>OX352246.1:15000-10015000 GCA_947086465.1 Eupithecia exiguata
TCTCGCTCTCGGTCTCGCTCTCGCTCTCGCTCTCGCTCTCGGTCTCGGTCTCGCTCTCGCTCTCGCTCTCGCTCTCGCTCTCGCTCTCGCTCTCTATCTCGGTCTCGGTCTCGGTCTCGGTCTCGGTCTCTTCTTCTTCTTCTTCTTCTTGGTCTCGGTCTCGCTCTCGCTCTCGCTCGCTCTCGCTCTCGGTCTCGCTCTCGGTCTCGCTCTCGCTCTCGCTCTCGCTTTCGGTCTCGCTCTCGCTCTCGCTCTCGCTCTCGCTCTCGCTCTCTATCTCGGTCTCGGTCTCGGCGGTCTCGGTCTCGCTCTTGCTCTCGCTCTCGCTCTCGCTCTCGCTCTCGGTCATCTAGGTCATCTAGGTTATCAAGGTCATCAAGGTCATCTAGATGACCTAGATGACCTAGATGACCTAGATGAACTACACGACGAAGAAGAAGAAGATGAAGAAGAAGAAGAAGAAGAAGAAGAAGAAGAAGAAGAAGAAGAAGAAGAAGGAAGAAGGAAGAAGAAAAAGAACGAACGAACGAACGACCGACCGACCGACCGACCGGCCGACCGACCGAACGAACGGACGAACGGACGAAAGATGAAGAAGAAGAAGAAGAAGAAGACCTAGATGACCTAGATGACCTAGATGACCTACATGACCTAGATGACCTAGATGACCTACATGACCTACATGACCTACATGACCTAGATGACCTAGATGACCTACATGACCTAGATGACCTAGATGACCTAGATGACCTAGATGACCTAGATAACCTAGACGACCTAGATAACCTAGATGACCTAGATAACCAAGAAGAAGAAGAAGACCAACAAGATCACCAACAAGATCACCAACAAGAAGACCAACAAGAAGAAGAAGAAGAAGAAGAAGAAGAACGAACGAACGAACGAACGAACGAACGAACGACCGACCGACCGACCGACCGACGAACGAACGAACGAACGAACGAACGACCGACCGACCGACCGACCGACCGACCGAACGACCGACCGACCGACCGACCGACCGACCGACCGACCGGCCAACCGACCGAACGAACGGACGAACGGACGAAAGATGAAGAAGAAGAAGAAGAACACCTAGATGACCTAGATGACCTAGATGACTTAGGGTCAAATGGTTCTTAATTGGGACTCTAGTGAAGTAAGGTCGAAGTCGAACTTACAAAAAGAAGTTCTGAGGACCTGGGAAATAATTCGTGGTAGTGAGACAAGCTGGAATATGGTCACTCATATGAAAAGAAGATTGCAGGAAATTATTTTAAACGACGGTCATCCGATCCGTTATTAGAGCAGCGTTTTGATTTTACACAAAAAAGAAACGTAAACACACGGTATTTGTAGGGTGGGCCTTAACTGTGTTCCCGGTTTGTTTCGTCTATATCTCAAAATCCAGCGGGCGGGCGGAGACGCGGGGGGTGTGGTAAGACGCGCCATTTCGTGGAAATTTTAGTCGCAATGGAGCCATTCACTGGAGCTCAGCGTGCGGTGTGCGTTCGCGCATATTATGCGAACAATAATTCTGTGACAATTGCGAGGCGCGTGTACCGTGCTCATTTTGGTTTACGAGATGTTGGTGAAGCACCAAGTGCCAAATCCATTCGTAAATGGGTCAAAATGTTTGAGGAAACCGGATCTACAGTGAGAATAAAAAATGAAGGCCGCCCAAAGTCAGCACGGACGCCAGAGACAATTCAACAAGTTAGTGAATCAATAAAACAAAATCCACAGCAATCGACGCGCAAAAGAAGCCAATCTTTGAATATCCAGAGGACCACTTTGAGGAGGATTTTGCATCATGATTTGCATCTTACTTACTTACTTACTCCTATGGCTCAACGACCCAAAGTGGATCTTGGCCTCCGACACAAGACTTCTCCAGGCATCTCGGTTCTGAGCTGTCTCTCGCCAGCTGTGGGCGTCGAGTTCGCGGAGATCGGCTTCGACTTCGTCGATCCAGCGATACCTAGGGCGGCCGACTGGTCTACGCCCCGAAGGTTTTCCTTCATACGCCTTCTTGACAGCCCGATCCTCTTCCATCCTCTCAACGTGTCCTAGCCAGCGAAGACGAGCGCTCTTGAACTCGCCTATGACATTTGGTCTGGCATACAGGTCCTCTAGCTCCTGGTTTTTCCGAACTCGTAAGGATCCATCCGGTCTTCTGGTCGGGCCAAAGATCTTACGCAGCACCTTACGCTCAGCGACGAGGAGTTTGTCTTCTTCTTTCAGCGTTAGCGTCCAAGCCTCACACCCATACAACAGAATAGGACGTATGACAGCTATGACGTATGATTTGCATCTTAAAGCTTATAAAATTCAGTTAACGCAAGAATTAAAGCCAAATGATGCTAATCTTCGACTAAATTTTGTCAATGTAATGCTGGAACGTTTTAACAATTTCTCTAACATATTGTTTAGTGACGAGGCCAACTTCCACCTCAATGGCCACGTCAACAAACAAAATTGTAGGTTTTGGGCGGAGACTAATCCCCGACAGATGCATCAACATCCTCTGCACAGCCCTAAAGTCGTTGTGTGGGCTGCAATATCAGCTAGAGGAATTATAGGGCCGTATTTCTTCGAAAATGAAAGAGGAGTTGAAGAGTTGAGAGAATGTCAACGAGTTGGTGGTGGACATTTGGACAATATAATTTTTAAAAATTAGATCTCTTTTAAATTTCCATTTCATGTAGTTTTTATTGGAATAAATAAAAATGTCCAAACTTATGTCGATATTTTTTTATTTACTTTTCAAACTAGGTATACAGTTAAGGCCCACCCTGTATAAAAAATATAATTATGAATATTTGGCCCCACATTCCTCCTAAAATGTTAGTTTACTAACGAGAGATCGAAATTGTTACCTACTAGTTAACATGTCTGTTCTTTCGACGTAAACAAATTATTTCTGAACAAATTACCTACCACTATCTATTATAAAAAACCTTTTTACTGTTTACAAATATCATTTTTTATTAAAACTATTATTTCGTTACTCCATCTACCTTATACCATAGATTTATACTTAGTATTTGTTGTATAATGTTGTAGACGTTTATAAAATATATGTATACTGTTTTTAATAATTTGTGTTTTTATCATTAACTTGTCGTTAAGCCCATAAAGAACAATATCAGTTAAAAATCTTACATAATGCAACGAAAATAAATCAAATAGCATTTGATTAAAAAAAAAAACACAAAATATTGGTCACGAGATTCGAACCCTGTCACTCTCATCGTGTTGTATATTTATTTGCCTGTTACTGCCGCAGGGCCAGTATGTTAATTACAAAGCATTTCGAATTTTAAGTAAGGTTACCAAATGAAAATGAAATAAAATTACAATTTCTACAAATATTGCATTTTATTGATACAGACCTTCGATCAAAAATTTCCGGCTTTGCCGGCCCCCTTAGATTCACAATGCGCACCCCACAACCTTCAGTAGCAAAAGAGAAACATTTTGACATGTTAGGGAAGCTTTTCAACTAAAGTCATTTTAGCGTTCAAACAAAAAGCATGGGTAAGTGCTCGTACAAAAAATGCAAGAATCACTCGTCCAAAGTGCTGAAAAAGGATGGAATTTCTTATTTTCAGTAAGGTTATATATATTTTTTACCCGTATATTGAGATGTGAGTCATATACTTGTGAAATCAGCATAAAATATTGTTGTTTGGTTTGCCTATGTTAAAATTATTAATTTTGTTCTAAATTGATAAATGGAGAGGCTATTTCTTCTAAATTTTTTCTTTCATTTATAGTATGTATTAATATATTTTTCATAAAGATAAGTTTAATATTACTAGTTGATGATTTTTAAAATAATTAGCCCGCCCTAAAATTTCATTTGCGTAGACTCTCTAATAAAAGAAAGACTAGGTTCTTACCTGCCTACCAGAAGTATGAATTTATAAAACGTTTATTTTTTATCCCGTAAAAAAAACTCGTGCAAAGGCGCAGACAGGAACCAGTTCTTTTTAATCTAGAGTGCCTGCCTGAAATTGTATTGTAAGTTTAAATTATTGTATGTCTGAAATGACCCTTTTGTATAAATACCTACTGTTGAGACACCAATTTATGGTTTCATCAATAAATGATTCGTTATCTTTACCTGAATTCTGTTAATTAATCCTTATAGTAATAAACTGAGTAGGTAGGTATATAATTCTCAGGTAGGTACCTACCTACTTACAAAATAAAATAAAATGAATTTGACTCCACCAATCTCTTGTTCCGTATGGAAAAAACTTGTCAGGCTCTGCGCAAACTGTCTGCGTCAAAACAAAACGAAGACAATTTTGAGTGACATTTATGTAAGGCTCTAGGTATCTATGGGGGAGGCCGCGAACTACTTATTTTTGATCGAAGATACAGACCTACAATTTTCGATGGAAAAGTCAAAAAATATCAAAAGAAAATGGAAAATTATAAAAAAACATGTAGTTTTGATCTCCTAATCTCCAACGATTGGCGGCAGGATTTGAACCCACATACATAGAGATAGGGGGATACTTAATTCTGACGCGCACTGTACATAGGTTGGTAGCTAATCCAATATGTACATAGGTTGGTAGCTAATCCAATATGACATGGGTCAGGTTGGTAGCTAATCCAATATGTACATAGGTTGGTAGCTAATCCAATATGACATGGGTTGGTAGCTAATCCAATATGTACATAGGTTGGTAGCTTGTTCAATATGTACATAGGTTAGTAGCTAATCAAATATGTACATAGGTTGGTAGCTTATTCAATATGTACATAGGTTGGTAGCTAATCCAATATGTACATAGGTTGGTAGCTTATTCAATATGTACACAGGTTGGTAGCTAATCCAATATGTACATAGGTTGGTAGCTAATCCAATATGTACATAGGTTGGTAGCTAATCCAATATGACATGGGTCAGGTTGGTAGCTAATCCAATATGTACATAGGTTGGTAGCTAATCCAATATGACATGGGTTGGTAGCTAATCCAATATGTACATAGGTTGGTAGCTTATTCAATATGTACATAGGTTGGTAGCTAATCCAATATGTACATAGGTTGGTAGCTAATCCAATATGACATGGGTCAGGTTGGTAGCTAATCCAATATGTACATAGGTTGGTAGCTAATCCAATATGACATGGGTTGGTAGCTAATCCAATATGTACATAGGTTGGTAGCTTATTCAATATGTACATAGGTTAGTAGCTAATCAAATATGTACATAGGTTGGTAGCTTATTCAATATGTACATAGGTTGGTAGCTAATCCAATATGTACATAGGTTGGTTGCTTATTCAATATGTACATAGGTTGGTAGCTTATTCAATATGTACATAGGTTAGTAGCTAATCAAATATATGTACATAGGTTGGTAGCTAATCTAATATGTACATAGGTTGGTAGTTAATCCAATATGTGTGTGTATGTAGGTTGGTAGCTATAATATGTACAACCACACCCAGCAGGATCAATGGACGAGTCAACTTGGCCGACAGGTTGGAGAGATTGAAGCTGTGTAGTACAACAACTCGCAAGATAAGAACGAGTCAACTTGGCCGACAGGTTGGAGAGATTGAAGCTGTGTAGTACAACAGGTTGGAGAGGTTGACAGGTTGGAGAGATTGAAGCTGTGTAGTACAACAGGTTGGAGAGGTTGACAGGTTGGAGAGATTGAAGCTGTGTAGTACAACAGGTTGGAGAGGTTGACAGGTTGGAGAGATTTGAAGCTGTGTAGTACAACAGGTTGGAGAGGTTGACAGGTTGGAGAGATTGAAGCTGTGTAGTACAACAGGTTGGAGAGGTTGGCAGGTTGGAGAGATTGAAGCTGTGTAGTACAACAGGTTGGAGAGGTTGACAGGTTGGAGAGATTGAAGCTGTGTAGTACAACAGGTTGGAGAGGTTGACAGGTTGGAGAGATTGAAGCTGTGTAGTACAACAGGTTGGAGAGGTTGGCAGGTTGGAGAGATTGAAGCTGTGTAGTACAACAGGTTGGAGAGGTTGACAGGTTGGAGAGATTGAAGCTGTGTAGTACAACAGGTTGGAGAGGTTGAAGCTGTGTAGTACAACAACTCGCAAGATAAGAACGAGTCAACTTGGCCGACAGGTTGGAGAGATTGAAGCTGTGTAGTACAACAGGTTGGAGAGGTTGACAGGTTGGAGAGATTGAAGCTGTGTAGTACAACAGGTTGGAGAGGTTGACAGGTTGGAGAGATTGAAGCTGTGTAGTACAACAGGTTGGAGAGGTTGACAGGTTGGAGAGATTGAAGCTGTGTAGTACAACAGGTTGGAGAGGTTGACAGGTTGGAGAGATTGAAGCTGTGTAGTACAACAGGTTGGAGAGGTTGACAGGTTGGAGAGATTGAAGCTGTGTAGTACAACAGGTTGGAGAGGTTGAAGCTGTGTAGTACAACAACTCGCAAGATAAGAACACTCTCAGGCACATTGCCTCGTCCATTTTTTACGTTTAAATAAAACTTTGTATGTGTGGGGCAAAAGATAACGGACAAGTTCTCGTCGAGTAAAAGTTTGTAAGAAGTACATTTAACTCGGTTCTTTTGTGTCGGAAATAATATATTATGGGAACATTGGTTTGCACGTTCAGAAATAGTATGATGAATACCGTCGACGAGGGACGTGGACGTGGACGCGGTACAAACACAACTAGGCACGACGCTCAGAACCATCGACGGAGCTGCCTGTACTGTACCGACGACGCACCCCACCGAGCTTGGGGCTTGCTGAATCCCTACCACACTCGTATAACTCCACTTGGGCAGACGAGACGCGACGCCGCGCCGCAGCGCGCAGCGGGGAGGGCGACAGACCATCTCGGGCCGTGACAACAGCATGTCGTGTCGGACATGGAGGAGAAGGTTCACATTCAATAAATATAACAATGTGCTTTTCAATGTCATTGAAGTTATTTAAAATGTTTCCGTATATTGTGGTGGTGCTGTGCTACTTCGCGGATGTTGATGGACAAGGTATTGTATGTCAAATAACCTTTTAATACACACTTGTAAACATAAAAAAACTTTGGAATCAGGGTCTACTCCTAAAGTGATTGCAAGCGATAGCGTTACCTACTCGTTTCAAGTAAACTTGCAATCGCGTATACATTGTTGTGGTTTTCGTTTGATACTCAGGCCCTCCTCAGGTATCCTTTTGGTCTCAATCAAGAGTTACGGTCGATTATTTTTGTAATTTCCAATGGAGTCACATGCACACATTTGGTGAACCATTTGTTGTTTTATCATTTTTTATAATAGATTTGTTTGTTTCTTTGACTAGAATAGGCTCCAAAACTACTGGACCGATTTGAATTCATTTTCATTTTTATTCTGCTCCGACACAAAAAGAGCTTTGTTATAAGTTTGACGTGTGGATCTATAATGTCGGTGTGTGTATCTATATGTGGGTTGTTGCGGCATCATAGCTCCCAAACGGATGATTTTGATTGTTTATTTTGTCAAAAGCAGACTTGATCGAGTGTTCTAAGCATGGAGAGTCTGCCAAGAGTGGGTTCAAATGTATATATTTTTGTTAAATACCTGTATCTAGTGGTGCTAAGCCGGGGCGGGCTGCGCTGGTCTCTTATATAAATATAGATTATTGGAACGTTTAAGAAACCTTGCGTCACTTTATGTGAACGAACAGTATCTACCTCTCTAATGTACATCCGAGTATTGTTTCCCGAGTACCGCGGTACCGCGCGTTTGAAACCAGAAATACTATAGTTTAGGTAGAGACATACTACATATCTGAAGAATGAGAATTTAAAAAACAATTGTTCTTAACAGATGCTTACGTCCTAAACTAAATAATATAATGTTTATGCTACAGCCTCGTAGCCCTTCTAGTTCCTGAGATTTCTTAATAAATCATATACAGGGTTATTGGTAAATTAGTGACAATAATGTGAACTGCAGGTTCAGCCCATCATCACAAACACGTTTGTGAAGACGCCAGGTCATTCTTAATTTTGGTATTGGTAATGGGTACCCCCCGCAATTCAATAATCGTTCGTTAGAGAGGTTTTATTGGAAACTGAACTTAAAAACAGCTCTGCCCTGAATTAACAGAAGATGAGCGTGAAAGATTTGTCTTAAGTAATTCGTTGGGTTCCAGACAAAGATGTTTTTTCATTTAGTATCAGAGGTGACTCATTTTTTTTTTAGAATTTAGACTTAGCGCCTTCGCGAACGTGTTTGTGGTGATGGGCAGGACCTGCAGTTCACGTACTGTCACTAATTTACCAATAACCCTGTATAGTGCCAAACTTTGACTACTTAATACCGTTGACCTTTAGGGTGTGAATTTCAAAAAACCCTGACACACGTGTATGTTTATTCTGAGTCATCTTTGTACGCTACGAATGTTGACGGGCCAACACAACAGTGACGGTTCTGAACTTATTATAAAAATGCCCTTTGACCCCATTTTAACTACCTTAGAATACGAATTTCCAAAAATCCGTTCTTAGCGGGTATGTCCTAATAAAACCAGCCAAGTGCGAGTCGGACTCGCGCACGAAGGGTTCCGTACCATTATCTATAAAAACGGCAAAAAATCACGTTTGTTGTATGAGAGCCCCCTTAAATATTTATTGTATTCTGTTTTTTAGTACCTATTTGTTGTTATAGCGGCAACAGAAATACATCATCTGTGAAAATTACAACTGTCTAACTATCACGGTTCATGAGATAAAGCCTGGTGACAGACGGACAGACGGACAGACGGACAGACGGACAGACGGACAGACGGACAGACGGACAGACGGACAGACGGACAGACGGACAGACGGACAGACGGACAGCGAAGTCTTAGTAATAGGGTCCCGTTTTTACCCTTTGGGTACGGAACCCTAAAAAGAAACTCCATGCAAAATTTCAGCTTCGTAGCTCGTGTAGTTTTAGAGAGGTCTTGATATGTCATCCAGTTTTCTCTTCCCTTTTATAAATACATATAGATTTTGAAAATTATTTCGTTAATGTATGAATTTTTGATGAATTTTGATGAATGATTTTTAGGTGGTCACATAAAATGTTATTTCAAAAGATTAATTAGTACTTGTTTCAAAAAATTTAAAAATTGTGTAAAGTTAAGGGAATGCAAGTCAGTCTGTTGTTTTTTCATAACAATAAAGTGATTTGCAACAGCCGGCCTCCGCAAGGCAGACGGGTTCTTGACCCGAGGTTGTTACCATCACACGTACCTGTACTATACTATGGGTGGGCACATAATAATTCTATAAAAAGTGAGTACCTTTAGGCAAACCAAGCATCGAGCCATCAATGAAACGCCATCATTCTGATTGTTGAGTTGTGTTACCAATTCTTATACATGCTAGCTTCTGCCCGCGGCGTCGTGCGCCTTTTTTGTCATGAAATGTAGCCTTATGTTATTCCAGGTCCAGGTCCGCATGTTCGCATACACTTCAGCTCGATCCATTCAGTAGTGGTGGCGCTGCAGCTGGCTTCGCTCTAACATCTGCTTCAGCTCGATCCATTCAGTAGTGGTGGCGCTGCAGCTGGCTTCGCTCTAACATCTGCTTCAGCTCGATCCATTCAGTAGTGGTGGCGCTGCAGCTGGCTTCGCTCTAACATCTGCTTCAGCTCGATCCATTCAGTAGTGGTGGCGCTGCAGCTGGCTTCGCTCTAACATCTGCTTCAGCTCGATCCATTCAGTAGTTGTGGCGCTGCAGCTGGCTTCGCTCTAACATCTGCTTCAGCTCGATCCATTCAGTAGTGGTGGCGCTGCAGCTGGCTTCGCTCTAACATCTGCTTCAGCTCGATCCATTCAGTAGTGGTGGCGCTGCAGCTGGCTTCGCTCTAACATCTGCTTCAGCTCGATCCATTCAGTAGTGGTGGCGCTGCAGCTGGCTTCGCTCTAACATCTGCTTCAGCTCGATCCATTCAGTAGTGGTGGCGCTGCAGCTGGCTTCGCTCTAACATCTGCTTCAGCTCGATCCATTCAGTAGTTGTGGCGCTGCAGCTGGCTTCGCTCTAACATCTGCTTCAGCTCGATCCATTCAGTAGTGGTGGCGCTGCAGCTGGCTTCGCTCTAACATCTGCTTCAGCTCGATCCATTCAGTAGTGGTGGCGCTGCAGCTGGCTTCGCTCTAACATCTGCTTCAGCTCGATCCATTCAGTAGTTGTGGCGCTGCAGCTGGCTTCGCTCTAACATCTGCTTCAGCTCGATCCATTCAGTAGTGGTGGCGCTGCAGCTGGCTTCGCTCTAACATCTGCTTCAGCTCGATCCATTCAGTAGTGGTGGCGCTGCAGCTGGCTTCGCTCTAACATCTGCTTCAGCTCGATCCATTCAGTAGTGGTGGCGCTGCAGCTGGCTTCGCTCTAACATCTGCTTCAGCTCGATCCATTCAGTAGTGGTGGCGCTGCAGCTGGCTTCGCTCTAACATCTGCTTCAGCTCGATCCATTCAGTAGTGGTGGCGCTGCAGCTGGCTTCGCTCTAACATCTGCTTCAGCTCGATCCATTCAGTAGTGGTGGCGCTGCAGCTGGCTTCGCTCTAACATCTGCTTCAGCTCGATCCATTCAGTAGTGGTGGCGCTGCAGCTGGCTTCGCTCTAACATCTGCTTCAGCTCGATCCATTCAGTAGTGGTGGCGCTGCAGCTGGCTTCGCTCTAACATCTGCTTCAGCTCGATCCATTCAGTAGTGGTGGCGCTGCAGCTGGCTTCGCTCTAACATCTGCTTCAGCTCGATCCATTCAGTAGTGGTGGCGCTGCAGCTGGCTTCGCTCTAACATCTGCTTCAGCTCGATCCATTCAGTAGTTGTGGTGCTGCAGCTGGCTTCGCTTTAACATCTGCTCAACGAACGACACAAACCTTACATATTACAACTAGAATGACATAACCGTTGTAGTCAAAGAGTTCAATGTTTCCTTGTGGTCGGTCGTTGCACTTGTAGGTCAGTTCACCAAATGGCACCAAACTGCTCAGGCAGAATGGCAACCACTCACTTTTTAACCGATGAAACGACAGAGGAGGAGGTTCCACGTATTATTTTTGTATATTCTTGGGTTGTCCGTCAATTGTGGAGCGATTTGGAAAATTGTTTAGCTATTGTATGAAGAATGAGCCCGAAATGGTCACATAGAATGTCTAAAATAGTCAAAACTAGAACTTGTCCCAAATTTCAAAAAGTGAAAAATTAAAGGATTTTAAGTCGGTTTTAAGACGCCCTCCGACCAGGTGGGATGACGATTTGCGAAAGACTGCTGGCAGATGCTGGATGCGGCAAGCTGAAGACAGGGCGCTATGGCGCTCATTAGAGAGGCCTATGTCCAGCTGTGGACTGATATAGGCTGATGGTGATGATGATGAAGTCGGTTTTTAGTTTAATTTAAAACATTAAAATGAACAATGACTTATACCAAAACCGTAAACGCATCCCCGTGGAGGAAGCATGATCCGCACTGATGTCTCCCTCGCTTACTTACCTAAAACCCATGTTCCAGGTGCAGGGCGCCCCGCCTGGGCGGACTACGAGTCAGCCCCAGGGCTGCGCGGCTGGCTCGGCTTGCGCCGCGAGCCGCGGGACTGGAGTGCCGCCGCCGCCGACTGCCTCAGAGAAGGTAAGATCATACGGAGAGAGTGAACTGTTCAATAATACTAGGCATTCGACGGGGCACGAGTGTATGAAGACTCTGCCCCTAGAGTGCGGGCTCTAAGGAGTTCTGGGCCTTTGCTCAACGCAGAATTGATAAATGCTTTGTTTTGAACAAGAACCCACCTACCTACCTGACAGGGAAATCGCATTGTAAAAGTAACTTTATACCTACCGTGCGTGGTACGAAGTTAGTTTAAGAACGCAATTTCCTTGTCAGGCACGGCAGGGTTCTTGGCAGGTTTTCCTTGTTTGATTGGAACACGTTTTGACCGCTAAGTGTTTATTATTTATTTGAGGATAAACTTTTCCGTTGTAATTATTCAATTATTGTGTATTTTTCTCATAAGTAACGTATGGGTTATTGAAGATCAGAAAATACTCGGACTTTGCTTTGTCCTGGGTGAGTCAATTTTAAGTTATTGCATGAGCACATGGGGAGCACATGGGGAGGCGGACTGCAGTAGATCCGTGTCATAGTCAAACATGTATAATAGTAGGTATGTCATAGTGTTGAAGCATTCTCTTGTAGTGTACTTTAGCGAGGAAGTACCAATTTGTGGTTTGATCGAGCTTCATTCCAAATACTCGACTCATTCAGATCAGGGTCAGTGACCATTTTGAACTTATGGATTTGCATTAAAAATTGTGAAAAAATCGGCTTATTCCACTAATCCCCGTTGACAATCCCCGTCAACGGGGATTACTGAACTTTTTGTTCATTATTCCCCGTTCACGCCGATGCGAACTCGAAATGGGGATTAGTTAACTAAAAAGTTCATTAATCCCCATTGCGTCACAAATAAAATACTAATACTATAAGAATCATAAGAAATGAAATAACAATATAATAAGAATCATGTTTTTATTTATTTATAAGGTAAGGCCTCGCTTATTGATTATTTTTATAATCATATTCAATTTCCTAGGCAACTCAGCTCATAACCAATCTGCGTTTGCATTATGTTGGAGTACCTACTTGGCAATGGTTACTTGTATCATTAATGTCTGGTCCCACAGACGCGGCGCTGCTGTCCCCCTGGTCGGCAGCCTTCACCGCGGCGGTGAGCACGCTGGCGGCGCGCGAAGGGCTGTCTATGCTGTACTCCGGAGCGCGCACTACGCTGCCCTTCATCGCAGGTATCTTCACAAAGCTTTACAAGTCCCACAGACGCGGCGCTGCTGTCCCCCTGGTCGGCAGCCTTCACCGCGGCGGTGAGCACGCTGGCGGCGCGCGAAGGGCTGTCTATGCTGTACTCCGGAGCGCGCACTACGCTGCCCTTCATCGCAGGTATCTTCACAAAGCTTTACAAGTCCCACAGACGCGGCGCTGCTGTCCCCCTGGTCGGCAGCCTTCACCGCGGCGGTGAGCACGCTGGCGGCGCGCGAAGGGCTGTCTATGCTGTACTCCGGAGCGCGCACTACGCTGCCCTTCATCGCAGGTATCTTCACAAAGCTTTACAAGTCCCACAGACGCGGCGCTGCTGTCCCCCTGGTCGGCAGCCTTCACCGCGGCGGTGAGCACGCTGGCGGCGCGCGAAGGGCTGTCTATGCTGTACTCCGGAGCGCGCACTACGCTGCCCTTCATCGCAGGTATCTTCACAAAGCTTTACAAGTCCCACAGACGCGGCGCTGCTGTCCCCCGGGTCGGCAGCCTTCACCGCGGCGGTGAGCACGCTGGCGGCGCGCGAAGGGCTGTCTATGCTGTACTCCGGAGCGCGCACTACGCTGCCCTTCATCGCAGGTATCTTCACAAAGCTTTACAAGTCCCACAGACGCGGCGCTGCTGTCCCCCTGGTCGGCAGCCTTCACCGCGGCGGTGAGCACGCTGGCGGCGCGCGAAGGGCTGTCT
Organism: Eupithecia exiguata; assembly: GCA_947086465.1. Classification (NCBI taxonomy): domain Eukaryota; kingdom Metazoa; phylum Arthropoda; class Insecta; order Lepidoptera; family Geometridae; genus Eupithecia; species Eupithecia exiguata. The sequence goes on from OX352246.1 coordinate 28,491, forward strand.
ATGCTGTACTCCGGAGCGCGCACTACGCTGCCCTTCATCGCAGGTATATTCACAAAGCTTTACAAGTCCCACAGACGCGGCGCTGCTGTCCCCCTGGTCGGCAGCCTTCACCGCGGCGGTGAGCACGCTGGCGGCGCGCGAAGGGCTGTCTATGCTGTACTCCGGAGCGCGCACTACGCTGCCCTTCATCGCAGGTATCTTCACAAAGCTTTACAAGTCCCACAGACGCGGCGCTGCTGTCCCCCTGGTCGGCAGCCTTCACCGCGGCGGTGAGCACGCTGGCGGCGCGCGAAGGGCTGTCTATGCTGTACTCCGGAGCGCGCACTACGCTGCCCTTCATCGCAGGTATCTTCACAAAGCTTTACAAGTCCCACAGACGCGGCGCTGCTGTCCCCCGGGTCGGCAGCCTTCACCGCGGCGGTGAGCACGCTGGCGGCGCGCGAAGGGCTGTCTATGCTGTACTCCGGAGCGCGCACTACGCTGCCCTTCATCGCAGGTATCTTCACAAAGCTTTACAAGTCCCACAGACGCGGCGCTGCTGTCCCCCTGGTCGGCAGCCTTCACCGCGGCGGTGAGCACGCTGGCGGCGCGCGAAGGGCTGTCTATGCTGTACTCCGGAGCGCGCACTACGCTGCCCTTCATCGCAGGTATCTTCACAAAGCTTTACAAGTCCCACAGACGCGGCGCTGCTGTCCCCCTGGTCGGCAGCCTTCACCGCGGCGGTGAGCACGCTGGCGGCGCGCGAAGGGCTGTCTATGCTGTACTCCGGAGCGCGCACTACGCTGCCCTTCATCGCAGGTATCTTCACAAAGCTTTACAAGTCCCACAGACGCGGCGCTGCTGTCCCCCTGGTCGGCAGCCTTCACCGCGGCGGTGAGCACGCTGGCGGCGCGCGAAGGGCTGTCTATGCTGTACTCCGGAGCGCGCACTACGCTGCCCTTCATCGCAGGTATCTTCACAAAGCTTTACAAGTCCCACAGACGCGGCGCTGCTGTCCCCCTGGTCGGCAGCCTTCACCGCGGCGGTGAGCACGCTGGCGGCGCGCGAAGGGCTGTCTATGCTGTACTCCGGAGCGCGCACTACGCTGCCCTTCATCGCAGGTATCTTCACAAAGCTTTACAAGTCCCACAGACGCGGCGCTGCTGTCCCCCTGGTCGGCAGCCTTCACCGCGGCGGTGAGCACGCTGGCGGCGCGCGAAGGGCTGTCTATGCTGTACTCCGGAGCGCGCACTACGCTGCCCTTCATCGCAGGTATCTTCACAAAGCTTTACAAGTCCCACAGACGCGGCGCTGCTGTCCCCCTGGTCGGCAGCCTTCACCGCGGCGGTGAGCAGTTGCATCATCGCAGATATCTTCACAAAGCTGTAGAGCCACTGCTGCCGCCATCACTAAGCTTGCCGTCCACTGTTGCAGGTGGTGCGGGCTCTGCGCCGGGCGAACTGGTCCGCTGCTCTGCGTTCCTCTCGAACGGCTCCTCGACTGACGTGCCTTGCACCGCGCGCCTGCCATATGTCTGCTACGCCGCTGACCCTGGACGTATGTACATACACAGATCATGTTAATGATCTGTCCTATGTTTAGCATTGGCTAATCATGTAACGAATGCCGGGCGCCCTGTCTTCAGCTAGCTGCACTCGACATGTGCCTGCGCACAGATACGAGCTCTTTTGCTTCTAAATGTGGCTTCTATTATCCTGTTGAACAATATCAAGCCTTAGATCTAAAAAGATAGCGGAGGAATAAAGATTGTGGTGTGTCTGTGCAGGGTCTGTGCTATTTTACTGTGAACTAACAGCGCCATCATTTGTTACGCATTCGCGCATTCATTAATTCTAAGCATTTGTTACGCATTCGCGCATTCATTAATCTAAGCATTTGTTACGCATTTGCGCATTCATTAATCTAAGCATTTGTTACGCATTCGCGCATTCATTAATCTAAGCATTTATTACGCATTAGCGCATTCATTAATCTAAGCATTTGTTACGCATTCGCGCATTCATTAATCTAAGCATATCCCAAGCAGCAACCAAGCGTAATGAACACCTAAAAAGCAGCCAATAGAGCACTTAACGCTGTTTTACAGCTGTATAAGAACGTTGAAAAGATATTGTAGTGTTATAATGTTGGTTTAGGAGTAAGTATTCAGCTCTAACTGTATTAAGTCTGTATTAAGGAGTCAAAGTACGCTTAAAGTTCTAAATCAGTGTATGATAACTGTCTTGTACAGCTTTAAGTTTCCTGTAACGCTTTAATCTCATTTTAGTATTAAAGCTGTACAATAGCTGCATTTTGCATACCGTCACTTACTTAATACAGCTTAGAGCTGTATTATGGTGGTCCTCAAATCTTAATGCTGTATTATGAAGTAGGCAAACGCTCTTCTACAGCTTCTATTTATGGTGTAATTGTACACCGTTTTACAGACTATAGCTGTATAATTTCTGTCTTTGAGAGTAATAAACAGCAATAAAAGTAAATGACGCCTATAGTACAGCCTTAATCTGTATAGGTGACAGAGTGTTTTGGACTGCATCACTTTACAATACAATACAATACAAAATTCATTATTGTACACCACAAAGTAAAGCTTTTTATTTTTAAGTTTTATTTTTATTATTTTTTAATTTTTTTTATTATTATTATTTATTATTATTTTTTTATTATTATTTTTTATTTTTTAGAATTTTTATTATTATTTTATTTTTTATTTTTTCTATTTTTTTTTTATATATATATTTTTTTATTATTTAATCTTATTTCTAGTTCAATTTTATTCTATTTTGTTTGGTTTTATTGTGTAATAAATTTTAAGTGACATTTTATAAATTTGTATTTTGTTATGGATTCGATTTGTGATCTAAAATAAATGAGTTAATATAATAATATAAAGCTAAAACAAAACAGATATAAACATTAAACATTTTGTATTAGCTTATTTAATGGGTTTCCTATGTGGGTTGGTTTAAATAAAAGATGCGTTGCACTATATATGAGTCTATTCAATAACACATGTTCCGAATTACATTTAAATTATTACTTAATCCTAAACAAGGATCTATATCCTGATCGCGTTAGATGGATAGGAGTGGCTTGGAGTGACTGCCTGAGCTTCGCCTTGGTAATGAAAATGCCGAGTAGCAGAAACGCAAATGCTACGACTACTTGAAGCTAATCTGTGTCACTACATCAATCCTCCCCTTTTTTTTAAATTTTTTACAAAAAAATTATCCTTTAAATGTAGGTTATCAAAGTTAAAACATTACAATTTACAATGCTTTAAAAGCTACACAAGGCTCATGCCTTCTACACAAATATGCTTACGTTTTAAAACAACATGCGATACGAGGTCGCATTCGTAAGTAGGTTAGTACATCGCAATCAAAGTTGTTTGAATGAATAACAAAAGTACAGTCAGCCTGTTAAATTACATACATTTTTTAAATTTTGAATACATTTTACATTTAATCTTTTAATAAAGTTGTATAAGCTTTTACAATAAAAATAAACTGTATAAAAGTAAACATTGAAAATAACTGTAAAAAATAAAATGCTTTTTGAAAAAAATGATATCTATAAAATGTTATTACTTTAAACAAAATTCAATAAAATCGTTAACCAATTATTTCTTTATATACCTAATACAAGTACTGTCGGCATAAACCATAAAATTAATTTGTCCTAAATCCACAATAGGTACAACAAAAATTACATTTTTAAATTTTACATAAACAAATTCTCTAAAATAAATCAAACAATAAAATGAATTACAAACTGTTTAGGAACACTACAAATTAGACATAACATAACCTCATATACTAACAATTGCAATTTCGCTAACGCTGCAAATAGCTCGCTACATTACAATGTGTGAGTGAGGCTCTCAAGTTACCATTTCGTCTAACGTTAAAGTACTTATTACGCGATAAAATTCTAAGAATGAACATGAACACCGACTCTAAAAAAATTTTTTTAACGCACTGAATTTACATTTTTGAAAAACACTATTCACGCACACTAATCATACGCCGCGTCCACTCCTACACAACAGCACCTTCTCCAAATCGCCGTCATTTTCTGTAATGGTTTCCATGTAGCGCAGGAAAATTGCCAGTCACTCGTAGCAGTGGGAATGAGCCATTTCTCCAAATTCCAACACTGATCCTCCGGTGAGCGTACCTATAAACTCCAACCAGGCAATAATTTTGAGTGAATCTGCAGGTATAAACACCATTTTCTTTAAGATTGAGTATACCTCAGATGTAGGTGGCTCCAAAAATCTTCACTGCCGCTAAACCATGATGCGTGAGTTTTGGCTGGACCGCGGGTGAACCACTTCCCGGTCATGCGTTGCCAAAATTACTTCAAACGCTAACGGGCTCCTCCATAGGGCTTCTGAAGTTGGTAGGGATCTGCTGACGTCACCTGCTGCGCATTCCATACCGCGTGGCGTCGTTGCACAGATATTGCGTCATCTTCTTAGGCTGCTTCTTTTTTAACCTCCCGAGGCGTGGATTTCATCGGGAGGGAGTCACTCCATTCCGCATGTTCTTCCAGTAATTTACACAACCCACAAGGAATTTATAAACACGTTCGGGGTCACCAATTTTGTATTAGCTTATTTAATGGGCTTCCTATGTGGGTTGGTTGTAATAAAAGATGCGTTGCACTATATATGAGTCTATTCAATAACACATGTTCCGAATTACATTTAAATTATTACTTAATCCTAAACAAGGATCTATATCTGATCGCGTTAGATGGATAGGAGTGGCTTGGAGTGACTGCCTGAGCTTCGCCTTGGTAATGAAAATGCCGAGTAGCAGAAACGCAAATGCTACGACTACTTGAAGCTAATCTGTGTCACTACAAACATAATAGTACAATGGGCGGCCTTATCGCTTAGCAGCGATTTCTTCCAGGCAACCTTTGGATGGAAAGAAATTTGAAAATTTAAGAAAGGCAGGGGTGTATACAACATAATACATAGGTAATAATAATTATTAAATATTCATAAGCAAGTAGAAACATAAATTAATATAAAAATACTTCATAAAATAGATAATATACACGGAATAAATAAATACCAAGAACGAAGAAAAAACATAATTTAGTACAAATATTTACTTTATTTATTTCTTTACAAATTCTAGGACGCAAATCTACAATAATTGTTTTGAAATTTCTAGAAAATAACTTTATTACCTACTTTATTTTCGAAAACGTGATGTGATCTCGCAGTGCATTTTGGTTTTTCACTTTATATTACGTATCCCTAAAAAGAGTTACAGGTTATGTTCTAAACACTGCTATGCAGCATTAATAGTAAATTTATTCGTTTATAGAGCCCTTCAACAGCTTAAAGCTGAATACTAGTATCCATTACCTACATAGTACAGCTATTAATGCTATAAGACCATCAAAATAGAATCTAAGCTGCTTAGCAAATTGTCGCCATTTTATCAATTACAAATCGAAGATTACGAACATGATTACATAAAAATTAGACTAATGTTTTTATGTTTATCAATATTTTCAGTTTGTCCAATAACCTACTATGCACCAATGAGGCTCTACATCCATTAATTCAAACATTTTTAAATTCTAACCTATAAAAACCATATTTACTTACCTTATTTAAGATCTCTTCCGTGGTTATTTTGCGGGCGCGTTTATTTTTTATCACAAAACATATATATGTCCACAATAAATTTATTTTTGCACGATAATGCACTGTATCCTGCGCCTATCGAATCTCCAAATCTTTAAACACAAAGCGTTTATAATAAAATGTCACTTTGATCAATACTGTTATAATTGAACGCCATCATTAAAATATATCTTCTGTTTCGTTTTAATTCTTTTGTAACTCTGTTCAACAGACTTTTTACAGCGTAAAGCTGAACAAGTGTGTTACAATGTAGTAATTGGAGTGTATTGGTTTCCTCTTACACCATAGTACAGCTGCAAAACAGCTATTATGCAGCCTATTTTACGCTTATACAGCTACTGTACAGCTAATATAACACAAAACGCTGTATAATTTGTGCCCATTTCAGCTGTATAAGAGCTGTATAAGCGCTTATACAGTCTTTATGCAGCAAGTAATACAGCATTAAGAGTATAAACGAACTATAATACAGCTGTTATACAGCTTGTGATGCTGCTTGGGATGTTACGCATTCGCGCATTCATTAATCTAAGCATATGTTACGCATTCGCGCATTCATTAATCTAAGCATTTGTTACGCATTCGCGCATTCATTAATCTAAGCAGCAATGTGGCCAAAGGTAACTAAGAGTAGGACAGACGGACAACACAGTGTATTTAAAGTTTACTTTTTTCCTTTTGATGTACAGAACCTAAAAGTAAACTTTTAAAAAAGATTATCTAATAAACTGTGTCTTAATTGCTTTGCCTCTCGGAGCTGAGGTTGTATTCACTAAAAATAGTGTACCTAGGTTCCTGTAGCCTGTATTACGTTACTTGTAAATAGTGTACAGTGCGCGTCAGAATTAACTATCTCCCTTGTCTACAAAATATTTTCTAACTTCTATTCGCTTGCAACTAATTTTCAAATGCAAAAACTTAGAAAGTCGCCGAGGATCGAACCACGTCATTAAAACTATTACTTCGTTACTTCATCTACATCATCCCATAGAATTATATACTTAGTATAATTATATTGTATAATGTTGTAGACGTTTATAATTTTTTTCTTGTTGTGTTTTTTTCATTAACTTGCCATTAAGCCCATATAAAATAATATCAATTAAATATCTTACATAATGCAGCGAAAATAGATAGCATTGGATAAAAAAAAACGAAAATCAATTCTCGTCTTGTATTAATTTGCCTGTTACTGCCGCAGGGCCAAGATGCTACTTCCTCGAATTATAAGTAAGGTTACCAAATGAAAATGAAATAAAATTACAATTTATACAAAAATTGCATTTTAATAATACAATTTTTGTTGGAAACGTAAAAAATATCAAAAGAAAATGGAAAATTATAAAAAAACATGAAGTTTAATCTCCAACGATTGGCGGCAGGATTTGAACCCACATACAAAGATAGGGGGTACTCCATTCTGACGCGCTTTTCGCACGTTCATTGTAAATAGTGTACCTGGAGCCTGTTTTATATCACGTTAGTTGTAAAGGCAGTATCAGAGAGAACAAAACTTATAGTTATTTGTTCTGTTCGTCATCGTTCATAAGTGTTCTCTCATGGTTCTAGCGACGAGTCGCCTGTGGCCGGACTACGAGTACTCGGCAGCCCTGCGTGGCTGGCTGAAGCTGCACAGCACGCCGCGCGACTGGCCCCAAGCCAGGATCGCCTGCCATCTGGAAGGTAAGGCAGGGTCGCCTGTGGCCGGACTACGAGTACTCGGCAGCCCTGCGCGGCTGGCTGAAGCTGCACAGCACGCCGCGCGACTGGCCCCAAGCCAGGATCGCCTGCCATCTGGAAGGTAAGGCAGGGTCGCCTGTGGCCGGGCTGCGAGTACTCGGCAGCCCTGCGCGGCTGGCTGAAGCTGCACAGCACGCCGCGCGACTGGCCCCAGGCCAGGATCGCCTGCCATCTGGAAGGTAAGGCAGGGTCGCCTGTGGCCGGACTGCGAGTACTCGGCAGCCCTGCGCGGCTGGCTGAAGCTGCACAGCACGCCGCGCGACTGGCCCCAAGCCAGGATCGCCTGCCATCTGGAAGGTAAGGCAGGGTCGCCTGTGGCCGGGCTGCGAGTACTCGGCAGCCCTGCGCGGCTGGCTGAAGCTGCACAGCACGCCGCGCGACTGGCCCCAGGCCAGGATCGCCTGCCATCTGGAAGGTAAGGCAGGGTCGCCTGTGGCCGGGCTGCGAGTACTCGGCAGCCCTGCGCGGCTGGCTGAAGCTGCACAGCACGCCGCGCGACTGGCCCCAAGCCAGCGTGCGTTTGCTTATGAAACTGTGCAATCAGCTGGTTAAAACCTACAGCCATACTGCACAGACTTGTATTCTAGCGTAGACTATTTAATTTTTATGTAAACTTAAATGCCGTTGCATTCCAGGTGCGTTCCTCAGCGCTCCCTGGACCCCTGAGTTCACCTCGGCGGTGCGCGCGCTGGCGGCCCGCGCGCCGCCGCACCTCGTGCATGCCGGCGTGAGAGCGAGAGAGGACTACGCCGACGCAGCCTACTCTTACGTTGATGGTATGAAACATTCACTCGCCGTTGGCGATATTTCCTTTGAAATCAGAATTCAGAATCAGAAATGCAGAAGAGGTCTGTTCGTGCAATCTATAACATGGCTCCCAGAGAATCCCTACGAGATAAATTCAAAGAAATAAACATAATGACAGTATGAAAACTTGTCGTATACTCAAAAAAATATCAATCGGTTTCCTAAAAATAGCGATATACATAAATTTAATACTAGAAATAAGAATAAACTCGCTGTGCCATGTATACGCTTCTACAACAAAACTCCAAGTGAGTTGCAAAAATTGACAACAAATAAATTCAAACAAATTGTTAAACATATCCTTTGTAAAAAGGCCTACTCTAAAATATCAGATTAACTAGAGGATAAAAAAGCTTGGGACGAGTTTTGCTCCAACTCGAAAACTAACATTCTAACAAGGTAAAGGTTTCTTGTTCGCTTCTTTACTTTACCTTAAAAAGATTGAAGTGGACAAAAATCAAAGTGATCACTTTATTTCCTAGTTTTACTTATATAATCTGAGTTTAGTGACGTGTCCAAGAGTCCTGTAAGGTCTAAAGGAAATAAAGCACTTTGTGTTTTGAATGTTGACATCTGTGAGAAGTGCCCCACTCCCCAGCACAGTGGAAGCGGCGCGAGGCTGCTCCATGCACCGAATACGTTTATTTATTTATTTATATATATCGGATTGTCATCAGCTTAGTTAATTACAATAGAACTTAAAATAGGTACAGAAAGCTAATAATAGGCATTCGCTAATAGAAACACAATAAACTTAGGTGTGAACACTAAAAAATATTTTTCGTCGACAATTGCGTACTAATTAATAATAAATCATGCGTTATTTAGTAATGAAATTAACAAAAACACTAAAGTAAAAATTAAAACTACCTAGGTATATAGGTATGTATATAGATCATGTGCGAAAGAAGTTTAGAGTGATGCATCGCCTTGCCCTGTGCTGTCATGTGCATGCTGCTATTGAAGGGGTCAATGTTCAACATCCTGCTGAATCCATTGGCGGTTCCACTCGCTCGCACTATACCTAAATGAATTTTGTCTATAATTAGTTCCAACATGTTGGACATGTAGTAAAGGGTTGTGTCTAAGCGGCTTACGCGGAACATTGAAGTCTAGTTTGCTAAGAAGTTCTGGACAGATAACATCATTGTTGATAATCTTAAGAATGTAAAGATAATCCTATGTCCCGTCTATTTTTGAGTGGCAAGAGCAACGAGTTCATCCTAGATACAAGATTTGTAAGGGATCTTTACTCTAAAACACAGGTATCTTATGAACCGCTTCTGAATCCTTTCAATACGATCAATGTATGTACTTCTGGTAACGCGGGTTCCATATCTGAGACGCGTAGTCTAATCACTCCTTACAAAAGTGCAATAAAGAAATTTAAGAGTTTTGACGCTCGTAAAACTCTAAGAGATTCGCATGACAAATCCCAGTGCTCTCGAAGCAAGAAGAAGAAGTTAAAGAGTAGCTTTGAGTCATGGTAGACTCCGAGATCACGCATGCCAGTAACTTTAGTAAGTAACTGCCCTGCAGTGCATAGCACGTCGGAATAGCCCGAGGCTAACGAGGCTTACGACTCAAAGTAGCAGCGAAACATTTACTGGGATTTAGTTCAAGCTTATTTATTAGGTAATAGTGTTCAAGACGGGAGAGATCTGAGTGAAGAGCAACGACCGACGTCTAGGTCGGATGTTACGTGGCATCAACGACGTCTAGGTTGGATGTTACGTGGCATCAACGACGTCTAGGTTGGATGTTACGTGGCATCAAAGGCGTTTCTGAAAATGTTGGAGAGCTAGTTTTTGTGCTAATAGTCTGTCTTTCACCAGGAGCACCTGTCCTGTCCTTGGAGCCGGCCGCCCTGGTCCGTCGCGAGACCTGCATCACGCTCCACGCCAACGGCACTGAGCGTGAGGTCTCCTGCTCGGAGCGCCTGCCGTTCGTCTGCTACGCGCCCCTGCCTACAGATACCACCTCCACCCCCCGCACGGCTCCCGCTGACCTCGACTCCACTCCCACTCCCTTACCTCTGCGTCCCACCACTGAAACTGTTACCGTCCGAACTATTCCTACAACTTCATCTAATCCTATTACTAATCCTACTACAACTACTTCTACACCAGTTCCTAATACTTCTACTGCTGTTCAAACTACTAGTTCAACTACACTTGCTCTTACGACTAGATCGACACCTGTTCCTTCTACTTCTACATCTGTTCCAAGAACTACCACCACCCCTGTTCCCACTACCAGCTCCAGCACCACCCCGTCACTTGGGGCCTCCCCGACCACTGCTGCTCCGTTCAATGTCTGCGAAGAGATGGGCCTCGGTAAGTCGCTACAACGCAGCTCTCGAGATAGTAAACTGATCCAACAGATGGTTTTGCGTTTGTATTCATCCCAACAACCTCTACTAAGTAACAGTTCCTCTATTCCAACCTAAGAAAGTCCCTTACCACACTACCGCCTTTGACCTGAAGCCTCCTCACCGCTGCGCCTTGCTTTCAACAGCCGACGACGTTGCATCTCACAAGTTTTACGTAAGAATGCTTCATTTTCCGGTCTGAGTTATCATATAAAATGTTTAGAAACAATTTGGGTTCTTTGTAAGTCCGTTTCCAAATGTCTGTTCCACTGGTTCTACACCTTTTGGAGTGTTTGGTAAGTCCTTGTTTAAGCTTGTTGTTTTTAGTTTTAGTATAATGGTTATTATGATCCTCTGCTTCCTATTAATCACTAGTAAGTTTATTTGAGGCTCCTCCATCATATTTGTTTCGTCTACATCAAAATTTACCAAAGTTTTATTTAAATGGATGTAGATATATAAAATGTTTCTTTGGGCCTTATTAAAATGTATGTGTTTAATTCCTTGTGTATGATGGTGTCTCTTCCGCAGCGGGCTACCTGTGGGAGGAGGTGACGGACCAGTGCTACCGGTTCCACCCGTACGGTGCCACGTGGTCGGTCGCCAACGAGACGTGCATGGCGGAGGGCACTATGCTGGCGGTCGCGAACAGCGACGATGAGGCCATGTTATTCACTCGCCTGCTACTGCAGCATCTGAAGAGCGGTATCCGTGACGCCAGCTTCAAAGGAGCCGTCGCGCTGGGTTTCTACTGGGACCAGGAGTGGAAGACCGTCGATGGTGAGTTCGAGACAAGACTCTCCGCTATTTTGGAGTTCTGATGGACTTCGTTTTACAATTTCTTGGTGGATTTGAAAGCTAAATTCAGAGGTTTTTTTATTGAATCCCGAGAGCCTAAGCTTCGATAGAGGATCCTCACTTGATGGGTCGGTTGTTGGCGCAATCGTCTTTTCTTTTTTTTCTTTTAAGTGACTGACCGCGCTCGCGCTGATGCGATGCCGACTCTGAGCTGCCTGCTACACGTAACTACAGTGCGCAAACAAAAACAAAAGACGGTCGCACCAACTCCCAACGTCCTCCGGCTACTAAAACTCACACCGGGACGGCAACGACCGGCATAGGCATGGCACGCCTAGCCGTTACATGGCTGGCATGGCACGCCTAGCCGCTACATGGCTGGCAAGGCACGCCTAGCCGCTACATGGCTGGCATGGCACGCCTAGCCGCTACATGGCTGGCAAGGCACGCCTAGCCGCTACATGGCTGGCATGGCACGCCTAGCCGCTACATGGCTGGCATGGCACGCCTAGCCGCTACATGGCTGGCAAGGCACGCCTAGCCGCTACATGGCTGGCATGGCACGCCTAGCCGCTACATGGCTGGCATGGCACGCCTAGCCGCTACATGGCTGGCATGGCACGCCTAGCCGCTACATGGCTGGCAAGGCACGCCTAGCCGCTACATGGCTGGCAAGGCACGCCTAGCCGCTACATGGCTGGCAAGGCACGCCTAGCCGCTACATGGCTGGCATGGCACGCCTAGCCGCTACATGGCTGGCAAGGCACGCCTAGCCGCTACATGGCTGGCATGGCACGCCTAGCCGCTACATGGCTGGCATGGCACGCCTAGCCGCTACATGGCTGGCATGGCACGCCTAGCCGCTACATGGCTGGCATGGCACGCCTAGCCGCTACATGGCTGGCATGGCACGCCTAGCCGCTACATGGCTGGCATGGCACGCCTAGCCGCTACATGGCTGGCAAGGCACGCCTAGCCGCTACATGGCTGGCAAGGCACGCCTAGCCGCTACATGGCTGGCAAGGCACGCCTAGCCGCTACATGGCTGGCATGGCACGCCTAGCCGCTACATGGCTGGCATGGCAAGCTGAAACCAAACAGTTCTATTGGTCCGGATGGTATTCCTTCTACAGTACTGAAGAGGGCCTGGAAAAACTTCGTTAGTCCATTGCACCATATTTTTAACCTAGCGTTAAGCTCGGGTGTATATCCACCACAGTGGAAGGTATCGAGGGTGACACCTATACCTAAATCTTCTAGTAGGCTGCAGGTTGAGGAATACCGACCCATTGCTATCCTGTCCTCTCCTGCTAAAGTATTTGAAAATATACTCCACAAGGCCATCTACCAGCAGGTTGAGAATCTTCTATGTAATGCACAACATGGATTCAGAAGTAAGCGGTCAGTCAATACCAACTTGTTAACTCTGGTAGAGTTCATCTCTGTGCAGCTGGATAGAAGGCGGCAAGTGGACGTGCTCTATTTTGACTTCCGGAAAGCGTTTGATAGGGTGAATAACGACATGCTGCTGGTGAAATTAAGTACTATAGGAACTACTCCTGCCCTTCTCCAGCTACTTGCAGATTATATGCGAAATCGCCAACAGTATGTCAGGCTCGGTATCTACGAGTCTTCGCGCTATCATACGCGATCCGGAGTCAGTCAAGGCTCTATTTTAGGTCCATTGTTGTTAAGAAATTAATAAATCCCAAAAATTTACGATCCCGACGGGATTCGAACCCGCACCTTCCCCTTCAGCGCAGGGGTGCTCTTTTTCCAACTAAGCTACGTGATCTTATCTAGTCGGCCCGAAAATCTTTGGGAGTTCTTTCGGCACTAAAGACCAAAGATTTTCGGGCCGACTAGATAAGATCACGTAGCTTAGTTGGAAAAAAAAAGAGCACCCCTGCGCTGAAGGGGAAGGTGCGGGTTCGAATCCCGTCGGGATCGTAAATTTTTGGGATTTATTAATTTCTTAGAAATTACCCAGAGTATAATAAATAAAAACCTTAGAATCCATTGTTGTTTTTAATAATGATCAACGATCTGCCAACAGTCCTACAGCATGTAGAGTGTCTTCTCTATGCGGATGACCTAAAGTTGTACACTGCTGTGGATTCAGAGGCTGATTGTTTGGCTCTACAGCAGGACATTGAGGCTGTATGTCGTTGGTGCACGCAGAACCAAATGGAATTCAATCTTGCCAAGTGCTCGGTAATGACTTTCGGTCGAATGCAACACCCAATTCACCATGACTATCGAATCCACGTTGAATTACTCACCCGTTCCAGAGTCATTAAAGACTTGGGAGTCACATTTGACCGTCAGCTTAATTTCCACGACCATATGACTGCCGTTGCCAAAGAATCGTACAAGAGGCTGGGCTTTGTGCTAAGAAATGCTCGTGACTTCAAAAGCAATCAAGTTGTACGACTTCTATACAGCGCTCTGGTCCGAAGCAAGCTAGAGTCTAGCTCTTGCGTTTGGAATCCGCACGAGGTAACATACGCTCTCCCTTTAGAGAAGGTACAAAAGGCTTTCCTAAGGTATCTCTACAAGAGAACGTTGGGATACTACCCATATATGTACCCTACGAAATTACTGCTGGGGTGCCTTGGGTACAACTCCCTTAGTACGCGGAGGGCACATGATCAAATGATCACTTTCTGCAAGATTGCACGCTGCGCCATTGACGCAATTGACTTGCACAATGAACTGCTTCTCTACGTCTCTACGTCCCGAATAACTACATTCGGGGCAGGAGCCACCGACTTTTAGCAACACCCTCGTGCCGAACCGTCGCAAGCGCCAACTCCCCGTTGCCTCGTGCTCTGAACTCTCTTAACAAGCTAGTTGCTAACTATCCACACATAGATATATTTGATGATGAATGGAAGGACTTTATCAGTGAATGCATGAGATTTTGTGAGATTGATGGATGATAATTAACTGTGATTTGAATTTGTAATTTATTTTTTCTTATTTGTAATTTCACAACATTCATTGTTATTTTAATCTTTGCTATTGCATGACATGTGTATTTAATTGAAATCTGTAAATTTTATTAATTATTTATACTTAATTCTCATTTTATTGCTACTTTTTTAATCTCTAATCATTGTATAATATTACTTAAAATTAGTTAGTGTAAGTGGTTCTGTAGGACCGTTCTAATTAAATAAATAAATTGAATTAAATGGCACGCCTAGCCGCTACATGGCTGGCAAGGCACGCCTAGCCGCTACATGGCTGGCAAGGCACGCCTAGCCGCTACATGGCTGGCATGGCACGCCTAGCCGCTACATGGCTGGCAAGGCACGCCTAGCCGCTACATGGCTGGCATGGCACGCCTAGCCGCTACATGGCTGGCATGGCACGCCTAGCCGCTACATGGCTGGCAAGGCACGCCTAGCCGCTACATGGCTGGCATGGCACGCCTAGCCGCTACATGGCTGGCATGGCACGCCTAGCCGCTACATGGCTGGCAAGGCACGCCTAGCCGCTACATGGCTGGCATGGCACGCCTAGCCGCTACATGGCTGGCATGGCACGCCTAGCCGCTACATGGCTGGCAAGGCACGCCTAGCCGCTACATGGCTGGCATGGCACGCCTAGCCGCTACATGGCTGGCATGGCACGCCTAGCCGCTACATGGCTGGCAAGGCACGCCTAGCCGCTACATGGCTGGCATGGCACGCCTAGCCGCTACATGGCTGGCAAGGCACGCCTAGCCGCTACATGGCTGGCATGGCACGCCTAGCCGCTACGTGGTTGGCATGGCACGCCTAGCACTTTCAGTGTCAAATCAGCGATCCATCTAACACAGTTAGAGATTTGAGCGTAATCGCACAGCAGTGTCGCTTCAAATGCCACGCACTTATTGTCAGCGGCGGCATTCTATACCGATGCACCGCTGAAGCCATCCCTCGGTGTGAATTCAACCCAAGGCGATAATATAATGTTTAGGTATTAATAATTGTTTGTAACTTGTTTGATATGGTATTCCGGGGTGCAGGCAAGCCCCTGGAGGCATCCGGCTACTCGAAGTGGTGGCCAGGCTGGCCGAGCGCGCAGAAGCTTGCGTCCTTCGGGTTCATGCAGTACACCGGCCGCCTCGAGAACTACGGCAGCGCCGTCACCACGCCCTTCATCTGCGAGGCGCCGCAGTGACGTCACACCGCGACCGGAACACCCCTGGAGGCATCCGGCTACTCGAAGTGGTGGCCAGGCTGGCCGAGCGCGCAGAAGCTTGCTTCCTTCGGGTTCATGCAGTACACCGGCCGCCTCGAGAACTACGGCAGCGCCGTCACCACGCCCTTCATCTGCGAGGCGCCGCAGTGACGTCACACCGCGACCGGAACACCCCTGGAGGCATCCGGCTACTCGAAGTGGTGGCCAGGCTGGCCGAGCGCGCAGAAGCTTGCGTCCTTCGGGTTCATGCAGTACACCGGCCGCCTCGAGAACTACGGCAGCGCCGTCACCACGCCCTTCATCTGCGAGGCGCCGCAGTGACGTCACACCGCGACTGGAACACCCCTGGAGGCATCCGGCTACTCGAAGTGGTGGCCAGGCTGGCCGAGCGCGCAGAAGCTGGCGCCCTTCGGGTTCATGAACTACAGCAGCGCCGTGACCACGCCCTTCATCTGCGAGGCGCCGCCGCAGTGACGTCACACCGCGACCGGAACACCGGTTGGAATAACCCAGGGTTCCTCAGCTGAAGCTACGCTAGCGGCAAGAGGGAACAAAACAAATAATACTTTTGCGTTTCACTAAAATCACAGATGAAATAATGTTATTTCTAAAATGTACATTTTACTTGCCTTATCACAAAATATGAACCAATACCAATATTTTCAATGTTTGCTATGGGGCATGAAGAGGTAACAAACATCCATCCTAACATCTAAACATCCAAACTTTCGCATTTAAGTGTGGAAAATACAAACAAACTAAATGAATAAAAAACATTAGACAAGTAAGTACTTGGACAGTACACCGCTCTTAGATTCAAAACTAATGTTTGTAAAACGCCTTGTGAATTAATTACTCTCATTTATATTTTTTCCAATCAATCAATCAAATCATTAATTTGCCGAATACATTATTTCAGGTACCTACATTATGTACCTATGTATGTCAGACAGAACTTGTAACTAGAGTAATGTATGATGAATGAAATGTATTGAACCCGCAGCAGGAGATATGCAATGTTATATTATGTTGGTGATATAACAACTTACAATAATCAATAGTCAAAATAATCAAGAACAAATACTACACAATCACATACTTATTTGAAAATCACAGTGAAACTTAATTAATTATTCTACTTAAAATGAATATATTCATTAAATATATGCGTCTTGGGCACGCTTCCGACTGGTATTGATATGGATCAGTTGAGCTACTTGTAGATTGTTTGCAACAGTCTGCAGGTAGCTCAATTGTTTCAATGGTAAATACTAGTTTTAGTTTAATTTTATTATTTGATTGTAATTTTCTTTGTTAAAAAAGGTAATATACTATTTGGTATAAATGTACATGTTCATTTACATTATGCAAACATTTGTCGATAGCCAATCATTTTATTGTATTTAAATAAATGAACATTGACTCATTAAAGATAATGATGCACACCAGGTTAGCATTTTTTTATAGATCTGCTTATGGCTTTGTGGATTGTACAGCAAATTATAGACTTTTGCTCTTTTCTCTCGTGTGATAATTATCCTTACGTTTGCTAAAGTGTAGTGGATAAGACTTTACAAACATGCGTGTATCTCTAATGTACATGCAAGGTAGAGGCATTATAATATATATCTTAAACAGAGGCTTGCAAGAGTCATGATACCAAGCTTCGTTAAAAACCGAGGCATCTCTTCTGTACTCTGAATACTCCTTCAGCATCGACAGAGTTTCCCCAGAACAACAAGCCATAGGTCAGGATCGAAGACACGTGTCCGTGGTGAGCTGCTAGAGCTGCGTTCAATTAAATCGTCTGGCGGATTTTCTTTAAAATAAAAATGACCAACCTTGTATAGTAGGTATGTTATACCTACTATACAAGTCAAAAAGTCAAAAGTCAATAAGTTTATTCTTTAGGCTTACAAAATAAGCACTTAGACAAGTATATAATATGACAAAGAGGACAGGTTTGTTTGTTTGACGGGAATAGGCTCCGAAACCACTGGACTGATTTGATTGACAATAGAGCAAAGTGATGTACTACAGGTTTAATAGCAGATATTTATATCTACAAAGCACCATGTGTCTAACTATTATAGTTATGTCACAATAACTACTTTTCCATGTTAAAATATACAATAGTAACGCCGAAAAATCCTTATATCACGTGAGCTGAGAAAATTATTGGAAATAGAGCAAAGTGATGTACTACAGTTTTATAGAGAACATCAATATCTACAAAATTATACATAGAAAACGACCAGAACACCCGGAACAAATACCTGCAGATCGTACAAATATTTGTCCCAAGGCGGGAATCGAACCCGCAACCTCCTGCGTCGCAGCCGGACCTTCGCCCAGCGCGACACAGAGGTCGTCAACTAGTTTTTACCCGACTACCAACAGGGGAGGGTTATGAGGTTAGCACCCTATGTTTGTATGTATGTGGCCGATTTCTTTGTTCCCACGTAGCGCTGAAACTACTGGTTCGATTACAACAAAGTATGTATCGATTGATTCGTCTCAATACCCCGATGGTTATAGGCTATAGGATTTAGGGCTCCGACCCCGAATAAACCTTCAAAAAAATAAAGCAGACACAATTTAGTTTTTCCACTTTTGGCCAGCTGATGCGACATCTTTGCACGTTGTAAATCGATGACTGTACTTCGGAGTTAAACCATATCTCCGAATTAGCTGCCACAAACGTAAACATAGGGGATACCAGTAAAAAATTTACCTCCTTTGTAGAAGGTAACTACGACAGTATTACGTTTTGTCGTAAAAAAATCTAGGAATTTTAATTTTAACCAAAACTTGTCAACTGGTCAATAAATTAAGGTCCTGGCATATTTTTAATCTAGTACTTTAGTTTCTTACAAAGATAATAAACGATAAACATGTTTTATGGGTAATTATTTTGTGCCACTGGGTCATATTCTGAGGAATGGGGAATAGTTCTGTCGATGTGCATTGGTACTGCACATTGGGTACAAAATGTAATGAAATGTTGCCGTTGCGGATGTTTTTGGCCTATATTGGACTTTTTTCTACCTCTGCGGATCTTTTGCGGACCGTGACGTTCTACGGGTCTTTTCGGACCAAAACGCGTATCGGAACGGCATATACTACAATAGCATACACCATATTCATGCATAGTGGCCACTGTACTAGCAGAGAATATTATAATAATATCTAACGTACCACTTTAATAGGATATTAAAATACTTATTATGTAGATATTACAACATTTTTATAATGCCGTCGTATTTTATTCAGTGGCTCAAAGAAAGAGATTTAGAAAAAATCGGCCTACTCCGCTCGCCGTTGCCCTTTTGTATATTTTCCAACAGTCAGTTGTTCAAATTCAAAGAAATAAACATAATGACAGTCAATATATTTATGAAAACTTATTGTACACATAAAAATATCAAAAGCTTTCCTAAAAATAGCGATATACATAATATAAATACTAGAAATAAACATAAACTCGATATGCCCACAACCAGGCTTCACAAGATTAATGTATCTTTTAAAGGGCAATGTATAAACTTCTACAACAAAACTCCTAGTGAGTTGCAAAATCTATCAATAAATAAATTCAAACAAATTGTCAAAACCTTTCTGTGCAAAAAAGCTTACTACAAAATATCAGATTATTTAGGGGATAAAAAACCTTTGGACGGGTTTTGCTCCAACTCGAAAAATAACAACTAACAGGTTTCTTTTCTTTACTTTAGTCTACATACCGAAGCGACAGAAATCAAAAGTATTTCCGTTATTTCCGTGTCAGTGTTTTATTTTAAGGATTTCACCTTTTCTAAGGGTACATTTTTGTAAGTATGGAAATAAAGAATTTTTGATTTTGATTTTGTTATCTTCATTATATTCGCCAGTTTAACCTCATGAGCTCATTTTCTTTTCCTTGTCATCTCAATTAATTTTTTTAGGCAAGCTGTAACTTATGTAATGTTACTAGGTACTTACTGTTTATATTGTTGTTAAAAATAAATGTATTTCTATTTCATTCTATTCTTACTTACTACCTGCAATTTGGGGAGTCACGTCTGGTGAGGCCTTATGTGCTCTTTCTTGTGATTTATTATGTAGGTATCCTGCGTTGGTATGAACGTTTTTTATCTACGTATGTTGAGCTGAATTGGATCATTCCACTTTTCAGGGATTGTAGCCAATGGATAATCCATGTTAGATAAGCTACCCTGGTACCATCCTGGTTTCATTCAAACAAATCCGTTCAGTCTTAGAGCATGAGGGCGTCACAAACACACTATACATTTTTTACGTAATTTGTGCCTAGTGATATTAGTTTTATAGGTGATTACTCTTTCTATTTTCAGCTTGCAATATATCATTTTGCAGTTTTTCTCATATATTACGAAACTAATCATTTTGTCATTATGTCGGACAAAATTTGGGTTCGGTCTGGAGCTTTTTAATTTTGACTGCGGCAACACTACTTTCGTTTCCTGTCTCGGAGAAAACAAAATAATTTCAAGATTTTCTTCAAGTTCTTAGAGGTTTCCCGTCCTTCGCCCGTTCTGGAATCGAATGTTCTTTCTCTGGCTGCGCCGCCGCGCCGCCGGTTTTTGTTGTTGGTGAAGTTATATGCTACCCCACAGAACTGTTCTGTGTGCTACCCGTTAAAGTGATCTTGCTGTGTTAGAGTTATTGTTATTACCTGGTTGTGTGTGTTTGCTGATAATGATAAAGAGCCTGACTCTGAGCCAATGAAAAACTGATGGTAATAAATGTGTACAAGCAGACGTACATGAACTTGGTCGCGTGTGTCAACAAAACAGCCGAGCTCTTGGGAATATCGCAAAGAACATGGAATGGTTGTAAAAGAACACAAATCAACAGGAAGGGTTTCTTCGCCCACGAAAAAAGGTAGCAAAACCAATTTTGACGAAGTATTGACCAATTCACCTATTCTGCTATATGAAGAATCGTCCGTCAGTTTTTTCGCCGAAATTAATTATCTGTTCTAACGAAGGTAAGAATTGATTTAGGTATCTACCTCAATTTCAAAGAAAAGTCTGTCTTTATTTAAAAAAAGTAAAAGGATAAAAAGTAGCCTATGTGTTTTCCAGACTATAATCTATCGTTATGCCAAATTTCATACGGACCCCTTCCGTCCGTTTGCTGTTTTGCCGTGATTGAGTAACAAACATCCATCAATCCAAACTAATATTAGTGGGATAAAAAGCATTCCTACTGCTTCTGAGAAATGACTTATATCACTCATGCATTATTGCTTCCTGTGATCTGCATATTAAATATATTCTATTTTGTTGCAGGCCATACAGTAATAAAAACAAGGGTGGATACTGAGGTCAAGAGACATCGAAACAAGCTTTCTTGGAAGGCTTAACAACAGGCTTGAATACTCCAACGGGATAAAGACTATAATTGATAATCAGCTGTAATTATAGGCAACGAAGAAATAAAAAAACAAGAAAAGTATTTGTTTATATTTATTTCTGAGGTCAAATAATGCTACGCCCTTGTAGGACTAGGATATTAGTAATTTAGGCAGTGAAAACTAATGTACTTATGAATAAACCTTCCTTAAAATGTAGTTCTCTATGAAAAAAACACCTATTTGTTTGTTTTATTTACTCTCAGAGGGCATAACCAAATGTTGCTTTGCTTTGTTGTTAGGTACAAGCATAGTGAAGGGTGGTGCGTGAGCCTAGGATTATTATGACTCGCAGAAAAGAACACCAGCAGCGCAGCGTGTGTAGTTTTACGGCGGGAGGCCCCGCGCCTTGTGAGATGAATGTATTTAGTAAAATAATTCTAGCTTTATGAAAATTTCCTGCTCAAGCAAAGCCGAGGGCAAGAACTATACCTAATGATCCATAAAAATTCAAGGGTTTACTCTGCTGTCCTGTCACTTTCATAGTGACATTGATTTGTGTACATTATTGGCAGGATTAAAAAAAACGAGGTATAGTAAATCTATTTGGAATAAAATCCATGTTTCCAAATAGTTCGATCCGTCAGTATAACAATTTGGAAAAAAAACATCCAAACAGTTCGACTATCGAACTACTGGTAGGACTGGATGCTTCGATCAAAAATAAGGAGTTCGCGGCCTCCCCCGTAGATACCTAGAGCCTTACAAAAATGTCACTCAAAATTGGGTTCGTTTTGTTTTGACGCAGACAGTTTGCGCAGAGCCTGACAAGTTTTTTCCATACGGAACAAGAGATTGGTGGAGTCGAATTCATTTTATTTTATTTTGTAAGTAGGTAGGTACCTACCTGAGAATTATATACCTACCTACTCAGTTTATTTTCTATAAGGATTAATTAACAGAATTCAGGTAAAGATAACGAATCATTTATTGATGAAACTATAAATTGGTGTCTCAACAGTAGGTATTTATACAAAAGGGTCATTTCAGACATACAATAATTTAAACTTACAATACAATTTCAGGCAGGCACTCTAGATTAAAAAGAACTGGTTCCTGTCTGCGGCTTTGCACGAGTTTTTTTTACGGGAAAAAAATAAACGTTTTATAAATTCATACTTCTGGTAGGTAGGTAAGAACCTAGTCTTTCTTTTATTAGAGAGTCTACGCAAATGAAATTTTAGGGCGGGCCAACTAATTATTTTAAAAATCATCAACTAGTAATATTAAACTTATTTTTATGAAAAATATATTAATACATACTATAAATGAAAAAAAAATTTAGAAGAAATAGCCTCTCCATTTATCAATTTAGAACAAAATTAATATTTTAACATAGGCAAACCAAACAACAATATTTTATGCTGATTTCACAAGTATATGACTCACATCTCAATATACGGGTAAAAAATATATATAAACTTACTGAAAATAAGAAATTCCATCCTTTTTCAGCACTTTGGACGAGTGATTCTTGCATTTTTTGTACCCATGCTTTTTGTCTGAACGCTAAAATGACACTAGTTGAAAAGCTTCCCTAACATGTCAAAATGTTCTCTTTTGCTACTGAAGGTTGTGGCGTGCGCATTGTGAATCTAAGGGGGGCCGGCAAAGCCGGACATTTTTGATCGATGACTGGATGGAATAAAGGTTCAAAACGCGTATTAAAGTTTAGGTAGCCGCAGGCTGCAGGCCCCATAGAGAAAAATTACAATACCTACGACCTATTTTCATTTTCAACTCTATGCCTATCAAATATTATGACCGATACGTCATTCTATTTTGTCAATGTAAATGTTTCAAACTACTTTAGTACTATACTTACAAATCTGTGTTTCAAACTTTTATAACTTTCACGTAGTCGGGTTGTAGTTTTTAACTTTATCTTGTGACATTTATATCCATGTTTGATGTCGAAGAAAAGTGAGCGTTAAGTGAATGAATATTAACATTAGATGTACACGCCTGTACGTGCCTGTACGTGCCTTGCCGATTCCCAATCCCAAAGTTCTTAAAACCATCCGCGCTTCAGCGGCTTCAGCTGGGTCAGCATTTGAGAGTGACGAGTGAGTATGGCGGCGTTGAGCGTCCCTACACATCCTATTGCAGCGATTCCTCGCGAACTTGTACCTTTCCTTGTTAATGTCACTAGCACAGCGTTTTAATCTCGCGTTGGCAGCTGATTCCTTGTGCTTATTTATGGGACTTATATCGTGCGTGATCCACGGAGCCGGCAGTTGCTTGATATCGTCCGTGATCCACGGAGCCGGCAGTTGGTTGATATCGTTCGTGATCCACGGAGCCGGCAGTTGGTTGATATCGTCCGTGATCCACGGAGCCGGCAGTTGGTTGATATCGTTCGTGATCCACGGAGCCGGCAGTTGGTTGATATCGTCCGTGATCCACGGAGCCGGCAGTTGGTTGATATCGTTCGTGATCCACGGAGCCGGCAGTTGGTTGATATCGTCCGTGATCCACGGAGCCGGCAGTTGGTTGATATCGTTCGTGATCCACGGAGCCGGCAGTTGGTTGATATCGTCCGTGATCCACGGAGCCGGCAGTTGGTTGATATCGTTCGTGATCCACGGAGCCGGCAGTTGGTTGATATCGTCCGTGATCCACGGAGCCGGCAGTTGGTTGATATCGTTCGTGATCCACGGAGCCGGCAGTTGGTTGATATCGTCCGTGATCCACGGAGCCGGCAGTTGCTTTACTTTGACCAGGCGGATTGGAGCATGAACATCAAATAAATAAGTCAGAGTAGCGTTAAAGGCTGACCACCGAGCTTATCATCGATTGCATCAACTGACATCTGATGCATCCAATCTAACTTTTTCCACATTCATAGGTACCACTAAAATTGCGCTGAAGAATAGTTTTGTGTTTATGTTTAGGTGGGCGAAGTTTATACGAGAGGAAGTTGAGATTATAATAGGAGAAGGCATCAGCTGAGCACCGGCCGTGCTTGGCTACATGCTGCAAGGGTGAAGTGAACATTATAATAGGAGAAGGCATCAGCTGAGCACCGGCCGTGCTTGGCTACATGCTGCAAGGGTGAAGTGAACATTATAATAGGAGAAGGCATCAGCTGAGCACCGGCCGTGCTTGGCTACATGCTGCAAGGGTGAAGTGAACATTATAATAGGAGAAGGCATCAGCTGAGCACCGGCCGTGCTTGGCTACATGCTGCAAGGGTGAAGTGAACATTATAATAGGAGAAGGCATCAGCTGAGCACCGGCCGTGCTTGGCTACATGCTGCAAGGGTGAAGTGAACATTATAATAGGAGAAGGCATCAGCTGAGCACCGGCCGTGCTTGGCTACATGCTGCAAGGGTGAAGTGAACATTATAATAGGAGAAGGCATCAGCTGAGCACCGGCCGTGCTTGGCTACATGCTGCAAGGGTGAAGTGAACATTATAATAGGAGAAGGCATCAGCTGAGCACCGGCCGTGCTTGGCTACATGCTGCAAGGATGAAGTGAACATTATAATAGGAGAAGGCATCAGCTGAGCACCGGCCGTGCTTGGCTACATGCTGCAAGGGTGAAGTGAACATTATAATAGGAGAAGGCATCAGCTGAGCACCGGCCGTGCTTGGCTACATGCTGCAAGGGTGAAGTGAACATTATAATAGGAGAAGGCATCAGCTGAGCACCGGCCGTGCTTGGCTACATGCTGCAAGGGTGAAGTGAACATTATAATAGGAGAAGGCATCAGCTGAGCACCGGCCGTGCTTGGCTACATGCTGCAAGGATGAAGTGAACATTATAATAGGAGAAGGCATCAGCTGAGCACCGGCCGTGCTTGGCTACATGCTGCAAGGATGAAGTGAACATTATAATAGGAGAAGGCATCAGCTGAGCACCGGCCGTGCTTGGCTACATGCTGCAAGGATGAAGTGAACATTATAATAGGAGAAGGCATCAGCTGAGCACCGGCCGTGCTTGGCTACATGCTGCAAGGATGAAGTGAACATTATAATAGGAGAAGGCATCAGCTGAGCACCGGCCGTGCTTGGCTACATGCTGCAAGGGTGAAGTGAACATTATAATAGGAGAAGGCATCAGCTGAGCACCGGCCGTGCTTGGCTACATGCTGCAAGGGTGAAGTGAACATTAAGTCAAGAAGAGATGGGGTGAGATTAGGAGAGTGACGAGTTGTAGGTACCTACTAGGAGGAAGAATGTGCAAGTAATACAAATTTAATAAGATTGTTTAGTGCGATGGTCAAGTCAGGACTTGCTATTACATGTGTAGTGTAGTGTATGCAGGTTCTATATATGCCATGCATACATTCACTATCTCGTGTGTCCATATATCGCCAGCAAGCTGTCACTGTCATACGTCATTGACAGGTGACAGACAGTCGGATGACGGAGCGTCAGACAAGCCCGGAGCGCGGGAAGGAGGATGATCTGGGGCCGCCGTGGGCGGGGGATGTGCTGCTGGGCGATATGTGAACAGCAACGAGCCAGTGGTTAGGTAACTGTATTTAACATCGGACCTCGGACACTACAACATGGATTTCACACGTTTTTGCGGTAGAAGAACTAAGTTGCGAGAAGGCTTTTTTACATGTTTTGTTTTCGATGGCATTTATTTGACAAAATGCATCAAAATCGTCGCGCGTCAGCAGATGCAGATAAAAAGAAATTAAAACAATGTTTTATAAAAACTTATTTATTCTATTTGATAGATAAATAAATAAAATTGTAAAATCAGAGCTATTATCAGAGTTATTACGAAAGTAGGTAGCTCTGTCTGTCTCATACTTTGTGACGCCTAAACCGCGGACATGAGGCAGGCAGGTAAATGGTATCCCGGGGAAAGACAACTAATAATAATAACATTCCTTCTGGTTTTATACAAAATTAGTTATTTTATGGAAAAGCTCGCTATCTTTTGATTATTATTGGTGGTGACATCGCACGCGGGTAGATCCACACCAGCCGCAGCAGCATGGTCACGCCTCCGGGACCTATCCCTGCGGCTCGGTGAGTGCGCGTGTGCGCACTTAGCGGCGCCTTCTATTGCACCTTCCTACTAAACTAAACCTAACATAATATTCCGTACAAATGTATCAGTTCGGTAATAGTGAGCGCACTACCAGGTATTTACAGGTACATAAATGTAATGAGTGTGAGCACTTTGTCTAATGCACTAGGCGGCCTGTGGGTCCCGCAGCGCGCAGACGCAGCGCGCAGCCGCAGCACCAGCTGTGGGACACGATGATGCTCCCCGGTTAGACGCTAGAGCGGCGCCAGTCCCCTCCGGCGGCGCACCTCGTTGTCTGCGGGCGAGGGGGCGGCGGTGGTGGTGGTGGTGGCGGGGTCGAGTCCCTTGATCTCGAACTGTCCACGGAACAGCCCCCGGAACAAGCGCAGGAAGCTCTGGTACCGCACCGCCGAGTTCTGGAACACATGTCCTCAGGTTACTACACTAACATACACACACACTAAATACAGGGTGTTTTGGTTTTCTTGTTAAATGCCTATTTTTTTGCTTATTTTATATATTGTTTGCAATCTGAGGATGGAGATGAAACTGGACAATCCACACGGCATCATCCAGCCCCGCAGCAAGCAGAGCTGGTGCTGAGGGCATTATACTGTACAAGTGATAGCATACATAAAATAGGTACAAATTATTTTTAATTATAAATAGATACATTACAAACGCTAAAAAAACGCTAAAAAAGCTGAAGTGGCAGTGGGCTGGCCATGTCGCGAGAAGAACCGACAACCACTGGGGTAAACGTGTTCTTGAGTGGAGACCGCGACTCGGCAAACGTAGTGTAGGCCGCCCTCCGACCAGGTGGGATGACGATTTGCGAAAGACTGCTGGCAGATGCTGGATGCGGCAAGCTGAAGACAGTGCGCTATGGCGCTCATTAAGGAGGCCTATGTCCAGCTGTGGACTGATATAAGCTGATGATGATGATGACATTACAAACCCGAAACTAATATATGCAGATCGTACACACATTGGTTCTTCGGCGGGAATCGAACTCGCAACTTCCGGCGTGGCGGGCACATATTGCAACATTACAATGTGTTTGTTTCCGAGAATGTGTGTGCTACAATACAACACCATCTTCGGTATCTAAAGATATAGCAGTGAGTTTATTGTAATGTGCTTAGAGAACCCGTACTCATACTCGTACTCATACTCATTTATTGGTAAAAACATACACGTCAAAAGTTTATAAATTTAGGTACAGTATCAGTACACAATCTACTACACAATATATTTTAACAAAAGTTGTAATAAAAGTCAAAAAGTGTATAATAAAAGTCAATAATAATAAATAATCCAAAGTATAATTGTGGTAGATAAATGTAATGAAGGAGTGGGGTAGGTACCTGTATGACGTCACCGACGACCTTAGTGGTACGGATGAGGAGCGACACGGACGGTCCAAACAGGTTCCCCGGGAAGTCCAGGCTCACCTTGTTCCGGTCGAACGTGGGTATAGGGTCCTCCGTAGTCGTGGAGGAGGCCTGGCGCGCCCTCCGGGAGGCCCCCGAGAGGCCCTGCGAGGTGCTGCGGCGCGCCCACGTAGTGCCACTCTGCAGACAACTGATCCGGTCACTCACCTCCCCTCCCCTCTGCACCCTGCCTCGCCCCGCGACCTCATACTGCATGTGCAATCTGTGTATGTACCTACCTACACCGACTATCGCCGTCCATACGATGCTAATCAATCACATAAAAACATATCTCATCTCAGACTTGTAAATCCATATAATGATTTTGTTATTGGTCACAGACGTGGAAGACGGTTTAATATAAGTGGCTATGTACAGTGATGTCAAGGTCCAAAGATGGACCCTGACATGACGGCGGCGGTCGCGGCGGCGGAAGACTTCACCGCGCCCGCTCAGCTCGTGGCTGCCGTCGCGACAGCCGACTAAAGGAGTTGCCCGGAGGAAGTTCACAATGAGCCTGCTGCCAGCCACCTGACGCAGAGCACTGCACAGCTGGGCCGGCGACTGTACCTACTGTCCGAAACCACTCACGCAAATCTTATTACAATGTGTAATGTCCGCGCGCGAATCGGTGCGCGGTGCAGGGCTCCGCCTCGGCTCTATATGGAACTGGCAGGTGCAGGTCCGGGTGCAGTGTCGCGCGAGGGCAGGGACTAACTACTGCCTAGGCTACAAGTAAACATCATGAACACTCTTATCACATTTTATTATTTCAGGTACATTTTTATCAGGTCGTAGGTATTTCACTTTTGTTGTTTTATTGTAAAGAGGGAAGGAGTCGGGTCGGGTAACCTTGTTCCAAAAATACGTAAATACTTACTGCGTACTACAATACTAAATAACTAACTACTGCATCTCCATGGAAACTACAGATGGTGGTGTTCTACGAAGCTCGCCAAAAGCCAGTTCAGTTTCTAAGTGTTTAAATGTGTGGACAGCGCATATAGGGGTACCGGCATTATACTCGATTCAAAGTAGATATTGCAACGGGAGAACTAACCACGTGTCGTAGGTACGAAGGAAGGGTCTCACGTGTGGGGTGCGACGGCGGAGCACTACTTGCTACGGCGTAGAGCTACGGGCTACGGCGTAGAGCTACGGGCTCCGGGAGGACGCGCTGACACGTGACCGTAGGGCGTCCAGGGCGGGGTAGAGGCGGGGGCAGGGTAGTGAGTTCTCTGTACAATGACCAGTACAGGGAGTATGTGCAAGTCCACTCCCCCATCACTAACCACAGTGCCATGCATGGGGCTCATGTAGCTAGGTACTCAGTACTGCTAAGAGATATCTTTATACACAAAGGTATTGGATCACTACACGAATATACAGAATAATATAGTAAACAAAATATTTAGCAGCGCCCTCGATCATTTTGAGTAGTGGCATTGACCGACTTTATTTACATACAAAGAAGAAGAAACATGCGATGGCTCGTTGCAGGATCAGCGCGCACCTCCACTCTACCATACACCTGACACTCGCAGATAACGCAGGAGCTCGACACATGAGGCGGAGCTACCGAGCTCCTGGCTCGAGGCCATGGGGGCCGCTCGACCTTGCTACCGAGCTCCTGGCTCGAGGCCATGGGGGCCGCTCGGCCTTGCTCGCGGGGCAGTCAACCTTCCCCTCTATGTAGAATGGTAACACTTTGTACAAGGGAGGTATAGTTACGAATATAGTGCCGATAATAATAATAATAGTGGTAACGGTACTGAAGATACAAGCAAGATCATAAAGTCACATAAGTATGATCCGAACATTACTTCAGTACATCTATGCAACTCTAGAACCATACTACTTGTTTGACTCTACACCACGGGGTATCCTAGTGTACAGATCAAACTGAGATCACAATAATTGTGTTAACAGATTGTTAGATAGAATAAGAATAAAATTTTTTTAATAGGTAGTTATTACATCTGATGACTGAATATAATTTGAAACGTGTGACTAGTTAATGAAACCGGACGAAGCGGACGTCCTTGTGTCAGTTCCTCTCGTCGGTTTGAAAGGTAAACTAAGATCTAGTAATGAATGCGTGTGTATCTACAAGCGAGAGACTAGACTACGTGTACGTGAACATGCTCGGACTGAACGTGAACATGCTCGGAATTAACGGAAGTAAGGACTAGGCACGACTAGAAGATAAACTAAAGCCAAGATACAAATACAAGGTTATACTGCAAAGTTTTATAATACACAGTTCAGTAGAACACATAACAACTAGAAAACGATAGCGACACGATGTCGTCACGACACCGGTACTCTACTATAACACTATGTACAGCTCGTGGTGCAGGGTGCGGGGGGTGGGGTGCTATGCCGCAGTAAAAAACTTATCTATACAAAAATATTTAATATCAAAATACCACAGCGCACCTAATACTATTTACATTATAAATACAAAGGTCTGGGAGTCGGTCACTGGGACTGTACAGTGTGCCGGGGGAGGGGGTGTAGGGGAGGGATGGCGGGAGACGAAGAGATCAGGAATCATCCTCCTCGGAGGAGTCGATGGTCTCGACGGTGCCGCCCGCGGAGGCGCCGCCGCCGCCGGAGGAGGAGCCCGACAGCGAGGTCACCAGCGAGAGGATGGAGCCCAGTCCGCCACCCCCACCTGAGTGGCCGCCGCCGCCGCCGCCGCCGGACGCGCCGCCCAGCAGGCCCGTCACCGCCTGGATCTTGGGCCCCAGTAGCTGCAGCTTGGGTCCGATCACCTGGCCGATCACCCCGGTGATGGAGCCCAGCCCGCCCTCAGACGGCGCCTCGATGCCGTACTGCTTGTTGATCTCCACGTTCTGCCGATCCAGTGACTCCACCAGCCGCGTCTTCGAGTCGATCAGCGAGTTGATTTTCTACGGGAGAGAGCGGGATGGTCAGAGCGGGTCGCGGGTCGCAATGTGCGACAGAGACGGAGCTGTGCACTCACCCCGAAGAGGAACCCGAGCACGGCGTTCTTGATGCCGAACTTGGCCTGCGTGACTCCCTCCAGCTTGCGCTTCTCGCGCGCCCCCGCTGGCCCCTCTTCCGCGCCTCCCGCCTCCTGCACACAACAACACGTCACTTCCTCCTCTCTCCCCGCCCTACTCTACCAAGCGCCATCACCACCAGAAGCTGACACCACCCGAGGAGTCCAAGCGAAGAGTCCCGAGCGCCACAACCACAAATCACTGTCACTCTCTCTTGCATTGCAAGTCTATTACACGAATTATTAATATTAATGTTATTAATGTTTACAAGGTCGATTGCATGACCGCAACGCGGCGTCGCGCGTCGCACGTCGCCTTCGGAGATGCGGTGAACGTGTTAGGGACAAATAATGAACAAGCTGGATCTGTACGACATCATTCTGCACCACCGCCCACCGCGACCGGTGTGGACGCTACCTCCACAGTCTACGTCGTCCTTACTGAGGACACTGTCGGAGTAGTAATGAGATTGCCTGTACCTACCTACTCTTACTGAGGACACTGTCGGAGTAGTAATGAGATTGCCTGTACCTACCTACTCTTACTGAGGACACTGTCGGAGTAGTGATGAGATTGCCTGTACCTACCTACTCTTACTGAGGACACTGTCGGAGTAGTAATGAGATTGCCTGTACCTACCTACTCTTACTGAGGACACTGTCGGAGTAGTAATGAGATTGCCTGTACCTACCTACTCTTACTGAGGACACTGTCGGAGTAGTAATGAGATTGCCTGTACCTACCTACTCTTACTGAGGACACTGTCGGAGTAGTAATGAGATTGCCTGTACCTACCTACTCTTACTGAGGACACTGTCGGAGTAGTAATGAGATTGCCTGTACCTACCTACTCTTACTGAGGACACTGTCGGAGTAGTAATGAGATTGCCTGTACCTACCTACTCTTACTGAGGACACTGTCGGAGTAGTAATGAGATTGCCTGTACCTACCTACTCTTACTGAGGACACTGTCGGAGTAGTAATGAGATTGCCTGTACCTACCTACTCTTACTGAGGACACTGTCGGAGTAGTAATGAGATTGCCTGTACCTACCTACTCTTACTGAGGACACTGTCGGAGTAGTAATGAGATTGCCTGTACCTACCTACTCTTACTGAGGACACTGTCGGAGTAGTAATGAGATTGCCTGTACCTACCTACTCTTACTGAGGACACTGTCGGAGTAGTAATGAGATTGCCTGTACCTACCTACTCTTACTGAGGACACTGTCGGAGTAGTAATGAGATTGCCTGTACCTACCTACTCTTACTGAGGACACTGTCGGAGTAGTAATGAGATTGCCTGTACCTACCTACTCTTACTGAGGACACTGTCGGAGTAGTAATGAGATTGCCTGTACCTACCTACTCTTACTGAGGACACTGTCGGAGTAGTAATGAGATTGCCTGTACCTACCTACTCTTACTGAGGACACTGTCGGAGTAGTAATGAGATTGCCTGTACCTACCTACTCTTACTGAGGACACTGTCGGAGTAGTAATGAGATTGCCTGTACCTACCTACTCTTACTCTTACTCCTACTCCTATCGCTAGGTACCCGGAGTTTAGTTCTGATATCTGGATCTGATATAGGTTTAATAGTATTCGTTTCATAATGCATTTAGTAGAGAAGCACAAGAGTGTTATGTATCTAGTGTAGAGTAGACCGACCGGGATTGGTCCACGATGTCGAATGTCGTAAGCGACCTCGCCGCGACCTCTTGCACAAACCGGCGCGGGCGCCTCTTCTGCGCGAGCGCACACAGATCACAAACACCGAGGTTAAATTATACCATTTGTAATGTGATTCGAAAAACAACAAAAAGCATACTTACAGCCTATCTTCTATACTAATCTCAATGGACTAACGTTTTTGTGTAAACTATGGGAGCGGCAGACGACGCCCGACAAGCGCATTACAACACCTCCATCGGACGCCTTTCCAAATAAGCCATTAGATGATATTATGCATGTGATTTCCGAAGGCACAGCGGCGGTGCTCTCCAGCGACTGTTTGCGACATATTCAGAAGCCTCCTGCGGTGGTTCGGGAAGTCGCGGGGCTCCACCGGATAGCACGGAGTGGCCCGAAGCCCGCGAACTATGCACAGCTCGGTGCTCCGCCTCTCAGAGAAATGCAACAAAACAAAATGTTTTGTTTCCGTGCACTCGCGTGTCGTGAGAACTACTCCAGTTGTTAGTCAATCAATTTCTTTGGCAACGCTGCGATTCCACGGTGCCTGGGAAACTACCTAAATAAATAATAAATAAATAATGCTGCACAATTCACACAGCATTATCTAGCCCCAAGCTAAGCAGAGCTTGTGTTATGGGTACTAGATAACTGATATACATAATACAATACATAGCATAGATAGATATTTTTTACTATACATAGAAAACGACCAGAACATCCGGAACAAATAACGGTTCGTACAAATATTTGTCCCAAGGCGGGAATCGAACCCGCAACCTCCTGCGTCGCAGGCGGACCTTCGCCCAGCGCGCCACAGAGGTCGTCAATGAATACTTCATTTGAATATAGACAGTGTGATAAGGAATGGTTCTGTTTGTTGCCGCGGGCCGCGTCAGACGGATGCGCGTGCGCAGAGCAGGCGCCGCCACCGCCGGCTCGGACGGAACAAACGAACAGCAAAGATACGCACTCGAGTGCAGCATTTACCTATTCATTACTACGTATTAACGTTTACTCGTTTTGGAGTTCCGTCGGAGCAGGACGGACTCGATCAAATCAAATTATCAACACGTTATGTGTTGTTTGTTAAATGTTCGCGTAGTACTCAAGGAGGCGGTGCGCGGTGTGTGCGGCGCGGGCGCGAGCAGAACCTGCAGCTACCTGCAGCCGCCGCCGTGGGAACTAGTGCACAACGCCGAACATCACAAAAACAACGCATTGTGCTCTGCGGGGGACGGGCGAGAGGGGAGCTCATGAACGAAGGGAGTCGCTTGCAACAGATGCAGCCGGAGAGACTCGCCGGGACCATGGATCGAAACTATGGAGCCGAAACATGTTGGATAGCCCTGATCGCAGCGCACAGGTGTGGCACGAAGGCCCGCGTCCGGTCGCACCGCACAGGTGTGGCGCGAAGGCCCGCGTCCGGTCGCACCGCACAGGTGTGGCGCGAAGGCCCGCGTCCGGTCGCACCGCACAGGTGTGGCGCGAAGGCCCGCGTCCGGTCGCACCGCACAGGTGTGGCGCGAAGGCCCGCGTCCGGTCGCACCGCACAGGTGTGGCGCGAAGGCCCGCGTCCGGTCGCACCGCACAGGTGTGGCGCGAAGGCCCGCGTCCGGTCGCACCGCACAGGTGTGGCGCGAAGGCCCGCGTCCGGTCGCACCGCACAGGTGTGGCGCGAAGGCCCGCGTCCGGTCGCACCGCACAGGTGTGGCGCGAAGGCCCGCGTCCGGTCGCACCGCACAGGTGTGGCGCGAAGGCTCTCGTCCGGTCGCACCGCACAGGTGTGGCACGAAAGCCCGCGTCCGGTCGCACCGCACATAATTTATGAGAGCCAGAATGACAGGTGAGGTTACAGGGACTTCATATAGGTATTGGATTGAAAGAGTCCAAGTTTGTTTGTCAAACAAATTATAGCATCTGTACGGTGCACCGCAACCGTGCATTTAGGTATAACTAAGTAATTATATAAGAGTTATAGTATATTCTAAGGTTATTTTCGCGAGAACTCATAATAAAACACTGTTTTTACCGGATTGATCGCGTATATTTTATATTTGTTTATAACCTGACGTTTCGGAGGCTTTTCAGCTTCCATGGTCACAGGCACACACACAGACAGGCAGTCACAGACAGGCCTCCGAAACGTCAGGTTATAAACAAATATAAAATATACGCGATCAATCCGGTAAAAACAGTGTTTATTATATAAGAGTTCTCTATCAATCTCTTCGTATCATTTATGCACTTAAAGGTGTCCCGTACAGCATCATTGAAGTATTCTGCACAACTACATATTAGGGTGCCACGTAACATGAAGTATTCTGCACATCTACATAAATGTCCCTATACATTTATGTGTGCCACGTAACATGTGAACTGAGCCGAGAGGGAGATTCTAACCACGAGGTGCTCGTTTTTTTGCAATTTCGAATAATTTTATTTTCTTTCTATTCGTGTATCATCATCATCATTATATAATGATGATGATGATGACGTATTATACACGCAAGCCCACACTCGTCCGCTTCTGGACATAGGCCACCCGCATACGACGGTAATTATTTATTTTTAAAGTGAATATTATGTATAAGTAAATATTGTGTGAATATTTGAAGCGTCTACCTGTTGCGTTACCAACATCGAGCAACAATATTTGAAGCGTCTACCTGTTGCGTTACCAACATCGAGCAACAATATTTGAAGCGTCTACCTGTTGCGTTACCAACATCGAGCAACAATATTTGAAGCGTCTACCTGTTGCGTTACCAACATCGAGCAACAATATTTGAAGCGTCTACCTGTTGCGTTACCAACATCGAGCAACAATATTTGAAGCGTCTACCTGTTGCGTTATCAACATCGAGCAACAATCACGTTTGTGGTGTGGGAGCCCCCTTCAATGTTTATTTTATTCTGTTTTTCAGTATTTGCACGTTTAGTCTTTGATTCGGTATAACTTTTTTTTATGTAATATAATTATTTTCATTTACAAATCAAAATGTTGTCACCGGACACCCTATCTACAATTATATTTTTTCTCGTTTCAGAAATCGAGCCCACCAACACGAGTTTTCTTTAAATGCCATATACGGGGTTCTGATGGGCCGCGCCGTGCTGCCGTGCTGCCGTGCTGCCCGACATTTGGCTACATCATCCTCATAACTACACTTCCATCTCAAAAAGCACTGCAAGCAACTTTGATACGCAACGAGGTAGATAATCACAGCTGGACCTTTTTCTGTGGTTACGGAGGTCGTGATGCTTGGCTTACCAATCGGACAGATAGAGTACAAGCCAGCTCAGCCACCTATCTCCTCTTCACCAGCGAGCTCCCTGTTCCTACTTGCGGACGGCGCTTGGTGTAGGCGATATGTTTCACATGTTTATATGATATAATTATCACTATAAATTATGATATTGTATTTCAGGTATTTTATGAGTTCCTAGGCATGCGCTATATAAAAAGAAATATTTAAGACGTTTATGTGTAAAACTGGTTTTAGTTTGTTGATTGCACAGACAGAGTCGATTGTCGGAAGGAGCGGGCGCGGGCGCGGGCGCGGGCGCGGGCGCCGCGAGGTTAGCTAATTATTGTGGAGCAAAGCCAAATTATTAAATCATTCAACATTAGGCAATATTGCAATAATTGGACCTTGCTGCTTTTCATTAAGAAGGCATAAGAAATCATTAGTTTCAGGTAAAGCATTATGGGTACCATAAGCAAGCTAGATAGATAGTTTAGGAAGGTTTAAGGTACAGAAAGGGCTGTCGATGGGCAGGATCTAGAATGTATCGACGACGGACCTCTCTCTCTCTCACTCAAGTGTACAGGACGGTATCGTGGTGTGGGTGCGCCGGAGGGATGGAAGGAGAGCCGGCGGCGCAGGCACACTGGAGCCTTAACCCCATCTCATTATGTAGCAGACTATGTGTGTCACCCGAGACTCGGAGCTCGCCGAGACGCGGCGGCTGCAGGGGTGCCGAGACTCGGAGCGCGCCGAGACGCGGCGGCTGCAGCTGTCTATGAGCAGTATTAATGACTGGTGTTTTAGGGAACGCTCTATAGTCGGAGCACATTTTGTCAGTTTTAAGAAGAAATCTCTTGCGCGGCGGCGAATCTATCCATTGCAAACCGTCAGACAGCCGCTTCCACTCCCGCTGTTTCAGGAAACGTACATGACTCTAAGCCGGGATCACTTCCAAGGATATCTCGAATACAATGACGACATACGTGACACAGTTTTGTTACAATTACATTTATAGATTACGCTCCGTTTAAATGAAAATGGCATTTATCCGCGGGCGCGATGCGATGTGAGCTTCGTGTAAGTGGAGCGCGGGCCCGGTTCACTCGCGATGCGATGTGAGCTCCGTGTAAGTGGAGCGCGGGCCCGGTTCACTCGCGATGCGATGTGAGCTCCGTGTAAGTGGAGCGCGGGCCCGGTTCACTCGCGATGCGATGTGAGCTCCGCGTAAGTGGAGCGCGGGCCCGGTTCACTCGCGATGCGATGTGAGCTCCGTGTAAGTGGAGCGCGGGCGGGCCCGGTTCACTCGCGATGCGATGTGAGCTCCGTGTAAGTGGAGCGCGGGCCCGGTTCACTCGCGATGCGATGTGAGCTCCGCGTAAGTGGAGCGCGGGCCCGGTTCACTCGCGATGCGATGTGTGCTCCGCGTAAGTGGAGCGCGGGCCCGGTTCACTCACGCCTGCAGCCGACACCGATTGTGCAACCCTCCCCCCGCGCGGTTCCGGCCGTACCGTGTTTACTTACAATTCGTTACGTAGTACTCCCAGCCGGTCACCTCGACTATTCTTGTTACGTATGCATTCAGCTGTCTACTATACTTTACTTAGACTAGGTATGGGTACCTAGAATGTTCATTCTTTACTTAGACTAGGTATGGGTACCTAGAATGTTCATTCTTTAATTAATACCATACATGGGTCATTCCAGCGAAGATGACACCCCCAAATAATAAATTACATAATTTGTACTTGAATATGTCATTACAGCAAAGCCAATGAATTGATTTAATAGGAATAGACCAATTTTTTAAATGTTTTTGCGATTTTCGTAGTTTTGATTGATCTTGAACACAGCTGTAGCGCGATAGCCTGTGGTAAGGTATTTTTTCTTCATGTTTGTAATACTTTTCTTTGCCTTCTAATGTATTACTGTAAAAGGCGATTCGACATGAGACAAATACAATTCAAGGCGTTTAAAACAGCGGCAAGTTATTATATGAGAGTAATTTTGTTGAGAAGTTATAAAGCATCAACAAAATGCTTATTGGGTGTCCCACCCGTCACAGCAAAACATAGTCTTTTTTATCCTGAGCTAAAAATATAGCATCTTTTGTCTTCCGGTTTGGCAAAAGTAACAATTATGCTATGTGTAATGGTTTTGGCTACATGGAACATTGCGCAAGTAAATAAATAAGGAAATATTGAGATTACAAACGGTGTCCCACCCGTCACAACGGCATGTGGGACCAAAAAAAGCCTTGATGAATTCGTGATTTACTGCGTTAAAGTGGTTTGATTATGACACATAAATATAGTTTTAGTAATAATATTATGATTTACGGGAATTTATCACGTTTATATCCATTTTTTTCGACCATTCAGAAGATTTATGCTCAGACGTGGTCATGGACTGACTAAACCAGCTGAAACGTCGGGAAAATAGCTAAATTCACGTGAGAAATACTTGTTTACAGTTATATTTCGATGTTGACTGACCTCAGAAGATTTTTTTCCAATTAGTTTCGAAAAAATTTAAAACCACTTTTTTTCGTTTTTATAACTTTTGTTAGAGTGTTTCTATCCAGGTGCATAATTAATATGCTTGTCTAAGCAGGTGTGTGTGTTTTATTTGCGAGATTTATGTCGTAGACTTGAAATAATCGCACGTAATTGTTACTTGTCCCACCCGTCACAAACTGTATGAGGCATTATTTCGATAATTTTCAAATAAAATAATGGTAATTTAATTTATAACTCTCCCCTGTTGTCGGGTAAAAATGGGACCTTATCTTTCTAGCTACAACATTATGAGAAAGCTGTAACAAAATGTTGATGGTTTGTCTTAATTTGGGAACCAAAACCATCCACTTAGATAGGTGGGTGTCATGGGTGTCCCACCCGTCACACTTAATAAATGTCAATTTACTGAATCAACTGTGTAATTCAGGACTACATTTATATGTTTTCATATAAAGCTATTATCTAGTTATGTTATGACATTATTTTGAAACTGATAGCATTGGTAGTTTTTGAGAAATTACTGAGCAAAAAGGAGTTAGAATGATAGAATTCACCCGCTCACACCGTCACAATGGAATGACCCACATGTAAAAGTTTTAGGATTGACTAAAACAAAGGTTACGCAGGTAATTGGTTGATAGCCTCGAAAAAAGTGATCGTTCTGGTAATGTCGAGTGATTACAGCGGAGCTCTATGTCCGTATGCAAATGTCGGCCTTGTTTGCGCGCGCGCAGGTCGGCGCGCCGCTCACCGACTGACAGACAGACGGACGGTCCGCCAGTGCGCAGCCCGCAGGCTGCACCTCGTCCTACTAATCACACGCATTCACTAATCACGACAGTAACGATAACGACTCTCATTAACCTCGCCGCTTGTTATACTAATTGTCGGACCTATTCAATTATCTATTCGCGAATTCTATCTTTTTTACAAAATGACGTAGGTACCACTGTGTAGTTAGTGCAAACTTCAGTGACGTCGGACTGATGTCAAGCACGACGCGCGTTGCGCGTGTGTACTGTAGAGCTTTAGTACAGCGTGTGTATATCAGTCGCTCTCATTAAGATCGCACGTAACCAGCTGTGCAAGCGCATCTCTTTGGGAGAGCAGATAGTAGAACCGGCGCCGGCGCTAACCGGCTGGCAGACAGTGAGTGCGCGGCGCGGGTGCTCAGTGCACAGTGCACAGTGCACAGGTTTACACAGTCGTTTGTGTACCTAGTCCAGTTGCAGAATGCATTGATTGCTATCTACTCGTAAGATGAAAGAAACTTGCAGAGTTGCGTTTATGTAGTCAGTAGAGATTGCGGGTTGCGGCGCGCGTTGCGTCATCGTGGGAGCACCGCCGGCCGCCGCGCCGGCGCGGGCGCCGCGCGTCGCGTCATCGTGGGAGCTCCGCCGGCCGCGTCGCGTCTCCCTTCCATCTCACTGAGTTAGTTTAGGTACTAAAGAGCGCGAGAGTTTTGTTTAGTTTATCGAGTATCTGAGAGGAGTTGGAATAGAGGGCAGGCAGAAGCACATACAGCACTTGTAAGTATTGCAGGGAGTAGGTTAATAACCTGAGCCGATTTCACCATCCGAGTATCAACAACAATTAAAGCAACGGATAATTTAATTGTTTTGTGGAAATTGGTAAGTTTATGTGTGGATGGGGAAAGAGGCCCCGAGGTAAGCGGTCGGGGTCGGTAACGACGACATTGACCTTTGCGCTGCGCAACATGCGAGGAGCAAGTGTGGCAACGGCGGCCGCGACGAGCTCGCGCTCGCGAGGGTCCGGCGCGGGCGGACCCTCGCCTGAGACATCCGAACCAGCCTCTATGTGGCGCAACGTGAAGGTCACCAGCTCGCAGCACCCGCCGGAGACCCCTCCGCGGCTGCACACGACCACCGCAGCGAATGTGCCAATCGGGAGATGGCACAATGTTAGCTCATATTACGCGGCGGCCCTCCCCCCTCCCCTCCCCCCACCTCGCTCTCCGCAACTCATTTCATTTGACTCGTGAATTCATTAACAAAGAAAATTACAATCTATCATTAGAAATAAAGAACTAGTATTTACATTTCAAACAATTGAGATACATACAGACTGTTGCAAACAATCTACAAGAAGCTCAACTGATCCATATCAATACCAGCCGGAAACGTCAAAGATAATAAAGATCATTAACGAAGCACACTCGGCTTAAACTTTACACATTTGAAACTATCAAATAATCATGATGATACGTGACTCAGGAGGAAATGAGTTAGGGAAGATTGAGGTACGCGGCGTTCACGCGGGCCGTACGCGTACGGTACGCCCGCGTCCAGCCTGCGTGTATGTTACCTGCAGCGGCTGCAACGCCTCGTCGTCGGCGAGCTGGCGGCGCTGGCGGGCGAGCGCGGCGCCGGCGGGCGTCAGCAGCGGGGCGGCCAGCAGCAGGGCCAGTAGCGCGGGCGCGAGGACGGAGCGTGCGCAGTGCATGGTGTCGGGGTGAGGACTGCCTGCGCCGCCGCCGCCGCCGCCGCCGCCGCCGGCGCGCCGCCGTGGTGGGGCGCTCCAGTGCGCGGTGCGCAGGAGGTCACCGTCACCCGCCCGCATGCCCGGTGCGCGGTGCGCTACACATGCACTATGCACTTGATCTCGTCGCATGCATCGGCTTCGGTCCCGTATCGAGAGGCCGCTGCATGCCTTTCAGTTTCACTATAACCATCGGTTTAACTTATCTAAATGTTATCTAGCACGTAGTCATGCTGAGGACGAGGAGAGGAGAAGTGGCAGCACTTCGACAGCGGAGTGTACCTACCTGCACTACACTACACTGGACTCATGTGGAGTGGATCAAGGCCGCATGATACTCAAACACATCGGTCAAGATACGAGCCGTCTCCTACCAACATGTTATACATGCGTGTCGAAGTGTGAACGCATCGCGCGACAGCCCAATTGTTATTGAGTGGTGATGATGTCCTCGTATGTAAGTTTCGGGCAGGTCGAGTGAGGAACACGAGTGAGGCTACCTGCTCTAGGGAGCCCCACAGGCAGGTCCACGCCGCAGAAGCTCTGAGACATACGCTGACGAGCTGTAGGCTGTAGGTCATCTACAATGTAGCCGATCACTTTATTTAACCGTATTTGTTTCCACTGCAGGTACACTTTTGATGCAAGTTCTTATAAATGTCATGGTTGTATAGTGAGGCGACTGTTATCGGTCGCGCGTGGGTGTAGCTCCATGTAACATGTAGTAGAGTCCGCTCGAGCGAGTCCTGGCGGCTCGTCGCGGGCGGATCACCGGGCGGAGGCGCGAGGGACGCGAGGGTGAGCGGCAGGCGCTGCAAGTCTACATCAGTCTTAAAGCTCTTGCCCAGTTTGAGGACCGTGAGGGTCCGATATCCGCGCACGAACATTATCAAAAAATAACTTGCTTAATGAACAAGGTGTAGACAACAATTTTGCGGTTCCTTTACAAGCGAAGCTTTAAATGAATGAAAGTACAAGTATATAATAAAGGTAAGCTTTATGTGGTTGTTGGCAAGTTGTTGCTTGGATAGTAAGGCTGTGACTCGCTGGACGCGCGGCGCGCGGCGTGCTCGTGACCAGGTAACTCGCTGGACGCGCGGCGCGCGGCGTGCTCGTGACCAGGTAAGCACAGTCTGCCAGATCCTCCACGGGTACATCTAAGTGAGGAGCTGCCTCGACTCTACAGCTACCTCCCCAACCATCGCTACATCTACCTTTCTACAATAATGACAAGTGTAAGTCTGACCATATAAATGACATACACATATACACATATAATGCAATCTACGTGGTTAGGTACGAGTACCTATGTCATTTGTATTATCATTTTATTTTGATATTTTTAAGCAAAGCTAAGTAATTCTGTTATATATAATATGTTATTTAATTGTGCTTTGAATTGTATTATTTTAGTTCTGTATTGATTTATCATCTTAATTAATTTAATGTATATCTTTATGTTATGTACCTTCCTAATACCGACACAATTATTATTGTTTGAGAATCTATAAATGAAAAATGAAATGAAATGCCGGGCTCAGATACATAGGGTCGTGCCGCAGCCGTGCCGCCCCGGCGCGGTCCATGGCAGCGTCCCCGGAGGCGGCGCTCTCCTGGTACGGTCGTGCCGCAGCCCAAGTTTTCTCCCACTAAACGCGTGAGAAATGAAATTTCATAGAGTTTTCCGTCGCGCTTTTTAATCATGTACCTACATATCTTCTAAAAAACAGAGAGTTTTATGGAGCGCGCGCGCGTTCAAATCTTTTGTAGGCGCGCGCATTGCGCGTGACACAGGCTGCCTAGATATATTAAACATTTAGTAACGTTTTACTTAGAATCATGAAAAGATTTACGTAAATAGCAATATGAATGTTGATGAGTGAGTGGATAACCTAGCGGCCTCGGCTGCGGGGCGCGGGGTGCGCGCGCGCAGCCTTGCTCCGCGCGACCCCTCCGCCGCACCACACCACTAATGCAGTACATTACTTGCGATACATAATGCACATATGAAGGTACATTATTACATTAGGCAGGTAGATCAGTGCAAGGCCGAGCCGGGCCGGGCCGCGACGGGGCAAGGTACCCTTTCTAAATCTGTAGTACCTACCTACCTACCTACCTACCTACATCTGTAGTACCTACCTACCTACATCTGACTAAACAAAATACCAAAAAGGAAAACGTTTTCTAGAACGGGCAACTAGAACCTGCCAGTTTACTCCTTCTTGTAAAATTTGGCACTCGTACTGACAAAATGCAACAAATCTCTCAACTCAATGTCATTTCAACAATAAGGAGGTAATCGACTTCTTATGAAAAGTAGTATTCCTTAGTAGAGAGGCGCTGCAAGGCGCTACCTGTATGCAGCGTACTGTGCACCTCGCGAGCCTACAGAGGCGCTGCAAGGCGCTACCTGTATGCAGCGTACTGTGCACCTCGCGAGCCTACAGAGGCGCTGCAAGGCGCTACCTGTATGCAGCGTACTGTGCACCTCGCGAGCCTACAGAGGCGCTGCAAGGCGCTACCTGTATGCAGCGTACTGTGCACCTCGCGAGCCTACAGAGGCGCTGCAAGGCGCTACCTGTATGCAGCGTACTGTGCACCTCGCGAGCCTGGCACCCGGCACCTGGCGAGAACGTGGCTTATTCCTATCGAGCATAGAGTTATAGTACCAAAGAGAGCGAGTTCACCCTTTGATCGAGTAGACACAACTGTGAACATCATAGACTGGTCAAATGAATGACAATTATTCATGTGAGAACCAGCTGTTTGATCTGTCGTTGGGAATTTGGTTGTTTGTGGGGTTTGTGTCCACGGATCTCGGGATCAACAGTAAATTATTTTAATAAAATTACTACCTACTCTTACTAATCGAGAATTATTTTATTATAACTTTGTATTGCTAGCATAAATTATAATTTTCTCTTATAATCTCTTAAAATAGGTTCCATAGATAAGATTCAAGTCATCTAAGTAAGTTACCTTGACTACCTAATTCCTGTAAGTTACGCAAAAGTATGAGCTCGTCTGCGATGGAGAGGGCTTTCAGAACGAGTGTAGACCACATCTACTTGAGAACCCCCATCCACACACAATAAACAAACACACCTAAATAGCTTGTGTAATAACCTCACTGGTGCAGGGTAGGTTGAAGGAAACAAGTTGTCGTTTAGATGTCTTGTTTATTAATACCAACCCATAATACATATGAAAATATAATGTTAGCTCGCTGAGACCAACTCATTGAGCTGCGTAGCATTTCTTACCGTTGGTTTCGCAACGCATAATGGATAGGTTACAGTTGCCTTCGAGCGTCCTTTTATAAAAGCATGTTGTTGTGTTGGGTCCGCGGACAAATCATTGGCTATTTGACTACATTTACAATAAGTTGCAAATTGTTTTCATCCTAATCAGGGATATGATAAGGTAACAAAGCGTAACTAGTAGTTCTACGAACAGTACGTCTCGCGACCTCTTATTTGTTTCCAACTTTCAGTTAATTATTAACCTTCTTACATATTACTAAAATGATTTATGTTTAGCGGCAGCCATTAGCAGGGCAGCCATTGCGGAGCGCGGCTTGTGTAGTGTTTACTCAAACAATGCGAGTCATTTAAATTGAATAATAGGATTTGTAGTTCATTTTCACAATTTATTCACGAAAATGATTAGAATGTATCATGCAAAAATTACAATGGCGGTTAAATTGTTAGAATCATCTGCTGAAAAACGTAAGGAGGTCTTTATTCGATTTGAGAGAGCAACTTCCTTTACAATTGAACTCAAAACTTTGGTTGAAATACACCAAAGATCCTCAGTATTTTTGATGTTAATAGCGGCCAGCAACCCACCCATTACAAACCTCAGCGGCCAGCAACCCACCCATTACAAACCTGAGCGGCCAGCAACCCACCCATTACAAACCTCGGACGTAATGTACTATTACGTAACTAAGAAAAGTCATTATAATCTATTGGATTCCCAAATTTCTTCCAATTGAAATGTGCTCTATGTCTTTCTTTGATCACATTTATTATAGGTAGGTGCTTTACACACAAGATACGAATAACTACAGCCACTTCGCACTTGAGGGACAAGTTGATCATAGATCAAGTGATTGGTGCTTCAAACATACAGCAGTAAGGCGGGCGAGTGGTCGCATGGAGAGCATCGCACCGGAGACCTGGCTCTGTCTGCTGATGGGCGAGGACCTGGGGCCACTCGC
Organism: Eupithecia exiguata; assembly: GCA_947086465.1. Classification (NCBI taxonomy): domain Eukaryota; kingdom Metazoa; phylum Arthropoda; class Insecta; order Lepidoptera; family Geometridae; genus Eupithecia; species Eupithecia exiguata. The sequence goes on from OX352246.1 coordinate 73,146, forward strand.
GCGCGCCCGCGGCCTGGCCTCGCCTGGCCCGCCGCAGCCGGTTGTGTAACGAGTTACAGATACAATGCAATTAATGTAATTACGCATTCACATAATTACATTTACTTTCATATCAACTAAATATTACACGAACGTGGCGGCTGAAGCAACCGACCATTACGAGGAGCTGCGCTGCCCAGGCCGCCATCTGGTAGCGGCGGGTCGCGGGAGGCGCGGGGGCCGGAAGGAAGTGCCGCGGCGGACGGTGGCGGGGCGCGGGGGTGCATCACAGCGCCAACCACACACTAGTGCACACTACATTTAAATTATTTGCATAGATTACATACGTAGCACGGAGACAGGTCCGCCAGTAGAGTACTGGTGCACTAGTACACACGGCACTGGGATGCGACGAGTGGGCCATGTGCACAAGTGTTTCGGTGCCTAGGTACGAACTGTTCAACGCAACCTCGGACAACAACGCAAAGCCTGCTTTGCTTTGAACGCACCAGGAAGTCATCGAGCCTGACCACTCAGGACGACACGCACACAGACACACCCTGCACATGCACCGTGAGATCTGCGTGTGTGTGTGTGCGTGGGGGCAACATTCACCTCAAAATAAACCCCAAGGTTAGTGGTCCGGTCACCACAATTTGATCGAGATTGGTCAGGGTTTACGCAACCCGCGCCGCCGCCTCGTCGACTCACATTCACCAGTAATACCAACCATCTAGATAGTAACGAGTATGGTCCTTCATGTTTTGGCATTCCTCGTCAGCTGTATCCTGCAGCGGCCCCGTCCTGCTCCTGGCCGGTGGTCAGTGCTGCAGCGTGCTCCGGAGACCAGCACAGCACTCAGTGATTACCAACTGTGCATGCAAGCACAAGCACATCCCTTGTTGCGTCTCGTCCAAGGAACAAACTTTACAAAGTAAATGTTGCGAGCTATTTGTATAGTAAGTGTCGTTATCTGTCGGAGGCGGCAAGTCCTCTCACGGGCCACGCCCGCTGCTCGGGCGCATCCGACTATTCTTGTCTTGCCTCCTGAGACTCCGCAAATTACTAAGATTAAATTTCCGAGACAGGTAGAGTACTATCATATGAATCCCGCAATTCGCAAGTCAGATATCCGCATCGGGCGTGCCTCGCACGTTGCACCCTCAGCACATTCGTGGAAGGCAGAGGTGTCGCAACAGAGATGATGCACACGCAGCCGGGGCTTTCCGTCCGAAAGCGATGACCGTCGGCTCGGGGAAGGAGATCAGCGAAAGTAGAGCAACCATTCCGCGCGGCAGGAAACATGTCGTAACAATAACATAACCATTACGACAAGTGACGATGATGACGAATGTCAGTTCCGGTGGCCTTTCTCGACGTACTGCTCGTCACTACGACAGCAGCAGCGCCGGCGCCTCCATGAGTCCGCCGCGTGCGGTTCATGTCCTGTTTAGTTTATTAGAGCGGAGTCATCTCGTCGTTAGTACAGAGTTTCACAAGTGTGCTTTCGTAGCGGTAGATGTCGACACTCTTGTCCTCATAAAGTGATGCCGCACATTATGCTCTCGGAGTGTGCTAATCATCCATCGAATGTGACTATATTATGCCCACTTGTCGGTGGCTATCCTTCGACGTGGTGAGGGCAGCTCGCCCATTTTAGATGAAGTTTCAACACAAAAGTAGAAACTCGCGTGAAACACTCATAAATTACGCAAATAAAACCGCCTACATGAAGCTGGACTAACTACAGCCCGCCCCGGTTTCACTGGCACAGTACCAAACTACACTACGATCAAACACACAATCAGTTGGCAGGCAGATGGCGCCTGCACAGTACCAAACTACACTACGATCAAACACACAGTCAGTTGGCAGGCAGATGGCGCCTGCACAGTACCAAACTACACTACGATCAAACACACAGTCAGTTGGCAGGCAGATGGCGCCTGCACAGTACCAAACTACACTACGATCAAACACACAGTCAGTTGGCAGGCAGATGGCGCCTGCACAGTACTAACTACACTACGATCAAACACACAGTCAGTTGGCAGGCCGGACTCGCGCACAGAGGGTTCCGTATTATTCTAATACCTTGTTTTTTGCCAAATATCATGATTATGTCAACGGGAAGTACTCTAGAGCAGGGTAATGTTATCTAGTGTCTAAGTATACAGTATTGTGACTCGGCCACTATAGGTTTGGTGAGCATGTGATTCCCTTGGAAACTTTTGATCGCGTTGACTTAGATGTTCTTTTTAATATGACGGCTCCCAGAGATTTCGGACTTGAGAATTTGATGTTAATTCCTTCTTGAACTCGATCCCTCCTCCCGTTCTTGAGACAAGAGGGTTCACAGACAGACAGACGGACAATAAAATGATCTTATAAGGGTTCTGTTTTTCTTTTTGAGGTACGGAACCCTAAAAAAGATGTTACTACGCGCTTGCTATTGTCACCTATTCGTCGTCCGGGCGGGCCTCGCCCGCTTCGTGTTCAGTCTGCGAGTAGTCTGGGAAACGTTTGCCGTCTGCCATTATCTATATGTACCCTCATTTCTTTCCGTATGTTTGAATAAAAGGAATTAATTATGTCCTAATATTTGTCGTCAAGAATAACCTCAATGGTTTTAAGATGTTACAAAGCTTGAACAACTTATCTATAAAAATGCGCGCTATACAAAGTGCTCATATTATGATCGTAAATATTTTTGAAAATTTTGTATAATTTTATTATTTAATGATTTAATAACTGTTAGTTATTATAGAAAATAATGTCTTGACGATGCAAAATCTGCAAGCAATAGACGCAGCCTATCGGCATCTTTTATTGTTATTATAGAAAATAATGTCTTGACGATGCAAAATCTGCAAGCAATAGACGCAGCCTATCGGCATCTTTTATTGTTATTATAGAAAATAATGTCTTGACGATGCAAAATCTGCAAGCAATAGACGCAGCCTATCGGCATCTTTTATTGTTATTATAGAAAATAATGTCTTGACGATGCAAAATCTGCAAGCAATAGACGCAGCCTATCGGCATCTTTTATTGTTATTATAGAAAATAATGTCTTGACGATGCAAAATCTGCAAGCAATAGACGCAGCCTATCGGCATCTTTTATTGTTATTATAGAAAATAATGTCTTGACGATGCAAAATCTGCAAGCAATAGACGCAGCCTATCGGCATCTTTTATTGTTATTATAGAAAATAATGTCTTGACGATGCAAAATCTGCAAGCAATAGACGCAGCCTATCGGCATCTTTTATTGTTATTATAGATAGATATTTTATCAAAAAACTTTTAAAGGCGTCCCGTCCCGTAGCCTGTTGAGTTAGTTATAATTTTTTTATTAGTAAGGTTCTAAACAGTGTTTAGTTTTAATCTACGTTTGTAAAACTTTTATGGTAAATAAAGAACTTTGGAAAACAAACAAACAATCCACTGCTGAGGAATTATTTCTTATTTTTAAATCCTTTACATTGTAGGCAGAACTTAGTGTAAGAATAAGTGAAACATCTCCAGGTGTCCACGTCTCAGTCACACAGGCCGTGGCCGTAGCGGCGTGCAAATGGACCTCTTCATGTCAGCCTGCGGAGGTGGTAAGAACGGCGTGCAAATGGACCTCTTCATGTCAGCCTGCGGAGGTGGTAAGAACGGCGTGCAAATGGACCTCTTCATGTCAGCCTGCGGAGGTGGTAAGAACGGCGTGCAAATGGACCTCTTCATGTCAGCCTGCGGAGGTGGTAAGAACGGCGTGCAAATGGACCTCTTCATGTCAGCCTGCGGAGGTGGTAAGAACGGCGTGCAAATGGACCTCTTCATGTCAGCCTGCGGAGGTGGTAAGAACGGCGTGCAAATGGACCTCTTCATGTCAGCCTGCGGAGGTGGTAAAAACGGCGTGCAAATGGACCTCTTCATGTCAGCCTGCGGAGGTGGTAAGAACGGCGTGCAAATGGACCTCTTCATGTCAGCCTGCGGAGGTGGTAAGAACGGCGTGCAAATGGACCTCTTCATGTCAGCCTGCGGAGGTGGTAAGAACCAGAACACATACATTTCAAAACAGTTTTTGAAATTGATGTAGGTTTCGGTAGAGCATCTTATAAAACACACATTCACTACACAAACACTCACCCTTCTATCCGCACTAGATTCGCACCCGCTTGCACTTGCACCCCACCCCACCACATAACACTCATACCCTCTACTAATTAGTTAAAAATAGTTGAACGTTAGTTAGAAGGTAATTGTTCTTATTAGATTGTACGCACATGAGTAAGGTATGGAAGTACCGACAAGAATATGAATAACGTATGTGAAGAAGAGCCTTGCCCCCTAGTACAGCTAATTGGGATACTCGTACCTACTTAAAATGAGATTCCGAGCACGGATAAATGTTTAATGACATACTTTATTAGTTAAACAAACATTTTTGTACTGTGTTTCATACTTTTTGAAATATTTAAAAATAGTCGAAAAATTTACCGATTTGAAAAATTCTTTCACCATTACAATTCTTAATTATTCCTGATGGACATAGACTATACAATATTTTCAAAAAAGTTAGGGATCCGTATGAAAACTTCGATAATGTAACTCAAGGTGTGACAAAAATACCATAAAAAATCCTTATATCGCATACGCTGCGAAAACTACTGACAATAGAGCAAAGTGATGTACTACAGTTTCATAGAAGACATTCATATCTACAAAAAAATTTGCAACACTATTTGTAACTGTTATAGTTATGTCACAATAACCACTTTTCAATGTTTAATTATACAATAGTAACGCCAAAAAATCCTAATATCGCATACGGTGCGAAAACTACTGACAATAGAGCAAAGTGATGTACTACAGTTTCATAGAAGACATTCATATCTACAAAAAAAATTGCAACACTATTTGTAACTGTTATAGTTATGTCACAATAACCACTTTTCAATGTTTAATTATACAATAGTAACGCCGAAAAATCCTTACATCGCGTAAGCTGAGGAAATTATTGACAATAGAGCGCAAAGGGATGTATGTACTACAGTTTGATAGAGACATCAATATCTACAAAAAAAATTGCGATACCATGTCTTTTTTTTTTTTAATCATATATTTTTAAGGACTTTTACTTAACACAGTATGCCAGTCCTATCATAACCTAAACTTAAGAATTGAATATTGCAGTTATGTCACAATAACTACTTGCTGAAAAATAAGTGACTATGTAACGTCAATCTAAAACTAAGCTTATCTAGTTATTTGCTTTTTATTCTTTTTTCATTCTGTTCACTCTATTACTGTAGTGAGATTATATCACCTATGATAAATTGGTTTTGTCTAAGTCAGATAAACTTAAAGATAAAAGCTTTAAGTTCTGGGAAAGTGTGCTCTAGTATTCTGAATTATTCTTACACAATGGTATTTAAAAACAAAATCACATATTTCATGATACGCATATATTTAAATAGGTTTGTATTTAGGGGAGACACGTTGGTTCTTGTCGGACAGTGTTTGTTTTTAATCTTAAAATTGCTATGAAAAGCTCATTAAAAAATAATTTAAGACTAGGATTTATAAATGCGAGATCTCTTAACACTGGAAGGGATGAGTTAGAGGCAGCAATTGAAACATACAAACCTGATATTTTGGCACTAAACGAAACTTGGATTAGAGAAGGAGAAGAAATGGTAGCTCCCTCCATTTCAGGTTATATTTTTAAACATAGAGCCCGTAAAAATAGGAGAGGAGGGGGGGTCGGATTCTATATCAGACGAAATGTACCTGCTCGAGTACGTGCTCACCCTGAGTCACAGCTGGAGCAACTATGGCTAGAAGTTACACTGCCTGGATCGCGTATGGCAATAGGTACAGCTTACAGGCCTGAGGCGGTCAGCGTCACCACAGCCTTAGATGCTCTTAGTGAGTCATTTAATGTTTTTGCTAGATGCGATCACTTGTGTCTATTGACAGACCTTAACATTGACATTTCAACACCAACCACATCGAAATCGAAAGATCTTGTGAGTTTTCTCTACCAACGAAATCTTTTGCAATTAATTAAGGAACCCACGAGGATTACTAATGAAACTAGAACTTTAATTGATTTGGTTATAACTGATATACCACAGCAGCGATGTAAAAAGGTTCAAACTGTCCACAACAAAGACCTTAGTGACCACGCTTTACTTTTAATTGACTTCAACATAAAAGTAGTTAAACCTAAACCACAAATACATACCAAGCGATTTATATGCAGTATCGACATACAGACATTTAATGACGACCTAAAATCGACGGATTGGAACTCTATAACTAGACTAGATAATGTTCACTTAATGGTAAATGAGTTTAACTGTCGCATTCTTGATATCTTTGACAAACACGCTCCTCTTAAACAAATTAAAGTTAAAGAAAGCTCTAAGCCATGGATAACAAGTATAATTAGATTCATGATGACACTAAGAGATAAAGCATTAACAAAAGCTCATGTTAAAAAAACAGAATCAGCAATATTATACTACAAAAGCTTAAGAAATCTTGTAAATGCGGCAATTGAAAGAGAAAAGGCAGCTTTTTACAATTATTATATAAATAAAAACATAAAAAATTCCATGAAGCTTTGGAAATATTTCAAAAAAACTAAGGTAATGCCGAAACAAAATCATATTATGTTACCAGACCATCTTAACAATCCAAACACTATAAATAGTCATTTTCTGAATGTCCCTGGAGAGGGCAATATTGATAATGATACTCTAGTATTTTTTTACTCTAATAAACAAACTACCAATGTCTTTTCTCTAGAACCAACGAACATTGAAACAGTATTAAAAATAATAAACAACATTAAAACTAACGCAACTAGTCATGATTTAATTAATGCAGAAATAATCAGATTAACCTTACCGGAGACGGCAATGGCAATAACAGATATGATTAACAAATCAATTTCATCTAACACATATCCGGAAACATGGAAACGAGCCCTTGTAAAACCAATCCCTAAATGTAATTCAGTGGAAGAGCTTAAAGATTTAAGACCTATAAGTATTTTACCCACCCTTTCCAAAATATTAGAAAGAGTTGTATTTAACCAAATAGAAAAATATATTAGTGAACAAAATATCATTCCATCTTATCAGTCAGGCTTTAGACGCAACCACGGTACTGAAACTGCGCTATTAAAGGTAATTGACGACTCTATAACTGCCTCAGATTCAGGGTCGTGTACTGCGTTGGTATTGCTCGACTTTTCCAGGGCTTTCGACTGCTTGAATCCGGAATTGCTTTTGGCTAAACTATCTTACTATGGGTTCTCGGAGTCAGCCTGTAGCTGGTTTAGAACATATCTTCTGGAGCGAGAGCAGATTGTAGAGATTGACAATCAGATCAGTGGAAAGATGTTTTCTGAAGTAGGGAAATTGAAACGGGGAGTCCCACAGGGGTCGATTCTTAGTCCACTCTTGTTCTCGATTTTTACTGCTGATCTGCCCGCTACTGTTAAAACTTGTCGTTATCACTTGTACGCCGATGACACTCAATTATACCACTCTTTTAAAGGGGAGAACACCTTAGAAGCAATGCATCTCATTAACAATGATCTAAATACTATATACGAATGGGCAAAGAAGAACTCACTTGTTTTAAATCCATCCAAATCAAAATTTCTAATTTTAGGTACGAAAAGACAGGTTGAGAAAGTGATGTGTTTTAACCCGAAACTTATAGTCGATGGTGTTGATATTCCTTTAGTTAAAGAAGCACGTAATTTAGGACTCATAGTTGACAGTGAAATCAGATTTGTATCTCATGTGAATGAAAAAATAAGATCAGCTTTTTATAAATTAAAGGTACTCTACGGAATCCGAAAGTACCTGTCTAAGGATGTTAGATTGTCTCTATGTGATAGCTTGGTTTTGTCACCTTTCAATTACTGCTGTACAGTGTATGGCCCTAGGCTATGGTCTAAAACTGAAACTGCTATTCAAAGAGTTCAAAACGCCTGTATGAGGTTTTGTTTTGATTTCCCAAGAAGAGATCATGTAACGCCTTTTCTAGTTAAAAATAACATACTCAACATGAAACTTAGAAGAGAGCTTCACATCGCGTGTACCACTCACCGAATTATTTGGAACAAGAAACCTGAGTATTTGTTTGAAAAACTTATTTGGATGAAAGATATACATTCTGCTAACACGCGATCTAAAGCACTTAATAAGCTTGTTGTATATAAGCACAAAACTGTGGGGTTTAGGGGAAGTTTCAAATATAGTGCATCGAAAATTTGGAATAATTTACCGCCACCGCTTCGCCAAAAAATATGTACGGCTACTTTTAAAACTAAGTACAAGAAATTACTTCTTCAAAGACAACTCAATACATTTGAAACTTTCTTTAAAATTACAGCGCCTCCTAAAAAAAAGGAAGTGCAGAATAATCCTGTATGATAAAACAAACCAGAACTCAATTTTATCTTTGTTAATTTGTTGTTATTTCTTGTTAATACCTAAATAATTGTATTATATGTACCTAAATTCACACACATAATTTTTAACTGCTACTTACTTAAAAAACTTAATTGCATTATTTTAATTCATTGTGTACTTACCCACTTAAACAAACCAAACCTTTACTTACACGCACATATTTACACACACTTACACATGTGTGTTCTCAGGTTGCCCAGACTCTTACGAGACTGGTGCCTCAGGAGAGCACACACAGACATACACAGTTTTGTATAAAGGTTTACTTACTTACTTATATTAAGCTACGGAATTGTTCAGGCAATAAATGATTTTTATTATTATTATATTACTTACAATGAGGAAATTTGTTTGTTTGTTTGTTTGAATTGAATAGGCTCCGAAAGCGAAACTACCTGTAGTTTCGGAATCGCTCCTGTAGACTGCTACAGGAGCGACTGGAAAAATTCTTTCACCATTAGAATCCTTGATAATAAAACAAAAATAAAAAATAATAATAATAATAATATCTAAAGTAATCATCATCAGCCTATATTAGTCCACAGCTGGACATAGGCCACCCTTAATGAGCGCCATAGTGCCCTGTCCTCAGCTTGCCGCATCCAGCATCTGCCAGCTGTCTTTTGAAAATCATCATCCCACCTGATCGGAGGGCGTCCTACACTACGCTTGCCGAGTTGCGGTGTCCATTCAAGAACACATTTACTCCAGCGGTTGTCGGTTCTTCTCGAGATATGGCCAGCGCTAAAGTATACTTTAATAATATATTTTTTTATTCGGCTCCGACACAAAAAGGGTTGTTATAAGTTTGACGGGTGGATCTATGTGTACGTGTGTGTATCTATCTGTAGGTTGTTGCGGCATCATAGCTCCCAAACGGATGATTTGGATTGTTTATTTTGTCAAAAGCAGACTTGATCGAGTGTTCTAAGCATGGAAAGTCTGCCAAAAGTATGTTAAAATTTATAATGTTTAATTTTTGTGTTAAATACCTGTATCCACCCGTGCGAAGCCGGGGCGGGCCGCTAGTATTTGTTAAATACCTGTATCCACCCGTGCGAAGCCGGGGCGGGCCGCTAGTATTTGTTAAATACCTGTATCCACCCGTGCGAAGCCGGGGCGGGCCGCTAGTATTTGTTAAATACCTGTATCCACCCGTGCGAAGCCGGGGCGGGCCGCTAGTATTTGTTAAATACCTGTATCCACCCGTGCAAAGCCGGGGCGGGCCGCTAGTATTTGTTAAATACCTGTATCCACCCGTGCGAAGCCGGGGCGGGCCGCTAGTATTTGTTAAATACCTGTATCCACCCGTGCGAAGCCGGGGCGGGCCGCTAGTATTTGTTAAATACCTGTATCCACCCGTGCGAAGCCGGGGCGGGCCGCTAGTATTTGTATAATTGGCAAATTTTCGAAACCCTCGGCACGCGAATTACACTCGCACTTGACGGATCTTGTTTCAGGTTGAACTGACTTACTATATCCTATAGAACATACAAAGGATGACACATATTTAGTAGGACGCATAAATAAGTATTGGTGACGTCACTCCCGCCGTTTGCGCAAGCGCACAGCGCTCGAGCAGAGCACGCGAGGGTCTAGGACATTACTACCACTTGTTACAAGTAAAACTTTACATTCGTTACCCAACGCGGTTCGTTACTTCATCGGTGATGGATGCCGCTGCGTACTTCATAACGTATCTGAGTTTTATTATTTACTTATATTTAGAGTAGGAAATGAATGGTCCCAAGTGCCGTTCCCGCAGAGACCTTACATTTCCATGAATGGTCCCAAGTGCCGTTCCCGCAGAGACCTTACATTTCCATGAATGGTCCCAAGTGCCGTTCCCGCAGAGACCTTACATTTCCATGAATGGTCCCAAGTGCCGTTCCCGCAGAGACCTTACATTTCCAAGAATGGTCCCAAGTGCCGTTCCCGCTGAGACCTTACATTTCCATGAATGGTCGCACCGACAATAGTATTATGGGAGAACAATCTTAAGCTTAATTTTATATAAATATTGACCTGTATCTAAATCACATTATATTAAGACTTAGATAGGCAAATAATATTGTATTACATAGTATATTCTAAGGTTATTTTCGCGAGAACTCATAATAAAAAAATAATAATACACATAATAATAATAATATACTCATAATAATAAAGAAGATTCAACAATTTCTAAGACCTGTCAAGTGTAAAGTCCCCTTTGAAGATGCTGGTGTTTATAAAATTGACTGTGAATGTGGCTCATGTTTCATAGGGCAAACAAAAAGAAGTACCTATAGCCACTCGATTAAAAGACCACATAGCTGACGTCAAACACAAACGGTCGTCAAAGTCTGTAGTCTATGAACATTCACTGGACGCCGGTCATTTTCTTCGCTTCGACAAAGCTCAAATACTTATAGACGAGGCGTGTATTTTAGGTAGCGGAGAGTGGTTTTATTCTCAATAAGGGTTGCCTTGGCAAGGGTCGTAGAGATGTCTATCCACCCTCTGGTTTTGTTTGGCCAAATGCACGAGATGGGATGACATTGACAATCTTTGGAAAACTGACAACTGAGTGAAGTCTTTTCTGGGTTTGGATAAAAAAACTAAGAGATAGACAGACGCAAAATGGCGGCGTGCTGCTCGTGTTCCTAACTCCTGCCCAGGGAAAGAATTCATGATTTTAGCAGTTGTTAGATGGAGTTTTCGGTGCTGTAGGCCTTCGCTGATGGTGTTAGTCTTCATCAGAAGTGGGATGTAACCATGTCTTCACGCTCACTGATGGTTTACCTAGAATTAAAGTTTGATGATTCACATCATACCAATAAAGGCGGAAGTCGCAAGCACGTGGTCGGCTCCTTCTATTATCCTATGAGAATGAGAATAACAAGCGCCATGGATGTTCAAAGATGCAATTGGTTTGTATTACCTGTATGGTAATGGCTAATCGTTAAGGTCTGATCGTTTCATGCTAAAATTATTAGTTAGTTTGGTGAATGCTTCTTTTGCATTGACTGGTAAATACTTCAGGTAGCATGGCTACTAAGTTTCAATGTAAGTTATAGTGACCATACCTACATTTGAATGGACCAAATGGAGTCCGAATGCGGACACAGGAGTACTTCCACCTTAACCTTAACCTACATTTGATTGATGATAAAGAATCTTGAGAAAGAAGCTTACCTAACGAATGTCTTATGTCAACACCTGAGGGGATACTCAAAGCTGATCGAGTAGCTTGACCCAACGATAAGCATAGCCTGTGAAAACATGTCCCAGTGTTAATAATGATGACCAATGTCATGTCAATGACTCGACATGCCTATCTGTTACAGTGTTCTGTTGGAAATTATTGATTTCAGGGTTCAGTGGAAGTCCTGATACTACATGCTCACAGGTCACATCGATCATGGAGGCAAAAAAAAGATTTGATGATTAACATTGGAGCCAAATATGCATATGATGGTGCCGGAGAATCAACTTAGCATGGACTGTCTGGGAATCAAGGGTGCCTTATTACAAAGATAGGACACACCTACCTATATCTGATTGGTTTCAGTTCCAAAGTAAGTGGTTGTTTAGGTATTTGAAAAAGAAAGTGAAACAATAAAATTGGTTTTCTATTGATTATAATTATTAATTAATTATAATACCTACTGCCTTAATTTATCTTGCATTTTGCTGTTCTGTTCTGTGTTATTTTATGACCTTCATGTATTGTATCTGTTCAGCTATACATGTTATACATGCTATGGAGTAAGTATGGGGGCTAAAATGTGTTCTATTTTAATATAACATGATCACTAAACACTGATCTCCTCATGCAATGTGTAAATCTTTTTATTGTGTCTTTTACTTGTGTTATTGCTATTGTAGACTCTGTTGATATGTTTTGTGGTTAGCTCTTTTTCATGTGGCTTCATTTCTTTACACATACAGGGATGATATTGTTCAGTTTTGGTCTTTGTTTCTGTTTCTCTGTTTTTGCTGGAAGGTGAGGTCTTTGTGTCATTATTTGGATATGGTGCTGATTACCAGAGTTGTGAGCATCTTGAGTTACTACACTCAGGATTAGTCCTTCAGACGTGAATGGTGTCAGTCTGCTTGGACGTGTGTGTGCATATTGACAACGGTGGGTCAATATAAGTTCTACAGGCATACGGTGTTGCTTGTAAGAGCTGGTGAGTCCATCTTGGGTTCCTACACCCAAGAGGTGTCCTCCAAACGTGAATGGTGGAGTTTGGCTGGACATATGGTGTGAATATTGGGTATGGTGTCTCAATATTAACTCTCCAGGCATACGGGGGTGCCTGGCTGAGCGGTGGTGTGCATTTTGTGTTCTTTCACTCAATAATGGTGATCAGATGTGGTTTTGTGGAATAAGGTGGCATCTTGTGAGTGTGTTGTTGTCTGACCTAGTATCATGTCTCTTGCTTGATAAATTTGGTGTTGGCTTGTGTTGTGGTCAAGCAGAGTGCTTCTGTTTTGGGTTCCCCCCCCCCTCATCTCTCTGGTGGTGCCACCGCGGATCTCATCTGTGGTCGGTAACTAGCAAGGGTTGATCAGGTGGAAGGTTACCTAGAGTATGTACCTGCTAAGTGGATGGAAGTTGGTGTTTGTAGTGTGTAGGTGCAGTGTGCCTATACCCGGGCCGTTCTTAAAGAATGTCAGGTTGGACGAGCGAGTCTATGGCGATAAGGGGATGTCTTCCTCTTTATATTTAGTATTTTCACTACACTTGATTGTCTCGTATGGTATTGTAAGGTATTATATGGTAGGTATGGTGGTGGTGGTATGGTATTATATGGTGGTGGTGGTATGGTATTATTATGGTATGGTATTTACTCACACTAAGCATTTCTTACTTAGTCTGAGGGTATTTATTGGTATGGTATTTGGTTGTTGTGGTAAGTAAATTGGTATGGTATTTGGTTGTTGTGGTAAGTAAATTGGTATGGTATTTGGTTGTTGTGGTAAGTAAAGGAATCTTAAATGAACCAGGGCATGTATCTTTACAGTTTACGTACAACAACAACAAACAAGGCGTATTCGGCTAATTGCTGCGTTTGCTAACGAGGCTATTTCTCAGGGCTGGGAGTGTGGCGAGGCGGCGATGACTATTCCTCAGGGCTTGCAGTTTGGCAGTGGCAAATAGATGACTGTAGTGATGTGAAAATGGCTAAGTATCGTAGGGTAGCCAACAACTATCAGATAGCGTGCGTGGTGGCCTAGAGCTACCCCACAGCGTCCGTGGACGGCCGGATGTCAGATTGGCCGTATAGACGAGGCGTGTATTTTAGGTAGCGGAGAGTGGTTTTATTCTCAATAAGGGTTGCCTTGGCAAGGGTCGTAGAGATGTCTATCCACCCTCTGGTTTTGTTTGGCCAAATGCACGAGATGGGATGACATTGACAATCTTTGGAAAACTGACAACTGAGTGAAGTCTTTTCTGGGTTTGGATAAAATCTAAGAGATAGACAGACGCAAAATGGCGGCGTGCTGCTCGTGTTCCTAACTCCTGCCCAAGGAAAGAATTCACGATTTTAGCAGTTGTTAGATGGAGTTTTCGGTGCTGTAGGCCTTCGCTGATGGTGTTAGTCTTCCTTCATACTAGCTAGAGAAAACCGTTTCATTCCTAGAATGCTCCGAGAAGCAATTGAAATTCAAAAACATCCGAATAATTTCAATAGAGAAGATGGTTGGAGAGTACCTGCTGCTTGGGATCCAGTCCTACATCGAGTCAGGTCCCACACCCAGCTATCCATAACTACAACCCATCAAGACACTGTTAGTGATTACTGCGTACATACGGAACGTTATAATTAAAGTTGTATAATTGGCGGTAGATATGCAAAATTCAAATTACTTGTAAAGACAAATGTCACCTCAGTCTGCCTGTGACCATGGAAGCTGAAAAGCCTCCGAAACGTCAGGTTATAAACAAAATATAAAATTTACGCGATCAATCCGGTTAAAACAGTGTTTTATTATTGAATTACATTTTAAAGATTATACAAACTTACTAGTGGTTTATTTTTTGCTTCTTCCACTAGTGGACAAAAAATTGAAGCGAACCAATTCAATAACATTTTGTTAGAGCCGGCGGAAGATTAGCGTTACGTGTATTTGGTCCACCAGTACACGTAGCATTCATGCTGAGTCAGTTCCTAATTTGTAACTACAACCCCGTGTGGGTCTCTTATGGGTGAAGCGCAAAGGTTTCTGGAGTCTGTTCGTAAAGGAAGCCTCCACACGGTATCTTACTGGTGAAGTGCATAGGTTTCTGGAGTCTGTTCATAAGGGAAGCCTCCAGGCGATCTCTATGGGTTTAGTGCAAAGGTTTCTGGAGTCTGTTTATAAAGGAAGCCTCCACACGGTATCTTACTGGTGAAGTGCAAAGCTTTCTGGAGTCTGTTCATAAGGGAAGCCTCCAGGCGATCTCTATGGGCTTAGTGCAAAGGTTTCTGGAGTCTGTTCATAAAGGAAGCCTCCACACGGTATCTTACTGGTGAAGTGCATAGGTTTCTGGAGTCTGTTCATAAAGGAAGCCTCCACACGGTATCTTACTGGTGAAGTGCATAGGTTTCTGGAGTCTATTCATAAAGGAAGCCTCCACACGGTATCTTACTGGTGAAGTGCATAGGTTTCTGGAGTCTGTTCATAAAGGAAGCCTCCACACGGTATCTTACTGGTGAAGTGCATAGGTTTCTGGAGTCTGTTCATAAAGGAAGCCTCCACACGGTATCTTACTGGTGAAGTGCATAGGTTTCTGGAGTCTATTCATAAAGGAAGCCTCCACACGGTATCTTACTGGTGAAGTGCATAGGTTTCTGGAGTCTGTTCATAAAGGAAGCCTCCACACGGTATCTTACTGGTGAAGTGCATAGGTTTCTGGAGTCTGTTCATAAGGGAAGCCTCCACACGGTATCTTACTGGTGAAGTGCATAGGTTTCTGGAGTCTGTTCATAAAGGAAGCCTCCACACGGTATCTTACTGGTGAAGTGCATAGGTTTCTGGAGTCTGTTCATAAGGGAAGCCTCCACACGGTATCTTACTGGTGAAGTGCATAGGTTTCTGGAGTCTGTTCATAAAGGAAGCCTCCACACGGTATCTTACTGGTGAAGTGCATAGGTTTCTGGAGTCTGTTCATAAGGGAAGCCTCCACACGGTATCTTACTGGTGAAGTGCATAGGTTTCTGGAGTCTGTTCATAAAGGAAGCCTCCACACGGTATCTTACTGGTGAAGTGCATAGGTTTCTGGAGTCTGTTCATAAGGGAAGCCTCCACACGGTATCTTACTGGTGAAGTGCATAGGTTTCTGGAGTCTGTTCATAAAGGAAGCCTCCACACGGTATCTTACTGGTGAAGTGCATAGGTTTCTGGAGTCTGTTCATAAAGGAAGCCTCCACACGGTATCTTACTGGTGAAGTGCATAGGTTTCTGGAGTCTGTTCATAAAGGAAGCCTCCACACGGTATCTTACTGGTGAAGTGCATAGGTTTCTGGAGTCTGTTCATAAAGGAAGTCTCCACATGGTATCTTACTGGTGAAGTGCATAGGTTTCTGGAGTCTGTTCATAAAGGAAGCCTCCACACGGTATCTTACTGGTGAAGTGCATAGGTTTCTGGAGTCTGTTCATAAAGGAAGCCTCCACACGGTATCTTACTGGTGAAGTGCATAGGTTTCTGGAGTCTGTTCATAAAGGAAGCCTCCACACGGTATCTTACTGGTGAAGTGCATAGGTTTCTGGAGTCTGTTCATAAAGGAAGCCTCCACACGGTATCTTACTGGTGAAGTGCATAGGTTTCTGGAGTCTGTTCATAAAGGAAGCCTCCACACGGTATCTTACTGGTGAAGTGCATAGGTTTCTGGAGTCTGTTCATAAAGGAAGCCTCCACACGGTATCTTACTGGTGAAGTGCATAGGTTTCTGGAGTCTGTTCATAAAGGAAGCCTCCAGGCGATCTCTATGGGCTTAGTGCAAAGGTTTCTGAAGTATGTTCGTAAGGAAAGCCCTCACACGGTCTCTATGAGTTAAGTGCAAAGATTTGTGGAGTCTGTTGTCCGCGCACGCGCGGAAGACGAGCCGTTAGCCAAGTCGGCGTAATGAGGGTATTGTGTTCGGAGATGAACGTAATGACCGACGTTGTGGCCGCATAATCCGTCTCACACAGATGACAGCCTACATTACGCTGCATTATGTTTCACGGCTTCATTCTTAGCGATTTATTTTTACATATTGTAGAATGCTCCCACACACCAGCCTTACACACGGATTTTTTAAATATTTTTTAATTTATTTTTAAAATAAAACTAGAAACCCTTTTTTAGTATTTAAACGACTAAGTACCACTCTGACGTTGTTGCGCTACCTTCACTCAACGGCGCCTACCTGCGGCGCGCCTGTTCGAATTTTGTCATTCCGTGTTTCCGTGCTCTAGCCTTCGCACGTCAACTACAGAGCCCTAAAGGAAAAATTGTGATATTACAATTTGTGTTTGTGTTGTGTAAATTTAAACATGGGAAGAAAAAGAAGTTATAGCAGTAGCAGCAGTACCGACGGCGATGAAAATATCAAGAAAAGGATCGCGAAACTCCAGAAAAAGCTGTGCAAAAGACGCCGCCGGATGTTTATCGCCTCATCATCTTCAGATGACGAAAATAACCGTAAGTACATTTTCTCTTTGTATTTAAAATAACAAGTGAAGCTTTATTTTCTGATGCGTGCTGCTGATTATGGGCTACCACTGTCACTATGAAAATTTAAGCTTATATTTGGCCACGATGCGAGCAACTATCCTGGGTTGACTCTGTCGTTTTAACGGTCATCTATTTGAATTTTTTCATCTCATTATTCAAAATGTGATGCGTATCTAGTGCCATATTCGGGTTAATGCTGTTACGTAATTGCGTATTAACGCATTTTGTTTCAACGGTCATCTATTCATAACCTCGATGAAAATGTGATGCGTACTGCCATTATTCGGGTTGATACTGTCACGTCTATGCGTATTAACGCATTTTATTTCTTTCGACAGATGTCGAGACCGTGGCTGACGTACACGAGTCATACCTGGAGAACGATCCTGTTCATTCCGCTGACTGCGCGGACGCCGCCTATCGCAGTCCAGGCGTCACCGACGATACCACCACTGCCGAAGCCGCCGCTGATGCATCCGTCCCCGAGGTCGCCGCTAATGTCATCCCTGCCGTGACAGAGGTTCTCGACTCCACTGTGCATCCTACTGATATCGCGGATAATGTTGTGGAAAAGGAACTGGACGAAGAAATCTTGCAATTGCTTGGTGACGCACCAAAAACTGAGGTAGCTTTAGGTCCAGCTGTCCATAAAGATATTGCCACAAGATGGCAAGAAATTCTTAAAAACGGCCTCCAAAAGGAGACAAAAGAAAAAATTATGAACGACTATGCTATTCCCAGTAATTGTGATTTGTTATTAGCCCCCGAGCTGAACGCTGAAGTAAAAGCCGCTTTACCCGACGTATCAATAAAAAGAGATGTTGCCTTACGCGCAAAACAAAAACAAATCGGAGCGGCGCTGGCCGCGTTAGCTGTGTCGATGGACAGACTCGTAAAAGACGACTCAAAACAGAGCATCATAAAACCGCTGAGCGATGCCTGTCGTATTTTATGCGACAGTCACTATGGTGAGTCGCGGATTCGCAGAAATTTTGTAGTGTCTACGGTCAACCCTTCGCTCAAGGATGCCTTAATCAACGCCCCTAGGGACAACTATTTATTTGGAGATAATATCACCGATAAGGTTAAGGCTGCACAGACGATCCAAAAATCCGGCGAGGCCTTAAAGGCCCCCGCGCCGCGGAAAACGTCTTATAACAATAACCATGCAAAAAGGAACAATTTCAACTACCAGCACCGAAAGAGCTACACGCGCGGTGCGACGCAAGCAGCCCGCGGGGGGCGCCCTCCAGGCCGCGGCGGTGCACGTCCGCCCCAGCAGGACCGAGCCCCGCCGCCGGCGCCGCGCCGCGAGCGCTCTCCGCCGCCCAAGAGAGCGCCGCCGCCGCCGCCGCCGCCCCGGAGATAAATGAGGTACATATACCTTCACAGTATGCAGGCCGACTGCAATATTTTACTCACGCCTGGTCACAAATCACAGATGATCCTGTAGTTCTCTCATGGATCAAAGGTTACGAAATTCCTTTTACATCTATGCCTCACCGCAATGATGACCCTAGCGTTTACCCCAAATCCGAGGAAGAATCGAATGATTTTAATGTAGCGATAAATAGGTTGTTAGAAATAAATGCTATAATTTCTCGATGTGAATCTGTTAGTTCACAATTTTTGTCTAGTGTATTCCTAGTGCCAAAACCTAATGGTGAAAAAAGGTTTATTTTGAACCTCAAGTATCTTAATAAGTTTGTTAAAACGAATCACTTTAAAATGGAGGATTATCGGACAGCCTCGAAGCTTATCACTCGCAATAGTTTTGGACAGCCTCGAAGCTTATCACTCGCAATAGTTTTGGACAGCCTCGAAGCTTATCACTCGCAATAGTTTTGGACAGCCTCGAAGCTTATCACTCGCAATAGTTTTATGGCTACAATTGATTTGAAAGATGCTTATTTTTTGGTTCCCATCCATGATAGTCATAAAAAATACCTACGTTTTCGATATAATAATAACTTATATGAGTTTAATTGTTTAGCATTTGGTTTGTGCACTTCTCCATATGTATTCACAAAATTGTTAAAACCCGTTATGGAATACTTACGATTACAAGGTTTTATCTCAGTAATCTATTTGGACGACATTTTATATATCGGTAGATCATTGCATGAATGTCAGTCTAACATAAATTCAACAAAGATGTTACTAGATAGTCTTGGTTTTCTATTGAATCAGGAGAAAAGCTGTTTGGTTCCAAACATTGAATGTAAATTCTTGGGTTTTGTCTTTGACTCCAAAAACATGATTTTAAAATTACCCCAGGAAAAGAAACTTAAGATCAAGAATAAAGTCAACTATGTTTTGCAAGTAAATAAAATAAAATGAAGAGATTTCGCCAGTGTACTGGGTATGTTAGTATCGGCATGTCCCGCAATCAAATATTCATGGTTGTACACAAAAGAGTTTGAGCATCACAAATATAGGTGTTTATTAGAAAACTCGAATTATGATCAAATAATCAACGTTCCTGATAGTTTAAAACCCGATTTATACTGGTGGTTGTCGCACATTGATAACGGTTATTCACAATTGAAACCCAATGAATATAAACTGGAAATATTCTCAGATGCGTCTACTACGGGGTGGGGAGCTTTTTGTGATAGCAAAAAATGTTTTGGTTATTGGAAAGAAACTGAAAAGAGTTTACATATCAATGAGTTGGAACTAAAAGCTGCTTTTTTAGCAATAAAATGTTTTGCAAAAAGCCTAAACAACTGTGAACTACTTTTAAGATTAGATAATGTTACGGCAATAGCTAGTATAAATAGAATGGGCAGTGTCCAGTTTAGACATCTGAATACAATCGCTAGGGATATATGGATGTGGTGTGAAAATAGAAATATTTGGCTTTTTGCTTCATATATTAATACAAAAGAAAATTCTGATGCAGATTCACTGTCTCGTACAAAGTTTGAAGACACCGAGTGGGAATTGGCTGAATAAGCATTCAATGAAATTGTTGATAAGTTAGGTGAACCACAAATAGACTTATTTGCCAGTCGTTGTAATGCAAAATGCGTTACTTTTGTAAGCTGGCGAAACGAGCCTGAAGCGTGGGTCGTTGATGCCTTTACTATTTCATGGAAAAACTGTTTTTTCTACGCATTTCCGCCTTTTGCGATTATTGTTAAGTTAATTCATAAAATGATAAGCGATAAAGCAGAGGGGATTGTCGTGGTTCCTTACTGGCCCACACAGCCGTGGTTCCCAGTATTCTTAAAGCTTGTGACATCTGAGATTATATATTTTGAGCCTGATATTAATCTCCTAAAATCTCCTTTCAGGAAGACTCACAAACTCTACCGATCGCTGACTCTAATGGCCGCGAGATTATCCGGCAAACGTTACTTGGCAAATGATTAACAGATAGAGCAATAGAGATAATGCTAAACTCTTTATCAGACAACACCTATAGGCAATATGACAGTTGTCTTAGAGCTTGGGTCAAGTTTTGTCACAAAAATAACTATAATCATATTAAAGCAACAGTGTCACAAGTTATTTCTTTTTTAACTGAAATTTTCGATAATGGTGTAGCTTACGGTACAGTCAATTCATATAAGTCTGCCTTATCGCTTATAGTGGACGATCTGTCAAATAGTTCTGATTTAAGACGCTTTATGCGAGGAGTTTTTAGATTGAGACCTCCGGCTCCCAAATATGATGCTACCTGGGATCCTCGTGTTGTTCTTAATTACTTCTCTCAAAAATGGCCAAATAACAGTCTCAATTTAGAAACTCTTTCAAAGAAAACACTGACTCTTTTGGCTTTAGTGACCGCACATCGTGTCCAAACAATTTCATTAATAAAATTAAGTAGGTAACATTCAAATATCAGATTCTCGCACAGCCATTTTCATAAAAATACCTGATTTAATTAAAACTTCTAGGCCTAATAGTGTACAACCTATTTTGAGACTCCCTTTCTTCAATCAGAAGCCTGAGATTAGTCCCGCTAGATGTTTGGAAACGTACATAAATAAAACAAGTTCATTACGTTCTGTTGATAACGATTATTTATTTATCAGTTACAGAAAACCGCATGCAAGAATCTCATCACAGAGATTAAGTCGCTGGATAAAAGACAGTCTCCAATCCAGTGGCGTAGATACAAGTATCTTCAGTGGTCACAGCACACGGCATGCAGCCACCTCTACAGCCAACAGGGTCGGTGTTAGTCTAGATGTAATTCGTAGAACTGCTGGCTGGACTGATTCTTCAGCAGTTTTTGCTAGATTTTATAATAGAGAAATTGTTGAGGATAGTTTACAATTTGGTAACTCAATTCTGACCATTGATTAAATAAAATGATTGTGTCGTAACACTTACGTTTTATTGCAACTACTTCCCTAAACCTATTTCACAAAGTTATGTAGGTTCTTACAAAACTCTAAACATCCTACAATATGTAAAAATAAATCGCTAAGAATGAAGCCGTGAAACATAATTAATGATCAAACGAACTTAAACAAGTGAAGTTCGATCACAATTATGTGAACGGCTTCATTCTTAGCGATTTATGTACACCCTCCCTATAAGAAAAGTAATATAGGTACTTACGTTATTTAATGCAACATCCCGTCCCTAAATATCTGCTTATGTAAGGTACCTACTGTGAAATAGGATAACGCTAACCTACCTACTTTCTTTAAACAGAATGACAAAATTCGAACAGGCGCGCCGCAGGTAGGCGCCGTTGAGTGAAGGTAGCGCAACAACGTCAGAGTGGTACTTAGTCGTTTAAATACTAAAAAAGGGTTTCTAGTTTTATTTTAAAAATAAATTAAAAAATATTTAAAAAATCCGTGTGTAAGGCTGGTGTGTGGGAGCATTCTACAATATGTAAAAATAAATCGCTAAGAATGAAGCCGTTCACATAATTGTGATCGAACTTCACTTGTTTAAGTTCGTTTGATCATTAATTACACGGCTCTCTCGCCGTGACCGACCGCCCGTCCTGCCGTCCGTCCGTCGGTCTGCACTCATCTTAACTAGGCTACTAACTATCTAAATTTAAACAAATAATTTTACAAGTTATTATAACATTATTTTACTATTAGTGTTGGACAAATCTTGCAAGTGAATTTCAGACCACTTGTTCTCAACCGATTAAGCGATTTCGCCGATTTTGTGTTCGTTGGATTTCTGTTCTCAAGCACTTTCAATTCAATACGTTTATTTCAGCTTAGCTTACATATACGTATTTCACCCATATGAATTAATAAAAACAAAAGTAAAATGAAAACATCCTTAATTAATGGAATACACCATTTTAATAAGCGCATGGCACTATGTGTGCGCGTCCAGTGCTTCATGAAAGCGCAGTCCGTGTCCAGCCTTCCAGCTATAAGTTTCAGATAGCTACTGGTACCGACCCTGACCCGACGCATCAGGGACGCTGTTCTGTTGCGGATGATTGCGTAAAAGTCATCAACGCGGGACTCTGCAAACATATCGGACGCGCTACAGATGCGGGGCAGTCCCAGTCTGAATCCATTATCATAATGGACGCGCAGGGTATTCATGCATTTCTGCGTGTAGTTAATCCACAGACTGCTCGTATAAAATATTGACAGTACGCTCTTAACAAACTTATCTTGACAGCAGTACTGCATCGCGCGAATCTGCCGTCCAACATAATATTTGCTCTAACTGATAATGCCCTGCGCTCCCTTTCTACATCTAGATCATCTGAGAGAGTCTCGGAGACCCAGTGGCCCAGATAATTGAATTCTTCCGTTCAGCGTCTGCCAGCGAACCTGATGAGACCGTGGAATAGGTCTTTGCTCCAGCTTTAAGAACCATCAGCTCGCTTTTGCTGGCGTTGTATCTGAGCCCATGAGCCTCCGCATAACTTTCGCAGAGTTTCAACAGCTTCTGGAGGGCACTAATCGATGGGCTCAACAACACCTAAATATATATAATATATTTAGGCATTTAGGGCATAGATGATGTATGTATTTCTATTGCCGCTATAACAACAAATACTAAAAAATAGAATGAAATAAATATTTAAGGGGGCTCCCATGCAACAAACGTGATTTTTGCCGTTTTTATAGATAACGTTACGGAACCCTTCGTGTGCGAGTCCAACTCGCACTTGGCCGGTTTTATTTTGATCCTATTCGATTGTACCGCGAGTTCACTTGCAACTCTTGAAGCAGTTTCTCGAGTTGCTTGAAAGTTACAGAAAGTACTAAATATATTAAATGATAGAATATCGGCCTATAAAAGTTTGAGGTTCGTAATTAGACTTCGTATTGGAATATATGTCTGTAACTAACTGTTTAATGTAATGTAATGTAATGTGCTATTCACCTGAAACTTTCTGTGTTTATAAAAACACAATCATTTCAATCACGTGTGTTGGGGAAATGGGGAATTAAATTATTGAAATTTTTTTGTAACTTTGTTATTAGTAGTGGCCTGATTTGCTTGAAATTTACAGACAACACTAAATATAAAATAATTGAACACGTGTTTTAGACTTTTTTCGGAAAAAACCAGTGGCCCTCAGTGGCCCAGACTTCCCCTCAGTGGCCCAGACTTCCCCTCAGTGACCCAGACTTCCTCTCAGTGGCCCAGACTTCCCCTCAGTGGCCCAGACTTCCCCTCAGTGACCCAGACTTCCCCTCAGTGACCCAACCTTCCCCTCAGTGACCCAGACTTCCCCTCAGTGGCCCAACCTTCCCCTCAGTGGCCCAGACTTCCCCTCAGTGGCCCAGACTTCCCCTCAATGGCCCAGACTTCCCCTCAGTGGCCCAGACTTCCCCTCAGTGGCCCAGACTTCCCCTCAGTGACCCAGACTTCCTCTCAGTGGCCCAGACTTCCCCTCAGTGGCCCAGACTTCCCCTCAGTGGCCCAGACTTCCCCTCAGTGGCCCAGACTTCCCCTCAGTGGCCCAGACTTCCCCTCAGTGGCCCAGACTTCCCCTCAGTGCCCCAGACTTCCCCTCAGTGGCCCAGACTTCCCCTCAGTGACCCAGACTTCCCCTCAGTGGCCCAGACTTCCCCTCAGTGGCCCAACCTTCCCCTCAGTGGCCCAACCTTCCCCTCAGTGGCCCAGACTTCCCCTCAGTGGCCCAGACTTCCCCTCAGTGGCCCAGACTTCCCCTCAGTGGCCCAGACTTCCCCTCAGTGGCCCAGACTTCCCCTCAGTGGCCCAGACTTCCCCTCAGTGACCCAGACTTCCCCTCAGTGGCCCAGACTTCCCCTCAGTGGCCCAACCTTCCCCTCAGTGACCCAGACTTCCCCTCAGTGGCCCAGACTTCCCCTCAGTGGCCCAGACTTCCCCTCAGTGACCCAGACTTCCTCTCAGTGGCCCAGACTTCCCCTCAGTGACCCAGACTTCCCCTCAGTGGCCCAGACTTCCCCTCAGTGGCCCAGATTTCCCCTCAGTAGCCCAGACTTCCCCTCAGTGGCCCAGACTTCCCCTCAGTGGCCCAGACTTCTCCTCAGTAGCCCAGAATAAGCCTCACCTATACACTACAATCACAAAAACAAAAATACGTTTCCTACCTATAATCTTTTTCCTATTTTTAGTTGATATCAACGACCTGCCTCATCTTGTAAACAATAATCACGAGATTGTGCGATTTGCTGATGATACTTCATTCATATTGAAGACTAGCTGTGCCCGCGACTTCGTCCGCGTGGAATACTATATTTGGACAGCATTTATTGGATATTTTTACATTATTATTATCTACATATATTATGTTTCGCAGTTTAGTTCTTATCTTATATAATTAAACTGCTCACATAATTTATTGTCATCGAACTTCACACAGTTCGTTTGATTTTCATTTATATTCTACAATTTGGGGTTGGTAGTGAACGTGATGAAGAGATCAGGACGCCCATATTTTCTCACATATATGTGTGAATGCATCCTGCGTGCGCTCACGCATACAGCGTGGCCTACCAGTTAAACTTATAGGAAGAATCACCAGTCGGCCTTAGTCTTCGCTGAACACAAGGCGCTATTATTGCGCTCGATAGGGGGAGCCCTATCTCTAGCAGGGGACTAATATAGGATGATGATGATGATGACTGATTTGTACGACCTTTCAACACTGTTTGTAACAGAAAAGAAAGGATGGAATCAGACAACGCGTTGATGAATTACAGCTACGAGTATAAAGACATTTTGTCTTTCATCATAATGCTGCTCAGCCAAGAAACAGACAGACGGACAGACAGACAGACAGACATGAAAGAAAACAATTACGGTTTTGGCTTCAGTATCGATATTAGAATGCCCTCCAAAAAGAATTTTCAAAATATCTTCAATGTACAGAATTGGACCTGTTACAATTTTATTATAAGTACCTATACAATGTGTATTTTCGAACCTTGATCAAACGAAATGTGCGGATACACGACATAAATTTAGCGATAAATATCGGATAATTTTTTTTACATAAATACTATGGGAATTTAAACTAAAAACTACATCATCTGGTTTTTTCTTCGTTTCTGTTTGACTTATGTCGTGTATCCGTACATTTCGTTTGATCAAGGTTCGAAAATACACATTGTATAGATGAAACGACGAAACACAAACTACAACGATGTGAATAATGCAATCTCAAAAGTAGTCCATTGGGTTAGTGTCAATAATCTGTTGCTCAACGAAACCAAAACAAAATGTATTAGATTTATTCTACCTAATGTTAAACAAGTTAAGGCTGATGTTAATTGTTAACGTAAAAGGAGAAATTGTAGAAAGTACCGTATTCTTAGGAATCACCTTAGATAATAAACTTCAATGTGGCCCACACATACTCGTAGATAAGCTATCGAAAAGACTGAGTTCTGCAGCGTATGCAGTCAAAGAATTCCGTCAGCTCACAGACGCGAGACGTGGATACATCTAGAGTTGTTTATTTCAGCTCCTTCCACAGTACTGTCTGATAGTATACTGGTGTGGAGGAACACTGCAGACATTAACACCGTTCGGTAATTTTGGCGTGAAGTGCAAACCATCCAACCATCCAAACTATCACATTTATGATATTATAGTGTGATGTGATAGTGTGTGTGTGTGTGTGTGATCCAAACTGTTGACTCGTAATTTTTACTTCTCATACATTTCGTTGCATTTGTCAACTGTGTAACCGGCCCCGTCGCGTCCCGTCCCGTCCCGGCGCGTCGCGTCGCGCCCGCAGCCCGCCCCGTGCTGTGTCGCAACACTTGCAACACTGCTTCTGGTCTAGATGATATCATAAACATCTGTATATTACAAATATCGGACATGACTCGAGCGCGACCTTTCTCTCGATGTGAATGTTGTCCGCAGTTGCGGTTGGCGTCTGTAACACTTTACATATTACATAATCTAGCAGATTACTTGCGAACCCAACTTGTTACACATAATATATTTAACCATAATTGGTAGGGAGGGAAGTCTGGAAAGCACTTTTACTCATTTGTAAGAGCATAATAATAGCAGGCAATGTTTTAATGGACAGGATGTCGACTTGCTCTCTGAACATGAAGGAATGTGGGACAAGTTGCAGTTCAGCCGGCAGCTGGCTGGTTCAGGGTTGTAGGTGCCGGTGGCGATGGAACTGCATCCTGCACCTCCTGCTGCAGCCTTCCACTGCAGACAGAGCAGAGGGAGCAGGCCTCGTGGACGTTACTTACATCCTCCGGGAGCAGGCCTCGTGAACGTTACTGACATCCTCCGGGAGCAGGCCTCGTGAACGTTACTTACATCACACCGATGAAGCAATCTCTAGTTATATTATATCCGATTACGAGAAGGTTCAAAGTTGCGTTATACAAATGTACAAATCATTTTTGGAACATCCATAATCTGTCCATTGTATCCAAATAGTACTTGTGTTGGATAACATGGCGAGGCGACGCAGCTTGCTGCGGTGCGACGCGGTGCGAGTAGCGGTGCCAAAATGTACGATAACCAGGTCAAGGTGCGCGCAGTTCCGAGACCTGTGAAAACTATAAAATGTCAATTAGCACCGGAGTCAGATGTCAACGTCAACGAGCGGGGAGGGAGGCCTTCACCGCTGTGACCCGCGGGGCCGACGCGCGAGGCCAAGGCCTCTGCCGACATCCTGAACATCCACTAGGAAGGGGTCCAGTTGAACCGCGGCGCACCCCTCGCTCGTTATGAACGTCAGTACATCGCTCTGCAAACATTTCACAGTCGCCAGCTAACTGCCCCGAGAGGTGGCTATTCAATGGTACTTTAAGGTAATGAATACTAATAAAACATGATGTTTGTTGTGTATCGTCAGTCGGTGGTGCGCCGCTGGCTGCGCGTGCGCCGGTCGCGCGGGGGCGCCGGGCGCCGCGGCCGGGACGCACGCCGCCGCCGCCGCGCTCCTTGACAATGAACTCAAACCGCGCACACAGCACAAAGCCGATGCTTCGATCAAATATAACAATCACATCATTTAAATTGCCACAGTATTTATGTTATTCAGTTAATGCATTCATGAACACACGAATGTATCCAGTGACCTACGTACATGTTTCATATTTTCTATTTTTGTTTTATAGGTATACTGATTTGATTTCATTATGTAATATTTTTCATATTTTTTTTTATTTTTATTTATTTGGGAAACAAAAAGCTTATGTTTAAGTAACAATAGATTCATAGGCTAGAGCAAATGAAGCTAACAACAGTTTCCACTTATATATATATAATAGTATAGTATATAATTATGTTAATAGATAGTTTATTTAGTTTTTAATATTTTTGAACAATGTTGTGTCCGCCTGTTATTAGCGTATATGTTAGAAGCTGTTTTATATAATCTACCTATCTATAAGAATGCTCGATGTATACGCCGTTGGCGTTCCTTTCTTAATAAATAAAATAAAAATACGAGAATGCTACACACGGACAAATATAATACATTTACAAAACATTCAGTTGTGACATAATATCACATTATGTAGGAACTAGCTGCGACCCGTGACTTCGCCCGCGTGAGGTTTCATTTCATATTTTTATACTTTCACAATTTTCACGATTATTGACATACGCTTTGTTCCGTCGGTTTGTGCTGTAAGGCTCAGTGGGCTCAGTGGGCTCACTGGGCTCAGTGCTCTCCGCATCCTCAAACCTACCAACCATTCTGTCAACCAATTGAGTTAACTGCAGACTGTTGCAAAATGTAGAATGTAATAAGCAATTGCACACAGTTTATGAAAACTAACTTATTTTAGTGCTTTGTCGAAAAACCATCTTCTGTGGATGGAACGACAAACGGTTCCAAGGATCACCCCTACGCCCTACAAGAACAATAACTCCAAATGTCAAGTCTCTACAAGCAGCGGTTCGGGCTCTGCGCTGTCTGTCAGTCTGTCAGTCTCCTGTACTAGCCCTGTACCCGCAACTTGTCCCGCCCGCGCGGGGTTGCTCTGAGCCCACGGCTGCTCTCTGCACCACCACAGCCCGCGCGGGGTTGCTCTGAGCCCACGGCTGCTCTCTGCACCACCACAGCCCGCGCGGGGTTGCTCTGAGCCCACGGCTGCTCTCTGCACCACCACAGCCCGCGCGGGGTTGCTCTGAGCCCACTGCTGCTCTCTGCACCACCACAGCCCGCGCGGGGTTGCTCTGAGCCCACTGCTGCTCTCTGCACCACCACAGCCCGCGCGGGGTTGCTCTGAACCCACTGCTGCTCTCTGCACCACCACAGCCCGCGCGGGGTTGCTCTGAGCCCACTGCTGCTCTCTGCACCACCACAGCCCGCGCGGGGTTGCTCTGAGCCCACTGCTGCTCTCTGCACCACCACAGCCCGCGCGGGGTTGCTCTGAGCCCACTGCTGCTCTCTGCACCACCACAGCCCGCGCGGGGTTGCTCTGAGCCCACTGCTGCTCTCTGCACCACCACAGCCCGCGCGGGGTTGCTCTGAGCCCACTGCTGCTCTCTGCACCACCACAGCCCGCGCGGGGTTGCTCTGAGCCCACTGCTGCTCTCTGCACCACCACAGCCCGCGCGGGGTTGCTCTGAGCCCACTGCTGCTCTCTGCACCACCACAGCCCGCGCAGGGTTGCTCTGAGCCCACTGCTGCTCTCTGCATCACCACATCACACTACCAACCATAACAATAATACTAAATTAAATGTACAATTTAATATAACATTGATGAAGAAAACCACTTACAAAGTTTTTTACAAACATTAACTGAAGTACAAACGCAAAACCAGCTGTTATTTATTTTTATTTATTTACTTGGAAAACAAACAGCTTAATTATTATTGACAGTAAACGGTCGGTACTTATAGGTACCTTAAGCCTAGCAGTTTCCGCTTATAGCTAAACTAAATATTAATGTTGTGTCCTTAAATATACATATATGCAGACTTAAAAAGACTTATTAACCCGATTTTTCATGGCATTTTGCCTCAAAGAAAACAAATCAACATCATGGAAAGGGTATGTCCTGACGGATCACGCAAAAACCGATCATGTCCTGACGGATCACGACAAAAGGTGCTATCCGATATCGTGATCGGTCAGGATAAGAAACAAGATAACGAATTAGTGCTATCCGATCACGCCATACAATTCATACCCTACTTTTAATTTTCGTTTGTGCTGTTAATAGATTTTTTTTATTATTTACTCATATGTGTTATTGTACATTTCAAGTTTGAATAAAATGTAATGAAATAGTAAAATTGTAAATAAAAAAGGTAAGGGGAAATATACAGTGATAATACCATAGTAGATAAGGTAGGTAATTAGTTGTTTATGTTTGCCCTAAAAACCAAAGTGATCATAAATATATCTTGTTACAAAGGCAAGGTTACAAGTGCGTGCGGGCGAAGAGTTTTTGCGGTAGTTGGTAGAGCTGTAGGGCTGACGCTCGTAGGGCGAGGCTGCTCATGAACTGTCTGCGACTTGAATAGCACTTCAATATGAGTTATGTACCTAGTCAGTAGCGGCCCGTCAGACAGGCTCTGCCTGGCTCGGGGCTACCTGGTGCTGTGTGTGTATTGTATATGTACGGAGCCTCCGCACCGGTACTTCACACATACTCGTTACTGATGCACCTAGCAAGTGGTGGTTGCTTCACACGGCCGTCGCCCCTGGGCGCGCGGGGGTCGTGGGGTCGCAGGGTGACCCCGACCCGGGGCCCATTAGCCGGGGAGCCGCACATTGTCGTGGATGCTAATTAGCCCCTCACTTAGCGCGAGGTCCGCATACTATTCTCCGATATTTGCATGCCTTCGCAACCACTAGGCATCTTATTATTAACAACGATTATTAATTTTAAGGTGTTAATAAATATTTTGTAAGACCTTCCGTGCTATCCGCTTTGAATTTGATTTTGTAAGAGTACAGTATCTATGTATATGTCGCCAGGAGAGGTAGGCATAGGCATGTGTATGGTGCACGTCACGCACAGCACAGGGCTTCGAGCGCAGATCGATTGCGATCGATGTTCCACGTGTGGACCGAGCGGGATACGCTGTGTCCTAATATACAATATACAATATACATTATACATCGATCGATAACTCAAGCATTAAAAGAGTTTATATATTTAGTTAAAAATCATTGAGCCAGAGATTTCATACGCATAGGTATGGTAGAATTTGAACTTCTTCTAAGTTAAGTTTTCAGAAAAGAAATATCCACATTACATCGTAGGAGTACGTGTGTTCAATAGTGCGCGCAGGGCGCATCGCAGGGCGGGCGGAGCCGTGCGCGAGCGCCGAGAGTCGCGCAGGCTCGCGCGCTTCGGGAAACCCGAGGAAAGTGGCGAGTGGGGCAGGGGAGAGGGGCGAGCGCTAGAGCCGGCGGCGGCGCGCGCTGGTCGCGCATTGTGCCTCGCGCGCTCACCTCGCTCGCACGTGTCTCTGTGTCTCTGTGCCGCCGAGTGCTCCCGTCAGTACCTGCCCCCGCTGCTGCCTGTCGCCGCTCGGTAACGTACCGCACACGCACACTCCACACCAGCATCCCCCCCGCCCTTGCTCGAGCGCGTGGGGGTTGCCTCACGCGACGGCGTCACCTCAGTTTCGCCACCGCTAGCCGCACTCTCAATAACAGAACACTCCACAACATACGCAGCACAGTATTGTCCTGAGTGGTTATCCTCGTCTCCAGGTCCTAGACAGGCTGTCGCCGGACATATCCGCAGTGTGCTCTGTCCCTCACCTACCATCTGTTATCTTGCACTTTGCTCAATAAACCGATGAAGGTCAGCTCGGCTGGTGGTGGTGGTGCAGTGAGTTAGTTCCGGTCGGGTTGCAACGAGTCCGCGGCGATCTGCGCCCGGGGTCAAGGTCGCGTGGTCGCCTCCCGCTCCCGTCCTGTCGACGTGCTACCGAATCAAAAATGAATGAGCCAATAACATTCGATCCACATTGGCAATGGTTCTCGCGGCTGGTTGCGACAGGCTGCGCCGGCGGCCCCCGCGGCGGCTGCGTTACGTATTCGACACACATTCTCTAATTTCACTTTCGAGTGTCGCTCCCTATCGGGCTCCATGCGGCGCTCCGCCCTTGCCCTCGTCCGGCGCTGTCCCGCCGCGCCACATCGCTCCGCTACGTCGCCAGCGCAGTCATGTACACTTATTGAGTATTCATGTCGTCGTGGTCGAACGCCACCGCTGTACACCTATTCACCTACATCTTACTAAGATAACCTTCTATTCGCAATCTTCTCCGTGTCGCTCAGTCTCTATGACCGATGGTTGTTTCGGCAGAACAGAGCCCACGGGTTGTGTTACAAAACGCTCTGTTTCGTCACATCTCATCAACGTGCACTTTACAAAACTCGCTTCAACGCCGGTAATTACTTTTACAAAGGTCCGAATGGATTTAAATCTTTGTTTTGTTCAGTAAATTGTTCGATGATGTGGCTATTTCGCGCTTGTGCCAGCGCAGCTCATCGATTCATCGTTTATAGTCGAGCTGACGACACCGGCAGTCCGAGAACTTTAGAGTAACAGGAAGGTCGAGAGGTCGGGGGTCGTTTCGGCGCAAGTGTCACACACAAGTAGAGCACGACTGGTTGACGGTCGGTTTGCACAAGTGCCCTGTGACCCGGCACGCGGCTCACGGCTCACGGCGTCAATTATACAGGACTAGGGCACATTTATAAGTATGTAATGTGTACGTGCCTGCCGTGAGGATAGTTGAAAGCCTCCTCACTGTCCACGCTTTACACTGATGGACAGGCGACTGTTGCATCCGTTCCTGACAATAACACCATGTGTGGTACAGTCCTTTCAAATAATGCGTGTATAACTATCCGAGCTCGACGAATGCGTTTCTCTGATGATGCCTTTCTTTAATATAAAAACAGGTGTTTTTGACAAGCAACGTTAGTACGAAGATAACACGTTCACATTCACAATGAATGTTTGTAAATCTTAAAATGATAGTATGCGTGACGACATCGCAAGGACAACCAGCGGGGTACCTTTAAAGGGCATGCCGTTAACATAGAAGGATTGCCTATACAACCAACAGCGACGCCGCTGGCGCAGGTGACGGCGCATTGAGCGCGCGCACACGCTATGCGGTGATAAAGACATCAACGCGCGCGCGCACACCCTTTTTTTGAGGCATATCGACCCTGTTTTGATACTGGTCAAAAACTTTTATAGGACTAACTTAGAAAATGCAAATTTCTTTTCCCATATATTTTGTAAAAAACCTTAAAATGATTCCCTAAAAAATATTTAAAAAGAAGACGAACTGACTAAAAAAACAAACTTCTAAAAGACAAACTTCTAAAAAACATTTAAAAAAAAGGCGAACTGAGTACGTAGATATGTCAAATGAAAAAAAATGTCTATGTTTCATGACGTATTTCGTTTCTTTAAAAAGTTTATTTTAATTTAATAATAAGTTCGCAATTGTAAGTTTTTGTCTAGCACAACAAATGAAATAATAGAACAACTAATGCAAATCTTACGAAAAGTTTTATTAAAAATAAAATAACTCTTGGACTCCTCCTCAAACTCATGGGAAAGGTTTTTCATAATTTTTGACTTTTTATTAGTCCAACTCGGCTGGTCCGAAAGACGTTTTCGATCCGTGTAAGTACAAGATCGATATCTATCAAAAAAGTTTTTGTATAAGATGCCCATTTTCTTGTCAACCGTATTTTTTTCACTAAAAAGTATGGCTAGTCTCTTGAGACCATTTTTCGGTAGCTAGGTACATCGGGTAAGATACCTTATGAGAGTCAGAGATACCTGGGCCCTGTATTGTATATGGTGGGATTTTATTCTTATATCCTTGCAGTTATTCCATAGTACTCGCAGTAAGTACGTAGTGAGATCTGGTAGCGACATTAGATCGTCGACGAGTACCTACTGTTGTAGAAGTTGTGGTCCGACGTCCGAGCACACAGCTAACCCGAGGCAAGGGCATGCTCCAGCGGCCCGCGAACTCCTGAACCGAAACTGATTCACTCGCCTGATTGTATCTTGAGTGCCTCCGTAGCATACGGACCATGCGCTTAGATACGCAGAGAGCTCGTAATGCATCGCTGAATGTAAAGCAAATACGTAGAGGCACTTAGAGCCAATTAACGTACGAGGTGAATTCATCCGAGTAATCGATCACTACAAGCAATCTTCTCACACGTACAGCTTCTAAATCAGGTAATATTTATTGACAAGAAAGGTAATAAACCATCATTTAAATAAGTATTACTTACTCACTGACCTGGAGCAAAGGTGACATTCGGAAAGTTCAAGAAATCAAAAAAGTCCGCGAAATCTACAAACAAGTCCAAGGCAACTTCAGCGCCAAGCATTGACCTCGCGATTCAACGACTCCGAATTAACTGACATTTACATCGCAGTTACCTGCGCCTGCGCCCCGCGGCCCCGCGGACTCCCCTGAGGTGTGCGCGGTGGCGCCCCGACCTAACTCCGAGGGAGATCGATGGGCGCGAGTGAAGGGCTCCGCCGCCGCCGACCTTGCCGCAGATAGATCATTACTCATATTAATAAACATTACCGATAATTTGCGCTTGAGATGATTGCTTGATTGGTAATAGTGGTGATCACTGCGGACAGCGGCACTAGTCTGTCGCGTGCGCAGCACGTGCGGTACATCGGAGACAGCGCGCCGCGCTCGGGAGCTGCTGCTCACACAATACAACAAAACTGCAAGTTCAAGGGCGCGCCCGGTGCCCCCGCCCGCCCCCGCCCGCACATACCGCAAGCCGCGTGTTACTGCACTCGCTCGCGCACGCAGCTCCACTCACTAGCTCCTATGGGTAAAACCCAACCCAAATCTAACTGATATACCTTAGCTACCTATTTGTGACAGAATTTCTAAAAACAGACATGTTATCCAAAAATTAATGATTACCTACAACTTTTAGCTATAATACTAGTGTTGTAGATACTCGTGCAATGGCACTTGTTATTTGATGATGATGATTATTATTATTATTATTTACAGACCAAGTAAATGTCTGTTCCACCTGATCGGTCGGAGAACGTATTCTGGTCACTCATCCATTACGAAGCTCATCTGAACTGAACAGCGGTGTTACATCAACGCACACTATTTTGTATAGTAACACTGCATAGAATAAATATAAATAATTATGTGGCATTATCTCCACTCCGACTGAAGGAGCTATGTTCGAAGAGTAGAGGGTTTCCCTCCGCGCTCCGGTTCTATACAACTTAATCTCAGAAGGAGCTATGTTCGAAGAGTAGAGGGTTTCCCTCCGCGCTCCGGTTCTATACAACTTAATCTCAGAAGGAGCTATGTTCGAAGAGTAGAGGGTTTCCCTCCGCGCTCCGGTTCTATACAACTTAATCTCAGAAGGAGCTATGTTCGAAGAGTAGAGGGTTTCCCCCCGCGCTCCGGTTCTATACAACTTAATCTCAGAAGGAGCTATGTTCGAAGAGTAGAGGGTTTCCCTCCGCGCTCCGGTTCTATACAACTTAATCTCAGAAGGAGCTATGTTCGAAGAGTAGAGGGTTTCCCTCCGCGCTCCGGTTCTATACAACTTAATCTCAGAAGGAGCTATGTTCGAAGAGTAGAGGGTTTCCCTCCGCGCTCCGGTTCTATACAACTTAATCTCAGAAGGAGCTTTGTTCGAAGAGTAGAGGGTTTCCCTCCGCGCTCCGGTTCTATACAACTTAATCTCAGAAGGAGCTATGTTCGAAGAGTAGAGGGTTTCCCTCCGCGCTCCGGTTCTATACAACTTAATCTCAGAAGGAGCTATGTTCGAAGAGTAGAGGGTTTCCCTCCGCGCTCCGGTTCTATACAACTTAATCTCAGAAGGAGCTATGTTCGAAGAGTAGAGGGTTTCCCCCCGCGCTCCGGTTCTATACAACTTAATCTCAGAAGGAGCTATGTTCGAAGAGTAGAGGGTTTCCCCCCGCGCTCCGGTTCTATACAACTTAATCTCAGAAGGAGCTATGTTCGAAGAGTAGAGGGTTTCCCTCCGCGCTCCGGTTCTATACAACTTAATCTCAGAAGGAGCTATGTTCGAAGAGTAGAGGGTTTCCCTCCGCGCTCCGGTTCTATACAACTTAATCTCAGAAGGAGCTATGTTCGAAGAGTAGAGCGTTTCCCTCCGCGCTCCGGTTCTATACAACTTAATCTCAGAAGGAGCTATGTTCGAAGAGTAGAGGGTTTCCCCCCGCGCTCCGGTTCTATACAACTTAATCTCAGAAGGAGCTATGTTCGAAGAGTAGAGGGTTTCCCTCCGCGCTCCGGTTCTATACAACTTAATCTCAGAAGGAGCTATGTTCGAAGAGTAGAGGGTTTCCCCCCGCGCTCCGGTTCTATACAACTTAATCTCAGAAGGAGCTATGTTCGAAGAGTAGAGGGTTTCCCTCCGCGCTCCGGTTCTATACAACTTAATCTCAGAAGGAGCTATGTTCGAAGAGTAGAGGGTTTCCCCCCGCGCTCCGGTTCTATACAACTTAATCTCAGAAGGAGCTATGTTCGAAGAGTAGAGGGTTTCCCTCCGCGCTCCGGTTCTATACAACTTAATCTCAGAAGGAGCTATGTTCGAAGAGTAGAGGGTTTCCCTCCGCGCTCCGGTTCTATACAACTTAATCTCAGAAGGAGCTATGTTCGAAGAGTAGAGGGTTTCCCTCCGCGCTCCGGTTCTATACAACTTAATCTCAGAAGGAGCTATGTTCGAAGAGTAGAGGGTTTCCCTCCGCGCTCCGGTTCTATACAACTTAATCTCAGAAGGAGCTATGTTCGAAGAGTAGAGGGTTTCCCTCCGCGCTCCGGTTCTATACAACTTAATCTCAGAAGGAGCTATGTTCGAAGAGTAGAGGGTTTCCCTCCGCGCTCCGGTTCTATACAACTTAATCTCAGAAGGAGCTATGTTCGAAGAGTAGAGGGTTTCCCTCCGCGCTCCGGTTCTATACAACTTAATCTCAGAAGGAGCTATGTTCGAAGAGTAGAGGGTTTCCCTCCGCGCTCCGGTTCTATACAACTTAATCTCAGAAGGAGCTATGTTCGAAGAGTAGAGGGTTTCCCTCCGCGCTCCGGTTCTATACAACTTAATCTCAGAAGGAGCTATGTTCGAAGAGTAGAGGGTTTCCCTCCGCGCTCCGGTTCTATACAACTTAATCTCAGAAGGAGCTATGTTCGAAGAGTAGAGGGTTTCCCTCCGCGCTCCGGTTCTATACAACTTAATCTCAGAAGGAGCTATGTTCGAAGAGTAGAGGGTTTCCCTCCGCGCTCCGGTTCTATACAACTTAATCTCAGAAGGAGCTATGTTCGAAGAGTAGAGGGTTTCCCTCCGCGCTCCGGTTCTATACAACTTAATCTCAGAAGGAGCTATGTTCGAAGAGTAGAGGGTTTCCCTCCGCGCTCCGGTTCTATACAACTTAATCTCAGAAGGAGCTATGTTCGAAGAGTAGAGGGTTTCCCCCCGCGCTCCGGTTCTATACAACTTAATCTCAGAAGGAGCTATGTTCGAAGAGTAGAGGGTTTCCCTCCGCGCTCCGGTTCTATACAACTTAATCTCAGAAGGAGCTATGTTCGAAGAGTAGAGGGTTTCCCTCCGCGCTCCGGTTCTATACAACTTAATCTCAGAAGGAGCTATGTTCGAAGAGTAGAGGGTTTCCCTCCGCGCTCCGGTTCTATACAACTTAATCTCAGAAGGAGCTATGTTCGAAGAGTAGAGGGTTTCCCTCCGCGCTCCGGTTCTATACAACTTAATCTCAGAAGGAGCTATGTTCGAAGAGTAGAGGGTTTCCCTCCGCGCTCCGGTTCTATACAACTTAATCTCAGAAGGAGCTATGTTCGAAGAGTAGAGGGTTTCCCTCCGCGCTCCGGTTCTATACAACTTAATCTCAGAAGGAGCTATGTTCGAAGAGTAGAGGGTTTCCCTCCGCGCTCCGGTTCTATACAACTTAATCTCAGAAGGAGCTATGTTCGAAGAGTAGAGGGTTTCCCTCCGCGCTCCGGTTCTATACAACTTAATCTCAGAAGGAGCTATGTTCGAAGAGTAGAGGGTTTCCCTCCGCGCTCCGGTTCTATACAACTTAATCTCAGAAGGAGCTATGTTCGAAGAGTAGAGGGTTTCCCTCCGCGCTCCGGTTCTATACAACTTAATCTCAGAAGGAGCTATGTTCGAAGAGTAGAGGGTTTCCCTCCGCGCTCCGGTTCTATACAACTTAATCTCAGAAGGAGCTATGTTCGAAGAGTAGAGGGTTTCCCCCCGCGCTCCGGTTCTATACAACTTAATCTCAGAAGGAGCTATGTTCGAAGAGTAGAGGGTTTCCCTCCGCGCTCCGGTTCTATACAACTTAATCTCAGAAGGAGCTATGTTCGAAGAGTAGAGGGTTTCCCTCCGCGCTCCGGTTCTATACAACTTAATCTCAGAAGGAGCTATGTTCGAAGAGTAGAGGGTTTCCCTCCGCGCTCCGGTTCTATACAACTTAATCTCTCAATGCCTGATATCAGTATCTACTGCCCACACAATCTTACAATCACTGAAACCATTCAGAATAAATCTCAAAATTTTACAAAATAATTAATTACGATCAATGTAGTCAGAGACCAAGGGCCGTCCTCATCCAGCCGTCGGCGCTGACAGACCGGCGCTGACAGACCGGCGCTGACAGGTGAGCGCCGCGCCGGGTGGAAAGGTTCACTTGCTGCGAACAATAGCGCGGTATCTTCTGCCTGACTCGCGTGTTTGTGTAGGTACCTACACCTAGTGGCGAAACAATAAAAGTATTAGGTCATTTGTAATGTTTTGTGTGCACCGCGTTATGTAACACTAAACGGCGCTCATTTGAACTTTCGGCGCCAGCATGGTTGGCCAACATCTGATGCCAGCGCTGGAGTAAGTACCGACCTACAGCTCGGAATAGGAAGAACGGATCACCATATTAGGGTAATACATCTGTCTTAGGTAAGCGCTCGATGTCGTTGCATAATGCGCGTGATATCGGTCCTCCGTGCGCAAGCGCATGCGCAGATGTGTGCATGTTAAATGTCAGTACAGTGGTGTGGTGCTGCGCTCTGTGCGGTAACTGCCGGGGTCACTTGTCTGGGTGCCCGGGTGCCCTGCGTGCCCGGGTGCCCTGCGTGCGTGCGGGAGGAGGCAACCAACTTCAGATTGTGGACAGAAACAGTCCCGGGATTCGCCCACGACTGTTTTCGTACAGAAACCATTTTGGCCCAACCAACCACATGCAGAGAGAGATACACCCGAAATACACGTTCATGAGTAAAGCGAATATGGAAAGTCCGCGTTGCAGCTGCATACTGAACCTGTCACCTGCAATGGTACGCGGCAGCTGGACACACATCAGAAGGCCTACCCTAGTAGGTTTCCTTATACCATGCACTCTTACGGCATCAAGTACTGTGTAGGGGTCCATTCTGACGCCGCGACCGCCACGCCCGTCCACTGTATATACGAGAGTTATCTAGGTAACCAGCTGCTGTAGGCACCTTCCGGGTCAATCATGTGCTCAGTGACATTGTACTGTGATTGTTTCCTGCGCGCGCGCACGAAATTGGTTAAATAACATAATAACCTCACGGCCTCAAGGAAGCACTCGGTCAGACAGTCAGCCCCGACCGTCGGCCTCTACATGGCCGACCGGCGGCGCCTGTGTCGCCTGTGTCGCCTGTGTCGCCTGTGTCGCTGACTGTCCGCGCTCGACGGTGAACGGTGACACATACATTAATCACCCTTATCATTTTAGAACTCAAATCAATATAAATAATGGTAAACGACCCGTTGCAAATGCTTTTATACATTATAATGTACATTTTTGTGCGCACTTACTCAGAAATAATCAGCGTGTTATCTGTTACAAAACTGCAGCAGTGGGCACTCGTGAAGTACGGTTGCGCCCCCCCCCCCCCCCCCACACCCCGCGGCAACCTCAGCGCACTAGTTATGTTAAGTGAGCGGCCCAATCTGATCGTGTGCTAATGAGATGCGGCGACCTTGCGATTAGAACACATCTCATTAACATAATCATAAATACGTAATTATAAATGAAGTATTATTTACGAGTGCTGCGCGAGACCGCCTACTCGAATGTAACCTTACGTACGGCATCCATTAAATTTATCTAATGAGTCCCGAACGAGTCGTTCGTTGATGAACTCGCGAGAGTTCGCGAGCTTATTATCGACTCGTTGGGCTGACATTTAGTTGAATATAGTTGAATCAGCCAACTGAGTGTTAAGAGTAGGTACGTACGCTTCGGATACCTGGGTAGGCTAGGCACCCCTGGCTGGAGAAGCCCCCGTGCCTCGATGCGCACGTGAAGACCTCTCCTCGGTCGGGTCGCTCCGCCACCGTCCCTAAGGATTATGAGAGCGAGGGAATAGATAGTACACCTGTGACTGCGCACACACTTGTGCACTCTACTATGTCCAGCGCACATGGCTAGTGTCCGTTATGCCTTACCGATACACGGCTAGCGCCAAGCATTGACCTCGCTTAACGACTCCGAATTAACTGACATTTACATCGCAGTGACCTGCGCCTGCGCCCCGCGGCCCCTAGGACATTATGCTACACCTAGGCAACCTGCCTAGGTGCATCTTAATGTCCTTTTGAGTCGACTTGAGTTGTGTATGTCAGTTGTGGACGACACCATCCACATCATATGTTAAAAGCAGTTTGGTAACCAAACTTTGGTTATTCGATCGCTTCCCGACTGACCGACTTACTAAAGGTGAATCACATCACGATTCATAAACATGAGACAACCAAAAGGCTTGTCGAGGTTAAGTATCCAAAAACTTGATTTGTATCGTTTGACCTGCGACTGCGAGTTAATATACTTACAAAATAACTGTTTTCATTCAAATTGATTTAGTTAATAGATGTAAGTACTTAATAGATACATGTACTTACATCTGTTAACCTAAGAGTACATTCAAGGTTTTCAATTACCTACATTATTTTTAACGTTATCAGGTAATCACATTAAATATTCAGTTCAGAGTCGGAGTTACAACATTTTTCTAAGTTTTTCGTTCTCTTAAGAATGCCATATCGTAGCAGTGGATATCACGTCTGCGCGCGCACGTTCGCTCGTTACAGATGTTACTCAATAGCGACCGGCGGCGGCGGCGCGGGCGCAGGCGGCGCGCGGTGGGGACGGTGACGTGCGCTGACGTCACAGGGCGCGGGGCGGGGTGCGTCGCGGAGTGCGCGGGGACACTTTCGCTGGCGGAAGGAGGTCGCCGAGAGCGAAAGGAGACGCACACAGGCGTAACCTGTCTGCACGGGACCAGCTGGAGCACAGCGCACGCGGGACTGCCCGCTGCACTACCTAACCTGCTGCTGCACTGTTCTCATATCAAATAGAATACCATTATTATATTTTGTGATAAAAAACATAAAAATACCATATCTAATCAACTTGCATTTATTTAGGATTTTTATTTGGTAAGGACTTATTGCCTCTTTTGCCATTGACTGCGTGTTGTGTGCGCGTGCGCGTGCCCACACGTCCCGTATCTCCCCGCCTCGTCTCGATGCGTTCCGTTCATAGTATGCTATTTCATGCGTATCTCATAACATTCAAAACAAACTGAAAACCTGTCTTCTTTTCATTAATAAATAGTCTGACTCGTCGGAAATTCAACAAATATGTATATCATAAATAAATATTTAGTCCTTAAGTAGGTACGAGTAGGTACGAGTAGGTACGAGTAGGTACGAGTAGGTACGAGTAGGTACGAGTAGGTACGAGTAGGTACGAGTAGGTACGAGTAGGTACGAGTAGGTACGAGTAGGTACGAGTAGGTACTTGTTACATTAATAAAACATATTTTAACCTTTACAATAAGTTTAATTCATCTTAATATAATTATACTGTTCGCAAATCATATAGTAGTAGAGCTGTTTGCTTAGCGCTGTGCTGCGTGCGCACACAGTGGCGCGACAGGCCTGCGCGCGCGCACCCGGCCCGCGGTGACATAACACCGGTCACACTCGTTCGTAACTCGGACAGAGCCCGCAGCCGCGCCCGCACCCGCGCCCGCGCCCGACTCCGCTCGAGTACTCACACTCGTTCGTAACTCGGACAGAGCCCGCAGCCGCGCCCGCACCCGCGCCCGCGCCCGACTCCGCTCGAGTACTCACACACATTACACACAACTTCACATTCAGGTCAACGACAACAAGCACCTCCAAATACTTACACTTTAAGGTCAATTACAATTACATGCTTTACATTGTTTTTGTACTTACAACAAATATTTTGACATGGCAATATGCCTTAGGATGTAACATTATGTGTGTTATGTACCTAGGTACATACGGTGAGATATTAATTAAACTAATAGTAGATAAAAGATCAAATGTACATGTTGTCCATGTGACCGATGTTACGCACAGAACAAACGTTGCATGTGCACATGCAAATACAAAATGATTTATTCACCAATCGACTTAAAAGATACAAATGACTGGCGGTCACCCGCACGAGACAAGCCTGTGTCGCGGGAAGCCTGTTTATTGGCGGCCCTCGCACGAGGCAAGCCTGTGTCGCGGGAAGCCTGTTTACTAGTGGCCCCCGCACGAGGCAAGCCTGTGTCGCGGGAAGCCTGTTTATTGGCGGCCCTCGCACGAGGCAAGCCTGTGTCGCGGGAAGCCTGTTCACTAGTGGCCCCCGCACGAGGCAAGCCTGTGTCGCGGGAAGCCTGTTTATTGGCGGCCCTCGCACGAGGCAAGCCTGTGTCGCGGGAAGCCTGTTTATTGGCGGCCCTCGCACGAGGCAAGCCTGTGTCGCGGGAAGCCTGTTTACTAGTGGCCCCCGCACGAGGCAAGCCTGTGTCGCGGGAAGCCTGTTTATTGGCGGCCCTCGCACGAGGCAAGCCTGTGTCGCGGGAAGCCTGTTTACTAGTGGCCCCCGCACGAGGCAAGCCTGTGTCGCGGGAAGCCTGTTTATTGGCGGCCCTCGCACGAGGCAAGCCTGTGTCGCGGGAAGCCTGTTCACTAGTGGCCCCCGCACGAGGCAAGCCTGTGTCGCGGGAAGCCTGTTTACTAGTGGCCCCCGCACGAGGCAAGCCTGTGTCGCGGGAAGCCTGTTTATTGGCGGCCCTCGCACGAGGCAAGCCTGTGTCGCGGGAAGCCTGTTCACTAGTGGCCCCCGCACGAGGCAAGCCTGTGTCGCAGTAAGCCTGTTTACTAGCGGCCCCCGCACGAGGCAAGTCTGTGTCGCAGGAAGCCTTTTTTAACAAATTCACCAATGCGTTCAATTCAATATTCAAACCCGAATCGATCATGATCTCAGAAAAAATTAACTTTAGTGAGTGGGCAACTGACATTTCAATCTCTACTACAAAGTGTCTAACTCTTCTCAAGTAATCGCTGAGTCATTAGTGATAGAAAATGTACAAAAATGCAAAAGCAAGTTTAATTTCAATCATGTTGATGAAAAAGATACATATTAAAAAACCTTATGAATATAAAGAAAACTGCAGATCTCGGGGGCATTTCCGTTAGAATTATGAAACCATTGATTGATACCATTGCACCAGATCTAGCTTTACTATTCATTTAATCTATCGATTGTGGTGTATTTCCTGATCTAATGAAATGTAAATAACCCCGTTGTTTAAATCAGGTAGTAAGTAGATGTGACCCCACTATCCTAACTTTAGACCAATATCAGTACCTACTGCCTACATACAGCAAAGATTTTGACAAACTTAATTTACATCGATTGCTCAGGCACTTCAATGGCAATGACCTGCTGCATGTAGATACACAATGTAGTATCCAGGACTACCGTCCTGACTATATTGTAAGCAATTCGGGTTTACTCGCGGCAGGTCAACTACTGATGCCTGATGATGTGGAGAGTTAGTATCGCATATTCTCTCTCTCAAACATATTTTTGCATGCCGATTGACGGTCAAGCATGTTGATCCATAAAATGTATTTACCTATTACCTTACATAGCACATGTTTTGGCAAATAAAAAATCTTTATCTTTATATTTTTGATGCTTGGGTGGAGTAG
This sequence comes from Eupithecia exiguata, assembly GCA_947086465.1. NCBI lineage: Eukaryota > Metazoa > Arthropoda > Insecta > Lepidoptera > Geometridae > Eupithecia > Eupithecia exiguata. The sequence continues at coordinate 116,768 of OX352246.1, forward strand.
CAAAATGATATAGGTGTTTTTGGGACTTGTCAAAAGCATTCGATGGCGTACACCATGTAACATTAATCAGGAAACTACATCACTATGGTATAGTGGACTCCTCTTTGGATCTTCTTACATCTTACTTGAGTGATAGGATACAAGGGTTTGACATTAATGGGAAACCTTCTTCGGGGTCTGTAGTTACAATTGGTGTGCCACAGGGTTCTATCCTCGGTCCTTTCCTATTTTTAGTTCATATTAACTACCTGCCTCATCTTGTAAAGAATAATCACGCGATTGTACTGTTTGCTGATGATAATTCATTAATATTTAAAATGAAACGACAAAACACAAACTACGACGATGTGAATAAAGCAATTTCAAAAGTAGTCCATTGGGTTAGTGTCAATAATCTCTCAACGAAACCAAAACAAAATGTATTAGATTTATTCTACCGAATGTTAAACAAGTTAAGGCTGATGTAAACGTAAAAGGAAAAACGTTAGAAATTGTAGAAAGTACCGTATTCTTAGGAATCACCTTAGATAATAAACTTCAATGGGGCCCACACTTAGATAAGCTATCGAAAAGACTCCTCACAGATGTGGATACATTTACACTTGTATTTATTACACTTATATTATAATTGATTTATTTATTTCAGCTACTTTCACAGTATTATGTCTTATGGTATAATGCTGTGGGGGAACGCTGCAGATATTAACACCGTATTTGTGCTGCAGAAGAGGGCTGTTCATGGAATCTATAATTATGGGTTCCAGAGAATCCCTGCGTGATCAATTCAAAGAAAAATATAAACATAATGACAGTCCCCCGTCAATACATTTATGAAAACTTGTTGTAGGTACATTCATAAAAATAACAAAATGTTACCTAAAAATAGCGATACACAACACACAATCTAAATAATAATAATGATAATGCTGCACAACTCACACAGCATTATCTAGCCCCAAGCTAAGCAGAGCTTGTGTTATGGGTACTAGATAACTGATATACATAATACAATACAATACCTACATAGATAGTTTTTTTTTATTATAAAATATTATTAAAATTAAATTATTTGAAAACGACCAGAACACCCTGAACAAATGTCTGCACATCGTACATACATTTGTCCCGAGGCGGGAATTGAACCCGCAACCTCCTGCGTCGCAGGCAGACCTTCGCCCACCGCGCCACAAAGGTCGTCATAAATAAACAGAAACTCGCTGTGCTCACAACCAGACTTCACAAGATGAATGTATCTTTTATAGAGCAATGTTTACGCTTCTACAACAAAACTCCGAGTGGGTTACAAAATCTATCAGTAAATTAATTCAATTTCTGTGCAAAAAGGCTTACCTACTACAAAATATCAGATTATTTAGAAGATAAAAAAACTTGGGACGGGTTTTGTCCAACTCGAAAAATAACAACTAATAGGCTAAAGGTTTCTTAGTCGCTTCTTTACTTTAGTCTACATAGATAGATAGATAGATAATTCTTTAATCACCGTAAATTAAAAAGAAAAACATACCAAAGCGACAGAAATCAAAAATATCACTTTATTTCCGTGTCAGTGATTTATTTTAAGAATTTGACCTTTTCCACTTAGAGAAGGTCAAATTCTTAAAATACATTTTTGTATTTATTGAAATAAAGAATTTAAGATTTTGTTGTTTTGATTTAGTTAGTCACTGTTACATTTGTGTAGAGTGGACTTGCCGACTTGAGCGCAAGGAGAAAAGACATAGCAACCTTAATAAATGAAATGTGTGTTTATAACCTTATAGACATCCATAAAGGCCGTACCTACCCGTATGTGCCAATACATTCAAATTGATCTGAACGCCGCGGCCGCGCGTTGGCCAACCATCGTCGCATCGGCATCCATCAATCACATTTCACAAGTCACGTCTATGACATCTCATAAATTACCTCATTTGAGAATCACATTTAAAAGAAAAACCAACAAAATGTGTTGAAATATACAGGCCGACCTCCGGCGAGTCGCAAGGGGAGAGTACACTAGGACTAGTCCTGTTAGCCGACGAAATATACAGGCCGACCTCCGGCGAGTCGCAAGGGGAGAGTACACTAGGACTAGTCCTGTTAGCCGACGAAATATACAGCCCGACCTCCGGCGAGTCGCAAGGGGAGAGTACACTAGGACTAGTCCTGTTAGCCGACGAAATATACAGGCCGACCTCCGGCGAGTCGCAAGGGGAGAGTACACTAGGACTAGTCCTGTTAGCTGACGAAATATACAGCCCGACCTCCGGCGAGTCGCAAGGGAAAGTACACTAGGACTAGTCCTGTTAGCCGACGAAATATACAGGCCGATCTCCGGCGAGTCGCAAGGGGAGAGTACACTAGGACTAGTCCTGTTAGCCGACGAAATATACAGGCCGACCTCCGGCGAGTCGCAAGGGGAGAGTACACTAGGACTAGTCCTGTTAGCCGACGAAATATACAGCCCGACCTCCGGCGAGTCGCAAGGGAAAGTACACTAGGACTAGTCCTGTTAGCCGACGAAATATACAGGCCGACCTCCGGCGAGTCGCAAGGGGAGAGTACACTAGGACTAGTCCTGTTAGCCGACGAAATATACAGCCCGACCTCCGGCGAGTCGCAAGGGGAGAGTACACTAGGACTAGTCCTGTTAGCCGACGAAATATACAGGCCGACCTCCGGCGAGTCGCAAGGGGAGAGTACACTAGGACTAGTCCTGTTAGCCGACGAAATATACAGCCCGACCTCCGGCGAGTCGCAAGGGGAGAGTACACTAGGACTAGTCCTGTTAGCCGACGAAAAACAGATAATAAAGTTACTATCAATATCAATGAAATAGTCAAAGTTTTGCCCCCATCCAAACTTACTCAAGTATTCGTACATTCGAATACTTTACCCTATTTATTTTTGTAAGTTATTTAATTTCTTAGAGATTCCCAAAGTGCGGGTGAGCACTATCACAAACAACCTGCAGCAGGTGTGGTTACTGTATAACTATTATATTGAAATGTAATCTGTCTAATTATTTAGATGTCTAATCACGCACCTGACGATAGTGACGTGACGAGACTCGATGCCTCTTGTCTTCTCTGAATACCAGCGCTGGGTGTACATCGGTGTTTCACCCGCTGGGTGTACATCGGTGTGCACCCAGCACAATGCTGAGTGAAGGCCATATTTGTTTGTGTGGTACAATAAAGAATTAACTTATCCAGGAAAATTAAAATATCTTTTTGTTCTCTTCTACAGAACATCTCGACCGGAAACAATTACATAATCGATGGACCATCTAATAGCTGTTTGAATAATAAATCAATTGACAATGAAGGGTTGTTGAAGGTTCCTTATTACGACTATTAACTGCACTTAGGTAATTCATTTTTACATATTTTTTTGAATTTTCATTTTTCATTGAATTGGGTGCCCCTGTAATAATAGTTGTACTTTTTATGAATAAATAATAAATAAATTTTACAAGAATGACAGAATTTAAAAGAAAGTGCGCCAAATATCGAATCATTAGTTTGTTTTTATTGGTGATGGTCAAGCGTTTGGCACCATCCCATCCCACTTGAATAAGTGGTGATGTGGCCTAAGATGGAGCACGCTCTCCCAAAAGAATAAGTGGTGATGTGGCCTAAGATGGAGCACGCTCTCCCAAAAGAATAAGTGGTGATGTGGCCTAAGATGGAGCACGCTCTCCCAAAAGAATAAGTGGTGATGTGGCCTAAGATGGAGCACGCTCTCCCAAAAGAAACTTATTCACCCTGATTTTGAAGATTCCAAGATTGTACTCTGACGGGAAAAGCTTGATATTTTTCAACTTATGCAGCGACACTACGGGTGTTCCCTCTATACTATACTATATTGGCAACTTATAAATATATTCAACCAATTCTTAATCTAATAAATGACAAATTCATTGCAATCTTGTTGGACATGACAAAAGCTTAAGACAAAATTCAATTCAAAAAATATTATTAGATAGACTACATGGAATAGGTATCCGCGGTATAATGCACGCCTGGTTCGAGTCTTACCTACATAACCGAGTGTAGAGATAGATTTAACGAAAAATCAGGGTAGATTGACATGGTTAGATCAAATGCGACACAGATTCTCTATCTCTCTCGCACTCAATACCCCAAGGAAGTCCATGTCCCAAAGCTGAAACAAAGCCTAGAAAACATTGGTATAAGTACAGCTCTGGCGTTTCTGAAGGATTACTTTACTTGTGTGTTCGGAAACAGCAAGTCTCACTTGCAAACTAGATAAGTGAACCTTTAGATGAAAAATACTGAAATACTATACTATACTAATAAATACATATATATGTATAGTATAGGTTAGTGATCGTGCCATCCGTCCGGCACACACATAGCATCCGTCCGGCACACACGTAGCATCCGTCCGACACACACGTAGCATCCGTCCGGCACATACGTAGCAGCCGTCCGGCACACACGTAGCATCCATCCGGCACACACGTAGCATCCATCCGGCACACACGTAGCATCCGTCCGGCACACACGTAGCATCCGTCCGGCACACACGTAGCATCCGTCCGGCACACACGTAGCTCGACAAACAAATAATAATGAAAGTAGGACGTGTCTCGTCTCGCCTGCACTTGTTAGCGGGTGGCGCAACCGCTTGTTTACAAACACGAATATGATGTAGTAGTACTTACTGGTTGCGGAACTGAACCGTGTGTCGGACCACATTACTGATGTACTTCCTCCGCACTATCTTCAACACACAGCACAGCTACGAACCAGCCTATTTATAATAAAATGTACTGTAAGGTATTTTATATTGTATTGTATCTAGCTATTGACAGAGAAAAGTTGAAGGAGAAAAGAGAGGCCTTTGCCAGTCAGTAGGATCCTGTAGGTTTTTAATTAAATAATGGTATCTAGGAAGATCATTCCACAAAATTACCGACAACCAACGAGGCAACTTTAAATCAGTCAACTGCTTGCTGTGCTCGGCTTAGGTATTTAATAATACTAACTATATACAATACGATATAGTGATATATTTTTTTTTTATAAATTAAATCGATTTACGGGTGATTGTTACGGCGGCGTAGCGCTTTCGTAGCGAGGGCTACGCGGGTGCTACGCGAGCGCGTTTAAGTCTTTTACGGGTGATTGTTACGGCGGGGCGTAGCGCTTTCGTAGCGAGGGCTACGCGGGTGCTACGCGAGCGCGCTTAAGTCTTTTACGGGTGATTGTTACGGCGGCGTAGCGCTTTCGTAGCGAGGGCTACGCGGGTGCTACGCGAGCGCGTTTAAGTCTTTTACGGGTGATTGTTACGGCGGGGCGTAGCGCTTTCGTAGCGAGGGCTACGCGGGTGCTACGCGAGCGCGCTTAAGTCTTTTACGGGTGATTGTTACGGCGGCGTAGCGCTTTCGTAGCGAGGGCTACGCGGGTGCTACGCGAGCGCGTTTAAGTCTTTTGTATGGCGAATGTCACACGAGTTAAAGGTCAAAAAAATTATTCAATCTTTTTTAAAAATTACTTGGGATTATAAGTTAATGTAGGTTAATTCAAGTTCGATTTGTTTTTAGCCGACTTGAGAAGGAGGTTCTGTGCTCGGCTGTATTTAGTTTTATCTATGTAGGTTCGTCGATTAGTCCGTCTATTACGGAGCATTTAAAAAAATATTTCGCACCAGTTTAGTGCCAGTAGCTCATGAAGAGATTAGAGCATGTGTGAGAACCAGTCTGGATAGCAATCGCTTGTCCTCAGCCATGTGACGTAAGTCGCAGCTGCACCGGGACGTCCCTATCTCACTGGTTTGTTTGTGCTCTGTGCTGGTAGATGGGAAGTGGAAGGCGACAAATGAATCGGAGCACTTGGATCCGTTTCTTGTGTCCAATAGCGCACGTCATTCACGACAATGCGTCCCACGGCGCAATGTGTGGTGCAACCGACTACTAACTATAATATGTACATACTTGATTGCGGGTGCAACGTGCAAAGCGCGGGAATAATGCACCAAAAACGACTAGTTCCCTCGGACTAGTACTTTGCCTTTCACATACGAACAGACAGAAATAAACTAGTAACTAAATAACTAGTTGGACATTAGTGCAATATCTCAGCCAAGCAAGAGGAGGTATCATTATGGTTACTTTGGACGCGAACTAAAACTTATACATTGAGGAAAACTCTCTCGTTCAATGAATTAACAGCAATGTGCTAATTTGTTTTTGTGTTCATACGAGTGACGCAAGCGCAATCATACTGTGTTTGTAGGTATAAGCGAACTATGTTTGTACATACATACATATAATGTTGTAAGTAAGTAGGTATACTGACAAGTGCATGGGGTCAACGGCCGCGGGCTAATCTGAATTTGTTGACATTTAGCGAGAGGCTCACCGGCGCCGGCGCCTGCGCAGACAATGCATTCCTTGTTTTATTAATCACACATTTAATGCGAGTTCAGGTACAAAAGAGCTATTCCTTAAATGATTCTGGTGATTCTTCATCACTGAGACCCTCTCTGCAGAGAGGGCTGTCTGTTGCTCCGATGGTGAAGAGGTGTTCGTTCAGTGGGCAGTGTCCTGTGAGTGGCCCCACTAGGACGCGTAGATCCATTCTGGTCCGATTCAGTAGGCGTTTGGTTAGCCTTGGTGATGAAGTCGGAAGTACTGCTCCTGCCTGGCGGCACTCTTGTAGGTGTCTCCATCGTTCGGCATGTGTATGTCTGTTTTTGAGCCTTATCCGTGATTGTAGTTGGGAGAATGGTATGGGAAGGAACGGAGGTGGGCCTATCGTCGGCGTGTGCGAGCCTTTCCGCGTCAATTCATCGGCAGCGTCTTTACCCAGTGATCCGCTATGTCCCTTGATCCATTGAAAGGTTATCCGTTTTCTAGAGTAAATCCTCTCAAGTGCCAAGTGACATTCGTATACGAGCTTGGAGTTGCAGCTGTTCCCTGCCAAGGCCCTGAGTGTAGCAGCACTGTCAGACAGGATACGCACGCACTGGTTGTCTATATCCCTTCTCTGCACAGCTGTGGCTGCCTCGCTTGTAGCTGCGCATTCACATGAAATATGGAGCTGTGCTTGCCTAGCTCATTGATACACTAATGTTGAGATCCATTGAGTGAATCCCTGCTCCCGTGCCCACATCGGGCTTAGAGCCGTTCCTATACATATATTCTGACTTCGTGGGAGCCTGATTCACATCTCTTTGATCTTCGTGTTTGTATCTGGTAGTTTTGGTTTTGTATTGGTTTATCTAGGGCATTCTGTCGCAAGGGACTGCTAGGAGAGGTTCGTAGGTTAAGGCCATGTCCAGGATCTGAGCATGTGGACTATCTGTGGCTCCCCAGAGTCCCATGTTTCCTAGTCTCAAAGCGGACATGAAGCAGCTGTGACTGCGTCACTGTAGTTTATAGTCAAGGTGTTTATTCCGCAAAAGTTTACTACCTCGTATGACCCCTAGATACTTGACTTCGTTTTTCAGAGTTATTTCGGTGTTGAATAATCTTGGTAGTTTTAAGTTTCCCAAGTTTCGTTTGTTCGTGAACATTATCAGTTCTGTTTTTGTAGGGTTGACTGATTGTTCATGGTCATTGCACCATGCTTCAATGGTTTTAATGGCGAGTTTCATTAAGTCACATAGTGTGTTCTCGAAACATCCGGTTGCTAGGATCGCGAGGTCATCCGCATATCCCACCGTCACTAGTTCGTGGTCGTTAAGCCTACGGATGAGCTCGTCAACAACTATGTTCCATAGTAGGGGCGACAGGACGCCGCCATGGGGGCAGCCCCTAGCTACTACACCTCTTGTGGTTTCGTTAATGTTGATTCGTACGTACGTCGTACTGCTCAACACAAATCTTTAAATCCATGGTCTGACCACTAACGACTTCCACTGTCTCCGTGGTTTGATCACTAACGACCGTCGCTGGCTCCGTAGTTTGACCACTAGCGACCGCCGCTGGTTCCATGGTCTGACCACTAACGACTGCCGCTGTCTCCGTGGTCTGACCACTAACGACTGCCGCTGTCTCCGTGGTTTGATCACTAAGGACCGCCGTGCGGACCTCCGTTGCTAATGTGGCCGCCTGCGAGCTGGTGACCTTCGACTCATTCGGCCGCTGCGCTGATGAGCTGCACTTTAGATCATTGCATGGGATAAGGCAGGTTGGAGAGGCTTGCTACAGTTGCAACGCCGCCGCCGCCGCCGCCACCGTCGCCGAGACACTCACCTTGTAGTTGAAGACGATTACATCAATCAATTATTCATATTAATTTATGGTGTTTATTTGCGTTGTGGGTCTCTGAACGTAAACAATAGGTACAAAGTCAATCTCTTAAACAAATAGTAATGGACGAGAACTTAGTAACATATCAGGAAATTCTCTTCAGTTACAAACTTTCAAACTATGTATATATTTGATACAAATATTTATCAGCAATCTGACAAGTGTTATATTTAGTTCGCTTTGTAAGCAAATAAAAAAAATATGACTCAAAATTAAGTAATACTAGGTACGTTTAGCTTATCGTTCATCGAGTCAATGCGCACGGGTCCTCTTGAGTAGCGCGCCCGCGCAGCGCCGCGCCGCCGCCGCCGCGCCGCCGCCGCGCCGCCGCGCCGCCCGGTGAGAGGCCGGCCTCGCCACATACAAATGTATTTAATATTTGTGTGTAACCTATGGCTGGCTGCCTTCTAGAATACTAATTAATTATCATAAACACCGCCTAAAATACCTTAACAAATAGCTCTGTCTGTGGCCTCAGTTAGAGAGGACTTGTTGCCGTACATGCTCGGCTCAGGCGCGGAGTGGCTCGGGGACGCTTGCTGTCGACCTTGTCGGAAGCTCGCTAGCGGGAAATTCATAAAATAAGTTATATATAATAAGTTATATACTCACCTTGGCTGTATATTACATTCACTTATACGTTAAAATAACCTTAATGTTTTAAAAATAAGTAGTAACGATTAGCATACGAATAGGGTCGTGTTGTAGACAGACGTTCGCAAGTAAGTGAGTACGTAAGTAAGTGAGTATATAAATAGGTAGAGTTCGCAAATAGCTACATTGTTACATTTACAGTGACGCAATATGAATAGCGGTATTTTAGCTGTAAACGATTACACAAGTAGTCTTCGGGCTTAACCATTCACTCAATTAGTTTGGAAACCTTGCCAGGAGCTCGCGCCGACGGCGGCGGCGCCGCGCCGGCCTGCATCTACCTTCTCTTTGGGCGAGGGAGGGGCGGCGCCCGCGCCGGACCCGGCCTCGGGAATTTTCCTCTTGAATCATAATTATATTACATTATACACTGACTTTAATCCGGCATGTATCTAGTAGTATCTTTGACTCTGATTGAAGAAATGGAATCAACAAATTTTCCTAAGCATACTTTTATGTCAGCTGTTAAGGTCAGGTCAGCTTCGAGCCCAGCACTTTGTACCGTGCTTGATGATATTGTTATATTAATTGCAAAGTTGTTATATGTTCGTAAACGGTTTACAACGACGCAACGCGCGCTCCTCGTGTCATCTCCGTGGTTGTGCAAGCTGCGCGCACGCATTGTTTACGAAACGAGCCGGTGCGTGCGCGCTCATAGCTGATGCCTCACTCGAGAGCAGGCTCGAGGCAGAGACCAGATTGTTGACTAACTGTTATAGTATTGTTACTGAAAGTGCTGAGTGTCGGTCGGTACGTGCGGGACCACGGCCACGTTGCGCCGGCGCGCCGGCTCGCTTCACCACTAACTGTTATAGTTTGTTGCTGAAAGTGCCGAGTGTCGGTCGGTACGTGCGGGCCACGGCCACGTTGCGCCGGCGCGCCGGCTCGCTTCACCACTAACGTTACAAATGAGTACAAATGAAAGTTACGTCGCGCGATACAAACGCAGAGATATTATACGACGATCTTGCAATACGACATAACTGAAATTGTACCTACAAATAACTAGCCTCCGCCCGGGGATTCGCGCACGAGGTACCTCACCCTGCCTCTGTTACTACCCGCAGATTAGAGACGGTGTCTATTTTGAACATTCTTTCACCTAGTGAAAGAATGTTCAAAATCGGACCAGTACATCTAGAATTTCACTTAAACTAGAAACATGTACTGCAAGATCTAATTCACATAAATAGTTTTAATTTTTAATGATTTGTTTCATTTGAATTGTGGTCTCGAACACTGCAGGAACCCGCAAGGTCATTGTAGGACGTTTCGGAGAATGCTCACAGGAACTACATGACCGGATTCCACCATCCCCCTTCCACTCCAGGACAAGCAGACACAGCGCATTACCACCCCTACTTGGTGGATATATCGTCCACACGCACTAAGCGGGTTTCCTCCACCTTCACCATTCGTACCGCTGGAGTTTGGAGCACGCTGCTGCTGCATCGTCCACATCTTCACTCTCCATCATAATCAATTCATAATAGTAATAAATACCTACATTTATTTTACCCAAAAACAAGAAACAAGAACAATAACAAAAAACAAGTACACATTAAAAAAGTGTACACAATAATAATTAAGGCAAAAAAAACAATAACTAGATAATTGTGAAGTGAGTAGACAACGCAGTTCTCATCAATAACTATTCGTGATGTACCTATGTATGCACAAGTGCCGAGTCCCGCTGTGCGAGTGTTAAGTACTGTGCGGTAGCGGGGCGGGCGGCTGTTAGTGCAAGTGTCGGCGCATGCGCAGGAACCGCCCGCTGGCAGCCGCCGCAGGGCTGTCCCTCATCTTCATTTTAATTTGTTTCATTGCCAAGAAAGAATTCATCAATTTCGAAAGTTACGAAAAACTTTAGTATTGCTGCAAGTCCGATGTTGGTTCCGTGTGGTACCGTGTCGCCCATTGGTTCCGTGTGGTACCGTGTCGCCCATTGGTTCCGTGTGGTACCGTGTCGCCCATTGGTTCCGTGTGGTACCGTGTCGCCCAGTTCTTCCATTTAGTGTATCGGCTGAGATGAGGCCCATGAGTGAAGAGCTAGCACCCCTATGGGCTCAATGGTAGTGCGCGCAGTCTAGACGGTAATTAGTCAGACAGTGCGCACTGCGCTCCACTAATCTATGGCATTTGCGCACAACGAAACCAGGAAATATTCAAACATAGTGTTACTTTGTGATACTTTGGCCAGTGCAGTTACAGTTTGAGTGTTACTCAATGAATAAGGAAAGCAACGTAACTAACTATGCCGAGGTAATCAAACTCAGTTACATTGCAGATTAGTGCAACTTGTGTTCCTATCCTACTACGAGTATGTACCCGGAGCGACGTAATCACTGATTTCAGCAGAATGCCATCCGCACTCACAATACCTTCCAATATGTACAAACATGGAAGCAACTACTCTCTACTTTAATACCTAGGCTCGCACTTTTCCACTGAACATTCATCTATTTTGTGAAATAGGTAGGAACTTCTAACGCTTCACGTCTTGATAGTATGAATGAAAGCAGTACCTAGTGGCACTCCCTGTGGTGAGGTAGTGGTGAGGAAGTGTTGGTAAACAAGCACGTTTCTTCGGTGGTAGTTACCTTAGTAATTACAAATATGATATTACATGTGTAATTACTTAAGTGGTATGAAAGTATAGATCAGCCTGCTGTGTCCGTCCTCATGTGGCAATCCTCGAGGCGCGGGGGGCGGGGGCGGGGGGCGGGGGCGGCCGGGCGGCGCCTGCCTCGGCCTCTTATCCAACGTCCATTGTGGTCGCTATCTAACGCGGTAGGGACTGTCCGTATTGTGCTATTATTCCGTTCCATTTCTGGCTCTCTCTCGCACCGCACCGCACGCCGCACCGGCGCGCGGTGCTTCCTGCGACCCATTGTCTTGCGCCTGTAGGTGGCGATGGTGGATGGTGTCCCGCTTCGTATTCAAGTGTGATTAAGACTTTGTACACAATATTATTAACATTGAGCCCACAGTACGGGAGAGAGTTCAGACGCTTCAGGGCCCAACCTGTCTCTGTTTACTCGGCGAATATAATCCGCTAAGCGAATCACTGCGAGCTACTTTATTGCTAATGCGTGGTTTTATAGATATCTTGGTTATTATATATATTTCTATAAATTTAGGGTCGTAGTTATTGAAGACCAGTTAATGTGTGCACGTATGGAGCGACAGAAGGCCACGACATTGAATGAAGTCGTGCTGCGTCTTGTTGTGCTCTAATATTACTAGAGCCTAGAGCATTGTCGCCGTCCAACTGTCTCAGGGCTGCGCCAACCACACGTGAATGTATCTCGGCCTCACCAGTGCACGACCCGAAGCTCGACAGATCAATGCAACTGCAATCACCTCGACTACCTCGTCTACACTTTAGCCAATCAAAACTTTCATGGCCATTTTTAAGAGTTTTTTAACAAGGAACCTCAAATGGTTCTAAACGACTAACATTAGGTCAGCACAAGATTGTAATCGTTCTACTACAAGGTAAACATTAGAGTCATCACTGTATTCAGAAACAGAACGATCAAACTGTATATTTGGTGTTAAAGTCCTCTCGATAGAGGCTAGTGGATGTGGACCGGCTACTTCAGCGGACAGGCTGGTGTTGTTGATGACTGTCGTGAGGAGCATGCGAGACGTGGTGACGTCATCGAGCTCATGGCCACTGGGAGCCGACGAGCAGGAAGCCTCGCGTCTCCGCCAATAGTACGCACGTTGGGAAACATTACTCTCTGAGGAAACAACATGTCAGGTAACTGTTGAGGACACCATCACAACACAGCCAGCCAATGGGGACTCGGAGGGTCTCCTATAGATGTCAAAGCAAAGATCATTGTATATTATTTAGTGAGCTTGAGATTGCCCCCGGGAAGACTCGGAACTCGGAAGTTGTCGACAGAATAAATCGAAAGAGATATCTACTGGAACGATGCTGCAGCTGCGCGTTCCTCGTGAAGCGATCGATAGCTGGGAGTCATTCATCAGGAAGATCATCGAAGCAGTCAGTTGGACCGAGTCCGTTACCTCTACGCTGCGTGCGGCGAGTCACGGGTGTGCGCTGACACTCCTTGCTGTAAAGCAACTAAATGTTAATTAAATGCATTAATAACGTATTCTACGTTATTTAAATATTGTTATTAATTTAGTCAGTCCATAATGATGAGAGCCAGCGCAGGGGAAGTGCGCGTGGGTAGCGCAGGGGAAGTGCGCGTGGGTAGCGCAGGCCGCGGTCCACTAACCAAGCCGTCCTCCAGATAACGCGGCCACCTCACCATCTGTGGCGATCTACTGAATACCTACCTGGCTGTCAGTAGGTACATAAGAAACATCGCGCGGGCCACGTGCGCCGGCGCATCACGTGGCAGCGTTCAGCTCGGCGGCCTCTGCGAGTACTACTCTGACAAGGGCTTTACCTATTACTAGAAGTATCATCAGACATAAACGACAACATGAGCACCCACTTGGACCTCATCTGTGCAAACACGGGTAAGGAGTAGGGATTCAGATGCGAGCGGAGTGGGGTGAAGAGGCTAGTTATCGATGGATACACTAGCTAGGTAGATGATATTCGTATTGGGTCCTTAACTCAGGGGCACACGGGCCGGCCGGCGTGATGTCACTTCAATAAGGACGTAGTCATTGAAAACGTTAACAGAGGGCGCCATGCAGAGCACGTAGCATTAATAGCTGTAGATATAGATACATACATACTCCCTGAGAGCAGGAGCTCGCTCCGAGCTCGCCGGAGGCTCCGCCAACTCCGCCGCAGGCCCCCTGTACATATGAAGAGTAGAAAGGCAAACGGGTTCAGTTCAGTGAGCGCTGAACCGACAATAATTGAACAAGTAACAATAAAATTACTCAAATTTGCGCATCGCTAAGTAAGTGCATTTAGCACTAATAAATTAGCATCAACTAAATGGCCTTTGTCCTCCATCGCCCCATAAAAATAGACGATGGCGTCCCGGTATGGTAGCGAGTGGCCTCCGCGCCGCGGCCTCTCCATGGAGGCGAGCCATGCGCGCAGGGCATACTAAACTATATAGTAGACAACTAGCTAGATACCGACACTAACTACTAGCTAGAGAGACGCGGGTACTAGCTAACTGTGCCATTGTTTGATTGATTGTTCGTGGACGGATCGCGTGCAGTGCGCGTCTCTCGCGCGCCGCAAGGCAAGGTGCCTACGGGAGTAGAGTAGGTACTGGTAATAGTTGTCTCCACTGTCGTACACGTGCTCGCTCGTTACAACTAATGAAGGTAAATTCCTTTAATTAGAGAACGACACTATTACCACAGAGCTATTACGGACAGTTGCTTTGCGACGGTTCCATCGGTTTCTATCAAGTGTAGGTAGCGGCGAGCTCTACGTGTGGTGACCTACTGCTCCTCTCATCTCAACAGGAGGGCTGGTCAGCCTCCGCCCTGCCCCACCCCGCCCCCGGGCAGCCCGGGGGGCTCGCGCACGACCAGCCGAGCGAGGACCGTCGCAAATGACGAGTTGTGCAAACCGTTCTACGTAGGTCAAATTGAATCATGATTATTAAAATAACTCCCGTTGCCCGGACTCTCAGGAGACCGGTGTCCTCAGGAGCACCACAGGGAATCATTTCTATTTTAATTTAGTTATTAATATGTATACCTTACTACTACTAACCTACCTACCAACCATCTGATGTACTCCTCCTACAGGACCTGAAACTCCTGTTGCCCGGACTCTTATGAGTCCGGTGTCCGGGCACCATGGATTCATTTCACACCCATACAACGTAGTTTAATTTAACTGTTATTTATGTACCAAACTAGTCTCTTAATTTGTAGGTACCTATTGTTTATAAAATATGTACTTACCTACCTACCTGCTACCTACATTGACTATTTAATGTTATTATGTTATTTTGTTTGCCAACTCATTATCGTGATAATTTTAGTTAGATGTCACCTGTAATTGCGGGAACACAAAATGCATGAAACAATTTATTCTTTTCTATATATCTCTCTATATTGTGATTCTTTAGTTTGTGGTTTTAATTATGGTAAATAAATAACTAAGTAGGTATTCGATTCTATTTGTTCCTTCAGAATGAATAACCCGAGTCAACCTATATCAACCTATAGGTACCACAGCTACGGCATTAGGCACGAGAGGTGCCCACGGCCGCAACATGTGTTTACATACCAAACCTACCTTGTAACTTGGATCTACCAAAGCGACATCATTTTTTTTGAAATTTGTTTAGGATTTTATTGAGAACTAACTGCACATTAGTTTTGAGGAAATGTAACAATTGCGCCACACGCCAGCCGCACGTTCCCCGCGCCACAGCCACACCACACAACACACTCCTGTGCGGTACCTTACCTTCTCGCTTCGCTTATTCATTTGCCTCGCGCCCCTCCCAAGCCGCCAGCTAACGGCCTGTCTCCTTCCAGGTGACGAACAAACGTTTGCAACGGAGAGAAAGAACAGAAGCTGAGAAGCGACAGCAGCAGTGAACAGAGCATCGCAGCAGCATGAGGACGTCAGTGTACCTGGTGGCGCTGCTCGCGGTGGCGCTCGCGGCGCCCGCGCCCGAGGCGCAGCCCGAGCCGCAGCCGCAGCCCGAGGCCCTCAACGACCAGACACCGGAGATCATCGAGATAATCGCGCCCGCCGCCAGCGCACAGGTTACTATCATTTGAATCATGCATTCCATTATTTATTTAAGTGGAAAACAAACACCTTATAAAAAACTGAAATACCTAAGTACTTACTAACAACATGAATGGCTCTCTCGACTCGACCCCCTTCAAGTACAACAGAACGTGAATATGCTTAAACTAAAATTCACTACTTGTAGAATGTTTGCAACAGTCTGCAGTTAGCTCAATTGTTGCAATTGTAAATACTAGTTCTAATTTAATTCTATTATTTGATTGTAATTTTTTTTTAATAAAAGTCATGTAAATTCACTTAATCTGATAAAGTTGATACAAAAAATAAAATAATATTAAATGTGCAAAATGTTGTTAAAGTGGTAAGTTTGCCTGTTCGGAGTTCGGAGTTCGGAGTTCGGAGTTCGGAGTTCGGAGTTCGGAGTTCGGAGTTCGGAGTTCGGAGTTCGGCAAGAAATAGTTGTAAGGGGAATATTGCTCTGAAGACTCGTATAATTCATCCGTTTCCTTTATTAAAAATAATAATAATAAACTACTATAATATATGAATAAAATATATCTACTATAGACATATAACAAGCTATTTATGTAATGTTTAAATAATTACATACCTACAGCTGAGAATTGAAAAAAGCCATGGATACTGTGTGTTTAAATAGGTACATACGAGTATGTTTTGGTTGGTGTGGAATAGATAGATAGCATTGTGCGAGGCGAGCTGTTGCGGTAGTTAGTGGAGCAGGTCGGGTACAGAGTAATTCTAAGTGTACAACTGCGTTCGTTCGAGTAAGCGCCTTGCCATTCATAGAGTCCAGAGTAATTCTAAGTGTACAACTGCGTTCGTTCGAGTAAGCGCCTTGCCATTCATAGAGTCCAGAGTAATTCTAAGTGTACAACTGCGTTCGTTCGAGTAAGCGCCTTGCCATTCATAGAGTCCAGAGTAATTCTAAGTGTACAACTGCGTTCGTTCGAGTAAGCGCCTTGCCATTCATAGAGTCCAGAGTAATTCTAAGTGTACAACTGCGTTCGTTCGAGTAAGCGCCTTGCCATTCATAGAGTCCAGAGTAATTCTAAGTGTACAACTGCGTTCGTTCGAGTAAGCGCCTTGCCATTCATAGAGTCCAGAGTAATTCTAAGTGTACAACTGCGTTCGTTCGAGTAAGCGCCTTGCCATTCATTTTATCATCAAAAGAAAAAGGGGGAGTAGTTCTATGGAGGGATATAGGTACAGTAGCATTTCTATTTACGGAACAGTAAGCGTAAAGCTTGTCCAGGTCTTTCTTTCCGCAGTTATTTGATGTTGTTTGTCACAATGGTTCTTATGTTACATTATTAATTAAAGAATCAATGAATCGCCCCGTTGCGTTGCGCGTTGGAGCGAGCAGCGCAGCGCTGCAACAGGTTACAGACAGAAACTGTATTTATTATATTTCAAATAGTATCGATGTTCCACTGTTGCCTAGTATAGTAATCTTAGGCCCTCCTGGCGGTAGACTAACCAGTCAAATAGTATCGATGTTCCACTTCTTAGGCCCTCCTGGCGGTAGACTAACCAGTCAAATAGTATCGATGTTCCACTTCTTAGGCCCTCCTGGCGGTAGACTAACATATCTAGCCCCCCGGCTGTACGGTTAACTTAGTTGGTATTTGTTATTGGAAGGTAGTAAGTAACATGGCCCCTTAGTCCTCGTTCAAAGTAGCTGAAGTGGAGGTTAACGTGACTTGTATGTACACCCTTAACCGCCTCTAAACTCTTTCATATTGTTTGTTATACTATACCTACATAAACAAGTCGTGAAGACCTACCGGCTTCAATTTTGAGATTGTTATTTCATTTTTTTTTTTAAATATTTATGACGTATTAAGTGTGAAATGTCCAATAGGTATTTTTAACACCCTCCTCAGAAACCAACTACTTAGATACGTTGTACTTTATTTATACATTCAATTTTTATGAGAAATGTATTTCTGGGAATACTGGCTCAGACACAAATTAAGAGATAATTGCTGAATCTTTTAACGTAAAATATTATTTTAAAGATGAATTATTTAAACATTTATTGGAAAAAAAACAGAATGGGGACCCAATAGTACTTAGGTACCTTCTCCTCTACTAAACGACTTCGGCGGAAATCCATGAGTTTTAATAACACTTTAGTTACAGAGCTGGATATTCGTTTGTACAGTACAGGCTCGCTAGTAGGTACAGGCTCGCTAGTAGGTACAGGCTCGCTAGTAGGTAGGTTATTAGCGTTCTTAAATAATTGCACAGCCTTTAATAATAACAGCAGCGGCAATAAAGATAAGAAGGAACCGCGTCCTCGTTGCGCAAGCAGCGTGCGCGTGCGCGCGCGCGTGCGCCGGTCGACTCGCGCGTCCCGCCAGCGCCCTGCGCCCAGCACATGCTGCCCTAGGGCTCTCCACTCCAACGTTCTCCACCAGACCATCCTACCGCAACTTAGTCTTATGCAATCTTCATCTTCACTTCGCATTCTGCAAAACATTTCGATGTGCCAAATCTTCGATAAGCCAAATAGTTTTATGTAATGTAACCCACAGCAAGGATCTCGATGGGACCGACCAGACCAGTGCTAACGTTTGTGCCGTTTACTCCTCAAACCAAGAGCAGTGATTTCAAAAACTCATAAAACTGTCTGTTTGTCTTTACCTAGTAGGTAGAGGTAGGTACAAGGTAGATAATTGTAGGCTCTGTGTAAAGTCGAGCCGCTGCTCTTCCAGTCCCACGCCTCGCTTCATCGCGTGCGCCACTAATTACCTCCTCACATTACAATTAGCAAGACACAGAAACAATAGATACTTTAAATAAAAAAAAAAAAAAAAAAAAAACGATACTCAAACTATTTGCCTAATTGTAGCCTACGCGAGTAGGTACTTACTGTGTAGCGTTGTGACCCCGCTGACCCCGCAAGAGTGACCCCTCTGACCCCGCATTGGGTTGACCCAGCCATAGATGTGACCCTAATACGCGGAAACAGAGAAATCGTCGCCTCGCGAGGAGGCCTTGAGGCCGTTTCGAGCCACTGTCGCAACCTCCGTACAAAAACTAATGAAATTCAATAACTAACGGCTTCTCGATACAAATATTTCTATTGGGTGTACAGGTAACCTTCAGTTTTAATTAAGTTTTTGGTAATATTGCTCAAACGATACAGAGAGCGTTAAGTACATGTAGAGCACCAATAAAAACGAAATCACAGGTGAAATCAACTTTATACCTATGCGCCTCCTTTGTCATGTGATTAACTACATAGACAGGTGTCCTGCCACATGTCATGTGTACCTACTACCGACAGGGGGTGATGCTGGACCCCGAGAGAATCAACTAGTATTACTTTTTTTGAATACAGGTATTTTTTTATACGAAAATAAGACATCATTAAGTTCCTGTTCTTTACACGCCATTTTGCATTACATAATAATGTTTTTGTTTGTTTTTTTAGCAAAACCGATCATATTCAGTTTTTAAAGAAGTGAGTAAATTAGTGCAATGACAAAATATCATGTAAATCCTGAAATTTCAAACAATATTAACTAGATATATATTTTTTAGAAAACGCGTAATGAACACAAACCTTCTTTATGCGTTTTCTAAAAAATATATAATATCTAGTTAATATTGTTTTGAAATTTCAAACAACAGTCTTATTTTTTTTTCAAAATAATTTTAAAAAACTGTCGAAATTCAAATAGTCGCAACACAAAATGTGATCCTCTTGGGATCCAGAATGAATCCCTTTTGGCTTGTTACGTAAAGTGGTACGGCGTACCCTCAGGCGTACCATCCTTTTCTCGAAGCAGTTCAGGCCATTTTCGACCCCCCATAACTTCGTTGTGGTAAAACTCGAAGCCTGAATTTTCAATAACTAAGCCGGTATTGTATAAACACGGTAGGTATATTTCAAATTTCATCTAATTTGAATCAGTAGTCTAAAAATCATTAGGTACTAGTCAAAAATTGTAAATTTTGTCACTAACTGACTGACCGATCGATCATCAAAACTCTAAGGCACTGCTAGTAGACATAGAAGCTTCAAATTTAGAATACAATTAGTGTTTAGTGTACAAGTCAAGGAAAAACTAAGATATGCACTACACAACTTTTTACGGTAGAAGAACTGAGTTACGACACTTGTTTTTTTTTACAACTTTTGTTTTTGATGGCATACAATATCTTACTAAAACATCATACCTAGGTACGTAATCTGGTCATTATTTTGAAAACCTTTGAGCAACGTCTGCTTTTCCGGCTTACTCGAAAGGGCTCCCTCGCAGTTTCCACTCGTGCTGCGACGAGTTGTCGTTTGCGGCCGGCAATTTTTTTTAAAGATATGTAATAAAACTGTAGGAAACTCAATTTGGACATAAACCACGAAGGTAGTTAATAAAGGTTTTATACCTTAGTATAAAACCTTTTTTTAAGCCAGTAGAAACTGGACTTTTTGAGAAGGTTGAACGTTTTTAGTACAAGTAGCCTCCTTCGATAGGCTAAAATGATTGCAGCTCAAGGGTTTTTTGTTGACGACCAAAGGGTGAGGTCAATAACTGATTAGGAAGTTTTTTTTTCTTTGGTATTAGAATAAGATACTTAATCTTTATTTTTAGCTAATAAAAAACATTGACTTAACTATAAGTAGATAGGTATGCATTAAGTTAGGTTAGTATGCCTACCATCAAAAAATGCTAATATTGCTGTGAAGTATTTCAAATTTTCCATAAAATTTGACAACAATTTTCGTGAAATTATTATGAAAATGACGCCCCCCCCCGCGCTATACAAGTCTCTATCTTCGGTCTAGACCTTCAGCTCTCTCTCTCAGCTTGTCCATCAAGGGCTGCAATGCTGACCGTGCTGAGTAGTTGTTATTTTGTACAAAAGGTAAAGCATGTACATAGTTCGAATTTGGGAAAAATAAATCTTTTTTAAAGATTTTTTTTTCCCAAATCCGTAAAAAAGCCGTTTCTTTTCAAGGGTGAAAAAATCAGCCAAGCTATAGCACTTGGTTTCACCTACCCAGTAACCATATGGTACTCGGTCTGCCTAACACCATATACTTGAGCGGTCAGCATCTTTTCATATGTCTTTGTTATAAATCAATAAAATGTGTGATTGTATCCAAATGAAAGTTGTTTGTGTTTGTGTCAGGAGACGCTGTCGACGTTGAACCTGGGCGCACCGGGCTCCGAGCTCAGCGAGCGCAACAAGCGCACCATCGGCATCCTGCGACAGCTGTTCCCTACGCTCACGCAGGTAACCACTCACACCCACCACCGGGCACTGCCTTGATCCAGCCTCCGCAGGAAACTCGATATACCGCCCTGTACTTCCTACCGGCATGGACCCACCGCCGCGCGCAGGAAACACTAACAGTGCGGTGCTGACATCGAAGCGGCCTGGCGAGGACCTGGGTGCTGACATCGAAGCGGCCTGGCGAGGACCTGTGGTTTCTATTTTTTTTTCTGATATAATAGGTGAAACGACAAGGTAATTATGTACTATGTACGTTCTGTATGTACCTAATTACCGCCAGGATGTTTTCGACGAAGCTCTATTTTTACCGCTTTTAACACTATTCGAGCATTCACAGCCACAATCTATGCTTACAAGCAAAGACGAGATCGGTTCACTCGGAGCGTGCGCGCCGAGGGGCGCAGGCACCGAGTGGACGCGGGCACTGATACCTCAGCCTTCTTTACAGATGAGACGAGAGGGCACGAGGCAGTCTGTTGTAGGTGGGATTGTGTTCTAGATAATCGAACAGAAGGTACAGCAGCTCACCAGCATGGTGCTGCAGACCCTGGGGCCGGTGGTGCTGCGCGCCTTCCTGGGGGGTGGGCGCGGGGGTGCGGCTGGCGGGGGGAAGGCGGGTGGCGGCGGCGGTGGGACCGTCGAGCTGGATGACGACGATGACGATGATGATGATGATGACGAGCCGCTGACCTCCGCGCCCTCCTCCGTCACGCCCGCCTCGCCCGCCGCCGCCTACACCAACACCATCGGCGTCAGCGCCGGTGACAGCACGGCCCCCGCCGACGCCGACGACGCAGAGTCCCGCACGGCCCCCGCCGAGGCGGAGACCCAGGCGACCTCTTCCGCGCCGGAGCGCCGGCGCCGCCGCAAGCGCGCGCTGTTCTTCCTGCCGGTATGACGTCACGCACGTCACCCTCACCAGCCTGCCATGGACGGCAGCGCGCGCGCAGACCGCACGCCCATTCATTGTCACGTCACTCACCGCGAATCACCGCGCCCATGCCATGCCTCCCCCAGTGGCGCGCTCCTGCTGAACGTCTGCTCTGTTGCAGAACGCGGGTGCAGTGGAGGAGAACCAGCTGCTCTCGGCCGCCGAGTCGCAGAACGCGGAGGTGCGCGTCGCCTTCGAAGGGCAGAGCCCTGCGGACCAGCAGGCCGCCGCCAGCGAGGACCAGCAGGCGGAGCAGGGCAGCATCGACGAAATCTCGCTCGATGACGTCGACGGCAGCGAAGAAAACCGAAACAAGAGGTATTTTACCAGACCAGCGCCACCGGTGGTAGCTAGAGCTTTCAAAATTACTCGCACGAAATGATTTGACAAACATGTTTCCGTTAATTTTTTCTTTAATCTGATACATACGATAGTGATTCAAAAGTGGACATTTTATTAGTAAAACCATACCAATAATAGCGTAGAAGGCCGAAACGATTTCCCCGCTCATTGAGAGTTGCCGGCACGCTCGCTGCGCCCGCGCCGCCGCCGCCGCCGCCGCCGCCGCCGCCGGTGCAGTTGCATTCCATCCATTGCACTGTAACTTCATTTCCGCAATATTCGTGATTCGAATCAATTCTCTGAAAGTTACGAATGCAGTGGACCTTGCATTCACCGACCTCCAACTACAACTATAGGTACGAAGTTATTCTTTCCAACCCCGGCAATGAATGAACTCTTGCAGAACTTGCATGAACCATGGTTCATGCAAGTTCTGCAAGAGTTCATTCAGTCAGGACTCACGAAAATTTATGGCAGCCGTCTTTTCAAATAAATTATGCACGCTATTGTTAAGGTGTATGTCGCTGTTTCGGAGCGATAGATCAGAGATAAATAACTAGGTAGTTAGCAGCGTCATCGGGCGGCGGCGGCGTCGCGGCGGTACAATATCCAAGGAACAATAGTTGGAGAGCGAGCGAGCTCAAGTTTTTGCTTGACTTTTCGTTTCGCACGTTTCGATTTCGTTTGTTTGCGGAGCGCCGGCGCCGGCGTGGTGGCTGGCAGGCCGAAGCTCGTAGAAACGGATCATGTAACGCTGTGTGGAATAAATGACTATTTCGATGACTGCACTGCGCAGTGGATTGCGGTGCGCAGGCGCAAATAACCAGCTAGATCCAACCACATTATCCCAGGCACCTACTTATTATTATATTACAAGATGAAACTGACCACTTCAGTCACTAACGAACGCATTATGCGGTAACCCCAGATGCGTGTGAAATTGTGCAACGTCAGGAAGAAACCAACAGTAAAGTTGTGATGGTAATGTTCCAGGTTCCTGAGTTTCGGCGCGCAGGGCGGCGCTGGCGCCGGCGGCGGCTCTGGGAACTTCCTCTTTGACATCGTGCGGGTAAGAACACAATCCACCCCTCCAGAATGCCTTCCGTAGGTATTTTCTACTTGTGTATTATCTACACACTTCAAATAACTTCTTATTAAAACAATATCTAAGTATCTTTAATGCATCCCACTTTCTTCTTTTCATTGTCTTTTCTATTCAAACATGTAACCTGTAAGCAGTGATCACATTGTACGAATCATCACATCGCTGCCATACAAATGACTGTTCGAATCGTATGCAAGAAAAGAAATTCAGACTAGGCATCGCAGTAGAAGGAGCCCAGGAAGTTGGAGGGCAGGGGAGCAAGGATAGGGCAGTGAGCTGACTCTTGACTGTGGATGCGGATGTCAGTGGGGTGTGGTGGAGCGCAGGTGCGAGTGAGAGGGTTGTGTTGCAGGGCGCGCCGGCGGCCATGGCGCGCGCGGCCGGAAACGCCTTCCGCGTGTTCGCAGGCACCGACTCGCTGAGCCTCGGGCTCACCGCCTCGCACACCGCCGCCCGGGACCCCACACAAGTACACTCCACATGCCACAACCATCGCCTACACTCACACATCACCTCACTCCTACCACGTAGGTAGTTGCTTCCTGATGGAACCGCCGCGGTAGAGGCTGCCTATCGGAACGCACAGCATAGAGTTACGCATCGGCATCGTCCTAGCGTCCTCGTTGTTATGCGGCGTCGAGAGCACTCTAGGCCGCGAGCTTCTGTCGAGGTCGGGTCGCGTCGAGAGCTTGCCAGTATCGGCTGAAGCACCTCCTTGTTCGCCTCTCGCGGACTCCGCGAGTGGCAGGTAATGTGTAAGCTGGTGGTGATTCGTGCCGATATTGGGCAATTCGCCGAATGACCGGCTTCCATCGACCTCGATATGAAATTCCTCGCGCGGGCCTTGAGGCGGCTGCCGTAGTTAGTTTTGTAACAGCTCTTAATTTATGTAGAGTAGCGTTGTGTTGACTTTGAATGAGACAGTCGTTTCCGTGCACCTTACCTGCCTTTCCAATTTTCTCCTTCATACTCACACCTTGATGCCTCGATCTTTTTTCCTTCCTTCGTGTCTAACCTTGTATCATTAGAGGTAGCTCGTTCGTAGTACGAAGTTTCGTAGCACACTTTTGATGCTAGAGGTAATTGCACAAGAGGTAGCCTAGATGCACCCAGCGTGAGTTGAGCGATGTTAATATTGGTGTTTGATGTTCCAGCTGGTGGCAGGGTCCTCATCAGGATCGCAGGCAGGCGGTGAGGGCGCCGAGGAGGGTGAGGGTGCCGCCAAGGGTGACAACCTGACGGAAGGCGTGCCCGGGCCCGTGACGCGGCTCTTCATCATCGCCAACCGCGGCATCGCTAACCTCATCCAGGATCTGATCCTGCGCATCGCGCAGACCTCCGAGAGGATAGTCAACTTCAAGGCGCGACTCATCACCTCCATTATTTAACGCGCACGCGCGTTCTAGACAATAACTAGCCTAGTGTAATGTGTGCCTGGTGTGGGGCGGGGGGCTCCGCGCTCCGCCCCGCGCCCGCCTCCACGCGCCTCCGCATCCGCTGCTCTCTAGTATCTTTGCAGTCTCAGTGATAAGTAGGTAGCTATTTATGTTAAATTCTAAAGCGCTATGTTATTCAGGCCCCTGGAGACAGAGCAGCCGCGGTCTAAGCGCGGAGGCGCGCGTACGCGGGGGGAGGGGGGAGTGTACGCGGACGCACGCGGGGGGCCTGCGTGCACCCGCGCCCACTCACGAGTGGCGTGAGGGCGCCGAGAGAGGGCGCCAGTGAGAAAGTGCTCAAGCTTTTTATACCGTGACAGCCTTGATCTGTTGCTTCTATGTTTGTAAATATGTATAATAATTACGGAATTTGTGAAATAAATAGTTAAATTATTGTCATCTCTTTCACTTCATACTAAACTTACGACTTCAAAAGTTTCTTTTAGCTATAAATAAGGCTGTTATCCTAGATCGAACAGGATGGTGTTTTTTTTTGTTTAATTTTTTTACAAAGTGATTCCTAAGAAATTAAATAATTAGGTACTTATTGAAAACTCGTGTTTCATTTTATTTTTATTTAGCCACTAATATCATCTAAGTTATTACCTACCTCCTACCTAGGTACCTACCTGTAGCATTCTGACTTATATTAAATGTGCATGGCCATCTGATGTGCTCGTCTAACAAGGCTGTATATCCCGCGGGGCATGCGGGGCACGCGGGGGATGCACTCGCACAAGGTGCGGCATATCGAGTGGACGTGTGTCACCGAACAAATCTGTGTTTTATTGGCATAAAGTAATTACCTTTACCCAAACCATTACTTGGTATAGTACAAGTGGCGACCCTGCCAGTGAAATAAAAATAAAAGGTAAGTGCCAATAATTCAAACAAATACACAAAGGTAAATCAACTGACATCCTAAACTGAGTTGCAAACAGATTTTTCAAGTGAGCCTTAGAACAACGTTCTTTGGCCATAAACCGAACTATAACACACACGTGCATAATAATATTATACACTAGTGCTCAATAGAATTATCCTCAGCCATTACCAGACATTCGCCCTCTTGCATAGATAATCGATTTTTTGGTGTTCCATTTAGGTACAAAGAGCATACATTTCGTTCGAATTTATTTTTGAAAATGGAACTGAGCAAGCGTCTCTTGGTCATTGTTGGATGTTTTGTTTGATTCTTCCTCCATGGTAGAATGCATAGACTAGTAAGTATACTTTGGTAGAATGGGCTGAATGGAGTGAGTAGTAAATTTGCGTTGCGGTTTATGCAATAGGTACTTGTTTTTCCTCGCAACTGACTTGAAAAAGTGCGTATGAAACTCGTGAGTAACTTGCTCACTAGACACTCGGCTGATTTTATTCTCTAATTACCCAGTGATAAAGAAACTGTGTTCCGCTAGTAAGCAGAATTATTTTCTTTACAAATTTTATAGACTTAAATACCCTTCGAACATTAAATACAATGGGTAATCGTATGGTTATTGTGTAAAGTAATAAATACGCATCGCAACAAATAAATTATTTCTTGTACAATTTTCGTAAAAAGTTTTGCCTACCCTCAAAAGGGCTCGAGATGTAAACAATAGTTTCAAGTAAGTATGTACCTACGTTTAAGGAAAAGATGAAATCAATCTTTTGGAAAATCTATGAGAACCTACTTAAAAATTTAGAAATGTTACTGTGAAAACCTACAAAAAACTAATTTGGGTTCAGTCAATTGCTGAACTAGGTTACCAAGTTTTCCTACTTAGATATTGGCAGAAGTAGGTATTAGGTAATGCGAATCTGTTTGCGACACAGTTGGGTGCCGGAAGTTGGTTGGTCCCTAATAAGAGGTAGTTCAAACGAACGGTACCTACAAAATCCATCTGATAAGATCAGATAAAAGGTAGTTCAAACGAACGGTACCTACGAAACCCATCTGATAAGATCAGATAAAAGGTAGTTCAAACGAACGGTAGATACCTAAAAAACCCTTCTGATAAGATCAGATGAAAGGTAGTTCAAACGAACGGTACCTAGAAAAACGTCATGATAAAATCTAGTAAGAGGTAGTTCTGTCCTAGGGGTGAACACATTAAAATGGCTATCACAATAGGCCTATCATGGCCGTAGTGATAGGAAAGCCACCAAAAGCAAATAAAATAAAAATAAAAAAAGAGGTAGTTCAAACGAACGGTACCTACAAAAGCCATCTGTGGTAAGATTTAACGAGAGGAAGTTTAAACGGTACTTTCAAAATCCACCATGATAAATACATATATAGGTAGTTCAAATGATCCATACCAACCAATAAAAACCACAATAGCACAATGTGCCAATGTGTGTGTGTGTATAAGTACCTATAGGTTTTTCATCTAAGTAAAACCATCTAGGTACCTATGTAGTTCGATAAAATTCAACAAAAAATACAATACCTACCTAAAATTTACCATTCTAATAAAAATTTACATGCGAATTCGTTTGTAAAGTACAAAACAATACAAAAATACTTAATTGTACACAAGAAAGAGAACATTACAAAAAGACATTATATGAAACAGTTACAATGGGCGGCTTTATCCCTTAGAAGCGATCTCTTCCAGGCAACCTTTGGATGGAAAGAATTAAAAAATAAAATAATACTGACAATAAATTGAAACTACATGAGGTAGTAATAAGTCATAAACATTTCTCAGTAAGCGAATAATTATTGTTATATTCTTTGAGAAACAAAATGTCTTTAACCACAAGTAGTACCTACGTAGAACAAAGTTTGATCTCATTCTTCTAATTATTATTATCATATTAATTTGAATATTATTTACCTATTTGGTAGTTTGTAAAAAAAACCGTTGTATCTTTACTTGATACAATTTAATAAATACAACGTGCTTTTAGAAAAATTAGTACTTACATGTTCTTAAAATCTCGAATTTAAATTACAACAAAGAAAAAAAAAACAGTTTAGTCTGGTTTACCTGATCTCAGTACCAAGTCATGCGGATTGGTAGAAGTGATTAGAAGATATTGATAGAATGTAATTTGTAGTAAAAAAAAAAAGGTAACTAAATGTACCTAACCCATTATTAATGTAATTTGAGAGAGAGACTTGGATTTTGTCCTGAAGTCTAAAGAAAATAAAATACCGAGTTGAGTTCTGATTTACAAAATAATACAATTGAAGAATAGAAACAGCCAACAAACAAATATTTACAATTTGGACAGTTGAGCTGACTGCAGATTGTTGTAAGCAATCTAGGGGCGGCTCAAATGATTCACAATAATACCAGACGCTGTATGACAAGGCTAATAAGTACCTACCCACGCTGCGCCAGATACATGCTCTCGGTTCACGCTTAAATATCCTTGGATATACAAAAATACATCAAGAGGTAGTTTCGGTGAAAATCGGAACGGTACCTACCAAAAAGAGCTGTTATTTAAACGGTTAGTCAAAAAACTCAAAAAAGTACCTACAAATAACTTCTGGATGACTAAATGAATTTGGATTGCATGGCGATCCAGTGTCAATGGGCATTGGACATACCTACGCTACAAAAATGGAAACGAGCCCTAGAGCCAGGTTGGCGCGTAGAGGAATCATCTGATCTGTTGAGGGAGGTTTGAAATTAGATGCAGGTATGCATCGCTAGATATTTCTCACGAAGACGAAAAAATTAATCCACCTACTTCCTAGGAGATACGCTTACAGGGTTAAGATACCTACGTAAGTGAATTTCAATAAAAGTAAATAACAGATACGAATGGACAAACAAGTATGTCAAAAAGATTGAAATGCAGAATAACAAATTTGTCCAGAGCCGATTTACTTGTCACATTTCTAACAATAAATTTTTGCGAATATACCTATTTGTGATTGCTTTGTAAGTGATCTGATCATAATAGACCACAAACTCAAAATTATGTAGGTACTGCCGAAATAAATAATTAAAATATTTGTGAATCAATATTTCGGTTGTGTTCGGTCCGTCGCGTCGCGCGTCGTCGTCGCGAAGGGCCGAGAATTGATAAGAAAATAGTATACATTTTTGAGCAGTACTGTCCATAATTCATTTGTAATGAGCATCACGGGCATATAAAAATAAAGACTAACATTTATTTAACGTGTTACCTACTTAGAATGCTAAATGAGCAACATTTTCAATTATAGAGTACATAATCTCAAAAGAACTTTGTATGCTAAAGCTAATGCTATTTTAATGCGAACAGTTTTTATGTGACAAGTTAAGAAATAATTTCAATTTAATTTAAGTAATTATGCAATCGATTAAATAAATAAATTAAAACATATCACTTTCACTGCCGCGTCCCTTCGGGGCGCACTGCAGAGGCTAGGCAAGGAAAGTGTTAAAGAAATAAAAGTCCTACCTCGACCGCCAGATGGCCGAAAATCGAAAGCGATGGTTGTACTTCACACCAAACACTTCTAATCCAATGAGTAGGCGAACTCTCCCAGTTCAGCCTTGGACTGATATAGACATTGACTTTCGCAGTCCACTACATCATCTGAGTTGACAAAGGATATTAAAAATACTAAATTAAATGAAGCTTGCAATTTGCTTGCACTTACTTACAAATGATCTCTCGTTAGGCACACCAGTTGGCCTAACAGCTGACCATGGTCAACAGTTAATATCATAAGAATGTTGGACAATCCGCACAGCATCATCTTGCCACAAGTCAAATACACAGGACTTGTTATTAACACTGCGAATTGACTGTAAGAACTTTTAATATTGAGTACTACGAGTATGACATTTGTAAAGACTATGTTTATGCCAATCCGATAAATCTTACTTGAAAACTGAAATGAAAACGAAGGAGAAGAAATGAGCAGATAGAAAGAGATAAAAAAAAACAGATTCAAACAATGTTGTTGGAGAGAAGTCTACTTCAAGAAGGTTGCCAGAGAAATAAAACTGCGTACTTCATTCAATAATGTACTACACACAGTCTACAAGATTGGAAAGGATAAAGATAGAATAGATGTTGAAAATGATCCAATTACCTGCAGAGCAAAGACAACGACTACAGCAAACAATTAGTTTATCTGAATCGCGTGGGTGGCCACTGGCCAATGAGAAGGTTGTGCAGTGCGATGTCAAAGAAATAGTTAACAACAGATCTACCTTATTTGAAATCAATTTCGGTTGTGATTTAGGTACCTACATAAAAAGATATTAAAAAATAAATCATAATTATAAGGCTGTGGCTAGGAAGGTACCTTTAATATTCCTTAACAAATAATAAGTAGTTTATTTTGTTGAGATTAGATTTTGATGTTATCAATCACTACCATAGTAAACAATGTACCATAATGTCATGTAGATTTATTAAGCAACTAACAATTTATTAACAGCTGAAGGTGTACCCCGGTTAGCTGATATTGTACCGTGTGGTACTTGCCATTGTAAAGAATTACCAAACGATTACTTTTGTTACGTAAATAACAATGTTGGTTTAACACCTTCCAGATAGTTATTTATAATCTTAGTTGTAAGAATAATGTTTATAGAAAGGTCACAAACAATATTTTGTTTTGTTTTGTAAAAGGTAGATGTAGCATTCTGACTTATATTAAATGTGCATGGCCATCTGATGTGCTCGTCTAACAAGGCTGTATATCGCGCGGGGCATGCGGGGCACGCGGGGGATGCACTCGCACAAGGTGCGGCATATCGAGTGGACGTGTGTCACCGAACAAATCTGTGTTTTATTGGCATAAAGTAATTACCTTTACCCAAACCATTACTTGGTATAGTACACTACCTACTTGTCTACGTCATCAATCTCGGCGGTATCAGACAAATTCGTCCCAATCCTACTAAGGTATAAGTTCGTTATGAATGTACATGAGCGGGCTAACAACGAACGTTAGTTAGTGTCGGCAGAACAACAACGTCTATCTGATACCTAGGTACGTAGGTAGTACCTAGGTATTCCACCTGCCACTAGGTAGTACCTAGGTATTCAATCTGCCACTAGGTAGTACCTAGGTATTCAACCTGCCGCTAGGTAGTACCTAGGTATTCAACCTGCCGCTAGGTAGTACCTAGGTATTCAACCTGCCACTAGGTAGTACCTAGGTATTCAACCTGCCACTTGCACGCGAGACATCCGCAACTTTAGGAAATACGTCTAGGAGTAACCTTGTGAGGCGAGTCTTGTTTGTTCCTAAATATACAAACCAACATAATATCATAACGAAAACCGCAAATATGAGGTATTAGTTTGATGTTATAATTATTATATAATTTGGCGTGTTTTGATAGTAAGTACAATACGTCCGAGGTGTGTAGTGTAATGGGTGGGTTGCTGGCCGCGCTTGAAGAAGGAAGAACATCTGATAGCGAAGGCCATCACTTTTTATAGCGCGGACAGCAAGGGCCGTGTCGCCAACTCCTTCCTCCTCCGAGGATATATTAAAAGTTAATAGTTTAGTCGTAAGTTTACATAAATAGTAATGTACAACTGTTTATTTTCCGAATAAAAAAAAAACTTGAGAGGTGTCAAGGGACACCCGGATGGAACGAAGTTCCTTTCGATTAATTAGTGAAGGAAATATAATTAAAAAAAATTAAGTTATAATAATATTTTTTTATTAATAACAAATATAATGTTACTAGTTTTTTAGATGTGCGCGAGCTGCAAGCAGCTATAAATGTCAGCCATTTTGGATTTAACGAACACGAAGCGCGGCTCGCTTCGCTCGCCTTGCTGTGTTAAAGGGGTCGTATTGCGGTTCGCTCCGCTCACTGCAATCCGACCCACGCCAACAGGTTGCGAACACGAAGCGCGGCTCGCTTCGCTCGTCTTGCTTTGTTATGGTGCCCCGCTCGTGTTGTCACGCAGCAAGGCTCGCTTCTCTCGCCTTGCAGTGTTGCCACACACCCCTGCCCCAAGTTAGTCGAAATCGATACCCATTTCAGATCAGATCAGAAAACGTCCCATACCTTAGATTGCGGTTAATTCTTAATTTTTTTTTATTGTCTGTGGAAAAAATTGTTGCCAATAAGACAAACAGCGCCCTCTTGTGATGGGTAGCTTAGCTCGTGATTATGTCGATTTCGTAGGAGCAGGAACGTTACCTAATCTGTGGTAGAAGGTAAGTTATGCAAAATGATACGAAGTTCCTTACTTCGTTCCAAAAAACCTTCTCCCATCTTGACAGGAATATTCTTTACACGGAAAGTTGGAAATACCAAGTGTTACAATCGGTCACTCGGGTGACCATACAGTTTTTTTACACCAATAGAGGTCAAACTTTTAGAAAAAAAATAGCGAGTCACATTTTTGTTTGTTTACCATGTTGTAAAAGAAAAACTGTTCCTTTGGTACACAAATCAATAATGCTATAACAAAAACAGAAGAAAAATATCCTTGATTTGTAACCTTGGCATCGAAAAGACGGACAAAGGTAAAAAAAGATGATAATTGAGAAAAAGTCGAAAACCGTGATACTATATAATATATATTTATATATATACTGGGTACAATTTTTTATTTTCTGAACAGTGCTGATACCTCCTACCTATAGAAAAAGGCTTGGCCACTCTTTACGCCACACCCTGTATATACTTATAATAAAACTGTAACAGGTCCAATTCGTATATTCAGGATAGTTATTTTGAATATTCTTTTTGGAGGGCAATCTAATATCGATACTGAAGCCAAAACTGTAATTATTTTTGTTCATGTCTGTCTGTCTGAAATTACTGGATGGATTCAAATGAAACTTGGCATGATTTGAGTTAATACTACGGAAGGACATAAGATACTTTTTATCCCGGAACTCGATACAGTTCCCTTCTTTTTCTGTTACAAACAGTGTTGAAAGGTCGTAAAAATCAGTCATCATCATCATCCTATAGTAGTCCCCTGCTAGCAGTGTTGGATTCGGACAGATTAAAAAATATTGTACGTTTCGTTCAAAAATATCGTATTTATAAGAAAAAGATCGTACATCTTGGAAAAACAGAGTTTAAAACGAAGCGCGCGCTTTGGTAACACGCGTTTTAAGAATAGAGAGGTTGGTCGAAGGTGTACACATGCGAGCGCGCGATTGGTGGACTGGTGGACACATAAATTCACCAAAATGGAGATCGAGCACTTCGATACAGACTTATTTATCGATGAAATCCAAAAGCGTTCAGCTATATGGGAGATGGAAAGTCCTGATTATAAAAATAAAATTATAAAAAAAAACGTAATTGGGAGGAGATTATTGAAATCTCCGAACTGAGCTAGTAGTATGGTTGGTCTCGCTCGTAAAACGCCGTGCTAAGTGCATTGTATGTACCTACGCTACTAACGCGCGCCGAATGCAACTCTGCAACCAACCTAAACGTTGTACTGTAGGGGCTGTCTCAGAAACTCAGATAGTTTGTGTACAGAGACAAACACCGCGACGAACGCGAGTGAGCCTTATCACAATCACATAGAGTACAAAGTTACTTCACTATTAACTAGCTAACAGTGAAATTATTTTGGACGTTGTCTGATTGTGTTAATGTTCACTTTGTTTGTCTTTTGTTTACGTGAATTGTCTTACATTTTGAGATACTCTATGTCTACGGTACGAAGTTTAATGTTGCTGTATGTAAAAAGGGTTTTTTTTATGTAATTTTTGAAAATAACTTGTCATTAAGAAAATTATCGTATTTTTGCGTACGATCCATGAATTAGGATAGTATATCGTACTTAATGACTAATTATCGTATAAATACGATAATTATCGTACGAAATCCAACCCTGCCTGCTAGACATAGGCCTCCCCCAATGAGCGCAATAATAGCGCCCTGTGTTCAGCTTGCCGCATCCATTATTTGCCTGTAGTCTTTCGCAGGTCATCAGACCTGCCAAGACTACACTGATGCACGATTCCCACCTGGTCGGAGGGCGTCTTATACAAAGTTTGACGAGTCGCGGTCTCCACTCAAGAACACGTTTACCCCGGGTGGTTGTCGTTTCTTCTGGCCGGCCCACTGGCACTCTTATTGCGGTATGGATGACGATATGAAAAAACAGTAGGTACCGACCTAATATTGAAAAAACAGTAGGTACCAACCTAATATTGAAAAAACAGTAGGTACCGACCTAATATTGAAAAAACAGTAGGTACCGACCTAATATTGAAAAAACAGTAGGTACCGACCTAATATTGAAAAAACAGTAGGTACCGACCTAATATTGAAAAAACAGTAGGTACCGACCTAATATTGAAAAAACAGTAGGTACCGACCTAATATTGAAAAAACAGTAGGTACCGACCTAATATTGAAAAAACAGTAGGTACCGACCTAATATTGAAAAAACAGTAGGTACAGACCTAATATTGAAAAAACAGTAGGTACCGACCTAATATTGAAAAAACAGTAGGTACCGACCTAATATTGAAAAAACAGTAGGTACCGACCTAATATTGAAAAAACAGTAGGTACCGACCTAATATTGAAAAAACAGTAGGTACCGACCTAATATTGAAAAAACAGTAGGTACCGACCTAATATTGAAAAAACAGTAGGTACAGACCTAATATTGAAAAAACAGTAGGTACCGACCTAATATTGAAAAAACAGTAGGTACCGACCTAATATTGAAAAAACAGTAGGTACAGACCTAATATTGAAAAAACAGTAGGTACCGACCTAATATTGAAAAAACAGTAGGTACCGACCTAATATTGAAAAAACAGTAGGTACCGACCTAATATTGAAAAAACAGTAGGTACCGACCTAATATTGAAAAAACAGTAGGTACCGACCTAATATTGAAAAAACAGTAGGTACCGACCTAATATTGAAAAAACAGTAGGTACAGACCTAATATTGAAAAAACAGTAGGTACCGACCTAATATTGAAAAAACAGTAGGTACCGACCTAATATTGAAAAAACAGTAGGTACAGACCTAATATTGAAAAAACAGTAGGTACCGACCTAATATTGAAAAAACAGTAGGTACCGACCTAATATTGAAAAAACAGTAGGTACAGACCTAATATTGAAAAAACAGTAGGTACCGACCTAATATTGAAAAAACAGTAGGTACCGACCTAATATTGAAAAAACAGTAGGTACCGACCTAATATTGAAAAAACAGTAGGTACAGACCTAATATTGAAAAAACAGTAGGTACCGACCTAATATTGAAAAAACAGTAGGTACAGACCTAATATTGAAAAAACAGTAGGTACCGACCTAATATTGAAAAAAATATGTTTATTTTGAGCCCTAGACGCAAAATACAGAAGGAATTTAATAAACAGTTTGAGCAAGTTCCATTTACAATTGTGGCATTCATCTACTCGCTAGTTGGACATTACGCGCGCCCATGCCTTCAGATACAATCATGACCTGTGGATTGTAGGTACCTACTTACAGGTACGTTAACAACAACAGGGATGAAGTTACCTAGGCCTACTCGTACCAATCAGCTCATCAGAAGCTGTTTGGAGAATTCTCGGTTAGCCGATAGATACATGAACGGTACCCGCCTGTTACACATCTTGACTTGACATTCACTTGGAGAGTCAACATCGCATATTTTTGATAAAGACAATATCGAGGTGAGATTAGAAAATCCAAGACAAACTACATTGCTGGCCTTTTACGATTAGGTGAAACCGACGATTTCGCTAAAACCCCAAGGGTCCCATTTAGCTCCGTTACTATTCTTACTATTTATTAATGACGTCATTAAAACTTTTCTTCATTCAAAATGTTTAATTTATGCCGATGACACAAAAATTCTTATGAAAGTAGCTTTTGAATCCGACTGTTTTTTGTTGCAAAGTGACCTGACAAGACTTCTAAACTATTGTCAAACTAACTCCATATGTCTAAATGCTAAAAAATGTAATATAATTTCTTTCACTCGTAAGCCGAAACCAATATTTTTTACGTATAAATTTAATGATCTTGTCATTCCTAGAGTTACTGAAATTAGAGATCTTGGTGTATATTTAGATTCCAAGTTAACATTTAATGTTCATTTCAACACCATCACTGCCAAAGCATATCGCATGCTTGGCTTTATTCTTAGAGTCTCCAGAGAATTCAAAAATTTAGATAGGTACTTTGTTACTTTTATATAATAGTTTTGTTAGGTCTATTCTTGAGTACGCATCAACGGTTTGGAACCCGCAATATTACATTCATATCAATGACGTTGAGAGGATACAAAACAAACTATTTAAACATTGTAAGTATCGGTTTCCTTTTTTTGAAATCGATAGCATGACCAGCCTGCAAACCCGTAGAGTTGTAAGAGACCAAGTTTTTCTATATAAGATTTTATCTGGACAAATTGATTCGCCATTTTTGATTCAAAACATTTATTTTCATTGCCCTCGACTATCTGGTCGTAATAAAAAGACTTTTAGCCTACCCAATGTAAACACAAATTACAGGAAAAATATGTTTCTTTCTCGTGTTTGTGAATTTTATAATAAAAATCTGTCGAGTATAGATATATTTAACATGTCATTGCCAAAGTACAAGTATGAAGTTCAATTAAGCGTTGCCAAAGATTCATTATAATTTATTAAGTTATTAAAATGTATAGGTATCTTTCTCTTTCTATTAAGATTGTTTATTTGATTAGTATGTTTTGTGTATTTTAACTTCTTTATTTATTTATTTCTCTGTTCATCTAGCTCTATGTGTATTACTTAATGGAGGAAATTGTTTTTGGTTTATGTATATCTTAAGTTTCGTAATTTTAAGTATAATGTACTGTTTATTTCCCAAATAAAACATAACAAAACAAAATACTGCTGTACGAAGAGGTACCTACCTGCCTATTACACGTACAACAAGCAACTAGGCGTGTTTATCCGTCGCAGAAAAGGTACGGCTATTAAAGGTTTTCCCAACGTTTTCAAACCACACAATTTGGGCAGAGTTTATACAGTACACCCAAATAATACGGAATTGTTTTACTTGCCGTTGCTTTTGCATACTGTTCGTGGTCCTACTTCATTCACTGCGCTACGAACAGACAATGGTGTAGAGCAACCTGCATAGGTTGCTACATTGCCGCATGCCGAGAACTACACTTGCTCGATGATGATCAGCACTGGGACGCTACACTAGCTGAGGCTTGCGTTAGCGATAGTCCACGACGATTGCAGCATTACTTTGACATGATGTTGCTATTCTGTGGGCTGTCTGATGCGGTACAACTTTGGCAGAAATACCAAAATGCGTTGGCAGAAGATTTCCTGAGGGGCGGTGCAAATCCTGAGACATCTTTCAATGTATGCCTGAGAACAGTCCAAGACATGCTACGGCTACGGTTTGCCCGACCCTCCACAAATACCAGACGAGGAACAGCCTGGTAACTGGGATTATTCATCTGGCACCAGCTAAGACCCGACGGAAATTGAAGAGATCTTAAGAAATGAAGTACCACGCCTAACCGTTGAGCAGCGGGTAGGTCGAGTATGCGATAGCGCCGAGAACAACTCGAGATAAATGTTTTTCTTGGACGCGCCGATATAGGATATAGGAAAAACTTTTCTTACCAAAATAATCTTGGCTCAGATTCGCAGCGAAGCGACAGCAAGATTGCCCTGGCGGCAGTGTCATCTGGCAGAGCTGCCAAGTGGAAAGACAGCCCACGCCATGTTTAAAATTCCAATACAATTAGAGACATCTGAAACACCGGATTGTGACATCTCCCGCAATAGTGATAGAGCACAGGTTTTTCGAGCATGTTCTATAATTGTACTATGGGATGAGTGTACAATGGCGCACCGCAGGGCAGTGGAGGCAGTAAACAGTACGGTACAAGATATAAGCCGGGACGACAGGCTCACGGGAGGTATCACAATGCTGTTTTGTGGTGGCTCCAGGCAAACACTGTCTGTAATCCCACGAGGAACAAGGGCATGCTTGTAATCGTCAAGCCTCTGGCCACATATAGTTCGACTTCATCTTACCACCAATATGCGAGCTCAAATTGGCGGCAACAGCAATGCTCAAGAGTTTTCCGACCTGTTGCTTAGTATCGGAAACGATACGTTTCCAGAAGAAGAAGGAAAAGTAAGACTTCTATCTTATGTCAAACTGTTCCTTCTTCTGAGGAACTTATACCTGCTATCTATGGCGATATCGAACAGCTAAGGGGGTCGTGAAAATTCTTGGTTTTGCGAGCGAACCATACTTACCACCCGAAATGACCAGGCAGCTGCCATAAACAATAAGATACTTAGTTGCGTGCCTGGTCAAACCGCAGAATATTACTCCATCAATCGGGTGGTGCAGCAAGATGAGGCGACCACTTAGCCAATGGAGTTTTTATATTCGTTTTCGGCCCCTGGACTACCCTCGCACACCATAAATTTAAAAGTGTGAGTACCAATAAACCTGTTGCGTAATTTAAGTCCGCCTAAATAATGCAACAAAACTCGAATAAGGGTTGTCAGATTGCAACAATAATTTCCCATTCCGCTTTAAACGCGTGCAGTTTCCGGTGAGTCTATGCTTAGCGATGACGATCAACACAGAACAGAAAAGTCTGTTCTGTGACGATCAACAAGGTGCAAGGTCAGATCTTGCGCACCGCAGGCGCAGGCGTAGACCTCACCACGGGCTGCTTCATTCATTCATTTATTTACTGCATCATATTATGGTAGGTACATAAAATTTGTCAGAACTTATTGAAGGGTGTTGCAATGGGAGACGGCCAAATAATTTATAAGTACTAGTTTAATAATATGATATGAAAGGTATGTCAAAAATTATGGAAAATTTCAATTACATGTCACCAAATGTACATAACACGAGCATAACACTTCAAAAATCATTTAATTCGTAGTAGCATTTATTCAAAAGCATCTCTTTCAATCTTATTTCAAAAATATTATTTTCTTGGCTTTTTATACTGTCTGGAATTTTATTATATATTTTTACCGCCATTGAGTGTGGACTAGTTTGATGTATGAATGTAATGTGTAATTTTGATGCAGGTAGCACAAGATTATGTTTCTTCCGCCAAGGACAGCTCTATGTAATGTGTAATTTTGATGCAGGTAGCACAAGATTATGTTTCTTCCGCCAAGGACAGCTCTATGTAATGTGTAATTTTGATGCAGGTATCACAAGATTATGTTTCTTCCGCCAAGGACAGCTCTATGTAATGTGTAATTTTGATGCAGGTAGCACAAGATTATGTTTCTTCCGCCAAGGACAGCTCTATGTAATGTGTAATTTTGATGCAGGTAGCACAAGATTATGTTTCTTCCGCCAAGGACAGCTCTATGTAATGTGTAATTTTGATGCAGGTATCACAAGATTATGTTTCTTCCGCCAAGGACAGCTCTATGTAATGTGTAATTTTGATGCAGGTAGCACAAGATTATGTTTCTTCTGCCAAGGACAGCTCTATGTAATGTGTAATTTTGATGCAGGTAGCACAAGATTATGTTTCTTCCGCCAAGGACAGCTCTATGTAATGTGTAATTTTGATGCAGGTATCACAAGATTATGTTTCTTCCGCCAAGGACAGCTCTATGTAATGTGTAATTTTGATGCAGGTAGCACAAGATTATGTTTCTTCCGCCAAGGACAGCTCTATGTAATGTGTAATTTTGATGCAGGTATCACAAGATTATGTTTCTTCCGCCAAGGACAGCTCTATGTAATGTGTAATTTTGATGCAGGTATCACAAGATTATGTTTCTTCCGCCAAGGACAGCTCTATGTAATGTGTAATTTTGATGCAGGTATCACAAGATTATGTTTCTTCCGCCAAGGATAGCTCTATGTAATGTGTAATTTTGATGCAGGTAGCACAAGATTATGTTTCTTCCGCCAAGGACAGCTCTATGTAATGTGTAATTTTGATGCAGGTAGCACAAGATTATGTTTCTTCCGCCAAGGATAGCTCTATGTAATGTGTAATTTTGATGCAGGTAGCACAAGATTATGTTTCTTCCGCCAAGGATAGCTCTATGTAGTTCCGTCATTTCATTTGAATTTATTTTTGAAAATGGAACTGAAAGTGCCTTTTCGGTCCTTGTTGGATGTATTGTATGGTGATTCTTCCTCAGTTCTTCCTCCATGGTAGGATGCGTAGGTAGGTAGGTAGTAGCTTTAGCTTAGCGTTGCGCGTAACGAAGACACAAACAAGTTGGTATCATTCAGCGCGAAATCTCTGGAATATTTGTAGTAAACAGTAATTTAACTGAACATTATCTTGGCTTATTTAATTGAAAATGCCATCAAGCGAAAAATAATAATATGCAAATGGGACAGAAGAAATAATCAACTATTTATCTGTTGTGCATCACATGAAATATGGTATTTTTAAGACTAACGACAAATTCGTGAAGTAGAGAAGTGAAATCGGCGTGGAATATTTACTGAAGGTAAGTTTTGATTGTTCTATTTTAACGCACTCGAAGTTTACATGCGGGCCAAAATCACCCATTATAACTCGGCCTTGTCATCGTCCCTCGCTACGCTCGGGAGGATAAACCTCATCTATGTATAATAAAGTGGTTTAGTCCCTTATTAAAAAATATACAATGAAACTTACGCGATCCAGAACTCGAGTTTTTGTTAGATCAATGTCCAGTTAACAATATAATATTTTTCTTAAACGCTGGCTAAAATGTTATTAATGTCCCTAAATCAGAGCTGTAGTAAAGTTCTGTAGGCATACCTACGTATACGCACGTACGCACAAAATGTTTCAATGCGCATGCGCTGCACCAATGACCTGATCCTCTAGACCAGGTACCTACACTACAAGATTCCTGAAGTACTTACAGCTAAACGGGAGATCCGACCAAGCAAACGGCGTGTTAGCGAACCCACAATAATGTAATAGCAATCTGTAGCTAGCTATGCGTAGGATCGCCTCAAGTCAAGTTGTTCATGAACGAGTCCAGCAGTTTGTACACGCACCCGACTGCGCAGCGCCGGCTGGGGAGAGGCGTGGTGGGTATGCGGGGCTGCAGGCAGGGCTCCCGCAGGTACTGGTGCGGCCGCGACCGGAGCACCAGTGCGGGCGAGTAGCGCGCTGCCGCCACCGCCCTCGCCGCCGACGCCGCTGCCCATGCCACGCGCGTCAGCCCGACGCTCATGCCGACCGACGACGTGTCAGTACTGGTTAGAAGGACTTGTCCTGTTTTTTCTCCCTTGCAGTTCCAGGGGCCAGCGATCGCTCTTGGGCTCGTTCCAGTTGCGTTGTCGTTTTGAACATTTGAGGTTATGTAGTATGGAATTCTAATAAATTTAACCAGAGTAATCGTGTACAAATAGGGAAGTAAAATAGATAGGTATATCCAGGGTACTTAGGTATAATATCTTAATTA
The DNA here is from genome assembly GCA_947086465.1 of Eupithecia exiguata. Taxonomy (NCBI): domain Eukaryota; kingdom Metazoa; phylum Arthropoda; class Insecta; order Lepidoptera; family Geometridae; genus Eupithecia; species Eupithecia exiguata. The sequence goes on from OX352246.1 coordinate 157,802, forward strand.
CCTAAGTTAGTTCCTAAATATTCAAACAGAACTAAAAAAATTACTTGCAGAAAAATGGTTGAAAAAAAAGATGGAGTAAAATAATATTACATAAAAAAAAAGATTACATATAGATACAGGTCAAAGAGATTAAAACCACTACGTTACAATACAGGTTGTTCTAATCATAGAAGATCAAACTTTAAAACTACAATCATAAGTAAGCTGTTGGGATGCAATCTCCTTATAAAACAAGGTAGGTATACCTACTATACACAAAGGGGAGTGACACGGTCCAGTTGCCACTTTATTCAAAAACATCTTAGAAGTTGGGAAACAAAAGTGATACCTAATGGTCAATAAAAAATAAAACGTTGAGTGCGAGTTGGACTCGCGCAACGAGGGTTCCGTAACTAAATATTATATACCTAATTATAAGACCTTGTTTCTTGCCAAATATCATTATTCTAGTTCAACGGGAAGTAGGTACCTACCCTATAAGTTTTGGTCCATGGCGAGAATCAATTAGCGCTTTTTTTTATTAGACTACAATAATTCAGTTTTCGGATTTTTTCCTTTACTTGGGCTATAAGACCTTACTACTTGCCAAATTTCATGGTTCTAGGTCAACGGAAAGTACCTACCCTATAGGTTTTTGGTCCACAGCGAGGTTCAAAAAATATTTACTGTGAATTAACTACAAATTTACGGTTTTTGGATTTTTCCCTTTATGTAAGTAGGTACTTGTCCTATAATATCTTGCTTCTTGCCAAATTTCATGATTCTAGGTCAACCGGAAGTACCTACCCTGTAGGTTTTGTGTGCATGTGATTCCCTTGGAAAACAAACAAAAAAATGGGCATAAACGCTTCGATAAAGGTAAAAAAGGTCCTAGTTAAGGGAACATAGTTGAACCTAACTTGAGCCATACACTTTCGAGATGGTAATGCCTCATCTCTCTTTTTTACTTTTATCGAAGCATAAACGGCTGTAACTTTTCATGGCGTTGACTTAGATGTTTGATTTATATCGCGGCTCAAAATTCGTTATCTGGTGCATGGCACATCACTATTCAATGTTTGTAAACAAACTACCTCCAAGAGCGCTGAAGAAAATACCGAATTTACAGCCACAAGCGACTAGCCAGAGCCTGTATAATCTTTTAAAAAAATCACTTTGTCACAAAACGTTGTATAAAATACAAAAAGATTCAACAATAACAAACTAAAATGTACTTAAGTACCTATCGATGCATGGTCAATGTTGGCTGGTTTTTGTACAGCATATATGCTGTACAAAAAACATCGATATATCGAGAGTATGATTTTGGCTATAACCGGTAAATTTCGAAAACACCAACTGACACAGATCTACCACAAATCTCGAAACAAAACAGATTAAAACCATAAAGAGATGTAACATGGCCAACTGACCTGTCATGGAATATGAAGTTTTCATACTAACTATACGTTAGGGCCCTACCTTATACCGAAGGGGATCTCTTTTTTCATTGTCCAATGTAGTGCCAAATTGTCAACGTCAAAACATTTTTAAGTCACTTTTGATAGTTAAGTTGAAGTTGACATCAGCAATCAATCAAAGTTAGTCATCACAAGACACTGGCAGAAAAGTAACAAAACAGTCACATATTGCCAATATCAAAGAAGTCAAGTCAAGTCACATCATCATCAGTATTCGTCTTAGAGTATACCTAGCGTAGATCGAGTATACCTAGATGGTTGGCAAGTGTGGCCACAAAGAGGGACAGACTATACGAAGTGGTGTTGCCATGCAATTTTTTTACCCTGACTTTAGGTTCGTAATTTTATGCCTGGTAGGTGGTATTTTAGTATCATACATCATTAAATTAGGTACCTACGTATGCGAGAATAGGTAAACTTTTGATTTAATTAGCACAGAAATAAAACAACGTGTTTCGTTGAAATTTATTACCACCGCCACATACATGTCAGACATAATTTCAAATACTAAACTAATTACAAAAAGTATGTCATTTTGAAAAGAATATTTTTGCTAGACAATCAATTTAAACACTAACCAAACACAGACAATAAAAATTGCACTTAGGAGATCACATTTCTTCTGAGTAATTAAATCTTACACTTTAGGTATTGCTAAGATAAGACAACCATAGTACGAAATTCAAAAGCACTTTTAAAAGTATACTTCAGGTAAAAAGTACAGAGAAAACCAAATTATATTACAGTTTTTACACCTTATACACAATATTACCTACGTCCTTGCCTATGTTTCCAAATATTTTATATTCTGTTATAATTATTACCTGTGTAAAAATGACCAGTCTTTAAAACGATTTCAATATATTCTCCACAAATCATAGGATCACAAATCAATCAGTCTTTATTTCTATCAAAGAGCCTTAATCAAAATATTTCTCTAAGTACCTGGCTACCCAACTTATCAAAATGTACCCTTTTCAGTCTTATATTATTCAATTATAATGTATAACATTGCACCTTAATACTAGTAATTAATAATAATAGTACTTGATACTATAATAAAATTGTACATACACTAATTAAACTGTACATACCTACTTACTAATTAACACTGTTGGTTTTATTTACACTGCATTGTATTTTTAACAAACTCAAAGTTTTCGTGATGTTCCTCACGTAGTAGTATTTATCTTACATGCCTGAAATAAAATATTGAAGCATTAATATGAAGATTATACATAGTGCTATAGTAATAGTATTAAAAATAGTAAGTAATATTAGTAACACCAAATCCCAATAAATATAACCATTTAAATATATTTGATTTAGTATTTGATTAGTATAGAAGGTATAATTTTTCTATACAAATCTCAAACAGTCCTTCACCCATCATCGTATCGTAGCACTGATTCTTTTTATGTATATATTTATTTTACTTACCAGTCTTGGAACAGCATAAGAGAACACATGCGTTCGCGTTTCTTTTTTGTTCACGATTTTTATGAAAATGTTGAACAAATTACTAAATATTTTTGGGTTCCCAGTTTTTTCGACCCGTGGCTTCTATCCAAAGCAAACGTAAATCATTGTTTTCGAGAAATCTGTAACAAACAAAAACATATTTTAAGAATGTATGTAGATGTAGGTATTCATGTCTCAATGCGCCACGACATTTGGGGAATTTTATTTTCGAGTGCAGGCAACCCTAAATTTTCGTAATTTTAGGTTATATTTATTAGAATTATTTTAAAACATAGTTTTTGAGTCTTGTCTGTACGGAAATCTATGAAACTATAAATTTAAAACCTTTTTTGAAGTCAAACGAGCTTGTACTTACGATTGGAATGACAAACTCGGCACTTTTCGTTCACCGTCACTTTTACATCCAAAAACACTGCACCGCACCATCGTTGCTTCAGATTTATATCGTTGAGAGACGCAGGAACGCCCGCAGAGTCACTTTCACACATTTAATTAGCAGAAAGTATCATTAGGTCGAAAACAACAAATACTATGTGATGTGCCCGGCATGTTTGTTTAGCTCTTATAAGAGCTAAACAATGAAAAAACTGGCACACTGGTAGAGACAGAGAAACTTTCATTCTATCTCATTTCTTCTCAGGCTACAAGTATATTTTTATCTCTCTCTTGAGTGACTGAAATGGGTATATACAACACCTCTAGTGCCTTATTACTCTAAGATACCTAGAGACGGCATACCTACGAAAAAAACGTGTATACCTAAACTTACCTATAAACTAAAATGGCTCCTTTCCGTAGTGCTGCCCTTTTGTACCTCGATATTTTTATCGAAACAAGTATTTTTGTGACGATATTTTAGCAGTTTCGTAGTGATTTTATTGTTTTCACCACGATTATGAAACAGAATTCTATAATCATATAGTCATAGAATGCTTTAATTAGAGATACAAAGTATGTGAATGCACGTACCCAACTATGGCTCGACCGCGCTCATGAGACGCAACCACTGAGAAGTTAAGAAAATGAGCTATTATAACAATGGTAATTTTTTCATGTATTTTCCGAGTCAAGACTCATGCGTTTAGACACGTGCCAGACCTCCTTAGAATTAAAGATCAAAGTTCACCAAACCAGTTTATTGAACAGTCTGCAGTTAGCTCATTTGTTTCAATTGTAGGTAAATACTAGTTCTAATTTGTTTATACTATTTGATTCAAATTTTCTTTGTTAATAAACGTTGTGTTCATTTAAGAAAAAAAGGTAACTACTGAAATGAAACAACAAGCTACTTAATTGCAAAATATATTGTTTGTATGCAACAGTGATTTGTGAGATAGTATATTTATATTTGTATAACAATATGGGTATAACAATGTGTAATCTGTATCTTTAGCGTAGACGCTATCTATGCTTATATTATAAATGCGAAAGTGTATTTGTTTGTCATTCAGTCACGGCTTAACTAAGAAACCGGAACCTAACTAAGAAAGGATGGAGAGTAACATAGGCTACTTTTTGTCTTAGTAAAATAACAAACTCCCATGGTAGAGTTACAGGAATATCCCCCTAGATATTATATGAAATTCGAATTTAACGAGGATGAAACCGCGGGGAACAGCTAGTATTATTTATTATTATAATATAAATCACAAAAAGATAGACACCACATTTTATAAGCAATTCAACAAGTCTCATTCATTTATTATATTATATCACAAATTTAACACAGACTCCTACATTTTTAATTAAACAAGCAATGCAATCCGTCTTATTCATTTACAGTATAAATCAAAAATTTAACACAGACGCCACCTGTATTTTCGATTGTAGAAGCAATGCAACAGTCTCATTCATTTACACATTTGCAATATACCTACCTAATTCAAAAATTCAACTAATACTACACCTAAATTTTCAATTTTACAAGTACCTAATGTAATCAGTCTCATTCATTTACAGTATAAATCTCAAATTTACATTATTTCTATAAAAGTACCTACTGGATCGCGCTGGCACTAGTGGCTGAAACAAACATGAAGAATAAATTTATAATGCAACATTATTTGTCAGCCTACAATTATAGACTCTAGAAAGGTACTGAGTAGTTCAACTTTGAAAAAAAATCTAAAATCTTAAAGAAATTCTAAAAAAAAAGGTGGCCGAAGGTCTGCCTGCGTTGCAGGCAGACCTTCGCCCACCGTGCCACATCGTTTGCGAAATAACTTTATTTTGCATGGAAATAATTTGCTAAGGGAGGATTTATGGAAATGTACATTTTAGAGGGGATTTGAAGTATGGTAGGCTTTAATATTACTTTGGGTCAGATTTATTTACTTAAAACTTAATATTCATTAATATCAAAATTTAAGCCCTTTGGAAAAATAAAGGTAGTCAAGTTTGTTAATGCATATATGCATTACTTTGCAATAGAAGTTTGTGGGAGTAAGGTCAAGTAAAATACTTACTAAAAAGATTCGTGACGGTACGGCATCCTCTCGCAGTCTTGTTATTTAAAGTTCGATTGAAGCAAGTTTCTTCAAAATGAAGAGAACGAACGAAAATATCTTTCGTACCAAACTTCAAATTTTCTACTCCAATTGAGTCCAGCCACTTTTTCTTTTACCGTAATTTTCGGGTAACCTAGAACGTAAAAAACCAGTTGAAAATTAATACACTACAATTTACACTTGAAAACATCGATACCTATGAAAAATGCCTTGAAGTACAACACTATCGCCAAACAAACAGTTTCATGTTTTCTTTAATTACACTTAAAACTTACAAAAATAAGCTACATTCGGTATGAATTTTATGTAAACTATTCCTATGAAAGCCAACACATAAGGTATATAATGTATTATTTGGTAATTTAGCAAAATAAGAATACGTACCGGTGTTATGTTATGTTTGGACGATTTTCACTTGTTTTTAAGCCGCAACCTACCAAACTGCTGTTTGGCATCTTCCTATTAGCTTTCTTTCGCTTACTATATAAGTATTCACATGAAAAAGTCCCGAACTCAAATAATTTTAGCATTTTTACTGTAAATGCAACTCTCGTTGACAGTTTACATACCTGAAAGTAAAATGGCGAACCGGCCTCAATCATGCTTTGCTATGACGTCACGTTTCAATGTTGCCAAAAATAGGTTTCGCACATTATATTGATGTCTCTTTTTACATTGGTTATTGTAGGTAAGATAAAACGAGATAGCTATAAGTTTATGAGTACAATATCGATTTAGATCATATTTGTATAACCGAAAGTTCCTATAGAACAATACGCCGTCTCTATATACCTATACTCTAAGGTATTCGTAGATGGAGAATTTACTCAGTATTACACATCATCAACAGTATTCATTCTTTGATCACTTTGATCATCATACACAGTGATGCCAGATCTACTGATTTAGCAGTAGATCTACCTGCTTTTTGAACCGTCTACTGATCTACTGATTTTTTGCTCAAATTTTGTGAAATAACCTGCTTTTTCCGAGCATCAATAGCAAGTGACTCCATGTCTATATTTATGCTCTCAGTGTCACGTGCCAATGAAATTTTCACAAAACTGAAACAGATGAATGAAACTGAAGAGTTTGTTTTGTTCGTTCCTTCGTTTCTTCCTTCCAGCTTCCACTTTCTTACTGTTTCCATTACGGATGTAAAAAAAAACTTTCTGTTTGTCTTGGTCTGTCTGTACATCGTTTTCGATTGTTTGGTCGGTCCGTTCGTTCGTTCGATAAACTTTTGCAAAATGCAAACTGAGTGAGACTGTTTATCCAGTTATTACTCTACTATGCACTAAATAATATATGTCCAAAACCACAAATCAAATTTCGATCAGACTGAAAAGAACTGAGAAAGCACAGCCGACAGGCCGCCTGGCCTCGCTTTCCACAAAGCTAAACAGTTTGGGCATGTGGGCAAAGAAAACGCTTCTTAAATAATAAAAAAACAGGTTAGTAGCTTTGTTGTATGTTTTTTTTGGATGAAAATACTCGCAAAACACAATACATAGGCAGGGGCGTATTTACCCTTGGGCCAAGGGGGCCATAGCCCGGGGCGGCAGGCTATGAGGGGCGGCTTTCTCGGGGCGCCTTTTATTGTAAAGCTCAATTCAATAAAATAAATATTAAAAGAACTCTACAATACTATACCTACCAACAAGAAGGTATCTAAATAACATTTGCATTCAAGAATCATTATACATATATATTCGTTAGGTTAGGCAACTTTTTGAAAGAAAGAAAGAAAACAGCTTAGCTGCACTAGCGGCGTAAGAGGGGGGGGCGGTCCGCCCCGGGTACCGCGCTCCAAGGGGTGCCATCTCGGCACCCCTCGGGGCACACAGATGGTACTTTAAAACCGAATCGTAAGGGGTGATACCGGAAACTTATACGCACAGACATAAAAAAAATTGCGGCTCGCTTCGCTCGCCGTACTTTTTTGTTATGGTTGCAAAATAAATACTTGAATACCCTAAAGTCTGATGTAGAAAGGTTGCCTGGCCGAGATCACTCAAAGCGATAAGGCATTGTACATGCAACATTATCTGTATTAGTCTTTCTCTGCCCTGTTTAACAATATTACTTGGAGTGCAAATATGAGGTATTGTATTATGCCCTATTTTGTTGTAAATCCTCAAAAAACGAATTCTTAACTCATTCGTTGTCAAAGCTTACTTGTCTTGCTAAGCATGCCTCACCAATTTTAAAACAGATTGTGGCTTACTCAATTCGGTGATACTTATTTTGTATTCGTTGTATAACAATCTTCGCAGCCACCGTAATTTCTCCAAACGTTTTAGGGCTCGCTGTTATTTATTTCTTGAGACTCTTCTTAGTTTGTTTCTGACCGCCCGAAAGAGTGAAAAAAAGGGAAAAAATCGGCGGCTCGCTCCGCTCGCCGTTACACTTTTTTATATTCCAATATAAAAAAGTGCTCGTCGCAAAAATCGTCGCAAATTTATCAAAAAAGTACAACGGCTGTGTCCGCTGACGTGCTCAACTGCTCACTGTGTTACGGCCGTTGCGTCACCTTAGCTTCCTTGTCTTTGCTGTCAAGCCTACTTTACCAAACTTCTAAATTTCGAGGCTTGCTCCGCTCGTTGTTATTTATATGCAAAACTCTTATCGTCTTTACAATTCACATTTTGGTTTTCATACTCTTCTTTACTTGTTTGAGACCACCCAAAAAAGTAACAAAAATTTCGTCTCGCTGCGCTCGCTGGTAGTTAAAGTACAAACTTTAACTGGCCAACAAATCTTTCGCCGTGGTTTTACAATACTTGATTTTTGTTAACCTCACCGAATTCCAAAATTACCGACTGCAGTTCGCTCCACTAGCCGATATTGATATCTGTTTATTTACTTTTCACTAAACATCCAAAAAATTACTTTTAAAAAAATTTGTTGCGGCTCGCTCCGCTCGCCGTTACTTATAATACCTGTTGTTGGAAGTTGAGGGTTCAGATAGTCGACCCGATTCGGAAGGTCAACCTACCCCCAAGGTGGTTCAGTATTTTTGTTTCCCGTTTTTTTGGGATGGGGGGTGCTTGGTAGTAAATCGCCCCGGGTGCCAGCCATGTTCAGAACAGCTAAGCAGTGGCGGCGTAGCGTGCCACTGCTTAGCTGTTCTGAACCTATGTTATTATTATTACCTATGTTAGAAGCTGAGTTGACAAACGCCTTAAGTTATGAGAGCGTCATATAGTCAATCAATTTGTACTTAGAAAAAAAAAAATGCGCTCCCTTAATAAATGGAGTATTAAAGTATGTAGTGAATAAATGGTGAATTTTTAGGTTTTTTTTTCATTTATTATTTCACACCGCAGAGCAGGTTTTTTCTTAGATCAATGGGGCGGCAAAGCTAACTGGCCCGGGGCGCCAAATCTTTAAATACGCCTCTGTACATAGGTACTAATTTAATAACATCTACCTGCTTTTTTTCCCAATCTACTGCTTTTTTACCAAAATTTCTACTGCTTTTTTCAGATTCCATCTGGCAACACTGATCATACATCAACAAAACAAACAAGTATGGTTTTAATCTCTTTGCCTCTTTGGTATAATTCATCGATTTAATTCTAATTCATGAATAGAATACAAAAATTGCATGGTTTTCAATAAAGCTGATAGTGCGATTTCGTGAGTATGGCTTTATACGAAGGTATTGCTCTTATTCAAGAAAAGCAAGCGGTGGTTCTGGATCTCGGCACCGAATACACGAAGTAAGAAGTTACCCTCAAGATATTTTCGTTAAAGCAACTAAATGCTTGATTTAAGTTCAGTATTCATATTTGCGCTACATAAATGATGTTTCCTTACTAATTTCCTGTACGATATTGTTCACTATAGCTTGCATAGATAGAGTAGCTAGCTCAGTAGCAGGTAGATAATGTACATGTGTTGTGGCAGGTTTGGTTTCACGGGCGAGGCGGCGCCGCGCTGCATCGTACGCTCGCAGTTCTGGTGCGGCGCGGCGCGTGCCTACAAGCGCCTGCACGAGTACGGCTCACCCGAACAGCTCTACGACAACCTCGTTAATATGCTGCACTTATTGTACTTCAGGTAAACAATTAAATCATCCTGTCAATCTAAGTATTTAAAAGTTGTTGTTGTGTGTGTACTCTTTAATCCGCGCTGAACCTCAAGTTGGTCCATTGTGCATGGTTTTGTTTTGCTAGTGTAACCAGGCCAACTCTTTCCAAAAGCGCAGAATCTTCTGGGGATCTTCACAGACTTTGCGAGTGACCTTGGTTGGTTTAGGACTTTGTATTGTTGGGCTGTTACTCCTTCCAGGACTATGTGGGCAGCTAATTCTTCGTCATTGAGACATCCCCTGCATAGAGAGCTGTGTGTTGCTCCGATAGTGAAGAAGTGGGTTGGTTTCCTGGGCAGTGTCCTATGAGTGTCCCCCCTGCTTACTTATACGTAAAATCCTTAACAAATCTATTCATAACAATATTACATTCTTCAAAAACAGCATGTAATCAACTAAACATGTTCTCTTTAGACACTTGGGTCTCTAACATAGATGTAAATTTTATTCATACTAAAGTTGATGATATAAGAAAACCAAAAAATACATATGATAATAGTGTCTTGGAGTACAATACTTTACATTATGTTAAATGATACGATAAGGTTGGTATTGTATATGTATATACTGATGGGTCTCTTACAAAGGATGGTAGAGGGGCAGCATATTTCGACCCTATACGCAATGTAAAAGGATGGTAGAGGGGCAGCATATTTCGACCCTATACGCAATGTAAAAGGATGGTAGAGGGGCAGCATATTTCGACCCTATATGCAATGTAAAAAGGGGCAGCATATTTCGACCCTATACGCAATGTAAAAGGATGGTAGAGGGGCAGCATATTTCGACCCTATACGCAATGTAAAAGGATGGTAGAGGGGCAGCATATTTCGACCCTATACGCAATGTAAAAGGATGGTAGAGGGGCAGCATATTTCGACCCTATACGCAATGTAAAAAGGGGCAGCATATTTCGACCCTATACGCAATGTAAAAGGATGGTAGAGGGGCAGCATATTTCGACCCTATACGCAATGTAAAAGGATGGTAGAGGGGCAGCATATTTCGACCCTATACGCAATGTAAAAGGATGGTAGAGGGGCAGCATATTTCGACCCTATACGCAATGTAAAAGGATGGTAGAGGGGCAGCATATTTCGACCCTATACGCAATGTAAAAGGATGGTAGAGGGGCAGCATATTTCGACCCTATACGCAATGTAAAAGGATGGTAGAGGGGCAGCATATTTCGACCCTATACGCAATGTAAAAGGATGGTAGAGGGGCAGCATATTTCGACCCTATACGCAATGTAAAAAGGGGCAGCATATTTCGACCCTATACGCAATGTAAAAGGATGGTAGAGGGGCAGCATATTTCGACCCTATACGCAATGTAAAAGGATGGTAGAGGGGCAGCATATTTCGACCCTATACGCAATGTAAAAGGATGGTAGAGGGGCAGCATATTTCGACCCTATATGCAATGTAAAAAGGGGCAGCATATTTCGACCCTATACGCAATGTAAAAGGATGGTAGAGGGGCAGCATATTTCGACCCTATACGCAATGTAAAAGGATGGTAGAGGGGCAGCATATTTCGACCCTATACGCAATGTAAAAGGATGGTAGAGGGGCAGCATATTTCGACCCTATACGCAATGTAAAAAGGGGCAGCATATTTCGACCCTATACGCAATGTAAAAGGATGGTAGAGGGGCAGCATATTTCGACCCTATACGCAATGTAAAAGGATGGTAGAGGGGCAGCATATTTCGACCCTATACGCAATGTAAAAGGATGGTAGAGGGGCAGCATATTTCGACCCTATACGCAATGTAAAAGAACACTTGAAAGTTACAAGTAAGAATAATTGTATAATGTCTGTGGAATTGTTTGCGATGTCTGCGGCGTTGTCGTATGCTATTAGCACTGGGCTAAAAAGGTGGTAATTCTGTCTGACTGACAGCAGAAGCGCCCTGCAACATGTGGCTCGTTGCGCCTCTGGACACAGAGGTGCATCGATTGCCTACACTATTCTTAGTAAAGCCCAGGTGTTGGTGGCTGCGGGAGCGTCGCTGGCGATGCAATGGATTCCTTCACATGTCGGTATACGAGGGAATGAAGAGGTTGATGAACTAGCCCGGGATGCTATAGCAAATGGTATAGAAGTTTACATGAAACCTGAGTATTCTGAAATCTTACATAAATACCAAAGGAAGATTAGAGATAAGTGGAAAGAATACTTTGATATTATTTCTAGGGAGAAAGGAATATGGTATAAGACAATTCAAAGCGAACCGCCCATCATTCCCTGGTTTACTAACCTACCTCGCAAGTTTGGAAGGAATTTAATTGTTGTTGCGCACAGGCTGCGCTCTGGGCACATGCCACTGAATAGGTTTAAATTTCTTATGAAAATAATAGAAAGCCCCGTGTGTGAATCATGTGGAGTAGTGGACGACACCTATCACTTTTTGGTGGAGTGTTCCCGGAGCGCGTCTGACGCTGTCAGACTTAGTTTAAGTTTAAAACTGTTTCTGTATCAAATTTGACTTGTCTAAGCGCTTAGGAAAAACGCGATCTAGACTTATTAAGAACTCGGTATAAAGCTAACTAGACTAACGGCTAATTAGTCTTAACGCTTATTTGACTAACGACTAATTAGTCGCAATGCTTAAAGCTAGGTATTCCAGCTGAGGCCGCGCTTTTGTGAATTTTAAAAGTATCTGAGACATAGAATATAGTATTTCAAAATCTGAAAAAAAGACATATACCTATTACATAAAGGATCCAGTCTAGTCAAAGTCGCATTCAATTACAAGATCTAATGATCTTCACTCGATAGAAAAAAATCTTAAAGTTACTTCTTTTTAAATGTTTTTTCAACCTTCTGACGGAACTAATTATATTTTAAAGAAAAAATTTAGACTTAACTAAAGATCTTAGATATATCTAAACAAATTCGCAGAGTTTGACTTGATAATAATATTATTTAATACAATAAATACCAAAAAACTCATTTTTGTAAGGCGTTTTGCGAAGTAGTTGGAACCTAGTTAATTTTTTGTCACGCCAAATTCAACCTTATTGATCAAATATCCCTTTGTTTATAACTCAAAATCGTGTCTACTAACGTCAGTCGGAGGCTAGACTGACTAGGACGCGAGGCCATGTTACTTTTCTTCGCGATGACAGCTGGGCCCGCCTACTACTTACGATTTTCAACAACTTTTGTTTTGCGCATTCATTGGTTCATTTGTCAACGTAATAGAGTCTATATTGGATTGCAGCTACGTCAAAAGGAATTTGCAGGATTTTTATTCATTGACAGAGTTATCAATTTAGTAGAATAGATTTATAATAGTTAGGTTACTATAAATAAATATTGCTGAACAATTGGACAGGGTTCAGATGTGGACTAGTATGATTAGTATCCCACCTGGTCAGACGTCGTCCTACACTTCGTTTACCAAGACGTGGAAGACCACGTGACTTTAATGTGTTCTTGGGTTCTTACCCAAGAACACATTTAAAGTCAAAATATTTATTGTTATACCATGTTGTTGTACAAATAGAAAATGTAAATTATGTTGACTCCCTCGCTTTACCACAAATATGGTAATTCTGTGGAGTCCATAGCCTTATCATCTCCTCAGCCACAACCAGGTTCGCAACCTGCTACAAAAATATAAGAAATTATTTGAATTTTGAAGAATTTTGATGTTATTATAATATTTCAAATTGAATAAATTTGTTTTGTATGCTTTATTCTATTTATGCCAAACGTAATTTGAAATAAATAATCAGTTCATAGATCTTTATTTTCTCAATTACAACAAATATGCTACATAGATGAGAAACTTAAACTATGTCTATATGCTACATAGATGAGAAACTTAAACTAAGTCTATAATTATGTTATTTTTCGTCTTTCTAAATGTTGTCTAGTAGTGTTACATCCTCAGATATATATTTTTGCAATTTGGTTTTAAACACGCCAAACGTTCCAGCACCTTTAATGTCTTCTGGTAGCCTATTATAGAAGAAGGCAAAACAAGATGACCACCTCTTCGTCTACTGTATTTACTGTGTAGTCGGCTGTTGTTTTTTTTTTATTCTAATATATTTAGGGACTTCGATTCTAACAGTGACTGAGTCAGTCCCATAGGATAACACAGTAACTTAAGCTAATCAATATTTACAAGTATCTTACATAAAAATTAGAATCTACACAATAATCAAACAATAGTACTAAAACATAATAAGTAATAATTAAATTGAACAAAACAACACAATAATCAAAACAAAGAAAAAGAATTTTACAATAATTATTTGACAATGTTGTACTTACTTACTTACTTACTCCTATGGCTCAGCGACCCGAAGTGAGTCTTGGCCTCCGATACGAGAAGTTGCCATTTTTCCCTGTCCTGCGCAGTTTTTCGCCAGTCTTCCGCTTGTAGCTCACGCAGGTCCGCTTCCACCACATCTTTCCAACGGTACCGCGGGCGTCCCACGGGTCGACGGCTGACGGGGCAACCGTGATAGGCATTATAGACGCTTCGATCCTCTCCCATCCTCTCTAGGTGGCCAAGCCAGCGGAGGCGATGTGCCTTCGTTTCGCCGATGATGTTGTGGTTGTGTGGTTTCACTAGCTCTTCGATCTCCAGGTTTTTCCGAACTCTCCAGCTTCCGTCCTCTCTACAGGTAGGTCCTAGAATCTTCCGTAGGATCTTCCGCTCTGCCACCAGGAGCTTATTCAATGTTGACAATGCTGTACCTAATACTATTATTATTAGTATACGCGTGCATCCTCGATGAATGATATATTATTGAAATGCAGTGAAACGTAGTGGCGAACACGCTGAGTATGCTGTTGGAGCTGGCCCGGACCCTGCGCACCAGAGATGCTCCCCGCTTGCGCATGGTGGTGTTGGAGTCCACGCGCGCCTCGGCGAACATCCCCGACGCGCTGCAGAACCGGCCACTCCCATCAGCACCGTTACTGTACTGATAACTGATATATAATCATCTATGGAGTAAAAGGCTATCTAGATAAGGTTTCGTTTTATGTACTTTTTAAATTTACGAACAGGGAGCTCAGTTGCTTCAGATGGAAGATTTTTATTGAAACGTATGCAATTTCCCATAAATGATTTGCCTACCATTCGTAATCTATGTGATGGAATGTGTAGTTTAGTCTTGTTTCTTGTATTTCTGTTGTAAACATCACTATTTTTCAAAAAGCTATCTCTATTTTTGTGCGTATACATTGGATTTTCATAGATGAATTGCGATATTACTGTCGTAATATTTATATCTTTAAATAAATCCCTCAAAGAGTGGCGTGGCTTTAATTTATAAATTGCGCGTAGGTATAGCCTATAGCCCTTTTTTGGAGAACAAAAGATAGTCTGGATGTCGGCTGCCCGTCCCCAAAGCAAGATACCATAAGATATTATACTATGGAAGTAACTGAAACTAACCTAGCTGTGTCTACATCGGTAATAAGTCTACCGTCGCCCATAAGTCTACCGTCGCCCATAAGTCTACCTAGATTGAAATGAAGCCCAGACATATTTAGTTTCGTTTTGTTAGGAGAATGTTATAAGAATGAAACCGAATGGAATGTAATTGTACTTTCCAGACATGTGCTGGTAAACCCTAAAGAGCGCAAGGTGGTGGTCGTGGAGTCGCTGCTCACCCCCACTCTCTTCAGAGAGACCCTCGCTAAAGTGCTCTTCACACATTATGAGGTAAGGTCATTGACTCACCAAATATGATGTAGAACTTGATCTATTTTCAAAGTATATCCTAAAAGTATGAATCCTACAAAAATTTCAAAAACTGTTTCGATTTCGAAAAAAAATTAAAGGTCCTTTAATTTTTTTTCAAAATTTTATCTTCCCCTTTTTGATAATTTTTCAAAAAGGGTTATTTTTACAGACTTCTATATATTTTTCCTGTAAAATATAGATCTATTCTACAAACGCCACATACATTGTACGTGGGTCACTCCGTAAACTTCGGAGAGGAGGGGGGGGGGGGGGGGGGGGGTCAATTTTCGAAATATTTCAAACAGCATAAAGCCTACACAAATTTCTTAAACTGTTTTGAAATGTACAACCCGACCCCTTGCAACATTTCGCGGGGTAATAACCAAAACAACGGATCTCCTTTTTTTCAATTTTACAGGAGAGCGAAAAAACCGTGCGTGGCGTGGTGTGGGTACTGGCAGCTAGCTATAGCCATGTGCATGTGTGTTCCAGGTGTCGGGCGTGGTGTGGGTACTGGCAGCTAGCTATAGCCATGTGTATGTGTGTTCCAGGTGTCGGGCGTGGTGTGGGTACTGGCAGCTAGCTATAGCCATGTGCATGTGTGTTCCAGGTGTCGGGCGTGGTGTGGGTACTGGCAGCTAGCTATAGCCATGTGTATGTGTGTTCCAGGTGTCGGGCGTGGTGTGGGTACTGGCAGCTAGCTATAGCCATGTGCATGTGTGTTCCAGGTGTCGGGCGTGGTGTGGGTACTGGCAGCTAGCTATAGCCATGTGTATGTGTGTTCCAGGTGTCGGGCGTGGTGTGGGCGGACAGCGCGCGGCTCAGCGCGGCCACCCTCGGGGTCAGCACGGCGCTCGTGATAGACATCGGAGCCAGCGAGGCAGAGGTCACACCCGGTAACTATTATCACTTATTGGACATCAATTATGTCTATTTCTTTAGGTTTACAAAATATGCTCGTAGACAAGTTTATGTACACACCTGCACACATTCTTGTACCTACTAATTATTACAAAGTATTACAATACACACACACAGGCAGCTCAAGTAAGTGTGTCCTTGTCAGAGCACTTTTCATATTTTTCCTAATGAATAAATAATATATTTTTCACTTCTCTTGCTCGAAAAGTGTGTCAATATAGCGTAGCTTAGCGGACGTAAAATTCGTTTTTAAAGTGGTCCTGAACCTCTAAGCTCCCATACAAACGTACTATTCGATTCATTTGGAAACTACGTCCCCGATTTTAATGAAATTTTGCATACATAATGGGATAAGAAATAGCAATGTTTGTATCGTTTTAGTTTTTCAAAATATATAATCATCATTAAATTACAGCGAAAGTAATAAAGTCGCTTGAAAATGGATAAAAACGAATTTGCGCTTTCACTTTATGGCATACCCGGCAGAGAGGAAATATATCTTTCCATTTTCGAAACTGATTAGTGATTTGTTACTTATAAATGTGAACTCTCGCTCGCGCTACAACAGTACAACGCCAACAGCCGACCTGTGTACTTCTCGTGAATTATAATTCAGATTACCTACAAATAATTTAATTATGGCTTGTTATTATGTATAGGGTGTGGAAAAAACAGTAAAAAATCGAACTACAAAACAGATGGAATCACATTTCATCGGTAAGTACAAGTAATAATGCAATTTTAAATGCATGTACTTGAACTAGAGAAAATTCAAAAAAGTTTCTTGAAACATTTTAATTACCGTTTTCCGCTGTCCGTCTCTGATTCCATTTACAGCCTCCAAGATCGTCGACAAATTAGAGACCTTATGTTCCTTCCTTATGCATAAAATTTTGAATAACAACATTGACTCCAGTGAGCTTCTTGGTAATATATTTCTTTTTTGTCCAAGACTATCGTCTCGCAAGAAAAAAACATTTTGCACACTAACATGCAGAACCCAGTGTCATGGGAATGTTTTCACAAATAGAGTATGTGATGCATACAATAATCATTACTCTGATATAGATATTTTTGACTTGTCTGCCCCTGAGTTTCGTAGGAAATGCTTTGCCCGCCTCGCCAATACTGCTTCGCAATAATTTTAATGTACTTCTATTTTTTATTATATTTTCCTAAAATATATAATTTACATTTACTCTTTTTTATCTGTAAGGATGAACTTGTCTAAGAACTATGAATTGAAGTAATCTGAAACTGTGAAGTCTCACACACGTCTCAATAGTTCAATAGTTCATTATTAATAACAATAATGTTACATGTCAGCTCGATAAATCTATGCTAAACAATTCTATAAATTGTACCTACATAATATCATGTACAAAGTAATATAAATATTGGGAAATATATCTTTCAGATAAATAACTACTTAAGGCTTAGCCGTGAAGAACTAAGACGTCAGATTGCACGTCAATTTTACCAAATGTAGTCGACAGAGGGCACTTATTTTTTGCATAGACCTGCAAATAATAGAATCAAGCGTTACTTTGCGGAAATCCATTGCAAAATATAAGCATGAAAATATTTAGTAACAATTCCGCGAAAAAAACCTCCGATAAGTTCTAACAAAATGTAGTCCGCGTTGTAGAAGAAAAACGAGGCCAACTACAAAATGAAAAAATACGTATCAAAGCAAGACGTCAACTAGTTTCGTCTCTCCACGAGACATCACCAGGACAGCACAATACTCGACCTAACACTGAGAGCGCTCAGCGCCAAGCAACAACGGCTGTCCCACGGCTTTGCTATCTTTGTAGCTATCTAAATAAGTTTAAGAATAAGAATTTTTTTATTGGTTCACTATACACAAGAACATACAGAGATATAAGAGAATTCATCTAAAACAATGTGAGACCAAAAGGCTACCAGTCAGCGTGTGC
The DNA here is from genome assembly GCA_947086465.1 of Eupithecia exiguata. NCBI lineage: Eukaryota > Metazoa > Arthropoda > Insecta > Lepidoptera > Geometridae > Eupithecia > Eupithecia exiguata. The sequence goes on from OX352246.1 coordinate 175,927, forward strand.
TGCAGGGGCTCGGGGAGCACTGCAGCGCTGGTCTTCCGTAGCACCTTAGCGTAGAGCGCGTCACTGGCTATGGACACACTCTTTACAATATATAGGTTGGTTATTACTTACTTATTAAATTACATTTTGTAAAAGTTAGCAAAACATGTGCGAGTTAATGTCACAGGTGAAGTAAACAACTAAGTAATTTTTACATGATTCATTTCATTTTCATTTTTTCATATTCAATTTCATTTAGTTTGTATCTTGGCCACGCATCACGCCGAAACTACATAATGAATGAATTCAAATAAATAAATCTTTCAAAGGCGCACCGTGAGTTGGTGGGGTTTAATATTTTTGGGCGGGAGGTTAATCTTCCGGTTTATGGGACCAATTGGGTGATTATTTAAGTGTTCGTGGGGTTTGAAGAAACCGTTAGTCAAGAATAGGACAGCAAGACAAGAATGCTACCGTTGTCGGGGCGATCTGCGATTTTTTGTAGCATTCGAGATATGAATTTTTTTGTGTCATTTTCATATTTTTTTGTATTTCGAACTGTTTTAGCTATAATTTTTTCTGTGAAGTGATTCTTTGTGATTTTTTTTGTTAATATCGTGGCTAGCATGTGTGTTCATCTGTAATATAATAACACTTATCAGCAAAGTTCTAATTTAGCTCAGATTTTAATCTCGAAACGAAAATTTTTGTTTATGAGAATTTTTTCTTGATTTTTACATAAAAAAAGAAGTTACATAACCCTTACTGAATAACTTCTTGGTAATTTTAAAAACTTTATGAGTTTTTTAGCTCCTAAAATAATACAAAAAGCTGGTACTTTATGGGGCATTTTAATGTGAAAACTGAGTTTAAAGTTAATACCGTCGACAATAGTGAAACTTATTTCTTATTAATTGAAATGAATTTTCTCCCATTTTTAGGGTTCCGTACCCAAAGGGTAAAACGGGACGTCATATTACTAAGACTTCTCTGTCCGTCTGTCACCAGGCTGTATCTCATGAACCGTGATAGTCAGACAGTTGACGTTTTCACAGATGATGTATTTCTGTGGCCGCTATAACAACAAATACTAAAAAACATAATAAAATAAATATTTAAGGGGGTTCCCATACAACAAACATGATTTTTTGGCCGTTTTTGTAAATAATGGTACGGAACCCTTCGTGCGCGAGGCCGACTCGCACTTGGCCGGTTTTATTATAGATAACGGTACGGAACCTTTCGTGCGCGAGGCCGACTAGCACTTGGCCCCCTGAATATTTCAAAGAAAACGTCAAATAAAGTACATAAGCATGGGATGTCTGTCTGTGTTTACAAATGTTGGACATCGAATCTGGTTAGCCTGACCTTGAGCGATTGGGTGTTCCAGTGGTGCACAACTGCGTGGTGCTGCGCGCGCTGCAGTCGGCTCCGCTGGGAGCGCGCGCGCTGCACGCCGAGCTGGCGCGGCTGCTGGACGAGGACAACCAGCAGCAGCTGGACCTGACAGAGGAGGTGCTGGAGGACATCAAAGGTGTGTTCCAGGAGCTCGCGCTCATTCATCGTTACCTGTGGGTCTACACATGGTGTGGTGATACACCTTCATACTTATAATATTCATATATGTTTATCCTGACCAGTGACCATCTTTTGAACTGTCATCTTTTACGATCGACCTTCGAACATTACAATATGAAGCCGTGATCACTGCGCTCTCATACGAAAATTTAAATGAACTCAATATTCTTTTTGTACATTTAGTGTCCAAGTATCAAGAAAGCCGTTCGTCTATTAAATAGCGCTTGTAGCTCTAGCAGAGTACTGAGCGTGGCCTCCCAGTGCAGCGTCCCAGCCAACCCATCTTGTAGCTCTAGCAGAGTACTGAGCGTGGCCTCCCAGTGCAGCGTCCCAGCCAACCCATCTTGTAGCTCTAGCAGAGTACTGAGCGTGGCCTCCCAGTGCAGCGTCCCAGCCAACCCATCTTGTAGCTCTAGCAGAGTACTGAGCGTGGCCTCCCAGTGCAGCGTCCCAGCCAACCCATCTTGTAGCTCTAGCAGAGTACTGAGCGTGGCCTCCCAGTGCAGCGTCCCAGCCAACCCATCTACCTAATGCTTGCTATTGTTCTTCCAGTGAAGACCTGCTTCGTGAGCCCCAAGGCTCGCGCGGAGGCGTGGGCTTGCGGCGCGACTCCTGCCAACGCAGCGCCCGCCGTGCGCTACCCGCTGGCGGGCCGCCCTGCCATACTGGTCTCCTCTCGCACGAGGGAGCTGGCTGCCGAGGTCAGTCTTGTGTTACACCAGGCTAGGGCATACAGTTTACACAAACCGTGGGTATAGTACGCGCAAGAGCCCAATACTGCGCAGTTTAGCATTCGAGGCTTTGATCGCAGTATTCATTAAGGCTTGCGCGAACTCTACTGTACTTAAATGATGCAGAAAACAGCTCGCGCCTATGTGTATTGCGCGGTCGCCGTGGACTTTACCGGACGCAAGGAAAAAACTTTTGTTGGGTCAAATTGTTGTCTTAACATATTTTCGATTGATCTTTTTATTTGATTTGGGTCTCAGATGAGATGTATCTTCTGGCATCACATACTCATGGCCTGCACGGTTCCCAGATCTAACTCCTCTTGAATTAAGCATATGGGGACGTGCAAAAGAGCTGGTTTACGAAGAAGTAATACAAACAAAGGAAAAATTAATTGAAAGACTTGATGCAGCTTTTGCAAAGATGAAAGACGAGATGGCGCTCCGTACTACGACAGTAGAAATCCGACGTAGGTGTCGCGCGCATTACAATAGGGGAGAGGTTTTTAAACACAAAATTTGTAAATTTTTAAAATAAAATGTTTGTTTTTACTTTTGTATTCTACTCCGATTTTCTTTTAAGTGTTAATTTTTGACAAGTTTATAGACTTTTTGGCTACATGTGGTATACCGTTGTAATAAGCAATAATTAGAGTAATTTTTAAAAGTATTTGAATTCCTCGATCACTTTTAGTTTTTTTTTAAATGATGCAAACTTGAATATCTTGACAATTATTTTTAAATTTTTTGTCTTTGAGAGCTTATAACTAATTATTAACTCGTTTTTTTTAATGAATAATGCCTTCAATAGACGAAAGATACATCTGAGACCCAAATCAAATAAAAAGTTCAATCGAAACTATGTTCCAAAAAAAATTGTACGGGTAGAGGTAATATTTCGGAAAATCTTAGAAAAATACAAAAAACAGGATAACAAAAAATATTAAGAGTTAGGCTCTTCTACTTCAATTTGTATTTTACAAATAGGTTCAGCTACGTACCCACCAAGTTTGTCTAACCCTTCTCCAAACATCCTGTAGGATCTGTTGAAATGTTGACAGGTGACTGTGTGTAGGTCATTATGTTAGCATATACATAATGACCTACACACAGTCACCTGTCGCTGTAGTGTAACTACACAAAATATATATAATAATAGATTATTTTACTCTTTATGAGAAAATATCTTAAAATATATGATTGAGATATGATATATGAGATAGGTCGGCCAAAAGCAGTCGGAAGATGTTCGTTTTAGTTCAGAAATAACAAAATAAATGTTTCAATTGTTTTTAAACATCATAAAATAGAAGGCGCAATGTTGTTATGTCATGCGGCTGTGTAGACAAACTAAAAGTATCTACTGTCATCAGCGCATTAGTAAGTACACATCCGCCTGACGTCATGAGCACAGAGCAATATCGGCGTCTACTGCGTCCAGCGTTTCCTTTAAGTTTCAATGTACATTTGAAATGCACTATTTGGGCACTTATTAATTGAATAAAAAAATTGGATGTACTAAATCCTAATAAAGGTTCCTAAACAATGTCCATAAAAAGTGGAGTACCGATCACTGAAGTTGAGCAACGTGGTCGGGCGCTGTCAGTACTTGTAGCAACGTGGTCGGGCGCTATCAGTACTTGTAGCAACGTGGTCGGGCGCTGTCAGTACTTGTAGCAACGTGGTCGGGTGCTGTCAGTACTTGTAGCAACGTGGTCGGGCGCTGTCAGTACTTGGAGCAACGTGGTCGGGCGCTGTCAGTACTTGGATGGGTGGCCGCGGCATGGTAGCTTTTTGCTATTTTCACTATTTTTTAATCAGAAAATAGCTATAATATGGAGTTTGTTAGCTATACCTACCTGGAAAGAAACCCCACGGCATTAGTGGAACACAAAGGTTTTCTTCTTTAAATTCACTAAATTCATGCAAATACGCTCCGACAGCGCTGCGTCTATCTAGTCCAGGGGACTTCTTTCGTGAAAAGAACTACTATGACGTGTTTGCTAATTTGAAATCTGTCCACCCAATGCTAAGGTAAATGGCCATTCGCTTGCAATATCTAATCATCAGCGTGTCGGAGCACGGACCAACTAATACTGCTAGTTGGTTTTATCTATGGTGTGAGTGGTAGCACTGTATTTACGTGCTATCAAAACACACACCGATCGGTTTTTGGTAACACAAATGGTTGAACGACACTATCCCTCTGCTGATACAACAGCAAGTTTTGAAGGCTTGGGTAGGTTAGTTTGCGGAGTGCAGGTGGAATGTGCCTCCGTAATAGAAACAAAGATCTATACTGCTCCTAGCTGACCCATCTGGCCCATTGCACACGCCCGTTTGTCTTTTGACCGACGACGGCGACGTTTGTCAGTTCTAGGAATCCATCACATCCATGTAGCAGACGTTCTTTGAAGAGAGACTGTCGATTATCGATGCTATCTATCTGGATGGTTTCTCGAATGATATTGGGGACCGAGATTCGACACAGGGCCCGTGAGGTAAGTAAGACACTGCTTTGTGTCTTACGTCACCTCTGAATGAACTCATTAATGTCATACAAATTACATTTATTTAGCCAGTTTGTACGGTTTCACCATACTCCTACATACCTAAACTAAATAGCGCACGCGTCATTTTGCACGCGCTGCATTTTACCTCTGACTGTCGTATTACTTACATACTTCAATACTTGACCTAGTATTACGCAAGACACACTTATCAAAGGAAGATTTGCCACCTTATCTTACTTTGTATTAAACTTAATTTTAACAGTGAATCTTGTGGTCGTGCTCATTATAACTAACTGGCATAAAACTCTAAGTTACCCTATCAGTGAACTTAGTGATAGACTCAGTGTGGTGCCATACAACTTGTGGTACCTATCTACAACTACTTCTACAACAACATCTTTCATGTAAGGTCAACACCATCCAGACCCTACACAGTTAAATAATTTGTTTTAAAATAAATACCTAGTCATTCAATAATTTAAATTCACTAGGTAACTACATATTATAAATGTTTACACACATGCCTAGTCAAGGAGCTTTTTGATGTTTCGCTGATTTCTTTAGCCTATTTGGGTCTCTACATTGCCTTGGATGTATGTCACAAGCTTTGTGGGAAAAAAAATCCATGATTCTTTACAAAATTTGAAACTTCATAAACATAAAGCGATGGTAGAGACAGCAAACCAAGATCCTTAAAAAAGGTTTACAAGATTGTTCAGGCGGGATTCCACATAACGCTCTGATGCATTTTTTTTGCGCTAAAAATGCTCTGTTTTTGTCCGTGCTATTGCCCCACACTACTAAAACATAACGAAGCACCGATCCAATGTACGCGTGATACGACGTAATGGTAGTTTTGAAGTTAGTGACGTTTTTATTTGTCCTAGAGCATATACCTATTTGAGATTTCCAATAGATATTTTCGTCAGTTATTTTATTACGCCTAAAAATTTAATTTGTGCGACTACGTCTAGGTTAGGGGTCCATCTGACAAAACCTACTTAGCAAAATGACTAGCTAGCAATACATCAACACTTCATCTTCTCTTCATAGCATTTGAACTACATCGCTAAATTGACTTGGTAGCAAAAAGACTACTTTTTCAAAACAGGTACAGTCATTTACAAAAAGTTGAAATCCTAATCATGTCGTGTTTACTAAATACTGAAATTTTAAGACTTGTTAGAATGAGCAGTGGTTATGGTTTAAATATCATATATATTATAATGTTGCATCCTGATTCGGTTTCTGAAAAGTACTAGGGTTACAGAAGTTTCAAAAAGGTAATTATTAGCTTTCCTTTATGTACGCTAAACTAAATATAATTTCAAGTAAGTATATAGACATTAACTATTACCTCTTAGAAAATCATGTTGCTAACTACTACTTTTTGAACAAAAAATACGAAATCGGCTACAACGGTGTTAATACTTCATGGTTTCAAACTTCGTAGTTTGAAAACAAGACTGGTCAATTATAAATGAAGAAGGAAGCTGTCATGTGGAAGTACATATGCTTGAAAGATAACATCGAATATTGTTTCATTGTTATTGATTCATTTGGTTGTAATAGAAGCGTAAGCAGTGAAAGCCAAGAAAATGCCGGATAACCTTAAATTTATTACAAATCAAAAAGGAAAACAAGCACTTCTTCATAACAGCCATAGATATAATTTTGCTAAAAACAATAAAAATGGAAGCTTGTGGAGGTGCGTAAATAAAGGTGAATGTTCCGCTTCAGTGACTTTAAATGACACTAAAGATAAGATAGTACGAAAAAGTTCTCACTGTTGTGCACCTCATCCAGACGACAATAAGAGAGCGTTGATGATGGATTTGTGCCGTCAAGAAGTTTGTAGTAAAATGGAACCGGTTAAGAAAATATTTGAAAGACATGTTCATGTTTATGTTCTCATACAGTCGTCAATAAAAGGGTCCGAAAATTTAATAATGCCATCTTACTCGGAAGTGAAAGATAACCTATATAGAGCCCGGAAGAAAACTTTGAATGTGAAAAGAACGGAATTCAAGAAAATACAAGAAGTATTCATACCCAAAATTATGGCGTCTGATTTTTTGGTAGCAGATGATGGCGGAGATGACAAAATATTGTTGTTTTGCTCCAAGATAGCCAAAAAAACTTTGAAAGTATTACGTAATCAATATTTCTTCGGCGACGGAACCTTTAAAAGGTGTCCGAAACCATTTTTTCAATTTTTTTCGATACATGTGGATTTGAATAGTTCTAGTGAGTACACTAATATATTGCCCGTTATACACGCCTTGCTCCCTAACAAGACGGAAGTCACGTACATAAGGCTTTTTACACTCATACGAGATGTACTCAATATTGATATTCGCAATTTCAAATGCGACTATGAAGCAGGTCTTATGAACGCCTTTAAAGCAGTGTTTCCAAGGGCAGTTGTTACGGGCTGTTTTTACCACTACAATCGAGCAGTTTGGAAAAAGGGCCGCGAACTTAAGGTTAAAAATGAAATTATTAGACATACAGCAAATTTGCCTTTATTGCCAATTAAATATATAGACGCTGGCTGGAGAGCAATAATGAATCGAGCTCCAAAAACCGCACGTAATGACAAGTTCATTAAATACTTCAAACGGCAATGGGAAAAATCATTTTCACTCATTTGTTGTGCTACTGAAAGGCATAGAACGAACAATGGCATGGAGAGCTGGCACAGACGCCTTAACGTCCGGATCCCACATAAGGCCACGTTGCTTTTATTTTTGTATATCCTGCGAAAAGAAGCACGCTTGAAAGATATTGCTATCAAGCAGCACTATTTTAACAAATCACGACGGTTGCGTCGCCACATACAATTTGATAAAATGCTCAAAAATGAAATTACATCACTGAAACATGGACACATCAATGAGATGCAGTTCTTAGAAAACATTTTTGAAATTAAAAAGCAAATTCTTCATCAGAACCATTAGAAACATATTTTTTTAAATTTTAGTAAGCCGATTAAATTTTTTTTTATTTAAGGGTAAAAACGACTCTTTCAATGAGGGGTTTAAAACTAATGTTTAAGTATAATTCTTAGTGTAATTTTTATGTTTTAAAAACAAGAATAATCTTTTCTTTTTGTTGGTTATTAAACATATTTTTTGTTGGTTATTAAACATATTTTTTCTAAATAAAATGTTTTTGTTACTAACAGTACTTTTGAAAAAGTAGTCTTTTTGCTACCAAGTCAGTTTAGCGATGTCGTTCAAATGCTATGAAGAGAAGATGAGGTGCTGACGTATTGCTAGCTAGTCATTTTGCTAAGTAGGTTTTGTCAGATGGACCCCTTAAAGTTATATTGTTCATGTGTAAATTTATTAAGTTGAATTTTATTTTGATTAACTTAGATTTATTTTAAGATTGTTTATGTCAAGCCATTCCATAATGGCGTCAATTGTATTATTAATGTCAACTTTATGGTCATTATAATACTAGTCAATTTGTTATCGGAAGTCACAATCAGCTAAATATCGTCATCAAACAATATGTGGTAGGTGATGTTCGAGCGCGACCTGGAGCAGAGCTCGCTGCCGGACCTTGTGCTTCGTGGCATCGCGGGGGCGCCGCGGGACGCGCGGCGTGCGCTGGCGGCCGGCGTGCTCGTGACGGGCGGCGGCGCGGCGCTGCCCGGCCTGCTGCCGCGGCTCAGGGACGAACTCAACTGTTTGCTCGCACAGGTAGGGGGCGGGTCGGTCTGCGAGCATAGCCCTGGCACTCAGCCAGGCGCGTGTGCTTGTCGTGCTGGCGGCGCGCGGCGGGCTACCGCGCGGCGCTGAACCGACTGGCGTGGCTCTTATTAATAATAATGTGAGCAATTCCCTTAATTTCCAGGAGCCGTACAAGTGTACCCTGTTCGTGAACACATTTAAGTTCCACCGCAGCCCCGTGCACGGCAACATGACGGCGTGGTGCGGGGGGGCGGGTGTGGGGGCCGCGGGGGCGGGCGGCGGAGCGGGGCGCGCGTTGCCGCGGGACGAGTGGGCGCGCGCGCCGCGCCTGCGCGACTGGACCTGCCTGCTGGACAACACGCCGCCCGACCACCCGCACCGCCGCCTCATGGACGCTCCATGAGGTCCGTCCGGTCCGCAGCGCTGCCCCTGCGGCCTGCGCCGTCCGCTCGCGCCGACTGTTTATTGTTTACCATGCATGATATCCGGTCCGTTGCACTATTGGTTTAGGCGCTGGCCTTACCTGATCGTTTCATATTTTATTTATTGGCACACAACAGACTACAACAGGAGAAGATTGTGTAATTTCAAATTGTAATAATAATAATAAATCGTTAATTTCTGACACAATATAATGCTTACAATATATTTTGAGACCGTAGGATCCCGAACAGCCTAAGCTGTATTACAGGACCCAAAGGTTTCTGAGTGTTGCTCTCCTAATAATTAACAATACTGTGTAAAAAAAATGATACATCTAAATCTAAATTAATAAAGTGTGTCCAAGTGCGAGTCGAACTCGCGCACGAAGGGTTCCGTACCATTATCTAGAAAAACGGCCAAAAAATCACGAGTTCTAATAATAATAAAACCGGCCAAGTGCGAGTTCGACTCGCACTTGGCCGGTTTTATTAATTTAGATTTAGATGTATCATTTTTGTCTCTTAAATATTTATTTTATTCTGGTTTTTGGTTTTGTTGTTATAGCTGCAACAGAAATACATCATCTGTAAAATTTCAACTGTAACTATCACGGTTCATGTGATACAGTCTGGTGACCGACGGATAGACGGACAGACGGACAGCGTAGTCGTAGGGTCCCGTTTTACCTTTTGGGTACGGCACCCTAAAAATGGGTAGTAGGCAGGTACAGTGCGCGTCAGAATTAAGTATCCCCTACATCTACTTGTCTACAAAATATTTTCTAACTACTATTCGCTTGCAACTAATTTTCAAATGCAAAAACTTAGAAAGTCGCTGAGGATCGAACCACCCACCCAATATGGAGTAATATGGAGACTCGAATTCACCTCTGTGAAGTTGGCCGCCAGACTCTTTTTTAAACTTCGATGTTGCTAATCGTTTGAGAGAGTTTGATGCCGGGTACAGACCAAGCGAACAAAAGCGAGCGAAGGCTAACGAGTGGGATTCGACGATCGATGACGAACGTTCACTCGCTTTCGCTGTTGTATCCACACCACACGAACACATGTGAAACAGTCGGCGAAGCACAGCCGAAGGCGAACCAAGGCCCTCATTTGGGCTCGCTTGCTTTCGCCATGACGTCCACACTGGTTCAGTCGCGTTCGGTGGTTAGCCTTCGCTCGCTTTTGTTCGCTTGGTCTGTACCCGGCATGAGAGAAACATAAAATTACTTGAGAGTAATTAGTTTTTATGTAAAAACCATTTTAAATGTATGTGTGAACTTGACCGTCATTCCGGCAAAAATGTACTTGGACATTGAATTTATGTGTGAACTTGACCGTCATTCCGGCAAAAATGTACTTGGACATTGAATTTTTGTTTCATTTGTTGGAGAATCGTTTGAGAGAGATTGAGAGTTCATCAACATCGTTTGAGAGTTATTAATTTAATGATTACAATAAATAATTATTTCTGAAACAGCAATTTTGATTTTCCCTCCAATTAGTGCACTTCCGGTCTGTGAATTTATGTGTGAACTTGACCGTCATTCCGGCAAAAATGTACTTGGACATTGAATTTTTGTTTCATTTGTTGGAGAATCGTTTGAGAGAGATTGAGAGTTCATCAACATCGTTTGAGAGTTATTAATTTAATGATTACAATAAATAATTATTTCTGAAACAGCAATTTTGATTTTCCCTCCAATTAGTGCACTTCCGGTCTGCGGCGCAGGCGCCGGGGTGCGTTCACAATCTACACTAGAGCGCGCTCGGAGTGCACCTAGGTCACTCATGACCTCAAGGTAAAACGCTCGGTTACTGCTAACTGATGCGTTCCCTACCTCCGACGGTTGCAACTTGTTCCCGGAAAACACTCTGACATTGATTTGGATTTTTTCAAATTTGATTGTAGAAAAAGTACCTAAAAGTTTTTTAATAATAGCTATAAATCAGCTAGCTAGGTTCATTAGGTAGTTTAATTCCTTGCAGAACGCAGAAAATAATAGAAACCACTAAAATATTTGAATATCGCGCGTATTTTTTTTTAAATTCCGAGTCATGATTTATTTTCGATCAGCCCATCGTTCCGTATCTTTGGACAAATTAAAATGTATACCTCTACTCCCCATTTATTTATTTATTTATTTACAAAAGGGCATCCTACGTGAAAATCACATGAAGGCTAAATATTACACTACAAAATCTTATAATCTATGTGTTTTCACACTTATCACGCCGCAGCGTGCACAAAATTTTTACTCAACTTAACAACTTGTCTATCATATAAAACACAAACAGTAAACGTACCTAAATGAGATCTGAGACATAATATAACTGATACTACACTTTGATCTTAGCCAAAAGGCCGAGAAGCGACGCCCGAGCGCTCCTCCGACCTGTCCTGGGATCTCACCTGCCTCTGAGGACCAAAGTGCGGGTCTACAAGGCCTACGTACGGTCCCGTCTCACATACGCGGCGCCGGCCTGGTACGCTCTCACCTCCAAGACCAACAAAGACCGGGTCCAGGCGCTGCAGAACGTTTCGTTGAGGATCTGCACGGGTGCGGGCCGCTACGTCAGGAACGACGTTATCGCCCGCGACCTGCAGATCCCCACTATCGAAGATTTCATCGTGCAGTCGGCGCGGAGGATGTACGACCGCGCCGACAACGGCCACCACGACCACCTGCACCACATCGCGCCTCACCAGCCCCGGCCCTCAGATGACGATCGCCCGTGGCGACCCCTCCCGCGGGACCTGATCCCCGCGGAACCACCTTAAGCCCTTGGGTTACAAAAAACAAAACAAAAAAAAAAAAAAAACAAAAAAAAAAAAATAACCTAAACAAAAACAAAACATGCAGCCTCAAAAAAAAAAAAAACGAAAGAAAGAGACAAAAGAGCATTACGTCTCAACCCAAGGACCGAGGGGTCGTCACCCCTCGAGTTGCAGCCGGGGTAAAGAGGCCAAGCCTCGAGGCCTCCCTCCGTGCCCCCAACAAGGGCCGGAACGAAACTTTGATTGACATAATATAACTTTAAATAAACTAAAATATAATGACAAAAATTACCATTCATAAATAAATGGGTCACAATAATTCTAATAAAAGAAAGAGAGGAACAAGAAAGGGTAGGTCAGTACATATATCTAATAGGTATACTTATTTATGAATATATATATACTTATATATGAATAAAATTTATTAAAAGTTGAACTGTTTATTAGCCTATTGGCTGCTGGTCTTCTTGGGAGATAGTTTCGGGGGAGGCCCAGGAGCACCCGGGGTCGCATCCAGCGGTCTCGTGTGTAGAGGAGCGAGTCCGATCCGACTAAGGTGTATGTGGCGGGGGTCTAAATAGCGCTAACAAATCTACAAAATCATGGTCATATGCGGAGTATATTATTGTACCATGTACAAAATAGTCTCGCCAAAATTACAAAATAATCACTAAATGTTATTTTCGGGACATCATAAACAAAATCCATCAGGCTGAGAAGAAATGGTGAACGTCAATTGTTAATGAATGTCAATGTCTTTCTATGACGTCTTTTCCCACTCATTCTTTCATTCAAACTCTTACTCACTCTTCGGTCAGACACTTCCGTCACTACTGTTGAAAATTTGGCGGTTTTGTTGTGAAAATTTAGAATAAAATGATATTACACTTTCTGTATGTGTAATGCCGGGTACAGACCAAGCGAGCGAGAGCGACCAAAGCTAACGAACGAACGCAAAAGTACCAGTGTGGACGTCATTGCGAAAGCAAGCGAGTTCCAAACAAGGACCTTCGTTCGTCTTCGGCCGTGCTCCGGCGGCTGTCGCTACATCAAAGCAATATGGAACGAACGTACCGATTGTCAAATCCCAATCGTTTGCATTCGCTCGCTCTCGCTCGCTTGGTCTGTACCCGGCATAAGGTGTAATAGCTAAGTAACTACGTTGTTTAAAATATGTGTAAGTATTATAATTCAAAGCATGCTTTTACGATGAAGCACAAAAATTGTGAAATTTGTGGTTTACGATCAGAGAGAAAAAGTCAAGTCTTATTGAGTCAAGTAAGTTTTATTTCCAAAGCAGTGCCATGCACTGCAAGTGTAAACTGTCTTATAGGTTTTTTGATCTGGCAGCACTACCTACATCCACTGCGCCTGCGCCGCAGACCGGTAGGGCTATTCACGATAGATCGAAATGAAACCGTGTCGGAATTGACTTATAACGCTCGGTTATCGATTTCCCACCGAGCGAGCGACGTCGAAATAGCGATTCACAATAGCTCTCGGTATGCTCTCGGTTGCTAAGATGCACGGAAAGCGTTTACGGGGCATGCTTTAAAAATGGTAGAAAATGTAGTCCATGGTAGAAATGAAAATATTAAAAATAGTAATAAATCAATCGCTAGAAATTAATGCTGTTAAATATTTATAACTATTGCAGATATTAAATTGATGAGATATAAACCTTTACATGAGAGCTTTAACAACTTGAAACAAATTGCAGTCATACAAGCGCAAACTTACTTCGTAAACATAGCTTGCGTCGCTTAAAGGAATAAGGCAGAAAAAAACCGTCTTGATAAAAAAAATATATCAAAAACAAGTTGCAACCCTATTGCTATAATGGAGCGTAGGTATTTATTTCATCAACTAGGCTTAGTTTCCATACTGTCCATATGTACACTGTGGTAATAGGGTCCCGTTCTACCCTTGAATAACGGTACGGAACCCTAAAACTGGCCAAGTGCGAGTCGAACTCGCGCACGAAGGATTCCGTACCATTATCTATAAAAACGGCAAAAAAATCACGTTTGTTGTATGGGAGCCTCCTTAAATATTTATTTTATTCTGTTTTTTAGTGTTTGTGGTTATAGCTATGTATGTGCTTATAGTTTTACTATCACGGTTCATGAGATACAGCCTGGTGACAGACGGACAGCGAAGTCTTAGTAATAGGGTCCCGTTTTTACCCTTTGGGTACGGAACCCTAAAAACAATGGTCGTTCTTCCCCTGGGGTGCGTTCACAACCTACACCGAGCGCGCTCGGAGTGTACCTAGGTCGTTTATGACCTCAAGGTAAAACGCTACCTCCGAACGGTTGCAACTTTTTACAATGTAAAATACTCTGACATTGACAGTTGTCTTATTTCTGGTATCTATTTTCCCAAATGCGGTTTTTTTCAAATTTGATTGTTAGAAAAATAAAAATTAAAAGATTCCTCTGTTTCAGTAGGTACCTACATAGTTTTATTCCACTCCCTTTTCCCACTTCTTTTATAGGTAAAGATATTTTATTCTTTCGAGTCCTCAAATCGAATAAGATGGGGAAGGTCCGCGGGCTATTCACGATGGATCGGAAAAGAAATTTTCCATAAAAAGTTAAACATTTTCTATAAACCTACCTATGTTTTTTCAAATGTCGATATAGCTTTAAATCAGCTAGCTAGGTAAGCTAGGTAGTTTAATTCCTTGTGTAGGAATCGCGGCTAGCTCTTCCCGGGATGATGATGATATAAAAGTCGAGTATAGAAACAAAAGCTATATAAACTACGACTAATAATGATGTTAATGAGTGCGGTTTGAATGGTTGCTGCTGATGCACTGACCTCCGTAGGGACTCGGTCCGCGCTCGCGGCACGAGTAACCTACTTAGGCCAAACTGCTGATGATGCTTACATGCCTACGTGATCGATGTATCGAACACCTTGCAGAACGCAGAAAATATTAGAACCCTCTAAAATATTTGAATTTCGCGTTTTCGCGCATAATATATCTTTTTATGATTCAGAGTCATGGTTTCATTTCGATCAGCCCGACTCGTTCGTTCCGTACCTTCAGACGAGTTAAAATTTACACCAAACAACCGCACCCTGCGCCTCTGAACGAAGCCCTGTATGTACCTGTGACCTGTGGCGCGGTGGGCGACGGCCTGCCTGCGACGCAGGAGGTTGCGGGTTCGATTCCCGCCTCGGGACAAATGTGTGTACGATCTACAGACATTTGCTCAGGGTGATCTGGTCGTTTTATAATGTATATAACAAAAATATATATCTATGTAATGTATTGTATTATGTATATCAGTTATCTAGTACCCATAACACAAGCTCTGTTTAGCTTGAGGCTAGTTAATGTCCAGCATTATTTATTTATTCTTTATTTACCTACGATCTAGGGGTGATTTCTTTCTTCCGTCCACGCCCTTCAAGTCGAAGCTGTCATTGTCAGTGTAATTCTTTTTTAGATGTCAACGTCTAACAAAACTGTCATCGGTCTCGTGTAATGTGAAAATCTAAAAATATTGTAAAATACGACGACACAGTGAAATAACAAAGTTTTTACGCCTAGAATCTGCACAAATCAGCGCGAGAATGGCGGACGAGGTGAAGGCGGTTGCCGCGAGCATCGTGAACTTTCTGAAGCAGCAGCTGGACGGCGACGCGCTCGCCGCCGACTCGCGCGAAAGCGTTGAGGTGGCGGTGCAGTGCGTTGAGACTGCCTTCGATCTAGCGCCGGCCGACGGGGCGCGAGCGGCCGATCTACTGCAGCTGATGCGAGCCACGCGCGCGCCCGCCGCACCGTCCGCCGCCGCCACCGCAGAGGCCGAGCGGCTCAAGAACGAGGGCAACGAGCTCATGAAAGGGGAACGGCACCGCGAGGCGCTCGACAAGTACTCGCGCGCCATCGCCATAGACCCGCGCTCAGCCGTGTTCTTCTGCAACCGTGCCGCCGCACACTTTAAGCTGGGCGAGCACGAGGCGGCTGTGGCCGACTGCACCGCCGCGCTCGCACTGCAGCCCGACTATGGCAAGGCGCACGGGCGGCTCGGCATTGCGCTCACTGCCATGGAGCGGCACCGCGAGGCGCGCCAGGCTTTCGCGCGCGCCGCGCAGCTGGAGCCCACCAACGAGTCTTACCGCCAGAACTTGCGCCTGGCCGATGAACGGCTTGCGGCGCGCGACGAGCGCCCGCCGCTGGACCTCGGCGGACTGCTGCAGAACCCGGCGCTGCTGTCCATGGCCACGGAGATGCTGGCCGACCCGGGCATGCAGAACCTCATCTCGGGCCTTATGAACACGACGACGGGAGGCGGCGGCGGCGGCGGCGCCGTGCCGGGCGTGGTCCCGGGAGGACTGGGTGCAGGTGCTGCTGGGGGGGGAATGACTGCGCTGCTGGAGGCAGGGCAGGCGCTGGCGCAGCACATGCAAGCGCAGAACCCGGAGCTGGTGGAGCAGCTGCGGCGCCAGGTGCGCCCCCCCGGTGGTGAGCCCCCAACTGGCCCTGCGCCTGATGCGCCTCCCTCACAGTAGTGTCTTTTGTGTGCTGTGCCCGTCTGTAGGATGTGGAGTAAAGACCTGGAGGGTTGCCTGGTGTCTCTCAGTACATATATTCACCCTGCTCAGTACGGTCGTTCCACTTGCTATACTTAAGGTTTACTCAGGGTCCTGTGGAGCTGAAACTTTTTGGTGATTCGTCTATGACCGCAGAGTAACGATTGCATTTATCTCACTACTGCTGGATTCACAACTGTTCATTCCTGTGCATAACTTATGTTAAATTTTAAAGTTTTGTGTCATCCAGAAATATCATCTTTATTGCAAAATAATCTTAATCATGTTACTAAGAGACAAACCGTGGACTGCTATTCTATTCTGTTAAGGTTTGTCTTTTCCTAACAAAATATTTAACTAGATAAGATTTGAATTTATTGGTATGGTATTGTTAATTAAATGTTTATAAAATAACAGTTGTTTATATTTGTGGTGGGAAGTGAGTCTCCGGTCTGGGGAAAGCTGGTGGGAAGTGAGTCTCCGGTCTGGGGAAAGCTGGTGGGAAGTGAGTCTCCGGTCTGGGGAAAGCTGGTGGGAAGTGAGTCTCCGGTCTGGGGAAAGCTGGTGGGAAGTGAGTCTCCGGTCTGGGGAAAGCTGGTTGAAATTAAAGAATTTGCATGCTTTCTTAACTATTTATTACACACTATGTATAATTTATGATTATTATAATCAATTTACATAACTTTATGTACACATAATGTAGTAGCAAAATGTAAATACATGTTTAACAAGTGCGCCTGTCGCCTTTTCCATAGTCTTGGAAACCAGCGTAAATCAGGCGCCTAAATACATTCCAAAACATTAGCCATTATAAAACTGATCTTTAACTATTTACACAAACCGCTTTATTGAAGTGCTGTTGAAGACCAGCCAGAACAATCCACGGAGCTCAATATAAATGCAAATATAGCTTGAAAACACAAAATTTAGAGATAAAGATCGGCGGCTTTCGTCGCTGACGAGCTCGGTGGCTTGTAATGCACAGCAAGAGGTCGAGGGGCGCTCCGGTGTCTACAGCAAGGCACGGCGTGCACGCTCACATTAAATGCAGACTAATTCCAATTTACGATACAAAAGGGAGAATTAAAGGCTGTAGCTCTGGATTCACATTACATGTTTGAATAAATTAAGAAAGAATTTAAGATACATCAACAAGTTTTAAAAGTAAGAGTCGAACAACATTACACTAGCAACACTGCCTGCCTTTCTGCTTTCAAATCATTACACTAGCAACACTGCCTTTCTGCTTTCTAAAACTTTATTTTAAAATACACTTAGACACTTGCTAAAAAAATAGGGAGTTGAATGAATCTGTTCTGAGGGGTTAAGTTCGCAGACAAAACCGCGCTGATACCGCTCAGCACAAAAATGTGCATTCAAGTATGAACTCTAACTCTTTACATTTAAAAGCATTTTATATGGACGGTCAGATAAAAGGCAGCTTGCGGGATACCTACTCATTACTGTAAAATGTAGGTACCTACCTATTTAACGATAACGAGTTTATGCCCATATTTAAATGCATTTTTTGAGCTGTGTTGGATTAATGTGCGTAGTAGTGACCGGTGTAACGGGGCTTAATGTACCATTCGCAGCGAGCATGGAACGTTGCGAGCGCCCTTCCCCGTACTGAGTGAGCGAGCGCACACGTCCTATGGCGCCCTGTAACAGCGGTCAGGACCCGGCTTTACATTTCTATCAATTTAAATCATAACATTGCAAAATAACGCATCAAATACTCAGTTCGGACCACATTTCTGACTCAAAACAGACAAATGATAAAAAATATCCCTACCCAAGTCGCTTGTTATTAATAATGCGTCGCTATTACTACAAAATTCCCGATTTGTGAGGAGGTATTGAGGTGTCTGCGAACCTCTAAGATCCATACATCCATTTGAGACGTGGTTTCCAAAGATCCATTTGGAAACCACGTCTCAAATTAAATAAATAATGCTGAACAATTCACCCCAAGCTAAGCAGAGCTTGTGATATGGGTACTAGATAAACATAATATAATACAATACATACCTAGATAGATACTTTTTATTATACATACAAAACGACCAGAACACCCTAAACAAAGGTCTGCAGATCGTACACACATTTGTCCCGAGGCGGGAATCAAACCAGCAGGTCTGCGACGCTCCTGCGTCGCAGGCAGACCTTCGCCCACCGCGCCACATCGGTCGTAAATTATAATGAAATTTTGCCATAAATAATCGGATCGGAAATAGCTACCTAGATATGTGGTGTATTAGTTTGTTACTCATATATACACTTACTAGTCGTTTATTTTTCACTTCTTCCACAAGTGGACAAAATCAATAACAACTTGTTTCTTATTTGATAATAATGAAGTACTATAAATTTATAGACCTGTTTATGTATAAAATGTGACTTTTGTCTAAGTGCTTATTTTGTGAGCCTATAGAAAGCCGTTATTGATATTGCTCCGTTTTAGTTTTAAAAAAAAATAAATTATCATCTAATGATATCGAAAATAATAAAATCGCTAAATCAATTGTTTCGATTGTAAATATACTAGTTTTAATTTAAATATATTATTTGTTTATAATGATTGGGTCGCAATCAATAAGCTAAGCTGGGGTAAAACGCTAAGGGATGCTAGCTAGCTGAGGGTGGTAAAAACTCCGAAGAGATTAAAATAACCGAACCCGTTGAGTGATGGTAGAACACTGAATCTACTGTTTCCACAGTAATCGCTAATTGCGGTCAATGCAAGCTAAGCTAAATTTACATGAAATGTTAGACTTAAAATATACCTACTGCATGTACTTATGCGACAGCTTGTACATCTGGTAAGGATAATTTATTTTTTAGTGGAGCTAGTTTAGTTTTCGCAGCGACAAGTCGTGATGTGCACTCACCCTTATTATCGCGCGTTACTAAGTACACGGCGCAAGCGTAAGCCTTTTCGGATGCGTCACTATAGCCGTGTAGTTGGAAAGCCTTCTGTGTGTCACCTAAGTACCTAGGTATACTAAACTGACTCACATTTTGAAGGTCAGTATAAATATGTACTTAATGGGTACCTACCTATGTACAAAAAAATATTTAAAAAATAGCTTGAAAATAAATTTTTGCTCTCATTTACCTAATGATTATTATGTATTTTGAAAAACTGAAACAATGGTACAAACATAGCTATTTCTTATCCGATTATGTATAGGTACAAAATTCAATTGCAACAAAGGGTGTAGTATCAATATGAATCGAAAAGTACGTATGTATGGGTACATACTTAGAGGTTCGCACCCACTTCAAGTAGGTCGATACGAAGAATCAGGAATATTGTGGTTAGGAAAGACCCTCTGCCCCTGTGGGGGCAACCATACACCAGCAGAATAACAACAGACTTTATATTATATTCAACCATATGCTCGACGAGCACCAGGTTTACAAATAGACGTCTCGGTCGGAAGTGCTTTCCAATGTTACACAAGAAAAGCGATTGTGAATAAAGTGTGCGTGCACCGAGTGCGGCCACAAACAAGCGAGTTACAAACAGAAACACCCTCAAGCGCACTCACTCTGTGTCATGCCAAGGGTTATTAAATTAAATTATTTATATAATTATTTATATAATTATTTTAAATTAATATTATTAAACATCACTGAAAATATTGCTTGCCCGATTTAGCAAAAAAATAAGCAGCCTCTGAATAAGACATTAAGTAAATAGGTAGGTACCTACCAATTATGCAAATACATAATAATGATGATATTATTAGGTAATGTTCTCAGTTCTTTTAATTGGCGGCGCGAGATGTCGCGACGCGACCACCACATGGTCGGTCCGTATTCCTCGTTTTTTACTACACGAACGACATCGGCACATTCGGTACGCAGTGGGGTCACTCTGTCGATTATAAATAAACGGATGTCACACATCACTTATTAAACAAACTCCACATACTCCTACATACCCACTCATAAGGAAAATATCATTTTAAGCAAAAATAAATGTAATTACAAAACGTACAATACAGCTATGATAAAATTTTATTTACAAAAATAGGCGTCGACGAGCGAACCCACCGCATCACATTCGAACCGGGGAGAATCTTCCATCGAAGATTGCTACCGGTCAGCTACACAACATCACAGAAAACTAACCACGCGCGGAAGCAGCTCGACACTCGCGAGCGCAAAAAGGGTAGTCGGGGATCGAACCAGCAGCGCGGGGTCGCATCACTTTGAACGTGTGTTAGTCCCGCTTGGAGGGCGGCACGAGGTGCGACGGCAGGTCCAGAGGCAAGTCGTGTCCGTCAATCTTGACGCGGATGAGGTGCATGGCGAGCGCGAACTCCTCGTGGTCCAGGAACCCGTCCTTGTCGATGTCGGCCAGCTTCCAGATCTTGCCGAGCACGCTGTTCGGCAGCTTCGACTTCACCATCTCCGTCTTTGCGGCTACGGACCAAACACCACCCTGTTAGCTCCACCATACGACTCTACCGTACCTTACACTACACACCAGCTGTTCAGCCAGCTCGTGCCACCCGCTGCTGCACATAGGCCTCCTCTTTATCACACACGAGGAAGGTATCTACATGGGACAACAAATAATCAAAATTTAAAAGCTTATTAGCGGGATGGCGGATGTCTATGTTAAAGTCGATAGTGATGTCAAGTTTCGTAGTTAAATCTAGACAGCTGAACGGCTCATAGCGGAGTGAGATTGCAGGTCTCCCAGAGAAGCACATAGGCATAAATAAATACTAAAATAAAAACAGTGGGAAAATAAAAGTCCCGTTATAAGTGCTATTAGTGAAACAAATAAATACAAAATAAAAGGCCAGTACATCTCTCCCACCCCAATCATTCAACATACCTAGTTATCAACAAACTTGCAACATACATTTGCTGGTCATTAAATTGGTCCGACGACCGCGCGTCAGTGACCAAGTCTTGACATAGTTCTGTGGACAAAGTCAATGAGAACTTTGGTCTTATTATGTGATTGTGTGACAGCAGACAGACCTTTTAAGCTGAACGCGCATCTATCGGCGCTACGGCAGGCATTTTACTGAAATGCCGCGCGCAGGTGCCTAGATGCGTGATGCTGGATATTAATTTCATATAAAGATTAAGAAAAATTCTGGCTGCAGGGAATGCTGCGTCTGCCGTGCTCCCAGGTGCACGGTCACCTTTACACGCCACATGCGCTGCAACCTACAGGGGTTGTGAGGGGCATTCATTAACCAACCGAGCTACTGTTCCGTAGGGATTGCTGCCAAGGCAATCAATTACTTATTATAGACAACAATTGCAATGACTAGAAACATTCCTTTATGAATAAAGGTCTCGATTTACTGAGACATCATTCATCAGATAATCGCGGAACAAACATTGACGAAATGATCTGCGAAATGTGGTGAGTGACTTAGGAGAATATCTCTATTGCTTATGGTTGTAACCCGCTTGTATGCCTAAGAACTTCAGTAGGTAAGTTGAGTGGATACAGAATCATTTGGGTGGAATAGTAACATAATTGTGTCCAGGCTTCGAGCCGAGAATTTATAGTAAGCAAACATTCTACTCCTCCCTTAACATTGACATGACATGACATAACAGCGTAGCGACTAGAACAATAGAAAGATTTGACAACTAGAAACGTTGCCTACGGATCGCCGAGGCAGCTGACGAAATACTTGAGTATGTTGACGATGTTGTGGTGGTGGAGGAGTTGGGCGAAGGAGTGTATGCGAACAGAGTCGGGTGCGGGCGCCAGCCAGCGCGGCCAGACGCCCGTGCCCGCGTCCGCCAGCGGGAGGTCGAGGTACAGCTCGCCCGTGGACGTCCACACCGCGCATTTGAACAACAACTCCAGCACCAGTAGCGTCGTCATTACGTTCAGCGCCAACAGTACTACTATCTTTATCATATGCCACAGCCGCCCGAAGAACCCACTCTTAGTAGGAACTTGCGTTGAGAGCTTTACTTCCGAATCAGAATCGGATTCCCCATCTAAACCTTCTATGAAATCTAAATCATCGGAGTGATGTTCGGAAGGACGCCTATCATTGTCATCCAGATCCTCGAACCCTTTGAAGCTGACGTCATCAAGGCCGCGCGGCTCGATGGCGAGAGGGCGGACGCTGTGGATGGAGACCAAGCTATCACCGTCGATGACGTGACGACCGTGCGTCAGCAGCTGAGCGAGGACGTTTGTGCTCTGAGCGACGGTCGTCAGCGCCTCCAGCGCGCGCGCCGCGTCGCCTTCAGCCCAGCGCGTGCAGAGCTCGGTCAGCTGGTTGCAGCTCCGAGAGGACGCTAGGAAGGCGTCGAGAGTCCTATCAAGCACAGAGAGAGTTGAGTGGTTCCTACCGGCGCCGGTGACTTTCCCGTCGACGGGGTTGAGCGCCTGGAAGATCTCGTCGTAGTGAGGCTTCTCCTTGCTGCAGATCCAGTCGGGGTCGCCGGCACCCGCGTCCGCACCCTCGCCTCGCCCGTACCCGAACGGGGACACCTTATCCTCCACGCCCTCGAATGCACCTCCTGGAATAACAAATCATACATTATTACCTGAAGATTTATTGGGGGCGTCAATAAGGGCATTTTATTCAGTTGCGAGGGCCACGAAGAAGTGCCAGTCGAAATTACAGGATATGCACCTCACTCGAAACTACAGGAATTGCACCTCAGTCGAAACTACAGGATATGCACCTCACTCGAAACTACAGGATATGCACCTCAGTCGAAACTACAGGATATGCACCTCACTCGAAACTACAGGATATGCACCTCAGTCGAAACTACAGGATATGCACCTTAGTCGAAAAGTTCAATGAAAACGACTAAACACCTTATGACACGTTTGTAATTTAATAGTCGATTGATTTGATACCAATATGTGGTATGGAATCTTCACCTGTAGACGTTTGTCAGTTAAATATGTACAGATGCATATAGCATGCAACAATGGAACCGAACCAGTTAGTAACCTGCTGGCTTCGGGATGGGGCTGGGCAGTTATGTAATGTAGCAAGGGCATTGTTGTAGCAAGTTCAAAGGCGAATGTTATTGATTCAGTCGGCTGTTAGGATAATATTATATTAGTGATGCCGGAGTACGTGCGCCCCGACCAAACATCGCTCCGAACGAACTTCGTACGTGACCGAGACAGGGCGTGCGTAGCTTTGTAGCTCTATCTACAGTTACAGTAACAAAACACGCTTTCATCATCATAGGTAGGCCGTTGCGATTGCGACCATTTGTCAACCCCTTAGGAAGCCGTTATCCTGACCGTTAACTACTTAAACAGGCGTGATGAATGATCTCGAAATCGGTACGAGTAGTTAGAGAAGTAAAATCAATGAAGAGTTCCCGTTGGCGGCCGTCTACTAGACTTAGCAGGACCACTACCGTGGCCCCTGATTGAGAAAGCGTCTTTTAACGAACCAAAGCCGAACACACACATGTTGGTGTTTAGCAGAGTATAAAAAAATCCCAATGGGGGGAGGTGAGTCGAACATTTTTTGTGATATTATTAAATTTCTCAGAAATGACCCTGTGTGAGGGCTTACGCTTATTATAGAATAACGAAAATCTTAAATATTATCTCCTCTTCGAATACTTACCTGCAATCTTCGATCAAAGTAAAAAAAAAAGAAGATACGGTACGTTCTTCCAGCGCTCACTCAAAAATTGTACCGTGTCACAGATGAAATAATGATAAGGTATCGGATTAACAGAAAATTTAAAGTTTGCTGTATCTAAAATAATGAAAATATGTGATGCCTTGGGCTTTGTTTTTTGTTTTGGAGCTATTTGTACACCTGGTGATTGAACACGAGGGCATTGTCGTGGTGTTTTAGTCGAAATCACACAAAATTATACGTCGTAGCAAGCACGCGAAACACAAACGCCACCGCCCGCGCCGTCGCCGCCGGTCCGACTATGACTGAGGTAAGGGAACATAGTTGGACCTGACTTGAGCCACACACTTTCGAGATGGTAATACCTCATCTCCCTTTTTTTACTTTTATCGAAGCCTGTAATGCAAATGTTGTCTAGGTCAAGATTATAGTCTTTCAACCCTAAAGATTTGATTGTACCCGCTCTACCGTACCAGTAGATGGACGGACCTTCAGCCACGGCCGTCATGGACCAGATTGCAGTTCTAATACTTATCTAATAATTCATTTATAATGTTTTGTTAGCCGAAGGATTTGTATTGTTATAATTGCAACTTTTTGTAGGTCACTGGTTTCCAAACCACAAGTCGCGCTAAAAGCGCGCGTCACCTGTTTTTGCCAGTCACTGGACCGTTGTTTAGATCGATTGCCGCTGTTGCTGATGATATTTGTGTACATTTGAGATTTCTGGACTCACGATGACACAACGTTGCTAGAGTAACGCTGCACTACTGTAGTAAGTAGCCGCTATTCGAAGAAGCAAATAATGCATGCCAGTATCGTTATGAATAGCAGTTGCAACTTAACTTGCGCGACGTCGATAATGACAACATATATCTAATAACAATGTCAGCGAAACAGTTAAGTACCTATGACAATAAAAGTGCATATTTGGTAATATACTTTTCGAATTTAACGAGTTATTGAGATAAAAGGTGAATGCCCTTTTACACGGGGCGGCTGATTGTAAATTGTTTAGGAGTGGCCGCAGCAGCGAGCAAGACCTGGCCCTGGCGGGATTGCTCCGGGAAGTCGTCAATAACGCGTAACAGAACACTTTATGAGCTCCTCCTAGCTCCAAGGAGCCACTGGCACCCGGTAGACATTTACTTGCATTGCATTTAATTGCACGGAAAGACACCAAACATCTTGCCGTGTACAACACGACACGCACGATACTGGTCTTCGTAGAGGATTACTGAACCGATTTCATAGGGACTATTATTCTGGACATGTTTTTTCCGTTTTCTATAGATATCTGCGTACGCGGAATTAATCCCATCCATACTATTTAGGTACACAATTGACAAATTCAAGATGTTTTCTCAGGAGAACATTAACTGTAGTCTGCATGGTACGTAATATAATGTAGAATCGACTGTGGATTTTTGTGACAGTTTCATTTCAGTTATTAGTGTTGAGGGAGGCCAGAGATTGATTGTATTAGGTATTGTAACTAATACGAATCGGATAACGCATGCAAAGGCATAGGAGCTTCTGTTGTAGGCGCGGCAAGGCACTTGTTTACCGGACACGTGCGAGTTACTGCCGCGATTGTCACAACAAACTCATTGGGTGAGTCGACTCGACGCTGATGCCGTCAACAAACATGTAATACAAGGTTCACATCCTGGGATGGGAATGTTCCTTGTATATTAACATACAAATATAAAAAAATACACAGTTTTCCATCTAAACGATGATTACACTATGACGACGTCAACATCATCATTTCTTGAAATCAATTGGTGCAGGCGGCGGCGCGGCTGCGTCCAGCCAGACTATTCAAACATGCATTGTGCAACTCTATTATCTATCTTTTCCTGTATTCTTTTCTTTTGTATTTTTTTGGTGTGCAATAAAGTGTATTGTATTGTATTGTATGATGTAGGGCCCTCAATATCGACCCAGCCCGCACCGGGGCGGTGCAGGTGGTGGCGCGGACTATTCAAACATGCATGATGCAGGGCGCTCGATAGCGTGGATATTAATTAACTAACGATTGCTAAGTACCTTCAAAGTCAGTCGACAAACTATGTAAAGGAACCAGTAGTCTGAACTTCTCTTTATATCGATGGTAGTACCTACCTACCTATAGGTAACTTGACCCCGAATACTCAAAAGCAACTCAGAGTTATGCACATCTCAAGCGACAAATTTTTGACAGATTTTCATTTTAAACGACGACTTGAGACGTGCCTAAATCTGAACTGCGTTTGAGTGTGTGGGCGTTAAAGTGTCAGTTGGGATTGGGACACTTGTGTTCGAAATTTTGTCCGTATCGTCAGCAACTCCTATTTTTAATGAACTGTTGTCAAAAATATTAAAATCAAAAGTGTCAATTGCGCTTCCCAATATATTTTGCCGGAATCGACAGCAAGTCACTTAACCATGAGCCTTAATGATAAAGTTGTTAATGTAATGAGTCAAGAGTTATTTTTAAACCACGGCAGAATGCACGACGGTCAGGTCAGGGGCATTCCTTATCCAGCTCACACAGGGCGTCTCGTCGCAAACATAACATACCTACTTACATCAATAAATCAAATAGATCATTTACATACGCGATTATTATGATATGACGAAAAAGCAAAGCACGCGAGGCAATTACTCGAGCGAGTGCATTAGAGATCGAGTTGCATCATTGATAGTGCAAGAATTAACAAATGCATACACAAGGATACCTGCGTCACACTCAATGTTACATTACTGTACCTGCAGAACAGAGTACCACCACAGAGGTGAGCTTGCTCAACAGAACAGAGTACAACCACAGAGGTGAGCTTGCTCAACAGAACAGAGTACCACCACAGAGGTGAGCTTGCTCAACAGAACAGAGTACCACCACAGAGGTGAGTTTGCTCAACAGAACAGAGTACCTACAACCACAGAGGTGAGCTTGCCAACAGAACAGAGTACAACCACAGAGGTGAGTTTGCTCAACAGAACAGAGTACAACCACAGAGGTGAGCTTGCTCAACAGAACAGAGTACAACCACAGAGGTGAGCTTACTCAACAGAACAGAGTTCAACCACAGAGGTGAGCTTGCTCAACAGAACAGAGTACAACCACAGAGGTGAGCTTACTCAACAGAACAGAGTTCAACCACAGAGGTGAGCTTGCTCAACAGAACAGAATGTAAGAGCTTGAGAACAGTTTGGTCGAGAGGGTTCTGCGATTGTTTGCAAAAATGTTCTACTAGATTATACATACATGTAGACCACACAAGTAAGTACTAGTGGCATGGCGGAACTGTACCTAAGGTAAGGTCTAAAGACGAAGTCCCCAATGACTCCCTACTCGACTCACTGGATTCATGTACTAGTTATCTATACTAGAATATTATAAAGAAGAAAGATTTGTTTGTTTGTTAGACAATAAAATGACCGTGATTCGGATCGGACAATGCGCGGGCGCAGAGTAAAAGTGCGGAAAGTGACAGATGACGAACAGGAAATTGATAATGATTACATTGTAGAAGGATATCTATACTATACTAATATAAATAAGAGTAAATATTTGTTTGTTTGTTTGAATTGAATATCGATTTGAAAAATTCTTTCACCATTAGAATCCTACATTATCACTGATGAACATAGCCTATAGAATATTTTCAAAAAAGTTAGGGGTCCGTATTCGATAGTGTAACCTAAGGTGAAAAAAAAAACATAAAATCTTATCGCGTATGGTGCGGAAACTATTAAGAATAGTGCAAAGTGATGATGTAGTACAGTTTTAAAGAAGACAATCATCTACAAAAAAGTCCGGAACACCATGTGTCTTACTATTATAGTTACGTCACAATAACTGCCCACTTATAATGAGGAAACATTTGTTTGTGTAAGAATTGAATGTGCTCCGAAACTACAGGCTACAGGACCGATTTGAAATATTATTTCACCATTAGAATCCTACATAATAAAACAAAAAAAGCAATAATAACATATAAAGTACATATATTTTTAATATAAAATAAAATATTCGGCCCCCACACAAAGAGGGTTGTTATAAGTTTGTACCTGTGTGTGTATGTGTATGTGTGTGTATCTGTGGGTTGTTGCGGCATCGTGGCTCCCAAACGGATGATTTTGATTGCTTATGTTGTCAAAAGCAGACTTGATCGAGTGTTCTAAGTATGGAGAGTCTGCCATGAGTGTTATTTTTTTTTCCACGCGTGCGAAGCCAGGGCGGGCCGCTAGTACTAAATAGTTCTATCAGCTGTAGTAGGTACCTAAGGTAGGCAGGTAAGGTACAACACGCGATTTGTGAGCGGTAATGAACTGAGTTCAAACAATTGGATTTTTACGGATTTAATTTTATCAACCGAGCCTGAATCATCGTTCAGGCATTATTCAGACGATGTCCCGTGACTGACCCCGTCGTCCTCCTGGACAAGGACCCCGTCGTCCTCCTGGACAAGGCCCTCATCGTCCTCCTGGACAAGGACCCCGTCGTCCTCCTGGACAAGGACCCCGTCGTCCTCCTGGACCAGGCCCGCCGCCGACGACTAGGACCACTATGTCCGCATTATGTACCAACCTAACTTTACAAAAGGAAATACATTCTCAGAATCACACAATTTTTACAAAACAACAAATCAGTTCAACAGTTTCATTCTTCTTAATTTTTAGAGCAATATACATATAGAGCTCTTTAGTAACGGTCAGAATGTGAACAAGGGATCGGTCGGTAGCCTCTAGCGGGATGGCGAGGAGCGCCTCAAGGTGTCCCCAGGAGCCGGCGGAAGGTGGTATCCTCACCGTAAGGAGGATGCACGTCCGCCCCCGCCCCTGCGACCTTGTCCACTGACCGCAGAGAGCGAGCCTAATGTCAGCATTAACAGTAACGGCAACTTGACCTTGACCAAGGGTACAATACAGTACCTAATGATAAAAAAACATAATATGTATATTTTCATACCGTGTGGGGAAGCAACTTGTTTACTTTGTGCCCATTGCTAATTTATTATTACCTTTTAGTCTACTTCTTCCAGTATTTATGACGGGATTTTACTTAGCAGCCTAACATTGTACCTACAAGTAAGGATAAGCTATATTACTTTATTAGGTACTCTAAGGCTTTATAATGTGCATTGAGCACTACAATAATGTGCTAATTAAGTAAATGTTTTTTATTCTTTTCATAGCAGTAACTTTAAAAGCGCCGAACGGAAAAACTTTAAACCTAGCATGTAATAGTCCCACCTTAGGGATATTTAAATCCATAGCAAATAATGGGTTAGCAGTGTTGGTCAACAAGGGAAAACAACACAAGTCATGTCATCAACATTGTAAAATGCATAAAAATGGAAAATTTAGAGCTAAACCACTCGCCAGAGCAATGAAATGATGTCATCATTATCGAGTATTCAGACTTGCGACATGATAAAATGCACTAACACATACACGTACCTACCTACCTATTGTACCTACGTGCGAAATGCGTACCATTCTAGTAGCCGCGGGGTTCCAAGAATGTCTCCAGTTTTTAGGGTTCCGTACCCAAAGAGCAAAACGGGACCCTATTACTAAGACTCCGCTGCCCGTCTGTCCGTCTCATGAACCGTGATAGAAAGAGAAATTCACACACACACACACAGAATATGATGTATTTCAGTTGCCGCTATAACAACAAATAATAAAAAAATAGAATCAAATAAATATTTAAGGGGGCTCCCATACAAAAAACGTGATTTTTGCCGTTTTTATAGATAATGGTACGGAGCCCTTTGTGTGCGATTCCGATTCGCACTTGGCCGGTTTTATATTATTAGCTATCACCAAATGAATCATTATCATAAATATGTATTCGAAAAATTATATAACACAAGTTTAAGTCCGCGGCTGCGCATGCGATGTTCTATAGGAACGTTTAAAGGGTATTTCTTTAGTTAGGAACTGGTTTAAGATTACATTACAAGTAGCCCATGTTTTATTGCAGATAGTCCATAGACATCCATGCAACTTCAGCCCGAGCCGTTAGGTAGTTTTGGCGGGAACAAGTTACTCAAATATACATCCAAACTATACTATTTATAATAATATTGTGATGTGATGAATATGGAAGAATCCGGAGAGGAAGCTGATGAGTTGTTGAAGTCTCTCGCTGTATCTGCAATGAGTAGTATCAGCAGGCGACGCTACCTACCACCTAACCTACCTAGGGGAGGTGCGAGTACATCGCGGCACGTCCCCACTCGCACGCGACGCGCGCTGCACGCTGAGCGACCGTTACAGCCTGCGCTGTGGATTCCCACTCATAACCGTTACTGTTCACATCAACTTACATTAGATCACTCAACTGCTTGACTTTGGAAGTTGTTCTTGTTTTTTCAAAAATGTCAGAGGTCCTTTCAGTTTACTCCTAAACAACAGGATTAGTCATTACTTATTCGTGTCATCAATCTTGTGAGCATTTTGCGAATAGGTCCATTACAGGACCGCCCACCTCATCTTGCAGGACGGAGCATAAGGAACTGCGCGCGACCAACTAAGTACCGTAAAATGGGGTGAATGGGGATGGTTTTCAACTTTGAGTGCCCTTTTCTAATGAATTTTGTATCAACAACTATTAGTTTACTACATTAAAAGTTTAGTCTTAACTTGTATATTATGAAATTGTATGCGAAACTCATTGATAGTGAGCTTCTTTTATGTAAATACTTAAAATATATGCTATCCCTATTCATACACGTATAGGGGTTAATAGGGACGGCATTGAGAACAATAGAGAAATATGGTCAGGGTTGTCACAAACCCCCAAATAATATTATTCAGAACTAAGAATGAAAAAATAAGTAAAATATTATTATTTTTATTATAATTATTATTTTTATTAATATTATTATTATTATATATAATAATAATGTAAAATACATTGCTTCCTTAGCGACTTACGAACGACTTTTGAATCAGATTCATTAAACTTATAATAAAACAAAAAAAGCAACTACCTACCTATTTCGACTTTAGCCGAGTCAAAAGATTAGTAAGTGCAGAAAGTAAATATTGGAGAATCAAAATACCTACTCAAACCTACTATCCTATATACTGGACCCCAATGTCATAATTAGAAAAAAAGAGAAAAAAATATTTTTTTTTGTTTTATTTATATTATTTATTATATTATTTATTTATTTTTTATATATTTTTTATAATTCTTCTTTTGGCTGGGCTTATATTTTCGTGGCATTGTGCCTGCAAAAAGCAAAAGTCTCTAAGTACCTAAATAAATAAGCCTAACCAAACCACCCATCATTAGGTAATAACGAATAATAATATTATTATAGACAAATACTAGCGATATTGGTGAGTGACACCCCTGTCCCTATCCATGCTTTAGTGTCCCTTTTCATACAACCACGTCCTTAGTTTGTAGGACTCTCGTCCCTATTCACCCCACAGACATCCCGATAATATCCTGTAGGCGTCTCTATTACCCTCTTTTTTTGCAAAATTTACCGGCACTCATAAATTTTCGATTTAAACTAAAATTAAACAAGAAAATTGTAGTAACATACTTGATTTGGATGGAGAACACACTAACTTTTGTTACTCAGCACGATTCATTTAATAGAAATCACTTTTTCCTGCTTGTTTTTCAAAGTTTTTGAGGGACAAAATCACGTCCTGCTGAACGGCGAACTTCAGATGTATTTTTTTCTGACTTGTGACCATCTTCACGTCAAAAAAGTTTTACCAGTATAAAAATTCAATATTCTACTATAAAACTCATAAAAAATCAGACGATTATCGGTAGATTTCTGATAGTGTTTCCGCTTCAATTTTGTTCATCGATTTTATCCCTATTGACCCCTGCATCCCTATTGACCCCGTTTTACGGTACCCATTTGGCGCTAACGTACGCAATCACTAAAGTGCTCACAATTCAACTCGCACGACCCACGACCAGTCAATGCACGACATCATGTACATAGAAACGTATATTTATGCATCATGTATGTACAATCATTTTATGGCGTGACACCTATCCGCGCTCCAAATGCGAGTCTATCGATTACAATTGTTTTGTGTTGATTTGATACATCAATCGACGGAGCGAGCACATTCTATGATGGCAACACATGACATGAGTCAGCGGGTCACGCCGAGGTGGAGCAACATTAGTATGGTTCACTGATGATGCTGATACCCAGGAACCCGTGTGTACAAAGAACAAGCTTTCCTATATCCACAATGTTTTCTTTTGAAAGTTGCCAAACCGCGAGAATTGACCATTGCATTGCAAGTTCAGTCAGACAGAACCTTCTCTACAGAGGTCCTTCTCTACAGAGAGGTCCTTCTCTACAGAGAGGTCCTTCTCTACAGAGGTCCTTCTCTACAGAGAGGTCCTTCTCTACAGAGAGGTCCTTCTCTACAGAGAGGTCCTTCTCTACAGAGAGGTCCTTCTCTACAGAGAGGTCTTTCTCTACAGAGAGGTCCTTCTCTACAGAGGTCCTTCTCTACAGAGAGGTCCTTCTCTACAGAGAGGTCCTTCTCTACAGAGGTCCTTCTCTACAGAGAGGTCCTTCTCTACAGAGGTCCTTCTCTACAGAGAGGTCCTTCTCTACAGAGGTCCTTCTCTACAGAGAGGTCCTTCTCTACAGAGGTCCTTCTCTACAGAGAGGTCCTTCTCTACAGAGGTCCTTCTCTACAGAGGTCCTTCTCTACAGAGGTCCTTCTCTACAGAGAGGTCCTTCTCTACAGAGGTCCTTCTCTACAGAGGTCCTTCTCTACAGAGAGGTCCTTCTCTACAGAGGTCCTTCTCTACAGAGGTCCTTCTCTACAGAGAGGTCCTTCTCTACAGAGAGGTCCTTCTCTACAGAGGTCCTTCTCTACAGAGAGGTCTTTCTCTACAGAGAGGTCCTTCTCTACAGAGGTCCTTCTCTACAGAGAGGTCCTTCTCTACAGAGAGGTCCTTCTCTACAGAGGTCCTTCTCTACAGAGAGGTCCTTCTCTACAGAGGTCCTTCTCTACAGAGAGGTCCTTCTCTACAGAGAGGTCCTTCTCTACAGAGGTCCTTCTCTACAGAGAGGTCCTTCTCTACAGAGGTCCTTCTCTACAGAGAGGTCCTTCTCTACAGAGGTCCTTCTCTACAGAGAGGTCCTTCTCTACAGAGGTCCTTCTCTACAGAGAGGTCCTTCTCTACAGAGAGGTCCTTCTCTTCAGAGGTCCTTCTCTACAGAGGTCCTTCTCTACAGAGAGGTCCTTCTCTACAGAGGTCCTTCTCTACAGAGGTCCTTCTCTACAGAGGTCCTTCTCTACAGAGAGGTCCTTCTCTACAGAGAGGTCCTTCTCTACAGAGAGGTCCTTCTCTACAGAGAGGTCCTTCTCTACAGAGAGGTCCTTCTCTACAGAGAGGTCCTTCTCTACAGAGAGGTCCTTCTCTACAGAGAGGTCCTTCTCTACAGAGGTCCTTCTCTACAGAGGTCCTTCTCTACAGAGGTCCTTGTCTACAGAGAGGTCCTTCTCTACAGAGGTCCTTCTCTACAGAGGTCCTTCTCTACAGAGAGGTCCTTCTCTACAGAGGTCCTTCTCTACAGAGGTCCTTCTCTACAGAGGTCCTTCTCTACAGAGGTCCTTGTCTACAGAGAGGTCCTTCTCTACAGAGGTCCTTCTCTACAGAGGTCCTTCTCTACAGAGAGGTCCTTCTCTACAGAGAGGTCCTTCTCTACAGAGAGGTCCTTCTCTACAGAGAGGTCCTTCTCTACAGAGAGGTCCTTCTCTACAGAGAGGTCCTTCTCTACAGAGGTCCTTCTCTACAGAGAGGTCCTTCTCTCAACTTGACCTTAATTTATTTTATTATTTCATGAATTTAATTTGTGTAAAGCAAAATTGTCACTACACAAGTTTTATTTTATTTTATTTATTAAAGTAACAAAATCCACAGTCCTTATTCTAGATAAACTTAAAATACATATATACTTGTATAATGACGATTTTAACTAACATAATTTTAATTAAGTAAGTACCTACTTAGACAAAGTGTAGTAAAAAAAGTGCTGCAGTACATTTACACAAGCTAAAAATAATTATAATATGAAATGAGTAATGTGAGCTTAGTTGTTAATGTAAGTACCGAATATTGTTTATAAATACTGAAAATAATGTTCCGAATCACTGACATACTCGTACGTTGAATATCGACGACTTCCTAGAACAAACGACCGAGTTCCGATACGCGGCCACATCGTGATGCGCGCACAATGGTGGCATTCAACGACAACTTCACTTCGACAATGGAGGCTGGACTCTCAATGGACACTGCCTGGACAGTGGACATGATGTCACCGGACGCAGGAACAATGACAATCACAATGAAACGCATCATACCCATAGTATAGGTAGGCTACAGGCACGGGGCGGCGCGCGGCGCGCGGCGGACGTGCGTGATCCAAACAAGTGGGTTACCGTTACCATTGGTGGTATTGGGTCAGCCGTTAGTAAAGTCGCTGTCGGCCAGAGCTACCACCAATGACTCTGGCTGGCGAGGTAAATCAATAACGCCGTGAAGCGTTGCCATAACAATCGCTGTGGGAAGTTCTAAAACAAGGACCGATCGCATTTCTAAACAGAAAGACTACTCGTTGTTGTGTAGTTACATTTAAATGAACAAAGGACATATTAATGGAATGAATGCGGCACACTGGAAGTAGTGTTTACATGGTAATTTTGTGGGAAAGCGGTCGAATGCAAAGAATATCAGCAGACGGGGGCCCTACTACGAAAGTAGAGCCACCGTCGTCGTCGGTCGCCGACGCGCCGCTATAGCTCAGCGCGCATCGACCAGCGACACTTGCGCACGCGATGGCATGCGATTTGCAAGCGATGCCTCGTCTGTAATGCATGATTCCTCGGTAATTGCCGCTTCCTAAGTGTAAATGTAACAACGTGGTCAGTGAACTGCTGTTTCTTGTGTAAAGATTACAATGATACGAGAATTTATAATTAGAAACTATACTTTAATTAAATTTAGCATTGTCCAAGATGTTGAGCTCTAGATTGGATCTATATTCCGTTTCAACATCAACATTCAATCACTAGATTTTAGTACAAGTCAAGTCGTAAAACATGAATTGATATTGTCGTTGGTAAAAGTGCTCAGTGCGGTAATTGAATCGAAGGCACAAGAACAATGTCAGGGCGTGTACCGAAGAGCGGGTTCGTGCGGGCAACAACCCCGTAATTAGAGCACGCATCGCGTCCACCTCATTTGATTATACATATATCGCGCTAATCCGACAGCCGGCGGTGCATTGCGCCGGCGCACGATCACTTGCAGAGATGTCAAGTATTGCTAAAGGAAGTGGAAGAACTTGGCGAGATTTTCTAGGGATCCACAGTTGGTCTTACTAATAATTGCTAGTTTCCACAACCTGTTGCTAATAAGTAAAATTGATGGTAGCATCAACAACAGAAGAGCAAAGCAGCGACAGTAAGAGGCGGAGAAAGTATTAGTTCCGCTCTCATTGTCGGCTTCGGCGCAAGTCGCGAGGCGTGCGCGTGCGCGTGCGCGGGCGCGGGCGCAGACACGCAGCCTTGACAGAGGCGATGCAGGTCAGGCGATGCAGGCGCCTCCCACGCTCTCTACACATGCCGCCAACGATTATACCGGCTGGGCTTGTCTGATAGAGGAGCTCTGTGTTTTACTGCTACTAGACCAATAACATTTGTAAAGTAACTCAATAACCACATTAATCAGTAATAAAGGTGCACTGGTAGGTTAGGTAGGTAGAACATTTAGAAATCACTCATTTGTGCTTTGTAACAGATATTGCTATAGTTCAATTCGAATGGTTAAAGTCTACATAAAAAATAATACAAATACAATAATCTTTATTATTAATATTAGAACATTGTATAGGGTACAAAATGTGGGCTGACTACCGCCAAAGTTATAAACTGTGTAGCGGAGTCAGCGCCCTCCTCCGGGAACAAAATAAATGAATGTTCCACCTTAAAAGCTAAAAGAGAACTAATTAAAATGTTAGATAATCTAGTACATGAAAAAAAAACTTATTTTATTGAGTGTACATGTGTGAGTGTGGTGCTCCTGAGGACACCGGTCTCATAAGAGTCCGGGCAACAGGAGTTACCATGTGTGTGTGGTGGGTATATGTGTGGGGGTGTGTTTGTGTGTGGTGGGTATATGTGTGTGTGTTAGTATGTGAGTGTGGTGCTCCTGAGGACAACGGTCTCATAAGAGTCCGGGCAACAGGAGTTACCATGTGTGTGTGTTTGTGTGTGGTGGGTATATGTGTGTGTGTGTGTGTATGTGTGTGGGGGGAGTATAATGATTAAATGAATGCCTGCAAAAGCACACGAGTGACCCCGACACGAAGACGCACCGACCGCGGCGCAACAAGCGGAGGCGGAGGAACAAATAAGAAACGTACGCCGCCGCGGCGTACGTTTCTTATTTGTTCCTCGAACTACTTCCTGTCTTCGAAAGCAGCAGCGCGGTTCATTCGCTGCATGCTCACCGCATTACGTATGGTGTGGACGAGTGACTCAACTAGAGAAAGCGCACTCAATAAACTCAATACAATCAGACACATAACCGCCGACGATTATTTCAACCAACTAATTCGACCTACTTACTCGCACTATTTATTACTTTAGTCAGGTCAGATTTGGTTTCTATTCAAAACCAGACATCCTCAGTTGTAGAAACGTGCTCTATTTATAAAACTGTGAAAGCCAATCAGGATATTTTGTTTTGACAGTTTCCTTCGCGGTAGCCTGTCAAAGTGTCTGTTCGCACTACTTGGCGCAGCTAGCGTGAGAATCTACTTACCCGCACGCAGCTCTAAGAGGAGGTTAGTGATATTTCAACGATGCCATTTGATGGTACTCAGGCCCGTATTATGAGAGCTTGCTCAGTCATAGATCTGTGCTTGAGTGACGGTCATGAGCAAGCTTTCATAATACGGGCCTTATGAGCCGAAACAATGTTCTGCTAAGTAGCACCTGTCATACCGGTAAAGCCTGATATATAATGTTCAAAGTCCCCGGAAAATGTTTATGAAATAGAAAGGTTTCTCATAATCATAACATAACATTTGAGTGAAGCGGCAAGCAAACCCACGAGTGAGCATGGCGTATGGCGCATGGAGCGTGCCCTAAATAGAGTTTCCGTATTAACGCTATTACGATGAAGCATTGTCTAATCTGTGGCCATTCGACTACCCGAGTACCGCGCGGGGCGTCTACTCCAGTAACAGTGATGTGGAGCGCATGCCAGCGGCGCGGGCGGCGCCTGCGCAGCGACCGCTCCTCGGGCCACTTACAGTACAGTGATGCCCGCAACTAGCTGCTTCCAGGAGCGTGCGGTTTGTGTAGTACTTGTTACTTTCTGGTCTTATCTAAGAGGAAGTACCGAAATCCACTGTGAAGCGAATGGCTCATAAATAATAGACACGAGCCTGTTAAATACGCAAATAGGCGAATTACATTTAGGCATTCTTTTTGATTGCGTCAACATGCATTACATTACGGAATAATTTTGATTTGTATACAAGTTTCTGCCCGCGGCTTCGTGCGCGTTGTTTCTATGGAAGCGTTGAAAGATTATTGATAGTCTATCTCATGGAAACTGATTTACAATTTGATTCCAGGTCTAAAACAACATCTATCCAAAATGTCAGTACAATCCGTTCAATAGTTTTGGCGTGAAGAGGTACCTACCTTACCTACCTCTAACAAGTATCTTATCAAAACTTTCGTATTTACAATATAAATCTGTGTCATTCCATCAATGCGACAGTGTTCAACCAATGATATTATACAAACTGAGGACGAATCAATAACAATAATATGTGATGTGGTCAACAGTTTGGGTGCGCAAGCGCCGAGCGTGCACAAATTGCCGAAGAGCCCTAACGGAGTACCGGTGGAACTGGAACCACAAGCGATCTGGAAGATTCGTATAGGCGACGCAGGTTCTTGAACGTTCTAGTCCAGATGCCACATGCCAAATGTCCAGGTGGAACTTATTGAGTTGCATTGTTAATTGCAAACAATTTGTACGGGACGACGCGACGGGACCAAGTCACACAAACATGTATGATGTATGTATTTCATGACTTAGTAAATAACATAATATATTTGTATGAAGCTATAAGTTACTCGTAGTTGAAGTAAGGAAGGAGTTGTGAGCAGTTTATGTAATAAATAAAAATTATAGTATGAAATGTAACTTGTTTAAGTGCTTATTTTGTAAGGAATAAACGTTATTGATATTTGAATGGCTAAAAACTGAAGTAAATGAAGAGAGTCATGAGTTTTCATTAGTGTTCTAACGTTCTAACAAGTTACATCATCCCATTTACAATTTCATTATCTCTAATATAGTTTCAACTCACTTTCATACTTATTTTCGAAGGATTCCAAATGTCAGATGAAGGTACCTACGATAGAGTTGTATCCTAGTGAACAAGGCGAGCACGGCACGGCTCTAGATATAGGTTCGTGATGAAACTAACCTATTCCTAAGCCGGCCGACAAGATAGGCAACGCGCGTGAACACACAGACAGACCGTTTGCTTAGAGCATGTGTGGAGGGACGTATGTAGGGTACGTACCTGTCTGTGTGGAGGGAAGGACCCCTGTTCCTAGCCTAACTGTCTGTGTGGAGGGAGGGACCCCTGTTCCTAGCCTAACTGTCTGTGTGGAGGGAGGGACCCCTGTTCCTAGCCTAACTGTCTGTGTGGAGGGAGGGACCCCTGTTCCTAGCCTAACTGTCTGTGTGGAGGGAGAGACCGCTGTACCTACCCTAACTGTCTGTGTGGAGGGAGGGACCCCTGTTCCTAGCCTAACTGTCTGTGTGGAGGGAGGGACCCCTGTTCCTAGCCTAACTGTCTGTGTGGAGGGAGGGACCCCTGTTCCTAGCCTAACTGTCTGTGTGGAGGGAGAGACCGCTGTACCTACCCTAACTGTCTGTGTGGAGGGAGGGACCCCTGTTCCTAGCCTAACTGTCTGTGTGGAGGGAGGGACCCCTGTTCCTAGCCTAACTGTCTGTGTGGAGGGAGGGACCCCTGTTCCTAGCCTAACTGTCTGTGTGGAGGGAGAGACCGCTGTACCTACCCTAACTGTATGTGTGGAGGGAGGGACCCCTGTTCCTAGCCTAACTGTCTGTGTGGAGGGAGGGACCCCTGTTCCTAGCCTAACTGTCTGTGTGGAGGGAGGGGCCCCTGTTCCTAGCCTAACTGTCTGTGTGGAGGGAGAGACCGCTGTACCTACCCTAACTGTCTGTGTGGAGGGAGGGACCCCTGTTCCTAGCCTAACTGTCTGTGTGGAGGGAGAGACCGCTGTACCTACCCTAACTGTCTGTGTGGAGGGAGGGACCCCTGTACCTAGCCTAACTGTCTGTGTGGAGGGAGGGACCCCTGTACCTAGCCTAACTGTCTGTGTGGAGGGAGGGACCCCTGTACCTAGCCTAACTGTCTGTGTGGAGGGAGAGACCCCTGTTCCTAGCCTAACTGTCTGTGTGGAGGGAGAGACCGCTGTACCTACCCTAACTGTCTGTGTGGAGGGAGGGACCCCTGTACCTAGCCTAACTGTCTGTGTGGAGGGAGGGACCCCTGTACCTAGCCTAACTGTCTGTGTGGAGGGAGAGACCCCTGTTCCTAGCCTAACTGTCTGTGTGGAGGTAGAGACCCCTGTACCTACCCTAACTGTCTGTG
Source organism: Eupithecia exiguata (assembly GCA_947086465.1). NCBI lineage: Eukaryota > Metazoa > Arthropoda > Insecta > Lepidoptera > Geometridae > Eupithecia > Eupithecia exiguata. The sequence goes on from OX352246.1 coordinate 215,519, forward strand.
TGGAGGGAGGGACCCCTGTACTTACCCTAACTGTCTGTGTGGAGGGAGGGACCCCTGTACCTACCCTAACTGTCTGTGTGGAGGGAGGGACCCCTGTACCTAGCCTAAGGCGCGCGGCGCGGCGGCGCGGCCGCAGACATTATGATAAATCAAATGAAAGTTTATACTTTTAGTATACATTTAAAATTTAGGCGTCAATTTTATAACACACACTAAAAGTTGTTCATGCAACAGTGAAATCGCCCTCCGATTTTAATTTAATATGATTTACGAGCAATTTTGTATAACGTAGGTATGTTGTCAAAGCAGACATTGGACAGAGCCATGGAGCCTTGATAACAATACGCCAAGGCCGCGGGCGCACAGGTGCGGCACATTATCAGTGAGTAACGCAAGTACGGCGGAGGCGGCATGTGGCTGTGGGAAAGGAGGTGCGATTTGCACGCACGGCATTGAATACAATACAGTGGACAATCGGAACAGATACACAACTGAAAACATGCAATAAATGCTTCGATCAAAAATTTCCGGCTTTGCCGGCCCCCCTTAGATTCACAATGCGCACCCGAAAACCTTCAGTAGCAAAAGAGAAACATTTTGACATGTTAGGGAAGCTTTTCAACTAGTGTCATTTTAGCGTTCTGACAAAAAGCATGGGTAAGTGCTCGTACAAAAAATGCAAGAATCACTTGTCCAAAGTGCTCTAAAAGGATGGAATTTCTTATTTTCAGTAAGTTTAAATATATTTTTTACCCGTATATTGAGATGTGAGTCATATACTTGTGAAATCAGCATAAAATATTGTTGTTTGGTTTGCCTATGTTAAAATGTTAATTTTCTTCTAAATTGATAAATAGGGGCTATTTCTTCTAAAAAAAAATTCATTTATAGTATGTATTAATATAATTTTCATAAAAATAAGTTTAATATTACTAGTTGATGATTTTTAAAATAACTAGTTGCCCTGCCCTAAAATTTCATTTGCGTAGACTCTCTAATAAAAGAAAGACTAGGTACTTACCTACCTACCAGAAGTATGAATTTATAAAACTTAGTACTTATTTAATTTTTAGTTTCCCTCGAGATCCTGTGCGTCGGGAAAAATGGAGGTCCGTTGTAGCACAACAGCGATGTGAACCATATTTTAAACCTTATTATGGAAGCATCATTTGTTCCAAGCATTTTAAAGAATGTGATAGCTACAACACCAAAACAGGCATGAGAAGACTACGTAAAACAGCTGTACCTCAACCAGTATGTCTATTTTATTTAATGCAGTTAGTTTTAATCTAGAGTGCCTGCCTGAAATTGTATTTTAAGTTTAAATTATTGTATGTCTGAAATGACCCTTTTGTATAAATTAAATACCTACTGCTGAGACACCAATTTATAGTTTCATCAATAAATGATTCGTTATCTTTACCTGAATTCTGTTAATTAATCCTTATAGAAAATAAACTGAGTAGGTAGGTATATAATTCTCAGGTAGGTTCCTACCTACTTACAAAATAAAATAAAATGAATTCGACTCCACCAATCTCTTGTTCCGTATGGAAAAAACTTGTCAGGCTCTGCGCAAACTGTCTGCGTCAAAACAAAACTAAGACAATTTTGAGTGACATTTTTGTAAGGCTCTAGGTATCTACGGGGGAGGCCGCGAACTACTTATTTTTGATCGAAGAATAAATGAGTCGGTACTTTGTATGTGTTCGCATCTCCTTAGAAGGCTCGATATTACAGCAGACCAGTGCGAGATATCGCAAGGGAACTTGTGGTTCTCTGCCGATTTGACACCGGTATTTCTTTTAGCTGTGTTGTGTCAGTTGTGTGCTACAGACAGATGTTATTGAAACATGATCATATGCATGAACATCAAACATAAATTAACATTTCATAGAAGAAATGCAAATCGAATACAAGAGTTATTCATAAATGAAGTGCATAATTAAATTATCCGAAGACTCTATTTTCGAGAGCGCAGGTAGCTTTAGCCTTTACCCTTTAACCGAGGGATATCTGATCTGATATCAAATTAGTAGTTTCGCAATGGTACACAATCGTGACGAGTAACTGGAAAACATACTTCCATACTACGCGATAACACGCGTTTACGACTTAAGGATGCTCGAGATAAGGCAGGTTTTTGGACAAGAGCATGATAACGGGCTCTTTGCTGAAAACAAGTGCAAGTAGTAATAAAACTGCTCATATAGTATATAGCGACGTTATTCATCAATATCGATCCGTCCTCGGTGAAGGATTGACGTAATCGATCCGTCCTCTGTGAAGGATTGGCGTAATCGTCTATTGCATCGCACTTTATTATCAGTCTTCATTCTTAGGCTCTATTTAAAAGTGGACGTAAGTTAGTTATCGTTACTTGTGGACTGTGTGTGGTATCTATAAGTAAATCCCTATATTACATCTATTAACGAGAGAACGCATTAGTCTTGTTCTGTTCCATACCAAAGGAAAGACAGCTCAGAGATTGCTCAGATAGCAGTGAATCAGATGATCCAGTCATCTGATTCACTGCTATCTAAGTTCAGTTCAGTGGAAACTCTAACTAAGCGCGATTATTGTACCCGGGTAGGAGGAAAATGTTCAGCATCAAAACAATGAAGGTCAGAGGCTGGTTGCCCTCCTGGTCTGATGAGCTTCAGTGTTATTGTGCCTACAACAGCTGACGACGCTCACACCTGATCCATTACCCGTCCATTACACGTTATTATAACTTTACTACCGAACTATTTATGAAAAATCATCTGAAAGATGAGAGATCTTTGTAAAATTTAAATCACTGAAATAGCAAAAAATTTTGAAGGCGGTGTTCCAATTTTCTAAATGAATATATTTAGACAACAATGGAGGTCGCAGCGGCGACCCTTGCGGTACCTACCTACACTTCGCATAGAGTCGTCGGTCGTCGTGCCAACGCTCGCTTACCTATGCGTAAAATTTTCACTACGCGAATAATAAAATAAATAAAAAAAATCAATAACGTAATCCTCGTCTCGGTAAAACTTAGTTTCTTACGTTAGAACGACTCAATGAATCATTAATCAATACCTATCCAGTTTTATACGACTCTACGCCACCGCCGCGCAGTTGATTCACTGCCTTGTTGTACTGTACGCAGATAGGTAGGTACTCGTTCTAAGTAGAACCTACCAAAGTTAAATATACAAACCATTACAATAGTTTTGCATTCATAATGTTGGATAAAACCTGATAATGGTAGAGTGTTAAGTAAAGTAGGTAAGATTAATATTTGCATAGCGGCTGGATTGGATGTCACTTCCAATAAGTATTGATTGGTTTATCAAAGCTATTAGCAGTAGCAGGTCAATGAACTATGAAAATGAATTGACGACCGATGTGGCGCGGTGGGCGAAGGTCTGCCTGCGACGCAGGAGGTTGCGGGTTCGATTCCCGCCTCGGGACAAATGTGTGTACGATCTGCAGACATTTGTTCAGGGTGTTCTGGTCGTTTTCTATGTATAATAAAAAATATCTATCTATGTATTGTATTATATTATGTATATCAGTTATCTAGTACCCATAACACAAGCTCTGCTTAGCTTGGGGCTAGATAATGCTGTGTGAATTGTCCAGCATTTTTTTTTTTTTTTTTATTTATTTTATTTTAATGAAGGATAGTCCTCGCAGTAATCGTCATCGTGCGGAATGTGACAGTATCGTATTGTCATCATCGAGCTAGCGTAACAAAAGAGACAAAGTTCAAATAGAAAGGCCTCTGCCATTATAAACAAAACTTGTAAAACAAGCCATTCTCGCTACTCAGTTCTTCTACCGTACAAACCAAGTCTTGACTTGACATCATCTTGACATCATCGACATTGTCATCGCTTGAAAACACAATGTATCTCACAAGTAATAGGTACATATTATCTATATCTATACCTTCGATAAAAGTAAAAAAAAGGAAGATACGGTACGTTCTACCAGAGCTAACATCTGTGAATTTCACTCAAAAACTGTACGTTTTTGAGTGAGATACCTTATCATTATTTCATCTGTGAAACGTCTGTGAATAGAACAACTGTGAGTTGTTCTATTAAATAATGATAAGGTATCGGATTATCAGAAAATTTCAAGTTTGGTGTATCTACGTACGCGGGAAAATATGTGATGCCTTGGGCTTTGTTTTTTGTTTTGGAGTTATTTGTACACCTGGTGAACGAACAGGAGAGCATTGTCGTGGTGATTTAGTCGAAATCACACAAAATTATAGGTCGTAGCAAGCACGTGAAACACAAATGCCACCGCCCGCGCGGCCGCCGCCGCCGCCGCCGCCGCCGCCGCCAGTCCGACTATGACTATGTAAGGGAACATAGTTGAACCTAACTTGAGCTATCCACTTTCGAGATGGTAATGCCTCATCTCCCTTTTTTTACTTTTATCGAAGATCTATACTAATGCTAGATAATGCTGTGTGAATTGTCCAGCATTATTATTATTATTATAAAGAGGAAAGATTTGTTTGTTTGTTTGACGGGAATAGGCTCCGAAACTACTGGACCGATTTGAAAAATGCTTTCACCATTAGAATCCTACATTATCCCCGATGGTTATAGGCTATAGAATATTTTCAATAAAGTTAGGGATCCGTATGAAAACTTAGATAATGTAACCCAAGGTGTGAAAAAAATACCATTCAAAATTCTTATAATACGAACGCTACGGAGACTATTTACAATAGAGCAAAGTGATGTAGGTACTACAGTTTTATAGAAGACATTATATCTACAAAAAAACACTATGTGTCTAACTATTATAGTTATGTCATAATAACTACTTTTCCATGTTAAAATATACAATACAGTTTCATAGAGGACGTCAATATCTACAAAAAAATCGATGCGATACTAATATCTAACTACCTAGGTATTACAGTTATGGCACAATAACTACTTATAATGAGGAAATTTGTTTGTTTGTTTGAATTGAATACACTCCGAAACTACCTACCTACTGCACCGATTTGAAAAATTCTTTCAGCACTAGAATCCTAGATTAAAAAAACAATAAAGAAATAATAGTATCAAATGTCATCATCATCAGCCTACATTAGTCCACTGCTGGACATAGGCCTCCCTTAATGAGCGCCATAGCGCCCTGTCTTCAGCTTGCCGCATCCAGCATCTGCTAGCAGTCTTTCCCAAATCGTCATCCCACCTGGTCGGAGGGCGTCCTATACTACGTTTGCCGAGTCGCGGTCTCCACTCATGAACACGTTTACTCCAGCGGTTGTCGGTCCTTCTCGAGATATGGCCAGCGCTAAAGTATATTTTATACTATATTTTTTTTATTCGGCCCCGACACAAAAAGGGTTGTTATAATATAAGTTTGACGGGTGGATCTATGTGTACGTGTGTGTATCTATATGTAGGTTGTTGCGGCATCGTAGCTCCCAAACGGATGATTTTGATTGTTTATTTTGTCAAAAGCAGACTTGATCGAGTGTTCTAAGCACGGAGAGTCTGCCAAGAGTGGGTTCAAATGTATAATTTTTATTTTCTTTGTTTAATACAAAGAAAATATATGTATGTACCCGTGCGAAGCCGGGGCGGCGGCCCGCTGCTGGTGTTCAATATATGTATGTACCCGTGCGAAGCCGGGGCGGCGGCCCGCTGCTGGTGTTCAATATATGTATGTACCCGTGCGAAGCCGGGGCGGCGGCCCGCTGCTGGTGTTCAATATATGTATGTACCCGTGCGAAGCCGGGGCGGCGGCCCGCTGCTGGTGTTCAATATATGTATGTACCCGTGCGAAGCCGGGGCGGCGGCCCGCTGCTGGTGTTCAATATATGTATGTACCCGTGCGAAGCCGGGGCGGCGGCCCGCTGCTGGTGTTCAATATATGTATGTACCCGTGCGAAGCCGGGGCGGCGGCCCGCTGCTGGTGTTCAATATATGTATGTACCCGTGCGAAGCCGGGGCGGCGGCCCGCTGCTGGTGTTCAATATATGTATGTACCCGTGCGAAGCCGGGGCGGCGGCCCGCTGCTGGTGTTCAATATATGTATGTACCCGTGCGAAGCCGGGGCGGCGGCCCGCTGCTGGTGTTCAATATATGTATGTACCCGTGCGAAGCCGGGGCGGCGGCCCGCTGCTGGTGTTCAATATATGTATGTACCCGTGCGAAGCCGGGGCGGCGGCCCGCTGCTGGTGTTCAATATATGTATGTACCCGTGCGAAGCCGGGGCGGCGGCCCGCTGCTGGTGTTCAATATATGTATGTACCCGTGCGAAGCCGGGGCGGCGGCCCGCTGCTGGTGTTCAATATATGTATGTACCCGTGCGAAGCCGGGGCGGCGGCCCGCTGCTGGTGTTCAATATATGTATGTACCCGTGCGAAGCCGGGGCGGCGGCCCGCTGCTGGTGTTCAATATATGTATGTACCCGTGCGAAGCCGGGGCGGCGGCCCGCTGCTGGTGTTCAATATATGTATGTACCCGTGCGAAGCCGGGGCGGCGGCCCGCTGCTGGTGTTCAATATATGTATGTACCCGTGCGAAGCCGGGGCGGCGGCCCGCTGCTGGTGTTCAATATATGTATGTACCCGTGCGAAGCCGGGGCGGCGGCCCGCTGCTGGTGTTCAATATATGTATGTACCCGTGCGAAGCCGGGGCGGCGGCCCGCTGCTGGTGTTCAATATATGTATGTACCCGTGCGAAGCCGGGGCGGCGGCCCGCTGCTGGTGTTCAATATATGTATGTACCCGTGCGAAGCCGGGGCGGCGGCCCGCTGCTGGTGTTCAATATATGTATGTACCCGTGCGAAGCCGGGGCGGCGGCCCGCTGCTGGTGTTCAATATATGTATGTACCCGTGCGAAGCCGGGGCGGCGGCCCGCTGCTGGTGTTCAATATATGTATGTACCCGTGCGAAGCCGGGGCGGCGGCCCGCTGCTGGTGTTCAATATATGTATGTACCCGTGCGAAGCCGGGGCGGCGGCCCGCTGCTGGTGTTCAATATATGTATGTACCCGTGCGAAGCCGGGGCGGCGGCCCGCTGCTGGTGTTCAATATATGTATGTACCCGTGCGAAGCCGGGGCGGCGGCCCGCTGCTGGTGTTCAATATATGTATGTACCCGTGCGAAGCCGGGGCGGCGGCCCGCTGCTGGTGTTCAATATATGTATGTACCCGTGCGAAGCCGGGGCGGCGGCCCGCTGCTGGTGTTCAATATATGTATGTACCCGTGCGAAGCCGGGGCGGCGGCCCGCTGCTGGTGTTCAATATATGTATGTACCCGTGCGAAGCCGGGGCGGCGGCCCGCTGCTGGTGTTCAATATATGTATGTACCCGTGCGAAGCCGGGGCGGCGGCCCGCTGCTGGTGTTCAATATATGTATGTACCCGTGCGAAGCCGGGGCGGCGGCCCGCTGCTGGTGTTCAATATATGTATGTACCCGTGCGAAGCCGGGGCGGCGGCCCGCTGCTGGTGTTCAATATATGTATGTACCCGTGCGAAGCCGGGGCGGCGGCCCGCTGCTGGTGTTCAATATATGTATGTACCCGTGCGAAGCCGGGGCGGCGGCCCGCTGCTGGTGTTCAATATATGTATGTACCCGTGCGAAGCCGGGGCGGCGGCCCGCTGCTGGTGTTCAATATATGTATGTACCCGTGCGAAGCCGGGGCGGCGGCCCGCTGCTGGTGTTCAATATATGTATGTACCCGTGCGAAGCCGGGGCGGCGGCCCGCTGCTGGTGTTCAATATATGTATGTACCCGTGCGAAGCCGGGGCGGCGGCCCGCTGCTGGTGTTCAATATATGTATGTACCCGTGCGAAGCCGGGGCGGCGGCCCGCTGCTGGTGTTCAATATATGTATGTACCCGTGCGAAGCCGGGGCGGCGGCCCGCTGCTGGTATTCAATAAGATTGTTTAGTGCGATTGCCAAGTCAAGACTTGGTATTACATGGATCTCACAACTTTTTACGGTAGAAGAACTAAGTTGCGACTTGGTTTTTATACTGTTTCTTTTTGCAGATAGACTCCTTTTGTTCCTTTCCGGTACCTTCTTGAATACCATCTGCAAATGTAACTTTTATTTATAAATACTATTTAACTACCTACTGCACCGATTTGAAAAATTGTTTCATCCCGTGACCACGGCAGTGTGTAAACCTGTCGAAACGTCGGGAAAATAAGATAATTAAAAGCGATAAATACCCGTTAAATAGTATTTTTAAATATGTGTTCAGATCGCGTAAGTTTAAAAATATTTAAATGTAACTTTGTAATCTTATACCTTTATACGGGATTACGTTATTTATGCAAATGTTGGTGTAAATAGAAAACTGGACCGAAATTACTAAATATTTTATTTTTTCCTTATTTTATACACTGTTAGAAGTGCCTAAGAGTTTTGATGATCGGTCAGCCAGTCAGTGAGTGACAAAATTAGAATTTAGACTAGCTATAATTCTTAAACTACTGGTTCAAATTGAAAGGAATTTGAAATATACCGTGTTTATAGAATGCCTGCTTGGTAACTGCATTCAAATAGAAATTCAGGCTTCGAGTTTTATCCACAACGAAGTTATGGGGGGTCGAAAATGGCCTAAACTGTTTCGAGAAAAGGATGGTACGGCCGGCCGTGCCGCTCGACTTGGCGGGGCACTGCCGTACCCCCAGATCGAATGTACCAAGAGCGAGGATAGATCTCACTCTTAGCGAACTCTTTTGATCACAACGTGTCGTTGTTCTAGCCAGTTTGTGTAGACATCACTCATATTCACGTATACCTACTCCCAGAATAAGCAGCAGTTACCCAAGAACGTGTCGAGCGCGTGCCGCGTCGGCACTTTCGCCGACAATAGCCGTTTCCACGCGGTCCGCCATTGTTTGGACAATAACGTGTCATTAGTTGACGCAATACGTGATTTCTTGCTCATAATAGTCATATATCATTCATTTTATGCTTTTGTAACCGTTCTTATAATGCCTACCTAGGTTCTTATAATGCCTACCTAACCTACCTAATTAATGCACAAGCGTTACATAACACAGGAGACATTAAAAACCCGAAGCACATTGGGCCACCTTATAGCTTTGAAGCGATCTCTTCCAGGTAACCTTTAGATAGATAGAATGAGAAGATATTCAAAACTTTACCTACTGATATGATGATAGTTTGTTAAGTAGACAAGGTGTGAAGTAGCTTCGAATGGACATTCAGACAAACATCGTCAGCTTTCTTACAGAAATGAAATCACCAGAGCACATTGTTCCAATAAGGGAGGGAGCAAAACGAGCTAAACACACAATGAAGTCAGAGTTCTAATGTCTCTAATTGCAGAGGTGATGGTAACGCCATGTACCTTGCCTACCTACCACCGTCGCGCGCTATCAGAGAGATAACAACGACTATTCAGGTCAATATCTAGACGCGAGATACGCGCCCTGGCCGCGTCGCCGCCGGCCTGAAGCACTTCTTATTAACTTGCGATGGATAATAAACTACATTATGAAGAATTTCATGTTTCTGCTATGATAGGACCCGTGTATACTATAGTGTGTAGAGTGTTATGGACCAGTAGCTACTTGTAAGGTCGATACAATATGGCCATAAACCCTTGTAGGGTGATAAATGGGACTCTTCATTTATAAAATTGTGCAATATGGAGTTTAGCACTCGGGTGAGATCACAGACTAGGGTTGCCATCCGTCCGGGTTTCCCCGGATTTGTCCTAGTTTAGAGGGCGTCCAGGGAGCGTCAGGGCGGGGGGGTATCATTTGTAGTCCGGGCTAAAAAAAATCAAATCTTGGGCGCCGACGGGCGACGCGACAGCGGCAGCGTGACAAACGTGGCAAATTCTGTTTTGTTACATTTAAAATGATGATAAAAGATGCCTAAATTAAATTTTAAAGTGTGAAATTAATTAAAATTTATTTATGACATTTTTAACAGATTTTTGTTATACTGACTATGTTTAAAAAAAAAATTTGATATGTCCGGGCCCTGAGCTCTAAAATCCGGGGTTTTCGCGGGTCTTGTCTTGGTTGCCAAATGTTAGAGATGGCAACCCTATCACACACGGATGACACTCACTTCATCATTAGAGTTGGTAGGCGTTTTAACATTTGAAATAGATATTAAGCAAACTATTTCAACAATTTGGTATCAGATATCACTAGATAAAAATGTAACAACGCCCTGTTGTGAAGTAAATTATCATTGTGACATCATACAACCTTGAATTGAACAAGCACTAAATCTGGCCCGCTAGAGCACTCACACCTACAAGTGTTATAAATAAGATCACTACTTGTTACAGCAGCGGTTAGGGTTGTACAGAAATGTGCAGACTCACCCTTTATTAGAGGCTCGCTGACAATGTTGATGTCCTCCTGCGGGATCATGTCCATGAGCTTGGCGATGTCAGTGGCCAGCATCTGGTCCACCACCTCTAGCAGCTTAGGCTTCAGGGGGTGAAACTTGGTGAAGTCGTGGTTGGCCAGCGACTCCTGCATCTTCTTAATGTCAGGGAAGTCCCCTGGGGAGATCTGCATCTCGCGTTGGATGCGGTCGTACACCTGCCCCAGGTTCTTGATCAGGTCCTTCTTCTTGCCATCCTTGCCAAACATGGATGGCATCTCTTTTCGAAGCTCACTGACGATGTAGGCGTGCACCTTGGCGAGCCGCGCGCGCTTGATGAGGTCGTTGAGCTTCCGCAGCGCGGCGTTGCGCGGGAGCGACTGCATGTCACGGAACAGGTCCTGCTCCTCGTCCTCGAACAGGCGCCGATTCACGTCGTAGCGCAGCGGCTGGTCCCAGAAGGAGCCGATGTACACGCGTGCCACCTCCGGCGTCTGCAGCACCTTGCCCAGCGACCACATCAGAGCGCCGTACACACGCATCAGCTGCTGGTGGTCGATCATGTCCGCCTTATTCAGTACGATACGGATCTTATCGTCGTGCCCGCGCAGCGCCTCGATGCTGCGCCGGAACTCGTCCGAGATGTCCAGCTTGTGGGCGTCGAACAGCAGGATGATGCGGTCGACGCGCTCCGCGAACCATTCCAGCACACCCGTGAAGTCATACCCGCGGTCCACGCGTTGCTTCTCGCCCGACAGGATGCCGGGTGTGTCCACGATGGAGATACCGCGCAGCACCGGCGAGGCCACAGTGCTGCACTGGAAGCGGTTCAGGAAGGCGTTCCCGAACTTGCTGAGCGGCCGGAACTGCTTCTTGGGGTCGACGACCAGCGCGTTGCCAGGGATACAGCCCTCCTTCTCGTCGAACATGACGGCGATGAACCGGTCTGTGGTGGGCTCGGGCCCGATGCGAATGCCGGGGAAGTCGCGCTCCAGCAGATATTTGATGAATGTAGTCTTGCCGGTGCTGTACTGGCCAACCAGCAGAATCATGGGCTTGGCGTCGAAATCGGGCTCCTCCAGCTGCGGCGAGTGGAAGTCGTGGAACTGGTAGTGCTGCTCCAGCGGCAGCAGCTTCGTCCGGTAGATCCGCTTAAGTCCCTCGACGACATTTTCGATACTTTCTGTTTTTTCACCTTCTTTCTTCAGCCAGCTGAACATTTTGGCGGCGTCCGGTGCACTGATACTTAACTATATTTCACCACGAGCACGAACTACGGCACTGAACCACTGTGAAATTTATTTATCCAACAATTTTAGCGAGACCACCGCGATCATCCTTGCTCATAAAATGAAACGAAAGGAACGAATGATCCACGCCTGTGACAGCCTTAGTTCCAATCATTCCGTTATGGCGCTGCAGTCGTCAACAAAAAAAAAACAGCACGTCCCGGGTGGCGCCATTTTTTCCTTCAGCTGTCAAATCGCGCAAGTCGAGTTGTGGTCGAATTCGATTGTCGGTCGATTTCTTACGTAGTTATTATATAGTCTTTGGGTCGATTGTATACTCTTTGGTACCGAAAAAAAAATATGCGAGGAGAAAACAAAACTAACCGCGGTCAGTTAGTTTTGATTTCAAAACTTACCGCGGTCGGTTAGTTTTGTTTGCTTGAGTTGAGATACCTACCCGATTGATACGCCAATTTGTCCTCTCTCGCCTCATTTAGTTGAGATGATAGTGCCTACGAATGTATGTACATTTATTTCGCCATGCCGCCGCTAAAGTGCTGTGTAGGAGGTTGCAATGCAACTAGTGAATCTCACCGCCTATTTAGTGTGCCAAAGGACGATAATTTAAGAAATTTGTGGATGTCTTTCCTTGTTCCGACTAATCCTTTCCTCATTGGACTTACGACAGAGCAGTTGTTGAGAAAACGAGTTTGTCAAAAACACTTCGACAAGGAACAATTCGATGAAGAAGGTCGAAGGATCCGCTTCTCGTATCCCTGCCTGTTTTCTTCGAAAGAAATAGCCCATGGATTACCTCTAAGTTCAGAAGGTATGTAGGTACATCCAATTACCCATACTCTTCCGTAGCTTCTGTGGACTAAACTAATTAAAATGTGTTCTTTCAGAATATCATGTTCTGGATGAACATTATTATCACCAAAAAGATAATGATATTGATGATGTGGCTGAAGCTGAAACATTGATATAAATTCAAAAAGCAGGTAACTATATACATACCTATAGTGCACAAGTACCTCAAACATAAAACCGGCCAAGTGCAAGTCGGACTCGCGCACGAAGGGTTCCATACCACTATATAACAATACTATAGAAATACATCATCTGTGAAAATTTCAACTATCTAACTACCACGGTTCATGAGATACAGTGAGAGAGGGACAGACAGACGGACAGCAGTGTTTTAGTGATAGGGTTCCTTTTTTACCCTTTGGGTACTGTAGCGTTCTGACTTATATTAAATGTGCATGGCCATCTGATGTGCTCGTCTAACAAGGCTGTATATCCCGCGGGGCATGCGGGGCACGCGGGGGATGCACTCGCACAAGGTGCGGCATATTGAGTGGACGTGTGTCACCGAACAAATCTGTGTTTTATTGGCATAAAGTAATTACCTTTACCCAAACCATTACCTGGTATAGTACAGGTACGGAACCCTCATAACTAAAGTTTGTAATAATAAATCATATGATATCACATAGTGTAAAAGAGAAAATTTCACACAAATTAGAGTGTATACCTTGCATAATTATGATTATATGCCTTATAATCTAATCAAAATATTAGAAAATTAGAGTCAAGAGAAAACGTATAGAAAAAATAAAGAATTTAAATAACTAAATGTTCATGTTTTATTTTACTCCAGAACCTACTGTAGTTTAGAAAATAATTGAATGAAAGAACCCTAATCGAATATACGAATAGAGAGGCACATCACTAGAAAATCGATTGATTTAATCGATGTGTGATGATCGTAATCGAGACGTTATCTATCACTAGTTGTCTACAGATGAGCCACAGAGTAAAACAATAAAATATGCGACACCAGCGCCAAAACGGAACATTGAGAACTGTTGAAAAATTTCACTGTCCTATCTGTACCTGGTACATATATAGTGATCTGTGGAATGATCGTATCGTAGGAAAGAAATGTCAAATAATGATGACGTGTGCGAGCTCACGTCATGCCAATGTGATTTTGACATAAGGAACCAATGTTATAAGAGATCGGTCTTAGAGTAAAAAGGCAAGGTTAAATTCTCAATCTACGAGATCGGTAGACTTTAGATCAATGGAAGGAACATAGAGTTAGTAACAATAACTCTATGGGAAGGGACAACCTTGGAACCGTGGACGGAAAAAATCACCCCCAATATCCCTGATCGCAGCTTGGAACGAGATAAATTCCACGGACGTAGTCTCAGTGAAAAATAAGGTGAAGCACTTAATAGTATGTCCATCTTCTGTAGGTCCTTATGCGTATTCACTCACACATTGACATCATAGTCTGACCATCGTCCGCCATTTTTTAGAATCATTTATTCATTTGTTACATGTTGTGCACAGAACAATATATCCTAACATGTTGTGTAACAAGGATCTTATGACAATTTCGAATATCAAACTTATACCCCGTTGCGTTGGGGCGCTACAAAATAACTTAAAACTAGATAAATCTCATTCAAAGAATTAACTTAAATAGATTATCCTATAGTACTTAATATAGTATTTATATTAGGTCTTAATTATCTATTTTATATATGAATTTAACTATTTCATACTAATTTATTTTGCCGCTATATTAACAAACAATAAAAATAAATTGTTTTTTGAGCGTATCTTGCTGGATCTTAACATTTGCTTCGAGCAGTTTATCTGCAATCAACAGCTTGTCAGATGTCAGCTCATTGCAGGTGATTCTGGCGGATAGTTCGTGAGACTAAAAAACAAAAATAAACTCAAACAAAAATTCCTATATAAGCAAAAGATACCCACAACCATCTTAGAATATAAAATACATTTGGTGGTAGTGGGTATCTTTGTACCAGATTATGGATAAACTTGCTGATATACAATATCTCATAACTGACATGGAACTACAATAGTGGGTAATTCTCTGTATGTAGGGAGGGTTGTAATTAAAAAAAAAGCGCGAAATCTGTTTGATCTATGTTGTTTATTCATTGAATACCCAATAAGTAGCCATGTATATTATGCTATACATAACAAACAAGTGTTACTTGGATAAGGTGTAGCAATGTATAGTATAGTATGCTATACCTACACTCAGAAAACACAATAATTCATGCAAAATTACAAACCTAGAAATATTGTTTTTGCATAATCATCACACACAATATTATTTGTTATGTTATTTTAGGTGTCCAATACCCCTAATTTACGGAAAACTTTATAAAATGCAGTAATTTACTTTGCATATCCTAACCACACATCACTATAAACTAGTCAGAGACTTAAAAATTTTGAGAATTGTCTCTAAACTGTCAATGCTAGCGATTTTTAATTTTTTTCTGAGCGAGAAGATGAGTTTATAAACTAGTTTTAAAAATCAGAAATGATGCATCGAATCTAGTTTGGAAGTTAGATTTTTTGGATGTTATTTATAGTAGATATACAAGGGTTAGGAACTGAAATTTTATAGATAAAAAAATTTGCTTGGGTTTTATTCCATGACAAGAGCTACTACACCTATGTTAAATTTCAGCCTGATCTGTTGAGAAGTTTTGGCGCGAAGAAGTAACAATCATTCATCTATCCATCCAAACTTTTGCATTTATAATATTACTGGCAGCATAGACCAAGGCAGGGCAGTGCCTCGCGGTTTCACTCGCGTAATTTCCGTTCCCGTGGGAATTCCGGAATAAAAAGTACCTAGTTTAAGTGCTTTTCCAGACTATAAACTATCTCTGTGCCAAATTTCATTCAGATCCGTTCAGCCCTTTTGACGTGATTAAGTAACAAACATCCAACCGGATGGTTGGATGATCCATCCAAACTTTCACATTTATAATATTGGGATTGTGATGTGATGTAATTTTATTTGAACTCACATAAGAATATAATGAGTGGTGAAATGGGCTTCCGGCTTGGACAAAGTGGGATGAATGGAATACGGGATGGGACCAAGGATGGGAATGGGACCCTATGGCGTCTCCTTCGTTTGGTTTTCATCGATGTCGATGTCATTTTTAATATATAGATAACGTAGATCGAGTAGGTATACCTATTCCTCTAAGATAGATAACCATATTTTCCTCAATCCTAACTACGATCCTAATTCCTAACTGCGAAATTGTGTTTGTTTGTTTGTCCTTCCTTTACGACTTAACTAAACCAGCAATCGACTTGGTATTTAGTATAGGGTTAGTTGAAAGGATCGAGAGTAACATAGGCTACTTTTTGTCCGGATAAAACATCGAGTTCCTATGATAGATTTACGGGAATAGTCCCCCTAGAAATGTGAAATTCAAATTTAACGTGGCTGAAACCGCAGGGAATAGCTACTTTATTATAATTACGACAGCAACAAGTATTTTCGTGGAGCTCCTTTAACCCTTAATAGGGCAGAGATAAAAATTATTCAAAAAGCAGGTTTTTTGTTATTATTTATACGTTTATTAGGACCCTTTTAAACATTATTTATGAAAATCAAAAAATATATAACTATAAGTACGCGAAAATTCGGTGGTAATCATTTTGCCATCGCCCGTTTACGTTTTGGTGTTGGTGGTAAATATTTGACCTTAGCCTGTTATGGTAGAGAGAGAGGAGGTACTAGAGCTGCTACAGTCCATAGCCTCTCCTTCTTCTGGAGCAATGTGAAAGTTTTTGAAGCATGGTGTGGCACATAAAGCTACTTTGCAGACATCGCAAATTATCCTTGATCGTTTTTGAGCATTTTTCGTGCTGCAAAAACGGCATCTAGTAAATTTCCCTTGGTCTTCTGGGTAGTGTGGCACAGAAGAGTGTCTGATTTCAGCATTTCAACACGTGGCCCAGGAGGGTCTTGAAAATTATCTAATCCTCTCGTCTCCAACTCAGGATCTTCACCAAATATTATTGAAAGACCTCGCGAAACTGCATCGTCGTAATCTAGCACGCAATCGCCCAAAAGTGGTTCTTCCGAGATACTTTCGTCGTTACTTTCAATAGCAGAGAGATTATCTTCTAGAATACCGGCGATAATACTATCAGATATCTTCTTTTTCTTTGACATTCTTCTGAAATAACAAGAACACTAATGGGTAACGGTAACTATATTACCACCAAATACTACTATGTTGATGTAACCGGGCAATGGTAAGAGTTTTACCACCGAGTTTACGAAGATTTTCCAATCAGTACAAGTTTCATTTCAAAAGTTATTCTACGGGTCATGCAGGATAATATAATCAATTATCCTACCAAATATCACAAAACCACTTACCAGAATCTTGTTAGAACAAAATTTAAATTTATTTGCGCCAAAAACCTCTAATTTTTAAAATTCTTCGATATTTTTTTGTAAATGTTGGTAGTTTGCAAACTATCAAAGTCAGCGTAGTTGCCAGTGCTAATAAAAGTTTAAAGGGTCTTCACACATTATAAATATTGAACATGAGAATGTGTACATAGAACAACTCGTGCTCTATGGTCAAAAACCTGAGGTGGTAAGCAATTGTCCTTTGCCCTATTAAGGGTTAAGGTGAAATGAGTCCCACGTCACGTTTTGACTGTACGGAAAATCAATTTTAAGGCAATGAAACACTATTATTTACATATTTTTTGATGAGCCTCAAAAGTTAAGGATTTAGTTTAGGTTAGTAACTTAGGGAGTCGAAACACGATTTTCATTTTTACTACGAAAAACCAATTTCATTTGCTCGTTATTCAACATATTTTAGTTAAATGTTGTCTAAAAAATACTTATCATATATTTAACCTTAGACGATTATGGTTTTTTTTTTGCGAAAATTTTAGAGCTATAACTAATGTAGAAATAAAAACCAGTGAAATTGCGTGCGCGCCAGCCGGCCGCCTTCCTTTCTGGCCACAGCGCGGCGTTCGCTCGTCGTCCGTGTCTCGAAAATACTCCGCGACACGAAGCCTCTTTATATTAAGGCGACTTTTTTTTTTTATATGTTGCCTTAATATAGAGAGGCTTCGTGTCGCGGAGCCATTGAAAACCATGACAAATAGAGCTTAAAAAAATTGCTATCCCGTAGAAAGAGCACTAGCTTCTGTTTTTTTCTGTAATCCAAAGTCGGCGAAATATGAAAGCAAAAAATCAAAACAAAACGAGGTGGTTAGTGAAATGTGAGAAAATAGTTTTCGAAATAAGAGAAAAGCTCAATAAACATAATGACCATATTCCACGACGAAGTAGAAATCGAAGACTTTGAATATGATGAAGATGAACAAATGTACTACTATCCGTGCCCCTGCGGAGACCAATTCCAAATCAGCAAGGTTAGGATTAGCAAAACATTGTCCCCTCCCATCCTCCAATTTTCAATGAAAAAGTTCTAGCAATTTACTTAGAATGTTCGTTTCAGGAAGAACTGATGGCAGGAGAAGAAGTGGCTACATGTCCCAGTTGCTCCCTTGTTGTCAAAGTTGTTTATGACTTGGTATGTAATTTTAAATGCTTCCTGCCAGAATTGTCTCTAACCTGGCCATTTCACTTCTATAGACATTAGTCTTAAAATACCATTTTTTACGTGATTTCGACCGCAACAGATGGTATTGTAAACAAAAATACTTTTACTCCCAAGGGTGTATTCTCGAATTTTTCGCTCGCTAAGCCACACTTTTTGAGCAAGAGAAGTGAAAATTACATTGTTGTCAAGACTATTGACTTAACAGCTTTTACTATTTGCAGGAAAAGTTCAAATCAGAATGTGAGGAGAAAGTGAAAGAGAATCGTGGTAAGGAAGCTGTGAAGGCCTAGGGCTCCTGCAGCTGGCTCGACCTGCCGCATGCTGAACATGCCCTCACCAGATGGAACCATGGATGTGGTTGTTGGAGTTTACAGAACTATGTTCTGGTGCTGTGATCTTATTGTAATAAAGCTTAAGTTATAAGACAAGTAGTATAATGGGTTTCTTTGCATACCTACTCTAACATATAACTTCCTACTACTGCTGCTACTTCCACAATTCTTCTAACATTCAATGAGTGTAGAAATAAAATATCAATAAATTGCCAAGTGATTTTTAATACACTCTATAAAAAACTTGATAAACACATTGTTAACTTATTCTAATGTCAATGTTCATAAATAAATATTTAATTTACATAATTAAACAGATTCAACTAATGACTAGCTAATAGAAAAGTTCTATTACATTACACATACATCCATATTGTCATTTTACATTCAACAATATTTTTACAAACAGTTCTAGCCAAGTGATAACAATAGTAAGAATATTATTATAACTATACCAAACTACGGGTTGCACTGACCAATCTGCAAATGATTACACAAAATTACAACTATAACAGACCCCCCATCGGTGGCGTTCCGAGGCTCATGGATAGGAGGATAGGATAGGAAGGAGTATAACTTTATTTTGTGATTCACAAAATAAAGTTATACTCTGTGCCAGATAGCATGGCAATACAGGTTGTTGACCTATCTCCTTCACCAAATCTTTTTGACCTTGCTAGTGTTATACAATTCTTTGGAATCTTATTTTTATTTATTATGCATAAAAGTAAAGACCTATGACCAATAATAGATAGATTCAGGTGTTACTTTGCGGAAATCCATTGAAAAATTTAAGGATGAAATATTTAGTAACAATTCCGCGCAATACTTTCTCCGATAAGTTCTAACAAAATGTAGTCCGTGTTGTAGAAACCGCACCAACTACAAAATGAAAAAAAAACTATCAAAGCAAGAAGTCAACTAGTTTGGTCTCTCTACGAGACATCATCAGGACACCACAATACTCGACCTTAACACTGAGAGCACCAAACAACAACGGCAGACTCCCACCACTGCCACTCCAAGCAACACTCGGAGCTCCGAGTGTCAAAATCTCTGGTGTTTTTGAATTTTTAAACATTTTCGATAAGTACCTAAATTCTTATGTTACACACATACACATATTTTTTTAGTCATGTTAATGTAATTTAACTCTCTCTTAAACATAACATTATTTTAAAGTATCATTGGTTCTAAATTATTTTGGTATTTTATAACTTTATAAAATACGTGAATTCATTGAATGACACTTGTATCACTTTAGGTTTGTATTGAGAATATAAGAGTGACAGAGTAGTGATGAGCAAAGAGAATAAAACCACTGCATCGTGATAAGTTTGAATGCATTTTGCGATTTGGAGAAGGAGGTGAACAACCTGTATTGCCATCTTGTTGGCACTTGGAACAGTACACATTTATGTTTTCCTTAGGACCTACAAACAACAAATACATAATGTTTTTATTATAGATCCAATAACAAGTAAATGCAATAGATACTAGAATCTAGCTAGCTAGATGATCAGTGATAGGTAGACAGCAGATCTATGGAAGGATAAGATTTGAGCTACATAGAGCGCAATTTTTTTTTTATATTGTTGAATTATAAAAATCCTTAATAATTAACATACTAGCTCGGCACAAATGCAATATAATACTGGAAAGAGAAAACAAAGCTACAAATTGTAAATTTATAAAAATAATAGTTTGGTCTATGTAAAGCTATTAAGACAGTACCATAGCTTGAACAAACACGAAATGCCCATTGCTGGGATCTCTGGTCTCGTAACTAGTCGCATTCAACCAGAAAACGTGATTATTTACAGAAAGTAGCTGCTTATTTTATTTACATAAGGAACTTTTGAAAATGTCGTGTACAGCGTGGGCCAATCTAAAGTGCTTATTGGAATCTTACTAGATTGGGTCATTATGTCACTAAAGATTTTACAGTGATGTTATGCCTTTATTAAAAATATGTTTTTTACACTTAAAATTTACAAGCAAGTAAAGTTACTACTCCTTGTTTGTTTTACTATTTGACAGCGTTTTTGAATGTTTTTTCCAGGGCTTTCTCACTCGCGAAGCATCACAGCTAATTTTGAAGCTTGACCTTGACCATGAGAGTTCATTTCGTTCTGAGATAACATCAGAGGCGACCATTTAGAATAGCTAGAGGCGCAAGAACATGCACGGTTCAACGCTCGCCACTAGCCACGAGCCAGACATTACAAACAATCTATCACATCTTTCGATTATGAAGGCGCGATATTCAGGTAAAAAGGTGGATGCAAGTTAGAAAGGACCGCGAGGGTTACCGCTGTTTTCGGCTAACTGCATATTTGTTTATTTAGAGTGTAGTTAAACTAACAGCTGAAATCGGCGTCATTCGCTGATCGAACTATTCTCCTAGCTTCCAATACTCAGGGATTCCTAGCGTAAGTGAGTGCACTACGCGTATGCGACTGTAATGTAATGTCAGGCAAGGCACTCTTAGGTGGCGTTCTGTGATCGCTAGGAGTGGTCGTGGGTGGCGGCAGGCGCCGGCGCCGGCACCTCGGCGGGCGGAGGCAGCGGCAGCTGCGGGGGCGTGTGCGGGGAGGGGGCTACCGCTGCGGGAGTGGGCGCGGGGACGGGGGGGATCACGTTGAAGTGCCGCACGGCCGCCTCCAGCGCAGCACCGTTGCCGCTGAAGTAAGCTGACACCGCGTTGTGGAACAGCAGCAGTTGTTTGTTCATCACTTTTATCTGGAAGTAACAAGAATGTGCGAGGTTTGGATGGCTGAAGGTAGAATAATATGCCAACTAGGTAGTGGAGGATCTTCCCGGGCTGACCCTGAGAGTCGAAAGTCACAGGGTCTTACACACAAATAGTTGGAGTAGTAGTTGGAACTTTGGAGTAGGAACTCCAAAGTTAATTTAACGCCATCTAGCAGATGTTCCTTGAATTTTTGATCACATGTAGATGTACAGTGCGCGTCACAATTAAGTATCCCCCTTGTCTACAAAATATTTTCTAACTTCTATTCGCCTGTGACTAATTTTCAAAGCAAAAACTTATCAAGCCGCTAAGGATCGAACCACCCACCCTTTATATGGAGACTCGAATTCTCGGCATTAGATCAACTGAGCTATTTAGCTGATGGAACAACGTGTCCAATTTTGTCTATCGGTCTAATTAGTCCCCATTTTTAATGCCAAGTCTTACATTTTTTTTATGGATGCGGGTAGGATTTGACTTTGTCGTTTGTAGCGAACAAAGTAATTGTCACTCGTCTTATTTCGTGTGGTTTGCTTTGTGCATATTTTGCGAGAGATCGAAATATTGTTACCAATGTTCTTTCGTTGTAAACAACTTATTTTTGAATAAATTATCACAATCTATTATAAAAAACGTTTCACTGTTTACAGATATTATTTGTTATTATGGTTTATCAAAACAATTATTTCGTTATAATATCATAGATTTATACGTAGTAGTTATTGTATAATATTGTAGACATTTATAGAATACTAGCAGCGCCTCGCGGTTTCACCCGCGTAGTTCCCGTTCCCGTAGGAATTTCGGGATAAAAAGTAGCCTATGTCCTATTCCAGACTATAATCTATCTCTGTGCCAAATTTCATCCAGATCCGTTTTGCCGTTCTGGCGTGATAAAGGAACAAACATCCATCCATCTATCCATCCATCTAAACTTTCACGTTTATAATATTAGTGAGATTATTTTTTGTAATTTTTGTTTTTTTTTTCATTTACTTGCAATTAAGCCCATAAAAAATTATATCAATTAAAAATCTTACATATTGTAAAGAAAAAAAGATAACAATTGATAAAAAAAACGAAACACCGCTCACGAGATTCGAACCCTGTCACTCTTATCTTGTCTTGCATTAATTTGCCGGTTACTACCGCTAGGCCAAGTTGATACTTAAAGATTTCATCGAATTTTAAGTAATGTTACCAAATGAAAATGAAATTAAAATGTAACAATTTATACAAAAATTACATTTTAATGATACAGAACATAAAATTTTTGTTAGAAACGTCAAAAATATGAAAAGAAAATGGAAAATTATAAAAAACATGTAGTTTTGATCATCCAATCTCCAACGATCGCTGACAGGATTTGAACCCACATACATTGAGATAGGGGGATACTTAATTGTGACGCGCACTGTACATTAGGGTGTCCCGTCGATGTATGGGATTTTTTTATTTTCAAGTTACAGCTAAGTAAGAGGTATCGAAAGTTGCGTTATTTTACGAAGATTATGAATCTGGTAAAAAATTTAAAATTACTCTTCATCCTGAGGCCTCTACCGCTCTTTCAAGTTTTGTAAATTTCAAGTTTTTAGAGACCTACATCGTGGGTCTAAAATAAAACGAAAATACAGTTAAGAAGGTGTTTAAATTTCTTTGGTCCAACAACAAACTTCGCTCAGCGATGGAAACTTTTGATTATTTTGAACACAAACAAGATTCAAATGAAATGCAAGCAGCAACGTCGAAAACGCTTTCAAGGAAACATTTCAGTTTGTTTTTCATTCCTATCATTTCATTTGGTTTTGGGATGTCTTTTTAAACTGAGGTACCTTTCAAAATAAGCTTTGAGTAATTTTATTGTAAAACTCGTGACTTATAGTAACGTATAGTAACGATTGTAATTGAAGTTTTCGTCCAAATTTTGTTGATCATCTCATAGACAATTGGAGATCTAACTGAATTGGATGGATTTTTTCCATTATATTGCATTTTCAGGTTGTTCTTTATGTTTAAAACAAACTTTTTGATGTTCTTTACAGTTGGTAGCTGCGGATGATCTAGTTCTTTGTAGGGGCAAAATATAGAACATGTAGGTTCACTTCGCCTCGAACTTATTGTTTAAAAGTCATTAATAGCCACTTTATACATAAAGAGACAGTTTGAATAACAATAGTGTCAACTATTGTTATTGAAACTGTCTCTTTATGGCATAAAATTTACTTTGGATACAAGCAACATACCTACTCGCGAGACAAGTAAAGAATACCATTGGAAAAAGATGAAAATTTGGGTAACTGGAGGTGGAATGGAGGGTAACCCTTACAAATACGAAGCTGCTGGTAACGTTTCTAACCACGCAAATTAAAGATCTGTTCAGGTCCTACATTAAATTATAGTAAAACGATAATACTTTGTTCAGGGTTCGTAATTAGCTTTTATGATACCGTTTAAATGATACCCATTATAAAGAGTCAAAAATCGACGTAAAAATGTCATTTCATGAAAACTTTGAAGGCCGGTAGAGGCCTAAAGACGATTTATTCGTTTTTTATTTTATTTTATTCGTCATCTACGTACTATTTCGCAACTTTCGAGTGGTCTTACGTTACGGAAATCCAAAAAAAGTTTCTACGGGACACCCTAATGTACATGTATACAGCTTAGATATTATTGTTAGCTAGACATGCGCAAACCATATTCGGCTGTGGATTGAACATGACATACCTAGTTCCTTTGAACGGAGGACATAGTTCCAGGAAACATGTCCGGACATGTTAGCGATGAATCATGTTCGAGGTAACTATAATATACTCACTATGTCCTGTTTGGTTCGGAAATTTTAACAACGGAAACATATCCGCGGAACTAGATACCTGGTAGCGTGCGTAGATCTTGTCATGTTCGACGCGGTTGGACATGTTTACATATGTACAAGGAACTGTGTATTCTTTTGGGGAACTAGACTTAATTTCGTTTCTATGAATGAATTTGAATTCTTTTCTTAGCGACTTAACGTGTGCAAGTCAAACCAAGGAACGAACATAGATGGAAAGGATCTATGAACGGAACTACGCGACGCGACGCGCGAGCGAAACGCCCGCGATGATTGGATTGGATTGGTTGGATTGAAGGAACGACGGAACTATTTCAAACGACGCTGTGCAGCGGACCGATTTCGTTCCGAGTGAGGACATAGTTCCAGGGACTATTACGGTCCAGAACGACACATGTCTATTGTTAGCATAGGTCAATAGCACCATGCACCCTGTAAGTCACTGCAAAAGAATTTTCTTAAGCATGCGCAGAAATATTGTCATTACTTTTGAATAAAGAACACGCGAAGTATCATATTTACGTAGACTGAAAAACCAAAATCACTTCCCGGCGCGTTCTTTGAATTTGGAACTAAGAGAGCGCCGGCAATGTTGTATGAAACGGTGTGCTGTTTGAATTTAGAACTCTTTCATCTATCGTACACATTGCGTTCTCGTGGCTGTATAAATAATAAATAAATAAAATTACCTATGTAAAAGGCCCTTTTTTATTTCCTTGCATTTTTTTAAGAAAAGCACTATATGTGCCTCGGCCGAAATGGCAAATGCCTGTCTCGTATCATTGAAGTCGTCGCCTGCGGCTCGGCCTTCAAACTCACACTCGACCTGCAATTTCCTATTTCGCTGCCTTTGCAATAATGTACTATTATATAAAATTGCGAATACTGTGTTTAAATACTTATTTCAAGGTCAAGTAAATCATGCATGTCAATCATAATTAAATAATAATAATAATAAAATCATTTATTGTTCTCTCGACAATGAGCTTAAATTTAAAATAGACAAAAATAGTAGCTAGAACTATAAAAGCAAAGCAACATTGCGCGAGACTGGTGCCTGCATTAGGTTTATAAAAAACCTGTGTTACAGGTCACCAGGCTCCCACTCCGCGGCATAAGTGCAGTTATTGCATACTTATTTACAAACAACAAAAGTCAAAAACAAAAAGTTCAGAAAAAAATTCTTAAAAATAAAGAAAAAATTGTAAGTTAGACAGAATAAACCTAGGGGAAAACTTTATTAAGTTTACACTTTAGTAAATTATTATGAAGGCAGTATTTCCTTGTGATGGGCCGTGTGTGAGTTTGTGCTAGAGTGTGTTTTGTGTGTATGTGTGTGTGTTTGTGTGTGCTCGAGGATTTGATGTGTGTTTTGGTAAGGTCTTCTGAGGCCACCAGTCTCGAAAGAGTCTGGGCAACAAGAGATCCCTTCCCATGTATAAAAATTAGAAGATAATAAGTAGTCACAATTCTGATAACAATAACAACAGGATGGCAAAGTAATAAAATAAAATATGTTTCTCTAGTTCCTAAAATTATTTATGAGCCAGGACATAACAGACTTTCCGTTTGATCGTAATTAAGGCTCTTTAGGTATTTAGTGACCGTATTTTTGCAACTGTATTTGTGCAGGGGATAGATGTTGAGAGACTTATTCAATTTATTGTAGAGAAAGTCCCCTTGGAAACAGAACAAGTTGTTAGAGTGACGAGAGTTAAAGGTTTCAGGCTGGCACACCTTACCTTTTCTGCGTTTACTTTTATTTAGTTCGGGGTCATATTTTAATTTTGAGTGTTTCAAGATAATAAAAGGGGTTTGAAGATTTTTGTATGGAGGGTGGCCCTAAAACCAAGCATTACTTGAGTGAGCGCCTATTTAGAACGATTTTGAACTGTCAAATCTTTGCTTGGTGACCCTTTGAACTATGATTACTCAAGTGTGGTAAACACCACGCTTGGTCGGAGATTTGTATAATAAAAAATTACTTGAGCAGAGATTCTACGCTTGAGTAGAGATCACGTAATGACTGCATAAGTAATGCTTGTAGAAGCTTTCATAGATAATATACAGGGTGGGGCAAATTTTAGGCCCCTTAACTAGCTAGCTACCGTTCCTTTTGTAGTTAGAAGATTTTGTTCTTAGGAACCTTCTATTTTATTTTGAAGAAAAAAATATTGATATTTTTAGTTTTTTTTAATTAGGTAGTATGGTTTGCCCAAAAAATGATATTTGTAAAAAAAAAAAACAAGTTTATCTTAATTGACTCTATTTCCAACCAGGAATACTTTTCCCAAAGTAACTTACCAAATCAAATCCTAAGTTTTGGCAATAATTTATAAAAACAATTCCCATACATTTTTCTAAGAAGCGCCATTCGCCGCAACAAAGTCATGCATACCATTCGAACACGGAAAGCAATTTGTTCTAAATTCAAATTATTTATTGATATATGTTATTAGGTAAACCTTATTGGTAGAATAATATACCACCTCTTTGAATGACAATACCGCTAGACAAAATTGTCGAGAAATATTTTTTCAAATTATTTACTTACCAAACAAGTATTTTTTTATTTAAACTATTGAGTTTCAATGGGTGTGTTTTGCTACTAAGAAGTAACAAGGTAGGTATGTTTCTTATTTTGGTCCGGAGACGTTTTTACGTATAAACCATCGTCGTTAGAGCGAACATGGGTAGGGACATAAGCCTTCAAAATTAGCCTACCAACTTAAAAAAGTAGTTATATAAAAAGATTTTAAATTAAGAACCATTGAATGAGTGACATTGTTGTTTTCACTTCGGTACTCGTTTTTTCATAGATAATGTATGGGAATGGTTTTTTTTTAATTATTGCCAAAACTTACGATTTGATTTGGTATGTTACTTTGGGAAAAGTGTTCCTGGTTGGAAATAGAGTCGATTAAGACCAACTTGATTTTTTTGGCAATGTAATTTTTTGGGTGAAACGTACTTTTTAAAAAAAACTAAAAATGCCAATATTTTTTCCTTCAGAAGAAAACAGATATTTCCTAAGAACAAAACCTTCTTACTACAAAAGAAAAGGTAGCGTACTAGCGTAACCTATAAGAGTAAGGACTCACGAAGCGGTTTTCACCCGTGCCCGCCGCGGTGGCGGAATGGAGTTTTATTTTCAAAACTCACGAGACCGGAGTTTTGTGCGGTTACGCAGCCGTCGCGGTTGCGATTATCGCTCGCAAACTTGGCGGTTGATAATCGCAAGACGAGCGGTTGCAAAATGGCGTCGGATTTCTAACCTCCCCCCCCGCTGTCCACGCGCGGTCGCCCGCCAACCGACCGCAGAACGCGCGGGTGCAACCCGCCGCGGCTGCGGGAGCGCGACCCGCGCCCGCCGGTACAAGATGACCGCCGGTGCAGCGGGACCCGCAAACAATCGCACACGCCGCGGGCGTAAAATGTGCTTTAATTTTTTACATAAATATCTGTATTCTACAAAGGCTGCGGGCCCGCAACCGCGGCGGGCACGGGTGAAAACCGCTTCGTGAGCCCTTAGCCTAAGGGGTCAAAAATTAGCCCCACCTTGTTAGATAATTCATAATACGGGCCTTAGACAAGTCTACAGATGTAAAAGGAGCTTGGAGATTTTTACCCTAACATCGGCAACCACTTTGTTTTATTATATCGCCGCGCACGATGAAAGTTATATATTTGGATAGAAGACAACAAAACAAAATAAAAAGTGTTCCATACTCTAACGTCCTGAAGTGTCAGGTTGCTGAGATATTCACAGATGAAAAAAATGTTTTTCTTTATATGTGAATATCTCGGAAACCTGACGCTTTAGGGCATTATGTGATAGAACATTTTTAATTTGTTTTGGCGTCTTTTATCCAAATATATAACTCTCATTGTGCGCAGCGACTTTGAAAAAAAAAATGGCGGCTGATGTTAGGGCCAAAATCTTCAATCCCTTTCAATAATCCTATAGTTAAGATTCAATACAATGTCAAAACCAAAGATTTGATTTCTTATGGTGTCTAGGGTCATTGATCTGAGTTTATGTCACGCAGAGATAGATCGGATAGGAATTCGTTTACAGAGTACATAATAGCATTTTACGGCAAGCAGGCTTTTGAGCTTTTTAAAAATACATATACATATGACGATGTAAATAATTCGCTTTCACAAATACCAGATTGGTTCACCGCCAATAATCTCTAACTCAATGCTAAAAAAACCAAATGCATAAAATTCATGTTACCAAATGTAAGAGAACTCCCAACTAAGAGAATGCTAAAGAATAAAACTTTTGAAACTATCATGGTTATTACTATAGAAATCATTTAGAACGGGATATTTACCATGATTACATTTTTGAGTTTTTCAATATTTCGGCACAGTTTCATGCGCCATGATCACGGAAGAACTAAAGTCACTGCGAGTTGGTTTTTATTGGCAGACATACCGATCTACCCTCATTCTTGTGGTTTTTGCTACGAACATTACCACTACCACCGGTTTCGCTTTCGAACGCAACTCGATCACGACACACTACACTGACGGTATACACAATCTCACCACAGGGTTCCAGGTTCCGGATAGTTGGAAACCTTCTTCACGGTTGAAGTTTCTGTGTTTGGTAATCTCAATGGCCTCCTGTACCATTCTTGGTATGTAATGTCGCTCTGTTGAAATTACTTGTGGATTGTGTAACTCAATCCAGTGGTTTGGACCAGACTCGAGAAGATGCTCCGCTATAGCCGACTTCTCAGTTGCCAGATTCTTAACCGCCCGTATGTGCTCCTTGACTCTGCAATAGTGCGCTTCGTTTGGCCTATGTAGGAGTTTCCACAGCTACAATTGATCTTATACACCCCTGGTTTCTCAAGTGGGAACGTGTCTTTAGGCGTGCGCAGGTAGTGTATGATCTTTTTCAGCGGCGTGAAAATGGTTTTTATGGAGGATTTTTGCAGGACGTTCGCAACTTTATCCGTCACTCCTTTTATGTAAGGCAAGAAAGCTGGTTTGCGTTCCACTGTACTCCTGTGTAGTTTATGGCTGGTGCCGTAACAAAAGACAAAGAATGAGGGTAGATCGGTATGTCTGTCAATAAAAACCAACTCGCAGTGACTCTAGTTCTTCCGTGATCATGGCGCATGAAACTGTGCCGAAATATTGAAAAATTCAAAAATTGAATCATGGTAAATATCCCGTTCTAAATGATTTCTCTAATGCTAAAGAAATGTAAGAGAACTCCCAACTAAGAGACTCAACTGTATTCCTAGGGTTACATATTGATTCCTCTCTTCAATGGAGACCTCAAATTGACGCTCTCGCAGGCAGACTTATTTCAGCAGCCTATGCGGTTCGAACAATTAGATATATTACCGATGTAGGTACGGCTAGGTTAGTTTATTTCAGTTACTTCCATAGTATAATGTCTTATGGTATCTTGCTTTGGGGACGGGCAGCCGACATCCAGAGTATCTTTGTTCTCCAAAAAAGGGCTGTGCACGCAATTTATAAATTAAAGCTACGCGATTCTTTGAGGGATCTATAGAGATATATAAAGACATAAATATTTTGACAGTAATATCGCAATACATTTATGAAAATCTAATGTATACGCACAAAAATAGATAAAAAAAATAAAAAAATGTGATGTTCACAACAGAAATGCAAGAAACAAGAACAAACTACATATTCCATCACATAGATTACGAAAGGTAGGCAAATCATTTATGGGAAATTGCGTACGCTTCTATAATAAACTTCTATCTGAAGCAACTGAGCTCCCTATTCGTAAATTTAAATAGTACATAAAACGAAATCTTATCAAGAAAGCCTTTTACTCCATAGATGATTATATCAATGATGTTAATGCTTGGCCAGATGTCGCCCAGTTCCGCACCGACCATAGTATAATAGGAGAACAATCTTAAGCTTAGTTTTATATGTATAAATATTGACCTGTATCTAAATCACATTATATTTTTAAGACTTAGATAGGCAAATAATATTGTATTACGTTTTAAGTATTATAAAAATTAACCCATAACATTTTGTTTCTTATTTGATAATAATTACTATTTATAAAACTGTTTATGTATAAAATTTGACCTGTCTAAGTGCTTTTTTGTAAGCCTAAAGAAATAAAGTTATTGACTTTTTTTTTAAAAGAAAGTTATGTCATTTTCCTCATCTTTGATTATGCTGGGGATTTTGTTACAGATTGTTACCAACCTGTTATTTGGGCTTTTACTGGCTAAGCACAAATTGGTTCTAAGTATTATAAGTTTATCTTTATTCCGTCTATTACATTTTGAATTATCTTCGATTTTGGATTTAAAGATGTCTATTTTTCCTAACAAATACAGCCATTTGGTATAGGTAGATAAAAATGTCAATATTTTCTTATCTCTAAAATGCGGTCTACATTTTTTTGTCCTATATTTACTAAGATACGTAATAATTTGTTTAGTCTAATAAACAGGTCGCCAAACTCCACGCTATCTGTTGTAGTGGGGGTAGGATGTCAACATTAGTTATTGCATCAGACCAAAGTCTGGACAGAGAGCTTAGTGAGATGAGGTTTAATAGACATGGTAAAGTTGTACCCTGTTCTGATGCAGCAGCTGCAGTTTGACGGCGGCGTCGTTCCTCAGCCGCTCGTACCGCAGCCGCAGCCGGCTCACGGCGGCCTGCAGCGCCTCCGCACTGGCGCCCGTCGCACCCGCTAGCTCCACCTCGCTGCGGTATGCGTCGTACTCCACTCTGGAATGGAAGAGTCTTTTCAGTGTCTCTGGTGTGCTGAGGGTTCAATGTGCTGTTATTAACGCTCCACTTGTGACGCGAATTTGACTTAAATCTCATCATACTCACCGGGGTTTTTAACTCAAAATTTTCTTAATAAACAATGTTACTTTTACTTGGTCAATGAAAAAGACATGTTTTTTCAACAATAAACAAAGGTATATTATAAATCCCATAAAGTTTATTGATCTTCACACCTATAATGTACGTAGAACGCTAGAAATTACTAGGTTTTTTTAAATGTGCATGATGGCACTATAGGAACCATAAATAAACAAACAATAAAGGTTGTTCCAAACCAAAATGTTACTAAAAAAATCTGTGAGCCGGGGTCCGGGGACCTCGCACACCAGTTGGCGATAACATTTCGATGTGCGTCTGCGACGCCGCCGGTGCGGGGTGTACCCACGGTGCGAGGTGTACCCCCGGTGCGAGGTGTACCCCCGGTGCGGGGTGTACCCACGGTGCGAGGTGTACCCCCGGTGCGGGGTGTACCCACGGTGCGAGGTGTACCCCCGGTGCGGTGGGGCACGCGTAATGAGGAAAGCACACGAAATCACAACTTAATTCGATGGCGGTTAAAAAGTGATTCTACTTTTTGTAGCCGCCCGGTTTCACAGACATATACGTCGCAAATGGCGGGTTAAGAATGCCGCTTGCAGTAAATATTAATTTGTGTTTACAATAGATAAGAAGAAGCACTAGTCACTACACTAGTCCTGGCAAGGGCCGAAGTTTTCTAAAAGGATTATAAAACAATCAATCAAAATAGATTGCAAATGAAATAAAGAGTTGTATCTTTATGTTTAGAAGGCGAAGCGCGGGGGTTGTTCTTAGACATGGCATCTTTATGTTTAGAAGGCGAAGCGCGGGGGTTGTTCTTAGACATGGCATCTTTATGTTTAGAAGGCGAAGCGCGGGGGTTGTTCTTAGACATGGCATCTTTATGTTTAGAAGGCGAAGCGCGGGGGTTGTTCTTAGACATGGCATCTTTATGTTTAGAAGGCGAAGCGCGGGGGTTGTTCTTAGACATGGCATCTTTATGTTTAGAAGGCGAAGCGCGGGGGTTGTTCTTAGACATGGCATCTTTATGTTTAGAAGGCGAAGCGCGGGGGTTGTTCTTAGACATGGCATCTTTATGTTTAGAAGGCGAAGCGCGGGGGTTGTTCTTAGACATGGCATCTTTATGTTTAGAAGGCGAAGCGCGGGGGTTGTTCTTAGACATGGCATCTTTATGTTTAGAAGGCGAAGCGCGGGGGTTGTTCTTAGACATGGCATCTTTATGTTTAGAAGGCGAAGCGCGGGGGTTGTTCTTAGACATTGCATCTTTATGTTTAGAAGGCGAAGCGCGGGGGTTGTTCTTAGACATGGCATCTTTATGTTTAGAAGGCGAAGCGCGGGGGTTGTTCTTAGACATGGCATCTTTATGTTTAGAAGGCGAAGCGCGGGGGTTGTTCTTAGACATTGCATCTTTATGTTTAGAAGGCGAAGCGCGGGGGTTGTTCTTAGACATGGCATCTTTATGTTTAGAAGGCGAAGCGCGGGGGTTGTTCTTAGACATTGCATCTTTATGTTTAGAAGGCGAAGCGCGGGGGTTGTTCTTAGACATTGCATCTTTATGTTTAGAAGGCGAAGCGCGGGGGTTGTTCTTAGACATTGCATCTTTATGTTTAGAAGGCGAAGCGCGGGGGTTGTTCTTAGACATGGCATCTTTATGTTTAGAAGGCGAAGCGCGGGGGTTGTTCTTAGACATGGCATCTTTATGTTTAGAAGGCGAAGCGCGGGGGTTGTTCTTAGACATGGCATCTTTATGTTTAGAAGGCGAAGCGCGGGGGTTGTTCTTAGACATGGCATCTTCATACATTGCCTAAGTTATTGAAGTTGAACGATCAATTTCAAATAACATACACAATACATAATACTAATATTATAAAGAGGAAAGATTTGTTTGTTTGTTTGTTCGACGGGAATAGGCTCCGAAACTACTGGACCGATTTGAAAAATTCTTTCACCATTAGAATCCTACATTATCCCTGATGGACATACCCTATAGAATATTTTCAATAAAGTTAGGGATCCATATGAAAACTTCGATAATGTAACCCAAGGTGTGAAAAAAAATACCATAAGAAATCCTTATAACGCGTACGCTGCGGAAACTATTGACAATAGAGCAAAGTGATGTAGGTACTACACTTTTATAGAAGACATTTATATCTACAAAAAAAACACCATGTGTTGTGTCAATTAACTACTTTTTCATGTTAAAATATAAAAAAAGTAACGCTGAAAAATCCTCGCGTAATCTGAGGAAATTATTGACAATAGAGCAAAGTAATGTACCTACTACAGTTTCATAGAGGACACCAATATCTACAAAAAGATCTGCATTAATAATGTCTAAGTGCTTTTTTGTAAGCCTAAAGAAATAAAATTATTGACTTTTGAACTATTATAGTTATGGCACAATAACTACTTATAATGAGGAAATTTGTTTGTTTGTTTCAATTGAATAGGGTCCGAAACTACTGGACCGATTTGAAAAATTCTTTCACCATTAGAATCCTAGATAATAAAACGTATAATATGTATTACTAGCAGCGCCTCGCGGTTTCACCCGCGTAGTTCCCGTTCCCGTAGGAATTTCGGGATAAAAAGTAGCCTATGTCCTAGTCCAGACTATAATCTATCTCTGTGCCAAATTTCATCCAGATCCGTTTTGCCGTTCTGGCGTGATAAAGGAACAAACATCCATCCATCCATCCATCTAAACTTTCACGTTTATAATATTAGTGAGATGAGATTAATATCTAAAGTCATCATCATCAGCCTATTTAGTTATTATTTATTAGTCCACTGCTGGACATGGGCCTCCCGTAATGAGCGCCACAGCGCCCTATCTTCAGCAGGCCGCATCAAACATCAGCCAGCAGTCTTTCGCAAATCGTCATCCCACCTGGTCGGAGGGCGTCCTACACTACGTTTGCCGAGTGGCAGACTTCACTCAAGAACACGTTTACTCCAGAGGTTGTCGGTTCTTCTCGAGATATGGCCAGCGCTAAAGTAAGTAAGTTTTATAATATATTTTTTTATTCGGCCCCGATATTACATTGTGTCTGTGTGTAATCTATCTGTGGGTTGTTGCGGCATCATAGCTCCCAAACGGATGACTTTGATTGTTAATTTTGCCAAAAGCAGACTTGATTGAGTGTTCTAAGTAGAGATGGGCCGAATATTCGTTTTATATTCGGTATTCGGCATATTCGGCAGCTTTACCGAATATTCATATTCGGCCGAATATTCGGCTGAATCACCTAATGTTCGGCAAAGTGATACTCAAAGTTTTTACTGTTAAGACCCGTGTATTATGATGATTTGAGTGTACAGTGTAATGAAGTAAGTATTTTAGAGTGTAGCTTTCTGATTTTGTCGTCACTGAAGCTTTATTTTCAATTAAAGTAGGTTGGTAAAAAGATAATAACTTCAATCAATATCTTCACGCCGGATCCCTTGCAGGGTAGGCAAGGAATCCATAATAACTTAATGCAAAACATAGGTATATTATAGCTGTTTTGGGATTAGGCTTCTGTGTTAACTCTTTATAATACTATATTAAACAGGCCTTAATTGAAGGAAAATAAACAAGATATTTATTTCGGTCAGTCTTTATTGTGTTAGAGAATAGCTGAATCAAATCACAACACCTTAGTAGATTATGAATAATATTTTTTTCTAGTTTCTACTCAGCATAGCGTCGCAAAATATATTTATTGATATTAAACGTTTAAACCTATCCTATTCAACCAATATAGTTCTTTATAAAGAAAATTAGTAATTTGTACTTTTCAGGTTGATATTTAAGAGATCAATCACTTAATCTACACATTAAGAGTTAGGAACTTAATTATAGTCTACTGAGATATAAGCAAATATGACATCTCATATACGACGGAACGGAATCAAATGTACCGAATATTCGGCCGAATATTCGGTTCGGTAAAAGTTTTACCGAATATTCGGCCGAATGTTCGTATTCGGTGAAACCCATGTTCGGCCCATCTCTAGTTCTAAGCATGGAAAATTTGCCGAGTGTGTTAAAATTTATATTTTTTTGTTAAATACTTACTATGTATCCGTGCGAAGCCGGGGCGGGCCGCCAGTTTTAAATAAATAAATAAAGTTAAACATTCAATGACAATGTGAGTTTATTTTTAGGGTTCCGTACCCAAAGGGTAAAAACGGGACCCTATTACTAAGACTTCGCTGTCCGTCTGTCACCAGGCTGTATCTCATGAATCGTGATAGTTAGACAGTTGAAATTTTCACAGATGATGTATTTCTGTTGCCGCTATAACAACAAATACTAAAAAACAGAATAAAATAAATATTTAAGGGAGCTCCCATACAACCAACGTGATTTTTTGTCGTTTTTATAGACAATGGTACGGAACCCTTCGTGCGCGAGTCCGACTCGCACTTGGCCGGTTTTATTGTATTCTACCCTAGACAACAATTCCCGCGCTTGGCCTTCGGCTTAGCAATGTTTGCAAAGGAATCAATAGGGTGATGATTAGTTGTGTTGTGTACCTGGCGGCCTCGTACTGCCTGACTGTGAGCAGCGTGTCCTCCATGCTCTTGTCGGTCAGCGTGCTGAGCGAGTTGTTGAAGAAGTGCAGCGCGGCCAGCAGCGTCTCGCCGTTGCGCGTTAGCGAGCGCTGCGTATCCGCGTTGTACAGGAATCTGGAACCACGGACGTGAGCTGAGAATCAACTAAGTATATATTACACTGGGAGCATGTTACAGGTCTCGCGCAGCGCGGCCGCCAGCACTGCGTGTGTAGGTTGTGTACTGTAGGTAGAGGTTACTCACTGCTCCCTGAGCTCAGGCGACTTCTGCGCGAGGTCCGCGAAGGCCTCGCCCAGCGCGCGCTGCGTGGCGAGCGCGGCCGCCAGCTGCGCTGCCAGTGCCGCGCTGAGCCGCGCTACGCCCATGTATTTGCGCTGCGTCTCGCGGAGGCCTGAGATGCCGGCCTCCAGCTCTGAAGAACAGAGGACAAGACCATCACTACTAGCCAATCCTGATGCCATCGAAGCGTGCGATTACACGGTCGAAGCGACGCCACTACCGCCCGCCTCCCCGCATATATATTTTTAGCAATATATTGCTAATTTTGAATATGATGGCGGTCACCGGCGGTAGGTATATAGGAAGTTTCGCAGAATAAGACATTTTCGCGGCGAAGCGCGAAGGTTGATTCCGTATAAACAACGAAAATTCCTGAGACACAGAATAGATCCTCACCAGTATCAACAGTCCTGGAGCTCTTGCCAAGCTTCTCATAGAGTATCTGCTTGGTGC
Source organism: Eupithecia exiguata (assembly GCA_947086465.1). Taxonomy (NCBI): domain Eukaryota; kingdom Metazoa; phylum Arthropoda; class Insecta; order Lepidoptera; family Geometridae; genus Eupithecia; species Eupithecia exiguata. The sequence continues at coordinate 251,619 of OX352246.1, forward strand.
ACTTGTAGGTGGAGACGCCCCAGCTGCGGATGCTGTCCAGCTTGGAGCTACTGGCTCGCACGAGAGTGGAGCTGCCCGCCGCCCCCTCGCTCAGGCCTGTGCCGTTGGTCTCCGCTACTGTACCAGCATGTTAGAGGTACAGGAGGGTAGAACACACAAGTGTGGGATTAAGACATGCCACAAACAAGTAGTAGGTTTAGTCAGTGCAGGTATTGTTCAATTCACCATTTGAGGATGGTTCACTAAATACAGCACTCTTTCCTCACTCATAATCCAAAAAAAAAAAACAAATACAGGTAGGAACATTGCAACAGTGTATTAGTTCTTTGCAGTAATGGACTAAACATATCTCCATTTTGAGATCTGTAAGCAGATTGAATTGAGCAGGTTGATTAGCTAGTGTAATGTCCTCACCAATAACAATCAATCTAGGTTTGTTTATTGTTTACTATATAGTAATTTGTCAAACTAGGATAGTTTTTATAGTTAAAAGGTTTCAACCATGTATATAAATTTCTAGTGTAATTTGTTTTTAAAAATGGTTTAGTTACTGTATATACAGTAACTAACACCATTTTTAAAAATGGTTTAGTTACTGTATATACAGTAACTAAACCATTTTTAAAAATGGTGTTAGTTACTGTATATACAGTAACTAAACCATTTTTAAAAACAAATTACACTAGAAATTTATATACATGGTTGAAACCTTTTAACTATAAAAACTATCCTAGTTTGACAAATTCATAACAAATGTAACGGATGTAAACAGTTAACTAGGAATCTTATTTGTGTTGGAAGAACGCCAATGTTTCATCCCTTAACGACAACACGAATAAGTAGTTAACCTGCTTACATCCATTATCTGGCTGTGCAAATGAAGACCTGTATAAACAACCCCCTCCTCTAAACTCTGTTTGAATTACATTCTTAGAAGGAACACCAGAATAGATTGTCACAAAAAGCAAGTTCCATACTACAGATACCCAGACACCATAGAATACTTGCATATAAGTTATATATAGCCAGTATTCTAATTATTGCTTCGTAGAGTAATAATTTCTAGTGCAGATAAGCATAAAGGTATGTTTGTGGTTAGTGAAACTAGTTTTTTAGAGTTAGTTTGTAATGCAGCTCTAGAATATCTAGAAAGCTGTGATTGTGGACTGACCGTACGTCGGCGTGAAGGGCATGGAGCGCGAGGTAGTGAACTGCGGTTCGGTGCCCGACGTGATGGAATCCGACGACTCGCGCAGCGGCGGCGTGTCCTTCAGCATCTCGTGGATGCTGCGTTCCGACTGCCTGCACCCACAACCAACGCCGTTACTAGCACACTACCCACCAAATACCGGCCTACTTACAGCCAAATTGAGCCCCAATATTATCGAAAACTCTACATAATCCAAACAAAGCATACGACTCACCATTTCGACATTTCGTAGGCTTATAAGCTTCACAGAAACAATACAAAACTACACAGAGATACTTTATGTTAGGGACGACGATTTTAACAGTAGTTTATTACATATTTTACAGCTGATTGCACGGATATTTTGATTATAATTGTTCACTCCACTCTACACACATAGTTATTGTATACTCTTGGTACTATACTTAAAAATCTGTGTTATTCTTTGCAAGTTTGCACAGGACGCTAGCTTTAGCTAAAACGGCTATTGTTTAATGTAAAACGCTGCTAATGCTTGCTGCTTAGAGTAATAAGGCTTGCTGAGTGAGTAGCTGATCGATTTCATCCATGGCGTAGCATATTTGATTGACGTTAATGAGTATGACACATTTGACACTGGCAGCTCGCATGAGGTGGATCAGTCAAATGCTAGCATGACTACATGCTACTTAGAGGAATAAGGCACTAGAGGTGTTGTACTTAGAGTATACCTATACTCTAAGGTGTTGTATATACCCATTTCAGTCACTCAAGAGAGAGATAAAAATATGCTTGTAGCCTGAGAAAAAATGAGATAGAATGAAAGTTTCTCTGTCTCTACCAGTGTGCCAGTTTTTTCATTGTTTAGCTCTAATAAGAGCTAAACAAACATGCCGGGCACATCACATAGTATTTGTTGTTTTCGACCTAATGATACTTTCTGATAGTTAAATGTGTGAAAGTGACTCTGCGGGCGTTCCTGCGTCTCTCAACGATATAAATCTGAAGCAATGATGGTGCGGTGCAGTGTTTTTGGATGTAAAAGTGACGGTGAACGAAAAGTGCCGAGTTTGTCATTCCAATCGTAAGTACAAGCTCGTTTGACTTCAAAAAAGGTTCAAAATTTATAGTTTCATAGATTTCCGTACAGACAAGACTCAAAAACTATGTTTTAAAATAATTCTAATAAATATAACCTAAAATTACGAAAATTTAGGGTTGCCTGCACTCGAAAATAAAATTCCCCAAATGTCGTGGCGCATTGAGACATGAATACCTACATCTACATACATTCTTAAAATATGTTTTTGTTTGTTACAGATTTCCCGAAAACAATGATTTACGTTTGCTTTGGATAGAAGCCACGGGTCGAAAAAACTGGGAACCCAAAAATATTTAGTAATTTGTTCAACATTTTCATAAAAATCGTGAACAAAAAAGAAACGCGAACGCATCTGTTCTCTTATGCTGTTCCAAGACTGGTAAGTAAAATAAATAAATACATAAAAAGAATCAGTGCTACCATGATGGGTGAAGGACTGTTTGAGATTTTTATAGAAAAATTATACCCACTTTGTGTTTTAGTCTACCTACTAATCAAAATACTAAATCGAAAATATTTAAATGGTATTGGGATTTGGTGTTACTAATATAACTTACTATTACTATAGTACTATATATAATTTTCATATTAATGCTTCAATATTTTATTTTAGGCATGCAAGATATATACTACGGAAAAGGTACGTGAGGAAAATCATGAAAACTTTGAGTTTGTAAGAGAAATACAACGCAGTATAAATAAAACCACCAGTGTAAATTAGTAAGTAGGTATGTACCGTTTAATTAGTGTATGTACAATTTTATTTATCAAGTGTATGGGTATTGATTAAGGCTCTTTGATAGAAATAAAGACTGATTGATTTGTGATCCTATGATTTGTGGAGAGTAATCATAATCATCACACACAATGGTCATTATTACATACCTAATAAATAAAACAGAATATAAAATATTTGGATACATAGGCTAGGACGTAGGTAATATTGTGTTTAAGGTGTAAAAAATTTAATTTGGTTTTCTCTGCACATTTTACCTGAAGTATAATTTAAAAGTGCTTTTGAATTTCGTATAATGGTTGTCTTATCTTAGCAATACCTTATGTGTAAGATTTAATTACTTAAAAGAAATGTGATTTCCAAAGTGCAATATTTATTGTAAGTCTGTGCTTGGTAAGTGTTTGAATTGATTATCTAGCAATAATATTATTTTCAAAATTACATTATTTTAGTATTTGAAATGATGTCTACTTACACGTTAGCTCGTATTATGTGGCGGTGGTAATAAATTTAAACGAAACCTAACATTGATACCTGAACGTTGTTTTATTTCTATGCTCATTAAATTAAAAGTTTACCTACTCCCGCATACGTAGGTACCTACCTAATTTAATGAATGATGTATGATACTAAAATACCACCTACCAGACATGAAATTACGAACCTAAAGTCAGGGTAACAAAATTGTATGGCAACACCACTTCGTATTACTCTGTCCCTTTTTGCGGCCACGCATGCCAATCATCTAGTTAAATTCTCAATCTACGACATGCTAGTACTACATCGATCAAAAATGTCCGGCTTTGCCGGCCCCCCTTAGATTCACAATGCGCACGCCACAACCTTCAGTAGCAAAAGAGAAACATTTTGACATGTTAGGGAAGCTTTTCAACTAGTGTCATTAAGCGTTCAGACAAAAAGCATGGGTAAGTGCTCGTACAAAAAATGCAAGAATCACTCGTCCAAAGTGCTGAAAAAGGATGGAATTTCTTATTTTCAGTAAGTTTATATATATTTCTTACCCGTATATTGAGATGTGAGTCATATACTTGTGAAATCAGCATAAAATATTGTTGTTTGGTTTGCCTATGTTAAAATATTAATTTTGTTCTAAATTGATAAATGGAGAGGCTATTTCTTCTAATTTTTTTTTTTCATTTTTAGTATGTATTAATATATTTTTCATAAAAATAAGTTTAATATTACTAGTTGATGATTTTTAAAATAACTAGTTGGCCCGCCCTAAAATTTCATTTGCGTAGACTCTCTAATAAAAGAAAGACTAGGTTCTTACCTAGGTAGGTAAGAACCTAGTCTTTCTACCAGAAGTATGAATTTATAAAACGTTTATTTTTTGTCCCGTAAAAAAACTCGTGCAAAGCCGCAGACAGGAACCAGATCTTTTTAATCTAGAGTGCCTGCCTGAAATTGTATTTTAAGTTTAAATTGTTGTATGTCTGAAATGACCCTTTTGTATAAATACCTACTGTTGAGACACCAATTTATAGTTTCATCAATAAATGATTCGTTATCTTTACCTGAATTCTGTTAATTAATCCTTATAGAAAATAAACTGAGTAGGTAGGTATATAATTCTCAGGTAGGTTCCTACCTACTTACAAAATAAAATAAAATGAATTCGACTCCACCAATCTCTTGTTCCGTATGGAAAAAACTTGTCAGGCTCTGCGCAAACTGTCTGCGTCAAAACAAAACGTAGACAATTTTGATTGACATTTTTGTAAGGCTCTAGGAATCTACGGGGGAGGCCGCGAACTACTTATTTTTGATCGAAGTAGTACTATAATAACTCTATGGCTACATGGCATAGCTAAGTAATGAAAAAAGAGATCCCCTTCGACTTTAGATCAATGTAGCTATATAAGGGCAAAGCCCAAGCAACATAGAGTTATTATAGAGTACTTTAATAACTCTATGGTATATCTCTATGGTAAAGATCCTAGGATCTAGGATCTTAGGTCCTAGGATCTAGGATCTTAGGATCCTAGGATCTGGGATCTTTGCTCTATGGATAGTACTCTGTAATAACTAACTACCAAGTATAATTTGCCTACTTCATTGACGAAGGTAGTTAGATTATTACAGTAATAATCTAACTACCTTCGTCAATGAAGGTAATTGTTTTCTGTAAAATATTGATAGTAATTACCATCAATATTTTACAAAAAAATTAAAAAAAATAAAATTACCTACACATAAACTTATTATTACTGTAATAATCTAACTACCTTCGTCAATGAAGTAGGCAAATTATACTTGGTAGTACTACTAACTAATACTAGATATTAGTTAGTATTAAGTTTATGTGTAGGTAATTTTATTTTTTTAAATTTTTTTGTAAAATATTGATAGTAATTACTATCAATATTTTACAGAAAACAATTACCTACACATAAACTTAATACTAACTAATATCTAGTGGCACAATCGGGGCGGCCTTATCGCTAACAGTGATTTCTTGGAGGCAACCTTTGGATGAACAGAATCGGTACGTATTAAAGCTGACGGTAGTGTCATAATTAAAATAATAAATATTTCACCATAAAAAAGTAGTGTAGACCGGGGGCAATAGTAACAGGAGGCAATAGTAACATTGCTCAAAATAATAACTCAACTACTAGGCGACCTGTGTGTGTGTGCGTGAGCCGGGGGCACGCGCCTAACGTGTCCTGACTTGTTCACTAGTCGACAGCGCGCTGGCTGCGGAACGGACGTCTGCAGGAGCATTTGTTTGTTTTCAAGCACCCAAGGTAATTTTTTTTGCCATTTTGTTTGCTCTGTCACTCAGTGGTTATTGTGTTTCATGTAATTATATATATACCACACGTTTACGTAGGTATCCAGCCTTATAATTCCCAATATTGTGTGTCTAAAGCTCAACTCAGTGTTCCGAGGTATTTAGTTATTTCTCCAAAATCTATACTTGGGGTCAATCGTACCGTCGTCACTGGGGTCAGTTGTAACGGTACAATTAACCCCGTGGTACAAATGACTCCTAATACAATTTAATTAAGTATAATATTTAGTAAATTTTTAGGTTAACCAATAAGGTTAAATATTAACTATTTGTTTAACTTTCATTAAGAAATAGTTTCATATTGTTATTTTTAACACTGTTGACATAATCATATAAAGATAATGATTTTACTTAATGTTAACTTAAAGTTTTACAGGGGCAATTGTACCAGGGGTCAATTGTAACTCCATAGAAAATAATATTTGCCATTTATTTAGAATAATTTTAGATTTATAAGCTATTTGTCAAGTCTCAATCAAAGCTTAGACCATAATGATTATACCAAAATATTAGAATTTGCATTATTTGTGTTTAAAGTGGAGAAAACTTAATTTTAAATTTGTTTAGTTTTATCTTTGTAATTTTGTTGAACTGTTCCTAAACTTGAGTTCCTATCCTAATGATAAGGACTGATTAATAAGTGCCAAAATAACAATTATTAGTAATTATAGTTATGATTCGATTATTAGTTTGTTTTTTATTTCCTTTTGAATTTTTGGTACAATTGACCCAGAGTAGGGGTCAATTGTAGCACTCGACCTGTCATCATTTTTACCTAATTTTCCCTATGTTCTGTAAGCCCTATGTAAAATTCAACAAAATGGTTTGTAGCTATTGAATTTCGGTTTCTAGAAACATAATCACTATAGTAAGAACCCAAGTGGATTTAGTACAATCGTGCGAAAACCAAAAAATGTTACGACTGCCCCCGGTCTACCCTACCTAGGTAGGTACATAAATGAAAAAAAGAAAATGCAATAATTTATAAAAAAATAGCAAAAAGGTATAACAACAAGGCATAGTAAATAACAAAAATTATTTAAGATATTAAAGGTAATAAATAACATAGGTACTAGGTATTTTATATAGTGCCTTTATTAGGTAAGTATATCTTAAATCAGGGAACTTCAATTTAAAAAAAAATGGTATTTCTCTCGTTCCTGTCTTAAATCTATGTTATTTATTACCTTTAATATATCTTAAATCAGTCAGCAGGATTACGAGACGAGACTTGGAATAGTCCTTTTCACTTTTCACATCGAATGTCGAGTGAACTTTCCAGTTGGTGGTACGTTAACATTATGGTACGTAAGTTCCTTGTATAATACCTAACCCAGTGGGTGTTATAGCTTAGTGTCTTTTGTAAATACCTGGAAGTAGGATAGTGAAACTGTGATGCATAGAGCTAAAATTTTATTTCAAATATAAATAATTTAAACTAAGATATACATACATACCTACTACTTACCTACTAACAATGATTTACCTACGCTAGGTACCTATTTTTATTAAACCTGTTGTTGGTTGTAGGTACTATGTGTTTGTATTGCAGGTATTATGACACGTATTGTGTTTGTTCCCTTCCTTACCTACCTTACGATTTCGTCCGTATTCTGGTAACCCGCCGCCGCCGTCATCGTCGTCAGTTTTTGGACGCCCGGCGTTTAGGAAAACAGATAGGTAGGTAAGTAGGTACATATTTTTTTAAGGAAAGGAATTTGATTCTTTGCGGAAGGAAGTTGCTTCCTAAATAATGTTAAAGTACCTACGTAAATCTGAAAAAAATGCAGTTGTGCACCACGTTATGTGCCATTTACGTCTGATTTGTAATTTTGGGCTTTCAAAGACCCCACGCGACTGAAGGTGTACTTTTTTTTTTACAAAAGTCGGACATCCATTTTGATAGAAAATAGTTAAATACCAAAAAGGTCTATGTAGGGAAAAAGTTCTTTGGATTGTTCAAAAGGGTGTGAAGATATTTTACTCTAACTACAGAAGTGCTCATGAAAGTAACTTTGAGCAGGAGTGTACCTACAGCTACGCACAGAACAAGAAGAGATGAAGAACTGAATGCAGATAAAAGTTAAGATAAGGTTTCTGTACAGCTGGAGACCTCAAAGCTATTACCTTTGTTTTGTTTGAGTTGTCGTAAATATCTTTTGAGGCCCTATTACTGTTAGATCAATACTGCTCAGTTTGCTTCTGAAGTTTCTGAATTCGGTAGCGTCATATTAAATCTCAGTATTCTGTTCAAAATAGTAGATGGGGATGCTATCAGCTCGACAGTTCGACATCATTGTTACCAATGAAGATTGGTAGAGTAGGTAAAGTTCCTTTGTCTATCTATCTCTGCAGATCTCGTGTGGTGGAGTGATTACGCGTCGAAGTCGATCTTCAACAGCGTAGCAGTGGGTGGCGGTACTCCCGGCGAGGGGGAGACCAGAGGCAGCGGCCGCCCGCCGCCGCCGTCGCCCTGCGAGCTGTCGCTGACGACCAGCGTCTCGGGCGCGCAGCATGACGTCTTCATCGACATGGACTCCGTTGAAGTTTTGTGACCCTGCAACAATCATTTGAGTTGTAGTAAGGTTATCTTCGTCATTTATGCAATGAGCGAGCAGGGCTTCATTGTAGGAGCACGGAGTACACTACTCATGGTCTGTATTCCGGGTCGGGGTAGGGTAGGTACTCATTTATGCAATGAGCGAGCAGGGCTTCATTGTAGGAGCACGGAGTACACTACTCATGGTCTGTATTCCGGGTTTTACCGGTTCAGTCAAACTTAGTAGGTACCAGTACCAATACGAGGAAGCCAAAAACTATGAAAGGAAACTGGCAAAGCAAAAGCGCATAGCGCAAATTGTTATTATTTGAGGCGGGCATAGCTGGGCATAGCGCTTCTTCACGACATTACAAGCTCAAGGTACCTACACTATAGGTAGCTCTACCCTCGGTATGTGGAGCGTCATCGTCATGACAAGCATCGTCACCACTGCTAACTCGGCGCATCATCAGACGTCACCTTCAAACACACCACTTTCACTTCTTCCACATTCATCCTCTGAAATAAAAATACCTATTTAATTTTATCAGGCGCAAACATAGTGCAAGGAATGCAGACGTTGTTAGTGATGGGTCAGAACAATGGAATGTGAATGAATGGCGAATTATGAATAAAGGAGTGTAAAGTACCCTCTTGAAGCATCTAGCGATGGAATGGCACAAGGTGGCGAGGGGCTTGCGGCGGCGCATGAGCACGTAGAGCACGGGGTTCAGCACGTAGTTGAGCAGCATCAGCAGGTCGGAGAGGTTAGCCAGCGGCTCCAGACGGCGCCAGTATCGAGGGCCCAGGGACAGGTACAAGGCTGACGTCACCTGCAACAACCGATAACTGCGTAACTACAAGAGAGTGAAGATTACCTATCGTCGCTTCGCTACACATAAAACGCCTGATGTGTAGGTACTTGCTCTAACTAAGAGGTCTCATGTAATATGGAAGTTAAGAATCCAGATAACTGGTTGTTATGGGCAAAGAGACGGGAATAGATCTTCACAGCTGAAGATCGCTGTGTGAAGGCACTTAGTCCTTGAACAGAAACAGCTTTCTTCAAAGGGCACAACCGGCTCCGCTCAGATCTTCAAAGGGCACAACCGGCTCCGCTCAGCTCTTCAAAGGGCCCAACCGGCTCCGCTCAGCTCTTCAAAGGGCACAACCGGCTCCGCTCAGCTCTTCAAAGGGCACAACCGGCTCCGCTCAGCTCTTCAAAGGGCACAACCGGCTCCGCTCAGCTCTTCAAAGGGCACAACCGGCTCCGCTCAGCTCTTCAGCACTTAATAATGAACACGGTCAAAAAGAAGATATAAGAACTACTTACCTACCTATATATCTAATAATAAGTTTTGCATTTATTTTGTGACAAAATAAATCAGTATTACCCTAGGCATTCGAACAGAACCCATTATCGAAACAATAAAATATTTTAACGACTGCGCTACGTCTCTTGCATACGAAGCAGACACGTAATGTCGAACGACAACAATGAAACGAACTGAGGAGCGATCTATCAGCGCTGGCTGGTTCTTAGGACTTCAGGCCATCAACCATTAGATAGGTATCATAATCACCACCCTTAACGACTCACTGCTGCGCAAAGTGGGTCTCCATCCTCCATCTATGCTTTCCTGTTCGCCTCATCGGACCTGCGCTAGTATAAAAACCTACAAACACCATCGGTCGGTAGTATCGGTATCGATATCGGTAGCATCATATTGTCGCTAATAATAAATATTAGAGAAGTGTTATCACAATGGGTGAAATTGTTTTGACCTTCTTCAAATATATTTTCCAAGTCGCAGAGTCCGGCGGGCGACGGGTGTGATGGAGACTATTACAACATGAACCCACCACCACCACCTCTCCGAGTATTGAACGATCTACATTCTTATTATTCTTACTTATATTTCTTTATTTAGGACCGGCGCGGCCATCAGGACAAAGGCTAAAGACCTGATGGGAACTGAGTCCCTTATGTGCGACGGCAATTTAGCAATTTATCATTGGAATCGGGTTATCTTACATCGCTAATGGGACCGCAGCGCACCTCTTGACTTAGGTACGCTAGTTTCTTTGATAGGGTCCTGCGATTGTTCTTATTCTGGTCTAGGCAGAATAACAGCGCCTTCTGTTACAATATAACAGTTGGCATTATGCTGAGCCTGGGCCCATTTGGTACTGCAGCACAAACTGATTACCTACTTATTTTTACACTAAATTTTTTTAAAATGTAAATGTATCTTGTGTTGTAGTAGCAAATAAATGATATGTCTATGTCTATGTCTATGATAGAAATATTTAAACTAAGTAATACATAGGTAGGTAGGTTAGGTGATAACATTGATCCTTTCATTCGATACAAACTGAGCCTACCTAAAAATATAAACTTCTTGACACACCTACCTACCTACCTAAAGTAGGTACCTTCTTTCCTACCTATGGCATATTAAAACAGAGATGTACCGAAAAAAATGCTTGAATAAAATATAATGCGAGAATCGGTAAACATGAGTACGTGTATGTATAATCAATGTATAATCGGCAATGCTCCAAGGTCGGCACTCGGCCGGGTTTGAGTTTTTGGAGCTCCTTAGCATGCGACGACGCCCGACGACGTGACCGCAGATCGCACCGCCGCCGCCGCCGCCCGCGCCGCCGCCGCGCCCGCCGCCGCCGCCGTCGCCACCGCCCGCCCATACAAACTGTAAATCTGTACTTACTAGCTGATTGAGACGTGCTTCGCCTGCCAAAGAAGAATACCAACGAGAAATGTTTCACTATAGTGGTGTGTGTGAGTGTGTGGCAGATCAAGCTAGTTTTTCGTAGACTTGATACCGGACCGGAACATTGGAAACAAAAAAAAAATCTGTTATAAAATTCCATTGCTCTTTTTTCCCCTTGTCCTTCCGGGAAGGTCTCTCTCTATGCCAATTATTAATCAGTGCGCTGTGGTGGCAGCGTCACAGAATAATCACACCGATAGCCTGGAACCATACCATACCCATTAGTATGGACCCATTGTCTTCAACGTGAAGTGTCAGGAACGCCGAACGGCCGCGGCCATTCTGTTGTCAATGTGAATGAATGGTTGGCGGGTTAGGTGGGGGTTGCTGGTGGATGATCGATTTATTACGACTCGGAAGCGGAATATAAAGTGCGTTACGTAGGTACGTAATAACAATGACAAACTTACCATGTGCAGGCACCAGGTACCAGGCGGGCACATGGAGCGTTTGTCATTCTTATTTCTTTTCTATAAAATAAATGCAGGTACCTAAGTAGGTACCCGCAATTATCTTATCTAAGTAGAAGAAGCAAAAATGTTACCATCTGCGGTAGCCAGCAGATCATGAAGAGTACGGAGAGCGTGGCCATGAGCCGGCTGAAGGCGACCTCCTCGGCCGTGGCCGCGTTGTGGTGCGTGTGCGGCGCGTGCGGCGGCCGACGCGCGCGACAGCTGCTGCGCGACACCCGCCGCACCAGCGGGGCGCCGCCCGCCTCGCCGTGCGCTCCCGGCGCGCTGATAGCGTACAGCGCGCGGATCACAGCCAGGTTGCAGTACACGAGGATCACGCAGAGCAGGGTGCCTGGGGGGAAGGGGGAGGAGCCATGAGATCGACGAGCGGTCATAGAGCTATGGTCTGTAGGCTACAGACCATAGCTCTATGACCGCTCGTACCTCGTACCGGTCCCGCTGCTACAGATCTGTAGCAGCGGGACGCTCATACAAGTTTGAATCGCCTGTCTTGAAAAGACAGTGTGCCATTGATAAGGCGCAAATTAAGATTCATTAATCATCATTATTAATTTTTCATCGAGTACGAGTTACGAGTACCTATGTAATGTTTTTTTATTTTTATGTATGTACCTACCTATATTTTCAATTTATGTCTTATTGTGTATTATAATATCATAAATGATTTATTTTAATAATTAATTGACATGTGTAATAAATAAGTTAATACCTAAGCGTAGTAAAATTTTATGTGTTTTGTGAATTTAAAATGTTAAGACTAATTAAGTACCTATGTACACTATTGAATTGGGTGCCCCCGTAATAATAGTTGTAGGTACTTTTTATGAATAAATAAATAAAATAAATCAAATTCGTCAAAAGTAAACCCTGAAGATCTAATAAATGACCTAATGATTATATTGTAATTGGCTCCACATAGAAGCCGGTCTGTTCCCGCGAAATGCATTTAATTGAAGTCAGAGACGTTATCTGGAGCAATCGTTTCGATAAAACAACGGAATGGGAATCGTTTTAGTTCACCCATTAACTCTACAGAGACATTGCTTACGAAACTCCACAGGCACCTACACAGGTACCTGCCTAGGTTATCGATAGAGCTATTTGTTTGACTGAAACGTATTCATATTCACAAGGATCCATAAAACAAACTATTTCCAGATACCCGCAAATTTGCAATAGTAATGTAAATTGGAACACAATCCAAAAAGCATTTTATCGTGATTCACAAGCAGTCGACACTTGTATAATCTTGGGTAATCGAGTGAGCTTTCAGCGGGCTGTAATGTAACGTACTGCACGGGAGTCGGGATGTACAGCACCGAATGTACTGCACGGGATGTACAGCACCGAATGACATGCGCTGCGATAGCGCAGCGACGACTGATCCTGGGCGTTGGTTTGTTAGCAAGCACCCGTGATGTCATGCGGTCAGGCTCTTCTAATAAGCACGTGTCACAAATACCAGACTAGAGGGTCTCTGATTTCAAATACCTACCAGCAAATAACGAGGTTTTACCTATGTAACGTCATTGCCAGCAGAGCTGACAAACTAGCAAAGATAACTGATGATTAATAAGTAATATCTGCCAGAAAGACTGCAAATAACGAGGTTTTACCTATGTAACGTCATTGCCAGCAGAGCTGACAAACTAGCAAAGATAACTGATGATTAATAACTTAATAAGTAATATCTGCCAGAAAGACTGCAAATAACGAGGTTTTACCTATGTATATAACGTCATTGCCAGCAGAGCTGACAAACTAGCAAAGATAACTGATGATAAATAAGTAATATCTGCCAGAAAGACTGCAAATAACGAGGTTTTACCTATGTATATAACGTCATTGCCAGCAGAGCTGACAAACTAGCAAAGATAACTGATGATAAATAAGTAATATCTGCCAGAAAGACTGCAAATAACGAGGTTTTACCTATGTATATAACGTCATTGCCAGCAGAGCTGACAAACTAGCAAAGATAACTGATGATAAATAAGTAATATCTGCCAGAAAGACTGCAAATAACGAGGTTTTACCTATGTATATAACGTCATTGCCAGCAGAGCTGACAAACTAGCAAAGATAACTGATGATAAATAAGTAATATCTGCCAGAAAGACTGCAAATAACGAGGTTTTACCAATGTAACGTCATTGCCAGCAGAGCTGACAAACTAGCAAAGATAACTGATGATAAATAAGTAATATCTGCCAGAAAGACTGCAAATAACGAGGTTTTACCTATGTATATAACGTCATTGCCAGCAGAGCTGACAAACTAGCAAAGATAACTGATGATAAATAAGTAATATCTGCCAGAAAGACTGCAAATAACGAGGTTTTACCTATGTATATAACGTCATTGCCAGCAGAGCTGACAAACTAGCAAAGATAACTGATGATAAATAAGTAATATCTGCCAGAAAGACTGCAAATAACGAGGTTTTACCAATGTAACGTCATTGCCAGCAGAGCTGACAAACTAGCAAAGATAACTGATGATTAATAAGTAATATCTGCCAGAAAGACTGCAAATAACGAGGTTTTACCTATGTAACGTCATTGCCAGCAGAGCTGACAAACTAGGAAAGATAACTGATGATTAATAAGTAATATCTGCCAAAAAGACTGCAAAAATTTTGCCTATTATGTAGTTTTTAATCTCCCAATACATAAAATTTCCCTACTGTTTCCGAGATATAGCTACAGAGTACCTACATCTAAGTATGACCAGCCTTACTTATAACCTTATAGGTAGTTTTTAGTGTTGGTAGTTACTTAATAAGTTGGAATAGGTTTATGTAGTAGCGCTTCTCCAATACTCTCAGCAAAATCAATGAGAAAGATCTTTTTTTCTATTTATTTTCTATCTATACAGATATAATAGATACTTACTTACTTTAAATATTTGAACGGATATTGTAGGCTACGTTGTCGCGAGGTGCCTCTTCACGTTTTCACTACCAAAACGAAGCCACGGTTTAAAACTAGTTTACTACAAGAACTTACCAAACAACACATAAAAGACAGCATACGCGAAGGCGGTCGTCGTGACAGCATTCCGGTACCGCACACAGGTCTGCGCGGTCTCGTCGTAGTAGAGTCCCACGCCCAGCACTGGGGCGCAGGTCAGCGCCGCCGCCCAGAACCAGCCGCCCAGCAGCGCCGTGCGGATCACGTAGTACGTCACTTGCTGTCCAACACACACGTACAGTCAGACAAATCATTACATACAATAATAGACCAACAACATGCTATGCCAACTGTGAAAGTGAGCACATAGAGAGTGCACCTGTGTTTGTGCACACACTTGTGCACTATTATTGAATATTTGATTTTTGATTTAATTACGGTGTTCTCCACCGTAACCCTAGACTCGGGCCATCTTCTCTACTTTCGCAAGGGTGGGGTACTTTCTAACGACAGAGAACCAAGGTTATCGAAATAGCTCAAAGGATTAGCAAGCTGAAGTGCAGTGGGCTGGCCATTTCTCGAGAAGAATTGACAACCGCTGGGGTAAACGTGTTCTTGAGTGGAGACCGCGACTCGGCAAAAGTAGTGTAGGACACTCTCCACCAGGTGGGATGACGATTTGCGAAAGACTGCTGGCAGACGCTGGATGCGGCAAGCTGAAGACAGGGCGCTATGGCGCTCATTAGGGGAGGCCTATGTCCAGCTGTGGACTAATATAGGCTGATGATAAAGTACAAAGTACCAACTATTAACAAATACCGCATAAAATACCTGGTGATAATATTGTCATGAGCCAGGCAACCACCGGTTCGATCAGCGCAAGATTTATAACGGTCAATACTGGAAGAAGAGGAACATATAGGATTTATTTAGTTGCAGGTTATTTTGCAATGATTTTTGTTTATTCTAGGCTGTGCATGTCCAGCGGGATAACTGCGTCAGTGAACTCATGGTTTACAAATTCTGATGGAATGATAATTCTCGACCTATTTACGGAGTTGCGCAATTTCACATTCTGATGAGGTTGCGAACCTAAACCTAACAATAACCTCTGAGCAAGCATTTCAATCTTTGCCTATGAGTATTTTCGATAGGAGCTAACTAAAGGAACCTACTAGAGGCAAGGTAGTAGCTTCCTTCTCTGTATTTTTAACACCAGCACTGCGGACACCAATACACGCCTGAATGTCAAGCGTGGGGTGACTGTGGCCAAGCCCGCTCGTACTGGAAGCCTGAATGTCAAGCGTGGGGTGACTGTGGCCAAGCCCGCTCGTACTGGAAGCCTGAATGTCAAGCGTGGGGTGAGTGTGGCCAAGCCCGCTCGTACTGGAAGCCTGAATGTCAAGCGTGGGGTGAGTGTGGCCAAGCCCGCTCGTACTGGAAGCCTGAATGTCAAGCGTGGGGTGACTGTGGCCAAGCCCGCTCGTACTGGAAGCCTGAATGTCAAGCGTGGGGTGAGTGTGGCCAAGCCCGCTCGTACTGGAAGCCTGAATGTCAAGCGTGGGGTGACTGTGGCCAAGCCCGCTCGTACTGGAAGCCTGAATGTCAAGCGTGGGGTGACTGTGGCCAAGCCCGCTCGTACTGGAAGCCTGAATGTCAAGCGTGGGGTGAGTGTGGCCAAGCCCGCTCGTACTGGAAGCCTGAATGTCAAGCGTGGGGTGACTGTGGCCAAGCCCGCTCGTACTGGGAGCCTGAATGTCAAGCGTGGGGTGAGTGTGGCCAAGCCCGCTCGTACTGGGAGCTCGATCACCCATGGACGTTATTGTGTGCTGATAAATATTTACAAGGAGCTGGTAAATACAACAGCCCATATTATGATTTATTGCATAATTTCGCGTAGTTTAGTTATCGGGAGCTTCCGGAGTGCAATTAGAATGCTTCATATATGCGCGTGCGCACCATGTGCTACCACATTGTTTGGTTTGGGTTACAATGTGGCCACACTTTGGTCTTTGCTGTTGCTTTGACTCAAAGTTTGCTTCCGTAGTGGTTCATGCATTACGATATAAAATTATCACGGTAGAGAAAACCCTTCTGCTTCTGAGGAGGAACAACCCTGCCGAAATTCCAGAAGTAGAAGGGCTAGGAAAGCTGTTAATTATAAGCTTTGAATATATTTAGTTAGTTGATAAGTTACTATACAAATACATAATATAAAAATGCTTTATAATTTATCTTAGCCCTAAGAAATGAATTAAGATCCCATCGGTTTCGGCGGGATTCGAACCCGCGTGCCACCCTCAGTACGGGTGTAACCAACTAAGCCACGAAACCCTTAGTCGGTTCAACCGAAAATCTTTGGGACCTCTTACGGACTATAGCGCCGGTGGCTCCACCTACAGGGGTAACATTACAGTTTAACCAAACCTGCTCAACCTCAGACTAAGTAAGAAATCACTTAGTCTGAGTGCTCAACGACCAAAGTTACATTTGATTCGTTTGACGAGAGGTGTTGCCTTTGCTCAATTCTAAGGTTTTTTGTTGTAGTGCTAACCCGCACTCTGGTTATCTCTAAGAAATGCAATAAGTTCCCATCGCGCAGGGACCTGCGCCAGCGCAGAACTCTTAATTTTGGTAGACGCGAAAAAACCCTACGCTCTGCCTATGCGCGCGAAACATGTAGGTATGGTTGCTATTGGGTGATGGCTACGTGCATGACGTCCGCGCGATCTCGATATTCGCAATCGCGAGTCGTATTTTGAGTTGGATACATATGAAAATTACGTAGGTCCTTTTTTGTCTTCCCGTGTACATATCATATGAGCGAGATAGCTTGAACTCTGTTTTTGTGAGCGAGATAGCATGAGTTTTTGTTGACTTAAAAGCTTAACGCAACGCAATAAAGTCTATTATTTCAAAGGCGTTGGCATTCGTATTCAATCGGGTTGAAATGTACTCTTCTGTGCAGACGAATTTTGCCGATGCGACTTATTAAAGTGGTCGAACTGTATCCTTTAAGATTTGTCGTGTCCATGGCGAGGATAAAAAAGAGTCTTCTCTACACTCTTTTATTTCATGAAGAAACAAAATTTTGTCCTATCTTATCAAAGCTTTTATTGCTAACTGTACCAAACAATTCCATGGACCCTTTGGGAAAGGAAATGTTATTAATTTTAAAATGTCGTGGACCCGTTAGGAATCAATGTATGGAACTTAGTTTTTTGAAAACAATCGAGTCGTGGACCTTTGGGAGTAAGCCTAAAAAAATAACAAAAATTTTTCCATATACTTGTGCTATAAGACCTTGTTACTTGCAAATATCATGGTTCTAGGTCAACGGAAAGTACCACAGAACAGTCTGTTCTGTGGAAAGTACCCTATAGGTTTTTGGTCCATGGCGAGATTCAAAAAAATATTATTCTGTGAGTAAACTACAAATTTACGGGTTTTGGATTTTTTCTCTTTAGGTATCTACTTGTTCTATGAGATCTTGCTTTTTGCCAAATTTCATGATTCTAGGTCAACGGGAAGTAGGTACCCATTGGAACATTCAAAAAAATTGGGTAATTTTTGATTGCGTTGACTTAGAAGTTTGATTTATATCGCGGCTCCATGTTCCAAGAGGTTACGAACCTGAGTATATGACGTGAATTTCAACTCTATACCTCCACGCGTTTCTGAGAAAAGAGGGTTGACAGACGGACAGACGGACAACAAAGTGATCCTAGAAGGGTTCCTTTTTTCTTTTGAGGTACGGGACCCTAAAACGGCGAAAATAATGATGTTGTTGATTATGAAAGTAGGTACAAGTTGTGCTTGTAATAAACAAATGTATAATTTTTCTAGTCTAGTGTTGTTACCTACTTAGTTCGTGTAAGAGTACATTCAGAATAACATCGTTACAGCCTGTAATTTAGTACTATCTAACTACTGAGCCCTCGAATGAACCCCTTGGTAATAAATGTGGCTCGTGCATGCTACATAGGTACCTACGTAATATGGAGAGTAAGAGAAAATGCAGCTCCGTCACCTGAAAGAAGGTTATATCTGAGCTTTAGGTACCTATACAGTTACTTAACTACAGGAAGAAGGGACCGCTATATGTAAGGTACTTGACTAGATAGTAGGTAGTACCTACTATCTAGCTAACTATCTATGACAAGGCTGTACCTACTAGGTACAGCCTTGTCATTAGCCATGAGTATTACAATTTATAACAATAATTTAATATAATAGGTATGTTTTGAACTTCTTACAAAAAGATCAGGCGTGTTGATACAAGTGCGATATTTTATATGATTTATTTCCATTGCATTGTTATTCTTTGCTCTTGCTTTCAATAAGCTTTCACTTTTCCTGTTGAATCCAAGATGGATTTGTAGAGCCATTTCGAGGGCAGAGCACTCCGATCCGATACATTTGTTTTATGATTTTGTTTTGACGTCGATAGGATTCGCGAGTGACCCAGTCAGGATCTATTACACGTGAGTATCTCTGAGCAGTCTGTGGATCTAGCTTGGGGCTGCCGCATGCCATGCCGTGACAATGAACTACCTCCATGTGGCTAGACTGACGTCTAAACTATTTTATCGTTCTGTCTGTTTTGCTTTACTGAAAGCTGTTGGAAAAGCTAAAAGAGAAAGATGAGTTTTTTCATGTTTACATTGAATATTTTATTTTCAAGAGTAATTTTATAAGCTCGTGACAGAACAAGTCACATTATAGAACACAAATCTAAAATAACAATTTAAAACCCTAAGTATAAAGAAGTTTTGATTGTTTGTAGATAGGTTCATTACAACAAAAGCTTTAACCGCCACGCCGCCGCCGCGCCGCCGCCGCGCCGCCGCCGCCGCGCCGCGCCGAGTCATTTAGTCATTTATTTAATAAATTAATGAGTTAATAATTTCCAATGATTGTTAGATAGGTAGCTTGTATTTTGGTTATTTTTAGCTAAAATAGTTAGGATAAATGTTTGGATGTCGAAATGATTAGTTTCGTTTCGATGTTTATCCGTCCGCACGGAATGCATTACAATAAAACCTTGATTAGGCGGTATTAACACTTTGTAAAGGGGCGTTTTAATTTGAAATCTGTGAGTTTGAATTTGAACACGATACTGTAGTACATAGGTACCTACTACAGTAACGTGTTAACCATAATCTCTTTTTTTATACATTGCTGGAACTGGAAGGAATTGCTGCCCAATAACAGACATACATACATGTATGTATGTCTGTTATTGGGCAGGACAGTATTGTGCTAGGCTTGCTAGTTAGACGAGGTACAAGGAGGTAGGAACAATACGCCATTCGGCATTTGTTCGCGATCCCGATTTGGCAGACAGTGAGCCATCGCCAGCGCCACTTTAGGAATGTCGTGCTCTACGGAATATGCCATTGTTTGGTTTGGACCATTCGCAAACTATAATAGTACGCCAGTCTCACGTAGATACTCCTGACGGGATCATTAAGCATTGGGTTAGATTAGATGGAGGGTACTTCCATCTTTTATGATTCTCTAATTTCCTATATTGTAATTTCTAATTACCGAGGTACCTACATACTGATGCAAAAAGTCAACTGTAGAGTTTCCGAAAATAGTTTCAGGTACCTCTCGCCCGCCTTATGAACTTGCCATTCATTTGTGAAGCTCAGAAACTCAGCACCAACACACAAACCTACCTGCTTGGATCTCTGTGAGCTCCGAACTATTTCAAATAGCAGGAAAAATTCCAGTAGGTATGTAGGCTACTTATAATTCTGGCCATCGCGCCAGAAATCTGGATTATCAATCAGATATTTGTGTCCGTGATGGTAGCGTACACATAATCGAATTCACGTACTATGTTGTTATGCCTAATAAATACTGTATAAATAACGCATAATTAGGGCAAAAACAAAATAAATAGTGCCTCTTTGGCTTGATTCAGCTATTCTCTAACACAATAAAGAGTGACCGAAATAAATATCTTGTTTATTTTCCTTAAATTAAGGCCTGTTTAATATATTATTATAAAGAATTAACACAGAAGCCTAATCCCAAAACAGCTAGATACATATATTTTGCATTAAGTTATTATGGATTCCTTGTCTACCCTGCAAGGGATCCGGCGTGAAGATATTGATTGAAGTTATTATCTTTTTACCAACCTACTTTAATTGAAAATAAAACTTCAGTGACGACAAAATCAGAAAGCTACATTCTAAAATACTTACTTCATTACACTGTACACTCAAATCATGATAATACACGGGTCTTAACAGTAAAAACTTTGAGTATCACTTTGCCGAACATTAGGTGATTTAGCCGAATATTCGGCCGAATATGAATATTCGGTAAAACTGCCGAATATGCCGAATACCGAATATAAAACGAATATTTGGCCCATCTCTAATAGAAAGCGAGCTTTTCTTAACATAAATGATATATGTATAAATACTGCGTGAAATACAGCCTCTGCCAGTAGTCATACTTTTTGCAAATTCGTAGTGAAACAATATAAAAAGTTGATGTAAACTTCTTGGAACAAAATATGCATTGCGGTACAGTCGCACACAACAAATAATTTATTAGTGAAATTATACACCGAACAATGTAAGTAGGTGGTAAAAATAGTTACTTTTGTTACATTCACATAAAGTAACAAAATACGTACATACTTATTCTTTCATGAGTACCTATTTTTACCATAATATTATAATCTTCATATATTTTCGAACCAGATGCTTTGTTTAGTTGTGCGAATGAAATTGCGTTTCGTTAATCGTAGATCTTGTTTCGAGTCAGAGCAATGAGCGAGCAATGCATTGGTTACAATGAAAGATAGAGAAAGATGCGTGTGAATTATCCCTGGAAGTGAAAGAGATAAGAGATGATACGAATCATGTCTATATCCTTCACTTCCAGGGTCCCCCGACGAAGAAGAAGAGTCAGCGCGCGACCCAGAGATGGCGTAGTAAGTATAGTAAAGAAAACAAATAATTTATATTTATTTCGTTGTTATTTACAATGATAATGCTCTTGAGAAAGAGGGCTTATTCCGGATATATCGCAGTCAAAATTGCTCGTATTCATTATTTCACTATATCGTGATCAGAATAAGTTATACCGCTTTTGCGGCAAGACTTCAGTGGTGGCGCCACCTCTACGCTAGACAAGACAACCATAGTGTTTGTCACAGCGCCGGCGGCGGCGCGGCGGGGCGGGGAGTACAACGATGCTCAGTCAGACTATGTAACGACAACGAATAACTTCATAAAAAAGTGAGTGTGGTAAGTGGTATTTGTTATTACTAATAACAAATACCACTTATTAGGTACCTACTATGCCTCCTCTTGAATCTACGAGCTCATGACTTATTCGTCCTGAGGGTATTTTATTTATAATGTAAAGTGAATGAACAATGTTATGAGTGCGGTGCTAGTGCTACTGACTTTCTGCGGCATTTCATTATCATCCTCATCACTTCTGCGGCTCTTACATTGTCAGTAATCCCAGCTCTCATTCGCACGAGTAGCACAGTATACACACGGCACAGTAGGTATCCATATGTGTACTGGGCGAGTACCTAGGTACCTCAACAGTCAGTCAGTACTTAATCAATTGATGACTTACGTTAAGTTTACATAGATAGTATGTACAACTGTTTATTCTCCGAATAAAATAAAATAAAATAAAAAATTAAATTACTCAAAGTATAGGTAATCATTTTTCAATATACCTACTACAGTTCAGGTGCGCGTTGCGATGGTGATTTACCTCTAGCCGAATTTCGGCCACGGCGCCGGCGGTGCGGCGGCGGCGGTCAAGCTCAACGGAGACTAGCTATGTACTTATAGACGCAGGTGCAAAAACAGGTGTATTCTGTACTCCCTCACTCATAATCGGATAGAACGGCTTACCGACCGAAACGACCGGGAGAGGTCAGGCGCAGGAACAACGGCTTGACGTGCGCACCGAGGCACGGTCACCGCACTACCAGACCTGTGATATGTACCTTCTGGTAGAGGAACGGGCGGGTGAGTGCGAGGTACCGCTCGAGCGCCATGGTGACGGCGATGCACACGCTGCCGATGCCGAAGGTCCGCAGCACGACGCGCGCGCCGCAGTACCATTGATGGCTGCGCGCGCCCTCCACGTGCACACCCACCAGCATCGCACACATCATGCCCACCTGGACACACAGACACACCCGCGTGAGAACGAGACTAATGGTAGGAACAGCACACACCATGCAACGCACGAGACGCAATGTAAGCAACGTCGGATGGCGTTACCCAGCTAAAGCAAACTGATGTTTTCTCTACTAACTACCAGATCTCATAATGCGTCGTATGTTTTGCACACGTGGGAACTCGTCTGTTTCTTGCTGCAAACTCAACGAAACAATAAGAAAGCTATTACTTCCAACATTGTAACTTACTATAATGAAGACTCTTGCAACACCGCGGTGGTGCAGCGCGTCGACAAGCGTAGAGCTTTCGGAGCATTACTAACCAAATGTACCTGGACGTTTCGTAGCACACAAAAGTGCATCTCCCCCATATACTTACATAGATACATGTGCCTAAACAAATGCAGAGCTTCCCTGGCACTGCGGTGCAAGTGTTGTCTTCGTAGCAGCCGCAGTCCGAACGAGTCGTAACAAAAGCCTATATACCTACACATTTTCTCTCTGTAAGTAGATTTCTTTTACTTTGATCTGACCGCCCTTTTTATAAGCTTTAGAATAAAAGTGTTATTTTGTTTGTAAGACATTTATGTGTATTTATGGTCCTCACCAGCGCGACCAGGTCATTAGCAGCCAAGGACGTGAGCAGCAGCAGATGCTTCCGGTTGCGCACGCGACGCTCGCCGCGCCGCAGCGCCACGATGGCGGCCGCGTTGCCGACGATGCCCACTGCATACACCACCTTGATCACTATGCCGAAGGTAGGGTTCTTGGTTAGGGGAGTAGCCACTGTGCTGTTCACCACCTGAGGAACAAGACATCAAATGTGACGAGGTGGAGTTAAGCTAACTTGTCGAAGATTCATTGGATTGGCTGCAGAGGTTTCCATCGAACATAGATACAAAAACTCCTCCTGAAATTGCCTTTCCTCCTTCCATCCTAATAACACCCCTCTTTTCGAGTGGAGGGTTTAAAAAGCACTAACCTCATGGAAGGTCGTGTTGAACAGGTCCGTGGTATTCTCCAGCAGATGGTCCATGCTGTCATATTCTGGGAAGGGAGTGGTGGAAGCGAGCTGCACGAGGTCCATGGTGCTAGGTGGAGCGAGGCTGCGGCGCTGGCGTGGCGGAGGCGGCGGCGGTAGGGTCGTGGCTCATCGCGATCTACACCAAGCCACAGATTAGGTAATGGAACATGGTAACAGAACTCTAGTCTTAACCTTAAAGAGGCCTTCGCATCCCGTTGCTGACCAAATGCACGGTCTATCTTTAGATAGTTAACTCTGTATTGTACCACACAAACACAAAATATAGGTAATACAGAAGGAAATTGATCCTCAGCATTTCTTTCAGGCCTTCTTTATAGGGTGGCCTTATCTCTTTGAGCGATCTCTTCCAGGCAACCTTGGGATGGACTGGACATAAGAGAACAATATAGATAGTATGGCGGGATCTTTCATCACGGTCTGCCCTAGTTCACCAGTCTGGACAATTTTTTGGCCGGACTTTACTACATCTAGGACCGAAATTTTAATATTATTTCAATTTTGAAAATACGCTGCAACACACGGGGGCATTCATAAATTACGTGACGTTTCGACCCCCTCTCCCCTCGGTACGATGTCGTGAGATTTTGCTAGACAGCTTTTTAGCGTATTTGTAGGCGAAGAGGCGACGGTAGACCCGCAGGTGGAGGAGACGGTGATGGTGAACCAACTTCGGGCACTGGACGGAGCTTGCTACTAAATGATGTCTGGGGAGAAGGAGAGGTTAGTTCGTTTTCATCAAGTTCAATTCGCGTGAATACCTAGTTCCAAATAAAAAGTTAAATAGGTACTACCTACCCACATAGAACACAATAATAGAAATAAATTGAAATACCTAATAATATGAGCGTCTCACTCATCCCATTACAAGAATTTGATAATATTACAAAATAATTGTACAAAAAAATATAGACTAATGGATAAACACGACAATTCGAATCAATAAACATAACAATCACATACAATAAAGCAAATTATCATTAAAATTAGTAAGCAGCCATTAGCAGAGCCCCCGTTGTCCGCAAACACATCAAATCTCGCGTTATCTCGAGCATCACGCACGCCATTCACGTCACAACTACATCGCCATAGCTCTGCTACAGTAGCTATCAGGCTAATCACTAGTTGATCGCGATATCGGCCCTACTGCTGTTTCTCGCTTTCACCACAGTACACATAGGTATACTGTGCTTTCACGTTATTTTATTGCTTAGCGATAACATTAACCTACCCAAAACATACATTAGCTATAAGGTATCAGTTAGCTTCGTAAAAAGTTTAATTATACACGGTGTAACTTGAGGGGTGGATCATCGGTGGCTGGGGGGTGGGGGACCTCAGTACCTATCGATTTAACCCCCATGTATGTTCAGCGATATTCAGTGGTTCAAAAGTTATTTGGACTTTGGTAAAATTTTTGTGAAAATCAGATTTCACCCTAAATTTCGCAATTGCAGCCAAAATATTAGGTCTGCGAACGTGAACTTTTTTTTACAACAAGATTGATAGTTGTTGTATAATACCCCTAAACCATTTTTAGTCTTAGATTCATAAAAAAACCAGATATGAAATCTATAGCGAAATTTATTTTCAGAATTTAATATTTACATAAACTTTCTATGGTTATAAAAAAAATATTTCACATATTATTTTTTTCTGCAACCTATCTTAAAAACAATTGGCTTTCATGAAGAATAAACCCTGAAAATTTCATTTGGCTAGTACGAGGGCATCATATTGAAAAATGTACTTCAATAGTCCAAGTACCAAAAATCGATATTTTATTTTATATTAAAGTCGACAAAATAATTGGAAATAAAATGTTTCTAAGCTAATAAAGTAAGTAATTAGTAAAAATAACTAAACGAAAAAGCAGGAATGAGAAAAATAAAAATGAAATGCACTGTTAAAAATATAATTTTTTATACTGACTACGTTCATTTACATTAAATGTTCAAAATGAGCTCCATTATTGGCGGTACATTGCCTACATCTTTTTATGCAATTTCTCTTTAGCCTGTGGCATGAGTCTTCTTTTTCCCTAATCTTCATTTGGGCCTGGTTTAGTTTTAGCCGTAATTGCTCAATCGATGTGTATTGGCTTTTATACACCAACTCTTTGTAAAATCCCCAGATGAAAATATCTACAGGGTTTAGGTCTGGCGACCTTGGGGGCCAGGCTTTAAGCACTTTAAGTCTAATAAACAAATAAATTACAATAACAGCAACAACAATCCAAATCACAATGAAAAGAAAGTATAAAAGACACAGTTCTCGTTCGAAAAAAATCAAATTTAAAAATACTATACTAACTAATTAGCCAATCACAGCGGTGAGCAATAACGCAGTCTTCATTCCAAAATTCAAATCCAAAATTTAAAAATAGCTTTGTTACGTACCCGGAACTTCTTGGCGGGCGAACAAGCCTGCTTGGTGAATGAAGAACAGAGATAAGAGTATTTTAGCTATTCTTTCCTTGACGCACTTAGACTATTGAAGACATTGACATTTTTCAATATGATGCCCTCGTACTAGCCAAATGAAATTTTCAGGGTTTATTTTTCATGAAAGCCAGTTGTTTTTAAGATAGGTTGCAGAAAAAAATAATATGTGAAATATTTTTTTTATAACCATAGAAAGTTTATGTAAATATTAAATTCTGAAAATAAATTTCGCTATAGATTTCATATCTGGTTTTTTTATGAATCTAAAACTAAAAATGGTTTAGGGGTATTATACAACAACTATCAATCTTGTTGTAAAAAAAAGTTCACGTTCGCAGACCTAATATTTTGGCTGCAATTGCGAAATTTAGGGTGAAATCTGATTTTCACAAAAATTTTACCAAAGTCCAAATAACTTTTGAACCACTGAATATCGCTGAACATACATGAGGGTTAAATCGATAGGTACTGAGGTCCCCCACCCCCAGCCACCGATGATCCACCCCTCAAGTTACACCCTGTATATACGGCTTCTGTTGGTAGGTACATTTTACAGGAAGTTATTGCGTTATAGGTACCTAATAAAATTATTTATAGTGATCGAGAAACTAACTCGGAATAAGATATTAAATAAATTCCCAATTTATTTTCTATTTAGACACCCGCACTGTGGGCGAGGTGCGGGTTCGAGCCACGAAATCAAGTTCTCGCCTAGTCGAAAATCTGTGGGACTCTAGCGCCGCCCGCCCGCGCCGCCGCGCCGCCCGCGCCGCCGTTAGCGCCCAGAGCACAGACAGAGTGCGAGGGCTTACACACTACCTTACCTATACATTATATAATGACAAGCTCTTGACAAATATTATTTGTTTTTGTAAGTGTATAAAACTGAACCCCACCTACCTATAATAATTTACATGACTTTCTCTGCGACCCAACTACGTTACCAGTTGATCGTAGAAGTGTCATCGTGTAACTCGAGCAGTAGCACATGGCGCATAGCGTGGGCGGCGGCCGGCGTCGAGTGCCGATATACCTATACTAATTGAAGCTTCAGAAAGCTACCGGTGAAATATTGCTTTATTACAAGTACCTACCTACCTTACTGCGTAGGTACTACGGCAGTTAGGTTGCTACTTAATATAAAAAAAAAGACTTGCCAGTAGATAAATAACGAGTAGGTAGTTCGAGTAATTTTCCAACACGTGTCCATCCCTTAGATGCGATCAAATTTGGTTCTTCCGTTGTCAGAAAATGCCGTGTACATTTTTATATGACTGACAATATCCATGAAGTAGAGTAAAGCATTTTTGAAAATACTCGTAATGCCGCTTTGGTTCTACAAATACCTACACACAATTTATTGGTCTAAAAGGTTATTAGGACCTATATTTACCGCAAACCACAGGAGAAAAAAACAATATTTGTCACAAACGTGATTTCCATAAAGGAAGGTAGGTAAAGGAAGATACATACTCGAATATACTTTGACTCGACCACCTGTCAGGCGTCACCGGCAGAGTTCGAGCTTAGGTATTCAAAGATCTTCACCCGGACCGGATTAAACTCTAGTACCTTAATAAAACCTGGTAATAAAACATGGAGGTACCTTACTGATATCAGGAAGGTTCCTAATCATAGTTATTGAGAGATTCGAACTATCTCAGCATTGCAAATGAGACTTTGGCGCTAGATGCGATATTGATTTTGTAATTCTAATCTCAGAGAATACATTGAACTGATACGAAATACAGTATAATATTATATGCAACATTTCTTACTTAATCTGAGTCTGCAAGATCAAAATTGGATAGAACCATTTCGAACTGAAAGAAAAGCGGTTCAACTGAACATGTAGGGTACTTTGACAAGGTTCCATCTCATACTGATCGCTAATGGAGAAGTCATTGCTTCCAGTTCCTGTAACAGTTACGCAAAAGCTTTCCTTACCCAGTATCCAGTAGACACCGCTATTTTATATTCAATTCCTAAAACAGCATTCACTATCACAAATAAAAAGTTTCCTGTTTCAACAAAACTTTACAAAAAGCTTGCCAACCAAGAAGCACTCACAGATAACTCGCGATTCCTACCTACGATAATTAATATTTTTATTTTATTTTGTAGAGATTAATGTTTGTAATATTTATTTTCGTTTATATATTCGCGTATAGTCCGCCGCCCGGCTGCGCGCGTGCACGAGCGTATTCCGAGGGAGCGCGCGATCGTGTGGACCTTCCTTATGGGATCCTTCCTACTACGTACTAGATCCATGCCGCAATGTGCCGGTGTTGTGTGTACACACTGTATACTCACTTAGTGAAGGACGTCTTCGTCTAAAAAAGCAGTAGAGTAGAGGAGTGTCTTGTATGTAGATCGTTGGAGAAGGATAATATAACAATGATCGTTATCCACCTAGTTCTTTATCCTTAGCAACCCTTTGCTGGAAAGTATCTGGGCATGACATCTATGTGTTCGTCTGGGAAAGGACAATCCACAGATTGATTAATAAATACCTACGTGAAAAAAAATTCAAATCACGTAGCATTCGCAGTAAGGACGTGGGTGTCTTTTAATGAATATTACAATGAGATGGAATTTAATAACAGGATAAGCCTATTGTTATCTAACCCCAAGCTCTGCTTAGCTTGGGGCTAGATGATGCGGTGTCAATTGTCCAGCGTTATTTATTTAGGATATTTACCACCAACGAAGGATACTTACATCAAAAATTACAAAAAAAAACAGGACAAATATGTAACTATCTAAGGCTAGTGCACATTTATTAGGTAGGTACACAAAAACTATAAGAGTTGGCAAGGCACACACAAAAAGACGGCGCGTTGCGAGACTGTGCGCAGGCGTTGCACGACCTTATCCCATGTTCCCCTTGCACCGTAGGACCAGACCAGCAGACGCACACCAAAATACAACCCGTACCAGGTCGATATAGGTGGTGGTGGGTGTGAAACTAAACTAGTCTTATTATAAGTATAATCAGGCCCGTTGTCCGCGAATTGTACAGTTACATAGGTACCTAGTAGGGCAAGAACGGTTGCAGATAAATTTATAAGGTAGTTTAGAAGAATCCTATTATATTATTTGAGACTGAACACATCATAGAGAAAACCCCAGACATAAAAAAGACATTTATTTTATAGTGCTTATACACAAAAAAACAGGAATCGAACCCGCAGTAAAGTACGGATAGGTACAGTCAGTAACGAACGTCAGTAAACACAAACTCATTCTAATATTAAAGAGTTGGTGTACCTACCTACGCGCAGTGGCGGCGTAGCGTGGGCTGGCACCCGGGGCGTTTTTCTACCAAGCACCCCCCCCCCCAACGGGAAACAAAAATATTGAATCACCTTGGGGGTTTATTGACTATCCGCACCCTCAATTTCTAACAACAGGAATTATAAGTAACGGTGAGCGGAGCGAGCCACAATAGGTAATTTCGGAGTTCGGTGAGGTTAGCAAAAATAGAAGTATTCTAAGAGCACGACGATATTTTTTTTTTGGCGACCTACAACAAAGCTAAAAACGAACCGGCGAGCGTAGCGAGCCACCGAAATTTTAGTAACTTTTTCGGGTGGTCACAAACAAGTTAAGGAGAGTATAAAAAAATAGTAACAGCGAGCCCTGAAACGTTTGGAGAAATTGCGGCGGCTGCGAAGATTGTTATGAAACAAATACAAAATAAAAATCACCGAGTGGTGTGAGCCACACACAACCTGTTTCGAAATCGGTGAGGCATACTTAGCAAAAAAAGTAAGCTATGACAATGAATGAGATTTTTTTTTTACGATTTACAACCAAATAAAGCACAGTGCAATTACTCATTATTGCACAATGCACTACAAATAAAATAGCTCTTTACATAGGGCAGGGAAAGACTAATACAGATAAAGTTATATGTACAATGCCTTACCGGTTTGAGCGATCTCTGCTAGGCAACCTTTCTGCACCAGATTTTAAAGTATTCAAGTTTTTATTTTGCAATCATAACTAAAACCAACGGCGAGCGAAGCGAGCCGCAATTTTTTAATATGTCTGTGCGTGTGAGTTTTCTGTATCACCCCTTCTGATTCGGTTTTGGTGGAGGGGTGCCGAGATGGCACCCCTTGGAGCTCGGTACCCGGGGCGGACCGCCCCTCCACCCCCCCCCCCCCTTACGCCGCTAGTGCCTACGCGGTCAGTGACCTTCGTTGCTGAATGCATCCACCCGCCTGTAAATTTATTATAAAACGAATAGATACAAAATCTCGTAAGTTTCAACTTGACAATATTGTTTTCATCCCCCCATCTCAGAAAGAGTATTTTTGCTGTTCGATATCTGAGCGCAAAAGCCGTTTTTATCCTCTAGAGGATACAGTAAATTTGAATTTAGAACATAGTGTGCCCTAAGTTTGTGATTCAAAACATCATTAAACCTATTCACTTCTACCTCCATGGTGCCGAATTTATCATGCAACCTTTTTTAATTTGTTAAAAACTCAGACTCGTAACCTTCTTGGTGTACTTTTTATTTAATTTTCTTTGTTTGAATTCAGTTATTTCCTCGCTGAGGTGGGATGAAAAGTTACGTGTTGCACTCGAGTGCAAAGATTTTTATCCTTGTGCTCTTTTGACTCCCTCGCTAACGCTCAGGATTCTAAGTTTTGAATCACTCGCTACGCTCGTGATTCAATTTTAGAATCCTTCGCTTGCTCGGTCATCAAAATTGAGCACGCAGTTAAAAAGAAAATTTGCACTGTATAACAAATAACTATTAATCATATGAAATCGACATTAATATGTCGATAACTTACTTTGTGAACTGACCAGAAGTACTTGCGAATATATCGATGCCATTAAAATGTTTGTTGAATAGTTTCATTAATCTATTGATAGGGGCACGCCGACCAGCGTGTGTCTTACAAGGAATAGGTGCGAACAGGTTTTGTTTACGTACTTCTCGGTTATGAGAGCGTTAAGGTACATGTATGAATAATTGATTCATAAGTTTGTTACAAGTTAGTGGACGGGCCCGGACGGGACACGGATCATGCACTGTTTAATATACAAAATGTACCTATAATAACGTTTCAAATCGGTGCCCCGTCCGGGCCACGTACACGGCACGCCCCGGGGACGGCCCGG
The DNA here is from genome assembly GCA_947086465.1 of Eupithecia exiguata. Taxonomy (NCBI): domain Eukaryota; kingdom Metazoa; phylum Arthropoda; class Insecta; order Lepidoptera; family Geometridae; genus Eupithecia; species Eupithecia exiguata. The sequence continues at coordinate 282,966 of OX352246.1, forward strand.
TCTAATATAAATCATCCCTTATCCTAGGTAAAACATCTATTACTAACGAATTTTGGAAACTTTGATAAAAAATTTTAGAATTTTAGAAAATTAAAACTACATGTAGTTTTAATTTTCTCATAAATTCATCTCATAACAGCTTCCATGACTAGATTTTTTTTAACTCTCTTATGTACGAATTTGGCCATTCACTCACATCCCATCTCAAAAAGACACCCTGTATATGGATAAATTGTATACACCGATCATCGATCCAAAATTTCCGGCTTTGCCGGCCCCCGCCGCGAACTACTTATTTTTGATCGAAGACACCGATGATAGTTTAAACAATTTTATTGGGTAAAATTTATTTAATCCTGACAGCAAAAGTTTCGGAGGACATGAGACGAGCACACTGACACATAGTGTTTACTACGAGTATCACCTTCTCTACCACTGATAGCGGTATCTGGTCGCAGAGTGCGTTTACTACGAGTATTTTCCTTTTCTCGTAGTAAACGCACTTTTTACTACGAGTATTACTTACCTCATAGGACGCACTCTGCGACCAGATACCCCTATCAGTGGTAGATAACCACTGATAGCGGTATCTGGTCTCAGAGTGCGTCCTGCAACTACAACAATTACCTAATATTTTGGGAGGCGAGATAATTAATGACACTCATTCCACTTAGTTGGGGTCAATGTCTGCGCGATACGGCACATCGGGGTCGAATAATACGGATTTCATTAGAAGCAAAAACCGTAGTAAACGGATGCTAGGCCACCTTCTAAGAAAAAATATTTTTAGGGGTGTAGTTTATCTGAAGGATGGTTACAATTTAATTGATATTTCTAATAGTTTATCTGAGTTCATACCTACCTTCTACGAATTTAACAGACTCTATGTTATGATAACGTAACTCAGGAAAATACGCACGACGCGACGACGTAAGAAGTTGGGAATACCAGTGTTTAAAGTAGGTACCTAGTTTATATATATTTTTACTTAGTATCTAGGTAGGTACATGCAAAAATTAAGTTAAGACCTCTGAGGCACAGCGAGCGTCCGCGACGCAGGAAGTCGCTGATTCGATTCCAGCATAGGGACAAATGTTTATACGACGTGCAAGTATTTTGTTCTAGATTTTGTGGTTTTATTATGAGTACCTATACAAAAATATGGTATTGTACAGTTATCTAGTAAGTAACCACAGCACAAGCTCTGCTTGGCTTGGGGCTAGATGATGCTGTGTGCATTATTTATTTTCTTGTAATTATAATGTTGTAGGTACCTTCCAAAATCTCAACAATAGACAGTCACATGGTACAGTTCCTTACAAGGCGCGCGCCATAGCCCCCTAGCCATACCATACGGGAAGCGCCCGAACAGTCGACCATTGTTCTAAATGTAAATTCCGACTAAAAATTGGCATTTGATTGGCAAAGTTAGACGCTCTAACGATCAGGCGCAGCGTTACCGCGCCCACAATGGACACTTTGGGCGCCGGACGAATAGGACTAGGGCTCCCTTGATAGCCCTTACCTTACGTGCTTATTTGGATGGTTTTCTACGATGTAAGTGTTCTATTATGATCACAATAGGTAATGACATAATCGATAGGCATAAAGTTGAAAAAAGTAGGACTACCTAGTATGCTTCTTTTGAGTTAAAAAATATATGCATTGTTTTCAGAAACCTATGCGAAGTATTCTTTTGTTTCTCATCAGTTGAAACCTTCAGCTGAGCCCGCATTGCGAAATCTGTCCGCGCGATGTTTTTCTGTCCGATTATGATCCGCGTACTGAACCAAGTTTCAAGTTTCTTTATTGAATCTCAACCTACACGCATGCTGAATTAAATTCGTCACAATTTTTGTTAGTTTCTTTCTACCCAGTTAACAACTGAGACGTCAAATTGATACATAACAGAACTAAATTATTGTGTTCCCTTTTATAATGCATACGGCGAATAATTATTGTAAGCTTTTAAGATTTCTAGTTCGAGGAGAAGTAGGTTCATAAATTAGGGATTAGATAAGATAAGATAGAGATTGTTTCAAAGCGGAAGTCGATGGTCCTGGTGCTATACCTACTCTTTGCACTCGCACAATCCCTTCTGCTTCCCGTTCTAGACTGTGCCGACTATGCCGAGTGCCGACGCTTGCTACTTAGGTCTCGTTCTAGACTGTGCCGACTATGCCGAGTGCCGACGCTTGCTACTTAGGTCTCGTTCTAGACTGTGCCGACTATGCCGAGTGCCGACGAGTGCTACTTAGGTCTCGTTCTAGACTGTGCCGACTATGCCGAGTGCCGACGCTTGCTACTTAGGTCTCGTTCTAGACTGTGCCGACTATGCCGAGTGCCGACGCTTGCTAATTAGGTCTCGTTCTAGACTGTGCCGACTATGCCGAGTGCCGACGCTTGCTACTTAGGTCTCGTTCTAGACTGTGCCGACTATGCCGAGTGCCGACGCTTGCTACTTAGGTCTCGTTCTAGACTGTGCCGACTATGCCGAGTGCCGACGCTTGCTACTTAGGTCTCGTTCTAGACTGTGCCGACTATGCCGAGTGCCGACGCTTGCTACTTAGGTCTCGTTCTAGACTGTGCCGACTATGCCGAGTGCCGACGCTTGCTACTTAGGTCTCGTTCTAGACTGTGCCGACTATGCCGAGTGCCGACGCTTGCTACTTAGGTCTCGTTCTAGACTGTGCCGACTATGCCGAGTGCCGACGCTTGCTACTTAGGTCTCGTTCAGGATCAGCTAGATAAACTTGAGCGCCTTCAAAATTTCTGCATTCGGTTCATATTTGGTTTACGCAAATACGAGCATGTCTCCCCTTTTCGCACCATGCTCAAGTGGCTCCCTATTTGACTTCGCCGGGACATGCATGTTCTTTCTCTTCTCTATTCTATTCTCTTTAATCCCTTTTCTCCTCCGTACCTTAAAGAAAGGTTTGTTTTCCTTCATTCTTCCAGCTCCCACAATCTTAGGTCATCAGATAACTTACTACTCAAATTTCCCACCCATTCCCAAACCTTGTATGGCCACTCCTTTAGCGTTCAGGCTGTGCGGCTCTGGAACAAGCTGCCTGTTGATGTCTGTCTGATGACTCGCGCCTTCCATCTACTCCTTCAAATCTAAACTGAAGTCCCATTGCCTTTGTTCAGCTATCTAAATGTTTCCTTCAGCCTTCGCTCCTTATTCAGATTCTGTAACTTTAGATGTGACTTTAGCTTTATTAGTGATGAGATGAGATTTTGTCAGAATATCTTTCTGTGGTAGGTAGGTACCTGTTGTATGCTATTTGTGGATAAGTTCTAGGCTAGTTTCTAGTATAGGTACTTGTGTTATGAATGTAATATGTATCTTTTTTTTTGTTTGATAATTTTTCTTTAGGTAACTCTTTCTTTGAATGTGCTCTACCACCTCGTATAAGTCTTATATCTTTTTCTCTAAACCTAGGTTGCCGGGAAGAAATCGCTTTCAGCGATAAGGCCGTCTATTGCACTGGTTGTCATAATTCAGATATAAGGATTATTTATGTTATTTTTTTAAGTGCAATAAAGTTTCATTCATTCATTCAATTGTTTAAACGTTTTGTTAACCTCTAGTGTGTTTAGTTGTGTCCTGTGTGTGGAGAAACCAAGACTTGATTCGTAAAACAAATAAATGAAACTTAATCAATATAAGTGCTATATGCGATATTAGTGCTTTGTGTAGGAGTGTGGTGTAGTCACTCTGCGTGAAGCTATATCTATGCGATATTAGTGCTTTGTGTAGGAGTGTGGTGTAGTCACTCTGCGTGAAGCTCGATGTTGTATTTAGTTAAGACTTGCTTCGTAAAAAATACAAAATACTGACTGTTATTCCCACAGACTTGCTCTACCAGGGGTCAGGAATTCTGTCAGTGAGGAAACTCCACATTCTGGATACCGTTTTAAAATACCACAAAATATTAGGGTTTGACCCCAGTAAGACAAACAAGCGACGAAAAGATAAGGTTGCATTGCAGACAAAGTTACAACTCGTTCCAAATATGCATCCCGGTAGTTAGCGAAGCAGTCTGCACACCTTTACGACGTCATTATCTAAATTCTTAATAACAACCATTCCTGTAAAAAAGCACTAAGTTTATGGCTGCCGACAATAAGCTACGAAGATGGAGAAAAACTTCTACAAATTTTTGCATAATAGTAGTAGTTAAATTTAATTAAACCACCACACCTCTAACACAAAATCCTACTCATACGCACACACACACTCTCTCTCTCTCTCTCTCTCTCTCTCACACTCATACACACACTCTTTCACATAAACAGAGTTACAGTAACTGCAATTTTTATACATATTGTTCATTTTATTTCATTATTATTTTTTTTTGTTTAAAAACGCTCATAGTTGTATTAATTATATGGAGTGGATTAATTAAATATGGTAGGTACATTTATTTTATTTTTATTGCATTAGCACATAAATCATATTTTTGTAAAACTTTATGAACAATCGATTCTCTAGCATTTAAATTGTTTCTATTTGTACTTTAGCTGAGTAAAGTGTCGCGTTATTTAAATTTAAACAATTAACCATAACATTGTTAGTTTTACTTATTTATCTTTAAGATAGCCGCGCTGCAGAGCGAGACCCTCTGGCACAGGTATTATATTACTTAAAGGAGGGTCCCATACCACGGAAATGTATTAGATTAAGTAAAAGAAATAAACTTTATTATTAAAACGTTATTTATTATTATTTCCTTAACCTCGACCTAAGTTTTCAGTTCACGTTCTATATAGAAATGACTTAGCTCCCAGGTCGTTCTCACCCACGCACCACGCGGCCACGCAATGTGTCTCTATGAACTACATAACTTGTCTAATGTGGCCCCCGTTCGATTACGGCCCAGCGAGGTGCCACGTATTCAATTAATTAACTCCAATGACAAAACAAGTCACTTCAGCGAACACACGTGACACGGGGCTTCCTAGGAACACAATGAACACCTACTGTTCTGATTGCTATCAGAACAAAACAAAAAGCAATGCAACAGGCGGGCTGTTGAGGAATAGGCTATGTTCAGTGTCCATCAGGTGAGATTGGTGACTCCATTATACCCAATTATCATCCATCAATGGGAAAATGTTATGTTTTTTTGCGATTCAATGCTCACCTATCGCCTATCGAAGGTACCTAATTACCAACTAATTAGCTTAGCTATTATTGTCATACTACCTAACCTATTTAAATAATCTTGAATCTGTTTCAAATTTATATCTTTTCGCACTAAGTAGGTACCTATGGTAATAATCTTATTGAGTACCAATTCTAACAAATGCCGGCATTGTTTAGGTACCTACTCTAAGATACTGTTGCTTTTTACGATTATACAGGGTGTAACTTTCAGGGAGAGTTCAGCTCACATCACAGATTTTTCTCTATGACATTAAAGCACATGCATGAGTTATTGCCTAGTCTATTGATCATTTTGTTTTGTCGATTTCTGTGATCGTAGTTGAACCCCCCTGACAGATTGGTCCTTCATCTTTGTTACACCCTGTAAACATATTGTCTATACGCTAGTTTAGCTGATATCAAATTATTTGGTCAGGGCCACATTTTCTTTCATTATCTTTTTCAATAAGAGGCATTGTAAAGAGTGGTCGTGGTTTAACCTTAAGTTGTAAGTTGTTTGTTAAATAAATATATGAAATCCAGTTCGCTTGTTCCCGGTAGTTCTGTGCACAACTACTGGGACAACTTTTGTTTGTGCACAAAAAATATATTATAATTGCAAAGATTTCAGGCAATGAAATTCAGCGAATGTTAAATATGACAGGAGACGTCAAAATTACAGGAAACGTCACTAATGAAAGTAAATGACACACATCAAAAATGACACGAGACGTTAAAATGACGGAAAATGATACCGGTCTACCAAATGTCAAAACGCCAAAAATGACAGAAAACGACACAAACGACGGTATATAATATAAAATTTTTAGATATTAGTGACAGAAAGGACACGTTCTGTACAGAACTACAGCACAGAACTACCTACTGGTAAGCGAATATTGCGCTTGCGTGTAGGGACTAGGGAGGCCTAAACCTTCAATTCTCTGATAAGGTAAACATAAAAATGAGTCAATCACTGTAATGTTTGTTCCCCAAATGATTGCAAACCTAGTCCCAATCTGTGGTATAGGTGTATCGGACCTGCGTCACTACCGCACATTGCTCACGCTGCTGCTGAGTTATGTGAGGGTAGGTATGAACGCGAACCGCAATGTTATCACTCTCTGTGTTGTCCACAAGTGGGCTGGTAGAGTCATTCATTTACTATTGGATAAAATGGCGGCACGATTTGTATAATTATTTAATACCTTGGTAAGGATAACACATCTAATAAACCTTTTCTGCTAATGTCGCATATTGGATGTTGGTTAGGTACCTACTGCGTCGCGTTCAAACTTTTGTTCTTTTTGGCAGGTTTAGATCTGAAATTACAAAATAGCCTACCTACTGATTTACTAAAAACGTAAGTTAAGAATAATTAATTTTTATTTAAAAATTGTATGTCTATGTCTAATTAGGTAGGCTACTATAATTGTGATATATAGCTAAGCTACCTCTCAAGTTGCATTGCGTGCGCCCGGTGCGCCCTAACAGGGCTCCTAATACCTCGCATAAGTGAATTTTGTAAGATCTCTCACATTGTATTAGTTTGCTAAATAAAATTCTTGAATATACTTACTTGAAAACGCAAAGGTACGATGTCAACGGTAGAAGCAAGTAAAAAATACGGTTAGGTAATCCGAGTTCGATGACACACCTACTCGGGCTGGTTAGTTGTTAATGAAAATGCAAATTGTTATTAATTTCGTGTTCGTACCTAGGAGTAAGTGGGTATGTTAGTCAGCCGATCAAAGGACGCCTACCAACGTGACCAACAAAATAACGCCAGTGAGGTGTGAGCTGGCAACACCGCAATACATTGTGCTGCACCATGGCCAGCTGTGTTCCACGAGGGTTGATGATGATGATGATAAGCGCTCCTAAATTATTTTTTTGAAGTTTAAAGCTAAAAGCTGAGAAAAGTGTAGGTTTTTCGAGCACCACGAAGTTAGCACAGGTCTTTCGAAGTTGCAAACCTGGTTTTACACTATTGGTATATATCCCAGCAACCTCCCAAAAAATCAGAAACATGTCATTTTTTGCGACCTCAAATATTTTGGATGTCTGGCCTATCCTTCGATGTGTAACGTAGCGCTCCTGCTGCCCCCAAGGTTGAAGCCTAGGTCTGCTCACCCAGAACTCAGACTAAGTACATTTCTTAATTAGTCTGAGACCCAGAAATACCTATTGTACAACTACATTCTTTAGTTAAATCAATAAGTATGACGAACTGCCTGCTACCTGCCATTCATACAATATACCTACGAAAACATTAATGTTAAGAGGATAAAGTTAATTGAATTTAGAACATCGTGCGCAAGATGATCTAAATTCAATTTACTTTAAAAAATACAAAGAAAAAGCAAAAATACTCTTTCCTCGCTGAGGTGGGATGAAAAGTTACGTGTTGCACTCGAGTGCAAAGATTTATTACCTCGTGCTCTTTTGATTCCCTCGCTAAATGAAGCTTCTAATTTTTAAAATAATTTTAGAATCCTTCGCTTGCTCGGTCATCAAAATTGAGCACGCGGTTTAAAAGCAACTAAGCACTCTTGTATAACAAATAACTACTACCTTACTACTAAATTAAATACAACACTCATTTTCGTAAATTATTTACTTGTTTACGTAGCTGTAGGTTCATACGTATGTTATTAATTTAGAATAGAAAAAAAGGAGCAATAATTTCACTTATCACGACGTGAATGGCTTATTAATTTTAAGCTGTTACTTGAGGCTGTAAAGATCCATATACGGCATGCCAGTACAAAATGAACTCTGTCTGTATGTCTGTTCCTTTGCACAAAGGATCTCAATCAAAGCACGGAGATAGACGGAGGTAGACGAAGAACAAAGGTTGCCTTATCGCTATGAGCGATCTCTTCCAGGCAACCTTGGGATGGACTGGACATGTAAGAACAACAAAAACTGTGGCACTTGAAAAAATAAAGAAAGATATCAATAATAGGTACTTACACTACATAATATTATAATTCCTACTTAACCTACAAAACTATAATAACGAGAACATAAATATAAAGTTGTCTAATTTGTAAACGACATCTAATGCTGACTAAGCATTGAGTTCCTCTTTGGCCTAGAGGAGCATCTTGACCACAGAACAGAGAAGTCTGTTCTGTGATCTTGACCAAGAAAACTTACTAGAAATCGTGGAAAAAAACTATCCAACAGATTGGAATTAACTTTGAGAAACGAGACATCAATAAAACTTTTAGGATTGGCAACGCTAAGGGGAAAACACGCCCTGTCGAACTATGCCTAGTAGATTCAAAAATGTATCACTGTTTCAGTCGAAGTACCTACCGAGTGCGGTGGTAACACAACCTAACCTAACAGGAAGTCTTGCCAAACAACTTATTTATATAATAATCTGTTTGTTTGTTTGTAATAGGTCGTAGTCGTTCAAACAACAGCCGATACGCCTGCCATTGTGTCGATTATCATTATTTATTGATCACGAGTAGATGACTAGCTCGCCTCGCCACAAGGTGCTTCATTTGCAAACAGAGGCGTATGTTGTCCATTCAATACGACACACAATTAAGTGGTTAGGTACAACTACTAACCTACTGGCGCCTTTTATTGAGGTATCTACCTATTTATCTACATATCCGAGCAGTACCTATATCTAAATTGGTTTGGTGTGGTGACGATAGTTTTCCATTGAATTGTAATGTAAGATTGTTGTTGTAGCTAACCTAACTAGGGAGGTGGCTGTTACATAATTTTCTCTCCATGGTTGCGTAAGGAATATTCCCCTAAATTCTTTCCTTATTGCTTCTTCTCAAACTGTACGTAATTCCTAGGCCAGAAGTAAGTAGGTACCTATATCTCCACAGAGTGCGTTGACCCCTGGGCATGCCGGCGCCCGTCGACCTTGTGTCCGAGTACCTGCTGTAATTGTTAGCTAACTAGGAAAACTCCATGGACGGGAACACACTTGGTAAAATTGCCAATATTGCCATGTTCCTAATTGTTTTTTTTTCAACTTCACACGCATAGGAAACTTCCTGTAACCCAGTTACTAACTTGCTTTAGCTATGGGGAGATATTTATATGGGTCGTAGAAAATAAAATAAATTGTATTAGTTGATGACATAGGTAGTATCGAACTCGCACATCTAAGAAATGAAACAGTGCTACGATGGGCGACGGTATTCGTAAGTTTCGTAGCACTTGTAGCCTCGTGCCTCGTGTGCATGAGAGTGCTACGCGGGTCTAATAATGTTCATCAGACTCTGACAGTTGGTAGGTTCCGCTTCCTCGGGGCGCGGGCACTGAAATAGATTTCAGTAGAAGCGCTACGAGGCCGTAGAACCGTAGCTAGAACCCCGTAGAGCCTCGTAGCACACTCTACGAGCTCTATTTTATAGTAAAACGAACTCAAAACTTTAGTCTATGAATCTCGTTTCCCTACTAAAAGTCATAGACTTGAAAAAACAATGAGGGGTTTTCGTTTTGCATTAAAAAAAAAAGCTAGTTCTAAATATCTCGATAGATGGCAGTGCGTCAACTGGTGACTAAGGTATGTCTATGTCATCCATAAAAATTCAAGGGTTTGCTCCACTGTCTTGTCACTCCTCATAGTGACATATCTTTGTTTATTTGCAGCATTTGAAAAAACAAGTTTGTTTGCCAGTTTTTTCATTGTTTATACCTCGGTTTATACATAAACAATGAAAAAAGTGGCACGGTGGTCGAGACAGAGAAACATTCATTCTATCTGATTTCTTCTCAGGCTACAAGCATATTTTTATCTCTCTGGTGTGAATGAGATGGGTATATTCACTACCTCTAGTGCTTTGTTCCTATAAGCGATCGACCGATTATCATTTTGACGTTTTCTTTCATGTGACATTAACATACCATAGTAACCAGTTGAAGCCCTGCCATCTATTGAGATACATGGAACTAATTTTTTTCTTTTTAAAAATGCAAAACGAAAACCTCTCATTAAAACTTGAGGTCTGACAATATTTCTGATAAATCCTGAGTTATTCTCGCTAAGAGCAGTTTTTAGAGAATAAAAACCTTCAAAGACAAAATAAAGAACTACAGAAAAAGAATAGAACAGTGAGGTCAAGTCCATCAAACAGGAGTTCTCCAACGATACAGAAGAGAATTAAAATTTCACTCTGTCAAACTATGTCAATGATCTACACAGCTACTATTGGCACTACAAAGTCAAGATCAATGATTTTTAGGGTTCCGTACCCCAAGGGTAAAAACGGGACCCTATTACTAAGACTTCGCTGTCCGTCTGTCCGTCTGTCACCAGGCTGTATCTCATGAACCGTGATAGTAAGACAATTGAAATTTTCACAATGATGTATTTCAGTTGCCGCTATAACAACAAATACTAAAAAACAGAATAAAATAAATATTTAAGGGGGCTCCCATACAACAAACGTGATTTTTTTGCCGTTTTTATAGATAATGGTACGGAACCCTTCGTGCGCGAGTTCGACTCGCACTTGGCCGGTTTTATTTCTGGAATAATCTAACTAATTATAAAATAAAACATTGTATAGAGCGCCTTAACATTTTCTATCAAAATGTACGTGGCATTTGTAACAAAAGAGATGATTTGAACATTTATTAAGTAGGTACTCGGGTTACAAAAATCATAATAATAGGTATAATAAAGGAACAAGCGATGTTCTGGGGACCACGCACAGCCCAAGCCGCTGAAGCTAGAAACCTGAAATTTGGAGAATAGGTACCTCTAAATATACAAACTCTCGACAAGAAGGGATTTTTGGAAATTCCACCCCTAAGGGGGTTAAAAGGGAGGTTGAAGTTTTATTGAAATTATTGATCACGCGTTTTAGGGTTTTTCAAAATTTTCCTGAAAATGGTTTATATCGGTATATTGAAGTTTGAGGTTCATAGCTCAAACTTCAATATACCTTAACCACTTTTTAATTTTTAATGGTATAGACCTAAAATTTTATCTGAATATAAGAAAAAAAATGTGTTTTTGGAATTTTTCTGTAACTTTGTAATTGTAAGTATTGGCTCGATTTGCTTGAAACGTACAGACAAAACTTAAAATACAAAACTATTGATTACGTGTTTCAGAATTTTTCAAAATATTAATGAAAGTTTGAGATTCGTACTTTGCCTCCGAATTGAAATAGCTGTAGCTTTTTATTATATTATGCTAATGACCTGAATTTATTTCTGTACCTATATCAAAAAATCAATAAATTCAAACACTTTTTCAGGAATTTTCAAAAACTCATAAAAAAGGTAAAATGGACAATGAAGTGTTTTGGTGTTTTTCGTAACCCTTTAATCGGTGGCCCGATTTTCTTGAATCTTACATAGATAACTAAACATACAAAACTATTAGTTATTATTATTAACTCATTTATTTCAGATCACAATAGAATCCATAACACAATTAAATATAAATTTATAATTATAATATATAATAGAAATGAAAACAAAATATATGAAATGAAATAGTTTATTAGACATACAAAGTACATGCAAATAGGTAAATAGGTACAATTACAATAGCAAAATTTACAATAAAAACATAAAATGAACCAGGGTAAAGTACACTGAGAGGAATAGATACCTACGGTCTATACTAGCTAAAACTACAAAGACGCAGTTAAAAACAGTGGCCACTAAGCAGCTCATCTGTGGGTTGGATATGGATATAGCGTGTGTAGCGTGTGTACGTGGGCATGTCTAACGGGTCTTGGCTCAGCGTGGTGCTCTAACACAAATAGCGGAACTGTTGTGATAGAGCGCTTGTTTTCAGCCAAAATCAGTCGTCAAAAAGTAACAGCACGAGTTCAGACAAAGCGCAGACAAGCGTAATAATAATATAATATGGTTTTGCATTAGCACTCAAGGTGGCAACAGATAACAGATAGATTGAACAGCAATACAAATCGTATTGTCTACGCGAGCGAAGCCGCGGGCGGAAAGCTGCTAGACTGTATTTGCATTTTTGTCAGTCAGTCATCAGTGTCAGTCATCCCGTGACCACGGCAGTGTGTAAACCTGTCGAAACGTCGGGAAAATAAGGTAATTAAACGCGATAAATACCCGTTAAATAGTATTTATAAATATGTGTTCAGATCGCGTAAGTTTAAAAATATGTATTTGCATTACAGAAAAATTCTTAAATAAACACAATGTTTATTAATATTATGAAAAATCCTGGAACACGTTTTCAATAGTTATGTACCTATGTTTAGTATTCTATGTAAGATCCTATGTTGGGCTGCATTAGATTTCATTGCAATAAGAGAGACAGGCGACTTTCTCCATTTGTCGGATAATAGTACCTATACCATACCATATTACCTATATTCTGTCTCTATCATCGTGTATTGTTTAAAAAGAGATGAAAATATGCAATGCGAAGCGATCATCGTTTGCTAATGACGCCAACATAAGAAGGCTAAACTGCACAAGGTGTAGTTGTAATGTAACTATAACGTTAGTAGTAAGCACCAACACTGCCAGGAAGGCGAAAATATGTTGTTCATACTCTAATCGCCTTGACTTTTATATATAAATGACATCTCTTGAAAACGTCGTACCCAGCTACCTAGACCTTATACTTTTATATAAATATCAAATAAGTTGTCCCCCCCTTATTAAAATTCGCTATAAAGTCCCTCGTAGAATTCCCCGTAAACCTATCCTCGACCCACCACACCGCTCGACTGTCCTCGGCACAACCTCACCTATTCCGGATCAGCAGAGAATTTCATAATTATTGCGCCCACATTGATATTTTCTCAATAAAGCTACCAATTTTCCACAAGTTCTCATCTGAGAACTTGTCAAAAAGCTCAAAATAGTCACTTAACATTGTGTACCTACTAACCATGTCTTGTTTATTTATACCTACCTATAAGAAAATCTTTTTGTGAGTGGAAAATAAAAATATTATTGTTATTATTTATGTACTTACTTAAAAATAAGATATTAATTTAAGAATTAATAATTTTATCCAATAAGAGAAAGTTTCACCAACTTCAAGTTGTTACGAACTTCAAAATTAATTCACAATAGAATAGATTACCTATTTCTATTATAAACTACATGTCAAGTATCTATTGGAAAACTAAATAACAACCGGAAATTAATTGCTATTGTATCATTAGACCACTTCTTGGAGATGGTAAAGTGGCTGAATCGGTTGAATTTGTGTTGCCTTAGTCGTCCTCTGTTAACTTACTACCAAGCATGCAGTGTCCACCTATAACTGGTTGTGCAATTAACTATATTTAAAAGTTTGTATTTACTATCATGAATTATTGTAACACCCACTGGTAGACCAAATAAAGAAAATTCAAATTAAAACACTGCTCATGGTACCTACCGTAAGTAACGTCAGGCAATCCAACTATGACAACTCATGGTAGACGTACTGGTCTATATGTATAGGTATCGAGTTGATGAATCCGTAACCGTGAAAAACGGAACCCTCTCGGTGCGCGAGTTTACTCGCACTTGACGTTTTATTTTATTTGAGATTTGTAGTCTCTTTGGGTAGAATAAGTCATTGTCAAATCATTACAACAAAATACGTATAACATTGTATACTCCAAAGAGTATACAATAACTGGTATACTCTTTGAAGAAAATAATGACGAGGATTACGTCAAATAATTAGATTTACCATATTCCCCATAAAATAACCGAAAACCCAGACAAGGGTTGCTCGGGCAAAAAAAGGCTGACAGCGATGTAACTTAGTATCATCAGGAATGTCGTGGTTTGAGGGGATGACGACGCGGCTGCTGCAGGCGCTGGCGGCCTGTCTGACGGTCCTCGTGTACTTGCTACGACGCCACTGCGTGCTGGCACGCTGCCCGGTTAGTAGCCTCTCACATGAGGTACCTATGCTTCTGACGGGAGATCTACCCGCCTGAAAGCCATCGTGTACCCACTGCAGCGCCACTGCGTGCTGGCACGCTGCCCGGTCAGTAGACTCTTACTATGGTACCTTTGAAAGTCTTGGATTTTGGAACTCGGATCGTTAAACTCAAATGGAACACTTACAGACAGCATCGATAGCTGGAAAGCTTCGATTGGTAACCGATCATAGGCAAAAGAAGCGTCGTCGTGCTGCTGTGCCCGGTCGCAAGCAAGGCACACATGTCGGGGGGCAGCAACCGGCAATGGGTAGAATCCGGCTGCGGTTCATGATGATGATGGCATACGCAGCGTCCCGCACGCTGGTCTTTGTCCTCCAAACAGAGCGCGTCGCCATTTTGGTCCGTCGTCTTTAGTTCAAAGATCTTTACTTTCTCATTACAACAAATATGTTACTAACAGAAGAAACTTAAACAAAGTTATTATATTGTTATTTTTCTCGTTTTTCTTTCTTCTAGTAGTGCTACATCCTCGGATATATATATTTCAATTAGTCGTCTTGTACAGTTGCCGCCAGATCTCTGAGATGTATCTCCGCTTGTACCTAGCTCTCCCAGCTCCGCGCCACTCCTAACGTACTACCTACTTCCTTACTGAACAGGGTAAACATTCTGCCACCTACTTGCATGCAACTACTCAATTCTATAGCATTAATTAACAATAGAATGGATAAGTAGGTAATTAGGGATTTTGGTTAATTTTGGTACCTTATCCAGTCTTATTCAGAGGCTCATCTGCGACACAGGTTCAAGAAACTGCAGATGTCGTCGATTTTATTTCATTGAATAAACTTGGAACCGTCGATATAAAGGTTTCGACCGTTTCCGAATAAACGATCTATTTATTGAATAGGTACTTATTTATTTTTCCAGGTCAAATGCAGCTCTTACGGGATAAGCGCCCCGAACTCGCGCGATCCTCGGCGGTCGCGCGCGGCGGCGTTGGTCACGCTCGCGGCGGTTTCGCATTCGAACCGCTCCTGCATCGGGGGGTGCTCCTCGACGCTACTGGGACCGCGCTGCAAGCAGGACCCCGTCATCAAAGACTTCACTGTACCACCCCTTGAATAGGCTAAATATATACGTGATCGATATTTGCGAGATATTTTATTGAGTGCTAGAAAGCTATGCTCGGGTTTTCGCTGTTATACCTACTACATAGAGATTGCCTAACTTCTTAGTTAGTCAATCTTGTTTGGCAACGAAAAACCTGTTGCTTCGCTTACGCGGAATGAATTTATACTCGTGGCCAAACTTCTTGTCATTATAGGCCCTATCTATCTCGTAAAGACGCCATAGCGGTGCTAACTGTCGCGCGCGCCACCCTACCAAGCGAGAAACACCGAAACAGACATCAGGATGGTCGGCAGTTCTTTTGCTATACGTGCGCGTCTAACTGGTAACGCAAGGTGGTGGTGTGATTGAGACGTCAAATTATACATATTAATGGTGCACCACCTGCGCAACCAAGCTCCTCCTAAGTGAGCGGCGGCGGCGCGGCGAGGCGGTGTATTAGACAAGACATTTACAGTTTTCTTTTCTGGAAGCGAAACTAGATACCCCAGGTAATACTGTCATGGGCCAAGTAGGGAGAAGTACTTCCACAAGGGCGATACGACACTACTCGAACAAAAAAGCGCGGTCGAGGTGAAGGGAATTCGACTTTACGAGAGTCGACGACGTTGCGGGAATCGACTCTAAGGGAATCGGCGTGGTGGGAACGATTCGAATTAATCGACGTAGAACTACCTACCTACCTAAATTCATCGGCGGGTTTATTATATTATCTGACAGGTGTCCCTCTCCCAACAACATGCCAAAAATATTGAGCCCCGCAGTCGTCGCAGTCGAAACTTAGGTACTTATAAGTAGGTACTTAATAATGATGATAAAGGCGATATCAGACGGTTCACTCGAGAGAACATTCACACGAATGAATGCTTCATTTTTCTGTCATTCCATGTTCACACGACTTATTGCGAATGACAAAGAAAAGAACGTTCATCTGTTATTTACTTTAAATATGTCATCGGGTGAAGTCGTGCGTCTCGGAATCCGTTTAATTTGTGATCATTTAATCCAAGATTTAGTAAAAAAGAAGCAAAGAAAACGTCGACGTTGGTTTTGGTTGGTTTAAATCACTAATTAGGGATTTCATAGGGTAAGTACGTAATGTTCTATCCTTGTATTCGTCATGTTTGTCGTTCCATTACATTGATAATTTTTAAAATGTTCCAAAAACAGCAGCGTACATTGCTCATTCCACTCGAACACCATTTTGCCGCCAATTTTCCGTGACGCAACGGGACGTGCGTCTGCTACCGGGCTCGAGACAAAATGACCGAATCCGAGTGAACGTTCTCTCTGTGTGCAGACCTTAGCAGACCGTTCATTTTTCGTTCATTCGGAGTGAGAGTGAAAGATGCCGAATGAAAAAATCTGACATCGTCGGATCGGTTCATTAATGACTTCATTCGGCACTCTTGTTTCATTTGACTTCATTTGAGGTTCAGACGAATCATTTCGAGTGAAAGATGCCCAATGAAAGACAAAGATGAACGAAAAGTGAACCGTCTGATATCGCCTTAACCTCGCATGTTAAAGTATTTTCCAATTGCAACATTCCGTCACGTATTCTCCATTTAGTTAAACCCTTGCTGACGATGAAGCAAAACATTATTCCAACACTAATTTACTAAACATTTTAAAAACTAAATTATAATAAACTCTTGTAAAGTCAGTTAACAGGGCGGGTGGGCGAGGTGTAGACACGTCTCCGGGAGGTGGGCACCAGCAGGAACTTGGCGTTTTTCTTGTAGTAGGGGCAGGAGGGCTCATCGCAGCCCAGCACCTCGGCCTGGTGCAGGGCGGCGCCCCGCAGCGCCTCGCCGCCCAGCAGCAACCGCCGCGCGCACGCCATAATACCCCCGCCGCAGATGGCCACAGCACAGATAGCCGCCAGGAACTCCACGAGAAGCATCACACTATCACTCCACATTTTTCATTTGTGCTTACCTAGAAAATATTTTTCAAGCCCATACCTAAAAGTTGTATAAAAGTTTGATCAGGTATCTCTCGAATAAAGAGTAGGTAGGTACAGTGAAAAATAAAACACAAGAACAGGTCTGTTGTGCTCTCAGATTTAGGTATCTAAATTGTTTTTTTGTCTAGTCTCCTGTCTCAAATGATGACCGATTCAAAGAATATACAATAACTACGTAAGAGGCCGATTGAATGCCGTTGATGGCGATTGATGAAAAAGTGAAGGTTGCTTGTCGCGCACAAATAGTTTTTATTATTCCGCTAGCGCCTTTTTTACTTTTATCGAAGGCTAGCGGGGTTAAAGCTTTCTCTATGGGTTAAAGCTAGCTTTCACCCTAGAGCTATGTATACTCGTAGATACCTACTCAAATGTTTTTGTTGCTCCAATTTTATACCTACCTACCTACTTATCATAAGTACCTAGATGTTTTCTCAATATTCTCAGGTATTTTAGTAAATGTGCACACGCACTGAGTGGAACTGAACTGCAGCGGCAGTGCGCGGCGCAGAGAGGCAGAGAGTACAGACAGCACTACGTGTCAGTGGAACTGCGAGGCTTAAGTGATTTTGTTGTAATTTGACGCGCAGTACCACGCACGGCCGCGCAGTTCCACGTGCTTCCATTCCACCGACGCATACCTAGTGTAGGGCGTTTGCACTCCTATAACTCCTAGGTATGAGAAAATATCCAAAAATATATTACTGAGATAGCTTAGGCAAAAAACAGTCGGAAAATGTTAGTTTTGGCGAAGAACCTAACATTACTTAATCTGTGTTTTGGTTAGTAAAGTAGGTAACAAAATATATGTAGGTACATATTTTAATATTCAATTGTAAGTTTTGGTCTCGCTCTGTCCGTCCCCAGGGTCCCCAGACTTTCTTGAATATCTCAGTAACTACTGTAGCTATGAACTTCAAATTTGAAATAATAATACAATTCGTGCACCATTAACTACTGAGTTCAAGAAAAAAAATATAGATAGGTAGTACCTACTTACCGTAAAACCGTGCAACTTTGCCCAATTTTTTTGGATTTAGTGGTTCAATTTAAGATAATTTTAAAAGTATGTACAGTTCAAATAATAATTTTGCGCTACATTATTTTAAATATACTCTTCTTTGCAAATAATAGATAATAAATCGAATAAAATGGGACGGTATGTGTAAAAATCACAATGTTAGAGAGCGGGCTAAATATATTTTTTTTTACGAGTTTGCCCATTTTGCAAAAAAAATCGTAATTCCGGTATTTTTGACCTTATGATAACAAGATTTAAGGAACAAGCAATAGGGATAGTCAATGTTACTTTATATCTTGATATAAAACGTTCAAGCAAGCAAATTAACCGCCAAAATTGAGTGGGCAAAGACACAAATAATTTTTTGAAATTTTTCATACAAATAACAAGATGCGCTAGGGTTGTCACATTTTTATTGTTTACCAACAGTCTTTAATTATAATGAAATATAATTAAGTACCTATTAAATATCCTTTCGGCTGCCATGTCAACTGTAGGTGCATAGTAGGTACCTAAGTTTTAACTTTTTAACGTCGACAAAACTTTAATCAAGAAAAAGTAATAGTTGTCTATAAATATTTTTTTGATTTAATGTCGTAGTGACAACCCTGACAGCAATATTTTGGTGGGCAAAGTAGTAAACAGTACTCCAGAAAAGGTACTTTGACATTGCCCACCTTAATATTTTCGAGTTTAAAAGAGGTTTCGCGTCAGATATTCGATAGTTATTATTTATTTGTTACAAACTTATTGTGGTAAAATAATTACTTGCCTGCTGCAACTGCAAGTACTGTTTTTGAACAAAGTTTTCCGCACGAACTTTGGCCCGCCAAACACACCACCAAACTTTGACACCAACTGACAGTCAACTGAAGTGAAATTAGCGACAATCGGTTATTTAGTGCTGCCAGTGACATATTCAAGTATCTATCAACAAACAAGAAATAAAAGCTTCTAAAACATTCTCGATAATATGAAGAATTTAAAAAAAAGTTCCGTGGTGGGCAAAATCAAATCAGTTTGGCAATCTTGTAAGGTTTTACGGTAATTAAAAAAATAAAATGAAAATTTTCGGTAGGTAGGTACCTAGGTGTTCGACTATTTAAGTTTTAAGTCCGACTTATTAAGTAGGTAGATACCTAGTAGATTGCATGAGAGGAGATAGGTACCTACCTACTTACACAATAACCGCATTTCGATACAAACTATGTATGTCAACCCTACCGTCAAGCCAAGGGCCGACGACGACGAGGGAACTGCAGAGGTTGGTGGGCGCGGAAGGTTTGACCCCAGTACACATAAATTTAGACTGTGCTTTGACCGAGCCGGCGGCGCGGCGGGGCGGGGCGCGGCGGCGGCGCGGCGCGACCGCGCGAACACCGAGCAGAGCGTAAGGAACATTATTTCTTCTACCATAAGGCTCAAAGTTGATTGATTAAGTCGAGTAAGTGAGGTATCTATTACGATACGAAGTAACATTATTTCATCTGTGCCATGGGTGCCATGTGCCATAGGACACTGACACTAAGCGTCGTCGTTCAGAGGCTCAGCGAGCTTAGCATACTAGGTTAATCGCAAATAAGCGTGGTATATATTTACTATGTTAACACGTTAACGTTATAATTGGCCTTAGTGCGTTAATATTAGCCATAGTGCGTTATTTTTTCTTACTAAATACATTATTCTATTTACATTAGGTATCTAAAAAGGATACGCGCGAAATTAAAATATTTTAGCGCTTTCTAATATTTTCTTCGTTCTGCAAGGAATTAAACTAGGTACCTAGCTAACTTAGCTAGCTGTTTTATAGCTAACTAAATCGACATTTGACAAAACATAGGTTTATAGAAAATGTTTAACTTTTATGGAAAACTTCTTTTCATTCCGATCCATCGTGAATTTATAGCCCTCGGACCTTCCCATTCTTATTTTCTTGAATTCGCTTTGAGGACTCGAAAAAATATAATATCTAAGTATGTAGGTATAATATTTCATTGGAGTGGAAAAATGAGTGGAATAAAACTATGTACTGAAACAGAGGAATCTTTTACTGGAAATTTTTTACTTTAACTCTTTTTAGCAATCAAATTTGAAAGAAAAACGCATTTGGGAAAATAAATACCGGAAATAAGACAACTGTCAATGTCAGAGTGTTTTTCGTCGATAAAAGTTGCAACCGTCGTCGGAGGTAGGGAACGCCATAAATGATGTGGCAATGGTGGCATTAACCGAGCGTTTTACCTTGAGGTCATGAACGACCTAGGTGCACTCCGAGCAGCGCGCTCGGGTGTAGGTTGTGAACGCACACCACTACGCTGGTAGAATCGCGGTGAAAAGCAACCGGGGGGCGGCAGCGGGGCGGGGCGGCGGCGGCGGCGGTGCCATAATGCCTTATTTATGCCTACCTAACCTAAGCATAATGCCAGCCATGCCATAAAGAAGAAGTTGAAGTTGTTTGTTATTTTATTTAGGTTTGTTTGTTCTCGCCGAGCCGAGAGAAGTTTCTCTTGCTGATAAAAAGATAAAGCTATTTATGCATCATATGCATATAACTAATAGAGCCTCAAAACACCTTTAGTCCACTAGTCTTGCTGTGATATTTATTACCTACAATAGCAAAATGCGATCAAAATTCGTAATTGGGTAAGTTCAAATATTTTCATATTTTGTGTGTTCGTATAAAATGTAGCGCAATCATCACTTTCTATTTTGTTAAATTTAAGCCTTTATTTAATTTCCTAAAGTAAGAGCTAGGAAATTAAATAAAGCTAGCAAAGTAAGAGACTGCTAGCCCTTGCCTGCCTACAGGACTACGATGCAAATGTAGATTCAATCAATAGTTTATCTAATGATTTTGATTACCTACCTGTAATGAAAATCATTAGATAAACTATTGATTGAATTTACTTGCAGACTGGAATGTACAGTTGTATTAGCCCGGCCACGCGCTCGGTCTTACTTGCAAGCATGCCGGCACAAACCAGTCAGTGTTTAATTTACTTGCAGACTGGAATGTACAGTTGTATTAGCCCGGCCACGCGCTCGGTCTTACTTGCAAGCATGCCGGCACAAACCAGTCAGTGTTTAATTTACTTGCAGACTGGAATGTACAGTTGTATTAGCCCGGCCACGCGCTCGGTCTTACTTGCAAGCATGCCGGCACAAACCAGTCAGTGTTTAATTTACTTGCAGACTGGAATGTACAGTTGTATTAGCCCGGCCACGCGCTCGGTCTTACTTGCAAGCATGCCGGCACAAACCAGTCAGTGTTTAATCGTTAACATGCTGATTGGGCAAATACATATATATAAATACAAAGTTATTTATTCATATAGATGTCACGTAGGTATACAATGATAGGTCTTATCAATAAGTAGATACTAGATTTTTTCTCTTCTAAATTAATAAATCTCATTGGTGTTTCTCTATTATTTACCGGTCATATTATTATTTTAACCCTGCCTCCATTCCATGACTATGAAATTTCCTTGAACTGGACACTGGCAGCAAAGTGACAAACCAATCACATATTGCCATTAACAAAGAAGTCAAGTCGATGCATCTTACCATTGGGGCATAAGAGTATGTCTAAACTCTAGTGAAGTTTATTTACCTAGGTATTTATAATTACAAAAACATTAGTTAAATAAATTGTAATGTTATGAAAAGTTATACAGTTGCAACATCTAATAAATAATGGTAAAAAATAATAATAATAATGATTAAGACTGTATCCCTTATTATTGAATAAATCTTATTGTATATGTATTAGGTAATGCAATGTAAAAATATTTCTAAAATCTTATTAATATTTACTAACCAAAATGCTTTAACTTAAATTTTAATGTTTGTTTTTGATAATAACTATTACAATAATCACAAATATAATGTGTAAACAGTTTATCACAGTAGTCCATATATCCTTACCCCATTATGTCATACAAGCAGTTGTTTAATAGCCATTTTGTAAGTTTTTTCAAAATAATATTATCAAAAGATCTTTAAATGAGCTGGGTAATTTATTATAAACATCAATGGCATTGCATTGGACTGCGCTATATTTATTTTGCACATGTTTACTTGTGTGTGTGGCCAGTCAATTAAGGCGCACTTCAGTCCAGCAAAGTGTTTTCAACGCGTCGTCACTTGTTTGTATGTTTCTTTTTTGACCAGCAACAATAAAATAATGCTCCTAATAAAAAAAACATTTGTTGGCGCCATCATTACACTGAAAATAAAGAAATAAAATGTTTGTAAGTGTCGCCAAGACAAAAATTTAGTAATTTTTACTGGTTTAGGACTCATCCTTCGTTTGAGGTCAATTTGCCAAGCACTGAAAAAATCTAGTGAAACCACAGAATGTTCGCGGCACGCTCAGCTCGCCGATAGCATATTTTTGGCTTTCTGGCTTTCGTCCTGGCCTCAACTCTTGTTTGAGGTCAGTAGGTATGCAAAACACTACACTATTAATAAAAACGCAAATTTTTCGCGCCTTGCTATACCCGCTGACAAACGCTCGTTGTTCCTGTAGCCCCGAGCTTGGCTGATTTAAGATCACCTTACCTACCATCAATCCATGCATCGGCGAGCGGAGTGCGCTCGTCGATAACGTTATGCGGTTTCAGTGGGGTCTTCAACCACCCCCCCAAATGAATTCTTGACTTGATGTCTTGAAGCGGCTGGCGACAACCTTGGATGTAGATTTATTCCAATTACTCTAGTCTTACAATACTAACAAACGTTCATTTTTATAAAAATATGCTGACAAAAATATTATGGCATGTGGCCAAGTTACATATTGTAAAGGCGAGACACGTAATGAATATCATAATTGTGAAGATTATTATGAAGTGATGGCAAGCTCTAACCTGTATGGAGTTGTGCATGTTCCAGAGCGGCGACGGTGGGCTTCGCGGGCGTGGTGTGGTGCTTCATTCTCTTCTACAGCGCCCTGCAGTGGTACTTCGAAGAGAAAGGCTTCTTTGTGGATTTTGAATATGCATGGTAAAAATTCGACCATTATTTATGAATTTAAAACTTTAACCAACGGAAATAGTAGGTACTAAATGACTACTTAGTCAACAATAAAGTACATTAATGACGAGGTCGATTATGAGTGGGTTGCTGGCCGCGATGATGACGAAGCGTAGCGCAGGTCCAGTTTACCACAGCGCGGTCAGCAACCCACTTGAGGGATTAGCTGAAATGCCTCAATAGCGCGGACAAGCCTCGGTCCCCAATGACTTGTAAGGACGGGTGTTGGGACGACTAGTGAAACGCTTGGATACTTAGATAGACTGTTTATTATAATAGAATATGCCTACTTCAAAGAACACCATTACACCTCCGGGGGTGCAAGAAAAAGAAATACATGCGTTATTTTTTTTATAGTAGGTAGGTATACATTTCTTAAAAATAAAAATTAAA
The DNA here is from genome assembly GCA_947086465.1 of Eupithecia exiguata. Taxonomy (NCBI): domain Eukaryota; kingdom Metazoa; phylum Arthropoda; class Insecta; order Lepidoptera; family Geometridae; genus Eupithecia; species Eupithecia exiguata. The sequence goes on from OX352246.1 coordinate 306,536, forward strand.
GTGTCACGATAATTTTAAAAACTGATTAAATATGATTAAACAACATATAGCTTAGTTCTATCTTTATGTATTATTTCAATTTTATTATGTTCACTTATTTTAACATTAGAACCTATACCTTCTAAGACATTATAAGGACCATCAAATAATATTGTCTAACTTTTTTGATGATTCATTCTTAACTAATATTACATCGTTTACGTTATATTTAATAGGATTACTTTTCTTATCATACTCCTGTTTCCTCTTTTCTTTACTTAATACTAAAATACTTAAGAGCGTTCACGCCTAGCGCGCGATGTCAAGTTTAGGTAATTCAAACCCACACAGAAGCGAGCGTGACTGTGTGAGTAGCGCTGGCGCGTTCTATTGTGGTATAGTCAAGCTTAGCACTTTGATCCATTCGAGTGAAATTGATATAGCAATTATTTAATTTAAATTTGAACTTAGACAGATGACATATTTACGTGTTAAAATAAAATCAAAATAAAAAATTGTTTATTTCCATAAATACAAAAATGTACACTTAGAAAAGGTCAAATTCTTAAAATAAAACACTGACTCGGAAATAAAGTGGTACTTTTGATTTCTGTCGCTTCGCTATGTAGACTAAAGTAAAGAAGTGACTAATAAACCTTCAGCCTGTTACGAGTAGGTACAAATAAAACACTTGGTACGGATAAAGTCGAGTTTATTTTACAACATTTTAAATGTTTTATTCTACGAATAAATAATAAGTCAGGAAGTCTAATTCAGAACAAATTCCAACCAAAAAGTGGGCGCTGCTTCAAATCAAAACTATGGTTCTAAGGTTTTTATTTATTTATAGTACTCTGGGTTGGGGTTTTTCAAAACTATGGATAATTCAAATAGGAATCACTTCAATTGGTTCGCGCGCCTGCTGCAATGGCAGCTATGACAACTGATTCATAGCGGCGTGGACGATGTTATGCAATAAATGGACCGGACCAAGTCAATAACGAAACAATTATATGGTCAAATGCTTTTTTTACTATACAGGGTGAGTTTTTTTTTAAAATGAAACCTTCAAATTTGAAAATTTATAAATTAGACTACAAATTCGAGAAAAGGTTGTTTGTCGTATAGTTGAAAGTACAAACGTTCAGACTATACGCAAAGAAATCTATCTTCTTTTGTCATATTTTTTTATCGTTATGAGCTTTTTGACATAAAATTTTCTTGCATACCCTCTTCAAAAAAGCTGAAAGTAGTGATTTTAGTTTGGTCAGATATATGTAGTACATTTTGCAGGGTTATGTAGATAGAATCTAACGTCCGTCTTTCGACTGTCAGTGGTAGCACTGACAGTCGGATTCTACGCATCTACGCACGGACGTTAGATTTAAAATACTTTCTGTCATTTTTGTAGAAAAACTGGGCGATGGAAAACAAAATAAGCGCAATAACCTTGAATTTATTTTAATAAATGTTCAAAATGATATTGATTGTCCACAGTGTGATAAATCTGTTTTTGTACAGATGATTCTTTAAATAACCCCATTAGAAAAAATCAATTTTGAAGGTGTTCCAACCATTAAGGCACATAGGCGTCGTAAATTTATTTATTTATTATCAACTTAGAAGCCAAAAAAGAAATTTTTTTTTTTACAAATGCTTATTTTTCCAAAAATATAAAAAAGTTTTGTCTTTTTTAACGAAGAACTTATTATTTTCAAATTCAAACACGTAACTATTAACATGGCTTTTTGATAACTCTCACGGTTTCAGACTTCCTCTCAGTGGCCCTGAAAAAATAAAACAACCTATATCACACATCAATATACGCCTTCAAGAATAAACTCAACAACTGGTTACGAGACAAAATTGACAAACTAAAAAAATTACGCAATAACTAAATTCGACACTGTCTGATAATCAGTGATCGGAAATTCGGGCGCTTATTTACCTAAAGTTGGTGTAAGACACAACATGGAGCAGTTAAAACCATCTTTCTCGGGAATACTTTCCCGTAAATTCCTGGGATTTCAGAATATTCTAAAATAATGATTTTTTACCGGAATCTTATTTCTAGACGAAATATAAGACACTTTTATTCTGACGTGTTTTTCACTAAAGTCAATATTTCTGAAAAAAAAAACATTTTTAATTATATTTATGATTTTATGCCAAAATCCTTTTTCTACACGAAATTTAAAACACTTATTCATACGCATTTATAATTTGTTTGATAATTGCGTAAGAATAATAGAAACAAATATTATAAAAAAAATATGGGTATATAATTGTCTGTTTTGTGAGATGAACCCAAACTTGTTTTATTCCAAATGGGAATTTTGGAATTTTCTAGAATGTATTTTCACTGAAATCTTATTTATAGACGAATTATAAGACACCTTTTTTGAACGCGTTTTTTTACAAAAATCGAATTTCGCGTCAGAATAAAAGTGTCTTATATTTCGTCTTTAAATAAGGTTCCGGTGAAAAAATCATTATTTTAGAATGTTCTGAAATCCCGGGAATTTACGGGAAAGTATTCCCGAGAAAGATGGTTTTAACTGCTCCATGTTGTGTCTTACACCAACTTTAGGTAAATAAGCGCCCGAATTTCCGATCACTGCTGATAATAGACACATCAGCCACTGGCTGCTCGTCTGTTAATAAATAAATATATTTTTGGATAACAATTCAGTGAACTCTTTGTCCCGCAAAATATGATTAATTTAATGTTTTTAGTCCACTTGTTAGCTACCCACTTATTTTTCCGAATCGTACGGGCAGGTAAACTAAAAATACCAAATAAGCATAATAAATTTCAATTTTATTGAAAAATATCTAAATTTTATCGATTCAATATTTCATCAAGGAAAAATACTTCCAAATGAAGTAAAAAGTTGTCTGACCTCATTTTGCATTTTCATTTTGAAAAAAAAATCACCCTGTAGAGTGATAAACATTTTACCAAAATATTATTTTGTTATTGACTTGGTCCGGTCCTCTTATTGCATAACAACGTCCACGCCGCTATTACTCAGCTGTCATAGCAGCCATTGCAGCAGGCGCGCGAACCAATCTGAAGTGATTCCTATTTTGAATCATACCTACATTCTTTTGATTTGAAGCACGGCCCACTTTTTGTGTGGAATTTGTTCTGAATTAGACTTCCTGACTTATTATTGTATTCGTAGCCTCCAATCAACAAAAATATGTAGGGTTTTTGGTAAATTAAATTGAAGCCTTTCGATCGGTATGATTATTTTTCTCGTGTAACAAGTTCGATTCCAGGTTCAACCATGTAATTATTTAAATATCTAAAAATGCAGTTTAAATTGTTTTTTAAATTCAAATAAGTTATGTCTTCTTTCAGTAAAATGTTCCATCTACAATATTCAAGTTACTTTTCCTCCATGTGGCATATCCGTGGGACGCCCTGTATACACTAACCTTTTAGCTCTTGCATTTTCCATGTTTGCTGATTTTTGCGCTTTCGTTTCTTCGCAAAAAATAACTTTATTTTATTTCCCATTATGTCTGAAATATGATTTTTGTCTATATTAATACATTCTACAATTATGTTTGCAATCAAATATAATAATAAAAAAAATTACTTACCAAAGTACCAAAATGTTTCGAGGGCGCTATAAATGTCCGCTCGCCTTATACGCACGACAAAGGTCAACACAGGTCAGTCAGAGCGCCGAGCGACATGACCACACTCTAGAAAGCCTCGCGGCGGACTGATTTGAATGGATTTGCGCGCAGCGTTTTATAGTAGTTTTAAAATATTCACAGAAAATTAATAACAACAAAATATTTAAAATTTTAAATGCATGATTTTAAAGACGATTCTCAACTTTATTAGTAAGCTATTATTATAGTAAATTAAATAAGTAATATCGGTGAAAAAGTCATTTGAAATTCGTAAAATTTCACATTTTTTGTAAATTAATTTCTCATAGTACGATACCAAAACCGAATATTTTTTCAACTAACTTTTTTCCCAAGGATTTTATCTATTGGTTATAATTTTTTTTTTATTAGATATGTCAGTATTTTTATAAAATTTTGAGCTTCGAAACTGATGCTGACAGGGAAATTAAGAAAACCTCTAACAAGTTATTTTCATAGAACGCGTACATACTATATTAATTCAAATATTTTCTCAACTAACTTTTTAGACAATGAAATTTCCTAAAATTATTACTAATTAACTTATAGTGTAAGATAACTGGTTCATGAAAATAACGAGTTTGAAAAGTACTGTTTTTGAGCCAAAAGGCGTAAAGGCTAATAATAGATTATTTCTAGCATCTTTGAGAGCAATTTTTAACTTATATTTTAAACCAATAACATAATTATCATGACTATACAAAGGATTAATTCCATCACTACTTATTGTTTTAGGAATTGTATTTAATCTACCGAATATCAGTTCTGATGGCGGGTACTTCGTCTCTGTATGTACAGTGTTATTATAGCTAAAACACCAAAAAGGTAACCAATGAGACCAAGTATATCCGTTCTTACTGCAATAAGTCCTTAAAAATGAACCTAAATGCCTATGAGCATTTTCCAATGAACCAATTGATTGTTGATGGTAGGCGGTAGAGGTTAGCTTTTCTATTTGCAAAAGTTTACAGATTTCAACCATAGTCGAAGAGATAAATTCAGATCCTCTATCTGTGACAATAATATCGGGTATTCTGAATCGCAAAACAAAATTTTCTACAAAGGCTTTTGCAACAGTTAGTACTGCTTCTTCATTAGATATTGGATATGCTTCGATGAACTTTGTAAGTTCGCATTGAATTGTGAGAATGTAGCAATTCCCTTCGTCATCCCTGTCTAAAGGACCAACTAAGTCCAAATAAACTTTTTGAAATCCTACCGAAGCCGTTGTTGTGATTGTGATTGCCATCGGTTGTTTAGTATATCTAGAATACTTTGATTTTTGGCACTGAGGACATTTGTTAACAAAATCAGTAACATCTTTTTCAAGTCCTGGCCAGTAAAAATGTCTTTATATTGTTAGTCATTCTGCGTATCCCAGCATGGCCACTGGTGGGAAGCAGATGAAAGTCATTTAAAATATTACCGTTTTGCATAAAAACAAAACGGATATTATGTGTGTGGAGAACACACAGCATTGTTGGAAGAACGATTTGTAGTATTTGCCTTGATATACCGACTTCTAGTCTGTTTTGGGCCTAATCTTCCACAGAAAGTAGTCGATCCAGTTGTCACGTTGATCGGCTGTCAATGTCATTTCATAGTGTCTCCCAACACCAGCAAGCACCTTGCTTATGCTGTGTGTTCTCCACACACATAATATCCGTTTTGTTTTTATGCAAAACGGTAATATTATATGTGCTCCGAACACACAGCATTGTTGGAAGACCTGTTTGTTATCTGCTGGTGAAAGAGTAGGCACAAACGCTATGTGATCTCCAAATAAAAATTTTAATATTATTTCTGTAATTTATGCAAGTGTGTTTTTATAAAAATAATAAATTTACATACATATCAAATCAGTCACAGGTAGGTAGGTACTAAGACCCATAAAGAAAACTAGATGTTTGTAAATCCTTAGAAACATTAACTAGTTTCTAAATTATAAAAAATTCTATGAATTAAATAGGTAGCTATTTAATAGCTTTAATGCTCTATTTAATATCAATTAAGATCAATGTTAATCAACATCTCTTACTAACAAGAAATGCAACATCAACTTTGTTTCTAATTTTTTTATTACAAATAGGTAGGTAGTCAATTTAATTATGGTACAAGTACCAGAACTTGACTTTAAGTCAAGCTCTCTTCTAGAATAAACATGAAATCTATGTTATTCAATACAACATTTCAATTTAGTAAAAAAGAAAAATTTAGTCCAAACTAAGATAGGTATTATGAAATTATTAAACAACTGGTCAGGGCCAGTGTTATGATTTTGTAGTATAGTGCTGTGTAGTGTAGTGCTCCTTTTATAACAGCACGGCGTAAGACGGTTTGAGAGCTTCTCCAATTTCCTCTGCACAGAATCTCCTCAATAGGTCTTTTTTTTTTTTTTTTTTTAAAAATAAAAACTTCTAGAAGCTACTGCTGATCTTAGATCAGAATCTTAGCATTAGTACTATCCGGAGATATATGCATCTATTCCAGTATCCTTTAGTATGAATTTTATCCAACCAGCTATTATAGTCAAAGTAGCTGGTTTGATTACTGTTTCTATTAAAATCAACAAACTTGTTAATCCGGGGTTATTTAGCTCTCCTGTTCTCAGTAAATTCTATTAATTTCTTCTGGATGTAATTTTAGTAGCCAACCAGACTGTCAATTATCAGCTCAGCACTGTCTTTGAGCCAAATCTTGGTCAAAGCAGTATTTCATGTTCTTCATCATCAGCAATTAGGTTGTCCTTTTTAGTCCAGGGTTATTTAGCTCGCCTGTTCTTAGTAGATTCTATTAATTTCTTCTGGATGTAATTTTAGTATCCAACCAGACTGTCAATTATCAGCACTATCTGCCTTTGAGCCAAATCTTGGCCATAGCAGTATTTCATGTTTTTTCATCATCAGCAATTAGGTTGTCCTTGGACAAACCTAAAGGGGGTCTACTTCACTGCCCCCCCCCCCTTAATTTTTTCCAAAAGCTCTCGTGTCTTCATCTGACGAGGGACTCCACCGGGGAGAGAACATTGAAAGAGCTCAGACAGGGCCTCAATTCAGGATTTTAAATGTTGGAAAGCCAGACGCATTTGCTGAGATTGTTGTCAGTGAGCTGAGACGTAGCGGCGCCTGGTGTGTATGCCCCATTATCTGGATACGGTCTCCGAGACCGAGGGCAAAAGGTGCTATAACACTTCGATTGAAGTGTGTTATAAGAGTCGATTGGCCTTGTTATAGCGGAATACCGCTTAGTTTGACAAGCCTCATCATCTGCATATGGCCTCCGAGGCGGGTATCATTAACCTCCTTTTGAGCAATGATTGACTCTCTCAGCTGAGCATAATAAAAATTAGATTAACTTTGTTAAAGCAAAATTTTACTTATCAGGATCCATCTAATGAATACGGCTCTAGTGGCCGGAGTCTATGTCCAGCAGTGGACTAATATAGACTGAGGATGATAATGATGAAGGATCATATGGCAAAATTTCCTTTCTAAATACGGCCTCCGAGGCCAGAGATATTAAGTGCCATTCGGGCCCTTGATTGTAGGTATAAAAAATAGACTCCTCAGAACTGAAGTTAACATTGTTAGTGCCCATGAGCTAGTTTAACCTGTCAGGTCTATCAACGGGGCACCAACGTCGCGCGCCTCTGTGGGTCACACCGCTGAGTCGTGAATGGCGATTCACGGCCTAATGAGAATAATCTTATACTGTAACAGCCTCCTTCATTTGATATTATCTATAAAGCCACGCCCCATGTTCTGGATACAGCTTCCGAAGCCGGGGGCAATAAGTACCGTTCCGATACTCTGTTATATAATTTGGCTGGCAGTCGGCCATGCCGTTATACCTCCCCGAGAGGTATGCTGCCATAGCTGAATCGTCATCAAGACAGCTCTTAAACATCGTCGCTAGCCCGAGCAAGCATGTGATGGCCCCAAATTCAGGATTTAGCCTCCGAGGCCAGGGGCAATAAGTACCGTTTTGGTACTATGTCATGGTTATGGTTATGGTGAAGTACTCTTGTATCCACATTTGGACTCCATTTGGTCCATTATGCGTGGTACTAGGTATGTCATATTATTTGTCGGGCAGTCGGCTATGCCGTTATACCTGCCCTGAGGGGTATGATGCCGTAGTGTCCTGAATTGTCATCAAGACAGCTTCTACAACTTCGTCGGCATTATAATTCTAACTCTAACTTTGTTTCTGGCAATAGGATAAAGTTTCCCTTATAATTATACTTAAAATAATAAGTTTCGTTTACATATGAAATGGTATAGTCAAACATTTTGACTTGTGTCATAAAATATATTTGGTTGGGTCACCACCCATCTGACCAGAAACTTTTGTTTGGATGAGTGCAACTGATGCATCTCGGCAAAAGTTGGATCATATCCCAGTGAAACCAGCTGTGATGGTTTGGTTTTGTTATCTAAGATGTCAAAATATTTATTGTACATCATGTTTTTTGTACAACCAAGTTACCGTGTACTGATCTTCTGCTACTTGATTTATCAAAGCTTAGGAAAAAAAAATAAAAACTTTAAGCTCTTATAACTTATAAGTACTTACACTTTTCTGTAATAAAAGTTAAATATACCAGATTCTAATGGACTGTTAGTGTGCACTAACCTTCACCTGTAGTGAGATTCATTAACTCAAACAAAATAGCAGTAAGAATTTGTCTTTATTTGGGCCATTGCCTTGCAGTTGGTTGTCATATGCAGCTAATAGTAGTAGGTATTTGTCTTGATGTACCTGCATTCCAACTGTTGTCAACATTGAAGAAAAATAGAGCTTCACATCCTTCATCTAAGAAACTTTATAATTGTGTTCATTTTTAATGTTTTTATATAATGTTGGTATAGCCATAAAAGAAAATATAATATTATAATAAGTTTCATGTTACTTCAAATGAAAAATGTCAGAGCCATTACGATGATCTTGCACCCATTCAGTTTCAATCTCAATGTGAGTAACTTACAAAAGACTAAGGTATTTTGCACTCACTCCAAGTAAGTTTAAGTCACTTTATATACCTCCAACAAGCTGTAATGTGAAAGGTCAATTTGCTTTTTTGCTCGATGACCTCCAAGCTGTAATATGAAAGGTCCATTTGCAAACCTTATTAACTTAATAGTTATGAGGTACTGTTCTTCAAAGAATGTCTACAATAATTTTTACAAAAGAAAGGTAACAATTTAAGTTAGTGAGTCAAAAATCAGTTCTTGTCCTGATATTTTCTCTCTGTCTTCTGCCTATGCTGAAATAGCAAAATTCTGAAATGGTAACTTCGCCCCGAACAGTACATACCGCGCCTTGGGTCTTATAATTAGAACTTTTGTGTTAATATTTAATCTTCTCGGTGAATAACCGGTGGAAACCAAACTGCACAGGCCTAAGTCTAGTGCACTGCAGGCTATAAACTAGGTGGTTCATTTTGCAGGAATTTCAGAACAATCCTACTATAATAGTTTTTTATCTATTTTATTTAAACCACAACAAAAGCTTTTTTGCATTATTCTGACAACTTTTTATTTAGAAACACAAAACTCTGCTCTAAGTTTGGTAGGTACATTATTCATTATCTTGTCATCAGAAGTTTGTTTTTAACACTCAAATAAGTTTGTTTGAATTTATAACAATATATAGGTATTAGGTACTTACACCTAAAATGATTAAACATGAAGTAGGCAGTCCCAAACCCCAAAAAAAAGGTGGCACAGCCAGCACCTATTGTCTATACTATAGGTTAGGTACCTGTGTTGGTCACAATAACTTGATAATTCAAGCTGTATTAGAGAGTACTCACTTGTGCTTGACCGGCTTGATAGAACCGGCGACGTCCATACAAAGTAGACCATCCGATGGTAACTTTGAGTGACGCTCGTTGAGTTTTCCACGCTTACCTCAGCAGTGGTCAGGCGGGATATAACTCAGAAAATGTATTTGACTAGATGCGAGTATACGGACTCCTTTACTAGGGCCGGCCAACGCGGTGTTTTATTGCGACAGACAATCTGTGATGTACCCAACTTGGGTAATCAACGTGTCTCTTTTATGATCGCGCTGATCGCGCTCTTTATCTTTATAAGACTTACCCACTCGGTGCTTATTATTAGGTAGCGGGTCTGAGTACTGAAACTAACTAAGTAACCAGTTTCAGAACTCAAAGGGTGGCGAAACTAGGCCTACATCACCCTTCGAAGATGAGAAGTAGTATAATCAGATCGGTGATCAGACAGCTCCTTGTCCGAAGTAGCAACCTGCTCCATCTGCTCGGGCGCACTTATTTGGCACTCCAAACACTTTTATTACGTATAAATCACTGTTTTTTCACTAAAAAACTTGTTATGAAAAAAAAAATTTGTTGCTTTAGCGGCAAATTACACAAACGCTATGAAATGACATTGACAGCCGATCAACGTGACAACTGGATCGACTACTTTCTGTGGAAGATTAGGCCCAAAACAGACTAGAAGTCGGTATATCAAGGCAAATACTACAAATCGTTCTTCCAACAATGCTGTGTGTTCGGAGCACATATAATAAATTTCTTATCGTTATCATCGTCAATTCTCTTTACTCCTCTTAAAATGCATACTTTTGGACCGCTCCAATTTTTTTATACATTCAGCTCATCGCATAATCCTTTATAAATTCTTCATTTTCTTTATTTTTATAATGCATATTTCGTTTACCTATATTTAACTTTTTACTAAACTTTTCTAACTTAGTGACAAAATCGGCTCGCGAGTATTGTGCCCTAAAGTTGAGATTTATACACAGTATCTTTTTACTAGAATTATATGCAAAGCACTCATATTCATCAGTAATTACCTTATCGTTTCGATATTTGTTAATTTTACTATTTTCCATTAAAATCATCTCTACAAAACTAATAAAAAACAAATAAATTAGGGGTTTATGATCTGTCATTATTGTAAAATGTCTGTCATTATAAGTATGGTCTAAAATATTTGACAGCCTTCGATCAAAAATAAGTAGTTCGCGGCCTCCCACGTAGATACCTAGAGCCTTACAAAAATGTCACTCAAAATTGTCTTCGTTTTGTTTGGACGCAGACAGTTTGCGCAGAGCCTGACAAGTTTTTTCCATACGGAACAAGAGATTGGTGGAGTCGAATTCATTTTATTTTGTAAGTAGGTAAGTACCTACCTGAGAATTATATACCTACCTACTCAGTTTATTTTCGATGAAACTATAAATTGGTGTCTCAACAATAGGTATTTATACAAAAGGGTCATTTCAGACATACAATAATTTAAACTTACAATACAATTTCAGGCAGGTACTCTAGATTAAAAAGAACTGGTCCCTGTCTGCGGCTTTGCACGAGTTTTTTTTACGGGACAAAAATTAAACGTTTTATAAATTCATACTTCTGGTAGGTAGGTAAGTACCTAGTCTCTCTTTTATTAGAGAGTCTACGCAAATGAAATTTTAGGGCGGGCCAACTAGTTATTAAAAATCATCAACTATTAATATTAAACGAATTTGTATGAAAAATATATGAATACATACTATAAACGAATTTTTTTTTTTAGAAGAAATAGCCTCTCCATTTATCAATTTAGAACATTTTAACATAGGCAAACCAAACAACAATATTTTATGCTGATTTCACAAGTTTATGACTCACATCTCAATATACGGGTAAAAAATATATTTAAACTTACTGAAAATAAGAAATTCCATCCTTTCTCAGCACTTTGGACGAGTGATTCTTGCATTTTTTGTACGAGCACTTACCCATGCTTTTTGTCTGAACGCTAAAATGACACTAGTTGAAAAGCTTCCCTAACATGTCAAAATGGTTCTCCTTTGCTACTGAAGGTTTTGGGGTGCGCATTGTGAATCTAGGGGGGGGGGGGGGGGGGGCGGCAAAGCCGGAAATTTTTGATCGAAGTTGACAGCCCATACAATTCTGCCGTCTGTTAACTAGAAAGCCGTTAAGCCTCAACTGGCCTTTTTCGACTTTTTAATAGAAATGGATACAGTTTAAAATTCTCTATCTTTTCGTTTAACAACCATTCCGAAATTCCAAATAGTTCCAGAGATATAAAAACTTCGTAAGCCGTTAAGTGACAGAATTTTTGAGTTATCCTTAACTAGAAAGCAACTAATCCACAATACATCTCTAATACGTGGGTTAAAGTACCATAACTGCTTAGTGCGATAATATCGTTCTGGTCTCCTACTTAACTAAAAAGACGTTAACTGAATTTGCTTGATTATATGGACGCAAAGCGACTTTAACGTCTTTATAGTCAAGTATTGTTCTAGACATTACATAAAAACTTTACTTATTTTGTCGTTATCCTCCCATAGTGCCCTTTTAGTTAAGCATTATTTTTTCTTTTCTTTTCTCAATACTGTGATGGAAAAATATTTTTTGTATTTTTATTGATAACATAAAATAATTTTGAAGACATGCTTAGCTACATAGCAGTTAAGCCGCATTACTTAGCTAAAAGGCAGTTATCCGAAGCTCGCGCTTCGATTCTTAGTTTGCAGGGGCTAGCGGGGTGGGGCGGGTCATGAGATCTCATTTAGTAAGGCACAATTTATAAAATGATCAACAGTTTCTAAGGCAGTCTTAGTAGGTACATATCACAAATTGACATTTTGACAAATAGTTATTTAAGCCTTATACATATAAGAGCGTACATAAACAAACTTATTACAACAAATTTGGCTTTGTTTTCAAATCACTACCCTGCCTCTCTTAGTATTGACATAGAGTTCCTATCATCGTATATTATTTGAAATCTACTACCTATAAAAACTTATAAAGCTTAATTTGATAAGCTTCATTTTTCGTAATAACTAGTTTTAAAAATGTTTACATCTTTCACATGAAGTAGAAATAAGGAAGTAATATAATGTTCTCTAAAATCTTCATAACCATGCACATAATACCCTTGCATAATTCAACAACTTATGAAAAAAACATATATTTTACCAAATAAAAAATGCAATACAACTATCAAGCTTGAATTAAGTAGGAACTTAGTTTCAGTCGTACGTACATTCCGGCACTTATTTAGACCGAGCATTAACTCGAGAGTTATTAGAGCTTTTGCTTGAATTTTCGTTTTCAATGATGGTCGGTAAGTTTTTCCAAAACAGCATTTTATGTGTTGGAATAATTGGGGACAGTTTTTGAATGATGTTGTCTTTTCGTTCTTTATCGATGCCTTTTGGTTGGGATCGAAATGTTAATGAAAATCTAGGCATTCTCAAAAACTTTTGTAGTCGTCTTCATCAAAATCATTTTTGTACTGCAGATCATAGCTCGATCTGTTAACTATACGGCATTTCAAGACCGTACCTTAAAAACATTACTGAAGTTCGTTTTAACAGATCGAGCTATGATCTGCAGTACAAAAATGATTTTGATGAAGACGACTACAAAACTTTGAAATATTTGAATGACAAGTTTTTGAGAATGCCTAGATTTTCATTAACATATCCATCCCAACCAAAAGGCATCGATAAAGAACGAAAAGACAACATCGTTCAAAAACTGTCCCCAATTATTCCAACACATAAAATGCTGTTTTGGAAAAACTTATCGACCATCATTGAAAACGAAAATGCAAGCAAAAACTCTAATAACTCTCGAGTTAATGCTCGGTCTAAATAAGTGCCGGAATGTACGTACGACTGAAACTAAGTTCCTACTTAATTCAAGCTTGATAGGTGTATTGCATTTTTTATTTGGTAAAATAGATGTTTTTTTCATAAGTTGTTGAATTATACATGGGTATTATGTGCATGGTTATGAAGATTTTAGAGAACATTATATTACTTCCTTATTTCTACTTCATGTGAAAGATGTAAACATTTTTAAAACTAGTTATTACGAAAAATGAAGCTTATCAAATTAAGCTTTATAAGTTTTTATAGGTAGTAGATTTCAAATAATATACGATGATAGGAACTCTATGTCAATACTAAGAGAGGCAGGGTAGTGATTTGAAAACAAAGCCAAATTTGTTGTAATAAGTTTGTTTATGTACGCTCTTATATGTATAAGGCTTAAATAACTATTTGTCAAAATGTCAATTTGTGATATGTACCTACTAAGACTGCCTTAGAAACTGTTGATCATTTTATAAATTGTGCCTTACTAAATGAGATCTCATTAAAAATTTATTAGTGTAGCATGATTAAATGCGACTTTTTACCTAGTTAGTAAGTAAACTTTTGGATTTGCATTAAAGATTTTCTAATAAATTTTTTACTTTTTAAGCATATTCCTTTAATTTCTCACTCTTTTCCTTAACAATGCTTTGCTATAAAGAAGTTAACGACAAGCGAACAGTGACTTGCGCTCTTTTAGATAATTAAAATTATTTACATCAACACAAAAAAATTAACTAAGGCAGTTAAGATACCATAGCTGCTCATTCGTTAAGGAAGCGTATTTGTAAAGCAAGCAATGTCTTAGCTATAAAGTAGTTACAATCACCAAACTTCTTTTTAGCTAAGTGTTTAGGAATAAAATTAACAATCATTACAATGATATACTTTTTATAGAAATTTCCTTAACTATAAAGCCGCTAGGGTTAGGTTAACGGCCGTTTAGAGCAGTATTTCGAGACACAAAATAAATGTCATGCTTAACTTAAACGCAAAAAGTCATTTTAAAAATTAGTGGAAAGGGTTTTTCATTCAATAGGATATAAAATAAGTTACACAAATAAATCTTAATCGATGTGTTCAACCATTATTAATCTATGTATCATAGTTATCAAGATATAGCAATTCTCACGTTTTTTGGCGATTTCTCGAAAACTACTTTTTGGGGTTAGCGGCTTTTTAGTTAACAGACGGCAGAATAGCAGTAAGTTCTTTTTGAATTGTTGGGTGATTTAATTCTCCTTTATCCAATAGTCTACTGGCATAGGCCACTGGTCTCAAATCGTTATTGCATAAAACTGCTCCAACAGCTTTACCAGATGCATCAGTCTGTAGTATGAATTCATTAGTATCGGAAAATATTGGGTATTGTAGTATTGGTGGTGACATTAACGATTCTTTTAAGAATTCAAATGACTTCTGACAATCATCAGTCCAAGAAAAAGGAACAGTTTTCCTGCATAACTTGTTCAATGGTAGTGTTATTTCAGCGAAAGAGGGTACATATTTTCTATAATAATTACAGAAGGCTACAAAACGCCTAACTTCGTCCGCGTTTTTGGGTGTGGGATAATTTAGTAAAACTTTAGTTTTTTCTGGGTCTGGTAATACACCTTCACAAGATACAAGATGACCTAAATAAAGAATTTCCTTTTTTTGACATCATTTTTTTGCCATTTTTATAGATAATGGTACGGAACCCTTCGTGCGCGAGTCCGACTCGCACTTTTTTTTAACACAGGCGGGCAGAAACTATTTGACCAAATACTGGATAACTTGAAGCCTTACTATGGAGATGTTTCACTTGGTTTCAGGATATACCGCCTGCTGCTGAACCTGGCCGGCTACGCCTGCATCATGGGCCCCGGCTACCTGCTCTACAAAGGCCTGCAGAAAATCAAGTACTTTGACAAGTTAGGTGAGAAGATAGATCAATAATGCTGGAAGCTTCCACACTGCTAGGTTGTAGGCCCATAGCAGAGCTTGTGTTGAGAGATAAAGTCCACTAGGAATTAAGTCTCCACCCACTTCTCTGGATCACCCTAGGCAGGATTTGTGTTTACTGGGGGATACAAACAATAAGCGTATATAAAAGGTTTGAAATTTATTCGTTTTACTAATTCATAAGATCTTTTGTACAACAGACGACAGTAAACATATCTGTTTCTTTCACCTTTAGTGATTTACACTTTGTTTAACATTTAACTCAATTCTAGCGAAACCTAGTGTATGCTGGCCACGCTGAGTGTAGGTTGTTGTATGTAGATCTACTCTTCTGTCCACATTAGACCAATGAGGCCTGTATTATAAAAGCTTGCTCAGTGATCGATGCTTGAGTAACGTTTTTCTGTGACAAAGCGTTACTCAAGCATAGATGATTGAGCATAGTTTCATATTACAGCTATACAAATTGGTCCAATTGTGCGTGTTTGTTTTGCTATTGTAATCTAAATAAATATGCTATCTCAGATAAGTTATATGAACGTAATGTATGTGAGATTCCAGGCACAGGTCCTCCGACCTGCATCTCCCGCACTCTTTTCGCGTGTTTCGGTCCGTACGCGCGGCTGGGCGAGGGCGCGGCGCGTGCGCGCGAGGCGGCCGTGCCCCGGCAGTACGAGCTCGCCTTCTGCTTCACTGGACTGATGGGAGCTTACCTCGTGTGGGGGCTGCTGCAGGAGAAGATCATGACGCAGGTTAGAGAGACAGATGCCATTTGTTCGCGTGTTCCGGACCGGTCCGTACTTACGCGCGCTTGCTCGAGGACGCGGCGCGCGCGCACGAGACTGCCTCTCCTAGGCAGTATTTGCACTGAGACTCGAAGCTCGAAGCAGACTGTGGAAACTGGCTTGCAAAAGAAGACTCCGTACTTAGGTACAGTGTTGGTCTCTGTTGGAGTCGATATTGAAGGTTATCAATTTAAGACGACTAATTGGACCTGTTATCCGATAATCTCTCCCAGAAATACGTTCTCTCGGACGGCAGCACGACGCGCTTCACGGACGCCCAGCTCCTGGTACTCGTGAACCGGCTAGGAGCCCTGCTGGCCGCGCTGGCGCAGCTGGCGTGCTCGCGCCGGCCCGCGCTGGCGGCCCCGCTGCACAAGTTCTCGTACTGCGCGCTCACCAATGTGCTGAGCGCTTGGTGCCAGTACGAGGCGCTCAAATATGTCTCCTTCCCGACTCAGGTGTGTTGCTAACTCTTCATTAAGTACATCTTTATACATACTACATTTGTTTAGTGATTATCAACACACTAATATTATAAAGGCGAAGTATGTTTGTGTATGTTTGTTTCTCATTCACGCCAAGTCAACGGCTGAACGGATTTGAATGCAATTTAGTAGGTACTGGAAAATGAAATTCGTTGAGGACCACCAGGATAGCTGTAACTAGGATTTACAGATTTACTTTTGATCCCGGTGAAGTGCAGCGTTCCCGCGGGATGATCAAATAATCATTTCAAATGCATTTTAGGTATGCATTTAGGCTTAATTATAACTATAATTGTAAATTAATATATTGAAATACAAATATAATTGTGTATAAAATAGGGTTGTAAGATTTAATGCATAAGAACAGACGCACATTACATTTTATTGTGCTGTAGCTTTTATTTTTAGTTAATTTTTAAGTTTTAGTTATAGTCAATTTAAGTTTAATTTTGTAAAATGTAAATCTTTTATTGGCTGTCGGTATCGTTATAAGTGTTGTATCATTTTGATTTGATTGATTTTGGACTTTGTTTCCTAAATAGATAAATGAAACCAAACGGATAGTTATTCACCGCAGGCCGCAGCTAGTAACGTCATTCACAAACCAAACGGATGGTTATTCACCGCGGGCCGCAGCTAGTAACGTCATTCACAAACCAAACGGATAGTTATTCACCGCGGGCCGCAGCTAGTAACGTCATTCACAAACCAAACGGATAGTTATTCACCGCGGGCCGCAGCTAGTAACGTCATTCACAAACCAAACGGATAGTTATTCACCGCGGGCCGCAGCTAGTAACGTCATTCACAAACCAAACGGATAGTTATTCACCGCGGGCCGCAGCTAGTAACGTCATTCACAAACCAAACGGATAGTTATTCACCGCGGGCCGCAGCTAGTAACGTCATTCACAAACCAAACGGATAGTTATTCACCGCGGGCCGCAGCTAGTAACGTCATTCACAAACCAAACGGATAGTTATTCACCGCGGGCCGCAGCTAGTAACGTCATTCACAAACCAAACGGATAGTTATTCACCGCGGGCCGCAGCTAGTAACGTCATTCACAAACCAAACGGATAGTTATTCACCGCGGGCCGCAGCTAGTAACGTCATTCACAAACCGATAGGCGTGTAAAAGGCTTGCCGAGAGTGGTTCATCATAACGCTCATTTCCACTTCTCTCCGCGCAACCTTGGACACTCCGTTATCGATGTTTGCGACCGTGTGCGGTGCACACTGCACGTGTGTGTAGTGTACCAACACCGACACCATCACGGTCGGGTAATCAGTTGGTTTTGTTCAGTTGCTAGGTATGTAATATTTCTCATTTTATAATTTTCAATGTACTTTATACGCACTATAAAGCAAAAAGCTAAGAATATAGCAAAAGCAACACCTCTCGTCATTCGTACTAAACGTTTCTTTAGTCATTGAGCAGGTTTGGATAATCTTTCAAGGTTTCCCCTGTAGGTGGAGCTAATACGACGCTTAAGTCGTAAGAAGTCCCAGATATTTTCGACAGGCACGTGTCGATCTCGTTGCTTAGTTGGTTAGAGCGCACCTGTACTGAAGGTGAGGCGCGCGTTCGAATCCTGCCGAAATCGAAAATTTTTGGGATATTATCAAAAAGCTTTCGTAGAAAACCTAGAAAGTTCGTCATTGCAAGCGTACTAAAAAGTGGGACGGAAAACTCAATGGAATTTCATTTCACGCGTTTAGCGAGAGGAAAGTGTATGGAAATCTATTTCTAACCTCAGTTTCTAATGTGTTTTTTTTAATTTCTGAAATAAAGTCCGATCGCGATGCAGGAAGAAATTCGTACATTGACCTATTATTATCTGTCTGTCGCTGGCACTCCCGCGTAAATATAATGCATCACGCTCGCACAGATGCAATAATGTTACTCCGTAACTTTTGTTCCTTGAATGTTTTGTTTAAGCCTTTTTTTTTTTTTGTTTGTTCCGCCTTTTTTCCTCCGATATGGATCGGAGACATTTTTAGGCTAACATTTTGCATAATCGGCTGTTTACTTTAATCGAAATAAGCGATCAGTGCAATTTCGCAACTGTTCGTGTCCATATTTAGGTTTTTTTTTTCTGTTCTTTTTTCTGTTCTTTTTTCATTTTTTTTTCTATCTTTTTTTTTCTTTTCTTTTCTTTCTTTCACTTTTTTTTTAATATTTTTATTATATACATGCTTGTTCTTAATATAAGTTATTATTTAATAGATGTAATCCTATTCTTCGTGTATGTTTACATTAGTATACCTATTTATTTTCATGCGAACAATATGTAATTATTTACATATTGCGCTCATGACAGTTCTTTCTTTATGTTAGTTTACTACCTATTGTTTTATTCTTCCTGTTATTTTTACAGTCATATTGCATTTTCCTATATTATATGAAATATATTTGATAATATACTATACAAATAGGTTTCTTAACTGGTACAAAGCTTCTAACATTGTTAAATGTTTGTTTAAGCCTTGGGTCACGACAAAGACCCACCCCAGGCTTGCATGACATATTTAATATTTTTTAAATAACTATCGAACGTCAAACATCAAAGTGCTTTATTTCCTTTAGACCCTATAGGACTCTTGGACACCGACGAACGACATTCCTTCTTGGGATGCGTTGGTGATCGATCGCCCAGTTTTCGGACACTTTTATATTATCTTAGTTTGTTGTTGTTTGTTAGTTTTTGCTATCTTGTTTTAATTGTATAGTGAATTGTTAACTTCAGTAACTCCAATACAGAGAAATCGGATTCTTTCGATTTATGTTTTTTTTTTATTTCGGCCAAATAAGTAATTAATGAAATTGTAACTTGATTTTTATAAGTAACTGTTTTCATACTAAAACCAAAATAACAATATATTTAATAAGCCAGTAATTTTTTTCTCCTTCATATATTTCTTATAAACCGCATTCAGGTAATGCAAAATTGTTTGTGACCACTGGCAGTAGGCAAAGAGGTCATTGTACGAAATTCCATCTGCTTTGCGTCCGTATGTTACGAATAAACTCAAAAAGTACTGGACCAAACATTCAAAATTCTTTCATCATTAGAAAGTTTACTTTTCAGGGAGTGACATAGGCTATGTTTTATCCCGGAATTTGGAATTTCCACGCGAACGGGAACAACGCGAGTGAAACCGCGAGGCGCTGCTAGTTGTTAATAAAATTCATTATAGTAAAGTTTCGTTCAGCCTATCTGTCTGTGTGTCGTAGGTTAGTTTTTTCCCATTTGGCACCAGAACCCAGTAGGTACCTGATGTCCCCCTCCAAATGAGTGTTTATTTGTGGAGTAACCGTGGCTCTGGCTACCCTCAACTCCAGGTGCTATCGAAGTCGTGCAAGGTGATCCCGGTGATGCTGATGGGCAAGCTGGTCTCCCGCGCCAAGTACGAAGCCTACGAGTACGTGACGGCGGCTCTCATCTCCCTGGGCATGGCGATGTTCCTGTTCGGGAGCCATGCGGACTTCACGGGGACCTTCTGTGAGAATTATGGAAATACAGGGTGGCTTTTTGAGAAACGATTAGATGGCCAAACCCGAAACCGAGAGTTAGACAAAGGTAGCGAAAGGAGTCATGGGCTCAATTTATAACAAAACAAAAACTGCATACATGCTTCGTTTACCGATTTTTTATAAAATTCTGTACAAATGAATGTTTTATCCAAGATACTCGTAAACTATATTAAAATACAAGATAAGTATCCTGGCTTGCGGCAATTAGTACACTGGTTGTTTGATTCACTGGTATTCAAATTAAAATTGTAAAAATTTGCCATTTCCAAAACTTTCATTCATGCATTTCTTTGCAAAGGTTGATGTAATTTATTTTGACAACCAAACGGGTCGATTTCCTGCAAAAGTAAAATATTAAAAAAAACTAAATATGCAGTTCCTTTCGCGACTTTTCTCTAACTCCATGGTAACTATTTGATTTGGTCATCCAATCCGATCTCAAAAAGCCGCCCTGTATGTATAATGCGCGAAGTCGGGACGGCCCGACCTCGCGTCCATATTGTAGTAAAACAAGGCTTGCTCAATGAACACTGATTTATGAATCCTCTGTGGGTAGGTCGGCACCTTCCTTGGTCTACCCTCAACTAGGTAACTATACTACACATATCAAATCTGTTTTACGATATTATTTATATTTAAATTAGTCGCATAAATTCTGATAGCGACGATACAAATGTATCGTCTTCGCTTCAGCTACGATAACAAGCGAGTATGATGAAAATTGGCCATGTCTACAATTTGTAACGTTTCTTCCTTTTAGGTGGATAATCAGCCTTAACTTGTTTCACTTTGGGTAAATGTCATGTATAGTATTGTGTTGTTCAGCTCGCGGCTGGGTGGGCAGCGTGGCCGGCGCGCTGCTGCTCGCGCTATACCTGGGCTGCGATGGGTTCACGTCCACCTGGCAAGCGGCGCTGTTCCAGCAGTACGCGCTGCATCCGCTGCAGATGCTGGCCTGCGTCAACCTGTGTTCCGTCGCGCTCACAGCCACCGCGCTCACGCACACCTCGCACCATCTTCAGTTACTGCAGGTATTGTTTGTGCTGTTGCTGCAGGTATTCTGATACAGTTTACTGCAGGTATAATGTGACGCACATCTGCAGCAATTGCAGGCATTGAAACGCAAGCATTATAAATGAAAAAGGAAGAGCGTAGGTCCGGGCGGCCACCTTGCGGCACACCGTTATATGTACATTATAATAATTGTATTGGTACTTAACTATCTTCCATTTCGTGATGCGGAAAGGGTTGTTGGATACTTAATCTCTATAGTTGTCGCGGGCGACTCCCTTATTTCCCACATTTTCGCTTTTTACATTCGTATAAAGGGAGTTTTAACTGGAACGAGCGTTTGCGAGATCTAGGAATTTTATTGTAATATTCTTGCGCTCTGAGAGTTTTTAGTTGATTTGTCTTAAGAAGAGCCTAGCTTGTTTGCTCGTCAAACTAGGACTAGATCTCCGTACTCACGGGATTCCCGTGGTTAAAAACTCGAATAACATAAAATTCTAAATTTTTCTTTGGTTACTTCAACGTAAAAACAAAAAAATAATAATAATAGAAGATATCTCTGGAACCCTGCGGTCTATTGAAATGCCTTATGTTTTGATTCGTGGTTAATTACTTGGCTAGTTAATTAGTTTTCTGGTAAATACGCAATAGATATATTTTTGCACTTGAGCCGTTCCAAAAACGCATGCTCTGTCCCGCTCCTATTAACGCGAAATCCTATGCTTATCCTTTTAACAAAATGGCGCGCAATGGATTCGCCCTCTTAACGACATCTAGCGGATGCACGTTGAGGCGCTTAGGTAGGTAGCTAGCTTCAGAATTCCGGTGTTACGTTCCTGAGCGCCTCTATTGACGTAAGCTTTGTAGTTTACTCAATATCTAGAGGTCGCTTCATAAACTAAAACTTTTTGATCCATTTGCTGCACAATTCTACTAAGAGATCTATCATCACATGAGTGATAGATAACAAAATAGTATGATAGATAACAAAGCGAGATAAATATATTTACTGGTCCATAGAAGTATGTAGAAGTGACGTATTTGTTGTGGTTTCAGCACCCCGGGTTCCTGGTGGACTGCCTGGTCCTCTCCGCGAGCTCGGCGCTGGGCCAGCTGCTCATCTACAGAACCATCGCCAACTTCGGGGCTGTTGTCTTCGCCATCATCATGACGCTTAGGCAGGTCAGTCACCAACTGTTATTGATACTATTGTCTTCGCTATTATCACAGTATAAGTATAACATACAGTAGGCCGATGCCTTTGATTTCGCGGTACATGTCGACAAGTGAGGCGACAGCGTATGTAGGCCAGGGTTGTCACCATGCTAGTGTCAAATGAAAACTTATTTATTTATTTTAGGTGAATATCGTCATCAACGCTTCGAATATGAATGATTTTTCAAATCCAAGATGGCGGATATTTTTAATATTAAATTTTACTCGCTAGGTATCTTTTTCGACTAATTCGAGGGTATAGATTACGAATACGTGATATTTTGTCAAATCCAAGTAGGGCGGATATTTTGTTATTTCAAATTTTACTCATTTATATCGTATAGAAATGAAATAAGTTCCCAAAATTTTTCGATTTCGGCGGGACTCGAACCCGCGCCCCACCCTAAGTACGGGTGTGCTCTAACCAACTAAGTCACGAAATTTTTGTTGGTTCCATCGAAAATCTTTGGGACCTCTTACGGACTGTAGCGCCGCCGGCAGCTCCACCTACAGGGGTAACATTAGAGTTACTCAGAGAGCGGATAAGCACTACTACATCAAAAAAACCTTTATATCGTATTATTTTCTATTTAATTATCCCGAATGAATTATCATTTGAAAACAATCACAAATAACTACAAAACTTGTCGCGCTTGCTGGTATAATTTTATACTTTCATTTCTTCCAGTGGTATACTGCACCTTGGATCACTTTGACAAAAAAAACCACAAAAACACGGTCTGTCAACCACCGCATTTTACCCAAAATAATGGAATTAGTCAAAAACTTTTTCGTATTTAACACCCTGGATTTAGTCAAAAACGATACCCATGAGTAAAATATTAATAAAAATTAATCCGCCATCTTGGATTTTTAAAATAACCCCATTTTCGTGTTAAACTCCCTCGAGTTAGTCAAAAACGATACCCATGAATAAAATACTCATAAAAATCACATCAATAGTATCTTAAATTAGAACTTCAAAAAGACATCAGGTAGATGGCGCTACGACTAGTAACGAATTCACTGCGAGAGAAAAAAAAACGCCGATATCGATGCCCACATCGCGTAAGACAATAATTCAACATCTGACACAATTCTGAATTGAAAAATTAAATTGAATTGACACAGGCTAATATAGATACTGTAGTTGAAAGACCCCGGGGTGTGGATCAGATGGGTCTAAATGATTGATTGGTCCAGTGCTAGTCATACCATCCTGCGATAAGGTCGTAGTAATATTTGGTATACAATGTATTTAAGGCGGCGTCGATCCTGCTATCGTGCCTAGTGTTCGGTCACGGCGTGTCGTGGCTCGGCGGCGGCGGCGTGGCGCTGGTGTTCGCGGCTGTGTTGCTACGGCTCTACTGCGCCAAGCGGAAAGCGGCCGCCAGGGCCAAGAGCGTGCTGCGTCCGCCGCGGACCACTTGATACATTGTACGTATATCACTTGATTTACTTTACGTTAGGCTCCATTCACACCGGGATGACAGCGGCTGGAAGCGACGCGGGAAGCACTCACTAGCACTCACATCGATAGTATCTTCAATTTGAACTTCAAAAAGACATCAGGTAGATGGCGCTACGACTAGTAACGAATTCACTGCGAGAGAAAAAAAACGCTGATATCGATGCCCACATCGCGTAAGACAATAATTCAACATCTGACACAATTCTGAATTGAAAAAATTTAATTGAATTGACACAGGCTAATATAGACACTGTAGTTGAAAAGGGTGTGGATCAGATGGGTCGGTCTAGTGCAGGAAATGTTGCGATGTGTGGCGTAGACTACGTCTTTACCCCCAAATAAAAAAATGCAATCATCGACTCTTGCGTCTACTTCAGACGACTTCATACGATCACTTATTATTACGACCCTAATAACCTCACCCCAACCATATAACTCAATTTTTATTTTCAGGTTTTGATAAAAGACCAGTCTGAAAAGCACGCAACTACTCTCCTGTCTCGAGCATCACGTCGCCACCTAGACCTAGCGTGAAAAGCACGCAACTACTCGCCTGTCTCGAGCATCACGTCGCCACCTAGACCTAGCGTGAAAAGCACGCAACTACTCGCCTGTCTCGAGCATCACGTCGCCACCTAGACCTAGCGTGAAAAGCACGCAACTACTCGCCTGTCTCGAGCATCACGTCGCCACCTAGACCTAGCGTTAAAAACTCTATTTAAACTGACAACTTTGACAAGTTATTGAAAATGACATTTAAATGGAATAAGTAGTGTTCAATAGATGGAGGTTTGGCGGTATGGCGCACTACGAGTGCTCCGTCGATTGGTAGTGTTCAACGAAATCTACGTGATAATTGTAAAAAGTAACGTTCATCTATTTTTATACGTCATCGAGGCCTGACCAAATAAATACGCATTTAATTAAATTAGGTACGTATTTAAACGATCTATTTAATTTCTAAATAAAATAGTTAATAGTGTAAATGTATAGCAGTATGACTTAAGTGATGATTGTAAAATAACAATTAATCCTAAAAATTAGCCGGAAAAGTGATTCGTAGCGTTGATTATTTATTATTGTTTAGTGAATTACTAAAATAATACCTTGTACTGGTCTGCGCAAGAAGTTACGCAAAAATATATAACAAGGACTCAACACGGTGTGATTGGAAATCAATATTTAAAGTTAAGAAATGAAGCAGGCCTGAAGAGGACATAGCACATAGATCCAACACCGCTACCGCACAGCATACAAATAAGCATTCAAATATGGGGTCAGAGTCAGTCTTACCACAGAAAATAAATAAAACAATGTTTAAACACGTGTTTAGTTAAACAGGGTCATCTTAAGGTTGAACGAGTTGCCCGTCTTTCCATACAAACGTGGAAGGGTCGCTACTGAACTGTTTGACCTTGACCATCCAAAACTAAGGATTATATCCATTTATCTCGTCAATAGTGCATAGTGTCATCGTCCGCGCCGCCGCCGCGCCGCCGCGCCGCCGATGACACTATACCTATACCTAGGTACCTACCGTTATGCCCCAAGTTATGTTTTCTTTAAATTGTATTGTAATCGGCGTTTAATGAGACCATGCATTTGTGCGTTTGCGCGTGTCACATATATGTGTGTAGTACTTGCACGCACGCGATATTTTCGCACTGCTCTTCTCTGAGTCTATCCTTTTCGCACACTATGTCATGTAAGATAGCATACATTTAGGCCGCGCCCACTGACAAATTCGCCGCCGCAAAATGTGCAACCTTAAGATTCATTTGAATGACAAAATTGATCCGCAGGCTTCAAGCGAGTGTCTGTTATCGATGCCGTCATTTAAAAATCCCTCTAAATGTATCGAGTCACAGCCTATACTTGAATGCACATTGTTGTGGTGTGCGGCAGAGGTGCAGTTCAGATCTGCTACAACCAGCAGCAGGTGAAATAATAATAATAGGGCTCAAATCATAATGATGAAATGTATAAAATACTTACATACTTTTATTTTATTTTTGTGATTGAATGTAATAGCATATAAATGATGTCTACTTACCTTAGAAAAAAATGTCGCCACGTGACACGAACTGGGGCTCGAACCAGTACCTACTGTGACTACACTCATGTGCAGTCAATGCCTAAAACTGCCGAACACTCAATTTTCAAATACTTGATATACAGTTCGTATGCACCTACGATTTTGGAAGTTGTTAATTTTCGTTATTGACGTCTTTAGTTCGTTAAAGTTGTTAATAGTAGATTAGTAGCCAAGGGCTGTAAGGCATCAATTGCAGCCCGAGATATTTAGGCGCACGAGCGCAGCGCAGCGAGGGCGCCTATAGTTCGAGAGTGCAATTGGTGCTTACACCCGCGCTAACTACTCTGCTTTACATCTCGATTGTGAGGTAAGGAGATAAAACCGGCATTACAAGAATAAAACATTTTTCATTGAATCGGGAGTGGAGCTTATATCTTCATCATTATTTAAAGTAAAAGTTTTCTATTCCTGCTTTTTTTCATTAAAAGGAACCAAGTAAAGAACGTTTTTTTTTTTCAAGAACGAAATTGAGCTTCGCCGTTCGATATTTAAAATTGATTACTATTATAGGTACTCACACGAAGACAAGGCTGAATAGCAAAGCGACCTCTTTGGTCATTGGGCTGAATGCATGTCTATTGCCAGTATGATGGTTAGATGTACGCGAACTTTTTGAAAGAGAGGTGTTTTTTTAATAACTTACCGCCCTAGGGCTTTTCTAGCTACATTATTACCCTAGAGCACTAATTAGTCACCTACAAGCCCCATTTGGAGGTAATAAAAACCTACTTACCGAACATGAGAGATGTAAAAATGTATTCAGTTTTATTTAAACCGTACGTTACAACGTAAGTTTTAATGCTTTAAGACAAAAGTATTGCCAAATGAAATATTCCATCAATATCCTTTTATGTTGGTCGTCAGGGACCGCTTGTTAAGCGGCCTGCGGATGATGATTTGCCAATACAAACGTACTACGAAAATTACCTATAATTCTTGCATATTTCCACCATATCATGTTGTTTTTTGTATTCGAATAGTATATTATGTATATCAAGGTCCCTGGTTGTTTTTTACTTAATAATACACACTTATAATGAAATGTATGCAAAATATGCAAAATTTGATATTGCATATTTTTACGTCGAAAATGACATGTTTTCGTCCTATTTGTTTTGCACTAAAAACAACAATATCTTACATTTTGTTTGATAACTTGATAAGGAACATAGCTTATACCTATCGTCTAGTTACAGAATAACAAAAAAATGTCGAGAATACAAAAAGTTTTCAGTCATCATTTTTGGTATTATACGGAACAATAATTTACGAATTGAAGTTGCGAGCAGCTGTCGCCGGATTCCTAAGTAAAAATACTCGTTTACTGCATGTAGGCTTCGACCAATAGAACCTTTTATTGGTCGAAGCATGTAGATACCTACATATGACCTGCATGCTTCGACCAAAAAAACGAAACGTAGGGTATTTCCCTAGTTATCAATAAAAAACGTAACATAACTTATTTTATCCTTATTTTGGTAGATATATTTGATTTCTACAATTTAAGTAACAGTAACGTGAAGCTCTTCTTACGCAAATAAACAAATTAAGAGGGCGATTAATGCACAAATCAAGCAAAATGGGCGTCAACGGTCGCCTCCTTAAATATGTCTTACATATTTCGATCGACCAGTCGCTAGTCGTCTTACATTGATAAAGTGAATGTTCAGCAATGTATGTTAGTCATTTATAGTTTGACTAGCTGCTGGTCGCGGCCTCGCTCGCGTTGTTTAGGTTATTTCTATCCCATGGGACTGGTCTAAGGGATAAAGTATGTGTATGTTACTCTACCTACATCCTTTCAACTAACTCCATGCCAAAAATCAACTCGATTGGTTGCTTAGTTAGAGTGCTAAGGAAGGACAAACAAATAAACAAACTCGCTTTCGCATGTGTAATATTATTATTATAGATTTTGAAGTAATTTAGTCAATATTTATGTTTTTTTGTCACTGTGAAGTGGAAAGGTATTTTATGAATTTATGTGAATTGTCTAAATAAATGTACCTTGGGTACTTGAAAACGACGCAATTTTTCAATTATTGAAGATTTCTTTGGTTCGACATTATTGGTATAATTTTAATTAAATATTGTAGCTTTAGTACCTACCTAGGCTAAGTGAAGCTTTCTGAGGGCCACCTATTTCCTTTGCCGCCTCGACGCGACGCAAACAAGCAGATTAATTATAGATATTTTTTTTTTTTTATTTTTTTTATTTTTTTTTATTTGCCAAAACATGTGCTATGTAAGGTAATAGGTAAATACATTTTATGGATCAACATGCTTGACCGTCAATCGGCATGCAAAAATATGTTTGAGAGAGAATGACGTGCAATAACTTATTATTTAGGTACCTACTAAAGTTTATCATTGAAAAAATCGTCAATATTATAATAACACTTACAAACTAGTAACATTTTCAATTTCTGTCTAAAGAGTTCAACATTTAGTTCTTTTAACTGTTTTGGTAATTTTTGATAAACTTTAGGAGCCATACTAACAACACTTTTCCGCATTAGTGCGGTGTTAGCTTGATGTGTTCGTAACCTATTATTATCTCGTCTGTTTCTGCACACAGTGTCCGATAGCCGGGGAAACAGATGGGGATTATTCTTAACATAAAGTGCTACTTCTAATATGTAGAGAGACGGAAGTGTTAGTATTTTATGCTTTAGGAATAGTGGTCTGCAGCTATCGCTAGTTTTTATTTTGAACATTGCCCTAATGCACCGTTTCTGCAGTTTAAAAACTATCTCTTTGTTTGTAGAGTTGCCCCAGAATATTAGGCCATATCTTAACACAGATTCCACCATCCCATGATACGCCGTTAATAGAGCATTTGTATTTACGGTCGATGACAATCTATGTAGAGCATATGATAGGCTACTGACTCGCTTACTTAACTCGTCTATTTGTTTTTTCCAATTGAGTCCTTTATCAATTATAAGTCCTAAGAATCGCGTAGCGTCAGCCTGATTAATTATATTATTTTGTAATATTATATTTATGTCTGATGGAGTTTTGAGTCTTTGGTTAAAATGCATAATTGAAGTCTTTTTTAAATTAATTTTAAGATTATTATTTTCGAGCCATGTAATTATAGATTTTATTGATTTATTTATGTCAGATTCGTAAGATTGAATGTCATTACAAGTTATTGTTATTGTACTGTCATCAGCGAATAATGTCATGGGATGTTTTGTTGCTCTTGGCAGGTCATTTATATATATAATAAACAGCAATGGTCCTAATACACTACCTTGCGGCACGCCGTATTTTGTGTATCGTGGCTTAGATTTATGTACGACCTCCAGTTTTGTATTTGATTGCAGTCTTGATATTTCTGTGATTTGTTTTCTATTACTAAGATACGAGTCAATTAAATCCAACACATTCCCTCTAATTCCATAAGCTTCAAGTTTGTTTAGCAAAATATTATGGTCCACATAGTCAAATGCTTGTGTCATATCACAAAATATACTGCAGACAGGAATTCTGTTGTCAACTTTACATATAACATTATAGTAGAAGTGATAAATTGCCATATTTATCGTCTTCTTTTGGCGGAAGCCTTTTTGCTCTTCGCAAAGGATGTGGTTTTTCTCTAGATAAGAATTTATTTCAGCGTAGTAATATTTTTCGAATATCTTGGAGAATATTGAAATCAAAGCAATTGGTCTGTAGTACTCCATCAGTTCTTTGTTTTCCTTTTTAAATACAGGCTTGACGATGGTTGTTTTAAGGTCTGCAGGAAATTTTCCTGTTTGTATACTTAAATTAATTAGAAAGGTAAGGTGAGGACTGATAGATTCACCTACTGCTTTAATTATTTTTGTACTAATGCCATCACTTCCTGAGCTATTAGTATTTTTAAGGGATTTTATTATTTTATAGGTATGGTGTGGTAAGCAGGGATTAGTATAGGAATGTTCAATTTTAATTGTGTACTACGTATAGGTATTTAGATTTATTTTATCTGCCATGTGGCCACTGGGACTTTTTTCTCGATGGTCACCAGTGATGTCGAAGGCGGTGGTGGCCTTTGGGAATAGACGTTACAAAGTGGTGGCCCTACATACAAACCCATTGTGTTCAGTGGTATTCAGTACTAAATGAAGAATCCGTTCTAGGCGATAGCAGTCCCCGTCACTCGAGCCACAGTATCAGTTCAGTTCACGGTAGGGCGGGCTTGTCCACCAGTTTAAAGTCGCCCAGCGAGCTATGGAGAGAGCTATGCTCGGAGTTTCTCTGAAGGATAGGATTCGCAACGAATACATCCGACAGAGAACCAAGGTTATCGACATACCTAGCTCAAAGGATTAGCAAGCTGAAGTGGCAGTGGGCTGGCCATATCTCGAGAAGAACCGACAACCGCTGGGGTTAACGTGTTCTTGAGTGGAGACCGCGACTCGGTAAACGTAGTGTAGGATGCCCTCCATCCAGGTGAGATGACGATTTGCGAAAGACTGCTGGCAGATGCTGGATGCGGCAATCTGAAGACAGGGCGCTATGGTGCTCATTAGGGGAGGCCTATGTCCAGCAGTGGACTAATATAGGCGGATGATGATGATGAATATGCAAATGGAGCAGAAGGGCAAAAAATAATGGAATATTATTCTATATGTTCCGGTCAGAATAACGTGAAAGAGAAGTGAAAAATGTGTACCTACAATATGATATTAGTGAAGGTAAGTTTTGATTGTTTTATTTTCTTACAATCGAAGGGAAAGGAGAGTTTTTTAGTAATGTGTAGGTACGTGACATTTGTATGTACTTACATAGGTACAAATCTCAACCTAAAGTAATTGGCACGCACATATTATTTTCTAGTAATGTCAGTATGTGGGTTCAGGGTAATGTCGGGTATTACCGGTCTCCTAAGCAAAATTAAACACTAATAATGGCAAAAAATTTACTTTTTACCGAAAACATAATTTTAACTATTGTTCTAACATACCTAATTGAAACAATGACATCATTTTGTATAAAATATACGACGCAATAGATATTTCAAAAAATAGCTTTGACCGGCATTGCCCGACAGCGGGCAATACCAGTCGGCAGTTTGACAATACCGGTCAGTCAGTTTAACGGCACAAATAACATTATGTGATCTTTGGGGGACTCGTACCGAGCAGTGGCGGCGTAGCGTGGGCTGGCACCCGGGGCGTTTTTCTACCAAGCACCCCCCCCCCCCCCCTTGGGGATCGGTTGTTGGACTGTCCGCACCCTCAATTTCTAACAACAGGAATTATAAGTAACGGCAAGCGAAGCGAATAATTGACTTAATTGTGACCTTATTAATATTAAATATGTGAATTTAAAGGTGACCTATAATTTAAAAAATAAATTTATCAATAACTACGGCTAGCGGAGCGAGCCACAATAGGTAATTTCGGAGTTCGGTGAGGTTAGCAAAAATAACAGTAGTATTCTAAAACCACGACGAAATTTTTTTTTTGGCGATCTACAACAAAGCTTAAAACGAACCGGCGAGCGTAGCGAGCCGCCGAAATTTTTGTTACTTTTTCGGGTGATCACAAACAAGTTAAGGAGAGTATGAAAAAAATCATAACAGCGAGCCCTGAAACGTTTGGAGAAATTGCGGCGGCTGCGAAGATTGTTATGAAACAAATACAAAATAAAAATCACCGAGTGGAGTGAGCTACAACCTGTTTTGAAATTGGTGAGGCATACTTAGCAAAAAAAGTAAGCTATGACAATGAATGAGAAAATATTTTTTTTACGATTTACAACAAAATAAAGCACAGTACAAAGCAATTACTCATTATTGCACATCAAATAAAATAGTTACACAGGGCAGGGAAAGACTAATACAGATAAAGTTGTACGTACAATGCCTTATCGGTTTGAGCGATCTCTGCTAGGCAACCTTTCTACACCCGATTTTAAAGTATTCAAGTATTTATTTTGCAATCATAATAAAAAGCAACGGCGAGCGAAGCGAGCGTTCAAGTATTCATTTTGCAATCATAATAAAAAGCAACGGCGAGCGAAGCGAGCCGCAATTTTTTTATATGTCTGCGTGTGAGTTTTCGGTATCACCCCTTCGGATTCGGATTTGAAGTGCCATCCGCGCTCCGAGGGGTGCCGAGATGGCACCCCTTGGAGCTCGGTACCCGGGGCGGACCGCCCCTCCGCCCCCCCCCTTACGCCGCTAGTGGTACCGAGCGTTCAGAATGAACTCATGCTCACACTGAATATAACTGCCTTGGCTCCACTTCATCTCATTACATTTCATAGGTTTAGTAAGTGTAATATAGTTTTTTTATATATCTTTGTCGCTTTGGTGCTGGACTGTACCTAACGGCAATGTAAATATGTAACTAACAAAAGAAATAAATCTTGAATCCTTGGCTACTATCCCGATGTTTCGATATACTAAAATTTATACATAAGTTTAGTACATAAGTTATAGTATTGTGTATAAAAAACTAAAACTGACTTCAAATTCCTTAATATTGACATCGTTTTTATGAGTATTTACGGGATTATCCTTCGAAAATACAAATTTTATAGCACCACTACTTGTATTGGTGACTTGCGGCTAATACCGGTTAGCGGTGACTGTCATTAACCGCCTGTTCAGGTTAATACCTAGTAATTTAAGAAAAAACGTGTCGCAAATTGCTTGAAATTCTTACATACTTTAACAAATAAAATATAAACACCTAGTTAGAAAACTGGCTGGCAAAACATATTACAGACAATATCAGAACTAAGCGCGGGTCGGTGCGTCGGCGTCGTCGGCGCAGGGAACAATCACGCCACCCTCTTATGTGAAGGCGCGTAAACAAATTATTTCTTATGATATCGTCTGGTGACCGGTAGCACAGACCATTTAAATCTAGATGTAGATTTAACTGGTCTGTGCCGGTAGGTATTGTCACCTGACTGGTAATACTACTACCTACTTAAAGTTCCTTAGAAACTTTTTAAAAACTAGGTACCTACATAGACAAGACTTCTGACACATCTGTAAATATTTTGACACAATGAAAATAAATAGGTAGGTACTTAATGCTATTTTGACATAATCCGAACTCAGTTTTTCATGATTTTTCACAAATAAATCTAAATAGTTTTATGTGAATTGTAGTGTCCTTCCGTCCCCCTGTCCTAACCGTACCCCCGTCCCACCATCCCCCCGGCGCCATGCTGTGGCTTGCCCACCCGGTCCCCATCAACAGCTTTTACGAATACAAACAGTTCGAGCACGCCATGTTCGAGAAGTACTAACGTAAGTACTCCAAACTGATATTGCTTTGCATGCTAACATCTCATACCATATCTACCATTGGCTACCATCTTGAATCTTCACATCAGACTCTTTCCATTTCACTTCCCCTCCGACAAGTAGACCAGACGCCGGCGGCGCAGAAGCATCCTTCCTTATCATGAGATATTATGCATAGGTACCTACTGACTTAATGTCGACCTATTCGTACCTACCGCTAACTAACGTTTGGTACCTACTCGCTGCCAGAATCTGTTTTCCCGACAATTTTGTGGTGTTTACAGTAGTTTACACACCAAAGTCGTCCACATAGCCCGGCGCGGCGGCGGCGGCGGGTTGGTGCGAAATTTCATTGTTCAAAAAGGTCGAAGTGCTTCATTTCCTTTAGGACTGTCACTTACAGAAAAGATAGTATGCCGATAGCATAGCGACCGGGAAACGGAATGTTGGATGCCATTCCACTCGATTGTCCGGCCGATGTCGTTGTCGTATAATATTTAAAGCTGTATAATGGTAATCGCTCCCTGAGAGAGAACTTGGCGCGCGGAGCCCGGAGTGGCAACATCTCTGGTGGGTGGGACTCTGCCGTTGTTGCTTGGTTGGGGCTCTCAGTGTATTGTGGTGTCCTGATGATGTCTCGTAGAGAGACGAAACTAGTTGACGTCCTGCTTTGATAGGTATTTTTTCATTTTGTAGTTGGCGTCGTTTTCTTCTACAACGCGGACTACATTTTGTTAGAACTTATCGGAGAAGGTTTTTTCGCGGAATCGTTACTAAATATTTTCATCCTTATATTTTGCAATGGATTTCCGCAAAGTAGTAGTTGGGTAGTAGGTATCTATAACGAAGGCGTATTTACAGCATGCTGTTCCAAATGGTGGTGTGTGCCCTGGTGGCCGTCGGCATGTCTCCGTGCATGCTGCAGCGCGCCTGCCCCACGCGCCCCGCTCGTCCCCCCTCCAGCGTCTGCATACATCACATGGAACAACCGTACGCGTATGCTATAATACCTATATTTAAAAAAGAGAAGAGAAAACTGGGTGACACAACAGAGAACTCTGAAACTATAAGACATAACGAAGCTGAAATTTTGCATGGAGTTTCCTTTTAGGACGCAGACACTTTTGGAAATACGTTTTCTAAGGTACCAGTTAAAATGGGGTTAAAGGTTATTTTTATCATATCTTAAGAACCGTAACTGAAGGCCCGTCAAAATTTGTAGCGTAGAATGTTTTTAAGACAACTTTCTACGTATAAACAGACGTGTTTCAGGGTTTTTTGAAATTCGCACCCTAAAGAACTTTGACTCCACTCAAAGTTAGGCCAATCTCTGACTTATCAAGAAATGTGAGGAACTAGAAAAGTTACGAGGATGTTGCATGAAAATTTAGTTAAGGACGTAGGTACCTAAGCACCTGCTAAAAACGTTTTTATTTAGAAATTCACATTCTTTGGTTATTGTGTAGGTACCTACCTAATTAAATTTCTATCTGCAGCTTCAAACACGTGGAACTCGGGAAATAATACTCGGATTTTCATTAGAGAGGTAGGTAGGAAGGTACTATTCGTTTATATAATGTTATCGGCATGTTTGTGAAAAAACGTTACAAAAATCTAAATTTATAAAAGAGAAAACTGGGTGACATATCAAGAGAAATCCGAAACTACAAGAGCACATAATGCTGATTTTGTATTGAGTTTTCTTTGAGGACGTAGGTAATAGGTATGCATCCGGACTAGGGTTTGCACTATTCGTTGAATTTTACTATTCGAATATTATGAATACTTCTAGAGCTAAATATTCGGATATTCGAATATTTTTTAACATTGCTTGAAAATAATACAATATCAATACAATACACACAAAAACCGCTAGACTGGGGCTTTGATTGATTGCAACATAATTCTATTCAAATAAAATCAAGTATTATAATTAGTTTTATTGTTTATTAATAAAAAACACAGTCATCGTTTTACAATATTAAAGATATCCATATTTCTCTTCACTGGAATCTGAACTAGAATAGGAACTTTGGTTTCATTTTACATCACATTCAGTAAATGATTTATAATCAAAACAAAATCGTCTTTTCTTTAGAATTGACAAACATTACAAATGAATTTATCAACTATCTATTTTGAACTTTGATAATATGAGCGTAAAAAACTTAAGGCGTCCAAAGTATTGGCATTCATCCAGGTTCATAAGCGGTTACACAAGTAACTCGCCGAAGAAAACACCCTCTCAGCTTCGACACTGGAGGGTGGGACTCTGGGCAGGGTTGGAATCAGAAAATTATTTAAAAATATAAGTACTTTTGTTACTTTATTAACTATTCGAATATTCGAATAAAATGAATATTCGAATTGCAAACCCTAATCCGGACGGATGCATACCTTAGGACGGATTTTTGGAAATTCACATTGACGGATTTAAAAGTCTTCTCCAATTTTAAAATCGTAAAGGATTGGTTGTAAAACTTTGGCGTTGATAGTTTATATGGCAAGCAACATTTGTTAGGTTATTATTATTAGTAAATTCCACGCGAATGAAATCGCAGGCGGGTCAGCTATTATCCATATATTTAATATCTCCCATCACTGCCTACCATACGGTCACCTGTGCACTCTTTGAGAAGTTTGGTAAGGTCTTTGTAAACAGGGTGTGCCCCAGAACCCCAAGGACTAGTGGTTTCCACCCCAAACGGCTCAAGTAGGTAACCTCGGCTAAGATTAGCGTATTTTCGAGGGTATCTACATCCGTATTCGAGAGTAGCTGCCAAATTGACGCTGGTAAAAGCCCGACGGATGGTTTCATTATTCATTATCAGAACTTATTGTCATAAAAGTAAACAAAATATTAAAGTGGATATTTAGCTATTAAAGGGATCATTATCTACTAGTCTAGTCTGAGCCCACTAACTTTAGACCAATATCAGTACTGCCTACATTCAGCAATGTTTTTGAAAAACTTATTTTACATCAATTGGCACTTCAATGGCAATGACCTGCTACATTGTAAGCAATTCAGGTTTACTCGCGGCAGGTCAACTACTGATGCTGGTGTAGAGTTAGTATCGCATATTTTTGATGCTTGGGAAAAGTCGCAAGATGCTATAGGCGTTCTTTGGGACTTATCAAAAGCATTCGATATGAAATATTAATCAGGAAACTACATCACTATGGATTAATGGACTCCTCTTTGGATCTTCTTACATCTTACTTGAGTTATAGGATACAGAGAGTTGACATTAATGGGAAACGGTCTTCGGGGTCTGTAGTTACAATGGGTGTGCCGCAGGGTTCTATCATCGGTCCTTTCCTATTTTTAGTTTATATTAACGACCTGCCTCATCTGGTAAAGAATAATCACGAGATTGTACCTACTGTTTGCTGATGATACTTTACTAACTTTTAAAATGAAATGACAAAACACAAATTTTGACGATGTGAATAATGCAATGTCAAAAGAAGTCCATTGGTTTAGTGTTAATAATCTGTTGCTCAACGAAACCAAAACAAAATGTATTAGATTTATTCTACCTAATGTAAAACAAGTTAAGGCTGATGTAAACGTAAAAGGAGAAACGTTAGAAATTGTAGAAAGTACCGTATTCTTAGGAAGCACCTTAGATAATAAACTTCAATGGGGCCCACACTTAAATAAGCTATCGAAAAGACTTAGTTCTGCAGCGTATGCAGTCAAAAAAATCCGTCATCTCACAGACGTCGATACATCTAGACTTGTTTATTTCAGCTACTTTCACAGTATGTATTATGTCTTATGGTATGCTGCTGTGGGGGAACGCTGCAGATATTAACACCGTATTTGT
This sequence comes from Eupithecia exiguata, assembly GCA_947086465.1. Lineage (NCBI taxonomy): Eukaryota > Metazoa > Arthropoda > Insecta > Lepidoptera > Geometridae > Eupithecia > Eupithecia exiguata. The sequence goes on from OX352246.1 coordinate 343,492, forward strand.
GCTGCAGAAGAGGGCTGTTCGTGCAATCTATAATATGGGTCCCAGAGAATCCCTGCGTGATAAATTCAAAGAAATAAACATAATGACAGTCCCCTGTCAATATATTTATGAAAACTTATTGTACACTCGTAAAAATATCAAAAGCTTCCCTAAAAATAGCGATATACATAATATAAATACTAGAAATAAACATAAGCTCGCTGTGCCCACAACCAGGCTTCACAAGATTAATGTATCCTTTAAAGGGCAATGTATACGCTTCTACAACAAAACTCCTAGTGAGTTGCAAAATCAATCAATAAATAAATTCAAACAAATTGTCAAAACCTTTCTGTGCAAAAAGGCTTAGGTACTACAAAATATCAGATTACTACCTAGTAGAGTAAAGTAGCGTTAGAAAAGTACCTATAGATATATTCTCTTTAAAAATAAATAATTAAATTAAAATAAAACAAATATTTAGGGGGCTCCCATACAAGAAACGTGATTTTTTGCCATTTTTATAGAAAATGGTACGGAACCCTTCGTGCGCGAGTCCGACTCGCACTTGGTCGGTTTTATTTAATAATTAAATTAAAATAAAACAAATATTTAGGGGGGCTCCCATACAAGAAACGTGATTTTTTGCCATTTTTATAGATAATGGTACGGAACCCTTCGTGCGCGAGTCCGACTCGCACTTGGTCGGTTTTATTTTACTGTAGAATTCATCATTGTTTCTTTTGCAGGGTTTCTTACAGATCAATGAAGTTTAAAAATTCGAGAAAATTTTATGAAACGTGAAAAATGCACAAGTTCAGCGGAAGGTTTGTTGTTTATTTTTGTTTTGTATTAATAAAGCCTATCTAGGTAGGTCACAGCCACAGAAATGCTGTAGTTCCTACCTATAGAATAGAACCATTGAAATATTTCTTGCTACTATTGGTAGTGTAGCTAAAGCGCGTTTCGTCTATCCAGCTCGGGAGGGACACCACATTCTGGGTACCAATCGTGGATGTTGTCTTGTAAAGATATTGAATGATTGTGTTATCGTGTCGCATGTTTGTGGTCACCGGCATGTTGTGAGACCGTCCGCGGTGCCTGTTGACTAAACAACCGCGTGTTGTGATGCGCTGTCAAAACAGCCGCCCGGTACTGCGACACCGAGCGACAGAGCCTCTCGACGATGAACAGGCTCGCTTAGCTCATTTAAAGTGAGCGCAGCGAGCCGGTTAATAGTGAAACTACAATTCCTGGGGCGCCTTCATTATTCACATCCAGACATCCACCATTCGATCAACAATGTTGATGGAGGCATCCACCTCAAGATGAAAAAAATTGATAAAACCACTGAGTACCAGCCCATGTGGGTATAAAACGTGGCATTTGCATATTTATAGACAGCTCTATCTTCCCTTTTATCCCTTTTCAATATTACCTAACTACCTACCTACTTAAAATATGTGCAAGCTCTTTTTTGACTTTTTTTATACCTCAAAGGTGGCATGGCAGACAAGAGTGCCACCCGCCTGCCTGATGGGACGAGGTTACCGCTACCTATGAACGCCTGTAATATCAGACTTCTCTTTTTTCAGGAAAAATGTCTTGGAAAATACGAGATGAACCCAAATTTAAGTTAAAATTTGATGGTATTTAGTCTACATACCGAATAAGTTAAAAATCTACTCAATAAATAATTATTGAAAATTGTGTGGTAAAAAATTGTTCGGTACCGTGGTAGAGACGAGGCGTGACCCGCGCTATGCGCGCGCGCATAAAACGAGGCGCAGGACGCTGCGCACGCGAGTACTCCTTCCGTAAAGCCCTCGGCTGCATGCTGTGTGCCTGTCGCTGCGGTTGCTACGTCCGTGAAATACAGAGCGATGGCGACTCTTGCTATGCTCGCGGCTGCATCCCTCCTATTGATTCAGGTGGGTGCCCTGCAACTGTTGCTGGAAGCTTTGCCTCCAAGTGGCAAACATTATCCTGAACCAGAACAACGCGCGAGTTACTCCATTCACGATTCACTATAGTCGTACTCTATCTGCTAACGAATGAGTTTAGTTCACTCAGAAAATTACGCAAGATTTGACATTAATTATAATATAAAATGTTTTTTCAGACGGCGACTGCTTGCAAAAACTGCGTGGTAAGCATCTTTAACTGTTATCTCTCATCGACCATGTGCATGAGTAAACTCGAACACCATGTGTGAATGTTAATTGATTCAGTAGCAAGTGGAAAGATCCGAATTACTATGTGCTGTGCTGTAACTACCTCCGCTAAAGGTTGTCTGAACTGCACTCTGCATAGGAACATGGCTAACAAAAGGCTTGCACGATGTTGCACACAATGCTCGATCGAAGTGCCTGGACACCAGCATGCAGACTGACTTATCTCTAAATACAAACTGACCGCACATTATCTACCACCGCATGCGATGTGAGTGTTCTGTCGCATAAGTTTTCGAGCAGTGCCTTGCTGAAGCTCCCTAAAAATTCTAGCAATTATTGAGATGCGACCGCTTCATTCGTATAAGCGCAAAGACTACTAATTGCTTCAGCTGTGTGCGGTCAGCCTAAAAGGCGCTGGACTACCTACCCTCACACATCCCCGTTCTCAGTTGTTATTTGATCGCTTCAAGGTAAGTTTCCCGTTCAGATACTAGGTAAAGAAGAGAAGGCGATGTTCCGCGCGCACTCAGCGGCCTGCCAGGCGCAGTCGCAGGTGGAGCCGCGGCTGCTGGACGCGCTGCTGGCCGGCGAGCTGACCAACGACTCCGCGCTCAAGAGGCACGTCTACTGCGTGCTGGTCAAGTGCAAGGTAAGAGAATAACAAGCTATTTTTTAAGTAGGTACAAAGGGCTCTGTCAGACAGCCGGTTAAATTATCTGATACCTACCTGGGTTAAATAAAGGTAATTGACATTTGACTAGGGAAAGCGTAGAGTAGTCACGGAGGGCAATTTAAAAAATTGAGCTACTGATCTCTCCACGCAGCTGCGCAGCCTCATAGCAAACAGAAACAAGCCATTTTTACAATTAAAAAAATAATCTCAGGTTTTTTTAGTACCTACTGATTATCTATTTACCTATCTTATTTTTAACGGTAGAATTATGAAATTAGGTGGTGGGCAAGGATGGCAAGCTGCTCAAGTCGGCCGTGCTGGGCAAGCTGGCGGTGCGCAGCGACGGACGGAATGCTACCAAGGTGAGACAACATTACGACACCCTCCACTAGGATGGCAAGCTGCTCAAGTCAGCCGTGCTGAGCAAGCTGGCGGTGCGCAGCGACGGACGGAATGCTACCAAGGTGAGACAACATTACGACACCCTCCACCATGATGGCAAGCTGCTCAAGTCAGCCGTGCTGAGCAAGCTGGCTGTGACCAGCGACGCACTGAACGCTACCAAGGTGAGACAACATTACGACACCCTCCACCATGATGGCAAGCTGCTCAAGTCAGCCGTGCTGAGCAAGCTGGCTGTGACCAGCGACGCACTGAACGCTACCAAGGTGAGACAACATTACGACACCATCCACCATGATGGCAAGCTGCTCAAGTCGGCCGTGCTGGGCAAGCTGGCGGTGCGCAGCGACGGACGGAATGCTACCAAGGTGAGACAACATTACGACACCCTCCACTAGGATGGCAAGTTGCTCAAGTCAGCCGTGCTGAGCAAGCTGGCTGTGACCAGCGACGCACTGAACGCTACCAAGGTGAGACAACATTACGACACCATCCACCATGATGGCAAGCTGCTCAAGTCGGCCGTGCTGGGCAAGCTGGCGGTGCGCAGCGACGGACGGAACGCTACGAAGGTGAGACAACATTACGACACCCTCCACCATGATGGCAAGCAATGATACTAAGCTAACGTCTTAAAACATCTACAGGCCCTGGAGCAGTGCGCAGACCAATCAGCGGACTCCGCCAGCTCGCCCGAGGACGTGGCATGGAACCTGTTCCGCTGCGGTTACGACCGGAAGGCAGTGCTCTTCGATTATATGCCCACGGACACGGATGAATAGCGCTGACGTTGACACTGACAGCCCGCCGACCTGACAGCCGGATCTTGCGTACATGTCCGCTCTTTATTACTACCAACATTTTTGTCATGTTTATTAGCTTTGATAATAGATGAAGTTATTACAGTACATGTGTTTGGAACTGGTTCTGGGTCCAATTTGGTCAATTTTGGTTGACAATTAGATAATGGACCACCTACGTGTACGTGTAGGGTACGCATGCACCTATACATACACATACAGTGCGACAGCTCGCATGATATGTCGCTTATTCATAGTAAAAGTTCCTTATAAGCAGCTCTTAGTAGGCAAGATAGATATTCATTCTACTTATTGTTAAATTTGTAGGAATCATGTGTTACTCATTCTCGGTAGGGCAACAGGATCTTCGGTTATCGTTTAACCGCGAATAAAAATAGGACAGAAATACTTGAGGGCTTCTTCATGGTCTCTCCCAAAGTTTTATGCACATTTTCACTTGAGATGTAGCCAAAAAACTTAGTTAAAAAAATTAGTAGGTACCAACTTTTGTATCGTACCTACAACTAATTTAACTAAATAAACAGAGCAAGTAGATTAGCACTTGATTTATTTATTTTTAATAACGCAACTACCACTTGCATCGACAACTGCCTGCGCTACATAAATTTTTACTTACATTAAGCAAAGTATGCTGTAGTTACAAGTTGAGTGTAAATGAACAGATTTGTGATCTCATTGCTCCGGTGGGCGGCCGCGCCGCAGCCTCTGCCGGCAGTATGCGCGCGAGCCGTGGGCGGCCGCGCCGCAGCCTCTGCCGGCAGTATGCGCGCGAGCAGTAGACACGAGCGGATGTACCAAAACTTTTAAATATTTGCGCGCCTAGATTGTACCGCCATGATTGCTTTTATATTATCGTATTCTATTTAATCAAGATGAATGAACGTCTGTAGGATTTGGTAAGGCGCCTAGGTATATTTGTAGAATATTTATTTAACTAATTTGTGATTATTTTGGTATCGGGATAGATGTGATACAATAGTTTGGAATGTGAAGTGAAGTGGTCTGTGAATGGCAATGTGTGGACCGCGGAAACTGTGAAGAGGACAGGATCCATCAAAATGTAAGTGTTGTGCCTAGAAGTACCTACCTTAGGCAGGCCCTTACTTAATGTATGACGCGAGATCCAGGCACTTATTAAAATAAGCTTTTACTCAGGTGTGAATCCAGATAATTTTGTTGAAACCGAGGAAACGGAAAAAAAGAGGTATATGTATTTTTTTGGGGTTCCGTACCCAAAGGTTAAAACGGGACCCTATTACTAAGACTCTGTCCGTCGTCTGTCACCAGGTATCTTATGAACCGTGATAGTTAGACAGTTGAAATTTTCACAGACGATGTATTTCTGTAACAATAAATACTAAAAAACAGAATAAAATGAATAGGTATTTAAGGGGGTTCCCATGCAACAAACGTGATTTTGTTTGCCGTTATTATAGGCAATAGTGCGGAACCCTTCGTGCGCGAGTTCGACTCGCACTTGGCCGGTTTTCTTTTTATTTGTTCGTCGATTTCTCTGTGAATTATAGACCGATGTGGAAAATTATTTCGCTATTGTATGGAAAAGCTTCAGTATTTTCAAAACTATCTAATGATGTTATGTTATGTCGTGATGGTAGGTACTCGTAGCTTGCGTGGTTGTTCTTTCTTCTTGTTCAAACTACATAACATAAACAAATTGCTATAAAACCTTCGATAAAAGTAAAAAAGGTTTTTTTACTTATATCGAAGTATAAAACCTTTCCCTGCAGTTCAGTTGTAGGAGGACATGATAGGTACTTGCGATATTTCCATAACGGTTCAATCAAGCTTGGTATTTGCAATAAAATAACAGATAAGTATCTAACCAAGTAATTTACATACTTTTTTAGATTGTTTGCAACAGTCTGCAGTTAGCTCAATTGTTTCAATTGTAAATACTCGTTTTAATTTAATTCTATTATTTGATTGTAAATTTCTTTGTTAATAAAGGTTTATAATTTTTTGGCAAGTAATTTAAGCCTAAGTAGGTAGGTAGGTAGCGGCTCAGGCAAACCAGGTAAAGGCTATCCGCAATGAGGCAATCTAAAATCATACAAAGTTATCTATGCATAAAGGTAAAGATTCACAGTGTAAATAAGGAGAAGCTTGGCATGTTCATCAGATGAGTGTAACGGGCGAGAAGCGCGAAGCCAAGAAGGTACCATTGGGAGGCTTTTCTTCAGTTTGGGGAGATCGAGATCGGTGTTAATAATTAGGACGCGTGTCGTCGCCACCTCGCCACGTGCAACTCCCATCTGTGCCAAGTGGGTATTTCGACTAGCGAGCTACTACGAGCAAGTGCCTGTGTTTTAAATGTTATTGATTTATATTTTGTTTTATAATTATGTAGCTCAATAACCAAATATGGTAAATATCCCGCTGATTAAGGTCGTATGGTTTTAACGACTGTATGCGTAGGTACATATATTTTCTTCGATTTTCATACTTAGGTACTATTTTCAGTCCTGCAAATCCCGCAGATGCCGCAAAAACGGTGCGGGACCCCGCGTTTGCGGGATTGGATTCTCTTTTCCGTTTAATTTCCCATCGAGACACACCGAGTCGAATACGAAGCGACGCGACGTGCTTTGGCTTTTTTTTAATCAAAAGACCATCCGAAACTGTTGGCATTGCTAGCTTTTGCAAAAATGCAGGTTATTTTGGCGAAAATACAGAATATACCTAAGACCATGGACTAACCTAGGGCTTATGTATTAGTTAATTAAATGCGCCGCTTTAGGAAACCTCCCACCCACCTCTGGAAGTTTTTAACAAACTAATTACTCGTAATTTCTCACGTCACCGGGTGACGGAAAATATTCCGTCAGCCGATAACAGAATATTGATGGAGCCTTGACGGGCTGCCCAGTGCCCAGTGCCCAGTGCCCACTCCATATCGGTAGGCAAATGAACTCTTCATTACGCCCGGGCTGATGGAGCATTTAGGGCGAGGCAAGTATGCCACTATCGTAACTTTGTACAATATTAAATGTGTGATGTTATCTACTTGACTCATAATAGGGCAGAGGGTAAAAATAAAATAAAACTTTCCATTATACCTTAGCCAAACTCCTTGTAGAATTTTTGTAAACAAACCGCCCATAGTAAAAGTAAAAACCATTCTGTTGCCGCGTCCTTTTATACACAATTTACATTACTTGTCGATTTGAGATCCTTTATTAAATATTGCTTACAATTATAAGTAGTAATTATCCCTGCGTGATAAATTCAAAGAAATAAACATAAACTAGCTGTGCCTACAACCAGGCACAACAACAAGATTAATGTATCTTTTGAAGAGCAACAACAACAACAAAATGTTTTATTTCGTTCACAATGCACATTTTTATCTTACATAATATTTTGAAGCCTCCATTTAAGTATAAAATACTTGTGCTAGGAGGTTTCGCTCTTCCTTCGTTACATTTGCCAGAACTTAACAAAATATTTTTACGGTAAAACAATTTGGTCAGTCCAAAAAAAAAAAGTTATTAAAATAATCAATGATAAGTTAAAAGTTGAGGGTACCTAGATAAAAGCGTAGCGTTGAGTTGTATTGTTCGAGTGCTCGACGTTGTATGGTCCAATTTAAAAACTCAAAGCGTTTAATGGAAAAATTTAGAAACTAGTTTAAAATAATTTTTAAATAATCTACGTCCTTATGTTCTGTTTAGTGTGTCTAATATGTGTTTTAGTAGAGTACCTGTATGTTTGTGGGTGCTGTGTGTGGTGCTCCTGAGGACACCGGTCTCGTGAGAGTCCGGGCAACTGGAGTCACCAGAAAGTATGTGTTGTGATTGGTTTGTGTGTGTGTGTGTGTGTGAGTGAGGGTGTGTGAGTGTGTGTGGGTGTGTGTGTGAGTGGTGCTCCTGAGGACACCGGTCTCTTAAGAGTCCGGGCAACAGGAGTTACCAGTGTGTATGTGTGTGTGTTTTCATAAGGTGTTTATGATTAGTTTATCGATTTTCAGTATGATACTATAATAAATAACAATTTAGGAAAATTCTTTTACATATCTACCACTACACAGGGATTTTATTGTACCTACATTATCAGTATCTAATGAATCGGATATCAGAAAATTTTTACATGTCACGCACGATCTACGCAAACGGTGGTACCTAAGTAGTTGTCTTTGCATATTATGGGTCTATTATTGAAGCTTAGCTGGGCGTTTTACAAAGTGAATGGTGGCGTTGTTGTGATGGCTTTCATGAATATATTTATGGAAATCCCTTGTCGGAATTCTAAGACATTAGCACCGTTTAAACAACCCCGGAACTTGGATATTTTGGGGGTCATGAAGTCGCCTATAGATTTATCGAGGCCCGGGAACAAGCGTCAATTCGTCCATGTTACGCAGGCCTATTATGTCCAAAACGGTCCATATCGAGTAGAACGGCGCACTTAGGTCCTGGACATGGCGAGCTCGTGGGCCGCCCGCGCCGCCCGCGCCGCCGCCGCCGCCGCCTGCTTGACGGCGACTAATGATGACATCCTACGTGTACGTGGTGCCGACAGATTAGACACCTCGTCCATTTACCATAACATGACCATAACGTAGGTATGCGGAGGGCTATATTGTTATTGGCTTTTGTTTTTGGGTAAACGCGTGTGCTGCTTTGGCTAATCATTTGATTAAAGATGAAGGGACAGTTGTTCCAAGTAGACGTGGCAAACTATAGACCAAACACATTTGTGAGATATTCTCTACAAGTATTTATTGATACCTACTTAGTTTAAAAAATAAAGAGCAACCAACGTAGAAAAGGTGATGGGTATGATTAATGAATGTGAATTCTAGAATGAGAGGATACATTATGGTAGGTATTTGTCGGTGGATCGCTGTGGCTTCGTGACATCGCGAGATTAGGTAGTAATGCTCATTTGAGCCCCACATCTCATAACATAAACCTAAATGTTAATAATGATAGTAAATGCACATTAATGTACCTAACCTCACAAATATTGAGTTTTAATTTATGTACCTACCTACTATAGAATAAGAATTAAGTCATTTAGGTATTGGTAAAGATGATAATAATACAAAAAAGCACGCAACATGAACCGACCGAACGCCTATAACAGTTGACAATTTAAAACCAAACGACTGATGCAATGTGTTTCGTAGGCTATGGATCAAAACAACAACAAAGAAACCCACACAAAATGTTTACAAAAGTTTCCGAAAGTGCATGAATACTTATTACCTTTGGAGTCCTTTAGAATGCAAGTGCCAAAGCCGGCGAGTAGAGTTGACGGTCAGAAATCGACGCGAGCGCCATACTCGCGCTGGACCAGGAACACATAAATTATGATCGTTTTAGTACCTACTGCCCAATCAGGTCCGGCCTCGCGGATATTTCCTTATACCCCCGGAGGGGTAGCGCCGTACTGCTAGCGAGCTCCCGCGCTTCCTCGAGACCTGTCCATGTGGAAGGAAGCTGATTGTTTATAAAGGAGTAATAATGATTTTGTGTTCTGGCGCTGGCCTTGGTTTTAGACTCAACATGATGTTCACCAATAACTAACTACATCACTTCTACAGTTCTTTTATTCTATTGTTATGACACTAACTAAGGAAACTTAATTAAACTAGCGCACTGCAAACAGCAATAATGCTTAGGTACCATTTCACACAGCAGAATCTAACCCCAAAGTAAGCAGGGCTTGTGTTGGGCTTATACCTACTTCAATGAGTTTATATCCTTCGTGTCTCCTTAAAATCGGCCGTATCAAACACTTCCCTATACGGATCACTCATGAAGTCACTTGAAACCCAGCGACTAGAATCCCCGCTAGCAGCAGCACCGCACCTCCTTTTTAGGTACTTACTTATCGCTCCGATATCATTGTCTCCTGGTATGGTTTATAGCTGTGCAGCACCGCCATCTTTGGCCGGCCATTAACGCCAGAACGATAATGCACCGGCTTTAACTTGCCAATGATCATTCCTTGCTTTGTGTAGCGATCACTTTCGTGCAGGTATATAAAGGAGAAACATTTTTTCTTTCTTGTTTGACTTCACCAAGGTTCTTTATTGGGTAGGTACGTTTTTTTAAGTCTTGCTTGATGTTTCGTATGATGTAGGTACTTACTGTTCCAATATAGATATTCTGCTTTACTGGAAATATGTTAGTGCTTGACATAACTCGTGAAAGCAATATCCTCAGCTCATCGATCAAACTGAGCAGTGTTAGTGGTCGCGAGTTCGTCTCAGTCTAAGAGCCCGCCCATACAGCTCCTAGAAGGCTATCTATAAACCATAACTCGTCGGCTAATTCAGTCTTTAAAGAAAGAAAATAATGTGTAGGTACCATCAATTTGTGCGCTCGTGACAAATTAGCCTGCGACCGTCTATGGACCCCGTCATTATTTTAAACGGATTTCACAAATTAATCTAATTCGCTAAATTGATTAACATCACTAAGATCTTACATTAGCCTTACAAATGAGTACAAAACTTGTCTTATAAGGAAGTGGGCTAAAAGCCATTGAATTCAATTTGTAAATGTGCCCGGGGCCCATATAACACGCCGTCAGCATCGTAAATGCGCGTTGAAGAATATTATGGAGTTATTATAGACAAATGCGCTGGTTTATTATTATAATTATTGTGGATGTAGGTGGCACCCACTGGCACGTGAATCACGGCGACAGCGCTCCGAGGGCCGCCGGTCCACTGGCAAAATGGTCGAGCACTTGCAATCTTCCATCTCTAGGGACTTTCAACCATAAAAATATTATTTTCATTGGGACCGTATTTTTTTTAACCAAATTCGAGAAGGACCAAAGAATATGGTGGACGACCAGCTGGAGATCCCTGGCCTGGTACCCTTTTCAGATAGGACGGAAGTTATGTGAATGCACAAGCCTACCCAAATTGTGGCCTGTGACAAGACTCTTTGCTTCCCAGAAAGGAGCGTGATTCTCTGCAAAAAGCGGGTATATGTAGATATGATGGATGTGGCCCGTGTTAATGTCGGGTAATTAGAGGGCGTCATCATCGCTCTTCTGCCGCCCGCGCCGCGCCGCCCCGCCGCCGTGGGCAGATCGTACTTTGGATTGATTTCGAGAACCTCTCGTTATGGGAATCCATAACATTAAAGATCGCACATCATTTTAAAGCAGGCTCGCTCGTCTGCCCATGTTTTGAACAGTTCATGTTATACATCCTCCATGTAGGTACCTACTAACATATTGAGGTAACGTTACGTTTTATCGCTACCATCTCAACATTACAGCACCTTACAGCTACCATCTCAACATTACGTTAGATCAACTAACTCATCAATTTTACAAAGTTAACCGTACAATAATTGACTTCCCTGTGTAGGTTGAGTTAATCGTATCCCGTTCAACAAGTTGCACGTATCACGTTACATCGAGGGTGTAGGTTCAAAAACCGGACATCTCAACGACCCGTCACCTTTTCAACTCTATCACAATGTATCTGCAATTGAACGGAGTGATCAATAACAACAATTTGTCGCCAAGCTACGCCTCAACCTTATCATTAACGAGGTAGAGATTGGATTAGAAAAGCCTGGTCTTCGGAAGACTGGACTAGATAGTGCGTGTGGGCGATTTTTGACAAGTTGATCAATCTGAGGCCTATACTTGGCGCGTATCATGTTCTAAAGCATTGTTCCATGTCAAGCCTTATCTCTTACACGAACTGACTGTGTGCATAATTTATTGATTCTGAAGTATTGAACCCACCGGTAGTCAAGAGTAGGCAAGTGTCGAGAGAAATAAATTCATTGAACATTTTCTGAAATTCGCAGAAAATGTCCCCGTTTGTAAGATACTAAACAATGCCTACCTATACCTACTTAGAGTAGGACATGTCACATTGATACGAAAACGCATTCACTGGTCTGGTCAGTCTCCACTGTGACGAGGGGAACACAACATACTGTGCGTCATGGGCCGGAGCACAACATGCTGCTGTGCGTCATGGGCCCTCTATCTGTTATGGCCATCTCTCTCTACATAATAGCTGCTAAACAGGAAAAACGTACGAAAAACATCTAATTTCTAAACAAGCATCCAATTTATCATCATTTACGTAAAACAAGAACCGGTATATGTAGTTTGTTCAAACATTATTACTGTGAGTACCTTCGAGAAGAGAAACCAAGGCGTGGATCTGACAGCAGCTTGTCGGTAGGTAGCTAACTCTCCATTATGTGAAAGGACAAACATTGCATAGTGTAGTGTAGGTAGGTACGGTAGGCACCTAACCTAATAGGTACATGGTGGTTTGAATAACCTACCAATCGTTAGAGCTATTTTCTGGTAGAGCCTCGGATACTTATGGGTAGAGCAAATATTTAAAACCAATACCACCATTTATTTGTAATCATCAACCTCAATATAGAGACAGTCAATAAGAGTCAAACAATAGAAGAGAGCCTTATAGTTAGACATTCACAACACATCCCTTCGACCACAATGTGGAGACAGTGAAACACGAGACCGGCCGCAACGCAACAGCAGACAGGATTAAGCCGCATAATAACAAAATCAGTGTAAATGAATAGACTTAGTGCAGTAGTAGATACGTTAGTTAGTAGATAGAGCGGAGAATGCAGATACTCCTACGACGGGCTCGGATTGGGGTCAACGGGTGTGGGCTCCGTGGGCGCTACCATCGCAGCTGTCTGCACAGCCTCACTACGAGTAGCAACGGTGATACAGAGCTAACTTTCAGATTATCTACAAAAATGTTATTGATACTAGCCAAAACATAAGGTAACTATTACTAGGGTATCTATAGTAGAGAGCCTTAAAATAAATCGATGGTCCGGTCAAATGTAAACTATAAGGGTAGGTAGGTAGATAGGTACCCTACCGATATTTTAACTGTTCAAATGTATTGTTCGGGTTAATTTACCGTTATAATTTTACATAATGAATAAAAACTAGAGTAGAGTTGTAGACAAAATGTCATTAAAGTCGTGCAATACAGGAGTGCGCACATTAATCCTTTACACCTTTGTTACATTAAAGTCATGCAATACAGGAGTGCGCACATTAATCCTTTACACCTTTGTTACATTAAAGTCGTGCAATACAGGAGTGCGCCCATTAATCCTTTACACCTTTGTTACATTAAAGTCATGCAATACAGGAGTGCGCACATTAATCCTTTACACCTTTGTTACATTAAAGTCGTGCAATACAGGAGTGCGCCCATTAATCCTTTACACCTTTGTTACATTAAAGTCGTGCAATACAGGAGTGCGCACATTAATCCTTTACACCTTTGTTACATTAAAGTCATGCAATACAGGAGTGCGCACATTAATCCTTTACACCTTTGTTACATTAAAGTCGTGCAATACAGGAGTGCGCCCATTAATCCTTTACACCTTTGTTACATTAAAGTCATGCAATACAGGAGTGCGCACATTAATCCTTTACACCTTTGTTACATTAAAGTCGTGCAATACAGGAGTGCGCCCATTAATCCTTTACACCTTTGTTACATTAAAGTCATGCAATACAGGAGTGCGCACATTAATCCTTTACACCTTTGTTACATTAAAGTCGTGCAATACAGGAGTGCGCCCATTAATCCTTTACACCTTTGTAACAGCACATTTTAAAAATAAATAAATAAAATTTTACCTGTTAAATATTGAAATCAGCAAGTGCAAATGAACCAGATAATAATATTTTTTTAAAATAAATAATACATAGGTATTATAAGGAAACAATGGTGTATTCAGTGACAACACGACAAATAGTGTTCCTTTACTATATCTTTGAAATTGGTAGTGAATTTGCATACCTTGCAGTGACTGGCAATGCGTTCCATAGCTGGACAGCCCGAACAGTAAATGAGTTTCCGTAGAAGGATGAAGAGAGGACAGGGGTTTTAGGCGAAAGGGTTTCAGATGAGCGGAGAGAACGAGAATGCGAAATATGAAGAATGATGAAACGGGCTTTGAGATAAGGCGGTGCAGAAGATAGAAGTAAAATAAAGAAGAGCTTGAATATGTAAGTTCGCCGTAGCCGTCTGGGTAGCCACTCGAGCTTTCTGCGGAACTCCGAGTCATCTTCTGCAAGCCAAATATACCTACCTAAATCTTATACCGACATTCTGCAGACGCTCAAGTTTATCTAGGTGCTGCTTGGTTCAATCTAGAAAGGAAGAATCAACGTAATCAAGAATTGGGAACATAACTAATAAGTAATTACTATTTATGAAACTGTTTTTGTATAAAATTTGACTTGTCTAAGTGCTTATTTTGTAAGCCTAAAGAAATAAAGTTATTGAATTTTGAACAGAGATTGTGCAAGATAAATATTAGTAGCACTAGGAAGAAAATTCCGTAATTTTCGAAGGGAACCAGGTGAAGTAAACATCCGCGTCTGATTTCACAGTGCTAAAAGGAATGGTAAGAAACTGTAGGGAGACCTTTAGAATCATTAGAACCATTTATTTATTGGTTACATGTTGTTGTGTGACAAGGATCTTACCTATGACAATTTCTTGTATCAAACATGAACCCCGTTGGGGCGTTACAAAATAACTTTAGGTGGAGCTAGTGTACCTCTACAAAACCTCTTTCAACCCAATAGAAACTAGACTTTTTGAGAAGGAACGTTAATTTAATTAAATTGTTCAGATATCTTCACTACGAGTAAAATGTACATAGACGTAAGCAAGTGTGCCTTGTGCTCCTACGGCGAATAAATAAGATATAATGTTATTAGTAGGTACAAGTACAAGCCTCCTTCAGCTAGTAGGTATTATGTTTGTGCCTCATTCGCTCAAGGGTTACTTTTTGTTGACAAACATAGGATGATGTCAATAACTAACGAGTAGAAAATGAAAATCTGTATCAAAAATACAGGGACTTCAACTACTTTATGGTTAAGTTATTATTATACCATCAAAATGAACTACAATGACTGATTTTATTCAAATTTTCCTTAACGTTTTCCAATAATTATCGTGATTTTTTTATGAAAATGATTATTTTGTTTAAACTACTCGCATTGTTAGAGCCTTGATCCGCAATGCCTGCCCTGCCGGCCACGTTATGATACTTCGCTTCGCTTTCAGCCATCATCGGCTGCGGCCAGCGACCCACCCATTACTGACCTCGTCAGTAATAAATAAGGTAGGTACCTACTATTACAGTGACAAAATCAATGACATTAATACCTAGAAGGATATTAAGCCTCACACAATATAAATATCGCAGCTTTTAAATTTTAAATATTTTGATGGAAACTTACCTATATATTTATCTCAATTACCTACTCTCTTTCACAGCTTTGAAAGCGACATTGATTTGATAGAGATAGCAATACTTATTGCTTGAAATACCTATTGTAAGATCGGTGTTGCATGCTACCTTAAAACAAATACCCATTGTTTAAAAAATAAATGCTTAGACAAAAGAGAAGTGTGTAGTTGTTTTAATAAACAAAAATATATAAATTCCGAAAACACATTATAAATGATTTCTCATAATTTTTGCAATTGTAGAGAAATTGCATGTTTTGGTGTAAAAAGTGATCGCGCTTTCTCTTATTTGTGATTTATAGCAAGTCTCGCACATTGTCACCACACATTTACCATTCTGTGACGTGGGGTTTTGTTGGACGTCTTGATGGTTAACCAATGAAGGAACTATACAATACACCTCCGTGGAGGGAGTGCTAGACATTACTGCGGTTCTACTTACTTTACTTTAATAGGTACTTCAGATTGGACAAAATACATTCCCACAAGCTTCAAACCCGCTAGCTGTCTGTCATTTGATACCGTTGATTTAAAATGTATCTAAATGTTACGCGTTAAAGCCCATTATTTGAATGTAGGTACATTTTAGTGGTGCGCGGTAGCAGAGCGCCTCTGATCTGTGACAACGTTAAATGTTGAGCATCTCTACTCTACGACATGTAGATTAACATAACATTTCATAAATCGTTAACACTTCTAGTAAAGATGTAGCTAATTTATGGAGTCACATATTTAGGCCAGCAACATTCAGGGCAGCGTTCTATTCCGTAAATAAAACTATATAATAATAATATTATTTTCTTTGCTATAAATTGGATGTTTCTAAGAAATCTTAAGAAACGACTTGGCAAGTGCTGTCTCCATACAAATTGTGGGAATTACATTATGTTGCCTCTACCGCTAGCTACAACAAGATTAAAATTAAATGTTAATGGTTAAATGTTTATATTTATATACTTATTTATATTAAAAGCGACGTCGCAGATGATATAGCGGCTATTGGGGAAACACAAGAGGACCTACAGGATTTTATTTTAATTAGGTATGAATACCATTGTAAAACAATTTTCATTAAAAATGAACATAGGTAAATCCAACCAAAATAACATCAACACAACTAATCACAACAGACAATATTAGAATTCAAAATGTAGAAAGTTTCAAATCTTCAGGGAGTATTAAACTGATAGTAAGGCCAGAATGGCGAGGTATGGCAAAACGGGCATTTCACAACAAAAAACATATTAACATCTGGATTCTAGAATATCAAAAAAGATTTTATTTACCTAATATAAAACCCCATGTTCGGAGCGTGTCATGGTCCATGTTTTGCATCCATAGAGCATACATATAGCATAGATACAGCGGGATAGAGAGATAATTGAGGTGTTCAAAATGTAGTGCTGGAGGAGGATGGAAAGGATTAGCTGGACGGAGAAGGTTACCTACTGATGAGGAGGACCTGGCAAGAGATCAGGAGTAAAGGTTATTCGTGAATACCATTCTAAACAGAAGAATGATGAATGGAGAATGATTGGACATCTTATACGACATGAAAGCTTCTAAATAACATCATAGAAGGAAAAGTAGGAAGACGAGGAAGGGGATGAACGAGAATTAGCTATAGTGTGTCAAAGAAGAAAGCCGCCGTCATGTCGTATAAAGAAGTAAAAGAGAACGCATTGGGAAAAAAAGTTGAGGAAATTGCATTGCTTAAAATTCCTTCTTCTAGATGTGACCAGTTCTGGATTTAATCAATCTCTACCGAACGCAAAATCAATGGAGAGTTTTTGAATAGGTAGGTACCTACTACCTACCTAATTCGAACTCAACCCGTCAAGTACATAGTCTTTTTTGAACGGGAATATTTAGTAATGTCACATGCAGGATGCCTTCATATGAAATGACTTTATATATTTAACTTAATTCTGTATGAATTCGCAGTAAGCGGAAAAGGAATTACCGCAGCACCTTAACAAAGAGTTGTAAATAGGTCATTGTGAGATCATCGGCATTCGCGATGATGGTTTAATTTGGGCGCAATCGGGTTCTTGCGTAGTCCTTATAGGGCTCTCTGCAGGTAGGTAATGCAGCCGGCGCGGGCGGCGGCGGCACCTACAGCGGACAGTCCGCGGCGGAAGCGGCTGAAATTAGCCGCGCGCCCCACACCCGAAACTAAATACCCAAAAGCGCGCGTTGCGCGCGGACAGTCGCCTGCCAAATACGGCACGAATCTCGGGTTTCGCGAGCGCGCGCTCTGGCACACCACCAGACAACTGCAAAAACGCTCCGTCTGAAAACACGTAAAAAACGTTTTTATTTCTGTTGCGAGCGGCCTCTAAATTTAGGCCGTATGGAAACCGAAAGTGATACGAGCGATTTTGGTTGCGGCGGCGTTGTCTGTATTTAGATTAGAGCGCGGCGCGGCGGGCGCTGCGCCCGCGCCGGAGTGTGCGACCTCCGTCCGCGCCGCCACCACGCACGCACGCTGCACCGCTGCACCGCGCCGCGCCGGCCCGCGCCGACAGACTGCTCTGGTGCAACACGTGCAAGATATCAATCAACAGTTTACTGTGTACCTACAGTGCGTCACTGAAGGATTTGGATGTCACTGATGCTGCCTGAAGGTGGAGGTGATTATCTTGCTGTTCTTGTTTCGCGATCACATAATGCTTATGGATTTACCTGCGATGATAATTTTTACACAGAATTTTCAACAATCACTGATTTTTCTCCACTTTTTTCCTTAACATATTCCAAGATCTTAACTCAACATATAAGTATACTTAGCAAACTAAAATAAATTCAAACCTGGAAAAATTTGATTGATGTTGTTGTTTGTGTATTATCTAAGTGGGTAGATACCCGCGTTATCAGTGAATCAAGCAAGACCTATGTGTGGTTATCACACCGGCCGGCGGGTGTCCAACAGAACAACAGTCGATGTTGAAAACTTGATAAACCTAATAAATTTGGTATTTTTGATATGTACCTACACTTCATGGTCAGAACATCCTTTTCGAACCGTTCAACATTAAACTTAATTGGTAGAGATCATAGATTGAACCTCCAAGGCTCACAATACAAACCGAAATATTACGTATCAGAATGAGAAGGTATAACACAACCATAGAGTAGCAATTAAAAACAATATATTACCTGATAGTTTACCTTGTTCCCGGATTTAACAACAATTCCAGGTTAAACAAACAAACTAAATTATTGAACCTTCTATTTTGACACTCTCGTATAAGGCATTATTCAGACCTTTCCCCTGCAATTCGGATAGATCTGTCAACACCGATTGAGGCAGCGATCTGTGTCATGTTTGTCAGTCAGTTAACAAGTCGCTCCTCATAACTGCAACAAAGTTTCAGACCTAGGTACTTGGAGAGTGTCAATTTGACGAAATTGTTCTTTTTGTGTGTGAATACAGCGAAATCATTACAGGCGTTTGGTTAGCAAACATCGCGAGGTGCATTCAGTTATCACTTATCACTATCAGTTATGACTCGCTATAAATGGCAGATCGAGGTAATGTTTGTGAGGAAACCATTTATGAGCCGTATTTTGGTGATCTAACAATTTAAATAAACTGTTGGCAATTTCGGCCAACAGTGGACTTGGTGGTTATTGATGATGATGTTGAATTTAGTACCTACTCTACAAAAGTTTTGAAACTATCATTTTGTTATTAGCACTGAAAACACTCAGGTATACAAAACAATACAATACAAAAACACTTACTCGTAGTAATACAATACAAAACACTGGTACCTATGTGCAGCGGGTTAGGTAGATACTATCCATGATTTGTTTGTGAACTCACAATCAAGGTAAATCCCGTTACAAGTTATATCGGTGTCTTGATATACTTTCCCGGCAGTTTACAACTAGGTATTGATATAAAAACTACAAAATGAAAATATTAAATTGAAGCTAAACTAACATGCCATAATTTGCATAAAAACATTCTTGACGCACTCGTATCAAGAGATGAGGACCCGCGGCAAGTAGTAGTCCATTAGCACTCATAAACCAATATCAAATTCATCTTAATAAACTCGCTGTTATGTAAAAAAAATCCATATGCGTTTGTTTTGTTATGATTCCACTACCATAAATAATAGTAGTGTGAATCCTACGCCCGAGATGAACATGATTCAGTCTCTCCGTACGCCAAATCTGGCAGCTATTAAAATTCCCTTTAAGCCAATCGTTTATAATGAATAGGCAGCGAGGCACCCTGCCGAAAGCGCCTACCTGGTGGACGCAACATTTGAGGAGCCACCTATAATAATCACCATATACAAATTATAGGTCGTTAAAATACTTAAAATGCTGACAGAAACGTCATGTTTCTTATTAAGTTAGGGATATTTTTGGTTCTCCGCTTATAAGGAGATTAAGTTAACCGATACGGTATTGTAATTTATTGCCTCTGAAGTTGGTTTAAGTTTATTGTGATGATTCAGGTCCCTTCCTATATCCATGTATTGCTTAAATGGACAGACAGAGGTATGTATTATAATTGTTGATTTGGAATGGTTTCATTGGAGGTATGGAAGTTTTGTTTTTGTGAGCACCTACATTATGTTTTCAACACAAATTATTCTCAGCTCGGAAATCTTTTATCTCGAAATAGAATTCTTAACCAGAAATATAGTAGGTACCTACCTATAGGTATTAATGCCGGAAACCTCAAGGTGAAAATCCAAAGTATGTCATCAATCTCTCTCGCTTTAAAAATGTCGTTTCTATTTCTATTTATAACAAGTCAAATACAAACTTGTTGCGTTATATAGAAAACATTTGCATGATTGATCGTATGATTACTACCCACCTACCCTCAGTGGCGTACCTAGGTACCTACTACAGCTAGTACCTACTACAGCTCTGTAGGCTAATGCCACCTTGCTTATTTATCACTGGAAAGTAAGAGTGACTTGTGAAACATTTCCCAAGTCTGTCTATGTCTCTTCTTCTAACTTTACCTACTCCCGCCCGAGTGAGCGATATCCCCTTAACCCCATCTGACTGCGGATTCATCCAATTCCTCGTGTGTACAATTACCTCTTAGCCCAATAGTGAGCACATGGAGTACTCATGTACACATGCCCGTGACGTCAGCTTGGCTGACCGCCAGCGCCAAGGCGGTTTGTAATCCTTACTTCATCTCAACTAAAATGCAACAACACAATGTTTATTGATAAAAGTCATTGAAACAAGACAAATATTTTCCGATCTTTTAGATTGAATCTTGTGGTTGTTGTTAATAATCTAAGCCGATTCTTTGATTCTAGCCGAGCAAAAGATATTACCTACTATGTAGGTATGGTAGAAGGCTCAGGTTATGGGCGACCAAACTAGATAACGAATTAGTAGAGGTAGGTCAGGTAGGTATCTAAATTTTGTTTCATATGCATGGGTTCGTATCGTATTTGTTTACCTAATTAAGCAAAAAATTGCTAAACAAGGAAACCGCGTGGCTTAGGCAATTATGTGGGGTACCACAAGGTCACCGTTTCAGTTGTAAATAATTAAATCTATGTACCTATGACGTAAGTAGATATATCTTTAGTTTCTCTTGCATAAATAAATACATTAGATTTGCTATTGAGATAGGAAGTCTTTCGAACTACCTAGTATAATGCGGTAATTCCTAATTTAGGTAGTACTTAACGAGTTTAATTATATGCAACTTTGTAAAGATGATCTAATGTTTTTGGTTAATTATAATTGTTTTTTATTGGAATACCCACTCATGTCTCTATAAATCGGCACAAGCTTAGAATAGATATGTAGGTATAGGTACATATACAGGGTGGCTTTTTGAGATGGGAGTGAATGACCAAATCTAAACCATCCATGAGAGTTGGAGAAAAGTCGTGTCATATTATGACAAAACAAAAAATGTACAATGCATTAAGATTTTTTAAATCTTTTAGTTTTGCAGGAATTCGAATCGATTGATTTTACAAAAACATAGGTACCTAGACGCCCTGCATTTGCACAACGAACATTGGGTTTTTAATATCGATCGATCTCTGCAAAGAAATGCATTGTTGAATTGAAAATGAAAGGAAATGGCTATTTTTGACAACATTTGTTTCTACTAAGCATCAATGTGAAATGTTGTGTAGCCACTTGTGTAGGTAAGGTACTTGCCGCTGCCAGGGTACTTAATGAACCTGTACGTTACTGGGGCTTATCCTCCCCAAAACATAAATTCTAAAGAATTTCATAAACAATAAACTTTACCTACTTGTAGGTATCTCACTAGACTCTCTTCAGTGTTATCTAACCAAAGTAAGATAAGTTTATCTTTACAACCACAACTATATAAATCAAATGTAGAAAAACTGTAGTCGAGTAGAGCAAACAATTTTTAGGGTTCAGTACCCAAAGGGTAAAACGGGACCCTATTACTAAAACTCCACTGTCGGTCTGTCACCAGGCTGTATCTAATGAACCTTTATAGTTAGACAGTTGAAATTTTCATAGATAATAATAATAAATAAATAAATAATGCTGGACAATTCACACAGCATTATCTAGCCCCAAGCTAAGCAGGGCTTGTGTTATGGGTACTAAATAACTGATATACATAATATAATACAATACATAGATAGATATTTTTTATTTTACATAGAAAACGACCAGAACACCCTGAATAAATGTCTGCAGATCGTACAGACATTTGTCCCGAGGCGGGAATCAAACCCGCAACCCTGCGTCGCGGGCAGGCCTTCGCCCACCGCGCCACAGAGGTCGTCAAATGATATATTAACAGATGATGTATTTCTGTTGCTTGCTGCTATAACAACAAATACTAAAAATTTGACTAAAATATATATTTAAGGGCGAACGAGCAAAAAAATGAAAGAAAAAAGAAAAAGCCAAGCTGAAGACAGGGCGCTATGGCGCTCATTAAGGGAGGCCTATGTCCAGCAGTGGACTAATAAAGGGTGATGATGATGAGCAAAAAAATCACGTTTGTTGTATGGGGCTCCCATACAACAAACGTGATTGTTTTGCTCGATATTGATAACGGCAACAGGTAGCTTGAAATATTCACACAATATTTAGTTATATATTCACTTAAAAATAAATAATTAAAATAAAATAAAACAAATATATTTTATACAAATAAACAATTTTCAATTTTCAATTTCAATTTTCAATTTTCAATTTTCAATTTTTAAATATTTAAGGGGGGCTTCCCAACAACAAACGTAATTTTTTGCCGTTTTTATAAATAATGGTACGGAACCCTTCGTGCGCGAGTCCGACTCGCACTTGGCCGGTTTTATTTTCTTTGAAATGACCTTTATTATCATATTATATTATCAGACGCCCGTAATTTTTTTCTCCATTATTGTTATTACAATAGTTGAAGAAACAAAGAAATATATAAGTACTTGTAATAAATTGTTTGCACTATCGACTCTACAGTTTTTCTACATTTGATTTATTAGTTGTGGTTGTAAAGATAAGTAGGTATCTAACTAGACTCTCTTCAGTGTTATCCAACCAAAGGTTTTGTTTATCCCCAGGCGTTTTTGTTGGCAGAGCAATTGAGAGTTAATGCTACATAATAGTGCTTCCTCCATGCCTGCAAATCGTTTCGTATTTATAGCCGTGAAGCGACTCTCCTTATATGGCAAAAGCTGATCATTAGGTGTCACGCCATTTAGCTACTACTAGTGTTGTGTTCTCTACTCGTCGTCGTACAATAACAAGGTATAGTGTACTAGCTCTACAATTTGCAATATTCAGCTTTGAAACCTATCACTCGGAATTTACCTACATGCAAGAACCTAAATATATTAAATTGGTATTCAAAGGGATAATGGAGACGAAGGTATTAGACATTTTACAAGTGCAAAAACTTCATAAGCATGATGACAATACCTAAGCATATTTAACTATTGTCGATGTGAAAGTAATCGTGATTGGATGCGTTCCAATCATTTCCCCTATCGTTGAATGACGTTGAATGGTCGATAATTTTCCATGTTATGCATGATTAAAACCGAAATTCTTTCGGGCATGAGTAATTATCGGCTTGGGATTATCGATGGGATATGTCTTAATTTATTCAATTGAAAGTAATCAAATCCATGAAAAACATTAGGTAGATAACTGCCTGACTCTCAGCACCTAACCCTATCCCTGAATAAGTAGGTAGTGCGTAAATATGCTCGTTTTGGAATTGGAAATACAATACGTAGTACAAAGGTCATAAGGATGAATAAAAAATATAATTTGACAGCTACCATAAAAGTATTCGGACATGGACCGACTCTGAAATCATCATCCAGATCTGGAGCCGAGCGTTCTGCGGCCTACCGTCTTATTTGGACTCTTTTGTCATTTGTTTATTTTGGTTTATTTTATTGCTTCTATATTAAGGTTCGTTCGGTTTTCCCTAACGCGGTTCGCCGGTAACGCTATCCATGGTTGCGAAATGGTGCGGCGCGCATTGCGCGGTGCCGCGTATTTTCAGACCAGCTCCGGTTTCAGTGTTCGCCGAGAAAAGCGTTTGAAAATTGTTGTTCTGCTTCTTTGAAATACTTAGTAGTTACGACGAGGCTTCTGTCGATTTGGACCGCTAGGTATTGGTCCGCGGTCCCATTCGCTGGATTCATTTAATTTTATTATTTTTCTTCCGGTGAATGGGACCGCAAGCCAGGTGACGTAAATTGTACAGTCGTCGTCAGATACAGATCCTTAATAAATACCGACAATGTTTATGTAGTACCTAGTTCATAATTAAATAGTTCCTGTTAAATAAAAAATATTTTTTGTGGGTTTTGATTTTTCATTTAACATAAATAGTTAGGTACCTATAAACTAGCATCAACTTTATATATATTACCTACCTACCTACAGAATCAAAAAAGTCTTCTGTTTGTCTACGTCGAAAATGCCTATCATCCACATAATTACCTAATTAACAATTTATTTTCGTTTTGATCCCCGCGTTATTATAGGTAACTGTTTTTGCTAGACGCAATAAAGTACTAATTTCTTAGTTTAATATCGCTAAAAATACTGACCTTGGTTTATTTGAAGATGTGTTATCAAGGCCTTGCCTTGTATGTAGGTACACCATTCGTGGCTGCTTGAGGATAGTTATCTTTTTTCGTTTGCTTTGTAGAGATAGTTGGTAATCTCAACTCAATGGTTTGATCTCGATCCCCAACGCCTGAAACTGAAGTCTGAAGCATGACTCAGACGCACTGAATGTATCTCGTTATTAATGCATATCAGAAGAATACAATCGTACGATGCATTCGAATCGTACCTATCTTAAACAAACTATGATTTACGATATTACCGAGTTCATTTACCTGCATTCGGATTGAAAAAATAAATATTAACAGCGTTTATCATCGCGTTAACAGCCTGAAAATGGTTAACTAGTAGGTACATATGAATAAAGTAGAGATTAGGAGTTCGCACACTGAATCCAATGTTGGTTTAGTATCTCTCTCTCTGTTTATTGTGTTACCTATATAGGCAGGTATACGTCCGTTCACCTAGGCATATTTATATTGAGCTTTAGGCGGCATTATCCTTAGAAGGTACCTACCTATGCCAAATTATTGACGCTACAGTTAAATTTAGCGAGCTGCTGATAGCAATTACTTATGAAGGTGTAGCGTAGGCAAGAGTTTCAGGTGTAAGTCTAAGATACGTACCTTAGACCTCACCTGAAACTCTTTGTCTCTATTGCTTCAGTACCTACTACTGTTTCTTTTATCAAATTCAATTTCACTTATATTAATCACACTAAAAACGTTATGTAGGTATGGCACACAACTTACAATAGAAATCATCCTATTAGGTACATTGTATGTTATTGTTTATAGCTCGTCCTACCAACAACTCACCTATTCAAACAGCATTACACTTCAGGGTTGAGCTTAGATCTTCTAACCAGCTTGTCAAAGGGGTAGAGTCATAGGTGCGATAGCAACCTGTCTCTCCAATGAGGGTGTTTCCCTCGATCCTGCCTACGTATCGTTTAATACGTCGCGCCAAGCTTTGAATGATACATAAGTGTTTCCGTTGTTCCAGAAGTGATGCGGCGTGCCATGTGTGGCGACGTGTGCCCTGCCCCGCCGCCCGCAGTGCGCCCGCTCACCACTACCAGGTACGTTCTCGTCAGCTTCTAACCTAGAGTAGAGGCTTCAGTTCTTTATAACACCGAGTGTTATAAGTTGTGTTTAAGTTCATAACATGTGTTTGACTGTGGTATCTCGTCCAGATTTTTATTCGTTTTTCCCCTCTGAAATGAGTGTAGGTATAGTGGAGTTAAAACGGTAGAGGAAAAAAAGTTAATTCATTCAAAAGTTGACCCCTCGGGGTCCAGAATAATCCCCTTTCGGCTTAGTTAGGGTATCAGGACACTTGCGCGAAAGACACTTGCGCGAAGGACATTTGCGCGAAAAGACATTTGCGCGAGTGGACACTTGCGCGAATGGACACTTGCGCGAAGGACATTTGCGCGAGTGGTCATTTGCGCGAAGGACATTTGCGCGAGTGGACATTTGCGCGAATGGACACTTGCGCGAAAAAATCACAAAACTCCTAATCTTTTTAAATAGACGTCGCAGAGAGTTGCGGATTTCACCAATGTGTAGGGAATTTTGCCTTCTTTCTTGTGATGTTTACTTACTTTCCTTACTCCTCCCACTTCCTTCCCAATAATGAAAAATATACATCAACGTAGACCTTCGTAGCACGTTCTACGATGCTACGAGCGATCGACGTAGCAAACAAAAGAGTTCAACGCGCACGCACCTCCTTACTACACAAAGTGTTAATTCATAGACCATCGTAGCAGGTGCTACAATGCTACGAGGGAAATATCATAATCTCCTAATATATCACGAAATAGACGTCGCATATAGTTGGAGATTTCACCACATAATAAGAAATTTTGCTTTCTTTCTTGAAGTATATCAAACTTTCTCCTACCATTCCCAGTTCCTTCCCCATAACGAGAAATATACTTTAACGTAGACCTTCGTAGCACGTTCTACGATGCTAGATCGGCGTAGTATACAGAAAACTTCAACGCGCACGCACTTTCTTACTAAATATTTCGTAGACCATCGTAGCACGTGCCACGATGCTACGGGTGAATTGGTGGTATAGCTAAATAACTAGGCTTACGCATTCACGTCTGTGTAGTCTGCGAGACATTCAAAGCCGTCAGGTGCATGTTTGACGTTTGTTTTTTTATCTTTAGACAAATGCAAGCAATAAAACATTGAGTAAAGAGGATTAAAATTTTAGGTGATTTCTTTGCTATCAATCGTTTAAGCAAACTAGCCTTATATTCGTTATGAATATAGGGCTAGTTTGCTTAAACGATTACGACGAGTAAACGACATAACTAACGTTTTAGAATCCAAGACGGTGCCCATGTTTTTAAGCAATTTAAGGTGGTAATGTGGAATATGACACCTTTTGTAAAAAATCAAGATGGCGCCCATTTTTTTTATCATTTTAAGCTGTAAAGGTTTTGTTTACGACTGATTCTAGTGAGGACATTACAAAACGTTAGGCCATTTTTGCATGTGAATAACGAATATCAGGCCATTTCTAAAAAAACTAAAATGACGCCCATTTTTTAAATCACTAGTCAATTATAATTTTTACGAATTTCATTACGCATGTACGGCTATTTTTAGAATCCAAGACGGCGCACATGTTTTTTAAGCAATTCAAGGGTGCAAATATGAATTATGTTATGATGGATTATGTTCACCAGTTTAAACCCACCTCCACGCGGTGTCCGATGGAAACGCTATAACGGCAAACGGACTTCTTTACTTATTATCAAATATTACTTCATATTAAATAAGATATTAAAAATGATCACATATTGTGAATTAACACCCTCAAAATAAGACTTATTCGTCTTTCTCTGAAATCTATCACCCCCTTAAATATTTATTTTATTCTGTTTTTTAGTATTTGTTGATATAGCGGCTATAGAAATATATCATCTGTGAAAATTTTAGCTGTCTAACTTTCACGGTTCAAGAGCCTGGTGAAGTGGTGACAGACGGACAGCGAAGTCTTAGTTATAGGGTCCCGATTTTACCCCTTGGGTACGGAACCCTAAAAACGACACCCACATTGTGAACATTTATTTCAAAAGATGGGCACCAGGAAATGCGAAACTGATCTCATATACGTATTTTAAACCTTAAGTTAGTCGGTGCTGTACGCTTAGTATAGCCGT
This sequence comes from Eupithecia exiguata, assembly GCA_947086465.1. Classification (NCBI taxonomy): domain Eukaryota; kingdom Metazoa; phylum Arthropoda; class Insecta; order Lepidoptera; family Geometridae; genus Eupithecia; species Eupithecia exiguata. Next base: position 371,090 of record OX352246.1, read on the forward strand.
ACAAGAATTAGATCTAGCATCGTAGAACGTGCTACGAAGGTCTACTTTAAAGTATGTTTCTGTTATGGGGAAGAAAGTGGCGAGGTAGGAGAAAGTTTGATACACAAAGATGCAACTCTCTTTTTCGAGATATATATGGAGCTTTCTGATATTTCCCTCGTAGCATTGTAGCGCGTGCTACGAAGGTTTACGAAATAACATTTTGTGTAGTAAGGAGGTGCGCGCGCGTTGAAGTCTTTTGTATGCTACGCTGATCGCTCGTAGCATCGTAGAACGTGCTACGAAGGTCTACGTTGATGTATATTTTTCATTATTGGGAAGGAAGTGGGAGGAGTAGGGGAAAGTAAGATAATATCACAAGAAAGAAGGCAAAATTTCCTACACATTGGTGAAATCCGCATCTCTCTGCAACGTCTATTTAAAAAGATATTAGGAGTTTTGTAATTTTTTCGCGCAAGTGTCCATTCGCGCAAATGTCCACTCGCGCAAATGTCCTTCGCGCAAATGACCACTCGCGCAAATGGCCTTCGCGCAAGTGTCCATTCGCGCAAACGTCCACTCGCGCAAATGTCCACTCGCGCAAATGTCTTCTCGCGCAAATGTCCTTCGCGCAAGTGTCTTTCGCGCAAGTGTCTTTCGCGCAAGTGTACCAGATCCGCTTAGTTAGTACACATGTTTCGTGGCATACTGCATTGTATTTATTTATTTATTGAATTGGACATCCAATACGAGTAGGTATTTGTATAGGTAACTAGCTTGAAACGAATCAGATGCTTAATAAGAGTGAATAATCCTACGGGATCTTGTCTTTTCCAGGTCAGAGAATAAAGAGCTGCTCCGTCAGCAGCTCCTATCAACCAGCAAAGAACGCCTCGAGAAGGCCGAGCCGCCAAAGCAGAAGCACGGCCGCAGTCGCCAGAAGAACCGATGGAAGCTCAAGTTCCACCACCAGGCGCTACCGCAGGAGTACTTGGATCACTACGAGCAAAGCCTGCAGAGAGCCAACGCTAAGCTTCCCCAAAAACCGAAGACGGAGAAGTCAAAAGAGCAGAACTTTGATCTGAACAACATAACCAATGAAACCTTCAAAATCTGGGCGCAACGCCTCGCCGGGATTCAGGACGAAACAGGAATGTTGACGGTTCCAAACATGGCGGCAAAACAGCCTGTCAAACACGAGGAAAAGAAGAAGAAGAATCCCGCCATAGCGCCAAGCAAGATCGTCACGTACGAGGACCTACCGTACATGGGGGAAATGACGCTGAATAACTCGAAGCCACGGCGCGGACGCAAGCCCAAGAAAGCGGACATCTGCCACCTTATTTATGAGAACTACGGGACCGTAGTGCCGGGGCAACCACCGCCCGCACAGGACCGACTGAACCCTCTCTCCATGTGTCCGCCCTTCAGGGAAAATCAACCTCTGCCAAGCCCCAGCCCGAAGACTGACCTCCAAAACAAGATAATATCGAGTTTGCTTGAGAGAAAGCTGTCCCAAGAAAACAAACGGAGACTAGAGAATCTATCGCCTCCGAGATTGAACAGCCCAGATGCCCCGATGCCGGAAGCTCCACTTACGCTCAAGGGGCCTCTACACAGTGACGATGAACCCCTGAATCTCTGCATCAGAGATCTGCACGACCTCAAAATACAGATCCAGAAAAAATTTGGCAACATCTACATGTCGTTACCTGAGGTCAAGACTGAGGAACCGGACCTGGATAGCCTAAAGTCTGAGCAACCGAATGCCATATCAGTGATTCAAAGGAATACGAATCTAATGCCCGCGACCGCGAGCAGCTCGCCTGACCTATCCCGACAACAGAGAACCATATCCCCAACGCTTTCAGAGCCGGCGCATTCCACGGCAAGCCCTGATGGTGAAGGAAAGTTCCCTGGATACGTGTACTGGCCCAACGCAGGCGTTTACATGCATCCGTTAGCGCTACAAACCCAACTGCTCTATTATCAAAGACTAGCAGCCGCTGGACAGCTACCGATCATGAACGAAAAGGGATCTGCAACACCGAACAGCGTGTCCGAAAGCGTTTCCACGGACACCTCGGCTGAAGACAGCAAAAGCAAGCTAGTCCTAAAGCAAATCTCTGAATTGCTCGACCCTAAGGTGATAAAGCAAGTGGAGGAAGCCAAGAAAAGCCCCGAGCAGAAGCTGAAGCGAGCTTCGCCGAATCCTGGCCAAGGTCCGGTCAAGAGAAAACGATCCGCCATCTTCATACCACCCATCCCGACCAAAAGCAGCTCCACAGCGCCCACCACAGAGGTCAGCATTTGCAAGTTCAAGTTCACCGGCGGATCCAAACCCTCGCTGCAAGAGAAGAAGATGCTCTCCGTAGACTCCGGCGGGAATTTCAGGTACTACAGTGGGACAGGAAACAAAGGAAACAAAAGCTACGATTTCCTCCACAAAGACGCGAGCTCCGCGCCGCCGGAAACCGGAGAATCATCCCTCGCTCACATCAACGAAGGACAGATGAACGAAGATCTAAATAAAAAGAAGCGGAAATCAAGGAAAAGCCTGCAACGGGAGAAGCTGGAGCAAACCTTCAAAGAGAAGGGGTTTCTGATCCAAACGCAGCAACTTCAGTCGGCAGAGGGCGCCACTTACTGCAAGTTCAGACAGCTCCGGAAGTTCACACGGTACTTATTTCGGAGCTGGAAGGATTACCTTCCAGGGGAGTTGGAGGAACGGACAGGGGCAGCGGGGGCGGTGCAAGGGGGAGCGGGGGCAGTGCAGGGGGTTAGAGAGTCTTGCTCCACGCCTCCGGAGGGGGGAGCCGAGTGGGGGTGAACTACCAAAGAACTAGTCCATAATATCCTCAAGTATTAATTCGGTGCTCAGTTTGTAAATTGAAAGGTAATTGTAAGTATTGTTGTGAGAAATTAATATAAGGCTACTAATAGATGCGAATCCGACATTGCTTCAGAGGGAGAGACAATGCTGGTGGCCAAATAATGCATTTAAAGTTTTAAGTGAAAATTAAAAGTTAGTGTGTTGCCACTCCGTCCGTAGTTAGTGTTATGTGTAGGTATACAGATGCTTGTACATAATGTGTTGTATTTGTGTAAATAACCAGTACATTGTAAAATAAGTTTCTCAAAATCATGCTCCAGTTTCAAATTGATCGGAGTCTATAAAGGACATAAGAAATCAATATAGAAATAATACTTATCTCAGATAGATCATAAGCATTCAGACAACTTCAATGAAATCTGACCAACAAAGTGTGTGTTTAAATATAATTTACTAACAAAACTAGTCAGATGACCTCTAATTTAAAAAGCTAAGAACTTGGTTATACTGTACATACGAAACATTGAGTTACTCTAGTCATTACTATAAGTTTTTATACTTTGTTATATTAAATGTTAAGACAATTAATGTTTGTTATATTATTGAAACAATTTTTTATATTAAAAACTTTTATTACACAAAAGCAAGATTCCGAAGAAATGCAACAGGAATGTAATATACCAATAAAAAATTTAACCAAATCATTTTGTGTATGATTCTTAACAAATAAAGGAAGCTCTTTAAAAACCTGAGCTTAATAATATAATATGAGTCGTTCAGACTTTCTATTTTATAGATTGTAGCAGAAATATAGATCACATCTCTTATAAATACATCCAAAAGCAGATTTATACTACGCTGTGCTTATATATAAGGCACTGATTCACAACAGTAGATATAATATAAAGATAGAAAAACATCACAAATGTAAACAGACAACTTAACTAGGTTCTCTTTCTTATAACGATTTGTGTCTTAGGAACTATTTGTGTTCATCCGGAAGGAATGTGACTACGAGGAATGACATACGGCAAATAGTTGTCCGTACTACACAAATGGCATTTACAAAAATAGTTTGATTTCAGGCCATAATTTCACCATTTGCCGAGAATTGTAGAAAAGTAACTAGTATTTCGTTTAACCATTCATAAAAATAACAAATCTATAAATATTAGCCAGATAACGTTTTGCCGAGAGTTAACGAGTATAACGCACTCATACATTCAAGTTACTCAATAGCTGAACATAATTAATCAGGCATATTTTCAATAACTATCGACTGTCGATGATCTCAACTGTTGATAGGCAAAACGTTGATGAACTGTACCTATGTCGATTTGTATATGTAGCTCTCCATGTACCTAGGCCTTGATGAGCGCCTTGGCGGCGGCCACGACGTGCGGCGCGGAGATGCCATACTTGTCCAAGAGCACGGCGGGCGGGCCGGAGCGCGGTACCTCCTTCACGTAGATGTGCTTCACGATCACGTCGCGCTCTAGAGCCACGGCCGAGACCACCGCCTCGCCAATACCTCCTGCAAATAACATACTATTTTTTTTGTTTACTTTTTAGTTTATATATTTTATTGTAGTCAAGTCCATTACACACTGACACAAAGATGTTACAATAAAATAATCAGACTCCGGAACCCTGTAAGGGCATTGCTTTACTTAGAATGTTGTAATAGTGACTGAACGGTGACTCACGCGGCGTAATACACCATTCACAGCGAGCTTGAGACGTCCAAACTCTGTCTCGTTGCTCCTTCTTTCCCTGTACTGACTGTACGAACGCTCGCTGTATGGCACGTTACATTACGCCGCGCCAGCTTTAGAGGTTAAAACTTTTTTAAAACAACATTTTTTATCATCTAGGACCAAAGTGCTTGGGACGATAAATCCAACAAACCCAAATTCGACGGGGTAAGTTGTTTCTCGTTTAGGAGTTCCTATGGCCACCTTCTGTCCCTATCATCAGACCAGCTCGTTGGCACCATGACATTGCATTGTCACCGCACTTACGTAAGTATGCCACATTTCAATCGGTCGAGTATAACTTGTATTATATTCAGTTGCAAGATTAGTTCGACACCTCCTAACAAGCAAGGCAAGTTAAACGTATTAAATAGCATATTTGAAACTGTTCAAGATAAGAAAAGTAACTAGCGTGGCGATTATATGATTGTGTCAGAGATATACATAAGAAGTCAAAAGTCAATAACTTTATTTCTTTAGGCTTACAAAATAAGCACTTAGACAAGTTAAATTTTATACGTAAGCAGCTTAATAAATAGTAATTATTATCAACAAAGAAACAAAATGTTATTGATTTTCTTCGCTTAAATTTTTTGTCCACAAGTGGAAGTGGGGCATACCTGCTTGGTAATGGTCCTCCACGACGACGATGCGGCCTTGCGAGGCCTTGGCGGCGGCAAGGACAGCGGCCTCGTCCAGGGGCTTGATGGTAAACGGATCCAGGACTCGCGCGTCGATGCCTGGAGGATAGACGGATAAATACATTATTCTGGGCAATCAACACACCATCATCTAGCCTAGAGTAAGCAGCAAACAACTTGTGTTGGGTACTATACTATGTATGCGCAAACACAGGTGTACTGTCTCCTTCACTCTTCATAATCCTCAGGGACGGTGGCAGGCAGACTCGACCGATGAGAACTAAACTATCATTATATTAAACTCTCCATACCTTCTGCTTTCAGTTTGTCGGCGGCGGCGACCGCCTCGTGTAGCGTGACGCCTGCGCCGATCAACAGCACCTTGTCTTTGGCAGACTGACGGATGATCTTAGCCTGGCCGACCTGAGGACGAACGTAACATAATTAAATAAATTCTAAGGTTTTTATTTTTTATTATAGTACTCTGGGTAATTTGGGAAGGTGCGGGTTCGAATCCCGTCGAGATCGTAAATTTTTGGGATTTATTTCTTATAATTATAAAGTTTTTGTTGTTATAAAATTTTACTAAAACATAAAATAAATTAACGGACGAAACAGATGGGACTATCCCATTTAAATTGGTATAACGATTACCAAAACAAAGCAATATCACTCCGGCAACACACAACTGCGGCAACCAGGCCTAGGTGGTCAGCCCAATGTCCAGGTAATTTCATCGCCAACAATATCCTACCAACTGGAATATGCAATGCTCCTTGACGGCAGCACTCAAGTAAGCGAACGAAACATCAACAAATTAAACAAAATACGTTATTATTGTTTCGCATTCTAAATGCAAAGTACAACTATGTATGTGTAAAACTAATAAGTAGGTATGTTGTAAGTAATGTAAGTTTACCTTGAAGACCTCATCGTTGGGATACAGTATGTTGGTGTTGGGCCTGGAGGTGCGGATGTAGCAGATGCCCTTCGTGTTGGCGGCTAACTCTACAGCGCGCTCTGTCGACACCGCGTCACTGAAACACACGATAGTAAATCATTACTAAACCAAAGTTCATGGTCAGATTATCAGACGAACCAACAAAAACAGCTAAATATCTTTGTTGTCTAGATAAATAGAACGTTTTGACGTGGTCTTTAAAATCGTATAGAATCGCAAAATGGTAAGATCATATAATACTTTGGAAGTAAAGCGCCTACGTCTACGGCCATTATTTTTTACCATAATTTCGAGAATAAACCATCACTCGGTAGTGCACAGTTATGTCGCCGACGTAAATGGCGCTGTATTCGTGCGTTGCACGACGCATTCGGAGCTAAATTTAAAATTTCGCGCACTGTGTAGCGTGTATATCTAAAGATTATATATAATTTATTGATCGATTTGAGCGTCAGTGGTGCGTTTTACAGAGATTACGATTATGTTGAAGCGGCGAGCAGAGCTACGCTGTGAAACGACAGGCCGCCGTAATGCAGTGCGAGCCGCGCCGCACACGGAGGAGGATACAGGCAGCTACTCACGAGGGGTAGAAGACGGTGGCGGTGGGCACGGCGCGGAAGAGCGCGATGTCCTCGAGCCCCATCTGAGAGGGTCCGTCCTCGCCGATGCTGACCCCGCAGTGAGACCCCACCAGGTTGATGTTGGACTGACTGATGGCGCCCATGCGGATCTGAAACACGGACCATCATACTAAGATATATCATCATTAAAGACAAAACGTACCAAAAATAGCAGCGGCCGGCAGGGCAGCGGCGACCAGTCTCCATTTGTGTACATTTATTTATATATTATATGAATTCTATAGATGATCTTGAAAGGCTGGAAGGAGTGGCGGCAGTCTTTCGGTCTAAGCAACTATCAATCTTGCTACCGACCGCTGCCATTTTGATGTGGTTTGCATTTGACGGGATTTGATTATATTAAAAGGTTAGTAGAATCGTAGAGTACAGAGGGCTCTTAGAAAAATGGTATTCAAAAATTTCAAAATTCAATAACTTTATTTTTTTAGACACGTAGACCAGTCAAATTTTATACATGTTTTATAAATAGTAATTATTATCAAATAAGAAACAAAATGTTTTATGTTCTATCGAACCTTTTTCCTTTATTTTTAGTCTGAAAATTAAGTGTATTATTTGAGTGGTAAGTTAGGATAAATCTTTTATTTATTGTCTGAATGCTATTATCAACGTAGCCCGAGCGTGGGCGCGTCGCTCCGGCATCGCGGCACTCTTGATGTCTCACTGGTTATTCCAGAAAATTACAGTTAGATTATTGTACTGGTTTTACAACAGAGCTTCTCCCTAAATAAACGTATTATTTATTATTAACATCCTCTGGTAGGTTCCCTTAGTTTGAGGGGTCGATTCTTTCTTAGTTCCTAAGCCCACCTGGTCAAAGGTCCTCGTGAAGAAGGCCGCGAAGGTGGAGGCGAACACGACCGCGCGGTCGCGGCAGGCCACGCCCGTCGCTACGCCCACGAGGTTCTGTTCCGCGATGAAGCACTCTATGTATCTGGAGGTAGGGTTCATATTAGTTTGCTAGTTGGAATGAAGAAAGATTGGTACAGGAATGGATAGTTTTGTGAGAGATGATGAGCCTCGTTATAGAATGATCCGCAGTGTCGGGAGACAGATGTCACTATTTGATACAAGTAGCCTCATACAGACGGTAGTAGCGATCGAGCGCTCGGGAGTTTGGTAGAGATTCATTTGATACAAGTAGCCTCATACAGACGGTAGTAGCGATCGAGCGCTCGGGAGTTTGCTAGAGATTCATTTGATACAAGTAGCCTCATACAGACGGTAGTAGCGATCGAGCGCTCGGGAGTTTGCTAGAGATTCATTTGATACAAGTAGCCTCATACAGACGGTAGTAGCGATCGAGCGCTCGGGAGTTTGCTAGAGATTCATTTGATACAAGTAGCCTCATACAGACGGTAGTAGCGATCGAGCGCTCGGGAGTTTGCTAGAGATTCATTTGATACAAGTAGCCTCATACAGACGGTAGTAGCGATCGAGCGCTCGGGAGTTTGCTAGAGATTCATTTGATACAAGTAGCCTCATACAGACGGTAGTAGCGATCGAGCGCTCGGGAGTTTGCTAGAGATTCATTTGATACAAGTAGCCTCATACAGACGGTAGTAGCGATCGAGCGCTCGGGAGTTTGCTAGAGATTCATTTGATACAAGTAGCCTCATACAGACGGTAGTAGCGATCGAGCGCTCGGGAGTTTGCTAGAGATTCATTTGATACAAGTAGCCTCATACAGACGGTAGTAGCGATCGAGCGCTCGGGAGTTTGCTAGAGATTCATTTGATACAAGTAGCCTCATACAGACGGTAGTAGCGATCGAGCGCTCGGGAGTTTGCTAGAGATTCATTTGATACAAGTAGCCTCATACAGACGGTAGTAGCGATCGAGCGCTCGGGAGTTTGGTAGAGATTCATTTGATACAAGTAGCCTCATACAGACGGTAGTAGCGATCGAGCGCTCGGGAGTTTGGTAGAGATTCATTTGATACAAGTAGCCTCATACAGACGGTAGTAGCGATCGAGCGCTCGGGAGTTTGCTAGAGATTCATTTGATACAAGTAGCCTCATACAGACGGTAGTAGCGATCGAGCGCTCGGGAGTTTGCTAGAGATTCATTTGATACAAGTAGCCTCATACAGACGGTAGTAGCGATCGAGCGCTCGGGAGTTTGCTAGAGATTCATTTGATACAAGTAGCCTCATACAGACGGTAGTAGCGATCGAGCGCTCGGGAGTTTGCTAGAGATTCATTTGATACAAGTAGCCTCATACAGACGGTAGTAGCGATCGAGCGCTCGGGAGTTTGCTAGAGATTCATTTGATACAAGTAGCCTCATACAGACGGTAGTAGCGATCGAGCGCTCGGGAGTTTGGTAGAGATTCATTTGATACAAGTAGCCTCATACAGACGGTAGTAGCGATCGAGCGCTCGGGAGTTTGGTAGAGATTCATTTGATACAAGTAGCCTCATACAGACGGTAGTAGCGATCGAGCGCTCGGGAGTTTGCTAGAGATTCATTTGATACAAGTAGCCTCATACAGACGGTAGTAGCGATCGAGCGCTCGGGAGTTTGGTAGAGATTCATTTGATACAAGTAGCCTCATACAGACGGTAGTAGCGATCGAGCGCTCGGGAGTTTGCTAGAGATTCATTTGATACAAGTAGCCTCATACAGACGGTAGTAGCGATCGAGCGCTCGGGAGTTTGCTAGAGATTCATTTGATACAAGTAGCCTCATACAGACGGTAGTAGCGATCGAGCGCTCGGGAGTTTGCTAGAGATTCATTTGATACAAGTAGCCTCATACAGACGGTAGTAGCGATCGAGCGCTCGGGAGTTTGGTAGAGATTCATTTGATACAAGTAGCCTCATACAGACGGTAGTAGCGATCGAGCGCTCGGGAGTTTGCTAGAGATTCATTTGATACAAGTAGCCTCATACAGACGGTAGTAGCGATCGAGCGCTCGGGAGTTTGCTAGAGATTCATTTGATACAAGTAGCCTCATACAGACGGTAGTAGCGATCGAGCGCTCGGGAGTTTGCTAGAGATTCATTTGATACAAGTAGCCTCATACAGACGGTAGTAGCGATCGAGCGCTCGGGAGTTTGCTAGAGATTCATTTGATACAAGTAGCCTCACACAGACGATAGTAGCGATCGAGCGCTCGGGAGTTTGGTAGAGATTCATTTGATACAAGTAGCCTCATACAGACGGTAGTAGCGATCGAGCGCTCGGGAGTTTGCTAGAGATTCATTTGATACAAGTAGCCTCATACAGACGGTAGTAGCGATCGAGCGCTCGGGAGTTTGCTAGAGATTCATTTGATACAAGTAGCCTCACACAGACGGTAGTAGCGATCGAGCGCTCGGGAGTTTGGGAGATTCATTTATCGAGCTCTAAACCTCATTTACTTATGTCTCAAACAATAGTTTTGTGTCGAAATGTTTCAGTATTTAGGATGACTACAGACGCAAGGCCACTGCAAAAATCGTTGAACTACTGATTTTAGATAACTTCTTAGTACTCGCTAGATAGTTTTACAAAATCTTTGGCCATAGTTGCTGCAAAAACGAATCCTTATCTTTCAATGCTGGTATATATTTATATATATTGCTATACATGTAAAAGAAGTAATAATAGTATAATGGTTTACCTGTCAGGGTAGGCGTTGCGCAGTTTGTCACTGAATGTGGAGTTCTTTGTGTCTCCGTCCAGGGCGATCACTCTGCAAACAAATAGGTATATCATTACAGACAACTGTCAGCTTGATCCAAACACAGACAAAGACGGGAGAATATGCCAGTTATAGTCAAAATGTGTGAATGCTACTGCCCACATCGACCGACGTCGGTCGCGTGAGTACGACACACAGTTTCATTTTGCACTGTTGTAGAGGACACGGCTATAAAGCTATGTCCTTATTATTGTAACAGTGCACTATAATCTTGATACGATGCAAGTGGTTATTATTATTATTATAAATAGAAATCATTGCCCGAACCAAATATCTGAAAATTATACAAACATTTGTTGTCCGGCGACGGGAATCGAACCCGCATCCTCCTGCGTGGCAAGCGAATCTTCGCCCGCTGCGCCACTGAGGTAGTGGGTGTGATCAATGAAAAGATTGAAGTATACCGATCGCATGGCGCATCTCCCGAATTGGCTGTTTTATTAACGAGCATGCTTCATTCTTTAAGCAGTATAATAGATATAAAACCGACCAAGTGCGAGTCGGACTCGCACACGAAGGGTTCCGTACCATTATCTATAAAAACGGCAAAAAAAACACGTTTGTTGTATGGGAGCCTTTTTAAATATTTATTTAATTCTGTTTTTTAGTAACTGTTGTTATAGTGGCAGCAGAAATACATCATCTGTGAAAATTTCAACTGTCTAACTATCACGGTTCATGAGATACAGCCTGGTGACAGACGGATAGCGAAGTCTTAGTAATAGGGTCCTGTTTTTACCCTTTGGGTACGGAACCATAAAAACGAATTCTATTTTGAAGTAAAAAATAATAGAAAATTCAAAATACCTATTTTTTGCCTTGAAATAGATATTCTGTATATTTAGTTTATTCAAAACTTTGGTTTTGTGACTCACTTCACCTGGAGCACCGCCCTCCAGCTCAGCTCGAGAATGTCGTTAGACCACCACTAGGCACGCAACTGCTTACTTCCGAGTATTTTTAACACCTTCACTGCGATGACCAGGGACGCCGTGCAGTCATCACACTTCTTTGATTGATTATGGCAAAACGATGTTTATTGGACACATTCGATTGTCAAGATTGATTCTACCGATCGGTGACGAAAATAATGATGAAAATTCTCCTTTGTCGGGCACAAACGTAAATACTACACTTTCGAAAAAATGTTGTAACTTGCATTACTGTTAAAAAGCTGATCATTTTATGCAAGAAAGTACTATTCCTATAGGTCACAAAAAAGACGTAAAATTTCACAAAAAAAAGGTTATAAAACAATTTTAACAGTTCCGCCCGAAAATTCTCAAAGAAAACGTAAAAAAAACATTACTCGAAAACTACAAAAAGAATGGGAAACACAGCATGTATTTTCAGATATTTCCCCTCGGGGGTGAGGCATAGTTTTTTTTGACGTCACTGTTTGGACCACCCTGTATAATCAGAAGTATACTGACCGCATGTTAGTGTCTGCGATCTTCTTGAGTCCGGTGCCGTAAGCGAGCCGCGTGGCGACCAGCTCACCGGCCTTGTACGCCGGCGGAGAGGACAGAGTTATGTCGGCGAGATGCACGCGCGGCGCCTCCGATAGCGGCGGCCGGGCTTTCAGGGTTATGTTGGACGACTTGATCTGGGATTCCAGGTGCTGAAAGTACAAATAAATGTTTGAAGTTTTAAACTATTTATATATTTGTAAGACCGAGTGGACACTTTTTTTAAGGTAGGATAAAGTATTGTTTGCTAGAATTCATTGATCAGTTAACTGGAATAAGAAAAGAAACCAGTGTGTATTGCATGATGCTGTGTGAAATGTCCAGCAATCTTTTTGTAACGAGCGTATACTCAAACGTTGTTGTACGGTTAAAGCCAACAAGCTTAATTGTATAACTACATTTTTAGTGAATTGATAAAGTCAAGAGTTCCAGGCTTCATTATATTTGATGATAGTAATGTATGAACGCCACTGCCCACATCGCCCGACTGCGGTCGCGTGCGTGCGACAAACTGATTGAATCTTGCACTATTGACTGCAACGCATAGCATTCAGTTATGTGCTGATTTAACGTGAATGTGCTTGGCTGTGTGTATTACTAAGAGGTGAACTTGAAAAATTTACAAGACTAACCCAGATCAAACGCGATGCATGCTCAGTTGAATCAAATCGTATAAATGTTATATGACCAGATATAATCATGTTATTAACAACCGACGACGCGACGAAATGTTCGAATGTAAATGGGGTGTCGACACGTTGAGTCGCGTTTCAATGTTTTTGACCAGTGCTACATTTTTAAGGCTATCAAACATCCCTAGCTGGGTTTTCTCCACTACAGGGTGTATGCATCACTTCAAAATAGCTCATTATTTGTATTCTCTATTGATTTACAAATATATCTGCATATTTATTTTTGTATTTTTTTTACGTTTTTGTTGTGAAATTTAATAATTGAAAAGTAGTTTTAAGACTCAATAGCAAAATTTCTAAATGTGACGTCACCATTCACCGTTTTGTCATGCATGAAGTTTTAGCGGGATATCTTTTTTGAAAGAAAGAAAATTATTCATTATACACAAGACACAAACATGATGGTTTATATCATTTATTATTCCTAATTTTACTCATTGGAGTACTCCAATGACTAAATTCACAAACTGAACACAGAAAACGAGCAGTGATTTTATCACCCAAAACTGAGAACTGTTTTTTTTTGGTACTTACATCATGAAAACAACGTCAATACCTAATCGATTAAAAAATCTCTGCATATACCCTCTTACTTGCTTTACATTCTCCTGTTCAATATAATATCCCACAGAATGTCTCTGGGGCTCCCAAAGAATTCCTACGTGATCATTTAAAGAAATAAACGTAATGAATGACAGTCCCCTCTCAACATATTTATGAAAACTTGTTATACACTCATAGAAATATCAATCGGTTCCCGAAAAATAGCGACATAAATAATTTAAATACTAGAAATAAGAAGTACCTGCTAGCTAGAGGCTAGGCTAGACAAGATTAATGTATCTTTGAAAGGGCTTCGCTTCAACAACAAAACTCCAAGTGAGTTGCAAAAATTATCCATGAATAAATTCAAACAAATTGACAAACATGTCTATGTGTTAAAAGGCTTACTACAAAATATCAGATTATCTAGCTAGAGGATAAAAAAACTTGAGATGACGATGATTTGCTTTAAATCAAAACCAGGTAAAGGTTTCTTGTTCACTTCTTAGTTTACCTTAAAAAGATTGTAGTGAACAAAAAATCAAAGTCTTTATTTCCTCGTTTTATTAAAGAAATTTAAATTTTTGCGACAGGTCCAAGAGTCCTGTAAGGTCTAAAGGAAATAAAGCACTTTGATATTTGATATATAATATTATTTACCTTGATGATCTTATCTCCATCTGCTCCCAGCGCCTTTCCGTGCCAGTTCTCCAGGTCTTCGATCCCGGGGAAGCCCTTCCCCTTATAAGTCTTGGCGACGAGCGCGGTCGGCCGGCCCGACGTGGCGGCCGCTGCGTCCAGCGCCTTGGCCAGCTCCGACACGTCGTGTCCGTCTACCACGACCGAGTTCAGCCCGAAGGCTTTCAGGCGGGCGTCGTATACGTCCAGCTGTGGAGAGGTTATTGGGAAGTGTTAGTCATGTATATGCGTCGTATACCTGGCCAACTGTGAAGAAGGTATATTGGTTGGTTATGAGCAGTTTGGTGGATGGGGATATTAATTTTTATTTATTTGGGAAACAAAAAGCTTATGTTTAAGTAACAATAGATTCATAGGCTAGAAAAAAAAAGCAAATGAAGCTACAACAGTTTCCACTTATAGTTTGTAAAAATAACTGAACTACTACTAGTACTAATTGATATTACAAACTTTATACTTATTATATACGATACGACTGCACAAAGTTTATTTATTAGTAATAGTAATGTATGTACCTATACGTCATTCAAAGAAATTATTTTCGCCTAATGTTAAAGAGATCAACACTCTTGGAGTATTTTGTGTTGAAAGCTTGCATGGACCGCAGCAGATATGTGTTTTTCCGGTAATTTGTGGCGCAGTTCGGAATACATATATAATTTAAGATGGTTACGTCGAGAAGCTCGGTTGGACGGAACGGTTAGTCCAATTCCTGATAGGAGTGTGGGTGAGTCAACCAAGTTCAGAACAATGCTGAGTATAGTAGTAATTTTGATAGATTTTCACTAAAGATTTCGTAAAAATAAGTTTTATCGTGCATCGTGCCCTATTCGAACCACGTAGTTTCTTCCGCGTTGTCTGGAATAGCCCTTAGGGTGCTCTTGAACAGAGATAAACTGCGTAAGTAAGCGGCGCAATGCGCCTAACACTGCAAATAATGACTACTTAGCTATGAACATCGAACTAGCCATGTGGGGAGCTACGGGTTGATATCTTGGCTCTGGTGGAAAATCATCACTATGGTTTCAACGTAAGTCTTAAACAATAGAAAGAACAAGTAGCAAACGTTCATTGAGCCAATTTGGCCTTTTTTTGGATATTGTGCTATTTTGATGTCCCATTATCGATGAGATGCGAGTACATATATGTATCACAGATAAACAAAACATTGGAAGGTTATCTGCATCGTGAGCACACAGTACTATCGCACGGCTGTCTACGACTCGATATTATGTAACGGAACGTTTTTTAACCGTGCATTATATCTTATTCATATACATTGGTTTGCTTGCACATATTACGTAATTACCAAAGAGATGGCGCTGCGCACTTTTCCGACATGCTGTCGCAGTGCGGTGAACGAAGTGAACCACAAAAACATCACACATCGTGGTGCATTCCCTCATGGGAGTGGTGAGTGAAGCGTGTTGACCTGCTGTGACACATGCCAATTCGCCGAGCGAAGCGAGCTGCGAAAGTTGACGGCGCGTAGCGCGCTGTGTGCTCTGTAGCACAGATCAGACGTTTCACGTGTCCGCTGCGGTCGCGTCCCTGATAGCGCCTACCCGTTGTTTTCTCGGTCACTTAGTTAAGCTTCACATTACCTGGTGTTGCAGCGAGGTGGGCTCGGACTGGCCCAGCCGGTTGACGTCGAAGATAACCACCAGGTTGTCTAGCTTGTAGTGCGCCGCGAAGTGGAGCGACTCCCAGATGGAGCCCTCGGCCGCCTCGCCGTCACCAACCACGCAGTACACTCTGCAACGAAACATTTACAAATTACATAATATAATGTAAACATACAACATACTGCGTTTGTAACTGACATAGGTGTCAGAAACTCATAGGTGAGAGCAGACCCCTTGTGGCGATCGTTTGGGGAGGCGTCTGTCCAGTTGAGTTTCGTGACATACTATACAAGACGGACCGATTGGTTGCTTCTTGTTTACAACCAACACAAATGTCTTCTGAGAGAGAGTATTCTCCCTAAATCCCTCGCGATAAATACCAAAATTCAAAAACTTTATTTCTTTAGGCTTTCAAAATAAGCACTTAGACAAGTCAAATTTTATACATTAACAGTTTTATAAATAGTAATTATTATCAAATAAGAAACAAAATGTTATTGATTTTGTTCGCTTCAATTTTTTGTCCACTAGTGGAAGAAGAAAACCGTTACCCGTTCAATAGTATTAATAATTATGTGTTCAGATCGCGTAAGCTTAAAAATATTTAGTAATCTCCCTGCGTCATCTGCGACGGTATCAGCCTGACCTGTAGGGCGCCTGGTCGAAGTACTTCCCGACATAGGCCATGCCGGCCGCGACGGCCAGCCCCTGCCCCAGCGAGCCCGTGCCCACGTCCACGAAGTTGAGGCGCGGCGTGGGGTGCCCCTCCAGGTCCGAGTCCAGCTTGCGGAGGTTCTGCAGGTCCGCCACGGGGAACAGACCGGCTTCAGCCCACGCGGCGTACAGGATGGGGGCGGCGTGACCCTGCCAAAGAAAAAAAAAATTAACCATCCAACCAAATGAATAAAGTTACAATTCGTAACAGAACGTCCTTTTTTTGGGTAAAGGCCTGATCTCTCCATGCACCTCTATTTGGCGACAGTACTGTACCGAGGCTTCTATCGCGCCTATCTTAATAAGTCAGAACACAAAACAGTTTTCAAAGCAACAATTTATTTGAACATTATAGTTAGTGCATAGGTACGTAGGTAGGTACATAATTATTATGGTCATAATGTGAATGCTACTGCCTACATCGGGCGACTTCAGTCGCGTGAGTAGGACACACAGAGTGATGTTGCACTGTTAGCTAGGTACACTACATGTAGGTGTGCACCTACTGGTAGGTATATCTAACAGTGGTGTATCTCCCTCTACAGCAGGCACCTTTATGAGTCGATCGGACTGCGTAGGATTTCGTTAAGGAGTTATTGAATACTTAACCAACTCGAGCGGCGCGGCAGACCTATACCAGCTCACGGGACGAATTTAATTCGTTGAAGGATAAGGAGGCTACAGTAGCAGTTGGATCATTTTCCAGCTGTGGCATTAGGGGCCAATGGGCGTTTATCCACTCGCTGGCACGGCACCACACGCCGGCACGGCACCGGCCCGGCAGCTGGGAAGCAACAATAATGCACAAAGCCGTGTCGTTGAATTGCCAGCGGCGTCGCGCCGCCGGTAAGTTGAAAAACATGCCGTATTTCATACATTTATGCTTACAAGGCTGCCGCCACTGGGCCGTGTTGCCAGTGCAAAAACGTTCAACGGCTGTAATAATAATTAGAATAACCTTAGAGAGGATGAATCGGTCCGCGGAGGCGTCGCGCGGCGCACTGATCTTGTAGCGCATCGTGTGGAAGAACAGGACGGACATTATCTCCGCCATGGACGCGCATGATGTCGGGTGCCTGCACACAGTCAACATAAACAACATATACTAACCATATTCACTAAGCTCTGGTTTATGACGAACCCCATCAGTATTTTATCCTCTAGTCTAAATCATCTTATACTTTCAATCAGAGATCCTCTGGTAGAGTAGTGTCATGATGGAGAAGGTGCTGTTGCGTTCAGTGATCTAAAGACGGTCTTTTATCTAACTACCATGTAGGAGGTAGTCTACCATAAAAACCACAAGCTAAACAGATTCCTGTCGTGCAAGTTGTACATCACAGCATGTGGTGGGTTGTTAACCTAATGTGCTATTCATAGAAAACACATGCTTTATGCGCAATGCATGTGACTGATAGCTAATATATGCCTAAATTGTTTCTACCTACTGATTGTGTAATTAATTATATTATGTGTTGATAGTGGAATACAATCCGATGTCAGCTGAGGGTCAAGGTCTCCTAGAAGGCAAATGAAGGTGAAATCACTTCTCGTCTGATAACTTCAGGAAATATTCTGAAGTTAAAACAAAGATTTGGATGTGCAATAATACTCATAAATGATAGATTTCAAGATAACAACACCTCGACTTTGGTTAGTCAAAGCAGCCTTTCTATTGAAGGACTAGAAACTTATCTCTCAGACATAGCACATTGTATAGCATGACATGACATAAATAAGGAATCCCAATAACATTTATTTCTATACTAATAAAATAATAATGCCCTCATACTTAAATGCAACTCAGTTAAGCAGGTCTCTGATGGTGATGACAATTCATTGACAGATTTCCTTTCAAAAACATTGTTAAATTGTGTTAAATGGTGTGCGACTTGAACCTTGCTTCAGAAATATGAGTTGCGTTTCAGGGGTTAGTCAAATTATAAACTAAAGACAAATAACAAACAATGTCTCGGTTCAACTTTTGTCCACTAGCGGAATAAATTAAAATGAAACCATTAACACACATAGTTAAGTACATAAGCTAACACACATTACTACGTCATGCAAGCAGATGTTATTTTAAAAAAAACATGATATAAAGGAGGATGGTTATAGGAGGTAACTTGTGATTATTGAAGATTTTCCCTGAACAAGCCTATGTATTCCTACGAGGATGTTTCCTATAGCTGCAGTTACTTCTAGTCATGTTAAGTATAATGAAAATACAAGATATGCTGATATTTTCAATTTAATGATGCAGCATATTCACTAAGATAAGGATAAGATACAATCTAAGGTGAATATCACTATTACTATATAATTATACTACTGCTGATACTGTGATAAGAATCTTTTACAATAAAGTCAACACTGTTTCCATTAGTGAGTCGAGTTGGTACAGCCAATTAGTTGGTAGTATGACACCATAAATAAAATAAATCTATTGACATAGAATAAAATGGCCTTGAGGTACTTACCTAACTTGAGTAGTTTAGAGATTGAGGGTAAGTTCAAGTAAGCACCTACCTACTATTCAAGCGTTACAAACAAACACATGTGGATTAGACTGATTTATAGAACAAAGTCCAACTATAGTGAATAATTGACTTGTGAACCCTTGCATCCGGCAAATCTAACTTAAGCAGCAAAGGGTTCCGAGTTTACGTATGTAGGTATATAGGAAAAACACGCTGCTGTACAGCAGAGATAGTGTCATTCAACTATTTTCTTGATTTCGTAGCCAAAAACGAATCTATGTGTGAGTTGAAAAGCATATAACTTCAGTGCGTTCACGCACACAAGCGCACGTATACGAATAGGAAATTAGGACAATATTGTCACAATTTTTCGGCGATACCTCGTTTGTCTTTTATCATTCTAAGCCTTCTTCTTCTATGTATGTAGGTTCGCACAGAATATCGGCCATATTCAGTAAAGAAAGGTATACCTAATGCAAGCAATAGTCAATCGGAAAGTTAAAGAGTAGTATTTTATGTGGTAAAAAGTGGTAATCACCTTCACGAGACCTTCAATGTAGCGGCAAAAAACCGGCAAAATTGTTGAGGTTATAGGGCCTACTTACCCGGATTTCGAGGCGTTTGTGGCAACGATGCTGTCGATCCTCAGCTTGTTGGCGATGTCTTTCAGCGCCTGAACATCGATTTTCTGTTCGCCTTTCATTTTGGAATGTATTTTTTACACTTTACGTAAAAAAAGCACGTTGCTCTGCGACTGATCGCTTCTCCACCGCCCGATTCAATGAATGAATGAAAATAAAACAAACACACAGATTGGAAGGATGATAATAATAACGAAATGTCAAAGTCAATTGACACTATCAAATCCAAGTTTTTGACAAAGACGTAACAGAGCCATATAAAAGAAGTTGAAGTTGAAGTTGAAGTTGACAAAGACGTAAAAGGTAAATACAAGACTACAGCCGGTACCGTTTTAGTAAAAGTAACACGTAAAAAAAAATAATGTAACCTTCGATAAAAGTAAAAAAGGAAGATACAGTACGTTCTACCAGCGCTCACTCAAAAACTGTACCGTTTCACAGATGAAGTAATGATAAGGTATCGGATTATCAGAAAATTTAAAGTTTGGCGTATCTACTTCCGCGGGAAAATATGTGATGCCTTGGGCTTTGTTTTTTGTTTTGGAGCTATTTGTGCACCTGGTGAACGAACACGAGAGCATTGTCGTGGTGATTTAGTCGAAATCACAAAAATTATACGTCGTAGCAAGCACGCGAAACACAAATGCCACCGCCCGCGCCGCCGGTCCGACTATGACTGAGGTAAGGTAACATAGTTGAACCTAACTTGAGCCATCCACTTTCGAGATGGTAATGCCTCATCTCCCTTTTTTTACTTATATCGATGAATGTAACCGTCGTCGTAGGTGTTGTGATCGCCAGATTAAATCATAATAAAGATGCGCTACTGCGAATAATCTGACAAGTCGAATGATCTGCAACTATTAATTTACTCATTCGACTTGAATATCAGTAACATACTAATCTTCAAATACTAATACTAATGACAACTAGTACTCGATCATTCATAGCTCCGATTCGATTTTGATAATCGATCGGTGATTTGGTCAGCAATGTTGCGCGCGTCGTCGTTGCGATGCGGTTCCGCCCCGTGGCGCTGATTGAGAACACTAAGTTTGTTGCTTAGTTTTCATGTTATTTTAAACCGTTATTCTGACGGTTTTAAATAGTTATTTGCTATACAAGAGTGCAAGATCAACGTGCGCACGATGTTCTAAATTCAATTTACTTTATCCTCTAGCGGATAAAAACGGCTTTTACACTCAGATATCGAAGAGCAATAATACTCTTTCTTTGCTGAGGTGGGATGAAAAGTTACGTGTCGCACGCGAGTGCAAAGGTTTTTTACCTCATGCTCTTTTGATTCGCTCGCTAACGCTCAGGTTTCTTATTTTAATTCCCTCGTGATTCAATTTTAGAATCCTTCGCTTGCTCGGTCATCAAAATTGAGCTCGCGGATAAAAAGCAACTTTGCACTGATAAAAACGGCTTTTTCACTCGGATATCGAAGAGCAAAAATACTCTTTCCGAGATGGGGGGATGAAAAAAATATTTTTTAATTACATTTTTTTATTATTGAATGTAATAAACACATTATAAATTAAAAATGTATACTTACAGGTCCTATTATATTAGTTACTTACCTAGGTACAGCTTGGCAAAAAAATATAGAAAGTAATGGAGGCGCCACCACTGTGCAGGGCATATGGCAATCCGAAAATATTATGATAAATGGTTTTGATAGGTACTTGATAGCTTTGCTAGAATCTACTCAAGTTTGAAATGGCATCCTGTCTAACATGGATGTTTTTCAAAGGCATGCCTTTTTTGTTTGTTTTATGTGTATAATGAAATAATGTAATTAATTTAGGTACCTATATAGAAAAAAAATAGAAAAAAGTAATAATGAATACTATTTTGAATCTTCATCGCCAGTTAAATAAATCATCTTCTTATTCGAAGTTCGGTTCGACGATGACGTTTTTTCTTGCAACTTTGTGACTCTCCCATTTCCTTTGTCATGCTCAAATTGTCAGATTATTGAATTGGTTTAAAATAGCTACCTATTAGTTTTTATTTATAGAGCTTAGAAAAAAACTGTCTGAATGCTTCCTGCTCTCCCCCTACCTACTGATTGTGCTGGGCGTAGCTTGGTTGTCTTCGTGATAGAGAATGCTTCCTGCTCTCCCCCTACCTACTGATTGTGCTGGGCGTAGCTTGGTTGTCTTCGTGATAGAGAATGCTTCCTGCTCTCCCCCTACCTACTGATTGTGCTGGGCGTAGCTTGGTTGTCTTCGTGATAGAGAATGAGAACCGTGAAATCCTCCAACTTTGGTCTCAAGAGGTAACATTGGCCAAAACAAAAAAAAAACTGAATTAGCTCGTAACATTAAAATGATGTGAGTTATGCCTATTTTTGAAACACTAGTAGAAAATAAATTATACTTCTGACAACACTAACTGTCTATTAGTTTACTTACGTCATTTATTTGTCTGTCAGCCGTGTTTAAAGTTACGCTATTCAAGTGCGGCCCAATTTCTACATTTGAACTTTTAACTGGCAGCCTGTTAAAAAGAAGCCTGGGTAAGTAGTTTTTAGATATGTTATAAACTGATGTCAGGAGAACATTTTAATATGATTTCTAATTTACGATTGGTGTTTTTGTTTGAGTAATGTGAGCGGCCAATGTTACAAACCAGTTTACAGTAAACATTGGCCGCTGTCAATTATGCATTAGGGCTGCTACCTGCTAGTTAATTTATCCTTTTAAGATTTTTGCTCCAAAAAGTTTTGTACTTACTTATCTTTAATTTTTTATTTTATACCTTTCATTTATATTTACATTATATTTTTTATTTTATCCTTTTAATTTTTAGTTTTATTTTAACTTTAAATTTAATTTGCTGTACTGTACTGAAACGCTGAAGTGCCATTTAAATATAGGTTAAGTCGAAAAAAAATCATGTATTTTGATTGTGTCATTTTATACTCTATAAACTACAAACTACTGTACCTAAGCTTTGTAAACTCACATGACTGAGGCCCAGCTCAAGGTCGTTTTGATTTTATTTAAGTAGGTATATACGTTTTCTATAGTCGCTATGAGCGCGCATTTAGTTGATTCTTAATTTTTAAATAAAACAATTATAGAGTAAAAACATTGTTTTAATTTATTAACCTTTCTTTGTGACAACCCTGATAACTAAAATCATTTAGTATGGATATGAGCAAAAATTACCAGTTAACATTGGCCACTGTGATAAATAGCTAAAATGGCCACTTTTGATATTGGACATGATTTTGTTGCCTTCTTTGGCCATATTTTTACCATGGTTTTTAATAGTATGCAAATAAGCTTGATAGTTTAGAAGATATTCGCTGTGGACCATGTTGACAGAAAGTCGAGCTAACTTTGGCCGGTCTCTCAAATTACTTTTATGATATAAAATTAGTCATTTTTACAGATTTTTTTATGCTTGACTGATAGTAATTCGTGTTTACTTTACGTTCACGTCATAAAATTAATACTATTTCCTATTTTTTTTTGGTGTTACAACAAATTTTCTTAAAAATGTGGCCAAAGTTGGAGGATTTCACGGAACCTCATAATTTTCCCTCTCCCTCAAAGATTACGTTGTACAACGTGCGGCCTTATCGCTATGAGCGACCTCTGGCAGGCCACCTTTGTAAGTATAGTATCTACTCACTAAGCCCACTCCTGCTACTATTTCAATCCCAATCCAAACCCGAACATCTAGGTAAATCTTTCAAACAGTATTGCAAACATTTTATTGCGTCACAATGTCGACATTTGAGTAATATCTGCAGAATACGGCATCAAACGTGTATGTTATTGAATTGATTCGTTCTTCCACCATGCCACGTTACACACTGCACTTGATATCAACCTTATGAAGGTTGTGATAGGGTCAAGAATGTTCTGTGTTGTCTCCCTTGTAAGGTGGTCTTAGTATAGATACGATAAAAGAGGGTGGCTATTCTAAATCGCGCTGACGTATCATAGTCGGACCTTCGGTTCACCTGACTGCGTTGGATTTGTGTGGACAGGACAAGGTTTAGAAACCTATAGTACCTAGGTAGGTAGTCGCTATGAGACAGTATGTCAGTCAGGTGGCTGCCCGAACCAAACCTGCCGTGTAGGCGTACAGTAACTATTGCTTACAATGTCTACTGCCATGCCTGCGTACCTTCCTAATAACTTCCGCTATTTACAAGAGTTCATTGAAATTTTACAATAATTTATATCTTATTTTGTTTTATGTTTTACTCCAGGCCTAGGACTACCTGTATACAAAAATTCAGTCCGATTCGATTAGTAAGTTTGGCGTGAAGCGGTAACAAACATCCAAACTTTCGCAATTATAATATCAGTGTGATGTGATGTGACGTAATTGACACACACTTTTAGAGGATACTATTTATTTAATGCAGTTTTATGAAAACACATTTCTTAGTTTCATAAAAAAAAGCATTCTTAAAAAAACTAAAAACCAACATCGAATGCCTTAATTTTACTCTGTTTTAAAGTTTTAGGGGATAAATAGTGTCAAAAATAAACATTTAATCACCTCGGGCACACAAGAGCTACCTAGGTATATAATAGCAAAAAATATTTACATAAAATCGCTCCATATTTGACGACGAAATCAACGAACCTACATAAGAAATACATAAGTCGAACATATGACCTTCTTATTTTTTCGAAGTTGGTTTAAATATAGGCTAAATATTATGATTTTTAACTAATTAAATATATACCTGTAATAGGTACCTACAGCATAAAAAAGCTTGTTAAGTAATATCCACAAAATGCCATCGTGTCTAGGTTCGTCCTTTGCTACGTCATAAAGGAGCGCGCCAAAAGCGATACGGCAGAATAACGCAAAAACACCGGCGGATAAATAAATATAAAAACAATAAAACTCTTGTCTATGGCCGGGAAAATGGCCGCGCTGGGCAGAGGGCAGCTGCGGTCACCACAAAGTTATGATTTTCAAGAATTTTCCTTCATCGAGAGACTTCCAGCAATCTTATCTAATGAAATGTGCTATAGAAATATTTATTCAATATGGAAATGAATGAAACCACTGCGTCTGACAAATTCATTTAAAAAATAGTTGACGGTGGCCTACGTCACCGTAGCACTTTCGTAGCATAGCTACACGGCGGCGTAGCACTCGCGTAGCAAAAGCTACAACAAAACGTAGCACTAATGTAACAAACACAGCTCCGCGGTGTGTGGCACTCACGTAGCAAGGGCAACGAAACGAAAAACTCTTTTGTGTATATTTTTCCAGAAGCATGGTGTCCCCAGCAGAGGGCAGCAGTGGGTGGCGGGAGGGAGATGTTCTGTTTTCAAATTCAATTGGCCAATGTCCCGAGGCGATCTTTTCCGCTCGAATTGAATACCAATCGAATATTCCATCCGACAACGGTTTTGTATGGACATGGCTTTTTTAACAAATATTTTGCTAGATTACTACTTTTATGAATTGGATTAGATATTATTTTCTTTGTTCGTTCGTTGTTAGTTTGATGGAGTTGCTTGCTTTGTTCGATTTTACTTGTTTTCGGAGGTTTTCTCATATTCGATAGTAATGTAGATAGATAGCGGGCGGCACGGATCTAGAACTCTGTGTCGTGTTCCCTTGACTTAGGCACGCTAGAGTTCAACCATACATATCTCACGTTTATTAAAATGCTGCTTCCGGGCAGATAATTTAACAATTTTTATTATAACATAGGTACTGTTCGTCCCTTCAATATTGCTCTCATGGGGGTAAGTTAAGATATTTGTATTCCTATTGATTCTTATAGAAATGTCGAAGTGATTAAGTAGGTACCTACGGTATTCTTAGTCGATCGTAGTTCTAGACACATACCTACAAATAGCTAGGTACGATCAAGCTATGAAATTGATACTGCATCATATTGTTTAATTGGTACCTACTACGATTCAAAGTTCGAATATAATTGTATGTGGATAGCCAAAGTGGCCAAAATGGAAAGAATGGGTAAGGCATGGCCCTGGGTGCCGTGTCCACAGCTCCGGCACGTGATGCGCGTGTCGCAGGCGGCCGCAGGATTTCTTCGCAAATTGAATCGCGAACTTCTTCAATCGTCTCGATCCAAACACGCAAATGTGACATTATTTATTCAATTTTTATAAACTTTTAGACCTTTCACCGTTTAAAACATTGTTTCTAAACTGTGGATAAATTTTTTATCATTCGTGACTGCAGACTATCAGCCCTATGTTGATTTGGAACCTTAGATGAAAGTTAAATGTTTGGAACACACTTGTTCATCCAAAAAGCTTTTTTCCGGAAAACAAAAGAAGATTTTCGTAGCAGCTTAATCGTCTAAGGCACATCGATGATATTGTCATTATGGTAGATATACCTACTACTACATTAATTGATGAGTTAGGTACCGACCTACCTATCTAGAGGTTCTAGAGCTGCTCTACTGTTTTCATGTTGAGTTGTTGTGTGCGGCGGCGCGGCGCGGCGCTGCGGTCGCCCGCGGGAAAACAAACAGTTTTCATACGTCACCGTGATTGCATGATTCAAATATAGAACGTGTTTGTCCAACAAACAAAACAACACGCTTTGATGAATTCCATTCCATTTATTCTTTGTTATTTGTCAGTGTTACTAACTTTTCAATTTTTGTCAACATCATTATGCGAGCCCACAAACGTCCACTGCTGGACGTGATGCCACTTATAGTAGTCCGAAGCTGCTTCCGTCCATGGACTCCCTGCGACCGCTACGATGTCGTCGATCCATCGGGTGGATGGTCTCCCGACATCGCTGTCGACTCTCGAGAACCTTTATTCCCCAGCGGTTATCGGTTCTATGAGCTAGCTGACTCACTGCCACTTTAACTTAAGGAGATTCACATTAGTGGTTTTTTATATTTTATGAAACTCGATTACGTTTGATATCCCCGACACAGCAGGTCAATGATCGGTAACAGCATTAAGCGCCCGTTTAATCGCTAATTTGGCGACGTCGATCACTCGTAATCCTGTTGTAATTACAAGATGACTCGGTCGTCTCGTGCCCGGCACGTGCCCGTGCATGCTCGTCGCGTGGCGGGTAGGCGGCGGCCACGCGGCGGGGGCAAGTGTTTGCCCAGTTGTGGGCTACATGCTAAGTGTTACGCTAAATGGGTTACATTGTTGTTATGAAGGGTGATGAGGCGTGGACAAGATGGTGGGCTAGAGTCGTTTGTTGTGGCTCATGCGTTGTGATAGCTTATGGACAGGAAAGTAGAGGGTGGTGTTTTTTCGTCATCTCTGTATAAGTTTCTCTTTGTAGTGAAGTGAGATATAAGATGATAAAACACATTTTTTTAAATACTTTTTTTATTATGTATACTGCCTACTCGTTTATTTTCTTGTTGAAAAAAAGCTTTTATTTAATTAAACTAATAACTTGTACAGATGAATACCACGGTGGGATCTATCTATTTACCTAACATTAGCCGCACGCGGCGTTAGAATCGACACCCCCGATCAGCCCGTAAATGTCGTAAGCCGTTTATTTGAGTCTAATTTAGTTGTATGTGATATGATATTATGTGATAGATGACACATTAACGCTCGTTACCATGGAAACCATTTGTGATTGTGAAAATTATCATGTGATAATGTTTTGAAACCGTTTTACAGTGCACATAAAAATTCCTCGAAGGTTAAATGGGATCACTTTTAAGCAACTCGAGTCCAATCTATAAACAAACACGAAAAGATCAACAAAATCATCACAATTGATCGAATAAAATGGTTGTAGCAAGTCGTGATTCCCCACAATTATTATGATGTTATTTAGGGTTCCGTACCGAAAGACTGAAAAAGGGACCCTATTACTAACTCTCCGCTGTCAGTGAGCTGCATCATCATGAACCGTAAAAGGTAGAAAGTATAATTTTTCCCAGAATTTGTATGTATTTCAATATGCCGCAATAACAATAAAATAATTAAAAAAAATAATAATGGGGGTGCCATTTAAAAAAAACGTGATTATTTTGGCAATTTTAATGTACTTTTGTCAAGACTAACCAACCAACAACCGTAATAGACACATTTATTTTCGATAAGTAAGTAACACAATATACTGTTATAACAACAAATAATAAAAATTAATAAAAATTGAAAATTGAATTGCGAACAATCGATTAATTGATGTTTATATAAAAGTGTTGCCTGAGTTTGTAAATACTCACTAGTAACTCACTAATAGCGAGCTCTAGATCGCGCTGACGAGAACGCACGGCATTGAATGTATGTTGACTTGTTCTCTTCAATAAATCTGTTAATTAGGGTTATTTTTCTGAAATAGTTTTAAAGATGGTACGGAACCCCTCCGTATGCGAGTCGTCTCTCAGTTGGCCGGTTTTATTTAAGTTTCACGGGATACATAGTCTTACCTCGAGATGAATCTCTATATGAAAGTGAAATAAACAGCAAAACCGGTGAACCATTGACGGAGATATCAAGTCACATAAAAAAACTTACATAAGTACAACAGAGTCTTTCGAACCTCATCCTTATTTGAAATCGGTTTAAAAATATAAATCATACATTTAAAAACAATCATAATGTTAATGTCAGATTAAATATCAATCATCAAACGCGAAATATTTTTATGAGGAGGATCAGGTCAAAAATAGTTACTAGTTATAGTTAATAGTTACAATATTATGTGCTTACAAAGACGAGTGTCGGGGAGTGACACACGAGACGGCAAAAACTTACCAACAACTTAAACGTTACTTAAAGACAACTTAAAGTTGGACAACTTAACCAGCGGCATTAACTGCTCACTTAATTTATTGGCAACACTCATTATTTACGTATTGTGTAGGAGAAGTATAGTGGAGGAGAAGTATAGTGGAGGAGAAGGTGACGCTAGTTTGATTAATTACATTATTATTAGTAAAGTTGTAATGTAAGACAAATACGGTTTTGATAACATGAGCCGACACGACACGCGCTCGCCTTAACGCATTCACTGCCTAGATACTTCGCGAGATTTCCTTGTTAACATTAGGTACAATAACCACGAAATAAAGCTTCTCTTGAAGCCGACCGAGTTAGGGTGGACTTTTTAGTTTCTCATAAAAAACAACATGACTACTTAACTTAACCTTCGTGACATAAACTGTCGACTCGAAAAATATCGGGACTAACGAAAGATTCGGTATAATTATTGAATATTATTTTCTGCCCGTGGCTTCACACGCTTTGTGTCAATTGGGACCGTTTTAAGGCTATTTCTATCCCATAGGAACTGTTTTATGGGATAAAAAGTAGCCTAATGTTTGATTCCAGGCTTAGAGCTTCATATTAAAATTTCAACCTGATCGGTTTAGTAGTTCAGACGTGAAGAAGTAACAAACATCCATAAATTTATCCCATTTTTCGAGTCGACAAACTTTTTACCTGTAAAAAGAAACAGAGACTATAAAATATTGAGTTCACTCATTCAGTGTTCATTCACATACCTGTCAACGATAGGGAAACTTCAGACGTGCACGTAACAAAAGTAAAACTAACCCGGAGCCGGAGTACAGGTACTTTTTAACTGTATTTTTGATGACAAGCCAAGCCGCTGACCGCGCCTAGTTCATCCAATAAAACATCGGCGAGCCACACACACATGAATGAGATTGGAGTTCCGCGACAGGTGTCCCCGCTCTCAACTTTACTGCGGAACCCGCCGATTATGACATAAACCAATATGTCACGCAAGACGCCGCAGCATGGTGGTGGCCGAGGATCGGAACTTACTCACAGGTAGACTTCCTTAGAGAGAAGAAAGAAGAAAATAATAATAATAATAAATTCCACCTTCTTACGCTACGCTAAGTAAAAGGCGCGATATTGGTGACCTGCTATTTCTACTCAAAATAACTAATAACCATATTAATTGCCCCGATGTCACTAAATGTTCCCCAAAAAATATTCAGATTTAACAAAATCATTCACAATCCAAAGGTTAGAGTGAATTATCGTCAGAATTCGTGTTTGTGGCGAGTTGGCGACCATTTTAATAAACTCTCCAAGCAAATAGATCTGGACCTCTTCTGTTCCAGTTCCAGCGTTAACTCCGTGAGACGGCGGTTGAGCTCTGACTTTTTCTCACCATCCGGCGAAGATGATGAGGATGGCTCTATATTGGCATGCGAGTAATGTAGTGCGGATTGCAAATTCACTTTTTTATTTTTTGCTTTAGTAATATTATTGCTTGTTTTTTATCTCACATTTATCATTTAGTATATAGATATTTGATATTTTATATTGTAGTACTGTAGGTTATATGTTTACTTTGCTTGTTCACATTTTTTATGTATCGACTATTCTTCTTACACGTGAAAACCTTTTAATAGCCTTCTGTTTCCATTTTCTTTATTGTTATATTTGTTGTATGTGTAAATAAATAACTAAAACTCACAGAAAAGTGTCAAAGTTAAAGAACTGAAACCGCAGTAGATTGAAAGGTCAATTATTTATCAATTAGTATTTTATTAATCCAATAGTACTCCACAAATACAATGTAGCTACAGGTCTGAAAACTGATGTCTTTTAAGAACCATTCTCCAACATCTTATTTACTAGGAAGCAACGAAAATAAAATAAAAAGACAGGTATACTTGGGTATCTTCTAAATTGAAACTATCAATAATTTTTTGATAGTTTCAATTTAGAGATAAAAAAACATTAAGAAATATTCTCAAGTTTTTTGATTCACTTCCAATTTTTTTTTATTAAGAACAAATATTGCATTTTGATTTAAAAAGTTTGCCTATCCTTACCAACTTTAAAATCTGAGTAGCAATCACAAGAGCCTATGAATGATCAGTTTCTCGGCCGCCTGTAACACGCGGTAGCACCAGGTAACATACATTACAGGGTAACATAACATAACGTCTTGGTATAGCTAAGTACAGGTGCAGAATTAACCTCTGCGGGTTACGGCCGGCCGTAACGCTCTTACGGCTTGTGTTATTATAACAAACGTAGATCTATGTCACGGAAATGGAAGCACCATGTATGACACAATCCGGAATGAAGCGTTTGAAAAGAGGTCTGAGCTGCAGTTTTGTGCACGGACTCTGATCTAGTTAGTCGATACGAGGGGGTGGTACTTCAAATCATTAGTTGGCAAAGCTCTAGGTGTGGGCTTTGTTAAACTTCGTTGAATTATTTTACTATAATAGTAATTTGTTGTGTTAGAAGAACACCAACGTTTCTTCCCTTAGGAAGGCGCTATGCGCGCCATTTTGTGAAAAGGATACGTATAGGATTTCGCGTTCATAGGAGTGGGACATAGACAAAATATTTGGGAACGGCGTAAGCGCAAAAATTAAGTTTTTGCTTATTTTCAAGAAAACTACACAACTTATGAAGATGGTATTGTTCAACCAAACAATTAGTAATAACTTACGAACCAAAGCAAAAGTCATTTCAAAAGAACGATGAGTTCCTGAGATCGCGATCAAATAATGGACGAAACAGCACTTTCATATATTTTTTTATCGTATTTTTTTTGTCCATCGTGTTTAACTTTCAAGGAACCAAATAAAAAAAAACATGTAATTCAAGTTTTAAACCACGGGGATCTCGTTAGTACTGAGATCTAGCCCTAGTTTGACAACCTAAGCCGGTAGGTTCGCCTCCGACGTCATCCCCAGGCTGAGTGCGGCTCTTGAGAAGCGCGCGCGCTCCGCCAAATCCTTTTCATCAAACAACAGTATTAATAGAACTTTTCTGAAATTAATAGAAGCGACGCGAACTGAGAAATGGTTCTTTATGCTTTTAGTTTATTAACTCCTTATTTTTATATTAATTTTTAATAGGCGCTCTGAGTTTTTTTTTATAGAAGTTTAACCTCACGTGCCCTATGTTCTCCAGAGAACTTGGTCTTTCAAATCAAACAAGACATGCTTTTCTCTCTTCCTCTCTTTTGACGGAAATGTTGGCCACCAAGAAGAGTTGGTCGATTTGATTCGCTTCCCTGCCAGTTTCGCGTGTGCCCCATCCAGTAGGTGGAAGTCTTCGCCGAGGTTATAAGTTCCAAAGGTCGGATATTTATTCGTACGGTTGGATTGTAGTTTTATGGCCCGCCGTAAATGCCCTTATTGGGCGCATTTGAATAATGCCCGCATGCCTACCGCCTGTTACTTGTAACGCAAACACATGTATTTACTGCCTGCACCTGACTTTATGTGCTCTGCTTCACTTATTACACCTATACGTAGTAAAAGGATAAATTTTTATTGTGCTGTGTACGAAATGTCTTCTATCTAAACATGACGTCTTGACGATACGGTTTCGCAGAAGCATACTCGTAGAGCGTCTACGATTTGCTACGCCGTAGAAGCCTCTACCAAAACAAGTTTACAAGAAACTTAGTTTTGATCGTTATTCGAAATTCCTGTTTATTTTTGAGTTCAAATATAGATTAAAATTATTACTGATTAAAAAAAACTCGCTGATACTAGTTTGATTAAAATTCTGATAAGGGGTTTATTATTTCGTTGTGAAATTCCAATAAAAACAAAGAAGGACCATTTGTTTGTATCGCGAGTAAACTTTCTTAATTTAATAAGAAACAAATATTTCTTACCGTTACTGTGCTTACCGTGGATTTTCCATCTTTAACTAAACCGTGGAACAAACCCTGTCAGTTCTCAAATACCTGTACTATCCACGTTTCGTGAATAAAAATAAATAAAATTCCATTATCCACGCCAGGTGATTCTAAACACCGCAACATTCAGGATCCTCTTTATATTGTTTTGTTTTTATAGCAAGAGCTCCTGTTGCCATATTTAAATTTTATTCGCCTTAATGTTGCCACACACGAAGCTTGCAATCTCATACCTATAATATTACCACAATATTTTTTATCTTCAAAAACCTCCCATTTATTCTTATTGCTATGGGAGTAAGGTTGAAGTTATATTTGGTGGGTGTTAGCAGCATAGTGGTACAAGATACAGATGCTTGGGAAATAGAAGCGATTTGGTAGCAATGTTTTTATTTAGAACGAGGCCGTTTCGATGTAGAAAAGTCGCGGTGGCCATGACTTGAGCTTTCAGACGGCTTAAGAAAAATTTGATGATTTGATTTTTCATCTAGCTGCAATGAAAAAGTTTGAGGATTTCTGCGATGATCTGAAACGAATGAAAAGATCTGAAACTCTGTCTCTTTCATACCTGTTCTTCTACATTGTACATTTTATGAAGACGTGAATCCCACACTATTACATTTCTTTCCTTACGTTGCTACGTAATGGAAAAATGACACCTTTTTTTTGCAATTAGTTTGCCTTTTTAGATTCTTCTTCAAACTAAGTTCATGGTGACTCTGTCATATAGGGTTGTTTGATATTTGTACCTCTGTTTTGATTAGAGCAGGCTCGCCGAGGGCGGACGGCGGCGGCGGCGGCGGCGCTGGGCAGCTAGGTAGTACACTAGGAAAAACATCGACAAATGCCATTGCTAATTCAATGTGGGATATCAAAAGAATTATTCATTACACTGATTTGTTGTTCGTATGGATATCTATCATTTGCGGGATTATTGTTATAAAAATATGAGAATACATGTTTACCTTTTGTTTGTGATAAACTATCACAACATTTTCTATTTTAGATCAAAAGAAACTAATAATTTAACGTTTTCCTTGCACTGTACTTATGTGTTCATTAGTTCCACAGCCTAATTGTGCCAGGTACACGGTAGAGTACTTACCTAACCATTCATAGTCATTTATTTATTGAACTAGTAGTACAATAAATAGTAGTTACAATACAATTCAATTTAAAATGATATATTGTTAAAATAAAATTAAATAACTGATGTCAAGATAGATTAGTCAGGTTTCACAACGTCAATTTAATGATAGCAATTACCACCTAATAACATTTGAAATTTAATTCATAATAAAAATAAAATGAGTACCTCCAAGCATTATATATCTATAATCATATTAGCATTTCAATCAGGCATCCATTTCACACAGAGAAAGACATTCGGTTATCAGGCTCATCGCTACATCCGCAAGCTCATCACAGTCAGGGTTAGCGTCCACGAAGGCTTTGAGAGAGGAGAGAGTAGGTGGCATAGGAGATAGAGTGCGAGCGACCGTTCGACAATATGAATGGGTAATAGCCGAAGCGGTGCTTATACAGAAATCGCAGAAAAGCTTTCTGTACCTTTTCGAGGAGAAGAGCATATGTGTTTTCAGGCGGGTGCCATACCCAAGAGCTTGCTTCAAGTTTGCTGCGGACTAGGATACTGAAAATTAATTTTTACTTTTTGTCACTTTGTAAATCCCGACAGTTTAGAAGTACGAAACCTATTCTCTGGTACGACTCCGGTGATGTGTTCGTTGAAGATTAACTTTTGATCAAAGATAACGCCCAGGTCATTGAAAGATGCGCACCTGGTGATGAAATCATTGTTGAGTTTGCCGTTTACGACTGAAACTCATGGATTGCATTTTGTTGGGTTGAACTCAATTCCATTTGCTACACTACTCCAGTCGTAGATCGCGTCCACGTCGTAGTAAACAGTAACTAAGCGACTATAAAACTAAATGTGGAGCGATCGAATGAGAAAATGTTATCTACAAGCTAAGAACAAGGTATTCATTGGTATTCTACGCAAAACTGCTTTAACAATTTCCCCAAAAAGGTGACTTTTCCAAGACACAGATGAATAATCGCCGACGCCTATCGGCGAGGCGAGGTGTTAACTTTTTCTTCGCTAATTAAGGCGTCGCGTGCGCCTGGCGGCGGCGGCGGCGGCGGCCCGTAAATCATCCACTTATTAAAAGAATTCTCCAGAACCCACCTCCTTAAGACGCCGACCTCTTTTGACAACTATCACACAACTACGAACCCTGTTACTTAAACGCTAAGGTCGAAGTTGAAGCAAGGATGCAAAAGTACAGTCAAAGTATGTTTGTATGTATGGGTTGGAATCGGAAAAGTAATGCTTTTTAATATAAAGGTGAATGTGAATGATTTCTGTGTATAAATGCCGGATGGCAGTTTACGACGCGAGCGAAGTGTTTCGATATTAATATTTATATTGTTTGCGCGGGCGATCTACTTACAAATGGGTTTGCGATTCGAATTGAATTATTGGATTTAGTTACGTATCCAACCCTAGAAAACAATTTATTATCAATAAGTACGCCGTAGATATATAGAACAATTTAAAAGAATAAACATCATCAACATCCATCTAGGGGAACACTCCGTGTGTTGGGAGACCATCCACTCGATGGAGCGACGACATCGTAGCGTTCGCAGGGAGTCGATCGATGGAGGCGGCTCAGGACCACTATTCGTGACGTTGCATTGTGTGGTAGAGGCCTATGTCCAGCTGTGGACCGGTGTGGGATGATATTATGATGAAACATAGTAATAACCTATAATCATATTTTCGATTAAAAATCAAGTCAATAAAGTACCTAAGTACCTATGTTCAAGGTTGTAGGTAGGTTATGTTTCTAGCTGAGTTTTAGTAGTGTAGGTGTATCAAAACTACAGGTTTGTTACATGTACACCGGGCATCTAACAGTAAGTAGGTACCTCTTGAATTTAACTTTGTACAGTAGGTACATAGGTAATATAATTCATATGTACAGAGATACCCAAAGTACGGGTAAACACTATAACAAAAAACCTTATCACATGTACAGTACGTTGTTGGGCACATATTTGTGAAATGCGATCTAAGCGGGACAGACATCCACCAGCTTTACATCACGACGCACCACCACAAAATAAGCCTAACAAAATTAATATCTTTGCGTTTGTAACAATAATCTGAAGTAGCCGAAGCTGGGGTCGTCGGGGGTACATTACGACCCCTCTCTCTGATTCGATTGCACCCTGATCAGAAAGTGCTGTTCTTAACCACCTACAGGATGCTCTAGTTAACATTAATTGTACGAAACTTTGCTTATAACTGACTTTTCTGATTATATAACTAGTTTCTGTTTTAATATAAAAACTATCATAGTTTGACGAATTCGTTACTACTTTTTGCCCGCGGCTTCGCACGCGTTGTTTCTATGGAAACGTTTGAAGAGGATTTTTATTTTAGGGAACTGATTATTATATAAATAAATAAATAATGCTGGACTATTCATACAACATTATCTAGCACCAAGTTAAGCAGAGCTTGTGTTATGGTATGTTATCCGTTCAGTAATTTTGGCTATAAACGGTAACAAACTTCCATACATGCATCCAAACATCCAAACTTTCGCATTTATAATATTAGTGTGATGTGATATTTATTGCCATAAGACTGTTGTGCAGGTCGCATGCAGGGCGCATTTCAAATCTTACAACTAATCTTTATGGGTTGAATTTTTATTAGTTAGCTAAACAATAGCCTGACAGAACACTTATCGTATAATTAAAAGCATGACACTGACAGACATCTGTTAGAAAATTGATCGTGAAGTTTTTAACCAAGGGAAGTTATTTAATCACAGTCTAATTGAATCACCCTGTCGATGGTCCCCTTTTGATTCGAGCATATTTTCATAAATGCAAACATTCGGAAAGAATTTCCTTCGAAAGCTCATAAATATTTGCCACTTTTACTGCTTCTTTCCTATACCCTCCACTTTAAAACCTTCCTTAGCTACTTCAAAATAGAGTTGCAAATTATAGATATGGTAGAAACTCATCAGCGCTTATTTTTTTCAAAACCCTCCAGTGAGTTTTGTGCTTT
Source organism: Eupithecia exiguata (assembly GCA_947086465.1). Lineage (NCBI taxonomy): Eukaryota > Metazoa > Arthropoda > Insecta > Lepidoptera > Geometridae > Eupithecia > Eupithecia exiguata. The sequence continues at coordinate 407,185 of OX352246.1, forward strand.
AGCGTTTAGTCTTTAGAGTTTAGAATAGATTCGTGATGTGAAGTCATAAGCGCGTTTTAAATCGGAAGCGAAAGATTAATCGAACGTCCAATAAATCCGGAATGGATTCGGTTCGAAATTGGAATAAGAATTGGAACTTATTTGAGATCCATTTGTAGATGAGCTGTTTTTGCGACGAGCGACGAGCTCGGGCCCCGAGTGCCCGAGGGATCCCGTACACTCCGAGACTGACTAGCATACTCACCCCATAGATAACTGGCTCGCATGTAAACTGGTTACGGACTTGCTGTCCAGTCAGTTTAGAAGTCCTTGTCGGTACCTTTCTTTGAGTTTTGCTCGAAATAAATGATATAATTTTTAGTAACTCTGTGGTTGCTCGTAACTAATAGGTTTGTTAACGCGATTTAATTTCGGTTTTCCCGGAAATTTTATTGGCATTTTCTGCAAAAAATTGAATTGACAATCATTCATATACTCTATGTGCGTAGGTAGAAATTAATACCAACTTTTGAATAACTTCATGGATGTAGTTAGAGGTACAGAACACGGCGTGCTCTACTCACACTTGCCACTATTTTTTACAAATCGACATAGATTTAGCTAATGAAGAACTTCTTTCAAAATAGATTGCGACTCCAATGCGTATAGAACTAAAAGAGTTTTTTATCCAATTTCACAAATGGGCTCTAATTGGAAAACGCTAAAATATAAAAAGAGCTGCAAAACAGCGTAGATTAAATAAAGCACACGAAAGTGTAGGTAAATAGATTATTTCTTTTCTTAAGTAACTTCGTATTTTGCGAATTAGGTTTTGATTAATATTATGACATTTAGTTTATTTAAAGAAAATTACAATAAGAACAGAATACAATAATAATTTGGTTTTGATTGAGTATTTCTCCTTGGGCTAGCACAATACAAGACGGATCAAGTCAGTTTCATATATGTTATATCGTCTATTTGTTCTACTGACACATTACAAGCCACTCCACTACGTTTGGAGACATTCCGAGCTGGTCTCGGGGTCTACTGTGAGACGAGAACCATCGCTCTGTTGTCGCAAATCTATTTTTTATAAAGAAATGATGAGTTTTAAGAATGAACGACATGATCAATTTATAAAGGTAGCTTTTCTGTTGGTTCTATCGAGCCGAATGTTTTTTTCACTTAACCTTTGCATATAAAGATTTGATGTATGTATGTATATGTATATGTAGATCACCATCATATCGTACAGAGTACTTAGTCAATTGTTTTAAATTGTGTTATTTTTCTATCCGTCTGTGATTCCAATTACTTTGATCCTTTTTCTTGTGGTGCGGAGGTCCAGGTTTTAAATAACGAAACTACCTACTACTTTTATAGTCCTACTATCCTGTAACCATAATCCATCAAGTCGTCACTTCATTACTTATGTAGAGTAGGTAATCTGTAGATTCAGTTGGCAATAGCACCACACGTTGCCGTTCAGCTTCAGAGTATTGTGCCCTCCTACCATACCTACGGTGTAATGACAGAAGCAATAAGTTTATTATAACAAAAGTACGAGCCGGGTTGCGGCCGCGTGCGCCGGCGCCGCCGCGACGCGCTTTTTGACAGTAAATCTTCATTTGTACCACCGCAATGACAAGGTGGCCGCGTAGACGCAGTAATCTAATAGAATCGACACAAAAATTCTTGAGTACATTGCAGACCCATTTACATTGAATAGCTATTAGAGTCCACATTAAAATAAAAATTCGTGAATCGCCCACGTACGTCGTACGTCGTCTTACGAGGTCCGGCCACGTCATAGCTATTAACAAATATATTTTAAGCTAGCGATAAAATATGCCAATGTCCAGTTTTCTTTGTTCGTTGTTTTTGCCTATGAGTACTCTGGAACCTTTCAGATGTTAGATTAGATACAGTGCACCCACAATCGGTATCTAACAAAACCGCCGCGATCTCCGTTCTGTTGTCATCTGTAGCAAAGTTACCATAATCATTCATAACTGATGTCATGAATAGATTTTTAACTGAAATTATAAAACAACCGCCGCTCGGTGATGAGTGTAGTTAAGCTGGGAAAGGAAATGCTGAAAATCCTATAACATCGTTCATATCACCTCTGCTCCTTCTTAGCTCTACCAGCTTTTAACACAAAACGTCCCGTCGGAGACGGTTAGGGTATTGCTAATTCCTCCCCCCCCCCCCCCCCCTCCTGAGAAAATGGCGCTAAATGTAACGTAAGTGTGTTTTTGGCACGGAAGTGTGTCGATAAATGTAATATAAGTGGCCTCTTTTGCGATTTATGTGCGGTTTTCCTTGAATCATGGCGACAGGCTACACTTAGGTCAAAACAATGTAGAAAGCGACAGATAGAATTAAATTAAATTAAAATATTACGTGGGGCCGGAGTAGAACGTGGAATAGAGTGCAAAAACAGAACTCTCCGGCGGGGAATCGAACCCCGGTCTCCCGCGTGACAGGCGGGGATACTTACCACTATACTACCGAAGATATTGAATCACAAGCCGAAATTTAATGTCAAATGACACAGTAAATATCAGGTGACACCTATGTCAATTCCGATTCGTCACGCTAGGTCACGTTACTTTCGTGTGCGTTCTTTGTACTTACGTACTTACAATCAGAACAACACTTATTCAAACAATACTGATAGACAAATATGATAAGACACAACATATTTGTAAATGTGTAATGAATGAAGGTGCATCGTGCAAAACTTCGGGCAAACCTGCGCGTCGAACACGCGGGGCGCGGGACGCGACCGAAGCAGACGCGAACTCCCAAAACCGCCGATTTGACTGTACGGAAAAAAATATGTTGAGGCAAAAAAACATAAACTTTTCTATAATTTTTTGATGAGCTTCAAAAGTTTAGGATTCTAGTAAGTACCTACCGCATCCCGCGTGTTGACATGTTGACATGCAGGTTTGGCCGAAGCTGTTCGTGATAGTTGTACTTTCTTGTGTTCATTTTGCTTCAATTAGTGTTAAAATTATTTGTTTCCGCTAGGTTTGTCCGCTTATTAGTCGCCTCGCTGAGACTTGCTTAGACGACATCACCAGTTGTATCCCAAAACATACTACATCCCTGTTGGATAGCCTTCTCTTTGTCCTAAGGTTTTTATTTATTATACTCTGGGTAATTTCTAAGAAATTAATAAATCCCAAAAATTTACGATCCCGACGGGATTCGAACCCGCACCTTCCCCTTCAGCGCAGGGGTGCTCTTTTTCCAACTAAGCTACGTGATCTTATCTAGTCGGCCCGAAAATCTTTGGGAGTTCTTTCGGCACTTACGCCGTCAGCGCCACCTACAGAGGAAACAATGAAGTTATCCAATTCTGCTCAAAGACCAAATTTACATTTAGTTCTTTGACGAGAGGTTTTGCCGTTGCTTGATTCTAAGGTTTTTATTTATTATACTCTGGGTAATTTCTAAGAAATTAATAAATCCCAAAAATTTACGATCCCGACGGGATTCGAACCCGCACCTTCCCCTTCAGCGCAGGGGTGCTCTTTTTCCAACTAAGCTACGTGATCTTATCTAGTCGGCCCGAAAATCTTTGGGAGTTCTTTCGGCACTTACGCCGTCAGCGCCACCTACAGAGGAAACAATGAAGTTATCCAATTCTGCTCAAAGACCAAATTTACATTTAGTTCTTTGACGAGAGGTTTTGCCGTTGCTTGATTCTAAGGTTTTTATTTATTATACTCTGGGTAATTTCTAAGAAATTAATAAAAAATCTTTGGGAAAGAACTCCCAAAGATTTTCGGGCCGACTAGATAAGATCACGTAGCTTAGTTGGAAAAAGAGCACCCCTGCGCTGAAGGGGAAGGTGCGGGTTCGAATCCCGTCGGGATCGTAAATTTTTGGGATTTATTAATTTCTTCTCTTTGTCTTCAAATCATGGGCAATCCTCACTCGGCCAAAGACTTCACCACCTGCCTACCAAACTAACAGAGAGCAGAGTGGATGAATGGGAGTTGGTAGTATTAACAAAACGTAGTTCCATTAGAAGGAGGCCATAAATCGGCGGCCGCACTCCACATTATGTCCTCGATCCGGTCAGCGCCAGGGCCGGAGCCAGGGGAATCCGAACACATTCTCAACTTATTTTCCAGCTGTCGCGAATAATTTTTGCGTCCCACGAAGTGGCTTCAAACTTACTGGCGATTTCTCACAGCAAATTTCAATCGTGAGTGCCTTCAAATTGTTACAGTGAGTGAGTACACATACAGGTCACTGCGATATTTGAGATGCACCGGCTTAGCTAGTATTTAACTACTCTTTGTACTACAGGTGATTCTGAAATTGTTACAGTGAGTGAGTACACATACAGGTCACTGCGATATTTGAGATGCACCGGCTTAGCTAGTATTTAACTACTCTTTGTACTACAGGTGATTCTGAAATTGTTACAGTGAGTGAGTACACATACAGGTCACTGCGATATTTGAGATGCACCGGCTTAGCTAGTATTTAACTACTCTTTGTACTACAGGTGATTCTGAAATTGTTACAGTGAGTGAGTACACATACAGGTCACTGCGATATTTGAGATGCACCGGCTTAGCTAGTATTTAACTACTCTTTGTACTACAGGTGATTCTGAAATTGTTACAGTGAGTGAGTACACATACAGGTCACTGCGATATTTGAGATGCACCGGCTTAGCTAGTATTTAACTACTCTTTGTACTACAGGTGATTCTCAAATTGTTACAGTGAGTGAGTACACATACAGGTCACTGCGATATTTGAGATGCACCGGCTTAGCTAGTATTTAACTACTCTTTGTACTACAGGTGATTCTGAAATTGTTACAGTGAGTGAGTACACATACAGGTCACTGCGATATTTGAGATGCACCGGCTTAGCTAGTATTTAACTACTCTTTGTACTACAGGTGATTCTGAAATTGTTACAGTGAGTGAGTACACATACAGGTCACTGCGATATTTGAGATGCACCGGCTTAGCTAGTATTTAACTACTCTTTGTACTACAGGTGATTCTCAAATTGTTACAGTGAGTGAGTACACATACAGGTCACTGCGATATTTGAGATGCACCGGCTTAGCTAGTATTTAACTACTCTTTGTACTACAGGTGATTCTGAAATTGTTACAGTGAGTGAGTACACATACAGGTCACTGCGATATTTGAGATGCACCGGCTTAGCTAGTATTTAACTACTCTTTGTACTACAGGTGATTCTGAAATTGTTACAGTGAGTGAGTACACATACAGGTCACTGCGATATTTGAGATGCACCGGCTTAGCTAGTATTTAACTACTCTTTGTACTACAGGTGATTCTCAAATTGTTACAGTGAGTGAGTACACATACAGGTCACTGCGATATTTGAGATGCACCGGCTTAGCTAGTATTTAACTACTCTTTGTACTACAGGTGATTCTCAAATTGAGCTCTAGTACATAGTTAATATAACAAAAACGAAGCAATAGATATTTAACTTTATATGTAAATGTTTATATAGGCCTGCCAATAAGATGGTCTTTTTGAAAAGAGTGATTCACCTTATCTTTCACATTCATACAGCAGGTGACCCTGAGTGCGCCCCTGCCTGTGAAGGATGTCTCCGCCATTTGCCCGGTCAATTAGCGCCAGAGGGCAATTACAACAGTTGCTATTGTTTCGTCAAAGTTTCATCGTTTGCGCTCCAGCTAATTGGGATAAAGTGGTAATGTATGGGGCCCTTAAACTAGCCTTTTGAGGACGTTTTGATGGGGCGGCGGCTTAAACGATGCCAATTAACAGGGATACTTAGTTAGATGTTCCAGTAGGACCTGCCTAGAAACTACACTAGGTACCTACTTACCTATTCGTTTTATTTTTATACCTTACTCTTACCTATTTGACTTTAAAAACTATCGTAGTTTGACGAAATGGTTATGAATGTAACCGGGTAAACAACGAACGGGCGGCATCATCATCGACATCCAGACTAGCTTTGTTCTCCAAAAAAGTGCTGTACGCGCAATTTATAAATTAAAGCCCCGCCACTCTTTGAGGGAATTATATAAAGATATAAATACATATATTGACATGTAATATCGCCTAATATAAACGCACAAAAATAGTGATAGCTTTTTCAAAAAATGTGATGATCACAACAGAAATACAAGAAACAAGAACCAAACTACACATTCTATCATATAGATTACGAAGGGTAGGCAAATCATTTATGGACAATTGCGTACGCTTTTATAAAAATCTTCCATCTGAAGCAACTGAGCTCCCTATTCGTAAATTTAAACAGTACATAAAACGAAATTTTATCAAGAAAGCCTTTTACTCCATATAAGATTATGTCAATGATGTTAATGCTTGGCCAGATGTCGCCCAGTTCCGCACCGACAGCAGTAGGTATAAAAGGAAAATAATGTTAAGCTTAGTATTTTTTTTATAAATATTGACCTGTATCTAAATCACATTATATTTAGGCTTTGATAGGCCTAAATGTAATGTGCTTTGATTTAGGTATAGGATGTATATAAGTGAAGTATAAACTTACTAGTTGTCGATTTTTCACTTCTTACCCGTTTTCTCGAACCATCTCGAGGCACTTTTCAGGTGTCAATATCTTTGTGAAATGATAATTAGAGCATGAAATTTCTTTTAGGTACTCCTAACGTACCTAAGTTAACTGACTCCTAAAACTATTTGTTTCTTATCAATTTAGTTTAGGAAATATCGACCCTCAGTATCGCTATTCCGTCATCAATCACTGAAAGGTACATATTTCAGTGAGCCTGCATTATTATGAAGTTGAAATAAACATTTATAATTGAATAGAAGGTACACTGTTTAATGGCCGCGGTATGTTGTGCAATAGATGGTATGTTCCATTGAGGGAGGCGGTAACTGCAATAAACATCTCCAGGTGCGCTGCTATTGGAAAACTTGCACAGTTACTGTTAACAGATGTAGGTACGGGAGGTTCAGGGAGGGGAAAGAGTCGATAGAAATTATCACAGATTGTCGATTCATTCACTCAAATACGGATATCAAACAGAGGTTCCGCGCACTCCCGCATAGATACATCATCTTGTTCTAGACATTCCTCGTCAGCACACACTGCTGGACATGCCTCATCCAAACGCTTGACATTAACCACGCTTGGCAGGTGGATTGGTAAACGAACTGACGGTGTCATACATGCATGGAAGAAAGCTGCTGCCCTTCCTCAGGTTTCCTCAGTCAGCTCGTACGGCAACCACGGGCTGAGTTAGAGGAGTCTTTCTCATTACTTCCATGGCCATTAATAAACCCTGGAATTACCGGAGCTAGCTAACGCATCTCATTAATTCATAAGACCACTTGGGGAAACCTATACTTGTTATTTATGTTGTAGGGATTTTTATTTATAAGGGTGTATTGTATTTTGGCCTTCTCGTACTCATAAAAGGCTACTAAACGTTCAAATTATAAAATTTTGGTATTGGCTTTTATATTAACAAAGAAAATTACAATCAAATAATAGAAATAAAGTAGAACTAGTATTTACAATTGAACTAACTACAGACTGTTGCCACATTACATGATAGGTATTAGGTAGATACGCAAAGTTGATTGGCAACAAAAAGAGCCGGCTTCGAATCTTATTATCTATGAGCACATTTGGTAAGCAAACATTTGTGCGCATTTTATTAGTTATCGATATAAGTATATCCCCTCCCTATTGGCGAGCAACTAGCACGTTGATCTTGTACCACCTGAATTAAAAACAATAAATTGTATTGTCGATACAATGGAACCCCGCGATTAAAAAAGTTTAAAGAAATGCTTATTGTTATTTCGTAACTTATGGCCTTATTGAACTAATGTTATTGGCTCCCTTCTTTATTTTTCAAATTGTAATGAATTTTTTTTATTTATACGGATGCCATAATTACTTTTCGAAATATTCTGGTAGGTTAACACTCATACATTTATTGCTAAGAAATTTACATCTTAACTTGATGATATGATAACTTTAACTTGAGTTAAATATCAAGTACATAATGTTCAAGTCGCCCGAGTGGTTGAAAACTTAGAAACCAGCTTCTGCTGTTCAACGACATCGACAATGCACCTTTCTGTACAGAGTTCTAAGTAATAATCTGTTAAATTACCTACATATAATAAACAATAATGATTTTGTACAGGGTGCCACGTAACATGTGTACTAAGCCGAAAGGAGGTGATTTTGTTTTCAATTGCGATAAAAAAACAGTTATTTTTATTTCCTTTGCGTGTTCTTTTACACAGACTATTAGCTGTTCGCCGCGGTTTCACCCGCGTTATATTCAAATTTCACATTTCTAGTAATTCCTGTGAATCTCCCAAGGGAATTTCATGTTTTACTAGGACAAAAAGTAGCTTAAGTAGTAACAGGCTACTTTTACATAGGTTAAATAAAAAAAAAAAGGCTTGAAAGGATAAATTATTATAAAAAAATCCTTTGATATTTCAAAATTATAACAATAATGTAAGAATACGCGTAAAATAACTCGACCATTAAGAAAAAAGTCTTGTTTTTTTTTTAAACAAGTAATAAAATTACTTCTGGTAGTAGAGTACTAGTAGAACAAAAGTTGATTCCCTTGGGATCCAGCATCACCCCCTTCTGGTTAAGTACACATTTTTTGTGGCACCCTGTATAATTAGGCTTTCAAAGAAGCACATAGACTAAGGTCTGAAAAGGCCTTTAGTTATACCTATATGTTTTTAATTTATTTGAGTGTTTAATAAATTGCAGTACCTGTTACTATAAATTGTTACATAATCTGTAATCAATAAAACCCAATAACAGTGATGTTTGCTAAACGCGAGTCAATCGAGTGTTACAATTACATTTGATAATATCGGATACGTGAATATTACTGCAGATTAAGGATTTAATCCACTGGTGGATCCGCGAAGGTATAATATTGCAAAGATATATCTTATGAACTCCTGTGTTAGAACATAGTGGAATTCTAGGGGGCAGATATTTTATTTATTTTTATTTAAATACTAACTGAGCAAATCTATATATGGTCAAAACTGTGCTCGACATATGGTGGAGAAAGGCTGATGGCGATAATTGTCAAAACTCATGGTTAAGCTTATCACCAAGGAAATCATTTCATTCTTCTAACTTGCTACCTTCGATAAAAGGGAGGAGAGAGAAGAGATCTGAGCCTATACTACTATTTAAAATCCGCGATATTTTATGTCAACAGAGACATTTAAGAATGAAAAATTAACAAAAACTGATAACAATAACAGAAAACAACAAGGTAACAGTGACGTTATCACTAAAAAGAAAACTTAAACTTCGACAACGGATAATCTCACATGTGCAGCGAAAAATATTAAAATTTGAATGCGAAAACGAACGAGAGATCAATGATGAAGAAAGCTTTCAAAACGAAAAACTGTTTCGAGCTTCTGTGCTTTGCTTCGATGATACCAATGTTAAATATTTCCACCAATATTCATTGGGTTTTGTTACCACTTTCTATACAAAAAATATCCATGTTTTTGAATCGGGGTATAGAGATAGAACACTATCGCACCTCTCCTACTAGTCTCCATGCCTAGGCCGCAAAGCTCTACCAGATCGCGCGAGGGTCCTTCCCTCGGCTTCAACTCCACTTTGTTTGGCGACATCGATCATTTAACCGGCATTAGCCGATTGCTCTCTCACTGAATATTTGTATCTAATAGAAGCCCTGCGAAGGGCGTCGCGTCGCGTCGCGGCCCTTTCATGTAATTACAGAGCGTTTTAGTTATGATTAAAATGTGATTTAATCAAAAATTTGGATGGCACTCTGTTGTGTTTTTAAGTTAAGTGTTTTTCTGATTAACTAACCGCCCGTCGGTTGTTCATACGCTCTGATTAACTAATATTTTTTTTGTCAAATAGCATCCTTATAAGTATTTTGCTTGACGAACAGACCTTAAACAAGAGTATTGATCATTGATTAGATAATCACACACACACACACTGATAATGTAAATACGAAAGTTCGGATGGACGTTTGTTACATCTTTACGCTAAAACTACTGAACGGATCGAAGATCGATCTTTTTTTTATAATTATTGAGTAGAACCACTACTATATACACATCATTTTTATTATTCAAATAATGAATACTTAGTTACATAAAGATCTGATGACGGTCAGACCTGAAGCCAGCTCTCAGCATTATATAGAAAGGTGTGAAAAACTTTAAAAGTTTAACATTAAACATATCCCCATCCCTTCCCCTATGCCTAGCATATTGTCGTAAAGTTATAAAGTTCCTCATAGCGCCGGCACGTCCGCACTCCATGTTGCTCAAACTCATCTGACGACAAAAACTGGGGATGCCAACTCACTGAGGATACTGGTTAGATATAATAATTCCATAATAAAAAACAACTAAACAAAGAGCCATAACGAAAAAAGTGACGAAGAGAATTGCATACTCAACAAGCGTCTTTTACTTTTTTTTTTTTTTTAGGTATTTAGGTATAATAGATTACTATAGATTTTGTAAGATTCCTGCTTTCATACATTTAGTAGGTATCTCCCAGTAGATCTGTACATAACTAAACTACAGCACAGAGCGATTGGGCATGAGCGACCTTCTCTACTGATAACACGTGCTCCTTACCTTACACCTCTTATTTATAGAAGGTATGTTTTGATCGTTTCCATGAATAAAAAATCTGTTTCATAATATTTACTTAATCTAGTCATTTATGTACTGAAAGTTTTTCAGCTCAGCAATTAGAAAATCGTCTCTACATCTAGCACAAACGGTTTAGTTGGCAACACCTACAAAAAAACAAGTGACTGACTCTATCCAAGCAGGCGGGGCCTTCAGTCTTGAAAACCAATCACAGTATAATAGCATTTGCCATCTCATTCTTTCGATCTCGGCGTCTCGTTCTAATTCGTAGATTACCGTACTCAATTCTTCATATCGGGAGGTTGATTTTTATGGCGATTCCAAAGTAGAGCGATTCAACGCGCGGGACACCCCGAGCAAGAGGTTCAAATAAACGTTGCCAAATATTAGTTTAAATTTGAATTTTCAACTTTTTGAAGAAAATCGTTTAAGTAGTACCTACTAGCCATCTTGTTGCGTCGTAGGTCATTAGGGGTAAGATTTAATCCTAACACTGCTAAAACAGCTCGTAAACTTTATTAAATAAATCAAATAAGGAATCTACTTACCTACCAGTAACGTAGCTCTAAATGGTGAACAACATTTTATTTCCCAACGATTAGTAACGGTTTTATAACTCATCCAATTTATATTTAATATTTATAATCCATAAATACCTCAGACGTAATAAAATAATACGTATTAATCCCGTCCCTTATTAACAGTGCATAGAGTTCAATTTGTGCTTTTTTTTATGAAAGGCAAACGTCAATATGTTAGTGTATAATAAACCGATGATTTTATCTGACAAAGCAAAGGTGTCGGCTGATTTGACGGGGGGGTGAATGGAGCAGCGGGGCGCGGGCGGGGCGCAGCTGCGAGCGGGCGGGCGGACAGCGGAGCGGCAAGCGGATGGTGGAGCGAGTCGGCAACATAAAGTGTAGCTAAAATCAAATAGATACACTGAGTGAGTGGGAAATAAGTTGACATACCAAAGTACAACATTTTCGTAACGGTGCCGTAGGCGCTATTTAAGTTGGCGTCTGAAGATGCAATATTATCTTAATGGCAGAGAATGACTATTACATATATACAGTGGTGGACACATAATTAGAGACACCCCCTTAAGGCGATATCAGACGGTTCACTCGAGAGAACATTCACACGAATGAATGCTTCATTTTTCTTTCATTCCATGTTCACACGACTTATTGCGAATGACAAAGAAAAGAACGTTCATCTGTTATTTACTTTAAATATGTCATCGGGTGAAGTCGTGCGTCTCGGAATCCGTTTAATTTGTGATCATTTAATCCGAAACTTAGTAAAAAAGAAGCAAAGAAAACGTCGACGTTGGTTTTGGTTGGTACTTAGGGATTTCATAGGGTAAGTACGTAATGTTCTATCCTTGTATTCGTCAAGTTTGTCGTTCCATTACATTGATAATTTTTAAAATGTTCCAAAAACAGCAGCGTACATTGCTCATTCCACTCGAACACCATTTTGTCTGCTACCGGGCTCGAGACAAAATGGCCGAATCCGAGTGAACGTTCTCTCTGTGTGCAGACCGTTCATTTTTCGATGCCGAATGAAAAAATCTAACATCGTCGGATCGGTTCATTAATGAATTCATTCGGCACTCTTGTTTCATTTGAGGTTCAGACGAATCATTTCGAGTGAAAGATGCCCAATGAAAGACAAAGATGAACGAAAAGTGAACCGTCTGATATCGCCTTAATGGATACAGTTATGCATAGTTTGTCCAAGCGCCAAATTTCATTTTTTGATTTTTTTCCAATTTTTATTTTACTAAGGCATAATTTAGCCATACGAAAAACACTTTTGCAGCCAGCTTCACTCAAAGTGGTATTTTTGATACCCAGTCCAAGCTCCTTCTATGGCAAACGATATATTTTGATAAGCAAAACAAGTCCATAAACCAATTTAAAACTAACAACCAAATTTCATAATAGGAAAACATATTTCCATTTATACATTACAAGCCCCAACAACCTAGTGTTATGCATCAGTAGTCCACGCGACAGTTGTTTGTCACTTGGACTGGTTTTGCAAAACAATAAACATGAGTTTGGTTCCAAACGAAAACCAATCATTTTTAACACTTGTCGCATAGACTAGTGCTTAATATGTATATGTATAAAGAGGAACAAGCTATTTTCAGCCCAAACAGCTGAAGCTAGAAAGCTGAAATTTTGAGGGTAGGTCCTAATATATGTAAGGGATTTTTGGAAATACCACCCCTAAAGGGGTTAAAAGGAGGGTTGAAGTGTTTTTGGTGTTTTTTGTAACTCTTTAACCAATGGTCCGATTTGCTTGAAGCTTACAGAAAATATAAAAATAAATAAAATATTGAACACGTACTATATATTATATTAATAAATATTAAAATTAAAGTTTGAGGTTCGCAGTTTGGCTCAGAATTGTCTGTGCCATCTGTGTGAATCTTCAAAATGACAACGATTTTGGAGACAACGAAAAAGCATTGAAAATGCAACAAAGACTTTGTACCTACTCCACAAGACGACATGCAAGTAATGGCAAGCAGGAGAAAGAATCCAATCAAAACCATAAAAATGGATAAATCGGATTTTATTAGCACTGAATAAATGGAAAAGCTAATGTTAACAGAAAAAAAAATAACATGGGTGAGAAGGTCAACTGGTTGAAAATAAGGCAAATAAAGGACACGGACACAAAATTGATCGCTTCCATGTCTAAGAGATGTCCTGCTGTTATTGCTGCAAAAGAACACGCGACCGAGTATTGATACGCATCGGAATGCTTAATAAAAATGTGTTAGAAATCTTACGTACTATAGTAGTTTATGCAACTGTGCATAATGGAGGGCATTACAACACGAGTGTGGGTTTAAGAAACGAGCCGAAGGCGAGTTTCTTAATAGCATCACACGAGTGTTGTAATGCCTAATTATGTACAGTTGCATACACTACTTTATCTACCCAAATATCATAAGGGCTCTATGATGGGTTCAGGAACCATAGGGAAATGACCAGCATTGTTACCAGTGTAATGCAATAAAAAATAAATTGAACACATACAGAAGCAAATTATTTATTATAGTAATGGTAGTTAACATTGACAGTTGTTCTGAGTCACTATCACTAATTTTCGACAGAAATAAAGAACTTATTCAACTTATCAGAAAAATTGTCTACTCGTAACTGGTAATAAAAAGCTAACGAATAAATGACAGCTCGAAATGGCGGCGTTTCGAATATCTATTTTTTTTTTAAATCATAGAAAAACAAACAAAGTCACTATTCTTGTGGCCTTCGGCCGCGTATGATACCAGAGTTTGGTAACCAGTATCATGTGTCACTCGAGATCAAAATGTCGTGCGATTTATAGTTAGAATGTAGATACTAGTATAGCACACTCACTTGAATTTGACACCTATTCCAAATTTAAACTCTATAACCTACGGTTTTCAGTAGGTTATGAGTTCATTACAGTTCCGTTTATTTCTGTTGGTTGGTAATGCTGGTCATTGCCTATGGTTTTTGAACGCATTAGAGAGGGTTTATGATATTTGGGTAGATAAAGATAATTTCAATGATACCTAACTCACTTTTTTAAATTTCTTGTCACGAAATAAAGTGTCTTTAATTTCATGGCCAGATCGTACTAATCTTATCTTTTATTTAGATTTAAGTTTTACCGAATAAAAGGCAAGTTTTTTGTAAATGTTCTGTTTTAACATTACATAATACCAAATAAATATTAATTGTGCAGCAAGTTACAATGGCAGTCTGATAAAATATATACAGAGGAATAGCTTAGTTATTTCAATATGCTTCCAGTGTCTTTAATTATGTGACCACCACTGTAGTATAATGACCAGGGGCCATACATACAATACAGGTTCGTCGTAAATATGAGGTTAGTGATCACATATTTTTGACATTTTGCAGCCTGTGGGTGGAACCGAAAACAAGTCGGGGCTTGAACCGGCCAACAATGACTAACTGAGCAACTTGAATGGTAGTACAAGTCAAGTTTTTTCTATCAAATTATTTATGAAAATGGGAAACGTAAACAACGTACATTTTCCTATAAAATAATCAGAAAAATATATTTTATCCAAATAAATGCGAACTCGCTAACTGTTGCTCCAAGCCTGGTTTGACTTTGTCCTTGCATCCGGCGGAAGGGACGCGGTGTGCGCGCGCGCATTGTGCATTAATCGCGCTGGATCCTTTGTGCGGCTCGTTTCACGCAGCATGCTTTGTTTGTTTGTAAGCGATATTGCAATTGCAAAGTTGGGTTTAGGTGTAACGAGTATGTAGACTAGAGACACCATTTATTTAGTCTTGTTGTCTTATCAAAACGCTAGATCTAGATCCCTGGATTCACCAATTCACAATTGACGACAAGGAAGGGAGGCCTTTTCACAGCGTAATGGCCTCCTTCCCTTCGGTCATTCAGGGAAGGACGTATAATTATGTAGGTACATAATTACACTTCAATAAAACTGTAAAAGATGTACCTACATAATCAGTTTTTGTTTGGTTTATAAAACTCGTAATTCACAGAGATAAACAATTCATTGTTTATCTCACGCAAATCAGATCTGTAATGAGTGTTAATTCAGAAACCAGATTTGATGTTATCATAAACATCCAAACTGTTATTCAAAATACATAATTATTGTGCCCAAAGTTAGAGCCCATCGTTTACGAGGCGCTCCATTCGACAGGATCCATTTTGGATTCTTTTATGTCGGGGATCAAAAGGGGATCAAAATGTTGTGGTGCGTTTGTTATTTTTGAATCTTTAGATCCCTAATGATATTATCCGGATGCGATAAAAACGATTTTATTGGGTCTTGTAGTTTGATTACGATTAATTAGTGTAGAGATATTATTTATCGTGTTTGTAATAAAGTTTACGTCCAGTGCTTTATTTATATTAAATTATTTTTGTTTAAAAGATTAGTGCACAGATATGTGAAACGAAATACCTTACCACGGAACTTCTTCATCTTAATATTTCAATCGAATTCTAAAAATATTATTCGACTTGCCTACGTCTGTTTACTAGATGTAGGTTACTTAACTCCAGCTACAGCTCTCTTTCACACCAAAGTTCTCATCGCGTAGATATTAGCAAAATATTCAGTCCCACTAATCATACATACTTTATAAATGAGAAAATGTGGATGTTTGGATGTCTGTTAACCTCCTCCTGTAATTCCTGAACGGATCAGGCTTTAACTTTGCATAAATGTCGTTCAAAACCTGGATTAACATTATGTTAATTAAGTGGTATACCTAGAAAACTTTAACCCGGAAAAATGCGTGCGAAATCGCGGGCAGGCGCTAGTGATAAATTAAAGCAATAGAGCTCATTACAATAACACAGCTAAGTTGCAAGTATTTTTTCCACGTCTCCTTAACTTTATCTCGACCCAATAAAATGTCTCTACCATGACCCAACACGTCCATTCATAGACTCCGAACTTCCTTAAATAAATAACCCGTAAAATTCGCCTTAAATACCTACAATTAATCACTATTAATCGAAAATGGCAATAAAAGAACTCGAGCAGATGTTCTATGACTTCAGTGTTACCAACTTATCTCTGCAGTCAGCGGCGGCGCTTGCGGCCAGCATTCTCTAGAACGAGAGAGGAGTTTTCTCGACACGGTCTGTAGTTCCGATTTTGTCCACCAGCGCTGGTAAGTTGGTCCTCTAATTCCATGGGTGTAGTATTTCTGTATCGAGTGCTTTTGTCAATTATTACAATATTTGTCACGTAATTTATTGCAGTTGCGACAAATGACTTTGAAGTCGAGATCCTTCCGGAACCGTAGGTCTACCTAATTGTGTGTAGACCTACGGATCTCTACACAATTACGAGTAAGTAGACTATCTACCTAATTGTGTCCGGGGTTTTGTTGAATTTTATTGCCTGCTGTTTTTGTTCGTCTATGCTATGTATATTTATCTATGCTATTTAGGGTTGCGAATTAAAAATAGTTTTTTATAATAGCACTACCCTAATTTAGTTGGAAATAATAAACCTGATACCTTGTAGGTATTTTATGTTCGCCGTTTGCATTTAGTCAAATTTTATTTGGAAATAAATATTTGTAGAGCTTTCTTAGAAATTTTCGTGACTTGATTTATTTCTTTAAGTAAAGTAAGAATATTGAAAACCACAACACAATAAAAGTTAGGTTCCTTCCTAATCATATCTGTGCTAGTAAACGATACAAAGAAATTATCCGAATTGCTCCATTTGTCACGCATCCGATAATTTCTCGATAACGGATAATTAATTTCCTCAATAAAAAATTAAAAGGTAATCGCATCATAAAATGAACCGTACCATTGGGCTTATTATTCGAAACACAATAGTTTTTAGGTGTGGGGTTGCCGGGCGGGGGGAGGGGGACCGCAAAAACTGCACCCGACTTAATTATAAAGAGACAAGAAGCGCCATTAAATAGCGATTCGTTAAATCTACGCTCTCGTGTTAACACCACATGTCTCCCGTCCCTATCGCTCGCATGGACGCCGGAGCGAGAGAACCGTACATTTGGAGCGACGTCCGGCGAGGGGCGGCGTCGACGATATAAGGTTTAGATTGACTGGGCGTTCTCTATTGAAGCGTTTTTTTGTCGCGCCCGGCGGGCGAAGCTTGGGAGCTTTTCATTTGGTGTCGGGTCGCGCTCGCTGGCAGTCGCATGATGCGCGGACTTTGATTCTCGGGCTAAGTACGGACAATGTTTTGAAGACTAGTACCTAAGAGAACAGAACAGTGAAGTGGGGTATAAAATGTCGGATTTGCGCGGAGGGTCGCCGTTCTCTCGGAGCGCGTTGGAGGGCGGTTTCGGCGGGGCTCCCCTGGCGGCACTGAGTTCGCTGGCGGAGGCACCTCCGCCGGCGGCGAACCCGCACGGGATCGACCACATCCTGGCGCGGCCGACGGCAGGCTCCGCGGCGGCGGCAGGCTTGCTGGCGCCGAGGCTATCGCTGGCAGCTGCGGCGGCCGGCATGGCCCACTACCTGCAGCACAAGCCTCTCTACTGGCCTGGCTTCCAGGGACTCGTTTCTAACCCCATGGCCTGGAGAGATCGGTTGCAGTCAAGTGAGTTGTTTTATCACTTTACCATCTAGACGTTCATACTACGACTTATTTTTGAAGTGAAAACTTTTTTGGCACACTTTTGGTTACAATGAAAACTGTACCAGGTTCCTGTTAGTCACATCAAAAGCCGGTTTCACTTCTTTAGACATTTTATTCAAACAGACGTTTTAGGCGCAATTACTTAGGTGATCCTCAGTTGAGTTACATGTTAGCTGAGGTTGGTACAGCTATGACGAGGTTTGCTTCGATATAGCTGATAAAAGCTGTCAAATGTCAAGTCACAACGTGTCGTTAATTTGTCATCGGGCAAACTGTATGGTGCAGTACCTTATGACCATAAGATACTTGCGACCTTGATGGTTGTAATGGTTAATTGTTGTTTGAGTCCGATAAACATGAAATGTCTCTAGCTAGACATTTTCGTCGTCAGTTATGCATTTCAAAAAACTAAAGATGTACTACCTACATATGTGTACAGGCCAGGATAGTATAACTGAGCTAGATTACCACACCTAACGTTAGCTATATATTAGAGTGAAAATTCCAGTTAGTGTGGTGTGAAATTTCTAGTATATAGGTAATAGTGGGAGAAGTCTGACTATATTTATCCATTTCCATCTTACACTAACAACTATTCTTAAATAGTATTTTTTTTTATAAACTCTTTTATACATTGGACCGCAAAGAAAAAGGGTCAGTTAGAAAATCTTCAATATTTTCAAAAATATGGCGTTTTGTTTTAGTTTGAATAAGGAACGAAACGTTTCAATCATATTTACAAAAAATCTATATAACTAATAAAAAATTTAGTCACGACACGAGACGGTCCGGAACAAAGACGATATTTGTTTTTAGTTTTGGTTTTGGTCGCAAGTGGATAAATTAAAGACTAAATTAAAGAATATTTAATGCCAAATAAAATAATATAAAACCTTTTTATTTATTTTGATAATTTTTGGATTTTCTAACCGACTCATTTTCTTTGCGGTCCAGTGTATAACAACTATTAAAACAATATTACGGTTTGATAACAAATGACTGTCACATCAACTCTATCAATCGTGTGTCATATTACCTCAAGTGCTTCTTATAAAAGATTTCAACGCGCTACTTAATCATTTGTTTTAATTTTCTAACACATTTGACTTTTTTTTTGTTCCTGTTTTAAAATGGATACTTACTTGGAAAAAAGGTATTCAATTTAGTTAAAATTATCAAGAACACAAAATACAAATATTAAATAGTTTCGAGTGGAAAATTCTAGGTACCATCTAGGTAAATTAACAAAATGATTTTCTAAATATATTTTCTGTAAACAACATTTTATTGCTACACATTCTTTTTATCAATGAAATTGTGGTTCAAAACTATATCCATTGCTTTCGAAATCTCAAAAAAAACTCAACACAGATTTTATACAAAAACAACTTCCTAAACGCATAAATAAACCCAAAAAAAATTATTTTACAACTACTCCATAAACATTTAGCTCACAAAAGCCTTTGAAGGCTATATTGTAAGGTTCCGTCGGCGGAAGGTCCCGGCCCCGACGGGCGGGCGGCGTTGCGGATGTTACGGCGCACGGTTACGGCGTTATCACGTACCGTACAACTACGGTAACGGCGTCGTTATGAGGGGTAGGGTTGTTTCTTGGTTTGTAGCTATATTAGGTAATTGTTGTTTTGGTTTATG
Source organism: Eupithecia exiguata (assembly GCA_947086465.1). Lineage (NCBI taxonomy): Eukaryota > Metazoa > Arthropoda > Insecta > Lepidoptera > Geometridae > Eupithecia > Eupithecia exiguata. The sequence goes on from OX352246.1 coordinate 426,669, forward strand.
ACCAATGAATACATTAAGTGATACGTGATAATTTAGAGGCAAAAGGGAAGGGGGATCTTTTTTAAATGATGCAGACTCTACCTTGCAAGAAATTCTTACATTAACATACCTAATGTTTAGTAAAAAATATGTAGATAATAGGAGATCAGTAGACTGTTTATTAAAATTCCTTCATTATTTATCTAATTTAGTTGAACAAACTAATTAAAACTGAAAAACTTCATAAATAAAAATTAAGAGTGTATTTTTGATTACCATAATCATAATCATAATCATTTATTTGCCAGAATGTATGTACAAAAGGTCTTAATATTAAATATGTCCATTTACAATCTACCCATTAGGGTGTGCAAAATTTAATAACGCGATTTTAACTAATAATTATTCTAAATGTCAATAAAATTCATACAAAATAACAATTAAATCAAAATATTAAAAACTTACACTACAATAAAAACAAAACAAGTTAGTTGGAGAAGTTAATCATTCCTTAAAATTCAAAAAATCTTTAACACTATAAAAACAATTTTCCAATAGCCAGTCTCTTAATTTACCTTTAAACAGGTTAAAAGGCAAATCTTTAAAACTATTGGGCAACTTATTGTAGATGGTAATGGCATGATAGTAAGAGTTACGCTTAACAAGCTCAAGCCGACAAGGCGGGACGAACAATCTATTTTTGTGCCTTGTATGTCGAGTCATGACTTCCGCGTGCGTTTTAAAGTACTGGGGGTATTGCTTGACCTTACCTAAAGCAGTATTAATGTTCATTATTAATTAATTAATTTTTATGTAATTAAAGTGTATTTTTCGCAATTTAAATTCATATGCCATTATATCCACCACCGCTGTAAAGCACAAAGAGCCCATTATATATAGTTTGTTCACAAGTCACACACATTGTTTTCGGATTTGTTCTAGAATATAAACTTACCTACATTATTATCACAATTAGTATATTAACGGCAAGTTCCTGCTAAAAACGCACGTGAAATGTTTAATTATAAAACAAACTAACCAAGTTTTACTACAAAAAACTATCGTATTTTGACCTATTAATTACGGATGTAAGCGGGTTAACTACGAACCTTATTCGTGTTCCAAGAACACCAACGTTTCATCCCTTAACAAGGTACTTCTTCAGGGTGAGTGTGATTATAGACGCGCGCGTACCGTTGCGTCGCGTCTCTGAGCTCGTTGGTGTTCTTCCAACACAAATATCTAAGGTTCGTAGTTAACCCGCTTACCTCCACCCATTATGAACTTACCAGTGTTATTTTTTTAATAGCTTTGGTTCTGATAATGTTTTTAATCCTAGTGAGGCAGTATAACACACTACCTGGTAGGTCCCTGAGCCAATTACATAAAAGTCTCTCTGCCACCACTCTACTGATTAAATATATAGGTAACTATAATCATTTCATAGTAAAAATGCTCTTCACTGAAATTTTCCATGTTAAACTAAAATTAAATTGAGTGCGTTATGGTTATGAGTGAGGTGTGGTTCTTTCTAGGCTTTATTGTGTTGTGGCTATAAAGGTTGTAACCGACTGCTAGCTCCGGGTAAGCTACACACTACAAGAACGAATAGGGTTTCTTGTTCGCATCATTGGAAAATGAAAAGAAAACGTATCTCTTTTAGTTTTCAAATATTTGGTTTATATAACTTACAAACACCTACTTCAAAGCAAATTAGATTTGAGCACATCTCAAGTCATAGTTTTATGACAGTTTTCGATGAAGTTTGTCAGCTTGAGTTGTGCTAAATTTCGTATTTTTTTAATGCAAACTATGCCCATGCCATGCCATGCCCATCAAAATAAAACATAAGTTGGATTTAAGTTAAGTTAGTAGATGAATACGAATATCCTAATATAGTTTTCTTTTTTTTTCCTAATAAACAAAAATATCATAAAATCAGTTTAGCAAGTAGGTACCGTGGTTCCTACAATCAGTCCCACGCTGGCCAGGCTATCATCATAGGCAGTAAGTATTACATTATCAAATCAATAAGCTGGGTATTCATCCATCAATATTATCCAATAAAAGGATTAATTTTGTTGGATTACCGATACTTTATCGCAATCCAACAAAATTCGATTATGGTATCTACAACAAGCATAATATCTGTCTGTCCGTCACAGCCAGGGATTTTAATAAAGGCATCCTATCGATGTGCTTATTAACTGGTATCTGATTAGATATCAGTGTAATAATGTGTAATAAGTGTGTAAGCCGCGTTCTGCAAGCGATGGAGCGTGCCGAGACTTAGCGCAGCGTGCCATCGCGCGCCGGGGACAGTTGGCATCGGCAGAATTTGTTCGAATAACACACGTCATCCGTCTTTCATATCATTGGATTCTTCCGGCGAATTACCCGCGATGAAAGGGCCGAAGGTGAAACAAAACTCTTGAGTCACATCTGTACAAAATGTTTCTTTGTTCAAACTAGCACCACTGCATATGAGTACAGCAAATAATTTTAAAAATTCCTTTGTGTGACTTAGTTATAAGCAAAAATAGTTCACCGTATGCAATCGCCTGACTATGTGTTTTAACTATTTAAAGTGCGATTGTTAGGTCTTCCATCAACACTAACAACACTTTATAAAGCGAGGCTTGACCTAAAATAGGGTTAAACCGCGAGCCGCAGTCTACATAGTCCTTTAGTTTTTGCGGTCACTGAGGGCTATCTCTCGTCTCTGTCACGACGCACAACCTTCAGTCGACACAAACATCAACAAAAACAATTTAATTACAACAAAGCGAGATTATTATTAAAATCCCAAAACCATTAGAGCATTCGCGAGCCGTTTCGTTTGAAATTATTAATTAGTTAGGGAGGTGCTGCGGTCGCGCTGGGCACGAATGAACTGGGACACATTTTTTTAATTACTGCCCCCACCCGGGAGGGCCTCGGGGGTGGGCCCCGGCATATGTTACAGGGAATTAAAATTCCAGTTTTCGGATGCAGTTTTCAATTGGAGTTTTGTTTGGGAGAGAAGTTATGATAGACTTTTTGCGAGGACCGGACGGCAGTAAATTGGTTCGGTGTTCCGCTTCTTTATGGTTATTAGTGCCGAAAAGTTTGTTAGTTGGGAATAAGAAGTGCACCGCTGGCTTTTCGGCGGCAGTGTGCTTGGCGTTTTTGTGTCTAATTGGTTTCTGACTTTGCATTCAGGCTACAAAACGCACCACAGTGAAAAAGTCACTTTACGATACAGTCCTACAAAGCTATGGGGTAATTCTAGTAAAGTTGGTACTCTGCACGTAACAGAAACGCATACTATGTAACAAAGGCACTCCTTCACGAGTAGACATACTAAACAAGAACATAAAAGCTTCACCGCCATCAATATAAAACAAAAGCGCTACAAAACTCGCCAACAATTAAGTTGCAGGCTGCGTAACCGGCAATTATAGCTCGGTCGACATAAACCTGCGCAATCTCGGAGCCTAATGAAATTAAATTAAGAATAACATAATTCCGACCGTCGGGGCCCACCCCGCACCCCGCACCCCGGGGCCCGGGGCCCGGTGGGAGCTGAAGGCTCCATCTTTGTTATTCGGAATGAGGTGACGCTCGACGCCATATTATTATGTTTCATGTATTAGTATGTTATGCGTCGTTATGGTACTTCTTGTTTGTGGAAAATGATGTTTTTGTGCGAGAGTGTTTGATAGTTTTACGACTCCCTCAGCGGGGAGCGGGGAGCGGGGAGGGGGGGGGGGGGGAGGGTATTTATGCCGTGATCGGGCAACTTGAGATGTTTTCGCGCAATTTGCGACGCGATCAGGACCATCTCTTTATTATTTTGTTGGTTTACCCACACGGACCATTTAGTAGGTTTATTCGTGGTATAACTTACTTGAATATTTTCATATAATCCAAAGCTATAGCTTTGTGAAGTTATAATAATAATAAAATCTTTTATTTCAGACTAAACACAATTATTGAATACATGAAATAGTCCATATTGAGAAAAAATTACATTTATAAGCGTTCACTAAACTAACATCTAGAATTAACTTAAAACACATATTAAAAAGATCAAGAGAACCTTACATGCTCTCTGGTCCAACATTCCATAAAATGACAATCTGTGTCCAGTCTCTCCGCTATCAGACTTCTTCAAAGAACTAGTTATTTACTCAACATATAAAAAATGTTTTTATAACATTACAAAAACAAAATAAAACATAAAATTAGTGTAATTATACACTTATAATATGTAATGTACTAAATCTAAGCCGTTTAAATTCGATCCTAATTTAGTTTGATGACATAAACGACGAATAAAAGAAAATGCAACTTAGGTAACTTAGGTACTTTGAAACACGAAAGTTTCGGTCGCACGAAACGAATAACCTTAATGCTGAACTTGCATACTTGCGTTGCGTCAGACGCGTCACCACATGACTCCTTTGGTTTTGGATCTTTAAGATATAAATGTCAAAATGATTTTCATAGAAGGGTCATCGAAAGAACGGATCGGTCGTCCTTCAGTCAACTTTGTAATTAATTTTTCAAAGATGTCCTCTTGTTTACGCGCGTTGCCATGGAAACCATTAGTTACCACCAGTGATTGTGAAAATTATCATGTGATCAGTGGCGGATTAATTGTCGACAGCGCCCTAGGCAAGCACCTCATTGGCGCCCCTCTGTGAACGAGCCGCGTCAAAGCTCAGTATTGGGGGTGGTGTTAGTAACATAACAACGATAAAGTTCCTCAGTTGCTGACAAAAAAGTACCTACATAAAACAGGTAAAAATCTAGATCGCAATTATTTTCATGCTTTTGATTAGCATGATTGAGGAGGTTGTCAATTGACAAAGTTAGAGCCAAGATCATATTATGGGTTCGGCGGGGTATAGCTAGAAAGAGGGGAAAAAGATAGCGGCGAGCGGAGCGAGCCGCGAATTTTTTGTGATTTTTCAAGATTAAAAAGATAAAGGTATGCGAACGGTTAAAAGCAAAACTTTTGTGGCTATCGGTAATAAAATTATCCCCAAATTCTTTAGAAATTATGGAAGCAAAAACAATAGAAATTACGGCAACAACGGAGCGAACTAGCAAAAAGGTTCGAGACAATCCAGTGGTTTGACAGAAAATTTTACGAAGTCATAAACATCCAGACTACAACAGATAGAGAACAACGGCGAGCGGAGCGAGCCGTAAAATTTTTTTGATTGTAGCGATCGGTGTTGTGTGCACGCACGTACGTACCACGCCCAGCTGCGCGGTTCGCTCTTCTCTCAGAAGTCACCGCATGGACGCATCAAACTATTACTTTTCGCTCTAAATAAATTGTTTGGATAAGGAATTCGCGTTATGGATACTTGGGCAAGGCTCGCTTTACCCTAAGATCGGCGCAGATAAACAGTAAATAAGATGCGGCATTAAAACACGTGCCTTTCAAAATCTCGCGAATCTGTGGCAATTTTATTTTAAAACTTAAAGCCAGCCTAATGCATAATGATTAAAGCGTCATTTCAACCATTTTTTTAACGAAAACCGAGCACTGGATCCTCATAGCGGATGTGCGCCGCGCACCCGCAAAAGCCGCCCTTGATGCTAATACAGCCTCATGCCCATGATTGTTGGTGTCTTTTGAAACAAATTAAGATGCGAGCCTAGCGTGTTTGCTTGTCAAACTAAGACTAGATCTAAGTACTCACGGGATTCCCGTGGTTAAAAACTTAAATTACATGAAATTCTACATTTTTTCTTTGGTTCCCGTGAAAACAAGATTGAGAAAAAAAATACGATAGAAAAAAATCATGAAATTGTACTGTTTTGCACATAATATGGTCGAGATCTTGGGAACCCTGCGCGGGTAGGTTATTACTAATACTTTGGTTCCTTCAGACAAAGTAGTGTAGTTTTCTTTTAAATAAGCAAAAACTTCATTTTTGCACCTGCGCCGTTCCAAAAACGCATGCTCTGTCCCGCTCCTATGAACGCGAAATCCTATGCCTATCCTTTTCACAAAATGGCGCGCAATGCGCCCTCTTAACAGATACCTCACTATCGCCGCGCCGTGCCGGCGGTGGCGTCGCGTCGGGCATAACAAGGGCGCATGGTGTGGGTTAGGAGGCCTGCGGCTGCCACCGGCGTGCATTGCATGGCGCCCGCTATGGTCCTGCGCCCGTGTGCGCCGCTAAAGCCGCCTCTGACGCTCATCAACCAATATCATCATAATTATCAGATTTTTGCTAAGTCCCTTCTTTTTTACTATTTGTTCTACACATTTCGGCAGAATTAAATAATCATTTACATTTTGTAAGTAGGCGGATACCCGCTTACTCATATAATTAATTTTATTCTTAGGTATTACCTTACATAATTAGTTATTTACTAGTGTAAAATTTTCTGCGCGCGCGCCCCTTGTAACCTCGCGCCCCTAGGCACATGCCTACTTTGCCTTGGGGATGATCCGCCACTGCATGTGATGATGTTTTAGATACCATTTATGCGCATCAACCTCGAGAATCAAACTTTTATGAGACCAACTTAAAATCAACCTTAGACAACAACGGAATAATCATCAAAATCTATCAAATTAGCGAAAATATCAGCAAAACTGATGTAGCTAGTCGAGATTTTACAAAAAAAATATGTTGTTTGTGTAACCTTGAAGGGGTTAATTAAATACTAATCCATAGGAAATATTTTTTTATGGGATTACCCCGAGTTTATTCGCTGTAAAATCGTGAAAGCATTTTCTTAGTCGATCAATAATTATTGACGGCAAAATCGACGAATATATATATCATAGAAGAATCTGATTATTTTTATTTGTATTCTCTGTTGATATAAAAATATATCTGCATATTTATATAAGTATTTTTTATGTTTACGTTGTAAAATTAAATCATTGAGAAGTTGATATTTTGGCGGGATATCTTTTTTGAAAGAAAGAAAAAACATTAATTAGACACATCACACAAACAACAAACATGATGGTTCTTATCATTTACTTGTTCCTAATTTTATTTTGCTTGAAAAAACAGGACCACTTTGAGTTGACAAACCGAAAGGTGACGTCACAAAAAATGCAGTGTTTCTATCACCCGAAACTGAGTGCAGTTTTATCTTACGTTTTTTTTAAATTTAATACCTTATAAAAAATTGTTGTTGCATTGTTTTGGTATTGAAATAACATAAATAATGGCCTTAGATTAGGCTTCGATTTTTTTTTATATTATCAATATAAAAAAAATCTAAGCATATCCTATTAGCAAGTTGAAGTGGCAGTGGGTCGGCTATATCTCGCGAAGAACCAACAATCGCTGCGCTGGGGTAAACGTGTTCCGGATGTCCTCCACCCAGGTGGGATGACGATCTGCGGAAGACTGCAAGCAGATGCTGGATGCGGCAAGTTGAAGACAGGGCGCTATGGCGCTCATGGGGGAAGGCCTATGTCCAACCTAGGCTGATGATGACGATGATGATGATGATGTATACTTTGACTTAATATACAGCTACAAACTAATATCTCCTTACTCGAGATTACGTCTTCAAACAAAGAATAGAGGAAAGTATAGAAATAATTTGAATAAATTAAGTTTGATGGCGTCTGGCCGCGCGCCAAATGGACCGCTCAAATATTATGTCGGGATTGATGGCACGGCTTATTGCGACTTGAAGAGATTGTGCTTTTCATCAGATGAACTAACGAAAATCATATTTATGGATGACACAATCACAGAACATAACAAAAAGTCCTGGTAGAAGAATACATTAGGTTATTGTATTATAGTGCGTAAGCCCTCGCTCTCTGGGATAAGTTCCCAAAAAAAACGGCACTTGAGCCGTAAGAGGTCCCAAAGATTTTCAACGAAACTGACTAGGATTTCGTGGCTAAGTTGGTTAGAGCACCCGTACTGAGGGTGGGGCGCGGGTTCGAATCCTGCCGAAATCGAAATTTTCGGGAAGTTACTTAATTTCTGAGTATACATTAGGGTTAGATTTAGAGAAAGCGTCCGGTTTTTTAAAGATACCTCATAAGAAAACACAACATCAACTGTCTTTACCAGTGCACTGCCTTGCCTGATAAGCACCTTTGGTACTAGCTCATATCATTTGGGGGTTATGCCATAAACCCCACGGTGGGCCTACCGTGGGGTAATACGGGTTGGCGATCGGACATGCAGTGTTTGGATCACGGTATAGATATCTAATAGTTGCTCTAACAACACCCACGGGAAGAGTTGGAGTGGTGCAAATTCTCATCCGGCACCTCACGGCACTAAAACACACTATCAGTAGCATTTAAATTCATTAGAAGTAACATTTATGAAGAGAGAAGTCAGTCAGCCGTGTGGACACGCACGCACCAAAGGTTTTGCCAGAAAATCAACGTTGCTCAACTTTCTGAGGAGCAACATTAAGCTGAGGCAGGCAGGACCCACTGGTTGACTATATCGTTTAAGTTGGAGTTAATTATTTTTATGGTTTTTATATTTTTGTGTGTAGTGTGTTTGAACTAATGAATATATTTTCTTTCTTTCTTTAAGTTTAGGTTTCAGTAAGTTTAGCAGCAAATACAATGAATAATCGCTGTAATTCTGCAAAGAAGTTTCGTTATAAAAATTCGAAGTAGAAAAACCAACCGAGTCATAGCTGGAGAACTGCATAGCTGATCTCATTTGGCTCCAGCAAATATAACCGTTTTGGTTCAAAATAGTCAGACTGTTTATACAGCGTGCTCGTGCATTATACAGGCTGTTTGTGCATTATACAGGGTGAGCAAAAAGCCGCGTTATTAAAGCCGTATCGGCGGCGGCCGGCGCGCCGCAAAAACTTGGCCGAGGGTTTTGCACTACTCGCTCTTGGCTAGTTTTGTAATATAGTTACGAAAGGGTAAACAGTTTCCGATATTTGGACAAGAAATTCTGCACGAACCTAATTTAGTCTGCAGCGACATTTGCTTAACAAACTTCGCAGTTCTAAATGACATTGAGTTTTTATTAAAAACTTCAGTTTATTTTATTATGATAAAACCCTTTGATTTCCAAAGGGTTTTATTATTATTATTCGTTGTTTATTAACACATTCCTTTCACACCCATAATCATAATATAACAGACAAACAGTCTGTCCTGCCAGTCCGTAAGGTAAGGCAATCACGCCACATGTCGGCGCGTGTGTCGATAGATAAGGGCGCAATCAGCAGTCAGGTTCGTTTGTAGTGCGCCGCCGCCGCCGCCACACGGTACATGTGTAACACGTACACAGGGTAGCGAATCAATGGGGGGGTGTACCTTGAGGTAGTAGGGAGGGGCGCTGCAGCCAAACCAGTTCAATTGAATTGAATATGAGGTAAACCAGACCGTTATTTGAAAAGTAACGCGGTGCACACATACATTACTGATTTATAAATAAGCAAGATAAGGTTTGTTAAGTTTGTTATTAGTTTTCTTAGCACCGAATACTCCAACACCATTCAGATCGAATTTTATGACAGTTTTCAATGAAAAGACAGAGAGCATATCAATAGCTGATTATTTTTATTTGTATTTTCTATTGATATATAAATACAATTAATATTTTATGAAATTAAATTATTGAAAAGTAAATAGGTACCTATTTTAAAACTCAATCGCGAAATTTCAAACGTGACGTCACCGTTGACCGTATTGTCATGAAGCTTCAGGATGTCTATTCTGAAAGAAAGAATGATATAAAAATATTTATTAAACACAACACATAACCAACAAGCATGGTGGGGTTTATCATTTATTATTTTCTAATTTTATTTAGATTGAAGGAACAGAAGCCCTTTGAGTTGACACAGTGAACGGTGACGTCACAAAAAGGTCAGTGTTTTTATCGCCCGAAACTGACAGTTTTATATTTAGTTTTTTTCATTACAGCACAAATAGTAAAAAAAAAAAAAAAATCTATGCATGTCTACCCTAACAACAGCAACAAAAGATATCAAAGCTTTGAAAACCGTGTTCCCCAAAATCAGTTTAGTAGCTACCTGCTGCAGATTGACTTTTTAATATTTAGTTAATTAACGATTCTTCTTCATATCTACACTTTCCACAGGAACATGTCTCAAAGCACACGTAACAAATACCTCATTCCGCTATCAGTGTTATCAGTGTAAGCGACAGGTGCGCCCGTCGGCGGCAGATGGCGCTACAGCTTCATTACGTCTGTACACGTCCTTATCGCACGCGTGTACACGCCTGTATCTACTAGTGTACACACGAACATTGTCTCGTGCTATGATTATGTGTTGATGGTGTAACATTCTATTAGGCTCGGTCTGATTGTAGGTACAGGTAAGAATGAGGCTTTATTGTGTGTATTCTTAGTGGAATAAATGAGGATGAATACCTATATGAAACATAAAATAAAGATAACGGATCATTGTGTAAGATTGTGTATGATTGTATAAATGTAAGATTTTACATTTTAAGTTTTTTGTAAAGTAAAGTTTATTCATACCTAACTGATACGCACTAATAACATGGTGGGTACAGATTACAGTTACATTAGTGTATCAAGGAATATATGGAATATTTTTCATAGATAATTTTGATTTGCCATATTCGTCCCTCATGTTCGACCCACTCCGTTAAAAAGCCTTTGTTCGTCCCGCACCATAACATTTGTCCAGATTCGTCTTTCAGCATATTATTTATTCCCCATCTTATGTTTTTTAAGTTTCTTTTTAAATATTAATACAACAAAATGATTAGTATTAAAATAAAAGGCCGAATAAAATTCCGCGAAAGCATCTGTATTCAGTTCCTGAATAAAACCAGAACAACCCGGACAACCAATAATAATGGAGCAGCAGAGATCTCGACATAATGAACACATCAGCGTAACTTTACGTAGATAACACAACACTACGCCTGTAACGTAGATAATGATAACAAGGCTGTACGCACACGTGGCGGGTAGGAACATGCGCTTGGGTGGAGACACGGGGTCGCCTACATGTACTTATGTCACCTCCTGGGTAGAGTAGGGATAGTCGTCTCAGTAGTGCTACGTGGTATACATCTCTGTAGTGCTACGCGGTACACCACTACCAAAATTACTTAATACTGAAAATCACCATCGATTAGGGTTATTTTGCTTATTCTCCACTTAATTGCGATTGGTAGAAGTGGGTTTTTATGGCAGTGCGATGTTTATTCTTCTGAGGCATCTATCCGAACGTAGGACCGAGGTAAAGAGAGGACTATCCGGTTTTTACCTCGGTAAGGAAATGATTTTGAGTAGGAATCTATATAATGGGTTTCCAAATATATCCGAATATGGAAACAAGGGTCTCATAGTTTTTGTTTCACAAATCCGAGTAGTACCTACGTTGTCTCTGAACTGGACCTACGTGAATGAAGTCACGGACAGTATCTAGTGAAACATGAAAAATCCATTACGAAGTTGACCTTTGATACATAGTCTTAACGAAATTATCTTAAACCATTTTGCCTTTCACACAAGACTCATAACGTGCAAAACTACAAGAGCAATGAAATGCGGTCTCACATGTAATAAGATTTAAGGCCGTGCATAAAACTTGTCACGTCACTACAAACTTTACGCTCGGTGGCTCCCTCTAGTACAGCGCCTGACAACTTTAATCAGTCCAAAGAACTCCACATAAACCGCGCTCCCGAAGGAGGTATAACAATTAAAACAAGAAACTTTGCGTTTTCACATGTTCTCGGAAATTTCGCGAATGGTTTTACCTCCTTCTCCCCCGCGCCACCTTCTGGAATGTATTTGTATGAGCGCAGATTTCAGTGTCGGATTAGAATGTTCAGAATATTATTGTCGAAGAGTTTTAACCAGTTCGGTCTTACTTCATGTTCTTTGCATAAGGGGAGACTTAGACAATATGAATGCCTGAATCCAAACTACTTACTAAAAAATTTGAGGAATTATTTATCTCGTAATAAATAATGCTGGACAATTGAACTACTTCTTTATCTCAAACTTCAATGTTGCAATTAATTCTCGAATTGATGATCGGAAACAATCAGAATTGAATTAACCATAACTAGGTAACCTAAAGGTCAACCATCAGTTTGATACTATTTTGATATTCGTCGTTTCGATTCGTCTTCGTCGAGACGTGACTTCAGATTTTACGCACTCAAATTTATAACTAATTGTTATTTTATTGATTAAACTGTGACATCTCATGAACCCGCTACCTACTTAATGAATCTCGAGCATCGCAATAACAATCAAAGAAAGCCTCCGACTTGTTGACAAAACATTCAACAATAACAATGAAAACTGTAGCCCTCCGCAATCCCTGCACCTCCAGACCGCACCTCACCCCGGGGGTGCACCCCACCGCACCCCCGCACCATTTGTACCCTAACGAGGAGCGAAGGGGTTCGGTTGTAACTATGTGCTTTTTAGATAAGGGGGATAAGAGGCTGGTTATGTGAGCATTCGGTAGTTAATTTGGGTAGATCCTGGGAGATATATGTGGACCGCCGCCGCCAGGACAATTAGGCGCGCAATCGCCTTTTAACTAAAACAATGGCTTTTGTTCTTGGTCAGTGGAATAACTTTGCTTTTACGTCTGTTCTTCGCAAGTAACTATTATACCTATAGTTACTGAAGTCTTATTGGTTCTACGTGATTGATACATCTACAATATGAGATACTCTATAGATCTCGGGCGGGTTGTTACACCGTAACAAGTCAGCTTGTAGCTAGATGTAAGAGACAGCTCAGAGCCGAGATGGCAGGAGAAGTTTTGTGTCGGAGGTCAAAATCCTGGCCGTCAGGCACAAGTCACGGAGCCGTTGAGAGAGTAATCAAATAGGGTTACTGTTGACTTTGGAATTAGATATGAATTTGTTTCTGTGTTCAGAACAGGGAAATACACTAGAGCCTAAAATCATTTGCAGCTGGATGTTTACCATGTTCTGAACTTTGAGCTTTCGATATTGGAAACAGTATTTACGCCGTGATCACGGAATAACACAATACTAGAATATGTGTATAACAATGATAGTTTTTAAAATACACATACAAGATGCCGTCTTAATAGGAATAATCCTCTTATCTGAGCCATTATTTTATCATAATATGTGGATTTCATATTTTTTTAATAATACAAGTAATACTGGTTCTTTCTGAGGCACCGCGCGGTGCTCGGTGTCTCACGTCACAGAGTACGTTAACATTCAATTTATTATTGACATTTAAACGGGGATTATATTAGCTGCTCTACATTTCGTATATTTTGCTGTCTAGTTGTTAGTTAATATCGAAGGAAAGCTTTTTTTAGAGAAGTGGGGACATCACATTTCACACTAATATTATAAATGCGAATGTTTGGATGGATTTATAAAAAGGTAAAGAAGCAACGTAGAAACCTTTAGCCTGTTAGTTGTTATTATTCGAGTTGGAGCTAAACCCGTCCCAAGCTTTTTTATCTTCTTGATAATCTAATATTTTGTAGTAAGCCGCTTTGCACAGAAAGGTTTGAACAATTTGTTTGAATTTATTTATTGATAGATTTTGCAACTCACTAGGAGTTTTGTTGTAGAAGCGTATACATTGCCCTTTAATTATGTACAATAGATACATTAATTTTTTGAAGCCTGGTTGTGGGCACAGCGAGTTTATGTTTATTTCTAGTATTTATATGTATTTCGCTATTTTTAGGGAAGCTTTTGATATTTTTATGAGTGTACAACAAGCTTTCATAAATATATTGACAGGGAACTGTCATGATATTTATTCCTTTGAATTTATCACGTAGGGATTCTCTGGGACCCATATTATAGATTGCACGAACAGCCCTCTTCATAGCTTAACTACCTATGTGTGGGCCCAATTGAAGTTTATCATCTAAGGTGATTCCTAAGAATACGGTACTTTGTACAATTTTTTCTTTTACGTTTATATCAGCCTTAGGTAACTTGTTTTACATTAGGTAAAATAAATCTACTTAATACATTTTGTTTTGGTTTCGTTAAGCAAAAGGTTACTGACCGTAAGCCAACTACTTTTGAGATTGCACTATTTACATCGTCGGAGTTAACAAACAACACACCACAACATTATCAAAATCGATTACAATTTCTTCATAAACAAAATCGATTGTCATAAAAAAATCGAATCAGTAAAGCATTAGGAACTGACTATTTGATTATCAGTCGAACTATCAAAAATAATATAGTTTCATGGAATAACTTAGTCGATCACTTGTATGTATCACGCTAATAAAGTGGCAAGTTTTCAAATACTTGAGAAATAGCCGGAGCCAATATCGCAGCCGCGGTGTTGCCAACTGCCGCGCGTGCATAATGCATGCCTGCGAACTGCCACTGCTATATTTGATTTGAATACGCAATGTTTCCAACAACAATATTTTCCTTCTTGTATAACCTTTTTATTAATACGTGGTTGTAGAAAGTACAAATGGTGGCATTAGGGCCCATTACCGAGCTATGACGATAGTCAACTATTTATATATTGCAATATTTGATATTATTGATAATCGACGTGGAAAGTTTGACAGGTTACATTATATTTACGAGTAACAAAGGCGTTACTTATTAAGTGCTTATTTTGCCAGCCTTACAAAAAAGTACCTAATTGACTTTCACTTGACTTTGTCGCGTATAATTAATCAAAGCTAGTAAGATTTCAGCTAATTGTTAGGTAAGTACCTAAACTTTGAGTAAACAATGTCGTTGATAGAGGTTTTCGATAAATAAGTTGAGTAACTCACACGATAAGAATATAGTCATTTCTAATGCAAACCAAGAACAAACCAATTCTTATTATATGTCTAATAAGAGTTAGTATTACTAGATGCTATATATATATATATATATATATTTAAATATATATATATAGATTTGGGTTCACTTGACCAAATAATTGCGTAGCTAGCCCACTGGTGGGATACAGTAAGGGCACAGTTGAGAATGCTCTACATATTATGCTCTCTGTGCAAAATTTCGTAGAGCTAACCATGTTCCACATTTCACTAACCATCGCCAGCTCTATATCACGGTACATTCTGTCACAAAACAAAACCAGCAATGTGTATTAAACTTACAATTCTACACAATCAAACAGAATCCATTACAACCTGAACTCAACTTTATACTTTAACAATAAAGCATACAATAGCTTTACAGATTGTCTCTATAGTGAATGGACTGTAGTGCTGAGGTAATAGGGGCCGTAGTGCTTACGTAATAGGGTTGAGTTTGGCGTGTAACATTGTTTTGATACGGTGAGTGTCCAAATATGGCGGACATTATGTTGGGATTGTTACTGAATAATTCCGAATTGCGTGCGCTGGACTGTTTGGATTCTATTTGTTTCGAATAACATAGGTCATTCGGTACTACAGATAATAAGGCAATATTCATTTAAGTATTTTTAGGTAGAGATATGGTAGAGCAGAGAACTGTAAAATTGTAGGATTTGTATATCGAACGAAACTGCTTTGAGGTTTTGATTTCATAAATCCGTATCCTTCCCCCTCTTTATTCTCCTTTCTGAAGATGGGATATTCAGAAAACGAAATATGAAATAATGAACAAGGTAAAAACAGATTTCGTAGAATAAATCCGGTTTTTATTTATTATAAATTATGATCGAAAGTGGTCTTCAGAAAAAAAAATGTTTTAGCGAATTTATATTAAAATAGGAAACATACAAAACCAAGCCACAAAACAGTTTTTAAATCAACTCGTCGCTTCTGTTACTTACGTGTCAAATAACCAATTTGTGTCTTGAATCGTAGTCTTTCCTTGAAGACATAAACTTCATATCATAAAGTCTTGTACATTCAATATTCCTAGTAGGTACGTAAACAAGGTTGTAAGATAGGGTGGTGTACAGTCACCGCCAGCGTCTGCACACAGCCGGCGCCATGTGACGTCACGGACACGTCACGCCCAGAGGAGCGCCGGAACGCGTTTTCAATTCTCTTTTACATGTGACTCGTACATGGGGGAGGGTCGGCATAAACAATGGAGAACTCACTTACACATTTATAAATTGTTTCGATATTATGGTCCACGTTGTGGAAAAGGTAGATAGAGATCAAATAAGCAATATCATTACGCAAATGCAATGTGTCGAAGTGCGTCTGCTGCACGAGAACGCTAAAACTACAAATCGATTGGGATAAAACTTTATATACCTAGGTAGATTAAGTTTTATCCAAATGTAACAGAACCCTATATTTATCTCTCAAACACGTGTGAAGCCAAAGGCAGAAGCTAGTGATAAAGCCCTTGTTAGCTAGAAATACCTACCGAATTGTTATGGAAAAATGGCCCTAACTTTTGAACAGTTACCTAGGTAAATTTAATTGTATTCATAGCCTAGCTTTCTAGTTGATCAGTTTAGAATCATAACTGAAATACCAACAAATCTTTTCCTCGACATTCCATTCCATTCGGTTTCACTAAACACCCCAAATCAAACAACCCCCGCCAAATTCAATTTAGCAAAAAACCATTGCGAATCATCCGTCGGGTTTTTATCATTATTTTCGTCCTCCCGTCGTTCCCGGGGGAGTGCTGCTATGCGTTTCATCAAAACAATTTGTGCGCGACTGTACAGTCACAATCACAAACAAAAGTCGATTTTTTTACCGACTTATAGTCAGTAAAAATGTATAACGAATAAGGGGGTTTATGTTAGTACTAGTTTCAAGCACAGCATGACGTGTTATGGGTACTAGATAACTGATAAGTACGGGTACGGAACCATAAAAAATCTTGTAGGTATAATTATGTACTATGGTCACATAAATAAGCAGAGAAATACACAGTCATAATTACTGGTAGGTAGGTACTGTGCAGGTATTTATTACAATCAATGCATTCAGCGACTTTCCTGGCTGAGTGTACCGTATAGTATAGCAGTATCTACTAGGGAGGTTTTACGCTTGTTTTATAGATATGCCTCGTATGAAGGATCGCATGCGCCGACTCAGCGCCGGTTTATGAACGTACAAGTGCTGTCATGCACATAAACTAGGTTTATACAATGTAATGACGTAATAGCTAGTCAATTTCGTGACGGAATATATAGGTAATGGAAATCTTTCTTCAAAGCCCCGAGAAACAATACATACACATTTTTGATATCCACAGAAGAGAACAATAGATTTATTATTCGTAAGATAAGAGCGAGTAATTCTTAGTTTTACTTCGGATTTAGAGTAACTCGTTCGGAACAGGTACTTTACCTACAACAGAACTAACCTCACAGCCGCAGGAAAAATCAATTTACAATGGTAGGTAGGTAGACATAAGAGCCGTAAGTACAAAAACTAGGTAAAGTAACGCATAAATATGAATGGTGGTCCGAAGGTGAGTTATGGCAGAAAGTACTAAACTTATTGCTTTGTGTTGTTTGTACCTACCGCGGCGCGCGGCCGGCACGAGAGAGATATATTGCACTTTATTATGTGCATGTTTAGAATCGTATTATTTACGTCGCTCGTTCGAATTGCCTCGGATTTAACTTTGCTATTGGCTTGTATTTTCTTTAGGATAGTTTTATAGGTAACTTGAAGTTTTCAGACTATTTACTGAGGGAAAAGTATTTAGTTTTGTACTGCGAGAGATGGAGCCAGCTCGCTCACTGCTGGCGAGCGCAAATGTTTATAAATCGGCGCCCGCGGCTAATCTACTCGATAGTCCACGAAACGTACCTTGTTTTGTTTGTAGGTTTTATGTAGCACTTTACACACACCAACGACGCAGACCTACCCGAAACAAATATCTGCAGATCCCACCAAAACTTGTCCCGAAACGGGAATCGAATTCGTTACCTTCTGCGTCACAGCCGGACCTTCGCCCGCTGCGCTGCGCCACTGAGGATGCCAAAGAGGAAGCTGAATAATATAATATTTGTAATCGTGATTATGTTTCCCTTCCAGTGTCAAACAATGCCCTCAGCGCGTGCGCAGCGCAGCAGGCGATGGACAAGGACGGCAAGAAGAAGCACACGCGGCCCACCTTCAGCGGACAGCAGATCTTCGCGCTGGAGAAGACCTTCGAGCAGACCAAGTACCTGGCGGGGCCGGAGCGGGCCAAGCTGGCGTACGCGCTCGGCATGACGGAGTCACAGGTCAAGGTAGGATACAGTTATACTGGACCATCATAATCATATTCTATTGCATTTCCAAAGAAAATAAGTTGTACCGTCTTGGTCACATAGGTGCCAAAGAAAGGGTCCGATGAACCCTTTGATTCGGGATGAATCATCATGGTGGGTCAAAGCTTGTGCGGAAATAGACGGGCCAATTTTCCGAATGACTTTTCAAAACAAACTGTGAGTTCTTTTGATTCCTTCGGTTACCTAGACAGGATCGGTTTGGACAGATTTTGTTAAAAACCAAAACTAATCTACACAGAAGAACATCAAGTCAACTAGGGAGTCATGATTCAGTACGAGCACGGTCTTCTACTTAGAGGTAGTAAGGTTACCTATTTTGTACACAATGTACTTAAAACTTTGCATATGGCTGTTGAGAGGTTAAATATGTTTTGATAGCTTTTCCATGGCTTTTCTGAGACACTGTGCCGGTGTGTGATATTACCAACATAGTACTAATTGATATTTCTACGGTAAACTGCTCAAACGAGAATGGGACACAAGTAAAATGTCAGCTTATATTGAAATGCCAAATGAACAGTACATTCCGGTAATCGAACCCGCGCAGTAAGTGGCACAGCACCGCTCGACGCGCTAAGCCGATTACACTGATTGAAGAGTCAATCTCTTACTCCACAGAATGGCTGATAGTTAGTATGGAAGCTGGTGATCTTGCCATGGTTTCGGTGATTTGAAAAGCTTTTGGAGTCAGAACCAATAACGTTTATTAGAAAACGACTATTACAATATGCATCTTTTTTTGTTCATGTTTGTATGTACTTAAGTGGTTTACAAAAATCTGGTCTTATTGATTCGATACTCGGTTCTCTGAGCTTTAAAACGGATCCAAAAGGCATTTTAGATCTTACGAAGAGGCTGGAGCGTGAGTGGGTTAAACCAAATCTGGGTCTAATTCCTTAGCTGCTTGTATTCCGCTCTGAGTAGAGACAGAATAATTTTTATTTTCTAAAATAAATATCAAATTCCGTCGTCCACTATGCTCTTAATCTAACAATACATAACTTCTAATATAATTAAGGCATGAATCTCTAAGTCAACCAATATCTAAGTAGAATAGACACTTGAGCGCCACTACCGACCTAGGCAGTGAACACTTCGCTAGTTCAAATTGAGGCGCACATATAAATTGTGTGTAAAAAGGAGCATTTACGCCAAACTAATTAGGGGCACCCTCCTAAGGGCCGCGCTACACGCGCAAGCGGGGGTTTGTCTGCTGCGGCCACTTGTGTGCACCCCCACAGGTTGTTATGTAGGACGTTGTGAAATAATTTCACTTAATTTTGCAGGCTGATAAATAAATATTCGTTAATTTACCAAGATGTTAATAAGTATCTACTTGCTAATGTTAAATTTCTTTATAATTATCGAAAATTTGTAAAGGTTTGACTTTACTTGACTATACACACAGACACTACTTGACTATATAGTGTCATGATGAGGGTGTGTCTTTGTGTTAAATTATTTACCGTGTGAAACTTTAATCATCATCATCGAATATATTTACCTGATACCGAATAAGTATACCTACTGACTCAAATGTTATCGTAATCTGTTAAGTTATGTTCAACATTCAACAACTCAGCAACACTCAACCAAAAACTCAACAGTATACATTTGATTTCGCATTGGCCGGAAAGCGCAGTGACAGTAGCGAGAGGGCTCGGGGGGGCGCCCCTCTGCTCTGCGGTCTCGGCGTTTAGCGGGGGCGTTAGAAGGGCATGCGATTGTTTCCGTGTTTAGACTCTTTGGATTAAATATCATTGAATACGGGAGAAAATCAGGAAATTCAGATTAAAAAAAAAAGTTGACGAATATGATGACTAAATCTCAAAGAAGGCATGAACTAGATTCCAATAAGAAGGTATGCACCGGATACCCATCAGTGAATACAGTACTTGTAACAGAATTCAATGATTCAAATTTCTGAACACCGACGATGTTAAAAAACTAACGGTAAAATTTGCTATGACTGTGAACTTTGACATCATAATATGAATTTGCATATTTTTTAGTAATCGTTACTACTGTCTCAAGGTATTCAAGAATATTAATCTTAATAGAGCAGTTCCGAAACTTGATTAAACTCCGTATAAAGAGCTGTCAAGTATGCAGGATGATGCCGCGTCATCAATAAGCGAGAGTGCATGCAGCACTGGTCCGTAGGGTGCCAGATATTATACTAAGTGACGCTTTGTTGGGGCTGTGATATAGGCTCTACTTACACACGGCAACTTTAATGGAAACAAAAAGTGGATAGATTATAACTTAAATTGTTTTAAAATTGTAGATGATGGTGTGAATCAAATAAAAAATTATGTATTTTTAATATCTCAAGATATTTCAAAGTTTTTATATCTTTCTAGCATTATTAAACCATTTAATATACAGAGTGGACAAATAGACATACGAAGACACCGAGAGGTTCTCTAAACCTTAAAAATAGCAACTGTTTGGTGTACCCAAACAGTTGCCTTTTCTTAGATATTTCGCACTATTTGCATAACTATACCAACGCTTTCAGCTTCTTCGTTCATTCAGCAACTTCAGTCTCCTCGTGTACACGTGCCCTTACAGCGAGAGCAGAGCAAGAGTCGTGGTAAATGAACCGTACCGGTACTAATGTGCTCGCAACAGTTGCGATGACGAGGGAATGTGCGCCGACAGCTTCACTCGCATCCCCGCGCCGATTCATATTCACTTTTACATATATTTTATTATACAATTCTAGAAATTTTACCAGTCACTCAATTGCTAGACTCGGTTTATGTGTTTAATTAACTATGAGTCAATACATTACTTAATTAAAATCTCTGAAATGGACCAACAAAAAGTCTTACTCGGAACGCTTTCCGAGTAAAACTTTTCGTATACCTATTCTTAAGAAGGTTCTTTACGTATAGTACATAGGTATCTAAGAAATATTAACAAAGAAAATTATGATCAAAGAATAAAAACAAATTAGAACTATTAATCAAAGAAAAAAGTAATCAAAAAATTTCCTAAAAAAAAAACTATAAAAAAGATGATTTATTAACATTTTTAAAATGTATGCTCTAGTTACAGTGTGGATGCGCGAAAACGAAACAAATAGTTGTGTACTTTCGCATCGGTACAAACTTCTGGTTCTCAGTTGACAATAACACGATTTTACAAAAGAAGCAATTCAAGTAAACGTTTCATGCTCGATTGCAATTTACAAACAAATTCTTTTAAGACCATTTACCTAAATAGTACCTTTTCAATTCCGAGTCAAGGTATTATTTCCTTTGAAAGCGTAAAGTCAAACAGCCAAACGATTTATCGAGTAATACAGCTATAATCCTTTATGCCGATAACTGCACATCACTTTCATTCACAAATTGGACTCAAAAGGCAATGGGCCGTATTACACCCCTCACCCTAAACCTTACTTTCAACTCTACGTCCTTGTAATAAGGGTGGTGTGCAGTGAATGTGTACATTGGCAGGCTCATTCGATTCCCCTACTCGGTGTCATAGCTCATTTGGCATTCGATAAAATTAATCCAAAGAGAAGATTAACTTTAGGAGGGTCCTGTGTTTACACATGCGACGTTGCAGCCGCACAGTGACAAGGAAACAGTTGCTTCATTTCATTTCACGGTCAGGCTTCGTCTCAGAGCTACTAGTTTCTACCCGCGGCTTGGCACGCTTTGTTAAAGGTTATTTAAATCCAATGGAAACTGTTTTATGAATGAATTTGCTAGCTTAAGTTTTATTCCAGGCCTAGAACTACGTGTAGGTATAGAATTTTCAGCCGATCAGTTCAGTAGTTTTGGCGTGAAGAGGTAACAACAAACTTTTTCATTTATAATGTTATGAGTGTGATATGATTGACTGGGCAGCCGCTACACGCGGCCGGGGAACGACATCTGTGTCTTGGGCCATGGAAGTGCTCATTGCTAGGTTAAATATTATTAGTTTATTTCATAGCAAAGTCTAGTGTTTGGCCGCGAAGGGATTTGCTAAGAAATTTGCTAAAACCATGCGGGATACTGATCACTGATTTTCTGCGTATTTGCCTGTGTGCCTGTGATGATACCTGTTTAAGTTTGTCATTCAAAAGTCAATAACTTTATTTCTTTAGGCTTACGAAAAAGCACTTAGATAATATATGTAAAATTTTATACATAAACAGCATTCATTTATTTTAATGTCCAGAAATAGCTTGCGTCTAAAATGACAAATCTAGAACTTAGAGCAAGGAGTTCAAACTTAGACTGGAGAACTTGAACTACTTGTAGTAAGTTATTTAATAAACTGAATGCTGAAAGAGTAACGAGGGTCGGTCCGAAGGGGCCCTGCCCAGCCGCCCTGCCCGCGCTGCGCCATCCGAAACGGCATAATACAATTAATTGTAAGCGCATTCAATAAGTATAATTTAGTGCAGCGGATAATCAGGTTATATAAACTGTTTCGCAGTTGTCCGTTCACTTATATTCACTTACATTAATGTGTTTACGTTTCCGTTAAATGCATAGTGATGATTACGTTAATATTCAATTTATTAAATTGGTGTTGCTAGTTTATTCAATGAATATTTTGCTATTAATGCAAGTTCTTTAGAATACCGTATTTAAGAGGAGGCCTACATCCAACGGGTGCACACGGCCTGAATAGTTATGATGGTGATGAAAGTAAACATAGGAAACTCAATGTGAACATGTGAAAGTTTTTTCATTTGAGCGAGCATCAATCGAATCCAGAAATTAACATAATCCCTATTTAATTACACGTTCTGAATACATTACAATATTGTCCATAAATTATAGTAATCGATCAATAAAAATATTATATCAGAAAGAAACATAAAAATATAAAACTATAAACTGGAGGTTTATTCGACACAATCATTTTGACTATTGCGAATTAATTCATTATGGTCATAACATTTTGACAATATAAATTGCAGAAAACAGTCATTATAAAATACCTTCTCAGGTTTTTTTACAAACCTGCCTCGCGACATGTTTTTTTTCTATGAAAAAACTATAAAGTTTTTGAAAATGTAAACAATGAATATGGTTATAGGGGAACGAGAATTAAAATCTGCTGCTTTAAAAGAAGGCGATCGCATCGTCGTTTTGATAAAATAATACTCAGTTCGGACTTGCCTGACACTATCCAGACTTGCCTGATACTATCCGGACTTGCCTGACACTATCCGGACTTGCCTGACACTATCCGGATTGGCCTGACTCTATATCGCGTCTCTAAATGAAGTATGCCTACCTATTCTTATTTAAATACTCTAAAGCAAAGTGTCCACTGGCAAGTAACTTCCGCAATTTCTTGCAGAAGGTAATTGACGACTGATTCCACTTCCATTTTTCCATTCGCGTCGTGGGACTCGCAGCAAGTTCGACACGCCACTAAAACTGTCCGCTTGTGTAAAAAAGTTCACTTGCGCGAGCGCTTACACGAAGTCGCTTGCGCAAGTCAAATTCTGCAAAATATACTATCAGCAGACACTTTGCTTCAGTAAAAAAGGTTGTATACAGACAAAGAATAAGAGAAGGTATACATTACTTGTATAAGGTGTACTTGTTATGTCCCTTTTCCGAGTGGGTGGAGGGAAATGAAACCAGTCTCCATTGTCTGTTTCCTCTCTCGCTGCATATCTGAGTCTATCTCGATTGAAATGCAAATTCTAAACATTGTTACATGTCGTTATCGTTACATTTATTGCCGCAGTAAAGTCCATCGAATTAGTCCTGAGTCGGAATCGAACCTGCTTCCCACAGGGTGCAGTTTTTGCATGACTAATTTTTAAGGGACATTTGGAATATTCGTGTAAAACGGCTCTATTGTGCTTTTTATGTGTGAGGGGTGAATGATGAAATGTAAGATGTGTAATCCATCCTTTTATCTGGAGATGGTTTTATCTTGATTAAATATTAAGTAAATTTAATTAAAGCTAGTATTCTGGAAGTAGGTCTTTGTCATTTTAGTGAGTAGCCTTGAATAATCTATGTTAGGTGTCGTTTATCAATGGCAAGATAAGGTCTATGCACAACGAGTCGATGCATTTGCATCGACTCGTTGTGCCCACAGTTGTAGCCTAATTAGGCTACACAAAATAAAGGTATCTTTTAAAGGACAATGTATATGCTTCTACAACAAAAATCCAAGTGAGTTGATAAAATTACAATGAAAACTTATCAAACAAATAGTCAAACATATCCTTTGTACAAGGACTTACTGCAAAATTTTCTATTACGACTTCTGACTTATTTTTACTTTAAAGAAATTACATAATACACTTTATTTCCTACTTTTGCTTAGGTTATCTGAATTTTGTGACGTGTCCAAGAGGTCTGTAAGGTCTAAAGAAAATAAAGCACTTTGAGTTTTTAGTTTTGATTCCTTACTTAGATGTGCAGCCTTTCACTGGTACCCTTTCACTGGTACCCTGATAGAGTAAATATAAAAATATTTATATTTATGTATTATTGCACGAAAAGTGGCGGCAAGGTCACATGCCACCGAGATCCGGAAATATTACCCCGTATTACAGATATGTATCAGCGCCATCACACAATCTGCGCTAACCCTGTATCAATCCCAAACCATCTAATAAAGGATGCAAACACCGCGCACTTCATAAAGGCGCACATCCACCGAGGCGCTCTAATGACATCAAGATAAGATTAACGACACTTTAAACCCGTGTATCTAGTGTATATCCAGCTTCAGGGGGCTCCCCCTGCGAAGCATATTAAATTATTGTGATGGATCGCGCTATAATTTAATTTTAATGTGTTTTGATAAAAATAAAGCGTTTTGAATGCTTTTTATAATTTTAGCATAATTGAAATATAATTTGGTTAGTGGTGCGTAAAATGGGGTTCGTTGTGAGATTTAAATGCAGAGATTTTAAGATTAGTCGTTTTGGAGCTTTTTACGATTTTTTTGAAAAAACTGATTTTATTTTAGTATTGATATCGTATTATAAAGAAGTTTAGTTAGGGTAACTTTTTCCAATTTCTTTCTAATTGTTCTCATTGAGATCAAATTAATCGATCTTTGTTGTGAATGGAACAATGGGATATACTTAGTATATACAATACATACCCATAATTGTTGTTAATCAGGATATAAACCATAAAAACTAATTTAAATGTATAGTAGGTACGGAACTTCTTGTCTCTATTCTTTTCTAAAATGATAACACTTGAGAAAATCAAAACTAAACGACTGTCCTGATTGATAGTGGCACTAAACAGTTTAAACGTACATTTGCATCGACGCATCACTCATGCAGGGTTAACTTTACTTCACACGTCATTAACCACCATAAATACAATCAATTTCTACGAATAGCTCGAGTGGACTTTTGCTTAGCAGTAGAAAAGTTATTCGATATTCTTCTGTTGTGTTAGTAGTAGTAGGTACATAGGGGGGCTCCGCGGTACATTGCCCAATTCCAATTCTGCCCAATTCTGTCTTTACATGTCATAAAAACTTCAGAATTATAATTAGAGTCAATACAATAACATTAAAACCCCCAAAAATAAACAAACACACAAAACGTTTTTTCTGATAAACACCTTGTGAAGTAATTGGGTCTTTTTTCAAAACCGTTTTAACCTTGTTGGTCGTGTTTTGATAAGATATTGGTCATATTTTGTGATTTGTTTCATAACATTTAACGGATTCGTTTAAAAAAAATATTTTAAAATATTTCGCATTATAAAAATAGACGTCTATCGTTGTCATTCTAGGTTGTAAGAAAATTTACATTTAACTAGAGAAAAAATAGATTCAAACGTATTGCATGCTATTCAGAGAAACAATAATAAAAAGTGCACAAAGATACTTACTTAGTATAACTAATAAAATCAGACACCATTCGCCATCAACACATGTATTTGTAGCATTCATCAACCATGTCGTTCCGTATTTGAACGATTGACAGTCACTCGATGACGTATATCCGGCTAAATTCCCGCCTAAATCTATCCGACAGGCACTGATAACATTACCAACCTGACCTCAAATCCCTCAATGTAGTTTGAGCTTTAAAACATTGATATAAATTCTAAAACTGATATGTCGTGTTACACAAACCATCCTACATAGTCCTGAAAGGAATTTCGACTGTATGGCTATTTTCATAGAGTGGAAAATCCATTGGCGTGTGCGGTGATCAATCGATTGTCTCGATGACAGTTGGGCGCTCCGTAATCGACGATCATTAGTGCGACTGAATCGCTTCGGGTGAAACATCTGCATTTCGCATATACTATGTTCATGAATTTAATTGGGATTTATTGATGAGCTCATTATGGGCGCCATGTTGGATTGTCATGGTTTTTTATTTTAAAGTCTCGAGTAAAACGTTCGAGTAAAACGTTTACATGCATCAAGCATTCCAGCGGTGAAATTACCGAATGATATCGCGAAGGTCG
The DNA here is from genome assembly GCA_947086465.1 of Eupithecia exiguata. NCBI lineage: Eukaryota > Metazoa > Arthropoda > Insecta > Lepidoptera > Geometridae > Eupithecia > Eupithecia exiguata. Next base: position 453,250 of record OX352246.1, read on the forward strand.
CAGAACAAACCTGGATGTCACTCAAGGCTGAGACTGTATCAGCGTTATTTTTTGCGTTGCATACCTAAGTTAACCATAAGGGTGAGTCAGGCTGGGTTGTGATGATGCTGATTGAACAGTATCTCAATGTATCAGGGTAACTCACAAACGACGATATCTATCTGGTTCTGGTGGAGATCGATGGATAATACTTTCATTTCATCGCCTTATAAAACAGATAATAACTAGGCTATGAAGTTCATGTTAAAAGGTTAGGCAGGAAGTTTCCATTTCTAAACTTGCGATTTGATAACAATATTATACTTGATTACTCGGCCCGTGACCACGACCGCTGTAACGCATACGCACCGTACGGGAAATAATAACAAAAGGTAAGCAAGAAATAACCCGATACATACAAATACGAAAATAGAAACTAATCTCATTAGATTTCAGAAATCAATCAGAACTTTATTATTTCAGTTCATAGATCTTTATTTTCTCATTTACAACAAATATGCTACATAGATGAGAAACTTAAACTATGTCTATAATTATGTTATTTTTCGTCTTTCTAAATGTTGTCTAGTAGTGTTACATCCTCAGATATATATTTTTGCAATTTGGTTTTAAACACGCCAAACGTTCCAGCACCTTCAATGTCTTCTGGTAGCCTGTTATAGAACTGAAACTTATGTTCATCCCACATTGTCCTGCAACAGGGCAAATGCTTCTTTCCCGTTCTTATAGCTTTCTCTGTCGCTGTCATTGGACCTTTTATTAATAACTTAAAATATAAAACTTATCATATTTCTAATATTTGGTCCCTTCCACACCACAAACATGTCAATACCGCCGTATTCCTTTCTTCGACTCCGACACAACCAGCTCCCGCCATCAAAATAATTTATAGTCGATAAATAAGGAGTGCGAACGCTGTACGGAACCCTAAAACAAGTCGTTAACGCAATTAGGGTTCCGTAGCCGCCCGCAACACGGAAGGAGCCTTGTGTATTGTATAAGTGGTATTGCTATAGTTATACGTACTCAGGGTATTGATTGCAGTTTGGAGGTTCCTTGAGGTTTATTTTCTTTCTGATATTAATTTTCTTGGGAATCGCAATCCTTCCAAGTATTTTTAGGCATGTAGAGTTTTATGAACGTTCCAGTGAGTCCAAAATCAAAGTGTTTCAAGACCATAAGACGAGAAGATATGAAGATGTGAACTGTAAAATATCACACCGATGCTTAACAGTCGTGAAACGTTGTGAATACTTTTCATGAGACGTTGGGAATAGGTGCGTCTCTCGTGAGCCGTTGGGATAAGCCATGTGTGAGACGTCGGGAATAGGCGCCTCTCTCGTGAGATGAGAGTAATTCACAATTAGAGACGTCGAACACCTATTTAGCTAGCAAGTGCTTGTCGAATCTCGCCTGTTCGACCCAGAGGTATTGTTCGTTGCAAAAATCGTCGTCTCATATAAAACACGTCTGATCCACGCTCTCCCTCCCACAGCTGGACATTAATTGTGAGAGATTGTTCCACAAGCAAAACAATAATCTATCTTCGTTCGAGTTTGCAAACATTATTGTTGAATTGTGTATTTAAAGTACGTATTTTTTTATGATCAATAGAACTTCTTTTGACCACAATCTCACCTGATGGAGAGCGACGATGTGCCTAACGATTTATCACGAAGGTCTAATCGACACTTATTCACTCCTGTCTTGAAGAGATCCAGGTTATAATCGGCTAGAAAAACAGTAGCAGGTAGTGAGTTCCAACTTTATCCGTGCAAATGATGAAGGAATTGATTTATAACAATAAACATAACTGCACAACACTGAAGTTTGAACATAAACGATAAATATTCTGCCATCACAACATCCAACACCCTCGGATCTAAAACCAAACCTTCATTCCTCGACGATTCCGTCTACATCGAACCTACTCTACATTCGCAAAATCACCTATTCAACTCACTACCTTATTACAACTGCCTACAGTCTTAAGTTCCTCGCTTAACATTTCCTTCATGTCTCTCTCTCCTCTGTGTAGCACACATTTTCAGAGATGTCAGGTTTGACTTTTGATTTAGATTTTAGAGACCGCGGCACGCCGCCTCGTCAGCTTGGTCATTTCATCGGTGAAACAGTAGAACATCTCATCATATGTACATATGTACTATAGAGGCGTTTTATTGAACAAAAGTACAAAATATTTGGACTAGACAAGAGACTAGAGTGCGCTTTTGCGTGAATCAGTCAAATTAACATGTTCAGTTCCTATATCCATACACATATTATAAATCCGAAAGTAAATCTGTCTCTCTGTTACCTTTTCGATTCGATTTCGAGATTCGGTCGTAATGAAATTTGACAGGAAGGTAAAAAGTATCCCGGGGATACTGGACATGCGCGGCCGGAGCCGCGAGCTGCAGCTAGTATTATATAGGTACATAATTTGCATTGACCCTTTGACGGACATCCTCTCCTGAAGACGCCTTTTTGATACGTTAGTTTTTAAGTTAAACCTTATTGTGATAAAGTTTCAGTTGAAAGTCCTTTCTTCCATTGCGTCATGATTTTACTTTCCTGTAGCAAGTAAAAGTTAGTCTTTATTGTGAAGTGGTTAGAATTGAATTTATTGTTGAGGGACGCAGCTGAGGATAAGCCAGGGTGATAGAAGGGCTCCGCGATGCAAATCTGTTAATGTTTTGTAGAAAACAATTTTATTTTTGATCATTTGTTTCCCTGAGGAATGTTAGTGCGGATATTTTATTTGACCGATCGTGCGCTGCAAAGAGGCGGTCAATGCGATTGTGATTATTGGTATTAACAGTTTTGTTGCGAGTATATAATTTTTTTTATATTTTCATAGATTCTGTTTTTGTCAAGCTATTTTGAGTAAAAATGTTGTTTTTATTGGAGTTCAGTTTGCGTGTGCAAAGTATAATTGGACAGAAAGTAACCTGTTCCACTTTGCCACAAAGATAAAAAACTAAATGACAAAATACATTAAAAAAGACAGCAGACAATTAGAAAAAATATGTACCTATTACTGACGAAAATATGCCGCTGGAAGTTGGTTTTCTTTCATAATGGACTTGCATTTCTCGAAATACATGTTGTTGTTGTAACTTAATACTCCGATTTGCACACAACTCATCTACAATATCACACTAACATATATTTAATTGCGAAGTTTTGGATGTTTTTTTACCTCTTCATACAGTGACTACTGAACGGATTGGACTAAAATTTCGCGTACATTAATATTCGAATGTTTCCATAAAAACAAAGCGTGGGAAGCCGCGGGCTGAAACTAGTATACAAAAGTTAGGATGGATGTTTGTTTCACAATCCAAAATCCTTTATTTCCATAAATACAAAAATGTACACTAGGAAAAGGTCAAATTATTAAAATAAAACACTGAAACGAAAATAAAGTGGTATTTTTGGATTTCTGTCGCTTCGGTATGTAGACTAAAGTAAAGAAGCGACTAAGAAACCTTTAGCCTGTTAGTTGTTATTTTTCGAGTTGGGAGCAAAACCCGTCCCAAGTTTTTTTTTATCTTCTATCGGATATTTTGTAGTAAGCCTTTGTGCACAGGAAGGTTTGGACCGTTTCTTTGAATTTATTTACTGATAGATTTTGCAACTCACTAAGAGTTTTGCAACTTCCTGATCGGATTGGGCTTATATTTGTTTAGCTTTAGTTCAAGACCTGGATGAACATATTAGAGGCTACTTTTTGTTCTTCAGGCCATAGAAGCTACTAAATTGATAAACCAATATAATTGTTCGTTAAAATCTATTTATATTTAATAAAGTAAATCAAACCTACCCTCTCTAATGCATCAATCAACACGCGCATTACAAAGTATTAGGGCCCGGCCACATTTGGCGTTGCGCTATTAGGGCCCGGCCACATTCGGCGTGGGCGTATTAGCATGACAATGTGCACGACCCTTAACTTGTTTGTTGTTTGACAGATGGGGCGCAACGATCGGTCGCGGTAAAACCAATATGTCTGCATTTATTACAAATAAATCATTTTAAATATGATTTGATTATTTTGAAAAACTAAAAATGACTTCGATTCTCTTAATTATACATTGTTTCATTTTACCGGACACTACCTGTCCCTCGTCAAAAATGTTTCCGGGACCTCTGCGGGATCATTCTCTTAAACAATAGCGATCATTGAACTGACACAAAAATAGCGAAAAAAAATTACACATATATATATATAGACACAAATATGAAACCTCCTCCTTTTTTCGAAGGTGGTTAAAAATAACTCCATAATTATAACATTTGCCAGATTTACCTTCATCATCATCATCATCATCGAGTCCACGCTACACAGCCTTCCATAACGAAAGCCATACTATCTTCTGCCACATCCAGCATCTTCCTGCAGTCTAAAGCAGGTCCTCATCCTACCTGAACCCAGGGAGTCCTACACTATATTTGACGAGTCGTAGTGAAAGCTGAGTGCAGTTTTATTTGTGTTTTTTGTGTTTTTTTCCTTAATAAATTAACAATTTGGTTTGTTGCGGCATTAATTTCACATACTTAAAAGATTTAAAAACTAAAAAAGCTATAATACCCCTCTCACACAGAATTATGAAGCTGCAAACTAAGCAGAGCTTGTGTTATGGCTACTAGATAACTGATACGAGCCGCGCACAACGATCATTAACTGGCTAAATCAAAGTTAATTAAAATTAGACTTTTAAATATTGATGTGCAAGTGGGGCTAATACAATACACTACATAGATATATGTAATATATATTACATTATATAGAAAATATCTAGAACACCCAGAGGAATAAATATCTGCAGATGTACAAAAATTGGTCCTGAGGCGGGAATCGAACCCGCAACCTGTATTTCAAACAGACCTTCGCCCACCGCGCCGCGTCACTCGGATAAACACGTCCAAGGCGCAAGCAGGAGATAGTAAATGTTTAAAACTGAAGATAAACCCATTCCTATTTTTCCCCATCTCCTCTACGTATTCCGCCATACCTCTCTCCTTACAAAGCCTTCAAAACAAACCCTACAATAATAAGGCCGTGATTGATACAATAGAATCCCGCGTCGACACGCCATTTGCATTTTTATTTCCATCCCCCCACACCCCCGCCCCTTTTCAAGATGGACGATTTATTCATAGGTACCTAACAGGCTGTTGATTTTCATAGTTCAGGAAAACTGGGGTTTTACCTATTCATGTTTTTATAGTTGATAACATTTCTGAAAAAAAAATGTGTTAAATTATTTACTTACTAATATTTTTTTTACTTTGTTTTTAAAATTAGGAATGGTGAAATAGTTTTGTTGTCACTCGGTCTGTCTTTTTATGAACTTATAACGGCTGAACCGATTTTAAAGATACTTCGAAGAATTTAATAGAATCCCGGGGAAGGGCTAAAGCAAGTTATTCTCCCGAAAATGAAGGTACGTGTGAAACCGCGGGCTGAAGCTAGTAACGAACAGAACCGTTGTGAAGTTGTATAAGTACCAGTAGGTATTATTAAAGTAATGATTGAAAGTGCCTATAAAGCTGTATAATTTTTAATCAAAATTCGTCACGCACCCGTTGACATTTCCGGATCGGATCATTGTATCGATATCACGACACGAATAATCGATTTTACTACTCGATCGAGAAGTCGATCGCTTTTTAGATTATAATCATGTTTAATTAATTGAGGTTTTTGATCGCTACCGGCTGCCGTGCTAGATACGTTACTGCACGTCGCGTCCTGGGTACGAGTATAATTCTTGTAAGTATTAGAATATAGTATTATTTTAATATTTTCAATGCACACTCAGTATAATTCCAAGTAAAATGTTCAGTACCTACTTCCAAGTAAAAAGAGAAAAACTTGCGCGAAAGAAAATAGCTCAGATGTAAATTGCTACGCCGTAGCTCGCCTACGCCGTAGCACTTCGTAGACCGTCTACGAGCGCATCAATTGTTCCAAGAACTAATTCGTCAGTTTGACACTGTTTGCCGCCAGGGGCGCCCTCGTTATCCCAGATTACCGACTTACCCGCGCGTCTTCAAATAAAACACAATCTGACACTTGACACTCGCAACACTCCAGTTTTACGCGCGCAAACAATTATTTATTGCACCAGACTGTACCTGCGATCTGAAAGCGACGTTCGCACCTTTGAGTAAAGTGTAGATTCGCAAGATTTGAGCGAGCAAGATTAATAGGGCATAAAACGTAAGATAATACAATATACAAGAAGACACGTTGTTAACCGTTGAGTCCCGCGCGGTGCCGAGTGACGTGCGTTGTCTCGCTCTTACTTGTGTACTTGTCTATTTCTGTTTCAGTTGCTCGGTTTCAATTATCTGAGTAATCCCTCAATTAGGGCGGCAGATGTCGCGTCTCGCTTATGTGCCGGTTTAAAGTACAGTCGGCAGCAGCGGTGATTGCCTGGATTTGGAGATATTGAGGGCTTCGATGTAATTATTTTGTTGATTGTTATTTTATTTGGGAATTTCGTTTCGGTTGTTTAGCATATTTTGATAGATATGACGAAAACTGGGGGTGGTGTAAGCTAGGGCTACACGACTGACAATCATAACATGCTTTTTAATGAATTGTAAATGAAATAATTTATATTCAATTGTATTTTCAATAGGGTATGGAATAAGAATGACGAATAAAAAGATTATTTTTATTACGTCTTTTCATTTACAACTAGCGTAAATTTAAATTACGGTTAAAATTATGTTGTTTCAACCGGAATATAAAAAAAACTATTTGGCTTTAAAATGCTTCTAAACTTAGTAAAAATAAAATATCAAAAACATGAAAAGTTATCATTATTTGCAAACAGTACATTCCGGTCACGTCCCTTAAGGGTAGGGTACACGAGTTAGCTAATAATTAATATTATAATTAATGTTGCCATAACCGAGGTACGTTTACAGGCTTATGGCAACTCCGGCTTCATTCATTAGCCTATTGGGTAATTAAAGAACGGATTATGTGATAGACGAGATATTGTAAGGTAGGGTTTAGATATTAATGGCTTTTTAATGAGTTTCAATTTTTATTTCGTGTTCGTGAAACGAAAAGGTAAAGGTTTAATAATTAGTGGATGAAACGTAACTAGACACATTGATTGTTCGGCAAGCGTGTCTAGATACTTTAGGGATTCTCTGCTTAAATCATTTAAATTTTTTGAGATATTTTAAAGAAACTTGAAACTACGCGTAGTACGTACAAGTGCAAAATACGCACTAATATTAGAAAAATCATTTATAGTTCTTACATCACTTTCTCAAACGGAGATTTAGACAAAACGAAACACCTCCATCTACAAAAGTTTATTTTCTAAGCCAATTCTAGGAGCTACCAACAAACAATATTATTAAAATAAATAAATCAGTCTGTGCATCGACTGACCTTGCTCTGATGATAATTATCCATTAGATCAAAACACGCCTTTTTGTATCGCATTCCTATTAATTTGATCGTTCAGCTCAAAGTGCCCGCTATCGGATCTATCGATCGGATCTATAGATCATGCGCAGTAGCCGGTCGTGTGGAGCGCGGAGACAGAATGTTGCTGTCGATTAGGATTACTTTTATTACCTTTGAGTTTAATAAGTGTAATAAAGTCTTTGGAAAATAATAACAGTATTACATTCTAGAATTTCTCAGAATTTCAAAATTTTATAGTTAGAAACTAAGTTTTAGCAATCAATAAACAAACAAAGGCAGAAATGGCAATAAAAAAGAAAGAAGTTTTAATAACAGGGCATTTAGATGCCTGCAAACTAAAAAAAATATCTTCAAGTACATACTTTTTTATAAGACGAAAATTAAAACGGTCTCTAACGGCAAAAAATCAAAAGATTCCAACACATTCACAAAAACAACGAATAAATTATTATGATATACCGATGAATCACGTCACAAAAAATATCGTTTATCTCAGTAGCAGTCGAATAGAACTCATTACTACGTCTAATGCCATTACATTACCGAAACGAAAGCGACGGCTTCTGCATTCCGCCTGTCTAACTCTATCATTACATTACACATAACACTACCGGCGCATCACTCGCATGCCTACACCTAGCCTTACTTTATAGATTGACCGAGTTGGTAATAACTGCTCTATTCCAGGTGTGATTAGAATTCAATTTCGATCGGCGTTTTTTATAGTATTTTCGTATGTGTAGAACAGTTTAGTTAGCTACTACCAATTTAAATTAATAAGTACCTACCTATAAGACTTCATTTGAACTATTTGGTGAACGATCTAGAATGTACCTGTTTTACGTTAAACGTATAAGTAAAAATCTTAGGCTATTAACTGTAATAATGTGTTAGATTGTTTTTTTAGTTAAACCGTCTTGGAAACGCAACTGCGAGCGATGTCTTGTAGAGTTGTAATCCATAAATTACTAACACACTTGAGTTTGATATTTGTTTCCATAGAGACAGGGGCTAGTTTGGTCTGTCGGTAGATAATTATCGACGGGTATTCAATTTGCTTGATGAGTGTCGGCCGACGGTTTCATTTGTCAAACGGACAGACGGACGGACCGGCGCGGCGGTCCGCGTCCGACAGATATAATTATTGTAACTGTATGTGTTCCCTACTATTAGGTACTTACCTATAATACTTACATAAATATAGGTGTGAGTGACTGTGATTATTAGGTGAAATATTTTGTAGGAAAAATCCAAATCAAATAAATATACTACGGACTTCCCACACTATTTTGCAAACTCTAGATGCAGTAAGTACCTAGAATCCATTTACAATTTACCAACCGCTCCGATTATAACATTTTTATAATCGGAGCGGTTGGCTGTATTTAACATTATAATTATTTAAAATTATTGCCGAACAAAGCCACGAACAGAAGCAAGTATCACATTAAATTATGATGTCACATAAAAAAGTATGAGTGACGTATTAAATCGGACGATATTAAGATGTTTGTCAGCGGCCGCTACTCCGCCACTCCGCTACTCCGCTTGACACATTTGACGCGCTCTTAATTGATTCGATTGTGCTGGACCGCTTATGATAACATCTAATTGGGTGTATGATTAAGTTGCGCGTGAGTCATTAATGAGATGCAAGTTTCATTTCAATTCGACGGCACGATTGATTGTTTTCAAACTGTTTATGACAGAAGGCGGAGGTGAACGTCGTAAGGTGGACTAGGATGGTCCTGGCGCAGGACCGTCTGGAGCTGCACAAGGGTTTGGAGGCCTGTACCCATCAGTCAAACTAACATACCGTCTTCTACAACGGGATATTGATGAAAATTACGGTAATGGTAAATGAAATCGGTATGTCAGCCATAAAAAATACACTCGCCTGCAGTTATTCCGAGATCATGGCGCATGAAACTGCGCCGTCATATTGGAGAGCTCAAAACTCTAATCATTAATTTACTGTTGTAAATGACTAAAGAGTAAATAACTTTCGGTTATTATTTTCTTATACTTTAATATTAATATTATACTTTTGTCCATTTTCAATAGGCTACTTGACTACTGCTGGGAAATAATAACAGAACAATAATAATCTGTTAGCAAAGGACTGAAGTATTATCTACAAGATTGTCAAGTAGGATTCATGCCGAGCACCATATCATGAAGCAATAAACGTACCTTTCAATAAAATACTCGCACTTTATATTGTTCGAGTAGTTTTCCTTCTACTCCGGAACATAATCAGGCTAAGAACAAACGTAACGCGTGTTGTAGCCTCCATATATATTCATGAATCGATTCAACTGGAGGCGATATGGCTGTAATATCGATATCATTGTGATCGAGTTTCATTCGCATAACGAGCGCCCGTTCCCCGGACATTACTGGGTGGGTTTGATGAGACAGGAAGCCCCGGCCGACAACCGGGGCTTGTGAGAAGATGCACTTGTACGAGAAATGATCTTTGAGACATTACTTATCGACACAGAACATAGAAATCACTATTTTTAGGAAACTTCGGAATAATTAAAATACTTTTTTACTTCTCTGGCTCAAAAAGTGTGTCAATATAGCGTAGCTTAGCGGGAGTGAAATTAGTTTTAAGGTCTAAGGTTAAAAAATATTTTTTCTTTTTAATTTTTATTGGAAATCATCAGCCAGTAAAAGACATTCGTCTTCTTGCATAAAGACTTGACTTGTTGGTGTTCCATTTACAAAGAACATTCATTTCATTTGAATTTACTTTCATTGTTAGATGTTATGTATGGTGATTCTTCCTCTATGGTAGAATGCGTAGGTAGGTAGTAACTTTAGCTTAGCTTTGCGGAGACACAAGAAAGTTGGTATAAATCAGCGCGAAATCTCTGGAATGTTTGTTTATACAAATTAAACTGAAGATGAACTTGGGATACATTACATAAATAAAAATGATCATCAAGCGAAAATTAAAAATATGCTAATGGGACAGAATGGCAAAGAAATAATCAATAAGATTCTAAATGTTGCGGAAATCACGTGAAATTTTGCATTTAACGACAAACTCGTGAAGTAGAGAAGTGGATTCGGTGTGGAATATTTACTGAAGGTAAGTTTTTCACACACTCGAAATGAAAAGTATAGTTTTTGCACGGGACAAAACCACCCATTTTAACTCGGTCTTGTTACCTCGTTTAATAATGGGGTGGTTTGGTCCCTTGTGAAAAAATATACTATTGTTCCGTAAACAAATATGCAGTAAGAAAGAGGACAACCAAGAAAACTGTTCGTAAGCTATTTAAAATAGGAAAAAACTAACTTAAAAGTAGACTAATGCAAGTTAAATATCTGAAAGTAGATAAGAAAATCTATTCAAGACTTGCCGTGATTTCTGCAAATCATCCCAAAAAATCCAATGTCCCTAGATCATAAAATGTATTATTTCAATAATACCAATAAACAATACAGCACTGAAATAGCTGAAACTGAATGAAATAAATCCCGTGGTGTAAACAGTAAGTTAGCCAAGCACGTGTCCGCGCCGGTAATGCGCCGTCCGTATGCGCCGCGCGCTCGCGCGTTATTATATCCGCATATTGACTTTGCACTGACTCTTCCCTCCCTCCGTCCCCCCCTCTATCTAGAGATACACTCTGGTCGAATTGTGTGTTAACATTGTAAGGGTTCGTAGATGGTGACCGATTCTAAGTGTTATTTATTATGGGAAAAACAAATATTCCTGTCAACGAAGGATTGTAAACTTTCTGATTTCGACTTTCCCACCGAACCTTCTCTATAAGCACTCGTTAACTGGACTCCAAATGGATTTCTTTTCTACTTCAACCCATCTCAATATATGCGTCGCGCGACCCTCTGCCGCGGTGGTGTGGGTTTGCGCACAAAAACGAGACTGTCCTCGATTTATGTGTTATAAATTCTGTTACTCAATGAATGGATGGAAGACGCAACGACCGTGGCTGAAGCTTGCTACCCACGAGGGGTCACAGCTCTGGCTTACAAAGGCCCAGAGCTGTGGCCCTCCAACCCTGAGGTTTTGTAAGAAAGGTCAGTATTAATTCCGTTGTTTGTATTTTGTTAGAGTTCTCCTTAGTCTAGAGTGAGGTACAGTTGGTTTTGTTCATGTTGAGTTGTACGTCAACGTAGGTAACCCGCTGTATGTGCTCCCTTTTAGAAAGCTCGTCCGGCAAAAAACAATTCCTGACCCGATAACAAAGCTAGGTCTAGGTTTCAGTTCCAATACGAGTGTTAGACGAGCTCAAAACAGCTGACACAACCGATGTGAGGTTTACATTAGGTATGGAGTAGGTATGGAATCCATTCGTAAAGACAGTTTGATAGGCTCGCAGGCGGCGCCTTGCTGCGCAACATTTGTTATTAATGCCTTTTAGTTATGTTGTGGTGATCTGAGGGAATTTATATTAGAAACTTATTAAACTACGAGGGAAAAAACCGATGAAAAACCAAATTCTAGAATAAGTACTAAAGTGGTATAATTTTTTTGGTCATCATTCGAAATCAAACAACAAAACACTAACGATGCTAAACTCAAACCCCAGAGAACAATGGCTTTTCTTATCACTTATCTTTGCCCGGTCGAGTCTTTAGTCCAGCCATGGTATAAAGGATCCAGTCTCCCTATGGATATAGGGAGACTGGTCCAGTCAAAGGCTTCAGAAAACCATGAACGAGTACAAATTTGACTGTATTTCTTGATCCCAATCCTTATAAAACCGTGAGTATCCATGTTTAACATCTCGCTAACATAAAACGCTCACTAAGTGGAGCCCCTCAGCCCCCAGCCCCCAGCCCCCAGCCCGTGGAGCAGCGCGTGAACGAGACCACATCGCGCACAATCGATAGGACATTATTCATGCCGCCCCGGGGATGTCTTGGGACGAACAAACTGTAGAGTCGACTACTTGATGAAACTTCATTCATTGCAACGCCATCATTCTATCGGAATGTTAATATCAAAGTACCTATATTAAGGCGATCGTTGGTGAACGTTTAGCACGAGACTGCCACAAACACTGAGGATGTACCTGTAATAAAGGAATTATTTGTTCAAGTGGAGCTTATCGCATTGGGCTGAAGTTTTGGACTGAACAAGTTATTAATGTAGTACCTTTATACGCTACTCTTATCTTAGAAAAAAAAGCGATGACAGAATCTAATTATATTGATAGATCAATCAAGAAGCAGCAAGAAATATTACATGATATTTTATCTGGAATAAGATCTGACTAAACTTTGTAACATTTATTAACAATGCGCCTCCGCCGCACCATTGTTCCGTGAACATTACCGACACCCGCGGCCGCGTGTCGCGTCTCCGTCGATAAAACTACACAAACACCTTTATTTAGTTCAGAACACGGCGAGAACAACGTATCATTATGTTTTGGAGAGGCATCGCCATTTTTTTGGCTGTTTATTTGTTGGTCGCTCGTTTCAGTGATCGAACTATCCGCCCCTACTTGTATATCTGGAACAGATTGTTTAATCTGTAGTAAATAAGCAACTTTCAGTGAAATGGCCGATCTCAAGTCGGAGTCTTCCTCTCAGTATGAGAGCGACCGGCAGCTCTAGCACTCATAGCCGGAACTATTCGATCTGTGATCGAATAATTCCGAGTGTGAACACAAACTCCACTGGAAGGTGAACTTTTTTACAGAATATTTAAGTTTTTTGTGTTATAGTGCGTGAGCCCTCGCACTCGGGCACCGTCTCTAAGAAATTAAATAAGTACATACTGTTTCGAGTCCTGCCGAAATCTTAATTTTTTGGGAATTTATTTAATTTCTTCGAATATTCATATTCATTCAGGTTCCTTAACTCACCAATGATTGTGATCATGCAGGCCCGCCATGACTAGGATTTCTTTTCTTTTTCTTAAAAATTGCAGGTTCAATACCTCAATATCTTAGGACAATACTTCAATACCTTAGGACTTAATTGCAGGTTCAATACCTTAGGACTTGAAAGAGTAACCTGATCTTTAACCCTTAACCACTGACGTACGAATGTCATTCGTCACCGCAACCGTTATTTGTTCAAAACTTCGTTGTGCGCGGGAATACGACGTCGCCATTTTTGGTAGCTTCCTAGCCGCCAGTGACGCTTGCGCGGCGAGGGAGAGTGGACTCGAAGCACAAGTCTAAGCAGGTGAATTCGATGACCTGACGTATCACATTCGTATGGTCAGTGTTAGTGTAACTTTTTGAGTTTTTTTTAGAGACAAAATGAATAGCAAACGGTGTCATACGATGTTTGGATGCCGCCCCACAACACACTGAAGCTCTGAAATTTGAGACCTTGAAGAATTGTTACATGTGTTTCAGGCAGAAACGACGCGGAACCCATTACAGGTGTGCCATGTATGGCCAACGGATCTGTTAGTAACGTTCAAAAACAACCTGCAATAATTGCCGTTAAAAAGTGACTATATATGTGATTTACTGGTAATAATTGATTGATCTCATAAAAACCATCTTAATTACGTTACGAAACGAAGGAAATAAGTTCCTGTAATTTGTAGTTTTTTTTAAATTGATTTTTTAAAATTATGAGTGTTTGTTTTGATATCTCTAAGTATGTTATTTAATAAATATTTTTCTATGAATATTTTTATTGTTTAATAGGTCCCAGTAACGAGTATTTGAAATGTTCTTTAATATAATAAACAATAAACATATGAATAACACTTGATAACTTTCTCAGAGGTTTTTAAAAACGCAGACGAATGTCATTCGTACGTCAGTGGTAGTGTAACAAAATGACACGTCAGTGGTTAAGGGCTAGACACGAAAGAAAGAATGTATTATAAAAGGCGAGGGTGGGTATATTCCTCGTCCACTCTGGCCAGGCTACATTGTAACGCACTCAGCGGAACTTTTCCAATAACACCGCGGACGTTGCTCCTCCGTACACGTCAGGACAACACATATGGCCACCCCCCTGCCTCGGCGGTACTCTGTAGGAACCGTAAGGGGTGTACCGCGCCGCTGCTCTACACAACATTTGTGTTAGTAGGTACTTACTAACGTACGTGTACGCTATGGACAGAGTGCCCATAGGTAAAGTATTTTGTAGTAGGTACTAATTACGTAAATAAGTAGGAAATATTTTCGGTATTTCAATTTGCGTTATTGATATTTCATTATTATATATAGTATTCAAAATTCCTTCGGTATTAAAAAAGCACGGTCTCAGGCTAACTAGGCTTCAAGAAAGAACTTATGTTATAAATAGCTCCCCAGATTCATTACATTTTAGTTTATTAGTTAACTACTTAGGCTTACTATAAGCCTTATAGTTAGCTTTATTTACAAAAACATCCGTATGTAAGCAACGACTTTTATAATTATTTAATAATATCCCTAAAACTGAGCCAGAGCTTATGCAATATATCAGTTTTTTCCACTTTTCATGTCCTGCAGTGTAAGGCAATTCGGTCTCGCGTCGATATTTACAAGTTACAGCGCCGGCGTAGTGCCTCTTCCTTATATAAATGTACTTTCGGGCTCGAGACGGCCAGTTGATGGCTTCGCCTAGTTTTCTTGCCATCAAGTGTACTTACGGAAAGACATCGCGCGATATTAGATGACATAGAATGTGTTTTGTTATTATTTGCGAAGCAATAGAACAAGAAACCTTTCTGCAATATTAAGGCTTGTTGGAGAACCCGGGACAATAAACAAACAAGTCTACGCTTTTTGAACAACTTCCGTTAAAATGGGGAGTAGGTACATCAGTAGACTCAAAAACAGTTGCGCATTTTTTAAACAAATCCCGAAGTGTCACATAAACAAAAGAGAACAGGCATCCGTTATCCATAGCCATCCGTTATCCATAGCCGTCCGTTATCCATAGCCGTCACCGTGTGTATCTCAGCTCCATTAATAAAACCAGCTTATCCCTAATCTGCCTCATTCCTGCTTTCTGCAAATCTTTTCGCGCCAAAAAAGTGCCGCCATTTTACGTCGGCGAGATTTATGGCGTGGATTAAACGCTTGATAAATAATAAAACACTGATATTGGTGTTTTTATTGGCGTGTGTGAAATTGTGCTTTTAAAAGGAGTTTTCTTATTAGTTCCAGGTTTTAAGTTATGACAATTTTTTATAAAAATATTACTTAGTGCTCTGTAGTGGTTGCTTGGATATAAAATTAGTACCTTGGTGTTTAGGTAGGAAAAATTAAGCTTACTATTTTGTTCGTTTGTTTTTTAAACTATCTGAGTAAGCTGAAAAAGAGGAAAAAAATATATATTGGATGCCGGTTTGATCTGATTTATTTTTGTGTGAAATACCTACTTCGTAATGAACTAAAGAACCGGTACCTACCGGTACCTATTTGTGTGTAGTTTATTGAAAAGCTAGTGTTTTGGTGACGCTCCGCCGCCGCGCCCCCTGGCGGATGAAATATGCGGCGGGCGCGGTTTTTTATCGGTTTTATTCAATTTGTTTCGGATGTGAGCAGCTTATCGCGATCCCGATACGATACCCGCCTAGGGGGAGGGAGACAACCGCTTTACTGCAAATATCTACGCATCGTAAATGTACTTAGTAGGTACATGGGTCATTCCCTACTCCTTCGAAGTTGGTAGGTGAATAACTAGACACCTCAAATCCATTTAAGATCCAATATAGAATGAAAATGACTGAGCATTTAACTACGTACAAAATTTACAAGCAAATCAACTGAAGAACATTATCCTATACAATATAAAAAACGCAATTTAATTGTTTCGCGCGGCTGCAATACATAAATGTCGTACTATTTGTATACAAGGTACTACCACGCGGCACCTGTACGACGAGAGGGTCGAGATTCTGCTCTCAACTATTGTTCTACAATAATTGAAATTCGGTTTTTTAAATATCGGTATATAAGCCTTCTTCATATCGTGTCATGTCGTACAATGAGCACAACCACGATCACCTTACGCCAGGGTACTAGTGCAGACCAGGTGATATTCAATTCAATTCAATTCGTTTATTTCAGCTTAGATACCTACACTTAGATACACATAACATACATATTTCACCTATATACATTAGCAAAAACCAAAGTAAAATAAAAATACTTAAATTAATGGAACACACAATCTTCATAAGCGCATAGCACTATGTGTGCGCGTCCAGTGCTTCATGAAAGCGCAGTCCGTGTCCAGCCTTCCAGCTATAAGTTTCAGATAGCTACTGGTACCGACCCTGACCCGACGCATCAGGGATGCTGTTCTGTTGCGGATGATTGCGTAAAAGTCATCAACGCGGGACTCTGCAAACATCCCGGATGCGCTACAGAAGCGGCAGTCCCAGCAGCACTCTGACATGATATGTCCTCACTAATTTATTTTCTTCAGGTGAATTTCTAATTTCTGAACTTGGTTGGCTGACGCTCTACATTCCCAACATTGCATATAAGGGAGATTTTAACATTTATATTTCAACAATTCTACATTCAAATATCCACGGAGTAACCAAAACATAGTTTTAAAATGCACCCTAAGGCTCAGCGCACACGATAAGAGCGGGCGAGTGGGCGCTCGGTAATACCTTAATTTAAATTTAAATGACAACTGAGCCTGGCTGCGATAAAATCGCTCACATCATTACGGCGCGCGTAATTCTGGGCGTTTGTAACTGCTGTTTAGTGTGATTCTAGTCAGTTGAGAGGTTATTTATTATACTTTATAAGTATTTTCAACTGTTTTGACGCAGAAATAGCAGATTACGTTATGATAAAATGATAGTCTCACTCCCTACCGCAGCATTTTTGACCACGCTGTCCGGTTAAACCAATTCTAAATACTCCAAAAAGTAGGTATTTCTAGCTCCTCACCTAGGCTACT
This sequence comes from Eupithecia exiguata, assembly GCA_947086465.1. Taxonomy (NCBI): domain Eukaryota; kingdom Metazoa; phylum Arthropoda; class Insecta; order Lepidoptera; family Geometridae; genus Eupithecia; species Eupithecia exiguata. The sequence continues at coordinate 470,579 of OX352246.1, forward strand.
ATTTTGGCCAATTTAATCGTAAAGTTTTATTGTTGTTGTAACAAACACTTTTACGAATATCAAGACAACTCCCAATTGTAAAGTTATCACCTTAAGAAATTAACAAATCCAGAGTACTATAATAAATAAAAACCTTATTATCACCTTAATTTTTTTATTACAACACAATGTACCTATAGGTACATGGTGTGCTCAAATAAAACATAAACAATTTGTACAAACATACATCACGGTACCCGGAAGCCCGAATGACTCGGTACATCCGGAATGACAGCGCTCGCCGTTTTCACCACATCAGACTAAGCCGGCCTGATGAGCGGCTTACACCGCGATAACAAGGATTACGAGTACGTGTGCGCAAACACTTATTTTAAAATTTCAAGATTCGCTGATAGATAGGACGAGCGGGGGACGGATCGAACACTATCGGTCTTGTTCTACACATTTCAAATTGGACTGTGTTCTGTTGTTGTTCTGAATTTAAAACGACGCTACGTGTTTGGCTCAAGGAGTTTCGGTACCATGAGACATCAATATTTATTTCGTGCCAGTAATATTAATAATAAGTTTTGTTAAATTACAAGAGTTTTTGTGGCTTATATTTTTGAAACCTTACGATTTATTTTAATCTCCTGCCCAAATGTCAAACTTTCTTAATTACAGAAAAAGAAACTCGCACAATTTAATAACAAAGGTAGAATACATTAGTCAGCCGCGACAAAAGTTAAAAATTAAAAAAAACACAAACGGCTCTCCCGGGCCTGCTATCAAAAATCTCAGCCGTTTCATTAACTAAAAGAAAAAAGTAAAAATACTGTCACCGAAAGAGCACAGATTAAATTTTAAGGGTACTTTTCTAAATTAATTATTGAGGGAGGGAAAAAATTAAACGTCAAAATTACAACAAGATTCGCCTTAATTATGTCCAGGGGTGTCGCGGGGCGGACTAATTACATTTTCTTAATTTGCAAAGTTCCTTCGTTCCTACATTCTTGTGCGAGCGGCGAGCAGCGACCTCTCTGATTTGTATGGGGAAAGTTACAATTGTAATTTCGGTAGGTTCGCTTTTGAATTGCGTTTTGAATTATTGAAGAAGGTATTTTCCTCTTCCGGTAAAAAATAAATTCACTTTTATATTTTAGGTACCGTACCTAGGTTGTAGGTACGGTACCTAAAATAGGTACCTACATTATCTAGTTTGAGGTAGTCGACCTACCTATCTATTGGTACTTAAATGACCTATGTAACAATCTAAGCTCACTTATATATTTTATTGCTCCGTTTGCATTCGATTTTCAAAATAAAAATACGTTTTCGATTGCCAAGACTTCAGCCAGGCAGGACACTGCAAACCTGTGTGTTGCAAACTAAAAGCGTAGTAGTTATATTATGATCTCTATAGAGAAGAGAGAGCCCCCGATCCACGCTCCCCACTAACTACATTAACATTTTTATTCTTACTTAAGGTAAAGGGTTGTATTTTTTCATCGCCCAACAGAGACTTGAGATAATTCTTTTATCGCTTTAATATCTTTTGTCTTTTAAAATTTGCAAATGAGTTTTTTTAATAACGCCGAATTTGTAGACTTGAAGGGAAGGGGCTTCTAATTATTTTATGATTTACGACCAAATGGTTTATGAAGATTTCTGTTATTTTGCCTTTTTAACAAAATGAACCCTTTTTGTTTTGAAATTTGGAAGATGTTTACTCATTTTTTATCATTTATTTACACGATTCGACAAAAAAGCTTCATGTTTTCCACAGAAACATTGCATCGCAAACAGATAAATCCTAACGTGTACCAATAAACAAAAAACACTGCATATCAATGCATACATTGGGCGAAGTTTTGTTCTTTTATCCATTACCGCACGATCGATCCAACCAATTTACCCATCGCCCACAAATTCCTCAGTGTCTGATGGAAACAGATAGTGGTGCTCGCAGCACTATGTCATTCTATTTGTTTGTCATACTCCATGGTTGGGTCCATGACTCATGGTATTTGAAAAAACAAAAGGATTCGTTCGATATTCCAAATTTGGAATAAGTTTGATGATGTGCATGGGTTTGAAGATTTGGAATTGGAATGGAAATCTGAATGTCTGAATGAGCTACTATTTGTGTAAGCTTAGTACCTACCCAGGTACCTGAGAATCACACACAATCTAGTTTGTGATGCAAGCTCCGTGGAAGCTCATGCCGCTATTTCATTAGGCTTTCCCTTTTCCCGGGCGCGATGCCAACATAGCGCGACGAATATTAACGATCATTCGATGCATAATCATTCGGTTCTCGATCATTCGACTCATGATCATTGCACTAATATATGCGCAATAAAGATGGCGCGTCTGATTACAGAGCATAATCAGAGCCCATAAACAGCTCTTATTAGGCGATAGCGACGAGTTACGTACATGACTGATTTAATTAAAATTTATGATTATACCATAGAACTAATAAAGTTACCAAAGTACCATAGGCTATGCGAATGAACTAGCAATGTAACAATGAAAGACAAAATACATATTGGATGGAAGTGTATCTATGTAACATAACTACCCTATAGACAAATGTGTACCAGCAAACCTTGTAAACCTTATTTATGTAGAAGCTAATACACTCAGATCAATTCGTTTTACGACAGAACTACAAGAAATAAAACTAAATAGCGAAAGTCGATACATCGCCGTTGGCAATAAAAAATGCCGAAGAAAACAACACATTGCGCGGATCCGTGATTTATTCGCATTATTTTGCTTCATTCGCTTTTATTGTGGAAAACTTCATAGAAAGGCTAGTAAGCATTTTACGTTTTATAGTATCTCCACTCTATAATAAAGAATTGCGCTATGATTTTGTCTATGTAGGTACAGTAAGCAGCGCTAACTGGTATCCTCCTCCCAGTACATTAATGTTCTGTGAGGGGATACCAATTAGCGCTTCTTACTGTACATACCTACCTGCCTATAGACTCTGCGACCGAAAAGCACACAAGATCAATCACATGTCACTTCTGATTGAAGGTACCAGTACTAAAGTCAAACTGAGTTAAATACTTATTACTTCAATTAATAAAGGTCTATTAGTAATCAAAAGTCATCAGTGAAAAGATCCCATCGAATTCAAGTTAGTAAGTGCAGTCTACACATCTGAAAAACGTTAAGGTCGTCAAATATGAACATTGAACACTTAACAGGAGGACCAGTGCCAATAGTATTTTGTCACATTTAAAGACAACAATTATTTGACACTGTTTGTAAGGGTTAAACGGCATACAATACTTAACCCCTCACCCTTCCACAAACAAGTTATCCAAAACATTGTGAATAGTTCCCGAGGTATCCGAACAAGTATTCAACTCGACTCATAACAATACTACTAATAATATTTTCATCCTCAAAGCTCCCTATTCAATTACTTAAGTGCACCGCGAGACATACCTCTATCTCTCTCTAACCTGTTTGAATGGCGTATCTTTCTCGCTCGTCATTTAATTATGTATAACTATTATTTTTCACAGTAGCTTGTAATGGCTTGATTGAGGGAATGCGCTTGGCGGCCATCTTGTCTTGAGGTAGGAGCCAGGGGCGCGAGCGTCCGGCTTTAGGGTTCAATGTAGCCAGGGGCGCGAGCGTCCGGCTTTAGGGTTCAATGTAGCGAATAGCACTACAAGCAGAGTAGAGTAGAGTTGCATGGAACAAGCTAACTACTTCATTATTATAAAGCATAACTGCTTTTTTTTATAAATTCTGTAAATGTCAAGAAGTGGTAATTTGTCTTTTCCGTTTACATTTTTTGGTGTTAACTTGGCACATCGAGGTGACACGTAAGTAAACTGATGTGTCAGTGTGTACAGAAAAGAATTGTAACGATGAAGGTTACTTACATGTCACAATTCGCCAGCACAATGACACCTTCTCTATAAATTTTAATTTTTCTGTTTGAAAAAAAAAATGCCCACAATGCGATCTTAAAGTTCTAGAAAAGCTCATCGTAAGCTCTCGTCCGTCTTCCTGGAACTCCGGCCAACTTTTCCCTAGAACTCCGGCCAACCTTAGAACTCCGTCTCTTTCCGCCCTTGTAACAGGTAATTAAATAGGATGAGTCGAATAACGGCTTTATTAAGTTTTATGTCGTTGTTCGCGTAATGCATGGCCGTAAACTGAGGGATGCGCATGCTGCTAAGTGGAATTTGCTTTCAATATTATTAAGGAGTTATGGAGACTAATGATGTTACATTTTGTTATTACGTGCTTGATTAAGTTGAACCCGGGTTTAAGAGTAGTAGTTCCACACTCTCACGTTTAAGGCTCGTTTCACACTATGGTCCAATTTCATCGTAGCAATTGAACGCGATAAACATAAGATAAATTCAGTTCAAGCGCTTTGAACGAGTTCGGCACATAGCGCACGTTGATTCGGTTCAAGCTAAATTTAGTTTAACAAACGGTGAAATCGGGCCTAGTATTTCATTGTTACCATAGCTATTTTCGATAGGTAACATTCAAAGGCAGAACCGGCACTCAACGCCACTCTACAAAGATATTTCAAAGGTCTCTACCAAAAAGAGAATGCCAAATATATATTTAAAAAACCTGAATCTTCACGAAAAAACCGAAAGAAATTTATTAGGTACCGAGTGTTTCGAGCTTACGCTATAACAAACAAATACAAATAATAATATAATAATAATAATCACGATGCGAAAGTGTGTTTGTTTGTCCTTCCTGAAGGAAAGACGCCCTAACTAAGCAACCAACCGACTTGACTTTTGTCATAGAGTTAGTTGAAAGGAAGGAGAGTAACATAGGCTTTTTGTCCTAGTAAAACTTCAAATAGGAGTTTTCCCGTGGAGAATTCCCATAGGAGATTTCAGGAAATAATTCCCCTAGAAATGTGAAATTCTAATTTAGCGCGGGTGAAACCGCGGGGAACAGCTAGTGTTAAATAAAGAAGTCAATCTGTAAACCTCCATCAACTACAAGCAAGCAAACCTTGTTACCTCACATATTTACATGCTCCGGTTTCAGGGCCATCCCCGCAATATCGCGAGCTGTCAGTGCGCAAGACGGATGCCCCTCCACCCGGGGGCGGCGCGCGCGTGCGTGACGCGCAACCAAACGTGCGCGTTATAACTTGTACTATACATCACACTCTGCAAGCTACCAGGAACGAGAGTTTTGAATTTAACTGATGTTGAACTTACCTTCCTTGACATGCTAATTTGATTATTATACAGGGTGTGTCAAGACTACTACCGAAAACTGGGGGGGTGCAATCAGACCATGATTTTGAAAATATTTAGCGAAAAAAAAACGCGAAAAATATGTCGACCCATCAATTTTTTTTATTTTTTTTTCTAGGTACATACCCATAGCACAACACTATAAGAACATCTCTACCTAAATAAGTAATTTAAATAAGCAAAAAATTAATAAAATAAAAAAAGCAGCAATGTATTGCAAAACACCAACCGCACCGCACAGCCAAATAGGTCCCTATCCGCGCGGGCGCGGTTATTACCCTACCGACACGTGAAAGTTCCGCGCCTACGAACTTATCTTTTCAATAAATAGTTAGTAGGTAGGTACATACTACCTACGATTTAATTCTCGGCCATGACCTTGAAAGCATACCTAGAATTCATTAGAAACATACAAATTTAAATACATTTTAATCTGTCTAAAATAAATAGGTACCTACATTTGTTAAAAACAGCTGACAGACCCGCGTTTATTTTTAGAGGTCATCGTCCTGCCTAGAGAATAGGTAGTTCAGCTTTCCTTTGACACGCGCGCGGCTACGATATAATTCGCGGCCATGACCTTGAAAGCATGCCAAGAATTGATTAGAAACATCAAAATTTAAAATACATTTTAATCTGTACATTTTAATTTTTTAATCTGTCTAAAATAAGTGCCTACTTTTGTTAAGAACAGCTGACAGACCCGCGTTTATTTTTAGAGGTCATCGTCCTGCCTAGAGAATAGGTAGTTCAACTTTCCTTTGACACGCGCGCGGTTACGATTTAATTCGCGGCCATGACCTTGAAAGCATACCAAGAATTGATTAGAAACATCAAAATTTAAAATAGGTACATTTAATTTGTCTGAAATAAAGTATCCACTTTTGTTAAGAACAGCTGACAGACCCGCGTTTATTTTCAGAGGTCATCGTCCTGCCTAGAGAATAGATACCTACTACCTAGTTCGGCTTTCCTTTGACACGCGCGCGGCGCGGCGGCGGCACCTCTCCAAACTTTCCGACAAACAGGCCGCGGACGCACGTGTAACGCCTTTGACTTTTACCGACAATTTGAGCAAATTTTATTTACTAACAAACAACAAATTGGTTCCGTAGATTTATTTTAAAATGTTACTGCAAGGTAATTCTAAACATACCAACCATCATGAGTGGTACCTATTTTATCTATCTCGTAAGAAATAAGATAGGTACCTACTTATAGGCTAGTAGTTAGTTATCTCCTGAATTTTATTTAGATCGATGGGTGATCTATCACTTGATCACAAACTTGAGCTTCTGCGGAATAAGGGTGATCGTCGCCGGTTGGCGCGAAATTCAAATTATTTTATGGTATTTTTACCTGCTTTTTACAAAACATAAAAGTTACGGAAAAATACCGCACTTGTCCGTAGTTCTATTCTTTGTAATTCGCTGAAAAAATTTACACCACGAACAGACGACAGACAGCCGAGGTTTTATAATAGGGTCCCGTTAGCACCCTTTAAGTACTGAACCCTAATTACAAATAGGTAATAGGCATCAACTGTGTCGGCCTACATTTTGTCAAAGAAAAATGTAGTGTAAAAGGAAACTGAATCATATGACTGTATCAATAAGACACATAATCATAAGAGATTATGACAGAGCAATGTCGTTCGGCGTTTTTCGGCTTTTTTAAAAGGACATTATTTACCTAATTTCACTAATCTTTTGATTCATTTTGTTTTTAGTACGTGTTCATTATTCGCAGTGAACACTTGCGCGGTGCATAAAAATTGCAATACGTTCGTGTTTTTCTTCTGTTTTATGAGTTTTTCTAATTAGGTATTAGGCAGTTTAGTTTTGGTGTGTTTTTATTTCATTAATCGTTAGTCTTAGAGTACTAGGTCTTTAATTATGTTAGTGTTTTGTTTACGAGTTTATTATGTTTAGTGCGAAGGAGTATGGACAGTTGCTAATGTGTTATGGTGAAGTGAGAGGAAATGCGTCACGCACGAGCCTTGCGCATTTACCGGGATAGGTACCCCAATCAGACACATCCGTCTGATGCTAAAGTCTTCACGGCTGCATATCAAAGGGTCCTGAATAATGAACGTATTACGCCCCAAAGGCACGGGGGTGGCAGAGGGGTAGGTGTTCAGGTGCAAGAACAGGTCTTGAACTTTGCTAGGAGATACCTTCGAGTAGGTACGCGGACTGCAGCGTAAATGCTGGGGTAAATGCGAGAAGCGCCGAGGATCCTACATTCCTGGATCGTGTTCATCGGTCCACAATCAGACGTGCTCAGCTGTGCCATGAACGAGGAGGAGCGCAGTTCGTGCCATTTCTGATTCGACCGAGACTGCACCGGAATTAGGTAAGACTAAGAACGTACATACCTACCTATTAGATACTAACTTACGGCACTTGTAAACTTACGTGTACATTGCTGGCTAGCAAAACAAATAAAAATCTTTAAAAATTCATATCTCCCGCTAGAATTTTTTTTTCGGACAACGGTTTTTTTTATTCGTTTTGTTTTGGGGTGCTGCACCACCCCCCTTTGTTTTCGGTAGTGGTCTTGACACACCCTGTATAACCTGAATATTGTATTTTATTGTAAACTTTTCAAATTTAATTTCCACAGTGACTGTTAAATTTCTTTCTTTGATTTGTTTGTCCTGTAAATAAAAGTCGTACTCGGGTACTTATCTAGCTTCTAGATAAGCAATTTCATGATATTTATGTGTAAAAAACTTCTTAAATCAGTTAACCATTTCTAAAGACGCGTCTCTCTACAATGGACTATAAAAATCACAATAATTCCCCAAAACCCTAACAAATCGCTAAATCTGTCAGCATCATTAGAGCGCGTGTCATTTGTCACGCGACTTATCGCACCCTTTCGCGGCGCGATTAGTCGCGTCGTGTGGACCGACCCTAACAATACCTCACCAATGCAGTACACATACGTCCAGTGCTGGACACGTCTCAACCTAACAAGGGAAGTATTTCCATAATCACCACGCAGTGAAGGTGTTAAAACTGCACAAATGGAAACTGCTGACTTTCCTCTGGCAAGTTCTCCTAGTCGGCTCTTTCAACATCCATGGACTGAGTTGGAGGGGTCGATTCCGACGCCGCGACCTGTACGGTTTTCCTGATTGTTATATTTATAGGGTTGTTCAATCACGAGGGTAACAAGATCAACTCATTAGTCTTCCGGAAGTATCAATGGTATTTACCTACAAGAGTCTCAATTTACGTTTGTTGACCGTAAATATAAATAATGCTGGATAATTCACTTTTCAATTCACAATTTTTCATGACAAAAAAGAAAATGAGTGTGTAAAACCCCGGGCAGAAATTAGTTATCAATAATTTAAAGACCAATTACAGCAGCGAGATAGCCACCACATTTAAAGAGCTCCACACAAACTGAGCGGTGGCGCCTTCCTCTTCCATACATCCATTCAAATCTATCGACTCATACAATTATACGAACACCTTTCATTAGACTTCGATCACACGGGAAAGAGCAATGCTTACCTCATTGAGGCCACGTTAATACATTATTAATAATAAAATGATTATTATTAATAAGCCTTCGCTTCAGTTGGTAGCGCCAAGCGGATTAAACAGATTATACTTGTAGGTATGTACCGGCTATAATAATAATTGTGAACGATGTCTGCGATAGTACTCACGGATATAACAAAGAAGAGAAAATATAAGACGAGAAATAGTCATTTGTTATACAAGAGTGCAAAATTGCTTTTTAACCGCGTGCTCAACTTTGATGACCGAGCAAGCGAAGGATTCTAAAATTATTTTAAAAATTAGAATCCTGAGCGTTAGCGAGGAAATCAAAAGAGCACGAGGTAATAAATCTTTGCACTTGAGTGCAACACGTAACTTTTCATCCCACCTCAGCGAGGAAAGAGTATTTTTGCTCTTAGATATCTGAGTGTAAAAGCCGTTTTTATCCTCTAGCGGATTAGCAAAAATACTCTTTCCGAGATGGGAGGATGAAAAAATATTTTATTGACTTACAAAGAATAGGTCGCTTATTCATTTTAAAGTCAAAAGAGAGTCAGAGTATGGTAATCATAGAATAGTATGGTCGCCCCGCTTACATTCATAATCAATTCGTCAAACTCCGATAATTTTAACACTAGAAATTTATTTCGGCTATTTTATTTCGGCTTTCTTCTTTAAAATAATTAGAGAGAGAGAAGCATTCATTGATAAGCTCGGTTACAGCACAGAACAAAAATCTTCTACAAGCTGACAATAATAAAGAATATAATTATTTACTATATGTAAATAATATTGTATAATGTGTAATATATATTGTATATAACTTGGAAAGGAGTAGGTATGAGGTGCATATTATTATATGCATATATGCCTAGGACTACACGAACGGACAAGCTTATAATAAGAAAAACACATTAAGAGATCAAAGGACAAGATATACATTTAGTAGGCAGGCAGGTACCCTCGGAACGTAGGTTGCGGTACATAGGGTGCATACCTAAAAATCTGGTAGCGGTGGTAGTTAGCTGCAGTAGGTACCAACCACCTACTTAAAATTACATATTCTTTGTATGTAATACTTATTTATTTAAACAAAGCTTCACTCAAGAACTATGAAACAGAGAGTCAAGTTTGCCGCTCTATCATTTTCGTAGCACTTCGTAGACCCTCTACGAACAGACCCGAACTACAACGAAGCGCACTACAACCATAGACTAACAGTTAGTCTATGCTAGAACCAAACCTAAAACGTCTGTTACCTAAAATGATGAGCCATTTCAGTAGCAAGTACGAGTACGAGCAATCAACTCCCGCCAACATTAGCATAACGATGGCCGACAAGACCTAATTCTACGTAATTTGAACGGCGAGATTCCTTTATAAATACTTCGACATCTGCTCCCTCGGATCGCCTCTAATCATGAAAATGTATTTATGACCTAATTAAACTCCTGTCTGCCTTCCGAGCCCGCCAGAGCGGGACGGACGCATGCTTAGACGAAACGTTAAAACGAGAGAAGAGAGAGGTTTCTTTGATTAATGAGCGTTATATGGGTGGTTAAGTACCGTGTAATTTGCAAAACGACCCTTAATTACCGCTGAACATGGCTACTATCTCTATCTCTGTCTAGGTGGAAGTGAGGGTCTAGGGGAAGGAGGGAGAGATGTGAAAGTTTGCGTTGCGACTTAAAAGGCGGTATTTAATGAGGCATTATGATGTCGGGCGAGGCGATTAGGTTCACATGACGCTGCTGGCCGCTCTTTATATTTGGCTTGTTGTACAAACTCGAGAATTTGCGGCGCTCGGCGTTTACAATGTTCCACACTTTGCACGGTGCACGGCTAGGCTATTTATTGGAAGTTTCGGTATTTACTTGCAACTTTGTGGAATGCTTTTAGACTGAGTAGGGGTAGAGGAGGAATGTCGGACTCAAATAAGTTTACTAAATGGTATCTGGTGCCCGCGTACATATATGATTTTACATCGTTTGATCCTAATGTTTTAGCTCTATCTAGAAACTTGCAAACAATTTTATCAGTTTTAGTCAAAGATCAGTTACGTTAAAGTTGATAAAGTCATTCAGTAATGTGACCCACATTTTAGATGCTAAGTCATTATGGATCTACGTAAATTGAGTTGTGTATGATACATTCAGAAACTAACCAAAACATTTCCTTGTCCACAGGTCTGGTTCCAAAACAGAAGAACAAAATGGCGGAAAAAACACGCAGCCGAAATGGCGACCGCGAAACGCAAGCAGGAGGAGCTCGGCGACGAATGCGACGACCAGGAGCAACACGACAACGAGTGCTCTGATGACGACGACGCCAAGCGGCCACGGCTCGACATCCACCACCAACACCTGAACCATCATCAGATGCCGCACCACCGGCAGTGATCCACCCCCGCGGCGCCGGACCTTGACCCTTCCGTCTATAGGGATCAGCTCGACGCCAGCGCTAGTGACAGTGACAAAAAGGACGAATTAAACTCGAACGAAGTGAACAGTGTTAACGAGGACTTCGACGAGAAGTTCGATAAAAACTTTCCGCAATATAAGGTCGAAGATAATTACTACAGTGCTTATCCGGAGTACCTAGTGCCGAGGACGCTCGAGGATACCAGCGATGTGCCATTCGACCTGTCAAACTGGCAGGTCAGGTCCAACAAGTTTGATCCGAGCGGGTCCGGGCTTGATCAAGCCTCGAGCCGAGAGCTTGGCAAAACTGACCGCCAGCAAACTGATCAGAATGACCCGAATGATCAAAGTGATCAGGGTGATCAGCCGATCAATTTTGCGTATTATCATTTCTAAGTTTGTGATTGATCTGTAAATAGTCAGTAGTCTGTGAATAAGTAATTTATTTAGATTTTACATGAATATTGTTAGCTGTAACTTTATTGTGAAGTTTAACCTTCTCTGGTGCCAAGTAGTTTATGTCATTTTCATATAATTCAATTATAATTTTCTCAAATCATGAAGTTTACCTTTTTCCGACGTATTAAATATAGGTAGGTAAGTATTCCTTACAGACCTAATTGTATTTCTGTGACATATAAATGCTATTCATAAATTATTGATTGTAAATAACTACTCTAATTAATTATTGTAAGAATTCACGAAAGTATTTTAAAGAATTGTCGCTAAAACGCGCAATGCAATAAAGTTAATGTAAATTTTAAGTGTAAATAAATATTTAAACGAATTTAACTATTGTAATTATAAAACTACGAGTAGTACGACCACGCATTATGGTTCATACCTACATTATATAAATGAGCCAAAAATATGCCAAACAACACCTAGGTACCTAAGTCTCTTACATTTGTTTTATTGGAAAACGTACGAGTTTGAATCACTATCATGAACCTATACTAGTCCGTGGACATAGGCCTCCCCTAAGGAACGCCATAAGTCTCCAAGAGTCTAGATGATAATAAATGTCATCAAAATACTGTAAAAACAATAACTGAAACATTTTAAGCTACAGTTATTTTATAAACATAATATTTTGTTACAAAAATACATTTATAACTAGGCATGTTTTTGGCTATATCTGTAAACAAATGAAACTTACTTAAAAATAATAAAGCTAAATAAAATAGAAAAGAGCTTTGAGAAGTTACAAATATTTGCTTGCATTGCACAGAGTTAGAACAGTTACAGTTATCTGCTTATATCCAATACACTCAAATACATTTAAATGAATATTTTAAATGAACATGTTTGTGGCAGTGCGTGCCAGTCAAGTGGTTCAAATAAACGGTTAGTCAAAATATTGCATCATTTATTTTATTTTCAAGACCTTCTAGCGGAAATGGTTACAACGTTCGTCAGCGGAAGATTATTATATAAAAAGTTAGAAATGAATTAATTGCCAAGAAATCAGATATACTCGTATGATACGACAATAACTATAATACGAGCATTGTAATTTAAATATAATATCATCAATATCATCAACATCAGTATCAAATATGATTCATCCAGACAGAATAATGTAGAAAGCAAAACAGACTTCAAGGGAATCTCTTTAGAAATCGTTATTTTTGTACTTACCTACAAAGTAGATGAGTACCTTAGATATCCACTTGAATTCTCGCATACCAAAGGATAAAAATAGATACCTAAAAAGCTCCATTGAAGTTTTTTCAGCTTCACATACCTACGAAGAGACGGTTGAAGTACCTATAGATCTCAAGATTGGTTAGATATCTGTAAGGAAATAAAAAGCTCAACACCCCCGTTCATTTGTACCCTCATAGCAATCCGATACATAGCCTACCCTCTTACATCGATAGCACCTATTGGTGGTGCTCCAGCAAAGATCGCGGTTGCCATGGTAACGGGACAGCGGGCAAAAGACAACCTTAGATTTCAGACAGTGAGTTGGTTTTAGAGTGGAGGTGATCTTGTAAAACTTGTAGCCATAAATGTAAAACAGTTTTATGGAGAGGTGCTTGTAAACGATGTGGGAGGGATGTTCAGTGGATATTGGTCAGTAAAACAATTACATTAGTCATTGTTTGACGACAGTCACAACAGCAAACGTTTATTTGTTACTCTTTAGAAAGTTGACATTAACACGAGGAACACAAGAATATAGTTCTTTTACTTGGAAACTAGGCAGGGTCTTTGCAAAGTCTAATTCTAATTCAAAGTGGGGGAACTGGGATCTGCACTGACATCTCGCATGGAAGTGTATTGTGCAACGCCTGTTGACCTGTAATACAGGTTCTATGAATAGGATCAAAGAACTTGGAGCCCTATTTTGCTAAACTAACCGCTTTACTATGACAATGGTATCGTTGCAGAATCACCATGTAGACACGTATTAGTATTCTACCTTAGATGGAAGAAACAACCGATAGAGGGAGGCACGTCAAAAGTGTCGAGGTTGAAACCAATCTAGAACTATTGTACCAATCTCTCCGTGTAAATTGCACCGCACACACTATCTAGAATTTCTCTTATCTTAGGATTCGTTGCGACTTTGGGATGATACCATCCTCATAGTCAAGCGTTTGTTGTGCACAATTGGCCCCCTGTATTACAGGTCGGCGGGTCTGGTACAATTTTATAATTATAACGTCTGGTTAGGATAAAATAATATATACAGATTAGAACTCGTTTTTATAATTGTAACAATGAAGCTAACTGCATACTATCTCAAACAATCTACAGGTAGCTCACCTGATTCATACCAACAAAAGTTGAAAGCATCCCCAAGACGCTGGCTGCATTGTCCCGCTGTATGGCAATGCTGACGCGCTTCGCCGGACTAGGTAAACGTGGGTAAAAATATATGTGTAGGGTGAACTAAACAGTGACGTCATAAAATAATAATGCCTCTGATTTTTAAAGTTTTGTTTGAGAATTTTCGTGCAGAACGGTTAAAATATTTTTAAATTATTTTTGTGGAGTTTTAGAACTTAGCTTCCTTGCATAAAATTATCAGCTTTCTAAAAGTAACGCAAGTTACAAAATTTTTGATCGAAAGTGAACAATTTACGTTTAAACGACACAAGGTTGAATTTTAAATTTTATTTCTTTACATAAAAATAAAACGTCATGTGCGAGTTGGACTCGTGCATCAAGGGATCCGTACCAACTTGTGCTCGTAAGTAATCAAACCTTTTGTTCTCAATATTAAATTATTTTAATAACTAATTTATCATAGTTCTAACTAACCTACACACTTCTGATCGTAGTATCGCCCACCTGCCAATAAAAAAATCTAATTAAGAGAGTGAATATATAGAGAGAGACCTGTGTGCGCAAAGACTTGTGCTTGTGTGTGACTTGCGAACATGGCTAGTTCCCGATAAGAGTGTCCGAAAGTCGGCTAGAAGGACATTAACATCATCATACCATTCATACCTGGATAAACGTAGCATCTAAGTGTAGCTAGTTTTACTCACGTACTTTCAGTCGATAACTCTGAACATAACCTTTTGTTGTCATTATTTCTACCATTGTAGTAATTGCTGTCTGTCTCTTTAAAACAAAAAAATGGCTCATTGATAGTTTTCGTAGTCGTATAGCTCGAAGCCCACCGCGCCGCGCAGCTTGCACCATCGTGTGCCAGAGTGGTGCGAGAAAGAGAGGTCCGTCTGAAGGTGCGACGCGACGATAAGGTGCGTTACTGCCTTTTATTTATGACTCCATTTTAAAGTGGGGGAGTCACGGAATGTCGGAGTTACTACTGAAAGAATAGTCCGACTTTTATGTAACTGAGGTAAATACTCTTAAAATAAATATGTAATAGAATATGCTCCTCCTTTTTTTTCTGCTCTCTTAAACACGTTGCAAAGGTCGAGTACATCTTTGACTAAAGTCTACTGAAGATTGATTCATCATCATTATTATATCAGCCCACTCATGTCCACCTGGACATAACATATGCATCATCCATACGACGCTCGCTGTAGATTACATGAGTAAATAAATAGGTCATTAACCCCTAAAGCTCAATTGTCCCATATTATGGGACTGATCTTCATGAATACTAAATGGGTTTTGTTTCCTGAGAGGTAATTGTCTTCAAAGTTTCATGGCAAATATCCGGAACCTCCGGAACATGGTAGATACTGGTCTGATTTCGAAAACGCTCTTACAGTTTTTAGATAATATGTAGGTACTCATTATTCCTGTGAGCTGTGCTTCAACCAAATATCCCGTGAGCAAAACCGCGTGCGAAACCTAGTTTACTAACTAACTCCGGCCTTTCCCTTCCATCCCTGCAGGTGTAGAGCGTGTGCCCTGCCGCGATGCCGCCGCCGGGCCAATCCTCCCTGATTTATAATGTGTTACAAGAGAGAGGTTAAGAGAGAGTGGGGCCCACCCCCACATGTTTGCGCTTGTTAATGGGTTATCTGGTAATGTCTGGAGGGGAGGGGAGGGGAGGGGGTGGTTTTGGATAACTGAGGTATATTATACGGTTATTGTTAGGGAAATGTGGATTGATGTTTGTTACAGTTGAGATTCATGGAAAGATTTATATAAAAAGGCAATGCAAGTTAGTGTAGTTACAAAAGGTACTACCTACCCATATAGCACATACCTTATTATTAACGAATTTTGTAGTTCCCGTACATACTACGTAGATATTTACAAAATTCGTTGAACAGCAGATGATCGCATTGTCATTTTGCGTATTCATGATGCTTTTTTCATTGGTCATTATGCGTATTAGTCAATGTGCGTCTAAACGAAACAAACGAATGTTATTATTTCTGATTAAATAAACTAACACTAGTCGTTTGTTTCTGAGGGGAAAATATAATGTCCCATTTGAAGTCGACACAAAACAAAATAGGTTTTAGAGAAAGTGCACTTGATTTATAACAGTAGTAATGAAATGATGAATATCCCTCCTTCTTGCGCGGTCGGGTAAAACGAACGGAAGGTTTTAAATTAATAAACGGTTTTATAGCGTTACAACATTAGAAAATTGTCATATAAACATGGCAAAAGCGATTAAAATCCAAATATCACGTTCAAAGCACACCGCTACAAATATAGGCAAATTCTAATTTACGAGATCATCAAAACGTGAGCCAATAGATTCGTCAAGATTTCACAATTGGGTTGGGATCTGATTTAGGCCGAACATAAACAATAAATGTAAAATAATTGGATATAAAACACAATAGGCTGTGTGTGGTACTGGTACCTACTACGTGTGTTTTAGTGTTGGGAGACCTCCACACTGGGGGGCTTATTCTGAGACTGACACCATTCATACTGTATTTTTAAATTATTATGCTTACGAAATTATAAATGAAAAATCCATATTAATCATAAATTCGAAAGTAGCTCTGTCTATATGTCTGTATATCTGTCTGTTACTTCGTCTGTACTTTTCACGCCTAAATGGCTGAACGGATATTAATGAAATTTTGCAGGGAGGTAGATGGTATCCCGGGACATAGGCTTTCTATCCTGGAAAATCACGTGCGAAGCTGCTGGCAGAAGCTAGTATTGTATATTTGAACTAAAGAGAGCAAGACAGTGCGCAATAGTTTTGTATTCCCATTAGAGCATGAGACATTTTGCTCATGAACGTTGTTTGTTTTCACGAAACCAGAACTGTAATTTTCTTTGGTTCATAATTCAAATTGTTACAAATTTAACGAAAATCTACTGCTTAAATCTTACTAGATTTAGCGGGACCTTTGAACGAGATCGTTGAAAAGAAGTTCATTTCATATCCTTCAAAATAAAAATAAATAAATAAAATACCAATGTATGTTTCCAGAATAGCTTCCTACCAGCACATTCACACCGTTCGCTGACGCGCGTCCATAGATTTACTGTCCGTCCGTCCGTCCGTCCGTCCGTGATTTATTCACTCACCCACATCGCCCACGCGCTGCTTTATGGTGAAGATCAGATCAACTGTGGATTTATTCATCTCAATAATCGTCAAGTCGAGTTATGAGATACCGAGAGCCGTGTGAGGTAGGTATGAAAGCATGAGATGGTGGCATCAGAAGGAGGAAGGTACTTACCTGATATGAGATTGGACTGTCATAATCAGGAAAACTCAAGATTTTAATTACTTCTTTTACTTTGAGTAAGTTGTTTTTAGTTTCCGTTTGATTCGATACCGCTTAAAATTTTATCTGGAAATATAATAGTAGATTGTTTTACAAGGGACTAAACCATCCCATTATATACGAGGTTGTTATACTCCCGAGCGTAGCGAGGGAGGATGACAAGACCGAGTTATAATGGGTGGTTTTGGCCCGAGTAAAACACTCTACTTTTCACTTCGATTGCGAGAAAATAAAACAATTCAAAATTAGACAATTTTCAGAAATTTTATTAAAAATTAAATGTGCAGTTAGAGCAATTTTGAATGTTTAGTGATATGTTTTTCCCGGGCAATTTTATTTCGGTTCTCTGTGATTGGGATGTGTGTGTAATATTTTGAGTTGATTGTTGTGGAGTAAAAGTTGGAGAGACTCGACTCATGCTTGAGTTTCGTGCATTATTAAGATCTGAGTGCGGCTTCAGCTGAGTTGACATATTCATCCAAACGTTGAAACATTAGTGGGACGTAACTCCTGATAGGCTTTAACTATATTAAGGTATTCTCCACTGATGACAAATTTACGCTCTTTGTTTGTTTTCGTGTTCGGCAGACTCACAGCTTGTAGGTTTGTATCCGTTTCTACGTCTTCTAGCGTTATATTAGCAAGCTCTATTCCTCTGCATGCACCGCTGATTCCATAAATTAAAGCAACCTGTTGAACAAAAAAATAAGTGTGTTATTAATCGTAATAACCTAGGTACATAATTTAGGTATGTAGGTAGGTATCTATTTATTTAGTTTGAGTTGAGTACATAAGTAGTAGGTTACCTTTGTTGCCAAGTATTGTTTATTTGGAGCGTTATTTAAAAATGTTTCGATTTCTTGTGTCGTCAAGACTTTAGATTTTTTTGCCTTGTATCCAGTGGACAATTTCTTCAGTAAAGCCGTTAAATTTACATATTTTTTAATATCGACGTCGTGTCTCGTTTGTAAGGTCATTCTTAACATTGAATATGTGCTCCAAAGAGTCGACGATTTGAATTTTTTCGATAATTCATCAAAATAAGTGAGAAAAACCCCTTCTGTAAAAGAATCCACACGTTTCTCATCTCTCCATTTCATAAAATTTTCGTAACTCTTTAAATATATTCCACGTGATTTTGTCGGCAACAGATTCATAATTATTTCTTTGCCCTTTTCTTCCATTTGCATATTAGCATCTTCACTATCACTTGATGACATTTTTCACGTTCACAATTTGGAAGTAAAAGTCAGGAAGTTAAACGTAAAAGTTTGTGATTTGGAATGAAGAAAATTCTAGAGATTTAGCGCCAATACCATCTTTTTTTTTAAATCTCTATTTAACCCGCAACGAAAGAGTTCGCATTCTACCGTGAAGGGAAGAATCAACCTTCATAAAACATCACCAAGACGGTTCTATTTTCAAAAAAAAGGTTGACGGAGCACCAAGAAGTCGAGTTTTTATGTAAGAGAACGAATGCTTTGTACTGGCTGATGATTTTAGACAAAAATTAAAAAGAAAAATTACTTTTTAGCCCGAGGGATTAAACTCGAGTTTTAGGCCTGCTAAGCTACACTATTATGATACACTTTTCGAGCAAGAGAAGTGAAAAACATATGAAAATTACATCATGATATGACAAAAATTCTAAATTTTAAGTCTTAGTGTGGTGTCATATTACATAACATAAATAAAATGTATCTCTTTACCTTAACTGAAGCATTGTTTGTAATTTTTCAAAGTATTTCTTGTTTCTCGTATCTCAACTCACCTTGCATCTAAACAATGTAGGTAACCAAAACGGATCGATGGTCAGGATTGATGGCAGCCATCCGTGGACGCAATAAAGACATCAAATAAACGTGATTGGGGTAAGACAATGGGCCGTAACTCACAGGCCTCGACTGTTGTAGATCAACGGGACAGTTTCACGATCTGCTTGTTTTTGATTACCTCCAAACGTCCAAAAACAACAAGATTGTGATAAAACAATTTGATAGCACGTGGCTAAGTGTCGCGAGCAATCTCTGTTTGGACGACCTCTGTGGTGGAGCAGCTTGGACGCTGTTGCGGGTTTGATTACCGAAAGATGATGAACGTAAGTACATTAATACCTATACATAATAGGTAGATCCTACATTTTATTATAGACATATAGTAACTGTAACACTTCATTGATTATGGATAGGTATCTAATAATCTATAAGATGGGTCATAGCAAATGGGCGCTTTTTGTTCTGGGTTTGACCGCGTTCTCGATACACATTCTGTTACCGACATCCTCTTGGACCCACAACACCAAAAATACTAGTGTGAAGTCCAGGAGTATCTGGACTGACAGGGATTGAAATTGAGATCGAGTTGTAGAACCCAGGAGCAGTCGATGACCTGGAACTGGGTGGGCCCAGCGAGAGGATAGCAGCTGGACACTTCGCTAAAATCAAGATATAGATTTTATTGCCACATAGCAGCGGGGCAATGCAGCCAGCGTCTTGGGGATGCTTCCGACTGGTATTGATATGGATCAGTTGAGCTATCTGTAGATTGTTTGCAACAGTCTGCAGTTCATTATTATTTGTGAATACCAGTTTAAATTCTCTAGTCTCTATTATTTGATGGTAATATTCTTCGTAAATATTTTTTAAACCGATATAGAAATCTAGTGTCCGAGTCAAACATCATGGGAGAAATCAAATCCTCGAGTCTCTATTGTCTCGGGCATGTAGTTCGAATGGGGGAGGATCGGGCAGCCAGTAGAGCGTATACCGGCCGCCCAAGTGGTCGGAGGCCTGTTGGTATCAATGACGGACGGTCCATTGGTACCGCTGGAGCGAAGTTGAGAAAGACCTACATGAACTTCGTGCCGTCGACCGGACTGAAACGGCAAGGGACCGGGACAACTGACGATCTCCGGTATCGGAGGCCAATATTTACTTTGGGCCTCTGCTCTACGAGAGTAAGTAAGAAAATACCCTTTGTGGTTGTTGTTTTTAATTTGTACACTTAATTACTACATAGATTTAGTAATTAAGTATATGTAAATAATGTTGGACAATTCACATAGAATCATCTAGCCCCAAGCTAAGCAGAGCTTGTGTTATGTGTACTCGTTGACTGATATAAAGTACTTATGTATTACATACATAGATATTTTTAAACAACAACGAACTAATATTTACAGATCGTACAAACATCTGTCCCAAGCGGGAACCGAACCCGTAACCTCCTGCGTCGCAATTGAAACTATAAAGCAAGCGAGGGCAATTAAAACAAGCTAAAGTTAAATGTTTCTCATCTCAGCCCATCACACCTCACCTCCATTCTGTATTTAACACGTCGCCTGCCGGATGCATGTGAATGAACTGACCCTCATTTGCGGGGTCGTAAAGTCCCACTCGATCCTCTCAATTAATCAATCGGCTGAGCAGATCCCGATGCGGTTTATGATTATGGTTCATTTTGTGATGTTTTCTTGTAGTTGTTGTAAAGTGTTAGTGTCGTGTTAGTGGAGTGGTTTTGGTACAAATGCTTGTGTTTTGGTGGTCCCTTGGTTTATGCGTCTGATAGCACATTAGTTGGTCATAATTCAAACTCGTTATAGTTCAAGCAAACCTGTTAGCAGATTAAAACCTAAAGTGCACTAAATTCAGGAAAACGGCAATGCCATTAGCTTCTTCAACAACATCTTATTTCTTATTTGATAACAATTTATAGTAAAAAAAATGGTTTTGATAAGTGCTTATTTTGTAAGAAAAAAGAAATAAAAATATTGAATCTCAATTGATTGCGTTTGTTCCGAAATTTGCCATTGAATGTGACAAGATCAACGAAGGTTTCATCAACTCCTGAGCTACCAACCGATCCTTCATACCCTGACTGATCATCGCTTTAATTAAACAATCTCGATGAAATCTCTTGTAAACGTGAGTAATTCGACGAAAATAATAAGTATTTGTTAAGAGTGTGCTATTGATTATGTTAATCACCGTTCGACCAGCTGCAGGCAAGCTTCGCACGAAAGCTGGTCTAGTATCTGTAGAAGATATGTATGTACCTACCATGCGAGCGGAGTGATCGGGGTAGGAAGTGAAACGAGTACATTCTGTTAATGCAGCCTTAACTAATATAAATGATTAAATGATATGAAATTTAAACTATTTATTTCTCGTAAACCACAATACATATCAAACCATACAATGAAAATTAAAACTATGAACCTACATAGATTAAAACAAAGACGAAAAAATAAGATATTCCATTAAGTAGCTTAATTATACATTAATGAAGTAATACATTCACGATATCCATTCCTAAAATTTTGAAAATAAAATAAAATATTCAAGCATCATCATCACATTCAAGAAATATTGTTGAATGTGATTTATACAACATGACTTGCCTTGTATAAATTCCAATGTTATAATGGTTAATAAATACTGTTAGGATAACTCCTTGATCACAGAGCATAGATAGTCTGTCGAACGATTAGAAAAGCAAAACCTTCCGTCACTCAATATTACTTTGGAAAAGTATTGGTCAATTTGTATAAAAACCATCTAATTGATTATTCTGTTGTGTTTCATGGTTTTACATGGTGGTTGTTAATGTTTGCTTGTAAAGATCCTGACCTGCTTCAGACCCTCAAATCTAACCAATTAGCTAGACTACTGTTTCTCCTGCTTCTGAGGCTCGTAAAAATACATATACAAAATACATAACTGTGGCAGAGAAGTGGCCCATAGGAGCCCCCCGCTTGGTGCAGCTTGTCGCCATGCTGTAGCGATCGCTATGAGGTAGGATAACCTTCTCCATCAGAACTTACAAACATTAGGTATCTACCACTTTATACAATTAGGGTAGGACGGTTCAAAAACTTAAATAGTGCATGCAAGTCTTTAAGATTGAGGGTAGGTATCAGACTATCTATATTAAAATGTTTTGAACTTTATGAAATTGGGAAGGTTCCTCCGTTTGCCAATTACTGGATAAAGAAGCTGGCGAGGTTTGTTGCGTCAATCCATCAACAACAATCGACCAGTTATGGCCCACTGGCGATTTTATTAAAATTAATGACGGGAATTAGCCATAAATGCAGAATTCCAAGGGACTACAGGCGGAGGTCTGAGGACGGTTTGTCTGTTTGTTGATTCAATAGTACCAGATCTACAGAGAGTTGCATATGTATTCTATTGGAAAATATTTATGTAAATCTATAAATGAGATCAAACAGCCTCAAAGTTCACTTTGTTTTAATTTTGGGAATCAGATTACTGAAAAAATATGTCACAATGTACTTTATTCATTACTAGCAGTGCCTCGCGGTTTCACCCGCGTAGTTCCCGTTCCCGTAGGAATTTCGGGATAAAAAGTAGCCTATGTCCTATTCCAGACTATAATCTATCTCTGTGCCAAATTTCATCCAGATCCGTTTTGCCGTTCTGGCGTGATAAAGGAACAAACATCCATCCATCTATCTATCCAGCTATCCATCTAAACTTTCACGTTTATAATATTAGTGAGATTATTTATATCCGATCTACAACAAATTACCGTTTTGAAATTCTGTGTTTGTTGATCCTTTTTAAAAATCATTTGTACACAATAAATTGCACCGCAACTTTCTGTCTCAATAGAACTTAGCCCACAGAGTAGATCGAGCAAGGCCGGCTGCAACCACTAGTGCAGCCGCGTGCAATAAACGCGAGGCGTCGGCCACAATCGGCCACAATTGGCACTGCCCTCACAAGTGCCTCTGATGATGTTGTAAAACATTATTTTGATTGAATAATAAACTACTTCGGAATATCATTATTTCTGATATCACCTACACTACTGTTTATATACATACACAAGGGGGGTTTAACATTTAATTTTTGGTAACTTATTAATCAGCTACTTACAAAAAATTCAAAGACAGTATAAAACCCTGATTTTTTTCATATCAGCCGATGGACGTCCACTGATGAGCAAAGGTACAGACAGGGGAGCCTATGGAAGTATAGATCATGAGGAGGTTAAGAAAGAAGACCTCCCGGGTGGGACCCCGAGTGTGAGGGCTTACGCACTCTTATAACAAAAACCTTAAACAGTTTTTTACTTCGAGTGATTACAAGTTGATAGCTACAATGTAAAAACTGCAGTCAATAAAAAAGAAGGTGATTCTATAACACATTCAAATAAATATCTCTTTTTGATATCAATCAACTGCTTATCAACCTGATGGAGTGATGTCATCCCTGCATCAAGCATCAAGCCAACAACAATAATTCAAGTTTTATTGAAGACAGCATCAAGTCGAATGTTATCAAGGCATCAAGTTGATTTGTGCCTGTATCGATAAGGTGGTTTATCGACTCTTATCGACTTTTGAAATAAATTGGAAGTTAATTTATTAGTCTTAGCTTTGATTATCTTTAAAGTTAAGAGGGCGAATTCATAAAATTTCGAAGTAAGACTTTTCGATTTGAAAATACCTAAAGATGAGTGTGTTTGTCACCGTCGTACCTACATCTCTAAAATGTCTATCTCTAGAATATATTAAGTATATCAGTCATCTAGTGCCTACCTATAGTGCTATAACACAAGCTCTGAGCTCGGGCCTAGATAGATGATGATGTGTCCAGCATTATTATTTATTTTTTCCAACCGATGTTTTGTTTTTATTTCTACCGAAGGACCCATAGAAGTACAAAAAGTATTACATAGTCGTTTATTGGTGTAGAACCGGTTCTTAAAAAAAAATATTTAACATATTTTTTAGCACTTAAAATATTACGGTTCCTTTCTGTATGATAGAAATTAAGTGAGTAAGGTAAAGCAAAAGTACTTTTAAGTGCTGTCAATTTAATTAAAATAAAAGGTAGGTATTGTTGTTGGTATCACTTCTGAAGAAATGAGGGTGATTTTTAATTTTTGATTTATATTCTATGAGTTTATATCATCAGAACGAAACTTTCGAAATATCCTCAAAACAACACATGAAATGATTCAGAAAGAATATGTTCTTAATGTCCAAGTACAGTTGTTGTCTCTAGGTATGTTATCTAATCCCAATCTATTCATTAACTCTTTCAAAACACCACTATTTATTACCAACAAATTGTTTTATACCGACCGATTAATCGTCCGATTTTTTTTCCGTTCGAAGTTTATCGTCCGACATTAAGGCGTTTTAAACTGCAATAAATAACGTTCGTTTAATGAGGAGGACATGATCCGACATCAGTCATGGACTCATGACGTTACTTTTTATTATATGTGAATGACTGCCCGAGAGGGTTTTAGACGTTGCGACACGATTGTCTTACCGATTTGCTCTTAAACAGTGTCAAGCCCTAACAAAATCATTTAATAAAATATTTAACGGGTGTGTTTTGCATGGTTTTTCAGTAAAAAACAGTGTTTCGTCGAAATTATTACATTCTTTGTCTTTTGCTACGAACATTACCACTACCACCGGTTTCGCTTTCGAACGCAACTCGATCACGACACACTACACTGACGGTATCCGAACGCGGTCTGGTTGGTATATCACTACTACGGTTTTTACACAATCTCACCACAGGGTTCCAGGTTGTTACGTATAAAATGCTTTCTGTCACTGCTAAGCGCGTCAACGTAGGATCAATTCAACAAACAAAGCAATTCTTGTCTTTATCAATTGAAAAAAAAAATTAAAACGTCTCAAAGTTTTGATTCATTTGACAAAAAATTACTTGATGTTCACAAAATGAATATAATCAAGTACCAAGATACAAAATATTCAGGGTAATATTCTATAATTATTAATTTTATTTTTGACTGTCTTGTTTGTAATCGTCTTCATCACCCTCACTCTGACTTCACCCACTGCTGGGCGTAAGCCTCCCACCTCTTGTCCACCCAATTTTGTATTAGCTTATTTAATGGGTTTCCTATGTGGGTTGATTTAAATAAAAGATGCGTTGCACTATATATGAGTCTATTCAATTACACATGTTCCGAATTACATTTAGACTATTACTTAATCCTAAACAAGGATCTATATCTGATCGCGTTAGATGGATAGGAGTGGCTTGGAGCGACTGCTTGAGCTTCGCCTTGTTAATGAAAATGCCGAGTAGCAGAAACGCAAATGCTACGACTACTTGAAGCTAATCTGTGTCACTACATCAATCCTCCCCTTTTTTTTAAATTTTTTACAAAAAAATTATCCTTTATATGTAGGTTATCAAAGTTAAAACATTACAATTTACAATGCTTTAAAAGCTACACAAGGCTCATGCCTTCTACACAAATATGCTTACGTTTTAAAACAACATGCGATATGAGGTCGCATTCGTAAGTAGGTTAATACATCACAATCAAAGTTGTTTGAATGAATAACAAAAGTACAGTCAGCCTGTTAAATTACATACATTTAAATTTTGAATACATTTTACATTTAATCTTTTAATAAAGTTGTATAAGCTTTTACAATAAAAATAAACTGTATAAAAGTAAACATTGAATTATTAAATGCTTTTTGATATCTCTATAAAAATGTTATTACTTTAAACAAATTTCAATAAAATCGTTAACCAATTATTTCTTTACATAGGTACCTAATACAAGTACTGTCGGCATAAACCATAAAATTAATTTGTCCTAAATCCACAATAGGTATAACAAAAATTACATTTAAATTTTACATAAACAAATTCTCTAAAATAAATCAAACAATAAAATGAATTACAAACTGTTTAGGAACACTACAAATTAGACATAACATAACCTCTTATACTAACATTTGCAATTTCGCTAACGCTGCAAATAGCTCGCTACATTACAATGTGTGAGTGAGGCTCTCAAGTTACCATTTCGACTAACGTTAAAGTACTTATTACGCGATACAATTCTAAGAATGAACACTGACTCTAAAAAAATTTTTAACGCACTGAATTTACGTTTTTGAAAAACACTATGCACGCACACTAATCATACGCCGCGTTCACTCCTACACAACAGCACCTTCTCAAAATCGCCGTCATTTTCTGTAATGGTTTCCATGTAGCGCAGGAAAATTGCCAGTCACTCGTAGCAGTGGGAATGAGCCATTTCTCCAAATTCCAACACTGATCCTCCGGTGAGCGTACCTATAAACTCCAACCAGGCAATAATTTTGAGTGAATCTGCAGGTATAAACACCATTTTCATCAAGATTGATTATACCTCAGATGTCGTTGGCTCCAAAAATCTTCACTGCCGCTAAACCATGATGCGTGAATTTTGGCTGGACCGCGGGTGAACCACTTCCCGGTCATGCGTTGCCAAAATTACTTCAAACGCTAACGGGCTCCTCCATAGGGCTTCTGAAGTTGGTAGGGATCTGCTGACGTCACCTGCTGCGCATTCCGTACCGCGTGGCGTCGTTGCACAGATATCGCGTCATCTTCTTAAGCTGCTTCTTTTTAACCTCCCGAGGCGTGGATTTCATCGGGAGGGAGTCACTCCATTCCGCATGTTCTTCCAGTAATTTACACAACCCACAAGGAATTAATAATCACGTCGGGGTCACCAATTTTGTATTAGCTTATTTAATGGGTTTCCTATGTGGGTTGGTTTAAATAAAAGATGCGTTGCACTATATATGAGTCTATTCAATTACACATGTTCCGAATTACATTTAGACTATTACTTAATCCTAAACAAGGATCTATATCTGATCGCGTTAGATGGATAGGAGTGGCTTGGAGCGACTGCTTGAGCTTCGCCTTGTTAATGAAAATGCCGAGTAGCAGAAATGCAAATGCTACGACTACTTGAAGCTAATCTGTGTCACTACATACTCATCATAATACAGGTCTCCGGTCCTACGGTCCTGCGCCAGCCTCGTCCATACAGATCGTCATGTCAAAGAAATGTGTGATAATGAGGAGCCTGCCTGAACCAGTTTAGAGGGCTTCCAAGGTCAACGTTGATGGGCATCCATCAAGTGATCATGTAGGTATTACCAGCGCTGGGAACCCAAAGGGACCATAAACTAATCTATTTATGGCACGTTTAATCTCTAAACGACTTTTTAATCTTAACAAAATTAATATAAAAATATAAAACTTTATTGAAGCAAAAAAATAAAGACGCGACCAGACGGGGTAATAAATAAATAAACATATAAATAAATAAATAGTGGAATAAATCCGTAGTTATTTATGTGATTGTGGTCGATGGCGATTTAATGACGCGTACGGACAGACGGACGGTTTGTTAGTGATATTAGTCATAAACCACGGGAACGCGGGGCTAGGGGCGTGCTGGCAGGTTTAGGGATTTGGGGATTTTGATAAAGTGAAGAAGTTGTGAGACTGTTTCAAGATTTAGAGATTTATTTATTTTGACTTTGAAGTTCATTCTAGATAAGTAGATTCTAGATAGCCATGAAAGCCCTAATCTCAAATCAATAAAATTGTAGGAAAGTGTATCTTGAGCATTAAATACCATATAATGTTATCTTGAGCATTAAATACCATAGCTTATCATCATAGGATTATAAACAGATATTTTATTAAATTTTAGTTGTATGTTTATACTTATTAATTTTGAAGGTTTCTTGTTATCTGCTAATCCGCACTCTTGGGTATCTCGAAGAATTGAAATAAGTTCCCGAGCAATTTCGATTTCTAAATGATGATTTTTTTTGGGAACTTATTTTATTCATTTTTGTCAGGCAGGAGACTTTTCGGTTCCCATTAATGGTGATTCGAATTCAAAGAACACTTGGAACTGGCTGGACCAACTCAATGACCAGCTTGCTATTCCATTAATTTTTTTTATGAATTACTTTGTAATTAGGAAATAAAAAAATAAACGCGATTATCAGAGATCCGAGAGGCCAGCGTCCAGCGGTGGACCGCACTTCAACCAGCTTGTTGAAGTGAGGTGAAGTGAAATAATAAAAACAATTTAGAACTAGTGTTTACAATTGTAACAATTGAGCAATCAAATAACTAAAACAATGAATCATAACAATGTACAGGTAGCTCAACTGATTATTACATTAATAATTATAAGTTATTTTACTGATTTATTATTATGTAGATATGATGTCCCTTCCCTAGCTCCCCGTGCCTTGTGAGGTAGGCTGTATTTTACAAAGCCATAAGAGCCCATAAAGCTAGTGCGAGTAGGTTCGATACCCGGCCCCGGCCCTGCGCTGCGCCTTCGGTGTCGTTTTGTCCAGAAGTGGCAGGAGTCAGATTGACGAGGCGCGTCAATCACATCTCATGCATCTTAAGGTTTAATATCCAGAGGCCATATTATGTGTTTTGCATAGTTTTCCAAAAACTAAAAAGTTTTTTTGTAGCACAACTTTGACAGGTTCACAGAAGTAAATGAATACTTTTCGGTTTCGTTACTGTACAAGGAAGTTTAGACTTTATACCTGTCGACATGGATGTTTTCTTAGGCTAGCTTTAGTTTATTTGGTCTTGAGTGGTATAACTTTCAACACTGGTTGGAGAGAATCAGATGTTTACTTATATGTTTTTTTTAGGGTGGTTGATCAGTTGGTTTGTAACCGTAGAATCCATTTACTCATTGTTATTGTGGTAAGTAATACATCAGGTCTTAAATATAATATAATATATGTATAATTCACTCTGGATTGTGTAGACCGAAAATTATATCTATATTTCGAGCGTACGAAAATTTACATTATGTACCAACAACAAAAACGTTTTTGTGCAAAATATACAAAGTGCTTTAAACGTATATAATATTCATCTCCGATATTTGTTTACACAGAAACTACTCCGTATAAATCCTGCTGTGTGTGTACGCAAACTCAGGGCTACAATCTAGTTTACATCATAACACTGAATCTTGCTATCATTGTGTTCCGTTTTGTGTGCCACATAAATAAATAGTAAAGGAACCTACATTATGTTAAGGTTTAGTTATAATTATGTTGGCCTCCACCAGTTCAAAGTCGCCCAGCGAGCTATGGAGAGAGCTAAGCTCGGAGTTTCTCTGAAGGATAGGATTCGCAATGAATACATCCGACAGAGAACCAAGGTTGTCGACATAGCTCAAAGAATTAGCAAGATGATGATGAGGGCTGCTGAACCTTGACTCGTTGAGTCATGGGGTCCAATTCTGCTAACCAATCGCTTTACTATCAAACATGTCATTAGTGATGACTCGACCAACATTATAATAACTGAATCATTACAAACTGGAATATTTCAACGCAAAAGTGCATCTAAAGG
Source organism: Eupithecia exiguata (assembly GCA_947086465.1). NCBI lineage: Eukaryota > Metazoa > Arthropoda > Insecta > Lepidoptera > Geometridae > Eupithecia > Eupithecia exiguata. Next base: position 500,133 of record OX352246.1, read on the forward strand.
TTTGAGCTGACAAGATGCGGGTTCATATCCCGTCAGAGGTAAAACATTAAATATCTAAGCTTTTTGAAGTTTGAAAGGCTCATTTACAACATTAATAAAGTTAAAGCTCCTCAGGAGGCTCCTCCAGGTCAAACGACTTCGGCTCAGCTTCCTTTCATTGACTACAATAATAATAAAACTATTAATCTTACAGAAAAACTCTCATTAAAGCCCACATCCGGTCAACACAATAAAATAATACTTTATAATATAACCGACTTCTAAACCTCCATAAATCCCTTATTAATAACCATTTTTACAACGATAAAATTGCAGGTAAAGTCGCCTCTATTCTCTAAGCAGCAGAGGTCATAATGCCTCATCTTGATTGGACTAGTGATGGGCTGGTAAAGTGTAGATGTAGAATATAAAACGGTAGCCAAAAAGGATTACCTATAGGTTTTGTGAGCGCTGACGGGCGGAGGGATGGGGCGCTGAGAGCCATCGATATCGATAGTTGAACGTGAACCTATTAAGTAAAAATAAAATTAAAAAAAAAACATAATAAGCTAATTTAGGAAGGTTTTTTTTAAAACAAGTTTGGCCTTAGTTTTGTTTGAAGAAAATCGTTCAGTCATTAACATGTTAAGATTGTTTAACACTTTCATGGCCCACGACGCACATGTTCATCTCCGGGTCCTACAGCTGGCACGGCGCCACGCGCGCTCCTGCGCGTCGAAGCTGGGCAGGGAATGGCTTAAAATCTTTGAATGCCATGTCATTTACTTCCTCAAACACATACGTCCGCTGGTGCCTCACACAAACTAGGGGGGTTTTGGGCTCTGCCGTAATCACCACACTGATCGGCAAGCGAATTGGTATTCGCAGTTGAGGTGCTAAAATACACAGAATGAAGCTGCTGCCCTTCCTTTGGTAGGTTTCCTTAGTCGACTTTTACGAAAGCCACGGGATGAGTTTGAGGGGTCGTTTCTTATGCACCGACAGCAGACCTTTTAAGCAATAAAACGTTATCGATATATTTGTTCTTACTAGAGCATCACTAGCAAAGTGATATTAATTTAAATAATATTCCATGCGTCATTAGCTCAACTCTCTCTTTCCCTCCTGCAATCTCCCTCACTCTCGCAGGTCATTCGGGAATGTTGTTGTAAAGAGAGTGTGAGGGACAGATGAGTTACATTAATATACATAGGTCTGAAGATCGTAACCAGGAATGATATGGCTCACAATCATAAGAAATCTAAGAAAGGAGAATATAAGCAACAGAAGATTTGAGTGATCCTATCCAAGTCTACCTTCACATTATATCTCAGATTCAATAACTCTATTTCTTAAGGCTTACAAAATAATCACTTAGACAGGTCAAATGTTTACTAATAACGGCTTTTTTATGGTAACTCGCTACCCGCGGATCCTCGCGCGTTTTTGGCTTTACCTGTTTTACATATATTTTAAATAATAATATGTAATTATCATTACTTCTGGTGACATCAAGCTAACCTTTTTGTTAACATTTAAAATTTGAGTGATGGCACCACAGAAGAAACAGATATGGCAGAAACTTTCTTGTAGCTCTACTCCTTTTTATACTTAAGTAAGTTTTGGTATTGTTTCCCCTCCTTTCCTCCCTAAATGCCACCAAGGGCTTTATAAGCAAAAAAGTAATGTAATGCTTGAGATTTAATTGTAAAATACACCTAAAGCATAAAATTTAATAATGTCTTACACCCAAATTGTTTATATTTAGAGTGACTATAAGCACGTCACTCTAAGGCTAGTATTATGAAAGCTTACTCAGTCATCAGTTCAGCTTTGGAATACGTAAGAAATCGGGTTTTTAAAGTGACTTAGGCCCGTTTAATAATGGAAGTTTACTCGTCTTCGATCTATGCTTGGGTGACGTTTATGCCATAGAAAAGCGTCACTCAAGCATAGATCGAAGACGAGTAAACTTCCATTATTAAACGGGCCTAAGTCACTTTATAAACCCGATTTCTTACGTATTCCAAAGCGCAATAAATTATTTTTCCCCCAAATCCTCCTTATTAGCCCAGCAATAAAGCATAAAAACATCAAATAGAGCCCACAAGACCGGCCCATGCGTACGCGCAGTTTTTTCTGCGTTTTTTATATTTTTACCTGCAACTTCCTTCCTACACCGATCTATTAGTGAATGACATTCCATCTCTTGACAGTTAAATGGATCTTGACACCTCGGGTGACGGGGTGATTGCAAAGGATTTTGAACCTTGTTGACTTCAGAGCCGCAAAGGCAGCTTTAAGGGTAGCAATCATGACCGTAGCAATATATCTACTTATTTGAGACCAATTTATTTGTAACAGCTAAGTAAAGCCTTTCGTTATAGGAATCTACTTATAAACCTTCTTTCAACTTTATGCAACCTGCAGTGCAGTAGTTTTTTTCTAATTTTTGTTCTTGAAATTAACAGCTGGTCTGTCCTATGGGTTTTGACTGAGTAGAACCTGTTAGTATACTACGGAGGGATTTTCTTTAAATATATAATTTATATTAAATTAGATAAGAAGGAACCAATAGAGATAAGTAGGTATATATAAAAAGTTCTTGGTGATCTTCGATTTCACGCAAAACCTCTAAATTCTTCAAATGAGAAGTTCCTAGAATCCATACGGAAGCATCAATCCTTACGATCAAAAGTTACTTGACCACATCCTCTTCAAAATGAACTTCTCAACCTTAGACTCTATAATCCTCATCATAAAGTTTTAATTCCCTTGTGAGTGTTCGAGTTAATTTTACCAACTCCTGCGCATTGAGCGGTGCCACACTGTCTGGCGGAGTCTGTTTTTGTCCCATTTTAGATAGTTTTTGTCCCATTTTAGTTTTTTTGTCCCGTCGTCCCCTAATAGCGTAGTGTAATGATACTTTTGAGAGGAGCCTAATGCCTGTCCCCTGTCACCGGGTGTATCAAGTTAATTGGTTTTACTTAGTTTAGTTCCGAGAACGGAAGAATGTTTGGAAAAATAAATGTGACAGTTTTGATTTTACATAGGGGTACTACCTACTGTTACTTGTCATTGGATGAATTTAGAGGAAGATTTAAGGGGGCTTCGCGAATATTTGCCCAGTTCTGTCCGCACCATCAATATTACATGGAATTTAATTTAATTTAATATCATTTTTATTTTGTCGTGCTAGAGATAATTGCTTAATTTTTTTGGCTTATGATTGATTTAAAGCTAGTGTAGGTACCTTGTTTTGCAAGAGACTGTTGCCCGTGAGAGGTTTGAAATCCTATGGTACGGGTCACCAGGGCCTACTCCGCACCATAATTTGGGATACTTAGAAGAAAAAACGGTTAAACCATTTTTTTGAAAACTTTACAATAAATTAGACCTAGTTATAATTATTTTATTATGTTTACATAATTTTCTTAATAAAACTGCACCTGGAAGAGAGATGAGAGTGAAGTACCAATGGGTGAAATTTAAGACCATACAGAAAAAAACACACTTATGCATGTCATTTTATTATAATATAAATGTAACAAATTAAATAGTAGGTACCCCTACGATAGTAAACCTACCTGCACAGGAGTGTCCGCGCCCTTACATTGCATAGTTAATAGGAAAACGGTTGCGTGAGGACAGACCTACCTAAAACTACAGTTAAAAGTGCGCCCAATGTAAAAATCAAGCAAAATGTGAATTTTCAAACACTTAGATTTATGATAACGAAAGTAAATGTTCAGATTAAATAAAATAAATAAGATATTTTATTTTATTTAATCTGAACATTATCATGATCACAACAAGGTAGGGAAAAAAGCTGTAGAAGTCGAGTAATCGAATAGAGTTTATGATAATAGACTGGTCTATGGTAAGAGTGTTTGGAGTGCAGGGAGAAACAAGAAAAGAATTGAAAAAGAAAAAAAACTCATGTGTGTATCAACCGACACTATTCATTTATTTATTATTTATACCTAGTGGTGGTAGGTAGATAATGATAAAAACTAGCATTGTTAATGGATAATGAAAATACTGTTTATTATAAGTTCCCATCCGATTGACGATTGATTTAAATGTTAGCCTGCCTGTTCAATAATAATCATCATCCGCTAAGTATGTATGTTGATTTAAAAAATCAAACTGCTACAAAGTTTAGACAAGTGAAAAGTTATAGCCAATTCGATCACCGCGACAGGCGATTAGCGGAGACGGAAGACAAACACTGCCGGTGACAGATGACAGCATCCTGTCACACTGACGTTAGTCCTATCCTAACACAACACCGACCTGTTGATAACAAGCTGAGCTTTTTTATAAAAAAAACGGATCGTGAAATATAAGTAGGTATATCCAGTGTGGCCTTGACTAAATGCAACGGATTGATAACCTAGTCGAGGACGAGTCGAATTATGTAAAGAAAAAAAAGAAACGAACTAATATGATTTCGCGTGCCTTTTGTTTCATTTTCAGTCTAAAGATTACAATTTAAACCTTAGTTTCAGTCAAGTCTTTAGAAAAAAAAATTCTTACGAACGGACGTTTACTCAGAGTTTTATGATTAAATTTCAGTAATCTTTTTGAAAATGATTTTCGGAGTAGACCTCCTCACTTATTTTACTATGTCGAAATATCCATAAACCTAAAACTAGCACAAGCCAATCTTTTATTACGCAGATACGTAGTCAATGCAGTCACAATGTATTCCAAAAGCTACCTACGAGTTTAGTTGACTCTGCAGATAAGGTGCCAATCCATGAATGGACCTCCAGACAATAGGCCGACGTGCGTGCGGGAGTACGGAGCCGCTTTACTATGAACCCATGGACCAATGACTCCATGGGACCACGCCATTGTTCACGGCATTGTGCGCCGCGCTTTGTGCACGATTTATGCCACTTTTACGCCATTCAGGTGGGCTATCGATTTCTGTCGCATTGACTTTTAGGGGATTTTGGGGATTTTCTAAGTTTTTGCGTGCTTGTCGGATTATGTTGATTGGATTGTGAATTGGAAACCTTTCGATAGGCTTAGGAGCGATTGATGCTTCTCGGGACTTTCACATTACAAAGACACTATTAATTATCACAAGTAATTTTCTGTTTCTTCATTAACTTAAATAAAAGTTTTACCTGTTAAGTTAGCTAGGTCATCCTGGGTAGTACTTTGAACATACAATAAATATATCGGTGTCTCTCTCTGAGCCTCTACTTTCAACACTTTCATACTTTTTAAACGACTTTGAAAAAAGGAGGTAGATTTAAGTTCGGCTCTTCGTATGTTTTTTATGTGCCCTTCGATTTCTTCGTCATATAAATGATCAATTTGAATGATTCTTTTGCAGTTGTATAGATGATTTCAAGATCCCATAAACAAATCCCGAGGGATTAGTATTTATCCCGTCTAACAAAAATAAACAGTTTAAATCCCTGAGAACTCGAATTCGGTTCTTAGTTTTTTCAAAACCGTCAAATTATAACACGAATCATCCTTTCCAAGGTTTTTATGTAGATAAAATAATATCCAATGCAAGGTAATCATGAGTAGCAAACATTATCGCCGCACATAATTTTATCACTAAAATTTGTCAGTCTATTCCACTCAAAAACTTGTAAAAGTAATCGACAGGCCAACCTCCCAACGTCAATAAAACAAACTGGACCGGAAGGCAGACAATCGTAACGACATTTACGCAGTTTAACCGAATGGCGACGGTCAATGGACTCCATTCAAAGATGGATGCAAAAACTGTCTGATGGAGTGCAGCTTTGTGGAGCTTCCGCCTCCATCAGCCGGTGTCGGATCTACGGTGTCTGTTGTAAACTTCACTTTAGATGATAGTGACCCAAGAATCGCAAAAGTGGGCCTTGATTTTTTGAGAATGATTTTTACCGACTTGATATTGAGATAGAGAGAGAGATTTGGTGACTTTGACTTTTTGTGACTTTCAAATGTTGCCTTTGTAAAAACAAGACAAACTATATCATCCATCAGAGATGTACATTTTTTACTGTTTGTTAAATTATTTAATGGTCGAATAAACTTGTTAAATATGTTGGTGATGATAATGTAAGTACTTATTTCATTTATATATTATATAATATACTAATATCATAAAGAGGAAAGATTTGTTTGTTTGTTTGAATTGAAAAAGCTCCAAAACTCCTGAACCGATATGAAAAATTATTTCACGTTTAGAATTCTACATTATTCCTAATGAACATAGGCTAAAAAATATACCCGTGTAAAGCCGGGGCGGATCGCTAGTTAATCTTAAATACAAAATTGCTCACTGTGCACAAACAGCATTGGGAAACTGGCACCGCTAAATGACGGCAGCTAATCACGTCAGCTTTTAAGCGTCCTTGCTTCATTTCCAGTTAATACCGGTAGCACAGTGACCCTCATTAATCAGGATTCAAACCCGCTACCTGTGCCTGGGTAGGTACCCGCGGCGGCTATGCCGGCTTTCTTAATCATTGCTATAATAAGGCAGTCCGCGATGGAGGACTTGGAAGAGTTTCGCATGAGTGTACGACGTACTGGAACTGCCCGGCGTGGATGTACCATCAGCAACATTTTATTTTCAATTCTCGAAACTACAGTACTCTGAACGGACTGGACTTACGAGTATATATAATAAAGTAAATAAATAACTGGAGGACTGGAGTAGAATCTTCAGTTGTGAATTACGATACCAGATTATATTTTATATGATTTCGATTATTAATGTACGAAAACACATTTAATGAATTAATAATAATAATAATGCTGAACAATTCACAAAGCATTATCTAGCCCCAAGTTAAGGAGAGCTTGTGTTATGGGTACTAGATAACTGATATACATAATAATATTATGTTGTGGAAGAGGAGGCCTACTCCCAGCAGTGGGGGAAGTTGTTGGGTTGTGGGAGATAATGTTGATGACCTTCCTACCCACTATCACCTTAACTTACAGTACAATAGTAGTTTTAAGAAATTAATGGGTAAGCGCTAACCCAACTTCCCCCACCGCTGGGAGTAGGCCTCCGCTTTCAATTAGGTATCTCAAGAGTATCATTTAAACATTACAAAGAGGCTTAGTTTAGACCATTTTAAAAAGTGTAAATTCAAGGAGGTGAATAAATTGTATATTTGATAAATAAATAGGTCTCGTGCGCGCGGGTATTATCGTATGCACCTAATCTTAAGGGCGGGCTTACATGGCGGCTCCTCTCTTGTGCAGGCAAATCGTTACCTATAATAGTGTTAAAATTTAACGATGTGGATAGGTGACATACCTCCTTAAAACAAATATTTCCATGGATAATAAGTACTGTCGGTTACTGTCATGTAGGTATTATTTATTTATTATTTAAAAAAATTGCATTGAAGGGAAGGTCCCATTATTTCTGCGTGCTCTTGCAAGATGGGATGACGACATCGTCCTCGGGCATACTTGGATGCAAGAATGATGATGCGAATCATAACGAAATTAATGAATTTTCGTTTTTCAAACGCGATAGTCGAATGTAATAATAAACAGTTACCGGAAATTTTTATTCCGATTAGGGATGTGGTACTGCAATAGATTGGTGAATAATGTACCTATTCTTTAACATGCGCGGAAATATTGTTATTATTATTACTTTTGAATAAAGAACAAGCGAAGTATCATATTTACGTAGACTGAAAAACCAAACTTACTTCCCGGCGCGTTCTTTGAATTTGGAAAGAAGAGCGCGCCGGCGATGTTGTATGAAACGGTGTGCTGTTTGAATTTAGAACTCTTTCATCTGTCGTACACATTGCGTTCTCGTGGCTGTATAGCCACAGATGCGTTTACCTTTTGGCACAAACTGTAAAATAAACGTGATTCGTCAATGGTGATTATGGTAACCCTCCTGGTTTGGGAAGGCGTGAAGGTTAAACGGATTTTGACCAGCAGCAGCGCCATGTAAATCCACTCTAACAGAACATGCAGACTGGGGCTTGGCGTAAACAAATATATTTATTTAATAAGTTTTTATTGCCATAATCTGAACATAATTTACGTCGGTAAGCAGATCAACAGATATAATATTCATCTTTAATGCTCTGCCAATGTTTGTTTTATTTATTGTACCGGCTTCAGCCTGCGGATTCGTCTGGTTCAAATATGAACATTACAAATACATAAAAATCTAAATATCCATCTACTAGCTGATCCACTCGCGATTTCATCCGCGTGGTCTTTAGAAATACCCCAAATAATGTTAAGAAATACCCCAAATAATCTTAAGAACTACCCCAAATTACTTACATTATACTTACATTTATAATCTGGTGAATCAAAACGTATCAATCTACTCACTACCCAGATATAAATGCAAGAAGGTAGTCTCCGAGTGGCTGAAGACCCTATCGTATGAGAAAACTGAACAGCTATTAACCCCCCCCGCCTAACCCTTGCCTCACTCAGCAATCGTTCTGTACCTATGTGTTGTTACTCTGTCTTACTACCTAACCTTCCAATTGTGACCATTACATTATTCCACCTTGATTGTGATTATCCATTTCTACATTCACCCGTGCTCACACACATAATAATATGTATTTATGTACCTACACTATCACACACAAATACACACCCTCACACACACACCACTGATCTCCCGTTGCCCAGACTCTCATGAGACTGGTGCCTCGGGAGAGCAGCACCAATGCTGGACGTTATCAGATAGATATCTATTGTAATATACTAGTATTATTATTAGCTTTAATTTACCTTATATTAATCTTAAGTTGGTACCCTCTGTGGTAACATACCCTGTAACTCTATTGCCTACGTATGCTGGTACTGTAAACGCATATTGCCTCCCGCGGAATGAGTACACTGGTGACCTGTGCTACAGGTTTTTCATAAACCTATAACAGGCACCAGTCTCTCACAACACAGGAAATACCTACCTTTAGTACCTAATAATTATTATTGTTATTAGTACCTAATGTTAACTAAGCCTCTACATACCTAACACGTATATACCTTTGTGAGAGAAAATAAACGTTTTATTTATTTATTTATTTATTTAAATAATGTTCTGTATATGATAAGTGAACTGACTCATCGCCAAGTTGTACAACCAACATTTACGTTTTTAAAGATATGATTCGAAAACCATAGATTCCTATTCGCATTCTCTTTCTAAGTTCCAAGAACCGGCTCCTCATGATGGGCGGCTGTCATAAAATAAACCGGCATGCAAAATTTCAGCCTCCTAAAAATCTTGGATCTTCATTTAGGGAACCTTACAATTCTAATTTCCAAAAAACCGTTTGTATAGTTTTAAACTTCCTGAAAGGATTGTTTTATTTTGATCGAGAATCTAGTTATGAGTTTGAAATTACTAACAAAATGACAAAAACCCCTTCTACAAGTAAATAATAACAATAAACACCACATTAACACTATTTATAGCATATAACACTTTTTAAAATCTTAAAATGAGAAACATTTTAGATTTCAAAGTTAGTAGAGCCATCTAGCGTGCACGACAGACGGACAGAAATATAATATTTACATGAGCTTTATTTATAAAGTTTAATCCTCGCGCCACTTTTAAAGGATAGAGTTATAAATACTTTTATATTAGCGCTTTTTATTTTCAAGTAGAGCTTCAACAAAAGCGATGTTACTAAACTTTTAATAGTTAAAGTATGACCAACAAATTTCAAAATAGTTGTGTGACTCGCACATGGTCGATGAAGCTACGGCGAAGAAGAAAAAATCGAAAAGGTAAAACGTCATTAAGTATGTATGAAACCATGGATGGACGTCAACGGGCTGAACTGATGATGATGACTGAGGTATGATAGAATAGGTAGACACTGAGAATCAATAAAATTTAATGAATAATACTTTTAAATTAGGGTATGGTTTTATCTCGTGTCTAAAGATTTTGGAGTAAACAACTAGATCACTCCCATCTCGTGTCGTATTTCAAATGACGAAAAAAATACCTACTCAAGCGGTTGCATTTCGTGCCATTTTAAATAAATTTACGAGAAGTGTCATAGAGCTAAGAACGGTGCTAAACTGGCAAAGATTTGATAAAGAAAATTAGGTTTTACAAATAATTCCTTACATAATAGGTGCTTCTCATAACTTCAATATTTTAAAGCTAGAATGAAGAAGTATAAATTAAACCTCTCGGCTGCTCTACCATAAGGACCCTTTGAATAGATTTAACAACTGTCCAAAGTTTGTAGAATCAGTTTGCTCGTAATAAATAGCATTTAATATTTACAAAGATTAGCCATTATCCAAAAGCGAAATCACTGAATTTGCACCAAAAACTGACATATTGCAACAAGAGCTGTCACTCACGCGAGTTCCATCAAAAAACGTCAAGCTTTCGGATTTCGGAGCAAATCACATTATTTGTATCAATTTCATTTGTGAAAACAAAATTATTGATGCTTTTTGCTGATCCAAAATGGACTTTAGTACCCTCATAATAATGATCTTGAGTTAAATTGTGGTACATCAATAGATATAGGTTCATTTCACGCAAATATTCAAAGTAAACTAAGTCTTATCTACTTGAAGTTATGGTGCAAATTGAGTGTGAGGGTTAGTACAGTCAGCGTGAAAAGTGCAAGCGATCTATTACAGTAATCGGATTAGGCCGACGTGAGCCCAGGGTGGGATGTAGGGAATTATATTATAATTTTTGTTGCCATTTTTACTTGACTCACCAAAAAAAATGTTTTTAAAATAGTAGTAGTTTAGTTTTGCGATTAAAGTTTAGTTAAAAATGTACCCCATCAAATATATCAAAATATTATTATTATAAATACATTATTATATTATAAAAACAATACTTTTCACTTCGAGTGTGAGAAAATAGAACAATCAAAACGTACCTTCAGTAAATATTCCACGCCGATTTCACTTCTCTACTTCACGAATTTGTCGTTAGTCTTCAAATACCATATTCCACGTGATTTCGACCGCAACAGATAGAATCACAACAAGTCGAGTGTACAGGCAAGAGGAGGAGTGTCTTGCACTGGGTGATGATTTCAGACAAACAGTTATAAAACCGGCCAAATGCGAGTAAGACTCTCGCACGAAGGGTTCCGTACCATTATCTATAAAAAACTTTATTTTTAAAGTAAATATTATATAACTAAATATTTTGTGAATATTTAAGGCGTCTACCTGTTGCCGTAATCAATGTCGAGCAAAAAAATCACGTTTATTGTATGGGAGCCCCCTTTTAATATGTTTTTTCGTTTTTTAATATTTGTTGTTACAGAAACACATCATCTGTGAAAATTTCAACTGTCTTACTATCACGGTTCATGAGATACAGCCTGGTGACAGCGGACAGACGGACAGCGGAGTCTTAGTAATAGGGTCCCGTTTTACCCTCTGGGTACGAAACTCTAAAAAGAACAAGTACTTTTACTCCCAAGGGCGTATTCTCGAGTTTTACGCCCGCCAAGCCACGCTATAATGACATACTATTTGAGCAAGAGGAGTGAAAACACATGTTTAATGCCACATGCATCTACCTCGACCACACTATTTCAAATAACCTTACACAATGAGTTATATTGTTATTTTATCCCAGTTCACCATAAAATATATTGTTACGAACTCACAACACTCCGATTTGTGCGTGATTTGGCCGCTACACTAGATTTACCGCGGGGCAGCGCGAGCGTGCCCCCGTTAACCCTTGTTTACCGCTAATCAACGCTCTCGGGGGCACAGGGATGACCGGCTCGCAGAGATCTCCGAGAATGAGGAAGGTGTGATACTATTCAAATTAAATCAAAAAATCTTTACTGTCGTAAATACAATAAATGTATACTTTGTTAAGGTTAAATTCTTAAAATTAAACACTAAAAGCACTTAAACACTACACTGAAATAAACTGATATTTTTGATTTCTTCAACTTATCGAAGTCATACGCGTATTATGTATAAAGAAAGTGAATGAGGATGACGTCACCATCATGCTGTCCCGCTCTTATAGAAATTGAACTGAGCGGATCAGCTTGAGAGGTTTTCGATCCATTTTTTTAAGTACAATGTAAGTTAAATAATATTGTAACAGCAACTGCTCATTTGAAACTATCATGGTTTTTAACACAATAGTCGTTTACAACGGGATATTCAAATATTGGAGAGCTCAAAACTCAAATCATCGTAAATATCTCATTGTAAATGACTTTTGATCAAGTAGGTACTCTATTATTAATATTATAACACTTAGACCCGATTTCACCAACATCATCATCATCAGCCTATATTAGTCTTTAGTTTTCTGCTGACATAGGCCTCCCCTAATTCACCAACATAATATAGTTAAATTTTAAACAGTTGTTTTGACGTTTTTGACCCAAGTTTTCATACATCAAACGTCAAAGTTAACCGATGAAGCTGCCTCATTGTCAGATCAGAAAATAAATAAATCACCTTTTGGTGAAGACCGTAGTTTATTGCTAAGTTAGCAGACTGTTATAAATAAATATTCAAAAAGCACTCACCAACAACAAAATGTGTATATATTTATGTACCTACAGTAAATACACAGGCTGACTTGTTTTAATTTTGACCTAGTCTTATACAACACCAAACAGATTGTAACTTTGCGACCATCTGCGGCTGACTGGTTGGTGTGTGATTTGACCATATTGACTTTGAATGGGCAAGCTCTAGACTGTCGTGGCGTGGCGGACAATTTACAAGATGAAACCCTATTTTTCCTCCGCCTACATTAAAAGCTGTAAATACGAGATGAGAATATTTCCGAGTCGTCTCCGAATCCGCGAAACTGAGCGATGCCGCGATTACCGGCGACGGGAGATTAGACCCAATTTAAAATTGTTGATTACTTCCCCCCACTGCCCCCTCTCTTCCCCCTCTCCTACGAATGACACCTTGTTAAATTTCTGCAAAAATCTATCTCATTGAAGTACGGTTAGAAGAAGACACATTATTTTTGTAGACGGTAATGTACCTACAATTGTTTCACCTTGACTAACTTGACGATCTACAGATACCTACCTTCCAAATTTTCTATCAAAGTTGAACTTCACATTCAGCAATTTATACGTTTTGTTTTCGTATGATAATTGATATGATAATACACCGACCATTTTGCTTATAAAAATAAATAAAATGGTCTCAACTCAAACGATATTATGATGGGAGAGGCATGCGTAAGCGTAACAGTTATAATTTGACCGTAGGGGTCAAATTATAACACTTAATCCGTGTTAATAAAATCGTGTCTTTTTAATCAGTATCACATTTCCTTCTCCTATTCTCTCTTGACAATAATGATATACTGCTATTGTGAGTGGTATAAAAGCCTTGGACCGTTTATTTTGCTATCGGTACCTCTCGGCTCGTTCGTTTACTTGATGTGATAATATTAAGCAAATCCTTCTCGCGAACTTTTTATTAGTTTACCTACGATTTGGCAATTTATCAGTTTCTTTAAATCTCTCCCAGTTCACAGACAGTTCGATATCTTTCTGTTTTCTTACGTGCAAAAGTTCACGATTTAACAACCTTGGTTTATAAGAAGGTTTCTGATTTGTTATTGAGTGACCTCGGTATTTGTTACCCGACTTTGAAAAAAGGGGGAGGCTCTATGTACAGCTGATTTTATGTTGGTGATTTTGTAAAGAAAATGATATCGGGTGTTCTCATATAAACGTTCTAACTTAAAAAAATATAAAGGAATACGAAGTAGCATTTTCGTTTTTGTAAGAACTTGTAATAATCTTCTAAATGTAGGTACCTATGTACTTACTCGTTACTTTAATATAGTTATGTATCACCGAGTAATTACAGCGCCTTCGTACAAAAATAAACACTCATAATCTCTATTGGGCTTTGCGATGCAATCTGCGCATGCAGCTGCCGTTCGCGGGTTCGATTCTTTGTGAGGCGATAATTTGTCGCGCTCCATCATCGAGTGCTTCACACAACACGTAACACGCATCATTTCACGGGTGGATAAATTAGCGTCAATTAGTTAATTCTGATTCTGAATTTGAGTTGTTACATTATCTGGAAGCGAAGGTCTTCAGAGAATGGAGCTATTATTTCGAACCAACAAGTTGTTTTGGTTTAGACAAGTAGACCTTTTGTTTAATTACTAGAATTACTACATTCTGAAATAAAACGTCAAGTGCGAGTCGGACTCGCGCAACGAGGGTTCCGTAACTAAACATTATATTAATTATATAATTTTAGGACCTTATTTCTTGCCAAATATCATGATTCTAGCTCAACGGGAAGTAGTACCTTATAGGTTTTGGGTCCATGGGAAGATTAAAAAAAAAAATTCTGTGAATGAACTTCGAATTAAGGTTTTCGGTTGTCCGCTTTATTTGTGCTGCAAGACCTTACTTTTTGCCAAATCTCATGGTTCTAGGTCAACGGAAAGTACCCTATAGATTTTTGGTCCATGGCGAGGTTATATGTTGAAAGACGGACAGATGGACAGACGGACAACAAAGTGGTTCTTTAAGGGTTTCTTTTTCCTTTTGAGGTACAGAACCCTAAAAATACTGTCACTACTGGGGAAATCTAGCGTATGACTTACCAAGCCCAGAAAGACCCTGTTTCAAATAATTAACAAAGATTGCTTGAATATGATTAAAATCTCTTTCATTCATTATTTTAAACATCTCACCCGGCGTTATCATATCAAACAAAAACATCTGTTGAAATGGAATGTTTAAAACTGTAAACTGCTTTGGACATAGAGTTATTACAGTATGGCTTTGGATATAACAACTTTTCCAATTCATCACCAAAGACAAACCAAGGGCAATGCCATTTCAGCGATCGCTCATAATTAGAACACCATCAAAAATGTTCTCGTTAATTTAATCTCTACAAAATCTCTTCTATGAATTGAACCACCTAGCGCCATCTGTATTGTCAGTGTAAAACTTCTAAGCCAATACTTGAAAGCTAACAAAGCTTGAAACTACGTGAGCATGACTAAGCGAAGCTTCGTCGTAGTCAGACCGCTTTAGTTTTGGTTCCAGGAAAATCGTATAGATGGCGCTAGCTTAAAAGTGCCATAAAATATTGACAGATGGCGGTAGCGGCTTTGGTAAAACTTTCTGTTAGTTCAAGAATTAAATTTCTTTTGTGTTTTCTGTTCCGTGCTATAACCAATATTACCTTAGAATACTTTGTAAGTTTACATTTGATCACAAAGTAAATAAAGCAAGTTTACTTATTATTACCATGCTACGAGAAGAAATAAGAAAAAAGTTTTCGTAGCACTTTCGTAGCACTCCCGTAGACGGTAGTAATGGTCATCAATATTTGTATTATCTTGTCTCAGTTCAATTATCTGAATAATTATAATGATAGGTATTCTATCAGTATCTTAGACACTATTATCGTTATGCAATAGAAAGAGGGTAAAGTAATAAAATATGATAAAATGGAAAACTATTTATTTCATTCTCAACGAACACACTACATTAGCTTAATTTTGTTCGATTACCTAAACCTACATTTGTAATAAGTCCTTAAATTATTAATTTACAATTTTCTCTAAAATGATTATTTACATTTTGATAAATTTTGGCAAAAACTGTCTCTTATTATGAGGATGTAGTATTTTAAAACTAGTGTTCGTATACGTTCTTTGATATATGTAAATACATACGCATTATTAGTAACCACACATAGATACATATTAATAACTAACTACTGAGATTTTTCACAACTTAATAGAAACTTTATGACAGTCAATGTTTTAAAATGTCACAATTTCTGCAAATTAATACAATATATTACTTACTTACTATTGCACAAATAAACTAACATCAGATCGCTTTTATTAAACTAAATTTATGACTAACAGGAAATAATACCATGGTTCCATCTATCACTATAAAAGTTGCAAATATTAATAATTTCAAACACTTACAATTAAGTAGGTATAAAAGCTTGTTACTTCAATAAAACTACGATCGAAATCGTACAACGTATACATTCGTATCAGAAAGAAAAATGTTTAAAAATTTGGTGTCACATTTTTGTACTTGTTTTGTATTATGGTACTTAATTTGAAAACATAATTGTTTTCATTCTAATGCATAATGTAATAAAAATAATGATGAAGAGCATCAAAAACTGGCAGATTTCGAAATGTAGGATTTGTTAAAAGGGCCCACAGCTATCAACTCGGAAAAGGATCTTTATTGAGTGTTGTTCGTTAACTCGAGCCTTTCAGTATTTGTACGAGACCCTCTCTTGGCCACCGCTTTGCGTTCATTTTTTGGATTCCATTTAGTTTTTGTTATGATATTTCAGGGGGTATTTTCCTACTATGTTTCTGATTAGTTTTCGTGACAAACCAACTCTTATGTCACTTGCATAAGATAGCGTTTGCACGAGAAATAATCAGAAACTTGGATTTTCGTTTGCACGAGCAGCTCCACGGGCCCAGGTTTGTAAGTGTGCTAAATTTCGGATCAATTTGGTCTATTCAGTAGGATTAGATTACAAGTTTACAATAGGCTATTTGACTAAAATTGTTTTCATCGTAGTCAGTGACAACGTAACAAAAGCGTAATCTGGTGATTTTAATTAAAAAAATGCCTATTTAAGATAAAAAACGGGATTTAAATTACACATTTTTTTATATTATGATCACGTGCCTGAAAACCTCTGCGTTTGGTTCCACCGCTGGTGACGTCACATGTATCACAGATTACAGTGCGTGTTGTTCTTCTTGTTAAGTGTGGTGTAAGATGTGATGTCATCGAGTCATGTCACGGGAGTCAGGACAGAGATTATCGTTTTGGCGCACCATTGTTTTATTCAAACTTTAAAATTAGTTTTTATATCTAATACGACTGGCCTTGAAGTAATATTAATTACATTTTGCATTATTTTTATCAGACAATACGTTAGAATTATTACCCAGTAGTAGTCAAATAGCCTATTAAAAAAAACTCGCTTCTTTTAGATTGTTATGCCTTGACAGCAAGACGACGGACATCTATGTTCGTGTTGATGTGTGCGATATCCCTAAATATTTCTAGGTGTAGAATGATCAAGGTCACATTTCCACATCTCTCCCGATGGCGTCAAACTGAAGTTCCTTCACTTCCTCAGGGCTGAAGCTTTTGACAGATATCTTCACATCCGACAGGTCTGTACTCGACAGCTTATTAGTTATCTTAGTGATCGAGATCCGACTTTCTATATCGTTTGAATCACATATCGTTTCGAGAATCACCCCCTTTTCGACTTTTCTGGGTTTTTGACTTAGAATTTTTGAGTTTTTGAGTTTTTCTGTAATGGCTTTGTTGCAGGTTTTCTTCGACATGTCGAGGGCAAGCGGGTCTTTGGCCTCTGGTTTCTCTTCGGCAGGCTTCTGCTTCAGTTCTGCCACTTCTGCGTTGCTGACGTTGTCTTTCTTCTTCCATTTCGTTCTTCTGTTCTGGAACCAGATTTTTACCTGGAAAGAGGAGAAGGAACTATTTAGTAAACTGTGAAATTTAAAAATTGATGGAAGTAAACATAATTTGATTTTTTTCAAAAAGTATAGAGAATGATCCCGAGGGGGTCCCATACAAATGTTAGCCCCGAGGGATTAGTACATGTCCCGCAAAATTTAAAAACTGGGTAAGATTAAGGGATTCGAAGACGGGTTTTTTATTATATTATATTATCTTAACATTTTGAATTTTAGAGAAATGGTTGACTCCTAAACAAGAACATAAATATGAAAGTATAAACTATTTGGTATTTGGTAAGAACATAGCTTTCGAAAGAATAATTGATACATAAAAGAAGAGAGAAGAACCAGGTATTTATAGTAATTGAATGTTATTATGTCTCCCTCCGTTCTCATTCTTAATATAGCTATGTAAGTACCACAGCCTCCCATCAACATGATGAAATCTCTCGAGAGCAAATCCACATCTGCTGTAATGAGTGTTTGTATACAGGCTGCTCTAATTGTGACATTTAATTACCCTGTTACTATTTATACCTAATACATAATTATAAAGTAAATAAATAATAGTATTTCAATGAACACACCCGCGCCCCCGACCTTCAAGTTGCTGAAGGGAGAGCCCTCCAACTCCTCCAAGGCATACTTCGGTGAATGATCAAAAGTGAAAAGTGTCAATGGAAATAAGAAGATATTTTTTGTTAATTCCTTGGGTTATATTGCTAACATAGTAAGAAATACACAAAATATTTAACTTTAATAAAGGGACCTAACTCGGTTCCAAAAACCACTGGCTAGTTAGGCCCAAAGATTTTTTGTCGAAAATGAAAACCAAAACAAACTCTGGGCGTACTTCTCAGTTCGTTCTTCGTGCTGTATTAAACCTAGGTAAATTAATTAGTTTGTGATGTTCGCAACATCCCTTATAACTAGAATGTTGTGTGTTTGTGAGCGACATCGCGGTGTATCAGCGTGTATCGGTTAACAACCAGTTAATTACCTCCATCGATCTGCCACCGCGGGCCTAGGGCTGGAGCTGTGTCGATGATGTCTTATCGATGAATATGAGCTTGTTGGTTTTATACTCGATGAAGTTTGGCGTAGTTTAAATACGTATTTTAGTAATTTGCATAAATATTTAGATTTTTATGTAGGTACTATTCTGAGGCTCGAAATGAGAACATGTATAAGTCGTGGTCATTGGTCATATCCTAGAATTGATCACCTCATGATGTGGCCGACTATTTCATGAAATTGTTTTATTTCATGATATGAAACATATGCGCTGCCCACCCACATCGTTATATGGTCTGACCAGTTCAATTAATATTGAGCGTTTGACGATATGAAAAGCTAAAAGCACGGCCACTTCGTTCTTCCAAATTCGTTATTTTCATGAATACAAAAATGTACACATAAAAAAGGTCAAATTCCTGAAATAAAACACCCTGATACCCTTCTGTCGCTTCGGTACGTAGACTAAAGTAGAGAAGTGATGAAGAAACTTTTAGCCTGTTAGTTGTCATTTTTCGAGTTGGAGCAAAACCCGTCCCAAGCTTTTTTAAAAGTTTAAGTTTTTTATTTGGTAACAACTTCGATCAAAAATAAGGAGTTCGCGGCCTCCCCCGTAGATTCCTAGAGCCTTACAAAAATGTCACTCAAAATTGTCTACGTTTTGTTTTGACGCAGACAGTTTGCGCAGAGCCTGACAAGTTTTTTCCATACGGAACAAGAGATTGGTGGAGTCGAATTCATTTTATTTTATTTTGTAAGTAGGTAGGTACCTACCTGAGAATTATATACCTACCTACTCAGTTTATTTTCTATAAGGATTAATTAACAGAATTCAGGTAAAGCTAACGAATCATTTATTGATGAAACTATAAATTGGTGTCTCAACAGTAGGTATTTATATACCGGCGCTTTTGCGGCTTATAGATTTGTAAAAACAATTAATGTCAGCAACTTTAGGTAATTCCAAGCGTGGAAATAATTGTACGATGAATAACTACCACTTAATTTGGACTAAGCCTGAACTGACCTTTGAAGTACCTAAGCCATTTATGAAGAATTATTTTTATTGATAGGTTTTTTCTTTATTTTTTCATGCTTTCTAAGTATATTGAAAGGTACCTAAAAGATTTTCAATTTAAGTGGAGAGTGCATTGGGAAAGTCCAACGCACTATCCAGCCTCAAAGTAAGCAGAGCTTGTGGACCTACGGGGTAGGTACCAATTAAATTGTAATTTCAATTTTTTTTACAATAAATCGTCGCAGGCGCACCTTCTCCCGCTACGCCACGGAGTTCCTCAATCGAATCGGTATAAATACCATAACGTTCTATTTACAAAAACACCCAAAATTATTTCATTGGATATTACTGCAAACAATATTGTTGCACGTTGAGAGTCGAACCGGCAATCTGATGCGCCAGGCGGACCTACACCACGGAAGCCGTATATTACCCAAATACATTCGCAAACTATCTGGAGAATCATGTCATATCACCTCATCTCAGCTAATTAATTACAACAGTTAAGCTTACGTGTACAATAACGTGGAATGGACAAACGGATGAGCTCAGATAGAGACAGTCAGTCACCCGGAGATGTACTGTACCAACTATTAGCGAAGCTATCACGGCTAAACAATGCCTTATCGGGGCAGCCAAACAGATATCACATACACGTTGCACGGATAGGGATAGGGCTGTCGAACACTACTATCAGATGATTATAATATCGATGTTGGTTAATAACAACGTTTACATAATGAATAAAAAGGTACCTAAACTTATTATTTATTATAATTAATGATTATTTAAAAGTATATATTCATCAATTTATTGATTAAAATCATACTACAGTACCTATCAAATGACCTCGTTTCGCATTATTTGTATTAATTTGTTGTAAGCTCTAAAAATAAACTTAGACAGAGATCTATTTTATAATTTGTATTGAATAAAATAAGATAGCGAAGGGGTTGTTAAACTGCTTTTTTTGATAAAATATAACAATACAAATTCATTATGTATTTTAATATTATATTAGGTATATCTTTCATTACATCATATTATTTACTTGCTTTTAATAAAACACAGTGCTAATATTGATAGAAAATGTTATATGTTTTCCTCTTCACCTGCCAGCCCTAATCAGCAAATTAGTCCTCTGACATGTAACACATAACCTAACCTAACCCTTCGTGTCACTCTGTCATCCGTCTCCCTCTAGCTCTACCTGCCTCCGTCGCACTAATGCGCAATCAATAATAATTATCATCAGCTTGCAGGACGCGGATTGCATTTACGAGGACATTATCGTAGATTTGATTCACTTTCTTTTTGCATTTCATTTTGACGATAAGCTTTTTGAGGATGACTTGACCCTTGTACAATTTTTATTTTATTTTACTGGTAATTTTTTTCCACAGTAGAACCGAAAGGTGGGCTATATGTGATCCTGAGCGGTTGCCCCGGGCTGGTATGATGATTAAAGATTTTCTTAGTCACAAAAAAATTTCTGATTACTAGTGTTTTTTTACACTTCTTGAAAGTATCGATTTCGAAAATCCATAAAGTATTGCCACTTCATAGTTTACCATTTTCTGCAAGCGAATTAGGTCCCGGTTCTATTATTATTTAGCTATACATAATATTCATACTCGTAGGACAGTGGTTGGTATGTCTGTATGTATGTCAGTTATAGTGCTGGTACACGGTCAAATGTCACGTCTAGGGATTAATTCCCGCCAATTACACGCCGCCATTGTACAGTGTGATGTACGACGTCACGACAGTTTAGCTCAAGCCAGTTGGCTGCTCCAACTTGGATGTGCTTGATCATCATCAGCATCCCCCTGTATTGGAGTAAGGTAGGTACATAAATATGACGAGGATAGATAAACAACTGAATATTTCACACACGATACGCTGTATTACCCTGTGCATTAGTCAATGTGCGTCTAAACGTGCGAAATGTTTAAAGTTTGTGTAAAACAAAAAATAAAAAATTAGCATTACTTGCAGCATTGAAAGTGCCATTGGAGCGCCTGAGCCTGAACCCATGTGAGCATAACAACTGATAAATCCTATCATAATAAACTTAACTTAACTTAACAAATAAACTTTTAATGATTTGATATTAAAGTGCGTAAGCCTCACACTCAGGGTAGGTAAGTAACTAATTGGTAGCGCATTCCCGTACCGAGAGCTGGTTCAAGTCCCGTCCAAGTCGAATCATTTTGAGGATAATAATTATATTGGCAGATACAGTATATTGGCAGACAGTATTTACCTACCGACCTACTTACCTACCTACATAGTAAGTAGGTAGGTAGATACCTTCAGGTGAAGTGGTCCTAGGCAGTGGAGCGCCGCCGGATCCATCAACACTCAAGCCATTATATAATTAGTAGAGAAAGCCATTAGTGATCCTATCTTCAACATCATCATTGACGGCGATACAGGAATACATTATAAACTTATTGACAAGGTGTTTGACGACTTCGGTGGTGCTGTACACGCAAAAGTTTGCTGGTTTGATTCTTGCCATATGATTGTTCTCTCTGCAAATAATTTGTTCCGAGAAAGGCAAAGTAATCATGCTTTTACATGAACAAAATAATTATGTATTTTACCATTGCAACAGCACCTGACTTACCTACCCAAATAAGATTCTTAGGAGATGTTATTTGAAATTTCCAGCAATATTTATTTGTAATTAAACATCAAAAGACCCGCGTTGTTAGAACTTACTTAACAATAACTTACTTACTTAATCCTCCTCCTCAACAGCCTTAAACGGTCCACTGCTAACTTAATCCAATGGACCTTATTGTTAAAAAACACACTTAGGTAGGTATCTTACTTATCCCTTATAATTAGGGACGGTAAAATAATAAGTCACCTTTGGTACTCAAATTCTTGAATTGTTATATTAACGTATTCACGGCCTCAGGGTCTCAGCTACAAACACACACGTACGTAGGCAATGAAAGCGTTAAGTAAAGGTACATCTGAATGAAAGGCCTAAGTTTTATGAGTTAAACCACAAAGCAGTAACAGCGCGAGCGCGAGCGGTGGAATCTCATCAGAACATTACATAATTAGCTGGGAAAGCCATTAGCTGAAGCCATTTGTACACATTGTCCAGGGGCGGAGCCAGGGGCTAGCGCTGGGGCTTACAAGAGACATAGATGAACGAGTTCTAAATTCAAACAGCTCACCGTTTCATACACCATTGCCGGCGCGCTCTTCGTTCCAAATTCAAAGAACGCGCCGGGAAGTGATTTTGGTTTTTCAATCTACGTAAATATGATACTTCGTGTGTTCTTTATTCAAAAGTAATGACAATATTTCCGCGCATGTTTAAGACAAGGTATTTAAATATTATGACGTAACAAATTAATTATGAACCGGATATTATATTAAAACTTATAAATTGTTACGAAATGATAATGTAAGTGCGGGATCACACGTCTCATACTTAAGAAAATCAAATTTAAGTTTAATCAACTTTAATCCCGTTACTCAGTTACCCTATACAGTATTTAAGTGATGTTCATGGTAGTCAAACAGATTTATGGATAATAAACACTGCAGCTCCCCTCACTTACTAATACGAAGAAAAGTAATAATTATTATTATCCTTCATCCAGCCCTGTTGAAGCAATAAAGCTAGTTATACACAGCAGCAATCAATACGCGCCGCGCTCGCTTTGTTCGCAAGCGTGTACACTGCCCTATTATAGACGGCTCCAGCTAGTGTTGGGACATGATTGATGTTTGTCGACAGAACGTGCCGAGGTAATCCAGTGACTTAATCGTATGGAAATCTGAACAATAGGTTTTTCAGATATTTGTAATGAGTTTTATGGAGAAATGTGATGGACAAAATATGGACACTTTTTCAAGTCGATTCTGTGAATATTATATTCCTGTTGTAAATGGCATACTTGTTGTCTCCTTGGGTTTTGGAAGGTTCTTTATAATATTATACTGAAAATATGGGTAAAAACATAATTTATAAAATAATGTGTGTAGAAAGTTGACAAGTCACAATTTCACTCCCTGGATGGGTAAGCACGAGTCTAGTGTAGGTAATCTGCACGCAGACCTTCACAAGAACATTAAAGTCATTTCGCATCAGTACCTATATTGATTATTAGTTTCCGTATCATTCCTCATTAGTTGAACGTAATTTATAAGGTGGTGCTATAAAATATACAGAACCTGATAAGTTGGTACTAAAATGGAAAATTTTAAATAATTACAACATTTTATCACATATAAAATAGCTCATAGAGCATCGTTACTTCAAAAGTTAAAATAATTTATAGGATTTACTGCAATGAACCATAAATCTTAAGTAGGTAATTTAAACAGCAATAGAAGTACATAACTCGTGCAAGATGAAATTGGACCAACTGATATTTTATTGCAACATTATCATAATGTTTGATGTATTCGTCAAATATTTAAAAATTTATGGAACCACTCACACAATAATGAACCACCAAACTGAAGATGTAGGAAAAAAATATTTATTAGTATTATTAAGAGCCAGAGAATGATCCCACTGCTGGGCAAAGGCCCTCTTTCCACCTTCCATTCTTCTCTTTTGTCAGTTGTGGCCACTCTTTGTTGTAAGACGCCAGTTTATCTTTCAAGGAAAATATATTTATTTATTAATTTAGAACTACCAACAGAGGATACACTCATAAACACAGTAAAAATCACCAGTTGTAACCCCCCAATTACAGGTAGTTACAAGATATAAAGAAACCAAGATCTAAACACCAAATGTTTGAACTAATTGATAGTTTTCATTCGAAGCAATAAAAAGTTCAGGCAAGTAGTGTACGTACAGCATTTTTGTGATATCGATGAAACGAAAAATATATAATTCCCCTCCCTAGCCATATCTAAGCGGCTCAGATCGTGGCTGATGAGTGAGCCTCGTTAATCTAACAATTATTCATTGAGATCCCCCGAGTCCGGATCAATATCTCTGTCTCCTTCGCTCCCCTAGTCACAGAGCGAGACGGAAACCACAGATTATGCTTGCGGTCAGCTATACTGGGTCTTAATTTGTAGATAATTGGCGATTTTAATAGACCTTTATTATGTGGCTATAGGGAAGTAGTCTACTTAGTAGATAGGAAGCTTCCTGTCCAAATGTACAGCTATCCTACTAATCCTATCCTATCTGTTTTATTTTAACAATTTGACCTTTTCTAAGTGTACATTTTTGTATTTATGGAAATAAAGAATTTTGGATTTGATTTGATATCCTACTAATATAATGAAGGCCTACCAGAGAAAGGCAGCAGCTTTCTTCTGTGAATTTTCAACACATTCACTGCGTTCACCAATCTACCAAGCGTAAAGATTATGACAAAACCCCATACATTGTTTGGAGATGTCTAACAGTGGACGTACTGCTGGTAAGTCAAATCAGACTATAGCCATCAAAACAACCATCAATCTGAATTGAGTGTGATTTAAAGAGAGAAAGTGACAGTTACTCAGAGAAGCTGCTAACGATTGGATTGAGGGTTTATGGCTAATTTATATTAATCGAGACGTGATCGAAAGTAAACTCGCCAGGTTATTGTGCAAGAAACGATATAGAAACGATTTATAACTTAACTGTTTTTGTATCATTCAGTCATTGTTCATGGTCCGACTGGCTCATGATCAAATAAAACGAAAACCTAAGACTATTTTACAATGCCGATTTAAAATACTGAATCTATTTTTGATTGTCAACAGACAGTTCGTCATTGGTTTTTAATAATGTTATACCTAACCTGAACTTAAAATTAATACGATATGAAATTAAATTAGATAAAGGTTTAATTGTATACTACTTGTAGTTAGTGTAATACTTATGAAATAGAAACAAAACATTTCGTAGAACTATGACGTCAAATGATTGCGTTTTGAATCATAATTTTTTTGTTAAAACACAATTAACATTAATTTCCATTCGATTTGATTCGAGGCCTATTATTTCATCTCATTAGAGTTCATTACACCCCAGAGCGAGTTTAACGAAATCATGCACGTGATTAATTTACGTTATTATGCCGACAAACGGTGGAACGATAATAACGATAATCGATATTAGTACATGATGTATATCGATAGTTTTGATTTTGTGTCTCCTCACTATTACCTAATAGATATTTGAAAATGGTAATTATGATGTACTTTTTGACTAGTAATTTAAACTTCCGGTAAATTTTAATTTAAGGTATTTTTCCATGTTAAGGTAATTGAGGTGCTACATACCTATATTCAAGCCAAATCTGATATGAAATGTGTATAAGCAAACCACAACGAGAAAAACTAAAATTTACTCCTATGACCTGAGTTACAATTAAAATTGTTAGCGATATTTATTAAAGGAAACATCTCAAATCATCAAAGAATGTAAATAGCGTATATAAACATACACGGCAACAAAGTGAATTTAAGGTAAAGACAAGTAATAAGAGGTTTGTGAACAAACTGTTCTCAGTATTTGTCTCGGTGGCAAAACAGTAGGTTGCTTATTTAAGAACAAAAAAGTACAAACAGCAGGAACACGAGCAATTTTCTCCCTGCGTTACTAGGAACGATCGGGAATATTTTTTCCCGATTGTTCCTAGTATGATCGTAGCTAGGAACAATCGGGATTTTTTTTTCCCGATTGTTCCTAGTAGGAACGTAGAGGGTAGGGACAATCGGGAATAGGCGGTTCAAATCAAATCCGGCCGGAGTACAGGTAGGGTTAGGGACATCTCGCGCACCCAAAATCAGCATCGTGGTCTAGATTAGCCAGAGAGACTCGAACCAACCATAAGAATAATTATTCTTTTTTTTTAATAAGGTAACTTAATAAATAACTGATACCTAATGGTATGTAAAGTAACCTGGTGGTTTTACATGTATTTATACCATAAGGTACCTACAACCTAGAAAAGTGATGTAGGTAAATCTAGGTGGTATCGAAATGTAAATCTAGTGGTTAAACATAATTCATTTAATATTCTTTTACATTTCGATCCAGGTAAACGCGATATTTCACTCCATTGGACATTTATTCATTTTAAGGTTTACGATGATTCGTTAATTTAGCGAATTTGAAACATATTATTGAAACCGGATTGTGGCATATTTACTGATAGATAGATTGTTCGGTGTAGTCTCAGTAGTCCGGTTACAGTTAAGTCAGCCGGACTTCTGAGTCGCTCGACGACTCAGTAGTTCGGTTGCCTAATTCAACCGGACTTTTGAGTTTTTTTTTGTAAAAGTTTTGTCGGTGTATATGCTACATTGCCGCAATTACGTAGGTACATCAAATGTTACACATTTTAAGGATGATGACGCAATTGAATAACTTTTCGCATGTCGGACACCGACTTTAAATACATACCGTACAAGCAGCAATAATAAAGATTTGTGTAAAATTTATTATCTCAGTAGATAAATGACGAGAAAATCGGTAAATAAAGAGCCCCGTGAATAGTTAGCTTTTATTGTAGAGAGCAAAGTTATTCTTAAGATGATTGAAGATGCTACTGACGCCTGCAGAGCAGAGCGGACTACATCACACAGCTCAGGGCACTTGCGCTTGCTCTACGCAGGACCTGCTGGATCTACTGGATAGGGCATTTATGTTCCAGCCAAACTGTATTTACAATGTTTGTAAGTATAGCTTCTTCCACTAGTGGTCAAAAAATGAAAGCGAACAAAATCAATAACATTTTGTTTCTTATTTGATAATAATTACTATTTATAAAGCTTTTGTGTGTAAAATTTGACTTGTCTAAGTGTTTATTTTGTAAGCCTAAAGAAATAAAGTTAATGACTTTTGAAATAATTAACATACCTACTTATTCTGAAATTCACTCTGTTGCCGCGTCGTTTACTTTACTTGTCGATTTGAGCTCCTTCCTTCAATAAATATTGCTTACAAATTATAACTGGAACTCGACGCCAAGCAGTGTGACTTTTATTTCTTTGTATCGTGATTTGTTGACAGACATTTAACATCGTAGTTGGCTAGTGTATAGACTCTAGAAAACAAGGCGCTATACAATTTAAATAAAATCCTTCTGGTCGATCAAATACAATTTTAAATAGTACCTATTTAGGTAGTTTAGTTTGTTTGAAAGAATTTTTGTTACTTCTATATATTATCAAAATTACATAATATTTAGTACATCTGAAAATTTCAGTCAGTAAAATGTTGTTTTTTTTTTAATCACGTTCGGTGGCGGTAGAAACTTGTAAAGTTTTAAATGTACTTACCTACGACATACCAAGGTTTAGTTGTGAGCAATTCGTTTGCAGTTGTATTGAGTTTCAGGTTGTTACGTAACTTTTCCTAGAAGTATGTAGGTACTGTCTTATTGACAGAGTTGATGCCACTTCCAGCCCCTCTCAATCCGCGTCCGCGCCCGTCAAGTACCACGTATCTGCAGCATTGCATAGTTTTTGGCACAGTCCGCGCAGAGTTTGGCATCTCCCCAATTTATATTTAAACTCTATTAAATAAAACGCCACTTTGCGGGTACTTAGATAAATCGGCCATTAGCATGAGGCATCTCCAGTATAAATAGGTGTTTCTGCATTACGGTAGTGGCCAGTGATTCACTAATGGACACTTCACTTGGACTAGGTACAGTTACTTTATTAGTTGGTATGTGGATAAGTTACCGATGATAACCCTATTTGGGTTCGATGTTATGTTAGGTAGGTTATAAAATCAATGAAAAAGTTATATTTATACAATTTCATGATTTTAACAGAAATATTGCAACACTGCAACAAAAATAACGAACAGCACTTGAAGACAATGACATTTGCCCTAAATCGTTGTATTTTATTTATTTTGAAGCAAGCTTTGTCAGTATTTAAGAACAAAAAAACCAATCATATAATAGATACTTACAAATAAAAACTACTGTTTTCAACTGAAACAATTGACCTATCTGAAAACAATGTAGAGGTAGCTCAAGTGATCCATATCAATACCAGTCGGAAGCGTGCCCACGGCGCTGGCTGCATTGTTTAGTTTAGATTATATAATACTAGCAGCGCCTCGCGGTTTCACCCGCGTAGTTCCCGTTCCCGTGGGAATTCCGGGATAAAAAGTAGCCTATGTCCTATTCCAGACCATAATCTATCTCTGTGCCAAATTTCATCCAGATCCGTTCTGCCGTTCTGGCGTGATTGAGTAACAAACATCCATCCATCCATCTATCTATCCATCCATCCAAACTTTGACATTTATAATATTAGTGAGATTAGTAAAAAACCGGGTGCTAATATTTGTCAAGCCGATTTCATAAAAGTACACACTTCAATCGTCACGCCCTACATATTACGGAACTCGACAGAATGCTATCGAGCAAACGTCATTTATATTTGATAGTCCGGAATGGAGGGATGACCTCAATGCCTCCCGTCGATACGACACTAAAAACACTAGTTTTCAAGAAAACTGTCTATCAAGCCCCGCCCATTGAACAACTGCCAAATTATCCCGTCAGCCAATCAGCGCGCATTCTCCAACCTACCGAGATCACGCGCGGCCAATCGCGGCGCTGCGTAGACGCATATTTTCGTTTTGCAATTCAATGAGACGGCTAATTGCTTGTTTTGCTTGGCTCGGCGCTCGGCGGTCCATTGATGAAATGTATTTATATTTGATGGGCTTCAAATGGTCCTGATTTATGTTGGATTCATTGTCGGATTAGCACTAAGGTCTACTTTGATTTACGATCATTTCGTACTAAGGCTGACTTCGCACTAAATTGAGTTTATATTAAATTAGATATTAATTTAAACTGAAGTGATTTGCAGGCCTGTCTGTAATTAATTTGATTTTATGTAGGTAGTGTATATAGGTACCTACTTAATAGTAATGGTGTATATCTACAAGGTGCAACGAAACATGCGTACTATGCCGAAAGGGGGCGATTCAGGACCCCGAGAGATCATCGTTTGTTCAGCAGCCGGTTAAATGTCTAAGTGTTATTATGATAAACGTTTATCTAGACAATGATGGATGCAACAAACAAGGAATCCATCCTATGTATGTTTGTCTGTTACCTTACCACGCCTAGACAGCTGAACGCATCTTAATCAAATATGGCATGGACGCAGACAGTATCCTAGGGACGGACATAGTCCCGGTTAAGACTCAGGCTCTGTTAAGACTCAGGCTCGCCTCAGTGCGTGCGAAGCCGTGGGCAGAAGCTACTATGCATAAAGCAGAGTCATCTGTAGAGGATAATCCGCTACTGATTTAATATAAACCTTACCTGGAATACCTGCCTGTTTTATTTTTAAAAGGGACCTGTGAATATTATAATAATGAGGCAGCGCTGCGTGGGACGACATGAGCTGAAATCATAAACAAAGACTACCCGCATGGTACATTGTCCGATCTTTATGCAGAATGTAGAGGGGCCAGTAGGTACCTAGGTACGCAGCCGTGGTCGGTCGGTGCGGTGCGATGGTGCGATGCGATACGATCGCGTCCTAAGTCGTGGGATAAGAATCGCACGTGATATCCTACGGAACACCGGACCACCGGCGCGGGCGCATAGGGCTGCCACTACTATACGATACTACAAAGATCATGGAAAATTTATTAAATAAAACTTAGCATTAGGAATGAATAATTATATTTATAGAATAGGTACAACAAGCGATTGCGAGTTTTATATCACACAAAATGTTAATTAAATTTTTTGGAACGCAAGACGACTTAAACCAATTGTTCTGAAATTGTAGGTATTATTTTTTCATGGTAGGTACCTACGCATCGCACGACTATTTTCTTTTGTGAGCTCATAGTATAGATAGAAACATTAAAAATTATGATGTTATCGTAAAATAAATAAATATAAGAAATTAATAAATCCCAAAAATTTACGATCCCGACGGGATTCGAACCCGCACCTTCCCCTTCAGCGCAGGGGTGCTCTTTTTTCCAACTAAGCTACGTGATCTTATCTAGTCGGCCCGAAAATCTTTGGGAGTTCTTTCGGCACTTACGCCGTCAGCGCCACCTACAGAGGAAACAATGAAGTTATCCAATTCTGCTCAAAGACCAAATTTACATTTAGTTCTTTGACGAAAGGTTTTGCCGTTGCTTGATTCTAAGGTTTTTATTTATTATACTCTGGGTAATTTCTAAGAAATTAATAAATCCCAAAAATTTACGATCCCGACGGGATTCGAACCCGCACCTTCCCCTTCAGCGCAGGGGTGCTCTTTTTTCCAACTAAGCTACGTGATCTTATCTAGTCGGCCCGAAAATCTTTGGGAGTTCTTTCGGCACTTACGCCGTCAGCGCCACCTACAGAGGAAACAATGAAGTTATCCAATTCTGCTCAAAGACCAAATTTACATTTAGTTCTTTGACGAAAGGTTTTGCCGTTGCTTGATTCTAAGGTTTTTATTTATTATACTCTGGGTAATTTCTAAGAAATTAATAAATCCCAAAAATTTACGATCCCGACGGGATTCGAACCCGCACCTTCCCCTTCAGCGCAGGGGTGCTCTTTTTTCCAACTAAGCTACGTGATCTTATCTAGTCGGCCCGAAAATCTTTGGGAGTTCTTTCGGCACTTACGCCGTCAGCGCCACCTACAGAGGAAACAATGAAGTTATCCAATTCTGCTCAAAGACCAAATTTACATTTAGTTCTTTGACGAAAGGTTTTGCCGTTGCTTGATTCTAAGGTTTTTATTTATTATACTCTGGGTAATTTCTAAGAAATTAATAAATCCCAAAAATTTACGATCCCGACGGGATTCGAACCCGCACCTTTTTTTGAATTTTCGGGCCGACTAGATAAGATCACGTAGCTTAGTTGGAAAAAAGAGCACCCCTGCGCTGAAGGGGAAGGTGCGGGTTCGAATCCCGTCGGGATCGTAAATTTTTGGGATTTATTAATTTCTTAGAAATTACCCAGAGTATAATAAATAAAAACCTTAGAATCAAGCAACGGCAAAACCTTTCGTCAAAGAACTAAATGTAAATTTGGTCTTTGAGCAGAATTGGATAACTTCATTGTTTCCTCTGTAGGTGGCGCTGACGGCGTAAGTGCCGAAAGAACTCCCAAAGATTTTCGGGCCGACTAGATAAGATCACGTAGCTTAGTTGGAAAAAAGAGCACCCCTGCGCTGAAGGGGAAGGTGCGGGTTCGAATCCCGTCGGGATCGTAAATTTTTGGGATTTATTAATTTCTTAGAAATTACCCAGAGTATAATAAATAAAAACCTTAGAATCAAGCAACGGCAAAACCTTTCGTCAAAGAACTAAATGTAAATTTGGTCTTTGAGCAGAATTGGATAACTTCATTGTTTCCTCTGTAGGTGGCGCTGACGGCGTAAGTGCCGAAAGAACTCCCAAAGATTTTCGGGCCGACTAGATAAGATCACGTAGCTTAGTTGAAAAAAGAGCACCCCTGCGCTGAAGGGGAAGGTGCGGGTTCGAATCCCGTCGGGATCGTAAATTTTTGGGATTTATTAATTTCTTAGAAATTACCCAGAGTATAATAAATAAAAACCTTAAATAAATATAATTGAAATTAAATTGAAATACTGTTATTCTTCCCTTTTTTGTAATTTCTTAGGTTTTTTGAATGATCCTCCTCAAGAAGGCAGTTTTACTAACTAAAAGATATCGAGCGCAAAAAGTTTATTAAAACAAAAAACTTTATGGTACAAATGATATTTATTTCATATGAATATGAAATATGCCCGCGGGCCAAATCTTACACAGGTAAACGCTATTTCGTGTATTCCCCTCACTACAGCCCAAGCTGCGGCGCGCCATGCGCCACCCCTACACCAGGACATTTGCATAAAAATCTCCGGACACGCGCCTTAATTGATCGCACGTACTGTACACTCAGCGACAAAAGCATATTGCATACATTAATATTAAAACGTCTTTAATTAGCCGCGGCACCGCCTTTAAACCTCGCGGTGGCGACGGTTTTTACATTTATTTTAAATGGATAAACATTATGTAAATTTGCTTAATTGTTACTGTATTAGACTATCTTGAGGATAAGTAGCGCTGAGTTATGTAAAGTTGGCCCATATCGGGCTCTTAATAAATTGGTTTATAATTGCGTGGTTGGCTATATTCGGTAGGTTACTTGAAAGCTGATATTTATAAGAGACGACCCTTGTTGCCAGCCAGAGTAATAATGAACGGGCAACAAAACACCCCAACTAGGGTTGCCCGTAGTTTTATTATGTTGAATAAGATATTTGTTGGTATATTTTCTTTACGACATAATTTTTTCAAGTCTCTTTATCTTTATCGACGAAAAACAAAAGAAGAGGAGGTTCTATGTTCGGCTTTATGTATTTTTTTATGTATGTTATTCGATTTCTCCATCAATTTACTAGACCGATTTGGAAAATTATTTTGTTATTAGATGTAGAATGATCCCGAGGTGTTTTGTTGAGGTTGTTGGAGGATTTTATTCCCGAGGAATAAGTATTTTTTCCCGAAAAACTTAAAAACCAGTGTAAATACTATGGAGTTTGAAGTCAGGTTTTAGTTTTTTCAAAACAATCAAACCATAGTCGCTTTACAAATGAAAGCTCATTAATTAACACGGTATTAAAGAAAAATGCTAATTATTCTATGTAACTATTTCAAAAGGCATCTACAAAGTTGTGCACCTCACAACAAACGTCAATTAGCGAGCACTTTCCCGCTCGTCAGTACAACTAGTGCAGCCCGGGGACAATTAGACCAGCTCTCGGCGTAATTGTCACCGACTGTACCTACTATGTATGTTGGCGATTGTAACTACTTTTGTTGGCGACTGTACATTTGTGCCATTGTTCAAAGTGAAATAAACTATTTTCGCATAATTGGGACAAATGTTTGCGTGTTCAGCAAATATTTGTTCCGTTTCTGAGTGTTCGTTATGTTTGTATTTTAGAAGTTGTTGTGTGTAGTGCCCGGTATTTATTTTCAAATCTTGAATTCATTGACATAGCATTGATTGAAGCAATCGGTTAGCAGAATTGGGCCCCTGATCGAAGGCTGCTTCCTTTAATAGGCATAATTAATACCTTTAAGTTTGTTCCCTGTGTAAGTCTAAGATATAGTAAGTAGGTACTTAGTATATAGGAGCTGTATGTAATGTGTGGTGTAGCGGCTAACCGCATTCACTTGAAGGACTTGTGGTTAACAAACATACCTGCATGCCGAGACTTCATGGTATGTGGGGAGCTTAGCGTGCAAAGCTAAGCGTTCTGTGGTTCAGTGATGCAGCAGTGTAAGAACATAATGGCCAATTCTTTTCGTATTTTAGAGGAAAATTTATAGAACAGGATAAAGAAAGAAAGCAAACTGCATTTTTTTTTTAAAATAAATTCTACAAGGAGTTTGGCTAAGGTGTAAGTTATGTCTAAAACAAATACATAATAAAAAATTGGTTTTAATTAAATTTAATTCGTTCTTAGTGCACGAGTTGACTCTCAATTGGCCGGTTTAACAAAATATGTAAAAAATACAAATATAAAAGTATTCTCCGGATAGGTAGGTATACTTAGATATTATTATAGTTTTTAAAATTCATATAAAAACATCCATTAGAACCATTGTTAAGAATAATTCAAATACCTACCCTCAATTGACACAGCACTCGGACCTCACAATAATAATTATGAGACTAATTAACAAGACAGGGCGAGGGGACTACCTTGGGGCACCCCGCGCACATCAACACAATTTAGGCCCTAAACTTTACTACATAAGAACGAAAATCCCATCAGTTACAATCAATTAAAATATTAGCACACAATTAAGAAGAACTTTATGTAGTGGGATATAGGGTTTAGGATTGCTTGGGGAGATGATGTTAATTTAAGAGTACTGTCGCGCACAGTTGACATTCTAGGAATTTCGGTAATTGAATGAAGTATTTGATATAGAACAACCCTTTCAGATTGTTGGGATTACTCAATGACAAATTAGAAAAAAAACTCTGATCAAGTTGCTTGTGTTGCGAGTTCGATTCTCGCTTTAAACCAAATACAGTAGGTAAGTTACTTAGTACTAAGAAGAATACATTCCCATTTTTTTTGTTCCGTAATAAACAAAACTAGCCTTTGCCCGCTGATTCGAACGTGCTATATCCGGGTAAGAATGTCTATTGTTTATGGTTTGTGCTCTACCTACTTATGTCAACTCAAACTCGCCAAAGTTTATCTTGATTTGTTCGGTAGTTTCGGAGCTCTTAACATAAGTAACATAATATGTTACTTTACTTACTTACTTTACTTTTTTACTACTACCCGGTTTGAAGATGTAAACTATATTATAGTTTACATCTTCAAACCGGGTCCTGCAATAAACGTACGAAATGAATTGTAAAAAACAATTCACTGTAAGTTTTCTTGCGAAGTTGCACCTTACCGATTAAAAACGCGTCCCTCAGCAATAAATATTCCACTGTCACTTCCTTTAATAAGCGGCTGAGTCGTTAATAATAAGATCCTGAAGGCCGACTCATCATTTCATCCCTACGTGTGCTATCGGCTCCATCGCCCCCGCCGCCGAGGGTTGCCGAGAGCTACTGGGGGTTGCCGAGGGTTGCCAGAGATCAATTGCAAGGATTTAAGGAAGGTCCTTTTGTTGCCGATTCCTGGGTTTGTCCTCCATTAGGTCGAGACAAAAGAAAGGAAAATTGACGCACTTTTATTGGTGTTTAAACGGTCTGAGAAATGGTGTTCCTTTGTTGGATTTTTGCATTCATTTTGTTGGTTTTGATAGGTAGATGTTTGTTTACGAACAAATACCTATTAGCTCTAATATAGACCGTAACATTTGTAACGACTTTTTCACTTCTTTTTCAGTTTTAACTGATATTCAAATATACAATTGAAAACATTGTTCATGAAAAAATCTGTATGTATCTGTAAATAAAAATTTGCCAAAATACTTACTAAAAAAACTTAAATTTTCACAATATCGAACTCAGTTGTAGAAGAGATTAACAGAGAACCTGAAAACAATTCGACAACTCCAATCTCTATCTCCCATTTCCCTATTATACAGGGTTATTGGTATTCACTGACACTACGTGAATTGCATGTTCTGCCCTTCATCACGAACACGTTCGTGAAGACGCCAGGTTTTATGTAAATTACAACCATACAAAGTGATGTTCGAAACTCAATGAAAGAGCAACCTCCCATTTCCATTTAAATTCACATCATCATCATCGACCTATTTTATATCTACGGAGGCATCGGTTTGGCTGGTAGTACCTGGTACATATATAGGGATCTGTGGTAGTGTAGTGACAGTGTAGAACTGACTATTTCAGAGCTGTCGTTTTTAAGTTGAGTATTAAATAAAACCCTCTAATAAACGATCATTGAATGGTGAGCGTACTTACTAATCATCCCCTTTTTACCAATTCTAATAATTAAGACCTGGCATCTCCCCAGACGTGTTCGTGATGATTTGCAGAACCTGCAGCTCACGCAGTGTCAGTGAATTACCAATAACCCTGCATAATGTGTAGTGTCTACCTATAAGTTGGGTAGGCTACAAACATGATTGTGATTTGTGATCGTAGAGTCCCGTGTTCCTGTCACCCCGATATCATCTAAGATTCACATAAATCCGCCGAGAATCCCAGGTTGCCAACAAAACTACAGAAAGAAACAGATTAGATTCGAAACGACATAAAATGCGACAGAATGAAATGTGTTGATGGTTTGCCGAGAAAAGGATTATTTTTACGAATATATCGTAATTTAGTGCATTTTCCTTAGAGTAAATTTCAAACTGAGTCCGTTGTGCATATCTTTCGGCTGCTTATTTATAAGTTTATCTGAAGTGTTAAAATTCTTTAAGTATGCGTCTATTCAGGAGGTTTCACACCGTGGAAGTTTTATAGGTAGGGTGAACGAATTAGTATTTGCTTCGCTGAATTAAAATATTCTTAAAATATAACATTTCGTAGTTACATATTCGTGAAATATTGAACATGTTATGAATGAATTAATGTTCAGAATGTTAGTATTTCCAATAAGCTGCAGCCGTCTCGCGGCCGACTACTCCCGGGAGATGTGAGAGATTCAATCCGATTTGCATTTTTAAAACACAAGTATAGTACTCTTGTACTAAAAAGTTATTTTAACTCTTGTTCAGTTTCACTATTCTTGATAACAATAGAGTAACTGCGAGCTGGACAATTATCGATATCAAAATGATGTCAGTTTAAGCGGCGAAAATAGATATAGTCATACATTTACAGTATACAAATAAATGCTGGACAATTCACACAGCATCATCTAGCCTTACACTAAGCAGAGCTTGTGTTTTGGGTACTAGATATCTGATATACGTAAAACATTACATTAGAAGTGGATTTTTTATTTGTACATACAAAAATCTACCCTGACCCTGCATACAAAAAACTTTTAACCCCTTTGGTCTTTGGTTTAGGATCAAACAAAAACTTAAAATGTAACATAATGCACATAAATCTGATTATTTTTCAGAAGATTTCCTAAACTTTCTAATTAATAGGAAACCCTAATAAAATAACTCATTATAATCCCAATGAATGGTTCAACACTCAAAACAAATTAAACTTTCTTTTACTATTAATCCCAACAACTTCGCTGAATTCCCGTGAACCCGTTACTCAGTCAGTGACAGCTCGGCATGCTACCATCTGTCACAGCCTACGTGGCATGGTGGCAACACTTTCCAGAAAAGAGAATACTTTGAATTTCGGACATGTCATAAATATCTTTCCTTTGTAAATATTTAAAAAAACCTACGAAAGTAGGACATGACAGGATATATAATAGAAAATCTTTATGTCTCTCCTTTTTTTTAATTTTACACCTTTTATAATAAACTTACAGCTAGGATGGTGTTTGTTGGGTGATTGATCAATATGTTTTGGGACTACCTATGTATTTTGGGAAAAATTTGAAAAGTATCCGTCGTGACTTGGCTGGCGAAATGGCTTGTATCAGATTTTTTTAAGACAGCCTTCTCATAAAAAATAGTGCTGGTAATGTCCCTCGCTAAGTGCACACTAACGATTCAGTCGTTGGTGTTCTTCCAACACAAACAAGGTTCGTAGTTAACCCGCTCAATTTATAAGGAATTATCTCCTACTTTTTGCTACGGTTAATAATCTTTTTTTTCGACGTCTGTAGACATATTTGTAACGATAAAGGATTGGTAGTCTTTTTGTCACCGTCAACTAAATCAAACACGCCTTCGGCGAATTGCTTCAACACTTTTCTCGTTAACTGTCCGGAATGTTGTGAAAATGTGTCGTGTCGTGAAAATTGGTTCGGGGAACGAGTCGTTAGCTTTTTCTACTGAACTGTACATGGATTTACATCTCGCAAGTGGAAGTATAAAAATCTTTCTGATACACAATTCCTGAAAATGTGCTGTTTTGTGGAAAATGTTAGGGACTTTTAATGGAATAACGAACAAAGATGGGTTACTTGTATGAACAAGTATCCCATCTTTGTTACTTGTATCAAGAACAAGTATCCCAATAAAAGGTAGATTATTCGGAGAGTATAAGTAGGTGCGTAACCTAAGTACTACTTCAATTTTAAAATTCGCCAATCTATGTTGAATAACGAACAATTCAACATTATTAGACGATAAACAAATAGAAATGATATATTAACATGGCAATTTTAGTAGGTTTTAATAGTACTAAATTGAACAACATGAAGTCCTGGCTGAACGCGCCACTCTCCACTCCACAAGACCCAAACCAGCGAATATAATATTATGATAATACTAACGCCTAAGCTAAGCATTCACATTTCTTGTAAGACAATGTCAAATGACCGTTTGTATGAGAAATTGAGAATCGAGTCGCCAGTAGTAAGTACAAAGATACTGCACGACTCAAAAATCAGGTTACCTCACAATTTGTACTGTCTCATAAATTATTGAAAGAGATACCACACTAAAATGAAATGAAAACGTTTGGGTAAGCTTCAAGCCGGCTAGTGCTGGGACACATCACATAATGTAATCGATATCGATATAGCTGTTTCAAACAATTTTCAGTAGAGCTACCTCTAGATTGTTTGCAACCGTTTTTAGTTAGGTACTTAGGTAGCTCAACTGTTTTAATTGTTAATACTATTACTAGTTGTAATTAGTAGTACTGTACTTAGTATTGTAAGTGAATCATTATTAACAAAGAATTACAATCAAATAATAGAAACAAATTAAAAGGTATTTACGAGGTATTCCGTGTTCGTCCCACTCGCCTCGGCCCAAAGTAGTCCGAACATGGAAAATTAAATTCAACGCTGAAATCGTTCAGGGCTCATCCCTTTTTGAGGTTTCTAACAGGAAAGTAGCAAAAGTAATCACATTATACTGTTTATTGTTTATTTTGCTCACATGTACATGTATACAGCTTAGATATTAATGTTAGCCTAGGTCAATAGTACATGCACCCTGTAGGGCACTGCAAAAGAATCTATATAAAATCTATACTGAATATCTATACTGAATGATGGTGGAGAACAGGCAAAGTACCAGGTATTCTTCGGAAAGCGTTTTTATTAAGAACTTTTGAATTCGGTCGACATTTATTTAGGTACCTTAAAGGAATAAAGCCACTTTTTTAACAACAACGAGTTTTCATCAAATATCAAAGTGCTTTATTTCCTTTAGACCTTACAGGACTCTTGGACATCAATTCTTCGACGCAAGTCAACATTTTGATTCTTAGAACTCTACTTTACCTACAGCAACCTGAAGTAGGTAAGTTCCTTTATGATATTACTAGCTGCTGCCTGCGGCTTCGCTCGCGATTTTTAAGTAGCTTACGTACGTCCCCAGGAGACTATCTCCATCCTTGCCAAATTTCATTGGGATCCGCTCAGCCATATAGCTATACATATATATAATGAATGATACATAATAATGGATTAGCACAGAGGAGGACTATGTCCAGCTGTAGACTGGTCAAGGCTGCTGATGGTCTTCTTCCTAGCAGACAAAAAATTAAGCAAAGAGAAAATGAAAACATTTAATTTCTTATTTGAAAATAATTTATGGTAAGTAGTACAAAGTTTGACTTGTTGGTGTGCTTATTTTATAAGCTTACAGAAATAAGTTACGAGTATAAGTAAATCTAATATCTAAATCTGATGATGATGATAATTCACCCAAAGCTAGAAATGATTAACCGATCAAAGCATAAACAGGCAGGTATCGATAAAAACCAAGATCCCTTCACTAAAAATCCGTACAAATTCTAAAATACACCCTTCGGGATCTCATAAAGCATGCTCAGCTTAATTCTCAGCTTGAGACGAGAGATACGCGATTGCACGCGAAAAACAAGGACAGCGATAAACAGGATGATGTACGCTTTTATGAGACTATAATGAGTTGAATTGGTCCTTTAATAAGCGACTAGTAGGGCTGCCACAGCGAGCGGAAAAAAAACACCAAACGGACCGCGGAAAAGACGGACGCCTGAATATTGAGTACATACCTGTTTAGTACGAACTCTGTTTGTTACTGGTGAGGCGTATATTGAGCTTGGTGGTTATGGTAAACAGGGGAAGAAGGAAGGTTGCGATGTTTTACCCCCTAGCTTTGGGGCCAGGGTTGATGATGAGGAAGGTTTCTACTTGATCACAGTCTTAGTGTGCTTATTTCCAGATGCATAAGCTAAAGATCTGCCTTCATTTATCAAGCACAGCTCGTTTTAATGTACTTCCTTAACATTGAGAATAAGTATGTAACTAAATCTATTCTCATATACCTATCTATTGTTTCGACGTGCACCAGTGTAG
This sequence comes from Eupithecia exiguata, assembly GCA_947086465.1. Classification (NCBI taxonomy): domain Eukaryota; kingdom Metazoa; phylum Arthropoda; class Insecta; order Lepidoptera; family Geometridae; genus Eupithecia; species Eupithecia exiguata. The sequence continues at coordinate 540,463 of OX352246.1, forward strand.
GTTAATTAAGCCGGTCAATTTTCAAAGCCAGTCCGTCTTTGGAAATGGTCCGGCCATCCCACCTCTACCCAATAAAGTGTGTTCGAATAAAACTGTCAACCTGCATTGTTTACGGTGATGTCGAGTGACCAGCGGATGAAGAGCTGCTGTAATGACCCGCGGTGTTCACTAGCTGCTCCACCTGACTCCTGTCGCGCTTAGCAAGAGCTTATTGTATGGGTGGGATGCATTGGAGAAACTACCTAGTAGAGCTAGCTTTTGCTATATTTTCAAGACTTTAGCCACAGACACAGACAGATCAGCCAGTGTCGTGGCTGCCTCCAGGAAGAAGAGACTATGGAACACGTTGTGGTAAGTACACTGCACGGCCCAGAGTGGGAAAAGCTTATAGAGGCATCAACCTGTCCACATCCACAGAAAAACTGAAACGAAGCTGTCAAACGCCAAAAGTCCTGCTCCGGTACTTCAAGGAGCTGGGCTGGTTAGGGCCTGGTTAGGCAGGGAGACAATGCACAATACACTCCCATGCGAGATGTCAGTGCAGATCCCAGTTCCCGCACTTGGAATTAGAATTAGTAAATACTTATGGCCCAGTTTATTAGGGTCGTTTGGAAATGGACCAACTTTCGCCAATGCTGGTATGCAGTATCGGCTAAACTGCATTTGTAGATCTAACGTAACATTCTAAAATCTACTGACCAAATGAAGCTGTGTAAGAACTAAGTACTTTGATGTATATCAAAGTCACATGACTTTATGCCCTTTTCACATGATAAATTATAAAGATTAGTCGACCAACAGAAAATTTGAAAACAGGTGAGGTATAAAAACAATAGTCCACAGGATTTGTTAGCCGTTCGTTAGGTAGTCGAAAATCAGTAATATTTTGTTTCTTGTTTGATAATAATTACTATTTATGGAACTGTTTATATATAGAATTTGACTTGTCTCAGCGCTTATTTTGTAAGCCTAAATAAATTAAGTTATTGAATTTGCAATTTAGATTTTTTTAATTTTTGTCGGCTATACCGTGAATACAAGTTGATTGAGTTTCATATCTCGGCCGTGATTTTGTCATTCTGTGCAAGCTAAGTGACTGATAGATATAAGCAACAAAACAACTTACCAAAGTCTTGGACCCGAAACTAACAACTTCTAATAATAGCAACGCACGGCCATATAATACTAACATTGCATCAAGCACCAAGCTCTGGACTTCAATGTTCAGTCATACTCCCTTTGGCTGCTGGAACAGATCTTTCACGGTAATTGGCTAAGTTTCTCCAACTTGCTCCCCTCAGAGTACAAGTTTACTTATGAATGGTTCTTTACATGGTACGACACGATACGACTAACATGCAGAAACTGGCCATAGATGAAACACGAATTTGTTCGTAGAAAAATGTCGTGAAAATTTATTCAGTTTTCGATGTCACTTAATAAACAAACAGGCTGAGGTCGGACTATGAATACCGTCTATTGGGCACCGCATAGCGAGGGTCTAACTAAAGTTTACTTGTTTTCTAATTTTGGTAGCTTTTCGACAGCTATGTATTTCATCACCTTCCACTAATTTATAATTATTTAGTAAGTGAATTGAAGAGCATCGGTCGATTCAATCTGTACAGTATTTCTTTACTCAAAACGTAGCGATTAAACCAACACTGTAAATTACGAGTGAAATGTAGTTCGAGTTTTAAAACAGATCGACGATACTGTTGTGTCGGGTGGTGCGAGAAGCCTCTTGTTTGCCGGCTGTCGGTTCCAAGTTATACTGGCTGATGGCATGTCAATTTAGGATTCAAATAACGACTCTCGGATGCTTTGAACGTTAAATGGCGTTTGTACAGTTTTATTGTTCGCTCGTGATTCGAATTATACATTACGGATATTAATTTAATTACTTCGATAAGGTGTGGAATTCCATAATAGATATTAACAAGTACCTACATGTCAAGTAGTTTCATGCGTTAACGATACTACCTCAAAAATAGCAAATCTTGAGCAAAATGGTATTTTTCGCGGTTATTTAAATGCAGGACGAGGTAGTAGTTTTGGCTTAGCTCGCATAATTGACGCTGTTTTTATAGAATTGTGCAGAATGCAAACGTGTTATGAAAACTATTTAAGGCATGAGAGCTTAATTAAACTAAGTTAGTTTCGCTTTCGATCTACAACCCGCAAAAAGGTGAGACGAAACAAAAGAGAAGTTCCTTCTGTTTCCAACAAGAGTTTATTTAGAGGCATTGCAATAATGCCCCAAAATAAAACGCTCATAAAACAAAATAATGACATAACAGCAACAGTTTGCTATAGCGCGCTATTTCGCGGCAATAATACGCGTGTCACGAACACTCGCCCCTCCTCCGAGCCAAAACAAACCTTATCCCAAACAAACAGAACATAAAACGGAACACGCGAATCTGTGCTAAAATCAAAACGATAGACTAGACTATAAATATGTGCGGAACGAGCGTCAATTGAATTTAAGCGTTATTTTAGGCTTACAAGGTTCAGTTTGGTTCGCTTCGAGATCAAAGAGCGTCGTTGTATGAGGCATGCGACAATAACAGCGATTCGAAAATGGAAGTTAAGGGGAGGTTGCATGAATAGTTGAAGGAATGATTTCCGGAGTCGGTGGAGCTGCTTTAGCATGCAGTCGGTAATCGGGTAGCGGACGACAGTGGTTTAATGAGCATGTAGGATAATCTGTCGGTTATAATCTGATAGACCTGCGGTTATTGGGAGATACGCGCTTATTGGTTGCACCATTATAGCTCATTATAATGGATGAGATCTGATACTCATTCGATTAGACGTGAAGGAAGTTTCAAAGGTTTTAGTTGCACTAACTGGCAGCTTTTCTCAGGATTATGTTCCTTTAACTAATTAGGTTCATACCTTCAACGTAATAATCACGAATAAAAATTGTTACACGGCCATATAGAAACGAATTGAATGAAAATAAATTTGTTTTAATTCATAAAAACTAAAATCATTACGTAATTTGAAACCACAATACTAAAAATCTATTCTTTCTGCTCTTTCGGCTCAAATTACTATATGGGCTTTTGCAAAATAGTTTAGTATTGTAAAATAGTTGAGAACCCAGTGCTTGGACAAACATAGGATTTAAGGCACTGCTAACCAAGTTACGTAACGAAATGTTTAATGAATAAATGATCTTTATTGGCTTTACTTTTGTTTAAGTTTTCAGCAAGTTTAGTTTTTTTTTAGTTAAGGCAGACGGCTCCTTTACTGCCGCTCGACGTCGATTCCGCATCCAAAGCGTTACGTTATGCACTAGATTGGATTCAGATCGCGACGTCTATGGAACAGTTAACATTTATTATTGCCTCCCCGGATGAGACTCTACGGATTTCCATTGATTTTTTGATTGATTTTTGATTGGTGATTTCACCTGATTTCCTATTGGGAAGGGCAATCGGTTCTTTTGGGTCACCTCTCACCTCTGTCCACTTCACTATTCGTAGAAAACTTAACTTTATTTGGTAAATTCGTTCTTTTGTTTATGACTTGTACTCCAATACTAATGTTTGATTTCCTTTCCACTTTTTTTACCGACGGAAAACAAAATGGAGGTTTTATATTCGGCTGTATTTCTTTATTTTTATGTTTATTCGTCGATTTCTTCGTCAGTTTTGCACTGATTTGGAACATTCTTTCGCTATAGTATGGAGAATGATCCCGAGGTGGTCCCATAAAATTATTCCCGAGGAATTTGTATTTGTCCTGAGGAAATGAAAAACAGTGTAAATACTAAGTAATTTTAAGTTCGTTTTTAGTTTTTTAAACAATTAAATTATTGGTTTTTTAGTGTTTGTGCTTGTAGAGTAGTATGTCACATGTGAATAGGGACTTGTATCTTCGGGAAATTTTAATTTTTTTAGCAATGAAAGCGCTAAGCTAAAGTACGAGATTGTCTTGGTAAGCAATACATTTAAACGACAAGAGCTAAGAGCATTGAGTCTTGGCAAAATAATTTACGTAGGGACATGAAATGATTTTAGTTAATGCTGGTTTTTATTTTATTCCATAGAAGGCCATAGCCAGCTTCCAGCTCTCTCGCTGGGAATAGTCATGCGTTATACGTTGGGAATAGGCGCGTCTCACGTGGGACGTTGGGGATAACTCGACAAACTAACGCTGAAAATTGAAATACTTACCTCATTTATATTAAAACCTCAGTCTGTAAGCACAGGGCCGTATTCAGCATGAATTAGACAGCGGTCCTGAATCCGTCCCGCGCACATTAGCGATACTCTCGACAAAGGTTAATTACAGCGACCCGGCTAGGGCTGTCGCAAACATAAGACAAGATCATTATTTAATACATTAAACAATATTATATCACTTGAATTGGATTTATTTCAGCAGATTAGAGCGTAGCTGCGGAGTAGGTACATTTGTTTGTTTCTAAGGAGTTCGCTTAACGCTTCTCCTAAACCTTGTGGTAAAATCAACTTACTACCTAACTTGATTCACAGATAATATTTTATTGTACAACTGGTTTTTCAATAAAATAATAAAATTTGCTACAACATTTTCTTTATAATACTCATACTTTTTAATAATTCTAAGTTTTAACCAACACGTATATAAATAATTCTTTGCTCATTTCAATTCATTTTTTTCTCTGTACAATTTCCATCAGTTGAAAACGACATTATCAATTCAATAGCTAACCGACTGGTATCAAGTTTAAGTAAATTTATTAGCAATCCATTAAATCCCGCTACTATAGCTGACAGCCCTATTATCCCCGGTCCCGCGTGGAAACAATTATAATAACCACTGTGAGGCCGATTACGTAAACTAGATTAAACAGACTGTATACTAACTATACTAGTTAACTATATACAAGTTAAATATAGTATAGTATGCCCACTGGATTTGCTTGTATCTGTGAACTCGCTCGAGATTATTGCTCCGATAATTGTGGTAATAATTGGCTGTCAGATTATTAGTAGGTACCTACGCGGTTGAAATTAGGATTTAGGTCAAGAGATACTATTTACACTAAGTAACGATTTTGGTATTTAAGTAATACCTACAATAATTATTTAAATAATTACTATTTTAGAAAAACGCAAGTCGGCAAACCTTCCAGTCTTATCCCTAACGTCGTCGCCACGAACACCGAGTGACACAGAAAACTGCAGCGGGGCGATGTGGGCTTAAACTAATTATTAAAATATGGGTATCATTTGATATAATAAAACCGGCCAAGTGCGAGATGGACTCGCGCACGAAGGGTTCCGTACCATTATCTATAAAAACGACAAAAAAATCGTAAAAACATTGTCCCAAGGCGGGAATCGAACCCGTAACCATCTACGTCGCAGGTGGACCTTCGCCCACTGCGATACATTGGTCATCAATGGATTTTGCCGGCAGAAAAAGTGAATTGAGCTGCATCTTGTGGTCGGCAAAAAGTATTAAATTGGTCAGCAAAATGTATATGCAGGGCTAAGGTAAGCAAACAGTAAGTCAAGTACAAGCTACCTACTACCATTTTTACAGAAACAATCCTATTAAATCCCAAAAAATATACAGGCAGCCATTTCCTTTCCTTAATTGAGTTACCTAAGCAAACTGCCGCATTTTAATAAGGGTCCCAAGCCAAAAAGGACTACTTTTTCACAATTTGACATTTCTTCAACCCATAATGGGTCCATTTCAAAGCTCAGTTAAAGAAAAGAAACTCTGTTGAAGAGTTTATTAAAGCGAAATAGAATCGACTGATTGTACTTAATTGCTTTTATTGAATGACAACTTGACGAATCGGGGGAAGCGCTTGGAAGCTCATACAGCATAAATTTAACTTTAATTCAGTGACCTAAAGGTTTCTTTTCAATATGAGTTTATTGCACAAAGAGAAGGCAAGAATTCAGACGCGACCACCTTGTTCTGACGACGGCTATAAACCGAATGACCATATATTTAGTGAGGTCTGAACACATCATCTATGATTTGAACAAAACGCACCACTACAATCTTGAGATGTATGTATAAAACAAATACCTACAGAACTCTTTCGATTCAATCTAAGAAAGCTTTTAGTCTTATAAGGACCCTTCACAATCAACCTATAAAAAGAGCTATTCCCATTTAGACACATCCTAATTGGTCACTCTCCGGTCCAATAAAGCATGATAAACAAAATGCGGGGGCGAAGGCCTGACAACGGGACGAGACGGGAAGGACTCCGCAAAAGATATTTAAATGCTCTTTAGGAGGTTTTTTTAATGTCCGTCGTACACTATATTTTTTTTCCACAAATTTTCACGCGTTTTTCAACTTAAACCATTATGTAAAAATAAATGTGAGATGTTATTTGATGCAATTAGCTTGACGACAAATAAATATTCAAGCGAACAAAGAATTGGAAACAACAGTTAAAATAAAGCACATTAATGTGAGTAACGCGAAAGTTTGGATGTTATGATATTTGTTACCTTCCAGCCAAAATTACTAAACGGATCGGACGGGAAATTTTGCACAGATGTAATTCTAGATCTGGAGTAATGTTTAGTTTGTTTATCCTGGAAAAACGTAAGCAAACCCTATTTTTACATAACTTAACTTCTCCGTGCCGGCTCCGTCTCGCCGCGCTACAAAAACGCTGTAAGTCCTTTTTATAACGTTTTTAAATGTCAGCAATGGAGAGAAGAGCAACATCGCGATAAGTCACGCGCGACAAACCAATCATATAATTACTGCTATAAAATAGTGGTTCAGCTTTATAGCGTTTTAATGTATCAATTCTTGCCTCTTTTATGAACTTAAATGGATTGTCCAGGTAAACTTTTTTCTTTATAAATGTCAGGTTAAAATTTTCTTGTTGGTTTGTTTTGTTAACTCACTGTTATTGTCGATTTTTAATGTTTTCTGTATTAATAATGAATAACGCTGAAAGTCCCAATTTCGATTCAAAACATTTTAACTGGCTTGTGATAAAGTGGCTTCAGAGTGTTCGCAGCCAATCTTTATCACTATCAACTGTGGATTTTCCTGCAGGGCTAGGATGCGCGCCACGAGAATTGTCGAGAAGTCGTGAAAAATGGCGGCATCTCGACTTCTCGATGATCCCTAGCATGCACAACCAAATAGTCGTCAAGTCTCGTCACGTGAACGATAATAATGAATGTTTATCCTATCTGTGGTAACCTTTTTCGTCAAACTCTAAGATGCGCGCCCAATTTTCTCATCTCATCTCGACTTTTGACAGTTTTACACGAGTTACGAATCGTCTTCTATTACTACGACGAGATCACGACGAGATGGAGTCTTGAAGAAAATATAAATTTAATTCAGTGTTTATTAACCTCTGTTAATAAATATTTTGTAAAAATAGCATTACTGAATGCGAAAAATAGCATTACTGAATGTTGTGCGATGCTATTGATTTAGGTACTTACCTAAAATAGTCTTGGTTTCTCTAGTAGGTAGATAGGTGTAGGTAGAAAACCATCCTGCGTGGATATAAAGACGTGCTTCGTGGCATAGAAAAGTAATAATGGCATAATATAAACCTATATCTGTGTAGTACTTGATTTGGCAGTTAGTGCTGAATGTAAAGAAACGTAAAATCACAGAATTACGGCCATGAAAATTAGTAACCTACCTTACTAGGTAGATAGGCAAGTATCAGTGATAGGAACCTATTTATGTATATTCTGCACTACCCTTATATTATATACCTTCTTAACTTACCTATAAACAGGGGCTAATATTGTAATGCGATTATAAATGTAATTCTGTCTGTTTGATATCATTTCAGGCCTAAAAAGCTAAACTGATATAAATGTGTCTACAAAATAAAGAACGTTTTGAATAATTGTAAATTAGTTTTATTTCCAAATAGAAGTAAAGCCTTAGATTCTGTTGCTTCTAAAGCTCGTGCTGGTTTGATGATATTCTGCGTCTGAAATATAGAGAAAACATATTATAGTCATGACTTAGGTACTTCTTAGATGTAAGGTTTGAAATAGTATTTATATTATTCTGTTACAATTTTATTTGTTACATTTTGTTATGCCAGGTAGGTACACTGGTCCCGGAAACACATCACATTGTACTTACATTATATTCAGGTGCTCGTCTCGTAGCGTATTTGTGAGGTACTAAACCCACAAATAATGCTGTTTACTGTGAAATAAACAACGGGATGAACTAGCGCTTGTGGTGCACACCATGCCCAAACTCACGATATAAGTTCATTGAACACCCGTAACTAGTCGGTTCGTGCATAGTAATTGACACAATAATTTTGGCGCTTATTGTTTTCTTTGGATATCGTAGGTAATAATAAAAGTTTTCATAACAAGTTGCTAAGGAATTATCGAAAAAAAACCAAAAGTAAGTTTGATTATGTGCGCGCAAAACATTGAAATTGCTTCTTCTTTTTTTTTTGTCTCGAGGCTTTTCTACTTTTCCACCATTCTGCCAGGGAAAAGTGCAAATTACCAGTATGGAGACGAAAACTAAGGAGGTTAAGAAATTAATAAATCCCAAAAATTTACGATCCCGACGGGATTCGAACCCGCACCTTCCCCTTCAGCGCAGGGGTGCTCTTTTTTCCAACTAAGCTACGTGATCTTATCTAGTCGGCCCGAAAATCTTTGGGAGTTCTTTCGGCACTTACGCCGTCAGCGCCACCTACAGAGGAAACAATGAAGTTATCCAATTCTGCTCAAAGACCAAATTTACATTTAGTTCTTTGACAAGAGGTTTTGCCGTTGCTTGATTCTAAGGTTTTTATTTATTATACTCTGGGTAATTTCTAAGAAATTAATAAATCCCAAAAATTTACGATCCCGACGGGATTCGAACCCGCACCTTCCCCTTCAGCGCAGGGGTGCTCTTTTTTCCAACTAAGCTACGTGATCTTATCTAGTCGGCCCGAAAATCTTTGGGAGTTCTTTCGGCACTTACGCCGTCAGCGCCACCTACAGAGGAAACAATGAAGTTATCCAATTCTGCTCAAAGACCAAATTTACATTTAGTTCTTTGACAAGAGGTTTTGCCGTTGCTTGATTCTAAGGTTTTTATTTATTATACTCTGGGTAATTTCTAAGAAATTAATAAATCCCAAAAATTTACGATCCCGACGGGATTCGAACCCGCACCTTCCCCTTCAGCGCAGGGGTGCTCTTTTTTCCAACTAAGCTACGTGATCTTATCTAGTCGGCCCGAAAATCTTTGGGAGTTCTTTCGGCACTTACGCCGTCAGCGCCACCTACAGAGGAAACAATGAAGTTATCCAATTCTGCTCAAAGACCAAATTTACATTTAGTTCTTTGACAAGAGGTTTTGCCGTTGCTTGATTCTAAGGTTTTTATTTATTATACTCTGGGTAATTTCTAAGAAATTAATAAATTTTTGGGATTTATTAATTTCTTAGAAATTACCCAGAGTATAATAAATAAAAACCTTAGAATTAAGGAGGTTAATTTATGTTTCTTCCATGCAGCTTACTAAAACCAGAGACAATTTGAATGAACTCAACGAGTGTTGCGTGGGCGTGGCTTCATCTGCATGAGAACCTCACTCGACAACGAGTCTTGAGTCTTTCGTGGCGCGCATCTTAGAGCAAACGACTCAACAACTGACGACGACTATGAATAGTCGTCACGTGCACGACGACTTCTGTGGCGCGCATCCTAGCCATGCTGGTCCCGTACGTTTTCTCTTTACGACCTTTAAAACTGGACCATTTATGTGATATTTTCTATGATTAGTGATGCATTCAGTATTCCAATAATTCGGCATAGTAGTCATGAGCATGCCATTAGATGAGTTGTAAATGTTAGTAATCGGTAGTAGTTAGTAGTTTTAATAGTCTTATCACAATTAAATATAGGTAGATACTAATGACACAAAAAGCTTTAATTCCTCAAACACGACTTCATATTGTTGAAAATGTAATTAATTTACATTATCGTGCCACGGATCGTTTAGAGACGGGGACGCGAAACGTAATTGTGTCGTAATGGCGTCGTCGCCGGGTTTTGTCGGCTCCTTTTATATGGATATTTGGTTCCGTTTTGGGTTTTACTACTTTAGCATTTTTTGTCCGGAGAAGGTGAAATATTTCTGTATTTGGTTGGAGTTGAATCAATTTTTGATGTTATTATTATATAACTATCATCAAAAATTGATTCAACTCTAACAATAATAGTGAAGGACATTCAAGCTCTGCTTAGCTTGGGGCTAGATGATGCTGTGTGGATTGCAGTATTATTTATTTTATTCGACTCAGCATAAAAGTTAAAATACCGACACATTTCCATTTGTCATGTTTTAGGTGACCTTAAGGATTTTTTTTGCGTTATCGCTTCGTGAAATTATGTGGTTTCTATTGATTTTTAACAATAAACCACCACAGGGGGCGTTGATTACAGGATATAATTTGTATGAAATATACTAGAAAAACCTATAATTAGATGCAAACGCAGCAGTCACAAAGAAGCGCAGCCAAAGACAAAAAGACAACACCTCCATCCGTTCCGGACTGTCATAAATCCTTTTTGATTTAAACTCTATTATTTTAGTGGTTCTCCTTTATTGTCTATGGTTTAACTATCTCTTTAATGCCCATTTATTTGGATAAATTAAAAGATTGTCTGTTTGTTGTTCAGATGGGAATATTATTTTTGAAGTCGAGTTTATGGTTTGGCTTTCAGATCTCTTAATTGTGGGGTTATTAAGCTTTTGATGTGATTAAGACTATTAACTTTGTTTTGAAAAGGAATCGTCTGATTTATTATTATATCGTGTCAGTGAAAGTTTGCTTCCGACTTTGTGGTTACGGTGAAAATATGTTTATTTAGACTTAACACTTTTTAACATTGGGTGTATTTTGTGCTCTCTAAACTACCACTTAAAAACAGAATTAGTACAACAAACATACAAGGTGAAAATTCTACTCTTTTTTGCATTGCTGTTGGTACTGTTGGTACAGTATTCATGTGTCAATTTTTAACTTGCTCTCCTTCTGGTCTTTTCTTCATGTTTATTTTTGTTAGGGGCTGTTTTAATTCGCCTTATGATGTCAAATCAATCATATTGTACAATATGGTGGCATTGATTGGCACCATATTGTACAATAAGATCTCTGTCTACCTTGGTCTCGCTATCTTTCTCTATTTTTGGTCTTTCTACTGCTATCATGTAAGGGATTGTCCAGTAGTTTCGTACCAGTTGTATCATCCATCTCGATAACTGCAACGACATAAGCTGTGTGTGTCCCAGTCATATTTGGTTTATGTGAACTGGTTACCAGTTTGGCAGAACCGCACTCACCCTGAAGAAGTCCCTCGTTAAGGGATGAAACGTTGGTGTTTTTCCAACACTAATAAGGTTCGTCGTTAACCCGATTACATCTGTAATTAATTCGTAAAACAATGATCGTTTTAATAGTAAAATAGTTTTAAATCTATAAACAATAATTAGTAAAATAGGAACCGAAATGTAATTTCCAAGGGCACTGGAATAAGAAGCGACGTTTGATCTCATATCTCATAGGGCTGACACTGGCTCATTGTCCACTTCCAAATAATATATAGGTACAACGAAGCTATTGAACCTAGTTACGAGTATGTCATTCTTATTAAATCTTATCGGCAGAAAAAAATGTAACATGCTGTTTTGAATGCGATTGTATTACTCTGAAATCTTGGATCTTGCTTACCATTAAAACACCTTTTTTTAATATGATTGGGGCATCTGAATAATTTAACTAAGCTCCTCCAAATATACATTCACCAGGAACTACAAGACAGCTATTTCTGTCGATAAAATAAATATCATAAAGCCTTATAACCCTAAATAACAACTCAACCGAAATATTAAATCCAAATTCCAATACTGTATCAAGTTTATTAACGTGAGCTGAAATTATTCCACCCACTGACTTTCCAAATGCGAAGCCTATCACCTCCACAAACAATTTTATACCCAACGGAATGGGATATAAAGTTCAATGTCAAATGAACGTTTGACTTCCAGTCAATTTACTCTACGTGGCAGCCCTGTGATTTCAACTCGATGATTGTGTGAAATTAAATTTTGCTGCTTACTTAATAGGGTTGGATATTCATTGTAGCTAACAGGTAAGCTGTCTGTTAATGGGTACAGCTGTGATAATTTTGTGTTAAAGATACTTTAGTAACAATGTTGACTCTATAGATTTCAAAAATTCTAATTTTCAAACTCAACGCGATGAGATTCAATTAAAATCAACCCTCTTTCTTGCAAAGTCGGGTAAAAATAGAGTTCCAACCTACAAAAAAATAAGAGTAGCATAGGTAGATACGCAATTAGACAGGTACCTATTTCTAATTAATATAGTATTATCACATTACAGTTAGTTTCAAAATATGTAGCAAGATTAGATTAGTATTCTCAAATTTTGATTTATCAATCAAATCAAAGGCTAGATATAGAATCTAATCACAAGATGAACATTTATAGGAGAACGCTACCATCTACTCAGATAAACATGCCACATATAACTTCTATAACGGCCCTAAATCATCCCAGCGCTGGACGTATAATGTGGGGTTAAATAGACCCCAATTAACGTGTTTGCCCAGATTTACCCACCATTACGAACGGAAACTCGGATTTACTGAGGATAAATCAAAAGGATACGATGTTCGTGTTTTAGTCGAGTTCTGTTAATTATGGTTTGAACGGTGACGATGATTGAGTGGTGTTATGAAGACCTCGTGTACCTATAGGTATCTAATATTACATACCGGGAGGTATCTTTCTAGTATTCGAGATACATCTAGATGAGTGTCGAAATAAAGGGGTCTGTTCATTTTATATCAAAGCAAAGGCGAGAAATTAGAAATACGCCAATATTACGTGTAAACTGAGATTTTCACAAAGCCGCTTCGTTTTGGTGAAAAACCTGAACCTTTATGTGGAAACTTGAGTGTCATAGGGTATAATATGTAGTTATTAAGATATTATGAATATGAATGTACCCGTGCGAGGCCGCGCCGCGCCGGGGCGGGCGGTAGTACTTCATATTGTAAAACCGCTGTATGCCTACAAGTCAGTAGAGTGAGTCGAAGAGATGAAATCACCGCAGGTTTATATAACTCAATTGAGATATATCTTATTAGTTGTTTTATAAATCGTTCATATTTATGAACCGTTTGATCTCCCACTAAGTGTAAGCGAGCGATTTGTTTGAAGTAAGGGTGTAAAGTAATAGGTACTTCTAAACATAGATTACGAGGAACGATCCAAATAGTTGGTCTAGTGACTGTCACAGATATTGTTTTATGTTTTATATTTCTATCGATCTATCAAATTATGTTGAAGTCGTTTTGCCCGACGAAATACAAAAAGAGGAAGGTTCTATGTTCGGACGAATGTATTTTCGCTTGTAGGTCCTACTCCTACATAATATGCTCCTCGATTTCTCCCTCAACTAAGGACCGATTTCAATTATTTACTTCGCTCTTGTATGGAGAATTATCCCGAGGTCATTTCATAAAAAAGTTTGCACCGAAAAACTTAAACTTTTAGTTAAACAGTGTTAGTGATTTACTCTAGGTGAATTAAGTCTACCGAGACGTTATTTATTACTTTTTTCAAAACAATCAAATTATTTCGATTTAATAATGATGTAGGTACCCTGAATTTTTTTAAATGGTCAAATTTGATTAAATTTTAAAGTAAAGCATTTACAAAGACGGTTAAGAAACAATGAGAAACGAGAGGAAGGGCAGAAGCGTGACTAAAATCAGAAAGCTTTTAAACCATTCATTAAAATATTTCCAATAAGTGTCAATGTCACGTCACACCTACCATAACATCACCATTAGGCGTCACAATGTGGTCCATCCATCCACGTCCCATCTGTCCGCAGAGAGAAGGTAGGTATTGTATCATCTGTGGTATCGTCAAGTGCGCGCGGGCACGCGGGGGACAACAAAAAAGTTCTTAACAAAATATGACATATGGAGAGAATGACGATAATATACAGGATGAGAAAAACATTGAGGTAAGGATTTTTAATTGAATACCTATTACGATAAACGGAAAGGTTATTTTTAAATGCCCGGTTTTCTGACTTCGATTTATGCCTCTTCTTCAGAAATTATTCATATCACTTTATTTCCTTGACACTGTTCAATTTTAAGAATTAGTCCTTTTCTAAGTATACATTTATTGTATTGATAGAAATAAAGAGTTTTGATTCTTAATTCTTTGATTGATGTGTTTTATATTAAAGGTTTTCATTGCATTAAGTAATATACTTACTGGAACATTCTTTAAAAGAATGGTCGTTTGTCACCATTTGCTTAAAATGGACAAAGTACCTATTAAAAAGATACTAGGTCTAACAGTCGGCTCTTAGTGTCTAACAGTCGGCTCTTAGTGTCACAAAGATGAGCACGCAAATTAAAACTGGTGCTTACTTACTTTACGAATTTCATTTTCTTTTAATTAGGTTAATGAAACAATGTTATTTGATACTCGTAAATAAAATCGTTATCCTCGTCTAGCAAACACAAAGCATTGTTTCATTATAACGTTAAACCTATCCCGGGGCTGAAACCGCCACCATCATCAAAATAACCATTTTATTCACCCCGTTTACGAATCCCAGCGGACTAAAGATCAATAGTCAGCATTCAAAACCTGCTTTATTACAGTGCAACAGTATTCATTTTAGAATAACGGTTGGCGGATCCGATTTGGAAGCTAAAATATCAACTTTATTGGTTTAGTAATAAAGTCTATTCCGATTGATCGGGCCACTTGGGACTTCGCCGTCAATTAGAGGATGACGCAGTGTAAAATAACACTTTATAAATATGCGTTTGAACAAACATTTGTTGGCGTAGGTTAGGGTTATGGGCCTTAATGACCCCATACATGTGTCCTTTGATAGAATGTTATTGTTTTACAAATGTTGTTCATGTCATGGAATCATTATATTATTTCTAAGATTATACCCACTAAGCAAACATAAATAATTTTGCATTAGTTAGGTAACTTGAAACATATTACCTAACTAATTTAATTTCAACTTTTAAAACCCAATATACGAATAATTTATGGCGGGTTATTTTTCATTCTGTATCATAATTCGTAATATACTTAACAAGATATCCCATTATTAATTTTATTTGTTTATTTATTATTTATCCCCTTAAAATAAGTACCAGTATAAAAAGGTTTCAACAAAACTGAGAAATTATTCTAAAACTAGCTGTTCCCGCGGTTTCATCCGCGTTAAATTCTAATTTCACTTCTATAGGGGAATTAAAAGGAATTTTTTTGATGTTTTACCAGAACAAAAAGCCTATGTTACTCTCCATCCTTTCAACTAACTCTATGCCAAAAATCAAGTCGATTGGTTGCCTAGTTAGGGCGTGAAGGAAGGACAAACAAACAAACACACTTTCGCATTTATAATATTAGTTAGGATTCGAAGTAATCGTCTCTCAATTTTTTCAAAACCAAAATTAAATAATCACCAGCATATTAACACGTTCGCTCCCGTGGGTCTTTTTGGCCCTTTTTTGCTGAACTTTTTCTTCGCATTTTTTCGACTCGTCAAAGATAACAGTCCAGTAAATTAACTTCCTAAAACTGGGAGCCACGTGTCCCACAAGTCATTAGGCGACGAGACTTTAATGGTTGAAAATTCATTAATTTTCGTGTGTTTCAAAATAGCTATTACCCGATGCGATGAAAAAATAATGTGGACAGAGCAAAGTAGTTTTAATCATTAGGACTTCTTGAAATTAATGATGTTTTGTTTTTTGGGACATTACGAAGAATTTTAGGTGCATACGGTATTTTTACCTACCAACGAAGATCGGTAAAGATTTTATATTTGTGTTCCGACCATTTTGTAGCTAATCCGCCAAACAGTAAATTATTGCACCACCTAATTATTTAAGGAGGGTTAAAAGGCATATCCGAATACAATAAAAATAAGACGACTACCTAATTAATATAAAAGAATAAATAAATATTTTGTTTCTAGTTCAAAGCTCATATTGCTTGCCTATTGTTATGGGAACTCGACCAATAAGCTATAATAAACAATTCACCACAGACAATGTCAGAGGCGCTCGCTAGATGGCGGTGGTTTAATTAGTGCCGCCATATGTGACGGATCACGTCACGTCGCGGGGGATGGTATAATTATCTTGCTGCGTCCAACCACTACCCATGGCATGGAAGGGAGAGTTTCTATAATTTGTAAAGTTTCTTGGAAAACTGCATACGTTCTTATTAACTTACTTATAGTAAGTATTAAAGTTTCCTTACATGACTTTGTGTTTGTCAAAAAGCAAATAAAGAATATTATTATATATCATATAATGTTTTTATTATTTATATTTACTTTTCAAGGTTATTGGGGTAAACGAAGATGAGTAAATAATGAATAAATAATATAAATAATGCTAGACGATGCACACACTCAGCTTTACCTAGCCCCAAGCTAAGCAGAGCTTGTGTTATGGGTACTATGTGGGTACTTGTGTTGGTTATCAGATAAATAGATTGAAAGAATAACTGCGTTTTAAAGACGTTGTAGAGTAACACGAGGGGTAATAATGGCCCAGGAGCTGTAACGGGTTATTAAATGAAAAATAAAATAGATGTTCAAACCGTTTCATGACAATTGTACTTAAACATGTTCTTGTTGTTGTTCGTTCATGTTATGTCGTTTTATCGCTACAGATGATGTCTCGGTCCGCGCCCCAAACGAAGAATACCCCAGCGACGTGTGGCACTCTCCAAAACGTTTAATTTGGGATATTCCGGGAACGCTCTAAGTGATTCGTCCCGCGGGAAGATCCGACGCCGAGTGCTGATGCTGATGTTGACCTAATCATTTGAATGGGGCAACTCAATCAAAGTCACGACGACGAGATGAACAAAATACTACTTCAAAAATGAAGCTGATAGGATTTAGTGGAATTTTAGTTCGTGAGGTTGTGCGTTATTTTTTGTAGTCGAAAGCTGTTATTGAAATTCATGTTGTTGCAAATTTCACATCAAAAATGGTTACCTAACCTGCCTTATATTATAAATTTATAATACTTGAAGAGAGAAAAAACTTTAAATCAGTCATGTAGAACATGTGCAACCATGTGTTGTTATTATGAATGACTGTCCTAATTCTAGTACAAAAGTAAATAACGTTCTAGTAAACATGACATAGGTAGTAGGTAGGTAACCTGTGTATCGGAAGCCGCCAGTTTTGTTTGTATATGCTGCCGCAAGAGGCAACTAGCTGTCGTCCGCCACAAAACAATACTTAAGTAAGTATGCTTCAGTCATGAAGTATTCCCATTTACAGCACCAATTCAGGGTTCCTATTCTAAGAGCACCACATTTAGGGCACCCATTCTAAGAGCACCACATTTAGGGCACCCATTCTAAGAGCACCACATTTAGGGCCCCTATTCTAATCCCATTTAGAGCACTCACAAAGAAATAGTTTCTAATGATGGGATTTTGATATAATTGTTGAGCTGTAACTTATGCGATTAGATCTCGATATCAGATAAACAACATAGTTTTAGAACAAAGACACACTAACTCATGTGTTTATTTTTATGTATAAGCTTTATTAGGAATAAACATTTACTAACTGACATTAAATTCGAAGGTTGTAATCGATGAAATTAAGTTTTTTTTTCGCTTTAGTACCTAAAATAATAAATATACTAAACAATGCAGCTTATGTTATGCTATATCTATGTATAGTTAGAAAGTCCACGAAAGAATGACTTAAAATCCCGTAGTTTTAAACTGTTTTTTTAAGTTTAGCGTGATGAATACTAATTCTGTAATTATTTGTTACACAATAATACATATCTACCACGAACTTATCTGATAGGTTATGTACGTAGGCGAACTTAATGAATACGAGTTTTCTTCCAGCAAACCTTAGAGTTACAGGAGAGACGATGGAACAGGTAGAGTGCAAATAATGAATGGAACAACAGATAAACAGACTAACCCCTGAGGAATCTTGATGAGAATCGAGTTTGCTGCCACTTTGGGACCATCCCAAAGTGGACCATCCCAATTGAGACCATCCTATCTATATAAAACTGCAAAGAATCGCCGGACATAGCAACATAAAAATACAAACATAAAGTCGAACCTCAGAACTAATTTTCTATATATGTCTGTGAGCCGAACGTTTAGCATTTGTTTACCAACGTGGTAGAACCTCCTCCGTTTTTCGAAATCGGTTAACAATAAACTTTGAATAAAAGCCACTCACCTGAGTCTCAGTAACATTGAGTAACTTCGCCATGTCAGCTCTCTCCCCAGACGACAGATACTTCTTGACCTCGAAGAGTTTCTCCAGCTCGAAGATCTGTCTGCCGGTGAAGGTGGTCCGTGCCTTCTTCCTGCGAGCTGGATCCTCTCCCTCCTCGGAGGTCAGGGAGCCCTCGCCGTCCAGCGGGGAGCGCACGTCGTCCGTCGATTTCTTTCTTTTCACCAGTTTTGAGGGGTCTGCGGAGAAGGTGGTGAGTTTGTTTATTTTTTGTGGATCTTTCACAATAAAAGTTTGAGAGTCATATACGTCAGGAATCCTATCACACAAAGCACACGTTAGTATGAATGTTTGTTACTTCTTCACGCCAAAACTAGCGAACAAATCACTCTGAAATTTTGAATGTTTTATTCATTTTATCATCTTCACTGGCAGTTCTCATGGGATAGAAACAACTTTGGAACGTTTACATAAAAACGAGTGCGAAGTCGTAGGCATAAACTAGTCATAAATAACGGTACCTAAGCCTATGTTATTGTACTTCGGGGTGAGGTGATTCTTAGTAAAAATTAAAAGAATTATTTTTTTATTTTGTCAAATATTCTTTACTTTAAATAAGAGTGAACCCAGTTTTGCTCAAGAAACTTTAAGACGATCGTTAACTATTCTCACATGGTGAAATTCAAGCAAACCAATAATGTAATTTTGTAAGATTCAAGATTGCTACAAATCTCTACGTTTTATACAATTTATCATTGATCAAGTCCATACGTTCTCACGGATCTAATATTGGAAGGTAATTTGACATTATCACAGTTATAAACAAATTCAATTAGACGACTTTAAATAACAATAAAATCGAATCAACTTTATGAGTACATCGGGATCGGTGCAGTCGGCCGCATACACTTTGCAAATGGCTCTGAAAACAAATGGTTTAAAAATGATTCTGATGGATGTAATCTTGCTGGAATTTCTCAAGTCAACTGTACCAATAATATTCTAATCATATTTTATGATGATGAATGATAAATCCAAGCTTACATGGAAATGTCAATCGAAATCAAAAGTGTAATAAATCGTATTAAATAGAAATCCAGTGGTTTATGTGTGGGATCCGGTTCCGCGAGTCAAAGTTCAGGCAGTTTCATCATTAATACACCTAAGTGCCAATAAACAGCGCTGACGATGATGATGATGATGATGAAACTGGCTTTACGTAAAGCTATGAATCTTTGTCAGTTTAGTTGTCAGTAGTTTACGTTTATATTGAACTTGTCCTTGTGAACAACAAACTTTTTGTCCGTCCTTGTTTTCCCCTTTCTCTTTGCTTACGTAGGTTAATTTGGTTTAATTTATTGTTATAAGCTTACTTTTTAAAATAAGGTCTCCTACTCAAGCAAATCGCCACTTAATAATTATATCATTATACAGGTTGAGTTTTTTTTTGAGGGCTACTAACGTCTGACGCCTCGAGAGTTATCAAAAAGTCATGGTAGGAGTTATGTGCCTGCTCGATTTATAAACATACTAGCAGCGCCTCGCGGTTTCACCCGCGTAGTTCCCGTTCCCGTGGGAATTTCGGGATAAAAAGTAGCCTATGTACTATTCCAGACTATAATCTATCTCTGTGCCAAATTTCATCCAGATTCGTTTTGCCGTTTTGGCGTGATTGAGTAACAAACATCTATCCATCCATCTAAACTTTCACGTTTATAATATTAGTGAGATTCTGCAATAAAAAATCAAAGGTTTTTTTTAGTTTTTGTGGAAAAGTGAGATTATTGAATATTTTACTTTTTAAACACTTTAACTTTATGAATTCAATAAATGTAATACGTTCCCTTCAGACCTTTAGGCTTTCCTTGCTGAATCTGCAGTACCTACATCAATTTAGGTATTTTTAAATTATTTATTTATTTAAAAAGAATATATAAGACTTTAATTTATAACACTTTTTAAGCCCTAGTGGTTTGACCCGAATGGTACCTACCTACATTTCTCGGGTTTCTATTTTAAAATAATAAAAAGAAATATAAAATATACGCGATCAATCCGGTAAAAACAGTGTTTTATTAAATAATAAAAAATCAATTAAAAGGAAGTGTCCCAATATAGGTATCTTCGTACGTATGTACGAGTAAATAAAATTCTCTAAATAGCATAAGATCTAATCTAAGTATGATTTTTGTTGTGATTTTTTTACAAACATTTCTCATCGAATTTGGCCGGAGTCTAAGTAGCAACACTAGCAAGCGAGTGATCCCGGGCGCTGTCACTAGTCCGCAGACTATTAAGCCACGTGATTTACGGCCGCGAGGTAATTGACGCGGTAATGACGCCAGCATTGTCTTTGTTTACTTTTATTGCAGCCCACTTGCCCGCGTTAACCATTTCGAAAGGATTACATTTTCAGTCCGGATTTTGAACTTTAGAAATATAAGCGACTTGAAGATTAGATAGGACGTTAGGATGTAAGCAGAAACTTCCAGATTTTCAAGTTCCAGTGCATTGCTAGCACGGAATATTCCGTTTCTTTACTCATGTGCTGTCAAGTGTCAGAAAATAACTTTCTTCACCTAAGCTCAACAGCCTATAGCGGTCCACTGCTGGACGCAGGCCTCCCCCTGATAATCGCCTTGCCTTATTGGCGTTTATCTCACGGGGGTAATGCCCATGATCCCCACGCTGTGCATGCGGGTTGGGGATCGCAGTTCGGTGGTAGATCTATTCTGCAAGAGGCGCTGCTGCCCGCCCCCCGGTGTATATCCTCAGTCGCCTCTCACGACACCCACGGGAAGAGTTGAGGTGCTGTAAATTCTAAGCCACCGGCTATAAGCACTCTCAGTTCTTGCGAACTGATTTGATGTCATATTTTTTTTTTACTTAATTTTATGATTATTTTTCTATGGACAAGTTAGGAAGGTAGGTATACTTGCCCATAAAGAATTCTTAATTAATGTCAAAATAATGATATCAAAAAGAAATTAATGGTATCCGTCGTCATTCCGAAAAGTTTCTGAAGTCCGTTTTACTGTATCTCTTGCTTCAGTATTGTGTGATACCGTCCGCGTCCTTGTAAAGAATACGCACTGGATACAGGGCTATCCGATTGGAACTGAAACCCATTATAACATCAACACAAAGTGGTACAAAGTTCTGCAAACCTGCCTGATCCGATGTTGTTTATGTTCAGTACAGTCGAGCGCAGTCCCAATAAGGCGGGGAGCGGACTCGCGGTCGTGCCAACTATTTTAATTGCAAGCGAGCTAAACTGGCAAATTGATTTCTTATTGCGAATGTCATTGTACAGGTAGGGAGAAAAGTGCGACCTGCAGATGCGGCTGTTTAAGTAAGCTAAAAGTAGAGAGGTTTTTTCAATCTTTCTCGTATTGTGTGTGACAAAGAAATACGGTAGCATGTTTAATTATTATCATAACAAAAAATAAACTGCTGCGTCCTTATAGGGTACATGTGACTACCTATAAGCAAATTAAATGAATATGTTTGAGCACGAAATAACGAAATAACTTTCAAAACGCATTCACTGCCCGGCTTCAGCCGGTGCGGAGGAGTTGGAGGTTAGTTTAAGGTTTATATGTGGTACTAACATTTAAATAGAAACACAAACAAAAGAAAAAACGGTAAATACGAACCCGATATCAATATAACATTAATGAGGCAGTATTACCAATTACCAATAACAATTTTATTCCGGTGACTACTTCTTCATAATTTTATATAACTTCAAAATATTTAATATTATGTTGCACATTAAACTCGCATCATCACCAGTCCGCAAAGTAAGCAGATCCTGTGTGTTACGTGATATATTATGTCTTTAATTAAATCTCAATTCAATATGTTCACGACAGTACCTGTCAGCAGTCAATATATTATTTTATCACGCCATCGCAAGGTTGACTTTCGCCCAGAGAATGCATCCTCATCAATAAGTTGGCTCTGATAGATATACGGGGTGTTTACAAAGTTAGGCGCAGTTGGACCAGCGATTTATAGATTGGACTGTCTGTGTGACTGTGCTATTTTAGATCCGATAATGTCTTTTGGTATTATGTTTGCGACTGTACCTGACATCTATTTACTACACACGTGATGGGTTCGTTAGCAATAAGTAGGAAGATATTACGAATGTCTTTGCTGTGGTTTACTTTAGAACGATTTTATATTTTTTGTAGAAGTATCTTCTGTTTAATAAATATCGTCTTAAGTAATTAAATGTATTGAAATTTTGTTAAAGAAGCTTTTTTCTGTTGTAATTTGGCCTATTTTTCCGATTTTTGGCCGAACCCATATACATAGGATTGTATGTATCATATGTATCTATGTTTGTTGTACAGCATATCTGGCGCTGGCTGTGATGGCCCATGTCGGAAGTAAAAGTAGGTCCACAAATTGAATACCTCGCTCGATACATTACAGCGACCTGAATAAACACTACCTCGTACGTAACGATAACAATAAAACTGACTGATTGCCAACAACCACTTACAAGAGTTACAAGTAACACTTGCATCATCTGCTCTCCTACCAGACACCTGAATTAATTGATGAGCAATCGCTTTCAACATCTTTGTATTGATAAAAGGTATTTGTTTTATAAGTGTTGTATAAGTGTCTTATAAATAAATAAGAATGATCTATCTTGTTAACAACAATTAACAATTGCGCTTAATACATTTTATAATTATTGTTTTAATTGTTACTTGTTAATTATTGTTCAATATTGAACCCTGTATAACTAAGTTGTTTGTCTATTTCTTAACTCTAGAAAAATTGATATTAAGCTCTTCACAAAAAATATTAACAAAAGTCATTTTCTTAATCTTATTCGCCATAATTATGTAATGTTTTTTTCTGAATAAATTTAAATATGAAGGCATTCAACCCTAAATATTGTTAAAGTCGGCTAGCCTTCAGGCATTAGTTTTGGTCTCATTTAAACTGTAGGAGCCTAGGAGCTAGTTTTCGAGGCAGATTAACTAAACCACGGCCATAATATTTATCTAAACGAAAATAAGTCTAAAGAAAATAAGTTATGAAATTGGTGCCTATGCAGTCTGTGCACACGCCTCGAGAAATAAATGGTACAACAGTATCTACCTAAGTTAATCAATAACGAATATAATCGCTATCTAAAACGTATTTTATTTTAAAAGCATAAGGAGAGGATAAGAGACAGTGAACATTGGGAGTATCCTGTCACATGTCAATCCAAAAAATATTCCGATCCTCACACATAAGACCACCCCTCGTTCACCGTCAAGATTTAGGTTGAAATTTTATTCGCGTACGGCACTGGAGTCCTTGGGAAGTCTCAAACATTTTCGACTCGTCACGTCGTCGGTGATTTGATTTCTTGGCGCAGTTGGTTAGGGCATACGGTACTGAGGGTAGGTCGCGGGTTCAAATAACGCCGATTTTTTTTGGACCTTATTAAATTTATTAGAGATTACCCCGAGAGCGCTTTAATAACAAAAATTTTAATTTTTTTCGCTTTTCTTTTTGGCGCAGCGCATCAACATTGCCGGCAGGACAATGCAGGCAGCGTCTTGGAGAAGTTTCCGATTGGTATTGATATGGACCAGTTGGGCTACCTCTAGAATGTTTGCAACAGTCTGCAGTTAGCTCAACTATTTCAATTGTAAATACAAGTTCTAGTTTATCTCTATTATATAAATACGGTTTTAAATTATTTTATATCTAACATAGTTATGCTATCATATCATCATAAGTGAGAATATATTTTTGTTTGTTGTAAATTGAACCAGTTAAATAACACAAAACAAACGAATGGGAAACAATAATAATAGTTCTCCGAAACGTTACCAGCAGCAGTTCTGGATGTAATTGATACAACGAGTGCGATTCTTTAATTGTGCTGTCAGCGAACTTATTGCTGGTAGGTGGTATAGGCATGAGCTGAGCGGGCAGCGTAGCGGGGGTAAAATACACGAAAATTGACCCACAAAACTTTAGTTCAAGCAGGTCGTTCGATTAATTTAAACATAGAAAGGAACTCATTGCTCATTGCGATTTTAACTCTGTTCTAAATGTAACCCTTAGTTGTGAATTTACAATAACCCTATATAACGAATCTTATCACTTCCCCAGCACGCTCATCGCTCCGCTCACATCGTCGACTCAGCCTTACAAACTCGTTTCTCACGTAGTGTGTGGCACCCAGGTACTATCGGTAATGGGAACTCATTGCCTACCCATAGACTCAGGCTAGTGCTTCTAGGAACCTCTAGTGGTTTAGTAATCGATTTAGGAGTTTAATCGATATTTTGTTGAGTGCTAGGGTTGCCAGTTTAGGTGCAATATTATTTTATTATTTATTTTATATATGAACTGAACTTGGTAGCATTTTTTGTGTTATTTACTCTGGGAGGTATCAGTAAGAAAGAAACATTCGCGAAAAAGAGTTTATCTACAAGCAGACTCTATAAAGTACCAGTAGTATAAAATATAGATACCTAGGATAGAAGCCATTCAGGCAAACCACACGACACTCTACAGATAGGTAGGCGTACCACATGAACAAAGACAAAGGCTTACGCTCAAGGCAAAAATAGTACCTAATTGCGCCAAAGATGACCTATGTGCTATGCTAGATTTTTATTTATTCTTCTTCATTCTTAGACATTCTCTTTCTAACAAAGCCACCTCCACACGTCTCTAAAACAAAACGCCTTTTAACACATAAACATAAAACTGCCGATGAAACCATAGAAACCGCGAGCGGTGTAAATCTTGTACAAACAGACGGACAGACGGTAAATCTCTATATACCGCGCAGCTGGAGGATGAGGGACACCTGCGAATGGGAGCACAGGGCTCGAGGGCAGCTGAGGCAGTTGCAGAGGGAAATAACAAGAAACCTAACAAACAAACAAATAAGGCCCGTAAACCTAATACGAAAAATAGATAGGTTACATTGGCTGAAATAATTTCAGTTTTATTAAAACTTTCAAAAACACACGAGAACTTGATGTATCATATATCCACACATACATATTTACCATGACTTCAGGTGTTTAGAAATTAAAACGATTTAGAAGGCAAACTAGTTTCCAACGACGAAATGTCATACATTAAGATTAGAAAAGCGAAAAAAAATCCAACTAAAAGCTAAGCTAAGTCTTCACTTCATCCAGCAATTTTAAGTGACAAATTCAAGACAGACATCAAATGTCATAAAGTTGACCAGCTGCTGTTGCAACCACTGTGCCTGAGCTGATTTAACACCGGAAATTTTAAATTTTTAATGAGGAAACTGTAAAGTGGATAATTAATGGCGGCGACTTCACAAGCGGATTGATGTTGGGATTGACAGTTTGTCTGTGAGACGTGCGCGCGCGCAGATGTCTGTGATTTATCTGAAGAGCCGGTGAATGATATTCACCATCTACCAATATTACAATTATTATAAATTCAAAATTTTGCATGGATGTTTGTTAGCTCTTCCTGCCAAAACCACTGAACGTAAGCGCTTCAATTGTATCGATGTTGTTTTAGACGTGGAATGAAATATCATCATCATCATCATCATCCTATATCAGTCCACTGCTGCACATAGGCCTCCCCTAATGAGCGCCATAGCGCCCTGTCTTC
Organism: Eupithecia exiguata; assembly: GCA_947086465.1. Classification (NCBI taxonomy): domain Eukaryota; kingdom Metazoa; phylum Arthropoda; class Insecta; order Lepidoptera; family Geometridae; genus Eupithecia; species Eupithecia exiguata. Next base: position 566,405 of record OX352246.1, read on the forward strand.
AGCTTGCCGCACCCAGCATCTGCCAGCAGTCTTTCGCAAATCGTCATCCCACCTGGTTGGAGGGCGTCCTACACTACGTTTGCCGAGTCGCGGTCTCCACTCAAGAACAAGTTTACCCCAGCGGTTATCGGTTCTTCGCGAGATATAGCCGGCCCACTGCAACTTCAGCTTGCTAATTCTTAGAGCTATGTCGATGACTTTGGTTCTCTGTCGTACGTATGTATTCGTTACGAATCCTATCCTTCAGAGAAACCCCAAGCATAGCTCTTTCCATAGCTCGCTGAGCGACTTTAAACTGGTGGACCAGTCCCACCGTGAGTGTCCATGTCTCAGCTCCGTAGGTCATGACGTGTAGGAGCCCTACGTATACCGTATACCTAACAAGCTGTGGGTGATCTCGAGCTAAGCTGATGAAGAATGATAGAATACATTTATTTTTGACTTAGTACACAGAACATAATAAAACTTAACTAAGAGCAATCGGATTTCAAGATACGAAGTGTAAGTCCGGTTACAAAAGCAGATGAGATCATGCCTCTACAAGACTACAACACTAAGCCTTAAGAGTTGTCCTGGTTGCAATGATTCAATATGATCAAGAATTTCATTCATAGGATCAAGTCATTCAATAGGATCAAGGGATTGAGTCCCTTGACGATACAGAGTGCGTTTTAATGACTCCCAATCAAGCGCACATCTCGGCATCAGACTCCGAACTAGGAAGTCCTTTGAACCGCCGTTAATTTACAAGTGGGCCACGTTTATGACTGTATGTGGTCTACAACTCATAGTTGTAGTAATACATTTATTCATAGTCCTGTTGGGATTTAGCCACAGAATTGTGAGTAGTTGACGGATTTTAGAGCTCTATAATTTAGGTAATATTGGCGATTTGGCCTGAAATATATTTTCAAATAGCGAGCGACTAAATTTGCTCCCTTGAAGAGACTTTTCACTGCATAGATACTTCTGTTTTCCTGGTAGGTACAATGAGGTTCAATGAAACTTGAATATCTCGTATTGCCTACCAAAGCCATGGAATGACGACTCTCTGATAAAAATGCCAAATGATTCTGTAAGCTGTCTTTTAAATGAATAACGTCCTAGCTAGATAATTGCAATGTTGCACTTTGGTTACATACACACTGGTTCATTACAGCTTGAATGTGTCTTTTTTAACCATGCACGGGGGTGCTAGGCCGACTTCCTACCAAATAAAGTAAGAATCAACCTGATAGCAACTTAATCATCTTTTATCTGTCGATGTCAAAAGAATTTATAAGAACGAATACGAATAAAACCCAATTAGCTTATATAAGGATGGAAATTTTAAGTAACAATTCCGCGTAAAACCTTCTTCGATAAGATGTACCTATCCGCGTTGTAGAAGAAAAACCATACCAACAACAAACAATCTATCAAAGCAAGACGTCAACTAGTTTCGTCTTGGATGACTCGTGAATGTCTCGTGAAGAGACGAAACGACGTTTTACAATGGATTTCCGCAAAGCAACGCCTGAATCTATTAATAAATAATTATTTAACCAATTGGTATAAGTCTAATAAACAAGGCATCGAAACGACATCGCATTATGTCATATCGTCCGTTAATCGCATCGACTACTGATCCGGACTAGGGGTGTCTACGTCAAGGAACATCCCGACTATGTTATTTCACACAGTTTCGCTGACTACAGTTATTCCATTGTGATAATAATTTATGTTTGCTAGTTCGACTGATAATAATCAAATAGTCATGGCAATGCTTGACCGATTCGATTTTATGAAGAAGTTATTATCGATTTAGTTAATTTTGCTCAACATTTTGTATTATTTAATAGACTATACTCAGGCGTGTAAATGACTATATGTTTGGAATCAAAGGGTTCATATGCTACTTCTCTCTCTTCTGCGCGCGCCCTCACACGGGTTTTTTCGTCCTAAAGAAACATAAATTGAGTTACTGTGCTAAATGTGCTACTACAGCATCACTTCGTTGTCTGTCTGTCTTACTGTCTGTCTGTCGAGTTAAGGGTGAAGACCCCTATATATGATTGCTGATAAGCTAATTCATCGCAGTGACGCAAATTTTTATTAGGTATTTTTAATCATGTACTTATGTTCCAACATCAGAATATTTGATAACAGTCAGTTTAACTCTACCAAAAGTCTATTCAACGAATCATCGAATAAGTTAGTGAGCACAACTCGACATCCTGTAGGTAAAAGCTAATAAGTTGCCGCTTATCAAATAACGTAGAACAGTCGCAAACACCAAAGCTCTTCAACATCCGCGACATCAGGCATTCGCAGACGATTGGAACCATTCGGCTGCAAACAAACGAGTGCAGAGATCAGATATAGCTCCATAATCGTAGTCTAAACAAGGAGAAGCCTCTGCGATTTATACTCGGCCGTATCGGCATCCGTCGCGAATTAGCTGGTGGGTAGGGTTGCCTCGCGACACTCGGGATTCATTCCTCGATACGAGGAAACATTTTGAATGCTAACAAGTCATTTAGCAAGGTTGAAACTGTGTCTACAAAATTTCTGCTTGTTTTACATAATTCAAAAAGGAGGAGGTTCTAAGTTCAACTATAAGTATGTATGTTTGTATTATTATTTTATGTAACTGTGTTTACCGATTTCTCTGACGCTTATGGACCGATTTTAATGATTCTTTAATTATATAAAGAGATTGATCCCGAGATTGTTAAATGTATTCCCGAGCGATCTGTATTTTTCCCGTGAAACTTAAAAAAACAGTGTAAATTATGAAGGATTATAGTCATTTTAAGTATTTTCCAAACCATCATTTTGTACAAATAGATAATTCTTTATTAACAAAGAAAATCACAATCAAATTATAAAATTATATGCCAAATAGTATTCACAATTGAAACAATTGAGCTAACTGCAGACTGTTGCAAACAAATAGATAAATTATTTTGAATGCTGATACCTACTGAACAACCTACGCGTTACTCGTTACTAAGTTATTATTTATGCATAACTACTCAAAAAGGACCTGAAAAATTAAATGAATGCCTAGTCACTAATATAATCAACGACGCTTCTAAACTTTTACAAGATGCCTATCGATGCAGCCTAGTTTCATGATCAAAACTAACTACTCACATAGTAAGGTAGGTACTATCTTAACTAATCAACGAAATCCATGATCCAAGTTGATATAATTTACACAATATTTATTAAGATTAAATAAAAATGAAGAGGTACAGATGTTGCATGATAGCGATTAGATTATTGATTCCTGCATCATGGTGAAACAGTCGGAATCATAAATTATATTTATTAATGAAGGTACTTACTTATACCTACGTAACAACATAAAATAATAATTTTCAATAGAAATAATTTAATGACTTGACGGAGACGTGTTTGTTGTCAATAAAACTTTAATAGTTTCAACACCATTCATAAATTTATTCCAAATCGCAATCAATATTTCATATTATAATGTCTTGTCCCGAATTCCCAAATACCCATCCCTGAGTAGAGATATCTCTCGCGACATTGACGCAATAAGCTTTTGCTCAGCCAATAATCTGAAATATTCCAAGAATAAATTGGCAAGTGGCAACCCTAAGCGCAGCTGTTTCAGCCAATAGCCACTTGCTAGGACATTTCGATACCAACTTGTATCGCACTTAGCTCTTTGTAATAGAGTTCAATATGCGTTTTCGAAAGAGAAGTTACTCGCTCGATTAAATCAACGATTGGAGATTGCAAAAGGCCTGTGTCACTTCAAATTAGCTCATTGAGTGTACTTGTTTTCTTTAAATAAGTAGAGACTTTGGATACTTATAAAAACAATATCATCATGATTTTAGTATAAGTACTAGTAGTAACAGCATGAGTTTTTTTATCGAAATGTCATGTTAAAAAGTTATGAAAAAAATAAGTCAATGCTGATTTCTGTCCGGTAAAGTTGGTCCACCAAATAGGTAATCCACGAAAATTGTGTGGGCATTTGCCCAACGGTGAGGCATATTGACAGGAAAAAATAAATTCAAAATAAATAATAAATAGGACTCCTGTACTCTACATCTTTCAAACATTCACAATGCGTCAGAATCTTTTAAGTTTTATACTTGCTTTTAATTTTGTTGTACGCGACTTAAGTAGTTCTGCTGGACGTGTTCTATTTTGAATTAAATTTTATATGAAAATGCTTATCATGCTATACTACATTTTAGGTTCTACATGAACAAAAAAAACAATCCAAGTGAACCGAACTCCACAACTCCTAAGATCGGAATAGCACCGTAATCGCTTCTCAGAACCTCCGGAATAGGGCTAATACCGATTGACAAATAGACGGCTATGGCCGACAAACAGCCCGTAATTAGCCGGTGAAATACATCGGAAGGATTAACAGTAAGTGCCAATTCAACCATCGTTGATAGCAATAACTATGAATATAATGGCCGTAATTCATTTATTTTTTTACAAATAAATAAATGATGCTCAACATTTCACAGAGAAACACATCGAGCTAGAGCTTTGTAAGGGCTAGGGCAAGGTGAATAATGCCTTTGAGCCTAGTAGACTCCTTAGCCATCCAATGCCCAACTTCATAACATAGGAGGTGGTTATATATGCTAGAATGTAGGTAAAATTTAATACATCGATCGATCAAGCCATTTTTTGTATGAATTTAGTTGTATTTTAGAATAGGTAAGGTCGTCTGAGAGGTGGACATAGGCTATGGAGCGCGCCATGCTCGGCATCCACCTTACAGACCGAGTTCTGAACACCGATATCCGACGAAGAACGCAAGTCCAGGCTGTTGGTACTTACTCGAGTTATGGAGCCTAAATGGGGTTAGGCTGGATACATGGCATGGTGAGGTGATGATAGGTGGAGCAAAACAGCAATCGATTAGTGGCCACAAGTGGGCAAAAGAAACGTCAGACGCCCAGTTGCAAGGTAGGTTGACGACATAGAACGCGTCGGGGAGCGACAGTGGAGGCGGTTAGCACAGGACCGTGGTGGATGGCACAAACTGAGAGAGGCCTATACCCAGCTGTGGGTAAAATCCGACTGCGGATGATGATGATTAAGGTTGTTATTTCGTACTTGCCCCTAATACTAGGTCAGTGATGATAAGCTAGGTCATCACTATACCATGACTAGACCTATCTACACTACAGTCGAACCAAGGTATTTACTACAAGTACCTAGAATACGTGATAGATACTAAGTATCGGTGATGTTGTCGCTCATAAAATAGAGAATAGATAGATGAGTAAACATTTGTGGTCAAAAATACCCATAACGAGCTCGAAGTACCCGCAGAACCGAAAATAAGCACTCCAAGTGCCACCAATTAACAACCATCAATATAAAGCTCACGCGGCTTCCCCGAACACTATAACCCGGCTGGTTGTAAATCAGCGTCGATTGGAGCGGGGCCGCCCGTTCTAAGTGCCTCGCAACTTGGGAGGGTAATCATTTTTATCGACACATAGCAGATGGTTTACTAGCTATTGTTTTATGTGTTTGTTAATTTTTCCGAGCTGTTAAACAAGTTGTGCAACTGGGCCTTGATGAGTTTTAACTGACTGTAGAAATGGCCGGAACGGAGTTTGGTGTATTCCGTACATCCGCGTTGGTCACCATTTATTTTAAATCCACATTATTTATGACCTATGAATAATTTCCATCAACAACAACAGTTATTAAACTAGTCTCATGTTTAATGTGGGATGTCTAGTCATGCCTCGGTATTTTGCTATTATTTGAGGAAGGTTTTCTTTTAGTTTCATAACCAAACCAATATTAGAGCTGATGAAATGAACTTTTCTGTGTAGTTCGATCATTATTACAAGTTGAATCGTCAATTCAAGAATTCATATGCCTTGCACAAAAAAGGAATGAACCAATAGGGCAAACCAGAGTAAGGTAGGTACATAATATTGATGCAAATCGATGTTTTAATGGAACTTAATTTGTTTAATCGAAAAAAAGGTGCAGTACCTACCTACCTAGTCTGTAAACTAAAGAACCTGGCCCCTATTCCACTAAATTAATTAATTCATCGTAACAATGATCTCGTCACAGAATGACTTATTTTGTTTTTTTTTGGTAATTCTGGCATTTTGCCTTTGCTGAAAAAACTACAATTGGAGGGACGCGTGTCAAAAATTTCAAAGTTGAAATAAATCTATCAATCTCTCCGTGCAAACAGCACGTAGGTACTTCAAACATCTAGTTGACAATTCTAAGACGATACCACGGTCATGGTAAAGTGATTAGTTAGCAGAATTCTTTCTGCCCCTTAATAAACTATAACTTTCGAATTAATTGACGAAAGATAAATGAAATAATTCTTCTGGATGGTCCATGTTAGTCGGGTGAATGTGGTTTCGCTCACGGGATACACGTAGGCCATTTGGCTCTGAGGAATAATGTAGCTTTGAATTATTGAATCAGTAGTTCCGAATGTTGACTTTGAAAATGTTAATTACCTTAGTGTAATTTTAGAATTTCACCTTAGTGTAAGTGTGGAACAGCAGGACACAGGAGTCTGGTAATAATTAAAGGAGGTCTATACCCAGCTGTCCATAAAAGGCTGCTATTATGCTGACGAAAATTGTAAGTAGGTATGTAATTCACATTGTTAAAAAAATGTTATTAAATCAGTTCCTCACCTTTATTCCTCTCGTCGTCCCTCCACTCCTTACTCCTCGGCACGGACAGGTTCAGCGGCTGGTCATCCTTGAACGCGTACACTTTGTCCACCTCACTGTCACTAGTCCTCACTCGCTGCAGCAGCTGCTCTTGCAGTCTGTTCTTATTCAACTTCCTATCATCTAGAACTTTTCTATCGTCCTGCACTTTTCTATCATTCAAAACTTTTCTATCATCGTAATATTTCACGTCTTTCCTACCTTCAACTTGTACACTCTTTTCCCTGACACTCACTTTATTCAGTCCTAGGATGTTCTCTATCGTATGTGGGGTTGGCTTTTTCGGGGGTTTCCCATACACGTGTGGATGCCACGATTCTAACGCATCTTCTTTCTTTTCTTCTTCTGTTTTGCCTTCAACGTCGATTTCTTCATCATTAAGTTCCTTATCATCGTCGACGATTATCTTCGGCTCGGGGCTTCGGTCGCAGTCGTACCCTGAGTCGTTAGCTGGCTGGTCCGGTTCTACCAGGTCGGAGTAGGGAACGACGGTCAGCATCTCTCGGCCACTCATCGAGGCGGCTATTCACAGAATATCATGTTTATTTTTATGATTGGATCATTTAATAGCCCACTTTGGATTGATGAGGTCTTTGAAGATGGTCGCGGCTTTGAAGTCGCGCTTCCTGTAACAAACAGACGGGGCTTACTCGCGCAGGATCGACGGATCGCCTTTGATATGTAATGGTTAACAGGATTGTGGAAATAGACGCTGCTCTGGAACTCACCAGTCTAATTGACTGAAAATTATCGGGTTCTGTTTGATCGATAGCTTTTAACCAACAAATACCTTATCTAGGTTAAAGACATTTTTATGATTGATCACGACGGGGTTACATTTTCTGCACCTATACATTAATTCCTTTCATTTCATTGTGTTGCTAACCAAACATTATTAAAGTCAAATATTGTAGATTTGACCTAAGATAATATTATCTGAGATAAAAGTAACTTCAGCCAGGTAAGCGGATCGAATGATTATACCCCTACTATTGAACGGACACATAACACACACTAAACACATTCGTTCAGTGATCCATAACGAAATGTATCAAACTCTCTCTCGCCGTAAAAACCGGCGAAACCGCCGAATTACATCGATAAACAAAGCGTTCACCTACCAAGCAGCTTTCAACTCTATCACTAGAGGGTAAAGTGCGATATCCAGTGGAAAGCGTTCCCCTCTTACGCACACATAGATAAAGGATCAACTCTCATCGCTGCTGATTGATTTTTATTGGAATGACAAATCAGGGTTGTCACTACACGGCGGCGCCATGAAATGGAGGTAATGGCCGTTTTTATGCTGTTAGTGAGCTGGTTTTGTAAACATGACAATAGTTAAAGTGACAGCAACTGAAACACTCTTCAACATTAACTGTGAAATCCAGACTAAATAGAACAACGCAATACAACTACTAATACAAGTGATGTAGTAAAGGCGGTATAGATCTATACCACCTTTACTACATCACTTGTATAGGTAGAAATAAGTCTTGTCATATTTTTGTTCGACCTTAGAAAGTATGAACGAAGCTAAAGGAATCCTGTCCGTTTCTTTTCTCTAGTTTATAAAAATTACGTGTAGGTAAAGAAATAGCGTTAGCTATGGTCCTTACTAGGTTAGTTTATTTTAATGTATTAATATTTAAAATAAATATTTCATTTTTTCTTAAAAAAAAATCTCGTTAAACAGATGAAATCGCCAGACCTTGTTTTTTCGTTGTTTGTTTTTCCTAAAGGGATTTACTGTCTGATAGTGCTAACAATTTAATAAATTAATTAAATCGTTAGCACTATCAGACAGTTTTAACGGATTAATTGCATGATTAAAGTTATCTAAGGATTATTGCTTTGCTATCGTGTCCTTCACTTGAAATTCATAACTATCATAAAATTAATACAACAACAAGTTTTGAAATTCCATTTGGGAAATACTCTATTCTAGATTATTCATACTTCTACAGCAATAATTAGCAATCTTTGTCTGCGTGTGTGTGTAAACACACATTTTTGTCAATAAATGTTATCCTTTCACGACCAACACTAGAACAAAAAATAAGCAATTATATTTTGATCAATGTAGGATTTGTCAGGTTGGTCTACTAATCTTTGCTCGAAAGTAACCCAATAAGCCCCTGACAAGAGGTTTGGCCATTAGTTATGTACATACTAAAGAAGATCTGCGATCGAGAAACCTTATATAAAGGCTGATCGCAACTTAATGAAATTTGTCCTGAAAATTGACTGAAATTTAATACAAAGGATACTTTTTATCGTAGTAAAATACAAAAAATGCGAAAAATTAAAATATATCACATTTATGTTACATATGAGAAAGTTTGAATGGATGGATGGAGAAACAACAAACTTGTTCACGCCTAAAGTACCTACTTACTTAACGGATCGGGCGGAAATTTCGCAAAGATATAGTTGTGGAATAACAGATATATGCTACTTTTTATCCCATACATGAGTTCCCATAAAAAATTACGGGACATTTTTTTTTTTTAATATATTACATAAAACAATAATTATATCCTTGTTGACTTGTAATAAAACACGTATCACGTGAGTCCGGAATGAGGATTCGATGGAGCGTTTAGTATTCCAGAACAGAATGGAGGGCAAGGTCTCGTGCTTGTGGCCCCTCTCCAACCAGATGGTCGGACCTCATCACCTCTCTGACACAGTCCAGTATGACCGACTGCTTCCACAACACAACCAACAGGGAACGACGACGGCAATGCAAGAGCAGCCGTTCATCAGGACCTCATCATCACCATGCCCACTCTGCCAAGAGCTACCGAAGAATAACGTATATATAGGCTACTTTTTATTCCAAAAACAAAGCGTATGAAACCGTGGGCAGAAGCCAGTGTAAAATAAATATAAGTAGATAAATAAATAAATAATGCTGGACCATCCGCCCAGCATCATCTAACCCGAAGCTAAGCAGAGCTTGTGTAATGGGTACTAGATGACTGATATGTTTCATACAATTTACATAGATAGATAATTTTATTATATTACATAGAAAAAAGGTAACTTTATTTGAGACAATAATAATTTTTGTGGGGCAGCCCTAGTGTCAAATTGAAACAAAGACTCGGTGAGGTTATGTTCCGATCACAATGCTATGGTACTGTGACAGTAAAATCACAGCATTATTTAGAGAATAACCGATGCTAATATTAATAATACAATAAAAGTAATAAAACGGTTTACTTTTCTCTGACAGAGGTACGTAATCGTGTACGTACATAATAAGCTTAAAGCTAAGCTTAAATGGTAGGTGCTTAGGCTAGGTAGCACTCAATCTAATGTAATGATGGAAAAGAAGATACCTACATACCTAGGTATATGCTTATCTACCTGTGTTGTGAAAGAGGTTTATGATAAACCTGCGGCGCAGATCACCAGTGTCGGAACAACATGGGAAACCCATTGTTGTGTATAAGAAAATAGCATCTACCTACAATTGCGGGTGGATTTAAGTTTGTCGTTCGTTGGTTAATAAATGCCTACCGGCAGTTGGCTCTGAACCTCCGTTTTATTGCTACACCTCACTGGCGACAGGAGTAAAATAAATTTAATTATTGTGTTTAAAGTGCGTTTTACCAAGTCAGCAGTATGCCATTCGGTAAAATAGAGTGTTTCGATATTAGTGACCAAAATTGGGACACCTACGTGCGCCGCGTAAAACAATTTATGACTCTCAACGAGATAAAAGAAACTTTACATGTGGCGACATTGGTGACGCTCGTCGGTCCTCAGTGTTACGATCTTATGTGTGACTTGTGCGCCCCAGAATTACCGGAAGCGAAAACGTTCGCTGCACTCGTGCAATTAGTGAAAAACCATTTGGAACCACAAAGATCGGAGATAGCAGAGCGCCACGTCTTTAGGCAAAGAAAGCAGGCGCAGGGCGAAAGCATTCGTGTATATTTGCAAAGTCTTAAACATTTAGCTAAGACTTGCAACTTCGGCGGCTCGTTAGAAGTAAATCTACGGGATCAGTTCGTGTCGGGATTATTCAGCGAGGAGATGCGGTCTAGGCTGTTTGCCGAAAAGGACATCGACTACAAGCGGGGCGTCGAGCTCGCGTTGGCATTGGAGGCGGCGGAGCGCCACGCGTGTGTGGCGGGGGCTCCGGCTGCGGGCCCGAGTGACGCGTCCGCGCCCGATGAGGGGCTTCATCGTGTCGGAGGAGGCGGCGGCGGCGGCGGCGCTGCGCGGTTCCGTCAGCACGCGCCCGCGCCCGCTTCGGCGGCGGCGCCGGTGGCGGCTGCGACGGCGGCGGCGCGCTCGCCGTGCTCGCGGTGCGGCAAGCCAGGTCATTCACCTGGCCGGTGTCGATATAAGTTTTATACGTGTGACAAGTGCGGTGCGAAAGGACATCTAAAGGCGATGTGCAAAGGAAGTGAAGGTAACGCCGCGACGTCGAAGAAAGGTCAGTACTTTTTTAATGACAGTGATTCAGATGACGCTTGCCACTTTTATAATTTGATCAGTAGTGTGGATGATAAGCCCTATTATATTCGTGTGTGCGTGGAAAATGTAAAGTGCAAGTTCGAGATAGACACGGGCAGCAAAATATCGGCCATTTCTAAGAAGTTCTACGACGATCACTTCTTCAAAATACCTATTCAAAGCAAGATTCTTACATTTAGATCATACACGGGTGATGTAATCGAGACTTTGGGTTATATTGTGGTGCACGTAAAATGCGGTTCGGAAACCGCTGATCTAAAATTATACGTTATTGATAACGGCGGACCCCCATTGTTGGGCCGTCTGTGGTTAAAACAATTAAAATTATCGCTGTTTAAAACGAATGTTAACATGATTCACAATGTAATCGAGGATTCGATGGCTAATTCTCTTAGAAAGGAATTTCCCGAGGTTTTCGCGGAAGGTTTAGGTACATGTAAGTCTCGTATCCAGCTACACTTGAGTGACACCACACCGGTGTTTGTAAAATCGCGATCGCTGCCGCTGGCCCTGAGAGGGCGCGTGGAACGGGAACTCGATCGGCTGCAACGGGAAGGTGTTATCTACAAGGTCGATAGGTCAGATTACGGTACGCCGATTGTACCGGTAGTTAAAGCAAATGGCGATATTCGGATATGCGGAGATTATAAAGTCACAATAAACCCGCGTCTTAAGGACTTTCACTACCCGTTACCGCGGATCGAGGATCTTTTCGCGACATTAGGTGGAGGCGAGCAATACACGAAATTGGATTTATGTAATGCCTTTCAACAATGTATATTAGAGAAAGATTCACAGCCGCTCACAGCGATCACGACTCACGTCGGAACCTTTGTCTACTCTAGGGTCCCATACGGCATTAAGTGCATTCCTGAAAACTTTCAGAAAATAATGGAAGAGACATTGAGCGGATTGCCGTCAACGGCCGTGTTTGCGGATGACATCTGCGTCACAGGCCCTACTAAAGCTATTCATTTGAAAAACCTAAAGGCAGTTTTACAAAGATTAAAAGATAATGGATTGAGAATAAATTTTTCAAAATGCCAATTTTTTCAAGATTCGGTAACTTATTTGGGATACAAAATTGACAAGTTCGGATTGCATACAGATTCCAGAAAGGTGGACGCTATCGTGGCCGCCCCGGCACCGAAGAACGTCACCGAACTGAGAAGCTTCATGGGACTTGTGAATTTTTATTCAAAATTCTGTCCGAACACGAGCGATATTTTGAAACCTATGTATAGCCTATTAAAAAAAAACACTGAATGGAAATGGAACATCAATTGTGAAAACAGCTTTAGAAAAATAAAAAAAATGTTAAGCGGTTCTCCGGTACTGGCTCATTACAACCCGCAGCTGCCGCTGATCCTGTCCGTGGACAGCAGCCAGTACGGCCTGGGCGCGGTGCTGGCGCAGCGCTACGCGGACGGCAGCGAGCGGCCCGTGTGCTGCGCGTCGCGCACGCTCAACGCGGCCGAGTCTAATTACTCACAAATTGATAAAGAGGCGTTAGCTATAGTGTTTGGTGTAACTAAACACCATCAATATTTGTATGGTAGAAAGTTTTTGCTCAGAAGCGATCACCGAGCTCTCAGTTACATACTAGGTAAAAATAAAGGTATACCAGTGACGGCCGCGAGTAGATTGCAACGATACGCGGTTAAACTAGCGGCATATGATTACGACATCGAATTTGTCAGATCTGAGCAGAACTCCGCGGCAGATGCATTGTCGAGGCTTCCACTCGCGACAACATCCGGTCAGTCAAAAGGTCGCGATGAATGTAGTTACTTGAACTTCGTGCAAGAAAATTTGCCGGTCAGTTTCGAACAGATAAAATCAGAAACTGCGAAAGATAGCATTTTGAGTAAAATTTATGGTTACGTCATGTTCGGTTGGCCGTCTTCGGACTCCGAAATCGAATCGGAGAAGCCGTTCTTTCGAAGAAAGAACGCGTTGCACGCTGATAGGGGATGTTTGGTTTGGGGTTATAGGATCGTTATACCTAAATCATTACAACATACCGTCTTGAACGAGATACACGAGGGACATCCAGGGATAGTAAGAATGAAGCAGATAGCCCGGAACTACGTGTGGTGGGGAACGCTGGACGCAGACATCGAGCGCACCAGCGCGGCGTGCGCGGCGTGCCGCTCGCAGCGCGACGCGCCGCCCGTAGCGCCGCTGCACTCGTGGCCGTGGCCGCACGAGCCCTGGGCGAGGCTAAACATGGACTTTCTGGGACCTTTTCGAGGAAAGTATTATCTAGTTATTATAGACGCGCACTCAAAATGGATAGAGGTCGAAAAAGTAAGTAGCACGTCGGCGACCATTGTCATAGGAGCTTTAAGACGTTTGTTCGCGCGGTTTGGCCTGCCGAAAAGGATAGTGTCCGACAACGGACCCCCGTTTTCATCGGCAGAGTTTGCTAAATATCTGAGCTTAAATGGCATAAAACATTCAGCTGTCGCACCGTACCACCCGGCCAGCAACGGCGCCGCCGAGAACGCCGTGAAGACGATTAAAAAAGTTCTTAAAAAGGCTTGTCTCGAAGGCGTCGACGACGATACCGCGCTGAGTAAGTTCTTATTCATGTACCGCAATAGCGAACAGAGTACGACGGGCCGTGAGCCCGCCGTGGCTATGTTCGGGCGGCGGCTGCGCGGGCGGCTCGATCTGCTGCGCGGAGACGCCGGTGAGGCGGTGCGCGACAAGCAGCTGCGGCAGGAGGAGCAAGGCGCGCGCGCCACAAGGCTTCTCGCGCCCGGCGACCGCGTCCTGTCCCGGGACTACTCCGCACGTGCCGACAAATGGTCTGACGGGTTGGTAGTAGAGCGCACGGGACCTGTCTCCTATAAGGTAAAGATGACCGACGGTCGCGTGCATAAGCGTCACGTGGACCAGTTGATCGCAGACAAAAACGTTAAGTCACGTTTTTCTTTATCCCGTAATGTGTACAATAGTGACTGTGAGCTCGGTGATGCGGCGTCTAATTTAGGCGGGGAAGAACGATCGTCGAGTATCTCTCCTGGGGATGTTAGGGAGCGGTCGTATCCAGACAGTCCGAAAGTGTCGGAGTCGGCGGTGACGCCACCGGGTAGTCCAGATACAGATAGTGAGGCTATGGGGACGCCGCTGACGTCACCGCAGGGGCCGGCGCCAGCACCTTCGCCCGCGCCGCCAGCTAGCGCTAAAAGAGAGCGCCCGCGCCGGAGGGCTGCTATCAAGTGTGCCGAGAAGCTTAAAACAAATAAAAACTAGTTTATTGTTCATTAGATTAAGTTACTACCTACTTTATGTTTATTGTTATTGCTTGTATGTTTGGTACATACCTAACGCAGTAATTAGATGCCTACTGATCTACTTTCTAGATAGGCATCAATTTGTTTATGTCAATTGTAACCGCCAACTTTTATAATTATATAAATAACCTACTCATAAGATTAGATATATTATACCTAATATATGCTGGTTAAATTGTCTAAGCTAATATGTAACATGTCAATTAAGGGAGGACAGTGTTGTGTATAAGAAAATAGCATCTACCTACAATTGCGGGTGGATTTAAGTTTGTCGTTCGTTGGTTAATAAATGCCTACCGGCAGTTGGCTCTGAACCTCCGTTTTATTGCTACACCTCACCCATACTCTTCAACACTAATACAGCGAAAGTCAGGATGTTTGTTACATTCTCATTCCAACGGATCAATCTGAAATTTGGTATAGATGTAGTTCTAACTTCTCTCGATTAACAAAAGGCTATTTTTATCCCAGAAAAGGAACTGCGAAGATGCAAGCAGAAGGTGAATTAAAATATGTAAAGAAACCATTTTGCTGGTGACAGAAAGATATCGATTAATACAACCCCTACAAGGAAAAATCAACCCCTTTTCTGTTTTATAAAGTGTTGTCCCGTTGTTTTTGGAAGATCTTGATGTCCTATCGCCGTTTCTAATAATTTTAAAAACTTATAATCAACTTACTAAATTATATATGAATAACGAGATAATAGATTTAATCTAGTCTGTCGAAGGTAATCGCGGAATAACCCACTTGCTGTATCGATTCACAGAATTAAAGTATTTCAGAGATAGTTACTACCTGGCTAATCGGTGAGTAATTGAAACTTGAGTAATTAAGATAATATAAGTTGTTTAAAATTAAGGTATGGTACAAACAAGGAGCCAATTCTGCTATCCAATCGCTGTGTTATCGTTTAATCATACGAAGTGATGGTCATCAACTCGACTTTCGGGCAAGGCCATCGCCGCGAAGTTCCCACGGTGGAAATGAAAAAAACTGCAGATAATGCGTGCACTGCTTTGCAAAAAAATCACCATACTTATAAGAGCTTGTGATAAGAAAAACACGTGAAAATGTTTTTAGAAGAATCACGGTAAAAACCATTCAAACTCATCCAAAACTTGCTGACTCGTTATAACAGCACAATTTGTCAGCATCACAAATTTTAACAAGTATGTTTTATTAGAACAGCAATAAGGTCGATAATGACGTTTTAGTGAAAACAATAAGTGGGACAATCGTTGACGTCAATAAAAAGCGCTTTGTTAGCACGATGATTATGAACATTGGTATTGTCGGTGTTAGTTGCATCATTTAAGTTTATTAATTAATAGTTAAGTACTTTTCATGAGCAAAGATAGCTCGGTTTGGTACTATTTCTATTTATCAACCCTGTAAAGAATTAAGGGTTGGCACAAGCGGGCCGTAAACATTGGTGACCACTTTGTAACTGACTCGTAAAACTGACAAGACTTTTTTGTTATTTAAAAATTTAAATGCATAGGTCTATGTAATTTTTAAGAAGGTACTTTCTGTTTTTCTAATAAAACTGTACACACCTACCGAGTCTGCAAGTGCTATATTTATAGAATCGAAAGTAAGTATGATTAATTAAACGACAGTAATAAAGGAAGGTTAGAAAATGAAATGGTCACCTGAATATATCTAACTCTACCAAATGACACTAGTGGACTTGTGTCGCTTGATTACACAAGAAACCCGAAAAAGTTACATGTCAAAAAAACTGTTGTCAACATAATAAAAACCTTTTGAACCGATGCACTGCTGTCATCAGCCCAGCCGCGTAAATTATAACGAAATCAAAGAGTCACATCAAAAAGAGTCCAGGAAATGTTGGGAATTAACACGTTTGAGTTTTTGCGATTTGATTTTATTTTAATGTTGTAAGGTTTAGATGGCGGTGGTATCAAAGGCCACACAAGTTGTTACTAGAGTGGTTAAAAGTGTCCGAAAAGAAAAAGCCGGATAGAAAAAGCTTCTAACCAATGTCACTCGCCTAATTTTTTCCATTTAAATAATCTTAGAGTACCAGCATGAATTATATCATTGTTATTATTAGTAGTCATACTATCGAGAAAAATGCATAGTCTGTGAAAATTTCAATTGTCTACGTTTTACGGTTCACGAGATACAGCCCGCGGACAGCGGAAGCTTTATAACAGGGGACCCTGTTTCATAGCTTCCTCATTTTCATTCTTTGGGTACGGAACGGTTCCGTACCCAAAGGGTGAAAACTGGATTCCGTTCAACAAAATTTCAACAAAACAAAATGTGGCCTGGTCGCTAATGAGCAACCAAGCCACCTTTTGTTGTAGGTATACTAAGTTTATTTGCTTTTAATACAAAACTTTAATTATGAAGGCTATATAATAAATGCGAAAGTTTGGATGGACGGAGGGATGAATTTTGTTACTTTTTCAGGCCTAAGAATTTGAATGAAGTGTATCAAATTTTGAATAGATGTAAGTAGTACCTAGTAAGTCCTGAAATGAGCTAAATCTACGTTTGGTCCGCAAATATTCAGCTGTAGGTACACTCAAGACTTTGCTATCGATTAACGGGACTATTTGCAAATTAAAATAATTAAGTAGCTTGAACAGTTTTAACAACGCTTAGTGTTGGTACTAACCGGTGTTACGGGGCGTTATGTACCGTGTTACACAACGAGCTCTCTCACGCTCTTCTCAGTGCGGAAGAAGAAGGCGCTCGCAACGAGACGGATTTTAGCACACGGCGTAACATATCATGCTCCTGGCTGTAGAAAATTCAAATTTAATAACTTTATTTCTTTAGGCTTACAAAATCAGCACTTGGACAAGTAAAATTTTATACATAAACAGTTTTATAAATAGTAATTATTATCAAATAAGAAACAAAAAGTTATTGCTTTTGTGAGCTTAAATTTTTTGTCCACTAGTGGAAGAAGCGAAAAATAATCCACTAGTAAGTTAAATAATATATCACTAGTAAGTTTACATAATACTTAAAATATACAAAGTTCATTTGGATTTGCTCATAAAAGCCGGACCATCCGTCCAACGGGCCCGCCCTAGTCGGCATCCGCTTTGTCCGCCATGATCGATTAATGTCATATCTATCAGATGGCCGGACATCGGCGCAGTGCTGCCACCTACATGCAGGATACGGCATAATCTAATCTCTTGTCATTGACGAACCCAAAGGAAAGTTCTCTTCCGCTATGCTCTATACATATATTTAATAAGAAAAAAAATATCATTATGTTTGTCTTTTAGAAACCACATCATGTAAAAATCTAAACAATGAACGAACAATGAAGAAATATAGTTATTTTTTATAACTGAACGAATACGTTTTCCATCAAAGAGAGATAATTACCAGTAGGTAATTATCCTCCAGTTTACTGAAGTATACGAAATTTCGATTTGTTTCGTTCGATCGGTACTATAAATCAAACGAAAACGCAAATTTCGTACGAAGTTGAGCCGCTTTTTCACTTTGCCATGATGTTAGTATATTTTTATACTAATTGGCACTGAAATTTTGGTTCTTACAATAGTTTGTAAAAATGTGGTTGAACGTCAGAGTCATAAAATTCGTTCGAAAAAGGCCCTTTCGTAAGTAAGCGAGTGTAGCTAAACCATACAGTACGGCCGCAAAACTCAGCTATACATTGAGTTTTGCGGCCGTACTTTGCAATTGTACCTACTGTATACTGTAGATCAAAACAAATAGAGTAGGCCTGAATCGAAATAATTATGACATCAGCGTGGTTTGATATATGAAGAAACAAAAGACAATAGCACCAGCACGTTGGCCAGGCACCTACGTACAAAAACAAATTATTTATCAGGCAGCTTTTCTTTCAGCACTTTCTTTTCTAAAAAAAAATACACAACCGCTCTATGAAATGGGAATTCCGTATTTTCAATAAGTATTTTATTTTAGGGCAGTTTTGGAATAAATAAACAAACTCTTTCAACAAAATTTTAAGTAACCACTGCATTATGTAGAGCTTTCGTAGAGCTTTTGTAGAAGCAAAGCAAGTATAAGAACAGTGAATTGTTTTGGGGCACTTGTAGAATTATTAGGTTCTTTTAAAACCTTTCTATATTGATGTGGATATATTTATAATGAAATATATCCGCACTACCATATGGGATAACTAGCTAGCAAGAGAGAGTAAGAACTATTTTTTGGAGATCACCTATTATAATTTTCACCAGACTACAGACAGTCATAGTCATAGTCGGCAGCAAGAAATCCCATTGCAATGCAACTTTATTTCTTTAGACTCGCAAAAGAAGCACTCAGACAAGTCAATTTGTATACCATAAACAGATTTATACAGGGTTTTTATTAAATTAGTGACAATACGTGAACTGCAGGTCCTGCCCATCATCACAAACACGTTCGTGAAGGCGCCAAGTCTAAATTCTAAAAAAATATTAGTCACCTCTGATACTTAATGAAAAAACATCTTTGTCTGGAACCCAACGAGTTACATAAGACCGATCTTTCACTCCCATATCTTCTGTTAATTCAGGGCAGAGCTGTTTTTTAAGTTGAGTTTCAAATAAAACCTCTCTAACGAACGATTATTGAATTGCGGGGGGTACCCATTACCAATACCAAAATTAAGAATTAAGACCTGGCGTCTTCACGACCGTGTTTGTGATGATGGGCTGAACCTGCAGTTCACGTATTGTCAATATTTACCAATAACCCTGTATAACTATTATTCAATAAGAAATAAGGTGTTTTGATGTTCTCTATGAGTGGGTATGTAATAAATCAAACCTCCAGTAAGTCTAGGGAGCTACACAATTAGCAACTTGATATTTCTGTTGTTATACCAGATAGCTTTTACTAATTTAACACATTGCCTGTCATTAAGTGATTCACACTTATCGTATAATCATAATCAAATTTATTTTTTAACTTTTACCTTCGTCGTCGGATCGACTCGTATATTTTTTTTATTATTTTCTTTTGTCCGTGTACTTTTATATGTATTTATATGTAACTAAATGTACTTATAACCATATAGGTAAGACCCGTTTGCTTAGAACATAAGGGGCTGATATTGGCCCACCAGAACAGTCTAGTATTTTTTTAAATGCATTGTTCTAGTACGGTACAAATATAGTTCTTCTTTGAAGTTCGGTTACTTTAATAGAACCATGTTTGTACCGTAGTTGGACCATGCTACTCAAATTGACTTCAATTTGACTTGAACCATCTTTGTCTCCTGTTATTCAAGTGTATCAATTTTAAAACTTAGCTTGCATGAATTATATAAGAAAACAATAATTCAAAAATATAAACAAGAATAATAAAAAGATTTTTCTTTAAATTTATGAAGGCATAAATCCGTCGATCAGGGTATGTGCTCGATGCATAAATCAGAGAGTTTGTCAAAAGTAGGTATTTTACCTATATTTTGCGTGGGGACAAGACTCTATGAGGAAAATTTAAATTAACAACATAATTTCTTCAGTTAGTCGGTGTAACTTATATTGTAAACATTTTAAAAACCTAACCAAATAAAATGTATGTGTTATTTATTAGCAAAAAGTAACAATTAAAGTTCTTGTATTTTAGAAATTATCGCTCGTACCACTAAAAGTTTAGATATTACGGTTCTGGCGGAACCATAATCTTTTAATTTTTCATGGTAGGTAATGAACATTAACCATGATATTATCAAATAATGTAAGTACCAAGCACATGGGGGCTCCGACCGCGTGTTGTTACTGTTTCTTGCACGTACATGTATCCTATCATGATTACATTATATCGTATCATAATTATCTTACGCAATCTTAATTGCTAATTACTTTTACTTCATTACATATCACTTGATAACTTGAGGTGGCCCAGGCATTGCAGTGTCTGCTGTGTGAGTGTACCGCGGGTATGAAAGGGGTTAAAACGGATAAGGGTTAATACAAAAATCATCTACTTCTACTTAAATTTAAATTTTCATTTCATACTAACTTTGCAACAGTCTGCTTAATTATTTCAATTGTTAATAATAGTTCTTATGATTGAAGTTAAAATAAAATTATAGGAAGAAAAGTTTGATAGTTTGTACCTATGTAGAGAAATCTCCAAAACTACTCCGACATTATTCCTCACTAGTTTCTGTCCGCGGTTTCGCACGCGTTCGCCCGGGATAAAAAGTAATTTAGAAGTATGTTAATACTAGTCTAGAACTACCACGTATGCAAAACAAATATATAAAAAAAAAAAGATGTATCGTAAAACACATATATTGCATAACTAATCTAAAGCATTGAAAAAAAATGTTACACTAATTGCCGCGGGACATCTTTTGTGACAACCACTTTACTATGTACCCAGTGAAACCCAATTTGTACTAGGTAGGTACCTCGTTAGGTAAAAGATAAGACACGTCAAAGCTTACCTTACTTGCGTATCTAAAGCTAATGACACAATACGTCAAAATCAATAAAAATAAACCTAAACCTATTGTCTTTTTATCACCCTATTGCACAATTGATTGCATTTTCATTGAACGGTTCGTCATCACATGTAATTTATTAACTGTCACGATAAATTTTAGAGGAATATCATTTTCACACCCCTAACAATCTTTGTTTAAAATTTAAATGAACAGAATGTTTATTTTTATATGTTTTAATAATGTTTTGTTTTAAGCGTATTTATTCAAAGCTGTAAGACCAGTTATTAATCATAATCATAGAATATAAATAACTAAATTAATAGTGCTGGACAATTCACATAATATTATCTAGCCCCAAGCTAAGCAGTTATTATCAGTCAAAGTACAACCCTGGTTTGTTTAAGTAAATAACTTAGGTAAGCTAAGCACCGACCTAACTTATTTGCTCAAAGATTTAAATGGGATTATAAACAATCTAAATATCTCCCTGACACTTCATAAGTAACTACTCAATCCAATTCAAACATCTAGGTTAATATAATTAATTGTGTCTTTGATTTTTACCACAATTTCAAATTAAACTTACGTGTCTTTCACGATAAATCCGTCAAACCACTTCACTTCACAAAATATTTTCCCGAACGAACGAAAAGGCGCGAATGACAAACCTGTCAATTTCAAAAACGGAACGCTTCAGTGCGATGTAACGTTGAACTGGCGTGTTTCCGCGGCCCGCTCACTGTGTGGGTGTGATCGTGTACACACCATGCGCGATGTGTGAGTGTGCGAGAGAGATAGCTAGCGGACTGTTAACGCGGTGATTCTCACAGTTAGACTAACTCACATCCAAATCGCTTAATTTTATGAGTTGTTGCCTTCTCCACCCCCTCCGGCGCGGCGAAGTGATTTTGTCGTGAGGTTAGATTTTCGGAGTTGTAAAACCAAACCAACTCTTGAACCAAACTCATGGCAAAAGCAGCGATAATATGCAACAAAAGGAAAAGTAGATGGTAGATACTTAAGATTAAGTATATGTTACCTTGTTGTTTGATATAAACTTGATTTAAATGTACAAGCAGTAACTAAATTGCACAACATATAAGATTAAGTTACAATAACCATTATCTAATGAAATATTGATAGTAGGTAAGCCTCATAAAGTTATTTTAAAAAAATATGATAAAAATTATAAGCTTAGTATAACCAATTAGCGATAAATAAATATAGCGCAATAAGGTACAGCAATTCCAATTATCATGTTATTGTTCCGCATTAAAATGATAGGACAGTATTGATTAATCGAATGAAAGATGATTAGATAATAAGTACCTACGTTTGATACAAATTCGTCAGTTAATTTGTTTGATCTTTATTTTTATCTGTAGTATTAAATATAACCCGTACTTATCTTGCAAGTTTTAAGGAAAATATTATAAATCTCGATAAGAAAGCCACCAAAAGAATATAGAAAAAAAAGCCCATACTATTGCACTAGAGAGAACGTATTCCTACCATTAAATTCAATTATACCACAGTACGGCAAAGGCATTTAGTTTTTTTTTTCTACTTTGCTTAACGCGGGAGCAAAGTTTTATAGAAATAAACTTGTTCAAAATTCGTACCGTAAACGTAAAAACATTCTTGAAAGCCCCCCGCTAAGGTCACCGCGCACAAACCATTTAGCGCCGGTACAGTAGCAATAACTCAGCGCAGGAAATCACGTCATCGCTCTATTACCGCGCCGGTGTGTGAGTGCACGCACACGGGGAAGCGACTGCCGTATAGACAGGGATGAAATTTACGGGTGAAAAAGGTGCAACATCATGAAATAGTCAAAAATTAATTGAGTTACAGGACATTTTGTCAAACAAATCTTTTTTGGTAGAGACAATATTTGTAAAGGCTTACCATGATTTGCGACGTTTCGAGCCTTGTGCTGCAGTGAGATGATGACGATGAATATCATATATCACCCTCAAACTTCTTCAATGAAACTACAACCACAAGAATGGTTTTCGACTGAAAAACAGTTCAGCACATAATTTTGCTAATACCTAACTATTTCGGCACAGGGTCATAGGGGCAAAGCGCCATTAAACGAACAGCTTTTGTGTTTCTTATCCGGTTTTAGACCTATAAGTTTTTTATTATTATTGAATGAATGACCACTTTATTGAACTAAATAAAACGTTCTTTCTTCTTGTTCAGTATTTTTTCGTGAATTGAGAACCTCCACTTTTTTTGAAGTCGAATAAAAATATAAGGTATAAGTAAGAAAGCACAAACAGACACACATTCGTATCCATCATTTACGGATATTCCTGTGAAATTGAATTGGCTTTCGAGGACCAAACGTAGCCTATGTTACTCTACGTTCTTTCAACTATCTCTACGTCAAAAATCAAGTCGATTGGTAGCTTTGTTAGGTAGTGAAGGAAGGATGAACTTTTGTAAAATAATACGAATATCTCCGTAAATCTCCCGGGATTTGAATTTTTTACCAGGACAAAAGTAGCCAATGTTACTCTCCATCCTTTCAACTAACTCTATGCCAAAAGAAGTCGATTGGCTGCTTAGTTAGGGCGTGAAGGAAGGACAAACAAACACACTTTCGACTTTATAATATTACAGTCCTCTATGATGTTGAGATGTCGCACCTTTATCAAGGCACGCTCCCACCCCGCTAATTGTGTGTAGCCATCACATCGGATTGTTATTACTGTATCCATTTGAAATATCAACGCGGATTACGGCATACGGCATATAACACGGTATAGCGGCATATAACACGGTATGGCGGCATATAGCCCTGTATGCCGTAATTAAGGTAGATGTTAGCTCAAGTGGTGTGAACTCATAAGTGTAATTTATCTGTCTTTGTAAGTATTCATCAAATAAGACTAGTTCTAGTAGGTATTATCATCACGGCATCGCATTGACCATTTAAGTACCTACATTTTCCGGAATTTTATAAATAAGTAGGTACGTGAGTAAGTCGGTTTAACGTAGTGGTTTAAGTAATGTGAAACGTACAGCAGTATTTATTTATTTTAGAAATATGAATCTAGCAATATATAATAGGTACCTACGTAATTTAAAAATGTTTTGTATGTAGGTATATTCGGTTTTTCTAGTAATATAAAAGTAAAATGAAATTACTGTAATGAAGCATAGTAAGAAATAAATAATTCATTGTCCTACGGCGTAGCATAGCCGTAGCCTTTGCTACGAAACCGCTACGAATAGTAAAGAAAGGGTCAGAGCCCGTGGAATGTCATAATTTTAATATAAAGGCAGTGGGCTGGCTCCTTAACAGCTCTATTTTGTAGTCAAAACGCACATAATTTAAGATCCGAACCATAATATTTTAACAGCCAAAAATGAATAAAACCTTAGAACAAAAAACTCAAAGTAAATATGCCGAAATGCAGAAGTTAACGATGCAATAAAATAAAGGCATAAACCTAAAGTTGCTTACTCCATAAACTTAAGCTACACTTAGTTAATAGTGTTGTATTGTATGTAACTTATACTGCGTATGATATGAATTAAGTGTTCTTATACGGGATGTTCAAATTATTGTAATAATTGTTACTTTTTTTTTACCCTGGTTCCGGAAACGCTTTGCTGTCATTAAACTGAAAAGTGGCATAAGTTTAATAATTTCATGAGTCCTATTCACTTGTACAACCGGACTACTGAGCCTTAAAAGTCTCAGAAGTACGGTAGATTTAATTAGTAACCGGATTTCTGATACTATCTACACCAGGCTGAACACCTTTATGTTTCAAGCAAAACATAATCATGAAAACATAATCCCACGACCACTTCAGTGTGTAATCTTTCTTGAATTTCGGGAAAATTAAAAGACAAATGTGAAAAATAGCCGTAAAAGGTACAATAAAATGTGTGCCCAACATGCAAGTGCAGAATTACATAAACTATTATTTGAAATTTATGTTATTCTAAATTATGAGATTCAGGCGTTACTTTGCGGAAATCCATTGTAAAATATAAAGATGAAAATATTTACTAAAAAATCCACACAAACCTTATCAAAAATAAGATATTATTATATAAAAATGTAGTCCGCGTTGTAAAAGAAGAAACATGGCGCGCGGCGCGCGGAGCTCGGAGTGGCAACATCTCTGGTGGGACTCTGCCGTTGTTGCTTGGCGCCCCCAGTGTCAGGGTCGAGTATTGTGGTGTCCTGTGATGTCTCGTGGACTGTGGAAGACTTGCACTTTACTTTTTTATTTGTATATCCGACGATTTCGCCGTCATTTGTGAACCAATTTTCATGATTTTTTAGCAATTGTATAGAAAATAAATTCGAGGTGGTCCCATAAATCGAGGGATTAGTATTTCTCCCGCAAAACTAAAAAAAACTGCTTAAAAGTTGAGGATTCGAATATCGGTTCTTAGTTTTTTCAAACTAATCAAATTAACATCAGGCTACCTTTAACTTATGATTAAGAACATCCTGTATAACGTCAATAAAAGCAACGTTAAACAGCGGAGGGAGAGAGCTCATAATACAATCATGAGTCGTATTGTTACATTCTCAGTGACGCATTTCTGACACAACACACGCTGACTTCTGGGTTGTTCATCACATCGCAATCATTTCAATATCTATACAAACTCTTAACTCTTGCCATATTCAGAGTTTTGTGAGATTAACCACTTATTTATAAAATTTGTCAAATTGAAACAGTTCCTTGCCAGTGTTATGTGATATGTCTCACTCTAACCTAAGATCTAAGATAATGTCAACTGAAGAAAACAAATGATTTTTGAAGCTTAGAGTTTAGAGGTTTTAGAGCCACACTCACGATCTAACTACATGAGTACCAAGACCTAAGGTAGGTATCTGTCAAAATCCGTTCATCCAGCAGTACAGACTACTGCGACTTGTATTTATTTTACACAGCTTGCATTTTTTTTTATAAATGACATTTTCCTTTATACTAGCTAATTTATTAACTACTACCGGTATACATATACTAACGGTATCATTATCAAATGAAACCGTTTAAAAGCTGAAAATATCTCTACCGATGTAGAGTACCTAGTCGAAGTGTGTCATACACAACTAGTTCCCAAGGTAATCTACATATAACAGATTCAAGTTACATCACAAAAGTATGAGTGTATGGAAGACTGTCTTCCTAAGAACTATTTTGTTTTTGTTATAAGCACAACGTATGTAGATACATATAGACGAGTTATAATAAACCTTAGGTTTGTCTGAAAAGCTTTTGGAGACAAAGGTTTTTGCTCTTGTAGTCTCACTGCTGGGGCAATTCAAGTCTCCTCGACCTTTGATGGGACTTCGATTTTTTTTGTGGCATTAAAATAAAATTTTCATTATTTTATTTATTATTATTATTTTTATTATTAGGCTATTCATTTATAATTAAATATCCACACTTATCTTATATAAGTTTAACTTTCACGTAACATTAAACTCCGTTATCCAATTAAGTTCGTACCTTGAGAAGCAAAACCGCGTGCGAAACCTAGCTGCCCATAAACATCCATCTCATTTAAACCCATATACCCAATAAAAAACTAATCCCTTTTTTTCAAACAATTAAGGCGAAGCAATTAAAACACCCATTTAGTTAATCGCTTTCGATCCTCGACAAAAAGTCGACTAAAAACATCCAAACGGCTCTAGAGATGTCTTTATAATGTGTACTTAATTTTTTGTGGACTTGGAATATAAAATGAAGGCGTTCGGGTCATGTGGCTGTTCGTCTGTCCTGTCTGGGTGCCAGGGGATTAGCAGACGGGCATCGAACCAACACACACTCCGTTTAAAATAGGGTAATATGTAAGTAGATAGGTACCTCTAATCTCTTTTCTTCGAATAAAGTAAATTTGTCTTGTACAGAAGTACCTACAGTATTAAACGAACTCGGAATAATCAAAGTTTTACAATATACAATTCAATACATTTCTAATTTTATAAAGACTTATTTAAACAAAATTTACTCGATCAGTTCTAAAGACTTCTTTAAGAGTCTGAGAGTTTTATTTGATTAATTGAAGTAATAAATGATAAATAGGGATCTGAGACTGACAAGCGATAAATCTTTATCCTAAATCGAAAAAAAGCCTCTCAAGCTTTTACATAGATACCTATTTATTGATTCAATTACAAATTGACTTTCACATAAATACAGGTGGTTGCACTACCCCAATGCGCAGACGCATGTTACGATGTTACGCATCTTATAGATCGTATCGTATAAGTCGAGGTATAAAAAGCCCAAGCTTATCATAAAATACCAGAGGCCCGTAATAAACACATTAAATACCAACTATTTAATTTTAATCTACAGGTCCCAAATACCTTGAACTTCGACTAATTTTAATAGCTTTAGCTACCTGACGTTGACGACGACGACTTTCGACGAAACCACCATTTTTCTAAAGTTTCTTCATTCTAATTTAGCTGTAAAGTCGAGGACTTTAAGGTTTAAGATTCTAATGCGAGTCGGTGGACAAAATGTCACGCACCTATTAAGTTTCCAGTGTTGTCAGTATAAAAAGGATGATAAAAAATTAAACTTAATCATCGAACGAAAACTTGATCGATGTTGGGTCAAAACTTGAAAAGCAGACATGCATGTTCAACAAAAAATAAAAATTTGGCTTTGGTTAGAATCCTTTAGAGTTATTGATTAGATTTCGTAACATACATAAATGTTTTTTGTTATTGAAGTAAATTTTGAGTAAAAGCTTTATTCGAGCCCTTTCAAGGCGTGACCTGATTAATTACCTTTAGGAGGTTACAAGAATAAAGTGCCCAGGTACCTATCTAGGTATCTATAGATACCAAGAGGGCAAGTACCTTAGATCTCCAAAGATACTCCTAGTAGGCGAACAGACTATTATAGGCCAAATGCCTTACTGTGAGGTTGGTTTAGCTTACGAAAATTATTAAAATTTACGTAATTGTACATTGTACATTTAGCACCTCACATCGCCTCTACCGGATACTGACAGGCGGTTTTTCATCTGCTTGTTAAAATTTGACAATAGATTAAACTAATGTCAAATGAACAGAAACAAAGACTATAATTTGACAATAGTTTAAAAATCGATGAAAAACCGGCTGTGAGAGGAACTATTTTTCATTGTATGATAGTCATGTACTAAACTTTGACAAGTCAGCAATAGGTAGTTCTTGTAACTTTTTTCGTTTTGGTATTTAAAACTACAAATTGACAACTCATACTAGGCCTACCAGATTACCAAAGTTATTTAAACACGACCTAAATTCCGAGGATCTTGATCCTTGATTCAAAGAAATAGGTAACCCAACCCTAAGGCGGCCGTAGGCATTTCTACCCACTCTTATATCAAAAATAAATACAACAAATCGGGTTCTAGCAATAAATTCCCTATCGGTCATAACAATAAACCTGGTTAACGTCGGGTTTAATTGCAGGCCCTTTATAGAGTACTTGTTAAAATGCACTGGAGTTGTAAAATACTCTGCTTGATGTTATAAGGCTGTTAATGTTACTGGACGACTTGCTTGTCAAACAACACATTTATGTAGCTCGCCTACGCGAATCGACGGGAGGAAGGAACCGCTGCCAAGGATCGACAATAACTAATGAATTCAGATGATTGACAGAGTTCCTTTGTTTCAATGTGGTTATTAAATTTTGATCCGGACAAAGCACTTACGTAAAACTATGCATATATCGCAATATCGAAGAAAGTGTTGAGATCATGAGAAGAGCCAAGTCAGCCCTTTTTACAGTACAGTATACAGTATACATACCTATAGTTACCGTATTCAATCATTTATAATTTAACTCGACTAATTTTATAAATAGGAGGAACAGTATAAATAATTTGTTTTTAGATTATCAACTGCGTTATAATTCAGATTTTATAACCCACCCACTCAATGTTAAGGGTTGATATATCAAAGACCCGAGATATAAAAAGGGTTATTTAAATAACCAGATGCTTTATATAACCTACTGAGCAACCTTACAAAATTACACATTTATTATAAAACGATTCGTTTTTTAGCTATAAATATATAAGTATATATAAGTTATTGTTTGAGGACATTAAACTTTGAAGGTTTTGTTTAGCGAAGTCATATTAATAAGTCATCTTAGTTTTATTTAAAACTCGTTGTCTAATAAAATAATAGAACCACAGAACATTTAGGACACACGAAGCAAAACACTGTTTAGCAGTGTTTACGGAAATAGGTGTCCCCAGGGTAGCATAGCTAAAGGAAGCGAAAATCACAATTTATCGATATCTTACATCAAGTTCGATGGATCGATAAACTGAAACATCGAGCAATGGCATCTCTACGTCCCAAAGGGTTGTCAGCTTACTAAGTGATCGGTCATTACGAGTATCTCAATTTAGGTAGATATAATTTAATGAGATACTCGTAATGGCCGATCATCATGCTTGAATTGGTAAATAGTAGGAGAATAGTAATTCTCTGGTTATTTACCAATTCAAGCATGGCAATCGTGCCGTCGACTCTACCTTCGTGTTCCATGTACATTACTGGTTAAAATCTAAAAGAAAGTGGTAAGCTCGTTCTAAAAGGGCAATGTGAATCGTTTTACTGAAACGGTTTTCAAATTTTAAATTAAGTTTTCAACGAGGATAGACTTTTGGCCGTAACGCAGGGGATAGATAATTATTATTATATATGATGTCAAATGTATAATATATGTATAGCATGTAACAATAAATACATTGAAATATCAGATTACTATTAAAATAATACTACTGGATATTTGTTATTTCTTCACGCCAAATTTATACTGAAATTTAACATATGTAGGTAGGTAAAGTTCAAAAAGATAACTTAGATCCAGATTATATCCAGAAAAAAAGGTAGAAATAGTGTCGTTCATCGTCAGCTGACCAGATAGAAGCAGTTGGAGCTGGCAGGTTCCGAGTCTCATAGTTACATCACTTTTGGTTTTATACTATTAAAATTGTTGTTTTCATATTAAAACCTGGTTGCTATCTTAATTTTTCTGTAAATTTTAGTTTTAGATATAGTCTGTTTTCATCAAAATGACTTGGTAATATCTAGGAAAAAGCCATTTAGCTCCTTTTAATCCCCTAAAAAGTGCACGCGAAACCGCGAGTGGAAGCTAGTAGGAGTATATTAGTATGTTCGTTTATGTTTATATGTTTTGTGTACATATTGATGGTGCAATAACGTTATAATCTGTCCCTCTAGGTATCTATCTTTATTTTACTTTGAAGTTATTAATTTATCTGCTATCTAACCAACACAATTCAAACAAAGACGAAAAACAAAGACCCCCAATTAACCGCCGAAAACTTAAAAATCAGGGTAAACTCAATCGAGTATTTGAACTAAACAGACAAAGGGTAGAAAGAGGTAAAAAGGGGTAAATAGAAGAAAGTACGCCCAGGCCAATTAATTAGACACAATTAGCCACCCTTCCTGATGACACAAAAGGTAGAAAAACTCCTCTCATTAATTACGGTCGGGTTGAACAGGGAAGTTCTTTACAGAGGGATGTTAGACGCACCACACTGCACCGAACTCGTAGATTTCAGTAAAAAAATCGAATGAACGTGTAGGACGCCAGGTGGGATGACTATTTGCGGAAGACAGGGCGCTGTGGCGCTCATTAGAGGAGGCCTATGTGTCCAAGTAGTGGACTAATTAGACTGATGATGACAATGATATTTCGCGGAATGTTACATTCCTAAAACCCATCTCAATGGACTCCATTAGTTTCTTCGTGTTGAAATTCACCAGAGCACCTTCCAGACTCGCCCGTGTCACCAACAGAACCGAATTCGAAATGGAGAGAGGCCTTATCCTACAGCACAGAATAACTAGTAGGTAAACATGTTTCGTGCCACCCTGTACAGTACTATGTACGTAATCTACACTGAGACAAAGTAAGCGAAAAAGCACGCTAGCGCTGATATTAGCAACCTGGCAATGGCGAAAACTAGCACTGCCATGGCACTGCCATTGCGTTTTAAGATTTCTTAAAGATTCCAAGTTATCCTCACCTCGAACGAGATTAACTTCCCACCTTCCTACTACACCGACCGACCTGTAATTTTCTAATATTGTCTCTTATTTGCTGTCATTTGTTCAATAAACTTATTATTTATTTAAATATTACCTTCCAAAGTCTAGCAGGTTCAACCCTCCAGCGCCGTCAAATGTCTCGACTCTGCGGGAAGCAACCGCTTTGTTTTGGAACCAGTGAGACAGCGGCCGAGGGAAGTAGGCGGTTTATTTTATTCATTTAGCAATTTTAATGTTTTAAATGGTTTTGGTTTTAGTTCACGCCTTGAAGAGATATTACAGACAGATGAATACTAACATTGCCAAGGGCCGTGATGGGAAAAAGAGGAAACCAATGATGTGCAAGCTATACTGGTTCACCTTTTGCCACATGGAACGGACCCAGACGGTAGTCGCAGGTTAGGTTACAAAAGACTCGCCTGGTCTCCCATTTTCTACTTATCTACGTTTTGTAGGCTGACGAAAAATAGTTAAAATGCGAAGAACCAGTCAGTTTTTTAACCGACATAGAAAATGATCCCAAGAACATTTAAATTATAGTTCTAGTCCTTTAGTTGAAAAATTTTTAAAGCCTTCTTCATTTAATCCCACCTGAAATTTCATTCAATATTTAATTTTTAGACGAAACTAGAACGGCTTGGCATAGTGCTTGCCCTTGCATGCTGCTCCCCCGAAATCTCTTTTGTCCCAACACCAATGGGACGGGCCTCTGAGTGAGTACCTACCAGGTATTCTCGAACGGAATGTTCTGTTGCATGACGATGATAAGAGGCCCGACGGCAGGAACTCTAGTCCTATAGATAACTTAGCACCCTGGTTTGGGGAGGCCTATTGTGTGGTTGCACTTGCGCCTTTCCATCTTCCTGGGACTTCCATGAAGGCTGGTGCGGTGGCAGATTTGGCCGAAGATCTCAAGGGGCGCAAACAAATGTAGGTCTCGACAGAGCCTACGCCTACGATTGCTCCTAGCATTTACAATCGAAACAATTGATGTAACTGCAGACTATTGCACACAATCTACAAGTAGCTCAATTGATCCATATCGCTGTCCAAGACGCTGGCTGCATTGCCCCGCTGATGGGAAGGCGCAAGTGTATCGATCGACGCGTAGCGTCCCACACAATAGGCGTCCCCAGCTAATTAAATTTGTTTCCATTATTTGATTGTAATTTTCTTTGTTTCGTACAATAAATCATTATAGTTTTCAATTAAGTAACACTTTGGTTTGGATTTTGGAGGGTCGATCCTGAAAGCGGTTTCTGTCGTCGACTGTACATTGCTAGAACAACAAGCACTTAATATCAATATCCACTACCACCTACCAGATTAATTAATCTCATTTGAGTGCTTTTAGATTAGCTAGACATGTGTCCGTTTGAAAAGAAGGCGCTGTAGTAAAATGCTGAAAACGGAAACTGAAAAAAAAAATGTATCTGTGTGACAACAATGCGATGCGATGATATAGCCCGTCTTATCTTAGGGACATCTATCGTAAGTACCTACATTTCTAACACAACCATTAGTATATTTTCTTTTCTAGTTTATTATTGTACAGATTTTAAAAATACTGCGCTAGTTTACAAGTTCGATGCAACCTCGATTGCATCCATACATTCCATCTACGCTTAGCAATGGTTCAATACTTAGTGATATTAAACATGGAGGTACGCCAAAACTCCGCAGTGAGTAAACAAAATTCTGATTGATGATGCTGATGAATGGTATTAATTCATCTGCTTTTTAATTAATTTATTTTTTCTGCTTAGTGGCTGCTTGATATGTTTAATTCGCTAAATAGCAAAAGATGCTAGCCATAATGATGTCTAGGATGTACCTGATTGAACGCATTATTGTAACAACACCATAGCCAGGTATTTATTACTATCAAGTGATAGATACGCTTAATCCGCCTTTGACAACTTGCAGTAAAAACGGTCAAGTACGAGTCACGTTTGTGGATTGAGTCTAGTGCTAGGTTAGTACTATACTAACCTATGTAGATTGTTAAATAAAGACATTGGGATCCTGTTTCGTGAAAAATTACATGTGGTTTTGTTATACATATAGTACAGGAAAAAATTTAATTGGTAGGTACTCAAATAAATTAACCTATCCCAAACCCTAAACGGTCTTCGTTAGGGGTTTAGGAAAATTATTGTCTCTTTTTTCTTAGATTATAATATAAGGTATCCCAATGACAAAAAGAATAATTTTATTATTTGTTTGGTAGAGTTCCGTAAAATGAAACAAAACGCTTTTCATTTAATCTTTGATTATACCTACCTGTTAGTTTTAATCAGAGATTACTACAAGTACCTAGCTACGTGTCCATTAAATAAGTAGCTATCAATTACTTAGCTGATAATTTTTATATTGATAACAATTTCGGCAGTGCTGATTAAACCGGCAACATGTGCGCTTGTAGGCAGAAGAAGTCATTCCTCATCGAAGATATCCTCAGAGATACCAAGAAAAAACCGTACAAAAACCTAAGCCATGAGCCTACTCAACCTTTGCATTGCAGGAAAGAGACAGCTGAAGCAGTGAATGACAAAGAAAGAGATAGCCAAAATGTAACTTCCAAAGTACAAGAGCTGGATCTGTCAAAATATGATCAGAATCTGACGAAATTCAACGTGATGGCGGAGGTTCAACATGAAATGGAACTCAGCAGAATTAACCTGGAGGTCAGAAGGAACACCTACCCTCTTTACCCGACTGCTGTAAAGGCGAATTTTCCGTGGCAGTACAGAAAGGATGTAGGGTATATAGAACCTAGGTTTAACTACTACAGTGATCTGATTCTGAATCCTAGTCTCATGACGGGAAGCAGATATGTCTCTCATCCACTTCCTATGCGGACAGCTTATGGGTTCGATAGAGGTAAGACTTTCTTTTAAAGGTATTTATTGTGAATAGACCTTCGAATGGTCGGAACAACTTAAGTATTGGGTACCTAAGTAATTGTAGAGTTCCAAGCCTTAAGGGGGGTGCGAACACCCAAACCCTATGGATGTAAACGTTTCCGATACATTAGGAAACTATGACCTGTATTGCAATGAAATTTTACATACACAATCGGATAAGAAATAGCTGTGTTTGCCATTGAAGTAGTAGTAGTTACTGCTAGTAATAATAGCTCAATGATGTTAACACCGGTTTAGTTAAAAAAAAAACATTATTATATTTGAGCAATTCAATTCATTTTCATGCGGTTTTATTATTTTCGCTCCCATTTATTGATGATAACGTATTTTGAAAAACTAAAACGGCACAAACATAGCTTTTTCTTATCCGATTTTGTATGCAAAATTTCATTAAAATCGGGGACGTAGTTTCCAGATAAATTCGAAACTACGTTACTTAGAGGGTCGCGCAGGGTAATTGGCGTTACAGGACGTAATGTAATTTGCGAGTGTACGGGAATGTAACCGCTCGCTACATACGAGTAACATACTGCGAATGGTCGGTGCGGGTACATTACACTCCGAAACGCCGCCGGTGAGTATCCTGCCTTAGCGGTACGAGGTAAGAAAATATTCATTATTAGCCGTTACACCTACCGTCACCATCCACTCTGTCAACAATCTTTCTTACAGGAACCATTATCATCATCACCATCACCCTCGTACCTACTACTTCAACATTTATCGTAGACAGGTACACTAGGTAGATGCCTATCTACTAAGGTGGCGCTCTATGTACCTTACCTACCAACCTAACGAACTACACAATGAAATAATATCATGTTAGGTACCTACAGTTATCTAAGGTTACCTATTATCTTACATTTATAATCGTCCTACGATACAGATAGTGAATAAGTATTCCTATCTATTTATTTATTTATTAACAACCTATCATTTTTATCGCGATAAACCTACAAATTTCAGTGAATCACCTTATTTTAGGGTACTTGACTGCGTAAGTATAATCTAATCAGCAACTGGAAAACTTTGATACTAACAGAACCGATAATAACTTTTGAACCATAAATACCTAGCTGAAGATTGTCGTTGTTGTATACCCTGACATCTCCGTCACCTGGGTAGGTAACGGAAGGTAACCTACGGTTTTTGCAAATTAGTAGACTCCACATACCATGCTTACTGCAAAAGTAAACGCATGACTCAATTTAGAACACTAGGCTAATCTGCAAACTGATATTGCCTTCAGGTCCAAACTGCTGCAACTGGTGGGGGTTAGGCGGGCGGCGCAAGGGCGGGCAGGTGCGCTTCACGGCCGCCCAGACCGGCGCCCTAGAGCGACGGTTCGCGGCCAGCAAGTACCTCAGCCCTGATGAGCGGCGGACACTGGCCACGACACTGCGGCTTACTGATCGACAGGTATAACTTTTAATTAATTAAGGTGGGTGCGAACGTCTAAGCTTCCATACAAATGTACTTTCCGATTAATTTGGAAACTACACACCCTTTATTGCAACGAAACTTTGCATACCTACTTAATCAAGACAAGAAATAGCTATGTTTGTACCGTTTTAGTTTTTCAAAATACATAATACCTAATCATGAGAATAATTTTTTATATAAAACGGTGCAAACATAGGTACCTATTTGTAATCCAAATTTTTATTTTTTATTTGCGAAATTTCATTAATCAGAGACGTAGTTTCCAAATGAATCGGAAAGTTTGTATATAGGCCTAGAGGTTCGCAACCACCAAAGTTATTTTAACTAACATAATTTTAATTAGACATCCGAACTCATTTTGTTTTGCTTTTCCAGGGTAGGTTGCCGCAGCTGCATGTAGATACCAAAACCTATTATCCTAGGTGTTCAACTACCCTTAAACTATAAATTTGAATGTAAGCAAAAAGCCTATGTAGGTACTTCCCCTGGATACCGTCTGACACCCATCCAAAGTTTATAGAGATCCGTTCAGCCGTTTAATCTCAACTTACCATTAAAACTGTTTTCAGGTAAAAACCTGGTTCCAGAACCGCCGTGCGAAGTGGCGTCGTACGGCCCCGGACGGCGCCGACGGCGGAAGCCCCTCCTCCGAGGATTCTGATGACGAGGTCCAAATCTCTGACGACGCATAACATACCCAACTCTCATCATAAATAGGACAAACAAATATAAATAATAAAATAAAAGCAAACCTTTTGAACGATCCGTTTGGTTTTTTAATTCTCTCCTTCTGGGGGCCACTTTGCAAACGAAAATCTAAGGAAAACTATAGTGGCTTGCTCTTGACGACCGATGTGA
This sequence comes from Eupithecia exiguata, assembly GCA_947086465.1. Classification (NCBI taxonomy): domain Eukaryota; kingdom Metazoa; phylum Arthropoda; class Insecta; order Lepidoptera; family Geometridae; genus Eupithecia; species Eupithecia exiguata. Next base: position 602,665 of record OX352246.1, read on the forward strand.
CGCGGTGGGCGAAGGTCCGCCTGCGACGCATGTGGTTGCGGGTTCGATTCCCACCTCGGGATAAATTTTTGTACGATCTGCAGATATTTGTTCAGGGCTACTTAACAAAATCCACCCACTCCCCTCCACTCTGCACGACTGCACTGCACGGGGCGACAACGCACAGTTGGCTGAAAAAGTATATTTACGGTAGTGGACTTACGGCTATGTGAGAACAAAACATTTTAAAAACGTGCCTAGCTCTCTACCTCATGGGTGGTGTGAAATAGAGATAGTTAGAAAAAACATGGATATTTATTATTGTTATAGGTACTTATTTCTGCAAAGAAAATTCTGAAAATCAAAACGCAAATTTTCGCACTGTGGCTGTGGGCCCTTTTTGTAGCTAGTGACTGTTAAAAATACTAATAATATTATTCTTAAATATAATATTAAAATTAAGAAATATGAATCCGGAAGTTTATGTTTATATTAATACGAAGAATGCAAATAAAATCATTTTATTAAAAAAAAAACATTATCTCACGTACCCGTAAATCCACTACCGTATATTTTCCCCACTGTGCGACGGCCAGCCGGCGCGGCGCGGCGGTGATCATTGTTCGTGCGATGCGATAGATGGCGGTAGCGATAAGTACATCAGAAAGCGTTCCAATTTCGTTACTCCCCTAGAAATGCTGCGTGAATAGAAATGTTTATCAAACAGTTGGCAGATGACGTTGACATTATTTTGACATAAAATGATGATGATTGACATTGACTTTCTCAGTGCTGCCGCACACTTCGATTTACCCCAAATTTAGGTTAATTTGAATCCCCATCAAAAGTTTGGTTTTATAATAATCCCACTTATAATAATAATAAAATATTTACAAAAGTTTGGTTTTATAATAATCCCACTTATAATAATAATAAAATATTTACAATAACATTGTAAATGTTATTGTAAATATTTTATTATATATATATAGCATATATATAGCAACTAAGGAGTCTAAAATGTTAACTGCTCAAAATATTTACATGACTGCCCAAAAATTAGTGAAATATTATAGGTATGCGAGTTTCGAAAAAGGATTATGTTTTTTCATTCATATGTACCTTTTTTTTAATAATATTTACAAAAATTTATTAACAAAGAAAATTAAAATCTAATAAAAGTATTAAATTAAAACTAGTATTTACAATTATTGAAACAATTGAGCTAACTGCAGACTGTTGCGAACAATCTACAAGTAGCTCAAGTAGCATATGTCCCTAGGATAATTTAATTTTGTAAGGCCTCAATGGGGTCCATGTTGTGATATCACTTTACCATAAGAACTTTAAATGTACACACACATGAAACAACTGAATAAAAACCTAAAATACCTCTATTTATGGTCTTTGATCTTCGATCAAAAATAAGGAGTTCGCGGCCTCCCCCGTAGATACCTAGAGCCTTACAAAAATGTCACTCAAAATTGGGTTCGTTTTGTTTTGACGCAGACAGTTTGCGCAGAGCCTGACAAGTTTTTTCCATACGGAACAAGAGATTGGTGGAGTCGAATTCATTTTATTTTATTTTGTAAGTAGGTAGGTACCTACCTGAGAATTATATACCTACCTACTCAGTTTATTTTCTATAATGATTAATTAACAGAATTCAGGTAAAGATAACGAATCATTTATAGATGAAACTATAAATTGGTGTCTCAACAGTAGGTATTTATACAAAAGGGTCATTTCAGACATACAATAATTTAAACTTACAATACAATTTCAGGCAGGCACTCTAGATTAAAAAGAACTGGTTCCTGTCTGCGGCTTTGCACGAGTTTTTTTTACGGGAAAAAAATAAACGTTTTATAAATTCATACTTCTGGTAGGTAGGTAAGAACCTAGTCTTTCTTTTATTAGAGAGTCTACGCAAATGAAAATTTAGGGCGGGCCAACTAATTATTTTAAAAATCATCAACTAGTAATATTAAACTTATTTTTATGAAAAATATATTAATACATACTATAAATGAAAAAAAAAATTTAGAAGAAATAGCCTCTCCATTTATCAATTTAGAACAAAATTAATATTTTAACATAGGCAAACCAAACAACAATATTTTATGCTGATTTCACAAGTATATGACTCACATCTCAATATACGGGTAAAAAGTATATAAACTTACTGAAAATCAGAAATTCCATCCTTTTTCAGCACTTTGGACGAGTGATTCTTGCATTTTTTGTACCCATGCTTTTTGTCTGAACGCTAAAATGACACTAGTTGAAAAGCTTCCCTAACATGTCAAATGGTCTCTCTTTTGCTACTGAAGGTTGTGGCGTGCGCATTGTGAATCTAAGGGGGGCCGGCAAAGCCGGACATTTTTGATCGATGTCTTTGATATATAATATGGATTATGCTAATATTTATATAGTGATATTATTTCATTACAATCAGCAAGTTCCCGGTGCTATCTATCATACGAATCGTTAATTAATAAATTCCAAAAATTTACGATCTCGACGGGATTCGAACCCGCACCTTCCCCTTCAGCGCAGGGTTGCTCTTTTTCCAACTAAGCTACGTGATCTTATCTCGCCGACCCGAAAATCTTTGGGAGTTCTTTCGGCACTTACGCCGTCAGTGTTTATACGTTACGTTGACAGTTTTCATAAAAATAAAAAACCACACGATTTGATGATATGGCAGGTAACTATTGTCGACGCAAGCTGGCAATACCACGTCCGTAGAAAGAAAGTTCGTGCTCAAAAGTTCACTCACTCACAGCTGGTTTCCCGAAAATAGAAAATATTCAATGAATTTCATCAAAAATTATAGAAGTTTAGCTAGTTATCTATAAAGCATGCGTTGTTTTTGAAACTGCATAAACTTTGAGCGTATTTTGTGAGATTTTACCATTGAATTTAGTTAGAAAATGGCTTCACGAGGTGGAGTTATGGTCACAGGGACCAATGGTGCAGATTTCGAACACAGGGAGAAAATAGCGGCACAATATCAAATAAGGTGAGCTTATTTTTAATTTATATCAGTATATCACCCTGTGAGATCATTGCAGGCGTAGGTAGGGGCTCCTATGAATTCCAAGTTCCGTCGAATTATTTTTAGACGAAAGCAAGCGACCTGTCAGGAACATATGGTTCGCGCCAATAATTTAAACTTTTGTGAACATAGATTCTATGAAAGTACCTACACCTTACGAATAAGAAATCCCAAACTGCCTAAGAACATGGAAAAAACAAGTGTAGACAATTATAATATCTGTTTCAGTGCACTGAATAAGTCCCGGCTAAAGTATTGCATGTTTTTCCACCACATCATGTTTCTGGTGATGCTGACGAAGCTCTCTGCAGACATCCTTGACAAACTTGATATCTTCATACTAGAGATTGAAGAGCTGCAAATACCACAGGTAAAGTAAGGGTAGAACAGAATGGAACTTTCGCAGGCCTATGCCAATATGCACACTGAGCATTCTGAAATGAACAGCTCGGGATTAGAGGATTTATCATCATCATAAATACAGTGTTACTCTGAATCATGTGCTCAAACTAAAATGACAGGCTGCCACATGTTATTGATGGAAAATATTTAAAAAAATTAACACATTTTCCGTTGATAAAATAGGGCATAGTTTCCCTTATTAGGACTAAGTAAGGTATTCATGCATCAGCTCCAATAGCCTCCTCAAATAATAATCCCATAAAATAGTGTGCAATTAATTAATTACTCAATTAATTTACACTTTCTATTAGTTCTTTTTAATTAGTAATAGTCTTACAGCCGGTTTTTCATCTGCTTGTTATTTTTGACAATCGTTTAAACACTCGTTGACGAGAGCCAGGTAGACAATTTGCTAGCCATTTTTGTTAGACAATTTGTTGATGAAAGACTAGCTGTTAGACTATTAAAGAACACTATAATATGCAAGTTGAAAGTTCTCGATACTTACACTTAATAAACCTGTCCCCAGCCCCTCTGGTGGGAGTACGTCTGGTGTTTCTCCCTCCTGCTGTCATTCCTCGGGCTCTCAGCCATCAAGCGGAACAACATCAAGCACCTCCGCAGATATATGCTGGGAGTCACAGTGCTCGGCATTGGGCCTCTGGTATACTGTGTGCTGCATTACTGCGGGGACGTGTGGAGATACCTGACTTATGACGATGAAGAAGAGGGAGAGCTGGACATTGTTAGCTGGCAGGTATGTCATTCCTTCCGTTTATGCTACCACAGACAATTATTTTTATAATATTCTATATTCTAGAAACTTAGGGCCCTATCTCATTAGAGCATCATGGTGGCCGCGCCACCGGTTGCGTCACCGTAGTCACTTGAGCTATGCGATAAACACCAAGTGAGTGAGACGCCAAATAGCTCTACATAATTATGATTGCGCCACTAGCGGGTGTTTTGGCTGCCGCCAACAAATTTAGTTGCACAACCAAGCTGACACCTAGTGAGGTACCCTCCATTCAACTGTACACGTTTTGTTAGTGGCGCGACTGGTACGGTGGTGTCATCGCTACCGGTGTCCTAATGAGGTAGAGCCCTAAATGTGCCAAGAGCGTTGACAAAAGTATAGGATATGGTAGACTCACTAATATCTGAATGAACCCGCAGTAGTTATGTAAATCTTGAGGTGGTAATAGGATAGCGCTATGTTGGTATTGTTTGGTGCCAGCCCCCAGGGCCCAGCCCCAGGGCTAGGTCTGGTGGTAGGGCTGCTCCGCGGCACATCATTCTTATTACACTATTGTTACATTATTACCACAGAAAACCTATAGTAATTTCTATAAGTGATTTTTACTTATAAATCTGAAAGCTTACATAGATTTTTAGAGGTTTGTTACCCCATGCATGACAGAACTACTGAACTGATTGAGCTGAATTATTGCACACAATGAAACCTGGAGTAATGAGTGTGAAGCCGCGGGTAGGAGCAGGAGCATTCAATATGATATGACAATAATCAAATAGTTTATTGACGCTGGACACTTTTCCTGCATCCTATGATCCCACTAATATTGAAAAGGCGATTTTTTGTGCCGTTGTGAATTGTTTGTGTGAATACCTACAACATAAAAAGTAAAAACTACAGAATGGATCGAGATGAAATGAAATAAGTTCCCAAAAAAATGTCTATTTCGGCGGGAGTCGAACCTGCGCCCCACCCTCAGTACGGGTGAGCTCTAACCAACTAAGCCACGAAATCTCATCCGGGTTCAAGTCCCGCCAAAATTGAAATTTTTTGGGAAGTTATTTCATTTTGGTAGATACCCAGAGTGTGAGAAGCACTATTATATCGACATGAGTTTTAAGTTTGTTCTAATGTGAATTGTTTTTGTTTGATTTAGATAGAAGAAAGAATAACATTTTATTCCGACACATACCTACATGGTACTTACATAAAAACATAATATAACTAAACTAGCTGCGCCCCGCGGTGTTACCCGCACGATTAAAAAGTATGTCCTTTTCTGTACCCCTAATAACTACCTATGCAAAAAATCATGCCAATCCTTTGCTCTATGAAAAATTTAAACAAATCTATCCCACGGGAGCCATACGTTTTACCGGGGGGTAATAAGTAGCCTATGTGCTAATCCAGACTATAATCTCTCTGCCAAATTTCATCCAGATCCGTTCAGCAGTTCTGGCGTGATTGAGTAACAAACATCCATCCATCAATCCATCCATCCAAACTTTATAATATTAGTGAGATAAATGGATGTCTAAAAGCTTGTGACCACAAATGGGGGCGTCAAATCGAGCTTTGCTCCTTTTTGCCCTTATTTCCCCTTTTTCTAAGTGTGCAATAATCCAATAGCGTATCTCCTATCCATTTCAGGGCTACCCGTACGGTCTCCTGTGGTACGCGTTCGTGCTCCTAGCGTCACAAGTGCACATGTTCCAGCTTCACTTCAGCCGCGCGCTGCTGGCGGCGTGGCGCGCGCGCGGCCAGCTCAAGAGGCACGACTAGACGTCACACACAATCATTTGGATCCAGAACACTAAACGACTTGACTACCGAATCATCATCGGCCTCTACTAATCCACTGCTGGACATGGGCCTAATGAGCGCCAAAATAATAATAATGAAATTCTTTATTGCAAACTACAATGATGCATAAATTTGTTTGAAAAGCATCAATGTTAATATTCTTTCTTAGACTACAACTAAAGAAAATAGATCAAATGAAATACAATCTTTTATGTTACTAAATTAAATTCAAATTCAATACTGCTAAATTTAATTAAATCAAATTCAATGCTTACTCAATTTAATTAAATCCTACACAAAGATAAAAAGCCAAAGCGCCCTGTCTTCAGCGTTCCGCATCCAGCATCCGCCTGCAATCATTCGCAGTAAACGCATACATACATACGCGGTACCCAGAGCAGCAGCGAAATCCTAGTGGGTAAGCGGTAATCCTTCCTACTGTCGTCAATACTAAAGTCCTTCGCAATGGGATATTTCCTTTGGATTTTTCCCATGATTTGATTTTGGAGCTTTCCAGTATTTCGACACAGTTTCATGCGCCATGATCACGGAATTACTAAAGATATTGCGAGTGAGTTTATTACTCAGAGGTCAGTCATTTATTGCACTCTACATGTGTACAGAGGTGTTTATTACCTATCTAGATAATTATACTCCAATTTAGAATCCAAGATATTTCATGTCTACAAATACATTTAAGAATGAAAACTTAACAAAAACTGATAACAATCACAGCAAAAAACGAGGTAACAGCAAGGTTATCACTAAAAACTAAAACACAAACTCCAACAACGCGTAATCTCACATGTGGAGCAAAAAATGATTAAATTTGAATTAAAAAATGAACGAGAGATCCATTAAATGATGAAGCTTTCAAACCAAACATTGTTTCAAGCTTCTGTGCTGAGCCTCGATGATACCAATGTCGTTAAATATTTTTCAGCAATATTCCTTGGGTTTTGTATACAAAAATATCCAGAATTTTTAATGTAAGTATTAGTATAAGGTAAGACCCTGCTGGGCACACAATGTGTATGGAGAGGAAGGTGGACGTCATTGTTTGTTACTAAAACTCACAGCGGACTACCTACCGCGGACCGCGCGGAACCCTGATCTAAATCCTACCGAAACTATATCCTACCGCTCTGGGTAGCGAATAACACCGTGGGTTTGAACATGCTTTTAAATCAAGTGAATTGGATATCCAGCATTGCTGTTGAGTTGATTGATAGAATGACTGGGTTCGACTTGAGATAGATATTTTCTTTTTTGAGCAGTTAGTTAAAAAAATACGTAGATATCCTCTTGATTTTTCATTTTACTCAAATATCTTAAGAAAACCTTTTTGTGAGTGGAAAATAAATATATTATTATTATTTTTTTTGTATAATAGCTTCAGCCCGCGCCTTTTCTCGCGTGGTATCTGGATCAAACGTGCCTACCACTCACGGATTCTGTGCGTACCTTTGTAAAATAACTTGCACCATCGGACCGTAGAGTGGTTCCTGTACCCTCATTACAAGCTTACATTACACATGTTATGCACATCCCTTCACAAAAATTGTATAGATTTGTCAAGCCACTATAGTTTTTATTGTGAAAATTATATAAATAGATATATAATTTATATAGGTAATTTATATCTTCGCTTTTATATAATTTATATCTGTAGATTAAGTATATCGAGCTGTTATATCGCTGTTCTTGTTAATTTAGTCATAGAAAAGACACTTATTCTGTAGTCAAGGGTCAACCTCTACCAGCTATAGTTTCGCTGTGCCATCTCCCGGCACACTATATGTACGTTCACTTCACTGTTCAACAAACACATCAATATATTATATGTAGTCCCTATACGAGGGAGGTTTATCCATAATCACCAACGGTTGGCAGGCGGATTATTGATCGCAGTGAAGGAGTCAAAATACTCAGAAGTAAGCCTCTCCTCTGGTAGGTTCCCTTAGTCGGCTCTTACGACAGCCAAAGTTTCAGAATCGACCCCTCCAACTCGGACCTGAGTTGCTGAGTTGGAGGGGTCAATTCTGAAGCTGCGACCACGGCTCATAATTAAGCAGCTCTATGTGCGTGTTTAAGCGACGATAATTTGTACATTTAGTACTGTCCGCGAGACAGACGACCGCACCGTAGTGAGTTGTGTACTAGTGCTCCCTACAATAATTTGTATTGATAGGTAAGTCTTCTCATTATACTTTATTATAAAAGCACGAGAAAAATATTTTGATAAGGATTCAATGTATTTTATCACAGATAACAATAAAATACCTAACGTAAGTGGTAGCGTTTATGTCATTTTATAAGTAGCACGACACTATTATATCTCTTTTCAAACATAGAAAATAGTTGATTGTTGAACTAGAGAGCCAAGTTGTTTTTTGTTAAACGTGTCTATATTAAATCCCGCGAGTTAGCGAAGCAGCGTGGCATTTTCTTAAGAACGAAAGAGGCAAGATTCAAAAGCGTTGAGGTTTTGTTTTATATTTGTAGGTCATTTTGTAATAAGTACCATAAAGGTAATTCGGTTGTAAATAATAAAGGGCGGTATGTAATGTAGATGAAGTAGGTACCTACTGGATCATTACATTTTACTGGATAATTTATGTACCTACAAGATTGCCTAAGATTGACATAGGTACCTTGCAACTACAAATAAAATAAAATCATTACCTAATTTACTAGAATTATATACCTACTAACTGTTGTCTATGTTTTCATCAATGTAGGACAAAATTATATTGTTCAATGTTCTAGGTAGGTACCTACCTACCTAAATAACAGTGGAATAAACGATAGATCCTTAAATGATCACAAAGTGTTAGGTGTTAGTAGGGACATTTCACTACTCCTACGATGTCCCCAACATCGTAGGGATAGTGAAATGTGTAGGTAGCTCTAAGTAGGTACCTATATAAATAAAATATTGTCTGTTCTGTCTTTATCATTCATTGTTGGGTTTTTATGAGGTTATCCCTCAATTGTTTTTTTTTAAATAAAAGTATAACATTTTTGTTATTATTTAATTTATCATTTTAATTTAAAAAATATTAGTAGTTAACGAAACCCGCCCGCGGAGCCCGCGACTCGTGCCGGACGAGCGCTCCCTCCGACGCGGCGACGACGACGACGCAGTCACTGCAGTCAGCTGAGATGAGAGTCATTCTATAATTCTATATTTTTTAGGATATGTTACAAACATTTTTAGGGTTCCGTGCCTCAAAAAAGGAACCCTTACTATATAGTTCGTCTGTCGACTCTTTTCTCAGAAACGCGTGGAGATATCAAAATGAAAATTAACATCATTTTAAACACTTCGGTTTGTAACCTCTCTGTTTTTATAGATAATGGTATGAACCCTTCGTGTGCGAGTCCGACTCGCACTTGGCTGTTTTTTTTTATTACCTTTGTACCACGATACTAAAAACTAGCCTAGCGACACTCTGGTATCACTCTAAGGCCCGTATTATGAAAGCTTGCTCGGGTATCAGACGATGCTTGAGTAACGCTTTTGTATGGCATAAACGTCACTCAAGCATTATTCTGATATTATGACTGAGCAAGCTTTCATAATACGGGCCTAAGCGATACTCTAAGGGCCTAAGCTTCGTATTTAGAAGGCTTGCTCAGTTTTGATATAGTTTTTACCATAGAAAAGCATTATGTCTCTCAAGCATAAATAAATAATGCTGGACAATTCACACAGCATTATTTAGCCCCTAGCTAAGCTGTGCTTGTGTTATGGGTAGTAGATAACTGATACAGGTAGGTATAAAATACAATACACAGAAAGGTAAATACTTTTTTATTAAACACTAGCGGCCCGCCCCAGCTTCGCACGGGTAGATAGAGGTACCTAGGTATTAAACAAAAACAATAAAAATTATAAGTTTTAACACACTCTTGACAGACTTTCCATGCTTAGAACACTCGATCAAGTCTGCTTTTGACAAAATCATCAGCCTATGGACATATACCTCCCCTAATGAGCGCCATAGCGCCCTGTCTCCAGCTTGACGCATCCAGCATCTGCCAGCAGACTTTCGCAAATCGTCATCCCACCTGGTCGGAAGGCGTCCTACACTACGTTTGCCGAGTCGTGGTCTCCACTCAGGAACACGTTTACCCCAGCGGTTGTCGGTAGGATTCTAATGGTGACAGAATTTTTCAAATCGGTCCAGTTGTTTCAGAGCCTATTCAATTCAAACAAACAAAGGAGCGGGCCTAAGTTTGTTTTGAATTTAATATTGAAAGCGACTTATTAGCGAAAAATGTATTTAAATATATTTAAATACATTTTTCGATTTCGTGAAGGAGGAGGTGTGAACGACCTGTATTGCTACCTTATTTGGCACTTAGTAGGTATAGTGTTAACTAAACCACGATAAAAAACAATCGGGAAGTGCCTTGGCATAAATGCATTTATATTTTACATTTTCCAACTTCGCGCGCTTCGACGAAAACGCTGGTTGGACGTAGTGAACGCCATATTGCTAGTCAGTGCTCTGTGGTCATGACTGACGTCAGTTAGCTGTGTGGTGTGTGCTTAGCTTAGAGTATATACCACTAGAGGTGTTGCATATACCCATTTCATTCACACAAGAGAGAGATAAAAATATGCTTGTAGCCTGAGAAGAAATGAGATAGAATGAAAGTTTCTCTGTCTCTACCAGTGTGCCAGTTTTTTCATTGTTTAGCTCTTATAAGAGCTAAACAAACATGCCGGGCACATCACATAGTATTTGTTTTTTTCGACCTAATGATACTTTCTGCTAATTAAATGTGTGAAAGTGACTCTGCGGGCATTCCTGCGTCTCTCAACGATATAAATCTGAAGCAACGATGGTGCGGTGCAGTGTTTTTGGATGTAAAAGTGACGGTGAACGAAAAGTGCCGAGTTTGTCATTCCAATCGTAAGTACAAGCTCGTTTGACTTCAAAAAAGGTTCAAAATTTATAGTTTCATAGATTTCCGTACAGACAAGACTCAAAAACTATGTTTTAAAATAATTCTAATAAATATAACCTAAAATTACGAAAATTTAGGGTTGCCTGCACTCGAAAATAAAATTCCCCAAATGTCGTGGCGCATTGAGACATGAATACCTACCTACATCTACATGCATTCTTAAAATATGTTTTTGTTTGTTACAGATTTCCCGAAAACAATGATTTACGTTTGCTTTGGATAGAAGCCACGGGTCGCAAAAACTGGGAACCCAAAAATATTTAGTAATTTGTTCAAACATTTTCATGAAAATCGTTAACAAAAAAGAAACGTGAACGTATCTGTTCTCTTATGCTGTTCCAAGACTGGTAAGTAAAATAAATAAATACATAAAAAGAATCAGTGCTACGATGATGGGTGAAGGACTGTTTGAGATTTGGATAGAAAAATTATACCTACTTTGTGTTTTACTTTTAGTCTACCTACTAATCAAAATACTAAATCGAAAATATTTAAATGGTATTGGGATTTGGTGTTACTAATATAACTTACTATTACTATAGTACTATTTATAATTTTCATATTAATGCTTCAATATTTTATTTCAGGCATGTAAGATATATACCTACTACGGAAAAGGTACGTGAGGAAAATCATGAAAACTTTGAGTTTGTAAGAAAAATACAACGCAGTATAAATAAAACCACCAGTGTAAATTAGTAAGTAGGTATGTACCGTGTAGTTAGTGTATGTACAATTTTATTTATTAAGTGTATGGGTATTGATTAAGGCTCTTTGATAGAAATAAAGACTGATTGATTTGTGATCCTATGATTTGTGGAGAGTAATCATAATCATCACACACAATGGTCATTATTACATACCTAATAAATAAAACAGAATATAAAATATTTGGATACATAGGCTAGGACGTAGGTAATATTGTGTTTAAGGTGTAAAAAATTTAATTTGGTTTTCTCTGCATATTTTACCTGAAGTATAATTTAAAAGTGCTTTTGAATTTCGTATAATGGTTGTCTTATCTTAGCAATACCTTATGTGTAAGATTTAATTACTTAAAAGAAATGTGATTTCCAAAGTGCAATTTTTATTGTAGGTTCTTGCTTGGTAAGTGTTTGAATTGATTATCTAGCAGTAATATTATTTTCAAAATTACATTATTTTAGTATTTGAAATGATGTCTACTTACACGTTAGCTCGTATTATGTGGCGGTGGTAATAAATTTAAACGAAACCTAACATTGATACCTGAACGTTGTTTTATTTCTATGCTCATTAAATTAAAAGTTTACCTACTCCCGCATACGTAGGTACCTAATGTAATGAATGATGTATGATACTAAAATACCACCGACCAGAAATGAAATTACGAACCTAAAGTCAGGGTAACAAAATTGTATGGCAACACCACTTCGTATTACTCTGTCCCTTTTTGCGGCCACGCATGCCACTGATCTAGTTAAATTCTCAATCTACGGTGCTTAGAGTATAGGTATACTCTAAGGGTGTGTGTGTGTAAAGGTGAAAAGATGTTCCTTGGCTTGGCAGTTCCTTGGTGAAGAAAAGTAAAGTGTAAACAAATGCGCTGCTCTGACATTTTGGATGTTGTGTACCTAGAATCATTGAAAAATGAGACCATACACGGGTTATTATTCTACTTACCGTTGGTGTGCTGTTCCTGAATGCAAGAATACGAGTATAAAAACACCGGACAAATTGTGGATTCAAGTGCCAAATGATTTAAATGTGAGAAAAACGTGGTTTATACTTGCGAGAAGGGATCCCGTACTAATAACTAAAAAAACTCGTTTGTACTTCTGTGAAGATCACTTTGATGTAAGTACCTTGGTGCGTTATCTAGGTATCTATATTATATTTTGCGCAGCATGACATGCGATTGTTAGGTACGAGAATGATCATGCTGCCTTGGCCCATCATGCAGCATGAAATTCCATGATTTAGGTAATTTTAAAAGGTACCTAGGTACCTTAAATTTCCTTGTCAAGTAAATAAAAACCAAGTTCTTGCTCAGGTATAAAAATTATACTTATGTTTGTATACAAGCTTGCATGATGAAACTAATAAAGGATTTTTTAACAAGCATCTGCAAGCCAGCTCGTAGATTGTATTCGCTTCGCATAACCATGTCATGTAGCGCATGCATCATTCAACCAATGAGTCCAATGACTTTATTAAAGGTAAGGTACGTAACTTGTAACTAAACCTCCACCAAACCAACGAAATATGACAAGCAGTGTTGCCAGATCGAATTTGGCGAACTAAGTAGAAGATCGAGTAATAAATCAGTAGGAAATTATATTTTTAGCCCTATACGCGAAAAACGAGATATATAATGATAATAAGATGGGAGTCGATGATGATTCCAATATTCCTTGCTTCTTCCACCCTTATCACTTTAAACTCTTGGATCTTAACATCAGGGTCACTATTAAGCTTGGGAATTTGGTTTTCATTACCGTGCCGTCAGGCGTCAATTAGGGAATTTCATAGTCGTGCACGTAGATTGGTCGTGCATATGCCAAATGTAAAATAAATGTGTGGAAGGGGTAAGTAGAATAAGCTGCTGGATGCTGATAATTTATATCTTACGTTTCAGTTGGAGCACGACATGGAAAACTATATACAGTATAAAATAATGGGTTCAGTAAAAAGAATCCGATTGAAACCGCATTGCGTACCCTCCAGATTCGATTGGAATAGAAAAGAAGATAATGTCAAAGCGTCATCATCCTGGATTGAAGGTAATTATCAGTGTTGCCAGATGGAATCTGAAAAAAGCAGTAGGTAGATTGGGAAAAAAAGCAGGTAGATTTTAATATGTTATAAATTAGTACCTATGTATTGTGTTTTGCGAGTATTTTCATGCAAAAAATACATACAACAAAGCTACTAACTCGTTTTTTTTTTAATTTAGGAAGCGTTTTCTTTGCCCCCATGCCCAAACTGTTTAGCTTTGTGGAAAGCGAGGCCAGGCGGCCTGTCAGCTGTGCTTTGCTCAGTTCTTTTCAGTCTGATCGAACTTTGATTTGTTGTTTTGGACATATATTATTAAGTGCATTGCATAGTAGAGTAATAACTCGATAAACAGTCTCACTAAAACATTAATTTTGGCGATCATTCAGCTATTTATTTTCTGACCAAATTAATTTTATTGCCGGCCAAGTATTGCTGTTAGTTTTTATTTTACAGCCGATAAAAACATACAATGCTACCCAAATACATTTTAGCTGATCTTCCCGGCTGATCAAATATTTATAATAAATACCAAAAAAATTACTCCCTTTGTGGCTACGAGCAGAGTTGAAGGATATTTAATAAATTCAAACAAATTGTCAAAACCTTTCTCTGCAAAAAGGCTTACTACAAAATATCAGATTATTTAGAAGATAAAAAAGCTTGGGACGGGTTTTGCTCCAACTCGAAAAATAACAACTAACAGGCTAAAGGTTTCTTAGTCGCTTCTTTACTTTAGTCTACATACCGAAGCGACAGATATCAAGAGTACCAGTTTATTTCCGTGTCAGTGTTTTATTTTAAGAATTTGACCTTTTCTAAGTGTACATTTTTGTATTTATGGAAATAAAGAAATTTTGATTTTTTATTTTAGGTTTCGGGTATCGCCGAGCGGACGTACAAATAAAACATTTAACTTTTGCAGCAAAAATGTAACATTTCAGGACACGAAACGTAACTTACTACGACTCAAGGGCCCTGCCTGGCAACACTGGCTGGAGTCTGTGGAAGTAAACAAGTCGTTTATCGTTTTTCTTTTGATTTATGTGTTAAAATGGTGTATAAGTCGTGTATAGTGCCACAATGTACAAATAACACTAAAAAAAGTCCACAGAAGCTGTTTGTATCTGTTCCAACGAATCCAGATAAACGAAAAATGTGGTTACAGTCAGCTCGAAGAAACCTAAATAGCATTTCACCAAAATCAATTGTTTTTATGTGTGAAGATCACTTTAATGTAAGTATTAAACTAGCTCTACTAGCTAGAAATATCGGTTTCTTTTAAAGTAGGTAATAACATTTATAATACCTAACCTCTTATTACGTAGGTAGGTAGGCCCTAATCTTACATCAAAGTGTTAGGATCCTTAGCAACCCTACATTGCACGTTTGTGTTACTGTTGTCTGTCAACATGATTAAATAGTGAATTTTGCAACTTACATTTTTAACAGTTAATTGAAGTAAATGCAGACTTTTGCAACAATCTCCTATCTAGATTAGTAGAGTTTTTAAATATGTTAAGTATATTTTAGTAGGTTTTGGCGAGACATCTAGTAGAATCGCAGAAAAACGTGGTCACGCTGTATTTATTACAGACGTTACTGCAGCGAAATCATTTATTCATTTGTTACATGTTGTGTGCAAGGATCTGTTATTTTCTCGAATTACTCTGAAACCTTATGGGGCACAAATTTAATTTTTCGGGCTCTTTTACAGGGCATAGGGCTCTAAGTTTTCTATATATAATCATCTTGATCTGAGTCCACATGTTGCCCCAGTACCGCACACACATCACACAACACCCTACTGTACGGTTTCAAATGTTTTCTGTTATGTTGTTTAGCTGTATTGAGTTAGTAGTGTAGATATAATATTTATTGCAGCAAGTTATAAGAACAGAATACAATAGTAATTACAACTAATATATACACTTAAATCTATTTTCTAAAAATCTAAGCCGTCACCAGAAGACAAAGTGTTCTGGGCACTTTGTCTTCTGGTGACGGCTTAGATTTGCTACACTTTGCTTGCTGACAGCAGTGCCTCGTTGAATGGCAATGCTAATTCGTTAACCGAAATAAAATCCAGCATTCCGATCACCTGTGGATTCTTTTAGGAGTTTTGTTAGATCTTTGTATATTGCATGTGCCCTAGGACCCCAAGGTCCTAGGGTTTCCACCCCAAACGGCTCGAATAGGTAACCTCGGTCAAGATTAGCGTATTTCCGCCGTTTGAGGGTCTCCGCTGATGTTGCTGCTGAGCCGGCCCTTACTTTGCCTTGCCTTGATGTCCTTGCAAGATGAGAAGGTGCTAAGGTATCTACACAAGTGTCATCCCAAACTAAAGGCCGACCCATTTTCCAAGGAATCAGAGTCATACCGTCAGGCCTTGTACCATCATCTCGCATTAAGCCACGTGGTTCGAGAGTATCTGCTATACTGACGCTGGTAAAAGCCCGACGGATGATGTCATTAATTGAACTATGGCGGGACACACGTCCTGCACTAGTGCAGGGCGTGTATCCCGTCATAGTGTCTCCAGAGACACATGCCAATGGCGCAGGCAGTGCATGTGTGTGCTAGTGCAGGACGTTGATAAGTTGACCGTTGATAAGTTCAGTTAGCATGCACTGGCATGCTAACTGAACTTATCAACGGTTTCACCGCACTGGCAACGGTGTGCAACTAGGCAAGGAGAACCTAAACGCAAAGAGGTGGCCCCCCGAAATGAGTTATTGTCTACAAGGGTACCCAGATTTTTGAAGGCAAAACATAACCAAAGTTATGATTCCCAATCGGAAACGGCCAGTAGACGAGTGCGTTCTGATGAGCTGGTAGACGTATTAATAAGGTTTTTCGTTTTTGTTGTCTACCTTTCTTCAACCGTTACAAACCTCATGACCTGTTTATGTTTGTTTACGCTTGGAGTTAAAGAACTGGATAGTAAGAATCCAGTTGACGTGGTATAGACCCTAGACTTTGAACGAGCATTTGACAAAGTTCCTCACAAACGCCTTATTAAGAAACTGGAACACTTCGGAGTCCGCAAATCCTTGCTCAAGTGGATTGAAAATTACCTGGAGAACAGAACTTTCCAGGTCCGCATCGGTGACTCCTTATCTCAACATAAGCGGGTAGCAAGCGGAGTGCCACAGGGTTCAGTTCTTGCACCCCATCTGTTCGGAATTTTCATTACAGACTTGATAGAGATCCTTGAGTTTCAATCTGCCTTCTTTGCGGACGATGGAATGTTCTTTGCTAATCCCAAACTTGACTCAGGAAAACTTCAAGACGACCTTAATCGTATACAAAGCTGGACCAAGGACTGGGTAATAAAGCTAAACAAAGAAAAATGCTACACTCTTCACCTAGGCAACAACAACCCTCATACACCTTACAATCTAGATGGTAAAGTTATTGCTACAGTTAACAGTCAAAGGGATCTTGGAGTCACAATAACTAGCAATTTAAAGTGGGAGCTACACATCAGCACCATAGCCAAGAAAGCAAACTCGTTCATTTATGTGATACGTAGATCCTTTCCTTGTTTGACGGTGGAAGTCTTCCGGAAGATATACAAGACGGACATCAAACCCTTGCTCGAATATGGATACCAAGTATGGAGTCCCTACTTTCATAAAGACATAAACCTGCTTGAAAGTGTTCACAGAAGAGCTACCAAGATTTCATGGACTTTACGACGGAAATCTTACGAAGAAAGATAACACGCACTACGCCTCACTTCACTAATCTAGAAGAGCGACGTCTTCGAGGTGACCTCATCGAAACCTACAAGATACTCACTCACCAATACAAACTGCCATTCTTACAAGACATCTACACAATTAAAGAAGAACTTTCAACCCCTTGCCGCGCACCATTTTATTAGCAACAGAGTGGTGCACAATTGGAACCTATTACCAAAAGACATATTGCCACGTCAATAAACGCCTTAAAGAATGAACTCGACAACTGGTTACGAGACAAAAATAACAAACTAAAAAAAAACGCAATGTAACTAAATTTGACACCGTCTGATCTGATATAGACACATCAGCCACTGGCTGCTCGTCTATTAATAAATAAATAAATAAGTCTTTATAGTGTTTTGCTGCTGTCTTGTAATTTAGTCTATGTATTATCTCGTCAAACTTAATATGAAGACTTCACTTGTAATATCTGCAATAATGTTGTATTTCAGATGGAAAAAGATACAATCAACTACTTGAAGTACAAAATGGGCTTCAGTACGAAAATACTTTTAGCAGATAAGGCTGTGCCAACAAAATTTCACTGTCAAGAGGATGGCAAAAAACAGCTATCTGGATCTTCTCGAGAAGTGTTCCATAAAAGGCAAAGAAATCATATTGTGACAGAATGCCTGCAAAGTCAAAGTACTACGGATATGCACGTTGAAAGGTTACAAAATGATGACAGCATAAAACAAGAAATTTTTGAGCCTAGAGGTATGTCATCTTTAATACAAATGTCCTATTTTAGTTAAGTTTATGTTAAAACACCAAAATAGTATTGGTGCATGGCGTGCGCAGTGTACGGTTGTTTGGTGTAAATTGTACGGCATATTTATTTAGCTCATCGATGACAAAGAATGATAATACTCCATCGATGAGCTTACTAAACAATGAAAAAACTGGCACGAGATGGATGAGACAGAGAAACATTAATTCTATCTGATTTCTTCTCAGGCTACTAGCATATTTTTATCTCTCTCTTGTGTGAATGAGAGAGATGGGTATATGCACTATACTCCTTAAAAGATCAGATCATCTTTTATAAAGTGTACCTCTATTACCTTGTTCCTCTAAAGGCGACTACACACACCCCTGCCGCAGGGCCAATCTAGGGAGTAATAGTGGGGATGACCCTAAATTGCCTCCTACATTGTGACGAGTGCAGTCAAGCAGGGACAATTTTCTCGATAGCCCCTGCGGCAGGGCGGCAGGAGCGCCAGACCATCCTTGCTTTCTAGATTGCGCCCCTTTTCCCCTGCGGCAGGTGTGTGTGTGTGTGTAGCGCGATCGATCGGGGCAATTTCTCAATCAATTGGAAACTAGCACTCGACCGGAGCGCACGCATGTCGATATGGCGGAGGACATTAATAATAAAACCGAGCAAGATGTTTGGACGCGAGTTATTGAAGTTTTTAAAGACCGGGCCCCAAAAAATTTACCTCCTTTGTAGAAGGTAACTACGACGGTATTACGTTTTATCGTAAAAAAACGCAGGTAATTATATACACATAACTTTATTAACAAAGAAAATTACATTCAAAAAAGAATTAAAATAAAACTAGTATTTACAATTGAAAAAATTGAGCTAACTGCAGACTGTTGAAAACAATCTACAAGTAGCTCAACTGATCCATACCAATACCAGTCGGAAGCGTACCCAAGACGCTAGCTGCATTGCCCCGCTGTATAGCAATGCTGATGCGCTGCGCCAGATACTCACCAGCTCCGGGTCACGCGTCGCTTCGACCAGACGCTCCGATATTTTTTGGAAAACCCGGAGAGCCTCGGTATCCCACGGACCTAGGGTCTCGACTCCAAGGGGAGCAAATGCGTAAGCTCTGTCGAGACCTGCATATTTGCGCCGAGATCTTCGGCCAAATCTGCCGCCGCACCAGCCCTCACGGAAGTCCCAGGAAGATGGGAAGGCGCGAGTGTGTCAACGCATGTAGTGTCCCACACAATCGGCTTCCCAACTCCCATGGGACTAGAGTCTTACCGTCGGGCCTCTTACCATCGTCACGCAACAGACCATTCGGTTCGAGAATGGCTGATACGTTAGCGGTGACAAAATATAGTAGGTCTTTTTAAAAATAAAATAACTTTGAGTAGGTATACTGGTGTCTTACTTATGCTTAATCTAAGTTTGTTTATGTCATGTTATCATCTATTCAATCTATTCTACTTTGTTGTTCATATAAAGTGGATTTATGTAGGTAGGTTGGTTATAGTATTATTTTATGTACAAGTACCCTCACTTCTGATATTCAGCTCCCTAGCTGCAATACACGTCTAAATCACAACAATGTGTTATAATTGTTATCCTGGACATAATAGTATTAATTATATAATATTACTAGGTCATAAGACTTTTCGAAGTTACATGGTTAATTAAGTACGTGCCTATGCTTAATTGTCGGTTTTTTTCTAGAATCAATTTGATAAAACAGAATAATGTACTACTTAACAATTCTGGATTAGAGAATAAGCTTCAAGTGTAAACTGAACAGTGCAACCTTTAATGAATGGCTGTCTGCTTTAATTTAGATGTTTACGTCAGTGTATCACTCATACTATTATCGCTGGTCGTTGGCTGTGTTTTGAAAAAATAATAAAAAGACAAGTAACAAATAATAACAAAGCTGGACCATTTACTATAAAGCTATGATTGCGGAAAATACAAAACGAGCTGTCCATGTTAGTCGGTTCTTATGTTTGAAATGAAATTAAATATTTTATTCAAAATAAGTTAATTTACAGACTTACGTAACTAGTAACACAACTGACTCTATTCAAACTTACCTAGAAAACTTATACTAGTGGCAAATAAGGATTAATAAGTCATTATTTTGTTAGGGTTGGTAAGTTGTAAATAACAAGGCCTGAAAACTCAAGTGACATTCCTCCGTACGAGTTTGCACTGTATGACGGCAGGGAGTCGCGCTCTTGCACTCACGGCTTGTTCACCCATGGGGTTTATAACATTATAAAATATAATATTTTTATTCTTTGTGAAGCAGATATAAAAGTTTATATTACTGTCCACGTTCATGTTTGTTACATAAGTTTGGTTTGTTTTGTCAACAGTTCCAGAGCCAGTTGCTGAAGATGAGGTGCCCACGGTGTGCAGAGCGTGCCTCGCCTCCGGAGTCAGGATGGTGGACGTGGCAGCAGGTGGACTGCAGGACATGTTTGAACGTGTCACCGGAACTGAGGTAAGACGACTTCTGGGGCGCATTTGGCAAAGGTTCCGGGTTCGAGTCCTGACAAAGTGATGGTGTTAGCAGTTACTGTTACGTTTCTGAGTGATTGCTGGAGCTTTTCATCTATTATTATATTATTATTTTTTGTAGAATTTTAAAATCTTAAATTAAAGTCCTTCAGTGGGTCGAAGCAGCTTGATAATAAATCTTTGTCGTCATATGAGCTCGTACACGTCCACTGCTGGACATAGGCCTCATCCATACTACGCCACAAACAAATCATAAATACAGTTGGTTAAATATTTTTAATAGGTACCTGTTTATGAAGAAATAACCTAAAAACAATATAATTATATTCCAGCTACACACGGCTGACGAGCGTCCGACGCAGGTGTGCTCCGTGTGCTGCTCCCAACTGCAGAGGTTCCGAGCCTTCAGCCTGATGTCCAGGAAAGCGGAGACATACATGACTAAACTACTCAAGAAAGGGCTGCAGGTGTGCATTACACATATTATTCTTATATTCTTGTCCACTGCCTAGAATGAGCACCACCCCAACAGTTCCCGTGCGTGTCTAGAGAGACGACGGCGGAGGGATATTCACCGGGGGGCGGGCAGCAGCGCCCCCTGCGGAGCAGATAAAGATACATTTATTTGACAATATAGGTTTATAGAAATAATAATAAATAGGTACATTTGGATACATAGACACAAATACAAGCAGAGAGTAGGTGGGCACGACAAAATAATTAAAATAGAACACAAAACATAAGTCACACAAAAAGTAAGGTACATGGAATTTGGAATTTAAATTCATAATGCTTGCACTGCTCACATCCATAGCCATTACTAATCTACGGCCACTGCAGTGTGTATGTAATGTACGTGGTATTCTGTGATACCGGTGTGTCTATGTACACTTGACGACTGACAGTCGCGACTGTGTTGCCCCTGTTGGCCAAAAAGGGTCAAACTCTGTGCTGAACCACGCATGCGCGCGGATCAAAGCTGGTTTTCAGTTAGATCACTGAGAATCTGATCAAATAGATTTACCACCGAACTGGATCCCCAACCCGTATGGGCATTAAAGCAATACCCTCTGATTATAAAAGCTATGCCGGTCGCGTCAAAATCAAAAAATCTAAATCAAAAATTCTTTATTTCCATAAATACAAAAATGTACACTTAGAAAAGGTCAAATTCTTAAAATAAAACACTGACACGGAAATAATGTGGTACTTTTGATATCTGTCGCTTCTGTATGTAGACTAAAGTAAAGAAGCGACTAAGAAACCTTTAGCCTGTTAGTTGTTATTTTTCGAGTTGGAGCAAAACCCGTCCCAAGCTTTTTTATCTTCTAAATAATCTGATATTTTGTAGTAAGCCTTTTTGCACAGAAAGGTTTTGACAATTTGTTTGAATTTATTTATTGATAGATTTCGTCATAAGTATCGACCTCCAACACGACAGTCAACCGTGGATGCCGTGAAGAGCCGACTGAGGGACTTTCCTTCTTTCCATGTAGCGTGCTAATTATGGAAAACCCCCCGTTCCCCATAATATCTGTGCTGATAGTAGGACACGAGCCAATGGACGCATAACTGGGGGGAGGTCCATGTGCAGCTGTGAACTGGTATTAAATCTGTTGAGATGCTTATTCACTAGACTCGAACTGTTCCAGAATAGTTCGCTTTTGCTTCATTTCACTTCTCGCAATATGAATGGACTTACTCGGATGGAAATTGTATCATACATCGAACTTTCATAGATAAACCTGAATTAATATTACAGGCTACTTTTCCCCAGAAACGTGTGCGAAGCCGCAGTAAGATAAAGTTTGTAATAGTACTGCCAGGACCTTAAAATTCTGTACCTATTTTGACACCTAAAACATAAAACCCTAGTTCGATTAGTAACATTTTGACACCTAAAACATAAAACCCTAGTTCGATTAGTAACATTTTACCCTTGATTTCAGATAACAGAACAGGCAGTTTCTAAACACCATCGTTTAATTAAACCAAAACTCAATGTGAAAAAGATTCCGTTAATTGCTATACACACACAAGAAGATCCTGTCGAGTGTGATACTGCAGAAGTAAAGGTAGAAGTAGAAGGCAAGAATAAAAGTGATACTGAGATAGAAAGTGATAATGAAATTACAAGTGAAGTTAAAACGGGAACAAACATGAATGAAAGAGACCCTCAAAGAGAAAACGAGACGGAAGAAAGGCAACTGGATTGGGAGACTGAAGGGGAAATTAAAATAGAAATAGATGAAATAGATATAGAAGAATCTGATCCATTTGAAGCGGTAGAACATACTATCGTCAAAGACGAGACCTGCTATTGCATACAATGCGCTGAAGCGTTCTCTTCGCAAAGTGAGTTATTAAAACACATTCAGACTCACACGCGAAAGAAACTTAAACAATCCAATATTACTAGACAGAAAGTAAATGTCAAAAGAACTAAACGGGACGCAAAAACTAAAGTAGAATCACAGTGTGCGCTTTGCAATAAGACATTTACAATCAAAACTCAATTAGTGACACACGTGGCTACGGAGCATGGCTTTGGTGAATTTTCACGGGCACAACAACCCAAGAGAAGGAAACCTAATATACTGAAAAAATCCAAGTAAATATGGTAGAGGTCTATAGGGTGTAGATAAAGATTTTTATTGAAATTGTGATGTTAGATCACTTTTGACAAATGAACAAATATATATTCAGATCTGAAAGGCATCCACTAACTCAGAGCACAAAAGTTTGCATTCAAATATAAACGGCTTTTAATAAATCATGACCCCCGTGACCGACCCGACCGACGTGAAGGAGAGTTGCTAAGAATGGAAACCCATTTAGTTAATAATTGCATTTTTTTAAAGTCTGATAAATAGGTTATGTTTTTATGGTCAGATACAAATAGCACTTTAAGAAATTCAATAATCATAAGAAAACTCTGTGGTATTAGTTATGTTGCTTGTGCCTATTCTTTTATGCTATTACTTAATGAAATGTACAGTATGATTTAAAATAAAAATGTCAACATGCCTTAATAAAATACTTATTTTAATTAAATAAATGTTTCTTAATTTATCCAAATTATAGGTGACAAAATATAAGTCTCGCTGTTCAGTCTTCGTATATTTATACGATTTGATTTTATTAAATACACTCGTTTGTGCCCGCAGCTTGGCACTGTTATGTGTGTCTATAGTCACAGACGAAATAATGTTACTTCGTTAACGAGTGTATACCCCTTCAATGTAAGTGATTTTGCTAAGCTACTGCTGCATTGCATTCCTTCATCTCTCAGTCACAGCTCTTGCTTTGACTTCGCGACCTTCGCGTCCTTAGAGTAATAGGTATACTCGATCTACGTTCGCGTCAGTCTCGGTTGGGCAATAACGTACACCGTGCCTTATTACTCTAAGCGTACACCGTAGATGGAGAATTTAACACAGAAACAGATCACTACAAACAAACACGTAGTCAGTGTGACCAGATTCAGTATATTTCATAGATTTTTCCGAACAAACATCAGTATATTTTCAGGTATATTGCTGGCAGTCAGTATGAGTATGTTTGGGTATAGGGTGGTTGGACCAATAGATGACTGATTAAGCGGAATTCAAGTTGTTTTATTTTTTAACTCAACTCCTATTCAAGGAATATTCTATGTTTTTGGTTGTATACGTAGGTAGATATTTGGTGCATCAACTAGATAAACTGTTTTTACTCTGAACTATTTGTAAATAAGTTAAAATTGCAAAAATATCAAAAAAATGACTTTGGCCCTAATTGTGACCGGTTTGGAACGAATTCTGACCGAAATCGGCCCTATTTATGACCGACCAAATAAAAGGCGAAATCTTCATAACAAGAGACTTTATTTGAAAGAAGTGGGGTTCCGTATACATAATTTTGTCTGCATATACTAAGGTACTTATCATAATTTTTATTGCTTGATGAAAAAATAACAATCATTCTAAAAAAATAAGAAAATAACAATCAGCCCACGAAAACATTCCAACTCCATGCTAGGTACCTACACATTTTAATTAATTAAACATCAAAAAATATCTAAGAATCTTAAGTTTTAACCTTTATACCATTAGGCAAGTCATAAATATACTTTTTATCTGCATTGTAACAATTGTCTAACAAGTCTATGTCAGGATGAGTTTTTTAAGTCTACTTTTGATTACGAAGAACCCTAATAAAATTCCACAACAGTTTTATTGCAACAGTCAGAATCAGCCGGTCACAATTAGGTTTTTAGGTCCAAATTATGAACGAACAAATTTCTTCGGTCACATATAGAGCGTTTGGAACAATAAACGACCAGCTAAAAAATAACAGCCCAAAACAACGATTTTTCTGTAATTAACCTCCGGTCATGTTTTGGTTTATAGAATTATGTATCCAAAACCATTAAGAAACACGTAAAAAATCAATAAAAATCGAAGATACAATCTACAATATCCAAACAAAATTTGCAGGTCGGAGCTAATTCTGACCGCTCGGTCACAAATAGGATTTTATGTATCTTTTTTAGACCAGTAATTGAACAGCAAATTTCTCGAAAACCGTATTAAAAATTACTTATTTTCTTTGATTTTCTAGTTGAGATAATAGTCATAATTGCAGGGGAACACATAAATGGGGCCTAATTATATCAAGAAATCGGCAATCCACTCATAAGCTTAAGAAACTGGTTTACTCACCTTAGCTCGTTCTCCATACAAAATGGCGATGGCCGAAACACGTCCGCACAAAATGAGGTCCTGGAGCGTGACTGAGGGTCCAATGACGATGTATTAATTTTTAAAAGAGGGAACACTGTTGCCGCTTCTAAAGAAAAAATACGCCACTACAGGGAGTACCACTCAATTCTTATAATTCGAGAAAATGTGCGTTCCGGTCATCTACTGGGGGGTGGTCATCTTTTGGTCCGACTACCCTATTTTGATTGAAGTTATGGCAGCACCGTAGTGAGTGATCGTCTAAGTCGGTATATTTCAGTATTTTTTTGAGGTGCCTCGGTATTTTCGTAGAATTTAATCTGATCACACTGCACGTAGTATTAAATTCTCTTTGCTACAAACTAGTCAGGCCCCAGAATTGCTCGTGTTGTTTTGCTCTTATTTTGTATTAATTTGCGTTAAATATTGGAAAAAAGAATAAAATAATATGGTGAAGTGTAGTGCACCTTTGTGCAGCAACGCGTCATATCGAAAAACACCCGAAATTACTTTTCATCGGTAATTGGACGAGTGATTCTTGCATTTTTTGTACGAGCACTTACCCATGCTTTTTGTCTGAACGCTAAAATGACACTAGTTGAAAAGCTTCCCTAACATGTCAAAATGTTTCTCTTTTGCTTCTGAAGGTTTTGGGGTGCGCATTGTGAATCTAAGGGGGGCCGGCAAAGCCGGAAATTTTTGATCGAAGGACAAGGGCTTTAAAAAACAGTTCAATGAGTTGCAATCCGGTGAAATAACTGAAATCCAATTTTTAGAAAATATCACTACTTTAAAAAAGCGTTTACACTAATGTACTCGTAGCATCACATTAGTTTAAGGATAGATATGTGTTTTTGTTTCGTTTGCCTATTATCTATAGAATGTGATTTTATTTTAATATTTTAAAATAAAGAGATTGACTGTACATACATTTGACAGTTTCATTTCCGACATTTAATAATGAAGGAAGACCTATAGAAAATCAGTCATTCCGGGAAAAGTTCTTTCTGAATTACGTACGTTAGGTATGTAAGTACATTTTGACATTCAGACCTAACCACCCGGCAGTGCTGCCAGATGGAATCTGAGAAAAGCAGTAGAAATTTTGTTAAAAAAGCAGTAGATTGGGAAAAAAAGCAGGTAGATTTTAATATGTTATAAATTAGTACCTATGTATTGTGCTTTGCGAGTATTTTCATGCAAAAAAAAACATACAACAAAGCTACTAACCCGTTTTTTTTAAATTTAGGAAGTGTTTTCTTTGCCCACATTCCTAAACTCTTTAGCTTTGTGGAAAGCGAGGCCAGGCGGCCTGTCGGCTGTGCTTTGCTCAGTTCTTTTCAGTCTGATTGAACTTTGATTTGTGGTTTTGGACATATATTATTTAGTGCATAGTAGAGTACCTAATAACTGGATAAACAGTCTCACTCAGTTTGCATTTTGCATAAGTTTATCAAACGAACGAACGGACCGACCAATCAATCGAAAACAATGAACAGACATACCAAGACAGACAGAAAGAAAGTGAAAGCTGGAAGGAAGAAACGAAGGAACACGGAACTCTTCAGTTTCATTCATCTGTTTCAGTTTTGTGAAGTTTGTGTCATTGGTAACTTATCACGTGAGCTAAAATAAAGACATGGAGTCAGTTGCTATTGATGCTCGGAAAAAGCAGGTAGATTTCACAAAATTTGAGCAAAAAAGCAGTAGATCAGTAGACGGTTCAAAAAGCAGGTAGATCTACTGCTAAATCAGTAGATCTGGCAACACTGCCACCCGGAAACAGTTTTGATGTGCCTTACAACATCTCAAATTTTATTGTTTTTGGGTTACCTACTGTGTGGATATTTGGCGATTATTCGGCATTACAATGACTAATTTTATTCTTGCCCAGGGCCTCGTAAAACCTTCCAGTCCTGTAATAATATTTTAGTTTTTTAAACATTGTTTACCTTGTTTTGACTTTTCATAAACTTCAAAGAGTATACAATAACTACGACTTGTACGATTTTCAAGGGCCGCATCTAGGTCCAGCCTGGGGCCAGCTGTTTTAGCTGTCTGTATAAATCTACGATGTTTAAAACATTTTTCAGGTTTCCACACGATGAAAATATTGTGAATGCCTGGTTGGGTAATATGAACACGATAAATTGGCAGCCAAAACCCTCTAGTGTGATTTGTTCAAAGCACTTTGAGGCCCATTTATTGGATCGAAGTGGCTACCGTACGGTGCTTGCTCCTAGTGCAATTCCAACAATTTTCGATGTATTAGCAAGTATTCTATCTTCATACCTCTTCATGGTTCATATTTTCATATGTGTAACATTCAAGACTTCAAGTGATTGGTTTACAACACTAACTATATAGGTTTAGAGCAGTCTGCCATAGTTCAAGATGAATCAATTTATTACTATAATAATGTATTTTTTTTAATTATGTTGAATAATCCTTCTTATTTCTTTTGTTAATCAATGTAATACATAAAATAATAATTTAACTTTGTCTATGATAAAATGTTATATAATATGATTATAAAGAGGAAAGATTTTTTTGTGTGTTTGTACGGGAATAGCCTCCAAAACTTCTGGACCGATTTGAAAAATTCATTCACCATTAGAATTCTACATTATCCCTGAAGGTTGTAAACTATATAATATTTTCATAAATGTTAGGGATCCGTGTGAAAACTGCGATTATGTAACCCAAGGTGTGAAAAAAATACTATGAAAAATCCTTATATCTTATATAGGAAACATCATCACAAAAGTAATTATACCTAATTACTTTTGTGATGATGTTTCCTTTTGAACTAGGTACCTACTTATCGAATTAGTTTAGTTTGTTTCTAAGTTAGTAGATAATAAAGTAGTTTTGTATAATAAATATGTAACTTTTTTTTTGTATTAGTTGTTCCGTTTGCACTATAAACCGACTTTTCTTGTATCTTTTTTTTCCATCCCAAGGTTGCCTGGGAGAAATCGCTCTCAGCGATAAGGCCGCCTTTTGTACTGTATTATGTTTATTTTAGATATAAGATTATTTATTCATGTTTATTTTTATTGTACAATAAAGTGTTCATTCATTCATTCATTCAGTGATGTACTACAGTTTTATAGCAGACGTTCATATCTACCAAAAACTCCAGAATACTATGTCTAACTATTATAGTTATATCACAATAACTACATTTCCATGCTAAAACATACAATAGTAACGCCGAAAAATCCTTATAAGCGCGTAAGCTGAGAAAGTTATTGACAAAATAAAGCAGTGATATACTACAATTTCATAGAGGACATCAATATCAATCAATCAATTCCGTTGTGATTGTGGTAATTGACGACCACTGTCAGTAGGCAAAAAGGTAATTGTACGAAATTCCATCTGCTTTGCGTCCGGACTTTAGTTTTAATGACATCGTTGCTGCATTTATTACCACATTTACAGAACTTGCCTCTCCTCCCCTACTCCCTTAGTTCGGCCCATAGACATAGAATTTTTCACTACGCTCAATAGACCAACAAAGCGTGGGAGCGAGAGGTATTTAGTTGATACACACTGCCGCGAGAGAAAAAGAGATGCGAAACAAGATGTCTATATGACAATAATTACGCGAGTAAGAGGCGATAGCGTCCCTGCCTGTTCAAAGTTGAAGTGAAAATGTACAAATAATTAATAATCTTACGATTTAATCAGAAGTTCTTTATTCGGCCACCATGGTGTCGTGTTCAGTGAGTGAATGTGACGTTACAAGAGGCAATAATCCACATAAATACACGTTTCACAGGTAATTTATGACTATTTTTACTGAACTCTTCATAACCCTTATTTCGCCTTTTGTTGTTTGAAAAGAGGCAAAAGAGCTATTGAAAGCTTAGATAATTGGTTTCTCTTTAGACTTATCATCAAATTACAATGCTAAATGAAGAATTTTTGGATATTTGGTGTAAAACTTAAAATTGTTTGGTTACGATAGGGATTGACAAAGTGATGACGATTGACGTTATAAGTATCGATAGTCGATAATTCGAGTCTGCCGGTAGGTTCGACGTGAATGCTCATAGTGTTAGGTACATAAGCAAAGTACAATAAAACACTACTTTCCAGTAAAAGAAAAAACTAAATATAATATAATAATTCAGGGTTACTGGTAATTCAGTTCAATACTGTTAGAGGTAACCCAGAGGACTGGGAATGATACTCCAACGCTGATGATTGTCAACTGGTTTATAAAATTAGATTTAATATAATAATATCTATAATGTTATGTTCTTACAGGTTTCCAACCAATTCTTTGTTACGTGATAAATGGTTACGGATTATAAATAGGGGCTCCTGGACTCCAAATAAAAACTCTACTGTTTGTAGTCAACATTTTGAATCCAAATGCTTAGTACAAAGGAAACATCGACGTGTCCTAATGAAAGACTCAATACCAACCTTATCTGTACCTGTAAGTATAATACTGCGGAAATGGTCGTCAATAGCATAAGAATATATATAATATTAGTGAGATAATACACAGTATATTATGTATATTAACATAATATACTGTGTGGTAACTGTGGATTCGTTTTATTTTACATACATGGTAATAAACACATACCCAGAAACATCCATACTTACGCATTTATAATATTAGTGAGATATTCTTGACAACGTGATACACTAACATAATAGGTTATCAGTCGCTTATTTCATACTAGCTGCACCAATTCATTTCATTAATAAATTATTTTTTACCTAGCTTTAGCTTTGTTGCTATTTGTTTACCTATTTGAAATGTATTTGTTTTTTTTAAATTATAAGATACTTTTTAAATAACTTCGATAACAAACTCATTAGTGTCTTACAATTTTGCCAGTAAGACTATCGATAATAATATTATGCTAGAGTCAAGACAACACTATTTCACGCACACATTTACATTTCATTTTTTGTCACACCGCTAATCTGACATTGTTGGTCTTGTACATCTAAGCCTATGGTTCGGCCTCTTATATTGTCCATCTCTGTGATTTAAACGTAGTCTTTATTTTAATGAGCACTGGCAACACTGTATTTTGCTGCCAACCTATCGAGAAAACTCATTGATCTAATACCGAAGGGGATCTCTTTTTTCATTGAGAAAACTACGCCATAGATGAATACTATTATACGGGGAAAATTACGCTGCCAAGGCCAACTGTCATACTTTTTTCATTCTCGTCAGTGATTTCAAAGTGACAGTCGATTTTGTTGCTAAAATTTTCCTCGTACACTTAGGAAACGTCAATTTTATTTGCTAAGTGTGTCATATTTATCTCAGAAACTTTGTGTGTTTATGTAATTCCATATAGGTACATATGAGAATGAAATGTAACCGTTACAGTGAGTTTCTTTTTTGTGGTTTATCAAAACTCGTGTCGACGCCATGAAATGTTGTTCTTGTGTGTAACATTTCGTAACGTTACACAAAAGAATAAATGTAAAGCTGTGGGCATATTGTAGAAACCGTCGTGATTTTAGCGAACTTCAGAATAAAAGAGAAGTTATGATTTGTCTATTGCCTATTTGTTATAAGTACTATTACGCGTTAACATTGCTGATTATACACGGTGTAACATGAGTGGTGGCTCATCCGTGCAGAAAAATGTGTGTTCAGATAGCGCAAGTATAAAATATTTTCAGAAAAAAATAATAAGCGAAATATTTTTTTAGAACCAATCAAAGCTAATGCAGGTAAGTATTAGATATCAGGGATGATATGATTTAAATCATTTGATTAAAATCAGTGATTTAAATCGCGATTAAAATCAAGTGATTTAAAAAAAACGATGTTTTAAATCAGTACTTTTTACTACAACAAAAACAGCCAAAAAGTTTCTAGGGACTTCCCCCGACATAAACTACGGCGCACACATAGGTAAGTGTGCATCGCTAATAATATGCCTTTACCATTATATATGGTTCTGGGGTTCCCCGAAATTTAAACTCGCGCCTGGATCCGTCCTTTACGCCTTTCGCCGGGTCATTTGTGATTGATTAGTGAAAAAGTGAATACAACAAGATGTCTGGAAGAAAGAAAGATGCTGTATGGGTTTATTTCAATGAAAAAAAGTCAGTTTGATATAATCAAGCAACTGCTCAGTACAGCTGCTTCTTCCGCTGGGCTTGAAAGAATATTTTCAGCATTCAATTTGGTGCACAGCAAAATACGGAATAGATTAGGCACCGAGAAGGCAGCCAAATTAGTCTTCTTTTCGAAAGAACTAAATTCAAACAAATAAGTGTCTACGACTGCGGTGAAACCCAAATGGTTCTTTGTTCATTTGTTATTGTTGTCTTTTTATCTTAATATTTTTTTTGGATGTTACAAAATGGAAGTGTTTTTTTAATTACCTTTAGAAGAACATTAATGTTTGTTGATTTTCGTTAATGTCATTTTAACTTAACTAACTTTCGTACTGAAAACGACCAAATAATTTAAAAAATCAAAAAAATCTGATTAAAATCAAACATCCGATTCAAATCAAATAAATCGAATTTTTCGGATTTAAAAAAAATCATGATTTCTATCAACCCTGTTAGATATTGAAAAGAAAATGGGCTATTAATAATTTTCTTATTTTGGTTTTTTATAAATCTAAGACTGTATTCGTATAGGCCCTATACGAATAGAGTCTTAGATTTATAAAAACCCCTATACTAATTATAGGGGTAACGAAAGGTCGACTATTGATCTTGTTTTAAATAAAAAGACAGGGTCGTGGACCTAATATTTTGGCGGCAATTACGAAATTCAAACTGAAATCTGATTTGGACTAAAATTTCATCAAAGTCCAAATAACTTTTGTACCAACGAATATCGCAGAACATACATGGGGGTTAAATCAATAGGTACTGAGGTCCCCCACCTCCCAGCCACCGATGATCCACCACTCATGTTACACCGTGTATACCGAGTTAGATTTAGTATTTCTTAATATCTAAACAATGTTTTTTAAATAAATCTTTTTATTACTAAAAATTAAATGAAATTTAAATAAAATAAATAAACATTTAATCATAAAAAAGTAATAGGTAAGTATGTATTTATTAGAATCAAAGAAAAAAAAACAAATTACGAGTAATATTTACACTTAGTTAAAAAGCCTAAATATCCAACCCGTCAGACGGAAAAATAACAATTTCATGAAGCATGACAACGCTACTGTGTTTGTTAAATTTACTTACAGTTATGATGAATACTATTGTACTTTTAATGTTAAATTATTTTCTTCTTATGCCAGCTAGTGAAACATACCTACAATTCGAATTTTTGGTCCTAGAGAATGCTGGGTTCCTTACGTTATTTTCCGTCACTGTTGGAGCAGACAAACTTATCCGCTATAAGAAAAGTTCATTGGTTCGACCGGATTTGAACCCAAATCCACTTGGCTGCACTATTCATGCTTTTTTTTAATGTGAAGAAAGTAAATGTAGTTTTATAACTTTTATTATAACTTATTCATTATATTGTATTTATTTAGATAATGAAAAATGGCACCAATGACAGCAGCAGAACGACAGCGAAAATATCGAGAAAAATTAAAAGACAAGGACCCTGAGAAACTAAAAGAAATAAAACAGGCAAATGCTACAAGAACTAAAGAAAACTATAAAAAAATTAATATTCTGTCCGAGTCTAAGCAAATTGAACAGCGCCGAAAATGGCGACAACAAAAATCTAAGAAGAAAGAAGAACTTAAAGTTAACCAACCAGAGAAATCAAAAAATGAACAACCACGCAAAGTTCGATACATGTTCTGTCTAAAAAACATTATTGTGAACTATTCTTTATAAATTCTTTTGTGTAACGTAATAATCCTATGTGTAGCAAAAATGTTGATTTATTTTGTGTAACGTACATTACAAAAATGACTCGTGTAATGAGATCGGTATTGCAGGTTCACAAAAAACCAGGATGTCTTACAAAATACCTGGCATTGAAGGTAGATAGAAGAAAACGAACCGCTAATACGATAGAACGGCCATATATTGTCAAGAAAAGAAAACAAACTGCCAATACGATAGAAGGACCATTTATTGCCAAGAAACAAAGCCGGGCAATAATTGAAGAATTTGAAAAAGATTTAGAGGGAAGAAGTATTACTAATAAACATTTAGAGCTCGGAGAAGGTTCATCTAGCAATTCAGGTACCTACCTACCTATCTGTTTATATTTCAATTAGGTATAATACCTACTAACTAAAGTAAAGATTTATTTCGTTTATTATTTACTTTATCAATTTATACAATTACTATTAAAATCACTGTCTATTAAGTACCAAAGTCGGCTGTCACATATATGGGGTATGGTATGTATCAATAACATTAGCTACGCCGACGATATGGTGTGGCTGAGCCCCTCGATCCGGAGCCCTACGCATGCTACTGCAAACATGCGAGTCCTATGCGAAGGCCCATGGGCTCAGATATAAAGCCAAAAAGAGTGAGTTTATGGTGTTAAGGGCAGGCTCCAAGACCTATCTGAATGTACCACCCACCCATCGCCCTCGGAACTCCTCTTAAGCGCGTGTCATCTTGGCCGTCCGATGTAACATGTTGGCTCGCAGGTTCGCTTGCAGTTCCAGGGAGGTGAAGCTCTTCAAAGCATACTGTCAGTCACTATACACTGGCAGCCTGTGGGTTACCTATACACAGAAGGCGTAGACGGACAACAAAGTGATCCTCTAGGGGTTCCTTTTGATTTACGGAACCCTAAAAATATGCATACCTACCTATATGTAATGAATTGTATTTGTATATATCTGATGAGACCTGTATGTTTGGTTTGTATTGTCAGCAGATCCTGTGTGCAGAGCGTGCCTCGCCACCGGAGTGAGGATGGTGGACGTGGCAGCAGGTGGACTGCAGGACACATTTGAACATGTCACCGGAACTGAGGTAAGACGACAATCAATGTGGTGCAGTGTGTTCAGCACTCTACACACCAAAGCCGCCGGGGTCTTTTTGCGATATTCGACTGTAACCCACCTCGGGTAAAGCTGGTGGCTTTGGTGTGTAGAGGTCCTTACGTTTGTCTGTTCCGGTTCGAGTGTTTGCTGTATGAAATGAACACATTATAATCTCGTTTTGTCCGCATCTACCCATCCCCCACAATCGTTCTGATTTGCGGCAGTGTGGGACGAATGGGACGATACATCATCAGCCCAGTATGGACTGAATCCTCCATACTAATAATTTGGCGACCGCTATGCCGCCGTGGCCGTTGCAGAGCTGCGGATTCCATACCCGTCTTGGGTCAAATTTTTGTACGTTCTTCAGACATTTTGGTATTTTTGGGTGTCTTCTACATACTCGTATCATATTTATTTAATAAAATATACATGAATCTATGTTGGTCATGAGTTGAGTATATCAGTTATCTAGTGCCTATAACACACGCACTGCTTTGCTTGGGGCTAGATGATGCTGTGTGGATTGTCAAGCAATTCATTTATAAATTTAATAACATCACTCGCGTACCTGCTACGGCCCGCGCGGGACCAATATTATTATGTATTATATTGTATGTAATATTTTGTAGTACCTCCTTTTTATCATTTGTTTATGAAAGGTTTTGTGCATTTTGTAGATTTAAATTAATAATTATAATGATATGTTCCAGCTCCACACGGCTGACGAGCGTCCGACGCAGGTGTGCTACGTGTGCTGCTCCCAACTGCAGAGGTTCCGAGCCTTCAGCCAGATGTCCAGGAAAGCGGAGACATACATGACTAAACTACTCAAGAAAGGGCTGCAGGTGTGTATGTAGTATCTATACACATAATGTTCTTATACCACGGCTTAGAAATCCACCCAACTGAGGATCACCCTTTTAAAACTGGGTTACGCTTGGCTTAGTGTCTCGCAATGTTTATAAAATTACCCAGAAACGATGGACAATTTTTTTTATTGATGTTGATAATTGAACTATGCCGTGCTCAAACGTTAATCCTTCACTTTCTACCTAAAATTTTCTAACTTACATTACTGTTAGAAAGCTGATTTTATGCAAGAAACTACGATTAATAAGGGTCATAATAAAACAAAACGGTTTTAACCGTTCCGCCCGAGAACTTCGAAAACTATGAACAATCCGGGAACATACATGGGGTATTTTCAGGTACTACCTCCGAGAGGGTGAAATATATTTTTTTTTGACGTCGCTGTTGGTGCACCCTGTATTGCAATTGCAAATAGAGCTAGAAAAGCTGTAGGTAAATAAGTTTTGTTTTATCAGGATGAAACAATTCTTTTCATCATTATATTTTGCAACGGATTTCCGCAAAGTAAAGCCTGAATCTATTATTTTCTTTCGTTTTATTTGGAAATAAACAGTAGTTACATAATACCGTAGATATTACTTAAAATTACAGAACCTAAAATAAACACACAACAAACGTAATCCTCAATAATTTCGTCCATTATGTAGCATAATTATAGTTAAAGGAACAAAGCAATGTAAAAAAAATAAAAAATACTAAACCTAATATTTTAAACTGGTTCGATCTGTAACATTTTATCCCTCATTTCAGGTAACAGAGCAGGAAGCTTCTGAGTGCCATCGTTTAATTAAACCAAAACTCGAAGTGACAAAGAATCCGTTAATTGCTATACACACACAAGAAGATCCTGACGAGTGTGTTACTGCAGAAGTAAAGGTAGAAATGGAGAATGAAGTAGAAGACAAGTATACAAGTGATACTGAGACAGAAAGTGAAACTGAACGTGAAGTTAAAACAAAAGCATGCATGAGTGACCTTGATAGAGAAAACGAGACAGAAGAATGGCTATCGGATGATTGGGAGACGACTGAAGGGGAAGTTAAAATAGAAATAGATGAAATAGATATAGATGAATTTGATCCATTTGAAGCGGTAAAAAATACTACCGCAAGAGACGACACCTGCTGTTGCATACAATGCGCTGAAGCGTTCCCTTCGCAAAGTGAGTTATCAAAACATATTATTATGAATCACACGCAAAAGAAACTTAAACAAGCAAATACTACTAAACAGAACGTAAAACTAAAAGAACTAAACGGAACGTAAAAACTAAAACAGAATCTCAGTGTAAGTTTTGCAATGACATTTGCAATAAGAACTCGATTAGTGACACACGTGGCTGCGGAGCATGGCTTTGACAAATGTTGTCAGGACGCTTAAAATCCTAAGAGAAGATCTAATATACTGGAAAAAAACCCAGTGTAGATAAAGATCTGATTGAGAATGTCACGCGCTGTCCCAATTAGATCATATTTGACAAATACAAAGATGGGGTAATCTAGTTCACGTCATAAGGCTGTCCCAGATTCATATTGACGCGACGGCATCAGATAACAGGACAGCCCGCAGGCCACTCGCTTGAAGCTTGCGGCCATTTTGTCACTGTAAAATCTATCTAAAGATAACGAGTGCAAGCCCTTAAATTTGAATGCCTATTGTGCGGTTACGGTGCTGGATTTTATACCTAAGGATTAATTCTAACTTAGTTATATTGTTGAGGTTTTCTACACTCAATTTATATTATAATTCATAAGTTAACAATACTCAGTAAAAAATGCAAACAATTTTTTCTCCTTATGGAAAAGTTATTACGAAAGCTAAGTTTTTTTTTGTGAAACAAATGGAATCCTATTTAGTTAATACATATTTTCGTGCAAAACCAACTCTTTTAATTCATTTCATTTATTTCCACCGTAGGTATTACATAATTATACACTTGCTGTCGTTATTTCTAGTAGTAATATGACAAAAGGTTACAACACTATTTATATTATTTTTATACACCGTTAAACCTCGTACAGATGTAACTCACACTTGTCCTTGTTTTGCTAGAGAACGTTTCATTACTGCAATGTATCTACTATTTGTAAGTTTGGATCGGAATTACTGTAATCGACCAAAAAAGGTCAAGTGTGAGTAATCTGACGATTAACTTTGACATGGGTTAATCTTGGAGTTGATGGTAAAAATTTCGTCGTCGTTCGGCTCCAACCCGCCAGAAAGTTAACGTACTTATTCAGTACCACATAGGC
The DNA here is from genome assembly GCA_947086465.1 of Eupithecia exiguata. NCBI lineage: Eukaryota > Metazoa > Arthropoda > Insecta > Lepidoptera > Geometridae > Eupithecia > Eupithecia exiguata. The sequence goes on from OX352246.1 coordinate 640,164, forward strand.
AAGTAGTAGTAGTTTTTACCCAGTGTCTTCGGATGGCCTTCCATTCAATGGGAATGGAAGATTTAGAGTAATCGCACAGCTGGTGGTTTTATTATAGGTACCTACATAAAACTAGGTAGAGACTTAAAGCAGTGGAGGTTTTTTTTTCATTCTAAAATACACTATCGATTGTTTAGTTTAGTTTTTGTGTGAATTGGTACTCTGATTCGGTGTTCTATTACACCAATATGCCGAAACGAAACACGAAATTTTGTGTTGGAGAATTTATATAGACCACCTGAGCCCTGAGTTGATAGTAGGTTTCGAGTCGTCGTCGTCGAGTCGTTCCGTATGGGGTTGGTAGTGCGACCTACGCAAATCCCGTACAAAAATGGACGACTAGAAACTATCGAGATCTAAGTTCCTGTGGTCGTATTTCATTCATTTTCTTTTGCACAGATTTATGAAAATGAATATACAGGGTGTCACAAAAATGAAGGCCAAACTTTAATATTTTTCCTGTGTAACCCGTGTCCCAGGAAAAATATTTTGAAAAATCCTTAGTTTTCGAAAAAATAAATAAAAATGAAACTCGTTCTTTTTTAAAATATTTTGCTCATGTTCTGAAATCAGTGCTACGCCGCCCCCCCTGAAAGTTTGGTCCTGCCTTTTTGATACACCTTGTATTTATGTAGCTAGAACCTAACTCCATATGTGCCTTTTCACCAATGACATGCGAGAATGCGTAGTTTAATAGACCAATGTGGTCACTCGATTAACACAGTTTGTTTCTATTCACATGGGCCTATACTACCCTCGATCAACTCCGCCGGACCTAACACATCTTCCAAACTATAGAATATTTAACTTATAAATTTATATATGGTAAAGTTCAGGATTTACTCTATCGATCATTATGTTTCGAAAAAACAATTTCATAAAATTTTCTCGATATAATAAATCGCAGTTACCTCTACATTAATACCAAAACCTTAATTTCTCAATAAATACAGATGATAAGATCTTAAGAATATGCATGGTAATTGAACTAAGTATAAAAAAACAGTTTTTATGTTGTTTTTTTTTTCAAATAATGTTCTAATTAATACATATGCAAAAACTTGATTTTTGGGCTTGCGTTGCTATGCCCTGTTCCGCTCTTATGAACGCGAAATCCTATGTCTATTCCCAATCAAAAAGTCCTTTTCACAAAAAGTGAGGTTGTATAGACCCTTAAATAAAGGTTCATATTTCGCTTCTATCTACTTCTAATTACATAGCAAACACCTCGCACATTGGAAAGGCAGTCTTATTATTAGCTGCAAGAAGGTTGATATCACTTGTCCTCTTCACAATCTTCTTCTTCTTGTTGTTGTTGCGGTTCCTCAGCCTCTGAAAAAAGAGTTTTATTTTGAAAGACTCAGTTTACAGTTCGTGATAACAAAGTCTCTCATTGATGTACAAGACATAAACGTTATGCTGTGTGTATTAGACCTTTAGGGCGTTTGTGCACTAGGTACAAGGAATTTTACAAATACTAAAAAACAAGATAAAATAAATATTTAAGGAGGCTCCCATACAACAAATGTTTTTTTTTGCTCGATATTGATAACGGCAACAGGTAGACGTTTGAAATGTTCACAGAATATTTATGTATTCACTTTAAAAATAAATAATTAAATTAAATAAAACAAATATCTAAGGGGGCTCCCATACAACAGACTTGATTTTGTTTGCCGTTTTTATATATAAAATGGTAGGGAACCGTTCGTGCGCGAGTCTGACTCGCACATGGCCGGTTTTATTTTCATGCCATATCGGACCGTAAAAAATAGGACTGCCGGACAGCAAAATTCCCTTTAGTGCACAAACGCCCTTATTTGGATCGTTAGAAAAATATTAGGCAGTAGTTTAGCTAATCTAATGTTTATTTAACATACGGTGTGTTACATATCTCGTATTTCGTTAGCATTTTGCGGTGCATTTTCAAGATAGTCTAACTGTAGGTAGGTATATACACAGTTTTGAGTAGGTATTATGCTATGCTATGGAATGGAAGCTATGGAAAATCGTACTTAGGTATGTACTATATTTCGCACCACCTTGCATCTGTCTGCGCGCGAGTTAGCTCGCGTTTATCCTGGCAAAGAGTTAGGTACTCCATACTCTAGATACCACCCATCTCGCCTTCTTCAGCCGTTTAGTCAATTACATTAGTAGGTATGGATTAGTCAGTATCACAAAACAGGAAACAGGTCGGCACGGCATGCTGGTAATCTACTTTTAATGCTGCAAGAATAAAATATACAACTTACCTACTTATACCTGAAGATGGCGACTGATGATGTTATGGTACAGTAGGATAAACTTAAGAGGGCGCATTGCACGCCATTTGTGAAATGGATAGGGATAGGATTTCGCGTTCATAGGAGCGGGATTTATTGGAAGCATGTGTTATTGGAACGGCGCAAGTGCAAAAATGGAGTTTTTGCTTATTTACAAGAAAATTACACAACTTATGAAAAAACTGTTAGCAGAAAGAACCAAGTAATTAGTAACAACTTACGAATCAAAACGTAAGTCATATTTCAATAGCCCGCAGGGTTCCTAAGATCTCGACCAAGTTAAGTGCAAAACAGCGCAATTTCATGATTTTTTTCTATCGTATAATTTTTTCTTAATCGTGTTTTCTCGTAGAAGGAACAAAAAATGTTACATTTTATGCAATTCAAGTTTTTAACCACGGGAATCCCGTGAATACTGAGATCTAATCCAAACACAACACGCTAGGTTCGCCTCGTAGGTAATGCGGTCTTGGGCTGCCTCCATCCATCGACTCGTTGCAACCTTTACAATGTCGTCGGTCCATCGATTGGATGGACTCCACCAACACTCCGGTTTCGCGTTTGTTAATATAATAATGCTCACTTGATTTTATTTAAATTGTGTTAATATGTTTCAGGATGCATTTTTATTTGATGGTGAAAAGATAGAAATGTACATTAGCCCCAATACTTTGTTAGGTATGTATAATTAAGCCCGTGTAGTTGTGTGATTCTGAGTAGAGTGCATTGCTTCGTGGGCTTGTTGCATTTGTTCCAGGGCTAGTTTCATTTGTTCCAGAGTTTCTGGGTAGTCGCGTTCTGACCACTCTGAAATATGAACTCAAGATAATTCGCTTTAAAGGATATTTTAGCCTTTTCTAGAAATAGCTAGACAAGTTGGAGCCATGACTTGTTTCTATTGTAGGTAGGTTACTTTCCGTTCTAAGTCCGTCGGTCCAATGCGGAGACAAATATCGCATAGGAGGTTTTTCACGTTTTATTTTCGTGCAAAAAGCATGTTCGGTATCCCTTATGTCGGCCACACACGCTACGGTCCACCGGAGAGGTCCCTGTGCAGGTAGATTGGGGCGTGTGTGGAAAATAGACCTGTGCAGGTTTGAAATCTACGCAGGCGACCAGTGCAAGATCGAAAATCAATTGTTTCGTTTGACACTGTACGATATCGTTACACCAGAACGTCCCCGTTCCCGAACGTAGTACCTACACGCTACCTACTCGCACGTGGTAACCTCTCCGGTAGGCCGTACCGTGTATGACTTACCTAGGGGAGGTTTTTCGTGACAAGAGAAACTATCCGAAAGAGAACCAAAGTGGTAATATAATTATAATTTTGTAGAAAATTGTCAGTCCTTACTTGATAGCTTATATTTTTTCAGTGCAATATTTATCTGTGAATATATTTTGGGATAATCTTGTTGTGGTGTGACGTGGCCGCTAGCTTTGTACGTAATGTGCCATGGTTTATAAGGTGTTGGTTTGATTATGGGTGGGATTAGTGTGGGAGTGCTTGATTGACCAAGTTTTTCAGACACTGGAAAGATAAAACACTATTTTCACAAAGTCTTCTGGATTGAAGTGAAAAGATTGAAGTGGACAAAAAATCAAAGTGATCGCTTTATTTCCTAGTTTTACTTATGTAATCTGAGTTTTGTGACGTGTCCAAGAGTCCTGTAAGGTCTAAAGGAAATAAAGCACTTTGAATTTAGATTTTTTTTTATTCGTCCAGAAGTTAGCAGGTGGACTACCACCATTAGGTTGGAATAGGTATAAACTTATGGCTTCAACTAGGAATCCAAATTCAACTACTAAACCTGCTCCTTTGAGGTCCACTCTCCATGAACCTACTTACATACATATTTCTGTGGGTCCACATATTATGTCCCCTTGGTGCAGTTGTTAAAATTCCTATATTCCTCCTATTTTCGGAGATAACTCGAAATCTATATGTTATCTTAGAATCTACATCTGAATCTACATCTTTCAATATTATGCAGTAGGTACCCACGGTCAGCACCATGTACCTAAGACTATCTGGGAACTTTTGATACTGTAACCGTAACAATAGCTTAGTCTTACTTGGAATTTTATTTAAAGCATTTTGTAGTGCTTTTTCAACGACTGAAGGATATTTTTGGGGCACTTGAATTTCTTTGCGCGGTGTGGGGTTGGCATGAAAGAGTGCTAGTTTGCGAGTTCTTTTATAGTCAGGGTCAGTCAAATCTGAAATGTTAATTGTAAATGAATTTCTTTACACTAATATTCTAGATTCGTATTTCTTGTACTTAACTTAGGGTTTCATTTAATTGAAGACCTCGTACCATAACATAACGTTATAATGTTAACGCTGAATGAAACCGAACACTGAAAGTGGTAAGTACAGTGGGCGTCAAAAGTAAATTACGATCAACAATGGTGTCAATTCAGTTGTTACAAAAACTAGACTCAAATAATTTGACAGAACTAATTGGAGTCGCCCCTTTACACTGATCGTACAGACGATAGCAATAATAATTTGGCGCGTTTTAACTATAAAGCGACTATAAATTCCTGATATAGGTATATTTTATGTATCATATTATTTTAAGATATGAAAGATTATGATTAGATAGATAATTTAGATACGTTTGACGGCGCACATAATAAGTTCCTCGAGAATCTTACTTTTATGGGACCACCTCAAAATCAAACCTTAGACAACAACGAAAGAATTATCAAAATCTAATGATAATTGACGAAGACATCACCAAAATTGTTGTAGCTAGTCGTGATTTCTCTAAAGAATTTATTGTTCAATTACCTTTATTATTTAATTAACCCTGTATAATTATTTTATAATTTCTTTTTTCAAGCCACCGTCTTATTTGATCTTACCTACATATCTAGTCCATTCCAAGGACTAGATATGCGGAAGAGATCGCTCATAGCAATAAGGCCGCCTTTGTACTTCTTCTCGAAGGATTTATTTCTGTACTGTTTTCTGTGTTTGTGTGGTACAATAAAGTATTGTCTATCTATCTATACTAATCCCTCGGGCATATAATTTTTATGGAACGAATTCAGGATCATTCTGTATGTAGGTACAATAGCGCAAGAATTATGACACGGTGCATAATTGACGGAGACATCGATGAACATATACCATATATATTAAAAAACGGCCGAATATAGAACCTTCTTTGAAGTCGGTAAAATTGACTGCATCTTCGTGCTGACAAATTAAGTTCTTAAGTTTACTTTTTGTAACAATCAAATACTTAGAACAACACCTGACACACACAACCACGGATGCTGTACCTGACAGCATCCGTGGTTGGGTGCCGAGGAAGCAGGAGTTCCGAGATACTGCTGTAGCTTCCGAGATACTGTGAGACCTAAATTTGCTTTTGATGCCGACTTACAGTACATTCTTACTTGATATTGTGAACGAAGTGTTTTGAGGTGCTATTCTAATTTTGTTTAGCCGAGCATTGCTTTCGAGATGCTTTGGGTTGTCATGAAATTGATATCTTGGTACGTATATAAAATTTGCAGTGTGCTGTTTAAGGTACCAATTAGCTTGTGTGGTGCGTGGTATTCGTAAAACTACTGGGAGAGTGTGTCCGGTCGACCCTGAAAGACGAACTGAAAGTGAATGAATGGGCTTTTTTCAATTTTCCTTATAATATCGTATCCTTCTAGAAGAGTAGGGCTTAAGTAGGATACTGGTGCTTCTTGTGTGGTCCATTAAATTGGGAAAATATAGCAGTTCTTCCATTCTCAGAATGAGAGAAGAATTTTTTGATGAATTTCCGTCCAATTATAGATATTTGAAGGTAAAGGCTAGATCATATCTAGGATTGGGATAACAATACTTACACCTTTATTATAAAAAATACGTACCCAGGTACTTACTCAGTTTATAAAGTCCCTTTCATCATGAGCATCAGTACGACGATGCTGGTCTAGTTAGGTCCTAGTTCATGATCAAAAAGACCTAGCTAGCTAGGTCCTTTTGATGATATTAATGTGATATTCAAAATATCATAATAAGCTCATTAGAAGACTATGATCTAGCTAGGTTATACAGGGTTACTGGTAATTCACCGACTGCGTGAACTGCAGGTTCTCCACATCATCCTGAACACGTTCGCGAAGACGCAGGGTCCTAATTCTTAAAATTTTATGCAAAATTCTCCCGTTTTACAAAATAATGTCCGAAACACAATAAGTACATTACTAAGGACCCACTCACATCATCATAATTTTAATATTTTACATTCACCAAATATGACTGAATGGCTGGGAGTGCGTGGGAGAGCCTGGGAGTGCGTGGGAGTCAGCCGAGCACACGTATTCACACTTCTCGATTTATTTCGGTGCACTTTACTTTTATCGAAGGTGCACTCACTGTTAATTCAGGGCAGAACCGTTTTTAAATTTAGTTTCAAATAAAACCCCTTTATTTTACGATTATTGAATGGAGTACGGTACCTACTATAACCTGTTTTTTATAGTCCATAGACCTTCGTTTGACCACAATTTAACCTGATGGAAAGTGATGATGTGGCCGACGAAATATCACGACAATCTAGAAGATACCTATTCACTATGGTCTTGAAGAGATAAATAAATAAATAAATAATGCTGGACAATTCACACAGCATTATCTAGCCCCAAGCTAAACAGAGCTTGTGTTATGGGTACTAGATAACTGATATATACATAATATAATACAATACATAGATAGATATTTTTTATTATACATAGAAAACGACCAGAACACCCTGAACAAATATCTGCAGATTGTACACACATTTCCATCCAGGTTGTAATTGACGGGAAAAACAGCAGCAGGAAGGTGGAACCTACTATAATCATTACTTCTCTTACAATTTTTAGAATTAAAGCCGACCTGGTGTCTTCACGAATTAGTTCCTGATAATGGACACACATTGTCAGTGAAATGTGTACAGAATAAAACTGTACAGAATAAAATTGGTATTCTAGTCTCTATTTTTATTTGTTTGATGCTTTGAGACGTCTACACTGGTCTACAGGCTGGCATCGGACGCTCCGCAAGGATTTTAGCATTCTTTGTACTTATAGTTGGCTATAGAAGTGAGTCCACTGCACGGAACGGACGCATGGGACATGATATACTTGTATTTTGATTTGTATATACAGGGTGGTTTTTTGAGAAGGGCGGTGATGGCCAAGTCCGAAACCACGAGAGTTAGGGAAAAGTCGTGAAAGGAGTCATGCCCTCGATTTATAAGAAAACAATAACGGCATATTTATATTTTTCAAAAATCTTTTACTTTTGACGGAAATGGACCCGATTGATTTAAAAAAAAAACATCCTGTATTATTAAACCAGTGGATTCTGTTGCTGATAAGGATCAATCTTTGCAAATACATGTTTTACAAAAAATGATTTTTTTCGCCTTTTTACCACTGGCAACAGCATTAGGTAGCTATTCTTATTACGAGTTATAACGCGTATTTATTGCTGTACTGTTATTTATTTAAGTATTTATTCGTTATGTAAGTAACAACAGGTAACATATTAAAAACCAGCGTCACAACAACAAGTACCAAAACTAAGTATTAATCAAGTTTAAATAAAACCAGCCAAGTGCGAGTCAGACTCGCGCACGAGGTTCCGTACCATTATCTATAAAAACGGAAAAAATCACGTTTCTTGTATGGGAGGCCCCACTTAAATATATATATATATTTTTAATTTAATTATTTATTTTTGATGTGAATAATTATATAACTTAATATTCTGTGGATATTCAAGCGTCTACCTGTTGCCGTTATCAATATCGAGCAAAAACGAGCAAAATAATCACGTTTGTTGTATGGGAGCCCCCTTCAATGTTTATTTTATAAAATTTTTTAGTTTATTAAGTAATCCAACAGCGGTACATTTTATATAAAACAGTATAAAAGTTGTGTTAACATAAAGCCAAATAAGGATTACACAGAGAAAGAGAAAATATTTGACAGAAAAGATAATGAAACTATTAAAAGAAAATAAAAAATTATGATAACACATTAGCAGTAGGTACAAAATAAACAATAAAATATAATATACAGTAAAGTGAGAAATTAATTTCAGTGGCTTTGCGACGAGTGTATCGGTGTTGGTGTGTGTATTTTATTCTGTTTTTTAGTTATTTGTTGTTAAAACGGCAACAGAAATACATCATCAGTGACAATTTCAACTGTCTAACCATCACGGTTCATGAGAGGTGGCCTGGTGAGGGTGACAGACGGACAGCGGAATCTTAGTAGGTCCCGTTTGGCTCTTTGGGTACGTAACCCTAAAGAAATCTTATATTAGGATAAGTATTCTTACGTGTTAAAACAGTAGCGTTCTTTTTTTGTCTATCGTCTGACTCTAACTGATTCGTTTTGACAATTTCTGTACCTCGGTGCAGTTTCTCATACTTGCTTGGGTTGTATCGAAACTCTGACAGGTAATTTGCATGATTCATTTGATTACTTGCATGCAAGGCGCTTTCTGAGTGATCTTCGTTCACTGGTTGTGTCAACTCTGAAACATAAAACACTTTTTACAAAATCCTAGGTTCTTTACTTCTTTGAGTTGAGCTCCATGTATTCTGGCCATAGAGATGTTTTTTTTAAGTCCTAGAGTCCACTTTTAAATTTCTTTATTTACCTACTTAGTTAAAAAGACACATAATACCCACCTACCTCATTTTCTGAACAAACTTACGTAAAAAGACAGTACACTCCAACCCCTTACATCAATTTTAATAAGTAGTACTCCTTCTAATTCAATTTTATCATTATTAGTCACATCTTGCCGGAAATTAGAAACTCAATAGAAAAAACCCGTAGTTTAAAAAAAGGTAGAGTAGGATAAGTGGAGCTGTGAAGTGACTACTTGGACGCTACAGACCGGCATATAATCAGCATCAAAAACAAGAATGACATTGTCTGATGCTGTCAATCCTCATTTCGATGCCGACTGTACCGTGTACCTAGGTAAATTTTCGGTCACACAGTCGCACTGCAAGGCTGGGCAGAGAATGGGTTAAAAGCTAGCGCGATCCCTTTGTTTTTCTTAAGCTGTAGTCCTGGAGTTGTGACTAGCGTGAGTAATTCTATGAAAAAACAAAAGAATTGCGCCGGCTTTTAATATTGATTTAAAAACCAAAAGCATTCTTACTTGGTTCTCTAAATGAAGGTTTTTGCATTGCATGTAAAGTATGTTTTGAAGCAGCTTCTTCGGAATTCGGATCGTTGTGAACATTTTCTAATGCTTCGTGTGCCCTTGTGTTGAGCCAATAAAATGTGTGAGGTTTTTGTGTTGTATTAGGCAGTGCGAATTTCTTAACATTGTAAGGTCCTTGGTAATTGGGATCCCTCGAGCCTGAAATTTGGAATTTAACGAATCTTCTAGATTCGTGTGACTTTAATGCAATTGTTGAATAGATACTTAATCTACTTGAGTAACTGGTAGGTACGTACCTCTTTCTCGAGGTTGACCTAGGTATGTTCAATTTATAAAAAAACAAGTGACTTTACATAAATTAGATGGGTAGGTACTTTTGTATAATTTCTTTGCAAATTTTAGCACATGAGAGTTGCTTCTTGTGTAAATTTACAATAACAAATGTTCAGTAAACATGAAAAGTAGATTGAAGTTAAGAATCAAAAATGGTTTTCATCAATAAATCAGCTGCTTTTACTTAGTTAGGTATATTCTTACTTAGTAACATTTGCAGCAGATCACTTCCAATCTCGTCTTTCAAATCGTTTTCTGAACTTTGACGACGTTTTACGTGATTTTGTTTTCTTGATTCGTTCCAAGCTACGTTATGACGTATTGTGTCTTGTGTAGAGCTGATATTAGCTTGTGTGGTTAGTAGGTCGTTGTTTCTTGGGTCTAGTTCCGTTGATTCTGAAAGATTAACTCGCTTTTACGAATCTTCTAAAAAAATTGGTATAATAAGTAACATATTTTGACCTATTGCATTAGGTATTATATACACAACACAGCTCACCTAACAGTTAATACTAATAGATGAAATATTTTGAAAATACAAAAATATTTTTATTAATAAAGGTGCCTGGATGCTTTTTTCTTTGTGTTTGATACCTACAACTACGAATTGGATTTAGTTTTTGTGCCAACAGAATCGACACCCATAATTTACAAATAAGTGCGTTACTTTTTTATATCTTTCACATAAGCAAAGGTAGATACAGTCAGCATAAAAAGTAGACGACTATCGAAAGGTAGGTAATCGTCTGCTTTCGATTGTAACTCTACTATATTTTATTCTTACTTGTTGTAAGTTTATTATGTCCCAGTTCATTTGATATAGATACAAGTCGCTCTTGCTCGTTTTGTACGACGTCGAGTAGCGGTGGAATAACGAATTCGAACTTCACTGGGCCTATGTTTGGAGTTATTAATAGTGATGCCGCCGTAGTAGAGATGATATTATGTCGCTTGCTAGTCTGAAGTTCTTGTTTCGATTCTTCGTACTTCGGAAGTAGAGCTGTAGATGTCAAAAAAATATTTTACTAAGTAGATACCTGTGGTGTCCGAGCGGTAGATATAACTGTCGATCAATCCAAAACTGTGCATTGTTTACGAAATTTTGATTGTTTGAAAAAACTAAAACCGAATTCAAATTCCTCAGTATTTAGGTACATTGTTTTATTGAATTTTTCGGGAAAATATCCACGTGAGTACATTCAATCCATCTGGGATACATTTTTTATGGGACCATCACGTGATTATTTCCCATACAATAGCAAAAGGATTTTCCAAATCGGTTAATAAACCAATAATAATTGACGGAGCGATTTCTCCAACAGACGAAAAAAATGCATACAGCCGAACATTAGAACTCCCTCACCATCAACATCCCTCATTTGTTTCTCGTTTCGTCGGTTAAAAAACAAAAGAATTCTTCTTTTGAAAAAAACTTTATATTTATGTACCTACTCCTGTTTTTTAAATTTTACGAGACAAAATAGCAAGCCCTCGGGAATACGGAGACGGACGGAGAAATCGATAAACGTATATAAAAAAAACATTCCGCCGAACATTAGAACCACATTTTTGCGGTTAAACCTACCTACTTTATAATAAAAATAAAAATCATGTATTTCAGCACCATGGCACCATATACAATAAACATTACAAAATAGAATCACAACAAATCTAAAATTAAAAGCAAAAAACAAACATAATAAACAAAAACAATTTTTGTATTATTTTTATGTTTAAGTCGGTTAATGACTTACCTTAACGCAGTAAGAACGCCGTGATGTGACGTTCGCCTACCCACATGGCGGCTACCGCGGAGTAGCGGCGGCAGTGGCCACTTATATTTTTACCACAGATAACACACTTTTTATTACACTTCGTCTCTACCTTAGGTCATCTTTAGGTAGTTGTTCCCACATCAAACGAAACTGTTCAGGGTTAGTCAAGTAAAAAGTTAGTTAGTCAAGTGAACAGTTATACATATTCAAGTTATTAGTCAAGTCACCAAGTAAGCGAGATGTCAAAAAGTCACAGTCTGAAGAAGTCGAGTCGTGATAAAAAAGAACAAATTATTACAAAACATTTATTTTAGTAACACAACATAATTTAATTTAGACATCGCACTTTTGACCCATTTCACATTATATTGTGGCGTGTTAGTTATCGTGATATGTCGGATAATGTGAAAGAGGTCCTTCGTTAGTAATGTTACGGCAACATCTTGTAACATGCAACAAAACAACAAACGTGTTACAAGATCATTTGCCAAACTATTGTACTCCCGCTTTCTTAATTAAAACTAGTCTAAAGTTATACAAAAGTTGAAAGCTTTTTTAAATAAGTTGTTAGTTTTTATAAAAGTATAAAAATATATCACAAGTCGTTGGTTAGCTGTACTTATTTTAATATATCTTTAACTTTATTATTTACACTTAAGTGAAGAAAAAGTTCAGGATCCGTTCGTAAATAATTTAAGCTTTTAAATAATAGACTAATTCAGAAAATTACGAAATTCCAGAACTGAAAAACAACTGGAAAATGACAAAATAACATTTAGGGTGTACTTATGACGCTCCATTAGATAGGAGTTGTATCGCAAAAACTAGATGTCGCTAGTAAATTTTATGGCCACCATTGTTTCTTGAAGTAATTTATGGTAGTAGGTAGGTACTTAACTAATTTTTGCTCCATAAATTCACTGAATGAACCCAACATGAACTTTTAATTCACAGTTTAGGAATAGTCGATTTAATGCGGGTTATACTGAGCCCTACCATAGAATTTTTAACAACATTTTGGAGAGGGTCAATCCATTCCAAAAACGAAAATTCGCTATATTTTGTGCCGAAATTACCTATTTTTTATCGCGTACGGTAATTCGAGCAATTTTGTGCTATAGTTAAAATAACAAGATCTCAAAAAATGGATTTTCTACCCCGTGAAACCTTTAGCAGGTTTTTGTCCTATGGCAGGGCTCTACTACTCATCATCATCATCACCGCTACTGATGCTGATAGTCGGACTGTAGTGGGAAGTACTCTACACTGGAGTCCTCCTGCTGTGGGGCCTCTACTTTGTACTCCTCGTAAGCCGTACCTTCGTAGGCGGCGTCCTTGTGGCCTCCGAGTCCAGCGGCTGCGGCCTTCGCGGCGGCCTCAGCGGCGTTCGCTTGGGCTTGTTGTGCGGCGCCCTGGGGAGGAAGTTGGAATTCGTATCATGTAAGGAATTGGCAAATAGTGAGATCCAATGGATTTTGAGGTTTGCTGGAAGAAAGCTCTTTTTCATTGAAAGCTCGTCTTTGCATTATCTCTCTAGTTTTAAGTTTTACACGTATGTTTTATCTCGTGCAATAAAGAATTAATAAAAGTTCTAAGCAATTTCTGAGATGCCTAGAAAAGTCATGCGTCGGAAGCCAATATCCACTTTGACACAGGAGTTAAATAAGTTAATAGGTAGGTATTTAAGTTTCAGACACCTATTTTTGGATTTTGTTGCCCAGAGGCGCTCAACGACAAAGAAGCAGTTCTTTGACTACGTAAGTACTTAGAATAGAAAAAAATCATAATTAAAAATTAACGCACACAAAAAATTGTTTTTTTACTTTTTGAGTGCAGGAGGATCAAGCAATCTTCAAAGCATTCCTTTTAATTGTTGTACCACTCTCTATGGTCCTGCGCTGATATGGGAAGGCAGCTAAAGAGGCGATAAGTAATGAACGTACCTACCTAAGCGAAAATAAAGAAATCTTAGAAGAGGAAGGATATGGTAATGTCTTCGACGATGTAGATCTTTGCATCGTTCTTTGCATCCTGAAGACGAAAATAAAATTCCTTGAGTGTAGTGTGAGTTTTGTTACGAAATCTCTTCATTTATTTTGTTGGCATTATATAATATTCCGAATTAAATGAAAACTAACGGTTTAGTTTAGTTATTGCGAGAAAAGAAATAATAAAAAGCTATTCAGCCATTTCGTTCAAACTCAGGTCAATTAAAGCTGTGTAGTTAAACTAAATTCTCCCTTTCAATGAATGGTTGGAAGGGGGAAAATGGGCATCGATGATGCTGTTCGATTGCTATTGAAACATTTGTGTTGTGAGGCGCCTCGCTGTGAGGAAGCCTCGAACTAGCCAAGCCACATACCTGCGCCTTCCTGGCGGCGGCCTGCGTGGCCTCGAAGTCGATCCTGACACCGTGCAGTTGGTCCTGGAGAGTGGACACTCGCTGTCTCGCCGCGCCTACCATGGCGGTCTGGGCGCCGAACTCGCCCGCCGCCTGCGAGGCCGCTTCGTTCGCGTTCTCGGATGTCGCTTGGGCGGCGTTTAGGGCTGCTTGGATCACGTTCACCTGGGACCACGGGCGGTATGTCATTTCTAGTCTTCGTAGATTTACTTCTATTTAGTAATATACATGGGCACGATACTCCCTAAACGAAATTAAAAGAAAACACAACATAAACAAAACACGCCTTGATCTGTCGACCCGTACAATATTAGCTGTACTGTCAGCTTTAGATAGATCTAAGTCAGCCTAGCCAAAACCATAAGAACTTCCAGAAGTCCAATTTTATTACGTTTTAGTAGATCTTACTGACGCTGAATGTTACGAGTACATAACGGCCTAAAACCTACCTATTAATTGTAAGTAGATTAGTAAGGAAATGCTTTCTAAATCTCAGCAGTAGGTAAACGACTCGATCGCGCCGGAAGAAATCCGATCTGGGATACGGATTCCAAGATCCAGTGTCAGTAAGATGACAGCCTAGGACACAGATTATGTAATGCTACTTTGATTACCCAACATTGAGGCAAAGAAGCCAAAATAACTTAATTTGAACAATAGTTAATAAAAACAAAATATAGGAAATAAGTAATTTTACCATCTTATTAATTTTAGAAACTTTCATAACATTATGTTATAGGAAATCGCACGACCGACCTCAAATAAAATCTCGTAATTTCATCAATTTGAACACTACGATAGGTTTAATGTAAATAATTTTATATAGATAAGTAAAGATAGAGCAATGATCGATGACAAAAAATAGCCGAGACAACGGAATGAGAGCGTGACTTTAGTTAACATTGTAAATAAAAGTAAAACACTCGACTTTACAGAACCTACGCAATCGGTGCCTTATTGGATGGGTGACCGAAATTACTGTGTTATTGTATTATTTAATTTAAGTAATTATAATTGAGAGAACAGTTGGAAACTAGCTTATTTGCCTTCCAAAAAATGATGGCCGTCAAACAAAGACGCGCTTCTAATTCAAAATTATGATAGGTTCTCGCAGAAAATAGTTTTGGTGTTAACTTGTTTTCGATAAGAACTTTACTTTATTTTTCATGATAATTAATCAGGTAGAAAATTAGAAAACGACTTCCAATAATCGAAATATTATGGACGCACAACGCAACCACGTTTTAAGTAAGCTGGTACCTACAATGCCTCTATTTTTTCAGAAACATCTTCAGGAACATTAATACCTTATTAATTATATTTAAGTACTATTCTCGCCTTCTTCCCATCATATTGAAACTATAAACACAAAAACTGCGATAATTGAATCACGAGCTATCTACGAGCTAATAATATTTCCAGTACAAAAGACATAAACGCGCTCCAATGCAAATATTTCGACAAATCATTGCCTTACATTTGTCAACGTTTTCGTAAGTCGACCAGCGGTTTTCATTCCGCTTACAAAATGTTACCGTGCTCAATTGATTAGGTATAATGGATAATTTAATAGAAATAGAATAATCTCGAGCTCTACTGTAGATACATTTCATTATTTGAGGTATTGTATCGAAGTTTTATTTTTAGTTTTTAGCATTATCTATTGGATTAATAGGACAACCATAAACATTTGGACGGGGATGATTAATTCTGTTATTTCCGACAAAAAAAACATAAGAGGAGAAAGTTCTATGTACGACTGTTTGTTTTTTTTGTGTAATATACGTCTATTACTTCGTCAATTATGTACCTACCAATTTTGAAAATTGTTTCACTATTGTATGGAAAACTATGTCGAGGTAATCCCATAAAAAAATTCAAGGGATAAGTATTTGTCCTGACTTTAAAAATAGTATAAATACTAAGGAATTTGACGTCACTTTGTAGTTTTTAACCGATGAAACGAAAATCAACTTTTCGGCTAAGTACGAACGTAAGTAAGTACGTATTTTTTTGTATGTTCGTCGATTTCTCCAATTTCGAGTGTGAGAAGTATTTCAAAACACATTATTTTCAAACATACTCTAATTTAGGGTACAGATTGAATTTGATTGGCGATACATTAATCCAGTAACGATTGCTTTCTTTGAATCCCATTAAATCACGATGCCGCTGTTTCTATAACTAGCAACCAACTAGATACACTTTATTTGTATTCGCGTGCGAAAGTGGTCGCGATTGCTGAAATTATGGAATTTTTTGGTTGCCAGCGGGACCGCTTTTCCTAAGCCATGTACTTTGTCTTATCTCTATATACTTTGTCTGTCTATCCATCCATTCCTGACCTCAGTCTCTAATAACCTCGATAAGGCCATGGTAACACGTATATTGCACTAACCTGGTGCATTGCTTGCTGCGCTGCCTGCGCCGCTGACTGTGCTGCTCTCTTGGCCTGTTGCAACTGCATCTCTTCTCCTTGCAGAGCCACCTTGGCGTCTCTCACCTGTGCGGATACAAACAAATCAATATGAAGACAGAGTCCTCGTCAATCGCGGGTTCAGACACGATGACAGGATGGAGGAAATTCAGGATGTCTGTGTGTAAAGCATGAGGAAAAACCATCGGGAGTAGGAGCAGTCCGCCGCCCGGGAAACTTTGACCTCACAGAGGCTGCGCTGGCTCTACCTTGTCGTGCAATCCAAAAACTTGTGAGAGCATGAAGTAGAGATATAGGCTGCAATTTTTCTAAGAGAAACGCGTATGATGCCGCATGCAAACCCCGCGTTTGACTCCAACTTTGTCCATAATGCGTGGTTATCTCCAGCACTGATTCATCGGGGTATCTTCGATTCTTCTTAGATAACTTTAGACACTTTCGGCACACTTTAGGGAGAAGCTAGGATATTCACCTGCTGCTCAAGTCCCGACATGATGACCTGTTTCCCTGCGAGGGCCGCCTGCGCGGTCGCGGAGGCCTGCGCAGCGGACTGCGCGAGCGTGTTCTTCGCTACATAGGCCGCCTGGTAGCCCGCGGCCGCTTGGTTGCCGAGCGCGGTCTTGGCCTGGTTGGCAGAGCCGACCGCGATGGTGCGGAGGCCTGAGCCGCGGCTGTAGCCTTTCTTGTCTGCATTGGATTGCTGGACCTGTAAAGTTATGAAACAAACGGGATTAGAGCTTGAGAAAGTAATCACTTCATGTTTTCACAAACTCAAAACGTTCCTTTACTTCTTGGAATTGAATCTGAGCCTAAAATTGGCAACGGTTCTACTTTAACTCAACCAAATAAGCCACGTAAGTGTCATCGGCTTAAAACTTTTATGCAAGAACAAGTTTCCTGCACCCGTGTAGTGCAGAAAACTTGTGGAATCTTCAGATGGACATTTCGATATCAAATTAAATCCTACCTCAGCAATATACGCGTCATAATGACTAGCGGACTCTTCTGGCTCTGCCTGCGCGGCGGCGGTGCCTTCGTAGTCGTACTCGTACTCGGGCTGCGTCGTCTGCTGCTGGTGTACGTCCCGTTGCTGGAGCTGATGGCGAGGAGTTGGGGCGGTGGCGGTGAGGGTTAGGGTGCCTGGAAGGATGACTAGGGTTTTATGTATGTTCTAGTCTAGATCTACGTTTGTTAATGTATTACGCATGGAAAACAGATCGCTTCTTGTGATTGTCTTTTGTAATGTCTTTTATCAATGTTTTTAGTATTTTATTTTTTCCTAAACCTATTTTATTCAGCCCGTGCCGCAACACAAACAACCACGGAGAAATATTCATTCAGCATTCAAAATAAAATTCAAGGGTAGAAAAAAAAATCTCGTGGTTCAGAATCACCTCTTCAGCTTTGTAGGTAACATTTCTTGGGACAGATAATGCTGGTGAGTTGTCCAACATTAAGTACTGTTATTATTTCGTAACATGTTTGAGCCACATCATCACTTCATCGTAACATGTTTGAGCCACATCATCACTTCATCGTAACATGTTTGAGCCACATCATCACTTCATCGAATGAATTGTTGTTGTTGTCATTGTTGGCCTAACGACTGTTCTTAGATTTTCGCGGGTAATAATAGTTATTAATAGATCTTTGCATCTGTGAAAGATGATATAAGCAGCATCGCGACCGTTCTTTCACGTATATGATAATGATAAACATGCTATAAATTGTTCTTGTCAGTTTAATTAATAATGCTGAGAAAGATCCCTGATCTTTTATGTCTCTAGCAACTGTTTTCTTTTCTATGCTCTTTTCTTTTAAATTGTACAAATAAACGTTTCTATTTGGGGAGGTTATGAGTTCCATGATGGGTCTATCCTTGAATTCTTTTCTGAATATTTATTACATTAGATACAACGCAACAAAATTAACGAGAATATTCGTTACACTACATTGTATCTTCGATCGAAGTAACAAAGTTATGAAACAGTGAGATGGTACTATACATACATAACCAAATGAAGCGAGTTGTAATTATAATTGAAGAAAGTATCCATTGATGCGTTCAGGAAGTTCCTTGCGTGAGGAAACATCACCCTAACGTTTTAAATAAGGTTATATAATTCTGTAATGTTGCATGTGTTGCATGCATTTGAAAAATGAGAGTGAGGGAATATAGAGTGCTCCTGTGTTTGCACTTGCGCACACACTTATGCACTATAGTCTCTGTTGAGACGGGCCACCGTCGTCGTGGCCGAAGATCCGGTTAGGAGGACCTCACTGCTTTAGAATGATTGTTCTTTTTGCCAACTGAAAGGAAGGGTACCTAGGTAACCGGAAGTTTTGGAAATCGGATAACTTGGATAGCTGACAAACTAGAAAACTGACAATTTCGAAAATGGACAAAGTGGGATGTGGGTATCGTTTTGATTTGATCCTAAGTTTCATGGTTGCTGAGGTATGATTTGTATTTTAAATTAATTCAGAAGAACCAAACAAATAAAGTCTGTTTAATTATGGCCCTAGCAGTCAAGTATAGAAGTTTGACTTCCTCATAAATATTTTTTATCATGTAGCAAACCGTTCGGTCCCTGATTAATAATAACTAAAGATTTTTTTTTAAGAATATGTAAAATGACTGATTTTTTTTATGAATTTAAATTTAGGAGTGGTCACGGTTTAATTACGGATGTACCTAAGGGGGTTAACTAGGAACCTTATGGAGCGTTAAGGAAGGGTACCTAGGTAACCGGAAGTTTTGGAATACGGAGAGTTTGGAAATCGGATAACTTGGATAGCTGACAAACTAGAAAACTGACAATTTCGAAAATGGACAAAGTGGGATGTGGGTATCGTTAGCGGACGTTATGGGAAGTGGTCTTTATGAACCTAGAGGGTTGTGATGTAGGTTTGTGTATAAGGGGACGTCCGTTAACACGTGAGGCTCAAAACGGGAGGGGGAGGATTCTCATAAAAATCACGCAAAAATGGGATGGAACCTCGTCAAAATAAATGTTCGACAGCTTTTGATTCAGTTCGAAATGTTAAATTCCCATCCCTTTCTGAAATCCAGCGAGGCTCCAGCTGACTCCGAAAGACAGCCATGGGACACAAAGGACTAATTGTTATTTTATTAGGACCTCCGATAGAAGAGAATATACGAATAAATATTGGACTCGTGTTAAAGAATGCCAAAAAATTGTAAAGCGAAATGAGAGCAACAACTGATGGTTGTTAGGGTGTCATGAAATTGTAGACTGACTTCTGAATGGCTGTCTATATATAATAATAATAATGCTGGACAATTCACACAGCATTATCTAGCCCCAAGCTAAGCAGAGCTTGTGTTTTGGGTACTAGATAACTATAACTGATATACATAATATCATACAATACATAGATAGACATTTTCAATTATTTATAGAAAACGACCAGAACACCCTGAACAAATGTCTGCAGATCGTACACACATTTGTCCCGAGGCGGGAATCGAACCCGCAACCTTCTGCGTCGCAGGCAGACCTTCGCCAACCGCGCCACAGAGGTCTTCAAATATATATTTTTTTAAACTAACGCAAGCCGAACACGTAATTATTCGTACTATTTAACGAAATTAATTGCGATAAAAAACAAACGCGACAAATCCCCGTTAAATAGCACCAATAATTATTATCTAATAATTGTTATACTTTCAATAATAGGTAGGTATATAGAAATTAAGTTTTTAAGTTCAAAAATCATTTGCAATGGGATATTTATCATGATTTAGTTTTGAGCTTTCCAATATTTTCATGCAATATTTCGGCACAGTTTCATGCGCGGAATAATAACTGAAGACTATGCCGAAATAATGGAAAGCTCTGAATTCAAATGATGGTAAATATCCGATAAATATTTAAGTAGGATAGTTATAGTTACTATTGTTATGAAGATTGTGAACCTCGGACATTGGAACACAAGGGACACGAAGGGTTCCGTACCATTATCTATAAAAACGGCCAAAAAAACACGTTTGTTGTATGGGAGTCCCATTAAATATTTATTTTATTCTGTTTTTTAGTATTTGTTGTTATAGCGGCAACAGAAATACATCATCTGTGAAAATTTCAACTGTCTAACTATCACGGTTCGTGAGATACAGCCTGATGAGTGATGACAGACGGACGGCGAAATCTTAGTAATAGGGTCCCGTTTTTACCCTTTGGGTACGGAACCCTAACAAACGTTATTGATATTTTATTTATTTTATTTGATCCTAAGTTTCATGGTTGCTGAGGTATGATTTGTATTTTAAATTAATTCAGAAGAACCAAACAAATAAAGTCTGTTTAATATGGCCCTAGCAGTCAAGTATACCTAGTACCTAGTTTGACTTCCTCATAAATATTTTTTTATCATGTAGCAAACCGTTCGGTCCCTGATTAATAATAACTAAAGATTTTTTTTTTAAGAATATGTAAAATGACTGTTTTTTTTATGAATTTAAATTTAGGAGTGGTCACGGTTTAATTACGGATGTAAGGGGGTTAACTAGGAACCTTATGGAGCGTTAAGGGATGAAACACGTTGGTGTTCTTTCAACACAAATAAGGTTCGTAGTTAACCCGCTTACATCCGTAGGTAATTCATTCATCAAACTACGATTGTCACGATTTATAGCTTTTACAGATTTTAAATGCTCGTAGCTTTTTTTGAAGTGATATTATGTACCAATTTATTATAAACAATAATTATAAATTGTAATAATTATAAATTATTTAGAATAAGTAGGTATACATTGATGAATACAGCACAAGTGACATTACAATACAATATCTAAAGGCGTTAAAAATCATATTTCAGCAACTGTGACACTTGGGACATTGATTCTTCCGGAGAAATGTAGCACATGATCCCTTAAATCCCCAAAAAGTTATGTCAATAGCAATACAAAACACCCTGTATATTTTATCCATACTTAGTTATAAATTAAATAGTAACTCTATCTGTCTGTATGTCTGTGTGTCTGTTACCTTTTCACTTCTAAGCGACAGAACGGATCTCATTGAAATTTGGCAGGGAGGTAGACGGCATCGATTATTAGGTTGTGTTAAGAACTCAAGGTTATTTATTATATTTTTTGCACAATAAGACAATACGACATAATGCCAACTGTACTTTAAACAATAGATTTGTGGTTAAAATTACGTGTGGTCCCACTCGCCCAACGAAATAAACAAGAAAAAACTGATCAGGTAACTGGGACCGCGGTCCCAGTTTTGTAGTGGGCCCAGTCGCCTGTGTCCTCACGGCATCCCGGGGACGGTTTATTTTATTTTTTATTTGTAAAAAAATATTATATATGTATTTTTGCTGTCTAGAAATTGACTTACCCACTAAAAGCAGGAGGGTCCCGTGAGTCTTCATATCTACAGTCGAACTGAAAACACAACACAACACTTATAAAACCTAAATTAAAACACAATTAAACTCAAAATTCACAAAATAGAACACTTTTGACTACCTTTCAGGAGTTTCACGAGAGCTTATTATTTAAGAGTAGGGTATGATACCCCTCGCTCGGATATCTGTGGAGCAATGTCGGTTTATCAGACTGCACCTATACTTATAGTGAACGGCGGTTCGACCAGAGCGATCAGCGAGCAACGCTCAGATTTACATGGAGCTGAGTTTATCTATTGTTTGGAGTCACGATGTTATTGAAATAGGTTTTATTGTTTGTTGTATAATTGAAATTATGAAATTTCTTTAATGTACCTACAGGAAAAGTTAGGTTTTTTTAAAGCAGAGGTTACGGGTGCTGCTGAAAATTTGGCGAAGAAGAGTTGTAAAGTGCTAACTGTTCATGTATGCATAATACATGAAGTGGAATAAACATGGAGGTACATCATGAACATGGAAGGCCGGATCATCATCATCATCAAATTGAAATCGTTCACCGCTGGACATAGGCCTCCCCCTCCCCTAATGAGCGCCATAGCGTCCTGTCTCTACCAGCAGAAAAGCGGATCACTAATGTGAAGATAACATAATTAAGTACTTACTTGAACTCTTAGACACATTGTGTCTGATGTGATCCAAATAGCAATGGACCTACCACATCTATTTTTTTTGAGCCTGAGTGATAACTCAAAATTCCTTTTAGTTGAGTACTAACTTTAGTACCTAGGTACTAAAATAAAACGTCAAGTGCGAGTCGAACTCGCGCAATGAGGGTTCCGTATAATTTTATAATTAAAAGATTTTGTTTCTTGCCAAATATCATGATTCTAGGAAGTACCAACTTTTTTGTGAATTAACTACAGTTTTCGTTTTTCTTGTGCTTCAAGACTTGTGCTACAAGACCTTAATTCTTGAAGTGACTTGACCTCATCATGAAAATTGGCAAGAATTAAGGTCTTGTAACCTTAATTCTTGCCAATTTTCATGATTCTGGGTCAACGGGAAGTACCTATCCTATACGTTTTGTGTGCATGTGATTCCCTAGGTTAATTAAAAAAAATTGGGCATAGACGGCTGTTACTTTTGATTGCGTTGACTTAGAAGTTTGATTTATATCGCGGCTCCAAGAGGTAACGAATCTGAGTATATGATGTGAATTTCAACTCGATATCCACACGTTTATTAGAAAAGAGGGTTGACAGACGGACAGACGGGCAGACGGGCAACAACACGTGATCCTATAAGGGTTCCTTTTTTCCTTTTGAGGTACGGAATCCTAAAAATATGAATCTAGGTACATGAAAATTATTTGCCTCCTACCTACTTTAAAACAAAATAACATTTTTATCACTAACCTTAATATCTCCGGTCTGATTTCGTGTATTTTCAGCTCTATACAGTTTGTGTTCAGATTTTCGTTATTGATTCTGAGTGCAGGGTAAATGGAGCAATATTGGACATTTTGTCCCAAGTTATTAAAATAAGAATCACTCTAATTTCACGAGTCTTTCAAAGGTGCGTTTACCATTTTGTTTTTTGAGGTAAGATTAGAATTTGGTCTCGGTCAATCTTTAAAAAAATCTTTCATTTTCTATAGATTGAAAAGAATAAAAGAGAATTGGCTTTATTAATGAAAATTGGTGATTGAAATGTATAAAAATATATACAACAATATCTACCTATTCCTCGGAGAAGAAACCGGAAGTTTCGCCAGATCAACCCATGAAGATAGAAACCCCGAATGTCTCTTTCTTCCCTACTTTTTGGAGGTGTCTGTTATGTATAGGCTGTTTTAAGGGTTCCGTTCCCAAAGGGTAAAACGTTTTACCCTTTGAGTCCGACTCGCACTTGGCCGGTTTTATTTTTTTACTTGTTTTTGCTCGACATTGATAACGGCAACAGGTAGACGCTTGAAATATTCACATTCACTTTAAAAATAAATAATTAAAGTAAAATAAACAATATAACAGACGTGTTTTTTTTTGCCGTTTTTTAGATATTTATTATAATGTTACGGAACCCTTCGTGCGCGAGTCCGACTCGCAGTTGGTTGTTTTTATTTATTTATACGAAAATTAAATAAATCGACGGTTTGCCCACACTAATTCATCAAATATTTTGTCGTGACAACGGAAATGACAGACTTTACGAGATGACCTTTATTGGTGTTGCTTTGTTAACCATATCCCTAAAACACCGACAATCAGAGAAATGGCAGCAAAATGATGAGACCGTAACTTCTTGAGAGGCTAACATGAAACACCAACTATTACTTACTAAGTTCAAGTTGGAACAACTTACCTAGTACCTACTAATTATTTAGCTCACTCGAATGCCCACGTTATTTGAATATAACCGAGTATTCGTGTGAGCTGTTCACTCGCCTATATTATTAACGTGCACGCCATGCGCCAGGTTTACCATTTCATTATGACCTACTGCTGTCCAGGTGGAAGTCTTTCTTTATTACCCGACTGCGCAGAAATGTTATGTTTTTGGGGTTGGAAATGTCAAAAAACTTTCTAAGCTTAATATTAAAGACCACGGTCGCTGTAACGCGGTGTTGGATGTTTTGTACGGTGGGTGATTCTTCCTCCATGGTAGAATGCGTAGGAAGATAGTAACTAACGAAATGAAGACACAAAAAAGTTGGTATCAATCAACGCGAAATCTCTAGAATGTTTGTTTACCACAAATTTAACTGAAGATGAACTTGGCTTATTTAATTGAAAATGATCATCAAGCGAAAATTAATTGAATAATATGCAAATGGGACAGAATGGCAAAGAAAACTGTTGCGGTCGAAATCACGTGAAATATGGTATTTAAAGACTAACGACAAATTTGTGAAGTAGAGAAGTGAAAACGGCGTGGAATATTTACTGAAGGTAAGTTTTGATAGTTCTATTTTCTCACACTTGAAGATAAAAGTATCGTTTTTCACGTGGGACAAACCCACCCATTATAACTTGGCCTTGTCGTCCTCCCTCACTACGCTCCGGAGTATAACAATCTCGTTTATAATGGGGTGGTTTGGTCCCTTGTGTAAAAATATACTAATGGATACTAGCTTCTGCCCGCAGCTTGGCTCGCGTTTTCCCGGAATACAAAGTAACCTATATCCATCCTTGGGATACCGTCTATCACCCTGCCAACGCTCAGTCGCTTAGGAATGAAAGGGTAACAGAGATACAGACAGACTGACAGAGTTCATATGGAATTCATAATATTAGTTTTATGTTTAATTAGTACCTATGGAGAGTATGGATGGATATGGACTTCAGGTAGGTGTGTGCTCTGTCTGGGGAAAAGCTGTTCTTGAGTGGAGACTGGGAGAGGCAAACGTAGTGTGGGACGTACGTCCTCCGGACAGGTGGGACCTGCGAAATGCAGCAGGCAAATGCTTGATGCGGCAAGCTGGAGACAGACGCTCTTCTAGTTCCGTTGGCTGCTGCTGTGGCGAGCTGGACGGATTTCGACAAATGAGGCAGTTAGTAATGATGTGTAATTCGTTTAATTATCATTTATATATTTGATTCCAATATACCATCACATCTTATCATACCGCAAACGTATACTGTTGAATACTTATAGACCTCCTCCAAAACGCCACAAATAATGGTCCTTCGCCGGCGCCGCCTTCATCCATCAACCCTGCCTGCGACCGCTGAGATGTCGACGGTCCATCGAGTCAGTCTCCCATCCAACTCTCCATCGGTGATTCGTTGAGATCACATAAATATCAAACAACTCGCTTCTTTGGTAGTCAGGTAAAAAGATCCAATATGGCGAACTATTTTCTATGCAGTCAGGTCTTTTGTTTTATTTTCATAATTATTAGGTAAAAGTTCTCAATTCCATTTAATAAAACAATCAGGAACTGCGTAATCAACCATTTCAGCAAATAAATGTACCTATATAATCAGGAACTAATAATTATTGTATCACTTACTGTTGCGCGAAACTGCGAGCTAGGTAACCCACTTAGGATTTCTACGAAGCGCACTTAAACGTAACAAATATGCCTACACACACAATAACAATAAACTCATGTTAATGCTACAGTGTATTAATCATAATTCTAGACGATTATACAAACATTTGTCCCGCGGCGGGAATCGAGTCCGCAACCTGAGTCTCAGGCGTAGAGCCTCTTCAACGCTGCGTCACAGAGGTCGTTGAATGGAATCTATTGTTTGACCTGATATCTGTAAACGCATATTGCCTCCCGCGGAATGAGTACACTGGTGACCTGTGCTACAGGTTTTTCATAAACCTATAACAGGCACCAGTCTCTCACAACACAGGAAATACCTACCTTTAGTACCTAATAATTATTACTTAATTATTATTATTATTAGTACCTACCTAATGTTAACTAAGCCTCTACATACCTAACACATAATGGGTACCTTTGTGAGAGAAAATAAACGTTTTATTTATTTATTTATCTGGAGTTTTTGATAATAATAACATCAGCCAGTTATTGACTTAGCCTTGTTGTGGAATGATCGTGGTTCATGATATTCATACAGATACAGAGATATTGTGAATGAGGGATTGTTTCCTCTTCACTCCATCATGTTATTGTTATCTAGGGTCAGCATATTATTGACTAGCAGAGTTATTTATTTGCTTTCAGATTTTTGTTTATCCACCATTCGTTTAACATGTGTGATAAAACTGATAAACCATAGTATAATATAGTTAGGTAAGTATAGAATTTAGTAGAATGTCCCAGTAGTTCTGTACAGAACTACTGGGACATTCTACTAAACTCTACTACTTCGGGAATAAGCGAATAATTATATTTACCTAAGTCAAATAATAAATTAAACATTTATTTCGATAACTTTGTCTGTAAGTTTACATTCTATAGAATGGATTTGAAAAATAATAATAAGCTAATTTCAAAATCTATACTTAAATATTATAAATACGAAAGTTACTTTGTCTGTCTGTCTGTTACCCTTTCACGCCTAAACCACTGAACGGATCTTCATGAAACTTGCAGAGGGGTAAATGGTATCCCGGGGACGGACATAGGCTACTTGAAAAGCGCGTGCGAAGCCGTGGGCTGCAGCTAGTCTTTTATATTTTTTCTTCTTCCGAAAATGAGAATTCTAATATTACTAAAATATTAAGAATTTGAACAAGTGTTTGTTCGGCTACTCTGTTCTTTCCTGTAGTGTTCTTCATTCAATTTCCCTATAATTCTTTGTGGAACTAAACGAAGATGAACTCCGCTTTGGTAAAACTCAAGCTCAGTCCAAGACAGCGGCGTTCGGTAGGAGTGCGACGGACGAGGTCGGGCCCAGTCCCACTCGACTGATTTCATGCGTCCGTATCCTAAACTAAACAAAAATATTTCATTTGTGACTAAACTTCCTGAACCCGTAGTGACTTCGGTCAGCAGCGTTTAGTATTTTCGATCTATTTATTCTTGAAAATTTCAAAAATATTTTTAGGTAGGATTTTTGTGTTCATAAAATTGCTCTCCATAATAGTCAAACATTACGACACAATCTATTCTTTCTTTGTTAATAAAGAATGCAATATTGAAATAGACATTTGCAGATTTCTGTCAATCCAAACGCAGTTGAAGTTTTATGTTGCTGCGCTTTAAATATTTTTAAGCTTACGCTATCTGAACACATACCTAATTATTAATACTATTTAACGGGTATTTATCGCGTTTATTTACCTATTTTTCCCGACGTTTCGACACTTTCGACAGGTTTACACACTGTCGTGGTCCCGGGATGACTAACTAACTGATTGCTGCGCTTTATTTCCGCTTATACCTACGTATAACATGGTACCTACACACTGGCACTGGGCAGGTGCTTTTGTATGCTCTCAAAGAACAAGTCTGCTCCACGGGTGAGGTATTGCTTATCAACTAGGACAACACATTAATATAATATTATAATAATAATATAAGCTTTTATTGCTGTTGATACATTTAGGGTATTTTTTATAAACTATGCCTTATTATTACTAACACATATTTTATCATCTGTGTACGTTAATAATCTAAAAATTTAAAACAGGTCATCCTGTGACAGCTTGTCTCCCGACAAAGGCCTGGAGGACAACACATTAATAAACCAGATCAATTGGGATTAGGTAGGTATGTCTCTCATGAGGCGTTGCGAAAAGGCGCGTGTCACAGTGTCACGTGAAGCGTTCAGAACAACTCCCGTTCCAGACCACCTCCCGCTCGAACGAAACTTGCTGAAAAAGGCAGAAGAAGAGATAACGCATTCTATTCTGTTAAAATGATCAGAGACCAAGAAATGACATGAAGGGTTAAGGCCATAGTTTCAAGATCTTACGGAACAGTTTCATAAAGTGTGACCAACCGAGTCACGTGACCATTCTACCATGACGATTACCACACAACTATTCACTTCTTCTAATCATCTGACTCCTATTTTAAAGACGAAAAGGTCGAAAATCTCTTTGTTATTTGAGACAATCGTGATCTCAAATGCATTGATAGGTCAGTAAAAGTGATCTTATTGTACAAAGATGCAGTATTCACGATCTGAAAGTTCGAAACCGTTGCATAATGGGTTGCATTCAAGACGCTTCAGGATTTTATTGTTCTTTAGAAGAATAGGGCAGAATGGAGTCGGGGCTGGGGTTTAAGATTTCTTAAGACAATGATCTTTTGATTTCTTTTGATGAGGTTGACTGCAAATTGATTAATACGTGTTTACGTGTTATTTATTTAGATACCTAGTCTTTGTTCTGCGATAACGTATGTAATGATTTAAATATGTGGGTACTTAGCTAGGTAATAAGTGCCCAACACACGGGGTAATACCAAAAACGAATGAAAGCTCTTATTAGACCATACCTAGGTAATCTTATTATACAGGGTATAACAAAAATGAAGGACCAAACTAGCTATTTCTTGAAACAAACGCCCAGCCTGGAGCGATAAAAAAGCTGAAATTTGGACGGTATTGAATGAACTTTTTACTACACAACCTCCCGTTAAGCGGTGGGGCTTTTTGCCATTAGCCACCCCAGAGTCTACAACCTAAGATGTATCTCGTGACTCCACTCGAACGGGCCAATGAAGGCAAGCAAGAGGCGGGGATCTGGTTCTCTTGGGATGCCACTCCGCTAACGGAGACGAGAACCAGGCACTTCCCCGGGAGCACTCGGTAACCGTGGTGTTGCTACTCACCAACAGCTCGCCACAAGCTGTCCTGCGGGCTTATTATTATTTAATTATATATATTTTATACATACATATTATAAAATTTTGTACAACTTTATTTAAGAGCAACCATAAGGCTGCAAGGTGGGTCGTCAATACAGACACGCGGCCCATCATTGAATATAGTTGTAGTTAGCACGGGACCGTGGTGGATGGAAGCATTCCCGGCACTCAGTGGTCCAATCCGGCTCATGATGAGACGCGAGAAAGGTGGAAGTCTCAGTTTACCGAATCTTAAGATCAAAATGTATGCTTGGTTCGTAGCTTCAGTAGTCGATAGTTTTTTCCCGTCTCACCTCGTGTTAAAATAGAGCACGTCAAGAAAAAGCAACGATCTTACACAACGACTTTTGAATAGAGCTACAAAACCGACAATAGAAAAAACTTAGCTAATTCGCTTATTTAGGGGCGTTGTACTGTGCCTAATAAATATAATAAATAAATAATGCTGGACAATCCACACAGCATTATCTAGCCCCAAACTAAGCAGAGCTTGTGTTATGGGTACTGGATAACTGATATACATAATACAATACATTACATAGATAGATATTTTTTATTATACATAGAAAACGACCAGAACACCCGGAACAAATACCTGCAGATCGTACAAATATTTGTCCCAAGGCGGGAATCCCAACCCGCAACCTCCTGCGTCGCGGGCGGACCTCCACCCACCGCGCCACAGAGGTCGTCGTAATGTTCTATACCTACGTTTTCCACTTTTTTTACTTTAACCGGCAGAATCGCCGTTACTTTTTATGCACAGTTTTGGTAAAAGAGGCAACCAGAATTATCTATGCGCGAACGGAAAAATAAAAATGTGTATTAAAATCTACACTAAAATCTCTTGTATACCCAAAGTGAAAGCAAATAACCTCGATTAAAATCCTTTTTAAAACAATATTTAAAAGAACACAGTTTTTAGAGCTTAACGGCTTGTCACGTCGCGTGTTTGTCAACAATTTGTCATTTGCTGACAAATTGTCTACCCGGTTCTCGTCAACGATTGTTTAAACTATTGTCAAAAATAACAAGCGGATGAGCTTCCGTTGTATATCGAGATTAAAATGAGCCTGACTTAAAGGCCACCTTACCAGTGGGGCAATCTTTTTCTAAGAGGGGACTTTTCCAAAAGAGGGCTGGCGATATCTGTTGTCGGATTGAAAGCCAGTGTGACGTAGTGTTAAGTAAATCCGTATCTACTTTATTAAGGTATCATGTCCTCTCTGCCTTGGTATATCTTATTGTCCTGTCTTGCTTTAAATTGTCTCCGGTCCAAACTCACAGTGCGTAATGCGTAAACCACGATCACACAATGTCCGCGAGGCCAAGGTCCTAGGTTTATAATAAACTTTCTCCATTTGTTGAATATTACTGTTTTTGCCGTTATGCAGACATTGACATTAATGTTAGCGGCGCAATTGGAAGGGCTGTGAAAGGGGAATGACTGTAGCCACAAGGTTTTTCATTATTTTAGATTGGTCCGGTTTGATTAATTTTGTTTTTAATAGCCTGTATTATATCAGCTACATCTAATCGACAACTGGCCAAACTGCTCTATTCATAGATAGGGTACAAAAACTATTCATCAGACCAAGGCCAATAATGAGTGAATTGTAAGCCTAAAATAGCAGCTGACAACCGCTGTGGTAAACGTTTTCTTGAGTGGAGACCGCGACTCGGCAAACGTAGTGTAGGACACCCTCCGACCAGCAGTGATGACGACCTGCGAAAGACCGCAGGCAGATGCTGGATGCGGCAAGCTGAAGACAGGACGCTATGGCGTTCATAAGGGGAGTCTATGTTCAGCTGTGGACGAATATAATGCTGATGATGATGAACCCAGCAGAGGGAAAGTGGGCTCAACGATGTGGTGATATCAAAATAGACCACATATGATTCTAAATGTGATAATAATAATAATAATAATTAAGCCTTTTATTTCCAAACTCCTTAAGTGCTATGTACAAAGTTTTATTATTAGTATTTTTGCTTGTTAGTAGGTTATTAGGTACTTATATAATACTAGATATTATTTGAGTAAAGGCCTCCTCCATATTCATCCATGACTGTCTGTCGATTGTCTGGCTCAACCAGCTTTCTCCTGCTATTTGGACTATGTCATCAGCCCACCGTCTATATGGTCTGCCAACATTTCTTTTGCCAGCTGGTCCCTTCCATCGTGTAGTCTGTATGGTCCATCTTTTATCGGTGAGGCGAGAGATGTGCCCTGCCCATTTCCACTTTAGTTTTAATGTGATAAACATGTAAATGAACTTTTTATCATATAAAAAATAGTAAACTATATACATATAGTAAACTATGATAAAAAGTTCATTTGCTGCCAGACACTGTGCATTTATCACTATACCCAGTAGCTAAAAATTACTACCAACAAGTTATGTCTTATTAAATTTTTGGTAGCTACTTTACCTACTTTGTTACGTCTCCAATTCAATTGCATTATTTCCGCAAAATAAAATGAAAAGGAACACAAAGAGTTCAATAGTTTCTGCGATTTCGTGGCAGGTCGACAGTCGTTTGTTTTCAACAAAGTGAAATAAATGAAAATGAAAACGCAACGAGACAAAAAACTACCATCTAGAAACAGATTAGGCGTCTCTGTTATGCCTATAAATTACCTAAGCTTACAGAGTTACGCCTACAATCATCATCATCATCATCAAGGTTGCGCCTACCGATTTGTAAGTTCTGTATCTCATACATTACATCGCAGGGAAATTATAAATTTCGGGATTTAGATCCCGGGAAATGACAAGTAACTGTGGGCATTAGGTCTTTTCCCTGAAGATATCAATAATTTGATTAAATCCATTGAAAACGATTCGTTTATTTAACGGAGATACCTAAGCCATATTAATAGTTTCAACTTAGTTTTAGTAATTTTACAATTTGCAGTAAATATGTAATTTGATTTATTTATTCAATTAAACTGCAATCAATTATAAAACCTATTTAGAACTAGTATCTACAATTGACCTAACTGCAGACTGTTAAATAAAATGAAATGATTAAATCCATTCGATCTAAAACATTTCGTAGGTATATAAGAAGGTGATAGATAAGACATAGTAGGTTTAACTCAGTTTTCAATCATTCATTACTGCTATAGTTTTTTAGACTAAAAGATTAATTAATTCCGGGGATTTTATAATTTCCTTAATCCTTAATCCTTCCTCGGTTTTTTGAATCGATAACATGCACTCCTTGCTGCATAGATGGCGCGGGGGTGTCCCCGCTCGGCTGCCAAATGCCCAAGGTCATTTGCCTTACTATTCACCTTAAACACACACTCTCATGATCCAAAGACGCAGATGTCGTTCTCCGGCCCCATGTAGCTGAGGCTGAGCATTGAATGCGTACCTTTCACATGGATTTGTTCAAATAAGTAACAGTTCGTTTTTTAGTTCTAAAAATATTGATTGTATTTCGGGGATTTTATTAAATAAATAAATATTACTGGACAATTGCCACAGCATTATCTAGCCCCAAGCTAAGTAGAGCTTGTGTTAAGGGTTCTAGATAACTGATGAACATAATACGAAACAATACATAGATATTTTTTCAACCGGAACAAATATTTAATCGTACAAACTGAAGTCCCGAGGCGGGATCGAACCCGCCACAGAGATCATCAAATTATTTTAATACATTATTTTCTAAGCTTTTATAAATCGAATGAAAACACAAAATATATTGTGGTTCTAGTTTTATTGAAAAACCAATGTTTTGTACTACAAGTAAAAAATCAATACACAACACACATTTAACTATGAAAGTCCACTTTTATATCGGAACAGGATTTAGGGTTGATTCGTAAAAAAACTTACAATCCTAGTAAATTATTTACAAAACTATGGTGATACAAAATTATAAACAACTAATGAACTAAACGTTAATTTATAATTAGATTCAAATTTGTGAGACATTGACACAGGGTTTATTATAGAAATAAGCCTAAAGAATTATTGTGTACAAAAACTACTTTAGTGGATGTCATTCATAATCATTATTAACGAAAATAACTACGCAAGTACACATAATAACGTGTACGAGTAGATAAACTAAATTCACGCTGCTAATGTTATTATTATTCCGAAAATAAGTGGAAAAACCTTTTTTTTTATTGATAAAGGTGAAGCGGTTGTCCACCATCTCACTTAAGTAAGTGAAGATGTGGCTTATGATGGAGCACGCTTTCAGAAGGAACTTATTGTAAGCATTTAGGTCTATTTGGAGAATAACTTTATCACTAACAGATTTTGATTTCGGATAGCAACCGACTAGATGAGAAATACTTTTAAAGAAAACAATACTAAATTACTCCAAGCTAAACTAACAGTCAAAAGTATCTATTTAGTAGTAGCTTACTTAAATTATATCAAGTTTTAACAGTATTGAAAAGAAGAATTTACACTTTAATATCTTCCATTCCGTTTTGTCAAACTAATTAAAAGTCAATTAATTTAAGTAAGATCGTAAGTACAGAAATTTCTTATTTTTCGTGTAAAACTACTAAGTACCTACTTTCTTACAAATCAAAATAAATTATTATTGAAGTCAAAACTGATTTATCAAGGAAAGAAAAACACAAGAAAATGACAATACAAAACTATTTACAATTTAACAATTCGCACCACAAAGTTTTAGGAGGATTCCTAATATTATGAATGTGCCGTAGGTATTACACATTTATTGTCTGTGATTTGGCATCAGAATTGGAGATTTCTTTTGTGACTTGCGTTACTGGTTCAATGACTTGTGTTTCTGGTCCGATCTCTTGTGTTTCTGGTCCGATATCTTGTGTTTCTGGTCCGAACTCTTGTGTTTCTGGTCCAATCTCTTGCGTTTCTGGTTTGATCTCTTGTGTTACTGGTCCAATCACTTGTGTTTCTTGTCCATTGACTTGTGTTTCTGGTCCATTGGCTTGTGTTCCTGGTTCTATTACCTCGTTAGGTTCAGAATTTACAGCTGCCTTCTTTGGACTAGCTTTAGGAGATTTCTTAGGACTTTGTTTAGGAGATTCTAACAGACTATTCTCTTTAACCTCAATATCAACTCCATTCTCAGCCGGTTTAGGTTCAGATTCCCCTAACGGTTCACCGGTTACTATTTCTTCAATAGTCGTGTTCTCATCTACCACTTCCAAGTCGTTGACGTTAGCTATATTGATCGCTTCCATCAGACTTTCTAGAACTGTGTCGTTTACTTTCTCGCCTAAATCTCCTTCTAGACCATTTGATTCCGAGCTTTCCGCTGTAGCATTTTCAACCTTAACGTCAGCTTCTTTAAGTTCTGTGGCTTCAGTGGATTCTTCAGGTACTTTTTTAGATTTGTTCTTCTTGTTTTTAGTTTTCTTGGGTTTGTCAGCCGGGGTTTCTTCGGCGGGTTGTTGTGTTGTCAGTACGGTGTCGAGTTGAGATTGCAGGTGCGCTAGGCTTTGTCTGAGTTGTGCGCAGTTTGCCGCCATCGCTTCCACCTATTGGTGAAATAGGGTCGATTAATTTTGGTTTTTGGTGTTAGGTTTGTTATGTTAGAGAATAAAACGCAGATGAGGTAACTACCATCTTGGAAGTTCCATTGACTTTTTTGGCGTATCATTGTGCTGGCATTTTACTTATTACAGAAAGACTGTAATAAGTAAAATGCCTTTACTTATTACAGTCTTTAATAATTAAAAGACTTCGCAGACGAAAGGAAGAGAGGCCTGATATTATCTGTCATGCATGTTCATATGTCTGTGATTTCAAGTTATCAAAAGCTTATTATAGACCATTTTTAGTTTTCGATGTTTTTTGAAATATTTAGCGTCGCAATGTCTGTCCTGCACATACAAAAAACTTTTAACACCGAACAAAATGTTTTATGTAACCATAGTTATTTCATAAGACAAGTCTTGTGAACTCTTTTTTGTGTCATTTCATTTATTTTCGTGTGAGTTTGTGTTGTGTTTATTCTCTTATATTGCTTTGTACCAGTTTTTTGCTTGTGTGTGTGTGTAATCTGTATGTTGTTTGATGATGATGAACTGATATACTAATCTTGAGCTACCAAGCGACAAACACCAAAACAAATACCTACACCAGCTAGTGGTGGAGTGAGTGAGACGCCAAATAGCTTTATACATAGATATTAATGATTGCATCACTAGCGAGTGATTTGGATGCCGTCAAATTTGGTTGCGCAACCAATGTTGGTGGCACCATTGTGTTGTGGCTTGTGGCGCGACCGGTGCTAAGGTACCTTGTCGTTGGAGCCAGGCACAGGCGCAGGAGCAGGCGGCGCCGGTGGTGCCGGCTCGGGCGTGGGTACCGGAGGACGCTCTATGTTGTGGTCTTTGAGTGTGTTGAGTAGGACTGTGCGCTCCGCCTGGGGACAGAACAACAATATTAGCACTGTCTTCTTGTTGACGCTGAACATAAATTTAAGGATATTTGTTTTCCAAAAAACATGTGTATGCCTGTAGCGTCCTGCACAGACTCTGCATATGCGTAAGTTGTCTCTGCACGGCCGCTATGCGCGCGTCCCCCGCTTGTCTCTCCCCGCACATGTCTAAGAGCGCGGTCTGAGAGCTCTCCCAACGTTTTCTCCATGTATGTGACGTCTACACATGTGATACCTACCTGTAGCGTCCTGCACAGACTCTGCATATGCGTGAGTTGTCTCTGCACGGCCGATATGCGCGCGTCCCCCGCTTGCCTCTCCCCGCACATGTCTAGAAGCGCGGTCTGAGAGCTCTCCCAGCGTTGTTTCCATGAGAGTGACTCTTTCTCTAGCTTTTTGATCTTCTTCGACATCTGTGATGGGAAAAAAATTAATTACTAAGTCTATCATTTGCGCAATCTCACTAATATTATAAACGTGAAAGTTTAGATGGATGGATGGATGTTTGTTCCTTTATCACGCCAGAACGGCAAAACGGATCTGGATGAAAGTTTGCACAGAGATAGATTATAGTCTGGAATAGGACATAGGCTACTTTTTATCCCGAAATTCCTACGGGAACGGGAACTACGCGGGTGAAACCGCGAGGCGCTGCTAGTAAATAATGAAAGGATTTGGACGGCGGATACAGGCATACGCCCAACAAGACACTACTTCACTACCTAGGTACTTGAAATGATTTGGACGGCGGATACAGGCATACGCCCAACAAGACACTACTTCACTACCTAGGTACTTGAAATGATTTGGACGGCGGATACAGGCATACGCCCAACAAGACACTACTTCACTACCTAGGTACTTGAAATGATTTGGACGGCGGATACAGGCATACGCCCAACAAGACACTACTTCACTACCTAGGTACTTGAAATGATTTGGACGGCGGATACAGGCATACGCCCAACAAGACACTACTTCACTACCTAGGTACTTGAAATGATTTGGACGGCGGATACAGGCATACGCCCAACAAGACACTACTTCACTACCTAGGTACTTGAAATGATTTGGACGGCGGATACAGGCATACGCCCAACAAGACACTACTTCACTACCTAGGTACTTGAAATGATTTGGACGGCGGATACAGGCATACGCCCAACAAGACACTACTTCACTACCTAGGTACTTGAAATGATTTGGACGGCGGATACAGGCATACGCCCAACAAGACACTACTTCACTACCTAGGTACTTGAAATGATTTGGACGGCGGATACAGGCATACGCCCAACAAGACACTACTTCACTACCTAGGTACTTGAAATGATTTGGACGGCGGATACAGGCATACGCCCAACAAGACACTACTTCACTACCTAGGTACTTGAAATGATTTGGACGGCGGATACAGGCATACGCCCAACAAGACACTACTTCACTACCTAGGTACTTGAAATGATTTGGACGGCGGATACAGGCATACGCCCAACAAGACACTACTTCACTACCTAGGTACTTGAAATGATTTCATTTTGTCCAATGAACAAACAGCCTTTAATGTAAGATCTTGCAGGCATGAGTTTTCGCGATCTAGACTGTTGTACAACATTTTAGATCGCGCTGGCGAAAACTTTTACTGGCAATATTTAGTTTTCTCATATAAAAAACTCGGTTTATGCTAATTCTGTGTGAAACTCATGTACAGCATCCTTGCTTATTATTTTGTATTTTTATTTTATTGTATTCAGTCATCAGAGATTGTATATAATACAGTACCTTTTCCATCTGATCCTTGAACCCTCCAAACACCTGGTTACTCTTCATGAGCGCGGACTGAAACTCGTCGTATTTGTCCGTGTACACCGCTAGCTGGCCTCGCAGTCCTGGAACCAATCAAACATTATCATCATCAGCCTATGCCAGTCCACTGCAGCGCAGGCTTCCCTTAATGAGCGCCTGCCTTCAGCTTGCCGCACCCAGCATTTGCCAGCAGTCTCCCATAGATCAACTATTATTCATTTCGTAGAATTCATACCTAGTAGGGATCGATTTTCAAAGAAGTTCCAATCCTAGTATTAGGGTCTATTTTATTGTTGAGATTATGAAACATTTTTTTTTGTCGCGGAATTGTTTTAAATATTTTCATCCTTATATTTTGCAGGACTTCTGCAGCTAAATCTATAATCTCACTAATATTATAAACGTCTCTTATATGTTAGGTCTAAAAATAGTCTAAATCTAAATATATGCCGCCGTGTCGTCACGGAAGACGGACTGGTGACAATAAAATATGTGATTTTGTTTAGCAAAATTACTTATCTGCCTGTAATTTTTCCATAATACGGTGAAAATGTCTTAGACGTTATTAATCCCTAATGTGAAACGATTGTGTACCTGTGCTTCCATAATCTAAATATCTACAAACTGTACTACAACATTTCTTGTGAAAATTCTTGTTATTGGTGATTTATTGCTATATTTTATATTGTGTTTTGCGGGTAGATCTTTGGATCAGCTGTTTGTAAACACTGACAAGGTAATCAATAGTGATTTAAATCAGCTGTAGATAGATAAATTATCTGCTCAATAAAAATGCCATCACCTCCAAAAAAACAACCCCAGTCTAAGTGCAACGCCTGCGGGAAGAAAATCTCAGCGGCTACTGCCGTCGCTTGTGCTTCCTGTCCGGCAATCTACCATAAAGGATGTGTCGGCATCACGGATGCAGCGTCGCAATGCATAGGCTGGGCGTGCCCAGACTGCAAGAGAAAGGT
Organism: Eupithecia exiguata; assembly: GCA_947086465.1. Taxonomy (NCBI): domain Eukaryota; kingdom Metazoa; phylum Arthropoda; class Insecta; order Lepidoptera; family Geometridae; genus Eupithecia; species Eupithecia exiguata. The sequence continues at coordinate 678,484 of OX352246.1, forward strand.
ACGCAGGGGTGATAACAGCTCCACGCCAGTCAGGGCTATCAGTGGAAGCGTCTTGCCAGAGGCGACGACAAGCCGCGGCCCCTCGCCTGCTCCCGTCGGCGCTGCCGGCGTAGAACTTGCCTCGACCACCGCCGTCAATGCGGCCGCGGCCGCAGACGGCGTGCGGGAGTTGCGGCGCGAGCTGGCCGAGTATGTGACGGAGATGCGGGAGTTTCGGCAAGAGATGGCGGAGCACCGCGTCCTAATCGCCGGTGTCGCAGCGCGCATGGATGGCGTGGAGCACAGGCTCGAGCTGCTGGAGGCGCGCGAGGCGGCACCGCCCGCGCCTTCCGACGATGTCGTGGAGCTAGAGCGCACAGTCGCGCAGCTGCGACTAGAGCTCGGCGACCGCGACCAGGAGGCGCTCCTCGCGGATCTTGAAATCGGGCAGCTACCGGAGGAGAAGGGTGAGCGCCCGGTGCACGTCGTCGCGGTGCTGGCAGCTAAGCTGGGCGTGGTGATCGAGGAGCGCGACATCGTGTTCGCGGAGCGCGTGGGCCCCGTGCCTGCCCTGGGCCGAGCGACGGGCGAGGGCGCCGGGGGGGAGGGGGCGCGCGACCGCCGTTTGGTGGTGCGACTGGCGCGTCGGTCCCTCCGCGACGACCTACTGCGTGCAGCGCGCGTGCGACGCTCGCTGACGGCAGCTGACGTTGGCGGCCCCGCTGCTGGCCACGCCCCTTCGCATGGACGTATTTTTGTGAACGAGAGGCTGACCCGCGCCAACCGCCAGCTCTTCTACCGCGTCAGAGAAGAATGCCGCAAGAACCACTGGCGCTACTCTTGGACCAAACGCGGTCGCATTTTCGTTCGTCAGGCGGATGGAGCCCCAGCTCAGCAGATAAGATCGGACAAAGACATCGCTTGTGTGTTTACTAAAAGAAATGTATCATAAATAGTAAAATGTACATTGCACCCTTATATTAATTGGTATTGGAACTGGTATTTATTAGATATTTTTGTCTCAAAATATACCCTGTAATATATAAATTAGCGCAAACGGCATTAATTATTTAACATTTATTCATAAGTCTAAACTTAAAAATTAAAACTAATGTCTAATAGTTAGTAGGTAGGTATGTCAATTGTTGATTTATCTTTTCAACTTGGAGCATATCTTTTGCATAATATGCAGAATCATGTTATTGTTTGTGTAGGTAACTTTTAAAATTAAAGGATAGGTTAAAACTAATGTCTAATAGGTAGGTATGTCAATTGTTGATTTATCTCCACAACTTGGAACATGTCTTTTGCATGATATGCAAGATCATGTTATTATTTGTGTAGGTAACTTTTAAAATTAAAGGATAGGTAGACACTAGCAGCAGTTTTTTGTAGTTTTTTATTTCATTGCATTGTAGTATTAATTCACCGTATACATATAGGCACTCATTATTTTTGTTGAACAGGTGGTCTAGTATTTTGCAGACCTTTGCATTGATTTCTTTCTACCTGGTGTAGGTATAGGAAATCATGAGTATACCTAGCCATCTTAGGATTGGTCTGTTCAATGCGGGATCACTCAATACGGGTCATGATGAGTTTATTGTGGCAATGGAGGATCTAGGGCCGGACATAATGGCAATCAATGAAACTTGGTTGAGAGCTAGGGAAGATGATAAAGCCCCAAAGCTAAATGGATACCGTCTGCGACATACCCCAAGACCTGTCAGTATTCGTGGTGGGAGGGGAGGAGGTACAGGTTTTTACATTCGAAAAGGCATAACAGCACGTTTGAGTTCTCACCCCCAAGCGCCTTCGGTGGAGCAAATGTGGTTGAGATTGAAAGTTAGTGGTCTGGAGGTTATTGTTGGGACGGCATACAGGCCTCCCTGGCAGGATGTTAATGTTTTCCTCGATGCAATAACGGAATCAATTGTCTCTTTCTCCAGATGTGACAAGCTAGTATTTCTGGGTGATTTAAATATTAATTTGCTCTGCCCCAGCAGCAATAAGGCCAAACTACTCGCTGAGTTTTTGGATAGTCTTAGTTTAAAGCAGATAGTTACTGAACCAACACATTTTACTGATGGAAGCCAGTCACTAATTGATCTGATATGTACTGATGCACGCGTACGTAAAGTCACCGTTAAACACACGCCTGATTTGGGAGGCCATGCTATGCTCCTAGCAGAGTTCAATATAAAAAAAGATAAAGTCTCGCCTCGTTTTGTCACATACAGACCATTAAACAATATATTGCTTGATTTATTTATTAATGATGTTAATAGTGTGCCCTGGGAATACTTTGAAAGAGAAACCGATGTTAATAAGCTTGTAAATTTTTTTATTAGCAGTATCTTGCTGCTTTTTGATCTACACGCGCCACTTAAAACGGTGAAATTTAAGGATTCTCCTCACCCATGGATAACGGACACCGTAAAGGACATCATCAAAACTCGTGATGAATATTACAAAAAATACAAATTTCTTAGTAAAAATCAATCACCTCAAGCTTCACTCATAAAATTTTGTTACAAAGAGATGAAACATATTGTCATAGCAGCGATACAAAGTGATAAAAAAGCGTTTTTTGCTCAGCATATCAATAATAACATTACATCCCCAAAGAAACTGTGGAAGAGTTTAAAAAAATCTATAATTGTGCCAGCTAAACATGACTCGGAAGAGCTTACGCAGCGATTTGATAATCCTGATTTAATAAATTCCCACTTCCTGGCAGTTCCTGGTGAAAATAATGTAACTATATCGCAAATGACATATTTTGAGTACCAAAGGTTTGGTACGGAACATTTTTCATTACAAACTGTAAGCAGGGACACTGTTGTAACGATATTGCGAGGACTTAAGTCAAATGCGCAAGGTATTGATGGCATATCACTAGCCATGTTACAGTTGACTATGCCTCAATCCATAGACGCCATTACTGCCATAGTTAATAGGTCTATTACAAGCGGAGTATTTCCAGATGCATGGAAGGTTGCTGTTGTTAAACCTTTGCCCAAAACGAATAACCCCATCTCTGCCCAAGATTTGCGTCCAATTAGTATCCTGCCTTGCGTGTCTAAAGTACTTGAGCGAGCAGTGTGCATGCAGGTAACCAAGTTCTTAGAAGATAATGGCATCCTCCCTCAACAGCAATCTGGCTTCCGTAAAAGACACAGCACCGCTACTGCTCTACTTGATGTTGTGGATAATTTGCTTGATGCGCAGGACAAGGGGCTGGTCAGCTTGCTTGTGCTACTAGATTTCTCCAGAGCCTTTGATTCAATCAATGTGTCTTTGTTGTGTTCAAAGCTTGTTTACTATGGTTTTGACCCTTTAACAGTACAATGGTTTCATAGTTACCTTGATCATAGACAACAGTTTATTGAACTGTCTAAGGCTGATGGTACAAAACTACAATCAGCCCTGCAGCCAGTCCCTCGTGGTGTGCCACAGGGTTCTATCTTAGGTCCTATCCTGTTTATACTGTACAGTGCAGACATAATCAAGGGCATCTCACACTGCAAATATCATCTCTATGCAGACGATTTGCAGCTGTATATCTCTTTCACCCCAGCCGCATTAGTAGATTCTGTAAATAAATTAAACCATGATTTAGAAAAAATATCCCATTGGTCAAATTGTAACTCACTTCTGATAAACCCAAAAAAGTCAAAATATATGTTGGTAGGTTCACGTGATAAAGTAAACAAAATTAATCTAGCTGATATAAAAATTATTGTTGATGGAGTTGCCGTTGAGTATACAACTGATGCAAGGAGTCTGGGACTCTGCTTGGACAGTAACCTAAGATTTGAAAAACATGTTTCAGAGTGTGTGCGGAACTCTCTCTATAGACTAAGGTTGCTTTATAAAATACGGCAATACCTTAGCGAAGATATAAGAATCTTGCTCTGCGAGTCTCTTGTCCTTTCCAGGTTAAATTATTCTGATGTTGTGTATGGCCCTTGTATTTTAGGTAGAACCAAGAAGTTGATACAGCGGGTTCAGAACACTTGTGGCCGTTTTTGTTTTCATGTTCCTCCCAGATCACATATTACACCTTTTTTGAACTCTTCCAACTTGTTGAAGATGTCAGCGCGGAGAAAGTTACACCTTTCAGTTCTTTTATTCGGTATTATTAACACCAAAACTCCAAGGTACTTGTACGACAAGCTTGTATGGCCTCATGCTCAAAATAGGTACCCGAGCAGGGCTTGCACTTATGTGTTTGTCACACCGGGACATAGGACCATGGCATTTCGTGGATCCTTCAGGTTTTCTGCGTCCCAGTGTTGGAATGATATCCCTCCTCCTTTACGCGTCCTAAAAACAGTTAGAACGTTTAGGATTCACGTGAAAAAAGAGCTCCTTGCAATGCAAAAGCGAGGTGTATTTGCGTAAGTAGCCTGCGTCGGAAAAAGGTCAGTCACTTACCGGTTTTAAAAGTCCATTGTGCTGTGAAATAGCACAACATCTCGCAATTTCACTTGATTGAATCTCAGTCTCTTTACAATGCAAAGGTTTCTTTCAACCTTCTTTCAACACGCTTCAGTAATTCACACATTATAATATCAGGCATCGTCGTCTCGGTCAAATAATTTGCAAATAATTCAGTACAACCTGTCTGTCATTTCATAAACTCACAAGAAATTTTCAATCTTGTCAATATTTTTATAATTTAGGCGCCATTCCGTACCCACGAAACAAAGTTTGTTTCGTTCAGAAATTAGTAGTAATGTCATTTGTTGGTCTGGTCGGACGTGTTGGTCGGCACTTGGTTGGGTGGCTTTCATGAATGCTGTTTTGAATGTGATCCCGTGTTGAACATAACAGTAGTCCTAATCGATATCTTTATCATTATTATTTTTAATATTATTATTTTATGTCATCAGTGTCACCAAAATTTTTGATATTTTTTCTACCATTGTTTTTTAGTCAGCCGTGTGGACACGCACGCACCAAGGGTTCTGCCAGAAAACCAGCGTTGCTCAACATTTTTGTGGAGCAACATTAAGCTGAGGCAGGACCTAATTGGTTCACAAACACATTTAGGTTAGAGGTAATTATGTTTTTTTTGTTATGTATTTTTTTTTAATGTACCTATTGTGTGTGTGCCAATAAATGTATTTTCTTTCTTTCTTTCTATATTTGGTCATTTTTGTTGTTTTATTTGCTACTTGCTTCTGCGCGGCTTAATCACACGCGTTTTTCCGTGATAAAAAGTAGGACAGATTGAGTTACTGGTAAACTATAATTTTTATACTATTTTCAATACTTTGTCATGGAAAAATCATCACTTCATCTGTTAATTAGGGGATTTCATAGTCGTGCATCACGTGCGTGTACCAAACCGCAATATAATTAATGTGTGGGGAATAGTTTCCAAGAAAAATATAAAAAATGGTAAAATATTACATTAAAAAAGTAAATTAATATTCTATGTTCAAATTACATTACAAACTGAAATTAGTATGTTGACTTTGTCTCTCAGCAATAATGACAGCTAAGCCAATTTTGGCTCCTCCACACACTAGAGGTTAACAAATAGTTTAAACTATTGTCAAAAATAACAAGCGTTCGATAAGCCGGCTGTAAAGGTCTAAAGCCTTATGCGTCTTAAGGCGCGTCCTGCGTCTTGCGTCGTTACGTCACTTTTCCGCAAGTCGCACCGCGGCGACTTATGGCACACTCAAACAACTTCTTTGATTTGTTCTCGCCGCGGACGCAGACGCAGGACGCGCGGGCGGGCATGACGTGGCCTTGGGGTAAGTCTCACCGGTCTCCGTGCCCGCCATCTCATTAACTTTAGCTCTGTACTCCACTACAGCTGCCTTCAGAATCTCCATCTCCGTCATCATCCGCTCACGTTCGGCTTGGTGCTCCAGACTGGCCTTCTGCATCTTGGCCATGTTCAGCTGGGTTTCCAGCTCCATTTGTTTCGACATTTTATCTACCTGGAACATGGTGGAAAATTATTAGATATTATAAGTGTATGTGCAGTGCAGGACCTCCAATATTATTGTAGCTAGCCTTGCATATGCTAATAATGGACAAAGGCCACCTCATCTCAAACCAAACCACGCATCTTGATCTTAAGCTAGCCGGTCCCTGTAGTTTGTAGTTTTAATTAATATTGGACTCTAGATAGTAAGCGTTTTGGTGTAATGTAGGTATCCATTGGTCTTTGTAGTTTATGTATTTTAGATTATCTTTGGTACACCCCCTGCCTTTCTTAAATTCACAATTCTTTCCATCCAAAGATTGCCTGGAAGAGATCGCTTCTTAGCAATAAGGCCGCCCATTGTACTTATCTTATGTGATGTCTCTTTGTAATGTTATTTTATGGTGTACAATCTTCGATCAAAAATAAGGAGTTCGCGGCCTCCCCCGTAGATACCTAGAGCCTTACAAAAATGTCACTCAAAATTGGGTTCGTTTTGTTTTGACGCAGACAGTTTGCGCAGAGCCTGACAAGTTTTTTCCATACGGAACAAGAGATTGGTGGAGTCGAATTCATTTTATTTTATTATGTAAGTAGGTAGGTCTACCTGAGAATTATATACCTACCTACTCAGTTTATTTTCTATAAGGATTAATTAACAGAATTCAGGTAAAGATAACGAATCATTTATTGATGAAACTATAAATTGGTGTCTCAACAGTAGGTATTTATACAAAAGGGTCATTTCAGACATACAATAATTTAAACTTACAATACAATTTCAGGCAGGCACTCTAGATTAAAAAGAACTGGTTCCTGTCTGCGGCTTTGCACGAGTTTTTTTTACGGGAAAAAATTAAACGTTTTATAAATTCATACTTCTGGTAGGTAGGTAAGAACCTAGTCTTTCTTTTATTAGAGAGTCTACGCAAATGAAATTTTAAGGCGGGCCAACTAATTATTTTAAAAATCATCAACTAGTAATATTAAACTTATTTTTATGAAAAATATATTAATACATACTATAAATGAAAAAAAAAATTTAGAAGAAATAGCCTCTCCATTTATCAATTTAGAACAAAATTAATATTTTAACATAGGCAAACCAAACAACAATATTTTATGCTGATTTCACAAGTATATGACTCACATCTCAATATACGGGTAAAAAATATATATAAACTTACTGAAAATAAGAAATTCCATCCTTTTTCAGCACTTTGGACGAGTGATTCTTGCATTTTTTGTACCCATGCTTTTTGTCTGAACGCTAAAATGACACTAGTTGAAAAGCTTTCCTAACATGTCAAAATGTATCTCTTTTGCTACTGAAGGTTGTGGCGTGCGCATTGTGAATCTAAGGGGGGCCGGCAAAGCCGGACATTTTTGATCGATGTGTACAATAGAGCATTATTGTATTGTATTGTAAACTGTACACAACTAACTTAAATAGATGTCTGACTGGTGTGGGGTTGCTGTGCGGGATCAATGTCGAAAATGTGCTGCGAACTTGTCCACAGTCAGCACATTTTGTTTGCTTTGATATAAATTATTTCTGAATCTACGATGTTACGACAATCTGATTTTAGTTTATTTCAAATTTGGGACTACTTTTATGATAAATTTTAGTCTAGATTGATCCTGTGGATTAATCCATTTAGGCATTCATAGTGTAAATCTGTGTCAGATTGGTAGGAACATGGATTCCAAAGACCGATTTGGGGCAGGTTTTTGCTTAATAATAGGACGAAACTTCAGGAGGCCTATACCCAGCAGTGGGTAAAACCCAGCTGCGGATGATGATGAGGACGAAATAGTTTATTTTGATGCAATCCGTTTGTCATAAAGCTCAATCAGAGTTAAATGGTGGCTCCGCATGCAGGAGGCCTATGTCCAGAGAAGTGTATGCGCTGATAATGATGATAATGAAACTGCATACATTCAGACATTACCTGATCCTCTCTTAACTGATACTGCTGCACCACGGTCTTGAATTTCTCCGTCATGCTGATGTTGTCATCCCGCAGCTTGGCATTCTTCTCGTTGTTCTGCTGCAGCAGCGTGGATATCTCTGCGAGGGTACTCTGGAACTTGGCCTGCGTCTCCTTGCGACGTTCCTCTTCCTCGCGGATCTTGTGGAGTGACTCTTCCTGGAAGAAAGAAAGAAGTCTATAAATTTGAGCCGTGTCGGTCGCGCGCCGCGTAACAGTCGACCTTTCTAACTCAGGGGGTGATGATGAGGAATTTGATTGGCTATGTCTCATGGCTAGATAGAATCCGGCGCATATAAAAACCTCACGGCCAGGGCTTGTAATAGCGGTATTTTCAAATACCGGTTTGACTGACCATATAAATCAAACCGGTATTTTTTTTTATTGTATCCCTATGCCCATAGTACAGTACAGATACTCCAATTTATCATAGAGAAAATATCGTTATTACCGTTATTACTACCTGCTAATACCGGTATTATTGATACCGGTATCAAACCAGCTTACAGTTCAAACCCAGGTCATATACTAGCTAGCTAGACCATCAGGAATGAAGGATTGGAACCACACGGTTTAACTCTGCCCTGATGTAGCAACAACCTTATGCATAAATAACCAAGAAAAATTACAGACAGACATACAGATGGTGGGGCCAGTTTACACAGAGCAAAATAGCAAGGGTAGCAAGAAAACTAACAGACAGACTACTGTCTGAACAGCAGGACCAGGACAACACAAACAAATAAGGGCTACCCCTCCCTACCCATGCCCAAAAATACCTTTCTCAAAAGCTCACCGACCTTGATACATTTATTCTGCTTTTGTAGTTCTCTGCACAGATTCTCCAGCTTTGATTTAATAAGAACTGTTTTATTGAACTCCAACTGCAACTGTTCTTTCTCCTTCAGTATGATAGCATGATGCTTGTCAAGCTGCTTGATGTAAAACTGCATCTTCTTGTTCTCATCAAGCATGGCCAGGTACTTCTGACTGGCTATGTTAACTTGCTCAGCCGGAGGGGCCGCGTTAACAGCTTTCAGGAACATTTCGTAGTTTCTATCATCTTTGCGGTTTCGGTCCTCACGACGGGGTCTTTTGGTGGGTTCTAGGGGCTTCGCCATTGGTGCAGCTGCCTATAAACATATTGGTAATGATTTGAAATATTTTTGTTAAGTTATTGTTCTTCAATGACAGTCATACTTTTAACAATTATTTAGTATTGGTGATGATTCAGACTTTCTCTGAATTGTACAAACAATACATTGTTGCTATGGTTTTCTGTAGATGCCTGCATTTTGGTATCAGCAATAAGCTGGTTATGTTTTTCCTATGATCTGTAATTTAGGATGGAAATTTGACTCCATTATTTCAAAAATTTCCTAGAGATTGTTTGTATGTGTGTGTAACAGCAGTTAGTTTTGAATTTAATTACTTTTAGAAATTCCATGGTCATATTTTTGTCGTCTAGTGTAAAATAATACTTAGACCACCTGAATCGTGCTTTTGTACAGAAATAGTAAACATTCTCGGATTGGCACAGAGCCAAAAATCTTTTAGGTTAGCTTATTCTCGTTTTCAGCAGCTTTTACAAAATATTACAGGTATGATAGACAAAGCCTATTTTGCTCAAATATTCTACGAATGATTAGCATGTAGGTATAAAGATAAATTCTCAAATTTCATTGATTTATCAAGAATTACCGATAGCCGATTGGTTCTATTTATATCAGCTGGAAATACAGTGATTGATCTTACTGCAGGAGCCTGTTGCGGAGCCTTTTGTGTGTTTTCTTTTTTGGTTTCTTCTGTAACTGCTTCGGCCTCCATTATTTCAGAAAAACAATTAAATTTCCCAAAAAAAAAACTAAACAAAAGGTAGTTAAACGATTTCCGACAAGCAAAGCCAAGCAAAAAGCAAAGCAAGCAAGACAGCAGACAGCGAAAGCGAACGAACGACAAAGAAAGAGAGAGAGAGAGAGAGAGAGGTCGCTATGCAATGTTGCCATCGAAGATAATAAATTACGTCATTAAAAATTATTAAAAAAAAAGGTTGTGTTTTTGAATCATTTAGAATCATTTATTAATTTTGTTACATGTTGTGTGGCAAGGATCCTAAGTAAATTTCGAGTACTACGTACGTTTTCCTTCGTGCGCGAGTCTGACTCGCACTTGACAGTTTTAGTAGTTAGTGTTCACTGTGGGCCGGGGTGGTGGCGGATACCTTGATCGATGGCTAAACGCAAAAATCAAGACCGTTTGGTCGCAGTATTCATGTTGCCATCTTAACAGCAGCAGCAGCCTCATTTATTTCTTTTCTTTTTTTGACCGCACACGTACAAACTCCAAGCAAAACCGCAAAATAATTAAACGGCAACACTACTTACTTTTTTTCGTTCGAAAACCAGTACTACTCTCATAAGAACATCAAGCATCAAAGAGCTTTATTTCCTGTTGACAACAAACAGGTAAAAGCAAAGTAAAAATGTTTTTTATTGTGTAGCACAATTCAAACAATACATATATAATAATTATGTACTGGTCTATTACAGTAGACAGTAGTAGTAGGCCCGACGGTATGACTCTAGTCCCATGGGAGCTGAGAAAGCCTATTGTGTGGGACGCTACATGCGCTACATGCTTGTCGACACACTCGCGCCTTCCCATCTTCCTAGGACTTCCGCGAGGGCTGGTGTGGCAGCAGATTTGGCTGAAGATATGCAAATAGGAAGAGGCCCAAATATGCAGGTCTCGACAGAGCCTACGCATGTGCATAAAAACATAAATAGGGGGCGTGCCCCTATTTCAGTTTTATGTTGCTTCCCATACAATGAAATTAGTTTTATGCCATTTACTCCTTAACTATAAGTCTGATGCTAAATAGCACCGGAATAATATTTGCTTAGTTTTGATAACGCTATCGAATGGCAAAATAAAATAAGGCCACATTTTTTTGTTTTCGATGTTACTCAAAAACCGCAAAAAAACGCAAGATGTGTCTTTGAAGGAAAGTTGCGGTATAGTGCCATTTCTATTTGTATGTTGCTTTCCATACAATGAAATCAGTTTTATGCCATTTACTCCTGAACTATGACTCTAGGCCAAAAATGCAATAGAACATTTATTGCGATTTAAAAAAATTTGGCATGCTATGTCCAACCCATTGTATGGGCTCGATCCACCGTGCGCCGCCGCCATATCGCTGATTTTCCATGTAAGCCAACGCAGAATAATGTATAAATCTGGTTTATATAACATAATTATGTCCATGGCAAAAATATTTTATGTTCAAGTTTGTAAGAAAAACACAACCGTGGTTTTGAACGAAATCCTTAAAAAAAAAGTTTTGCTTGCCAGCTATGAGAATATTTTTTTTCTACCAATTTAGTATATTTATGAAATTATTTTGATAAAACCGAAATTTTTTGGGAACTTATTTCATTTCTTAGAGCTCCCTAAGTGCGGGTAAGCACTATAACAAAAAACCTTACTATACAATATATCGAAAAACTTTGCTGAGTAAAACTTGTAGCAAATTTAATCAGCTTTCATGTTGTGAAAGTAGATAAGTCACTAGGACGCATTTTTTCCGAGATTTAAGTGAAAAACTGAAAAATGGGACCTTCGAACCTCCCCCCATCCCCCGGCTCAAAGGCTATGGGCGGGGACTTTTCATATCTTTAACTCCTAACTAGTCCAAACAAAGTTACGAAGTCAAAAATTGAGTTCGAAACATTTCCCTCTACAACCTTTCGTTGAAATTCAAAATTCGATAAGTTTATTTCTTTATGTTTACAAAATAAGCACTTTGACAAGTCAAACTTTATACGTAAACATTCTTATAAATAGTAATTATAATCAAATAAGAAACAAAATGTTATTAATTTTGTTCGCTTTAATTTTTTGTTCACGTGTGGAAGAAGCGAAAAATAATATTGTTACCTGGACTTTATTGTCACATTTTTGTTATGTTACTAATTAGATTAAATAAATTAGTTTCAAGTCAGTTTGTTTGAAATTCTTGTAATTGCGTAGCATACAACAAAAAAAAGCATGACTGTCGCAGAAATTCATTTGAAATTGAGTTGGAAGCATTACAGATACGTCAAAATCTTTCTCCTTTGATCTCTTCTCTTTCTAAAATTGTCATTCCGTCAAAAGAAGGAAAACGAACGGTGGTGAGTGAGTAATATTTTTCATCGAATCAAAAATTTAAAGTTCGCCTCATATCATCATCCTGCCTGCCATCTTTTAGTAAAAGTGCTTTTAGTCAGTACAAGTGTAACAGTACGCGCAACGCGGTAAGTGTTTTTCATTTCATTTTGTACAAAATGACGGCGCGGCAGCGCCATCGCGCCAGGGCAACGTTTCCGAGGCCGTTATTTTTCAAGATTTTGCTAGGGTCAATGAGCCTTTGTTTGTCGTAGGATGAGACTTGCCTCGCCGGTATTGGATGTGCAAATTTCATGGCATTCTTGGGCGTTTGTATCACGATAAAAATCGGTTTTTACCGGATCGTGCCATGCGTTAAAAAAACCACCGTTAGCTTACCGCATGAATGAATGGTCTGACCGTAGTAGGTATGGTCCATCTATGCTATGCTATTCGATTACAGTTAGCTACTATTACAAAATAGCTCTACAAATAATTAGGATGTTTCGTCAGGTCGCTGGTGTCTTGTCGTGGTGTTTTACATCAAATTCAAATCACAGAGTTTACACACCCATCATTTCGGTTAATATTCCTATCTTTGCCTAGCAATTTTTTCATTGTTCTGGTACTCAGAAAGGGTCCATGAGAAATCTATACTTACCTATGTGTTTAACACAAAGCATACAGTCAACTATTGACTACAGAAAACTCGGTCATTGACAGACTAACAGATTGTAGCTGTTGAGAAAGTTTTTATAAAACGACCCATAAAATGGCTAAATGTAAAGAACAGTCTGTAACTTATGTAAAAGATACAGACTAGGTACAGGCCTAGCCTCCATTTTCTACTTGTTTCTCACTGCATAGCTGCTATAACATAACATAAAACATCTAGTTTCTTGTAACTATACAGCCATTGATTCTCTTAGAGATGAGATCCAATCATAGAGATAGAAACTGAGGTTTTAATGGAACATTATTGACATACTAACCTCCTTCAAGATCAATCCTAACCTAACAGACCATAAAGACAATGCACTCATTAGTTAGACCAAGGTCATACTGAATACTAATAAATTCATCTTTATAAAAACTGATCTAAAATCGGCAATGAACATGCACAATGTATAAATTAAAATAATAAATCATTGACTTAAAGATTAATGTAATCAAAATCAATACTTGTTCAAAGTAGAAAGCTAGAGGTAGAAAGCAGTGGTAACGGAGACCGTTGCCAAGAGACAGACAGCGCAAAAACTGTATCAGAAACAGCTCAGGACATAGGGCTCATGAAATCATAATTGGAAATCAATTAAATGAAATCTAATCGATATTCTACTTGTTTTGTGAGGATTATGTCCACAACAGCACAAGACAGAAGAATGGAAAGCATTTGGGAGGCCTAATTGGGATGACCCAAAGACATTTATAATAATCTGAATGGAATAGGTACCTTACTTTATCAATCACATCACACTTATATTAAAAATGCTAAAGTTTGGATGTTTGATATCTCTTCATGCCAAAACTACTCATTCTTTGTTAGTAACATAGGAAAATAGCTTAGTTCCTTTTAGTTTAATTTTCTTGTTCAACTTAATTATAATGGTATATTATGTCCTTTCCCTCTACTAAACTACTACCTCTACTAAAAATCTGAAAACAAAGTAGGTAGGTAAGGTACATTGATATTGATACACAATAGCCCTTTATAACATTATAATACATAAATATATCTATGTACAACATTATCAGTACAAGAGAACAATGAACCTTGTCAACTCCTACTTTATAGTACCAAAATAGTACCTTATCTTATTAATTTGTAACTAGAAACCCTAGACTCTTTGGACTCAAATCAGGAGTCGGTTTTATGACTATGGTAGACCCTGATCAGGCCTTATGGAGTCTACCATACTCAGCCCTGATCAGGCTCCAATCGAGTGTAGGAGTAATGTTTATACAGACTAGTTTCTGCTCGCGACTTCGCTCGCGCTGTTTCTATGGAACATATAAAGGTTATTTCTATCCTGTGAGTACTGTTTTATGTGATAAAAAGAAGTTTGATTTCAGGCTTCTACACTATGCAAAATTTCAGCCCGATCGGTTCAGTTGTTATGGCTTGAAGAGATAACAAACATCCTTCCATCCATTTATAATATTACTAGTTTCAGCCTCCGGCTTCGCACGCGTTGTTTTAGGTTTATAATTTATATCAAAACCCAGATAAAACCAATGTTTTTTCCAAGCCTAGAACTACCTAAAATTTCATCCTGGTCCATTTAGTAGTTTTGTTGTGATGGTTATAACAATCATCCAAACTTAATTCGTAATGTTAGTGTGATAGTGTGATTTAGTAGTTATACCATGCATAATTCAAACACTAAAAAACCTTTTAGCACTTAACTAGTCTTATTTAGTTAAGTGCGAAAAGGATTTTTAGTGTACTAAGTACTTACTCATAAGTCAAACTGTCCAACATCCTTAAAAGACCATTATTTTTAGAACACAAAGGGAAAATTGAAGCTGTGAGTCACTCTTATATATTAAATGAATGCTTGTTGAATACCAAAGTTCAGTTCAATTACTATCTTAATCTAATCTTCCAGAACTTGGGCTGGCATGAGTCGAAGGTCTTTGACCTGTGCCCCGCAGGTCAGACTTATCTATCACATGCTATTACCAAAACATGTACATTAGTTTTGCATTTTAATTGGTACATATTAATCTAAATTATACAGATGCTTGCTAATAATTGGTAGTAAGTAATCTCATCTTTGGAACAGGTTCTTCTTCTTTTACTTCAACAACAGTATCTTACTCCATTATTCATATTAATCTGCTAATTTAGCATGTTGCTAATAAAATCTTGATTTAACATAAGAAGCTGTTTTTAGTTAACAAAACAATACAATACAAAATCGTTTATTTGATACCATGTACATATTTTAAAACTAAAACATAATGCAACGCAGGGATGTTAGATGCCGACTCAGAAATTATGACATCGGTCTGTCAAAAATATGGTACTTTTCAGAAAATTAAGGTACGGTTTCTAAAAGTCTCACACGGTTATTAATTGGTTTGAGTTAATATTACAGTTTTTTCATAAACAAACACTCAAAAACAGATACTTAACTGTATCAAATACAACACAATTCACAAATTTTGAAACAGAAAACAGAGTCACCGAGTTTCAAAATTATAGATTAACCAAGAGCTAGTATTACTACTCAAGCCAGTCAATACAAGATATCATAAACCGAATGAACGAACCGTATGAACGGATGAATGAAATGAAGAAAGAAATCTTCGGTTCGCGAGAGAGATGCAACATACACAACTTAGAGTAATAAGGCACTAGAGATGTTGTATATACCCATTTCAGTCACTCAAGAGAGAGATAAAAATATGCTTGTAGCCTGAGAAGAAATGAGATAGAATGAAAGTTTCTCTGTCTCTACCAGTGTGCCAGTTTTTTCATTGTTTAGCTCTTATAAGAGCTAAACAAACATGCCGGGCACATCACATAGTATTTGTTGTTTTCGACCTAATGATACTTTCTGCTAATTAAATGTGTGAAAGTGACTCTGCGGGCATTCCTGCGTCTCTCAACGATATAAATCTGAAGCAACAATGGTGCGGTGCAGTGTTTTTGGATGTAAAAGTGACGGTGAACGAAAAGTGCCGAGTTTGTCATTCCAATCGTAAGTACAAGCTCGTTTGACTTCAAAAAGGTTTAAAATTTATAGTTTCATAGATTTCCGTACAGACAAGACTCAAAAACTATGTTTTAAAATAATTCTAATAAATATAACCTAAAATTACGAAAATTTAGGGTTGCCTGCACTCGAAAATAAAATTCCCCAAATGTCGTGGCGCATTGAGACATGAATACCTACATCTACATACATTCTTAAAATATGTTTTTGTTTGTTACAGATTTCCCGAAAACAATGATTTACGTTTGCTTTGGATAGAAGCCACGGGTCGCAAAAACTGGGAACCCAAAAATATTTAGTAAATTTGTTCAAACATTTTCATGTAAATCGTGAACAAAAAAGAAACGCGAACGTATCTGTTCCCTTAAGCTGTTAGAAGACTGGTAAGTAAAATAAATAAATACATAAAAAGAATCAGTGCTACAATGATGGGTGAAGGACTGTTTGAGATTTGGATAAAAAAATTATACCTTCTATACTAATCAAATACTAAATCAAATATATTTAAATGGTATTGGGATTTGGTGTTACTAATATTACTTACAATTTTTAATACTATTACTATAGCACTATGTATAATCTTCATATTAATGCTTCAATATTTTATTTCAGGCATGTAAGATAAATACTACTACGTGAGGAACATCACGAAAACTTTGAGTTTGTTAAAAATACAATGCAGTATAAATAAAACCAACAGTGTTAATTAGTAAGTAGGTATGTACAGTTTAATTAGTGTATGTACAATTTTATTATAGTATCAAGTACTATTATTATTAATTACTAGTACTAAGGTGCAATGTTATACATTATAATTGAATAATATAAGACTGAAAAGGGTACATTTTGATAAGTTGGGTAGCCAGGTACTTATAGAAATATTTTGATTAAGGCTCTTTGATAGAAATAAAGACTGATTGATTTGTGATCCTATGATTTGTAGAGAATATATTGGAATCGTTTTAAAGACTGGTCATTTTTACACAGGTAATAATTATAACAGAATATAAAATATTTGGAAACATAGGCAAGGACGTAGGTAATATTGTGTATAAGGTGTAAAAACTGTAATATATAATTTGGTTTTCTCTGTACTTTTTACCTGAAGTATAATTTAAAAGTGCTTTTGAATTTCGTACTATGGTTGTCTTATCTTAGCAATACCTAAAGTGTAAGATTTAGTTACTCAGAAGAAATGTGATCTCTTATGTGCAATTTTTATTGTCTGTGTTTGGTTAGTGTTTAAATTGATTGTCTAGCAAAAATATTCTTTTCAAAATGACATACTTTTTGTATTTAGTTTAGTATTTGAAATTATGTCTGACATGTATGTGGCGGTGGTAATAAATTTAAACGAAACACGTTGTTTTATTTCTGTGCTAATTAAATCAAAAGTTTACCTATTCTCGCATACGTAGGTACCTAATTTAATGATGTATGATACTAAAATACCACCTACCAGGCATAAAATTACGAACCTAAAGTCAGGGTAAAAAAATTGCATGGCAACACCACTTCGTATAGTCTGTCCCTCTTTGTGGCCACACTTGCCAACCATCTAGGTATACTCGATCTACGATACACAACTTGTATTGGCTATCCTCCATCTCTCTCGCACCAGTGCAGTCAACGTCAAACGTTACCTAAAGAGGCCGTTTCATTCTACGCATAATACATCGATTGTAAAATTATTCTTATGAGATTAAGAGTAAGGCTTCATATCACAGATCTTAGACGTACAGAGTAGTGCTTAGCAGCGGAAACGAAACGTTTCTGTCGTTCGTTCCATTACATGACAAAATAATTTTGATGATTGAAAATTATGGTACATTTGCGTACCATAATAGAAGTACTATGGTACATGGTACGAAGACCTGGATTATGGTACGTGTACCATAATTATGGTACGTCTGACATCCCTGATGCAACGATACTGACGCTAGTATAAAACTGTGTCGCGTTCAGTATCGCCCTCTAGACAGTATTGGAGCACAGGAACATTATAAATAAGGGGAAAAAATATCTGGTTTTAATTCTACCTGTAATTATCTTTTCTACAGTCAAAACAACAGTTTCTTAGATTACCTTATTGATACAACTATAGGGGTTCTACTACATTGCATGGCATTAACCCCATCAAATATCGAAAGTTAATCCATAAAAATTGTTGACGAACCAGCCCTATACTTTGCCTACCTCCGTGCGTCACGATTCCCTTGTAATGCTTTATGAACAAACAGCAACTATAGGTACGGTACCTGGGTACAGTCAGCAACGAAACTCACCTTACACGAATATTTTCCTCAAAAACTATTGTGTTCAGTAAGTTATGGATGCCTATTATGACCCCGCCTTAAAATAGCCTATAGTCAATGTTATTCCAGGATAGAGTTATTATTTGTGCAAAATTTCGTTCAATTCCATTCAGTATAGGATTGGTGTTTTCTTGACCTTTGATTGAGTCAAGAAAACGCCAATCGGTAAAGTGACAGTGAACGTGGAAGGTGATTGCACTTTACATATTGTGGTCGATAAGTTTTGTAGTAGGGTGATTGCTACAGTTATTGACCACTTAAGGAAAATAATATTTTCTAAGCTCTATGAAAAACAAAACAATAGAGATACAGGTTCCTATGATATACCAATCAAATGGTAATATATCTGAGTAATAGAAAATTAAAACAAATATTTTAAAATCAGATATTTATTATAAAAAAACATTATTTAAATCAAATTAGGCAAAGAATTCAGTAATTAGCCATGAAAACGCAGTTATTATCATACTGAGATACAGTTATTGACCATGCATAATATAAAATTTAAAAATGATCGTAACACCAAAACGGCTGAACCGATTTTCATGAAACATAGATTAAAGCACGTTAAAAACATTCAGGTAGCATTTAAATGAAACTTTAATAAAATAGGGTTAACAAAAATAAAGAATTTTTAAATCAAATTAAAAATTTTCGATAGTTCACACTTAATTCTTCCTCTTGATTTTATAAACTTATTAGCCGTCTTTTCTTCCAGTTTTCTCTTCTTGTCTTCCTTTTTACGTTCTCTTTCCATTTTTTTCTGTCTTTTTTCTTCTTCTAGTCTCTGTTTTTCTTTGTTTTTGTTTTCTAGAATCTTTTGATACTCACGTCCGGAAAATAAGGATAAGGTTTCTAGACGGTATTCTTTTTTTCTTTTCTTCTTCTTTCTTGGAAATCCTCTCCTACCCATATCAAATATCCATTCTTCTATGAGTTTTTCTTCTTCTGTAGTCAGAAAGGGTAATGGTCCAAAGTCGCTTTTGTTGTTCAGGTTTTTTATCTTAAAATGTAATGTCGCTATATGTATGCTATATTTTTTGGCTACTGCCTGAACAGAAAAACCTCGGTTTACGTCTTCTAGAGCCTTTCCAATTGTTCTTTGGTATATTGCGGTACTTTGGGCATGTTGAATCATTCTGAAAGAAAATAAATAGCGCAATATAGTTATTGACCACCTGAGATTTACTTATTAGCCACCCCGGACAAGAAAATAAATAGAGCAATATAGTTATTGACCACCTGAAACTTACTTATTAGCCACCCCCGGACAATAACTGATCCGATGCAGTTACAATGCTGAGATTTTGAGAAGACTTTAATAATACCATAATAAAGCAGAAAATGCATTCAAAATACCTATTTCAGAAATTCAGTTATTGACCGGGGGTGGTTAATAGCTGGATTTCATACAAATAAGATTTAGTAATTGACCGGGTTTTTTTTTTGAGGTTAGAATTACTTTACGAACTTTGAAATCACACTAAATTAACTACTATTCAATTACCAACAGATATGCAACAAGTTTAAAATAATAAATCAACAAGTTACATAAAAAATCATGAATTTAAAAAACACTTACCTTATTTTTTTCGTAACGAATACCGCACTTATCACAACTTTTTTGAACTGACCTCACCAATAAAAAATAACACTATCTAGATCAAATATTATGAACTAATACGAAAGAAGAATGATTATAGGTATAGTTTTTGTTTCTTTCATTCACGTGCGATCTACCATTATCTTATTTCGATCCATTTTGTCTCAAATGGTCAATAACTGTAGGGTGGTCAATAACTGTAGCAATCACATATGTTAAATAAAACACAATACCTAATTATGTAATAAGATGAAAAACTTATAAGTAGGTACATACTTAAATATTATTTTCAGTTACATAGGAAGAGCATTACCGTTTAGGTTACATTAAAACTTTCAATAACCAAGACTCACATGGACGTGTTCTGGCTGTTACCAAGGCAACGAACGAAGGGTTGTGTAATAAAAAATTCGCGTTCGTGTACTTTCATTGCCGACTGTACCTATGTGCTTAATCAACCCTCGGTAGTAAAATAGTTTGATGTGCGTAACTTATCGTATAGCGGCAGACAGCCAGACAGGCGTATCGATTAATGTTTGATGTTGCGCTATGATAACAAGGACTTATTCGTCAACTCGCTCGTTGACAACATCGAAAGTGGGGTTTAAACATAGGCATTTCGATAGCACTTTGATTAGATGCTAGGGATTAAAAGTACCTATAAAATTATTACAATAATTTGAATCTGAACCATCTTTGCCATATGTAAATTTTTAACCAACTTCGAATGTTTTTATCTTCGAAGTTCGAGGGTCTATTCTTCGGCTGTATGTACGTGTTATAATTACCTATGTTATCCGTTTTTTTCGTCATTGTGGACCGATTTGGATGATTCTTTTGGTTTGTATAAATATAGTTAATCGCGGAGTAGTCGTATAAAAATGTAATCTCCCGACGAAGGCTTAATATTGATCCCGTAAAACTAAAAAAAACATTTTTCAATTTAAAACCAGGGTATCCAAGTATTATTTTTTTAAACAGACTTGCTATATACCTAAATTCCTCTTGATTTCGACGTTGAACATAAATGATAATGTTCTGGCTATAAAGGAAATCTTTTAGATTTTGGCATGCGTAAAGCGTCCGTTATGGAATGGTATTGGACCTGTTTTGCATTATTCATTACGATGGCTTATAATATTTGATAGAGACTCACGCCGTGGTAAAGCAGTGGCGGCGGAAGAATCGACCCCTTGTCGTAAAAGGTGACTAAGGAACTACCAGAGAAAGGGCAGCAGCTTCCTTCTTCGTATTAAATAATTCAACACCTTCACTGCGATCAGTCTGCCAAGCGTGGTGACTATGACGACAGCCCCCTCGCTCAGGGTAGAGTCGTGTTCAGCGGTGGACGTATGAAATGCCGATGAAGTAAACCACGTTACTCAAAATATTAAGAGGACTCGAGAGGACAATTTAAGAGGACCTCAAATTTCTTATTTTCGTGTGCCGGAGGATGTCCATATCTTCCAAACTACTGAATATTTTAACTGTGAAATTTATCAATGGTAAAGTTGAGGACTTACTATACCCGCCTTAAGCTTCGAATTCGAACACAATATTTCATAAAAATGTCTTACCTCTAAATTTGAACTAAAATATTATTTCCTCAATAAATAGGTACGTACAGAAGTTATTTTTAATGCTTGTTCCCAAGATCTTGAGAAAAAGCATGGTAATTGAAATAAGTTTATAGAACATTCTATTTGCTGCGTGGTTTTTTCTTCAAATAATGTCCTAATTAATTATTTAACATGCAAAATTTCATTTTTGCGCTTACGCAGCACTGCTCTGTCCCGCTCCTATGAACGCGAAATCCTATGCCTATCCTTTTCACAAAATGGCGTCATAGTTCGCCCCCATAAATAGTAAACTGCTCCTAATAAACTAAGTACAGCCCAAAGTTATGAATATCGTGACAAAACTCCTTCATAAAAAGTCCAGACCAATTCGCCCATCCCTGCCCCATAATTGGTAAATTCTGGGTAATTCCATAACAGTGGTCGCGTGCTGCACGTGTCTAGTCAGAGCTTCGTGCGATGGCGTTACCTGCGTTACCATTTACGATGTTACGTGATACTTACAAATAAGTAACTTTGAAATTGCGGCAGTGAAATTTTTCGACGGAATGTTCTTTACTTAGCTAAGGCGGAAGCTTCTTTCACTGGGTTAAATTTACTGCAGTAGCTCGACGACCAACAGATCTTGGCAGCTGACTCAGACTTCTCCAGGCAAGGCACCTCAGCTCGGAGCTGTCTCTCGCCAGATCGTAGCGTCTTTAGACTACCATTAATTTTTCTCTAGTTATCGCTAAGGCAAGTCTCTGAACTGAACAGCGAAACCGAAATCTTCTTTCAGACAATATTTGGCCTCATTGTAATCTACAAGAAAAGATGTATGACTGACAGTATGTTAGATAGATCTCGAGACAAGAGTTATATTATTTCATTATATTTTTTTAACTATTCACGGCACCGTCTTTCGTTCTTTACCTTTGGTTTTTCCGCTGTTTCCCATTTCATTACGTAATTATAAGCAAAACGACTACTTGTTATAACTGTATGAAGGGTTTATAGACCTATAATTATAGGTCAGGCCTTCAGGGCTTCGATTATTAAAATATCTTCCAGGGAACATTCTGGAGGGTAGGACACCCCACTCATTGTCTCCATTCGGTATTAGTCATGGCTGAAATTGAATAGACTCTGTTTGTAAATAAAATATTGTTATGAATGAATCCGAGAAATATTGAGTCAGCGATGACTATTATCGTCATTAGGATACCATAATCGTTTACGAATTTTTCAATACTTATTGTTAGGCGCGGCATGAAATAGCTTTACTGAAACACAAACTACAACAACGCGTAATCTCACATTTAGAGCGGAAAATGTTATAATTTGCATTCGAAAACGAACGAGATATCAATTAAACGATGAATGAAAACTTTCAAAACCAATTTTTTTTAAATCTGATGTGCTTTGCATCGATCATACCAATGTCTTTAAATCTTTTCCAGCAATATTCCTTGGTTTTTGTAACTCATTTATGTACTATGAATATCCAGCATTTGAATCGGGAGTATTACTTAAATGAGTGACCAATGTAGTTTTTATTCCTATGTTTAAGTATCATCAAGTTGGCCGTAGCGCATCTTGCTATAGACTCCTTGCTACGTACTTAGTTCCCAAGTTACTTATAAAGTTGTTATTACACATTCCATCCTCCCCTACCAGTAACTACAACATTATTCTGTGTTCCATCTCCATCTTGTTTTTGAATAAGCGCAGCGGACTGGTTATGTTGAAACAGCTGAGTCATCAAGTTATTGCACGCTATCAACCGATTTGTTGGCAACACAGCTGAGTCTAGAGTTGGGAATACCGGTTTCCGAAGACCTTTCGGTTTTGATTCCTACCGAATGAATTTTAAATATAGTGGAGCTACGCTGCATCGTGTTGAACTGTGCCTCAAGTGGCGCATTATTCTTTGATCGCATCATGTTTTGTTGTTCATATGTGTAAAACCCTTGTATGCCTGACTGGTAAGTCTGATAACGTAAGCCTAAATCGCTATAAAAAGATCCCAAGTCATCCTACAGAATGCGGAACCACAGAATAAACAGGTACTGGACAGAAGAACATCAGAGTGTGTTCTTCCCAGAGCATGCCTTAAGATAAAGCTCATTTCGACTAGAATCGCTTGCAGACGAATCATATCCAATTATATTTTCATTGCAATTCCTATATTAAAATGCGATTGTCCGTCCAACTCGGCGGCGAGTGGCGACATACCGCATTAGGTATCACGTTTGCATTTATATTGATTCAACAAGGAAGGGCCTAGAATGGACGCCTGTAATCCCTAAATGGTCACCACCGGCCATTCTCGACCTTGATGCCTCTGAATAGACTTCATTTGCAACTATATTTGCGTGGACAACCTAATAAGGTAGTTTGGTAGAGAAAATTAGCGTTAAAAAGTGTATTTTCACTCAAATCGAACTCGCTCCAAAATATGTAAATGTAATAAACAAGAGCCATAAGTAAAGTTGACCCCCTGGGATCCAAAATAACCTTTTAAAAGGTCAATGCAAAGCAAGTCTGGTTTACAAATGAGACAGCCAAATAACTATTATACTTAGCAAACATCCATCTATTTCTTTAAATAAATAATGCTGAACAATTCACACCAGCTAAGCTTGTGTTATGGGTACTGGATAACTGCTTATGATAACATAATGCAATACAATACATAGATAGATATTTTTTATTAACAATAGAAAACGACCAGAACACCCGGAAGAAATATCGGCAGATCGTACAAACATAGTTTAAAGTATTTATTGATAACATTAAAAAGTTTCAGGTCAGGTTAATACACATTTAACATAAAAACATAAACATTTCTATGACACGGTAATTTACGGCATAGGCAGTTCAAAAACCAGTTAACCGAGTCAATAATAAATAAATTCATCAAATAAAGTTATATAGAAAATAATATAGTGAATATTATTTCAAATTATGTACTCAGATCATAAATTAAGATTATATTATCCGCAAATTTTACATGTGTCCCGATGCGGGAATCTAACTCGCAAGCTCCTGGGGTGCAGGCGGACCTGCGCCCACCGCGCTACAGAGCTACAGAGGTCGTCAAATGTAATGATAATTTTTTGAAGATGCACTAGTTTCTCTCTGTATGACTGTTATAACTAGGTATGTACCTACACGTATTGTCTCAAATAAGAGTCATTTTGCGAGAAAGTTCCGTAACAAATACAATTCTCGTAATTAATTTGCCATTCCTAGATATTATTGTGAGACGTTGCCAAGAGAGTTGTATTTTGCGCTCCAGTTGGCTGAATCGTTTTCTAGTGCTTCAGAGAATCAATATCAGCAATATCACGTCTTTCTGTGACGATGTTTTTCTTTTTAAGAGCGTGTCCAAAAGTTTGCTATGACGCACATGGAAATGCAGTCGCATAACGGCACGTCAGTGCTGGCTGCATACTGTGGCAGCCGAGCAGAAAGGCAGAAATACCGTTTCTATTAATATTGTTTTATAAATTGTGTCGACGACGACCCCACGTGAGCTGTTACGGATAAAGGATTTATGTCGACGAAGTTGTCGTTTTACACGGATCACCTCATATTTAAATTAGCTGAGAGATACAGAAATTAATTAATAGATATTTGGCAAAAACTTGATTTTTGGGCTAGCGTTGCTGACGACTCCTATGTAATATGTAATGACACCTATTCTTTATTGCACTAATAAAACTAGAGAGATATTTCAAAGGCGAGGTTAACCCTCAAAAGAGTTCTCTTCCAGCAAACCTTTTTGGGACACTGGACTGGACTACATATAAGTTCTTGACTTGAAAAACCATTTATGAACCTGCTTAGCACGTGCGAAGCCACGGGTAGAGGCAAGTTACGGATACGCTTGTACACTTTGTCCTTTTACGTGTAACATTTCTGGTTTTATTATCGTCCCAGACCGACATTGTATCATGTATGCATGCCCATGTCCCCTTATCATCGCTTAGCCGATTATACATGTTTATCTACTTTCCTTCCGCTAGTACAACCATATTTATGAGAAAATGTATTGTATCATGTATAAGTATAACAAGGAAATCATGCTTATCTAATCAGATTTTGATGACCAAACCAACATTGACTCAGCGCGCCAGATGCCGGGTCAACTTACTAATATGAAAATATTTTTTATGATCGTGCTGTCATCTCACTATCTCACTTCTCACTAATATTATAAACGTGAAAGTTTAGATGGATGGATGGATGGATAGATAGATGGATGGATAGATAGATGGATGGATGTTTGTTCCTTTATCACGCCAGAACGGCTGAACGGATCTGAATGAAATTTGGCACAGAGATAGATTATAGTCTGGAATAGGACATAGGCTACTTTTTATCCCGGTAAAATGGATGGTTCCCGTGGGATAGATTTGTTTTAATTTTTCATAGAGCAAACTTAACCATATACTACCTATAACATACGACCTACTGTCATTATCAACCCACTATTTTATGTCACTGTCACATCAGTCAGTTTGTCTTGCCTGTCATGCTCTCTGGAGAGTCATGCCATTACACAATGTATACAAACAAAACAATTCAAAATTTCAAATACGAAATGAAATGAAAATGTGAAATTATATAGTAGCAGCATAAATAAAGCAAGAAAACTCAGTAAGAAGAAACTCATCATCAGTACACGTACATAATATGTACCGTTGTAAAGATGTTTGAATAAGGCACCTTAACGCCAAAAATATTGAATGGATCAAGTTGAATTTTTGCATGTTCCTACCAACGCTGCACATAGGAGACAGGATTAAGTTTTAATCCCAAATGAGCCTACAAAACGTATTTATTTAATTTTTAAAGATGAACCAAATCTAACATTAATCCGTAGGAGATATCAGCGAATTGCGATAGTGGAACCTCTTGCTACGACATCAGCGCAGATTTATTTTGAGGAATTCTAAGAAGCCCTCAGAATGACTGGAACAACAGTAAAACCGCGCTACGGAGTCACTGGAACCTTTCTCCATCTGCGATAGTAAAAATCCGTAGGAACCCGCTTTTTTCAGTGCTATACCAGTAAATAAGCAGTGTGTGATGTTGTGGTGTATTGTTTTGGTGCCGTGGCGTAAATACTGCAAAACGTAGGTACTATTGAAGCAGTTAGTGATATGCCCGACTCATTCGTAAACAGTGCACCAATGAATGTGTGCTAATAAAATAGTATGATGATAATTATAATTGTTTTCTTTGATGTACTAAAAATATTAAATAGCAAGGGAAAATCTGCAGTAGTGAGCAGGAGTTAGCAAACACAACGTTTACTTAAGCCATGTTCACTTATATTTACAACAGGCAGTATGTTCACAAAACAGTTGTACATTAGAGTTATCAACTAGCAATTAGGTGGTTTAGGATGGCAATGTCCCCGTAAGACAGAAAAACGGGGGGTTGGGGGGGCGGAGCCCCCCCTTTAAAAAATAAACGGTTACTTGGGCCATGTTCACTTATATTTACAACAGGCAGTATGTTCAGGAAAACAGTTGTACATTAGAGTGATCAACTAGCAATTAGGTGGCTTAGGATGGCAATGTCCCCGTAAGACAGAAAAACGGGGGGTTGGGGGGGCGGAGCCCCCCCTTTAAAAAATAAACGGTTACCTACTTGAGCCATGTTCACTTATATTTACAACAGGCAGTATGTTCACAAAACAGTTGTACATTAGAGTTATCAACTAGCAATTAGGTGGTTTAGGATGGCAATGTCCCCGTTAGACAGAAAAACGGAGTGTTGGGGGGGCGGAGCCCCCCCTTTAAAAAATAAACGGTTACTTGGGCCATGTTCACTTATATTTACAACAGGCAGAATGTTCACAAAAACAGTTGTACATTAGAGTTATCAACTAGCAATTAGGTGACTTAGGATGGCAATGTCCCCGTAAGACAGAAAAACGGGGGGTTGGGGGGGCGGAGCCCCCCCTTTAAAAAATAAACGTTTACTTGGGTCATGTTCACTTATATTTACAACAGGCAGTATGTTCGCAAAAGCAATTATGTAACTTGGGAGGGCTAAGTACCTGTTAGTAAGGAAAACAGGGGAGTGAATGGGCAGGGGTGCCTATTACATTGAGAAATTACCAAGCCGCTTCAATAAATGTAATTTTTAGCAAAAATGATTCAGGATAGTAGGTAGTATACACATCGATTAACAGTGTCGCGATACCCAGGAAAAAGCCACAAGTTACCCATTAAGATTTCTCAGTTTGCTACCGCAAGTGGTCTTTCAGGACACGATGTCACGCTAAAGGCCGGCGTTCAAATAATGCTGTTAATTAATATGATACACTACCAAAATTGTGCAATGGAACGCGACTGAAAGTAACTGCTTCACATTGAAATTTTATTGAGGCTGCGATTCCCATTGGATGTGTGTGGCTCAGGCGAAAGTGTCTTTAAACCGCTTACACCATTCATCCCTACACCTGTTGCCGTGTGCTTTGCTTTGACAATTAATAAATCGCAGGGACAGAAATTAAAGGTGTTGACCTAAGTTAGTATTACTATAACATTCTCGGCCTAAGGAAAAACAATGAGTGTTTTTCTTACGCTCCTAAATGTCCCCGTCATATTTTTGTGTGCGCTCCAGAGGGGAATACGTTAAATGTACCGCTAGGTCAAGAATCATTGCAGGTCTAAGTCTACTTTGACGGTAGACCACCTCCAACTCCACTTCACGCGGACGAAGTCGCGGGAACAGCTAGTTTTAGAATAAAAATGGTTTTGTCGTCGGAATTTTCTAAATTTTGACAACACATTTTCAGCCTAATATTCTTTTTAGTCATTTTAGTATTTAAAAAAAAACATTGATTGATATTGACAATCAAAGTAACCGCGAAGCAACTATCGCACCGTCCATTACGGACAAGGAAGGGAAGGAGGCCGGATTTTTGACAGGCTTAAAGAAATCCCTGGTTTTAGTGCTTATAATAAAATCAATCGTAGGCCCCTTATTTTAAGGGCCTATAGTATCGACTCCACTTTGTGAAAAATATAGGCATTTCGCGTTCATAGTAGCGGGGACAGGGCAGAGCCACGCAAGCCCAAAAATCAAAAGTTTTTGCTTATTAAATATGAATTAGGACATTATTTGAAAAAACGCAACATATAAAATGTTCTTCATACTTAGTTCATAGGTAGCTCACATACCATGCTTATTCATGGTAATCCATGCATAATTCTACTTCTGTATTTATTGAGAAGTTAAGGTTTTAGTAAAAATTTAGAGGTAACGATCTATCGAGAAAGCTTTATGGAATCGTGTTTTCGAAACATTATGCACGATAGAGTAAGTCCTGAACTTTACCATATTTCAAAGTTAAATATTGAGTAGTTAGGAAGATGTGGACTAGAATGTGTGCTGTCAATCCGCTGACATTGTTCTATCACCGTTACATTCCATGACGAGGCTTTCCAGCGCAGTGCACCCTGATCATATGGAATGGACATTTAGTGTTCGGTTCGTCCACCAACACCAACAAGGTTCGCTGTTAATCCACTCACATTCCTATGGAAAAGCTTTATAAAGTAACTAGCGTTTGTATGTTTGTTACAAGCAACCTCTTCACGCCCAAACTACTGAACGGATCGGGCTGAAATTTCGCATACAGATAGTTCTAGGCCTAGAATAAAACATAGGCTACTTTATCCCTTGAATCAATTCCCATGGGATAGAAGTAACCTTAAACAACGCGCGAACCCACGGGCGTTTCTGCCCGTGGGTTCGCGCGTTGTTTAAGGTTTAGTTAATCATAGCTTCCTCTTAGTTGTTTGAGTACTTATAGTACCTATTCAGTTAAGGGAAAGAACGGACTCTAATATTTTTCGATTATTCTAAAATTTCATTCGTAGCTTTCAGTCACAATCTGCAAAATAACACAACATTGTAACATAAATAAGTTTATTTTGAACTCAACGAAACTCTTGTATAAACATTCGATTAATTATGGTTAGTTAACCGCGACGCCATTGTTCTTTTGTCCGTCATTTCATTCTACGTACAGGATGTGTGAACTGCACAACTGTCTGTGAACTATTGAAATGATAATGAGCTTTCTACGCAATTGTGCAATGAATCATGCTGTATGTTTCTAGCGACTAATGTAATTATAACAAAGATAATTGCAAGAAATTGTTTTCCCCGTGTTCCGTGCTCGGTGGCTTCGCTAATTGGAGAGCTAATTTCATAATGAAATAGGTTTTAGAATTGGAAACCAATTTTAAATTTTATCTCTTAAGATCATCGATTCTTCCAATTAGTCAAGGCCGGCTTATCCTCATTTCGGAGTTTTCTAAACTTCTCTAATAGCTTTCTGAATAAGAGATCCTTCTTTTACATACCTACATGAATAAATCTTAGTCTAAATACGCTTAACATTACGAGCGTAGAAACCTGTCTTTCATTCCAAGAATTAATCGACACTTGAAGGCCTATATATAGACGCTCTCTTGAAGTAGCTTTTATAACATACGCCTCTTTGAGAATCACAGGATTAAAATGGAGTCCTTGAAATAAAAAACTAAGCTTTAAGTTCGTAGCGTTACAGTTGATAAATTAATGATGTTAAAGAAAGTGGAGTCTTTAAGTCATTTCGTTGTTTTGCGAAGGATGTCACAAGCGCAACATCTGGCGCGCCATATGACTATCCTGTTTTTTTTTGGTCCGTTACATAAAGTAGGCGCGTAGGCGTTGCTTTTTGCAATATGCCCATTGCCTGGACCGTTATTTAGTATAATACAGAAACGGTTATCAATCATGGAATATGAACTCTTGATTATGTGGGTGCCGGCAGAGTATCAAACGAAGGTCCGGAATGTATAACTTTAAAACAAAGTAAATCTAAGCTCTATTTGTATTCTATTAAAACGGATTTTCTAATACCTTTGTGCATTTCTTGACATCGTTGTTCGCACTTTTATCTCGTTGTAGTTAATTATCATCACCACATCAGTCAGTTCTTCATTTGTGATCAAGCATGTATCTATCTCTTTCTTTCCTGATCGCATCTTGGAGGTGCTTACTTACTTTCTTGGTGGAATGGTTACATCTGTACTCTTTTCTTTCTGGTCATCTACCATCATTTAACTAATCTATTTCGCCTTCAAAAAGTCATGTTTTTGTGCATAGCGAATGCCTTGATTACCCCAGTAATAGTGGTCTGGACTGCGACCAGACTTCGATAAGGAACGATGTAGTTATATTTTATTAAATTAATTAACTCTGATAATAAATCCAATTAATAGTTATTTGTTATACAAGAGTACAAAGTTGCTTTTTAACCGCGTGCTCAATTTTGATGACCGAGCAAGCGAAGGATTCTAAAATTTAGAATCCTGAGCGTTAGCGAGGGAATCAAAAGAGCACGAGGTGAAAAATCTTTGCACTCGAGTGCAACACGTAACTTTTCATCCCACCTCGGCGAGGAAAGAGTATTTTTGCTCTTCGATATCTTGAGTGTAAAAGCCGTTTTTATCCGCTAGAGGATAAAAATGCTCTTTCAGAGAGGGGGGGGGATGAAAATGACATTATTTAAAAGAATACAATTAAAACACGAAAAAATGATCTAATGCATCTATTTATCACGCCGATTGAGATGCTTGTTGATACTTATCGAAGTCCGTGCTCGCGCTCCAGACCCGACAGTGTTCTCGGCAAGAATTCAGCCTAGCTTAGTATAGTACTTAGGTCTTTGCCCCTACGGGGTCTAATCGAGTTATTATATATTACATAGTAAATTTATTAGTTATTTTGTCCATTAAACTCGTTTCGTGTTATCAAGGCATTAGCATCGCCCTAGATTCCTATCATGACAAATGAATGAACTTCACCAGACAATACTAACCCATTCTCCTGTCCACCCTCCCACAGCCCCCGATATCTTCATGAGTATGACGTCAACTGAGTTCACGATCGGCCTGCAAGGCGATGGCGCTCGCAACTCTTCGCGGGTGCTGCGCCCCCCCGGCGGGGGACATACCGACATCTTCGGGGGAGAGCCCGAGCCTACCCGCGGCCGTCGTCAGGGGTATCCCCAACCTCAGTCTTCGATCGGTAAGGATAACATTTAACCATATTATAGAAAGGTTGTCATGGCGATTCTGAAGTCTTTTTGTGACAAACTTTGCAATCACGTCAGGTATGAAAGTACTGGTCAAAAGTCAGTGCTTTATTTCCTTGACTCTTTACAGGACTCGTATGGTTTCACTGGGAGTAAGGCAGGGAGTTACTCAAGCACCGATTGATAACTGAGCAAGCTTTAATAATAAGGGCCTAAGTGTTCTTTAGCACAACATGCGCCAGCCCATTCCGTCTTGTGAGAGCCTAAACCTTATGAACTTGTTAACATCTTCTGAGTTCTGTTCTTCAGTTGGTCTGATGTAGTTAATTATAAAAAGAAAAGATTCAGATCGCGTTAGATATTAGTTTTCTAAAATATAGAGAAAACGAACTAACTTTTTAATTTTTTAGAAACCTGTGCTGTATAGAACTGATGTCAGAACAGAACTTATGAACTAGTTGACTGACTCGTCGTAGTCGTCGTAGTAGTTGCGTCGTCAAAGATCAAAATGGTCCCTACCTCATTTGCAGTGTTGGGCACGTATATTGACCGTTGGTTGTGCATTTCCAGGACAAGGCGATGAGCCCAAACCCAAGCCGAACGGTGTGCAGCCAGCCCAGAACGGGGCCGCGACTCCGGAGCAGCCCGCGGCGCCCCCGGCCGTCGAGGCGGCGCCCGAGCCGCAGGCACCTGTGCAGGCTGAGGCTAAGGTAAGGAGAAAGGATTTACTAATTAACCTGCTCGCTAGATTCCACAGCTGGGCAAAAGTCACCTAAGCTTCTAGTTTGTCGCTATCTGCGCCTGGAGCCTATCTGCCCGGTCTTCGATAAGGATCGGTCAGAGGTTTTTGTCACACTACTCGTGACACTACTTACAACATCGGTGCTTATCGACCCATATCTAAGTCCGTGTCCGCGCTCCAAGGTCCGGTTTGGGTGATTTTGTCCTAACATTGAAGGAGTTATATCCAATTTCCAAATGTTCGTACTTACTGATATAGCTAATCTAAGGCTGTAGTAGATCATGACACATGGACACTGGACGAAGCCTTTTAAGGGCCTATCTAAATGAAAAGGATAGACATAGGATTTCGCGTTCATAGGAGCGGGACAAGGCATAGTAATGCCCAAAAATCGAGTTTCTACTTATTATCATAACTAGTAGCGCCTCGCGGATTCATCCGCGTAGTTCCCGTTCCTGTGGGAATTTCGGGATAAAAAGTAGCCTATGTGCTATTCCAGACTATACTCTGTCTCTGTCAAATTTCATGCAGATCCGTTCAGCCGTTCTGGCGTGATTGAGTAACAAACATCCATCCATCCAAACTTTCACATTTATAATATTAGTGGACATTATTTGAAAAAGAACGTAAATATAAAATGTTCTTTATACTTATTTCAATTACCATGCTTATTCTCAAGATCTTAACTTCTGTATTTATTGAGAAATCAAGGTTTTAGTAAAAATTTAGAGGTAACTTTGCCTTTTTCTATCGAGAAAATTTGAAGGAATCGTGTTTTCGAAATATGATTGATGAAGTAAGTCCTGAACTTTACCATATATAAATTTAAAAGCTAAATATTTAGAAGTTTGGAAGATGAGGTCCGATGGAGTTGATTTAGGGTAGTATAGGGTCTTATAGAGCTCATCAAAAATAAGCAGGTATAACACACTACTGGTTATCGGCCTCATTTCAACCATCCTCAGATCAGGGAAATAAAAGCCACCCTCTGCTATCCTCTTATTATCCTATTTCTTTCTCATCAATCTAATCCACCACTTGTCCTTCCAGATCCCCACCAAGGAAGCTGCCCCCGCCCGCGTAGCCCCCGCTGCCCCTGCAGCCCCCGCCCCCGCAGAGCCTCCGAAGCGCGTGCGCGTGCCTCCAGGCGGCTTCTCCTCCGGCCTGTGGTAGGCACCCTCACATCACGGGACCAGGGTTTTGTACGCCGGGGCTAGGCGTTACCGCTAACTGTTGTTTTATTTCAACCAGCTATAGATGTCAAATATACTGGTTAATCTAACGGACTGAACATGCTAAGATTTTAGTGAGGTTTTCGATTCAGAATTTGAACAAACAAATGAACTTAACTTAATATTTGTGACAGACAGCCACACAGATAAACAAGTTGCACCTAAAAACACCTCTGCGTCTGATGGCGGTTAAAACGGGCATGACATTTTGTGAGATTTGGTTTCCTGTCTCAATGTCATCTCAATGAAAACATATCGCATTACTCGAAAAAATTCTCTCGAACCAAACGCATATTGCCATTAACAAAGAATCATCATCATCAGCGCCATCTGCCCAACCAATCTGTTTTGTTTCAATCGTAAATCGAAAACCTTTCTATAAATATTCTACATACAAGCATTTGAACAGTTGAGTCGCGTGTTTGCCCCAGCTTTTTGTGGAATTCGTGCCTTTGTTGAAGCTAGAAGCTAGTTTAGTCATTGTTTTAGGGTGGAGCATACTCTCATGCTCTCTGGCGGTGTCATGGTTCAACATTTACTCCACCATACCCTTATTAGCACTCTTTCTGAACATCTCCATGTGTGTCAACGTAGAGACGGCAAAATAGTCTTTCAAATAGTATGCAAAACTCTTTGGTCAGTGAATATGTATTCAAGTCTTGAAATTTTGATCGCCATTTTTGATTTTGTGATAATATACGTCTACAGCCAATTTCTTAGTGCCACCCAGTGAGTGTCAGGGACTTTACTTCCATTCAGAACGGTAAAGTGTGTTTGAATCATGATACAACCTGAGAGTAAGTAACTCCATCTCTGGTCCTGGTGGTGCAGTTTTGTCGCTTATAAGCAATGGTGGTCCTTATCCTCGCAGGGATTTTGTTTATTTGTATCCTTTAGCTGTAGTTTTTTTATAATTATAGTGTATTTTATCATCCAGTGCTGAATTGTCAAACATTTACTATACAACATGCAGTTGAGCTTAGAAGCAGGACTGGTCCAATGCCTAACACGGTCTAAGAAGGCTTCCCAACTTGTGTGAAGGGTGGATAGTGTCTTACTATTTCTTAAACTTAATATGGGAGATGGGCAACTATTCTCCTCCAAAGAGACTCGGAACTCGCACCTGGCCAGTCTTCCTTCTCTGACTTGCTTAAAGACTTCACTGGATGACAAAACCAAGGTTTCTTCGTCTAATGACAAGCCAAACTTGCTAGACTCTATCACAATTTGTATCTTTCACGTTTTGAAATTGTTCTTGATTGGGTCTATGTATTTATTATTATTGCTCGAACTTAAATGGTTTATTCCTGTTGAGATGGAATTGCAAATGACATGGTATTTACAAAGATACTTCCTTGCAGCGCGGCTTAAGTAGAGGCTGCTTCGATTTGAGACAAATGATTCGATACTATGTGGCATGCCTCAACGGGTGGCAGTTTCACTTGCACTGCCTTAGCATGAGGTTGGTGCTACTCAAGTAGAGCATAGAGCTTTGTGTGTCCACATAACATCAAGTGGATACAGCACACCATCTGATTGTTCTATTTGCTGTTGTGAAAATATTGTCGTCAACTCCAATGTTTTTTTTATTGTCATTGCTGTAACAGGGACAAAGTCAAGTAAATATCAGTAGGTAAGGATTTGATCTATCGCGCAGATTTGTCATCATTCAAATGATTATTGTGATAAAATGAAGTGTTGTTCTTTAAATAATAATAAATTGTACGAAATCCTTTCAAATGACTCACTTTCTGAGACTGTATTGTGAATTTCGGGACATTTTTCACCGAGTAAAGTTAGTACTTGGAGCTTGCGTGAAAAAGGTCTCAAGTTGTTTTAACAGAACTGACTTGTATTTCACTTTAATTATAATGTTGTACTTAATCGCATTTAATGTTTTGCATTATTTTATTGAAAACTATGTGTAAAAGCCTTCGCTGGCAGTCGCGATTATGTATGATGATAATTGTATTTTTATACGAATTACAATTCAGAAAATGCTACAATTTTGTTTAATTTCTAGTTCTAGTAAGATCATAGGTAGTTTACGTCTTTAAGTATCTAGAGGACCTCGCAAGTCTTGTTATTTGGTAAATTCGATCTAGCTAGGTAGGGACCTTACTTAATGATCACGATCAATTAAAGTTTATTTATTCAAAAACATCGTGTATGAAGATAGGATCATTTCATTTATTTATTTCTCAAACAATTTACATTGTGTCGGAAACTTTAACATACGAGCACGTTATTTATTAATAAATTATGAGATTAAGTGTAAATTAATTAATCAATTACTTAAATGTCGTCAAAAAACAATATAATTATGAATATTCAAGATATTTATAGAATGTCAACAAAACAGAATGTCAATATTACTAGAATGTAAAAAAAAACATCCTGTTCGATAATAATTTCCCATGGGATTATGAGAGTGAGGGAGGGAATAGGGAGTGTGCAACACGGGTACCTACACTTGTGCACGCACAATGCGCACATGCATGGCTATAAGTAATAGTCTCCGTGGGCACTGGCTGCCGGGGCGCCACCGTGGCCGTGGTAAGATAGTTAAGAAGCAGCCTACACGTTTTGGGCTATAGGAAGGAGGACATAGTCAGGCAGACAGCGGGTTTGTCCAAGTCAGGCAGAGAACTCTATAAGTAATAGTCTCCGTGGGCACTGGCTGCCGGGGCGCCACCGTGGTCGTGGTAAGATAGTTAAGAAGCAGCCTACACGTTTCGGGCTATAGGAAGGAGGACATCATCAGGCAGACAGCGGGTTTGTCCAAGTCAGGCAGAGAACTCTATAAGGCGCCAACCAAAAGCAGACCATACTATAATATTGAATAGTTTTTGAAATTTTTGTAGGTTTCATACTTTTTGAAATATTTTGAAAATAGTCGAAAAATTCTCCACGTACGATGTATTTGGCGTTTGTAGGTATGGATCTATATTTTTCAGGAAAAATCAACCTACCTACCCGTGTGGGGGTTCAAATCACGTTCAAATGAACGTTATCAGTTTGTACCAATGAAAAAAGAGATCCCCTTTGGTACCTACCTATAGACTTTAGAATCTTTCTTTATAGATCAATAATGGTTTGTACCTGGGTTAAATTGTCTAAGGTTTGTACATTTGAAAAGAGTTATAATTTATGTAGGTTTCATACTTTTTGAAATGTTTTGAATAAAGTAGATTTTTTTTCCATTTTGATTTAAATAGCAAAGTCTAATCTGGGTACATATTTGTATAGTTGGCAAAATGTTGGAAACCCTCGGCGCGCGAGTTACACTCGCACTTAGCGGATCTGGTTTCCTAAAGATTAAAAGAGTTGTGCTTACTCAAATCTAAGCCACATTCATTGAAACTATTTTGATTCATTTATAATAAAACTTTTTCAACCTGTAATTTAAAAATGGACAAACATCACCTAGACGTTTCCAGTCAGGCCACGAAAACTGAAACAACAGGCCAAAATGTAGATTTTTCCAAATACAAAATAAACATCTCAAAATGACTTCCAAAAGCAGTTCAGACCTCAAATGTTCACAACTACGATAACACTAACGTAGTGGTTTTAATCTCTTTGGATAACACCTTGACAATTAATTACTAACAAAGTTTTCATTAGTCGCTTAACAACATATCGCTCACACCTGCACAACCTATTCTTAATCTACAAGAAAAACGAGATTTCCAAATGGGTGCATGGGAAAACCTAAATAAATTCTGTGAAGATATAAAAACATTGCTTCAAAACAGTGTAATAGGTTGGCTTTTGAACTTGTACAAGAGTGACTTGTCAGTCGGTGATAATCTTAAATCAGTGTCTAATCGTCTATCTATTCGTGATATCCTAAAAGATAGTTCAGTGATATTTAATAAATTCATCAGCTTCGTGGTAAACGTTACCAGGTAAGCGCCTTTATAGTGTTTATACCTACGAGTTTTCTGTCGTCTGTAGGAACAGCAGCGGTACGTTAGACTTGGTAGATACCTCTGTTGTGCAGCACTTTATACCTACAGTGCAGTTCCTTATGTCCATGGCTCAGTTGAATAATCAGCTGAGATGCTGAAGTTCGTGGGTTCGACTCCCACTGCAAGACAAATGTTCGCATGAGCCACAAAACCAGATGCAATGCAAGAACCAAGTTGCAAGTTTTCTCAAGTTCAAGTTAGATTAAAAAAATTATTGATAATGCTGGACAATTCACACAGCATCATATAGCCCCAAGCTAAGCAGAGCTTGTGTTATGGGTATTAGATAACTGATATGGATGTACAATACATACTTAGTTTTTTTTTATTATAGGTACCTACATAGAAAACGACCAGAACACCCAAAATATCTGCAAACATTTTTCCCGAGGAGGCGGGAATCGAACCCGCAACCTCCTGCGTCGCAATAAATTAAAAAATAATGCATGCGGGTATATAATACTAAGTACCTACTGTAATTATGTGGCTACACTGTTTCCCAGCCTGCCCAGACAAATCCTCAATGGAGAGCGGTGGGCGCTCGCGCCTCGGTCGCCTATTGAACAAATTGCGCGGGGACCATCACAAGTTTTCTCTCGACAAAGGAATCTCCTTCACTTCTACTGCGTGAGTCTTTCATTTTTACTACTTTCTGCCTGCGGCTTCGCACGCGTCGAGTCCGGAATTTAAACAAAATTAACTTAGCACTGAAGTACTACTAGCGTATACTTTAACTCAATGGCCTATGGACACGGTAATCCAAGTCAACCAAAATATAATTATTGTTCTATGGAAACGTTTATGTAGGTACTCCGATCCCATGGGAATTTATAGGAATATATAACACAAACGTGTTTTTGAGTGAAGACCGCGACTCGGCAAACGTACTGTAGGACGCCCTCCGGTCAGGTGGGATGACGACCTGCGAAAGACTGCAGGTAGATACTGGATGCTGGATGGCGCTTATTAGGGAAGGCATGTATTTCCATTGTTTCATTTCACTATCGCTTCTCCTAGTAAGGTACATAATGTTTCTTTTGTATGTATTTAATTTTATCTCTTCCCGAACATAAAGTTTTAATACTACTTACTTCATTTGTTATGTAAAGCGAATTGTAGCATAATATTTGCGTGTATACCACATATGACACACGATCGATCAGCGGCGAAAGATCCCTCCAACTGAAAGAACCTACCAAGGTAGGGCAGCAGCTTCCTTCTGTTAGTTAACACCTTTACTGCGATCAGTTAGCGTGGTGATTATGGCGAACCTCCCTTGTTTGTGGGAGGCATGCTCAGCAGAAGTGTTACGAGTGCTGATCGGTGTGTGGATGTGATTCCTCAGCATGAGTGAGACGGGCACTGGCGGCAGCACCGTCAGGAACTTCGAAGACTTGTCCGAGGATGAGGAGGAGCAGACGACGGCGCCGCACGCCACCACCAGTATCGACGATAACCAGTTTGCCGCGAATATTGATCTCAGGTTTTTTTATTTTGTTTTTATTTAGTACCTATTTTTTTATAGTCGAAACCACTTTATTTGGTTGTTCGGTGCACATGATCACATATTTCTATAAAGCTAGGGAAACGGAGCATTTCTAGTTTCCGTGATTTTTCTCTAAAGGTACCTACTTAACTTAGGTACATAATTGATACATAAGTAGATACTTCCATAGATAAAACGTTGTCTAGACAATCTGGAGGTTCATGTTGTGTAGGTACCTATCTATAAAAACGCAAACTTTTGTAAAATGCGGGGTCTAATAAGACTACTACTAGTATCCAGAATTAGACTTTCGCAGACAGTGTTGCCTGTGCGTGTGCAGCTGCCAGGTGCTCAAGTAGGCAAGCTGACTTCCTAATGTACGCTGCTCCGCCCCGCTTGCTGATAACGATAATTATGTGCAAGTTTAATGTATGTACAGATACGGAGGGCAGTACCTGACTCCGGAGCAGCTGCCTGAGTTCTGCGACCAGCTGCATCACCTGGTGGAAGTCATCAGGAACATACAGTCTTACGCGAAGGTCACTGGCGAGTATCCTACGTAAGCACTAAACTATAACTAATGTCCGGTGGCGATGGACCGACGACATCCGAAAGACCGCGGGCTACACCTGGCCCAGACTAGCGCAGGACTGAGCCAAGGGCATAAATAATATAAAAGGGTCGACATGGGCTCATGATGATGATGATGATGGGATAGATAGATAGATAGATAGAGATAGATAGATAGAAAATGCTTTATTGCACACATAACTTAAAAATAACAAACAAAGATAAAATGAAGAAATAAAAAAAAATGTGACAATTGGCGGTCTTATCGCTCAGGAGCGATCTCTACCAGACAACCGTGTTCTTAGATAGTAGGTCTAGTCATTAGATAGTAGGTTACTAAAGAGATAACTAATACCCAATGATAGATAAATGGCACAAACAAGGTACCTAATGCACAGGCAGTGGATTGAGAATGCCAGAGATGATAAAATTGTAAACTTCATTTGGTAGGTTTATGGTAGGTACCTTCTTAGTGGTAGAGTAGGTAAAATTTGTTGGACATTGGCTGAGCTGTGAAAGAGTTTCTGTTTCCTCCGTCTCGTCATTTTCTCCCGTCCGTTACCAATTTACCATTGGTTAGAAGAGTCCTAGCATCCTTTTTCCTCGGAAGCTACTATTTCCAGTGAGCTAGAACGTCGTCTGGAACGCGAGGCGCGGGAAGTGAGCGCGTTGGCCGCGGAGACGAAGAACGCACGTGATGTGATCACGCGCACGCGGGTCCAGAGGCGAGCGCTGCAGGAGCACAGGACGGCTCTGCAGCAGCAGCTGTCGACATTGAAGGATACCGGTATGATTGGTTACCTCGGCACCGTCACCTCATATTAGACACTGTTGGTTATTCCAAAACAAATTTCCGGATGATCAAGTTTCTGTGTTATTTTAATAGTCTAACTAACAAATTAGGTATTTAAAAAAATTATTTGTTATGATTCGATAGGTAACATTGATACAATTAATTGAAGAGTTCGTTTTTTTTAGTTATGACGAATTACTTACGAGCATCTCCACAGTGACTTCATGACAGAGTTTCTGGCCACTTCTTCCAACACATTCGTCGATAATTTTTTATCTCGTTTTTTTTACCCATTACTTTCGGGCGTGCAGATATTTGGGGGCACCCTATATATTACAAGAACGAAGTTCCGGGCAATTGATGTGTTGCTAAATACAAGTACCTACCTACCTACCAACTGACTGACAAATAAACCGATAACCCCTCTAAATAAATAATACTATCTACACAACATCATCAAGCCCCAAAGAAAGCAGAGCTTGTGTTATGCTTAAGGGTACTATACTAGATAACAGATAATGATAACTGAAGTATACCAAGGTAGGGTAGACTGGGTACGGTTGTGCCAATTTTCATTTGATCGCCCATAATTCCCTAATTCTTCCAGTTAGCTGGATACCAGGTGTGTTTTATAGAGAATTGGACATTTGTCTACGTATAAATACTGCAATTTTGTCCATAAATGCAAAGAATAATATACAGGAGCCGTTTGAAAAAAAAAAAAAAGAATGTCACAATTGTCCCCACCCCCAGGACAGTTGTGACAGTACCTGGGGTCGAAAGTGACAGGTTCAAAAATACACATAAACGGTCTATAATAAACTTTATTGAATGTAATAAATGTCATACAATCATATTGCGGTGAAATACGTTGGTAACAAAGAAACATTTGCATCTTTTATAACTAATAAGGATCTATAGCAGCTTTAATTATTAACAGTCTTCATATTAATCAGTCGAAAGGTTAAAATACACATTAATGGTCTAAAATCACATATAAGCCACGCAATAAATGTAGTACAATCATTTTGTGGTAAAATACTTAGGTAACAAAGTAACGTTTTTATAATTAAAAACTAAAAAGACTATTGCAGATCACACTGGCCTCTTTCCGTCTTCCTTACACGTTGTCAGGGCATCTAAAAGCAAAAAAATATATATTTATTTATGTCACTACTGTTCCCAGAAAATATGGCACAACCGTACCCATTGCATTCATTCGCAAAAGAACAATTGCCATGACTATACCGGATAACCTACGTTCATAGTAATCACTGCTATTTAACCGCTAATGTTTAAGTATTTACGAGAAAAAACACTTATAACTCTATCTGTACACATAAAACAACAATCACACAAAGAAATCGAACAAAAATACTTACTTTTCGTCGAAAAATAGTAATGTGGTACTCTGCAAGCCACTACGTTGCGCGCCGGCTGACGCAATACTGTGGAACACGTTCGGACAGGCACGCCGCTCCTCTTTCCCCTTGCACCCGTTCCCGTATTCCTTATAGTTTCGCCAATAACACGACTGTCACGACCGTACC
This sequence comes from Eupithecia exiguata, assembly GCA_947086465.1. Classification (NCBI taxonomy): domain Eukaryota; kingdom Metazoa; phylum Arthropoda; class Insecta; order Lepidoptera; family Geometridae; genus Eupithecia; species Eupithecia exiguata. The sequence continues at coordinate 720,207 of OX352246.1, forward strand.
CTGGCACAACTGTACCTACCCAGTCTACCCTACTTAATACATGTATACAGATAAAAAAATATTATACCTACATAGAAAACATCTGGAACAAATAACTGCAGATCGTACGAACATTTGTCCCGAGGCGGGAATGGAACCTCCTGCGTCCCTGGCGGACCTTCGACCGTTGCGCCGCAGAGTTCGTCAAAATGATAATTATTTGTGTCCAGAGGTACGTGAGCTGGAGAGTAAAGTCCGCCTGTCGGACAGGAAGCTGTATAAGAACTGGGAAGCACTGAAGGACACCGACGATACAGCCGCCTTTGAGCCGATACTGGAGGAGATTAGAGTTAGTAATAGAAAGAAACGTTTCAGGCATACCTAGCATCTAATTCTTTACATAAATACAATTGTATTATATACAATTGTGTTCACAATCTGAACCACATAAAACGAAGTGAACGGCAGTTTAACGGGGAGGTAAGCCTTAAAGGAAAATCCCTCACTAAAGTATCCCGCGTTACTTCAGATACTTGCTCAGCTAGTTTTGATCTTCATGATAGTTTACGTTTTTTTGACAAGTTTTACTATGAATACTTTAATAAGTTATTTCTTAACAAATCTAGCCATCCCTTTACCCCAGTGTTTATTTTGTAATATTTCCAGAACAAGCAATCCGCTCTGGAATGCCTAGTCCGACTGATAGAAGGACGGCGCTCGTCCATCACTAAACCCGCCGTCCACCCGCTACCTCCCCCGCGGCCCAAGGACAGCGAAGGTGACTTTGAAGGACGCCGATTTGGTTTGTTGGAACCCGGCATTTTTACAAATCAAGTTCTGCATCGTGAAATGTTATTCAGTTGTGTTGTTTTGAACATTATAATAGTTTTGTAGTAGTCACATCAGGCGTCATCCTTCGATGGTATTAACTCTTCAGTTAATACCTACTAATGTAGTTTTTCAGTTTAACAAGTAGGTACCTAGAAATTAAACTTAATGTTAATTTGATACTTGTCTACACGTTAGATGATCGGTTAGGTATCATAATTTACTACAGCCATTTTAACAGCCGACTATGAAAAAGATATACCTAAGATGTTTTTAATTTTTTCAGTGCAGCAGCGCCCCGTCGCTCGCTCGCACGTTTCCCAAGATTTTTCAATTTTAAGTGTAGGTATCCAGTTAGGAATAATCAACGATATAAATTGCTGAAAAAGGTCAATCTTCTGAGAGCTTTTTGTGTATAAATACGGGTTATTGATACCTAGGTACAGGTGTCGAGCAGTATATTATGTAAATAATATTGTTCAGCAATTTATGTCGTTGATCGTAACTACTTAATTTACGAAACTAAAAAAAATGGGATATATGTCCAGCAGTGCGTCTAAAAGGGGTGATGACGATGATAAAAAAAAATAACGATAACTGCATTATGATGTGTGTGCTTATCTTATTGTACGACGCAATGGGATACAAGTTTGTGCTCCCTACTGCCCTGTCTGCTCTGTAGGTCAAACCTCACTCACTACACGTTACAGATGGACTGACATTATGCGAAAGATGTGGCAGGCTGTCCAGATGTCTATGTCCAGCAGTGGACCACTGGTAGGCTGATGAGGAGGGGCGCCTTTCCTACCAGAGATGAGTTACATGCAATAGGCCCGTGCGTATGTGTCATACCCACCAATAGGATGTTCTAAAATCATGACTTTCTCAACTCTTCTCGCGTACCTATGACTGGTATGTTTGACCGATTTTTTATGTACGATTTCGCTTATTTTCATAGTGGGCTTAACACATCTGCGGCTAAGCTTTATTACTCAGCTCAGCTCTGGTCGAAAGGCATTATTCAACTTTCAATTTACTTAATTATTTATTAGGTACGTACCTACATGACAAGGTGGTGCCTTAGTGCAGTTATAATTAATTTGGTGATTTTTGCACTTTAAATGATCCTTGTCGCTATTAGAGACTTTATTAGAGACACAGACTGATGTTATTGACTTGAATCTTTGTGCACAGAATCCTGTCCAAACCGCAAGCGAGCCGAGACGCGCCGCAAGGCGCGCAGACGCCGAGAGCCGCGTTCGGTGCCACTGTCCAGCGAACCCAGCGAACATTCACACCCCACACAGGTAACATCATTATTTGTAGCTCCATCTAGGCGCTTGCGGGGAAACAACTTCTAAAGCACTAGCTTTTCACTGCAGATACGCTTACAAAGTAGGTTCCTCAATAAAATGTAGAATAACAATTAGGAGTACCTGCAAATAACTGTGTGATTGCAGCGAAGGTACTCTGGGGTTAACTCCCTAAGTCTCACAGGGCGTTCGTTAGCGGTTCTCTATGGGTGTGCTCTCCAAAGGTTCGACTCTACATGAAATGCAGGTAAGTAAGAATGAAGCAAAAGTTTTTTTTCGGCGTCAGTCAGCGTTGATATTACTCTTTGGTCAGCAGCGTCGAGAGAAACTTTCGAGCGGTCGTCTGCCAAAATGCTGCGCGCCGCCGTGCCGTGCGAGGGCCGTACGTATGGATGGGGATTATTTGGGCAGCATATCGCTCTCAACTCAACTAGGGGCCGGCGGCGGCGGCGGCGGGGTGAGGAAACTCGGGTCAGGCGGAGGAAGAAGACTGTCCATTCTATACATTACTATTATTATTCTCTGACTAAGGTACAAATACATTTCAAGGTCTAGGTTTTAGCCCTTACCTTCTTGGAAAACTCAAAACTAAGTAGACGGGAGCTTAATCGACCGAGACCTAATCAGCAATAGTTTAAAAGGCCTTGACCTTCCAGGTTAGACTGTACATCCAAGGGGCTGAACCACCGCCCCCTATCCTGCCAGCCCTCGACCTGCCATCTGGTGGCAGCGTGAGGGATATCCTGTTCTTCACTACCAATACGTCATGACAACTACTGATCACATACGCCTTCATAGGTTCACTAAATTTTTTCTTGATTGACTTATTATTATGTTACCGTACCTACAGAAGTATAAATAGGTAATTATATTTGCTTCTAGCATGTCTTGTCCACCGCAGACACCTTTTACTTATACCTTGGTACCTAACATCTTTCTACAATTTTCTTATCCTCATGTTGTAGGTAGATCAATCATGCATTTTTTTATGAGAATCTTTAATTCTCATAAAGCTAGCAATTTCTAACAAACTACATGGAGCATTACAACTTTGTTAACCTCATTCTCATTAGTACTATCAGAAATGTGCAATCATAATCTTACTAGCATTTACAAAAACACAATAAATGAATAATATATACATACTTTCACTTTTTCTTTCACTTGATATAAGTAGCTTATTATAGCGACATAATTGCGTGTACCTTTAAAGATAAAAGTGATTAAGCTCTATAGATAATGTTTTTCTTTTTAAAAGTAGCAGGCCTTCTGTTTTTTTACTCTGAAAATCACTCAACCACAATCGATTCCAGGTACCACCTACCAAGTGGAAATCACGGAAAGTGAAATAAAACAAACAATCTCATGGTTGCCTCTTATGTTTACGTAAAATTTTATTCAGAATAAAATATAATCACATCAATTTAGAAAACTAGAAGTTCAACCGAATGCTTGAAATAAGTTAGGTCTCGCACGCTCTAAGTTGGTGTTTTCTTAAGGTTTATGCGTCTTTCTTTTCTTCCGCTGGTGCGGGGGCTTTGGGAGCCGCGCTCGCAGCGGCGTCGTCTTTCTTGTCAGCTGGACCGGCGGCGGTGTCCACTGCGCCGACCCCGGAGACAGACTCGGATTTCACCTGGAAAGAAACATGCTTAGATTAGATAATTATATTTCTTTGTAAATGACCAAACGAATAAAATTTACAGCTCTAGGAGGTAATGAATTTACCCAGCGATCATTAAAAAATTGACCATTGCGCCATTTTGTTTGATGAACATAAGCCAGTTTCTTCGATTTCAAACAAAGACTGCCTTGTTGGCATATTTTAAAGTAAAACTTTTTGCTCCGTCAGCATTAAACCTATAAGATGAAGTAGATACTTTATTCATTGAGAATGCCCAGAGACACGCGAGAAGGAAAAATGGAATTCATTTCACACATGTATTGCTAACCGCTAGAGTTCAGTGTGCTAACAACTTACCCACGCCATCAAAAACTATCTGCTAACACAGGATTCATACTTACAACTTGTGTGGCTAAAATGCGCGCTTTCCATTGCAAGCGGGACGAAGTTGACAAAAGAGAACGAAATTCTGGCCCGTAATTATCTGACAGGCTCAGAATTGTCTTCACCACCGTGACAACAAAAATCACTGAACAGGGAAATGATACCAGATCCCAGTATATACGAATTTATGCAAATTGTCAATGCTTAGCGATTTTTGACGTTAATTAATACCGGGTCCGGCCCGCTCATAATGGTAAAGCTCTGCGCACATTCATCCAACTGCACTACCGCACAGCACAAATGTGCAATCAAATATGGGCTTAAAATCGTTATTTTTAAATGCAGTTTACAGTGACAAAATGGCTTCGCGAGTCACAATTTTTGATTTTGTGCTGAAATAGTAGGTATTGACGTGTTTGTTTAACTTGGTTTTTAGAAAATAGCACCTTCGTAACATAATTACGTACGTAATTTGTAGTATAAAATATCAAAGTGTAGCTAGCATTTAAAAATACTCTTGAAATATATATTTCTTATAGTAGTACTAGACCACAGAAGTTTTATAGTACATTTATTTTTACACCGAGGTGTTCAAAATATACAATAAAAATTTATAAAATTAAAGTTCATCTTTGAAGATGTCTAGCAAATTGCTGGGCGTGGTTATCAAAACATTTCAAAACGTTTATAAGCACTTCTATTCCCTAATTCAGTGACAGGAGTACAGCATATTCTAAATTTACAACAAACTACGTAATTCCCAAACGGTTAGACTTTTATTGTTTTTGGGTCTGATTGGCCATGCCATACGCATCTGCAGTATTCATTATCCTCATATCCACTCTCTGGGACACCCTGTATATGAATGCACATTCTTGTGCTTAGTGCCAGCACTGCGTCCCTGGACAACCATAAGCCTGCATTTTCGATAGAGAAGTTGTAAGTTTGGTACCCTGTACGCTGCAGCGCCGGCTAGTTTTTCCTTTGTTCTTCATCACAGACACGTCCACTATTTGACATGCCTACCCAAACAAAAGGGGCTTTTTCAGAATCACCACGTTTGGTAGATCGCAGCGGAGTAAAAAAATACTAATAGTAGCTCTAACGCCCCAACTACCATAGTCATAGGTGTGGACCGGACCATAGTCATAGTTGTTATCGACCATAAAGGTTTTTGGTATCAGAACTTACGTCCGCTGCGGCTGCGACTGCGGCCGGGACTGCGGCGGCGGCGGCGTCTAGTGCCACCGCCGCGGGTGCCGCTGGTGCATCCTTCTTGTCATCGTCCGGCCGGGGTGCTGCATGGCTCACCTGTTATCATCGAAATCGGTTAACTTTGTAAGTTACTAATGCTACGCTGGAAGAGTTTCCTCAAGTCGAACCGGCAACCTGAGATGCTGTTCCCGTGGGTTGTATTGTTGGAGCATTGCCGGGTTTCAGTAGGGTTGCAACCCGACGATGTACAAGGTCCGTACACGTAACAAATTAATGAGCATTTTCATGCAAATGTTAAACAAATATCTAACAAAATAAAATTAATATGGTAAAAGATTTTAAAGACTTGTTTAAAAAAACCTTAGATACAACATTGTCAAATAGTAGGTAGGTAGTTTTATAGATGGGACACATGGTTATCAAAGTTCTGAGACATCTTCAAGTCAAGGAACAGAAAAACTGTCACAGTCACTGCTGTTATCGTTTTGAGAACTACTCAAAATTGATACAGTTTTGTGAATAATTAAGAAAAATTATTAAATTCTTACCTGGACGGCTACGAACGCGAATAGAGCTACAGCGATAATGACCCTCATGTTTCTAAGCACAAACTGACCGAGTCGCCCGACCCTTCTACTTATAACCTGCCGCTTGATCAAACAATCTCAAATCTACTTGTGTTTAATAAACAAAGATTAATTGTAGAGGCGGAACAATTGCTTCGTTATCGTAGTTTGCGATATTGGCTAGCTCGGCGGGAATCGATTTCACGATTGTATCATCTGATTTAACAACTGAAAATGTTCATACATTTTTGGCACTTCCTTTAGGTTATTGTTGCAATAAGGAACTTTTCTACCTTACCCACTACCACCCCCTAAACAGCATTGCCCTATGCAGGGCAATGTGCTAATCCCAGAGACCCGAGGTTCCATACTAGGGCTTCCGTGACGCACTACACAGCCATCATCATCAACCAACAGCCTTTACTATTCCATTGCTGGATATAGGCCTCCCCTAATAAGCTCTTTATTGGCTCTACACGGCCAGTGTCTTGCATCGATAAATTGGAACCGCAAAAACATGGTTCCCAAACCATGATTATGCGGTTCCAACTAATCAAGTTTAAGTAATCCAGAAGTCGGTTTTAAGTTTTTTTTAGACAATCAAATTACTTATGAAATTCAAAATATTGTCCCTGTAGCTGCAAGGAATCAACTTAGGTAACCTACGTAGTTAGTTGAAGCTATACTAGGTAAGAGAGATAAACTCTACTTTTGTACTCAAACGATAAAAAAAACGTCAGTTCTGTCGGCGGTGGGGATCGAACCCTCGGAGCTTCAGGTGGTCCCTTCTCACCCCTGACCCACAGAAGATGCGGCAAGCAATATGTCGCTTCTCTTTTTCGAGTTTGTTGAAATCGATATGATTTCCGTTTTACAATTTTCTTCCTTTCTTGCAAATGCCATAAATTGGTACCTACCTAAATGTTTTGATATCAAGACTAAACTAACCTAGCTACGTGACGTGGGAAACACTATATCCTCCATAACAATGAATGAATAACCCCGCCACTGTTGTATGAATCTTTCAAAAGAGTTAATAACATCGTTTTTATAATCAAACAATTAGATTCAAGGAACTCCAAAGGCATTGTAATTGCATTAATTTGTATTTGTTTTATACTTACCTACAGTTAGGTTTAACCCACATGTCTCCCGGAAATTTTAAGAAACTGAGATTATCCATAGCGAGATCGATATGTAGCTAACCCTCGTTGGTAGGATTATCGATCTTACTCTGGATCTGCTGCTATGAAGTTATCTACGTCATACAGCGGGGCAATGCAGTCAGCAGCGTCTTGGGGACGCATCCGACTAGTATTGATAATGGATCAGTTGAGCTACCTGTAGATTGTTTGCAACGGTCTGCAGTTAATTCAGTTGTTTCAATTGTAAATAATAATAATAATAATGCTGGACAATTCACACAGCATTATCTAGCCCCAAGCTAAGCAGAGCTTGTGTTATGGGTACTAGATAACTGATATACATAATACAATACATTACATAGATAGATATTTTTTATTATACATAGAAAACGACCAGAACACCCTGAACAAATGTCTGCAGAGTTGTACACACATTTGTCCCGAGGCGGGAATCGAACCCGCAACCTCCTGCGTCGCAGGCAGACCTTCGCCCACCGCGCCACATCGGTCGTCAAAGTAAATACTAGTTCTAATTTGTTTCTATTATTGGATTGTAAATCTCTTTGTTAATAAAGATACTGTATCTACGTGTTTGCTGATTGTGTTGTCATTATTTATTTCTTAAAGATACATTGGTACACTTGGAAAAGTCAAGTTACTTATACATCTAAATGACTTCTAAATGTAATGAATTAATGCGAATAAATTTTCTAATTTCAATTAATTTCGGAACTGTTCTAAATTAATTGACTGTGTTCTATGTATACATTTATTTTAATTTAATGTCTCAATGGACTGGTGACATTGTAGCGGTGCAGCGGTGGTCGCCAATCGCCAGGGAGTCGATGGATGGAGGCGGCTTCAGGACCTCGCATGGTGGCGTTGTTCCCGGAGGCCTATGTTCAGCTGTGGACGTATACGGGCTGATGGTGACAATTCTCTACATTAATATAAGGTACCTAACAACGAAAAGAGGAAGTAGGTACCTACTCAAATTGAAACCACGTAAACCAGACTAAATTTTCTAAAACAGCAACTAAACTGTACAAATACCAAAAACCAACATACCTACATTGAATACTACCTACCCAATTCGTACGTAGGTTAGGTACTAGTACTAGGTACCTATACCTAATAGCCAAATAGGTAGTAACTATAAGGTAGATAAGTACCTACTGCATTGCAGTACCAGGCAGTAACTACAATTAATTATTAAAAACGCATTAATCGTGCGAATCTACGAGCTAATTGGATTTTCTGCTACCTACTTTGATTGCTTCTATACTAAGTATTTCTTGGTAGGTAGAATTCAATTCATCTACTCTACAGGGTGTCCCGAAATTCAACGTCAGGGCCGTAAACGGAAGACAGGTGGTTTCATGAAAATCCAGACAAAACAAAAAATCACGGGTCTAACTTCAATGGTTTCCGTGTATAGAGACATAGATAGCCATGTACTGAAAATCATTAATACCTCCCCTGCCCAACTTTTCTATGCTGTGACTATGACTATCAGATGTCAAAATTTTGTGATTTTGATTTTTGTACTACAAACTCAAAAACTCATTTTAACTCATTCATTCATTTTTCTGCGAAATAAAAACATCACACTCAGTTTCTCAAAAACAGAATAATGTTTATTTCTGTCTTTGGAAACCACTGAAGCTTGACCCATGATTTTTTTGGTTTTTCTGAAGCGTCATCAACGTCATGTCTACGTTTTCAGTTTAACGTTGAGGTTCGGGACACGCTGTATTGTATAGGATGAACAGAGGAACTTAAAGGTTCTACCTACCTACCTACAATACAATACACTTCCTACCTCTTTATTAATATATTGTATTGTATTGTAATATTTAGTATTTATTATCATTATCTATAAATAAAACCGGCCAAGTGCGAGTCAGACTCGCGCACGAAGGGTTCCATACCATTATCTATAAAAACGGCATAAAAATCACGTTTGTTGTATGGGAGCCCCCTTAAAAATTTATTTTATTCTGTTTTTTAGTATTTTTTGTTATAGCGGCAACAGAAATACCTACATCATCTGTGAAAGTGAATTTCAACTGTCTAACCATCACGGTTCATGAGATACAGCCTGGTGACAGACGGACAGACGGACAGCGAAGTCTTAGTAATAGGGTCCCGATTTTACCCTTTGGGTACGGAACCCTAAAAATGGAAAAAAATCACACTCATATACACAGAATATTTAGTTATACAGGGTTATTGGTAAATTAGTGACATTGCGTGAACTGCAGGCCCTGCCCATCATCACAAACACGTTCGTGAAGGCGCCAAGTCTAAATAAAAAAAAAAATATAAGTCATCTCTGATACTAAATGAAATGTCACTAATTACTAATAACCCTGTTTAACTAGGTAAATGTTCTGTGAATACCTCAAGCGTCTACCTGTTGCCGTCATCAATATCGAGTTAAAACGAGCAAAATAAATCACGTTTGTTGTATGTGAGCCCCCTTAAATATTGGTTTTATTCTGTTAATCGTTGTTATAGCGGCAACAGGAAAATATCATCTGTGAAAATTTCAACTGCCTAACTATTACGGTTCATGAGAAGCCTAGTGACAGACGGACAGACGGACAGCGGAGTCTTAGTAATAGGGTCCCGTTTTACCCTTTGGGTATGAAACCCTAAAAATTTAGTCAAACTTATCAGGGGAACTTAACCTATCGATGAGCGTCTCTGTACTACCGACCGACCCGTAGATTGATGTTACTCTAAGGACCGACCGATCTAACGGAATTGTCATCATTACTCATTGTCATTACATTACTTACATTGCAATATTTATATTTTTTTCTTTGTTATGTCGTTGCTACAGGAACTAATCATGCTAATTCTTTGATAATTAGATAATCACCCCTTCTTTCCTTTCCCAGTATCTTAATAAGAAGAACAATTAGTTCATCAGGATTTTTTGTCGAATCGTGCACAGTACCTACCTAGTGAGGTAGTGACGTGACGAGCGACACTGACGACCAAGTGACGACATATGATATGTCGTCACTGGTCACATATCTCGGCGGCGCGGCGGCGGCGCGGCGGCGCGGGCGGTGGGCGCGGCGTTGCTTAAACTAACCAACCAAAATATTTCATGTATGGTATGAGTATGAATGACTGAGAATCTCATAGTAGAAGCACAGGTAGAAGGTATATAGCATATAGTTAATATAGTACAGTACTATATTAACTCTATGGTAGACTAGATACAGTAGGTACCTACAGGATAGTATAGGTACGTCCTTCCTACATAGGTGTTTTAAACCGTTTTATGCATAGATTTAAATCGTAATCTATGGTTTTATGGTTTTAAACTCGACACTCGTCTGTTTGAAATTTTTCTATTCATTTCGTGTCGGGATTGGCAGCTACTTACATTAATTATTAAAAACGGTAGGTACCTATGTGTTTTTAATTTAAATCCTATTCATTTACATAATGCATTCAACCTACCTAAATTAAATTTACAGTGCAGGCAGTGCAGGCAGACCCCGGTGCAGACTAAATTTGTTTAGGCTGAGCGCAGACTTGAGTCACGATAGTCGTAAAACAGATTATTGCTTTTGTTAAGTTGTACCTAATTTTTGTAAAGCAATAGTCTGTTTTACGACTATCGTGACTCAACTCTCTCTTGAACTCCTTAAGTTTGCTTCGAACAGATCCTTCGAACATGATAGAAGATGGCACTAGAGAGCTGGAAAGTAACTGCTGCAGGAAACATCGGAACTGGAAATCCGGTTGAATAGCCCAGATAAATTTGTCTGAGACATTGACACATGTCATGTCCGTAGATGTCATGTCACTTTTCTGCGCTTCACTTTTTGTCTTTGCTTTTGTTCGGTGAAATAGTCTTTCATTTCAGCCTAAGTTTTTTCTAGATTGAACAAGATTGAACTTTACATGCTGGTTTTCGTAAAATTTTGATAACAATGGCTATCGTAAAGAAAAGGAAAAACCTTTCAAAGAAAAACAAGAAAGACTGGCGCAAAAATTGTGATATACGTGACGTAGAAGAGTTCCTTGATGATCAGAGATTGGAAGAAAGATTAGGGTAAGGTTATGTTTACATGCGTGCATAATTACGCACTTCATCCTAACACACAGCCAAATATTGCAAAAATATCCAGCTTCGTAGGCTTAGGGCAACCTGAATAGCTTATTAAATCCCAAAGTAAGCTATAAAAGTGAACAATAACATGAAATAAGTTACAGAACTTAGTGATTCACCTGATTTACTTATATTCTGTGTGACGTAAAACAATTATTCCTGCTCCTGTACCGAGAATCCATAATAGATTATTATAAAAAATACGCTTGATATACCTATCACCTATACCACAAAAAACTTATCTCTTCTAAATATTTATTTCAGTAAATTTGACACCAAACCTGACAGTGAGTTGTTTCTGGTAGACACTGCAGGCAATGAGGCACAACCTGAAGCACAGCCAGATGCAAAGCCTCTCTCTGCCAAGTTGAGGAAACGGCAGAAGCTTGCCCAAGAAGGACCAAGATGCTTTCAAATTTTTATTCCTGACTCAAAAGTAAGATAAAACACAAATTAATATCTAGTATCTACATACAATGTTCTCGTCCCAAACATGTCATTCATGCACCCTGTGCATAAATGTCTTCAAATATGATATTTGATCTTGAAAGAAAAGCTAATAAAAAATTGATGTAGGTATATAAAATATTTGAACATAAACAAGCATAAAAGCACAAATTATTCCTTACCTAAATAAACAGAATTGTAACTGTTTTGTTCTGAACTTTTAATTAATTTAGCCACCATTGTTGCAATGCAGGACGACCACCTCCCTCCTTTCTAATATGTACTCTTCAGTCAGAATACTCTTATTACAAAGTCTTCAGCGATCAACCAGTGAATCTATTAATCTTAATGAGCAATGTTCTAGGTCCAAGACCCAAATGCAAAGCGCAACCATGTAAACCCAAAAGGCTCCAAGCCGACCGCACTGAGTAAAATAACAGAGAAGCGTCGCTTGGACAAAGGAGTTTACCAGAGGAAAGTGGAGGATGCTCGGATGAACCGGCAAATTGCTCGGGATAAGAAGAGGAAGGGAAAACAGGTGCGGCAGACCTTCGACTCGGATCTCTGGAATATTGATAGTAAGAGTAAGTATGAGATGATTTCAAAGAGGCTCCACTGAAGTTTTACAGTGGTGGTACAACCTCTTCAACTTGAACTTTAAGGGAAAGGTTAAAAATTTAAAGTTTTTAAAGAGAAGGAGTTCAATTTGGGCTTAGAGAGGATTATGTTCTAAGTATGATACTTCAAGTTAAATTCATTCATTACTTCTAGTAATTCATGAATTTAACACTTTCAACAAATCAATGAAACATTTGGTAAACACATGAACGCAGAAATTTAAACAATAGACTTGTTGATAGGTAAGTGAGAACAGGACAAAACAAACTGATTGCTTGGAATTGGTTATTGAGCGATTCAAATTTCATTACCACATAAAGACTGACCAAAAAATCTATATACAGAGGCCGCAAAGGTTTAGTTACATACTGCTTCTTTTTCGAGATAAGATTTGTTGTTTGAGATACATGCACCTATAAGAGCATGATATAAAAACAAAAAGAATGATAAGATAAGGTAACCAATAAAGTTTGCTGGAAGAGAACTCTTTTTAGGGTTAAGCTCACCTTTGCCATACTTTTTCTAGTTTAATGTTTTATTATTGTATTTTTTTTTTCGTGCAATAAAGATTAAAATGAAATGAAAGTATGTCTCAGGGAAATCATAGGATTTGTTCCAGTATAGGATTTTTTGTACTTATACGGAAGGGAATAATGAATTACTATGTCTTAGCGAAGATTTCAAGTTAACCTGGTTTGAGTTAAAGAGACTCCAATGTATCAGTCTCAGTGATATCTCTATGGATTTATGGAAAAGGTAATCATTAAAGCATTTATGTGAAGGGTAAATACAAATAAAGTAAAAGTACATATTCTTTCATTATGTCTGAATGTGCCTCGGTCGTCAATACTAGAAGTTCACTATTAAGTCTGTCTTTTGCAGTTTCCTGACATTACTGCATTTGTAGCTCCTGCGAGATTATTAATTTTTTTTCCATGTTTCAGTGCCAGAAGCCAAAGGAATCCCCGCCACCCTAATAGACGAGTTCATCTCGGAAGAGGCTCAGCTTCACAACGTGTTGCCTGAGCGGAGGCTGCGCCCCCGGCCGCCGGGAGCACCCACGCTTCAGCGGGCTGCGATAGAGACGCCGCATCCTGGCGTCAGCTATAACCCTACATTCCAGGTATGTTAATAGAAGAGTTCATCTTGCATTGAGACTCAAGCTGTAAAAGTAAATAAATATATAAATAATGTTGGACAATCCGCAAAGCATCATCTAGCCCCAAGCTAAGCAGAGCTTGTGTTATGGGTAGCTACTAGATGACGAATAAATTTAATACGATGCATTACATAGAAATTTCGTTATATAGATAGAAAATACCCATAACAAATATTTGCAGAACGTGCAAACAATTGTCCCAAGGCGGGAATCGAACACGCAACCTCCTGTGTCGCAGGCGGACTTTCGCCCGACGCGCCACCGCTGTGGCTCTCGTCAAATAAACAAGTAGGTAGACGGAGGCTTACCTTACCTATTAAGAGGCCTATCAGTCTTATGATAATTAAGTTTTATGTCTTATTTAAACAGCTTTAATCAAAGATCATTAAATGAAACAAGGATGCGCGTTTCGTCGTGTCTTGTTCGTAAAGCAACAATCTGTGAATGTACTACATGAAAATGTAAATAAATAATGCTGGACAATCCACACACATCAGCTAATTTCAAATTAAGCTGAGCTTGAGCTATTATATGTGTACTAAGTATACAGGGGGTCACAGAAAGTAAGGACCAAACTTGAAGGGAGTGTTCAGTCAGCTGTGAGTTCAGTCAGTGACTGATCAATGATCATAGAACACGTGAAAAATATTACAAAAAAACTCTAATTAAAAAAAATATATGACGAAATGACCTTCAGACTAGGCAATGAGTGCAATGTCTGATACATGTGCTATTTGTCATAGAACGGTTTTATTACGTTTGTGGTATACCTACCGCATCTAAGTCGCATCGCCCGCTCCGATGGCTTTTTGGTCCTTACTTTTTGTTACACCTGTATATCCGACTTTTTTGTGACAATTACCTACATAGAAAATACCCTGACGAAATATCGGCCGATTTGAACGATCAGTAGATATTTGATCGTTTGCTTGTTCGCGGCGGGGATCGAACCCGGGTGAGGTCGTCGTTTAGTATGTGATAGATGAAATAATGTGTACAATACATAACAGGAGCATCAAGAGCTACTCCAGGACGTGGTGCAGCACGAAACGAAGATGATCAAGAAACAGCAGCGACTGCATCGTCTTACAACTGGCATGTTCAGCAAGGTCACAGTGGAGGAACGGGAGGCAAGTAGTCTCAGGCCCGTATTATAGCCGAAGGCTTGCTCAGTCATCAGTCTATGCTTGAGTGAAGCTTTTCCATACCATAAACGTCACTCAAGCATATATCTATGACTGAGCAAGCTTTCATGATGCGGGCCTTATTTAAAATACACATAGGTATCAACTAAATTTTGTGAAATACTAATTACAATTACTTACTTACTCCTGTGGCTCAGCGACCCAAAGTGGATCTTGGCCTCCGACACAAGACTTCTCCAGGCATCTCGGTTATGAGCTGTCTCTCGCCAGCTATGGGCGTCGAGGTCGCGGAGATCGGCTTCGACTTCGTCGATCCAGCGATACCTAGGGCACACGACTGGTCCTAAACCTTGCTTGCTTGAGGTAGCATTAAGCTTAGACGGAACCCTTTGGCCTGCTCCGTTACAGCGCAGGGCACACACCCCACCCCAGGCTGACTTACCCACAATCTCTTTCTCTATATCACTGTTGCCCATACCTTCCCCAGGAGGGGGGAGAGCTCACCATAATCTGATGATTATGATAAGCCCACCTTGTTCGGTATTCGCATCGGCCAATGAATGTCTAAAAATATCATTATGTTTTTATTCGTGGGTACATCCCTTCAAAATCCAAAATTTTTACCCCATCCCTAGCCTATTCCTCTATCTTTCTCTTTGACCTACACCACAAGTAGACTCGGCCGCCCAATCGCAATTTAATTAATCATAAAGGAAATAAGAAGAAATGTAGTGTTTTCCCAGTATCCAGAGCATCCTGAAAACCGTAAGTACCTAGAATATATAACACCCCTCTTGGGGAAGCGTCAGCTTGGCAGGCAGATTGGTGATCGCATTGGTGTTCAGAATACAGAGAAGGAAGCTGGTGCCCTTCCTCTGGTAGGTTCCCTCAGTCGACTCTTACGACAGCCACGGGCTGAGTGGGACGGGTCTCTTCTTACGCCACGACCGCTATGGCAAGTACAGAACATATGAAACTTATATGTTCTATACTTACTTTCGTATACTTAAATGTTCTAGATAAAGAAAATGATCAAGTATTGACGCTGTGAAAACTCGAAAACTTTTCGGCACAGAAAATTCAGTCTCCGGTTATACTGCATCCTCGGTGTTGTGGCCAACAACATCTGTAGTCCTATGTTATTGAAGTGTGGTATAGCATAGCCATAAATGTAAACATAAGCTAGCACGTAAGCCATCATGGTTATTTGATAAGAACAATAATAAAAGGTCTATGGATTAATGGACTCCTCTTTGGATCTTCTTACATCTTACTTGAGTGATAGGATACAGAGAGTTGACATTAATGGGAAACGATCTTCGGGGTCTGTAGTTAAAATGGGTGTACCGCAGGGTTCTATCCTCGGTCCTTTCCTATTTTTAGTTTATATTAACGACCTGCCTCATCTGGTAAAGAATAATCACGAGATTGTACTGTTTGCTGATGACACTTCATTAATTTTTAAAATGAAACGACAAAACACAAATTTTGACGATGTGAATAATGCAATCTCAAAAGTAGTCCATTGGTTTAGTGTTAATAATCTGTTGCTTAACGAAACCAAAACAAAATGTATTAGATTTATTCTACCTAATGTTAAACAAGTTAAGGCTGATGTAAACGTAAAAGGAGAAACGTTAGAAATTGTAGAAAGTACCGTTTTCTTAGGAATCACCTTAGATAATAAACTTCAATGGGGCCCACACATAGATAAGCTATCGAAAAGACTTAGTTCTGCAGCGTATGCAGTCAAAAAAATCCGTCATCTCACAGACGTGGATACATCTAGACTTGTTTATTTCAGCTACTTTCACAGTATTATGTCTTATGGTATACTGCTGTGGGGGAACGCTGCAGATATTAACACCGTATTTGTGCTGCAGAAGAGGGCTGTTCGTGCAATCTATAATATGGGTCCCAGAGAATCCCTGCGTGATAAATTCAAAGAAATAAACATAATGACAGTCCCCTGTCAATATATTTATGAAAACTTATTGTACACTCATAAAAATATCAAAAGCTTCCCTAAAAATAGCGATATACATAATATAAATACTAGAAATAAACATAAACTCGTTGTGCCCACAACCAGGCTTCACAAGATTAATGTATCTTTTAAAGGGCAATGTATACGCTTCTACAACAAAACTCCTAGTGAGTTGCAAAATCTATCAATAAATAAATTCAAACAAATTGTCAAAACCTTTCTGTACAAAAAGGCTTACTACAAAATATCAGATTATTTAGAAGATAAAAAAGCTTGGGACGGGTTTTGCTCCAACTCGAAAAATAACAACTAACAGGCTAAAGGTTTCTTAGTCGCTTCTTTACTTTAGTCTACATACCGAAGCGACAGAAATCAAAAGTACCACTTTATTTCCGTGTCAGTGTTTTATTTTAAGAATTTGACCTTTTCTAAGTGTACATTTTTGTATTTATGGAAATAAAGAATTTTTGATTTTGATTTTGATTTGATCTTCTATCGAGTTCTGACGTTTCAATAACATTCCACAATCCTGGCAGGGTCGCCATGAAGGGATGCTATACTACACCTCATACTGTACAGGTTCTACTAGTTATGCACTTTAATTTTCACTTTTTTTTTAAAGTAACATGGGGTTCTTTTGTATGACCTGAAATAAATGATTTTATTTTTATTATTATACTACTCCAGGACCAATGGCGCGAGGAGATGTCAGTCGGCCTCCCCACCCCGCACAACCCCGCGACCGCCCCTGATCCCGACGGGTCAGACGGGGAGTACCGCGCCATCAACCCCCCTGTGCTCAACAAGAAGAAGGATCACAAGGCGAGGAGGAAACAGAAGGAACAGCTTGTGGAGAAGGAACGATTGAAGAGGAACAAGGTTGAGAAGAAGAAGATTTCGGATATCTACAGGTACGTAACGAGGAATTAGCGGGCTGAATTGGCAGTGAGCTGGTCCTGAAGAACCGACAATTTTTAGGATAAACATGTGCTTGGCAAACATTGCGTAAGATGCCCTGGGCCAGGTAGGATGACGACAGCGAGAGACTGCTGACAGATGCTTAATGCGGCCAAAAACATAGGCAGGTGGTAGGCCATGACCAAAGATTGCCATTGTGATCGGCCTTGCGCGTGCTGCAGTTTCCGGTAACTTTCACGAAGTCTTCGCTCCACCTCCCTCAACTCACCTCAACAGCCTTTAATGGTCCACTACTGGACCCAGGCTTCCCCTGATAATCCTTATTGACTTTTATCTCATGGGGAGGTAATGCCCATAATACTCACGCTGGGCATGCGGGTTGGGGAACGCAGTTCGGTAGTAGATCCATTCTGCAAGAGGCGCTGCCCGCTCCCCTTAGTCGCCTCTTACGACACCCACGGGAATAGTTGGGGTGGTGCAAATGCAAAGCAGCACCACACGGCTTCCACATTGCGTTAAACGAGAGTACAATTTCGACAAACGTACGTGATCGCTCGAGAACTTGAAAAATATTTGGTTAGAGGTAGAACGATACAGTACTGAAACCTGTTTACACACATTTTCAGAACCATTTGATTTTTATTTTGATTAGAAATATCGCTAAAATCATAATGTTTTTCTTCCCTCTTCCAGACTTCGCAAGCTCCAATCCACCATAAAGACAGTCGAAGCGAAGCAAGCCACGCTCCGCACTAAACGCAAAGTGAAGCAAGCCGTGATCTCGGCAGCGGCGCCTCCCGCGCTCAACAAGAACAAGCCTCCGACCAAGGAGCCCGACTTTGTGGACCCGGCCACGCTCAGTGGGGATCTTAGACACGTTACTACTAGCAGTAAGTACTTCTCATTATTGAACTAGCATTCGCTCGTGATTTTGCACGCGTTTTTTCGAGATATATAGTAGTCTAATTTTGTTCTTTTTTTTCTTTGATGTCTAGAACTATCTTGTTACAAAATTTTAGCCCAATCCGTTCAGTAGTTTTGGCGTAAAGTGGTAACGCTTTTTATCTCAGAAAAATGTGTGTGAAACCGCGAACGGTACCTAGTAATCTTAGCAAGAATATTAGCAGCACTTTAGTGTAAGATTATTGCTCAAAAGCCCATATTTATGTATAAAATTTGGCTTTTTTGTAAGCCTAAAGAAATAAATTGATTTTTGACCTATCGTTTCCAGCAAACCTGCTGCGTGACCGTTTCGAGTCCCTCCAGCACCGCGGCGCGCTGGCCGCCTCCAAGCTCATGATGAAGAAGAAACGCAAGACCAAGTCTTACTTCAAGCAAGGGCACAAGGTCACCGACCAGGATATAGAAAGGTAAGGCATTTTGTTAAGCCCCAACATCAGCCGCCAAGTTTTTTTTTTAATTGCGTTGATCAATGGAAGTTATATACTTCGATAAGGGTACCAAGACAAATCAAAAATGTCATTTATAACATAATGTCCTAAAGGGTCAGGTTTCTCTTAAAAGGCGACAGAAATACAACAAGAGAGGAGACAAAAATAAAACAAATAATAGGACATATTGACAGAGCTTTTAAGGCATATGTATACCTATACTCGAGTCAAAATGAAGATACCATTTTTGTAAACATGGTTCCCATACTTAACCTAAAAACCAATTTCTTATCGATTTTTTGTAAAATTAGCAATAATTGTCGATTTGAGCTCATTCCTATAATGGTTAGTGCTGACAAATATTTTTCAGACTCAACGTTAAAACTGGATTTAATATTTTTTGTGTTTTAGTTGTTTACTAACGAGAAATATAACGGCGTCGAGTTTGAGATATAGTTGTAAGCAATAGGTATTTATTGAAGGAAGGATCTCAAATCCACAAGTACATAATGTAAATTGCGTATAAAAAACGCGGGATGAGAGTGAATTCTAGGTTAAGTATGGGATTTGTTTACAAACATTCTACATCGAGTTTGGCTAGTGTATAGTTGGAGAAGGCACGTTCAGCGGTGGACTTACATATGTGTGCTGATAAAGAGGATACCTAGTTACGTTCCTATGCATCTAGTTATTGTAGCACCGCGCTGTGATGTTTTTTTTCTTTTTAGGTTTGTCAACAGGAGAGCTGGGAAGAAGTGAATTACGTGACGTGTGAGTGACGTAGAATGAGTAAGGTAAATTGAATAAACTATTGTGAAGTTTATTTATGCTTTTGATTTCATTACAAATAGCCATAAATTTATTATTGTGTTTCTCATATCCATGATCTCGGGCCTTAAAGTGGTCCCGTCAGTGGCCCGGTCCTTTGTGAGGCATGCGTGGAGCCTAAGACGCACAGAAGCTCTTTATGAGAGCTAATCTAAAGGCGAGGGTTACACATAGCAGGTATCGTCCTAGGGTGCACCGTACGGTACCTACACCCGAAGGTGATATCCGCCAGGTGTAGAGACTATAGCAAAATTTAATTGTTGATACCGTTATTTTACGTATAAAACATAGATAAATATACTGATATAATTTATATCGATACCAAAGATGTACTAGTACCACGTCAAGGTCAGTCGAACCGGTATTTGAGAATACCGGTATTTCAAGCCTCGCTTGTGTGTCTGCTGGACAAAGAATTTTGATCTTCATAAAACCACAACTTCATGAAAACTTTTGTTCTTCTGAGCTTCTATGTTAAATTTCTACTTCACGCATTCCGTTTCTTAAGAATTTTGGAAAAAAGAAACAAGTATTTATAAAAATTTACTATAAAATTTCCCTTACAAAATTTACAACTATTATTTAACTTACAAAAATATATTACAGTAAGAATCGTGGCAGTGTAACAAATTAATTAATCTAAAACTTTACACAAAACAAAACTGTTTTGAAATTATCATTTCCACTTAACTAGTTTTAGAAGGATAAGTAAATTTTGCTATCCCTGTTATCTTTCTAAAACTAGTTTTAGAAGGATAATAGGTAAATTTCAAATGGTTGGTTATGTTAAAATAAAACTTATGTTTTGTCACGTTTTGTGAAAAGTTTTAACATATTTCTAAGTAGGTAACTCAGTTGTATAACTAGAAAAATCCAGCGTATGGTTACTTAGGAAGTATGATTACTTAAAAATACTAATCAAAGTCTATAAAAATATAACAAAACATAATAAATTATAACTAAGGCAAATTCCTTAAAATACGAACACTGTTCCTGAGTTGGAAAATTTCGTTCTAACGGAAAATCAGTATTTACAAATTATTTTAGCTTGCAGTTTATATTTCTAAATGCCTTTTTATTACGGAATGTTAACAAAATATTTATATTATCAAATGCCTCTATGGTTTTGAAATGTGTACATTTATCAAACCTACAAGAACTACAAGTAATAAATTATTCTAACGTGAAAATTATTATTGAAGTACACATTTCGTGGTATTTATATTGTTTCAAATTGATAAAGTTTTAACCTCTCATTGCCCAATCACTGTCGCTATTTCTCAACCCCATCTAGCGGCAATTGTGTACAGCGACCTTAATAGTTCCAATGCTCTTGTGTCAGACGAAACTTTCAAATCTTCCTTGTCTGCCGTTCTCGCTTCTGCTTTTGGAGCATCAATTAATGCAGCTCTAGTATCAATAAACGTGGCTTTAGTACTCCTCGATTCTAATGGCGTTGTCCGCGTCCCGAATTTCCTAACACCTCTGCGGTTCGCTGTGGTTCTGGTACTTTGTGTCGTAGACGAGACGGTTGTGTCCGGTTCTTCGGTTGTCTTCACTCTTTCGGTCGTAGTCGTCGGAACTCTTTCTGTGGTGGGGTTTGAGAGCGAGTTTATAGCACTAGGATCAAAGGACAAGCTCTTTCCTCTTCTTTCCTGCCGTGGCCTGGATTCTACTTTGTCTGTTCTTCTATAACTCTCATATTCGGGTGGAGATGAAGCTTCCTCTTCTTTGGCGATTTCTTCCATGTCTTTTTGCGAGACTGCCATTAGAGCTTCAAGTAGCGCTCTCTTTGAAGCCTCTGCTGTTGAGTTGTGGTCATCATCGCAGGTTTGCACCAGTAAAAGAATCAATCGTTTCACCGTTTTAGATTTAGTCTTCTTCATGACGTTCATGAGTTTCTCTGTAGTTGTTGCGTTCATTCCTCCCATGATTTCCTTCGCCTTTTCGACTACAGTATCAGTGATCGCTGACAAATCTTGAGCAGGTTCCGTTGAAACGTCCTTTAGAATTCTTCCTCTTCTGTTATCAGCTTTGCCATAGGCAGTAAGTTCAATGTTGCTTGTCGAAGATACAGCTTGTTCCGTAGTGCTGTAATCAATTGTGGGTGTTGTAACTGCGTTGAGAGTGTATGAAGTGTCTTTTTCGTTTGTAGTGATGTCTTCAGGAGCTAAGCCGTCATTCAGGGTGATAGGATCAATGACTGTGCTCGCCCAGTTATCAAAAGTGCTTGACCATAAAAATTGGTTGGTCGTTTTATCGAAATCAGGAGATGTGAATACGCTGCTAGGAATTTCAGTAGTAGTAGTTGTTTCTTCTTTGTAAGTCGTTGGTTCAGGAGTTGTTTGGATCGTAGTCACGTCTTCTTCTGGCAATGTAGGCGCTTCTAAGTCTTCAGATGGTTTTCTGACGGTTGAGGTTTCTTCTATGGTCAGCTGTTTACCCTGCCGTGCGTTGTTGTTCTGTGGTCCGACGAAAGATTGGCTGTGTGCGCGTTGTAATTCTTCCTCATTTTCTAGTTCAACGCTATCGGTTTCAGTAAAGTACACTGCAGTTGTAGTAGGAATGACAGTTGAAGTTCTGATCTTCTTGCTTTCGAAATCTTGAGTGGAGATTGGTGCAGCTGTTGAAGCCGATGCGTCGATTCCCCAAGCAGTTGGCAGATTAGTAGCTTCTACATATTCAGTCAATGGCAGACTCTGAGTTGAGCCGCTGTTGTAAGGATCATGGGTCAAACCATTGTTGTTTTGGAAACCGCCATATTTAGACCCTGAGTAATTTTCAGTAGTCGATACATCGCTGTAATTATTCACCAAAGTGTTGATATTGAGAGCTACCGTATTCGTGTAAGGTAGAGGAGTTGTCGATTGTGTGTAAGGAACGGACCCTGATGTGTACGATGCTGATATCTTTCCGCAGCAAATAAAGGGATTCCTGGCAGATGTTCCTCTGTAGTTAAAAGTAGTTGATTGTTCCGTCGTTGGTCTATGCGTGGTTACTTTAATGTCTTCGTATGCGATTGTCTGGTATTTACTCGATAAGGCGAGAGCTTTTCCTTCTCTGGAACCAGCCAAGGAAGCTTTGTTGTCTTCAGAGAAGCCTAGAATCTCGTCATCTTCCTCGTTGACTGTTGTTGTCGGTTCGGTATTGGCGGGTTCATCAGTTGTTTCTAATTCTGTGAAACTTGGTTGTGTTGGTCTAATGTCGGATAGAACCTTTCTGAATTGAACAGGGTCTTGGAGGTAAGCAGATAAGGCATGAGTAAAGACTTGGGCTAGTTCCCTGATCTGTGGGGAAGTCGCCAGCGGGCTTTGGCTTTGCTGTACCATTAGGTCTTCCATAAGCTCGTTGTATGTTCCGTTAGGGTCTTCTTTGATTTCCTCGAGTAACTCAGCGTTGTTTGCACCTTGTGCGAACAGGTTACTGTATTTGTTGATGGTATTGGTGCTGAACAGTGCTGGCAATGCTTCTTCCATGGCTTCGTAATCAAACAGAGGGGTGTTGGTAGTAACTTCAGCATCGTCAGGACTTGGTGTGGTGGACAGGTTGTCTAAAGCAGTCGCGTAATAAATCGCTAAATTGTGTAGAGTTTTCGACGAAGACGCTGGAACGACGAGCCCTGATCTGCTAAGATCTGTGTAGTTCTTTTCAGTTTCTGTTTTAGTGGTTTCTATAACAGTAGGCTCTGTGGTATAGGAATCAAGGTTCAGTTTCCTCAACAGTCGGTCTCTTCTTTCTTTGTATGACGGTTCGGTAGTTCCTTCAACATTGTTTGTAGAGTAAACGTCGTGTCTGACTGAAGATGCCGTGGCGTATGAATTATCTGGTCTGGTTGTAGGGATTTTGGTAACAGATTCAAAATGTATATTTTCAACTTTTCTAGGAGCTGGAGTTGCCTTTTCTGTTGTGGTGGTTACCGTCCTGTTCTTTTCCTTCGCTAGATAATTCCTTAGAAGAGAAACTCCAGGCCTAGTGTAGGGATCGTTCGCTGTGGTATAGCTCTTAGTGTAGGGGATTAAAGTGGGTCGCTTCGTCGTTTCTTGAGTGTTAGACGTACGAGGTTCCTTGTCGCGAATATCGTACAAAGTGGTCAAGTTAGGGTTGCTTTTAGCTTTAGGTTTTGGAGTATTCGGAGTATAGACCGGGTAAGGACGGTAGTTCTTAGAATTGTAATCTTGTAGGAACTGTCTGTTATTTTTGTTTGCGGCAAAGGAAGCGCTTTCAGCAACAACTTGCATCTCTTTATAATCAGCTGGCGAAGACCTCAAAGTTGACGCTTCGAAAAACGTTGGCTTTGTGCTTCTCTGGGGGATCGCGAAGTTGTTAGAAATCAGCTGGACTAAGTTCTTCCTTCTCTTCTCGAACGCTGTGGTTAGCTGGCTTCTCTGCGTTGGATTGTAGTTGGCATCAGGGAAGAGTGCTTGGTAGCTCCTTGCGGTTGCTGTTGCGGTGTAAGGAGTATCCGTTTGACTTTGGAGCCTCTGTCGATGGCGGAGAAGACGTTCTGTTGTACTAGGGATGTTAACCGACGATCTTCTGCTTTCTGCGCGTCCCCCGTCTATCTGCTGTAGATCCTGGTTCTTGCTCAGGCTCTGGGTTATCTTCTGCGTCTTCTTCTGCTCGTTGGAGTAGTATTCCGCGCTGGACTCGTATAAGGCTGGAGCAGAGGCGCAGTCCACCTTGAACCACCAGTCGCAAATCAGGTGGGACTGGCTGAAGATGGTTCCGTTGGGGCAGAGGAAGGAGATCTTTCGGGAGGTGTCGCAGATGTGGAATACCTGGAAAAGACAATCCAAATAAAAATCAATCATCGTGCTGTAGTCTAAATAAACACCCTCACATGTCACTCACACGATGCAAAATTTCGCACATACGATGGTGACTTGGTCGCTAAAAGCGCAACCTTTGTTATAAGTCGTGAAGATAAAGATTGGGATTGAAAATTTCATGCTGTCCCGCTTCGTTCATATTGCTGAAATGTGGCCTTTCCATAACCACCTAAGTACAACTGAACATTAAAATATTCTTGGGAATGCACGTCTTATGCGTGACTTATCAAACTATTGCAGCGTTATTGTCTGCCCTTAAATTATTTTTGAAATAAAAGACTGCAAATGTCAGACTTTATAGGATAGTCGTAGTAGAAATATTTACCTGACAGTCGGTCTCCAAGTCAGCGTAGTAGCCAGTAGGCACGTTCTTGCAGTTAAAGCCAGTGTTGGGAATGTTGGGGAAGGCTGGGAAGTCCACGCCAGCTTTGCCGATAACACCTGAAACAAGATTTGAATGAATTAGAAGAGATTATTAGATAATACAGAGATTCTTTAGAAGGCTAGCAGCAATTATAGGCCCCAACAGTGGATGACTTTTGGGTTGGAGGTGATAATGAAAGAAAAAGAGTACAGAAAAACGGCGCTGAACGGTCATCGATCATCGCTTGCCGAGCCCAAATATTCGCACAAGCACAAAAATCCTAGACTCCTAATATTATGTAGGTTTCTTCCATGGTTTTATTTTGATTTCTGGTCTGTTTATGTCTGTAACGGCGATCAAGAGACAGTTTGCATCGCTGAGCTATAGGAGTAGGTATAATATAACGTATAACAACATACCCTGGTGCTCCACAATGTCGATGTCCGGCGAGTCCGCCGCGGCCGGTATGAGCCTCTTCACCAGCGGCCGTCCCTCCGTGTAGTGCTCGAAGCCAGCGGCTCCCATCGCCGCCGCTATCACCTGGAGGCTCTCTGTACTGGGCAGGGGAGAGTGGAGCTCGGGGGCGGGGGACGTGTCCTATTAGAGATGAATAGAATATCATTTATTGTCCAATATAAAGAGCTACAATGAAATTGTCTTTATTCAGGCCCAATACAATGGAGTCGTCAGATGAGTTTACACATACATACACAAGTAGGTACAGATTAGGGAGACAATGGTTCATTACGGATGTAAGCGGGTTAACTACGAACCTTAGGAAACGAGTCGCAATTTTTTTACTCGCGAATAGCGAAATCGCGAATGAGGAGCTTTTACTGTATATAAAATACTAGCAGCGCCTCGTGGTTTCACCCGCGTAGATCCCGTTCCCGTGGGAATTCCGGGATAAAAAGTAGCCTATGTCCTATTCCAGACTATAATCTATCTCTGTACCAAATTTCATTCAGATCTGTTCGGCCGTTCTGGCGTGATAAAGGAACAAACATCCATCCATCTATCTATCCATCCATCCATCCATCCATCTAAACTTTCACGTTTATAATATTAATATTATATAGTGAGATTAGTGAGATTGTATATATATATTTAAGTAGTACTATTAGATGCACACAGATCATGTTTATTCGATGATCCTACCCATACCTGGCTGTCTAGCAGAGATCGCTCTTGAGGGATAAGACCGCCAATTGTCACTTATATTAGTGAGATTGTTTCATTTATAAATTTGTTTTTTAGTTTTAAGTGTGCATTACACAAGAGTGCAAAGTTGCTTTTTAACCGCGTGCTCAGTTTTGATGACCGAGCAAGCGAAGGATTCTAAAATTAGAATCCGAGTGTTAGCGAGAGAATCAAAAGAGCACGAGGTAAAAAATCTTTGCACTCGAGTGCAACACGTAACTTTTCACTCAGCGAGGAAAGAGTATTTTTGCACTTCGATATCGGAGTGTAAAAACATTTGGCTTGGGATGAAGTTGATAAAGGTCTATTATCATATTTTGAGGATTTGATGTTTACCTTTCTCCGTTGCGCTGATCTTCTTGCTCCGTCGCATAGCCCTGTAAAATGGAAAATTGTTAAAAAAAAATGCGCTTTCCATTTTATGTCATTCGATAAGTTTACTAAACCCAGCTTGTACTAATCTTACGGATTACAAATCACAGTCCACACTGTACTAGGAAGGAAGTAACACCGATCTCAACGGTTCGAAGATAACTCAGCGATAATTAACAGTCAATGTGTTACAATAGGCGATAAATAGGTCCATACACTTGTATGGGAGATTTGTTACATACTTTCTAATAGCAAGTAGTATCCGAGTAGTAATTTATGGTGTCAGAGCGTGAATCACCCACCACACGTACACATACGAATAGGTAGCTACATATCTCATTGAAAGACAGGGTGAAGATATAATTTGATTATCTTGAAAATACTAAAAACAGACTCCAAATTCCTTAGTGTTTATACCGTTTTTTGTGATAAATACCTATCTCTGGGAATTATTTTTTATGGGACCACCTCGGGATCATTCTCCATACAAAAAATCAGTCCATGTCGGACAACACGACGCATGTTACATTGTTTTTCGTCGGTTAAAAATAGGTACGTGCGAAAATCAAAGCGATTTTTGTTCTTGCCATATTAAAAAAGTACAAAGAGCTATTTGTGTGTGTGGTGTGTGGTTTGTTGTCCTGGGACTACAAATATCTGAATCTATGCAACAGTTCGACCCATTCAAGGTTGGAGGTTGAATGTTACTTCGGTTTAACTCAATGAAACATCCGTACTACAGCTGTACTACGATATGACTTCCTATTCTATTAAAGAACCTTAAGATTGATCGTTTCGTGTTGACGCGAGATTTTTTTTGTGGTTTTTAATATTTTCCTGCTTTCTGCAAGGATCGACACTTTGCTTTTAAATTAAGATGATACGGTTGTGATTGTCCAGCCATTATCTACTTATTTACTTTCACCACTGTTATTATCACAAGAATTAGGCATTAACTTATAGCTTTTCACTAATCTTAAAACAAAACGCATCATCCTCCGTTTTAATGAGACCAGCCACTTGTGGTAGTAGATCGATAGATGTGAACTATTGACCGCGGCTGAGCCGATAACAATGAGATTAATGGGTCTTGCGCAAGCGCATGCTGTTAGATGAGTATCTACATGAGGCTCTGTAGACGTTGACGCGCTCGCTCGGGTATGTAGATCATTAATTATGATTCAAAATTAATAAATTGTAACGTGATGACATTCAAATGATAGCAAACGAAGTATGAACGTCTGCTATGAACGTCTTAGCAACTTTGTCATGTCATGAATGACTCAGGGAACTTAATAAACTAACTTAGGTCAGGTATATTGTCGGGTACAGTGTGCAGGATTGTTTTAGCCACTAAAACCAAATTACTTAACTTTTGCCAATAAAGTTCTTTTGCCAATAAGGGTCTTGCCAAGAAATCGAAAACATAATTTGGTGACAGAGCTAAATAAAAAGCTGCTCAGAATCGGTTTTAGGCGAGATAAGTCTTGAGAACAGTCAATAGTACCTATCTTGTTATCTACTCGTGCTAAATACTTTCGCAGCTGTTGGTTTAAACTTACTTTTAATTCCCTCCGTTCATTGTGCTCCGCCAATCTACCCACCTACTACATGCTACCTACTCGTGGGAAGGAGCCAGCATCAGATACCAGCACAATCCCAGCCCGAAGCCCCATTGTCTGCATCTGCGGTGTACTACGCCTTTATCGGGCCGCTGGCAACACTGCTTATTGGTTCGGAAAAGTTGCTCGGAAACAGGCTCAGATAACGTACTGCCTACCATAGTAGAACCTAGGGCCTATTCTTATCTAGATGCACTTATTAAAACAGCGTGAGCAGTGGGGCAGGTTTCTAATATTGTAAACACATAAAATCTCTAGGTAGGTAGGTACTTATAAAATGATTCCTAAACTTCATACTAGATTATCGATTCGAGAACTTACTTTATAACAAGGTCCATTATTTATTATTACCTCTGTATTAATAGACTCATAAGAATTTCAATCGAAGTTTTCTTTTGGCGTCTCTATTTCGAAAATAAATACTTTTTTGCAACTTCGATTCAGTGCCTAAACTAAGCTTTTGTTTAATGCCTCTGTATTCTAAGAGGCATTAAACAAAAGCTTATAATAGGTATCACAAACTGTGCGATGGATTTTTTAAATTTCCTTTGTTACATAAACGGAATAATAAGATAAAGTAGGGGACGGCGCTAGTTTGGGTCGGGTCTGCTCCTTAATCTTAACCTGATTAGTGAGAATAAAAAGCAAAGAGCAGTGTATTTTTAAAACTCTCTGGTGTCATGGGAAAATCACAGAGACCAGAGTCACAATAGACCAGAGTGAGTCTAAAAATGCGCTGGGCATTCTGTGATCTTGTAGTAAATATTTTCCATCATTATATTCTGCAGGTATCTTTGTCTCAGGTTTATTATTTTGACACACATATTTATTAGTTAGTCTATTATTATCCAATGTTGTAAAACCACAAACAGTGCATTTCCTCAATACGACGACGTTACAACGTTACCTCGACACATTGACTGCATTACAACGTCACTTCGCCAAACCGCAGAATGTTGTTCCTACATTATATTGGTTACAGGGGTGGAATCAGGGGAAGTTTTATTTATACGCGGTTTCTAGCGTTTTTAACAAGTTGCCTGTGGGAAATTGGCAGGGATTTAGATGAGAATCCAACTCAGATGGCCCCGGGGCGTGCCACGGGATTCCTTATACGGACTACAGCCATTTTAAGGAAAATGTAGTTTTATAGTACCTAAGTATGTAGATGCTCAAAATGTTGACAAAAATGCCCCTCTACAGTATCTTTAATTAATTATACTATTCGTACATTTATTTTTGATAATTAAATTTTACATACAAAAACAATGTACATATTGACAATATTATTTAAATTCACGGACTTAATTAATTATCTAGTATTTAAGTTTATGTTTTTTTATAATTAATAAACATTATCTTATCTCTGCCAATTTCCAATGGCTAAGAATTGATCTTAGGAGCCGTATAGGCGTGAAATTAAAAGACAACAGATACAGTTACCTACTTGTGTAGGTATTTATAACGTCATCAGTACTAAATAAACACAGAAGTAAGCTGCTGCCATTCATCTTGTCGGTTCCTTTAGTAGGCTCTTACGACATCCACGAGCTGAGTTGGAGGCATCAAAATTTTATTTCTTATTTTCATGACATTTGTGACGGCATGCTCTGGTGATGTAGACAAACCTACAGGGTCTGGTTTGGATTAAAAGCAATAGGTACACTGTGTTCGAATTTCGCGCGTTGTATTTAGCAATCGACACACCAATCGCCATATTGGAGAATCAGTTTAACACTTAGATACGCAGGTATAAACTCACCGTCTGCACGAGTTCCGATCGCGTGCCCGATTGACTTACTACTTTATTCAATATCCGTGGATTTTGTGCATATTTATGACATTCGAAGCGTGTAAACAATAAACCGCAACTGACTTATTATAACTCAAAAGTCTTGATACTATCGTCAAATGAACTGGGGCTCTGGTAAGCGTAATATAAGGTAATAAATTAGATCTTAGCCACAACTCCACTGTTCTATACTGTATGTAGGCAGGTATTTTGGGCTAACGCCTAAAATAGACTACCTACCCCCAGTCTTCGAATATTTTTACCCATTTAATGTTACAGAACCTAAAAACAGAAATCTAGGTGTATACAGAATACAATATTTATACATACTAATGTGTTAGTACATGGGTTCGCGCACACGCGTGTCATGTCAAATCTTACCCATGATCAAACAGATGTTAGCTACGATAGAGGCGATCTGATAGAACGTGCGAATCGCAGGCCTGTTTTCACTTTGTTTTAGCTTATTGTTACTTCCTTATTATAATATTTTTATAATCACATACATAGATTCTAAGCATCTACTTCTCGCATTTTACCTCGAGCCATTACCATTTAGAAGGGGTCGGATTTTTGTGATATAAAAACAAGGCTATAGGAAACGTATCCGCCCCTTTTGAAAAGCGAGATTTTACTCAATGCGGCTCTGACTTCATTTTGTTGAGATACCTATATTTGATTGTACGTAGTTGAAGAAAACGGTAGGATTTTAAATCAAATCGTTTTCAAAAATATTAAACTCAAATTTTGTAAAACTTCCAGTTGACTTCCTTCGATAAAAGATATCACTGTAACTCTTGTTCGTCGTGTTGTTTAACTTATTTCAATTTGATTAGTAACTTCTTCAATTTAAGTTCTTATAATGATTTACTACGTTGATTGAAAATTAACTAAGTAGTACCTAGGTATTTATCGCGTTTATTTACCTTATTTTTCCGACGTTTCGACAGGTTTACACACGTCGGGAAAATAAGGTAAATAAACGCGATAAATACCCGTTCAATAGTATTTATAAATATGTGTTCCGATCGCGTAAGTTTAAAAATATTTAGGTACCTAGGTACTGACTTATTTCAATGAGAAGCCCAAGCAGCCTAGGCAGGTAACTAAGTCGCCCATCCTAATATTAACTCCACAATTAATTTCGCAACTGTACTCCACTTCAGGCTGTAGCCACGCGCTCTGATATTATTCTCCTTTCGCAACCTTCCCGTGCTCTCAGGAACTTGCAACACTAAATTAAAGAGCTTCGCGAATTGCGAAGACAACTCTAATTATTACTTGTTGGACGCTTTTTGATGTGCCTGTCATATCACTGTGGTGATGTGATGTGTTTGTTGATTGAATTTGATTAGATCGATGATGGCAGAGTCAAGGCTATTTATGTTATGACTCGCAGAGGCTTCTAAAGGCTGACAAATCTAAAGAAACAAACCGGGAAGGAAACCGATGAAAACTGAGATTCGTAGTAAGTAGGTGTTTTGTGCTAAGTATAACTTTATTTTCGAAAATGCTATCCAATAGTTAGGTCTCCTATAAGTAAGTGGTAGCCTAGATGTTTAGATAGACTGTCAACGCCGCAAAAACGTAGAACAAAATAGCGAACAACTATTTCACCCTATATCGTAAAAAGGCTTTACAAACTTTAAGATTTCTTTTTCAAGATTTTTGCTGCTACTGGCTCAACTCCCTCAAAATTCCTGGCCTCTCGCAGGCTTTTATGTCGATTTTTTTAAAATATTTACAATATACCTACTGCATTTAAACTTGAATAAAAAATAAAAATGCGGTGTAGTCTCCAAATTTGCGTTTTATTTTAATATTTATTGTTGTACGATTCAATCGAAATTCAAAATTACTCACTAGCAAGTTTGCATATGTAGGATTCTAATGTTGAAAGAATTTTTAAATGGGTCCAGTAGTTTCGAATTCCAAGCCTATTCAATTCAAACAAACAAACAACTCTTTTCACTTTATAATATTATAGTATAAAAGAAATAAAGTGTTATTGAGTTTCTCTTTACTTCACTAGTGGAAGAAGTGACTTATGTTGGTATTTATCAAAGATGTCCGAAGCAAGGGCACTGGGTTATTATTATTACATTAGTGTCTACTACTTGGAATAGGTTTAAGTGTGCCGCCACATTAGGTTTAAGTGTGCCGCCACATTAGGTGCTCTGTTTTTATTTGTTTGTATAAAAGAAGACTGACCTGCCATGGCTACCGTGAGCGCGACCACACTCCACAAGACCTCCAGCCCCGTATCTCTCCTCCACCGCATTGTTCTGAAACAAGAGAAACAAACATTAACTCAACGTATTTCTAAATTAAAAATCAACCTACTGGCTTCAGCCCGTGACTTATCTCATGTGATACCTGGATAAAACGTAGCCTGTGTTTTTCCTTCCCCAGGATGCAATTTATGTCGTTGCCAAATCCGTTCAGTCGTGGAAAAGTTACAAACAGACAGACAAAATAACAATAATGCTTAGCTATCAGCCTAGTCCTATCCTAATGTCTTTATGAAACATTTCCTCGAAAAGATTTTGCATAATCAAATAAGAATAAACTATGGTTTCGGTAGCAAACAGATAAACGCACGAAACGACCCGTAAACCATGGGAACTTGAGCAACCTTCATCATGACCATTAAAAGCTCATAATGCGAACAGATGTGCGATTTGACCACCATAAACCACCACAAGCAAATATAAACCTTAACCCCCAAGATCAAGACATTAAATAAAGTAGCAGTGAAATATAACCTAGCGAAGTATTTTGAGCCTTAGCCCAGAAGAGTAGGCCGTAAGGTAGAGAGGCATGAACATAAGCAAATCGCACATTATCTGATTTGCGTAACAATAACAATGAATTATTGAGTTATTGTTGGGCTGACCTCTGCCCCGTGGGCGGATGGAGCCGGGTAGCGGGATCGGTTCCGAATGCTTGCACGTAGCGCTGGACAGCAAAGGTCTTGCAGATAATTGCGGGACTTGAAGGTTGTAGGGCAATTTTTCGTCACTTATTTCAATAATTCCCTGTTATTGAGCTTGTCAATTGCAAGATTTCTAAAGTTTCTAATGTCACTCCATAATTATTTTAATGCGAAACCCAATTTAGTAAAAGTGATAATCGACCAGCAACGAAAGACAAATTGTTATGTGATACAATACCATAGAATTTCGCGAAAAATTTGCAAATCTACGATTACCTATCTATAGGAGCATCAATCGTACGATTTCAAATCAAATCCTTTGTCAAGCTGCAGTCATCATCGGTTGCCCCAATACCACCCAAGTCGGATTACACAACCAATTCATCTCATACATTAGCAGCACAAGCCTCAAATTATTCAGTAGCTATTATTTCAACTACTGGTCGAAGGCAACCGAAGATTATCGATAAGATTATGCAGTGGTTGACCCCTGGTTGCTTGTGTAAACAGGTGAAGCGGTAGGGAACCTTCCGGGGTTGGTACGTAACGAAGACGATCTTTACCCAATCATGTCAAACTTGTACCTAGGTTTAAAACTCAGTAAAAGTCTTTTAAGAAATGGGAAACTAAGATAAGAGGAAATAGGTCCTAGCATGACCTTTTGGTTAACCTCTTCTTCGTTACAGGAAACCCACAAAGGTTGGATTTGTGGCGGGAAGGGCGAGAGTTTATTTTATGCCACGTGATGCCTCTCGGTAAGAAAACAGGTTGACTGATGTGTGTGGCGTCTAATTCCACATAGATTTTATGTACCCTGGAGTCTTTATTTGTTTCTATTCTCTTTCCAGGTGCGGTACTTATTACTTACTATTCGTATGGTTCTTATAAACATTATCCAGTCTAAGCGGGTTCCTGTTCGCCCTAGAGGTTCGGAGAAGTACAGACATCGTTGAAAGTAAGACACTGGAGATCCGAGGTACTGTCTGAACAATTTTTTCCTGCTAGTCCAAAAGGATAAATATTCCTATTCGCGTCTCATTCGATTAGACTGAGTATCAGATAGAAGTTGATCCACCCACCAATACGCGGACCATGATCGCGATCCTGTTTTCTTCAAAATCAAAATCAAAAAATTCTTTATTTCCATAAATACAAAAATGTATACCTAAAAAAGGTCAAATTCTTAAAATAAAACACTGACACGGAAATAAAGTGGTACTTTTGATTTCTGTCGCTTCGGTATGTAAACTAGTTTACTTTATATATAAAATAGATGTTATTTTCTGTAGGCCGGAAACTTTCCTGTGAAACCTTCGGGGACTTAGTTCGCATATGATCAGGCCCAACAACCTACCTCACTAAATACTTCCCCGGAGGAGGAGCAGAAAAGGGACAAACCTACAGCCGTCCGAACTTAACTCGGGATTTTCCGTCTTGGACAACATAACATTAAAAAAACTTAGTGCGTGGATGTGACATGTCTGGAAATTGAAGGGCATTTTACCAAAAAGGCATAAATATATTATGGTAACAAAAGTGTCATTGCGTCACCCAAAGGATTTCACGTAATTTGATGCGTCACCATCCAAGTTACTACAACAATATCTTGGGAAATCTTGATCCTTCTTCCCACAATCTAGCTACTTTCTTCGATGGCATCAGTCATCTTGCGAAATACGTTTTCGCGACTCGCGACTTCCCAGGCTTTCGTCTGTCACGAGGCGCGTGCGATTATGAGCGATGCAACGATTTGCCCTTTATCTAGTATCTGAAGCGTGTGATAGATATCAATGGATCAGAAAACCTAATAAGAACAGGGTCCTGCCTAACCTTTAACAACTTAGAGCCAAGCGATTAATAGTTACCTACCCGAAGACCTGGTGTTCTATTTTTTGCGTTCGTTTTTATTTTCATTTTCTTATATCATCTGTTAGGGGGTCTATCCATTAGTCTATGGTCTAATCATGTCATTTACTCTAATGATTTTATACCTACTGAATAAACACTCGGATTTAATATTCCACTTCTATGACTGTTTAGATTCAATTTTCCCATAGGAATTTATATAACAAGTTCTAAGTTTTAAGGAATAACACCGATGATGATGATGATGGTTGTCAAGAAAAGAAGATAATCTTCATTTAATGACATAACAAGACAAACATTTGTCCTCAACCCTAACACAAGCAAGTTCAAAAGTCATAGAAAGCGGCACGATTACAACAAGAATAAATTAATCTTCGTTGACAGTTGGAGGCGGAAGAACGGCCCTTTTGTTGTCACGACTTCCGGTCGTGTGCGAAGGGTGCTGATTGGCCGAATAGATTTATGCATAAATCGTGAAAAGTTGTATCCACTGTAATCTTATTTTAAATTAGTATATCTCATGTAACCTTCCCATTTATTTCTACAAATGTGAAAGTGCCTGACTTGGTCTCTCTGTCCCTGTCACGTAGAACATAGGATACTTTTTATTTTATTGGGGATGGCAAAGCGTTTGACCACCATTTTTTTTTTTTTTTTTTTTCATTTATTTATGTTTCACATTAAGTACTAAAATTATCTTAAAGCTAACCTAAACCGTAATTCGGTTTGTCCGTAAGCCTCTTAGTCTCTATGATATATCTAATGAAATGTATGTACCTACTAACAATTTAAGTAAAATACAGTGTACTCGTAAATAGTAAATGTCATTACACTGAGCAAGTGACAATGTGGCTTAAGATGGGGCACGCTTTCCCAGAAAGAACTTAATCACTCGGGATTTGAACACTCCAAGATTGTACTGAAACGGAAAAATGGACGCAGGAAGTTCGTTCCACTTATAATGAAAGAAGAGCAGAAACGTTTGGTTCGGCATTCTGGAATGTTATCCAGGTATGGGTGGTATTTACCAGTGCGTCTTCTTGTCCGGTGGTGGAAGGGGGAGGGAGGGATAAGGTCATGTAGATCCTGGGCGTAATCATCAAGGTGGTCCTTGTAGAACACTGACAATTTAGCAACGCGCCGTCTGTGTTAAAGGCTGTGCAGGTAATTCTCCACAAGCAAATCATCGCCTATGAGCCTAACAGCGCTAATTTTTACCGGAAAAATGTCAGAAAAAGCCGCCAAGAAAAGCTAGTTCTCTTCTCTTAATCAAAACCTATATACATAACATACATACTAAACTTTCGGCCTCGTACTTTGAAGGATACAAATCCGGGTGTGAAGCGTTCTTCACACGGTCACGATGCGCGTGATCATAAACCTGATCTAGAAACTTCACGACTCTGCAGTTCCACGTACCCACCTACCTTAGCGCGTGTGGGAGTGGAAATAAGCTTGCTGTGTTCGATCAAATGGGGAAAAGACTTCATTCATTCATTATGGATTGATGAATCTCTGGCTCATTTGGGCCTAAAAAACAAAATGGCGGCCCCAAAAAACCGTTTCATCAAGCATTTATCATTCATATCATCAATTATTTTAAACGCTAATAAAAGTACAGTCTTGAAATTTGAAACAAAACCACCCAAACAAAAACTAGGGCCTACAGAACATGTTTTTCTGGGATACAGGATAGACAATATAATAAATCAGATACCTCACATTGCAAAACTTTGTAAAAGGCTTGCCAGTGCAAACTATGTCCTCCTAAAACTTAAGCCTCTTTTGACCACAAATCTCTGTTATCGGAATATTACGCGTATGTACACACATTTATAAGCTATACCGTTACAACATAGGGAAATAGTTCTGATATTAAAAAAGTTTTAATATGTCAAAAAAGATCAATAAGAATAATTTGTGGCCTGAGGAAAAGAGATTCTGCAAAACCATTTTTCGCAAAATACAAGATAATGACGATTGTATCACTTTTCATATATAAAAGCCTCATAGAAATATACAATAATAGAAATATGTAAGTACATGCAACGAAAAGACATGCACAGATACAACCTAAGAAACATCGATAAACTATATACACCACAAGTAAGGCTAGAGAAAGTTAAAAAACAAGGGCAGACTGTTAAAATAAAGATGTTTAATAACTTGCCTACAAAGATCACTGAATTAGATATTTTTAATCTTTAATATGGTCATATTGGAGTCCTCATTTTTGGATGAGGATTAAGTAAAAGATAAAGTGCAGCAGATTCCCAGATAAGCTTACAGTACCTTATAATAATTTGTTCATTTATTTTCTAATCTATTGTTCATATTATGTCTAAGTTATGGAAAGATGATGAATTAAAATGTGTAAAATGAATGACTTATCTAGTATAAAACATATGTTATAAAAATGGTGAATAAATAAAAATCTAAATCATTTAATTATTTGGTAGGCCACATTAAGTTTTTGACATTTCAATGAATGAATATTGTATGTAGCCGATGGCGTTATGTCAAGTTGTCGGCGGTTGTAAAGTCCATTAAATGTATTTTGTTACTTATGGAATTTACGATGCCTGATTGTCTAAAAACAAGCATAAAAAGTGTTAAAAACAATGGCGTTGCCTACAATAGTGTTAAAGGAGGTGTCTACGTGGGAAGAAACAAACAAAATGCAATTCTAAGTAGACAATAATAATGATCCTAGCTAGATTTTAGTGGAATTTAGGAAGATTGGCAGATAGCTTAGCATAAAAATTAAGAAAAATCCCTAGTAGGTACTTAGGTAGTCCTATCATAATAGCCACTCAAAATGCACACCTACGTAATTTAGTAATTAAATACGTGTAATACAATAATTTAACGTCAGTGTTTTTTAACAATAACTTTTGGGACAATGATCCCTTTACGTTAAATGTAGGATACAAAAATTAAAATTCAATAACTTTATTTCTTTAGGTTTACAAAATAAGCACTTAGATAAGTCAAATTTTGTACATAAACAGTTTTATAAATAGTAATTATTATCAAATAAGAAACAAAATGTTATTGATTTTGTTCGCTTCAATTTTTTGTCCACTAGTAAGTTTATATAATACTTAAAATATATTACAAAATTATTTGCCTAAGTCTAAATATAATGTGATACGTCATTGTACATACGTAATGACGTATGTACAATGACGCAATGAATGGGCAGTGAAAGTGTTAAATAGATCGTATCTAATGAGATACGATCTATTTAACACTTTCACTGCCACCAACGCACATGGACATGTACAACCTCGTCCAGTTGAGGCATGGCAGAGAATGCTTAAAAGCTCACACCACACACCAAGAATGCACTCTACATATAACAAAGTAGAAAAAAAACATTGCTGTTCCTCAGACCTAGCATTCTCCATTGATCGTGTCAAACAAGATGTTTATTTGCATAATCTGTTCCTAGTATTCCGTACAATTCAATCCACCATCAGCTATCTGTGATCTGTGAGGAGGAGCGTGTAATTGCCGTCGCCTGCGCAACACCACACAAAGGGCTGCGGCCGACCTCTGCGCTGGAGTGGAGAACGAATCGATCAGCTACGGTGTATACACTGCTAATCTAACTTTTTAGACGAGCTATGTGACGAAGGGCCGCCTGCGACGCACATCAATTCTAACTAGTATTATAAATGCGTAAGTGTCTTTGTTTATTTATTTGTAGGTCCTTCCTTCACGCCCTTCCTTCCTTAACTTACCAAAATCATGTCGATCGGTTGCGGTAGGCAACCGATACAAATAAAAATACATAAAAATACTATCCGAACTTCGGATAGTATTTTTATGGGGGTTATGTCGACCAGGCATTAGATATACCTTAGTATCGGACCAAAAATTCGGCTCTACTTTTATTATAAGCACGGGCATAGAGTGGAATGGGCTTCGTGCGTCTGTTTTCCCGCAAGAGTACAATCTTATATAGTGTGAATGAGTATTCCGAACCTACGGGTGGTATTTTTCTGTGCGGCTACAGTCCGATGGTGGAAAGAACAAATAAACATATTGTTGGTCGGAAAAATGAAGATATTGTTGGTAGAATAAGTGTATCGCCATAAATACCTACTCTGCTTTTCAGCATACGAATATCAACAAATAAGTTTACAAATAGTCTTCATGAAAAAGCTGGAGTATTGTAATGTTATACGTTAAGGGATGAAACGTTGGTGTTCTTCCAACACAAATAAGGTTCGTAGTTAACCCGCTTACATCCGTAATGAAAAAGCCTAATCGCTAAATAATCGCATCCTCTTCCAACTAAACCTATCACATCCAGTTCTCCAGCTCTCTCACCCAAAGCCAAGGTCCTAGAACAATATAACAGATCGTTTTAAAGTTCTAAACAATCGATCTTTAATTCGGATGTCGGTCCGGATACATCCGAAACGTGTTAACCTAAATAACTTGCTAGAGGATTATGACCTTTATGTTGGTGATGAGTGGCTCTAGAATGGGTCAAGTTTGTTATCAAGGTCTTCGATGTTCAGTTTGTAATTTAATTTGTTTTTGTTGATCATCATAGACGAGATGCATCTCCTATACGACGAGAGAGGCCCCGTGTTGGAGGCCTTGTTCACCAAGACGCTGGGCACTGTGGAGCAGACTCAAGAAGAGGCCTTTCGTCTTATGAACATAGGTAGGTAATATTTCCTAGCGTGAAAAAGATAATTTCTATACTTACCTGCCATAAGACGTATGACGGATTTTGTAGGAGTTTACCCATCCAGTGCAAAACATATTGACAAATGACATGCCATTCAGTAAGGAAGAAGTTCTCTCACCCTTGCAAACATAGTCGGCGATAATTTTTGACCTTGTTTCACCTTTTTTGAAGATTTTTGTTATTCGGGGACACTCTGTACCTAGTCATGTAGGCAGAGTTTTAACTTTTTTTTAAATAAGAACTTTTTCTCGCTCTATCTAAATGGTTTAGTAATTTGGGCAACAGTTTTATTTAACCGGAATCTGCTACCTTTGCCCAACGAATTACTAGAAGGGCACCAGTGAAATGCAATATATTGCATTTCACTGGTTATTCACCTTCATTTATGCTATACATCTTCCTCATAGCGGACTCCCGAATCGGGCCTGCTTGATGCGGTTACGACAGTACTTCTACACTTACATTGTCGATTTGGCTAATTCAGTTATCCTAGAACCGTGATTCTTAATCATCTGGATCCTATTTTATCCGTAATTTACCCCACATAATCAATCTTCGATATATTTTTTACCTACTTCGAAAAAAGGAGGAGGTTCTATGTTCGGCTGTAAATATGTATGTTTTTTAATGTATTTATGATATAGGTACTTAAAATATCCGATTATCTAGAGGATAAAAAGTCTTGCCACGAGTTTTGCTCCAACTCGAAAACTAATATTCTAACAAGGTAAAAGTTTCTTGTTCGCTTCTTTATTTTACCTTAAAAGATTGAAGTAGACAAAAATTCAAAGTGATCACTTTATTTCCTAGTTTTACATAAGTAATCTGAGTTTTGTGACGTGTCCAAGAGTCCTGTAAGGTCTAAAGGAAATAAAGCTGTTTGGGTTTTGAGTTTTGAGTATTCCTATCTATCTGGACAGGAAATTTTATAGTGTTTGAGCCACCCAGGAAGTTTCACACAAAATAACGGGTTATTTACTCAGAAACTATGCAGCTTTCTTAGACAATTTTGATTACTCTTGGTTGTCATTTCACCGTCAGCTTATTTATACTTTTCCTACCTCCATCAATTGCCTCAGCCATTATTTTACTTGCATTATTTACACTATAAATCAACCGAATCGGCAGGTCTCGAAGGGACAGGGCCATATATCTGAATGAAAGTTTGAACTAGGGGTCAGACAGACCGCTTTTGCCTTTTAGTGCAGTTTCACTCGCTGTAGGTAAGGCAGGTAAAGGCAATGCAAATCTGAGCCCTATTCCGAGTTTATTGGCATAATTGCGACCGTTTGTGACTTCGATAATGAGCTGTCAGTCAATCTACTTCCGAGGAGGGGACTAACTGTTACCCGCGGTTTCACTCGCGCTTTTCCGAGACAAGTATACCCTATGTCCGTCCCTGGGATACCGTCTTCCTCCCTGCCAAACATTAACAGCCGCTTAGGCGTGAAAAGTTAGTAGACAGACAGACAGACAGTCAGGCTTACTTTCGAATTTATAATATTACTAGCGGTCCGCTCCGGCTTCGCATGGGTACATTCTATCGCCTATGTTCATCACGGATTATTATGTAGGGTTATAATGGTAAAATATATTTTTTGTCCAGTAGTTTCGGAGCTTATCCAATTCAAACAAACAAATCTTTCCTCTTTATAATGTTATTAGTAGATAAGTATATAATAAGGATATATACTTGACACTGGCAGAATTGTCTAACCAGGCGTATTGTCTAACCAGGCGTATTGTCTAACCGGCCTATTGTCTAACCAGGCGTATTGTCTAACCGGGCGTATTGTCTAACCGGCCTATTGTCTAACCAGGCGTATTGTCTAACCGGGCGTATTGTCTAACCGGCGTATTGTCTAACCAGGCGTATTGTCTAACCGGGCGTATTGTCTAACCTGGCGTATTGTCTAAGATAAAGAATCATCATTATCAAGTATGGATACAAGGAAATGCTTTTATAACCACACAATAACTATTAATTGTTACTAATGACGCTGAACAGGCACACAGTTCAGTGTTTATAGGGTTCCGTAGGCAAACCTTGTAGCTTCACCATGTCCGTCTGTCCGTCCCGTCCGCTCAGCTCAAAGGCTAAAAATTAAATAAGTAAAAAATTAGTACTAGAAAGCTGTTATTTGGCATGGGTGTACATACAGTATACAAAACATATTAATAACGCCAAAAAACTCATATTATAGCGATGTTAAGAAACTGTCCGTGAAGCATCAAATTGTTTGATTCACAGCTATACTATCATTATTTTTCACATCAACTGCATCTATATCCACATGGGTTTCATCCATAATCGTAATTTGCAACAGTTCGTTAAATCGCAGATTCTCGTTAAATATTACAGCACATTGCTGGTATCACATTAAATGTTTTGAATCGATTTCTCGGTTGGTCGACTCCTGCGCATCCCGGCTAGCAGTGAAAGTGTTCTGTGGTTCAAGTGAGAGGCGGCAGCGGTTATTGTTTCAATGACATATTATTCTGGTTTTTTGTGTAGGTTGTTTTTTGTGTGGCATCTGTTGAATATTTTTTTTGAGCCACATGACGTAGTAGAGCTACATACCGAATTTTCAAGCGCATCATAACCATCATAATTTGATTTAATGTATTTATTATTATTATTAAAACACTGTCTCAAAAACCAAAAAACAAACATCTCGATTATTGCGCAAAAAAAAATTACATTACCACGGAATTGAGAACCGCCGAGGTTTTCGTCGGTTGAAATTAGACCGCTTCAGTCTTTATTTTGTGTGACCCCATCCCGTGTACCGGCGCACGCGCACAGGTGAGCGCACTCCTCAGCATTAGATCATTAGCGATCTGCGTAATCATACCTACTCTACTCCGCTGAGATGAGCCTTATGTAATTACGGTGCTCTATTGACAGCTTCAGGGAATAGTTTAGTACGGGTATTGAATATTACGTTTGTCTAGTCTAAACGAACACGCGATAAATCTCATGGTTTTGATGGTACCGAAGTTCTTTATTAATTATTAAAGAAAGCTTTTGTAAATGCACTTT
This sequence comes from Eupithecia exiguata, assembly GCA_947086465.1. NCBI lineage: Eukaryota > Metazoa > Arthropoda > Insecta > Lepidoptera > Geometridae > Eupithecia > Eupithecia exiguata. Next base: position 762,617 of record OX352246.1, read on the forward strand.
ACTGACTAGGGAGGACTGATAAGTTTGTCTAAAAAAAGTTTAGTTTTTAAAATAACACACACCGAGTGAAAGAGATTTGAGAGAAATGCCCTGTCATAGCATAATGTTCAACAAAAAAAAAAACTGCTGAATTGCGGACCTCCTCTTTATGGAGGTTTTTTGAAGTAGTGTAAAAATAAGCAACTCTGGGTTTTTGGCAGGACGTCAAATTGTTGATAATAACCAATTTCCAAAAATTGGTAAACAGCATGCACCTAAAAAGCTGTCACCGATCTTGGTCGACCCTGTTCAGCGATTTATGCCTTCGACTGTTCAGCCTGTGAATAATGTCACCGTAACTCGGATGATCTCTCGTCACGTAACCACGTACTCTGTTTCTTGGAACATGCTTAATTACCTTCATTCTTACTGGAAATTAGTTTCTTGCAGCCGGCTTCGTCTATTCCTTGACGAGAATATAAAACCCTTATTAGATTTGTGACTTTGTGTAGGTATCTATCGAATATAAATTTAAATATACACTAACGATGAGAGCTATGCTCGGAGTTTCTCTGAAGGATAGAATTCGTAACAAATACATCCGACAGAGAACGAGAGGTAATCGACATAGCTCAGAGGATTAGCAAGCTGAAGTGGCAGTGGTCTGGCCATATCTCGAGAAGAACCGACAACCGCTGGGGTAAACGTGTTCTTAAGTGGAGACCACGACTTGGCAAACGTAGTGTAGGACGCCCTCCGACCAGGTGGGATGATGATTTGCGAAAGACTGTTGGCATATGCTGGATGCGTCAAACTGAAGATAGGGCGCTGTGGCGCTCATTAGGGGAGGCCTATGTCCAACAGTGGACTACTATAGGCTGATGATGATGATGACTTACGATGTGTTAATTAAATTTTTATAATTCAACTTTTCTTGATTCAAATTCATCTAATAAGCTTGCACCTAAGTCTAATAAGGCAAAGTCAGTTTATATTTTGTCAGTTTGATACAGTCTTAATATCTACCCTACTTGAATTTGTCAGTCAGAAGTCAAGTAGGTAAGTACTCGATATGTGTTGATGACATCTTTGCAGGAAAGTTTGTTGTAACTTAACACATAATGCAAGATTGAGTAAAATTATTCATACCATAAAATGGAATCCTTTTATGTTTTGAATAAGTTTGCTCAATCTTGCATTAAGTGTATCTTGCAAACTACTGCAAAATAATGTAAAATTGCAGAAACACGATTCAATAGGAATCCTACAAAATAGGGTTAAATTAAATCCCACAGAACTCATAGAAATAAATCCTTAGAGTTTACGTTTTAGTTCATAAAATCTGCCATTAAATCGCGCTTTTAACTATCGTAATCAAATCCAACCTTAACCCATCGGTATAGAGTTCACACGGAGAGACGAGCTACCTACGTGAAGACAGGTCTTCATAAATCTCTGTATCACGTAAATAACGGCGTAGATCTCCGCCATTACTCTCAGTTACGTCACGTACAGTGCGCGTGTTACAAACTGCACACCGAACATAGTGTTGACAATATTTTGAAGTCTCAGTTCTTCGTTCTGTTCACCGATTTTTATCGTTGACTCTACCATCATTTTTAAACAATTCCGAAAAAGGAGGAGGTTCTATGTTCATCTGTATGTATATTTTAAAAGTATGTCCGACGATTTCTGTTAAATTACAGATTGATTTTGAAAATTCTTTTGGTACAGAGAATGATCCCGAGGTGGTCCTTAAGTTTCATTCCCGAGAGACTTACATTCCCACAAAACTTAAAAAAAGTGTAAATATTATGGAATTTGAAGTTGGTTTTTAGTTATTTCAAAATAATTACATTTTAATATAATCATGGATATCGTTTAGAAAATTGAAATTAATTTTTTATCTATAATTTATGAAAATAATGCTTTTTATTTATAATTTATGAAAACAATTTTAGGGAAACAAAATAACCTCTTAAAAAAAATAAATTAAATCCTCTCAATGAAAAAAACATCTACATTTGTTTTCATTAAACAAATGTAGATGTTTTTTCATTGAACTTTCGAATTTATACCTATTTTCATGTTTAACCTGAAACGTTAACAAAAATGCCGACATGCTGACCTTAATCTTACATTGGTGTGTATAGTGGGCACATCGAGAAGGTAGGTAAGGTACCGTGAGTACCTTCCTGCATCACACATCATATTGTGAGAAGAAACGCATACGCACTTTTCAATCTACACGCTTAATCTTGATGAAATACCGTGAGACTTTTTAAAGAGGCGACTAAATTGAAGGACAACTTGCAAATATTACAATAGAATAAATATTTTTGATACTTACTTCTACTTCTACCATGAAACTTAATTAACAATTAATGTATTTTATTCACAAGTGGACTCACAGTTAAAACCAAATCGTCTAAAAGTCAAGTACATATAAAAGTACTAAGGTCAATCATTAGGGTCTTATTGCTCAAGCGTTTTCTTAAAAGAAAAAGAAATAGTTATCATTAAACTTACCTTCGATCAGGAAAAGCAAGGAAGTTTTAATACGGCATCACCACTCATGGGCGCATTATTTTTAGTCTGATCGCCTGATTGGTCGACAGATAGGATAACTTTGCAAAGTTTAAAAGAACCATCATGAAACTTGGGTATATTTTTAATAAAAGCTAACAAGAGAAATCGCGTTTATAATTTAGATACTCTGCTTAAACTAAAAACCGTCTGCAAATTCTTTAATATATACCCTGTTTTTTAAGTTGGCAGGATAAATAGGTTCTTATCCTTCGGGAATAAAAACATTGCGGGACTCAACAGCGAAAGAATCATTCAAATCGGTGTCCACAGCCAAAGGAGTACATAGTACATTAAAAAATATATATACAGCCGTTCCTAGCACGTTGTCCCTGCTCTGGAATTGGCGGTTGTATAAGATTCATTCCCAAAGAAGTGTAAAATTTACCAAAACGCTTGCTCTACGTCTCACGCCGGCCACATAGAATCCACGCACTGTATAGATCCTATCAGCTATGTTGAGACACGAGAGAAACCGGGAGAGTGGTTTATAGTATCTCGGCTAATTAGGCCCCGATTGTGGTATCCCTAGATTGCGGGCCAGATTGCCTGAGGTTAGTGTAATAGGGCATTCGTGTGCTCAATTTTCAAGTGGGTGCAAATTTGACACCCTTTGAAATTAAGATTTTGGTGCCAGTTTCGGTCTTATTTAAGTTTGAACTGACTTACTAATTATAATTAGTCACTGTAGTTATAAGAGCGGAAATCAATCTTTCGAATGATTTTTCGAGTGATCATCGATCAACCTTGATCCCGGTACCTACCCGTCGACCTTTACGTTACCTGATCGAAGGTACAAGTCATGAATTCGCGAGAAACTTTGTGGTAAATCGTTCACTTTTTCGGTGACGAGTTTGCGAGCACCTTATAATCACGTGACAGTTCTAGCACAAAAAAAACTGACTTACCGTACATTTTCGCCCGCGAGTCGAAAAGATAAAAGCGATAACAGAAGCGAATATAGCTTTTTGACAGTTTAAAATGAGATTGCCATTAAAAACTATCTAAAGTGGTCTCCGCTCCTGCTGTTCACCGTAAATGCATGTAGCATATAGCATAATGATGATAACTCTGACCTCTTAACCTTGAAGGATGCTACCAGGTAACCAGTTATGGATGGAGGAAAGGGAGACTTTTGCTCTGCTGTGATATATTTTAGTATTATATATACTACATGCAACAACAACATATACTGGGTTTTAACCCAGTAAAAGTTGCTGGCGTTATTTAATGTCAAGGCTTAAAATTCAAGTTGCATTGGTTATAAAATAAAATTCCTTTATTTCAGAGTAGTCCATAATAACACCTCTATACTGTCCTTACAAAACATAACCTAGAAATCAGAGTGTACGACTAAAAAAGCTAAGGAGGCGAAAGAGAAGGTAAAAATGTATCTAGGTAGTGTTTTTAGGTCATAACTAAAAGGTAGGTTTAGGTAAAAGCAAAATGGTCTCAGAAGTATCATCCGGCTCGCATATACCACATGAAAGTGATCGTATAAAACGATTATGAATAATATTATTGTTTATTACGTCAGTTATGTAAGCGTAACGAGCGCTATTCATAGCGCTTTGCATTCTAATGTACCTAGCTCTTTGCTCTATCACTTATGAATTTGCTCTGAATGGCACAGTTTTTATTGAAAATTTATATTTTATTTACGGTTTTATTTGACTTTAAATTCGTAGGCCTGCGTCGTTGGGTTACCTGAAGCAATTTTCGGTGCATGTGGAATTGAAATTGCAACGATGCATAAGTTATGGACGAAAGAAACTTCCTGTACAAAAGACATAAACGCGCTTCACATCTAGTACGATTTACTAAGAGTGTATTGAAACCAGTTTTCGATTATTTCACTGATGGTTTATGTAAGTGTACTCCTTCGGGACATAACATATACATCCAGCACCAAATATGAGGATATTTTAATGCGGTAGCGGTGCTGGATGTTATGTCCTTTCTCGGCAGCGAGAATAAGTACGTATGTAACATTTTTTTTCGCAAGAGTGCTTGTATATTTTCACGATAGTTTCAAAAGCATATGCTCACCTGACCTATAACATAAGTCAATACTTATGCTAAAGATTCTTGCTTGAGTGAGGTATTGAAAATGACTACGTGATGCGTTGAGGGTACTCCAGACTTCTATTCAAATTGATTTTGTCATCGTCTAGTGACCGTCTGATAAGTTAGGGGCTGTCATTGAAAACGTATTGAATATATATACTCGTACATATAAACGTCAAGTGCAAGTCGGACTCGCGCAACGAGGGTGGAACCCTCGTTGCTCGTAACTAAACATTATAATATTAATTATATAAAAAAGACCTTGTTTCTTGTCAAATATCATGATTCTAGCTCAACGGTAAGTAGGTACCCTATAGGTTTTGGTCCGTGGCGAGAATCAAAATCATGCTTTTTGCGATTAGACTACAATACTAATACAGTTTTCGAATTTTTTCCTTTACTTGTGTGATAAGACTTTCTTTCTTGCCATATATCTGATTGATTCTAGTTCAACGGGATATAGATATTTAGTGCAGGTTATTTCTTTGGAAAATTCAAAAAAATTGGACATAAACTGCTGTAACTTTTGATTGCGTTGACTAAGAAGTTTGATTTATATCGAGGCTCCAAGAGGTTACGAACCTGACCTGACCATATATGAGGTGAATTTCAACTCGATACACAGACACACACACACACACGTTTCTGAGAAGAGAGTTGACAGACAGACAGACGTACAACAAAGTGATCCTTTTTTCGAAGGGTGAAGGGTTCCTTTTTTCCTTTTGAGGTACGGAACCTTAAAAACTGGCATTCTATTTACAACATAGCAAAAGTCAAAGAAACTTTTGTTTTAAAATGAAAAGGCTCCATTATATATTTCTGAAAAGATAATACGGTATACATAAATGTATATATCTATTGTATATACATGCGATTTCAAAAAGCTGATTAATTGTATTCATATTCTCTGTGGACATCCACAGAGAATATTAATACATATATATAGATTTCTACATAGAAATATATCTGCATATTAATTTTTATATTTGTTGATGTTTTTATCGTGACATTTGATCATTGAAAAGTAGATATTGTACGACTTGATCGCAAAATTTCTGAACGTGACATCACTATTTACCTTATTGTCGTGAAGCTTTTAGCGGGATATCTTTTTCGAAAGAAAGAAAATTATTTCTTAGACACAACACACAAACAACACACATATAGTTTTATATAATTTATTTGTTTCTAATAAAATTTTATTCTGATCGTATGAACAGAAGCACTTTGAGTTGACAAACTTAACGGTAACGTCACAGAAAAAGAGCAGCGTTGTTATCACCCGAAAATTAGTGTGGATTTATTTTTCGTTTTTTCCTTAATAATAGAAAAACTTGTGGGTGTCATATTTTGTCCGGTAATGAAAACAAACTTAACATAAATAAAATCTATAAAAAAAACTATGCACATACCCGTCTCATTAGAATGGGTTGAAAAATGTATTTATCTCTAGTAGTTAGATAGAGCCTTGTGTTATCAGAGGTAACCTCACCTACATGGGCGCTAGAAAGCAAGGACGCTGCGCCAGCGCATCTCGTACTGTTTACTATCAGCTGATCGTCTGTCTGGCAGGTCACGACTTTGCAAGGTACCTTATTAGAGCAAGGATACTTTTTGTGCAGTCATTTTCTTAGCGATTTGGTAGGAATTCCGTCAATACCATTTGATGGTGGATGTCATTGGATGGTTTTGATTATAATTATAAATTTCACGACCGAATGGCACGGCGGGCGAAGGTCCACCAACAACCTATAACGGTCCACTGCTGGAGGCAGGCTTCCTCCGATAATCGCCGTATTGGCTTTTATCTCAGGGATTAATGCCCGTAATCCCTACGCTGAGGGCATGCGGGTTGGGACTTGTAGTTCGGTGGGAGGTTCGATTCCGACCTCGGGACAAATGTTTGTAAGATCTGCAGATATTTGTTCCAGGTGTTCTGGGTGTTTTCTATGTATAATAGAAAAACAATCTAGTATTGTATTAAGTATATCAGTGATCTAGTACCCATAACACAAGCTCTGCTTAGCTTGGGGGTGATGCTGTGGATTGACCAGCATTGTTTATTTATTTTATATAAGTAGAGGTCGTGTGTGATGTATACTTTCTGCTGCCCGCAGCTTCGCACGTGCACCCGCAACAAATATTTGCAGATCGTATAAACATTTGTCCCAGGGCGGGAATCGAAGATGAAGTCGTATTGCGAATAACAATGATGTTGATTTCGAGTGCAAAGTGCTGGATGTTTTATAAGGTCAAGTCTAGCATGTTATACATTATATTTATGCAAACACTTCAAAGGCATAACATATAAGTATTTTGTCATATCATCGGGGTGACCAACTTAGGTGGTCTGGTCAGTCTTCTCCGACCTTTGACCCTTGACGTCCAGAGGCTATATCACCTATTATAAGAATAGATATTGTGATCCCGGATAACACGAGGTCAAAGACCCGCTTCATGGTTTGGGATTATAATGTACACCTCATTGTTGTATTAGATCCAGCCCGCGGCTTCCCTCGTGCGGTTTCTCATCGTACCTATGATGCGTCACGTGAGTCACGCACGACTCACGAGATTAGCAAGAAGTGTCATAACAGGGTGTCACACCCATTTTTGAGTCTCAATCAGGTTTTATAGTGCTAATGAACCACTAAAAAATGCATATTTTTTAATGACGCAATAAGTGCATTTAAAATTTACATTTTCAAGTTGCGCGCGTAACTTGACGGAAACGCTGGACGCAGTGGACGCTATATTGTTCTGTGGTCATGACGTTAGTTGGATGTGAGATCTGAACAAATGCGCTGATGTTGCTGATGACAGTTGATACTTTTTATTTTGTTATTTTATGTACTAAAACGCAGATTTTCTGACCGCTTAAGATATCTCAATAATATATGTTTTGATTTTTTTCTCATATAGAGTAAAATACCGTAGAATATTATAATAGTTAATAAAGTACTTCTAAATATTACGTGATGGTCCTCAAAATTAATTCGAGCTGTTGTTAAGCTAATAACTTTCTGATTTTATTTCGTAAATCTTCCAAGCAAGTATTTCACAAAACGAAGTAAAGGTACACCGTATCACATTCACATCGCAAGGCGAACCTTTTGTTATTTAATTACACATCAGTGCAAATAAAACGTCACAGTCTATTTAGTTGCCGTACAATATCGAGCGGAGGATGTTGATGGCTATCGGCACAAACACCGTGAAACGAGATAGAAAACAGCCTTTCATTGTACTATTCACGTGCAACGCAGTCTACGAAGGTTGGGATTAAGAGGTGTAATTGTATTGGCAAATTGGTGGCATTACCCGACAATCGAAATAGGTACAGTTGGTTTAAATACAATGTTACTAATGTTGTTATTGGAGAAATCAAATGTAGTTAGAGTAAATCTAAGGTTGCAGTTCGATTCATGAATTGAAAGTAAATTGTTTGTTTTTATTGGCTACTGTGTTCGCTAATTTGATTTAATGAAGACTTAACCATTGAAATAATTTAATACTTATTGTGAATAATGGTCAAATCAAAAGTAACATTTATTTTAAAGGTTGAACAAAGTGCAATGCCTCTATCCCCAAATGTTAATAGTTTGTTTTGTGTTCGCTGATTTGATTTGATGGTATCTCTACATGGCATTAATGATTTATTTGCAATGAGTAATTTATCTTAAGTGTCAAGACGTACAAAATACGTACATATTTAATTTAATTAAACAAATTTCAAACTGGAACCCAAACTACGGAATTTTCTCAGCTACATACCTGACTCACTCTTACCATGTTTGTACCCGTTTTCACGGATGCTACCAGCGCGCGCATCTTATTGTACGAATTAATTGCGTTTTTATTTGCATTCGCGTCTTTCCTATTAAACCGTGCGTGAATGTATATGCGGAAGAGGTTATGTCAGTTACTTTTGCTCGTGAGTGCAAATTAGCCATTTTGTATCTACGCATGAATAAGAATTTCAAATTTGATTGTTCACGGGTATTTACTTAGCTTTCATAATTTCTCAACTTAAGCAGTGAATTTAATAGTTTAACATTTTAGAATATTATAATGAAGAGATTCGCATGAGCTCCAAGGTCAAGGATGTTGGAAACCTAATAGGTATTCCAATTTAAATAGCAATTGGCATCGGAAGGTACTAGGCACACTATTAGGGTAAGTAGGAATGAATGAATGAACACTATTGTACACAATAAATGAATAAAAACACGGAAACAAATAGTAGGTACCTATTAATTCCATCACTTTGCAACCCCACCTGGCATCTCAGTAGTTAGAAGCAGAAGTCAGCTGGAATGTGATGGACCCAAGACCTCTAATAAGAAGTCAACAATTTACGAGTTTCATGTACTTCTACTATATATACTTCATTTATGTTGAGGTTATTGTAAGCAGGCGATGAGGTGGTTCCAATATTTGGCTTATTTTTGTAAATTATTTTTGTATCAGAGAACGATGATTCGACGTCACCAATTTAAATGCTACACACTTTGACATGCTTCGACGCGGGTCACCCTTTGCCGCTATGATTTGCCGTTTCCAAAGTAAAAACATCGATAAAATAGAAAAGAAATATTCTGGTCATAATAAAAACAAACTGTACCAAAGCAATTTCACCACGAAATCATAGATCATTAAAACCTTGTCGAGAGTTCAGATCGGTCGAGTCCCGGTATCTGCCATCTAACGAGGCACCTAATGTCTGGTGATCACAATAGATAGATACCTTCGACAATTAGATCACGTAGTAAGTCGCATGAGCTTATTACCAGTACTGATGGCAGAAAAAGCTAGTTGGGTCAGTTGACGGTTTTGCAAGGATCCGTCAGTTTTTTGTCTCACTTTGTTGTGTGTAGAATTACTACTTGACTCATTTAGGTACTGCCCACCCTTACATATTCTTACCAAGCAGTGGCGGCTCCATGCAGCTAGACGTCGCCGGATATGTGGTCCAGGGCACCGAAAATGCTAAATGCCCTACGATTCTCTCCTAAACATAAAATAACGTGAAAGCTGGAATACAAGGAAACAAGTTATTATTGTCAAGGATGTGGTAATATTTTTTTTTCTTTTTTTTGGCAAAAAATATCAACAAGGCTTTTGTCACACTTTGTTAACGTATTTAAATATCATCCCTTAAATTAGATAAATAGAAAATTCTTTATTGCACACATAACTTAAATATAACAAACAAAGATAAAAAGAAAAAAAAATGTGTCAATTGGCGGTCTTATCGATCAGCAGCGATCTCTACCAGACAACCGTGGATGGATAGAATCGTTGGATTGAACGGGGATCTGTGTGCATTAGTAAGAAGCTAATATAATAACAAAATTCTAAATACAGTTAAAATATCAAATCTTATTACATACAACATACATATAACCTACCAATTATAATTTCAAAAATACCTTAGACCGCATTACCAAACAATCTACCTAGAGTTTTTTTGCCATCGGTACAGGAAGCCTTATGAGATTTCAGGCGAACTCGCAGCCACGTCGCTAGTTATGTAAAGATGCGCCTGACTTTCAAATAGAAAGGATAATGAGAGTCGTCGATACCGGCGCCTGCGCAGGTCGGCGCGCAAAGCGGTTACACGAGCTTCCTAGGGTATAGGTAGGTATTGTAGGTAGATAATATGTACATTAAATGTAAGTTGGCTATCCATGTAAACTTTAGCAGTGCCACCGCCCCGGATCGTGGAATCAGTTCGTTTGTGAAATGGCTAGGCGGATTACAAAACAAATGCTAACCTATTTCATTCATTTTGACGAGATGGCAATGGCTAAGTAACGTTCAGCCGTATTGCTGAAGGTTGATCGTTTAAAAATCGGCATAAACTGATTCTTCGATCCGGCGGCGATATCACTTAAAGACGTAAGGAAGGAGGTTTAAAACCAAATAAAATAACAGTTTATAGCGACCTTCTACTAAACTGTAAAGTAGTAAGACAGCTTTTTAACTTCTTCGAAGGTAAATTTTGAAATACGCACACAGACCGCCGCGCATAGAGGTTTTTATATCCTAATCGTACAAAAGTTTATCACTTGTTCCACCATGACCGTATCGCACAGATGTACATGTACATCTCTCGGTGCATATACATATCTTGGTGTACCTATACTATCCATCTATTATCAGCTTTCTTCATTCATTGTCAGTCGGCCATTCTACATAATTGTACATTGTCGTCTTTCTACTCTCTTTTCGGAGAAATTAATAGTTCGTTTCGAAGAACTGTTTACAACATTGCTTTTATTACTCTTGTTTACATAAAGACATATTGATAACACTTTTTTGTACAACAGTAGGTAAATAAATTTACAAAAAACTAGAAACAAAAGAACTTTACTAACAATGAAAAGAAAACAAATACCTACGGACAAATACATACCTAGGTGCTTCCTCACCTCAGCTCAGCAGCGTATAATGGTCCACAGATGGACGCAGGCCTCCCCCAGGCGATTATCATCGCCTTATTGGTTTTTATCTCATGATGGGGGTAATGCGCATAATCCCTGCTAGGCATGCGGGTTGGGGATCGCAGTTCGGTGGTAGATGTATTCTGCAAGAGGCGCTGCTGCCCGCCCCCCCCGGTGTATGTCCCTTAGTCGCCTCTTACGACACCCACGGGAAGAGTAGGGGTAGTGCAAGTTCAAAGCCGGCGCCACACGGCATGTGCTTATTTTATTTAAAATGATGTCTCTTCATGAAACTTATAATAAGTATTTTAGGTAAGTAACCTGTTTGTTTTGAAAAAACTACAAACTGACTTTAAATCCTTGTATTTAAATGAATAAAATAAGGAAGCAACCTCAGGATTATTCTCCATAAAATAGCGAAAGTACAAATCACAACAATGTACAAATCACATTGTTGTGATTTGTACAAATCAATCAATAAAGATCTCCAGAGATCGACGAACATACAGTCGAACATAGGACGTCGCCTTCTTTTGTTTTTTCACCGCTAAAACAAAATAACTTTACCTATCTACTTTACAAGTACCTAACTACTTACTAAGTTTACAACTACCACAAGATATTAAGGAATTAGGTATCTCATTGTTTTAAACTCTTGTCAACAACATATTATATATATTGTACAACGATATTATATAAATAAATAATGCTGGACACAAATAAGAAGTAACTGAGTTGTATAAAAAGAAAACAAATAATCTGTGCTGAAAAGGTTTAAGGTATTGCTCTGGCACTTTAGAGAACTTTGATCATGTTTGGATACATATTAGTTTTCTTAATTATGTTGAACATTAAAAGCATTGTTGTGTACCTACTTGACCTATATTCGTCACAGAGTAGAAAATTTGAAAATATTATCCTAATAAATAGTAAAAATCCATTGTTTCTCGTCGTGAGAGACTTGCAAAACGTGAATTCGCGCCATTCTCAGTTTGCATTGATGATGTTATCTATGATTACGTGGTCAAGGAGGTACAGTGCACGGAATTGCTCAGGCACTTTTCACAAAAATTTGTACTAGTCTTTTTTTCTGCATGATATAGGTACGTTATTCTATCAGATGCATATTACGTAGAGTCACTATTACAAGTATAATTACAATAAGTTTGATGCGTCCCAATGCTGGGCCAAGGCCTACCCCTGGTCTCTCCACGCATCAGTCACTATTAACACAAAGAATTTTGAATAACTATGTAATTCGCAGGCAGTTTTTTTATGGGATTCACCATCGAAAACTGTCACAGAATTATTTGTAGTGAAGAGCTTTGCTTTAATCGGTAGCGGTAGCGCTAGCGGTGGACATGACAGCAACCAATAGGTAGCAACTTTGAACCGAATATACATTATTCGTTTCTAAGTTGTAATACATTTTGTTTTTTTTTCAAACAGGTTTCATTGAAGGTGACAGGTGACTCTTAGAACCAAATAATGTAGGTAACCAATTTTTTTTTTTTCCAAAGAGATTTCATTGAAGGTGACTCCTTAAGGTATGTTTTCAGTTCAGACTTCTACACTACTTAGCTAAGGTCGTATTCTTTTATTTTAAAAGAATTTTTTGTCGAGTGCGAAACAACAGCCGTATACTGTACATAACGATATTGTTTTCAGCTTTTTGAGATTACAAGAGCATGAGATTTTATAATTTTATAAATTCAAGGCGTAACTAAATATAATTGCAATTAAAATGAGATGAATACATAATTATTATGATTACATAGGATTTTACTTACATATTGTTTAGTACCTATTTAAATTAATTTAATCACGTAACGTAGCGTTAACGATAGTTTATAGTTCAATTAATGTGTATAAGTTTTTCAGTGTATACGATCGGTAAATTCATTTTTATTTGTGATTATTAAAAAATTATTTCGTTAATATAGAGAAAATTAAAAGTCGACTTCGAATCCCTTAGATTTAAACAATTTTTTAAAGACTTGAGTGTTAATCTGGATGAAATTTGGCACAGAGATAGATTATAGTCTGGAATAACACATAGGCTGCTTTTTATTCCCGAATTTCTACGGAAACGGGAACTACGCGGGTGCGACGCACCGCTAGTCCTCTATAAAACTGCAAGAATCATCCAAATCGGTTTATAAACGACGGAAAAACGACGTACATAGTACATAAAAAACATACAATATACAGCTGAAAATAGAACATCCTCCTTTTTTCAAAGTCAGTCAAATAAGTCGGTGTCCAAGTTTCTAAAAGTCTTTGGTTTATATATACCTCCTATCTTGTCCAACAAGTTTATTAAAAACAGCACTAATCCCATAGTACCTAATCCGCCATTTCTACAGATAATACCTAGTGTTAAACCACCACTAAAGCTTTAAAGCTAGGTTTGTCTAGCCTAGTGCTTAAAGCTTGGTTTGTCTAGTTTAGTACCTACTCAAATCCTTTCTCTCCAAAACTGGTAGACATTTAAACAAAACATACAACAACCGAAAGTTACCTAACGTTATATTTAAGATCCAATTCGACCTGTGCTTGTAAAAATGGCCATACATGATCGGTCCGATCTTTGTAACTTTATACTATGAGACCTAATGGTCCGTTCACATGACGACAGAGTCATGGTGAGCCTTCTGTCATATGTTTCCGAGACTCCAACATGTGGAGAAATAAAAATTCAAAGTTTTGAGAAAGTTATAAAGACGAGCCCCGGGACTAGCTATTTCATAAAAGTTTCAAAAGTATAAGTATACTAGTTTAAGTAAGCGGCTTCGCATGTGTCCTATATGAACGTTTTAAGGATATTTCTATCCCATGGAAACTGATTTATGAGATAAAAAGTAGCCGTAAGTGTTATTCCAGGTTTAGATCTACATCATTGCCAAATTTCAGACGTTTTTCTGACAACTTTGATCATAGTGGAACTCACTTATGCCTCATTTACGGTGACGCGGGGCGTCTCGTGTGGCGTGGCGTCTCTCCTCTCTCTCGCACTCTACAACGCCATATGTTTGAAATTACAATTCAGTGCGGACCGCGCCGCCCAACGCAATGCACGACGCCGCGTTTCTGTAAATGAGGCCTTAGTCTTTTATTTTTAAACAATAGTATATCTACTTTTTTACCAACGGTTTAATCACCAAGATCGGAGGGACCGTGTATGGTGGTAGTTATACTTTAAGTCGATAGGTTATGCCAATAAAACCATTTGTCATAATAACTTACGTAAGTAATATCGTTGGGCAGATTTCCAACAGATATCGATCAGTTGTTATGATATTTTATTGTTCAGCTGTATTTGGATTACAAAGGTATTGTGCCATGTCGTGGCTATCTATTGTGCACCTATGTACCCAATTTATTATAATAGGATGCCATAATTATAATCCGATATGTGCCTGTATCGATAAGAATGAACACACTAACTTAAATTTTGTAGTTTGATTTCTTCGAGAAGAATTGTCTGCGTGTCATCTGTCACCATTCCCGGGAACAAACATATCTGTTTATTTTTTATTTATATAAGGCATCCAACATGAGACTAGAAAGCAAGTTATTTTATTTTCCTTTGCCCTAGTTTAATATCAAGTATGTAAAGTATCTCAAAAGTATTAACATAGGAATACTACAGAGTCACATGTGTCTATACGTCTCAGCAAGCAAAATCACAAAGGCAGCTTAGGTATAATTTCGCTTTTGCCAGACTCTTCTGTCGTGTGCATCTTATATCCCAAGTTGTAATGGGAAGTTAAGCCAAACTTAACCTACTGAGCTCTTTATACCTTTCGTTAAAGGAAGAATTAACTGTCGTGTGCATCTTATATCCCAAGTTGTAATGGGAAGTTAAGCCAAACTTAACCTATTGAGCTCTTTATAGGAAGAATTAACGTTCAATAACTTTGTAAAAAAAAAAAGACGAATTCCTTAAAATCCGTGGTTAGAAAGTAAAAAGATTAAGTTAATTATGACAGCAACGCCTCTATTATTACGTGTGTTTTAAACGCCAACTTAAATATGGCAGAACAAAATAAACTTTTGTTCGATTAAGTCCCTAATTTGTACATTATGTTTAAGCTCATAAAATTATTACCAACATTATAATATACTAAGTTATTCGGGGCGAAGGACATTATCAAACTACTATTTTTAACAAGATGTAATAATGACCTCCACTTATAGACATCCGATTTGACTGCAGGTTTGTAAATAATAGATTTACAAGCATAGTTTACAACACTGTAATTTGATTTGATGCTTCGTTATGCGTGAAATTGCCGCAGACTTGACCTGCGCAAACGCAGCATTTTACGATGTTGACAATTATGGTAGCTGCGCCATTGTGTCCATAGGTTATATTACTACAATTTAGCCCTACGTGTGTATATTCAGATAGGTAATTGCTTTTAAATACAACATACCTAGGTTAAAAAACATTATCTACTCAGATATCAGTGCTTTATTTCCTTTAGACCTTACAGGACTCTTGGACATGACACAACATTTAAATAGCATTAGTACCTAAAACTAGGATATAAAGTGATCACTTTGTTTTTTGTTCACTTCAATTATTTCAAAAGGAGCAAACAAGAAACCTTTATCTTGTTAAGTTGTTAGTTTTCGAGTTGGAGCAAAACTAGTCCCAATCTGCTAGGTACCATCATACACAACTTGCAAAAATTGCAGTTTATAAACCTTTTAGATGTAGACATCAGCCAATCTGGGTCATCGTATCATGGGTATTAGTGTGTGATGCCATAATCCCCACGCGTACGCCAGGGCATACGGGTTGGGGATCGCAATTCGGTGGTGGATCTGTTCTGCAGAGGGCGCTGCTGCCCGCCCCCCGGTGGATATCCCTCCCTCGCTTCTCTAGACACGCGCAGGAACTGTTGGGGTGGTGCTCATTCTAAGCCGGCTCCACAAAATGTCACACTATTAGTTATAAATATAGAAGTTTGAATGGATGGATGTTTCTTACTTCTTCACGCTAAAACTACTAAATGGATCGGGACATAATTTTCCATTGATATAGCCCTAAGTCTTGAAGCAAATATAGGCTATTCTTTGTCCCATAGAAAATTTCCCATGGGATAGGAATAACCTTCAAACGTTTCCTTAGGAACAACGCGTACGAAGCCGCGGGGAGAAACTAGTAACGTAATAAGGAAGAATACCATACCCAAACCATAAAATCAGTCAAAGTTAGCCATCAGTTGTATATCTTTCGGCTTTTTACCATACAAGTAGAATTCGCACGGCCCAAAAATGCGCATCACAACGCTGCGCACGCGACGTTATATAAGCGCCACCTCGCGGCGCGCGTGGGAACTACTGTGATCCACTTATTGGGACACTGATAGCGAATTCAAATTGTTGGACTAATTACAAAACAGAATGGTATGTTGGTTGAGATCGGAGACAAAATCTACATGTGATTGTTGTGATGCTACTTTGCTCAAAGAATATTGCCAACTTCAAAAGTGGTTGAATACCTGCTCTGGTTACTGATCTTTGAAAAAGCTTATCTGATCTTTGAAAATTTACACACAGACATT
The DNA here is from genome assembly GCA_947086465.1 of Eupithecia exiguata. Taxonomy (NCBI): domain Eukaryota; kingdom Metazoa; phylum Arthropoda; class Insecta; order Lepidoptera; family Geometridae; genus Eupithecia; species Eupithecia exiguata. Next base: position 779,274 of record OX352246.1, read on the forward strand.
TTCGCTTTTAAACACTTCGATTTTTGTCGCTGACTGTACTTAGTGTAAATAGACCTATGCGCAAAGTACACCGATAGTTATAGAGAGATACAAAAATTTTGCAGGGCTGCTTTTCCTGTAGGTATAGTAAAAGCGTTTTATTTGCTCACGATTCAAATATCAACCGATAAAAAGACTTTGTTTTTGTGAAAAATCGATTTTATTTTCGACTACACGACCCCAGTGAAATTCACAACAAATCTTTTCCCCTTTTTTTACTTTTAGACCACCCCTGCAAACAAAACAAAAAAAACAATTGGTCAAACCGTTTTAGAGGCCTAGCCAGACTAATGACCAGCATATTATTATGATTTTGAAATAACTTATACAGATACTTATACTTCTTAGAAATTAAACTCTAAAATTAAAATTAAATTCTTATTAATTAAAAGTTTAATGTCATACTAATACAATACTATATCTAGATCTAATCGCAAAAGTTACATCTAGTTATTCAAAACCCCATCACAAGAAACTACTTACTCCTTTGTGGGTGCTCTAATTTGGAATTAAATAGGTGCCCTTAATCAGGTGCTCTTAGAATTGGTGCCCTAAATGGGTATATGCCATTAATTTTTTTTTGTAACGTAGAAAAGAGTTTCTACGTTACAAATTTTAATGGCATATTTTGAAAGAGCCCGTACGATTGCGTCTCATTAGTCGGTAGATATGTACCTGGCCACCTTCCTCGGCACTCGGCAGCTCCCAGGCCGTGAGAAGACGTGCCGGTGAAGAATACTGAATGAAATATTAGCAGCTTTGTTGTTTCACAAACAAATTCTTCGCCTCCAAGACTCAAATAAGCTGCGATATACTAAAACGCTACGATTTTATATTTAACAATTCCAGATGAAATATGTAGGTACAACACCTACATATTTCATCTGGAATCGGCAGAAACGAACGGGGATATCCAACGGGGGTGAGAACAGATACATCACCGAACTGCGATCCCCAACCCGCATGCCCAGCGTGGGGTGAGGACCTTATGATTAAAGCCAGTAACGCGCTTATCAGGGGGAGGCCTGTGTCCAGCAGTGGGCCAGTATAGGCCATTGAACTAGTATTTGGTTATCAAAAAGATTTAAATGAAGGTAAATAGTTTCACTTTGCGTCGCGTCGGCTACGCGGGGGGATTATGGGAAGATGGCCTTTGCGATCTCGGCCAGTGCTTAAAAGTAGCGTGCGCATAAAAATCTTTTACGTTAAATCTGGCAATTTCATTCCATTTCAAATTTTTCAATATAAATGGCACCATAAGGCGTAAAATATTAAAATTCTGACTGAAGAAATTCTTCCTACTATAGATTTACCTACTATTTTATACTAAAACATCCTTTTGGGTATAGACCACTACGGTAATATGATGTACAAACATAACCCTCCTATTGTTGCGCAGTCAAGTCAATATTAATTGCCTTTTTGCCAAAATGTCTTTAAAATAGCTATTACAGCATTTAAGAAGACCTATTTTGGTGATGAAAAATTACTAAGTAATAACCTCTTACAACAAAAAAAATGAAGACATTAAAGCATAACAGAAACTGCTACACTTATTCTGCCACCACTACTTAAATCCGCTGTCCTTGAACTTTCTTGGTTGGGCAACTGACTCGTTTACAGACATACATACATGAATGTACTGTACATATCGGTAACAATGGTAAGATACACTGTTATTACACTACACTGATTGAGATATCTGATAGAACATCCATAATTTACGCCCATAAGCAGTAGGTAAGCTATCTTGCTATAAGAGATTGCCTATTATGGGTAGTGGAAGCGATAGCGAGTTTTTTCTTTTTACAAGAAAACGGTCAAACAAAACTCATGTTAACAAGTTTCTAATTTATTGAAACCTGTAAAAGTCCGACTCAGTCCCCGCTTTTTCACCTTTCTTACACAAAATGTCCCCACTGGTATCGGTATTTGCCAAAGGCCTACAAAACGTAGCAAAGAATTATTATATAAATAAGCCCAGACGAGTATTTTTACCTATCAATATCGCATTAGTAAATAAAGTTCCTGCACAATCGACGCTGTATTAAGCAAGTTGTGTAGTGACCTTTTAAAATAAATTTCTATTAAACTAACCTTTAAAAATTCTATATTTTTTTTATGACACCCTTAAATTTTAAACTCTTTAGTATTTGTTTCATGAACATTTAAATTGGGTAATTATTTCGTGTTGTTAGAGCCTAAAGTGCAAGTGCTCAGCCAATATTCATGAGATTATATTGACCTACATTATACCTAATTGAGTGGATACCTATTACCTACTAGTTATTTAATTTAAATGTGATCCACTGGTATTTAATCCATTACTGAACTGCCTTGATTGGTTCTAAATGTCAATAATTGTAACATCTTGCATTAATCCAACGTTTGTTGGTTGGTTTGGAAGTTTATAATATAACTATTTTTTTGAAAATTTGACATGAAAGTAAATTGATTCTGCCAATAAATTGTATTTCTGTAAAGCTCAGCCGGTCAATTCCAAAAGTAGGCATTCATGTGTGTTTAAACTGTTTTGGCCTAATGGCCAAAACAGTTTAAACACTGACACAAAGCAATGAACCAATGTTCATTTCTTTGTTTTCATTCGTTATCAAAATGTTGTCAGCATAAGCGTCGCAAATAGACATCAACTCATACATTTACAGTATAAATAAATAAATAATGCTGGACAATTCACACAGCATTATCTAGCTATATGCTAAGCAGAGCTGTGTGTTAAAGGTACTAGATATATAACTGATATACTTACCTAACAAATCATAGATTCACCATTGACCAGCCGATTCAACTAAGTTTAAAACCGTAAAATCGAGTTGTCGGTGATTTTATTATCGCTTGTTTAAAGTCTTATCTAAAAATTAAAATGTACCTACCTATCAGTAATAGAATAATATAAAAAACGGTATTCAATTTCAATTATTGGTAATGCGTTTGGCCACCATCTCAATTTCGTCAAAGAAAATCGTAAAGAAGCGCGTTTAAATCTTCCGTATGTAAAATTGATTTCGAATCGACACACGAGTGACAACGCGGTTAGAAACAAGTTCAGATTAATTTATAACTGAATCGCAACCGTGAAATGAAAGTAATTGCTCTGTAAAACTGTTGTTATTTATTGGTCTGTTAAAGTTAATGGTAGCATGTTATGTTATTTACTACGAGACGGTAGTGAATCGCTTTATGGTAGTAACATATCAATGACTGGACACTTTGCTTTAATAATTTTTATCTAGTATTCTATAAGGTACGAGTATCTTTGCTTTTTAAATTGCAGTTTTTTTCTTTATTGAACGGGGCGAGCGAAGCGAACGCTCTCAGTGGCAGCTTGGTTGATTTGGTTGTATGATAAAATAGTCACTTCGAGTATAATTGTCCAACAGTTGATCCAATTTGCGTGAAATTTTATATGTGTAGGTACCGATGAGACAAGTGAAATACGCTGGTAATTTATCCTGGCAAATCCATCGAGGGAATTTTGAGACATCCAAAGAGTTAAATCAATCAAATCAAGCTTTAGTTTTTAAACTTTAAGTCCATGTGTGTAAAATAAATAAATGAAATGAAATAAATCAAGTTTGGTTTTTAAATCAATCAATAATCAAGGCTCTGAGCCTTCTTCGACGAGTAGGTACTATACGTGACTATACGCTGTTGGCATTCCTTTTCCTAATAATTTGCGACGTGTCCAAGAGTCCTGTAAGGTCCAAAGGAAATAAAGCACAGAGTTTTTTGTTGTAGTTTTGTGATTAAATATATACTATAATATCGTCGACTCTCCTCAAAAAACGTTACAAATTAAGTAATCTTCAAATGATTGACGGTTACAGTAACATCTCAATACACGGAAAACGAGATGACACAGTGATGACACAAATTAACACATTCGGTGTGACGCAACGCGCAAAACATAATAATTAGACGTCGTAACGACGCACGGCTCATACACTCGATATAATTGGCAGTTATACAGTACAGTACAATTCTTTGTCGGTGGTAACACAGCACATAAACAGACTAAAGTTACACTTGGAACGCATCATCACTGTCGATCTTGGTGTGAAATTCCCTATAAACGCAAATTTATCACCATCCTAAAGATACTGTGCAGTCAGTGCGGGGAAAGAAGGTGTGAGCAACCGCGTATTCCCAGTAGTTCTGTGCTACTGGCACAACTTTTGTCCCACTAGTTCTATGCACCAAAAATATTATACCTACTCGTCCATGTACGTAAAGTCCAGCAATATTTATTATTTTAATATTATTTGTAATTCAAAATCATCATCATCATAATCAGCCTATGTTAGTCCACTGTGCACATGACCGCCATAGCGTTCATCATATAGCATCTTCAGCTTGCCGCATTTCCTGTAGGCTTTCGCAGATCGTCATCCCACCTGGTTGGAGGGCGTCCTACACTACGTTTGCCGAGTCGCGGTCTCCAGTCAAGAACACGTTTACCCCAGCGGTTGTTGGTTCTTATCAAGATATGCTTCGAGCTTGCTAATCCTTTGAGCTATGTCGATAGCTTTGGTTCTCCGTCGGATGTATTCGTTACGAATATACCTATCCTTCCTCCGAAGGAATTTAAAATATCTTAACCTATTAAATTTCTTAGGTTGCAATCACGTTGAATGTTTTTCTGAATACTAGTTTCAATACATGTAAATTTAAACTTGAAACTTGCAACTAGTTTAAATTTAAATTTATAATATTAGAAGTTTAAGATTTTACATATACTCAAACGAATTCGCAGAAGAGAGCGTTGAAGTCAAATGTTGCAAATTTGTTTTGTAGTATTAAATGGTTCGTTATTTTGTACATTCCGAAATTGAATGATAAATTTAAATTCCAAATTTGAAGTAGGTGTCTAATTTTCGGGTTTCAATGACTTGATGCTTGCACAATGTTGTTTGGATTGTTCATTAACCATCAACCGACGACATAACCAGCAGGATAGATTATGGGAATCTTCTATAGATTTTATTTTGTACAATACGATGTTGTGCTTTATTTGTTTTCGGTAAGTCAACCTGGCTGTGGAGAAAGCATTAGGGGAACGCCTCTGAGTCAATAAAATTATAAAAATAATCATACAAATTGAGTAGAAATTTGTTATATTTTCTGAAGAAAAAAAAAGAAATGACTGACTCACCCTGCGTCTAACGGTTTTTATTGAGTGCTCCAAACCAATCCTGAAAAAAAGGAGATATGCATTTAAATTATAGGTTGCATTTAGTGATTTGCAGTTATGTAAAATAAGAGCGGTTGGGTATGTTATACATAGTATATCAATTGAACTAAAATTCAAGCGATGAAGACACCATTGAATCTCTGAAAAGATAAAAATAAAAGTCACAATTTGAATATTTCCTCACGGCTGTCACGAACTGGGACTAGAACCCGCGACCTTTGGTAATCGGTGACACTCGATCGTGTAGTCCACTTACAGATTGAGTGACTGTACCGAAGATGGTTTCATAATGAAATTACGAGGAGGATAATAGTCTAGGAGAAAGTAGAAGGTTACCTACCCTCATTGGTAGTTTTCCTCAAAATAAAATGACTTACATCTTAATATTAATCATTGATCGAGCTTAGTTTATAACAAACACACATTACGATCCCTTCCCACTTAAAAAACCAAACACGTAATTTCTGTAATTGGAGTATCAAGAATCCGTACCAAATGTCACTGAGCGAAAGGATCAAGATAGATTATTCCTTGTACAGAAGGTACTTTACCGCTTGTTTGACAGTTTGTAAAGGGCAAGGACACATTGCCTACATTACGTTTGTCAGGATGTGACGTCAAGTGAACCAATTAACTGACTGGTTAACAGGTTCACCTTCTATCTTTGTAAACAACAAGTGGGGTTATTGGACGTGGACTAGACAATGCTACAGGTGGGGTTATTGGACGTGGACTAGACAATGCTACAGGTGGGGTTATTGGACGTGGACTAGACAATGCTACAGGTGGGGTTATTGGACGTGGACTAGACAATGCTACAGGTGGGGTTATTGGACGTGGACTAGACAATGCTACAGGTGGGGTTATTGGACGTGGACTAGACAATGCTACAGGTGGGGTTATTGGACGTGGACTAGACAATGCTACAGGTGGGGTTATTGGACGTGGACTAGACAATGCTACAGGTGGGGTTATTGGACGTGGACTAGACAATGCTACAGGTGGGGTTATTGGACGTGGACTAGACAATGCTACAGGTGGGGTTATTGGACGTGGACTAGACAATGCTACAGGTGGGGTTATTGGACGTGGACTAGACAATGCTACAGGTGGGGTTATTGGACGTGGACTAGACAATGCTACAGGTGGGGTTATTGGACGTGGACTAGACAATGCTACAGGTGGGGTTATTGGACGTGGACTAGACAATGCTACAGGTGGGGTTATTGGACGTGGACTAGACAATGCTACAGGTGGGGTTATTGGACGTGGACTAGACAATGCTACAGGTGGGGTTATTGGACGTGGACTAGACAATGCTACAGGTGGGGTTATTGGACGTGGACTAGACAATGCTACAGGTGGGGTTATTGGACGTGGACTAGACAATGCTACAGGTGGGGTTATTGGACGTGGACTAGACAATGCTACAGGTGGGGTTATTGGACGTGGACTAGACAATGCTACAGGTGGGGTTATTGGACGTGGACTAGACAATGCTACAGGTGGGGTTATTGGACGTGGACTAGACAATCCTACAGGTGGGGTTATTGGACGTGGACTAGACAATGCTACAGGTGGGGTTATTGGACGTGGACTAGACAATGCTACAATTCAGATTATTTCTGAAATAATTAATTTGGTCCATTTCATATTTATTTTTTTGTGAATTTTCACCTCTGTACTATTAAAGACCGATTTCGGCAAATTAAGGCGTACTACTAATTAGCATTATTTTATTGATATTATGAGAGCACAGGGTCTCGCAAAGTTTTTAAATCTCCCACAGATATTGGATTTTTTTTTCGATATTCAATTTGATATTGATAATTCAACTTAGTCTCGCTCAAACCTAAATTCACCACTTTAGATCAAATATTTTTTAACTTGCATTGCTGTTAGAAAGCTGATCATTTTATGCAAGGAAGTACTTTCATAGGGGTCATACTACAATAAAAAAATCTAAAAAAAAAAAAAAAAACAGTTTCAGCCGTTCCGCACGAAAATTCCCACACAAAACGTAAAAAAATCATAACTCAAAAACTAGAAAACATCGGGGAACATAGATGGGGTATTTTCGGGTACCCCCGGGGACGAGGAATCCATTATTTTTTATGAAGTCTCTGTTTGGTCCAACCTGTATAACTATGTAATGTTTTTGGAGTCATCTAGTACCCGTAACACAAGCTCTGCTAAGCTTGGGGCTAGATGATGCTGTGTGGATTGTCCAGCATTATTTATTTATTTGTCAAAGTCCGTCGCGTTTGTTACAGTTCAAAATGGCTTGAATCCATTCTGATCGCGCGCAAGTTATAAATCTGATTTTTTTTGTTGTTTGGTAAGACAGCTTGTTGAGTTTTAAAACCAACATTACTCGTATATAGACGTTATGCATTTTATAATAAGACTAACTTTTTTTGAGTCATCCCGTGACCACGATAGTTTGTAAACCTGTCGAAACGTCGGGAAAATAGGTAAATAAACGCGATAAATATCCGTTAAATAGTATTAATAATTATTACAGACTTTGTACCTAATAGTAATAACAAAATATTTCTAGCATACACCTGTTGATTGTAAGGGCCATATCTTATTTCTATTTAACACATAGACTTGTTAATTCCCATCGTTCGTGCCCATTCCCCATTTTATAAATGTCAAGAATCTAGGAGTAATTGCAGAGAAACATTTAGCGAATTTTGTGCAACATTTAGCGTATTTTACACAACATAACATTATCTACATTTTGATGTAAAGTGTTGTATGTTATAATTGCTAGATAATTGTGGGTACCTCTACATATGTACAACCAACGACAAAAATTGCAAGGCGTTGCGTAGTAGGACAAAACTTCGTATACAACTCATAATTTGGGCCTAGAAACGTATTTGGAATGTTGACCGTGCTCACCGACTTATGTCAATGACTGTTTTTTACGTGTGAGGTCATAGGTCTTCTTGTTCTTCCAGCTGAGATTAACTGTACTAGTCCTTTACATTTATTATTTTCAAAGATTGAAGTAATATGGACCTTGCTCTACCTATTAGGTATTGCTATTTCCGAGTATAGTTTTAAACACGTGAAGATGTTCGAAAGTTACTTTTTGTCAAAAAATATAGGTTCCTATATTTTTTTTGAGATTCTTTTCTCATAGAATACTTTGAAAGTTAAGGTGTTAATATTAAACCGCAAAAAATTTGATTATCTAGCCACTAGTTAAAATAAATATCCAACTTCTTATTACGCGATCAAATCCTCACAAAAACTAGTTTTAAAATTAGCGAATAATAAAATCTAATTTACCGTTAAATTCTCTACTATCTAAGATTTATACGATCTGCAATTAACCGAGTTCGTCTCCGAGATGCGCACAGGCATGCACTTTCACTCAGATCTACGATTATTAAATAACTATTGTGCAATCTCCTTAGATGGGTGATTTAATGTTACTATTACCTACCGGTACTGGGTTTGCATCGAGTTTGGCACATTGTAAGTTTGTCCATATGTTTACCTTTGTTGGTAGGTAATTATATTAAGGACATAATATTTATATTGGGACGTTCTTCGACAAAAACAGCTCAACAATGCCAATCGCAAAAGCGATTAAAAGTATGTAGGTATACGACTCTTTTAGTTTAAAAAATTACCGTCTTTGACGTTGACCGTGTATGTTTTTATATTTTAAAATGCAACACAACAGTTAAAATAAAAAATAAAAACTAGATTATAACAATAAACGATTGAGTATTGACAGGACATTGTAAAATTCTAGGGATATTTTAAAGAGAATAATTTGAACCTAAACCGTATAAATTTACATCATAAACTTTTACATTAATATGTCATAAAAATTATGTGATCATTTTTAACGACTTATTTATGTAACATTAATGAGTACCTAACAATATTTATGAGTTATTACTTATGTCATACGTAAGTTGCATCTTCAGTTTCTCATAGTGGAACAAAGAACCAATAACTATAAAATATATAAAGTCGTTCATTGCTCGATAAAAACAAGTGTGAACAGCGCAAGTAAATGTTCTATTGTGAGGGCGGTTGTGCAGCGCTTTATGAAACAAAAGTGGGACATCATTTGAAGTAGTTTTATGTACTAACGGCGGCGCTAGCCGCTAAGTGCACCTACTATCGGTACAGTGTAAATGATTATCTTTATGATTAGGTACATTGTAACGTAAACGACATATATCGCTGAACAGGCTTGAATCTTGTTTTTTTTTTCTCATCTTGAATTACAGTAAATACTAATATTATATAGGTATCGCACCATCATTATAAATGCAAAAGAATAGATGGATGTTTGTTACTTCTTAACCCCAAAACTACTGCACAGATTGAGCTGATATTTTGCATACAGGCAGACTAAAACGATATGCCTACGGTATCGTTTATCACCCATAAATTAGTTAATTTAATTCTTCTTCGAATATTCTCTTAGAATTAGCGCGTGCACAGCCGAGGACAGGAACTAGTATTTTAATATAGAATTCAGAACTTTTAGAAGCCTCCATTTGTGAAGTGTACGACAGAGATAGGCATGGAAGTGTGAGTTTCGGATGATTGGAAGTTTCTTGTCTCCTTTCTACAATTTTGGCGCGGACTGTACCATTCGAGCATCCAAACTTTCTCAGATCAAATGAAATGATACCTGCGTTGTAAAATTGCAAAGTTCATTATCGTGAATTATTCTACCTTCAAATTATTGATCAGTTCAAGAGATAACTCGTTTGCAGCATCCGTCAATCTCTAGAAGTTATCGACTGTACTTATATAATTCAATTACGATAATCCGGACCGGACATAATATAGTGCCCAAGTGTGTGCACAAACATAGATGCACTATATTCCCTCACTCTCATAACCGATGAGGTCCCGGGTTCAAATCCCGGGTAGTACCCATAACACAAGCTCTGCTTAACTTGGGGCTAGATATTGCTGTGTGAATTGTCGAGCATTATTTATTTATTATTATTTATTTATTTGTATTGTGTGTTGCAGTGTCGAATAAAATGTTTTATCTATCTATCTAGTAGGTGTCGTATCTATGCATGGGACACGAATGTCCAGATAATGTTGTCCATTCACGCGAGAACACCAGACGAAGGTACAAGTATATGTCGGCCTTGAAATCCTCTCACTACAACATGTCACGTCTAGATTAGTCCTTGTTAAACTCTGTTTTAAGGTTTTGATAAGTAGGAAGTTAAATGTTTACATAAGTCTAAGGTGATTTCCATTTATAACAGTTTCTGGAATTTGGTCATAATGAACCCAATTTTCAAAAGCTTCATCGCTGAGATGATTTTTACCAGAACGGAGAGGAAAATACATGGTGTCAAAATAACATCAAATGACCATACTATATTCGAGATCCTTTCGGTTCTGCTATTACATTTTTTTTAATTGGAAACTTCTCTCTTTTTCTGAAACCGGACGTGTAGGTTACTCAGTTTGCCGAGCGTATTTAATTCATGACGTTTTTTTGTACATGTCACATTTCAAATGGATGAACCAGTTGTTACAGACACTTATTGTTACGTGAATGTAGTGCACATCTATAGCAGGTAACCTTGTCGAATTGCGATGGTCACTTCTTGCTAATGTTAGCTAAACTAGTAACCTACCTACCTTCATTACATGCGAGGTCACGCCATCGGAATTGTATCACATCACTAGGTAAAGTACCTACGAAGATTGATGTTCAATTTTTGGTATTTTATGGAACTAAATTCATAGCTAACCCGAATTTTTCGAATTTGGTATTTACCGGCATGTATTATGTAAAAAACTATTTTTAAGACTTAGCTGTAAGTTTTCCTAAAATTTTGAAAATAAAATAAAATAAATAAAATTTGATAAACTCTACATCTAGCCATAACACAAGCTCTGCTTGCTTTGGGGCTAGATAGGTAGATTCTTTATAAGGTTATGAAGCCTTAAAATCATGTTTATTCTGTGCGGATTTTTTAAATTAATAACGATAAGGCGTTTAGGTTTTTTTTAAAATTTTATCTTTGGGCTTTTATTTTAAACTAGATTTAATCCACTGCGGTCATGAATATTTATCTAGCTATTAATTCTTTATAACCCTAGATTCCCTTTCTGGGTTATTAGGTTCTTACTAACACTGAGTTTGTAATTTTTTTTCAGTCTTTTTTTAAGATTGTAAGACTTCTTTCGTTTATTTGTAACAGTCAAGAATCAACATAAAGAGATGCAAGCTTTTGGTGTAATGATGCATTTCCGGAGGCAAGGGCTAAAGCGTGGTGAGATGACCACTTCTGCAAGACCTTACCAAATCACTCCCAGAACAAAGGTCAAAGAAAATTACCCTGCAACAAGTTGTAAACTTTATTGTGTGAATAGTAAAGGTTACTTTTCATTGTGTAAAGCAATTATTTTTGGCAATTGGAGCAATTATGTGATGTTTGTAAGTGAATAATTTTATTGCATTGTCACTTGCGTGCTACCGTGTGTTAGTCAAGGTTTTTGACTATTTCTTGCTTATTTGCTTTCTGATGATGTAGAGAAACATTGTGAGGAAATTTGTAAAGTTGTAAAGACTAACCTACCCAGTCTCAGCTAGAATGGATTAATGATGCCTATATTGTCATGGAAGCGACTGTGTCTGATCAATAGAACTGGAAAAATTTAAATTATTATTTTCTTCTTTATGCGGTACAATTTAATCATGTACTTTTTAATCTACCTCAGTTGATTCTATAACAGCTTATGTTCAGAAGAAACACGATTTATTGCCGCCGATTTACCGGTGCTAACTTTGTAGTACTCGGAAAACCTAGTCTTTTTTAGTTTTTGACTAACAACTTCAAAAAAATGCTTTCTACGGCTAATTTATCCTTGACACTTTTACAGAAACACAAATAAAGAGACATAAATAGCGACTATTTGAGCGGAACCCCAGCCGTGTATCACTGCCCCGTTCAAAAAATCAATCCTATATTTTGTAAACTTAAATAGAGATTCTAACCATGCCATACTACTAGATTACCTAACAGATAGAAGCTCTTATAAAACCAGCACAAAGATTAATTGTCCAAAACCGACAAAGTCCGTTTGTTCGTTTATAACGTGTGATTATATACTATATATACATATAGAATTATACTCTGCACATAAATTGAATGTAATAACAACACGTTTTCTTTGTTTCCGGTGGGTTATGTGTAATTGTGCGATGATTTCTGTACTTCCGAGTGAACATTCAGATGGTTGTGTTGGGCACCTATCAGAATACCAATGTAGCAAAAAAACTATAACAACAAAACGCCTTCAGGTTAAAATAACGCTCGTAAGACGCCAATATCTGGGTTATACATTTTTTAAAACTCATCATGATTTTTGGTATGACGTCTGAAAATATCTTTTTAACACTTTATTGACGCAAATGTAGTTCTGCGTGTCCTGCTACCGACGACGGCGGCCTGCCCCTGCGGTTCTGGGCAGTGAATGCTTTAAGTGTAAGATATTAGAGTTTCTGTCTAAGTACCTATGTAATAAGAGTGTCGTGGAAAAATGTTAAAATCAGTTCATACCTACCTAATCGTGCGTTTTTGGTGGACCTTGTTAGTGGAAGCAAAGAGAGTGCAAAAATGCTTAGCTTTTCTAAGAAAAAAAAACGCACGCCAAGACGTCAAATACCTAAAACTTTTCTTCTGTAAAGTTTAAGATATTTTTAAAGTGCTTTTTTGGTTTTTCATTATTATTATGTCAGCCTCGCAAAGACCTATTAGGAAATTATGGGTCAATTACGGTTCAAAGTTGATTGTTACCAAACCATTATCATACTAAAAGTGATATTGCTTAAATTACATTTAATATAAGTAATATCACTTTAAGAAACTTGAAATAAAACGATAGCACGGCACGAGCGGTGCGTGAGCGTGACTAATCAACCGAATGGTTTACTCTTTATGTACATATACTTCTTTCAGTGTGTTTATATACAGTTCTCTCAGTGTGTGTGCCTGCGCTCTTTGCCACTTTATTGAAGAACGTTCAGTGAATATAATATCAGTGGTAGCAGGTGAACAACTTCCTTCAGTATTGTCACGGTAATGTTATACAAACAATATTGTGACTCGGCCCTGTCATTGAAATAATAACCTACAGCCGCGTTTTTTTGTTTTATTTTTAGTCATTTTCAGGTAATTTAAAAATGTTATCTTTGGGTGCGTTATTGAAGAATTCAAACATCCAAAAACAGCACAACATAGTTTAGACTTGCTCTTTGCCATATTAAGTTAGGGGGGGGGTCATGTCACGTGCTTGCTAAGATTAATTTAGGACACCCTTAGTGGTGCAGTGGGCAAAGGTCCACGGCGCCACTAACGGGAGGAAGAAAGGAGGTTCGATTCCCGCCTCGCTCGGGACAAATACATATTTGTACGATCTCTAGATATTTTTCTTGGGTGTTCTGGGTGTTTTCTATGTATACAAATATCTATCTATGAAGGTAACTGTACTGTATAAAGTATATCAGTTATCCAGTACCCATACATAGCACAAGCTCTGCGTACTTTGAAGCTGTTTGAATTGTATTGTAGTGTCAGCAGCAATGATGCGTTACGCGTTTTTGGATGAGCATTTACATTACAAGATCGTCGATTCCTATATTTTTACTCTTCGTCTGTACAAAACTTTTAATTATTCTTCGATGTAAAACGCACCAAGTGCCAATCACCCGCGATGTCGGTGAACTGACATGCGTGCGCGCAGCGTGCGTGATCTACTTCGGCGAGATACGAACTTAAGATTTAAGTAACATGTTTTAATTTATCATTTAAAACTTGAAATTTCATCACTGGGACACACAATGAAGTTAGTACAAGAAGAGCATAGTGCTCTTCTGAGCTTGAAATTTCAAGTTAAATGTTCTTTCTATGTTATTATAGTCAAATTATGCTATTTATTTATATTTATCTGTGCCACCAACAAGTGATCGCATATTTTACTCTAAATCAAAATCGGTTCATCCATTTGGGACTACCTAATATGTAGCTTTAATTCTTCAAATTTTATACTAAGTATAAACTATTATAAAATAAGAACCAAAATTTTAATTGCACAATTTTTTTTGTCTACCTTACTTACCGTGTTACTTTAGTAACTAAGTACATAAAAATTCTTGTTTGACCTTAAACTTCCACAGTCGGGGATGTAAGTTTATCAACCTCGTATGTCATAAGTATTAGAAATACGAAAGTTTCTGAATATTTGGGGGTCTTTCCCTTAGAGGTCAAATAGTTTTACCAGAACCCCGTAAATGCCAGTCGGTACTTTAATGTAAGCCATTCACGGTACGGTCTACCAGAGAGGCTGTGCAGGCTTGTACGTGAGAGTCGGCAGCATGTATGGGGACGTTCCGGTGTACCGGAGCGGTCTTTAGTTCCTTTTGTAATACCATACGGTTTCACTCGAAAGAATTGATTGTTGATCTTGCGACTTGCACAGGTTCATTCCCACACACGCTCTAGTCGACCTGCGCAGGCATACCTGCACAGGTAGACCTTTCCAGTGGACCGTAGCGTGTGTGGCCAGCATTACGTTCATTGCTGAACGTGTCAAACCCCCAAACACAGAATCACCATGGTTGGCAGGCGGTTTGGACCATGTAAAATGTCTAGTTTTGAAATAACTGGTGGATTGTCAGACGTCGGTTTTTAAATAAAGAAGTTTTGAAATAATTCTGTAGGCTCAAGTATATTAATTTATCACTCTTGCGTGACCTTTCAGAAAATTGCCGTTGCCAAGTTGGTAGTTATGTTACTTACTGAGTACCTGAGTAATAGGTAAGTAGGTTAGGTACATACCTAGCTTTAAAGTATGTAGATACATATGTGTAACTAGCTGGTATGTATAAGGATGATGACTACCTTCCTGTTACTAGGGCAACTGCCCTATTAGTAGGTAGGTGCCTGTTTATAGGTATTATATTGGGTTGTTTTGTTTTCATTTTCATTTTCTTTATTTTGTGTTCATGTGTTATATAAATTTATAATGTACTCTTTCGTGGTGATTACGCTTTTCAGCATATTGGAATGGCAACTTGGTGGTACAGTGGGTTAATGGACCTCTGTGGGTTAGTGGTGAGGACGTAGCGTTTGCCGCTGTGTGCATAGAACCAACGGTATCCACGCACAATGCGATCGGTTTCATATGTGGTGATTCCGAGACGAAACCATTGTCAAAGTGTAGCTATTGGTATAGTGGAATTGGGCACAGAACGTAGGTAACGTAAATACATTCTGTAATCTGTGGGAACATAATATTTATTACACGAAAACATATAGATTACCTATTACAGTTTGTTCGATGGTATGTTTTTTTAAATAAAAATTGCTAGAGAAAAATTGAAAGGGTTACGTCTTTTATTAAATTTATTTAATAGGTTATTATGTGCTTGCGTTATTATATTTGAGAAGACAAAGCAAGTCTATGTTGTCAGTACCAACGTAGGTAAATCAATCACGCTACGAAGATAATAGCCAGATAAGAGAAATGGATCCACAAGCAAGCAATTGAAAGATGTTATAAACAATATAACATGAGTGCAAGTCATCTGGGCAAACACGCTACACACGTAACTTATTATTATTACAGTGCTCAGCTGTTGGTATGGCACTAGGTAGAAAACTGGAATATCGTTCATTTTAACCGCGCCAGAGAGGAAACTTACTGCTATTTTGCGCCAGACCCGCCCTTGCAAAGTTAAACCAAGTATGTTTATCAAAATATAGAATTTGTTTTCGTTTACTGCTACTAAAGCTGAACGCGCATCTATCGGCGCTGCAGGCAGGCGTTGCCTGCAGTCGTCGAATTTCCTTATGACCTTTTACTGAAATGCCGCGCGCTCGGTGCCGATAGGTACGCGATGCTGCATACTATTTCATGTAAAGATTTAGAAAATTCGAGGACTGCAGGGAATGCCGCGTCTGCAGCGCGGCCAGGTGCGCGCTCAGCATAAGTTTTCGTATTCTAGTTATAATACATTGGACACAAAAAGAAAAGTTGACTTAGCCAAGAACTAGAGTAATTTGCAGTGTCTAACCTACCAACTTAATTTTATTCTGTTTATTTTTATAAGTGCCAGATGGTCAAGTAAAATCTACATTCCTATAGAATCTAATTTATCTAACGAGATTCAACTAAATGACCTTTTTGTAGACATAACATGATGTAACAGTAGGTAAAGTAAAGTAGGAACATTCTTACACAAATATGAGGAGTTGAATAGGTCGTGGAGATCTACGTGATAGTAGCTAGGAAAAGTATTACTCGAACAAAGCTTAAATACGCTAAGAACTCAAATTATATCCCAATCGAAAAAAAATGGGATTTTCTTTGATTTCTTTAAAATCACCCCGAGTGTGATAGTTTACGCACTATTTAGTACAAAAATTGTTTGCAACAGTCTGCAGTTAGCTCAATTGTTTCAATTGTAAATACTAGTTTTAATTTAATTCTATTATTTGATTGTAATTTTCTTTGTAATTTTTTTTTTAATAAAGATATTTATTACTAAAACCTCAAAGTAAGCTCACCCAAGCAAAAGTTTTGTTCAATGTTCCTAATGACTTTTAAGTTAGCTATGCAGCCTAGCTCTGGTGGAAAAAACTCCATAAAAGGTGAACACCAAATTATCTTATTTTCTCATATCATTCTTAAAATAAACAAAGAAAAGAGGTTTACGAAAACTCAAACTCAAAGCGTGTAACCGCACGCGTCGCGTCAATGTCTTTCACTCGACACGAACGGACGCATCGTTCGACGACCGACTCCGGCGCAGGTACACTAGGCGATGTTTATGTCGACAGATGTAAGAATCAGCCTGTTTGCAGAATGGCTAGGCCGTTTACAAAACGGGCGCCATTCAGTTAAATGCGCCTGCCGATTGTTGAACTATTAACAAATAACGTTCAACAATATAACTTATAAGGCACTTAGCCAGCCGTCGAATGAAATTTTAATACTAAATCAGCGTTCGTTCAAACGTGCTGACGATCCGGCGGCGACATGAGAGGTACATCGTTCGATGACCGACTCCGGTGCATGTACTCTATGATTTATAAGGTGCGATATTGATTACGTCACTATTTCTTTTGAAGATTATTACTTAAGTAGGTAGTTTTAGATAGTTGCTCTGATCGGTAGCTTGCATATTTCAATCGTTGGTTATTCTAATTAAAACTAGCATTACCTATCGTGATCGATAGGTATGGTCAGGTTTTTAAATGTATTTTTGGTTTTACTTCGTTCTATCCATGTACCTATTTATTTTCATACTTTATTAGAACTCTGCGTTTCACTTCAATACAATAATGCATGTACGCCAAGGAAAATATATAACCAAGAAAAATACATA
This sequence comes from Eupithecia exiguata, assembly GCA_947086465.1. Classification (NCBI taxonomy): domain Eukaryota; kingdom Metazoa; phylum Arthropoda; class Insecta; order Lepidoptera; family Geometridae; genus Eupithecia; species Eupithecia exiguata. The sequence continues at coordinate 796,934 of OX352246.1, forward strand.
AAGCACAAAAACAAAGGGGGCCTTAGAAGCGACCTTTTTCAGAGAACCTTCGGAAGGAAAGTAATAAATCTGACCAAATAAACTGCAATGTGGTCGATGATGGCTACATGCAACTTTAAACCAAGCGTACAAGTAACTAAGTACTTTTAAAAAGTTAGTTATACAGAGCATTTCCAAAGGACCACGTGTTGGAAGCATTTGCCCAGCAATGGGAGATCGGCTAAATGTAACCTATAATTGTATTTTCTAAAGGCTGATAAAATAAAATCAACTTCTTGCTTGAAGATTCAAAAAACTCAAAAATCAAAGTGCTTTATTTCCTTTAGACCTTACACTTCTCTGGTACCTATCTGGTCTCTTGGACTGGTCACAAAAATTACATACAGTTTTATTAATTTCAGTAAAACAAGGAAATAAACTGATCACTTTGATTTTTTTGTCCACTTCAATCTTTTTAAGGCAAAGACAAGATGTGTCAAAGTACATTGTTATGCTTATATTATACATTATTATGCTTATGCATGTATTATGCCCTGCTCTATGTGAAAGGACATGAAGCTAGTGATTGTGCAGGAGTTCCAAGGATACGAAATGTCACTGCGCACGCGCATTCAATCCGCACTTCCTTGTCAGGAAGCAAACACTTGATAAACAACAATGTAGGAAGCAAGAGGCTATTTTTAAATAATGAATAACACTATTTATTTAGGTGCCTTTAAAGTTTGGTAAGAAAAATTGTAAAGGTCTTTTAAATTTAACCCTTGGCTCACAATTTATTACATAACAGCCTGCGATAAAAAAAAACAAAGATTAAGATTCTAAAAAGTACTTTGACTAAAATAATAATAATATTTCACAGTCATTGCTCGAAAAACGCACTTTAAACGTCATATAAGGCGGCGATATATGTAAATTCGACGAATTTGGGTTATATTAATGCCTTTTTTCTCCGTAATCTTTATCGAAAAAATACGTAGTAATCTATGACATACAAAGCATAATTATCCTCGTCTTTTCAAAACTGAAAAAATAAAACATTTTATATCCCAAAAATAATTGTGCAAAGTACCGTCTGCTTTCTTAGTTATTACCATTTTTCGAACTTTCAATCACAAGATTTTTTTATTGTGATCACCATTATATTTTTTTTTGCTTGCTCTAGGCACTCTGTGCAAAATCTACTATAATTGAAATTATTTTCAAGGCTTGAAAGTCTGTGGGTTACATTGTCAGCCACTATTCGATATTATCTTTGTAGGTACCTACAAAGATAATATCGAAGGCAAGTAAAAAAAATGCGTTGAATTGCCATAAAAATTTAAACTATTCACATACGAATTCTCAGCATATAGTAAATACCTACTATTGCGAAACTTGGGCTCAGCCATTCCAAAAATATTAGTTAAGAATAAAGTAATTAATGTAATCACTTACCTAAATCAAACCTTCTCACAGCACAATCAAGTTATGTCACTTGTCACACGAGCAATCGCTTAACTCTAACTTGGTCTACAGTGACACAGGCTTCACTGTTCACTTGACAGAGATACCGCAGACAATTAAAATAAAATAAGTAATAAAAATGATGCTGGACAATTCACACAACATTATCTAGCCCCAAGCTAAGCAGAGCATAAAATAAGTTTGCTATTAATGGATGTGCTTTGTGCCTACATCCATTTAAAAATTAAGGCAGTTCCGATCGGTGTGTTGGGCGTTATCTTCAACCAAGCATCTTCTTAAGTTCATAAATTTACGTCTTTCTGTTAATCCCTCATATTGACCTTGAACCTGCATTAGTAGGTACTGTCTTCATGTAGGTGATATCGTCAAATTTAGACAGATTGTACATTTTCGAAAAATACAATTGAATAACGTGGAAGACTCTGGGATTATCTATTCATGTTCTTTTGTTTTTCAAGAAAAACTACTATAACAATAATCTGCTACCAAACAAAAGCTAGGGACAAACATTATGCTCTGCTTAATTTGCGGCTAGATGATGCTGTAAACCAACATTTTTCACAATTACAAAGTTGCGGTATAACTTATACTATCATAGTTTATCTAGGTACCTGAACAGTTAAGGTGGTGGCACTTACTTTCAAACTGTTTAATTGTGCTTGAAAACGCGGCTAGGTTAAATTAAAATTCTTATTTTGTAACCCGAAAACCGAAGCTTCATGTTTGCAATTATATTTGCTTATTTAGTTTTAATGGTGTCTTTCGACAGAAGTCTTACTATGGTTATTTTCTAAATTTAAGAGGTTAAATTGTTGGTAAATAAAGATTTTGAGTGCTATATACCTCTACATTCTTATATAATTGTCATCAATATGAACGCAAAGTTAAAAATAGGCATTGAGTCGACTCAATGCCTATTTTAAGATCTGTCGATAATTTTTTATTTGTGTCTGTCTCATAATCAATAGTAGACCGTTTAGCGTAAGTAGGTACTTTGTTAATTACACGGTTTATAAGTCTTAAACAGTTTAAAGTCTAAACTGTTTATAAATAAAGGTCCATCGTCGCCCTTTAAAGCTAATCCAACGTGACCTATGGGGTTAAGTGCTAAGAGCACAAATCGTAAACGACAAGGTCCGAAATGCATGCTCTATCAACCTGCTGAAAGTTGCTCGCTATTTATATCTTAGTTTTAAATCATTAATGCAAGAAATATCATTATCTATATCAGCGCATTGATACCCACTTTTTAGGGTAAGTAGTTTTTAGCCGACGAACGAAAAACAAAAGAGGACGCGGTGCTATCTTCGGCTGTATTTTTTATTCGATTTTCGTCGATTCCTCCGAGAATAATTGACCGATTTGGAAATTTTTATTGTATCTCGCTATTGTATGGAGAATGATCCTGTGTCCATAAAAATTTGTTCCCGAAGGATAAGTATTTTTCACGAAAAACTTAAAAAACTGTGTACTAAGGAATATTTAGTCGGTTTTTGTATCAAAACAATCAAATTACTTGTGTAGTTTTTTGTATAGTAGTTTTTATAGTAGACCTTCGTTTTTTATAGACAGGGTATTGCCCTTCCTTGGTCCTGTGCGATGCGAGTATTATCCAATGAATGTACAAAATATATATGTGTATCTGTATATATGAATGTACAGATGAAAAAAACATAAAAATAGAAAGGTAACGACAGAATTTAATTAGCCCTGATAAAAGCAGCCGACCTTATGGTAGTTCAAATAAGTTGTATACAATGGGGAAAACCTTTGAGGGCCTAACTAAGGGGTGTGATATGCTAAACAAAATAAAGATGATAATGATAATGATGAATTCTCGAATACAAGGGGTGATAAAGGTCCTCAGATTGTTTATTGTATTAAGTGAGTAGGTAATACCAACAACAGTTAAAAACAGTCAAATAGAAGATATGTAGTGCAAGTATGGAGTGCTAAACAGTTCCTATGTTGTATAATAGATTCTTGAGCAGAGTATGGAAGTAGGCGCATTATGCACAATGCCGTCCCACGGCGAGGGAGAAATAATCTAGCTTACGCAAAACTTTATTATCCTAATAAATTTATAAAATTAACAGTACGTAGTTTTAATTGGAAAAATGTTTTTTTAGAATGTTTAATGAACATTAGTAAAAAAATAGTAGTTTGTTTGCCAAGCGGCAAACAAACTAGGGGTGCAAAATTGTAAATAATGTAAATGTATATAATAGTTTGAATAAAGGCTATAATATTATTATTATTAGTAAAAAATACAGGAAATTACCTACATTCCTGAAACTGAAAGTTTCAGTAATATTAACCATTTTAGCAGCTAACGTCATCCAAGATTTATAAACAATATCGAAGGACATTATAATAAAATGAATTTCCTGTATACTCCTGTATGAAACCTCTTTATGATAAATTCATACATCAATTATCAAAGTGCTTTATTTCGTGCACTTTACTCAAAGACCTTTCAGGACGCTTGGACACGTCACAAAATTCAAATTACTCATCTAAAACTGGGAAATAAAGTGATCACTTTGATTTATTTGATATTATGGATCCTACCCATTTTGCAAACTTTTCATCCCGCAAATTTTTTACTTGATATAGGTATTTATCATTAAGATAACAAACATGAACCCTGAAAACGTAATCTTTGTTTTACGCACAAGTTGATTCTACTATTAAATATTTAAAAACAAAACAAACATGCAACCTGTTATCACCGAAAATAATCTCATTGTCAAAAACTAACAAGGTAACTAGATCTAAGTTCTTGTGAAAAATATGACAATTAACTTACCACTATTGTTGAAGATTGGGTGAGAGGGAGCCAAAGGTTATGTAAAATGTCGGCAGAGGTCGCGCACTTATATTATGAAAATGTATGTAATTGGAGATGAACTCCAAAATAACTAAAACCTTGCAATTTAAGCTGGCTAATACAATCGTCTAACTGTAATTAGCAGCCAATCAAAATAATGACAACAGTAAAACTATCAAAACCAGTGTATGTTATCCTTTCACAATTTTTTTTTATGAAAGATTAAATCCCTTTGAACGGCACTAATTTTTTATTCAAATAAAGTCAAGGTTATTCAAATCCTGAAGACCCTAAATAACCCTTAAATTGTATACTTTTCTTAATCTAAAAAGTAAAAGTGCTGTCTTACCCTTTATCAGCCGATGCAGCTCTTGTCGAAACCAACTCTAAAACGGAACGTTCACATTCAAAACCAAAACTGTGCGAGTTTCAAGTTCAGGACTAAAGCTCAAAACCTTTCTCTAAAACATACAATTTAAAAAGTTAGCACTTAAAATTTAACAGCCCTTTCAGCAACTGAAAAAGATGCGTCAAATAACTACTTTTTACGCGGTATTTATTTGAGATCTCGTTAATTTAAGACACTCAGAGTTATGCTCAGAAAAGTTACTCTTTCAATTGCCGAAAGGAACAATCCAAAAAAGGTAAAATGTTTATACTTTTTAAACTGCAATTTGAGAGCTAGGTTGGCAGAATACGCGTTGCGATGAGCGACACCGCGGGCGATGACTGAGGCCTGCGCCCGCGCATCGCGAAGGTAGCTCGGAGGGGCGGGATGGTTGGCCAACAACCATCGGGGAGAACGAACGCTAATTGTTGTGGGTGACGGTGACGGGGTGACATGATTAGGGTGATTGGGTGAGTCGCCGTGACGGTTGGTGGTTAGATGTTAAAAGGTCGGAGAAGATTTATGTGATTTACTTGGGTGTGGATTTCGTCCACATCATTTATGATTAATAGATTTTGAATCAATCATTTACACGGGGAAAAATTAAGATAAGAGATTGCAAACCATTCTAGTACCTACCTACTACCAACAAATAAAATAAGATACGAATTAATACATACGCTACAGTAAAACGTTGAACGTTTAAGAGTTGGTTTCTTCTAAACGACACAAACCGGACACGGCTTGGTCCTTCACTGCATGGATGACGGAAACTCTAGAATACGGCCCTCTCTTAAAAACTAAAACAAATGAATTAGTTAAACAAACAAAATAACAACTAAGGACCGAATTCACCATTAATCGAGCTTTAGTAACCTACCAAAGATTAAGCTAGAACTAGGTATAGAGTCTTGTATGATTTTAAGCTTCAGTATAGCGTCTGTTCCAAAAAGGCTTACTTTACTTAAGACTCATATTGTAGTGAATTCGACCCTCCACCAAAGCGGATGTATTGCCTACATCGCCCACACCACCGCACTTTCATTTGCCAAAACATTGCGATTGCGATGCGCAAGAGTCGTACGAGACTCTAATTGTTTTCTTTCCCATGCTTATTAGCAGGGTCTGTCCAACTACATCACAAATAAGGTCATTTCATCATTGGATCTTACTTGGTCAAGCTGATTTAAAGGATTACTTACCAAATAAGAGCAACTTTTTATTCTAAGGTTTCAAGCTGTATGCTTTGTCTTAACGAAATGACTGTAAGTCATTTCGTTAAGACAAAGCATACAGCTTGAGCTTGACTTTCATGGCACCGCTTCGGAATTGGCAAGGACCTCCCCAAACCCCTAGCTGTGTTTAAGCTACTGATCACTGTTGTCGCTCACAAATCAATAAAAAGTTAAATATTAGAAAATGTAAAAAAGAACGCAGTAGTGGATAAGGAATAGCAGGTTGTATCGTTTCAGTTTTTCAAAATACAGGATCATCAATAAGTGAGAGCGAAAATTCATTTTCATCCATATTCAAGCGATTTATTTAATTTCGCTCTCTATATGATTATTATTTATTTTGAAAAACTAAAACGATACAAACATAGCTATTTCCTATCCGATTATGAGTGCGTAATTTCATTGCAATAAACGGTATAGTTTTAAACTGAGTCGGAAATACACTTGTATAGAAGGTTAGAGGTTCGCACCATAACGTTTTTTACGTACGTTTCATGAATTTTCTCTAACTCTCATGGTTTCGGATTTGGCCTTCCATTGCATCCGATTTCATAGACATAATTCAAGATAACACAACCAACATCCAGCCCCAAATTATCTTAGTAATCCAAACTAAACCTTTATATAAATCAGTAATTTATAATTGCTTTGCAGTGAATGCAAATCTTCTAAAATTACTAGTTTAGTTATTTCAAACCAAATCAACATAAATCTAAAACATAACAAATACATTCGCGAATCTAATCGAAACTGCAAGTTGCTTCCATCAGATTAGGAGCTCGAAGGTCGAACCCACCGGAAACACTCTAAAGCATCAATTAGGTATAGGTACCTACTTTATTGGACTAAGTAGGTTGGTTTAGTACTTAGCTTACGAAATTACGCATGGCGAACGCATTATAATGTAAATGCTTTCGTAGATTCGATTTAGACGTTATCAAAAGGATCAGGTAGGGTAGCTTTAATGGGCGCTGCTTACATTATTAATTGGAACATTGCCTTTGCAAATGGAAATACCTTAATAAATAACGATAATCTTAGGGATTACAACGCTTATTTGAACTTCTCCTAAGAATATTTTATTTGAAATTAGGTTTAAAGAACTTTATTCTCATACAAACACATGGTTCACTTATAATGAGATACATGATAAACAAATAAATCGAGGTTTATAATGTTTAAATTTAAAGTAAACTTAACTCTGGGACCTAAAATTAAATAATAACTAAATATTATCTATAACTAAATATAATGTAATAATTCTCATAATTTAAATTCTTTTTGAATATATTATATGTATTTGCAATAAGCCCGATAAGAATTTGATTTGGTAAGGGTATATCTACCTCCTGAAAACTAGATAAACTTTTCAGTTTAGAGTGCCCATGAGACACGCTGAACATTTGAAGCACGTTGCGTTGAGTGGCGCGAGCGCAGCCGCCGCTGCGGTAATGCGTCCTTACTTGTCGCACCGCCGAGGCAGGGCAGTCAATGTGTTCATTCTTAATTTTCATGGACCTCATGCAATTTACACACATGCTTAAGTTAGCATGACTACGTTAGGCAAGCCAACAAATAATGAATCAAAGTCTGCAAACGTATCTTTTGTATGAATGCTGCTGAATTGATCTATCATTCACACCCCATTGAATGTCTGGATAGAAGATCAGGTCAGGTCAGGACATGTCGATGTTGTATCGTTAACAGAGGATAGTGGAGAAATCGATACAATACAGAGATACTTACCTACATGGTTGATATTGTAGGTACCAACTATCGGTTTGGCGTTCCATCGGATTATGAGACACGTGTGTGTGACCTGCGCACGTATACTTTCCGCGGAGTCTGGCCACCAAGGTCGAAATTCGGCTTGGCTATCAACCATGTACATACCTCTTTAGGTATGTAGCTATGTTTTTACCTTAACCTATTTTACACGCAATATGATGCCCTTATATCAAAAGATCACTAAAATAACCGGTACAAAATGGTCGATAAAAGATACAAATTACTACTAGAATTCACACTTAAATCAATTTCCTAAACAACAATAGCTTTCCTAGAATTACCTATCTTTCGTGGTTTTTCTGTCGGGAGTCCTTAGAGTAAAATAGTATACTCTACGTCTTTAGGTAGTTTCTTTGTTTTTTTTTGTTATATTCTTTGCCAAATTCCACCTTTTGACAAGCTTTTTATTTATTATTGTTATTTATTTTTCAGTGATGATGATGGTAGAGTCAGACACGTGACCCAGCGAATTTCATACAGGTTCATATTCTTAGGTAAATGTTATATAACATCATACTTTCTCATCAAGCTAGTTATTTTCCCACGTCTGGGAGTCGGTTTCGTGACGGGTAGCTAGTAGATATTAACGAGATGTGGGTTCATTTTCTAGTAGCACTGATATTAGTATAACAAAATAGAAGGAATGAATGGTGGTGATGGTTTTTTGTTATATAAGCTTGCTCTTTTTACAATCGTGAATTTTTGCAAGGTTTAAGTGGGTTGGAGTCCCACATAGTCCCATTGCCTTCCCGTGGCAATACGATATCCGAGCGCATTTCCTTTCGTCTAAAATCTTTGTACAGCCGATGTCAATTATTGCAATAGATAAACCCTTAGTTGGATAATTTTAAAGGTTCTTCTATTAATAACAAACAAAATATTGTGATCTTTACACCTATGACAAGTAGTTTAATAGGAAACTGGGTCACTGTTCTGCTACAGCACGATGCGATGGTGACATCCAGTTGGGCCGACCCATCACGCAATTCTAACTTTTGAATATGCAAGACTCCTTACTTTATTGTGCTGTAAACTTTACAATATAGGCATATATTTTTAATAATATCGACATACAAAATTATTGCGTGACTGACAGACAAACTTTGCGCACGAGGCACAACCGCTGGTTATCAAATATATACTGGTGTGTTGTCAAAATATTGAAAACGCCAATCAATGTAGAACTATCATAACTAGAAAGATAAGATAGCCTTCCCGTGTAGGTGCAGGAAGACTGTCTTGAATGGTACTATTCACCGTATTTGGTGCAGTTTTCCTCTACTAGTCGAAAACATATCACTGTGCTGGATGTGGCGGATGCTGCGGCGGTGGCTGCGAATGTTGCTGCCCGTTCATCACCGTCCATACATGCTGCACAAAGATCTGCAGAATTTTGGAAACATCTGGGCCCACCACACAATGCGACGTCTTCAAGTGCTATTGTCCATATTTGTTACAGTGTTGTCTTAGTCCTTATAAAATCATGAATTATTAAATATAATGATGCAAAGTGGGATCATCCCTCTATTATTTGGATTACAAACCAAATCCATCAACCAAAACCATCTGTTGCTTTCATTTAATGAATTTGGGCGGTAATTCGACTAGCTGAATAGACCTTCTGCCTTCACATGGCATCATTGGGGTTGCGGAAAACCGGACGAAGAATTTAGAGATGGCCTTTGCATTGAAGGCCATTCAACATCTGCACTAGAGCTTTATCCAGCAGGGCTATTCAGCAACTCCGTTTCAGAGTCATCGATACGGAATCTGACACAGATTCGCGCGAAATTCATATATTTAGACGATTTATCTAACCAATAATACTTTATTGTAGTTTTGGTTAGAAGAAAACGGTCTAAGATTTGTGGAAAACTACTTTTCTGGTAGTTTAATTCCTATAACACGCAGTAAAATATTAAAATCCGCAAAATTATTAAACTTTACGCGAATTTGTGTTAGATTCCGCACCGAATACTCGGAAACGGAATTTCTGAATAGCTCTACAGGTCCCAGGTGTTAAGCCACAGGCAAAAGCTAGTCAAGCTGTAAAGAAAGTTTACCGAATGTTTGTAGTTATGTCTCAATAGTTCAAGGACAGTCGGACGGACAGCTAATAATACTTGGTTACGGGCAATCATCGTGATTTGACGGGCTGTCTGTCAGTTGGTAACGCGTAGGTTTTTTGTTGGGTGGAACTAATAGGGACATGTATGGGACCTATTGAACATTTAATTATCAAGCAGTTGCCTGGTTAAGTGTTGGTTTCGATAGGTTTCATTTAATTGAAATGCTGGTAGGTGTTAAGTTGTGTTACAGAGGGTGTCGCAAAATGCCACCACGCATCACGGTCACAACCACATCACAGTCTAAGCGAAAACACTAAAAACTACTTACTAAAAACTTTAATATTCGACCATTTTTAATTAAATTTCGAACCCACATTTTGAGTAATGTAGAATTTAAACAAAGGACTGAAGGTTTCCTATCTTAGAGTATCTTTTTATTTTAATTAGATTGCTTGCGTGGCTTGGTAAGAAATACGCATTTTTCATACAAAAGACATCAACGCGCTTCTGTCGAAACCATTGCAGTGCTTAAAGCTCTGCATTATGTTAATTTTTGAAAGAATTATAAATTAGTTAATAGAAATAACAATTTATATGTTTTTGAAAAGATTGTTATTTGTGCCTATTAAAATTTTCAAATACAAATTAATACAATATTTAAGTGCCCCACTTAAAAGTAGTTGAACAATCTTGTGGTCTGCCTCAATGTCACTAGATTAGACACTCCAAAGTAATAGTTTATTAAAATTATATTAAATTGCGTTACTTTGTCCTTGCAAACATAAACCTAGATTCGTGACGCATTTTCTTATAATTTCTAACTTAATTAAAACAACATAGTATCAAAATATTCTGAAATTGACTCTACAGCAATGGAAATAAAGCAACTTGTCCAACGTAGGTAGATTTAGTGACAAGGTTTTGCATGAGTAGAAAATGTATCTGATGTTATTTTCTATTGTAATGAAGGTAAAGGTGATTTTACTGTAGCAAGGTCCAGAAAATGCTTTGTTTAATTATTTTGGCAGATTCGTGGGTGTCGCAATGATGGGCACAGAAATGCTGTGGTGATGGGGAATTATGAGGAATGAGGTCGAAGGCGACATCATATCTGGGGTTGAATTGAATGCAATGCTTTGTCTGACATTCAATTTTGATACTCAATAAAAAACTTAAGGATAAAATACAAATTTACGGTTTTCGGATTTTTCCTTTATCTTCTTGCCAAATGTTATTAGGCGCGGATCTAGATCTGCAATTTGATAAGCTCATAGTCGTTTTATAATTTTGCTTGTTAATCAATTTTCCGTCGTATGCCATTTTGTATAAAAGTTGAACACAATAAATATATCACATTTTCCGTTTTTTTGCCTATTAGACTGTAATTTATCTGTTTAGGGCAATTTTTCCCGCAATAAATTCTATAAATTAGGTTAGTTACCAACAAAAGTAGATGATGAATCAATCAATCTTAATAAAGCCATCGACACTTTCGCGTGTTCATATAAATTAATGTGAATATCTCTATAAGAAGTGATCCCATTTCAAGAGAAAAAGGTGTTTGAAATTATTTTAGCATCATTTGAGATGTGGGAACCTTGTAGGCAGGGCTAGTGACGTGCGCTTTGCTTTGTTCATATCGATAAATAAATGTGGAAAATTGGTAAGAGCCCCGTGCTTCATGGGAGGGGGAGGGGGAATTGTAGTTTTGAGTTGGTAAACCATTTTCTTTTCACTCGGAACAGGATGCAATGAAATAGAAATAAGAAAATAAAAGCACAATATTGGTTGAATCCCAAACTTTACCTACGGCCAACGTTGGTTTGTAAGATAGAAATTTGGTTTTTTTGTAAAGTAGGTTGTAGTCTACTTATGTTTCAACATGATATGCTCATTAAATTCTTCATTTGCGTAGCAAAAAAGACATAGGTAATTTCCTGAAGCTATTATGGGTTTCTTTACTACAATAGACCTACCTACTGTAGGTACAATAATAAAGTGGCTGCCGTATACATGATTGTAGGTATTATCGAACGTTGAAAGATCATCGACAATTTCATCGCCAATACCCCGGCACTACCGCCGAAGTCTTCTCAGCGGGTGACACGGATCGCGCATGCGCGTAATCATAGTTATTATGAAATTTGTGACGCAACCAGCGCCATCTTACGGGAAGCCGCGGTTTAACGTTTTTATATCGATTGGGGTGCGATCAGATGTGGCTTAATCCTTAACGCGTTCACTGCCCGCCCAGCCTCAGCGATGCGACGCGACCTGCGCGGGCGCAGCGAGTGCGAAACGCGCTTTACAACTATGGCATACTGCATATCTATGTGCGGCATGGGCACTCAATATGAAACTGGACCTCAAACATTTGTTTCGAGTCTGAGTGTTTTGTATACACCTACTATGTAGAGATACGTACTTATTTTATGTATGTGTGATAGATTGGAATAGAAAACCACATTTATATGGTACAAAAAACAAGTATAAAATAATCAAACTGAAAACGAAAACAATATTAGCATGGATGGAGTTAAGTGACACAAAAGGGTGTTAGAAAATAAGGTGCATCTCCCTCCATGAGCCTGCGCCGAAGTAGGGGGTGGCCCAGCGTGTGCAGCCAAAGAGATTAACATTAGACATTACAAATTGACGTTACCATATGTTTAAACTAAACTGTGTTTCAGTATAGGTAAGGCAATCTTATCAAAAGCTTTAAAGCTCTGCGTAGTTACTTTTACGTGTTTTGGGGCTAACTGTGATATGTCCACAAAAAATGATTGGCCCATTTTGACTAGGTGTTTATGGCTGTATTGAAGCACTGTGAATGAAACCTTACAATACAACAATAAATACTATACGGTAGATAACGTTGTATAACAGTAGGTACCTAATCAATTACCAATTAATAATAAAAAGGTAGGTAGGTATATCAATGCTATACAGCGGGGCAATGCGGCCAGCGTCTTGGGCACGCTTCCGACTGGTTTTGATATGGATCAGTTGAGCTACCTGTACATTGTTTGCAAAAGTCTGCAGTTAGCTCTATTGTTTTAATTGTAAATACTTGTTTTAATTTAATTCTATTATTTTATTTTCTTTCTTTATAAAGATATGCAAAATGATTTTGTAAATGCATCATAAGTATTGTTTTTGTGATGCCACATTCTTTCCGATATTTAGCAGGTGCCAAATTATTCTATATTGAAGTTTATTGTTAACTTTGCCCTTTTAAATTGCTGAAATACAACTTAAAATTACCTTACATAAAAAGGTCTTATTACCCTACCATCAAATTAAGTAGGTACATGCACGATAAAATGCCACGCGTCAAAACAATGGAACCATAAACATTCTCTTAATTATCTAGGTTTAACTAGTAAATAAGTCTCTACTAAAGATGTAGGTACCTACACTTCTATTACAAGTACTTAAAGATGGAGCCAAAATATGTTGGTAATGATACATTTTCTAATTATGGAAATCAAAAAGGGAATGAATAGGGTTCCATTGTTTTGAAGCGTGGCATTTCTTTCGTGTTCTTAATTTAGTAGGGTAATAGAAAGCTATAACTTTAAGTTGTAGGCATCTAAGTATAATTTAAAAGGGCAAAGTTACTATAAACTTCAATATAGTATAATTTGGCACCTGCAAAAGACCGGAAAGAATGTGGCATCAACAAAACAATTCATCGGTATTTACAAAAACTAAAGATCGACTTCGAAATTACACATTCCCCATTACCATTACCTACACATAGGTAATTTAAGTTTTCCGGGGTACATAGGTCATATGTGAGTAAAACGTAATCCTCATTAAAAAAAACAAACTGCATTGACATGAACAGTGATTGCCCGAACGAACGGAACGGAATGAAATGAGACAGAATCTACCAACAACAGAACATTTACATCTTTATACTCCATTCCACCATACCTTTAACAAGTAAAAGCCGAAGATGGATTCCTTCAATCATTGTGAACTTTAAGAGAGGTACCTTAAAACAAGGAACGAGCCCCGATCGGCTATTTTAAACAAACTCAATCGAAGAACGACAAATCCGTGGGAAAGCGCTGTTTCTCATCTTTCGAGGCATTCAGACCGACAAAACATCAATAATTTGTCATAGTTACAAACCTATCTGCGTCTGAACCACGCATTAATACAATTATACATAAGGTTCATTTTGCGTGGATGAGCGCTTTGAAGCTTTGTGGTTAAACAATCACATTAATATCTACTATTACAAAATGCGACAGTTTGGATGGATGTTTGATACATCTGCACGCAAAAATGGATGCAACGGACCAGGCTAAAATAGTTTTGAATTAAAGATTTTTGTGGGGGTGGCCCCAACGTGGGCTATCACACAGCTTTTTTTTTCAAAGTCGCGGCACTCAAAGTTTGATAGGTACATAATAGTATATTTTTTAACTAGGGAGGGACTAAACCACCCCATTACGAGGTTGTTTATACTCCCGAGCGTAACGAGGACGACAAGACCTTATAACGAGTGCTTTTGGCCCGAGTGAAAAACGATACTTTTCACTAGTTTTCAGACAATTTCATGAAGTATAGAAGCGAAAACGGTGTGGAATATTTACTGAAGAGTGAAAAGTTTTCACTTCGATTGTGAGAAAATGAAACAATCAAAACTTATCTTCAGTAAATGTTGCACACCGATTTCACTTCTCTACTTCACGAATTTGTCGTTAGTCTTTAATTTATTTATTAATTGAGTAACTAACACCATAATTAAATACCATATTTCACGTGATTTCGACCGCAACATATATGGAATCATAATGACTATTTCTTAGCCATTTCTATCCCATTTGCATATCATTATTAAATTAATTTTCGCCCATAAAATTGATTTTCAAATAACAATTCACTTAAATTTGTTGTACCTAAAAAGTTTTTGAATTTGATTTTATTAGAAAAACCTTGCGAAGCCGCGGGCGGGAGCTATCTAATGTTATGTAATAACAGTCGAACAATACAGTCTATTAGTTGATGACTGACCTAATGAAGCATTCAATGCTGAATTAATTGATATTAAATTCTGATTGATAAAGAATAAAGATTGGATATTATGTCGGAGTCGATCATTACCGGTAGTAGGTTATGTAACTAGTGGTGTATGCGAGTAGGTAGGTAGTGTTTTCGATATTGATTTCCAGCGAGTATTAAGTACCTAATGTGGTTCAGTTTTTGGATGAATGTAATTTATATATATACAAATCAATATTGCTGTTCGTTTGTCTCGTTAAAACTCGAGAACGGCTGGGCCGATTTAAATACTTTTTGTTTTGTTCTAATAAGTACAGAGGTGGTTTAAAGGGGGAAAAATAGGGAATTGTGCATATTGTAAATAGGTTGAGTAGCTGAGCTAACGAAGTAGCGGGTAACAGCTAGTAATAAATAAATAATGCTGGACAATCCACACAGCATCATCTAGCCCCAAGAAAAGCAGAGCTTGTGTACTAGATGACTGATATACCTACTTATTAGAATACATTGTAGTCTTTCTTTCAAACAAAAAAAAACAAATCCAAAATCAATGACGTTATCTTGAAATCAAAATCGGTTCTACCGTTTGGGACCGGTTGCCACTGGGAGATGCTCAGACACACGTCGAATTCTTACAACCCGTATTTTTTGGCAGTGAATGGCCTACCTACATCCGAATGCTACTCTATCTAGGTGATATACGTGTAGATAGGTACCTAGATGGGATCTACAGTCCTAGATAGAAGAAAGACCCATATTGCAATACCCGCCTACTCACGAGACAGTGAAATGGGTGCCTAGATTGGCTCTATTGATGGCGACTCATTACACTCCTTTGTTGGTTTGTGCAACGAAGGTGATGTTGCATTGATTCATTGCTCGTAGGAAGTCGAAGGCGCTACGTGGCGTGATACTAGCCTACTGTCAGCCATTTAATGCACACGAGTGAAAAATAAATCACGATTTTACTATTTTCTAGGCTTAACATGTATCTAATTTAGATAGCAGATAAGAAGTCTGATGCACACTGTAAACCATTTGCTATGAACCCACGCTAAAACACACTAGGTACGAATCAAGTCGTTATGGAGTCTGTTGACATGAATAGATTTATTGTTAAAAATCAATGTCGATAGAATTTAAAGCTACAATTGATTCAAAGTTTGTTTAAGCAAAAATTCATAGTAAATCACTTACAATGTGCGTAAACCTCTTATCTGCTAATACATGTAGAACCCAGAAATTAGTAAAAAGTCGTTGTTTTTCACCCACAGCCAAACATCATTTTAAACTTGCATTGATTGCTGAAAATGGGTTTCTTTACAGAATGAATTTAGACTAATAGGTAAGCGACACTAAACTGATCACTCATCTTTCCGTCACTCAAATATAAGCTGTGTAACAACCTGTTTGAGTACACCTATTATGAGGCGTGTTTTAGAGTTGGACTGAAACCGCACGAATTTAATAGTAATTATTAGTAGTTTGGTTTTACCGACTTTATACTAAAGGATACCTGTATAACCTCGTCAGATGCCAAATTTTTGGATGTCTCGCATTTTGTTTACAAAATTTATGGGAAGGCCTCTCACCTGCCACTTTGCCCTGTCGTTTGAAAGCGGTGGATGCCTTGTTCTTAATATCCTACATAAGGTTTTAGGAGTCACAAAAAAGTTGACCTAGAAATAATGGAAAACTAAAAACGTAAGGTACTTCTACGAATGGTCCTGACTAATAAATGAAATACGTTTCTGTCTCCAATAATTTATATAATTTACTTAAATCTAAACATTTAATAATCACAGCTAGTATTTCATATTGACACATAGATTTGACACGTACAACATCAATAAATTACATTATAAATATACTAAAACATCTCAGCAACGTGTTCTACAACAGTTAACATGAACTTTTGTGCATCTTAACCAACATTAAACACTTCTGAACTATCATGAAAACAAAATGCAACTTCCAAAATATTGGCACTAGGAAATAGCTATAGTAGTATATTATTGGGTCGTTCGTACGTTTTTTTTAGCAACTTTTTAATTAAACTCTATACATAACGTGTATTTATTAGTAGATACAAAATATTTCAAAGTTCAGAATATTGTCTCTAAAAACTATAACACTTGCTTACTACTTAAAAAAATTATCTGAGCGTCTGGTCGAAGCAATCGTGACCAGAGAGCTGGTGCATTGCCGTGCAGCGGGGCAATGCAGCCAGCGACTTGGGGACGCGCACGACTGTTATTGTATGGATAAAAAAGTAATGTCGGTTGTTTCTGACTGGAATAAATATAATTAAAGATAGGTGTAATTAAGTGAAAAATAAATACAAGTGATATCTCACTACTCCCCCTACCCTTCTGATATTTAGAACACTTCCCTAATTGAACCTCACGTAATTAATGGACGACCCCTTAGGTATTCGTTTTGGCTAGGGTTGGCAATGTGGATCTATCAATAGTTTTCATAAGAAACCTTTCGTGCGTGGCTTCTAGCACGTATAAGTAAAAAAACTTTAAAATTTGCTTCCACTATCCACCGAAAACACACGCACATAAACAACTTTGTTTGTAGTCCAAATCCTCAAGTACCTCTAGGCGGTATTAGGCCTGTTTATATGAAGTAGAATGAATGTGGCTGCAGCTCCAACTGCGCCATTTTTGCTAGGAGCCGGTGTAACCTGCAAATAAAATAGATTGACTTACTACTAAGTATATTCTCAAGCTATAATGTTGACTTTGAAGGTTATGGCTGCCGGTAAAATTACAGTTGAAATCAAATTTTTCACGATTATTACTAACACTAGATGCGACATTTACTTCAGTTTCAGCATTTAATCTCCTATTTAATCTAGTTTTTTTAGTAGCAGTTTGATAATAATGCGCAGTCAACCGTAGTCTATGGTCTCTTAACGCATTCACTGACCAGCCTCTGCGGAGCGACCCGCAGAGGCGCGCCGCACCCCAAGAAAGTATGAGACGGACAGGTGATGTGCGTCACGGGCCATGATAGTGTTAAAACAAGTTCAGATCGGCAGACCATACCTCCGTTGGTGCGTGGCGTGGTGCGGCGGCGGCGCGTGCGGCGGCACTTCGACGCACTGCGCCAGGCGCGCGGACACGTGACGCGGCATCTATCAACAACATTCATATTAAATATCTAGTCGAAATACTAGTAAGGAAATAGGAGATACGAATTTGGTTGAATCATTGTCAATCCTTTTTAACTGCTGGGCATAGGCTTCTATAGTTTTCAAATACATTTTAACAAACTAATGCCAATTTGTCTCTGATTAGTCATCGGTTTCTGCCTGCATCGTCACACATCGTCTCCTATGAATTAAATATAAATATAATCAAAGTATCAAAGTAGGTACAAACATAATCTTGTGATAACTGCATCAAAATTAAAAATACATCAAACTAGTCCACATTCAATGGCGGTAAAAATATATAATAAAATTCCAGACAAAATAAAAAGCCAAGAAAATAATAATATTTTTGAAATAAGATTGAAAGAGATGCTTTTGAATAAATGCTACTACCTACGAATTAAATGAATTTTTAAGTGATACATTTGGTGACATGTAATTGAAATTTTCCATAATTTTTGACATACCTTTCATATCATATTATTGAACTAGTATAAATTATCTGGCCGTCTCCCATTGCAACACCCTGAATGGGTACATATTGTGTGTATTACCTTTTAATTATAGTCAATAAGTTCTGTCAAATTTTATGTACCATAATAGGCTGCAATAAATAAATGAAATGAAATGAAAAAACCATTGGCCAGTTTGTGATACCTATCATATGATGTTTTGTTCATTCTCTATCTAAACAAAATAATGATATAATTCGGTCTACAATTGACGGAGAAGTCGACGAACATAGAACCTTCTCTTTTTTAAAGTCGGTTAAAAAGTCCCGGGCTACACAAGAATCTATGATGGATTTTGTAGTGCTCGCTTAAAATCAATTCATGTCTAAATGTCCTCCAAACTCACGTTGAAAAGCGGCGAGTAGAGTATGGGCGTCCAGAGCGGGAGAAGCTTGTTGAGGACAGTCGAGTTGCATTCCAGCAGAGATTCCAGGAGACTGAGGAAGTGCAGGTTCACCGTCTCGGCCAGCTGCGACAGAGATAAACAGGTGAACAGATGCGAGAAGATGCTTTGCAATATCTAAACGGAAAAATAGTAAACCTTGTCGATTAGAGAAATAAAAATTGCTAACAGCTTGTATCTGAAACCAGACACCCCAAGCAGAAGAATTTGTTTTATTCTTAGGGCGAGTTCCCGCTATGTCGTAACGATTAATTTATCGGTTGACGGCTATCGTCTCTAGCTGTTATATTTATTATCGACTCCTGACATTCTATTGACAATGTATCGTTATAACAAAAAAAATCGTGGACGACAGTTAATCGTGCCGTCCTAAATGAACACCTGCATTTAAATATACAAAATGCTTTAAACTGCACGAAACAACGACAGCTAGTCTGAAAAAGAATTTTTACGGCGAAAAAGTGTTATTTTCGTATGCTGATTGATAGTGGTCTGTCTCTTTGGCGCTCAGACAATACAAGATACGTAAAAAAAATGTTTTGCGTTTAGAAGAAGTGGACAAGTTAGTTTCGGCGTATGGGGCTGGACGCATGCCGTGGTCCCGTTTTACAACGTCAGGTACTTAAAGTATGAAACAAAGAGATATCTTTATGAACTTATAACAAAGACAATAATTTTACGTTTGAATAATAATATAGGTATCCGGTACCTATAATTTTACACTGAACTGTCGTCAGAACAATGGGGGGACGCGCCCTTTCGGTGTATTTTCAACATTTCACATAGAATTTGGCTCGAGTACAGTAGAAAGAGTAGATAGAAGTAGTTCGTACCAATTTGGAGTGCTGCGTGAGATGCAGAACCGTGGGCACCAGCTTGCACCAGAAGTCTAGGAGCACGGAGATGGCGTGCGCGTGCGTGTCACTGTACACATACATACAATCTATACATTAGTTTATTATTATTCTTAGGCTCAGCTCACTTAGGCGCATGCGACGCGACGCTGCGCGCACTTTCATTCAAAATATAACTTTATTTACTACGTAAAAATGTACAAATTTCAATGACCTAGTACGAAAACTCCACTCGATGCGGCGGTGTCGTCAAATTGTACCTATTTAGTAGTAGTAGTTTTAGTAGTTTAGCGTAGTAAATTAGTCACGTTGTGAAACGAAGTTCGCGGCGCGTCGCGTCTCTGTTTGAGCTGACCCTTAGATTTAAGTTTATTCTTGTGTAGAGTTTAAGTTTACCTATATAAAATGTAATGTGCTATAATTAAGTAAATAAATTATTCTATTAAAATTATATTAAAAGATATGATTAAAAAAACAAACCATGATCTAAGTAAAATACTTTGTCCTGTCAGCTGCATGACCCAGAGCCGCAGTAGCCGCCCCCTTTGTATGAGACATACCTGTGGACTCCCACTCCGGGCGGCTGTGTACCCCACCCGGCCCCACACAGCGCCTCCAGGTACAGCGTCCACAGCTGGCAGAGCACGAATGCACCCAGGAGGGCCCCTAGCCGCCCTTGAGTGGGACTAACGTTCTTGTTGGCGGTACTGGGGCCTCCTTCAACGTAGGATGACATGATGGTCTGTGGAATATGATAATTTAGAAAATAATTTAACTACGGCGGTCAATACTACGAATGCAATAAAATTGGAAGGACACAATATAATAAAACACTGTTTTTACCGGATTGATCGCGTATATTTTATATTTTGTTGCTGGAAGCTGAAAAGCCTCCGAAACGTCAGGTTATAAACAAAATATAAAATATACGCGATCAATCCGGTAAAAACAGTGTTTTATTATGAGTTCTCGCGAAAATAACCTTAGAATATACTAGGACACAATATGTTTCAGGATGTTATGATTATGAGGTAAAAAGTAAACTAATATAAAAAACATTAAACACGTCTATGGAATATAGTCGTAGGTAGGTATATAGTTACCTGTATGTGGTCAGTGATGTGACAGGTCGCGTCCTGAGGCACGGGCGTGTGCAGCGGAGCGCCGGCGCGCGCGTTGCATAGCGCTCCGACTACCAGCCACGAAACTACGCGAACGCGAGACACGCATTCGTTGACTTCGCGATTACTGGAAAACAAACGTGTAGGGTAAAGTGGAAAAGTAAAAGTACGGATAGTCGTAGTTGGGACAGATGCCCCAATATCGAAACCCTATATTCTGTGTATAGTTACCCGGGTAGAGAGGCGCTCATCCACGGCGTGAGATGTCGGCCCGGCTGGCCCCGGTCCGGCCTGAGCCCGGGGCCGTGCTCGAGTGCTAGTTCCATGGCCACATATTGTGCGATCCCTCCTTTCACGATGGCCCCTAGAGTGTCTTCGTTCAGGCAGATAAGGTTGCGGTTCACTATGGACTTTGAGACTGATCCCTGGGACGAGATAATGTTTACAAGGTTACCGGGTTGAGAATCATCATCATCATCATCAGCCTATATCAGTCCACTGCTGGACATAGGCCTGACATAGGGTTGAGAATACATACACTGAATTGATTTCTCAGTTCACAGATGCCTGGCAGCCAAAAACAGCAAAATCTATGGATCCACTACACGGGGGGCTCATTCTATGAGCCCCCCGTTTTAAGGATAGGCGAGTTTAAAAATATTTGACGACATTGGCATCATCGAAGCGAAGCACAGGCTCGAAACAATTTTTGGTTCTGAAAGCTTTCATTCATTATTTAATTGATCTCTCGTTCGTTTTCGAATTCAAATTTAAATATTTTACGCTGCACATGTGAGATTATACGTTGTTGAAGTTTGTGTTTTAGTTTGTTTAATCTTGCGGTCACCTTCTTGTTATTGGTATCAGTCTTTGTTAAGTTTTTATTTATAAATGTCTTTGTTGACATAAAATATCGTATGTAGCCTAGTTAACACTAGATTGGGAGGGGGGGGGGGGGGGCTCACCCTGCGTACGAGCCCCCCATCAAGTGTTATTAGGTCATAGTTACCTTGATCTTGTTGAGCAGATGCGGGTCCTGCAGTAAGTCTATCATGTCGGGCAGGTGCGGCCGCATGCAGTCGAGTGCGCCCGCGCTAACTTCGCGAGCCTCGGGCCCGCCCCCGCATGCGCCCACTGATAGCAGGTCGCCTGTCTTCAGCTGGGGCGGGAGGAGTAAGGTGCATCCGTGACCTGTAAGATTAAGAGGAATATTGTGCTTGGGATTCCACGCACCGTCGCAGGAACGTGTCCGCAGTGCCGTCGTGTGATCGTGGCGCAGAATGGTAGTGGCGGTGCGCATTAGTAAACGCAGGGATAGACGGATGTTTGTAACTGCTACATGTGAATGGTTTTTAACGAATCGGACACACTGAGATTCGTTTTTGAGCATCGTGAAATTTTCTGAGTGGTATTTCAGTTTTCCAAAGCTGTTTTTATTCGGGGTGTCTTTTTTTAGGGTTCCGTATCCAAAGGGTAAAAATGGGACCCTATTACTTAGACTTCGCTGTCCGTCTGTCACCAGACTGTATCTCATGAACCGTGATAGTTAGACGCTAGACGAAAGTTGAAATTTTCACAGATGATGTAGGTATTTCTGTTGCCGCTTTCTGCTCGCACTTAGCCGGTTTTATTTATTCAAGTTTTGACAAGGCCGCATGAAACGTCGGTTAAAAAGGGCGAGAATCTTTAAATAAATGCACAAAACAATAAAAAATCTTTGAAAAGCGGCAACTAGGGAATTCCATTCCACTTATATTTATTACACGTGATGACGAGAGGGATCCGCGGGATTTGCTGGACTGAAAAAAATACAGAAATCGTACAAAAATATACACAGAAGTCTTTTTGAATACAAATATATTCTTCCAGGCAATAAATAAACAGTAAATTTAGATAATACTCCATTCACGCGCTTTTTTCTTTTATACTATTTACTATGAAGATCCTCATTGTTGACATTGACAGGTGAGTGAAATAAGAATTGAAGAATCGATCTATGTTTCTCGTATTTTTCTAAGACAACAAACGATGTACTCTGTAAAATAATGAGTTTTAATCGTCGTTTAACAGAAAGTTATCAAAGTCAAATTACGCTAGACAGCCGATAACCCTCGAGTCCAAGCATTTGAACAATTTGGATCGATGTCCGCAGGTTTGCGGGATTGAGATTTCGATGCGAGACTGGATTCCCTAGCGACAACTCACCTTGCAATATAAACTGTATCAGTATGAACAGGTTGTCATCGGGCACTGTTGTCTTGGTCCGCAGCGCGTGAACCAACTCGTATACCAACACTCGGCATACCAGCAACTGAGAGATTGATTTTCATCATTATTATATATTTTTTTGCTTTTCAAAACACATCGAATACACAAAATAAAATATATCCCAAAAAAGTACGACGTCGACGAGACTTTTTGGGAAATCATTTAAATTCGTAGAATTTTCCCTAAGTCAGGTTTTCAGATTTCAATATTTTTATACTTTTGGGCTCACAAAATAAGATGTTCAAGTCACAAGTACAATTTCTTATATTCATATTTTATTCTCAACATTCGGAGTTTCTTAAATAGTACAAGTAGGTAACTAGAATCGCCGTAGGAACAATCAATAATCTTAAATAGTACAAGTAGGTAACTAGAATCGCCGTAGGAACAATCAATAATCTTAAATAGTACAAGTAGGTAACTAGAATCGCCGTAGGAACAATCAATAATCTTAAATAGTACAAGTAGGTAACTAGAATCGCCGTAGGAACAATCAATAATCTTAAATAGTACAAGTAGGTAACTAGAATCGCCGTAGGAACAATCAATAATCTTATTTTTCATTTTATTAAAATATTCCACGTAAATTTGTAGATAAATCAGTTTTTTTGCAAGGCACACAGCAGTGATAAAATCCGTTTGCAAAATATGACGATGAGAACCATTACTGTTCGTGCTCTCAAGATAAATGCTCTCGGTGGTTTTTATTATGTACAATTCATGTATTTTTTTAAATTTTATGCTAAGATAAATAATATAAATGGGACATGGGACGGTTAGCAGGGGTTTTTTCCGGGTCTGGTTGTAAAGGTATTATTTTGATAATACATCTGCTCAGCAAGTGGCATATTCCTTTTCGAAACATAGGAAGAAAGTACGTCATTGCAGGCGTACTAAAATGCGAGACGGACAACTCTATGGAACTTGATTTCTCACGCGTTGAGCGGGAAAGAAGTGAATGGAAATTCATTAGGTTTTTTTATGTCCTGAAATAAAAGCCGTTAGCTATGGTTGATAATTAGGTCTAACGACAAAAAGTTTTTACTCCGAATCCGCCATAATGATATCGACTTGTATTCGGAACAATAATGCAAATACAAACACACAAACATACAAACATAGGGTGCTAACCTCATAACCCTCCCCTGTTGGTAGTCGGGTAAAAATAGTACGCGTATTTATTGCCACATTTGAGTTTGCAATTTAAATTCACTCGAGTGATTTTGAAGATTCTAAAACGATGTTTTTCCTCGTATGTTTAGTATAACGCAACATGTATATATCACTCGGAGAAAGTGCGATTCCTACCTCGTGTGTTATAAGAACTCAAATGACACACTCGATAGGAATTGGGCACTTTCTCGCCTAGGAGTACAATGTACATCAGTCATCTGCTACCCATATGAAGAGCCTTTACTTCGGTGCCAGATAATGGTGTGTGAAGAAATCCAGTAACAATTTTTTTAATTTTACCTTATCCCGATCGCGAGAGAATGCGCGTACACACGCCACACTGAGCTCCGAGATAACCGACAGTTTGAGCACGAAGTTTTGGATGCCGTAGCTGATAATCTTTGATATCGGCTCCAGAATACTCTGCAAAAATATTATTTATAAATGAACTAACTATGTGGAACTGTAGTGGTGAATACAAGCCAGTGTTTCGGAAGTGATTTCATTTATGCTTTTGTGAAGAAATATCAGATACGCAATCAGAAGCGATGACATTCTCTTAGGTGAAATCACACTAATATTAAGAATCCGAAAGTTTGGATGAATGTTTGTTACTTCTTAACGCCAAAACTACTGAACGGATCGGGATGAATTTCTGCATAGATGTAGCTCTAAGCCTGGAATCAAACATAGGCTACAGGCTGCTTTTTATACATATAACAGTTTCCATGGTATAAAAATAACCTTTTAACGTTTCTACAGATACAACGCGTGCGAAGCCGCGAGCAGACGCTAGGAGCTTTGTGGTTACTGCCAAGTGAACACAGACCGTCGTAACGAAAACATTTGATGACAACTTTTGCAGGTCCTCATCAACAGAACCACAGAAGTCACATCCTATAAACTTACAAGTTTTGATTAGGTGGTTTTTAAAGTGTAGTTAAACATTTTATTACCTTATGCTGGTTAGCAGCCGGTATCCTCAAGGCCGCGGCCGACGCCCTCAGCAGCGGCAACACGTGGTCCAGCTGAGGAAGGTGCAAGGCCACGGTCCGGAGAAGACTTTCCAGCTGTTGGTAAAGATACACCGATCGACTGTACAATTTATGAATTTCGAGATTTATGAACCGGCTTTTCTCAACGACTCGTTTAGTAAGAGGAAAAAAATGAAATGATAATTTTTTTTTTATTATTACTAACTTATGTAACTATCTATTTAGGAACTAACTGTTTTGGTCTAGATAACTCTATAGAACTCTAAATAAACTGTGTTCAATGTTGTAACTGCGTGAAAAGTAAGCAGAGATTTAATACTTACAGAAGCAAGAAGTGCACCGCACGCCGTGGCTGGTCCTAATGCTTCAGGCGCCAGGCATTCTAGATACATCGCGATGTTGCCAGCTATCACGCTGATTTGCTGCAGCAATAATTATTATTTTACATGTCGTTTACGCTACAGAGTTGTTTCCCAACTAGATCACCGTAGAGCCTAGCTAGGTGGACTGATGTATAAGGAAGTAGATATAAATATCCGTACACTCGTCATCGTTACATCAATGCTGACTTCTAAACCTTCTCCAAATTGTATCGCAGTTGCCACTCGAAAACTACTCTTTAACGGTCATCGGTTCTGCGAGCTTTATAACCCGTCCACTGCCACATAGTGTTTTGCACAGCTTGCCTATTGATACGTACATCTAAAGGTAGCGTCTTCTTGCTGTTGAGATGGTCAACCACTAACTGCAGCGGCCCGCACGGGTACAACTCGTTGAAGTCTACGAACGCAGTCGCTATGCTTTTGAAGAACATCTGCCGCTGTTTCTCTGGAAAGAGACACATTTAAATAAGCTGGCTTATATTTATCATCCTTTTTTTTGTGCCCACGTGTTAGTGTATAATAAACATAAATATTCCTGCATCCATCATCCATCAACCACTACTATTATGAGTGCCTCTTATGTGGGTCTAGGTATAGGTACCGCCAAATATCTAGTCCGGTGTCGGGCAGTGAGAATAAGAAGTTTGCGCGCGTACACTCACGCATATAATTCATATGCCTCCGATAACGCGGCAGGCGAAAGATAGGGGCTATACGTTGTACCTATCTCTTGTATCTAGCGAGACAGAGATTTCGCTCTTTCCTAATTTAAAACAAAAACTCACAGTGAATAATCGACGCGACTGTCCAGGATTCAAATTCCAAATTTGGCAAAAGAATTGCGTTCGGAGCATCTTTGTCACGTGGTTCGCCGGAGGACAAGAAGTCCGACGATTATTATAAACACTAAAGTCGGCAGCAAAGCCCGGCGAATTGGTGTGACCTGTATGATTCTCAGTCAGTGTATTGTGATTATTGTAGGTAGCCAGAGAGACAGTCTTTTGCTAACTTGTCGGCGGCCCACCCGCCCGACTTTAGTGAGTAGAATCCATTACCTTCTACGTGCAACCGGAGGCCATAATTAAATACAGGCTTGTGTTCAAGTGCGAGACAGGGACAAGAGACCGCGATGCCGAACAAAACACCGCTAGACAGGTTTCCGCCATGACAGACGAAAACATCTCTTGGTCTTCCGTATTTGCCTCTCAAACCACCACTTTAACGGTTCTAAGTGAATATTGGAGATTATCAGGTCTTCCTTTAAGTATCATACCTGGCTGATGATGCAGAAAGATCTGATGGAAGACGTTGTGTTTAGCGAGCTGGTGCAGCACGCAGCGCAGGAACTGGTGCGCCACGAACACGGCGCTGCCGACCAGGCGCGTGCTGGTGCCTTCCTGCCACGAGTAGCTGCCGTACTGGACCACCCTGTAGGAAAAACCACAACTGTAGCTGGACCAACTTGTATAACATTACTGGTAAGGAAACTAGTGTGTGCTACATAATTCGCTCTCTAGATCTGATCTCAATGCCGTTTAAATAAAGTGGTTCAGGTACTTTGTAGTCTGGGATGTTATTGAGAGCGGCATATTTAAATTTATTAAAATGCCTACGGCAAAGTTCATTTGGTGCGGAAAATCAATGAGCGGTATTATTAAGTTAGAACCACAGAAAAATATAATGCAGGATAACAATAAATAGGAACAATATTGTTCTCAATAACGATTCACAGTCCTGTAGAAAACGAAAAAGATACCTGGTAACATTATGCAGCAGAGCTGGTAACATCGGCGCGGCGGCGGCCGGCTCGCGGTGCACGAATGTTGCCAGCACGATCACACACAGTCCCAGCTCTTCATCGCTGTATTGTTCCACAGCTGTACCACATTCACCACCTACAAATAAATATAAATATGAGGTGTACTTAAATAACTTCCAAAGTGCCGAAATAACAGGAGACTTGCCCAGAAAGTGTACATCGAGTAGCGTTGACATAAAGAACTATACACCTTCGATGCAGCGTGGATCCACTTGACTAAGGATCGAGATGGGAAAGGGATGATCCTTTTGTGCAGCAGTGGGACACAAGGATCCTTGTCATTGTAACTTACATCTGTAGCACAGCGTAGTGTCAGGTCTAGGCGCAGTGTTGGCGTGCGCGGCGCGTCGCCCTGTCCTGGATTCATCCTCCCACCATGGACCGGTGCCTTCGCTGCCGCTCTCACACCCTGGGATATTGTATTTAATCATTTCAAGAGAACATGAGATCTTTATAGTACTAAAGAGACATCTCTTTACCATCGGAGCAATAGACACCTAGAGGGACGTTAATCACTTAATTTTACCTACCAGAATACAGGGGTTGTGTTAGGGTGTAACGTTGCACGTACATGATTTATTTATCTACTGTTACTGTTATTATTCTTTTATTACAATGCACAATATAAAATGCTTCTATTTAAATTTTATACAATGTGTCAATTTAATATTAGGGCAAATATAAAATTAAACATCTAAACAATATACAATTACAAAAACGATAACAAATATTCCTACCTTAATAGCTACCTAAACCTACCTACTTTAATAATAAATGCTTGCAACAATAAAACGTTTCTATTTATGAGCACAACTGTACCGGTTCGCATGACGTCGTACACGTTCGCCGCGCTGATTGGCCGTTGGCTTTCTTTTGTTCGAGTCTAATCATACGAGCAGCGCGTGAGGCTCGGCGCCCCGCCCGGCAGAGCCCGAATGGACCTTGTCCGCGACCGACTGGTTGAGTGCGTTCACTAATTAGTGTCTTCTTACGTGCCGGCTCCAATATTTATTATATTCGGGACTTGTCAATTAATCACAGTCAATTAATATACCTAAGTGTCGCTTTACACCCCGATAGGGTAAGTGTTGAACATTGTTTTATTATGTTATAAGTAGGTAGGCAAACTCGTTAACATTTAAATTAGATAAAAGTGTTCTTATGCTTGTTTTGCTTAATTTAAATTCTATCATCTTTCTTTCATTAACATCATTCATCAATGCTTTGTACCTCCGTTCTGATAGTGAACCACCTCTGCACCAACTACCTACTTCCACGGCTTCTCCTCATAGGCACGTCAATAAAGGGTGTTCACTATCAACGGAAAGCGGTCTGAACAAGAGGTTTACTGTGGACATTTATTCACAGGGTCCGACGCTAGGGTTCAAGCCCTAAGGGATATTTTGAATACTACGCCTATCACGGCTAACACCTACCATCTTCGACGGCTGACGTCACGGCCTCTCGAGCTTTCGACCGTCGGTGTCCACCCACCTGAGCAGCCTCCAGGATAGCCAGGACAGTACCGGACCACGAAGTAGAATCAGACCGGCCTAACTACCTACGACCTTTTTATTTTAATATATTTAATTTGTTGCTGACGTTTTTGTTTAATTTAAATACCACCAAAAACGAAAACGCCACACTGGCGCCCTTAAACGTGGTTAATTTTTTTTAAAAAGGAAAAGGTCTGGTTTTGCTTCGTAGTACATAGTTGTGTGTTATGTGTTTATTTTTTATTTTTGTAAAACGTTATATTTTTATTTTTGGTTGCTCGTAACTAAAGTGTACATCCTGTATGTTTATAAAATATTGTCCTAGTCTAAATTACTTTGAATTTGTTTCCGTAGTTTTTGTAATTTTTACACATCCTTTATGCAAAACTACTTCAATTGCAGTCTTTGTTCCACAGTGGAGTATAGTCGAGTACAAAAGTGTTAATGTTTTTTAAGAAACTGATTTAGTATCAACTTTTATTTTACGTGGTTGTACACATTAGTTGCAATAACGCTTGTTTTGGTTTTTTTGTTTTTATTTTTGGTTACTATTTTTTCATTTTTGGTTTTCAGTTATTGTATTTTTGCTATCCATTTTTTCATTTCATTTGCCAACCATAACGTTACTTAGCTTGCTTTGTAACAGAACGGAGTAGATTATTCAAACCTTGTTCAACACTTTCTTTATTGCGGAGCATAATTTTTTTTAATCTTAGTAGTTTTTTTTTTACATAATGGAATACCCTGTGAAATTTTTATCTTTGCAAAAATCAGAGTTAGAATATGAAGTAACTATTAGGGGCGAAACTCCCGGAAGTACAGTTGACGATTTAAGGAAGCAAATTTCAAAATTAGGACCTCTTTTTCCATCCGAAGACATTCTTGATAGTCCGTTGCATATTAATCAGGACTTAAAAGGGGTTAGTGACGTTCTTACTAAAGTAAAACTCCTTCTTGATTCCAAGCCAGACAAGAATGTTGTGCTTCGCGCTCAAAACTACCTTCATCACCTTTACCACCGACTTAATCGGCTTGATTGTGGTGAACAGTACAAGGATGTTTATCATGTCGCGGCAGCCGAATTTCGGGAGTTATATAAACGCAATAAATTGCTTAAAGACACTGCTGTTGATTCTCTATTGGCTTCATCGTCTACAAGCCCTTCAAATCAATCAGCTAGCACCCCTTTAAATATAAACGTGTCTTGCGAACGTGGCGTAGCTGGTGAACTTACTCGAATTAAATTTGACGGGAAATCGTGTGTTCGATCTTTCATACAACGCATCTCAGAATTTAGCATTGCCAGGAATGTTTCCTCATCAAAGTTACTGTCGTACGCCACAGAGATATTTACAGGAGACGCGTTACATTGGTACCGTGGACTCCAAGACCAAGTGTCAGATTGGGATGAACTTGTTTCATTACTTAAAAACGATTTTGATCAAGCAGATTACGACTACAGATTACTCTCGGAGATACGTGCTAGGACTCAAGGTGAAACAGAAAATATAACCATTTATCTGTCAATAATGTCAGGTCTCTTCTCGCGTCTGTCAAAATCTCTTTCTAATGAGGACAAATTAGAGATACTCCTGCATAATATTAGGCCATGCTACGCGAGCACTTTAGCTTCTGCCGCTAACATTGATAGTATCGACACGTTGAGATCGTCTTGTCGTAATTACGAAAATATCCAGACACGTCTTGCTGGTTTTCGTGAGCCTCCCAAGGTAACATCTGAAACCATGGCACCAGAGTTTGCATACAGCGGTCATTCATCACAGAGATCATCTAATAATAACACAAATTCTGATAAAGGTAACAATAATACTAAAGGTAATTCTAACAGTAACAAGAATGTACATGCAATGTCCTCTACTCCCAAAGCACCGTATTGTCCACGTTGTCGTAACAACACCCATAACCTGAGGCAATGCAAAGCCAATAAGGACAAAATTCTCTGCTTCGTCTGTGGTCATGAGGGTGTTAAGACTCCGCAATGCCCGACTTGCAAGAAAAATAAGGCTGAGCCTTCAAAAAACCAGTAGCCCTGCAGAATTGTAAAGATAACGAAATAGCTAATAAGTTCGATCATGATGATTGGGCCAAATGGCTACAAACTATAAGTTTATATTTTAGCACATATAAGATAAACACAATTCTGCAGAGTCAACCGATTAATGATCCTAGGCCTTATGCTGTCGTGCACATAAATAATTTAAAATTACATGCTTTGATGGATTCTGGTGCAGCTGTAACAATTGTAGGTAACAATTTTCATCGTGTCTTTGAAGAGCAGGGTTTTGAAGTTCAGAAGGATCATAGCATCACTGTTTCAGCAGCAGGTGGTCAATCTATGTCTAGTATAGGTTATTTGAACTTACCTATCACCTTTGAAAATATCCTTCACGTTATGAAAGCCTATGTTGTGCCAAATGTTAATATTGACTTTGTATTAGGCATCGATTTTTGGAAGAAATTTAATATTTTCCCAAACAATCTTTCAAATATAGTTTTTTTTACTTCACATATTTCTGCTGCTAGCATTCACACCGATCGTCCCTCATTTATTCAGGCATACGATCACTTATCTAATTCAGAAAAATTGGTAGGTGACAACATCATTGCACAATTTAAGGCTATCTCTGCCGAATGCAAAGGTTTAGGCGAGACCAAAGCAATCACTCACCGAATTGATACTGGCGACGCACAGCCCATTCGACAACGCTACTACCGGATGTCGCCGGAAAAGCAGCGTATTCTTGTTGAACAGGTGGACGAGATGCTAGGTCTCGACGTAATCGAACCTTGTGAGAGCGCTTGGTCGTCCCCTGTCCTGATAGTCAACAAAAAGAATGGCCAGCCACGTTTTTGCCTCGACAGTCGTAAGTTGAACTCGGTCACAAAACGCGATGCGTACAACTTGCCTTACGTATCCGAAATTTTAGACAACCTTCGTGACGCTCGTTATCTTTCTAGCTTAGACTTGTCCAAAGCGTTTTGGCAAATCCCAATAGTTCCTGAAGATAGAGACAAAACTGCCTTTTACGTGCCAAATCGTGGTACATTCCGCTTTAAGCGTACCGCATTCGGTTTGACCAACGCGCCTGCAACTCAGCAACGGCTGGTTGACATGCTTTTTAGTGAATTTGACCTCAAAGTATTCGCATACCTCGATGACATCATCATCGTCTCGAACGACTTCAATTCCCATGTCTCAATTTTACTGCGCGTTCTAGAGAAATTGAAGCAGGCCAATCTCACTGTCAACCTTGAAAAGTGTAAGTTTTTCCGGAGTTCGCTCAAATATCTAGGCTATGTAGTCGATAATTCTGGACTACGTACCGATCCTGAGAAAGTTCAAGCTATCCTCAATTACCCGACACCTTCTTGTCGAAAGGATATTAAGCGCTTTCTCGGGACAGCTACATGGTATCGTCGTTTTGTCCCCAATTTTAGCACTATAGCGGCTCCACTCAATAAGTTGACGTCGTGCAAGAAGGGTGGGCCTCCGTTCGTCTGGTCTCCGGAAGCAGATTTGGCATTCCAGAAGCTGAAGGAATGCTTAGTTTCCGCTCCGGTTCTTTCCTGTCCTGACTACGATAAGCCATTCGATGTGCATACCGATGCCAGCAACTATGGTGTGGGCGCTATGCTAACCCAAACCATAGATGGCAAGGAGCACCCGATTGCGTACATGAGCAAGTCGTTGTCAGCGGCAGAAAAGAACTATAGCATCACAGAGCGTGAAACACTTGCTGTGGTCATAGCTTTGGAGCACTGGAGGTGTTATTTAGAGAACGGGAAGCCTTTCACAGTCTATACAGACCATAGCGCTTTGAGGTGGTTTTTGTCCCTCAATAACCCAACCGGTCGGTTGGCTCGCTGGGGTGTCAGATTGTCCGCTTTTCACTTCGAGCTGAAACATCGTCGCGGCGTTGACAATGTCATACCAGACGCACTAAGTAGAGCAGTTCCTGTTAATGCGATCAGTACTTCAGGTCTTTACTCAACAACTTCTGATCCGTGGTATAAAAACATATATAATTCTTGTCTTACTAAGCCACAAAATTTCCCTAACTTTCTTATTAAAAATAACTCCCTTTTTAGATTGACAAAGAACAAACATAACGTGACTGACTTAACTTCAGAGTTTGCATGGAAAGAAGTAGTACCGAAAGAGCTACGTGAGCAGGTTATCCTCGAAAACCACGCAGAGCCTACGGCTGGACATCTTGGAGTGTTCAAAACGTATCGTCGTCTAGCGTTACGTTTTTTTTGGCCAGGGATGCACCAAGACGTCGTGAAATTTGTTGGATCGTGTACCAAATGCCTCACTTACAAAGCACAGAATCACCAAATTTTGGGAGAAATGGGTCGTCCGAAGCAATGTTGTCGCCCTTTCCAAGCTATTTCTGTTGACCTTATGGGCCCTCTGCCCTTTACTAGAAAGCAGAACAGCTACATTTTAGTGGTGACCTGTTGTTTTACCAAGTTTTGTCTTATTTGTCCCTTGCGATCTGCTACCTCTGCAGCTGTTTGTAAGTTTCTTGAAGATTCCGTTTTCCTCATACATGGAACCCCTCAAACTATTTTTATGGACAACGGTAGCCAGTTTATAAGTGCCTTCACACAGTCCCTCTTTAAAAAGTATAACGTCCCTAATATATTTTATACCCCAAAATACACACCGCAGGTCAACACTGTAGAGCGCTATAACCGTACGATTATAACTTGCATATCAACATTCGTGGAGGATGACCACCGGACGTGGGACATTTTTATTCCCAAGGTGCAGTTTGCCATCAACAATTCGGTGAATGAGGCAACTGGTTTCACTCCTTCATTTTTGGTATTTGGCAGAGAATTAGTCGTTTGTGGTACTCACTATGTCGATAATGATCTGGGTGATGAATTTCTATTCCTTCCACGCGATTGTTATGCTGAAAATTTAGGTTGCCTTTCAGAGATTTTTGATAAAGTTCAAGCAAAACTTTGGCTTGCGCATGCAAAAAACACGTCTCATTATAACCTGCGTCGGCAACCGACAGAATTTAATGTTGGTGATATAGTGATGAAGCGTGCGTATGTTCTGAGCGACAAAGACAAGTACTTTAGCAAAAAGCTGGCACCAAAATTCATCAAATGCCGCGTCGTGGAAAAGAAATCTCCGTTAGTCTACATTCTAGAAGATATGTCAGGTAAAAACCTGGGTACATGGCATATAAAAGATTTAAAATTGATAGGTTTAAATAAATAGATATTAAGTTCATAAAATTGCACGTACAGTATATACCAACCAGATCGTCACAATTTTTTTTCCAACTTTGTACCTGATAAATATTCATATGGGTTTCCACTTAAGTTAAAACTGTTACCTTAATAACTGATAGGGCGCGTTAGTAGCCTTAGAAATGGCCACTATTGCTTGTTTGAAAGCGTGAAGTATGAAAGATTGAATTATGATAGGATTAATATGCAATACCTAACTTTTGGTGCGGATTTTATCTTTATTAATATATACATAAAATCCTTTTTGTGACGCGGGGGGTAATGTAACGTTGCACGTACATGATTTATTTATCTACTGTTACTGTTATTATTCTTTTATTACAATGCACAATATAAAATGCTTCTATTTAAATTTTATACAATGTGTCAATTTAATATTAGGGCAAATATAAAATTAAACATCTAAACAATATACAATTACAAAAACGATAACAAATATTCCTACCTTAATAGCTACCTAAACCTACCTACTTTAATAATAAATGCTTGCAACAATAAAACGTTTCTATTTATGAGCACAACTGTACCGGTTCGCATGACGTCGTACACGTTCGCCGCGCTGATTGGCCGTTGGCTTTCTTTTGTTCGAGTCTAATCATACGAGCAGCGCGTGAGGCTCGGCGCCCCGCCCGGCAGAGCCCGAATGGACCTTGTCCGCGACCGACTGGTTGAGTGCGTTCACTAATTAGTGTCTTCTTACGTGCCGGCTCCAATATTTATTATATTCGGGACTTGTCAATTAATCACAGTCAATTAATATACCTAAGTGTCGCTTTACACCCCGATAGGGTAAGTGTTGAACATTGTTTTATTATGTTATAAGTAGGTAGGCAAACTCGTTAACATTTAAATTAGATAAAAGTGTTCTTATGCTTGTTTTGCTTAATTTAAATTCTATCATCTTTCTTTCATTAACATCATTCATCAATGCTTTGTACCTCCGTTCTGATAGTGAACCACCTCTGCACCAACTACCTACTTCCACGGCTTCTCCTCATAGGCACGTCAATAAAGGGTGTTCACTATCAACGGAAAGCGGTCTGAACAAGAGGTTTACTGTGGACATTTATTCACAGGGTCCGACGCTAGGGTTCAAGCCCTAAGGGATATTTTGAATACTACGCCTATCACGGCTAACACCTACCATCTTCGACGGCTGACGTCACGGCCTCTCGAGCTTTCGACCGTCGGTGTCCACCCACCTGAGCAGCCTCCAGGATAGCCAGGACAGTACCGGACCACGAAGTAGAATCAGACCGGCCTAACTACCTACGACCTTTTTATTTTAATATATTTAATTTGTTGCTGACGTTTTTGTTTAATTTAAATACCACCAAAAACGAAAACGCCACAAGGGACTCTGCGAATTCTAATTTTGGTATTTTAGTCTTTTTACTAATAAAAGTTGCGGCGGCGCTCGACACCAGTTTGGACCGGTGAATAATCCAGTACTATTTATTTATTTATTTTAAAACTTTCGCATATATAATATTAGCGTGATCTTGACAAAGATACTACCAAGCATCTGTGTCAAAAAAGTAGTTTGGGATGAAAAAATCGAACATGGCGCGCTTCAAAGCTCTTCCTATTACTCGAATTCTGTGGATATAAATTCCTGCTTTTAAAATATAGATAGGTACATACATAGAAAATTCTTTATTGCACGCTTAACAAATATTAACAAACAAAAAATATGTGACAATTGGCGGTCATATCGCTCAAGAGCGATCTCTACCAGACAACCGTGGATGGATAGGATCGTTGGATTGAACGGGGATCTGTGTGCATTATTATGTAGCGAATTCAATTACAAAATTCTATTTTTTTTAATTGTCGTGCTATTTTAATAGTTGGTACTTGTAACATACCCATAAAAGGAGGCGCGGCTGGCGGCGAGCCCATCTGAGCTACCTGACGCGCCAGGCGGCGGGGGGAGACGCCGCGTTGTCTGAAACAATTACAGAGTATACTTATATCCTATTAATTTCTACCCGCCTAGTACTTTGAGTGAAATAAAAGTTGTACAATACGATCCCTATGGAATCAAAATCATAAATCAGTTCCCATGGGTAGAAATAACAGCAGAAACTAGTAATGTACATACTTAGTGGTCCCTTCTTGTTTGTCAAGTTCCTGCGGTCGTGTCGATGGAGTGGGGGTCGGCTCTTGTTCAGATCTGCTCGAGTCTGTTTTATCTGTTGAATCATCTGTCAAGAGAGAGCAAGAAACTTAAAAAAAAAGGGGTCTTTTTAACTATAATGAGATATATTAATTGCTGGATGCGGCAAGCTGATGACAGGGCACTATGGCGCTCATTAGGAGAGGCCTATGTCTAGCAGTGGACTAATACAGGCTGATGATGATGATGATACTAATTGTTTAGCATTATTTATGACGACCGATGTGGAGAGGTGGGCGAAGGTCGAGGCCTCGACCTTCGGTCTCTGCCTTCATTTCAGCTTGGTCATCAAGGGCTGCAATGCTGACCGCATTGTGATGGCCTGGACCTGCGCTACGCTTCGCTTTCAGCCATCTTCAACCGCGGCCAGCAACCCACCCCTTACAGACCTCGGACGTAATGTACTAAATGCAGTCCGCTGCTAAATAATGTCTTTTGACAGACGTTAAAACACGAATTGAATGCAAACAAACCTGGTAGATTCAACACCTCTCTAACTCTGTCGACTAGAGCGTTGAACACCGGGTACTGCTCCTTGTTGGGCTTCGGACCGATCGGCAGTAATCTGCAAATATCAGTTTTCTTTCAAGAATAGAAAAGATCAAACCTTTTTGTTTCCATCAAAACAATTAGAAAAAGCCAAATTCTTAAAATTAAACACTGTCACGGATATAATATGAAGTTTTTAATTTCTGTCGCTTCGTTATAAAGATTAAAGCACAGATATAATAATAACTACGATAATGAAGAACAGAGGAACGACACCAGCATCCTTCTCTGTATTGTTAACACCTTCAGTGCGATCACCGATCAGCCAGCGAAGCCAAGATGATGAGT
Source organism: Eupithecia exiguata (assembly GCA_947086465.1). Lineage (NCBI taxonomy): Eukaryota > Metazoa > Arthropoda > Insecta > Lepidoptera > Geometridae > Eupithecia > Eupithecia exiguata. The sequence goes on from OX352246.1 coordinate 834,219, forward strand.
AGTAAAGTACCTCTCAATGGGCGGGATGTGGAAAGGTTGCGGGGGCGGCGGCGCAGGCGCGGGCGGCGCGGTCCACGCCACCTCCATCTTGGACAGCGGAGACTCGGGTGATGCGTACGCGCAAACACCTCGCACTGAAACCATTTATTAGTTTTAGGTTTTGTGTATAATAATATTGTATGGATTTTGATTTGCGTATGATAATATTGTATGGATTTTTATAATCTGAAATAAATTAATAATAATGTAAATAATGACAGTCATCGATATATGCTTGAGTAACTCTTTTCCATGACATAAACGTCACTCAAAGAAAGATCGATGATTGAGCAAGCTTTTATAATACGGGCCTTAGTCTCCGTTCATTTGTTTTTATGTAGGAAAACTGCTTTACTTTCTGCATGAGAGCAGAGTGGTCATGTGAAAGCGGCCAACTAACTCAACTTCACCTTTGGCCGGCCTCCAATCTTGTACAGGGGCTCCGGGACTTCTCATCAAACATCAGTGCTTTATTTCCTTTAGACCTTACAGGACTCTGAAACGTCGAACGCACCGCCTACGCCTCGTCAAGCGCTAGCCGCATAGATCTCAACTAGTACGGTAAGCTCCAGAGTAAAGTATCCACCCACGGTTCGATGTCATTACCAAAAGGTGTACCCCTTTCTCTGCAGCCTGCAGCTGCGTTGACTGTATATGCCCAGTTGATATTTTTTTAATTTTGTTAGTAACACACTTAGTTCTTTTTCAAAAAATAATGAAATAGATATAAAAGACACTGCTATACTACTCTAAAGTAAAAGTAGTATTAATTGGACGAACTGTGTAACAGAGAATCATGATGTTGTCAAATTGCTTAGTGGACGAATCGCTATTTAGACGATATGCGTACGGATTCTTGGCAAATCGGTTATTGAACGGAACGAAACGCGATTTGGACGAACTGCTAACAAATTAAATATACCATAGGTACTAATAAGTATAGAATTACCTGGGCTCTTGATGTGATGGTGTGTGGGAGACTTGTTGTGAGGCCAGCCCGTGAACTGACCGTCGCCGTTTGAAGAGGTCGCCGTGTCCGGGGATGTACTGCTACCAACTGTAACAGTAGGAAGCTAGTTAACGCTTAGTGCAAGTGTAAGTAATGGAATTACAAGCATGTCTATCATGATCAGCCATAATCATATATATCATTATATGATGTGACGCAGGAGGTTGCGAGTTCGATTCCCGCCTTATGACAATTTTTGTACGATGTATTGGTTCAGAGTGTGTCCTGGGTATTTCTATGTTCTATGTATAATAAAAAGTAATATTGTAATGTATTGCAATAAGTTTATCAGTTATCTAGTAATAAAACACTGTTTTTACAGGATTGATCGCGTATATTTTATATTTTGTTTATAACCTGACGTTTCGGAGGCTTTTCAGCTTCCATGGTCACATGCAGACTATCTATATATTATCTAGTACCCATAAGTCCCATAACCCAAGCTCTGCAAAATTTGGGGCTAGATAATGCTATGTGGATTGACCAGCATTATTCATACTGGAATGTCAAGCATGTCTATCATGATCCGCCATATTATCAGATACGATGATAGATAGAAATGACAATTCGTTAGGTTCGACTTCCGTTCATTTGTTGTCTAGGGTCGCCGTCATCAAAATCGATGAGGAGGACCATACCGATCGCCGAAGCTAATCGACGTCGTGCGCGGTCTGTATTTGGATGGGTCGTTTTTTTTTCTTTTGTTTGTCTCTGCAGGAAAGTGACGTCAGCCTAACGTCAATGGCATCTTGATGGAGCACGGAACTGGACCCCTACGTTTATAAAAAATTCGGGAACTATGTCTGTCTGTTACCTTTTCTGCCTAAACAGGGCGGAACCACAAAAGGACTATAATGCAGGCTACTTATGTCTAACTTTCTGTGAATGTGACTTTGAACAAATTTTACAGTTTTTATTTTAGTTTAACCTACTTGGATGTAACTGAATCTAATTCGTGCTTCTGTTTACCAATGATCCTCTTCTGTTTGCCCAGTATCTTGGCGCGTGGCGAGGTCTGCCCGTGCAGCTGGTCCGGCCAGATCTCGACGGACTGACCGCTCATAGGCGTCGATTTCCTATAACATTTAACATAATTATTCTATCGGTCCCTCTAACAAACCTTTGGGTCTATCGAAAGGCTGGTTTTTGTGGAGTTATCAATAGCCACACCGCTGAGTTACGTGGCAATAAAATTATTTGGGTTAGGTTTAAGATTCAATTAGTGATAATTAGTAGTAAAAAAATGTAGAAATCGGTATTGACATAGTCAAACCAATGATCCAGTCCTTAAAACAATTTTTTCTGACCAGTTCCCTCTGCTGGGCATAGGTCCCCCCATACTTTTCCAAGAGTCGCGTTCGTTGGCCAGATCCCGTCCCATAAACTTATCCATACTAATATTATAAATTCGAAAGTTTGTCTGTCTGTTACCTTTTCACGCCTAAACAGTTGGATGGATAAAATTAATTATTATTATTATTATTCATTTATTTCAGATATAAATCCATAGTACATTGCTTATTTGCTTGTATATATATGTATATATATTGTAGTATATGCTTGCTTATAATTTAAATTAATGAAATTTGGCAGGAAAGGTGAATAGTATCTCGGGGACGGACATATGATACTTGAAAAGCGTGGGGGAAGCCGCGGGCAGCAGCGTATGGAATAAAAAAGAAATTACGATTTGTCCGTCACGCGGTCAACGTAAATAATAAAAACATTTATTTTGAGATAAGCGTTATTTTTTGTTAATGTTTTTTTTGTTATGTTTCTAATAACAAGAAATTGTTCATTCTTTCATGAATTCTATAAATATAGGTACAAAAGTACGTTTTTATATAAAAGTGTGTGTACTTACAAGTTAGAAGAATCGCTGCCAATGGATACCGAGGAACTGGTGGACAGTTGCTGAGGCAGGGCCGCCCGCGGCTGTCAACACAAAAGTACTTTATAATAAAGAACGCCCACAATTATATCTTGCATTTTATGCAAACCAATAACAGTCCACTGCTGGACTCTGGTAATTTTATGCATCATCATAAACCAATAACAGTCCACTGCTGGACTCTGGTAATTTTATGCATCATCATAAACCAATAACACTGCTGGACATAGGCCTCTGGTAATGTTCATCTTTATCACTGCAGAATTCCCATCAAATTCCACTTACACAAATCTTTTACTGATCACTTAGAATACTCGCCGTGTACTTTTTTCCAACGCCACCTCATCCCGTGGGTGTCGTAAGAGGTGACTAAGCAACATCTCCCGGGGGGCGAGCAGCAACGACTCTTGCAGAACAGATCTACCACCGAACTGCGATCCCCAACCCCAAGCCCAGCGTGAGGATTATGGACATTACCCCCCATGAGATAAAAGCCATTAAGGCGATTATTAGACTTCATAGGCCTGGGTGCAATGGATCTATAAGGATGTTGAGGTCACTTGAGGTTAGAACACTCACATCAATATTGGTGTAGACGGGTATTTTAGTATGCTGCGGCGCGGTCGAGGTGGTGGGGGCCTCGACCTTCTGCGGCTCCTCGTGGTGAGACGACTCGTCGAATGATCCCTGCTGGTAATAACCATTTAAAATGTTACAGTCAGCAATATATCAAGCTCAGCAGGAGTGATAAAGCTGTTTATATTATTAAATTTGACTTGTCTAGTGCTTATTTTGTAAGCCTAAAGAAATAAAGTTATTTGCTTTGACTTTGAGATGATGCTGTGTGGATTGTGTATCATTATTATTTATTTATTTATATTGTGAGCCTAGCAGGGTCTCTAGTGACATTTAATGACCTCTGAACACCTATACATCTAAAGAATGCAATAAATTATTGAATGATTGATTCAGTATCATGAAATTGACGACAACAGTGGTGTTGTGGCGCTCTTTAGCAAAAGATTGTGGGTTTGATTACTGTTGCGAGACAAATCTTTGTATGATCTGAGTTATTTGTGTGACAAACAGGGCTAAATAAATGGTATACTTACATCATTATTCCCGTAGGCCATCTTGGCCAGCGGGTTTTGGTAGGGGGCGCCAGATGTCGCTGGAATCTCGATCTTAGGCGGGTCTTCGTAGTGGGAAGGCTCGTCAAAGGAGCCCTAGAAATAACATGAATAGTGCTAGACATTTCACACGTACAGACCTTATGTTGTAACATATTAACGCATTTGTGCAGTTTGTACTATTAGGTCTTTTCATGAAATTGGAGGCGTAAAGAAGTTTTATTTAAACACCTCTTTACGCCCCCAAGTTCATGAAAGCAATAGTTGTCAAAATAGCGTGTCAAAATATCAGCACGGCATAGGTATTGGTGATTCATTTAGTAGGTCCCTACTTAGATTTACAAATCAGATGAAATTTCAACAGAAGCTCTTACCAAAATGGATTTAATTATGTGTATCTATTCCAATGCATTCGACGATGTCTCTTTTAGCATGCAGAAAATAAACGAAAAAACTCAATATATGTATTTCTGATAGCGAATTTTGATATAGTGGTACTAAGATGAACCTTATGTTTTAGCTTTTAAAGTCTAGTCTAGAGTAAAGTTTACCGGTGCAGTGCTGCCGTGCACAGTCGTATCAGACTTATCGCTGGTTTCCGGGATGGCGATCAGTTCGCTTTCCGATGATTCCTGCTCTAAGCTCCATTGTTGATACCTATAAACAGATAATAATGAGGTTTCGTTACCGTTAATGTCGCTGGCGTAAGCGGTGCTGTAATCGCGCACGTACTATGAAACTATGCTCAGTCATCGATCTATGAGATCGACTGAACGATATATTGAGTTACGCTTCTGCCACAAAAATTGTAACTCAAGCATGGATCTATGACTGAGCAAGATTTTATAATACAAACCTAGATTTATTACTTTGCGTGCTGTACCTTTTTACACAGCAGTACCTAGGTAGACTGATCGATTCGAGCATTAGTGGTCGCGTTTGACAGAGTTCACGATAATTCCAGTTGCAGCGAGCGAAGCCAGCTACACTCCCACACAGCGAACGTGGCGAGCGAAGCGAACCGCACTCTCTTACACAGCGGGCGTGTCGAACGAAGCCAGCCCCACGTACCTGACAGTATAATAAACATACTTGGTGTTGTGTTCCTCCCAGTGCGTGTGCATGTGTCCGGGAGACTTGTGCTTGTGCTTGGCTTGCAGCGGCGAGGGGGGCGCGCCGCCCGCGCCCTCGCGACCCTCCGCTTGTTCCGTCTTCAGGGAGGGCTGGCTCACATCTGAACAAAAATTTTAATGTTTATTTGAAACTCAAAAGCGCTGACAATGATAAAAGAAAAATAGGGATAGGCTGTATCAAGGTGCAGAAATACTTGAAACGTTTTGTGCGTGTTAGAGAACAGCGCACACAGCGCGGCTTGCTTCGATTCGGGCGAGCAAGATATAGTCGTGAGCTCTATTAAGGTACTGTTGTATACATTTAATAAGTACAGCACATGAAATATTGTTGATTCTGAATCTCGCGTAGCGCGCTGGTTAACATCTCCTACCACCACAGTTAAAATATAAAGCGCCATAAAACGTGACGAGCGAAGCGAGACGCACTCCGTTAGTTCTCTTTTACACGGAGAAAGATCGAAATCATGGGGTAAATCAGAACAGCCCCAAGCACAGCCAGCAGGAATTAACACGATGGCCAAGACAATCTGACAAGAGTTATACAAAGAGAGTCACCTCTAGGGCGCGACATGACGATCATGGGAGGGATCCGCTTGCACTGGTGGTACTGCGCCTCCACCGAGTTGAGCACGATCTTGATGAGGGACTGGACCTGGCTGCAGAGAGGGCCGGACCCGTAGTGGTACTGGAATTAAATAATATAAACTTATGAAGAAGAAATGTTTAGAGAAAATTTCCGATTTCGATCAAGACAGCTCAAATTTTACGCAAGATAGAGAGAGAGCTTTGATATTGTCTTCAAATTTGACTAATTATTAAAGAAATAAGATAATAATGCAACATTTAATAGTGCTATCTAGTTGATCAAGGTATAATTTTGACTGGCGACAAAAAAATGTCCTATCGCTGAGATATTATTTATTCAACGCGATTGCTGATTCAATACATCGCGTTACCGTTTCTTAAATCAGAGTTAAAATGTACCAACCTTATACAGTACGACTAGTAAAGCCATCAGCCAATGCCTGCGGACGTGCGGCACAAGCGCAGCTAGCGTGTGCGCGCTGGTTGTGTTACCGCCTGCAGTGCTGCCGCCTCCGCTGCAATACTGAAATGACAATGCATTCCTTAATAAATAAATCTCGGTGGACATTTCACAAAGCATACAGCTATTGTCCCGGGTCTGTAGTCGAACCCCTAATTTTCTGGTTATTTTGCATACCTTCTTTCACTCTGGAGACTTCGTCGTTTTCAAACTATTAACACGTTCCCTGTCCCAAGAAAGAAAAAAGAAAGAAAGAAAAGTAAGAAAATAATGAAAGAAAATTTATTTGAAACCATACATAACAACACATAATACGACATATTACAATAATAAGTAAGAAAGAAATAAAGCAGACACAAAAAAAAAATGTTACATAAGGGGCCAAAAAGTTCCTTGTCTCAGCATTATGCCGCTACAAGCCGAAGCTAATAACGCCGCTGATTTTCACACACGTCCTGGTATGGTGGCATAAAGCTGGAATACATTTCATACACTACTACGAACTACACAAATCGCGTACAAAAATGAGAACCCACGATGACGCGAACGTCACTATGCTATCGTCAAACCGAACTTGAGCTTGAGACCCTGGACTAATTGTCATGGCGACTTCTCTTAAAGAAATCAAGACACACCTTGGGTCGCTGCCTTATAGTAAGTAAGGAAATGGAGCAAACCTGTAAGACTTGTAGGGTCGGCTCAGCAATCATGGCTCCCATGATGTGATTCTGGTCCAGCACTTGCGGGAGATTCGAAATGAATGCGTTGAAGATCGACGATTGCCTGTTAAAGCATACATTTGTAAATTCAATAACTTTATTTCTTTAGGCTTACAAAATAAGCACTTAGACAAGTCAAATTTTATACATAAACAGCTTAATAATAGTAATTATTATTAAATAAGAAACAAAATGTTATTGATTTTGTTCGCTTCAATTTTTTGTCCACTAGTGGAAGAAGCGAAAAATAAACCACTAGTAAGTGTATAACGCTTAAAATTTAATACAATGTTATTCGCCTATCTAAGTCTAAATATAATGGGATTTAGATACAGGTCAATATTTATATAAAACTAAGCTTAAGATTGTTCTCCTATAATACTATTGTCGGTGCGGAACTGGGCGACATCTGGCCAAGCATTAACATCATTGATATAATCATCTATGGAGTAAAAGGCTTTTGTATAAGCTTATACTACGGGATAGGCGATTATTTTATGCAAAAACTATTTAAGCTATGTTCCTAACAAATACAATAATTCATGGAACCATAAAATCTTAGGTGCAACAAAAACCGTAGCGATTTTGTCATCACCCGGCGGCCTTTGTCTAAAGTACCTACCAGCAATTCTCGAACCGAATGATCTGTTGCGGGACGTGTGTACGGTGCGACTTATACCCCACTAAGGGTGTTACCACAAAAATGGATCGATCGTGGATTGATGGCATCCATCTATGGTGGAATGGATTAGGAGACGTCGATCGACAGTGTCTACCACACCAATAGATCGATCGAAGTTGATCCTCCTCGATCGATTGGTGGCGTTGGTTGATCGACGAACACCCGTCGATTTACCAATCGATCGATCGTCGATCGCTCTAAAACCCTAAGATGAGTCAAGTTGTTAATCCTCGTGTACCTGTGAATACGTACCGGAGTGTATACGGCGAGAGGTGAAAGTATTTATCGACGGTGTTGTATCCGAGCAGCAGGAACAGGTGCTTCAGGACAGCCTCCTGAGGCTTCGCGGCCACCTTGTCTTCGATTGGATGTGCTTGGTCCGCCCTACAAGAGGATATGAACCATTTATTCGATTCTACAAAATCTAGTATTGAAATAAAACAATAGTTTACCTTGACAGGAACTGCATGAGTAGAAAGACCAGTAGATTGCTGGTTTCCTTGTCCGTTTCCTCCAGCTCCATCTTAGGCAGAGCCGTGGAGAGTGTGTCTTCAGTCGACCGCGATACTGAGTGGAAGCCTTCTGCGGGTTAAGCAAACAAGTTATGTTAACTAAAATCACATAGTAATTGCGGCAGGGCGCTATGGCGCTCATTAGGGGAGGCTTATGTCTGGTAGTAGACTAACATAGGATGATCATGACATTGTAATTCGCGCTTTTAAAAACTTGCTGTATTTTGTACTCAAACTCTGTCCACGCATATATTTTCCTTCGCAGTTTGTGATACCTATTATAAGCTTTTTTTTAATGCCTGTTATATTTTTATTTACTATAGTCTAGGCACAGATGCGAAAATAGAGTTTGGTGGACACATTGTGGTCGATGCTCCATCAGCTATCGTAACAACTTAAAATAAATCATGCCACGGATTAAAAAAAACAAGTAGGTAGGTACCGCTAAGTTTAGGCGGCGGCGGTGGGTGAGAATGCTGCGCTGCTAATAAATGTCCGAGTCCGAAGCGCGAGCTCTTGCGTTTTAACAGCGGCGCCGAGAACTGACGCGAGTAGATGCGCTCGCGTTCTGAAAATATATAAAATGAATAATAATTATATTTCTTTATTACAAAAGGAACAGCATTATTACAACTAAAAAATGTTGTCCTGTAAAATTTGACACTGAGAGTAGAATTGTTTATACAAAAGTGTACATACCTTTGCGAGTGTTGTCGGTAATTACCGCATGATGCGGTATGTATGTATGTGCGGAAACTTTCAGGACAATGATGCGGATACGGAATATAATGTGCAATACCGTGTCTGTGGTCCGGCGCTAGTGAGACTGCGGCGGGTGCGGACACGGTGCGCTTGTACGGACACTTTCCGCACAATGATGCGGATACGGAATGGGCTCCCGGGTTCGGACGACCGCGCCGCGCACCTGACCCCGACGCCAGTTCTACGTAAAAGGATTTATATTAGTTCATGATAAAATTGTAAACAACGAGCCTAAATCGCATCAAGACTAAATGCGGTAACTTTTGATACGGTCGTCTTGATTAATGTTACTGCATTCAAAAGATCTTTCCAAAGCCTAGGTTACTTACACCCAATCTTTATAGTAAAGTATTAATAGACAGATATTATATTACTATAAAATTATGTAAGCAATTTTCATCTTCTGAGGGGAAAAGGCTTCAACTAACTATTGCCTAAGTATTTTTTGATTAAGCTTTTTAAGTTATTTTGCCAACTCATTAGTACGAAAAACATATTCCTACCTAAAAAGACCATAAATATTTATCTAACAGTGAAATTAGAAGGTAAAAATTCAGTGCAAAAGTGCAGTTTGTGCAAAGATTTCAGTTAAGATTTTGGATTATTTGGCTAAGTGGGGTCAAGGCAAGGTGCGTGGGCTGGTTTAGAATATTACCACAGACATGGTAACACATATTATAATTAGCAAAAAACAATTCTTTAATAATAAAAATACAGGGGGTTTAAATAAGGAACTACTATAAGGCCTCTACTATAAAAGCTTGTTCAGTCATCGATCTATGCTTGAGTGACGCTTTTCTATGGCATAAACGTCACTCGAGCATAGATCTATGACTGTGCAAGCTGCACAGTCATAGCTGCAAGCACGTGGTTTGTACATTTCTTAGGTCTCTATTATAAAAGACCTAAGAAATGTACAAACCACGTCTACGAAAGGGTTACGAAGGGCGAAGAAAAGGGTCAAGAATTATTGAAATCCAGGATTTAATCTAAGGATGCAATCTACACGTAAACTATTTATCTAATCTACGGATATATCTACAAAACCATTTTCTAATAATAACATTTAGACTTTTGTAAAAATCCATTTTGTTTTTTAAATACACAGGACCACCCAGTAGTGGGGCAACTTATGTTCATAAAAAAAAGGTTCGTACACGGTGTTAGTTTCTACTGAAGCGTTACCTGCGGAACATAATTCTAACTAATTTCTTACTTCAATACTACAAACCAAGAAAATCTACTTCCTGATAATCAAATAGCACTCTTACCTCTAAGATTAGAATAATCCACGGCATTGTTAGAGTGCACTTGCGACTCGACCAACAATGCGTCGAATCTGTTCAGGAAGAACTGCCACGTGAGAATGTTTCTGTCGCTCAGGGAGTTGTGCAGTTGGTACACGCACTGGAGGATCATTGGACGGTCTACGACTACGAGGTCGAATTGACTTTCTAGGCAGAATAGCAGCATCTGCGGAAAATATTTTTTTTACAACGGTTCTTAATGTTCAGCAGTGGACGTTATTCATTTTTACAAAAAGTATTACTCATTCCATCTTGGCTTCATATGAAAAATAGAATACTCACATGTATAGCGTGGTCGTGTATGGTCCCGAGGTACAAGGTGGCGCGCTGTGCCACATACACGCACGTGTCATCCATGCTACAGATCAGGTAGCAGAACGCTGTAGCCATCGCTGTCTGAAGGGGCAGGCTCGAAACTACCGGGGCGTCGTCCATGAACCTAGAATGGATGCATCAATATTAGATTCGGAAGTGTTCCGAAGCATAATAGATTGAACGTTAACTACCGATCCGCTGTGAAATCCTGCATCCTTTGAAATTTGCGATGGTCAGGGAATGGCTTTCAAATCTCAATTAAAGGATGGGTGGTTTTTGCGTAATAGAACTGCTGTCTGTGTATGTATTATTACGTAAGGGGAATACTGCTGTCTATCCTTAGTAAAATCAGCTAGTTCTTGTGTAAGTCTTTTACAAGCTGGGTATCACGAGTACAGCAGAGACCCAAGACCTTCATTAATCCTGAGTTACCTGGTGGCCAAGTCCTTACACAAATGTAATTTAAAGACACAAGTGTGGTTGCCTATTGATGACACCGTAAGTTCACATTCCAAGTTGGTTTTTAAGCATCCTTCTAAGACGCTTACGGGCTGATTATAATGCGTTCAGAAACCCACGATACCCAAGATGCAGTTACCTGATGATGACGGCGACTCTCTCGACGGCCGCGAACCTGATCTCCTGGTCTTGATGCTGAAACTGGTCCCTCAGCAGAGCACAGAACACGTCAGCCCCGCCGGCCAGTGTCACGCATTGTAGCAGCACCGGGACGCCTACACAGCTGATGTGCGAGGCTGACAGTGTGCAGACGTTCCACAAACTGGAAGGGAAAAAGGGTTTAGAAAGTTGTTACACTTGCACATAGGAGATAGATAGGGGGAGAGAGAGAAATAAAGGTCTCAAGGAACTCTGATTGTGTCGACCAAAGGGCTGAACTAAGGCAAGGAACTAGGTCCTGTGAACGAAGTCCGTGGAACTTAGTGTGAGAATAAAGACAATGACAAACAGATAGGTCAATTTGCGTATGGGCTATTTTGCTTATTGGTCATTACGCGTTTTGATCCTTTTGCGCTATTTTTTCAATATTTAATGGTCATTATGCGTCTAAACCACAAAAAAGGTTTGAGAAGTGGTAGGAGGTTAGAAACCGAAATTGATAAATCGAGAAAACCTTAAAATTCAAAAAATCTAAACACTTACTTATCAATTAGTAAGTTTTCCTGGCACCAGATAAGGAATCCCCTATGATCAGCCAGGGCATCAGCATTCAGCACCAGGACTTGAAGACATTGGAGAAGGTGGTATAGGACATCCGGGCGAGAAGTGTTCTTTAACTCCTGGAAATGTACATAATAATATTGTAGTCGTTTAGTGCTACAAATAAAGCCTTCCAACATCTCTTTGGTGATCTGAAATGCACTTGATTCAGGCGTAATTAGATTGAACCAAAAGATCTCCAAATGATCGAACAATGAAAGGTCTTGTGCTGCCCGTATCTAGCGGTTTCCTATGACCTTCATCCAGGTCCATCTTTTGAGGGGTCTGCTCTCGGGTGTATTTTCGGTACAAAATAGTACACTAGTAGAAAACTTTAAAATCCATCGGTTGTAGTTCTGAGAGCTATATGCCTAAGTCATAACTGCCAGAGATTGTCAAGTTGTGGCAATCAAAAGCTTATAATCATGTAAATCATTTGATGTCAGGCGCAATGTTTGCTTCGTTCGTAGTTTACTTTCTGCGAATGAAAACACAACTGACCTGCAACAGCTGATGAATATACTGCAGCTCCTGAGGCAGTTCCTCGATGCAGAAGTGGAACTTGCCAGCTGAGGTCGGCCAGAAGTTGGTCATGTCTTCCTCCACCGACTCCGCCTTGCCTTCATGGTCACACACCATATGCGGAGTCGACACCTGGGTTTGAACTCAGATTCAGTATTACTTTATTGGCATAATTTAGAGAATGGAAGTCATAACTTGAAAGTTCAAGTTATGTATGTCGCTGGTGTATTTGGTAATTGGCGTCAGTTGGGCAATTAATCGTCGTGCGCCATAAAACTGTTTATGTAAAATTTGAATTGTCTAAGTGCTTATTTTGTAAGCCTACAGAAATAAAATTATTGAATTTTTATGTAATCCGCATATGCTATTATATCTAGTACGAATCAGGAGGTCTACTTTGAAAACACAACAAAGTTGACAGATGACGACAGATTGCTCAAAACGAAGGACAGCCGATCCGTTCTTTCGGTTACCTTACTTTGAAAGTGATTCTAACGTTTATTTCTTATAGATCCGAAACGAAAGGTGTCAGTTTGTGACATGCACGAAGCCACTTGAAGGTAAGCTTGTTCGATCCGTGCAATCGACGTCGCCCGTCAACTTCGTCCGTTTTTTAAAGTAGACCTCTAGACGTTCCACGTACTCCACACCCTGGCTGTGTTCCAGACAACCTACACGACATTTTTATTTTTCATAAATATAGGTACCGTAGATGTAGTAGGTACTCACATCAGCAGTAGCCGTAGCGACATCAGTATCCGTGAGGGTGTGCGAGTGCGCGTTGCAATGCGCGGGCGCATCAGCGGGCGGCATCGACACCGCCATGTCCAGCTGCTCCGTTATAGTCTCCACGGTCGCTGTCATTATCTGCAGATACGAGGCCTTGACCAGCTGTCATATTGACTTATGAAGTTATTGGTCAATATGACCAATAATGTTATAACTGACCCCATTGAATATGACACAATATAATGCTGGACAATCTATCGATCGTTTTGCCTAAGTGGAAAGAAACAATACGTTTCTTTCCAATTAGAGGACAGCCACCGATCTAGTGGGTTCCCCCCGAACTGTTTTGAAGAAGGGAGGACTGCTCAGCAGACGTGCGATCCAGCGGGCAAAAAATTTATACAGTTCAAGATGAATCTAAATTCAATCGTAGACAGGCAAAACAATGGACAGATTTTGGGTACATCGGAACTTGAGTTTACCAATTAATAAGTACTATTGTTGAAGTAAGTAGTATCATTAATACGCTTTATGACAAATATTTGGTAACATGTCAAGTATTAGCCAAACAAATTGCAAGAATATGTTTCTGTTTTCGAATAACGTGATACAGCATGTTGGGTTTTTTACCACCAAGCTAATATTTGACAGTTACGCACATATGTCACAGAATTCTGTGGTCTATTACTTTATTCGTTTTATTTTCATTTATTTATTAAGTGTTATTTATAAGTGCAATTTCTATGTTCTAGTAAACACTAAACGCATGCTCTGTGTGTTGTGTAGTAAAAACTAGGGGTCCGAATCAAAAGAACTTAAAAGATGATTTTGAAACTACAACATTCAAAGCGTTTTGTAACAATTTCACTGGTTAATATGTCTTTGTTACCTCAGTGGTGTTATACTGTCAAAGTTAGTCAAAAGTATTTTTTTTATTAGATAACAAGGGCCTTTCGGTCAATATAGACTCAATCTAGGTATAGTTTTATGTGCATTGGTAAGAAAAACTATAGGAAGAGGGCGCTAGCACAAATAACATTCTCCCTACAACAATTTGTTTTTACAAATTTTAATGCTGTCTGTGTGATTTGAAGTAATAGAATACATCGCCTGCTAGCATCGACCACATACCATTTGGCTTGGCTTGTTCGATGCCTGCTAGGGTCAAAATCAGGCGCCATTTTAAGTATTTTTTAAACAGGATCGTCATCGCCTAATTATAAGTATTATATTAATCTCCAGTTAAACATAAAGATCTTCGAATATAAATCAATAGGTAAGTTTTTGACAGTACACCACCTAAATCTAACACCGACAAAATAAAGCACAACACACACGAAAGAAGCGGCACTACTAATAGAGAGAAGGACGTACTTGCGTGTCGTTCGACTTTGTAGTCTCCGAGTCGACGTCGCTTATTAGAGACAGTTGCATGAAATGAACAAACTATACAGCTATGTATTATACAGGGCGACTGTGCTTGCTTACACGTTTCAAACGATCATGGCAACACTGAAAGGACTTATAAAGAGGTTGCCTACCACCTATTCTCTATGATTTGTTGTGTTTTGAGTTTGCTACGCCGTAGATAATATTGGAATCCTTTACGAGTCATTGGTTTTCATATTCGTGTTTCTTAAATTTAGTGTAGCAAGTACATCAGTTATTCTGTACCTACAGATGCGTACACAAGCTCTGCTAAGCTTGGGGCTAGATGATGCTGTGAATTGTCCAGCACTTTTTATTTATGTAGTAACTTAATTATTGTGAACGCGCTGTTTTCCTTTAAATAAATAAAAGTCAAAAGTAGTCGTGGTAAATGTCCCGTTAAAAGTCCTTTTAGTATGGTAACTAAACTAAGAGAAGGCGTTTTTGGTAGGGAAAAGGAATTCAATGAACAGAAAAAGCGATTCTGCATAGCGTCCAGAACTTTGTTGGACTTGGGTTATCGAAAAGGAAGCAAAATCTTTTAATTTACATATGCAACAGTGTGAAAATGTTGACATCAAAGCCAGTGTTTTTGAATCAGACAGTCACCCTGTACCTATAGGGTCAAATAAAAATAAAAGAGACCACTTTTATTTCACCCTCATAAATTCACACAGATAGAAAACAATAGGACATTTTCAAGTTTTTTTAAAGATTAGAATTCAAAACACATTGAAAATATCCGTAAAGAAATGATTATTGATTAAAATTGATTTCATATTAGAAAAACAAAAAATCACAAACTTTAAGTTCAACTCTAATAATTTGATATTTTAAAGTATGTGATACACAAAATAATGAATATTGTAACAAGAATTAACCAAAATGAGCTAATTGAAAAAATGAAACATATAAAGCGTTAATAGCAAAACAAACATAATTGAAGGAACAATCGGAAAAAATAAAACAAATTCATCCAACAACATGTCATTGATTAGTTAGAATTATCCCATTTAGAATTTCACATTTAAAACATGCAAGATGCGTACAGAAATTAAAATAAAATATCCATCTAAGTCTCTAAACACCCCAAAACTTTTTACCAGTTTTTTCTTTACATAAATTATCGAAACCCTCTTGCAAAATTTGCACCCTATTGACTCTCAGAAAAATATCTACCGTTTTTGAAATTGATTTACCCTTCTCTGCATCATAAAAATTGATTTACTCTTTTTTTCATTGCAATACCAGGAATCACTCTAATATCCCCACATATCACATTATTACAACCCATCCAGTTTACCCGAATTTGACACAATTAACCCAAATTTCACCCTGTTACCCCGAATTTCATCTTGTTTTAGCAAATAACACACTAACCCTCACATTTCACCCAACTACACATTAAAATAAAGCGATACATACATGCGGCATATGCACCAGCACCCCTCCGACCGCCGACCTCTCCTGCAGGTGATGGCTCGCCAACGCTAATAATGCCTATAAAATAATACAAGTTTCACATTATTTAGTTCAGCAAGAAAATTAGCGCAACTCAACTATAGAGTGGGATTTTCTGAAAGCAGAAACTTCCTAACAATTCTGTAGGTGTGTTTCAGTATGTCTAAATATTCCATACAAGTTTCAGCCCGCGGCTTCGCATGAGTTGTTTCTACATAAAATTTATAAAAGATTTATCGGATAAAAAGCCTGTTTTACTCCAGAACCTGCATGCAAAATTTCAGCGCGATCCGTACAGTAGATTTCACATGTATACCTAAGCAATAAATATTTATCCATCCATCTAAACATCCAAACTTTCCTCTTTATAATATTACTGTGCTTGATTGACATTTAAACAAATGCTTCGGGATGATTTCGGTTGTTCTTGTGAGCAGAACGTAGTAAAGATAAAGATATATTTATTTGACTCCACAATAACTGCACAGACACACACAAACAAGATAAGCAAATACAAAATTGAGGAGATGTTAGATAGGTACGTAGATAGATATATCTACCACAAACAAACACAAAAATAGATGAGTACCTACCTGCAACATTCCAAGGTCTACCCATCGTGCACAGTGCACCTTTCCTATCTGTGATATTTATTATAGCCCTTATTGTTGATATTATGAGCAGGGCACTATAATTACTTTTCGCAGGTGCAACGTACGTTTTTGAGATCGATATACTTTGTCAGTTTCTTCAGTACTAAGGTGCAAGCGCACTACGCGTCAGCGGAACTGCGCGGCCGCGGCACTGCCCGTCAAATTAGAACTAATGACGAAAAAGGCCGCGCGGCTTATTGGTGATTTTGTTCTAATTTGACATAAATTGCCGCGGCCGCGCAGTTCCGTTGTCGCGTAGTGCGTTTCCACCTTTAATGACAATGCGTAGTATAATAAAACGAGATTTTTGCTAGTGTGTCTGCTGTTAGTTAATAATATGAAATACCTCTCCGCCCGCGCCGCCGGTACCCGCTACAGCGCCTGAAACGGCGCCTGCGATACCGGACGTCATGTCTTCTTCAGATTGGGTCTTTTTTGAAGAGCTCTCGTTCCATGATTCTTCTGGGGGCTGGAATTATAGTATGGATTTCTGATGTTGCAGGTCAAGATAAATAAATAGGTAATTGTGGACAATTCACAAGGCATCATCTAGCTCACGATCTACTGTGTGTGTGTACTAAGTGCCTAAGCGAAAAGGTATCAATATTACCTCAACAAACTTGGGTTTTTCCGGCACCAGCGCTCTCACCAACTGCACGGCCAGTTGGTGCCACAAGGCAGCCGCTTCACAGTACGAGCACGCGCCTTGCGCTAGACAGGACGCTGGAAAAAACGAACAAATAACTAAGATAAATCGATTTTATTGGTATCAAAATGTAAAAGACACTCAAGCATAGATCTGTTACTGAGCAAGCTTTCATAATACAGGCATTAAATTTGCTCTACCAGTTAAATAATTTGCCTTCGGTAATTGAACAGTTCTGTCGTACCATATAAGCCAATGTTTTTGTCAGTCTATTTTGAGGGCGAAAAGCGCGAGAAACTTTAACTATACCTACTATTGAACGGGGGAACATAACCCCAGTACACATAATGGTATCCATATGTATACTGTGACATAACTGACGAGGCCACAGAAATATATCGGGAGAGAAGTAAAGAATTAGTAGATTTGTATTAAAACCGAACGTGTAACATTTTGCGTAGGTACTTTGACGTCACGAGGTTAATTTAGTGATGTACAACATACGCCAACATAACACAGTTATTTAACAATAGCTCAAAAAAAAGTTTTTGTTGTTAATAAAGTGTGTAAGTCCTCGCACTCGGGGTAATCTCTAAGGAATAAAATAAATCCCCAAAAAATCGATTCTAACGGCGCTAGAGTCCGTAGGAGGACCCCAAAGATTTTCGACTACGCTTGATTTCGTAGTGTACGTAACTAGTAACCCGTACTGAGGGAAGGTCAAGTCCCGCCGAAATAGTTTTTTTTGTGATTTATTAATTTAAAAGCTCACGACTGAAATTCGAGGCGAGAACTTGTGGTATACATTCTCAATTTCGGCACGCGATTTTGCTTCTATCTCGATATATTTCTTTGAACGAGGCACTGTCGAATATTTTCTTACCATGTTCAATAGTATTGGACTGGTTGGACTTGAGCATAAGTCTGAGGAGCTTGGTCGCTTCGCTGCTGACGGTCTGGATGTTGATGCGGCGCTGCTGTAGCTCCATCTAGCGGGGGAACCGTTACTTTACGTGAGTAAATTACAGGTAACGATTAAACGAAAAAACTGAATTCAAACGTTCATGAAATTTCAGTTCTGACAAAAACGGACGATTACGGAATAACTGAAGATACTGCGATTTACTTTTCATTGGTAGCCATACCGATCTACCCTCATTGTCATTTGCTACGAACGTAACTACTACATAATAATATATATTAAATAGACATTTATGTTAATAACCATGATAGTTTCAAAAGTTTCATCATAAAAAGTATGTCTTTGACTAAGCCCTAAGCAAGACTGTACCTGTTTGAGCAGTATGTCCAGCATCAGGATGCAGCAGGTCAAGTTCTGCGGCTTCATCTGATCGTCTCGGTCCTTCTTTTCCTTGTCGTTTGCGCTGGGGGAGTCTTTCACGTCCTTGGCCTTTGTACCGTCTGAGAACAAGTATATAGTAGATAAGCAAGAATCTAATATCATCATCAGCCTATGTTAGTCCCCTGCTAGACATATGCCTTCCTGGTGATAGTTCATAGTTCTTTATTGATAACTTATGCATGTTACAGGTCACTTATTGAGTTAAGTAATGCCGTATTCCTCGGGAATAAAAGTTACATGGGACCATTTCGGGATCATTATCTATACAGTAGCGAATTTTTAAAATCGATCCTTATTTGACGAAGAAATCGAAGAACATATAAAAAAAAATACATCCGAAAATAGAACCCCCAACTTCAAAATATTTTTAGTGCCTTACACTATAGATACCCAGGGTACCGCTTCGCACGAAAAGTCAAAAGTCAATAATTTTATTTATTTAGGCTTACAAAAAAGCACTTAGACAAGTCAAATTTTATACATAAACAGCTTTATAAATAGTAATTATCAAAGTAGTAGTAATTATCACGTGCAGAACCAACCCAACCCCTATTTTGTAATGGAGTGGTGGCAAATCTCGACTTGTCTTTCATCTTTTGTAGCTACTTGGTTTCGTTCTTTTAGTTTCTAGAGTGCTAGTAAGAAAAACAAAATGTTTCATTTCTTACCAGCAGAATTAGGCGGTTTGAATATCTTCTCCGGCATGTTAACCACGCAGTGGCTGAACAAATCAAACAGCTGATTCAGTGGGACCTTCACTTCTAGCAGGGAGATCGTCTGGAAACAACATGTTATCATTATCATATTAGAAGACACATCCAATGAATGGGACTTTATAACGTTATCTTGACTTAATTTATATCGTTATTTTGACTGCTTTGCGACGATAATGGACCGCCAAGAAATAGGTATGAACTATGTGAATCACTATACTGAATTTGGTTCTGATCGAATTTGAGACACCGATGAAAAGTGGGTTCGAAGCAACTAAACACACACTATAACTAACACTATAACAACTAAACTATAATTAACGGCAAACATTTGGGACCCAAGAACTCCTTCAAGATGTGTTACAGGATATATAAATTTCAAAACTCCACAATCAATATTTTTGTCAGAAAACTTTTGTTCAAAAACACCAAATTTTCGTGTTTTTGCCTCTATATACGCCTTAAGCTAAACAGGAAGAGAGCATCTGGGTTTAGAAAAAAAAATAAGACTGATATTTAATGTAGGTGCATGTGCAAGCCCACTACTAAAACAGGTAGGTACCTGGAACCACTCCAACACGGGCAGTACAGTCTCCGGCGTGGGTTCTTGCGAGACCCGCTCGGACGCGAACTGGTACAGATTCTTCTCATCCAGCCCGCTCATGGCGCCGTCTGGTTCTAGGATTTTGGAGAGAGGGACCTTCAGTTCTATCAGCTCCTGTAAAAGAAGGAATAAATTTATTTTTTGAATAAAACTCACTATCGTCGTCGATGTTAAAAATGGCACACGGCCAAGGCTGATTAAAATCGTTTACCAGCCTTAGCTATGAACACTATCGAGGAAACCACATTTTAAGGACAATTTTAAATCGGAATCTGTTCATCTTTTTGAGTTCATCTATTTATGCACGGTTGGAAATTAAGACTCGTTAATAGTCTTATAGCAAAACGTGTTTTCCGGACCGATGCAATCCTCAATCCGTCTTGAGTTTAATCCTGAACACTGATTGAAATTATGACCCAAACAAAGATTGACCAAGATTATAATGAAGCTTGCCTTTTCAGGAACGTCCGTGCAAATGGCCTCCATCCAAGCAGGCATTATGTAGTCCCAGATGGACTGGGTTATGATGCCGTACGGAATCAGGCAGTAGAGTCTGAAACATAGCATATCATCACATCGTCAGCTTATGGTCAGAATCAGATAAAAGAAAACATCATAGGTCAAAGAAAGGTCAACAAGCTAAGAGAAGTTTCTGGCAAAATGCTACATTTCTCATCTAGATCAGACATGAAAATTAGGTAAAATTGACTCGCACCTGGCCGGAGAATAGACAATAGCCGGAGAAAACGTGTTTTTGGAGCGGATATCACGACTTCTCAAACGTAGGATGTCCTCCGACCAGGTGGGAACGCTGGCAGATGCTAGATGCGGCAGGCTGCTAGGGCGAGAGTTAGGGAAGGGTTATGTCCAGCTGTGGAGTATCATAAGCTGATGACAGTTGAGGATGACCTGTTCAGTCCGTCCTTGAGATGCTGGGTCTTGGTAGCGAGGGTGTCCCAGTGGCCCGCGTGCCTGGCGTAGTGCGGCGGGTGCGGCAGCAGGCAGGCGACGCACACGGACCGGCGGGATGTACACACGCCGCGGACCCACGAGCAAACTTGTTCTACCTTTAGCTTTTCTACGCTGGCCGCAGTTTCACCTGGATGAATGACCCGAGTATCAAGGAACCGGCAAGAAACTACGCAGAATGTACGAGTACAAGCTATAATATCCAAATGTAGGAAGGGGGTCCTGATCTTCTTACACTAGTGGACAAAAAATTGAAGCGAACAAAATCAATTACATTTTGTTTCTTGTTTGATAATTACTATTTATAAGTTGTTGTTTATGTATAAAATTTGACATGTCTAAGTGCTTTTTTGTAAGCCTAAAGAAATAAAGTTATTGACTTTTGACTTTTTGATCAGCACAAGTACGTCTATTGCCAAAAATGATTTCCCCAAATGAGGGGGGGGTTTTGCCATTCACCACGCTTGGCAAGTGGATAGGTGATACCAGTTTAAGTGTTCAGATTACTCAAAAGGAAGCTGCTGACCTTCCTCTGGTAGGTTCCCTCAGTCGACTCTTACGACAACCACGGGCTGAGTGGGACGGGTTGATTCTGACGCCGCGGCTCATCCATACCTAATGTTATAAATGTGAAACAATATGTCTTCCTCTCTGCCTCTACTGTTATCTCTCGACGCTTAAACGGGTGAAGGGATTTCAATCAAATTTGGCAAGGGGATAGATCCAGAGGGAGGACATTTGTTACTTTTTATTCCGGAATAACGCGAG
Organism: Eupithecia exiguata; assembly: GCA_947086465.1. Lineage (NCBI taxonomy): Eukaryota > Metazoa > Arthropoda > Insecta > Lepidoptera > Geometridae > Eupithecia > Eupithecia exiguata. The sequence continues at coordinate 855,837 of OX352246.1, forward strand.
CCAAGCTGCGGGCAGAAGCAAGAAACAATGAATCAAGTTGTTTATGCTTTCTAAAGGATAAGTTAGATTTTACGACAACCAAGGGCCGCGTTGTAGGAGTAAATTCTTACACCGCGACCATTATGACCGAGGATAGGAGAGTACACTTGGCAAGTACGATGACCACTCACATTGAGGAAAATAGCCGCGCTGTCGTAAGAAATCTAATATGAAATCACATACATACATATCATACATCGGGATTGATTAACCAGGATAGTGAGTGGATGAAGTAAATGAAGTGGATGTGGTGGATGAGGTTGTGATTGGAACTTACCTTGATAAACGTACGAGGTGACATGAAACCAGTGGAACAGAACGGAGAGTAGACGGCCCAACACTTCATCAGGAGTGTCAGCGTTTGGGGTGCACAGTCCAACCATCAGCCAAACTCCGTATCTACAAGTTACGAGAGAGTTATCTGTACCTATCTAAAATAGAAAAAACTAGTTTGCAATAATAATTGTAGGTATCTTAGAATTCCTGAATATTTAATAATGTTTTTTTAAGTTCGTTTTACAGGACCAATAGTAATAAAAATGTATGGGACGGGACTCCTTCAGGTTAATCCTCTATACAAAAGCGAAATCATTATACAAAGCGAATCATCAGAACGAAGAAATCGAATAACAAACACGCATAAAAAATATTAAGTCGAATTTAGATCTTTGTTGAATTCAGTTGAACACGTATCAAGTTTCAAAAATAGTAGTCAACAAATTCTCACCTTCCCAAAAGCTGCCTGTCCTCAACTGATATGGGATCCGGCACCTCCAAACTGAGAGGCGGCTTCAGGTGCTCCGTGGAGCTGTCCGGGTCTTCCATATTGAGAGGCTTAGCGTCCTTTAGCAGGCTGCACAGAGATTACAGCTGGCACACTTCTATAGGAAATTTTGACAGTTTATAATAAGGTTTTTATTTTTTTTATTATAGTACTCTGGGTAATTTCTAAGAAATTAATAAAACCCAAAAATCGATAATCGTAAATAGAGAGAGATCGTAAATTTTTGGGTTTTATTAATTTCTTAGAAATTACCCAGAGTACTATAATAAAAAAAAAATAAAAACCTTAGAATCAAGCAACGGCAAAACCTCTCGTCAAAGAACTAAATGTAAATTTGGTCTTTGAGCAGAATTGGATAACTTCATTGTTTCCTCTGTAGGTGGCGCTGACGGCGTAAGTGCCGAAAGAACTCCCAAAGATTTACGGGTCGACTAGATAAGATCACGTAGCTTAGTTGGAAAAAGAGCAACCCTGCGCTGAAGGGGAAGGTGCGGGTTCGAATCCCGTCGAGATCGTAAATTTTTGGGTTTTATTAATTTCTTAGTTTATAATAAGTTGGAAAATTGTAGGAAATGGCCCACATGTACCTAAGTCACTAATATCAAGTACTCCCATGTACTCCCTATACCTAAATTTTCCATCGTTTTGGTTAGCTACAGTCAAATTTTTAAATAAGAAAAAACAGCATCCATCAATCTGATATTCTTCGGGATGAAACGTTGTTGCTCTTCCAACTCGAACTAGATTCTTAGTTTACCCGCTTACATTCATAATGCAGAAAAAACAAATGTATACTTCCAATCAATGGGCAAAACCGGTCGGCTGCGATTCGGCTGATCTCAGTCGGTACTGACAGTCAGCGCCACCAGTCGCGTGAGGTTCGGACACGCCGACAATAGGCCCACCTCCGTTCCTTCCCATACCATTTGTACGGTTTGCATACCATACAGTGTCACATGTTCCCGCGGGTCAGCAGTTTACTCTGTGACGTGTTTCTCAGGCTAATAACATTCAGTCGCAAACAACTGCCCTAAGGGCAACACGTCACGGTGTACACTCGCGACCAAAACATTACTTTTATACGATTAAACCGTGAAACTTACAAACTCTTTCAACTTCCTAACACCAACAACTTATAGGATTGTGGGGTGCACACTACGCACCCTACACCATTCTTCCAACTCCGAACATGGATAAGGCTCAAAACCAGATAAACGCATACCCAACGATGGAAGCACCTACCTGGAATGCGAGGGAGTAACGGTGCAACGACATGAAATCCTCGACCACCCGAGGTCACTCCGCGTAGCCTGTGAAGGTCCCAGGAAGATTCTGCGCTTCTGGACGGAGTTAGGGTGGCTACACTAGCAGAACAAAACCACGCACAATGGACCAACCCGAGTCTCAGTGCGGATAAAAGAGTACACACAACAACAATGACTTAAATGTTATTTATATAGGAACCTACTTTTAAGAAATTTTGCGTGAAGTATATGTGTTTTGGTGAAGTATGTGACACTATTCTAATATTTAAGACCTTGTATTTAAACCATATTTCTTGCAATAAATGAAATGAAACAGTCTCGTGCAGTCGCTGCTCTCGGCCGGTTGTGCAGGCGCGGCGGCTCATTAGTGGCGAGTTGGCGTTTGTCACCGACAACGATGTTGTACAGTTGTATACATAAGCAGGTCACACAAAGGTAGCTATAATACCTGAGCACGGCCGACACGAGGTTCGTGTGCATGTCTGCGTGCATGTGCATGGCGGGCGGCAGGCGCGCGTGCACCACGTGCTCACCGCCGCGCCGGCTGTTGTGGCGGTTGCCGTGGCACGCCAGGCAGTATCTGGAAACCGTTAGGCTGTATCAGGGGTAGCCGCAGAGGAATTTTGTAATGTGTTATTATTTAATGCCTATATAATTTAAAAGTGTCTGAATTAAAGAATATTATTATTATATTTTTATTTAGATTACTTGCATTCTTTGAATAAAGCACTATAAAAGCCTTGGTCTGCTATAACTTTTTCAGTTCAGTTTTCAATTTTTTTTTTATGTATGTCTGCCCCGCTGGCCACCCTAAGCTTGCTATGGGCTCGGCCCTCAGGCTTGGTCATTATTGCAGCCCTAGCTGGCAAACATCAACCATCAAACATCGGTTTCAGCCTTCATCATCGCGGCCAGCAACCCACCTATTACTGACCTCGACAGTAATGTACTACTATTGAGTTCTTTCTCAGGCCAACTTTACCATATTGTAGCTTAAGCACCATAATCACCTGATAGGATGGTTTCCATTATAACTTGCGCATTCATTGGAAAAGCAGATCGAATAGGCAGACTTATCAGACGACCGGCAGTTCTGAAACAAGTGCAGCTGTAAAACGAGCCGTATAACAACGCATTAGGGTTTGTATTAGCGCAGGTTAGTACCTTGTTCTCGCAAACCATCGAAACTTGCTGTTGCGGATGGAGAATGTCGAAGAATCTTTGGTTTGGATGTTCTCTGAAACAAAATAAATGAAAATATAGTAAAAAAATATAAGCATATGAAAATAATCCAGGTACTTCGTTCATTCCGTCCGTGTCACGGCATTTTTTTGCTCGTTTTGTACCTATTGATTGTCAAATTGCTCTAGCCAGTCCTTTCATTATTATTAAGCTGTTTATCTATAAAATTTGACATGTCTAAGTGCTTATTTTGTAAGCCTAAAGAAATAAAGTTATTGAATTTTTAATTTTTTTTCCTTAGGTACCTTATTCTTTTATTATTAAAATTTTTCCGTTTTAGCCATTCTCCTAGATTATTCATATTTTATTTTTTGTATTTGTGTCATCTACAAGCAGCAAACGCCTTACCGTGTGTTCTTCTAAAAGCTTAGGCATAATCAGACAATTACATTTTAATTGACATTTTGGACTGAAGTTTACATACAACGTCAAAGTTGATCGACGAAGCTGGTAACGCCATTAAGAGAGAAGTAAAGTTGTCCGATTGCCTTTCATAGAGCACCCTTTGTATATTCACCTGTGTATCTCATTAGCGCACTCTATACATAAATACAGAGGCGGCGGTGTGTCCGACGCGAAGGTAACGCTGATGCAGTGATCGTAGCACACCTTGGCTGCCTCGGCCGAACCCGCGTTCGGACACATGTCTCGCTGGCATAGGAACGGGACTAGGTCATCTGGGGAATAAAGTTTACAATTAACCCTAAACTTACAAAGGTTAGGTTAGGACTATGACAAGATGGCGTCATGTCAAACGAAATCAACATGGTTGCTTGTTACGCGTCGCAAATACCGTGGGCGATTATACTATTTGTGGCCACCGTACCTAATCAAATTCGAAGGGTTTGATCTTTAACTGTTCTCATTTGATTACTAGCTTAAAGAAGAAAGTGGTTGTTAGAGAAAAGATACTCACTGGAGAACTTGCATAGAAGCCCCTTTCTATCAAACAACTTGGCATCGAAGGGAGGCCAGTAGTAGAACAGCAGCTTAGCGGCTGACAGACGCGCGCCCCAAGTGCCATAGGCTATGACGCAGAGCACATCCTTCACTACGGTCTGCTTCATGGACATCAGGCATTCTAGCAGCTGGCAGTGGTGAGCTGAAAACATACGAGACATATACAATCCAGCTCTTCAGTGGCTTACAAATAATTTATCAACACACATACTCTCTACTTTTGACTGAACATGACTGTCTCAAAGGAATTTGTCATAATCAACACGCTTCACACTTAGATCACCAATTCCCCAGTGATCTAAGTGTTGAAAAATAAAGTCTTTTCCAAGACCAAATATAGAGAATTTGTAGCAGATTGAATGAATGAAATCTTTATTGTACAATAAAAATAAACATGAATAAATAATCTTATATCTAAAATAAACATAATACAGTACAAAAGGCGGCCTTATCGCTGAGAGCGATTTCTCCCAGACAGGATTGAATCGGTATGTTACAAATGAGAGGAGATTTGCCACTCCATGAGACGCCAAGACCGGGCGTTATTTTTCGAGGTATTATTATAATCATTCCGTGATACAAACGACTTCATTTCTGGATTTGCAAAAAACGAGGTTCAGATCTGAACAGGTATAGTTTGCGTGTTCAGGCAGATATAACACAATCAATACCTGGATTGCTGGAATGTTGGAAGACCATCATGATGATGGCAGCCACTGACTGGGATGCTTGACTTTCCTCCTCTTGCCCGGCGTATTTGCGCGCTGAAAAAATTTAACTTTTGTTAGAATTTTTAGAAGTCTAGGGTGTTTTCCTTGCTTGTAACTGCTATGAAAATTCAACACTTCAAGATATGGGTACCTTGCACATCAACATGAAATAAACTGGATTTTAAATTTATATCCTTTACATTCGCATAATTCAGAACCGTGAAACAAAATGAAGTCGGCCTTTTCGTCCATTTCGTGACAAGTTTAAACCATCAGGCCTCAAGCATTTGGCGAGACTTTAATTGAATTCGATACCTATTCTTAAGTTGCATACTCACTGATAGTAAACGGCAGGATGTAATAACACAGCAGGTTCAGAATCTCCTGGTGCAGAGGCACTGGGAAGACAGCGACGCAGTATGCTACCAGATAAGGCAAGTTGTCGATCATGTCATACTCCAGGAAGGGAAGCAAGCAACCCAGACATTGGAGGACGGCTTGCCCGAATGCTGGGAAAGAAAATAAATGGGTAGGTACACTGCGCTGGGCTTGCGAAAGCAGATTATGAGTGCGTTCCCGCTGACATGTAGAAATCGACCAATCAGAAACCAGCGGAAGACGGAGATGTTTTTGAACCAAGGCTATTGGTCCATTTCTACATCATCATCATTCATCTGCGTTAGTGGGAACGCACCATGTGGACCGGTTATCTACCCGCGAAAGCGGAGCGGAAATGTGTAAAATATTACAACTGAATCTGGAAACTCTACATTTGTATGACGCTCTTTTATTAGCGTACGTAAAACGAAAATGAAAAATATGATATTTACTAGCATATAGTCCAGTAACCTTGTCGCCTGAAAACTGGAGGTTTTTTGCGTCAAATCCGGTAGTATTAATTTTTTACAGACTCTCTTTACAGGCTCGAGGTCACAAACTTGGATTATTTATTGGGCCAACATCATAAACAAGTCTGTAAAAAATCAGAACTATCGTATCGTTGATGTGTAAAGTTACTGGACTATTGTCTAAACAGAATTAAAGTTAGTATATAATAATAATGATTCCCACACTAGTCTGGGCTTGTATCGTGGGAATCAATATGATTAACAGGTAAGGAGTAAAATAAGCCTCAATTGACTGTCAAGTCTATGCGGAGATATGAGATATCTACATTAACAAAGAGGAAAGATTTGATTTTTATATGTAACGTATAACTACTTACTGGACCTTCTTTTGCAGTTAGAAAGCTACATTATCTCTGAGTAACCTAGGCTACCCGTGCGAAGCCGGGGCCGTTCGCTTGTATTAAATTATCTATCTATCTATCTATCTATCTATCTAAGGGCAAAATACATGCTTTATGCGACCTTTAACAAAGTCTTTTCAACAGTGTTTGACAACACTATTATAAACGAAACATTTTATATGATCTGCGAAACGCTGGGCAAATGTCGTAGAGACTGGGGGAACCACAATTTTGTTTGGGTTGCGTTGACTGGTTGAATGATATTTTTGCATAAATGAGGTTGATACATATTGGTAATGTTTCAATATCTTCGACAGTAATAGTTAAATTTAGAACTGGAGCATATTCACTGACTGTAAAGCGTTTGACCTATGGTGGTCAAACACTTAAGAAAGCGAAGATGAGGCGTAAGGTGGAGCACGCTTTCCCTGAAGGCCTTACCATGGATCCCGTACTGCAGATGCGGTGCCGAGTCTACCAGCTGAGAGATTGCGTTGAACAGCCCCTTGTAATCCAAGTTAGGATACAGAGCCATTCTATCCGCATCGTTGTCAGCATCACGGATCATCTCGAGCGGGGAGCGCGGGACATCCTTCAGGACGCCTGGGGAATTGGGAGTAAACATTTTTGAACCAATCATGCTCATCAAACGAACATGGTAGGGTACCTAAATAGGTACCTAAATAATCATAGACAGGCCGACGACGGACATGGCGAATCTTTTATTTTATAGGTATCTTGTTGACTTCGGAATCCTAAGAGTCCTAAAAAGACGCATCCGAGAATCTTGAAGACTATTGGTATATCTTGCGAGTACCTACAATAATCTCCGTTTCTGGCACAGAGCCATTTTCACCCATGGGTTCCTAAATTCGCTAGAATGACGTCAATAGATACACTAACCATAAAAGTGTTTTTGTCACGGTGCCCGGTGAGTCAAACCTAAACTGATATTTTTCGAAATCCGTAGACTACTAAAATTGAAAGATAGGTAAGTAAATAATATGAAAGTGCGCTCTGCTGCTACTTTGACGATATCGTCAACCCATCTTGCAAGATTACTTCACCTGGAAAACGATTTGTACCTACTTATGTCTATAGAATTGCGCTGGAATGAATGACAGAGGCAGCTGGGGATGGCCTTGGGCCTCACGGCCCCTATCTGCTCCATCATACAGGATACCCTGAGACTCAGGGAATTCGGGCCTTGGGGATCTCTCGGCGGACCCTGCAGTAGGTACTTACTGCGAGATGTACTCAACGTTGTTGACGGCAGCGGGTGCTTGTCGTACCTTCCTACAAGAGATGTCTGGGAAGAGGGATCTCATCAAGGGATCATATACTTACTGAGTAAGGTCTGTGAGAAGTACTTGACAGTGTTGGCGATGTCTGCGCCGGATGGTAGCGGCTGGATGTTGTGCATCAGCCGCAGTTGGCAGTCGTAAAGGCTGCGGATCTTCGCTGTGACTGTTCAAACACGTTTAAAATCAAGATTTTATTATTCCTTAGTACCTACTGTTCACGATGCTCTGAAAATCGAGCGCTATACGAATGTTCTCAAAACTACCATTCTACAGCTCAACTGCCCTTTACGTCGCCAGCTTGCAACTTGCTTGCTTGCTTGTATTTTGGGAGCATGTGGGAAAATGTAATTACGAGATTTTGTGCTAAAAAACTTTTTTCTGTTTTCTCAGATGCTTTAAAAATACCAGTTATCGAAGTTGGTTGTATTATGAGTGCCTAAAAAATGGTTTACGATTTGCGGCAAATTACTTGTCCGCTAGTTTATTGCTTGTAGAAATCAGAAAAAATTGAACCACACAAAAAAACATTGGCGCCAACCCACGTCAAACTACCTTAAAACCCCGCGATCTTTTTATCCGAATGATTCGCTTCTCGCGCTGTATGTCTAGTTTATTTTTAATTAAGTTATAATAAAATAACCTTTTTTTATTATAACTTAATTAAAAATATAAAAGCTATAAAAGCTTTTGATTTCGTTTGATGAATTAATTATGAATGTAAGCAGGTTAACTGCGAACCTTATTTCTATTGGAAGAATGCCAATGTTCATCCCTTATCAAGGGACTCCTTCAAGGAAACATAATTTTGAAATTTATGATGGGAGCTAGTTGGGTAAAAAGCAGCATTCACTGTCTCTGGTTCACTTGCTTGAGCCTTTGTAGTCAACATCTTGGTAAAATACACTATTAGTATGTCCAATTACAAATTAATACCAATTTATACTCATTCTAAATGGACTTGTTGCTCTTTTTGAGCATAAAATAAAGATCTTTAAACCGAATTTGCCACTGATTTGTATTCTTAGGTTGTACTTAACTATTTTTTGCGAAATAAATTTGAGGTAGTTAAATTGTTTCGCTGTTTGTTTTGGTTTTTTATGTTTTATTTATAGAAACTGCTTATGTACAATAACAACTAAAAAGAATACAGAATATCAAGCTATAATTAAGATGATTAAGCCAATGAGTGTACAATAACTACAGTGAGAGATTAAACAATCTTGGGAACATAGAAAAAGACATGAAACATTACAAACAAACAAGCTAATGAGAAAGGAAAATATCTAAATAAAAGAAAGTGGGTGAGGCAAACATACAGTCAGCCTGGCTGTAAGAAAGGTGAGCCACACAAGAGGAGTGGGGGGGTTCTGCTAACTCCCACCTTTAAGAAGTCAAAAGCATACTGTAACTTTCTTCCCGCTTGACCCTTAGAAGGGTTTATATGATGCTATCAAAATGTTCTAAAAATTGCACCAATTCATTTTTATTTATCTCTTATTATAACTTATATGAAAACTTTTTTTTAAAGTAAGTCTGTAAAGAATCAAGAATTTCTAAAACTATTAGTTTAAATTTTCCAAACGTTGTGTTGTGTGTCATATAGGAAACATTTTACATTAGGTTTGACATTTGATCTCTTGATATTTTTTATTGCCATAAAGTACTAACTAACATAAAGTAGGTACTGGACGGACTAGTCAGGTGCACTATTTACACCAACAAAGGATTTTAAAAATAATAATTTACATATTTACCATTATTCGTAGAACAACATAGAGTGATAGATAACAAATAGTTAACTCACACATGTATAGTAACATGAAATAATTAGCATATATTAAAACACAAATTAATTCATAAGACAACAGATTACAGAGTTAGCAGAACCACAGAACATTCAACATCCAAGACAACATTTAGGTTTCAACATTGCACATTAAGGGGCCAACATTGCATATTTAGGGGCCAACATTGCACATTTAGGGTCCAATAACTAGAAACAACAGACAGTTCATATCAAGGGTCGGTCAGGGTCACACTTAGTGTAGAACATACCATACATAGAACAGGAGAAGTCGGGGCAAGATGCAGTCTGAAGGGTTACCATCCTCCTTGCTGTACTAAACTAAACCCTTTCCATAATGAAACTTTCTCCAGATTTGTTAAATTGTTGTCAAGAGATTTAAAAAGAGAAAACTTACCTAATTCAGAGTTGTTTTAAAATTCATGTTTCTAGGATAATGTTAAAGCCTGTACAACTATTGGCTGGCTTAAAGGTTGAGAAAAACTATACCAATTTTCTGGTCTATAAATATTACAGTAAAATTTTTTAAAAAACTAAAAGGACACTATAAGTTGTAAGTCAACACCTAAAATAAAAATGAAAGGGTGACAATAACTTGGAAGTATAACTAGGAGGTTTCAGCTAAGAAGAGGGTAACCCTATAGTAAGGATGAAGCATAAACATTAGAGATCGAAAATTACGTCATTGGTCACTTTGGCACACTAGAGAAACCTCTCACCATCTCTAGGCAGATGAACTAGTAGGAAGGTACCGGATGGAGCTAGGTATTAGGTGTATTCTACAGTGACAAAGTTGACCATAACAGACTGTGTTGAGGAAGGGGTTCGTGCGACAGAACACAACTGAACGCAAGTTGTAGGTCACCTTTCTGATACAACGGCTCCGAAGACTGCATTTCGCATGGAGGCTGCATTTATAACACAAAAAGCTTTCACTAACCAACGACGGCCCGATTGTAACAACTCTGAAAAATAAACGCGTTTAATGATCATGCAAGCGTTTTTGTTTTGTTTCTAAAGGTTTTTAGCGGTGATGGGGTACTTACAAGCGGCCGCCCGCGTCCCCATGTTGATAAGTTGTATCTTGAAACTGCCCTGCATTGGCCTGCCGAATTACACCCACCGATAACATGAACACAATCGATAGAGGCAGCTCCGGACGCTGGGCGAAAGAGATAAGACCTGAATCTAGATTTTCCCTTCCTTTTCGGACTATTGATCGAACGGATTTTACTTCCCTCCCGGAGATTTTTGTTTTGAATTGAAAACAAATCGTACCGCGCATGTTTTTTATACTTCAAATTTGAATTCTCTGACGTTGACAGTGACAGACTGACAACGGTCCGAAACGTGTTAGCTCATTGGTACGGCTTATTGTCTATTGTGACTTTTATTTGAAATTTTCATGTAAATTTTAGTTTACAATAGAAACATTGTTTAGCTAGAAAGTATTTTTGATATAAATTATAATTATGTCCATAAAACTTAAAGCTTCTCAGAGAGAAAATATGTGTGCTAGCAAGTTTCGGACTCATAGTTCAAATTCGAAATGGCGGATGGGCGGACAGAAACTTTATGCGCATGTCCGGTTCCGGAAACTTTCCGCCCTTGTTGTAAGAGATTGTAGGTAAGGTAGCCAAATAGGGCGGGCGGGCGTGCCACCCTATCACTGTCTGTCGCTGTCGCTCACAACTATAAGCATTGTGAGAACGGAGAAATATAATTTTAGTTGGGCTCTGGGAAAGAATTTAACGGATATAATAATATAAATAATTGTTAAGAATCTACCTACCTACGTAGTGACTTCATTCTACTAACTTTCAGGTTGCGTACTCATTGCTTTTGCGAGGAAGTTACTTCCTTAGGTAGTACCTAATCGCTCTGTATGTATAGGTAATTGAATTATTTTGTGTAGGTAGGTAGTTAAATTCATAACTTCCTAAGACATTAAATTCAAATAAAGACAAAAATACCTAAAAATTCAATGAACTGAATGAATTGCAATGTGACTTCAATCTGTATAACCTTTACAGGTCATGATCTCATCACCTTATACCTACATATAGGTACCATAATACCTAGCTAGGACTAACTACCTATCTACACCTAACTTGCCTAGGTAAACGCTAAACACGTAATGAGAAAAAAAGCCATTGTGTTTAAAACATTTTATTGTCCATTTTTCATATCACAAAGATTAATTAGGTAATTCTATACATAGGTTAATTTACAATCACAGAATCCCTCCCAAGGTGCAGCTTAAAATACCAAGGTCGCAACAAGCGACAGTGAAAGAAAGAAGAAAAAAAAGTTTACCAATACCGGCTTACAGAATAGGCGCCTACTAAAAAAAACTTTTACACAAAAACCAAAGAAAAAAACTGGGGGAAAGGTTTCACCTACCCGAATGCTTCAAATGCTTTAACCCAAGCATCTATCTATCATCTATCTATCTATCTATGCTATCTGAATCGTAATGAATAAGACCAGTAGAAAACTTGTCACTTGATAAATACATGCATTTCATCTTATTTCGTACGGTAGGTACCTAATTATTACATTTAACAAAAAAAACTACTGATTTTTAAAATTCAATGTGGCCATGCCTACACATACACATCAGTCTCAGATGTTATCCTTCATTTATAATCGAAACTTTTCTTACACGAAAAACATTTATCAATCTATCTAGATAATCATAACACTGACAGTTAAAATTTAATTTCACGCTAAGGTTTTACTTTCGCAGCATTTGATTGAAATAAAAATAAACATTAAAAGTCGTGTAATGAATTACGCGACTTTTAATGTGAAATTATAAAATTCTATGACTACCTAAGTCTAACTTAAACAAAAACCACAAAATAGCCCCCGGCATAGCCGTTGGGTAAAATATCACCGATCTAAATAAGTCCGCTCACCGACAATAGGTCCACCACTCACACATAAACATTTTATGACTGTAGTCCACTCTACTGTCCACTCATAGTTTGTTGACATAAATAAGGCAGGTTTCCACCACGATACACAAAGCTAAAATACATTACATATGGTATTACAGACCTACAAAAAAATTGAGAATATAATACTTAGTAAAATGTACGTGCCAAAATAACTTTGCCTCTCAAAGTTAGGCTTTGTTTACCCTAATGGGGATAAACCATGTCCGACTTTGAACGCATGCTAGGATTTTTTCTAACAAAATCACCAGGCAAGGTCTGTGCCTACCACAGAAATGTATCGTGAATGTATCCAAGTATATTTATGAACTAAGGACCATGCCAAAGGAATGTACAAAGTTAGGTATTCCCGATTATCCGCACATTTTCCAACATACATCAACGCATTTACTGCCGAGCCTCAAGGTGTGACCTTCAAGGGCGCGCCTCTGTTCACCAAGCTGTTTATCGAGTGCATGTTTGTCATGGGCACTCATTGTACTAAATGTAACAGGCTATTTTTAGTCGCTTTTAGATTCACGACATGTCTCCAAGTGCGCACACAGCTTTAGTCCCTCTGGCATTGAAACTAACTCGCCCATTATATCATCAAACGTCGATCGTGCCGGCCAAAGCCTGTTGGATGACGAGCTGCTGAGCGCATATCAGCTTCTTCAACTCCTTGACTTCCTCCGTCAGCTGTTTCATACTCTCTGACGTCTCATCTAACCTTGCCTGTATGTTACCTAACCCAGAGGAATACCCGTACTCTCTGTAGCCGGAATCGTTGTTATTCTCGTATTTCTTGAAGCAGGAATAAGCACCCGTCGTCGATCCATTTGATGAAATCGTATGTCCGTATTGCTTCCTCATTTTAGCGATGTCGTAAGCGGACATCATTATATCGCGTGGCAGTCTTTTCTCGCTTGGATTAAGCGGTTTCACGCTTAGTACGACACGGTACGCTTGCGGCGAGACTAATGCTGAGGAGTGAAGGATTTTTAGCAGACATTTAGGTAGGTAACCGTTAAATAGAGCCATCTCCATGTAAGATATCAGTTTGGTTTGTCGGACCAGCTTAGAAAGTCCTGCAGTTTTTCTCAGCCCTTGGATGTCGTGGACCGCTATGCCAACTAGCAAATTCATTAGAACGACAGTAACAAACATGAGGAATAGCACATACGTGACTTGAGCGGAAAATTCCAGCAGCACAGGCGGGTCGTTGCCATCGGGCTCGTTCAACAACAAATCGAGGTTCAACTCCCCAATCATCATCGTCAGCACAGTTATAAAACCCATAAACGGATTGGCAAATGACGAGGAGTCCGGAAATATGACGCAGAAGCTTATCGTAAAACCGATCAGGATACACGAGTAGGCCATTAGGAGTTTAGCGAATTCCTTTTGTACTTTCTGGTACATTGCGACATAAGTTCCGAACACGGGCAGCTGGCCAATCATCATCATCAGGTTAGTCCAACCGGCGAGCACGGCGAATGCCCCCACGTGGTTCTGCCACGTGTAGGTTATGTTTGTGTAGATGCACGATATTAGAAAGACACTGACGATCACAAACCACTCTATGACATTCTCTGATTGCATCAGGTATTGTTTCACAGTTGAGTATCCCGCGATTCCATACACTTTTCTGAATATCTCGAAAATCGTGATGCCGGCGAGCACCCACCACTGCATCTCGATGACGAACGGGTTTTTCCGCAGCAAATCCCCAAGGATCGATTGTTTCTGACAGAGTTCCTGCTCCTGGATTGTTTCCTCCATATCCTTGCTCCCGTTGTAGCAGTTATGCGCAAGAGCCGTCAGAACGTACAATGTTAGGCACATGATGAATATAAAACTGAGAAATAATCTCGCCACATAATATTTACGAATTTTCTCCCACTTAATGTAAAGAAACGCCGAACAAAGCGGATGCTGCAAAACTTCCTTTTGTCCCTCGTCAACGAAGGTATTCAAGTAGCTGATCTCACGTGGGTAGCAATGCTGCAGGATGCTACGAAAGTCAAGTTCTAGTTCGACTTCGCGATTGCTAGATTGCGAATGATGCAGCGTAATAGCGCAGTCCAATTTTCTCGTTATCATCGCGAGCGAGGCGGGCGTCTTTCTTGCGATTACATTAAGAGCCGAGTTTCCTTTTTTAGAGCGCGTGGTTACGTCAGCACCGTGATAAATGAGAGTTTCTACGCACGAGGAGAGTCCGTCGAGGGCGGCGAGGTGAAGCGGAGTGAAGCCGTATTCGTCCTTTTGGTTGACGTTGGCGCCCCAGCTGATGAGCGTCTCGATGATGTCGCAGGCCGAGTCCGCTTTGCCTACGGCGGCGTGCAGCGGCGTACGTAGATCAAAATCTAGCGCATTGGGTTCCGCATTTCCTTTTCGGAGCAAAGATTCGACGCACTCCAGACTCGACGAGCGCGCAGCTAAATGCAGCGCTGTGAATCCCCGGTGATTCTTCAAACTTGCGACAGCACCCTTCCCAATCAACAAATCCACGCAGTCCACGAATCCTCCATCCGCAGCGAGATGTAGCGCCGTGGACTCTCGATCCCCAACTCTTGTCCGTACATTAGGGTCAGCGTCCGGCGTGTCCAGTAGCAACGCGAGACACTGCACCATGCCCAAATCCGCCGCGAGGTGGATTGCATTCGTTCCACCCGGCTCAATAAGGTTCACATCCACACCGTGAGTTATAAACAACCTCAGACATTCGACGGCGTCGGCGCGCACCGCGCAGTGGAGTAAGCCACCCTCGCAGTTAACATACTTGACTGCCGCGTGGACTGAAGCGCCGCGAGTGATCAGCAGGTTAGCAACGTGGACAGAGTTCCCGAACGCAGCGCAGTGGAGCGGCGCGAAACAGCGTGGCATGTAGCCGGGGTCGACGCCGCAGGAGAGGAGATACGCGGCACATTCGACAGAGCCGCTGAAGGCCGCCGCGTGGAGAGGAGAGAGGCCGAGGGTGTCGCAGCATAGTGGATCCGCGCCCAGTTCAACCAACGCCGGTAGCAGATCGGCAAGTTTCAGAAAGGCCGCCCAGAACAGGCACACGTTTCTCTCCGCATCGGAGGCTCCGTCCAGCGCAGCTACCACGCCATCGGCGGCCAGCGCACCCGACTCCAGCTCGTCCAGGAGCCGCAGCCGGCCGCCGACAGCCCGCATCTGCTCGTGCGCACTCAGCCGTAGAGAATCCGCACCGATATGCGCTGTGAGATCTATAGGTGGTTCTTCGAAGCTGTCGTACATATTAGGCGCAGCTTCGGCCGGGGGGCCGGATCCCGCCAGGACGTACTCCAGGTGGCCCATGGATGGGAACCCTCGTTCGAGGGAGGATGCGTCCGGCGGGGCAGGTGGCATGGCGGGGGGGCGCGGGCGCCGGCGCAGCCAGCGCGCGGGTAGCAAGCGCGGGCGGGCGGGCATGCTCGCGGTCGCGGGACCACTGGCGTTGAGAATGAGCCCTATTGTGAGCCAATTGTGACGGACCGACCACAGGTAAGGCGTAGCGCACACTGAGTTAACTTAACGAACACACCAACGCAACGATCGCCGATTGACTCGACCGTTCTGTGCCGCTATTCTGTAAGGGTTACCGTCGCGACTGCTCAACAATTTTTTGACAGTTGGTGACAGAAATCGCACAAAAACACAAGAGGCTGTCGAGTCCAAGATCTTAGGAAAATACATGTGACGGGGGACGGGATGATTCTCATTGCGACAGGTTTAAGTTTGTATCTGAAATGAAGGTGTGCCCTGTGCCTTCCGCACCACTCGTACGTTGTTGTTCTTTGTAAGATGTTCAAGTTTTCGGCAGTTAGGTACCTACTACCGCAGTAATGTGCAAATACCTTTACTCGTCTGTCAGAGGCGGTTACGACGGAGGGGGAAAGACTGCCGATCTCGTCAAACAATGCTGTATTTTCTGTTTACAAATATTAAGCGGTGATCTCAGAGCCTCTATTTAGAAGTTACTTACGATTAATATCAACAGTTTTTATCCCTAAATATTATGGTTTAAATGCTGACCTTCCTTCCATTATAGTCGAGGATTCGCGTGAGAAAAATTACAATTGTTTTGATTTAATCTTTTCAAGCATCCGTTGGAAAACCACAAATCTTAGACCAGAGTTAACCAACAGATGGTTCAATTTTAAACAGTTGTTTTGACGTTTTTGACTAGTCAATTTTACTACTATATTTTTTCTTTATACGACGGATATGGCGCGGCGGGCGAAGGTCCACCTGCGATGCAGATGGTTGCGGGTTCGATTCCCGCCTGGCGACTTATGTTTGTTAGATCTGCCAATATTTGTTCCGGATGTTCTGGGTATTTTATATGAAGGTTAATATAATAAAAAGGTAATTATACCTAATAAAAAATATCTATCTTTGTATGTAAATTATTGTATTAAGTATATGAGTAGGTAATCTACCCACAACACAAGCTCTACTTAGCTTGGGGCTAGATTACATCATAGGTTTTGATTGTCGTGTTTATTTATTATTAATTATGATTTATACATTAAGTTAACCGACGAAGCTGCCTAATTGTCAGCTTATTTTTGGTGAACATCAGCCTAAATACTTAGGTTTTTATAGCAATAAGTCTATCTATATACCTATGGCTATGAGAATTGCGTCAAGAAGGTACACTTCTCTAATTAAATCGTCAATTAAATAATGATGAGAAAATACGAAAAATTACATTTGTAACCAACTTAAAAAAAAGGAGGAACTTGATTCGTCTGTATTTTTAAACCATAGGTTAAACCTTCTTGGGATTGATCCGGATCCCCCTCAAAGGGTTTCCGCCTTGCCGAGGCGGAGGGGCTTAGTAATCACGGCTTGGTCACCCGTGGTGAAGCTAAGAAGAACCCAGGGAGCCGTGCCCACGCAGACAGCGAAACGGCCGGCCCCGAGACGTACCGCTTCTTTGGGTTTTGCCTTCTAAGCCCAGTTGGAGCGGAATTAGGTTGCGGTGTCGTATTGGGAGGCACCGCAACTGAGGCGGGCGGCTATGCTGTACCTACCTATAGCCAGCATGGCCGCAGCGGCTGGAGAGGAGTGTCGGTATTGTATTGATGTGTCACCACATACACTCCTCCCACCTACCCTAGGTCTCCCCTAGGGCGTTCGGACACGGGGTCATCCGGTAAGACCCCCGAGGTGGTCGCGATGCGTCATGTGTTTCTAGCACGTCACGAAGGTGGGTACTATACCTACACCTCCCAGTGAGGGGTCCGATATCGGGCTGTCGCGGTGGGCTCGTCGATGATGGCGATAGCAACCCCACGTTCCCGCCACACGCGGCAGAGGCGGAACCCCCTGAGGGTTTTAATGGTACCTACCTACTGTTTCCAGAATCAGAAATATGTTTATTATTGACTGTTGTGAGTACAAAAAAGATCTTGTGTCCAAAAAGTGTACAGTTTAAACAGTTAATCAATATTAGACACTAGCGGTCCGCCCCCGGCTTCGTACGGGTATATTCTAGCTTACGTTACTCAGTGATATCACAGACCAGTTAAATTGGTCTGTAGTGATATGAATGAAGCTTTCTAACGGTAAAATTTTTTTGAAATCGCTCCAGTAGTTTTTAAGTATATTCATTACGTACAAAAATACATATCTTTCCTCCTTACAATATTAGTGATTTGATTCTAACCATCTTTTCAATTTATTTTCGAATAATGTTAACATCTAAGGTTTTAAGTTCTATGAGAATCCCTTGTGGCCGGACGAAATGGGAATTTCCCTCAGACCAATTAAAAAAAAAAGGATTAATCTGGATCAGTTGAGCCACCTCTAGATAGAGCTTACTGCAGACTGTTGCAAATAAACCGCTTCTTCCTAATTAGGTAAGAATTTTAGTGATTCTACAATATTATCTCACTAATATTATAAACGTGAAAGTTTAGATGGATGGATAGATGGATGGATGTTTGTTCCTTTATCACGCCAGAACGGCAGAACGGATCTGAATGAAATTTGGCACAGAGATAGATTATAGTCTGGAATAGGACATAGGCTACTTTTTATCCCGGAATTCCTACGGGAACGGGAACTACGCGGGTGAAACCGCGAGGCGCTGCTAGTATAACATAAAGGTAAAACCAAATACGTACCTAATGATGGTTACATGTTGCAGGTAGGTAGGTATCAATCATTCATAACACAGGCATCACACCGGATATCCGTCTCACCGGTTCACAATAGACACATGATTGGTTCCCGTAACCAATCCGTTCACCATCGATCAATGTGTATGAATGGACCATGGTGGGCAGCAGACACAATGTGGGTCAAAGTCCACACAATATCATGGAAACACGATGGTAAGTATCGGTAACTGCTGCATTTACTTGAATTGAGTTAATGAAATGATCTGGAACATTGCATTTTTATGATGTAATCTATCTCTATGAATGCAGGTTATTACTTAGGCCCTTAGGCTCTGCGGGCATTACCGCTAAGGTGTTTCGAGTTGGCGCAAGATACAATTTTTTTGTGGTTTTCATTTTTTCCTGCGTTCCATAAGCAATAAAACGAGCGAAAACGAAATTTTCAAAAAATTTCAAGAATTTTCAAACATTTTGCCATAAACACATGAGAAAACCAACTTAGATTCACTGGTATTTTTGGACCATTTGGGAAAATAAGAGATTTTGTGCGTTAAGCTCCCAAAATACAAATGAATCAAAGAAATGAATGAATTCTACGAAAATTTAATATGTAATGTTCCAAAAATTTTCGATTTGGCAGGATTCGAACTCGAGCCTCACCTTCGGTAGGTAACAGGTGTAAAACTGGAATAAGGGAGGATTTCTGTAGGTACTTATAAAAATGAAAGTCCAGTTTTCCCCCTCAAGGGGGATTTGTCAAGAGGGAAAACTGGAATAAGCCTGTTCAAACCAACTACCTAAGCAACAAGATCGACACGTGCCTCGTTGAAAATATCTGGAACCTCTTGCGACTTAGCGTCGCGTCGTTTAAATCCAACAAATATACTATAATCTCACTAATATTATAAACGTGAAAGTTTAGATGGATGGATGGATAGATAGATGGATGGATGGATGTTTGTTCCTTTATCACGCCAGAACGGCAAAACGGATCTGGATGAAATTTGGCTCAGAGATAGATTATAGTCTGGAATAGGGCATAGGCTACTTTTTATCCCGAAATTCCTACGGGAACGGGAACTACGCGGGTGAAACCGCAAGGCGCTGCTAGTATTAAATATACTATAATATAACATATGTGCGTAG
This sequence comes from Eupithecia exiguata, assembly GCA_947086465.1. NCBI lineage: Eukaryota > Metazoa > Arthropoda > Insecta > Lepidoptera > Geometridae > Eupithecia > Eupithecia exiguata. Next base: position 875,413 of record OX352246.1, read on the forward strand.
ACTTTTAAATGACGAGTTCCGAATAAAATAAAAGTAAAAATTTGGAAGTGTATACATATCTGAGCAGCTGACTGTACAAAAACAAGTCAAGGCTATATACGGGTGCAAGTCAATTTTCCTAGTAGAGTACCTACCTAGATACTAGATGTAAACCGATAGGGCAGGAAGCGCCTCATTACCCTGCACGTGAGGTAAAACAATCATGACCCATACTAACATGACTTCCGGGATCTGTTTACGAGATTTATGGCCAAGGATTAGTCATTATCATCATCAATGGACGTGCAGTACCTAGTGCTGGACGGCGCGGCGGCGGCCTGCAAAGACAAATTAGGGCTTTTCAATGAAACCATTAAAAAATAAAACCGGCCAAGACTCGCGCACGAAGGGTTCCGTACCATTATCTATAAAAACGGCAAAAAAAACATGTTTTTTGTATGGGAGCCCCCTTTAATAATTATTTTATTATGCTTTTTAGTATTTGTTGTTATAGCGGCAATAGAAATAAATCATCTGTGAAAATTTTAACTGTCTAACTATCACAGTTTATGAGATACAGCCTGGTGACAGACGGACAGCGGAGTCTCAGTAATGGGTCCCGTTTTTTCCCTTTGGGTACGGAACCCTAAAGAGTGGTTGCCATAGACATGAGATAGTTCTCAAGTGTTAAACATCTGCCATCATCTAGTGGAAACGGTGAAAACAGAATTTTTTTCGTTGTCTATTTTATGACTCTTGACTTTTGTGCAGCGCCATCTAGTGTCAAAATAAAAAGCGTGATTGTTTTTTTAAAAGATGCATTGAAAACTAAGACAATTTAACCCGCTGTCAATGAAAAGCCCTCATTAAGGTAAAGAAAAATCAGATCATTGGTCCACCTTGTGGGGCTCTGCTACCGCGACGCCTTGCCTTGGTTGGAAACCGCTTAGAAGTCTAAGGCCCGTATTATAAAAGCTTCCTCAGTTATCAATCGATGCTTGAGTAACGCTTTTCTATGGCATAAACGCTTCGATCAAAAATAAGGAGTTCGCGGCCTCCCCCGTAGATACCTAGAGCCTTACAAAAATGTCACTCAAAATTGGGTTCGTTTTGTTTTGACGCAGACAGTTTGCGCAGAGCCTGACAAGTTTTTTCCATACGGAACAAGAGATTGGTGGAGTCGAATTCATTTTATTTTATTTTGTAAGAAGGTAGGTACCTACCTGAGAATTATATACCTACCTACTCAGTTTATTTTCTATAAGGATTAATTAACAGAATTCAGGTAAAGATAACGAATCATTTATTGATGAAACTATAAATTGGTGTCTCAACAGTAGGTATTTATACAAAAGGGTCATTTAGACATACAATAATTTAAACTTACAATACAATTTCAGGCAGGCACTCTAGATTAAAAAGAACTGGTTCCTGTCTGCGGCTTTGCACGAGTTTTTTTTACGGGAAAAAAATAAACGTTTTATAAATTCATACTTCTGGTAGGTACCTAGGTAAGAACCTAGTCTTTCTTTTATTAGAGAGTCTACGCAAATGAAATTTTAGGGCGGGCCAACTAATTATTTTAAAAATCATCAACTAGTAATATTAAACTTATTTTTATGAAAAATATATTAATACATACTATAAATGAAAAAAAAAACTTAGAAGAAATAGCCTCTCCATTTATCAATTTAGAACAAAATTAATATTTTAACATAGGCAAACCAAACAACAATATTTTATGCTGATTTCACAAGTATATGACTCACATCTCAATATACGGGTAAAAAATATATATAAACTTACTGAAAATAAGAAATTCCATCCTTTTTCAGCACTTTGGACGAGTGATTCTTGCATTTTTTGTACCCATGCTTTTTGTCTGAACGCTAAAATGACACTAGTTGAAAAGCTTTCCTAACATGTCAAAATGTATCTCTTTTGCTACTGAAGGTTGTGGCGTGCGCATTGTGAATCTAAGGGGGGCCGGCAAAGCCGGACATTTTTGATCGATGCATAAACGTCACTCAAGCATAGATCGGTGACTGAGCGAGCTTTCATAATACGGGCCTTATAGCCTCGCAGACCATCGGTTTAAGACACCCATAGAAAAAGACCTATTATTTTTTAAGTAGTGGGATTTTTTAGTCTTACATAAATTTATGTTTTTTTTTCAATTCGTTTCGCATGGCTTTCAAAAAGAGCTCTCAGCAACCACACGCACATTATTTGTAAAGCGCACTAACATATTTTATCGTGTGTTGGTAATCGAACCTGTGACCGAGGCGGACTTTCGTTCACTGCGCATCATAAGCCGTCTTTTGGTAGAACTATCGATTACTTGCACTACTTATATCTTTTTAGATTTCGTTTTTTTTTGAGGAGTAAAGTCTGTTCATGATAATGGTTGTTGAATTTACGGAATATTGCAAGCATATTCTGATATCAATAAAGTTATTAGAGCTCTACTCAGGAAACTGACATTGATCTTGTTTTATAAACAGTCTTGATACTATACTAAACATTTTCGTAGTCAAATAATAGATTCAGGCGTTACTTTGCGGAAATCCATTGCAAAATATAAGGATGAAAATATTTAGTAACAATTCCGCGAAAAAAACCTTCTCCGATAAGTTCTCGACTTGGCGCGCGGAGATCGGAGTGGCAACATCTCTGGTGGGCTCTGCCGTTGTTGCATGGCGCTCTCAGTGTTAAGGTCGAGTATTGTGGTGTCCTGATGATGTCTCGTAGGTATAGGTATTTTTTCATTTTGTAGTCGGCGCGGCGTCGTCGTTTTCTTCTACAACGCGGACTACATTTTGTTAGAACTTATCGGAGAAGGTTTTTTTCGCGGAATTGTTACTAAATATTTTCATCCTTATATTTTCGTAGTCTACGACATTTGGATGTAGAAATATTAGTTTTTCTTCGCCCCCCTTCTTATAGACTTAGTCGGGGACTGCGTTCCTAATTCGTTATTATATTACACAGTTCATTTATTTGGTCTTTGAATTAAATAACATCCCTAAAATATCGATTTCGGCGGGACTTGAACCCGCGACTTCATTTTATCTCGTCCCTGCTTCTGAACCTACTGTTACATTTAGTTCGTTTGACGAGAGGCGTTACCGCTACTCAATTCTAAGATTTTCGACTCGATGGTTCTTGATTTCGTAGCTCAGTAGGTCTCTCAGTAGTGGAATGCTCTAACATTCCACTACTGAGAGAAGGTCGCGGGATCAAGTCCCGCTGAAATAGATTTTTTAATATATTTTTTTCTTGTATTATTATGACTAGCATTAAAATAAATTTATATTCATGGGTGCTTTAAATTAAGACACGGTAAAAGTGTACTACCATACTTTATAAACTTTACAATTGTCATCCTAAAAAGCGCGCTCCAAGAACGTCAGGGGACTCCAAAAGGAAACCAAAATGTAGTTGAAAATATTTATTGTTACTTATTTGGGGGCTTATACACATAGATAATGTACATATTGTTCAAATTAACATAGTTACAACTACTGAAATCAAATCACATACCTAAAAGTTTGTTAAACGAAATAAAACTCTCAATACGACGTTAGTAAGTTGAAAATAACATTTACAAATAACTGTTTAATCATACACATTTTTGGATTAAATGTTTTTACCATAAATCTATTAAAGCTAATGTAACACGAATATAAATTATCTATTTACAAATATTACAATATCCCTTTATAACCTTAGAAAACTGTATGTACTTTATAACAGAAATGAAATGGCACGACGCAGACCTTTATCGTATTCGAGAATTACTGCTTAACCTTAGGCCAGTTACACACTCATATCAAGAACCTAAAAATTATATCGTCCCTAAAAAAAATGTTAGAACTAACATTTTTAAGGGATTTTTTTGGTTTAAGATCAGGAGATGGTCAAGTTTCCGTTCAAGTTCGTCTATTTAATGAATATTTCTATAAGTTATTGAATTTTGAATTTTTGCAAACAATCTAAAGGTCAACCAACCATTATTGCGCTTGAGTCGCTGTACCACCAAACACTCTGGTGTCTTATGATTCTTTTGCGAAACTGAATCAACAATGACTTCAGTTCTCACTTGAAAGCTTTTAAATCGTTATAAACTCTGTGAATAAACGCGACGCCTAAAATGGCTAGATCTAGCAAGAAGCAGTTTTATCTGGACATTTCTGGTAGGTTCTAGTTATGAGTCCACAACTAGCTATGATGAATTAATGAAACATACAGCTCTGGACAGAGCTTAAAGTGACAATAACATACTAGTGATGGGTTCAGTTACAATAAACAAAGCTTTGAACAAAGCGTGCAAAAGCTCACTCAGGACGAGCTGAGTCGCTGAGACGATTTGAAAATAAACTCACGATTTTGAAGTATTAAAATCATAAATCAACGTAATTAATAACATAAGTTTTTGATAACATAAGTACACTTTGATATATCTAAGTCGATGTAAAGCGGCAGATGTAGTTGAAATCTAGTTGTCCTTTTCGTTTGAGCCTTCTGTGGCTTAAGCATCGGCTTAAATATACTTATTATGTATAGGTACGATTGACTGCACCAAGATGTTTAGTATCTTGTCATATTAAGGAGCGGTCATTGGAAGACAGTTCCTGTACGTAAATAAGTAGATAATATTTAGTTTGACAAGGTACTAAAGTGTAGATCGTGGTACAGATAACTATACTTTAGTATGAATAAGGTGTGTTCTAAAACTAAGCGACAAAATTCAGTAGAACTATTTACATAACTTTATTTGGCTATTATTAACAGTGAGATTATTTAGGCATTTTACGTTAGTTTAGCTTTACGTGAAAACCAGTCAACGTTTATTATATATTCCACTAAACACTTATAATATTCAAGTCCTTTCTTATTTAACTGATCACTAAAAACTTTCATTCTTGATCAAACTTTTATTCAAGTATTCCATTAACACGCTATGATCAATTAAGAAATAGATTATCATAACGCGTTGGCCGCAAAGAATAATTGATCAAACGATTGAACAATTAATTTCCAGATGTAGAATATAGAGCTGCAAGCAACAACACGGGGATTTAAATCTAGAAGACCTTCCAGTCGAAACGTTAACCGAGGACTTGACTACGAGCTTTCAAGGCTTTTCATTATAAACTTGGTCTAGATGCTAAACTACCAAGTCTAGGTGGTACACTACCAAGTCGTGGCCAAGAGCTTTCTAGGTTAGCTTTTCTAGCTTTCCAGGTTAAATCCCCAAGCGTACCCAGGTTTTGAAAAAGAGTTTGAAACAAGACCTGCAGAGTACTTTATTACTCAATATCATGCCAGGCCATCGCATCCCATCCTATCATTGTAGGTTCGGCAGTGTAGCTCCTGTTAGTTCTAAGTAGGCGCGTACTATGACGTCAACAGGCCTATACTGCGGAGTACTTGGTGCCGTCCTGGCCGTGCTTGCAGGTCCGGCAATGCAGCCGTCCCTGTCGCACGCGGACGTCGACCCCGCGACCGGCGCCGAGTCTCGCGCCGCACACGCAGCAGTTGAAACACCACACGTGGTAGCACAGCGAGAGGGATTCGATAATCATTGCGGCGCCGCGACCTGGGAAAGGAAGGGTTTCGTTAGCGATGGAATTTGCAGCAGATGGAGAATCAGAACAGAATCAAAATCCCGCCGAAACCGATAATTTTTGGGACTTATTTCATTTCTTAGAGATACCCAGAGTGCGGGTTAGCACTATAACAAAAAACCTTAGAATCAAAACTAAATATTCATAGCACAGGCCCAAATAAAATGGCGGCAAAGATTTATAATAAGATACTTGACGATTTAAAGGATACATCTGACATTAATTTCAATAAATCATTGAAGGAAATTCTTATAAAGAATGATATTATACGTTTTATGAATTTTTTGACGATAAGACTAATTAATCTCACTAATATTATAAACGTGAAAGTTTAGATGGATGGATGGATGGATAGATAGATGGATGGATGTTTGTTCCTTTATCACGCCAGAACGGCGAAACGGATCTGGATGAAATTTGGCACAGAGATAGATTATAGTCTGGAATAGGACATAGGCTACTTTGTATCCCGAAATTCCTACGGGAACGGGAAATACGCGGGTGAAACCGCGAGGCGCTGCTAGTTTAATATAATGTAAACCATTTTTTGCGTTTGCTACACCCGGACCGGGTACATAATTATAAACTACCAACTAAGAGTGTTAGAATAGTTAAACATTCATGTTCCTACCTATGTATAATTATGATTGCAATAAATGAAATACGAAATAAAGCTTTTGGCGACTTAGGTCTATCAGGAAAAATGACTAGGTATAAAAATGACTAGGACGTAATATTGTCAAGAAAGAAAATTGGGGACATATATTATTAACTAAGTATAAAAATGCCCATATCAAAAAAAGTCGAAGATGATTATTACCTAAGTATAAAAATGCCGACATTTAAAAAAGTCCGAGATGATTATTACCTATATAAGGTCTGAATCAGTGAAGAAACTATAGCGCAGCCAGCGGTGTCTTGGGGACGCTTCCGACTGGTATTACTATGGACCAGTTCTCCCTGAGATCCGCTTGAAGATACTTTCGAGACGTCATCCTCATTTTAGTATGGGATTTGTTGCCATGTCCGCTCGATAGAGTCGCTGTACCAAATACCATGGAAAAATGAGACGACACGATGACATCTCGATGTTGTCTTCAAACCGAACTCAGGGCTGTGGTGGTAAACCACATAGGGAAGACCAAACTAGCAAATTCTGGAATATTAGCCGGTACACACTGGGTCGATGAATCATTAGGAGTAAGTATATTTACCGAGTTCCTCTGAGCAGTGGGAGCACTTCCGCTTCCCGCTGACCGTTAGCATCTTGTCCTCTCGCGGCGGGGTGGGCATCTTCACCTCTTGCACCAGGTGCTGTTGGCTGGAATAGAAACAAATAGGCGTTTTATTACATTTTACCCTAGGTTTCGATTTTTGATTTGTTGTATTTGTCACCGTCCAGAATAGCAGAATATTTAATAAAACTTATGAGAAATTCACGAGGGGAAAAATATGAAGAAAATAGTTTTCTTTTATATATTGTATATTAGTTTTCTTATATATTTTTGTATATGGTAACGCCATCTCTGATTCTACGGCGGAACGACGTTTGCCGGGCAAGCTAGTTGCAAATAAATCCAAGGTAAGTACGTTGGGTACAGAAACCAAGTTCGTGGCATATTGTTAAAAAAGCGTTGGATGACCATTACAATCCGTGGGTATTCGAGACTCTGTTTGGTGGATTTTACTCATCTTTATTTTATTTTAACAATATCTTTGCTATATAGTGTAATGATCTTAGAAGGATTACTACATAGTTGCATGGGCAAGCATAATTAATTATCCTTCAGCAAAGGTTCCCAAGTGGATTAAGTCCCCATGGTACATTAAACTGAGCTGCTTTGCCACACAAACGTGTTTTGTGAGTTTTATGTCCATATCTGCTACTAATTTTACCAAAGACTAGCGGTCCGCCCTGGCTTCGCACGGGTATATTCTATCGCATATTTTCATCAGCGATAGTAAAATTCTAATGGTGAGTCCAGTAGTTTCGGAGCCTATTCAATTCAAACAATCAAATCTTTTCTCTTTATAATATTATAAAGTATAGACAAATGTATCTATGTACATACATAGATGGCGCTGTGTGAACATAACATTAACCGAGACCTACACGATAGAGGTGTAATATTCTTGTGCAATATCTAGTAATAAAGAAAATCACCTGCCGCTGAAAGAGTGGTGCGCAAGCGCAGAGGGGTGCGTCGTGGTGTGCGGCGCGGCGGAGTGGTGACTTTCCGGGTGGTAGGAGTGGCGCTGGCCGGAGCGCAGCTTGCTTCTCTGCTCCTCTATTCTACGCTGTTCTGCTTCCTGGAATTAAAGATACGAAATATGATTGAGGGTTTCAATTGATATAATAATCAACAGCAGCACTAGAGGTAGAGGTTGACATGGTTTTACAATCACATGAGGATCAAAAGAGATTTTTCAATCTTATGAGAAAAGAAGTTGATGTTAGGAACTTTTTTATTAAACATCGAATGGACCCCCAATGTATATAAGTACCAGCATTTTTAAAGCTTCCGCACAAATCAAATTTTAGAATTCCACGAAGAATTTTCTGTTACTTACCCATTTTATTTAAATGCCAGATATATTTTTTTCCTGTACGGTTTTGTAGGACACTATCAAAAATAAATTTAAAGAAACCTTGCACCCTTTGCTGTGCCGTATGAGTCGTCGGAATTTATTGGTCTCCATAAAAGTGATAGTAGACTTGGAAAATATAGACTAACCTGTATGAGCCAATGCTGGTTGTAGTTAGCAGCAGGCTTACTCCGCATCTTGGGCTGCATCCACTCCGCGTTTGAGATCAGTTTGGGAGTCGGGGCAGCGCTTAGTGCCTGGAATTAAACGGTTCAAAAAATCATTATTCCGAATGTTTTGCGAAGTCTAACCGCCAACGTCGATCACACAGCCGACGGATTGGTACTGGCGGTATGAACTGTGTCGGTGACGTTACTACACTGCGAACTGTGGCGGTATGCATTTTATTGGAGGTGTTCCGGGTTCGTCCCACTCGCCTCGGCCCAAAGTAGTCGGAACACGGAAAATCAAATTTAACGCTGAAATCGTTCCGGTTGTATGAATACTGCAGACCGCCGCCGACAGTGTTTTGTCAGTTTTAAATGTTTAAAAGTACACATGAGGCGAAAAGGGACAGTGCTATAAAATACTTAAAGGTACCGGCTGCTTTCTTCTTCTTATCCGGTACGCTCTTGACAGAGCGGTCGTGATCGTTAAGTACTCGCAGTATTGGAAGGGGCAGATGTGATGCGCTTCACGACATTTCGCCACCGCTGCCTGCTAGAGGTCATTCTGCTGCATTCGTTAACCGACCCTCCAATGGCAGACTTGATCTGGTCAGTCCAACGCGTGGGTGACCTCCCGCGCGGTCTAGTGCCTTCTACTTTTCCTTGGACGACAAGGCGTTCTATAGACTGATTGTCACGCCGGGAAACATGTCCGAAGAATGTTAGGATGCGAGATTGTACTATAGAAAACAGACGCTGCTTGATACCGAGTTCTTGAAGTATCGAGACGTTCGTGCGAAACTCGGTCCACGAAACCCCAAGCATTCTTCTCCAGCACCACATTTCCAGGGCATCTATTTTCTGCTTTTCCACATCTCGCAAGGTCCACGTTTCAGCCGCGTAAAGAAATATGGGGAATATAAGGGTCCTCACGAGCCTGGTCTTCGTGGCTTTAGTTATGTTTCTATTCCTCCATATTTTCCGCATCTTGCCCATCGCTGTTCTTGTGATACCCATACGTCGTTTGATCTCATCGATGCACCCGCCATTGTTTGAAATTAGAGCCCCAAGATATATATAAGATTGGACCACGTTGCAATTCGCGATTTGGGTCACTTCAGGCGAATTATTCCTGGCACGGTCAACAATCATCACCTTGGTTTTACTGCGATTAATTTTAAGTCCAAACTCATGGCTCACTCGTTCCATCTTAGTCAGTAGCTCTTCCAAGTGTTGCGAACTGGTTGCAAATAAGGTGGTGTCATCTGCGTAACGAAGGTTTGCAATCTTGTATCCACCAATTGTTACACCATCCGCCCAGTCTTCCAAAGTGATACGCATTATTAGCTCTGTGTACGCATTAAATAAGAGAGGTGATATTATGCACCCCTGGCGTACTCCGGCACTAGGATGGAAGTCACTTGACAGGATATCATCTGTGCGAACTGAGGCTGAGCCCTCTTCATAAAGACGTCTCAAAAGGTGCACAAGATGTTTTGGTGTGCCCATGCTTAACAAGGTCTTCCACAATACCGGCCATTTCACCGAGTCGAATGCTTTGGAGAAATCAACAAAGCAAAGGAATATGGGCTTATTGAATTCTCTTGACTTCTCGATGATCTGGCGTACGATGAGAATTTGTTCCCGAGTGCCCTTCCCTTTTACAAAACCGGCTTGTTCCGGAGCGATCTCCTTAGACAGGTAAGTTTTCAACCGCTCGTTGAGAATATGTAACATTATTTTGCTAGCGTGTGATATCAGAGCAATGAGGCGGTAGTTGTTACATTTCTTCGTCGAACCTTTCTTGTGCAGGGGTGTGAATACGGTATGTGTCCATTCCGAAGGCCAAATTCCTGTCTGCCATACCTTGTTGCAGATCAGATGAAACATCTGGTCGCCACGTTCTCCTAAGGCTTTAATTGTCTCTATCGGAATGGCATCTCTACCAGTTGCTTTTTTGATTTTCAGGTGTTTTATGGCAGCTCTTACTTCGGACAGAAGGATGTCCGGTTCCAAATTCTCTCGTTCTGGATCTGTACTTGCAAACTGTTGCGACTGCGGGTCCAGGAATAATGACTGACAGTAGCTCTTCCACGTTTCAGAGATTTGTTCGAGTTCTGTTACCACTTCATTTTTGTCGTTCTCAATAGTCCAGGTTTTAGCAGGTAGAGATTTAGTAATGAGACGAATTTTGTGATAAAGATCTCTAGACTCATGCTTCATAGCGTGTTTTTCGACTTCTTCACAAATGCTACGAAGGTGGGAATTGTGGTCTCGCCTGCAGCAGGCTTGGATGTTAGCAGACAACTTATTCAGATCTCTTATGTCTGTTCCCGCGGCTTTCTTATGGCGCCTCTCTTCTATTAGAGCAAGAGTACTCTCCGTCATCCAATGTTGACGTTTGCGCGTTTCTGATCTTGGATTAGACTCTGCCACTGCATTTTGGATGAGATGTTTAGCCTTATTCCATAGCATGTCTGGTGTAGCTTCATTGTGATTCACATCGGTCCATTCTCTCCAATTCCGCTCAATGGCTGTATTGAACTTTTCGTTATCTACAACTTCAATCCGTCTTATTTTCTCGGAGGATCGGGCAGCTTTGAGTTTCAACCGCATCTTTGCGATAACGAGTTCATGGTCGGATCCACAATCAGCCCCAGGAAGTGTGTGGGCATTGAGAATGGAGGTGCGCCAGCGTGATTTAACTAGTATGTAGTCGATCTGGTTTTTAGTTCTACCTCCAGGTGAAGTCCAGGTGAACAGTCTACGGGGATGGTGCTGGAATAGACTGTTCGCCACCACCATGTTGTTCTCATCTGCGAACTGCATAAATCTTTCACCTCTTTCATTTCGTACCCCAAGTCCGAAGTTACCCACACATTTGCTATACTGAGCAGCGTTTGCGCCAATTTTCGAATTAAAATCACCCATGATTATGAGTATCTCTCTGTTGGGGATTTTCTCGACTGTTGCCTGTAATTGTTTGTAAAAACTCTCCAGAATGGAGGGTAGAGCTTCACTGGTGGGGGCATATGCCTGTATTAGGTTTAGGTTTACAGGTGACGCTTTGAGTTTCATCGACATAATGCGGTCGCTAACTGCTTCGTACCCTATCACACTGTTATTTTTATGCTTAGGAATAAGAATTGCTACTCCGTTTTGGCTGTTGTCTTCGTTGCCAGAAAAGTAGACTGCATGGGTATCGGCTAAGAAATGCCCGTTGTTTCTCCAGTGGGTTTCGGCTAGTCCACAAATGCATAAACCACATCTGGTAACTTCTTTCTCTACGATATTAAGTTTACCGGGTTTCAGCAAGCCACGAACATTCCACGTGCCTATCTTCTGGATTTTTCGCAATTTGAGGGAGTTTCCAGTAGCATTATTTCCATGCGGAGCCTGGTCTCCTACTCCATCATGGCCGGTAGTCCATTTCCCACCGCTCGCCCCGGACGCGGCGCGGCGCCGCTCGCTAGGCGGTTCGCATGGCAATCGTGATCCTTTTGTGTCTACTTTCATAACGATTTTCTCGGGAGGTTAGTTGCAGTGGTTTCCCGTTGCCTTCTGCACCAGATATTTAAGGGGTTATTTACACCCCAAGGCCCCTGTAGCCTCTTCTGACCTCTGGTCAGGAATGTGGTTATACCGCCACTGCTCGGTCGCCATTGCCTCGTCTGTTATCTAGCAGGGGGACCGCGGTATAGAAATACCGCCGCGGATGATGTGTTGTCCGCGCGTGCAGGTGAGGTTGACGGTTGGGGCCGGAGAGATGGTTTGTCCGTTTTCCCCCATTACCCCCTTGTCCGACCGGCTGCTTACGAAACACCAAATAATTGTATACGCTTCTACAACAAAACTCCAATTGAGTTGCAAAAATTGTCAATCAATAAATTCATTTTTTTTAAACAGGCATTTACTTTGTAAAAAGGCTTACTATAAAATACCAGATTATCTAGAGGATAAAAAGCTTGGGACGAGTTTTGCTCCAACTCAAAAACTAACATTCTAACAAGGTAAAGGTTTCTTGTTCGCTTCTTTACTAACCTTTAAAATATTGAAGTGGACAAAAAATCAAAGTGATCACTTTATTTCCCAGTTTTACTTATGTAATCTGAGTTTTGTGACGTGTCCAAGAGTCCTGTAAGGTCTAAAGGAATTAATTAATAATTTTAATTTTGAAATACGTCCGTATTAGAACGTGTATTTCTTCAGACTTCAGTAGACTCATTCTGTAACAATTCGAACTCGAATTCACTCAAATGACCAAGCTCACTTCGAACGCAAACCCACTTCACCTTGAAATGGTATTCTGTATATATGTTTAGTTTTACAGAATACAAAACCTAGTGAGGTTCGAAATGAGTTTAAAGAAGGAGCCCGCAGGAGGAGATAATTGATAAGTTTCAGGTTTCCATGGCAACAGGCGTAAAATAACAACATTAGACACATTTTTAACTAGATGTCGCCACTTGAAAAATTTGATCGCGCTCTTGGAGTGGTCCGGGTTTACAATTACTTCCAAACTCATCAGGAGTTTGAATCAGTCTATAATTTTTTTAAACATGCTAAATTATCGTTAGTTACAAAGCTGCTAGTAGGCAAAAGTAGCTACTTACTAAGTAGCTACTTTTGCCTCGCCCTCCCCGACACTTTGCTCGCATGTCTTTTATATGGTTCAGTCGGTGCATTTGTGGTATGTACTGAAAGACTATCTCGTTATGTAACAACAGCGATCTGATCTAAATGAGTTAGACTCCGGACGTCCATCGTTAACGGCGGAGTCCAATTATCTTGCAGGATCGGGCCAAGGTCAAAGTCACAGTACCTTCATACTGTGCTTCATACATTCGTTCTGTACTTCTGCCTGTCTTGTTTTAATATTCTTGATCTACTTACTTTAAAGATACAAAAAATCCGTAAACGCGTCGCCCCCTGAGGGATGGAAGCGGCATAATTTGTGTGTCGAAATAAATGGTATTCTACACAGAACAAATATCTAGATATTTATTCTGTGGTATTCTATCTATCCTTTATTAGGATAAAGGATAGATAGAATACATACTTAAGTAATACATACTTAGATGGATAGGTCCATCTAATGCTATGATATGCTTAACTTGAGGCTAGATAATGCTGTGTGAATTGTCCAGCATTATTTATTTAATGATAAAATTACTGGCAGCTTACAAAAAATTAAATGCTCGAAGGACTCCTTCCAAAATATCTCAAAAATTCGTCACTGGAGATGTGCTTATTTTAGCAAAATCATTTTGATGCAAAATAATACGATTTTAGTTCGGTAAACAGAACATATTCTGTTTTCGATGTTTATGACAGTCTGACACAGACACTGGCAGAGTAGCGGCGAAAAGTAAGCGGCGCCATAAAGAAGAAGTTGAAGTTGTACCTGAGTTGCGTTTGAGTTGCCATAAAGAAGTTGAAGTTGTACCTGAGTTGCGTTTTAGTGTTGGGAGACACAAAAGAATTTGTAATACGGGAAATTCGGCGATAAGTCCGGAGTTAATTCAATATGCTTCATCAAGACATTTTGCTTTTGTTCGAAGGGCATTGAACCCTCTCACATTGGAATTCATAAATAGACAAAATCAACTAAAAATAAATTACCTGTAATGATTGTCTGCTCATCGGATGGTAGTGTCCGTTACTAACATTACTGCCGTTAACGTGACCATTGTTAAGGTTAACCGCGTTATTGATGGCAACGTTGGTAACGATCACGTTATTGCTAACGGGTTTCTGTCGCAGTTGCACGGTGGTTCTGTCAACGTTTACGTACTCCACTGCTGAAGGCACTCGGCTACTTCTGAAATGAAATAACTGCGGATGAAAAACACGGTAAGAGCGACGAGTGAGCGAACGAACGAACTACCAACATATTAGTGCTGAGGGATTTTTATGCTGTCAGACAAATTTCCTATTCTCTTAATGTTCTTCTATAATCGATACCAATCAGCCTGCAACGAATTGTCTGAAAAAAAATATGATTCCTACCTAACGCCACATTTTATAGGAATGCCTTTTAGTCCAAAAAGAAAAGCATTCTTCATCATGAGTCAATGGCAGTATTTATTCAGTAATCCTTACCTCATAGTAATCTCTCTCTCAATAGACTCCCTCGTCTTCGGCTTAGGCGGCAGTACAGGCTGGATTCTCCTCTCTTTCCTATCTTCGTACAGGACTCTCCGACTCTCTTCCACGCCGAAATGTCTCTGGAGTTGCTCTTCGGAGACGAACGGTTTTCGTTTTAGGTTCTCGTCGTATGTTGGTAGTTCTGGAACCTAGGGAGATCATTTTAAACATAGAGATTAATAGATTTTTCTTTTTTTATATAGATTTCGATCGGTTTAGTGGATTGGTTGGTTGTTGCGTAGCGAACATTTTGTATGATTTGTTTGATTCGTCAGCTTATAGACGCATAGTCATAGCGTGCCTCAGCTATCATGTGGAGGCTCTATTGATTTGAGGAGATTACATTGAGGGGATTTTTCTTGTTTTGAAAAATATAAATAATTTTAAGCTTTTCAATTATTTAAAATTTACTTCAATATTCGTTTCAAGACTATGTTCAGAATTATCAAAAACAGTATTTTAAGTTTATCCAAATATCATACCTTAGGAATCACATAGCTCTCATTCATCGCCAGATTGGGCATGGAATGCCTGTAATCATTATTCTTCGGCCGATTCAGCGGCGGCTTCTCAGGACCAGCAGACACGTCCTGCACTGACTTCCGAATGATCCTGTTCTGGTCCCGGAGGAGATTCTCTCTCTGCCGTCTTAGTTCTTCTTGTTCTAGCTGGAGTAACTCTCTTTCAAAGCGCAGCACCTCCTATATTTGTTTGTTAATTAATTTTCTTATTTTTTGATCTAATACCTACATCCCTTTTACTTACAAACCTCTCTCAGAGATAAATAATTGTTAACAGTCGTTTGTTTTCTTCTGATAATAAAGCTCAGCTTAGCAGATTCTTAGTTGAAAGAAGTTTATAAGTAGGTATGGGGTAAGTGCTTATGTAATTGTAAGTTAGTATTAGTAAGTTATTAGACTTGGTTTTAGCTGTGTTATGTAAAGCGACAATAGCTTTAAGTGCAAGAAGCTAGCTTAGCTTATAAATGATGAAAGCGAATGAAATTGCTTTCTGGCACAATATTGGTGAAATACAGTGAGTTACACATCCAATTATTTTGGTCTATAACATTCAGTGACAATGAGGTTAAGTTTACCTTTTTAATAAAATGTGACAAAAGGAATGAGTAGGTACTTACATTACATATGTTTACCTACCACAGAACATATTTTGCATTATTTCACCAAAACTGTGACATAAAAAGTTAAAAAATAAACAAGAAATCACCTTTGTATGCGAGTCATCGCAGTGCCCGTCAGGCCAATCCTCGTTAGTGCGACACTGAAATACAGCGCGACGGCCATCTTGTTAATGTTATTTACACAAAATGGCGGATGGAGCGGGACCATAATATTAGATGTTAGTGGTTTTATTCACGAGGACTATACACATAACTTTGCTAATCATAACATGACGCTATACCTGGAATTAATCTAGTTGATATTTGAGACCTAGTCAGTACTTGTACGATTTTGCTAGCTAAGAGAGTAAATATCTATTGATAGACCAATTGAAATTCAATAATATTATAGTTCCAAAACAATAGGTAACACATTTATAAAATACATACTAACACAAGGTAGGTACATTATCAGAACAAATTAAAGTAGGTACCTACAACATTCTAGATTCTAAAATTAATAACACATTGCTGAACTAAGGTGACATCCACCTACATCGTGATAAGAAAACTCATGCGAGTGATAGGTAGGTTTTAAGATGTGCACAAAAATTCTTTTCTAACAAAAGAAGCGGAGAAAATAAAAGCCAAGCTTGGATTTGATATATATACTTTATTATAATATACTTCATACTAAGTATACTTAATAAATAAAAGAAAGATACATACCATCTATCTAGGTACGTATATAATTTCTATTCGAACCAAACTAACATAGATAAAATAAAATAATTGCAACTACATAGATACAAAAAGTTCAAAAATAGGATAAATCTAAAGAATATGAGAAATGTAATTGAAGAAAATAGGTAGTACAAGCATTAGGAAGCAGTGTATTTGGTTAATACGGCAGTTACACAATTACAATAATTACATACATTTTTGTGGTATATATTATATATACCACAAAAATTTTTATTTCCACCCTCAAAATCATTATAGATAGTGCATTGAACTTTTAACTGTGCAAGTATAACCCTTAGGTTACTACTAACTAAACTAAAACTAGATTAATTATTTTTGTACATTTATAACAATAAGAAATAACCACAACCCTAGTGATTAAGTGAAAGCTTACAAAAATAAATATTTCGAGAAACATAATAACTAAATATGTAATGAATTTCTACGAGATCTACAAATATTTAACTATTAGATAAATCGGTTAATATTTATCTATCTATCTTTATATATCTATCTTTACGTAATTCTAATGACAAAGTACCGATGTTAAGTTTGCGTTAAATCGAAATGTAAGAGTTGATATTATAATTAATTTCACCACTAAAATAACAAAATATTTACCTTCTATTTGGCATTTCACTGGTTATGAGATGGATAGAAGTAATAAATAAATGGAATAACTTCAAACAAAAGATACCGACTACGATTATAGGACATTTTAATAAATATTAATCTTTCTATTATTGACACGGTCTCGTCCAAACTATGACATTTAAACCATTATTTACCCAAGCGTTATTACAGTAAATTATTTTCATAACCATTTTTCTTTCAGGACAGTTAGCGTTTGAAAACCCTTTCCCAAAGTCATCAATCAGTATTACTCCTCAACCATAAGTGCAAGATCTACTATAGCTAATTCGACTACATAAATAAAATTGTAACCAAAACAACGTTATCGATAACGATTCAGTCAAAATAACCGTATCACCATAAATGAAAAGTTTTGGTAAAAGGTCAAATCTGCTGACTAGCTGAGGGACTCAGCTAGTAATTTAGGTACTGAATTAGTAAATGACAAGCTGATGGTCAAACCGATATTCACGCGTTCAACGTTTAGAAACGATTTCCTTAACGGTGTTGTTGAAAACCGTTATCAGAATTTTGATGCGATACGGGTTTTGGTTACAATATTATTAGTGGTTCTTTGTGCAGAAAGCCCTACATTGCAAGCCGGTTCCATCACTCTACCTGCTGTTGCTCGAGCTTTTTGTCCAGGGTATCCATCTGGTCCCTTTGGTCTACCTCCAGGTTGTTCAGCTTCGATGTTAGGTGGTTGGAGAACTCTTTCTTTGTTTCCTCCTCGTCTGATGTTAGGGTTATTTGGGTGTAGGGCTAAAATGAAAAGAAATCACGCATCATTTAAACTGAAAGGTTAAATAAAGAGAGACTCCGTGCTTGGATTATTTATTGAGGATAAAACGAAGTACAAAAAAACTAAAAGTACGGCAAGAAAGGATTCGTGTCATGGTCAGATAGATGGCATCAGTTCTTATCGGGTAGGGCACCAGGATCCCCCAGTATCACACCCTTTTGGCAGGACGTAGAAACAAGGTGATAAAAATACCTTTACAAAATTATTTTTTATACAGGATGGACCAAAGTAACGTCAAAAAAATTAATGCCTCACCCCAAAAAGTGTTTTTTTAGGCGTCATAATTACAAAAACTATCACTAAAATTCCATAATAAAAAAAATAGTTTTAACCGTTCCGCCCGCCAATTCTCATGATGAAACGTAAACAAATCTTAGTTCGAAAACTAAAAAAAATCGGGTAACATGCATGGGGTATTTTCAGGTACCCCCGGGGGTGATGCATTCATTTTTAGGGTTTCGTACTTCAAAAGGGAAAAAGGAACCCTTATACGATCACTTTGTTGTCCGTCTGTCAACCCTCTATTCTCAGAAACGCGTGGAGGTATCGAGTTGAAATTCACATCATATATTCGAAACCGCTTGGAGCCGCGATATAAATCAAATTTCTAAATCAACGCAATCAAAAGCTAAAGCCATTGATGTTCAATTTATTTTAATTTTCCAAGGGAATCACATGCACACAAAACCTATTGGGGACTTCCCGTTGAACTAGAATCATGTAATTTGGCAAGATATAGCACAAATAAAGGAAAAAATCTAAAAACCGTAAATTTGTTGTTAATTCACAAAAAAAAATTTGATTCAGCAACTCGCACTTGCGTTTTTTTTTGACGTCACTGTTTAGTCCACCCTGTATATTCCGACTACAGCAGAGCAAAGGAAAAGTAGTGATTTTGACTACAACACATTTCAGATTGCCATGGTATAATATTATTCCGTAAGGGGGTGCGTACTTATAATATCATATGGCTGTTGTAATACAAATAAAAGCAAGATCTTCTTACCTCACTGTTCTGTCTGCTATGAGGGTTGGAGACCTCCGGAGAGGACTGGCCCTTGTACCAGGCTTCAGCCGACGGCCCCCTGTCCACGTCCACTCCAGAGTCTCGACTCTCGCGCAGCTTAGCGTCCATGTCGTGGGAGAGCGTCTTCTTGTAGAGAAGCTTCTCGATCTTGGTCTCTTCCTGGAAGTGAAGATGTGACTTTGTTATCAAAGATGTCTTTTGTCTACTATTCGACATAGGCTGCTCCCAAAGGTAAATGTGATTGTTGTTATTTTGAATTGACAGTCTAATTGCATAAAGCAATTGCATGATGTGGACGGCCTTTGTGGCGCTGTGAGCGATGGGATATTATACATTATTAAAAGGTCATCCAAGTATTTTTTCTTTGAAATTTAGAAGTGTGCTAACATTATTGATATTGAATGTAAGTGAGTTAACCACGAACCCTGCTTGTGTTGGAAGAAGTCCAACGTTTCATTCATCCCTTAAGAATGGACTTCTCTAGGGTGAGTACGGTTCTAGTCGCGCGTTCCGCGTCCCGCGAGCACTGCTCTGTAGATCTCTACAACTGGTGCTAAGTTAACATACCTGTAGGAATGACGTTATATCCGGCCTCGGAACCAAGTTAAGGTCTACATCCAGATAGCTATCATCCACTTGTCCCTCGATGCCAAGGAAACTGGTCCGCTTGTTCCGGATCTCCTTCTTGATGCGGCGGGCAGAGCTCGTGTGTTTGAAGTTACCCTGTTGAACGGACAGATAATAAGCCTAGGTATATATATTGATAAAACACGGCTTTGTATATTGAATTCGATATTGATAAAAAGTATCGATGATGTTTTGAAGAAAAGTGAAGTGTGGGTACTTCAAACAATGACAATACAAAATAATACTCAAGAAATTACAATGAACAGTGAAGTAAATATTATAACTGTTGATGTTATTCTAAATGAAAGAGAGAATGTTGAAGTTAATAATAAATTATTCACGTAGATGACTTTGATTCGCATTACCTACTTATCTCAGGATTAGAATAACACTAGGGATAACTCTGTGACGCAAGTAATCGAGCGGAGCTCTAATAAAGACGTGGTAATCGAGGGTAATCGCGTAACAAGATGTGACAAGAGATTATATTTTAATACCTACTGGGTTTTATCCAATGATCAGGTCATGAGACTCAGATCACGAGGTACTTAACCACATGATCCATTGGGGGTTGGATTAGAAAATTGTCAATCAATCAGTGACGCACGATTGGAAAGTGCGTGTGCGTACTGCGAGTATAATTTTATCAGTTTCAAAGTAAGGCAAACATTAAAATAGATTTGAGATACTCATATCGGATAAGATTTTTTGTGATTTCCACATTTTGTTCATGCATTGTGCAATAGTTTTCATTCGGAATATTATCTGAGTAATCAATATTTATTTGTCACCAATGTAATAAATCGATCATTAGCAAAATCATCATGAGTAATCCAAATTTTATAAATTATCTTCTCGATACATAAAAACAGGTATGACACTTACATTTCCAAGTAGTTCATCCTCCCCATTATCATCAGTAGGCGGCGGTGGAGGCTTCTCTTTGGGTGGTTCCAGAACATTTGTAGGCATATCCAGAGGAAAGGCATCCGTCGCATCCACGGAGTTTTGGTAAAACAGGTCTATGTTCTCATACAGTGGTGTCACGGAGATTTTTTTGCTGAACTCCGGGTCATCATCGATGATGCTTGCAGGTTTTGTGACTGCCTCTGCTGCGTCATCCATATTACTAGTGCCACTAGTGTTTGCGATACTGTCTTCAGAGTCCAGCTCTTGGAAGGCTAGTTCTAGCGCATCAATAACCTGTAAATTGCAATCAACGTTAATAAACGCTCATGGGCGAAAGGAAACATTCTGCTAAAGCTCAGATTATAATAAAAAGCTATCCACACTATCAATATCAACAAACATTTACGGCTAGAATAATTATTTGAATTGCATTGCGATGGCTCCAGATAAGAAATGTAATTATGTGCATCAGATAAGCTCGGAATTTAACAAGATTCTGCACTGTAGATAAGGCTGCAATTCAAACAACGTTTTATTCTAAATAAAAATTAAAACAAAATAAACCTTTGAAATTTAAATCACGGAGAATAAACACATCGGACGATATACAAATAAAAGTAATATTAAAAAGAAAAGAGGTGAGACACATGCAAAAAAGCGTTATGAACAGAACAAGCAGGCAAATGAAGATAATTACGAAGCAGCAAACTACATAGACGTTGAAGTCTTACCTTGAAAGCCCATCACCAAAGACGCAACAGTACCTAATTAAAACAATTTTAATTTATATGCAAAGAGGCCTACCCTCGGAGCAATGACTTATCAAACTAACCGTGTTCATGTGATAATGCTGTTTGTTGAAGATAACACTCCCGAAGATAATGGTCTTGATTTAATCCTAGAGGCCATAGAATTTACTTCCATGGTTTATATGAGTCATCAAGCTTAAATTATATCAAGGATTTGTCAACTGATTTCTTAGTTTTAATTGAATTTTGTGAATCATCAAACTTTTATAAAATTATAATGATATAGGATTTTAAATACATAAATAAAACCCATATAATTAACAGTGTAACATATATTTTCAATAAATGAATTTACAGATATCACGATTGAATAAATACACTACTTGGACTCTAGATGAAAGGGTCTAAGATCTACATCGCATTGTATATGACAATGATCTATTTATATGGTATCGTAAAGGGTATACATAAACCCTGTATGAGTCTAATGAATAATGTAACAGCTAAGTGCTAGGAATTTGACGGTTTAACTTTAAATTACTACAGGACATCGATGTTACGAACAATATTAGTATTAACTTCACTAGACAGTGCCACATGATTAAAAAGACATTAGTGATGGATATAATGGTGGGTGAGATCAATAGATCATAAAAATTCTAGAAAAATCAATCCAAGACGATCTCTCATCTAACTTGCGCTCGCCAGCAATGTATGAGAAAAGTTTGGACCGGAAACATTGAATACAAAGATACACATTAGGCCTTTACTATTGTTTCGTATTGGAATTAGTCGTCGTTGTTACTTTGTTATTGATAAACAGAATGGTCTTCCTCCTGTTGGGTTCTATATAACGTTTGGTTCGTTTCTCCCAAAACGGATTTACGTCCTGAGTAGTACTTACCGCATTGCTGCTTGCAGCAACTGCTGCTGTTGCAGTGTTACTGTTTGGAGCGACGTCGTTAGATTTAGGATTATAAGATTTAACGTTAGGCGATTTATCTACACATTGAACAAATGAACACTCAGATGTACATGTTACATCAGCGAGTTGATTAAGCGTGTTGTTTTCAGATGCTTTTAGCGGTTTAATGGAATTTTTAGGTGAAATGTTAGTAATAGTGGTTATGTTAGAGACAGTTACCATTGGCATGCTCTTCGTATTAGTAGAAACGTTAGTTATTTCGTTTAGATTCCCAGCACCAGCATTCATTTTGTTGCAGATTTCATTCAAGTTCAAGTGTATTGTCATTTTCCCTTCAAACACCACCGTATCACCCTCAGATGCAGTAGAAACAGGTTCATTAAGACTTACACTAGTGTCTTGATTATCCAAACTTTTTAAAGTGTCCTCGTCTTCTTTGTCCATTTGTATTTCTGTCACTTCTTCCGTAAGGCTCATTTCTTCAGGCTGAGAGACGGCCTGAGCGTAGTGGCTCGCACTGTCATCATCAGCCTTGCTGTATGGTTCTTCTTCTTCTTCCATAATAATTTCTTGCACGATTGTTTGCACAGTAGGTTCTGGAGTCTTTGCGATGTCAATGGACTCTTCGATTTTGTGTTCCATCATCCCATCTTCGTTTGAAGATTCGTATTCAGAAATCATAGGCTCTCCGATGGGCGATGCCACCTGTGTCAAGTCAGCAATATCATCAGCCGGAGCAGAATCTCTAGCTGTATGAATTCCACTGTCTTCAGTTTCAATGTCACTCGGGACTGTGTTATTTTGCAATTCAGTTTCGAAGTCTTCAAAGCTCTGTACCCTTTCAAATGAGCTGGGAGAGGACTGTCCGTTTATGTCCAGACTGTCAAGCGAACGACAGAAACTTTGCATTTGATTTTCAAGACCTAAAAGGCTCGACTTTAGCGAACTGTCGTTATGTTGATCATTTATATCAGATTCAATCTTTTCACAGCGAGTGATTTCTTCATTGACTGATATCTTAGGAATTTCTTTATTTTTGGCAGCATCGAGACACGACAGTCTTTCTTTTAGGCTCATTGAAACTTCCTTGACTTCAGTTTTTGTGGCTTTTATCTCTTCCTCAGACGTTTGAGACTTCAAACTTGAGAGACGTTCTTTCAAAGATTTTGTCGTGTTTATATCACCATTGGAAAGCCTTTTAACTTTTTCAGGCTCGGCTGAAGCAGTTTTCACCTTTTCAAGACAGGACAGGCGCTCTTTTAAAGGTTTGACTTCAGTGGGCAACTTTGTAAGATCGCTTGTAGACTTTTGTACATGACTTTCTTCAGTGAATCTTTCTAAACTAGATAGTCTTTCCTTAATCGACTTTTTGTTTCCAATGTCAGCCAATTTGGGTTTCGTTAGCGATTCTTGTGAGTTTTCTTTTTCGAATTGTTCTCTTCGTTTATGAATATTTACTTTAGGTAAGTCTTTTTTCATGTTATTATTTTTGGTGTCGTTAGCTCTCTCTTGTTGGAAAGATGAGACTTTTTCTTCTATTTTGTTACTGACTGAGGTTCGGATTCTGTTCACGTCTGACTTTTCTGGTGATTTTTCTTTGTTGTTGTTGACAACCGTTTTGACCATGCTGCTATTCGTTTGCGAGATGATTCTGGACTTGTAGCCTTCTATGGCGCCTTCGTAGGTGTATTCTTCGGGCTCTGGGGAGCTGATGGTCGTGGTCGTACAAGTGTCGTATTCATTGGCGCTGGAGCCCAGTTTGCGGTTCATGTCACAGTTCGACATGTTGTCGACGTCTGAATGGTTTTTGTCCAAGTCCATGCCATCGCTCTGAAAAATTCCCATGAAGATGTTATTAAACTTACCTTAGAATATGTTTACATAACATCTAATATTTGTTTGATACTTCTCGCGCGAGTGCAAGTCATCGCATCACAAACGTACATTGTGTGTTACGTAACCTGTCAGTATTTATTTCACACTACCTCTCGCATACTTTTTATACATAGAAAATGCCTTGAAGCCCTTGTCCTGTTACGAATGACTGAAGCCCGTATTATGAAAGCTTGCTCAATCATCGATCGATGCTTGAGTGACGCTTTTCTATGGCATAAACGTCACTCAAGCACAGATCTATGGCTGAGCAAACTTTCATAATACGGGCCTGAGACTAATGGACTCACATAAAGTCGGCGGGTTGGCGATAAATTGACAAAACTATCGGCAGCCTGCAATATTCACAAACTGAAATGTCGCACTAAACCCGCCGGTTTTATTCCCGGCTTTGGTGTATACAGACTACTTTTTAGTTTTGGAGAAAAACTTGTATAGTTTCATTACACTCACTGCCAAACTGTGCGTATCACAGTCCTCACTGAGGCTGGACTTGGTGCTGGAGGTGCCGATCCCGAGGTCACTCAGGTCGTGCGACTCGTCTTCGGAGTACAGCGCCAGAGGGTTTCGCCTTCGCTTGCCGGCACTGGAAAGATGGAGAAAGAGAATTTAGCTAAAGGTTTGTTAGTTTTTGATTATGTTTATTTTACTACCATACATTGAGGCTACGACGAGCCTCAATGTTGTCGTGCGTGGCTAAACAATAGTTTAGAACTTAGCTCTAGATGGCGCTAGGTGATGCTATCTGCTGGTAATGGTACAAACCAATAATTATATTTAAAATGGTAGTGCAAGTAATCCTTTTCAAAAGATCCTTACAGACGATTGACCTTCTGTATAATGTAAATTGTCAAAATTGTAATTCTATTGGATTCAGGAGCTGTGTTTAAAAATCAACCATAGCAAAGGAAAACAGATCAGACTTCTCTCAGTGGACAGGGCTATAGTGATTAAAGGAGCTCAACATAAAATTTATGACGTGTGCTATTAATAACTGGTCTATGGATAGATCAGATTGTCACGGAGTCATCGGCCGACCTCAGTTACGGAGGAGTGACTATTTAGGTTGCGCACACGCATAAATGCAATGTTTTAATTATAGAATAAATGATTGAGACCGATAGTCTGCCATCTGGCCTTAGATCTAGATAACGCAATAACAACGTAAATAATTTTAGCTATTGCGTGGTGGAATTCAGATAAATACATTGAAACATTCTTTATGATTGAGATATAAAATCAGCCTTTAAAATCTTGCAACCAGATATGGATCCTGACCCATAACTTTGATTGCAAAAATCATTTCTGACTAAATCAGATTCGTGATGTGGGTTTGAATTTTGGTCATTCTAGTGTAGCGGAAGATACGATTTGCATATTAACCAGTAAAGTCGCGTTGCAAATATGTACCATCGTTTAACATAATATTTAGGTTTGTTGTAGATATCAATTAGTTTTAAGTTGTAGTTTAGTTTGTCTGGACTGACATAGTCATACCAATGACATAAATTCCCATATATAACAAATAATAAAAAAAGAACCGTAGATCGCTCGCAGAATAATAAAGTGCATCAAACGTTTCACCTTTAAGCACTTGTCCGGTGTCCGCAGCGTAATAAACTACACATTCACTAATAGCTGAAGCCGCATACCCGTCCTCCGTGTTGTCCTACTGAATCACAGTTATTTATTCTGTGTCACTACTATAATTATCTGCAGATACATCATCGCTATGTTTGTTACTGTTACTAATACGTACAATGTTTGTCATTCTGTCTTCGCTAGACTAAGAGGAATTTGTGTTGTCCGGAAATTTCGCTAGACACTACATTTTGAACTCATGAATCCTACCTATATTATTGTGTCTACGGTTTCCATCAAGATTTTCTTGGATAAAAGTAGTAACTAAGTTGTTTTTTGCTCAGAGAATGCTCAGAATTTATGTACCTATCTACATTCTGAACTAAGCATTCAAGTCAAGATGCCAAGTCAAGAGACATTCAAGTCAAGAGCCTTGAGCAGGCTCTAGAAGAAACAAAAGGTATTAAACCTGCTTCCTGGAACAAAACAAAAGTGACAGTTGAAGGTAAGGATAATGTTGAAACAATGATTTCCCGACAACATAAATATTGTAAGACCTTTGCCGTCTCAACTCTTCATTTCTCCGTTTAACCTCCTAGGCCCACCTCCGAACATTAAAAACCCATTGAACGAATCCCACACGAGGTCATCCTACAATTGACCTCAGTTTTTGTTCACCATTAGCCAAACTAAACTATCAGTTTTGAACTGGCTGTTATTAACCTATGACTGTTGTTTGTATCGATTTATTGTTATGTTAGTTTATTTTACTTGTACCTTAACAGTTTATTACATCGATACAAGGGCAAAGGTCTTGGATTTCTCCTGCTACCTGTTACCTTAAATTGGCATGGTCATTTTATTATGAGCTCGATTCCTTTGCTGCTTCAGTCCTAAGTCATTTACTTTTAAGCCTTTTGGGCCATTAGATCTTAAGTCTTCAGTTTCAGTATGTATCTTTATTTTCACATTAAAGATTTTTTAATACACTTTAGTA
The DNA here is from genome assembly GCA_947086465.1 of Eupithecia exiguata. NCBI lineage: Eukaryota > Metazoa > Arthropoda > Insecta > Lepidoptera > Geometridae > Eupithecia > Eupithecia exiguata. Next base: position 901,929 of record OX352246.1, read on the forward strand.
CTTAACTATAATACTTCATTGACTCTAACCTACAACTGAAAGTCTTCCTGACTCAAATCAAGACTCCTATTAATCTCCAATCGTTACTTTTGAATTGTAGAAAGTATCGTTTCGAACGTCTTTGATGCAAATTGCATTTTCTAAAACCCTTTTACAGTAACTTTAATGGTTACTGTATAACTGTATCTCACCAAATTGGACGCTGTTATTGGTTATCTTTATTCGTGGTTGGGTACGTCTTTACTTTTAATTTTAGGTAACAACATTCACATTACTTCTTTAACCTATTCAGGTACACTGTTCTAAAACACGGACCTACAGCTACGGTAGGACCTACGTCGTGTTTAGGTTAGTGGTTAAGAAAGATCATTTAAGCTTATCAGGTTACGCCTATCTAGATTTAACAAATTTTTCTTATGCATGACCATAGAGTTACAGTGGATTTTAGAATCTGAGAAGTTCAACAGCAATCCTGCAAGAAGCCAGCAAACATTTTATACAGACGTTAGTAAGGCCTAAGCAATAATTGAAAATGCCGTTGAAAATGCTCGGCTAGAGAACGCGTCCAACAAAATCTATTAGCGATAAAACATAGGTAATGACTGCCAAGATCTAGGATAAGGGGTCATAATATCCTCAATAATTCTGCAGACAATCTGATGGCAGTAAAGTGACGAAGGAAGTAAACTCAGCTTTCTATTCAAATGGCATAGCGAAAGTAACAGATGGCGTTTGGACACATGGCTCGTTATGCATCAATAAACAGTATAATATTGTTTGGGCAGTTTAACGGATTACAAAATCAGCATCATCTTAACATAAAACATAATATTATTGGTATTTTATAACTTGGATAATACTTGGAGATGTATGCTAATAGAGTTCAAAGTCGCAGGTTTTGTTGTTGTTTTCTACGAAATTTTCGTTTCTATTTTTATTTTGCCAAGTTTATTTATTTAGGCATAACAAACGACTACATTATACTAATATATTATACGTGTAAATACGTTGTAAAGATATATTCACAATGTAGTGGTATTTATGGTCATGTATGACTTATTGTTTGTTTTTACCTCAAGGGCTTTCGCTTGGCAAGAATGTAGTACGCAAACATTAATTTTGATAACAAGATAATGTACTTTGAAGTGTCTGGATGCGGTATTTAATAATAATTTATTTGAAGGGCTTACTAGTCTAGCTTATTGACAGGTGGCAGCTTAGTGGTATACCTATGGAATACTGCCCCGGGTCAGGCTCTTCTGAAATAGCACCTACAGCTATTTGCTATCCCAGTTGTACAAGGTCGATAGAGATCAATTAAGTAGGTACCTATTGAATGTTTTATAAGGCTATGTTAAATAAGGTGGTTAGGTATGGTTTTTATTTCATATCTAATCTTAAGTGACTACTGTAATTGGTTAGTTTTAATCGTGTTAGTTACTCAATAAATAAATAAATAAAATAAGGCTTTGCAGTATCTATCTATCTATCATTCAATCACAAGTGCGTGAGAGACAGATATACCACACTCTCGCTTCCTCCTCAGCATCATTCCTCGTAAATTCCCTTTCAATTCCCTAAGCCGAAGGTACCCGAAGGTCGTGAGGCAATTTGTTCGTGATGGCACGAGTGGCGTGAGGTCCAGGATTCGATTCCTGTGAAAATTGCATTAGCAAATTCCCAGGCTATTAGGATATATGCAATTTCTTTGTTATATACAGGAAACAATGATTTTGAGTTACTGTTGTGTTGTAAATTGTAACCCATTGCGATTTAATCTGATGTTTTCATGCATTTTTATCAAGCTATGAAAGGCTTTCAATATAAGAGTATGTATTATATCGTTCATAGTTTTACAAGATATGTCAAAATTCAGGTTACGATTACAAAACCTGATATAGAATGAAAATCGACAACAGTGAGTTATGTCTATTCTGTTCAAGCCAAACCTAGGGTTTTTTTGTTATTATGCTTACCCGCACTCTAAGAAATGATATCAAAAGATAGTACTGAGGGTAGGGCGCGGGTTCGAGTCCCGCTGAAATCGAAATTTTTTGGGATCTTATTTCATTCGCCGAACCTTTTTAGGGTTCCTTACCCAAAGGGTAAAACGGGACCCTATTACTAAGACGCCGCTGTCCGTCTGTCACCAGACTGTATATCATGAACCGTGATAGTTAGACAGTTGAAATTTTCACAGACGATGTATTTCTGTTGCCGCGACTAAAAAACAGAATAAGATAAGTATTTAAGGGGGCTCCCAAACAACAAACGTGTTTTTTTTTTGCCGTTTTTAAAGATAATGGTACGAAACCCTTCGTGCGCGAGTCTGACTCGCACTTGGCCGGTTTTATTCAATTTATCTTTTGGGCACAAACCAATTTAAAATTTGAGGTGAACCTATCCACGCGGTTAGACCGCTTATGCAAGGGATCTCCATGTACTCGTATGTCCACGCCTTTTACCTTTTACTGCTAAATCTTCCAAATCGCTATTAAATGTTAAAAGGTGTGAAACTGCATCCACAATAAATAAATCATTTTCGAAAGCAGTTTTCGATTCCCACAGTTACCAGGCCCTGATTCTACGATACCATGGTATATCGTGCGTGACAATTACTGCCGGAGAAATGGATGAACAGGTAATAATTTGGCACGTTTAAAAACCTCCTATATAATGAACGACTTCAAATCCCTAAATAATAATTTGAATCTGACATGTAGATTTGATCAATTGACGGACAAATTGGTGAACATAAACTTAAATACATTCCTTTGTTCGAAATCGGTTAAAAATAGGTGATTTAAAAAATAATAGTCTGAAATACATACTGTTCGAAATTCTAAGGTTTTTGTATAAAACTGGGTAGGCCTCGCACTCAGGGACTCTAAGGCCCGTATTATGAAAGCTTGCTCAGTCATCGAATAATGCTTGAGTGACGTTTATGCCATACAAAAGCGTTACTCAATAACGCTTTTGTATGGCATAAACGTCACTAAAGCTTTCATAATACGGGCATAAGAAACGTTTCGCAACTTAGTTGGTTAGAGCACACCCGTTGCTGGGTGAGGCGCGGATTCAAGTCCTGCCAAAATCGTTTTTTTGGGAATTTATTTAATTTTTTAGGATTTATTTCATTGAGGTCCTGGGGCACATGCAATATACAAAGATCTAACAAAACTCCTAATAGAGTCCACTGGTGATCGGAATGCTGGCTTTGATTTCTGTCAACGAATTAGCATTGCCATTCAACGTGGCAATGCTGCCAGAATTCTGGGCTCTGCCTTCTGGTGACGGCTTAGATTTTTAGTCAATAGATTTAAGTGTAAATATTAGTTGTAATTATTGTTATATTCTGTTCTTTGTGTAATTTTCTTTGAATAAATAATAATATTTTTTAGATATATCGAAATGGTCCAGAATCAGGCCCCAGAACTCGTCTCGTCTCTCAAGGTGAATGTCGAACGTCGAGTTACCGAAACCGTATGTAAATATACAACATGTAGATTACGCAACCTTACGAAGAAAGTGAAAACGCGTCTCGTGAGGATGAATTAGCAACCTGTCATGTTTGGGCTTCAATATTGTTTACGGTTCGTCTAATTTATGGCTTTTGGAAATTGGCTTCGAGGTTTATCGTGATTGTGTCGTGGATAAATCGCGAAAATAACTAAAAACAAACAAACAAACTAAAATCTCGATGTCGTTCTGTGGCCATCGATAATAACTCGGTGTAGTTAGATTCACAAATAGGTTAAAATAAAAAAATACAAATCCAATCTGACGTATGAATCTGATTATTTTAATATGGTGTAATCAAATTCAAAAATCCAATTCTAATGCTAATTAATGTCAACTAATTTAACTAAAATTTAAACGCGATAAAGATAATATAATTTTAGTTATTATTGACAAACAATAATAAATGTTAAATGAAGGATCTCATATCGACAAGTACTTACTTTAAATGTTTTAAAGATAACAAGAAAGTTAATTTGAGGTGGTTGGCAGGTTAACAGGAACTATGCGGGTGAAACCGCGAGGCGCTGCTAGTTTGCTATATCTATTACTTTAACTCACATTCATATTTTAGACATGATTACGTTCTATTCTAGGTCCAAAACAATTAATCTGTCACAAGCCTCTAGTTGACTAACAAGCCGTTAAAACGCATCGTGAACGTGGGCCTCTGCCTTATTGTAATTGAATGTCAGTTGAACGTGTACGACAAATCATCATTTAGTAGCTGAAAGCATGCGCGCGCGCAGTTTCCTCAGAACAACATTAAGGGTAATAGACGGCAACGCGGCCAGTAGGACGTGTGATGTGTTTCATGTCTTATTAAACCTTCTGTGTGGACTTGGGAGACGAGGGGACTGGACGAAGATATCGGGAGAAGTTGATGGATGGAGGCGGCTTGTGTGGTAAAAAGGTGTCGTCGTGTGGGAGAGGCGTATGCGCAGCTGTGAGAGTTTATGGGCTCAAATGATGATGAAAGTGATATCAGGGTAGGTAAGAAGGTGTGACTACGGAGATGATGGCTTGGAGAAGAGTGGGAGAAACAGGCAGTTGTGCCGACTCTACTTTAAGTTGGATACTTAAAGTAGAGTCGGCACGGCCACAGGAGGTGTAGCGCTGTTCATTTTTGCCGTTTCATACCAAAAAATGACAGCTTTTCAACCCACATGGAAAAGGAGATTTATAAGGTCGAAGAAAAACAAAAGAAGGAAAATTATAAAAGAAAAAGCTAACTCCAAATTGATAAGAACTCTTGGTATCTAATAACAAAAACTGGCTAAGTGCGAGTCGGACTCGCGCACGAAGGATTCCGTACGATTATCTATAGAAACGACCAAAAAATCACGTTTATTGTATGGGAGTCCCTTAAATATTTATTGAGCAGAGCGGCCGGCGCGGCGTGTGCAAAAATCAAGTTCTTGCTTTTTATCTTAAAAAATAATAAATTGTATTTTTGAATATCTAAAACACAAACCGTCTGCTTTATATTATGTTCGTTTACTGTACAAAGTATCAAGGCTTATTTTTAAAGTATTTATTGTTAAAAGCGACGATTTATTGTATAGTTAAGAGCGAACTTTGGATTTTTTCTATAGAGAAAATTGTATGTTATCCTGTTTTCGAAACACTAGCGTTTTAGCATGCACACTGAACAACATAAATTAATCACGCTAAGCGAGTTCAGATATGGCCTAGGTACTAGAAATGCTTGCGTAGTTAGACATAGTGCATTTGCTGGCACTAACTCGGAGCTAGTTAAGTTATTTCGAATAGAGTAGTTATCTCAAAACATTCATAACAGCCATGTTTATCATTCCAACAATTACGAATGCAGTGCACGTAAGAATGTGATCTACTTCACGAAGATAAGGTCCACATTTGAAGGGGGGAGCACGCAGTTGAGGTAAAGGCACGAATCGTGGATTTTTGCACGAAAAGGCACTCATGCGCGCATTCTTGGTGAAGTAGCGAATGAGGGTGTAGCGCGAGTGGCGGCGACTGCTAGATGATGGAAAAGAACTTAACAATCGAGAAGGATTCGGAATTTTAAGTAATAGAAGACAAAGTGCGTTGTAGAAACTTTGTATTTTTGGAATATTTTTAAATGAAATTATAATAACCGGCCAAGTGCAAGTCGGACTTGCGCACGTAGGGTTCCGTGCTATTATCTATAAAGACGGCAAAAAAATCACGTTTGTTGTATAAAAATAAATATTATTAAATATTTATTTTGTTTTTTAGTATTTGTTGTTATAGCGGCAACAGAAATACCTACATCAACTGTGAAAATTTCAAACTGTCTAACTATCACAGTTCATGAGATACAGCCAGGTGACAGACGGACAAACAGACGGACGGACAGCGGAGTCATATTAATAGGATCCCGTTTTACCCTTTGGTTACGGAACCCTATAAACGTAGTTCATTGAAATATTGGCATAGATTACGCAATAGTATAAAATTATTCATATCATAACTAGTTTTTATACATTTAACAGTGACTATATTGAAAAGTAGCCTATCTCGGACATGTCTTACGACATGATCGATGTCAACTGCTGCGAGTGATCATGATGGGGAAGATACAGGGTAAAAGAGCAGTTACTTGGAGGAAGGCCTGGCTGCAAAACATAAGGCAATCGGCTGAAATTAAGAAAGCAGAAGATCTATTTCGGCTAGCCCTGGATAAGGTTAATAATATTGTATTACATTTTAAGTATTATACAAACTTACTAGTGGTTTATTTTTCGCTTCTTCGACTAGTGGACAAACACTTGAAGCGAACAAAATCAATAACATTTTGTTTCTTATTTGATAATAATTACTATTTCTTTATTAAGCTGTTTATGCATAAAATTCGACTTTTATAAGTGCTTATCTTATTTTTCTTATGTGCTCCATTTATCTTTGTCTGTTATTTTTAAGTTATGTGTGCAATAAAGCATTTTCTATCTATCTATCTTATTTTGTAAGCCTAAAGAAATAAAGTTATTGACTTTTGACTTTTTAAGGAAAAATTCAAGAGGATGCCCACCGACCTTCAGTAATGGAGAGGCACTTTTAGAAGAAGTGACAAAACGGCTTCCCACGGAGATGCGCAAGCTGTCTGTCATCAGATGCCGTCAATATAAAATTCATCGAATTGTTACGAGCTAAAGCCTATATTTGCAATCACATTTTTGATCGGTGCTGCAGCGGTGGTGTCCAGGTTTGCGACAAGCTTTAGCTCCAATAGGTATGGGTAGACAAATTGTATAACCAAGTGATTCGTTACAACTTCATATCAACCAGTGAGCGGCCAGTCAAGGTTGCCAATCAGCTTACTTGACAAATCCCTTCACATGACAATCGCTTTGTGTTCCCCACTCCCCGCTTACCTCACTCCCCGCTTACCCCACCAGTGGGAATTTGAAGTGATGAATGGGTGAGTATTGTTTGCGTGTTATTATGAGGTGTGGGAATTCGATGACGGCGTGGCTGCTCACTTTCCATGGAAAAGGTATGTTTACTATGGACTTTATGGAAAATTTGAAAATTTCGACCTCTGTTGAGGAGCAAAAGGTTATGTTATGGGTTTGATTCAAACGATATTTGTATCTGTGAACATTTGTGCTGTGTTGGGTCTGGTGGATGATTTACAAGAAAGTTTTTTTTTTAAATTTGAGCGTCTTATCGAAGCGACGCGTGACCTAGTATGGATTATTGACTTATTTTTTTCATTCTTTCGATCTCTTGGCGATCTCAAACCTTTAACGCACCGGAGCTGACTAGCCCTTACTACCTCTATGGAATACATACCAGGTGTATAGGTAATTTTTTTTAAACAGGCGCGATCCTGTTTTTCGTATACTGAATACCGACGTCGTCGTTGTCAGCGTGGATAATTTTATGAAAAAACCAAAACAAAAAAGTGCCAGTTTTTACAAAGTATAGATAAGTAGTCGTCATCTCTAAAAACGAGGTAGATCTTTGGACCTGCGCCACTATACCCGCAGCTAACAGTACCACCGGACTATGGACGACTACAGCAGTGCATGGGGAATGCGTGTGCGCACAAAAACCGCGTCTTCCCGTCGTCGGGCATGTTGCCTATTACGTCGGGCCGTTTGAAAGCTATAGCTGTAGCGGGCTAGAGATGGGATGATGGCCTAACTAATAAAGGACAAAAGTCCTACAACATTGTGTACTCGTAGCTACGTGTACAAAGAAGTTCTGATTTTCTCCAAATATACCCCCCTCCGGATGAACGAGTCCGTCGATAGCCACGAAAGTGTTAGTATAAGGCCTTTTTGACAACGGACAAGTTTCCATTAAATAAATATCTAGCTAAAAATTTAAATATCTCTCCCTTTTTTGCTTACTCACTTTGTTACATTAACACAGTTAGAATAAGTAAGTAATAGGTACATAGCTTATTACAACTGACTGACTTTTACTTGGCAAAAGTTTCAGTAGATACCTGTGTCCAGCCTCGAGCAGTTGTCAACTGAGGTTATGAACAATTCAGTTACATAGCACATAATATTAAATCCTCAGAACAACTAGCATTAACAGCGAATTGTATTGCTTAGCGATTTGCGATTGCAAATTAATTGAACTCCTACACTCGTTTGGAGCCTGATCAGGGCTTGGCTTTTCGAGTACGGTAGACTCGCAAAAGCCCTCATCAAGGTCTACCATAGTCGTAAAACCGACCCCTGATTTGGGTCCACATGAATCTAGGGGTTAGGACAACCTCGATATCGATAATAAGCTACCACACTACGATATATGACAAGTTAGTCCAAAGTATCGACAAACGCCCATCCCTACGCTCATCGACACCGCAATCTCTATGCAAACTAGTCGAAAGCTCCGACCTGCAGCCATCAGTCCTTCACCACATCTTTGTCTCGCTGATCCATTATGCATGCCGTTAATGGACGCAGCAAGTGCTTTTAATTCTTCTGTTATCTGTGACGAAGTAAGAGGTCTATGCTAACGACTTTGCCGGTGAAATAGCAGGTATGGTTGTGACAAGATAGCGGTGAAATAGCCCAAACTATAGAACTACATTCGATGAGTGCTTCCTTGTTCATAGAACAATCTTTATTCAGCGTTAAAACAATTGAAATCAATTTATATTGTGTCATGGCCCACGTCGTACTTGTGGTTCTTGCATATCAACCTGCGGCCCTGCCGGACGCGCCGCAGAGGCTGCATAGGCTCGCCTTTTCGAGACACGGACTTTTGATCCTCAACAAAAAATATTTAAAAAATCAGTCAGAATGTGAAAATGTGGGTTTTGGTTCTAATTTCGCCATAAGGTGGATTTCCACAAAAGCAAAGCAGAGCTGTGTATAATGTACCAATATAACCTTAAAGATCCAATGCCAAGGTGGAAAATAAATTATATTTTTAATTATATTTGGATCTTTTCACACAGATGTGAGAAAAAACCCAATGCCATAAAGCTTTTTGGAAACCAGCCCTAAAACCTCAGACAGCAAAACTATTATAGCAATGTTCAGTAACATCATGTAAGTCAGTTAAACAGTTTGTCTGACACAAGCCCAGTATCAGGTGCCGACTGGCCCCACAGGTTGTAATGTGACACTGCGCAACTAGGCTGGAACTGGTTTAAGGCAATGAGGATTTGAATTTCAGGCTGGTAGTGATAAATATCAGTTGTCAATGAAGTTATATAAAATTTGATTCGGCAGTTACTGACTGAACCGATGAAACGTTAAGCGATAAGGGAAAACAAGAAATCGAATTTAAAAATACTAATTGTTAGTAAAGCGCGTAAGCTCTCTCTCTCGTTGTACCTAATCTCAAAGAAATTTAATAAAATCCCAAAACATTAGATTTCGGCGGATTTGATCCCGCGATCTTCCGTCAGCACAAAATATTAACGTGCGATGAAATTGGTCGTGTGGTGCCGGCTTAGTATATGCACCACCCCAACTCTTCCCGTGGGTGTCGTAAGAGGCGACGAGCAGCGCCTCTTGATGATCAGAATAGATCTACCACCGAACTGCGATCCCCAACCCGCATGCCCAGTGTGGGGATTATGCGCATAACCCCTCATGAGATAAAAGACAATAAGGCGGGAGAGGACTGTTGCATCACTTATACATAACATTTTTACCGCTCATCGGTTCTTTATTTTTTTATTCGTAATCAAAATGCAGCCAATAAGCGCCTAAAAATAGTATGAGTTATCCACTGACGAAAACATTTGAATGTACTAGCAGCTGCTCTCAGAGAAAAATAATTTTGATGACTTGAGAAAAAAAAATACGACCCTCGAATGTGTGATTTTTTCACTGTTTTTGAGTTTTAAAAAGTGTGTGATTAGTATACTAATCACTCGGATATAACATTTCTGTGGAATCACCTCGGGACCATTATCTATACAATAGCGGATAAATTTTATAAGTCGGTCCATAATTGACGGAAAAACATATACATACGAACATAGTACTTTTTTTCAAAGGCGTTTAAGGCTTCTCGCAATCTTAATTGATGCGAAAGGACCAGGCCGTGCAATAGATTGTTGTTCATATCAACAAATTAGTCTGAATCATAGTCAGGCTTTTGATAAAGCAAATTAGTAAGCGTCAAATCAAATTATCAAAGGATTTAACTTCGTCTACTAATATGATTGCAGTTACAAAAGCTTAACATCTATCATCCACCTAAAAGGCCAATAACATCTAATATAGAAGGTAAATAATAACAATACATTGTACACCTCGGTCAATTTAAATTTTAGTGATGGTACAATCGATTATGTACAGTGTACAACGTACAAAGCGAATTGCATTTGTAAATGTACGTAACCTTGTGGTAATGCGGGTTTTTGTAATACCATGGGAGTTAGTTTCATTAAGTATTTCACAATTAGACCGAGCGGACACGGTATAACACTTTGCCTAATTGAGTACCAGGAAAAGGCGGACTATGGGTTGTGTTGTTCGTGAAGATGACTTTTGAACGCAAAACTACGATCAAAATCAATACCACAGTAATGTGTTTTTTATAGTATGATGGGGGGGGGGGGGGGGGGGGGGCAGGGGGAGGGGGTGAGTTGTGCTAAATACAATGCAATAAACATGACAGAGGCACATTTATGTTATAACTTTATTCGAGCTGTGCTGTACGTTGATATGTTTCCAGACGGCCAATAGGATCGCTTTATTATCGCGTAATTTTATCAGCTATGAAAATGACGCGATAATGGAGCAATCCTATTGGTCGGCTGGTAACGTAGAAAAGCTCTGGTGGAAAGGGGGTATAATATAATAAAGATACGTACATCTCTGTTAGAAAGGCAGCCTAGAATAAGCTAATGATAGACTCCGTATTATCCGCACCTACCAACGCTGCCGTCAGAAAAATAATAAAACATCCAGAAAATCCAGAGCGAATATCTGCAGATCGTACAAACATTTACCCCGAGGCGGGGATTGAACTCGCTACATCCTGCGTCGCAGGCGTTAATGGTGTAAGTTTACGTGAAAGGTACTTGGTAAATAATTGTGATACCAACCTAGATCTAAATAAAGTTGCTAACTGCACATCGACTCTCAATCTTTATGTAACGGGGATTTTACAACAAAACAATGCACAAGAAACGTAGGTAGTCACATGTGGATATAAAGGCAGTCGTCCATCAAGCCCACGCGTGGAGTCGTGGAGTTTTGTTCAGTCGATGACACAATACATGTCGCGGGTGATGTAGCTATTAATCATTTAGATAACGCTAGTTTATAAGTAAATGTTATGTGTTTACTGGATGATTTCGAAATGGAATTTGTACTTAGAAAGTGGATATAAGATTATTTAGTTATTTATTGCTCCGGAGAAGTTTAAGCTATTCAGAACTTCATAATCATCATTATCTTATATTAATTATTTATTTTGAATGTGACACTATAATAGTGTTGCATTGTGTTAAAGAAGATTCCTATACAATACACAATAATTGTGTGTTTGACTTAATAATATTGGCCTACGTTATAGGAAAAGGCGGACTATGGGTTGACTATGGGTTGAACTATGGGTTGACTATGGTTTAAATGAGGGTTCTTCGCGCCGCCGCCGGTTAACTAGACAAAAGCATTAGATGTAATCAACCGACTAATATTAATACGAATGATAAATAATTTGGCCTGTTTTAAAAAACTATAAACCGACTTCAAATTTCAGTAAATAGTATTCATCTATGTCTCGAACTGTCTCATTAGGTGGTTGCTCGGGTGGTTTTTTAAGTTTTACGAAATAAATACTAATCCCTCGGGATCATTCTCTACATAATTGTGAAGGAATTATTAAAATCGGACTACTCTGGAAAAAGTTATGCGCGGTGTAACATAAAAAAATATACGCGTCGACTTGAGAACCTCCTTCGTTTTTTCTTTTTTCATTATTAACAATGTTTTGATAATTGACAATGATGGCTTGATCGTGTCTTTTGAGTTAAAATTGGAGATGTCCCGAGTAGTCGGTGACTATTGCTTCTTACTACTATGTTTGTATTTCGCAATAAAATGATTACTTATAGGATGAATTACATTACATAAAAACTTTTTATTCTATGTAAAAATATTAATTAACAATTAAAAAAAATTGCGTTTTGGCTAATCGGCTAGCGACATCGTTGAAACATGCCTAGTTTTAATACATCGCCTTGTTTGACCAAAAAGGCTTTAATAGCTATTGGCGAGATTATGATTACACAGACTCAATGACATGTACGCTCGTTTCGAGATACACAAATTGCACAACCTGTTGAGACGAGACTTTCACAGATAACAAAGAACAGATAGCTCGAGATGCGATGTCAATATTTGATTGACAACACACTCCACAACAAACACTCGACAGATAACACAGACGGTAACAAGGTACACGCAACATGTGCTGGAAATGTTCTGAAGTTATTATAGCAATAAAATTGAGTGGATAATAAAAGAATATGTAACACTATAACATATTAATGACTATGTGGGCAATCGGTTTGGCAATAAACTGAAATGCCTCAGAATAGAAGTGAACCGAATACTACCAAGGTTAAAAACATTGTACCAGATAATAGACGAAAAAAATATGGATTTAAAACACGTACGTTAAGTTTTTTTAAAATGATAATGATAGACGTACATGCACATATACTGAACGTGTATCATATATAATTAATGAATTGAGTAAAGAATTTTAAAGCACGATAAAAAATACACCACCTGACAGACAATATTACGACATGATACAATACAACAGAGGTAACAACACAAGTCACAGCATGTAGATGATTAATACGACACAAAATACGACCGCAAATATACATATTTGCAGTTGTAGCTAAAAAACAAGAGATAATGATGATATTAATGATGCAACAAGAAATAAAGTGCAGAATGACGTCATTCGATGAATCGGTGAAGTGCAAACTCCTACGCTGCAGGTATTTATGGTATAAAGTGACTTTATAAAAGGTGAAGGCCGGCGGTAGTAATTTGAAGTAAGCTTTTGGGTAATTTAAGATTATTAATTTTGCCTGGAGGTTAGTGTTGAAATAACTAAGCATAAGGTTTTTGCTAAACATTGATATATTAGTGAAAAGGCAAATAAACGCATTGACATAATTTCATGACAAAGCCTGATCAGAGAAAAAAAACCCTACGAACGCAGCTCTCTTCGTTGTCGATGGATAAGTAGCCTTAGACATTATCAGCAATTTTTGAAGCATGCTATGCAACACGGTGCTCTGGTAATGCAAAATTCTAGTAAATTGTTTCATCGATAATACATTTTCTTGCAAGTAATTTTTCAGAAATCCGTATCGGCGTTGCCTCACGTTAACCAATAAGTAACGGAGGTATCTATTTCATTGAATTTTACATTACGTCTACCCTTCCGCTATCTTCGTATGATAATTGCTTGAGGCTACTCACAACTCAGCTATTTAAAACTAATAATCACGGAAACAGCATTACACATTCTGGTTTCGCAACCATCGCTGGTTAATTTAGTAAAATATCCTGGGGGTTTGAAGAAAATTGGCGTTGGAAAGCGTATTGGCAATAATTTCTGTGTAAAACATTGCATAGATGGCAATTATTACGCACGGTAGTAACATTCCAAGAAAAATATGAACTGTAGTTAAACGAGTAGTAAAATTAGCTGTATGTAATTAGTCGTGGGCGAAGGAGGTAGTTTCGTGTCAAGGAGAGAAGATGGTTGTTGAAGGTGATGAGTAAATTGTAGGTGGAATCTCAAATGTTGATCCATGAAATGGAACTGCGCAAGTGCATTTCAGCCTTCTCTGATGACGTATCATTCGAATTACCAAGGGTCTACTTATATATCACGTCAATGACAGTAAAGACAAAATGAGACGAATTTTAATGCAGATAAATTGCAGTTGAAATAACAAAGTTTATGCAAAACATTTCTAAAACAAACTCTTGACAAGAATGAGTTAAAAGCTGAAGGTCCTTGAAAACTTCTTCTACGGCCTGAATAAGTCGTCGAATTTCAAATGATAAGAAAGATAAAGATAAACTCTATTACAAATCACTGAGAACCGATTATTAAGAAACTCAAAAACTGAAAATTTACAACTAAGGTATTTCTAGAATTTGCTGTGGCAGTTCTTGTTAGTAACTAGAGGCCTTATAAGGAAAAGGTCCTTCGTATATGGTCAACAATCATAATGGTATGATAGGACAGAAAGAGCTTAGAGAAGTTGTAGCTGGTTCAAAGAACTAAGTTAAATACAGAAACGAATTTAACATTTCAAAGCTGACTTCGTATTTATTTATACAAATTACTTAATCCCTGGACGCACTATTTTATTCCTTTACAACTAGCGAAGTCAAGGTAAAGATCTAAATGAATCTGATCTTTGAAAAAACAAAAAGAAAACATAATTATTTTGAATAGTTCGATGTCAAATAAGATGACCGAAAGATATTTTTCAAACCTTCTGAATCAGTCCTAGAAATCGAATAGATCTAGTGACCTAGCCATCCCCAACGACCTGTCACAGATTGGAGACAGGAATGACACGTAAGAAGTGCAATAAAGCTTTAACCCATAAATCTAGGTAGCTACATACCTACGTGATGTGGAGCTATTATGTAACGTGGCTTATGTGGGAAAAAAACCACGTAACTTACCTACTGCTGTATTCTGTATACAGTGCCATTAGAAATTGCAGTGGTGCGAGTGTAATGCGCTATTCAATGGTAATGATAATGAGAAAGAAGGGGCTTTTGATTGTAGGGACTGGTGCTTTGTTTTTACTTTTTAAAATGATTTATGTATCTACCTGTTCCTATACCTACTAGAAGTCTAGATAAATAAAAATGAAGTTTTTCTTTTAGCGCACTTGAGAACAATTGGACTTAATTTTTAAATATAACTTTCATATTTTAATGTGGTGTAGCGAGTTCGAGTATAGTTCCGAAGATTTAAAGGAAGTTCGGGATAGTTCAAAATTCTTTGTGCTTTCTATGTGATTTTTGGCTAGGAAAGCGTTAGTTTAGTCATTAGTTCGTAATAAATAACCTAGAGTGCTTTTGAGGAATTTGAATAGAACTGAGCCCAGCCAGATGTTGTAGCCAGCAGGAAGCGGGAGCGAAAGTATCCGTCCGAGTTATCAGCACCGTGATTACAACCGCCCGTAATCATACACCTAGTAGAAAGTGCTGAGAGAGCAATGTGCACTCGGGCTAAGCAAGAACTTGTACATGTGTAGTTGAATATTAAAAAGCCAAAATATAAGACGATAGAGAAATGACGACAAATCATTCGCACAAAGAGTTTATTTATCTCAATGACCTAGTTTATCATAAAGATGACGACTAATGCGGAGGCATAACGTGACGACAGATATACCCAAAATATTATAAAGGCCAAAGATTTTGCCTGCTTTTTTTAACCATCTCAATTTAAAATATGATAATAAAGCGTGACTATAAAGTGTAGATGACAGGTGGATCAAAACAATAACTTGAATAAGTAGTGTGGTGACCAAGACAGGAGTTTCGAAATAGGGGACGTCCACCAAAGGCGTGAATGGCGTGTGATAGGTCGACGACATCCGTGACATTGTGACTTGCACGTGGCACAGACAGCAGGACCAAGACGAATGACTAAACATAGACACAGACTGCAACAGCCTGCCAGTACTAATCGGCTCATAAATATTACACATAACACCGAAACATACATTCATGATAAGAAAACACGTAAAAGTAAGACAGTGCAATCAGTAGGAGACGCTCTTATTGCAATCTCTTCAGGATCTTATGATGATGATAATGTTCCTGGGAAAGCCAATGTGGTAGACTTAAAAAGTATACCTGGAAGTGAATTACAACAGTTTACCTATCAATCGGACGGACAGGCAGACGGGTTGATTAGTACTTGCAGTGATGGTAGCTTTCTATTTGATTGTTTGTTTTGAACTTTGCATTATGGTAACGACTTTTTTTACTCCTTAAGGGCTTCATCATCAACAGCAGCAGAATTTTACAGAAACGGGCGAAGTTATTTGCATTCAGGCAGAAAGAAGTGGATAGATACGAGGAAACCAATTTTCTAGGAAAATGGGAAAGTATAGATTCCAAGTTCCTACAAAATACCTGGTGACCTCTTTTAAGAAGATTACACAATAATTAAGAACGAGAAGAAATGATAAGGTGGTAATGTTACATTCATGTGACGAAAAAAATCTTTGTAATAATTCAGGAGATTTCGTTTGCATAACTTTATTACACGCCAGTTTCAATCATCTATTTATCAAGTAAACAAACACCACTTACATAAATACTGCAATCGATACGATACGAATGAATGACCCAATTGCGGCCACAGCACAGTCGGTGGGACCGAGGGGAGACCAGCAGACCGTGTCGGTCCCATTCAAGACTTAGACAGGGGTATGGGTAGATGGAGAGATAGGCTGGTTGCTGTGAGATTTTAGGCATCGTTTGACCAGCTGGTACAAAGTACAAACAGTTTGACATAAAATAAAAAAATCCAGCTGACACATGAAACTTTTAATATTTTTATTTTGTACCTGAGGCTATGATTTATCATAATCAGTATAAAGCATTCACTGCCAAGCTTCGCCTAGCAGCACACGGACAAGTGCGTCCGGGGCCATGGAAGTGATAATGGTGGAATTAGGGAAAAAAGCTTCAAAGTCGGACCAGCAGCAGTTCCAATACCTGTTACATTGAAACTTACAAATTTCACCATTTAAATAAGTGATGTAGGAAGATAATAATCAAACGTGCCTGACCTGGAAGTTCAATGAAATCATCATCATCAGCCTATATTAGTCCATAGCTGGACATAGGCATCCTATAATAGCGCCCTGTCTTTAGGTTGCTGAATCCAGCAATCAATAAAATGATGTATATGTGTGTACAAATATGAATTGACCAATTATATAGATCAATACCTGATAAGCAAAGCTATACTATGTACAATATTGTGTCTACAATATAATAATATGAAATGATACCATCGAGAAATGGTTGATATCTCCTTCGTACTCCACCTTTTGCATTAACTTTAGCAACCAAATTACCGTCGTAATATCATAATCAAATTCTCTTATTAAATTGCCATGAATTTCGCATGATGCAAGCACCGTGCTTAGGTACTTCTCGCTTAATCCAATTCTGTAATGTTCAACTGCGCTTTTAGTTTGAAACTGATTGCTCTTAATGTTATGGGTTGTTATTTATAGTTCGTATCCCAGAAATGATCTGAATTTATAGGAGAAAACAGTCACTAAGTTATAAGCAATGCATTTACTACTCTAATTTTAAAAACATAAACAGTGTTTATAAAAAGTCAAAAGTCAATAACTTTATTTCTTTAGGCTTACAAAATAAGCACTTAGACATGTCAAATTTTATACATAAACAGCTTATTAAATAGTAATTATTATCAAATAAGAAACAAAATGTTATTGATTTTGTTCGCCTCAATTTTTTGTCTACTGGGTGTTGTGGCTCGAAAAGCACAGTAAGCCGCGCTGGTGCTGCGCCTCTACCCGGTCGTCCCATCGGATTATGAGTGAGGGACTCGAGAGTACATCTGTGTTTGCTCACACACTTGGGCACTATAATAAGTCTGACGCACCTTGCTAGTCTCTTTTTTATAGTCTATAGACCATCGTTTGACCACAACCTCACCTGATGGAAAGTGAAAAATCAAAATCAAAAATTCTTTTTTTCAGATTTACAAAAAAAAAGTCGAGTCTCCTTTGGGACTGGCCAGTCAGTGGCCACCGTGACCGAAGATTTGGCCAAGAGGACATCTCCATCTTTTGCCAAACGACATATCAAAAGTATCTTGTATTGTATCCTAAGCACGCGTTGATAAATCTACCATTATAAGAAAATAAATAACACAACTTTATCGTTCTATCTTTTATCATCTACAGATGATATTTTGTAAGTTGTTATGAAATTGAATCGAGTCGTGATCGTGAGACGTGAGATGACATGATTCGAATTATCAAGATGGACCAATAAACGTGATTATCTGATGCGATGTAATACAATATTACAGTTGTTGCTAAACTAAATGTAGTGGAATATAGCAAATTGATAGACTGTGAAGGTAGTCCACAGATTAAATTAATACCTGTAATAACTTCTTACAAAAAATTGTCATAAACCTTTTTAATATAATTTTAAGATCCGTTATTCTATTCCATGAAGCGGTCTATAACGTTAACTACATTTAATTGGTTCAGATAATACAATCTCAACTGTCCGACTGAGGAAATTAAAGAGCATTGGCTTCCTGTGTTATAATAACGTTATGTGTCAAAGCATTATCATTAACGGGATAGCACTTACCAGTCAAGTGTTTTTACTGAGTGTTTAGATAGGTGGTTGTTTAGATTTACTAATACCGACTATTTGGTATCTAAAACTAAAACTTATTGACATAGAAAATTACAATCAAATAATGAACATAGGGTGCTAACCTCATAACCCTCCCCTGTCGGTAGTCGGGTAAAAATAATTGACCTGACTACAGACTGTTCCTCTTAAAAATTCGATCGCGCTATCGAAGTGTTCCGGAATTAAAACCTAATTCCTAACTCATATTCTTTTTTCAAGAATTTGAATTACTTTTTTAAAATTGAAGACTAATTAGTTTTCTTTTCAACACATGTTTTTTCACACAACACTATTTAGCTAAAACCGACCACAAGTAGCTTCGAGGTTCCCGTCTACCTTGGTTCAAAACCCCATTATTGAGGTCTGTGACCTGCCTATGTACTTTTTCAATCAACCCCTAGTCTATTGTCGTCTGTTGTCACCCAGGCAAAAAGGATGTGGTCTAGCTTACCAGTGTGAATAAAACAAGAAAGCCACGGTGTTGTATTACACAACTGTGGTAGAACTAACTCTGTTTTCTCAGCTATCGGGTGACATGACACGACGTTGGATGAAATAGGGTTTCCTCAGAGGAAATAAGACTTTCTAGTAACTAGCTAGGAAGTCAAAATGCATTGTTAGGTAATAGTAACACTCCGATTCACGTTTTCCGAACTTCCGTGAGAGGGTCAGCTGAATTAGGTGAGTCGGACTTGTTTGATGCAGAAGGTTGTACTCGTAGGTTCGAATCCTTTCGGGGGACACAAATGACACAATGTATGATCTGTAATACTTTGTTCTGGGTAGTTTCTGATATTTTTTGGTATTTATTTTCAAGTTTAACCTATCATTACAGGAATATTTCAATGCAATAGCTGAGTTAAATTTTGGTTTGTGAAATTCTACTAACTTCTGCTAGCAGTTTTATTTGTACGTTTTTTACAGTATCTACCTATATAATGTATGTCCGCTAAGCTAGTCAATTTAGATGTTTTCGTTAGTATATCACTCATTGCCTGAGTTAGATATGAAACTAAAAACTCAGTACATTATTTCCTTTACACCTTACAGGACTTTTGGACACGTCACAAAACTCAGACTATGTAAAACAAGGAATTAAATGATAACTTTGATTTTATTGTCCACTTCAACCTTTTTAAAGTAAAATAAGAAACGAACAAGAAACCTTTACCTTGTTAGAATTTTAGTTTTTGCGTAGGAGCAAAACTCGTCCCAAACTTTTTATCTTCTAGATAATCTGTCATTTTATAGTAAGCCTGTTTACAAAGGATTAGTTAAACAATTTGTGTGCATTTTTTATTGATAATTTTGCAACTAACTTGGAGTTTTGTTGTAGAAGATTACGAATGATGACAACGAACCAATAAGCGGCTAAAATACCCAAGAGTAAGTACATATGAGTTGCTGACAGTGGAATGAAAAATTATCGATATTAATGTAATTTTCTAAGCCATCAGCTTATCATCCGACGAGACTAGTTAGCCAATTAATTAATAATAAGGCACAACCACAAAGCAATAATAGTTATTGCATCAACTTAATTAATTGAACTTTATAATAATGTTCCAATTAGATACGACACTGTTCAGATTGGATTGCATAATAATTTAGCCGACTTTCACACAATAGAGGTATGCACATCCGTCAAATACTCGGCCTTGAAGTTCATTCGGAATTAATTTGCGCTAGACCATGAATAATAGATGAAAGGAACTCATTAATAATTTAAAGCGTAGGTTTTTTGAAATTAGCACATAACTGTATTAGCCATTCGATCACATAATTCAAACAAAGTCACCCAATTTTATAATAACTTCCAATCAACGGCACCCAAAAAGGCACTAATATAACATTTATCAAAACTGTCACGTAAAGCAACATCCAAGAGCGGTAAAATTATATAAATAAATCTAAATTAAAACCAAATCATGCGCACGCTCATGACGCACATTGAAAGAAATTTGATCAGTTGATGTCTGTCCTTCGAGAGAGGCGGACGTAGAGTACCGACGCGAGAGTCGTGCGTCTCTGATCAAGATCTTATTTCCTGTAAAAGGAAGGAGGATTATACAAGCTAGGTGTAGGGTGAACACGTGGTACATCTCTATGATTATTTTCATTAAAGCCGGATTTGATTCCGGACTCAAGATTCAGATTTTCCGAATTTCGTTTATTTCTAAGTAATTCATTTCAAAATTACATGGAATGATTTGATGGCTCTAATCGTTTTAATATAACAATGAGTTATTGACAGGCTAAGCTAAAAGAGCTATAGTAGGTGCTCGACGCTGTTCCCACGAAACTCCCTACTGGGATTTTGTAACTTCCTACACTTCATGGTAATGAAAATTTTAGCATTTAACCTCCTTATACGTAAGTAGACTATGGGCCTTCCGAGGTTTCTACAGTATTGCAAACATTGTCGTACTAATACTCTCTGATGACCCATTTGTCCTACCGATATTGTAGTTTACGCGCAACAATATGCCATAATAATAAAATTACCCCCTAAGAATAGTTTATACGTTGTAAACAAGAATATATTTCTTACTATCTGTCTACTAAGGTCTTTCAGGCTCTACTGATAATCCAATCGAAATTTTATCGCGTTGAGATACTTGGACATAATAAAGTGACATTGTGGGTCTAGGATTACGCCAGTTTTCCTTTTTATGGCTCAATCGGGATATTTGCCGGGGCCAGGTGCTATTTGTGAGACATTGTGTAAGAATGTAGTACTTTACCTTTAATACCGGTTTTACCTAGTTTTTGCTCTTTGAGTCATCTTTTGTTTTCGTTCAAGTGGATCATTCATTCACACCCACTCGATCATTTGAATGAATGAGTTCGAATTCTTACTTTTGCAGAAAGAGTCTACTGAATCGTTTCGTTTAGACGCACATTGACTAATACGCATAATGATCAATGAAAAAAACATCACGAATACGCAAAATGACCATAGCAAAATAACCAATACGTGAAATGACCAATGGAAATAACATCATGAATACGCAAAATGACCAATCGCGAAATAACCAATACGTGAAATGACCAATGGAAATAACATCATGAATACGCAAAATGACCAATCGCAAAATAACCAATACGTGAAAAAGATGAAAAAGTTTGCTCAATTGAACTAGTTTTAAAACAACAAAGTGCCATAGTATTCAAAATACACATGCCATGTCAAAATACGAGTTGTTCTCGACTCGTCCCACTTTGGGCCGAATTCAGTGGGACGCGTCAAGAAATTGAAATTTTATGCTGAAAACGTTCTTGAACTATGGTTTCAAAATATGTACCTACATGGGATTTTGACAGCATCGTGCGAAAGTTTCGATAGCGACACGACGACATGGCGAATTTCGCAAAACGCTTATTAGTTCGTTTCATTCCGTTGAGCCATCGCCATTCGTCGAACTCCCGCGGTATTGTTGGTAAACGTAATGTTTGTAAAAGAATTTACTAAAAAAATATGATCATATTGTTTTTCTCTGCGCGCAATAAAGAATTATCCACTGTTGAAGGTGCGTCTCTTAAACAAAGGGTTTCCTATGATCCCACGCTTGGCAGGCAGATGACCGCAGTAGAGGTGTTAAAAATACACAGATGGAACAGGAAGCTGCTGCCATTCCTCTTGGTAGAATGGCAATTATTAAAACTTATTACAGCTATGGCGTAGTGGCCGAAAAGATTTTTTTTTCTGTGAATATTTCGAGCGTCCACCTGTTGCCGTTATCAATATCGAGCAAAAACGACAATAAAATCACGTTTGTTGTATGGTTAACTATTTGTTTTATTTTAATTTAGGTTACTATTTATTTTTAAAGTGAATATATAACTAAATATTGTATGAATATTTCAAGCCGTTGCCGTTAATTTCAACTAACTATCACGGTTCATGAGATACAGCCTGGTGACAGACGGGCAGACAGACACAGCGGAGTCTTAGTAATTCAATAATAGGGTCCCGTTTTACCCTTTGCGTATGGAACATAACAACACATAACAACTAACAGGCTAAAGGTTTCTTAGTCGCTTCTTTACTTTAGTCTACATACCGAAGCGACAGAAATCAAAAGTACCACTTTATTTCCGTGTCAGTGTTTTATTTTAAGAATTTGACCTTTTCTAAGTGTACATTTTTGTATTTATGGAAATAAAGAATTTTCGATTTTGATTTTGAACCCTAAAACATGTTTTTGATTCCTTTAAACATTTCGTTAAGTTTGTTAAGATGATTGTTAAGACTTTATGTTCTATCCATCTTCAAGGTTATCAGTTCACATAATTTCCCACACGATATAAAAGTGTGAAAACATTAAGGCAACATTTAGTTTGATTGTTTGTAACTACCGAGAACAATCCGCTTACGAAATCCCTTTATTGCTGAGACCGGCAATTGATATACAGGGGGTTAGAACAATTGCAACAATTACAAGCTTGCAATTATGGTTATTAGAGTTTTCGCATGAATAGATTTTGTAAGTTAAGTTAGAACTTAATCGTTCGAAAATGATAGTTAGTTCAGAAATTAAAATAAAAACAAGGCTTCCCAGTCGTGGGATCACAGACTACCTTAAATAAATTAAGTGCCTTTTTATTTTTTTTAACTTTTTCAACGATAACCCTGTATAAAAATTACGATGTGTGCTTTTGTACTGCTTCACGTTAATATTTAGAATAGGACTAGATCATTGATTGATAAAGATAGATATATTTTTTTCATCGACTTGAAAGAAACCGGTCGTAAATACTTAATTTAACTTGAATCAAGATAACAGCAATGGAATTGGCGGCCTTATAGTTTTAAACCGTATTTATTTAAGCTTTATGATGTAGTTCTGGACCTATAAGAACACTAGCTTCTGCCCGTGACTTCGCACGCATCGGGAAAAAAGTAGCCTTTCCATGTCCGTCCCCGGAATACCGTCTACCTCCCTGCCAAATTCATTAAATCAGCTGTTTGAACGTGAGAAGGTAACAGACAGACACTCAGATTTATTTACGAACTAGTTTCTGCTTCGGCTTCGCACGCGTTGTTTCTATGGAAACGTTTTAAAGTAATTTCTATCCTGTGGGAACTGTTCTATGGGAAAAAAGTAGCCCATGTTTGATTCCAGGCTTTAAGCTACATCTATGCAAAATTTCTGCCCGATCGGTTCAGTCGTTATGGTGTCAAGAGATCACAAACATCTAAATATTCAAACTTTCACATTTATATTTATTAGTGTGATGCAAATTATAACTTATAATATTAATATACGGTATTATGGTATAGTATGGATATTGAAAAGGCGGACCAAACCGCAAGCTAAAACTAGTTTTCATCTCACGCAATGTTTAATTGATACTATCTGTAATACACGCTGAGTACACGATCTTTGATAGAGAAGTCAATGACAACAAACACTGATATAGAGTTACCACCGGCGGCCGGCGCCGGCGGCGGCCGCCGTCCAATCGATAACTTGACCACTCCACCGCAACTAAACACACCCTGTATAGCAGTTTAAATCAATGAACTCAAACTAAAGCAAATAGAAATTAACTCTAACTTACAGCACTGAGGTGCAAAGTTCAGTAATCGACTCCGTATGCACTAGTAGGTAGGTATGCAGACCTTATTGTTAATGGAGAAAGGTTGAAAGTTGAAACAGTGCAATGATTTCCGTGATATGGGTTGGTTAATTAAAGCTGGTGCAAACGTTTTTTTTACTATTTTTCATAGAGGTCGACTACAATACAGCCAAATAAAATTAAACAAGCCGCTGATTCTTAACCAAAAAAATCCTTTGTTGCCGTGCCGCCGCCATTTACATTTCTCGTTGATATGAGTTTCTTTTTCAATAAATATTCTTATAGTTAAGTACGACGAAGCCAACCATGTATGTACATATATTTTGTTTTTTTTTTCTTGTGGAGGTACAAACTTTTCACACCGAATGAGGCTGGAGTGTAACTAAACTACTCTGACGTCACAAATCTGTCAGTGTCGGCAAAATTTAATATGCAGAACAAAATACAGTCGCGCCAACTCTGGCTGCGCTACCTATTGCAAGTTGCCATTGACTTGCAACTGCAACAGAACTTTGAGCTTTATCTATATAGCTTTAAGGTTCAGAATGTGTAGATGAAGAGTGTAAATCTATGATTTGCTGAGCGAATTGTTTGATTATGTTCCTACAAGTTCTGGGAATATTTACGGTCGATTGTGAACTCTATTGACCACAGCAATGTTCATCATTTACGAGCCAATAAATACAAATTACATCGCTGATGTAGTAATCGTAATGTCGCAGCCGGATCGTTGAATCAGCCCGATTGTAGAACAGCTGGGCAACGTCTCACGTGAGACGCTTGGAATACTTTTCGTGAGGCATTGGGAATAGGAACGTCTCACGTGAGACGTTGAGAATAACCCTAGGTAACATGCGATCCTGCATTAGTAGCAATTGCAGTATAATTACTATCTGAAATACTCATCAGTCATTCATCACTTACTAAGAGTTTTTTTCCACTTCTTCCACTAGCGGAC
Organism: Eupithecia exiguata; assembly: GCA_947086465.1. Classification (NCBI taxonomy): domain Eukaryota; kingdom Metazoa; phylum Arthropoda; class Insecta; order Lepidoptera; family Geometridae; genus Eupithecia; species Eupithecia exiguata. Next base: position 926,910 of record OX352246.1, read on the forward strand.
AAAAAATTGAAGTGGACAAATCCAATAACACCTTGTTACTGTCTAATGCAGGCGCCTCACATGGGCTATGTTGGTTCCAAGTTATACTGTTGGATCCAACACACCAATGTGAGGATCGATCTTGGAACATTATTGGATAAAAACGGAACATTGCGTCCAATAGCCAATGCCAACCCGACTTGTGTCGGTTTTTTGTACAAGTTCAAAGGCGAGGGGAGTGAAGTGTGTAGGCGGGAGGGCAACTTGGGTCCAACGTCACTTCTCGATCCACACATTGGTTGCATCAGTACGCGCTCTGCCGATGCCGAAAAGTGTCCCGTCCGACATGACTTGCTAGTAATAAATTTGATGAATAAATGATACCTGCTCAAACGTCCAGCCTTCCAATGCTCTTGGCATGAGTGTTTGCCCAATTATATTGGAGCCCATATGAGGCCAGAAACTTGGTTGCAATTATTGGCCATTCTGTTCGTAGCCAACGTTGGAACCAAGTCATAAGCCCATGTGAGGCGCCAGCATAATAGTATAAAATTTGACTTGTCTTAGTGCTTATTTTGTAAGCCTAAAGAAATAAACGTTATTGAGTATCGAGCGAATCCACGGGCCGAAGTTAGTAATCTAAAATGATAATTCCCATCAAATTCTTGTAGATTTAAAAGGCGCCATACAGTTCACAATATTACGCCATAGCAACATTCATTCATAATGCAATATAAATATAATCAAATTATTTATAATGCAACAAGGGCTTGGCTAGAAGATTTGATTAGGAAACCTTCGATTGTGTTGTTTTAATTAGATTTTATTTGTGCCGTGATTATTTGATTGATACTACTGTACGTAATAGACAATGGGGTGTTAAGAAAGAATTAATGTTTGGTCTATAAGGTGCCATAATCGCGGATCTTAATTATTTCGGAACGATATTTTGATCTTACTGCTAAGAAAACTTGTAGTCAGATCATTCTGTCGAACGACCGCCGATAAGCAGAATTCGGCCCCGGTCGTTCGACACAGCACAGGTCATTCATGGAGTGATCTGTCTGTACAAGTTTTCTCAGCAGTAAGATCTAAATATCTTTCCGAAATATTTAAGATCTTCGACTTATGTTATAACAATGGTATCGCCGCAGAATCCTCCATAGATGAAAGAAACACTAGATAATGTGTGCGGTGTTTTTTAAACGGAGATATTGATATATTGGGTTCAACCTTTCAACATTTGACACGCATGCCTCCATCTGTAGGTAGTTTCTTTTATCACAGGTAAATACCAAAATGTGTCATTCTGAAAGAATCTACTGATATTATGGGGAAGAGTGAGAGTTAATTCAATAAAATTCGGCCCAGATCGTGATTAGCCAATATTCATGCTTCGTCGGCATTTTCGTTCTTTGCGTAAAACGTCTACCTAAGATGAAATAGGTTAGTATTAGTTACAGAAGAAAAAGTTGAGCTCGAGCCTTAGTTTTAACCTAAATTTACTAGATTTGAGAGGCTGTCATGATCTAAAATATGATCGAATCCAGGTGTTCCGCGTTCGTCCCACTCGCTTCGGCCTAAAGTGGTCCCCGATCATGGAAAGTAAATGTAAAACTTCGAACCTAAAACGTATTTTGGTCACTGACCTTCCCGAGTCGTGTCGGTCTGCCGTCCTATTGGATTATGAGATTGAGGGAATAGGAGTGTCATGTTTGAGACTGGCCGAAATCCTGCTAGAAGAACATCATGATCATCATGATTTGGCTGTGTTATTATGAAGCTACAAGAGAGCACTGCCGACGTCTTTTACCGAAGACCAAAACAGACTTCGGTTTCTCAGCCATTGGAGTATTCGTTCTTGGCATTTTGCATCTACGTAAGATGATTTGTGGCGTCAGTTCGGCTGGGAGTAAGTAGGTAAGTAATTAAGGTCTAAACTCACCGTTCCTCCAGCATCTCGTTGAAGGTCTTGGACTTGGCGCGCGGCTGACAGGGCTCCTGTTCCATCTTGCGGAGCTCCACGCAGCGCTCGATGATGGGCTCGACGCGCTTCCGCCGAGACGACTTCCAGTTGTCTAGGTTCTGGGGAAGAAAGGAGGAAAGATGTGGTTAAAATCATGGAATTCATCAGTTTACAGGTTATGATGTAATGGATACCAAGGTTGATCTTGACTGAGATTTACCGGTGGGTTGTTTAAGAATTTGACCTCATTTAATTGTATTCTGATTCTGTTTTACAAAAGTAAAGGATTTTTGGTTGATTGATTGATTGTACACGGTAATAATTACGTAGTTTGGAGATCAAAGATGTATTAAGTAATTTTAAGTCTTAATTATTTTTCAATAAACTATTATTATTATAATATTTTTTTGCTAGTGCATGGTTGACGGACATGATCATAAAATTTTGGATAGAACCTCAGCGACGAACAACGAGGATAGTTATGACTAAGGCGCTTCATAAAGCGTTTTAACTCTATCGTTGCAATGCCCATAACGCACATTTCCGGGTCGCATCGCCAAATCTGGGCAGTAAATGCATTAAGGAACGTTGGGCGTCTGACGATGGACAAACGAAATCGTAACAGCAATGCCAACCAAGATTTGGATGGTCAGTCAGTAGCATTGATATCGTGTCGACCAAAGTGGCTATTCTGGTTTTCAGAAATAATGACACACTGACAAGCATGCGGCGTTGTCAGCTCTGCATCTTGCAAGGCTTGTAATGGAAGATTCGTCAGCAAGAAACAGGTATACCTAACTTGTTGCAAAAACTCCTGCCACACTTGCTATACAAGATTAGCACAACCGTTTAAATGGAATGTGAGCGTAAAACGCTAAATTGCTCTTAGTACAAGCCACTTGCACGCGAGGCCCCTGACCTGTTCAACAGATGCAATAAACATAACAATGGTTCCGATAGGCATGACGGGAGGGCCTGATGTTGATGAGCTTTCCAATGAAAAGGATCTTTGTCCTCGGCTATCATGTATAGTAAGTATGTACTGCAATCTTTTTGTTAGACCAGCGTTTGTTAAATATCTAAATGAGCAGAATCTTTATTATAATATTGTTTCACACCAAGAACATGTACAAGTTCATTCAAGATTAAGGGTCTAAGCTAAATAGATTTCAAATGATTGACTGTTTGACTATGATCATGTTGCATCTGACATTGTTTTTTTGCCATAACAACGCATTCATGATTTATGGCACCAAGTTATAGCCTATAGAAAATGCCAGCTGATTCTCAATTCACGTTTCGTTCTCATCTCAGATTTGTTTCATAAATTGCAATGCTACAATGTTCTAGCTTGTGTTGAGTGAGGCGTTTGTCCACTCTCTGCACGCATGGTGATCGCGTGTCGACAATATACAAGAGGTTTTTTTTGCAATTTCATTAGCAATAAGATAAATGCCGCTAGTTTGTTTGTTTCAAGTGATGCATAATCTTTGGCTTCTAAGAAATAAAAGAACTTTTATCAGCGAGGTATAATCCAATTTCCTAGGGCTTTAGTGGGTTTGCAAGGTAGAAATTGCAAAAATAAACCAACAACAAAAATTTATCTGTTATGAAGAGAATCTGCCATATTGGGTACCTCCCTATTGGATGCAGTTAGTTGAAATTGCCAGGACCGCCTAGACATGCCACCAGACATGCAAAGACTAGTCTAGCAATAGTCTTAAAACAATAACGGACTGATTGCTGTAACTTTCAGAATGTGAGCCTTTTCTGATTCTTGCCGATAGACGAGTCAGAAAAACTTGTGTACGCTTTTAAGGCAATTCTTGATGACTTTTTTTGTCCCGTCAACCATATTTGTCACAGAAAGTTCACTGAAGCCTTGCTTTCCGCTATCCCCATGCGCTATGGACCACAATTCAGACCAGAGTTAATAGGTCCATCGAGACGTATTACATACCAATGCTACAAACACTTCGATTGCACAACACCGTCTCCTAATGGCAGCTAATATCTCTAATAGCTGGCTATAAAACTGAGCAATGGAGGAAAGAAGAGTAGAATTTCTTCTTGTAGTCTCTGAGAATACAGATGCGTCGAACTCTAAGGTAGATGATCCAGGATATACAAGAGGATCAAATACCTAACAATTACACACAGATTGTAGATTGTCAAAGGATTTTTAATTGCGTGTAATTGTTTGGCCATCCGCTTGTTAAGGACCAACTATTTTTCATTGGAGACAATTATAATGGTTAAGCGAACGTCAGGGAGTAATTGGTATTTATGGCGGTAATAGCAGCCTTGGAATGGTTTAATCAACTTCATATCACGGCTAAATCAGAGACTATCAACGCCGCTGTAGGCATCATCATCATAAAGAGGAAGAGGTCCAGCTGGATGGAGATTTGCGTAGGTATTCGTGCTCCGTTATTATGAAAAAGAGAAACCATTCTTTACATTTCACCGAAAAGTGAAAATAGATTAGAAATTCCTTTCAATTTGCCAAATCAAAAGAGTCCTAGCAGATCGAATTTCTAAGTGTGTTAATTTGATCATGATGTTGAAAGGATGTAAAGCTTAGTATGCCTGATAACTGAACCTGATAACTTGGATAAATCCAAGGTCATGATCAATGGCCACATTCATTCGGGGTGGGTCGCCGTACATGGGCACCTTCTAGAAATATAATCCTTCTAGAAAAAAACCCAAGTAGAGTCCTAGTGTCCGATACAAGAACTCATCACTCTCCTCCCACTGTGCATAGACAGATAGCTTTGAGGCTGCGTAAGGTGTTTCAGACTAAGTGTGAAAGAACCCATTTCTTCGAAGATTCCTTTCCAATAAACTCCAACCATTTAAAACAATTACGTCGCCGTCAAAGCACCTGGATACCGGAAGGAGGCGCATTCCCCCGGCTTCGGTCGTTTCCGGCGCCGGGAATAACGAGGTTTTTGTTTACTCCGGTGAAGGATATTTATAGGCACGGAATCCGAATGCGTGTTGAAAGGTGTACACAGCGTTGTTGTTTCTGTGGGTATCGTTTGTTGGAAGCTTTACTTGGAATTGGATTATTCGAGGGTGTGATTTTGTTTACAGCTGACCATAGTGATGGATTATTCACCTGAAAGCTATTATGTTCCTCGAAACGAAGAAAGTCAGCCGCGTTTTATATAACATGTTGAAGCTGTTTTCAAACTGTGAATAAAAAAAGGTCAAATAGCTCCCTCTAGCTAGCTGTTCATCAAAAACGCACAGAAAACGAAAGAGACAGAAAATTCGTGATATTTTCAGCTAAAGTATTTCGTTTTTTGTAGGACATTTCTATAGCTTCATTGCTATGGCAAGCGGAGTTTGTGGTCGTTCTGAATCCATTTGTAATCTTGTTAGTCATCAAAACATCGTCGACAAGTTGTACGAGGAATTTCCAGTGTCACAGCACGGGTATGATTGTCATGTCACCCACTTTTCAACGTTTTCTCCTCGTCACGATTTGTCAGCACGACCCTGATTACTGGATGCCGATGGCCTGATCCAGGTTAATTGGCAGATCTTCTCTAGTTTTTATGCATTAATTCCTTTTACTGCTTGATTTATTGGCTGTTAAGGCGGGGCCTACAAAGTATCAAAGAAAGCAACATTGCTATCGTAAAAAATGTTCTCAGTGGTGAAGTTTTGCACTAACCAATTTTTTTGGTTTCTGTAAACCATTTTTATTGGTTTCTATAGCTTAAATTGCCCTATGAACATACAAATTAAAAAAATTAAAATATGATTACAAGGCAAAGCTACTTTCTGCTACTAATAAATTATGGATAAGTAAGTTTTTTTAAACTGTAGAACCTTGATCTGCGCGTGAAGAACTGATGCCATGATGATCGGTACATAATAAGGATGCTATCACGGTGGTGAAAGCAGCGAGAGCGACATTTCTGAAAACTATAAAAAAGTTATCTACTTCCGCTGTCCACGAAAATACAGGGTACATCTTCAAGCAAATGTAAGGGAATTCACAAATCATCTCGATACTTGAAATTCGAACTAACCTGTCAAATAAAAGGATACAAAGGAGCGATCGAATTTAGTAACATGAGTGAATTCGAGTTCGAATTCGAACTTATACAGAATGAGTCCACTAGCTAATGGCTAGGCTATCAAAGTTTTGAACTTGAAAAACTTGTGAAATGCGCTTCGCTCTGTTAACCCTAGACATTTCATCAATTTGCCCAGCCTTAATGGTCCATATCACGTGTGGGTATGTATTTATGCGCCGTAAATCTAGTATGGACCACATAAACAATGGCTCTGCTACTAATTTGTAGGCTAAGTTCAAGACCAGTGATTCATCGCCTTTACTTTAGTTAAGTCCATGGGATTAAAAACGCGCTAAAATTCTAAATGAATGGGGTTCTAAATTTCCTCAACTTGTGGGTATTATTTGTAAGCGTTATTTTGTACTAGCTGATGCTCGCGGCTTCGCACGCGTTGTTTTAGGTCATTTCTATCCCATGGGAACTGATTTATGGGATAAAAAGTAGAATATGTTACTCTCCATCCTTCCAACTAACTCCATGCCAAAAATCAAGCCGATTGGTTGCTTAGTTCGGCCGTGAAGAAAGAACAAACAAACAAACGACACGATCCCTCAGGTCTTCACTGAAAACCAGCGCTGGGTGTACATCAGTGTGCCAGCACAATGCTGAGTGAATGCCATTTTGCCATAAACACTGCTACGCACAAATCTAATTTATACTTACTTATGTAGTATTAATTAACATAGTTTTTAAGGTTATTGTGTATAGTAGTTTTAAGGTAAATAAAATATCTTCTATCTATTCAAACACACTTTCGCATTTATAATATTAGTTTTATATATCATTTGGATACTGCTACTAGAACTCTAGCACCGAAAAGCTCGCCTCTTATACATAGATGATACCAAATTGCCTTCCAAATGTGAGTGTGTGACTCTGCTCGTGCCTTTCATCGTCTATTGCACAGAAAAGTTCCAAAAAACTATCAACTCCAGTTTTAACTGCCCCACCGCGACTTCCTTCACTTCCTTGTTCACAAATAACCGTGGAATTTTTATAATACTCATTCGAGCTTTGATTGCGCTTGCGCATGATATTCCGTGGATTTATGACGCGCATTCCGTTCCAGCTCGCCTTGGGGAAATTAGTCATTAATTCCATCCGCCAGGAATGTCCTGATTTTGATTATGATTGTGTATAGATGCGAGAAATTTCGAATTTGTCACGGAAGGATGAATGTAAGTGCAGGTATGGTAATATTCTTGTAGGTTTGGTGGACTTGGCAGACGTTTCACTGTAGTCTTTCTCTCGTTCGATCCTTGCTGGCTCTGTGCGTTTCGGCAGCTCAGCGAATCGCCAACTTTGGTCGTAATACACTAGTGACGTCATCAAACGGCTCTATCGGATGACCATGCTTCCGAGAGAGCCTTTGTTGTGACCACAGCTAACACATGTTGTGTCATATTGAGTTAAGACAGGGAACTTTTTATAACTCGAGCATGTTTAGTTTCATTCTTCCTATTCGTATTGTATTTTTGTTGTGATTGATACTAAAATTCTATTCTATTTTTACCGACTGGCAATCTTTCTGTCGTTCGAACCTCGCCGGCTCCGTATGTTTTCCTAGCTCAGGCTTTGGAGCTATTTATTCTCTAGCGCTAAGGTGAAGTTGCTTTGGCAGTCGCGGTTTAAGAATCGGCCCCTCCTGCTCAGCCCGTGGAGGTAGTAAGAGCCGTCAAAGGGCAATCTACCAGAAGAAGGCCAGCAGCTTCCTTCTTCTGCTGCGCTGCAGCTGTGCAAAACCCCATTGTTTGGGGGAGTCACATTTAGTAGTGGACTTATGACAGCTGATAGGTAAGATGTAGTCTTGGATCATTCCCTAAAGTAACACTCAGACTGCCCTTGGCACCGGTTCTATCTACAGTTACTGTTACACTCACCGACTGCCAGTCTTCCTGCCGTTCGATCCTCGCCGGCTCAGTCCGCTTCGCTAGCTCAGCTCTCCGGAGCTGTTCCCTGGCCCGACTGCCGAGGTCCGCTGGGCCGACACGGACGAACTGTAGCGGGTTCGCGGCCGGCTTCCCGGGCAGCACCGCTGTCGTGTGAGGACGGACGCCGAGGAAGTCGGCGCTGTCTGTCGTCTGAAACAAATAGAAATGCTGTTAGAATAGGGCGAAATTGATTTAGACTCAAGAGCTTGTGCAACCATCATCAAAGTTTACTCTACAAGGATTAAGGAGAATCAAACTGGCAAACAAACCAGCCGAAATGTCAGATTGTACACGCAAATTGAACCAGTTCTGTACAACTGGTGTCCATTGCATGCCTTGAAGACACAAAAGGTATGTTACACAGGGTCATTTTCGAACGACTTCAACAGAGATGTACCTATAGCAAAGTTATAGTATGTAGTTCAGAGGATAAACACTCAATGTACTCGCTTTTTGGTTATTTTGCTTTACTAAATCTCTCTAAAAATATCTTCCTCTTCTTATCAAACCTTTCGTAAGACACCAAAAACAAACACCCAGCGGAGCGAGGCTAATCAATTCTCGAACGAACGATTAAAACAGTTATTTAACTGTTCGCCAAAATTAAGAAACGAATTAATTATTGACGATCTGTTACTGCATAGTCCAAATAGAATAGTTGGTGTATTGTATTGTGGGTGTTTTTATTAGAATTTTATATAAAGCTAGTCATCTTAACGTACAATTTTTTTTTCAAATATCGCTGCTGTTTCTCGCTCGGTAGACAATAATTAACGAATTGACAGATACTGGGTAAGGTTCAATATTTAATTAAATGAGCTGTTAATTAAAACCTGCACATTACTAGTTAATTAGAAAGCGTTGATTTACTTTCTAATTAACTAAACTGGTATTAACGCGCCGATCAAAGTAAAATTATCTGTAGACCTTTGTTAACTTAAGACTGCATCGCCAGTCTCTTAAAAGCAAAGTGACTTTGTGAGCGTCTGATAATCTATTTTTTACCAAAGAAAATACAATAATAATTACAACTAATATTTACACTTAAATCTATTTTCTAAAAATCTAAGCCGTCACCAGAAGGCAAAGTGCCCAGAATGCTGGCAGCATTGCCACGTTGAATGGCAATGCTAATTCGTTGACCGAAATAAAAGCCAGCATTCCGATCACCTGTGGACTCTATTAGGAGTTTTGCTAGATTTTTTACCATAATAGAACTAAACAACTCAATGGATCTAAGCTAAATTGATAAAGGATAGATTTTGTCCTGCGGTGATCGAAAAACGTACGATTTATTCAGGTACTAGCGGTCTGCCCCGGCTTCGCACGCGGGTATACTCTATTCTATAGCCTATGTTACTCAGTGATAATGTAGCTTTCTAACGACAAAAGAATTTTTGTAATCGGTCCAGTAGTTTTTAAGTTTATTCGTTACATACAAAAATACAAATCTTTCCTCTTTATAATATTAGTGTAGATTAATATTATGTCATATAAGCGAAGTCACGGTAGAAGCTTAGTCTTTCAGTGGCTCAACACACTAAGTAAATTCATCTCTCGCGCACATCACGAAACCGAAAGTGGCTAGTCGTGGTCACGTCCAATAAATCAAACATTATCGTGCGTACGCGCAGAATTGAGTCTTGTTCTAGGATAGATTGAAATAACCGTGACAGCTGGTTTTCTGGTTGGCTTGGTTTATGAATGGTGTCATATGTTTTACTGTCTCGTAACGAGGGGATCATTTAATACTTTTCCTTTCTTTCTAATATCGATTGGCTGAAATCTTATGCAACGAGATCTAGATTCAAGTCTAGATCATCAATCAATCAATCATGATCTGTATCGATACATATCATTACACTTCATCAATGCAGTAGATAAATAAATAAACGAATAATGCTGGACAATTCACACAGCATTATCTAACCCCAAGCTAAGCCGAGCTTGTGTTATGGGTACTAGATAACTGATATACATAATACAATACAGTACATAGATAGATATACTATAAATAGAACACGACCAGATCACCCTGAACAAATGTCTGCAGATCGTACACACATTTGTCCCGAGGCGGGAATCGAACCCGCAACCTCCTGCGTCGCAGGCAGACCGCCGAACCACTTCATCCTTGCTAAATCACTGCTGAAAATCAAGAATTTACAGTTCTTCGATGACCATGGCCTCTCATTAAAAGACCTATATTCAGCAAACGAGCGACGCTCAGTGTTAGGTAATTTATAGTATCAATACTCCTTGCTATTTATAAACGGAAAAGTAACTCGGTCTGTCTATCTTTCTGTCTGTCACCTTGATCAAGGCTAAGCGGGCGACATATCTTTACGATATTGTAATTGTATAGTTTACATTCCTGTGAATTACAATAATATACATAATAGAAACAAATTAGAACCACTATTTACAATTGAAACAATTGAGCTTAATGCAGACTGTTGCACAATCTACAGGTATCAATACCAGTCGCGCACGTCCCCAAGACGCTGGCTGCATTGCCCTGCTGTATGCAATGCTGATGCGCTACGCCAGCTTCTCACCAGCTCTCGGGTCACGAGCTGCTTCGGCTCAGATAATTTTTTAAAAGCCTGGAGAGCCTCAGTACCCCACGGACCTAGGGGAGCAAAGCGTAGATTCTATCGAGACCTGCATATTTACTCCTCTTGTGTCCTGTGAGCATAGTATTGAAATAAACGCATTCAAAGCCTCGGGTAAAAGCTATAGGAATAACTTGTTTGCGTTCAATTCATTGCGTATAGATACACTATACGCATACGGATATTTCTTAACGATCAGTCATTACGCCCGCAATAAAGCGGTGACGTAAAACAATATAGGAAAACTTTTATGTTTGTTTTTGAATAATACATGAAATATAAAATTAGAAAGGTACGTGTATAACAGTTGTTTGAATAACTGTAGTACATTATACTCGTGGTATACGGGAATTGGGCATTTTGTGCTTTCATTTATCTACCAGCCCGTGACCGAGCACTATCGGACAGTTGGGTAATTGAATACAAGTATTTTAAAATCACCTGATAACTTTAATGTTACAGAAATTGATTTAAAGCTATAAATTATTTTTTAATCTTAGCATCGATTAAAAATAAGTAACAACAGTGCTGCCGTCAAACACGTCCTGTATAAATTCAATTTTTGTCCAAGGGCCTCTTTAAAAACAGAAGAGGCATGATGTAAAAACCACGCTGGGCATTTTGTTTTATTTATGTAACAAAATCCACAGTCCCTTTTCTACATAAAATACATATAACTTAAAATACATGTTTTTTTTTACGACCAATAACGGATTGACATGATTTACATTTACATGACATGACAGGCAATAAACAGATAGGCAAGGAACAGAACCTAAACCTGACCACATCCTGATCAAGATAACGACCTTCAGTTTCTAAGTCGGAGAATCTCTCACTAGGCCAGAATAGTAGCACTAGCTGTAAACTTTAAGATAAACAAACAATGTCATTGACCTCTCTTCCTGCTTCGTCCAGACATAAATGCCTATACTTACCAACAATACACGGTACTTAGCATTGCAAAACAAAACAGTGATTATCCTCCATGGTCCTTCGACCTATCATTAGGGCATTCCCACTCTCTCCCTAATGATCAGTGTCAGGCAACAATGGTTCGGTTTGATTGTTGGTTTATTCGCCAGGTCTATTCGTTTCGTAACTCTGTGGTTGTGTGATAGGGTTGTGATTGTGTCAGTCAGTGTCATGTCAATCTATCGAGTATTTTTAATACTGAAAATAAAATAATGTACACAATTGTCACGAAACAAGAGTACCTACCTAGAAAATGTAGTGTATAGAGTGTGCGGTTAAATTTCAATTCATGTAAACGGATATTGAAATAACGACATCCGAGAACCGAAGAGACGATAGTTTTCTCATTAGATAATATCGATAATCTTACACATAATCAATGCATAAGCGACATCGAGACCGGTTAGAACTCGTAATGTATTCGAAATAGTGAAAGTAATGACTAGATAAAGGGTATAATAGGCACATATCTCCGAAATATTTACCTACGACACGACGACAGCCGTCCAAACTTTCACTGTCAATGGCGATCGCACTAATCCACGCCCAATCACGACCGACATGACATTATGCCTACTTTTTATCTAAAAGTAACAATGTCAACAATCGTAACGGAACGTTATAAAAAAAGAAAGTGGAATCCCTACGAACAAAGTTCACACACTGGGCAGCTGCACTCGAAATTAAAAATAGAACTAGCAATCCGTTGGGCGTTCTAAATTTCCGTACGGTATGCGTTTTATATTTAGAACTCGACTTAGTTCAATTCGACACTGTCGTTTGTCACTTGCTCGTTCTATATTCGAATGAGTTTTCACGTTTCGTTTTACGCAGACAAGATGGTAGTGTGACGCGCGCAAGTTAACTGGGAGCAAACTTTCGCGGTTTTCCACAGCAAGTGTCCAAGAGAGGGGAAAGTAACGTGTCTTGTTAATTAATGAATAATTTTAACGGTTGATACCCGAAGCATGTAATTAAATTCAGATAAAACGGTAAGTTGCTTTTAAATGAGCTCTATGAATTTGTGTAGTGGTTAAATACCAGAACCAAATGGCTTTGTGCGTTTTGTCCAACCCAATACTACCACGCGAATGTAATTAGTCGCTTGTCAAAGTCAAATTGAAAATGGAAAGGATACGACAAGACACGACATAAACAATAATTGAGAGTGTTTTATTCAAAAAACACAATCTTTTTCCACCGATTAATGCATTGTATCATTTATTGAATGACCAAAACTACTATTACTATGAAGAATAGCTTAACCTACAACAAGATTAAGTAACATAGACGTTTCAAAAGAGTCGTATCACTGTTGTAAAACTATTAATTTTGTTAAGTAAAATGTTACCTTTCTAATTACATCTCTATGCCGATTCTCATCACGACTTCACAATTCGACATTCAAGCTAAATGTCATAATATGTCACTTATGACAGTTCTGACGTAAGATAAGTCTTTAACTTTTGTGTCAATGGTTACGCATCTTTGCATTTTAGTCATTGGCACGTTAATGTTATGAAACGGTTATTCTAATTGTTGTTATGTCTACGATTTTTAATTACTTTTTTCAATCTGTCATAACGCGAACGGTGGCCGACCGCGGAGTTCAGAATAAGTGGCAAGTTCATTAAACTTGTAAACAATCTTTACGAGCGGCGCGTGCGCACGAGTAATGCAGAAATGTTATACTTTGCAGGTTTACATTATGCCCGGAAAAGGTTGCACAGAAAAATAATTACTTAGTAATTTGCCACTTGTGTAGATACCCTAGCTGCTATGGTATCTACACAAGTGGCAGTGCTAGGGCCTAGCACCTTCTCATCTTGCAGGGACATCAGTAAGGGCCGGCTCCGCAGCAACATCAGCGGATTAGTATTTAGAGTATTTATTGATTAGTATTTCCGCCGTTTGAGTCCCTCAAACGGCGGAAATACGGAAATCTTGACCGAGCTTATCTATTCGAGCCGTTTGGGGTGGAAACCCTAGGTCCTTGGAGTCCTGGGGCACATGCAATATACAAAGATCTAACAAAACTCCTAAAAGAGTCCACTGGTGATCGGAATGCTGGCTTTTATTTCGGTCAACGAATTAGCATTGCCATTCAACGTGGCAATACTGCGAGCATTCTGGGCACTTTGCCTTCTGGTGACGGTTTTGATTTTTAGAAGCTAGATTTAAGTGTAAATGTAATAACACACTCAATAATTATTGTGTTCTGTTATTATAAATATATATAAGTTTTCTTTTAAGTTTACTTGAGCTAAAAATTAAGTTTCAGACTGTGAAATTTTAATAAAGCTGCAAATGACTCCACTACTAGAAATTTACTTTTTCCCTAGTTTCCGCCAAATATTATTTTTGTGACAAGTGAAAAGTCACTCCTTTTGATGAATAATGACTTCACAATCTTTTTAATTTTTTATTTAGCGTGTTTTAAGTTTTCCGGGACAAAAAGTAATCCCTCGAGAAGAATTCAGGGAATACGTATAAAAAAATTATAAACCTACAGCCGAACATAGAACATCCTCCTTTTTGAAGTAACTTAAAATAACCCTATATGCAAATGCAAATTATTTCCACAAGACTCACCAAAGAACGCAAAAGTAAAAAATAAAATTGATAATGCCCCACTAATGCACAAAATTCCTTGTTCTTTCCGTGCCAAAGGCCCCGCACACACTGTGCGACGACCAGGTTGCCTTGTTGCATACCAGCAACTTTCTCCAAACGTGAACATTTTCCTAAAACACCTTGAAGTTGTAAGTTTGTTCTCGTAATCGCCATAGCGTTATGCGGATGGACGGACATTGAATGCCAAATGATATTGAATCGTGTCGCAATGGTATAAAATTCCATGTCGCGTGCAAAATGGATTTCGAGGCGAACGTGAGTGAACTGTTATTTAATATGACGGTTATCGGACAGAATGTTGCACCTTAGTATGTTGAGGTAAGTAGGTCTTTATATCTATGAACAGAGGATACAAATTCGTTTGTGACTTCATCAATGTTAATAGGTTTCCAGAGAGCGTAAAGCAACTTATGCTATACGGGACACTGGTCTAGGAAATAGATGGATAGATAGAAAACAGTTTATCATACCACAGAAAAGCGGAGAAAGTACAGAAATAAATGGATAGAATAGAGGAATTATAAAGGGCGGCCTTGTCGCTGAGAGCGATCTTTTCCAGACAACCTTAGGATGGACTGGACATGTAGAAATAGTATAGAAGGTGGCACTTGAATAGATATATTAAGTTATTTAGAGAAAAAAGAAAACAAATACTGCCTTAAACATTACCATAATACCTACATTAATAACATTATAATAAACATACATAGAATTCATTACGGATGTAAGCGGGTTAACTACGAACCTTATTTGTGTTGGAAGAACACAAATAAGGTTTATACGTAATGAATTCGTCAAACTACGATAGTTTTTATAATAAAACATACATAGACATAAAACAAGGCTGTCAAACTTGTAGGTACAAGGATAAATTATACTGATGCAGCAGTTTTTGAAGATATAGGGAGTGATATTCCACGTCTGATGTTCAAAGGGAGAGCATTCCATAGACGGGTAGCTTAAAAATAAGATATTATAAACAACAATACTTGATGTCTGTGGCGATCGCACCGTAAGAATCGACCCCTCCTTACTAGAAGAAGGGCAACAACTTCCTTGTATGTACTTTAACACCACTGCGACCACCAATCCGCCTGAAAAGCATGGTGATTATGGCAATACCCCCTTTGTTTGGGGGAGGCAAGTCCAACAGTGGTATGTGTTACACGTCATCACGCAGCTCCTCTACCCCAAAGTAAGCAGAGCTCGAGTTATAACTACCAGATGATCATTGACACTATAAATAGAAAACACCCAGACCCGCAACAATTATCTACAGATTATACAAAAATTTGTCCCGCGGCGGGAATCGAACGAGCAACCTTCAGCGTCTCCGACGGACCTTCAAGCCTGAGTCCAGTAGTGGACCAGTACATAGGCCGAAGTGTAGTCAATCTATGCTGATTTAATATTAGTGTTGATGTGTTTCATTCATAAATTATGAAACTCCGCCGTTAATGGCGTTCATGTATATTTACGGAAAATGTTTATAGATCGAGCCACACGTGGTTCCTGGATGTGTTTACAGTTTAGTTTACATCTAAAATGTTTATCCGTTTGAAATCGATGGAATATCTGAAGAAGATTGTTTAAGTTGTGGTTTAGCTTTTAAAGTTTGTAAAAGGTTCGTCCGATGAAGTTCAATCTCCATGGCGCCAGAAATATGGCTGTGTACCTAGCGGAAACTATGAGATAGGTACCTATGTATAAAAGATGTGAAAATGATATGATATAGTTCGCCCATCAGCTCATTTCAACCCACTGCTTTGCCCAGCAGTTGACGTGAGACGTGGACACTCACGGTAGGACTGGTCTACCAGTTTAAAGTCGCTCAGCGAGCTATGGAAAGAGCTATTCTCGGAGTTTCTCTAAAGGATAGGATTCGTAACGAATACATCCGACAGAGAACCAAAAAAAGAGAAACAAAGTTATCGACATGGCTCTAAGAATTAGCAAGCTGAAGTGGCAGTGGGTTGGCCATATCTCGCGAAGAAATACAACCGCTGTAGTTAACCTGTTCTTAACTGGAGTCCACGACTCGGTAAACGAGACGCCCTCCCGCCAGGTAGGATGATGATCTGCGAAAGACTGCTGGCAGATGCTGGATGCGTCAAGCTGAAGACAGGGCGCTATGGCGTTCATTAGAGGAGGCCTATGTCCAGAAGTGGACTAACATAGGCTGATGATGAACTAAAAGACCTTCACCTTCTTATCCAAGTTGTTCCTCATTTTGAAAAGGATGCTAAAACTTCTTCTTACCGAACACTTTCAGATTACATAAAATATTGCAATTCGCTACATAATACAGACAATACCACAAATAGTTGCATTGCGTACAAATGCTTGGAAGCACGATAACCTCTGCCATAGTGTAGCTCTTACATAGTAGTGCAATTTCTGAAAAGCCTACATGTTAGCAAAAATCACTTCACACAGATTTTTTAGTTGAGAGTGCTGATGAACGTGTTCATTGATGCTTCATGAGGCGAATAAGGCTTAAATTTGGCCAAATGTCAATATTCATAAAATTTTATTAAACGATCTCTGTGGCGCGGTGGGCGAAGGTATGCCTGCGACGCAGGAGGTTGCGGGTTCGATTCCCGCCTCAGGACAAATGTGTGTACGATCTGCAGACATTTGTTCAGGGTGTTCTGGTCATTTTCTATGTACAATAAAAAATGTATATCGTATTGTATTATATTATGTATATCAGTTATCTAGTACCCATAATACAAGCTCTGCTTAGCTTGGGGCTTAGATAATGCTGTGTGAATTGTCCAGCATCATTTTATTTATTTAATTTTTTTATGATATATTTATATTATCGGCTTCGCATCATAAAAAAATTATATGTATATTTATATTTAATTTTTTTATGATGCTTCGCACGCGCTTTTCAAGTAGCCTATCTCGGTCCCCGGGATACCATTTACCTCCCTACTCTGCAAATTTCATTATGATCCGTTCAGCCGTTTAGCCGTGAAAAGGTAATTTATTTATTTATTTATTTATTTATTTAATAGACAGACAGATAGAATGACATACAGATAGAGTTACTTTAGAATTTGTAATATTAGTATGGATTGTCTCAATATTCCATGTTTTTAGATTTATTTGTTACCCAGCGTTTTGTCTTCAACTCCGTTTCTGAATGCGACTCTTCAAATGAGCGCTGGTAAAACACTCATCGATAGCTAGAAGTACATCGTAAGATAAATCAGTTGAAGTACTGTTTGACCTCCACTATGCCCAGGTAACTCTCACCGGTCACAGTATAAACAACAGTTTCTACGTACTGACACGCGACTTGGACTTGTAAATATTATGTGAAGAGAAACCAAATGGATTACAACTACTGGTATAAGCCATTTCACTGTTTCTGTTTCTTATAGCTTAAAAAACACGTTTATTGGCAATGACACTACCAAGTCTGTGTTAACACTCGGAGATATGTATAAACGCAGTTCCACCATTCTTCGGCAAGAATTGTCTATTGTATTGGGTCCAACAAATCAGTGTTGACTCTTAAATTTTATCCAAAATAGTAATAGTAATATAATAATAGGTAAATAGTATCCCGGAGATACTACTTACCAATCTCCCTGAAAAAAAAAGAGGTCCGTTTATGGCTGTTTCGTCTTTTAAAAGTCACAATCACAAGTAAGTAACTCTGAAAGGGACAAAATTACTTTCGAGATTTTTAATTTAGCGGTATCGAAGTATGGATGACCAAATCTCTCAATTGTTTAGTTAGTTTTTGTAAAACTTGGATGTTCGTTACATCTTCATGCCAAAACTAAAGAATGGTCTTACCGGGCTAGTATCCTTCAAATTATAAGTAGTTTGGTTCCTACAGCGGGGCAACATGTAGATTGTTTGCAACAGTCTGCAGTTAGCTCAATAGTTTCAATTGTAAATACTAGTTTTAATTTAATTATATTATTTGTAATTTTCTTTGTTAATAAAGTATAAGTAGTTTAGTATCTAAATTAACATTTTTATAGGAAGCAAAAGTGCGGGCAAAAGCTAGGAATATTAAACTTTACTGCGCAGAGTAATTAATTATTATCAGGAACTATCAACAGTTACATTAATATTAACACTATTTAATTGCAAATATTATGTCCACATTACCATATCATCTCTTGCAATAAATGATACTGATTACTATTTATGATAATTATACATTCATACCTAATTGAACTTTTAAACATAAAACCGATATTGAGAGGAAATCCCGGGAATCGAAAGTTGTAAAAACATATACATATAGATTGAGTTTTTTATGCATATTTTTATTAACAAAGAAAATTAAAGTCAAATAGTAGAATTAAATTAAAACTAAATAGTATTTACTTATACTATATACTTAGTATTGAAACAATTGAATAAACAAACAAACAACAGATGTGTGTATTATAGCTATTTTATGTGTATATTTAGTTTATTAGTTTATCTTTAGTACACCCCCTGCCTTTCTTAAATTCACATAATTCTCTCCATCCAAAGTTTGCCTGGAAGAGATCGCTTCTAAGCGATAAGGCCGCCTATTGTACTTGTCTCATGTAATGTCTTTTTGTAATGTTCTTTTTCTTGTGTACAATAAAGAGTTTTTGTATTGTATTGTATATGTACATTCTTGTATCTACATGTGTAAGTTGATGATTTCTACAAATGGAAACAGATACTTCAGTAGGCGCACAACCAAGACTACCAGCCATAAGGAAACGACCGTCAAAGTGGGAACATCTCGGTTCTGTCGGTATGCAAGAAATAAACAAAGGTTACTTGACCCCGGCTTGTCGATTCGTTTTGTTTAATTACACGTAAAAGTTGTAAATTACATGTAAAAGTTGTAAAAGTATTACATGAGTTACATGTCCGACGGTAGCTTTGTTTATGACGGTTGTTCAACAAGGCAATCAACTTTATGGATAGACAGAAGTTGTTTGTAATGGTCCAACGAAACCACAAACTTAAGGAATCATTGGACATGTAGACTCAGGCTGGTGTTTACCAATAGATAATCGGGCAATTAGTTAGCTTCGACCGTTAACATTGACGATTAATGTATGAAAGCTTCTGCTTGTGTGTTTAAACGTCAATTAACATGTAATTTCTCGGTTATCTTTTGGAAGAACACATGCTTCAATGGACTATAAAATCATCCATGAGCGCGTATCTACACGTGAAACAGCTGTACAAAAAAATGATTTTAAAAAAATGGGCTTTTCACTTCGGTACTCCTACTTTAAAAATACACAGAGCATAATTATACGTATGTAGTCCAGCGAAATTTCATAATTTGTAGTCCAAGTACTTGATGATGACATCATCATGATCAAGTACCTTGAAAGGCCAAGTTTGAAGAGTTCACCTCTCGTCTCCCAAGTCTCAAGTGTGCATGTTCATCTCAAGAGAAATGAGAAAGCAACTCTTATCAAATAATCAAACAGTGAGTGACCGATAGCCGGGGTCGGCGACCTCTGTGGTAACTACAGCTAGGCGAGGATGGCTGGGTCACTGCAGTTACCTATGGGTTTAGTTAGATTAAACTGCTGTTGGTAGAGGTATGGTGAAGTTATTTGAATTAAGTAGGCATAACAACCACGAGTACAAAAATAACTAATAGAATAGGTCTTGTGCGTATACACGCATTCACAAGCCAAAAAAAGTGCATTCATCATCATCATCATCTTCTATTTGCAGTATGTGTTTTACTGAAGCTAAAATGTTTACGTATGTATATTGAGTGTCGTGTGGACCTTTATATGTATTATATTAGAACTTGTCTCATGTCAACATTTATTTTAATAAGCACAATATGTTGGTGTACCTTTAGTAAATAAATAAGTTAACCAGTGATTCTCTCAAAGCTATGACAATACAACAAACAGTAATAGAGCAAAGCGAACGGTATCGCCTAGAACCCGCAGGTGCAACTAGGACCTAATAGGGTACAGCTAGGAATAGAAGCGGTGTTCTTACTAGGAATTACTAACAGGGATGGTGCACGAATTCTGTGAGTGATTCCAAAGTTACATTGTCTGTTACCCTTTCACGACTTTACAGCCGGTTTACAGCCGGTTTTTCGAAAAACCGACTGGTCAACCTAAATGAAATTTGAAGACATCGTTCACAACGATAGTCTTTTGTACTTCCGCGTTTCCCGGAATTTACTGTTATTAGTGTCTTCACATTGTGTGCTATATTAAAAATGTTTATCTATTGTCTCCTTGGAGAGGACTTTTAAAAAGGAAAACCGCGTACAAAAAAAAATCGCGTGTTATGGTAGTGAGAAATAAAAGAACAACGGATATGTCGCCGCCACATTGTAGAATCAGCCCGTTGGTAGACCGCTTAGGTTTTTGTAAAACCACATTAATTTCATTCGACGAGATGGCTAAGTGACGTTTAGCCATACTGTTGAACGTATATAGGCTACTGAATAAACCGCGTCGCCGTTCTTGAAACGGGCTGATTCCACGATCCGGCTGCGCCATATACAATAAGTACCTAGCTAGTAATGAAACGATCTTAAATTCCACATTATGTTGTAAAGGCTAGGTGCTACAAAAGCTATAAAAGCACATACGCGTCACTTAACGCCCTGAAGTTATGGTCACGCCAACCCGCCCGCCCACGGCCGCGCCGGCCCCAAATATTGCATAACCGCTGGAATGCGCGGGCCCGTGCCAATGACATTTGACCAGCGCTGGTCATCGGTTAGCAAACAGAGTAAAAGGTTACTCCAGTTCTAATAGACACATAGAAATGTTTGTTATAATGTTCAGAGAGAAAGAAAGATATGTACATATTTAAGGCGTTTACTAAGGCAAAAACACGAAAATTTGGTTGATTGTGGAGCTTTGAAATTTATGAATATATCCTGTAACACACATCTTGAAGGGTTTCTTGGCGGTCCCAAATGCTTGCCGTTAATTATAGTGTAGTTGTTATAGTGTTAGTTCTAGTGTGTGTGTGTAGTTGCTTCGAACACTCTTTTTATCGGTGTCTCAAATTCGATTAGTACCAAATTCAGTATAGGACTCACATAGTTCGTACCTATTTCTTGGAGGTGTATTAGCTTCGAAAAGCAGTCTAAATAACGACATTATCCTTCATGATCCTTCGCGTCTATGACACAAGTTTCTAAACTTAGTTAGAGCGAGGTGTTGAACCAAATGGTGAAATAGGTCTAAAACACAATATTGTTATTGTACCAATAAAGTAACACTAGTAAGTAAGACCTTCAGAAATAAATGATTTATTATTTATTATTATTAAACGTACAAACGTATTTGCGAGTACAAAATCTGTGATACAAACCTATAGGGAAGTGAAAGAAAAAATTTCGAGGAAATTTTATGGAATCGTGTTTTCGAAGCATTATGACATTTATGACGGATATGGGTAAGTCCTGAAGTTAACTATATATATATATTTATAAGTTAAATATTCAGCAGTTTGGAAGATATGGACATTCGGCGGAATTGAAAAGAAACAATTTGAGGTAGTATACACTCTTAACAAAGTGTCAACAAACAAGAACAAGGTTTCTAAACAAGTCTCATTCACATAAGTTAAGAGTGTGCTCATCACTCACGACATTATCTAACCTTATGAATGAGTGTGGAAAGCTTCCAAATGACTTTCTTAACCGATGTTGTTTTATAGCTAATGAAAGTTGTAATTTGTGATCAGATGAGGTCTTGGTCTTGCCAACCCTGCCAGAACTCATTGAATAACACTCAATTCAACGAGTTCAAGGGCGTTTTGCAGGAATTCTTTAAATTAACCAACGAATTCAAGATAAGATTCTTAGAATGCGGTCTTAAGGGCCTAGATCACGCCTAGATATACTACGACGCTATGGATTTTTTTTATGGAATCGTGTTTTTTAAACTTAAGAACGATAGAGTAATTTCTAATTAATTAAAGTAATTCTTATAGGCTCAAGAATTTAATCGCTGATCAACCCGTATCCATATCATGAAAGACCTTTCCCTGCTGGCGCAGACGACACAATAGGTACTGCTTATTTTAGTGCGGTCATTCCAAATTTAAAATATACACGGTCTAAACCAAAACCTAACAAAAGACGGTGTAAAACAAAAGATGTATAGTTTCCGGTTGACCACGATGACATGTGAATGTGAATAATGTGCAAAATGTGCCCTCGCGAACCGTACGCGAATCAACTTGACCATTTCAGCTTTCGAACGTCAAAAAAAATATGTCCAGCATTAATTACTAGAATGCGACCTTAACATTAGAATATTTCAGGAAGTGTAAAACGGATGCGGCTTACATTATCTTCCCTAGAAGAATTTTTAATTTTATGTGACGAGTACAATACAATAGTACAATATAATACAATAGTGTGACGAGTAATTATAGTTCAAGTTATATTTAACTAAAATAAGCCATAAATAACGCATTAAATTATTGAATCTCTAATCTTATTATTGCGTTTCATAAAGTGAATTGAATTGAATATTTTACAGATGAAAGAGGCTTCTGATGATAATAAAGTGCAAAAACCCTAAAATAGAAAATAATAAAACGCTAACTAATCTCTCACCTAGGTATCTCTCGTTTTCTCGTATCTAGGATCTCCAAAAACAACCATTGATAGTTTTTTTTTGCAACACAACTTGATTCTCCGTACACCTCCGAAGCACCACCGCGTAACACTGAATAGAACAGCCTGCAAGCTTGCAACTTGAAGGTAAGTGCCGTCACGCTTGGTTATCGCTTGCAGAAGACGTATCAGTTTCATGTTTGATGAACCTTTCACTTTGACTATTAATAATTATTATTGCATGCTTGTACTCTTTGTTTTATACAATACTTGAAACAAGTATCTGCTTGTCAAGTGAATCCGACGGTTTTTATCAGAGCAATACCTCGCAAGGTAAAAACGAAGCGCGCTGCACTGCTCCCCGCTCCCGTCAACGTTTAAATGGAAGGTTTAAATGCAAGCCTAATCTGCATGGCTGCAACAGTACCTGATGGATAAATTCAAACACTGGCTAGCTTACAAGTACCTGTGGCCTGCGATTAGCCCATGTCATCAACACTTTTTTCATGAAGACGACTCGAATTGTACGGTCCAATCTAGGCGTCCCAAGTGATATAAGCAGCGAACTGTCACATTCAGTTACTAAATGGTGACATGACAGTGGCCGACCGTTCGACCAGCCGTGCCATCCAATTATCTACTTAAGACTGCAGTTGTACGGGTTCACCGCGTGCCGGTCGCTGATTAGAATGTTAATCAGGTCAGGAAAGAACGCTCATTTACTTAGCAGTATCAGTCAGTAGGTTATTGTCCGTCCACGTTAGGTTCGCGTCGTCACCATCGTGGATATGGTCCAAAAGATACCGAGCTGCTGTTGGTTTCGTTAGATTTGGTAGCATGTACAAGCAAAACACATGAATGCGGTGTTATAGAATAGAATAGAATAATATTTATTTGTAACTCCATCAACATATAGGTACAGACATAATTTAGAGACAAGAGACAAAACTACTGTCGATAAGAGTCACAAAACGGTCCCTGTCTCAGCATGGGTTGGTTGTAAACACTTTACAACCAACGCTGGTCTTCCGACAGAGCCGTTTGGTGACGTCACGGAAGATAACACATATATTATACACAAAACAATCAAAAATATAACGATAAATAACCTACGGCAACGATTGACAAATAGATACAACAGATGATAACTATACGGGCATCTAGCATTCACAACAGTCTGTGTAGTTATTTACTTTTACAGGTGACATTTATAAACACATTTTATGAAATACGATGAGACGCTGAAATACAGATATAAGTGATTTCTTCTGACAGGGCAAATTCCATGTAGGTAAGTACACACATACAAACAAGGCAGAAAATTAGTAGGTACACGTTTCTGCCAATAAACTAATCAAAAAAAATTTTAACCGGCCAGCCAGGCCTTCATAGAAATTACATTGAAACAAAACACACAAATAATAAAGCATGGTTTGCTTTTTATATATTAAAAATGGTAAAAATTAAATATAGTGTAAGTTATAAATTGTACATAGCGTTATATGATACTCATATAATTTTTATGACTCTCTTGTTTTTTTTGACCTTCAAAAATAAAATTGCGTAGTTTGACTTTAAAACCATAAAAACTTTGCAGGTTCCTTATTGGTGGGGGAATATTATTCCAGCACCGCGATGCAGCGTAGCGGAAACTGCCTCGAAAGGAGGCCGAACTATTATAAACAATAGTAGTTAAATGTGTCCTGGGGTGTGTATCGAACCAGCAAGATTTTGCGTCTAAGATGTTCACCAGTGCCAACCTGGGAATTTGCGATGAAAAGCTTAGTTCTTCAGCATGCTCATGCATATGTAAGAAGTAAGAACCGATCTGGGCTTCGTCGGCCTAGAGAATCACAATTTAGCATGTCACGGCATAACGAGCGATTGCCGCTAGCAAAAGGAACCATAAAAAGCACATAAACAGCTTTACAAATGGCATCATGTCATAATCCTTATAACATGATGCCATATACAGCGAAAGTTAAAGCCACGCAAGATCTTCTAAAACAATAATTCTGCCCAAAACATCATTATGAATGAATAGTTCCTAGAGAGATATTAACCTACAATCTACAAACATAATGTTTTATGTTTGCCTACAGTTGTGTAACATGTTATTATGTTGCGACATGTAATGCTACTTATTATGGTTTCTCCAGTTTCCTCTAGTTTCTCTCATGGAGTGGTCGATGGTAACCATGGAGCTGGGAAAGTGTTCTAGTTGACAACGATCGTAATGTGTGAATTGATGTTAATGATTACATAACAAAAGAAAATCTAGTACGAGTGTAGTGGGATCCGAATGATCCGATGTACTCTGTATATAAGCCATGAGGGGTTATAAAGTTGGTTAATGGTAACAATGCATAACAAAATTAAGTTAATTGATTGAGTTAAACTTTGAAATAAGTATAAAAGTATATTCGAAGCTCGTATACTATCGCGTAATATACATTTTAGAATGCTGTTATTATAAAATTTACTTGGCGAACTGGAACGTGTTTATTCAGTCAATAAGAACTAGTAATACAATGCCAATGCTTTATCTATGATAATATGTAAATTTTAGAGCAGGCAACCATGTTTAAACCTTAAAAAAGAGCCATAAAACGCCCTATGTACATTGTGAACAAACATAAACATGAATACATACCGAAATTAGATCATAAGTTACAACAATATCTACCGTTTCATTTTGATATTTTGGCAGCCATAGAGGATAGTTGCAAAAGGGACAGACAATAAATTCAGAGAACATAATGTAGCCCCAAAGTACGCAGAACTCGAGTCAATGGTAACTGCTGACTGCTGATGAACTAGGTACTTATATACACAGGAAACACTCAAAATCGAAGAAATCGAAACTGATCTGATCATACTAAATAGTGCCGCGAGGGGAACAGAACTCGCCATCTCCTGCATCTCAAGCGAACCTTCGGTCACTACACCACAGAGGCCGTCAAAAAATAAGTGGAACGTTTCTGTGCGTGTGCGCACGAGGCACAGTTACTGCGCAAGAGCCGTGAGAGTTTGGGGGCAATGGCGGCGGTCACGTAAATGGGAAATATCGGTACTTGTAGCGTGACATTGGACTAGTGGATAAGAAATAACATATTTTTACTACAATCTACGATACTACCGCATTCGCGACGGATGGTGATTAAAGACTAGAGAGAGCATTGATTTGATGAAAAGACCGTGACCTGAATGAATTTTTGGAACTGGAAAGAAATAATCTGAACAACATTAAATTAAAGCGGACTCTATCAAACAACATTATACTAGAAAATATATCGTAGAAACCCAACCTGATATAAGAACAAAGTCATCTCATTCTCAAACAAAAACAAAATAATTAACAATTCGAGACCCCATCACCTCATCTGTCAATTTAAATAACAAAGGTATTTGCAATTCTATGACTCAGACATTAGTGTCGTGTATCGCATAAATTTAAATCATCGACTATAATGTGGTATACAAATATGCAAAACGTAAAGAAATATGCAAAAGGAGCAAAGGTGAATAAGAGCGCTCCTTTGAATGCATCGATATTTATAGAATTGAGGACACTGATTAGAATGATAAATTAAATTCTTATTACCTTTTTAATGAAT
Organism: Eupithecia exiguata; assembly: GCA_947086465.1. NCBI lineage: Eukaryota > Metazoa > Arthropoda > Insecta > Lepidoptera > Geometridae > Eupithecia > Eupithecia exiguata. The sequence goes on from OX352246.1 coordinate 953,305, forward strand.
TCCATATGTGTCGACGATGAGCTTGGAATTTGGATGTACCACGAACTTTCAGATAATTTGAAGACTTTGCAAGAGGACTTTTTCAACTATGAGGGAACTTAAAAATGGATTTTTCATGAAAACAAAATCAAATTAAGAGTCAAACAATAAACTACATCTATATTTATGTCGATTGTGCCTCTATGGTTTATAAACAGCGCCGTGTAGAAACACCAGTTTCCCAGAGTAGTAATGCACAATAGCACAATGAACAATTGAACTAGACGACCTTGGGTGGTGAAAGTCAGGCTAGGAAAAAGATGATGACGTAAAATTCATAGATGAACTGAGTCAATAGACTGTACTAAAGATGTGCAAGAGCGTAGCATTTGTTTGGTTTTTGAAGGAATGATTAGATGGAGCAGCCATTGTTCCAAGCCCAAGATGTACTTTGAGTCGATGAGCCGGAGGGTAAGTAAGTAGTAAGCTTTAGCTCAGGTGGAAGAGTTATGAAGGCATTATAACCGCCGGAAAAAGATATATTTTTTTATATGACATTAAATTGAAGCTCACATTGAGCCATGTTTGTTTCTGTGTTTTGTTAAGAAATTCTGTGACAATCTTAAGAAGCATAATGATTAATGCACTTGACACGCTACATAATGGCGATGAATAATTACCCTGGCCTAAGGTCAGGATTTGGTAACGAGAACCTTGGTCCTACGACAGCCATCAACGCTCATTAATACTAAATGCATTAACTAATACAACTAAAGACGGACGTTATGCAAATAGACAAAACAAAAGAAAAATATATTTAGAATAGCTAGCTAGTTATAGCTTTTAGACAATTAATTAAATACTTACTTGAAAATGAATTGACTATAACTACAGGCAGTATTTGACAATCGACTTATCCCATCATAACAACATTGATGTCTTGATAGGTCAAGGTAATGATGAGATCATAGCTGTCACATCTATTGACGCGAATAATCACATAAACAATCAACACCATAGCACAGAAATAACATCTGACCATTATCAATTCACTCGCAAATTCAGAAATACCAAAGCGGTCAGGCCGACCAAAGGTCAGGGGACAGTAATAAATAACTAGTTTATTATTTTAGCAGCACGTTTTGTTGGCAAATCGCCTGTCGATCGTGCAGAGATAAATTTGCGCATGGTTCCCGATTCCGATCGTGATAATGCACTGTCTAATATGTCAGATATGGTAATGGGGACTGTTTAGCGTGAGTTAGTTTTGATATATCGAATTGTTCTGACGTTTGATTCGTAAATTATTCTGTTGTATATATAGAAGCAGAACGACAAAGGTGTCTAGTTCAAATTCAGGTGCTATTGTATTGTTTGAAGGGTGTTACCTTTCTCTGCTGACCTATTTATTTCCCATCTAAGTCAATTAGTTTATGTTCGTAGTTTTGGATGGTTCTCATTAGATCCATTGATTGAGTTGTCTAAACTCATGATGGATTTATTAATTTCGTATTTCGCATAATATCCAGTTCTGAACTTTCTTTCTCAGTAGATCCATTGATTAAATTAACTATGGATCTAATTTTCTTTAGCTTGATATGACATTAAATTTAGTTTTGCGAAGTTGCGAAGACCAAAGACCATTTAAAGTATCTGCTTTAAATTTGTTAGAGGCTCCTTTTGGCATTATATTGAAACAGAGTCACTTTACACAGAGTAACTTTCCCAACGGACTATAAATAAGTAAACCAAATCGGTAAAATTTAAACAAAAAATGCAAATGGAAACAAACGATACCATAAACAGCTGCAATTTCTCCACAAACACACATTTATTTTGCACGATTCGGTTTATTATGAGGATAAACATTCAAACTGATTGTATTCACATTCATTTTGTCTAAACGCAGTCAATACAGCCTGATCTAACATGTCGGATTGGAACCATCTGTTTCAACAGGTGGAATTGGTTCACGGCCGCTTGAGCAGTCTGATCAGTTTCATGCTCGGTTGAGAATATACTTCTTGCTCTGAGAGGCTGTTGACCTACATCGTTTGCATTTAGTCTAAATCTATACTAATATTACAAATGCGGAAGTTACTCTGTCTATCTATCTCACTGTCTATCATCACTATCGGTAACCTTTTCTATTCATTACTAAACCGCTGAACTGTTGTTTCTATTGTTAATTCAAAATTCAATAACTTTATTTCTTTAGGCTTACAAAATAAGCACTTAGACAATTAATCTTGGTCATACCTACAATTTGGCGAAGAGTTACAGAGAAATATGGAAAACGATTGAGGCTACGGCTAGGGTGCAATATACGGTAAGGTTATCTGATGGTATACGATTATCAAGATGTATACTTTTAACTCTGGTAAAGCGGATGTGAAGGCAGAAGCAAGTTAAATTTGTGGCATTGTCTTCCTAGAAGCAGACGCTCACATCAACGGAAAGCGAACTAAACGTCTCCATGGCGGTTAGGACTTGACTCCTCACGGTTACCAAGAATATCATCAGGAATGTACGGCCTGTGGGTATATATAAATACGCCAAGAAAATCTAATGAGACACCATAATTAGATTTTCGTGGCGTCTGTCTGAAGAAGACATTCAAAAAGCTCAGCTGGTAGATATTTATTGGTTTTCCTTATACATGACTTTTCTCAATTGATAGATAGGTAGAGAAGCGGCTTCATTTCATCGTTAGGTCTTCATTCGGCGAAGGTTGTTTTATAAAGGTGACGTGGTCATTATCCATGGTTATTAATAAGGTACCTATTTGTTGTAAGGAGAGCCTACAAAGTTGTAAACAACTCTGTAATTGGAAGGCATGTGGCATTTAGATGGCGGAATACCGATGTAGCAGCTGAAGGGTTCTCAGGTTTTGACCAGGCTGCGATCATGAGTAATGTTTTTATTCTATAATTGTTTACTTTCCACTCTGGATCTCGGTATCTCAACAACTCACAGACAATTGCAGTTTATGTAGTGTCCCTTTTGTTCGTTTGTGTACCTATGGTGTTTATTTAGATAAGCACTCGAACAATCAACTAGCTAGATTAAACCTAGCTTACCTCAATACCTACCTGTAGCAACAAGATCAGTCATGCATTTATAATCAGCGTCCTTATCAGCTAATTATGTATGTTATCGGAATTCATAAATTAGTTAAGAGCAACCGACTGATAGCTTGGACTACATTGCTGAGACAGTAAAAGTGACATGTTGTCCTTTGGAGCCGATTTCCGAATCAAGTGAGATAAAAATGTCGGATTCGATACTGTATGTCGTGAATTCGATTTTTCATGAGCGGCAGCTCTTTAAAATGTGACATTAAAGCACAAAAGGACCAAGCCCCATCAAAACAAGCCGGCTTTGGTCATGCAAATGTCATAGGATTTAGAGTTATGGTATTAAAAGTTAGAAGACTTAAAAGTTTAGAGGTTAAGGGTGGGCTAAGAGACTCAAGAGCAAGAGGCAAAATTAATAACCCAGAAGGATCAGAAATCGATATGCCGTGTAGTTCATTCATAAAAGACAAGAATAAGATCCGTTTAAATCGAGACAATTTCAATAATATCTCGACCACGACATTATTTCGAGAATAAGAGACCTAGTTACTTATGGACATGCAATTCACGTAACTGGATCTCAGACTTATTTTCACTTTCAAGGTTTTTGTAAATTGGTTCGAAGTTTTAATAAACTCGTTTATTTCAGTAACGATGGAGAGTTTAATTATTGATGGAATTCTTACGTTTATTGTTATGGTAAAGAAAGTGGTGAATGGTTGTAAACTAGTGATCTAGATTGGAAGAAGCAAAAGGATGTCAATCTGAAATCATACGGCACAAAAATATTTAAACACCACTGTGCAAGTTATGAACATTTTGAAATTGACCACACGCCTCCGGTCAGACCAAATCAGCACCAAACTTGTCACTTAGCCTCACGAGGAAACGGAAATTACGGGTTTTGTTTTAATACGACGCCCTAAAAACACTCAGCCACATTAGCCACGCTATAATCATGGTCACAACCCTCAGTAATCAAGGAATACTATGGAGCTTCGGTGCTTTGCTTTACTTTGTTAATTTTTCTATGTATTTGATGTAGAGAAACACAATCGACTTCGTTTACACCACTTTAAGTTGGCCTCTTGACCTTGAAGTCAGAATCTCATGGAACTAATTCTTATTGTGCTATAACCATTAAACATTTTACTTCCCATAAAATTCAACTCATATTTTACTCGCAGTCAGATTAGGGTACGATTAGCCTTCACCTCAATGGCTGTTCAATTGTTTGATTCATTCTTTTAGCATAGGAATGGAATGAAGTAGTTCCAGAGGCATAAAAACGTCGTTTGACTCTAGTTGATTGACGTGACAAACTAGCTTACCTGCGTTAGCATATGTTTAGTAGAACACTTTGGACAGGCAATGTGATATGCTCTTTTGGTTGGAAATGGAATGGTCATTGCACTAACTAAGGGATATGCATGCGAGTTCAAGCCCTGTTGGCCACGAAACTTTCGAAGACTTTTTATCATCAATTTCTGATAGCTAGGTGTATTTTCATCCACTCTCCTGTATCAGCCGTCACCTCCGAACTTACATTTTTCAAAACAATGTCCTCTTTGACACAATCCATCCATCTTTTCGAGCACTATTCATGCAGATGATAATTACCACACACTGGTTGGAATGCTCTTGAACAAAGTGAGCCAATTTTTAGACTCAAAAAAATCCACACCTGCTGTCATACGAACGAAGTAGTAAGCCCTCTGACAGACATCACGACACGACGCATCCTCTGATGACCAAAGTGCTACTAAAAACACCGATAGGTAGGATGTACCATGCAACATAAGAACTAGGTATCTAGAGCCAAGCAACGTTTGTATGAAGGCGTTCAAGCAAGTTCTTGATAATTAAACCTTAAGATTTTTCATTTGAATGCATTTAACCTTGAGGTCCTACGTCAACTCACAATCTCTTATTAATATTTTAGTGTCGCTTACTGCTTCAAGATTTATTTTTTACGGTACATTGTTTATTATGTACCTACATATGTATGTATCGGCTGACGTCTGTCATCAGGTTGATCAAGCTTATGTATCTGAGACGGTTATAAAACACAGTCAATTTTTTGTTAAAGTTTTTGACATTTGATAAAACTTTTCACTGATTTTATCTCTTGTATTTACGGCAAAAAATAATTATAACTAATATAATCTTTATTAACAAAGAAAATTACAATCAAATAATAGAATTAAATTAAAACTAGTATTTACAATTGAAACAATTGAGCTAACTTCAGACTGTTATAACTTATTAGATATAATGAGATTAGACTTACAAGATATAATGTTATAACTTATTAATATTATAACTTGTTAATTCAACTGGTCTACAGAAAACATAACTAAACGGTGTCAAAATAACAATTATTTTTCAAGATTCTATTACATATCCTGTACAGGTTTCCTGTCCAATTTGGTGGAAACGGGAAGTTAAAATGAGAAACCTTTTGAGATGATAAAGTATTATCTAGCTAGCTAGTTAAATGATCTCAATAATGATAGGAAGGGACAAGTAATTCAATTGATTCTTGACCTTATTGTACCACAATGACTTTCAGAAACAACTCTAAGAACAGATAAAATCTAATTGAAATAGCGACAAGAAGTTTCCTTGGCGTTCTTTGATTTAATTTATAATTGTTTTCGTGAGTATATTTCTACTGAATGAGATTATTTTTTCCTATTAAAACAGCTACCACGTATAAAAACCTGCCCCACGCCACCACCATATCGTTATGCATTTAAGCAGCATTCTTTTGGAATATAGGTACAGACAGAGTGCAATTACGTACAGGCATGCCTCAGATGTGGCAAGCTTGAAGACAAGGCGATATGGCGTTCATTAATTAACGCGTATGTCCAGTGGACTAATATAGGCTGATGATGATGATGCCTCAGATTGACCGGAACTGGAACGCCATCGCAGAGATCTTGAGCTTGTGTTCCCTGCGAGGTATTGTTATTAGATGATTATGTCGTTGCCGCATCGTAAAACCAGCCCGTTTGCAGAATGACTTGGCAGCTTACAAAACGGGACGCAATTCAGCTAATTTCCTATGTCGATTGCTAAACGATCAACGTTCAACGTATAAGAAGATCAACGTTCTACAATATGACTAAAAACACATAACATAGCCATATTATCAAATAAAATTACTTAGGTATTTATTCCCAACAAATTCGTTTTGTAAGCGGCCGAGGCATTCTACAAACATGCTGATTCTACGAACCGGCGGCGGCGGCGTTTATTATACTACTTGGTGAACTATCTTCATCCGTGGTGGTTAGTGATTAAGAATAAAACCTCGAATCTCTAGTCTCGTAGACCTTCCAGGCCCTCCTGCTATTAATAATTTACAAGTGGTACAACGAAAGTGATCATGCAATGTGCACATAATTTGCGACCGGACAGACAGAATAATCAGTGTTAATTGCTATACAAAGAGAGTATTGTATTAGCCCTTGTTAGTATACATTAAGTTTGTGCTTTGAATTTGAATTGGCTTTGTCTCTTGAACAAAGAGTGTCTGATGGTATGTATTTTGGTTTTGTGAGCCTACCTGACAATTGATGTTTTAGTTTGTTTGTTCTTATAATAACAATAATCAATCATATCAAATGAACAGTTTGGTCAGAGATGCGATCATAGACTCACAGTGTATCGAATAACTCGATACTCCGAAATATTTATTTCATTCATTTCCAATATAGCCATCCCACTTCAAGGCTTATCTATTTATCACTGTTTTGTTTTGTCTATGCCTTCAGTACCTATCATGAGCCTAGTGTAAAAAGATTCGAAAAGTTTATTTAACATTTATTTTTGCTTTGTATAACATTCGAAAATAACTAACTACACTTACTACCAGCCAACTTTACAACGCTCAAATAAAAAAAAAGTCATTGACAGCACAAGCCAATATATATATAATAAATTTCTGTTTAGTGTGTACATTTAATAGGTTGTTAATGTTATTGTTTTTAATTTTTTCTTGATATAGATAACGCTAATATTTTCATACTAACTTCACTACAAGGTAACGCAATTTGTCGCCACGAACACTAACCCAAATACGGTACAATCACAATACCTCATTACTGTCGCCGCCATTGTGTCTGCCAGTGTCTCTAATTAGCCTAATGAAGTCCTGCTGATTAGCAGTGATTATATTAACAGGTCCTCACGACTAGGCTGTCACGAATTCGAATGAATTTATTGCTATATATGGTGAATCTCTTACTACTACTACGTAGTGTTTTACGTCAGCTGTGTTAGTCAGGGGTTTGATATGTTAGATTAAGTATACAGTGCTTTATTTTAACAAACACAGTATAGGTGCACCCATGACCATAGGAGCTAGGTACAAGTATGCTTTCTTCGAAAAAATCAGTTCTTTTTAAGAGACAACCATATCGGTGCACAGCGAGAACCGATTTTTTCCAGTTATTACCAGGTATTACTATGTACTGAATTCTAAAAACATTATTAGTATATTTTTTTGCTAATGAAGGGATTACAAAATCAAAGAATTAATGATCCTTTCACGGACGGAATGATACCCGCTCGTCTGTCGTCCGTTTTCATACTCAAATTTGGATTTTTTTTGCTGCGGTTGTGCAATTTATGCTTGTTGTTTGCTTTGTGTTTTAGTTTTATGTGATTCGTGTGATTACTTTACTATTTTGGAACGAAGTTCCTTATCGCGCGTTGCGAAAGGGAGCTAGACCGAAAAAAATCTCACGAAAATTTGTAGCGACCCTAGAAAAATCCTAAGTCTATGGTAAATGGTAACGACACTTACGATTTGCTATTGTTAGATACGACATTATTACAATTCTGTTATTGTTACGAGTTTTTGCGAAGTGTTTCAACCATAAATGCCTTTGTTGACATAATATTTCTAACGTAGGTATATGAAATTCTATACACATGCAGTCATTAATTTGCAAGTACATACTATTCATTTGAAGAATGCCTTTAAAAAAAGTATATTACCCCAAGTACAGCGATAGCGACACATTATCAACTATAAACAATAGTCCTAAAGGTTGAAAATTGAATGTTTAGCAGTGATTGGCTATTAAAACTGTAATTGGTTATTTGGCGATGTTATTGATTATAAACCGGATGTTAAAAACTGTAATCAGGAATTCCTTATTGACTTAAAGAAGTTACGTTTAGTAAATAAAATAAAAGTGCAGTTAGTAGGTGCAATCATAAAGAAGTGAATAAAAACACTGCAAGGAAGCGTACAATTTACATTAATACTGAAACGTCACCTAGACTTGAGTTGTACAAAAATTAAGTTGAGTACATTTCCTATAAAAACCTATAAATCATCTGCGACAGTTACCATAAAATAAAATAGACAATAACTTCCATTCAACATATTAAATAGCATGTTTCTAGACATATTGAAGTTAATTACTTTTGATTTAATTTCCAAGAACATTATAATGCGATTACATGCCATTGTGAAACTGTGAGATCACGATTGCATCATTGCAGTCAATCTAATTATATCTAGAAAACCTATTGTAACCTGCAGATAAACCATTGATATAGACAAATCATCAATCAGAAGTCGATGAAAGAATTGAATTGACGAAGTGGAAAAAGATCTTCGCGAACTCAATGCGAGTGACAGATCAGAACCGAAAAGCCTGGAGTATACCTACTCCCACCCTAATCTTGAATTGTTTGGGAAGCCAAGGTGCACATTAGGTGGCTGAGCCACAGGAGTCAGTGAGTGATAAGAAAAATGCAATTTTTTTGTCAATAATAAAAAGTCAATGACTTTATTTCTTTAGGCTTACAAAAAAGCACATAGACAAGTCAAATTTTATTCATGAACAGCTTTATAAAAATAGTAATTATCAAACAAGAAACAAAATGTTATTGATTTTGTTTCCTTAATTTTTTTGTATTTACAATGTTATTTACAATGTTGGTAGATATAGATACTTCATAGATGAAGTGTACGTACCTCTACTTACCTACTAACATGGAACACTGCATGGAGTAATCTCAGACAATGTTATTAACGCGTATAGAAAAATGATTGATTGATCTTAAATAATTAAAGGCTTTGTATTAGTTTGCGTAAATGTCCCGCGGCAGGAGTCGAACACGCAACTCCTTTTGCCTTACTCGACGGAGAGATTCGTAAGCCCCTTGAAATTAGCTAGCTGACACGTGTATTTAAGGAGTAATATGGTGACATACCCCGGTATATTTCCGTGTCAGGTAGTGACAAAGAGACCTGTTATATCTGTATCACAGGTCTGACCTGTGATATCTCTATCATAGGTCTGACCTGTGATATTTCTATCACAGGTCTCTTTGTCACAACCTGACATGGAAAAATACCGGGGATATACATATTGGGAAAAGTAAAGGGCGGCCTTTACAATACACTGTGACATTAAAGCATGATAGCATAAAAAAAAGAAAACGTCAAGTGCGGAGGGTACGGAACCCTAAAAATGGTAAAATCACCGAGTATGTACGGTAACAGCATTTAACCACAATGTTGTGTTGTGTGTGACCAGTAGAGTACCTACATCAGTACAATATTGACCGTTAGATCCAGTACGAGCAAAGGAATCTACAGAAAAGAAACCTTGTATTGATACATCCGGAAGCTGTTTACATTCAAAATATTCCCAACAATCAATTACTCAGTACGTTATCTATCTCCAATGAAAACATTCAATATCTCGAACCAATTATATGACAAACGATAATGAGTGAATCAATCACACATCTAGAGGCATAGCTAGGGTTTATCATTCGCTCGTAAAATTTTATTACTCTGTTTATTACAGAGCATACTGACAGGATTGTTTGCACTTGAGTTTCTTCTACGAGATACTGTTACACATCTGTGATTCAAGTGTGTCAAAGTAAATGGAACTTTGTTCTCTGTCATGTTAAGCCGCATATTGAGTTTGGTTTCAAAACGAACTTTAATAAGTCACGAGTGAAAGGTATAAAAAACAGGCCCATTGGAGAACCTCAGGGAACGCCTTGTTCATTTACACATCAAATAATATAAATAAAGCAACATTCTTAATAAACATGATAATTTTATAACGATGTAGAGTAGAATATAGTACACCTCACTTTACTAAAACCCTTTAAATAGTTAGGGACATTTTTTGCATCCTGTAAATTCAGATATAATAGCCCGTTGGCAGTAGCACTGTTAGAAGTAATAGCTGGTATATCTCTGTACTTCCTTGTGCTAATTGGAGTAAGCCAGCTCCAGTATAGGCATCTGTTTCTACAAATCTTTATTACGCCCCAGATTCCTAGAGACAGATAGTAGGTTTTATGTCTCGACAAAGTAAATTTGCAGTTACTTACTCAAAGGAAAGATAAATATTCGTTGAATGTTGCAGTCAGTGTCCGACACACTGACGGCAACATTAACAAGGTTTATGTAGGAGTAGCTTATGTCCGTTGCTTTGCTACCTTTACCAGGATGAAAGGGATAATGTAGCTTGAGAGGGCAAACAGTCTGATTTAAAAAACTTGTTAGTGTTTTTTTAAATCAGACTATTAGTTCCAGTTTCACAGTATTTTTTCCTATACAAGCACTTTTAGGTATGAGACAAATTCCACCCAACCTTGAAAAAAGAGCTATGTCCTCACGTACGCAAATAAAAACGAAACAGTCCGTGCGCAAGATTTGGCTTTGTTCGATTTTAAATCGCGGTCACTTACAATCATTGTCAGTTTATCTACTCTAGATTCTGATAAACGGTTCTTATCGGATCTAGAAGGTGTACAGTTTCTGTACTGTTTCTGTGTTACCTTAATATTATAGATATTCATGTCATTGTTAATTGACGTTGCTGGTGGTTGTCATTGACAAAAGTTTAAAACTACAGGAGACATCAGTCTTTTGTGATGTTCAACTTTGCTCAATCAGTTACAAAGAGACTTAAGGATCCGGCGACAGCTGCTTGCAACTTCAATTCGTAAATTATTATGTTCCGTAATACCAAAAATTATGACTGAAAACTTATTGTATTTTGACATTGTGTGGTGGACCACGTCAAAGGTTGTGTCGCCGACGATAGTTGTGTCATGCGGCTTGCCACTATATTATATCTATATATGGTACTATACTCCATGACCGCGTTTACATGGTGAGGTGATATTATCAAAATTCAATAACTTTATTTCTTTAGGCTTACAAAATAAGCACTTAGACAACGCGACTTATCACGGTCATAAGTACTCGAAACTCAACAAAAACACACTCGCACCATCTACTATAGATAATATGTTGTTCATCTCACGGGGATTCACAACCCTGAGACTTACCAGATAAGGGAGATCCCCAGAAACACCAACATTATCACAAAGTCAACTCGTGCCTATATCTCTTTCAGCTCAATGTTTACCGAAAGTACATTCACACCAGTGCACAGCAAAAGCAAAGCGAGTCCACATGGTCTAGTTAAGAAAACAAGCAGTGTCCTAGTTACAGCGATGAGTGCCTTAGGACGTCTGATGTAACGTTTAAGAAATTGTAAGGTTGAAAGGCAGAAACGTCTTTGAAGAATTTTTAGGTCGGAAGAATTTAGCGCTTCTAAATGACGTGGCTAGTGCGGCGTGTGGTTTAGAAACCACGAAAATAATTATAATTTAAATCTAGCTTGACCAGGGGCCGAATTCTACTAACCAGTGGTTTACCAGGCAGGTTGCGGAAATTACTAGGTAGTAGGTAGTAACCAACTCTTTTTAGATTTCCGACAATTAGGTAATTTATTTTGTATTAAATAGTTAAACATTTTTGCACTTACCTGTCTTACTGATAAACTCGATCTAATTTAGTTCCTTCCTAAAATGTCTAGTAATTCTAATGTGTCGTGTAAAATAAATAATCAATTTGGTATCGTCGCAGATTCGTCCATGGATGAAAGAAACTCAAGATAGTGCATGCGATGCTATTTGCACGGAGAGAATTCTATCAATCTCTCTGGTTTCAACCTTGACACTTTTGACACGCGTCCCTCTTCTGTAGTTTCTTTTATCAAATGTAAATTTACTAAATGTGTCTTTCTGAGGGGATACCATTGTTATGGTGAAATATGGGATTTTGTGGAATTAGGTGCTTCTATACAGGTACATCAGGTACATAGTGTATACAAATCAAGGATTATTTCGCTGCATTTTGGAGTTGGATTGTCAAAGATTATCCATTGACAAGGATAATTTTACTTACCAATATGACATTTTATTGGGTTTTATCGTTGTAACTTTCAATTCACGATATATTTGACATAAACCGCGAGCTTTTTCACTAAAGACCCAGGTTTATGTAAATTCTTTGCGCTTTAAATTTGATCATACATTTCAGTAAATTCCGATAATCCTGTAAACTGTACGGTAATACGGGCGATAAATTACATTAACTGTGAAACGTATTGCACTGACAATAACTGTCACTTTCGCTTGTCAACTGTAAGTATTTACTGGTATTTATTCTGTGAAACTGGTCCAAATTCGAGGTCAAGAGTGACAATTTCCTTTGTAAAGTTATTGGAACAAGCTAAATCAAGCTTTGTACCTTTGAAACAGGGTTTCAATAAGCTTGCTTTGTATCGAGAGTAGTCAATACAGAAAAGTAGTACGGATATTGGTTTGTTATTTAGTGGTAAAAGGTCTTGCTTTATATAAATGTCTGAGTAATGTTAAATTTATATTCACTGAGTAAATTGATACCTTTGGATCCGGCTGCACAACCTGAGAGAATGATGGTATAAGCGTAATCGATTTAAATTATATCTTATACATTATTCACAGTATAATTTCACACCGTATTATGTATTTCTATTAATAATCCAAATTTTTATTTTGTTTGTTTTAGTGTATGAGACCAATACGAGTTTTCTTTGTTTAGTTACTTCTTCTCTTAATTTTCTATTGTCCTTAGAACACAGGTGCATCCTATGCAGTATCAAAAACAGTTCCAGAAACTTAGTTCCTATTAAACCAGCCAGATTAATGTATAGAAAGATTTATCAAACACCTGCTTATTTTAAAGTTAAAATTCAAAGTGTTCGTGCTTTTGAGATTTGCTTGATGCCCAATTAAGAACCATCATTTTAGAAGTTATATAACACTTCTGCTTTTAAACTACAGCCTCTGTTACAATGGCATAGAGTTCAATATTTTGTATGCGTATACGCATGATGTAACCGCGACTTTCTTCAGTTTGTCGAAAAGAAACTTTGTATAATGTCGTATGTAATTTAATATCATAAACGCTGTATTAATTTAGTTAGTGTAGTTTAAGATTGTATAATTTATTAATTAGTATACATAAATATTGTTAATTAACTATGTCAAAACCGGCTTTAGCTTGCACTCCTATGTTTCTTTCTAATTTTCGACGGGTTTGATGATGTTTTCTAGTATTGTTTGTTAATTTGTTTCTAATGTTTGATTTAAAGATTATGTTTTCTTCCGGACCTCTCTTCTATATGGGAAAAAGCAAGTATTCCTCGCTCTTTATACATTACTGAGCAGAATTATGTTGTCTTCGGAGTTATTTCAACAAAAGAAAACAGAATAGCATGCTCGATTTTGAATGGAATGTGTTCGGAATGAGCAGATATGTGGAGTTTTCGGAGATAATTATGACTCTACAAATTGGCTTTTGTAATAATATTGAAATTTGCCCGGAATAAGATAACATGGATTAAGGTTATCTATGTAAGTAAGTAGTCGGATAAGAGTTATTTTTTTAGTTTTTAGGAGTTGATTTTTTTTTGTCTGGTCTTGACGATATTATAGGAAATCGACCAAGTACTTTTTGATTAAAAAAACGAATCGCGCTCAACATCAGTGGAACGGAAACTGTATGTATTGTCATAAATTTGCCAAAACCAACTAGACTTTTAAATATTCCGCTAATATTCTAAACAGCTTATTTAAATCAGATTATTAATCTTGCAGCATTGACCCAGTGGCTGACCTCTGACATTCAGACCGAACCAGTCTAGTCTGTCTATGAAGGTCACTGCAAATGCCAAGTCAGGTGCATTCCTAAGATAGAGTTATGATGACTTTGGAGTGAGGTGCGGTCTTTAACTGCTACAGACTCATCATCATCGCCCCCAAGCGACTGTCGGAAGACCAGCGAGTCTGAGCCAAATTTGTTACTTAGCACTTCGTTTTAAGACAATTTTTTTTATCTTAATTTAAAAACTGTATTCTGTGTATATTTGTAAGAAATAAAAATATATATTATCCTACTTCTTCGTCTAACACTGCTGCTAGTCTTTTGACAGTCGTGTTTACGACCAGCTCATGCTGAGGCGGAGACAGTGTTGTGGCTTGCACCAGTTTTTTTTTACTTATAAGTATCTGTACTTTTTTGTTTTAATTGAGTTCTCTTTATTATATTGGTTGAGAGTATAATTTTATGCTCGACGGTCGTGTCTAGAAAAGAGAGACTTTCAAAGCTGAAAACAAAGATGTAAAGTGGCTGGGACGATGGACTATCGAAGTAGCTAGAGAAATATTACAGTAAAAGGACAGTAGGTAACTTTTCAAAGGTTATACTTAAGGGTATCTACCCACCTGTCGATGGTCATCACAATGGCGTCCTAGGCGTGGTGTGAACAAGCCTAATGGACTATGTTCTCACGATAATTGCAATGATAATTTACGAGATTATAATGTTAGTCATAGATCATTCTTAGAGGTTAAATAACCTGCCATGTAGGTACATTCTAGAGTATTTTGTTTGAGTAATATTTAAATCACTCAGTAAACATTAAACGTTGGGGTTTATAGAATACTAGCGTCTGCCAGCGGCTTCGCACGCGCTTTTCCGGGATATAAAATAGCCTATGTTCGTCCCCGGGATACTATCTACCTTCCTGGCAAAATTTAATTGAGATCCGTTTAGCCGTTTGTACGTAAATATGTAATAGACAGACGGAATTATATTATACTAGCAGTGCCTCGTGGTTTCACCCGCATAGTTCCCGTTCCCGTGGGAATTCCGAGATAAAAAGTAGCCTATGTGCTATTCCGAGACTATAATCTACCTCTGTGCCAAATTTCATTATAATATTAGTTGGATTTGGTGACTGACATTGACATTATATACATGTGTATTTAGTCCGTTTAAAAAAAATCTAGATTGATAATAACAAATAAGTTAATTTGCATGCTGTAAAGCTGATCATGGATGTGCTTATTTTATATATTATTTGCCATCCCTGTAACCCATGTTCCGCAAAATAAATGAAACTGAATAAAACCTCCTTTTTGCGCACTCTGGTAAAAATCCGGCTACCTATTCAGTACGTACCTTAAATGAATAAGGACTGTTTACTTTTATTTGCCCTTGCAAGGTTAATGCAGTAACTGTAGAAAGGGAGGCAATTGTGCTTGGATTTTTATCGACTTGTCGACCTCAAATACTTTTGAGTAGGTATATAGGGTGACCAGGAATGCTGAAGTAACTCGGACAAGCAAGTAAGCAAAGTTCAATCTAGTATCAACCTTATAAGTCCGCGTAGCCCTGCCTACGCGGACCTGCCTCGCGGTTTCTGGGTTCTAAGTATTTTTGGATGGGACAGACTTCGAAAAATTACTCATTTGCTACCCCGAATAAGGAGACAGTCTTTTCAAATACGGAAGATACGTAGGTACTGATATACTTCCCTCTATCTAGTTCTACGATAACGAAGTCTTGTTCGTAATTAAGAACTCGTCCCGTTTCCATATGGAATTAAACCAATAAGCAATAAGCTACTACTTTATCGTCACAAACATTGAGACTTGGTGAAAAGCTCGACGGAGAAAAGTCAATCTTTGCGTAACGGAGGAAAGATTCAAATTAGCTTGATAAAGTCAATGCCAAGGACCTACATCCGTGCCTGTACTTGCACCGTGAGAAGTGAGGGATACGCTAATTGTGATTGATTGGTGGCATCCGCTATTACTGCGCGATGATACAGTTTATCTGTATTTTGCGAGTATAAACTTCAGAAATTATGTAATTTCTGAAGTTTGAACTACTCCTTCCACGCCGGACATCCACTCCACTGGCTATTTGTTCTACGAAAACTTTAATAAATACCGCAATACCAACAAAATAACAGTTTTTTTACTAATAGAATAAGATTTACTTGAAATAAGCTCATTAGTGTCAAAAATTGCACCTTCATAACCAATGTAAATCCGAATTTGATCCATCAAATAACAGTTCAGCATATGAATGAATAATTCAAACCCGGTAGACTAGACCAATTTACCTATATAGCCTGATTTAAGAGTGTAGGTAGTCTAATCTAAAACTGATAATGTCACTGGCTGTAGTGGATACAGCTATGTTTAAAATAGCAATAAAAATCTGGTTTGTCGTGTGAACTTTAGTTGAGCTTGAAAATATATCAAATAACACCGTAGCATTAAAAAATCAGACATAAACAATAAATGGACGATACAGCAAGTTTGGCGGTCGATATTGTGAAACATTTTAAATGGAAATTTTATTGACCTTCCAAGAATTCATTCACAACTATAAAATTGCAAAATAATCTTAAATTGATTCTAGAAGAAACAGCAAAATAAGTTGTATGATACAATCGATAAATTTTCAAGGTAAATTTAACCACTAAAATTACTAGAAAAGCAAATGATTAAGAAAATTTCCAATATATTTATAGCTATCGACAAAATGGAGTGCACCTACCACACCTATGTCTTTTGCTGGAAACTAATGATTTATTTTGATGAGATTTTCACTATCATTGAAGTTATTTATTACAAGCATAGAAATAGACAGATCGAACTCAAGTCGTAGCTGTAAACCAAGAAAACCATGAAAGTATTGACAATGTTAAAAGTGAAAGCATTTTCTTTACGCCTGACTGGCTGCTTTACTTACAATTTACGTTTATTTTTTAAATAAATATTGGTTATTTCGACCGTTACGAATCGATGTAGGTGTAAATAATTGTTTCTATACGCTATTTCGCGCATGGCATTGTGATGAAAATTTCAACACTGTGAATTTAATCGTATTTTTGTTACTTCCATTCACCCTCCAAAACATTAGGTATAATTAAATAGTAAAAAAGTTATATTATTTCAATCTACATTATATCTATATACATAATTATTAAACTCACTTAAATATTCTTATTTATTCAGTTTGTTTTATTCAAAGCATTGCATCATAATAATCACAGAACTAATCAATGTTATGTTTTCATTGTGGGTACCGCATTTACAAACGATATTATGTATACCGCTACACAGTCACCTAATTGTTCTGTTTGAATGTCGCATACTTTTATTGTGATATATTTCCGCATGCTTGAATATGCGACTATTTATCTTGTTACAAATGTTTATCAACTTCATCTGTTATATTGTTATATATCTGTGTCGCCGGATTGAAGCATCAGCCTGTTGTTGAATGACTAGACTGATGATTACAAAACAAAAGCGGATTTGTTGTTTGGGAATGCCTTCGATCAAAAATTTCCGGCTTTGCCGGCGGGGGAGGCCGCGAACTACTTATTTTTGATCGAAGGGGAATGCCTAATTAATTTCATTCGACAAGATGGCTGAGTGACGTGTAGCCAAATTTCATACAACAACTGGCATGGACAATTATATTAATAACGCCGTTTTACAATCGGCCTAGCCACTCTACAAACAGGCTGATTCTACGATCCGGCGACGACATTTTACCTACAGCAGCATTTGTTAAGTTTAGATATCGTTATTTTATTTGTTTACCTTGAGGATTAATTTGTGTATGATAGAAAAAAATAAAATTATTGTATGTAGTTCTGATAAATTATCAAGCAACTTATCTTCAAAAATATTTGAGCCCGAGAGCAGGAATGACTACCGATAGAAGGTTAAGAGAAGCAACGTAACGAATAGAGTTAAAAAAAGCTGATCCAAGAAACAGGCAGTGAAGAGTCCAAAGAAATGATGAAAAGGGGCTCCCTTTTCATAAGCTTTGTTTTATATGTATTTATTTTTTAACATTGCTGGACATTTGACAGCATTATCTAGCCCCAAGCTATATACAAAAGAGATGTCAATCATTTCAAATAAAGCACAACTTATATATTTGCTTTATTTGAAATGATTGACATGCATCTCTTTTGTACCAATAAATGAATCTGAATTCGTTATATTTCTACAAAATGAAGTTTACTAACAGTGCTCTGCTATATTAAGAGAGAAGGAACAAATCTTGCTTTGTGTGAAAGTCAAGGTTAGGGCCTAAAATACGCATGACTTCATCTATATGTTTAACGTCATGTGTGTTACTTCAAATATCACAAGGTTCGTTTTGTCCATTTTGAATGGTAATTTTATTTTGACTTTGCAAGTTAGTTATTTGATATCTCAGGTACTCAATCATCATAAACAAAAGGTTCTCATGACAATGACGATGTACGTTTTGAATTTTAATTTCGTGAACATGTCCAAGGTTGGGCCGTACCTTATTTGTACTAATGAGTTAGATGGTTGCAGTACATTTACAAGTCTCAAGATAATGATCAAAGCTAGAACAATTCCGGAATTTAGCTCTTGTGCTTGCTGCTTGGTGAGGTCATTCAATTTTAAGATCTATATCATTCCGAGCTTTAGTAATATTTTAGCAGGCTCTTTATTATGTCTACATCAATGCAAGCATGCAAGTGCTTTTGTTACGTAACTCAAATGATAGCGTTCTGGTATTTTGTACACGTGGACCAGTGCCGGTCAACATAAACTGCATCAATATCTCACAAACCTGATAGGTAAATATCTTATCTATCTCCTCAATTTTAGGCTCACTATAGTCAATATAGCTTAATATTATATGACGTTTCTCCCCAATTAGTAAAATCACTTACAGCTTTAGAATATCCGCTCCCCGCACTGCCATCTGAAGAGTTGCTCAACCTCCTCTCGCCACTGGACGCCGGCGGCGACCACGCCGAACCACTGTCTGAAGGCATTTCGACACATCCACCGTCTCACATCATAACACAGACTACACTAGCACAACACTTCACTAGCACAGTTTAGAGTCCAGGTTCATTACTCCAGTGCAGTTCTGATTACCTGAGGAAGAAAAAAACAACTGTTAGTACCTAAGCCAAAAGAGGAAGACAACTGTTTAAAACGACTGTCATGTTTCCCGACAGTCAAGAAAATTGCCATAAAAGGCATCGGCAAACCGGAGTCTACGAATCCAAATAACCTGAAATTTTTAAATATGTAAAAGGGCCTGTTGAATTTGTCTTATCAAATGCATCGCCAGCTAGAGAGTTGGACAACCTTATTCTATTGGTTAGTTGTTATCTCTGAACTCTAAAAAGGTATCAAACATATGGCACATGGCGTACGTTCCGTTTAACCAGCAGAGCAGACCCTAATTTTGTCCCAAAAATAGCACCATATGGTTTCGTGTAGAAATAAACAAACACTTGCACGAATGTAGAACCATTATGGTATTATTATATCTGTGGTAGTAACTAAATTTTATCGAATAAACCGGAATATTAATATGAAAAAAATATGATTAATAAAAGAAAATGTTTAAAATTAATACGAGCAATTCTTGATTGCCTTGGGGTCTCATCTCAAGTGATTCCAAGTAAAATATCATAAATTATAATAATATTTATCAAAACCTAAAACTAAAACACCGAAACATTTCAAACCAAATTCAAAGTCCTGTTTGAATCTCAGCCTCAAGCAGGTAAAGCTGGTTTTCATTCGGTAAATTATACGCTCGGATGATCTTTTTTTTCACTATCTCCCGAACTCAGGTAGCCATAGCGTTAGACGATAACATGTCATGCAATTTCCATTGCGAATGTACGAGAAGTTTTATCACTAGATAAAGGTTCGATAAAGTCGACAGCTTCACTAGTAGCTATAAATCCGGACATTGAAACAATTGACAATCGAGCTATTACGAAACATGTTGATTTTCACATGGTAATTACCTGAGCACAACGCGCAATTTGGAACAATAACACAGTTATAATAAAGTTTACAATCGCTCGGGTATTGGCAATAGCCGGGGTTGCAACGCGCGTGCGCTCGGGACGGGACCGCGGTCGACACTGCCTTCACTCACTGCACTCGTGGCTCACTTCGCTCCGATCTCCGCGCCTCAGATAAAATAACATTTCTTAATCGATAACCAGTTGTTTTGCACAAGACTGTTGGATTTTGTCGTTTTTGTCAGGTTTTGATTGATTTTACTTTTGTTGTTGTCATTGTGGTTTTTGCTTTACGACCGGTGTTAATTTTATTACTTTATGCAAGTCTTTTTTTTATTTGCACCTATTAATCTTCTGATCTTTATGTTGTGCCAAGTAGGTAACATTCATTCATGGTCTGCCTTATTCAATCAAGAAAATATATTACTACTGAAAATTATATGCAGGATTATACTTCGGTGAGGTAAGTAAGTACATATCGATTTAGGCTTTTAGCACTGTTGATACCATATTATCAAAAGATGAAAGTAGATAAATGTTTATCTTTGCTTCAAAAGATAGCAGAAAAACATAACATTGTTAGCACATAAAACTTTCCAAAACCGTTTTTGTCTTGCTGATTACTCAGAGTCACGCCTATTATTCAGATAATCAAATATATCGCGATGTTATCATCTAATTTGATGAAATGACAATCGAACACTCTTACACTTTCTTTTGGGTCACCATTCATCACTTCTCCGTCATCATTCACGTCGACACCCCATGTGCTAGATGCATGTAGCTTATCATTGATCTAGTTTGCAGTGATTGATAGGCATGTTGACCAGTTTTCAAAAACTGCTTTATCACGTTTGTCTCTATGTAGATTTGTAGATTATGGAAATAGAAGATTCATAATGTTTATAAAACATTTGAAATTTCTGATTAGTTAAAGACTTTTGTTGTACCTACTTATTTAAATTTCGATGTCACGTATGACACATGACGTTTGCTGCACGTGATGTCACTTCTTATCTTAACAAATTGTCAAAGGAATATCAAGCTTAAATATTTTGTAAGTTAACGGCATCGTTGGTCGATTCAGATGTATTCGTGAGTGTTTCACTCATAGAACTTTTGCTTATTCGCCAATTATTGATTACGATTATCAACGCTTGATGGGTCATCAGAGCAGATTACCATGTTTTCTTTAGAGGTTTCACAAAAAGTTTTCAAAGTACAATCTTCCAAAGGAATTAATGCTAGAATTTCTGTTCGACTTCGAGCCTTATTAAATGAATTGTCTTGAACATTAACATTGAATCTAAACTGAGTGCAGTAAAGTTTATAATCTATTGAAAGGCTATTACAGTGACATAGATTCGTGCTATCGTTGCGCACGCGTCGGAGAAATGGCCGCATTGCCATGTGACTAGGGTTTAGAATATTTTGAGGACATGCTTGCTTATAACGGTATTTGTTGCCATATTAAAATCGCTAGGAAAGTAGTTGATCGTAAGGATAAAAAAATAAATTATAGTCATTTGAAGCTATACGTAGTCTTGTAGTTTCAATTCACTATTGAAAAGTCATAAAGCGTAAAATCAAAATGTTGTACTTAAACTAAACAAGTTGCCTAACACGCAAGTTACAAGTTAGTTTATACGCGATAAATTTTAATATCCGATAAACAATCTTTAATAAACATAGTTATGTTCTTGTGGCGAAGAAACTCGGCTAGAATGGACAATAACCGAGATTATTTCAAATATGTCTCATGTCAAACAGCCCGGCTTAATAGATGAAACAGCCAGCTAGCTAACAACCTATAAAACTAACTAGGCATCTTACTCTACCTTTGTATAATTCCATTTTAGTACCAACACTGCTAAAACAATTATCATTTACCTCCTTTCCTAATTCCATTTCTAGAATTACAAGGATTTCATTAAATTCTCAAGTTTCATTGTAAATGTTATTATAATTCTAACGGTATTTAATATACCTGCGGTATTCTCCTCTTTAAATTTCAAAGTTACTTTCAATGTGAGAAGATTGGACAGTTCTAGGTTAGGTTAGATATTAGAATTTTGTTGTATATCAGGAAATTTGATATACCTAAATGGTTTTGCATTTGTGAACGAAATACAGCAATATTGCAAAAAATATTTACCGTTAGTTATGGCGCCGTAGATAATATTGAATTTCTGTGGTGTCTGAATACTTTATCTCTGGAGCCTTGACTTAAAGATTCAAAGCAAAGAAGTATATAGGAAGTGGGGAGTGGGGAGAAGGTATGTCCTGGAATAGGACCCGAATGATTCATAGTAATAAAAAGAACAAATACGGACTTTTGTCCAACAGCGTTCCTAAAAGAATCGGTGGAATAAGCGTTAATCTTATAAAAAAACAAAGGGTTTTTTTTGAGATTTACAACTATTCCATGTATTTACGTGTTAAAAATAATAAAATATAATACCCCGTGAAACCTGTGGCCCCTGACAGCGTGTTTTATTTACAGCAAAACACTTAGGAATAGTCATAACTTCATAAGTTCACGACATTTGCCCTGAGAACGGTCAAACGAACGAGTGCCTCGTAGAGCTTAACAATTTTATTGCGTAATTTCGTGTTAATTATGATGATTCATGCATTAACTATGTGTCACGTGGCTGAGAATATAATTTTATACGGCAAGTTAATGACGTGTAAGTTTAAATGATTAAATGTCAGGTTTTCTAGATAAATTATTTAGATTGGTAACCCCACGATCCAATCCTAAATCTCCGAGGTTTCCGAGGCTCTCTGAGTATTGTGCGTGCCATTAAGGTGGTTCGTCGCGGGCCGGCGCTAGATTAATTTTATTGTGGTTTTGGTTTTTATTCGCTAGTTTTATTGCTTGTGGAATGAAAAAAAAAGCACAAAAGATAAATTTAGCGCCAACCCGTGTCGAACCACCTTACGAACCACCTTAAAAACTAATTAATTTAAACTTCAACGAATAGCTCTAACTAAAGGAAAACTTAAGTTTATTAAATTCCAAGTGAAGCAGCTCACTAAAACCAGACCATAAACACAATAAGTAACTCTAGTTACATTATTTCCATATACTTATTAGCGCTTGTCCTAGTTACTCCGAATTTATGGTCACCCCACAGCTGGACACTTTCACACAGATAACAGAATTAGCACGTCCACAACAATAGGTTTTAACGCCCTTATAGCTTTAGCCATAGAGTTCAATTTCAAAAATTATCGACCGCTTTTATTGCAATAACAATAAGATTCAAGATAAAGGTCAGTGTGATATACAATACGGTAGCTGGTAAAATTTGTATGACAATGAGCTATTCTTTTATCCAGGGCTTATCTGATCGTAATAACAATGTCGGTAAAAGCTTTTACTAGCTATCTAGTCAGCCCGACTTCGCTTGAAATCTATACCATAAAATTACAAGATTAAAATGTGAAAACTAGCAAAATTCGTTCAGATAGATCATATAGAAAGGTATTTTAAAGTGTCTTGGCAAGTTTATATCCACCGCATTGGCTTTAATGTTGGACTTGCCAACCTCAACCTCAACAGCATTGTCCACACCAATTAACTAATGAAGTAAGAGAGTCCAGTCTCTTTCCGAACTCGGCTAGACGCAATATCGGCTCTTTGGTTAACTGATCCCGCTCTAAACTCATCCCACGGGATGAGTTGACTAAATCATAAATATAACTAATTTCGATTGGTCAACAGATCCCGCTTTTAAAAATATCGCCCGTCTCAATGAGTGATACGTTCACATAATGATGTAAGTTCCCAAAAAATTTCGATTTCGGGCTAACGGCGCTACAGTCTGTAAGAAGTCCCAGAGATTGTCGAGTCGGCGAGTATGGATTTCGTGGCTTAGTTGGTTGGAGCACACCCGTACCTACTGAGGGTGGGGCGCGGCGCGGGTTCAAGTCCCGCCGAAATGGATATTTTTAGGGAACTTATTTCATTTCTTAGAAATATCCAGAGTGCGGGGTAAGTAGGTAGGTACTATAATAACAAAAAAAGTTTACGAAAAGCCGTCGCGTAGTTACACGACTTTTAAAGATTGACTCAGCTCTCAGTGTAACAAAATACCAACCATCTACATACCAACATTAATCAGTAAATAGGTATAAATTTCAAGTTTCCACATGGAAGGCCTCCTTGGCGGAGCGGTGAATGTCGCCGGGCGACCTCCACTCTTCCCGGCAGTTCCAAATGTCAACTGCTAATTATGGATTTATACAGATCTGTTGCACTAATGGTCATTTATATCTGAATTCCTCTCAATTATTTGATATTTTATTACTGAGCTATTTTGGTTTTGAAGGTAAGCCGCCAAGAGCTTTGAATTTACAAAGCTCCCTTTCACCAAATAGGCACGATAAATGATTTTGAGAAACTACTCCGAGATGCTTTTAGACATTTACTGAATACAAAATAAATAAAATTTAGCAAATAATGCTCTGAAAGAAAAATTAAGGTTTGAAATACCTATGCAACTTCAATTTCGCTCTAAAACGCTACAATAGGTACAAGTGGCGTCTGTCTATGACGTCACCGATGCACGAACATACCGTAATATTGTCAAGAGAAGAAAGTCAGACCTTTATCATAGTTATTCTGGGCCTTTAATTACATTACATTACATGTTGTGATTGTGACGGCATGACGTCACAAATCAGTATTTTCAGATTGGGGTTTAACGTGTCATGGCGGATTACTCAATTTTGTAGTTTAATTTTATCAAAATAATTAGCGATAAGAATTAAAAATATAATACGTTACGGATGTAAGCGGGTTAACTACGAACCTTATTTGTGTTGGAAGAACACCAACGTTCTTCCAACACAAGTTCGTAGTTAACCCGCTTACATCCGTAATGAATTCGTCAAACTACGATAGTTTTTATAGTAAAATATAATACGTGTTTTGTAATCTATGGCTCAGGTATAACTCGGTAAATACTTATCTTTTTAAGGCTCAGGACATACATTGGTTTGAACATATGAAGATTTACCCCCTTGCTAACAAACTCATCAGGCAAGATGATCCTCGTAGCCGAGTTTCAGCTGCGGCGACCAATCTCAGCGAAGACTACCATGTGCCCAGGACATAATAAAGTGCACAGGTGCACATGCCAGTTAACATGAGACAATGGATAGACTTAAAAATGTCAACAGGAGAAAACAATTGACTCGCTATTAGTTAAACTGGCACTTACGTGGTCCAAGACGCTCATGCCGGGCTGTACAGTGAATGCGTTTTTGCGTAAGGCATACCTTAGTAGCTAAAGAGGGCTTATCTCAAGTTGCTGTATTCCACAAGTCTCTGATCAACAGCACCAGGCAAAACATTTAATACTTTTTAAATCAACCGTAACAAAATACCGCCAAGGTCAAGATCAACCTCCTAGAAACAGGAACTGCCCGCATTCTGCGAGAATAGACGCCATGACACATCTTGCCGCAATAGGCCGTCGTCGGTCGGCGCGGGCGCATGCATGACACAGCACGTTAAAACAGTGTGTGTATTAGCGGATTGAAGCTTTTTAATCTAGATATCTAGTAGTCACTTTCGGAAACAATCGTACTTAATATAATTATTCTATTCGTGTAAGCATCAAGAAGAACAACTTAAGTTCGTTAATTTCTTGATAGAGTTGATTTGGCAACAGATTTGATGCTATCGTCGGGGGGTCGAAAAAATTGAAAGGCTTGCAAAGACGTGGCGTGGAGTGGCGTGAGTGAGAAGCCTTTGCCAAGCAGTGCGTTTCAACAGCCTCAGGGAGACGATGATAAAACGGTAACAACTAAGGTATGACCTTAGTTGTTGACTTCAGGAGGTTGTCCATGAACTTCTTCTCGTCCTAAAGTGTACAAGAATCCACCCAACAATCCCTTCCTTCAAAAGAAATAGCATTGAAAGTGAAACGAACATCGAACCCACTACCAAGAGTTCATTTACTCAGTTAATTACCAACGTTCGGTGGAAAACGTGCGAGAGAAACTATTGGAAACACTTAGTTTGAGCTTTTGCCTATGCGCAGAAGTTTAGTGCTCAAAGAATATTCAAGTCATTGGATTCAACAAGACACTACAAAAATAATAATAGGAAAGTAATCACATGTATTGTTTTTGCATTATTATTCCCATAAGGCATAATAGAAAGAAACAATAACAATGGCCATCGACGGAGATTGCATTCTAAAACGGTGGTGATCAAGACGAAATACAAGAAAACTTAAAAAACCAACCACGGCTTGATCTTTCGATACACACAATGACGACTTTAAACTTCTCACTAGAATGCGGCCTTTAACGATCAGATTGTTAAAAAAACTTTTGATGCCGCAACACCGATGCAACAGTTATTTGAAAATTCAAAATACTAATTTAAAGAATAACGTGACGACAACGCATTAACATTATCAAACTCGTAAGATCTTTGGCCTATCGGAGGTCAACTATAACTTGTAGCAGGCTTTTAATAACGAAATTTTTAACAGCAAGCATAAAGAAACCTACGCAGGTCGTTACATATTCAAATCTAAATCAAAAACAAAGAATTCGTATTAATTAGAAGATATAGCTTTCGAACTTTGGCCCTTAATCAGAAGACCTTTAACTTCCAAATGCTCCGCAGAAAAGCTTAGATTTTAAAACGCCTATAAAAGTAAGAAAATAGATTTTAAAATTAAGTAAAAACGTGGTTATGGTGCAGAATCGTAAATTTTATCTCGTGGCATGAAGTCATAAAATGTGAAGATGACTATAAACCACTCTTTGGTGAACATGAACACAATGGTGGATTTCGAAAAGTATTTAGCATGAGAATCTATGGTCAGAACCACGAACAACAAGCACGATCATAAATTGAACATGTGGCTATAAAATGTATTTTAACTAAAGCTTTGATGAAAATAGCGTGACTACAATGGTAAACAACGGTAAACGTAAAGCCTTTGGAGAACTAAGTCCATGGCAACTGTAGATGACCTAAAAAACGTGCCAAATAAAGCGCTTGCCCACATTCCAGCCGTGCCTCGACTTGCCAAACCGAATGAACATGTCGCATTTTAACCACCTTAATCGGCACATATGTGCTCTTATCCAGTAACTTCAGTATCTTGTGACGAAACAAGATACGTACCAGATGTCCAGCCCGCGGCCGAGACTCACTGGAGCAAGTAACACTGAGATTTTAAACGGGATTAATCTTACGATAGCAATCGATGCAGAATCGAGATTCGCTTCCAGGAATAAGAAACGAGTTGAACCTATAATTCGGTCGAAAAAAGCATTTGCAAAAAAGACACATGGCCTGCGCGACCTTTGAAATTCCAAGCGTATCCAATTTTGTATAACCGATGAAATGAACTTTGTGGTGATAATGTTAGAGCTGAAGGTATGATGGACGTCGCTTGTGACGTTGAAGATTTTAATAGGAAGAAAGGTAATACAAAAAAGAGAGGAATAAAATTGTAAAGCGGTACAACAACGACCTTGGGGTATACTGTAGGCCACATGCCGGCTGTTGCTCCTACGGAGCGAGGTATGTGTAGCCGGTTTCTGGTAGAACCACTTTTTGGGTCGACTGTTTTGATGGATGGTTTTTGGGGCCCTCAATTTAAATTGATCCGAGCAGAACATTGTGTTTGAATTTTATACGGTCGTAAAAACATGCAAATATTGTGATCCTTTAAAAACAATGTAGTACGCTGCTATCAGAAACCAGTTCCAGTTTCTTTAATTGCTTATAAGAATCAGACCAACTCCAATCGGGCTATTTCATACCTTTATTAATTTTATGGACTTGAATAAGGTAACTGCAAATATTATTTCTTGGGTATCTTTTTGGCCGCTTCTGAGATCCGTGCCGCGCCTATACCGTCCAGATTGGCATACGGTGGACAATTATGAACTTTTACTTTTTATTTTTAAATATTTATGATGGGAGAAAGTTCCGGGATCGTTGCAAAGCACGTGTGGTGAAATTTATACCGATAAGTATCTGTCTATGGTCTAAACGTGAGCGCGCGTATGACATGGTAATAGCAGGGTCCGTTTTTTTATTGCAATCGTAGCTCAGTTTGCGTGGTTTCTAGCTTGGGTGTTCTGCGGGTTCATGCATTGGGACCTCTACTGTTTCATTCAGATGCGAATAATGTAATACAACAGAATATCTGTATAAATATTTCAATTCAAAACCCTGGATATTTTTTGCATACAAAGGGATACAAGGAATATGGGTGGAAAATATTTAACGATTTTGCTATTATCGAAGCAAATCAGAGAAACTCGAAACAATTTTTGGTTTTGAAAGCTTTCATTCATCTTTTAATCGATCTCTCGTTCATTTTCGAATTCAAATTTAAACATTTTTACTGCATGTGAGATTATGCGCAGTTGAAGTTTGTGTTTTTAGTGACATCCTTGCTGTTACCATGTTGTTTTCAGTTATTGTTATCAATGTATTATTATTGTAATTCACATAATTCTTTCCATCCAAAGGTTGCCTGGAAGAGATCGCTTCTAAGCGATAAGGCCGCCCATTGTACTTGTCTCATGTAATGTCTTTTTGTAATGATCTTTTTCTGGTGTACAATAAAGTGTTTTTGTATTGTATTGTATTGTATTTATTGACATTAATATCTTGGATTCTAAATCGGACTATAGTGCTGTAACACTTCATAATACACAAATCCAATAATTTACCTTAGTTGCTTTTGTCACTGTAAAAGAAACACATTATCGTTATGTACGACGTTAAAAAAAACTGACGGTGTTCAAAGACTGATTTATTTTATTTGTGGTTAAGCGACATCGAATATTTAAAGTTTGAACCAGACTTCACTGCAAGTAAGCTTTTACAGTTACGGCACCTAATACTAGTGCTACGCAACGGGGGCCTCTCACCAAAATTGTATAATTGTTGCAATTATCATAATTAGAGCATGAACATACATAATTGGTACCTGTATGCCGAGACTAA
The DNA here is from genome assembly GCA_947086465.1 of Eupithecia exiguata. NCBI lineage: Eukaryota > Metazoa > Arthropoda > Insecta > Lepidoptera > Geometridae > Eupithecia > Eupithecia exiguata. Next base: position 982,380 of record OX352246.1, read on the forward strand.
ACTGTAACATTGAGATAATTCTGTGATATATGCTAATGCGGTGAATGGTAATGACAACTGTATATTAGATCATGAATAAAGCTATAACTGACGAACATCCCGTTCTAGCAATGAATTAAACATACGAACTATAAATAGCATAGCGATTACACACCATATGGAAGAGGTAAACGAAGAGAGATAGTGCCATGACTAACAGGAGAATTAAAATTCAGACGCAGTGCAAGATAAATAAGACCAGCATTGGTATGTTAATCATTCTGAGCATGCGCTGTACAGCCACTGTTTTTTCAATATGCGATGCGAACAGAAACATTTCAAATAGGAACACGAAAAGGGCGTAGGGGTGATTTAGAGAAGATAGGCTGCAAGTGCTTCCATATGTGAACGTTTCATTCCCTTTGATCTGACTATTCCGTCTGTATTTTGAATGAAATATGCGATTGCACAACATGCACAATGGAATTATCTAACAAACAAGTTATTCAGCTGACGATTACAGTCTTATCGAAAAGGTTTATAAAGAAGTCCAAATGTTATGATGGAAAACGCCAACGTATCTTTCATCTACCATCCTCATCTTCAGGTTTAATATATTCTGATGCAATTTTGTTAACAGATTCTACTCATCTCAAGCCTTCTACGAATGCCATCGTATCATTAAACCCAACTTCTATGCATATTATAATTTTACTATCAAATATTAATTATACACCTGTCAACATTTGTTATTCCCTTCTACTTGCAACACCGCATTAAATTCAACAGTAGCCGGTAGCCGCTTCAATTTCGAAAACCTGTTAAATCCGACCAATACATTAGAATCATTCAAATCCAATTTGACTTAGCTTAATGAAGAATTCAGTTCTAATGTCTTATTAGAAGTGACTACGGTTCAAAATGGAATGGTAGAGGCTTCTGCGCAAGTGGTTGATAGCGGGTATAATTTCCAACGCCTGACAGGCCATAATCATGACGCATTGTACTTGTAGGTACACAATTTTAATCTACAAAAAGCAACCTCCGTTACTACAGTAATGGTAAAGCAAATAGACCTTACACCTACAATTGGGCTGGTCAATGCCTTTACAAACTTGCCATTTGTTTTGATAGCTACATTTTCATAGCTAAGCTACCAATGTCATGTAAAATAAATCCCAGACTTTTTGAATTATTTGTGTGAATATTTATTTGTCAATGAAGTTTTTAAATCTGTAGGATCGTATAAAATCTATACTACACCAAATCAGATGAGATCGTATTTAAACGAAGGTCTATGATTAAATTTATATAAATCGATGTGGAAGAAGAACTTAAGAAAAGCAGAAGCGGTAAGCAGATACAAAGAAGTAATAATAGCTTAGGATTTTTTTATTAATTGCGAACTGAGATATTTGTTTATCTTCAAAACGGTGATAAAGTTTTATAGGAAAAACTGTGACCTAATATCGAGTCAATCATGATTATGAAATGTCCAATCATTACCAAGATTTACGTAAATGGCATTACACAACGTAAAATACATGTGACTGATACACCTCATGCAATATTCAACTTAGCTTCACAGCTTTTGTTAGTATTCAACGTAAGAACAGTGATGAAATTCGTTTGAAATGCCAAAATGCATTCAGCCTTGCTGCCAGTTCGCTATCTAAACAGGGCCAGGGCGCCTAATCTGCAAAATAAGGCAAAATTTATTGCGATGTAGTTGTCACTGGCACTAACTGCTGACTGTTGCAAACAATCTACAGGTAGCTCAACTGATAATTAAATTATTGAATTTGAGGTTTCAAATTGCTTAGGGGGTTGAATTTGAGTTATCAAATTCGATAATTGTTTTTGTTTCTTTCATTGGGTTTACTCGACAATTCATCAAATACAAATATCGTTATTAATACTATTTAACGGGTATTTATCGCGTTTATTTACCTATTTTTCCCAACGTTTCGTTATGTGTTCAGATCGCGTAAGCTTAAAAATATTTATTACAAATATCGTTGTTCTCGGATCCTTTGTGAAGCTTTATTATTTCTAACAATGACTTCGTTTTCTTGATGAAGCGTAACATCGATATGTTTTGTGGAGACGGCCAGAGTCTAGAGAACACTGGAGGAAACTATTGATACGACGGCCTGATAAGCTAAGTTACTTTTTAATTCGCTGGAGACTGCGATGTAGTTCATTTCCTGTAGCACTTTTATGTTTCGTATAAACCTTGAATATCTAACAAAAATGCTAGCTCAAGCCTCCCAAGTTCGTCGACCCATCCGCCATATTTGACCATAGACTATGGAACGTTAACAGAGCGTGACCATAAACTACAAAACCTCCCATTTGGCTATTTGTCCGTTCGTATCGCATCACCGGTTTTTATTTGCATTTACGGATTTTTTATTGGATTGTATTTTTAAAGGTATTTACGATGGTTTTACGACTTTGCTTTGAATCACGCCATGATTAAACTTTGATTGATCGTTTTGTGCAAAACATTTCATTCAGAAATTATTTTCTAAAGTTGAATGTGACATTCAAAATGTTTTTACCAGGTAAGTACTTACTTCGGAGAAAACGGAAAGAATCGAATTTCCAATTTCTTTTTTCCGAAATCAATTTTTTTGTGTAAATCGTACGAGAACGAATCCTTGCACTGTTGCCCGCGCCGAGTCGTGAATATTGTCAGAATTAATTCGTTTCCTTTTTAAAAGGCCGATAAGGAATATCTACGTTAAGCTAATTTAGCTCTGCCATATCCAGACAAAGAAGTACCTACCCCTTCACCTACCTAAATCTATTCCAAGACGTATACAGCTCGTTCCTACATTTCTGTACCTCGTAGGCGTCTTGGGCAAAGCGCCATATACGTCGCAACTAATTCGCTTTTCATTTGTATATACGTGGCTGCCCATATTCGCCGAACTTTCTTATTACTGGGGGAAATTTTGATGCTGGATTTATGATTGCTGGAATAAATAAATGAATTATGGTAGACATAACACACACGCACAGGCACAGCAAAGCAAGGCACACCTTGTGGTTGTTGCTATGCTTGCAGTTTTATGGGTCTTCTTCTAGATGACTTACTTGGTTTGAGGTAAGTACCTAATTATACCATACAAATATCTGCATTTCTACAACTTTTATCCCGTGTCGGTGGGAATAGAACCCGTGACCTTTTGAAACTCAATCGGACTTTCACTGAGCAAGGAGCATGGCCGATCTCCGAACCTGCATCGTAGCCAACTGTCTCGTATTGTATCCGCAATTTTGATGTATGTTAGGTCGGCGCGATATTTCATACACGTGGGTGTTTCATACATGCTAATGCACGAGAGTCCCACGCGTTTCTAACGAGGGGAGACTGGGGATAAAGGATACTTGCCGGATTTTAAAATAAATCCTGAAATTAATCTGTTCGTTCCTCAATATCTTACATTACATTTTTTCGTCTCCCTTTGCGCGATAGGTTCAGAAAGGTTTCGAATCTAGAACCTTCGAATAGTAGGGCATCTGTCACTAAGCCAAAAGAGCTCTACTTCAGTACCTATTCATTTATAAAGCTCTTTATTCCGGGGGTTGTATAAGCGAATCAATCGATACCTCATTTGTTGAAATCGGACAAGGAGTTTCAACGCCACGCGGGAACATAAAATCGGCAACTTACAAACATACATATAGTATAGAGTCTAAACCGCATACATAACCCTCGCCCGTCGGTAGTCGGGTAAAAAATTCCTTAAATTTAATAAATATCACGGCAGTTTAATAATGCGTTGCATTCAATCGATTAAACTCACCAAGGCACTTTAGAAATTTCGAAAAAAAAAACAGATAATGAAACAATTTTTGCGACAAACGCCACGTAACAAATTTACCATCTATTCAAATTAACTCCTTAATTAGCAATGGCGTCTTACCTCACATTCTCATGAATTGCATCGTTTCGCAAGACTTCCCTGAGTTGCGCTTGCGCAGGTCCTGTCGCAAGCGGGATGTCGCATTGTTTTTGATAATCCCGTCCTAGTTTCGCAATGATCGGATGTTTTGATATTACAAATTAGAGTAAATTCCGACCTTTGAATAAAATTATCGTTTTATTTGTAAGAATTTAAAAAAGGTGAGTTTGTTTTCGGCCTTGTAGTTTACCTACCTACCATAAACTTATTCTTACCATGCTCATACCAATTCAAAAAATAATTTGGTTTTTATTTTTAATTTGGATAAGTCATCATCATCATCTACTTCCCAACTTCACCTACTGCTAAGTAATAATAAGGCATCAATACTATTTATTTGATAATAATTTAATTAACTATTTAATATCTTATTTTGTAAGCCTAAAGAAATAAATTATATTGATTTCTAAATTATATTTGACCCATGTCACTACCTCTCGTTCATGTTATCAAAGGTCAATATAAAACTCAAAATGATGCCCAAAAGCTAGATTCCACCACAGCGAATCTGCATCAAGCTTGCAATGTCACCAGGTTAATTATGCGCTTTCCGTCGGATGTTGCACTGAAGCACGTCTGGCATGCAAGAGGTTTCAACACGGCTGATGTGCCACTGCTCTTACACCGCTAAACTTGTATATTTTATACTAATAGCATTCCTTCTAGTTGTATAGATGGTTTCATCTATGTTATAGATGCAGATGTCTATGCTGATGCAGAAAAAGAATGTTCAATTAATTTGTTCAAATGTAATAATAATAACAATGCTGGACAATTCACACAGCATTATCTAGCCCCAAGCTAAGCAGAGCTTCTGTTATGGGTACTAGATAACTGTTATACATGATACAATATAATACACAGATAGATCTTTTTTATTATATACTTTTAGAAAACGACCAGAACACCCAATATTTGCAGATCGTACAAACATTCGTCCTAACGCGGGAATCGAACCCGCAACCTCCTGTGTCGCAGGCGGACCTCCGCCCACCGCGCCGTTAGTTAGTTTTTTTGGTTCCTAATCTTTATTAACAAAGAAAATTACAATCAAATAAAAGAATTAAATTAAAACTAGTATTTACAATTGAAACAATTGAGCTAACTGCAGACTGTTGCAAACAATCTACAAGTAGCTCAACTGATACATATCAATACCAGTCGGAAGCGTGCCCATAACGCTAGCTGCATTGCCCCGGGGTGGTTATAGGTTATAGGCTTGCTTAAAAACTAAAACCCGACTACATAAAAGTCTTAAACAAGCGTTCACCCATTGTCCTTATAATTTTCTTTTGATTTAAGGACCCACTCCTCATCATCATCATCCAATAGTAGTCCACTGTTGGACATAGGCCTCCCCTAATGAGTGCCACTCCTCATACCAAGGTTAAAAGTAAGAACGAAGGCCTCCGACTACCTGTGTATCAAAAGAAAATGATAAGGGCAGTGGGTGAATGCTTGTTTAAGACAGCAGTTGTAGTCGGGTTTTAGTTTTTACTATATTTTTTCGGTAAATGCAATGGAAATTAACACAATAATCAATTTGGAATTAATTTGGAATACCAAGATATTTTGCCGCGGCATTGGCACCGGCACCGCCGCGCCGCCGCGCCGTGAGGCTTTATGTCCGGCCTCTTTAGTGGAATATTTTCTCCCAAACCGAGACCTTCGTTCGCTCGATAAAACCGTCCAAACAAATAAAACTTTCGTAAACATTTTATTGATAGTTATAAAGAGATGATAATAATATGCGTGTTTATGATTAATCTGCATGTTAAGTGCTGATTACGTAAAATACTATATTTTACAATAATTTGTGACATTGATGTATTTGTTTTTATGTTATTGCTTGGAAATTATAAGATTGATTCATAATTGAGTTTCATTTGATGTTTTAAAAGGTTTTTGGCAGTTCTCTTTTACTTTGACTGATGAGTATCCCATCTATGATTAAGATGAGTAGGTAAGGGCCATTAATGGTGTAAGCAGTGTTACCAACCTGAGAGAAATATGTAGGTAGGTATACTATAGTCTATTCAGCCGAACAAAACCATAAAAAAGGTTCTTTAAAGAACAAACTTTCAAGTCACGGACTACGAAATGACAGCATGATGATTACACTAAAAATTACCTCAAACTACAAGGATAATAAAACTTAAAACATAATAATGCGAAGCGGAAACGTCAACAACGCGAAACTGTTCCCTTAAAAAGTTCCCGCGTCTCTGTCGCGTAGGTGTGCAAGGTGCCATTGAATCGTCCTTGGAGCGTCTGCCGCGCGGCAGACGCTCCCGCTTCGCAGTCATTTTGGTCGCGCAGGTGTGGCCGAAGCTTTAGGTGCCGCAGCACTCCGCCGGGCTATGTTGAATTTTGTAAATGACACGCGTTACCAGTGAATTAAAAAGTACAGGCGAGTTCTTCGAAATCCATTCAAAGCTAACCTGCAATCCAAATCCAGTTGTTTCTGACAGCACTGCTAACATTTAGTACCAATTGTCTTTATCCGCCATTGTCTGGGTGTATGTTGCAATTTGGCCAGTGCTGGTCTGACCCAGTTCGAGAATTTCTTTGTTATCTGTTAAATCACTGGTATTATGCAGTTATTCCTCAGGGTTCCTTGTGAAAGCGCTCGCATGAAGAGTACTAAGCCTACTTTTAGCCGCGCAGCATTGTTTGATCTTGTTTGAAGGGTAAGTATAGAAAATATTTCTTACCAACACAGATGAATGAAAACTTAACGAAAATTTATACTTTATAACAGAACACAACTATATAACAGCAAGGTAACCACTAAAATCGAAAACCAAAACTTCAACACCGCATTATTGCACAAGCGCAACGATTGAAATCCAAGATCGAAAACGGACAAGAGTAAATTAAACGATAAATGAAAAGAGGAGAATTTAAAAAATTGCTTCTGATCTGCGTCTTCTCCGATGATCCCCAGTGTCATAAAATATTTTCCAGCAATATTTGTTTCCTCTTGCAAGCCTTTTGTTTACAATAAATATTTAGGATTCCAGAACCGACAAATAATAATAAAACAGTACAGTATCTACCTACCTATCCTACTTGCATCATGTCACTACTTTTTTTGTTTTGTCGTAAAGTAATATTTATTTATTATCCGTCGGAATCTTTTAAACTTAGCAAACACATTAAGAAATCAATAGGCCACATTTTATCTAAAGGTCAATGGTGTTTAATTAAAACAAGCTCATTAATTTGTCTGAAATGATTAATTTTATATTTCGCAATGCTGTAGGAGCTAAATGAATGCATAATTATTATTAAATAGTTGGAACCTCAGTATCTACTTGATGTTTTGGAGATTGACGAACAAATTTTGAAATTTTCACACAAATTTTGGAAATTTACCAAAACATTTTTTTCACTTCTCTTGCTCAAAAAGTGTGTCAGTATAGCAGCGTAGCTTAGCGGGCATTACAATTAATTTTTAAGGTAAGTATGGCAAAGTGATTTTTCTTTTTAATTTTTGTTTCAAATCATCAACCAGTAAGTACAAGACATTCGTCCTCTTGCATAGAGACTCGACTTTTTGATGTTCCATTTACAAATAACATACATTCATTTGACTTTATTTTTGAAAATGGAACTGAAAGCGCCATTTTGGTCATTATTGGATGTTTCGTATGGTGATTCTTCCTTCATAGTAGAATGCGTAGGTAGGTAGTAACTTTGCGTTGCGCGTAATGAAGACACAAAAAAGTTGGTATCAATCAGCGCGAAATCTTTGGAATGTTTGTTTACTACAAATTTAACTGAAGATGAACTTGGCTTATTTAATTGAAAATGCCATCAAGCTAAAATTAATTTAATAATATGCAAATGGGACAGAATGGCAAAGAAATAATCAACATGATTCTATTTATCAGTTGCGCATCACATGATATGGTATTTTGAGACTAACGATAAATCCGTGAAGAAGAAAAATGAAATCGGTGTGGAATATTTACTGAAGGTAAGTTTTGATTTTTCTATTTTCTCAAACTCGAAGAGAAAAGTATGTTTTCTGTTTTCACGCGGGACAAAACCAGCCATTATAACACGGTCTCGACAACCTCGTCTATAATGGGGTGGTTTAGTCCCTAGTGTGACTTTTGATTTTTGACGTGCCGCATCTTGATAAGCTCTTTGATTCTAATGAAATCCCCTATACTAGCGCTGCCTTGTGACAAACATCCATCTTCTTTCACAAACTTTCTTGTTTATAATAAATGTCGTAGGATATATGACCAAGTGGGGAACTAGGACGACCTAACAGGAAACGTCCAGTAATACTCACATTTTATGAACCAGGGAAGTTATAAAACAGCAACATAGTATACCTACTTAATTGCAGGAGGCCGGGGCCGCGGGGCAAAGCTACTAACTTACTTATGAAATAAGTAATCTCGGGGAAAACCGACGACGTATGTAAGTAAGTACAGTCATAGGTCAGACTCATTAGAAATAGGAATCTAATAATTATTAGATTCTGTTAATAATATTCTGTGATAGTACGTTAATTAGAGGTAGGCAAACTAGGAATAGACGGGCAACACAAAGTGGCGGCCGGGCACAGGTGGTCACGTGGTAGTCCGCGCGATTTTGCGTCCAGCCAGATATTTGCTGTTACAAGGTTTCATTAAATTTTGACAACGCGTTATTTGTCAACACAAATAAGGTTCGTAGTTAACCCGCTTACATCCGTAATGAACGCGTTATTTGTATTGTGACTTGTTGATATTGTAGGTATGACGTAGAAAATTTATTTCTATAAGGTCCCGATTTTAATCGATCGAAAAACGTATTTAAATTTGAAATTTTAATTTATTTTAGTTACTTTCCTAACTTTCCGGGAATTTTTGGTCAATTAAGTAGGTTGTTTTGGGATTTCTGGTTACAAAGTTCTCATAATGGATAACTTATGGAATATCTGCCTACACGACACAATAATTCATACACTTTAAGTCAATCTGTAACCCTTTAGGTAGGTACTTATTAAGATACAACTCGCTAACTTGAACTCTGAGCTATGGCATATAAAATACTATTTTCTTCGATTCGCCCTTTGAAAGAGGGAAATTACAGCAGCAAGTAAACAAATAAATTACAATTTCCTCCGAAGACAGTCCGAAAGGTTATCGCGAGCGGAGCCGGGGGCGAAATGTCAGCTTGTGCAATTTCAATTTGTAACAGTGTTTGTGCGACCTTTCGCACTTGCGGCTATTTGTCTATTTTCGAGTTATTTCACACTTGTTTATGGGACCGATAGTAACAAATCAATGGACACGTTTTTTAAAGTAAGAAAAAACTGTAAACAAACGTAATGTAGGATGCCGACTTCTATCTTTTTAGTAATGTAACAGTATCAGCTTTACCATGCCACAACTTGGTAGTTGGTGGTAGGTGATGCGTGAAAAAATGGATTATTACTATTTTCCCGGTTTTACAAGCAAATTAGATAGCTGATAATTTAGTGCTCATTGTAAGCCATTTGCTTTAAATATAAACCTACGCTAAAACAAACTACGAATCAACTGTCGTTTTAGAGTCTATTTGACATTAGAAATTTATTTCTCAAATCAACATTATGTCGTTAGACACCAAAACTATACTTGATTTAAAGTTTGTTATGGCAGAGATTTATAGCCAATTCAGTTCATTTATTAAACTACAGGAACACACATTGGAACACTTGGTAATGTCAAATTTACAGTTTAAAGAAAAAGCTATTTTAATACACTTATGGAATATTTATAAAGACAAATGCCTTACAATGCGTAAAACTTCTTATCAGCTATCTAAATTACTTGTAGAACCTAGAAATGAGCAAAAACCCGTTTTTTTTCACGAGTGACCTACCCCCTTAAGTCTACCATGATGTGGATGTAGAGCTGAACTCTTCGGTTTACATTGTTTGTTGAAGTTTCATCACTAGACGACTCAATCATGATAAGCCTCACTCTTTGAGACTCGGAGCCGGGGACAAGCCACAACTACTCATCTAGAGTGTCAAGCCAGACAGACCATCACAGAAAGAACTTCAAAAACTTACTAAATTTACTTTCACTTGTCTGTATCTTGACGAAAGTAAACGGAGATTTTTTAATATTTTAAACTGGTATAAAATAGAATCTAAAGCAGAAAAACTCACAAAAAAAAACTAAAGCAAACAACTCAATGCGTATCTGTTACCAAATTCAACAAAAACCACATTACGCCATTCTACTTTTATGTCAAAATATCTTTATTTAGCCTGTATGACCTTTGACAACAATGCCATATCAAATTCACGTTACAGAGACTGGGTACCGCGGACCGTGACGGGCGATGGTTGGCCACCTCTGGCTAGTTTGTACTTTCGCTCGCCGCGCCCAGTGGCAGCCAATCGTAGGGCACAACGGCTTTGTGCGACTAGACATTGTCAACATTTTTTGAGTTTATACAGGATTTAATCAAGACTCGCTGAGCATTAAGGTTACAGAGACAGTGACCTGCTACGACGGACAGACATACAGACAGATAGACAGCGGAGTAGAAGTTTACACTGTCCCATGAAAGTCAAAGGTTCCGTTGGCATTAGCACCCATTGGGTACGGAAGGGAACCCTAAAAATTGGCGTTCAGATAGAGTAACAACAAAAAACTTAGAATTATTTATTACAAGCAGCGCCTTGCGGTTTCACCCGCGTAATTCCCGTTCCCGTGGGAATTCCGGGATAAAAAGTAGCCTATGTTCTATTCCAGACTATAATCTATCTCTGTGCCAAATTTCAACCAGATCCGTTCAGCCGTTCTGGCGTGATAAAGGAACAAACATCCATCCATCTATCCATCCATCTAAACTTTCACGTTTATAATATTAGTGAGATTCACTTTTCGGAATTGTAATGCCTAAAACAGCCGCCAGATGTTATTTCACTTATCTAAAGCTTTTTGACAAGTCACCGTGTCTGAGTAGACACCAATCATAGAGTGACATAATCCAAAAGATATAAAAGTGTAATGATTTGGATACTAAACATAATGCACATTAAATCACACTTGCAAGTAACTGTGGGCTAAATTATGACAATTTCCGGTAGAACCTTGACTTGACTCACTATATCAAATGAAGACTTTATCTCATAACTGTACATTCAGGATGAATTCAAAACTTGTTCGCGATCATTTAAACTGGTTTAATATTAATATATTTTGACCGTGATTTTATTTCACCATTTCATTGTTATCTAAATCAGATCTGAAATTTATTTTATGGTTTTTTTATTTCTTAATCAAATGTTTATTTCGTAGAATGTCGTAAGATGGTATCTTATCCTGGTGGATTTTATCTGTTGTTAGGTATATTTAAAGGTATTTGAAATAAAATTCTATCAACAATGAAGCAATTAAAAAAAAACTTTAAATTAAAAAAACAAACTGAAAAACCTAACCATAAATAAAACGTTTATTCGATACATTAGATTAATATAAACTTAACATAAGTCAAGCAACCTATGCATTGCCATACAGCGGGGCAATGCAGCCAGCGTCTTGGGCACGCGCGCGACTGGTATTGATATGGATCAGTTGAGCTACCAGTAGATTGTTTGCAACAGTCTGCAGTTAGCTCAATTGTTTCAATTGTAAATACTAGTTTTAATTTGATTGTAATTTTCTTTGTTAATAAAGCTATGTTACATAACATATTATGTCAACCTAGAGTTCAGATTATATATATATATATTATTACTGTGAGAAAAAATCTAAGAATATGTTATGGAGATAGCTCGGGCAAAAAGCAGTTGGAAAATTTTCTTTAGTAGATAAATTATATATTTGCTAGCGTCTAGCTTTTAAGCATGTGTTATACAAGATAGATAAAATTTATATGACAGTTTCGACAGGTGTTTTAATACATTTTGGTCAAAGTTAACCGATGAAGCTGCCAATTGTCCGGTTATCTTTCGTCATAACCAGCTTCAAACTGATGGTCATAAGCAAAGCTATAAACAAAATCACACTAATATTATAAATGTGAATGTTTAGATGTTTGTCACCTCTTCACTTCAAAGGTAATGAACAGATCAAGAGGAAATGGAAGGTAGTCCTATTGCATACAAGGAGACCTAGGCCTAGAATAAAACATAGGCTACTTTTGATCCCCAAAATCAGCCCCCATGGGATAGAAATAACCTTAAACAACGCGTAGGAAGCTGCATGCAGAAACTAGTCTATACTCCGATTTAGAATCCTAGATATTTTATGTCAACAAAGACATTTATGAATGACAACTCAACAAAAACTGATAACAATAACAGAAAACAACAGGGTAACAGTGAAGTAATCACTAAAAACTAAAACATAAACTTCGACAGCGGATAATCTCACATGTGCAGCGAAAAATGTTAAAATTTGAATGCGAAAACAAACGAGAGATTAATTAAATGATGAATGAAAGCATTCAAAACGAAAAACTGTATCGAGCTTCTGTGCTTTGCTTCGGTGACACCAATGTCGTTAAATATTTTCCACCAACATTCCTTGGGTTTTGTTACCACTTTTTCACTAGTTACTGTACAGTACTAGTACAATAATTACAAAATAGGGCACCGTTGGCACTCTTTAGGTACGGAACAATAAAAAAATGACTAAATAAATAAATCATGCTGGACAAAACATACCATCATGTAGCACCAAAATGATTTATGACGACACAAGATCTGCTTAGAGCCTGTGTTATAATAATAATAATCATTTATTTCAGACTATAGAACAGTTACAGATCTTATTTTAACTTATTCTACGGTCCATAGTAATATATACCTTAAAACACCATCGCAGTCATAACACACACACAACACGACACAACCTAGTTCAGTAATCTTGCAATATTAATGCTTTTAATCATGATTATCCAAAAGCTGAGTCATACATAACGGAAGGACGAGACTGGCGGCCCCGATTCCGGTAACGAGGGGCAGGCGGCACCGATTCTGGTAATTTAATGGCATTGCATTTACAAACTTAATATTTACGATATTACGTATAACAAGTACAGTCGCATGCGCGATTATAATGCGAAATACCCGTCGTCATCATCAACCTCTACTATCATTAGATGCATATGTCCAGTAGTGGACACTGCTGGACATGGCCTCCACTAATGAGCACCAGAGCGCCCAGTCTTAAGGCGCCTGCGGATGATGATTTGCCCATACAAAACGTCCTACCAAAATTATTTGTAATTCGATCATATTTCCACCATATATGTTTTTTGTATTTGAATAGTATTTATCTAGGTCCCTGCTTGTTTCTTTTTCTTAATACAAAATACACACCTATAATGGAATGCAAACAAAAATATGCTAAGTGATTTTGTATATTTTTACGTCGAAAATGACATGTTTTCGTCCTATTCGTTTTGTATTAAAACAGCAATATCGTACGTTTTGTTTGTTAAAGAACGTAGCTTATATTGTCTTGTTACATAATAACAACACTATGTGGAAAATACAAAAGTTTTCAGTCATCATTTTTGGTATTACGGAACATAATACTTCACGAATTGAAGTTGCGTCTGCGCAGCAGTCGCCGGATCCTCAAGGCATGGACGTAGGTATGTGAATTGACGTCAATTGGGTTACGTTAAAACCTATTTTCTCCGTATTGTGTATTTTTAACGAAAAAGCTTCGAAAAAATACATAATAATCTATGCAATACAAAGCAGCCTAACTTTTCAAAAATGAAAAAAAACTATTTATTATGAATAGTATTATATTACTATTCAGAATAATGGAAAATACTTTATTAACAAATAAAATGACAATCAAATAATAGAATTAAATTAGAACTAGTATTTACAATTGAAACAATTGAGCTAGCTGCAGACTGTTGCTTACAATCTACAGGTAGCTCAACTGATCCATATCATATTTTCAGAATAATTGTGCTAAATATCAGAAATAATTGTGCAGAGTACAATCTATTTTATTTAATCACCGTATTAAATAATAAAAACCGGCCGAGAGCGAGTCGGACTCGCGCACGAAGGCTTCCGTACCATTATCTATAAAAACCGCAAAAAAGTCAAGTTTGTTGTATGGGAACACTCTTAAATATTTATTTTATTTTATAAATGTATCTTGTGGCAGTCGACAATTTATATTCTGCTACTCAAACGGGGACAAATGTAGTAACGTTGCGCAGCGGATTTGCTTCGCGGTTCTGCTACTATGATTTCGCGGCGGAAATATGCTACGGGCCTTAGCTTTATTTACATGTTATGAAAACGTCAGCGGCATTGTTAAATTCACTTATAATCAGTTATTTATTTATTCCGCTGACTGTACATACCAGTAAGTACTCATACACAATGAGATCACTTACGTAATCAAAATATTATGAAGTTCTGATGAAGTGCATTTGGTTGCATTGCAGCGATTGATTTTAAAACGAACTCTTTGGCGTGGTGGGTGAAGTTTCATATTAATAACAGATGTCTATGAGTTCGATTCTGGCCGCGGTACAGATATTATTTTGGTCATGTCGTCGGCGTAATTGCCGGAAAGGAACAACGTCGTTGCAAACAACTTAAGAGTTTTTTGCTATAGTTCTTACCCGCACTTTAGGTATCTCTAAGAAATGAAATAAGTTCCCAAAAATTTTCGGTTTCGGCGGGACACGAACCCGCGCCCCACCCTGGTACGGGTGTGCTCTAACCAACAAAGAGCCACCGGCGCTATAGTCCGTAAGAGGTCCCAAAGATTTTCGGTTGAACCGACTTAGGCTGTCATGTTCTTTATTATACACTTCATTTATTTCGAAAATCGTAAAAAAAAAATCTTTTACTTAGCAAATAAAATATTATAAAACTTTTCTACAGTAAAAATATATCACCGGCCGCGAAGCTAGACTCAAGCAGCCGGTAACGGGCTGCAAAGAAAGGAACTTCCTGACGATACGCGCCAGGAGTACCGCCTTTTGATTCTGGCCCTTGATGCAACTTCCTAGCGAGTCTCTTGAGATATTGATTATTATTATTAGCATAGCAACAGCATTAATTACACAACCACAAGTCTGTCACATAACTATACATACAAATTATACACAGATTATAATTATACGCTTTCCAGATTGGCCCTATCACATGTGCCGTATCATCTGTCAACTTTCTATCCTATCTAGAACTTTCTACGGCAAGGTCGGTCTGGTACTACTATCATTTATGAGTATATTATGTAATAACCAGTTTTTTTGGTGTGTATGAGATTGAATGAATGAACTGGTCACTGCGCGTGGGTTCGCTCAGAACCTCGCTAAATCGTAGACTATACTTAGTAGGTAGGTACCTCAGGGATAGCGTAGTATTTTTATTAGTGACAAAACAAAATTACACCAGCTGGTAGATACAGATATAGGCTTGATCCTATATAGAGATGTAAGTGTATCGGTCAATATCAACTTTACTGAAAAATATCAAAAATAAGTTGCGCAAAGCGCCATCTATTTTGTTAGTTTTTACCATTTTTCTCATAAATTATCAACCATTTTTTTTAACGTAGTCATCATATTAAATAATACAAGGGAACCTTCGGCTTACTTTTGCAAATAAATCTCCTATTTATTAGATAATAAGCAAAAACTAGATTTTTGCGCCTAGGCCGCTCTGCTCTGTCCCGCTCCTATGAACGCGAATTCCTATGCCTGTCCTTTACACAAAATGGCGTCATAGGTCGCGCCCCCTTAACTTATTTTAACGCGAAGAATTAACAAGTATACAATTCGAACTTTCTTAACTATATCAGTGAAACTAACCTTCAGGAGTTTTTAGAGTAGATTTACCGAACAATTTAGCAGTATTCAACATAACGTTTGTTATTTATTTGACAAGCACCCCGCCACGGGCAGGTTGTTGAAGCTTCTGGTTCTGTTCTGTTACTTGGGTTAGTGCTCGCTCGTGGTTTAAGAGGGTTCACGCCTTCCATGCGCAGTTTGGCTCAAAAACAGTACTTTTCAAACTCGTTATTTTCATGAACCAGTTATCTTACACTATAAGTTAATTAGTAATAATTTTAGGAAATTTCATTGTCGAAAAAGTTAGTTGAGAAAATATTTGAATTAATATAGTATGTACGCGTTCTATGAAAATAACTTGTTAGAGGTTTTCTTAATTTCCCTGTCAGCATCAGTTTCGAAGCTCAAAATTTTATGAAAATACTGACATATCTAATAAAAAAAAAATGATAACCAATAGATAAAATCCTTGGGAAAAAAGTTAGTTGAAAAAATATTCGGTTTTGGTATCGTACTATGAGAAATTAATTTACAAAAAATGTGAAATTTTACGAATTTCAAATGACTTTTTCACCGATATAACTTATTTAATTTACTATAATAATAGCTTACTAATAAAGTAGAGAATCGTCTTTAAAATCATGCATTTAAAATTTTAAATATTTTGTTGTTATTAATTTTCTGTGAATTTTTTAAAACTACTATAAAACGCTGCGCGCAAATCCATTCAAATCAGTCCGCCGCGAGGCTTTCTAGAGTGTGGTCATGTCGCTCGGCGCTCTGACTGACCTGTGTTGACCTTTGTCGTGCGTATAAGGCGAGCGGACATTTATAGCGCCCTCGAAACATTTTGGTACTTTGGTAAGTAATTTTTTTTATTATTATATTTGATGGCAAACATAATTGTAGAATGTATTAATATAGACAAAAATCATATTTCAGACATAATGGGAAATAAAATGAAGTTATTTTTTGCGAAGAAACGAAAGCGCAAAAATTAGCAAACATGGAAAATGCAAGAGCTAAAAGGTTAGTATATACAGGGCGTCCCACGGATATGCCACATGGAGGAAAAGTAACTTGAATATTGTAGATGGAACATTTTACTGAAAGAAGACATAACTTATTTGAATTTAAAAAACAATTTAAACTGCATTTTTAGATATTTAAATAATTACATGGTTGAACCTGGAATCGAACCTGTTACACGAGAAAAATAATCATACCGATCGAAAGGCTTCAATTTAATTTACCAAAAACCCTATATATTTTTGTTGATTGGAGGCTACGAATACAATAATAAGTCAGGAAGTCTAATTCAGAACAAATTCCACACAAAAAGTGGGCCGTGCTTCAAATCAAAAGAATGTAGGTATGATTCGAAATAGGAATCACTTCAGATTGGTTCGCGCGCCTGCTGCAATGGCTGCTATGACAGCTGAGTAATAGCGGCGTGGACGTTGTTATGCAATAAGAGGACCGGACCAAGTCAATAACAAAATAATATTTTGGTAAAATGTTTATCACTCTACAGGGTGTTTTTTTTTTTCAAAATGAAAATGCAAAATGAGGTCAGACAACTTTTTACTTCATTTGGAAGGATTTTTCCTTGATGAAATATTGAATCGATAAAATTTAGATATTTTTCAATGAAATTGAAATTTATTATGCTTATTTGGTATTTTTAGTTTACCTGCCCATACGATTCGGAAAAATAAGTGGGTAGCTAACAAGTGGACTAAAAACATTAAATTAATCATATTTTGCGGGACAAAGAGTTCACTGAATTGTTATCCAAAAATATATTTATTTATTAACAGACGAGCAGCCAGTGGCTGATGTGTCTATTATCAGACAGTGTCGAATTTAGTTATTGCGTAATTTTTTTAGTTTGTCAATTTTGTCTCGTAACCAGTTGTCGAGTTTATTCTTGAAGGCGTATATTGATGTGTGATATAGGGTGTTTTATTTTTTCAGGGCCACTAAGAGGAAGTCTGAAACCGTGAGAGTTATCAAAAAGCGATGTTAATAGTTACGTGATTGATTTTGAAAATAATAAGTTCTTCGTTAAAAAAGACAAAACTTTTTTATATTTTTGGAAAAGTAAGCATTTGTAAAAAAAAAATTTTTTCTCTTTTTGCTTCTAAGTTGATAATAAATAAATAAATTTACGACGCCTATGTGCCTTAATGGTTGGAACACCTTCAAAATTGATTTTTTCTAATGGGGTGATTTAAAGAATCATCTGTACAAAAACAGATTTATCACACTGTGGACAATCAATATCATTTTGAACATTTATTAAAATAAATTCAAGGTTATTGCGCTTATTTTGATTTCCATCGCCCAGTTTTTCTACAAAAATGACAGAAAGTATTTAAAATCTAACGTCCGTGCGTAGATGCGTAGAATCCGACTGTCAGTGCTACCACTGACAGTCGAAAGACGGACGTTAGATTCTATCTACATAACCCTGCAAAATGTACTACATATATCTGACCAAACTAAAATCACTACTTTCAGCTTTTTTGAAGAGGGTATGCAAGAAAATTTTATGTCAAAAAGCTCATAACGATAAAAAAATATGACAAAAGAAGATAGATTTCTTTGCGTATAGTCTGAACGTTTGTACTTTCAACTATACGACAAACAACCTTTTCTCGAATTCGTAGTCTAATTTATAAATTTTCAAATTTGAAGGTTTCATTTTGAAAAAAAAACACCCTGTATAGTAAAAAAAAGCATTTGACCATATAATTGTTTCGTTATTGACTTGGTCCGGTCCATTTATTGCATAACATCGTCCACGCCGCTATGACTCAGTTGTCATAGCTGCCATTGCAGCAGGCGCGCGAACCAATTGAAGTGATTCCTATTTGAATTATCCATAGTTTTGATTTGAAGCAGCGCCCACTTTTTGGTTGGAATTTGTTCTGAATTAGACTTCCTGACTTATTATTTATTCGTAGAATAAAACATTTAAAATGTTGTAAAATAAACTCGACTTTATCCGTACCAAGTGTTTTATTTGTACCTACTCGTAACAGGCTGAAGGTTTATTAGTCACTTCTTTACTTTAGTCTACATAGCGAAGCGACAGAAATCAAAAGTACCACTTTATTTCCGTGTCAGTGTTTTATTTTAAGAATTTGGCCTTTTCTAAGTGTACATTTTTGTATTTATGGAAATAAACAATTTTAGATTTTGATTTTATTTTAACACGTAAATATGTCATCTGTCTAAGTTCAAATTTAAATTAAATAATTGCTATATCAATTTCACTCGAATGGATCAAAGTGCTAAGCTTGACTATACCACAATAGAACGCGCCAGCGCTACTCACACAGTCACGCTCGCTTCTGTGTGGGTTTGAATTACCTAAACTTGACATCGCGCGCTAGGCGTAAAGGCTCTTAATTATGTTTAGCCGCAAGGCGTGCAACGCCCTTGAAACTTTGTACGGTTATGGAGTTATTAGGTTTGGTACACACTGTATTTCCAAAATGGTCTTTTATAATAAAATAAATATTGCTGGACAATGCACACAGCATCATCTAGCCCCGTACTAGATAACTGATAAATATGATACAATACATAGTTTCTTTTTATACATATAAAATACCAGAACACCCGGAAAAAGTATTTGCAGATCGTAAAAAATCCCAGGGCGATAATCGAACCCGCAAACTCTTGCGACGCAGGCGGACCTTCGCACGCCGCGCCAAAATCAAAAATCACAAGATAAAGTTAAAAACTACAACCCGACTACGTGAAAGTTATAAAAGTTTGAAACATTTACATTGACAAAATAGAATGACGTATCGGTCATATTTGATAGGCATAGAGTTGAAAATGAAAATAGGTCGTAGGTATTGTAATTTTTCTCTATGGGGCCTGCAGCCTGCGGCTACCTAAATTTTAATACGCGTTTTGAAGGCTTATTCGGGGTCGGAGCCCTAAATCCTATAGCCTATAACCATCGGGGTATTGAGACGAATCAATCGATACATAATTTGTTGAAATCGAACCAGTAGTTTCAGCGCTACGTGGGAACAAAGAAATCGGCCACATACATACAAACATACAAGCATACAAACATACAAACATAGGGTGCTAACCTCATAACCCTCCCCTGTTGGTAGTCGGGTAAAAATAAAAAATTCTTTATTTCCATAAATACAAAAATGTACCTACACTTAGAAAAGGTCAAATTCTTAAAATAAAACACTGACACGGAAATAAAGTGGTACTTTTGATTTCTGTCGCTTCGGTATGTAGACTAAAGTAAAGAAGCTACTAAGAAACCTTTAGCCTGTTAGTTGTTATTTTTCGAGTTTGAGCAAAACCCGTCCCAAGCTTTTTTATCTTCTAAATAATCTGATATTTTGTAGTAAGCCTTTTTACATAGAAAGGTTTTGACAATTTGTTTGAATTTATTTATTGATAGATTTTGCAACTCACTAGGAGTTTTGTTGTAGAAGCATATGGAGTTGTAGCGTATGGAGTTTTGTTATAAGATACATTAATCTTGTGAAGCCTGGTTGTGGGCACAGCGAGTTTATGCTTATTTCTAGTATTTATATTATGTATATCGCTATTTTGAGGTAAGGTTTTGATATTTTTATGAGTGTACAATAAGTTATCATAAATATATTGACAGGGGCTCAGACTAAGTAAGAAATCTACTAAGTCTGAGGACAGGGGACTGTCATTATGCTTATATCGGACCTCGGGATACTACCTCCCTTGGCGTGAAAGGGTAATAATAGACAAACAGATAGAGTTACTTTCGAATTTTGTAATATTAAATATGGAATGGATTTCATTTCATATAGTTCTGAGCAATTTCGAAAACCGCGCATTCAAAAGGTAGTTCCGACCCGATCACGGCAAACGCCTAACAGTTTCATCCCATCAGCCGTACAAATGGGTTATTCCCGCTCGTCCCCACGCTATGTCCCCGATGGGGACCAACGGGAAGTTTACTTCCCGTTCGTCCCCATAGGGACCAGCGGGAAGTTTTGCAGTAGCGTTGATTTTACGTTCTTAAACAGTGCATTTTCATGATTTGTTATCTATTTTTTTCCTCAATCGTGTTCATGGAACCAAATAACAAATGTTGCATTCGAGTTTTAAACCACGGGGATCCCGTGAGTACTGAGATAGTATCCCCGTAGTTAAAAACTAGGCCTAGTTTTACAACCTAACCCGTTAGGTTAAGGCTGTTTTGTTTTCTGAGGCGTAATCCATCTAGAAAATGTGTGCTTTCACCTTTAGGTAACTGCTATTTCAATAACATCAGAGCCAATCTTAGCCCATTGATGTCCATTCCTTCCTTGGCTTATTGGTTATTACAGTTGATGTCTGGTGCCCAGTTTATTTGCGTCGATGATCGGACAGACAGGGCTATGGTACGTCAGGAGATTGGCTATCGCCTTATTTTGGGATGCTGATGTAAGTAGCTTCCGTGTCTTTGCTTACGTAGTATCTGGATTAAACGTAGCCTAATAATAATCAGGGAACATGTTTTTTTAGAATGAAACCACATCAGAGTTTAAATTTAGCGTTGCAGTAGCTTAATAGCTATCAAAACGTTATGCAGTGATAGCTAAAGTCTAATGACGGAGGCCATATTGTATTTTTTTAAGCTACAAATAATGAACACGGGGTATTTGTTACATGGCCGACATAATGTTGTGAGTCATGTGCTCCTTTTGGCGGTACACCCAATGTCCTAAAGGTCAGCTCACACCGAGGGGCGACTTGCGCGGACTTGATTCAAAGTATTTGTACAGATTTTCTTCCTTCTATATATTATAATGTCCTCCAAGCAACATTCAGAAGGTTCATAGGTAGATTTAAAATCGTAGAGTCGAGGCCCAGGATCCAAACGTAGCAACAGAAGCAATTTCAAAATAAACATTGAACCCATTAAAGTGTCAGGTTTATCTGCGCGAGCGCCGGCTAACGCAAATAGATCTCCTGGTTAGTTTCATACGGTCTGTATGTTTGTAACGGTACGTTCACACGGCGTCGAGTGTTTCTCTACCGAAACGGTTTTTTGCAGGATTCGGTTTAGTGGCATAAGTATTTCAATGAAGGAGTTCACACATGCATTCGTTTTCAAGACACGACAAAAAAACCGAATCTTGCTGAAGTTGACATCCGATTTTGCGACTACAAACCGATCCGGCGATACTGCAAAATGCAGATCCGATGCAGTGGTATAGGGCATTCAATACATGCGTTCATACGATACACGCAGGGGTAGATTCGGTTTTTTGTCGGATCTTGAAACCGAATGCGTCGCACAAGCTGGGAAGGAGGGGTGGAAAAAAAAATTGTGGATCATTTCTTAACTGCTGCATTAGAGTTTTAAAGGCACCAACTGTTGATCTTCTTTGTACTATTGGGTTTAACCACAATCTTTTTCTACGACGTTGACGGCGATAATACCAGTATAGTATAGCAAGACTGTTCACGTCCATCGCTTCCAAATCAACGTGAGGAACTGTGCGCGCTCTTGCTAATAAAAGCCGGATGGTGAGTTCACACGAGATCCCGGTACGAGGCCGTCGGATACGGCCAAGCAAGATGTGCTGTGTGAATACAACATTCGGTTTTTCCAGATCCGATGAAAATAAGATTCGGCAAATCGTGTCTCCGTGTGAACGTACCGTAAGGAAGCAGAAAGGTCGTGGGTTTGAACCCGGCCAATGACCGAACTAACAGACGCGAGTTCCAGAAAAATATGTGCTTTTTACCACTCTTGCGTGAAGGTGGCTCTACTGCTCAAATCCTGTGAAAATCGATTTTTGCCCAGCATGTTGAGAAAAGTCGGCGCCAACGGAACCACAATCACAACAAACGTGATTTTTTTTCGGCGTATTTTGTACGTAACGTTCGTAACTTAAGTATAAGTACCCTTCGTGTGAGAGAGAGTAAAAACAGGCCAACTCGTAGGTACTTGAACATTTTTATAGCTATTTATTTTTGAATGTTAACTTCAACTTCTTATTTAATGGCTCGCTGTGCTCTGCCAGTTTCTAAGTTGCTCATAACAAAATCTGTAGCCAATCTCGTATTTCTCTAGTGAAAAGGTAACTAATACCTATCTTAACCAATATAGCTCGAAGCAAGAAAGTAGAAAGCTTTACAAATTAGGCTTTAACACTCAAGTTCAAAATATAGCTATCGCAGAGCCCTAAACAATAAATATTAACTACTCCAGTTGATTCTCTGGTAAACCAGTAACTGGGTTTTAGATTTGTAGGCTTACCGAAAGATGAAGTAGGGGTGGTACAATTTAGGTTATGTTTTTACACTGTACGATCCGATATAGCTTTTTTTTGTTGCAGCTTGGTTGGTTACCGATAGTTGGAGCTATCCTCTTTAGTTTTTTTACCTGTATGCCGACAAATTATGTCAGCGCAGCGTTGTCATGTCACGTTGGTTTCACATTTATTTGTTTTGAGATGATCCAAAAACGATTTTCTCGCATTTTGTGTTGTTATTTCAGTTAGTTTAAAGTTACCTCAGATGGAATTGTTTCAGATTTTATCAAGTCTTGTAAAATTGTAACACTACCTGCCCGTCGAACCATTTTAATTTCTGCAAAATACATTTTCTACACTTCGCATTTTCTTGTTCCCAGCAATCTAATCCATAAAACATAGCTGGTCTGGCTGCTCTCTTATACACAATGTCTTTAATTAGGACCCCAGAGAGAGAGTTGAGCCAACCGAATCAAGTCTGGTTGGCTAAAAGGAGGACTTTTAGCCAACCAGACTTGATTCGGTTGTCAATATTTCTTTCCAAATTTGCTTTGGAACATACGACAGTCAACGAACTGTAAATTTTCATCCCCATTTCATTCAAACTAGTGGTGTCAAGATAAATAATAATCAAACAAAGTAATCGATCGTAGAGAAATAAATAACTTGCAGACTTGTCTCTACGGGTATGGAATAAAACTTAGGTAATCATTAAAATGCTAATATTTTATTAAACAAAATCATGAGCAAATCAACCATTTTTAGGCGCAGGTAAAGGTGCGCTACAGTGGTTCGCATCGTTGGAAAAATACATGTGTTCAGTTGTGCTGGGGTTCTGAGCGGTAATTGCATTGCCAGAGAGATCGACTTGCTGTCCGTTGCTGTAGGCACGCACACGGATCAACACAGCCGATGGTCGGTGAACAAGCACGTGATTGTCGTCCGTAGGATAGCTGAGAACCGCCGTAAAACGCACATATCTGTCGGCGTGACCTCTCACAAATGTGTCCAAATCTCCTTCTAGTTTGAACCATATTGATTCGGGACCCCTGTTCAAGCGCCACGCTTGCGGAAATATGTTGTATGTCGCCATAGGACCGCCGAGCCTGTCCGCAAGAATGTGCCCGCGCTCGTCGTAATTTTCATGGTTAAAGGTTCTATCCATGCTGTTGTAGTTCTTGTCAACTTGGCTGGTGAACTTATCTCGTTTCGAACCGGACTGTGACATGGTGTGCGTAGTCACCAAAGCCTCCAATGACAGCGGCAGATCCACGTCCCCAACATTCTTGTCATAGTAACTTATGGTGTTCAGCGTCGTGTATGACAAGATGGGGTTAGTGTTGGTAGTGATCATGTTTTTGGGATCAGCAACGCGAACCACCACGGGTAGGTGGTTGTGCTTTCTATGATTGCTCAGCACGGTGTCGATGTCGAAGTCACATTCGAAATACAGCTCGTTGTTCGTGCGATCGTCGGCGGCACGTTTACGCGGATGATGGTCTCTTTGAGAATTAACGTGACCCCCCGACGTCTCATAACTGTCGAGCCGGGAGCCGCGGTGCGGGTTAACATCGATCACACCCACCTGCGAACTATGAGAAGTAGTCCTCGCAGCCGTCGCAAGCGCCGTCAGTACCAACAGCCAGCAGGTCACCAACGCAGACATGGTCGCGTAGTACTCTGTACAATGGTCTTACACAGAATATAACAAATCTGTACGATGCAAAATTATTTATACCCAGGCTCGCACACCATCTGATAAAGTTTGATAACACATTGACCCGGTACAAGAGGGTCAGTTTTAATTATAAATAAAGAACGTTAATCTAGACGTTATCAGTAGCAACAACAACGCCATTTAAGAGTCACGCCAAAGTCACCGATTGACAAAACTGTGTCGGCAGTCCACACTACAATATTCATACATTGAAATGTCACACGAACCCGCCGTCGGGCTGTGTCGGCGAATTCAGTGAGTTGAGTTTAAAGCTGCAGATATACGGTCAATGTGCATAGCATATTTGAACGACTCTGAATTCAAAAACATTGAACACCTATGAACGATAGCCATTGCCCGTCGTCCACCTTCACGATTCCCCTCGATGGATCACTGGACAAAATAATTCCCTTTGTCCACCGGAACCTCCTGATGTGATTATTACCGTGGTGGACAGTGAATTCTTAGTTTCATTCATCGAGCTTCATCATCATCATTAGATGGTTTACGTGTTCCTTTGTCGGCACTTACGTAGGTGACCTGTAAAGACATTAATAATTGTAGATAGATTTTATTCCTGAATGAAAATTACAGCGCAAGATAAATTGTATGGAAATGTCGGATCGGATTATGTGAAAAGCGTAGGCCGGATAAATGAAGATTTATTGATAGCCTTTACTCCATTGGCTTTAGTAATTGTTTCCTTTGTACTTTACTGGGACAAATCTGTGTAAAGTCTACTCTACTTAGTTTAGAAACTGTGCCATAAAAGCCTAACTATTACTATCAACTCTCACGCAGTTTCCAAACCCAGCCGACCTTACCAGATGTTCGTCAAGTATTGTGCAGAAATGTATCAATATAAAAATAAGTGAATGTCTCTTACACTATTATCGCCGCCCTTCTTTTGTTTTTATTTGTACGTAAAAGGCAGCCTGAGCTTCGAAAATCCACACAGAGAAGGAACAGGAGGACAGGGAAGGTCGGGGGTTCAAGTCTCGCCGGAATCGATAATTTTTGGAATATTATTTAATTTCTTAGAAATTCACACAGCATTATCTAGCCCCAAAATAAGCAGAGCTTATGTATCATGGGATACACTCACTAATACATCAGAATCAACCAGCTGGCATGAAGATGCATTTTCTGCAGACAGACAAGGTGAAGTTTTGAGTATTCTAGACAAAATTTGGCCGCTGTGGGTGATTGGTTAGGACTAGATTATAATAGTTCGGAGGTAATTTATGGTTATGAAATTTGACACTTGATCTAATAGTTACTAAGAAGCGTATTTTCCTCGTTTCAACAATTTCATATTTATTTAGAGACGATTTAGATTATTTTTGATAATGCCTGTGGTTTGTTTGAATTTACATTTCTTGGTTTTGCCGTGCAGCCCTATGCGAGAACGCACCGCGCGACGGCAACTTGTGCAGGCATATCACGCACAAGGATCAGTAAATTACCAGTGTTCGACAATAGACAAATAGGGTATTGCAGAAAGATGGCCAGCATACATCAGAATCGGACCTTTGGCTGCCTTAGGCCAACAAATGAACGCATATATTTCACAATCGGGCTGCACTTGGCTAAGCTTCCTCATCCACGGTTAAATGATTGTGATCGATTACGGCAAGGTAGGGTTGGCCAAGTTGCAGATAAAAGTCGGAAAAGGGGTTAGATTCTGCTAGTCTGTACATACATACTTATCGGGATTTATTATCATTTTACCATCGGGAAATACCCATTTAATCTCTCTTGTACAGGGTCAATGTGTTATCAAAACATTTAGTATCTATTCAAAACATGACGCGACTTACCTCTGCGACCCCCGCTCAGGGCTTCACTCACGTGGTATACAGGTGCATCTGTGTTTATATACACACTTGTGGACTATAATATACCCTACGCGCATAGTTTCTTTGAGACTGCCCGCCGTGGTCATCACTGGTCAAAACTTTTCCTGTCATTCAGGAATAATAATGTACAGACAGCTGCGAAAATATGTATACTCTCCCATGTTTTGAAATTTGACTGAATAGTAAGTGTATAGTAATTGTGATAATTTATATATCGTATTCTGACAAGAACGATGACTACTTAGTATGAAAAATGTGTGCGTAGACTTAGTTTAAGATAAGTTCCGAGTAAAATAAAAGTGAAAACTTGGAAAAGTAAACATATCTGAGCAGCTGACTTTACCTATCTGTAAGTTGAATATTCTTAAAATCAACCCCAACACAAAAATAAACAAGCAAATTTTACCTCTCTCTATTTTGGACCAAGGTAGGCTAAGAGCTGTAGTTAGTATATTAATTAGGTACCTAAAGGTAGGGTAAGGGGATATATGTTGGTGATATAAGTAATTTGGTGATAGTTTTTTACCAGATTACCACAACGTTACCTATGCAAGTACATTCAAGAGACAGCGCTAACGCGTTGCCACGAGTAAGAGGAAGATAGACATATATGCTGCGTTTCGCTGCAACGTTTCTGCGTTTAGTAAACAAACTTTTTTGACAATTGTGCATCAGTGGCGCCATTGTTTACTGAATGTCGGCAGTGTTTACGTATTTTGTAATAATTTATTGATTGTCATTGTTTTGTCAGTGTTAAAACTTACTAAAATCGATAACTAAACTAATGATCATTAAAAAAAAGCTGTAGTGAAGTCGTGACACGGCCCAGGTAAGTTTTTATTTCTTAAGTTCTGACCGTTATTTCTTAGTGTTTTTGTCAAAGTTTTGGATACGTTTTTGAGAAGGTAACTTGAGATCTATTTTGCGCTAATATTTGAAATGAATTACAGAAGTCTATTATAGAGTTCGAAAGGTATTATATTGGGTAAATCGATGATGTGTTTTATTTTGCATTTTGAGGTTGTTTTTTTTATCACCAAATTACCTACATATCACCAAATTACCTACAACTCACGTTTTTTACCTACAACACAAGTTTTTTTTGATATCACCAAATAACCTATTTTTTGTTCTTTTAGATTGGCAATGGAAAAAGAGAGTAAATATAGAAAGTATAATGTTTAATACTAAACGGTCATGTTTTTTTTAATTTAAGTTCAAAATATCTGATTAAATAGACAATTTCCATTCTATCACCAAATTTCCTACCCAGTATCACCAATCTACCGGACCATGTCGCCAACTTACCTTTCATTTCTTCTGTTTTCAATTGACATTTATTCTCATTATTTTTAGATTTTTGGTGTGTAAACTGATCTCAGTACTTACTTTAAATATTAAATAATACATTAAAACAAAATTGACTTTTTGCTTGGCTACCAAATCCAATAAAATTAGTTTTTGGCATTTTTATCACCAACATATATCCCTTTACCCTATTTGTATGTAGTGTACTCAATCGATTTATGTAAATTTAACTTTTAGTATAGTTGTAGGCTGTACAATTCCGTTGTACAGTTGTAGGCAATAGGTAGACTGATAGACGTATATTGCTGGGCTCGCCTTGCCTCGTCACCCTGAAGGTGATAGCTGAAAATCAGTGTTTGCTCATAGAGCAATATTATCACTGAGCTATTACCCATTTGCCACTGCTACACACGCGTATATTTGGTTGTGATAATAAACTTTGTATTGTATTGTGCTTTGTATTGTAGGTTCTATGTGTTAAGCCCGATTATCCGGTTAAGAAGTGCCTCTACATCCTGTTTTTTACCTTTTTTATTTATATTATGTAAAAAAATTGATTTGTTAAAGCCAATTGTATGTGTGTGTTTCATGTGACAAATAAATAATTTACTTACTTTTCTTACTAAGAAGTAGGTATTATAGTTGCCTAGGTAGGTATTTGAAACTTAAACTGTATTGCACTTCAAATTATTTTTTTTATCTTAAATTATAGCATAGTCAAAGAACAAGTGTTTAATATGCTTCTTAGCGTTTGTAGCTGATGAATTGCCTCAATTGTCTCAAGCTCCCGCCGAAGGCAGGTGCACCAAATAGCCGGATAAGCTCCTCAAACAAAGACGGATAGCCCCAACCCTATCCAGGTACAACTTGACGGATAGATTCAAACGCTAGAAGTGAGATGTGAGCCATCGGGATCAAGTCAAAGTTTAAGAAAGTCGACTGATACATTTCTCTGTCAGAAACGTCAGTGCAAGCTGAGATGTCGATTTGTTAGGACCGGTATGGAACTGTCAGACCGCAAATACCTTTGGAATAAGAGCGGTGGAAAGTAATAACTGTAGAGGTAGTTTAGATGGTGGTAAATATGATTTACAAGAGCAAGGTTCGAAGCAAATAGGCCACTAAAATTATCGGGTACTTTCCCTGCTTCACAACACTTTTGAAGATCAGGGTTTCACAAAAAAACAATATAATATAATAATTATATAACCTCAATATAATATCATCATCATCAGCCTATATCAGTCCACTGCTGGACATAGGCCTCCCCTAATGAGCGCCATAGCGCCCTGTCTTCAGCTTGCCGCATCCAGCATCTGCCAGCAGTCTTTCGCAAATCGTCATCCCACCTGGTCGGAGGGCGTCCTACACTACGTTTGCCGAGTCGCGGTCTCCACTCAAGAACACGTTTACCTGGGGTAAACGTGTTCTTTGTGGTTGTCGGTTCTTCTCGCGATATGGCCAGCCCACTGCCACTTCAGCTTGCTAATCCTTTGAGCTATGTCGACAACCTTGGTTCTCTGTCGGATGTACTCGTTGCGAATCCTATCCTTCAGAGAAACTCCGAGCATAGCTCTCTCCATAGCTCGCTGGGCGACTTTAAACTGGTGGACAAGCCCTACCGCCAAAAAAAAAACCCTACCTATAATATACATAGTGATCAAAAAATAACTGTTCTGCTAAAAAATCTTTTAAAGAAAGAAGAGTTGGTTTGCAAGAAGTTCTCTCCAAAATAACAGCTGGAAAATTCAGATTCATTTGTGAGTGTGGCACGCATTCTTTTATAGCAGCTCACTGGCTGTATTCTCAATACGTATAAAAACTAAGGAAAAAGAATTAAGAACGAAAATAGAATGCGGGATAAACTTACCAATAGATCTGACGAACCAGCTGGTCTAATTAAAAAAACTTTTTAGTATAGGTAGCTGGTGTACGTAAGATTTATCTAGCACCGGAGCGAAGCCTGAGGCAAAAGTCAGCTGATTTGTAAACCAAACATTCAAGAGGTCATACAAACCAGCAGGTCAATGAAACATTTTCACAACAAAAATATAGGACAGCCTCTGACTCAGAGTAAAAACATCTAGTTTCCAAGCACTTGTGAAAAAGCGTAGGAGTTGAACAAACTAACAAAAATTAACACCCTACTTGCAAAATATACAAACAGAGCTCTGTTCTATTGTCGGATTCACTGCTATCTATCAGTACTCTTACGTCCAATGCAGATCGCTCCGACTCAACGCTTGACGGGAGGATTGGTGATCGCAGTGTAGATGCTAAAAATAAGAAGGAAGCTGCTGCCCTTTCTTTAGTAGATTCCCTTAGTCGGCTCTTACGACATCCAGGGGCTGAGGTGGAGGAGTCCATATTCATACTCCCCGACCCCACGGACTGTATAAAAATTCAAAATTCAATAACTTTATTTCTTTAGGCTTACAAAATAAGCACTTAGACAAGTCAAATTTTATACATAAACAGCTTAATAATAGTAATTATTATCAAGTAAGAAACAAAATGTTATTGATTTTGTTCGCTTCAATTTTTTGTCCACTAGTGGAAGAAGCGAAAAATAAACCACTAGTAAGTGTATAACGCTTAAAATTTAATACAATGTTATTCGCCTATCTAAGTCTAAATATAATGGGATTTAGATACAGGTCAATATTAATATAAAACTCAGCTTAAGATTGTTCTCCTATAATACTATTGTCGGTGCGGAACTGGGCGACATCTGACCAAGCATTAACATCATTGATATAATCATCTATGGAGTAAAAGGCTTTCTTGATAAGGACCAGGACCAGGGATTCACTATACGCTGTCAAAATAAACATAGTTCAGTACGTACTCGAAAGCCTGACGAGTGTAAATTCTTGCTCTGCAATTCTAAAACTGGTGAAAATAGTGGTTCATCGCATTAGACCGAGATGAGTGCAAGACGAGAACATAGGAAACCCAGCAGGATCCGATGCGACTCAACACGTATATCTTTATTGATTTCAAGTATTCCAAGGTTGACACTCATTATCTGTTCAACGCAAAAAGCAATTCTCAGAATGGATTGATAAAGTATATTTGCCAAGGCTGCGTAATAGTATTCGCAACGACCCACGCCTACCTGTTACCGCCACTCCTGCGCATTCTGCATAATGACCAGCTTTGAACTAAATAAACAGATACACTCGATGGTAAATGAATGAAAATAGGACACAGATATGATTCTGTCAGAACGATAGCTGATATCGGAGGAAAGGAAGATAATGTTTAAAATATGAAGGTGGAAAACCAAACTGGAATGCTGGATAAGAATGCAGATAGTGGAGAAACTAAAGTGAGCAATCTGGGTTAAATAATGCAAAATATAAGGTGCCACAATTTTTAAGTAAGTGATTCTACAACCCAGAGAAGTCAACGTTTGCTGTATTTTACTTTCAAATTCTTACAAATCTTAAGTGGTTCTTTCAGTAAAATTACTATTAAGTACATCATTATTTTTAGTTATCCCTGAGAGAGAAAAATGAAAATAAATAAAACATTCCCACAGGAGAGTGTCGAGTATGTGCGTCCAAGATATCGTCGACTTAAACACACTTGAAGAGTTGTTATAGAACGACAAGCTAACGATACTCTCGCCTATAGAGGTGATCCCTAAATTTTTTCCGGTGTACGACCTGAATGTGGCCCAACTATCGGAAGAATGGTTCAGTGAGTTTGGTGCGATAAGTAAAACTGGTTGCATTCATGTTGCAAACAGTGTTGAATATCAGCACTGTTTGCATCGCGATATTACACTGTTTTGTATGTTATATATGGATAAAATGGAAACAATAAAGATTGAATTCATGCGGTAAAAAATTATAA
The DNA here is from genome assembly GCA_947086465.1 of Eupithecia exiguata. NCBI lineage: Eukaryota > Metazoa > Arthropoda > Insecta > Lepidoptera > Geometridae > Eupithecia > Eupithecia exiguata. Next base: position 1,014,136 of record OX352246.1, read on the forward strand.
TCACAAAAACAGGGTTTTTATTTCTGATTAAATGATTGAAAAACATTTTCTGTTCTAGACCAAATACTCAGAGAGAAAAGTTACTCTACCAGACTTTGTTAACATATTTTTTAATTCGAATCAAACTTTTGATTAAGAAAATGCAGGCAGAGCAGAGCCATAAGCATTTGCTCCCATTGGAGTTGAGACCATAGGCCCGCGGGGTACCGAGGCTCTCGTCTCCGGGTAGGTATGTCTGGTCGAAGCAACGCGTGACCCAGGAGCTCGTGTAGTAACTGGTGCAGTGCATTATTACTGCCACAGTGCGGGCAGTGCGACCATCAGCAGCACATGCAGCGTGCCCCGGTTAGCTCAACTATTTCAATTATTATTGTTAATACTTATAATTTGATTTTGATTTGTTTGAATATCAATTACACGCATGTCTAATTTATAATAATTTTCTTCTGGCATCCGAACCAACAAATCATTGTTATGTACTTACAAAACCAACATTTGTAATAGAAAACGAAGGCCGTAAAGCGCCGCACGTCATTGTTTCCAGTAAAAGTGGGTGTGCCTCAGGGCACCATTTTAGGGCCCATAATTTATACTCCATACGATTCGAAAGTCCGAATAATGATTTATGCCGGCATATCACAGTTCACAAGTAACGGGGTATAACCGAACTAGTACCGTAGAGCAGAATGTGTGTATGTAGCGTCTATGTTTCACGGTGTTGCTGGCAAGGTCGCGGCGTCATGCGTGCTTTTAGTTATTTGTGGGCTAAGTTACAAGCTGAAGCAAGACACCGAGACGCACGATAGAGCGTCTGCTAAGTTTGGAAAGAAACTGGTGCAATAGCAGTGTGTATATTTACATAAACCGTTTATTTTGGCATGCGGCCCTCCTGATGGAAATCCTTTTGAGACTCCATGCAACATCAGGGACGTTACACGCATGGGCACGCTTTTGGTTCTTTCTGTAAAGATTACTATTTGCCGATATTTTCCATGCAGATCGTTCGCCATTTTCGTTATTTCTTACCATTTCTTATTTAACACGTTTTGTCCTCATTAACAAAGAAAATTACAATCAAATAATAGAATTAAATTAAAACTAGTATTTACATTTGAAACAATTGAGCTAACTGCAGACTGTTGCAAACAATCTATTCAATGATTTGATTGTAATTTCTTTGTAATTTTTGCCTTCTATGTAGAAAACTGTGAAAATGACAAATAACATAGATGAAGGAATTTCTAGCAAAAAAAAGAGGCGAAATGAGAATGACTGGATCCTACCAAGGTCTATGATAGTACTGTATAGCTAGTCACGATTATTCGATATACAATAAGCGAGAAGCACATAAACTTTCAGCCTTTACCTTACACCATCCAAACAGACAGCTAAAACCGTAATAAATAACAGAATGAATTGCAAAGATTTGTCATGATCCAGTGAAGCCTTGACGACTCACTGATCTAGATATTCGATCTCATTATTCATGCATAAACGATTTTATTGGCGCCTGTGATTTATCGAGTTGAAAGTGTGTTGATTTGGATTTTAGATGTCGACAAAATTATACGAGAAAAGGCTCTTGACGGCGTTGTCCACATAGATAGAAATGTATCATCAGACAATTCTAGATGTAGAAGAGATGAAAAAGTAGAGCAGAGATCGTCTTAAGTTACTGAAGTCAGTCAATACATGAAAGACCCTCGCAAAAATAATGACTATACCTCGCCTTAGAAGTACCTAGATATTAAACATATTTGAATTATTTCATAGTCCTACGGGAAAACACTGTACTTTTCATGAATCAAAAGCAGTCTATGTTATATCAGGGTTATAAGCCATATTGGTTATCATTCAAATGCTTTTAGCTACAGAAAACAGACATAACAGACCGCTCGCTATAGCTTTTGCTTCTTACGGGTGCGATCTATGACGCCCTTTTTTTAAAAAAGGATAGACATAGGATTTCGCGTTTATAGGAGCGGGACGGGACAAAGCAGAGCAACGTAGGTGCAAGAATATGTGGTGTTGTCGCTGATAATTTAGATTTAGACCGTTTTTTCAATTAAACCAGTTTTTTATGCATTTTTAGCATTCAAGAAACCAGTTTATTTTCGTAAATTCTATTCATTACTCGACTTCTACAAGTTTATCCCTACTTCCCTACCTATCGTATTTTTTTTATCTAATCATTGACGTTCATTACCATAAATCTAATTTAAAAATACACGTTTTGCTTGATTTTTGCATTAACTCACTCTTTTAGGCCCGTATTAACCTAGATAACTTTCCGACGGTAGATATCAATTTCCAATACAATGATAACTGATTTAATGTGCGGGAACCAAAAGGCCGATTTTTGTGCCGCCAGTGAAGTTAAATGGCTCGGAACTTCATAGGGTACGTAAGTTTAAGTACCTAGGCCATATTGTCACTGAAGACCTGAAGGATGATGCAGATATGGAGAGGGAACGCAGAGCGTTGTCCGTCAGGGCGAATATGCTGGCCCGCAGATTCGCACGATGTACAGATGCTGTGAAAATCACATTGTTCAAAGCATTCTGTACATCTTTGTATACAGCGAGTCTTTGGGTCAGCTATACCTTAAAGGCGTACAATGCTCTGCGTATACAATATAATAACGCATTTAGGTTGCTGTTGCGGCTGCCGCGGTTTTGCAGTGCGTCAGGTATGTTCGCCGAAGCTCGTACCGACTCTTTCGACGCATTATGGCGCAAAAAGACAGCCTCACTGCTCAGCAGAATCCGCGGGAGCAGCAACAGCATCCTAAATGTTATATCAAACAAATTTTATTGTCCTCTGATGTATACCCTACATCAGAGAACAAAATCCGTGTTTAGCATTAAGTATTAACCCCCTAGCCCTAAGTTTACTAACAAAATAGACTAAGTTGTCTGAATAAAGAAATTATATTATTATTATTATTATTAATGATCCGGCCTGCTTCTCCACATAAGTAACGAGAACACAAAGAAGCAACTCACTGAGGCCCATACTCGTGATGCAATTAGGGCAAAGCCTCACATAACCACTTGGAAACGTATTTTACAAAAGCTTTGCTGTTTTCTTTTCCGCCACATTACGCTTATAGTTTGGGTTGCGTTGGGTTCGGTTGCATTCAGGCTTTCGGCTGTTCTCTATTGAAGGGCAGTCAGTTTACATCTTTTAGCTGTTCTCTATTGAAGGGCAGTCAGTTTACATCTTTTAGCCAGGCTAAGTGCCTTTGCCAGTTCTGTTTTGTTTATGTATATCTATGGTATTACTTGTTCAAGCTATTCATTATTAGTCGACTTACGAAGGTGCAACTAAAGGTTTAGGTACTTTTTTTGACAAGTGAATAAACTACGAAAACTTTTTAATAATATCCCAAAAATTTAGATTTTAATTTATTTAATTTAATTTTTTTGATTTTATTTTTGAGATCGATTTTTTTTTGGGATATTATTAAAAAGTTTTCGTAGAAGATTTACCCAGTGCGAGTAATGCACTATAAAGCAAAAAACGCTAAGTGAATAAACGCACGTACGGGGACTTATTTGGGGGTTGCTCCAAAATGACAGTGCACGAAATGCCACTAATCCTTTCGCGCTTGGTCGATAGAGCGCCATTTTTCAGCTGGTTTAGGCAATGTGCGTTTAAATTTACAGAAAACCACAACAAAAGCCCTTTTAAGATATACAGACTTGATGTTGGTAGGTATTATTTGAATTTATTTATTAAACTTTACACAACACACAGAAGTTTAATGACATTATCCAAGGTACACTCGAGAGCAATGAATCCGGGTCACTCAAAGAATCCAAAAAATCTCGGAAAGTAAGAATGCTAGGTTAATGCAATAAATTGTATTTAATAGACAATTTAATACTCCTTAAATGAAAGTTAAAAAAATATGAGTCACCATACATTTTATTTACACAAAATTACATAAAGAAAAAAACTGCTGATCTCTCCTTAAAACAAAAATAGGAAACATGAAATTTTTGAACTTTATGACGATTTTCTTGAATTTCAATACTTCGTATTACCTCCTCGTGCTTCCATTACTGCGTTTACGCGGTTTGGCATGCTGTACACCAAGTTCCTTATACGATTTTGGGGAATATTCTCCCATTCCTCTGTGAGAGCAATTTTGAGCTCAGGAAGCGTGATTGGGGGAGGGTTTCGTTGTTTTACGCATCTCCCTAGCTCGTCCCAAGCATGCTCGATCGGGTTGATATCCGGGCTGCGCGCTGGCCACTCCATACAAGTAATGTTCATCTCTTGAAGGTAGTCATTCACAATCCTACCTGTATGAGGTCGGGCATTGTCATGCATAAATATAGCATCCTCACCCAAATTGACCATAAATGGACCAACGTGTTCGTTGAGGATTTCTTCCACATATCTTACGCTAGTTAAAGAGCCGTTTTCTATGATCACCAACTCTGTGCGACTTTCAGAGGAAATTCCGGCCCACACAAGTACAGACCCACCACCGTAGGCTACTTTTTCTTCGATGCATGCTTGCTTGAATCTGTCCCCTGGTCTTCTATACACTCTATTATATATTAAATTGTCTATTAAATACAATTTATTGCATTAACCTAGCATTCTTACTTTCCGAGATTTTTTGGATTCTTTGAGTGACCCGGATTCATTGCTCTCGAGTGTATTTCATGGTAGGTATTTATTGGTAGGTATAGGTTTACGTTCAGCATTTACAATACAATACAAAAACACTTTATTGTACACCAGAAAAAGAACATTACAAAAGACATTACATGAGACAAGTACAATGGGCGGCCGTATCGCTTAGAAGCGACCTCTTCCAGGTAACCTTTGGATGGAAAGTATTATGTGAATTTAAGAAAGGCAGGGGGTGTACTAAAGATAAACGTATTAGAATTTAGTATTTAGTTTGTATTTATTTTACTAGTATTTTTTTTTATTGTTATTTGTTTTTTTTTACTTTAGCATTATTTATCTCATATCGATGAGCCGAGTAGAGAAGTAAGTCTCTCTTTCTTTGAACTTCAGACAGAGTCACATCTGGTCCGACTCCGTCATATTCGGCAACATTAACGTAAACTAGAGAACTTAACCCCTCTAATGATGGTCCATATGCGGCTGACCGTTACAACGGGACCCAAGTTCATTGTCATACTTAGGCTTTCAATTAAGCATGCTTGAGTAGGCTTGCTTATTAGCATGAAGCGGTGTTTTTGAGGCTGATGCTGTTGACGCTTGTGTGAGATTTCAAAAGTCACGCCTTCGTTGGGGTACAGCCTTTGTTGCGCAGTCGCCGACTGGGCATGATTTTGAGTTTGAGTTTTGCAGTTTTGAGGGTTCCGTACCCAAAGGGTAAAAGCGGGACCCTATAACTAAGACTTCGCTGTCCGTCTGTCCGTCTGTCACCAGGCTGTATATCATGAACCGTGATAGTTAGACAGTTGAAATTTTCATAGATGATGTATTTCTTTTGCCGCTATAACATCAAATACTAAAAAACAGAATAAAATTAATATATATGGGGGCGCCCATACAACGTGTTTTTTTGCCGTTTTTATAGATAATGGTACGGAACCCATCGTGCGTGAGTCCGACTCACACTTGGCCGGTTTTATTTATGCCTATTGAATAGAATAGATGTTCTTTTCATAAACAATCTCTCGTGCTGGTGATGTGCAGTGTTGATTGCCGAGAGTTTGATGTGAGTACGTTAGTATCTATATGATTGGTTATTATATTGCTTACCCGCACTTTGGGTATCTCAAAATCCCCCAAAAAATTTTGATTCCCGCCGAAAGTTTTTGGGAACTTATTTCATTTCTTATCTATATGATATTCTAAAAATTAAAGTGATTTTGTCTGTCTGTATAATTTTCGGAAACACCACAAACGGCTGAACGGATTTTAATGCAGAATTAGCAGAAGCGAACGTTCGAAGCCACGGCCAGAAGCTTATTATAGTTTAAGTTTAATATAACTTTATATTCTGGTCCTGGAGATTCCAGAAGGATCTTTCTTACTACTTCTATCGTATTTTGTCTAGCTTATTACCCGATTGCGCATGGACGGTTATTCGCGAATTCAATTACAAATATCACACACAACTTTGTCAAACATTTTTTAATCGGAGCCGAAGTTCCGGTGTCTAAGCCATCATCGTTTAGACCTACCAATCGATATAGTCAATCGAATCTACTTATCTTTACTCAATTATGTCAAGCCTCAAGTCTAATCTAGGAGCCTAACAAAACTGCAAGCTAACCCACACCATCCATCAAAGAAAGCCAACTGGCTGGACCGGACAGCATTGCAGTCCTTTCGAATTATGCGCGGCTATTAGCCAGGCATGCAGTCGGGTCCAAGAGCTCGACAAACGGCGACAATGTCGTCTCACTGAGTTACTGTCTATTCATTGAGGTCCTGGGGAGTCTAACGGGGTCGTTCTTTAGCTTTTGTGCCCTGGAGATACGAAGAGATCCTCTATATTAAATCACTTATGGGTATCGTCACGAACCATCAGATTGTGGTCAAACGAATATTCAAGATAAACCAGTACTTTTATCAAACAAATGAGCAATAAAGTTGAGTTTTAAAAAGAATAAAAAGTGCGAGTCAAACTCGCGCAACGAGTGTTCTTAATAATTTTATATTTAATGACTGTCAATTCAATAAATGAATTATCATGATTCTAATTTAGGTCAACGTACCCTATTAGGTTTTTGGTCCGTAGCGAGAATCAAACATTTATTTGCGAATTAAGAACTTATTTACGGCTTTCAGAATTTTTTCAGGTTTTTTTCCCTTTACTTGTCCTACAAGAAATAACTTCTTGCCAACTTCCATGATTCTGGGTCAACGGGGAAGTACCCTGTTTTGTGTGCATGTGATTCCCTTGAAAAATTCAAAAAATTTGGCATGTATCTTTTGATTGCGTTGATTTAGAAGTTTGATTTATATCGCGGCTCCAAGAGATTACGAACGGTTCGTAAGGAAAATCGAATAACGAAATCAATTTCGGATTCGGATAACGAAATTCTGGTGCATGATATAGTTGGTTTTATTATGTTTTTCATGTCAACAGTGTAATGATCTGATAAATTGGTGGTGGAATTGACAGGAAAAGAAACAAAATGAATCTAAGGCTAGAAACCTGTCGGAGAAAATGATGGTAACTAACAAAAGAAAGGCCTTAATGTCTCCTGGTCTACATCTAAGTTATTAATAATGTATCGAAGACAAACTCGTTTAATTCCGTAAGATTATATCGGCTATTTTAATACGATATTGCAGAAGCTTTATAAATATTCATGGCTGTTATTAATAGTTTGAGCTAACCCTAGACTTGTTTTAGTTTAGAGTGATCGCAAATAACTCGAGTTTTATAAATAGTAGTTATTTCTGGCAGGGCTGACAAGCCCTGAGCCCTGAATAGTGGGGTATGGTACAAACGTGCTTATATCGTCAATAGCTTTTGAAGAAAATGACATGATTGTTATTTGGAACATGCATATAATTCTACTGTTATTATTATGGCGAACAGCCTCGATGTGTATGTGCGCTTCTTCAGGGACAACGTCAAACCTACTGCGCGTCGATTCAGTACAGTTCATAATACAACCTCCGTGGTGCGGTGGGCGAAGGCCTGCCTGCGATGCAGGTGGTTGCGGGTTCGATTCCCGCCTCGGGACAAATGTGTGTACGATTTGCAGACATTTGTTCAGGGCGTTCTGGTCGTTTTCTAAGTATAATAAAAAATATCTATCTATGTATTCTATTGAATTATGTGTATCAGTTATCTAGTACCCATAACAAAAGTTCTGCTTAGCTTGGGGCTAGATAATGCTGTGTGAATTGTCCAGCATTAAAAAATAAATAAAAAAAATGCGGAGAAAATAATAGGAAAATAAGGTAATTAAACGCGATAAATACCCGTTAAATAGTATTTATAAATATACCTACTTATTTATTAATAATTTACGTTACATTAAGTTAATTTACGTTTATTTACCTAGAATATCATAAATAACTTGTTTTTGAATGCAACCCTACTTCTGAACGTTTTTATTTTAATGACTTAATCAGCGTAGATGCAACAGGTCATAGGTCTACAACGGAGTTTCACCACAAAGATGAACGTACATCTATACGAAACGACCGCGAGTCGTACGAAACGAATTGATAAAATCGACTAAGCGCGGACAATTAGTATGATTCGAATGTTGCGGCCTGGCACAATAAGGAGCGAACGCGTCATGTTGGCATTTGTCCTTTGAGACAGGTTTATTTATTTATTTTATGTTGAAATTTAATTACTTTGAAAGCATGTACAAGCTTGAACACGGATGAAAAGGATCGATAAACACCGAGTTTGTCTCTAATGGAGACAAAATTCGAAGAACGATCTGGTTTGTTGAATGTTATAGACGTGCTTGTTTCACGCGCGTGTCACATACACAGCAGCTACGGCTACTGCTGCTGTGCCCTCTAGGTGTCGCAGTAAACCAGCAGCGTACAGCAGCGTCATCATTACTGATGGATGCACAGCGCTGCGCGACCTCCTTTTTTGATGTCACGGTTGTAACTTATATTTATTTGTACCAAAGTTTGATGTATTTTTGTCACGTTAAAAAATAAAATACGTCATAAATAAGTGTTTACTTTTTTTTACTTTAAAATCCTTCCTCGAGCTCCTGCGCACGCTATGACTCGGCCAACTTTTTAACGAACCTTAACGGACGATTCGTCTGGCTCGGCGGTGACAAGTATGAGAAATTTCATACTGTTTCAGACAAATAATTCTAAAATTAGAAACATCTAACTTCCTCGACGTCTTCGGCTAGGAAAGATGTGCGTTAAGCTTTAGCCATTTCTCTTGAATGGTGAAATACCATTCCAGTCATCCCTATTCCAGTTTCGATCTGAATCTAAATTTCAAATCACGTACAGCTCAGCTTGCAGTGAATTCTGTAAATTCCATCCATTGCTTGTTACTTCGTTTAGGAATCCCATAAAAAGGTCGTTGCCACTTATGGGGAACTGTTTAGTCCATAAATAGACTGATCCATGCGAAGGTAGATGGGGTAATTCACAGAACAGAAAAGTAAGTGGAAGTGCAATGCAACAAAATTACTACGGGAACCGATGTCGCCAAACTCACACAAATAAACCCCTAATCATATAATACAATACAAAGAAACAATTCGTTTGATTGGTAATTTCAAGTTCAGTCAAAACTAGCCAACGTCAAAGATTTGGAAATAAACCTTGAAATCTACTCAATAAGATTCATTTTACTTTAGCAGCAGAACGTATTTACGATCTTTACTCACCAAACATTCACCTGACGAGTTAATTCCGCTACTTGACCATAGATGGCGGTATTCTCCGTGATAGTTATTATAAACCTAATTTCGTTAGGTATAAGATTGATATTCGATTGATAGTTCGCAGATCTACTGCTACTCGATTAAGGCTGCACCAGCAGGGCTATTCACGATTGCTCCGAATGAAACCGAGCCTCGGAATCGAGAAGACATACGCGCGAAATTCAAATATTACGCGCGAAATTCAAATATTTTATCGGTTTTTTAAATTTTCTGCGGTCTGCGAGGAATTAAACTACCAGAAAAGAAGTCGTAGACATATATTTCTATGAACCCATATTACAATAAAGAAAATTAATGGAGCAACAGGTAATTTATGTTGATTTTTAGTAGTAAAACTCCTTTAATAATAATTGCTCAAATAGAAGCTATAAATCTAAATTTGTCAAAACATGGGCTTATAGATTTTTTTTTACTTTTTATGGAAAACTTCTTTTTCTGATTTCGCGCGTAATATTTGAATTTCGTGCGTATCTGTTTTCGATTCTATGCCTCGGTTTCATTCCGAGCCATCGTGAATATACAGGGTGGAAAGAATCTATGGCCCTGGAGGAGAACTACCTTAAATCCTTTAGCTAGCTCATTTAACTGAAAGGAAACATTCCTTTATTTTTAAAAAGAAACATAATTGCATTCAAAGATTTTCTAAAAATTCCTTGTCTCACCTGGGAATCGAACCAACTAAAAATTAAAAAAATGAACCCTTGCTATTTTATTATGTGAATCAGTAGGATTATTGTTCAGGATAAAAAGAAATAATGTCTTATAAGTAAAAAAAAAGTGAAAACTAATATTCATTTTATTTTATCATCAATAGAAACAAACACAAAATATGAAACATTTTTTTAAGTAGACAGTTGACCAGTGAAAAATCACACTATCACACTAATATTATAAATGCGAAAGTTTGGATGGATGTCTGGATGTATGGATGGATGGATGTTTGTTACCTCTTCATGCCAAAACTACTGAACGGATCGGTCTGAAATTTTGCATACAGGTAAATTTAATCTTGGAATCAAACATAGGCTACTTTTTTTCTTTACTATCACGGTTACGGATACAGCCTGGTGACAGACGGATAGACAAACAGACGGACGGACAGCGGAATTTTAGCTATAGGGTATCTCGTTTTACCTTTTGGGTACGGAACCCTAAAAATGATGAAAGTTATCGTTCGAAATTCAAATTTGTTGCCGCAAGTTGATAAAAAACACACTCCGTTTTTAAAGTTTTTGTCAGAACGCCTCATGTAAGAAGGAATTGTGCATTTAACGATTTTCTTATCGAAGTGTGCAACAAGGTACCTTCCAATTAATAACATTAGCAAGCCTCTTCATCATACGATGTCTTTGGATGTTAGAGATAAGAAAATTATAACGTGTTCTTTACTTGTTACAAGTGAACAATACTAGGTATTGTTAATAAAGAATATGTAATAAATATTCGATTTCATGGGTATCCTATACAACAGATGAGTGAAAGGTCCAATGTTTATTTGACAATTTTTATCCTGAACCATAATCCTACTGATTCGCATAATAAAATAGCGAGGTTTATTTTTTTAATTTTTAGTTGGTTGGTTCCCAGGTGAGACAAGGAATTTTTAGAAAATCTTTGAATGCAATTATGTTTCTTTTTAAAAATAAAGGGTCCTTTCAGTTAAATGAGCTAGCTAAAGGATTTAAGGTAGTTCCCCTCCAGGGCCCATAGATTCTTTCCACCCTGTATAAAGCACATTGAACTACTTCTCCTTGGTTTGTTAATCCTAACTTATGTTATAAATTCGAAAGTTTGTCCTTTCTTCACACCCTAACTTAGTAACCAATCGCCTTTATTTTTGGCATAGAGTTAATTGAAAGAATGGAGAGTAACACACTTTTATCCCAACAAAAGGCGTGCGAAGCCGCGGGCAGAAGCTACTACTAAATAAACCAATCATTCTTGTAGATTCTTTACAACAGTCTGCTACAACAGTTAGCTCAATTGTTGCAATTGTAAAGACTAGTTTTTAGTTGGTTTTATTAATTTATTGTAGTTATCTTTTCTAATAAAGAATGTTTTTTGCTAAGTAAATAATCGATTCAACATTAAAATCACATTAAAATATTTATTTTCTTGTATCGATATTAATCGGTAAAATCAACAGCCAATTTGCTTGACTACATCACTAATCGAGTAGCGAAGAACTTTCGAGAACGAAGTGAATAGACACAATCCAAAATCAACTTAATCATAATTGCTTAAGGTTGATTTTGACTAACCGTTGTAATAAATTATTTGTAAATTGAAATAAATTGAAACTTTAGGAGAAAACAATTAAAATCCTACTTACCGATGGTATGAAACACCTCCGGTTTTAAGATTTTTTCGCCTACTATCATTTTTACATTCCAAAGTGGAACAATACGGCCTAGCTTCGGAAAAATGAATTTGTCGCGAGACAAGCAATTCAAAGCGATGTTAGAACACGACTGAGATCAGTTAAGCGTAACTACGCTTAATTGTGACACGCGTGCCACGCCCACTTAGCACTTCCACTTACTTTTCTGTTCTGTGGGGTAATTTCACTCGAGATAGTAACGAAGCGGAAAGTATAGGTATTTGGTGTTTGATTTCACAACGGCCTTATTACATAGTGTTGCTATTGATGAAGCGGCAGCTTGAAGGTTCCATGTTTCAATCCATTTTATGAAGGGAAATACATAGTCTTAGTTCTCACTATACCTTAGCCGAAGTCCTCGTAGAATGTTTGTCATTCTGAAAGGATGCGGCATCAGAATTTGTCATTCTGATGCCCGCGTCCTTTTCAACGCAATTTACATTACTTGTCCATTTGAGATCCTTCCGCAAATACATATTGCTTGCAAATATACCTGAAACTCGATGCCAAGCAAGTGAGTTTTAGTTATTTGAATCGCGGTTTGTTTACAAACATTCTACAAGGAGTTTGGCTAAGGTATAGGAATAATGTAGATAATAAATACAAGTTCAAGTCCAGTCCACTAGCACGAGAGTGGCTAGCAAACCGAGTTTAAGTGAAACCAGCAGAGGGTATTCCACCCTAGATAAGTCAGTCGAGTAACGAACAGATCCGCACTATAAAGGTCGACGCACACTGGACACGCACCGTTAGAAGCGGGTATTTGGGTCGGCTGCGCGCACGCCCGCTACAGTATGCCACTAAAGCGGCCCGAGTTAGTGGCGATAGCGATTTTATAAACATTCGTGCAAAATATTGATAGAAGAATTGGTTTATTTCGTCCATGATAGAAGTTAAAGTCGGTAAAGCCTGATTTTCTTAAGACGAAGTGGGCTCGGTTTTGCGAGACAAAGACGAGCGAAAGCCGCGCAGGAAGGCGAGAAGGGAAGGCAATAGTCGCGGAATGGCCGGCGGATTAATTTTTTGCTCTTAAATAACAAGTAGGTACTCTTAGGCAAAAGAAACCATAACGACCATGACGTCACCAAACGGCTCTGTCGGAAGACCAGCGTTGGTTGTAAAGTGTTTACAACTAGCTCATGCTGAGACAGGGACCGTTTTGTGACTCTTATCGACAGCTTTGTCTCTTATTTCGAAATAATGTCTGTATCTGTTGACGGAGTTACAAATGAATAATATTCTATTTTATAACCCTCTAATGTTTTTTACGGTACACGTAGACGAATTTTTTTTGAAATATGGTAAATAACTAGCAAAAGAAACTGTTCTTTCCGTAGCAGTATCTGTTTACAAGAAGATTTAAAGGCAACTCTGCGATTTTTTGGTACCGAGTCAAGTTTAGTTAATCGTGTTTCAACTGTTCAAAATAATAAAAAATTCAATACTTATTTTGCATTAAAATCGATTTTCCGTACAGTTAAAACGTGGGTTTTGGGACTTACTCAACCTTAAATTAAATAACACGACGTAGCTTAAATCGCTTCAGTTCACGTCATAACCCACACTAAAAGTGCCAGTAATCTAGGATGTTATGTGTAAAGTACGTGACATCTCTGCACTAGACGGAATGTCATCGATTTTATAACTACTGCGTCGGAATTATGCGAGTCTGTCATTCCTTTGTCCTTTATGGAACGGTCTGACGGGTATCATAAAAGTAGCGGGTTTTAAACTGTTATGTGTAATTTAGATAATGAAAAAACTAACATAGCCGATATTAATACCACTGCAGTTAATATTAATACTACTGCAGTTAATATCAATACTATTGCATGTATTAATTTTAATAATAAAAAGGTAGCTTCTGACACTTATATTTATGTAGTCAATAATTTAACAGCAGATAAGGTGCATATTGCTGAAATAAGAAATCTACTGAGTTATAAATTAAAAGGAATACCAACCGACACAATTGCAGAAATTTGAGTAACGATAAACTTTAATTTATGTTTCACCAGTTGATTTCCAAAGCTTATGAATATTGTATTGATATTGACAAATTTTAATGAACGATAATCTAATTCTATAACTCACCATTGATCATAAATCTTCGAATCCAGTTGTACCTGAAACAGAAAACATCAAATTAATTAACGAATATATTTCGCAAATGAATCCAATAAATCTCAAAGAAGGTGGTTGTCGTGTAAAAGACTAATTTATTCAGTCATCAATCGAAAACGACATTGAAGTATGGAAAGCCTGAGGTCGTGACAACACTCTGGAACTAGTAGACACACGCGACTTTGCATGTGCATCTGACAGGTGCAGGTTTGATGGAATGTAGATTGAAACAGTTAAGGCAGAATCAGCATAATTTATGATGAATTGATTGATGATTGTCGATGCGTGGCGGCACACTTCTGTGTAATTTAAGCAATGGTTTAAAGAGACGGTGGATGGTAGAACAGATGGTGATGAAGATTGGCAAAATCTCAATAAACAATACCTAAAAACCTAGGAACATATAAAAGCAGTTGATAAAGAAAGATAGACAGATGAGATGACATAATATTAAGTTCAAAAGTACGAACAAATGAGTTAAGTGAAAAACGTATTCGTTTCAAACAATCCAAGAACAAAATCCAGAACCATACGTACGGCATAAAAACGAAAAGAAACATTGAGATAAAGCAACAATGGCTGTTTACCTACAGCGTGTCGGCCAGTTTCCGTGGCGAAAATATTTACCATGCACAATGACAAGCCATGGAAGAAACAATAGAAATCGCGGAGATGTTTCACTTAAAAACAAAGCCAGAAGATACAACAAGCGTATAAGAAATAAAGAGTACATATTTTTTTCTGTAAGATAATAAATAAGCATAATTTAGTCTATACTGCGCACTCTGAAGAGATGCACGGTGCAAAGATAGTAAAGAGATTAAGTCAAGTACTATACATATACAAAAGAAAGTAAGCGCGTTGCACCGAACACAATTATCCGGATATCTATAGTCAAAATCATATAACGATTGAATAACGGTTTAATGAACAGAAGAAATAAGGTTCATTTTGTCAGAAAGCGATCTGAGTGACGCAGGCAAAGCTATGTAGGTCTGTAGGAAGCAAAAGCAAAACAGTGATGACGGGAAATATGAATATAATGGTAGACGACTAGACGTAATGATCTCTTAGTCCGAAACGCAAAAAAATAGACATGAAAGTAGGAAAATCGTGGACAAACAATTTTAACAAGCCGATGGTGTATGGCCAAAAGTTTTAAAAAAGTCTCAAAGAAGTATTAGGGAGTTTTTAAAGTTAAAAATACTTTTTTCCGGTGAAAAGATGAAAAGAAAATGGAAGGCCAATCAAATAACTAATTACTAGACATCGAAGTCCGGGAGGGTAACCCACAAAGAGTATAGAATCCACATGATTAAACCAATTATGCTACTGTCGCTGACGAGATAAAAAATAGGAAAGGTGGAAGTAAGCCACTGGGTGATGGTGAGAGTGAGAGAAAAAATGATGGGAGAGGTCAGTGGTGGAATTCTTACCATATACGATGTGACCATATTCAGACCAAATATGCTAAGCTACGACCGGATTCCGTGGGAAGATTATGGGATAGAATAGAAAGGCAGAATAGTAAGACTTCGAAGATGTTGCCAGCTCCCCAAATATTTTCAATTAAAATCACTTTTTCTAAAATTCAATAACAAAAGAAAGATCATTGTGATGAATGTTTTCATTTAAACATCTCCAACAGATCCAAAGTTGCAAAAATAAAATTACGACAAATCACTAATTAATTTCAATAGAACTCGCAGATGGGCATACATATATTTGGCTCGTACGAGGCATATTTTCATACGAACGTCACATTACAAATTTTAATGACAACATTATTATGATAAACGACAACATCAGAGTTTCTCCAATACTACAAGATCGTTATAATATCCATTACTTTTGTGCAATTGGAAGTTAATTATACACATTATTTAGAGACCATTTAGCACACGCAATACGTATACCTGAAATCATAAAAGGCAAAATTTTGCAATAGCTCTAGCTTTAACGAGTCTAGAAACAAAACTATCAAACCGGCTATTAGTGGAACCGTTTAGAGTCGCGAATTACATCACGTGCGTCAAAATTGGTAAAAAACAGTAGTCAATTCGGTTTAGGTGGTAATTTTGCGAATCGATTTGTATAATCGATCATTGAGCCACAGACAAGATCAAATAGGTAGTGCTGCCACTATGATGTTTGAAATATCGGACGCTTGTAAAGCTTCTGAGTAAAACAGTCGCTATTTCTCTTTTCTGATTTGTAATTTATTTTGTTAGATAGTTGTGTGATACATAAATAACTATCCTGATATCCCACTACCTCGGCGATAGCTTTGTAGTCCACCCTTTGTAATGTTAACAACAAAATACTCAGCACAGATTTTGTTTTGGAACAACACAAAAGTTTGATTAGTCATCTTCTAGCACGATGCCTATTTATTGGGAAAACATAACTAATTTGTTTCGATGAGATGGCTAAATGACGGTTAGGTATTGTTAAACGTTGATCGTTCAAAAATCGGCATGGGCATAATGGAATTTCGCTGTTTTGCAAACGGCCTAGCCATTCTACAAACGGGCTGATTGTACGGTCCGGCAACGACATAAACATTAGCGTTATGGAAATGCCATGTACAACATACTGTCAGGTTGAGTTTCCTATTGATACAATTCACAATTTCCTGGCTTAGCCTTGACAAAAGCACGTCATTAAAATGAGTTGCCCAACTGCAATCACTGTACTACCAGTAATCGATACAAAGTTGATGGCACGCGCGCGATCATTGTAGGTCAATATGCGTGCCGAATCGCGGCACACGACTGCCCCAGAGCCCCGGTTAATGATGCTGGTAGACCCCTGGCTTGTAAAATAGAGGTAAGAGCCAGCAAGTTCGATTTGGTTAAAATCAATAACTTTATTTTTTCGGCATTAACAGCTAATGCTGCGTGAATTGTCTAGCCCCAAGCTAAGCAGAGCTTGTGTTATGGGTACTAGATAACTGATATACATAATGCGATACAATACACACATAGATATTTTTTATCATAAATAGACGATAGAGAGATAACGACCAGAACACCCGGAACAAATATCTGCAGATCGTAAAAACATTTGCCCCAAGGCGGGAAACGAACCCGCTACCTCCTGCGTCGCAGGCGGACTTTCGCCCACCGCGCCAAATTAAAACTTTTTTGATATGCAAGCATAAAAAAATATAAGTAATATAATATTACAACAAACGAACCTATAGAAAACAAACAACTGACCAATTCCGATTTTTAATTTTTAACAAGCATTCCTTTCAAACAAGTTTTCGATGATTTTCGTAAAACAATTTCATTGGGTTGTTCACTATTTTCTTTCCTCTGTCGACCGTTTTCGTACTCGAATTTAGACCTTTTTCTCTGTGCGTGTGCAATTACGAATGCGATGTTCAAGTTTTTGATTTATTGTTAGTGTTTACACTGTGTTACCTTATAGTTTTCAGTAATTGTTGACAATTTTTGTGAAGTCGAAGTAACATTACCTCATCGGTGATTAAGTTTTCATGCATAAATACTTTTGTTGACATAAAAACTATCTTGGATTCTAGAACCAAATACAGCATCATAAGAGGTCAAGTTTTCCTAGATATTTTACATCGGAATCTACTCATAAAATTAAGGAAACAGAGAGCTCACAAGAAATAAGACTCCATTTGACCCACTAATTAATAACTCCCAAACGGAAAATACTAAAATTCGCATAAAACCCATCGACTGGCGCGAAGGAAGTAACATGATTTATCGTCTCGGCAGGACCTGATTCCCGTTTGTACAGAATCTATAATTTAGTGCCAGTTGTAAACATATCATCTTCATAAATTATGCTAATAGTTACAGTCGACACAGCTCATAGGAGCCATAGAGAAGCAAATTGTTCAGCTAAATTTCTATTACACCGTTTTACTACATCATGACATTTTAGAATTGCTTTTACAACATCCTTAGCTACTGTAATGAGCAATTAATTTCTTAGAATCCAAGCAACTCAGATTCTCTTTTGAAACAGTGCCAATATCAATTTCAATTCTAAGGTTTAGAACCTTAGAATTGAAATTGATATTGGCACTGTTTCACTGGTTCAATTTTATGGAATTAGAAATAAGAATTTCATGATTTTAACAGGACTAAGACAACAACACTGTAACAAAAATCATATGCATAGTTTTTTAATCGATCTATACAAGTTAAGTACCTATACTAAATAGAAAGCTTCTATTCCTACAATAAATATATAATAAGAAACAAATAAATGATTAAAACCGTCATGTTTTTTACGATTGAAACTAAAAATATCTACGTTCCACTGATTAAATTTTAGAGCAAAAATAAAATAAAAATTGCAGATATAATATTCTGGTATCAATAAAGAGAGAGACCACATATAAAAATAATGAATTTAATGCTTTTTTCTATATAATAAAAATAAATTTAAGGGAGATCTTTTTCCAGCAGTGGACTACTTAATAAGGCTCATGATGAGCCAGTTATAAGAGCCTCTGGACTGTCAGCACTGTGAACCAGCCACCGTGGGAGACCGCGTGTGTCAACAGTAACATCAGCGTACGGTAAAAAATGTAAATCAATTCGCAACTCGGCCACGTCCGTCTAAATACAACGAAACTAATTTGTTTTGATTGCTTTTTAATGTTGAATTTGACGACTTACAAAACTTGATCTATAAAATGTGCCCTGAAACCGGGGCATTTTCGTACCATTAGGTGTTCTATCGTATGTTTTTAAGATTAAATTCACATAATTATGAATAAAGAAGACCATAGGAGCTTTTTGAAGATAAAGTTATCTTTCAATTGTCTAATGAAAGTAAGTTTATCCTTTTTTTTTTAAATTTACTACAAGAGACTGAGGGACTTTGTCGCTTATCGACCACATCGCCCTATAGAGAAAATTAACTTGCTTTAGGACTCTTTCATTTATATCTACATAAACAAAAATTACTAAACAACAGGATGGACAAAAAAATGCTAATTAGGAACTAAATTTAAATAAAAATTTACTTCTTAATTTAAAACAGCATTCAGCCAGATCATACAGAGGCTGTGCTGCTTTGTCCGACAAAGGTGACGCCAATATAGCGTTGCATTGTCCGACATTGAGCACCTTAGAAGAACCCTCTGTAGTCACAAATAATAGTTTTATTTAACCATCTACATAATGTATTGAAAACATAAACCAAGACACAAATCACAAACATGTACCACAGAGAGATTCATCGCTAAATTATGAGTAGCGCGCTATTAATATTGGACGGAACCTTGTCAAAGTTCCGAACTGAAACACAGTTTGAAATGGTTTCATCCCACAAAGATCACACACGGATAAAAATAAGTTATCAACGGCCAAAAGACTGCCAGCACCTAAAGCCATTCCTCGTGTCCAATCCACCGATCATAATATCTTAATCCCTAGGTTCCGCTCTCGATTGTTTTCTTCCATTCACGCTGCTCCGAGCATGCTAATGAACCGCTACACTTTCTTGACAGATATGATTTCACTGTGATTTCTCTCTGTGCCTAGTTTTAATCCTCTACCTAGAAAATGATCAGGTAATTGATTTTGCTCTGGTATCAATTTTTGAACCTTTATTGCTAGAACTGTATATTCATCGCTAATCTCTGAGCTACCTAATCTAATTGACACATCAAATTACATCCAACTGTAATACTCTCTTCGCCTCTAACGTCGATGCCAACAGCCGAATATTTAATGCATCTTCAGTAGGTACTTCTTCAGCACTAAAGTAGACAAAAACTAGCGATCAAACTTATTTTGATGTATGATAAAAAATACCTATGTAGGCATGTTATGTATTGTATTTACTTTAATAATTACATCAATTTTACAAGTACCCATAACACAAGCTCTGCTTAGCTTGGGGCTAGATAATGTGGTGTGAGTTGTCCAGCTTTACTTTATTTATTTGGAAACCTTTCTGACTATAAAAATGTATCTTAGCCAAAACCAAATAATTAGTCAGTTTGTTGAGATAGAAGCAGTTCAAGAGACAACTTCAAACCGAGATGCCTAGAAAAGATTTGTGTCAGGCGTCCAAAACCCGATTTGAGTCGCAGAACTAAAAGAAGTGCCGCTAATTGCGACATTGAACAGTTTTGCCCCAGTTCTTTGTCTTATTCCCAAGTTCCAATATAACAAAATGAACCAAATCCCCCAATCGGAAATATCGGTGCCCCCAATCCCACGCCAGCTCAAAATAAATGCCATCAACGTCCCGTTACGGTCGGCGACGTTGCCAAACGCCACAATTCAAGGCCTTGTTCTGGCATTGAACCTATTGCCCAGACAGTTATGGAGACGGCTGAAGTGCAGGACTCACCTTCCTGGTATTGTGACGTGGAGAAATTAAAACAGGGACTGCTGAAGGAATGACGATATTTAAGGTTTTTTTTTTTGTTATAGTGCTAAGTGTTATTTAATGACGATATTTGTCAACTGGTAAAGGCTTAACAGAGCTGACCGACATTTTTAACGATGTATCAGATCAGATATGATCATTACAATCAATACGAAAACACAATGTAATTTTAGCAACAGTTTTTGTAGAAACTTCTCGGCTTGGCTTAGCTAAGGTTACACACTGCGTAACCTGGCAATAGTTATGCCCGTTAATCAAAATCAGTTGCGAAATCTTTTAATACCATAGATAGCGGCAATTTTATCACCGGCGAATTAGACTCGGTAACTATTGTTCCATAATTGGCATTTCGAATGAAATCGTGAATGCCTATTGTTGGTTGTGTAGATATTCTTGCAGCCGCTGACGGACGTGGAAAATTGTAGGGACTGGTCAATGAAATGGAAACCTACATAACCTTAACTAGATACGAGGTAAATAAAGGATGATGGAACCCGTTAAATAGGTATCAAACGAAACGAAGAACTTATTGAATACAACTGTGTATAGTGTAGCTTAAATAATAGAAGATCTAATATCCGACCGGATTTCATGGGGGAAACCAAATCCTCCAGACTCTGGTGGCTCGTGTATGTGATCCGAATGGGGGAGGATCGAGCAGAGCGCATATCGGTCGCCCAAGTAGCCGAAGGCCAATTGGACCAAGGTACTGCTGGAGCGACGCAACGAAGTTGACAAAGACCTACAAGAACTTCGTGCCGTCGACTGGACTGCAAGATGCCGGGACAACGAGCGATCTCTGGTGTCGGAGGCCAATACCCACTTCGGGTGCAGTGCGCTACGCCAGTAAGTAAGTATACCTGAACGTACCACAACAAAGGTCGCAAAAAAGACAAAGAAAACCGAAGAACTTCCCTCATAAAGAAGAACAACAGATGGGTAATAAAAACAGCAATGAATGAGATAATTTCAGATGATGACTCAACAGTAGTATTTTCACTAGGAAACGCAACAAGTTTCACTTGTCACTCTGCCAATTTTCAGATTGACCGAACAACTTTAGGTGAAGGTCAACCATTGAGTAATATAAATTCAAACGTGTTTTTTGACCTTGTTCGTTTAATCCAAATATTTGAACGTGACGAAAGGTAAACTAATTAGTGAAATTGGCGGATGTGGAGGCATTGGGATGTTTGGATGGTGAACGTAAATATTTTGGTCAATAGATGATGTCAACACAACACATGTGAGTAAACTTTAAGTAGCCAAGAATTTCTAAAGGCTTGCGATGTGAGTGTGAGTATTCTAACTGAGATTTGCACTGACATCTCGCATGTGAGCGTATTGTGTATTATATTAACATCGAACTGTTTCCAGACTTTTACACGTAACTAGTAAACAAATCGGGCTCAAAATATAAGTACTTAAAGATAAATTATAATAACGCGTAGATTCTGAACTTGGTCCTTTTATGTTTTATGTACGGAGAAAAGCTATTTGGTCTATATATGCCACTCAAGCAAGACACAAAACAGTCCATACAAAACGGTCGCAGAAACATTTTCAAAAGCAATTTTCTTGGCATTCCATACAACCTTTAGCATTCAAAGCAAAATACAGGGTTGCCAGCTCACAGATTCAAAGCAGCGGTGACAAATGACAGCAAAAGAAAATAAACCGTGTTCAATATTCATGTCGTCCATGCTTAGCCATGTAATAAGCGCATTACCGATGCAGTCGACGAATGCATCATTATGCACTACGACGCAGCCTTCAGAGGTTGTTTACACCAGACGATTAGATCGGTCGAGGACAAAAGAAGTCTCTTTTATATACAAATTGCAGTTTTAAAACAATAGGTACTTTGATTATCTTGAAATAACTCACATATACAATCACTTATACACTGTTTTTAAGATTTGCGGGACATATAGTAATTCATTTATGGGCCACTTCTTGGGATCATTTTAGCATAAGAATTACAAAACCAGTCAATGCTTGATTTGACGGACACCACCTTTTATCGAAGTCTGTTAAAAATTGTAAAGGTATCATCAAAGTGGCTTACTCGCGAACCGCGATTAAACTAAGGTTTAAAAATGGAATATCGATATTTAAGGATTTTTTTGTATGAGGCATAATTATTCCCACCGTCGCACTATGGGTCAGCAGCGTAATTATCGTGCCAAAAATCACTTTGACAAAAGTTAGATTTCTACATTTTTCTCAGTGAATATATGAAGTAGGATGATTGAAATATCATATGCCACAAAAAATATGGTATAATAACATATTTTAATAGCGATAGCTTGAACTTGAATGTAAGGAAGTAAATTGATTGATGTAGGAAAAATTGTGATCCTCCACTTTCAGATCGATTTTTTTACAAATATTTGTTGATAAACTATTACTTATTATACACCATTAAAAGCGCGGTACTTAATACTTTCCACCTTATTCAAGTATATCCTTATATGGATAAGAAAATTAGCTTTTACAGTCAATTTTTGAAAGCCCTCCTATTTTTTCAGATTTGAAAATTCAAATTGAGTTTTCGTATTTACCGCTGTCTCCCGACAAGGAGTTACGACTACTATAACGTTCCTTGATCTGTATACTAATAGGATTTAAACTAAATTTTTGCCCCAATTTGACTTAGAGGCAAAAAAGTGTACCGTGGGAAAATAGGAAAAATCATGAAAGTGGATTTTTTGGAAAATTTGGTTTAAATTGTAGCATATATATCCTGGATTTTATTCACTTGATGACCTTAAATTTAGTATTGAATGTTTTATTTTAATAAAATTTAATTATTTTTTACGTAAGAAACATGGTTAACTAAATTTATGAAGGTACCTATTTTATAATTATTTCCGCCATAAATAAGAGAAAAATCGCATAATTTGATAAAAATTATCACCATATCAAAGAAAGAAACTAAATATTGCGGTTACCGAACCGCAATATTTAGTTTCTTAATAAAGAAATAAATAAGTTATCAATTTTCAGTGGAAAATATTTCGAGGAACGTGTGCAAGAAACCGCAATGGAAATTGTACAGATTTCCATTGTCGTGTGCAAATACATATGTTATCAATTACTGTCACTATAAAAAGGAATTCAGGTTCCAACTACAAACATTTTAACTGTTTTGCTAGATTTGTGCAAACAAGTGTATTAATAAATCAAAATGTGTGAATTCATTGTATCAAAACGCGAATTATGTTCTTTTTTATTCGAGAACGATGCCACTTCGGAAAATCTTCGTAAGTATTTGAAAGAAAACTATAACTTAACACCAACTAAACGCCAAAAAGTTCTCGAAAACATACAACAAAATATCTTACAAAAATTCCGTGATCGTTGGTCGAAAGCAACTTTTTGAACAAACCATATTTGTTTTTTTTAGTGATTCGTTTTAAAGCTAAAAATTAGCATTAACCCTCAAAAATTTGGTGAATATACTCAGAGTAGTACTGCACAATTACATGTCGATAAATATAGGTGGAATTACATGCCCTCTTCTGTACACAAGATCTTACCCCACGGAGGAAATATAATCATTTTGCTGTTTTACCTATTGGACAATTGTCTGAATATGTTCAAGAGTCCCGCTATAAGGACTACAAAAATAAATCGATTGCAGTATTCCAGAAAATGCTCTAGGTCGGCTACAAATGAGGACGTTTTTCATTCATCTGATCCGTATATCTCTAGCCTAAGGAGAACAAACGAAACTGTTCCGAAAGAACTGTGGCAGGAAGCTATATAAATCTTTTAGATTCTTAACCAACAAAACCTCGCATTTACTTTTTTACGATTATTAGAATTTTAATTACATAATATTATTCTATTTTATATTTATAAAAGTACTTCTGTTATTTATTTAATTATTTACTAGTTTCCAATTTATCTTCTTTAATAGGTTTTTTATTACTTGTTACTCATTAAAAAGTAAGTTTTAATTTAACGTATTTTTTTTATCTTAATTAATTTATTAATGTATAAGTATTATTTTCTATTATGTAAATGTAGAATTTTGTTTTAATTACGTCCATTGGATTAGTTAAAATCCAGCAAGAAACTTAAAAAAATATATTTTTTAAGTTTAGTGGCAATTTTTTAATACTAACAAAGAATTTTTATTTATTTATTTTAATTTCATTTATAGTCCATATATCTAAGAGTATAATTGCGAAAGATTCATTAAGATATTTTGAAAACTGAGAAAGTTACAGATTTTTGACACGATAATCACGCTCCTGTCCCATAGTGCGTCGTCAGTAACAGTCTCTGAGTAAGTTCCCCTGAGTAAGATTAGGTTAAAGTTACAAATCTATATGCTTAGGTTTTTGACAGAACGAACCTTAGATGATGCTTTCTTAAGACTAGGAAGCGGCGCAAGAATCTGGAAGCCTATCCGGCAGTGGGTGGTGAAGTCAGGCAGTAAATTGATAATGATGATGATATGATTCCTGATAATTAGAGAAATTAACCGGAAGTGGTAAACGAAGCTTCATGAGTATTCGTGTGGATCTGATAGATTTAATTATAGATAGGGTTATTATTTCCTTGCGTGATTCGAAGGGCGCATGCATTTGCATTTGCACAGATAAATCTCTAGACCCTTGGGTTGAAGGAACTTTATCATGGCGGATATTACGTTCCGACTATCTTCGCCGTACATGACATTTAGAAATGTCAATAATTTAAAATTAAATAACGAAATAATTCACAGGGATGTAATAATGATTTAAAACCCTGTATAGAAATCTATATAAATAAAAATTAATCGCTGAAATGAATGTACGCGCATAACTTCCGATTGAATGCACACTCAGCAGTTAGTTTTAATATATAAATAAAGTGATCACTTTGATATTTTGTCCACTTCAATCTTTTTAAGGTAAAGTAAAGAAGCGAACAAGAAACCTTTACCTTGTTAGAATGTTAACTAGTTTCCGAGTTGGAGCAAAACTCCTCTCAAGCTTTTTTATCCTCTAGATAATCTGATATTTTATAGTACCCTAGGCCTTTTAAAAAGGATACGTTTAATTTTTTTTTTATTTATTTATTGTAAATTTTTGCAACTCACTTGGAGAAAGGGTATTCACAATATGCCTGGCATCGGTATCAGCGGACATGCCGATCCGCGGATAGAAATCAATACGAAGCAAATCCTTACAA
Source organism: Eupithecia exiguata (assembly GCA_947086465.1). Classification (NCBI taxonomy): domain Eukaryota; kingdom Metazoa; phylum Arthropoda; class Insecta; order Lepidoptera; family Geometridae; genus Eupithecia; species Eupithecia exiguata. The sequence continues at coordinate 1,039,615 of OX352246.1, forward strand.
AGCGTTCGCTCCGATGCCGACGCACATTTACGGTGGACGCACCTCTTTATACTACAACTTATGATTATGAATGATGATGGTCTATGGTCCTAACTGTTTTTATCAGTTAGCGAGCTGCGATCTGATATAGGCTTTCATTAAATCACGCGGCTCGTCAGAACCGCAGCTTAAGGAAACCAGCTATTACAGTGCCAGTTTTAAAGATGCTATCTCAATGAATTAGTGGACACAGACTGGCTTGTCGCTAATGCTGAAACTTGGAGACACGGATGAGGATATGGACTAGGAGGAATGTGGATGCAAGCAGGATATCGTGTTGAATAGCGCTGTTCCGCCAGTGGTCAAGACACGCGATAAAATAAGGATTTTCATATTGATTCAATCAAAAACTGTAATTTATGACACTAGCTGTAATTTCTGAATTCTGATCTGATGATGTGCCCCGAACAGGCGCACCACCACCAGCCGGAGGTTGGCATGTGTGTCGTGCGTGGGCATTGAAAGTGTTAATGAAAAATACGTACGCACTTGCTCCTAGGCAAAATATAATGCAATTTGTGTGGAATGCTATTCATCTCATTTTGACACAAGAACAATAAAATAAAGGCGGAGAACACAACACACAACAAAACATAAATTTTTATAACCCTGTCGTGCTGTGCGGTGTCGTTGCGTGTGTAAACGGTTCATAGAAATGTATGACGCCCGGAGTCGTCACCGCATTTTGTCGTGTGGTGTCGTGCCTCGTGTGAAAACGCCGTAAGGGTGAAGGACGAGTTGTACCATAACCCGAATCAGCAGTATGCTTAACAATATTCCCTCATTATGTAAATAATCAAGAGTTGAAATAGTTTCTCCATTACATTGATGAGAACTGAATGGATGATACAACAAGTGTACGGTTTCACCATACATACCTAAACTGAATAGCGCACGCGTCATTTTGCACGCGCTGCATTTTACCTCTGACTGTCTTATTTTTATTACTTACCTATATACTTCAGTACTTGACCTACTATTACGGGAGACACACTTATCAAAGGAAGATTTGCCACCTTATCTTTGTACTAAACATCTTATATTAAACTTAACTTTAACTGTGAATCTTGTGGTCGTGCTCATTATAACTAACTGGCATAAAACTCTAACTTACCCTATCAGTGAACTTAGTGATAGACTTAGTGTGGTACCATACAACTTGTGGTACCTATCTACAACTACTTCAACAACAACATCTTTCATGTAAGGTCAACACCATCCAGACCCTACATTTTGGTCCTTCGAGATTCCGAGGTATTTATGCTTTGTATTTTTTTTGGCGATAGCGAATCGGTTGGATTGGCCTCCCACCAGCGGGAATCACCAGTTTAATTGAGAAGGCGTATATTGTCATTTAAGTGCAAGCTGAATACTTACAACGACCAGTTTCAACTGAAATTGTGAAGACTACGGAAACTCTGTCGTCTTCGTGTCGTGAACCAACGCTGCTCTTCCCCTGCCACCGTCTACTACGTGCCAGAGCTAGAAGCGAAACAACAACTTATCCTTACCCTGCCACCGTCAACTACGTGCCAGGGCAAGAACCTAACTATATAAAATAACTTCTATACATAACTATACTCTGCCACCGTCTACTACGTGCCGGAGTATCTAACTAACTTACATATACTTATACTACACAACAAAATTACATTTAAACAAACTTTAACAAGATGGAAGTATTAAAAGTTCAAGAAGAATGCTTCAACAACATCAAAACCCTATGCTCCAACTACGGGAAGGATAGTAAGTCGAGAAAAACAGAAGACTACTTAACTCTTCGACTTCAATCTCTCGAACACCAGTGGCGGGACTTTGAGAGTCGTCATGCCACTCTTCTAGAAACTATCGAAGAAAAAACGCACACTTACTTTACCGACGACATTTTTACTAAAACTTTACAGCTCTACTTAAAAACTAAGAAAGATATGGACAACTTACTGCTTCAACTACGCCATAGTAAAACTGACCAGTTTGATCTGAGCGCTACTATTGAAGAAAGTACCGACGAGAACTTGAAAATACTACTCACACGCCAAGAGTGTAACTTTAAAGCTCTTGACCGTGCCATGTCTAAGGTTAACTTAAGAAATATGACGGAGAAATGGGAGCTGGAAGACCATCTTTCCATTTTGAAGTCAAAGTGGGACGTCATCGACAAACATCACTGGGAGTTGGAAGCCTTACTCAAGGGCTCCGACACTAACTACTACAGCATGTTCGTGTCCATAGAAGATAAGTACGATGAACTTAAACGCAACTTAAATGCCAAAATCTGGTCAACTTTGCACTATCAACATTCGGCACCTAAGATTGAGATTCCTGAGTTTTCCGGCGACTACTCTAACTGGATTTCTTTCAAGGACCTCTTTCTTGAAACGATTCATAACAACCCGATGATAAACAAGGCACAAAAAATGCAACATCTCAAGACTAAGCTGCGCGGAGAGGCGGAGCGATTGGTACAACATCTCAGCATCAGTGCTGAAAACTACGATTCGTGTTGGGACATACTGTCTCAGCGTTACAACAACCATCGTCTTCAGTTCACTTCGTTTGTCAACACTATGCTCAACTTGCCGGCTATAAGTCAACCTGATAGCCAGAACCTAAAGAAGCTGCATGATATCATCAGGGAATGCATGAATGGACTCGCGAACATCGGATTGGATACGACTACATGGGACCCACTGATCGTCCATCTAATGTCTCAAAAACTTGACGTCACCACCTACACCGACTACATGAAGGAACTACAAGATCACAGAGAGCTACCTCACTTAGATCAGTTCCTTTTCTTCTTAGAGAGCAAATTCATGGCCTACGAGGGCATGAACAATTCTAAATGGGAAATGGCGAAACAATCATCCACATCACAGAAAACTTCTGAACCACAACATCTAAAGAAAAACTACACGAAATCATTACATACTACATACGCATCCGGTCCGTGCCCGCACTGTAAAGGTAAGCACGTGCTGATGCAATGTCCAAAGTTCATTGAAATGGACAAAACCGAACGAAACAACACTGTTTCAAAACTGCATTCTATATGTAAAAACTGTCTTTACAACCACGGCGGCACAAAATGCTCGTCAACTAAAACTTGCAAAGAATGCAATAATAGACATCATACGATGTTACACAACGAAAAGGCAATGCCTACAACTTCATCAATTCAAAACTGTTCCAATCATCTCGCGACTAGAGATTTGGAGATACTTTTAACAACGGTCCAGTTGGAGGTAAAATCTGAAAATGGATCTTACGTCACTCTTCGAGCTCTCCTGGATCAAGGCTCACAAGTGAACTTGATCACTGAACAAGCTGCCAAACTACTTCGACTACCAAGAACACGAATGAACGCCACCATCTCTGGGGTCGGAGCGCAATTAGGAGACTGCAAAGGACGTCTTCAACTAACCTGCAAGTCAATACATTCAAATTATACGTTTGAAACTCAGGCGCTAATATTGAAACGACTTACAAATAATTTACCTAACTTATCCTTTGAAAAGCCAAACTGGCCACACCTCGAAAACTTGAAGCTTGCTGATCCTGACTTTAATAAATCACGTCCTGTCGACCTACTACTAGGAGCCGACATCTACTCGGACGTTATCCTGGACGGAGTCCTGAAGGGAAACCAACAAGATCCTATTGCACAACAGACGCAACTAGGCTGGATTCTGTGTGGAAAGATGAAAACTTTCAACTGCCATACCGTTCTAGCCGGTCTCAACAACATCTACGAGCATGAGGATAACACTCAGGGCAACAAGGATACTTCAAAGGACGATTACTACGAGGAGAACTCCTCTAAATCTACAACTGGCCTCGACCTCAATATCGTACAAGATAAAGGCCCTTATACACTAACAAACCTGGGTAACTTAATCGACACCTCTGTTTCCGAACTTCAGCAACTAAAGCCGTCACCTAGCAACTTACAACAAGGCGACGACATACGGGAATGGTCGACTGATAAACATCCGTTTTTACTACAAAACTATCAAACTTCAACAGAACAAACTACCGATCTTACAGAAATGAAAACTATTACGAGAAAAGCATGCGTCATCAACAGCCCTATTACTCAAGAAGGTGGCCTGACTACGTTAACTCTACTCGCTACTAACACTAGGGTTGCCACGCTCGCGCTACACATCACTCTGCCTTTGCCTCGACTAGAAGGCTGCCGCGACGACGACGCTGCTCTACAGATACTTCAGCTTAGATCAAAAACCATAAAAACTCTCAAGGGATACACTACAAATATGTCCCCTCCAAAACTACTCTACTTTAAACTGTGGTGGAAACGACCATTTTTTCTACGCACTTGGGAAGAAAATAAAGTCCTACAAACTTTTTGCATCCATACAACTACCACTGGACTCAAACTGACGACAGTGACAACCCTACCAAAATGTGATGAAATAGATACTGGCATCGACAAACTTATAAACAACAAAATTAAGGACAGTTCATTGACGTGCGTAGTACGAGTGACTCGCGCGAAATACGGCAACAACTACTTAACTACAAGCCAAAAAGAAATGTATTTTAAACTAAAAAATTATAACAACATCACCATTACAACACTACTTACGAAGAGGAACTCTCAGCGTACTCAACACAAGCTCAACATACTCAAGCAGCCGTCTCTCTGTCGTCTTCGTGTCGAGAAACTTGCTCCACTCCCTCTAAAATCGGAAACTGCACAGAAGCAGGGAAAGAAAATGGATACGACGTCATCACTCAAGTTACACATCAACAAACATCGAATAAGAACAAAGCCGGCTGCTATGAAAATAAGTAAAACATTGTTATTAACTCTATTTACAATGTTTACATTGGCAACAGAAGTACATAGTGCATATAGTAGCAACCACTCAGGCGCTCACATTACAAGGCTCGAGCCCGACCGGCCGGTCTATTATGATGCACTTGGCAAAATGCAAACAATTCATGACGAATGGACACTACTTATGTACTATAACTTAACGAATTATTGGAATGGCCTACATCGTGTCGAAAATTACCTACACAATTTAACTGACCTTTGCCATAAAACTGACCCTAGATATTGTGAACCTACACTTGGACAATTATCTCATGAAATGGAACTTCTTCAGCATTACAACAACATCTTACTGGCCCCTCACCAACACCTGGGAAATCGCAAGAAGAGAGGATTGATCAACGGCATCGGCTCTATCGCAAACAGCCTGTTCGGTGTTCTCGATCAAGAATTCGCCGATAAATACCATCAAGACATAGAAGCTATTCAGAAGAACCAGAACTACTTACTTGGCCTGATGAAGAACCAAACTTCTATTGTCGAGTTGGAGAACCAGGCGCTCAAGAAAACTGAAGACCATATTCACCAACAGCTCAACCTAGTCGATCACTTTATGAACGAAACGAACTTCAATCTAGCTAAAGTTGAGTCGACTATGGAGGTCATCATGGCAACCAGCTACTTCAATTCAGCATCTCTGGCTACTTACCTACTACTTAAGAACTTGAGAGAAATGCAAGAATTGCTTTTTGACACACTGACCAACGTGTACAAAGGTCACATGGATGTGCATTTACTAACGCCTGTGAACTTAATAGAGCAATTAAATGTCATATCTGGGCGCCTTCCAAAAAGATTATCACTGCCTCTGGAAAATGTCAAAGATGACATCAAAGACATCTACAAGCTACTTTATGTGAAAGCTCGAGTAACTTCTAACTACTTTTTATTCGAAGTCCACATACCACTAACATCTGATGAAGATTTTCTGCTCTACAAAGTGACTCCGCTACCTGTGAGGAACGAGACAGAATTTACCATCATCCAGCTACAATCGCAGTACATAGCCGTCAACTTTAAGAAGAACTCCTACATCTTACCATCTGATCAGGAGATAAAAATGTGCACTGTAATGAAACAAGAACAATTGATTTGTAACAAAAACATGCCAATTTACAGCTTAGAGAGCAAAGTCGCTCCTTGCGAAGCAAAACTATTGAGTCACAATACAAAGTCGCCTTGTGACGTCAGAAAAACGTCATGCAGTGACGTGTGGGTGGAACTTCACCCAAGGAACTCCTGGCTGGCTGTCTGCTGCGGAGCCTGCACTTTGCGCATCGTATGCGACAACAGTGACGTCACGTCATATGTTATGACATCATCGGCCATTGTAACATTACAGCAAGGATGCTTGTTACAATCCAGCGACTTCACCATCTACTCACGCAACGAGTATAACACCAACATGAACATGGAGGCCAACTTCAATCTCCCACTGCTGAACTCTACAGTAAACAACATCGTGAACTTGACCTACCACAACATACCATGGGAAATCCAACACACACAGGAGGAGGTACAAGACATTGATAGAAGACTGCTATTTCAAAAGGAAAGAGAAATCCTTCCCGAACAACTATCTTCTCATGACTTACACCAATACGCGATTTGCTACAGTCTACTTGCAGTCGCTGTCGTCATCATTATCATCTGGGTGGTTAAAAAATACCTACCTCAAAGACGCTCAAACGAGCTACATAAGGAAGACATAGAGCTTCAACAACGCCCCACTCAAGAAAAGGCCATGCCGAAAGCACCCAGCCACGCAGCGACTTCGTCACGAGCACGGGTTGAACTACAGCAAACACCAAAACATAACATCGCGTTTACATTTGATGAATAACTAATAATTATCTTTGCTTTGTACTGGCATATCTTCTTTTGATAGTTAATATTTTATTTACTTATATTTTTACTGAATTGTAAATAATATTTTAACTTTACTTTAACTTAAATTTTGAATTTACACGTCTTTACCTTAACTTACATTATATCTTAAACTTAATTTTACATTTTTATATAACTTTAACTTTCTCCTTTTGGGGTTGCCAACATGTACGGTTTCACCATACATACCTAAACTGAATAGCGCACGCGTCATTTTGCACGCGCTGCATTTTACCTCTGACTGTCTTATTTTTATTACTTACCTATATACTTCAGTACTTGACCTACTATTACGGGAGACACACTTATCAAAGGAAGATTTGCCACCTTATCTTTGTACTAAACATCTTATATTAAACTTAACTTTAACTGTGAATCTTGTGGTCGTGCTCATTATAACTAACTGGCATAAAACTCTAACTTACCCTATCAGTGAACTTAGTGATAGACTTAGTGTGGTACCATACAACTTGTGGTACCTATCTACAACTACTTCAACAACAACATCTTTCATGTAAGGTCAACACCATCCAGACCCTACAACAAGCAACCAAGTAATCAATGTGTAATCTACTTCTCGAGTTAGTGTGAGAAACCAAGACAATGTGCGGGAGGCCCGGCTCATCGGTCTAACTAATGGCGATATTCAGACAGGGGGAAGACACACGAGATGACATTGACCACCGATTGGACGACCGATGTGGCGCGGTGGGCGAAGGTCTGCCTGCACCGCAGGAGGTTGTGGGTTGTGCACAAATGTGTGTACGATCTGCAGATTCAGGGTGTTCTGGTCGTTTTCTATGTATAATAAAAAATATATATCTATGTATTGTGTTATATTATGTATATCAGTTATCTAGTACCCATAACACAAACTCTGCTTAGCTTAGGGCTAGATAATGCTGTGTGAATTGTCCAGCATTATTTATTTATGTATTGAGAGACGGGGGTGATTCGACCATCTCTGTGGTCTGTCCTAGACGCGGAAGGATGCGGGTCAGATTCTTAGATTCTTGCTAATGGTAAAACCTGGAAACTTTTAGTAGCATTCGATCGATTGAAAGAATTTCATGCTCGGAATCGGATTTTTTTTTGGAAAACCTGACAGAGGTTTGCTTATTTCTTTCAAATTAGGAAGAACTGGGAATTTATTGCAACCAATATTTAAAGTTTTTTAAAGAAATAACAAACATCCTGGACCCCTTATGGGAATTAATGTGGGAAAGGATCTAATCTAAGGATACACTTAATCCTAAATCTCCAGGAAGATTCTGTCAAATGTAATCATCGTCAAATTTCGTAAAACTTGCCATAAAGAATATTGATCTATTCAAAAAGTCAAAGCATTTGCATCGAGAAATCGAGTCAGCAAATCAAGCCGGGTCGTATGTGTCCAGCCTTAGAATAGAACTATCGGGGGTCAAGTTACGCTGGACGTAACCACGCAGGTTCCTAGCATGATTGCTTTTTAACCTGTGGGAACTAATGGTGTAATTTGAAAATGTGGAAAAAATTGGATTTAGAAATTACAAATAACTTGCTAATGAGGTCTTTCCTCCAGGAAATTTATGTAAGATTTCAATTTGAAATGGGCCTTTAAGTATATCTTTTGGAAAATTTGGCCTGTTTTGCCGTTGTGAAGAAGTGTGCGTAAGGCCGAAGACAACACCAAAACTACTAAAAGGATCGGGCTGAAATATTCCACACTCAAAGACCTGGACCTGGAATAGCATAGGCAACTTTTCATTTCAAAAAACGCGTGTGAAGCCGCGATCAAATTCTAGTTTATAAGAACTATAATCGCTGCTAAGCGATAAGGCCGCCCATTGTACTATTATGTTTAATGTTTATATCTGTTTCTTTTAGCTTTAATTTGTGGTGTACAATAAAGAATATTGTATTGTATTGTAATTATAATAATCACAATAATAATGAACCCTGTATGTATAATTATAAGAATTGGACAATAATGAACAAAAACCACTACGTGACAAACTCACAAAACAGTGACATTCAAAAACAACACTTGCTAAGTACCATCAGCAAAGAAAAGGGTCCTTTGTATCCTTGTCAGAAACAAAGGCCCAGACAAAACAGCTGTTAGACACGTAGAGAACAACGCAAGGTAACTTCAACCTTAAACACGTAACCATAACATCGCTTTTTGTGGAGCATTTATTATGGAAGAGCATGAATCAGGTGTACTATTCGGTTTCAAGATTTCTGTTTTCGCATTTTGAGCTTTATCTTTGTTGGTGTAAGGGTTAAAAGCTTTGTCTGTATCCATGAAGGGTTGTTGATGAGATTGTCTGCGGGTTGAATTAAAAATGGCGGGAAACCGGTCGATAGGTTTGTCTGGTTGTGGTTTCAGTGTTTGTTGATGTTCAAACGACAGAACAGAAATATGAGGAAGTAAAGGTGTTTTAGGTTATGGATGTGATGACATGAGGATAGATACATGCCTTATGCCAGTCCCAGTTAATTTTATTAAAAAATAAAATACCTTTAAGTTACTAAAAAACGTTCTAATGCCATTAACGAACATTAGGATTCTAATTCTATGGTTATTTCCATTATGGTCTCTAGTTTCAGTGAGTCTCGGTTTTATTTTTAATAAAAAAAGATTTTTTTATTAACCTTTATAACATACTAGCAGCGCCTCGCGGTTTCACCCGCGTAGTTCCCGTTCCCGTAGGAATTTCGGGATAAAAAGTAGCCTATGTCCTATTCCAGACTATAATCTATCTCTGTGCCAAATTTCATCCAGATCCGTTTTGCCGTTCTGGCGTGATAAAGGAACAAACATCCATCCATCTATCTATCCATCCATCCATCTAAACTTTCTCGTTTATAATATTAGTGAGATTTCATTGACTCTAAAACCGTAATAATTAATAAACATATAGGGAGGGGCTCATGTTGGTAGGTACATGTTTTGTTCACCCACGAAGTGACTTGAAAAGCTTTCAAAATATTTCAACCCTAAAGAAAATTTCGATATAGCGTTCTTTCGATTTCATGATCTTTCGGTATAGCGTTCATTCGAGATTGTGATTGTTCGTGTACAGTTTTTCGAAGTTGTGTGCTTTCGATGTTCCGTTTTGCGGCCTGATGTGCTTTCGGTATTTCGTTGTGCGGTTTCCTGATCTTTCTAGATACCGTTCTCCGGTACTGCGAGTTCCGGTATTCCGTGGGACAGTCACTTTAAATTGTCCTAAGCGTGGTGCTCGCTAAAGAGACGAAAACTTTAGAAAGATCTGTGTTTTAATACCACATAACATCATCAACGATTGACATGAAGAGGCATCAGTTTAGTTCGAAGAAGTCAGCTAAACACTTGGAACACAAAAAAAATCAAGTAAAAAAACCGTAAAAGCACAGTTTGCTTTTTCTGTCAATACCTAAAAAACTTGCCAACTTTTCACTACTGTACTACAAACAATCGTAAAAACTCAGGTAAAATAAAAACCCCGTTAAAGGATTAGTTAGGGGGACCAGAAAAGAACAACTCAACCAAACTAAAACCTGCTCTATTGAGTAAGAATTTAAAGTTTATTTTTGTTAGTTCAAGCGATATGATAGTGGCAATGACCTTATCAAATGTTGCCAACAGATTTGTAACCAGATATCCGATTATATCTATTAGCTTATTTTTGAGGCTTCTACAAAAAGTTTCGCCGAACTAGAACCTCATTAGGAGGAATTTAATTTAATTATCATTTCGGTTTTGGACACATGGAATGTAGCTTTTGTATGAAGTAGAGTTTTTCGTACCGTGATTGTATGAATTAATTTCTTTCTTAATTCATTTCATAGCATCGTCTACTCTAAAGAGTCCTAAGTGGGTTGTGCATTAATACAAGAAGTTATCGGGAATCCAAAAGGTTCCGTTATGGCAATCTGTGAGGTGTTCATGTCAAAACAAAGGGTAGTTAAGGTAGATAGAGTGATCGCAAAACAAATTGAGCTCTGTGACCTAAGCAAAAGCAGCTTAATTAGTAGGTAAAGTCAAGATACACGTGACGAAACGTTTTACAAGGGCATTTTTACAAAGAACAGGTTCTACGAAAATATTATCTTATAGCTGGATGTTTGTATTGACCCTCGAATTGACTTAAGTTTTGAAACGAGCGACAAAAAAATCAATACATCTGAATTGATCAATAGGCTACTTGACTACTGGGAAATAATTATATCGATAAAAATAATGCAGTGTAATTAATAGTTCTTCAAGGTCAGTCGTATTATTTATAAAAACTATTTTTAAAGTTTGAATAAAATAGATAATGATAGACAGTGCATCCTCGTATCCTGTGACTTACTAGCTACAATACCTATAGTAAAGAAATCTTGCACTCCGTCGAGTGCAAGATTCGTATCAAACCGCACAGCTGATTAATAGGTATTTTTAACCGGCGCTCTAACTGGCAGGCGTCCCAGTGGTTACATCGGTGAGACAGTGCGCCAAGCCTTGAATGGGTATACCGGCGTTAGGTCTGTTTGTTACGTCACTGACGACAGGGTTCCAATGGGGGGACAAGCTACGCTACTGTACCTATAATATTGTGCCGTGGTGCCACGCCTTGAATGGATTAGGTCTGTTCACTGACGCCAGGGTGCTAATGGTAGACCAGAATTATGCCATGGTACCTTGAAGGGTATACCAGCGTAAGGCCTGTGTGTGACGTCACGTCACTGACGACAGGGTTCTAATGGGAGACCAGTAGGAGCATTACGCCGCCGCGCCGTGATGCCACGCCTTGAATAGGTATACCAGCGTTAGGTCGGTTTTTAAATTCACTGACGCCAGGGTTCTATTGGGGGACCAGCTACAGTATTATGCCTAGGTGTCACGCCTTGAATGGGTATACCAACGTAAGGTCGGTTTGTGAAGTCACTGACGCAAGGGTTCTAATGGGGGACCAGTGAGAGCATAATACCGTGATGCCAAACCTTGTTTGGGTCACGCAAAAAGGGCCCACCTTTGGCCTAGTTGCGGAAAGCAGTCCAGGAACAAGTAACCTTGTTTGAGTATACCAGCGTTAGGTCGTTTTGTGACGTCACTGTTCACTAACGCCAAGGTTATCCACGCTGACGTCACGAATCGCGGCCTCCAGCCAGCATACGAAAAATAAAAGAGGATCGCTCCAGCTTAGTGTTATTTTTTTTAGGACCGCTATTCTTGGCGTCGTTTGGGGAGGGGCCTATGTTCAGCCAGTGGACGTATAACGCGGATGATGATGACAGTAAAAAGTATTTATTCCGACACATTCTGTGTACTGGCTTCGGCTTGAAGTGGCATATCGCTGCATAATAATGTATTGTAGGAATAGTCCTTCTTTCCCAAACAGTTGCAGGTAAAATACTGCATAGTTGCAAGCTTCAAACAAGTCAAGTGAGTGGCATATAAAATGCAAGGAATCCCATCAGCGTGCGACATTTACACCATTCTCAACAAATCAGAGTTGAATTACGGTCATAAAGGACTTAACACTGCCGGAGCTAAATTGTAGCAGTGAGAGGTAATAGCAAGGTCAGTCGGTTTACGTACCTGCTACAGTGGGTGGAGGTTGAAATGGCATACACTGTCTATTTTTTATACGTCTTTTACGTCTGTACGTAGCACACCTCCGCTGCGAAAGCATAGCAGCGGAACCGCTGTAATTACGCTATGACTTTTCCGTTGTACGACAAGCGAAACAGAGGCGAAACTGTTTGCCTGTTTTAGCATAGATTTTACTATGATTAATATCTCTTTCCGCGTGATTTCGCCGATCTGCTCGGGCACCAGCTACATCTCCGGCTCGGTTCGGCATTTCGTTGCAATACCGCGTTTGTTTCGCATGTATTTTGCGGCAGTCGTCAATTTATATTCCGCTCCCCGAACGGCGACGAAAATAGTAATATTGCGCAGCTGAACTTTCACACACTTACACATTTTAAGACCTCTGACATAGTATTAGGATTGCAGAATAAATAGGTACTGGAAATACTTGAACTCGCTTTGCGGTCTCGATGCCATGATTTTGCGGCGGAGGTGTGCTACGGGCTTTAGTACTACTTAGAAAGAAAATAAAGAAAAGAAGAAATAAAATACATTTGTTTGAAATCTAAAAACACAAATATTAGATAGGTACCTACATTACAAAAATTGATATTTAGCTATAAAAACAGACAGATGAGAAGTGAACAAACATTAATATGACTGTACATGTAAAAAAATAGAAACAACCAAACATAGTATGGATCCAAAAAGGTCCCTGTCTCAGCATTATGCCGCTAATCTTCGGTTAGTCTTTCCCTGCCAAATGGGCTGGCGGGAAATTTTGATTTTTTTCACAACCTTACTTACTTACTTAACTTATAATTAGCCATTACACTGACGAGTACTGTACATGCTCTTATACTCTACAGCAGGTATGTGGTAAACGCCCACATAATGTACAATGGTAATAAGTTCTTTGTTGTTCTTGTTGTGTTGTGCATCGGATCTATTTCCTAGTAAAATCAGAACCTTGTTTAGGCAAACAGTAAAGAGCAGTCTAATTCCTATATTTTCATCAGTCCATCCAAATGCTATCGAAACATAACATAAAAAATTGCACTACACAAGGATAAGGTACTTTTGTTATTTTTTTTTAGGTTTAATAACGATATTGGAACTGTTGGAACAAGATTATGATACATTTTGATTTTCGCCCTTTGTTTTTCGTAAACTGAAGGCCGATTCGTGACGTCATCAGTCAACGTGGACAATTGTATAAAAAAAACACAAGACAATCGCACCAGGTTAATAAAATACATTTACATTTTTAACCCATTGTCAAAATCAGGTTCCGATAACTACCAAAAAATATCACAAAGTAGTCATTTCAACAAATATCTTCACTTTCCGGTATAAATTATAATTTATGTGTGATTTTTTTACCGTATTTTTTGCACAACATCAAAGACAGAAGGTATCCAATTTCACGTTTTTACACAAACTTTTTTGTGCAGACTGATATTGATTATGGGCGGTGTACCGGATAAATTGTCGTGTATTTTGACGCCCAAAGGTGTCAACATTTCTTTGTGAATAAAAAACCACACAACGTGTTTTTGTGGTTAGTCATACTGTAGGGTACACATGTACAGTGCGCGTCAGAATAAGTATCCCTTATCTCCTTACCTCTCTTAGACAAGGGGGATACTTAATTCTGACGGGCACTGTACATAATTTAGTAAAGTCAGTTATGCGGATATGCCGTATGGGGTAATTCTTTGGGGACACTTTGAAGTATGACGATTGAATGACCAATGTGGGTAGATTCAGATAACTATACATACAAATGTAGGTAGAGTGGAAACTGGAATACAGCAATCATGGCTACCACACGAGTCTTTTCATTGTGACCTTCCTTTAAATTAATACTTTAACATAGGTGAATATCGCTTGCTAAAATAAATTACTTTTATACGTATAGTAACCGTCTAGTTTTAAATACGTAGGGGTAGACGATCCTGTGTGAATTGGCCAGCATTATTTATTAATTATAATCGGAGGGGAAACGAGGCCTTTGGAACTCTCTATTTCTGTATGTACCTCTCAGATCTCGAAAGTGGAAGGCTCATATTCGGTGCAATTAGGTTCACCCACCTCAATCATAGTCGGACGCGGCGGCGACGGCGCCGAAGGGGTGTTCTTGTTTCGCGTGGTTGCTATAATGAGATCAATGATGTACCTATCTTTGGGTTATTCCAATTCCCCCCCCTGAAACTGGAATAAAAATATATGAATTCCAGTTTTCCCCCTTTAAAATCCCCCATATGGGTATTGGAACGTTTAAAACTGCATTTTGTAAGATTCATTGAACATTTTGGGATCTTACTTGGCAGGTCCAAAGCCCACCCAGAAATGACACAACAATGCGTTTATCTTTTACCTAAGACATTATCACAGCAATTAGGTGTCGCGGCGTTTACGAGGAACAAACAAACACCCACCCTTTCCGGGTCACTATTGTATGAGAACTAGATCATTGGAGTTCCCAGTAAGAAGATATAATGTGATATGATATGCATCTACGTCAAAGCCAACAGTTTAGTCACAGTCATCGCAGTTTCACCCGCGTAGTTCCCGTTCCCGAGGTAATTCCGGGATAAAAGAGCCTATGTGCTACTAACTACTATAATCTGAAGTTGAACGGATCTGGATGAAATTTAGCACAGAGATTGTGCCAAATTTCATCCAGATCCGTTCAACCGTTCTGGCGTGATTGAGTAACCAAACATTCATCCATCCATCCAAACTTTCATCATCATCATCATCAGCCTATGTTTAGTATTTGTTGTTATAGCGGCAACAGAAATACATCATCTGTGAAAATTTCAACTGTCTAACTATCACGGTTCATGAGATACAGCCTGGTGGCAGACGGACAGCGAAGTCTTAGTAATATAGTCCCGTTTTACCCTTTGGGTACGGAACCCTAAAAACTATCTGAACCTTGCCGTATTAAAATTGGACCTAGTTCTGCAAAGGTACCAATGAACATGATGATAGTTTTAAGATAATGCAGATTTTGGGTAAAAGTTGAGAAAAATTTGTGAACCAAATTTTTACATAAAGTGTGGGTTAGTTCCTTAATGCAGAATTAGGTTCAACTGACTTACTCAACGACCGCGTTCAGTCTGTCTTATGAGTACTAAAGTATGATGGTGGGTTCAGATCAAGCGAGCAAGAGCGAGCCTCGTTTGGGCGATGGCGTTCGGTGTTAAGCCTTCGCTCGCTCTCGTTAGCTTGGTCTGTACACTCTGTACCCACCATAACACAGCACTGAAGTACTCAATAAATAATGTAGCATGACAAATAAAATTAAATGGCACACTAAGAAGTAATTTTACAACTTTGTTAAACTTGAAAATCAACAAATCACACAAGAAAATCGTAAAAATAACTTTAAAATGTAACATTTTATAAATGACATAAAATGGACTTATTAAAGTATAATACAGTTTATCGAGACTTTCAGTTCTTAAGGCGACGGATACAGTCGTAAATGTTAGTACCTTACCTACCGAACTTATACGAGATTTTGATGTTTTTTGTATACACAAAATGTAACAAAATTAAGTATTTTTCCAAGTCTCGCTTTTGTAATTCTATCACATTATCACACTTATATTAAGTAACACAGGGTTGATAAAAATAATGTTTTTGTTTCATCATCATCATCAGCCTATATTAGTCCACTGCTGGACATAGGCCTCCCCTAAGAGTGCCATAGCGCCCTGTCTTCAGCTTGACGCATCCAGCATCTGCCAGCAGTCTTTCGCAAATCAAATTATAAATCACCTATGACCTGCCGTAAACACATATAACTTTATTTTATTAACTGCCAGAAAATTGTATGTATTTGTTTTTAAATGTAACATGTGATGGAAACCGAAATCGCTTATACCCAGTCTCCCCGGATGGCGATCCATTGAATGGGATATTTACCGTAATCGCCCAGCTGTTAGACAGTCTGACTTTAGGACCTTAGACACTCTATCGATGGTTCTAATTATGTACCTACCGTAAATTGCCTTTCTCTAGATTTTTTACTCTACTATAAATAAATAAATAATGCATTATCCAGCCCCAAGCAAAGCAGAGCTTGTGTTATAGGTACTAGATAACCGATATACATAATTATAATACAATACATAGAAAGATATTTTTTATTATACATCGAAAACGACCCGAACACCCGGAACAAATGTCTGCAGATCGTACACACATTTGTCCGAGGCGGGAATCGAACCTGCAACCTCCTGCGTTGCAGGCAGGTCTTCGCCCACCGCGCCACAGAGGTCGTCTATAAATAACTAACTTCTTGTAATATTTCATCGCTCATTACCTCAATTACACAAGCCATATCTAACAATCAGCCTGAATTGCCGAAACCTTGCAAAAAGCTGGTAGGCATGCGCTTTTGGCCATCTATTGCGTACGCGCACGATACATTACGTACGTTATGGCATTCTGTGAATATTGCGTAATCTCGCATATCGTGTCATAATCATAACCGTGTATTTTTGTAATTTTTTTAATTGTAAGTGTGAATTTTGACTTTTTGACAAAGTTGAAAGGGGGCTTTCGACTTTGTCAAAAAGTCTATTGCGTACGCGCACGATACATTACGTACGTTATGGCATTCTGTGAATATTGCGTAATCTCGCATATCGTGTCATAATCATAACCGTGTATTTTTGTAATTTTTTTAATTGTAAGTGTGAATTTTGACTTTTTGACAAAGTCGAAAGGGGGCTTTGTTGATTAGATTTTGAAGAACCTACCTTACTTATATACTTATTTAACCTCATCCATCAATCTCCACTGGACAATGAACCAGCTACTTTAAAATCACTTTGCAACCAAACTTCTATGGCACAGCGCATCAGCATTGCCATACAGAGCGGGGCAATGCAGCCAGGATCTTGGGCACGTTTCCGACTGGTATTGATATGGATCAGTTGAGATTTTAGATTGTTTGCAACAGTCTGCAGTTAGCTCAATTGTTTCAATTGCAAATACTACTATTATTTGATTGCAGTTTTCTTTGTTAATAAAGTACTTGAAATTGTAACTTCTATTATTACAAATATATCATTTGTGTTTCTTATAATTTTGGGGTTCGGTCAGCGTGTTAACGTCTTCTAATAAAACCGGGGGCTGTTTTGGAAAATGAAAATCGAAGTTTGTGATTAGTTTTCGTTCAAAACCAACACAAAAGTTACTTAAATAATGATTAAACTAATCAAATATCTCCATTTTCATTCTTACGTGTCCGAGCCGTGAATAATTTGACTAGAGTTTTAGTGAAACTCAAGTCATAAAGTTAAAATAAATCCGGCCAAGTTCGAGTCGGACTCGCGCACGAAGGGTTCCGTGCCATTATCTATAAAAACGGCAAAAAAACACCTTTGTTGTATGGGAGCCCCCTTAAATATTCATTTTATGCTGTTTTTTTAGTATTTGTTGTTATAGCGGCAACAGATATACATCATCTGTTAAAATTTCTATCACGATTCATGAGATACAGCCTGGTGATAGACGGACAGACGGACAGTGAAGTCTTAGTAATGGGGTCCCGTTTTTACCCTTTGGGTACGGAACCCTAAAAAACCCGTGTTTATATAGTAGCAAAATTCGACAGTATAAATAGGAACCAATCAATAGGTTAATTTCTTATAAATACTTATTAGTTCGTCAGTTGTATTATCGGAAGGATATTGAACAGACCTTATTTTTTCATAAGTCAATTTAACAAAAAAAATTGTGAATAATGATAGTTCTTTTTACCCAGGAAACTACCCTATTACCAGTTACAACCAGCGCTACGGAAGGGTTCTCCTTCCAGAGCATTCGCCAACACAGCGAATGCTCTGGAAGGAGAACCCTTCCGTAGCGCTGGTCTTCAGAAGTTACTTAAACTCTATCTCTTAATAAATATCACTTTAGCTATGCATGCAAAGGTTCAACAAACGTGCCCACAGGCAGGTGTTGTAAGAGAAGATTTCCCACAATCAGTTGCGTCACTAAACAGCGCTAATTTGCACCTGCCATAGTTGCCATGCTTCAATTATTAGAGCTGTATTAAGTGTACCAGTATTGTGTGAGGACATAGTAAAAACATGACAGTACCGCAATATAACAGTCAACAGTCAAGATTTATGTATGTGTGTAGTACAGAACCCTCTTGGATTCCTTCAAGGAATCGTCCAAGCTCTGGAAAAATTCCTCGGGCATGAGTCACTCAAAATCTCTGATAAAAGCTTTATTTCATTTATTGATTCTCAAACAATAATAATTGTGTCGGAATTAGGTAGGTATAACATAAAAATATACATTAAATTAATGAAGATGATAAATTGATACAGAACTAAAATAATACAATTCAAAGCATTTATTAACGGTACACCATCCGAATCTCGCATTACGACAAGAGCCCTAACTGGACACTGTCGCCTTAACTGTGGCTAAGCGACACACTAATACAGCAGATCCTGCGAAGAGGCGGAGGAAACGCCTCTCCACCTGCCAGGAGAGTGCGGAGCACTGATGGAAAAACGTAGCATCCACCTGGGCAAGCACCTGCACGCACAGCCCAGATGAGCTAAGAGACATCACCCCGAAGAAACTCCTACAGTTCCTAGCAACTGCAAGGGTTAGTGGTGAATTATGAAGGCTTCAGGGGTGAACGTATAAAGTGGCGATCATAATTAGGGCCTATCAAGGTCGCAGTGACACACAAACCACACAAAGCAAATAAGATAAACAATAATGTAGAAAAAAATGCTATCAATGTAATTATAAGTCATGTGCACAGGTCATAATTATAGTAGTGCAAGAGTGTGTGCGCAAACACAAGTGCACTTTCTATTCCCTCACTCCCATAATCCGATAAGACAGCAGACCGACACGACACGGTGAGGGGTCAGGCATAGGACCAACAACGGTCTGTGTTTTTTCTTGCAAGAAAAATCTCAATAACAACTCTTGGCCGGCGCTAGGCTTGGATCCGATACCTCACTATCACCACACCGGTTGAACACGCGACCACTAGACCGAGGCAGGCAGTGAAGATGTAACACTGTCTTCCACATCGACACTGCCCTCATAGGCATGTATGTACGTACACCGTAAGTAGGGTACGATGTTTTGCTTGACTTGTGCGCATTGTTAGAGATGGTCTTGTTCAACTGACTCGCTTCGTTATTGTGTCACGTACTGAAGATACTTTCGGGTCAGATTCTTGTGTCTTATCATCAGTCTGCCGTGTGTCGTGGCGGTCCACTGCAGCACGGATGCCGTGAGGGCCAGCGCGTGGATGTCGTAAGGGCCAGCCCGTGGATATCGTTAGAGCCAGCCCGAAAATGAAATTGCCAGCCTGTGGATGTCGTAAGAGGCGACTTAGGGAAAACAGTAGCTTGAGGAGAATCAAGAGCTTCCCTCTGAGTATTATTAACACCTTTACTGCGATCACCAAGCCGTCTGCTAAGCGTGGTTATAGTCGCTTCGTCGAAAATCTTTGGGACCTTGGGCGGGTTCGAGTCCTGTAAAATTTTGAATATTTTTGGGAACTTGTTTAAAAATGTATTAGAGAATACCCAGAGTGCGAAGGCTTACGCACTATAGTACAAAAACCTTACTGTAGCCTGTTTAGAAGCTACATTAGATTATTCTGATTATCTGAAACTGTTAGTTACACCTTTAGGTAAGATATGACAGAGACCATAGTGAAAGCAAATTGAACTTTAACAGCGAGATATAATACCGGACCCGTTACAACATAAACATCATGTTGATTGTTCGAGAATTATTCGTAGCTCGTTAACACAGATACCTACATGGGGTAATAGCGGTGTGGTACTGTAAAGGTGCGTTTATATGCAATCAGAAAAGGGGGCATTTGGGGCATTTTCCAAGAAATAATCACCACTATATAGCTAAAAAATATAGTATATAGGTACACTAACTTGGTGAGAAACGTTGCAACATTTGCAACCGTTCTAATGGGAAATTTGACTTGTCTCAGTGCTTATTTTGTAAGCCTAAAGAAATAAAGTTATTGAATTTTGAATTTTGGTACTTATGGGTCAATTAATCACATGACTTTTTAAGCAACTTTTTAACATTCTCTCTCCCTGGTGATACGTGGTGAGGTTTTAGACTACCCTTGCTACCCAAAACCGCGTGTATTTTTTGTAGATACAACATAGTAGATATAATTCCGAGTATTGTCTCTCTAAACAGGTAAAACAATTTAAGTACAGTACCAAATTTATTAACAAAGAAAATTACTAAATTTTGCACCGAGTTTATTAAAATGTCTGTCTGTCCGGTTTAGGAACCGCGTGTTCATCGAAAAAATGAATATTACTTACACGTAATAAAATCTACACTAAAAAAACGAACTATCATCACAAGGGAGGCCCTTGTGATATTTCGTGATTTTTTCACCCCTATGGTGTTCATCTTTGGACCTACCGTCAAAGATGACGATTTCATCTCTAAATCGGAATAATGCCCCTCCATTAGGGAGGGGCATTATTCCGCATGAGATGAAATCGTCATCTTTATCGGATTACCCCACGCTGGGAGATCGCAGTTCGGTGGTAGATCTATTCTGCAAGAGGCGCTGCTGCCCGCCCCCCGGTGTATGTCCCTTAGTCGCCTCTTACGACACCCACGGGAAGAGTTGGGGTGATGCAAATTCTAAGCCACACGGCTAGATTGATATATTGGGTTGTTAATAGGGTTAAAAATAATAATTTACAAACTTAGAGGAGAATCCAAGGATGACTAACCAGCCTTTATTCAGACAGTAACCGGAGAAATGGGACCGCGCCGATGAGATAATCTGTGGGCGGATGAACGAGGCCATCTTGGATCGAATGATGTGAAGTTACTTACTGCATTACCAAAATATAAGGATGAAAATACATAACATAACCCTATCAAACCCAGATTCGAAATAATTTAAGAATCTGGTGAAATTTGACTGATTGGAGCTGAACTTTAATTGATTTAATTTGTTTCCGAGTAAGATAAACTGATAAATAGTTTGTTTTCTGGAATGTGATTACTGAAAATATTTAGTAACAATAGGCTACTTGACTACTACTGGGAAATAACACTAACGTATTGTCTGATAAAAATAATGCAAAATGTATCTGCAAAATGTGTCTCATATAATTTTAAACCCTCGATATTTCTCCAACAGTCAACGTTCAGCAAAAACTAAATATGCACAACATCGCATTCTCTGATTGCAAATTGAATTTCTATCAGCAACGTAACAAATCGCGTTGAAAAACAAACTCAACACAATCCAGATAGAAATCACTTTCGTTTGGGATCGGCATGGCATAGATTCTTGATTTACGGCTTCTGTGCGTATGCGATATATGTTGGTAGCATTGTAGTTTTGATGATGGATGAAGTGAAAGCCTATATACATGCGAAATCGCTAATATTATACATGCGAAAACTCTATCTGACTGTCTGTTAAAAGCGCATTCGAAATCGCAAGCAGAATCTAGTCTACACAGGGTGGCTTTTGACATGGGAGTGGATGGCCAAATCCGAAATCATGAGGGTTAGAGAAAAGTCGTGAAAGGAGTCATGATCTTGATTTCAGAAAACAATAAAAGAAAGCTCCTTATAAAATCGTAACGCCGCCGCGTCGTTCAGTATCAAGCTTTAGATTACCTTCAATCCAAGATCAAAGCTTTAAATAATTAGTCAATTCCCATTGTTTTAATTCAATTGAGCACCCAATCATTTGGGTCAAATCTGCACAGCCCACGCAAACCTTTAAGGTACACTTTCGAGTGACAAATAGAACTGTCAAGCGATTAAATCAACCCTATTGTACTTTCTCTAGCACCGATTTAAGGCTAATGCAAAATCGACCTAAATATACAGGTTTGTTAATCTGATTTGAACTCTTTCTACTGGAATTAAGGACATCTTTAATTAAGCAGTGACATTAAAATCTGGGCGTTATCTTGGATGATCGAACTTTCGTTAATTTATTTTAATATTGGACGAGTTTTGGATGTATTTGTTATTATTTTTCCACGAAACAGATTCCGGGCTAAGGTATGGCACCTCTGGTACGTCTCCGATTTATTTATTCTCAAAGTACGGCATCTTGCAAAGGGGAATTGTGGCAAGTTTTCATCTCTCAGCCTCTCTGGTGTAACATGAAACTGGATCCCAATTCCACTGAAATAATTACTTTACCATAACCATAAAAATAATCGTTTCAGAACGAAACATTTTGACATTTTACCTTTGATCAAAGAAACTACAGATGGAGGGACGCGTGTCAATGTGTGGTGGCATGTTATGTTACATGTACGCAATAAGAACTCAACTAAAACGTTCATAAATAGAAGTAAACCACAAGTTAGACAACTATTATGATTATTTATAGATTGTCAAAAGAATATTTATGAAGTAGCACTCATTAAATATCTATTTTTAGATGATTATTACATAACTCGTTTTATAACAATAATTTACTAAAAACATGCGAAAGTTTTAAGCAAGGATGGACTCCAGTTGATAGCAAATCTTAAGATGAGAAGAGAGTCTTTTTGTAATATATTTTACAGGAACTCAACAAAAATGAGGTTGGTTAGGTTTAATCATTGCTTGATCGTTCATTACATAATGTGCCACGTTACAGCCAGAGACTGTAGATGTAGGTATGGTATGTATGTTTGAAGGTATGTAAATTGTATGTAGTATGTGGAATTCTGGAGCAAAACAATATCAAAGTAATGAACGAAATATTAATACAATATCAATGGCGCCCGAATGTAATGTATATCGGTTAATTTGGTTTAGGTAAGTTTTGCGTTCTTGGTACCTTTAAAATTTACTAGTTCAAGATGATTCTTTTTGAATAAATTAAAATTAATGTTTATTGACACGAATCCTAACTTCCTAACTAATTATAAATGGGAAAGTTTGTTTGTTTGTCCATCCTTCACGTCCTAACTAAGCCACCAATCGACTTGATTTTTGGCATGGAGTTAGTGGAAAGGATGGAGAGTAACATAGGCTACTTTTTGTCCTGGTAAAACATCAAATTCCCATGGGAGATTTACGGGAATAATCCCCCTAGATATATGAAATTCGAATTTAAGGCGGGTGAAACCGCGGGGAATGGCTAGTATATAAGTAATATTTGCAACATAATGCTTGTGTTGTGGCAGTGTTCGCGTTAGAATTGACCAACTGAGCCCCCTAGCACGGGGATTGTTGTCCAGGGTAGAATAGAGAAAAATTACGTCACTTCGTCATCGAATGCGTAAATTATTTGAAATGCATTCCTTCAACTTCAATAATGTAAAAAAGGAAACAAAAAAGTAAACGGAACCCTAAAAATTTGCATTTAATTGTATCCATTCGAAAAGAAAGCGTTCTGTCGACCAGAAAATATGAAGACGTGATAATAACAGTTGTACAGATATGTAAATAATGGCTTTTGTCCTCGAATCGCATGTCGCGCGAGGGGAATCGAACCCGCTGCCTGCGGCTAGATGGCAACTACGCAATTAGGTAACAACCGTGGTGGTCGTGACGTAAGAGCCCTGACTCCAACTCCGTCCATGGATGTCATACTCTTATGAGTCGACTAAAGGAACCTACCAGAGGGCTGTAGAGTATAGCTGCCTTCTCTGTAAGTATTTTTTACTTTTCCAGTAATAATAATTAGTGCTGGACGATTCACACAGCATCATCTAGCTCCAAGCTAAGCAGAGCTTGTGTTATGGGTACTAGATAACTGATATAGGTACATACATAATACAATAGGTGCATTACATAAATAGATATTTTTACTATACATGACATAGAAAACGACCAGAACACCCTGAACAAATATTTGCAGTTGCGGGAGTCGAACACGCATCTTCCTGCGTCGTCGCAGGCGGACCTTCATTCACCGTGCCACAGAGGTCGTCTGGTGGACTTACAGTAGGTATACCCCCTTGTTCTGCAGCAGGAGGTTTGCAAATCTGTCTGTCTGTTCTATCTATCCGTAACAGTTAGGTTTCAATAGGTACCTAATGAGAGAACCGTAGTTAGGTTATAATATGTACCTATGAAAATAATGGTCGTTGACACTAAACAAAATTGCGCTCACATTTTTGTAAGGCACCGGTGTCGTGGAATGTTGCTAACATTATCTCTTCTTCGGACCAGGACAGGGAAGAATGCATACCGTTTGTCTTCTCCCTAGATCTGTGTACGCCTGTACCTAGGTACAATCAAGGTTACCTAACTTTTACGATGTTTGACACAATACCTAAAAATACCTATAAGATCTTAGGCCACCACAGACAACAGCATTTAGATAGCTTATGTGGTATTGAGAACCTACCGGGACTATCACACCGGAAAGTAGAACAAGACGCTGTGTTACGTAGATAAGACTACCTACCTACCTACCTTGTGCCTTTAAACTCAAAACTTTACAAGTTTCTAATAAATTCGATAAGTTCTCGAGAAAGTTCAATAAACTAAACACTCGAGCTTTCGTACAGGCAAACCTACCCTATTCAGTGTAGAAATAATAGAAAGGTAGGTATTAACAAGATATCAGAGAACTTAGGAGGCAAATTAACTAACTAACTAGGTACCTCTATCTACTAGGTAGTATATACTAGATATAGTACCTGTATATACTATACAGATACTAGGGCTAGAGTAACTCATTAGAGATGCCTAGAAAGTTTTTTTTTCCGCGAATACCTCAGCTTGGCCATCTTAGTACAGTTATAACAACAATTTTTGTGCTTACCGAGTAACTAGTCGAACACAAGTTGGTTGATGACACCTGACACACAGGGTTCGTCCACTTTTTACCACAAAACTGTTTTAAATCACGACTTGTGTTCTTTTACAAAGTTTTGTAATCGAAACTAGAAGAAAGTAACACGCACTTCCTTCGCGGCGCTTCGCGGCTGACTGACCGAAATTGACCGAATCACCGAATGAAAACCGACCGAAAACGAACAGAACGGGCGAATAACATGGCGGCAGCGGCGAATGAATGAAGGAACAAGGTCTCAATCCCGGTCCTGGCTAGTCAAGGAGAGATTTGGAAAAACGTACAGCATTTAACTGATGATATTATACGAACGAGTTGAACAACGATTTGTTTACAAACTATCAAATTAATAAAATGATACTATTCCAAGGGTAAGTATGAAATAATAATGGTGAGTAGGTACCTTTACAATATTATCATACCTTACCTATTACTTAACTATACCTACATACCTACTGGGTTCTAGAATCCTAGATATTTCTTGTAAACAAAGGGGTGAGAAAACCAAACATATACCTATTTGGAAAATATTCTACAACGATGATATCATCGAAGCGAATTGTAAGAGCTCGAAGCAATGTTTGGTAAAAGGTTTCTTAAAGTTTTGGCACACATTACCTACACTAAATCATTTTCGCACACGAATAAAAAATTTTTTCGTTGTGCGCGTGATACTTTGCTGCGCGTTATATGCGTTATTGAGGTTGGTGTTTTGTTTATGTTATGTATTATTGTATGAACTTTTTTCTAGTTTAACTAGGTACTTGTTTTTGTTATTGTTTTTGAGTAAGATAACCAAATTCATCTTTTATAATCTAAGTGATTGAGTGACCTTATTGCTTTCGATTATTGATATCGGTTCAAGTTAATTTTCATTCCTTAATGTCTTTGTTGACGAAACACTCTTGTATTTGAGAACCAAGTAGGTATAGGCATTTCAGTATTTTTATTAATTGTATTCATGGTAACTATTCATAAAATGTACACAGTATGTACCCATTGAGGGTGTCGCAATGGAAGACTGGCCAGGTATCATGCCGACCATGCCGTGCTACTTATGATGACATACTTAATGTATTAGATACCTATTACTAAATATTAGTAGAAACTAAAATTATCATTGAAGGAAGTCAAGTTCGTAAAAAAAAATTTTTATGAGTATCGCTTTTAGTTTGGATTCGAATATGTTTTTTTTTGTATTTACCGATACCAGAAAACATAAAATGTTTTCTGGTATCGGTAAATACAAATTACAATATTGTCACAGGACACTGCATGCTAAACAAACACCTATTCAATTTGGGTATCACGGACAGCCCCCTTTGCAGGGGGTGCATGAACGCAGAGGAGACGGCCGCGCATGTGCTTGTAGAATGCGACAGCGTGGCTTCCCAAAGAATGCATCACCTTGGGACACCGAGGACGCCTAGGGTGGCATGCACCGGCGTCAGCGAGCTGCTGGCCTTCCTAGAAGACATCGGGTGGTTAGATTAGCAGCCCACCACCCGTCACGCAAAAAGGACCCACCTGTGGCCTAGTTGCGGAAAGCAGTCCAGGGACAAGTTACAAACATGTTTTCTGGTAGGTAATTTATTATAAATTTTTACCGCCATCGAGTTGGTGAATTTTTCATTTTGATGCGGGCATAAAAAGGTTATATTTATATCCAGTTTGGTATCGGCGAGGCTGGTCATTTATTTTTTGGAAAAAATAGGGTTATTTCTTACAAATTTACATGTTTTTAAAAAAAATATATAAATTTACATTCACACTTATAATTATAGTACTCTTATAATTATTAGCTATGGTACACGAACGCATTTCTTCTGAGAGATGAACAGTTCATTTTGCGTCTACGCTAGTCTTCCCTATAATTCCGTAGCGGAAACAAGAATATGCGTATGCGTAGGTAGGTACCAGCTTCTTTTACTAAGGATCTGATGCCCCAAGCTAGATAATAAGGAAGTCTGATGCCTTAATCTGCAAGTTAGTTGATAGGGAGCTCATTACAAACAAACATTCTGTTTGTCATTTATTTGTAGTTATTGGGACGATTGAGTTAGACTAATCTAGCTTATCGGACTGGTTACAGCCACACGCAGCCTAGGGTCTACTTTCAACAAACTGAGTAAGTAAGCCCGATTAACGCCAAGTAACAGTAGGTAGCTAAGGTACCTTGTAAGTTAGTCTTTCAGTGTACATGAAACACATGGACTGGACGGGTTCTCTCTAGTACCTACCTTAGTACTTTGCGGCGGCGCGTGTCACACTCGACGAACGCTAGAGACAGAGCAGTGAATGAAAAAAACCTAGTATGAAGTGTGTAGTGTTAGTACAGAGTATTGGATGCTTGTGCTCTCTCGAGCAGAATTTCGGTTTAAAAAGAATATTCTTATAAAAAACTTAACAGTTTACTTAAAATGAGACTAAATGTGGTTACCTACTTATTTCTATCTACTTTATGGCTACCGTCCAAGCTTTATTGTTACAATATTAACATTTATTAACGCTGAGATAATAAAAATATAATAATCATTAACTTTGTTACATAAGTTAGTAAGCTGAATAGAAGTTTTCGATAACTATGAAAAACTAATCGTTATGTTCATTTTACTACTACTATTATTTACTACTATTCAGACTGCCTATTTGGAGTGACATTTTGGTATAAGTACGAGGAGTACAAGGTTGAACCTAGGTAGGTATCACAAATTCTAGATCAAACTAATAATCTCGTATTATTCAATAAATAATTTAGTAAAACTGAGTAGGTGGGCTGTGGAACCGGATTTGGTACCTAGTAATATTTGTCCTTAACTTAAATCAGTCAAAATGGCCACTTACATAACTTGAATACCCAGTTACATAATAAAATGCAAGGCAAACGGCTCTCGAAGTCCTCTGCAGTGAAATACCATTAAATTATTATAAAGTGTGCTTATTGGCATAGCCGTAGGTCCTAGTTAGTATGATCTAAAAATGAGGTTTTTCAAAAAGAAAAAGCCCTATCTACCTTAGAACTTAATGTGGCAGGGATTTTTCGCGAAGAGATGTCAACGGGATGTCATGTCATGGTCTGCGCCACTTGAATTTAACAGCCCCTAGTAAAAAGCGCCTTCTTTTCATTCAGGCCTTACTGATCCATCGGGAACTTTTTGTTTTTTTTTCCCCATTTGTGTTCTATGACACTCATGGAATATTAAACACTAAAATTTCAAAAATATTTTTTGCTGTTTTCTTCAGGTAAACCGGTGTTTTGTCGTCTGAGGAGTAGGTACTTTAGGACTCTTTTTTTTTTTTGCGGCATACGTGTTTCTAATGATATTACCGTAAATTTCAGAACAGGATGAATGAAATACGTGTTGGTTTAGTTAGAGGATCTACATAATTATAAAATTTTGTAGTTCTGGTGTTAACGGTTATTGAAATACAGAGCATTTTTGTTTAAATTTTCGACTCCAATTTTGAACCCCTTAGAGTTTAAATTTCCAAAATTCCTTTCTTAGTGCTCACTTTCATACCAAGACCTACACACCTTGCAAGTTTCAAGTCTCTACGCTTACTGGTTTAGGCTGTAGCTTGTCTATATGTCAGGTCAAAGAGTTTTATATTAGTATAGATTAGGGATTTTATTTTATAGTCAGCTCTTGGACTATGCTTAACCCATAAAAAAATTCAAACACCAATTAGACGAGTAGCGCAAAATGGGACTTCCCCGATTTCGAATTCAGAAAATACTGCTACAGTTGTTACAGTTAGGAACGATGGTCTTTCGTTCTAACATTTTTACGGCAGGAATTTCACTCAAGGACTAGGTAAGTAGGTATACATTCAGGCTAAGCATTCAGATGTTTAGGTATTTATCGATTAAATTCGTGTTCCCAATGTGTAGGCTTCGTCGACTGAAGAAGTTACACCTTTTCCCTTTATTCTTAGTCGTTTTCATCAAACTCAATCGAGGAGGTTGTAGGTTTCCTTGAGAATTCAGACCTTCAAATCGGTATTCATAAACAGAACGCAAAAGTGTTTGAGTACCTAGGTACTGTGGTACCTTTTCCCTCAGCTCATCGATAGACGTGTCGTTAATAAGTAATAACAATCAACAGGCAGTTTTGGTGATTGCACAATAGGGTACCTACCTACCTATTGGGCAAGGTTCTACGTTTGTAAGGTTGTTGTTTTACGTGCTTAGATATGTATATTTATGCACCTATATTTTAGTTATGTAGGTACTTATACGTACATAACTACTTACAACAAAAGTAGGTAGGTTTTTTTGTTTTAATTGGTATTTTACTGCGTAGGTACGTACGTAAAGTAGTTAATTAAAACTTAAAAGATAAATCCCAGTATTCATATTTTACTGGCTACGCCCCGCGGCTTCACCCGCGTGATTTTTATTGCACACCCCATTGGGGGAGTTTTGTGAAAATAAAAAAATACGTAATTCATTATTTACTTTAGGTATAGTTTATTTATACTTAGGTAGGTACCGAGTTTTGAGTGAATAGAACCAAGAAATAATAATTTTCCATAGAAACTTTACCACCGTTTTTCAAGCACTCAAAGGTTAATGTTTGAAAATTAGCTTGTTATTCTAGGACCTAAACTATCTACCTACCAAATATAATCTAAATAGGTAAAGAAGTTACGGAGATACGTGTTTACAAACTTTCCCATTTATAATATTCGTAGGAAGTAGGATTAGTGTTTTATCTTAACAATGTAAATTTCCAATTTTACGATGGTACCAATGAAAACTGAAGAACTTACTAATTTAATTTTATCGCAAATCAATCAATAATTCTCACAAAATGTTTATTTTAATATTTTTTATTTACGGTAAGTTGAAATAAAACCTCTACAAACTTGTAACCCATCGTGAACAATAAATTCAAAAAGTTTATTTCTTTACTAAGACAAGTTAGTTTTTATACATAAACAGCTTAATAAATTGTAATTATTAACAAATAAGAAACAAAGTGTTACTGATTTTTTTAGCTTCAATTTTTTGTCCCCTGAATCATACAAATAAAATCCAAAAATGTCGGTTTTCGGATTTTTTCTTGTGACATACAAGAATTTACATATAGCGAAAGACGACTTTGCAGTACTTATTCGTAATCATAATAAATTTATTGAGTGAAAAATGGTCTTACAAAGGCTTAAAATTAGTTCATAATTCACCGAATTATTCGGCATGCAAAATCGACACAAGAAAACTAAATTTACCCTTTAGGCTTTGACCCCTTGTCCCATTTTTCCCAAGGCGAGAATCGAATACGCCACCTCCCACATCGATGGCGCCTCTGAGTTCTTCAGATTATGATAATCATAACTTGTGTTCAGTTGTAGCCACTTCGCATTGCTTCGACATTGATCTAGACGGCAGCGAAGCATATTTGGACAAGGCCTTCTTAAGGATGATGCCCAGTATGAAAAACATATTCAACGTAAATGAAAACGAACCAAATAAACAATCACTCGTAAGAAGCGATGTAGACATTCCAAATCAAGATAATGATGATAAAACCAAGCCATTTGCACAATTTAACGACCGTCTTGAAATTTTTGCCAAGAAAACTCCATCTAACCCTGTCACTGAAGATCCAGGACTTTTATATCACCAGTTTCAGTATGAAAACACTAAAGAATCATTTAATTCTGATTTGTTAGCCATGAAAGACCTGTTGTCTGTTGGGATTCTCAAGATAACTGATTTAGCCACCTTAGGCATCAATAATTCAACGGAAATTGTAACTTTACTGGACAATGCTACAAAAACATACACAAAACACTTTAATTCTTACTTTGACAAATTAAACGAAACGGTGCCAAAAACTGATTTGGATAGAGAATTTGCCATAATAGACATGATTGAAACGACAAACCATTTACTCCTTAAAACAACCAAAAAACTTTTGCGATCAATACATGCAGCATCGTTTACATCTTACAACCATCTGATGAAATTGGAGAATATAATTTTGGAAGAAAAGAAACAAGCATTCAATTATGCTTGCGAACGAATAGAAGTTTGTAGACATTTCTCTGGATTCGTTGATAAAATGGTTGACATGATAGACGAAATACTTATTCTTGATGATGCACCTTTTAAAAGAGTCATCAGTGACATAACCAGAGCCCTAGAAGGAAAACACTGGTTTATACAAAAAATTATGACGGTTGACACGCGTAATGTTCTACAAATAAAACTAGCACCCTGGAATAAAGATTTGGAATATGTCAGAGAACTGCTCACAATAATACAAAGAGTGATCTCAAAACGTTACAAGCTAGTCAGAAAAGGCTATCCAAAGATGAAGGTCAAAATCACAGCGGCTAGAATATTACTAGATCTAATAGATAAAGTGTTTCATGCCAATGCGGATAAAGATTTTTTTACTTCGGAACTAGAAACAACAATCGCAAGTATAAAGAATTGGGCGGAAGGTTCATCTCGCTCATATTTAAGCCCCGCCAATATAGTAAATAATATCGTTGAAATGCTGAATTACTACTGGGGTTCAAATACCAAGGAGGATGTTAAAGTTCTGTTCGAACTGATGGTCCTAGGGACTACTAGGAACGAATATGTTTACGAAGACCTATTTGCTAAAGGTGCGTATAACAGGCGCGATGATGATGAGAATGAAATTCATTCTGATAGCGAATGAAATGAACAATACTCTGATTTAGAATCCAAGATCATTGATGTCAACAAAGTCATTTATGAATGAAAATGTAACAAAAACTGATAACAATAACAGAAATCAACAAGGCAACAGCAAGGTTATCACCAAAAACTAAATCACATAGTTCAACAACGCGTAATCTCACATAATTATGTGCAGCGGAAAATGTTTAAAATTGAATTCGAGAACGAACGAGAGATCTGTTGTGTGATGAATGAAGGCATTCAAAATTTTTCAAGCTTCTGTGCTTTTCAATGATGCAAATGTCGTTAAATATTTTCCACCAATATTACTCGAGTTTTGTGACCACAAGAGTTTTGAATCGGAGTATACAAACTTAAATGGTTTTTATTTGTACAACCTACTCTATTTTTGTTATTTGGCTTACCTGGCTTAACAGGTGATTAGTAATAAAGGTACTTACCTAATCATTGAGGTTCCTCTGAATGACCTGATACACTAGCTAGAGCCTCTAGCCTAGAGGACAATCATAATTGGTAGATATAGCATTTTGGATACTGTTGCTGCTTCCGCGGGGACTGCTGTGAGGCTATTTTTTTGGGCCAGATGGTATCAAAATCGAAAAAAATGGTTATTCTCTACGTCTCACGAAAAGTATTCTCAACGTGTCACGAAAGTCAGAGCTCGTGATTTATAATCTACTAGCGGCCCGCCCGCAACAACGTATAAATAACGGCAAAAAAATCACATTTGCTGTACGGGGCTCCCATACAGCGGCACGGCAAAAAAATCACATTTGCTGTATGGGAGCCCCTTACAGCAAATGTGATTTTTTTGCCGTGCCCTGAAATATTTATTTTATCCTGTTTTTTTAGTATTTTTTCAACGGAAATACATCATCTGCGAAAATTTCAACTGTGTAACTATCACGGTTCATGAGATATAGCCTGGTGAAAAACGGACAGACGGGCAGCGGAGTCTTAGTAATAGGGTCCCGTTTTACCCTTCGGGTACGGAACCCAAACAATTTTGTATATTTTTAGTGGCTTATTAGCACTTGGAACCTAGTAGTACTTCTCAAAAATGAATGTATCTAACACCCGATTCCGCCGCGACCACCACATCGGCGGCTGTTTCTCGGTATTTCATTACATTAGGGTTTCAAATAAAATACTGCTGGAAACCTCCACACCGTATCATCTAAATTAAGAAGAGCTTGAAGCTTGAGCGATAATCGAACAAGCCACCTACGTCTCTGGTGGAACACCCAATACGCCTCAGAGGCCGTCAACAACCGGTAAGCTTTCAACGTTCAAGTAGCTGGATCTTGATTCCACTGCAGTGCAATGCAACTGAATCCCTGTTGATTATGATAGGCGTGCACTACAATGCTCCGGGATTAGGGCGTGCCCTGCGAGGTAACTATCATTAATCCATGCAGATTGGGTGCGCACGCGCCTTTGGAATTTGCAAGCGTCAGGGCTGTCAACTAATGAATATTTTCTATGTTTTCACCACGTTTCAATTTTTACACACTGTCTTGGTCACAGGATGACGGCTGGAGTTCGAATCAGTTAAATAAGCTTGCACGCATTTTCAAGGAAAAAATTAGCCTACGTCCGCCCCAAGGATACTTTCACATTTCAGCCTGAAAAGGTAACAGACAGGCAGACAGACAGAATTACTTCGCTTTCAGAATGTTACTGGCTGCTGCCAGCGGCTTCGGACACGCTTTTCAAGTAGCCTATTCCCGTCCCCGGGATACCATTTACCGACCTGCAAAATTTTATTTAGATCCGTTCAGCCGTTTAGGCGTGAAAAGGTAGCAAACAGATTTTGACATTTGACTTTTCCTGACGCAGGAGGTTGCGGGTTTGATTCCCGCCTGAGCACGAATTTTTGAAAGATCTGCAGATATTTGGTATATTTATTTCTAATAACAAGTTTGACACCACATTTTTCGCTTCCTTTTCATTGTTTTTGTATCTTTTTTCTTCAAAACTAAAGCAAGGCCTAAAATTTCGGAGAGTCATTGTCCTCACTCGATGAACGCGACCTGTGCAGGCGACTGGAGCACATGCATATACGCATAGGTACACCGTACGCAGGTTCAAAGAGCTGCACAGGTCTATTCCCACATAAGCTCCGATCCATCTGCGCAGGCATACCTGCACAGGTAGACCTCTACAGTGGACCGTAGCGTGTGTGGCTGGTGTTACTTTGAGGATAGATGATGCTGTGTGGAGTGTCCAGCATTATTTATTTATTTATTTAAGTCAGCTATAGTCACGTTCTCAAAAACTTTGTCCATTTTGCATATGCTGCTCTTATTTAAATTCGGCAAAGTGGCAGCCCTACCAGCACCTTAAGGGCGTTACTAACAATCCTAGCTAGCTGTCCGAGTTACTGTGAATGATTTACCGTGAGTCCGAGGCTTTAGGCGCGTTGCGGAGATTAATCATTACTCGCTTTTATCAAGGCGGATAAGTGCTGGTAACAATTGTTGATCAGCTATCGTAGAGATCTGGGCTACTATGTATCATCAGCATACAAGCTGGGGTTCACCCACTGCTGGGTTTAGAAGTTCATTTAATAGTAAAGTAAATAGGTCCACGTGTAGACATAGGCGTCCCCCATACGACGCCATGAATTAGAGGTCCTGTACCCGCATCCCGGCGGTTTCTCGCAGCCTTCCCCTTAATTCCATCGGATTGAGTATTATAATGATAGAGTATTCCCTCAATCTCGCAATCCGATGGGACGGCAGACCGACTCATGGGAGAGGTCAGGTACAGGACCAACATCAACTGTATAGTAGGTAATTTTATTAGTCTATTGCTGGACATAGGCCTCCCCTAATGAGCGCCATAGCGCCCTGTCTTCAGCTTGCCGCATCGAGCATCTGTCTGCAGTCTTTCGTCGGTCGTCATCCCCTCTGGTCAGAGGGTGTCCTACACTACATTTCCCGAGTCACAGTCTCCAATCAAGAACACGTTTACCGCAGCGGTTGACGGTTCTTCGGCCGGCTGACTACCACTTCTCCATGCTGATTCTTGGAGTGATCAAGTGGTTTGTCGTTCATTTCACAACATTCAGCCGTAAGTATTATTAGCTCCGTAAATAGTTGTCGTAATGAAGATTATTAGCAGACAGTTTCTTGTAGGTTTCCTAATCCCACTCGTTTCGGTAGCGATTTTGGAGTACGGTTGGCAAACAAATTAGAATAGAATAGAATAGCATTTATTTGGACACATACACATAATTACATAAACTTAAAAAGAGGTTTATAAACTAAATTACACAAATGATAGGGGTCCTCCCTCACACCTCAATGACCCTGTGCCGAAATAGGTGCTGGCTCAGCATGTGCCGAGCGATTGATGCATAGATAGATACAATTGCAGTTTCATATTATTGGATATTAGTTAGATTTTCGCCGACGATTTTCGGTAATGTCTCAGTAAGATGGCGGCTGCTTTTGGTGGACGTAGGTGGAGTAGGTGCGGATTTTGGTCAATTTTCACTAAATCTTACTGTTACATTCTGGCCGGAAATTGTAAAAAAACTGAAGCAAAAATAAATAAATCCAATTTTAAGTTAGTTGTATTCAATGGCAGCTGATGGTTGTAATTACGATGTCATTCGACGATTTTAATCGATTACAAACGATACGACAGTCGGCTCTATTCTCTAGGTTACCAACAAAAGATTAGGGATTTCTGCACACACCTACGTCACAGATGAAATAAATGTTACTTCGAAACCTTACTTTTAAGGGTAGCACCCTTAAACTTTTGCAAAATTAAACAGGTGGAGGGGGTTTTTTCACAGTTGAATAATGTTTTTTGCCATCAGTACCGGAAAGTAACTGCGCTCTAAATAGTAGTGCGAAGCCGGACAAGCAAGCCCGAGGTCTCGTGAGTCGTGACGTAAGTAGACGACTACCTTAGTTAGAGCCACAAATAATAAAGAATTAGCAACAAAGTATGACAAAATAATATTAACAAACTATAAAGTACACGATCAGAAAATAGCGAGCAGCGTAATAAGAGCGCGACTAAGAGAACCTACCAGAGGAAGGGCAGCGGCTTCCTTCTCTGTATTTTTAACATCTTCACTGCGATCACCAATTCAACTGCCAGGCCTGGTGATTATGACACGTGGGCGGAAGGCACGTTCAGCTCGTAGGTATGTGTGCTGAAGAGCCCCATAGCATCACCTTGCAAGTTAAACACCATGATCTTTTCTGCTTGCTATGTATAAAACAAAAGGCGTTCTTTGCTTACTCGAATGAAAGACAAGAATGACAGACTGCAGACTGTGTTGTTGGCTTAGAAGTCTTTTTAATAAGTATACTATAGTAGTACTCGTAATAAAGAATACTAAATAGAATAAGAATACTAAAAAGACTTCTATCTGATCTCAAGCCAATATGACTATTGGCTTGCGCCAATAGTCGCGTGCGGAGCCGCGGGCGGAAACTAGTGTTAAAATAAAACTACGCAGTTCTCGTCTAGCTTATAGTAGATATTATAGTAGTGTACATTTCACTAAGCTCTATCAATTTTCTCTTTACTGAACCAACGGCAATGTCTCAATGTCTCACGGTCATGGCCGATCGCCTCGCTCGGTTCGTCAGACCTGTCTCATCTGGTCTCCTAGACCAGGCGTCACGAAGCGTCTCGTCGACCGGTAAGATATGCTCTTGACATTGGCGTGGGCACACTGGGCAAAGATTAGATGGTGACAGAAGGGGTTAGTTATTTTAACACAGAAAAATATAGTAGATATACATTTATACCATAAATAAAAACTTTTAAAACTAATGGTTATATCTATACTATTATAAAGAGGAAAGATTTGTGTTTTTGTATTTGTGAAGGTATATAACGAATAAACTTAAAAACTACTGACCCGATTTCAAAAATTCTTTCACCATTAGAAAGCTTACTTTTCAGGAATAGGCTGTGCTTTATCCCGGAATTATCACGGGAACGGGAACTACGCGGGTGAAACCGCGAGGCACTGCTAGTTAACACTAAAGAAGAAAAAACTCAAATTATGGTAGGTACTTAAGTTGTGAACATAGCTCATCTTTACATTGTAAAGTACCTACTAAATAAAACAAATGTATAATGAAATCGTTTGTTATAAATAAATGTTCCGTTGTAAGTAAATGTCTACACTTAAACAACCTATCTGTTCTTTCCTAACTAATCTCTATTTCTCCGATAGAAAATCGTCACCAAACCCTGTTTGCAAGCAAATAGAGCACGACAGTGTACTCGGTATACATAATTAACAACTTCACTCACTAAACCGAACTAAAGTGACAGTTATGCCCGCTATACCACCGTTTAACGATGGATTAACTTCGAACGTTAGCTTAACGCTCCAATGAGGTGTTGTGACAGCGAAAGATCTTATCGAATCATATAGGTACCTACTTAATGTGAGTTTAGTAGGCCTCTGTCCTGTACAAACACATCAGCGCATACACGTCCACAGCTGGGCATAGGCCTCCCGCATGCGACGCCACAAATAGCGGTCCTGAGCCGCCTTCACCCATCGACTCCCTGCGACCGCTACGACGTCGTCGATCCATCGAGAGGATGGTCTCCCAACACTCCGTTTCGCGTTGCATCGCGGCCACCATTCGAGAACCTTTACTCCCTAGCGGTTATTAGAGCTTACCATATAGACCTGACCACTGCCACTTCAGCTTACTAATTCTGAGACCATCTCGAAGAAAAAAAAATCATCACTGCTATCATCACCAAGCCGCCTGCCAATCGTGGTAAAACCCCCACTGGTTTGAGGGGAGCATATTCAGCAATGTACGTGTGCTGATCAGAAGTCAAATCAGACATTAGCAGACGGCGATAGATCTGTAAGAGGTCACAAAGATTTTCGACGAAACCGACTAAGATTTCGTGGCTAGTTGATTAGAGTACACCCGTACTGAGAGTGGGGCGCAGGTTCGTGTCCTGCCGAAATCGAAAATTTTTGGGAACTTATTAAATTTCTCAGTCATTTGCACCACCTCTTAGCACGAGTGTCGCTAAAGGATATCCGCGAATAAGCAGCAGCGCTCCTTAAATAACAAATCCACCACCGAACTGCGATCCCCAACCCACTTCCCCAGTGGGGATTGTGGCATTATCTCCTAATGATAAGAGACAAACAGTCGATTTTTCGAACGCTTGATATTTCTGACAATAGATGGTAGAATTGTAATAGTTAAAACTTTTCGTTACCAAAAAGTTTTAACTATTCTATTTGCTTGACAATAGTTCATATCTGAAACCCTCACTATTTGTTGTCAGACACCAGATGAAAGGCGCTTATTAGGAGACAACTGTGTCCAGAAGTGGACTGGTGTTATACTGGCTATTAATGTTTTAATTAGTCACTTAGAATTGGAAACCAAACCACGAATTCTTCTTAATTTTGTCATGCGGTGCAATGCAAATGCATTCAATTAACTTATTTTCAAAGGTACTAAGTATTTCTGCTTGCAAATCTGGCAATAACCAACGTTGGGCAAGAGGTATGCAAATATTGACACGAACGATATCATTGTAACGGGGTTGACGGTCTGTCACTCAAACATACATTTCAAGGAATCGTGCCATTAACAATAACACTAGTAATTATCTGTGGCTTCACGTGCTTATTCTGATGTATCTTGCTTTCTACTAGCCATTACAAATAAAGAAGAATTTTCATTTTCATTTTCATTCAGTTTCTTAATTTTCCAAGCCAAGCAAACTGTAATGTCAACACGATGAATATTATTATAGTACTATGTCAGTTTATTTTCATATCAGTACAAAACAAACATATGCTGTTAACTCTTAATTTGAGTGTTAGGTATTCTATCTAAATGAAAATAGAGCAAATGGAAAATAACCTGTAATTCAGGCTGTAATTATTACGTTTATTTCTTCTGTTTCAGGCGAAAATAATTTTAACAACATTCGACCTGTAAGGTTAATTGGAATTAGGTTATTTAAAGTGTGTTATGCTCTGTTTGTATTTTTTTTTAAATATAGAGCGACAGCATTTTATATTCCTGCGTGAGTGTAACCACCGATTTAACTCAATGTTTACTCTACCTTCCGAATCGGACAAAGCGCTCTGTCTGAGTAGGTAGGAACTTTAGACTAGTGTTATCTACAACAATGAACCAAAAACTCTGAAACCCTCACTATTTGCGCACAAAAACTGCGCGGCAGTAAAAATAGCTTAATAAATCACGTTTGTCAAACAAATCTCACCTGTCTTCTCTTGAGCAAACCAGAGATAAGATAAGGGGAAGCTGCGGCAGTCAGTCGCGCTCGCGCTATGGACAACTTCGGTTACCGCGAGATGGGCTGGCCGGCCGCCCTGCAGACTCCCACGCAGACGCCCACGCGCAGCCGTCTCTCCAGCAGCCTCCGATCAGCCAGGATCAGAGAACCAGAGGAGTTCCCTCTCAACAGCTACAAAGTCAGAAACATCGATCTTCTGGAGTCACACCGTGAGCCAGGAAAGGCTAAGGAATATCTATTCGTCGGTCCATCACCACCCGCTGAAGATGCCCCGAATATGCACCATAGTTTTGATATCCTCGCCCCGGACCCTGAAGCCAGACTGACTGAGGAAGGAATCAGGAGAGGCATTTGTGAAAAAGCTCTCAATTTAGGAGCTGGTAGGTTCTTCGACGACTTGGAGTGCGGTTTGATCACAGCTGATAACATCGAAGCTCACATCTGTTCTGCACCTGAAGTAGTCGTCAATTTGACTTTAATCTGGGCTGCGTTTCTGGCACGAGATGAGTTGCTGCCAGGAATTTTGGACGCGGGAGCTGATATACACTACTCAGAGCCAGCCGGGCTGACAGCACTGCATATGGCGGCTTTTAGCGGAGCTGGAAGGGCTGCAGTTTATTTACTATCTCGCGCTGCAGACGTCGATTTCACCCCGAAATACTTCGCTCCTCTGCATTGCGCTGCGTTTGGTAACTCCTTGGAAGTGGCTGAAGTGTTGATAGCTCACGGCGCGTCACTACACGCCGTCGTGCAAAGAGCTGGTTGCGAGGACAATCTCGTTCATTGCGCAGTGAGGACTGATGCTGTCGAATGTATGGAGCTTTTCATAGAGCGAGGAGTCGACCCGTCTTACTGCACTTCAGGCGGGCTCAACGCGTTGCATCTAGCAGCCGAACTAGGATCCCAAAGATGCCTCCTATTTTTGTTGAAAGAGACAAAGATAATAGTGAATGGCTTCACCAAACAAAGAGATAAGGAGTGCACGGCGCTTCACCTCGCAGCCGCTAGAGGTTACGCAGAGTGTGCAGAGCTGTTGTTGGCGGACGGAGCCAAGTCAAACGCGAAAAACTATAGAGGGTTCACACCTCTTCATCTCGCTGCTAGATGTTCAAGCTTAGAAACAGTTGAAGTCCTACTGCGGGATGGCAACGCGGATCCAAACGCGGAAGACTACGACAAAAGAACACCGCTACATGCTGCAATCTCTCACTCGGAACGATCTTGTGATATTATTGACACACTCGTCAGCTGGGGAGCTCAGGTGAATAAAAAAGATGAATATGGATACTCGCCGCTTCATCTTGCCGCGATGGACGGCCTTACTCCTTGCGTAGAAACGCTAATATTCTTAGGAGCGGA
This sequence comes from Eupithecia exiguata, assembly GCA_947086465.1. Lineage (NCBI taxonomy): Eukaryota > Metazoa > Arthropoda > Insecta > Lepidoptera > Geometridae > Eupithecia > Eupithecia exiguata. The sequence continues at coordinate 1,080,107 of OX352246.1, forward strand.
TGTGACTTCAAAGTCGAAAAAAGGGCACACAGCACTCAGTGTGATTGCGCGAAAAACTCCAAAGTCGCTCGCTATTTTGCGACATAACTTTGACAGCGGCATATCGCTCAGCCGCTCTGCCGCCGAGGCCAACGAGGAAGTGCAAATAGAGTTTGATTTCGGCAAACTCTTGAAATTTTCGTACCCGAGAGAGATAACATACTTGAACAGTTTGATCGATGAAGGTCAGAAAGATATCTTGCTGCATCCGCTGTGCTCAGCGTTTTTGTTTATGAAGTGGCGAAAGATAAGGAAGTTCTATTTAGCCAGGCTCATTTTCTCATTTTTATTCGTGACATTTTTATCGATATATGTTCTAACAGGCGTAGTAAAGGCTTGCAGAGGACAGCATTCCACGAAGTACGGGGTTCCGAATGAGCTTTGTCAATCACAATCACTTTTGGGAGTTGCATTAAAACATAATCCTATCGAATTCGAACGTTGGGTGCTGATTGCTATCACGGTATTTGAGATCACTCGGAAACTGACAGGTATAACTGGGTACTCTAGTATCTACCAGTACTTCACGACTTTCGAGAACTTGATGGAATGGTTCGTTCTCCTCTCTGTTTTCTCCCTCTACAACATCCACAACGATTACAGCTGGCAAAATCACGTCGGAGGGTACGCTGTACTAGGAGCTTGGACCAACTTAATGCTGATGATGGGTCAGCTACCGATGTTCGGCGACTACGTTGCTATGTACCAGAAAGTCCTCACGGAGTTTTTGAAGCTGCTTCTTGCCTACATGTGTCTACTTCTTGGCTTCACGATTTGCTTCTGTGTCGTGTTCCCGAATGAAGAGATGTTCTCAAACCCATTGATGGGATTTATCACAACGTTGTCGATGATGGTCGGAGAGTTGAATCTGAACATTCTTATCAACGATCCGTTGCAAGACGACCCGCCGTTGGTGTTTGAATTGTCATCTCAGATAATCTACATCCTATTCCTCATGTTTGTTACAATCATCTTGATGAACTTGCTGGTCGGCATTGCCGTCCACGATATCCAAGGATTGAGGAAAACAGCTGGACTGTCAAAGCTGGTCAGACAGACAAAACTGATCTTATTTGTGGAAATGGGCATGTTCAGTGCTTTGCTCCCAAAATGCCTTCACAAGTACGTGTATAGAACTGCCTTGGTGTCTCCTGAAGCTGGTAAAGTAATATTGAGCGTGAAACCGTTGAACCCTCGAGAGAACCGGCTACCTACAGACCTTATGATGGCAGCATACGAACTTGCTCAGCTAAACAAAGTAAAATCAGGCCGCTCCGTAAAAGAAGTCCTGTACAAAAACAGATACAATTCAAAACTCAAGAATGAAGGTCCGACGACAACAGATCATAATTTTAACTTGGAGATCAAGGGAATGCAGGAGAAGATTGACCAGACTACTTTCAATCTAAAGAAGATAGACCAAGAGATGAGGCATTTGAACACTTTGCTGTTGGAGCAGCAGAAGTTGCTGACCAATTTCTTCAAGATTGTGGAGGTCCTTCCTCACTCCGCAGGGCGAGCCTCTCACATGCCAACCCCCACGCCAACCGTCAGTCCTGAATCTCCAGTATTCTTTTCTAGTAGCGTCTCTGAGTGTACGACCAGATATGATTAGGTGTATACATATATTTTATTTTATACGCCTATATTTCGATCTTTAAAGTTGGTATATTTTGATCTGCCATATTGTTATTGTATTTTCAAACGTTTGTCCATTTTTATTAACGTCATTGGGAGCATTTTGGATGTTGGCTTTGCGATAAAAGCTTTTTTAGTCAGGGTATGTAGCGGTAAGGATATAATTTTCATTAGAAATGCTGATGTTATTATGAATTTCCAAATTATAGTATGATTGTTATATTTTATTTTACAATAAAGATTTTAACAACCCGCGTCTTTTATTTTTCGGTTATGTAATCTGAGTAGGCCTAGGCAGTTAAGTAGATACTCATTTATTATTTGCTCTCGCTTTTAAGCATAATATTTTAGGAACTAGGCGCAAATAGTTAAGCGTTTGTTTTTAGGTGTTGAAATGGTCAGTTCGTGGTTTGACCGTTTAATGCAGACTTGATTTTTTTTACCAGGCTCTAAGTCTAGGCTCGTAAAGGTCTAGGCTCGTAAAGGTTTAGGCTCGCAAAGGTCTAGGCTCGTAAGGCCTAGGCTCGCAAAGGTCTAGGCTCGTAAGGCCTAGGCTCGCAAAGGTCTAGGCTCGTAAGGCCTAGGCTCGCAAAGGTCTAGGCTCGTAAGGCCTAGGCTCGCAAAGGTCTAGGCTCGTAAGGCCTAGGCTCGCAAAGGTCTAGGCTCGTAAGGCCTAGGCTCGCAAAGGTCTAGGCTCGTAAGGCCTAGGCTCGCAAAGGTCTAGGCTCGCAAAGGTCTAGGCTCGCAAAGGTCTAGGCTCGTAAAGGTTTAGGCTCGCAAAGGTCTAGGCTCGTAAGGCCTAGGCTCGCAAAGGTCTAGGCTCGTAAGGCCTAGGCTCGCAAAGGTCTAGGCTCGTAAGGTCTAGGCTCGCAAAGGTCTAGGCTCGTAAAGGTCTAGGCTCGTAAAGGTTTAGATTATCATTAGATATGCTTCAAGAAACAGCTGTTTTAGAAAGCAGTCATTTTCAGAAATGGTTGTTGTTCAAAGTGAGCATTGCTATAAATGAGTAATAATGTACTCGTAGTAGACATTTTATGACATTTTAGAGGCCATTTTATGAAGTGGGCATTTTGCAAAGTGGGTATTATGAGCAGTGGAAATAATTATAACTGATCATTTTAATTTGTGGCCTTATATTGCCGAAACGAATAAATCATCGGCAGAGCGGCTATGTAATTCGTAAAAAAATAATGTGGTGTTGTCGTGATAATTTAGAGCATTTCAATTAAAACCTATTAATCCTATTTATGCGAAATTGTACTTTTTATTTATTTATGAAACCTGTTAATTTCATATACCTATTCTATTCGATTGCCAGGCTTCTACAGATTTTTATATATTCTGACTGAACATTTACGTTCGGTACCATAAAACTAAAATGTTCTAAAATACAAATTAAGGTTTATTTTTGCATTCATCGCCCTCATACTTATGCTTATGCTAATTACAATTTTTATGCGAAATTGTACTTTTTATTTATTTATGAAACCTGTTAATTTCATATACCTATTCTATTCGATTGCCAGGCTTCTACAGATTTTTATATATTCTGACTGAACATTTACGTTCGGTACCATAAAACTAAAATGTTCTAAAATACAAATTAAGGTTTATTTTTGCATTCATCGCCCTCATACTGACTCATCCAACTTTTGATTGAGCTAAAAAAAAAAACAAAAAATGATTATTTACAATCACGCGGTAAACAATGTTAAAGGCTTTCAAAATGTTTATGAGCCAAACGAGCCACAAAGATTCAAAATAAGATAGCAAAATTGACTTTCACCGAATCTCACGTGTGGATACCACATACATATTGTGTCGTGCTCACGTATGCGCCTACGCAAACACCACAATCTGCCGAATACACCGTTCCAAGTTTCAAACACCGAGATCAACACTATCACTAATTACACTAAATTAAATGTTATGCACACGAAGAATTAGTAACATTACGTTACAAAAAAGAGTTAAACGAATTACCCAATCTCTGGAGTTTTTGGCTGAATCTTTTTCATATTTGTTCATCAGAAATTGTTAGTCCACTTTTACGGCCTTGGGGCCTATGGGTTGTGCATAGTTTATAAAAACTATAAAAGTTTACGTTTTGTTTGTTTGTTAAGGATGCTACATGTAGTAGCGTAGCGTCTGGCAGCGTCCTTACCGGATACTGAAGCCTTAGTCTGAGTTAATACAAAAAACTATAACGTAATCGAGAACCATTGATGTCTTCCACGAAAAAGGCTTAGATTAATAGGATATACAAACGAAGTGTAGCCAAAAAATGCGATAAATAAGTATCATTTTCCTATTCGTATTCGTGCTATGCGTGAAAATAATGAAGTTGTAATTATGTTTGTCAACTCACACATACATAGATTCGTCGAGAATTGTTGAGTGAGCGTGTTTTACCTCTATGATTGACGTGTTTGGGTTAGACTTGGTACGCTCGTAGAACGCAAGGGAAATACTTAGATTCGGTGCAAGTACCCAGTGAAATGTTTTCCCGTGTTTTCTTATTTTTCTTGAGCACCAATTGAAGGCATTTCATTGACCAAGCTATGTTTGAGGTGCTCTATCTACTTACTTTTATAACATCAATGCCGCAAACGCGACTGCCGCCTGCCATGTCAAAGTGCAACAAATCACTCAAAATCATTCGAAAACTATCATCGAGTTTGTAAGAAACGATTGCATCGTTGTCATACTACGATAAGTAGTTCCAAGCAAGGCAAGAGAGGACTGACATAATTACTAGAGCAACTTACAAAGTATCTTGCAATTTCTATTTTGAGTTTGTACTCAAAGTAGAAGTCACTCCGTGGTAAGGTACAAATTATTAACGTCGCGTCCGAAAATGTACCAATGGAATTTAATATACCGTCGACACGTGGAATTCCAGAGACTTGACTGAGATCTATTTCAGAAGACCTGCCATCGAAAATAACAGACTAATTACCCTGCCAGGGCTGCCTCTATTTGGATTAATAATTAAAATAAAAAAATACTGCTGGAAAATCCATCTAGCCCCAAGACGAGAAATGCGGTGACGACTCCGGGCATCATATTTTTCTATGAACCTTTTACACTCGCAACGACACCGCACAGTCCGTCAGGTTCATAGATATGTATGACGCCTAGAGTCGACAGACATTTTGTCGTGTGGTGTCGTGCGTCGCGGGAAAACGCTTTCGAATGAACGAATTCATTTGAAACTTTATTAAAAAATAACATATAAAACTTTTTTTAATTTAAAACACCAAAATGGAAAAATGGATGAAACAATAAGTTCACGCTGAAACTTTAATTTTGAATTTATTGAGGTTATCACTGAATATGTCTATAACAGGAACTTGTTTGACAATATTGTTATATGGTTTACAAAGCTGAACTACTGCTTTGGTACGGGTTTGGTTTGGCTGGGCAAAGCTAACTAGTACCTACATCATGATGATGAAGAGGCAACCCTATCGGTGCACATCTCATACACTCGTCAATCGCACATTCCTCTCCAGCTCTTCGGGTGCACTAACAACCAGGTAGCCGGCCTAATGCGTCTCGTGTCACACAAATATGCGTTTGATGCATGTACCTGGATCTAGGAATAAGTTATCGCGAGATGGAATGCCTTTATACAAATAACCGCACATTCAGTCGAATTAATATAATAAGTAATCATCATCAGCCTATATCAGTCCATGCTGGACATAGGCCTCCCCTAATGAGCGCCATCGCGCCCTGTCTTCAGCTTGCCGCATCCAGCATCTGCCAGCAGTCTTTCGCAAATCGTCATCCCACCTGGTCGGAGGGCGTCCTACACTACGTTTGCCGAGTCGCGGTCTCCACGCAAGAACACGTTTACCCCAGCGGTTGTCGGTTCTTCTCGCGATATGACCAGCCCACTGCCACTTCAGCTTACTTATCCTTTGAGCTATGTCGACAACCTTAATAAGTAATAAATAACCAAAATGTTTATTTAGTAATAACTATACAATGTGGCTTTGATTGGTTATTATCATGCAAAATGGAGCAGAAACGCAATGAAATAATGGATCGAGCGAGCGAAGCGTCTCTGCTGTAGCTCTGCTAGTAGTTGATCAACCAGCAAAAGTATGGATTCTGTCAGAATGTACCTACGTACTAATCTACAGGTCGCAATATTTTTGACAGGCGCTGTCACTTTTAACATTCGCTGACACTTTTGACATTCACTGTCATTTTTAATCTTAGTGCCTCCGTTTAACATTTTCTACATTTTTCTAAATTTCCTGTGGGTTTCTGTAACATTTGAAATTGGCTGACACGGGATCAAAAGAAATTATTTCGTTATGAATATTAAGCCGGCAATGTATGATAAATACAAATTATTGCAAAAAAGGCTCAAAAGTCCGGTTGAATTAGGCAACCAAACTACTGAGTCGTCGAGCGACTCAGAAGTCCGGTTGACTTAACTGTAACCGGACTACTGAGACTACACCAAAATTACAATCAAATAATATAATTAAATTCAAACTACTCGTAGTATTACCAATTGAACTAACTGCAGACTGATGCAAAAACTCTAAACGTAAACTTTTAATAATATACCAAAAAATTATAATTAATTTTCTAAATCTTCAGTAATAAAAGTTTTCATAGATGATTACCCCAGTGCGAGTAACGCACTGTAAAGCAAAAAGCTAATCTAAAGGTAGATAAACTGATCCAAATCAATACCAGTCGGATGCGTCATAGATACTTAGGTACATACGCAGGTAAAAATAAAATAATACAACGAAGCAGGTACCTAGTATAGTCACCTTGAAAAAAAAATACTGTTGACTAGTCGAGTTAGCTCAACTGATCCCAATAAGTGCGTATTTCATGCGAATGTTGGACCACCTTCACGTGTTTGCGAGAGCGAGAAAGACCATCATTAAACTCTACCAATGCTCTGACTCTGTTCCGGTTAACAATAATATATCCTTCACTTATAATAATGCAAGTAATTAAGTTGATAAGATTAAGTCAAATCAATAATAATGTCAATTCAACAAGTCTTGGTTATCAATAGATTACACAATTCACAATGAGAATTTGTGATATCAACTTATCACAAATTCTCAATCGGTATTACCAAAACAAAATTGTAATTATCAACACAGAATTCGGGATTCCCTATTTTCGGGTAGGTACTTATATAGACGATTCTCGTTTAGGGTTATAATTGAAATCTCACTAATATTATAAACGTGAAAGTTTAGATGGATGGATAGATGGATGGATGTTTGTTCCTTTATCACGCCAGAACGGCTGAACGAATCTGGATGAAATTTGGCACGGAGATAGATTATAGCCTGGAATAGAACATAGGCCGGAATTCCCACGGAAACGGGAACTACGCGGGTGAAACCGCCAGGCGCTGCTAGTTGTAGCATAAATGGAACCCAGCCGAGTTTTCCGTTCATCCCGACGTTCATTCACATTCATTCATTAATTTGCCAAAAAAGGGCTTTCAAGGCCACTGAAATAGCTTTCTAATGGAATTGCGCTAAAACCACCCATCCTATCATATGGGTGGTTTTAGCGCAATTCCACAGCTGCTGTGGAAGTACACTACAGGTCAGGAAGTTGTCGGTGTTCCTACACCCCATGCAAATCCGTTGGTCATGGTCGTGACCTCTTCCCGGTCGTATCGGTCTAAATGTCAAAAGTCAATAACTTTATTTCTTTAGGTTCACAAAAAACACTTAGACAAGTCAAATTTTATACATAAACAGCTTCATAAATAGTAATTACCAAACAAGAAACCAAATTTTATTGATTTTGTTCGCTTCAATTTTTGTCCACTAGTGGAAGAAGCTAAAAATAAATCACTAGTAACTTTGTATAAATAATACTAATTAAAATGTAATACAATATTATTTGCCTATCTAAGTCGCCTACCTTTCGTAATCTATATGATGGAATGCGTAGTTTGTTTTTGTTTCTTGTATTTCTGTTGTGAACATCATATTTTTTTTGTCTCCTCTGTTTGTTTCTTTTACTTTTCTATTTCAATTTATGTACCTATCATGTAAAAATCTCTTAGTGGTTTACTTCACCTGTGTAACTCGCACATGTTTTGCTAACTTTTATAAAATGTAATTTAATAAGTAAGGAATAACCAACCTATATATTGTAAAGAGTGTGTCCATAGCCAGTACGCGCTCTACGCTAAGGTGCTACGGAAGACCAGCGCTGCAGTGCTCCCCGAGCCTCTGCAGCACACGCTGAGTGGTAGCCTTTTGGTCTCACATTGTTTTTATGATTAATTCTCTCATATCACTGTATTTTCTTGTGTATAGTGAACCAACCAAATTTTCTTATTCTTATTCAAAAAACTACCTCTATTTTTGTGCGTATACCGATGCTGCCGTTCCAATATCGGATTATGAGAGTGAGGGAATAGAGAGTGCACCTATGTTTGTGTACACACTTGTGCACTATACTATGACCTGCACACATTGGAAAGAACCATCGTAAAATACATATGTCCCATTACTATATCCGATAGGGCTGGAGATTCCAAACTGATTATTTCTAATTGTGGCCTAATCGGCCAAAAGGATTAAGAAACTTCCCATTCTACCTAGTTTTCCCAGTAGCTATCAGATAAAACAGGTTATTATCAAAGATAAAGAGTTTCATTAATAAAGGATTTGCAAGTAATATAAATAAGGTAAATGGTAGGTAATAACATTCACAAATTACACAAAATGACAGCGTACTGTGCTCTAGCGCTATTCCTTCTGGCAGGTTAGTGTATATTCATATTTAGTTTTAGCATTGGCTTGCACTATAATAACTCTATACTCTATTATTTCAGTTGACTAGGCGTAATGCAATCTAAGCACGTAATAAGAACCGTAAAAATAATATCAAATTCCAAATCAGACTAAAATTACTGAATTAATGTCAAATCACAGTCAAACATCGTCCGGCAATCTCACAAAATCTCATGCATTTACCAATAAAGTCCTTCCATTGGCTTATTGGAAATGCTTACACATCCTAGTAAATATTCATCAGACTAAAAGCTGTAGATCGCATTACAAAAAATATTCTCTGTCAACTCCCAGAGTGATATCCACGATATATCAATAAATATCTTGGAAATATCATTTCTTTTTCATAGCTGACAAAAACGACACGATAATGGAGCGATCCTATTGGTGGGCCGGAAACAGCAACGTAGCACATTTCTGGTGGAAAAGCAACCCGCCGACAATAAAGCCCCGGGCATCGTCAGTGGGGTGGCGACTTTTGTATCTAGAATCCATTTCAATAACAATAAAAGAGGTACCTTTATTACAGCTGCCGTAAGCAACGCGAGCAACAATCGCATTGTCGGTGGTGAACCAACCTCCATCGAGAAATACCCCAGCATCGTTCAAGTGGAGTTCAGAAGCATCATATTCGCCTCGTGGAGCCAGTCCTGCGCAGCCAACATCGTCACGCAATATCATCTGGTGTCAGCTGCTCATTGCTTCGATGGCATGTGAGTACACTTTAAAGTTTCATCACTGTAAAGTTCCGATTCATGATATTTTGTTGCGTATAAATAGTAATATGCGTAGCTATATTTAGGAATTCTGTCATACCGCTATTCAGCTCCTTCTATGATGTTACTCAGATGTTATTCACCGTAAAGAATTTTAAATTGAGGCATATTTTGTTTGAATAACAGCTGAATAAACGGTACTCAGACGTTATTCAGCTTAGCATTCAGCTTACGCTCTTGATGATTGTTGTTGTTGTTACCTACTTTTATTCAGCACATTTGTGTTACTTGGGCAGCTTTAACATAAATTATGATGAGTGGTAGATGTGAACAGACTGGTACGCAGGACCCAGCAGCGTGACTGAACTCCAGCTGTAATGACGATATTGTGGCTAGCTAGGCTATGCCCTTATACACAAAAACAGTTGTCAACAATTTAAACGATAGGCAATTTTGAATTTCAGTTTTTACCGGAACGAATACCGTCGCATCCGCGCTGGAAGCAGCGACCGCAACATTGGCGGTATTGTCATCAATGTTGCCAGCAGAGTCAACCATCCTAATTATGGTCTGCTGAGCGAGGATGCTGACATCGCTGTCGTCAGGCTTGAGTCACCTTTGACCTATGGCTCTACCATTCAAAGTATTGCTGTTGTGCAGCAAGGCTTCCAACTGCCTGATGGTCTTCCAGTCGTTCATGCTGGTTGGGGCAGGATTGTGGTAAGTTAAGAACTTGTTGATAGCAATCGTGGATAGAAAGACGGGACATATACTAGAGAGCGCAATGCGCGCCATTTCGTGAAAAGGATAGACATAGGATTTTGCGTTCATAGGAGCGGGACAGAGCATACGTTTTAGGAACGGCGTACGCACAAAAATCAAGTTTTTGCATAATTACGAGAACACTACACAACCTATTAAGAAACTGGTCTAAGAAACCAAAAATTGAGTAAAATCCTACATATTTCAATAGACCGCAGTATTATTTTTATTAATAAATTCTTGTATTCTTGTATTCCTGAGATCTCGACCAAATTATGTGGAAAACAGTACATTTTCATGATTTCTTTTTTAATTTTCTTTTTTTTATCGTCTTTTCACGTTCCAGGATCCAAAGTTTTTTTTTTAATTTTATGTAATTCGAGTTTGTACTACGGGGATCCCGCGAGTATTAAAATCTAGGCTTAGTTTGACCAGCAAATCCGTTAGATTCGCCTGTAACAAAAAATAAAACAGAGAAAAACAACACTAAAATCAAATTAAATTCATAGAGTTTGGTAAAAAACTGGCCCATTCAAAAGACGATACCGTCGCGCGCCAGCTGTACAAGTGTTATACTGTTAGGCGAAGATGGCAAGTCATGCTGGATTGGTGTTGGATTGTTGCAGAATACCCGAACCAGAATTGGCAGGTTTGGATTCTGCATAGTATAACGTTAATAATAAACATTCCTCTTCCTTTCTTGTTATTGTTATGTTAAAATTTGAAAATTTTGAAAAAACTAAAAACTAATTTCACGATATCTAATATTTACACTGTTATTTAAGTTTATCGGGACAAATACTAACCTCTCGGGACCATGGGATCATCTCGGGATCATTTTTTATAAAATAGCAAAGCGACTTAATCAATAAAATACACAATTGATGGAGAAATCAACAAAAATACATAAAAAACATACGTACATAGGTCAAAAAAGAGGTTCTTTTTTGACCTTTATTTTTGAAGTGGTTTAAAAATGGTTCAAACTCAATCTTTTCCTTGCAGTCTGGAGGTGCAACATCACCAGTTCTACTTGACGTGACGGTCTATACCATCAACCATGACCTCTGCAGACAGAGATACTTAGAAAGTCCGGTTCCTGGCAACGTCACTGAAAACATGATCTGCGCTGGTATCCTGGATGTCGGCGGCAAGGATGCTTGTCAGGTAAAGAATTCTATCAAGGCTGTTCTCAGTAGAGTGTGTTCACTAACAATTCAACTTCATAGAGTTATCATTATAGTAACACTTAAGACTTAAGACTATAGTTGACGATACTTCAGCCCATGGTTAAACCTTGATCCACAAATGCCCCGATACGAGACGATGCGATTTGAAGCTTTGGCTCTGCGGTTTATTCCATGAGAGAGAAAGAGAGGCAATGAGATTCTGGAAGTGGTTTTATCGCACCAGGGAGGGAGAGAAACTTACCCCATCATTTGTCGTAATTTCGACTCTTATTCACTGCTAAAATCAGTTCATTACTCACTGCTAACATCAGCTTAAATCGAATAAGAATCGAAATATTGACGATGATTACACATGATGCTGTCATATTTCTTACACAAACGATTTTCGTGTGAATGAGAATAACAGCTTGAGTTGGGTTTTGCTAACTTTTTCAGGGTGATTCCGGTGGTCCTCTATACTACGGCGAAATCCTGTTAGGAGTCGTGTCCTGGGGTGCAGGCTGCGCTGACGCAATCTACCCCGGCGTCAGCACCAAAGTTTCCTCCTACACCGATTGGATCGTAGCTACAGCTGTCTAAGTTCTGCAATAAATTGATTCTGTACCTACCGTATTGTTTTATTGGTTAAAAGTAGTATCATTAAAGGAATAGTCAGGGATTCCTCTTTAAGTAAGTACTTACCATGATTTTTTCTGCCGCCAAGCCGTGTCATGCTGTTTCTGATTGAAGGGTTTGGTGGCCGGCACCATAACAAATGTTATGGAGTCTACACACCAAAGTCGACCAGCCGACAAGTTCATGAAACACTTTCGGCTGCCTAAATTTGACAGAATATTCATTCGTACACTGAAATGTCACACCAACCCGCCGTGCTGCGTCGCGTCGCTGACTTCGGGCGGTGTGTTAACTCCATCAGAGGCCCTAGTACGACTGGTAGGTACGCATTATCTCTCAAATTCTTCCATCGAATTCGAGTCTTTCCTATACAGTCTTTCCTTCCTTTAGCGCCTTGTAGCGCCCCTACCGGATCGCGAGGAACTACTTATCGCAGTTTGATGATCGTTCTTACTACCTCGATGATAGTTTTCGAATGATTTTGAGTGATTTGTTGCAATTTTACATGACACAGCAGTCGCGTTTGCGGCATTGATGTTATAAAAGTAAGTAGATAGAGCACCTCAAACATAGCTTTGTTTGTCAAAGAAATGCTTCAATTTGTGGTATATTCTAAGGTTATTTTCGCGAGAACTCATAATAAAACACTAAATATAAAATATACGCGATCAATCCGGTTAAAACAGTGTTTTATTACATCAATTTGTGCTTCAAAAAAAATAAGAACACACGGGAAAACATTTCACTGGGTACTTGCAAGGAATCTTAGTAGGGTAAGGTTGCTCAAGTAGTACCACGGCCTAAATCGTACCACGGCAATATCTTGTTTGATACGTATAAATAGCACCATTTAGTGTCGTCGATCTGAACTATTTAGTCGAGCGAGCAAAAGTAAACAAGCGGATCGCTGTCCGTCTTCGTGAAGCAAAAATAATGAAAAAGTAAGTTTTTATATGGTTTTCATGAAAAAAATTGACCCAAGCTTTTTATGGCAGGAATGTGATTCTTACCTTTTTTTGTTTGTTAACATGTATTAGTAATACTTATCTGGCAATCGTTTAGGCATACTCAAACAGTAGAACTTTTTAGGTTATGTCAGTGGTTTTAGTTTTGAACTTGGAAGACTCCGCTGCTTAAGTCGTACTGTGCTAAATTCTTAACTCGTACCGGTACGACTAAGGTGTTATGAAAATTGTTAAACAATTATATTAAATTTTTATCAGGTATTAAATAAATATGGCGAAGCGAAAGTACCTACAATACTTGGAAGCAGGAGGATATGGACGAAGCTTTACAGAAACATCGGAATGGAGATATTGGATTTAATGAAGCCTGTAAAAGATTTTATATACAAAAGCCTACACTGTGACGACATTTGAACGGTTTGAATACGAGAACAAAATATGGAAGACCTAATGATATGTCACCAGACATGGAAGAGATATTAGCACAGCATTTGACGAATTTAGAGTTTTGTTCCTTCGGATTAACTACCACTGAATTCAGATTAAAAATATAGAAGTTTTCAGTTTAAAAACCTAAGCACTCAATATCTTATGGTTCGTTTAGCGGTAAATCAATAAAAACAAATAATGTACAAAATCGAATTATTTGTCGGCACTTAAACGGCAGTTGCTACGATCCAATCGGAGTAGGAGGCGACTCTGGTGCTGACTCTCGGGTAGTGCGCATCCGCGCAGTCTGCGCCCCAGGACACCACACCAACCTGGAACTCTTGGTAGTAAAGAGGACCACCGAAATCACCCTGGAATGAGGAAAGACCGTTCATAATCTTATGCAAGCAATTAAATAAGTATATAACAAACTAAAAGCATCTCACCCTAAACCGTCTCCGTTCCGTCTAAGGTTAAAAATAATGCTAGAGAATCCACACAGGGTGCTGTGTGGACTAGATAGTGATCTAGTCCTAAACTAAGCAGAGCTTGTGTACAGACTACCAAATACAATCTACCTACATCTGTAAAAGTTATTTGAAAAAATTGAATTAAAAAGATCTTCATGGTTTTATCTACCCAAGGTGCACCAGTTAGGACTGTGTACGATCTTTTGAAAAATTCGTTAACAAAGGACTTAGGTTTGTTTTGGAGAAACGTCGATTTAAAAAATACTTTGTCAAAATATTACTTTAAAATCAGATTTAAAGGGCCTACTGCTGTAGCGTGAACCATATTTCTTAGACTTTCGAAGACTATTCTGATTAAATAAGTTATTTTTTACAAAAGAAGATTAAAAGTCTATAAGTTATTTTAAAAATATCATGAATCTTCGACTTCAGGGCGACAATTTCAATAAAAATTTAAAAATAAAAATATCTTCAAGAGGTTCTACTTTAGACCAGGGTACTTCATAGTCAAATTGGTTTCTACTGAACCCTACTATCACGTCCTAAAAGGATCAGGTCTACTTACAAGTAACCCTGTATATTTGATACAGTTATGTAATTATAATTAGGTATAGGCCGATTGTTGAACGAACGCCGAACCGAAACCAACGTTCAACAATATGGTGCAAGGTACGTTGCTTAGCCATCTCGTCGAGTAAAATAGATTAGCAACATAATTATATGATAAATATTAATTGTTGATTTCAAATATCAAATATCACTAACGTTTATTTCTTTAGGCTTACAAAATAAGCATTAAGACAAGTCAAATTTTATAACAGGTTTTTAAATAGTAATCATTTTTATTATTAAATAAGAAACAAGGTGTTATTGATTTTGTCCACTTCAATTTTTTGTCCACAAGTGGAAGAAGTGGAAAATAAACCACTAGTAAGTGTAGACTTATAAATTAATACATCATTATTTGCCTATCTAAGTCTAAATGTGATTGTGATTTAGCTACAGGTCAATATTCAGGTGTATAAGAATTATTAAGCTTAAGCTTAACATTATTTTCCTTATATACCACTAACTGCTGCTCGCGGCGTCGCACGCGTTATTTAAGGTTATTTCTATCCCATGGGAACTTATTTATGGGATAAAAAGTATGTTGTTGTATGCCTATGTTACTCTCCATCCTTTTAACTAACTCCATGCCAAAAATTAAGCCGATTGGTTGCTTAGTTAGGGCGTGAAGGACGCACAAACAAACATACAAACACACTTTAAAGAAAGTAAAGATAGTATACATTGTCAGTACGGAACTGGGCGACATCTGGCCAAGAATTTAGGTAGATCATTCATGTATATCATCTATGGAGTAAAGGAAAAGGTAAAACCTTTCTTCATAATTTGGTAATGATAATGGTAATAAAGTAATATAAAAAAAATATATATAAAAAAAAAAACTTGATAAGTAATGGTATGGTAAATAAAAAAGGTAAAATTTGGCAAAAGATAATAAAGTCGTTTTTTATCTTTTGTTCTTTAGTTACCTGACAAGCATCCTTGCCGCCGACATCCAGGATACCAGCACAGATCATGTTCTCAGTGACGACGGAAGTGGTCGACAACGCAGCGTATCGCTCTGTACAGAGGTCGTTGTTGATGGTATAGATTGTCACGTCACGCAGAACTGGAGATGATAAGCCCTCAGACTGTAAGATGAAAGCGTTATGAAAAATCTGACGGTCATGACGGAGGCCTTAAACAAATAACGCTAGACAAATGACACAGTATCTAGCCGCAAACTAAACAGAGCTGCTATGGATGCAAGACATCTTTAGACGTATTACATTTCAAAAAATTATCATAAAATTAATATAACTAAATTCAAACAGAGACTCTCCAAGATTGAATCATCCAAATAGATCCATAAATAACGAAGAAATCGACGAACATTCCTAAAACAAGATCCGTCAAGTGAGTGTAACCCAAAATTCAAAATTCAATAACTTTATTTCTTTAGGCTTACAAAATAAGCACTTAGACAACTCTATAACGTAAATATTTTCAAAATGTAATACTATTTCAAAAGTTAATAGCTGCAGTAATTACTGAGATATTCAAGAAAGACGGAGGACGGACAGAGCGAGACCATAAGGGTTTCGAAACCGATCTCGAAACCCTAAAAACTATTATCGTATTTTTTTAATATTTTCATTGTGAAATATATGTGTAAATATTATGTAAATATTTTAATAAATTTAAAGATCGATCGCAAAATTTCTAAACCTGACGTCACCGTTCATCACCCGAACCTGACTGCAGTTTTATTTTTCGTTTTATTCCATAATAATTTAAAAAATTGTGGGTGTTATAATTATGTTACGTTCGCTAATGTAATAACATTAAAAATCGATTAAAATAAATAAAAAATCTATGCATAAACCTATTACTCTTTCTTACCTCAGTGGTGCCCCAACCAGCAAGAACAACCGGAAGGTTGTAAGGCAGTTCATAGCCTTGCGGTACAATTTTACCGGGTTGAATGACTTGGTTATAGACCAGGGCTGATACCAGCCTAACGAGTGTGATGTCTGAATCGTCACCCAATAAGCCGTAGTGATGGTGGTTGATACGCCACTCGACGTTGATGACTACGCCGCCGTAGTTGCGGTCGGAGGTGCCAGCACGGATGCGACGGGTCGCCGCGGAGAAAAGCCTGGAATTAGAAAAGGCCACCTTCTAAGCAAGAAAATGGAGGCTGCACCTTACAGCTGCAGCTTGCGGCAAATACACTTTTCAAACCCTAGTAGTAGATAATTATATAGTAACATTTTTCTACCAAACAAATTCAATGGCACAAGTAATTACGAACATAAGTAAAAGTTTCAGCATAAAAAAATACAGAAATAAAAACGTAAGAAATGCTGCTGTCTACTTACAAAAAAAAGGTTAATTGCATAATAATACATACCTATAACTATACATAATAATACATACCTATAACTTGAATGTCCATTGCAATTGCAAAGTAACAGAAGAAGTCGAACTCGAACACACGCGTCGCGTCTTGGGCTACTTAGCGCTTGGTGTTATCACGGTTGACGGCTAATTAGATGTGTTCAATTCCGATGCCGAAAAAAAATGTTGCGAACAATAGATTGCAAAACCTTTTATACCGGGTAGTAAGACAATTAGTGGGTAACTGAGCCAGATATCTCTGCTTCTGCTATAGTAATCACTACCATTGTCGTATCGTCACAGAAACACGCATTTTGGTGTTCTACCTTAGATGAAATAAACTGCCTGACTCTTGTCATAGTAAAGCGGTTGGTCAGATTGTACACGACAGATCGTGTAGGTAGCCAACATTGAAAGGTCATTGAAAGTTCTATTTACCAGCCATCGAAGCAATGAGCAGCTGACACCACGTAGTACGAATTGAGGATGTTGGCTGCACAGGACTGGCTCCAGGAGCCGGTCAACCAGGAATAGAACTCCACTTGGACGATGCTGGGGTACTTGTCGATGGAGGTGGGCTCACCGCCGACGATGCGGTTGCCGTTCGCATTGCTAACGACGGCGGCTGTAACATTTTGCAGTCACGTATCTTACAGTTGCGTACTCAGTACCGGCTAACAATCGGTTACCCGACTGGATCCGTAATTCAATTCAATTCAATTCAATTCCTTTATTATCAGACAACAATGTAGCTTCCATACCTTTATCCAAGAAAAAACTCAGAGAGTGGCTCACTAAATTGGTATTGTATGAAATCAACGAATTTTTTAATTTGCCTGTATGATAAATTTAAAATTTATTATTTTTCATTATTTTACTTCACAAACACAGAAAACAGTACAGAAAAAAATGATAAGAGTAGATGAAGTACAAAGGGGGCCTTATCTTGATGAGTGATTTCTTCCAGGCAACCTTGGAACGAACAATATTTCGGCACAGTTGCTCTTTCTTTTTTACCCATAACACAAGCTCTGCTTAGCTTAGGGTTATAAATTGCTGTGTGGATTGTCCAGCATAACTTAATTTAATAAGTTTGATTTATTTATTATTTAATAAATAATGACTTCAATCGCAGATTCTGAATGTTACTTCGCTTCAGTGTTAACAACCATGGTAGCTTAGTATCC
Organism: Eupithecia exiguata; assembly: GCA_947086465.1. Taxonomy (NCBI): domain Eukaryota; kingdom Metazoa; phylum Arthropoda; class Insecta; order Lepidoptera; family Geometridae; genus Eupithecia; species Eupithecia exiguata. The sequence goes on from OX352246.1 coordinate 1,097,870, forward strand.
CAGTGTAGGGAATTATTATAAGTAGATATACCTAGTCTTGGTACGCTCATAGATTGCAAGGAAAAACCTAGGGATGAGACTCGCACAGGAGCGATTGAGGTGGTGTGCAAAAGAGAAGGTACACCACCCCCAGCAGGTCGGGGTGGCTCAAAGAGCTGAGATGACGATGATGAGAACATGAAAATTTCACACTAACCTGCAAGTATAGCGAGAGCCCAGTACGCTGCCATTTTTATCAATTATGAACAACTAAATATCAGTTACAGTTTATATAATTCAAGTAAATCCCCAATAAAGATACAATTAATCGCTGATTAAAACATAATCCTGTGATAGCTGAACAAAAACAAACCAATAGGAAGTAATCCATACCGCCTATCGTGGGCATGTTAACCACTAATCGCTTATAAAGGCATAATTTTCAGATTGGGTTCCTGAGTTTTAACTAAATTTCTATACCTAGCAATGATACCATTACGTTGGGCACCGTTTTCGGTTGACAAGTACGTTTTCGGTTGAGGGGAGTGGATTTTTAACAGTTTACATGACTGGTCCAGTCATGTAAACTGTTAGAATAGAATAGAATAGAAAAACATTTATTTGGACACAGGTACACACAAATCTCACTAATATTATAAACGTGAAAGTTTAGATGGATGGATGGATAGATGTTTGTTCCTTTATCACGCCAGAACGGCAAAACGGATCTGGATGAAATTTGGCACAGAGATAGATTATAGTCTGGAATAGGACATAGGCTACTTTTTATCCCGAATTTCTTACGGGAACGGGAACAACGCGGGTGAAACCGCTAGAAATGTAGTATATTAATTTATACTAAAAAAAGCCCATACCATGGATTTACTCAGCTTGTACTGAGACACTACCTATTAACACTCCTTTACAAATCTCATGTTCGAAGGCACCACAAAAGAAATGACGTAATAAACAAATGAAATGATCTCTCTCTATGTAGCTGTGATAGTGATGATCACGACGACAGTTAGATGTCGCTCTACACACATCAACAACATCATTGTACCCCTTCCACTCTCTTATTTGTTGTTTAGTACACGACTATAAAGTCCCCTATTTGTTGACGGGTAACTCAATGACAGAATGAAGTTTTTCATAGACACGTTAGTTTTGACAGGTAGAGATGCGAATCTTTCAGCCAAAATTGTATGTAAAGTGATTATTCTAGAAGTTTTTTCCATAAAACGTTTTGAAAATAGTACCTATAAAAATAAAAAAGGTTTTCGGATTTTTTCCTTTACTTGTGCTACAAGACCTTAATTCGATGACAATTTTCATGATTCTGGGTCAACGGGTAGTACCCTATAGGTTTTATGTGCATGTGATTCCCTTGCGAATTCACAAAAAAATGGACATAAATGGTTGTAACATTTGATTACGTCGACTTAGAAGTTTTATTTACATTGCGGCTCCAAGAGAATACGAACTTGAGTTTAAGATGTGAATTTAGAAGAAGAAGAATAAAGAATTTATTTATAGCCACACACATATTTTACAAAAAAGGGAAACACAAAAACATACGTGATCAACAGAAACATAATACCTACTTTGAAATTTAAATTTATAACATATAGTAAGCAATAGTAGTAAGCATGTAGTAGAGTCCCAAGAGTAGGAAAAATTGGTCTTTCCCTATGTGCGCGGCTAATCAGGTCCTGCCTCAGCTTATTGTCGTTATCATCAGAGGGCGATAACGACGCTGGTTTTCAGTCAGAACCTATTAGGGTGACGTCACGTCACGAGTAACAGTCCACAGAGTAGTAACTAAGTCTAACAGTAATACATCCAATACACCCACATTATAATGTAGATGTATAAGGTATAAGTAACGATATAATCCAAGAGTTAGAGAAACATTAATGGTGAGAAAAACAAGTTAACGTAAAAAGAAATTTTATAATAATAATAATAATTTATTTCAGACTATAGAACAGTTACAGATCTTATTTTAACTTATTCTACGGTCCATAGTAATATATACCTTAAAACTAACATACATACAATATTAAAAACTAAAATTAAAGACGCGTTATTTGACGGCGAGACGTGACGCAATCATATATTATTGTTGTATTTATATAAATACAACAATAATTGTTAGGTTTTCGTGCAGAAAATGGAGAATAATTAGTAGGTATGTATATTTTGGGTATGTGTTTGGTCTTAGGAGCTTTTTTGGTTAGACAATAATATTTTTTTGAGCTTAGATTTAAATATGTATAACGACTTAGTATCGCGTAATGGAGGAGGTAAATCATTCCAACAGCGCGAGGACGAAATCTAAATGAACCTCTGAAGGCTACAGTTCGATGCGCTTGTGTCAGTAAGACCAAATTGGAAAAAAATAAAAAAAATCCAAATTTCAACTCGATACCTCCACGCATTTCTGAGAAAAGAGTGGCAGACGGACAGACGGACAACAGTGATCCTATAGTTCTTTCAGTACATATTTAATTAGTGTTTTTTTTTGGAAATTTGTTTTTATGCTAGACTTGCCAAGAAACATAATATAATTGTACAAATCAAGAACGTAACAGATTAAGATTAGGAACTACTTTAAAACTAGGCACCTTTCTATAATGATCTCAACTTTTTTATCGGTGAAAACACTATCTGAACGTACTCCACATTTGGGTTTTTGATTAGATATCACATTTGATTCGTCTAACTACCTGACTATTTAATTGCTTAAGTTTAAATTTCTAACCACAACCCAGGAACATGAATGAATAAATTTTCTTACCATTGGAACAAGTAAATTCATAAAATTAGTAAGAGATACGCCTTTCTTTGTTCGGGATTTTTCAGTCAACCCTTTTTTAAATAGCCGATGGACGCTGTCATTCACACCTGTGAGTTCTCGTCAGCTCAATCTAGTGCTCGTGTACTTTTACTAGCGACATCTAGTTATAAATTAAACTAATGCAACAACTTTGATGATTAATTAATATTTCTGGATCGATAGATACAGCGCAGCGCCCCAATGCAAAGCAGCCATAAAAACAGGCCAACTGAGGTAGTTTTTAAAATCGTGCTACAAATTATTTATTCGTTGACATGAAAGATTTAAAAGTTTGGCAAATAGCCGCAGTGGACTAATATGGGCTGATCATGGTGGTGGCCGCTTTTTTATATCGCATTCATTTTTGGGCGGATTTTTTTCCAGAAAAACGTTTTTTTTTTGACAAATCACTGTTCCTATATTTTTCTCGCCACGGAGGTTGTCAAAACTTAGCCATAGCTCATCCACCACTGTCATAGCTTCCTAAGCGAATAACAATTTACAGAACATCAGATAATAGAGTCAATAGAATCACAACAAACGCGAATCCCTACTAACCCAATATTTTAAAGCTCGCTTTACTTACCTCTGAATATTTTATTGTCAACTTTCTTTCACTGTTCTGACATGGTTTTCTCGAATGCTGCATCACTGCAACAACCTTAATTCTGTTATTTAACCTCAAGAAATTTTCTGTGCTTCTGGAAAAAATCCGAGATGCCTATGTTCAGTGGACTCCCATCATCATCATACCAAATAACATTATCTACCTAAAGTTACTGATGATGTTACGTAGATATGGGACGCCTTTGCCCAGATTTAGCCGGTGGAATTGATTGCTATTTAGGATTAACCAAAAGACCAAAGTCAATAACTTTATTTCGTTAGGCTTACAAAATAAGCTCTCAGATAAATCAATTTTTATACATAAACAGCTTTATAAATAGTAATTAATCAATAATAATAAATAATGTTGGACAATTCACACAGCATTATCTAAGCCCCAAGTGAAGCAGAGCTTGTGTTATGGGTACTAGATAACTGTTATACATAATATAATACAATACATAGATAGATATTTTTTATTATACATTGAAAACGACCAGAACACCCTGAACAAATGTCTGCAGATCGTACACACATTGGTCCCGAGGCGGGAATCGAACCCGCAACCTCCTGCGTCGCAAGCAGACCTTCGCCCACCGCGCCACATCGGTCGTTTATGATCAAATAAAAATATGTTATGATGTTATTGATTTTGTTCGCTTAATTTTTTTGTCATAACTCTAGACATGTGGCCCAGGCGGAATAACCGTCATAGCCCAATGAAACCCAGCACAAATGGAACTGCTATCAAAGCTTGATAGCTAGTCATCACGTGCAGATGGAACCGTTACATTTCAGATGAATTAGCAATATAACCTTGTGGACAACACCACTGAATTATTGCATGACCTTGTTGCAGCATTTTTTACTTACTTACCCATTACATGTTTCTTACCTACGTAAAATATTCGTCACAATTTATATAGTTGAAGGAATTGGCGACAATACTAGATTTGTATAGAAACAATAGATGAAATTCTTCGATAACTTCAAAGCAAACGTTGCTTTGAAGAATTGAATTATTAGATGCGGAATATAATGCAAAACCTACTCGAAACTAATGAAAACATTCTAATATCAACAAAGGCCGTAGTCATCGTTTTTATAAACAATAAGCCCGTTTATATAATAAATAAACCAGACACCACAGAACAAAGACGTATCTTTGAAGCTTTTTTTCTGTTCCTCTCCTAGATCATGAACAAGTATTTTAGATTACGTTCCAGTTCACTTAGATTCAAGTACTATACCAATGTTATTGTAAATTGAGTAAAATTTTTATGCAAATACGATTTTAATATGCCTTTTGTCCGTGGTCCGATCGGTCTTCTTGAAGCTTGAGGGCAGGAAGAACAAAGAGGGCCGATGAGACCGCTTGGTCCTCTAGAGGTTAAAATATAAAAAAAATACACAAAATCAATTTATTTTTATTTAACACTTAAACAGCTGTAGCTACGATCCAATCGGTGTAGGAGGAAACTTTGGTGCTGACGCCAGGGAATTCTGCCATAGCGCAGCCTCGGCCCCAAGACACTATACCAACTATAATGTTGGCGGCGTAAAGTGGACCACCAGAATCACCCTGAAAGAGGAAAGGACACCATGTCAGACCACGTGCAAGCAATGAAATAAATAAATAATGCTGGACAATTCACACATCATTAGCTATAGACGCAAACTAAGCAGAGCTTGTGTTGTAAGTAGGTACGAGATAATTACACAGAAAGGTAGCCATTATTTTCATACGTAGAAAACATTCGAAACAAATATCTGCAGATCTTGCAAAGATTTGTCCGGAGGCGGGAATTGAACCCGCATTCTTCTGGGTGGTAGGCGGATCTTCGCCCGCTGTGCATCTGAGGTCGTCGAATTACAAAACTATTTTCAATTTTATTTTGAAATGAGGAGAATCGAGCCAAAATGATTATTCATGGCTGCGATAATCACCCGTGGTTTTTATTCGTTTTAATTATCAGTAAGCTACCTGTACATTGTTTGCAACAGTCTGCAGTAAGCTCAATTATTTCACTTGTAAATACTAGTTCTAATTTGTTTCTATAAGTTTTTGATAAATAGATAAGTTTTATTTTTACAATAGTAAAAGGCCTGACGGTATGACTCTGATTCCTCAGAAGGTTGGTCTTTAATTTAGGATGCCACTTGTAGATACCCTAGCACCTTCTCATCTTGGATGTAAATGATCATCACGGATGTAAGTGAGTTGACTACAAACCTTGTTTGTGTTGGAAGAACACCAACGTTTCATCCCATAGCGAGGAGGACGCGGAACGCGCGTGTCTAGAACCGCACTCACCCCGAAGAAGTCCCTCGTTAAGGGAGGAAACGTTGCAGTTCTTCGAACACTAATAAGCTTCGTAGCTAATCCGCTAAAATCCGTAATTAATTTTTCAAACTACGATAGTTCTTATAGTAAAATATATCAGGTGGCGCAAAATTTATCACCCTATCGAAAAATGTTATAATTTTTGCAAATGGCGTCGTACCTACATCAATTATATTTGACATTTGTAAACTAGTCTTCAGCAGAATACAAACAGATAAACAATGGAGCGTTATGTTATTATAATCCACAAGAACGTGGATTAATTGTGGTTATTTTTTTATAAACAATTTTAACCATTTAATCAGGGTAATATTGATCAAGTAAAGTTCACAAAGTTGACTCGTCTATTTTTAACTATAAACTTTGCAGGTCCTATATTGACAAAGAAGGTTAGTAATTTTCTGCCAAGAGTTAAGTTATTTTAACACGGTGAATTTTTTCAGTGTAATCTCCCGTTTTGGCGATTTGGCATGGCCAGCAAGATCGCCCGATTTAACCATCCCAGACTTCTTTCTTTGGGGTAACTTGAAGTCGCGGGTTTATGCCAACAGGGGCCTGCGGATGATGAGTTGCCCATACAAACGTACTAATAAAATGATTTGTAATTCGAGCATATTTCCACCATTATCATGTTGTTTTTTGTATTCGAATAGTATTTATCTAGGTCCTTGTACAATATCTACATTTCGCAATGCGGTTTCCTATGCTTTATGGATACTGTTCACCGGTATTTTGATATCCGGTATTCTGTCCGTAGGATAGTCCTGCTGATGAGGTACGTACCTGACAAGCATCCTTGCCACCGACACCCAGGATACCAGCACAGATCATGTTCTCAGTGACGTTGGCAGTCGATGACCACTCAGCGTATCGCCTTTTGCAGAGGTCGTTGTCGACGGTATAGATCGTCACGTCTTGCAAATTTGACGATGGTAAGCCCCCAGACTGGAAAACAAGGATTTCGAGTCATTTGTTATGAATTTGTTTTACTTTTCATGATTCTGAGAAAATTTATATACATTCAAGCATTGTACCAGGTACTTAGGTACCTGGTAGTTACAATGCTTGAATACTGTTGTTGTTGTTGTTACTGACTTATTTTCAGGAATAAACATTTATCAACTTTTGATATATTTATTGATTTCAAATCCGTCAATCAACAGATCTTAATTTAGAAGCCGCGGGTATAACCTAGCAAATAAGGAATGAATAAATAGGGGAGAGCAGAAAGCATTCTCACGTTTTTTTTAGTCTCATAAAATTTAGATTTAATAATAAAAAAGTATTGAGATATCTATTTCAATACTTTTTTATGCCACTTTACCTTTTTTTAGTAGCCAGATATACTAAATTAGTTGAGTTCAGGAGTTTGTTAACACAATCTAATACGGCGAAGCAACTTGTCTTGTCTCTGCGTATGGGTATGTTCCTGATGTATATGCTACCTGCTCTCCCCTATACAGGGTACCGCGAAACATGTGTACTAAGCCACTAAAGGGGCTGAAAATTTTGGACCCCGATCAACTTTTGTTCTATAGTTGTAAATTTTGCACACATCATCTAGCACCAAGCTAATCAGAGCTGGTTTGATGGATACTTGATGATTGATGTAAACATTAACATAGTAGGTATAATACATTACATAGATTCGTATTCTTAAAAAGTATTTAGTTTATCGCTCAATCTAGCTTTGATCAAAGAGTAAATCACATTTGCCATTGAAAACAATGAATAAATGAGTAATTTAGAGGAAAATACAATATATAATATTTTTTTAAAATCGATATCTCCGTATTTAGATCCCTGTTTTCAGACTTTTTTCTTCAACTTCTTCCTCTGAAATTATTCGGATTATGTATGCAATATGGAGACATGGTTGTCCTTAACTCAATAAAATTTATTTCGTCTGCGTCCGCGGCGAGAACAAATCAACGTAGTTGTTTGAGTGTGTCCATGAGTCACCACGGTGCGACTTGCGGAAAAGTGACATAACAACCCCAGTCGCAAGACCCAAGACGCGCCGCAAGACGCATCGCCCATGTCGTACCCTAGGCCTTAGGTACTGACCGAGGTGGTACCCCATCCAGCATGAACGACCGGAGCGTTGTCAGGAATTTCGTAGTCTTGCGGCACAATAATACCAGCTTGCACGACAGGATTAAACTCGAGGGGTGACACCAGCACAACAGAGATATCTCCATCGTAACCCGGATTGCTGTAGCTCGGGTGATTGATACTCCTCAAGACGTTGATGAGATTGCCGCCTGTGTTGCGGTAGGTGCTTCCAACGCGGATTCGACGGCTACTGGGTTGGTAGTTCCTGGAATAAAAAACACGTATCGTTATATTTGTTACTTAGTTGACAAGTATTTTCTTTGCCAAGGAGTTTATTTAATTTTTCAATTCAATTAGAACGGTCCAACAAATAACCACACTATTTAACACACTAATTAATTATCATTATATATAACGCAAAGTACCAGGTAAGTAGAAATGCATCGGAGATTAAGGTACCTAACAATAGTATTTTGACTCCATAGAACAACATATTAAACAACGTTTATCTCACTCAAAGTACCAGACGGGTAGAATTCAACAGGATATAAAGGTAAGTATACGAAATTATTTCGCACTTGAAATATTTAAAGACCTGAAAAAGACTACAGGCAGATGCTGGAGCAAGCTGCGGCAAGCTGAAGATAAGGCGCTATAACGTTCGCTAGCGAAAAGTCCAGCCAGTAGGCCAACCACGGATATTGTTCTTTAGGGTGGAATATATAAATTGCGTACATTATGAAGTTGAAGGAATCTATTTCAAATAATTTACGCATTCGATGACCAAGTGACGTAATTTTTTTTCTATTCTACCCATAACAACAGTCACACACATCAACAGTACTTACCCTACAGCAAAGGACTAGTAAAGTTTTATTAATGAAGATTATTTATCGCGAACCTTTTGTTTTTTGAGTCGCCCCGTGACCACGATTGCTGTAACGCGGTTGAAAAGTGACCACGATCGCTGTAACGCGGTTGAAACGTTGGGGAAAACAAAACAAAAGATACGCGATAAATACCCGATAACAAATCGCGAAAGAATAAGGGTAAAAAAAACTAGTACAGTTTGATGATGATGTCATCACCATGACATGTCTACTTACCAGCCATCAAAGCAATGAGCAGCTGACAACACGTAGCGCGAAGTGATGATGTTGGCTGCACAGGACTGGCTCCAGGTGCCGGCGAAGATGGACAGGAAGTCCACTTGGACGATGCTGGGGTACTTGTCGATGGTGGTAGGCTCACCGCCGACGATGCGAGAGCCACTCGCATTGCTTGCGACCGCTGTAACGTTATGAAGCCACATGCCTTTATTAATTATGTATCAGAGGCATAACTTCTTTATTCTTCACAGACGACTGTTGTGGCGCGGTGGGCGAAGGTCCGCCTGCGACGCAGGAATCGATACGATACGATCTGCAGATATTTGTTTCGGGTGTTCTGGTTCATTTTCTAGGTATAATAAAAAATATCTATCTGTGAATTGTATTGTATTATGTTATATTTATATAGTACCATACATAAATTGTTTAGTTTCGACCATGCTAGTACCTATAACACAGCTCTGCTTAACTTGGGGCTACTTAATGCTGTGTAAATTGTCCAGCAGCATTTATTTATTTATTAATTGTATATAGTCTACGAAAAATCGAAAAATAGCGACATACATAATATATATACTAGAAATAAACATAAACTCGCTGTGCCCGCAACCAGGCTTCACAAAATTAATGTATCTTTAAAAGGGTCAATGTATACGCTTCTACAAAAAAACTCCTAGTGATTTGCAAAATCTATCAGTAAATTAATTCATGAAATCTTCAAAACCTTTCAGTGCAAAAAGGCTTCCTACAAAATATCAGATTATCTAATCTAAAAAAGCTTTGGACGGGTTTTGCCCCAACTTGAAAAATAACAACTAAGAGGCTAAAAGTTTCTCCGTCGCCGTCGCTTCTTTACTTTAGTCCACATACCGAAACGACAGAAATCAAAAATATCACTTTATTTCCGTGTCAGTGTTTTATTTTAAGAATTTGAAATGAAACTGTAAATTGTTGTGACGTATAATTTGACAAGATATTAATCAAATGTTTATCTGTTTATCTGATCTCTTTTCTGAGTGTACATTTTTGTATTCATGGATAAAAAGTGAAATATTGATTTGATTTGATTCGATCATACTATCATAATTTGAAATATGAAATATGAAAATATATTTATTTTCTAAACAGAACTAGGTACCTACGCAATATAACAAAACTTAATTTAAAAAACAAAGAAAAAGCGCCTTATACTTAGCTCCGTTTAAAAAAATTGGCTCCAACTCAGCATGAGTTAGATGACTAGCAAGCTAGCATCCAACGCTGATCTTCCGCCGGAGCCACTTGTTGGCGTTACGGAAAAATTACTCACAATACTTACTCATTAGAATGACTCACAATAATACATATAATTAAGCTTAAACACACAAAAAGTAACTAATACAATAAAATATTCTAACAAAAATAAACTAATTGAAAAAAAAAAAACACCATCAAATACGGTAGCTATATACCTACTCTACACTACACCACTCAAAGGAAATAGTCACTAATGCCTATAAAAAGACAAATAGACATTGTCAAATTTATAATGCGCTTGTGTCGTGCCTAAGACTTTCCTCCTCCCTCTGATGATCAAACAGAAATTTCCTTAATTTTGTTCGAAATCCATGTAAGCATTGCAGGTTCCTTATCGGCGGCGGGATATTGTTCCAGCACTTGGAAGCTGCATAGCGGAAGCTGCCTCTGAAGGAGGCAGAGGTGTGCCGCTGTGTCTCGAGCTGCTTCGAGCACTGGCGAGAGCCACAAGATCTGGAGCTGGATAACCATGACAACTTCTCGTAGAGATAAGACGGTGACTTGTACTTCACTACACCAAACATAAGACATGCCAGGTGTAACTTACGACGATGTTTCATTTTTAGAATAAAATGTTTATTTAAAAAGGGCGTGACGTGACCTCTAAACGGGACATCGAAACAAAAACGGGTGCAGGCATTTTGGACACGCTGAACTAATCTTTGCGTTCTTGACAGTAATCTGGGTCCAATTACCACATCAGCATAATTCAGGTTTGACAACACAATCGACTCTACAAGCCGGATGCGCAGGTCAAGACTGAGATACGGTCTCATTCGATAGAGTACTTTCAGTCTGTAAAAGCAGTTCCTGACAGAGTCAGCAACGTGCTTCTCATAGCGAAGTTGACTATCCACCTGCAGGCCGAGGTTCCGTGCCTCATAAACACGTTCCACTGACTCACCCATAAGTACTACACTCTGCGAGAGATTGAGACGTTGTAGCTGATATTCAGTACCAAAAATCAAATATTTCGTTTTGTGTGGGTTTAACAGCAGACTATTCCTTTTTGACCACTGAGCTATGTTAGATAGATCCTTATTTAGTTTTTCAATAGCACAATCAATTTCGGATGGCTTACAAGAGATATACACCTGAATATCGTCCGCGTAAATATGAAAATTACAGTGCTCGATGACAGTTTGCACGTCTGCGGAAAAGATTATAAACAAGAGCGGCCCTAGAATTGACCCCTGCGGAACCCCTTGAGTTCCAGGCAAAACATCCGAAAACAAATCATTACCGTCACTTCGAGTTATCTTAGTACACTGGTGGCGGTTACTTAGATAGCTGTTGAACCAAAGCAATGCCCCCTGATCTAAGCCGTAGTAATTTAGTTTTGACAACAATAAATTTATATTTAAAAAATCAAATGCCTTAGAAAAGTCGAGCAGGACGAGTAGAGTACAAAGCCCTTTATCTTGTGCGACGAGTATTTGGTCAGTAACATCGAGCAAGGCAGTCGTGGTACTTCGCCCTTTTCTAAAGCCAGATTGTGCCTGATCAGGGTTATGCCAAGACATTACTGTTTTCACGGACACAATTATCTCTACCAAAGGAACCTTTATCTACCGTTTATTGCTTTATATTCACGTAATACTATAATTTATTAGTTGATAGAACTGTCCTCGTAAACACGGTAGCCTCGCATACCTAACTAATCCTGCTGATAATTATTTAGATATCATGTTTATTAAAGGCATGGATCACTGAATCCATACTTATGTTATAAATATAATTGATATTTAAATTAGGCACATAAATGTTACTCATTTTAGAGTTATTAAAAATTAGATCATCAAAATTATCAGTATCTGCACACTCTAGATCAATTATAAAAAACCACTCAAGGACACAAGCATTACTTAGTTTGAGTTCCGCTGGCACTGTACTTTATGATTATACATGTGTTTTGGGCAAAAAAAAAAGTAACTTTGTCTGTCTTTATATCTGTCTGTCTCTTATCTATTCACGCCTAAATTGACTTAGAAGCTGCAACCGCTAGACCTTCGTCATTTTATAATGGCTGAGAGTTGGAGCTTATGCCTCCAACATAGGTAGAAATGATCACCGAATATAAAGTTTTGGTTAAAGTGACTTTGGTAGATAATGGCTTGCAAAAAGTTGCTGAATTTTCACCAAAGGTCCATTTTTTGGGTTCCGTACCTCAAAAAAAAAAGGAACCCTTATAGGATCACTTTCTTGTCCGTCTGTCCATCTGTCCGTCTGTCAACCCTCTTTTCTCAGAAACGCGTGGAGGTATCGAGTTGAAATTCACATCGTGTAGCTAAGTTCGAAACCTTCCTGGAGCCGCGATATAAATCAAACTTCTAAGTCAACGCAATCAAAAGTTACAGCCGTTTATTTCCAATCTTTTTGAATTTTCCTATAGAATTACATGCTCACAAAACCTGTAGGGTACTTTCCGTTGACGTAGAATCATGATATTTGGCAAAATGCAAGTTCTTATAGCACAATTAAAGGGAAAAATCAGAAAACCGTAAATTTATAGTTTTTTACGGGAAAAATATTTTTTGAATCTCGCCATGGACCAAAAACCTATAGGGTATTTTTCGTTGACCTAGAACCATGAAATTTTGCAAGAAGCAAGGTCTTATGGGACAAATAAAGGAAAAAATCCGAAAACTGTAATATTGTAGTCTAATCACAAAAAGCATTATTTTGATTCTCGCCATGGTCCAAAACCTATACCGTTCCGTTCCTTCCCGTTGAACAGAATCATGATATTTGGCCAGAAATAAGGTCTTTTATTTACATTATATTTTAAATTAATATAATTTTTGTTTACGGAACCCTCGTTGCGCGAGTCCGACTAGCACTTGACATTTTTATTTATATTTTGTTCAGGATAGTATGAGAAATCAAGTAGGTACGTCCACCCCCAAACACTTTTCGTCTGATAAACGCCTTAAACTTTCGTCAAATGAAGGCAAATTTTCGTCGTAAATGTACCCAATCTGTGGTCGTAGTTCAAAGAGCTGAATTTTATATTAATTTACTTGGTGAACTACCAAATGAGAACGCCAGACGAATTGAATAGTAGCTGTGCCTTGCCAGACGTTTGGAAATTCTACCGTGTAGGTACCTACTTGAGCGAGGTAATAAATGCTAAATTAAATTCGTTATAAAAAATAAAGAATTTATTCATAGTTACAAACAATTTATACTAAAAAGGGAAATACAAAAAAGTACGTGGTCATCACGGATTATCGTGTACTAGGGCTGCCAGTTGGATATCTCGTCATACCAGTCTAAACGATATTATAAATAAATATAAATAATATTGCTGGACAATAAACACAGCATTAACTAGCCCAAAGCTAAGCAAAGCTTGTGTTAAGGGTACTAGATAACTGATATACATAATACAATACATTACATAGATAGATATTTTTTATTTTATAAAGAAAACGACCGGAACACCCGGAACAAATACATGCAGATCGTACAAATATTTGTCCCAATGCGGGAATCGAACCCGCAACCTCCTGCGTCGCAGGCAGACCTTCGCCCACCGCGCCACATAGGTCGTCATTGAAGTATTTAATAACGGGATATTTGCCATAATTTGAGATATATAGAGTTTTCCATCATTTCGGCACGATTATGCCGAATAATAAAAACTTAAGCTATGCTAAATATCCTGTTATGACTTTACTTATTTGACTTAAATATGTAAAACTTCCACACTAACCTGCCAGTAGGGCTAGAACCCAGAATGCTGCCATTTTCTTCTAATTATGAATAAATATTTCCTGCCTGTTACAGTTTATATATGTATGTACATATATTCAACTAAAACCCCAATAAAGATACAGTTAATCGCTGATATATCATTATCAACTCAAAGCTACCTTTAACTTTCTGTTTAATTGAACGTCAAACAAAATCTTTTTACGTTTTTAATCCCTGTCGACTTTCGTTGGAATATTTTAGAAAAATTGCTGATACGCGTATATAGGACTTGGATAGTATTTATTATATATTTGCTATTATTATACATAATAATAAGGTAAACATTTTAAAGAGTGAGTGAGTGTTACCTACCATAACAAAGGGAACGGATTTAAATAAAACATTTGTATAAGATTCTTTTCGCTCTTTCTTTATTATGAGATTAGGTACTTAGGTTATAAATAATGCTGGACAATCGACGCAGCACCATCTTGTCCAAAATTAGAGCTTACGATATGGGTACTACACATTTTTATGATTGTTTTTATTATTTAACATATAAAACACCCAGAACACCCAGCAAAAACATCAGCAGATTGAAGTCGAAGATAATGAGATTAAATAATGCAGTTTAAGTACACCAAAGCTATTAAAAAATAAACCGTGCCCAGCTCAAATGGCTTCCTATTCGTCAGCGCCGTAACCGGCATATTCTGTCTCTGCTTTTCTCTATACTTTTCAATCCATTTTCCCCGTCTTATCTGGAGAGATTTAAGTTTCTACATTCTTTCCAGGGTCTCTCTCTCTAAGGTCATCGGATACCTTGCTCCTTGCATCTCCAGTACAGAGAAACTCTTTTTTACAGCGACTCTGCTGTCACCTGTCAGACTTTGGAAAGATTTGCCAGAACCTGCCCCCCTAGCACGGGGATTAATTGTCTAGGGTAGAATAGACAATAATGACATTGCATCGCCATACATTGCGTACATTATTGATGTTGAAGGAATGCATTACAAATAATTTACGCATTGGATGACGAAATGACGTAATTTTTCTCTATTCTACCCTAGACAACAAACCCAGTGCTAGGGGGGCTGCTTTTAAAATGAAAGTATTTAACTACTATTTGGATGTCACGTCAGGCTAGATTGTTTAGCATGTCCCTTAGAGTTACCAAGTGTAATTAATTTGTTTGTAATATTAGTGTAATAGATTATTAGGTAATTATATGTATTAGCATTATTAGTTTGAATTTATGTATGTTGTAAGCACCGCCATCCTTTATTTTTCTCACAATTGTTTTGGTTGCCTGGAAGAAATCGCTTGGCCGCTAAATCCATTGCTGTTTAATATCTTTATTTTAATTTAATCTGTTTTTTAAGGTGATGAATAAATAATTATCCATTATTATCTACGATTCTGTATCATAAATTGGGTATTAACTTGGATTACATACAAAATGGATTACTATATAAACGGAACCTGGTAGGTAATTATAAACACAGAAGAAGAAGAAAATGGCCGCGTTCTGGGCTCTGACAGTTTTAGTGGCAGGTTAGTGTATTTCTTACGATTCTTCAAATATTTTCTCGATACGTACAGGCAGACTATAGGAGACCGACAAAAATCTCAGTTTTACAACGCTCTCAGCAAATTAGGTACAAAATGTACCCTTTCGTCAAAATTCAAATTCAGAATATATTTTATTCAATACTAGCAGCACCTCGCGGTTTCACCCGCGTAGTTACCGTTCCCGTGGAAATTCCGGGATAAAAAGTAGCCTATGTCCTATTCCAGACTATAATCTATCTCTGTGCCAAATTTCATTCAGATCCGTTCAGCCGTTCTGGCGTGATAAAGGAACAAACATCCATCCATCTATCTATCCATCCATCCATCTAAACTTTCACGTTTATAATATTAGTGAGATATACATTTATATACAAAATGGTATAAATGTATATTAAGAATAAGTCAAATTATTAAAATAAAACACTGACTCGGAAATAAAGTAATCTTTTTTATTTCTAAGACTAAAGTAAAGAATTGACAATGAAACCTTTAGCCTGTTAGTTATTATATATCGACTTGGAGCAAAACCCGTCCCAAGCTTTTATAACTTCTAGATAATCTGATATTTTGTAGTAAGCCTTTTTTCATAGAAAAGTCTTAATGAATTTGTTTGAATGTTTCTACTGCTACTTTCTTCTTATATACCTCCTCACCTCAAACAATAAACAACAATAAACCTCACCTCAACAGCCTCTAATGGTTCACTGCTGGACACAGTTC
This sequence comes from Eupithecia exiguata, assembly GCA_947086465.1. Classification (NCBI taxonomy): domain Eukaryota; kingdom Metazoa; phylum Arthropoda; class Insecta; order Lepidoptera; family Geometridae; genus Eupithecia; species Eupithecia exiguata. Next base: position 1,114,086 of record OX352246.1, read on the forward strand.
TTATATACAAGTAGTAGGTATATTGGTAAAACTGGTAATTACCTATTCATTCATGTATAGTGATCCGTGTCTACATAAATAATGATAGAGGATGATGGGTAGGTAAATCAATAAAACCTTATTTGATAATAATTTCTATTTATAAAAAGAAAAGCCTGCCGATAGTCGTGGAAATGAAACAGCTCGTGATAGAAACAAAATGTGTTTTGGATTAGTTTATTTACTACTTGCAGTTACCTTAGATAAGTCTAGAACCTTCTTGTATACCATTTATGTAGATCTAGCTTTATTTTAGGTTTTTTTTTAAACCGAAGGCGATTTTAGGGTTAAAAAAACCTGTTATGATGTTTTGATGATGATGATAAATAAATAAACAATGCTCTTCATGTATAAAATTTGACTTGTCTAAGTGCTTATTTTGAAAGCCTAAAGAAATAAAGTTATTGATTTTTCTTTTTTTTTTTCCTCGACGTTATCATTGGGATTAGTGTAGATCGCAAGGCTACTGTGTAACTAAGACTTATCTATTAATTATATGTTATTACGTGAATTTAAAAGCCGTAAAACAGCCGGATTAAGTTTGATAACGATATTTTTTTATAATAGGCTCAACAAAACAAAATGATATAATTATGTTATCTCATTTTTATTTGATCGGAAAGCATCATTATTTTTGTATGGGCTCTCCTTTTTCTTTGCGTCTGGTCAATTCTGACGTAACCGTGAAGGTTTTATTGACACATCGATCTACGAAACTACTTCTATAATACTTGTTTTTTTATTCATACAAATTCAGTATACGAATAAGAATCAATAACTTTATTTCTTAAAGCTTACAACACTTAGACATAAAAAATGTTACACTCTAAACAGCTTTAATGAATTCATTGCGGATGTAAGCGGGTTAACTACGAACCTTATTTGTGTTGGAAGAACACCAACACAAATAAGGTTCGTAGTTAACCCGCTTACATCCGTAATGAATTCGTCAAACTACGATAGTTTTTATAGTAAAATAGCTTTAATGAATATCATCAAATAAGGTAAGTATTTATTTCCTCTTCATTTTTCTTGTAAGATGGTGAAACGTTTACAAAATTGTATTATAGTCGTATTCCAGAACACCCCTAATTGTAAAGCTCGAAAAATATCCAGAGCACCCAGAAATATCTGCAGATCATATAAACAGGCGGGATTCGAACCCGCAACGAGGTCGTCTGATTTGCCATAGTAAGTTGTTGGGCCTATAAATATTTTTTCTTTTCTATTGCAGCCGCCGTTAGCAATGCGAGTGGCTCTCGCATCGTAGGCGGTATAGCAACGTCCATCGAATATCACCCCAGCATCGTCCAAGTGGAGTTCCGGAGCGGTCTCTTCTGGAGTCAGTCCTGTGCAGCCAACATCATCACGCCTACTTGGGTTTTATCAGCTGCCCACTGCTTTGAGGGCATGTGAGTATACCTGCACTACACCCATACTCTTTTATTTGCCGTATGAGCACAAGGGACACCTGGATACGTCAATTAACAAAAATATATCAATCAATCAATCAATCAATCAAATATTTATTGCAAGAAATACATGTTATTAAAAGTTGTTATTAAAAAATTAAATGTCTCAATGTATTCTGCCCTAGTGGGCGTGCAACGTCTTAAAATTTACAGAACTATTCGGTACAATTCTAAAATAAACAAAACATAAAATTCACAGACAGATAAACAAAATGATAATAATAATAAACAATCAATAGAAAACAAATGTCAATAATAAAGTAGATGAAATTAAAAATTGTAAATGAAAATTCAATTATAAAAAATAAAAAATTACAATGTTACATACTACAATGAATTTATGACCGATAAGGTCATAAATTCATTAAAGGAGTAATAGCATTTTACTGGACATCTCGAGGATGTAAAACGTCGTAATACAATTGAGCCATACCCACATAGAGTAAAAGCACGCTGCTGATTCTTATATATTATTTTTGATTCCAGCTTCTATTCAAGCTCAAACCGCCGCATCCGTGCTGGCAGCAGCAACCGCAACAGTGGCGGCGTTCTGGCCAATGTCCAAAGCAGAGTTAATCACCCCGACTACGGCTGGAGAAACAACAACGCTGACCTCGCCTGTGTCAGGCTTGCGTCATCCCTGACCGTTGGCTCCCCTTACATCCAAACTATTTCTATTATCTCGCATGGATTCGATATCCCTGACAATCTACCGGTTGTTCATGCTGGTTGGGGAACCACTGCGGTAAGTTAGTAAGAATCGAAATAGAATGAGAAATTGTAAAGATTTTTATTATTCACCATAATCGCGGGTTGGTGCGAGATTACATTTTTGTTTGTGGTATTAATTTATTCTGCGTACCACAAGCAATAAAACTAGCGGAAAAGTCATTTGCCGTAAATCGTAAACCATTTTCTATGAAGTCATGATAAACCAACTTCGTTTCACTGTTATTTTTGGAGCATTTGGGAAGATACGAAATTTTGCACTAAAAATCTACATTTTCCCAAATGCTACCAAAAAAATCATGATTTTATCATAAGTTCACCGAAAATGGTTTACGATTTGCGGCAAATTACATTTTCGCTAGTTTTATTGCTTGTGGAAAGCAAAAAAAATCATAACAAAAAAATAATGAATCTCGCACCAACCCGTGACGAATATTACCTTTAACACCTGAAGGCGTGGCAGATGGTCGCGTAAACCAAGGCCCCTCGAACTCAGTCCGTGGATGTTGTGAGATTCGACTAGAGCAATATACCAGGGGAAGGACAGTAGCTTCTTTCTGTGCATATTGATTTTTTTGTTTGACGGAGGCACGTACAGCAGTGGACGAATGTGTTCCTTTGAGGCTAGAGACACACCGGATCGACAATGTAACAAATAAATAAATAATTGAATAAAAAGAGACGAACCTACCGTGTTTGCTTGTCGATCTAGGACTAGATCCTAGTACTCGCGGGATTTCCATGGTTAAAAACTCGAATTACATAAAATTCAATTTTTTTTTCTTTAGTTCCTTCAACGTAGACACATAGATATATTTGATGATGAATGGAAGGACTTTATCAGTGAATGCATGAGATTTTGTGAGATTGATGGATGATAATTAACTGTGATTTGAATTTGTAATTTATTTTTTCTTATTAATTGTAATTTATTTTTTCTTATTTGTAATTTGACAACATTCATTGTTATATTAATCTTTGCTATTGCATGACATGCGTATTTAATTGAAATCTGTAATTTTTATTAATTATTTATACTTAATTCTCATTTTATTGCTACTTTTTTTAATCTCTAATCATTGTATAATATTACTTAAAATTAGTTAGTGTAAGTGGTTCTGTAGGACCGTTCTAATTAAATAAATAAATTGAATTGAAATTGAACGTGAAAACAGGATTAAGAAAAAAAAATACGATAGAAAAAAAAACATGAAATAGCGCTGTTTTGTACATAATTTGGTCGAGATCTTAGGAACCCTACGGTCTATTGAAACGACTTATGTTTTGTTTCGTAGGTCATTACTGATTACTTGGTTCCTTTAGATAGTTTTTTCATAAGTAGAGTAGTTTTCTAGTAAATTAGCAAAAACTACTTTTTTGCACTTTCGCCGTTACAAAAACGCATGCTCCTATATACATAAAGACAATAAAAAATACGTAGGTATCTTTTGATAATCTAACTGATGGAATAATTAGATTTTTTTAAAGAAAATAGTATAAATAAATGCAATAATGCAATAAATGAAATATGAATATGAATGTCCACGTATTAATTCAGCATCAGTGCAAAAAACAGTGCGAGAGACTGGATGGGGGTGTATGTGTTGTCCTCCATAGCAGCTATAGAACATAAAACTACCTAAGTCAATGAACATTTTTCGAATTGCCCGAATTCCTTGTCTTTTAGTCTGGTGGTTTGGCATCGTCAGTGCTGCGTAACGTGACCATCTACACCATCAACAATGAGCTCTGCAGACAGAGATACGCAGGCAGGCCGGTTCCTGCCACCGTCACTGAGAACATGATCTGCGCTGGTATCCTGGATGTCGGAGGCAAGGATGCTTGTCAGGTAATCTACTGATCTGAGCTCAAAATGAGGTTAGACATAAAAGTCAAAAGTCAATAACTTTATTTCTTTAGGCCTACAAAAAAGCACTTAGACAAGTTAAATTTTATACATAAACAGTTTTATAAAAAGTAAAAGTTTTGTTCGCTTAAATTTTTTGTCGACATTGTGGAAGAAGACATACATATGTCTGTCTATTACAGGTTTATATTATGCACGTATTAAATTTTTATGTATAGACACATTTTTAAAGATACATTAATAAATTAATATATAAGTATAATATTTGTTACCTTTCATACACATGTTTTTTGGTAATGCGCAGTTCAACGACCTCTTTGGCGAGCGCGGTGGGCAAAAGTCCGCCTGCGGCGCAGGAGGTTTCGGGTTCGATTCCCGCATCGGGACAAAATGCATAAACGACTACAGATATTTATTCTAGGTGTTTTCTATGAATAGTAAAGATATATATCTAGTTCCCATAACACAAGCTCTGCTTAGCTTCAGGCTAGCTGATGATGCTGTGTGAATTGTCCAGAATATAAGGATGAAAATATTTAGTAACTATTCCGCGAAAAAACCTTCTCCGATAAGTTCTAACAAAATGTAGTCCGCGTTGTAGAAGAAAAACGCAAGACGTCAACTAGTTTCGTCTCTCCACGAGACATCATCAGGATACCACAATTCCACTGAGAGCGCCAAGCAATTGTCCAGCATTATTAATTCATTATTATATAATTAAGTACCTACTTCCTTGCAGGGTGATTCTGGTGGTCCTCTTTACTACGACGACATCCTGGTTGGCATCGTGTCCTGGGGCCAGGGCTGCGCTGACGCCTTTTTCCCTGGCGTTAGTACCAGAGTCGCCTCCTACACCAATTGGGTCGTGTCCACAGCTTCTTTTTAATAAATTGATTCAATTGTACTAATTTTTTGTGTCGTAAAAGCGGACTAAGGGAACCTAAGGGGACCATGAAATATACAGAAGGCAGGTAGCTTCGCCTTAAGGCGAATAGTAAGGCAAATGACCTTGGGCATGTCCGCGCGCCTATATGCAGCAATGAGTGCTTGTTTTCGATTCAGCATACCATGATGTGCCCTAATCAACCAAATAATACGATCCTCTGCGGTTAGGTGACGAGTAACTGGTCAGGTTTGTATCACAGATTTCGTAGGCAAAAACACGTTTTTACGTTTAATATCGTTATTTTGACTGCTTTTCGACGATAATGGACCGCCAAGAAATAGGTATGAACTATGTGAATCACTATACCTACTGAATTTGGTACTGATCGAATTTGAGACACCGATAAAAAGTGAGTTCGAAGCAACTAAACACACACTATAACTAACACTATAACAACTAAACTATAATTAACGGCAAACATTTGGGACCGCCAAGCACTTCTTCAAGATATGTGTTACAGGATGTATAAATTTCAAAAGTCCACAATCAATGTTTTTGTCAGAAAACGGTTCAAAAACACCTAATTTTCGTGTTTTTGCCTTCATATACGCCTTAAGGAATTTTACTAGTAACGCAGGTAGATTAATTTTTGAGTAGCAGTCATTACTTTACTTCCTATCTCATTTGATTTTATTTAATTATTGCAAAGAATTAACTTATTTATCACTGAATAAAATATTAATATAATAAAATACTTTTCTATAAGTATATTTTTAACATCATTATTGATTTGATTTAGCATTTGAGGTAAGTACGCTGTTGAAGGGAAGTTTGTTTTATTGCAGTTTATAGCCTGTAGGTAGGGCTATCATTCATCACCTTTGGTCCTTCTGTAGTCTGTCGGTCTACCAAGTCAGAAGTTAGATACCTTATGTTTTAATTAATTTCAACAGTTATTGATACAAGTCTCGATCGTTTAAAAGAAAAGTAATCAGGAATCTTTATTTTATTTATTATTTATTTATTCAAGCTTAATAATTAACTTACAGACTTGGTCCAAAACGTTAACTATCTATGATACAAAACAACAAAACTTCAGGATAGAAAACTAGTGAAAAAACTTAAATAGGATCAACTGATTATAAATTTATTCCTTCACGTGAATCTTTATGCTTAGGATTCTAGGCATCATACACGTTAGTGAGACTTTGTCATCCAAATATGCTTTAAACTATGTACCTACTTAGGTCTACAACAATAATTTTACAAGTAGAACTCATAGATAGGTCCTAGAACCGGTAACCGTTGGGGAGTAAAGGTTACGATTACGACACACTATCGACACGCCATGCCACCCCATGAAACGCTATGTGTATTGAGTAGAATCACATCGGCATATGAAAAGACCTTTGACCAAGACTCGCTTGATGGACCACTAGCATATCGTCGATATTGTAGTGGTCGCAGGTAGGTAGTCGATGGATGGGGCGGACCAGGACCGGTATTTGTGGAGTAATTTGCGGGGGGGCCTATGTTCAGGACGTATACGATGATGATGATGAGAGAGGTAGTAGGTCTTTGCTGGATTCTGAAATGAAGAGATCCGCAGAAGATCTAAAGGTCTAGGTTAAAAGTATCGACAGGAGGCGTGTATCCCAAATCAAATGGCAATGGGCGAGATATATACAATATGAACAGTAACACAAGGCTGAGAGGACACTCGCTGAAGCTGCAACGCGGGCCAAGTACCAGCAAACCAAGAGAGCACATATTGCCAAATCAAATGGCAATGGGCGAGATATATACAATATGAACAGTAACACAAGGCTGAGAGGACACTCGCTGAAGCTGCAACGCGGGCCAAGTACCAGCAAACCAAGAGAGCACATATTGCCAAATCAAATGGCAATGGGCGAGATATATACAATATGAACAGTAACACAAGGCTGAGAGGACACTCGCTGAAGCTGCAACGCGGGCCAAGTACCAGCAAACCAAGAGAGCACATATTGCCAAATCGCGTTGTGAAGACTTGGAACCGGTTACCGGAATCAGTGATCAGTGCCCCCTCAGTGAACTCTTTTAAAAATAGACTGGACAAACATTTAAAGTGCACTGACAAAGACTATGATATGCACGCATCAGCTTAAGAGCTGCCTGTGTATTCAATAATAATAATAATAATATCTCATGCGGTGCTCAGATGACAGATGGAGCCGCAAAATGACGGAGTGGAGACCTCGTGTCGGAAGGATGGAGCAGGAAGCAGGAGGTCAGGGAGAACCAAAGCAGGTCGGTGCGATGACTTAAAAGTGTAGGCCGACAGAGGAGGCGTGAGAGACAGAGCAAGAAGTACGAAAATAAATTTATTGGCTCTCTCACACATAAAGGAACCTTTGTTAATGTTTATGCTATGAATAAAGATCTTTCTTCTTTCTTTCTTAAAATATACAAATATAATTAATTCTAACTTCTAAAAAAGCATGTCAACTAATTGTGAACCAAAAAGATCCAGAGGAAAATGGAAAATATTAGGGGAGGCATATACTTATCTGCTTCTGGAGTAATATAAATAAATAACGCTGGACAAACCACACAGCATCATCTAGCCCCAAGCTAAGCAGAGCTTGTTATGCAGCGTTATGCGTAGGTACTAGATGACTGATCTATACTTAATGTAATACATTACAAAGATAGATATTTTTATTACTCATAGAAAATACCCAGAACATACACACACATTTGTCTTAGGGCGGGAATCGAACCCGCAACCCACGTCGCAGGCGGACCTTCGCCCGCCGCGCCACGTCGGTCGTCATTAAACTGACAATTGGCTTATTAAATGATGTTGTGCAAGAGGAAGTAAGTTCATTATCATAATTCATTATCTATACAGGGTGCCACGAAACATGTGTACTAAGCCGAAAGGGGTGATTTTGGACCCCGAGGTAAGTAACTTTATTTCATCTGTGCCCGAGGGGATAAATTTGTGATTAAGATTTTTTAATATTAGAAATTGTTTCTAATTATTTTTAAAGAAAAAAACTACCTAGTAATTTTTTTCTTTATATTTATGCTCTTTTAGGTATGTATATTCTTACATTATTACTATTGTTTTGAAATTTTAAAGGATTCACTTATTTTTATTTCATTCATATTTTTGTAATGATTTCATGAGAAAACATTGGTTTTGCTGAAAAAACAAACAAAAACATTTATGAAATATTTTATAGTGAAAAGGTCAAAGAACGCGAATAGGAAGAAAATTAGCAAATTTGAAAATAAGTAGTTATTTCTAATTCAAACCCGTTATTCACTATTATACTCCCCTTAGGGTCCAGAATCAGCCCCTTTCGGCTTATTAGTTTTACACATGTTACGTGGCACCCTGTATAATGGGATAGTATAAGCATCAGCACATCAGCGATAAGTGCGATGGATTAAAAGCTTTCAAATGGATAACGTAACGTAGTTTAATCAGTTTTCCAGTAGCTAAGTCAAAACAATGATAATTTATACGATTATAACTGTATCTTTATTGGGGATTTATAATCATAAAATTAGGTATATAATGGTAGTATTACTCATAATTAATGAATGAGAAGAGAAATGGCACCTCACTGGGCTCTAGCGCTGGTCCTACTGGCAGGTTAGTGTTGAATTTTTAACATTTTGAAAACATTAGTAGGTTCAAATATTAGTATTTTTTTATTTCAGGAAGTTGTTAAGCAGTAACGACTCAACCCACACTAAGGTCAAAATGAGTTTTATTGACCAAAGAGGTCCTAAGGGGTGGTTTTTAGGGTTCCGTACGCAAAGGGTAAAACGGGACCCTATTACGAAGACTCCGCGCTGTCCGTATGTCCGTCTGTTACAAGGCTCATGAACCGTGATAGTTGAAATTTTCAACTGTCTAGTTGAAATTTTCACAGAAGAATGTATTTCTGTTGCCGCTATATCAAAAATACTAAAAAACAGAATAAAATAAATGTCTACGCCCCCCGTAAGAGAAGGAGGGCGGAAAATCATCAAAATTAGGCAACTTGACTACATTGAAAATAAGTTCTAAAATGTTATCACCCTATCCTTATATATTATTATATATAATTATACCTTTTTTGCGTTATCACTGACTAGTGATAACGCAAAAAAGCGTATTTTGATGACTTTCATTAAAAATGTGTCTATTTTAAAAAAGAGAATTTAAATTACATTTTTTTTATGTTTGAGCACAAGTGAAGCACAGTGATCGAAAACGCTCTGCCATACACCGAAGGGATCTCTTTTCTCATTAGTACTTTATGCCATGCATACATACACTATCCCGTGTGTGCATATATCGCCAGGCAAGCTGTCACGGATCGGAGTCGGATGACGATGTGATATAATATGTTATTTAATTGTGCTTTGAATTGTATTATTTTAGTTCTGTAATTTATTATCTTAATATTTTTATGTTATGTACCAAATTCCGACACAATTGTTATTGTTTGCGAATAAATAATGAAATGAAATGAAATGACGTGGGTGTTAGACAAGCCCGGAGCGCGGGAATGTCAGATGATCTGGGGCCGGTGGGCGATGTGCTGCTTGGCGATATGTGAACAGTCAGCAAGCCAGTGTTCATCTAATTGTGTTTAACATCGGTCATCAGACAGTACTCATAATTAATTATTTGTTTACACGTAAGTTTAAAAATAAATAATTAAAAAAGTTCTCACCTACAGCCGTCGTAAGCAATGCGAGTGGCTCTCGCATCGTCGGCGGTGAGACTACCACCATCGACAAGTACCCCAGCATCGTCCAAGTGGAAACCAATTATCCCTGGCTCGGCACCTGGGTCCAGAACTGTGCAGCCAACATAATCACATCGTACCACGTGGTGTCAGCTGCTCATTGCTTCTCTGGCACGTAAGTGGAAAAGTTATTCATTTTGGCCGAATCATGGCAATCCAGATACCGGCAGTAATTAGTACACCCGCCGTGACGTCTCGGCGAATGTCTCGTGCGTTGGTCCTCTCAAACATGTATACACTCGTTGTGTCTCTTGAAATGTGTCCGAGACCAGACGAGCCTAGAGTCGCTCTAGCCCCTATAGGCTAACTAGTGTGCATTTCTTGGAAACTCCTTGGAAAAACTTCCTAGTAGTCAACAGTGTTTAAGAGGCCTGCGGATGATGATTTGCCCATACAAACGTACTACCAAACTGATTTGTAATTCGAGCATATTTCCACTATATCATGTTGTTTTTTGTATTCGAATAGTATATATCTAGGTCCCTGATTGGTTTTTTTCTTAATAATACACACCTATAATGAATTGTAAGCAAAAATATGCAAAATCGAATTAAACATATTTTTACGTCTAAAATGACATGTTTTCGTCCTATTTGTTTTGTATTAAAAACAACAATATCGTACGTTTTGTTTGATAAGGAACATAGCTTATATTGTCTAGTTAGAGAACAACAACACAATGTCGAAGATTCAACAACTTTTCAGTCATCATTTTTGGTATTACGGAACATAACGTAACATAAAATTCACGATTTGAAGTTGCGAGCAGCTGTCGCCGGATTCTTAAGTAAAACGAATGCCTTCTTTTTTCCAGCTCATTCCAACTCGAGGAACGTCGCATCCGTGCAGGTAGCAGCGACCGGAACACCGGCGGCGTTGTCGGCACCTTCGCCAGCAGGACCAACCATCCTAACTACGGCCAGAATGGCTATGATGCAGACATCAGCGTCGCTAGGCTGCGTTTTCCATTGACCTTCACCCCACAAATCCAACCTGTTACTATTATTGCGCAAAACTTCGCCCTGCCTGATAATCTTCCAGTTGTTCATGCTGGTTGGGGCGCTACTTCAGTAAGTTATGTTGAACATAATTATGGAGTAGTTTTAAAAGTGTTACGTAGTGATTGTGTGTCCATAGTCACAAGTTATTAACATCTGAATAGTTGAAGGGAAAGAGGAAGAATTTGTCTAACAGAAAGATATGAAAAAGTATGGGCAGATTCATATTTTCCATTCCACGTAAGTATTTAAATAAATAATTGTACAAGAATCCAGTGAATAACACTACACTAGCTAGGATAAAGTGTAAGCCTAGGTAGTGAATGATACCTAATTAGGTTTCGGTGGAACATTCAAAAACATGCTATGTACTGTAGTAGATTCTGATGCAGTTAAAGAGCACAGACCCAATAGACTTATTTTGATTTTGAGTAACTTAATATTATCTGTAATAATATAATCACGGCTTTAGTTGGTGGTAAACTCCAATGGTGGTTTTTCAATAGAGCCGTTTGGTAATGCAACGAAAGAACAAACAAACAACGGCTCATAATACAACAATAAAACACACAAGCAACGGTACTGATTGAATAGAACGCAAAATATGCCCAATTCCACTCTGAACCGCTGAGCTAATCAATTTCTTTTATACGTTGACGCGTAATTATCGGAATTGTCTGAATCTTTGTCTTGCAGATATGGAATCAAGGATCGCCGATTCTGCGTGACGTGACGATCTTTACCATCAACAATGACCTCTGCAGAGAGCGATACGCCGCGTTTTCGCCCACTGCCGTCGTCACTACGAACATGATCTGTGCTGGTATCCTGGATGTCGGAGGCAAGGATGCTTGTCAGGTATTGGACTCTATACACCCAACCCACCGACACAGCCTGCCGGTTGCGACATTTCAGCACATCTCATTACAACACCTAGTGTTGTGTATGCGCAAACACTGGTATTTTGTCTCACTCGTAATCCAATGGGATGGCAGACATGTGTGACCGTGGAGAGTTCAGGAATAGAACCAATAGCTTACCTTGCTTTCCAAGGCACGGGAATATATAACATCAGCAACTACCTGACTCCAGGTTGCTGCTGATAATATTTGTAATGAATTTGTCAAACTACCGTAGTTACAATGAAATAATTTTGATTGGTAATACTCCTTTCAGGGTGATTCTGGTGGTCCTATGTACTACGACCAGATCCTGGCCGGTATCGTGTCCTGGGGCCAGGGCTGCGCCGAGTCACGTTACCCTGGAGTCAGCACAAGGGTCGCCTCGTACACCGATTGGATAATAGCTAATGCTGTTTAAGTGTTGAGTAATAAATTGAATTCGTACAAAATTTGTAATTTTTTACTACTATAATACCTTGATAGATTGAAAGGAGTGCGTCATCATCATCATCATCAACCTACATTAGATCACTACTGGACATAGGCCTCCCCTAATGAGCGCCATTGCGCTGGACAGTTGACTGTTCAACTTTTTTCTATTACAACTATTCATCATTTATTTCTGTCAGTAACTGTGTAGCTCGGAGCTTCCCAAATGTATCTCAAACAAGGTACAAACGGATGAACCCATTTAATTTTTTTTGTTTGAAATGCGAAATACTATAGTACCAACATATTGTTATTAAATCATAGATTTAATCTTTAATAATTACCTACTTACGTATTTTATACAGACTTGGCTTGACTTGCCTAATAATGTGTCATAGCGCCATCTCTGAAAAAAGCATGAAACTAACGGCAGAGGTTGTTTGTAAGCCGCAGGCGACAGTTGTGCTTCTAACAATTTTGTCGAGGTGGCGTTGTCAGGAAATGAGGTACTCGCAAGACCGCACACAAAGAAATCTATCTATCTGTATTCTGTGATCACAACCAGTATCCCATCTGAAAGGCCCTTTGCATAGTAAATGATTTTTCCAGAAAAAACACCTACAGTTACAATTTTTGGTCTCTGGAATCTGGGTCCGTGATTGATGAAAAACACTGTGGAGCCTCCATCTAAGTAAAATGGGGAGATTACTCTGTGGAGATAACTGTACCCTGTACTCGCTTCTTGAAAGTGGAAGGCTCGAATTAGGTTCAATTAGGTTCACCCTCCTCAGTCATACGGCAGCGGCGGCGGCGCTAGCGGCGTTCGTGTTTCGCGTGCTTGCTACGACGTACTTTTGTGTGATTTATTGACTGAAAGACTTCATCAATATTTGTTCAATAACAAACAGTTCCAAAACAAAAGATAAAGCCCAAGACATCACTTTTCACTCGTAAGTATACATCAAAACTATATATTCTAATTAAACGACTGCTTTCTTTCCATTATTTCCATTTACTGAGAGGGATCTTTTAAATCATACATTAGCGGTAAAAAGAGAGTACCTAATACACGTCTTGTTGCGAGTCTTGTGCATGAGGAACTCCCAAATTATATGTTTATATTATAATGAAATAGTATTAGCGACTACTAATACTATCTCATTATACTAATATTGTTGTCTTGGTCGCACTTCGGTCTTAGGTACCTACCTACGTCTGTCTATCTTTGTTGCTGCTTTCCTTATTGCACAAGATCGGAAAAGTAGCTGTGAGCGTGTGTTGTAACATGGGCCGTTTTTGAGTTAGCGCAGGGAGAACGTACACTAATCTCCTCTTTTTACTTAGATCTATGAGTAGGTAGTATAAAATATCTGTGATAATAAAAAGAAAAAAATAAATAATGCTGGACAATTTACACAACATCATCTAGCCCCAAGCTAAGCAGAGCTTGTGTTATGAGTACTAGATAACTGATATACGTAATAGAATACAATACATAGATAAATATTTTTATCATACATAGAAAACGACCAGAACACCCTGAATAAATGTCTGCAGATCGTACACACATTTGTCCCGAGGCGGGAATCGAACCCGCAACCTCTTGTGTTGCAGGCGGACCTTCGCTCGCCGTGCCACAGAGGTCGCACAAGGGTACCTAATAGCACAACATTGGGAATTTAGGTAGGTACTCAAATCTTTTATGTTTTGTTTAAATTTATTTTTCTAACGACTGATACTGTACAGCTCCATGACTGGCACTAATCTATCTGTGTGCCAAATTTCATCCTGATCCGTTCAACCGTTCTAGCGTGATTGAGTTACAAACATCCATCGATCCATCCATCCAAACTTTTACATTTATAATAATAATGGGATTTTAAGTCAAAGTGCCTTTGCCGTAAATCAAGCTAGATCGTTTTTCTAAGAAGTACTTAGCTGCCTTTACATTCCCTACCAAGATAAATAATCACAAAAGAAGATTAAAGAAACAAAGTTCTTAGAAACCGTATGTATAGGTACCTACCTACCTAAATTCCCATTGAGTACCATAACGTTAGTATTGAACTACAGTTCGAGCCATCAGGTAGCATCTAACATTTTAAATTAAAACTCGAACGCGATGAGAGCTAACACACTTTGGGACCTAGGCAATTCCCGGGGCTCGATCAATATCGTCCCTCCAATCCTGAGGGAGGCTCGACGCATGCGCTCATAAGCGTCATCCCGCCTTGAGCATCCCCGCGCAGGCGTCCACCATTAACTCACCGGGAACACCGGGCGATCAACAAAATTATCCTGAAAATCCTCAAATAAGTGCTTATTTTGATCATCAGTGACAATGAGTCCAGAAAGAGAAAATGAAGGTGAGTTTTTTAAGTTTCTGTAAGATTTTGAATCGTTTGTAGATGCAATGGTGTGCAAAGACAGTATGGTGCTAAGTAGGTCACTAAACTGCACATATTTGTGCAGTTTTACCGACTAGTGCAATTTGGTTTTGATAATCGGAATCGTCCCTGATCCATTTATTTTAATAAATATCAGACCTGGATCACACCCACTAAGGATAAGATTAATTATGTAAATAAAATATAATTAATAGGGCTAACATAATGCATTCTATGAAATGACAAATACAGTCTTTTGTGAAGTAACTAACATGAACAGACATCGTTCATGTTTTATTTTCCACTAGTTTCCGCCCGCGGATTCGCACGCGTTGTTTAATGTTATTTCTATCCCGTGGAAACTCATTTATGGGGGAAAAGTTGCAAAGAAAAACAGTAGCCTTTGTTTTATTCCAGGCCAAGAAATACCTGTTTGCACAATATCAGCCCGATTCGTTCAGTAGTTTAGCGTGAAGAGTTAACAAACATCCAAACATTCCCATTTTTAATATTAGAGCGATGTGATGACAGCCGTAAACAATCAGTTTCAGTTTGTTTCTAATAGTAATCATGAATCTCTTTCAGGGTCTCCAGACATGTCGGAATCAATTGACGAGCTAAAAGAGCGCCTTTCCTCCATGAAACGTCTGATGGAAGAACGGAAGGCAAGAAACGGACGGAAGGAGCTTCTGTTGGGACAATCACGCACCTTGAAGGAAACCGGCATCATCGACGCTAACTTTCTGGCCTTTGTCTTCGGGTCATCTCTATTTATCATCATCAGCGTTTCAATCTACGCGTTTTATAATCTATACACGGCTGTGCTGAAAAAGTTTCCTTCCTCACATACGGAACTGTAGGCGGTTAGAATTGATCTTAGATTGAACGATATGTAAAAGGAAAAAGATATGGGAACAAAATTGTTTATGATATGAATGAACTGATTCAAACGCATTGAAAATGGATCGAACCACAGGAAAACTGACGAAAACGGAACGTAAAATGGAATGAATGAGTATATGCAAAATGCTTGTTAGAAAATCCTCAATTTCTTATATCACAAGCTGGAAGACATGGATAAACCGGATCGTGAAAAGTGCGGATAAAGCTGATTGTCAACAATATAACATTAACTAAGGAATGCCAGACAACAACAAACAACAAATCTTACTCGCACACGTCTAAGTATTATTACGAAAGATTATTTTACCCTTTGATAGATTACTAGTACTTATTTCCCGTGAAAATTAACGGATATCGACATATTAGCTTTTTTTTTTTACTTTTCTGTATATAAGTCTATGTAAGCCTACGAATAAATGTTTATTCGTAGATGTACGTAAGCTGTTCTTTGACATTCGTAAAATGATAACTAGTACTCTTACATATAAATCAATATGTTCAATTGATATTATTTTAGGATTGTAAGATGTTAAATTATACAAGTAATATGTAATCCGTTAGATATAAATAATAATAAACTTATCAATAATGGAACCAGCGCTACATCGGTACCTGGTGCGAATAGATGGTAGCGGTGCGTTTCGATAATAGGTATCGGAAGTTCACTGACATAGACTTTAACTCTTCACTGACATAGACTTTCATTTTTCACTAAAAAAGACATTCAGTTTTCACTAAAATAGACTTTTCAAAATTTTTATTTAGCCACGGTTTTACTTTTTCCTGTTACTGTCCCAAAACTGGACAAAAAAAAACAACTGGACAAAAAAAAACAACTGAACAAAAGTCCCTATGATGCCTAGGTACATACCAAATCGTAGTCGGTTCAGAGCTATGTTGTTCTCGTAGAAACACTCATTGTGTAGAAACACAATGAGTGTTTCTAGTTTTTGTTTTGCCAAAAATATTTAGACGCGTTGAGAACAACATAGCTCTGAACCGACTACGATTTGGTAGGCATCATAGTGACTTTTGTTAAGCTCAGAAATACCTATCCAATATTGGTGTATGCTCACAGTGCAGCTATTCTTAACTAGCAAATTTTAGTGAATGTTAGGTATTTAAAACAAATATGAATTTTACTAAACTATTTCCCGAATTCTTACTTGTTAAAATTTAATTCCTAGGATGATTGTGTTTTCTAGGCAGCGGTAGAGGGAGCTGAGTTTTGACCATGTTCAATTGAAATTTTGTCAAAAAGGTGAGTCAAAAGTCACTTCGCTTTCACTGTTGTCCGAAAATACTACCTCTAATGAAATTTTAAGTTAACAGTCAGGATCACTGGTTGCGCTAAAATGTTCTTTTTCTTAAAAGGTGGGGTATTCGTTGAGGAATGGGTATCTATGTAACTTTTAGTATGGATTTGTCAACCATTTAGGGAGGTATCTTATGTAAAATAGAAAATAAGATTTTGTCTACGTAGTTATTTAATATAGATATTATCAACATGCCCCCAGATCAGTAGGTAAACTGTAATAGAAATAATTATCTACTCTTTAATATAAATTAATTAAATTACCATTTAATATTTTAATCAAACCTAGATCATAAATAAATTAAGGTTAGACTTTGAATAAATCAATTTGACTCTTAAAGCTGTTTTTTTTACCTGTTTTTATCCCACGAAGCCGAGGTGGCAAACAGGCATGCCTGATGAAAAGCGTTCACCGCTACGCTTCTACTCTGTGAGCTGTTTGCGAATAGTAGATTTGAATCGCTGACAAACACTCAGAAAAATAGTCTTTTCTGATAAGAATACCTATATTATGTGTCAAGTTAGGCCGAAGGCAAATTAGTAAGTGGACAGCATTGGAAGTGGTCAAGTTAGGAAGCGGACAACACTGGAAGTGGTCAAGTTAGGAAGTGACGATTCAGGAAGTGGTCAAGTTCGGAAGTGGACAAAGTCGTCCTGAGTGACATCAGGGACACTACACGTGCTGTACCGGCCCTTTCAACGTCCTCATTGCCTTACCTCTGTATAGTATGGATATGGTTATTTTATTTTGTGATTAAGGTGGGCCCAGATTAACTAACATGATAGAGAACTTTGTTAATTGTCTGGTTGGACACTTTTCTGCCAGTGTCAAGTAATTGAAAATAATTGTAAATTATATGAGTAATCAAATTATGAAGATTATTTGATATTTTCACCAGAGCCTAGTTCGTTATCTAGCAACTAGGGAGACGAAATGTTGGAGTCCCCCTTACATCCCAAACATAATGATAGTACCATGAAAGAGAATTAACATAATATGTCAGTATATTTATGAAAACTGGTTGTATACTCATAGAAAGAACAATCAATTCCCTCCATAAATAGCGACGTACATAATAGACGAGTCAGCTAAAACATTACGCGTCGAAAAAAATTGCACGCTACTGATTTTTGGGATATTGTTGACATTTACGATACCACCTATTGTAAAACGAAGTTTGCAAATTTGAAAGACCTGTACTAACTTCGTGGTGCTCGAAAAACCTAGACTTTTGTCAGTTTTTGGCTCACAACTGCAAAAAAATGCATTCAACGGCATACATCCATGACACTTTTAAAGAAGACAAAATTAGCGACAATTTGAGCACCTCAGCTCTCTATGTCCAATAGATCTCGAGATCCATCACTTCAAAAAGGGACCAATCTCACTAATATATATAATATTATAAACGTGAAAGTTTAGATGGATGGATGGATAGATAGATGGATGGATGGATGTTTGTTCCTTTATCACGCCAGAACGGCTGAACGGATCTGAATGAAATTTGGCACAGAGATAGATTATAGTCTGGAATAGTACATAGGTTACTTTTTATCCCGGAATTCCCACAGGAACGGGAACTACGCGGGTGAAACCGCAAGGCGCTGCTAGTATTCCATAAAGTGAGAAATTTGAATTTGTTAATACCTGTTAAAAGCCAGTGCCTATAATAGGCACACTACCTAGCCTCTGTGCGGTGCAATCCGAAGGGATGCACAACACACAAACAAAAGTCATGGGCAGTGAAAGTGTTAAAAGGTAGTATCTACAAATCAACACCTCTCAGTTCAAATAGGTTAGAGACGTGTCCTACAAAGTATTGTCCCACGTTCACTTGACTCTTTAAATTACATTTCTACGAACAAATAGTCAAAGCTCTAC
This sequence comes from Eupithecia exiguata, assembly GCA_947086465.1. Classification (NCBI taxonomy): domain Eukaryota; kingdom Metazoa; phylum Arthropoda; class Insecta; order Lepidoptera; family Geometridae; genus Eupithecia; species Eupithecia exiguata. The sequence continues at coordinate 1,132,691 of OX352246.1, forward strand.
AAAACGACTTGCAAATACATATGTCTGTTGTACAAAACTAGTGTTATGTTCAACATAATCTGCAACACGTTTAACCACATGAAAACACACTCTAGTTCAGTCAGATAGAGTCTTAAATGCAGTGAATAAAAGTGCTACAATAGGTGAGCCCTTGGCATGCATAATGTAGTTTTCAAATTGGGCAAATGCATTCGAGGTTGTCGATTTGCATTTGGAAATTTAAATTGAGTTTGTACAAACTGCTCGCAGGTGTTGAAAATTGCAGCCAAACTTCTAATATGTTTGGGGATATGAGGAGAAATACTAAAAGGCCAGGTAAAAGGTGGCAGTGGGCTGGCCTATCGCGAGAAGAACCGACAACCGCTGGGGTAAACGTGTTCTTGAGTGGAGACCGCGACTCGGCAAACGTAGTGTAGGACGCCCTCCGACCAGGTGGGATGACGATTTGCGAAAGACTGCTGGCAGATGCTGGATGCGGCAAGCTGAAGACAGGGCACTATGGCGCTCATTAGGGGAGGCCTATGTCCAGCAGTGGACTGATATAGGTTGATGATGATGATGACTAAAAGGACGTTTTCCACCGGAGCGAAGCAAAGAAAAGATGTGAACATAGAAAGTCCGCGTCACATGACCATTGCGACAAGGTGTGGTCGTGATATTTGAATGACCTAATGTGTAATTTATGTACGCATCAAAATTTATCTATACCAATATTATAAAGAGGAAAGATTTGATTGTTTGTTTCAATTACTCGTACCTGTGAACGAAGATAGGTACACTTCCTTTTTAATTTTAAAACCCGAGGAATGTAACATTCGGGTCAAACCCCTACGGGTTTAAAGAGTGTCATAAATTTAGTCCTATGTTTATTCTTTTTAAATAATTAAATAAATAAAAATAAATAAATAATTGAGAAGGCTCCGAAACTATTGGACCTATTTGAAATATTCTTTCACCTTTTTATCATATTTTTTTATTAAGCGCCGACACAAAAGAAGGATTTTTATAAGTTTGACGTGTGGATCTGTGTCTGAAGTGTCTGTGTGTGTATCTATCTGTGGGTTGTTGCGGCATCATAGCTCCCAAACGGATGATTGTTGATTTGATTGTTTGTTTTGTCAAAAGCAGACTTGATCGAGTGTTCTAAGCATGGAAAGTCTGCCAAGAGTGTGTTATAATTTACGATTTTTAGTTTTTTGTTAAATACCTATATGTACCCGTGCGAAGCCGGGGCAGTCCGCTAGTTTTTTAATAAGTAAAGTAATAAATAAATAATGCTGGACAATTCACACAGCATCTTCTAGTCCCAAGCTAAGCAGAGCTTGTCTTATGGGTACTAGATGAATGATATACATAATACAATACATAAATATTTTTATTACACAGAAAATACAAAATATTTGCAGATTGTACATACATTTGTAATAAGGCGGGAATCGATTCCGCAACCTTATTCGTCACAGGCGGACCTTCGGCCGCCACGCCACATTGGTCGTCACGTCACTTACAGATTCGTATGATAGAACGGTGTTTACCAGAGGGTTATGCTATGGAGCGCAGCATCCTTGGAGTCAAACTCTCAGACCGCAGAAGGAACTCGACGCTGCTCTCCCAAATGTAGCAGACCTAGCAAAAGTGCGCCAAATTAAAATGCGACTTTGACATGTATAATACCTGTCAAGTTCTCATAAAGTGTACATTTGCCTGTCTGTGATCAGCTAGGTCATCATCATCTCTGTCAGCCGCACGAGTCCTCTCGTTCCGATGAACGATGATAAGCTGGGTAAGCGATACAGTGAAAGAATCTGATCAAGTGGGTGAATGATGAAATGGGATGTAAGCGGCCGGACATGTGAGCCGTATGCCGGAAATATTCTGAGGGGAAACGATTGAGGAATATACTCCAAATGGGCACATGCTGACTCACACTTGACTGATTTATTCTGTTTTCAGCCCGTTACTAAAGGGCACGATTTAATTACAAAAAGTGTAAAGTTGACATTTTTATCAGGACAAGCTCATCTTAGCTTTAGGGGCAAAGTTTGGACAAAATGTCCGTCGTGAAGGATTTCTTTATGTAAATATTCAGCTTACTATGGTGTAGTGGGCTCTGGACGAAAGTGTAAAAAGTTGCAGGTTCTGTTATACTGCGAGACAAACGCTTACAGTTTGCAACTGAAATATTTTTTTTTATTACATCTACAAAAGAAGGTCGTTGTCTCCATTTCATAATTTTCCTGATTTAAGACCTGAAAGCACTTTGAAAATATCAAAAATTATTCATTTCCCCCTAACTACAAGCCTAATCTGATTTCCGACAACATGAAAAACAGCAAACAAATAAAAAGCACATCTGGATATCATCTTAATACTCACTTAAAACGGCGGAAATTCTGACTAATGGCAACACTGACTATCTCTGACATCAGGTTGTAACACTAACGATCTGTTCATCCCCCTCTCTCTCATTCATAGCCTTATGATTTCCTGTAAGTAGAGCGAGATGGTGAGATTGGAAGTTGGTACGTGGATTGAATAAGTATGGCTGTGACGGCCGAAATGATAGAATTGCTGTGTTAATGAAAGCATCATAGTGACGGTAAGTTATCTGCTTCTGTTTTGTCGAATAACGTATATTACAGGGCGTAAATTCAACTGGCAGTAACTTATAACGACAACGGTAACATATTGTAAGTTTAATTCAAGATGTAAGAATATGTGTTTGTAGCGCATTCGTAGACCGTAGCGGTGTTTCGTAGCAGTAACTATTGTTTCGTAGACATTTCGTAGCTATTTCGTAGACCCTTATAAATTATTAATATTTCGTAGACTTTTTGTAGGCAAAACGAATTTTCGTAGCAGTTCGTAGAATCTAACTCAGGAAAAAATTAAACCGGCCAAATGCGTGTCCGACTCGCGCACGAAGGGTTCCACACCATCTATAAAAACGGCCAAAAAATCATGTCTGTTGTATGGGACACCCCCATAAATATATATTATATTGATGGAAGTGACTCGAGGGTAGAAATAGCTTTTTGCTATAAAAGCCGACGGAACGAGGGACCGACGATTATTCCGCTGCAAGTCGTCGTGCTGAACGGACGTTCACTGTCTTGTGTAATGTTGTATCGTTGCAATAAGTACCTAAGTGTAGTTGAATAATAGAAATTCTCATTGTGTTGAGAAATTCATTTTCCATTGTTTAAGTAAAATCCTATGAGGTTATGAAAATTGTGTTTTTTTTAAATAATCAATCTTCTGATTGTTAATATCACTGTGCGATGTGCGCTCACAGTGTGTTTTATTTAGCATGTTTGTTTTGGTTGTGGTTATTTATGTACAGTTGCAGCTGAATATGTTGTCTTCGCTAAGCTTGAGCGAAATTTTGAGATTCAATGATGAATTTTTGCTTTGAAAGTACTTCAATATTCAGCTGTGTGTGTACTAGTTAGCGTAGTACAATAAAACCTTAACAGACTAACAACTACTATGGCATTAATGTGTCCAAAATGCCTTTTTGTTAACTTGTTGTCATTGTTCACAGCAACGAGTGATGATGATGTTGACCCATAACAGGAACTGACCGAACGTGTCGCAGTTGACCAACCTGATCGTTTCTCACCACACGATCGAGAAACAGGGCCTTCCACTGTGAGAGACCACCAGGAACTAGCATCTTCACGAGACTTAGATCTGCCTAACGCTTGATTAAGTCTGAGCACCAACCATGCATACCCTGGATCTGTCGAGGCGCCAGAAACTGTAGGAGAGGCCGTGATGGAAGTGACTCGAGGGTAGAAATAGCTTTTTGCTATAAAAGCCGACGGAACGAGGGACCGACGATTATTCCGCTGCAAGTCGTCGTGCTGAACGGACGTTCACTGTCTTGTGTAATGTTGTATCGTTGCAATAAGTACCTAAGTGTAGTTGAATAATAGAAATTCTCATTGTGTTGAGAAATTCATTTTCCATTGTTTAAGTAAAATCCTATGAGGTTATGAAAATTGTGTTTTTTTTAAATAATCAATCTTCTGATTGTTAATAATATTTTAATTACTTATTTATAAAGTGAATATATAACTAAATATTCTGTGAATATTTCAAGCGTCTACCTATTGCCGTTATCAATATCGAGCAAAATCGAGCAAAAAAATGTTGTATGGGAGCCCCCTTAAATATTTATTTCATTAAAAAAAATTGTGTTTGTGGTTATAGCAGCAACAGAAATACATCATCTGTGAAAATTTCTACTGTCTAATTATCACGGTTAATGAGATACAGACGGACAGACAGACAGACAGATAGACAGATGGACGGACCACGGAGTCTTTGTAATAGGGTCCCGTTTTACCCTTTGGGTACGGAACCTTAAAAAGTAACCTACGACTGTTGAATATTTCGAAAGCTACAATAAAAAAAAAGTTTTGATAAAACTGTCAAAAATCCTCTGCGTTCACTGTACATCAAAGTAACAGCATTACAGAGGATCGGGGGCCATGTTCTTTGAAATTATGTACTACTCAGACCTCTTCTAAACTTTTCCATCAATGGAAAGTACAATTCAAAAGATTTCAGTAGATCAACTCAAAGTTGTGTAGACCAAAATATCACGTAAACATGTTCGTTTAAAGCTCCCAAATGGAAACTTAAATTTTGGAAATAAAAATTTCCAGATGTTTAACTCCTCGAAACATATTATTTTTTTCAGCATTTTAGCCCTCAAGTTCTATCAACATAATGGACGCATCTATTCCTTCACATATCTCGATATTGGCAAGCAGCCTGCCGGTCATGTAAGCTCCAAGCTTTCAAGTTACCAACGATATAATAATACCAGCTTTCTGCGGTCAGGTTTCGGTTTTCGCTTCCCATCCCTAGATCCCCACCCCCAACAGAACAAAGTAACAGGTAAAGGTACTGGCTCGCGCACTGGAGCTCAGTACCTCGCGACCTCTCCAACAGAACAGTCAACAGCCACCCATGACTTAGAAAAAAACAATTCACTTGTGCCACATTGAGCTGTAGAACGAGAGAACTAAGGTATGTTTTGATTATAACCGTTTTGGGCATCTTAGATTTACTTTACATCAGTTTTATGATATTTTTCTCTAGGAATGTTGGAGTAAATTAATTAAATTAATATTAAATACGACAGCTTTCAAATTAATTTCTAGAATACACAGTATATTTGTTCGTGGTAAATTATTAATGGTTTTAATCAAGGACGTCATGTACCACAACGTCTTTGTATTGACTTAGACTGTTTTCATTGAAACTACGCGCAAAAAAGACAAATGTATTTAATAAGAAAGAAATTAAATTATTTAAAATAAGTTGGAATGAAATAAAACAACAGTAAACTGCGGTTTACGAACAAAAGATTGGCCTCCGTAGGCAACAATTTTTGTGGTCATATTTTCAGACTTCAAAAGGGTAGTATTTTTTTACACATTTAATGTTCAACGCGTGGTTAAAACCTCTCAACAAAATTATACTTTCAGCAATTGTTTTTCGCGGTTCGCTTTTGTTTCACTCTTTTGTTTTATAGAGTCGCTATATGATTTTAGCGAACAAAGGAATCTGTTGCTCTTTTCAACAAGTATGTGGGACAACTCCAGTATTATGAGGGATGTCTCGCCTGCTCAAAAACAGGCACACGGGCGAGTGTCACCTTCAAATGATTACGGAATAAATGGCCCGAATCGATTCCAGAATGGGTCAGTTATCCTGATGAATCGTGGCCAAGAAGTCCTCTTCTCTTGCTGAAGATGACTACTAGGATACAATTAATTTCTTTTACTAGGATACAAGTAGATCTTACAATTTTTTTCAGGGTTCCGTTTTTAGCATAAATTAAGCTGGCTACTGTAACAGTCAGTAATTTCACCTATACACCCAGTAATTATGATTAGCGGTCTATGCTTTAATGGCAGAAGGTTCATTCAAAAGCTGTGTTTCTGATAGTTGGAGCTGTAGTGGATTTTGACCGTTTCCAAAGGAAATTTCGCGCACAACGTGGTAGGATTCCTTTGATAAAATTGACAAAAATCCTCTGCGTTCCCACTGTACATCAAAACAACAGCATTACAGAGGACCGGGGCCATGTTCTTTGAAATTATGTACTACTCAGACCTCTTCTAAACTTTTCCATCAATGGAAAGTACTTACCCGGATGTGCCTTGTAAAAGAGCACCGTTACAGGTCCCTCGTCTTTTTGACTATTCTGTTACTCGACTGTTTCCCATGAGAACCTTTGACCTCATAACAGACACGAGTACAAATATTACCCTGCTTAGGGACTCGAACCTACGCAGCTACGTTTGTAGCGTGTCGGTTATAACAGGTAGTTACTTAATTTTATATTGCGCCACTGTGAGACGGGAGGTTTGTTTCGGTAAAAGGTTTTATTTTTACAAAATATTAAGGCTTGAGGTTACTTTTTCATGGCGTAGCGGTTTTATAGTGGCTGTGATGCGAGCATTGGTCTTAACATTTTTCTTACTATCCAAATCAATTGTAGAACCTAACACACCATTTTTTTTACTTATTACGTACTACTTACTACGCGCCTGACGAACCCCATTTGGAAGACAAACATGATACTGAAAAATGACTAAATCCGGTTCTGTTATAGTGAAAACGTCAAAAAAAAACATTCGTTTTAATACGACTTGACGAATGAGTTTACATCTAATTTCATACTATTTTATGTACCTAAAATGGCTTTCAATTCTGTAGCTTCTACATTTCTGACAAAGAAAGCGCTATCCCCGAATAATACAGAAGTTTTCTCATTTTCGGACTTGTGAAGTAGGTAATTCACTTTCACCTTATTTCAGATTTTGTAAACTTTCAAAGACATATTTTACCTTCGCCAAAGTTATTGGTGAAAGTGTTTTAGTTGCTGGCAGCCGACGTTATTGGTTTTATTTAGCAATACGGCTTTGATTTTTATTGTTGAAGGTTTGCTTTTGGTGTTTTTTGAAGAATAGGAATATATAATATATATTCCTATTCTTACTAAAATACTGTACTGTTGTAACAGTAGTACCTACCACTGACATATGTTAGTTACTCAAAATAAAACAACATAAAAGCAAATAATAAAACCGGCCAAGTACGAGTCGAATTTATTATATTTTGTTGTTTAGTATCTGTTGTTATAGCGGCAACAGAAATACATCATTTGTGGAAATTTCAAATGTCTAATTATCACGGTTCATGAGATACAGCCTGGTAACAGATGGACAGACGGACAGCGAAGTCTTAGTAGTAGGGTCCCGTTTTTACCCTTTGGGTATGGAACCCAAAAAAACAGTTACTACTAAAAAAATGAAAAACTTTATTAACAAAGAAAATTACAATCAAATAATAGAAACCAACGAGAACTCGTATTTACGATTGAGACTAACTACAGACTGTTACTACTTCGATTTCTAAACAAAAAATAAACGCCAGCGATTTTTTATAATTTTCCTTTGTACTATGATCGACTTCGAACCACCCGTGAAAGTTTGGTTTCTTTTCGTTTTGTTAAATCTTGTTTTTATTGGTTTTCAGGCTGAATAAGTAGGTACTAAATAGCATTTTACTTTAAAAATCGGCCTAATTCATTTTTAATAATGGACATTAAAAAAGCTTTCAACACGGTGAACTAGCTTCTATTAAATACAACTAAGACAGGGTTGTGACTAATATCACTGGTAGTTACCATTTATAATACGGTAGGCGAGGTTTTAACGTTTCTCAAGGGAGGATGTTTGACTAATAGTCCGACAGACAGATTAGGGATAGTCTTTTTTTGTAAGATGGCAAAAAAATTATATAAAAAGCTTCGATAAAAGTAAAAAAGGTAAGTAAAAAACCTTTTTTTACTTTTATCGAAGATAAAAAGTGTTGTTTTGAATTTCCTTGAAAATGGATAAAATTGAAAAAGTGATCAAATTTCTAAATTTGAAAGGAATTCAGGTCTCATATATTTTAGAAGAAATTCAAAACGTTTTAAAAAAACTGACGGCAGAGTTTAAAAGGGGTCGTATACAAGCGTTCAAGATGAACAACGCACCGGTCGCCCAAAAACTGTCTCCACGCCAGAAATGATCACAAAAGTGCATGGTTTAGTTTTATCGCTCCGGTGATTGAAGTTGTCCGAAAAAGCTAGTAAAGTGGGAATGAATGAATTATCGCCAAGGTGGGTGCCGCGCGGTGGGCGTTTGCTCAGTGATGACGACATCACATCGGCTGTGGACGGCAATTTTTCAGACCCTTTGAGGTCTGAAAGAGACCATTACAAGGATGGCTTATAGCTTTAGAGCATCGATGGAGTAAATGTGTAGAGGCCAGCTACAGGCGAGTATATTGCAAACTGAAAAGTATTTTGTGTCTTTCTTATGCATATTTTTTTTAATTCGTTTTTAAATAAACGCTTATTTATTTATATATTTACGTTATTATAGGTTATAAATAGTTTTCACGGATAACCGTAACAGATAATATATCCGTTAGAAAAGGGTTAATAGGTAGTAATAGTTAGTAAACTTGTTAATAGGTAGTAAACTTTTTTAAGTATCTAAAACAAAATTACTACCATTATAAATTGGCAGAGATAAATTCTTTAGATGTGTCCATTTTGGTGACTTACTACAGAAAGCTCCCCGCTGTTCTCAATATGCCAGTTTCACTTAGCCAATAGCGAAAAATAGAGAAGACTAACTTTTAAAGTGCTCACGAGTCTAGATTCGATGCCTCAACATAAATAGGCTATTGATCGACCTGGATAGAGGCTGCTCCAGCGATAAATTTAGTCGATGTAAAAGGTCAGAATGTGAATTTTCGCTGTAAAAATAGCCATTAAATTTGGGAAGTGGTTATCTAGGCGTTCGAGAAAGGGAGTTAGGGTCGCTTCGGGTAAACATGTAATGAATAAATAAAATTTAATTATTTTGTAATGGGTAGGGTACGGATGCAGTGTAGCATTAACACATCAAGTGCGATAAACCCTTGTTAGGGGAGGCCCGTCAAGCAGTACGCAACGTGTACCACGTTGGAGTGCTGGTGAGGTGGGTATTTATCTTTGAGAACTGGAGTAGGAATATATAATGTTTAATTCTTTCAAGGCCCAGTACGCACATGTCGGCCAGCGTCACAGTGTAGCGGCGGCGGCGTTAAAAGGCCTGCGGATGATAAATTGACCATACAAACATACTACCAAAATGAGTTGTAATTCAAGCATATATCCACCATTATCATGTTGTTTTTTGTATTCGAATGGTAATTGTCTAGGTCCTTGTTTTTTTTCATAATACTCACCTATAATTAAATGTAAGCAAATCGCATTGTGAACTGCGTGCTTCTAACAGTCCATTAAAAAATGAACTTTGTAAAAGCGTGACAACACTGCAATGGAATAAAAACAAAAATGTAATGTGGTACTGTCAGGTACATAAATAAGTTAATAAAACTCTTTTTTACCATATGATACAGATTCGCACAAGACTATTCAAGTCATGGAATATTTTGATGGTTTTTAAGAAACTAAAGACGGACTTCAAATTACTTAATATTTACACTGTTCCATAAGTTTTGCAGCAGAAATGTTGATCACGACTCAATTTTTAATGAAACATTAATGGGACATGGATCTTTTGCTACAAAATAGCCAAAGAATCATCCAAAATGGTGCATAATTCGGAGTAATCGACGAACATACTTAGAAAACATAACTATACCTACAAAAATATACCTCCTTCTTTTTTGAAGTCGTTTAAAAAGGACTTCCAAGAAGGTGGCTTTTCTAAATTTACTACACCTTTACGGAATCACACTAACATTATAAATGCGAGAGTTGTAAGACATTTTATTAAGAAAATTACACTATCAGATTAAAACAATTACAACTAGTATTTACACTTATATCTATTTTCTAAAAATCTATGCCGTCATCTGAAGGCAGATAGCCCAGAATGATGGCAGCATTGCCTCGTTGAATGGCAATGCTAAATCGTTGACCGAAATTCAGCCAGGATTCCGACCTGTGAACTCTATGTATGTAGTTTTGTAAGATATTTGTATATTGCGTGTGTACCAGGACCCCAAGGGTTTCCACCCCAAAAGGCTTAAATAGATAATCTCGGTCAAGATTAACGTATTTCGCCGTTTGAGGGACTCTGCTGATGTATGCGAGAGTCTGGTTTGGATGGATGGATATACATCGTTGTATGTGTAGGAAATTTTAGGGGCTCTTGTTTAACTTTTAATTTTCCGTGGTCAACTAACCAGTTTTGTCGTTTGGATTAGAAGACTATCCCGAAAAATATACAGCGGAATAGCAGTTTTCCCTGACTGTACTAAGCCCTCTTGGGAAGAAACTACAAGGGCTTTTACCCATATTAGGGTTTTCCACGTGACGTCACACTAAGTATGAATAATGCTACCCTTTCACAAGTTAATTGAAATTCTCCTAGAACATTTGGAGCAACGAGCTTGGAGAAGGAGCTTTTTACCCGCGGGGCGCGGTGTATGTTTTTCGAGTGTTTCCATGTGGTTGGCAGACACTCTGTTATTGCCTCGAAGCTTCCAAACGGTGAAGTGATTTGGATTAATATTAATCTAAATCTAAATTAATATTAATTAATGAGATATCGAAATATTAGTACTACTATTGCCTGGACTTCTCTACACTTTGACTTCTCTACTGGACTCTTTGCCCACAAATATATCAAAAAAATGTTAAAATTCGGAGATCGAGTGGTTTTTATAAGAAGTACTTCAATTTAATTTATTGATTTACTAGTTTCTGCCCGCGGCTTCGCCTGATTTATCTCTTTGGAAACCTTTAGAGGTTATTTATATCCCGTGGAAACTGTTACATGTGATAAAAAGTAGTAACACGTTCGATTCTATTAACTTAGACCTACATCTATGCAAATTTCAGCCTGATCGGTTTAGTCGTTTTGTCGTGAAGAAGTGACATAAATCCAACCTTTAGCATTTATAATATTAGTAATTATTGAGGATCGGTTACGAGTTTTGGTTGTTTGTTAAAACTTACCAATTGCGTAGTGAAACAAGCTAGTTTCAATTTGCGGCACTGAAACGAAACTTTGGTCACCAAAGTCATTGATACTGAATCGTACCTACCCCAAAACTTTGTTAATTGTTACAAAGTTAATCAAAGTTCCCATATGAAGTGTTACCCTACCCCGAGAGACCTCAAGGTGGGAACTACAAGGTAACAGATAACGATCAAATTCTGATTCAACAATTAACAAAAGCAACAATGTGAACAATGCCAAAATTACAAAGGGCACCCACGTAGCGATTCCTTGTTTGTCTGTTATTTAACATCGTTACTATAGAAAGGAAGGAGTCGCTTTGAATAAAGGTAATTTAGGTATTTTTTTAAGTCGTAGGTATGGGGAGTCCAGCATCGCGTCTCCCAAGCCAACGTTACTTGCACGAGGTGCAGGTAACGTTGACGTGCTAGATAACGAACTACGCTCTGGTGAAAATAACAATCTTCATAATTTTGGTTACTCATATAATTTAAAATTATTTTTCAATACTTGGCACTGTCGTACCATTGGTGGGGGGGGGGGGGGGGTGGGGGGGGGGGTAATTCCCATAATCCCCACGCTGGCCATGCGGGTGAGGGATCGCAGTTTAGTGATGGAATTTCGAATCGCCATTAACAAAGAATCATTATCATCAAGTCGTGACGTACAAATCACCTACCTACTGGTTACTGTGAGCAAAAAGCTTCTGGTGTTCGTTCGGTACTTTCCGTTCTATCGTAGACTCATTTTTTTGTCGTCTCATGTGTTCCCATTTGTAACCTGAAACAACATTTCAATACTGTTTGTTCCGCTCGTGTTACCTAGAGCTTTGAAACTACGTTATTTCATGTGGGGCCATCGATTCGTAGGTTTATCAAATATGAATGGATACGCTCTGTTACGTTGTCTCTACGTTAACGTTCTAGATCATCTAGAAACAGTATTGTAATTAATTGATTAGAGAAAAAAGTACAAAAAAGTATTATAAATTAATTAATTAGAGAACAAAGATATGAAAACCATATATTTTTGAGTTACTAAAGTTGTTAAACTCATTGAAACATAGAGGAAAAACGCCGCCGCCGCTGGTACTTCAGAGACTACTAGTGGTTTATTTTTCGCTTCTTTCACTAGTGGACAAAAAATTTAAGCGAACAAAATCAATAACATTTTGTTTCTTATTAGTAATTACTATTTATTTTTTAGAAAATAGATTTAAGTGTAAATATTAGTTGTAATTATTATTGTATTATCTATTGGTACATTTATTGTGTTAATACTATTTCTAATTATTTTATTCTATTATGGTAATTTTCCTAATAAATATCGAAATTTATTAAGCTGTTTATGTATAAAATTTTACTTGTCCAATTGCTTGTTTTGTAAGCATAAGTAAATAAAGTTGTTGACTTTGACTTTTTGACTTTTAGATAATATTATATGGAACCCAAAAACAAAGTGCGTGAGTTGACAAACAGATAATTTCAGTGCTTTCAAACACGAATAAGAAAATTATACTTTTGTGTATGTGTCGCTTTTTAGGGTTCCGTACCCAAAGGGTAAAACGGGACCCTATTACTAAGGCTCCGCTGTCCGTCTGCCCGTCTGTCCGTCTGTCACCAGGCTGTATCTCATGAACCGTGATAGTTAAACTGTTGAAATTTTCACAGATGATGTATTTCTGTTGCCGCTAAAAACAGAATTAAATAAATATTTAAGGGGGCTCCCATAATACAACAGACGTGATTTTTTTGCTCGTTTTTGTAGATAATGGTACGGAACCCTTCGTGCGCGAGTCCGACTCGCACTTGGCCGGTTTTATTTTGTTACACCTTGTTTCTGTCAATGGTAATTGTACCATTCTTCGAATTAGAAACTAACGTCATCTGATCAGGAAAAGAAGGTCCTCTGAGTTACTAAATGTGTTTTGTTACGAATGAGTTACATCAGCTAAATTATGGTAGCCCAAATATTTTAAACGTCTGAAAAGTAAGAGTCTAGATCAGCAAACACAAATTCTCCAGAATTTTCTCCGGAATTCATTTTTAAGAAAACATTTTCAGAAGAAATTTTATACTTACTTACGTAAGATAAAGGTTCGTTTCTACGAGAATACCTTTGTAGGAATATTTCGCAATTGCTCTGTGAAATCCCAGAAAGGTGTCCGTATTTCGTTACATTCTTTGATGTTGCGAAGATCTTTGAACAATGAAATGGTTCATGATTTATTTTTATTAGAACAGTTTTTGAAGCATTCAGAAATAGGTTAGAAAGACGATTCAATAGGTATAACAAAATGTAGTTTAAAAATTCGTCATTGAAACAAATGAACTTTGACTCGTGGTAACTAATACTATATTTTTCGAAAATTGAAAGTCGGGTTTTTTTTTAATTCTGTTCTTTGATCGAAGCTGAACCCCCTCTGAAAGTTTAGTCCCTAATTTTTGTTACACCCTGCATATGTAGTTATTCTGTGACATGTACGGGCTTCATACAATATTAATATAGTTTGTTGTTTGTGTGTTGTGTGTAACAAATATTGTTCGCTCTTTTTCTCTTTCATAAAAAAAAATCAGCTAAGGCTTCATGTCCATACGGTGAACGGTGACGTCACGTTTAGCATTTTGCGCCAAGTCTTAAAATATCTACTATTCAATTAAAATTTTCAAAATTTCACAATAAAAACATGAAAAAGTACAAAATCTGTATTCAGTTTCAGTTAATTTATTCAAAAACAATTAGAAACCAATTAGGTATACATTTTTGGAAGCCCGAGAACAATAAACTTCATTAACATGGCCGTCAATCCGCATTCTAATATTTTTACAGGGCAAATTCTATGAATGCTTGAATGAGTTATTCCTTGCAGGGCAGTAGGTCAAGGGTAGGGACCGGGCCTTGAAAAGGTTACTTGCCCATTAGTCCTTTGTTCTACCAACAAAACAATGACCAATTTCTTTAAACTTTTATACATAAAACCTTTCTTAGTTTGACAAATTCAATTAATACGTTAACTTTCAACGTTGGTGTTCTTTCAGTACAAACTAGGTTCGTTTTTAACCCGCTTATATTCATAATGAATTCTTATCCAGTCTATTTGTCTGGTAGAGATTACTTTTCAGCGATAACACCTTCAGTAGGACAATCAGAGCGATTCGTCATACAAACATTGCGTAAAAAATTGAAGTAATGAAGAAAATAAGTTGAATGTAATGAAAATTTCATACACAATGTAAGTTAGCATCATGTGCACAAACTACTTAATAAAACTAAACATTTTTTTTAAAATTATATTAAATTTATATAAAAATTTATATTTTTTTATAATTTTTTTTTTTTTTTTTAATTTATATATTTATTTTTCTTCGTTATTACGACCCCCATCACATGATTACAAGTGTTGTAATCGAGATATGAACATAGAAAATTAGTTTTTTTTGACAAATTTTACAATCATTCGAAAAGTAGCAAAAAAACGTTTAAAAATGCTATAGTTTTTTTATTAAAATCATTAATTTTACTAACACGGGTTTCGATGATAAACTCTGACATAGTTTCCCTCATTTTAGTTAGTGCACGTGATGCAGACTCACACTCTATTTTACGCAAATTTTACGCAATGTACATATTGTGACAATGAGATTTAATTTCTGTCTATTCTATTACTCTAGACATTCATGACTGTGGTAACCCAATTTTCACGTAATATTCATTTTGTAAAATGATGTGCTTTAAAGTAATTTTCATCTATCTTATTAACTCTCTTTTCTCTCTATAGGATAGATTTATGTCACATGGAGGAGAGAAATAAATCCCCTGAGATTTACAATCATAGTCCGTACAAAAACTGGTAGAGTCAGGCTAGTTGTCAATCTGCCTGAGACATCTATCAAAAACATTCATAAAAAGGTTAGAAAGACGATTCAATAGGTATGTAGTTCAAAAATTCGTCATTGAAACAAATGAACTCTGACCCGTATTTTATTAGGGTTCCGTACCCAATGGGTAAAACGCGACCCTATTACTATACTAAGACATCCGTACATCCGTAATGAATTCTATTACTAACACTTCGCTGTCCGTCTGTCACCAGGCTGTATCTCATGAACCGTGATAGTTAGACAGTTCAAATTTTCACACATGATGTATTTCTGCTGCCGCTATAACAACAAATACTAAAAAACAGAATAAAACAAAAATATTTAAGAGGGCTCCCATACAACAAACGTGATTTTTTTGCCGTTTTTATAGATAATGGTACGGAACCCTTCGTGGGCGAGTCCGACTCGCATTTGGCCGGTTTTGTTTATAATTTTCTTCTGAAAACCACAAAAGAAGCGCCTTCAAATATATTTCCTAGAATGACACGTGCTCTAACGGTGACTTTTTCCTCAACATTTCCCTCATTTTACTATCTGAATAAAAGACAATACGGTTTTTCTCTTTATCTCGACAAAAAGCTTCCATAACAGAATAACATAGTGCTAGTTTGTTGCTGAGATGAGAACAGATGGGTCAATCCATATCTGGTCCCAGGCAGGCTTTCTTGTTCCTTCCTATTTAAGGAAAATATATCAAAATATTTTACAAAAACGAATGTAGTTAATGTAATGAACTAAATCACAAGATAAAACCAATATAATATCAAAATATGAGGCCAAAAAGATTGAAATTGTTTTGGATAAATATAAGCCCAATTAAAATCCAAAGAACAGACAAATATACTTAACTTACAACCTTCTGTGAGGAGGAAAGGCCTTATAACCAGGACCAGGTTATAAGGCCTTAATATGAAATATGAGGAATTAAATTTTTGTGGCTTTATCTTATTCTTGAAAACGTATTCAACGTACTACCTACCTACTTATTAGAAGGGTTAAATACAATATATTTTAAAATGGATTTAGTCAAATTCAAATTCATAATATTAGTCTCAATATTGTAGGTATTATATTTTTGGGGGAGATGGTAGAATTTCACCCAAATTGTGTCAGGAGGAGATCTCCTCTAACCAGGCCGACCCAGCTGGTCCACTTGTCTGGTGGTCTTTCGACCAACAGTTGATGTTGAATACTTGTTTATAGGTCAGTTGCAATTGAATCAAGCGTTTGCGCGATCTAGGAAGTGTTCTCTTGTTGCATTCCAATTTTATTAAATTTTTGTCTTAACGACATCTAGCGGCTATCCATCGAAGCGCTTCTGTAGGCAGCTAGCTTCAGTTTTTTCATTAGAATTCATTGCGCACCTCTATTGACGTTAGCTTTGTAGTTAAGCCAATATCTCTCTAGAGGTCGCTACAATATTTGCCATATTTGGCACCGAATGCAGTATTTTATTTTTGAAGGGTTATTATTAACTTTTTAAAGCCACTATGATGGTGCATATTGGGTTGAACAAAGCTCTAGTGGTTTTTCCAGGGGATACTATGTTTTTATTGCATAAAAATCAAGTTCTTGCTGTTTTCTGTTCTCTATGACATGCCACTGCTACAAATACATTATTCTTAGAATAATCTATTCGCATTTTATTATTTACTACTTCACTCCATCGCAGATGTTACCAACTAAAATAATATGCGCATTCTTTATGTGGACGAGGATTCATGACAAGGTAGGTAACTTATTGTATTCCTTATTTATTTTCACAAATCTTTTTTTGGAATACAAGGTTATCCTATTCGTGGTTTCAATCCCTTTATTGTCCAGTTTTAGCGATCGACCAGGCCATCTCTTTGAACTCCACTGCACAACCACTTCTTCTTTCTAGCATTCGTCAAGCGCAAGCAATGGTTTTATGTGTTTTATTTACTCGTAAAAGATGAAATCATTGGGTCGCTTCTGGAACTGTGTTAAAGTCTGTCTTAAAATGCGTTACAATTTATTAAAAAATATATGTAAGTAAAGATCCGGAAAAAAAATAGAACTGGAGTATTAACAATTCTTTAAAATATGAAAGATATTACCAAGATTTGTCCTAATTGAAATTCATGAAAATACTCTCAAACTAATTCCATGACGACCTCTGTGGCGCGGTGGGCGAAGGTCTGCCTGCGACGCAGGAGGTTGCGGGTTCGATTCCCGCCTCGGGACAAATGTGTGTACGATCTGCAGAAATTTGTTCAGGGTGTTCTGGTCGTTTTCTATGTATAATAAAAAATATCTATCTTTGTGTTGTATTATATTATGTATATCAGTTACCTAGTACCCACAACACACGCTCTGCTTAGCTTGGGGCTAGATAATGCTGTGTGAATTGTCCAGCATTATTTATTTATTTAATCATTATAATAATTTCTTTAATAATTTCTATTTATGTTTATACATACTATATTTATACATCAATATATCTGCTGGCAGATGCTGGATGCGTCAAGCTGAAGACAGGGCGCTATGGCGCTCATTAGGGGAGGCCTATGTCCAGCAGTGGACTAATATAGGCTGATGATGATATTATATATCCAAGATCCTTTGCGCCCTACCATAGATTTATAAAGAAAACGCTTCCACCCTTCATATTTTATGTTAAAAGGGTGTCTCTGTATTAAAACAACCGAAAAGGTTTTCCTTCCTCCTTTCCTAGGGCTGGTACTCTCAAACTTTCAAAAAGAGAATCAAAAATAAACGGCAATACTCATAGACAGAATGTTGCCATTGCGAAATGGTTTGAATTTATTTCTTTATGTTAACATAAACCGTGCATCACGGTTTTGAGCCAGTTGGACCCTCGTTCTATCAAAGGCATCTAGTTCTTCGCGCCATCGTTTCTTCAGTGTTCCGTGACGCCTTGCGCTGCTGGACATGGAGGGATCAAGGGGAGGCTTTTGCCCAGCAGTGGGATGTTATAGGTTAACTGTATCTGTAAGGTGTACCATGTAATTTATAGAAATTTCGAGTAAAAGAAATGCCGAAAATACGAGCGAGTCAAATGATAATACGTAAATAAATAAATGAATTCTTTATTCAGACGTAAATTACAAGTTACTTAAAATCAAGAATAATAATAATAATAATATTTAGAGTTCAGTTGCCATTCAAGAGAAACCCAACATGAGGATTCTAAAGAGTTTACACCCTGTTGAAAGATTGCATCATGGGCGAAAATAATAAATTCAATATTTTAATATGGGGCAATATGGATCAGTTGAGCTACCTGTAGATTGTTTGCAACAATATGCAGTTAGCTCAATTGTAAATACTAGTTTTAATTTAATTCTATTATTTGATTGTAATTTTCATTGTTAATAAAGAATTTACAAATAATAAACTTAATTTTTTATTAGTAGAATACCTATATGGTACATTCACTTTACAGAAAGGTTAAATGAGACAACCCTACCGTTTTCGGGAGTTTATGGTATTCCGGGATGATTTTATTATCTTTATGACATTATCCTGTTACACGGGTATCAATTTAAACTTTTTGTTAATTAAGCCTTTTGTTAAATAAAGAAGTAGGTACCTACATAGCTGCATTAATGAAAGGACGAGATAAAGATACTTTTCAGTGAGAAGCGGAAGCGAGAGCGGATTTTAAAAAAAGCCGCATTTTGCTTTTGTCCATTTCTAACTGTCAAAAGTGGGGCCACTTTACAGTTGTATTATAAATGCGAAGGTATGGATGTTTATTGGATGGATTTAGGGATGAATGGATGGATGTGTGTTACTTTTTCACGCCAAAATTACTGAACGGATCAGGATAAATTTTAGACAGATGTATGTAGCCCTAGGCCTGGAATCAAACATAGGCTACTTTTTATCCCGTAAAAAATCTGTTCCCATGGGATAGCAATAACCTTTCAACGATTCCATAGACACAACGCGTGCGAAGCCGCGGGCTGAAACTAGTTTCAAATAATACACCCCTTAAAATTAAATCTTTTTTTTCAGTTCACTCAAAAAATCTCGTCATTCTTCCACTGTGCCATGCAACCGAACTCAAAACTATGTTTTAGCTTTGACGACCTTTGTGGCGCCCTGGGCGAAGGTCCGCCTGCGACGCAGGAGGTTACGGGTTCGATTCCACTTCGGAACAAATGATTGTACGATCTGCAGATATTTGTTCCGGGTGTTCTGGCCGTTTTCTATGTATAATAAAAAATATCTGTCTATGTATTATGTATATCAGTTATCTAGTATTCATAACACAAGCATTGCTTAGCTTGGGGCTAGATAATGCTGTGTGAATTGTCCAGCATTATTTATTTATTAATTCATTCGCAAGGTTTTGTACAAAAAGGTGATATTTGGGGTTTTCTTGTTATTGAATTGAATCTAATAATAATTATGAACATTTTTATACTAAAGAGGAATGATATGATATTGAAGTAGTATTTTAGTCTCAAACCTGTAATCTCACTAATATTATAAACGTGAAAGTTTAGATGGATGGATAGACAGATAGATGGATGGATGTTTGTTCCTTTATCACGCCAGAACGGCAAAACGGATCTGGATGAAATTTGGCACAGAGATAGATTATAGTCTGTAATAGGACATAGGCTACTTTTTATCCCGAAATTCCTACGGTAACGGGAACTACGCGGGTGAAACCGCGAGGCGCTGCTAGTAATCTATAAACAGACCTTCAGTATCTCGTTATTCAATGTCCGATCCACTAAACCCACTGCACGTTCGTCGCTACCTAGTCAGTCAGTTTCCGGTCAGTGGTTAGGTCAGGCAACCGGAAGCTTCAGGCCACTGGCTGCACTAGCCTTGATTAGTGCTTTGATTTGTCCGCCTACGTGAGGTCTACGTGAAGCTAACGTGATGCTATGGCATTTGAATTGGTAATTGGACAACTACGCCACAACCTATACCGACGGAATCGAAGTTGACTTTGTGACAATTTGACTGAATAGTAAGTGCATGGTAATTTTGATAATTTATTATACCGCATTTTGAGAAGTACGATGACTACTTTGTACGTAAAATGTGTGCATCGACTTTTATTTGAAAAGTTCTGAGTAAAATAAAAGTGAAAACTTGGGAGTGTATACATATCTGAGCAGCTGACTGTACAGCTCATGTTTAAACAGGCTGTTGTCAGCAGTTTTACCATGTTTTTCCTGAAAAACAAAAGACTAAAGGTATCTTTTACCATATCTAGAAGGTCTATGCAAAATCTCAACTAGATCGGACTCGTTTGGAGCCAGATCAGGGTTCGGTTCTAAGACTACGATATACTACGACTAGGTAGAGTCACATAAGCCCAGATCAGGGCAAAATCCACCAAAGTCGTTAAACCGACCGCTGATTTGGGTGCAAACGAGTGTAGGGTCCACAATTAAAAAAAACCAGCCAAGTGCGAGTCAGACTCGCGCACAAATGGTTCCGTACCATTATCTATAAAAACGGCAAAGTCACGTTTGTTGTATGGGAGCCCCCTTTAATATTTATTTTATTCTGTTTTTTAGTATTTGTTGTCATAGCGGCAACAGAAATACATCATCTGTGAAAATTTCAACTGTCTAACTGTCACGGTTCATGAGATACAGCCTGGTGACACGGACAGACGGATAGCGAAGCCTTAGTAATAGGGTCCCGTTTTTACCCTTTGTGTACGGAACCCTAAAAAAGAGATCCCCTTAGACTTTAGATCAATGAGGGTCCAGCGCTGTTAACACACAACTCTCAGAGACGCCCACGTGTACTCTATGCCCTGAAAGATGTCACAAAATATGTCACAAAATAATGGCCGCTTTCGGAAAGCGTAGGTAGACACGTGTATTTCATATTGTTCTTTTTAACTTCCTGAAATACATTTAAACGAAGAGTATTTTGTACGTAATGTGCGTAAAACGTACGTGTTTATTACACAAAGCAAACAGGAAGCGCTCAACTTTCCGTTGACTCTTTGTACGAATCTGAAAGACTCAATCATTTTACGCCTCTTTACGTTTAAATAACGTACCTAGTATTTTTGTAAACTCTCAGACACGTTCCATTTCATGGTAAAAAACAATGTTTTGAAATATAACATGAATAACACGCTAGCATTGGAAAAGTAACCAAATAGATTCCTAGAGCGGCGTAGTTTTAGCAAAAAAACCTACTCTGAGCCATGATATTAGTTAGACAACCTTGTAAAATAGGCAATAGGCAAAATAGCAATAGATTTAATAAAAAAAAAACTTGAGAGGTGTCAAGGGACACCCGGATGGAACGAAGTTCCTTTCGATTAATTAGTGAAGGAAATATAATTAAAAAAAAATTTAAGTTATAATAATATTTTTTTATTATTAACAAATATAATGTAACTAATTTTTTAGATGTGCGCGAGCTGCAAGCAGCTATAAATGTAAGCCATTTTGGATTTAGAAATGGACATCTTTTTCGTAATCTACGTGTCCGAGTTAGTCGAAAACGACATCCACGAGTGACAACTGCGATAAAAAAAAATGTCAGCCATCTTGGACTTGAAAATGGACATCTTTTTCGTAATCTACGTATCTGAATTAGTCGAAAACGAAAC
Organism: Eupithecia exiguata; assembly: GCA_947086465.1. Taxonomy (NCBI): domain Eukaryota; kingdom Metazoa; phylum Arthropoda; class Insecta; order Lepidoptera; family Geometridae; genus Eupithecia; species Eupithecia exiguata. The sequence goes on from OX352246.1 coordinate 1,154,215, forward strand.
CCATAAGTGATTTTTGCGATTAAAAAATGTCAGCCATCTTGGATTTGGAAATGGACATCATTTTCGTAATCTACGAGTTCGAGTTACTCGAAATCCATACCCATATAAGTGGGTGGGTGCGAACACAAAGCGCGGCTCACTTCGCTCGCCTTGCTGTGCTCCTAAAGTTTTTCTTCAATTCGCGCTACAGAGCGCTGCGTATCGCTGCCAAGGAGGCAGCCATGGCCTCTAGAGAACGCGAGATCTTCTCGTTCGCTAAATGCCGCTCCTCAATCTGCATTGCCCACTGAGGCACATCTGCAGCATGTGATGTATCTGTAACAGTGTATAAAAATAGAGCTTTGGAGGAGGCTATGTCCAGCAGTGGACACTAATTGGCTAGCCATTGATGTGATGTGACATGAATAATGGTACGAGGACCCTAAAATTTAAAGTTCATCAGATACAAATTATTAGGTACATGATCGCCTGCGCGTTGGGGTCAATTGCGGTAGTGGCGTTGGCATATCTACTGGAGCGGTGGCAACCGACGTTGACTCTGTACATTAATATTTATACTGTTACAATACAAAAGATAAGATTTTATTTTCCCAGTAGATGAGAACTTATGAGAAGGAATGTATAAAATTTTAGATAGATATTAGACAGTCGATTTTAAGTAACAATAGACCGAACCGTTATAAACAATAAATCTTGCATCATCAAAGAGGAAATACATGTTGTGCCTATGCTATACAGTATTGGATAGGATCAAGGATATGATAGCACACCTGGGAGGAAGCAGTCCAGCTCAATCGTGAGAGCTGGCTCAGGAAGCGGCTGAGGCTCTTTAAATTTAATTTGAGGCTCGGGAACGGGCTGAGGCAGGTATGGAGGCAGTAGCGGTGTCAGGCTGTGTGCGCTGTTAAATACATTATAACACTAAGTATGAGTTTGGTAATTGAATGCCATGGCCCGCTGACACTACAACATTTGTTATGACCATCCTTTGAGAGAACCTTTATTCCTCAGTAGTACTCGGTTCTCTGAGCTAAAGAGCCTGCCAGTTATATATTTATTGAATAAGACATCCAACATGGGATCACAAAGCTAGATTCTAATAACAATTTAGGGGTCTTATGTCTATGTGTCTATAGAATAGGATGTTACAGCATGCACATTAATAAAATAATCAACACTAGGCATAACATAATAATTATCTACTTATTAAACATCTATGAATAATAGATTACCAAGTTCAAACATCAATTGAACTTGGTAATCTATTATTGTTATGTCAGGATATAAATTCTTAAAAGTAAAGTAAAAATTGTTTATTGGTACAGTGCTAAAGCTTTAAAATTACTAGATGGGTAATTAGCATAAGTGAAAAACATTCAAATTAACAGATAAAAGGTACTTACAACTCTCCACTTGGCTAAGGAAGGTTTTAGTGGCACCAGCCCCAACAGCATTAAGATTACACGCAAGGTCCTCCCAAAGTTTTTCAGCTTTTTGTTTTGCCAGTGGGCCGTTATTGGCCAGGCGGCCCACTGCGAATCCCCTGTTTGCTTCCATAAAAGCCACAAGCATTTCCATCTGCCTGTCTGATACTATTTTTCTTGCTGGCATTCTGAAATAGCCATATTATCACACTGTTGTGTAACAAAACACTTGATAACTTTGGTAACGCATAAAACGCGGTAGTAATTTGTTAAATGTACTTACTTTGGAACTAATCTTTTCGTTTTCAAGAAAAAAAACAGTCGGAAAAGTTGTTTTTGTTTTCACAAAGCAGCCAAACTACTAAACTAACCACGGAAGGGTGATTTGATTGATTTCCTTCGTCCGTGCATCAACAATGTCAGTGCCTTTGCGCGATCATTGTATATGAATTCTGAAATATGCGGTGTTTCAATTTGAACCTTATTCCTTTGTAATAATGTCGCATCTAACAATAGCAAAACGTAAGTGTCGTTTTACCATAGACATAGGAGTTTCTGGGGTCGCATTTACCATAGACTTACGAGTTTCGGTCTAGCCCCCTTTCGCAACGCGCGATAAGGAACTTCGTTCCAATAACTAGTTCTTTGCAATATAACCTAACTTCTCTGCTTCATTTGGGACCTAAAACTCAGAAATAGGTGCACAGGCAACTATGCCTTATTTATTGACAGTAAGAGATATCAGAGAGGCCAGTACTCTGCCTCATTTGACTTCCGACTCCTTGGTACCGTGTTACTCCTTTTTAACTTATTTTATAAGTTACCCAGTCTTGTATCTTGGTCTCGCAGACAAACCTATGTTATGCGTGACAGACCATTGGCTAAAAACCGAACATAAACACAGTGGTTCAGATTATAACCAAACACGCAGCTAATACGCGATATTGGCTAGCTCGTAATTGACGCTCGCGGTTAGCCTAAATTCAGACAGTTTCAGGCTAAATTCGCGCCGGGACATACCACCGAGAACGCGGACTCAAACCAGTATTTTTTTAAACCATTAATTTACCATTAAAATACCGTAAGTCAATTAGTTTAAGTTTATATTATTCATAGTTTATCTATCAGTGATTATATTTAACTACCAACAACTAGTGACTTACATACGTATAAATTTTGACTTGTCGAAGTGCTTTTTGTAAGCCTAAAGAAATAAAGTTATTGACTTTTGACATACCTAACTACCGCATACCATAAATACCAAATAGACCAATATTCAAAGGGTTTCGAGACTAAACCTACAATTTACATGCAATGAAATGAATGCAATATTTTTTTTACTTCAGTAACTTGTATAATAAGGTTGTTATTTAAACTCCCTATCTTATTATTCATGACTAGAACCTATACCTAGTTATTTCCATATACACTCGAGAGCAATGAATCCGGGTCACTCAAAGAATCCAAAAAATCTCGGAAAGTAAGAATGCTAGGTTAATGCAATAAATTGTATTTAATAGACAATTTAATACTCCTTAAATGAAAGTTAAAAAAATATGAGTCACCATACATTTTATTTACACAAAATTACATAAAGAAAAAAAACTGCTGATCTCTCCTTAAAACAAAAATAGGAAACATGAAATTTTTGAACTTTATGACGATTTTCTTGAATTTCAATACTTCGTATTACCTCCTCGTGCTTCCATTACTGCGTTTACGCGGTTTGGCATGCTGTACACCAAGTTCCTTATACGATTTTGGGGAATATTCTCTCATTCCTCTGTGAGAGCAATTTTGAGCTCAGGAAGCGTGATTGGGGGAGGGTTTCGTTGTTTTACGCATCTCCCTAGCTCGTCCCAAGCATGCTCGATCGGGTTGATATCCGGGCTGCGCGCTGGCCACTCCATACAAGTAATGTTCATCTCTTGAAGGTAGTCATTCACAATCCTACCTGTATGAGGTCGGGCATTGTCATGCATAAATATAGCATCCTCACCCAAATTGACCATAAATGGACCAACGTGTTCGTTGAGGATTTCTTCCACATATCTTACGCTAGTTAAAGAGCCGTTTTCTATGATCACCAGCTCTGTGCGACTTTCAGAGGAAATTCCGGCCCACACAAGTACAGACCCACCACCGTAGGCTACTTTTTCTTCGATGCATGCTTGCTTGAATCTTTCCCCTGGTCTTCTATACACTCTGTGTCTTCCATCGTGCTTGTAGAGCATACATTTTGATTCGTCGGAGAACATAACTTTCGACCAATCTTCAATACTCCAATACTGGATTCTTTGAGTGACCCGGATTCATTGCTCTCGAGTGTATTTTTACCCACATCCATTATGTATTATTTACATAAACATTCAGTAATGTAAATTTTATAATAATAGTTCTGAACAGCTTTAGATATGAAAATGAATTGTGAGCGAAGTTGAAACGAGTGTTTTGATTAAATGAAACATTTACAGCAAGAAATGTTTCAAAGTTTGATAAAATTAATTTTCTAACTTTATATTGCTAGTCATAATAACTTTTTGACTTTATTGTCAAAGTAAATTACAGTTTAAGAATAGAAACAAATATTTGTCTGATTTACAATTGAAAAAATTGAGCTAACTGCAGACAGTTGCAAGCAATCTAGAATTAGCTCAACTGATCCATATTAAGACGTGGATATATGTGAATTGACGCGAATTGGGTTACGCTAAAAGCTTTTTTCTCCATTATCTTTATCGAAAAAGCTTCGAAAAATTACATGATAATCAATTAAATGACATGGAAGTAAAACAGTAAAACGAAGTTTCAAAAATTAGAAAAAAACTATTTGAAATATCAGAAATAATTGTGCAAAGTGCCATCTATTTCTTAGTTTATACCGTTTTTCTCCTAAACTATCAATCACAGGATTTTTTTATTGTGATCACTGTATTAAATTGTACTTGACTAATACTATATATACTGCTTAACTAATGAGAAATAATGCTTATTAGTTCTCCTTATTTAAGCATTTTTGGACTACAAAAAATCAAATCTATGACGTCAAATCTTCGTGTGTAAACTTCACCAACCTATTAATATAATGCTATCGTAAAAAAGCATGGGTTTCATTTTCATACCTTGATGCATGACTCAACCAATCACTTAGAGTACGTCATTTCGCTTTTACCGTCAAACCGTGACATTACCTACACGTAAACGTATCACGCTATGATCGTCGTCACGACGAAAACCGTCTTTCGACTAAAGACTTTCGTAAGTTGTGACATTGCCCACTACAGAATAAGGATTGTTATAGTACGTAATCTTTCACACGCAGGGTAATTTCCAAGGAATTAAGAAATGGTTAGACTTTGACAGGACTTGAACCCGCGATCTTTCCTCAGTACAGGAATGCGCTACAAGGTCAGGACTACGAGGTCAAGTAACCAACGAGTTTCTCAACTAATCTTTGCGACTTTCTAAGGACTCTAGCGCTTCAGAGTAAGTGACTTAATACATCTTAGTACCTGTACCATCATTACCATCATTGTCTCTTCATTCACGAAGAATGTTACTGTAATGTTCGGTTGGCGGCGCTTACGTAGATGAGTGAAACCGTATAAACCTATACTTAGGGCTCAAAATTAATATGGGCTACATTTACCCATAATATACGTAGGCGTAGGCACCTACGTTAAAATCCGTTGTCATTCTAGATTCAAAATTGTCACGATTCACACCAAAACCGAAACACAATATAACCTACAATCTACCTACAACCTAAATCTACTTAAAAACAAAAGACGGCGACCAGAAAATCATAAAAAACGACATAGGTAATATAAAAAAACCGTTGCCTTAAAGGTTTTTTAATGATCCTCACATAAAAGTATAATCTACCGCTGCAGGCATATCAAACCAGCATCATTCTTCGTCACTGATAGACCTCCACGTTACAACGATCACCTCGAAAAGTTTAACTAACAATTCTTATCGCTTTTTCTCTAAATTGTCGTAACGTCATCTAATAAAGTACCTACAGCTTATTTCATCTCGCTATTTCTCTGAACTTCTGTCGTAACTGCTTCTAAATTCATTTATCGTAGCGCAGTCGTAGCACTTTCGTAACCGTCACGTAGAAGTTCGTACACCACGTAGTAGTTATTGGACCACGTAGAACTAATGCTCTCTAATCCATTTAGACTGTACGTGTCCAGCTTGACAGCTGCATTATAAGTTTGCACTGTATTACTTAGTGCGGTGACCTCGGTGTGACGACAGCTTTAGATTCCTACCACTATGGGGGTTGGAACACGCTCCCTGCTGCTGTTTTTCCGGTCAATTACATTTTGGGTCTCTTCAAGACAAGAGTGATTACGTATCTTCCAGACCTTTGTGATACTAAAATTGGGCATTACCGGCTGTAACTTTTGATTGCGTTGACTTAGAAGTTTGATTTATATGAATATTGCGGTTCCCAGAAGTTACGAACCTGAGTATATGATGTGAATTTCAACTCGATACCTCCACGCGTTTCTGAGAAAAGAGGGTTGACAGACGGACAACAAAGTCTTTCTGTAAGGGTTCTTTTCTTCCTTTTGAGGTTCGGAACCCTGAAAAGACTACCTAAGTTTATTTAATGAATTGATACATACAATACAATACAAAATTCTTTAATGTACACCACAAAAAAGATTAAAAGAAACAAAGACATAAAAATCTATTCAGATATAAAGCGATAACGAAAACTTCGACGACGTACTTTATGAACCTATTAAATATTATTAAGACTAATAGATAAAAGAGAAAGTTCTACTACATTTGAAAAGTCCAGAATCTTCATTGCAATTGGCCGGGTCAAAAGCCGTCAAAATCATTCTTATGTTGTTCGCGTGTTCAGAGTTCTGTCTTCTATCTGGTTTAAGCGAAATCTACAGCTTCTATCCTTACTGATACTAGGTACCCACCCATTTTAAATCTCTTATGACATATTGAAAATTATAAAAATCTGTTTTAGCTATTTGTGACACCTGAGCCAAAAAGTTAAATCCCGTTCGGTCATCCCTTTGGCCTCCGAGAGCGACCCCGACGTCCCAATCAGAATCTGTGAACCTGCGCCAATTATTACGGATCTGAAACTACAAACAAAGCTCTCGTCAGTTTTCCATCGATTTTCCGCCACACAACACAACACGTTAACTGTGTTTTAACGAGGTGGCATCGATGCTGCGTTTGCACTTGCCAGATTGCCAGTTCACTTGCTACTAGACTCACTGTTCCACGCCTATTTTGCACTTGCTAGTCGACTCACCCCTTGCGAACTTTCGATAGCTAAACTTAACAATTTTCAGAATCAGAATCACGTTTATTGATAGAGCTTACAAAATAAGCACACAGAAAAGTGTAATTATTTAAAATTACACTTTTCTACAATAAAGAAGTAAGGTGTTTTTTTTATTAAATTTGATATTGTGTCATCAACAGATCAAACAGTGTTTTGCATGTCTTTGTGTGCCCTGATGCCAAATTATTATTTTTTTGTTTAAATGTACGAAAACAACTTTTTGTCACTATCGGTCACAAATTACAGATTTGATAAAAAGATACCCGGTATTAAGTACCCTCGCGATTCAAAAGTCAATCCTTTACAGTTAGGTACACATTAACTGTAAAAAAAAAATAACTTCATACATTTGACGTGTTTAATATGAAACGGTACCGCATCTAAATAACAGTTACGCTATAAAAGATACGCTTTAAGCTTTCTCGACTTACAAAGTTACAGTAGTAACTCGCAAGTGGAATACCACTTGGCAGTAGTAAACGTAGCATCATTTCATTTGGTTATAAATGAAAAGCAAACAATATTTTTCTACAGAGAAATATGGAAGTTGGAAGGTTTTTTTAGACGTGCTGTTGGTTTTATGAATTTTCCATATGTAGTCAATGTTTTATTTATTTTAGCTGACCTTTCAGAGCTTACCAGTGTTTCAATGTATTTTTAGTTAATATTTCAATCGTATTTTTACAAACCTTTCTACAATGTTTTCACTGCCCAACCTTACAGAGCATCGCGAAATATCTAACAACGACATCGGCACTCTATGTGTTAATCAGTTGATTGTAGTCAATGTTTTTCTTCTATTTGTTACAAAAAAATACACGCTTCATCATCGTATCAGACTACAAACGTCCACAGTTGAACAAAGGTCTCCAGTAGTCTCCATTATACGAAGTGACTAGTAACACAGGTTTTAAAACCTATCACTGGCACCGTCTCTCACAAACAGGTGTGTGTGTTTCTTCACTACATCTAGCTTTTTTTTATTAGTTCATTCATGGTGGCTTTCGTATCACTGTGATCGAAACATACACGTACAGTGCGCGTCAGAATTAAGTATCCCCCTTGTTTAAGAGAGATAGGGAGATATTGGGATACTTAATTCTGACGCGCACTGTAAATCTAGCTACAAAAAATAACGATATCAAGACCTTTTGGGAAAAGAAAAATAATTAAATATTATATAATAATAATTATACATATAATATCATCCTGGGGCACATGCAATATACAGTCGGTGATCGGAATGCTGGCTTTTGTTTCGGTCACCAAAGTAGAATTGCCATTCAACGTGGCAATGCTGCCAGCATTCTGGGCATTTTGCCTTCTGGTGACGGCTTAGATTTTTGGGAAATAGATTTAAGTGTAAATATTAGTTGTAATTATTTAATGCTGTTATTGTTATTTTCTTTAAATAAATATATACTATTCCTATGACAATTCCTTTAATCATTTATTTTATTCAATAAAATAAATGCCGCGACGGCACAAATAGCTGTCTTGAGCTGCCTCCATGTATCGACTCCCTGCGACAGCTACAATGTCGTCGGTCCATCGAGTCTCGCCCAACACTCCGTTTAGCATTGCATTGCATCGTGGTAAACGACGAAGAGACAAGAGACTGATTGAGAGATAGAATAAACTTCTTAGAAACATGTTCGTAAAATATCGCCGATAAAAACGAACTTTCCCAGGAAACTTTGCATAAAAACTTTAACTTAAAACTTGAACTCGCTTAGCTTTGTCAAGAGTGATAGATATTCTATTTGAATGAGAATGTTAAGGTTAAAAACAATCGATAGTCGATGGCGTGAGAATGGAAGTCGACACGTGAGGAGCAAATACATTCATCATGCCTTTGTAATATGTATGTATGTAGCTACATGCAAATGTACATAGGGTAGGCTTACCTTGACCTGACATAACAATAGAACCCCGAACAACTTTAATCAGTTTTAAGCAAATTGTTGTCAATTTTCAACCAAAGTCAAGTCATTAGGATCGGACTGAAGCATTTAGCATTGTCATACAGCGAAGCAATGCATCCAGCAGCGTCGTGGATGCTTTCGGTTGGTATTGATTTTCATCAATTGGGCTTCAGATTATTTGCAATAGTCAATACTGTTTCGTGTATTTTGTGATTCAATCTATTTATTACAAATTTATCATAAATTCTTTAACCATATACATAAATGAAAAACTAAATATCTCCAATTTTTCACCTGATTTGGAGAGAACTTGTATAAATTGACAGCAAATCCCAGGGGTTACCACTGATCCATTGTGGGTCCCGCCCGGTTAATGGGACAAATTATATTTTACGAGGGAATTGACAACACAATGGTGGGGTCGTAACGTATACGTTGTACCGACGTATCGTAAAAATATACGAGTGAAACTAATTACAGCATGGGTACCTGGTAAGCTTTTGTAACCATTTATGTCAAGATTTGAAAAAGTTTGTTTATTTTATTTATATAAAATATTGTACACCTTATCCTTACGGCACACCTAATGCGATGGTGTACATAAATTGAAAAAAAAATTGAATTGAAATTGTAAATTAATTTTAAGAATAATGATTATTATTCTTTACTAACAAAGAAAATTACAATCAAATAATAGAATAAAATTAAAATTAGTATTTACAATTGAAACAATTTAGCTTACTGCAGACTGTTGCAAACATTCTACAGGTAGCTCAACTGATCCATATCAATACTAATCGGAAGCGTGCCCAAGACGCTGGCCGCATTGCCCCGCTGATTAATAATAATAATTTATTTCAAATAATTTATTCCAATAAGTTCTAAGTTTAAGTGGAGAACCTGCATTTGTACCTCGCCCATCGAAATATTTTTGCCATAGCGGTGATAGCAGTGAAGGTGTTAAATATACACAGAAGGAAGCTCCTGCCCTTCCTCTGGTAGGGTAATTAAGTAGGATCGTAAGACATCTCGGGCTGAGTAGGAGAGGAGGGGTCGATTCTAACGCTGCGCCAGTCACGGCATATTCATGTATTGTGAGTGTAATAATGTTTATTTTTGTCTTTTCAGGTAAGCAATAAGGTTCTTTTTCCGTCCTGAGCTACATGGTAAGTCACAAAAACGTCTTGTTATAGACTTTATGAAAGGATAAATTATGCCAAGAAAAGAAATTTCTAACAACGCGGTATATAATTTTTACAACCCTTAGAAAGTTGGTTTTGCTGTAAAAATGTTTCTTTAGCAGCTATTTTTCTTTAATATTGTCTTAGATATGGCTTGGAGCTATAAAAACTGTCATAAAACGTAAAGAAAGACTTTAGATTTTTTTCACGGAAAAATGTTACCCAATTTTTTTGTTGATTTTCAGCACATTTACGACACCAATGAAGTATTATAGGTATTTGGTATTAATCTCATAGACGATACCTACACCTGCCGATCTCAGAAAATGTAATCTCTTTATTAACAAAGAAAATTACAATCAAATAATAGAATTAAATTAAAACTAGTATTTACAATTGAAACAATTGAGCTAACTGCAGACTGTTGCAAACAATCTACAAGTAGCTCAACTGATCCATATCAATACCAGTCGGAAGGGAAAATGTCACTCATTTAAATGTTGTGAAAAAACACCAAACCGACTTAAAAGAAAAGTAAAGTCAAATTTATTGCATGAAATACATGTTCCTTAATTTAACATTGTTTTGCGAGACAAATAGTTATTTTTTTATACCACGGCCATCTCGGGATCATCGTTAGAATCGGTCCACAGTTGACAGAGAAATATCTGTGGTCCAAACAGTTTTAAAGTGATGTAACTCCAAAGTTTCGTCGACCCATTAGTTGAGACCCTATGACACCTTTTAATATAGAAACACGAGGTAGACCAAAGACTAATTTCGATTATTACGATTTCAAGTTATTAGATAGATTTGTCTGGTAGGTATGAGTCCGCAAATTAATTGAATAAATAAATCCAATAAAGGTACCATGTTGTCAGTAGCTACCTACTGTTAGTGAACGAATATCTAGCTTTATTTAGGTACACGTGTACATCTAAAGGCAGTAGGTAGTTTGTAGGTTTAGGTACTCAATTGGACATCAAACACAACTAGCCAACAAAGGAGAAACCTTTACATTACACACGTAGGTATCCACTTACCTGTGTTTTTAATCTTGGTGTTAGCATATCCAAGGATGGGTATTTCAAAAATTGCCGGTATTTTGAAAGGTGTATGTATGCCCTGATGCTTCATTTTGGAGAATGAGACCGAATGTAAAGCGGATGTAGATTTTGAACGGTTTTTTTAATTGTCCATGGGCTTATATGATAAATCTTAATTTAAAAAAAACCTTTCATTTATTCAGGGATTTATTGGTCATAAAGTAATCGAGATAAGATAAAAACACAAAGGAATTTATCGAAATGTACCTTATTCTGAATGGAAGGTATAAAAACGTGCCGGATTTTTTAATATTAGGTAGTAATGAGCACCAGAGACGCACCGAGAAGCGCCAGTATTTTTATGGACCATGTTCATATTTTTTCATCCCGTTACTTTCTTTATGACTTCCAGTGGATTTTGTTTTTCTTGTACCCACTGAAAATATCCTTTGCCGGTTCCTAAAAACGCACATTAGTACTTTTCGAAGGCGTAGTAGCGTAGTATGATGAAAGATGTATTCAAAATTAAATTTTTTGTGTGTGTGCTAAATAAAGTTTTATTATATTCTACTAGCAGCGCCTCGCGGTTTCACCCGCGTAGTTCCCGTTCCCGTAGGAATTTTGGGATAAAAAGTAGCCTATGTCCTATTCCAGACTATAATCTATCTCTGTGCCAAATTTCACTCAGATCCGTTCAGCCGTTCTGGCGTGATAAAGGAACAAACATCCATCCATCTATCTATCCATCCATCCATCTAAACTTTCACGTTTATAATATTAGTGAGATTAGTGAGATTCTACAAAATTTTGCCTGTCCCTCCTTAGCAGGTATTTTGTGTCCATACCAAAAATCATTGTCAAAGTTCTAAAATTCCCCGAGCATCCCAGAACCCTGCTGCTATTGGATTCCAGCGTTATTGGCTGAAGGGAATTGAGTTTGCATGTTTAATCATTCCGTAATGAAGCGCCATGACACATTGTTTGGCAATAAACGTTGTTATGTGTTAGCGGGAACCTTTGTGACGGAATAACGATGTTGTGGCTTACTATGTTATCAGATTTAAAGGATTTACCGACTAGAGGTATTGTAGCAGCTTCATTCAGTGTATTTTTAACATGTTCACTGCGGTCAACAATCCGCCTCCCAAGCGTAGTGATTATGGCAAAACTCCCCTTGCTTGGGGGAGGCTTGTTCAGCAGTGGACATAGATAAGGCAATTATTAATATTAATACTAAACCTGCTCCGAAAAGTTTCTTATTTCTTTTCCAAACATAAGGTAGAAGGTACGTTGTTGCAGGCGCACTAAAATACGGGACGGAAAACTCTACGGAATTTCATTTCTCGCGCGTTTAGCGGAAGAGAAAAGTGTATGTAAATTCATTTCTTACGTGTTCTTTTTTAATTTCCTGAAATATCAGCCTGTAGCTATGTCTATTTTCATAATAGGTCAACCGACGAAAAGTTTTTACTCGGAATCCGCCATAACGATATCGGCCAATTCCGTATTCGTAACAATGATTTTAAAAAAAACAAGAGAAAATCGCTCATATTCATTTTGAAGATTCTAAAACAGGGATTTCCCTTGTAGGTGTAGGGTAAAGTGTGTATCACTATGTATTACTCGTGAGATTACTCGATGATAAAGTGCGATTCCTACCTCGTCTGTTTTAAGACACACACAACAAATGACATACTTAATAGAAAATGGCCACATTTTTGCCTAGGTGTACAATATCATATATCATTCTAAATTTGGTCGGTTGTTCTCACGACGCCGCCGCCGTATTACCACCATAACAAAAATTATAAACCGTGCTCACAGTGAGTAAACGCGTTCGATTAGTTAGCATCGATAGAAACTCGCACTCGCATGACTTTGATTTTCGATTCGATCGTCGTTAACTCGATTTACGAGATGGTAAAGTCCTTCGAAAAACTTTGTGGAACTCGCATTCGGCACTCTGGTCCTGTCCCCACTTACGCCGTCTAGGTTACGAAGTAACATTATTTCATCTGTGGTCTAGGCCTCAATCATTAAAAAGTGTTTTCTTTACCCATTCACTTCATCCATCATCGCCTCACTCCTTTCTAAACTAAAAATTACACTATGATGTAGTTTGTCAGTTCGTGCCGCACGACTCGTGCGTGACACTTCAGAAGCATATTAATTCAAACATTTCGTTTCGTTAGAAACGCGAAATGTTTGTATGAAACCGATATCCTCCTGGCACGCTTCAGACACGACACACCACATCACAATAGAGTGGTTCTAGCTATACCTGTTCTCCTATTCTAGCCATCTTTCACTTTCCATCCACCTTTTCTTTGACCTACGTCTACTCTTCTCCGATATATATATATCCATCCATTTTCATATCATACTTCTAGTCTTAATATATTGCTAATACTGGAATGGAATAAAGCCGTTGTAACCAGATGTATCACACGCTCCCACGTCCTTTGAATAATACATAAGGGTCGTAATAACGTGGAATCTAACGTACAATAGCTAGCACTAAAGGGATTTGTATTAGCCTTTCAATCCTTGTTGTGCGGTGGTCGAACCTACGACATCAGCAGAATAGTTCTACCTAACTTTTTCAGTATTTCCCTTTTTTAAATTTCTAAAAGTAAGAACATACGTGCCGTGTGGTGCCGGCTTCGAATTCGCACCACCCTACTCTTCTCGTGGGTGTCGTAAGAGGCGACTAAGGGACATACCTACACAGGGAAGTGGGCAACAGCGCCTCTTGCAGAATAAATCTACCACCGAACTGCGAATATTTTATTACTTAGTAGAGTTTGGAAATTTCGGAAGGGCCACGCTCACTCAAGAAATTATCTTGATTTCGAAGATAAAAACGAAGCTATGTATGTGCGAGTTGACAAACATGATTACAACTTCAGTGTTTTCATGCCTAGCACTAATACGAATAGGAAAATGAGACTTATTTATCGCATTTTTTTGGCTACCTACACTTAGTTTGTATCTACTATAATTCTAAGCCTTTTTCGCGAAAGACATCAATGGTTCTCGATTACGTTTATTGAATGTTTTTTTGTATTAACTCAGACTAAGGCCTCTGTAAGCCAAACAAGGGGATTGTTCGTATCGTCATACATTGCGTACATTATTGAAGTTGAAGATCTCAAATAATTTACGCATTCGGTGATAAAGTGAGTTTTTCTCCATTCTATCCTAGAAAATACTCCGTCCGTGCTTGCCCTACTGGAGTACTTCCGTGCATGGCCACCAAAATCAATGCAACCTACACACCAAAACAGAGTCCGGAACTATGTGAGTTGAATCACTTGCTCTAAAGTCCTCTCAAACTTTGAAGGCTCATAAGTTAAATTTAACACGCTGGTTTAGTGGATAACTTGCTTTAGTTACGTTCAATCTGAACTTTGTCGAAACTTGAGATGGGATCTAGGGATGCTGTATAACTTTACTTGGGCACAGATAACTTAAAACTGTTACTGTGTTTATTTCAGTAAGCTGGTATGGTAACCCTGGCAATTAGGCTTATAACGAACTAATATTTGAAACATAATTAAATATGGTTTTTAGTACGATATTTAGAACAATAAGAATATTTTCCTTTGAATATAGGAAATAGTCATGAACTGAATAGTAATCCCTAGCTATGTACGTACTCGTAGTTAGAAAATTACAAACAAATAAAAGAATTCCATTAAAACTAGTTTAAACAATTAAAACAATTGAGCTAACTGCAGACTATTACAAACAATTTACCGGTAGCTCAACTGATCCATATCAATACCAGTCGCGCGCGTCCCCAAGACGCTGGCTGCATTGCCCCGCTGTATGGCAATGCTGATGCGCTTCGACCAGACACTCAGATAATTTAAATTCCTTAAAAGATAGCTAAAACTATATAAATAATTTCCTTAGAATACTAGGAAATAGTCATGGATTGAAAATTAATCTCTAGCTATGTAGTTAGCACAAAAATATAAAAAATACAAATATAATTATAGTACTTACAAAGCAATAATGATGATCACAATAGATGATCATAATATCATGGTCGCAGTGACATACAAGCCACCCAATGAAAATTAAATAAAAACCGTTATTGATGGGTAAAATAATGTGAAATGATTGATGTATTACTAAGCAACACATTAAGTGGTTTATTTGAGTAATGAATCTGATACAAATTATATGCCCTTTTTTTGAATGGAACCATTGAAGTCCATTAACCTATTTTCTTTTGAAAACATCTTTAGAAACATCAAAGGAAACCATTTTGTTATATAAGGTTAGCGAGTACGAAAAGTATTTTATTAAAGCAACTTTTTATCCTTCCAATTGCCAAGTTCTTATTCACAAAGATTTTTTAGAAGTCCGTATACATTTTATGGTTCGATGAAAAGGTAACCTTCTTAGGTACCGAAGCTGCTTGATTATATATTTAGAAAAGGAACGCCTACAGCGTTTATTATTATTTATTCTGATAACCGACTTCGAAAATAGGAAAAGGTTCTATGTTCAGCTGTATGTATGGTTTTTTATGTACGTTCGTTGATTTCTGCATCCGCGTGAGACTGATTTTGAGGTGATCGCAAAAAATGTATTTTTAATTGATTGAAATTTCGCAAAAACTTAAAAAAAATTAAGAAAATTTAACGACTACTTATATTATAAACTTTTAATGTACCTTAGCCCCAGCAGCTCTTTGCTAAGCACGTTTGAAATAACTGTCAATTGTCAGTTTGAATTGAATGACAGGAAACGTCTGTCGGGTCAGCTAGTACTCAATAAAATTACTTTGCCACGTAATTGTGATTTAATTTAATATTTTTCTGTTGATTTATTTTATCAAATTAATAAGCATACCTAAGTGTTTATGTAGCCAGTTGAATTAAACTAAAAAATAATAATTTAAATCGCTACTACTTTGCACAGTTAGTCACTTAGCGAATTCTCATGTTATTTATTATATTTAAACATATGCTGCTTCCAGTGAGATTTTCAGACATTTCAGTCGAATAGTGGATGAAAAGATAATATTTGCTGTTGCTTCTTATTGACTAAACTTGACTGTTCCCTTTGGCGTCTCTCGTAGCTATTTTCGTAGCATTTCGTAGCGCTTCGTAGCACTTTGTTGATTTTCGTAGCATTTCGTAGAATCTGGAAAATGGTTGGCTATTTTCAACAGGGGTTAAACCTGAAGTGAACTGTTTGAAATATCGATTGCTTGAAGAAATTGTATTTCAATCAACCGACAGCGAAAGGGTAGATACTAAATTTCGATAACCACTAACCAATAAGGCCAAAAAATTATCCTGCTAACAGACGGAGTCAAACGGGTGAATTTACATTTCGGAGAAGAAATTCCACGGGTAAATTTTCTTATCCTTGACTTACCACATTTACATACATCAATCTTAATGAGATTATTAAGTTTATTATAAGGTTGGTCTGTTAAACCATATTCTCTATTGAACCTGAAAAAGGTATATAACCCAAGTAGCATTTTACTCCATTTAAGAGTACACATTTAGTTCCCATGTGTACTTGAAGCATTACTACAGTTCACACGTGATGTACAAGCTGCATTATTGCGATATATAACACCTATAGCTGTCTAAGGGACTTATAGGAGTGTAGAGTTATACTTTTATACGATTGTTGGTGTTATAATACTCTAACAACTATCCTTTAGTCAGCCGTCTGACTAAGAGCATTACAGGAGGGTAGATATACGGCAACCGCTGTTTAACGGCCTACTTGTGCGATGTTATAGAGCTAGCATTTTAATAGAGCACACGTGGTCATTTATAAAGCCAAAGGCTGTTATGTTTACTCGTTTTAGACTAGTATACAGCTAGTAGCTGTAGTAGGACTTGTTTGTGATCATAAAATAACCTTCTTTTACTATCTGTACAGAAGTGTTTAAATGGTTCACATGTGCACTGTAGGCTGTTAAAAGGAGTATATGTGTTGTCCATTAACATCAATAGCTGTTTATTTGTCCACAAGTACTACTCTTATTTGCTGTAAGCTGAACATGACTGTGAATGTGATATTCTATTACACTTATCCCACAAGCTGTGTTTATTACGTCGCGTGCATAAATTGTGAAAATGAACAGAAAATCTTGGAAATTAAGAGCGAGAACCGGGGGAATAAGGAGAAAAATTTCAAAAGAATATTCCAAAATGAACAGTCGATTGACAACGACGCCCGAAAATGAGCCCGTCGATACGGCTTCAACAAGTGCGACAGCAACAGTTGTTCATGGTGGTTCTGTACATGATACAGAGGAAAATGTGCCTGAACCTGAAAGTTCCCTTCAAAATATACAGATATCAGAGTGTGGTGATTGCAGTTCTAGTACTGCACCATATTTTGCAGAATTTTAACAGATAAATATCAGAAATAACAGTTATTTATTTATCACTAAATAAAAGGAATAATATTAGGTTATTTATCTGATTAATTCTGCAAAATATGGTTACACTATTACACTTGCCGACTCGGCGCTTACGGTGCTGACAGGTGTATGTTCACCTTTAAAATATTGTAAACAGTGTTTGTTACTATGGCTGAGTGACAACTATTATTTTCTGTCCTTTTCTGTCGAAATTAAAAAGTATTTTTTGTTAGATTGTTACAAAATTTGTAGGTACTTTAGGTATTCATACTTGACTAGGCGAGCTACCTGGGCTAGGCGATTTAACGGACAATAATTATTATTGCTTTGCCAAAAAAGGGCAAACAGAAGAATTATCGATGTCGTAACAATAGGTAGGTATAAGTAACAGCATTTAAAAAACAAATTTGTAAATTTTTCTGAATAAAGGCTTGAAATGAAATGAATTATTATTGCGGATCTCTAAAATTGCAGTATATTGAAAGACGAATACGATGGTACACAATTGACCTAAACTACATCTTAAAGCTGTACATAAGTTCACATTCGAATAAATTTATAGACATTGGCTCTGTAGTGGTACAAATGTGGGACTTCATATAGATAACAGCATTCTAACAGAAAACATGTGAACCTATATACCGCTAACCGCATTAAATTGGAGTTATAACAGTTCACATAGTCGTATTTCATTTCCACCATTTTGTTCTCGTGACCTAAAATGTTTACCAAATAAATCTCCAATATTATCATGCAGATTTATCACAAAATACGCAGATAGAGCGATTGAGTTTTGTTTCATGTTATATTTAATTACCGCAGTTTAATTATAATGCCAATATAATATCAAAAACTGAAAATTGTAGATTTCCTCTCAGCCGGTTTTAAATATTTTAAAATGAATATCGCGTTTTTACAGAGGCGCGTGAATATTTTAGCTGTAAATATGTATACATTTTACGATAAAGTTGCATTCCCATGGCATTAACAGCTAATTACCGCGTGTTATCATAAACTTTTATCCAATTGATATCCGCCGGAGTTTGTGTTTCATGATGGCAAACACAAAACCAATCTAATGAGTAATTCATAAAATAAAGAAATAATTTAGTACACACGTGATTTTAGGGTAGCAGTGGAGTACGTTTGTGGGATGTTATAACTGTGAAGGCTGTATATTGAGCCACTTGTTACTCTTTATTACACTCATGTACTTTGTATGGTTCACACTGCGTCCCATATAGTGCCGTAAGTCAGCCTTAAGTCCCATGTTACTACTTAAACAGCTATTATAATGCTATTATACAGCTAATGTACAGCTATAGTGAACTTAAGGCTGTCTAATTTGTGCCCAAACTGGCTGTATAAGAGCATTATAGCAAGCTATACAGCTCTTATACAGCTGACTTACACAGCTTGTGGAGTACATGTGAACCACTAGACATCTTTTATAGAACCCCGAATGCTACTTGGGAATACTTTTATTTCATCTATCCCACTAATATCATAAATGTGAGTTTGGATGAATGGATGGATGGATGTTTGATACTCAATCACGCCAGAACGGCTGAACGGATCTATATGAAATTTGGCACAGAGATACATTATTGTCTGGAATAGCACATAGGCTACTTTAACCCGGTAAAATATTAGTATGGTTCCCGTGGGATAGATTTATTTTCATTGAAATATACTAATAATAATAACATTATAATGAGTAAATATTTTGTTTGTTTGTACTGAATAGGCCCCGAACCTACTAAACCGATTTAAAAATTCGTTCACCATTATTAAGCTTACTTTTCAGGGAGTGACAGAGGCTTTATTTTATCCTGGAATTCCCACGGGAACAGGAACTACGCGGGTGAAACTGCAAGGCGTTGCTAGTACTTAATATTATTAATTCAAAAGTAGTACTCTGTCTGTCTGTTACCTCTTCACGCCTAAACGGCTGAATGGATCTAAATAAATTTAGCAGGGAGGTAGACGGGATCCCGGAAACGGACATAGGCTAATTGAAAAGCACGGGCGAAGCCACGGGAAACAGTTAGTACATTATTACAAAATTTGCAATGAAAAAAGTCGAGTTGCGCAACAACCTGTAGGTACAACAACTTATTTTAATCCCTTGATAGCGTGCACTTCTGTTCTTTCGCGCTCTTAAACTGCAATTATAGCTCTTATTACCAGTTCGAGCTTGGAGCAAGTCTAGTGCTCAACTAAGTATACTAAATCTAGTGTAGAATAGCCTTAGCTAGCAAATTTACTTACCATTCTGAGCTGTAATGCTCGCGTATAACGCACGTATTTGATTAAACGCTTGCTGGATGGCTCAATTTATTTAAGAGGTGCTCGAGCTTCTCTGATTTAATCAAATGAAAAGGTTTTTCAGGAATGTATCAACTTTCAGATGTTTTAGCATCTTTTACATTCCTTTTTATCGAAATTATTAATATTTTCCAGTTTTAAGCCGATGAAATGTGTATTAAAGTGATGTAGCCCTATTGTCTAACTCGAAGGCCATTACCAGTGAACTTCAAATCGATTACCAGTTGTCAATCCAGTCAGAATGTTTTCGGTATTGTGTAAGGTATTCAACTGGTAATCGGCTTCGGAATGAATGATTCATGTGAATCCAATTTCTGTAGTTTTCGATCTTTCAGGCGTTCCGTTAATGCAAGTGGAACAACTAGTAGTTCCACTGGTACTATTTGCAATTAAGTTGTTTTACTAGTTGAAAAAACAATAATTATATTTGTTATGCTGGAAAAACACAGCCTGTGCATAATTTTGGTCATTATTTGCAATTAAATCACGTATTTTTTCAGTTTGTTGTGAGGAGATTATATAAAAAAGTTTACCACAAAAGTAGTAACGAAACGCAAGTTTCCTACTGTCAAACTCGCTCGCAGTGTTGCCAGATCTACTGATTTAGCAGTAGATCTACCTGGTTTTTGAACCGTCTACTGATCTATTGATTTTTTGCTCAAATTTTGTGAAATCTACCTGCTTTTTCCGAGCATCAATAGCAAGTGACTCCATGTCTTTATTTTAGCTCACGTGACAAGTAACCAATGACACAAACTTCACAAAACTGAAACAGATGAATGAAACTGAAGAATTCCATGTTCCTTCGTTTCTTCCTTCCAGCTTTCACTTTCTTTCTGTCGGTCTTGGTATGTCTGTTCATTGTTTTCGATTGATTTGTCGGTCCGTTCGTTCGATAAACTTTTGCAAAATGCAAACTGAGTGAGACTGTTTATCCAGTTATTACTCTACTATGCACTAAATAATATATGTCCAAAACCACAAATCAAAGTTCAATCAGACTGAAAAGAACTGAGCAAAGCACAGCCGACAGGCCGCCTGGCCTCGCTTTCCACAAAATGCCTACTGCTTTTTTCAGATTCCATCTGGCAACACTGCTCGCTTGTGTCCCTCACTTGTCATAACTTGTCATTCGCGGTATATTTTAAAGTTTGTTTGGCTGGTTTGTGAAAACAAAAACAACTTTTACGACTGTTTTTTTTTCTTGAAAACTAAAAGATTAGTTCCAAAGTAAGTACATTTAACAAATTACTACCGCGTTTTATGCGTTACAAAAGTTATCAAGTGTTTTGTTACACAACAGTGTGGTAATATGATAATATGGCTATTTCAGAATGCCAGCAAGAAAAATAGTATCAGACAGGCAGATGGAAATGCTTGTGGCTTTTAAGGAAGCAAACAGGGAATTCGCAGTGGGCCGCCTGGCTAATAACGGCCTACTGGCGAAACAACAAGCTGAAAAACTTTGGGAAGACCATGCGTGTAATCTCAATGCTGTTGGGGCTGGCGCCACTAAAACCTTAGCCAAGTGGAGAGTTGTAAGTACCTTTTATCTTTTAATTTGAATGTTTGTCACTAATGCTAATTACCCATCTAATTTTAAAGCTTTAGCTTTAGATATGCCAATGCAACCACCGCAATTGGCCCCAACGCGCAGGCGATCATGTAATAATTTTACTTTACATTTTAGGAGAGTACCATTATTCATGTCACATCATATCAATGGCTAGCCAATTAGTGTCCACTGCTGGACAAAGCCTCCTCCAAAGCTGTATTTTTATACATTGTTACAGATACATCACATGCTGCAGATGTGCCTCAGTGGGCAATGCAGATTGAGGAGCGGCATTTAGCGAACGAGAAGATCTCGCGTTCGCTAGAGGCCATGGCTGCCTCCTTGGCAGCGATACGCAGCGCTCTGTAGCGCGAATTGAAAAAAAACTTTAGTTAGGTTTACTGTTGTACATAAATAAATTAGTAGTAAGATTAAAATAAATTAGTATGGATTGTTTTTTTTTTACTTTATTTATGAGTCAGAATCAATAAATTAGCAATAAAAAATAAATTAGTAAGCTTTCATAGGCTTTAATAATTATAATAATAATGCTGGGGACAATCACACAGCATTATCTGGCCCCAAGTTAAGCAGACCTTGTGTTATGGGTACTAGATGATAGTATACGTAACACACTCCCAGGACAATTATTTGCAGATCGTAAAAACATTTGCTCTAAGGCGGGAATCGAACCCACAACCTCCTGCGTCGCAGGCGGACCTTCTGCGCCACAGAGGTCGTCGTTCAATTATGTTCGAGTCCTCCACAATCTGTCAACAACGGCTTGCCTTCCTCCATCAACTTCCCGCCGCCGTACACCTTCAGGGGGATGATGCAGTGCTGCGGTTGTAGCGCACGGTCGCGTGTCATCTCCTCATCGACATCGACGAGGCGTTGGTTACTTTTCCCGTTTTGATGGGTGTATTGTGCATCACCCTGTAAAAAATAGAAGAAAATGTTTATATATACCTACTCGTATATACAAAAAATGAATTTGAACTCGGGTAGGTATGTATTCAGATAATTATTACTTATTACTTCGGTTTTGTACTTACCTACTTATTTCCTTAGCCTTCAAACACAATGTTTATCACAATTTTTTTATTTATATGGATATATTTGAGATTTCCATTCCAAACAAGACTCGAATGAGCTCCCTGCTTCATTTGACGTTTCAAATGGGCTTGAATTTTCTACTGAAATTCATTTGGACGTTACACAATACCGATATCCGCGCCAATATACGAAGTTTCATTCATTCACTGGGCTTCAATTTCGCTGGTAATGGTCTTCCATGTGTCAACTATTTACACAATACGAAAGTTACAATCGAAGTCCAGGCTAGGTTTCAAATGTCAAAAATGAAGTCGATTACGATTACCAGTTGAGTTAGACAATAGGGCTAGTAAGGAATGATTCGAACGCGCGCCTCACCTTCAGTACAGGTGCGCTCTAACCAACTAAGCCACGAGATCGACACGTGCCTGGTCGAAAATATCTGGGACTTCTTACGACTTAAGCGTCGTATTAGCTCCACCTACAGGGGAAACCTTGAAAGATTATCCATACCTGTTCATTGTCTAAAGAAACGTTTAGTACGAATGACGAGAGGTGTCGCTTCTGCTATATTCTTAGCTTTTTGCTTTATAGTGCGTTACTCGCACTGGGTAACACACTAATCATGTTAAGAAAAAGTTTGGATGATTGCTACCGTGAAGAAGTAGCAATCATCCAACTTTCTTCTTTCAGGCTAAACGGATCGGGATGAAGTTTTGCATATAGTTTTAGATCTGTTATAACATAATGAGCCTACTTTTTATCGCGTGAAGGTCCGAAGCCGCAGGCAAAACCTAGTTTCGCAAATTAAAAATCTTCATCTAATTTTACTGGCCAAGTGAGAACACGTTAAAAAGGCACTCCTTAACCGAAGCACCACCCGATGTTTTCCACACACTGGTTCTGTATATTCGTTTACTATGCAAATGATGTCAGGGCCGTTCCGGTGTTGCCAGCAAATTGATACGACATTTATACAGTTCTACGTAAACAGCCAAATTGAGTTGCGTTATGAATACGTGGATTTTGAATTTAAATATTGAAACGGAAATTATTGAATTGATTGTTTTTGGGGTTGTAGGAGTTTAATGATAGGTACTTTTCTCTCTCGAGGAACCTACGCAAAAACAAGCACAAAGCAAAAAAGTTTTTTTTTTACAATTCACACAGCTTTATCTAGCCTTAAGCTAAGCAGAGCTTGTGTAATGGGTACTAGATAACTGATATACATAATACAATACATTACGTAGATAGATATTTATTTATTATGCATAGAAAACCGACCAGAACACCCGGAACAAATACCTGCAGATCGTACAAGTATTTGTCCCAAGGCGGGAATCAAACCCGCAACCTCCTGCGTCGCAGGCGGACCTTCACCCACCGCGCCACAGAGGTCATCAGTATATATATTCTTTAAATCAATATAATATCGTCAATGCATATTCTTTATATTTACAGGACTATATTGGTAATTTACTGAAACGGCGTGAACTACGAGTTTTGTCTATCATCACAAATAATTCGTGAATACGCCAGTTCTTTGTTCTTAAATTTGGTATAATACAATACAATACAAAATTCTTTATTGTACACCACAAAATAAAACTAAAAGAAACAGATATAAACATTAAACATAATAGTACAATGGGCGGCCTTATGCCTTGGGTATTGCTAGTTAGGTACCCCTCTGAATTCATTAATTGTTTAAATGAGTAAAAACGGCTCTGCCTTGTATAGCGGTGTGTAGGAATGGGAGATCGCTCTTTATAAATATATTCGGTTCTGAACAAACGTGTTTTACATTTTATATACGAGTTGACTTAAAATTTTAGGAACTGTCGGTTCCCCGCGGGTTCACCCGCATTACATTCGAATAAAAAATTCCTAAGGGGATATTCCCTTAAATCTCCCATGGGAATTCGATGTTTTACCAGGATTAAAATAGGCTATGTTACTCTCCATCCTTTCAACTTACTCTATGCTAAAAACCAAGTCGATTGGTTACTTAGTTAGGGCGTGAAGAAAGGACAAACAAACAAACACAATTTCGCATTTATAATATTAGTTAGGATTAAGACCTAGCGTCTTCACAAACGTATGATGAGCGACGAACCTGGAGTTCACGCAGTGTCAGTGAATTACTAGTTACCCTGTAGGTATAACGAAACATGGAAGCATAAAAAGAATACCTACTTGGATTGGCAATCCATTTGAGATTGTGATACTGAAAAACTCAAGAATATTTGTAAATAATCTTTACAAATAATTCTCCCTTTCTTTTTATTTAAACAGATACATATCATCTTAAAATTTGATTAGAATTCTACCAAACATTTAAGTACCCATAAAAATTGGCCAAAACGTTTTCACTTACAAAAGAAGAAATTTACGATTCAATAATCTTCGATAGCATTAAATTTTCTGACCCTTTTCAATAATTCAGTTAGGGAATCATCTGCCCTACAAAACCGAGCCATCCTTTACCCTTTTATTGAAATAGCGAGGTTTTCTGACGTGGGCGTCCCGCCCGCCCACAGTTAGGTAAATACTACGTTTCACTTCACAGAAAAAGCTAGGTGAACTTGTACCTATTTTTTTTAGAAATTCGCTGAAGTCTAGGCTAGCTACGTCATCATCAGTTTATAAATCTTTAATACCAACTTTTTCAACGGACTTCAAAGAAGGAGGAAGTTCTCAATTCGGATGTATATTTGTTTTAATATCAGGGTGGGCTTTTAAGTAACTAACATAGAAGCCGATAGCGTGTCATATTTATGATATATACTCAATTTGATTCTGATTTCTTGATTTTCAGTGACCTAGTCTGCCGGTTCCGGTTCTGTTCGTTGCGTTTTCTGACAGAGAGAGCGAGATCGTACAGTTCTAAAATTTGCGCGTCCCATACGAAGATTCCTTTGTGCTTCGGATGCTATCGAAACTGCTGTGCACTTAACTAAAGTGCACCCTTTCAAGTTGCTTTTTCCCAAGTTTCATACAATTTCACATCACTATCATAAATAAACATCACTCTGAATATGCAGCAGAGATTTAATAAAAACACCTTTCTTTTCCTGAAAGGTACTGTAATGGTTCAGTTTCATCCACGAATGTGTATAACCCTAAAATATACTTTACAAGACACTCAATCAACCTGACACACTCACCAGAAACGAGGTACAGTTAATTCAGTGAGACAGGACATGACAATAAGCAAGCATTCCCTCTCTATTGTATAGAATAAACTAATAAATTCCAACGCTTTCTGTGTTTTGTTCGTGAAAATAAGATTTATTTATTTAATAAGAATAGCTCAGTCAAACAGACAGGATTGAGACGACAAAATAACCCAAAGACAAGAAATGTATCTAATCTAAACTAAATCAGTACATTACACACGAAGTACATAAAATAGTGAGGCACACTGAGGCCCGTATTATGAAAGTTCGCTCAGTCATCAATCTTTGCTTGAGTAACGTTTTTCCATATCATAAACGTCACTCAAGCATTATATCTATGACTGACATGCATTCATAATACGGGCCAAAGGTAACTTTCTTATTGTTTATTTATGATAGCCAGTGTAAGAACATTTCAGTAGAAGAAACTGTACAAGAAAAATAAAAATTTAACACTATCTAACTTTATTTTTGCAGCGCCATCTATATTCGACGTTGAAAACTTGCCCGTGAAGCCCACATGAATAATGGTTTTTGACATGACAGCTATAAATAACTATAGCCAGGACTAATGGGATTAAACACCTGCGAAAGCTTCCAGGATTTAAACCCAGATTACAAATTACGAGATAAAATATTCGGGCTCAGATATAAATAAAATAACTCCGGTTCAGTGTTATATTCGGGAAATCGGCACGTGTCTGTTTTTATTAAATTAGATTTGGTTTATGTCATGTTTTTTATTACGATTCATATAAACCTGTAGCCCTATTGTCTAACTCGAAGGCCATTACCAGTGAACTTGAAATCGATTACCAGTTGTCAATCCAGTCAGAATGTTTTCGGTATTGTGTAAGGTATTCAACTGGTAATCGGCTTCGGAATGAATGATTCATGTGAATCCAATTTCAGTAGTTTTCGATCTTTCATGCGTTCCGTTAATGCAAGTGGAACAACTAGTAGTTCCACTGGTACTATTTGCGATTAAGTTGTTTTACTAGTTGAAAAAACAACAATTATATTTGTTATGCTGGAAAAACACAGCCTGTGCATTATTTTTGTCATTATTTGCAATTACATCTCGTATTTTTTCAGTTTATTGTGTGTACCTTTTTTATATATCTAAAAAGGTTTACCACAAAAGTAACGAAACGCAAGTTTTCTTTTTGTTACTGTCAAAATCGCGCGTGACGTATGACAAGTGAGGGACACTTGTCATAACTTGTCATTCGCGGTATATTTTAAAGTTTGTTTGGCTGCTTTGTGAAAACAAAAACAACTTTTACGACTGTTTTTTTTCTTGAAAACGAAAAGATTAGTTCCAAAGTAAGTACATTTAACAAATTACTACCGCGTTTTATGTGTTACAAAAGTTATCAAGTGTTTTGTTACACAACAGTGTGGTAATATGATAATATGGCTATTTCAGAATGCCAGCAAGAAAAAATGCTTGTGGCTCTCCAGGCAGATGGAAATGCTTGTGGCTTTTATGGAAGCAAACAGGGGATTCGCAGTGGGCCGCCTGGCTAATAACGGCCCACTGGCGAAACAACAAGCTGAAAAACTTTGGGAGGACGGACCTTGCGTGTAATCTCAATGCTGTTGGGGCTGGCGCCACTAAAACCTTAGCCAAGTGGAGAGTTGTAAGTACCTTTTATCTGTTAATTTGAATGTTTGTCACTAATGCTAATTACCCATCTAATTTTAAAGCTTTAGCTTTAGATATGCCAATGCAACCACCGCAATTGGCCCCAACGCGCAGGCGATCATGTAATAATTTGTATCTGATGTAGGTACTTTAAATTTTAGGAGAGTACCATTATTCATGTCACATCATATCAATGGCTAGCCAATTAGTGTCCACTGCTGGACATAGCCTCCTCCAAAGCTGTATTTTTATACATTGTTACAGATACATCACATGCTGCAGATGTGCCTCAGTGGGCAATGCAGATTGAGGAGCGGCATTTAGCAAACGAGAAGATCTCGCGTTCGCTAGAGGCCATGGCTGCCTCCTTGGCAGCGATACGCAGCGCTCTGAAGCGCGAATTGAAGAAAAACTTTAGTTAGGTTTACTGTTGTACATAAATAAATTAGTAGTAAGATTAAAATAAATTAGAATGGATTGTTTTTTTTTTTTACTTTATTTATGAGTCAGAATCAATAAATTAGCAATAAAAAATAAATTATTAAGCTTTCATAGGCTTTAATAATTATAATAATAATGCTGGGGACAATCACACAGCATTATCTGGCCCCAAGTTAAGCAGACCTTGTGTTATGGGTACTAGATGATAGTATACGTAACACACTCCCAGGACAATTATTTGCAGATCGTAAAAACATTTGCTCTAAGGCAGGAATCGAACCCACAACCTTCTGCGTCGCAGGCGGACCTTCTGCGCCACAGAGGTCGTCGTTCAATTATGTTCGAGTCCTCCACAATCTGTCAACAACGGCTTGCCTTCCTCCATCAACTTCCCGCCGCCGTACACCTTCAGGGGGATGATGCAGTGCTGCGGTTGTAGCGCACGGTCGCGTGTCATCTCCTCATCGACATCGACGAGGCGTTGGTTACTTTTCCCGCTTTGATGGGTGTATTGTGCATCACCCTGTAAAAAATAGAAGAAAATGTTTATATATACCTACTCGTATGTATACCTATATACAAAAAATGAATTTGAACTCGGGTAGGTATGTATTCAGATAATTATTACTTATTACTTCAGAGATTTTTACTTACCTACTTATTTCCTTAGCCTTCAAACACAATGTTTATCACAATTTTTTTATTTATATGGATATATTTGAGATTTCCATTCCAAACAAGACTCGAATGAGCTCCCTGCTTCATTTGACGTTTCAAATGGGCTTGAATTTTCTACTGAAATTCATTTGGACGTTACACAATACCGATATCCGCGCCAATATACGAAGTTTCATTCATTCACTGGGCTTCAATTTCGCTGGTAATGGTCTTCCATGTGTCAACTATTTACACAATACGAAAGTTACAATCGAAGTCCAGGCTAGGTTTCAAATGTCAAAAATGAAGTCGATTACGATTACCAGTTGAGTTAGACAATAGGGCTACTATAATGTGAAAGCTATATAGATATTCTGTGCCTGCGAACGTTCTAAGGGAGGTTTGTAGTCTTTTGTTTTACTTGTTTTTGAAAGTCAAAATACAGCAATATGTATTTTACTATGCTGTAGATTGTCGGTTTATCTGCGTTTTAGATCATGTTAAAACTGCTTCTGATAGATTCCTTGCAAAGTTATGTTTAAATCAGAAATCAATGACGTTTATATCTTTAGGCATACAAAACAAGCTCATACAGAAGTATTAAGAAATATTTTAACACAGATAGTAAGTTCAAATAAGAAATAAAGTGTTAATTGATTCTGATTCTGTTCACCTATGAAGGCCCTGAACCTCTAAGCTCCCATACAAACGTATTTTTCGATTCATTTGGAAACTGCGTCCCCGATTTTAATGAAATTTAGCATACGTAACCAGATAAGTAATAGCTATGCTTGTATCGTTTTAGTTTTTCAAAATACTTCATCATCATAAAGTGAGAGCGAAAATTAATTTTTATCCATTTTCAAGCGATTTTATTATTTTCGCTCTAATTTAATGATTATAAAGTATTTTGAAAAACTAAAACGATACAAGCATCGCTATTTCTTATCCGATTATGTAGGCAAAATTTAATTACAATCGGGGACGTAGTTTGCAAATGAATCGAATAGTACGTTTGTATGGGAACTTAGACGTTCAGTCCCACCTTAAATGTTTTGTCTCCTAGTAGAAGAAGTGAAAAAGAAACGTAATAAGTTTTGCGCCTGAAAAAGTTTTGATATCTTTTGTTCATTGAACGACGAAGCAATCATCCTTTTACTGTTTCTACCTATTGGCATCCTATTGCTAAGTATTATAACATTCTTCCCCAATATCATTTTGCAAATAGCCAACCAGACCTGAGTTGAGCACCATTAGAACCTAACCCACTTAGGTCACGTCTCCTAGAACCTATGTCGCATGATTGAGGTTGCAAACGATCTGACGAGGCACTACATGCATTTAAATGACACGATTAGATACATAACATCTTCTATGTGTCTCACGTAGACGATTAGCTCTGTATGCTTAGTATGTATGAGTGTTCACAATAGGATTAGGTACGAAAAAAGTTTTAGAGACCTCGATTGAGACTTCAATTTCTATCTCGCTTAGGTTGAACTACAAAAAAAAGAGCTAGCTAGACGTTTTCATGAATATAGCCTCTGCTTATCTCACAAAACTTTTCGAAAAATTAATCGCGTTCACATGAAACTATTCAACCACTGTCAAACTACGAAAAATAGTTCCTGTATATCCGAAGAAAACTTTTGTTGTCATCGTAAATTAATTATTGTATTCTTATTTAAAAGACACTAGAAACCAGAGGTTTGTTTAGTGTCGGTGGTAACAGCGTGTTGCGACACATTTGCTATGAAGATAAGGTAAAAGTAAATTATTAACACTAACAAACTAGGCCTAAGTAGGTACTTAACATTGATAGTGGTTGAAACAAATATTACCAATATGTACCACTAAATGCACAGCCTATACTATGGCCTCAGATAGTAGGGACCTATAAGCCATTCGACTGGTCGTTTCCGATATAATGGGTGATAAGGATAAGTTTTGTTAGAAAAGCGGTTCGTCCTCTCTATATCTGGTTTATAAAACGAATTTACTAAACTCTCATGCGTATTGCATCCTCGTTAAACTAACAAGGGAGTTGTGTTATAATCACCACGCCTGTCTGGCGAATTGATGTGCAATGTTCATAGTAGATGTGTTAAACCAAAAACACACAGAAGGGAGGAAGGAAGCTGGCAAGTCTTCCTCTGATACCTGTTTTCTTAGTTGACTCGTACGTCATCCACGAGCTCCGCGGAAGAGGTCGCTTCATCGCAACCGGTGCTGAAGTTAACGATCCCTGCTTTTCTGAGAATAAAATAAATTAATTAACGTATTCACTTACACAATAATAATAAAATACAATGAAAAATCTATTAAAATGTAAAGTGAAATCAAATAAAAGAATAACTAGTGATAGATTTTTCTTGTGTCTTTACCCGCTCATGCCGACGTTGTACGAATTACAATGTGTTACTTAGGCTAAGCGTGAGATTTTAAGCGATACGTAATGTATATGTCGCAGCCAACTAGCTTGATCAGCCGTTCAATGAACAGCCTAGCCCCTGGTTGCATTTTCACAATACATTGCTGGGTATATGTATTGTGTTATGTATTGCTGGATATGGTTATGTCACAGAGTGTGACATGTGTCGCAAATAAATTCCGCATTGAACCTCCATGTTAACAATAAACCAGTTGAGAACTATCAGTGTTAGAGTTATCATTTCCCGATACTCTAACAGACGTTTAGAGATAGCAAACCACTTGTTCTAACCAACTTAAACAACTTTCAGCTATCACGAGCACTCTCTAGATTTCTTTATTTTCCAGTTTATAACCTTTTAAAATATGTTTAATAATTTAATATCGTTTCGACAGAGCTGTTTTTTATGAAAATTATTACTGTTTTATTTCGGCACTCGCTCGGAGCTTTGAAGTATTTGCAAGTATTCCGTAAAACATAGATTACACTCACTATGAAGTCTAGTATTAGCAACAACTCCATTAGTTTATTAGCATACCTTTCAAACGAGCTTTATTAAAATTTACTGGGTGTAGTTATTACATTTGCTATATAAACACATCACTTTACTTTATTACTAGAAAAGCGATTTGCAAGCACAGAGTTCCGTAATAGGCTATAGACATTTAGGTCCGTATTATGAAAGATTACTCAGTCACAGATATATGCTTGAGCTACGTAACTCAAGCATATATCGATGACTGAGCAAGCTATTAAAATTCAGGCCTTAGTAAGGTCAAGTGAGTTAGATAGAGACATCTCTGATTGATTTGATTACTAAGGAAAATTTACAATTTCAGAGTTTCAAATGTTTCTCTTTTCGGGAATTCATTCCTTCTAGCAGATTTACGATTTATGACGGATACCTAAGTTAATAAGCCTTCGTTTTTCTTGTCTTTCAATTTATGTACGGAACCCTATGAAATGGCGTCAAATGCATAAAAACTTTTACAGCGCTATTCTTGCCAACGACACTAGCTTGGCCAATTTGCTAAAAGCTGCGCTCCCTTAGTCTACCGTCTGGGAAAATGGGAAACACTAAACATACAGAGCTTAGACACTAAATTTTGGACCTTGAACATAACGAGTTATAGCATAGATACAGTAGCTAGGTTTGATATTAGCTTTTAACCGTAAAGTCGAGTTTATGGCTTAGTTTAGGCCTAAATTTCTATCGGAATTTTAGCTGGCAGACCAAATCCGTCAGAGTTTTTGAGACAAGGCAAACGGGGGTAAAATCCATTAGATACATGAAATTTGGTTTTTTACGAAAGGTAATTCTAAAATACGAAAAATAATAAAAACAAAAATAATAAAATACGAAAGTAATTTCAGTAGTTTTTTTTCTTAATGGTATTTTTTTTATTAATCCGAGTTTAATTACGTACCGAAGTCGGATATTTTAGTGCATACTCGGTGCATTCATTTTAGAAGACCTGCAATGCCTCATTTGGTTTATTTTGAACTACAAATTCGTACAACGAGCTAAACTAACCTCTTTGACCGTTCCAGAATAAAGAGAAAGCTAAAAAAATAAGAAATCCAATAATAATTTGATTAATTATTTTTCATTTATATTCTCGCCGCACCAGCAAACTCATTAAATTCTTTTGGATTCCCGCTGCACCAAAAGATTTTATTCTTCAGCAAATTTTTGTGAAAGTTTTTGGTTTTCGACGATTTCTGTAAGTAATTAGATTAAGTTCTTTTTTACACTATTAGTGGTTTAACTTATAGGGACTTCAATTATATATCTTGAAAATAATTATAAAGCATTTTAGTAGGTACGTAAATAAAAAAAGCGGTATAAAATATCCTAAATATCTGCTACGCGAAATTTCTCTTAATCACTTTTTAGTACACGATAGACCCTTCACGAAACTACGTAACTTTAGTACAAAACTTTCTAATGTTACTTCAAAAACCACTTAAACAATTAGCTCGAATTTAGCTTAGGTCCCGAGCATAACCTAACCATCGTGAAGTTGAATTTAGCTAAATTAGTTAGCCTAAAGTTTAATCGCGCAGCGCAACTAACGTTGTGCTTATTAAATTTAGGTGGTCGCTAAATAGGTCTCTAGGTTATTAACAAACTTGGTTTAACCCCGCGTTTAACTAGATTTCAGAGGGTTCGTGAAATATGTGACGACAATGTTTCTGCTTGCGCTAAATAAGTGAAGTCTCGAGGAAACCAGGCTAAAGAGTCGTGTTGGGGCTATAACGTAGTTATAACAGAGTTTCAGACAAATAACAACTTCGGAATAGGTAGGTCCCGGCTTGATCTGTTGATACATCCGTTGACGACTTACAATCCTTTGAAATACTTTCAAGTGATTAGCGCGACAGCACAGCTTGTATAGACTTGCGCAGTCTATACAGCACACTGAAAAAGGGCTGCCAATCTAAAATATACTGACCGCTTACAAATAACAACGTGTGTTTTTGTGCTTAAGTGTGCATTTATTTTTCTTTTAAGTACTCGAATATAGCCAGGGACCATTTTTTGGTCCCTCTTGCATACCTTATACATTATGAGGTGTTTTGCGAGACTGATTCAAGGAGTATCTATAAATAAAACCGGCCAAGTGCGAGTCGGACTCGCGCACGAACGGATCCGTACCATTATCTTTAAAAACGGCACAAAAATCACGTTTGTTGTATGGGAGCCCCCCGTAAATGTTTGTTTTACTTTAATTTCATTATTTATTTTTAAAGTGAATATATTATTAAATATTCTGTGAATATTTGAAGCGTCTACCTGTTTGCCGTAATCAATATCGAGAAAAAACGAGCAACAAAAATCACGTTTGTTGTTGGGAGCCCATATTTATTTTATTCTGTTTATAAGTGTTTGTTGCTATAGCGGCCACAGAAATACATCATCTGTGAAAATTTCAACTGTCTAACTGTCACGGTTCATGAGATACAGCCTGGTGACAGATGGACAGACGGATAGCGGAATCTTAGTAATATTTAAAAATTTATTGATTTGAGAAAAGGGACCGGTACTGCCATAGTTGCCCTATCGTGCTCGTTAAAAAACTTCATCTGAAGTCTGCCCTAGTTTCCCATAAAGTTAGGGTGTTCGCTAACATCGTTTCTAAGCCCTTGAATAACTCCAGAAGATTCCCTCAGGGATATAAAACTGCAAAAGTAGCTTAGATGTAACGTTTTAAGTAGGTGGTAAGTATATTCCCGGGTTGTCTCCAATTAGATAAAGTTACAAAAGACGTAACGTTGGTAACATTTCTTACTAATGAGGTTACCTAAGACTTGGAATAGTGCTACCGAACTCTAATTAAAGATATTTTTATCCTCCATGGGCGATTTTGCAAGAATATTGCGACCAGCAGCTAGATTTTTCGGATGATGGAAGATGGACAATGGCTCGTTTTTCTTTCAGATCTATCAATGTCAAAGTGAACATTAGTTATTTTTATAAATACATCTCTAAGTACCAGGAGAGCAGAACTTGATTTGAGATACAGAGAGTTGATTGGAGATTCGCTGGTAAAATCAAATGTACCGGTCTACATAGTTCCTTCATATTTATGCTATCCTAGTACCTAGTAATTAAATTTTGTGCATGCAGACAACATGTTGGTAATTTTCTTTCACCCACTTTTCAACCCACACTATACTGGATCTTTCAAAAGTGAATTAAGTAGACTATGAAATGTGTGAATGAAATGTGTTTAATTTGAATTTTATACGCGTTCTTTCCTTCATAACAACAACTACCTATAAAATTCTCGTCTAAAATATTGTAACTCTAACTCGTTATAACAAAAGATTTCAACTTGTCCCAAACTTTGTCGTACATTTCAAAGTTTTATAATGCCGAAAATGTATATATTCGCGAAAGGTCTCCAACAAAACAGAGGAAAGTTTGTCATTCAGTGTCGGCCCTCAGGGTGTATATCTAATTTATTATTCTTTCATTGAGTGGATGTTATGATTTCTCATGAGGGTAGCATTCCGTGGCACCAGGCCTGAAGGGTTGGTTTTATGAATGAAACCTACAAGTTCCCTGGTCTGGCAGCTACAGTCTCTTATAAATCTATAAGCACAGCGCCAGATGGCTTTTTGGGTAACTACTTCAACAACTCACTTCCAAGTTTTCTTGCTTCCATCACAAAAAATCATCAGAGTAGATAACATTTTATTTTTTCATTCCGGCACTCAATTTTTTAACAAGACTTTTCCCGGTGCTTCCCGTACAATTTGATTTGAAAGGATAGGTACTAGGTTCCTACTTAGATAGGTACTTCGCTGATAAATCGAATTTTTGGTTGTTGCTCTATTGTGCGTCTAGATTTATTTGTATGTTTGATAAAACTTGTCGCACACGAAAAATATTTGGAAACGGGCTGCCCGAAATAAGATGAAACAAGCATAAATATATCTTTGTTATTTTCCTCTCAAACCCACGCATTTCCTACGACTTTTCTCCAGGGTAATAAGTTCTGGTTACTGCAGAGAGAATGCAGATGTTTTTGGAAAACAACACGAAAAGGAACTAAGATACTTGGTATTTCTGACACAAAATTAAATAAAACTAGTTTGAACCTTGCATCTAATTTTAGAATATGGTATGAAATTGTATAAAAGCTAGCGCACTTGATGGACAAATAAAAAATCGTACGAATTCATTTGTTTCTAAACGAATCCTTCGGCAACCTCGCCTTTTTGACGGTGATTTTTCAGCTTGAAATGGCTTTCATTCTACGTAACTTTTTGTAGCCCGGACTTTTCGCCAAAGGATCACCGTAAGCGGCTGTCTGCTTCGAGATTTTTTGTAACGATAATTTGTAGGGGTTTATTTGACAAGTAGAGCGGGTTTTGGTGTAGTTTCCTATAAAGGAAACTACTAGCACACAGGCCGCTGCCATAAAAAGGCATTAAAAAATGGGTAAATAAATATAATAAAACACAGGTTGCAGAAGAGACAGTTTTCGCTTTTTACAAGACTAATGTCATTCTCGAATGACAGCTGCCTCACATAAGGCCTACAGTGACAGTTCTATCTTTTGACACTGACTTAATATTGTGTTTACTTTCCAACAAAATACACAGCCTCTAATAGTAGCCAGTGAGCGGTAAGCTAGCCTGCCGCAACTTAGCCACGCGTTGGACTACGCCTTGCTTAGTTATTGCAAGTTTCAATCGAGTGCCTGCTCTTTGCCGACCAGGCGTGAACATCGTGCTTGCTATAGGTATGTCACCGAGTGGACAGTCAGCATGATTTGAGGTGGACGGTATGCATTTTCCTTTACGGATAATAATCTTAGCCAGCATATTAAACTCCTAATTTGAAACGAGTACCTAGGTGGAATAACCAGTGAATTTAACCATTCAGCACAGCGTTATCCCGGGGGAGTGCAGTGTGAAGTTAAATTAGCTCCGAACTCAGTTAAAATTAATGGAATCGAATCCGCGCTTTGTTCTAAACTTCCCAAGTTGCTAATTAAGTGGTTTTGGCTGAGCTTGCGGGTTGTGGTATTTTAGCACGATTGTATTTAAGGGTTCTTTTTCATCAGCACATACGCTTAGCGGATTGGTGATCACTCTGGAGGTGTTGAATAATAGGTATACTGAAGGATGCTGCTGCTCTTCCTCTGGTAGGTTCGCTTAGTCGGTTCTCACGACATCCACGGGCATTTAGGGCCAGCCTCTGAGCTACGAGGGGCGGAGAAGAGATTTGTTTAAAACAACTAATAGAACGTTGTTATTTAAACTTACACTGGAGACTACCAAGCGGATATCTATCATATTTGAATGCAAAGAAACAAAGTAAGATCGAAGCGGAGATGTAGGCTGTGCCTCGCAAGCTGGCGACTTCAAGCATACGAGAAGAGATTGAGACGTGAGCTGTACCTCGCTAGTGCATTCATATAATAAATAATGCTGGAAAATATACACAGCATTATCTAGCCCCAAGCTAAGCAGAGCTTGTGTTATGGGTATTAGATAACTGATATACATAATATAATACAATACATAGGTAGATATTTTTTATTATACATAGAAAACGACCAGAACACCCTGAACAGTCTACAGATCGTACACACATTAGTCCCGAGGCGGGAATCGAACCCGCAACCTCCTGCGTTGCAAGCAGACCTTCGCCCACCACGCCACTGAGGTCGTCAATCATAAAACATCTGACGCTCACCGCACGCAGCTCAACTCTAACCCGCACATGTCTCCGCTACAGCCAGCACACATCACCAATTTCTGTATTATTATTTTTTGTTTCATGTATCATGTACCCTAGTTTTAATTATTGAATTATACCTAATTGTAAATACCTATATGGATCTCGTGTCTGAAAATAAATGATTTATTATATTATTATTATTATCACACAGCTCCAGTCAAGCCAGTACGCATCCCTGCACAGCGTCGGTAGACACCCTAACTGATAAAAGTATATTCTCGTCTTCGCTACTGACATCTCGGAACATCTCCGCTTTGGTGGAGGCGAGACTTATCAACATAAAATAGGGAATTCGGCAGAGGGTTTGCCGATGAATATAGATCTCGAAGTTAGGTGTGTACCGTGTTCAGAAATTGTAGTATTTATGGGATTACCATACCCACCTGCCTGATTCAGTGCCTTAGGCACGTTTAGATAGGCTTACAGAGATCTCATTTCTGCCATCCAATTTACTTTATATCTTTTGTGGCCCTTTGTGAGCAACTTTAGTAGTAGGTAATTTGCTCGAAGAAGTAATAAACATCCATCCATCCAAACTTTTCGCATTTTTAATACTAGTGTGCCCATTGTGATAGTGTGTGTGACGTGTAGATATGAGTAGGTAGGTACACCACACATCTTAGAATACATTTTCAGTAAGCATCTAATTGGATCATGGTGAGCTAGAATGTGACTAGATGATGGAGTACCAGCTTAGTAACAAACTACGCAACAGTACACTAAGTACCTCTGGGAAAGCTCACGTGCTGAACAATAAACTACTTTACATAACAAATGAATACGGTGCATAATGCAGCTGTAGGTTTGCTCGGTGAAGGTCTTTAGGTGATAGATATACCTACAATATCTAGTGCAATGAAATATGGATCACGGTGCGGGTTACTATATATTTGAAAATGTATTAAACTGAGGATGTTGTGCTTCTATTTTTATTTATGAGGCTTGAGTCTCATTGTAGGTTCCTACTTACCTGATTAATTTGAATTGTAGTGTTTCAAAAAGCACGAACAGACCATCGTATTAATAAGTTACTTATGAGTCGACGATACCTATCTGAAATCGCTTAGCGTCAGCGATCATATCTTCCATAATATTGAAACATTTAATTTGAGATTAACACATATCTCACAGGATTGATACTAGAACGCTAGTGTTTCGAAAACACGATTACATAAAAAATTCTTGATAGAAAAAAAACAAAGTTCGCTCTTTAACACACACACTGTACAATAAATCGTCGCTATTCAAAAAATACTTTAATGTAAGCTCTGATACTTAGTACAGTAAACAAGCAGGATATAAAGCAGACGGTGTGTATTTGATTTTCAAAATGACTTTTTTTATTTATAAGATAATGAACTAAACCTTGAATTTTGCACTAACGCCGCTCTGCTCGGTCCCGCTTTTATGACGTGAAATCCTATACCTGTCCTTTTCACAAAATGGCGTCATAGGTCACCCCCTTGTAAGTTACATATTTGTTTAATTGACAAACGTTCGAAGCCCTCGTCGCGCGAGTTACACTCGCACTTGACATATCATGTTTCTTTTACTAACTAAGATTATGTTTCTGTCTATGAGAACATAATATTAATAGTGTAGGTACATCTTTTGAAACCATCGTGATAAATTTTGACGTGTGTAACAAAGCGGACACGAAAATCTTTAATCTTAAAAATATCGAGTCCTTGTAAAATCTCTCTATGAAATGTAGAAAACTGATTTGAGCTTTAGTAAAAGATATAATTCAGTATGGTGACGAAAACTGACTCGAATACTAAGTAGAATTACACGAAAAAACTCGTAGCCTTTGAACAACTGAATTGCGTTTGAGTTGGAGATTTATTTTAACAAGGGCCTAAGTAAACTGAGGGAGATTGAAACATTTTTCTTTTGTGATATTTGAGACTTTGAACTTGATATTGGTGGACTTTTTTGTATTTATAGCACTTGTTCTCGTGACTGTGTCGAGTTCGCGTATATAAACTTCTGATTGGTCGTAGACCTTATGTACAATTCTTTCCATCCAAAGGTTGCCTGGAGAGATTGCTTCTAAGCGATAAGGTCCAATATACTTATCTTATATAATGTCTTTTTGTAATGTGGTTTTTCTGGTGTACAATGAAGCATTTTGTACTGTATTGTAACTATAGCTTTCTTACACTTTCGGGAGAACCCGATCGTCTTCCATTTTGTCGGAGATTCCGACAAAGTGGAAGACGAAAATCCTAGCCAGCTTAGTCGAGAGCTCTTGAACTCGCCTATGAAGTTTGTCGTGGGCATTTAGTTCACTAGGTACTATATCGAGACATCTGTCTCGCTAGACCTAGCGAGGTAGCCTATGTATAAACTGGAAGGTTTTGCTTTTTGTATTATATTGTGCTTTGTAGGCACTTTCATTGTGTTTATGCCTGGTTCCACGGTTAAAAAGTGCCTATACATATTTTTTTTTACCTTTTATATTTATACTAGGTGCTGCTCGCGGCTTCGCACGCGTTGTTTAAAGTTATTTCTTTCCCATGGGAACTTACTTATGGGATAAAAGTATCTCTCCATCCTTTCAACTAACTCCATGCCAAAAATCAAGCCGATTGGTTGCTTAGTTAGGGCGTGAAGGAAGGACAAACAAACAAACACAGTTTGGCATTTATAATATTAGTAAGGAGTAAGGATCAATTGTAAGTGTGTGTTTCATGTGACATATAAATTAAATAAAAGAAGAATGACATACTTACTTACTTCTAGCTTATACATGAATATGATATCTACATAAAGAACTACGTTACTGTGAGTTTCCTTAATGACGGTATGTTTGTTACAGATATGTCGTGTCGCGTGGTGGCGTGTATGGCTGCGCTTGCGGCGGTCAGCTGCGCGCTCCCGCACACCGTGTCTGCGCTGGATCTGAACCGTCTCTACGGGCACCACACTAAGCGATCTGGTGAGTCATATTGCTCTAAGCGTGAGTTGTACCACATTGTACGAAACTTACAATAATATGCACACAGCGTCGCGTCGGCGCTGCATATACACTGTCAATACGCACACCACGTAAAGACCACCCTAAGAGATTTGGTGAGTCATGAATGAGCCACATTATACATAGAGTTGACTGCAGCATCTTCTGTTGTGGCCTTGTAGGCCTTCAACAATATTTGCAAAATACACCTAAAATCTGAAAGAGTAACCTTATAATGCATAAGTACAAACAATTAATCTTAACTACACAGTGAAGTATATTGCAGAGATACTCACGTGATCTGTTGAGTCATGAGTCAAGGTTTGCGAGATAGAAAGGTTTCCAAATTTTAATGGGAAGTAGCGGACATATCGTGTGAAGATAAAGTTTATCTGTGTCAATCGATTATTTGTTGAATTGTGTGAGCAGCAAATAGCCTTATTTTCGTTCTTATCCACTTGCTCATTGTTCCGAAAACACGATCTAATTTATCTACTGAAAAATACTGTAAAATTGCGAGTTTAGCATCAATTTCACGAAAATAACAATTCCAGTTTCGCTGCGGTTTGTGTGGGCATTAAAACAATAAAATACTATGAAAATACTCGTTTCTATCGAATTTTCCAGCAAACATTTTCACTCGCAATGAAGTTCCGAACAAACATACGTGCAACATTTGTGCTATTTATTCGAAGCTGCTCCGCCGTGCAGAGCTGTGGCCAAAGGTTTGTGGTTGAATGCAGTTACTAAATTTAGTATTTTTATTTGATAAATTTTGAGTTTGATTGTCAAAATGGGATAGTCGGAGTAATAAAGAAAATAATTAATAGGTATCTATGTACAGGAATTACAGCGTATAAGATGAAATGTGGATTCGAGGATTCAGTTGTGATGTAAAATAAATAAAAAAAAATTGGTACTCAATCAGGCGGAAAATCTTTAAATTTGAGGCTTTGTTTGATGATACTAACCTAGCTTTTTTGCAAAGATATCACCAAAGGTTGACATTACATCACAACTAAGCGATCTAGTGAGTCATATTGTTCTAAGATTGAGCCACCCCATATTGAACAGTATAAATGCGAAAATGTCGATGTTTGTTATTACCTACTACCCCTTCACAAAACATAGTTTTGCATAAATGTAATTCTAGGCCTAGATTAACACAAAGGCTACTTTTTGTTCCGGGAAAATGCGTGGGAATCCGCGGGCAGAAGCTAGTAAAATATAATTGCGCAGCATAGTCTACCCCAGAACTGGACCTCACCTGATCAAGCGAGCTAAATTTAATGAAATAGAATACTATGTAGATGTAATACGGTTGAAATTACGCAGTCCAGGTGAGTTTGCATTTCCAGAACACTGGCTTGTATTCAAAGGCTATTAGTTCAGAACCTACCTGCTAGTTTACTCCCTGGAGCTCGTAATATATTCATGGAGAGCTTCAAACTCAATTTGTGCATTACAAGCGCTGAATTGTATGCGCTGATTACGTTGGCTTGGGGTAGAATTGGTTGGAAATAGTCCGGTCAAGGTAGACATCCAGGCTTAAAATGTGGAAAGTCCTAAACGATCCATATGATCGTTTAGACGCACATTGACTAATACGCATAATGACCAATGAAAAAACATCATGAATACGCAAAATGACCAATCGCAAAATAACCAATACGCGAAATGACCAATAGAAATAACATCATGAATACGCAAAATGACCAATCGCAAAACAACCAATACGTGAAATGACCAATAGAAATAACATCATGAATACGGTAAAGAAAAGGTAAAAAAAATTGTTTATTTATTTTCAGCCAGACAGTTACTTTTATCATAATTATGATCTGTCTGAGGCAAAATTGTAGATCATGCAATTTTCTATAGAGATAGATATCTTCACACTTTTCTGCTAAGAATCACCATTTTTGAGATGCTGTTTCTTATACTTGTTTACGCGATATCAATAATTGTGAGAACTTCAATTATAAATAAAAACAATGCTGACCTGCCTACTCACACATACATAATAGAAACATATTTATAACATATTTTTTATAGAAAAGACAAACCAGTAGTTTTTGTCAACATTTTGTCTTTTATTTTTAACAAGGGAGTTTCTAAGGTACTTTGTTGTATTAAACCCTGAGCAGGACTTAAAATTTTTTAAACCTTTTTGTCAAAATATCTTAGCTAGGTCAAAATTTATATAAATGGCCGGTTGTGGGCTTCAGGGGATGTTTGCTGGGATTAAAATCTTCGGAACAAAGCGGTCGAGCTGTCAAATTACTAAATTCAAATGTTATGCCATCGCATCGTACGTAGGGTTTACTTTTCTCTGCCGTCCTAGGATTTGTCATGGAATGTCGATTCGGTCCAATAGAGCAACAATGAAAAAGCGAAGTAATAAACATCCACCCATCCCAACTGTCCCAATTAAATTAAATGTGCGATATTTCACGAGTTCTGAGGGAAATGAAAAAAGAAATGGCATTCCACGTAGAAGATAAATAACACGCTCTTTCCTAGAAGTAGGCAGCAATTACGAAAAATTCCTTAAATCGTTTAATTCCGCAGGCAATAAATTCAGACGAAAGCCGTTCGAAAGCCTGATATAGGTAGGCAGGAACAAGAGATACAAACAACAACATTTTAGAACGAGACAAAACATGCTTATAAATTATTCAGCAGGATTTATAGGGATATTCCGGAAAATATAGGAATGTTCCTTCCATTAGTCAATTTAGGAATTTGTAAGCTCATGGTATTAACTCGGTAGGTACATTGCTTTATTTCAAATATTTTTACTGACAGGACCTTCACGAATTTGTTTTCGCACTATTTTGTTCTGTGATTTAAAAAAATACCAACAGGGTTTGGTTCAATCGGAAACAGAAGTTTCACTAAACGTTGAGTTCTCGTTGATTTTTTATGAAATTGGTGTCTACCTCAACAACATCATGCAACATTCCAGTCGTTGATAATAGTAATTGTCAACCGTATATCTATTTAACACATGGAAATACAGCTTTGAAACACAGACTCAGCCTGGGGTTTCTAACTACACAAATCGCGAGACCGCTTTTACATGGATTCTATGACCT
The DNA here is from genome assembly GCA_947086465.1 of Eupithecia exiguata. Taxonomy (NCBI): domain Eukaryota; kingdom Metazoa; phylum Arthropoda; class Insecta; order Lepidoptera; family Geometridae; genus Eupithecia; species Eupithecia exiguata. Next base: position 1,197,137 of record OX352246.1, read on the forward strand.
TCTTGTACCAATCTGCTACTCAAACTCTACCAGGCACTCATCTCAATCTTTCCATTTCTTCTCTGTCATCAAACATTTGATAACACATTTGAAACAAACATTTGATAACATTGGATTAGGAAGTATTATTTAAGACCAATAAGAACTCATGAAATCTTCCTTCGTACAATACTAATACTAGATAATACTATAGGTTTTAATAGGCTTTTTTCCGGTTCATATTATCTCCATATTTGCGCGATCATGATCTCTCTTCACATTGGTTTATATGTTTATTATATCCGTAAATAATACCTTATAAATACTGAACATCAAAAGTAAGCACCTCATAAGTTCAATTTACTTACAAGGCTGTATAAAACGAATATTTTATTGTTTGTCTGTAATCGGTCTCATAAACGACGCTCATTTATTAACTTGAAATCTAAATAGCGGTAATTCATTTGTGTCGTTAGGGGTAGTTTAGGAGGCCATTAGGGTTCTCAAAATGGTTTGGAGGTATTTTTTATGAACTTGCGGTATAAATAATGTTGGACAATGCACCTAGCACCAACTAGCCCCAAGCTAAGCAGAGCTTGTGTTATGGGTTAACATAACTGATATATATATATACTGATAACTGATATATTAATACAAAACATAACATAATAATATATTTTTACTCTACATAAATAATAATAATTATATTATATTGGATAATTTTTAATGTTACCCCTGTAGGTAGAGCCACTGACGCTACAGTCCGTAAGAAGTCCCAAAGATTTTCGATGGAACCGACTTAGTTGGTTAGAACACACCCGTACTGAGGGTGGGGCGCGGGTTCGAGTCCCGCCGAAATCGAAAATTTTTGGGAACTTATTTCATTCTTAGAGATACCCAAAGAAGTATAACAAAAAACCTTAGGTACGTACTATGTTATAATAAAATCCAACAATACCTACTCTAAGAAAATAGCAGACGGTTTTCTTGACCTACTTGGTTCGGAACAATAGAGTTTACCGTAGCGTCATAACGAGCCGTCTTGTGTAATCAAGGCCTGCATTTGTGGAACAATGCGATCTTTGGTGGCCTAGTGGGGTTTATCTGAAAGTAGTTGGTTCAAATGGCAAATAAAAACGTCAAGTGCGAGTCGGACTCGCGCAACGAGGGTTCCATAACTAAACATTATATTAATTATATAAATAAAAGACCTTGTTTCTTGCCATATATCACGATTCTAGCTCAACGGGAAGTAGGTACCCTATAGGTTTTGGTGCATGGCGAGAATCAAAATAATGCTTTTTTGTGATTAAACTAGAGTTTCAAATTATTAACTCAGTAATTCGTCAAAAATAATGTGGTGTTGTCGCTGATAATTTAGAGCATTTCAGTTAGAACCGTTTATATCATTTTTTTTAAATTAAAGAATCCAGTTTATTTTCATAAATTCTATTCGATTACTCGGCTTTTACAGGTATTTTCCCTACCTATCGTATGTTTTTTAATCTGAATATTTTCGTTCGTCGACAATAAAACTAAGTGATTAAAAATACACATTTTGCTTGATTTTTGCATAAATCGCCCTCTTAACGTTACATGCTCGCTGAGTACGTTACGTAACACCAGTCAGTACCCGCCTTAAGGTTATTACGTAAGAAGCTTTCATTCTAAGTTATAAGAAGTTTGTTCCCAATTTCCATAATGGGTTTTATTTTTGTCTTGTTTTTAATATGTCGGCATTTCTCTTGTTTGTGTTGTATTATGATATTGAAGGTTTTAATCTTGCTAAAACGTTTTGGAGGTAAACTAATTGATACATAATGTAGACAGTGGAGAACAAGAGACCTATAACGACGCAGAAGGTACGTTTTTAAAACTGTTTGCTAATAAATCTTTAGAGATACTACAACTTTACCGACCTTATCTTTGGAAATATCAATAAATTGGAGGATACAAAAAATTATATTTACTCTAATACAGAGTATCTTGATGGGTTTGCACAATAACAAAACCGAAAAAGTTTTCAAGAACATGACAATATAATTTAATAATTTTTTTGACAAGTAAGCGGTATCTAAACTTACCGCTCAATTGTAAAAAAAAATATACGCAACTATGGGTCGCTGTTAAATTACATAATTATGTAGAAAGAAACAAAGAAGAACTAGTGAGCATTTACAATTCAGTCAGTTAAGCTAACTGCAGACTCTTGTAAACAATCTAGAGGTAAATAAAGGATAGAAATAGAAACGAGAATGTATCCGCAAGCAGAAGAAGGCACGCGAAATATGCAGATAAATTACAACGGTATTTTAAAATGTTGGATAAATCAAACTAATGACCGAAAACTCAAAATTATTCATAAAATTTTGTTATAATTGGGAGAACCGGTCAACTGAAATATTACGAGGGACAAAGGTCAGACCTGGCCCTTAAAAATGTTCATTCGTGAAGTTATGAAGGGTCTGCTAATTTCATAATAGGTCATCGGTCGCAGACAGTGTGGGTGAATTTCTGACATACTTTCATGGACTTAACGTACTAAGAACGGGGTGCAAAATATGAGAGTGCAAAATACGAATACGAAAAACGTTTTTGAGAGCTCAATAGACTATGTTCTATCTCAGACCAAAAGGAATGACATTTTATTCCGTGAAAATTGCCTCGGTCAAATCTCTTAAAACCATTCGCAAACTTTAATCAAGATCGTATGAAACTATTCTGTCAAAACTTCGATCAAAAATTTCCGGCTTTGCCGGCCCCCCTTAGATTCACAATGCGCAGTCCAAAACCTTCAGTAGCAAAAGAGAAACATTTTGACATGTTAGGGAAGCTTTTCAACTAGTGTCATTTTAGCGTTCAGACAAAAAGCATGGGTAAGTGCTCGTACAAAAAATGCAAGAATAACTCGTCCAAAGTGCTGAAAAAGGATGGAATTTATGATTTTCAGTAAGTTTAAATATATTTTTTTACCCGTATATTGAGATGTGAGTCATATACTTGTGAAATCAGCATAAAATATTATGGTTTGGTTTGCCTATGTTAAAATATTAATTTTGTTCTAAATTGATAAATGGAGAGGCTATTTCTTCTAAAAAATATTTTTCATTTATAGTATGTATTAATATATTTTTCATAAAAATAAGATTAATATTACTAGTTGATGATTTTTATAATAACTAGTTGGCCCGTCCTAAAATTTCATTTGCGTAGACTCTCTAATAAAAGAAAGACTAGGTACTTACCTACCTACCAGAAGTATGAATTTATAAAACGTTTATTTTTTGTCCCGTAAAAAAAACTCGTGCAAAGCCGCAGACAGGAACCAGTTCTTTTTAATCTAGAGTGTCTGCCTGAAATTGTATTTTAAGTTTAAATTATTGTATGTCTGAAATGACCCTTTTGTATAAATACCTACTGTCGAGACACCAATTTATAGTTTCATCAATAAATGATTCGCTATCTCTACCTGAATTCTGTTAATTAATCCTTATAGAAAATAAACTGAGTAGGTAGTGTATAATTCTCAGGTAGGTACCTACCTACTTACAAAATAAAATAAAATGAATTCGACTCCACCAATCTCTTGTTCCGTATGGAAAAAACTGGTCAGGCTCTGCGCAAACTGTCTGCGTCAAAACAAAACGAAGACAATTTTGAGTGACATTTTGGTAAGGCTCTAGGTATCTACGGGGGAGGCCGCGAACTACTTATTTTTGATCGAAGGATAGTGCGAATAATTTTGTTTTGAAATGTTGAAATTTGACAGCGCGGTGAAAACTTCGGAAAAAAACAAACAGATATTTGCGTACGTTGAAACTTAAATTTAAACACTTACGTTAAAAAATAGATAGATAGATTATAAATTTATTGCACCATCAACATATACAAAAAACAATCTCACTAATATTATAAACGTGAAAGTTTAGATGGATGGATGGATAGATAGATGGATGGATGTTTGTTCCTTTGTCACGCCAGAACGGCTGAACGGATCTGAATGAAATTTGGCACAGAGATAGATTATAGTCTGGAATAGGACATAGGCTGCTTTTTATCCCGGAATTCCCACGGGAACGGGAACTACGCGGGTGAAACCGCGAGGCGCTGCTAGTTAAACATAAACTTAAGACTAACTATATCTAGTGGTAAAATAGCACTTAACTGCATACAAATCGAAATTAAACTGTTATTTATTAAAAATCAGATGTTTCTAGCTAGAAATCCAAATTGATAGGCAGGTACAACAAGAACACAATATCAATACTCACTTATATTATTAATGTTATAAGGATATTTCTATGTTTATTACCTCTTCAAGCCAAGACTTTTGAATTGACCAGATCAAAGTTATTATAGAGGTAAAAACAAACTGTAGGTACTTAACTTCGATAAAAGGAAAAAAGGCGTACGTCGTAGCAAGCACGCGAAACACAAATGCCACCGCCCGCGCTGCCGGTCCGACTATGACTGAGGTAAGGTAACATAGTTGAACCTAACTTGAGCCATCCACTTTCGAGATAGTAATGCCTCATCTCCCTTTTTTTACTTATATCGAAGGTACTTAAGCTACTTTTTATCTCGAAAGAACGCGTGCGAAGCCGTGGGTTAAACCAAGCACACAACTTAGTGAATGTTATTTTAGACGACACTGTGTCTAGGTATTAACCATACCATAGAAATCATTTAGAACGGGATAGTTACCATAATTAGATTTCTGCCGAAATATTGGAACACTTCCAATATTGCGGCACTGTTTCATACGCCATGATTACGGAAGAACTCACTTTTTATAAACCATACCAGTCTAGACCAGTCTAGTTTCAACAGTTTTAAAGTTCTTACCTACGAACTTACTAACTTAGTTTCCTACCGATAAAGACGAGTTTATCTCAAATCTCTGGTGGCTTACGTAATTGCCTTGCCGTCAGGAACGAAGGTGCAATATGTGCGGAGAATAAACTACTTTCTTGGCAACTTTCCTACCAGGTTTATAAAGAAATATTATACAACCCACAGTTTATATTATAAAGTCGGTTGCAAACCGGCAATTCGACGGGGACAATGTTCTTACGCAACAATACGACGGTAGATTGTCGGATTCGCGCAGTTAGGTGTCCGTACCACATCAGACTTTTACATGGAAGCAGAAACACATGTTCTATAAAAATATGATTAGAGATCTTACGAGCATGGGTGTAAAGGACGACCAAATAGAAAAATAATACGCCTACCCATATTCCTATTTTATTCGGAGAACAAACAGTTGTACACACTATTTATGTAAACTTACATCTTAACTATTAACTATTATAATATGTCCTCGCATGTAGTGTCTAAAAAACTGCTTGCTTGCGGAGGATTCTAGCTGCGATAAGCAAATTTTTTAAATCCTAAATTCAACTTTAAATGGTGAAAACTAAAACCAACCAAACTATGGTACCTAATTCAGACCATTTCTCATCATCGTCATTATAATCAGCCCACTTAGTCCACTGCTGGACACAGACCTCTCCTACTGAACGCCATAGCACCCTGTCCTCAGTCTTGACAGACCTTTACTCATGTTATTCGAAATAGTATCCATGTGGTAAAACATTGTACCAATAGGTATTTTCACTTGCCGACACTGTCGGTGAGTGGTGTCGAGTTTCTCGTTCACCGCGACACTAACGTGCAGAGAATATAGCAGGGAATGGAAAATAACTCGCTTCCGAATAGTTGCGGTGCGAAAACAAGCACAGGCAAAATAAGACGGTTGGTGTAATTGGTTACTTGACTACTACTGGGAAATAATTCTGTCGTATTGTCTGATAAAAATAATGCAAAGTGTAATTAATATTTCATCAACGCCAGTCGTATTAGTTATAAAAACTAATTTTAAAGTTTGAATAAAATAATGGCGCGTCAAAACGATAATCACTGTCATGGCTCCCGTGCTCTGAGAAATGACGTGACACGCCACACCACACCTAACAAGAAGAACTCATTTGACACTGTAATCTGTGATAGTGTGACGTCACCAGCGAACCTACCAAACGCAGAGCGTTTTCGGTCACGTCATCATATATCAAAAAATGTGTAATTTTTTCCGTTTTTGTACCTAAAATAGGCAAATATTTTTTAATAAAAATCACCTGAATACGCTTTGTTACGTTGTCACTGAGTAGGATGAAAACAATTTGACTTATTTTAAAGGTAGTCAAATAGCCTATTATAATAATTTATATTTCAAGTTTTATACTATATTATATGTATGTAGTGTATGGGCAGATATTATTTATAACGGAATAGGTAGGTAGTTTATTATGTCCACTTGCATTGAGGTGATACCAGTTGGAAATAGAGCTCTGAAACACAAACCCAAAGCTAGGGTTTCTAACTACACGAACCGCGATACCGATTCCACCTGGTTACTGTGACCTTCTATTACTTTCCGCTACGGTGACTCAACCAGAATTCCACTTAGCTGATTCCATTTCTTCTTTGTCAAGGAGAATAAAACCACTGTTCTGTCATCTCGTAGACTTGGTCTAACGTCAAACAATAGACGTTGGCAAGGCGCATTGCAAAATCAATAAGAAGGTTTACATTCACTGCGAGTGCCAGTGAGAGTGAAAAACCATCAATTTTACTCCGACGTTTAATATACCGTAGCTTCAACGATTAAGGAGTATAAGGGGGGTGATTTCCTCCGTCCATGCGTAGCTTACACACATCATCTCGTGTGTCGTGTTGCTAACCAAGCTGTTACTGTGATCTCATTGACATATAGCGTTCCGTGGTATTTGCAGAAGAGACAGTTTTCGCTTTTTACAAGACTAATGTCATTCTCGAAGTCAATCGTGACAGTTCTATCTTTTGACATTGACTTAATATTGTGTTTACTTTGCAAAACTGTCTACCTGCAGGAAACTATTGCGTTGTTAAAACACCCTACCGAGAAATACTTGACCTAGCTATTATGTTACTCTCTGTGTTCCCTCCACCGAACAATTTCCTAGTTATAATTTAAAAGCACCGACAGTTTTCAGAAATAACATTATTCCTGAAAACAGACTCCAGCTTTGAGGAGTTTGCTGAAAGGGGAGGAAGTCGATAAGTACCTCCTTACTTTTGTTTACTCTTTTAATTGAGGAAAAACTTTTACGGTTACGTTATGGGTTAAAGGCACATGAAAGCTTTACGAATTTGCGACGCAATCGTATGAAAAATGAGATTTCATACGAATATACAAAATCGTTGTAGCTAGTCGTGATTTTTCAAAGAATTACGTGGTTTTTTAAGCTGACGCATCGATCAAGATATCCAAGGATCAAGGATTTCTGATTAAAGGCTGAATGGGATAAATATGAATCCCACGGGAATAATTTTATAGCAACAGTTCTAAAGACATTACAACAATAGTGAAAGAATGTTTAAAAATCGGTCCATAATTGACAGATAAATCAACGAACATAAAGTCGTTTAAAAAGGCGAGGAGCCCGAAAGTTGGAAAATTTGGTAGATTTAAATAATATCGGGATAAAATCGTACACAAAATACAATTTTACTAAAATTCTAGACTAAAAGGGTGAAAAGCCTGAAAAAGGTGGCAGACCGGATCCCTACCAGCCACTTTATGAAACAAATGTGTTCTAAGCCTAGATAAATAGACGTAATATCGCTAAAACTCGAGCTAGCCTTTTTTGGTCTATTTTAAATCCTTTGTAGCCAACCTAAACCTACGTTGAGCTTTTTGGGAAAACAGTGTTTTTCAATTTACTATTTGAAAGCCGGGCTGAAAGCCTTTCAATTAACTTTTAGAAAGAAAAATTTCATACTGTATTTGTATTTTAATTTAGCTCTTCAGACCCTGTTTTCCCATTTAGTTTAATCAACTCTTTATCTCAAACTTACCTGCTCATTGTTTGGTGGCCCACGCATATTTGTTTACACATTTTTTTCGCTTTGCTCATTCTCTTGTCAGATTATTGTCTAATAAATAAATAAATACTGCTGGATAATTCACACAGCATCAAGGTCCCCCCAAGGTATGCTTAGCTTGGGCATGCAGAGCTTGTGTTAAGGGTACTAGATAACTGATATACTTAATAGAATACATTACATAGATAGATATTTTTTATTACTCATAGAAAATACCCAGAACCCGAAACAATTATTTGCTGATGAAACAAATAACTCTCCCAAAGCAGGCTTATTATACCTTTTTTATTGTACCTATCCTTACAGAAACTTCATAAACTAAAACAAAATGAAGATATCTGAAATAAAGGTTCCGCAAAGAACTAAAGTTACAAAACAAATTAAATTAATGGCGAAACACCAAAACACGAAAGTCGTAAATCCTTCCAGATGTATCCGTTACGAGGCTGTAAATTACTCTCTTGTTTAATATCTTACAAGACCTGAACAGTCAGATATTATGTACAATCAGCAAAAAAAAAAAAACAATGGCATCAATTCAAATGCCGCCAAAACTAAACTAAATTAATTTGAGAACACTAAAAGTAATGTCATCCTTCTTAATTCCGTCGTTATGAAAGAGAAGGCAACATTTTCAGTGCTGTCAAATTAGCGACATCTATTAATGAATTAGCGACTTAAAATTAAGCATTGAACTAAAGACGACTAACCCCGAATTCTCATAAGCTTATTTGGTTTGAGAAGGCCTCATGTCCATTTCTTGAAGGTTTTCGTTGAAAATCAGTCGAAAAATCGCAGGCGTATGCTTGAATATAATTTACGTTTTAATATCCGCATTTGAATGTCTGTCGGGCGCCTGTTGTCATAAAGAGATGTTATAAAACTCCTTGTAAGTACCCTACATGGTCATAATCATGCAAGGTCATATCTTGGGTAGAGGATAAAGTTCGCGTTAAAACTTTGCTTGCTGACCGTACATCTCTACCTACTAAACTTATTAATAGCAGTCTCATAAGATTTTCCTTGGTATGGTTTGATCGTATTATCTAACCTTGTTAAAACATGTAAAAGTAATAAAAAGCTTACGGCAAAATAATGAGTACCTTATAAAGTTTGAGAAATTCGTATCTACTTAGTTATGTACTTTGTTACTAGATATAATGCAGTATTACACGTAAAAAATAACTATAATGAAAACATTTTAGGTATGGTTGTAGGCCATGAACATTACTAAACTTCCTAAATAACAATTTAATGCTCTCAAAGTACACGCAATGTCTCTCTGTTGCAAATAAAAATGCTGGACAATGCTGGACAATCCACACAGCATCATCCAGCCCCAAACTAAGAGCTCGTGTTATGGGTACTAGATAACTGATGTTACTTATTACAAAACAATACATTACAAAATTACATTTTTTTGAAGACACATAGAAACTACACAGAACACCTTGAATAAACATTTGCAGATTTTACAAGCATTTGTCCCAAATCGAACCCGCAACCTCCTGCGTTAAGGCAAACCTTCGCCCTGCCGCGCCACATCGTCGGAAACGGAAACAGATAAAGAAACTTACAAACATTTTTGTTGAGGCAGGAATCGATCCTGTAAGTGTTTGCGTTCGAGACATACCTTCGCTCACTGAGCCACAGAGGTCGTCAAATGAGTGGGAAGTAACATTCTCTAGGGGAATCAGGGATGATCATTATTTTGCGATCTCGTTAAGTTAATGTCTGGCAACATTTTTACATGCTCCTATGGGAGAAATATACTTTTCTTATTATAGCTGGCAACTTACCTCGATGGTAGGTAGGGTAAATACCTTCCACGGGATGTTCTCCGTGATTTGTAATGGTTTACTGGACTAATAACCATGTGAGTTTCAAAAAAAACGTGATCTAATCTTTCAAGTGGCGACATCTAGTTAAAATAAGAGTCTAAAATACAGTAGGTACAGCCCGCTGACGGACAGAGAGGGTCTCGTTTTCACCCTTCGGGTACGGTACGGCACCCTAAAAAGCAGTTATTTCCAAGTTCCGTATAACTTTATCTCCTTCCAGAAATATTAACAAAAAGTTTGGAAATGAAAGAATATTATGAATCCCCGGACTAACAGGACATAAATATGTAATAAGTCGGAGATTTCTTGTTCGTGCCTTTAACTTTACGCTCTGATTCCGGGATTTTACATATATTTGAAAATATAACACAGGACCGTATCTTAAACTGACAGTGACTTATCCAAAAGAAAGAGGTTATATATAAGTGAACTCATTAAAACTGTGTAGTACATTATAATTTACATTCAACTCCTTCTAATGTAGAAAATGTACCAACTGAATAAAGATAATAGTTATTTGTTAAACATCAGTGCAAAGTTGCTTTTTAACCACGTGCTCAATTTTGATGGCCAAGCAAACGAAGAATTCTAAAATTAGAATTCTGAGCGTTAGCGAGGGAATCATAAGAGCACGAGGTAAAAAATCTTTGCACTCAAGTGCAACTTTTCATCCCACTCAGCGAGGAAAGAGTATTTTTGCTCTTCGACACCTGATTGTAAAAGCCGTTTTTATCCGCTAGAGGGTAAAAACGGCTTTTACACTCAGATATCAAAGAGCAAAAATTAGTCTTTCCTCGCTGAGTGGGATGAAAAGTTAAGTTAAAGCAAAAATACTCTTTCCGAGATGGGGGGATGAAAAAGTTTTTTTTATTTCAAAATATAAATTTTATTCTCACATTCTATTATCTAAACGAAATCACCAAGCTGCCATTGAGAACTTCGTTCGCATCGCTCACTCCGTTCAAAAATCCAAAGCCCTTAGTATAAACCTAAATAAAATAATTCGAGAGAAGCTTAAAGATAAAGCTTAACTTTACAAATTATCTTAAGACAGTTATAAAAGTATTATAAAAACTTCACGGAACCCGTGTTTTAGACAGTTCTTTCATCTTGTACATTTTTTGTACTGAAAACATTTAGTTCAGCGAATTAGCTGAAGGTTACGGGCCTTTTGCATAATTAGAAGGCGTCACGAATCTTCACGATAATTTCCAAGGAGGGGAAGTTTATTGAATTTAGTAATTATTTAGATACCGCAAAGTTGGAGCTGGTATCTTTGAGATAGATCTAAAAGACCGACAGTTTGCGATGACCTTTCAAAAGAGCTAGATACGGTATTTTATTTAACCTACGTAGTGTCACGGTTATTTGTAAGTGCTGGATAGTTTTTCCCGGCACATACAATTAAAGTACACTTCTATACTTCTTTAATTACAACGAGAAAGGTCAGGGTCAACGTCCCCAAAACTTTTTAGATAGGAGACGAGGAACGTTTTTTTCAATCAAACATCCGAAATTAGTTGAGCAGGAGGTACCATATGTTACTTTTTGTATCTCCAAGTAAATTGTACAATAACTTACTGTTTGGAAAGTTGATTAAAATCTGGTCAGAACTCTGTCCTCTCTCCATAGTTAACCAGAGAGAAAATTAACCCTTTCAAGAGTTACGAGCTCTACTAAATCAAAAGAATTAACCTATCTTCGTTGAAATGGTTCTGAACTGTTATTTACAGCAAAAAGTGCTAATATTCACGTAGTAAAAATGAGATATGAGGTAATAAAAAGCATCCATGGATGAGGATTTTAAAGAACGGACAGACTCGCTGAAATAACACCTTTTTACCAACATGATATTTCTATGTAGGTTATATAAATAGTATAGGTAATCATCGTCAACAAATAAAAATTACTGAACGAATCTATCTGAAACTTTGCACAGATGAAGTCCTACCTAAGATATGGAATCATATAAAACAAATATTCCGTAAGAATGCGCTCTTAGCCGACTTTTGCATAATTTCAGTTGTAAACCTTAAGCTACTTTTTATCCCAGAAAAATAACCTTAGGTACTAAACTAGAGAAAGAAAACCCAAGAAAATTCACAAAACAATTACTTACATTCTATGAAACGATGCCTTTTTTATTCAGTGTCTGTAATTTATTTACCTACCCCACCACGCTCATGTTTTTCTTCCTGCCTCACTAAGTTATTCAACTCGACGTCTCCATCGAATTACGAGAGAAAATGATACTGCTTGAGGAAATATTCGTCTGTTGTGTTTAACGAAGCAACAAATTCATATATTTTGTACACTGTCAGAAATAATCTTTCTGAAAACAATGTCTTATACTCTCTGTAAAAGTTTTTTCTGAGAACCAAAGAAGTGAAATAAAAATCGGCGGGAAATCGGCTTCGTAACATATTCTGAGTCGGGGTAATTTATTTGTCTACGAATGTAGGCTGTAGCATGGGATATCATTGATGCAATGTATGAAATAACATCTCTTACCGCCCTTAATATTTCACTAAAGCGCATCTTTTAAAAGTGATGAAAAATATCACATTATATTAACAAATAACTGATCTTGTCAAGTTTATCCTTTTTTTACATCATGTGGTGTAGTTTTATAATAAATGACTGGAGAAAGCACGGAATTTTAGCCCTTACAGAAAATATAATAACTCCATATGAATAAAACACTACTTCAACAATATATCATTCTAATAAATAGTCGTTATTTTTATAGAATTAAAAACAATAATAATAAATCCCAAAAAACACATTTTTGTAAGGTGTTTTGCGAAATAATTGGAACCTTATTAATATTTTGCAACACCAAATTAAACTTATTGAGCTTATATTCCTTTGTATATGTATAACTCAAAATCGTCTCGACTATCGCCAGTCGGAGGCTAGACGCCTCCTCGGACGAACTCGCCGTCACATGTTAGTAAGTATTACATTAGTACCGTGTGATTGTACCATCAACCAAAAGAACAGAAGTTTATCTCTTCTACAATAGACAACATCGTAAGCGATGTGCTACGTCGTAGCCCTGTATACGATGTGCTACGTCGTAGCCTTGTCTACGATGTGCTACGTCGTAGCCCTGTATACGATGTGCTACGTCGTAGCTTTGTCTACGATGTGCTACGTCGTAGCACTCCCTATGATTGCTCTCTTCGATGTGCTTCGGTACTCATTCTGATTGATCTTGGTGAAATCACAACTAAAACAATAGGTTCTTAATAGTAATAATAATAGTAATGTACAATTGAAACAGAGATTTACCAAAGGACCTAATAAAAACCAATTGGAGTTGTCCTCTCCAAGACGCTGGCATCATTGCCCCGCTTTATGTCAATGCGTATTGCGCTGCGCCAGATACTCACCAGCTCTCGTCCTACGATTTCAACAAGGCAGAATAATCTAATTAGAATAAATTAACAAATTTGTCGCGTGTTTGTCTGAAGTAGTACTTCTAATGACGTCATCGTCTAGGTAAATATAACCAATAGCATGTTGTGAAAATAACGTCATAACCAATCACGTCATGTATTCGTGATTCTGTTGGTTGTTTTTACACTACTTATTTTCTTCTATTTATTTTTATTTTGTTCAAGTGCCACTGTCTTTGTTGTTATTACATGTCCAGTCCATCCCATGGTTGTCTGGAAGAGATATCGATAAGACCGCAAAATGAGCTTTGTCTACTCGTAGCATTTATTTCTGTACTGTTTTCTGTGTTTGTGTGGTACAATAAAGTACATATTATTTATCTATCTATCTATCCTCTCACTTTTGCGGACATACATACCCCCAAATGAGGGGGAAAACCATGATCACCACTCTTGTTGGCAGGATTAGTAATGAAGGTGGAATAGTGGAGTTAAATACACAGAAAAAAGCTGCTACACTTACTCTGGTAGGCTCCTTTAGTTGTATCTTATGATATTCACAGTCTTAGTTGGAGGGGTCAATTTTCACGCAGCGATCGCCACGACTCTGTTGTACTGGAGTAATTTTATTACTCTGAACGCTGTTAGTAAAATTACTTACAAGAATTTTGCAACTTAGGCTAGCGATTGTTGTATACAAATTATCATCGGTTATTTTCGAGTTTTATCGCTTTTTATTTCCCTTGATTTCCATAAATAAAATTACAAAATAATCAATCCTTTCGTTTAGATAATAGAATGTGAGAATAAAATTTTTATTTTGAAATAAAAAAAACTTTTTCATCCCCCATCTCGGAAAGAGTATTTTTGCTTTAACTTAACTTTTCATCCCACTCAGCGAGGAAAGACTAATTTTTGCTCTTTGATATCTGAGTGTAAAAGCCGTTTTTACCCTCTAGCGGATAAAAACGGCTTTTACAATCAGGTGTCGAAGAGCAAAAATACTCTTTCCTCGCTGAGTGGGATGAAAAGTTGCACTTGAGTGCAAAGATTTTTTACCTCGTGCTCTTATGATTCCCTCGCTAACGCTCAGAATTCTAAAATTAGAATACATACCCCCAAATTAGATTCCCTCGCTAACGCTCAGAATTCTAAAATACGAACTCGCCGGAGTTCGTCCGAGGAGGCGTCTAGCCTCCGACTGGCGATAGTCGAGACGATTTTGAGTTATACATATACAAAGGAATATAAGCTCAATAAGTTTAATTTGGTGTTGCAAAATATTAATAAGGTTCCATTCTAAGGTTTTTATTTATTATACTCTGGGTAATTTCTAAGAAATTAATAAATCCCAAAAATTTACGATCCCGACGGGATTCGAACCCGCACCTTCCCCTTCAGCGCAGGGGTGCTCTTTTTCCAACTAAGCTACGTGATCTTATCTAGCCGGCCCGAAAATCTTTGGGAGTTCTTTCGGCACTTACGCCGTCAGCGCCACCTACAGAGGAAACAATGAAGTTATCCAATTCTGCTCAAAGACCAAATTTACATTTAGTTCTTTGACGAGAGGTTTTGCCGTTGCTTGATTCTAAGGTTTTTATTTATTATACTCTGGGTAATTTCTAAGAAATTAATAAATCCCAAAAATTTACGATCCCGACGGGATTCGAACCCGCACCTTCCCCTTCAGCGCAGGGGTGCTCTTTTTCCAACTAAGCTACGTGATCTTATCTAGCCGGCCCGAAAATCTTTGGGAGTTCTTTCGGCACTTACGCCGTCAGCGCCACCTACAGAGGAAACAATGAAGTTATCCAATTCTGCTCAAAGACCAAATTTACATTTAGTTCTTTGACGAGAGGTTTTGCCGTTGCTTGATTCTAAGGTTTTTATTTATTATACTCTGGGTAATTTCTAAGAAATTAATAAATCCCAAAAATTTACGATCCCGACGGGATTCGAACCCGCACCTTCCCCTTCAGCGCAGGGGTGCTCTTTTTCCAACTAAGCTACGTGATCTTATCTAGCCGGCCCGAAAATCTTTGGGAGTTCTTTCGGCACTTACGCCGTCAGCGCCACCTACAGAGGAAACAATGAAGTTATCCAATTCTGCTCAAAGACCAAATTTACATTTAGTTCTTTGACGAGAGGTTTTGCCGTTGCTTGATTCTAAGGTTTTTATTTATTATACTCTGGGTAATTTCTAAGAAATTAATAAATCCCAAAAATTTACGATCCCGACGGGATTCGAACCCGCACCTTCCCCTTCAGCGCAGGGGTGCTCTTTTTCCAACTAAGCTACGTGATCTTATCTAGCCGGCCCGAAAATCTTTGGGAGTTCTTTCGGCACTTACGCCGTCAGCGCCACCTACAGAGGAAACAATGAAGTTATCCAATTCTGCTCAAAGACCAAATTTACATTTAGTTCTTTGACGAGAGGTTTTGCCGTTGCTTGATTCTAAGGTTTTTATTTATTATACTCTGGGTAATTTCTAAGAAATTAATAAATCCCAAAAATTTACGATCCCGACGGGATTCGAACCCGCACCTTCCCCTTCAGCGCAGGGGTGCTCTTTTTCCAACTAAGCTACGTGATCTTATCTAGCCGGCCCGAAAATCTTTGGGAGTTCTTTCGGCACTTACGCCGTCAGCGCCACCTACAGAGGAAACAATGAAGTTATCCAATTCTGCTCAAAGACCAAATTTACATTTAGTTCTTTGACGAGAGGTTTTGCCGTTGCTTGATTCTAAGGTTTTTATTTATTATACTCTGGGTAATTTCTAAGAAATTAATAAATCCCAAAAATTTACGATCCCGACGGGATTCGAACCCGCACCTTCCCCTTCAGCGCAGGGGTGCTCTTTTTCCAACTAAGCTACGTGATCTTATCTAGCCGGCCCGAAAATCTTTGGGAGTTCTTTCGGCACTTACGCCGTCAGCGCCACCTACAGAGGAAACAATGAAGTTATCCAATTCTGCTCAAAGACCAAATTTACATTTAGTTCTTTGACGAGAGGTTTTGCCGTTGCTTGATTCTAAGGTTTTTATTTATTATACTCTGGGTAATTTCTAAGAAATTAATAAATCCCAAAAATTTACGATCCCGACGGGATTCGAACCCGCACCTTCCCCTTCAGCGCAGGGGTGCTCTTTTTCCAACTAAGCTACGTGATCTTATCTAGCCGGCCCGAAAATCTTTGGGAGTTCTTTCGGCACTTACGCCGTCAGCGCCACCTACAGAGGAAACAATGAAGTTATCCAATTCTGCTCAAAGACCAAATTTACATTTAGTTCTTTGACGAGAGGTTTTGCCGTTGCTTGATTCTAAGGTTTTTATTTATTATACTCTGGGTAATTTCTAAGAAATTAATAAATCCCAAAAATTTACGATCCCGACGGGATTCGAACCCGCACCTTCCCCTTCAGCGCAGGGGTGCTCTTTTTCCAACTAAGCTACGTGATCTTATCTAGCCGGCCCGAAAATCTTTGGGAGTTCTTTCGGCACTTACGCCGTCAGCGCCACCTACAGAGGAAACAATGAAGTTATCCAATTCTGCTCAAAGACCAAATTTACATTTAGTTCTTTGACGACGGATTTATTAATTTCTTAGAAATTACCCAGAGTATAATAAATAAAAACCTTAGAATCAAGCAACGGCAAAACCTCTCGTCAAAGAACTAAATGTAAATTTGGTCTTTGAGCAGAATTGGATAACTTCATTGTTTCCTCTGTAGGTGGCGCTGACGGCGTAAGTGCCGAAAGAACTCCCAAAGATTTTCGGGCCGGCTAGATAAGATCACGTAGCTTAGTTGGAAAAAGAGCACCCCTGCGCTGAAGGGGAAGGTGCGGGTTCGAATCCCGTCGGGATCGTAAATTTTTGGGATTTATTAATTTCTAAGGTTCCAATTATTTCGCAAAACACCTTACAAAAATGTGTTTTTTGGGATTTATTATTATTGTATTTAATTCTATAAAAATAACGACTATTTATTAGAAAGATATATTGTTGAAGTAGTGTTCAATTCATATCGAGTTACAATATTATCTGTTGGGGCTAAAATTCCGTGCTTTCTCTCCAGTCATTTATTACAAAACTACACCACATAATGTACAAAAGGACTTCACAAGATCAGTTATTTATTAATAAAAATGTGATATTTTACATCACTTTTAAAAGATGCGCTTTAGTGAAATCTTAAGGGCGGTAAGATATGTTATTTCATATATTGTATCAATGATATCCCATAAGGCTACAGCCTAGTTTCGTAGACAAATAAATTACCCCGACTCAGCATATCGTACGAAGCCGATTTCCCGCCGATTTTTATTTCATTTCTTTGGTTCTCAGAAAAAACTTTTACAAAGAGTATAAAACATTGTTTTCAGAAAAATTATTTCTGACAGTGTGTTTACAAAATATATGAATTTGTTGCTTCGTTAAACAAAACAGACGAATATTTCCTCAAGCAGTATCATTTTCTCTCGTAATTCGATGGAGACGTCGAGTTGAATAACTTAGTGAGGCAGGAAGAAAAACATGAGCGTGGTGGGGTAGATAAATAAATTACAGACACTGAATAAAAAAGGCATCGTTTCATAGAATGTAAGTAATTGTTTTGTGAATTTTCTTGGGTTTTCTTTCTCTAGTTTAGTAGCTAAGGTTATTTTTCTGGGATAAATAAGTAGCTAAAGGCTTACAGCGTATTATGCAAAAGTCGGCTAAGAGCGCATTCTTACGGAATATTTGTTTTATATGATTCCATATCTAGGACTTCATCTGAGCAAAATTTCAGATAGATTCGTTCAGTAATTTTTATTTGTTGACGATGATTACCTATACTATTTATATAACCTACATAGAAATATCATGTTGGCAAAAAGGTGTTATTTCAGTGAGTATGTCCGTTCTTTAAAATCCTCATCCATGGATGCTTTTTATTACCTCATATCTCATTTTTACTACGTGAATATTAGCACTTTTTGCTGTAAATAACAGTTCAGAACCATTTCAACGAAGATAGGTTAATTCTTTTGATTTAGTAGAGCTCGTAACTCTTGAAAGGGTTAATTTTCTCTCTGGTTAACTATGGAGAGAGGACAGAGTTCTGACCAGATTTTAATCAACTTTCCAAACAGTAAGTTATGTATGATTTACTTGGAGATACAAAAAGTAACATAAGGTACCTCCTGCTCAACTAATTTCGGATGTTTGATTGAAAAAAACGTTCCTCGTCTCCTATCTAAAAAGATTTGGGAAGGTTGACCCTGACCTTTCTCGTTGTAATTCTGTGACTATAGAAGTATAGAAGTGTAATTTAATTGTATGTGTCGGGAAAAACTATCCAGCAATTACAAATAACCATGACACTACGTAGGTTAAATAAAATACCGTATCTAGCTCTTTTGAAAGGTCATCGCAAACTGTCGGTCTTTTAGATCTATCTCAAAGATACCAGCTCCAACTTTGCGGTATCTAAATAATTACAAAATTCAATAAACTTCCCCTCCTTGGAAATTATCGTGAAGATTCGTGACGGCTTCTAATTATGCAATAGGCCCGTAACCTTCAGCTAATTAGCTGAACTAAATGTTTTCAGTACAAAAAATGTACAAGATGAAAGAACTGTCTAAAACACGGGTTCCGTGAAGTTTTTATAACACTTTTATAACTGTCTTAAGATAATTTGTAAAGTTAAGCTTTATCTTTAAGTTTCTCTCGAATTATTTTATTTAGGTTTATGCTAAGGGCTTTGGATTTTTGAACGGAGTGAGCGATGCGAACGAAGTTCTCAATGGCAGCTTGGTGATTCGGTTGTATGATGAAATAGACACTTTGAGCATAACTGTCAAACCGTTGATCCAATTTGCGTGAAATTTGATAGTCATCTGTACACCTACCAGTTTCACCAGTTCACAATGTATCTCTTGAACCGTAATAGATAGTAATCATAAAAAATATATCTCATCTCATCTCACTAATATTATAAACGTGAAAGTTTGGATGGATGGATGGATAGATAGATGGATGGATGGATGGATGTTTGTTCCTTTATCACGCCAGAACGGCTGAACGGATCTGGATGAAATTTGGCACAGAGATAGATTATAGTCTGGAATAGGACATAGGCTACTTTTTATCCCGAAATTCCTACGGGAACGGGAACTACGCGGTTGAAATCGCGAGGCGCTGCTAGTAATTAATATAAGAGGTCCATGTCCATACAAGATTGAGTACCGATCACTGAAGTTAAGCAACGCCGAGCGCGGTCAGTACTTGGTGACCGCGTCATGATGACGAGAAGATTGGTTTGACGTCTAGAAGTTACAAAGTACATCTTTGTTTCTTCGCGGAACCCAAAAAAAATCATCTAGATAAATTCCTTTTTACAATTCCACGAAATAAGCAATTAGGCTTGTCCTTTATTTTAGGTTGATGGGTGCCATTTAACAAGGCTGCTGGATTATTCTTTTAAGATCTAAGGTAAGTAGGTAGGTAATTAGAGATGGCCGATCTTATTTTTAGCAACCTCTGTAGGTGCAGAAATATTTTTATATAGGTACCTACCTAGTAGGTTCTCCTCCACGGTAATGTTATCTATACAGTACAAGCTATTGCCCGCGATTATAATGTAAGTCCCCCATCCGTTCATAATCAATTCAGCCGTTTAGGCGTGAAATGGTAACAGACAGACAGACAGAGTTACATTCGAATCTATAATATTATACATATAAAGTATGGATTCTATCGTCATATAGAAACGGTCGGAGGCGAATTATACCTACACGGCTCGAATCTAGTATACACTTGCGTGGTATACAACCAACCAGTGACTGTGCCGCAAGAACGCACGGTGTGATGGTTTGGTAAGCAGTAAGGGTGCTATTTGTGAATATTAGATTGAAATAAGTACAAGTCCTTAATAATAAAAATAATAATAAGTTACTTAATAATTATGACAAAAAGGAATTATTGCTCTTTGTCATATTAAGTAAGGACTTGTAAAAACAGCACAATATAGTCAACAATTATTGTTGACTATATGTGTTTAGTATAGAAGATATGACCGCTGTATAAATGCTCCTGGTGTATGAATGCTACCTGCTCTCCCCTACTTTCATAAATCACTGAACCGAAGATACTTTACAAATCAAAACATTTGTTATCCTAAAACAACAATAGGAAATAATTATTAAATTAATTAAGACGAAAATTGCGAAGGACTTTTTATTTTACCTACGGGAGAGAGTGGAGTGTGATAGCATCACTTGATATTCAACAAAGGCGCTTTATATTTATATTTTTTTTCTCTTATTCCAGAGTACTGCCATCCCTACGAGCCGTTCAAATGCCCCGTGGATGGCAACTGCATCTCCATCCAGTATCTCTGCGATGGTGCACCAGACTGCATCGACGGCTACGATGAAGATTCCAAGCTTTGTACTGCGGGTAAGTGTTGCGACTTCCCCAGAAGATCGTTCCATATTGCATAATGGGCGAGGTGGACGCATTGTAGATTTTTGAAATCAAAAAATCAACCACCTTTTTTTGGACTTTGTCACGAGAATTAAACTTTTGAACGTTAAAAAAACATGTGTTGACAACGAACAACATTGTGTTGTTCGTTGTTCGTCAGTTAATAAACTGATATTTAGATTACCTACTAGGTAGGTATAGGTACCTAACACTTTTCATCAAAAAAACTCCAAGAAATAAAAACCGGAAAACATTTTACCTTAAACTAATTTTAGTTTAGAAACCTGTGTCATGAACAAGTCATCAACATGTCTGTGAACAAGGAGTTACCACTTGGTAGGTAAGGTAGGTAGCAGTACAAGAAACCATTAAAAGTCTAGGTTGTTACCTAGGTATACCTCAAGGTTACTAAATTAAAAAACGAGTACCTACCTCGTTTCATATTCGTAGAAAGCTTTGTCCAGTTTCATAGGAACCACAACACAATCAATATAACTAGCGTAACAAGTATCTTTACCACGAACCGTATTTGTAGGTATTGACGTCAGGAACTGTTTGCTCCATCAATTAGTAGGCCACTAAACAGTTCACCTTGAAGTAGGTGTATAGTTCAAATTGTAGGTAGGCAGTTTTTAGGCATCCATTGATTGCACTGATTTCAGTGGAAATATTCGACTAATTTAAAATCACATGGAAGCTTTTGGAAAATGGTCGCTGCCATAAATATGATCGTCTAAAACTCACTCTAAATTTACCCTATTAAAAATAACCACCTAGGTACCTACATATTAACTCCAGATTTCTGTGAGAAACCGTTTAATTTATTTATCCTACTACTAAAACGCGAAAGTTAGTGAGTTGTGTCGTTCGATGTAAAGATGTTTGACCAAAGTAAACTCGAAAACTACTGAATAGATCGGGCTGAAATTTTGCACGCATAAAGATCTGGCACTGGAATAATATACAATAGGGCTACCAAATTAAGCGTGCAAAGCCGTGGGTATAATCTAGTTTACGATAATTGGAAAGATATACAGATACAACAGAGCAAGCAAGATGTTCTTTTGTTATCACCTAATTCATAAATTTTGTGCTGCCTCACTAGACCTCGTAGATTCCCAGATTTCCCAGCCCGCCAAGCGTGGTTCTTATGCTAAATCCTCCTTTGTCTGGAGTTGTTGGCGTACCTAGGTATATAAGCTGATGATGAGAATTAGATTCCCAGCAACTTCTTAGAAAGCAGGCACTTCATAATCTTGTCAATAAGCCCGTATTCAAGAGAGCTGCTAGTCCAATTCATTTAGCCAAACGAACTCTGAGATTAGAAGATTAGAGTGCTTCGTAATTGAATTCTGAGGGTAACCGCGAGTTCTCAAAGTTTGCTTTGATTTAGACGCCGCTGCTGCTTGTTTAAAATCTAGGGAATTGTATGTACCTATCTAGACTGCAGACGCTTTTACAAAGTAGGTGCAGGCTATAGGTATACCATATCAGGAATTAGGTATATGATATTTTTTCTTTTTGGATTTTCTGGATAGACGTGTCGGCTCAGCAGGCCTAGACAAAACAATCTAATAGCGAAAGCGATAGTAAAAAGTTCAAAAATGTATGGGTATGACATATGCCTTAGATATGTCATGTGTTCTGTTTTCAACGTGTAGATTATTGGTAGACAATGTACTTTTGCGATTCCACCAAACGGATCGACAACATCGAACGATTACTTCAGTATCGCTTTTTGTGGCGTCGTCGTATCGTATGGGGAGGCGTCCAGCTATGGGCATATGTGGTCTGATAATGACTATGTTTTTTTTTCTGAGTTTGGTAGACCGTGTTGTTATTGTGACCTAGTATTATTCCTAAACTCAATCAGCTAGCTGCAAAAGGTAGTTTCCTTTTGTTCACATAAAATAGGCTTCTCAACAACAGAAGATATCTGCAAGTCATCATCTCATTTCACTCAGTAGGTACCTAGGTGATAGTTTGTGTTTTACATCCGTAATCTATTAGGAAACTATCCGTCTCCGAGAATATCGCATTATGATATACGAGGCAGGAGGAATATTAACGTAGAGTAGGTAATCTGAGCGTCGACAGGTAGATAAAGGATTGTGTATACGTACGAGTAGGTAGTAGGTACCTACATAGGCTCTAACTAAACAGAGTTATTATCTTACCTGTTGACGTTCAGAGCCTCTATTCCATTTGAGGTTATGTCTCATTATAAAACTGTGTGGGATTTGCGTAGTTCCATTTCCGCACGATAGAGGCACTCTACCAAAACCTATGGAATATTTTGGCGTGTTTTAAAAAACCTTATACCGCTTGACGGGATAAACACCCTCCCTCTCTTGGGAAAACTACATTTTTATGAGACCAATTCGGGATCATTTTCTATAAAAGAGTAATTCTTTTTTAAATCGGTCCATAATTAGAAGCAAATGTAATGTACAATACAATAATAGTTACAACTAATATTTACACCTAATAATTAATTAATAAAAACAAATTAAATATTATTTTAATTATTTATTATTCTTCAATTTTCAATGTATTTTTTATTTTTCTTATTGTGATGATCATTTTTGTTTTTTCTGTTTTGGTATTACAATGCTGGGTTAAATTTAGGTTTATAATGAATTAATTATTATTTTTTAAATTGTGATTGTGACTCTCCTTTTCAATATACCTAGTTATTAAGTTATGTACACTATCGCATTAGGGGTGTCTGTAAGGATAGGTGTACAATATTTTAAATAAATAAATAAATAATAAAAAATTCATACCTACCTACAGCCGTAGAACCTACCCCTAAAGTTGGTAAAAAAGAGACGTCACGATCACGTCTCGTTGCTATCGTCAAATAGAGTCGCGCTACTGAATGTACTCGTAGATATTTATAGATTCTAGGTACCATTGTAATTAAGTACACTTAGCTTGTTCGTATAGTAGTAGGTCCTGCTACTTTATTTACAACAAAATGCTGGCGTTCATCCTACTAAGTAGGATACGCGCCAGCATTTTCAGCGCACATTATGGTCGAAGCGCTACCTAGCGGTTTCTGGAAACTAGCGAAAGATGTTTGTTGCACGCCGCGCGGCGTACAAAAAACTAAAAAATTACCTCTTGCAGTTGTACCTTCATCGTCCTAGCTACCGAACTACCCGCAGCAATAAAAAACACATTTTTTGTGACCCATAGACAGGAAGTTTATCGTGGTACTTCTGTAGATTAACCTAGCAATTTAGAATCTACGGTAAAAGAGCTTCATTAGCTGAAGTTGAGCACTTAAGCTTCATGTCGTTAGACGCTTGGAGATAAGAAAGTGTCGCGTCGCGTCGTTGAGATAAAAGTGAGTCGACATTAGACGCTCTCCCGGCCACCACACAGATTTATTCCCTAAGGTTGCCTACTCTCTCAGACAGTTTCAACAAAGTTTGTAACAGCGAAAAGCTAAAGCTAAAATAAGCTTTTACTCCCTTGGTTTTCTATCTTGATTTTTGCAAGACGGCAAATAATACAACTAATAATAACAACTAATAAAAATATGTTCACTTCTCTTGCTCAAAAAGTGTCAGTACATATAGCGTAGCTTAGCGGGCATAAAATTCGTTTTGAAGGTCTACATAATAGATGAGACAAACACAGACCTATGATGTAAAATTAATAATTATTGAGATAAAAGCGCCTCGGCTTCCATTATTATGCCATCAAAAGGCTACCTACATAAGTACGAAACATGTCCCCTTTCAACCCACGTGAAATGGTTCCTGTGATATGCTTTCTAAATTGTTCGTATTGTATTGTAAAGCTTTGTTTCATGATGGTTTCAGGAGTTTCATTATTATTGTGGTAGGTATAATGAAATGAGGCCCAAATAAACTTTGGCCATTATTATAACGATGTTTCAGTCTCTGTTAGACTTTCTAAACGTAAAAAGAATCATAATTAGAATGAATTCCCTGCTTTAATGAGTGTTCTAGAATTTTGGATGTAGGTTTTTATAATGTCCCAAAAATAATCGACTTAAGGTCGAGTCGCCCGGGCGACGACGACCAACTGCGTAAACACCTATTTAATTAAACTATAGTAGGTAAGTCACAGTCGCCGTCGTCGACCGAGTTGACGGCGACCAGTCGACAGTGCGTAATGGCTCTAAAGGACATTATTAAATTTCTTAGAAATTGCCCCAGTACCTACTGCAGTGTGATATTCTTTTTTGTGCGTAGAATAAGTAGGTACTTAGTCGATTACCTACCTATCTTCATGATTTTTTACCTACCACCGAAACGAGTTCTCGTTTAGCGTTTAGTAATCATACCTACCTTACCTATCTATTTTAAAAATCATAAACGTTATAGGTAAGGAAGGACGGAATTTTCAGACAACGGATCATAAAAATTTCTAAAGTGTAAAATATAAAACGTCTTCAAATTTGATCCATTTGATACATATTGGAATGGAATCCCCGAATACTTTATTCCTTTTTTGAAACCTCTAAGATTGAAAGTAGGTACCTGTAGATATATTTATCGTATCAGTCATGTGCTATTATTTCTATATTTTGTCCACAGCTAAAAGACCACCTGTAGAAGAGACAGCGTCATTCCTGCAATCTCTCCTGGCATCCCACGGTCCCAACTATCTTGAGAAGCTGTTCGGAAGCAAGGCTCGCGACGCGCTGGAGCCGCTAGGTGGCGTGGAGAAAGTTGCTATAGCACTATCAGGTAAATGTCGATAGGAGCTTTAGGAGCCAATGTTTAAATTTCAAAATTGGTGGGACTGGACATAAAGCTACGACGTAAATTTTAGTTGTAACACGTCTTGCAAGACTTACAACGAAGCATAATGTGTTAGAAACATTCTTAACTTTCAAGACATAGTACCTACCTAGTTATACCTAGTAGGGACATGTATAATTGCTTACCTGAATAATTTTTATATGATTAGAACTTTTGATGCGCATATAACCATGTAAAAACTTTCTGTCTGCTTCAGAATCCCAAACAATCGAAGACTTCGGCGCCGCCCTGCACCTGATGCGATCCGACCTGGAGCACCTTCGCTCCGTCTTCATGGCGGTCGAGAACGGCGACCTCGGCATGCTCAAATCCCTCGGTATCAAGGACTCCGAGCTCGGAGACGTTAAGTTCTTCCTCGAGAAGCTGGTGAACACCGGTTTCCTCGATTGAATAGCACCGGAGTCGGCCTCTGACCACTACATCGTCCAATTCGCACCCCTAAGCTCCTCCTTCTACTCCTACCTTCCCTACGACTCCTCCAAGTTTAGGAGGAAGTAACGCTCCCTTGTCCCACTCCTGAGAGAATGTATATGTGATAAACCAGATAGAAATGGCTAAAAGAAAGGCACCGCGACCGGCCACTTAGCGGTCCCATCTTATCAGACATTTCAGAGCTTCAAGCTTCGGCTAGATGTTATTAATTTTCTACGTAGAATAGAAGTCATAGAAGTATTTTTATAACCCGTTCATTTTGAAACATTTTACGATTACTTCAGGGTTCGATTCTCGCGTCTCGAGCGAAGCGCTGAGTGAAATGGAGGACAGAGTATTTGTGATGAGTTATGGAATGTTAGGGAGTGAATATTTCGTTCCGTGCCTCGCGAATCCCTGCTTGTGACACCAACCGTAAGACATGAGCATGACTGATGAAAGAGTGAATGACGCCCTTCCTTCATAGACCTACCCCCGATAAATTCAGAGGCGACTCCACAATGATTGAAACGAAAGCGCCCATTCTGAGCGAGATATAAAGCTACAATCGGACGATATGAAATGTCCTTAGAATGTAAATGAATCGTTGAAAGAATGCATGCGCTTTATATCTGGCTTTTGGAAAAATCCAGAATAGGGCCATGGAAAGGAACATATCATGTTAGACTTAGATGAAATTAAAACATATCGTAGATTTAATCAGTAGTTGATAAAGTACAATTATTTTATTATGATCGGTATTGTAGTTTAACATTTTATAGACCTTTTAGTAGGACTTTAAATGTCATTTTTTGAATCAAAGCATATATTAACGGTGCTGCACCTACCGAGACATATCAAAATTATGTGATTAATGTTAGATGATTAAATGTTTAATAGCGTAAGGTAGTTTCAAGTTATCATAGGGAGATTTTATGGTAGAGTACCTTCATTTTCACGAAAATTGTTCCATACCGTCATCCTTCACTAGATTTTGTGTATAAATCAAACTTTTGTCAAATGCGGGCTAGGGAAACAACGAATAAGCATAATGTTAGTACTAAATCGGACTTGGGTACACGGATTTGAAGTCAAAGAGTGACCGCAAATTAAATTACTTAGATCAATGACGTATGGCTGGCTCTACATTTATAAGTTTATCAGTTCTTGCAAATGTAGTTATTTTAAGATTGAAAATACTTTATTATTTTAAGATTGGCGGTTACTATGGAGCAGCCTGTATTTGCCAGAAGTTATTCCACATTCAACCATATTTTAAGCAAAACTTTAAAATCTGTGTGTACCCTTAGAATATATTCTGACTCTAGGATTCTTTTGTTCAAGTACTGTTACTTGGCTGTAATTCCCATAATTTAACGTTATTAAACACTATCAGCTTCGATCAAAAATAAGGAGTTCGCGGCCTCCCCCGTAGATACCTAGAGCCTTACAAAAATGTCACTCAAAATTGGGTTCGTTTTGTTTTGACGCAGACAGTTTGCGCAGAGCCTGACAAGTTTTTTCCATACGGAACAAGAGATTGGTGGAGTCGAATTCATTTTATTTTATTTTGTAAGTAGGTAGGTACCTACCTGAGAATTATATACCTACCTACTCAGTTTATTTTCTATAATGATTAATTAACAGAATTCAGGTAAAGATAACGAATCATTTATTGATGAAACTATAAATTGGTGTCTCAACAGTAGGTATTTATACAAAAGGGTCATTTCAGACATACAATAATTTAAACTTACAATACAATTTCAGGCAGGCACTCTAGATTAAAAAGAACTGGTTCCTGTCTGCGGCTTTGCACGAGTTTTTTTTACGGGAAAAAAATAAACGTTTTATAAATTCATACTTCTGGTAGGTAGGTAAGAACCTAGTCTTTCTTTTATTAGAGAGTCTACGCAAATGAAAATTTAGGGCGGGCCAACTAATTATTTTAAAAATCATCAACTAGTAATATTAAACTTATTTTTATGAAAAATATATTAATACATACTATAAATGAAAAAAAAAATTTAGAAGAAATAGCCTCTCCATTTATCAATTTAGAACAAAATTAATATTTTAACATAGGCAAACCAAACAACAATATTTTATGCTGATTTCACAAGTATATGACTCACATCTCAATATACGGGTAAAAAGTATATATAAACTTACTGAAAATAAGAAATTCCATCCTTTTTCAGCACTTTGGACGAGTGATTCTTGCATTTTTTGTACCCATGCTTTTTGTCTGAACGCTAAAATGACACTAGTTGAAAAGCTTCCCTAACATGTCAAATGGTCTCTCTTTTGCTACTGAAGGTTGTGGCGTGCGCATTGTGAATCTAAGGGGGGCCGGCAAAGCCGGACATTTTTGATCGATGACTATCAGTGAGTAACAGCCACTTAACGGAACTTGATTAAGAACTAAGTCTATCTTATAACTCGTAGCGTTCTTGAATTTACTATTTTATCTATAACTAGATAGGTAGTTGGTAGAATAAGATATTTTGTATTATTTTAACTTGCGTCAGATCTTCTGTCTATGAACTTTAATCTCTGTTTAGAATATGTTTAAAAAAGTTAATATAATAAGGCTTACTTATCTTAAATAACAAACAAATAAATGGATCATCTCGAATTGCTGTTTTATTTATATGAAAATCTTTTCATAATAAAAGATAAGAATTACGTATAGCATTAACTTGTTTGTAATTTACCAGTAAATTACTATAGGTATTTAATTTAAAACTTAAATATCTACAATCATTGATGTCGATTCTTTTAGTAAATTAGCTTAAAAGTAACTTAAGAGCACTAAAAAGTCGATGTCCTTTATTTTCCGATCACAAAAGCAAATATTTTGTGCTTTGAAAGAATCAACACCTCTATGCCCAACATCAAATAATAGCTCCAGCCAACGCCCCCTGGTGGCCCCAAAAGTGAAATAAATGCTTATAATTGTCATTTATACTACATACTTATAACCTACGTACATAAAGAATGGAATTGAGAGCGAGGTCATCTCTCATGCTGTCCTGATCAGTTCGAATGCTGTGCGATTACGCTAAAATTTCCCATTCCCATAGAATGAGCCATCCAATGAGAATGGTTATAAACGATTTCGGTTGCCAATATGGTACTAAAAAAACATACAACTTTCTGGTGGGATGGAGCCGATCGACGACGTAATTTTTAACGTCAACATTCTACGTCAACTGTCAGATTACTCGCGCTGGACCCTTTTTTACTCGATGCAACAATTCCGATTCAACGTTAAAAACAGATAATACATTGCAGTGGTGAAACTTTGTCGAGCAAAACAAGGTCAAGCGTGAGTAACGTATGTAATACATTAAAAATTTAAAAAAAAAACATTACAATTGAGTTTCACATTTGTGTATATTTTGACGTTGACCGCTTCGTCGACGGTCAGCTCCTGCCAGAAAATTATACGTATTTGTTTTTGTACCATCTGATGGAAACCGAAATCGCTTATACCCCGTCTCCCCCGAATGTCGATCCATTGAATGGGATATTTTACCGTAATCGCACAGCTGAGCGGGACAGCATGATACATCCCGCCATTCTCAACCCCATTTTTAAAGTATGCCATGCCGTAAGTATAAGTATATCTTAATGTAGTCTGATTTACAGGGACTTACGGGTAAAGTTGGTTAAAAAATTATCCAATAATAGGTACCAAATTCACAAAACTGTACTTTGCTTACAGGTGATGCAAAACTTGAGCAGTCTTAAAATTTTATTTATAGTTAATTTTGCAATCACAGTATCAATTAACAATTGACATTAATATACAAGAACGTATAACAGACAAAATACACAATACAATTAATAACACAACTTACAATAAACAAATTTGAAACAAAATAATGATTTTACCTACACACATTAACAAATGCATCAATCTTTTTATTACACTGTATTGTATTTATGAAATTTCATAGTTTCTAAAAACATATTTTCAATATGTTTATTTTAGCATAAATAAGATATATAAGCGGACTCGGGTCTTGTCAGAGGATTTTTATGGGAATAAAATTACAACACAGAACATCTAAAATAGTCATATTTCAAGATAAATAACTTTTAAAAAAATAGTAACTTATCACTATAACTTATTACACTCATTCGTAGAAAGTACCTATTAAGTTATAGAGTTTAAGGAAGCTGATTTTCGGCTTGGTAGGCAGGAGGATGATGTACCGTGCAATCCCAAGTGAGATATTAGAGCAGATCAAAGTTCTCCCACATTAGACTCAGTTAAGTACAAAGGTATATAGCAGGTGTCACATTTATTTATCACATTTACATTATTAGACTCAGTTTTGTTGAGATACTGACTGGGAAAACCTTATCTTATACATAAATATATGTGTACGTAAATCAATATTGATGCTTAACAAACTTAAGTCTGATGCATTAGGGCATTGCAAAGTGGTCCAGTTCAATAGGCCAAAGAACGGACTTTTACTGAAGAAATATATACCTAAGCAATAGTATATAGAATAAGCAAAGAGAAGACCCCCAGTTGGTGCTTACGTAATACTTGAATGTTAGAAACAGTTCATATTATTCTCTGATAAATGCTAGTTATGTCCATTGCTATTTGAATACATATGGTTTAATCTTCTATACAGAACCTCTTCACAAATAAAACACCAAACAAAAGTCACTTAAAGGACTCGCTCAGATCATTAATCTTTTTTTGAATCCTGGGTGAAAGCCATCGCTACTTTCTATCTAACTGAAGAAATCATGTTTTGCCTTCTAAGATTTTCTAGTCCGTCTTCTAGGCCCTGGCTTTCCCGATCTGCGTTCATCTTCTTCATCCATCTGGTTGTAGTGTGATTGTATGTGACTTAGCAGCTTCTTTTCCCTAGTAAATGTTTCACCGCACATATTGCAGGAATAGCTGTCACTTGCCTTTTCAACAGCTACCGGTTTTACAGCACTAGAAGTGGTTATTTGTGATTCCTGGATGATGTTATTAGAAGGCAGCACATAAGATGGTTGAAGAATATCAGCTGCATTTAAGGATACGAATGTGAAACCCCCTCTATTGTTATCATCAGGTACAGTTACTGGCTCAGAAGTGACTTTTAGCTGTTCTTTCTCTATGACTTCTGGTTTCTTTTTCGATTTCTTTTTAGCTGGCTCCTCAACGGGCTGTGGTTTGGTCGATATTAAAAGTTTACTAGGATTTCCTGTTTGGACTATTGTGTAGGACTGTTTCTTCATTGCAGGAGTTGTGAATGGGACCGGAGGTTTCGCAGGCGACACGCTGGAATGGTGAGGAACTGGCTGGAACAACCCAACCGGGTATGGTTCTCTTTGTGATTCCCGGTTATCATCTAAATCGATAACCTCAGGACTAGATGATTTCTCTATAGGTTCTTTACTGTGTTTAGGTTTACTATGACTTGAATCACGATGTCGTTTTTTGCTTTTAGTTTCTGGTTGTTGTACTGGTGTCTCTTCTGGGGCAGTGGATTCTTCAACCAGTTGGAAGGTGTTATTGGGACCAGCAAGTAGCTTGTAGCGACTGTTAAGACTTGGGGCTACTGGGAAACTGATAGATGGTGAAAGCTTTGGGAGTTTTGGGGCAGCAGGGACTTTACGAGGCTCTGCAGCATGTTCAGGTTTTGATTTGACTCTACTTGCAGGTCCTATTTTAGGTTTAGGTTTTGCTTCAGGCTCCGTAACAGCAGGTTTTGCTGGCAGTGGTAGCTCTATTAGTTTTTCAACAGTTTTGTCGAGAAGAGGCGACAAAGGCTTTTTGATACTGTCCATCTTGATGTATTGGACAGTAGATGGTTTAGGAGGGCCAGGGGTGGGAGCATTGGTGGAACTAGTTTCCTTTGGTGGTCCATGGTTCTTGGCACAGCCATGGTTCATCACTATGTCCTTTTTTAGGAAGTTTCGATTGCATAGTTTGCATTGGAAGAGTACACCGACTTGGTTTACTTTGATTGTGCTCACATGGTCCATTATATGAAAAGGTTTAGTTGGTTTTTCTTCATCCTTCTTTACATTATTTGTATGTTGTGGTGTCTCTTTTGGCTTTTCTACAATTTCTTCCTTTTTTCTTTCAACAACTTCAGTTGGTTTAGCTTTTGGTGGTTCTGGTGGTTTGGTCTCAAAAGTCGTTGTTTTTTTAGGGTAAATTTTGGTTTTCTGAGTAGTTTGTTTAGGTTCCTCTACTATGGCTTCAACCGGAGGTTTTCTTTGCCTTGAGGCTCTAGTAGGAGGGACTTCATCAGCCTTTTCAATAGCTTGTTTTACCTGCTTCAGACTGACAGCATCATCGTCTTCGTCAGTTTCAGACTCACTTTCTTCAATAACCATAGAAGGTTCCGTTATAGGTTTTCTCATAGAAGGTTGAGGCTTTTCGTCTACTATTTCATCTATAGGAGCATCTAAAGGTATTCCTTCCATAGCTCGTTTAATCAGCACATCGCAAATATCATCATTAGACAAATTTGTTTTGTGAAGTTTATTTTCCCAAAGCACTCTGTTTCTAGACTTCATAGTAAGTGGACCTTTCTTACCCATTGCTTCTCGCAGGTTCTCTTGAGTCTTTATGCATTTTTGGATAAACTCATGAAGCTCCTCAACTTTGGCTGAACACCGGAAACATATTTTGTGTGGAAGATCATCATTTTCAGCAATCTGACAAGATAGAAAAAATATCTTTATTAACAGGGAAAAATTACAATGAAATAAAAGAAACAATTTTGAATTAGCATTTATTATTGAAACAATGAACTAACTGCAGACTGTTGCAAACCACCTACAGGTAGCTCAACTGATCCATATTAATACCAGTCGGAAGCGTCCCCAAGACGCTGACTACATTGCCCCGCTGTATGCCAATGCATATATGCATATTTTAATTTTAGGTGTATGAATACATATTCATACACCTAAAATTAAAATATCTACAGTTAAAATGCCGATGTTAAAATGCCGATGTTTAAAACCCCTAAAATTACAATATAGGTATAATGGTTGGTTTACCTAAATTCAAAATAGTGAAAGTTCTAAATGTCGAATGAGTATTTCATCGAAGTTCATTAAACATAATATTACAAAAGCACATTATTAATAAATAACACTATTTTGACATTTGCCGTCATTCATGATGACAATTACTGTCACATAAGAAGTTATAAAAGTAACTGTCATTTTGTCAGTTTTGAAAAGTAAACTATTTATTTTGTAAGTGCTTTAAAAACCTTATAAACTGCTTATGAATACCAAATATTCAACACAAAAATAAAAACATAAACCCACAGTCACATACTGATTGATAAAATAGTAGGTAAGTAAATCATAATAGCGTAATCAACAACTGAGCAAAGGAGCCGCGCCAAGTAACATAAGTATAAACTTGGCGAAGACGTCCAAGCTGCAGCACGTGATGGGGACGGCTGTGTACAACCGCATTCCAACTTCTATTACCAGCGCACAATCCACTCTGTCTTTTAAGTATAAGTTGAAAACGTGGCTGATAATGATAACTCAATGTATTTATGATGTTAATGATTTTATGATTTTGAAATGTGTTTGACCATGATGTTTTTAAGTTTAAATTGATTTATTTATATTTTTATTTAATAATTTATGTAATAATTACATAACTCATAAATATGTGACCTGTAACATGTTTAAGTTATCAATAAAGAACTATGAACTATGAACTTTGCAGTAGTGCGAGTGCAAGTCTGCATGATAACACTACAAACCAAACCTGTCCTGTGACCTGAAAGGAGCCCATGCATGCGGGAAAGCAATAGAAACCATTCCAAATTTAATTTTAATTTGGTATGTTCCGTAATACCAAATAATGATGACTGAAAACTTTTTGTAGTCTCTCTTTTATGAGATATAAAAGATGTTCTCCTAAGTTCCTTACCAAACAAAACATAAGATATTGTTGTATTTATACAAAACAAATAGGATGCAAACATGTATTTCTCACAGTGCAAAATGCAATTGGCTTACAATTCATTTTAGGTGAATATCTAAAAAAACACCTACCAGGTACCTAGATAAATACCTACTATTTCAATACAAAAAAATATGTAATAAGATATAATAATACACAATGTTACAATAATAATACAACCATTTTGGTATTATGTTTTTATGCCTTTATGCGGTATTATGTTTTTATGCCTAGCCTAACCTTATGTGGAAAAAAATGGCCATTCTCCAAGTTAATAGTATGGAGATGATTTTATGTCTTACTTTAAAATTAATTACTTGCAGCTTCTCAAACTCAAAACAGCACCCATTAAGCCTAAATTATTAGACACTATTAGGGCTGACCACGACTAAGATGGCTGGATGAGCCAGCTTTGTTTGACAATAATTGTCCAATCAAATCAAATCCTAAACCATAGTAGGTAACTTACCAACACCTTAGCTTAAGACTGTGAAGTATGGAACGGGAATAGGGCCGCTACCTTACATTTCTTTATAGGTAGCATTGTCAAGTCAAGAGGATTTGTGACCAAATTCTTTACTCACATATTACCTGTGTTTGTACCATTAAAAACTCAAGCAAGCCAGGTTGTATCAAGTAACCAAACTTGGGAAAGAACTTACCACAAATGGCATCAAATCTTCAACTTTTTTCGCAGTAACCTTATCAACATCAAAGATGTTGAGGAAAGGTCCATCCTTCGTCTCACAGAGCCTGCAAACTTTCATCAGCACAGGTGGCGTAGCTGCTGGTGCGGCGTTCAGAGCACCAGCGAGTACTTCCTCAACACTCTCGCCAAATAATGATGTTGTTTTAATGGTTTTAGGCACTGTCGCGTGTTTTGTTACTTTTTTCACTCTCTTTTTAGCCATTTTGTTTTAGAAATAGTTTGGTTGTACTATGTCTCGTAGTACCTATTTTCTCTCTGGGACTATGAATGGACCAGAAACACTGGCCGCCAACAATGCAATGAGTTGGGCAAGATTTCTTCCTTTTCAGCAACTCAGTAGAAATAATCTATGATGTACATTCTGCCTGTTTGTTTGCTTGCTTTTCCTAAATCTACGTCTCCGCAAATTATAAAAATATTAGAAACAAGCATGAAACAAGTTTCACTCACATAAAATTTAACTAAAATAGACAAAAAAAACAGAAGCGCTGGAAGTGGAATAAAAGCAATTCTTTTTGAGATTCCTTGCCTTGCCTGCTGGCTGCTTGTTGAATGAGATGAGACGGACGGTAGTATACTATTAGTCTATGGACGGACGAGACGAGACGAACGGAACGGACGGACCTCACGGACCTTAGATTATGGACGGAACGGACGAATGGCATGGCAACCGTGGTAACCACATACAATGGCAACATTGGCTAGAGCCAATGAAAAAAGAGATCCCCTTCGGGCTAGAGCCGCTACCCCAGAGCTAAATAACCGATCGCTACCCGCTGCTGTCTGGTCTGCTAGGGTCTGCTGCGTAACAATACCGTGGCTGCGTACACACCAGACACCGACCAAACAAAAGCCGAAGTATCCTTCGTTGGCGTTTGTTTGGCTGGTGTCGTTGGCTCCCCCACGCCCGACATTTCATCATTCACCATCCGATATTTTGGACGCAGCACCATCGAAGGCCAATGCCTTAATAGATGTAAAAACATTATATTTTATTGATTAGGGCCTTCGATGGTGCTGCGTCCAAATTGTCGAATTATGTACCTAGATTTTAGTGGTCGAGCAAACGATCGTTGGTACCGGCTCGCATTTTCAATTTCGTTGGACGATGCTGACGAAATAAAGTATATCTACCTTAAGTTAGCAAAGATAAGATAAATAAAACATACCTAACCAGAGAGAGATGGTGCACAAGTCAAACAAGGTACAACCACATTTTTTTTAATAGAAATGTGTACCTAGGCATAGTGGAAATAAAATATCGCCTCAACTGCACGTTAGTTCTTTGGCCTTCGGCAACCGTCCACGCTGAGTTCAATAATGGTTCAATTTCTTTGATCTTACCGCCACACTTCGGATCGCCGCCGCCGCCGGCCCCGGCATGGGCGATCGTTCGCGTTCGCTAAGCCGTCAAGACTGAACCAATGAAGGACAGCGAGACCCATTTGTTGGTGTTAGTTTCGTCGGAGTGCACGCAGCACTATGAGCTGCCCAGGGGCTGCCAGCTGGTGAGGTGGATCGCATCAGGCCGCGGCGCGCCGCCGCCGCTTCGTTTCGCACGCAGTGCATTTCTGCATTTTGTGTGTACCATTATGTTGCTTAACAACGAACAACTTGACGAACAGTTTGTAAAAGCGTCCACACGTTGGAAGTTATCAAACAAGACTCGTCAATTGCGAGTTGCGAGTGTAGTTCGCGCGCCGAGGGTTTCGAATATTTGCCTAATAAAAAATGTAGGTAATATAAATAAATAAAATACCTAATGCTGGACAATCAACACAGCATCATCTAGCCACAAGGTAAGCAAAGCTTGTATTATGAATACTTACTAGAGGACTGATGTACTTAATACAGTACATTACATAGATAGGTATTTATTTTTATAATACATAGAAAATACCCAGAACTCCTGGAACAAATATTTGCTAACGTGCGTTTAAACATTTTCGAAGCGCGTCCACACATTTGCCAAGAAGTTAGCTTGAAACAGCTAACTTCTTGGCAAATGTGTGGACGCGATGACGACGGCCATGATCAGGCCACAACTCCTATGATCTTTGTTGAAAAACCGACACCAAACGGATCTAAACCAATGCTAATAATATACTAGCACTCAACAGTCGTTGGCCAACGTGTAGAGGAGACATTAATCCATAGACAATATTGTTATTTCCATGTAGAATTTTATGGCAGCACTCAACTTCCGCCATCTTGAATTTAGTATTGTGCCAGTCGGGGGGGCGGTGACATATTTTACCCGTCATCGTCGTAATTTTGTGAATTTCGTTGATAAAAGGCGAAAATCATTAGAGTTTTACAGTGTAAATAGTTTATGTCAGGACTGAACGTGAAGATGGCGGGTCAGACTATAAACGATAGGCTTTTAGCCGCTCGTCACAGCATAGCCGGGCAGGGTTTAGCAAAGTCCGTATGCAAAGCTACCACTGAGGAAATGATAGCTCCTAAGAAGAAACATTTAGATTGTGAGTATTTTAGATCATTATTTACGCTGTTCTCGAGATATTCCGACTCAACCCTCAACTGGCGAAGTATCCGTGGCGAAGTCGCCACAACGACATCGTCAGTCGATGGTCGATAACAGTAGCTACTTTTATAACTACGTAGGTTTATTTTTCACCCTCAGCGATTGGACTTCATTTCATGCCGCTATTGGAATAGCTATCCATTCATATTCAATTAGTGCCAATACTACTGTAGACCACGTTATTTGCGGAATACAAACATTTGACATACATTTTGAATGTAACATGTCATGTAACAAGGGTTGATTGAAGCAATGTTGCTAAAAAACTAGATTGCTGACTACCCACCTTACGATGATTTATGTAAGAATGTAACTGGTTACTGGTGCTATTGATTGTAAAAATACATAATTAGGTTCTAACAAAAATAGACTAGTCTAAACCATAAATTAAATCTTGTACAATATCATGCATGAACTTCCAAAGAAAAAAGATTTAAATAAATTTATGTTCCATCAGACTTGCACACCTTTCTACAAGTTAAAACAACAGAAGCTACATACAATGTGATGCTATTAGAACTGGAGCCAATTTTTTCTAAACCTATGTGAGCAATACACACCGGTTTTTCATGTAATTATTGTATTTAGGTGCACTTATAAAATTGGCTTAAATTAGACTAAGACAATAAGTCAATTTTTACTCTTTGGCTCTGAGAATCTGTTGCAGCTGATTATTTACTGATTACTTTTAATTAAGATGATTCATCTGGATTTTAGTGTCTGAACTCTGCAGGTCATTCACATTCTAAATACTAGGTATACAGCAGTGTGACAAGTTATAGCCATGTGATACCGGCTTAGAATTTGCACTATCCCAACTCTTCCTGTAGGTGTCCTAAGGGACATACACTGGGGGGCGGGCAGCAGCGCCTCTTGTAGAATAGATCTACAAAATTGCGATCCCCAACCTACCCTCCATGAGATAAAAGGTGATTATCAGGGGGAGGCCTGCGTCCAGCATTGGCCCATTATAGGACAATTAGGTTGAGTGTGTCAAGCCAGGCCTAAAGCCGGATTATATCTATATTATAATTATTCCTTCGGCATGATCGTTCACCTACTTATTACAATAATAATATTTGCGGATATAGTGCTGTCGTCCCACTGTTGTTTTCAGTCCCATTCTTTACCTACCCGCACAACTTCTAGTAGGTCAACTCTCAAGGTAATGGAGTACCATGAGAGTAGGTAGGATATGGTGTGGCTAAAGCATAGCTTTAACTGCACTCAGAAACTATGTTCCTACTACAAATGAAAGAGTTGATTTAACCCTTCAAGCTATGAAAAACTAACTAAAATATCCCTGGTCCCTGATCTGGGCATGTACGAACCTAGTGGTTCAATCAGACAAGAAGTTCTGGAGATTACACTTATCCAAAAAAACCAAATACCTATCTCTTAATAAACGGAAAGATTGACCGTTGCCCAACTTTTTGAGTTAAGTTTTTTCACCTTGCTTCATGCATAGTCTTAACTTTCAACAATAAGGGGCTCAACTCAAGGCAAAAAAATCATCATTATTATTTATATCATCATCATATTTATTTATTCTCCTACAACAGTTTTATTCTGTTATCAATTATCATGTTCTTAAAACTTTCAAAATCCAGAGTAAAGTAACATAATTTATTCATATATATTTCAAAGCATCTGTTTTTCTAGTTCTGTATTATTTGGTC
Source organism: Eupithecia exiguata (assembly GCA_947086465.1). Classification (NCBI taxonomy): domain Eukaryota; kingdom Metazoa; phylum Arthropoda; class Insecta; order Lepidoptera; family Geometridae; genus Eupithecia; species Eupithecia exiguata. Next base: position 1,235,872 of record OX352246.1, read on the forward strand.
CACAATTATTCACACCTAAAACATCTGTTCAAATAATTGATAATGCTTCTCATTGTATGATAGTAAAAACAATTAAATGGAATGTGATATTGTTGATAAAGAAGTAATTTAACATTATACTTAACTAATTATTTAAAATTCATTGATATAGATTCTGCCAATAATGATACTGAATGCCTTGGCCCTATCAAGGTACTAGAACCCTAAATATTTTTCTACGGGTTACAAAGTACTTACTTATGGAAAAAATACATACCTTCATACACCACATAAGTACTTAATTGCTATCAAATCTATTTATGCTCTCGATTTTTTGCTTCATGTGTGCAATTATTGTGTTGTGGTTTGTTTTAAGGAGTACCTTGCTGTTACCATGTTATGTTCATGCCATTTTTGATACAAAGTAACCAAATTTGTTGCTGTAAACTAAATCATCCTCTGGTGGCGCAACCATCAATATGTATAGAGTCATTTGGCATCTCACACATGTTTGTTTTGGTGTTTCTCGATTGGTAGCTCAGGACCCTAATAGATCATTATGTAGATGTTGTACAGGTTCTGATGAAAGTGCTTCCAATAGTCAAAGAAAGTAAGCACAATGCCCTCTCATCATCATCTTGTCCGTTGACTTGACTTAACGCATTTTTCCACTGTCTGGGACAACATTGTCCATTGCCACTCCTACTGGATAAAGGCCTCCGTCTATCTCCATCCATCTATCACCCCCAAAAAGACCACAGCAGATCATGGGCATCCCCCAAGAAAGCAATAGCATTTAACTAATAAACAACATCTTAATTTTTCCCATCTGAGGGTCCAGTTCATCTCTTTCTCTGCTCATTACAATAATAACAAGTATCTAGAAACGCCTAGGGAAGTACGTCTGGTATCTGTCCAGTTTACTTACACATGTTTATTGGTGTGATTGCATTGAAACTTGATAAACATGACAGCACTGTTTCCTGTGATTGTGCTGATAGGTGTTAGGATGGGTTAAACTCAACTTTACAATATAGAGTGATATTGTTTAACTTTTCACTGTTTCTTTTGTCCCATATCCACCTTTTTGATTTCTCATAGCTAAGGGCCGAGCCAGAACACGAAGTAATATTATTTAATCTGTGCCCAAACCCTGAACATGGCCCATCCTTAAGATTTTGAATCTACATGTTACTTGTTTCTGAACTGGTCAACGCAACTGGGCCACAGGTGGGCCCGTTTTGCGTGTCGGGTGGCGGGCTGCTAGCGATGTCCTCCAGGAAAGCCAGCAGCTTGCTGACGCTGGGGCATGCCTCCCCAGGTGTTCTTGGTGTCCCAAGGTGTTGCAGTCTTTGAAAAGCTACGCTATCGCACTCTAAAAGCACATGCGCGGCCGTCTCCTCTGCGGTAATGCACCCCCCACAAAGGGGGCTGTCCGTGATACCCAATCAGGGGGGGCTGTCTGTGATACCCAATTTAAGTAGGTGTTTGTTGAGCATGCAGTGTCCTGTGACAAAACCAAAGATTTGCCTGAGTTGGTCACGTTTCAGATTGAGGAGGTTTCACGAGAATCTCCGGTTTAAAGCCGAGAAGGTCTCCTTCGCCACAATCCGGAATACTTGCCCAGAAGTAGTTTTGATGTGTCTGATTTTAAACTTAATTTTGAGTAACATTAATGAAGTGTATATTAATAATAATGTTGAACAATTCACACAGCATTATCTAGCCCCAAGCTAAGCAGAGCTTGAAACACATGCTACAAAATTTGATGACTAAGCTAAGCAGTAACCTATGCTTTTGCTATAGCTTATAGACTATCGTATAATTGGTAAACTTGGACACTAAGCTCGCGTTTACACATATTTGTTATAAGCCTGGTACTAACCGGTGTTACGGGGCATAATGTACCAATCGCAGCGAGCATGATAGTCATGATACCGAATATGCACTTAAAACCACAACAATATTCACAGTATCCTAAAAATATCAATCAATAAACCCTTATCTACATCGTAACATTCGTAACGAAGTTTACCAATATTGCCGAGCACCGAGCATCATACCCAGTTAGTGGCTTGCACCCGTCAATATACATTTAAGTGGGTAGGAAGTGGATATACGGGCACTTTAACCAATATACCTAAGGCTTGTGTATAGTAGAGCTAAGCTCCTACAAACAATTTACAACACAACACACAAGTATAAATAGGAGCCAAAATTACATTGATTACAAACATTGTATCTTGAAATGACCGGATTATATATAATGCGCACTTTTGTATGCAAATATAACATCGACGCCGACTGGGAGCTTTGCTGGCAGGCGTCGTCGTCGCGTAAATGATAATATAGTTTAAGGGTTGCTGGCCGCGATGACGATGGCTGAAAGCGAAGCGTAGCGCAGGTATCCGCCACTACATCGCGTTCAGCATTGCAGCCCTTGATGGACAAGCTGAAATGAAGGCAGAAGCCGAAGGTCGGGGCCTATAGAACGCGGACAGCAAGGGCTGCAATGATGAAGGCCGAGACCTCCTCGCGTTTGACGACCTCTGTGGCGCGGTGGGCGAAGGTCCGCCTGCGGCGCAGGAGGTTGCGGGTTCCATTCCCGCCTCGGGACAAATGTTTGTACGATCTGCAGATATTTGTTCCGAGTGTTCTGGTCTTTATAAAATAAATTAAGCCTTTTATTCCATAACCTAATGTAACATTGATCAAATCATTCTTTACAAAAAAAAATATAATGGTTCAGGGTGTTCTGGTCGTTTTCTATTGAATTATTATGTATAACACAAGCTCTGTTTAGCTTGGGGCTAGATAATGATGTGTGAATTGTCCAGCATTATTTATTTATTTATTTACTAAAGTAAAGAAGCGACGCAGAAACCTTTAGCCTGTTAGTTGTTATTTTTCGAGTTGGAGAAAAACCCGTTCCAGAAACTAGTTACCTACATGAAAATTCCTTTCAAGTATGTCATCCATCAATCGCCATCCAGACGCTACAAAAACTGTAAAACTCAATTTACGATCCGTCGAATGTGAAATGTGCGTAAACAGATATACCTAACATCCGCCTGGTTTCATAGCGGGTACAAACATTACCTTCATATATGTATAGTCATCATCATCATCAAGAACACGTTTACCCCAACGGTGGTCGGTTCTTCGCGAGATTTGGCCGGCCCACTGCCATGCTACTTCAGCTTGCTAATTCTTTGTCTATGTCGATACCTACTTCGAGTAATAAATGACGGTAACAGATTCCTGAATTTCATTTTCTGCTAACTACTGCCGGTAGCACAATAGGATAGAACTAACCTGTCCCCGATTGGGTCGTTCTGCCGTTCCATCGGATCATGAGAGTGAGAGGATAGAGTGTGATGTCCTCCGCCTTTGTGTGGGGGAGTGGGTTAGACAGTGTTGAAATAAAAACCGTAATAGAGTTAGTGTTTAAATAAAAAGGGCTGGCCTAGTGCGAGTCGGACTCCGCACGAAGGTTTCCGTACCATTATCTGTAATAAAACCGGCCAGGTGCGAGTCGGACTCGCGCACGAAGGGTTCCGTACCATAATCTATAAAACGGCAAAAAAATCACGTTTGTTGTATGGGAGCCCCCCTTAAATATTTATTTTATTCTGTTTTTTAGTACTTATTTGTTGTTATAGCGGCAACAGAACATTCATCTGTGAAAATTTTAACTGTCTTAACTATCACGGTTCATGAGATACCGGAGCCAAATTTCACTACACGACATTGGTTTTGTCAACGATAAGCAGCAAGTTATTAACGGAAAAGCATTATTTTAAACTAACTATGGCTTCTGTTAACTTATGACTAAGATTTACATTGCATTTGTCCCTAATTATTAAACTTGTGTCGTCAGCAAATTTTGACCATGTATGTCGATGTCGACACGTTATTTTTACCAGGATTTCCTTCCTATGTCTAACTTTTATTTCAATAACTCGCTAAATTATTATTTTTTGCTGGTCATTCTGTCTTACCAACAATGCAATGTAAAAAAGTGTCCCAACAGCTAATTGAGCATAACCTTGGTTTGGCAAACGTCTAAGGATCAATCGCCTGAGCGACCCATCCCGCATAATTTTCTTTTTCAATGCTACCCTACTCCCCTGTCTTGTGTTACAAAAAAGATATCGTTTCTGTGGAAATAGCTTGCCATATAAATCATTTAATGCTGCGATCCCTTCGGCTTTCTGCGGAGAGATGTGTAAAAAGTACAAGAGCAGAAACAATCATATGACCCATTTTGACAGCATGGTATAGATTTTTAGGATTCCGTACCTCAAAAGGAAAAAAGAACCCTTATAGTATTCTTATCGCTTTGTTGTCCGTCTGTCCGTGGGGCCGTCTGTCAAACCTCTTCTCAGGCATGCGTGGATGGATTGAGTTGAAATTAACATCATACTCAGGCCCATAACCTCTTGGAGTCGTGATATAAATCAAACACACAGCCGTTTATGGCCATTTTTTTTAAATTCCCAAGGGAATCACATGCACACAAAACCGGATCCGTTTACTTAGAATCATGAAATTTGGCAAGTCTTACAATTTTACTGAACCTTCGGTGCGGGAGTCCGACTCGCGCTTGACGTTTTATTAAACATCTCTCTGCTTCACATATCTTATGTATGTAACACAGCACAGCAAAAACAAAGACAGATTTCTGCTGATCAAGAGATCAATAAACCTGAGCCTATTGTTCAAGAAACCTTTGACCTAGTTGAAGTGAGGCGGATATTTGCATTTACGCATACCTACAGCACCGCACTGATTCACTAGCTTCGCTAGTCGCATGCACAGGGGACACTTACATACATAGATATAATACAGAGCTATGATTGGTATTTATTTTATCACACTTCACACTAATATTATAATAATAATATAATAAATAATAAATTTATTCATCACAAATACATGCATCATACAACAATCACACTAACTTAAAACTTAATTTATTATAAATACTAGCGGTCCGTCCCGGCTTCGCACGGGTATATTCTATAGCCTATGTTACTCAGTGATAATGTAGCTTTCTAACGGCAAAAGAATTTTTGAAATCGGTCCAGTACTAGTGTTTGAGTTTATTCGTTACATACAAAAATACATATCTTTCCTCTTTATAATGTTAGTGTAGATGAAAGAGGATGGATGGATGAATGTATGTTTGTTTGTTGATTACTTTACGCCAAAACTACTGAACGGATCGATCTGAAATTTTGCAAAAATGTAGGTTTACCTGGAATGATACAATGTGTCATTCCATTTTATTTATGGGATAAAAAGTAGCCTACGTCATAACCTATTTTTTTATCCGATAAATCAGTTCCCATCCGATAAATAAGTAATAATGCTTCACAGAGCATTATCTAGCCGCAAGCTAAAAAACAACATACAAACTAACTTAAAACATTGTCTTAGAAATATCGCGTGCGAAGTCGCCAGCAGAAACTAGTTGTACAGGAAGGCAATATTATACACCAAAATATTGAACGACTCAATTATTGATGACCAACCAGGACACCCTTATAATCCGTGTGCTTGGCTTCCGATTATCGTGGTGTACAATATATGACCTAATTTGCAATATAAGCATAGTTATAGGATATAGTTTTTTCATCCTCGTCTAGACACTACATATATGTTGAAAGTTATCGAATGCAATCGAACGATGAATGGACTGCCACGGTTAGATAGTTACAGCAGAGCAGGTCATTGTGTCAAGGACTCGAGGATTGCGCTACCTGAAAGCTATAGACCATCTAGTATAGAGGCAGGTATCCCGTGTGTCAAGGCTGGAGAAAAGCACAATGTAGCCTTACAATTAGGGTCCAGTGCTTTTGCTCTGGAGGGATTTGTTATTTGGTTTCATCTGGGATTCTCGACGACTAATGAACTTAATTTGTAAGTGGACTGTAATTATAGCTTCTTTTGTTACGACTGTTTGTTCCTTTAATACAAATACTTTCTCAATTACTTACATAATTGAGGACTTTCTGTTCATAAAGATCATGAATATCATCTTACGTATCAGTTAAGATACCCTAGAAATAGCTTTTGTTTAAAGTTGTATACAATACACTTTCTGTAGTGATGACCTTTTAAGTGGCGTTACACAGAGTGACGGGGATTGTCCTGCCATCACCGGCTTCTCTTATAGCCTCTGACACACCGTTAAATGTAGGTAGGTACCTTGTTGTTTCAGCTCCTACACAACACTGTTATCCGAAGACGTTTGGATCAAAAAACACAAAGCCCTTTCAGTGACATGTGTCTTAAGTCAATGAGTGGGTCAACAAAACCAAACATTGCATAACATGTGCATATGACATTTGTACAGTGCCACGTTATTTTGACGAAAGTAAAAGGCCGTGTCCAAATCAGAAATAGTTTCGTTAGATGATATTTTGTAATCCAATCTGCGACTGTTCACCAAAAGCAATCATAAAACCACTTCAACGTAAAGTCACACCTAGGCTAGGATTCGATTTGTCAAACTGGTTATGCAAATCAGTTTTTGTTTGCTTAAACACAATCAATTAGGCAAGCTGAGAAATATTGTAACTTTTATGGCAATTTTATCCTGTTTAAAATACTTTATTTTTCCCTGGGAATGCTGTTCCGACCTATAAAAATTTACCAATATGATGAGTATGATCGTGGATAGACGAAGCAAGTGCTAACTTCTAATCCTGATTATGTTATTTATAGCTCTTAGCAAAACCACAACTAACCTGTCAGGAAACCATCACTGGTTTAGCATTCGCACTTAGCAGCATAGATCGAGCTTCTTCTTGTCTTCCACGTGGAGACCACCAGCTTGGAAGTCATTTTGATGAGATTATGGTGATACCATTATGTCCATTGCATTACCAGGTTCAAGGAAACAGCCCTCCAGTCAGGATGATTGTTCTTATCTGCTGTTATAACTCGTATGTCCTTTTTCTCAGGCGTAAAGCCAAACAATAGCATTTTGATTCGTCGGATGATGTTTCTCAAGGGGCCAGCCAGCTATTGTTTGTTACGTAAACTACAGGTCAATTTGTCAAAGCCCCGGTGAATACGGCGATAGATAGGGTGATAATAATTTCATAAGTGTAGAATTTAGGAAAACTTGCGTTTCTTTTGTGGGTTTATCTATGATACTTAGGGTCTCACTACAATTACTTTCCGACCAGCCTCTATTCCCCGTCGATATTAAAACGTACTTTTTGTTTGGAAGCGAAATTTAACTCGTAATTTGCAGTGTTTCTACTAACTTTTTCCCCAAAGCGATACAGAAATCGTTGTAGATTAACTCTGATCTGAATCGTAAGGGATTGTGATACATTAGATCATGAAAACTTATCAGTTTCCTAACTTTCAAAGTTGGTGTGCTGCAGATTCCAAAAACGTACGACTCATAATTCTGAACAAAACCCTAACCTTAAACTCGTATCCAAATATCTTTTCGACAATGCAAATTCTTGACCCAAAGCGGTGTTCCTACTGCAAATAGGAGGTCAAGTGCGTACAAACGATTTGTTACGTTGTTCACGTTGACCTCACTGGCTTTGTGCTGTAATTGTCTCTATAGTGTTGAGTACGAAACTAGCTTTGTTTAAATGCAATAGTGGAATGGGAATTACTGCCAACATAATATTTTACGATTCGCGTAGCAGCTTGCATGCGGTAAGCTGAAGGCATCAATAAGGCAGGCTGCTTTCCAGCAGTAAGCCAGTCTGTCAAAAACTGATGTTAATAGCAGCTTAGAACAGCATATTATGTACCTAATTTGTTCTTTTTCATTATTCAATGACTGCAGTTTTTCTGAAGATTAATCGAAGTGGTTATTTAAGTTATTAAATATCCTAACTTAGGTATATTATCTCTAAATAAATTATGTTGCTCGCACAACAACAAGCAACACTGACAATCCCAGCTTTGCTTGTTGCTGTGTGAATAACGTAATACAATACAACTAATCCTATTAACTGCTAAACCCATTTACATCTGTTTTGTTATCTAAAACAATAACTATTCTGTCTGAGGTCAAAATAACAATTATATACACGATTTGAAAGAATTTAGCATCATCACTTTTATCCTTTTACTGGAATTAGATTTTTGATCGACACTTTTCGGGTCTCTCTCATCATCAAACTATGTTAGTCCACTGCTGAACATAGGACTCTCTCACCGTTGATTATTTTGGTAAAATATTATTATTTTTACAAGCTTTTACTTAACTTGCCCTGTTAGTATGTGTGGGACAAATGTAGTAACTAAATTTTAGACCAGTTACCCTCAACCGATTTAGCTGGAAAGCTTACTTATTTAAGTTCGGTGACGGAAAGTGTCCATAGGAAGGAACTCCCAAACGAAACGACTTAACTCCGTCGACTTAGGGTTCGTTGGATTAGTCTTCTCAAGTACTTTGGTCATCCTAGACTAAAGCTTAAAAAAAACCGGCCAAGTGCGACTCGGACTCGCGCACGAAGGGTTCCGTACCATTATCTGTAAAAACGCCAAAAAAATCACGTTTGTTGTATGGGAGCCCCCTTAAATATTCATTTTATTCTGTTTTTTAGTAAAATATTCATAGTATATTCTAAGGTTATTTTCGCGAGAACTCATAATAAAACACTGTTTTTACCGGATTGATCGCGTATATTTTATATTTGTTTATAACCTGACGTTTCGGAGGCTTTTCAGCTTCCATGGTCACAGGCAGACATCTCATCAGAGTCTGCCTGTGACCATGGAAGCTGAAAAGCCTCCGAAACGTCAGGTTATAAACAAATATAAAATATACGCGATCAATCCGGTAAAAACAGTGTTTTATTAAAATATTCATTTTCTTCTGTTTTTTGTTGTTTTAGCGGCAACAGAAATACATCATCTGTGAAAATTTCAACTGTCTTACTATCACGGTTCATGAGATACAGCCTGGTGACAGACGGACAGCGAAGTCTTAGTAATAGGGTCCCGTTTTTACCCTTTGGGTATAGAACCCTAAAAAGCTTTCTTAAATATGAAGAGTTTATTACTTACTATTCAACAAGTAACTCCTACGTCTTTTTCTAACTCAACTTACAAAATGAACTTATTCCGTTTGACCGTAATTGGTTTTGGAAAATGTAAATGTTTTGTATCGAACGATAACGTGACTTGAATCTGAAATAAGATAAATGGGATAGAATTATCCATTTAGTCCTTTAGCAAGGCTTTTTAATCCTTACCCACAGAGTTTGATTTATTTTACCTGAACTAAACCAAATATATAGATAATTCGTGGAAATGAAACGTTTTAAACTACCGCGATTTTTGTTTATTGGGTACGTTGCGGAAATAAAATATAAGTAACTCGATGAATACCCGATAAATAAATCTTTGATCGTTAAAATGGTTTTTCACATTAGTTTACCTTGTCCACAGATCTAGTCCACTGCACAAACGAGCCCAACGTGTCAATACCCCAGCTCGCGAACTTGCTCGTCGAGAGAACACAGAACACCAATTGGGTGGTGGTTTATAAATCGCTCATCACAGTGCATCATCTACTAGCGTATGGTAATGAGGTGAGCTACTTTATATTATACTACCTGCTGCCCGTGGCTTCGCGCGCTTTTCAAGTAGCCCATGTCCGTCTCCGGGATACCTTTTACCTCATATGTCAAATTTGATTAAAATCAGTTTGGGTGTGAAACACTTGAAACACAACTTTGCACAGAAAGGTTTTGACAATTTGTATGAATTTATTTACTGATAGTTTTTGCAAATCACTAGGATTTTGTTGTAGAAACGTATACATTAATCTTGGGAAGCCTGGTTGTGGGCACAGCGAGTATAGGTATTCATTACGGATGTAAGCGGGTTAACTACGAACCTTATTTGTGTTGGAAGAACACCAACGTTTCATCCCTTAACGAGGGACTTCTTCAGGGTGAGTGCGGTTCTAGGCGCGCGCGTTCCGCGTCCCTCCGAGCACTGGTGCTGAACGCGGAACGCGCGTTAACATCCGTACTGAATTCGTCAAACTACGATAGTTTTTATAGTAAAACAGCAAGTATATGTTGGTTTCTAGAACTTGTATTATGTATATCGCTATTTTAGGGGAATATTTGATATTTTTAAGAGTGTACAACAAGTTTTCATAAATAAATTGACAGGAGATTGTCCTATTGTTTATTTCATTGGATTTATCACGCATGGATTCTATTTGGAACTGTCTCTCGCATCCAATAAAAATCAATTATTCAAGTGGGTGTAGATCATATCGCGTTGGTGATTTTGGTGTAGTGATCTTCTTTGCATGACCCTTGCGTGGGCGTCCCGTGTGTATTGGTAATGTAATATTTTCTATTTGTAAAGGAGTTGCCCTTTCGTATATTGGGTCAATTTGCGTCCCGGCCTTAGCTTATAGAATGAAATGGTGACTGATTTTGAGAAACTACTCAGATATGTTTTTCGACATCTGCTGAATCTATATCTATACTTATGTTATAAATACGAAAGAGCGTTTTTTTGTTTGTTTGTCCTTCCTTCACGCCCTTACTAAGCAAGAAGCAACCAATCGGCTTCATTTTTGGCATGGATTTAGTTGAAAGGATGGAGAACATAGGCTACTTCATGATTCTTTTGATGCGAAAAACAAGTACTTAAAATAATTCTGACGCCGTAATAGATATACCATAGGTTTTTGTTGTTTAACAAATTACTTACAGCAGGCGTTGTGTATTGGTTATAGACTCGTCTATATTCAATTCACGTCATGAATGCATGTTTTCCAGTGTTATTAAAAACTCAAGCCAATAAATGAAATAGCAATATTAGATGTTGGGAGGCCATGGCCTCTAACATCTGTCTTTCTAAGTAAACGGCAGAACGGATCGTAAAGTTATTTGACAAGAGCATAAAATGTATCCTGGAGAAAGACAAAGGCTACTTTTTATCAAGGAATAACACAGTTTTGTTCCTCTTTTTTAGGGTTCCGTACGAAAAAAGGAACGCCTATAGGATCACTTTGTTGCCCGTCTGTCAAGCCTGTTTTCTCAGAAACGCGTGGAGGTATCGAGTTGAAATTCACAATATATTTGTTCGTTTGGTAGGTTCGCAACCTCTTGGACCCGCGATAATCAAACTACTAAGTCAAGGCAATCAAAAGTTACAGCCGTTTATACCCATTTTATTTTGAATTTTCCAAGGGAATCACATGCACACAAAAACAATAGGGTACTTCCCGTTGAACTAGAATCATAAAATTTGGCAAAAAGCAAGGTCTTATAGCATAAGTAAAGGGAACATTCCGAAAACCGTAAATTTGTAGTTTATTTACAGAAAAAAATATTTTTTAATCTCGTGGATCAAAAACCTATAGGGTACTTCCCGTTAACCTAGAATCATGAAATTTGGCAAGAGCTTCTTGCTAGGTCTTATAGCATAAGCAAAGGGAAAATCCGAAAACGGTAATATTGTAGTCTAAGCACAAAAAACATTTATTTGATTCTTGCCATGGACCAAAACCTATAGGGTACCTACTTCCCGTTGAGCTAGAATTATGATATTTGGCAAGAAACAAGGTCTTATTATAATATCTAACTTACTTATTATTTTTTTAATATTCTTCCAGTGTTCTGCGATCGAAGTTGAACCCCCTAAAAGTTTGGTCCTTCATTTTTGTTACACCCTGTATAATTAATATAATGTTCAGTTACAGAACCCTCGTTACGCGAGTCTAACATCACACTTGTCGTTTTATTTTTTCACTTTTATCTAATGTACCTACTTAATTTTGGTTACAATAAAAACAATCAACGCGATCTCCAATGAAATATATTTCGAGAAATGCACCGACATTCTTTCGTCAATTGAAATCTAACGTCTAACAATCTATCAATAGAAGCGAGAGGTTCAAATGGCGTTCTTGACCGTCGGTCAATCGACTAATTGGACTACTAGCCTGGCTATTCTGCCCATGCTTACTACGTGCGTGACGTATTCGTACCTGCGTACCTAGTAAAGTACGCTCATAGTGATGCATTGAATCACGAAACAGAAATAAAACCGGCCAAGGGCGAGTACGTTTGTTGTATGGGAGTTTAAATATTAATTTTTTGATTTTTAGTAAAATTTCAACGGCCTAACTATCACGGTTCATGAGATACAGCCTGGTGACAGACGGACAGCGAATCTTAGTAATAGGGTCCCGTTTTTACCCTTTGGGTACGGAACCCTAAAATTCTGTTTTTTTCTGTTCCGTGCATTGAACAGGTCAGATATAAATTTTAAGGTCGTCCCAAATAGTGTCGCCACCTATTTTATCTAACTGTTACGTTGAAGAAAGGAAATTTCAAAAATGTCAATGAGCAGATTGTGATAGCTATTATAAGCTTTTTTTATGCCTCTTTAATAGTAATTTGTATTTTGTTTATATATTTAAACAGAAATGCGAGCTTTGGCAGACTCCATGCCAAAGCTTGGCAGCCAAATATGACAATTAGACGCCTGAATTTAAATTAACCGGGAACTTTAAAATGCTCTTGATGTCGACTTTGTGGGGTTATGAATGATTACCCCATAAATTGCTCTGACAAATAGCCATTTAAGGATGATTCACAGATATTACTTAAAGTGTGTTTCTCGTACATAAGCGTTGAATAGTACGTACTGTTCATGAAAGTGCAATAAAACCGTAAATTCTATATAAATATTTTGGATGAATCAATCAAAGCAATCTTAGGATATCTTTCAAAACCCACTGATAGGCAATATTGGATAGGCTCTCTATTTTGAACAAGTACGTGCAAGAAATTCTAAAAAAAAAACTGAAAAAGTATTATCTGGAAGTCCTTTTTAACCTGCCCTTTCTGTTGTATACCCCAGTTTCCAGAATTACCCAAGCCATCTTATAGAAAACGGAACTAAATCGAAACCTACTATGCATCGATACATACTTTCTTCCGTGCCTCACTCACATCCGTTCTAAGCACATAAAAATCATAAAAAATAATCACAAAATGCATCGTCAAACTCTCTTATCAATAATTAATTTTACGCGTGTTTCCACCGCGATACAGCTGTCGCATGACGTAACCAAACAACTAGGCTTTATCTACATATCTAGCCGGTTTTAAATTTATTTCAATGCCAAAGACCTAGGGCTTATTTACATGAACCTTGCGTTTATACCCCTCTGCTTTTGAATTGGCTCAGGTGGTACTTTGATATAATGTAATGCTCTATTCCTCAGGTTCAGTTCAGTTAGTTTATTGATAACGTTTATAATTTACATGTCATGTTCTCGAGTGTAAGGTAGTGTGTATAAGTGACTTTTCAAAATAAAACCTTATGCCGGGTACAGACCAAGCGAGCGATAGCGAGCGAATGCAAACGATCGGGATTTGACAATCGGTACGTTCGTTCCATATTACTTTGATGTAGCGACAGCCGCCGGAGCACGGCCGAACACGAACAAAGGCCCTTGTTTGGACTCGCTTGCTTTCGCAATGGCGTCCACACTGGTACTTTTGCATTCGTTCGTTAGCCTTCGCTCGCTCTTCGCTTGGTCTGTACCCGGTATTATGTTTAAAAGACAAAAACATACATTAAAGATAAAGATAAGATTTAAAAACCAGTGCTAGACAACCAACCCATGCGAAAGCCAAGCCTTTTTTGTAACGCTAGGCTTAATCGGGTACAATTATCTCCTCAGTACTTTATTGGCGCTTACTACAGTTAAGCATTCCTACTCCTATCATAGCAAGGATTTTATCTCCGTACCCCGAAATGTATTGGCACTCATTTGCGTACCTTTCCAGACGTTTTTTCCCCGCAAACACTCATGTTATAGAATAATCAGTATTTTCTACTTCTAAAATCTGTAGACCTGTCCAACTTTATGCATATCAGATTAACCATAGGTATCCCCTTGATATCTATGGTCAGAAATATATATTGACCGTTGATAGAGATCAACGGTTTGAATTTATGCTCTAACAAGCACACACCAAAACATAGCCAACTACCTCCAGGGCAAACTCGTTCTAGCTACCTCTGAGTTTTCTCTGAAGACTTCTCGCTGTATTCCATATCTTAACCTCACAAGGGCAAAATCAAGACACGTTAAGTTAATTATCAAATTTATTTTACCTAAATATTTCATAAATTTCGAACATGCCACAGTCATGGCGTTCCCTAAATTCGTGATTCTTTGCATTCAATTAGAAGTTACCTTGACCTTGACGAGATTGCTAGAGTTTGTAATAAACTCCGCGGTATTTTGAGATTTACGTGATTACGCATTTTACCTGCAATAATGTTAGTAATTGATATACCTGCTTCTTGAATTGTTTCCTTTTATCTACGTTTAGGCATATTTAAAAATGACATATCCGCAATTTTAAAAATACAGTTTAAGAAATAAATAGTCTAATTCACCCTCTTGCCCTACCCTCCTCAATAAACTTCCTGCTAATTTATGTATTCTCCTCATTACAGAGATTCACACAGTACCTGGCGTCGAGTAATTCAACGTTTCAACTTAGTAATTTTCTGGATAAAAGCGGGGTCCAAGGTATGTATCCTAAATATATTTTTAGCCTTAGAAATTACATAAGTTCCTAAAAGAAACGATTTCGGCAGGACTCGAACCTGCCTGTAGAAATGAGTTGACAACTTAGGAATCGATTCATATGGAGCCAAAACTGAACTGAAATAAGATGACCTGATTAAAATGTTGCCAACAACGATCCGAATAAAAAGGATAGCATTATTTTCCGTGCTGTCATAGTTTACTGTTATTTTGGCGACATCTGAATTGACCCCTTATTTTCTCAAAAGAGATGTTTCTTTTAGGGTTACTCCCAAATCTAAACTTTGAGTGGTTTTGATTTATTACAGTAGAATTTTTACAAATTTTAGTTATGAAATTTCTAAATTCTACCAATCCAAAATTCTAGATAAGTACGTAATGTAAACCTGAGCTGGTTGATTAAAAAGAAACACTATGAAAATAATCTCGTAACTTAGTACAAAACATTAATTTGTTAATACCAATTAATGTAAAAAAAGGTAACAAATACTAGACACTACAAAAATAAGATGTCCACCAATAAACTCGCACTGTCAGAAAGAAAATCATAAGTAATTTATTTTATTTATGTAGATAGCTATTGGCACGTTATTGGGGAAACGAAACAAACGGTTACTATAAACTAAAACATAGTATTAATAATCATAAAATTTAGTAATAATAACGCCTATAATCAGTGGACCTATTCAAACAGTAAAATATAATGCCGTCAGCTGATTGGTCGATGGAATGCGCTAGCGCAGTAATGCAATCAACTTCCTAACGTTGCGGAAATGGAACTCTCGGCTCGTTGTACCCTTATCGGTACTTAGTGTAGGGAATTTACTGTATATTAAGTATACAGTTGTTGTACAGTTACAACTATATAGTTGTCTACTACCTACAACATAAGCTCTGCATAGTTTAGAGCTAGATGTTGCTGTGTGAATAATTATTTATATTAAATATCTTTCGGTCAAAACCTCAAAACACAAAGTGCTTTATTTCCTTTAGACCTTACAGGACTCTTGGACACGTCACAAAACTCAGATTACATGAGTAAAACTAGGTAATAAAGTAATCACTATTATGTTTTGTCTACTTCAACCTTTTTAAGGTAAAGTAAAGAAGCGAACAAGAAACTTTATCTTGTTAAAATGTTAGTTTTCGAGATGGAGCAAAACTCGTCCCAAGCTTTTTTTATCCTCTAGATAATCTGGTATTTTATAGTAAGCCTTTTTACAAAGGATTTGTTTGAATTTATTTTTTGACAATTTTTGCAACTCACTTGGGAGTTTTGTTGTAGAAGCGTATACAATGCCCTTTAAAGGTTACATTAATATTGTTTATAGTTGTGGGCACAGTGAGTTTATTTTTATTTCTAGTATTTAAATTGTGTATATCACTACTATTATTTTTGGGGAACCGATTGATATTCTTATGGGTATCCAACAAGTTTTCATAAATATATTGACATGGTCCTTATCCTTAGGTGGGGTCGGCACAACATTTAGTTTTTATCTGCCTTCCTCTATCAGTCCTCATATCTGTACTTACACCTTTCTTCCTATGTCCTCTATCACACAATCCATCCATCTTTTGTCCGGTCTTCCTCCTAGGTATTATATTATGTATGTTTATACCAAGGCTTAGCAAACATCACGATCGGAGGGGTCAAGCGCAGTATCGTAAGGAGTGCAAAAGAACTTGGAGGCCTTTCAGCGAGTATCAGTTTCTCTTGAGTGTAGGCCCACTGCAAAAGACGCTGCACTGATTGAATGGCACACGCTGAAGGGCCTACGGGCGCCAGCGCTGATGCTCAGCTTAATATGAGTACATCCCAAATATGTACTAATTTTCTTATCTAAAACTGAACTGAATATCTTCCTAGTCATTTGAATTTGCACATGATCAAACAGCATTATAGGGTAAAGTAAACAATAATTCAAAGGCTTGATACATTTTCACGAATGGCCGCACACAAAGGGAAAATAATCAAGATAATCTATAACGGAAGGGTTTCCGAAATTCCGTAAATGTTCAATCTATTCACACTAAAGAACTAAAATTTCGCATAGATTATTTGAATTGTAGATAATGTACTACCTAGTTCTAATTTGTTTCATAGATATATAATGTAGTTTTGGATCAGAAATAACACATTATTATTAATCCTGCAAAACGTGCGAAGCCGGGGTCTGAAACTAGTTCAAAATAAATCTACATCAGTACATAAGCTCAAAATCACAATGTTTGCATTCGCAAGCTCCGTTTAAGTCATTACAATTAGACTCAAGTGCCGTTTTCCGCTTAGAAACGGTAATAGTCACTTTGTTGTTGTGTCTATTAATTAACAAATAACGGATTGTGTGGTCACCACTTAATATGAGTATTTTCAATCATTATCGACCATCGATGATTTTTTGTTATTAGCCTGTTCTATCCCGATGCTGGGCAAAGCCCGGGTGAAAATGCCTCCAAAAAGAGGGTTTAATTAATTAATTTTTATTTCGCCATAATCACGCTTGGCACGCGTATTGGTGATCGCGAGTGGAGGTGTAAAAATCGAAGAAGAAGACTGCTATCCATTCTCTGGTAGGTTCTCTGAGTTGGAGGGGTCGATTCTTACGCCGTGACGGCAACAGCCAAGTTCTTTATTTCGGAAATTTCGAAATGTTTAAATTAAATCAAGCGTGATGCCCCACCAATCGTCTAGGAAGGCGTTCCTGTTATAATAAATATCAAATTTAAAAATAAGTTAAGAAAACCCGTGTAGGGAATATCCAACCCCTGCTTATTTCCTCTACAATCCACTGCCAAGTACTCTTGGCACACAACGCCTAGGGAAACGGGAACTTATATATATTTACTACGTCTGTAGTAAGTTATTTTTGGCATTTTGTATCTATTGTGCGAAGTGACCCTTTTTTACTGCTCTACTGAATGTTAGCAAGATGTCCAGGATTTTTCTTCATATCCGGCTTATACCCGCTGTAAGAAAATATTCTCGGTCACTTTATGGGTCCTAACCCTGAGCGAGTCTTGGCTCAAATTCAAAAACAAATTTTTTGGCCAGTCTTTCTAGTTTAGGGCGTTTCTTTGTAACAATTTTGGAGTCTACAGTTAGGCATCAATCATAGATCTAAGTAAAATTCGGAGGAGATGGTACATTAACCCAGCGCAGCGCTAACTGAAAAAATGGCATGTGTTGTTTTACAACTAAATGCAAAGGCATCTTGTGCAATTTAACTACTTATGAACAACAAATCTAGACCGACGGCGACCCGCAACAAGAAGTGTAGTGCTATTTCTTTCTACGCACAAATTGTATCGCATGTTTATATCCCTGTCTGCAAATGCCAAAATAAGGAATAAGCAAGCACTCGAAACACGAACGTCGCCGCTGCCGCCGCGGCGTGCGCCCCGGTCCTACTACAGCCGAGGTGGGTGAACCTAATTGCACCTAATTCTAGCCTTCCACCTTCGAGAAGCTAGTATCTAATCTCCCCTTTTTTACTTTCATCTAAGGTATCTATACTTCACGTTTGTTATAAACTCTTGCAAGTAAACGATATGGATTAATTCGTCAAACAATAATTATAACTGCGTTTCATATTATTTATGATATTAATTCATATCGTATTTTGTATAAGTACGTACAGATCACCTGTCCAATGACTTATGATGACTCAACGGTCGGTCAGTGTCCAGTACTCTTCGTAATTGTCCTACCTGACCTAGGTTACAGTCTTGTAATTGACAT
The DNA here is from genome assembly GCA_947086465.1 of Eupithecia exiguata. NCBI lineage: Eukaryota > Metazoa > Arthropoda > Insecta > Lepidoptera > Geometridae > Eupithecia > Eupithecia exiguata. The sequence goes on from OX352246.1 coordinate 1,254,186, forward strand.
TTTTAGCCGTTTTCTTGTCAGTTGCAACCTTGGGTCTATTTATATCGCAAGATATCTGTTCCGTTCCGTCCTATGTGATCAAATAGATTTCTCAAGACTAGATAGTAGCATAAATAGGAAGGAATACTCTTTATTTTACACTTTATTAGCGGCCTGCCCCGGCTTCGCACAAGTAGATAGAAGTATTTAACAAAAAAAAAAACAGAAATTATAATTATAACACACTCTTGGCAGACTTTCCATGCTTAGAACACTCTATCAAGTCTGCTTTTGAAAATTTATAATAACTTTGGACAATTCACGCAGTTATTACATTACATATGTACGTTTTTATGTAATGTAATTAATCGCTTGAAATTTTAATAGCAGGGTAATTCCGGTCCGTGTGTTGCTCCAATTTTGTTTTCAATTTTTTATTCCACCTTTCTTTAAAACGGTTTGATAGTTACGTACCTACTTTATTTGTAAGCCCTGACAAACCGTAAGCGTGACAATTTGCCTCAAACATTGCGAGTATTGTACATTTGTAACCAACTCGTATACCTATATTAACACGTAGCATGGTGTTAGAGTTATTGACCGTTGACCTCGAGGTTCATTCGCTCACTGCTGTTAGTTACTTTAATTTTATATTGCAGAGCAATGTGGGCTGGAAACGTGACGTTTTTGTGTGATTTTTGAAATGACAATACAAAATACTGTCATTATTTTACTTAAGGCGGTACCCCGACGCACATTAGCGTCGCCACCGCTATTTTATTTTATTGTTACATTAATTATAAGAATTAAAAAAATCCCATCGGGCAGTTTATGATACCTATATACCTATCACAAGCTTTTTTTAATGCCTCTAACAGTTTTTTTCTTGATTAGGCGAAGATGCGACGTTGCTCGTGGTGACCACCAATTTCTGTTTATGCATGTCTGCCTAGTAGTTTTATTTAGTATAATTATAAATAAAACTATTATTAGATGTATTAAAAAAAGCTAATGATAGGAAACAAAGCACAATTGTTTTTTGAAAATTTCGTAATAATAAATTACAAGAGGTGGCGGTGCTAGTGTGAGTCGGGGTATCGCCTTAATGTGCAATGAAGATTAAAAGAGAAAGACTACCGACAAGCGCGATAGAATGTCAGCCAAGTTCAAAAGAATATAGCAACGTATGTAATAGCAGAGTGTATCTTTACATAATATTTTTTAGTAAAATATTTGTCCTGTGTGTTATTTAAGCGCAAGATAATATTCAAGCACAGTTTATTGACATTCACGTTTATAATATTAGTGAGATTGAGTGCCCATGACGCACATGTGGATGTTACTAGCACGTAGCAGAATGGGACGACGCGGGCGGCGACACGCGCTCTTGCGGGTATTGTCGCTAAAGCTAGGCAGTAAATGGGTTAATGAAAAAATCTGTAGGTATATTCGATCTAGTGATGATTATGGATGATTATGAATGACTCACACATCGCCGCGCTGCCACTTCGGTGATTATTTTGTAGGTTATCTATTTAATAGGAATAAATTCCTAAATTAAAGCTCAAAACAAAAAATCCTGAAAAAGAAATTAACATTTACGTATTACCACAGAATGTATTTTTTTATAAAAACAGTTGCATGAGTTCCATTTCTGCAAAGCAAATAGAAAAACAAACATTCATCAATATTTACAATATAATAAATCTACAAAGCATCTACATATCATGTACAGTCGGCGACAAAGGTAGCAAAAACTACATCTTCAAAAAATGGTGTTTTATACATAGTTACGTTTTGCGATATGTTTATGGTTACATGGTACAACAGAAAGTTAACGATTTTTTTTTAAATCATTAAAGGTTTGTTGACGATGTCGTCTGACGACATCGTCAACTTTTGAGGATCTGTGTGAGTGTAACACTAACACAGAACCAGAAAGAATGGCGTATAGAGAGGTGGCCTATACCCAGCTCAGCAGGTGCTCACGGGCTGATAAGATAGAGCGGGATAGAGAGTGCACCTGTGTTTGCGCACACACTTGTGTACTAATATAATACGTCCTGCAAACAACACCGTCTCCGTTGATACTGGCCGCCGTGGCCGAAATTCGGCTTGGAAGACATCATCTTCATCAGATATTCATAGATACATCACGAATGACACAAAATGTTGCTCAAATGATCAACAAAATGTACCTTCCATTAAGTACATAGTAAAACCCTCGTTCAAAGACCATTCTCGAAGATGGTCAATCTCCTAGAATAGTTCTTCTATTCAACGTTTACTGTCGTCGACTGTACCAACGTTATCAAAACAATAACAGTTATGCGGCGTTATATTAATTACTGATAGGCGTCCGTTGATACCACGACCTCTAATTACTGTGTTATTCAATAAATTCAAATGTTACATTTTATTGTACAAATTGTTATCTTGTTACATTGTAATGTAAAAGATATTGTAACTGGCCATTTGGCGAGATTAGGGGGCGTATTCCAGGACCTTGCCCAATACAATTTTGTTATCTGTTACCTATTTAAAAAGCTACAGATAGGCCTATTGGATCCAACTAAGGAAATGTATCAAAGCTAAAACTGAAGTCCCGGATTATATCAAATCGAAGAAACTTGTCAAAGATACCTAAAAAAACTCGAATACGTCGTCGTGATCTATTAGGTAAAGCGTAAATTAATTTAAACGATAGGTCCCGCAGGTCTTTTCAGGCGAATATTATTAATAAATATTATAAATAATGCTGGACAATTCACACAGCATCATCTAGCCCCAATTAGTAATATAGTTTTCGAATATGTGAAGGCGAAGGTCCTGGGAATTCATCTGTACCTACTTATTGAAAATTAATAAAATGGCATGCAATGCATCATGTAAATAAAGAGTACACAGGAATCTTATACCGTGCATGGTTTGATCAATACCACAGTGTTTATATCACACAAAAAGTCAGGTGTTGCCACACTAAAGATCGATCTACCATTATAAAATATAGCAACCCTAGGCATGGTTCAAGGACTGACATAATTTGGTTGGTTGCACCCTGAACTCTGATGTAAAATATCACAAATTGTATCTTTTTCTGAATGTAAATCTTTACGTAGGACTTCCAAATATTCAAATTATCTTAAAATTACACAAACGGTTCTAAAGTTTATAGAATCTTAAAAGATAACGCACCTTCTTGCGCGTAGACATAACTGTACAACTATGATATTCTCAATTCTACAACTTACTGATACACTTTTTCTTCCGCTTACTGAAAGGCGCGGCCGGTGCTCGGATTGGTGAGTCAAAAAAAATGGCGGCTTTTGTACTGTCTGTCCGACTGCACATGCGTGCACGCTTGGAGTTTTTGGTTGCAATTTGTTGTCGCACGTGTATTGCTTATTTGTTTTTTTTTATAGGCATGTATGAGTTTGCGATATCTTTTCTTGGATACGGCATTACAAGGAAACAGGAAACAGAGGAACTGGGTTAGATTTACAATCATAAATAAACTGAAACTGTTAGTTTGTTGTAGTTGTAAAAAACTATCCTAATCTAACTTTTTAAATTTTACGAGTTGTTGCCGTTGTCCTTTCCACTCACAATGAAATAAATTTACGCTGATCTGAATTTCTGTAGTTATTTCTACAGATAATGAACTTATAATTATTATAGTCTGTAGTTATCCTGCAAATGACAGTGATTAAAAATAATTCCGTAGTATTTAGTCTTAATGTTGGAAATAAATATTAGATTCAATTTATGGTTGAAGTATCTGACCTATAAGCTATTCAACCTTGTTAATATCGCACGTAAACGACTATATTACAAAGTTGGTATTTTCACTTCAACACAATGCACTATCGAATGCCAACTGCACAACCTACACTGTAGTGTTTGATTCTTGTACATTGCTTGTTTTGTTTCAAATTGGAACTTTGTATTCACTATAGACCCGTACTTACACTACATGGGCTCATCTGCTACTGATATTAAATTAAAAGTGATTAAACTCTTCTCAATTTTGTACATAGAAACACAGAGTAGAAGTTTCTATTGAAAATAGAAAAGTTGAGTTAGTTCTCTAAAGACAAAAATTTGAGTTATTTTTGTTTTTTTTTAAGAACGTCAAGTAAATTTTAATTGCCAGTGTTCTTTTTAGCTTTTGGATAAAACAATCGATGTACAAAACAATTCTCATAACACGAATGCTGCACGTATTTTGTCTTTATCGTTTTGTATTGTCGCTTAGCACCGAAACTGTTCATTACACCATTAAATTATCCATTCACTTTGAATAGTCTATCTAGAATTTGTTGTGTTGTTGAGGCAGCAACTGCTTTATTGTCTTGATTTACTTTATGAGTCATTCCTAAATGGTAATGGGAGCGCAACTTTAAGTACAGATAGTTAAGGAATTCAGCTTGAATCTTAACACTATATCTCCATTGAATTGTGTTTACTTTACGGGCTCTAACTATGCCCAAAAGCAGTGTTTACATGGGCTTTACAGCTAAGATCTCCCGCATTTTTTGTTATTCAACGTACCGAATTAAAGTTTGCGCAAAGGATTTATCCCCTCATAATAATGACAAAAGCTACGCGAGATTCTTTTAAGCAATTGGTGCGCAAGCATTTTCTAAAGAGGTTACACAATTAGTCTGGATAAAATGTCTATTATTTTCCAGTTTTGATCATTCTAATTCATTAGTGGATATTTAGAGATATATATATATTTAATGTAGTTAAACTTCTCATACCTAATTGTAATTATAGAACAAAAACTAGCACGCCAACCATCTGTTTAAACATTATGTTATTGGTCGGCAGGTAGAAAATGACTCGGCATTAAGCCCACCCTTTGTACCTTAGTGCATTAAAGTTTTAAATAAATAAATAAATAAATAAAAGCTCAATCAGGCATAACCTGTGTAGGCAAAGCACAGGGATTGTTGTCTTGTATCTGATTTACAAGCAAAGACATTTGTTAAGCTTAAACTCAATGCACGCTATTGGAACTCTTATGGAAAAGGCTCTAGAGTCCTTTGAATTAGTACAAATTTTAAGCACATTACTCAGGTTTTGTCATTATTCAACTATCGATTTCACAAAAATTTCATTTCACTGACATGAAAGTTGCACCATTACCATTTTGGAAGCGTAACCCTAAACTTCTTCTCACGTGTGTTTTGAATGTCCAGGGTATGATATGTCACCGTTCATCCGCCGCTATGCGAAGTACCTTAACGAGAAGGCGCTGTCATACAGGACTGTGGCCTTCGACTTCTGCAAGGTCAAGAGGGGGTAAGTTATCTTTCACCTTTTCTGGCTCCCTTATGAGCAGACATCATAATCAATACAATACCTCGCAGTAAGCGACCTAAGTCTGCAATGCTTTCCAAGACCCGTATTATAAAGGCTTGGTCAATCATCGACCTACGCTTGAGTAACGATTTTCTATGACAGAAGCGTTACTCAAGCATAGATCGATGATACTTAACCCAAGTACAGTTCCAAATACCAATCAGTATAATAATAATAACAAATCTTCCCTTTCACAGCAAAGAAGAAGGCTCCCTACGCATGATGAACGCGGAGAAGCTGCTGAAGACGCTCCCAGTTCTACAAGCGCAGCTGGACTCTCTGCTGGAGTTCGACTGCACGGCCAATGATCTCACCAACGGGGTCATCAACATGTGCTTCATGCTGCTCTTTAGGGATCTCATCAGGTCACACTTCCTTTCTGTCGCGGCAAAGAATCACTCAATTTTGTAGTTGCATTGCTTATGGTTACTGAAATACACAGCATTTTTGTTTAAAATATTAATGTCATATTTTGAAACCATTAGAGTTTAAAAGTCCTTTCTTAGTACATCCCTACATCCTAAATTGAACAAACACCCAAAATTTCAAGTCTCTAGAACCAGTGGCTGTGCGTTGTCTTACAATCAGTCAGTTACTCCTTTATCCACTAGCTGCTGCCCGCGGCTTCGGGATACTATTTACCTTCCTGCCAAATTTCATTAAGATCCGTTCAGCCGATTAGGCGTGAAAAGGTAACAGAAAGTCAGACAAAAGTTTCTTTCGAATTTATAATATTAGTATGGACAAGCTGTTGCCCGCGGCTATCAAGAGGAGACTTGCGTCCAGCAGTGGACCAAGAATGATGAGTTGAGAGTATGGATATGAATATTGATTGAGACCGTAACTTTATGTATTCCTTTCAGATTATTCGCATGCTACAACGACGGGATCATAAACCTGCTGGAGAAATACTTCGACATGAACAAGAAGAACGCCCGCGACGCTCTCGACCTCTATAAGAAGTTCCTCATCAGAATGGATAGGGTCGGAGAGTTCTTGAAGGTATGGATTACAGCAGACTGTATACTTACCACGTATATTTATACGTGGTAGAGAAATACAGGGTGGCATGAAACATGTGTACCAAGCTGAAAGGTGATTCTGGACCCCGAGGGGATCAACTTTTGTTCTACGTTTTTTTTTATATCGAACTGATTTTTACTATTTGAAAAAAAAAACATATTTTTTTCTTCATATTTGAGTTTTTTTACGTGTGTTCCTACATTGTAATTATTGTTTTGAAATTTGAAATGATTTACATAATTATATACATATATTTGTAGTAAATTTATAACAAAAAAACACCCAAAAAAATAAATTTAAAAAACTCAATTTGATTCCTCGGGTTCGTAGTTACAAAATCAACTCTGATACAAAAAAAAACACCTATTTTTGGAACCCAACGAGTAACTAAAGTTCGACCTTCCACTCCCACACCCACTGTTAATTCAGGGCAGAGCCGTTTTTACCAATACACCAAGGCAGGTTCCTATTACCAATACTCCAAGTTTAAGAATTAAGGCGTCTTCACAAACGTGTTTGTGATTTTGGGCAGTACCTGCAGTTCACGTAGTGTTACCAATTTACCAATAACCCTATAATACTTTCATGCCAAAGTACCTACCTATGTATGTTTGTGACTTCCTTACGTCAACAATACTAAACGAATCGTGGAACTTTATATCTCCTATCAGTTCTCTTGGGATATAATTAACTTCTAAACGTTTCCATACAAAGAAGCATAAGAAGCCACGAACAGTTGAATAATAGTACAAACTAGTAAGCTTCAATATGATTTGTCGCCTCATGGTGCAGAACTGACATAAACGAACTACATTCCAGGTGGCAGAAAGCGTAGGCATAGACAAGGGAGACATTCCAGACCTAACCAAAGCTCCCAGCTCCTTACTGGACGCGTTAGAAGGACACCTCGCTACTCTGGAAGGAAAGAAAGGATCCGCCGCCAACACCCCTACTCAGACAGCTAGGTAAGTCTCTCAACAGCCTCTATTTGTCCATTCTTGGATAAAACACCTAAACCGATAAATAACCGACCTATCAGCCAAGCTCCCAGTTGGCATAATATATTCCTACATCTCAATCATATATCTTATTCATTATCCAATTTACAGAAAACCATAATTAATCTCTACTAATATTAAAAAGAAAAAGAAATTCTAAGGTTTTTATTTTTTTATTATAGTACTCTGGGTGGTTATTAATTTCTAAGAAAAAGAAAGTAACTCTGTCTGTATGTTTGTTACCTTTTCACGGCTGAACGGATCTTAATGAAATTTGGCAGGTTGGTAAATGGTGTCCCAGGGACAGACAAGACATGGGATACTTGAAAAATGCGGGCGAAGTCGCGGGAAGCAGCTAGTTATACATATCAACCTTCCCCCTTAATTACTCTGTCCAAACCTTATATAATTCAGTTGCGTAGTTTAGGAGGATTCAGCAGATAAACAGGCAGACAGACGTGGAAAGAAGGAAGAAAAAATAAAATAGTCTTATTTTATACTATGCACTTTAAAGATTATCTAATTTTGCTTCTCATTCCAGCGCTCAAAAGAACGTTGCAAGCGTGATGGGAGCGCTATCATCGACATCATCATCCTTCGGCAACGTGGCCGCCTCGTCTCGACTCGACAAGGCCAGCAACGGATCACTGCTTATTGATGATTCTTTGAAGCAGCAAGTCTTGGCTGAAGAGGAGGCAGCTATGAACCAGTATAAGGTCAGGATAGTATAGGAGCTTATTGTATTTCTGGGTGGTCACGGGCTATTTAACTACATTAATAATAAGTTCCAAATTGTTTTCATCCTAGTCAATGACAACGTAACAAAGCGTAATCAGGTGATTTTTATTAAAAATATTTTAAGTAAAAACAAAAAACGGGATTAAAATTACACATTTTTTTATATAATGATCACGTGACCGAAAACGCTCTGCCTTTGGTTCCCTGGTGACGTCACACTATCACAGATTACAGTGTCAATGAGTTCTTCTTGTTAGGTGTGGTGTGGCGTGTGACGTCATTCCTCAGAGCACGGGAGCCATGACAGAGGTTATCGTTTTGACGCGCCATTATTTTATTAAAACTTTAAAATTAGTTTTTATACCTAATACGACTGGCCTTTGAAGAAATAATAATTACACTTTACATTATTTTTATCAGACAATACGTTAGAATTATTAGTAGTAGTCAAATAGCCTATTGGCAAGCTGAAGAGGCAGTAGGCAGGCCGTATAGCTGGCAGTATTTATAACCGCTGCGGAGTAAAGTTACCGTCCAACTCAGCCTGTGGATGTCGTTATAGGGAATTAAGTGATACTACCAGAGAAAGTCAACAGCTTCCTTCTGCGTTCATTTAACACTGCGATCCACAACCTGCATGTCCTGCGTAGAGATTATGACACTACCCCGCCGTCGCTAGGCGAAACCTAGCCCAGCTGTGGACTTGTTTATGATGTAGAATTGTAGATGATAATTCATGATAGGTTAAGGTTCTCGAGTGACGACTGCGATGCAATGCGAAGCTGAGTGTTTCACTCCAAGGACCGACGACAGCTTTGTAGCGGTCGCGCGAGTTGATGGATGGAGTCTTAGGATGTGATTTGTATCGAGGGACGGCCCATATTCAGCCAGAATTACGATGATTATTTAAATGAATAATAGTACAAAATAAATCGGCCAAGTACGAGTCGACTCGCACACTGAGGGTTCCCTCGAAGGTACCCTAAAAAACAGCATTTAAAAAAAAGTCGGTTCCGTCCAAGGCATGAAAAGTACAGACAGACACAGTTACTTTCGAATTTATAATATTGGTATGGATATGGATTGTCAATCGTAATTAAAAACAAAAACATTGCCCACCAATTTGTTTTTAAAACCTTTTTTAATTGCATGCATTTGATAATAACATTGACACAGGTGCATTTATTGCAAGGCGAGAAATGGACCGGCGAAGAAGACATCGCAGAAATCATTGTAAGGATCAGTCTGGTTCAAGACTGTGGGACCGGCCTTGTTTTGTCTCATCGCTTAGGTTTTGCGGAGTTGGGATTGCTGGGCGATTCTCATTGTGTGTTTTGTTGTATTTATGTTTAAATATTTATTGTATTTGTCATTCTTTGCACCTTCATGCTTTGTGTAATTCTGTTTACGATTTTGTATCATCTATCTACCTACATTTTAATTTAAAAAAAAACATGTTAACTGCTCATTTTGGTTGCTTTTTTGAACGAGTTTCTTTAAACCCGATTTGTAAAGATAAATTTCAAAATTCTCAGAAAACAGAAGAAAATAAAATAATACTTTACATAGTCACAGAATAAAGTCCAATCTTTAATAAAAGCTCGAAGTAAATCATTCTTATTGCGTGCGCCACCAAACTCAAATCTCTCAGCTTAAAACTTTTCAAGACTAAAACTAATAATAATAACTCAAGCCAAATTCCACCTTATCATTTAGTGAACAAGGTCCTATCAAAAAACTTCCCTTGAAACGATTCCTTCTCTTTATAAAGTAAAGTACAAGTACTAAAGTGTTCATTCATTCATCTATTCAAGCTAAAGCTTACCTTATTTTTTACAGAACAAGGTCCAATCGCCAACAAACGCGGCGAACAATCCCTTCCTATCGCAGGCTGCGCCAACCAACAACCAACAATCCATAGTGGACCTCTTCGGGCCAACTCCAGAGAACAACGGCACGGCTACTAAAGCGTCTGATGATCTACTCTCGCTTGGCAATCCGTTCGCTGATATGTTTGGTGGTAAGTCTCCTATACTAAAGACCAGCTGTATGGCTCCGGCTTAGAATTGACACCACTCAAACTCTTTCCCGGGTATCGTAAGAGGCTACTGAGGGATATCTACCGAGGGCGAGCAGCAACGTCCTATGCAGAACAGAGCTCTGAGTTGGGTTTGACGATACTATCGAGACATCATCTGATTTTTTTTTGGGAATAGCGCAGTTCCGTGTCCGCACTATAGAGGCGCTGTACCAAATCCCATAGAATAATATAACGTCATGATCACGACTCGATACTAACGCTAAAGTTCAGACTCAGGGTTCAGAACCACCATAGAACTACGGTCACCCGCATGCCCAGCGTGCGACATTACCACGTTATCAGTGGAGGTTTATGTCCATCAGTGGAGTAGCATAGGCTGTAGATGACTAACGAAACTACCTAATCATCAATAGTCAACCATCGGTGAACATAGACACCCTGTATCTTGGTGGTATGAAGGTCTGCGAATACTTTAGCACTAAGCTGTGCGTCGGTGAGAACGCGATCTTATCCCGTTGTATATCTAAAGTTGTACTAATTTACTACCTAGTAATATGAACAGAACTGTAAGACTTACACTTAATTACACATAGATTAGATACAGCACTATCCTACACTAAAACTGTACATATCCATAGATTAAGGGATTGGTTCTTCTAAAATACACTGTATTTTACTAGCACAGAGTTTACATTACACAAATACCGATGCAGTACAATTTCATAGAACCAACAGCTAGAATTAAAAGGAAGTCATCATTTATTGTCATTGTGGCAAGTGTGACAAAATAAACTCTAAAGATCAATAGATAAAAGTTATATTTTTCAATTCTTGTGTTTAAAAGTTCAAGTGTCAAAACGGTGCGAAGACTAAATTGCCTTTCCTACATCTGTCAAAACATGTCACACCATGCAAACTCATGTTATTTTTACATACCCATTGCAATCGCAAAATCAATACCATTCGTGATTTAAGCTTTATAATTTTAACCTAAATTTAATAACAATCATAATACAATCATGGCAACATTGCCCCACACTATGGCCAAAAAGACAAGACCGGCATCAAGGTACAATGAACAAAATATGCTTTGCTTTGCCAAAACACGATCAACATTCATAATCAGATGATAAATAAAATGGTACTGCATTTGTATTAGCCGCGGCGCCCGCTCCAGCGCCAACCAATCAGATGTGGACACAGCAGCAGCCGACCAATGGCTTCTCGGCGTTTCCGCAGCAAAACAACACTTTCGTGCCCGAGGCTAACTTCTCTAACGTATTCGATAGCACTGACAGCTCGGCAGGTGAGCCGCTTTGCACGTTGGGGCTGCCATTTGAACATGAAAAAACTACCATAATACTAGCTTTTTTGCAACATTGATCAACATCAGCTGGCAAAAAAAAGTGTTCAAAATTCTGGTTCATTCTACCAAAATAGTAAATTTTGAGTTGAATGGTAACATTGGCTCTATTTTTATAGAGTTATGATTAGAAAAAGTAAAGGAACCAAATGACAGCCTCAGTCTATGATTATCTAATAATTTTACTTATTTTCCTACACACTTTTCTGAGATCATTCAAATCAATTAATCAATGATTTTAAATTGTAAAAGGTTTGAACTGTCGCAGATAAGTGTTTATTACATAAAGTTGATTAATTTGGTGATGGTAGATAATGTGAATTATGTAAAAAAAAAGCAAAGGCGTCCATCTAAAATGTATATTTCTTGTGCAAGCTGCCACGCCTAACCCATTCATGGGTATGGGGAACCCCACCCAGCCTATATCCGCGTCCCCCGCCCGTCCCCCTCCCCCCAACCCCCCCAAGTCAGCGTTCGATGACCTTGAAGACGTCATGCGAATGTCGCTCGGAGGTTCGCCGGCCAAGTCTCAGCCGATCACGCAGCAACCGCAGCCAATGGCGTCGCAACCATTCAGTGACGTGATGTCCATGCAGATGTCTCAGCCAATGAACATGCAAATGTTCGCCTCGCCAGCTCGCCAACCAATGATGCCGATGGCCGGTTTGAATTTAGAATAGCTGCCAGTGTGCTTTAGGTTTTTCGTTGACCCCTCACAAAGCACAGTTTTGCCTAATTATGTACAGATGCTGTTGTTTTCAGTTTATTTTATGGCATGATTTTAATCATCGTTCTTCTGTGTCGTCGTTTGAGCTAGCGTTCGTTGTTTATAAGATTTTTTTAATTTTTCTTATCATCAAATTTGTCTAATACTGTCATCACTAATAGTCATAATTCTTTTGCTTTCAAGAGTTCCATAATACTTTGAAACTCTTTATTTTTCACTCGCTAAGAGATCCCACATTCCTAGTCATCAAATATCAAAAGCGTCAGATTTGTTGCACCAAATTCACTAATAAACCATCTTCATCCAAAAATTTAACCTTGTTTCTCTACAAATACCTCTAAAATTCTCAGGTCAACCTGCCCAGCAGCCTGGCAAGGTCCTTACAGGTGACCTCGACTCATCACTCGCTCAGTTGGCGAATAACTTGAGTATCAACAAAACAGCTGCTGCTCAGAAGTGAGTTCAACAGCTTTATTAATTCTGCTAGAATTCTCCTGTTGAATTATTTTGACGTCATAAATGCTAACCAGATTTTATGTTCAGTCGTAATGGTAGAATTGGTTTGGCGGTTGATGGCAACATTTAGGATCAGAAATGGTACTACTGGCAACACTTGTTTCAAATACTATGTTAATTTGGCATACAACTTATTATGTAAGTTGGTTTGTATCATTTTTTCATCAGAATAATTCAACAGTTTACTACAATGATTAGCTTGAATGAAATAATTTAGATTAAATAAGCTATAAGTTATTTAAAATCATTTTTAATCGTGTGGTAGGTAGTATGTTTGACAAGTTTCATGCGGCATGTGCCGTGTGGAACTTAATGCAGTTGTGGAGTGATTTTTGTAGTTTAGTATTTTTAAAATTTTATAAGCCAAATGCAATGCTGTTTCTTATACATCGAAATAATATTTTTACTCGGTTATAAACAAAGACCACCTTGAAATAAGTTTTCTGCTTAATTTAAGCAAATTTTAACCAAAATTAAATGGTTTGATGTATAATAAACGATATGAATTTTATGAAATGCTAATTTGACCTAAATTTTGACTATTTAATTCTCGAGTTCTTTGAAAATTGAGCAGTCAAATACACACGTGAATGAAAGCAAGCATCTCACATTTGCCTTGACTAGTTATGTACATAAACAATTTCCTATTACACTGACACAACGGGCTGGTGAAATAATGTACCTATATGCTCTTGGCACACTTAATCTACGGGGTTTTGATATATACTAGTTCCCTATATGGTTTATTACGTGATGCGATTTTGTTGTTGCATTTATTAAAGAGCTTAGACGGTGGCTGCCCCTTTCGTATCGTAAAAATACAAGCCAGATTCGTAAACTACGGGCTCTATGCCACATCATATTATTTTCTTGCGGTGCTTTTTAGAGACCCGTTTATTGTTGGGAAAGTGGTATTTTTGTTGATAGTTGGCCATAGTAACAAGTATTGTGTAAAAAATAGACTATGCACTATAACAGTTACAAGAGGCCTGTGACGAACGGACATACAGATGGCTTAGTAATTGGCTCCAGTTGGCATCCTTTGGATATGTCGCCGTGGGATAGAAAAGTCCATAAAATTATAAAAATCCTTGTCACTTTATAATTTTACGTAAAATAATAAATTGGGCTGTAGCACTTACAATCTAACGCATTAAAACACGTAAAATTATGATTAAGACGAAATCTATCCGTAAAATGATAAACTAGTGACGGAACGCAAGACGCCCGCTGATTGGCACTAGCCTCGCGCCGCGCCGCCCCACCATCTTTGACTGTCATACATAATTATATGCTCAATAAAACAAAAATAAACTATTCAATTCAATGTTTATATACATTTAATATTAAAACTATAAATTCGTAATGTTCGTATCTGGTTATCAAAGATCAGCTACGAACGTGGACTAAAGGGTATGATTGGCCTTACGCCGATCTTATGACATTAATAAATAAATAAATTAAATAGACCATCCACCTACGACCAGAGTGATCTGTCTGTACGCATATAATCACAATTAACGATAATATGAGTAGGGATGACCATGAGAGTAATAATGCAACAGCAGAATCCCGTCTCGATACCAAACCGCCGTATTACCCCTCCCCTACACTCGCGAGCTTTCATTCACGTACCCCCCGACTGACGCGCACCGTTGTCAGACCGATGAATTGGAGCTCGCCGAAGAACGCACAGAAGCCCGGCGCCACCTGGACTCCGCAGCCCATGCAGGCGACCACCGGAGCGGGGTATCGGCCTATGGTACGTACAGATGAAAAGATACCTCGTTTCCTCTTGTTACGGATGAAAATGGTCTGTCCTTAATGATTGCAATCTCTGACTCTCAAGTTACAAGAATGTTACAATCTCGAGACTCTCAAGTCGCAAGCTCGGCAAAGGCGTGAACACGTGAATTGGTCGAAAAAAATACCTTTACACGAATCTGCGATTAATATTTTATACTGATACAAGAGTCAAAAGTTCGGACTTGATCCGATGATAATGACATCACCATCAGCATACGTACGTCCACTGCTGAACATACGTTTCCTAAACGATGGGGTTTTGACATAATTACCACGCTTGGCAGGTGGATTGGTGATCAATCAGTCATCAAATAATGTAGACACATTGCATGCGTAACAAGAGAACTCTAGCACCGGCATTCTATTCTTTCTAAATCTCTTCAAAAATCTACTTCTCTGTCAAAATGGTAACTCCTTTTCTTCTGTTTAAATCCTTGTAAAGAATCCTAGTACTTAGCTTCTACACGTTGCAATTTTATTTCTATGCTAGATCACTTATTTTGCTTACATAGTTATTAGATTTTAATTTCCTATTTCCTCCTTTTAACATGTAACCAGGAATTGTGTATGTGCTCTTACTGATGTTATTCAATCTGTGATGTTCTATCCTTTCGCCTTGTCATCAATAAGTTAAAATATATGTATGATAAAGTTTATCAATAGTATTTCAGTCATCTTGTTCCCATAATTTAAGCTCTGCTACGTTTGGGGATGAATGATGCTCTGTGACATGTTCAGCATTATAATCAGGGTGAGTTTTTTTAAGGGTCACTGAGGGGAAGTCTAAAACCGTGAGAGTTATTGAAAAGGCATGTTCAAAGTTACGTCCGTGGTTACGTGATCTAAGTAGTGCATTAAAAAGTCAGATTTTTTATTCAGTTGTGTTCTTGCGTTCGATTCTGTTTTCAAACGTTGAAGTCGCATCTTCGCTTTAGTGATACCAAACTTTTTGAAGACATGCCCATGTAAAAAAAATAGGCCAAAAATACAGCAAAAGAGAATTTAATAGCTTACCTTACGCATAGTCTGAACGTGTAACTATTACTGAATTCATAAAGTTCCATTTATAAATTTTGAAGGTATACCTACAACTTTGGGCACCGTCATACATTAATTATTATTTATCAAATAGTGAACCAAAAATAAAAAAAAACCAGTTTGTTTTGAAAACAGAAAAACTAATACAAAAAATAGTTTTTTGACGTAGGACCTACGAATAATTAATAAGTCTTATTAACAATAATATAGGACTTATTTTTTCAAGATTGACGTAGCACCTGACATGACTTTTCGATAACCGTCACGGTTTCAGACTTCCCCTCAGTAGCCCTGAAAAAAAACTCACCTTTATACCGTCTATTTGTCTCATTTTCTTGCACAGTTCCTGTACTTTATTTATTTATACCTTCAGTTGTTAAGCTAAAACATCCCCTCCTGTTTTTTTTTGTTTGCATTTTCGTTTTTTTCCTCGTAGCATGCTTTTTATTTTCCGTTTCAGGGACCCGGTATAAATCTACACATGCCCCATATGCCTCACACATACCACCCCCCGCATTTTGTTGTGGTAAGTTCAGCTAATTCTTTTTATTTCGCGTAGTTTTATCTTCCCTGTTCCCATATTTAAGTTCCCCAATTGTACATTGTTTATTGGTTTAGGTTAGGTATTATTTCAAATAACTTGTGGTGACATCGGTTTCCATTTTCCCTTGGTACGTCGAATGCATATTTAATGTATTATAAATTAACAAGCAATGCCTTTGTATTATATTTCAAGTGGCAAGAAGAGTATTCATTTGTAAATAATAATTTAATTAATAGGCATTAATAATTTTTGCAAAACTTCCTTTCCATGTTTGTTACCTCTATTCGTTTTTATTTAGTTAAACTTAGAAGGTAAGACAACGAATGAAATGCATGTGTTTGAAGGTTTGCAGCATGAGTAAATTGTTCTAGCTCTTTGTATTTCCAACTTCTGTCTCTCAACGATGCTTCATAGATTAGAAAAACCTAGGTATTATTCAGTACATGTGGCACACACGATTTCACTACACCTACCTACCATGGTGCAAAAAATTAATAATACTGCCATCAGGAAGGAAAACAAGACCCATAACACCCTCGTTTCAGTAAACTATGCAGCTAATGCTTTGCTTTCATATGTAACTTAACCCGACTAAGTAAACTGCAGTTTTCAGCCACGAGCATGAACTCCAGACAGCAATAGTTAAATATGTTACACAATGCGTTAGACTCCAGCATTATTACCTTATGCTACGAATATTACAATGGCGAAAGTTTGTGGTGATGTTTCGCCGAACGCTAAAGCCCCTTTTTTTTCTTTTGCGGAGAGGAAATTCGTTTACGAATAGACTGGTCTGGGGGGACCAGAATGATGTGGGACTCCACGCCCTGAGAAGGACGTAATACCCACTAAAACCTCTCCGGTAACCCTCTTTCGGCATTTTTGTCGAACCACGGGAACATTATAAAACCTACCGCGGGTCGACTGTAACGCTAAAGCACATAACGAATCGAACTGAATTTATGCTGAGATATGGTTCTAGGTTGTAGATCAGGAACCATCGGAATACATTTTGAATTGAAATGTGTTTGTTTGTAACGCATTCGATGAAATTTCTTCAATTATTCCCAACAAAACTGTCTATTGTGTATTTGCCAGCACCGACCTCACAGTATTTCTCCTTACAGCAACAGCCAATGGTGATGGGCATGCCCGGAGCCCCCATGATGCCCATGGGAATGCAAGCGCCCATGCGGCCGGCAGTTCCACCACAGCCCACCAATCAGTTCAGTTAAACTTACCCTGTCGGTTATAATAGCTTAGCAAAGTACTGTAAATGTTACAGTTTCTAACGCTTGATTGAAAATTTGTTACAAGTAGCCTAGAACGTCTTGTTATATCGGTTACAGAAGATTAGCTTCGTGGAAAATGTTCTGGAAAACGTGTTTAGGGCGTAGCTTATTAGCTATGATAAACTGATTATGTTGGGATGGATTCGGTTTATGCTCATGAGTAGGTACTCCATAGTCAGAGTACTTGTAATTTACTATTATTTTATAGTTGAAATGTTTTATGAAAATATTTTTCTGGTGTAGATGAGAAAAGTATACGAGTTTTCTTTAACAAAAGCTGAATCGTACTGCAGTGATTTTTAGAAACGTTGCACTTATATGAACTATTGAAGATTTATCGTATTTTTTTGGAAATATAAAATTAAAAATGTTATTTAATCCCCCATAAAAAATTCACCAAAGTGAATTTGAACATCCAATTATACTTATGATTTTTTATTTTTATTTAGTCAAATATTTAGTTAGTAAAAAATACTTGATTTTAAAGTTACCACTAAATTGTGGCAGGTTTTTTTTTAGTTTGTGTGAATCCATTCCGCAAAATTATGAAATTGTTATGAAAGTATCGTCTATGAAATTAAATGGAAATTCTTATGAATAAGGTGCGGATTTTGTATTAAAAAAAATATATTTATTTCAAAACAATAGACATCACATTCCATGTTTGTACAAAGCGGTCTCAAATAATGTTTTTTCATTCATTTAGTTGTGTATATTTGCTCGACTTAATTTCAATGAATTGTTTTACTATTATATATTTTTGAATGACCCATTTCCTTAGTCTATCCTTAAAACTAAATATAGCATTGATGTAATAGTAACGGTAATGATATAAAACTGTAGATGTACTCGTATATAGCTTGAAATATTATAACAAGCTAGTTTCATATCTCGTATTCATATAAAATTGATGTTCGTCACTGTAAAGATGGTTCGCATTAGATTGTTATAAAAGTTAAATGTTACGGGTGTATTTAGCAAAACTGTAATGACATAACTAAAAAACCAGTGTTTGTAGTAGTATAGTGGTATGCGTAAATCTTTTCTAAATGTAACAACTCAACTGGCACTGTCTCGCAAGTACCTATTGCCAAATAAGGTGACTATAACTAAAAGTACATAACAGTACTTTGTATGTAGAATCCAAAATATTTTCTTCGATTGTACAAAGTTTTCTATCTTTGTTACAAAACGCTTATTCAAGATTAATCTCCACGTGATATTTGGTTATTAAAGACTGCAGCTATTCGGAGTATTTAATGGCTTATTTATATTTTATTTACAATCGTTTGGACAAAGTATTGAATAATATTAAATTAATTTACATTATATTATATCGGTAGCCAATTGTGACTGTTCTGCCAACATTATCAGATTTTCACTTGATTTCTACTAGTTTAGATAAAATAATCACATAGGAGTTAATAACACTTGTTCTAAGGAACTATTGATGTTTGAAAATAAGCTTTTTGAGTGCAAAGTGCATGTAATATTATTCAAAAATGATGTGTAAATAATGATAAACAACCACATACCTAGTACATAGTGCTAACTTACCATCTTCGTGTGTGTATGACCCTGTGGTTATAACCTAGGACACTTTTATTAGGTCTAATGAATAATTTGTATAAAGTTGGCTTAAATAATATCCTTACGTTTGCCTAGAAATATGTGTCACACATTATTATTAAAATTAATGATATTCAATATCATTTGCAAAGTATGAGATCTGTTTATTGGTTTGTTTTTTTGCCATTTTGCTATTTATATGTGCAATATAATTATTTGTAAACTTTTTTCATGGCAATACCTATAGTTATTTTTATTAGTGTTGCCAGTTAGATCCAGTGGTTTGTCGTAAGATATGATGCATGAATTCGACTGATCCAAATTGATGAAGCAGAATTCGCCTTTGATTTGAATAAGTGAAAATACTAGTTCAATCACGTTATTAATTATTTTAGTACATTACTTACCTACTCGCATCCTTGAAATTTTAAGTTGTACATTTTATTCTTATGAGTTATGTTTTATGTAAATAATCCTCTGGTATGTTATTTTCTAGTTCTATCACATCTTTAGATATCCAATTTAGATTATTTATGAAAAATAAATCAAATAATATTATTTTCTGCTTTTTATTTTGGTTGCTTTCCTAGTAGTGCTTTACCCATGGGTCCAGACTAAGCTTATAAAATGAAATGTTATGTTCAAATATCACCTTTATATTAAGTGTCATAGAGTACTTAATAAACTCATAGGTAGTTACTAATTGATGTCTGTATTTACCTCTTGTTCCAGTGACAATACTATCGCAAACTTGTATGACAATCAGTTTGTATTGTATCTATAGAAAAAATATAATCTATTTCGTAAGATATTTTTGGGCGTATCTCTGCACTTTCACAGTATTAAATCAGTAGCGCCTAATGTATACCTAGCTGTTAACATATTTAGCAAGAATTTTATGAGATTGTAATTCATTCGAGAGATTTCTATAATTAAAGACAAGAAGTCTAGTCACTCACAAATTTAACAATACCAAGGGCTAATAATGGGAATATCATTTTACTCTAACGTTGTTGGAAGAATTATAATCTCATAGGTATATATAATATATTTTTGTTAGTCGTGAAGTAGCATTTATCAGTGAGTAATCTCAAAAGGTACCTACGGAATAATTTACACAATAGAAAGAGCGCCAGAGAAAGCTTCGAAGTGTACCTTGTGAAGTCGCAAATAGTGGGACACCATGTCTTATCAATATTATAAAGTTACAGTGTTAATTCTATTGCTGTTTTATTGAAAAATCACCTTAGAAAAAAGTAGGTAGGCACCTATTTTCTTTTTTTATAGTGGGGGAAACCTCGTGGATACCTATCATTATTTCGTAAGGGGCGAAATAACGGTTATACCGGACTCTTACTGGCTCCCTGTTTTTTCCCTGCGCACCTATTTGCCATACCTCCGAGTACACTTACGAATTCTTCCGCGGGGAGTTAGATACCAGAACAGGCACAGTATAGCAGGTACGAACTGGATATATAATTCTACTATACTCCAGCCGAGTTCGATGTGAAATGTGCGTAAACAAACAAGTGTAAACTGTAACCTGTAAAAGAAAATCGATCGAGAATCGAGGACGATTTTCTTCCCATCCCCATTGTGTGATCAGATCAGCGTGGGCTGACGCCCGCGCCGCTGCCACTGATGGGTGGTAGGAAGCCTCTAATCTAATCTAAAAATGTCCGCCATCTTGGATCTGCGCGTCTGGAAAAACCAGGTGGCGCCCGCCACAGACAGGTCTTGGACACGGGTCGGCGACGGGACGGGACGTCTCGTCGAATGTAATTTTTTTAGTTCATATCAAAAAGATTCCAAAAGCATCCTTTTAGCCCCTCTGCTGAGATCCGCGACCATAGGGGATCTCTATTTTCATTGGCCGCGACCACAATGTGGCATTCACATGCTGTGGCATTTCACAGACGCGTTTTTGACAGCTGCCACGACGGCGCG
Organism: Eupithecia exiguata; assembly: GCA_947086465.1. NCBI lineage: Eukaryota > Metazoa > Arthropoda > Insecta > Lepidoptera > Geometridae > Eupithecia > Eupithecia exiguata. The sequence continues at coordinate 1,275,134 of OX352246.1, forward strand.
GCGGCGACGGCGACCACACACAGGCAACGACACGACGCGACGACGGACGGCGCGACGCAGTGGCATGGCAGCGCTCAACTTTTCGATGCTGTTTTTTTAGACTAGGTACAGGTCGATCGCGAAAATAAGTTACACCGATGTACCTGCGCAGAAGTCTTAATTTTGGTAGGCGCGAAAATCCTAGCCAAGCAATAACGATCTGCTTAGGCCAAAGACATTGGCGCAGGAAACATGTGTGGTTGCTATTGGGTGCAAGCATAGAGTTATTATAGTACCTTCTAACTATACTAGGTAGGTAACTCTTGCAATATAATAATATTAAATAATAGTATTGGGTAGGTACTTATTAAAATGGTCGTACATTACGACCATTAGAATAAGTTCAAAATATCACCTCACAATAGTTTTAAGACAGTGAAGTTAGCGCGTTTTCATAATTTTTGTTAGTTAAGCGATAGTCAAAACCACTCCGTTAGAAAGAATGGAATGAAGACTGAATGAAAGAAAGCAATACCTAGGTATGTAGGTATGCTTACAGTAAAGCTGAGCGCAGACTTGAGTCACGATAGTTTAAGACAGACTTTTAATAATGTTTATTTATAACATTATTAAAAACTAAAACTTAACCTACTAGCTAACTACCTATGTACCTACCTACCTATTACAATTTTATATAATAATTAGTTAAGTTAGTACATAAGCTTAAGAATAATGTATGTACATTCTCATTTAAGTGAACTATGTTCTTTTTGAGAAATAAAAATTCTTTAAACTGAAACTGAAGACAGACTTTCCTGAGTTGAAGTTTGCGCGTTTTCATAATTTTTGCCGCAATAGTCTAAGACAGGGACGAGTGAAATTTCACTCGTCCCTGGTCTAAGACTATCATGACTCAAATCCGCCTGTCTGACTATCGTGACTCAAGTCTGCGCTTAGCCTAAGACGGAGCGTGTGGCGGGGCTATTAGCCAGTGGCTTAAATAATTCACTGGGTCCTTAAACAATTTAACCCGCTGGGTCCTATGGTGGGTACCTAAAATTGAAATAGGAAATGCAATTTTTCCCACTGCTTGAAGAAAAAAAAACTTTTCCGTACAAATACGTACGTACGTGTACTCGTAAAAACTAAAATTGAAGTTTCCGATTCTTGCAAGAAAAGGAAACAGAAAGGCCCTCTGCAGGCTATTCACAATGTCAACTCGTGCTCACCTTCCGCACTACGTCTTTTTCCCATAGACCTAGTAGCTAAAAAAATCTTCTTTGCTCAGGGTGTCCCGAAACTCAACGTCAAGCTTTCATGACGACCCAAAAAAACACAAATTCATGTGTCTATCTCCAATGGTTTCTGAGTAAAGTAATAGGCTTTTTACTAGAAATCATAAATTTTTCGCCCGGATAGAAAGAATGTAGGTAGGTAGGTAGATAGAGCGGAATCACACACTCGTCGAGACGTCTCATAAAAAGACAATAAAAGTCGAGTGTGTGATTACACCATGTCCAAGAAGAGAAGATATAAAAGCAAATATATGTGAAAAGATGAAGAAAAGAGGTCTTCTTGGGTTTGAATGGTAGAAAAAATCTACCATAAAAATATTTATGTTTGTATGGCAACCCTGTAAACCAATCGATGACAGCGAGATTTTCGTAAAGGCGCTCGCTGGCGACATTTTGTCAATAAATTGTGAATTTTCATAGAATTTCTAAGTATTCCCTTGTGAATTAGTGATATTTAGGTAATAACCATGGCAGACAATGAGCAGAAAGCGATGCAGTTGATGGCTGAAGCCGAGAAGAAACTTAGTTCGTCGAAAACCTTCCTCGGATCGCTATTCGGGTGAGCACAGTGATGTTTCATTATTTAGCGATATTTTTCACTGTTGTACCAATGATCTTATCCCAGCATCAGCCTCGGAAACTTCTATATTTCATATTTATAGTGGATGTTCGTAGTAAAATAGTCTGACGTTGATCTACCAGTGTGGTTTCGAGCTTTCTACTTTGTTCTAAATTTGCTGCGAAATCGGTTGAAACCATCAATTTTTCTTAGCTCTAGTGCCATGATGAGTAATCAGGCGGCTTATGAATCATTCTTAATCATCTCCCTTTATTTTTTATCTCAAAAATAGTAACTAAAAACCAGGCACCAGGCTAAGCCTAGCTCATTACCTGCTTATCAACTTGTTTAAAATGGTATGTTTGAGTTTTATTACTCAACTGTTAGCCAATACCTGAATGAGGCACTTCTCAATTCCGTGATGATCTTAGCAAAACTCCGCCCATCCATCAAGAAGTTGAGAGACTTAACACTAGTTGGACCTCAGAAAATTGCAAACTGTACAGATAAACAAGATAGGTGGCTATAGTCAATGCTCAGATTTGATCTATTATCTGACCTTTTGTTATGAACAACTAGACCATTCATGCATAAAATTTCATATTTCAAACCTTGTAACCAATAGGTACGTAACACTGGTAGAATAAAGCATTGTTATAAAAACAGCCCATACAATATTTACAAGCACTAATAAATATCTTCAGCATACCTAAAACCTTACATCATTCTTATAACAAAACCTATATCTACTGTTACTAATGAAGGAATAACTCTAGTAAACTAGTCAATCCATCTCACTTGCTATTTTTATTAGTGCTGCTCATTATCATCTCTCATTATTTGGTTAGAATTTGTCATTATTTGATTGGAAAATGTATCCTTTCCTTGCGCAGAGGCTCATCGAAAGTAGAAGAAGCAGTGGACTGCTACTTACGTGCAGCAAACCTGTTCAAAATGGCCAAGAAATGGCCGCAGGCTGGTCAGGCCTTCATCTTGGCTGCAAATCTCCACCAAAAGGCTGGAGTCAAGCATGATGCGGCTACAAACTTCGTGGATGCTTCCAACTGCTATAAAAAATGTGATCCTAATGGTAAGTTATTCATCATTCTTTTCCAGAGGTTATGCATTCTAACTTGGGTTTCATTGAATACCATCATATGAGTTGACATCAAAATGTAAGTCAGCACAGCATCCATAAATAGATAAATAAATTATGCTGGTCGGTCGGGTTCAAGATCGCAGTTCAGAATTCTGCAAAATGCTGCCTGCTCCCCCGGTGTATGATCCTTAGTCTCCGAAGAGTTGGTGCAAATTCTAAGCCAGCACCACATGGCTGCAGAGCTCTCAGTCTATATATACTCTGCTGGACAATTCACCCAGCACTATATATATATAAATAATACATAATATACTATATTTTTTATTATACATAGAAAACAACCAGAACACCCGGGACAAATATCTGCAGATCGTACAAACATTTGTCCCAAGGCAGGATCGAACCCGCAACCTCCTGTGTCGCAGGCGGACCTTCGCCCACCGCGCCACAGAGGTCGTCATATTGTAAAAACAAATGTAAATGGAACCCTTCTCTTTATTAACGCCATCACAGACACGAGGTCGTCGTTTATACTTCACCTCACCTCGCCTCAGCAGCCTATATGGTCCACTGCTGGACGCAGGCCTCCCCCTGATAATCGCCTCGTTGGATTCTCATTATTATTATTATTTAATTCTTTATTGCACACAATTACAAAAAAGTATACAAATGGTGGGCATAATGCCGATGGCATTTTCTGCCCACCAACCACATAGGGTCAACATCAACAAAAGGCATGATCTCATGGGAGGGTAATGCCCATAACCGCCACGTTTATACTTATTCCCTACAATCCTTACTTTTACATAACAAATAAGTACTACAATAGCGTTTTTGGCTCAAAGCCAGGCATCCATCTTCTGTCTAGAAATAATGTATCGCAAAGGGACCTTTCTCTGGAATTAAACAATACTTCGCCTCACTTACAATACAAGCCTTCTTTTAGCTGTCCAACTTTTATAAAGATCAATGGTTATTATTATTACAGTATGTAAGTACTGTTGATAGTACCTATGGAGACGTAGTCGTGAAGTCTCCTTTTTCTATGGGATTGACAACGACGTGATTTGGCGCGACGGGCGAAGGTCCGTCTGCGACTCAGAGGTTGCGGGTTCGATCCCGCCTTAGGCCAAATGTTTTCACGATCTGCAAATATTTTTTAGGTTTTCTGAAAGAAAGAAGAAAGAAAGACAAGTGAAATTACGCGTTTGGCGGCCATTCCGCTGCTCTTCGCTCGCCTTCCTTCTCATCTTCCCCGCGCGCAGCGTTCGCTCGTCCTTGTCTTGCAACACCGAGCCCACTTCGCCTTAGGATAACAATAAGATTCCTAATCTTAACCTACATTGAAAACATACATTATGCAACGCTATCTTCACCAATCTTCAAGGTCTGGGTTACGCGCGCATCTTTATGTATTTTAAAAGACAACAAAAAGTTTAAACTATTGTCAAAAATAAATAGCGTTCGAAAAACCGGCTGTTAGTGGCTCACAGATTTAGTTTTCCTAGCCTTGGGGCTAGGAAAACTAAACTACATTTGCTAAGCAGAGGCTTGTGTTAATTGATTGATAAATGATCTGTATTTACGTGTTTGTTGTTACAGAGGCTGTGAACTGCATCCTGAAAGCCATCGAGATCTACACCGATATGGGACGGTTCACTGTTGCCGCTAAACAGCATCAAGTATGTATAGTCATTACCACTAAACTGATATTTTTAACAGAGTTTAAAAAAGAAGTAGAAGTTCTTCATTTTTCCGCTGTATGCATGTTTTTTTAGGGTTCCGTACCGCAAAAGGAAAAAAGGAACCCTTTGTTGTCCATCTGTCCGTCTGTCAACCCTCTTTTTTCGGAAACGAGTTGAAATCCACATCATAATATACTCAAGTTTGTAACCTCTTGGAGCCGCGATATAAATAAAACTTCTAAGTCAACGCAATCAAAAGTTACAGCCGGTTATGCCCAATTCTTTTAAATTTTCCAAGATACATAAAACCTGTAGGTAGCGTACTTCCCGTTGACCCAAAAACATGAAAATTGGCAAGAAGTAAGGTATTATAGTACAAGTAAAGGAAAAATCCGATAACCGTAAATTTGATGTTAATTTACAAAAATAAAAAAATGATTGATTCGCTATGGACCAAATATATAAAAAAATATACCAAATACCTATAGGTCTGGGTCAACTACCTAGAATCATGTTTTTTTGTGACCTGTGCGTCTGTATCGATTTCTTTGCTTACGAGTACAAGTTTGTACGGAAACCTTGATGTGCAAGTCCAACTCGCACTTGAATTTTTATTTTTTTACCTCTAATGGTTCGTCAATTTGTAAATAGGGACCGATTGTGAATTTTTTTCCGTTATTGTATGGAGAATGACTCCGGGATGGTTCCATAAACCACCTCGTTGAGTATATGTCTCGCAAAACATAAAAGTTGGCTTCAAGGTTGCCTGAAAGAGATCGCTCATAGCGATAAGGCCTTTGTACTTCGTCTATTCGTAGCATTTATTTCTGTACTCTTTTTTGTGGTTGTGGGGGATTATCTATCGTCTTATAAACAATTTATAAATATGTAAGTATAAATGAATTTAAAGTATGTTTTTAATTTTTGCAAAATCAGATCAGAAAAGATCAGATCAAAATGAAAAAAAAAGTTCATCAAAACACACTTATTGTTTATGTTAACGCTTGAAGAGCGTTGAGCTAGGCGTCTACTATCAAAAAGCCTCCCCAAGATGCTGGCTGCATTGCCCTGCTGTATGCAAATTGCAATGCGGATTCAAATATTTTCCTAGCTCTTGATTGTTTGCTCTTTAAATTGTATCTAAAGAGGACAGGTCATGCATATAATGTAATCTATTTAATAAAACTAATTTATTTTGTAAAGCGGTAGCGGTGTCGTATGAATGAATAGCCTACGATTTTTAGTGTACTCTTTATCGGTCGTGCCTCCGAAACAAATGCTCCAAATTTAATAGGTTACTGAACCTATTTGACCTCTTTAGTCGAATTTGAATATGGATCGTGTCGCATTTTGTAGAACATTTATTTGTTTGATTTGTATTGTAAAAAGTACGTGTAAAGTCTAGACAGCCAAGACTCTAAAAGGTGACCTTAACCACAAAGAAAACTAATTATGTGTAGAACTTTTCTAATAATTTGACCTCTAGCGTTCTCTCGCATATCTACGAAACCTGAATAAAAGTTGGTTTCACATTCGCAAAGTAATGTAATAAATAATGCTGGACAATTCACACAGCATCATCTAGCCCTAAGCTACGCAGAGCTTCTGTTATGGGTACTAGATAACTGATATACATAATATAATATATGAAGTAGTTGTTCCTCGCGGTTCCAACTGCGTTAAGTTCGAAGGAATTTAATGTTTTATCAGTACAAAAAGTAGCCTAATGTAGTAGTTGTAGTCCATAGAGTTAGTAGAATGGATGAACCTTTCAACTTAATGGATGGATAAACAAACACACTTTCGCATTTATAATATTAGTAAGGATTGTTGGCAAGAGCGGAGTCCCCTTACACAAGCAAATGTTTGCTTAAATGGAGGCTCCCAAATCCAAATTTATGTTTGTAAAAAAGGTACTGCAATAAACGTTTTTCATTTTTCATTTCATTTTCATTGTTGGATCTCGTATGAAAACGAATAGCGGGAATATGTTACACTCATTAATCGTTCTATTTACACATTAAGAATAAGATATAGTGGACATTAGTGGTTTTTTTCCCTAGTCGTAATGCACACACTTGACCACACAATAATATATTTTTTTCTTCTTCCCCACAGAACATAGCAGAACTATACGAGACGGAATGTGTAGACCTAGCCCGCGCGATGCAACATTACGAACAAGCCGCGGACTATTTCAGAGGCGAAGAGTCCACATCATCAGCTAACAAGTGCATGCTGAAGTTAGCTCAGTATGCGGCCCAGTTGGAGCACTACGACAAGGCTATACAGATCTACGAGCAGGTGAGTCCGAGCGAGACTGCTGACTACTTTAGGAAGAATTCACCTCATCAGCAACAAGTGCTTGCTGATGTTAGCTAATTACTCGGCCCAGTAAGCAAGTAAGACAAGGCCATGCAGATCTACGAATAGCTGTGCGCGAGTTAGACAGCTGACTGCTTTAAAAAGAGTCCACCTCATCAGATAAATTAGTTATGATTTGACTGAAACAACGTGGTGTTGGATAGGGTTTTGTTATTCCTTGACGCTAAAACATCAGTATAAAATTTCCATAGATGTGATGGATATATATCATCATAGCAACAACCTAGTCCACTGCTTGACGACGACCTCCCGTAATGAACGCCATAGCGCCCAGTCTTTTACGACATCCAGCATCTGCCTACAGTCTTTCACAGGTCACCATCCCACCTGGCCGAAGTGCGTCCTACACTAAGTTTGCCGAGTCGCGGTCTCCACTTAAAAACTCGTTTAGTCCAGCTGTTTTCGGAGCTACGTCGATAACTTTGATTCTCTGTGTGCCTCGAATTAAAGTCATTCAAATTAAAGTCCGCCTTTTGCTAGGAATAAAGAACTTTAACTAATTCTAACATTCTTCTATTTGTCCTCAGATCGCCAAATCGTCCCTAGACAACAGCCTCCTCAAATACAGTGCCAAAGAGTACATGTTCCGCGCTGCGCTCTGCCACCTCTGTGTGGACATCCTGAACGCCCAACACGCGCTTGACAAGTACTGTGGGCTGTACCCTGCCTTCGGAGATACCAGGGAGTGCAAGCTTGTTCGGGTATGTCCCATATCTCTAATACCTCAGAGTACAGTAACCCAACCGTAACATTGACGTGTTAATTTAAGCACGAGAAACGCATGATTTGACCTTATGTTTCAGAATAAGTTCGGCTTTAGTTCTGGGTTTTCAATATATAAATTAATTTCCAGGAACTGATTGAACATCTCGAAGAACAAAACGTGGACGCATTTACTGAGTCAGTGAAAACCTACGACAGCATATCTCGCCTGGATCAGTGGTACACAGCGATGCTGGTCCGCATCAAGAAGCAAATCAACGAGGACGCTGACCTGCGTTGAGTGCTCCCCGTTTGTTGTCGTCGCGCGAGTGAGTGGCTTTCTAACTACCCTCAAATCAAACTTTTTTGTTTATTCGTCAAATTTGGAAGTTATTAAGGTTATTAAGGCTAATAATAATAAGAACTCTTATAACGGAGTGTTAGTCATGTTTGATATCAAGATCGAATTGCTTCTAGTACCTCTTAATTTTGAATCTTTTAGGGGAAATTTCTTATTTCCAATCTTATCCATCGTTTTTAATATCTGCTCTACGTCTGTATTAACAAAATTCTACCAAAGCAACGAAGTTTTTTACTTTTTTCGAGTTAAAGTAGGATTTATTCAATTAAGGATTTCAACACATTTTTAGTATTTTCAGCAACACTGAAAAAAAAGCAAACATGCGTTACAAGCGAAAAAATTTAACATACAGCGCTATTCCTATCAATGTCAATTTAAAAACATGACATCATATTCAGTTCTATTTTGGTGAAATCAGCACAAGTACAGAAACAAAATGGCTGACATAGTCACCTTCGAACTAATTAAAAGTGTGAATAATGAGTAACGGTGTTACGCTGATAGCTCGCTAAATAACATAATAACACCTACTTTATACTCAAAAACACATCACTGTAAAGGAAATAGAATCGTTAGGGAGTGGAGTCAATCATATTTCACTCACTCAAATAACTATGAAAATCAAACAAGAATCATTCATCAAAAGGCCACTCAAAGGGTGTAGAAAAAGCCTGCAAATCTCTTAAGTGATTGAATAAATTTCTAACGAGAAAAAGCAAGCAAGAATCAAATGTTTCCAAATTTATGAGGGCTTATGGTTAACTTCGATTATTTGTATAACTAAAATCGCATTTATTAGTAACTTTACGAAATTAGCCTAAAAACTAAGTATGATTGTCAGAGTATTAGGTACTAACAACCTTTAAAAAAATAACAAATCTTTACTCACAAACCTTTAGAAATTTGCAACTCGTATGTCATCTTATTGCGTTTTAGTGGAAACTTGAAGCAGAATTTGCTCAAAACGAATCGAGCGACGACACGTAGAAATAAATATCCCTTATCATTATTAATGTAGAATTCATTATATTCCTTTTCACTGACGGGTTGTTACAGTATTTGAAATGAAGGAAAGTCGCAACTATAATATATAATACACGTGTCCCACGTACAATAAATTTATGGAGACAATTTGTACGTGAGTTTTATGTAGCTGTACATAACATGTACGCGAAATTTGCCCGGTTCTACATAATATATATCTAATGAAGTTCTGCCATATTGTGATTTTGTAGGTTTCTTTTGGTAACAGTTCTCGTAGTGATGCTACATTGTTTGATTGTATTATCGATAACTTCTATTCGATGGTTCTATTTATCGATATTAGGTTAGGGAATGTGGGTGTGTGTATGATTGCGTAGTACCTACTTAAATCATTGGAAACGTCAATAGTGTAACAATCATTGTCTCGTAAGTATATAAGGTTAGTTCGGCGATATCAATTCTTTTTCAAACCTACCATTCAGTATACAAAGGTAGGACGTTCCATGTAACGCTAAGTACACTAATTTGAAGTTAGACTTGTTATTTGTATTTATTATTGTGTCATTGTATGACTGTTCACTGTATATATTTATGTTAATTTTAGTGTAAAAAAGTCCCATTTGTTACCCAAATGTTTAGGCAATCAATTTTCAATGGCAATAAGTGAAATCTAATTTATTTCTGTTGACAATCAGTCGATGCGGTGTAAGACTTTTCGATATTGTTGTTATTAGTTTTGTCGACTTAGAACAACACTATTGCATCGTCCATTTTGTGGAACAATGCGCTAGAGTTCATCGATTGTTTATTTTTTGAAAATGGGGCCTACTCTCATTTAGATTAGTGAAATAATATTTTGTAACATTTATTTTGTTGTTGTACATACTATATTTGTTTCGTTTTAATAAATTTTATATTAATTTAATATTATTTTTTATTTTGAACCTTTATTCAGTTCTTGCAGTGAAATGCTTAGTTTTTTATAAGCGTCTTGTCCACCGTGTCTTTAAAAATAATCCATAGAAACAAACTTAAACTTATGTAGGTTTTACACAAAAGGTTTTTTAATATCAATTTGTTTATGTTTACTAAATCCATTTTCGGTGGACTTTAGACATAGATGTGTCAATTCAGATGTTGTCAAACTGATTTTTTTCCCGTCACTTTCAAAACGATCGAAATGGAAAAGGATTGCATCATTTTTAAAGCTGTCAAATTAATAGTTTAGTTTTGGCATCATCTGAAATGATACCACTGTGAAACTAGCTTAAATTGTATGGTAAATTAAACGATTCTTAATATAATACTTTAGTCATTAAGCTAAGACACATGCCTTAATAGGCATAACTTTAAACGAATTCTACAACATGCCACATCTGCTTTTCGCTTTACTTCATTAATTAGACTAAATAATTATAGACATTTTTGATCTTGAGATACTTACTCCGTTTTTGGTAGTTTAGGACTTGTAATCATCCTTTTTGTATGTAAGCCCATTCTCACACGAGCTGGCAAAAGTTGGTTCCTAACGCAACTGGTCGCTTAAGCGGTTCCCAAAATATTAATTCATAAGGGGCATCACTTAATAACGTGATGCAATATCTTGGGGATGTTTCGACCCCCTTTCCTTGGTGAGATGTCGTGAGATTTTGCTCGACCCCCTCCCCCCGACTAACCTCACATGAGATTTTTCAAAATGTGTATTTTTATGTAGGTAAATTTGTTTGTCGTTTAATTTTTTCCTGCGTTGTTCTACAAGGAATAAAAGTAACGTTTAAGAAATATATATAACGGCAAATTCTTTTATGAATTTGAATCTGGCGCCAACACAAAACGAAGAACCAAGTAGGAACTACTAAAATTCATGAAAAAAAATTACGTCATTTTTGCGGAGATATATATCCCCCACGTGAGATTGGGTGAGATTTGGATCTACCCCCTCCCCCCTAAGAGCCTCACGTTTTTAATGGACACCCCCTAACCTAGTGTCTTTTAGTTACTCTGCTAAAATATTAGTGCTAAAGCGACCCGTTGCATCGGCAAAGAAACTTGTCAGAATGGTCTTCAAAAATGTTTCCTAAGGTGAAAATTTCACCCTATGTTATAGTTGTGTCCCAATGACTTATAATTATGTCATTTCATGCTCATATACGTAGGTCGACATAAAGCTATACATATGACCATTATAAACAAGTATTATTAAAATGTGGCATGTTTACATTTAGAATTACCAATAGATCGGTTAAACGCATTTTATGGCACTGGTACTCGTTTATTGTAAAGAAATAAAGGTTATTAACAAGAAAGAAAGGTATTTTATTATTATATTGACCTTTTATTTGTGAGGACGGATATTTGACCAGGAGAAATAGATTAGAACTAGAGATAGATTCCTGTGACGCAAAAGGCGGATTCGATTGCCGCCTCGGGACAAATGATTGATCAGCAGATATTTTTTGCGGATGATCTGGATGTTTTTTGGGTTCCGTACCCTAAGGGTAAAAACGGGACCCTATAACTAAGACTTCGCTGTCCGTCTGTCACCAGGCTGTATCTCATGAACCGTTATAGTTAGGTTAGACAGTTGAAATTTTTACAGACGATGTATTTCTGTTGCCGCTATAACAACAAATACTAAAAAAGAGAATAAAATAAATATTTAAGGGGGTTCCCATACAACAAACATGTTTTTTTTTTGCCGTTTTTATAGATAATGGTACAGAACCCTTCGTGCGCGAGATCGACTCGCACTTGGCCGGTTTTATTTTACTTTGAGTTGTCTAAGTCCTTATTTTGTGCTTACTTTTTATTGTATTGTAAAAAATATCTATCAATCTAATGACAAGCTCTGGTTACTTTGAAGCTAGTTTAGCTGTGCGGATTGTTCAGCATTATTTAGTTATTCCTGTGTACAGTTTATTTTTTAATATTTATAACTTGGCAGTTTCCATTTTCCTATATTTTCACTCGTTTGACTCAATGTAACACAACTGAGTAAAGTTCTGTGTAAATAACAGAAAACTACAAAAAACTTCCCAATACTTTATTCAAACATTAATTCGATTCTTTTTAACCTTCTCCGCGTGTTCTCCATAAACATGAGTGTTTTTCTTCTTCTTCACTGCTTCGTTCAACACCGTTTTCTGGCCGTTATTCTGAAAGTCATCTTCAGAGCGACCGACTTGGTCGAGCGAATCGTCTTGTTGTACGACTGCGTGCTTAAACGAGTCTACGAGTTGACCACCGATCTTTTTTATGAAATCAGCAACGTTTTCGCCGAGTTCAACTTTACCTTGGACTTGAATATTGTACGGCGATGTTGGATTTATAGATGGGAGGGCTGAAATATAATAATAAGCTAATTTCTTACGAGTAGGGTTCTTCTTAGATAGGTACTGGTCGAAGCGACGGTAGATCGGTAAATTTGTAGATAATGATAAAATACGCCATCGATCCGGTTCGATCGATGGTGTTGGCAACCAACGTTTTCTTATCTGGTGTATAAATGAGCTTGGTTTTGAATCGGCATAAAAGGATTTGTTAGAATCAATTATAACCTAAATATCAATTTAATACCATCTTAGAAATCACCCATTGCTCGGAACAAATAAGACAAAAAAAAAAAAAACTTACCAAATAGGAGTAAAAAACCTGAAAAATACATGGTGTTTTTAATCATTTCAATTCGGAAGGATTAACACCCATGATTAGAAATAATTAAAAACAGTAAAAATTTTAGTAGGTGCTAATGCAATCATAAGATTTCTTAATTTTATAGGCATTTTTATTAAGAACCTAATTGCATTGTTAATTTATTTTACTTATAGTACTCCGATTTAAAAACCTGGATATTTTTTGTATATAAAGGGCTAACAAAACCCGAGATATATTGGTGGAAAATATTTAATGACATTGTTATTATCAACAATTGTTGGTTTTGAAAGCTTTCATTCCTCATTTAATTTCAATTAAATGAGGAATGAAAGCTTGCTCTTGTTCGTTTTCGAATTTAAAGTTAAATATTTTTCACTGCACATGTGACATTATGCGTTGTTGTAGTTTTAATTTTTAGTGATAACCTTGTTTTCTGTTTTTGTTATCAGTTTTTATGCACAAATATCTGTAGACATAAAAAATCTTGGATTCTAAATCGGAGTTTAGTAAGATTAGTTCGCTACTTACAGAAATACATACATGATTGATTACATAAAAAAAAAAAAACTAGTTGAATTAAGTTTAAGCTTAAGTTATTATTCGTAAAAAACAACTATGATATAAAAAGTAACCTTACAAATGACATTCTTCGAGTTCGCTCACGTTTGATAAAATGTAGCTTACACATTTCAGGAATAATGTAATAAATTTTCGGAATCGAATTTGTATATAAATGGCTTATTTCCAGAATTAATAACATTTTTCCTCAAAAATGTAGATGCGACGTAAAGAGAATGCTTAGTTTTAACTTTTCGATTAGACGACCTAGCTAAATGTACATTATTCGGACTACCTTACAAAAATAAAGAAATAAATAATGCGTTACATTTTACACACCATTATCTTCACTCACCATCGTCAGCGCCAAAGCCCCCCGTCTTCAGCATACCGCACCCAGTCTGCAGTTTTTCATAAGTCGTCATCCCACCTGACAGCAAGGCGTCCTAAACTTAAGCCAAGTACACATATGGACTCCATATGTACCTATACTGTGACTTAAGTTTGCTGAGTCGCAGTCTCCATTCAAGAACACTTACCTCAGTGGTTGTCGGTTCTTCGTGAGCCGACCGACTGCCACTTCAGTTTGCTAATTGACAATTAAAATGTCACGATAGCCTCACCAAGGGGCGAGAGGGCCAAATATCGCCATAACTGCTAATATGAATAACATATTGATAACTAGCAGCGCCTTGCGGTTTCACCCGCGTAGTTCCCGTTCCCGTGGGAATTCCGGGATAAAAAGTAGCCTATGTTCTATTCCAGACTATAATCTATCTCTGTGCCAAATTTCAATTAGATCCGTTCAGCCGTTCTGGCGTGATAAAGGAACAAACATCCATCCATCTATCCATCCATCTATCCATCCATCTAAACTTTCACGTTTATAATATTAGTGAGATTTTGTCTGAGAGAGCCCCTTTGGCTGTAGGGAAGCCTATATACTCAGCAGTGGGTGTTACGGACTGGTGAGAAAAATTAAAAAAAAAAACAACTTCATTTCTTCAGGCCTACGAAATAAGCACTTAGACAAGTCAAATTATATACCATAAACAACTTTATAAATAGTAATTATTATCAATTTAACCGATTGGTTGAAATGTAAGTATTATTGCAAAGTACTTAAATTATAGCTAATACAGAACCTCACTCAAAATCTAGTCGTGTAGAGTCCGGCAGTGGATCCCTGTGACCCCACTTTACTGCAATGGACATCTTGACTGACCTAGCGTGGGGCACAGAGCCTAAATTAGGGTATACCTGGTCTAAATTAGGGTACATATTAAACATTTTCGTTTGGTAAAAGAATATAACTAAATTTAAGTAAATATGCATATGTATGCACTGTTTTCTGACAATCAAAGATTCTCTAAGGTTATTTTCCCGAGAACTCATAATAAAACACTGTTTTAACCGGAACCGTAACGACAGGTTATAAACAAAATATAAAATATACGCGATCAATCCGGTTAAAACAGTGTTTTATTAATCAAAGATTCATTATTATTATTAAATAATAGTAAGTACCAATCTAATTTACACGCGATAGTCTGATAAAATAAATAAAAATTAAACTACTTAGATATAAAAGTTTTTTATTCTAAGATATTTACGTAGGTTTTGATATAAAAATTGACTGAACAAATTACCTTGTGTCGATATCCTATGTGTGGCCAATTGTATGATTGTTTACATTCATTTATAGTTTTCATATGCAATAAATTGCATATCACGGCCATGACTTTTGGCTTTTAGTGGTGGGAGCTGCACATGAGTTTATTTATGTGGAACCTAAGATTACTGAAATAAAGTATTTAAATCTTAATAGTTAACGGAATAAGTATTGTCTAAGGGTAAGCCGTTTATAAAGTAAATAAAAATCTTTATTTGTTTGGGATTTCCACAATACTTGAATATGTTTCATAAAACAATAGATCATTTAGGCGAGTGGTTCCCGAAAAACTTTATACCTACTAAAAGTCATGCAATGTTGCTTGGCGCCAGAAATGGATATTATGTCTATGAATCAATTCGTACCTGAAATATATTTTTTATCTAAAAATATGATGGATTAAAAATTCCTAAATACAAAACGTTGTAAGATACGATTATCATGGGGTCAGATGTAGAGTCGTTTTGTCAGGGGTACAACTTTGACAGAAAATACTGTATTTAAAATGTCGCTATAGTGTATCCTTCTTAAATGCCTGTGTAGCCAGTAGTTGTTGTAAAAAATTGTTAGCTAAACCATAAGAAATTTGGTTTCCAAAAATTTTCGACAGGCAGGATAAACTCCTGCCGAAATCGAAAAAATTCGAAACATTTTAAGGATCTTATTTAGATTCATAGAGATTGCTTTGCGAGGGCTTACGCACTATAATATAAAAACTGTAAATATACTATTTGTACAGGAAAAAATGTGGGGGGTTTTGTAAAAACTGTTATTTTCTTCCAGTCATTGAATCTAAGCTCCTACGTCAGCCTAGAGCTCCGATTTCATTATTCATAAAGTTCAGAGGTCCTCCTTTGTTATCTACACAGGACCACATACATTATAATACCATTAAGTATTTACCTTTGCTTCGACAGTTTCTTTCGTAACATTTCACGAGTGACAGTTTTAGGGCATTGATTTTATTTACGAAAATGTACCAAGAACATGATGTTACGAAGAAGAATAAATTTGAGTCTTCTATCAGTGAGTTGAAGAAGAAAGCTTTTGTTACTGCTGCGGATATCGAAAGCTACAGTAAGTTATTCATTATTTTATTAACTTTAGATATTATTCAATAGGTGTTATTTATCTGACTCCAATGACGCGGAGGGCGAAGGTCCGCCTGCGACGCAGGAGGTTGCGGGCTCGATTCCCGCCGCGGGAGAAATGTTTTTACGATCTGCAGATGTTTGATCTGGGTCTGGGTGTTTTCTATGTATAATAAAATAGCCATTTATATAATTTTATGTATATTAGCTATCTTGTAGGTACACACAACACAAGCTTGGCTTACTTTGGGACTTCATGATGGTGTGTGGATTGATCTATCCAGCATTATTTATTTATGTGTCGAGTTGCGTAAGCCGATGGGAAATCTGTCGATAGCTAGACCACTGCCAGGTTGAAGGCTATACAGTAGGTAGGTAGGTACAGGTTCAAATCTTGTCGGAAAGGAATAATCAAGCTTTTATATGCGTTTCATAAAAAAAAATTGCCTCTACTGGACCTGTCTTTTATCCTTCTTATTTGCTTGTTATCTATTTTTTTACATGCTTATTTTTTTTTGTTTCGAATAAGAAACTAAATGAAGACTTGACCGACGAACTAAATGTATCTACTTTAAGATAACTATATTTTTTTAAATAAAAACAGCCCATTTCAATTAAAATTTAATACTTATAGCCACCGAGCATATTTGCCGTACCTACCTAGGATGCTTGTTTATAACAATGCGATGTAAAATTGAACACAATAGCCAATAATTGAACTTTTTCAGTTGCCTATTGTGTGGGTGGGCAATTATTAAAGTATCTCTGTTACAAATATAACACTAATACACTTATAATAACTGATATCCATTGGTGGATCTAGGCATGGGGCACGTGCCCCTGCGGCCTCTCCCCCTTTTACTGAACTTGACATTTTCTTTTGCGTATTAGCTACGTAAAAATAAAAACAAGGTCACCGATATAGAACAGTATCTTGATGAACCTCTTGAATTACAAAGCTGTCAGGACCTAAACAAGTTTTTCCAACCAATTACGGAAAACGGTGGCTCTTTGTGATGATAGTGAATGGTCAAATCCGAAACCATGAGAGTTAAAGAAAAGTCACGAAAGAAAGTAGTAGGTACCTAATGCACTCGATTTATAAGAAAACCAAAACTGCTTAATTAGATATGTTTAGGGTTCCGTACCGAAAGGGTAAAACGGGACCCTATTACTAAGACTCCGCTGTCCGTCCGTCTGTCTGTCACCAGGCTGTATCTTATGAACCGTGATAGTTAGACAGTTGAAATTTTCACAGATGATGTATTTCTGTTGCCGCTATTAGAACAAATACTAAAAAAAACGTAAAAAAAGGTTTCCGTTTTCACGGAACCCTAATCAACAATAAACTTCATTTATTGTTTTTTTTTTTAAATGCCTTATTCGGATGTTAACGTTTTTAGTAAGTTCGATTTGTGGTGGTTAGTTTTAAGATTCAAAGAATCCAAAAATTAACATCCTGTATTTTTAGGACACCGATCGGTGGATTCAATCATAAATTCATAACGATCTGTGATTTAACAATTCCCAATATAAGCAGTGCTTGTGTTTTGGGTACGGGATAACTGATAAACTTAATAGATTTCATACACTTAGTTTTTTTATGCATAGGCAACACCCGGAGAAAATATCTGCAATATCGTCATAAATAATTTATGCGAGGTAGTCGAATTTACGCTTGTGCCTACAAACACGATAGGGCATATAGTATATGCATAGATTTTTTAATTAAAAAAAAAACTGCTCTCTGTTTTGGGTGATAAAAACGTTGCTCCTTTTTCAGTGACGTCACCGTTCAGTTAGTCAACTCAAAGTACTTCTGTTCCTTCAATCAAAATAAAATTAGAAACAAATACATGATAAAAACCATCATGTTTGTTGTTATTGTTTTGTGTCTAATGAATAGTTTTATTTCTTTCTTTGTTTCTATAAAGATATTCCGTTAAAAGCTTCATGACAAAACGGTAAACTTCACGTTTAGAAATTTTGCGATTGAGTCTTAAACTACCTATCTACTTTATACTTTTCAATGATTATATTTCACAATAAAACCAACGATAAGTACAAAAATAAATATGCAGATATATTTCGATATCAATAAAGAATTCAAAATAAAATAATAAGCTTTTTTGAAGTCGCATGCATATACCCTAGCTTCTAATGGAGTCACATCAGTCGGCGATTGCGGCCTGGGGCGGGTCGGTACGATACCAGCCTGGGGCGGCGGCGGTGGTCGGTGCGATATTTCAGTGAATTGTATTGTAGGCAGCCGACAGTGTTTCGTCAACTTTAAGTTTTTTATTATCGCGCTGTCCGTGACCTAAATGCAGCCCCCAGCAGAATACCAGCGCTACAGCATGGCGACATGCTGTAGCATCAAGTTGAGCTATGGGCCATTTGTCGGCCACAATAATGTATTAAGGCGGTACCCCGGCGCACACTAGCGCCGCCGCCGCCACCTATTTTTTTTAAAGTATTTATTTACAAATGGACTAACAGTTAAAAACCAAAACGTCCAGGAGTCAGGTAGGTACATAGGAATAACAAAATAGTCATATATTATTACGATAACATAGGAATTTTAAAAAAAAATCATCGGGTAGTTTGTGATACATACCATAACCTTTTTTTGATACATTTGTAATAGTTTTATTTTGTATAGTATAGGCAAAGATGCGAAAACAGAAATTGGTGGCCACCAAGAGCAACTTCGCTCTCACATTTTCCACGTGTCTTTGTTCGCTCTCTGCCTAAACAAGAAAAAATTAAACTGTTACAGAGGCATTAAAAAAGTTCTAATTTAAGTGGTTTTAATTTGATGTTTGGCTTGATTTCTGCTGTGGTTTACATGAGAAATAAAAAACTTCAAAATCAACCTATTAGCGGCCCGGCGTCGCGTCGTCGACTTGGTGTGGTAGAACTAATAACCTCTAGTTAAGTGTAAGTTAGTCATTAGGTTTAAGTAATTGCATGCAAAACCTATATATCAATGGACATCCTTTAGCCAAGAGTCCCGTTTGTGGCATAGATGAAAGCAGCATCACGCCGGAATGTCAGGAAGCGCTGTCTCGGTCCCTGGATGACCCTGAAGGGTTCTGGGGGGAGGTGGGGCAAGAGCTGGAGTGGACCAAACCGTGGGACAGAGTGCTGGATAATAGCGACCCGCCGTTTACTAAATGGTAAGTTCTGTTATGTCATTCTATGCCATACACTGTCATGTTTTAGCTATGGCATAGACCTCAGTGTATGCCATAGACTGAGGTATTTTCTACCAATGATTTATATTCGCAAGTAATCTGTCTCTCTCTCTCTCTCTCTCTGTGTCTGTATCTTACCTTTTCACGCCAAAATGTCTTACGGATAGCTATTCAATTGGGCAGGGAGATATATGGCAGGGGTCCCCATTTCATCCGCCATAAGCACGTGCGAACCCGCGGACAGAAGCTAGTTATCTATACAGGGTGGCTTTTTGAAATGGGAGTTGATGGCCAAATCCGAAACTATAAGAGTTAGAGAAATGT
Organism: Eupithecia exiguata; assembly: GCA_947086465.1. Taxonomy (NCBI): domain Eukaryota; kingdom Metazoa; phylum Arthropoda; class Insecta; order Lepidoptera; family Geometridae; genus Eupithecia; species Eupithecia exiguata. Next base: position 1,294,679 of record OX352246.1, read on the forward strand.
CGTAAAAGGAGTCATGAACTCGATTTATGAAAATATTTTTTTAAGGAGACTTCTCGTCTCCTTTCACGACATGTCTCTAACTCTTATAGTTTCGGATTTGGCCATCAACTCCCATTTCAAAAAGCCAGTCATTGAGATGTGATAAATATGCACACTGGGATCACTTTTATGCTACATATACAGGGTTATTGGTAATTAGACCGGATCCTTTTAGGGGGTGATGGGGGAGGCCATTTGCAACTATTTTGACCCTATATCGTATTATGCAAAAGTTAACCATTTTTGAGATATTCGCAAATTCTTAATTTTTTGGGAAAACCCCGATTTACGTCTTCAAAATTAAATTAAAAAAAAAGTGATCATCCAATTCAAATTTTAGTGACTGATTTAGATAGCCTGAAGTCTAATTATTAATAACCACTAACACAATCGTATGAATCTGTACCCATATGGAAGCTAAAGGACAGACAGACATGAAAAACAAAGTTTATTTTTTTTGTAAAGTCCTTACAAAACCCCCATTTAAAAAAAAATACTCCAGTGAATTTGGTCGGCATGTTATTTAAAAAACATCTACACATCTTTAGCTATCCAAAGAGGTATAAATCAATGCACTTTGTAACACAATTGCAGAAAAATACGGGTAAATGTAATGTATTACTACACCTACGAGGAAAAACATCTTGAATCTTCAAAACCGCTGGAGTAAATTCAAATTGTAAACTTAAATAGCAATAAATACGTGCTTGCGCGATTTTCACTTAGTTCTTTTTTTGAATTATTGTTCCGAAAACAGAATAGGCTGATATCATGGCGGAGTAAAAACTTTTTGTTGTTATTTATCAACAATTATGGCTGCAGTGCCACGCATCCTACCACCTCCTCGAGACTTTTCAAACGAAGAATATGCGGATATACTGTTTTGTTATGGTTATGCAAACGGTGTCTCTACACGTGCACGGGCAGAGTATCAATCTCGGTTTCCTCAGCGCCGGTTACCTCATGAAAGTGTATTTGATAATACATATCGGCGACTTCGAGAGACTGGCAGTGTTCAGAGACGACAAAGTGACGCCGGCCGACCGCATGTTCATCGAACGGAGGACGAAGAAGAAATCATTCGTCATTTTGAAGAGGATCCTACCATTTCAACTAACATGGTTGCTCAAAGACTCGGTGTAACCCAATGGAAAGTTTGGCATACGGTCCATGGAGCAGGTCTCTATCCGTACCATTTAACCCCTGTACAAGTATTAGAAGACGGAGATCCCGCTAACAGGATAACATTTTGCAGATTTATGCTAAATGCTGACATAGAGAACCCTAATTTTTTCAGAAAAATATTATGGACGGATGAATCAAAGTTTGATCAAGATGGAATCACAAATTACCATAATATTCATTTTTGGTCTAGAAAAGCTGATCTTAATCCCAATAAAAAGAAAGAGCAAGGGTCGCAAAGACGATTCTCACTTAATGTATGGATGGGAATAATTGATGATAATTTAATTGGTCCCTATTTCTTGCCTAATTATTTAAATGGTGACACATACGAAGAGTTTTTAAGAAACGAAGTTTTTGGCCTTCTTAGTGAGGTACCATTAGCAACACGCCAAGGTATGATTTACCAACATGATGGCTGCCCCGCTCACTACAGGACTAGTGTGCGTCAATGGTTCAATCAGCATTTTCCGAACCGATGGATTGGTAGAGGAGGTAGTATTCCATGGCCAGCAAGGAGTCCCGACCTTACCCCATGTGATTATTATGTTTGGGGTCATATGAAGAGCCTAGTCTATGACGATTTGACGTCACCTATCTCATCGGTGGATGAATTAAGACGCCGAATAATAAGAGCTGCCGAAAAAATGAAAATAAATTTGACAACAAGGGTTGTTAAAACTGAGTTACGCCATCGTATGCGGCTTTGCATACGGAATAGAGGTGGACATTTTGAAAACGAATTGTAAATTAAAATTTGTAAATTGTAAATTAATAATGTAAATTGTAAATTAAATAGTAAATTGTTTTGATAGTAATACATTTTTTGTTTGTTTTACAAAATTCATAGTTTGATTTATTGGAAGTTACTACCTGCTTATGGTTTATCCATATTTTTTCTGCAATTATGTTACAAAGTGCATTGATTTATACCTCTTTGGATAGCTAAAGATGTGTAGATGTTTTTTAAATAACATGCCGACCAAATTCACTGGAGTATTTTTTTTTAAATGGGGGTTTTGTAAGGACTTTACAAAAAAAAAAAACTTTGTTTTTATAAACATGTCCTTTAGCTTCCATATGGGTACAGATTCATACGATTGTGTTAGTGGTTATTAATAATTAGACTTCAGGCTATCTTAATCAGTCACTAAAATTTGAATTGGATGATCACTTTTTTTTTAATTTAATTTTGAAGACGTAAATCGGGGTTTTCCCAAAAAATTAAGAATTTGCGAATATCTCAAAAATGGTTAACTTTTGCATAATACGATATAGGGTCAAAATAGTTGCAAATGGCCTCCCCCATCACCCCCTAAAAGGATCCGGTCTAATTACCAATAACCCTGTATATAAAGTACTTTCACTTACGAAAATACAAAGAACTGGGTTTAGAATTTAACCGCGAGGTCTTCAAGTACTATCGAAGTCATATCAAGGAATTGATCCGAAACGCGTATAGTCAGTATACTTGGTCGATCGGGTCTAATATAGGTAGCAACCCTGCTCAATTTTGGAAATACGTTAGGGATAGGCGTAGTGATAGAAGTCAATCGAAAAGCTATTCAGTAGGTACATGGGAAAATAGTTGTAGAGCAAGAGGCGGCAAATGCATTTGCTGAATATTTTAGTTCTGTTTTCCTCGATGATGTTCCAGCTTTAGAAGCCAAGACAGCTGAGCAGTTGACCAGTAGTTCTGTAGATTCCCGATTGATAAGCATAGAGTCCATATCAGAGACAGACATACGTCGTGCTGTTCGTCGTTTGAAGCCATCCTCTGCGGCTGGCCCAGATGCTGTTCCCCCCTTTGTAGTTAGGGACTGCTTACACGCACTAATAGAGCCACTGCTCTACTTGTTTAATCTCTCCCTAAGCTGTAGTCGCTATCCAGCTCGTTGGAAGGTATCTAGAGTCACACCTGTCCCTAAAGTAAGCAAATCTACTGAAATTTGTGATTTTCGACCTATAGCTATATTATCTGTTTTTCCAAAGGTGTTTGAATCCATTCTTAATTTTCATTTGACCCAGCAGTTGGAATTTATGTTCGATCAAACACAGCATGGCTTTCGTCATGCCAGATCAACAACTACGAACCACACCACCTACATCGACTTTATATCTAATCAGATGGATGCTGGTAGACAGGTTGACTCTGTATACCTTGATTTTCGACGTGCCTTTGATACAGTAGATAATGATATTCTGCTAGTAAAGCTGTCGAGGTTAGGGTTTTCGCCCCGGTTATTGAGATTTTTTGCTCAATATTTATGTGACCGCAGGCAGTACGTACAACTGAAGAACATCAGATCACAGGAGTTCTACACAAGATCAGGAGTCAGTCAAGGCAGCACGCTTGGGCCAACCCTGTTCTTGGTAATGATTAATGATCTTCCTACAGTCCTAAACGAGGCAAATTGTTTGATGTTCGCAGATGATTTAAAAATATACAAATCTGTTAGTTCGGAGTCAGACTGTATAGAGCTGCAGCGGAACATTGACGAGGTTGTAAAGTGGAGTGCATCAAATAGACTTGCATTTAATGCTGAGAAATGCAAGGTGATTACTTTTACTAGACTCCAAGTACCTAGAATCCAAACATACTCGCTGGGCATTTCCATAATGGAAAGGGTGGAGAAAATTCGAGACTTGGAGCTTATTGAGGACAAATGCCTTGGTTTCCGTGATCATATTATGGCCATGTGCAAAACAGTCAACAGAACACTAGGTTTTATCATGAGGACGGCTTCGCATTTTAAGGATATAGGTATAGCGATCACGCTTTACAATGCCTTCGTTCGAAGCAAACTCGAGTTTAGCGCACTAAGTTGGGACCCACGAGAGGCTAAATATACTATTATGATCGAGAGACTACAACGTAAATTTGCTAGGTATATATATAAACGTATGTATGGCTATTATCCGTATCTTTTCCCTTCCCTCTTCGTGACTGGCATGGTCGGTTTGGATACACTGGAGCTTAGGCGCAAGCTGCAGTTAGCTATGCACTACTGCCTAATACTGCGGAATAAAGTGAACAATCCGACCATACTTAGCACCATCACTCTATACGTACCAAATAACTACACGAGAAGCGGCCGAAGGCACCATCGATTGTTTGCGTGTCACACGACGCGGACTCAGCACGCTAATAACGCACCTACACTACGGGCACTTACACTCCTCAACAAGTTTCTTCTGGAGTTCCAACATGTGGACATATTTGATGACAGCTTAAGTTCAATTTATAATCAGTTAAGATCCTATTTAAGTTTTCACTAGTTTTCTATCCTGAAGTTTTATTGTTTTGTATCATAGATAGTTAACGTTTTGGACCAAGTAGTCTGTAAGTTAATTATTAAGCTTGAAATAAATAAATAAATAAATAAATGCCGTGACAGCCATAACCTTGTTTTTAGTGAATTATATCCTTAAGATCCTGTAGAGAAATCCTTTAGAAAAGAAATCTATGTTATATCCAATTGTTTACACCAGGTGGGTAGGCGGCGAGATGTCTGTATGCTACAACGCAGTGGACAGACACGTGGTCGCGGGAAAGGGCGACCAGGTCGCGCTTATCCACGATTCTCCGGTTACGGACACCGTGCGTCGGATCACTTACAATGAGCTGAAGGAACAGGTTAGTAGACCCTAGTAATATAAAAAGAAGGCTTGAAACTACGAGTAACGTAGTAAAGAGTCGGTATAGGCCTTATGGTTTAGTACCCATAACACACGCTCTGCTTAACTTGGGGCTAGATAATGCTGTGTGAATTGTCCAATGCGTCACCTTCTTGGTTTGTAAGGGCTGTACCACACCAATCAAACACACACACAACACTAAACGAGAGCAACTAACCCTAGTATAATTTTACTCTCTGGAATTACTCTCAGTTAGCATTATATGCGTTTTTCAGGTATCCCGTCTAGCCGGCAAGCTGCAATCCCTTGGAGTGACTCGAGGATCTAGAGTGCTTATCTACATGCCTCTAGTGCCTGAGGCCGTGATGGCCATGCTAGCCACCAACAGGATTGGAGCTATCCACTCTGTGGTGTTTGGAGGTAAGTCTTCGTCATCATAACACGAGGTTCTGGAGTCCTCATCTACGTGTCTCTTAATTGTCAATTAATAATAATTGACAATTAAGAGACACGTAGATGAGGACTCCAGACTCCAGAGAAGACAAGAGTTACAGTTAACACTCAACCTGACAGCTTCATCTGGAGTCCCTACTCCAGATGAAGCTGTCAGGTTGTGTGTTAACTGTAACTCTTGTCTTCTCTGGTGTGAGCCTTGAGGGTCAAGGCTCACACCTAGGTCCGATTTTGTTCAACGTTTTTATAAACGACATCAGACTTTGCTGTAAGGGACTGTTAACTGTAACTCTTGTCTTTATGATACGAAGAGGTCACTGTCTGTCTATGAGCAAGTAAACATTTTCACAAAAGTACCACCATCTCTAAGGGCCCTACCTCATTAGGATACCATGGAGGAGCTACCGGTCGCGCCACCAAAAAAAAACCCGGAGCAATTGCGTGCTGGTATTTTTCGACCCCGCAGCCTTTTGCGTCTCAGACGGACCTATGCCTACTGCGCCACACGCAGAGGTCATCAACACATGCAAAAACAGGGCAAGGATTAGGTTCTACACAAAAAAGCTGTTTTTATCGTTTTGGGAGTAACGGTCATCCGACCTTAGGTAACTGGAACAGACACAGTCACGCTCATTGTTTCAATGTTTATTCTACATATTATTAAATACGTATTAATAGCTCAGAGTGGATTTGCACAAAGTAGTATAAATATAGTTCCATGAATAACTCATTCCGAGTCAAAATTCAAAAATTATTTGTTTCGTTAAATACAAAAATATACACTTAGAAAAGGTCAAATTATAATATAATTAAGAGCCTATATTACGACGCCATTTTGTGAAAAGGACAGGCATAGGATTTTGCGTTCATAGGAGCGGGACAGGGCAGAGCCATGCGAGTCCAAAATTCAAGTTTTAGCTTAGGTTTTATCTATTAATTACTACATTTCTTTATACTTAGTTCAATTACCATGCTTATTCTCAAGACCTTGGAACCCTAAAAATTACATACAGCCAAAAATAGAACATAACAAACATAAACGGCGCTATGGCTCTCATTAGGAAGGCCTATGTTCCAGCAGTGGACTAATATAGGCGGATGATGATGAAACATAGAACATCCTCCTTGATTTTCTACGAAAATTTAATAACCATTTGCGTCTCAGACGGACCTATGCCCACTACGCCCAGTGCGAGCTACGCACTACAATAGCAATAACTCCTTGATGTCGGTAAAAATAGTCGTAATTGACAGGTTTCGCTGCAAGAGAGCTCAGAACGAGGATAGAACATGCGGAACCCACTGTGATCATCGCGGCCAGCTGCGGCGTGGAACCCAACAAGATTATCAGGTGAGACTGACTCAAAAATTCAAAATTCAATAACTTTATTTCTTTAGGCTTACAAAATAAGCACTTAGACAAGTAAAATTTTATACATAAACAGTTTTATAAATAGTAATTATTATCAAATAAGAAAAAAAATGTCATTGATTTTGTTCGCTTAAATTTTTTGTCCTCTACTTGTTTGTACGAATTGACAAATGTCTGCAAATATTTGTCCTGGGTATTTTCTATGCACAAACACAAAAACTATAATAGTACAATCATGTGAATTGTCCAGCATTATTTATTTAGATATTATATAGCCTACTTTAACGGTCAATCTACGTCACAACTTTTTGGGGGATGGAGGTTGAATGCCCCCAAACCATAAAGGACGATGTTTCCTGTACCAAGGCCAACCCATCTGGTCCACTTGCCCGGTGGTCTTACTACCAACAGCTGTTGTTGGAAAGTACTATAAACTTAGTGCGATCTTTGTGAAATCGAGCATATGCATAAAGATAAAGATATTTTATTTGCCAAAACATGTGTTAAGTATGTAAGGTAATAAGTAATATATTTTATGGATCAACATGCTTGACCGTCAATCGGCATGCAAAAATATATTTGAGAGAGAATGACGTGCAACAACTTATTATTTAGGTACCTACCTAATAAAGTTTATCATTAAAAAAATCGTCAATATTATAATAACACTTATGTACAAAATTTTCAATTTCTGTCTAAAGAGTTCAACATTTAGTTCTTTCAACTGTTTCGGTATTTTTTGATAAATTTTAGGAGACATACTAACAACACTTTTCCGCATTAGTGCGGTGTTAGCTGGATGTGTTCGTAACCTACTATTATCTCGTCTGCTTCTGCATGATCTGGGAATTTACACTATTAATAGCCATGACTATTTCAAAAGTTTTACTTTGTGTACAGATATAAGGACATCCTTGACGAAGCACTAAGCCAAAGCACGCACCAACCCAACACCTGCATCATCTACCAACGTCGACGCGTTCTAGAATGTTCTCTCGAAGATGGACGGGATATCACGTGGGAGGACGCCATGGAGGCGGAGCCGGTCCCTTGTGTGTCTGTGGAGGCGAATGAGCCGCTATATATCCTGTATACCTCAGGTAAGAACAAAATAACATGTCGACTTTGTAAAATTACGAAGTGCACGGACGCCCGATCGCACAAAACGAAGGACGACCGATCCGACCTACTCCAATCCGATCTCCCCGAATCCCTCGCTTCGTTCGTTACCTAGTTCTTCTAAAATCCTGAGTTGAATGAAACAGTTTTATTTACATCATCATCATATTACTATATTAATAGTAGATTATGCAACGAGGGTTGCATAATAATAATAATAAAATAATAATAATAATTCTTTATTTCCTCTTCACAATAGGTTACTTAAAATTAAGTTATATGGACAGTGGTAGAACGATATTGAACCTGTATTGTGAGAGGCTGGAGCTTGCTATAGGTTTCATAAAGAACCTGTAAATACAAGTCTCCAGGGCCCTCACTCCACGGACTACATACAATAGGGTACAGTTGGATCTTGAAACTAATCGGGATTTTAACTATGTTACCAGCATTACAGGAAATTTTAGTAATCTACTATTAATATAGTGTACACTATGTTTCTGTACAAATAATTAATTATAATAATGTATAGTATTTTGTTTCTAATGGAAATAAATTAATTAAAATATATAACCTGGATTACTCGTATTTAAATATCGGTTCCCTACTAAACACCACGTCATCTCCGGCCGCGGTCGTTAGTATATAATAGTCTTAGATGTGAAGGCCATAAAATAAAATGATTAATACCATTGCAGGTACAACAGACGCCCCAAAAGGCGTCCAGCGTCCGTGCGGCCACGCAGCGACTCTCTGCTGGTCAATGAGAACAGTCTATGGCATAAAGAAAGGCGTCTGGTGGGCTGCATCCGACCTCGGCTGGGTCGTCGGCCACTCCTACATCTGTTACGGACCCCTGTTGGCAGGGATCACCTCTGTGCTGTACGAGGGCAAGCCGGATAGAACGCCGGATCCGGGACAGTATTTTAGGTATGTAATTTACTGATCGTCATCTTTTCAGACTACAATTCAGAACGACACTAACTATTAGAAACCTTAAAAATAAATTTAATTTAAGGAAAAAGCTAAAAGCTTTTTTAGTTGAAGAACAGAGAAAATTTGGCAACGTAAACATCAATATCTCGATTATATAGATGGTAACACTCTTTCTTTTTCTGGGCTTCCAAACTGCATTGGTATTCTACTCGTACATTGGATTTCTTTTTATTTAAATTTGCAAGAAGGTTTACCTTATGTAGGTAGTACCTGCATTCACACAACAGAGAACATCACTTTATTTTTTATTTTATTTTTTTACCTATTTTTGTTTTTGATGCATATCGGGAAGCTCACACCAGCATCATTCAATACTTTATTATTATACATATACAACTTCACAGCACTACGGCAAATCCTCGCTGTCTCACCTACTATTATCGCACCTACTATTCCATCCGCTATCTTATTTATATTACCTGTTCACACTACAATACATTACATATATACCTGCTAGTAATTTTAACCCGTATAATATTTTTTGCTTAATATCTATCATGTATTTAATTTTTATTTTATTTTCTTTCGTCACCGAATCGCTGTCCGTTACGTCAATCAGATTTAAGGTTTTTGGCTGAAAAACAGCGCTGAGCAGAAACTGTTCAGCACACGCTGAGCCAACCCCTTTTTCGGCGCAGGGTCATGGAGGCAGAGTCACCTTATTCTTACTACCACCCTTTTGTGTCACCTTACCTCCATGTTAAATTTGTTCTTGTGTTCCGCTTTATTTTATATTTGTGTGTACCTGTGTCCAAATAAATGTTTTTCTATTCTATTCTATTCTATTCTATTAACCAAAAAATAATGATGTAGGTACCCTTTTGTCAATAAATTATATTTAAGTATCAGTTCTATACTTGGAAGAGTTGGAAGATATGAAAGTATTTACCACATCATTTGATAGAGTAGTAGGACATGGTTTAGTCTTTGTTTCTGTATTTTTGCCACCAAGCGACAAGACACACGCACGCACGGTTCTAACATTTTGGTCAGCACTGAAGTGACGAACGTCAGTGTTCTGAGGGGTGAGTCTATTTGACGAATGATGAATGAACGACACGTGATCGTGACGTCTGATTTTCCCTTATATTTTGGTACAGCGCCTCTATCGTGCGGACAGGGAACTACGCGTTTGCCGTACAATTTATGAGACGTCACGATCACTTCTCGATAGTACCGTCAAATGGGCTCTGTTAGTGCAACAAACAAATAGATCGATTTATTTTTGCCACGCAATGTGTTATGTTGTCACAGGCTAGATAATGCTGTGTGAATTGTCCAGCATTATTTATTTCATTAATTTAATAAGGGGAATTTCAATAGTTTTATAAAATTAGACAAATATTTTTGCGGCGTATTTATTTACCTACATTTCGAAATCTGTAAATTGTAAAACAAAGTCGTGTTAGTTACACCATTTATAACCCAAGAAAGGCTGAGCCGATTTTAATGATCTTTGATTTCTTGGATTTGTTTTCGTCCCGAATAGCGGAATAAGTAAAAAAATACAAACATTTCACGAGGGCTAAAAATGTGTATGAAATCGTTTCATACATTTTTCGTAAGTAACGCCATCTCTGTTTTTAATTCGAAACGAAGTTTGTCGGTTCAGCAAGTTTAGTAATTATAAGTAAATGGAGTTGATCTTTATCGGTTCGTTTCTTTTGTATGTAACTCAAAAACATTGAAAGTCTGCAAGCACAGAAATCATAATAATAAGGTACATCAAGAGCGAAAACCAATAAAAATTATCAGCTTTTTTGAAGTCCTATGCATATACACTATTGTTGTTAGAGTTCTAAATTGCAAAATCTTAGAGATATCTGAGGGTGTAGCACTGTCAGACTAAATGTATACTGACGAAAAATATATAGATAGTAAGACAGTAGGGAAAATTTCAGTGGGACCAACAGGAATAGTTCCCAACTGCCCCCCTTATCAACGAGCAAATAGGAATACATTAATCATATTTTCAGGATAATAGAGCAACACCGAGTGAACGCGTTGTTCACAATCCCTACGGTATTCCGAGTTCTAAAGCGAGCGGACCCTAACTTCAAGTACGCGCGGCGGTACTGCAGCAAATCGCTTAAGGCTGTGTTCGTGGCTGGAGAGCATTGCGACCAGGATACCAAGGTAGATTAGATTTGTAATTTACTAGCACCTGCCCGCAGCTTCGCACATTTTTATCTGACATAATTATAATGTAGCAAGTGTGACAACGGGATGTAGATTGTATTTCTGGGAATGACGTCACGATCACACACACATCAATTAAAATTATACGTCTAATTCCATACGCCAGAGAGGTAGCGGTAAATAACGCTCAGTTTTGCGCGAAATTTACCGCGGCTGCCGCAGGCCTTTAATGAAAATCTAAAATCTCTTTTTCCCGTTCGTCCCACTAAAATAACAGTTTATATTTTGTGTTGCAGTGAACTCTTATAAGTCTGTATCAAACGGGAACCATTTGGAACCAATAGGAAAAAATATCAAATGGGAAAATATTGTAAACTTAGTGACAAGGCCTTTAATGAAAATCTAAAATCTATTTTTCCCGTTCGTCCCACTAAAAAAACACAGTTTATATTTTATGTTATGCAGTGAACTCCTTTATGTCTTCTACGAAAACTTTTTAATGATTTCCCAAAAATCCTTTATGTCTGTATCAAACGTGAACTATTAGGAAGAAAATATCAAATCGGAAAATATTTTAAACGTAGTGACTAGGATAACATTATTTTAATTAGTGAATAGGATATAGCTATGGTGCCTTATTGAACAATATTAAATACCTCGTATTTAATGTAGTTATCGTGCATATTTGAGATTATTTAAACCGATAGCTACGAACTTACGAATGTAAATGTTATTCATTTATTACCGTAGCTGCAAGCCTTTGACTTCTGACTTCACCCCGCTTGTTGAACGGCGCATGATATCTATTTCTAGAAAAGAATAAATACTTATATAGGTAAGTATATACACACTTCCTAGGTTTTTGATTTTGAATATCTAAGTACGTAGTGATACGTGACGTATATATTCCGGGTATTGTTAATAGAAACACTACTAACACTCTCATAATGGAATAGTAACAAACTAGTTTGAAGACAATATTTTCTAAACATTGCTTTTTAATCAAGTTTTTGATTTAAGTATCCGGATGCGAAAGTTTTTTAGTTCTAAATTGGTTATTGTTTTATACTGGTTTCTACAATAGGAATTATCAACGAAAAATATTTAATATTATTATAAAAATCAGCTCCTGTTTAAGTATAAAATTTAAAAATACCAGAATCCCCCATATTCTGGTTTTTTTAAGTATCCGACGCAGATCAAAAACCCTGCATTGCCGCTGACTTTTAATTCCTCTAACTAAAATTGGAACACCCTGTATCAACGTTTGCTAGTAGGTTTGTTTGGTTCTAATTTGTTTTGTATAAAAAGACATTTATTACAAAATATGCTTAGATAGAGCAGCAAGTAGCTTTCGCTTAGCTCATGTATCCCGGAAGAACCGGAGAATACTTAATACTACCAGTACTTAATAAATATTAATCATGAGAATTAAGTAGGTATTTAATTCAATATTACACACCGAAGGCTACCTACTTTACATATTTTAGATATTGAACAAGCTACCTACTGCTCGCAGCAGCATGTAGGTACATTTTTTATTATGATAGGAAATCAAATTAATCAAAAATCAATCAGGATCACACTCGTGTCCTTACTTTTCCGGGATAAAAAGTAGCCAAATCTTAATACAGGTCTAGATAATATAGATCAGGTCACACCGAGACGCGTCGCGATCCTAAGGTTACATTTATTGTATACCTAAGACTACAAAAAAATGATCCGATCCTGTCAGTAGGTCTGGCTGGAAGAAGTAATAAGAGATAAAGAGATAAAAATGTTTAATTCGTCGTGATAAACATCCTAACAATCAAACTTTCGCATTTTTAGTATCAAGTGTGATTTGTTCAAGTTTTATATTTGGTAACAATTAATAAGGTTACATGTCAATAATTAAATAAATTAATATTTCACCTACACGTAAAATACAATTTTGTAAAATAATTTCAGAAAAATACCTAACAATAATAATATTATTGGTACAACAATAAAAAATTCACTAAACCAAAACTAAATAAAAATAAATTATTAATAATTGAAATTATGATTAAAATGTCCTGAATGAAAATAGTTGAAAATAGTTAGATTAAATAGTTAAATTAATAAAATAATGAAATATGTCTCATAAAAATGCATAATTTTACGCACTTTTACGTTCTAGGAATTCATCGAGCGTATAGAAAGATGTTTTTATGAGCCATTTTTTTAGTCTAAACTTAAAGGATTGCGTCGATACAGCGTCAGTGACATCGGACGGTAGAGGGTTGTACACCTTTGGCCCCATGACGTGCACAAGCTTAGCGGTTCGCGCGAATGATAGTGTGAAATGGACTCTATCTCAATAACTATATTTTTTTAGTCCTAAAAAATAAGCTTACTTAGACAAGTCAAATTTTATACCATAACTACTAGATAATGTTGTGCCATCTGTTTCCAGCAATGGGCCGAGCGTATGTTTTCCCTGCCAGTGCTAAACCACTGGTGGCAGACCGAGACGGGGTCCGCGATCACGGCACCTTGTCTCGGATATGGTGTCAAGGCTATTCCTCCGCATTCAGCTGGTTACCCCGTGCCTGGATACGACAGTAAGAGCTTACTACATAAATACATACCTATAAGAAACTTGTCTAATTAGAAATAGGTAAAAGAGAGCAAACTATAACTTTGATGCCTACCCCTTCGATCAGGGGGTGGCAAACAGTTTGACGGAGATGAGGCTAGATTAAAATATTGAAGGCTAATAAAAAGAAGTTACAAATAGAAGTAAATAAGTACAAATTTGTTTAATCATAGGATGAGATTTCAGGCTCGTATGCAATGTCAGGTATTATCGATAAGTAGGTAGGTATTAGATTCACTGCATTTTACCCTAGGGGTGTATGAATATGTCTAGGTTTAACAAACCACTAAGTACCTACCTACTGTTTCATTGAAAAGATTATTAATTTTGCATGCTCTTTTTTGTCCTTGAAGATCTTGTAATCCCGGGCTATTGAGATTCCCGCTGGTCCCATTAATGGTTGAGATTTCAAAATTGCTATCTGCTTCATTAAATTTGTGGACTGGCGGGAAAAAGTGTCATCAGTACCAGTAGGTCCCATTTGTTCTATGGAACATGACGTAATAGAACAATTTGAGAAAATCAGTATTCTGTCTATATATAGTCAATAGTACCTACCTACCTACTAAATTTCTTCATGTTCTTTAATTATACACAACTTTCATAATTAATGATTAAATTTCAGTGCGTGTCCTAAGAGAAGACGGCACGGAATGTCAAGCGGGTGAAGTGGGCCGCTTGGTTGCCAAACTACCGCTGCCTCCAGGCTTCGCTTCCACGCTGTGGAGAGCGGATGAGAGGTTCAAGAAGATCTATTTTGAATCTTACCCGGTAAGTGCCGACTGAATTTATTTGACTACATTGAAAATAAGTTGCAAACTGTTTTCATCCTAGTCAGTCAGCATCCTTGTAAAAATAACGCTGACAACGTTACAAAGCGTAATCAGGTGATTTTTATTAAAAAATATGGTTATTTTAACTTAAAAAACGGGACTAAACTTACACCTCTTTTTGATAAGATCACGTGACCGAAAACACTGCGTTTGGTTGCATCGCTGGTGACGTCACACCAATCACAGATTACAATGTGGTGTTGTGTTGTGGTGGTTGTTCTTCTTGTTAGGTGTGGTGTGAGTGGTGTGACGTCATCGAGTCATTTCACGGGAGCCATGACAAAGATTATATCGTTTTGGCGCGCCATTTATTCAAACTTTAAAATTAATTTTTATAACTAATACGACTGGCCTTGAAGAAATATTGATTACACTTTGCATTATTTTTATCAGATAATACGTTAGAATTATGTCTAAGTAGAGTAGTCAAATAGCCTATTATCAAATTATTAGTTGCTGCCCCCGGCTTCGCTCGCGTTGGTTCTATGGAAACGTTTAAAGGTTATTTCTATACCATGAGAACTGTTCAATGGGATAAAAAGTAGCCTATGTTTGATTCCAGACTATATGTCAGCCCGATCCATTCAGTAGGTTTGGCTTGATGAAGTACCGAATATACAGCGATCTAAACATCCAAGCTTTCGCATTTTATAACAATAATGTGATTTTCCAAATACTTAATAATCATGTTTCCTTAAAATTCGCAATTCCTGAACTTTTAGGCCATTTTCACTTCCGTACTTTCGTAGTACCTACCTAGTAAATTCTAAAAGCAGCTCGGCAACGGATCACTTGTCATATATTCTCCAATAATCGGCAACGATTCTCCACTTTTCACTCTGTGTTTTGACATCCATTTCTATGTTGATTTGATATAATAAGTGTGACAAGAATTGCTACAAAATAGTACTTATTTTCTAATAAATTTAATTTAATGAACATATTAAACAGGGCTACTACGACACGCAAGACGCTGGCTGGATATCCGCAGAAGGCGCAGTCTGGGTGGTAGCCCGTGCCGATGACGTCATCAACGTGGCCGGGCATCGCCTGTCTACGGCCGCGTTAGAAGACGTGGTGCTGCGACACGCGAGGGTGGCGGATGCAGTGGTGTTGGGAGCGCCGGATACCACAAAAGGGGATGTGCCACTCTGTCTGTATGTCATGAGGCCGCCGCAAGATGGTACAAACATTTTTTTTATATTTTTACCGGTTAGCAGGTCCAACAGGAATGTTTTCTGTAGGTGACCCTACTATTATTTATGTATTTATATTTATAATATTATCACTACACACAACACCTACACACCATATTTATTTACCTATATAATAACACTTAAACATTCATCACTCACTTTCATACATTCACACATCCATACACTCAACAGTAAATATTACACGAACCAGGCCGCGCGATACTAGTAGTATGGCAAATGTGCTGACGCCGAGTGAAGCTTATCGCGCTCGGCAAAGCTCGGCACCTCTCGGAAACATGTCCAAGCGCGGACTCCGAGGTTCGGCTGCCGTCGCCTGACGAGTCGCTTACCTAGCTACCACGCGAAGCGCACGCCGCTCAGGCCGGCAATTTGTATCGTAATACGTACGCGTACGTAATAAACAAAGTCGTGATAAATACCGTGTTTCAATCAACCGATCCGCTAAAGCTCCTAAACTGGTGACCCGTGCAGAACATTATCAATGTCGCAGCCAACGGATAAAGTGAAATCTAACCGGGATTCGAGCGGATCGGACACGGATAACTCACAAGCTGGTGTGAACACGCGCCAGCGCCGTGAACGACGCAAAATGGCCACGCCCGCCAAAACCGACATGACGCCGCCGCCGCAGCCCATTAATATAAGGATACCACCGTTTTGGCCCGAAAAACCGGCGATATGGTTCGCACAGGTGGAGGGCCAGTTTGCTATTATGCGAGTGACAGATGAGAGGGCCAAATTTTACCACATTTCGGCCAACCTCGATCGCCAATACGCCGCCGAGGTTGAGGACATTCTTGTCGGTCCTCCCGATTACCAACGGCTCAGGGACGAACTCATCAAACGGCTGTCGGCGACTCGTGAGAACCAGGTGAAGCAGCTACTTTCACTCGAACAGCTGGGTGACCGTAAGCCGTCACAGTTCTTACGACATCTGCAACGACTTGCCGGTCCGAACATACCCGAGGACTTCGTGAGAACCATCTGGTCCAGCCGACTACCTACTTCGATGCAGCCGATCGTCGCGTCGCAGTGTACGCTGCCCCTGGATTCACTCGCCGAGCTCGCTGACCGCATCCACGACATCGCCGCGCCGCCGACGCACCACGTAGCAGCAACCGCCGGACCATCATCATCATCATCAGCGGCACCGTCTCCAATCGACGAGTTGACGAGACAGGTAGCTGAGCTGACACGGCAGGTAAGCGCGTTAACTGCGCAGTCGCAGCACCGTTCCCGGTCGACCGAGCGACGAGGTAAAGGACAACGCAACCGTTCGTCGTCGCGCCGCTCGGAGTCCAGCTACCGGAAGTGGCCCTTGTGTTGGTTTCACTCCAAGCACGGGGCCGAGGCGCGCAGGTGCATCAAGCCCTGCGACTTCAAGGCGGGAAACGCGAAGGGCAGTCAGTAATGGCGACCAAGGACTGCCGCAGCGCCAGTACAGGTCGCCTCTTCATCACGGACCGTGGAACACAAACGCAGTTTTTAATAGACACTGGAAGTGACATTTGTGTGTACCCGATTTCCGCGATTCGTGAACGCCGGTGTAAAACCTCATATCAGCTCAGTGCTGCCAATGGCTCGGCTATCGATACCTACGGCTACATTCAACTTAATTTGAATTTAGGTCTCCGCCGCAATTTTCCGTGGCGCTTTGTTGTCGCTGACGTCACGAAAGCGATCATAGGGGTAGATTTTTTGTCGCACTACCGCCTCATTGTCGATGTCAGCCAACAAAAACTTGTCGATAGCCTTACCAATGTTAGCACTGTAGCTTCTTTAGATTTAAGTTATTCACTTGTTTCTAGTGTAAAGGTAGCGACTGGTGGTGACGGTAGATACCACAGAATTTTAGCCGAATACCCGGAGATAACACGCCCTGCTGGTACTCCTGGTATCGTAAAGCACAACATCACACACCACATTCGCACTACACCTGGTCCACCTGTATCATGTTCCCCGCGACGTCTCGCCCCCGACAAACTGAAGATAGCGAAGCAGGAATTTGATGCCATGCTAGCGAACGGAACCGCACGTCCGTCTGACAGTCCGTGGGCATCACCCTTGCACCTCGTAAGTAAAAAAGATAACGGGTGGCGCCCCTGTGGCGATTATAGGTTACTTAACGCGCGAACTATTCCCGACCAGTACCCAATCCGCCACATACACGATTTTGCGCATAGTCTGTCTGGTTGTAATTTTTTTTCAGTCATAGACTTAGTTAAGGCCTACAACCAGCTGCCGGTGGAGGAAGCAGACATTCCGAAGAACGCCATATCAACTCCCTTCGGTCTATATGAGTTCCCTTTTATGACTTTCGGGCTCAGGAATGCGGCCCAGACCTTCCAGAGGTTCGTGGATGAGCTGACCCGGGGACTCGACTTCTGTTACCCTTACCTTGACGATTTTTTAGTGTTTAGTAAGTCGTCAGACGAGCACGAAGACCATTTGCGCCAGCTCTTCGAACGCATGCGTAAGTATGGCGTGCTGGTCAACTCGGCCAAATGCGTCTTCGGCGTCTCGGAGGTAACGTTCCTCGGGTACCACATCTCGGAGAAGGGCACCAAACCACTGGAAAGCAAGGTAGAAGCCATCTCGCAGTTCCCACCTCCAAAAACCGTCAGAGAGCTCCGACGATTTTTGGGGATGGTGAATTTTTACCGCAGATTTTTGCCCAACGCTGCGCAAATACAAGCGCCGCTCAATGCCTTGCTGACCGGGTCGGTTAAAGCTTCCCATCCGGTAGTCATAGAAGGGGAGTCACTGCGCGCATTCGAGGCGTGCAAAAATAGCCTTTGCAACGCAGCTCTATTGGCTCATCCTGACTCGCAGGCTAAGTTAGGACTTGTCACTGATGCTTCTGATACAGCTTTAGGTGGAGTCCTACAGCAGCTGAAGGATGGACACTGGCAGCCGTTAGCATTTTTCTCTCGCAAGTTGAGCCCATCGCAGACCAAGTACTCTCCGTACGATCGCGAGCTCCTTGCCATCTACGAGAGCATAAAATACTTTCGGCACATGCTTGAGGCCACTCACTTCACTGTCTATACTGACCACAGGCCTATCTGTTACGCTTTCCATCAGCGGAAAAGTAACTGTTCGCCGCGTCAGTATAGACACCTCGACTTCATCTCGCAGTTTACTACCGACATCGTACACATCGCCGGCAAAGACAACCTGGTTGCCGATACTCTGTCGCGTGTCGAAGAACTGCAGATGCCAGTCGACCTTGAAGTGATGGCCAGGCTCCAAGCCACTGATCCAGAGCTCGCAGAACACCTCAATGGCGAAACATCACTGCGTCTAACTAGGACGACTATTCCTGGGAGTTGTGCCATTTTGTACTGCGACGTCAGTACAGCGACACCCCGACCTTTCGTCCCACAGCAACTGCGTCAGCAGGTTTTCGACTGTCTTCACTCACTCAGTCACCCTGGCGCCAACGCTACAGTCAAGCTCGTTGCTCAACGCTACGTTTGGCCACTGATGCGAAAAAACTGCCGTGAATGGGCTAAGGCATGTCTGACCTGCCAGCGCTCGAAGGTAACCAGACACGTCGCCTCACCTTTAGGTAAGCACGATTTACCTTCAGCGCGTTTCAGACATGTCCATTTAGACCTGATCGGCCCTCTTCCACCTGCTGGTGATTATCGGTATTGCCTCACAGCCGTCGATCGCTTCACGCGATGGCCGGAAGTTGTGCCTATTACCGACATCACCGCCGAAACAGTGGCAAAAGCGTTCGTTTCCTGCTGGGTGGCCCGATACGGTTGTCCTACGGAGATCGTTACCGATCAAGGTAGGCAATTCCAGTCGGCACTGTTTCAGCAGCTATCCAAGTCCATCGGTTTCGATCACCGTAGGACAACAGCTTACCACCCGCAGTGCAACGGCTTGGTGGAGCGATTTCACCGTCAGTTGAAGGCAGCGATTACCTGTCACGCTGACGCAAACTGGACCGAGTCTCTCCCACTCGTGCTCCTCGGCATCAGGAGTGCCTTCAAAGAAGACCTCCAGACGACTTCGGCTGAGCTGATGTACGGTGAGCCGCTCCGTCTCCCTGGCGAATTTTTCGGCCACGACGTAGCTCACTACACCACCGACATCACCGACTTCTCAGCCCGCATGAAGTCTTTTGCCGAGAAAGTACGCCCAGTTCCACCTCAGCACCATTCCAACACTCGCAGAGCCTTCGTATTTAAGGAGCTTGCCACCTGTAGTCACGTATTCCTTCGGGAAGAAGTGCTACGTGGCTCATTACAGCCCGCCTACACAGGTCCGTACGAAGTGCTCAAGAGAGGTGCTAAAACTTTCATTATACGCCTAGCGCGCAAAGACGTGACAGTAAGCATAGACCGCCTTAAGCCAGCCTATATACTGTCCGCCGATTCAGCCGCACCGCAACGGGATACCTTACCCTCTACCCCAGACCTTCCACAGCCATCGCCCGGGGACCCACCTGTTAGGACAACACGTTCAGGCCGACGTGTGCATTTTCCTGACTTTTATCGACCTTAGTCGGTCTCTGGGAAGGGAGTGATGTAGGTGACCCTACTATTATTTATGTATTTATATTTATAATATTATCACTACACACAACACCTACACACCATATTTATTTACCTATATAATAACACTTAAACATTCATCACTCACTTTCATACATTCACACATCCATACACTCAACAGTAAATATTACACGAACCAGGCCGCGCGATACTAGTAGTATGGCAAATGTGCTGACGCCGAGTGAAGCTTATCGCGCTCGGCAAAGCTCGGCACCTCTCGGAAACATGTCCAAGCGCGGACTCCGAGGTTCGGCTGCCGTCGCCTGACGAGTCGCTTACCTAGCTACCACGCGAAGCGCACGCCGCTCAGGCCGGCAATTTGTATCGTAATACGTACGCGTACGTAATAAACAAAGTCGTGATAAATACCGTGTTTCAATCAACCGATCCGCTAAAGCTCCTAAATTTTCCATTTGTTCTATTAGTTAAAAGAACCTGGAAATATTTTATTTTATTTTATTGTATAGATAAGTATAGAGAGTCAAGGCCAGTACACAGCAGTAACGAACGCACTATGGTCTTTACTTACTGTGTTCGACCGTGCCGACGACGTCATCAACGTGGCCGGGCACCCCCTGTCCACGGCCGCGTTAGACGATGGTGCTGGGACACGCGAGAGTGGCGGACGCAGTGGTGTTGATGAGGGCGCCGGATACCACTAATGGGGACGTGCCGCTCGGCCTCTTTATTATGGGACCGCCGCCGCAAGATAGTACCTCACCTCCTAACCTTACCTCAACAGCCTATAATGGTCCACTGCTGGACGCAGGCCTCCCCCTCATAATCGCCTTATTGGCTTTTATCTTTTTTCTTTAGATGGTATCCACTTCCAACTAATTCTTATTGTTACCCTTCCCACTTCGACCAGGTATCCGCACGGGGGTCGGCGGATACCGTGATCGATGCCTTCCCACCATCATTATTATTCCGATACCGAAATGAATACTTTTCCATCGGTTCTATGGTGGGACAACGGAGAAAAACTAGTGAATTTATGTCCTAAAATTAATAACTTACGAGTAACTACACTATAAAACCTACCTGCATTATAATAATTTTTATCTTTCCACAGATGAAGAGATAGTAACAGAAAGCACAGTAACCCAAGAACTGATCGCTTTAGTCCGCCACCTCATCGGCCCCATCGCAGCCTTCCGTAAAGCCGTCGCCGTGCCTGCCCTACCCCGCACCCGGTCCGGCAAAGCCCTACGAGGGACTATAGCGAAACTCTGTCGATCGCAGCTTGTCAAACTACCCGCGACTATCGAAGATCCTACCGTCTTTGGGGAGATAAAAGTGGCATTGCAGAAGCTAGGTTATGCTATTGATGCACCGGATCCTGAATTTTAGATAAGGACCTTTATCTTATAGCAAAAACTAACTTCGTAGTAGGTATAGGCCTCTTTTATGACGGCACGCCCCGGTTTGTTTAATGTATAGATTAGAATAAAGTAGTATAATGATGTTGGTATATACTTAGTAGGTAGGCACCTAACAGCTAGTTTATTTTGGCGCTAAAGCAAAAAAAGAATCTAAATATTTTATTTAATTTTAGTGAGTAAGTTATGTGTAAATTAGTTAAATGCTTAAAGTAAGTACGTAGGTGAGTCATTTTCAAAAAAATTTTACGTAACACAAAAAACGTTACACAAAATAATTTATAAAGAATAGTTCACAATAATGTTTTTTAGACAGAATGTATCGAACTTTGCGTTTTTGGGCATTTTTTTATTTCTCTGGTTGGTTAACTTTGACTCCGATAGAATATATTTTTTTTTATAGTTTTCTTTAGTTTTTGTAGCATATTCTTGTTTTTTTTTTAGTTTCTGAGGAATCTTTTTTAAATTTTTCTCGGTTTTTTCGCTGCCGTTCTGCTGCTGTCATTGGTGTCTAAATAAATACAATATAATTAATAATAAGTAATATAAAAGTTATAAAACTACATAGGTAATTTACTTTCTTTACATTAAAAAAAAGCATGATTAGGCATTTGAAGTCAAGTGGATTTGGGTTCAAATCCGGTCGTGAACCAATGAATTTTTCATATCGCGGATAAGTTTATGTCTGCTCCATCAGTGACGGAAAATATCGTAAGGAACCCAGCATTCTCTAGGACCAAAAATTCGAATTGTATGTTTCATAAGAAAATAATTTAAAATTAAAAGTACAATAGTATTCATCATAACTGTAAGTAAATTTAACAAACACTGTAGCGTTGTCGGTCTTCATGAAATTGATATTTTTTCCGTATGATGGATTTGATTTTTAGGCTTTTTACCTAAGTGTAAATATTAGTCGTAATTTGTTTTTATTCTTTGATTCTGATAAATACATACATATATTTTATTTTTGTCAATTTATTATTATTTGTACAATTATAAAAAAAATTGTTTAAAAAAAACTGTTAATCGAATAAGAATGTTAAATCTCAATCGGTTTATAATCAGCAAAGGTATCGCGTAATACTTTTAACAAATAGGCAAATCATAACCCCTCTTTTATTCTGAAGTTGGCTAAAATCAGCAATATGTCCACAGCTTTACATTTATTTCTGTGTGTAACGTTACGAAATGTTACACAAAAACACGAAATGTTACACAAATTTCATGGCGACAACACGAGTTTTGATAAACCACAAAAAAGAAACTCTCTGTAACGGTTAAATTTCATTCGCATTCTCATAAGTATATGGAAATACATGAACACACAAAGTTTTTGAGTTATTTCAAGACACACTTACCAAATAAAATCGACGTTACACATAGGAAAATTTGAACGACAAAAATCGACTGTCACATTCAAATCACTGACGAGAATGAAAAAAGTATGGCGGCATGGTTTTCTCGATAGCTTGGCAGCAAAATACAGTTTTGCCAGTGCTCATTAAATTAAGACTACGTTTAAATATAAATTATAAGTACGTCTTTTCGTCGTTACAAAAAGGCGTTACACAAAAAACAAAAAAAGGGGACATAGGTTTAAAATCAAATTTTCTGTGCTTAAACTAAACGTTTTAAAGCAATTTTCTTTTCTTTCTATAGAACAGTTTATTAACTAATATCCCCTTTAAAAAATCTAATAATATATCAACGTAATAAGCGTTAGTTGATGTTTTTGTAATCAAAAGCCCATGTGGGACACAACGGAATTGTATGGAAAAGGAAACGAAACCGAAAACTCATTATTTTTATTTATTTTTAAAAAATAGATTTAATTGAACGTGAAAGATTTTAAGGATTTAAATTAAAGAGAAATACTCTAAATAATATTTAGAACATAACAAATCTGTGACATTGACAACCAGTTCATAATAATTTCTTGATTTACAGGCGGGACAAAACATTTTTGGAGTAAAGTACAATTTTTTTGCAAATGACTCAGGTAGTATTTTGTTTAGGTAGCGGTTAAAAGGTTAAATGAAGAAAAATCTAATAATTGTGTTCGGATTAGAACAACAATAAAAAAAATCCTAAATGCTTTGTTTTTTTACTTAGTACCTTCATCCAAAGACAATAAAACCACTACGTTTTCATCCTTCCGGGCTTATTTTCATCTGCGCTTGAACTGCCGGCCAGCAACCTAGGCTAGTCAGTTCCACAAAGTACTTCATGCCTAGCTAGAGTAAGTATAGTACAAGATGCATAGAAACCCAAAACAGAATTTTATGCCCAAAACGCTTGGTCCTCTGGAGGAAAGGTTACATTCCATTATAGGAATTTACATTCTACCTATAATTATTATTTTTTTCATAGGCTTACTCTGTGTTGCCATAGTTAAGGAATTGACAGCGCGCTCCTATCACTGATAGTTGTCATTGTCAGTTGCCAATGTGACGTTGACTGACATGTTGTGACGCTGGTTGGCTGACTGACACAACAAAAGCAAGGTGGTGGATTTCTAGAAAAGAAAATGGTTTTTTAAATCATAAAAACATAATAATCGTAAGATTATCAAAAGAATAAATACACGCCTTTTCTGCCGTAAATAAATTAATACTCCTCTCTATGAGCTGTTGAGCAAACTGGTGATATAGTGTAAAGTTTTCCTGTGTGTTCGTTTACTTTCCATAAACCGGTAAAACGTAAGTAAAATAATCAGTTTCTCTTGAGATTGCACTTATTTATTTCATGACAAATTGGAAATAAATCATTGAAAAGACCATACCCTTTTTGATATAGAAGGAAACTTCCTTGTTACAAGCATTCTGACTCATCATAGCTCATCAGATAATGGGTTGATAAAATGTTTTTATTATCTCACAGCTTTCATAAATCAAGTAGGGTTAATTCTTTAAGAATATTCAAGGTAAACAATAACTACCCTAAGTAGGTACAGTAAAACAATGGTTCATTCAAAACTGAACTTTATGTACTTCCATGCCCCCACAAAGAAACAAAACAGCTTAGATTTGCTTTGTTAAATACTAGCAGCCTATAAACGTCTTATTTTTAATTTATTGACTACACTACAAACTTAAAACACCTGACTGACGGGTCCTCTGTGCATTGTGTACCCACAATCTCTTATCTGAAACGCAATGCTGTATGCATTAAAACACATATACTTAAACCCCAACACATTTTATCTTAGTTCACCCACTTTACTGTTAACAGATGTGGAAAGCATCCATAGATGTGAAAACAGCAGCGCCTGTGGAGGCAGACGACTGGGACACAGACCCCGACTATGTGAACGATGTGACGGAGCATGAGCAGCGATGGGGTCCGGGAGGACGGAATGTTGAAGCTATTGAGTAAGTAACTAACTTTGTACAAATTCTTTATCAACACTCTTATTTAGAAAGTGCCCTTTGTCGATTCTAACGACATCGAAATATAAAAATCCTAGTTGATTAGAAAACTAGAAACATCAGCTGGACTCAATCATAAACAGCTGTCTATGATTGTTAGAACACTGTTTATAACATGTACACTAACAGACGTAACAGGAAATGAGGTAGTAACTAAATGTTTTGTTTGAGGAAATTCAAAAAGTTTGATATTTTTAAATAAATGTAGTAAATATTGAGTGAGCTGTATAAAATTTATAATGTTTACCTCATTCATTTGTTATATTGACCAGATTTTCCCTTGAGCTTTCTTATTTTCTTAATACTGTAGAAGTTAGAGCTAACCTTAAGAAGTCAGGTGCATCTACCCCTAATAGAATGATAAAATTTATTATTACAAGAGTTTAACAATGTTATTTGTTTTTTCAGCATGGCAAAACTTAGGGAAGAAGTTTTTCAGTCCGACAAGGTTGCCAAAAAGAAGCAGATGGACGAGGGGCCGAAGTCTTCGTATGGGTTTGTAAAAATTAAATTTTATGTTGAAGATTTTATTGCATAGGAAATTTTATGTTCATTATTAACTATTCGATATTTTGCTATCATGGTGTACTACTAAAAAATGACTATTATTATAATAAACCTGTAGAACTGCAAAAACCACTGCAAAAGTTATTTATGAACATAAAATTAAACTGCAATTATTTGTCCATCTTTCTTGAATTTCCATAAAGATTGTTAGATGCCTTTATAAAGTTTTCAATAAATATTTTAGGTATGGCGGTAAATTCGGAGTCCAACAAGACAGAATGGACAAATCGGCGGTCGGACATGACTACGTCGGTGTAACTGAGAAACACGTATCGCAAAAGGACTATTCAACTGGTAAAAATAATTTGAAATCACCTGTACAACCATTCCAAAAAAAATTATCACCTACATCATCGGCATACCTACCTACAAACATCCCCACTTTCATCAGCACTTGTATGTACACATTGTTGAAGATGTCTCGCCAAACGAGGGGAAATTTACCTTAATTGTCACACTTGAGAGGCTGATGGGTGATCGCAGTGAAGGTTTCAAAAATACTCAAAAAGAAGCTGCTATGAAACTACATTAAAGCCACCCATTCTAAATATACTACATTTGAACGCCCTTTGATTGGCCTTCGTAATTTGCAATTGTATGGCAAAGGGCTTTCAATGTCATTGAAATGGCTTTCAAATGTCAATTATAGGATGGGTGGTTTTAGCGTAACTCCATAGCTGCTGACCTTTATCTGGTAGGTTACCTATACCTCTTATGACTTCCACGGCCTGAATAAGCGGGGTCGATACTTGAACCGCGAACGCCACGGTTAAACATCTATAACACGAGTGTTTATTAACAGGTTTTGGAGGTAAATACGGCGTCCAGACAGATAGAATGGACAAGTCAGCGGTCGGACACGACTATGTTGGTAAAGTAGAGAAGCATGTCTCTCAGACTGACCACTCTGTTGGGTTCGGAGGGAAGTTTGGAGTGCAGACGGACAGGGTGGATAAGGTAACATTATACATATTAGCTAAATAGTAGTATATTAGCATACATATAGCTGGTATGAAAGATATACATATTCATCATCATTGGCCTTTGAGGGGCTCCGCGAAAATTGCTTAATTCTGTCCGCACCGTTTACAATATTTCTCGAAAACATCTGTACTTGTACCATAGAGCGCAGCCGGCTGGGAGCACAAAGAGACCATAGAGAAGCACTCCTCGCAGAAAGATTACAGCGCAGGGTTCGGCGGCAAGTACGGCGTGCAAGCAGAGAGCCAGGACGCGGCGGCGCTCGGCTGGGACCAGCTGCAGCACACACAGCCTCATGAGTCGCAGAAAGGTATGTACAGTATTCAATAAAAAGCTTAGAACAGATGAACACCCGAAACCCCGTCGACACCCACACCTTTCCTAATGCCGCTAAAACCGCAAGACAGAAGCCGCGCTGAACAAATACCTTCGTAGATTTTTTTAAAGGTTTTTTTTATTCTATAGATCTTTGTTTGACCACAATCTCACCTGATGGAAAGTGAAGATGTGGCCGACGATGTATCAAGGTCTAGAAGATACCTATTCACAATTGTCTTGAAAAGACCCAGGTTGTAATTGACCGGAAAAACATTAAGTTATTGGTAAATTGAACTGTATATTCATATTATCATACGTTCAATAATCGTTCGTTAGAGAGGTTTTATTTGAAACTTAACTTAAAAACGGCTCTACCCTGAATTAACTGTGGGTATGGGAGTGGAAGATCGAACTTTAGTACTCGTTGGTTTCCAGACAAAGCTGTTTCTTCATTTTGTATCAGAAGTGGTAGTTTTTTTATTAAGAATTATAACACCTGGCGTTTTCACGAACGTATTCGTGATGATGGACAAATCCTGCAGTTCACGCAGTTTTATTTATTTACCAATAACCTCGTGTACTGAATGGAGGAAAATATCACTGTATGTCAACGAGTAATTGTCGATTAACTCATATAATGTTCTTTGATAAATAACAATTTAAAAAGGTAATTTTCGTACTAAATCCACTGAAAATGACTTATGAATGAGGTTGTTAGTTATCTAAAACAGGTAAATACGATTAAGTTGGTGAGTCCAGCATCATCAATCATTTGTCTTTGCGCAGGTATTTAGACCTATCTCGAGCTTAAGGGGCCTGCGGATGATGATTTGCCCATACAAGCGTACTACCAAAATGATTTGTAATTCGAGCATATTTCCATCATATCATGTTGTTTTTTTATTCGAATAGTATATATCTAGGTCCCTGGTTGTTTTTTTCTTAATGGTGTGTATTACCTATAATGTAATGTAAACAAAAATATGCAAAATCGAATTTTGAACATTTTAACGTCGAAAATGACCTGTTTTCGTCCTATTTGTTTTGTATTAAAAACAACAATATCTCACGTTTTGTTTGTTAAGGAACATAGCTTATATTATGTAGTTACAGAATAACAACACAATGTCGAAAATACTAAAAGTTTTCAGTCATCATTTTTGGTATTACGGAACGTAATAATTCACGAATTGAAGTTGCGAGCAGCTGTCGCCGGATCCTTAAGCCCGTCACAAAGACCTATGCGTACACAAATATTACTAAATAAACCTTTGAGAGTAAAAAAATAATGTATTGTTTTTTATTACAACCTATTAAACAGATTTAAAGAGTCATTTGGTCTCTTTTCAACAACATGCGAGCAAATCCACGCGCAAAAACTAGCTAATAAAAGTTGACGTTATTTATAACTAGATGTCGCTGCTAAAAGTGAACGGAGCGTAGATCGCGCTATCGAAGCGTTTCGCGAAATGAGTCGGGCGAGAACCATAAACCCGTTGACTTCGTGCCTCAATCTATTGAGTAAGGAAATTATTGGGCCCTGTTAATCGCTGGGCAATGTCCGTAAAGGGCGAAACGGTTTTTGAAGGGCTCAGGTCGTCCCTTGGGATGGCACCTACTTTGTGCTGGCCTGAGGTGAAGCGATCTGCCTTTATGAAAATACTCAGAAAATTCGCACCATCCACCTGCTGTCATAAGAATGACAGGTGGATGGTGAAAAATAATGATAACATGAAATATCCAACAATGGTGAGTGTCGATTCAGATTGGATGGCATCATTTTTGTTTCTTTGTTTTATGCAGCAAGTTTTTTGTTTTTACGTTTTCTTCATCAGTAATAATACTCAGGCCCGTATTATGAAAACTTGCTCAGTCATTAGATCTATCCTTGAGCAGCGCTTTTCTATGGCAAATATTTTGACAACCTTTGTGGAGCGGTGGGCGTAGGCCCGCCTGCGACGCAGGAGGTTGCGGGTTCGATTCCCGCCTTGGGACGAATATTTGTACGATCTGCAGGTATTTGTTCCGGGTGTTCTGGTCGTTCTGGTCGTAAAAAATATCTATTTATGTAACGTATTGTATTATATATATCAGTTATCTAGTACCCATAACACAGCATCTGCTTAGCTTGGGGCTAGATAATGCTGTGTGAATTGTCCAGCATTATTTATTTATTTATTTATAAGCGTTGCTGAAGCATAGATCTTAATGAATGAGCAAGCTTTCATAATACGGGCCTAAGTTTCGTCGAATGATAATCATAAATAAAACCGGCCAAGTGCGAGTCGGACTCGCGCACGAAGGGTTCCGTACCATTATCTACATATTAAAACGACAAAAAATCACGTTTGCTGTATGGGAGCCTCCTTAAATATTTATTTTATTCTGTTTTTTAGTATTTGTTGTTATAGCGGCAACAGAAATACATCATCTGTGAAAATTTCAACTGTCTAACTATCACGGTTCATAAGATACAGCCTGGTGACAGACGGACAGCGAAGTCTTAGTAATAGGGTCCCGTTTTTACCCTTTGGGTACGGAACCCAAAAAAATATCACGTAATTACCACTTAGTTATTGTTTACACATTGGAACGAATTGTTTCTGTAATTTGTGAGGTACAAAGTTCAAATTGTGTAGTTAATTGTGCCTACTGACATTATCAGAAATTTACTGTTTTTTTACACGACAAAACGCCGAATCAAAACGAATTAACCTTTGTAACTATCATGGCTAATTACGGGCAAGGCAAGAGACCACGATTTGTGAAGTTTTCAGTCATCAGCCCGATTTTACCCACAAAACTGATTTGCCTCCAAGGCCGAAGATGTATCTATTGTGAGTTCATTGTAAATCAGTGATAAAAAGCGTAGTTATCCCTGTTTCATAGAAAAACCTCTTGATAAATCACGGTCGCAGCACATATCGCGTGTCACACCGTGTGACACGCGATATGTGCTGCGACCGTGATTCACACGTCGCCGACTCTACGTGGTAGTAAATAGGTATATATTGTATGTATGTTAGAATAAGGTATACCTACATTTTATATCGGCCGTAGTTTTTAAGTTTTTACATCCTGTACTAGACTAACGTTGCCTGAAATAAATGTTTTTTTTTAAATAAATTATCTTCTACTAGGTGTTCCTTGCGGTTTTACCCGCGTTAAATTCGAATGTCAGATTCTTAGGGCGTGAAGGAAGGACAAATAAACAAACACACTTTCGCATTTATAGGTAATATTAGTTAGTATGCCTTTACTTGTGTCGTATGAATTGTCCAGCATTTTTTATTTATGAAGTGTGCCTTGAACTCCTACGGCGAATGCCTACAACATGAGAATGAATACGAAAAATATGTTATTTCCATACAACCTCTTTGAAACATGATAAAATATTAACAAACTAACGGTCCACTCCGGCTTTGCACGGGTTTATTTTATCGCCTATGTTCATCAGAGATAATGTAGGATTCTAATGGTGAAAGATTTTTCAAATCGGTCCAATAGTTTCGGAGCCTATTCAATTCAAACAAACAAATCTTTCCTCTTTATAATATTAGTATAGATAATATTACAATCAAATAATAGAAACAAATTAGAACTAAAACTACAATGGAAACAATTGAGGTAACTGCAGACTGTTGCATATAATCTACAGGTAGCTCGACTAAGAACATCATTAACATTCATTACGGATGTAAACGGGTTAAATACGAGCCTTATTTGTGTTGGAGGAACACCAACGTTGCTTCCTTTAACGAGGGACTTCTTCAAGGTGAGTGCGGTTCTAGACCCGCGCGTTCCGCATCCCTCCGAGCTACGCAAGAGCGCCCGTTGCGCTTCCAACACAAATATGGTTCATAGTTTACCCGCTTAAAACATCCGTAACGAATTCGTCATACTACGATAGTTTTTATAGTAAATATCATTGACATTATTATAATTAATGTGATATCGTTTGTCAGATTACGCGATCGGTTTCGGCGGTAAATACGGCGTGCAGACAGACAGACAAGACGCGTCCGCGGTCGGCTGGGACCACCAGGAGAAGACACCGGCACATGCTAGTCAAGTTGACCATAAGAAGGTAAGTTTAAGTTATAATTATTATATATAACTAGTCACTTCCCGCGGCTTCGGTTTTCAAAGCTTATTTCATTCCCATGGGAACTGTTATAAACTTCGATAAAAGTAAACAAGAACCTTTTTTACTTTTATCGAAGATTATAAAGGATAAAAAGCCTATGTTTTGTTCTAGGTTAGATATATATTTATATGTATGCAAAATTTCAGGCCGAACCGCTGTGTGGCTTGTAGAAGTAACAAACATCCATAATCATCCATCCAAATGTTTGCATCACACTAATATTATCACAATTATATGCGAAAGTTTGGATGTTTGGATGTTTGTTATCTATTCAAGCCAAAACTACTGAACGGATCTTTCTCATCTTCTAAAATATATTATATAATATATTCTATTATCTAATTTTGTACACAGGTAGTTCTAGACCTAGTAGTAAAAAAGCCTATGTTTTATTCCAACATAGGCTTTTTTTCCCATAAACAAGGTCCCATGGAATAGAAATAATTATAAACAACGTTTGCGACGCCGCGGGGAGAAACTAGTTAATAACATTAGTGTGTTATGATACACAAATTACCCGCTGGGGTAAACGTGTTCTTGAGTGGAGACCGCGACTTGGCAAACGTAGGGCGCCCTCCGACCAGGTGGGATGACGATTTGCGAAAGACTGCTGGCAGATGCTGGATGCGGCAAGCGGAAGACAGGGCGCTATGGCGCTCATTAGGGGAGGCCTATGTCCAGCAGTGGACTAATATAGGCTGATGATGATGTTGATACACAGGCAGTTCTTAAGCTCAAGCGTGTATATCTTAGGGCGATTTACCCTGATTTTTATATATATAGGGATTAGTCGGTAATGTTATTTATTCCTTTAAAATGATAAATTAACTTCATTTTACTTGATTACTTTTATAATTAACTACCTACATGCATACAAAACTTGTAGTAGAAATGAGTCGAAACCAAATTTTACAGAAAATACAATAATACAAATTATTGTATTTTCATGGTAGAATCGAACCCACAACATTCGGCTTTTCCGGCTGGTCTTCATGAACCCTGCATTATGCACACGTAAACGTAGTTAATTCATGGATTTTAAATCGATTCTTCCCTAGAAATATCAGTTTGTATCTGTATTTTTTATCTTCAGGGTTTCGGCGGTAAATTCGGCATAGAAGCCGACAGGGTCGACAAGTCGGCTCACAGGTTCGACGAGGTAGAGAAAGTCGGCACCAACTACACGAAACAAAAGCCCGACATCGGCGGGGCCAAGCCTTCGTCGCTGCGGGCGAAGTTTGAGAACATGGCGAAGGAGAAAGAACAGGTAAAATTAACAATTATTATATTAAAGAGAAGAACCGACAACCACTGGGGTAAACGTGTTCTTGAGTGGAGACCGCGACTCGGCAAACGTAGTGTAGGACGCCCTCCGACCAGGTGGGATGACGATTTGCGAAAGACTGCTGGTAGATGCTGGATGCGGCAAGCTGAAGACAGGGCGCTATGGCGCTCATTAGGGGAGGCCTAAGTCCAGCAGTGGACTGATATAGGCTGATGATGATGATGATATTAAAGAGTGAAGTTTACTTATACGAGCATGTGGTTCCATGTTGGTTCGTGAGATCTTTCAGGAGGCGGATAGTGTGCGACAGTGGCTGACATATTTGTATATCACACTAATATTTATAATCTTTTATTTTTATTTAAAAGTGAATGTTTGGATGGATGTTTGTTTGTAACTTCTTCACTCCAAAACTACTGAAAGAATCGTGCTAAGGTTGCATAGGTTTAGCAATAAACCTGGAAAAAACATAGCCTACTTTTTCTACACTAATATTATAAAGAGGAAAGATTTGTTTGTTTGAATTGGCTCCAAAACTACTGGACTGATTTGGAAAATTCTTTCACCTTTAGAATCCTACATATATAGCAAGTTTTCATAATAAGGACCTAAGAAACATCAAACATATTTTGCGCTTTCCATGTTACATCCATAAATCACGTATGTAGTGGCAAAAGCTAGTTATAAATTTTAATAATAACTGTGGCGTGCTTATTTTTTGTTTATTATCACCTTGTCACCTTCTATTGTATTTACAATATTTTTTAGTCGATACCATTTCATTGATTCCATGTCATTTCTGTAGGAGAGCGCTAGGAAAGGGCCCTCTGCCGCGGGCGGCGGGAAACCTTCGTCGCTGAGAAACAAGTTCGAGAATATGGCGAAGGAGAAGGAACAGGTTAGTTTGTTCTCTTTCATGACTAAACCTCATTCAAGTCATTCATGTGGCATTTGCATTTCATGTATTTTTAGGGTTCCGGACCCAAAGGGTAAAAACGGGACCCTATTACTAAGACTTCGCTGTCCGTCTGTCACCAGGCTGTATCTCATGAACCGTGATAGTTAGACAGTTGAAATTTTCACAGATGATGTATTTCTGTTGCCGCTATAACAACAAATACTAAGAAACAGAATCAAATAAATATTTAAGGGGGCTCCCATACAACAAACGTGATTTTATTGCCGTTTTTATAGATAATGGTACGGAACCCTTCGTGCGCGAGTCTGACTCGCACTTGGCCGGTTTTATTTGGATTCCGTACCCACAAGGTGCTAGGCAAAAGGTGTGTACAATACTGATCGGTGTTACGGTGCGTAATGTACCATTGGCCATACCAGCGTGCATGATACGTTACGTTACGCCATGTGATAAAATCCGTCTCGTTGCTCGTTGCGGGCACCTTCTTTCCCCGTACTGAACTGAACACGACACGAACAATCAATCAATTTATTTATTACATGATATACATGTTATAAAAGTTGTTATATTAAAATGGCATGTCACAAAATGTAGTCTGCCCTAGGCTAGGCTTTAGGCTTGCAATGTTTAAAATTTACAATAAATAATTTTTACTTTTTACAATTCTAAAATAAATCTCACGAATATTATAAACGTGAAAGTTTAGATGGATGGATGGATAGATAGATGGATGTTTGTTCCTTTATCACGCCAGAACGGCTGAATGGATCTGAATGAAATTTGGCACAGAGATAGATTATAGTCTGGAATAGGACATAGGCTTTTTATCCCGGAATTCCCACAGGAACGGGAACTACGCGGGTGAAACCGCGTGGCGCTGCTAGTACTACATAAAATCACAGACAAATAAAAGATATAATAATCATAAAACAATCAATAGAAAAAAATTACAACAATAAAAATAAAAAATTGAAAATGAAATTCCAAAAATAAATTAGATGACAATGATACCTACATAAAAAAAACACTCGCTGTGTTACACACGGGATACACCCCCGAGGCATTCCTTATAATGTAGTAATAAAAATAAAACAGGTGGCGGCGCCAGTGTGCGTCGAGATACGG
The DNA here is from genome assembly GCA_947086465.1 of Eupithecia exiguata. Taxonomy (NCBI): domain Eukaryota; kingdom Metazoa; phylum Arthropoda; class Insecta; order Lepidoptera; family Geometridae; genus Eupithecia; species Eupithecia exiguata. Next base: position 1,329,008 of record OX352246.1, read on the forward strand.
TACAGGGTCGTGTGCAATCGGTATTCTAACCAAACGTAAACCGAAATGTCAACAAAAATAATTACACACTGTTGCATTGTTTAAATATTAATTTTAAATAATAAATACTATGTATTTTGTTACAGGAAGCACTTCAATCGGTGCAGAAAATAAGAGAGCAGAGACAACAAATAGACAAGGATCTGTCGCAAAAGGTAAGAGTTCACCGGAAAGATTCGCATCAATTATTTTAATAAAGAAAATTACAATAAAATAATATAGAAGGGATACCCTTTTTTAACCGACTTCGAAAAAAGGAAGAGGTTCTATGCTCAGCTGTATGTTTGTCGATTTCTCCGTCAATGTTGGACCTATATTGATAATTATTTCGCTATTGCATAGAAAATGATCCCTAGGTGGTCCCAATTGGTCAAACAATTTTATAACCGAGGGATCAGTATCTGTCTCGCAAAACTGAAAACAGTGTAAAATTAACGCATTCACTGGCCAATGCAACTTGCAAGCGCACGCCGCCCCTGCACAGTGCTCCGGATGAACGAGTATGTCGAAAGCCACGAAAGTGTTGAGGGATTCAAAGTCGGTTCAAGGTTTTTTCATAACAATCAAATTATTTTAGTTAATCTCACTAATATTATAAACGTGAAAGTTTAGATGAATGGATGGATAGATAGATGGATCGATGTTTGTTCCTTTATCACGCCAGAACGGCAAAACGGATCTGGATGAAATTTGGCACAGAGATAGATTATAGTCTGGAATAGGACATAGGCTACTTTTTATCCCGAAATTCCTACGGGAACGGGAACTACGCGGGTGAAACCGCGAGGCGCTGCTAGTTTTGAATAATTATTACGCGTAATTTCCAGACCTACCTACTACCAATAAAAATAATGTGTTTTTATACAGATACCACTCTTGACGTGTTATCAAACTGATGCTACCTAAATCATCTGTCGTAGTTGTAATTACCCCGATAATATCAGTCATCTAGTACCCATAACACAAGCTCTGCTTAGCTTGGGGTTAGATGATGCTGTGTGAATTGTCCAGCAATATTTAAATACTGCTAGAATTTATTTACAGAAAATTACAATATACAATACAATAATATTTACACTTAAATCTATTTTCAAAAATTCTAAACCGTCACCAGAAGGCAAAGTGCCCAGAATGCTGGCAGCATTGCCACTGTATATTCAAATTAAATAATTATATTATATTTAATATTCATTTAAATACTGTATATTTTTATATTCATCTTAATTCCTCAGGAAAAAGATAAAGTGGAAGTGGAACCATCCCAACCATCGCCGGAACCAGTCTACGAGCAAGCGAAGACACCCATCGAAAAGGAAGCTCATTTCACTACACACCAGACTACGGCCCATCACGCTACGGACCACACTGCGGCCCACACCACGGAAACAAGGGAGGAAGAAGTCGCTGAAGAGATAGTGAACCTGCCTGATGTCACTAGAGTTGGGGCGCCTAAGGAGGAGAAAGAGGAGGTAAGGGAAGTCCCTATCAGCACACTTACGTCAACGCTGACGTGTTCGAATGACTGCTGAACATGCTCTCACAGGGGAGGTTTGCTATTATCGTCACGCTCCGCAGGTGAATTGATAATCGCAGAGGTGTTAAAAATACAGAGAAGGAAGCTCCTCTGGTACGTTCCCTTAGTCGACTCTTACGACATCTATGGCCTGAGTCGACCTGGGTCGACTCAAATCTCACGACATCTCACCAAGGGGAGAGGGGTCTCGAAAAATTGACAAAGTCGCCTCACGTAATTAATGGATGCCCCCTAACACCCTTTTCAAATATATTTTTTAGTCCACTATCGGAAGAAGTTAAATACTACAACTCTTTATAATATAACTCTTTATGAAAATAAGCTTGAGTTAATATTACGATATCTCCACAGATAACCCGGCAGCCGACGATCGTGGTGTCCCCTGTCGGGTGGGAGACAGAGACAGGTGGCGAGACGGGCTCCGGGGATGAAGAGGAAGGATATACCGCACGAGCGCTGTACGACTACCAGGCGGCGGCACCCGACGAGATTAGCTTCGACCCTTCGGATGTTATCACTAACATTGTCATGGTCAGTTTTTCGCTCCTCGACTATAGTCGCGGTAGTCTAGCGCGGTGTAGCATTGACCTGTATTCGTTCAGATGGTCGATGGTTTGAATCTTGCTCAGCTTTTCCACAAATGGCGCGCATTGCGCCCTTTTAAGCGGCTTATAATTATGGTCCATCTGCTGGTTCCTTCCAATAGTAGTAAAAAATCGTCGTTTTCCCTCCCATGATGTAACTCTACCTACCTACCCATTAAGTGCCTTATATACCTACTAGCAGCGCCTCGCGGTTTCACCCGCGTAGTTCCCGTTCCCGTAGGAATTTCGGGATAAAAAGTAGCCTATGTCCTACTCCAGACTATAATCTATCTATATATTTTGCCGTTCTGGCGTGATAAAGGAACAAACATCCATCCATCTATCTATCTATCCATCCATCCATCCATCCATCCATCTAAACTTTCACGTTTATAATATTAGTGAGATATTAGTGAGATTACTGTAATGTATTTTCGTTGCAAATAAATATATTTTATCTTTATCGTCAACAGATCGACGAGGGTTGGTGGCAAGGCCTCTGCAAAGGCGCGTATGGACTGTTCCCAGCCAACTACGTACAACTGCAGGACAAGTGAGCGTGGACCTTTATTAACATTCCTACCGTGCGTTTTTAGGCATGACCTTTTAATTATTTCTAAAAATCTGCTCTGCAAATGAAGATATAAGGTGCCCTAATAGGCAAGGAATCGCGCGTTCGAACGATGCTATTTCGACCCGCGCTCTAACAAAAATAGAACTTCATGTTGTCGTCACGTATCCATTGAAATAATGAAATCAAAGTTAACACTTTATTTTTTTAGTTAGTTTATTAGAAACTTTTTAAAGGTATAAATGTCGTGGTAAGGAACGTCTTAAGCACTTTGAATTTTGTATTGAAACTGCTTTTTTATAGTCAATAAACCTTCCTTTGACCGTCCTGGTGGAAATCGCTTGACGAAATCATATCGTATAGGGACATTAGCACATACTTAATGCTTATTTTTCTGCTATGCGGTAGCTGGATGTGTGTGCTATGTCCTTGCGTGCGATTTTTACTGGTAAGGATAATGCTATAAAGTGTTCTGCAGGGTGCCACGTAACATCTGTTTAGTACACATGTTAGGTGGCACCCTGCACTCCCCCTTTTAAGTAGTTTTTTTTTAATTTGGTTATTATATTCGTGTTTTTTACACACACGTTCAATGTATAGTTATACAAATGTTTTTTGCTTGTTTTCAGCAGAACAATTGTTTTGTCATGAAATTATTTAAAAAAATATGTAAATCCTTTGAAATTGCAAAACAATAATAATAATGTAAGAATACACGTACAAGAAATCGAATGTGAAGAAAAAACGACTTGTAAAAAAAAAGTAAAAACTGATCGAAACGGGGTCCAGAGTCATTCCCTTTCGGGTTTGTACACACGTTTCGTGGCACCTTGTATAAGTGAAATCAAAACAAACGCAACAATAACGAACAAAACGCTATAGAAAGAAATGTTGAAAAAGCCCGATATAATATCAATCGCTTCACGTAATTTATAATATAAAAAATATATGTTTCTACGAATTACTTGAGTTAGAAGTATTATGCTATAAAATATAAGATAATACTTTATTAATCACCTTAAAAAACACGTTATATTTAATTAAACATATTATAGAGAACTGCAATGGATTTGCCTGATTTTTGATTTAAAATATATGGTATGTTGCATTTTAAAAGTATTTACTAAATCATTATTTACTTGTATTATAGTAAAGACTAGATAGTTTTAGCAAACGGTGACTTTTGTAAAAATAACAAACTAATTCAGTATGAAAATTTTGCAATAATTTATTGTAATTTCGTTTAAAAATAATTGTTTTAAATTGCCAGACAAAGCTTTTTGCGGTTAGATTTGTTAAATACAATTTTTAGCTTTACTTACCTATGGAATTTAATCATGAATTGATTTTGATTTAATCTATGCCTAATTTAAGTGTTAAAAGTATTTCTAAGTAGGCTGTTTTGTACATTCAATCTATCCAGCCTATCCATTTTAGCTATCCTACAGTCAAGGTATACAAGAAATATAAAAAAAAATTAAAAATCAGAGATATATTGAATGTAGGGAACGGCCATAAGTGGACTCAGAATTGGTGACTATAATGTCTTCCTAAAAAAACGTACCTCTGTGTGGTCACATCTTATGTTAAAATATTTTAATACAAAAAAAACAACTGAATGTTTTAAAAATGAAAAAAGTTCCCAAAAAAAATCTCTATTTCGGTGGGACTCGAACCCGCGCCCTACGAGTGTTCTCTAAGCAACTAAGCCACGAAATCTTAGTCGGTTCCTTCGAAAATCTTTGGAACCTCTTTCGAACTACCAGCGATACAGTCCGTAAGATTTCGTGGCTTAGTTGTTTACCCGTACTGAGGGCGGGGCGCAGGTTCGAGTCCCGCCGAAATAGTCAATTTTTGGGAACTTACTTCATTTCTTATAGATAGGTACCCAAAGTGCGGGTAAGCACTAAAACAAAAAACCTGTTTTTTTCTCAACCATGTGTTCTTTAAAAAGATAATCGAGCGATTACATTTTAATTGACGTTTAGTTAGATATAAGCTTTCTCACGTGCTCGCGGGACGCGAAACGCGCGCGTCTAGAACCGCACTCACCCGGAAGAAGTCCCTCGTTATGGAATGAATCTTTGGTTTTCTTCCAACACAAATAAGGTTCATAGTTAACCCGCTTACATTGATAATGATATCGTCAAGCTACGACAGTTTTAAATTGTAGTATTGTTAATTTTAAGATTAGTTTTGAAAACATCGAATAGACGCAAAAAAAATAACTAAACGTTGACGGCTGCTGATTGACCGGTTATCTTTCAGAGAACACCAATGAAAGGGGATCAGGTTATCCGTTCCAATGAAATTCTAAATTCATTCCCAATGAGAATAAATTTAGAATTTCATTGGAAAATATCTTCGTACGAGAAATTTGTCCTTCAATCTAGGGTTCATCTCCACATTTTTATTACGCACTATCATTTATAAATTATTCATTAGATCGATTTCATAAATATAAAATAATTATTAAGTGTAATAAAATTTAAAATGAGGTTTGAAATTGTGAATTTGAATGAGCATTCAGTTGTTTTAGGATTACAATTTACAAAAAAGTAGTTTAGTCAAAATTGTTTTCTATTAGAAAGTTGTAAGTTTTAGCGAAATTATACCGGTTTGCTTTTGGAAGTTCAAACCTTAATTAAATATCTTGGTGAAACTGGCCTCAGAGATTTAATTGTTCTTAACTGCAACCGCGTATACCAGGGTTAATATTACATTAAATCCTAATTAAACCAACTCTTTTTATGAAAGTTTATGGCTCGATTCGAATATGATTCAATGTATTGTTTGCATCGTACAATAAGTACGCAATAAATATCATCATCATCAGCAGCCTATAGTAGTCCACTGTTGGACATAGGCCTCCTATGGCCTATGGCGCAATAAATATATGATTCGAAAATCCTACAATTGAACGTCTGTTTTAAAACCTGGTAAACGCAATGTTTTCCTTACTTCTTGATTTTATTGCATTGCTCAGATAAATATAAAAGTATATTTAAACATAATAAACAAGAAAATGTAAAATTTAATAAATAAATAATAAAATATGTTAAGTAAGTGGACATTCGTATGCATGGTATTTAATGCCAAACTATGTTTTATATGATCAATTTATTGTTTAAATGATTTAATAAATATTTTATAGCTATAAATATGTTTTTTATTCAAATTAGTTCGTATAGAAATTGTTTCAGAAGGTACCTATGGTTTAGTTTGAAGAAAACCTTTTCATACAATAGAAAGGAAGTCGTTTTACCTTTAGACGACCTCTTTGGCGCTAAAGAAGCATTTTTTTTCTAAAATTTTCCTGAGGCGCTTATACCGTGAGTTCAACTCTCGTCGCGGGACAAGTACCTACTATATGTGTAGTATACAATGATCTATATTTTTTTCCAGCCTGTGTTTTTAGTAATTTATTTCGAAAATAAAAGTTATGTAGGTACCTACCTAGCTGTATCAGTCATCTATTACGAGTAGCACATGTTCAGAGCCCTGAGTTCCACATTTTGCTTGTAACGAGACATTGTGACGTCTATTTTTGTATGGGATTTGGTACAGCGCCTCTAGTAGGCAGACATGGAATTACTCAAATCCCATACAAGAGACGTCACGAACACGATGACTTCTTGTCTCTTTGTTGAGGCTATATTAAGCGGAGTGAAATGCCCTAAGTAAAGGGCATGAATGAAATGAGTTTAACGAGCTTTAAGTACTCCCGTGAAATTGTTGGTGAAATCGGCCCGAGCATAAAGCGGTAAAATCTCACCAAGAGCGATGTCAAACGGCTGATAAAGAAGTTGGTAATTAAACTCTGTTTGGTCCTTTATCTGCTTGCTTAATAGATTTCCGTTTGGAGGATGAACATTTTCGTAATAAATTCGTACTAAAGAGGCGAACCTAACGGCCTTGGTTGTCAAACTAGGTCTGGGTCTCACGAGATCCTCGTGGTAAAAAATTCGAATAAAATAAAATTCATTCAAAATACATCTTAATTTTTAGTAGCAATTTTGATGTATTGGACAATGGATAAATTAATAACAATGAAATAAGCACATTTTCAGAACCTGATTCTGTTTCTCTGATTATTAAGTTTACTAACTTTTTGTCATAGGTATCGTATATTTGGAATCTTCTTTATTATTAATTAATATTACCAAATTACACCATTTGTATTGAAATTCTAACATGATTTTTATAGAAAATTATTTGCGACTTTTACAATGGTTTTCTTTTTTTTTTAAATACACCTAGCTGATCAAAAAAATAAAAAATACATTTCCAGGCGCAGGCGGACTTTTGCCCACCACGCCGCAGAGGTCGATTATGTTTTTTACTATGCATAGATAACACTCAGGCACCCGTTGCACCCCCATGTTAAGACGGCCCTGTTTTTCATTTGCATCGTATTGTATACTCTTTGGTCTCGCGTAGTTATTGTAGGTATACTCTGCTCTTTGGCGTCAGCTATCATCACATACATACTTATTTTATACTCTTTGCATCTTACGTAGTTATTGTATACTCTTTGTTTGCATCACATCACCATGAAATTCCTCAATGTTTACCCAAATTCTAAAGCACATCCTACTGCTGACAATATTTCACATCGTATCATGCGAATATGATAACCGAGTGATCACCACACTGAAGTACTCTCAATACCGCGTCCAACCGGTCATCGTGAACGGAAACCCCGCTCATAAAGGACAGGTACCTTTCATATCACATCATCAGCCGGTGTACGTCAACTGCTGAAAATAGGTCTCCCCAAACGACACGAATCTGTCCTGAGGCGCCTCCATCCATCGACTCCCTGCAACCTCCCTGAAATACAAATGAAATACCTGCCCTACATACTGGCAGGTAACTTGTTTTTATCCCGGAAAGCTTTCCAGGTTATGATAAAAACTAGCCTATTAGGTACCTGGTATCCGATTCCAGAACGTGCAAAGTTTCAACCTAATCCGTTCAGTAGTTTTCCTGTTATCTCGGGTCGTGGAGCACACATCTTCATAAACTTTCCCCTCTACACCTATAAAAGGATTTATTTAAAACAAGCAACATCACAGCATGGTATGTAGGCACATACCTTAATCAAACAAAGCATAGGCATGCTTTGTGATCTGAATGATTGTACCTTGGTAGGTACCTTGATTTTTGTGCCCTAGGTGTGAAGTTTTATAGGAAGTTGCTTTAGGCCCAAAACGGTCCCTGTCACAGAGTAGGTAAGATAGTTTTGTGCACAATTATTACTTCCAATTCTGGTTTTCCGGAGAAGTTATCATGTGCTGGGCATGTACATCTGGTTCCCAAAGCTAATAAAAGAAAATAAATCTAGGTAAGTTAATAAATCTAGGTACCTAAATAACATAAACTCTAGCTCCTGTCTTTAGCTGATGCCGTGCGAGAATGAATGAGTAAATATAACTTTATTGCACTTTAAACATAACAAATAAAAATCTTATATCTTAATTAAAACATGATCAGTACAATAGGCGGCTTTATCGCTGAAAGCAATTTTTCCCAGGCAACCTGGGAATGGAGAAAAACATAAGTTCAATAAGAGTTGGTAGAGCTTAAACAGTAAAATAAATTTAACATATGATGTTATAATGAGAATGACCGAATGGATTTATTTATATATATATACCTACGTGACATCCGTCTCCCTTCGCAGGTTCCCTTCCTCGTGTCCTTCAAAGAACCAGGGGGCTCTCTCGGCCAGGGCCGTGTCGTCTGGAAGAATCTGTGTGGTGGAACCATCCTCAACGAATCCAAGGTAACGTAACTTGTTGCAACAGCTAGCATTACGTTTCACAGAAACGTAGGGGCAACATTATTTATTTATTTATTTCATTTATTTGCTTACATGTACGTACAATTTATTCTTAGTCTATGTGAATGGCTAGTTGTAGGTGGTCAGTACATGCACCCTGTAAGGGCACTGCAAAAATTAAGGCACTTTATACAATAGGTAATAGTTGATTGGATATAAAAGAAATGTCAAACTAATATTAATAAAAATTTAAAATTGGAAGTAAAATTAATTTTGCATGCATAATAGAACATAATTTAGAATAAATAGGATACTAATTTGCATTCATACACAAATTTTGCGTTAATTTTGCATTATGCGAGGTACAATCAACAAAAAGATCCGCCTAAACAACACAAGGATGGTTTTTCTGTGACGTGACCGGCTTGCTCGATTTCTGTTTTTATGAATGAATTCATGAATGTACATAACATAACGAAAATAAAACTACATCTAAATTAAAAACACAATTAGTACAAAAGGCCTTATCGCTATCGATTTATCCCAGGCAACCTTGGAATGGAGAAACAGATATAATTCTAATATGAGTTGGATTTCTATGGACTGACACGGGTCATGCACTGTTTAATATAAACTGCTTCATACAAAATGTATGTAACGTTTAAAATCTGAGCCCTGTCCGGGCAACCTACACATCACGCCAGCACGGTCTATTATAAATCATCGTTGATAGGAGCTAGGTACTTAATTAGTAAAAAAAAGTTAAATAAAGTTAAGTTAACAATAAATAGTTTTCTCTCTTTCTCTCAAGGTGCTCACAGCGGCCCACTGCTTCGAACTAGACGGCTTCCTCTATGCCAAGCACCCGGACCTCTTACGAGTCGTCGCCGGTAGCCTCAAAAACGACCTCGTCCACTCCGGACGTACAGAATCCAACGACGAATCCCAATGGAGAAACATCAAGGTGCTCAAGATACACCAACAGTTTTCCTTCCCTCAAAATGATATCGCTCTAGTATTCGTTGACAGGCCTTTCAAGATCTCTGATACCGTTGATTACATTGTACCGGCGGTGCAAAATACAGATTATCCGAAGAGCTGCTTCTCAGCTGGGTTCGGAAGGGTGTCCCATGTCCACGCAAAGTTTAAAGCCAGTCCAATAATGATGCTGGCGAAGATTGAACCGATGACAAGGTTCAAGTGCAGTGTTCTATGGGGTATGAACATGAACGACTTTATTTGCACGCATTCTGTTATTTCTGACGTGGCTATGGGTGATTCTGGGGGGCCGCTTGCGTGTGTGGGGACCCTGGACCCCATAGAACGGTCAACGGGTAGAAAGGTCTTGGTAGGAGTAGTGAGTGGAAAGAATTTTGATAGGACTACTTTGTATACGCGCGTATCTCGTTATAAAGATTGGATTGATTCTGACGGAATAAATTCAAGTTGTATTGTCCAGTTCAATTTGTGTCTGTTGCTCATTACATGTTTCGGTTTAATATATCTTTTGTTTTATTTGATTTGCTAGGTTTCTTTCTAAATAGCACCCGACTGTGGTTCAATACTACATGTGAATACACCTTATTAAAAATACGTCATGTAAATTTTGGTTCGGAACGAGAGTCATACAAAGTCTTTCGAATTATTACCTCAAGGAATAAAAATATCGACGCCGGATCGTAGAATCAGTCCGTTTGTTGAATGGCTAGTTCGATTGCAAAACGAACACAGATTTTTTGGGAATACCTAATTAATTTCATTCGACGAGATGGTTTTATGACGGTTAACCGTTTGTTGAACGTTGATTGTTCAAAAATCAACACAGGCAATTAATTGAATTTCGCTGTTTTGCAATCCGCTTCGACAGTCTACAAACGGACTGATTCTAGGACGGCGACATATACAATTCGTGAGGTAGGTAAATAGTACTTTAGTACTATACTTATAAATCTGTGGTAAATAGTTTCCAAATACTATAATATAATATTTTGTCAAAGTAAAGGAGCCACAGTTTCATGCTATCGAATTTATTCACATAATGAATAAATTCGAAGAAATGAAAGAGAATACATTCACATAATGTAACCAATATTATGACGGATTTACATGTGATGCGATAGATAACAAACTGTCCAAAAGCACTTCTTCTATTTAGTCTATGCCCGCGGCTTCGTGCGCGTTGTTTTGGCCACATTTAAAGGCCCACCCACCCATGGGAACTGATTTATGGGATAAAACGTAGCATAAGTTTTATTGCAGGCTTAAAACTACATTAATGCAAATTTTCCGCCTATCAGTTCAGTAGATATGGCGTTAAGAAGTAACAAACGTCCATCCATCCAAACTTTCGGATTTAACAATATATAAAATGTAAAATTCGAATTTCAAATTTCTAGGGGATAAAAAGTTTTTTTTGATATTTTTCCAGGACAAAAAGTAGCCTATGTTACTCTGCATCCTTTCAACTAACTCTATGCCAAAAATCAAGTCGATTGGTTCCTAAGTCCGGGCGTGAAGGAAGGACAAACAAACAAACATACTTTCGCATTTATATTATTAATTAGGAGCAGTGGTGGTGTATATGCTAGATATACCCGATAACAGAATACAATATTTACAACTAATATTACACAAGTCTATTTTCTAAAAATCTAAGCCAACACCAGAAGGCAAAGTGCCCAGAATGCTGGCAGCATTGCCACGTTGAATGGCATTGCTAATTCGTTGACCAAAATAAAAGCCAGCAAAGACAGTTAAGAAACTACTGAAAACAGAATTAAAATTTCCACCAAAAAACTAGGTTGTATCTATTTAAAGTTAAACTACAATTTTAAACAATATTCCAAAAACAATCAAAATCCCCCCTAAGAAACGTTTTACCTCTGTAAATTAACTTAGGTATTTGACACATCTCTTGAGTGGAAAAACTTTCATAAAGTGCGCTTATAGATTGTCCTTCCTTTGAGAGGGGTAAAAAGTTAATGAATTTCATAAAGGTTGTTGATTTATGTTTAACAGCTTCGTCTCTTATCTTCTTAGGTCGGGATTAATATAATAGAGCCTTTGTTTTGGTAGGTCAGTCGGTTATTAATTATAAGTATTATTCTATAGGCATATGTTATAAATAAAAGATTTGCTGTAGTGTCCCTCCAAAAGTGTATAGGTTAAGAGTACAAACGCACTACGCGTCAGCGGAACTGCGCGGCCGCGGCACTTTATGTCAAACTAGCAGCGCCTCGCGGTTTCACCCGCGTAGTTCCCGTTCCCGTAGGAATTTCGGGATAAAAAGTAGCCTATGTCCTATTCCAGACTATAATCCATCTCTGTGCCAAATTTCATCCAGATCCGTTTTGCTGTTCTGGCGTGATAAAGGAACAAACATCCATCCATCTATCTATCCATCCATCCATCTAAACTTTCACGTTTATAATATTAGTGAGATAGTGAGATTAGAACAAATCACCAAATAAGCCGTGCGGCTTTTTTCGTCATTAGTTCTTATTTGACGGGCAGTGTCGCGGCCGCGCAGTTCCGCTGACGCGTAGTGCGCTTCCACCTTAAGATAGATTGAGTTTATGCAATGAATTTAAATGCCTCAAAAAAGTATAACTAGACACCTCTAATGCAATGCTACAGTCACCTTAAACTTCGCTAGTAGGGAAAATCATATTCATCAAAAAACTAATAACTATACTATGTCGGAATGGGATTTTGATTTATTTTTAATTTTTTTTCCCCGTATATTATTTATTTTCGCCTAAAGTAGGGCTAAAATCAGTGCTGAAACACCAAAGTTTGGAAGCTTGTATTTTTCAAATAAATAGGTACATATATACTTTTTTACGATATTGGGTATACACAAACATAAAAATCTACAGTTCTCAGAGAAAATTTCATGAAACTTGATATGATCCTTGGAACAAATGAATGAATAATAAATTGATTAGTACCCTTAGTTTTGGATGATCAACATCAAGCAGTGTAGTAATTACCCTTCCACGTTCGTATGGAATGTTAAGCGACTCGTGTTACCATAAGTAGGTATCAACGTATGTTCGCCTTACAATAAGTGAAAGATGAAATTGCTTTCAATTCATAGAGCCTAGATAATTGAATTGCAAATACTTGAAGCATGGTGCGCATTATTTATCATGTTCATGGTAATATGAAAGAGTTATATACGCATACAATGGGCGCTTACCCTTGAAATTCAATCCCTGTTTCTCCCTGAATTTGTTGGCAAAAACGAAAATCGAAGTCTCGCATTCGTTTTCGTGCAAACACTATCATTTGCAAGTGACTAGGAGTTGATTTTACACGAATACTAATGAGAAACTTCGGTTTTAAAGACTGCAGGTAGATGCTGGATGCGGCAAGCTGGCGCTCATTAGAGGAAGCTGTGGTCTCTGGAGCCGTAAGACCAGTAGTGGACTAATATAGCCTATATTAGTTAATGATGATGATGAGATCGCACAAAACGAAGGGCGAGCAATCCATTCTTTCGATGACCCTGCTATGAAAATGATTTTGTACTTTTTTTTAGATATCCGAAACGAAATGTGGACACCTTTCGTTTTGCGTTTCGTTTCGCTTGGTTGTAAGGTTGTTCGTTTCGTGCAATCTGTCACCCGAAGCATTGTGATTCATGTTCCAAAGTACGTACTGCGTGCGTAGCTTCACATGTCATTATCTTTCATTCATCACTTATCAAGATATTCAGGCTTCCAGCTTTCAGGATTCCATTAGGGTTAGATAAAGATAATTGACAGCGCTTATGTTTTAAGTGTTTCATTAAAAAAACTAATTGATACTTCTGAAAAGCAGACCATTATCTCGAGATTATTTACTAACAAGGTTCTGGCCGTGGTTTCGGTTACTTATCTAACACTCGGTAACTCTGAGCTACGTTTTTGTAGGTACCTATAGATTGTAACATAAAATAAGCACCGAATATTTAGAGGTAGTCGTCATCCGATCATAGAACAAAGGCAAAATAAAATACCTAAAATAAATGTATTTGTCTCAAAAATAAAAGTCGTTTTCATTTATTTTTTGTGTTCTATCCCTAAGTTTTGTCCTTCATCCTGTATCATCAAAGAGCAGCCTTTTACGTCTTCCACAGATGGGTATTAGGCCTCCTTTAATATTTGCCAGCATCCTCTGTCCTGTGCCTTTCGCATCCAGGTGTGCCCAGCTACTTTAGCTATTGTGTATATCCTGAGATGTACCGCGTCTAAATATGAGTAGGTACAAAAACTGAAGTCCCGGCTGTTTCAATAATGGTCAAATTACAGAGGTAATGTACGAGACAGAATGACATGCCATGTGAAATGAGAGTCTCGTTCGCGAAACTCACTAAAATAATTCTCTCGGCTAAAACAATTCTAACCCCTAGTATGTAAATGGTCATCCATTTACGAAGGGTTAGGATAAAACGTTGGTTTTATTCCAACAAAAATAAGGTTCGTAGTTAACCCGCTTACATTCATAATGAATTCTAATTTAGGTAGTCAAAAATGCATTCATAATGTAGCGAAACTTATAACTTGTTGCATACAAAACTAGAAGTACCTAATTAGGTTTTGTTTGATCCAGTGCTATGGAATTATGAATATTCACACTTTGGACAAAGGTTCTCAAACTTTAAATGAGATAGTAACTCCGAAGCAACGATCTTAGTTTTAAGCTAGAAATAATTTGGTGCCTGGTGAGTTACGAAAACACATGGAAATTACCATATTTTCGACTATAGTGTCCTAAAATAGACAGACATACGCCTTAAACTTTACCATGGGGTGAAAGTTCAAACAATTCTTAGAATATCTAAGTCGAGTCCCTTATTACTTCTTACATTGGGGATGTGTGAACATGTCCAGTTATTTAAGGCCAGTTCCTTGGTCATTACACGGTACTTGCTAGCCGGGAAAGCCGGGTATGCGATACATGCAATATACCCGCCGGAATGGCCAGCGAAACCTAGAGTATTGTCTGGCTGCCGCGCTGGGAAGAGCCGCAAGTCCCATTTAACGATAGTGCCGAGACATGATCTTTACGTCTCATATTTGTATGGGATTTGTGCAGTTCCCTGTCCGCACGACAGAGGCGCGCTGTACCAAAACCTACGGGAAAAGAAGACGTCACGATCACGTCTCAATAATAACGTCAAATAGACTCAATATAAAGCACATACCTCGCCTCCGGTTTAAAAATGCTTTTATTCATAAAAAGTTGTAAGTGTATGTAGTGGAAAAATAAAATTATTTCCCTCGCCACAAACTTTGAGATTCACTGGAAAATAAGTTTAATAAGTGAGCTGATCTTATGCATATTAAAGCACAAGTTTCCAACTCGTTTGCTTAGAGTTGGCGACGATCATTCGTCAAAAGTTTGGTAATTATAATTAACCAACAATACTTCCAAGCTCCACATAAACTATATTGATATTGGACTACCTTAGTACAAAGAAAAATGAAAGTAAATAAATTGGCCTCCCAATATATTACAAATGTACAAATTGCACAAAAATATTACAGTTACGGTCAGTTCACACTGAGACGCGATGCTTCGCGCAATTTTTAAGTTAGTCATAAAAAATATAATATAATATAAAATGATAATTTTCAATCGAGGTTTATAGCTTCTGTCAACGGATGCACAGAAGTATCATATGATTCCCGTTAGCTCCATTGACTTTAAAGTACATATGCATACCCATATGAATGTCATGTAAATATTGTGTGAGGCAACATAATCTTATTCATAGGTCTTTTCTCATCTATGAATATGATGAATAATGCAGGCGAAACCGTAAAATGGACTTAGTATTTACATATTTTTATTTCATTTCCAATCGCTTTAGGTACTCAGGCCCTAGGAAACAGAAGGCGGCGAAGCAAACCTAGGCTACGGTGTAGCACAACTAGCCTACGGCGCCGGAAGCGTAGCAAACCTAGGCTACGGCTTTGGATAGGATATCCAAAGTCGAATGTTGACCCATTATTTTGCGATTTCCGACGGAGGAGAGCTATTATAATATGTAGACAAGAAATTTCAAAACGCATTTACATATGATAGACAAAACCAGAGATTGATAGAATTTCGATAGCGAAAAAGACACTAAATTTGGCAACCTTTCTACACCCGATTTTAAAGAATTCAAGTATTTATTATGCAATCATAATAAAAAACAACGGCGAGCGAAGCGAGCCGCAATTTTTTTATATGTCTGCGTGTGACTTTTCGGTATCACCCCTTCGGATTCGGATTTGAAGTGCCATCTGCGCGCCCCGAGAGGTGCCGAGATGGCACCCCTTGGAGCTCGGTACCCGGGGCGGACCGCCCCTCCGCCCCCCGCCCCCCCTTACGCCGCTAGTGCGTAGGATAGTTGTGCTACGCCGTAGCCTAGGTTTACTACGCCGTAGGATAATTGTGCTTCGCCGTAGCCAAGGTATGTAGGTATAGGATATCAGATTTTGGAAAAGGTCCAATCCCAAGTCTGCCAGATTTAAGGGACAAAATATCAACGAAGCACATAGGTCTTAAATAAAATGTGTCACAATATTTTTATTCTATTTTTAACATCATAGAGTTGAAAGTATTAAATCTTATTCCCGAACGGAATTTTCCGATTAGATGTGGAATGGATTTTTTGATATTGCTACATATCTCGATAACAAATTCGTGATCCCGCTGAGTTTATTATCGAGAAATATGCGTGACATCTAGCGATGCTTAAAATTACTTTTTATTGATTGTAGGTAACGTTAATGTCGCCGCCGCGCCGGGTCGTAGAATCAGGGTCCTCCACTGAATCCAACCTCTTCAGCATAACAAAGGTATTGTCTCAAAATGACACATTATTGCATTTTACCTTTGATGAACGTAACTACAGATGGAGGGATGCGTGTCAAAAGCGTTAAGACTTGAAACTATTCCATAAATGTCTTCGCGCAAATAGCACCGCACGCACTATCTAGAGATTCTTTCATCTTTAGACGATTCTGTGGTGATACCACTGTCATAGTTAAGCGTTTGGTTAGCAGGATTCGGCCCCTGTACGTTTGTAGAATGGTTGGGCGGTTTATAAAACGGCGCCATTCAGTTCATTGCCTATGCCAATTGTTGAACTTAAGTTCAACAAGTTCAAGTTGAACTTAAGTTCAACAATATGGCTAAATGCCACATAGCCATCTCGTCAAATGAAGTTAATTACATATTCCTAGTAAATCAGCACTCGTTTTACAATCGGCCTAGCCAAATGGGCTGATACTGCGATCCGGCGGCGACATTTCTATTCCTCGAGGTAATAATTCGAAAAACTTTGTATGACTCGATCCAAACCGAATAACTTGACGTCATAGAGCAAACCATGCCCATGTTACTTTAAGATAATCATTGATAAGCTCCTTTTTTAAAGCAAGTAACAACTCCTTTGATCTGAACGAAGCGTATGCTAATAACTCAAACATAATGATTAGTTAAGGGTTGGAGAAAACGTCTTTTTTAACTGCCCTTTTATACCTTTAGCCCCAAAATGTGGAAAGGGCTGAAAATAAATAATATTGATATAATTGGAACGGAAGAATTCTTTTCTATGTTAATAGAAGCGCTTGCGAGAATGCCGCAAGCTCCTATGCTCCCTGCATTTGTGTCTCGTAAAATGAGTCACTTAAATACAAAATAGAATACAAAAGTATTGTTTGTGCCACATGTTGTTTTTTGAAAGTTGGTACTATGTATATTGAGCAACCAACACGATTCAAATTAACCAATTACATTCAACACATAATCATAAAGGTCTACCAGTTACTGTCGCATTTTTGCATTCATAATTCGAAGTAGTTCATTTTAGGGTCAGTTTAGACCACAGAACACGGGAAATGTATTTAAAAAAATCCCGACTTAGTTTTCGAAAAAATAAATAGTAACTAGTAAATTCCTGCCGAAATCGAAAATTTTTGGGACATAATTAAATTTTCGGAGAATATTGCCCCATTTAGTCATTTATTTATTTAATTGTGCGAGCCATGTGCGAGCTACTCACTATAATAGCAAAAACCTAAGAATGAATAAACGCGACACCTCTCGTCAATCGTACTAAACGTAACTTTAGTCATTGAGCAGGTTTGGATAACATTTCTATGTTTCCCCTGTAGGTGGAGCTAACGACGCTTGAGTCGTAAGAGGTCCCAGAGATTTTCGACGAAGCTTGTATTCCATCTCGTTTAGAGCGCACCCGTACTGAGGGTGAGGCGCGGGTTCGAATCCTGCCGAAACCGAAACTTTTTGGGATATTATTAAATTTTCGTAGAATAACCAAATTATCACTAAACTAGGCAATAACCGGTGCATGTGCTGCATTGTCATAGAAACGAGGAAAAAGGCATATCTGGAAAAATGTGTTTGTGTTTCAAGGGGAAGTAAACAGTTACCAAATATTTAAAAATGACACCACTAGATTAGCACATGCTTCACTCTAGTGGTAATTTCATTTTTATTTATTTTTTTGAAATCTAAAAGATTGTGTTTTTGTACTCCCAGATACCCAGTTACCAATTTGCACAAAAAATACGAAACAAAACAATGGATTGCTTAGGGAAAACTCAAATAGACTTTCAGGGTCTATCCACTTTATTCAGACCCAAAGTCATTGTGTCCTCTTTTTAATCTGGTTAACCTATTTTCAACCAATTTTAAAGAGAACCCTCTGCATTGCAATTGTCTATTCTACCTTAGTCAACAATCCCCGTGCTATAATAACAACGCTCTCTTCATTTCACTATGCTTGGTGGGACTCTATCCTAAGCCCTGCCCCCCTAGCACGGGGATTGTTGACTAAGGTAGAATAGACAATTGCAATAATGACTTTGCTTCGCCATACATTGCGTACATTATTGAAGTTGAAGAAATGCATTTCAAATAATCTACGCATTGGATGACGAAGTGACGTAATTTTTCTCTATTCTACCCTAGACAATAATCCCCGTGCTAGGGGGGCTGAAGTTAAACCCGGTGGAAAAACCTGTGACACATTTAGATACAATCTATTTTTAAGTACAAACAAATGAAACGCCTACGGAACGGCTAGCGTTGGCATTTTCAGATCTATGTGCAGTTACAGTATGGAGTTGACAAACACAAGAATTCCCTTCGAGAGAAAGTTATAATTAATATATTTTTTGTTAATAGGTGATTGTAAAATGGTAGTTATACAACTATTTTTCTTACTTTTTTTTAAAAGTTATGCGCGCAACACAGTTGTTACGACAGAATAACTTAATTTATTTAAGAAATGCTACAAAATTTTCAACCATCTGTTAAAAACCTAGATTTTTTGCGTAATTTAAATTATGTTTATCTTTTCATAATAGTGTAGTGTGAACCGAGTGTCAACTTTGATTTGAAATGCAAATTGCTTAGAAACGTATTTATTTCAAAAGGGCAAGAGAAGTCGCAGGGTAGAATCTAGGAAATAAGGGTGTCCCACCCAAATAATATGGAACTGTTATGACGTCTTGATTGAAGCTGATTGGGCTAATGATATTATTATGATATGACAATAGTAATAAACTTGATTTACTGACTTTTTTGGTCTCGTTGGTTTTTTTCGTAGGTATACAGTCAACCACAAAACCTTGTCAACGGAAAGCGATTTCCGCACTACGATGTGTTTGAGAATTGTCGATATTCAGCATTTTATCTCGTTAGCAATGATTTTACGGAATCACACAAATCACATCACACTCCCACTAATATTAAAAATGCGAAAGTTTGGATGTATGGATGGATGGATGTATGTTTGTTTGTTATTTCTTCACGCCAAAACTACTGAACGGATCGGGCTGAAAGTTTGCAATCAGGTAATTCTAAGCCTGAAATCCAACATAGGCTTTTTATCCCATAAATCGGTTTCCATGGGATAGAAATCACCTTTAAACGTATCTATAGAAACAACGTGTGCGTAACGCAGTAGTTTATGTATAAAATTTGGCTTGTCTTAGTGCTTTTTTGTAAGCCTAAAGAAATAAAGTTATTGACTTTTGACTTTTGAGAACCGCGTGCAGAAACTAGTCTTCTGTACATATGTAATACAAAGCACTAGTTATTTGTGGGTTCCTCCAAAATTACCTAAATACGACACATAAAAGTGACAGCAACTAATATCTGCAGATATGTACCTGACCGGTATTTGAACCCACTGTCGCTGCCCTGTGAGCTTTTATCGCACTCCACCAGGGAGGTCGTAAGTATTAAGTTTGAAGAGATACTACTGTATTTATTCACAAAAGTAACTACCACAACTAACAATGATGAGTTTTTTTCATTTAATGTGTCATATTATTCAAATTAATAAGCGTAAGTGGTTGTTCGACCGTTTTAATTAAAATCAAGAAAATTAAATGAATAATGAAAGATTCAATAAAAAAACCTACAAAACATCAAATATAATTACAAAAACATCATAAAACATCGAATTATTAAAAAATAATAATAATTCGATAACCGCTGATGTAAAAGTGTTCTTGAACGGAGACCACGACTCGGTAAACGTAGTGTAGGATGCCCTCTAGGTGGGATGACGACCTGCGAAAGACTACAGGCAGATGCGGTCAAGCTGAATACAGAGCGCTATGGCGCTGAGGGGAGGCCTATGTCCAGCAGTAGACTAACATAGGCCGAGGCTGCTGCTGATGATGATATATCGAATTACAAATGCAAAAGTTCGATTGTTTTATACCACACCAGAACCACTAAACAGATTGAGCTGAAGAAACGGCTTTTACTTGATGATGATCTAAATCTACATAAAAACATACGGGCTATTTAGAACTCGTAATACGCGTGAAAAGTTGCGCGCGAGACATCAAAACGTTAAAATGTAAATTTAAAACCGAGTATCCTTATTTAAGTTTTTGTCCTATTTCTAGCAACTAGTAAAGGTACGTAAAGGTGAAGCAAATATCAATTTTACTTGAATTTATCTTTCAAATATCAATTAATATGAATTGCACTGGGCGGGCGGGGGCGGATCCGCCCAGGATATAAGGGCGGCGTAGCGCGTAGCGGGCACAGTCGTAGCACCCAGCTGACTCGTAGCACTTCCTACGCCGTAGCACCGCCGTAGCACCGTAGACCTCACACATCATGGCTTTGGGGTAAGTTTTTTTTAAGTTTTATATTATTATGTACCCATTATTTCCCATTTCTGTGTATTTTTATTACTTTTGTAACAGGTTGTTTTAATAAAAGTTTGCTAAGTGAACTTCTTATAAAGTTTTCTGATTGATACAACGTCATCTAAACTTATTGGTACCAAAAAGACACGCGTTTAAATTAAAGGTAAATAACGTGCACTGAGGGATTTTGGGATCTTGTATCTATCTCAGTTTTTATTACATTAAAGAATTACTTTTAATAGCAACGTTTTTATCAACAGTTTTCAGTTGCAAAGTTTGCAAAAGTTTCCGATTTGATGATTTTGAATATAAATATTTTTAAATCCTTACTTACCTGGCTTTAGATTTCTGTAAAAGCACATTACAAGAATAAAGTTTTGCAAAACGAGTAGAACTGTTCTCAATTTTTGCAAAAATAAACGAGTAAGTATTTATTGAGTTTTACGTACCAACAACCGTACGTACCTAAGGTAGGTATATAATTAATACCTCCTTTCCCGTCACGTTACAAATTTGCAAACAAATTTGTCTTACAAATTACAAATGCAAAGTCTATTTTTGATTTTAAAAAAAAACAGCACAATAATTTTGGGCATGGCCTACGCTTTTTTATTTGTTTGTCTAAGCGTTCAATAGATTTATTTTTATCGTACAAAATTCTGAACAATTTCCAAACTCTCGAAGATGGATTTATCTACTTAGACTAAGTTTTTAGGAAACTTCCTAATCAGCCTTCAAGATATCCATCGTGTACAAGATTAAACTTTGTCTTATCACGTATAAATCACATTATTCGTGAAAAATTATCATCTTTTTACAAAAGAGTTTTTTTTAAATACAAATAATCCTTTTTATGGTTCAATAGTACGCAACTCGGAGCCATATTCATAAATAATTAGATTATTTTGAAAAAACCCAACACCGACTTCGAATCATTTCATTTTAAATTGTTTTTAATTTTTGTGGGATAAATAGTTCTCCCTCGAAAATAACATTATTTTCTGGCGAATTTTTTTTCAAAGTCGGTTTATAATTAACAGAAAAAAACATAAGCATATAGAACCTCCTTCTTTTTTCGAAGTCAGATAAAAAGGTTTGAGGTAAAAAGTTCCCTATGGCCTAATGGCAAGTTGGCTGAAGTCAACCGGGGTTCTCAGAGTCATGACTCGTAGGTATTGCTGTTGAATCTGACCTCAGAATCGTGACTGCATCACAGCTTTGTCATGACTCAACGTACCTACAAATGGAAAAAAAATACGCTTGAAATGCGTGCTACCGTTTTGCAATTTCGAAAGAGTCGTCTCAATGTTACCTGCACCATCCGTACTAATATTATAAATTCGAAAGTAACTCTTTCTGTCTTTCTGTCTGTAACCTTTACAAGCCTAAACGGCTCAACCGATCTCAATGATATTTGACAGGGAGGTTAATAATGTCCCAGGGACAAATTGTCAGACATAGGCTACTTAAAAAGCGAAGTGTGTGAAGCCACGGGCAGCAGTACACTACGTATCTTCCGTTTTTTCTTTGGGCATCGAAGTAGAAAAAAAGGCGTTTCCTTGTCTATAAAGACAGTAAGACATTCTAATAAGTGCCTCCGACATGAATGTTAATTGTGTGTAAAAGTTCTATTTTCTAAGTTATTTTCTTATCCACAGGTATTTTATTTAGGCTAGACACCAATGTTGTAATTACAAAAGCAATGTTAATGTCCTGAAACATTGTCAGGAACTCGAATAGATTGTTTAGTTGAGAAGTTTAGGAACGTTATGCTCGTTTAGTCACAATTAAACTAAATAAGGCTGCTAATATACGTACTTCTTGAAAATACCGGTCGTAGAACTATGCAGAGTATCTAGATCAACATAAGGCGATGGTTCCGCTTGACGCAGGAGGCATTCATATAAACTGTAGGTATAGTAAAATTAAAAAAAATCTAACTTTTATTCAAATTATGAAATAAATTGTTATACGGATCAGTTGAATTATCTGTAGATTGTTTGCAACAGTCTGCAGTTAGCTTAATTGTAAATACTAGTTTGAATTTAATTATATTATTGGATTGTAATTTTCTTTGTATATGAAATAAACTAAATTAAATAACGTAATAAATGGTAACAATTACAATTACTTCAACATCAAAAATTACCAAAAAAAATATATATATCTATCGAGAAAGGAATTCGAGCGGAAGATTTTGGGACAAATCCACATTCAAATGGTGTTTATACTTCTCGATCTTTAAAGGATTTCTTAGAACGAATAATTGAAAAAAATATTATAATATTGGAAATGAAACAAATAATACGGTAATAATAGATATTAATTAATTCATTCAATTCATTATTAATTCAAGAATTCATTCATTCAATGAATTATTTGATATTTAAAAAAAAACAATTTTGAGATTGGGTTCGATTCCCGCCTCGGAATAATTGTTTTTACGATCTGCAGATAATTGTTCTAGTCGTTTTCAATCATCATCATCATCAGCCTATGCTAGTCCACAGCTGGACAAAGGCCTCCCCTAATGAGCGCCATAGCGCCCTGTCTTCAACTTGACGCATCCAGCATCTGCCAGCCGTCTTTCGCAAATCGTCATCCCACCTGGTTGGAGGCGTCCTGCACTACGTTTTCAATGTATAATAAAAAATATTTATCTATGTAATGTTGAATAATAAAGTAGGTTTATCAGTTAAGTATCAAGTATCCCATAAGCTCTACTTATACTGGGGCTAGATGATACTGTGTGAATTATCCAAAAAAATAAAATATTAAGGTGGATGGTACAACAGTCATATCAAGGATCATCAATCAAATTAAAGTAGGTGAAATTGGAAAATTCTGCTTTGTACCAATTTAAATTTAAATTAATTTAATGATAAACAATTAAAATATTATTTTCTTTTGCTTTCACAATGTAGATTATCTAGAATCAGCACGACATTCGGCAGGATTTTTAAATGTTGTAGGTACATACATTCAATTATTCAAACATACCAGGTACCTATATTATTTGTTTGTAAGTATTGTGAGATATTCAAACATTTTCGGACTAGGTTTCGTTGTTCAACGAACAAAAGTTTCGTTGGACAAAAAATTAAAGCGAACAAAATCAATGACATTTTGTTTCTTATTTGATAATAATTACTATTTATAAAACTGTTTATGTAAAAATTTGACTTGTCAAAGTGCTTATTTTGTAAGCCTAAAGAAATAAAGTTATTGAATTTTGAATTTTAAATTTTGAATTTTGTTCCTTCATCACCGAAATGAGTTTTATTATTAGATAAGTTTTAATCTAAAACCGTTTAAGTTAAGGCCGCTAATGACCCATCATTATAATTTGCTTGAACAAAATAAGTAAGCTTTGGAATTGGATTATTATTATAATTCTAATCTCTGCGTGCCGAAGAAAAATGAGGAAATTAACGGAAATATCAAATTATTTTAAAAGATTTTAAAATCCTTCAGGACTAAGCCTAAGGGAAACGAGCATTAAATGCTCGTTTTATAGTCTTTGTTGCAAATTTTATGATTTTTGACAATTGAAATTTAAATTTGAAATTTACAACAAAGACTATAAAATTTTCGTAGTTTGACGAATTCAATACTGGTGTTAGTGGGTGAATTACGTAGTACCTTGGTGTTCCTCTAACACAAAAAAGGTTCGTTGTTAACCCGCTTACATCCGTAATGAATTCTAAAACCTTAAAAGACCTTCTCATATACAGATAAGTAAAAAAATTATATTGATAAGAAAACTGAACAATTCACACAACATTATCTAGCCCCAAGCTAAGCAGAGCTTGTGTTATGGGTACTAGATAACTGATATACAAAATTGATACAATACATACATACATAGATTTTTTTTAAAACGTCGAAAACGACCAGAATCCTCAATAAAAGATAAAAGATAAACTCATGTTTACGATTAAATAAATGGTAAGAAGGGCTAATATATTTCAGGTAGACCATTGTAAATTTTAAATTTCATAGCTCCAAAAAGCTCAGTATCAATATTTATCTAACACTATTACCATTTCACTTAATAAAGTTCATTCTCCCGAAAACAAGGGTAAATTGGCACATTAGCACACACTGGCAACAATTCGGGTGGTTCGAAATTCAAACACCTTGAAGTAAATTGGTCGTTAGGTTAATTTAAGTTTAGTGCTAGTAACATTGTTTTGGGGAACTTGATACCTTCACTAAGCTTTCTGTTAACTAAAGGTCTTGCAAGAATTAATCCCTTTTTAAGTAATTTTTGCTCTTCATTTTTATGTTTATGCATTAAAATGGAGCTCGGAATGGCAACATCTCTGGTGGGACTCTGCCGTTGTTGCTTGGCGCTCTCAGTGTTAAGGTCGAGTATTGTGGTGTCCTGATGATGTCTCGTGGAGAGACGAAACTAATTCACGTCTTGCTTTTGATAAGTATTTTTTCATTTTCTAGTTGGTGTGGTTTTTCTTCTACAACACGGACTACATTTTGTTAGAACTTATCGGAGAAGATTTTTCGCGGAATCGTTACTAATTATTTTCATCCTTATATTTTAACCCTAATCAACGCCGATAGTCTGTCTTCAGCAGACCTCGTAAAAATTGGTTTTCTTTTAAAGTCGGTATAATTTTATGATATAACCGATTCTCCATGCATTTCTGCACATCATCAGCGATACATCCTAGTTCACATTCCTGATCAAAACTCAAAGTGCATTATTTCCTTTAGACCTTACAGGATTCTTGGACACGTCACAAAACTCAGATTACAGAAGCAAAACTAGGAACTAAAGTGATCACTTTGATTTTTTGTCCACTTCAATCTTTTTATGGTAAAGTAAGAAGCGAACAAGAAACCTTTACCTTGTTAGAATGTTTTTTTCGAGTTGGAGCAAAACTAAGCTTTTTATCCTCTAGAGATAATCTGATATTTTATAGTACAAACAATTCTTTCCCCGAACTGCGAACCCCAACCCGCATGCCCAGCCTGTGGATTATGGGCACTACCCCCATATCATAAAAGCTAATAATGCGCGTATCAGAGCCAGAGGCCTCTGTCCAGCAGTCGACCAGTAGATGTTGTTTACCTTTTCAATAGAACGTATCAACGTTTTTCCGGCACTCTATATTTCCGCTTCCGCTGGTCACTAAAACTGCAGCCTTAATAATTAGCAGCGTAAAATGCCTTTATTGCAGTGTCGACACGCGCTTGTCATGTCAATTGCAAAAAACATTTATCTTTATGATGCCGGCCATGTTTATTTTTGTTGGTATAAATTTTACGAGAGTGGAAAAGTCTTTGTTGCTCGAATTAATTTTGGGAAGTTGAGTTGTAGAACAATAGCGTTATGACTTTAAAAAAAGTTTTTTTTTTTACTTTTATCACGTTTTTTCGTTAGCACGATAATGAATGTAAATAGGGACGTTAAACGTAAAAGTTAATTTTCTTGTTTTAATTATTTTGATCTGAGTCCTAAGCATGGTGTACCTAGTTTACGGGGTGTATAGTTTACGAAAACTTTAAAAGTTGTCATTCGTTCTTCTTTTCGGTAGGGCGCTTTGCAGCGCCCTACCGAAAAGAGAGGAAGCACTTTTCGCACGATCCAATAGTTTCTTACGAACTCGATTATAGTTTTCGTTATAGGTATATCGAATGTTTTTTTGCAATTTACCAGTAGGTAGGTACTACTTTTACAAGTCTGAGCGGTAGTTAATGAAAATATTTCTTTTTTGGTATTGTGCACACTCATTCCAGATCATGCAAGTACACATTTCGCCCATGGGAATCGAACCCACAAACGCGTCTCTGCGCTACTTCCTGTGCCACGAAGGCCGTTGATTATGATTGTGGTCGCTTATAATGGATTAACTCACTAGAGACCTACTGGTTTGCACCATTACCGGGATACGATTCGATATGCTCTTTATTATGTGGAAATAATATTACATCAATAAAGCCTGCATGAAATTCCCCTTGGTATTAGGCAAATTTTACAAATATTCGTAATTCCCGACGAATTTACTTTGAAATTCGGGTAATAAGATGATTAAAGAATGGCTGCATCGACTTCTATAAAACGAAAAAAAAAACTCGATTCCTTACCTTATAATTTATATATATATAATTATGTTAAATTATGAGCTACTTGTAGATTGTTTGCAACAGTCTGCAGTTAGGTCAATTGTGTCAATTGTAAATACTAGTTTTAATTTAATTCTTTTATTTGATTGTAATTTTCTTTGTTAATAAAGATGTTTATATAAATCATTTATTTCAAACAAAAATTAATATATAAAAAACTTAATTAATAACACGTAAATGTTTATGTTATACCAACCTCCCGTCTAGTAAAGGAATCTAAATCAACGTGGGATAGGAAATATGCCGCGAGCTACCAAGTCAATTATTATATGATTTCAGAGGCACAAAGGGTTAAATTGGACACCTAGATAAATATGGGGCCAATGTAGACACAGGTAGAGTAGATTATCATTGGCCAATTTAAAATACCAACCTATTTGCTATCTTCCTAAATCAAAGGCCGTTTATTCCCATCGACCGCCATCATCTTCACCACTACCTACTGGTGGACATCGGGAATGTTTTTCTTCGGAGAAGCCACTTGTGGTAATCTATGGCTCAGCGGGCAAAGTTCTGTCTGCGATGCAGGCGGTTTCGGGTTCTATTCCTGCCTCGGGACAAATGTTTGTACGATCGGCAGATATTACTGTTGTGGGTGTTTTCGATGTAACATAAAAAATACCAATCTAATGTTTTAAGTATATCAATTGTCTAGTAGGTAGGTACCCCAACACAAGTTCTGTTCACTTTGGGGCTAAATGATGCTGTATGGATCATCCATTATTCATCGATTTTCTATTTCTGAGGGTGCGTTTAACGTGGCACAGAGAGACATCAGTGCTAGTGGACAAAAAATTAAGTAGATAAAATCAATAATACTTTATTTCTTATTTGATAATAATTACTATGTATAAACCAGTTTAAAGTATAAAATTTGACTTGGCTTATGTAAGTTCTTATTTTGTAAGCCTAAAGAAATAAAGTTATTGACTTTTTGACTTCTTGACCTCTATTCTTGATTTACTCTTGTCTTGAAGAGACTCAGTTTGTAACTGGTCGAAAAACAGTAGGAACAGTAGCACAGATAACAATAAAAGAAAACAACAAGGTAAAAGTAAAACAAGTAAAAATCGTTCAAACTCAATAACTTTATTTCATTCATCATCAGTTTATACTAGTCCACTGCTGGACGTAGGCTTCCCCTAATGAGCGCCATAGCGCCCGTCTTCAGCTTGCCGCCAGCTTGCTTTATTTCTTTAGGCTTACAAATAAACACTGAGGCAAGTCAAATTTTATACCATAAACTGGTTTATAAATAGTAATTATTATCAAATAAGATGTTATTGATTTTATTCACTTTACGTTTATTGGTACAGGACTGGAACAGAAATAGTTTGAAAAACGAGTTCATTTACAGAGAGAGAGAGATAGAGATTTAAATCGTTTTAAGACTATGTCGCAGATTAACAACGCCCGCGCCCGCCCGTCTCACAGACCGGTACGATTATCCAGAGCAGGTAACACTGTCAGTACAAAACTAGAACACAAAACTCACAATCACATGTGGGGCGAAAAATGTTTAAATTTGAATTCGGAAACGAACGAGATATCAAATCAAATGATCAATAAAAGTTATCAAAACCAAAAGTAGTTTCGAGCTTGTGTTTAACGTCGATGATACGAATGTCGTTAAATATTTTTTCACCAATATTCCTTGGGTTTTGTAACTCCTTTTCAACAAAAAATATCCAAGTTTTTGAATCGGAATTTAGATGAGTACAAGCCTAAAGCTTGTAGGTAATTATTTCCAACATTAAACTGTAGAAGGCGGAGGTACCTAGGTACGTATTGAAACAAAAGCAATCTTGTACGGATTTCCTTTGGGAACATACCTTGTACCCATGTTTGATGATCGCAGGTAAACAGTAGAGGTTTTAATTTGCGGACCGCCGCATGTGTAGGAGTTTTAAAATTTATAGTGTTTGTAGCGAAGCAGCAGAGTACGAAATGACTGGGAAAATTGCTTTTTCACTATTCCCAGGTAAATAGTAGCCATACTTAAGTCTGATTTTGTAGTTAAAAAGCAAGCTCCTTGATCGCTTTGGAGATCATAAATGCAGTAATCTTATGTACTTAAGTAAGTATTCCCACCGACTGATCTCAAGCACTTTGATGTGAAAGACCGATGTGGCGCGGCGGGCGAAGGTCCGCCTGCGACACAGGAGGTTGCGGATTCGATTCCCGCCTTCGGACAAATGTTTGTACAATCTGAAAATATTTATTCTGGGTGCTCTGGTATATTCCGGTACTGTATTTAATAAATAAATAAGTAGTTACCTCCACATATATGCAGATTTATGCAAAATGACCGCCACGATTAAAAGGACTATTACGAAGATAGTTTTTTGTAATATAAAGAAAGAAGAGACACCGGATAAAAAATAATTTTATAATTATTCTATAATTTAGGTTCCTACTTATTTAAATACATCCAAAATTATAACTGGGGTTTAAATCAACGCCCGTGTCTCTTCGTATGATTTGATGATTCATTTGTGGTTATTCCAACCTCATGTTTGATTACGAAATGAGTTCACAGAGATAATGCGCAGGTAAAATACAAATGTAGACTCTTTTATCATAAGAGGTACCTATAACTCTATGGATTATGATAGTGAGCGAATTGATAATGAAGTGCACCTGTGTTTGCGCGCACACTTGTGCACTATAGTATGTCTGCATTACTATTTCTGTATTGTACTGTGAGAAAGATTTGTCTTACTGAATTCCGACTAGGAGAGCATGATCATCATCATCAACTCTATCAAAGAGTTAAGGGTCCATAATAAGAAAGCTTACTCAGTCACAGATCTATGCTTAAGTGGCGTTTATGATGACTAAGTACGTATTCATAATACGTGTCTAATACCCTAAAATTAAATCAAAACCTACCTTTAAAAAATTCACAAACACAATACTAGGGACCTCACCTATAAATTATATTGCTAAATCTCACCAAATCTCTACAGATTATCTTTAATTTTACTCGTATTTTCAATAACATTACAATAATAAAATAAAACAATTACAACTAGTGTTTACACATATCTAGGTATTTCCTAAAAATCTAAGCCGTCATCAGTAGCCTAATTCGCTAATTCGTTAGCCAGCATTCCCATCATCTGTGGACTCTATTAGGAGTTTGATAAGATCTTTGTTTATAGCGTATGCCCCAGGACCCCAGGGACCTAGGTTTTCCACGCCAAACGGCTCAAAAAGGTAACCCCCGTCCAGATTAGCGTATTCTTACCGTTTGAGGGACTCCCTCCGCTGATGTTGCTGCGGAGCCGACCCTTGGGTACTAATATCCCTGCAAGATGAGCAGACGCTAGGGTATCTACACACGTGGCATCCGGCCAACCCATCTTCCAAGGAAATAATAATCTATAGGTACTTACCTTTAGATTTTATTGCTAAATCTCGCCAAATCTCTACAAAATTATCTGCAATTTCACTGGTTATAAATTAGCCAAATGTTAAATGACATGGTCGAATAATTAATGTGTCACGCACGGTCCTCTGATGCGCTTGATGAATGAGTTTCAGTTTCAGTTTCAGTTTCTTTATTCACAAACAAATACTTGTGTCGGAATATTAGGGTACAAAGAACAATAGGTAATAATACACAATCAAATTGATAATCACATAAACCAAAATTCAAAAAGTTAAACAGATGTCATGATACAAATAATTTACACAGAAACAAGTTTTAACAGAACACAAATTTAGTACACACTTTGGTCAAAATAAAAATACTACCTACTAAATAGTAATTGTTTGATTTTTGTCAATAAAATAATCGTCAATAGTATAATAACACTTTTCCAACAAGAATCGTTTCAAGTGTTTTCCAAACTTAACTGGACAATATATTGTTTTCAGGACAACTGGTAGTCTATTATAAAGTTTTACAGCCTGATATCGATATGAGTCACGTATCAGATCAGCCATTTTGGATCGAATCAAATAAATAAATAATGCTGGATAATCCACACAGCATTATCTAGCCCCGAGCTAAGCAGAGCTTGTGTTTTTTATGAGTAAGTACTAGATGACTGTGAAACTGAACACAATATATTACTTACGATAAGTAGATATTTTATGAGCAGAAAACAACCAGAAAACGCGGAACATGTGTAAGATTGGTAATACAAACATACAGACGGGGTGGTATGGCGCTCATTAGGGGAGGCCTATGTTATGTGTATCAGATAACGTGTTTACGCTGATATTTGCATGCACCTTTTTGTGCTGTGCGGTAGTTCTAGCTTTAGTTTATCTCTCCAACTTTTTCCCGCCGTTTACATTGTTAAAACTAATTAGTGGCCAGTCAAGCGGTCGTGCGCTTGCATAATTTTGAATTTGGAATCCATCATGGCGTCCCTACTGTCATCTGTCACTTTTTGGAACTCGCGCCGACTTCTAATCAGATTTCGAACGCATAATGAATTATTACCCGGGTATGTTTGCAGGGTAAATGAGTATGAATGGCGCAATCAACAGTTCTGTAGAGTTTGTGCATGGTAACACTGTGTAGTAATTTAAACTTTTTGGAGAGGTCGAGGCTAGATAAAACGTTTTAAAGTTAAAGGTTGGTCTCGTTTCGACCATGACGATTTAAAATAGGCCCGTCCACTCTGTATTTGCTGTTTGGCATATGCATTACTATGAAGTTTTCTAATTGTTGACAGCCAGACATGGGATTATTTATATTAGACCGGGCCGGGTCCGGGTCGGGAGCAGGCCGGAGAAGTTAGTAGACGGGTTCCGACGGGACAGGGATCATGCATTTTTCAATATAAATTGCTTCACACAGAGTGTATAGGTACGTTTAAAATCCGTGCCCCGTTCGGGCCACGTACACACGGCCCGCCCCCGGGCACGGCTCGGTCTAATATAAATCATCCCGCAGTAGGTAGGTACCTAACGGGCTTGCAGTGTAAAATCATATAAAAGCTACACAAACATATTAATATCTGCGCGCAAAAAGTAGATAGGTAGATACCTATGTAACAAAATGATTAGAAGTTTTTTTTAAACTAGTTACTTCAGGTAGGTTTAAAAAACAGACGCTGGATGTCGCGCCATTTTAAGTTTCAGCCCCCCTCTGGAAAATTGTGGATGCGGCACTAGTTAACCTACATAATGTACGTATAGTTGAGACTCGTTTAACTAAATGTTCCATCATTCGAAGTCGTTGGTCCTGCGACTCCAGTTTTTCGTCAGCTCAAATTATCGGCCGCATCGACATTAATTTCTGGTTTTTGTCCTAATCGGACCTACAAGGAAATTCCTTACGCCAATTTCCTAGTGGCGTAAAAGTATCGATGAGTTTTATCGATGTTTTGATAGATGGGCTGAATAATAAGCAACGCTGAAATGTTGAAAAAATTGATACTTTTTAAACTTGAAAAAGTATTTTTTCGACATTTCAGCGTTATAGCGCTAACTAGAGATCCCTTGTATATTTTGAAGGTGGGTAATATAATTTTCATGTAAATCAAGAGCGCTCTTTTGACAATTTTGAAAAAAAATTGCTAATCCGAGCCTACCGCAGAATTACCATTTCAAAGGAGTATTTTTAAGGTCAAGAGTGAAACTTTTATTTTTTCATGCGTGTTTGTTTCTGATTGTAATTTGAGTTTGATAAAGATTTTTTTTTATCCACTGCTAGTTTTTAAGAAAGCCTTGAAACACTTTATCATTTTTACCTACTGTTAGTTATGCAGCAAGATTGAAATGAAATAATATTTACTTTACAGCCCGCCATTAACATAGAAATGGGATGCGAGACGAGATATCGTAATAACTGTTGAAGATCACAAAAGATAA
Organism: Eupithecia exiguata; assembly: GCA_947086465.1. NCBI lineage: Eukaryota > Metazoa > Arthropoda > Insecta > Lepidoptera > Geometridae > Eupithecia > Eupithecia exiguata. Next base: position 1,361,676 of record OX352246.1, read on the forward strand.
CACTCCTTTATGAAAGAAAATACACTCAGGCTTCCTGAAAATTGTTCTTCTTTGTACCGTCTGCAGACGCTCATTCTAGGTTAGCATAAATGCTAGAGCTATCTCTACGAGAAATCAAGATAAAAAATAAACAAGAAAGAAAATATTTGCACAAATAAATTGAAGTTTGCTTAAACTTTTAGACGAAATTCCTCAGACAAATTACTCATGTTGAAAATGTAACACATCTTTTCTGATAGACAGGCGATAAAATTCTCGTTCTCTCAAAAAGGATCGCGATTAAGTTTCCAAATGGTACTAAAGTTCCTAATTGTGACATTTATTTGTCTCCCTTCCCACAGCTTGAAAGGGATATTGTCCAAATACATTCTAATTTGTTAGGTGCTGTTTAATTTACTTCGTAAAAGGAATGTCAACCTACCTGCTACTCCAGTAACTTTGTTTCTTTTAAAATCCAGGTTATATGACTGCGATTATTTTATCTAATTACGAATAGATCAAGGCTAGATAACATCCTGCAGTTATGAAGATGATAAATGATATTTTTATTGCACAAAACAGACATGGTAGGTATACAAGGTGACTAATAGACTAAGTTATGAGCTCATGTTTAACTATTCAATAGCATACAATTAATTAATATTTCTAGGGCTTCAAATTAATAAATTCACTAATGTCATAAAAATTACATTCATATAGTCAGTTAAATAATTTCTTTTTAATAAATAGTCATTCAATAATTTAAATTCATTAGGTAACTTATTATATTACACACATAGTCAAGCAGCTTTTTTGATGTTTCTCTGATTTTGAAGTTTCTTTTAGAATTAGCTTATTTTGGGTCCTTACATTGCCCAGAATGTTTGTCACAAGCTTTGTGAAATATCAAGGATTCCTTACAAAATATTAAATTTCAAAAACATAAAGCGCTGATAGAGGCAGCGAACCAAGATCCTTAAAAAAATGTTTACAAGATTGATCAGGCGGGATTCCACAGCACTCTGATGCATTTTTTTTGCACTAAAAATGCTCTGTTTTTGTCCGTGCTATTGCCACACATTACTAAACCATAACGAAGTACCGATCCCTTGTACGCGTGATATAACATAATCTCAGTTTTGATGAAAGTTTTTTATTTGTCCTAGAGCATAGGTATACAAATTCGTTAATTTTTTTAATAACTAAGTCTAACTGAGATTTCCAATTCATAGTTTCGTCAATTATTACGCGTAAGCATTTAATTTGCGTGACTTCGTCTATTTTTGAAATAATAATCTCTAAGTTATACTGAACATGTTAAGGTTTATTAAATTGAATATATTTTGAGACCTAGATTTATTTTAAGATTATTTATGTCAAGCCATTGTATAATGTCGTCAATTGTATTATTAATGTCAACTTCATGGGCATTAATACCTATTAGCATGGACTAACTAATACTATATGTATAGTCCATGCTATTAGTCAATTTCTTATCGGAAGTCACAATCATTGTCAATGTGTGCGACTAAAATAGCATTACCAATAAGTTCACAAGTCACCGACAAAAACAACAACGCGGGAAGAAGCTAGTACCTACTTAAGTCAATAATTGTCGAATTCTAATGCTCGTTTTGGCTTATTAACTTATTAGGAACCGAAGTGAAGTGCTGTATTATGTAAAGTTGATAGGTATAACAAACACCTGGAAGTAGGTTACTTAGCTGACAAAACTAAAAAGGCACAAACACCTACATAAACTATCGACAGGAAAATAATTACTACTGGTTATAAGCCTGTCATTAGCGTGAATGGTTTCACGACAAAACACATTAATATGAATTAATCGTAATGTGGAGTTGGTAGATATTTTTATGATATGGTTTTATTGCTACTTACCGCTACAGGGGGTCGTAAAAACAAAAATACTTAGGGGTAATAAATATGGAGAAATGGTGATCCCTGACCGATAGATCTTCGTCAAATATTTAGGTAGTAACCTACAAGGTAACATTCTAAGTTGATGTATTACCAAGTTCTTTATGTGCGTAAGACATAAAACTTGGTATTTGGATTATTATTAACAAGAAGGAAAGAATCTGGAAACCTACAATTTATTAATTTGGTCGCTTCCAATCAGGTATGTCTAAGTCCACGAAACATGAGATAGGGAAAAAAGCGACAAAAAAGATTATTTGAGGGTAGGTAGGTACTCAAATGATCTTTTTTATTCAATTTATATTCATTCACTTCGTCTTACGAAACAGTCTCAGAGCTTTTGTGACTCTAATTTTATTAGTAGAGAAGAATGTAAAAATAAAATAAAACTCTAGAAAGTTAGAATGACTAACACCTTCGGAACTTAAGACCCAACAGGTGACTCAACCGAGAAATCCCGGCGAGATTTGTTTACATCTGTTCAACAGTCCAATACTCGCCGTGCATCTCATTCGAATCCGACATTTGACTTCGTTGGACTATTTGTCACTATTATATCGACAGGTGTCTATTGCGGCCATTTGTCTTCACGGGCATGTTGACTTAACCTGTCGACAGCTCACGTGGGAATCCCGAAAAAGGACGTTGAGAATGGACCTTGATTATTTTCCGTTTGTAATACTTTTTGCAAAAAGGTTTTAAAGTTTTTGATGCGAAATTGAATGGTCTTGACTTAGTAAAGTAACAAAAGCAAGATAAGCAAGTTGGTTCGGAGGGTTTTTAAGTAGGACGAATAAATAAAACCGGAAGCCAAGGTTTTTAATACCTACAGCTTTTAAAATATGACAGACTGTAGAAGTTTACTTATTTTTCATCAAATTATTGCAAAAAATAATCCCACGTCGTGTTAAAGACAAAGAAATTCTTGGTAAGCAAGATAAGGCGTCTTCAGGGAACTAAATCCTCGTTAGACACAATTAGAAGCCAATTTCTAGGTGTCGCATATCAATTAGCGTGGTCACAACGACCTCACTACACGACTGTTATCGGGTTAAACTGCAACAGTTACTGCAGTTACGGGCTTTAATTGAAAGTTATTATGACCACTTGGGTCTTAAATACTCGTTTACTTATAGTATTCTATTGGACAATCTCTCGTTTGTCGTTTAAGAAATGATGTTGGGAAGCGTCGTCGCTAAGAGGCTTTTTCGGGAATTTAGGTTTTGTATTCATAAAATATTTGCAGACGTGATAAAACGCGAAAATAAATATTTGTGTAGGTACTCTTCTGTTTTGAAGACGAAATTACTCATTTTTGTTTAATCAGGTCCTAGATATGAACAAAAATTTCTTCGGATAAGCTTCAAAATACTAGGTGGATAAGGTCCAAAATACTAAGTATTTCGTTAAATAAAGTCGTGATGAGCAATTCAGTAAGTTCACATAGAACGGATGTAAAATTCCCCATGGCCATAGGCAGGTATTGGTCATCGGGTTTTGATGACCCTCATCGAATGCAGTACAACACTAGCTCGGGCATAAATTGATGAGTATCTCAGCTCTGTCTTCAGTAATCATTGTCTGAGTGCGGGTTTCGGTCGATGTCGTTCAACTATCGATAACTTTATTTTAGAACTCGGGCATCACTATTTTCGTGCGCTTCTAATTTTAAATGATCGATTTGCAGGACTGAAACAGTTGAGTGTTTGTTTTTTTTATTTAAATCGTGTTCGAAACATTCAAATTAAACTGAAATGAGTTCCTCTACAATTTCAATTTCGTTCTAAACGTTTGTGAAAGTTTCTTCAATAAGGATTTATGTCGAAGTTTTACAGGTGAGTTTACCTACCTACTATTGTATAGGTATGGGAATTGTTTTTTTTAATTATTGCCAAAACTTACGATTTGATTTGGTAAGTTACTTTGGGAAAAGTGTTCCTGGTTGGAAATAGAGGCGATTAAGACCAACTTATTTATTTTGACAAATGTAATTTTTTGGGCAAACCGTACCTACTTATTTTCAAAAAACTAAGAATTACAATATTTTTTTCTTCAAAATAAAATAGAAGGTTCCAAAGAACAAAACCTTCTAACTACAAAGGGAACGGTAGCTACCCTTATGGGGCCAAAAATTTGCCCCACCCTGTATAGTTTCATAGCAGAAAGCTTCATTCTAAAATTTCACATTTCGAGCTACAATTTAACGGCAGCAGGTAATATTACAACCCAATACCAACCATGCGCCTTTATACGACAAAATATAATTTCCAACTTATAAAAGTTCTTTGACGGAGCTTAACGGTTGTTTGCAGATTTGAGCGGACAACAGCGGCTCAGCCAATAAACTTTTGGGGTAGGTAGACCACCTACTTTAGGTCTTTGAGAATTTGAGCTTTATTGCACACTTTTTAGGGGCCAGTGTCGGATGAATTGCCCATACAAACGTAATACCAAAATTATTTGTTATTTGAGCATATTTCAACCATTTTATATTAGTTTTAGGGTCGCGTACCCAAAGGGTAAAAACGGGACCCTTTTACTAAGACTCCGCTGTCCGTCTGTCCGTCTGTCACCAGGCTGTATCTCATGAACCGTGACAGTTAGACAGTTGAAATTTTCACAGATGATGTATTTCTGTTGCCGCTATAACAACAAATACTAAAAAACAGAATAAAATAAATATGGGCTCCCATACTACAAACGTGATTTCTTTGGTCGTTTTTATAGATAATGGTACGGAACCCTTCGTGCGCGAGTCCGACTCGCACTTGGCTGGTTTTATTTGTACTTATTCGAACAGTATTTATTTATTTATTTAATTTAAAGGAATGCCTACAGCATATGTCGATACAAAATGAGTAACATGAACCCAGCAACAGATAATCAATTAAATGGCCTTCACGGCTAAATGACAGTTTAAATATCAAATGCAATATACAATCGGATTAGAAATTGAAAGTGTAGGTTAAACAACCGTCGAAATTAACGGAGAATGAAGTGAGATTAATACATCTAAAGAAAAGAAAATATCTAAAGAAAACTTTCGAAATAAAGCTTTCTTTAGCTCTTTTCGAGGCGGGAATCGAACCCGTAACCTCCTACGTCGCAGGCAGACCTTCGCTAACCGCACCACAAAGGTCGTAGTAGAAAGTGGTAGAAGGTGAAAACATTTGCTATTATACAATTAACTATCAGAGTGATAAGGGATCTGAAGTTTGAAACATAAGAATTTGATGAATTTCTTTTGAACTCGCTCCACTCGCGAAATTTAGATGTCGTACTTCGGGTTCCATATTTGACTCGCATATTCTGAAATACTACGGACAAAAGTGCAATAGAGTATCTTTAACATTTTATCTTTTGTAAACCCCGTAGAAGTTATTATAAACCCTAATACTATATTAGCTTTTTATACAACGTGGGAAATGTGATCGTCAAATAGTAGGTAGTTTAGAAACATGTACCTACATTTATTTAGGTCTGTTTTTTTTCTCTTCAAAATACTCACCTAAGTGTATAGGTAGAAGTGTAAGCAAATCGCATTTTGCATATTTTTACGTCGAAAATGACATGTTTTCATTCTTTTGTTTTGTATTAAAAACAAAAATATCTTACGCTTTGTTTGATAAGGAAAACAGGTAATTATGTACGTAGTTACAGAATAAAAAGACAATTTCGAATTGCGAAAGACTTCTGGCAGAAGCTGGATGGATCCATTAGTTTCGGAGCCTATTCCCGTCAAACAAACAAATCTTTCCTCCTTATAATATCATTATAAATATCTATTTTTAGGTATTTTTTTCTCGTATAGAGTAAAATACCCTATTTCTTTAAAACCCTATATTTTTTTCACTTGCGAAGATAAAAACTCCACAGAAATAAATTCAAACAACCTATCGAGCATTGGTATGCGAGGGACATGCCCAAACCTTTCCCTGAGAATGCCATGAGGTTTGTAATATTACACTTATTGCTTTTCAACTAACCAAATACGCATTCGATATCCTGGCCTTTTGCGTGTGAAATAAAAAAATTACGATATAGGCTTACACGTGGTAAATGTTTTGAAAATAGTTTAAATCTCTCGTAAACTCATTGGGGGAATACTTTTAAGCTGTCTTTTCAAACGACAGTTGGAAACAGTTCTAGAAAAAAACTAAACCTACCACTAAAGTAGGTACTATTACTAGCGAAACCTAATAATACTAAGTAGGTTTTATTTAAAAAAAAATGATATTCTTTGACTAAACTAATTTGATAAGACTAAAATGTTGCCGTCCATTTAATAAAAAAGATGGCATAATTTTAGTACCTTACTATCAAATTAGTTTCATAGTTTTGGCGACATCTCAATTGACACCTTATATCCTACTATCGGTCCGCTCCGGCTTTGCATATATCGCCTTTGCTCATCAGGGATAGTGTAGGTATCTTAGTGAAAGAATTTTTCAAATGGGTCCAGTAGTTTTGGAGCCTATTTGGTTCAAACCAACAAACAAACACACAAATCTTTCCTCTTTATAATATTATTAGTATAGATAGTGTGGGCATAACTTTAGATATGGAAGTATTTTATTGGATATGTTTTGTGTTCGACAGTTCTTAAGAGTGGGACGAAACCGGAACGATTTCATTATAAAATTTGATTTCCGGACCACTTCGAGCCGAAGCGAGCGGGACGAAACGAACACCTCGTTTTTGTATTTTACAATTTTAACCTTCGCCTAAAAGAGGGTTAAATAATTTTACTTAACAAGACATTTAACCTACACACACATAAGTTATTTCTAGCAATAATTAGTAGCGTTTCATAGTGAAATTGTAACAAAATATTATTTTAACTATTTACCCGGTACGTTACCGTCACACTCGTTAAAATGTTAATTTTACACCCGTCCGTCGAAATGAGAGTTTGCGCTAAAATATTAATAATTTAATTTAAGGTACCTACCTAAGTAGCGAATTCCCGGGACTTTGGTTACTCCGTGGGGATCACCTGAAACCTTTCTTAGAGCAGCTCTACATCAAATAACGGCAATCTTCACCCCTTCTTATCTCTTAGTTAATTTGATACTTATCTGAGGAAACTTAAATAATTGACATCTTCATTTTAATGGAGTTCTAAAAATTAAGGGAAGTCGTGCACTAAAGCTCACCAGATTTATAAAGAGGTACAGTTTACTATATTTCATGAGATCACGAAAAATTCCTGCGTCGACACAACTATTGAAAATATAAGCCAAACAAGGAGCAACTTCCTTAATAATTGAACTCAGAACTTTAGTTGAAATACCCCAAAGATCCTCAGTGTTTTTTATATTAATCGACTTAAATGTTTTCACTATATAATTAGCATTTACATGACTAATTTAAAGATACCTCCTTACATGATTCTAATAATTTGACCGCCATTGAAGGTGAGGGGTTTAGAAACCAGGTAACAACTTTGGGATTATCAGAAAGTAATGCATCAAAAGCATCAGCATAATCTTTATCGTGTATATGTATTGAATTATTTATTTTAAACCTTCTGTTCTGTGTTTTAAACATTCTGTACGACATTGCTTAGATTTAACAGTTTCGTTATTTTTATTTTATTAGATGAGTTTACTATTAATATTTTATAGTTTCTAGACAAGGAAATTATAACTATTACCTACCATTTGTACATCTGTATCAAGTGAACAGTTTGTTACACACAATAACATAAACAACGTGGTAACAAGTAACAAGCACGGATATGCGATGGCTTGAAAATAGGTCGAAATCTATTTAGATCGTAATGGACGCACTCCTGCATGTTCTACGGATAGATACCTACATAATTGCAACCGTGAGCATTTACGGGAATTATTGAAAAACTGCGTTTATGAGCGTTGAAATTAAATAAATGTATAAATAATGCTGGACAATTCATACAGCATCATCTAGCCCCAAGCTAAGCAGAGCTTGTGTTATGAGTACCTTCTACATGACTGATTTACGTAAAAGAATAAATTACAAATATATATTTTTATGAATAGAAAATACTCAGACCAATAGACAAATATCTACAAAACTTACAAATATTTGTCCCAATTCGGGATTCGAACCCGCAACCTGCTGCGTCATAAGCGGACCTTCGCCCGCCGCGCCTAATCGGTCGTCAAATAATTGGGAGAGATGCTAAGGAATTATTATTTAGGTTAAGGTCGTTGGTGCCTCTGTGGCGGTCGAAGTGAAAGAATCGACCCCTCCAACTCAGTCGGTTGATGTTGTAAGAGCCAACTATATGAACCTACCAGAGACAAGGCAGCAGCTTTGATAATCAACACCACTGCTTTGATGATCAACCCGCCAGCTAAAACTGGTTTGAAGTGGTATCCTCAACGGTCTATAATGGTCCACAGCTGGACGCAGGCCTCCTCCTGATAATCGCCTTATTGGCTTTTATCTCATGGGGGTAATTCCCATAATCCCCATGCTAGTCATGCGGGTTGGGGATCGCAGTTCGGTGGTAGATCTATTCTGCAAGAGGCGCTGCCCGCCCCCCGGTGTATGTCCCTTAGTCGCCTCTTACGACACCCACGGGAAGAGTTGGGGTGATGCAAATTCTAAGTCGGCATCACACGGCCTGGGGTGTTGTGGTATTGGGTGGTAATGACAAAGCCCCCCTTCCTTGGGGGAGGCACCGCTCAGCGGTGGGCGTAGGTATAAGCGCTCATAGGTATCTGTGTCTTAAACCTAACTCAATTTATAAAAAACTATATACCTCCCTGCCAAATTTCATTAAAATCCGTTCAGCCGTTTAGGCGTGAAAAGGTAACAGACAGACAGACAGAGTTACTTTAACTTAATATTAGTACGGTACATGTCTCTGTCAAGCTATAAGTAGATACAGTACCGTCGGTTTTAAGGTGCTTTACCACCAGAGATGTGCTACGTTGCTATGTTTCCAGCCGATCATTAGGATTACTCAATAATCGGGTCGATTTTTGTCAGCTGTGACGCGAAAACACCTTTATTGTTAACTGTAACTTATCTACTAAAACAGTTCTTAAGGTCCAATATACCGTCACATCCTTCATAAGAGAACAAGGCCCCTATACCCTCGTTAAAATAAGAAACTCGACGACGCGACAAGGGTGTAAGGTGCCCCGGAACAGGTGGCTTTTGCAACAAGGGTGTAGGGTGCCACTGTCCTAATGCTCTTTGCAATGACAGTAATATGAGAACGACAAAGTTGAAAGTTTATTTGAAGAATTTTTATATTCTTTTGTTTCAACTGCAACACGTCGTACTACCTAACTAGGTAACAAAATATCAGGTTACGAAAATTTTCCTTATTTCCTATTAGGTATGTCTTTTTAGAAAATGCACGAAATTTTTATCGGTAAAAAATTTTCAATATATGTATCCTCGACTCCGCTCCTTGTTTTTGAAATTTCGTTGCTTTATTTAGTTAGATTATATCTCTCTCTCTTTCTGGTAAAAAGTACTTTACGATAGTTTTTTTATTTAGGAATCCATGACAACAGGTTCACATGGCGTTTCGGATATCGTGTTTACTTGAAACTGTTATCTTATTTTGCCCTACGTGTCAATAGCCCGGCTAGCTCAGTCGGTAGAGCATGAGACTCTTAATCTCAGGGTCGTGGGTTCGAGCCCCACGTTGGGCGACCAACTTTTTGTAGCTCGTGACTTTGTTCTTAGCACTCACTAGCTCGGGATTACTATCAAAACATTCACAAAAACAACTTTGCTTCCATGTTAAATAAATAACCTACCTAACTAGGTACTTTTTGCGAGTAATCCAAATTAATCAAATCTTCGGGATATAGTTAATAAAAAATTCTTTCTTGTTTTTCATAAACCACGACCTTGTGGTACGGTACCAATACAAAGTCAATTTTCCATTAAACTCTTTGATGTTAGGCAACGAAGGAATTGAACTGCAAGCCGTGCAAAATACAGTCAGAAATTGCAAGCTTCGGTAAACTGCAAGAAAAAGGTACCTACCTACTGATCCATGGAACCGAATAATCTAATACTCACGTAACTGAATTTCAAACTACCTACCCTTCGTGAGGGATGAAACGGATGATAAAGGGTAAAAGTTTGTAAATGGCAATAAATTGAGTTTAACTGTGTTGTGTTTCAATGTAAAAGAAAAATAAAATAAGTTTCTGTAAACAATGAACGACTGTTTAAAAACAGTCGTCCAGAACAAAGGAAAAGCTCTTTTATTTATGAAGCCATAGAAGTAGGTAGATAATTGTATCTAAAGGACCACCAAAACGGGCGAGGCTCGTGCCAATAAGAATCTGTAAGAAATCTTTCAGGTCAGCCTTCATCTCTAATTGAACATGTATTTACCAACCAAGGAGAGCTGTGCCATAGTCACAAACTAGATAGACGGATTGGTAATCAAAGTGTAGTTGTTAAAAATAGACAGAATAGTTTTAAAGATTTGCCTTTTAACCTGTTTAAAGGTAAATTAAGAGACTGGCTATTGGAAAATTGGTTTTATAGTGTTAAAGATTTTTTGAATTTTAAGGACTGATTAACTTCTCCAACTAACTTGTTTTGTTTTTATTGTAGTTTTAAGTAAGTTTTTAATATTTTGATTTAATTGTTATTTTGTATGAATTTTATTGACATTTAGAATAATTATTAGTTAAAATCGCATTATTAAATTTAGCACACCCTAATGGGTAGATTGTAAATGGACATATTTAATATTAAGACCTTTTGTACATACATTCTGGCAAATAAATGATTATGATAGAAAGAAGCTAGATAGGTACTGCCTTTCTTCTGGTAGGCCCCTTACAACTCCCATGGCCTGATTTGTAATGTCGATTCTTATAAAGCAACTTACTGGTAGAGGTGGCTTTCCACTCACGTTTTTATTACGTTCAAGTATCACGTTTTTCTGTGCTAAAAGGTTCTGAGGAAGTTCGGACACGTGCAGGTGTCATTAAATTGCATTTAAGCTATTTTATTGAAGGAACCCTCTGAAGACGTCATTTAAACCGCAAAGAGACCTCAATAAGTTGCACATTTTGGACGTTGCAAGTGAATTTATCGATATATTTTTGCAACCAAGTTTAAGTAGGTACCTACTTAGCTAGTGTAGGGTCTACCTACTTACTCTGTCTATATTATATTATAACATATATAACTTGTAGTCAAGATAGTTGAAATGCCTGCAAAAGGTCTTCTTACTCGTAGGTACCTATGCTCATAAAAATAGCTAGTTAATATCTAGGTATTCAGTTCATAGCAAAGTATTATCAACCCAGTGAAGTGTTCGGTAATGTATTATTTAGGAGAATCAACTCCTTGATACCTTTTTAATCTGATGTCACGAAAACTGGGCCGCACGGAAAGGTTAAATTGTTGCTTAACCGAAGCAATTTTTGCTGAAATGATTCACATTTTGGCGTTTTGTGCAGGAATCTGAGTGACGCGCATAATTTTGTAAATATTCTAATAATTTTCTCGAGTTTCATCAGATTTGATGAAGCGCTGGGCAAAACCTAAACAAGCTTAAAACTACATCAAAGTAACCATGAATAAAAGTTTGAATACGTGATCAATTTGCGATGGCTAAAGGCAATATAATTGTGTTTAATATTCAGGCGTAAGGATCGCTTTCTAAATTAAAATGGTCGACAATATTTAGAGGCTGTGATAGGACTAAACCCTGATTGATGAACTACCGACTGAATTTTCTTGACCTACTTTCAGGAAATACAGACAAAAGGTCAGAAGACTGCATCAATCAAAAGTATTTAGTTGTATTCGGATTCAATTTTGCATTGCAATCTCAAAATTCCATTCTAAGAACGGGAGTTCAAACGCCTTTGATTTCTATCTTTTTATTTTATTTTAACAATATTCAGGAAATTAACAGTTTACTTATAGACTAGGTAAACAAATAGGTGCTGAAGGCTTATTATAAATTTCCACAGATAGTCACTGAAAAAATACAAAACAAAGTTTGAGGACGACTTAATATGATAGTAGGTAGGTATTTAAGAATTTAACGAGAGATAAAATTAAAATAAATATAATAATAAAATAATAATAACAAATTATCAGCCAATTTCTCCAATCTTTCAAATTACCTAGCTACTAAATGTCGTTGTGAGTAGCACCTCTAAACATACCTTTCCTTTTTGCTCCAGTTCCGAGTACTACCGCCTGGCATGCGCATGCCTCCTCCTTGCGCTGATCGCGAGCGCGCAGGCCGCGCCAGCGCAGCTCTGCGCGGGCGCCGGGGACGACGACCCGCGCGCCGCTCGCTTTTGTCAAGCACTCAATACGTTCCTAGAACTGTATGCTGAGGCTGCTGGCGAGCAGGTGCCGGAGTATCAAGGTGAGTACATGGATTTCGTCTACGAAAAGTGTTAATATCAGAGGACACAATATTGAGCCCTGCGGGATCCCCTTAAAATATGGTACCCACATTGCTGGCCAATGCGCTGGATAGATATATAACAGTTCACAGCTGGGTTGAACGAATGCAAAAGTGAAGTAGCAGTGCAAGAGGAATGGCGACGCATTATAAAGCGTGCTATCATTCCTTCTAAGTGTAGCGACTAAGTCTATTCGAACTTTTAACTCTCGTGATCAGGTTACATGTGGATCGTAACATATCTAATGAATAACTATATCGCGCGAAGAACACGGGTTTCGGTCACATTGTTCTATAACGCCCTGGCCTGTCGTGATATGGCTGAAAGAAGATGCCTATTCGTCTAATTATATTATATACATATATCGTATTATACTTCATCATCATCTGCAGCTTGATTTTGCCCACTGCTGGGTATCAGTTGTTTGTACATAATAAGTATTTAGTAATAGAGGTGACTTATATTTTTTTTTTAGAATTTAGACTTGGCACCTTCACGAACGTGTTTGTGATGATGGGAGGTCCGCAGTTCTGGACCTGCAGTTCACGAACTGTCACTAATTTACCAATAACCCTCTACATACTTTAGATAAAATTCTTCAACCTATCTTCCCCAGCCCTGGTCCGCGACTACCCCCAGCTGCTGGACTCCGGCATGAAGCGACAAGACGTGGTCCACTCGTTCCTCCGCTTCGGCCGCCGCCGCTGACCGTCTCGCGATCTACCGGCCACCACCCGCAACTAACATGATTTGAATTATTTAGTTATTTCGTCCAAATGTTAAGGTTCCTTTTTTAGAGACGTACGGTTAAGATAAGTGGTGATCAAAACGTAAATGGCGGTATGCAAAATGTATTTATTTTCGTCAATTTTGCCCCAATAGGTACTTCCGCGGTCACGCGCGGTTTATTGGTTTATTTTACCTCCGAACTTCGTACAGCATATTTAGTAGATGACCGACAGACGTTGCCCTGTTAAAAATCCTACCGAATTATTAACGTTCAGTTTTTCCCGAATTGCTTAGGTTTCATTGCCAACGTTTCCTATTTTGTTACCCCGTTAGACTTGGTTGTTTATGTCAAATACCTTTAAGTATAGATACAGACTACGTATTATAGAAACGTGTCGTTTTCAATTTCTGTAGTACCTACATATTTTAGTAATTATGAAATGTAGAGGTAGTAATACGACACATTTATTAATAGTACAGTTCGTTACGCATGTATTACGTTACACCTGTTTTTTTTAGTTTATTTAGAAATTATTGTCACTTCGTTTTCGATAACCACTTGTCTAGATCAGTTCTTAGTCTCTCTAAACCTCTCTCTCAAATTTAATCTAAGATTAAGATAAAAATAACGTACTTATCGAAAGTATTATTAGTTAGGTAAGTTATGGTCTTGTGTCGAATGGCAATCAATTGTTAAGAGTATTTAATTATGATGTTTTAAATAAATAACGTATTTATGACAAGCTAATGGTGTTTTATTTTAAACATTAGAACCTCAAATAAATAAAAATCTGCAAAAAATTAAAGAAAAATTACCTACTTCCAGCTCCATTAAACAAGTAGGTAGGTACGCTGGTCTGGACGTCATGTTATCGATGACAGATTGAGCCCATTTCGCTTTCGCCATTTCTGGCGCTGAGCGGTTGCGGAGCAGCGTGACCGTCCATCGAACTAATATTATGGTTGTTTTGGTACGCATCAACAAATGTATATTTTTATACTCGAGACGGTCGAGGGGCGCTTTGAATCAGCACAATAAACAACTGTCATACGTATAGAATATTCCCTCCACGTACTTTTATAAATCGTCATCCCACCTGGTCGGAGGGCGTCCTACACTACGTTTGCCAAGTCTTGGTCTCCACTCAAGAACACGTTTACCCCAGCGGTTGTCGGTTCTTCACGAAATATGGCAGGTGGGATGGCGATTTGCGAAAGACTGCTGGCAGATGCTGGATGCGGCAAGCTGAAGACAGGGCGCTATGGCGCTCAGTAGGGGAGGCCTATGCCCAGCAGTGGACTAATATAGGCTGATGATGATGTACTTGTATAACAGAGCTAAGTGTTTCCAGGCCAACAAACACAGGCATTTAAATTTTTTTAAATAAAAAGAAAGAGTAGGTGTGTCTGTTTGTAATAGAGCAGATAATCTCCGGAATTGGTCGGAAAAAGAAAATATTTTAACTAAGAAATAGGCATTCACCCTACTTATTCCGTGCCATGCCATATGCCATGGGAATTGGGATAGGTACATTTCTTTAAGCCATTTTATGAGCGAAGCCGCGGGCTGAATGTAGTATCAAATCATTTGAGAAACATTATAGAATTGATGAGCGAACTTCTGACATTATAACTTGAAAGTGTACCCTTAGCGAAATCAATTAGACCACTTTGTCATTTATTGGTTCAATAAAATTTTGAATTGCAAATAGATACCTAACCTATAGGGAACATACACCTACCCTGAGTAAATATTCTAAACTCACTAGAGCGTGTTATCTAAGAGCTTTGAAGGAAATGGCGACGCAGTAGCATTGTTGTCGACATACATCCAGCACCGCTACCGCACAGCACAAAAATAAGTTTAAATATGTATCTACTTAAACTCGTAATCTTTAGTAAAGTAAGTATTGTATAATTATTCTATATATCTTTTTTTCAAGTGCCACCGTTTTTTTTGTTCTTACATGTCCAGGCCATCCCAAGGTCGCCTGGAAGAGATCGCTCATAGCGATAAAGCCGCCTTTATTTCGGTACCTACTGTTTTCTGTGTTTGTGTGGTACAATAAAGAATTATCTACCTATCTATCTTTAGATACATTTTACAGTAACAAAACGGCTTGGCCCACGAGCTGTCTGTTATCTGATGCCGCCATACAAATGTATCAAAAAATTACGATTAAAAGCCCATAATGTATTTAAATGTACATTTTTATACTGTGCAGCAGTGGTGTATTATGATCTGCGACAACTTTTATACACAGAATTATCAGCGCGTCACGTCGGACGCGTGACACCAACTGACGCAAATGGCCCCTTATGTCGATGAATTTCAACGTACTCACTCTTGGCGTGCGTCACTCAGTCTGGGTAATTCTGTCATCTTCCTTTTCACTAACGCCGTGTCCTACGTGGGCGAATCAACGCGAACGCGATTGCGAAACGATCCGATGCGAATTTAATGCGGTGCGGAGCGATGCGGCTACTCTGTCCTACGTGCGCGCGAACCGTCCCCTCCGCGCCCTCCGCCGCCGTTCAGTTCAGTTAGCATTAATCATTTGCCATGGACGGACGGAAGCTAATGTTGTTGGAAAATTCATAGGTATCTTAAATATGAGATATTGAAGAAGTGTATAAAGCAGAGAAGTGGAACTAATACTGTGTACTTAGAAAGGCATACTCATGGGGAATTTCATAATTTGTACCAGGATTTACGTACTCAACCCCTGTTGTAAGATGTTCTACTTCCGACATTACAATTTTTGCTTGAAAAAAATATGGCCGACGCGTCCACTTCGCGCGAAAATATCAAGCCAACTGATCGCGTTCGCTTCATTTCGCGCCGCTCCGCACCGCACCCCACGTGCGTTTGGTCACGTAGGCCACTTCAATAGGTTTCGAATGTTTGTTGTTTTCGCGCCGCGCCGCGCCACTTCGCGTTCGCGTTGATTCGCCCACGTAGGACACCGCGTAAGCGTTTATTTTAGGGTTCCAGAGGCAAATAATAAAAATCGAACCGTATCAATTTTGTCGTCGATAGTCGTTCTGTCACTCTGAAGACAATATTCATAGCCTTGAAGCCATTTTTATGAATTATTTATAACAAAAAAAACCATTGAACTAAGTATTTTAAAAATTGGTCCATTGCATTGGTAACAAAATAATATTAATACCTAATTGTAACTCAGGCAGGTTAACTTTTTGGTAATAACTTTAACTAAAAAACTGGAATATATTTAAATATTTATTATATAGAGTTCATATATTTTTATTCTACTAAACATTTTGTAGATGCTTAGAAAGACAAACCAGTTCAAATAACAATTCATAAACAGTCGCGGCCTTAGATTTGAGACCTGAACCTTGAGTCCGGTTGACGATAGTACCGACAAGTGATCGTGATGTCTCCTATTTCTGTGGGATTTAGTACAGCGCTTCTATCGTGCGAACAATTTTCAATTTTAAATTATCTTTATTTATGAACCTAAATAGTAATCGTTGTATTACGCTTACTATTTAGGTATCTAGGATTAATGTCCAGTTTACATTAATCCTAGATAATATTAAACATAAATTTAATCACTTTTGCTTTTAATTTAAGCACTATGCGCCTTTTCATTCTAATATAAATAAAGGGGATGAAAGAATAGGAACAAAAGTGTCATAAAATGGTTATTGGACCATTTAAAACTCTTTATTGGACTTCATGCAAGCTTGCTGACAGGGAAATACGCAAATCCCTTACAAAAATGAGACGTCACAATCTACAACCGGACTTATGGCTCTGTTTTTTGATTGCAGCTCTAGCTAGAGATATCAATTTGATGTGCACTAAATGTGCAAAAACTAATTTAGATAGGTACTTTACTTATTTAGATAGGTACTTTATACACTTTTAAAAGTGGTCTGCAAATCAATGGCCGCGATTTATAACAATTAATATTTTAGGTCTATTAATAATAAAGTTGGTTTTTAAACACTGATCAATTTAATTTATATACTTACCTACAGATACATTTTAATTTCACTAAATATGTATATTTTGCATTCTAAATAAGTTTAAAAATTGTATTTGCAAATGATAACAAACTTTACTGACATATTTCTGTATTTTTTTTTACATTGATGTTTGTATAAACAAATGCAAACATTAATACAGAAAAACAATCAAGGATCTACATAAAAAAATAACAAACAACATAGGCAAAGGTACAAATACAAGGGCAAGTAAAAATAATTTGTGCAAAAGCGACATTACGTAGCTCCAAAGGAATATGAACACAAACCTTAATTCAGTATTAATTTCAGTTTATAAATTACAAAACACACATTTAGGTTTAATAAATAATAGTAAGACGGCAAACAAATATGAAAAATTTTAAATGTCTTAGTTAAATTCTGTATTACTAAAGAATTGCTCAGTCATAGATCTATGCTTCATCATCATCATCATCATCAGCCTATAGTTAATAGTCCACTGTTGGACATAGGCCTCCCCTAATGAGCGCCATAGCGCCCTGTCTTCAGCTGACGCATCCAGCATCTACCAGCAGTCTTTCGCAAATCATCACCCACCTGGTCGGAGGGCGTCCTACACTACGTTTGCCGAGTCGTGGTCTCCACTCAAGAACACGTTTACCCCAGCGGTTGTCGGTTCTTCTCGAGATATGGCCAGCCCACTGCCACTTCAGCTTGTTAATCCTCTGAGCTATGTCGATAACCCTCGTTGCGTGTCGGATTGAGATCTATGCTTGAATGAAGTTAATTCCATAGCAAAGCGTTACTCAAGCAAAGATCGATAACTGAGGAAACTTTCATAATACGGGCCTAACAGCCGGTTTTTCATCCGCTTGTTACAATGTGACAAACTTATTACAAGTTTTTTATGTTGTTAATAGCTTTCGTATGTACCTACGAGCATCTTAAAGCCACCGAAAATATGCAACGTCGCGAGAATCAAAGTGCCTATCGATACTTCAAAAGTATTGGTACTTGAATTTATCGATTTTCATATTTATCGTCACTAAGCCCTGCCCTAAGTGCAATAAAATTTTGAATAATATAAATGAAAGAAAATACCGGTATAGCCGGTATAACTATTGTACCGGTATTATAGATACCGGTATCAAGCCCTAGTTAAACTCGTCCGTCCGTAGCTCGTTGCTCACGCCTTCTTTACAGGCACTGAATGCACGTAACTGGGCGTAATGTAACGCGTTACATAATCAAAATCAAAAATTCTTTATTTCCATGAATACAAAAAAGTACACTTAGAAAAGGTCAAATTCTTAAAATAAAACACTGACACGGAAAGTGGTACTTTTGATTTCTGTCGCTTCGGTATGTAGACTAAAGTAAAGAAGCGACTATGAAATCTTTAGCCTGTTAGTTGTTATTTTTCGAGTTGGAGCAAAACCCGTCCCAAGCTTTTTTATCTTCTAAATAATCTGATATTTTGTAGGAAGCCTTTTTGCACAGAAAGGTTTTGACAATTTGTTTGAATTTATTTATTGATGGATTTTGCAACTCACTAGGAGTTTTGTTGTAGAAGCGTATACATAACGCTCCGAAACACCGGTCAGTACCCAGCTTTGGGTACAAAGCTTCAAGGACCATTACAGTTACCCAATAACATTAATATTAGAAATTTACCCAATAAAATACTTTTATTCAGCCTGTACTTACCCATGTTACCCAATATTAGGACTCAGTCCACATTTAATACCATGTTTTTAGGGTTCCGTACCCAAAGGGTAAAAACGGGACCCTATTACTAAGACTTCGCTCTCCGTCTGTCCATCTGTCCGTCTGTCACCAGGCTGTATCTCATGAACCGTTATAGTTAGACAGTTGAAATTTTCACAGATGATGTATTTCTGTTGCCGCTATAACAACAAATACTAAAAAACAAATACAGAATAAAATAAATATTTAAGGGGGCTCCCATACAACAAACGTGATTTTTTTGCCGTTTTTATAGATAATGGTACGGAATCCTTCGTGCGCGAGTCCGACTCGCACTTGGCCGGTTTTATTTAGCTTTTTTTTGCTTAATTGAATATACACAAAAGAAGAGCACACTCGTACTGAGAGTGAGGCGCGGGTTCGAGTCCCGCCGAAAGCGAAAATATTTGGGAGATTAATTAATTTTCGATGTAGAATTTTTGTAAACAAACCACGACACCATGTCTGAAGCTCACTTGCTTGGCGTCGAGTTTCAGATATAACACAAGATGATATAATATATACGACGATACAAGCAATATTTACTGAAGAAAGGATTTTAAATCGACAAGGTAATAAATTGCGTATTCAAAGACGCAGCAACACAGTGAATGATGAAAGTGTGGTTATGTATGTTTGTTTACAAACATTCCACATCTGAGGATTTCCTATTATGGTGCGTAACTCGCAGAAAACAGAAAGAACCTTAGAATAAAGCAACACGACACCTCTCGTCAATCGTAATCAACGTAACTTAGTTATTGAGCAGGTTTGGATAATACTTCAATGTTTCCATTTGGTTTCGGTTTTGTAGGTGGAGCGTTATCGGGGTTTGAGTCCGAACTAAGTCCCTGAGGAGTCCGAACTAAGTCCCGAAGAAGTCCGAACTAAGTCCCGGAGTCTTTCGACTCCTACGTCACTAGACCTCGTTGCGCAACTGGCAGCGCATCCCGTACTGAGGGAGGGTTGCGGATTCAAATCCCGACGAAATCGAATTTTTTTTGGGACATTATTAACTACATTCTAGTTTGGCTAGTGTATGTATAGGTTCGTAGTGAACCCACTTACATTCATAGAGAATTCGCCAGAATACGAAAGTTTTTCTAGTAAAATAGTTAAGTATTCTTACTTTGACTCTTACTCGATTCGAACTCGGCTGAAGACGACGCCTCGAAAACTTACTCGACATAGGTATGTTTAAGGCTAGGTATTCCTGCAGCGTCGTCCGTAAGCGCCAGCGCGCGCCTGCCAAGCCGCCGCGCTCGTGCATTTTGTAGGTTTTTAAATATTTGAAAATGGTAATCATTTTATCACGTCAAACTCTGCGAATTTGTTTAGAAATATGAAGGGTTTTTAGATAAGTACAAATTTTTCTTTAAAATGTTATTACATCCGTCATAATAATGGAAAAACATTAAAAACTAAGTTTGGGATTTTTTTCTGCCCAGTGAAGTTCATTAAATCTTGTAACTGAATGCGACTTTGACTAGACTACATTCTTAAGTAATATATTATATCTTTTTTTCAGATTTTTAAACACTATGATACTTTTTAAACCCATAAAACCGCGGCCTCTGCTGGAATACCTAGCCTTAATTGATTGTTTTTAACATCTCCACTAAGTCTAGTTCATTAAAAAAAACAGAAAACTTAACGAATCATAGTGACTATACTAAGGTAGGCGTCAACACAGAAAACGAAAACCGAAGTTTCCGATTCGTTTTAGTGTAAAGCCTACTCTTAGGTCACCTGAATAAGATTAAAGAATTCGCACGAAAACGAATGAAGACTACGATTTTAATTTTTGCGCGAACAGGTCCTGTACCGTATAAGGAACTTCAATGTATTTCCGAATGCGTCATTTTTTAAATTGTATTTAATTATTTTAATACCATTCTGTCATGGCTAGTGTTTTAGCGACTAGTATATTCTTATCAAATAAAAGACTTCACTAATATATCAATATTTGTCTAAATTAGGGTATACCTCCATGTGCGAAAGTATCGTTAGTACCAACAGAATCGATACCAGATTAAATTGTTTAACTCTATTATGCTAAGGCCAAACGAGCGTATTTTTTAGAGTTGTGATTATAATGAGTCGCCTCATACAAAAGTTTTGTTTGTGTAACACTATCACAGACGACGAAGATGTTATAATATTTCATCTCAAGGTATCTTAAGATTTAAGAGAAGAAGAGATCTTAAGATTTAAGAAGAATTAAATGTGGTTTCAACTGTATTCTTTAAGATTTCAGGATTGCTACTCGCTACACAACCACGATCACACACCAATTCATGGCTTAGGCACACATTATCTTGTGACTCGTTCTGCTCGCTCTCGATCTGGTTTTGGCTGAAAATCAGTGTTTGCTTTTAAGCAAAAATTTCACTGAGCCACGGCCTTTTTGTCTTGCTGCAGCACACACTGCACACACAAACTTTCCTACACTTTTACTCTTAAACAAATACTTACTTTTTTTAATTATGTTATTATATTAATGAAAATGTTCGTAGAGTATTGTTTATGTTTAAATTGTATATTGATGTTAGTTATAAGTATATTAATGTTAATTGTACCATTGTGTGTCTGTAGTAACAAATAAAAAAATTATCAACCTATCTAAGATAAAATGTTATAGCATCTTCACCGTGTGTGACGAGCTTAACCACTAATGAGTTGCCATTTCTGTCAAAATATTTTTTGAGACTTACTAAATAACTCAAAAAATAACGCTCGTTTGGCCTCACACGGCGATATTTCTATAGAGACGCTGCGAGACATTCGCTTGTGGAGGTAACCTCTTATTGTAGATATGTCATGCTTTGCTTAAGTCTAGTACGAAATGTGGACGACGTCACCGCCCACTGATAGAAGACATTGACCCTGAAACAAAAAGATGGTATGATTTCAACTTCCAAGAGGTTCCCTCTTCTACAAAGTACCTACAACATGTCTAGCTATGTGATCACAAACCCCTTCCTCAACCTCAACATCCTATAATGGTCCACTGTTGGACGCAGGTCTGGACCTGCGTCCAACAGTGGACCATTATACAGTGGACCATCATGTAAGATATGGCTAACTAGGTCTAAGTCTAAGCCTCCCCCGATAATCGTCTTATTGGCTTTTATCTCATGGGGATAATGCCCATAATCCCGACGCTGGGCATGCGGGTTTGAGATCGCAGTTCTGTGGTAGATCTATTCTTGTCAGTTTTCAATGAAAATATTTCAAAAATTTGTCAATTGCCACGTGCCGTTAAATCAGAGTTGGGTATGATAATTGCAATTCTCATACCTAACTCTAATTTAACGGCACGTCGCAATTGACAAATTTTTGACATATTTTTATGGGGCGTAGGCTGCTTTTTCACCAGAGATGTGCTACCTTGCTATGTTTCCAGCCGACCAATAGAATCTCAGGTATCAGAGCACATCTCTGGTGGAAAGGCAGCCTAAGAAGCGTAAAGTTTTTTTCTTTCATAGACTATAGACCTTCGTTTGATCACAATCTCACCTGATGGAAAGTGAAGATGTGGCCGACGATGTATCACGTAGGTCTAAAAAATACCTATTCACTCTTGTCTTGAAGAGACCCAGGTTGTAATTGACGGGAAAAACAGCAGCAGGAGCGTGTTCCTAACCCCAGCGGTACGAATGATGAAGATGGAGGAAAACCGCTTAGTGCAAGTGGACGGTATATCCACCAAGTAGGGGTGATAATGCGCTGTGCATCTGCTTGTCCTAGAGTCGAAGAGGGATGGTGGAATCAGGCGCGATCAGATGCCGTTTAGCGGTCTGCAGTGCGACTAGCGCCTGCAAGATTATATGAATAGATCCAATGTGAGTTAGCGAGCCTAGAGTGCCCCGGAAAATGAAAATGAATAAGGCAAATGAATAAACTATAGGTAATTAAAGACTGACCTGATTTTTATGTGCATTATCCTGCAACATGAGCTGCGTTATGTAGAAAGAAGTGAGCGCGTTACCGCCCAGAGCTGCCGTGTACGCGCGGAGGATCGCCAACACCTGTGAATATAGGAGATGTCAGTAAAGTTGTATTAACTGGACGACTTTTCAAAAACCACGAGGACCTGGGAATCTAACTCAGTCATATATCTGACGACGACCCATGTGGTGCGGTGGGCGTAGGTCCGCCTTCGAGTCGGGTGCAGGAGGTTACGGGTTCGATTTGCGACAAATGTTTGTACGATGTGCAAATACTTCTTACGGGTGTTCTGGGTATTTTCAATGTATTAAAAATGTATTGATCTATATTATGTATTGTATCAATTATCAGTCATTTAGTACCCATACCACAAGCTCTGCTTGGTTTGGGGCAAGATGGTGCTGTGTAGATTTTCCAGCATTATTTATTTATTTAAAGAGAAAACTAAGGGATCTGGAATGCACATGCATAACACTGAGCTTGTGCTCTGCATACTTTGGTACTAAGTAGACGATGCATGCAGTGCATGTTTTCGCGTAAAGTTAGTCACAGATCAGTGTGCGACAACCTTAAGCTACCGACTGAAGTCGCCGAGTTGACCTAGCTTACCTCACAGGTGAAGGTGTGCAGGAACCCGCTAAGTCCACCCAGCTCCCTCACCGCGGTGGTCTCCCTCACAAACAGCAGTCGCAGCGCGCACAGCCGGCGCGCGCATCGCCCGCGGCCCACTGACGACAGCGTGCTTAAAGTCACTGCGCTGCCGACCTGATGAGGAAACACTTGATTAAACTTTTGGTGATCGATTACAGGAGGTATTTAGAATTTTTGTCTTTTTTTTATTCTGATTTTACAACCTTTTAACAAATATTTAATGTCGGTTGACTAAGTAACAGTAAATAACTTAAAAATAAACAAGAATAACTCAAACACATAAATGTGAGGAACATTTTGTTTAGAATGAGACAAATTTCTGCATTAAAAGGGGCCGACCTTACGTCTTGTATGATCGGTTCCTCTGTAAGACCAAAATTCTAAACACCTCGCAAAAAAACTTAAATTGTATGCCCTTCGACAAAAAACCAGCGTCTTCAGGACACAAATACAACCCCTTGGTTATGAATAGTCACCAAGACAATTCTATCAAGCCCCCTAAGAATCAAATTCAGGCCCCCCAAGACACTTATGTCACCTGTCTATTTAAAGCAGCAATGTCTCTTCCAACATCCCATACCTCATAAATAACTTGCCAACCGAACTTAAAAATAAAATATCTGAAAAGAATATTAAACCCATACTAACTAAACATTATTTATCGTAACATAATTTATTTAAAATGTCGTTGTTCACTTAGTAGTAATTTCCGTAAAATGTATATTTATTTTATTACTTTATATTACCATAAAAAGGAGCATCCTATAGCTAAGCTCAGGCGCAGCGTTGTCACTCATTGGTCGTTGGCTGCGCGTGATTGGCGGAGCGCTTGTGTGCTGCATGCCGCGACTTTCAACAAGACTGTGACACCGCTGTGTTTGTGTGCGTAACTGTCTAGCTTACCGTGTTTACAAAATATTTTTAATGCTATTTTTAGAGAACCCTAGTGTCTAGTTAAACCTATCTTAGGATTTAAGATACTTTGAACCAAAAATATGTAATCTTTCTTTCAATAAATAATATCTATCTATCTATCTAATACCTCGTGCGAGAACGCTTTCTACTCCTCATCCATCAAAATGTCATCACCAGTGGTCTTGAACTGACTGTTGTTCTGACTAAAGGTTTGGCTGTGGCTTTAGCTGAGAGAGCGTGCTACTGAGTCCGGTTTGGATGGTTCAAATCAAAGTTATCACATATCTCGTATCTACTGTTAAAAAGACACCTCCTTGCTCCACACACCTAGCCTCCTTATAACACTAATCGAGCAGCCATAAGACACAAATTGAGCCCCCCCAAGTCATAAATTCACCCCCTCAAGATAAGAATTGAGCCCCCTTAGTCACAAACAGCCCCCCCGAGTCACAAATGTAATAATTACGTACCTGTCCATTCAAAGCAGATTTATCTTCTACAATTTCCTGGGTGACCGCTTTCTGCTCCTCATCCAGTTGGAAGATGTCATCATCGGTGGTGCTGGACTGGCTGTTATTCTGACTAGAGGTTTGGCTGTGACTTTGGCTGCGGGAGCGGGACTCTGATGACTCTGGTTTCGATGGGTCTGCGAGAGGGATTGCTGTGCCGGATACTACAAGTTGGATTTCGTCCTGGAATAGGCATGAGGACTGATTTTGAGAAACTACTCCGAAATGTTTTTTGACATCTTCTCAGTTGTACACGCTCTTGGCAGAATGGTCGTGGTTATGATGAGGGTCCTGCCTGGTGAACATTTAGACATCATTTACTGAATCAAAAAAGTTTTTAAAACTGCAGTTTCAATTTTGCTCTAAAACCTAGGCCACGACATGTCGTGTCCTGCGTCTTGAAACTGGGGTCGTTATGCCACTTTTCCGCAAGTCGCACCGCGGCGACAGATGGACACACTCAAACAACTTCTTTGATTTTCTCGCCGTAGTGGCGCCTATCTATGACGTCACCGATGCACAAACATCTGAGGCTACAGAATGACCATTATATTGTCAAGAGAAGAAAGTTAGACCTTTACCATAGTTATTCTGTGCATTTACGTAACATACGTGACGTACGATACGTGACGGCATGACGTCACAGTTGTGACTCAATGCTCTGATTGGTGATCAACCTGTCATGGCGGATTACTGTATTTTGTAGTCTTATTTTATCAATAAATTATAATAATTAATCTCGATTAAAATAAAAAAGATTAGTATTATATCTTTCTATTTTGATCGAGTTTTGTAATCTATGGCTCAGGTACAATAAGGGAAATACATAATTTTGGTGATTTTTACGGCTCTGTACCTCAGAAAATTTTCTTTCTTTCTTAATTTCAAAAAGATATCCCGCTAAAAGCTTCGCGACAGCACGGTGAGCTGTGACGTCACCGCCTAATTGTATGATGACAAAACTCGACTCGACTTTGGAATCTTTAAGAGACGAACCCAGCGTGTTTGCTTGTCAAACTAGGACTAGATCTCAGTACTTATGGGATCCCGTGGTTGAAAACTCGAATTACATCAAATTTTTTTTGGTTCCTTCAAAGTTAAAAAACGATTAAAGAAAAAAATTACGACAGAAAAAACCATGAAATTATACTGTTTTGCACATAATTTGGTCGAGAGCTTAGGAACCCTGTGGTCTATTGAAATTACTTATGTTTTGATTCGTAAGTTATTACTAATTACTTTGTTCCTTCAGATAGTTTTTTCATAAGTTGTATAGTTTTCTAGTAAATAAGCAAAAACTCAATTTTTGCACTTGCGTCGTTCCATAAACGCATGCTCTGTCTCACTCCTATGAATGCGAAATCCTATGCTTATCCTTTTCACAAAATGGCGCGCATTGCGACCTCTTTATCCGCCTTTGAAAGAAGCAGTATTTTTGCTCTGACACTACAGCTCATAGAAGATGTCTTAGTGTATAAAATAAGTTACCTCCGGCAGGTCCAGTTGGAAGTTAGCGTGCAGTGCAGTGGGCGCCAACCGCCTCAGTTTGTAGGCCGCGGCGTCGAGCGCGCGCGCCGTGGCCCGCGCCGCGCCCGACCCGCACACGGAGCCGCTTGACAATACTAGGCGGGCGCGGGATACCTAACAAATAAGTTGTCATTATAGTTTGACATCCTCCTTGACAAAATTGGGGAACAGCATCCGAAAAAAACTGTAGGTTATAACTCAAAACTGAATGCGAGTTACGGAGCACTATGTAGTAATATAGAAAACTAATGTAGTGGTTCGTTTTGTACCCTACTTTACCTAAGTAGGGTACAAAACATACCGCTACCGTTTCTATCCCATGGAAACTGATTTATGGGATAACAAGTAGCCTATGTTTTATTCCAGGTCTAAAACTTCTTGGATGCAATTTCAGCCCGATCCGTTCAGTAGTTTTGGCGTGGAGAAGTAACAAACATCCATCCAAACATCCAAACTTTCGTATTTATAAGTGTAGTGTGATGTGATATTACCCACCTGTGTAAACGCAAGCGGCTGTGCGTCGTTTGCCTGTACCAGGGAATTAGTGTACGCTTGCATGTTAACTCTCCTTTTGGCTAACGCCCGAGCTGTTTCCACCTGTAAGATAACGATATAATAAATAAAAAATGCTGGACAATTCACACAGTACAGCCAAGTAGTGCCGGCTTAGAATTTGCATCACCCCAACTCTTCCCGTGGGTGTCGTAAGAGGCGACTAAGGGACATACACCGGGGGCACGCAGCGGCACCTCTTGCAGAATAGATCTACCTCCGAACTGCGATCCCCAACCCGAATGCCCAGCGTGGGTATTATGGGCCCCCCATGTGATAAAAACTAATATGGCGATTATCAGGGGGAGGCTACGTCCAGCAGTGGACCATTATGTGACGACCGATGTGGCGCGGTGGGCGAAAGTCTGCCTGCGACGCAGGAGGTTGCAGGTTCGATTCCCGTGTGTACAATCTGCAGACATTTGTTCAGGGTGTTCTGGTCGTTTTCTATGTATAATAAAAAATATCTATCTATTTATTGTATTATATTAAGTATATCAGTTATCTAGTACCCATAACACAAGCTCTGCTTACCTTGGGACTAGATAATGCTGTGTGAATCGTCCAGCATTATTTATTTATTATAGGCTATTGAAGTGAAGGATTCACCCAGTTTTACCTATATAGCCCCAAGCTAAGCAGAGCTTGCGTTATAGGTACTAGAAGACTGTTTAAGTAATAGATAGAATACATTAGATAAATATTTTGTTTTAGAAAATACCCAGAAGCCCGGAACAAACATTTACAGATCGTAAAAACATTTGTCCCAAAGCGAGAATCGAACCCGCAACCATAATGTTAGGTTTGACATAGCTTTTATTTATACAATTGAGAAGATATTTAGATATGTCATACATTAGTTCGTTGCATGATTTCAAAAGAGTTTCCTTGCCTTTTAATTTAGTATTAAGTACCATTAGATGCACACAGATCTTACCCCATGTATCTGATGATCTTATCCATACCAGGTTGTCTGGCAGAGATTGCTCTTGAGCGATAGGACCGCCAATTGTCACATGTTAAATAATTTTTTAGTTCTAATTGTGCAACAAAAGCGTTTATATCTATCTAAGTACGCTGGTAATGAAAAAATCCTACATTCGTATACACCTTTTTTTTTAATGAAAAATAGTGAGCGTTACATTACAATTTTTTAAATGTATTACACAGGTAGGTACATTAAGTATTTTTTACAAAAATTATTACATTGACACATTACACCTGCGTGCAGTGCATGTACCAACTAGGATACATTTTGTAAAGGTAGTACGCAGTACCTAGTAACGTTACAATAAAAAAATATTTTCGTTTGTTTCTAATAGAACTACTTCCGAATTCAAAAAAAACTACTTCACTGAGTTAGTCACATTATCATGCTACATTACCCGCAGGTACCACGAGTGAAGTCGCGCGCAGGAACCAGTAAACTTACATCCTCAGCCTCGTCCAACTCCAGTACGCAAGCGTCCTTGTCCGCGCATAGATCCAGTGCCGGGACCTCTCTTTCTACCTCGGGTAGGACGCCATTTGTAGGGTTTTCTGATAGCATTGCTGAGGAAAACATAATAAATGAAACAAGCACCTCATTCAGAATAAACAAAAGAGAAAGTTCGTTCACCCATTCGTTCACAAAAGTGGCATTAGAGAGTTAGAGGGGTGTTAATCAACCGTTGCAGCTCTTGAGGCACCTGTATGCCACTGTTGTGCAACTGCAATATAACTGAAAGCTGCATATAACTGTGCCCAAATGGCGGTAGAGTAGCAGCATAAGAGCTTTAGAGCACGTTCTAGCGTTTGGGCTTAGCACCTTAGGGAATAATCGGATTGGCTCCAAAGCGTTTATGCAACCAACTTGTGTTACTTGGGTATAAGTCGTGTAGATAAAGAATGGATGCAAATGACAGCGGCACAACATACTACCTCACGTACGGGAAAATAAAAGAAATAACGATATAATTGTTCTGTAGCCTGGATTATCTAGGGAGCACCTCGTTGGTCAGGATACACTTTAGATCTAGGTAGGTACTATTTATAGCTAATAAATAAATAAATAGTACATTGTACACCGAGGAGAGAAAGCGGCTAATTCTTATCGTGAGTGGCATTTGACACTCGAAGCCAACCGAGGGTCGAGGGAAGAGGGTCTCAATCGTCAAGTGATTTTCAAGATCCTAAAACGATGATTTTCTTCGTAGTTGTAGTATAAAGAATAAATCGGTAACATATGGTTTCCATGGCAACGGAAGTAAACAAGAGGTATTTTCATTCGTCGTTCCATCCATGTGTATCGGTAATAAATGGTTTCCATGGCAACGGAAGTAAACAAGAGGTATTTTCATTCGTCGTTCCATCCATGTGTATCGGTAATAAATGGTTTCCATGGCAACGGAAGTAAACAAGAGGTATTTTCATTCGTCGTTCCATCCATGTGTATCGGTAATAAATGGTTTCCATGGCACCGGAAGTAAACAAGAGGTATTTTCATTCGTCGTTTCGTCCATGTGTATCGGTAATAAATGGTTTCCATGGCACCGGAAGTAAAAAAAGAGGTATTTTCATTCGTCGTTTCGTCCATGTGTAATCCATCCCTCGTAAGCCATAACATCAAACTAAATTAGACTCGAATTTTAACTAGATGTCGCCACTTCAAAAATTAGATCGCTATCGAAGTGGTCTTTCCAAACCAGTTTCACTGTTAAGGAATTTGTAGTCCTAGTTTTATCTTAGACTGAGGTATACATGGCAGGGATCTTTCGCAGAAGAATAAAGGTTGAGAACTTGTGATAGAGCGTCATGTCAACTGCTATCGGCACGCCATTTTTTCAGTCTGGACGAACTATTTTTTGACATTAACAAAACTCACTTGTAATTTAAGACGGTACCTAGACCACACTATAAAATAAAATAGGTGGCAGCGCTAGTGTGAGTCGGGGTACCGCCTTAACTATTTACTTACGAACATCATATCCGTTGATTGTTTTGTTGGCAGTGAATGTATCCCACAGGGCTTTTTGCATTTCTATCGCATCTTTTTCTTTCTCGGAGGCCTGAAATCGTAAACATATCGTAATAAATAAGATTGTAATTGAGGAGTTGTCAATATCTTTATATATGTTGTTGGTGCTCGTAGGAATTCGAAAAGAACCTTTTTTTTCTACGTCCCTGAAATATGTATGAAGTGGCGTGTGTGTAAAGACCTAGTTATTTTTTCCTTACCTTGCATTATTTTTTCTCACGTTACTTTTGTGAAAGACAACTGACTTATTAGGCAGGTAAGTTACTGTAAGGTAGTGCACGTCACAAATCTCTCGGTTTTTTTCCGTCAATAGGGGATTTTGAAAATTATTTTTCTATAATTGTTTTATTTTAATTTAATTATTTATTTTTAAAGTGAATATATAACTAAATATTCTGTGCATATTTTAAGCGTTTACCTGTTGCCGTTATCAATATCGAGCAAAAACGAGCAAAAAATCACGTTTGTTGTATGGGAGCCCCCTTAAATATTTTTTTTTATTCTATTTTTTAGTATTTTTTGTCATAACGGCAACAAAAATACATCATCTGTGAAAATTTCAACTGTCTAACTATCACGGTTCATGAGATACAGCCTGGTGACAGACGGACATACAGACGGACAGCGGAGTCTTAGTAATAAGGTCCCGTTTTTTACCCTTTGGGTACAGAACTTTAAAAAATATAACTATAATGGGGTAGTGCTTTAACAAATAACAACTTCTTTCTCGTCGATGGTTACCACCTTCAGTGACTTACCACCACCTCTTCTTTACTTTGAAATAAGAATCTAAAATTTTATTTATTTCACGAAACAATAGATCAATTTTAACTGAAGAGTGCTTTTCACGAATGAAGTCCCCTAGAGGCAGGTACTGTCGGCAGTGCAACCGAAAGATTTTAGTGAATTTTGTGTAGAAAAAAATTTTGTTCCACTGATTGCCGCGGGACTTCTTCCGTGAAACTCTAGGTCGATGCATCACACTAAAGACTCTGGTGACTCTGTCTTGACCAACCTTGATTCTAGGAGGGGTAGGAGGCGGAAGCGCTGTCAGTTTGACAGCTGTGCCGCTCGCAAGCGCCATGACGCATCGCTCGCCGATCGCTATTTGAGTTTGCAGAGAGAACAATGCGTTTGCTCCCTGAAATAAACAATAATCAACGTCAAACTTGTACCATAGTTACCTGCTGCTGTAAGGCTGTGGTATGGGTCAAACTAGCGCCGCCACCTATTTAATCTTATTATTACGTTGAACAAAGATAATTTCAAAAATCTATGGCACAGTTTGTGATACCTGTTATAAGCTTTTTTTAATGCCTCTGTAATAGTTTTTTTTTCTGTTCTGTGTCTGTGTTAAGTTTAGGCAGAATATCGAAGTTGCCCTTGGTGGCCACCAATATCTATTTTCGATTTTCTGGCTAAACTAAATAATTATATAGGTGAAACAATTAATTATATAGGTGAAATATTAACTTATTTAATTATTGACATGTAACCTTATTATTGTTACCAAATAAAAAACTTGAACTTAAAAAAAGCTTATAATAGGTATCAGAAACTGTACAATGGATTTATCAAATTTCCTTTGTTCAACGTAATAATAAGATCAAATAGGTGGCGGTGCTAGTTTGACCCATACCACAGTCTTAAGGGCCAGATAGAGTTTTATTTCACCGATAAACATGACTTTTAGGTTGTGTTTGACAGTTTCATTCTACCGTTTTACCAAAAACAAAAGGTTTTGGTAAACCAAAAACAAAAGGTTTTGAACAAAAGATTTTGGTAAAAACGATTTATGTACAGTGATTTGTTATGATGGATGTGTTTGTAGCAATTGACGACTTAGCAATCGAAGAAGAACGTGAAATCCCTAATTATTTATACCCATCTGAGAGGAAAACCCGAACTTCACGAGAGAGACCTAATAATTTTAACTGTTAACACATAGGACGACAATGCATTTTGGAGAAGATTTTGCTTGTAAAAAGATACCATACCTACTTATTTTCATTGATTGAGGATAAAATTAAACACGAAACAGATGTCAAACACACGTTTTGTTGCTATTCTTGTCTAAGACGTTGAATACTGTATATGCACCTCGCTTGCACGCAGGCGGTGTGAAGTTCGCTAGCATACACCACTGATAGCTATAAGCTATACACTAGATAGCAATTCGACGACTTAACTGAGGATTGTAAAATCGGTCGTAAGCTAAATTACTACTATCATATACTGCGATTGTTTTTTTTAGAGCAAATATCTTTATACTTATATTCGTGTGTTAAATATACATACCTGCATCCGTAGCTTGGCCAGGAGCAGTTTGTGCAGTTCGTACTCCAAGAAAGGCAGCTGGTCCGATATGTCTCGAGCGCCGGGCTCCGATGATGGCTGCGCTCTTCTGATGCGGGCCGCTGGACAGAGATGCAACATTTTTTTGTTTTATATTTAACGCATTCACTGCTCACCGCATCGGTGTGACCCGGAGGGGTGCCAGGAAGACGTCCAAGTGCATCATAAGCCATGAAAGTTTTAAATAATCGATTTTTTAACGTCATCAAATCACACCAAGATCGCTGTAATGCCTTATATAGACTAACACGGCTCTGACGGAAGACCAGCGTTGGTTGCTAGCTCGCTAGTCAACCAACTCATGCTGAGGCAGAGCCATTTTGTTACTGGACTTACATTTTTGTATTTAAGCCAATTTTATTATGTATTTTTGTGTAAGTATATGTAAGTCTTTTAACAAATAAATAAATTCTATTCTATTCTATTCTAACTAGTTTCGAACACCGGCTACGCACGCATTTTTGTTAAAAGTAACCTATATGGGGCTTACACAGATGTAAACATACAACATACAAAAAAGTACCTACTATAATTGACTAAAAAATAAATTACTTACAACCGCTCCTCCCTTTTTCGATGTCGGTTGATAAAACACTATTTTCTATTAATTGTGGATAAAAAGAGGTGTTTTATCAACCGACATTAAAAAAAGGCCTCGCGCAAAAGAAATAGAAACGAATGATAAAGCAACGCAGATATTTCAAAAGTTTATATAAGTCTAGCGATCCGCCCCGGCTTCGCCCGGGTATATTCTATCGCCTATGTTCATCAGGGATAATGTCGGATTCTAATGGTGTAAGAATTTTTCAAATGGTCCAGTATTTTCGGAGCCTATTCAAACAAACAAACAAATCATTCTTCTTTATAATGTTATTAGTATAATGTAGATTCGAATTAATTTAGTCGACATGTTAAAAATATCTTACCGACGGCAGTCAACGTGACAGCTTTAGGGTAGGCAGTCAACCTGTTGGGTTTCGCACACGCTGCCAATAACACCGCGGGCACTCTCGCACGCCTGTTAAGTGAAACATCTAGTTAAAATAAATTTAATGAAACTGGGTCGATATAATAATAATAAAATCATTTATTATTCTCTCGACAATGAGCTTAAATTTAAAATAAACAAAAATAGTAGCTATAACTATAAAAGCAAAGCAACATTGCGCGAGACTGGTGCCTGCGTTAGGTTTGTAAAAAACCTGTGTTACAAGTCACCAGGCTCCCACTCCGCGACATAAGTGCAATTATTGCATACTTATTTACAAACAACATAAGACAAAAACATAAAATACAGAAAAAATTATAGTAATAAAGAAACAAAATTGTAAGATATGTACTGCACAAGATCCTGGGGCCTACCTGCAGAGAGAACGGAAGCTGGAGTCCGAAAAAATCTGGAGAATAAAGAGCTAGTAAAGGAATCCGACATCATCGGCGAAACGAAGGCATATCCCCTCGTGTCTAAATACAAGGTTATTCTAAACTTAGTTAGAGCGAGGTGTCATTATCTTTGACCCTGATAGGTTTGAAACAAGTATGTTTGTACTACAAAGAACAGCGATCGTTAGGATAAGCATTAAAATAGCCTATAAGTACCGACTTTGTAAACCTACTTTGTGAATTATTATGCTTATTATGTGTTTGTCATTTCCATAATCTCGGGCCATATAGTGACTCGGTTCTTTGGGAGGCATGCGTGGGGCCGAAGCCAACAGCACATAGGCCCTTTATGAGAGTTAATATAAAGTCTAGGGCTACACATAGCGGGTATCATCCTCGTTTGTATCTATGCACCATTAATATTATTATTATTATATCGCCTCCGCTGGGTCGGACACTTAGGCTCGTATTATGAAAACTCGCTCAGTCATGGATCGATGCTTGAGTATCGCTTTTCTATGGCATAAACGTCACTCAAGTACAGATCTATCACTGAGCAAGTTTTCATAATACGGGCCTTAGGCTCGTATTATGAAAACTCGCTCAGTCATGGATCGATGCTTGAGTATCGCTTTTCTATGGCATAAACGTCACTCAAGTACAGATCTATCACTGAGCAAGTTTTTATAATACGGGCCTTAGGCTCGTATTATGAAAACTCGCTCAGTCATGGATCGATGCTTGAGTATCGCTTTTCTATGGCATAAACGTCACTCAAGTATAGATCTATCACTGAGCAAGTTTTCATAATACGGTGCTTAACTTTGGGCTAGATAATGCTGTCTGGATTGTCCAAGATTATAATTTTTAATCTAAATAATAATAATAGAACATTAATAAGTAAGAATACAAGTTAAAGAGCACGAATATGAAAAAAGGCGATATTTTATATTATTTTTTTAGAAAAATCAGACTTATACTAGAAAAATATAGACTGTAAAAAATTATTTTCTGTAAAAAAAAATCGAAATTCAAAAATTCTTTAAACAAATGTTTAAAGAATTTTTGTCCTCGGTGTCCAGAATCACCTCCTTTCGGCTGAGTAAACATGTTAGGTGGCACCAATGATAGTCTGCGAAGTCCGAGTAAATGTTACCTGCACCCTCCACACATGGACAGCTCCGCCCTGTAAGGCCCCGCGCCCGGCGAGTACGGCACGTGCGCGATAGAACAAGCCTCTGTGTCATTCTCTTCAGGGGATTTCGTTCCGTTCACTGAAAATAAGAAAAAAACTTTTTAAAATGAGAGATAGACAGATCTATATTGCACACATAACTTAAATATAACAGACAAAAATAAAAGAAGTAAAAAATATTTGACAATTGGCGGTCTTATCGCTCAAGAGCGATCAACCAGACAACCGTGGAGTAGTTTATATTATGCTGTATGTATGTTTCTTTGTATGTGTTCTCAGATCTCTCTGTCGGTTTACAACGAATTTGATGATTATTTTGGTTTGCAATGATGTCGGGTCCTATAACAGTATTTTTTTCAAATTGAAATGATTTATTTAGACCATAACATTACAGATTATATATTTCCAAATCGTTGTCTAGTATATCGAAAAAACTGGTATTGACATGGATCAGTTGAGCTACTTGTAGATTGTTTGCAACAGTCTGCAGTTAGTTCAATTGTTTCAATTGTAAATACTAGTTTTAATTTAATTCTATTATTTGATTGTAATTCTTTGTTAATAAAGTACATCGAATAATTATACAATCTTAAAAACTACAAAATAATGAAATTTCATACAAGATTCCCGCGGGACTATTTAACCTGCAAATTTAAGTTTTGCGAATTCCTCTATACGGAGATAGAGAGTTTATAAGAGTTCTATAAGAATTTAAATATAGAGGAATTCGAAGTTTAGTTTTAGGTTTTTGTAGAAAACATTAATACTGGACATTTTTACAAACTCTACTACGATCGAAATAGGGTATATGCATAGATATTTTTTATTCTATTAAATCGATTATTAATGTTATTTCATTACTGAAAAAAAATATAACGCCATAAATTTTAAATTGTTAAGGAAAATATCTTTATTAACAAAGAAAATTACAATCAAATAATAGAATTAAATAAAACTAGTATTTACAATTGAAACAATTGAGCTAACTGCAGACTGTTGCAAACAATCTACATGTAGCTCAACTGATCCATACAAATAAGGAAAATAAACGAAAATTAAACTGCGCTCAGTTTCGGGTGATAAAAACGCTGCCTTTTTTGTGTGACGTCACCGTTCAGTTTGTCAACTCAAAGTGCTTCTGTTCCTTCAATGAAAATTAAATTAAAAACAATAAAATTATAAAAATCAATAATGTTTGTTTTTTGTGTGCTCTGTCTCATAAATAACTTTCTTTCTTTCAAAAAAGATATCCCGCTAAAGCTTCATAACAATACGAATGGTGACGTCACATTTAGAAATTTTGCGATTAAGAGTGTTTTCCCACGAGGCACGACACCACACGACAAAATGCGGTGACGACTCCGGGCGTCATACATTTCTATGACCCTGTCGTGCTGTGCGGTGTCGTGGCGTGTGTAAACTGTTCATAGAAATGTATGACGTCCAGAGTCGTGTGTGTCGTGTGGTGTCGTGCATCGTGGGAAAATGCCGTAAGTCTTAAAATATCTTTTCAATGATTAAATTTGACAATAAAAACATTAAAAAATACTTAAATAAATATGCAGATATATTTCTGTATCAAAAGAGAAAACAAATAAAAATAATCATTTTTTTTTAAGTCACATGCATATACCGTATTCGAATGCTAAACGTGGTGACTATGGCAAAACCCCCTCATGGGAGGAGGGCAAATCTCTGTCCACTACGCCACTGAGGTCGTCATAGTGAATTGGATAATTACCTGTACTAGAAAGATCAATATCCGCGCTGTAGTCACAATCCAAGTTGATAACAACGGCGGTTCCAGAGGCTGATAGCACGCAAACGTCCTCGCTGCAAACAAAGGAATGAATAATCGTTTATTATTATCAGTAGCCCTGGACATCCCACTGCTGGCCAAAGCCCAATGCAATCTACTCACCAGATGTGTGCAGTGTCCCTATAAGAGTGCAGTCTACTCACCAGATGTGTGCAGTGTCCCTATAAGAGTGCAGTCTACTCACCAGATGTGTGCAGTGTCCCTATAAGAGTGCAGTCTACTCACCAGATGTGTGCAGTGTCCCTATAAGAGTGCTGTCTACTCACCAGATGTGTGCAGTGTCCCTATAAGAGTGTAGTCTACTCACCAGATGTGTGCAGTGTCCCTATAAGAGTGCAGTCTACTCACCCGATGTGTGCAGTGTCCCTATAAGAGTGCAGTCTACTCACCCGATGTGTGCAGTGTCCCTATAAGAGTGCAGTCTACTCACCAGATGTGTGCAGTGTCCCTATAAGAGTGCTGTCTACTCACCAGATGTGTGCAGTGTCCCTATAAGAGTGCTGTCTACTCACCAGATGTGTGCAGTGTCCCTATAAGAGTGCTGTCTACTCACCAGATGTGTGCAGTGTCCCTATAAGAGTGCTGTCTACTCACCAGATGTGTGCAGTGTCCCTATAAGAGTGCAGTCTACTCACCAGAAGTGTGCAGTGTCCCTATAAGAGTGCAGTCTACTCACCAGATGTGTGCAGTGTCCCTATAAGAGTGCAGTCTACTCACCAGATGTGTGCAGTGTCTCTGTAAGCGATGACCGCGTTACATCTCAGCGCCCGCGCGTGAGCCCGCAGCTCGGTGCGTAGTTCTGCCCACCAGGCGGCGCGCGCGGCACTCTCCCCACCACCGTCCACTAGTTTCACTGAGCGAGCGCATACCGCGCCACCTGTAAATATAACATTGCACATTTGATTGATAATTATTTTCTTCTAGAACTTTTAATAGTAGTATGGATGGTAAACTCACCAATATGCACAATAAACCCTGACGGGTACTCCGTCATAGTAAGGAAGGGATATTCCAACATGTCGATGTTGTTGCTGTTCATTGATGGACGTAAGATAGCGCCGCCGCCACTGCCGACGTTACTCGCAGACGTGTTTAAGGAACCGCCTGAAATTATACGAAACTATTTTGAGAAGGAATACATTAATAGCATTGGCTTTAATACAGACTATGAAAGTAATTAGTAAAATTCCATTGATAAAATAACAGAGCTAAATATAAAATTGCATCCACAACCAAAACTTCGGCTTCAGCAAAAGTCAGACCGGAGTTCAGTAAAAAATGCCAATAACATGGTAAGAACACAGCGTCACTTAACATAACGATATGTTACGGGACTCCATTGGATGCGGTGGCTTCATGTTTGTACAAATAGCTGTACTTTATATGAATAAATAAATAAATACTCCGCCGTGTGGTGCCGGCTTAGAATTTGCACCACCCCAATTCTTCCCGTGGGTGTCGTGAGAGGCGACTAAGGGACATACACCGGAGGGCGGGCAGCAGCGCCTCTTGCAGAATAGATCTACCACCGAACTGCGATTCCCAGCCCGCATGTCTAGCGTGGGAATTATGGATATTATCCTCCACGATATAAAAACCAGTAAGGGAGAGGCCTGCGTCCAGCAATGCTGTTGGGGTGGGGGTGTGAGAATATGGGGTCTCTGTTTATTGCTGGAATCGAAGAAATTAATTTCTTACTTTCGGGTAACTCCATCTGAAGATGTAACAATTAAAACAATAAGCTATAAACAAATTACAATAAAATAGATACCTTTAGGTGTTATACTGAGGTCCGAATCCGAAGATCTTCTATGGATACCCATCGGCGTAGACGAAGCATTCAGAGAGGAATTATGCGCCTTTTCACCCCCCGGCTCCCTCCCTCCATACGACTCGTGCCTGGCATGTCTCGGGGATCCCTTTTCGCTTCTATCTTTATCCCTGTCTCTGTCTCTCGGTTCCCTGTCAAAACGGCACGCTGCATGCGAGTTACCACACACACTAGCCTGGTTAACCCCATCGCTGTCTGATGGTTTTTTTACGTTAGTTATGGCTCTCTCTACTCTATCGCCTTTGTCTACAGATGGGATGGTTTCTAACCCGCTGGTTGTTACTTTTGCGTTGGACATTTTGGATGACGTGACTGAGTGGATGCTGTCTTGGCGGGTGAAGTGTGTCTTTCTCTCTTCAAAGGATTGCTTTTGTTTTTGTATCTCTTTCTTTGTTGGTTTTCGTGGTTTGTCTTTTTCAGTGTCAGGTAATTCTGCTTTGCTGTCTTGAGACCAGATTTTATCTTTTGAGTTTTCTTCGTAGGATTTCGCTTGAGCTACTTTATTATTCTTAGCTACGGTAGTTTTATCAAGATTTTGTAAGTCTTTGGTTTCAGTAGCAGCCTGAAAATTGTCAGATGCAATGGATTTTGTAGCTGTACTGAACGACTCTATGATAGGTTCATGTGAATTACCATCGCCAACACTTATTACTAAATTATTAGTAGACCCAGCGGATAATTGAGCTTTTTCTATTTCCTCCATAGCATTTCTGACTAATTCTGTACTTTTCAATTTAATACCGTCATCTAAAATGGGCGATGCGATCGTTTCTTTATTTGGACTAGTATCAGTACCTTTTGGAAACATCGTTTGCTTTCTGTCTACGAAAATAGTCTCCATGGCAGCGTGAAAACTTTTTTCATCTGTAACTACAGGTCCCACGCTTATTGCATTAGGGTTGATACCCGCTTGCGCTTTATCCAAAAGCATGGTTTCCACCGCAGTGCGGATCAAACTCATTGGTTTTATATCAACATCTTTTGTCTTTTCTATATCAGAATCTATATGAATAGGGATAGCTTTCGATTTATCAGGTTGGACTGATTGCACGTTTTCAATCGGCATTTTTTGCAATGCAGTGTGAACTGGATTTGTATATACTTTGTCGCTGCCATGACTTTGTTGTGATTCAGTATCTTCTGCATTTGGATCAAATCTAATAGGGACTGGATCCGTAGAATCAGGGAGAACCGACTGTACATTGTCTATCAACATAGTCTGTAAAGCAGAATGAACCAATCCAGTAGATTCTTTGTCGCTTACATGACTCTTTTGTGATTTAGTATCATCTTGATTTGGGTCAAACCTTATAGGAATTGGATCAATCGTATCAGGTAAAACTGATTGTACGTTGTCTATCAACATAGTCTGTAAAGCAGAACGAACCAAGCCTGTTGACTCCTTCTCACATTCATGGCTCTTTTGAGATTTAGTATCATCAGAATTTGCTTCAATTCTAATAGGAATTGGTTCAGCAGAATCAGATAGTACAGACTGTACGTTATCTATGAGTATAGTCTGTAAAGCTGAATGAACCATACCTGTAGACTCTTTCTCAATTCCATGACTCTTTTGTGATTTAGTATCATCAGAACTTGCTTCAATTCTAATAGGAATTGGTTCAGCAGAATCAGAAAGAACTGATTGTACGTTATCTATCAGCATAGTTTGTAAGGCAGAATGGACCAGTCCAGTAGATTCTTCCTCTTTTACGTGACTTTTGTGGTGTTCTTCACTAAAGCCATGTTGAGTATTTATTGGAATCGGTTCTTCAACATCTGGCAAAACTGATTGAACATTATCAATTAGCATTGTCTGCAACGCAGAATGAACCAATCCTTTCGAATCTTTGTCTTTATGACTTTGCTCTTTTTCGTGGTGATGTTTATGTTTACCTATTTCTCCGAAATCTGGTTCGGTGTGTATAGGTATTGGTTCAGGAGTATCAGGGATCAAAGATTGAGCTCTATCAATCAAAATGGTCTGCATGGCTGCTTGGATAAGTCCCCCGGACTTTATATCATGACTAGATCCATCTTTCTTGTGGTGAAAGAAGTGAGGATGAAAGTGAACTTTGTCCAACAAAGTACTAAACGATCCTCTCGCTTCTTTCTTTTTGTGCTTTTCTGTTTCATCATACAACTCTTCGTGTAATGAAATTGTTCTTTTTCTTTCTAGCTTAGGTAGAATAACTTGAGGGTAATCTTTCGGTTCAAATCCTTTGTGTTCATTTTCAAACTTTTTTTCAATTAAATTATCAACTTTAGCTGTTAGATCTTCAGATAGACGTTTAGGTGTAACTGCAACAATCCTAGGAATTGTAGACGCTGTCGTCGATTGAAGCTGTCTCATAGTTGCCCCGGAGTTTTTGTGCTCCTCCAACTTTTCACTGACATCATCAAAAAACTTTGTATTAACAACAGGGTCTGGTGAAGTGGGTATGAGTAGGGCTTCTACTTTTTCAATGAGCATGGTTTCCATAGCTGTTTTAACCAAACCCGCGGGCTTAAGCGAATGTTTCTCCCTCTTATGATCATGTTCATCTCTACTATGAGGATGAGATGGGCCACTAAGAGAGCACCTAGACACAGGTTCTGAACCAATGTACATTGAGAATTTTGAGCGTCC
Source organism: Eupithecia exiguata (assembly GCA_947086465.1). NCBI lineage: Eukaryota > Metazoa > Arthropoda > Insecta > Lepidoptera > Geometridae > Eupithecia > Eupithecia exiguata. Next base: position 1,402,782 of record OX352246.1, read on the forward strand.
GATTTCGTCGCTTTTGCAAAGCTTACTCGTTTGCATTCTATCGTTGTCTAGACCTAGCAGGTCCGAGTAAGATAGGAAGTGCGATCCTAGGACTGTCTCGCTCGGACACTTCGAGGGACACGATGGAACGTCGGAAGACGAACCGGGTTGGCTCAAAGTTTGCTCTCTTTTCTTTGGGAACAATGAGATGTGGGAGATGCTTTTAATCATGTTGCTTTTTGAGATCTTTGCAAGCTTATCTTTGATTCTCTTTGATGAGCGGTATACAAAGTTGTGTTTGGAGTGCTTCTCTACGGGAGATGATGGACAACTGATGCTGGCTGAAGTTTTTTTATGCGCAAACGGATTATGAAGTTTGATGTATTGGGTATTAGGTTTAGGTACACACTTTTCACCGCTAGCCTTCGTCGGCGCTGAAGACACGGCGGGCGTCTCGCTTTTTACAATATGTTCTGCTTTCTCGATCTTGCATTCGAACTCACTCTTTTCTCTTTCAACAGGTTTGTTTGCTTCTCTTTCATCAACTTCTGGTGACTTACTGACTCTTTTCTCATAATTCTCAATCAAACTTTCGTCCAATTTCGGAGGAGTGTTCAAAAGAACAGTTAGCTTACGATCCATCTGATCTATAAAAGCTGGATCTGCTTCTTGACTTATCACAGACTTTACTACAGAAGACGTAGTTTCAAACGCTTCATCTGTATCTGTTCTTAGATCGGAACTTTCTTCTTCTTCATCCTCCGAACTAGAGTAGATGGAGCTTTCACCAGATAGAGCGGAAGACACCGAGCCAAAATAGCCTGTCTCCCCTGGGAGTTTGAGTAGATTATCGGTTCTACCCGACATTGGGCTAGTCGGGCACGATTCCGAAATCCTTCTAACTCTAGTCTCTTTCGGAGTATCTTCACTGCTAATGTTTTTGAGCGACGAGAACTGGATTTCCGGCACTGATTTATCTTCAACTTTTTTGTCTTTTTGTTCTGATTTGCGAACTTTGTCTTCGTCAGAATTTAATTTAGGGTTAGATTCGCTCACCCGCCTCAAAGTTGAACAAGGCGAGTTCTCTGCTTGTGAGTCTTGCGTCTCGGCAATAGCTTGCAGACTGGTGCGGGCGTGAATGACTGAACGAGCTAGGATCGACGCCATTCCTTCGCCCTCATCCTCTTTATTATCCGATTTGCGAAACTTCGGTTTCTTCAACCTTTTGAATTTACTTAGCTCATTTTTGATATCATAGAAAGAAATCCGTGACGTATCAGACGAATTCGATTTTATAGACATGGTATCATCTTGTTTATCATCTGATTTCTTATCGCCTTTGCGTTTAGTGAATCGCTTTGTAAAGAAGTTGGTTTTAAGTTTCTTTATCTTCTGTATAGGGCCGGATGAGTCAGAATCATCGTCGTTTCTGTTAAGAAGTCTGTTCAGATCTGTTTGGTCTTCTGACAAGTGCCTCAAGCTGTTTCTTGATAGATAGTTATCTTGGTACAGGGAAGCTGATCCGGCATAACTGTTAAGGCTAGATTGCCTGACTAGCTCCACTTTCTCATCATCGTCGTCGTTTTCTTGAGAATCCATTAAAGACAGACCTTTAGGGTTGAGTATTTGGATCATTTTCTGCAGTTCCTCTCTGTGCGTTTGGTAATATTGACTCAGGTCCGTTATGCTGTCGTCGTCAGTCACCAAAATGTCCAAGCACTTTTTTAATTGTCTATTAATGGAACGACACGACACACCATGCAAACAAAGTTCATGAGTATCATTTTATAAACAAAACTATTCAAGATTACTCATTAAAGTCGCATTGAGGATCTCGAATATTATTGTAATTTTAATTGTATTTTCTTTGCATTTTTAATCTTTACATATCGCTTATTATTGCGCAAAAGTATTGTGTTAAAGTTGATAAACTTTTTTGGCATCATAGAACAAACAAAACACTTAAAATCTAAAAATTGAAATAAATAAGATATTTCCAAAATCATCATTATCATCACTACACTACACACGCTAGGGTTCAAAGGGGCTATAGAAAAGTAGGGATTTCACCCATATAGCTATACTCCGATTCAAAAACCTGGATATTTTTCGTAGAAAAAGGAAAAAAAACAAAATTTAAACATAAAACGAAAAAAATAGAAAACCAAAGGAATATTGGCGGAAAATAAATTGGTATCACAGAAGCAAAGCACAGAAGCTCTAAAAAATGTTCAGTTTTGAAAGCTTTCGTTCATCATTTAATTATTGAACGCGTTCGTTTTCGAATTCAAATTTATAAATTTTTCACTCCACATGTGAGATTATGCGTTGTTGAAATTTAAGTGATAACTTTGCAGTTACCTTGTTGTTTTCTGTTATTGTTATCCGTTTTTGTTACGTGTTCATTCGTAAATGTCTTTGTTGACATAAAATATCTTGGATTCTAAACCGGAGTACCGTTACCTACCTATGGCATAGGACACATGTGCACAAGGGCACATTTCTGGCCTGTATCGTATTGGTGGATATTTTCAACCCAATAATCTACTTGGCAAGAATTCTATCATTACTATTTTTTTTCCTTTCACATAATTTCATTGCAGTTATCAAAGCTGGCAAGCCGCCCACCTTTGTCCTCGACTTTATCGTGATATGTTTAAGGTTCAAAGTGTTGATAAATTTGGCTACATTTAAAGCCAAGGTGCTTTATAATTATAGACTTTAGTGTGATGGATTTAAACTCACTGTTGCGTGCAAGGAATCGTGTTGACAGGTTGGCATGGCGTTGGCAATGCTGTAATGCTAACGGCGGTACCTGAAATTTATGTTAACGGTTGATTGATCAAGCAAAATTAGTCTTCTTCTGAACCTATTCGTATAAACGTGAATCATAAAATTAAAAAAAAAAATCTATTTGATTCTCGATTTTAAATAAGTACATATTAATTTTATTTGATTTTAAATTTAAATTTTATTGATTGTGTGTGTAGTGTGTGTGTTTTCATGATTATTCAAAAAGTTGTAGGTGTTATACTATTTTTTATTCAATATTGAAATAACAGTAAAAATCCATTAAAAATACATCTATTTTACTATATGCGAAGATATATTAATAGTTAATAGTTTAGTCGTAAGTTTACATAAATAGTAATGTACAACTGTTTATTCTCCGAATAAAATAAAGTAAAATAAAAATGCATATATCCTATTGCGCGACAAAAACGCACCTGTGGGGTTGCAGTTTACAGATAAGTACACAATGCTGCCAATCTCAATATGGCATTCAGTGAGAGTTAAACGTACCGATACTACAAACGTTTTAGGTTCTTATTGCACCTGTGTGTGTTGTCAGTGTATTTTTTCCTATCGGTGATAACGGAATATCTTAACATGATAAAAAAAACGTTCTTTAGTAGATTAGAGATTCGTCTCTGAACCTACCCAAAAACTGTTCAAAGATGAATTACTAATCTGACCCCATGTAAAACCGATATGAAATTTCAATTTCAATATTTTTTTTAAATCAATTTACCTATGGCTCTAGCTACCACGCCCGCTTCGCCTTCTAAGTCAAACTCCTGCTGGTAGCCGACCACGGCGTTGGCTCCCAGCTCCGCTGCTTTTAGACCGACCAGACGTTGTACCTAGAAACAAATAATAAATACCCATTTAAGTAAATATAATAATAAACCGTTTTATTTCCGATAGTCTTATCATCATCATTCGGACATTTCCTTTATCGCTAAAGTTATTACATTAATGAAACCATAATATTGAGAAGCGTGGCGATAATCGCGCGATGCACGGACGGAACATTCAGACCTAAATCTACCATTTCATCATCATTAGCCTATGTTAGTCCACGGCTGGACATAGGCCTCCCCTAATGAACGCCATAGCACCCTGTCTTCAGCTTGACGCATCCAGCATCTGCATGCAGTCTTTCGCAGGTCGTCACGTCATCCCACCTGGCCGGAGGGCGTTCCACACTATGTTTACCGAGACGTGGTCTCTACTCAAGAACACGTTTACCCTAACGGTTGTCAGTCCTTCCTTCGAGAGATATGGCCGGGCCAGTTCACTTCAACTAGCTAATTTTTTAGCGGAATGCTTGCATAAATTTACAATTTACTGTGGTTCTTAATGACTCAGCACTCAGCAGTAAATTTGTCGATCCGAGCGTGAGTGGTCGCTATAACTGTGCTCAGGATTATCCCAGTGCGGCGAGCGAAGCGATACTCAAGCCCTCACACAGTGTGGCTCGCTTTGCTCGTCACACTTTGCATTGACATGATGTGCTAGTGCGGCGAGCGAAGCCGCACACCGAAACAGTTCACATTACTCTGTAGCACGTATAAGACGTTTTACGAAATTAAATAAATTCCCAGAAAATTTCGTTCGTCAGGAAAAAAAATTTAAGCAAAATTTGTGGGAACTTATTTAATTTCTTAGAGATAACCCAGGGTGCGAGAGCTTACGCACTATAATACAAAAACCTTAAGAGGTTTTACGTACTCAACTGCGGCCGCGTCCCAGATACAGTCTTCCCTATTATCTCTTTTCTGTTGACTGATGTATAATTTTATTGTGACTCACTTTTGTTTTGTGTAAATGAAAAAGTTTTACCTGTGTGTAGTCCTCTAAAAATGCCTAAAGCCTGGTTAACACTTTGTTAAGTATCCAGTGCGAGTGACAAGTGCAAGTGTTAAGTGATCAGTAAAATCTGTGTGTAAACGGAAGTGATTAGTGAAATCACCTTGTAAACGGATCACTTTTACTAATCACTGATTACTTGCACTTGTCACTTGCACTTGCTACTTAACAAAGTGTAACTGACCCATAAGAGCCGAAGAAGAAAGTACCTCCCTGATCAGCATTTACCTGGTTGCTAAGCTTGATGAACGCCACCTGGCGGGCTTCATTCGAGGCGCGCGGGGTTCGAATCTTGTCTATCCATTGGTACTCGGGGTCGTCATTCACCACCAGTTCTTCTACAAACCCGTGGATGGAGGTCGCTTTGTACCCCGGGGGGATCATAGGACCTGGATGGACAAGAGAAAGAAATGAAAAGGAGACTTTGGACTCTTAAAAGCTTACAAATCGGAATAACGTTTATTTCACTCCTTCCCAACAGCCTATAATGGTCCACTGCTGGACGCAGGCCTCCCCCTGATAATCGTCTTATTGGCTGTTATTTCATGGGGGTAATGCTCATAATCCCCACGCTGGGCATGCTGGTTGGGGATCGCATTTCCGAGGTAGATCTATTCTGCAAGAGGTGCTGCTGCCTGCTCCTTGGTGTATGTAAATAAATAAAAAAATATTTATTACCTGCTATATGCTTTGACCTAGTTTTTTTTTTGACTGAGTAATTTTTTATTTGACCTGTGTGTGTAGTTTATATTAGATAATTTATTTGTGAAAATCAATCTATGACGTGAATAAAATATAATAGGTATTTATATATCTATATAGTTTACATATGTATAGGTAGGTAAACTAATGATTAAAATAATTTAAGTGACTAATTTAAATATGTTGTATTTTAGCCTTATAATAATTTTGTTATTATTTTTATTTCATATTTAATCTTAAGTGACTACTGTAATTGGTTAGTTTTACTCAATAAATAAATAAATAAATGTCCCTGCACCCTATATGTATATGATGATATGTTAGCTTACAGTGAAAGAACTGCACGCCACAGCTCGAAGTCTTGTATTTGTTGAAGTCGGAGAACAGTTCCACTTTCACGATGACGTTCAGCTCGCCTCGGATGCCGTGCATCGTGTCAAACACAGGGATCCAGCCGGAGAGGACCGCTCCTGGGGATATATCAATAACTATATAATATAAAGATAACTAGCTGTAGCCCACGCCTTCGCACGCGTTTTTCAAGTGTCCTATACCCGTCTCCGGGAAACTATTTACCTTCCTGCTAAATTTCATTAAGATCCGTTCAGCTGTTTTGGCGTGGCTCTGTCTGTCTGTGGTTACAGACAGACAGAGTTTTATATATATATACATTCGAATTTATATAAAGTGTGGAAGTATGGATGCCGGACCAAGCTAAGCAGAGCTTCTGTTATAGGTACTAGATATAGTTATCTAGTCTATGTAATGTTTTGTATATATTAATATACAAAACATTACATAGACATTATTTACTTTACATAGGTAACAATATCTGCAGATCGCACAAACACTCGCAACCTCCTGTGTCGCAGGTGGCGGCAGGCATCCTATCCTTCAGAGAAATTTCGAGCATAGATCTTTCTATAGTTCGCTGAGCGACCTTGAACTGGTGGACCAGCCTACACACTGGGGGGACACTCATGGGGTGTCTCTTTAGTCCTGCTTGTGATATCGTAACTTTGAACGTCAAGCGTAAAGATGAGCTAATTTTGATGAACACCGATGCAGTTGTTCTAATGTTATGTTATGGTGGTTTTCATCTTTTTACGCAAGGTTCTGCATAAAATCAGAGGAGGTTTTATAATTTGTGTAGAATTTGCTAGTTTTAAAGAAAAGATTGAAATTTTAAATTTAAATTTAAATTTCACCCAGATACTCAAATGCAACTCAGATTTAAAGACATCTCAAGTGACGAATTTTAGACTGTATATTTTTTATGAAAACTAGTTTCTGCCCGCGGTTTCGCACGCGTTGTAAGGTTATTTCCATCCCAACTGATTTATGGGATTAAGAATCCGGCGACAGCTACTCGCAACTTCATTTCGTGAATTATTATGTTCCGTAATACCAAGAATGATTACTGAAAAGTTGTTAAATCTTCGACACAGTGTTGTTATTCTGTAAATAGACTATATAAGCTATGTTCCTTAACAAACAAAACCCATGGTATTGTTGTTTTTAATACAAAACAGATAGGACGAAAGCATGTCATTTTCGACGTAAAAATATGCAAAATTCGATTTTGCTTATTTTCGCTCACATTTCATTATAGGTAGCTATTATTAAGAAAAAACCAACCAAGGACCTAGATATATACTATTCGAATACAAAAAACAACATGATATGGTAGAAATATGGTCGAATTACTCATCATTTTGGTAGTACGTTTGTATGGGCAAAGCATCATCCGCAGGCCCCTTAAAGTAGCTTATATTTAATTCCAGGAGAAAATGTCAGCCTGATCCGTTCAGTAATTTTGGCGTGAGAAAGTAACAAACATCCAAACTTTCGCATTTATAATATTTGTGTGATGTGACAATCAAAAAATCAGGACTTGAGACTACGTTTGATTATTTGGGGGTTAATTAATCAATGGTCTTCACTAAAAAGTAATATGCTATTAAATTTAACCATCTGCACTTGTAAATGAAATATGCTGACTTTACTGGTATAAGAAAAATATTATTGTATCTCTTTATATTTCTATGTACTGTCTGTCTTCCAAATAAATATAAATAAATAAAATGCTGCTATATTTAAGTTTATTACTCATAGTCGCCGGTCATAAAGGCCATTTGAAAATCGTAAACGAAACATAATTCAAAGCAGCAATCATATGCGACTCGCATTTATTAGGTAACGCACGTTTCACACCTTATCATGTTGAAAATAGTTCATTAAATTATGTGTTTTCGTCATCCATACCGCAATGCTTGAAAACGAAATTTTTAATCAGTTAGTCCCATCCGTCATGACGTATGGAGCTGAGATGTGGACACTCACGGTAGGGCTGACTATGGAAAGAGCTATGCTCGGAGTTTTTCTGAAGGATAGAATTCGTAACTAATACATCCGAAAGAGAACCAAAGTTATCGACTTAGCTCCGAGAATTAGCAAACTGAATTGGCAGTGGACTAGCCACATCTCGCGAAGAAAGACCACCGCTGGGGTAAATGTGTTCTTGGATGCAGTGGACAGTGTGGAACAGTGGACTAATATTAGGTTGATGATTAAATTTTGTTAAAATCTACATAGATTTTAACAAAATTTAATCATCATCAAACTGGGGCCTGTCTTCGGTCGCATAGGCTTCGAGTACGAACACGATTAAAAATAAACCTCTCTTTGCGTTGTTAGCCTCTCTCGCCAACAAAGGCGCGAGACTGATGACGACCTTGCCGATCGCATCGTTAGCTGAATAGGTGTCGTGGTACATGAGACGTAGCTGTAACAGCTCATCTTGCAGCTCTTTCTTCACCTCCGGCCCCTCAGAGTCCGAACTAGGTACTTACCACCAGGCGGCCCCGTGGTTCCCTTTGCGTTGTTAGCCTCTCTCGCCAACAAAGGCGCGAGACTGATGACGACCTTGCCGATCGCATCGTTAGCTGAGTAGGTGTCGTGGTCCATGAGGCGTAGCTGTAAAGGCTCATCTTGCAGCTCCGATTCGTCCACCTGAGGAATTAATAGTTATAGATTCTGTGGGAGATAAGAGAAGAGAATCAAGATTTCGTATCGAAGAAGTGAGGATAATAGAATCTTCATGTAATTGTTACGATCCTTTCAGCCGTGAAAGGTATACCAAAGTACTTTTATTATCTTCTCAGCTTCGTAGGTATAGGCCCTCTTAGTTTTTGCCTTTGACTATATTGTCTCTGTCTGTCGTAATACGAGATACGTTTGTGTCTGAAGAGTGTCAGTGTACAAATCGACACGTTATGTATGAAACAGATACCTAGGTATGCTCATGTTATTGTCGCGTATAATACACATTTTAATAAGGAGCAGTCACTTTGAACATGCACTGAGTTTTATCAACCCAAGAATTTGTGTTAAATGTTCTTTAAATAGTACAAATAGCAGAGCATTGTCACAAATAGGGCAAACTGTAAACAGTTGACACTGAAAAGTAGTCTTGGCATGATTTCAAAAGAAGCACTATGAGCACATTGTGGAAATGCCAAACAAATAACAGGCAGACGGACGCCAGACATTTATGTATAGATAGGCAACACATGGAGATTGCTTGTGCCACTGCCAAAAATTTATATAAACTGATGTGACCTTGATTTGTACAACATATTTGTAAATTTCATGAAGTGCTGAAGGAACTTTTATTTGCTTTAAAATGTTTTACTACCTACTTCCAGCCTAGTGATTATGTAATAAACAGAAAGGTGACAGAAAGATCTTGTACTTCAAGGAGTTGAGCTGGACAGGGGCTGTTTGTAAAGGAGGATGATGTATCATAAACTGCCAATCAATATCAATAAAGATTGCTGTTCGCACATTAAGAATAAAATATTTATGGTATAGAAATACAGACCATTGGTCTGATTGGACAAAGCTAGCTACAGCAAGCTTAACTAATGCAAATAATAACTAACTCACAAGAAATCATGTTCAATACAATTAGGTATTTAAGAACTAAGGAAGTGTTGAGCTATTGAGTATAAAAAAAGGTGTTAATTGAGTCTGTGATAGATTAACAGCTTTTCAATTTAATTTGCAGCTGTTCATAATAATAATAAAGATGAGCCTGTACCAACCTCAAATCTGTACCACTCTGTGCTACTCCAATGAGGGTTCAAAGACTTTCTGCACACATCAGTCTTATGTGTGACCCCTCCAAACTTGATCTCTACAAAAGCATCAGTGGTATCACTTGCCCTGTCCATAACAGGAAGATTCCTCCCCGCTAACACTTTCACTTTAATTTTTCCAGGCATTTTCACTTTGTTTACTCACTAAAACTTGCACAAATAATCCGCACACTTATTTACTCAACAGGTTATCGGATATACAGGCCGCATTAGCGCCAATTCACGATGCATTATCACTACAAATACTCTAATCAGAACGAAATTATGAGATTTATATCTTATCAAAACATTGATATATTGGACACAGCAGATGATTTTAGACGTTGCCCATGGCAAGACAGTTGTTTCTGTTATAATCTAGGGATTCTAATGGTATGGTGGAGCACACAAATAAACATAAACATTTCTTTTGCTGTTTGCAACGCTCATTGTGCGTAATTTCGCGATTGTATAATAAACACTGCACCTCCGAGCGCCCCCAAAGTATCTAGACGATGTCTAAAAGTATTCTCACAGTTTATTTATAGATAAATGCGGCATTTTATAAATAAAATACAAAATAAAGTACATCAGCAACAGACAAAATACCGTACCGTACCACCCGTGTCCTGTCAAAGTTGTCAACATCGTAATGTCACCTTTGACATTACGTTGTTGACATGTTGACATTGTCATCTTATGGCTTAGAGTATAAGTCTTATGGTCTTCGAAATTTCGACTGAGCGAAATGCGGATAAGAATCGAATTGTAGGTTTTTTTTTCTGGCTTCAAAGTCGAGCGAGACGTGTCCCCAGACCCAGACTATATTTTTTTCAGTCGATATTTTAGATTACCTTCTACAAGAAGTTGAAGTGGTGATTTCTTTCCGTTCCTTCAAAGCACCTTCAATCAAACTCAAAGCAAGCAAGCAAAGCATGCACCAGTGTTGCCAGATCTACTGATTTAGCAGTAGATCTACCTGCTTTTTGAACCGTCTACTGATCTACTGCTTTTTTGCTCAAATTTTGTGAAATCTACCTGCTTTTTCCGAGCATCAATAGCAAGTGACTCCATGTCTTTATTTTAGCTCACGTGACAAGTTACCAATGACACAAACTTCACAAAACTGAAACAGATGAATGAAACTGAAGAGTTCCGTGTTCCTTCGTTTCTTCCTTCCAGCTTTCACTTTCTTTCTGTCTGTCTTGGTATGTCTGTTCATTGTTTTAGATTGATTGGTCGGTCCGTTCGTTCGTTCGATAAACTTTTGCAAAATGCAAACTGAGTGAGACTGTAAGGTTTTTATTTTACTTAGTACTCTGGGCTTTTATTAATTTCTGAGTGAGACTGTTTATCGAGTTATTAGGTACTCTACTATGCACTAAATAATATATGTCCAGACCCACAAATCAAAGTTCAATCAGACTGAAAAGAACTGAGCAAATCACAGCCGACAGGCCGCCTGGCCTCGCTTTCCACAAAGCTAAACAGTTTAGGAATGTGGGCAAAGAAAACGCTTCCTAAATTTAAAAAAAACGGGTTAGTAGCTTTGTTGTATGTTTTTTTTGCATGAAAATACTCGCAAAACACAATACATAGGTACTTATTTATAACATATTAAAATCTACCTGCTTTTTTTCCCAATCTACTGCTTTTTTAACAAAATTTCTACTGCTTTTCTCAGATTCCATCTGGCAACACTGGCATGCACCAAACAAAACAAAAACACACACAACACACAAAACAAATTAATATTATTTATGTATTCTCTTTGATAATTACACAAACGTGTGGAAGTTACATTTAAGTTACCGCGAGGACTCTGAAAAGAAACCGCTTTATGTGAAGGAAGACGAGAGCACAGGTGAGTTAACCGAACTAAATTACCACCCACAGTTTCTTTTAGAACTACATAAATAGCTAACCGTCATGATGAGGGCCTTTGTGGTGTGTGACCAAACACAGCACAATGCTTATCGTTTTTTGTTGTTCTCTCTCTGAAGAGAGGGTAGCTCGCTCAGAAATAAGTACGTCTACAAGCTCTTAACTTTCATCTTAGAGTTTCGCCTAATTCGCAAAACTCAAGTTTGAAAATCTAGCCGGTTTCTGAAATAATCAAATACCTACTTAACATTCAATCTAGTATCTGGCAAAGTTAACAGTATGTTAGTGTTGTACTGTGCAACATAGTGTCGGAGTGGAGTTTACAGGAAACAAGAAAAAAAAGTGTGTGATGGTGGGCTGAACCTGCTGTTCACGTGTTGTCACTAATTTACCAATAACCCTGTATAATATTACATACTAGAGGCCGGCCCGGCTTCGCACGGGTAGATAGAGGTATTCTGTCGCCTATGTTCATCAGGGATAATGTAGGAATTCTAATGGTGAAAGAAAATTTCAAATCGGTAGGTACCGTAGTTTCGGAGATTCAATTTAATCAAGCAAACTAACAAATTTTTCCTCTTTATAATATTATTATAGATTAACGTTATATTCATGTTGTGGAATCATACAGGGGGTTACTAGGGGTGCACCTATTCTTTAGGGCATTGACCTCTAAGTTCAATATCCTGAGCGCTAGAGGTGTGTCGCTCAATTTCAAGGAGAAAAAGACAGATTTTTTTTTGTAGGTATAAAGAGCTAGGTTCATCCACAGAAACCTTAAAGTGTTGGACCAGTCGTGGACCCTAGCAAAAACTGAATGCTTTCCCATAAAATGTCAATGAACTGGACTTCAAAACTGAATAATTTATCTTTCGGCCATCAATCCTAGCAAAAACCAATTTTTCCCTATGATGTCAAGGTCACAGGTTAATGACCTTGACCTAAAAAAAAGTATTTTTTTCCTTGGGGTCCTGTAAAAGCAGTAACTAAACAAAGTGAATGAATGGTTTTCAAATGCATAACAACAATTTTTTTGCTGTAAATCCTAGAGGTTGCTTTCTTATCATAATAATATATTAATATACATACAGTGTGTCCCGAAACTAAATGTCAAGCCAAACACGGGGAACAGGTGGGCAATATACAATATATATACTTTATTTATTTCCAGAATAATGCATATTCTATGCACAATATGCAGCGACCTAGTGAACCAAGCAGAGAATATTTATGTGACAAAATGTGGACACGTTTTTCATTACCATTGTCTTTCACAGTGGATAGGAAGGTAAAGATTTCATCCTATCTATTTGCATAAATATTGGTTCCTCCAAATTTTATGTGTCCTGATAAAGATAAAGATTTTTTATTTGCCAAAACATGTGTTATGTAAGGTAATAGGTAAATACATTTTATGGATCAACATGCTTGACCGTCAATCGGCATGCAAAAATATGTTTGAGAGAGAATGACGTGCAATAACTTATTATTTAGGTACCTACTAAAGTTTATCCTTGAAAAAATCGTCAATATTATAATAACACTTACAAACTAGTAATATTTTCAATTTCTGTCTAAAGAGTTCAACATTTAGTTCTTTTAACCGTTTTGGTAATTTTTGATAAATTTTAGGAGCCATACTAACAACACTTTTCCGCATTACCTGATGTTAGTATGTTGTTTTTTTTAATAAATTATAACCAACCATAGTGTGTGAGTGTAAGTGGTGCTTAATCTAACTATTAATATTATTAAAATATCTATCTATGTATTGTATTGAATAATATATATCAGTTATCTAGTTCGTAGAGCTATGGAAAGAGCTATGCTCGGAATTTCTCTGAAGGATAGAATTCGTAACGAATACATCCGACAGAGAACCAAGGTTATCGACATAGCTCTTAGAATTAACAAGCTGAAGTGGCAGTGGGCTGGTCATATCTCGAGAACAACCGACAAGCGCTGGGGTAAACGTGTTATTGAGAGAGACTGCGACTCGGCAAATGTAGTGTGTGTAGGACGCCCTCCGACCAGGTGGGATGACGATTTGCGAAAGACTGCTGGTAGATGCTGGATGCGGTAAGCTGAAGACTTTACGCTATGAGGCGCTATGGCGCTCATTAGGGGAGGCCTATGTCCACCAGTGGACTACTATAAGCTGATGATGAGCTATCTAGTACCCATAACTACTGGGGCTAGACAATGCTGTATAAATTATCCAGCATTATTTATTATTATTGTTACCAAAAATAGGCACATTATGTTGTAATATTTTTGTAATGAAATAAATAAATGAATAAGTAGGTAATATTTTCTTTTTTTTTATCATATTTACTGTAAGAACCTTTATAATTAAATACATGTCGGTCCTATTGTGTATACTAAATAATATTTAACAAACTAACTACACTACTTTCTCGCATCAAAAACCTACAATAAATACAATGTTTCAGATCAAAAACATGCCCACAATGCCGCTGCAAAATAACGGACAAGTGCATGTTTCGCCTCTACCCAACCGTATCTAACGAGGGGACAGCAGACGACGCGGCCACGCTGCAATCCCGCCTGGATGACGCCAGCTTGCAGCTCCGCCAGCAGAGAGCGGCTTGTAAAGAACACGATGAAAAGCTGGAGAAGCTTAATGCTGATTTGAAGAAGAATGAGTAAGTTAAACATGCATGTTCTCGAGGTGTGGAGAAGCGTGATTGTAAAGGACGTAAGGTGCGGGTTCATCACGCATGCATCCAGGGCTGAACGTGTCTCCTCCAAACAAGGGAGTTTTTTTATAGTCCTAATACGAAATTTTGTGTCCCAAAAATCTACATTTTCTCAAATGCTCCCAAAATGCAAATGAATCAAAGTTTTGATTTTATCATTTATAGATTTTTATAGAAAATGGTTTACCTTTTCTCTAGTTTTATTGCTTGTGGAAAGCAGAAAAGATTAATAAAACCGACCAAGTGCGAGTCGGACTCGCGCACGAAGGGTTCCGTACCATTATCTATAAAAACGGCAAAAAAATGTTGTATGAGAGCACCTTTAAATATTTATTTTATTCTGTTTTTAGTATTTGTTGTTATAGCGGCAACAGAAATACATCATCTGTGAAAATTTCAACTCTCTAACTATCACGGTTCATGAGATACAGCCTGGTGACAGACGGACAGCGAAGTCTTAGTAATAGGATCCAGTTTTTACCCTTTGGGTACGGAACCCTAAAAACCACAAAAAAAATTGATCTCGCGCCAAGCCGCGACGCGACGATCCACCTTAAGAATCACAGCCTCTGCCTTACGCGCTGGACAATCCACACAGATTTTTTTATTATTTTTTATAAGTTCACGAAACACAACTGGAACAAATTTCTGCAGATCGTTCAAACATTTGTCTCGAGACGGGAATCAAACCCGCAACCTCCTGTGCTGCAGGCGGACCTTCATCCGCTACGCCACTACGGTGGTCGCACTGCACACTATGGCCATTTAGCCATAACATGGAAATTACTAGATTAATTCTAACAACCCAACTTGTTTTCAGAGATCTAATAAAGTCTTACGAAAAAAAGCTGGTGAACAGAGATTCCGCCATCTCCGCTATGAAGGACCAGATGTTGTACCTGAAGGTGCAGAACCAGGAGACTTGCAAGCTGAAGGAGGAAAACGGGGAGCTGAAGAAAAATATGCAGACCTTGACAGGGTATGTTTTGATTCTTACATCAACTGAGAAAAGCTTTTAAAAATCATCAGACGTCGATATATGGAGAAGGTTCTTTGTTCAGCTGCCATCATCATCATCATCATCATCATCAGCCTATTTTAGTCCACTGCTGGACATAGGCCTCCCCTAATGAGCGCCATAGCGCCCTGTCTTCAGCTTGCCGCATCCAGCATCTGCCTGCAGTCTTTTGCAGATCGTCACCTTGTCGGAGGTACTCGCACTACATTTGCCGAGTCGCAGTCTCTCTCAATATCACGTTTACCCCAGCGGTTGTCGGTTCTTCTCAGATATGGCCAGCCCACTGCCACTTTAGCTTGCTAATTCCGCCGTGGTTCGGCTGTTGGTATGTTTTTTATGTATTTCGATTCCTTATGGATCATATGGATTTGGATGATTTTTGCAGTTGTATGTGGGATTAGAACCCAGGTCCCCATTATGAGCGGTTGAACTATCTGACCGCTAGACCAACGAGGGTTTTTCTAGCGAGAAAAGTTCACAATAGCAGCCCGGAGTCAGGAAGTTAGTGGGTCGTGTCGGTCTGCCGTCCCATTGGATTATGAGAGCGAAGGAATAGCGAGTGCACCTGTGTTTGCGCACGCACTTGCGTACTATAATATGCCCTGCGCACCTGCCGCCGCGGTCGAAATTCGATTAGAAAAATATCATCAACATCAGTATTAAATACAATAATATCAATACAATACAATACAGTACAAAAACACTTTATTGTACACCAGAAAAAGAACATAACAAAAAGACATTACATGAGATAAATAATAAGAGAATATCAGTATTAAGTTTAAATCAAAAATCGGTTTAAAACTTAAACAATAAAAACGGATTTTAATCGGTTTCGTTTTTTCGACACAAGCAAATCATTTCAAAATAATCAAAGTATGTAATTGTATGTTATTTGTTTTAGTTTACAGAAGGTGCTAAACGCTACAAGCAGCGAAGTAGAGACCATGTTACAAGGGTACACGGATCTGAAGACGATCGCCACTTTTGCCACAGCACTGAAAAGGTAAACCAGTTACTGCAATTAGTTCTTAATAAATAATAAACTTGACTCCTAATAGAGTCCACAGGTGATCGGAATGCTGGCTTTTATTTCGGTCAACGAATTAGCATTGCCATTCAACGTGGCAATGCTGCCAGCATTCTGGGCACTTTGCCTTCTGGTGACGGCTTAGATTTTTAGAAAATAGATTTAAGTGTAAATATTAGTTGTAATTATTATTGTATTGTATATTGTAATTTTCTGTAAATAAATATCGGTAATTAGTTCCTTGTACTGTCACATTAATTTAGTTCACGCACGACGTTTGCACGAAAACGAAAAAGTAACTTTTTATTGTTGCATCATTGATCCCCAAACTAGGATGAACCTGTATCTTGGGACCTCCTTCCTTGAGTTCTTTACATAATACGTACTAAGCTAACGTTAAAATTAGATTTTAGTAAAAACAATAGTGTGAAAGGAAAATATTTTATGTGATGGGTATCCTGAGGACACCAGCAACATCAGTCTCGTCTCGTCATCAGGGTCTGGGCAACAGGAAACAACAGTGTGTGCGTGTGTTTTGACTGTTGTGGAGGTCTGTATTTGTGAGTTGTGCTCATGAGAACAGGAGCTACACAGATGTGTGTTATGTTTTATTATGTATACTAGTGTGTACTATTATACAGCAACTTCAATAGGTATTTGCTTTTCATAGTAGACGCCCAGGTTTATTTTAAGTGTTTTTTTTCCTATAAGGACGGGACGATACCATTGTCATAGTCAAGCGGTAGGCAAGGAGAATTCGACCTAAGGTCCTTTTTAAATTTATTAAAATGTTTTATTTCAGAGCACTCTGCGAGTCTGAGAGTAAAAAGAACGAGATAAGAGACCGGTTGAACAACGCCAAATGCGCGCTGGGCCTGGAGAAAAGCAAAGTGGCTGAGATACAGAAAAAGTTATGGTAAGCTCAATACTCCATACTAATCCCACTTCCGACTTATATTATAAATGTGAAAGTTTGTGCCGCTAGTGATGTTTGGCCGAAGAAAACGTCAAAACTAGTGAATGGAATGAGCTGAAACTTGAGAGTTCTTGACCTGTATCTACATACCTTATCTTGTAGGTAGACTACCTATACTCGTGATGAACATAAAGATATGCTAAATCTTATAATGTGATAAATTGGCAAAAATGTCCCGTTCGACCCACCAAAATAGGCGGTTAGAAGTGACAACAAATGTCAAAATTGCCGGTAAATGTCTGACTGACTATCTATATCAAAATTGAAATGAATGTTGAATACGTGTTTTGCTTGTATTGACATTTTCTGTCATTTTGTCAATTTCTGTCACTTTGACTTACCTAATGGTGTCGAAGTGCCTAAACGTAATGTTGTGACGAATGATATAATTATATTTTAAGTTATTTTATAGCCTGTTCGTCACACTAATACGCAACGATCACGATTGGTGGGACGAACGGTACATAATTTTAATTCAACCTATTAAAATCCCATTTGGTCCCACCAGCTTCGTCCCAAGTGGGATGTAGCTAGTGGAAATAATTTTTAAAAACCTGGAAAGCCTCGGTTCTCCACGGACCTAGAGTATCGACTCCAAGGGGAGCAAATGCTCTATATGTAGGCTCTATCGAGAGACTGTGGGAATCTTGTCTGTTTTATTGATACGTTTATTATTTGGTTTCAGTTGTGTAGAAGAAGATTTATCCAACCTACAGGGTAAATATGAGAACGCGAAGAGTAAGAGAAAAGCGGCCGAAGTCAACGATATGACGGAGTCGCCCGCGCCGCCGAAACAAATGCGGAGGTCCGACTCGTTTGACCGATTCAACACTGCGATATTGAACGATAGCTGTAGTAGTTTGGTGAGTTAATATTAAAAATAAAAAATAAGTAAAAAAAACATTTATTGCCTAAAAAACTCTTAACCTAAACAGATCTATACATAAAAATACAAAGAAATTAAAAATAAATAGGCAAAGGGAGTAAATTCAGCTTTGAGCTGCATGCAAGGAGCATGCGGCGCTGATTTTAAATCTACTCCCGTCGGGTAGGTGGTCACCGAAGGATTGGGATAGCGGGTTGCGGGTAAAAACATTATATTATAAATTCTAAAGTAACTCTGTATGTCTGTTACCTTTTCGCGCCTAAACGGCTGAACGGATCTTAATTGAATTTGACAGGAAGGTTAATCGTATGCGGGGACGGACACAGGATACACATTGAAAAGCGCGGGCGGCAGATAGTAATTTTATAGAGCTGAAAGTTTGCGAAATGCTAATGTTATTGTGAAGAAACTTGACGTAAAAAGATTAAAGATGTTTATTTGCCAGAATATAATGTTACAATGTAGGTCTTAAAATTATAATAAGTACATCCAGTTATATACTACTTAGCATAGGCATGCAAAAAAAAGGCAAAAAAAAAAGGTTTCTTAGTCGCTTCTTTACTTTAGTCTACATACCGAAGCGACAGAAATCAAAAGTACCACTTTATTTCCGTGTCAGTGTTTTATTTTAAGAATTTGACCTTTTCTAAGTGTACATTTTTGTATTTATGGAAATAAAGAATTTTTGATTTTGATTTTCAAATATTTTTTCCAGTTACACAATTTTAAAATTAAAGTTATATAAAATTAATTAAATAAACGTACATTTGGAACATTGGTTATCTTAGATAATAGGCAATGTTGTACAGAAAATACGCGTATAATTAAAATTTGCGAAGCCACGGGCAGAAGCTAGTACCAAAATTAAGCATTTTTGATATTAATATTATTTCCAGAAGTCAATGGCCCAGCGTATAGAAAACTCTGACTCTCCGTACCTTAACCTCAAACAGAGCAACTTGGCTCTCGCAGCCCTGCAGCGGAGGACAATCCCGGCGCCAATGGGGGCAACCATGAAGGTATTTTTGTGAAAGGATAGGCAGAGGATATCGCGTTCATAGGTGCGAGACAGAGCATACGTTTTTGGAACGGCGTAAACGCAAAAAATAAGTTTTTACTCATTTACAAAACCACACAACTTACGAAACGAAACTGGTTCAAGGAACCAAATAATTAGTACCTAGTAACCTACGGATTTTTGTTAGTGTTTACCCGCACTTTGGGTATCTCTAAGAAATGAAACTCGAGTCCCGCCGAAACCGAAATTTTTTGGGAACTTATTTCATTTCTTAGTAACCTACGAATTAAAACATCAGTCATTTCAATAGATCGCAGGATTCCTGACATCTCGACCAAATTATAGTTGGGTCGCCTAAGATCCGGACGCATTAGCCGAAAATTTTAGACGTACTGCATTTTTATTTTATTTCTCATGATTCGATTTCGTTTTTCTGTTGCTGTAAAATTGATGACAAAAAAATATTGTTAAAACCCTAGTTTTTTGGTTTGCGTAGATGCTATTCTATCTAAGCAAATAAAGAGCTTTTTAAACTTACCATAGTGAATAATATAACATTTCGGCCGAAGATCGGACTATGTAGTATCTTCATTTCTATACGTTTAAAGAAAACATCCGGACTTACATCCATTGACAATGATTCTCTTTCTCTCATTCTCGGATGTGTTTATTTTTTGCTAGAGCCGCTCGTGACCTTTCCATACTTGTAAAGGTTACGGCCTTGGTGATCGTTTAGTCCGAAACCCTTTGGGTATTGGTTTATTTGGTATTTCTGGTTTATGGTCGTTTTATATGAAAAGTCACTAGTTTTTGGTATGTAAATATAATCATTGGTTATGAATATTATAAACGTTAACTTATTGAGTTATGGTGGTAATGGTATAAATTAATGGTTAAAATGGTAATGGGTGAGCCCGCGTTCTCGGTGGTATGTCCCGGCGCGAACTGCCCGAATTTAGGCTAACCGCGAGCGAATACGCGTTAATTGCGAACTTAGCAATATCGCGCATTTGCGTGTGTGGTTTCAATCCGAACAATACTCTTACTTACCAATAAATCAAAATCAAATCTTCATTATTTCAATAAATTATTAAAATAGTACTTCAAGAATCTCAACAAAATATTTCAGTCCAAACAGGTCCTAGTCTCATAAAGTTTAAAAACTAGTATACATGCATTTTTAAAAATTATACCAAGTAATATCTCTCCTGAAATACCTGAGTAGATTTATTAAACAAAGAAAATTACAATCAAATAATAGAATTAAATTAAAACTAGTATTTACAATTGACACAATTGAGCTAACTGCAGACTGTTGTAAACAATCTACAGATAGCTCAACTGATCCATATCAATACCAGCCGGAAGCGTGCCGTCCAAACAGGTCATTTTATCTCTAAATGTTGTGTTAATTGTATTTTATGTGATCAAGTAAATATTTTTTTACTTTTACAATATGTTTCTAATTCAAAACTTTTGTTCACAGCCCTCGGAATACGCAATCCTGAACGCCGCGCGGAATATAACGCAGAGAAAACCAAAGGAAAACTTCAATACGAGCATCTTTCACCAAAAACAACAACTGCAGCCTGAGCCCTCTGAAAGACCAAGCGAAGTCAATCTCGATATATCTTACGACGGGCTCGGAGGCCATTCTAAACTGGACACCTTCCCTGTACCACTTAAGAAATCAAAGAGCCTAGTTCCTAAGTTGACAGCTAAGCATAAGCTTAAGCGACCTACACCCCCCTCGTCTCAAGACATAGCCAAGTTCTTAGAACGAATTGTACATGTTAAAAAGACATTTTGACCGTTGAAAGAATTAAGAGGAAAACTGTGATTTAAAATTTGAACCCGATTTGTTGTATCAGGTACGTAATAGCCAAGACTGATTGTTATAGAATTACAGGTTAATTAATTATCACACACATTAGTCTGTACTCTGTAGTCCACTGCTGGACTTAGGCCTTTGATAAGTGCCTTATTGACTCATCATTAGGGGAAAATGCCATAATCCTACGCTATAAAGAGATAGATTGATATTGATATGATTATATGTATTGTACCTCGAAAACACAAAAAACAAGAGGTACAGGTACCATGTTTATAAGTTACACCGATGTAACTGCGTAGATGTCCTAATCTTGGTAGGTGCGAAAAAATCCTAGCCAATCTTACCACTCTGCCTATGCGCGCGAAACGTGTGTGTTTTTGCTATTGGCTGATGGCTACGCGCCGTTCCTGGCGCATAACGTCCGCGTTCGGTGTCGCGATCTCGACAGTCGCGAGTCGTATTTTAAGTAGGATACATATGATACGTTGGTCCTTTTTTTGTCTTCTCGTGTACATATCATATGAGCGAGATAGCATGAGCCTCTGTTTTTGTGAGCGAGGTAGCCTGAGCCTCTGTTTTTGTTGACTTAAAAGCTTAACGCAACGCGCTTAAGTCTATTATACGTTGGCATTCGTATTCAATCGGGTTGAACTAGTCTCTTTAGTGCGGACTTATTTTGCCAATGCTCGTAAAAAAGTAGTACAACTGTACAGTTTGATCACTTTAATATGTCGCATTGGCAAAATTCGTCACCGATAATTTTGTGTCTAGAACAACACTCACCCTGATGATGTCCCGTTAAAGGATGAAACGTTGGTGTTCTTCCAGCACAAGGAAGGTTTGTAGGTAACCCACTTATATTCATAATGAGTTCAAAGAGTTGTTAAAGAATAAATTGGTATGACGAGACTATCGCCAACGATACTCTCGCCTATGGAGGTGATGCTCTACTAGCATTTTAGTAAGATTCTACAAATATCAACAGTAAGTTAAGTACCCCACCTTTAGCTTGTAAGTAATGTTTTTATGTAATTTGGGAAATAAGACTAATATATTTTGTTTTTGATATCATAATTTGATTTATCTTAAGATAATGATGTTATTAAATGAAATAATCATTTGTTCAGTACAGATTTTTATTTACTTATATATTGGTAACTTACAAACTAACATAAAACTTTTCTATTGAAATGAACTGGATGCGGCAAGCTGAAGACAGGGCGCTATGGCGCTCAATAGGAGAGGCCTATGTCCAGCGGTGGACTATTATAGGTTGATGATTATGAAGTGAAATTATACTATCAAAGAATGTTGTACGTAACTGCTTAGAATTACTAAAACCTTTGATGAGCAAATATCATGTGATGTGAAATGTGGCAGCTTGTCTTCCACAATATGACATGTGACAACTACAAGCGGAAAAAGTAAGTAAATATATATTAAATAATATAAGAACGGCGCTACAGTCCGTAAAGGTGGAAACTCACCGCGACAACTGAACTGCGCGGTCGCGGCACTTTATGTCGAATCAGAACAAAATCACCAACTAAGCCGGGCGGCCTTTTTCGTCATTTGTATTTTACGGGGAGTGACGCGGCCGCGCAGTTCCGCTGACGCGTAGTGCGCTTCCACCTTAAGAAGTCCCAGAGATTTTCGAGTCTGCGAGTACTGATTTCGTGGCTTAGTTGGTAAGAGCACACTCGTACTCGGCGCGGGTTCAAGTCCCGCGGAAATAGATTTTTTTTTGGAACTTATTTCATTTCATAAATAATAAATGTTTAATAACTGCACATGACAGAGGAAAATGGCGACTTCTCAACACAGACCATGTTTCAGGTCGCTGAGCCAAAATATGTAGGTATAACTTAATACATATAGCAGTGTATAATATAGTAGGTTTAGTATTTTACTCTTGTTCCATCGCCTCCATCTTGCTATAAACTTCCCTCAACTGGTCCAACAAGTCTTTCGCCTGCGTTCTATCAATCAAAAGCTCGTTTCTTCGCTGAACGCCCGCAGTCTCTGAGTGGAGGGTCAACTTGTACGCGTCTATAGAGCCTTCTGGTGCGGGGGACACGGTGATGTCTGTTAGCTTGTTTACTGTGGACAAAAAAAGACTTTATGAGTTAAGCGTGCTAGGTACCTACTCAAGGTACTATTGTAAGTACGTCAGCGCTAGCGCTTACGTACTGACACCCGAAGCTGTCAGAAGAATTTCCGGAATCGGCGAGTCGCTCCGTTTGGTACCTACTTGTTCCAAGAATGAGTGCCTGTTTACACGTTCCGGTCACCGCGTACCCGGTTGCGAATTATGCCGGTAAGCGTGAAAGCTATCGTACATACCCATATACTTCGCCGCCGGATACCCTGCTCCGGCTACCTGGAAACCGGACCGTATGAAAACGCACTTATAGTGAGTAGAACAAGGCACTTGTAGTATCTTTATAACCAGCTGGTAACAACCACTGCTGTGTATTAGGCCTCTTCATAATCTCGCCACCCCCGGTCTTTTCATGAAGATTTTTAATGGACGCAAATCAAAGGCTAGTTTTCTACCTGCGAACCCCTGCGCCCGCACCCCTTCCGCGTACGTGTCTCCCCGCTCGGCAGCGGCCTGCGCGAGCGCGGCGGCGTGCGCGCGTGGCACGCCCAGCACGGCCAGGTCGCGCGCCAGCTGCGTGCCCGAGCACGAGCACGACCAGGCCGTGGTCAGCACCCAGCGGACGGCTGCGGCGGCGCGCGCTGATTCTTCTCGGGATGCTGGTGAAACGGTGAACAGTCAAAATACAATACACAACTGTTTTTATATACATACTATGTACTATTCTAACTCGTGAAAACATTTTAATACCTTTTTGTTTCTATTACCTGCATTTTTAATTCCAGAAGGTTGCGGGTTCGCTTCCCGCCTTGGGACAAATATTTGTTCGGATTATAATAAAAATATCAACGGTGAATATCAATATATCTATGTGTATCTATTGTACCTATTAAATATATCAGTTATCCAGCCATAACAATACAAAACACCACATGTTATGTGGATTGTCCAGCATTATTTATTTATTTACTAGCAGCGCCTCGCGGTTTCACCCGCGTAGTTCCCGTTCCCGTAGGAATTTCGGGATAAAAAGTAGCCTATGTCCTATTCCAGACGATAATCTATCTCTGTGCCAAATTTCAGCCAGATCCGTTTTGCCGTTCTGGCGTGATTGAGTAACAAACATCCATCCATCCATCTATCTATCCATCCATCCAAACTTTGACATTTATAACATTAGTGGGATAGTGGGATATTAGTAGAATGGGCGGCCTTAGCGCTTAGAAACGATTCTTCCACGCTAAACTACATCATCAGCCCTCAATAAAGTCTTGCTGAACGTGCCTCCCTCAAACAAGGCAGTTTTAGTATAATCACAACGCTTGGCAAGCGAAAGGTGATCGCTGTAGAATGGTTCCTCGATAGGTTCTCTTAGTCGCCTGTTTAGACATCCACGAGATGAGTTGGGGGGGGGGGGGATTCTTACGCCGCAACGCCGAACGCCAAAACGAAGAACAAAACATTTATGTTGTAGCGCCCCAACTGGTATTATATTTCATACGATATTCATAATATAAAGAGCCATTTTACCAACAATAAACTTTGAAACAACTGTATCATCATCATTTCAGCCGAAAGACGTCCAATGATAGACATAGGCTTGAGAGAGGGTTAACGAAGAGGTTTTAGTGGGTATTACGTCCTTCTCAGGGCATCGTCGAGTCCCACATCATTCTGGTCCCCCCCAGACCAGTCTATTCGTAAACGAATTTCCTCGCCGCAAAAGAAAAAAAGGCTTCCCCAAACATCGTCACAATGACCGGTCCTACGCCAAAGTGATTAACAACTGAATAAACAATGTAAAATGAAAGTTTTCAAAGAATTTATTTTATACGAACATAAACAAATATGATAGATTGTTACAGCCCCATGCATAACCTAAACAAATATTGCATTCAATTTTCTTTTTCGCAAACTTTAACACTTTCATGGCCCTCGATGCACTCGTTCATCTGGAGCTCCGTGTTGCAGCAGGTCGCACCGCCGAGCTGGGCAGTGAATACGTTAAAATCAGTCGAAAATCGCGGTACTTGACTTCCACATCGTCATTTATATTTCTGGGCACCAGCCCAGCTGTGGGTGACATCATCAAAAGCATTTCCCGAGAGAGTTATCTCCAAACAGCTCTTTACCAGCTAATTTTATTATTTTCAAGCTAAGTCAAAGTAGAAGTCAAATCACAATTAGCTAATAAGGCAAAAGATTTGTTCTTTTTAAATTGAAGCTATTTACTTACATAGACTAGTGTCTTTCAAGATCTCCATGATGGCATCTTCATCCTGCAAAGATAAAGAGTAACATAAATTATTTAACAATGCTGAATATTTCACGGCCTCCTAAATTCTGTAAAAAATTGTATGAAATATTTTTATGCCGAAAAAATTAATGTGAAGCATTCTCTATAATTCAATCTTAATTCTAATACTATAAATACGAAAGTTTGGATGTATAGATGTTTTTAACCTCTATACGCCAAAATCACTGAACGAATCGGGCTGAAATTTTGCATTGATGTAGTTCTGATGAGACCCGGACGAGGATACAGGTTTTATAACTGAAAAATACATACGAAGCTAAGGGCACAATCTAGTTTCAAATCAAATGATAGCAAGCATGTTGTTTCAAAAAGATCTTTATTGGTTACCACACACGCATGGACTCGGCTAGGGCACGACAATTTGTTATTATCTCAGCTAGGTACGGTTGAAAATAGCTAAATTACAATAGGCTAGTTTAAAAAAAAGCAATTAGTTCGTCAATTAGATAATCAGAAGATATTGGAAACGATTTTTTTCTTTTGTCACTTAAACAAGACAAAATTATGAAGATATAGCACGTTAAAGTTCCGTGTGACGTCACACCCCGCGCCGGGCGACAATTTTTAGCACAGCGTGACGTCACGAGCCCCTAAAATTAAACGGGCTTTATTTTTGTATTTTTTTGTTGCGACAAAAAAATTTGGTTCTTTTGTCATCTCTGATTTCTTGTCAATACTTTACTGATTTGGATTGTAGGAATCTTCAATGACTTTTCAAACATCGAAGGATAAAAATCATATGTTCCAGCTAAAACTTAAACATATACGACGACCCCTGTGGCGCGGAGGGCGAAGCCTGCGATGCAGGAGGTTTAGGGTTCGATTCGCGCCTCGGGAAAAATGTTTGTACGATCTGAAAATATTTGTTCAGGGTGTTCTGGTTGTCTTCTATGTATTATAAAAAAATAATCTATTTATGTAATGTATTGTATTATGTATATCAGTCATCTAGTACCCATAACACAAGCTCTGCTTAGCTGGGCTAGATAATGCTGTGTGAATCTTCCAGTATTTTTTATTTTTTTATAACCCTACACTAAACACATGATACTAACTTAGTAATTTAATAACTAGGTCAGCTGCGAAAATATGTAATCAACATCAGCCTATATTAGTCCACTGCTGGACATAGGCCTCCCCTAATGAACGCCATAGCGCCCTGTCTTCAGCTTGCCGCATCCAGCATCTGCCAGCAGTCTTTCGCAAATCGTCATCCCACCTGGTCGGACACATTATGAAGATATGTACACTCATGTTTTGAAATTTGACTGAATAGTAAGTGTATTGTACAGTCATTGTGATAATTTATACATCGTATTCTGACAAGAACAATGACTACTTAGTACGAAAAATGTGTGCGTAGAATTTTATATGATAAGTTCCGAGTAAAATAAAAGTGAAAACTTGAAAGTGTATACATATCTGAGCAGCTGACTGTACATGGTGAGGAGGTAATCTTATTTAAAAGTAGCTAGAGATACCCATTTAGTGCAAATGTCCACATTTTGTTGTTACCGAGACCTACGTACAGAACATCTTACGTACGTCTTCCTATGTTGTTTATCTTGGTCTCCATTAACCACATTTAGGAATTATCATTTCTTTGACAACATTCGGACACCCACATTCCTTTGTGGTTTAATTCAATGAAAGCATTACACTGAATATGTGTTTGCTTGTAGTTTTAGTTAGGTACGTCTTTGCTCGTTATCGTAAAATTCTATCTGAGATTCAGCAGTAGCAATTTGGACCGTAGTGCTGTTGAATAGAGATTTAAATTGCTTTGTTGCTGTTTGCTGTAATGTTATTTTTGAATAACTGTACAACTTTGAAAGCTTTTGATTCTCGAAAAACAATGGAGACAAAAATTAGAACCAAGTAACATTAAAAATGTCTTCAAACCGCGTAGCAATGTCCGTAGACAAATTCTAGACTTCGTAGCGGCTCTACGAGGGTCTACGCCGTAGCATTTTTCGTAGCAAGGTGCTACGGCTAACATTATTTACATTGTAGATTTTTTTGTGTATGTACAATATTTGGATTTTTGTTCCTATTTTCTTTTGCCTCAATTTTTTTTCTATCTTACCTAAGGAATCAATAACAGTGTCATTTTCAATTTAGCTATTTTAAACTAAAAGTATATCTACTACCTTTCGTCGAATGGAAAATATCGCAAAATCGAATCGTCTGCAGACGAGAGACACGTGACAATTTAGCATAACATTCTAGCAGAGAAAATTTCCAAGTAAACGATAACTATAGGTAGGTGTTACATTTGACAGAAACAGAGAAATATCCCGCACCTATGCATTCGACTCGCACATAAGGTGGGTCCGACGTACTTTCCTTCATTTGGAAACTACATCCTTTATTCATTTCACTAGTTTTGATTGAGTTGTAGCCTCAAGAAGAAATAAAGATCCATCCAATCGAAGTACCTATTTAAATAACCGCAGATTTAATTGAATTTTTTTTACATTAAGAAGACGTATAAACTTTGTATGGTCTTTTAACTGAGCATAAACTCAAGTTTGATCTCGGATATTTTTTTCGTCGTCATGCCACCTGAGCTCAATTGTGAGCATCATCCCAAAAGCTAAAGAGTTAAGAGTTTTGAACCTTTTCCTCCAAGATCTGATGCAGCAGGTCCCTGAAGAGCTGTGCCGGAAGACTGCCAAGCGCGTGTAGGGCCGCCAGCGCCCACAGCGGGCAGTCGCCGTCGGCACAGAACTTGAACTTCTAAAAGGCAAAAGGAACACTGAGTACCTATCACCGAGTGTTGAGTACCTACTGGCTAGAAAGATATAAAACTTTTTCGTACCACCACATAAAATAGACATAATAAAAGCCATATCCCGGAATAAATACTTGCAAATAAAATAAATATTTGTCCCGCGGCGGGAATCGACCCCACAACCTGCTAAGTACTTTTCTGCGGGACTATACGGATGGCCGCCTTAACGCTTAAGGCGATTCCCTTCAGGCAATCTTGTGCGACCCTGTTCGGCTATTTGCATATTTTCATGATATACAAAATTCATCATCATATCACCCCACACACAGCCAGTCGTCCACTGCTGGACATATGCCGCAACAAATAGCGGTCCTGAAGGCCTATATTAATTCTCTAATATAAGCAATCAATTGTTTCTTTTTTTACGTAAGCTGGTACTCTGATTCGATGTATTCTATAAGAGTTCAACTATTGGCCGAAACGAAACACGCAATTTCGTGTTGGAGAAAGAAATATAGGCCCCGTGAGCCGCCTCCGTCCATGGGCTATTTAAATTAATGCCTATTTAAAACCCCCATTCCTAATTCTTGACCTTACAAAACTCACTTACCATGACAATGGCGAGATCACCGATCTGTAACAGAGACATTCAGTCATACAAAACATCAAATTTGCATGTAAATCGTGACATATTGAGTTAGATGGCGCTTGAAGCTGTATTCGTTGTGATTCTACTCCTACGGGTAAAGGAGTAACTACATAGACGAGTGTGAGGGCCAGACTCCACCAAAGCTGAACTAAGATGAGCGGAGAAGATAGGTATGTGTTTTAAGGAACCGGCGACAGCTGCTTGCAACTTCAATTCGTAAATTATTATGTTCCGTAATACCAAAAATGATGACTGTAAACTTTTTGTATTTACGACATTGTGTTGTTATTCTGTAACTAGACAATATAAGCTATGTTCGTTATCAAACAAACGTACGATATTGTTGTTTTTAATACAAAACAAATAGGACGGAAACATGTCATTTTCGACGTAAAATTATGAAAAATCGCATTTTGCATATTTTTGCTTACATTTCTTTATAGGTGTGTATTATTAAGAAAAATAGGGACCAGGGGCCTAGATATATACTACTCGAATACAAAAAACAATGGTGATATGGTGGAAATAAGCTCGAACAATCATTTTGGTAGTACGTTTGTATGGGCAAATCATCATCCGCAGGCCTCTTAAGCGATCAAAAGAACGTCCTTATTCACAGATCTCGTCTTCGGTTAGCTCCAGTGGAGACCACCAAGCGGAGATATATCATAACTTATATGTAAGAAACAAAGAAGATGTGAAGAGTGAATTCATAAACCATTTTACATGAACCCATGACAAAACTAACTTCGATCGATATAATTATGTTGTCGCATTTGGTAGTAATTGATTTTTACAAAATGACTATTACCTACTGGCATATGCTCTTTGGAATAACATGTTTTCATAAAATAATCATGGTGTACCCGTTAAATTACTTTTCCGCTAGTTTTATTCCTTGTACCTATCTACTTATAAAAAAAATTGAATATTAAAATAGATAAATTACATATTTTACGCGGCAACGTGAATCGAACCACCTAAGCTTGGGAATTTGTCGATGATACCACGCAGGTAGGTGTCATCATTATGTCCAGGATTACCATCTAAGACTAGCTTTCGCCCGCTGCTTCGCGTGCGATTTTTGGGATAAAACGTCAGAATTTTATGTGTGACAAATACCACCCTGATCTAAGTGACAAAGAAAGATCGAAGCGGATCTATCCGCTTCGACCTTTCTTTGTCACTTCTAGTGTTGTCTTGGGCCTAAAATCTTCACAATGGCACAACTTTTCACTTTTACCTAATATAAGTAGGACCAACGAATAACGTAAGAACGGTCTTTACGTAAGTTCTTTTATCGTTCGGAAAAACATACGTCCAGTAATTCGCAACAAGTCTAATACATTTCAAGAGTTTAAAGATTATAAGGATTCTGTTTCGACACAAGTCCTTTAAGAAAATCAAAGAACTTTAGTACCTACTTGCTAACTTGCCTTTCGATATAATGTGGAACATTCAGCAAAGGCTGACGTTTCCGGAAAGAACTGGTTAAAGGTCTTAGCTTTTATGAAGACACCATCATTGTCATCATCAGCATATGCGTATAGTATAGTATAGTGTAGTGATTGACGTGAGACGTCACGCAATGACGAATGTTAAAGATACGGAAAATATTTTATTGTATTTTAATATTAATTAAACAAAGCAAGGCTCCGGGTTTTCAAAAAATTATCTGAGCGTCTGCTCGACGCGACGCGTGACCCGAGAGCTGGTGAGTATCTGGCACACAGCGCATCGTCATTGCCATACGCGGGGCAATGCAGCTAGTGTCTTGGGCACGCTTCCGACTGGTATTGATATGGATCAGTTGAGCTACCTGTAGATTGTTTGCAACAGTCTGCAGCTAGCTCAATTGTTTCAATTGTAAATACTAGTTTTAAGTTAACTATATTACTTGATTGTAATTTTCTTTGTTAATAAAGACTTTCTTTTTGCAAAGCATATCGGATTACTGTAACTTGATCCACTCATAGATAAGATATTCGTGATACTATAAAACATCTAGTTTTCCATCAATAAACATTTATTCGAGAACAAACTTCAATCGTGTTATTTACTCTCTCTACACTACCTATTTACTACAGTAGTACATTAGTGGCAAAAGTTGGATGCGGCAAGCTGAACGTTGGACGCTATTGGGCTGATTAGGGGAGGCCGATGTCCAGCGGTGGACTACTATAGGCCGATAATGAATAGACTGCACAGCCTCAAGTCTCCGTTCACTGTTCACGCCTAGATTACGTACGCTTGTACTTGGTGACAGCGTATATAAACATTCGTTAAAGGGTTTTACGAGAGCATGTGAAAAACATGGCAGGTTTTGCACTCACCAAAAATGTAAGCACAAAATTAATGAGTAACTACTATTTCTTAAAGGCCAGTCGTATTAGTTATAAAAACTAATTTTAAAGTTTGAATAAAATAATGACGCGCCAAAACGATAATCTCTGTCATGGCTCCGGTGACATGAATCAATGACGTCACGCCTCACACCACACCGAACAAGAAGAACAACACGCACTGTAATCTGTGATAGCTGTGACGTCACCAGCGATGCAACCAAACGCAGAGCGTCTTCGGTCACATGATCATATATAAAAAAAATGTGTTATTTTAATCCTGTTTTTTTAACTATTAAAGGCATATTTTTTAATAAAAAACACCTGATTACGCTACGATGAAAGAAATTTGCAATTTATTTTCAATGTAGTCAAATAGCCAGAACGGAAATTTAAATAACGGAAAAAAACGAATGATTCACGACTAGAATCGAACTCACAGTAGGTACTTAGATAAAAAGCTCTCACCCAACATCATTCTATGCAAGCCTCGACAAAACGGTAAGCCTTTATGAATGGAACCTTCACAATGGACATACCCTTAGAGCCTGCAATATCGACCTCTTGTTGCGAACTTATTGTTATTTCTAAACGTTCTTTCATTGCAGAGACTGCTAGCTTTTGCTGCAACAACTGCCAAGATATTTCATCCCTACATAATGCTTAGTTATTTATGTGTTATCATAATTTTTATTTTCTTTTAATAGTTTCAGGAAGTACATTTTATTACTAAAGAAAATACAATAATAATTACAACTAATATTTACACTTAAATCTATTTTCTAAAAATCTAAGCCGTCACCAGAAGGCAAAGTGCCCAGAATGCTGGCAGCATTGCCACGTTGAATGGCAATGCTAATTCGTTGACCGAAATAAAAGCCAGCATTCCGATCACCTGTGGACTCTATTAGGAGTTTTGCTAGATCTTTGTATATTCCATGTGCCCCAGGACCCCAAGGACCTAGGGTTTCCACCCCAAACGGCTCGAATAGGTAACCTCGGTCGAGATTAGCGTATTTCCGCCGTTTGAGGGACTCCGCTGATGTTGCTGCGGAGCCGGCCCTTACTGATGTCCCTGCAAGATGAGAAGGTGCTAGGGTATCTACACAAGTGGCATCCCAAACTAAAGGCCGACCCATTTTCCAAGGAATCAGAGTCATACCGTCAGGCCTTTTACCATCATCTCGCATTAGGCCACGTGGTTCGAGAGTAGCTGCCATACTGACGCTGGTAAAAGCCCGACGGATGATGTCATTAATTGAACTATGACGGGACACACGTCCTGCACTAGAGACACATGCCAGTGCATGGTGACCGAACTTATCAACGGTTTCACCGCACTGGCAACGGTGTGCAACTAGACAGGGAGAACCTAAACGCAAAGAGGTGGCCACCCGAAATGTGTTATTGTCTAAAAGGGTACCTAGATTTTTAGAAGGCAAAACATATAACCAAAGTCCTGATTCCCACTCGGAAACGGCAAGTAAACGAGCGCGTTCTGATGAGCTGGTAGACGTATTAATAAGGTTTTTCCGTACCAACTCACATAGCGGCTCATCCCACAGTCTCTGAGAAGAAAGAACTTTGGGCATATTAGTGCTAGGACAGGCTATTTTCCAAGACGCTAATGATTCATCGAAACCTGTTATTTGACAATTTTGTGAACATTTATCCAAAATTTTATGAATCAGATCCTTTGTACCATGAACTGAAGACAAAAAAGCTGGGAGTGAAACACTAGAAATTTCGCGGACACCTAGACCCCCCAATCTGATAGGAAGAGTGGCCTGGTGCCACGCTCTGTCATCTAAAGGTATATTAAAAATTTTGATTAATGTGTCGCGCATGATGCTGTCCAACTGCTGTGTAAGTTGAGGATATTTCCAGAGTTGGGAGCATCGTAAAAAGTAAGTGAATTTGGGAACAAAAAGGCAAAAACGTAAAATAACAAAAGCCACGTGAACATTGATGTTTTGCAATTTATCGGAAAACGAAAGGAACTTTTGAATTTTTTCATTTATAAAATCTGGCAAAGACTCATCCATGATCGGAGATCCTAAGAGGCAAAGCGAAGATTTATCTATCAACTTCAGGTTTGGGGCTAAACTTTCGAAGCGACTCTTTATATTTAAAAAATTAGGAGAAGTCGTTGCCGTTTCTGGAACATAAAGTTCACACTTTGCAAAGTTCAGCTCCAAGCCTATAAGCTTAAATTCTTCTATCAAAACACGTAAATCTTCCAAAATCGTGTCTTCTTCGCCTCCTAGAGTACCATCATCCAGATACCAAACATTAAATTTTGACTCTAAACGTTTTATAATGGGATGTATCGCGAGACTGAAAATAGCCGGTCCTAAAGGATCGCCCTGCTGACAACCAACCTCAGAGGACAATAACTTATCTTTATATACTAATTTTGAAGGTGTACCGTAACATTGCCAAAGAAAGGGGTAAACATCAGGTAATTTATCTTTTATTTGTGTCAGAAGGGCGCCCCGGTCTACAGAGTTGAAAGCATTTTTAACATCCACCTTCAACAAAAAATCGTTTGTGTGGTAAGACACAAACGATCGAAGTGAGTGTACCGCAGCTTCACAACCACCACGGGATCCAAAGCCCAGCTGGGTCGGTTGAAATTCCGACCTCAAATCTGAGCTTTTGATTCTACAGCAAATTTTGGCTGCAAGCCGGCGGTATGTCGTACCAACTGCGATTGGTCTAATGCCTCCATCTTTTTTTGAAAGTGCACACAGATTTGCACCATATAAAATGTCGATGATGTCTGCACTGACCTGACCGGATAGCATTTTGTTCACTAACGACGTAATCGCTACTATGAGGCCTTCGCCCATTTCACCACAACCAGCACCTGTTAAATCTTTTAGGTGTTGTGGTGAAAGGCCGTCAAGGCCACCAGCAGAGCCACTCTGAAAAGAGTTAATGCTGAAGATTACGTCGTCAGGAAGCACTGACAGAAAAGTGCAGGAATCATCCGGTGGTGCTGGGAGGCATAGATCAGGCGCAGCAGGTGGATGTTTTGATGCTAAAGCCGAAAGAGTTTCACTAGAATTTGAGGCTAGCGTGTCGTTAGAAAACAAAAGTCTTGCTGCACCTCTGATATCTCCATCACTGACTCGGTTTTCTACCATACGATAGGTGATATCAGAGTTTGATCTTTGTCCGAAATGTCTAACAAAGGTGTTTGAATCAAAACTTGTTTGTGAATTATAAATTTTGGTACAATTTTGCTTGATTTTGGCTGTAAGAGAAATATTTCTATTATCCCTTTCAGCATGCAGTATCCTATAAGGGAAAGTCAACAAATGTTCCCAAGCAGTCCTTGAATTTTCCGAAACTGCACTTTTTATATCTTTTGTCAAGGACTGTGCAACACACAATCTAGCACCTCGGGGGATGCGTTTTACAATTTGAAAATTTTGTTTACATTTTGATAACTTTTGCCAAAGAGTTGTGGAGTCCGGGATTAATGATGAATTTTGGTTACAATTCGAAATGGATGCTGTAGGGGGGGCATTTTTATGGATTCTACATTACACATTCGTTATTTATTATAGGTGTTCAATAGAAAGAAATGCCTTCAGGCAAATTATGGAGAAAATTCATGCGATGCGGACATGCGAGTTTTATTGTATTTTAAAAATTTCGGAAAACTAACAGCTAGGTAGGTAACTATATAAAAAAATTTTGTCTTAATGACGGCTAATTATAAGTTTCCACAATAGATATTTTTTATTCGATATTAGTATAGATTGTTCTAAGGCAAAACGAGCCCATTTTTTGAGATAAGAGTCGCGAAAAAGAATTCTGTTAGTGCTACACCTCAGAACCGCGCCTGGGAACAAATGTATGCACGATCTTTAGATATTTGTTGTGGGTGTTCTGGATGTTTTCTATGTATAATAAAAATATCTATCTATGTACTACTGTATTTTATTATGTGTATCAGTTACTTAGTAGGTAGGTACCCATAACACAAGCTCTGCTTAACTTGGGACTAGATAACGCTGTGTGGATTGTCCAGTATAAAAAAAACCGGCCAAGTGCGAGTCGGACTCGTGCACGAAGGGTTCCGTACCATTATCTATAAAAACGGCAAAAAAATCACGTTTGTTGTATGGGACCCTCCTTAAATATTTATTTTATTCTGTTTTTTAGTATTTGTTTTTATAGCGGCAACAGAAATACATCATCTGTGAAAATTTCAACTGTCAAACTATGACGGCTCATGAGATACAGCCTGGTGACAGACGGATAGACGGACAGCGAAGTCTTAGTAATAGGGTCCCGTTTTTATCCTTTGGGTACGGAACTCTAAAAAATGCGTGTTTGGCTTTAGCCTAAGTGGGGGCCTGCCACGATTCGCCATCATTTTGAACAAAATTTGGGACAAACAAAGTTTTTACTTTGGCCCTAGAGCTCATCAGGCATTTGACCAAAATAACTACTCAAAACAAAAGGTTACCCATTTTCTATTTTCACCAATTCGTCAAAGAAATACGTAGCACCGCCAACGCAAATCGAAAAACACACACGAGTCGAACCTTTTTCTGATACTAGTTGAAGTTTACTGCTTTGTTTGTATTTCATATTCATTTATTGCCTATACGTACATTTTATAATTTCAGCTTAGGTGTAGGTACTTAGCTTGCAGGTAGGTACATGTACCCTGTAAGGGCGCAGCAATTTATTTATAAATTATATTAATAGTTTGGTACTTAGTCTATTTATAGCTAGGAACAAAGTAGTCGAATAATTAAAACATTGATAAGCACAAGATTAAAAACAATTTCATTATTATCTCTATACAATATGTGTCAATTATTCTAGTTTAGATTTATCATTTAAAAATTCGTCAACAGAGTAATAAGATTTCGTCAACAGAGTAACCCTTAAAGTAAAACATTTGTTGTTTTACTTTAAGGGGGCGAATTATGACGCCATTTTGTGAAAAGGACAGGCATAGGATTTCGCGTTCATAGGAGCGGGACAGAGCAGAGCGGTGTAAAATCAAGTTTTTACTTGTTATCTATTTATCATTTAAAATATAAACATTTAAAAAAAAACTAAACGATTGCTCTGCTAGAACATTAGTCAGGCTGTGTAATTTGTAAAAATAATGTAGTGTTGTCGCTAATAATTAAGAATATTTTAGAGCACTTTATTTAAAACCGTTTTTTATGCGATATTTGTATTTTTACTTAAGAAACCAGTTATTTTTCATGCATTCGATTATTCGGCTACTACAGGATTTTTCCCTACCTATTGTATTTTTTTATCATATTTCAATTTTGTCTTAAGAGGATAACAGAAGGTTCTCCTCTCCAAGACAGTCAGTCAATCTATCAAAACCTAAAGTTCACGTATATCTGACAAGATTACGAAACGGCTAAAACAACAAAATGGACAGTAGTAGGTACCAATTCGGCAATCAGCCACCTGCTTCTAAAAGGCTGATCGAATGAAAACAGGCGAATTACATAAGGGGACGAATTCTGAAGAATTGGAGAAAACCTGCAGGCCTAGCGGGGGACTGGTCGATTACCCAAGAGGTTCGATTCCTGCAAAGCAGATTTTGATATAAAAACTCAAATTACTTATGTATTTATGTGTAAATTAAATCCTAATTAACATACTGTACGAGTTCATATATATACGTAATATATAATAAAACATGCGTTTTGAAAAATCTCACGTGCGATTATTGGGGGGGGGGGGGGGGGAGCTGACCCAAATCTCACTAAGGGGGGGGGGGTCCAAAAATTGCCAAATAGCCTCACGTCGTTAATGGATGCCCTAAGGTACTTGAACAGCGCGTGATCCGCTGACAGCAGCTAATTTCACAGTAAAATGAATTATATACATTACTAGCAGCGCCTTGCGGTTTCACCCGCGTAGTTCCCGTTGGGGTTCCGGGATAAAAAGTAGCCTATATTCTATTCCAGACTATAATCTATCTCTGTGCCAAATTTCATCCAGATCCGTTCAGCCGTTCTGGCGTGATAAAGGAACAAACATCCATCCATCTAAATTTTCACGTTTATAATATTAGTGAGATATAGTGAGATGGTACTTACCTATATACATTATGGTACTTACCTACAAATATATTCAGATCTGATTTTGCGTAGGATTATATTTTCACATACTTGTGTTTTCTTTCAATTGTGTAAACATCGAGTTCTTGGCAGAGTTTCGGGCAAATTTACAAAATAAACAGAAAACATCTTATTTTTCTAAGAAACTGAAAGTTAATAAGTTGTGCATAAAATGATTGCTAATATCGCTTGAGATTTCAATTGTGTTTCTCTTTTTACTTGATTTTTACCAAAGAAGTATAGTATAGTAGTTATACCTTAGCCAAACCCTTTGTAGAATTTTTGTAAACAAGCCACGACACAAATAACTAAAACTCACTCGCTTGGCGTCGAGTTTCAGATGTAATTCGCAATATCATATAATATATATATATATATAATATTGAAGGATCTCAAATCGACAAGTAATGTAAATTGCGTATAATAAGACACGGCAACAGGGTGAATTTTAGGTTAAGTATGGCGGTTTACAAACATTCTACAACGAGTTTGGCTAAGGTATAGGTAGGTACTAAATTTTTACACTTTTTTTGCTCTGTTTGAAGAATGTTATTATATATTAATTTATTCATGTTTTTGAGGATTTTTTATACATTTTAAAAGGACTATGTTCAGGGTATGTATGTTAGGTTCTAAAGGGCGTCACGTAACATGTGTTCTATGCCGAAAGGCGGTGATTCTGGACCCCGAAGGGATCATTAACTTGTGAATAAAATATTTGACAACTTAGTTTTTTTAATTTCGTTTTTCGTTTTCAGTAATCAAATTATTCATTAACTAGCGGTCCACCCCGGCTTCGCACGGGTATATTCTATCGCCTATGTTCATCAGGGATAACGTAGGATCCTAATGGTGAAAGAATTTTTAAAAACGGTCGAGTAGTTTCGGAGCCTATTCAATTCAAACAAACAAATCTTTCCTCTTTATAAAATTAGCGAAGACAAATTGATCAGTTTAGAAATAATTTTTATTTATGTTTCCAAAGAACAGTGCGCCACTTCGCACGCGTATAATTTCCTGAACAAAGAAGAAAATAGATAATACTAGTGCTCGGAGGGACGCGGAACGCGCGCGTCTAGAACCGCACTCACCCTGAAGAAGTCCCTCGTTAAGGGATGAAACGTTGGTGTTCTTCCAACACAAATAAGGTTCGTAGTTAACCCGCTTACATCCGTAATGAAAGAAAAAAATGATAGAAGAGTCCCGTTCGGGGCCAGCCCAGATACATAGTTATTGATATTCTTGTAACCGATAACCATTCTTCGGAGAATGTCCAGTTTTAATCTGTCAACACCATTGTTGTGGTCGCGTAGTTGCCCGTAATCTTGGTATGGAAACAAATACTGTTGTGTTAGGATTTAACAACATTTTTAGGTACACGGTTTTTGGAATGAAAGTTTCTGGATGTACCTACGTACGGAACCATTCGATGGGTGTAATTTTTAACGGGAAATTTATGATTTGGTTTTTGAGTTTTCCTATATGTCACCACGTCGGCACAGTTAGAAACGCAGGTAAAAACTGTGCCGAAAAAAAAAAAACCCGGCCAAGTGCGATTCGGAATCGCGCATGAAGGGTTCCGTACCATGATTTATAAAAACGGCAAAAAATCACATTTGCTGTATTGGAGCCCCCTTAAATATTTATTTTATTGTGTTTTTTAGTATTTATTGTTATAGCGGCAACAGAAATACATCATCTGCGAAAATTTCAACTGTCTAACTATCACGGTTCATGAGATACAGTCTGGTGACAGACGGACAGCGAAGTCTTAGTAATAGGGTCCCGTTTTTACCCTTATATATTACTAGCAGCGCCTTGCGGCTTCACCCGCGTAGTTCCCGTTCCCGTGGGAATTCCGGGTTAAAAAGTAGCCTATGTTCTATTCCAGACTATAATCTATCTCTGTGCCAAATTTCAACCAGATCCGTTCAGCCGTTCTGGCGTGATAACGGAACAAACATCCATCCATCTATCCATCCATCCATCTAAACTTTCACGTTTATAATATAATATTAGTGAGAGTTCAGTTCACATTCAGTGCATAAATAAGTATTTGTTTACTTATTTATGCACTGACAGGTCTAACCCTAAAGAGCCGGAAATGGGAGCCCTAACATCTTCATACAAGTTGAACTTAGTAAGAGTTAGGTATCATTATCCTCTGTTCTCAAATGTTAATCCGAAGCACGTACACATTGCTATACCATAAGATACAATTGTTTGTTAGAATAACATGATTAATTTAAGGAAATTACGATACTAAGCATGTACACTTTATAACCTTTTCTGAAAATAAAACTTATATTATTGTATTTAGACAAGGTCCCGTCCCATTTTGATAGAACGTGGTTATAACTC
Organism: Eupithecia exiguata; assembly: GCA_947086465.1. Taxonomy (NCBI): domain Eukaryota; kingdom Metazoa; phylum Arthropoda; class Insecta; order Lepidoptera; family Geometridae; genus Eupithecia; species Eupithecia exiguata. The sequence continues at coordinate 1,442,241 of OX352246.1, forward strand.
CATGTAACAGCGGTGGAGAGTGTGGCTCATTTTAAAACTAGGAAATGTTAATAAGCAATTCCTGGTAACAATGTGACAAGTCTAGGTGAAATGTCATCTATTACCGTCTTCCTAGCTTCGTAGAGGAAGATCCCGTAACTGCAGCAGGTAACGAGGTCCAATACAATATATTTTGTGAGGTCCAACGTTGTTGTACTTGCAATTCAATTCAACAGTTGGCTTGGGTACCGTCGGCAGAAAAGAATGCGCGGGTGGAGAAAAAGTGGAGGGTTTTATTTTGTTTTATTCAACCAAACGAGTGTGACAGAGAAACAAAGTTATCGACATATCTCTAAGAATTAGCAAGCTGAAGTGGCAGTGGGTCGGCCATACCTCGCGAAGAAGTAACAACCGTTGGGGTAAACGTGTTCTAGAGTGGAGACCACGACTCGGCAAACGTAGTGGAGGACGCCTTCCGGCCAGGTGGAATGATGACCTGAAAGATGCTTGATGCGTCAAGCTGAAGACAGGACGTTACGGCGCTAGTTTTAATCTTGTGTAGTTTATTTGGTTTACAGTGGGTGATTCACTACCTAATTCATGTTAGAAAATACAAACTAAAAGATATGGTTAATTATACAACCAATTATAGGTGGACTGGACACTGCATGCTAAATAGTAAAGGAACTAAGGACACATAAAGTCAACCGATTCAGCAATTTCACCATCTCCAAGAAGTTATGGTATTATGCTACACAAATGATATAACAACACTTAATTTCCGGGTGTTATTTAGTTTTTAATAGGTACTTGACGTGTAGTAGGGGGTTAGGGGAGGCCTATGTCGAGCAGTGAACTAACATAGCTGATGATGATGATGAGTTTTTAAATCGGAACAGAACCTACATTAGAGTAGATCCGCAAATATGGCGCCTTGAAACCATTTAATCAAACAAACTATCAGTGGTCAAATCAATGTAACCTACTCAAGTGAATATTTGAAGCCAACTTGGTTTACTTACTTTTCTTAAGGTTCACTTCAGAAAATCTTTAATGTGGGTTATGATTATGCTCCTCATCTGTAAGTAGGTTAGCTGTTACCTTTCAGACATCCGTGGCATAATTTCAGATCAGCTTAAATATACCTAAAGAGGAAAATATAACCTATAATTTGAACAAATTCGTTTGATTTCATGGTTATTAACACATCGTGTTTTTACATATCTTTCTCACAAGAAAGATATGACTTACCCCTCATCTTGTGATACACCTACTTTGAAATTAACAAGCAATCGGAAACTGACAGACGAAAAAGTAATTCTTTAGATAGATTCTTGTTTAAAATTGACTCCAACATCTCGTTGTAAGGATATGAAATGACAGAAATCCAGATGATGATACTCTTTATTAGGGACCGTTATTACTTATACCACAGATTAGGTAGTGCATACATAATAGTTACTACATACATCTCAACGTCTCCCAAACCAAACTAACCTTTACGTGGTGCACCCTGCTAGATAACAAACTAGGCTCTGGTGAACTAATCATTTTTTTTTTATTTGAATCTTATGCATATATTTACAATTATTTTCCGTTACTTGACACTGGCAGAATTGTGTTTAACTAGACGCATAACCATTCCAGACAACCAGAAAGAAACATCAGTATTATGAATAAACTTGGAAAGGAACTGTCTGGCAATCAATTATATTTGATACTATGCATTTGATTGGCCCATAAAATCAAGAGCTATCTCTTGATCTAATGCAGCAAGAAGAAGAAAAGGAAGGAGGACATCGGTCATAGCCCTGCAGCAGGACAATGAGGTGTGTAGTCAATGTAGTCATAATAAGGTACCTAAAGAAACAATCGATGACGTAATTAATCTATAACAAATAAAAAACCATATTGCTAATTTGTTTTCCAAACTTCTTTAAGTAACCGAATTGCGTTAATCTCAAACCAATTTGCAGGCATTTTCTAAAAACATTAAGATGGCTAAAATCCTGTTGTAATCCAGTTAAATAATTAAACAGGAAGCAAGGAAACCAACAGGAACGCTTCAACACAAATTACAAGGTTCAAATGTTTAATTATTTACTGCCCGCGAACCAGGGTTATCGACATAGCTCAGAGGATTAGCAAGCTGAAGTGGCAGTGGGCTGGCCATATCTCGAGAAGAACCGACAACCGCTGGGGTAAACGGGTTCTTGAGTGGAGACCGCGACTCGGCAAACGTAGTGTAGGACGCCCTCCGATTAGGTGGAATGACGATTTGCGAAAGATTTGGCAGAAGCTGGATGCGTCAAGCTGAAGACAGGGCGCTATGGCGCTCATTAGCCCCCTAATGAGCGCCATAGCGCCCTGTCTTCAGCTACCTACGTCCAACAGTGGACTACTATAGGCTGATGATGATGATGATGATCCGCTAAGGTTTCGAACTCACTGTCGGCCTCTTTTTTCATGCTGTAATAGTTACCAGAGTCCAGTGAAGACATCTCGTCTTCTAGACCTAAGTGATACATCGTCGGCCACATCGTCACGAACATCACGTGAGATTGTGGTCAAACAAGAGCTTCTAATTATTTTTTTAGGAAATTAAAGACATTTTGGAACCACCTAGCACTTGTAATTGTTGTACTCGGTTATTGTAATTTTCTTAATGTCTTTTTAGGGTTCCGTACCCAAAGGGTAAAACTAAACTCTATTACTAAGACTCCGCTGCTGTCCGTCTGTTACTAGGCTGTATCTCACGAAGCGTGATAGTTAGACAGTTGAAACTTTCACAGATGATGTATTTCTGTTGCCACTTTATCAACAAATACTAAAAAACAGAAATATAATATTTTTTTTTGTAATTAATAAATATTTTAGTGGCAATAAACGTAACTTTTTTGCTCGTTTTTGCTCGATGTTGATAACGGCAACAGGTAGGAGCTTGAAATATTCACAGAATATTATGTTATATACTCACTTTAGAAATAAATAATTAAATTTAAATAAAACGAATATTTAAGGGTTCCACTACAGGTTCCAGTTGGGTTTGTTCCCATACAACAAAAGTGATTTTTAAGCCTTTTTTATAGATAATGGTACAGAACCCTTCGTGAGCGAGTCCGACTCGCACTTGGCCGGTTTTATTTAACCGTTGTCGTTGCTAAACCGCTACCGGGAGGAATTGCATCAGTAAACTAATTTTGGTAATTTAGATCGAGTGGGATTTGGATACATAGCCGTAGTTGTAGATCCACGAATAAATAATTAAGATAAAAGGGTTCTAATAGAATTCATAAAAAAATGTAGCTATTTTAAAGGCAAAAGTAAGCTTATTTTACGGTATTTATTAAATAGCGACGATTTATTGTACAGTTTAGAGGGAACTTTGAATTTTTTTCTAGCGAGGAAATTTTATGTAATCGTGTTTTCGAAACACTAGCGTTCAATCATCATTCTTGAACTAACACATACATTAATCTCAAGGTAAATGCTTTAGTATTTTGGAAGATATGATCGCTGACCCTAAGCCATTTCAGGTATTATCGACTCTACTAACATTCGCGTATTTCTGCTGTCGGTACGTACGCCCCGTGTCCGTATAAAGCGAGTTGCTCGACGGCCGCGGGCCCATAACCACACGAGCCCGCACTGTGCTCCCTGGGATGGAGGCATACTGTAGAGACAGGGCATAGTACCAACGCTGGTTTGACAAGTAAGTTTGACACCTTTCTTTTTTTAACAGTGTCGATTACAGTGATAAAAACACTATTTAACGGGTATTTATCGCGTTTAATTACCTTTTTTTTTTTCATTTAGATCGCGTAAGTTTAAAAATAATAAAAAAATATAAAAAAATTTACAGTGATAAAATTTTGTGTTTCTTAAAAACTAAAATTTATTTCATATTTTTGGATTTATTTAAACCATTTTTTAAATAATTTTACGATACCTACAAATTTTACCTAATCAAGATTAAAACTTTTAAGGGGAGTAAAAACATCCGAAAACTAACTTCTAATCAATGATATCGGCATTTTAACCACCGCTTGTTTGCTTTTGTAAATTGTTTGCAATTAATGTTATATAAATAAATAAAGAACTCGGGATCATTACCTATATTTATGTGAAACAATCATTGAAATTGGATAACAATTGGCAACGATATCTAGTAACATGTACAATAACAATCATAAAATAAAATAAAAATTAAGTCGAATTTAATGGAACAATTTTTTTTATTACAATTTGTTAAAGTTGGTTGGAATATGATAAGGGTTAACAAATCGTCAAACGTACCGATATCTACTTTACTATCTACATTCTGTACAAATAATTGATATAATTAATTTAGTCTGTAATTGAAGCAAAGGAGAATCTAATTAATTTTTTGGTTCACAAGGCGAGTTGATCGTGCGTGTTTTTAATCGATGAAACCAAAAACAAAAACGAGACGTTTCTGTTATGTTCGGATATATGTATACAACATTTTTTGTTTGTTGTTTTTTCATCAATTATGTACCGATTTGGAAAATTCTTTCGCTATTTCATGGACTGTGATTGCGTAGTTGTCCCATAAAAGTTTTATTTGAGCAGCAAAGGGTGCTTGTTTTCGATTCAGCATACCATGTAGTGCCCTAATCAACCAAATAATACGATCCTCTGCGGTAGATGACGTGTAACTGGTCAGGTTTGTATCACAGATTTTGTAGGCGCAAATACGTTTTTACATTTAATATTTTTATTTAGACTGCTTTTCGAAGCTAATGGACCTCCAAGAAATAGGTATGAACTGTGTGAATCACTATACTGAATTTGGTACTAATCGAATTAGAGACACCGATAAATAAAGTAAATAAATAAAATCAATTTATTGCAGGCACAAAAAGACCCATATCACATTACAGATTACAGATACAAAAATAAAAATTACAGTGCACTTAATAGAATAAATATAAAAGGTTAAAAACTAAAAAAACTTGGGTAAAATATAAAAGGTTAAAAACTAATAAAAAGTGGGTTCGAAGCAACTAGACACACACTATTGCTAACACTATAACAACTACACTATAATTAACGGCAAGCATTTGGGACCTCCAAGAAACCCTTTCAGATACGTGCACGTTATAGGATATATAAATTTGAAAGCTCCACAATCAATATTTTCGTCAGAAAACGGGTTCAAAAACACCTCAGATTCGTCATTTTGCCTTAGTATACGCTTTTAAGAATAGCCCACTTATTAATGCAAGATAATTTTCAAAAAAATATAGAAAAGCACGATAGACTCCCTTTTCGACGCGAGACGATACGTAGCGAATTTGTTTGACGGCCTCAATGTCAAAAGTACAGTCAGCGCGATATGTGAAGAGCGGTTTAAATGTGGCCGTATCCAATCTGTGTCCCATCGTTCCAATAAAAAATAGCCTGTTATTTAAAAATAATTGCCTATGTCACTCGAGATTTTAATAAGTAAGGATTTGAAGAAATTCATACATCTAAACTAAATACGTTCAGACATTTAAAAGTAATGGTGGAAAAGGCATACATGAAACCTGAGATACTCTGAGGGTTGCACTCCTTTTTGGGCAGTGTGTATAAAATCTATCTACAAACTTCTGTTGAGCTAAGTCAGATTGAAAAACAGTGCTTAACCTAGCCAGTGCTGTGTTACGAGAAGTTTTGTTTTTGTTTATAAGTAGGAAGGTACCTAAAAGGAAAGATGTCTAAGAAATACGGCAAAAAGGAATCACATGTACTTAGCATCACACTCGTTAAGCAATTCTTATGAACGATAGGTTTCAAGAGACACCAATAAAATGTTTATTTGTAAATTCACACGATAAAATATGTCAAACATCCGTAAATGGTGCGAAATACCTCTTAGGTACAACGTTTTACGCGACCAGAACGTATTTATTTTTGCACTAGCTAACCGCCCCGGCTTCGCACGGGAAGCCAAGCAGTTCAAAGAGTAATTAGTACTTATATTCTGAAGGTTTTCATGAAACTCTACTGGTTTACGCGGCGCACGCCAACTAAACTACCAGTCGAAATTATTTTTCCGACATTTTCAATAATTAGCAACATATTTCAGACAAGTTTATATTTCATTTATTTTTGCTTGCATGTACATTCATTCTTAGGTCTAAGTGAATGGTTAGTTCCAGGGTGCATGTACCTACAATGTAGGTCCTACATGCACCCTGGAAGGGCACTGCAAAATTGAGTTCGACTTTTCAATACATTTGTTTAACGAGCCCCCGCGGGGTCGATGCCAGTCCAGTCAAATATAATTTAAAAATACTTACAAAATTTAACAATAACATAATTTTCATGCAGCAAAATAATTTATGTACGCAAAACCTTGTTAAAACACCTTCCCCATGGTCCATTCCATCTATTGATGGAAAATATATGAAAAGCCATTCGGTAATATTATTATAATAATGAAGTGATCATTTTATATCGATAAAACTTTTAACATTGGGAAGTTCGAAACTCAAATCATGAAAAATATACTGTAGTAAACAACAAAAAGAACTTTAATTTTATAGCGTTTTATTCACGGCAACGGTAGCGTGTAAACCTGCTGAAACGTCGTCAAGATTAGTTAAATGATAATCTATTTTGCTAATTTGCAATGTTCATACAGATACTTATTCCTTCTTAATTAAATATTCAGGGTCTACGAAAAGTATTATTCAGGGTCTACGAAAAGTATTATTCAGGATCTACGAAAAGTATTATTCAGGGTCTACGAAAAGTGTAATTCAGGGTCTACGAAAAGTATTATTCAGGATCTACGAAAAGTGTAATTCAGGGTCTACGAAAAGTATTATTCAGGATCTACGAAAAGTATTATTCAGGGTCTACGAAAAGTGTTATTCAGGGTCTACGAAAAGTATTATTCAGGGTCTACGAAAAGTATTATTCAGGGTCTACGAAAAGTATTATTCAGGATCTACGAAAAGTATTATTCAGGGTCTACGAAAAGTGTTAATCAGGATCTACGAAAAGTATTATTCAGGGTCTACGAAAAGTGTTATTCAGGGTCTACGAAAAGTATTATTCAGGGTCTACGAAAAGTATTATTCAGGATCTACGAAAAGTATTATTCAGGGTCTACGAAAAGTGTTATTCAGGGTCTACGAAAAGTATTATTCAGGATCTACGAAAAGTATTATTCAGGGTCTACGAAAAGTGTTATTCAGGGTCTACGAAAAGTATTATTCAGGATCTACGAAAAGTATTATTCAGGGTCTACGAAAAGTATTATTCAGGGTCTACGAAAAGTATTATTCAGGGTCTACGAAAGGGACAATGATGTAGAACATTTGAGTGACTTATATATAATATTTTGTTTACGAGTCTCGAGTTCGGTGAATCGATAGAGTCGTCGTCGGGACGTTGAATTTTTGTATGAGATTTACGTAGTTCCATGTCCGCGCGATATGTAGAGGCGTTGTACTAAATCCCATACAAAATTGGAACGTTTCGACAACGAATCGATAATATTGAGTAACCGAACTCAAATTTTCCTCAAATTTTAGACGAGACGGTAAAAACGGACCTTATTGCCGTTGTAATGATAAACAAATGTTTATTTTTCGCGTTCTAATAAATAAAAAAACAGTAGGTAGATTGTTGGTGAACATATAACTATATGGGATCCTTAAAACGCGAGATCGCCTCTTACTTGACCAGTTTTTTTCATAAAATGCTAAAATCCTTAAAGATCAACGGCTACTTTTGGGTTCGCTCTCAGCAAATAAGTCGCTACAATTTTCATAATGACGAGCACGTCAACTTTTCTCAACATCATCATCTGCAGCCGGGTTTTGCCCACTGCTGGGTGTAGGGATCCCGAAGTTTGTGCCATTCAAGCTTTCGTCAATTTTCCTCAACATTTACAGCAAAATGCAAAGTAAAACATTTAACTAGGAACCAAACAAGGCTTCTCTTGAGAGATTAGTTTAAAAACCAACGAACAATTTAGCATTCAAAGTTTACAGAAAAATACGGTAGTATACTAGGGATTCTAGTGTTTAGCTGAGTTTTTTATTACTCAAAGCTTTTTATATAAACTACAAGCTAATGGGTTTTCTACCACGAGGTGAGAACCGGTACTTACGGTCATAAGATGTTTCGTGCGTTTAATAGCCTATATAGAGTTCCATAGCCTTTAAGCTGTTGGCGTGCACTTGACTTCTCCCCGGTCAAGTCGGTCTGGTGCCATCAAGAACAGTGAACAACATGGTAAAATCAAGATAATTACTAAAAACTTAAACACAGCAGCGAAAAAGGTTGAAATTGAAGTAGAAACGGAAAAATGAATGTAGTTTTCTTTCTTTTTTTACAATAAAAATCTACGTTTTTAGAACCGAATGTAAGTAGGTACCTAGGTTTCTAAATAAAATCTACATCCTAGCTTTATCTAGGTATTTCTCCACACTACAGCAATCGCGTCGGCGGAACAATCATTTTCCATTTTTACTACAAAGGCACAGGTAAAAGGCATTCTTTTACAAAATATGCTTTGGCTTTTATCGGATTTCAAATAACAGAGTGCATAGGGCAAAGACAATGGCTGCACGTGCACAAAGGGTTTTATGAATTGCCAACGCTAGTCTAGGGTTACTACTTGTAAGAGACAAGTAACCCCATCTGGGTTACTTGTAAGAGACAAGTAACCCCATCTGGGTTACTTGTTTGGATGAATGGATATTTGTTAGTCAATCACGCCAGAACGGCTGAACGGATCTAGATGAAATTTTAACACAGATATAGATTATAGTCATATAGTATAGAGTAACTTGAAATTGTGATGGTCGGTAACGAAAATGGAGAGGGCAGAGATAAATGAAATTACGTGTAGACAGTCGAATTGGTTCGATCAAAGTACGATTTTTCATCAGAAAAACAATGGACTCTTTTCGATTGAGGTGTCAAAGAGTTGTGTGGGACAGAAATGCCTAGCTTTATGACTCGAATAGTTTAAAAGAGTCACAAGTTGCTAAATAACCGGCCAACTGCGAGTCGGACTCGCGCACGAAGGGTTCCGTACCATTATCTATAAAAACGGCAAAAAAATCACGTTTGTTGTATGGGAGCCCCCTTAAATATTTATTTTATTCTGTTTTGTAGTATTTGTTGTTATAGCGGCAACAGAAATACATCATCTGTGAAAATTTCAACTGTCTAACTATCACGGTTCATGAGATACAGCCTGGTGACAGACAGACAGCGAAGTCTTAGTAATAAGGTCCCGTTTTTACCCTTTGGGTACGGAACCCTAAAAACGCGGGAAAGTGGCCAAAAGAGCATCGCGGTGGCACAGAGATAGAGAGATAGATATATTAGTAGATTACGTCCGAGGTCTTTAATGGGTGGGTTGCTGGCCGCGGGTGATGATGGCTGAAAGCGAAGCATAGCGCAGGTCCAGGCTATCACAGCGTGGTCAGCATTGCAGCCCTTTTGCAGTAACCCACCCATTACAGACTTCGAACGTAATGTACTAATTCACAGCGCGCATGATACGTTACGCCCCGTGTGTTAAAATCCGTCTCGTTGCTCGCTCGGTGTGTTACACGATACATTACACCCTGTAACGCCGTTCAGTACCCACAGGTGGGTTGCGACCCTTGAGAAAGACTATTTTTATATAACAACGAGAAGGTTAATTATGTTTCTGTTAGGTTATTATTCTTCCCTTTCAAGGCCTCAAGGGAACCATTAAAGTTTGCTACGTCGGGCGTACTGGGCAATCATATTAAGTTCTACCATGTTAGAAGCGAGCAGCAGCAACTTCCTTCTGTCTATTTATTAACGCTAAATGATAAGAGTAGATGAAGAGGCAGCCTTATCGCTATGAGTGATCTCTTCCAGACAACCTTTGGATGGACTGGACTTGTAAGAAAAACAAAAACGGTGGCAATTGAGATAAAAGCGTCAAGTGCGAGTCGGACTTGTATGACCTGTTTTGGATTCAAAGACCGATTATTTATAATAGGTATCACTTCGGTATATTTCTGTCTGTGTGATTTTCAATCGGAGACTTTAACTGTAGCCCTTCGGGTACCAATGATTACTTTATTCATTTGGAGAGAGGGTCCAACTATTTTCGTGTTTATGTAAAGCAGGCTACCCCGATACCGACATATTGCAATTAACTTGATCGAATACGGTCCTTATTTACCTACTTATGCGCTTAAGAGGGCGCATTGCGCGCCATTTTGTGAAAAGGATAGGTATAGGATTTCGCGTTCATTGGAATGGCGCAAGTACATAAATTGAATTTTTGCTTATTTACAAGAAAACTATACAATTTATGAAAAAACTGTCAGAAGGAACCAATTAAATAGTAATAACCTACGAATCAAAACAAAAGTGAATTCGATAGACCGCAGAGTTCCTGAGATCTCGATCAAATTATGTTAAAAACTGAGCAAACTCATGTTCAAAATCCGAAAACCTTAAATTTGCTGTAAATTTACAAAAAATATCCGAAAACCTTAAATTTCCAGTAAATTTACAAAAAATATCCTGGAAAAGCGCGAGCAAAAGCTAGTATTCTATAAACCAAGGTAGGTACCTAGTCTAGTACCGTGGACGTCTTTTGAACGTCTTTGTACCTACTTAGTTCATTAATTAGGTATGATATGTCATTATTTATTAAACAGTCTCGCCTAGCCTGTACTCACACGCTCACGGCACTACTACGTCTAGTATTTTGCATGTAGATACATAAACGAACAACGGCATTGTTTTAATTATATACCTTTTGTGCCTATTTCATGTTTGTGTCATTAGTAGACGTCTTCCGGACATTGAAATTAAAAAACATTACTACTAGTAGTGACTGGTTCACTAAGATCATAGGTGTGTTCTAGGTTTATATTGTCCAATAAGTAGGCATAGACAGTTAATATACAGGGTGTATTTTTGAAATGGGAGTGGATAGCCAAAGCAGAAACTATGAGAGTTAGAGAAGTCGTGAAAGGAGTCATGAGCTCCATTTATAAGAACGACTTTTCTCTAACTCTCATGGTTCCGGATTTAGCCCTCCACTCTTATCTCAAAGATAGGCCTACTACTCAAATCTACTTTTAACCAGTACTATCCCTCTACTGGGCAAAGATGACAAGAACAATATCGTTCCAGCGTCTCCCAAACTTAATATTACACAGTATAGTTTCTACACAAATATTGTGAGAAATTAGAGTTAGCATAGGCAAGCCCTTGCCAACTGGGGTGCCATTTTATGCACCCTGGAGCATGATTCAAAATGACGACGACAAGCATTTAGGCTCCGGAAGGTAATCGATAGATAATGCTTTATTTCATAAACCAAAACATACTGTATATTATTAAACTTAAGCTATAGAAAGGCAATGGAATTGGCGGCCTTATCGCTTAAAGCGATTTTAGCAATGGTAATAAAGACAGACAAATAAATGTGTAATGTTTTCTTTCTTTGCAGAAGCATGACGCCCCACTGGCTACTGATCATCCTCTCGTGGGTCGGCTCTGCGCGGCTGCAATACATCCACACGGGCGGCCCCATCGCAGACTCCTTCAGCAACCCCCTTGAATCGCTCCTCCAGTACCCGGTCCCCTACGCTAACTACTTCAACCAACCTCCCACCTCGGACAACCACCAGAGCGACCCAGAACACTTCCTACGTAGACGGAGGACCACCGACGACGAGGCCGACGGATGGGTCCCTAACATTAACATGGTAGACTCCTACGTCCCAAGCTCCAGCTTAGTCAGAAACGTCGAGGTCCCCCTAACATTCGACATGGAAAGCAACCAAACTGACAAAGACAAACGCAACTTCAGCCCGTGGGGAGGAAAGAGGAGCGACGATGAACCAGTTCTAGGGCAATCCTGGACTTGGAAGCGATCCAAGGCCCTCAGAGAGCCCAGCATGCCGAAACGTGTCCGCTTCAGCCCTTGGGGCGGCAAACGCAGCGGGCAGATGATCTACAAGCCAGGTCTGAAAGGCTCCAGGATAATCTTCTCCACCTCCATTCCAGAACTGACGAGAATAGTATCGAACTACGTCCCCAACGGGAGGGGATTCGACCTCGCCGGACTTCGCCTCATACACCCATCGATGGTGGACAAAAGGCATCCATTGAAAATGCTGGCACTGGGCGCGCAAATGGACGATGGAACAATGAAAGACTCGCTTCCATTCAAGGCTTTCCTGGATTCGTTGCCGAAGAACTTCAAGCCAGGCCACACTTACAGTGACGTGCATCTCAAGAAGGACGGAAAGAGAAAGGTTAAGTTCAGCGCGTGGGGAGGCAAACGCTCTCCGCCGATCATCGGACCTATTTGGACGCCCGCACCGCAGGAAGCCCAGGAATCCACCCTCAGTGCGATACTTCTCACTATCAGAAGCGACCCCAAACTCGGAGAAGGTTACTATGTGAACAAACACCTTACATAAATGTATGTGTAATCAACGTTCTGCGGCTGCTTTTGAATCGCTACGTCCTCAACTCTACCTAGGGTTTACGTTCTGATTTATCTTCGTTCTATTCGCAGCATGTGCCATACAAGTTTGCAAGCAAATAGTAACTTTGATTTGAATTCTATTCTGAATTAATAACGCTAGAGGCGGCTTAGGGCGATTGCTTTGTTAACTTTAAATTTATTTACCTAAGTAGGTACAAAGTCAACATTTGATTTTGTTAATGATGTTCCTATGAAAACTGAACCTTATGTTGAATACATTGCATATTTGAGCAACCTATTTGTTTCTCCAATACTAAAGTTTGCTTTAATCGCTGGTCAAACTTTTTGACTAATCAATTTTGGTTTAAGTTTAAAATCTTTGAAACTTTTGTGGCATTTTTTGACTATCTATTTATTTGATTTTTGGTTTTGATCATGTATAAAGTTAATCAATATGTATGATATTGATAAAGGAATGCATATCTTCAATGAAATGGCTGGTTTCCTTGAAGTTTGTTATCCTACCTTAAGGGTCTTTTTCACCATCTTAACTAAACCCAGTTACTACTTCTAGTAACTAAAGATTTGTTACACTTAAGTTTAACCCCTGTCTTTGCTAGTCTGTGGTGAAATTGGCACTAAGTGTTATTTCTAACTTGTTATTGTAAACTAAGATAGTTACTATGATTCTATGATGAATAAGGTAATTAAAATAAATATTATCTTGAATTGCATGTTTATTTTTGTCCTTTTTAACCCAAAATTATACAATATATATCTGAATACATACATACTCACACTACATCAATTGTATTTTAGGAGAACAATAAGTTTTCTTAAAATTATGTTGAAAATGAATATGAATTTATATCATTCATTCTAATCAGATAACTTGAACTGACATACCATATTTTATTTTGTAAACATTTTCGAAATTTAACAGATCTTACAACTAATAGAACTTACTTGATTACACAACTAATCACTTTCACGTAAAAGTTACTGATAAACTGCCAAAATCTTTGAAGCCGTTTCGTTTCATACATCATTTTGCCATTGTTTACGTTAATTGCAAAGTTCCAAGTAAGTTGGCAAAATATGTACGAAATACATGAAAGCAAACGTTTGTTGGTTGGTCAAAAAAATTAACGCCTAAGAATTAATTAGGTGCCTACATTTTATTGCGATAAAGTTTTTGGCCTATATCTAATCTTTGTAATAATATCCAAACTAAATGCAGTTTATCTAATGTAATCTATGCAATGAAGGAAACTGCTTTCTGAAACACATTATCAGTACAAAATTGATTGCGCTTTTCAATCGTTTAACACACTTGACAAGATTTTGTAGGCACCTGACATGGTTAAATAATATGTATGTAGATCTAGCCAGTTCTCAAAATGATATGGACTCCCGAATCAGTCTCAACCGGCTTGCTCAGCTGCCCGACTTTCAACTTAAAAGCCTCTTCCTCAAAAGCGGCTTGCATCTGACCACGTCCAAAGTGCCCCAGATCACCTCCACGCTTAGCTGACGAACAGTCGGAGTATTTACTAGCGAGATCCGAAAATGTGGCGTCTTCTGCAACAATCTGCTTGCGATAGTTTTTAACCAGCTCCAGAGCCTCATCTTTGCTGCGGGTGATGTTTTCCTCGCGCCAGGAGGAAGGTCGTCGGCTGCCCGAATGTTTGATCAGCAAGTGGCTGCAGCGGACCTCGCCGGGATCCGCAGGGGCTTCCGGGCGCTCCCATTGAGACTTCTTGGTGTAAGTGTTGAGGTAGTAAGTCATACCTGTGGACCGGCTGGTCCTCATCTCCCAGCCTTCGGGAAGCGGCGCTTCGCTCTCCTGAGCGGACATTCTGGAATGGTTTTTGAATGTTCATCCCGTGGACATGACTACTTATAGCTATAACTAATTCCTCAACAGTCAAACGCCTACAAATAGAAAGTTATCAAGAGATTGTTGAAACTGGAGTTGTTTACAAAGTTTAAAGTGATCAAGGACAAAAATAAACCAAACTTTAGTGATTGAGAATGCTGGTTCACCGTAGAAACACGGTTAAATTGCTGCGGATTTCTGGGGAACCTAGCGTATTGGAACACGAAAATAACCTACAAATATCTTTGCCCCAGGAAATCAAACTATTGAAATCATGGATAAAGTTACTAACCTGGAGATTCAGCTGAAGATACTTCTTATAACAGTTAACTAAGTCACTCCAAGAACAGGAAAATAGTTTTACTTTGAGCCGACGCAACGACAGCTGAAAGAAAACACTGACGATTTTCTAAAATTTTGACAGGACGCAAATGCAACCAACGCCCGCCGATTGATTTTGACATTGACAGCTCAACAAATCATTGACATTCGACCTTGCTTGACATTGACTTTTTCGTTATTATTTTGACGTTGACAGAAGTAAAATCGAAAATTCAGTACTACTAGTGACATCTCTAGGCGAATTAGTAAACCAAACTGTATGCTTATTCGCTTCTTGCATATTCGCTCTAGGTCGCTAGTTTGGACCTTAAACATAGTAATCCAAAGTTTGCATAAGGTTTGCTCTTTTTTGCGAAAGACTTTTAGATAGATGGCGCCAATTTACTATTATTTTTCGACTCAAGGTTTGTAGGGCAGGCAGACATTTCATGAAGAAGTTTCTTGAAACACCGTTTCGAAACGTGCAGAGAGGTGAAATTGTGATACCTAGATGTCGCCAGTCGCCACCACCGGAGAAAATAAGGTAGGTAACATTATTTGTGTACCTACCTGTGATTTAAGGCGGTTCCCCGAGCCAAACTAGCGCCGCCACCTATTTCAAAATTTTCAATGGTCGGTTTGTAATGCCTTTTTTTAATGCCTTTTTAATATTTACGAAGTTGCACTTTGTGGCCACCAAACTTTATTTTCGCATCCCTGCCTTACAAAATAAAACTACCTATTACCAGAGGCATTAAAAAAAGCTTAGGTATTTATGTATCTCAAACTGCAGTTACTAATCTTAAATTATTCTGAGTAGGTATTTCCTTTTACAAACACATTTTAAACATTTTGCTTGGACTTTCGAAAAAGATGACCTTCCTGAATACCTACCTTCTTGTCCTACGCAATTTTTTATTTTTATTGTTAAGGTTAGTAAGTACATACTTAACATAGTTTTTTTTTTATTATATTTCGGGTAGGTAATAAAGTCAAACCCACGTTAACTAGGTACTTTTTTTTTTTCAATGCCCACGATAAACAAAATTTGTTTTACCAATTTATTTGATATTGATATTTGATACCTACTCGAAATGCGTACATACCTACCTACCCATCTCCAGGCAGGCAGTGAATGCGTTAACTAGCTCATAAAGGTAATTGACCAAATGCTAAATGCAAAAGCGTGAAGCAATCAAAACGCCGGCAGGCATGATTTGGCTAATGATGTTCGCATTTCAGTTGATTGCCGTGAAATGCTGTTGATTTATCAATGATCACAATGATGCTCCATTTCAGTGTTTATTCACAATTTACGTTCTAGAAATTTAATTTAGGCTTTTGGCACAGGCTTGGACGTCGTCATCAAATGATACCGTACCTTACGATTAAGGACAAAACAAATCTAATTTGACAGAATTAAAATTATTCCACCCTTTTATAAGAGAGAAGGAGGTTCTATGTATTTTTGTATTTTGTCGATCGATTTGGAAAATTATTTCGCTTTGGTCTTCCTTTTATTTCTGACACTATGTTAGTCAGCAAAACAATTATCCTTATGTTGAAGGCTTTCGATCGGTATGATAAAGCTACAGGCTGATGTTTTTCTCGTGTAACGGGTTCGATTCCCGGTTCAACCATGTAATTATTTAAATATCTATGAATGCAGTTTAAATTGTTTTTTAAATTCAAATAATGTCTTCTTTCACTAAAATGTTCCATCTACAATATTCAAGGTACTTTCCCTCCATGTGGCATGTCCGTGGGACGCCCTGTATAATAGTTGTTTGAAAAAGTTTTTATGAGTAAATGTGGTGTGAATAAACTGTATTTTATCACAAACTTTCATACAAAACTACGCGAATGAATGGACTGATACGCAAGTTGTCCGTATATTTTTCAAGGCTAAACATAAATCTGCTTGATTTTTTAGTTCATTAGAATACCTTTACATTGTTTATTATATTCAGGTATTTCCTTGTTCATTTGCATTTTCTATATTTGGGGCACTTTTTTTTAAGATTCCTTGTTATTCTCAAAAATAAAACAACAATTAATAATCTTAAATTGTAATATTTAAACTTAGGTTACAGTTTTAGATTGATAGGTATCTGATTCGACGAGAAATTTATGTGAATAACTGTAAAATATTTTACACAAGGCTTTAGGGGCCTGTCCCACCGGGGGGACATTTTTCACAATCCAGTCCAATCCAATCCACTGGATTGTGATGTCATCGCCTGCAACGTATCGAAATTATTGTCTGCCAAACCGTCGAAGAATGAAAAGTGGATACATTGCACGCGACACCGACGACGAGACGACGTAGTCGCTGTGGCATCCCGGTGCGGTAAGGCCCTTAATCTAAACGAAAGTACATATCTATACCAAAGTAGGTAAGCTCCGCTTTTATAAGGGATGATGTGGATGATGAGTATTCTATACTAATTACTTATTTTACAATAAAAACTATCATAGTTTGAGGAATTCATAACGACTGGAGGTTAGCGAGTTAAGTTGGCGCGCGTGAAGAACCGCCCTCATCCTGAAGTAGACCCTCGCTAAGGGATGAAACGATGGTGTTCTTCCAACATATATAAGGTTCGTAGTTAACCCAATTACCTACTTCGACGTAGCTAATCTACTTCTACTTTCTTTAAGAACGTATCTTCACAAATATTATAAAATAAGTAAGTATAAAGACATACCATAACAGACAAAAAAACATATTATCTACATATGTAGCATAGAAACATAACTTGTCGCCGGAATGAGCCCGCAACCTTTTGCATCGCAGGCGGTGGTGCAGTGGGCGAGCCACTGCGCCATTTCGTTGTAATAATATGATATAGTAAGTTTAAATATCTCTAGTACTTTGAAGCTAGATGTGCGAATTTTCACATTCAGACATAGATAGATATGTACTAATATGCCGTGGTGGTTGACCACTTCAATCCAGCTCGTGGATGTCGTAAAAGCCGGCGAAGGGAACCTACCAGAGGAACGGCAGCACAGCACCTTCCTTGTAAGTATCTTAATTCCTGCTTTGCGTTAACCCATTCGCCTGCTAACCGGCGAGTAGGGCTAACTGCCCTTTTTCTTTTTTCCATCATGGAACTGATAATCACAGTGGTAGACAAACATCATGGTACTAGTGGAAACGAACATTTTTATTTCCGACTGTTCCTACTAGCACTCAACGATGTGAATAGTGAAACCTATGAAAAGTGAGATTTAATATTTTTATTATTAATAAGTCAGTGGGGTCGTTGGGCCCATTGGCTTGTAGTGGGGCTGGGAATTTTATTCACAACCACCCTATGGTTGGGAATTTTTACTCCAAATTAACCCATTAATGGGAAACCTCCCCTGGTTGGGCGGTTGGGAATATGTATATCAATTTTGTGGGAGAACACTGAAGATATTAATACCGTATTTGTGCTGCAGAAGAGGGCTGTTCGTGCAATCTATAATATGGGTCCCAGAGTAAAGATAATGACAGTACCGTAAAACCTTACAAGATTGCCAAACTGATTTGATTTTGCCCACCACGGTACTTTTTTTAAAACTCTTCATATTATCGAGAATGTTTTAGTGGCTTTTATTTCTTGTTTGTTGGAAGATACTTGAATATGTCACTGGCAGCACTAAATAACCGATTGTCGCTAATTTCACTTCAGTTGACTGTCAGTTGGTGTCAAAGTTTGGTGGTGTGTTTGGCGGGCCAAAGTTCGTGCGGAAAACTTTTTCAAAAACAGTACTTGCAGTTGCAGCAGGCAAGTAATTATTTTACCACTATAAGTTTGTAACAAATAATTAATAACTATCGAATATCTGACGCGAAACCTCTTTTAAACTCGAAAATATTAAGTTGGGCAATGTCAAAGTACGTTTTCTGGAGTACTGTTTACTACTTTGCCCACCAAAATATTGCTGTCAGGGTTGTCACTACTACATTAAATCAAAATTGATTTATGTAGGTCCTATTAGTAAGTAAGTGGTTTGGTATTATCTAACCACCTTTTAATTGATGATGCCTATTTTATTAGGAAAGTAGCTAAATATCAGCTGTTTCCGGTCAATGACCTTTATATTAGTCGTGTTTCTTGTATTGAAATTGTAGTGTATATACTTGTAGTTATACATTTAATTTTTTGTGCGTATAGTAGTAGGTACTAAATGCTATTTATAAGGAAGGTCTATAAAACAAGTGTTTCGATCATAATTGTAGAGTATTTCCAATTATTTATTTTTTCAATTCCTCTTTATCAAATAATGTAATGCAAAATTTACCATTTCTACAGTTTTTTTTTGTATTTTAATGCCTTAATTGGTTTTATAATCTAAATGAGGTAGGTACTTACCTTATTATTTATAAAAATATTTATAGACAACTATTACTTTTTCTTGATTAAAGTTTTTGTCGACGTTAATAAGTTAAAACTTAGGTACTATGCACCTACAGTTGACATGGCAGCAGTTGAATAGGTACTTAATTATATTTCATTATAATTAAAGGCTGTTGGTAAACAATAAAAATGTGACAACCCTTGCGCATCTTTTTATTTGTATGAAAAATTTCAAAAAAATATTTGTGTCTTTGCCCACTCAATTTTGGCGGTTAATTTGCTTGCTTGAACGTTTTATATTAAGATATAAAGTAACATTGATTATCCCTATTGCTTGTTCCTTAAATCTTGTTATCCTAAGGTCAAAAATACCGGAATTACGACTTTTTTTGCAAAATGGGCAAACTCGGAAAAAATATATATATTTGGCCCGCTCTCTAAAATTATGATTTTTACACATACTGTCCCATTTTATTAGATTTATTATCTATTATTTGCAAAGAAGAGTATATTTAAAATAATGTAGCGCAAAATTATTATTAGAATTATACATACTTTTAAAATTATCTTAAATTGAACCACTAAATCCAAAAAAATTGGGCAAAGTTGCACGGTTTTACTGTACCATCTTACTTTATTTGTAAAACTTTTTATACATTCACAGAGATATCAATCGGCTCCCTAAAAACTACGAGAAATAATCATAAAATCGCCATGCCCAACTAGGCTACACAAAATAATGTATCTTTTAAATAACATTGCATACGCTTCTACAACAAAACTCCTAGTGAGTTGCAAAATTTATTAGTAAATAAATTCAAACAAATTGTCAATACCTTTCGGTGCAAAGGCTTACTATAAAATATCAGATTATCTAGCTGCTCCAACTCGAAAAATAGCAACTGACTGGCCGTGTTCCATGTTTCTTCGTCGCTTCTTTACTTTAGTCTACATAACGACGGGATAAAAATAGCAACTGACTGGCCGTGTTCCATGTTTCTTCGTCGCTTCTTTACTTTAGTCTACATAACGACGGGATAAAAATAGCAACTGACTGGCCGTGTTCCATGTTTCTTCGTCGCTTCTTTACTTTAGTCTACATAACGACGGGATAAAAATAGCAACTGACTGGCCGTGTTCCATGTTTCTTCGTCGCTTCTTTACTTTAGTCTACATAACGACGGGATAAAAATAGCAACTGACTGGCCGTGTTCCATGTTTCTTCGTCGCTTCTTTACTTTAGTCTACATAACGACGGGATAAAAATAGCAACTGACTGGCCGTGTTCCATGTTTCTTCGTCGCTTCTTTACTTTAGTCTACATAACGACGGGATAAAAATAGCAACTGACTGGCCGTGTTCCATGTTTCTTCGTCGCTTCTTTACTTTAGTCTACATAACGACGGGATAAAAATAGCAACTGACTGGCCGTGTTCCATGTTTCTTCGTCGCTTCTTTACTTTAGTCTACATAACGACGGGATAAAAATAGCAACTGACTGGCCGTGTTCCATGTTTCTTCGTCGCTTCTTTACTTTAGTCTACATAACGACGGGATAAAAATAGCAACTGACTGGCCGTGTTCCATGTTTCTTCGTCGCTTCTTTACTTTAGTCTACATAACGACGGGATAAAAATAGCAACTGACTGGCCGTGTTCCATGTTTCTTCGTCGCTTCTTTACTTTAGTCTACATAACGACGGGATAAAAATAGCAACTGACTGGCCGTGTTCCATGTTTCTTCGTCGCTTCTTTACTTTAGTCTACATAACGACGGGATAAAAATAAAATATGTCATTTAATTTCGATGTCAGTGTTTAATTTTAAGAATTCGACCTTTCCGAGTATATATTTGCTGTAGTAATGGAAATCAAGAGTCTCTGATTCTTGATTCTTTAATAATCAGCCGTTGGTAAGATGCCAAGCGTTGTGATCATGGTAAATCTCCCTATTTTGTATGGGGCACGTTCAGCTGTGGACGTGTAGTGGAGCGTGATGAGAAAAGGATAGATAGATAAATTAATAATGCTGGACAATTCATACCGCATTATCTAGCCCCAAGCTAAGCAGAACTTGTGTTATGGGCACTAGATAACCGATATACACAATACAATCATCATCATCAGCCTATATTAATCCACTGCTGGACATAGGCCTCCCCTAATGAGCGCCATAGCACCCTATCTTCCATCCAGCATCTGCCAACAGTCTTTCGTAAATCGTCATCCCACCTGGTTGGAGGGCGTCCTACACTACGTTTGCCGAGCAGCAGTGTCCAGCAGTGAACTAATATATGCTGATAATGATGATGAAGACGAGACAAAGGAAAGTCTAAACTAAACAATACCGGTACGATGACGGCAGTACGGGCAAAGTAAACGGAGACCTTATTAGCCTTTCTTTGCCCACGTTCGTTTTATAGGAGGAAGATGTCATTATTACCACGGTGTTTGATGTTTCAAAGCAAATAAGATTATTTTTATATACGTAGATACTTTGTAGGTATAGTAAATATAGGGATTTCAAAACTGGTATAGTAATAAAAGAACACAACAAGGTAACAATACCGAACTAAAAGACAAACTTCAAAAACGCATAGATAATTTTGTGTACCTACACACACCATCGATCAAAAATGTCCGGCTTTGCCGGCCCCCCTTAGATTCACAGTGCGCACGCCACAACCTTCAGTAGCAAAAGAGATACATTTTGACATGTTAGGAAAGCTTTTCAACTAGTGTCATTTGAGCGTTCAGACAAAAAGCATGGGTACAAAAAATGCAAGAATCACTCGTCCAAAGTGCTGAAAAAGGATGGAATTTCTTATTTTCAGTAAGTTTATATATATTTTTTACCCGTATATTGAGATGTGAGTCATATACTTGTGAAATCAGCATAAAATATTGTTGTTTGGTTTGCCTATGTTAAAATATTAATTTTGTTCTAAATTGATAAATGGAGAGGCTATTTCTTCTAAATTTTTTTTTTCATTTATAGTATGTATTAATATATTTTTCATAAAAATAAGTTTAATATTACTAGTTGATGATTTTTAAAATAATTAGTTGGCCCGCCCTAAAATTTCATTTGCGTAGACTCTCTAATAAAAGAAAGACTAGGTTCTTACCTACCTACCAGAAGTATGAATTTATAAAACGTTTATTTTTTTCCCGTAAAAAAAACTCGTGCAAAGCCGCAGACAGGAACCAGTTCTTTTTAATCTAGAGTGCCTGCCTGAAATTGTATTGTAAGTTTAAATTATTGTATGTCTGAAATGACCCTTTTGTATAAATACCTACTGTTGAGACACCAATTTATAGTTTCATCAATAAATGATTCGTTATCTTTACCTGAATTCTGTTAATTAATCCTCATAGAAAATAAACTGAGTAGGTAGGTATATAATTCTCAGGTAGGTACCTACCTACTTACAAAATAAAATAAAATGAATTCGACTCCACCAATCTCTTGTTCCGTATGGAAAAAACTTGTCTTGCGCAAACTGTCTGCGTCAAAACAAAACGAACCCAATTTTGATTGACATTTTTGTAAGGCTCTAGGAATCTACGGGGGAGGCCGCGAACTCCTTATTTTTGATCGAAGACACACACGTATAAAAAAATCGATTTCGAAAACTGACGAAAAACGGACGAGATGAATGTAAAGTGCCTAAAATAAAAATTATATCGAATTTATGCGATTTGCTGGGACGATAGGTACCAGTGTTGTAGTGAAAATAATTTTACACCTATATTCTTCTCTTCTTTTGTATCCCATTTGTTTACATTAAATAAATAAATAATGCTGGACAATTCACACAGCATTATCTAGCCCCAAGATAAGCAGAGCTTGTGTTATGGGTACTAGAAAACTGATATACATAGGTAATATAATACAATACATAGATAGATATTTTTTAATATACATAGAAAACGACCAGAACACCCTGAACAAATGTGTGCAGATCGTACACACATTTGTCCCGAGGCGGGAATCGAACCCGCAACCTCCTTCATCGCAGGCAGACCTTCGCCCACCGCGCCATAGAGGTCGTCAAATATCTATGATTCCAGAATCAAGCATAGTTAAGTACTAAATAATAATTCAATTACATCAATTACCTTAAATGTTGAGTTGTATTTTAGTGATGCAAATTAAGGGGAAAAATTGGGGAAAAGGTGCTTGTTATTTGAATTTTATTGAAGGGAAATCAAACAATTAATCTGCCTCAATGATTTCACTCATGATTTAATCATAGTAAACTAGCTTTCCGCCCGCGGCTTCGCTCGCGTAGATAAAACGGTTTATATTGCTCTTCAATCTGATAGAACTACATACAAATCTTTGTATGAACATGAACTTCGTACAGTAATATGGTAAGTGTGTTGTCCTTTTATAAATCCTGTAATTTTTGACATAGTTGTCCGCCAACAGCTGGTTTTCCTTTGAATCTGTTTTATAAAAGTTGGTACGTAATATTATTTTGTTACTTATTATTTTCGTATATTTAAGTAATACGCCACCGTCTAAACCTAAACATCCCAAGGTTGCCTGGAAGAGATCTATTCTTTCTATCGTTTCATGTTAATTTTTGTATTTTCTTGGTGTGCAATAAATCTCTCTTATAAGTGTAGGTATACACCCCTGCAGGCTTTATATCATACGGTTGATCCAACTACGAAAAAAAAAAAAAAACTAGGGGTTCGCCATCGAAAACACCAAACCTTATTAGAGGCAACTGGCAAGAGTCCTCTACATTTATTTATTTATTATTCACACTTGACTTATAGAATAATATATTTTCTAAAACGTCAAACATTATTATAAAACCTAAAGTAGGTACGTAAAATTAAGTGAATATTTGTACATTTGTACATTAGTCTAAGAATTGAAATGAAATTATCAGTGTTAAACAAACAAGGACTTGAAGGTTGATCAAAGCGTCGCAGTTATTATCTATGTACCTAATAATTGTTCATAAACTGTACGCGGTACCTTTTTGATATTCCTCCCTAATGTAGTAATCTACTCTATCCTGAAAAGCCTCGCGAAAAACCGTACACACATAATTAAGTCTACATTACCGATAATCATAATTTCTACCTAACACCATTCAATAGTGTCAACATGAAAAACCTATTAAAGTTTTGAGTGGTTCGCCTTTAACGTGAGTGGCTGGCTGGTTTTGGCGGAGGCGTTCGAGGCACCTGATTGGCCGATCTCCAGCGTAAGTAGTCGAGTTTTCGCGCGCTCTGCATCAGTAGAAACTTTTCCGCGGTGCGTGGCGTTCTAATTTGGAACGAAGTTGCATTCGGAAGTTATGAAGAGTGCTTAGTCGTTGCAGGTTTTTATTTTTCTTGCTGCTTCGCGAAAAGGTAAGAATAATTTAATTTTAACGTTTTGATTTATGAAAATAATATTTTTTTCTACCAATCTAATTAAAAAACTCAATGTTATCAACTTATCACATACCTAATAATAAAAAAACATCCAGACAGTGGAATAAGACACACACGAAAATTATATGTCTTATATTCCAGACAAATTTTATTACTAAAGAAAATACAATAATAATTACAACTAATATTTACACTTAAATCTATTTTCTAAAAATCTAAGCCGTCACCAGAAGGCAAAGTGCCCAGAATGCTGGCAGCATTGCCACGTTGAATGGCAATGCTAATTCGTTGACCGAAATAAAAGCCAGCATTCCGATCACCTGTGGACTCTATTAGGAGTTTTGCTAGATCTTTGTATATTCCATGTGCCCCAGGACCCCAAGGACCTAGGGTTTCCACCCCAAACGGCTCGAATAGGTAACCTCGGTCAAGATTAGGAAAATAATGTTTTTTGTGAGTCCCTTAGTTACTCATCGTCAGAAAATTACAAAACTGCATTCACATATTCAGGATTAAAATCAAGATGATTCTTGAATGACATTTTCCCTCTGCTGTAAAACTATTTTGGATAAAATATTGGTATCACGTACCTAGGTACGTTCTACGTTCTTTTTTTTTTCAAATCAAATTAAATCATTTATTCGCTTAGGACATCATCATCATCATCATCATCCTATATCAGCCTATATCAGTTCACTGCTGGACATAGGCCTCCCCTAACATGGATAGGAATTAATTATACAGTTGGTCGTAAAATACATGATTCACCATAATTCTGCTTTTCGGGCATACGAATGTCAAACATAAAAGAATACATTAGCATGCTTACACATTACATAACAAATAAAAAAAAAAATTAAACCACATCAATAATAATTTATCTTGCATACAAAAATTAGAAAATTTCAAAATTATTCTTTATTTTTATAAAAATATTCCTTAAATTTATAGCGAACCGACTAGATAATTATCCTATAATTACGAGTATCAAGCACTTTACGAAAACTTAGCCTCATTTTGACGTTGCTGCGATATCTTGGCCGTTTCTCTTCGTTTTGTCACAACTTTGCACTCAACTTCAAGTCAACTTATCAAATTTACAAGCTGAGATGTTCCGACATCGCCTCGCAAAATATTTTCTTGTGTTTCTGCAAAATATAATGTTTAAGCCTGTCTATATTACCAACAAAATTACAATTTAGAAAAAAAAGAAATAGAATTGTAACTAGTAGGTTGTTTGTATATAAATAAATAAATAATACTCAACAATTCACAGAGCATTATCTAGTCCCAAGCTAAGCAGAGCTTGTGTTATGTGTATACTAGATAACTAGGTACTTTTTTTTATTAGTGATGGTCAAGCGTTTGTCCACCATCTCACTTGAATAAGTGATGATGAGACCTAAGATGGAGCACGCTTTCCCAGAATGAACTTATTCACCCTGGATTTGAAGACTCCAAGATTATACTCAAGAATAAGAATAAGAATAATTTATTGTAAAATTGTGTGAATCATAGTTACATGAAGGTCTTATAACGAAATTATAGTAATTGTATCAACATTTTTATCCTATTCGGACATACAATAATATTTTTTTTTTAAGTTACATAGGTTCAAAGTTACACCTACATCTTATTATATAAAAGTATCATAATGAATTATTAATCGTACATATTATAGGCAGACAGAGACCTAATTTTCGAAAAGATTCAAGATTGTATACTTAACAATACAATACACAGATACATATTTTTATTATACATAGAAAACGACTAGAACAAAATACAACTTCTGCTTACCGTTGGATTTTTGTGTCAGATATCCAGAATTATTTATTTATTGCTAAGCCATCGTAGTATTGGATTATCGGATACATTATCCCGTATGAATAATTAATGAGGATTACTCTAACCTATTATTTCGTTATCTTATTAATTAGAGCTCAATGATTATCTCATCTCATTTTTCTATTTAGATCAAGACACCAAGTAGTAATGTAAATGCAAGATTTTGTTTATATTCCTATAAAATTACGATAACGGTTTCACTAAAGAATTGGGGGTAGAAACAACGAAAAAAATTTATTAATTTTTGAATACCCACATAGGTAGGTAATCCAAATTTTCTTGAAATGGTGACGGTTTTGACCATTTTGATCTATTTTTTTAAAATCTATTTTCTTCATAATTTTGTTAAAAACCGTTTCCCATGGATTGCGAACCTGCTTTGAACAATACGCAGTTTATTTAGCTACGATTATTTTTAACCGTTCCTCTAAAAATCTAGGGTAAAATAAATTAATAAAACAAAAACCTTTTTAGAAGAATCACTGATCAAATAAAAGATTGAAACATCCAATGCAAACAGAAAATCTGAATAAAATATTATTTATTCGCTTCCTAAATAAACTTGTTCTGCCATTGGAAATAAAATGATAAAAGACATTTTAACCGTTCAAAGAATAAATTTAATACTTGAAGCTGATGGTATACCTTGGCATACCTACCTACTACCTACGTAAGTGGTAATTGATGTATCAATAAAATATGGTGACAAAAATTTATAAAAAATAATTGCAATAGAACTTTGCGACAGAAAAAGGTGATAATGTCTACTTGAGTCTTCGCCAGTCTTCCAAAATAGGTTTTGGAAGATTTCCCCTGTTCTGCGTTTTTATTGTTGACTCTACCGTTTTAAAATAATTTTTATGTACAACTATTTTCAAAGTTTTATGTTTTTTTACTTTACATCGTATTAGCCACAAACCGGCACTGTTGAACAAAGGCGTCCCCCATACGACGATACAAATAGCGCTCCAAGGGCCGAATTCCACTAAATTAATAACAAATGGTATCGTCTCAGACTTACACATTTTGATATTTACCTTGATGACACGCGTCCTTCTGTCTCCGTAGTTTCTACGGAGACAGAAGGACGCGTGTCAAAAGTATCTAGGTTGAACACAATATATCTATCAATCTTTGCGTGCAAATAGCACCACCAGGGGCCAAAGTCCTCTAAATTAATAGCGTCACCATAACAATCATGGTATTGTATCGGAAGAATAACACATTTTGGCATATACCATTGATGAAAGAAACTACGGATGGCGCTTGTCAATAGTGACGCTTGTCAATAGTGTTAAGGTCGAAACCAATATATCAATCTCTCCGTGCAAACCACAAATCAAATCACCGCACGCACTATCTAGAGCTTCTTTCATCTATGGACGATTCTGCGACGATACCATTGTCATAGAAAAGCGATTGGTTAGCAGAATTCGCCCCTAAGCCGACTCCATCCATCGACTCCCTGCGACCGCTACATATTGTCTACAATTTCTTAGTTGTTCTATCATAATATCCTTGTGATCCTAAGAGCAGAACCCAACAATAAATTAATGTAATTGTTTGCGTACAACAAACATGTTATTGTTGTGTTAGCTATTGTTACAAACAATACGCACCTACCTAGAGTGAACAAGCTATAATTTGGTTAATAACTAAACTTAGCTTCACAGAAGCTACTTTATGCTTATTTTATTTATGTGGGCCGGCCTTATCTCGCGAAGAACCGACAACCGCTGGGGTAAACGAGTTCTTGAGTGGAGACCACGACTCGGTAAACGTAGTGTAGGACGCCCTCCGGCTAGCTGGGATGATGTCCTGCGGAAGACTCCAGGCAGATGCTGGATGCGTTAAGCTGAAGACAGGGCGCTATGGCGCTCATTAGGGGAGGCCTATGACCAGCTGTGGACTGGGCCCACGGTTGTACTTGTACGTATGCAATAAATTGAAATAATTCCTCGTGCTCGTAGAAAAGTTGTTTCGAAATTCAAACAGAATCTACACGCGATTTTTTAATTATCTTCAAAAAAGATAAACATTGCCGCCGTACTTAACCTAAAATTAACTTTCTTGTTGTTGATTTTTATACACAATTACTTTTACACAAATACTTTTCGATATTATAGGTAGGTACTGCGTTTGTAATAAAGGTCAATCTGATTCACATTGACGTCATTGACGCAGTTTCCTTGCGGATCGTACAAACATTTGTCCTAAGGCGGGCATCAAACCCGCTACCTCCTGTGTCGCAGATGGACCTTCGCCTGCCGTGTCAAACGGTCGTCAATAAAAAAATCTTAGAACTTGTTTTCCGTATTTTCTAAACACATTATTAAGACAAAAAGGGTTCTATGAAAACAGATTCATAGAAAACCTTTTTGCCAAGCCATTTTCCTATATTTTTTTAAAGCTAACTTCAACATGTTTGCGATAATATATTCCACGAAGGGACATCCAATAGGCTTCACAAATACCTAATCAAGTTTTAAGTCGCAAGTTGTAAAATAAGTACCGACTTTGGAACAAACTAACATGAAATTCCTAGTTTTATGCGAAAGCCTCTCGGTTTATTTTAGTTTCGGGAACAACTATTTCGAGGGTTAAATCATTGTCCAACTTTGTATAGGCCTAGTATTATAAGGTAAGACTATACCTACCTTACAAAATGTATTTTTTTGTAACGTTCCTAAAATATAATATTAAAATTTAAGAAATTTTATAAGTTTCCCAAAATATATCGATTTTGGCGGGACTCGAACCCGCGCCCTACCCTACGCGTGTGCTCTAGCTCTAACCAACTAAGTCACAAAATTGATACTCGCCTCGTCGAAAATCTCTGGGACCTCTTACGACTCTAGCGCCGTTAATAATTTTACACAATATTTTGAAGGCTCGCAACTTCAATTCGTAAATTATTATGTTCCGTAATAGGTACCAAAAATGATGACTGAAAACTTTTTGTATTTCCGACTTTGTGTTTTTAATCTGTAACTATGAGCTATGTTCCTTATTAAACAAAACGTAAGATATTGTTATTTTTAATACAAAACAAATAGGACGAAAACATGTCATGTTCGGCGTAAAAATATGCAAAATCGCATTTTGTTTATTTTTGCTTACATTTAATTTCATTATAGGTGTGTATTAAGAAAAAAAACAACCAAGGACTTAGATATAATACTATTCAAATAACAAAAACTAACATGTAAAAGTGGAAATATTTACAAATTATTTTGGTAGTACGTTTGTATGGGCAGGTCACAGGGCAGATCATCATCCGCAGGCCCCTAAAGTATAAAATACTTGAACTAGGAGGTTTCGCTCTTGGTTACTTTATTGCCAGAAATTAACAAAAACTTTTAAAATTTTGGTCATTACAGAAAATATAATCACATCACACTAATATTATAAATGCAAAAGATTGGATGGATGGATGTTTGTTACTTCTCCACGCCAAAACTACTGGCGGGATCGGGCTGAATTTTGCAACGATGTAGCCCTAGGCCTGGAATCAAACATAGGCTACTTTGTATCTCATGAATCAGTACCAATGGGATAGAAATAACCTTTAAACGTTTCGATAGAAACGCGTGCGAAGCCGCGAGCAGAAATTAGTAATGAATAACTAATTAAAAGTTTAACATAGATAACAGCACTAGGCGTTGTAATAATTACTATTTATTAAGCTGTTTATGTATAAAATTTGACTTGTCTAAGTGCTTATTTTGTAAGCATAAAGGAATAAAGTTATTGAATTTTGAATTAACACCTAACTACCTGCCTGCGGTCATTTAGACCGCTGCTGGTAAAAGTTTTTTACTAAACAAGTAAAAACGCGTGCGCGTATGACGTCGAAAAGCGTAGGCTTTGGCTGGCGGAAGAAAAGGTACATGGACGCACGATCTATAAAAACGCACACAAGTTTAGTTATTGACAAAAATGGGTGATTCTCCGGAATCTCATTTTTTGGTTGATTTTCGTGGCACACTTTTTTTTCTTGAAATTAGCCATAATCATGCAATATTCTGAATGTAGATTTAATTTGAAATTTATTGGTAGAAGAGGGAACTTTATTGGTTTAATAGTTACGAAGATATTCAATTTTAAAAATATCGTGTCCACGGAAATCAACATTCATAACACAGAAATCAAAATACATAAATTATTGAACATGAATGTGTTCAAAAATTCATTTGGTGTGAATTATCTTAATCATTATAAGGATATTTAGGTTGGTTTATTAATAAAAAATGTGTTTTCGATAGTAAGTAGATATATTATAAAGTTTCTTAAAACTAAGGAACAATTATTAAACGTTTGTAGTAAGAAAGTATATCAAACAAAAACTAACATAAAAACACACATAAATCACTACTATACCTAAACATTCCACTTCTTAATCAGTTTTTATTATCACATACAAAGTTTTTTTTATTATAATATTGTATTATTTAATAATAATACGGAGGTACTTCAAATATGTTTTATGAAAGTAGAACAAAATATAAATATTAGAACACAGCTTAATATGTTCTATAGAATACATATCAAAGACGATGGAACTTATGTAGGCAAGAAATTTACTGTGTAAATCTTGCACATTTATCATTATCCTGCCATAATAATTTCTTATTTCTTTTCATTATTTCTTTTTCTTTTTGCACTGCGTATTTTTCTGGATCATTCTTAATTTGGGCTCTCCTCCGTCTTTCAGCCAAGCTCTTCAACAAACCTTTTGTCCACGGAAAACATGAAAATCAACACCACAAAAATCAAAAAAATGTACAAAATGTTAGATATTTTCTTGAATGACTGGTTTATGATACATTGACATCTGCAGTCGAAATAAGGAACACAAAAAGCATCTATTATTAAAATAATTAAAACAATAGGATTAGTGTAAACTAATTTATATGATGCATGGTAATCAACAATTACGGTATACCAAGCCACGGAAAGTGATTACTTACCGTAATAGCAGAGCAACGCTGAGACATTAACACCTGTTGTCGTCACCACTGACGGAACGCGACTGATAGCTTGTCTCATTCACACAGTTACTCGAGTACAGTTCTAATGAATATTTTAGTGCGCGCCAGAGGAATCAACGCTAAGCGGCGGACGCGAAGTTATCTAGTTGTAACTTATCAACTAAAGCTTATTTTTAAATAGTAATAGTGCCAGTTAAGCTAGTAACTATCTGGTTATTTGTGGACCTGTGTGAAATAGTGCTATTATTCATAGAAAAGAAGTTAAAAAATTATAACCACTGGAACATGCGGTCCGGACGCACCACGAAAGTCAATATTTTCAAGGTTTTTATTTATTTTTACTGATTTAGAAGAAGAAAACTAAAAAACTAAAATAGGGCTCCCCTTTTGTTTTTGTCTTATCTACAATCTGAAAAAAAATCAATGGGCTTGTGATGTTTTTTGTATGTTTTTTCGAGCCGGACACGTATTTCTGAGGCCTGTGAGAATCACCCAAATAAGATCGCTGGTGTCTGAGAGACCGCTGGTAGGTAGTAAAGGGTTAAATGATATGCTTGAGTTGGATACCTACCTACTATAATAGGCCTATACTGGCTATAATATAGCAACTTATACACATATAGCCTATTTGCATATACACAATATGCAAACAGGCCTGCTGTTCAATTCAGATGAATTCCTGAGTGCAACACTTTCAACTATTTTCGTTACTCATTGGCTGCAATTTGATAACGACTTTATAACAAAAAAAATGCAGCAAAAATAGATTTATGATATGATTACCGCGGTCTCGATTCCCTGCGTAACGAGGTCCCTCCGTTTCGACCAATGACAGCTTTGACTTGACTTAGAGTACAGGTAGTAATAAAAGTGTTTTAGTTTTAAAATAATCAACATATATTACGTCAGTAAATTTAGCAGTTTGAATCAGATAATCAGACCTTTTGTTATTTTTTTTGGAAAATCAGTTAAAAACTTAAAGAATTAAGCAGCTGAAATCTTATCTGTAACATGTATAATAGTCTCTTATTGACTTCACGATGACGCTATATTTTTATTGTAGATTTTTGTTTTAAAAGTCTTAAATTTTCTCAAATTCAGGTTTTCTTGCCAACGATTTTTCTTACCCTGTACCCTTCATACTGTTACGCATCTATTAACCCTGTGGCCCCTTGGTTTTTTATTATGTTTCATCTACAAAAACTGTTCTGGGAACAATGTGTTTTATCAAGAAATTTCAGTTGGTAGACGACCCGACATCCTATGATATCGGTCGAGATGTATATAAGCCAAAATCCTGTATCGAAATTATCGAGACCTATCCTATCGAAATTGTTGAATAGAACGGCACCTACTTGAGGCTCCGTTTACCTAAATGTACATTAACAAAGGACATTTCCATTCGAGCGAGCGTGTCTCATAATGAGACACGTTCACAAAGACCATGGATTGTGCATTAGCAGAGTCACAGAATAACTGTAAACAGAACAGGGTGTAACAAAAATGATATTATCACTAGACTTGGCAATAACTGATGCATGTGCTTTATTACCATAGAACCGAGGAAAATGTGTTTATGGTACCACCTGCGGCATCTTAGGCGCGTCGCTCCGACGATGCGGGCACCACGAAGGTGTTTTGTGTTGTAACCGTTAACCGAGACTCGTTTGGATCCAAATAAGAGGTCGGTTTTACGGCTATGATAGACCCTGATCAGGGCTTATGAGAGTCTACCGTACTCAAAAAACCAAGCCCTGATCAGACTCCAAAAAGGTGTAGAAGTTGAAGGGGATGTGAACAGTTACGCCCCCTCCCTCCCTTCTTTTTTAAATACTTGCATCAGTTTAGTGATAATTTTTTATTCGAAAACTATGTCCGGATTTTTTTTAAATTAATTTTGTCCCGTGTTCTGTGCTCGAAACGCACTGAAAGTTTGGTCTTTCATTTTTGTTACACCCCGTATACTAGACGAGAATCTGCCTCATACCAGTTTTAACCAGATATTGGATGCGGTCAAGCTACGACAGTAAACAGGATTTCGGCACACATACTGAGCATACAGAAAACAAGGTTTTCGTAAACTTTGTCGTCTCTTTTACCTACTAGGCTAGAATTACTTACTGTACCGCGATGTAAGCTTAGATTTCGCTTCGTATCGAAACATTATTATGTTTTAAAACGTGACAGAGAAAATTTTGTCTTTAACAATTCCGACACAAACACTCAAAAAGATCACACAACAAAATGTTAATCGACGTTTTTGACTGAAGTTTGACATTAAAAAATCGTTGTGGTAGTAAGTGGGACTGAGCGTAGGAATAGGAACCTACGACAAAGTTAGTTGACAAAGCTGCGAATAGTTCAATTATATTATCTTTCGAAAATTACCACCTAAACTGTTTTCGATATTAAATTGACCAGCAACAATAAATATACTTTCGCATTTATAACATTAGCAAGCTGATAGCTGATAGTAACACTACTGTAACTCCAAATCTCGTCTGTGTTGTCACTGTCATGAACAACCTCATGAATATTTTGGATAGCGGTTGCATTTCAGGGTTAAATAGATCTGAGATATCAAATCGTCTAGTAGTGAGCGTTTAATCAAAGAACCCTTTTTTTAAACAGTTTTACTATAGTTAGCGAGACAACCGTTTTCCTGTAACGGAAAACTATTTGATTCTATCAACTGGTTATTTCATTCAACAACATACGCAAACGAAACACACGGACCGATTACGCAAGGAAGAACATTTTACTGCCTTGATTCATAGTTCAATTCAACTGCTCACTCTAATTTAATTAAAAATAACGAGGTTTTTGATGAATAACTACGAGTAAATTCAGTTGGTTTTATAACGTTACTTCAATACTAGTTTGACGCGAAGTTCCGTCTACACACTACAGTGTACACTAAAGCTTACGTTTCTTCTTCGAACCAGTTAACAACGTCAACTGGTTTTCAACCAATTGGCCGTATATAGAAAACGGTTTCGTTTCAACGCAAAAATAGTCAACGACCCACAACCACGCTCTATAATTGAGATGATATTTTTGTAATAATATGAAACAAGATGGATTTTGTTTTATGGCAGTTTGAGCCTTCGCGTTGATGTAATAAAAGATGAATCTCGTTAGATCTCTCAATAATTCTAAAGTCTGGCAACAAATCAAACGTTCTAAGGTTTTTATTTATTAAAGTACTCTAGGTAAGTGCCGAAAAGAACTCCCAAAGATTTACACCTCGGCGAGATAAGATCACGTAGCTTAGTTGGAAAAAGAGCAACCCTGCGCTGAAGGGGAAGGTGCGGGTTCGAATCCCGTCGAGATCGTAAATTTTTGGGATTTATTAATTTCTTAAATCAAACGTTTTTAGTCGATTCTAGGACGAAGTCAAAGTTGTATCGACGGATCTTGTTTCGTTTATTACAGAATTGACCTATACCCTAGCTTCCGCTGACTCACATCCGATATTAGTCCACGAATAAATGGATGTATTGCTTGAAAGCATTGCATTTCACCTTTCATTTTAAATTCAGCTCGATGTGTAATGTTTATTTTAGCTTTGAAGCTCGCATTTTGCGATTTCGCTTTTAATGGAATAACAGATCAATCATCATCATCTGATGATGACCTTCTCATAGGTACCTACATAACCGGTTCTGTATCTGAAATACTTAGGTCCGATTTCACCGTTTGCTGCCAAAATTAAAGATTTTTTACTGGCCATGACATTGTGTTACGTAAGGTAACAAGAAAATACATATGGATCAACATTAGGGTGTCCCTTATATGACATTCTTTTTTTTTCGAATTTCGAAATGCATAACATGCTTGACCGTTAATCGGTAAGCAAAAAATATTTGAGAGAGAATGACGTGCAATAATTAAAATTTATTAA
The DNA here is from genome assembly GCA_947086465.1 of Eupithecia exiguata. Taxonomy (NCBI): domain Eukaryota; kingdom Metazoa; phylum Arthropoda; class Insecta; order Lepidoptera; family Geometridae; genus Eupithecia; species Eupithecia exiguata. The sequence goes on from OX352246.1 coordinate 1,477,376, forward strand.
AGTTTATCATTGAAAAAATCGTTAATACTTAACAGTTAGTAAAATTTTCAATTTCTGTCTACGATCAAAAAACTGAGTACAGCGTGATCGAGCTCCAGTTTGTAAGGGTCATCTCGCATTTGATTCAAAATATAACTTTACCTACTACGAAAAAAGATACAGATTGGCTTAAGCGCGGCACAGTGAGGCGCTCCGCGGGCAGTTTTTGTATCATGTCAATGAAATTGTAGGTAAATAAAGTTCTATTTTTAATCAAAGTGCGCGCAGCGTCGGTTTTAGCTGACCCCAATGTGTGACATGACAGCTCATGATTTGTTTATCACTTAAACTGGGTTAATTTTATGTCAGTAAAATACGCTGAACTCGTTTAGAGTGCTATGCTGAGTTTAACACGTACAATTGCAACCTGAACGTGAATTTAAATATTTAATTCTTAAGTTTCTCTCGTCATTTGACGATAACGCTGGACACAGTGGACGCTCTGTGGTCATGACGTCAGTTGGCTGTGTAGGTACTTAAGAAAATGTGCTGATGTTGGTAATGACAGTTGATACTTTTTAGTTTACGTACTACTCAGCCGTATGACGTTAAAACATTGCACCAACTTGTCACAGTGTTAAAAACAGATTATAGGAACTGAAAACATTGAATTGAATTTTATAATTTGTTTAGTTATTTTAAGAACTAGGTACCTACCTAATACTTACATTTTCCGATTGCTTTTTGCCTAAATTATCTCAATAATATATTTTTAGTTTTTTTTCTTATACAGAGTAAACCCTATTCTAGCATTTATTTATTTATTTATCAATAGGAATTCTTTCCACTCCACTCTTCACTGAAACATCCATACCTACTTGATATTATAAATTCAAAAGTAACTCTTGTCTGTCTGTCTGTTACCTTTACACGCCTAAACAGCTGAACGGGTATCCCGGGGTCAGACGTAGGCTACTAAAATAAATAAAACCGGCCAAGTGCGAGTCGGACTCGCGCACGAAGGGCTCCGTACCATTATCTATGAAAACGGCAAAAAAATCACGTACGTGTTGTATGGGATGGGAGCCCCATTAAATTAATTTTATTAAATTTTTTTAGTATTTGTTGTTATAGTGGCAACAGAAATACATCATATGTGAAAATTTCAACTATCTAACTATCACGATTCATGAGATACAGCCTGGTGACAGACGGACAGCGAAGTCTTAGTAATAGGGTCCCGTTTTTAACCTTTGGGTACGGAACCCTAAAAACGCGAGCGAAGACGCAGGCAGCAGCTAGTATTTATATAAGTTCTTTGCTATCTCCAAAGTTCCACAACAGGTTCAAAAGTTCTGATAACCTCACGTCTAAGATAGAGTTGTGAACAAGATTACCCTACAATCTACATTGTGGGGTAATTTGCGGCGGTGTGCAGCGGAATAACAATCGGGTAATGCTACTTTGACATCTCTACCTACTACTACAGGGTGTAACAAAAATGAAGGGCCAAACATTAAGGGGAGTATGAATATGGGAAAAATATTAAAAACCCGATTTTTAGTTTTCGAAAAAATAATGAAATTACCTCAAGACAGATGCTTATTGTCATTGAAAAAAATATAAAAAGACCAAGGGAACTGTTTACATCCCCTTTAAAACACAAAACGTCGTTGACCGCTGCGGTCAACGTCCCGCGTTATATTTTTATCAATGACTAGCGGTCCGCTCCGGCTTCGCACGGATGTATTCTATAGCCTATGTTACTCAGTGATAATATAGCTTTCTAATGGTAAAAGAATTTTTGAAATCGGTCCAGTCGTTTTTAAGTTTATTCGTTACACAAATACAAATCTTTCCTCTTTATAATATTAGTGTCGACTATGCATCAGTCTAGTGGTAATTAAATTTTTATTTATTTTTGGATAAATTTAAATAAAAAAAAATTGAGTTTGCAAATTTTTTGATTGTGTTATTGATAAAATGGCAAGAAGAGGTATCGTTGGCCACATCGTTATTTACCAACAGGTGAGAGTGTGGTCAACGAAGGTCTATTTTCCGATTTAAGGGGGTGACCTATGACGCCATTTTGTGAAAAGAATACGCATAGGATTTTGCGTTCATAGGAGTGGGACAAAGCAGAGCGGCGTAAACCCAAATACTTTTGCTTATTATCTACTAATTAGGACTTTTATTTGCATAATTAAGCCAAAGGTTCCCTTGGTATAGTTTTATCTAATATGGTGATGACAATAAAAAAATCTTATGATTGATAGTTTAGGAGAAAAATCGTAAAAACCAAGAAAACAGATGATAGATACTTTGCACAATTATTTTTGTTATTTTAAATGTTTTTTTTTCATTTTTGAAAAAAAGAGGGATGTCATAGATTATTCTGTATTTCTTCGAAGATTTATCGATAAGGATTGCGGAGAAAAAAGGTTTTAATGTAACCCAAATTCGCTAAATTTACATACAATATCACCGCCTTAGAAACGAAATAAATGTACCTTTCAAAATCATCGGCAAATTAACCTATATAAACAAGTTTTCTGTTCAGATATCCAGTGCAAATCTCTAACAGATTGTATGGGAAACCTTCCACCAAATACATTCAGTCAATAAACAGGGTCCCACGGGTGAGACCGTCTTAATTAACATGTAAACAGCTCACTTAATTGATAGAACAAGTAACTTGCTCCCAAAGGAGAGGTTAGCGAACGGGAGATACACCCTGTATCTTCGTAGGTACAGTCAACCATTTATATGATGATGATTCCTCCGGGTTGAACTTCGACCACAGCGGCCAGTCTAGCTAGGTGCGCAAGATATATTATAGTCCACAAGTGTGTGGACACACAAGTGTGCGCAAACACAGGTGCAGAGTGCGCCTGTGTTTGCACTTTCCTTGTTCTCATAATCCGATGGGACGGCAGACCGACTCGACCGATGAGAGGTCAGGCGCAGGACCAACACGCACAGGGGGGTGTAACACTGACAGACTGACCCGAGTCTCACTTACAGCCAACATTCTGGCTCTGGGCTGTTATTGTGTTTTTTTAAGTTGTTTTTGGTGTTTTTCTACAATTCATATAATTTTTTAGGGAAGACTCTTCGACGTCTTGTAGTATCATAACTAGCCAAGAGACATTCTTCTTTATTATTATGGAATGTACTTTGTTCTGAAATAAAACGCTTTATTCATTTCCTTGGATTTCTGAGGATTTTCCCGTAAAACCAAAGTGCTTTTCAACGTGAGTCACACTTTCGACTAGAACCTATTAAGCTTAGGTACAAGTATCATCATCATCAGTCTATCCTAGTCCACAGCTGGACATAGGAAACATGATAAAATGTGTATAAAATGTACCATAGAAATTGATTCGACTGATGAAATATATATTAATGAACCCCATAGTGCCCTGTCATCAGGTCCGCAGCCAGCATCGCTTGACGTCTTTCGCAGTCTTTACCGGTTTTCTATTCCCTTACTGAGTTTTCCAACTGGGATTAAAAATGGGGCCGGAAATATCCCGGGATTTCCAGAACTCCCATCGGCGCTCGTTTCCCAAATACCTTCGCGAAATCATTAATAACAAGTGAGAAAATTCATTCGTTTGGATCCCATGGGATGCAACCGACTGTTAGATTTTCTATTGGCTTTATAAATTGAACGGCAACAAATTTCGGTTTTCCCTGCTAAATAATATCAGTTGAGCCATCTGCTTGCTCCTCTACTCTCTCTTTGGTCAATCAATTATTAATTCGTAGATTTCATGAATAACACGTCCTATTTTTTGTAATTACTTATCACTGTTTCCTTATGTACGAAGCAATTTTTTTTTATTGTCTTTCAGAATTTTTCAATTCGGTACCTACTTAATTAACGGAGCAATAGAAAGACAAGCATAAAAAATACATATAGCCAATTAAAGAACGGGTTATTCCAGTTTCCCCCCTGAAATGTCACCTGAGGCGGAAAACTGGAATAAAAAAATATGAATTTCAGTTTTCCTCCTAGAAAATCCTCCTGAAGGGGGAAAACTGTGATGAAAAAAAAAACAATGACAGTTTTCCCCCTTGAAGATATCCATAAGTTGGAAAACTGGAATAGAAAAAACCATCATTTAAGTCACTACCCGACGGTGTCAAAACCATATTCGTCTTTACAAATAACAATAAAAAATATACGGTCCTGCCTTATCTGCTTCCGAAATTTTCAAAAATAGCAATCTAGTACCGTTTGCAGTCCCCCAACTAATAGATAGGAGATCGACCTGTCAACCGCAACCTAACGACTAATAACGACTAATATCCGCCGTTAGAAGTAATGATTTTCCACGATCTTTTCCGATTGAGTACTCAATCACATATTACTTCATTATGGTATTTGGTATCAGTCATTTCGAAGGGAAGTAAGATGACATCATGATGAGCTATTTGTGGTAAGCTTTGATGAGCTCTGCCGTAGTGAGTGAAGTCGGGTTGAGACGAAATAGTTACGGGTTCGATTCGTTGGCAAAAGATGTAGTAAAGGTAGGTACCTATGCCAATTGTTTGTTCGGGTGTGGATATTTTATTTGTCAAGAGCGAAACCCCCTAACACAGGTATCTCTATACTTAAAAGGGGATTTCTAAAGCAATTTAAAGATTTGTATAGATTAAGTTAAAGAAATAAACTATTTTATTTATTTATTTAGGTGTGTAACATGTAAAAAGCTATGCTTTCTTTAGGGCTAAGCTATTGAGAACTGCTGGGTGAGAAAATAGTAGAAATTCAAAATTCTACGAACAGCTATCGGGTAGCACCATCTCCTGAAACGTATAATGTCCCAAGTCCGTGCGTGTTGATTAAATTAAATTGACGACCTCTGTGGCGTAGTGGGCGAAGGTCCGCGTGCGAAGCAGGAGGTTGCGGGTTCAATTCCCACCTCAGGACGGGACAAAAGTTTGTGCGATCTGCAGATGAGTGTTTTGGGTGGTCTGGTCGTTTTCTTGTAAAATAAAAGTATTTATCTATGCATTGTATTAAATTATGTATATCAGTTATCTAGTACCCATAACACAAGCTCTGCTTAGCTTGGGGCTAGATAATGCTGTGTGAATTGTCCAGCATTATTTAATTTAATTATTTTCCTATTCGCTTTAACTTTAATTATTTGACTTGTTTAACAATCAACTAAATAATTAAAATTTAATCTTACCTATAAGACATCCGTAGAGATCGACCTTTAAAACGTAAACGAAAGGTCAAAATACTCTACCCATTAATCGGGAAAACTGGTCCTATTTCCTGCACCACACCTACCCCACACCTACTTACGTAGGTGATAATCTCAAGTTCTCACAAATCCCGACAGGTGGTCTCTAAGTAACGCCATCGAGGCCGCTCCCGAGGGAAACGGAAACGGATTGACGAAATTGGACATTGGACAGCGTACCTACATATATTTATGATATTATAAATATTTGGAGACTTTAGAAGAACCGAACAAGCAGGTCGGTTTGTATCTACCGGCACAGTGCGTGTCAGACACGCGCAGACTAAATATTCATTCCGTGTGGATATAAACAAACCGGGTATAGGTTATACCAGGTTCGGATATAATTATAGACATTGAGCGTGCCAGACACGTGGCCTGGCAGACAAAATAATATTATGTAATCTATACAGTGTGTATTCACGTATTTATATGTACAGAGCATACACCGACAGACACAGGCCGTGCTGGCGGAATGAATATTTGAGTTGCTGTAGTCTGAGCCGGTCTGACACGCACTGTGCCGGTAGATATACACGGGCCAAAGTTTGTCTTAAGGTGAATAGTAGGGCAAATGACCTTGGGCATTTCCGCGAGCTCTTGTTTTCAGCATACCGTGTAGTGCCCTAATCAACCAAATAATACGATCCACTGTGGATAGGTGACCTGTAACTGGTCAGGTTTGTATCACAGATTTTGTAGGCCAAAATACGTTTTTACGTTTATCGTTATTTTGACTGCTTTTCGAAGCTAATGGGCCGCCAACAAATAGATATGAACTATGTGAATCACTATACTGAATTTGGTACAATCGAATTTGAGACACCGATAAAAAGTTGGTTCGAACAACTAGACACACACTATAGCTAACACTATAACAACTACACTATAATTAATGGCAAGCATTTGGGACCTTCAAGAATACCCTTCAGTGTTACAGGATTTATAAATTTAAAAGCTCCACAATCAATATTTTCGTCAGAAAACGGGTTCAAAAACACCTACCAAATTTTCGTGTTTTTGCCTTTGTATACATACGCCTTAAGGCGTATACCCGACCCAGACTAGCGCCGCTACCTAATTTATCTGGGTTAGGGTAAATTTGTCACCGGGTAAATCTGTCATCACAAAAATCTAGTGTAAATTCGTCACCGCTCAAATTGTTTAAATATTTTTAGGGTAAATTTGTCACTATTACTCCAAAAAACAAAAGAAAAATATCAAAATTCAATCGCACAGTTTGTAATACCTATTAATAGCTTTTGTTAATGCCTCTGTAATATTCTAAGGTTAAAACAGTGTTTTATTTGCCTCTGTAATAGTTTTATTCTATTCAGATTTTAGGTAGCCAATCAAAAATAGATTTTGGTGGCCACCAAGGGCGACTTCGACCCTCCCGCCTTAAGCCAGATACTGAGTGGTGATAGATTGCCATTTTATCTACCTGCTACAAAATAGCTATTAAACTACATTAAAAATAAGTTCCAAATTGTTTTCATCCTAGTCAGTGACAACGCCAACGTAACAAAGCGTAATCAGGTGATTTTTATAAAAAAATTACCTATTTTAGGTAAAAAAACGGGATTAAAATTGTGACTGAAACCGCTCTGCGTTTGGTTGGATTAAAAAAAAAATTCAAAATTCAATAACTTTATTTCTTTAGGCTTACAAAATAAGCACTTAGATTGCTGGTGACGTCACACTATTACAGATTACAGTGTCAATGAGTTCTTCTTGTTAGGTATGGTGTGGCGTGTGACGTCATTGCTCTGAGCATGGGAGCCATGACAGAGATTATCGTTTTGGCGCGCCATTATTTTATTCAAACTTTAAAATTAGTTTTTATAACTAATACGACTGGCCTTGAAGAAATATTAATTACACTTTGCATTATTTTTATCAGACAATACGTTAGAATTATTTCCCAGTAGTAGTCAAGAAACCTGTTCAAGTTCATAAATTCACACCTATTAGACTAGTTCCTTCAATGTTGCAGCAAGTGCTTTAAGGCGCGTGGGTGTTAAGGTTGATTGCGTAATTCAGATTGTAATGGCAGGTGAAAATTGAATAATGACCTGCGAAGGAGTGGAATAGTGAATAACTCGCGGGGTGCAGTGGCTACCTTAATTACTTCTCGTGAACTGTTTAACTCGCTTAAGAAGTTTTTATGTTACTAGGTTTTAGTTTTAATAATACTTTTTCTGAACAGGTTTTTGAAAGCGTCAATTATGTAGATTAATATTGTGTACAGCAAAAAAATTTAAACCCAGATTCAATATACTTATCTATCTGGGTTTAAATTTTGTTTTTATTCTTAAGTTTCCTTTTGTAATATTTAATAGTATTGTTTATTTTAATTGTGTGTTTGTTGTTATTAAAAAATATGTATATAAAAATTTTAAATTGTGTCTTCAAAAAATTTGTTCTTACAGATGGTACCTACCAGCTTTAATCAAATCATAATCAAACATAGACTGTTTGATTTTGTTTATGTTTGTAAACCTTTTCCGTGTTTGGACTACTTTGAGCCGAAGTGGGGCGAACGTGGAATAACTGAAATAAAATATCTATCTATCAAAAACTTGTATCTTGTACAAGAGGAAGCCTTTGCCCAGTTTTCCCAGCAAGTGGGAAAGTGCATATAAACTCTTATGTTACTACAATACATTGATAATAAACAACACTTGGGTTGGCACAACGCAACGAAACGCATAGAGTCTAGTTGTGGTACTTTTAAAACCAATAGAAAACTTACAACCCTATTTCAGTTAAGAACTCAATCGGTACAGGTGTATAGGTACTTATTTTTGCTCAAAGTACCTACTACATGCATAGATACAAAAACAAATATGCAGATAGAGAGAGATATTTATATGTCCGCAGAAAATAAAAAAAATTTAGAAGTCACATGCACATTGTAACTAAATATTTTTAATTCTAATATTTTGCAATGGATTCTTGGAAAGTAACGCTTGAATCTGTTATTTATACATAAAGTATTGGAATTCAAAAATGCTTGAGCAGAAACAAGGATATTCCCTCCAGAGCTCAGCAACTGTTGGCTCAACTAAAACTGTTTTAGTAGAACGTTGCACCCCTGAGTTCTTTGTCAACACTCACTGAACATGGGACTTTCGCGAGAGGAGCAGGTGTGATCAACATTTTCTAATCTTTGCTTAGGACAAGGAGGTTTGGAATGAGGCTGATTGTTTTTTTGAGATTTGTTTCAATAGTGGGTTACCTTTCGTGTTTATTTAATCTAAATAGTGGACTCAAATTAGCTAGAAAATTGAATCAATTATTCAAGTAAAATTATGTAGGTAATAGAATCCTCCAAAACTGAACTAATTTGACAGCACTCAACATTTTGCCATCCTTTTTATTTCGATCGTTATGAAATGACGTCAACATTTTTAGTCGAGTCAATTTAGTTTAGTTTTGACCACATCTGAATTGCCACCACAAAGTCGGAAATACACATGCCAGTAAAACGGAACAGTAGCGGGCATGCCAGTTAACAGCGTGTGCAAGTTGGCTCATTGTGAACACATTTGCAAGATAAACTGGCATGCAATTTGCAATCTTGCATTTCCAAGACGTACACACGTGACTTGCTGCGCGTGACGAGCTGGCACTTTCATTCTTGTTTACGTGTCAAGCCGTGAACTAGAATGAAAAGTAACAGAACACGCACCAACGGCGACAACTAAACAGCACACGCGCTGGTTTTGCAGCAACCCGCGTCCTTTAAATTGCATGCCAGTAAATCAATTTGCTTGCCATCTTCTTGCTTGCCAATACAGACCAGTAGACATGTGTCGTTCCGGACAGTAATAGTTCCTGGAACTATGTCCTCACTCGCTCCACAGCGTCGCGCGTCGTTTGAAGCAGTTCCGTCGTTCCTTCAATCCAACTAATCCAATCCAATCATCGCGGGCGTTACGCTCGCGCGCGCGTCGCGTCGCGTAGTTCCTTTCATAGTTCCTTTCCATCTATGTTCGTTCCTTGGTTTGAGTTGCACGCACACGTTAAGTCGCTAAGAAAAGAATTCAAATTCATTCATAGAAACGAAATTAAGTCTAGTTCCCCAAAAGAATACACAGTTACTTTGTATGTAAACATGTCTGACCGCACCGAACATGACAAGATCTACGCACGCTACCAGCTATCTAGTTCCGCGGATATGTTTCCGTTGTTAAAATTTCCGAACCTAACAGGACATATTGAGTATAGTAAATTTCCGGCTTTATGGCCTTTGATTGGTGGTATTACAAAAACAGATTAATAAGTTACGCCAGTCACCTACCTGGCCTGAAATGAAGATTTTTGGAATTTATATGTTTCCAATGATTATTTTCCCAATCAATCTCTGCCATTTACAAAAAAATATAAACATTACGGGAATATTGAATCCGCTCCTATTCATGTGATATCAAACCCTTCGGTTAATAAATCAAAATGGCGACGTGAATGTCACTTGTCAATTATACGTATATTCAATCACCGAATTTGATGCTTTATGAGACTTTGAATAAAGATTGTTTTTTTCATGAATCAAGAAACAGTACATCTTTCAAAATATTAACCAGCTTACCCGTCACGCACTCACATAACCAATATTATTTTTATAGAAAAAATAATACTTATGTGTTCGTATTAAAAAAATACATATCGGGGCACCATTTCAAGGAACTTAATTCGAACACTTTAAATGGGTACTTACCTCAAGAAAAACAATCTAAAAATATTGGACTGGGCATTACACACAGCATCATCTAGCCCCAAGCTAAGCAGAGCTTGTGATATGAGTACTAGATAACTGATATACTTAATTAATTACATACTTACTATAGTCATATCTTATTATACTTAGAAAGCACCATGAACCCGGAACGGCTATCTACAACTCCAACAAAGATTTGTCCCGAGGCGAGAATCGAACCAGCAACTTCCTGCGTCGCAAACGGACCTTGCTGCCCCACAGAGTTCGTCAACTGTTTTGTATCAAACAAAATGTTGTCCTGAACTATAACTTAAAAGATAGTATCCATAAACTTAAGTGAACTCAGAGCCTGGACCTCTCAAAGTTAAAGCTACCTTCATTAACTTACTTTCTTAGTAAGTGACCGTTAAGTTTAAAAGTCATAAATCAATGTAAGTTAAGGCAACCTTTTCGACTTGGATATATCTTGACTGTCTCCTTACAAAGTCAGATATGTAAGTAACTTACTTTTAAGATCACTGAATCGTAACCGTATCTTTACGAAAAATCTTAAATAAATAATTTATGCATTACGGATGTAAGCGATTTCCTATGAACCTTAGGGATGCGGTACACGAGCGTCTAGAATCGCACTCACCCTGAACAAGTCCCTCATTAAGGGATGAAACGTTGGTGTTCTTCCAACACAAATAAGGTTCGTAGTTAACCCGCTTACATCCGCAATGAATTCGTCAAACTCCGATAGTTTTTATAGTAAAATAAATTATTTACTAACATAGCGAAGCGGAAAAATATAACAGAGATCTTACAAAACTCCTAATGGAGTCCACAGGTGATCGGAATGCTGGCTTTTATTTTAGTCAACGAACTAGCATTGCCATTCAACGTGGCAATGCTGCCAGCATTCTGGGCACTCTGGCTTGTGGTGTCGGCTTATTTTCAGTATATAGGTAGGTATACGTAAGTGTAAATACCAGTTGTAATTGTTTTATTCTGATGTTGTAAGTTACTTAATAAATATTAAATTTAAACGGAGACTGATTTTCGATTATTATAGTACTACCTGAATTAGCAATTTTCTGAACATTGAACGTAGTTATGGTAGGTTTTTGGAATCAAGTCAATATATTCATGTTTAAAGAGGTACCTATCACTTTATTCCCTATTAGAGTGTAAAATTTTACATAACTAAGTGATTATTTTGTAAACTTAAAGAAATATTTAAACGTTATTGGTTCTGATTCAAATTTATAGCATGTTGTAGCAGAAAAACAGAATGCCGACCTCGTTTTTTTATATATGTATATTACATGGGAAAGAATCTTGAAACAATAATTGACAGAGGCGTGACATTTGAATATTTTCCGGGATGTTACCGAGAACTTCTCGGCAGATTACAATAAAGAATATTTAGGTTCGACGCACGCTATCGCCTCCATTCTCATAGATTCAACACAATATCGTAATAAAGTATTGTTTTGATGTTGGGTCGGGAATTATCGTAAACTCTACATTATATCGAAGGTAAATTTTCATGCAAACATCCATTCATATTTATACGCAAAAAATATCGGGTATATTATTTTTCTAAGGATAGAACACAGTATCGTATTATGTATATCAGATATCTAGTACCCATAACACAAGCTCTGCTTAGCTTGGGGCTTGATAATGCTGTGTGAATTGTCCAGCATTATTTATTTATTATCATTTGATGGTCATTTTCTTTCCAGCAGACCTTGCTTAAAAATAGGAGGCGGTTATTAATTCGGCAATAATAATAAAGTTACTGCCGATTTGTTATGCTGTTTGCAAAGTCGTGAACCATATACATAATATCCGTGCGCACAAACGACCAAAACACGTCCTTTGGCCAAGTCTTAAGTTTCAGGAAATGGACTGTAAACCACAAGGGCATCATTAACAACAGTAAGATACACTTTAACTATAGGTTATAGTTATTATCAGCCATTACAGAATAATAATTTGAAAGTTATAAACCCCAATTACGTAGATTATAATACTCTCCGTTGAAGTTATTTACAGGGTGTCTTTTTGAGATGGGAGTGGATGGCCTAAATAGAAACTATGACATATAGAGAAAAGTCGTGAAAGAAGTCATGATCTCAATTTATGAGGAAATAAAAACTGCATACTTCTTTCTTAATTTTATTACACAGACACAGTTAGAATAAGAAAAGAAATAAGTTCCCAAAAAATTCCCCGATTTTGGCGGGTTCGAGTCCCGCCAAAATCGAAAATCTACGTCCGCGCCCCACCCTCAGTACGGGTGTGTTCTAACCAACTAAGCCACGAAACCGTAGTCGGTTCAACCGAAAATCTTTAGGACCTCTTACGGACTATAGCGCCGTGATACCCACAAAAGTCAAAAGTCAATAACTTTATTTCTTTAGGTTTACAAAAAAGCACTTATACAAGTCAAATTTTATACTTATATAACAACTTTATAAATAGTAAATATCAAACAAGAAACAAAATGTTATTGACTTTGTTCGCTCAAATTTTTTGTCCACTAGTGGAAGAAGCGAAAACACACAGTGCGGGTAAGCACTATAACAAAAAAAAACCATAGTTAGAATAGTTCCATTCCAAGATGATAACGCGCGGATTGTATGAGAAATGTGACGTTAAATATGCATAAACTGCTCAAAGTATAAGTCGTGTAGAATGGGATTGAAATGTCATGTTGTCCCGCTCAGATAATATTTTTAAAATGATCTAACAACATGACATTTGCTTCATCATTATCAGTCCATATTCCTTAGTGAGCGCCGTAGACATTGACATTTTCAATCATTGTCTTTATCTACAAGACTTATACTTTATGTAGATTCCGTTTCAATGTGATGGCACGCGGATTAGATATTAGGTACCTACTTTTTGTGGGTCTGGGTGTTTTTATTTCTCTTACTCCATATTGTTGACAACAGTATGCAGTTAGCTCAATTATTTCAATTGTAAATACTAGTTCTAATTTTTTTCAATTCTTTGATTTTTTATTAAAACACAAATAACATGATAAATTGCTCAATCTAAAGCGTCATTATATATTTTAACTAAATACTGCCCGCGGCTTTGCATGCGCTTTTCAAGTAGCCTATCCCCGTCCCCTGCCAAATTTCATTATGATTCGTTCAGTCATTTAGGCGTAAAATGGTAACCGACAGACAGAGTTACTAGTATAGGCAATTCATGTTATTACGAGCAATCAATGCAATGTAAATCAAAAATACAAGCTCTAGGCCTTGGCTGTGTTTCTTATAAACGCCGACACTCTTCCGCCCACTAATAACTCAATTAAAATTTCAAGAGAAGTTGAAACCGAAGTGGCAGGCGTTCACTAGTCTACAAGGGTGCGAAATTGATGAAGAGTTTAATTTAGATACCTTCCCGATCCTTTAATTCAATTGATAAATTACAGGGTTTGTAATATTCGAAGAAATGATTAATAGCGGGAATCATATTAAAGAAGGTTTAATTAAACTTTTTGATTGGTAGAAAAGTGTCGAGAATAATTATGTGGCTACTTAAAAGTGGGTACTGAGTGGCACGAGTCGTAATGTAACAAAGCGAGCGTTCGTGCAGTCAGTACTAAAAATCCGAGTCAATACAATAAAACTTCGATATATGTAATCGAGAACCATTGATGTCTCACGCGAAAAGGTTTAGGATGGACACAAACGAGGTGTAACCAAAAAATGCGACAAATAAGTCTAATTTTCCTGTACGTATTCACACTGAAGTTATAATTATGCTTGTCAACTCACACATAGATCCGTTTTTCCGGTCGAAATCAAGATAAATTGTGAGTTTTACCTCTATGATTAACGTGTTTGGGTTAGACTTGGTACGCTCATAGATCGCAAGGGAAATACTTAGATTCGGTGCAAGTATCGAGTGAAATTTTTTCCCGTATGTTCTTATTTTTCTTAGAGAACCAATTGACCAAGTTATGTTGGTAGTACTCTATCTACTTACTTTTATAATATCAATAAAGTCGCAAACGTGACTTACTTCAAAGTGTAACAAGTCACTAAAATAGTATATTCTAAGGTTATTTTCGCGAGAACTCATAATAAAACACTGTTTTTACCGGATTGATCGCGTATATTTTATATTTTGTTTATAACCTGACGTTTCGGAGGCTTTTCAGCTTCCATGGTCACAGGCAGACTACACTGAACCCTAAGAAACGTCAGGTTATAAACAAAATATAAAATATACGCAATCAATCCGGTAAAAACAGTGTTTTATTTTAAGTCACTAAAAATCATTCAAATCTATTATCGAGCATGTAAGAAACGACTGGATCGTTGTCATACTACGATAAGTAGTGCCTCTCGATCCGGTACCCGGGCGTAGAACACGTTTATCCCAGCGGTTGTCGGTTCTTCTCAAAATATGGCCAGCCCACTGCCACTTTAGCTTGCTAACCCTTTGAGCTATGTCGATAACCTTGAACGTAAGAATGGGCCCTTTCAACTTAGCCCGTGGATATCGTCAGAGCCGACTAAAGGAACCCACTAGAGGAAAGACAAAAGTTTTATTCTGTATAATTAACACCTCCAATACTATCAGAAATCCGGCTGAAAAGCGTGGTAATTAATGGCAAAAACCTACTCATGGCTCCTCCAACAGTGGGCCCAAGAGTGCTGATAGGTATCCATAAGTATTATTTTGATGCATGTTAGCTGACAAATGAAGGACGCACCACATCTCTGTAAATATACTACGTTTTTTCGTATTTTAGTGTGACGACGCGACTAACGGAATCTTAACCAATGCTAGAGTCAAATGCTAAGTCCAATTATTGAGATTTCTCGTCTCAGAAAAAAAGTGTATAATGTTCAATCATTTAACTCTCGTAACATACATAATTGAATAAGGATAGTTCTGTCTCAAATGAATTATTTATATCCAAACGCTTTTAGTCAAATGCGACGGAAATGTGCAGAACCCGGTACGAGAGTTCCATCCATCTTACCTTTTAAAAGCGTTTACCGGTGTCGCTTGGCGTTTTTACAGATTTACGGATAGCCCAGAAAACGTAATAAAGCATATTAAACAGGTTCCTTTTTAGAAACTTTGCTACGTTTTTTATAAGTTTTCAATTATTAAACGGGCACTTTAATTATGTTTTCTTTTCTTTTATGAATATAAAATTTTCATGAATACTACTGGCAAATTATGTGGCTAGGCCAGACGAATTAGTAAAATAAAAGACGATCAAATATTCGAATCCAAAATTTTCAATCTCTGAACTCCTAACTTTGCGCGTCGTAGCTTGCTACGTCGTAGCCTGCTACGGCGTAGCATGCTACGCCGTAGCTGTGAATCAAAACGTCTACTACTATAATTATGGTGCTTAGTCCATGAATGCCATAAAAAATGCTGGGCAATCCACAGTTCCACACAACATCACCTAAAGCCCTAAAGTAAGCAGATGTAATTTAATCAATAGAGGTTTTATAAATACAATTGCCATACAGCAGGGCAATGCAGCCGCGTGTCTTGGGCACGCTTCCGACTGGTATTGGTATGGATTAGTTGATATACCTGTAAATTGTTTGCAACAGTCTGCGGTTCACTTAACTGTTTCAATTATAAATACTGGTTCTAATTTGTTTGTATTATTTGATTGTCACTTCCTCTATTATAAATATACCTAAATATAAACCAATAATACAACATGGGGGCTGTTACATATTCAGGACTCTGGGCCAATGGAGTAAGAAACTTATATATATTCTAGATTCCTTCGTTGCGCTCGGGATTCAATAACGCGTGACATAAGACACTGCTTTGAGCTCTTGGCGCATAATCTACTTTTATGTTCTACACCAAAAGTACCTTGAAAAACATCATGCCTATGTTCAACTGTCCCACCGTTAAACGCTCAATTTGCTCCATAAAATCATCGTCAAATCACCAGGTCTTCGGCAGCAGTAAACCAAAATACTATCATGATGTTACCGGTCGTTTTATACCAATTCTTTATGGGCAACGCTTACCTTCGCCGCTCGACGAAATGTTAACTTTACGGGCAAATAAAAACAGCTTTTCCATGTTTATTTGAGGTTTAATTAGGTTTGCTTTGAAATTATCAAAGCAAAATAAGAATTGTATCAAAAAATCGTCATTTCTGTGGCTTCAAACCACCCAAAGCGGAACTTGGTTTTCGAAAGAAGACTTATGGGCATGGTGGTTCTGGGGGCCTATTTTGATTCTCCAAATACGCAATTACGTGTTTCTTTTTGCCCAATCGGTACTCTAATACAACGAATTAGAGTATCAATTTGCACAAAAAAAAAAGAAATGCGTTATCGTGTATTTTGGAGTATTAAAATAGGAATCCCGATTTGCTTCTCGCCAGTAAGAGTATCGCAGCCTACGTATATTCAGTGCGGAGAGGCGTTTCCTGGTTGGTCAAAAATAGTTTGACCAGACTGTAAAGAGGGCGCTACGTGTTTGGGATTGTCGTAGGGTTTGTCAAATTAAAATTGCATAGGAGTTTTATAGAATACCTATTATACTCTATATGATAAATATCTAAAAATATATTATTCAGATAGCTTAGGCAAAAAAACTATCGGAAAATAACATAATTAATATTAAAATTAAATTAAACGTTTTCAGTTTTTTAATTTGTTTTTAAAAACCATGAAATAGTAGTAGGACATACGACTGTGTGGGCCAACTAAAAAGTATCAACTATCATCAGCAACATCAGCGCATTCGTTCAGGTCTCACATCCAAAAGACGTCATGATCACAGAGCATTACGGCATCCACCGCGTCCAGCGTTTTCGTCAAGTTACACGCGCAACTTGAAAATTAAATTTTTAAATACAATTTTGGGCACTATAATAATTTACGATGTGTGACTGAGTAACACATTTTTTTGTTAAATTATGGACTTATTAATGAAATTAAGGGATCAACCCCGGTCAGGGGTGACATGTGAAATCTAACATGACGTAGGTCCTCATTGTTATTTAAATGGATGTTTAAGTGAAGTGAAGGTACACCTATATACTATATTGATAACAGAACATCCGAAAAATACCTAGACGACCTCTGTGGCGCGGTGGGCGAAGGTCTGCCTGCGACGCAAGAGGTTGCGGGTTCGATTCCCGCCTCGGGACAAATGTGTGTACGATCTGCAGACATTTGTTCAGGGTGTTCTGGTCGTTTTTCTATATATAATAAAAAATATCTATCTATGTATTGTATTATATTATGTATATCAGTTATCTAGTACCCATAACACAAGCTCTGCTTAGCTTGGGGCTAGATAATGCTGTGTGAATTGTCCACCATTATTTATTATTATTATTATTATTATTATACTTTATCAACTAAAAAATATTTATTTATGTGTCTCTAAGCCCACGAGTTCGCTCACATAGTAACTAAATAAAAAAACCTTTATAAGACAAGGATAATGTACTCGTACTTTCAGGTACCTCCTCCTCATCAGCATACGTAGGTACGTCAGCTGCTGAACATGACAAAAAAGGTTTTGCTGTAATCGCAAAGCTTGACAGGCAGATTGGTGGTCTCAGTGAAGGTGTACATATAGGTTGTCCCGAAACTCAACGTCAAGCCGAAAGTGGAAGACAGGTGGGTTTATGAAGACCCAGAAAAGCGCCTGTCGTGGTGGATTTTAATTTCAGAATGAAAATGATTGATGCAAAAGAGAAGTAAATAACTTTTTTTTTAGTATAGGCATTGTAGCTTTTATTTCGCACTAAAATTCATGAATTAATTAATTGAGTTTGTAATACAAAATATTAACATCTGTAATGACAGCATAGAAAAGTTTGGCGCAGGGCAGATATTTTTTTACCTACTCATTTAAGTGGTTTTCATGAAAATTACAGAGCCTATGCATAGGCTCTGTAGTTGCGAAGCTTACTCATTAAAAAAACCTATAAAATTACCTTATTTAGGTACATCTCTATAAATAGGTAACAAGCTTGTTAAAAGATCAATTACTTTTCTCGACTCTGTTTGATAGGTGAAAGCGGTTTGTTTTACGACTGTACCATAACGGTCAATAAAAGGAAGAAATAATTAATCATACCTACTCTTTATTAAGAGGTTCACAGTTCTGATTGAGAGCATCTTAATAAGAGAATTAAAAAAAACTCAAAACATAGAGTCGTTTATTAGGTTTTAGGAGTCGTTAGAGGTCCCAGAGATTTTCGACGAGGCGAGTATCGATTTCGTTGCTTGGTTATTTAGAGCACACTCCTACTGAGCGTGAGACGCGGGTTCGAGTCCCGTTGAAATTGAAATTTTCGTGAACTTATTTAATTTGAATAAATGAACTTGAACGTCTTGATCTTAAATCTAAAATCGACCCAATTTCGGGAATAACTAAAAGCTATTTTTAAACGGGCTAAAGAGCCACTGACACAACCTAGCAGTCGAAAATGTTGCCTACAAATATACATTTTAATCATTTAGAAAAAAGCTCGCGAATCGGGAGTGTTTAACAGACTGTTTTTTATTCAGAGGGCGCTGGCAATCTCCTTGATGAAGTTAAGTGGCGGCGCAGCCAGTGGTTTATATTACTGTATTAACGAGGCGAGACTCGACTTAAAAGCCAAAACATTAAAAATAAATAACGGTTAAGGTAGAACCTGTCAACGTTTGGGTAAAGCGAAGGCACGTGTAGCCTAGGTACACAATAAACTATAAAAAGTTATGAAGAAATTGATGACCTCTGTGGCGCGGTAGGCGAAGGTCTGCGTGCGACGCAGGAGGTTGCGGGTTCGATTCTCGCCTCGGGTTTACGTTCTGCAGACATTTGTTCAGGGTGTACTGGTCGTTTTCTATGTATAATAAAAAAAATCTATCTATGCATTGTATTATATTATGTATATCAGTTATCTAGTACCCATAACAGAAGCTCTGCTTAGCTTGGGGCTAGATAATGCTGCTGAATTGTCCAGCATTATTTATTTTAATTTTTTAATTGTACAGACTAATTTCAAATATATTTTTTAGTCAGTTTTTACTTTTTACAAAACACTCAAATTATTATCTCACTAATATCTCTCCCTATATTTAAGAACATGGTATATCAACACTATCTTTCTTTAGTCATTAATATACATCTGTTTTACAAAGTTGGTATGTATTATTAGTGTGTATTTTAGTAATATGTATAGTATGTATGTATTGTATATTTAAGATAAACGCCACCGTCTATACTAGTACAACTGCTTCGTGTCCATCCCAAGGTTGTCTGGAAGAGATCGCTCTTAGCGATAAGGCTGCCCATTGTGCAACTCTGTTTTTTATTTTTTTCCTGTATTCTTTTGTATTATTTTGGTGTGCAATAAAGTGTATTGTATTGTATTGTAATATGTAATGCAAAGCCACAAAAGCCACAGGGAAGCCTGTAAAATATACCTTATTCCTAAAAATGACACAAAGTACATAGCTTAGCTTAAAATATACTTTCTAGTTGAATATACCTACCTACTATAATAGGGTTGCCACCTCTGATACTGGGTAAACACTATTAAAAGTTTCTGCATTAGCTGCGATTTTTCTGATTTGTTGACTTTGGGGATGACAATGTTTTTATGAGAGCAAGAATGAAAATTTTGAAGAAGAATAAATCATAAGTTTTCAAGGGATTAGTGACACTTTACGAGGCTAAATAAGGTATATTAGGTTCATTGTTGAGTCAATGACACTCAAGGTTCATTTCAGGCATTGACTGAACCTTGAAGGCAGAAGAAAAATGACATTGTTTTACAGTAAGCTCCAGCAGGTATAAAAAGACAAAAGATATTACATAAATCCATACTAATAATTATTGTAAACTAGTGGTTCCCCGCGGCTTCACCCACGTTAAATTAGAACTTCACCTTTCTAAGGGGATTATTCCCGTAAATCTCCCATAGGAGTTTGATGTTTTACCAGGACAAAAGTAGCCTATGTTACTGAATGAATGAATGATGATGAAATGAATTAGGGCGTGAAGGAAGGATAAACAAACAAACACACTTTCGCATTAGTAATATTAGTTAGGATTCGAAAGTAACTCTGTCTGTCTGTCTGTTACCTTTTCACGCCTAAACGGCTGAACGAATCCTAATGAAATTTGGCAGGGAGGTATATGGTATCCCGGGGAAGCCGCGGGCAACAGCTAGTAGCTAGTATAAATTGATTGAGTTGAGGTATTAACAGGAAATAAATATACTGGGATAGTTTAACCAGAAGTGATGCGTCATTAAGAAAATATTTATACAAGATAAAGTTAAAAACTACAACCCGACTACGTGAAAGTTATAAAAGTTTGAAATACAGGGTTATTGGTAAATTAGTAACACTACGTGAACTGGTTCTGCCCACCATCATAAACACGTTCGGACGCCAGATCTAAATTCAACATAACAAATGAATATTACCTCTGATACAAAATGAAAAACCCCCTTGTCTGGAACCCAACGAGTCACTAAAGACCAATCTTTCACTCCAATACCCACTGTTAATTTAGGGCAGAGCCGTTTTTAAGTAAAAATTAAAATAAAACCTCCCTAACAAACAATTATTGAATCGGAGTACTCGACGAGGAGAGAGGGCATCTATAACCCAAGTAAAATAAATTTAAAAAGCATTTATTACAGCAAAAAACATGGGTACCTAATTACTGTACCTACTGTTATGTATAAAACAAGAAAGGTATTTTAGTGAGAAAAAGATGTAACTCGTAAACAATAAAGTGAAGAGCAACTAATTAGGTATGTCATTTGCT
Organism: Eupithecia exiguata; assembly: GCA_947086465.1. NCBI lineage: Eukaryota > Metazoa > Arthropoda > Insecta > Lepidoptera > Geometridae > Eupithecia > Eupithecia exiguata. The sequence goes on from OX352246.1 coordinate 1,498,136, forward strand.
GACAGCTATTAATATTGTAGTATTGTATTTGTTTGTTAATTTTTTCGCTAGATTAAGGCTGTGTCGAAGAAATCATGAATAATGAAGTATAAGGATTAAGACTTGTCGTCTTCATAGACGTGTTGTGATGTTTGGCAGAACCTGTAGTTCATGTAGTGTTACTAATTCATCAATAACCCTGTATAGTACTAACGCCTTAACGTGGGCCTGCACCTCTAAGCTCCCATACAAACGTACCTGAGAGCGAAAATTCATTTTTATCCATTTTCAAGCGATTTTATTACCTTCGCTCTCATTTAATGAAGATTATGTATTTTGAAAAACTAAAACGAACAAACATCGCTATTTCTTATCCGATTAAGTAAGCAAAATTTAATAACAATCGGGGACGTGGTTTGCAAATGAATCGAAAAGTACGTTTGCATGGGAACTTAGAGGTTCAGTCCCACCTTTATTACCACCACATTCATATTAATTTTGCAGTTTTCCTTCACCTTCATTATTCGTACCGCTGGGGTTAGGAACACGCTCCTGCTGCTGTTTTTCCCGTCAATTATAACCTGGGTCTCTTCAAGACAAGAGTGAATATATGTAGGTATCTTCTAGACCTTCGTGATACATCGTCGGCCACATCTTCCCTTTCCATCAGGTGAGATTGTGGTCAAACAAAGGTCTTACTTTTAAAAACAAAAAGTAAGGCGTAAGTAAGAGATAAGGAGAACAAGCGTAAGCAATAAACAAAACATAACGTTAAAAATGAAATGACTTGAAAGCCACATTCGGACACGTAATCTACGTAGTTTACTTATTATTACTTTCTATACCTACTTTTTCCTTTGACTGTACTTTATTTGCTTTGAACAATAGATTTTTTCGATCGTTTCAAGAGTGGTCCCAGTTGCCGGAAGAAAAATAATCTATCCGGCGACTGGGACCGCGGTCCCAATACCTAGCGGTCCCAGTTGACGGAAGCCTCTTATAACCAGGTACGCCATTGCCAGATAGCTACGTAGGAAGATAACAAGCGGGAAATTTGATAACAACCATCGCCTGCTCTTTATCGAACGAGTGCGACTCACACTTATATTAAAAATGCGAACGATGGATGGATGTTTGAATTGTTACTTCTTAATGCCAAAACTATTGAACGGATCAGGGTGAAATTGCATTGCATAAATGTAGCTCTAGACTTGGAATTTGTACGATCTGCAAATACTTGTCCTGGGTGTTCTGGGTATTTTATTTACTTTATTTTTATTTATTTGGGAAACAAAAAGCTTATGAAAAAAAAAAACATTTTTGTAAAAATCTAGACTTTTTATCCCATACAATAAGTTGCCATGGTATACAAATAACGTTTAAGCATTTGTAGGATCTGCAAATATCGGGTGTTCTGGGTATTTTTTTTTTTTTTTACTTTTTTTTTACTTTGTCTCGTAAAAAAGAGCTTTCAAATTTTGTTTCATTTTATTGGCAGAAAGAAAGATCTTGTTGAGTGGTTAAGGAACTGTAGTTGATAATAAGCTATACCGAAGAAGGTTAAATTTGGCATTGAATCCAACGTTAGTCTAAGTTATAAATGGTAACATTCTACTCGACTTGGCAGGAAAAAAAGGTACATAGAAAATACCCAGAACACCCGATGTGATCTGGGTATTTTCTATGTACTTTTTTTTCTTGTACCTTTTTTTACTTTGTCTCATAAAAAAAGCTTTCAAATTTTGTTTCATTTTATCGGCGGAACTGTAGTTGATAATAAGCTATAACGAAGGTTAAATTTGGCATTGAAACCAACGTTAGTCTAAGTTATAAATGGTAACATTCTACTCGACTTGGCAGGGCTAAATATAAAAAAATTCTAACATACCTAATTTATAATAAAACACTGTTTTAACCGGATTGATCGCGTATATTATTATTATTGTGTTTTATTATGAGTTCTCGCGAAAATAACCTTAGAATATACTATACCTAATTTAGTTGCAAAATAATCAACTAGTTCACCAAAAATCCACATCTCAAATAAATCATCCAGCACATATCTGAAGGATAACTTTAAAGAATTGTGTGAGGAACGTGATTGTGTACAAAATGGGATCCGCCTGGACTTCCGGCTGCCCCTGGGGCCCGGAGCACAGAACGAATCGAGGATAATTGTCCGATTTCACTTTAATGCGGGCCCTCAAAGTGTTCGGTTCAATATATTCTCTATAAAGAGACGGTACGTGGTAGGTGGTGTGGTAGCTAGGTATATTGGAAGTTGCTTTAATAAAGGATCAAACGTTAGAGCTTATTTTGGTTTTCAATTTTTGTTAATAGCCATGATTGTTGTGGCATAGGTCTCCCCTAATGAGCGCCATAGCGCCCTGTCTTCAGCTTGCCGCATCCAGCATCTGCCAGCAATCGTTCGCAAATCGTCATCCCACCTGGTTGGAGGGCGTCCTACACTACGTTTGCCGAGTCGCGGTCTTCACTCACGAACTCTGTTGTTTCTAATGTTTTTCTACGTATAATGAAAATATCTATGTACATACTATAATGTATTACAAACCTATCAGTTATCTAGTTCCCATAACACAAGTTCTGCTTAGCTTGGGACTAGATGATGCTGTGTGGATTTATATATATTTCCTTTTTGTCAATAATATGGAATGTAACTTGTTCTGAAATAAACACTTTATTACATTATTACATTTTCCACCAACATTATCAATAATAAATAAATCACACTTATATTTTAAATGTGAAAGTTTGGATGTTAAGATGTTTGGATGGATGTTTGTTTTCTCGTCCCGCTAAAACTGATGAACGGATCGGGATCAAATTTACATGTACCTAGTTCTGCTTACTGATAGTTCTAGTTGTACTTTTTATATCCCATAAATCAGTTCAGAATCTTGAAATAAATAATGCAGGTCAATCCAGTATAAGCATGGATATCGTAAGGTTACGTGAGCTATGCCAAGAGCAGACAGTAGCATCCTAACTATAATGTTATAAATGCGAAAGAGTGTTTGCTTGTTCGTCCTTCCTTCACGTTATAACTAAGCCAAAGCAAAAAACCAATCGACTTGATTTTAAATAGTTTTTTTTTCAATAATTAGTTGAAAGGATGGAGATTAACATAGGCTACTTTTTGTCCAATCAAATTCCCGTGGGAGATTTACGGGAATATTCGTATTATTATACGAAAATTCGTCTTTCCTTGGAGGTAGATGGTATCCCGGGGACGGATATAGGCTACTTTTTATCCCGGAAAAACACGCGCGAAGTCGCGGGAAGAAGATTGTAAAAAATAAACGTATTAGTTTAAACGGAAACGTAATTGCAAACCCGACTGAGATCGTGAAACTCATGAACAGTTGCGATGGTCCGTAAAACTCATGAACCTACAAATCGGGTTAAAAACTGACAGTGAGAAATGTCTAACAGTCCCGAATTGTGAAATTGAATGCGGTTTGCGGCCCGCCCACGGTTCATGCATGGGACTGATGTATGGGCCTGATACGATCACGTATTAGAGGTGGAACTCGATTTGGAAATTCTAAAAATACTTTCTAAATCATGTTTATGCAAGGTTTAGTAAAAAGGCTGTTTTGGCCTAGCGGCTAAATACGTGTTTTTAACTTTTACTTTTAACATTGTCTGAGTTTAAAAATGTAGGCATGTTTTGAAGGTTCATATTTTTATTAAACCAATTACAATTTTTGTGAAAAAGAACAAAACCAATCATAAAACACCGAAATTAAGTAAAAACTCTGTTAAATAAACTTCTTACATTCCTATCTGATCCAGATGTTTTGTAATTGCCAAGACAGACGCTCCGCTCCCAATTATCTTTAAATAGTTTACAACAAATTAGCAACAAGTAACCAGGTAAGTAAAATATCAATAACTTAACAAGAGTTAAACTACGCCGCTAAGTTCACAAGTTAAGTGCACCTGTTGTCAGGAACTTTAAGACCAGGAAAAACTGTTTAACGAGGTGCATATTATAAACTTGGGCGTAGGCATTAAAAATACACCGGCTAAGTGCGTGAACCCTTAATCTGAGTTATGGCGCAGCGTTGGGTTTGGCGAATGAGAATCTGATTTTGGAGATTTTTTTATTTCATTTCTCAGATTAAAACTCGTAGGCTTTTGCAAATAACAGTTCTGCAGTGAATGATATAAATTTAAGCCCGTTATCGTTACAGTTCTTTGTTAAACTTGCCGATATAAATTAATGATAAGCTATCGAGTGAAACTTTATGACTTTTCACCTCGTCCAGTATTAGATAGAATGGTCACTCATTTATAGGTTTATCTAAGGAGGTTATGAATGTTTGAAACTCGCTCGTGGCCGAATGAAAGCATCTTAATTAAAACCTCCTTCGTAAAGTGATGTTTCAGCGGCGAAAATCGAGTAGGAACCTTTTTCTTTTACCATTTCGCCAATCAAAGCTATGATGATATATGATTCGATTTAAGAATGCATTCTTAAATCGAATCACTGCTTTCAACATATAAAAATCGATCATATTGATTTTGTTCATAGCTTTGATTGGCGAAGTCACCGTTTTCAAGTGAGTCAAAATGAGAACAGAAAGCAATGAGTCACCTACTTATTTCCATCCGATATTCTTTATTGCATATTTTACGAGGAGGCTCGATTTAGATCGGAACTCAATTATTTTTCAATACATTAAGCCACACCATGTTTTCTACTTGAAAAGCATAGAGAAATCTCTTGGTGTGCCTGCATAGGGTTAAAATAATAGGTAGTATTTTTATAAGCAACCAGGAAAAACGAGACAAGAGCTAACGAAATATGAGTATTTTTTCGTTAGTAACCTATGTATTTTTTATGTATGTTCGTCGATTTGTACGTCATTAATGGACCGATTTTCAAAATAATTTTGCCATTGCATAAAGAATGTTCTCATACAAAATTTATACCAGAGGGATTAGTATTATCCCGTAAAGCTAAAATTTTGAAAAATCGCGACTGTCTACAACGATTTTGGGGATATCTTTGCCGATTCTTAATAGATGTTGAGTATAATTTCGTTGTTGTAAGGGTAATTTTTGTATGGTTGATTTTTTTGTAAGGTTGATTTTGTTTTTTTTTCTCGAGTTCTACGTATTGCCTATCATATAATTTAATGATAAATGAATTTAATATTAAATTAATTAATTACAAATATTTATATGTGATAATATTATTTAAGGTCAATAATTTTTAATTTATTGTTTACTTTATATCTCTTTTTGACTTGTAACTTGGCGTTATTAATAAAGAATTGTATTGTATTGAGATGGTCTCATAAATGTTTGATTGATCCTCGAGGAATTAATATTTGAGCATTGTCCAATTTTAAAAGTAATTTTTCTCAATAAGCTTTTTTTTAGCTTTTTCGTTTATAGTGCGTTACTCGCATCTTCTACGAAAACTTTTTTTTATAATTATTATATAAGTATTGAAACAGTAAATGTTTTCTATATATTTTACGTATATATACGGAAGTACGTATGTATAGCGAATACTGAAGGCACTTAAACACTGCACTTAAGAGGGCTATAAAATGCTAAGGTTTAATTGCTGTGACAGCATGACAACTGTTTATGGTCCCAAAGTTTAAAAAGCTTTCTTATACCTACGTATTAGATGTAGGTGCACTTAGTACCTTGTCGCTTTCAATATGACTCAAGTGACGAAACGCTCTTTATTATGACAAGGTATTATAGTGCTGATTGCTCACCTACAGAACATTATTAAGTAATAGATATTTACGTTATTTAAAATAGGTATGTTGTTGTTATTAACGACAGTTTACCTAGGGTGGAATAAAAAAAAACATTGTTTAAAATTTGACTTCTCTAAGTGTTTATTTTATAAGCTTAAAGAAATAAAGTTATTAAGTTCTAACTTCAGGGCTACTTTCTGTCTTATTCGTTTAATAATTTTGGACTTGTTTTCACCTAAACATTTCAACACTTTTTTTTTTACTTAAGGGCTTCATCGCTTAGCGATAACATCACCCATAGAAACATAAAATAAAAAAAACAGACAAACAAGCAAACTATAACAAAACCATCTTATTGCTTAACTAAAACCAACTTGAAAAAAATGACTTTTTTTTCTAAGGATTTATTCGTGTAGAAGTTAAATAAAGCTCTACATACAATACCGATTTTTACGCTCGTTCAATCTTTGTATCTTTGTGTGTGAAGGCTTAACCAAAGCTTTATCACAAAAAGCCTTGTTGACCCCCAATAACTGTCAAATCCGAGCCATTATCATTACCGATACGGTTAGCTACGACATCCAGGGACACTCCGCTCCAACATCACTTTTCCAAACTATACGAGAGTTAATAAACAGCATACTTCATCACCATCATATTAGACAATACACGTCCACTGCTGGACATAGATCTCCCACATACGACGCCACCAATAGTGGTCCTGAGCCGCCTTCATCCATCGACTCCCTACGACCGCTACGATGTCGTGGATCCATCTGACTGTCAACACTACGGTTTCATCGCCACAACTCGAGAACATACATAGTAACAATAAAGTACCGAGTTCAGCAGATATTCCACTTTGGCCGATATACGGGCAGACAGAGTCACTTTGTAATATTATAAATGCGAAAGCTTGGATGTTTGGATGGATATTCGTTACCTCTTCATGCCAAAACAACTAAACGGCTGAAATTGCATGCTGGTAGACCTAATCCTGAAATAAAACATAGGCTACTTTTATCCCATAAATCAGGTACGAAGCCGCGGGCTGAAACTAGTGGATGGTATGAATGGCGATGACTTACGTGGATCGGAACGACCCTGTATGGGCACTCTTATCGTAACGTCATTACTTGATAAACTTCAGTCCATTACGTTTGCTCGTAAAAATGGTTTTTTCGTAAGTTTTCACGCATTTAGCTAATCCTCTCTGGATTGCTATCTGAATACAAATATTGCCTAATTCTTTTGAAGTCGCAGAGAGCTATTATATTGTCATTATGTTCCTACAGGATGTTCCATCGAGAATCTAACGAAATGGAGTATTGTTCCAATGTGTTTCGAACAAGTGGACCTTTTTATACAACATTTTGAGAGAAGATGATGATAGTTACGTATCTACCTATAAATTGCATTTTTGGTTTAGCTTTTAGTGACAACCCTTACTTTTGTAGGTAGACCTTCGGGGAGATGTCGCAACTTTCCTGGCTCTACTAATATAAGAAAATTCTGTAGTAGACATATGTATGCCTTCAAGACATATACCACTTGTTTCTGTCATGCTTAAATAAAAAGTTATTCTACTAGGCAATGTTGCGGTTTTTACAGCAACATTGCCTACATCTTTAAACGCAAAATTTTAGTTCTTGTCATGTTTTAAACCACTCTACATTGTAGCATAAAGTTACCTTTTCAATCTGAGCTGTAATGAAATACGACTTTCTTTAAGTATGAAAATTTTTATTTACAAAAAATTTCAAAACTTAAGCAAAGTTGGAGCAGCTTACGGTAGTTCTAATTTGCTTCTAATTCTTCGGTAATCGAAGAACTTGCTGTTGTAGAATTCTTTTTTATAACAAATATTCAACCAAGTCCGAGAAATTTTCAGGGTTGTATGATTCTTATATGAAACCACTTTACTCAACCGAGAATGAAAGTTTCTAGTGCAAACTCGAGTTCACCTGAAGATGCAATCTCGGCAATATTAAATAACATTTTTATAAGGAAACTTTGACATTACAACGTATGCAAATAGATTAGTCCATAATGGTGCTTGTTTTGCAAAACCTTTAACAAATTGCATTTATAAAACCTATTTTTAGCCTCCCGCGATACAGGTTCAGAATTCAAAATTCATATACAAGATTCATTTTTTTTACTTCCGGTACTTCTCAGTCATACCCTGACGATAGGTTTGAATTGAACAGCTGTAATTCCGATTAAATTTCTGTAAAAATATAACGAATAAAACTATAGTCCGATTTGGTATCCAAGATATTTAATGTCAACAAAGACATTTAATACGAATGAAACTTAAAAAAAACTGCCAACAATAACAGAAAACCACAAGTTAACAGCAAGGTTATCACTAAAAACTAAAATACAAACTTCTACAATGTACAATCTCACATGTGCAGCGAAAATTGCATAAATTTGAATTCCTGTTATAATTTGATTTCCTGTTACATTTAATAAAAGATCTCTTGTTCGTTTTGTTCTGCTTCGATGATACAAATTCCGTTGAATATATTCCACCAATATTCCTTGAATTTTGTAACCTTTTTATATACAAAAAATACTCAGATTTTTTAATCGGAGTATAGCATCAACAAACAAATGGCTTCAAAAATTGCATTAACAAGGGGCGATCGTGTCGGACGCACCGCGGGCTAGCTTCGGCCCAATCAAAAGATTTGGGAACCAATCCAGTTGAATGAATGCAATCCAAATACTGGAATACACCTGTGTATATATCGTCAGATAAAATCTAGTAATAGTAACGTAGTGTCTTTTATTTAGTCAACGACACACGTGTCACAGAAAACTCTATTGATGGTTAGGAAATAGGTATTGATGCCATTGATGGTTCTATTAATGGTTGACATGTACATAAATCACATTATATTTAGACTTAGATAGGCAAAATAAATGCTGTTTGGGGTGGAAACCCTTAAGGTCCTGGGGTACACGCAATATTATAAAGATATTTCAAAACTCCTAATAGAGTCCACAGTTGATCGGAATGCTGGCTTTTATTTTGGTCAAAGAATTAGTATTGCCATTCAACGTGGCAATGCTGCTAGCACTCTGGGCACTTTGCCTTCTGGTGACGGGTTTGAATTTTTATAAAAAAGATTTTTTGTAATTATTTTAATCTGTTATTGTTATTTTTTACATGTATTAGTATTTATGTACGTGATACATGTATAAATTGTTACAATAAACAAAAAAAATTAGTGATTAAAGTCAATAACACTTTATTTCATATTTAGTTACTATTTATATGTACAGTTTATATTAAAATTTGACTTGTGTGAGTTCTTATTTTGTAATTAAATCCAAACTTGCATAAATATGATTTATTGAATTCAATAAATGTCTAAAAACATCTTGGAGTAGTTTCTCAAAATCAGTCATTATGCCTATTGCCTTCATACTTTATAAGTTTCTGGGTCGTCAATATAAAGCGTATAAAGTAAAGAAGGATAAATAGACAAGTAAATAAACGTTCTTTAAGAACAATAAATTTCAATCTCAATGCTTTTTTGGAGATGTTTGTTACTGTAAGTGCCTATTTGTATCGTTTGGCAAATTGAGCTCTTCTCGCTCGAGATTTCATTACGACAACATGTTATAGGTAAGTGAGGCTGTTACGCCTGATTTCCAAATAACAAAAATAAATGTGTAAAAACAGTGAAGAGCTATGAATATGTACGTAATGTTGGTATTTTCGATGACGCTGTTTTGTCATGCTTTTGGTTATTTTGACACATTTGCACTTTGTCGAAAACAAACCTTGTAAAGATAATCAAGCCGGATATCACAAAAAACAAGAGATTAGTTTTAGCTCGTATATTAGTACGATATTATAGTTACCTAGGTACTAATGAAATTTCCGTAAATTCGATATAATACTTACCTAGGTACTAATGACAATTTCCGTAATTTAACATAATTTTGTGTAATTTGACCACAGCTGGAATACATTTTATTAAATACAATCTATTTAAAATTAATGAAATATAATACATTCAATATCAATTCATACATTAAAAAAAAAAAAAATACTAATACATATACATAATACATATACTAATACATAATACAATACAATATACAGGGTTATCGGTAAATAAGTAACACTACGTGAACTGCAAGTTCTGCCCATCATCACAAACACGTTTGTAAAGACGCCAGGTCTTAATTCTAAAACTTGGTAATAGCACAGTATACATATATTATGGATCCATATATGTACTGGGGTAATAGGTACCCTCCGCTATTAAATAATCGTTCGTTAGAGAGGTTTTATTTGAAACGCAACTTAAAAACAGCTCTGCCCTGAATTAATAGAAGGTATGAGATTGGAAGATCGGTCTTAAGTAACTCGTTGGGTTCCAGACAAAGATTTTTTTCATTTAGTATCACAGGTGATATTTCTTTTTTTGTTTAAGAATTTAGACCTGGTATCCTCACGAACGTGTTTGTGATGATGGGCTGGACCTGCAGTTCACGTAGTGTAACTAATTTACCAATAACCCTGTATATAGTACAAGGGTACAATACAGTACACGTCATAGTTCATCATTTTGAGATACAATAAGTGTATATTAATAAATACATTCCATTTATTTTTATCACATTGACTTTTATATTATTTACACAAACACAGATATTTCAAGAAATTCAGCCTTTTTAAGTCGACGATTGACCGAAAAATTGTATCAAAGAAGACCCCAATTAAGGGGGACAGACGCAGAGGTCGCCAATTAGAACCTTACACCTTTGCTTGAGACAGGAAGGACCTCTTTGCAATGTCACAAACTTAGTTTTTCAGTAGGTCTTGGTGCTAGCGTCGCGTTTTTTGTTACATTCAGCGAAAAATAATGAAGGAAAATATTTAGCTACGAATTTGCCCGCCGGCAAAGTAAAATTGGTAGAGCTCTACGAGATAGTGATTCATACAATGTTTTACTAATTGTCGGGGCTAAATGTTTTACTGTGAGCGGTCTTTTATGTTTTTGAATGTATTAATTTAAATTACGTTTCAAACATCTTTTTTTATTTTAAAGTTTGTGAAAAAACCTTTTTACAGAGATAAAAATAATGTGCTGGCTCAAGATCAAAGCGCAATATAGCTACGTGAGGAAAAACTAATTGCGTTTTAAATTAGGGCCAGGGTCCACCTTAGTGAAGTCGTCCGCTCCACTAACATTAATATATATGAAAACTAGCCGTTACCTGCGGCTTCGGACGAGTTCTTCAAGTAGCCTAAGTCCGTCCCCGGGATACCATTTACCTACCTGTAAAGTTCATTAAGATTCGTTCAACCATTAAGTAGTGTAAAGAAAATAGACAAACACTCACAGACAGAAGTTATTTGTGAATTTATAATATGTGTATAGATGACCAACATAATAATAAAACCTATTGTTAAAAAGCTTTTTTAACCGACTTCAAGAGGAGGTTCTATGTTCAGCTGTAAACATATGTATATCTTTTTATGTATAATGCGCGTCAGAATTAAGTATCCCCCTTGTCTAAGAGAGATAGGGAGATATGGGGATACTTAATTCTAACGCGCACTGTACATACGCTCGTTGATTTTTCGGTCACTTATGCACCGATTTAAAAAATTCTTTCTTTACTTTTATGTGTTGGAGATGATGAAGAATAATTAGAATAGTCATTTATCTCATCAGTATCCCGAGGAATTCCTATTTATCCCGTCAAGCATAAAAAACAACATAATACTTTGAAAAATCACGACAAGCTACAACAACAATTTTTGGTTATATCTTCGCCAATTCTGAAGAGATTTTAATGATTATTTCCTTTTTGTATAAAGGTTGATTTTGAGATATGAGATAATCTGATAAAAGTTTGATGCTCGAGGAATTTGTGTGTGCTCCGCCAAACATATCTAATACCATGACATGCAAATTTTCATGATCACTAGTGACAAATGGCAATCGGTGTAAACAACCTAAAAGAGTCAAGTTTTGACAAGATGTCGCCACTTGAAAAATTAGATCGCGCATTCGAAGTTTTCCGGGTTTAAAACTACGTCCAAACCCATTTTTATTATTCATGAATTTAAAGTAGGTTATATAGTATGGTTTCTTAAAACAGACTTAGACCTGTATTTGAGATGCCATGGGTAAATTATTTACAAATCCCTATTCTGTTTTCGTGGAAACAGGCCCTTACGTTTGTAGACAATTAAAAATTCGTATCTTTGTTTGGTATACCTACATTATATGTAAGTAAACCGTTTTCTTTGTCTATTACATTGATACCTAAAGAATTCCACAAATCTTTACCATATTTATATTTTTTCGTAAATTAGTTCGTTTTTCGAGTGCCAGACCTATTCCTAACAATTCTTCCACCTTAAACTCTAAAACACCTAAACACAGCTCTATCACCTACGTCATAAAGGTCACATAAACCACCTACAAATCCAGATATACTCAACCAATTCAATATCGTTAGCCATAACTTGTCTGAATCTGCTGTCCTCTCACGTACGGTGTTATGAAAAATATATATAAGTTTATATGAAAAACATACGTTACTGTGATAAGGAGCTATGGGCTGTGGGCTTTTCATTCTGGGAGATTTGTTACAGTACTATTTCCCACGGCAAAGGATGGGTGTGTAGTGTGTGCTACAACGAAACTCCAAGTGGGTTGTAAAAATTATCAGTTAGGTAATAAATTCAATCAAATTGTGTATTTTACTCTACTATTAGTTGTAACTACTTTTGTAACGAGGCTTCTTGTTCACTTCTTTTCACCTTAACATTGAAAACAAAAAAAAACATTAAAACAAACAAAGAAGTGAACAAAAAATCAAATGATCACTTTATTTACCAATTTTACTTAAATATTAGATAACATGTATTTTGACGTGTCCAAGGCCCGTATTATGAAAGCTCGCTCAGTCACCGATCTATGCTTGAGTGACGTTTATTCCATAGAAAAGCGTTACTCAAGCATCGATTGATAACTGAGGAAGCTTTTATAATACGGGCCTAAGAGTCCTGAAAGGTAAAGTAAATAAACCACTTTTAGTTTTGAATTATTGATGGAACAAGCCAATTCCAATAAATACAAAAAAAAGTAAAATCAATAACATTATTAATATGACTTGATTTCCATATTCACATAAGTGAATACAAAAACGGAGGAGTAAAACTGACATCCGTTTGACCACAACCTCACTTGATGGAAAGTTAGTGACGATGTCACACATCTTTTTTGGCTTAGTATGAAAGCTTTCGCGAGACGACGACACAACCGCCAAGTACGCGAAGTTCGATCAGTAATCTGTGAAATACCTGTTTAAAAAAATCCGTCTTCTCTACTATCTTTTTTATTTAAGCTAGGATTAAGAAAACGTCTTTTAGAATGTTAAGTGCTCAAAATACGTAAGTAGGTTGATAGAAAGATGTATATAGACTTTTTATTGAGTTCCCACACAAACAGCAAAGGTAAAGACAAAAAAGAACAAGAGCAGTATTTCAGGAAAAAAAAGTAAGCAAGTAAGAGGTACTTAAGTTATTACACAAGACTAGAAGATAAAAAATACCTGTCAAAGTTTACCGCTTCAGTTTTTCAAATTATTGCAAAAAGAAACACACAGCAGCCACAGCCAGCAGCCAGCAGCTAACCCCCTGACGACATTACACTGGTTATTTAAAAGCTGGAAATTGCGGAAAACCACTTGTCGTTGCAGGGTATGCAGTCCGAACGGGGGACACTTTCGGCACTTTCGGTAAATGGGAGTAAAACCGGTTATAAGGGTAAACTGACGGTTCGACTAACTGACGCGGATTCGGGGTTAAATTGGATAGTGTAAAAGGTGTGGGAAGTAAAGAGATTGCTTGTAGATTTTTGATTTTGTTTAGTCACGTATGTATTATTGACTTTTTTAGTTTTACATTCAGTTCCCGCTTGTGTTGTTAAATCATTAACCTCTGAATACTCAAACGTAACTTAGATTTAAGCATGTCTCAAGTGACGAATTTAGAACATAATATATTTCCATTGAAAACTGTCGAAAAATCGCGAATCAATACGTGCTTAGATGTCAGTTCCGTTTGAGAATTTGAACGTTAAACATTAACAATTAAACATTGCAAGCTCTCCTACAAATATTTGGATATCTTGTAACATTCGCCCCGCAACGTGAATCGAACCGACGACGAATTTACGCCTCATGGCAGACCAACTGCGTCACAGAAGTTAAAAATATTATATTTTTATTTCCATACCAACTTCGATTTAAATCTAGAAGTTCGTTACTTAAATTTAATTTTAAGTAAATTCAAACAACAATTACGTAATCGTTCGTAATGGAATACATTAATTTAAGCTCTATGAAAAAAAAACTATCTTACATTTTCAAATTTTAAAAATATTTAGATAATACCCCGGGGTAATAACCTTATATCTCAGAAATTCGCTATTTTCATAAAAATATTCGAGTTGCCTGGTACTGAAAACACATCTTCAAGGCTTTTCAAGCTCCAAGTGTGGGCTGCCTCATTAGCGTATTTTCTGTCTCTTTCTCTCTAAGTTTATGGATGCATCTGTCCTCTTCGCGCTTACGGTTTAATATGCCGTAGTTTTAGATGTGTCACTAGAGATATAAATAGAGGAGTAGTTAAAACTTTAAACTTGAATTAAAGTTACTCACTTGTCCACTGGATAAAAGTCCTAGCGTATGCAACATCGGTATTTACAATATATTAAAGGGGGCGTCTACTGCTAGCATGTTTAAAGTGTCCTTTATTGACCGGTAATTTCTCAGAACAGGGATATAAGAAATATTGTAGACCCATTCAGTAAGCTAGACGGGAAGGGAAACTCGGAAGATTGATCGAACTTTCAATTTTCTAAACGGTTACTTGAACTCCTAGGAGATAATAACTTACAACTGTAGACACATAATGTTTAATGCCGTTAGAAGAAACGTTAGAAAGAAAATTTTAGCACAAAAAACGCGAATTATAGTACCTATACCTTAGTCTTAGAATTTTTGCAAACAAACCACGACACAAATAACTTTCTTGCTTGGCGTCGAGTCTCAAATATACTCGCAATTGTATGCAATATTTATGGAAGGAAGGATATCAAATCGAGAAGTAATGTAAATTGCGTATAAAAGGACGCGGCATCAGAGTGAATTTTAGGTTATGTATGGGTGCTTTGTTTACAAAAATTCTGTAAGGAGTTTGGCTAAGGTATAACTAAATAATTCTCAAATATTACTTTGTAAGAAAAGTTAGTAAATTTTTCTAAGGTGTTTATCATTATATTTTTACTGCATGAACCCTTGTCCATGAAGATCTAAACTTTCGTAGACGCTGCGTAGCAAGATGCTACGTAAGTGCTACGAGAATCAGGAGCTACGAAACTTCGTAGCAAAGTTGGGAACTTTTACAAAATAAAAGCCATTCCTGTGGTTATACGCCAACAAACCCCGTATTTCCTGATATTGTGACTGTTTTGTAATGTAAACTCTATAGACACGTGCGAAGGATTTAGTTTAGATCGGCAGTTATGATAGAATTGAAACACAATAAATCGGAAGTGACTCAAAATCATTTGAATACATTAGTTACAATAATACATTAGTATAATAAAAAGTATATTTCTATGTATTGTATTATGTATATCAGTTATCTTGTACCCATAACACAAGCTCTGCTTAGCTTGGGACTAGATAATGCTGTGTGAATTGTCCAGCATTATTTATTTATTTTATAATATAATAC
This sequence comes from Eupithecia exiguata, assembly GCA_947086465.1. Classification (NCBI taxonomy): domain Eukaryota; kingdom Metazoa; phylum Arthropoda; class Insecta; order Lepidoptera; family Geometridae; genus Eupithecia; species Eupithecia exiguata. The sequence goes on from OX352246.1 coordinate 1,513,649, forward strand.
AATATATACCTAGATAGGTATTTTTTTATTATACATAGAAAACGCCCAGAACTCTCTGTACAAATATTCTATGATTGGAAAATTCTATATCAAAACCAAAACTAAAGATTGTACTGTAAACACGGCAAAAATATGTATTTTTATTAAATAAGAAAAATGTTTCCATCAAAGCATGACAATATTTCTCGCAAGTTGCCTACCTTGAGTAGATATTTTTGAAAAGCATTTTTACTTTGTTCTTTTGTTTTATTAAACGTCTGTCCTTGAGTGTGGTATCACGTGACCGACTGCGATATATGTTTACGTTATACCGGCTTACGGTACAACGTAGCAGACGGTAATCTTTGCCTCTACCATGAGTCTAGTTTTATTTACCTCGTAACCCCACTTTTGAACGTGCCTTCGCCCCAAACAAGGCTGGGTCTGACTACCATCACCACGCTTGACATTTGCTGGATTTCATTGCCTAACATTTTTGCAATTGTAATATTTTTTGGACGCACAGACCTACTGGGAATAAGCGATCTTTAGAGGGTCGTGACGTGATAGGATTATTCAGGTCTCCGCTCAAAACCAGCGCTAGGTCGACACATGTGTATCCGTCACAATGCTGCCATGTTTGCCTTGCGCACTGCTACGTACACAATTTCAATCATGCAACGTAGCATTAACTTTTATAGTTTAATTTATCGAGTAGTAAGGTAAAAAAGTAGAAAGGATAAGGAAGAAAGGGGGGTAGGGAAGTTCGTCGAAGGTTAAAAAAAACATTTCATTTCATTAAACTTATAAAGTCAAAGTAAATCGTCATTAGATATCCGAATTTGTCAAACTGGTTTTTTCCATGGTAGCAGTATTTTATATTGCAACTTCGTAGTAAGGGTAACTCATAGCTAGACTTGTCTCTGGGGACTCACGCACGATGTGTAGTCCCATGGGCATTACCAGGGACCTACAATAGTATTACTAACTGGATTTGGAATGTTACTTCGGTACTAAATGGTCTAACGAAGTTAACTAGGAATAATGATATACAGGGTTATTGGTAAATTAGTGACAATACGTGAACTGCAGGTCCTGCCCATCATCACAAATACAACCACACAAACCACACAGTAAAGGCGCCAAGTCTAAATTCTAAAAAAAATATAAGTCACCTCTGATACTAAATGAAAAAACATCTTTGTCTGGAACTTAACGAGTTACTTAAGACCGATCTTACACTCTCATATCTTCTGTTAATTCAGGGCAGAGCTGTTTTTAAGTTGAGTTTCAAATAAAACCTCTCTAACGAACGATTATTGAATTGCGGGGGGTATCCATTACCAATACCAAAATTAAGAATTAAGACCTGGCGTCTTCACAAACGTGTTTGTGATGATGGGCTGAACCTGCAGTTCACGGATTGTTACTAATTTACCAATAACCCTGTATTTATGTCGTAACAAATATGTTTCTTTATTGCATTCGAAGGTGATCATCACTTTTAAGTGTTAAGTGATGATTCTTTAACATTAAGCTCACCCCATCATCATCATCATCATCAGGCTATAGCGCCCTGTCTTCAGATTGATGCACCCAGCATCTGCCTGCAGTCTTTCGTAGGTCGTCATCCCACCTGGCCGGAGGGCGTCCTAACTACTTTTACCAAGTCGTGGTCTGCAATTAAGAACACGTTTACCCCAGCGGTTTTCGGTTCTTCACGAGATATGGCCGGCCTGCTGCCTCTTCAGCTTGCTAATTCTTAAAGCTATGTCGATGACTTTGGTTCTCTGTCGGATGTATTCGTTACAAATACTATCTTTCAGAGAAACTCCGAGCATAGCTCACACACTAAGATCCAATTTCCCCGTTGCAATTAAACGTGATACATGAATTACGAATACGAATTGATCAACATAAGATAAACTCAGTTCAATGTTTTAACGCACGTTAATCCGGTTCAAGACAAACGGTATAATTTGACCTAAGATTAACCCTTATATTTTTTAATTTATCGTGGCACCTAGTATAATCACAGCATGTAGTCACGTGAAGATTCCGTGAAAACATCGAATTTATAAGTACCTTTATTGACCGGCCTATGACGGACGGACGGACAGTCGGACGCCGTCGTCTAAGTTATAAGGTCACCTTTTTTTAACAAAATGTACCACTACCTATTGTTTTCAGTTACACCCCCCAAAAAACTTTCAGTTTATTGTGAAAATGTTAATTTATATTCATAACAACTTTCTAATCGAGTTCTTTATGAAGCCTTTTGTCCTTTCGATATTATACTTAAGTAGGTACTTTAGGAGTTTTCGTGAGCGGAGTAAGCATTATAAATGCCTATACGAGCTTTGTTATTAACGTGAATAAAACCCAAACTCGATGTATAAAATGATGAGTTAAGCTTTGAAACTTTTTACAACAAAACCAACATAAATAATCAAAAGTGAACAAAAACCATAATTGGCAGGACTAGGTTCATAATTCACATAATTTAAACAGTTCCGAGTGTAACATTGAAAATCTATGTCCAAAAAAACAATCAATTAATAGGTCTTATCTATTGTTACAGAGTCCACCATGTCGCGACTTTCAAAAACCATCATCACCTTCCTGACCTTACACATGATCGCCTTCGCCACCAGCCAAGAGAGCGACAAACGAGGTCCACAGGGATTCTTCGGCATGCGAGGCAAGAAGCTCATGGAGGGAGAGCAGTTCTACAAGAGGAAACCACAATTCTTCGTCGGAGTAAAGGGGAAAAAAGACATGTATGACATCAACGATGTTTTAGAGGACTATAACAAACGCGCGCCTATGGGTTTTATGGGAATGAGAGGCAAAAAAGATCTGTTTTTCGACGAAAAACGTGCCCCGATGGGTTTCGTCGGAATGAGAGGAAAGAAAGACTTCTTCTCTGATGAGAAGAGAGCATCGATGGGATTTGTCGGTATGAGGGGTAAGAAGGAGAACGAAGACAGCCTTTACTACCCAGAAAGATTCGATTATATCCCAAAACAAGGGTCACTGATTGGTCAAATCGATTACAATTCCAATAGCGAAGAGTTTCCGCTTCTAAACCAAATGCTAGCAGAATACCTGACCAAAGAAGACCAGAACGAGATGGATCAGAGTCAAACAAACGACGAGCGCTTTACGAATGAGATCGAAAAACGTGCGCACCAGTTTTTCGGGGTTCGTGGAAAGAAATCTCTGCAGAACAAGCGCCCATACGACGTGAATTTCAGAGGAAAGTTCATAGGAGTTCGCGGGAAGAAGGATTTGAAGAACAGTGGGCCTCAGGAGATCAAGTTCCTGATGGATGGACCTTTCCCGAAGAGGAAGGGAAATATGGGCTTCGTTGGTATGCGTGGCAAGAAGTGGACTGATGGTGAGGAAATTTGAGCTTTAATTCGAATTAGCCTGAGGTCATACGTTTTTTATCGAGTTGTGTTGTGAGTCGCGTTTAAACTAAAATGACATTTAAAAGAAATAACAACTCATCGTGAACTTTAGTATGAAGTGCGAACATAACATTACTTAATATGTGGCGCGACGTTCAACTCAAAATATTAAGCTGTTTTGGCCTCGTATTTTTTTATTTGTTTCTATAGTCTACAGGGTGGCTTTTTGAGATGGGAGTGGAGGGCCAAAATCCGAAACTATGAGAGTTAGAGAACAGTCGTGAAAGGAGTCATGAGCTCAATTTAATAGAAAATAAAAACTGTGTACTTAGTTTTCAAATTTTTTATACCGAATTTTTTGCGTAATTCATAAGGAATACCTACATGTTTTACCGCAGAAAAACCACATTAAAATATAGGCCTATCCTATCTTAGCTAATGGCAAGTATACCAGTTATTCGTAAAAGATCATTTAAAATTTTCACATTGATATTTGGTAGGGGGTAATTGTGAAAAATTGCCATTTCCTTTCACTATAAATAATGCATTTCTTTGAAAAGATTGATCCTTGTCAGTGACCGAATCTGTTGGTGCAAAAATATAAGATGTCCTGTTTTTTGAAAATCAGTCGGTTCGGTTTTTTGCAAAAGTAAGATTAAAAAAAATATTAATACCTATCTAGATTTTACCTTCTCATAAATCGAGGTCATCACAAATTTGAAGACTTTTCAATAACTCTCATGGTTTCGGAATTGGACATCCACTCTTATCTCAAAAAGCCATCCTGTATAGTACATAGTGCGTAGCGTTACCGTATAGTGAGCAACACGCGAGAATGTTAATAAATTAAATGTCCTGGGGGTCCTAGCTCCTACTGGTGGTGTCCTAGCTTCTTGTCTTCCATCTTCCGGACTTTCTACTCACAGAATCATCCTCCACCTTCGTTCCTTCAATAAAAGAGCGGTGGTTTTGGCGCCTTATTTGCTGGTGTTAGGTATTACTACTTGATGACTGTTTGATGTAATTTACTATATTACTTTTCTACATAGTTTGTAAATCGCGCAGTGTGATAAAGCCACAGCATTACCCTTTTAAATGTGGGTGTATAATGTAGATGGATGGGTAACCCTCACTTTAAAACCGAGATACTATATTTAGTACTCAAATAAATGAGTTTGAAAGCCATGTCGATGGTGACTTATTACAAAACTTTGTGATATTTCCCGATTCGTACGTGAGGATTATTTTATGCGTGTCTAACGGTTCGGTTTCAAACTGTAATAGGAACTGATTAATTATTTAGGCTTTTAATGTTTGTGTGCCGATCTATTACTTTTTTGTGATAGCAAATTTAAATTCATAAAATATTCAAGCCTTTCTTTTGAAAGTTTATCTTTACAAAAGAAGCCCATTAAAAACTAATTAATAATTTAACTGTATATAATGAATACCACTTAACCTTTTAACATAAACCTTTTTTTTCAGAATCGAGCCCCGAAAGAGAAAATTAAAGAGAATATAACATAAATAATAATATTACCTACTACCCTATAGACCTTCTTCAAGACTTCTTCGATGACATATCTCTACTACACTTAATTATATTATAAAAAATGTTGTATCGTATTTTAAGAGCTACCGATTTGAAAAATATTCTATTTAGAACTTATTGCAGACGTTATTTCGTTAAGAATGGTCAATATATTACAGTATAAAAGCTTATTTTAGTGTATTTTCATGTGATTTCGAATTAATTTTAGTTTTAAGAATAATTGACTACCTATCTGTTTATTATTTGGTTTCACTAGCTATTTGTAGTATATTATGTACGTAGGTACATACTTATTTTGTTCCTATTCTGGTGTCCTTAAATGTATATCTAGTTTGAATGTTCTCTCGATTCCTTGGTAATAAAACTTTTTCGTAGATGAGACGACTTAGGTCCAACTTCACCGGTAGCAATGGAACGCGTTCAATATAAGATAAACTTAGTTTAACGTTTAAGATGAGCCGAGTGCCATAAAAATGATCCGATTCATACTGAACTTGAGATTTACGCCCGATTTTCGGCGTTTAGCTTATCAAAACCAAAACCAATAGTTCAAGAGCTGTAATGTACCACAAGTTTGAACTCTAACGAAAGTAAGTTCAGTTGAAGTTAGTTTTGGCAGCGAACGGTGCAATTGGACCTCGGCTGATTTGACTCTACTCAAAGGTACAGCGAGTCAAACAAATGTCTTTATAAATACAATAAAGTTGCCTAACGTAAAAATTCGCGTTGCGTCAAACATAAATTATTCAAGGGCCTAAACTTTAGTTCAAGTACCAGGTACATAAAGTTGTCTCTATCTATTAAATACTTGAATAAAATGGTTAAATGTGATCTCACTGTGTATCATTTCTATTTATTATCTTTATAAATGTATATTTCTATTGTGTATTAAAAATATAGTACTATTAGAATATTTTATAAAAATATTTCTTCTAGTCAAATAATGCAAATTGAATTGTTAAAATTATAGAATTAATTGTTAAAAATTAGTAGCTAGCTTCAAGATCTGTTAAAAAATTGTAGATTTATTCAAACAACTAAAAATATAATAATGTATCTTATTGAAATTTAGAGTATTTTTAAAACCCAATAGTTTTTTTATCTATTTTCTTTAAACATTTTGAAAGGCTGGCAAAATGTTTGAATTATGTTTCTATTTATAACAATAGCATATTCCTTGTGGTATATTAAACGCAGTTGCCAAATAACGAATGTGGTTTTATTTATATTATAATCAGCGACATACATAGATCAGCACACTACCTGCAAGTTTGAAAAGTCTGGCTATCGAATTTTGAAACTACCAGGTTAGACTTTTTTTTCGTCTGTCCGTCTGTCACCAGGCTGTATCTCATGAACCGTGATAGTTAGACAGTTGAAATTGTCACAGATGATGTATTTCTATTGCCGCTATAACAACAAATACTTAAAAACAGAATAAAATAATTATTTAAGGGGGCTCCCATACAACAAACGTGATTTTTTGCCGTTTTTATAGATAATGGTACGGAACCCTTCGTGCGCGAGTCTGACTCGCACTTGGCCGGTTTTATTTATATATTTTTTTCGAACAACTGGTGTGCTTGCCGCTAGACAGGTTATGTAACCTATATTTCAAAGGAGTTTGTCCTCGAAACTAACTATTCCTGATGAATTTTGTAAACTTAAATGATTAATCACGAAAAACAAATAAGGCATCAGTTTTTATTTTCTCATAAATTGAGCTCATGACTCCTTTCATCACGACTTTTTTCTAACTCATAGTTTCGGATTTAGCCATCCACTCCCATCTCATAAAGTCCCCCTGCATAAGGTTCCAGGATCATGCTGGAATGCATAATAATGCTGGACCATCCACAGAACATCTTAGTCTAAGAGAGAGCTTGTCTAAGTGCTTATTTTGTAAGCCTAAAGAAATAAAGTTATTGACTTTTGACTTCATCTAGCCCCACTCAAGTTAAGCAGAGCTGATATTATACAACTCGCTTAGAAAGAGGTAGGTTAGGTGCCAATGTGTTTTTGGAATTGACTGTAGTACCTAAGAAATTAAATATGTTCCCAAAAATTTTCGATTTCGGCAGTTACCCGGACTTCAGGTTCGAGTCCTGCCGAAATCGAAAATTTGTGGGAACCTATATTTAATTACTTAGAGATTAGGTACCTACGAATAAATTATTTATTCGTAGATTACCCAGAGTGCGAGGGCTTACGCAATAGGTAACACAAAACCTATTTCACTGCATCTTCCAAATATAAAAATAAATCCACTTACCAAACAATATCAACATGTTTGTTGGTGTTTATGTAGAAAACTCATTTTGACTTCTTGACACACTCTTCACACCACTTATTTTTCACTCGCGAAATTCTGACTTCAATAAAAAACCAAGTCACAGATGAGAACCGTAATTCGTTTTTCTGTTTCACAAAATTTTGCATGGTTCCAATAAAACAAGGAAAATAATCAAACCATTAGTATTACTGACTTGTTGCCCGCGGCTTTGCCGACTATCAACTTACAATAGCAATAAGATTTTCCAAATGAAACCTTCATAAAATTTCATAGTATTTTATTACAACTTCTCCTTAGAAATCCACCGATAACTAACTAATATAGAACGAATAAGAAGCCATGTCATGATAGACATGTGGGGTGATTTTATTGTATTCGGCGACGCCCTCTGTGGACGCAGATTGTGGGTTCGATTACCGCCTTGGGACACATGTTTGTACTGCAAATGTTTGTCCCGAGTGCGGTATTCGCAAGTGCTACTAAGTAGGTAACCTATAAGTACTCGTATTATCGTAAGACAGTAGATGAATTTCACAAAGTACCAGGAGACCATATATGACTATAACCAGTTATGAAAGAAGGAACTTAGAGGTTCCAGTTATGTCTAGTTATGAAAATAGAAAAAAAGTCTTGTTCTATAACTGATTATTAAACAGTGAAAACATTTCCGGATGCATAACCAGTTATGAAATCTTAGTTATGAAAATGGACGAATGGGTATTTTATATGTAGATATAATAAAAAAATTCTTTCCATGTAATATGGATATTGTATTATGTATATCAATCATCTAGTACCTATAACACAATCACTGCTTAGCTTGGGACTAGATGGCGCTGTGTGAAATGTCCAGCATTATTTACTCATAGTAAATTCTTAGATACTGGTTAACACAGCTTCATCTAGCCCCGATGTAAGCAGAGCTTTTGCTATGGGAATATTTTGATAATGACCGACAGACAGATTTTTTTTTCTTTTAAAATATACATAGAAAGCACCCGGATTTGGAGATTGAAACTTATAGTTACAGACCATAGAAAACGTTTTAAATGCTGAAAAAAAATTAACTACCATGAGAACGAAACCCTACCTCGTTCTCATGGTAGGTAGTTATTTTTTTTACAAGATTGAACATGATATAAAAATCATTCAATCACACTAATACACCCTCACCTCACAGTCGCCCCATCGGACCTCTCTTTCTAACAAACGGTATGAAAGAGAGACATCCGATAACTGAAAGTGCATAATATACCTACCTTATTCATGATTTCAAAGATTTATACGTGAAAATCATCGATCAAAAATGTCCGGCTTTGCCGGCCCCCCTTAGATTCACAATGCGCACGCCACAACCTTCAGTAGCAAAAGAGAGACACTTTGACATGTTAGGAAAGCTTTTCAACTAGTGTCATTTTAGCGTTCAGACAAAAAGCATGGGTACAAAAAATGCAAGAATCACTCGTCCAAAGTGCTGAAAAAGGATGGAATTTCTTATTTTCAGTAAGTTTATATATATTTTTTACCCGTATATTGAGATGTGAGTCATATACTTGTGAAATCAGCATAAAATATTGTTGTTTGGTTTGCCTATGTTAAAATATTAATTTTGTTCTAAATTGATAAATGGAGAGGCTATTTCTTCTAAAAATTTTTTTCATTTTTACTATGTATTAATATATTTTTCATAAAAATAAGTTTAATATTACTAGTTGATGATTTTTAAAATAATTAGTTGGCCCGCCCTAAAATTTCATTTGCGTAGACTCTCTAATAAAAGAAAGACTAGGTTCTTACCTACCTACCAGAAGTATGAATTTATAAAACGTTTATTTTTTTCCCGTAAAAAAAACTCTTGCAAAGCCGCAGACAGGAACCAGTTCTTTTTAATCTAGAGTGCCTGCCTGAAATTGTATTGTAAGTTTAAATTATTGTATGTCTGAAATGACCCTTTTGTATAAATACCTACTGTTGAGACACCAATTTATAGTTTCATCAATAAATGATTCGTTATCTTTACCTGAATTCTGTTAATTAATCCTTATAGAAAATAAACTGAGTAGGTAGGTATATAATTCTCAGGTAGGTACCTACCTACTTACAAAATAAAATAAAATGAATTCGACTCCACCAATCTCTTGTTCCGTATGGAAAAAACTTGTCAGGCTCTGCGCAAACTGTCTGCGTCAAAACAAAACGAACCCAATTTTGAGTGACATTTTTGTAAGGCTCTAGGTATCTACGGGGGAGGCCGCGAACTCCTTATTTTTGATCGAAGGTGAAAATGGATTAGCAAAAATAAGAAGCAAAACCGAAATACTCACTATCTTGTAATAAAGTCTTAATTAGCGTTTCGATATGCGAATTTACTCGTTTACCTGACAGACTTCATTAGTAAATTTTAAGATATTTTAAATAAAATAAAATAATCCCATTTTATGATTTATTTAGGGGTTTAAGTGAATGTTACATAAACAATGATACTAAAAGTACATGGTATAACATTAAATATACAGGAATATTATGCCCAAAATTGAGTTCTCAAACGTAACAAGAGAATAGCGTAGGGCATAGGAGTTCGATTAATTTGTTACAAAACCTAATAAAAATAATGTTAGTTAATAACTTGAAGCAAGATCTAACATTTCGTGTGTGATACTCAATTCATAGTTCCATTGGAGGGCCTTGGCTTTATTCTAGAACAAACTAAACCTGATTCTAGATTTAACCGTGACTCATCCAGATTTAAGTTCTAAAATAAACCTTATACATAGATAAATAGAAGATATTTTTCAAATTTACCCCCAGTTATAGCTCAGCTAGCTAATTTACATGTTTAATATTGAAGAAGCTGATAACAAAACACATTGCGATCATAGACCAGTCGATCAATATTAGTTTGTTCTTGATATTTCCATCGTAAATCCATCGAAAGGTTTACTCCCGCCGTGTAGGCTACATAAAAGTTTAACATTATGAATATGACATCAAATAAAACGTTATTTAATGAAATTTGACGCCATATTGAAAAACGAAAATTAACATTTTATTTAGTTCAACACTAACTACTTATATTACATGTTTTATGCAAGTATCTAAATAAATTAATTATTATATATCGTTTTGTTGCATATTTCATTAACTAGGCGATCGGCTAGCTTATTCAAAATCTACACGAAATTGATAAAGCATTTCCGTTACAACAAAGACATTAGACTAACCAAAAAGCCAGCAATTTGCGAAAAATGCCGTGCCTGGAACTCATTCGACTCGCATGAACAGAAATCTGATAAAAACATGCGTAAGCGCATCAGTTCATGTGAAGCGTGGCGCGATATCTGTCTCGCTCGCACTTACACCTTCCGTGTATATTTCTGTCGCTAAAAATATATGATCTACTAAACGACTCTTCAAGTTCTCTTTTACAAATTTTTAAAATTTCGGCTTTAGACCAAATTTTCGCTTTGATACCATTATTTGAAATTCCGATCCAAGTCAGTCATTTTGCACAAGGCATTTTTGTATGTGCTGATTTTACCTTCAAATTGGTCGAAGCATGTGCTTACCCCATCAGTATTTTGGTCAAAACTTGATCTGGCTTTTCAATGGACACTCATACCAGCTTTACAACGGTATATCATCATCCAGTACGCACAATATCCATAGATATGTTCTCGAAACGGAATAATATGTATACAAAATTAATTTATTAAATCACAATAAATAGAAACTTAAGCTAACGATACACACACAACCTAACGAACTTTTGACGAAACTATAAATTCATTAAACTTAATGATTTTTTTACCATTTGCGTATATAGAGATCAGTTTCGGTCCCAGAATTGGCCCGGATTTAAAATCTTATCTCGATAGACCCAAATGGCAGATTCCTATTTATATGTTATGTCTTCACCTAATTTATTTGTTAACGTTACTAAACAAAACAACCTTTCTCCTTATAATCCTTTCTCAACTTTAGCAATGTTTTGTCTCTTTCTGACTGTCAAAGAAAAACGAATCTCATCGAAATCGAATCGAAATTCCGCTGGTATGATTTCGCGGCGGAGATGTACTACGGGCCTGAAGTTAAGAGAGTTTATAGCCCACAACAGACGGAGCTATAATATATATTAATATAGTAAGCTATATATTACGGTATGGCAAGCTGCCACAGACGGTGGCTATGCTATAATATATATTTTTGCACTCATAACTCTGCGGCCATCATGTCTTACTATACCAAAATATATCGTGCTATATCTATCGAAATATTTTGAGGACGTAATAAAAATATACGTTATCGCTGCGTCTGTGTTCACTCGCCGATTACTATAGAAAATATACCGTAATATACCTTGCTATGATTTATATTAATATATATTATAGCTCCGTCTGTTGTGGGCTTACAAGTGAGGGAGATAAATGAATTGGATTGATGATAATTTGATAATGAGTTTCTAAGCGACGAATATGATTTTATTGAACTTCATTTTTAAATACTTACTTCTCTTTTATAGTTCTGAAAATACAAGTTTCAAGATGGAAAGATCTTTAGTATGTAATATATTTTAAACTTTCTTTTACTCCCGACTTATATTAGAAGAATATTAGCGGAACAATTAATATCTATCCTGATAAACTCTTTTTACAGTTTAAAAAGTATTTAAAAACAAAGCCAATTGCGTACAAAAAAAAACAAAATACCAAAAGCTATTCGTAAAAAAAATCATCGAACGATGGAGCTGCGATTAAATGCATTACAAGATATAATTTTTCATAGTTTTTTTAAGTTAACAACTAACTACAACAACCCACCCGAACGAAGCTTTGTCTCGCTCACTCTCTATGAGAGTGTAAGAGATGGCATTCGGTTACCTAACAGAGATAAATTGATGTATCGACTTCTTGTTGTTGACTTGGGGACATTATCAACCAACGCCATATTGTATTTGTATTGTAGGACATTTAAAAGCGTCATCTAGCCTAAGATGCTTAAGAAGGTATAGGTACCCTTTTTAACCGACAAGAAACAAAAGAGGAAGAGGTTCTATGTTCGGCTGTATTTTGATTGGACCGATTTGGAAAATTCTTTCGCTATTATAAGGAGAATAATCCCGGGGTGGTCCCACACAAAGTTTTATTCCCGAGGGAATTGTCCCGATTTGGAAATAACCTTTTTTTTGTATATATTGAAAGCGAAGTAACATTACTTATTCTATGGTAAAAGTCCTACGGACTAAGGCGATATCCAGACAGAGCAACTTTCGTTGAAGAAACTATCAATTTATTAATATTATCGTACAAACTTCTTCTTAAACTGTGGCTTAAAGGACTAGTATAAGAACTTTATTTGTAGACAGCTAGTTGCCAGAATAGTTGCTTTGTCTGCATAGCGCCTAATAGTTCCGCGGCAGGAATCGAATCTGCAACCGCAGCGTCACCGGCCCTTCACCCGCTGTGCCACAACAGTTATCAGATATTAAATTAATGCAATGAGTAAGTCAATAACCAAAATTACCTCTGTTTCGAAACCGAATGTTAAGTCTATTTTCTACTATTGTCGAAGGCAAAATCTTAGCATTCTAGATTATTTGTATATTGAAAAACAGTGTAAGTTCCTTCGAGTAATCATCTTCACTGGTCTTACGTTCGAGTTTCAGTGTATACATATTGGCTGGCTTGGTTATTGTAAGAATAATTCATTTTATGAATATTTATGAAGGTTTGGGAACAGAAGAGTTAGCACCGATTTTGTTTCCCGTTCAAAGATTGTAATAAAAAGTAAACTAGATAAAACTGTACACAAATCATCACACGAATATTATAAATGCGAAAGCTTGGATGTTCGATACTTCTTCACGTCACTACTGAACGAATTGGACAACATTTTGCATAGCTATATACAGGTAGTTTTAGGCCCGGAATAAAACATAGGCTTTTAAGTTCTTTACACTTAAATCAACTCCCATGGGATAGAAATAACCTCTAAAAACGCGTGAGAACAGCGGACAGAAACTAGTGGGAAATATCCCTTTACAAGTAGTTCAATGTTTTTTTATAATTACGTACTGGGGTAGTTAGTGTGCGTTTTAAGTAAAGCCTGCAATGTCTTTAAAATATTAGTCAATAAGATAAAGCGTTGAGATTGTTTATTCTAAACGTAATATTGCAGATAACTGGGTTTAAAACTAATTGCTTTATATCACGTAAATGAAGCGTCAAAGAAACTCCAAAATCGCATCGAAATTGCCCGCACAACCATCCAACCAATACGTACACTCGGAAGCAACCTTACCCTACCCATCAGGTAACATTCCAACAAAACTATCATTTCGCAACTTCCGTCACTCAATTATGCGACTGCCTACGCAGTTTCCTCTGCAATTTAACCCGTATCTCTCTACAATTAGATTGCATTTTGCAATGTAAGAGGGTGGCTAAGCGTTTTGTGTCCATTGTGCGTGGTAAAATCATCGTCAATTATTTTATCGGGTAGTTTGGTTTGCTCCTGGGTCGTGGTGATCTCGTTCTGTATGAAGTTGGCAGAGAGACCAGCGTTGGTCAATGGTTGGTTGACGTGGGGGCCGTCGCCGTTGCCGTTGTTGGTGCTGGTTTCTGTTGCTTTCGTTGGCTGCTCGACTGGTTTGTCCTCAGACTGGAAATGGATATTTCACTTGTTATTTTTTAGATAGATAGATAGATAAAGCTTTATTTCATACCCCATAACATTCAGTACATTATTAAACTTATCCTATAGAAAGGCAATGGAATTGGCGGCCTTATTGCTTAAAGCGATTTCTTCCAGGCAACCAAGGAAAAAACATAGGATGGCGGTGCTTATGCTAAGGTAATACAAATCAATTATACTAATACACACATGCCAAATAGATTAATATATCAATACATAAAAACATATTAAATTTTATGTGCTTGTATAAGGAATATCCCCAAGATAAGAGTGGGTCGAAAACCTTTGACACGGTTTTTTTAATACTGATAACTGCTCTATGTTTTGTGTTACTATACTGAGTTGGTAGTGAATACTCACATTATGTTGTAGGGACAGGCCCAGTAGATCGGCCGCGTGGTTGCCGTTGGTAGGTTCCGCCGGCGGTGCAATCTCTACGGATCCAGGGAGGGGCACTGACTTTGTTTCCGGGACATTTGCTACTTCCACCTACGAGTAAAATAAAGACCAATGAAAAATCAGAATATAATTTTATTCCGTGATATTTTCAATTACGCTGATCTAGCACGCATAATTCCAATGCTCCCCCCAACAAGAAAGGTTTCGCTAGGATTTAACCTGAGATCACCACGGTTGTCAGAGGAATTGGTGATCGTATTCAAAATATTGAATACACAAAAACACACACACACACACACATGTGTGTGTGTGTGTGCGTGTGTGTGAAACCTGAAGCCCATCCTTTGGTATGTTCCCTTAGTCGATTCTTACGATATCCACTAGCTGAGTTCTAGTTGGTAAAATGGCTTTCAATTCAGTTTGAAAACAGTCGCACTATTTCGGTTAATACTTGCATTTTACTAGTTGTGAATCGCAGTAGATCGTCCGTGGCCACAGATGATTATATAGATGATTATATCAATGATGTTAATGCTTGGCCAGATGTCACCCAGTTCCGCACCGACAATAGTATTATGGGAGAACAATCTCATGCTTAGTTTTATATAAATATTGACCTGTATCTAAATCATATTATATTTAGACTTAGATAGGCAAATAATATTGTATTACATTTTAAGGATTATACAAACTTACTAGTGCGAAAAATAAACCATTTTTCGCTTCTTCCGCTAGTGGACAAAAAATTGAAGCGAAAAAAATCAATAACATTTTGTTTCTTGTTTGATAATAACTATTTATAAAACTGTTCATGTAAAAAAATTTACTTGTCTAAGTGCTTTTTTGTAAGCCTAAAGAAATAAAGTTGTTGAATTTTGACCACATTCCCGTTGTCTTGCGGCGGCGCGCCGTTGGTATGAAAACGGCTTTGTTTTTCAGCTGATTATTGTCTTAATTTACTTTGCTAATAGTACTCAGATTCTCCAGCTACTTGTATTGTTGATGAGTATGTTATGTACCTGACTAGTGGTGAATCCTAGTAGATCGTCCGTGGCCACGTTCCCGTTGTCTTGCGGTGCGCCGTTGTCGACGTGCGGGGCCGGCGTTGGTTCGGGGGCACTTTTATTCTCGTGCTGTTTCTTGTCTTCTTCAGCCTGTGATAATTAAAACTTATACAATACGATCAAACGACGTGACAAACAAACATGATCGTTTTTATCATTTATTTGTATCAAATTTAATTTTGATTAAGGATCAGAGGCACTGGTTTGACAAACCGAACGGTGACGTCACAGAAGCAGGGCAGCGTTTTTATCGCCCGAAACTGAGAGCAGATTTATTTTTCGATTTTTTGCATGAAAATTGGGGTTAATTTTTTTTTCAGTAATATTTTTTTTTTTTTTAAAAACTACATAATTCTCATTCTAAGATGAGGAAGAGGTCAATTCTTACGCCACGACTCACTTCCAAGTATGCGAACATACGAATCAAATGTACTGGGCTGTATGACTTACCTTCCTAAGCCGCGTCCTCGCCATGATAGCCTCAACTCTCTGCTTCCTCGCAATCCGTTCCTTCTCCTCCCTCTCCGCCTCCTCTCTCCGCAGTTTCTCCGCCTCTTCAGCCGCTTTTCTCTTCTCCTCCTCTTCTTTCAGCTTGGCTAGTTTATCTGCCTCTTCGCGGGTTTTACGCTCAGCTTCGTCGCGCTCGAGTTGTTGTTGTAACTGTCAAGACAGAATCGTTGTAGTATCTCCAGTGTGGGGGAGACTGTGATCATGATAAGAGACCTGAATTTGGTTACTTGTAGTATCGTGAAGCACCATTAAAAAAAATCGTTTTCCGCAAAATCAATAGGTACCTATCATAAATCACTGGTTGGATTTATGCTATACAATACAAAAAACCAGCTAAGTGCGACTCGGACTCGCGCACGAAGGGTTCCGTACCATCATCATAAAAACGGCAAAAAAATCACGTTTGTTGTATGGGAGCCCCCTTAAATATTCATTTTGTTCTGTTTAAAAAACAAGTATTTGTTGTTATAGCGGCAACAGAAATACAGCATCTGTGAAACGGACAGACGGACAGCAAAGTCTTAGTAATAGGGTCCCGTTTTTACCCTTTTGGTACGGAACCCTAAAAACGCAGCTTTGGGATAGGTAGGTAACTATGTAGGTTCTACTTTTGTTTTAAACATTATTTGATTTGGCAAATGTGATTTTCATAGTTCCATGTGGAACTACGCAAAATTAGTAGTAGGTATATTATCATCAGCCTAAATTAGTCCACGGCTGGATATAGGCCTTCCTTATGAGCGCCATAGCGCTCTGTCTTCAGCTTGCATCCAGTATCTGCCGGCAGTCTTTCGCACGATTCATTCATCCGAGTAAGCAAAACCGCGGGCTAAAGCTATCGTGTAAATTAAGTTAGTTAAACATCCTGTCTCCAATATCCTTACCTCAATAGCTTTCCTCAGTTTCTCTTCCTCCATTGATCGCTGCAGCCGCGCTAACTCTCTCGCTTCTTCCTCTTCCTTCTTTTGCCTTTCCTCTTCAATGCGTTGCCTCTCTACTTCCTCTTCGGCTTCGCGTTGCAATCTGAAAGAGAGGGACATACCTCTTTATATATACCTACAGCTAGTAACGACCTAACATAATAGGCTACTTGACTACTACTGGGAAATAATTCTAACGTAGGTGTTTTCTGATAAAAATAATGCAAAGTGTAATTAATATTTCTTCAAGGCCAGTATTAGTTATAAAAACTATTAAAAAGTTTGAATAAAATAATGGCGCGCCAAAACGATAATCTCTGTCATGGCTCCCGTGCTCTGAGCAATGACGTCACCCCGCCGCACAACACCCAACAAGAACTCATTGACGCTGTAATCTGTAATAGTGTGACGTCACCATCGTTCTAACCAAACGCAGAGCTTTCGGTCATGTGATCATATCAAAAAATGTGTGATTTTAATCCCGTTTTTTTTACCTTAAATAGGCATATTTTTAATTAAAATTACCTGATTACGCTTTGTTACGTTGTCATTGACTAGGATGAAAACAATTTGGAATTTATTTTTAATGCAACTAGCGTCTTGGGCACGCTTCCGACTGGTATTGATATGGATCAGTTGAGCTACTTGTAGATTGTTTGCAACAGTCTGCAGTTAGCTCAATTGTTTCAATTGTAAATACTAGTTTTAATTTAATTCTATTCTTTGCATGTAGTCAATCAAATATCAAATAGCATTATTATATGTACACCTAATAATAATATTTACTTTACAAGCGCGTAGGTTCTGGTAACAACGTATGAGTGTCATTATTTTATTTATCCCTCTTAAATCAAAATATAAAATCTTCGTACGCTCGAAAAAGTAGATTGTGTCGACCGAAAACTATGTTTAAGACCTGATGTATTATTCACCACAATCACAATTGGTTTCGAGACTTTAAATCAACTCCACTAGTTTTACCTCTGCCTCTCCAGCTCGGCTTGTTTTTCCAACTCCTCTCTCGCCCGCCTCCGTCTCTCGGCGAGCGCGGCTTTAGCTTGTTCTTCTGTTGTGATCTTACGACCGATCATTGAGGCTGGAGCAAATTAATTAAATGCACACGAATAAAATAATAATCAAACAGAATGGGACCATCCAAGATACAGTTGGTGAAAAAGTTTTATGTTCTGTAGGTTTAAATCATGTGTTTCGACTTTGAAAATGTGGTAGAAACCTACGCCCAAATAAGATATAAACCCAAAAAAAATATTGTTCCTAACCTAAATTTTTGATTTGAAAATTTTCCGACAAATTAAGAATCTTGTGCTTTTTAACGTAATTTTTTTAAGATAAGGATACATATTTGAAACCCTTAGATTAAGCCGTAATAAAGTATAAAATAATACCTGTCATATCTGACTCTTCACTCCTCTCCTGCGAAGATTCCTTCTTTTCTTCTTTCTTTTCCACCGATTTCTCCTTCTCAACCGGTTTCTGTATTTCAATAGGTTTCTGTGTTTCAAGTGGCTTCTCTTGTGTTTCAGTTGGCTTCTGCTCGTGTATTTCAGTCGGCATATCGGCTTCTTTCACTTCTGGTTTCAGTTCTGATTCGGGTTTCGTTTCAATTACTTGTTGGGTTTCGGTTATTTGCTGGAAATAAGGTTTTTTGTTACTGGTAAGTGTTTAAATTACACCCTCTATCTGTAAGATAAGTAGTAAGGAAGTCGAATAGAGAAAAATTACGCCACTGTCATTGAATGCGTAAATTATTAGAAATTCATTTAAATAAACTTCAATAATGTACGCAATGTATGACGATGCGATGCCATTATTTTATAAATAAATAAATAATGCTGGACGATCCACACAGCATCATCTAGCCCCAAGCTAAGCAGAGCTTGTGTTATGGGTACTAGTCAACTGATATACATAATACAAAACATCTAGAACACCCGGAACCAACTATCTACAGATCCTACATACATTTACCCCGAGGCGAGGATCGAGCCCGTAACCTCCTGCGTCGCAGGCATTCTTAGCCCGCTGCGCCACTGAGGTCGTCAAATAAAATCAATAACATCTTGTTTTAATTTTTTCATTAATAATAATTTCCTTGCACTTTCCCACAGGTGGGCAAGAGCCTCGAGGCCTGATAATTATAAGGAGGGGAAGAGATGTCTTCAGTCTTTTATAATTTTTATTAGTTTTCACTCACTTTATCCGTGGGAGCGTGGTCATGTCCGTTCTGAATCTGCAACGCCTCCAACTTGTGCGTTACTTCAACCGCGCTCACTTGTTGCACCTCTGTTCCCACTGGCTGGAAGATCAACAAATTTAAAATCAAAACAAGGATAATGTGAGTAAAGGGCCCGAATTCCACTGAATTAATCACTTCATCATAATAATGGCAACGATACTATTGTCATAGTAAAGCGATTGGCCACCAGAATAGGGTATTTTACTCTTTATGTGAAAAATTTTCAAAATATGTTATTGAGATAACAAAAAAAAGAAAAAACAGTGAAAATGTTCGTTTTAGTTCATTTAATAATAAAATAAATTATAAAATTCTATTCAAAGTTTTCATTCGCATTTGTTCAGGTCTCACATCCAACTGACGTCATAACGTCATAATGCTCTGTGGTCATAACCACAGAGCATTATGACGTTCAGTGCGTCGAGCATTTTCGTCGGTTTACGCGCGCTGCTTGAAAATGTAATTTTTTTAATGTATTTTTAGGGCACTTATCGATTGAATAAAAATGTTTTATTTTATTAAGTTCATTGCACTATAGAACCTAATTGAGACACTTTACAAAAATGGGTGTAATACCCTATTTGGCCCCAGTTTTGTAGAAATCGTAAATAATAGAGAGGATTAACCCTTAACCTACAACAATTTCATATAAATAATTTACTATTCTCAAATTTTTAAACCTTTAGCGATTAATTTAGGTTACTCAGCAGCACTTCGGTCGTTTCTTACGACTATCTCAGTACACCATTTAGCCTTTTACGTTGAGTTGAACGTGAAGCGTTTTCTGCTGCTCTAACACGCACGAGACTTACAGGTACTCCTCTTCGATACAGACCGACTATCCACTGTTTTTCTTTCTGATTTTGGATCATTCGATTCGTACGGGTGGTATTTTTCGTGCGTCTGCTGGTCCTATGGTGGAAGGTTCCCTTAGTCTTACGACATCCAAGGGCTGAGTCGAAAGAGTAGGTTTCTTTTGGTTGCCGGCAAATATCATGTCCTGCGACGGGCATCGAGAACGGGAATTTTGCGCAGGCACACTCACGGATATTATAAATGCGAAATTTCGGATGAATGTTACCTCTGCAAAAACCCAAACCAAAATTACTGAAAGGATCGGACTGATTTTGCATACAGGTAGTTCTAGGCCTGGAATAAAACATAGGCTACTTTTTATCATAAATCAGTTCCCATGGGATAGAAATTACCTTAAACAACGCGTGGGAAGCCGCAGGTAGAATCTAGTATAGTAATTCAAATGCCGCCGAAAACGCAGCAGGCGACAGAGATAGTTATAGCTCTGTTTCGCTCTTTCATTGTTTAAAGCGAAAATTTTTAATTAATAATCGAGGCGACTGTGAATAAGATAGCCGATCAATTTATCTTTAGAATAGCGTTCTGCGCATTTTTGTCACGTGGTTCGCCAGAGGACACGAAAAATGGCAGTTATTATACGTCTTGACCCACACAGTAGCTAGAGCCACAGCCAGTAGTTAAGTTTGTATGCCTACCTTAATAGGTACATCCTTGTCCACACTAGGTTCTTTCGAGGCGCGCGACGACGGAGACAGCGCGCGGCCCGGCGAGGCTGACAACGACTTGCCACGGGGAGTCTGAAACAAAATCATATTTGAATAAAATATTTGCACTCACCTCCCTGTTAAAAAATCGTTGAGAGCATCAGATTTGTGCCATTTCAGTGTAGCCATTGATTATGTGCGCAAATATACTGTTATAGTTACGGCGTTTTCACACGAGGCACCACACGACAAAATGCGGTGACGACTCCGGGCGTCATACATTTCTATGAACCAGTCGTGCTGTGTGGCGTCGTGGAGTCGTCACCGCATTTTGTCGTGTGGTGTCGTGCGTCGTGGGAAAACGCTCTTAGGATCACAGTTTGGTGGTGTTTTCTTACCTTTTCATATTCTTTGGATGGCTTTGGTTTCCTGTGCATGGGCGGCTTGCCTTCACCGGGCGCGGTCGGCGTCGCTGTTAATACAAATTAAAATATTAACAAACAAACCGTTATTCATTTATTGTTTAAATTGGATATGGAAGATTTACCGTTATATGAAGCGGGCCTGCGTAATGTCAATGTCAAATGCGTTGTTAAAAATGACCACAACAGTTCTACAAGGTGTTCTTTAGTTCACCCAAAATGGCGACCTGGGGGAGTCAGTTGTTGTACCTACACAATTTTTTTAATATTTTCCATTAGCGCTGTGCTGTCCCGCGACATGGACGGCGTGCTCACTAGCTGTGCGACATTACGGGTTACAGTTACCTGGTTTAGCGTTGGCATACAGCGAGGCGGGTCGCGGGCGGCGCGGCGCGGCGACGGGTGTGCGGCGGGGCGTGTCGAGTAGCGCTGTGCTGTCGCGCGACACGGACGGCGTGCTCACTAGGCTTTGCGACATTATGTCTGGAACGATACGTACAAATGTTACAGACGATGTCGTCAAACGTGTTTGGTGATTGCAAATCGTGGAGGCCGATTCCGTGATGTTCGACACTTATACCCACAAGTTTTAATTTATTCGGAGTCGGAGCGTGCGCACGCTAAAAACAGCCATCCGCTCATCGATCCGCATCAGTTAATAACATCCGTATCTATGCGTCGTCACGTCAGATAATGCGTAATCTTTTTTATCACGACACACGTGCGCTCGTCTTCTTGCACTAAGTAGTCTTATATTTATGTACTAAAGTTTGATTTTTGTTTTGTCTAATAAATATTTTTCTGTCTTTCTAATTTTGACTATGTGTGGTTTAGCGAATCTGTTTTATATAAACAAGTACTAGCAGTATTTGTAATCTAAATGGTTATTTACAACACCGTTAATGTAACATATAAAGCGCAACATTGATAGATCAGAACACTGACAATATAATTATTAAGGCGAAATTTACACATCATTTGACTAAGGACTTCAATGTCCTGTATGGGGCACTTTAAACTCCAAATAAATTCATTTCAACAATTCAAATCAACAAAAAGAGCATGAATCCTCACCTCTAGGCGTATTAACCCCCGTACCAGCAATCGACGCAGGCCTAGGCTTTCTCGGTGCGGAACTTGGTCTTCTTACCACTCCAGTGGCATTCGAAAGCGCGCTACCGGGTCTCGATCCCGGGGTCGTCTCACCGCTTCTCGTCTCTGTAGTAAGCAGGCCTTGTTACGAAGCGGTAAGGTTTATTATTCACCAACATTTAGACAGTGATTATGACATTGACATTGATGACACAGATTTTACCGCATCATAAAGATGTGGTGGCCTTAAGCAAGAAAAATTACGACAGAATTGTAACCGCACCAAAATGATGCGGTATCAGTAGTGTTTTTGGCAAGCGATATAGTTAACATTATACTGGTCGCGTGGTTTCACTGGTACTCGTCTCTGTAGTGCGCAGACCTTATTACGAAGCAGTATGGTTTAGTTTTATTCAACAACATTTAGAGTGCAAACGCACTACGCGACAGCGGAACTGCGCGGTCGCGGAACTTTATGTCAAATTAGAACAATTAATCACCAAATAAGCCCCGCGGTTTTTTTCGTCATTTGTTTTAATTTGACGGGCAGTGCCGCGGTCGCGCAGTTCCGCTGACGCGTAGTGCGCTTCCACCTTTAGACAGAGATTCCCAACAGCTTTAAAAAGACGCGGTAATTTTATTAGCCTACGTTTTGATTTATTGTTTTCACAAGTAATAATGAAATGCTTTGACTGCTTCTCTTCTCTAAGCAGGTCTTGTTACTAAGCGATAAGGTTTATTTTTCAGCGACAAATTTAAAACAAAGACAAACAGAGCTAGGACTTCAAGCTTTTGCTTACTTTACGAGTTGTTTCACCGCATCGTCAAAATGCTGAAAGTTCTTGTAGTCGAAATCGTTTTTATACAAAGCAGTAACCTGTATTTTTCATATCCAGATCTGGAACTAGATATGACGTCTAACCGCCTCAAAAAGATACGGTATAATAAGCGGTAAGTATAAGCAGTTTAATAACAAAGCGTTCAGTTTATTATTCAGAACCTAGAACCTAGCTTGACGCACTCGTATACATTCTTAAAGTTTGCTTCCATATCCTGCTATGCATTTCTGTAGTTTTAAGCAAGCCTTGTTACAATGCAGTAAGGTTCATTATCTTTCACAATATCATAATTATTTACAAATAAACAGGGTGGGATGCATAATGTTGGTGAAATCAGACAATACATTAGTAACTGTGCATTTACCTTTCAGCGTGCGTAGCTCCCGAGTTGTACCATAAATACCTTTTGAAAAGAAATACGTTTAGTATCCCGTAGGTAGATCAGCCGTCACCAGAGATTATTTTCCTTTGACCATAGTGTTTACCTTATTGCAGTTGATATGATTGTGATACCCAGTTGATGGCGAGTTAACCTTGATGCAGTATTATGATGCCTTTGTGATAAGTTTATCTTATTGCAGTAGATCTCTCTAAGTTATACACAATTTATTAGCAAATTGAACTAGATTAGACATAGACCTAATCTTAAAAGACTCGTGATAATAGCGAAGAGTTGCAAAGACATCTGCAACATCATTCAGTTGTCTACATTGAAATCCGAGGATATTAAAAAAAAGTAAAATAGGCAAAACTATTGCTTGAAGACAGAATTAAGGTATGGTTGAGAAAGTAAAGAGTTAATATGGACCCTGAATGAACTACATTTATATATCCCACAAAATAAAGTACTAAAGAATGTTTTTGAATTGTTTATTTTCAACTCCAGAGAACAATGATAAATATGATAGTAATGGATCTTATTTCAAATTTATAGGGAAGGTACAAGAAAATTCTGGTAGCAAAACTAAGCCCCCAAAAGCTTTCGCGTATCCCCCTTTCGCGCATCCCCCTATAAATAGAATCTCGATGCGATAATAGCTCGCCAGCCACGATAACTATTGAACTAAGCTTGGGAAGTGAACGAAATCAATACCTAGTTGTAGTAAAATTAACAGGAAAACGTCGGGTCCAAAGACACCCCCCCCCCCCATTCGCCCATTCGGCAGAAGTCCTAGCGTAGCCTAATTTTATAATTTGTAGAGAAAAAACAACAAAACCTAGAGCCCAAGTGTTTCAGTTTATGATAAGAAAACCTCCAGCCCAAAAGCGCAGCCCCCCAAAAGCTCTCGCTAAGCCCCCCAGCCCCCCCAAAAGCTCCTGCTCAGCCCCTCAACTCTTCAGCCAAGCCTCCTGTAGTATAAAAGGTCTGTACTCACGTGTCCGGCTTAGATGTGTCGCAGGCGACGCAGGCAGGCGGTCGAGCCTCGTCATGGAGTAGGCCCTACCTGGTGCGCGCGGCGCGGGCATCGTCGGGACCAGGTCGGTGCGCCGCCGCGCTACGGACGACCATATAGCCGGTGCTGGGTGTCGGTCGGTCTCGTCTGGAAATCGGAAAACAACTATTAGCACTAAAGGGGTTCGCAAGGTCACCGGTTTGTCCCAGTTTGGGATCTAATGAAGTTTTGAGTTGGTACCTTTTTACTTACAATTGTTGAAAGTAATTGTTGCGTCCTGACAAGGTTTTCTTGCATAGAACTTAGCTAGCCTAGCTTTTAAGACTACCTACATCTTAGACCAATACATGTTTGCAAAAATTCACTATAAAATATTATGCATAAATTTTGTGCGATACTTTGTATTTAACGAAAAACTAAAATATCTTTTATTTTGACGACAAGGCCACTTACCTACCTTTGAACTCCCGTTTTTTTGTATTGTTTTAGCACAAAATAACGCAAACCTTGTACGTTTGTATAGTAACAAACAAAACAAACTCCAACTTTACAAATCATGTACAAACCCAGGAAAAGATCGACTGTATTCCACAGAAACATAGCTCATTTTTATTTACCAGCTCAAGCGGGATTATGACAGCTGAATTAGCACTATCAAACCTAATCCCACGCAAGGACATAGTATGACCTCTTGTGTTACGAAGGTGACGAATTCAAGTCGATCTATTGAAGTTACGTCAGAGGTAACAACTGGGCAATACTATTTGAGCGAAGTACTGCTGTGGTGAGCTGATAGATAGGCTTAGTAAACTTTAAGAAAGTTATAGATTCGTTCGTACTGTCTTTAACGGCAACCTCTTACAACGCAGTAAGCTAAAAGTACCCACAAAGCGTGAGAGCATTAATACAAACCAACGCTGGTATTGGTGCAATATTGGCTATAATGCATGCTTTCATAAATAAATATTCCATTATATTCTAAATTCCGCCTCCGACGTAGAATGCAACGAAGAATGTTGCTTCTTTTAAACTTTTTCTACGTTTGACAGAAATTACACAAAACGTTAAATAAAGGATTGTGGATCGATGGATTGCAAGAAGGATGGAAGACAATTCACGTTACTTTATGCTAAAACGAATACAAAAAAGTGCTAATATACATTTAATTAATGTGAAAAAAAAAACGAATTAGTTTTAAATAGACTTTTTAGGTGTAACGGGATAAATAAGAATCCCTCGTGAATAAATTTATGGGATCATCCTCTATACAACAAAAAAACATACATACAGTCAAACATAGAACCTCCTCCTTTTCCCCAAGTCGGTTAAAATTATTATTAGCCTCGCGAAGCCAGCAGGCTGAAGTGGTTACAAATAGCAAACATATCCGGTCAATACACTATACTACTCCACAATTTTTTGCTTCACATTTTAAAACCAGTCTAATTTAAAAACTAATACTTACACAGGCTTCTAAACATCACTCCTTGGGCAGCAAAAAAAACAAATAAAAAGTTATTCAACGACTAATTGACTAAGTACTTGTGTGGTGCGAGGCAGACTGGCTGACTCCTTACCAAGGACATAGAGTATAGAACAGTTGAATGTGTGGAGGTTCCACTTTCAATTTAGGACTAAGGATATATCCATACTAGCTTTCGCTCGCGCATTCGCGTCAGGACCAAACCTGAACAAAACGTTACATATAGATTTTTTATTACAAAACCAATAACATACTTATAGCATTTCTTTGTACACAATGGGTTTTTTTTTGAATAAGTGGTTTGATTCAAAAAAATCCGTCTCATCCGCCGCGGAAAGATACTGACAATTTTAGACAACATCATTTAATTTAAGGCGAATAGTAAGGCAAATGACCTTGGGCATGTCCGCGCGCCTATATGCAGCAATGAGTGCTTGTTTTCGATTCAGCATACCATGTAGTGCCCTAATCAACCAAATAATACGATCCTCTGCGGTTAGGTGACGAGTAACTGGTCAGGTTTGTATCACAGATTTTGTAGGCAAAAATACGTTTTTACGTTTGATATCGTTATTTTGACTGCTTTTCGACGATAATGGACCGCCAAGAGATAGGTATGAACAATGTGAATCACTATACTGAGTTTAGTACTGATCGAATTTGAGACACCGATAAAAAGTGTGTTCGAAGCAACTAAACACACACTATAACTAACACTATAACAACTAAGCTATAATTAACGGCAAACATTTGGGACCGCCAAGCTTTTCGTCAAGATATGTGTTACAGGATATATAAATTTCAAAACTCCACAATCAATATTTTTGTCAGAAAACGGGTTCAAAAACACCTAATTTTCGTGTTTTTGCCTTCATATTCGCCTTAAGGCATCTAGGTCGAGCATTAAAATAAATTGTAACTCTTCTATGCAAAAAATCATCATCAATCAAGTACACTGCAATTTCAACTCTAACAACACAGCCATACAACTATTTTTACACTCAAATCAAATTAGCAGTGAACAATCACATCAAGGTCACACCACATACACGTTGGCCTCCAAAAGTACACCATAATCGTTTCAAGGACTGATTTGTGCGTTGAATTAATTAACTTTGGCACGAATTAGCTTCATAGAGTTACTAATGGTATAGAGCTATACTAAGTGCCAGATAGCTTGGCAATACAGCTGTGGAATTACGTAAAAACCTATCCTCTAGAGACATTTGAAAGCTCTTTGAACGGCCTTCGTAATTCGAAATAAATAAATAATGCTGGAGAATAAACACAGTATCGTCTAGCCCCAAGATAAGCAGAGCTTGTGTTATGGGTAGTAAGATGACTGTTATGAATAAAAATAAATAAAGAATACAATACATTACATAAATTCACACACACACACACACACATACAGGACATCATCGAATTCCAATAATTATTTACACCCATGTAATTTTTCCTATCAAATAAATGAAAATTACTTTGAATTGTTTTTTTTTTACTAAACAGAAAATACGCAACAAATGTTTGTACGATCTGCAACCTCCTGCGTCGCGGACCTTCGCCCACATCGGTAGTCTAAATTGTAGTCGAAGTCCAGTAACAGGGCTTTCAAGGCCATTGAAATGGCTATCAAGGTCATTGAAATGGCTTTCAAGGTCATTGAAATGTCAATTATAGGATGGGAGGTTTTAGAGTAATTCCACAGCAGGTCGTTGACCTATCTCCTTCACGAAATAAAAATGGGGCTAAACTTAATTTTTTTCATTTTTAGGGTTAAGTATACTTTGGAAACTTATTTTACCGACTTTTTCTTTTCTGATTCTTTAATTTGAATTCTTTAAACTGACCTACTACACATAAAATTATAAACCTATGTTTTTGATACTTATATTATTGTGTTATACACAATTAATATATTTTCCATCATTGTTATGTAATTTGGTACCTAGTCTTACCACAAATTATTTATGAATTAATTAAAATATACTACTAATTTACACCGGTTTAGAATTACTTCGGTATTACAGACACATTCTCTCGTACAAAATAAAACAAACTGGGCTAACGCTCTATCGCGCTTCTACAAATGTACAAAGATCAAAATTAATAACTAAATTTTTATTTGAATTTGTATTTTCAAATATTAAGGAAGCTGGACCTTCATCTCTCATTAAAACAGAAAAGCGACTCAAAACAAACCTTATGACCATACAAATAAGAGCCTCACCTTTATTATCACTGTCTGATATATCAAGCTGCAGTGCGGAGGCGCGCCTCGTGAGCGGCGCAGACGCGAACATCACATTTGTAGTTGATGCAGCTCTGGAAGTACAAGCGATAATTTAAAAATTTGCACAGCTAATATAGGAAACTCGGGTTAGTTTCATTTGATGGGTAGCAGAGTGAAATTAACCAATCGCATCGTGTCAAAATAACGTCATGCATCAATCACGACATGGATAAGAGATTCTATTGGTTGGTTGCAAAGCTCTACTTAGCTTCAATGGTAACGTAGAGTAAGGGTTAGTTTCGCGTACGCGGTGCAAAGCGTTAGGAATCCTCATTAAAAGGTGAAGCTATAACCACACTATTGTCGTGTCTTTGGCGGCAGAAGCATATCGGTTTCAAACGTATAGTATGGTTATAAACACTTGATTACTGTGTGTAATAATGTGTCCCTAACAATACTTACAAAGTAAATAAATAATGCTGGAGAATCTACACAGCTTCATCTAGCCCCAAGCTAAGCAGAGCTTGTGTTTTGGCCGTTATGGGTAAGCACACAGAAGATAACTGATGAAAGAAACCGATTAGCTTCCGAAGTGCCACAACCCAAAACACCACAATAGTGTGCTTCTAGCTTAAGGCTGTATGTATTTATTTATAACCTTTGGATTTCATTTACTAATGTGCTTCCTACTTTTCTGTTGCGAGGAGAATTGTTAGTTTCTTGGCTATTCCCATAACATCGAGTTTGGCTGGTGTATAGGTACAAAATTTCAAAACAACACATTTCTATTGTCCAATACTTCGCTTTGGCCATAACGACCTTTCTCTACAATGTTTTCTTAAAACAACCTATTCAAAATAATAGAACCAAGGAATATTTTCTTTACATCAAGCTTCGAGATGTAAATAGCATTCATAGTCCAAAACAAACAATAATTCCCTCCATTATCTACAACACAATGGCTTGCGCTCATAGAAATGGCTTCGGTGCCACTCAGAAGTAAGTAATCATTATTTATTAATAACCTATACCTAAGTACCGTTCATGCAGTGTTCAACTTTATAACAGTGCACCCCGGTTACTGACCGATGTTACAGGGCGTAACGTAGCATTCGCTGCGAGCATGTTACGCTGTAATTCAATGTAATTATTTACTTAATTAGAATGACCCTACAAACTCCTTACACTAACCGATTATAAGTAATAGAATAAAAAGTACAAGTGTCGCATAAAAATAGAAGTAGCAGTAAAATCTGGATTAAAATGAATAATTAAAAAAAATCAGCAAAAATTCCTTTTTAAATAATACAATTAAAATTTTAAATAAATACCACAGCAAAAATTACAATTAACATAAATAATGCCATAAGAAAAAAAAAAAATTCACTAAGTTATTGTCAAATCACTAATGCATTAGTGATTTGACAATAACTTATGCATAACATTACTACATTATGATGTTTTATTTTTATAATTTGTTACGCCGCGCCGAACGTGAGCTAAACTCCGTCTCGTTGCTCACACCTTCTTTCCCCGTTATGACATCACGAACGCCGAACGCTCGTTGCACCTACAGGTCACATGTTACATTCATACATCACGTTACATTACGCTCCGTTACGCCGGTCTGTATCTACCTTTAGATTAGGAAGCGCAAATTACCGCCATCTTCACAATTACCTCCTCAATCTACTTTTAAAGTTTTATAGTCAATGAGTAGGTACTTGAGAAATTAGAATAATTAGTTAATTACTTACCTATTTTAGCTATAATGTTATAATTATTAAAATAATTTAACATACCTAAAGCTACAAATCAACTGCGGCACACGGACCACCACTGCGCACGTATTCCGTTTTTAATCGTAAAAAACTTTCAGGTCACGCCTTGTCTAACATAGCCAAGCCTATACCTAACAAGCTACAAGCTACAAACTTACTTAGTAACTATCTTTATACGAAATCCATCTAAATTGCTATGACTTGTTTTTTACTTCGAGTGAATATAAATTTATAGGTTTAAACCTTTTGGCCTGAACATTTTCTCAAAGATTATTAGGTCTCACAATTACATAGGTTTACTACCTTTTTCTAGTCTAACAGTTAGAAATAAAAGAAGCCACAATAGGTAATCTATCTAATCTCTCAATCTAAAGAACCGGATTCTGGAATCTGATAAGCGCTTTAGTTAGATAGACCTCGCTTCCCTACTTCTACTCGTAGCAGCTCGAAGTCAGGAAGTTGCCGGTGTTACACCCCCGTGCCTCAGAAAGCGCGTTAAGGCGTTAGTCCTGCGCCTGATATCACTCCGATAGTGTCGGTCTGCCGTCCCATTTGTATTATGAGAGAGAAGGAATAGAGTGCGCGCACCTGGCAAGTCTTTGTTGAACCTGGCCGCCGTGGTGAAGCTCGGTTAGGAGGACATTATCATCACTTCCACTCGTAAGACGATAATCATCCTAAATAATAATGCTTTCTCAATAAGTTAAATAAAAAAAAAATAAGTTAAATCTAAAAAGTCTAAAATATAAGTTTGCTGTAAGCGGGTGACAAAAACCCACCATGTAAATCCCGACCCGGTACCACGTCCGTAGCTTCCTCGTGACGTCACATCCCTACTCATTGTCTTTTATTGTCTCGCAAACAATAACCTTAGCCGATTTCGACAGTTCCGAAAATGTAATGTAGGTTAATTATGTCGCAGGCATTGTCGATTGTCAGCTTTATTTTATGAAGATAATTGGTTTGCTTTCTTTTGATTATACCGTTAACATATTACTGGCGTGTTTTGGCTTTAAATTGACTGGTGCGTATTAGCGAGAGAAACCTCACGATACCTATATTACAACTTTAAAAACGAAATATCTTTTTAATATCACAAAAAACTATCGTAGTTCTAATACAAATAACGTTCATAGTTAACCAGCTTACATTCTCATTGGAAACTAAATAACTACCTTCCCTTACTCAATTTTATAAATATCTGAAAAAAAAAACAATCCCGTAAGTAATTTTTTAACCTAACATGTATGCACTTTTTTGTTATTGATTTGTAAACACAATTTACTTTAACTGTGTTGTCGATTTGAGATTCCATTTTTAAAACCTATTTATTGGTACCATTTTAATCATCTTTATCTCAATTCCAAGCATGTGAATTTTTCTTTATTTTATTAGCATAAAAAATAAAAAAGGCTAATACCTACTTGGATAATACCATATTTAGACAGGTGATTACGAAAATTGACATGAATATAAAAATTACTTACACATGTTCCGCGAAGGGGTCAAAAGTTACGAAAAATGTAAGAAATGTAACCTTCTGGCAACACTGGTTGCAACCCTTATTATTATGAAACCAGCCTATCCATCTAACTATACTTTAGTCAGATGGATACCGCAAGATTAGTAGTAGGTACACCAACACTTTAGTAAATCAAACTACTAACTACCAAAACTAAGTCCTTTGTAAAGGTCGTACAAAGCCCATTAAAAGAGAACATACCGTATAATTACTCTGACTCATGCTAGACCACCCCATTACGTTCTAGGTATCAGACATGCAATTTCAAACTCTAACAGGACTTGATAAGACATATGAAGTTTAATCTATTTTGATAGTGATCTAGTAGCGAATAAAATTAGCCGAATTAATTTGATGGTGAGAGATAAGCTTAAAATAGATTAAATTTTTAAATTTCTAAGGCGCTGTTTTTGTTTAATTAGATTTTTATGACATCATCATCATCCTTGTCAGCATCTACTACTCCTACGGTAACGAACATATGCCTCCCCTAATAATTTCCATTTTCCTCTTTCTCGTCTCTGGTTTCAAGAGAACATGAAACATGGAGAATATTAGGGCTATTAATATTAGGAATATTACTGTAACTGACCGACTCCACTGTCGGTCAGGTACAGTTTTCATGTGATCGGACGCCATCGTGCTTTGGCTCTCCCTGATCTTCCGCTTTCTACACGAGGTCTCCACTCAGTCAGTTTGCGGCTCCTGTCATCTGAGCATCATGAGGTGTCCCGCCCGTTGCCATTTCAGTTGGGATATACGCTTCCGAACCCATCATTGACTTCGGAACTTCTGCGTATCTTTTCAATTCGGATTCTATCCAGAAACGACAGGTGCAGTATGGACCTCTCCATAGCTCTTTGAGCAACTAAGTTTTGTGATGTTTGTGGCAATGTGTTAGTGACATCATCATATCAGATCAGCCCATAACCGTCCACTGCTGGCCTGCATATACAACGCCACGGTGACGATTTATCTTGGGATAAGATATCAAGATTAATTTTCAGTTTAAAGATTTTGATCTAGATATCTTCTTACTTTTCGGTT
The DNA here is from genome assembly GCA_947086465.1 of Eupithecia exiguata. Taxonomy (NCBI): domain Eukaryota; kingdom Metazoa; phylum Arthropoda; class Insecta; order Lepidoptera; family Geometridae; genus Eupithecia; species Eupithecia exiguata. The sequence continues at coordinate 1,546,059 of OX352246.1, forward strand.
GAATGCAATAATATATTTACTTTCTCTTGTTTATGTATACTTATACATTAGCTAAACTCGATTTGGAGTGTTCGTAAACAAACCACAACACAACTAACTGAAACTCACGTGCTTGGAGTAGTTTCAGATATAATTGTAAGCAATATTTATTGAAGGAAGGATCTTAAATCGACAAGTAATGCAAATTGCGTATAAAAAGATGCGGCAACACAGTAAATTTTAGGTTATGTATGGTCGGTTTGTTTAACATACACAAAGATTATCGACTTTGGCTAGTGTATATCTTGTTTTGCAAGAGACTGGTGCCTGTGAGAGTTTTATAAAATCTATGGTACCTACGAGTCACCAGGGCCCTCCGTAGGATAATTTGGGATAAATAAAAATCGTATCACAATAAAAATAAGGAACTGTTAATTACAATTTGCCGTCTATTTTAGGTTTGTTTTATGTTTTCCTGTAAACAAATCAATTTACTTAAACAAGCAAAGTTACTGTACACAGCACAGTTGCATAACCGCAAACGCGGTAGGTCCCAGTTATTAAAATATTGAACAGACTACATGCTCGACCCATATATTCTAGAACAGCCGTTGGAATGTCAGAGTTGATACCCAAAATAACCAGGTCCAAGAATGCTACCTAGAATCCTAATACCTATTAACAAAATGACAACGCAGTGTGTAGCATAATTAGATTTGGAATTTGTCTTATTTTTTATTGAAAGATTATTTTTAGGGTTCCGTACCCATAGGGTAAAACGGGACCCTAAAGACTCCGCTGCTGTCCGTCGGTCACCAGGCTGTATCTCATGAACCGTGATAGTCAGACAGTTGAAATTTTCACAGTTGATGTATTTCTGTTGCCGCTATAACAACAAATACTAAAAAATACAATAAAATAAATATTAAAGAGGGCTCCCATACAACAAACGTGATTTTTTTGTTCGTTTTTGCTTAATGATAACGGCAACAGCGCTTGAAATATTCACAGAATATTTAGTTGTAATATTCATAATGCTTGCAATTGCTTCTTTGCTTGCTTGAATAAGGGGGTATACCTATACCCCTTTATTCAAGCAGTGATATTTCTCACTCATTCTTAAAAATTCAACGCATTCTTTGAAACGAACTAAATCTAACTTCAGTCTTTGAACAGGTTTGGTTAAACTACAATGTTACCCCTGTAGGTGGAGCCACCGGCGCTATAGTCCGTAAGAGGTCCCAAAGATTTTCGGTGGAACCGACTAAGGGTTTCGTGGCTTATTGGTTAGAGCACACCCGTACTGAGGGTGGGGCGCAGGCTCGAGTTCCGGCGAAATCGATTTTTTTTGGGAATTTATTTCATTTCTAAAAGAAGACAATGCTTTAAGTTAGTAGATTCATAATATACATAATAGCAGACTATTATTAATAAGAAACAGAGAGAAACCTTGAAAATTGCATACTCCGAGTTTGATGTTTATCAGTGAGCCTACGGTTTTATAATACCTTGAGATAACCTACCTGAATTATATTTTGGCTGCTCGTTGTATCGATACGTTATCTAATCTGTGATAATTGCACATTGTTATCATTGCGGAAAATTTACAAACAAAGGGAGAAGTCAGTTGTTGGTTTATCGACTTGTTTTTCCGTCGAATAATAATTTAAATTAGTATCTCGTACCTACTACCTTAATAATAATAATAATCGTTTATTTCAGACCATAGAACAGTTACAGATCTTATTTTAACTTATTCTACGGTCCATAGTAATATATACCTTAAAACTAACATACATACAATATTAAAAACTAAAGAGCGCTCTCATACTGCCGTATGCGGTACCGTAAGTGCGGTGCCGCAAAAGTTTCGCAATGACGTTGTCCGTGGTACGAAATGCGGAACAGATACGAAACTGTCGCGGACCTCGAGTTGCGGCTCCGCAAATTCTATTCCGCGCGGTAGTGTGAGAGGGGCCTAAATGTTGGTTGGTAGGAATTTACTAACTTACTTTTTACTAACAATTTCAAAATTCTTTTCAAATGATAATAGTTTTCCGTCCCGCTTTCTATTCGCCTGGAGTCACGTACTTTCTACCTTATGTTAGGAAAAGGAATAAGCAACTTCCTGAGCAGGTGTAGTATAAAATGATGTTCCTGCTCAAACACTTCGCCGCAAGGTACCCGGCACCGGCTACCCGGCAACCGGAACGTATGAAAATGCGCTTATTGTTTAACAAATTCGAGGCGTGTCCTTTTATTGTCCCGGCGCGCCGTAGTATGTCAACAGCTAAAATTGAGAATGAGGGTAGATCGGTATGTCTGACAATAAAAACCGACTCGCAGTGACTTCAGTTATTCCGTGATCATGGCGCATGAAACTGTGCCGACATAATGGAAAACTCAAAAATCAAATCATGGTAATTAACCCGTCATAAATGACTTTTGAGAATTTTAAGCTTAAAATTGATTGAACTTTTTAAGATTTTATTTTTGTTTGTATTTATGACAAAATAATGATTTTTAGATCATAATTCTGCCAAATAATTATTTCCGGAATTGACGTTGATGAGAGATCTGATCATTGAGTAGGTAGGTCATTAAAGGGATAATCAGGAGGCCCATTTTAATACTCCAATAAGCAATTGCGGGTTTCGTTTCGGTCAAGGTTGGTACTCTAATACACCGAATTAAAATACCATTTTGCATAAAGAAAAACGAAAACGAAACTCGCAATTGCGTATGTTGGAGTATTACATTGAATAACCTGCACTTACCTACGAACGGTTGTAAGCATTGCTATGTACCTAACCCTGTTTTATTTTATACATAATAATGGTAGCAGTACATTCCAGCTAACGCCGAGACAAATAGCTCTCCTATACTAAATGCTACCTAGATTATGGTATTACCGGAATCCCTGCAGTAAACTTCGGGACAAAGCCTTACCGCAAACTGCGTGAATAGTCGCTGTTGGATGTTATCCAAATCGTAGCTTGGTCGCTTGACATTTACAATGAGTATACTTCTATGCGGTATGCAATTCAACTAATAATGGGGCTGCATGGGGAGGGAATTTTAACCCTTATTACCCCCGCGTAGGGTGCTGTACACCCCGGTTTAAGAATAAGAAAAACTAACAGTCACAAATAAGTCAGATTTTACACAAAATCTGACTTTTTTTTGTCATAAATAGGTATGACTTTTATTTATGACTAGCCCGCGGCTTTGTATGCCTTTTTTGGAATAAAAAGTAGTATATTTGTTGATCTTTACGTTGGTAACTTTCAGCCCGATCCATTCAGTAGTTTTGGAGTTTATTTTTGCCAAACATCTTTACAACGGCACCAGTCACAAACTTTCGCCTTTATAATATTAGTAGGATAATCTTTTGACTTCAAAATTAACTGACAGATAAACACTTTTAGAAATAGATAGTGCCATAAACATTTTCTTAAATCACCTCATTACAGGAATAAATTTCTCCCAATTCATTTCTGACATTACGGAATATTTAACATAGTTACTGCACACATGTTATAGAATTTATAACCAGTGATCGGAAATTCGGGCGCTTATTTACCTAAAGTTGGTGTAAGACACAACATGGAGCAGTCAAAACCATCTTTCTCGGGAATACTTTCCCGTAAATTCCTGGGATTTCAGAATATTTTAAAATAACGATTTTTCACCGGAATCTTATTTATAGACGAAATATAAGACACTTTTATTCTGACGTGTTTTTCACTAAAGTCAATATTTCTGAAAAAAAAACATTTTTAATTATATTTATGATTTTATGCCAAAATCCTTTTTCTACACGAAATTTAAAACACTTATTCATACGCATTTATAATTTGTTTGATAATTGCGTAAGAATAATAGAAACAAATATTATAAAAAAAATATAGGTATATAATTGTCTGTTTTGTGAGATGAACCCAAACTTGTTCTATTCCAAATGGGAATTTTGGAATTTTCTAGAATGTATTTTCACTGAAATCTTATTTATAGACGAATTATAAGACACCTTTTTTGAACGCGTTTTTTTACAAAATTTCGCGTCAGAATAAAAGTGTCTTATATTACGTCTTTAAATAAGGTTCCGGTGAAAAAATCATTATTTTAGAATGTTCTGAAATCCCGGGAATTTACGGGAAAGTATTCCCGAGAAAGATGGTTTTAACTGCTCCATGTTGTGTCTTACACCAACTTTAGGTAAATAAGCGCCCGAATTTCCGATCACTGTTTATAACATAAAGTTTTGGATTTTTGGTCCTTTGTTCTAGGACAATTACCGCATGGCCTATAGGATGGCGCCCGGCCACTTCAAAAAAAAACACCAACAAACTCATGTAAAATTTCCACAGCGAAAACACTCGCGTGGGGTGCTTTACACCCCACTCGTACTCTCCTAAGCCAGAGTGTTTTTTGTGATTAAATAAAATAACAAAGTTCCGCTGGTTTTAGGAGGCTAGAACAAAAATGAACGCTGTAAATTCAAAACTATAATAACTAGAGACGATCAAACAGTCGTTGGGGTGCAGAACACCCCACGCGAGTTAGAGTTAAGATTTAAATGTCCATTCTAATGTAAGGCACATTAAGAATAGTATTTTCTTTGCATTATCTATCATTCTAATATCTTCATCCCTCGATGTATTTTCAGATCTACTACATTAATTTCTAGAAGTACCTAACTACTTACCCCTATAATAAGGTATACTAATACACTTACGAAATTGTTTTGTGAATATAATAAACTGAAATACCTGTACAGGCACTTAACGTTAAACCTGCTTAAAATAGGTACTAGCCTTCTTTCTACCACTTCAAAAAAATTGTTGCAAATAATGCTGTAGTAACATACTAATAATATTCCATCTCGCTTAGCTCACATACACATTAAACCTAACACTTTATCTCACATCCCTACGGTAAAAAGAAAGAAAATATCCATGCCTTTTCAAGGTTAACGGAGTACGTAAAATGCATCGTGTGACCCAAATGTAGGCACTCTAAAGAATCCTAGATTGCTCACCGGGGGCTAGCCCCCGGTACACAAGGTATCTTCACAAGTACCCTTTATAACCTCCCAGAGAAAAAGAATCTTACAAACTGAGAACCGTCGAGAAACAAGTGAACAGCAAAGAATGTTAAATTATACAAGGTAGAAGAACTTTTCTCACTAATATTATAAACGTGAAAGTTTAGATGGATGGATAGATGGATGGATGTTTGTTCCTTTATCACGCCAGAACGGCTGAACGGATCTGGATGAAATTTGGCACAGAGATAGATTATAGTCTGGAATAGAACATAGGCTACTTTTTATCCCGGAATTCCCACGGGAACGGGAACTACGCGGGTGAAACCGCAAGGCGCTGCTAGTGTATAATAATTGCTTGACTACGCTATAAGGATCTCCTTATAGTTTAAAATTTAACTTGTCTCAGAGCTTATTTTGTAAGCGTGAACATATAAAAGATATTGATTTCCGATTACATAGAATTTCCCTCTAGTATTGAAAGTACTACAAACTCGAACTCTGAAGCCGTTCACGCTACTTTTGCATAGTAACTAAACCAAAACTACGTGCATTACAAGCGGTAGCGTAAGGCCCATATTATGAAAGATTGCTCAGTCATAGATCTCTGCTTGAGTCACGTTTATGCCATAGAAAAGCGTCACTCAAGCATAGATCTATGACTGAGCAGGCTTTCATAATACGGGCCTAAGTCTACTTCGCACTACGATAGTAAATTTAGACGGCTAGCGAGTTATTTCGTTTAGAAGTTTTGTTTGTATTATCTTTATTAACGAACATAAAATAACAAAAAAAATATTATTTCCTTGTAATTTTAGTAAATTTTAAAAATAATTTCTGTGTTAATAAAATTCAGGAGTAAAAAATTACTAAAAAATTACTAAAAAATTAAAAAAATTAAAAAAAAATTCTGTATTCGGAGTTTAGGACTACCCTTTTGGTATAACTCGCCAGTCGACTAAATCACTAGTACAGAGCTAACTACATAGGCTAACATCTAAATATGACACACAATAAAATACCTATCAAATGTAGATCTAAAACATGTTACGATAGGTATTTTCACAAAACTACCAAACCATGCAAAACTACTTATTAATAATACACATGCCATAGAAATGGATTATTTAAAACCAACAGAAAGAAAAACAGGACATAACAAAATTAGTGAAACATAACAAAAACAACAAAAAAAAATTGGAAAGATTCTTACAGTGATTCAAAAAAGTTGACTTGATCTATGGGGTTGGTACTGGGGGTGGAAAAAAACAAAAAAGATTAACACATAAATAAAAAAAAACAAATAAAAAATATGTAGGATGATGCTGGATAACCTTCACCAAAAAAAATAACAATTTAAAAGCAAAAAGCAAATTTTAATAAATTCTGAAGGATTAAACAAATCCACGGAAACATGGCCCACTTTGAATCGTCTAAAGAAAAAAAACTGTTTAAGTTGCTGTAAGTAAGTAATAATTTTTGTTAGAAACCAACCGGGCGATGTCAGTAACGGCGGGCCATGATTTCATAGAAGCACAAATAGACTACTTAGTAAAGTAGATTCTAGACACCCAATTGAGTAGGTAAGTGTATAAAGTGCTGGAAAAAAACAACACGGTGAACAAAAACCCATCCCGAAAGTGATTGGATGTCTACTATCGAACTGAAGGCAGGTCTAGACGTCCGAACGGAACATTCAGCGAATCGGACGCTATGTTCGTTCGTGCGGGACTTCATACATTCAAATATAAAATTAAATCGAAGTTAAATCGTACTTTAACCTTTACTTTGACCCATAAAAGTAAAGGCCCTTCGAAATTTTGAGTGATTGATTTATTGAAGACCTGTCACTGTCACAACCATATCAAGGCATGAAATTTCGAAAGCGATTGTGTGACCTTTTCAATACTCGTAATTTGTCTTTTCTATAACTTGATTATTGACGGTAGATTTTTACCTGCGCGCTGCCCAGAAGAATCCAGCATTATCGAGCGGCTCAAGCAGCCTCGGCGTGGACGAACCGAACGCGAACGCCGAGCGAGGAGACGAGCGCGTCGCTCGCTGTCGCTCGAGGCGTTCGGATCGGTCGCGTTCGCGCTGCAGCAGCGCCTCGCGGCGGGATATGGACGCCTCCCATATCGCACGTTTGCGTTCTTCTACCTAAGGAATGAAAAAATAAACTTGAATGAATGCATGGTGAAAGAATTGAAGCGAGGCTGGGCCAGACAAGGGTGCCGTATTACGAATGAAAATAAGAAGGAGTGAGAAGGTACTGAATAATACCTACAAGGCGCAGCACGACGATGTCGGCTTAAAACGCAGATGGCGGTGGCGTCGGGGCAGCCTTTACATAATTATTTTCCAGAGTCGTGGATCAGCCTATAAACCGGGAGTCTTTTCCAGCTGTGGGAGCCGATGAATAGGCATGATGACTTATTTTGAGAAACCACTCCGAGATGTTTTTATGACATCTACTGAATACAAAATAAATCATATTTCTGCAAAAAAATGATATGTGATTGATAAAAATGAAATTTCAATATCAATGACAATAATAATTAATCGCGAACAAATAAAAAAACATAATACGTGCTTTGTAACTATGGCTCAGTTATAATTCGGTAAATACATAATTTTGGTTACCTTCATCATCCCTATCATTCAGGTAAGCTACAGGGTTATTGGTAAATTAGTAACACTAGTTGAACTGCAGGTTCTGCCCATCATCACAAATACGTTTGTGAAGACGCTAGGTCTTAATTCTTAAATTTGTCAAAAGTGCAAAAAAGATGTCGACCAAAATACCTGTTCCAAAAATAGTACTTGTATGTAACGTACGTGTGGTACGGGCATAATTGCAATTATTCCTCGATCATTTATTGATCGAACGACAGGTGGTCGCCCAAGGCCTGAATTACATCGGGTCAATAAACGCGAAGCGGTATAGAATGATGGATTGGGTAGTGGGGCAAACACAAACGGTCTTGAAGTCAAGTTATATCTAGTGTCATACAACACAATGTCAGGCTCCTTGCCTGACATTGTGTTGGATATAGATTTTTCATTCGTCAAATACTTTGAAGAATCATTAACGTCTGAAGAATAACAAATATCATTGTTTCACATAATATTATTGTTTCATAGAAAAATTATAGCTATACAAAATAGCTGACCAATCAAATTATATTCTTCAGATTCCCGACGATTAGATAACCAGGCCTTACAAGAAACTTTATTTATGGGATCTTTATCGCAAGTAAAACTTCTAGTACCTAATAGAAATAGGCTGCAGGTACTGGACAAGCTTCGATAAAAGTAAAAAAGTTTACTTTTATCGAAGTGGACAAGTCACCTTCTAGTGCTAGATATAGGTTGGTGGTACGAGACAAGCCCATTCACAAAGCTTTACTTCTGTTTATACGAGTAAGAGCTTTGGCAGAATCTATGAATCAAAATCGGAGGCACACAGATAAGGAATCCCAAAGGGCCAGACGCTAGACACGCTATCTTATGGAAGCGTGAAAGGCGATATCTCAGTTCGACTTGACCGGGCAGAGCTTGCGTTGCACATCTGGTGGATAGTTTGTTGTATACTTGATAAGAGCAGACAAAGCTTGAACGGAGAGCTAGAGAAATAGCGACGGAAGAGAATAAATCACAAAATATTATGAAGGTTACGAAAATGTCTGTTCTGCTTAGAACAGACACAGTAGAGGAAGAATATTAATCTGAGGTTATTATAATTTATAAAATAAGTCAAATGATTTTTTTTAACAAGTCATTATTTGAAAACTGGAAAACCTGACTCGGCCTCGGTTTTTTCGTTTTTTTCGATATGGTTACAAAATGTAGCTGAGGACCATATTATCACAGTCCAGACAAGGTTTTGATACCTCAAATTTGGCCTTAAATTTGGCTATGGCTATATATATAACAAATACTAAAAAACAGAATAAAATAAATATTTAAGTGGGTTCCCATACAACAAACGTGATTTTTTTGCCATTTTTTATAGATAATGGTACGGAGCCTTTCGTGTCCGACTCGCACTTGTCCGGTTTTATTTAAAACGGTCGAAGAGTTTCAATGTATTCATTTCGGCATGTCATGTGTAGCTCCAATGAGCGATGATGTGTCCCTGTCCAGCAGTGGACTAACATTAGCTGATGAGGATGTTAATGTGAACCTCCTAAAATAAAATTATTGAGTGTCTCTCTCATCAACTTCAAACTGTGTAATCCGTGCTTGAAGTATACTAATTTGAACCCCTACTACCCATGTCTCGTCTTGTTATAAAGGCAACTAACATGTTAAAGTGTAACAGCTCCAAGGTCGGACATTGACGTTCGCGATCAAGACTGCGGCAGACAAAACAGCGCCTCCAGTGTATAAAGTGAATTGAATCTAGTTGAAGAGATTATACCAGGTAGTCAACACTACATATTTAAGTAACAAGCACGCGTTAAATGTCTCAGGGCGCATCTAACGATTTAAATTTTTGGTCATAAACGTGTATTAAGACCAGATACATCTTCATTACTAATCTAAAAGATGAAAAGTTACAAAGAAAACCATGATATTAAGGCTTAATCACAATGCACAGCAACGTCAGAGGGCAAGACAGATACAAACGTATTTCCATAACATACCATACAACGTTGAGAAAACTGAACAGGAAGACAAAATTGGGATTGCAGCGAACCGCCCACCTGGACGGGTGAATGACTGGAGGTCGACTCTACCTACATAGCACAAATAGGAAGATGGCGGATGAAATCTTACCTGCCTAGATGAAAATACGAAATGTTTCAAATAGCACACACTGGTCAAATAAACAAAGTTAAGAACGACTGTTCAAGATAAGATTCTTACGTATCTATGATTTGAGATACGAAAGTATCGATGTATCACGTAGCAAAAAATAAATTGTTTCTTTTTTGTGTCCAAAATCGAGATACATGCTCTTTTCGTTATTATAGTATACATTTTACAGTAAGTAAAACTTAAACGAAAGCAGAACGTATTCAAATAAATAACCTTGATATACTTTCTCTCTTTATCGTGGTATATTGGACTTATCTTGTGCAAATGAACACGCACACTCTAAACATAAAGCGTTAAAAAATTGCAGAGTGTTTACAGAAATGATATATATCGCATAAACTGATATTATGAAGTTTGTATGCACTTTTGACTTTAAATCAAACAAGGTTTTGTGTTTTAGAAATAAAAAGTTCTACAGCGAGATGAAGTTGAATTACCTTATTAATTTCCGTTTCTTCAGCAATATCTCCATTGTCCGTCACAAAACTATTCATTTCATTTTTGTTTTTCATTTCACCAAAATCTCAACAGTCAGTTCACTTTTTATTTCCGAAACAAATAACAGAGTAAACAGTAACAGTTTTCTTTCACAATTTCTTTAGCTATAGTACATTAAAATTTAATATTTTCTATCACGATCACGTTCAATACTTTCATCGACTAAGTCCTAAAGGAAATGAAACTATTTTTGTCGCGCCTCCTTGACTCGCAGTGGGATAATTTTAAACATTTTTGATGCACTACTCGGCGATCGAAACGTATTTCTGGATTTCTCGATTCTTTAGGTTTAGATGGGTTGGTGCATGTTTGTCCTTATTAGAGGTGTGTTTATCGTTAAAACTTCGCTATTTATAATTATTATTTTACTTTTTTACGACATGACACATTTATTCCATCAGACGTTTTTAAAGAAAATGAGAAGAGCAAATGCTTTAACCGAGAAAAGAAAGACACATTTATACAAACAGCATCAGACAATGACATTGATATTAAGAGACAAACAACAATGGTGAATACAAAAATATAAAATAAACTACACAATGCGGATTGAGACAATCAAATAATGGAGATGTTCAGATTCTCATATCTGTACGTAAGATCAACACCGATAGCTTCAGCCGGACGACACTGGATTGTCCATTGGAACATGTACACTTCACAACTTCACAAGATTTACACATAAATTTATTAAAAACTTTATTTAAAAACGTAAAGTGCTACTACGATTACTATAGGCTTGCTTGTCAACATTATGTTTACGGTAGCGCAATATTCGCTACCTACCGTTATACCGTTATATTTAATGAAATAGCTAGAATTATAGAAAAGATTTATAAATTAATTAATAAACAGTTCTATCTAACAACACCATCTGCAAGCCAAAGAATGCCGCTCCATTGTCAATTTTGTACATAATTGTTAAACTATTATCGATTCTCTTTTATCTAGTTTACGCTCTCGTATCGTTCCTAGCCTAGTTATTTGTCATAGTAATCTAATCTGTCCACGCTTCGGAGAGCAAGTTGATCCATCTGTCATATTCATATCACGGTACCAAATTGCCTGTGATCACGTTGAGGTTTTGAGCATTTGCTTTGTTACAAAATGAATTTAGAACGAGGTACCTATGGACTCCGACCGATCGGACTGATGCATGATGCCATATAGATCATCTTTCGCTGATGTCAGAAACAGGGCAATGATGATGATACTAAACATAAATCAGAACAAAACGAAGTTGGAATGCAGCGGTTAAAATAAGAATTCTGATTGATGCAATCGATTTCACAGTTAATAAAATAGAAAGTAATATATATGGGATAATATACATGGGACATGTAAAACGACATGGAATTTCACGTTTTTTATGTTGTTATTTAATATCAAGGTGATAATAATCTGTTCTGTTCATTCATCGGTGTTCATCGATGAATGAACAAATCGCGGCCAAGGGTTATGGATCAAGCCATAGTTAGCCTTAAAGATAGGGCTAATAATATTGCGTAACCTTGCCGAGAGAAATGTCAAAGGTCTTATGGGCTAAGCACTGTTGTGTTTCTGGCACAAATACAATTTAACCCTTGATTGACTGAAAACTTTGCAGAAACGCAAATTAAACAAAACGATGAGACTCTGAACTTTCATAAATTTAAACGCGATACGTTATATTTACGATTTATAAGGAAACATTTACCATGGAACCTATAACTTTGAGTTTCAAAAGTTTTACGAACTTGGTTAGGTCAAATTATCTAACTTTCATACAAATTTTGTTGAGGTGTTTTGGGTTCAGTATTTACCTATTTATTTCTGAGCTGATAAAGCAGAATTCACAAACAGAAAATTGTATGATTGTTTTCACTACCGATTGTTGCTTTCGTTGTAAGAACGATAAGGAACCAAATCTATGCCCTCTAAGGTAGGGAAATCACTAGCTATAGCTGCACGCAAGCAGCAGCACTAGCTAGCGTAAATGAGGTACCTAATAAGCCAAGAAAACTTTGTACCAACTCATCTCATCGACGTAGTACGCGTAATACGCACATCATTGTTGCTCCTACCTAGATAGATATATTGGCTTATCTATATACTGTCTGTATGACCTCATAATCGACAATAGGACGGTGTTATGTAACGTGACCCCGTAACCTGGCCATCGTGATGATTTTAGAATCCAGCATGACCATTGTCAGGCGATTTTTGAGATAAGAGCGATATGGTGGAAAAATAACGTTGCTGGCCAGATCTGTCATGCCTGCCTACGCGTTGGAAAAATCTATAGAGTTCTATAAAGAGCGGATTATGAACGCCTACAGTATTTAGCACGCATATCTTTATGTACAGAGCAAAAAAAAACAATAACTTATCTGCGAGTCCAGATCAGATTGGAATTACTTAGCTTAGGGCTGGAGCTGTTTAAAATACTATTATTTATTTGTTATTTGAAAGGTTTTAATCCACAATCAGACCACTTAACTATAGTGGAGATACAATTAGGTAAGGAACTAAGAACGTATTGAAAGCAAATCGCATGTTTTGATATTGGAATACCTATCTTTGGAAAACAACCTCGACAGGTTAAATCATTATAAATCGGAATGTAACTGCATGACATCACCTAAGCAAGGCCGAGTGTTGGCTGGGAAATTTACATAAAGAATTGAACATATTTTGTTAGGTGTTTAATTCGACGCGCTTCGAATTTTACAAATGGCTGTCGTCGATTCTTTCTCCATAAATCAGGTAGTAATTAAAATAAACTGAATTTTTCTGTCGGTATTTGGGCATGGACTTACATAATGACATTATAATAGTATTTTTTGTCTGTTTGGTGCTATGGACAGGCGTAATGTGGGTTATATATATTACAGGCAAGCGTTGGCACAAAATCCAGACGACTGCAAGAAATCCATTCGCCGGAGAGACCACACAATGATACAATACCAACAACGGTAAAAGGTAGAATAGTAGCTTTTAATATCAGTAAGTTCTTGAGAAGTAAAAGAAATACTTTACAAAGAAGTTTCAATATTGAATGAAATTATTGAATATAATTATATGTAGAAAACTAAAGTGCTCTGCTAACTGGAACGAACTAAATGATAATAAAAAGTAACACATAAAAGTGGTTAATGATCAGGTGCTTGCTAACATAAAACAAAGTTAGTAATGAAAGCAGGAAGACACTAGAACCAGATACTGAAAATGGTATTACAAAGATTAGTTTTCGAATAGAAGTGTTATCAGCAAACGTATAGCTTCGAAAGTTAGGTACTTCATTAAATGAGGAATGCAAAACTATGCCTTACTTGGCAAGTATTAATCCAGTTGCAAAGGGCCGCCGCGCATAACGGTAGTGTGATGCGATGCGAATCGCTTACATTACAAGATTGTGCGTTGTGATTTTGCAGTGTCTTGTTACAATAAAATTAATATTAACTTGAATTGAAAGGGGTGGGAAGATACTGAGAAATGATTTTAAGATATTAGTAGCATTTCTGATTTCAGCAGTGTATCAAGTGTTCGGCTCCTAACCAAACTAAAGCCATCCCAGATCATCTTCCGCAGATGTTATCACGTCAATGATGAGTGCAAACGAACTACCGAAATCTAAAAGCTGCAATACTCCTGCGCAAGTCAAGTCTACATAGAAGTAAACATGACGGTTCCAGCACGGAAGATATCGTGCATTTATGTTCAAGAGCTGGAGGTGCTAAGCAATTGCAACGCAACGTTGTAGGTGTTAATTGATGCGCGTAAGGGGTCCTAATTGGCTATGAACGCAACCGCATTCAAAGACATTTGCAGCGGAGTACGGTAGAAAGCTCGGTAATCGAGCCAATTAAGAATCATTTAATGGGTTTGAATATCGGGGTTAGTTATACCGTAAGAGTAGAGGAGGGCTATTATTTGGTGTCTGGATATTTCTTGGTTACTTATTAGGAAGAGAATGACTTGAGGTCCAGTGAAAAAATCACGATATTGATAATGCCTATCACTGTGTCCGAAGAACATCACAATCACAACGCGCAGAATTGGTGCATTCAATTTCAAACTGTTTAAGGCACATGGAAATTTCCACGCAGTTTCAGAGCACGTACCACTAGCAAGAAAGAAAGTACCCAGTCAATGCAACCGCGATCAATACAAAACTACCGCATTGTTTTCTGAACCGCATCAAGACTTTCAAGTTTCTATTGTAGTCAAACGAAAAAGGAAGAATCGAACTGCGAAACAGTCTCTTCTGCCAAATTGTCACAACCACACCTTCACAAATCATTGTAGATGCAATACGGAACGAAGCGAATGAATCGATAAATCCGATACTATAGGAGATAACAAAATCACAATATTCGCAATGCAAACGAAAGTTCTACCAACGCAAATATCATAGCATTTGCAGACTATTACGTATTCAAAATACACAGTCTGGACCTTGGACTCATTTGTGTATTTATCTCAATAATCGTTTTCCATTTAGACGTCGAGTTTTGTTTTCGCGTCGGTAATTTCTAATTTTCACCGCCGTATTACGGCAACTATTATTTTACTCCGGAGAAAGTGAAGTTGGACTGGCCGGCTGATGCGACGGACATCGTGCCAAACGATACAAAAGCAGGGGGTGTTGTGAACAAGCGGAAGCGAGCTGACCACAGTGAATTCGTAACTGTCGATTCAATTACAAAATAATTGAGTCTATGCGAAGGGCTGAACCCTAGTCCACTTCTTAAGTGAAGCTTCAACAGTGGTGTTGATTATTTATTAAATTAAGACTTAATCGAACTAAATTCCAAGTATCGGCTTGGAAATAAAAAAGAATTAACGAAGAAATTTGAAAACATAACTTATGATCATCGAGTAGCTTAAATTTAGTTCACAAAACTCTATATGTATGTTAACGAGACTTTATCAATATCCTTGGCTTTCTTAGCTATTGTAACTTGGCTGTGCTCCAAGACAGTTGAGCATCAACTGCTGTCGCTTCAGCTCGTCACAATGGCTAAGCACGCGCGGTCGACGGTCGAGAACAATTACTTCCCGAGTGATTTGCAAAAGTAATGTCTTGTGGAAATAGTAGAATGTTTTGACGCGAGCCAACATCACGAAACTTAGCGGATGGAGTGATGCTGATATGAATTTTAATAGAATGATATCATAGGATATTGATCGGCACTCCTACACGATTTTTATTATATTACGGATGATTAAGCCGCTGGTTTATAGATTTGCTAATAGTCATGCCGATGCTAAATGTGACGATAAAATGTAGTTGGATGCTCTCGCGGATTTCAATGGCCAATTTTACCAGACTGGCGAAGTTTTATAGCTAGCAACACCGATATTCTCCGTTATTTAGCCTGATAGCTTAGAAACTTGGTTTATATAAAGCTTATAATGAGAAGCAAACTTGACGACGTTCCGATTATGCTGCTAGGAATAACAGACGAAAACCGATGAGATCTTGCTTTAACTACATGACAAGTGAAGGCGTTTATCCGTCTTGGACTAGGATTAGGCTACTTTACGGCGACGTTGGAGCAAGGTCACTTAATCTCATTGTGAACAGGTGTTCCGTTGATTTACAATGTCACGCCTACCTAACTAGGAACTATACAAAATACAGCTCAAGGCATCCAAAATTTATAAAAGTAGTAGGTATCAACACAAAATTTAGATCATCATCATTATCATCACTAATGTTAGTTTGGTCCAACTGGACACATTGCCTTCCTTAATGAGCGTCATAGCGCCCTGTCTCCATTTTGCCGCATCCAGCTTATGCCTGCAGTCTTTCGCAGGTCGTTATCCTACCAAGCCGGAGGGTGTCTTATACTACGTTTGCCTGATCGTGGCCTCCATGAAATTCCCAGTATGAAAATGTCAATGAATATTTATTAACTAGACATGCTATGCTCGTTTCCTTGAGATTCCAATGCAAACAAGACGCATCCTATCCTAGGCTAGCGCTCAATCAATTTCGAGTTCTATACATATACCTATTAGATAATTCCTCCATACGCATGACGCGACCTTCGTTAACCGACTTTAAACGGGAGAAAATGTTTTAAGAAAAATCTATCAAGCATTTTTGGCCCAATGTCGGGATTACACTTGGCATCGCAGTTATGGGTAGAACAATTGTTTCAATAATCAATTGAATTGTTTGTGAGAAGACGCTGCTGCCCGCCCCCGGTGGATTTTCCTTAGTCGCCTCTTACGACATGAAGAGTTGTGCTGGTGGAAATTCTAATCCGGCACCACACGGCTAACATAGACTAGTGGCTCACCTGAACTCTTCTGTCGTCGTCCTTCGCCCGCTGCTCGGCCTGCCGCCGCCGCCTGTCCTCGTCTCGTTTCTCTCTCTGCGCCTGAGCGGCGGCGGCGTGTGCGCGCAACTCGTCAAGTCGCTTCCTCTGCTCCACCTCGCGCCGTTCTCTCGCTAGTCTTGCTCTGTCTAGTACTTCTTGCGACGCTGTTGGACAAAATAGCTGGTTGAGCGAGTGTTCTGTGGTCCTATTAATAGTATCGTCACAGAATGACACATTTTAGGATTCTAACAGGGGTAAGTCTAGGCCGAGGCCGAGGAGGTCGAGGCACCGCGACCTGCCTCTTAGTCCAGCTTGAGCGACGCGCCTACGTGTCACATTTTTTAATAGGTAGTAGGTACATATGGTTAAAACATGTCGTGGTTCCCTAGGAACTTAGTCGTAGTACATTAGGCGAGTAGAAGAGAGTGATACTAACAGACGAAATAAGGTCGTCGAGTAAGTAAACTTATAGCGACAAGGTGCTAAAGTGCAGTCGACTCTGCAAGCAATCTGTGTTAGTAGTCCGGTCGGTGTCGGTACTTAGGTAGTAATCAGTATCTAGATACTGATTATATTTATAATCAGTACTAGATCCAGGTACTAATTAACTCATCAGATCTCGCTCTGACAACCCGAAGATCCGAACCCAAGTATTAATCAATAACACCGGCGCATAACAAAATAATCGTAGGAAAGTTTTGGAAACACTCGATATAGAAATAATCATGAGTATGTAGATTGATATGTTGGGACCCTATGCTTACAAAACACCAAAAAGATCATCAGTCCAGGATCCACCATCCGTCAACTTTGTAAGACTTTTTGTTTACGCCCGTTGCCATGGAAAACATTATACCAGTGATTGTGAAAATTATCATGTGATGATGTTTTATATACTTTTTACGGCGCACATATAAATTCCTCGAAGATCAAACTTTTATGAGACCAGCTCAAATTAGACAACAACGAAAGAATCATCATATCTGTTGAAAACTGCCGAAGATATCAACAAAATTGTTGAAGCAAGTCGTGATTTTCCAAAAGTATTGTTTTTTTAAGCTTCACGAGATAAATAAATACAAATCCCTCGGGAATACAATTTCTATGGGACCAATTCGGAATCATTCTCTATACCATATCGAAAGCATTTTCATAAGCGGTCCATAATTGACAGAGAAATTGACGAACATACATAAATAAATATATATAGCCGAACATAATAAGCTCCTTCTTGAAGTCGGCAACAATGGAATATACCGAGATCAATCGGCAATTACCGGCTTGAACTTGACCCCGGGATCAAGGTCCCAGACGAGATGAACATCGGCGCTTGACAAATACAATACCAGTAGAAAAGTTTATTTAAGTTTTTCGCACGAGGCGTAGGTGCAATCAAATGTTTAGATACTATCTTAATCTACGGAAACAAGACCTGGATGCGAACAGCCCTATACTTTTTTTTATAATGAATTCGTCAATACGAAACTTTTTTTAGTGATGCAACGAATACGAATATTCGTATTCGGCGAATAAATAATAACGAACAATATTTAGAAAAAACTTTTGTACGCATCTCCATTTGATTATATAATTTTTATGCACCTTATAATTTTCTGTTCTTGTGTTCTTGAGTGGAGCTCACGACTCAGCAAACGTAATGTAGGACGCCCTCCGATCAGGTGGGATGACGATTTGCGAAAGACTTTGTCCTTTAAATCAGACAATCATAATAAAATTAGCAATTAGTGTTTCCGAACCCCTATAACTTTAAGAAATTAATAAATCCCAAAAATATCCCTATAACTTTGTCATGTTGTTTACCCGAACGACGTTAACTCGTATTGTCTTGCATGGACACATCGCGCGAACTTTTATGTTATGTACATCAGAGTTTTGAGTTTTGTGTTATTGATTTTAATCGAATATTCGAGTATTGCAATTTCAGTATTCGAATATTTATAATATTCCAATGCAAGCCCTTATTCGCACTCACTGACTCGATCTGCTGCCAAACCAGACTAGGCCACTTTCAAGGCCACCGATGCGTACACGAAACAATAGACTGAACTAGATGTCCACTTACGACGAACGGAGTGGCCTAAAGCCTTCTATAGATCATAGAACATTGCAGGGTAGACCCTTTCGTTGTTAGACATGCTATCGCATAATAAGCATTGTGAGAGTCAATTATCTCCACTCCATTTCGAAGATCAGATTTACTGGTCAGCGCTCATAAACAGAACGAAAGAAACAGTTTTTATTGGCTTCAATCATGTAAGTGAAAGTTATGATACATCTACAAATTACGAAAGTTGTGGTTTTCGGTTATATTTGAGATGTCAAGAAGAACTGAACGCGCATCTATCGGCGGTACCGGCAGGCATTACCGGCAGTGATCGCATTTCCTCATGGCATTTTACTGAAAAGCCGCGCGCTCGGTGCCGATAGGTGCGCGATGCTGCATACAATTTCATATAAAGATTTAGAAAATTCGATGACTGCAGGGAATGCCGCGTCTGCCGTGCTCCCAGGTGCGCGGTCACCTTTAGACTTACTTTCACAGTGTTTGGCACTCTTAGGGTACGTTTTTGGTGGATAGAAGGAGCGGGAGCAAGTTATTGCCAGTTTCAAATTGACCTTTTCAACGGCATAGGAATTTTTCTAAAAACAAAAATATGCTCTTGCTATCCAATGAAAATGCAGGCTGCATTTCAATAGATGGACTAAACCTTAGGAAGAAATAAGAATGTCCCTAAAAACCAAACAATGAAGTCCAATCCTGATACGGTTGAAAGTCCACTCCACGTTCATGTCCTTTAAACAAAATTGTAAGGCGCTCCCACCTTTGACCCAATTAATGCTCAGCACGTACGAACCAGCTCAAGGAACGTCACGCAACATACTCTGATCAATAACTACTGAATGGGTAAGCCAGGCCCATACGTTTCAATGAACATAAAGATCAATAGTTGGTAAATATTGAAACGTCATCGCAATGGAATGCTGCTCCACTTGCTCGACTAGATTACGTTGTTAAAAATGTATTTTATATGCAACAGCAACGTGTTAAACTTGATTTTAAGGCTATCAATGACGTACATGTAGCTTGTGTTTCAGGCCATTTCAACCCCCGAGCGAAAACCGCCACATAAACCAAGTCTCATGATAAGATGTTAGACTTGCTCTTTTTATTTTAAACGGACAAGCTTGACTTACACTTTAGAGCAGTCAGGTACACAGATATTAAAACCACTTTTATTCAATCCATTTTTAAAATATTAACCATATAAATAGCCAGATAACAGATATTAAAACCACTTTTATTCAATCCATTTTTAGTTGGTTGGAAGATATTGTATCATCCCACTGAACATATCCAAGCATAACGAACTTGACGCTTGCTAGACAGATGCTTGACAAATATGTAGAAACAAACAATTATGTTACAGACAAAACTCGTCTAGTAAATCAACTCAAAAACTAAGCGATAAGGTACTAAAGTCACCTTCATCTAGATTACCTAATTGTAAAGAAAAACCCAATACCAGCAAAGATTTCAAACACGCTGAGATCATTCACTAAAATAGTGCATTTACGGTTGCCGTGCCGGATTTGCTATCGGAATGAGAATGTAGAGTTCATTACTAGTTACTCTAGATTAGATAGAACATTCCAAAATTAAGGACACACATATTGCACATCAGAATCTCAATCTTACTGATGCACGACTATCAAGACCGAAATAGATCACTCTAGCACCGAGGGTCTAAATATTCAATAAGGTCGCTCTCGTCGGTCTGTTAGTCTTGGTTCCAGAAACTCTACACATGTATTAGAAACTGGTGAATCTACAGCTAATCTACCACCTCGTTGTTATTTTAATGAGTTTACAGCGTAATTAGCTTTCTAAAACTAGGTCTATACTATACTAAATATGTAATATTATCTCTACAATATTGACAACCCAGCTGTTTACTGCGAAAAATGTCAAGGTCGAAACTTCTTGACATAGAATTTTAAGATAAGTATGCGTCTTAAAATAGTTTTTTTGTATTTTTGATACACTGCTTTATAGTAAAAAATACTAAAAAAGAATCTAACGAATATCATGTGCTTCTGGGTTGAGAAAACAAAGCTCAGAATGGCCCTGGTTACTTCACAAGTGCGACCAAGTTATTATACTAAAATGTCGAAACAAATTACGGACAAAATTGAGGAAATCATTCTAAGAAAAGCCTTCACAAGGTCTCCAGCGGTTCCGATCTACTTTTCCATCGTTACAATACATATAATACAATAAGCATTTTTTTGCTGACACCAACACCGACGCGGTAGCAAAAAATATTCTAATCTTGTGTTTGTAATAGCAAGAACTTGATAGGATAACTAATCGATGTGCTTGTATCCAGTTTCATTATTGAATCACCTTCGCATGTGCTTTTAGGTTGTTTACCCCATATTCCAGACAGTTTGGATCGATTAAGCAAGGTCGTAGGCACGTAGCTATAACCTTAAGGGAGTCAGACCAGACGCTCTGGATTGAATTATTGCTCCAAGGGGGCCCAGACATGTTATTTTACGCCTTCTGAAAATTTTCTACGGAACCGAGAACTAGAAAAGATTTCGAGGCGCAAAAGAGCAGACGACCGACGACGGCGTTCATAGTTATAAATGGGACCACCAAGAGACACTACTACCTCATATCAATGAATCTGAATAATGTTGAACAGTGGTAATAAATTAATTTATAGGGTTACCTAACCATCAAAGGGAACCTGTTTAACTTGATAGGATGAGGTACACATGACATGCATCGTGCAAGTAAAGTAAGCAAGAGTAAACTAAGTAACAGCTGTACGCAACAGATGGTTCAGTGTGTATGATGGAAATGGAAAGACTACGATAGAGCATTATTGAACAAAAAGCTTGAGTCATGAAATGTCGAGCTTGTATGAGAGCTTGGTAAATGTAGACGACATTCGAAGATGTCTGCTCCAGTGAGATTCAAGAGGTGAAATGCCCGTTACAGGCAAAGTGTTTGGATGAGTTGCAAGTATTTGTTCCGGGTCATTACGATGCTACTCAGCTAGCCAGATTTCTTCAGCAAGGTATGGAAACAAATCGATGTACACACAATACTTATCGCGCTTTACCGATAAAAACAGTTCAATGAAAGCTTTAAGCCGACGTGACATGCTCCCGTGGATCAATTAGTTAGACACTGATGCCGGGGAAATTTAAGTCCCGTCGCTAACAAATCTTTTACTAAGCATTTTCATGTCATATATGGATGAGCAATGGACGGACATGTTCCGATTTGTTAACATTATATGTTAACTGTATTAAGAGCTATCGTAAAAAGAAACTTAGCAGCCTGTATCGTGTGTAGTGTACCATACCACCCCAGTACCTTGGTGTGGTCCTAGGTCCGGAGCTCCGGAGTATCTAGAAGTAGATCCATCCCAAATTTAACAGATGAATAAATAACAATTTGCATCAATTTTAAACAAATTAACTAAACGACACAGAATTGACATAGCTCGGACACTCAGCTAATTAATACGCATATCTGTGTAGGTTTCTATAGTACAAAGTGTGTAATGTGCAACTCTGACTCAATACTGGTATGCAAAACATCTGACATCAGAGATAAAACCTAGCAGAACTAGGCATTTAGATCGGTGGATATCAGCGATCGGTATGCGCAAAGGGTTTTCGAGGTCAGGTTAAACAAAGCAAAACGGAAAGTGGTAACTTTGATGCATAAAGATTTTTGTGTGCGAGATAAGATGTACCTAAGACAAAAGAAATCGAGATTTCGCATTGCTTACTCGACAAGTACCTATATGCATCATTATTTAAAATAGAAAATTAGAAACAGAGTAACGAACTTGCCACTGTCGATATGTTTTACATTCCAGCTCAAGCAAAATACTCAATTCCAAGATCGACAGCGTCTAACTTAGACATCTCTACAATTACTGTGTGTATTTATAGCAATAAGCCAAGAATGTACTTTTGCTCTAGAGCAATGACGTATTATAGTACTTATTTACTCAAGATAATACAAGGAATACCGCATTTTTGTAATCACCTGTCGAGACAGCAGCGATGGGATCACTTTAAAATTAACTCGATATTTCGAGTTTTCTACAAAACATAACATAAAAGTAAATAAAACATCAGGTGCTAGTCGTACTCGCGCAACGACGAGGGTTCCGTATTATTGTATATAATTAAAAGACCTTGTTTCTTGCCAAATATCATGCCATGACTCTAGGTTAACGGGAAGTAAGTACCCTACAGGTTTTTGGTCCATAGCAAGGATCATTTTTTTGTGAATAGCAATAAATTTACCTTTTTCAGATTTTTTCCTTTACTTGTGTACAAGCAAGACCTTACTTCTTGCCAATTTTCATGATTCTGGGTCAACTGGAAGTACCCTATAGGTTTTGTGTGCATGTGATTCCCTTGGAATATCCAAAAAAAATGCTTAACTGAAACTTGACGGAACCCTAAAAACTGGGGATCAAAAAACCACAGCAGGAAGAATTCATATTAACGTGAATCACTGAATAAATTGCTTTTACGAGAAAATTCCTATCCAGATGTAATTTACTTTGATCCCGATTCACTTAAGATTAATGTAAAGAGCGATATGGGAAATAACACAACAATGTTATCAATCGATAGTGAGGAAAGTAAAATTATCGGAGAGCTGAGCTGAGTCGACTTTATTAAAGATCGAATGAAGATAAAACGGAGAAAGGCGAGAAAACTGCCTCATAAAAACCAGGAAAAGCAATTAAGTACCTCGCAATTTTGTCGTAGTAAAGAAGTGGCAATATTTATTCAAGAAAAACATATTAAGTAATTAAAAATATGAAAGTACTTAATTTCGATTAAGAAAGTAAAGATTTAATTAAACATCGTGATTTAGGGCTGGTCAGATTTTGCTACAAAGACCAACAACTTCCGATTTATAACAATGCAATGCAGCCAGCGTCTTGGGCACGCTTCCGACTGGTATATGGATCAGTTGAGCTACCTGTAGATTGTTTGCAACAGTCTCCAGTCAGCTCAATTGTTTCAATTGTAAATACTAGTATTAATTTAAGTAATCATATTATTGTATTAGTAATTTTCTTTGTAAATTATATACACTTTAAAAAAAAAGTTATACTTAACCAACAAGCGCCATACAATGTCATAGCTAAGCCAAATAAAAGTAACGATACCATTTAGCAATCCAATAATGATTAATTTGGTAAAGAAATTGGCACGCTTCCGATCTGGTGGACGCCGGGTGTAATAATACAAATTTACAATGCCTATTTAACATTGAAACGGGACTTTTCGTCGCAGTATTCCAGCGTTGATTATTTTAGTGGTTGTTGATCGCAAAGGTCCTTGAGGACGCATTCAACTCAGATGGTCGGACCAGATCCGCATGACCCTGACCATACGAAGATTCACGACGCACGTAAAGAACCCGCAAGGCTTTGTCAGTGACAAAATCATTTCACGGCGGAATTGCGACCCTCATTGTCTGAGGGGCTACATGATTTTGGTGGTAAATGTCAAGTCATCTGGCTAGATCTAATCCTGCTGGATAGAACTATGGACTACGGCAAAATCTGAGTAAAAAAAAATGTAAACACGGATTCTCATCCGAGAAAAATCTCCTATGAATCTGCATTATCCAATGGTTGTAAGTACTCAGGTACTCGGTGTGTGTGTATAGTAAACAATGTCGAAAGCGATAACTCCGAACTGTCGATTGCAGGAACACGACTCTGCAGATAGACGAGAATCGAGATGTCGATGATTTTGCGTACGCAAGGCAGATAGGTATGTAGTGCAAACATTGCCAATTGAATGCTACTTATCGTGGATTATTGGACTATGATATATATGTCATGCAAGACTAGATTGTGATACTCGTAAAATAGAGCATCACAATTTTATCACCGTGAAAACAGAGGGTCTGAAGATCGTTCGATGACAGTTTATAACCGGAAATCGGAAATTTAGTTTGGATTCAGAAGCGAACGAATAAAGTAACAACGACATAAGGTTAGAAGCATTGTAGCTGGGATCTGGGGCATTAATGAAATATCAGACCTACTTAGACTTACCACAACAGACTTTTATGCAGTACTTACCGAGAGAAATCAAAACTATCACTGAGTTCCGTGTCACTGTTCAATTTTAAGAATTTGACCCTTTCTAGTGTAGGTTGTATTGATGACAATAAAGAGATTTTGATTTTAACAGTAAACCTTTTGAGACAAGTCGTCAAAGTGGCGGATATTGCGGGAAGTATTTGCCCAACAAGAGGATATTAGCATGCGGACCGAAAGCCCCTGGAATACACATGCATA
Source organism: Eupithecia exiguata (assembly GCA_947086465.1). NCBI lineage: Eukaryota > Metazoa > Arthropoda > Insecta > Lepidoptera > Geometridae > Eupithecia > Eupithecia exiguata. The sequence goes on from OX352246.1 coordinate 1,571,102, forward strand.
CCACTAAACTTATGCCAATATAGAGGCACACTTGCAACTCACACCATATTACATGCCACTTAGTGCCATCATGCCATGTGTGCATAGTTTTACATAACATAATATCTTTAATAAAACACTGTTTTTACCGGATTGATCGCGTATATTTTATATTTGTTTATAACCCGGCAGACAGTCTGCCTGTGACCATGGAAGCTGAAAAGCCTCCGAAACGTCAGGTTATAAACAAATATAAAATATACGCGATCAATCCGGTAAAAACAGTGTTCAGGCAGACTGTCTGCCTGTGACCATGGAAGCTGAAAAGCCTCCGAAACGTCAGGTTATAAACAAATATAAAATATACGCGATCAATCCGGTAAAAACAGTGTTTTATTATGAGTTCTCGCGAAAATAACCTTAGAATATACTATAATATCTTTATAAAATCTATACTAATACTTTGAAACGCAGAGCTCAAAACGACCGGACATTTGAAGAATTTCCAGGTTTTTAAGAGACTATCAGCATAAACTGATCTTGCTTTGGTTTACCTACGCTTAAATGACAAATTTTCAAGTTGGATTTGACAGGGACTTCCAAGATTCTAATTCTCCCGGTAAATCGATAACGGAATTTCAGTACAACAGTTGCGAAACTGAAGTCAACGATCTGCAATTGGCTCGCCTGTTCTATTCCGAGCAGAGTGGAAATCTATGTGTGGAGCATACGGGTCAAGGTCTCGCAAGGTTATGGAAAACTCCTCAAGCTAACGAAAGATTTATGGGATTATGAATGACGAAGCACGCTAGAAATGGGGAAGTGACGATTATATCAATCGGGGTACATTCGACACTACACCCTTAGAGGCAGTTAGCAGTTTCCAATGAAGCAGAGATAATAAAACAATAGGTAATAAAGATTAACATGATATAGATAAAGAAAGAAACAAAGCACCTGATCAGCAGATTTCTATAGATCGTATAAACGTTTGACCCGAGGCGGGAAACGAACCCACAGTTGCCTGCAAACCTTCGCCCGCTTTAGAGCGAAATTTATGTGAAACTAACAAACAGCTATCAGCCAGTTTGCTTTCACATATTTTCACAAGGCGGACTATGGGTGAACTCTGTTAAATCCTATCGGAGGAGGCCTAGGGCGCCTTGTACCGTAATGTATAGGTAGGTATGGCTATAAAAATGAAGGAGTCAGTCAGCATCGTCTACTAATGTCAACAATAGAAAAAAGAATGAATCACGTTATGTATAAAACCAGAATCCTCGCAAGTCTCCATCAAAGCATTGGGAAATGATAAAATCCTACTTACATATTTCCTAATGGCTCAGAAAACCGAATGTTGAAATGCATCAGGTGGGCGATATTAAAGTTACCGAGATTCTTGTAGTCATTGCCGAAATTTTAACTAATTCAGCGCCCACTCTTTATTGCAATAGATAATAAATAAAAGCAATATCTAGCCCCAAGCTAAGTAGAGCTTGTGTTATGGGTACTAAATAGCTGATATACATAATACAATATATTACACATAGATCAATATTTTTTACTATACATAGAAAACGACCAGAACACCCGGAACAAATACTTGCAGATCGTACAAACATTTGTCCCAGGGCGGGAATCGAACCCGCAACCTCCTGCGTCGCAGGCGGACCTTCGCCTGCCGCGCCACAGAGGTCGTCTAATAGATAGAAGCAAAATACTTTATGATACTAAACAAAGACAGAAAATAATACAAACAGAAATGCGTAGGAGGCAGTATAAAGGGCTGCCTTATCCTACCTACCAATATCACTATCAGTGATCTCTTCCAGGCAACCTTAGGATGGACAGCATCAAAGTGGCCAGCATCCTAAACCTTAGCACTGCAGTGCTAAGGTTTTATCTTACTTTAATGATTCAAAATAGTTCACATCAGTTAAGATAGCACCTGCTTTACTGGGGCAAATGACAAAAAAAATTGACTTGTCTAAGTGCTTATTTTGTAAGCCTAAAGAAATAAAGTCATTGACTTTTGACATGAGCGGAGAGAAAGGTATAATACTAAACTGAAAATGAAATAAGGTCCCAAATTTTTTCGTTTTCGGCGGAACTTGAACCCGCGCTCCACCACGCACTATAATGACATGAAACCTTGACCTAAAAATACTAAGCTAAGCTATTTTTTTAGGAATGTAAAGTTCAGTAGGTACCTTTGAATGATTATAGACGCCAATATTTTTAGCTGACTAACCACATTTTCATTATAAATTTAATTTTTTAATAAAGTATTTATTTTTTGCGTGTGTATTTACCAAATCATTTTATTTTTAGTTACTTCTTGGGACACAGTCGCAGTATTTGCATGTGTGCTCTCAGTTTAATTATGAAATCCACCTGTACACTCAATCTACCGCGAAACAGGCCTAGCTTAGTGCGGGTACCACGGGTAACAATGTTTTTCAGCTGTAATAGTTGTCTCTTATCTGTAATATTAAGTCATTTGTAATCGTAATGGTAAATTAATTAATTTTTATTTTGTATTTGTACTTTGTACGGTCTACAAAAGACTGACCAAACATCAAGATAATTTAGGCAACAAGTACTTTAGACACAAGGCAAGTTTCACAATTTTAATGGCTTGTGGAAATAGTAAAATAATGTCAAAGTACCTACCTTATACTAATGATGGGAAATTATTTAACTTCCTTGGTAACGACAACCATGATTATTGTTGACTTGAGTTTTTGGGGGCAAACCGGTTTGGTTAACAGGTTTGGTTGTCAAACTAGGCCTAGATCACAGTACTCGCGGGATTCCCATGGTAAAAAACTAGAACTACTTACATAAAATTCAATTTTTTTTGTTGGTTCCATGAATTTGAAAAAAAAAATAAGAAAAAACTTACGATAAAACAAATCATGTAAGTGCAATGTTTCGCAGATAATTTGGTCGAGATCTCATGGAACCTGTGGTCTATTGAAATAACTTATGTATGTTTTGATTCGTAGGTTATTTTATTACGTAGGTACTAATTATTAGGTTCCTCTACCCATTTTTGTCATAAGTTGTGTAGTTTTTATTTGGTCCCTACACACAGGTTAGGACTTTTAGTATGTTTGTCTTCTAACTAGTCCAAAGTTCTGAATTTAAACTTTCTGCTTTCAACCTTTTAATACACAATCATTCATTTTAGGTATTATTAGAATGAAAGATACAGATGACAATAAACACAAAGTAGGTAGGTGATTAATGTGTTCACCATAAAACAGTGTCAGTGACATTGACACATTTGGTCACTCCTACATACATTTTTTAGAGTGATGAAATCATTTGAACATCATAAAAACTTTTATCAATCCACTATAGGGTCAGCTTATGGTTTTAATTTTAAGGATATAACTTTATGCTTTAGGAACACAATAATTTAGAAAATAAAACGTTATAAACTGGAGTTGCATAAACAGTGAAAGGATAGAGAATATGATCATAAAATATGTAGTTTAATAAGTTTACAATGTCTATCGCCTGTTTGAAAACTTACAAAAAGTGATTTCAGCCAATTTAAATTAATGGCAGGAATTAAATATGGACACTTAATAGATCACAATGAATTTAAAGTTCATGAATTCATCATTCATATGTAGTAGGTACTTATTTCTGTTGAGAATGCAGAATCTCATTCAGTTGTTACATTGTAACAGACAATTCTTTTTAAGTATGTATGTGAGTGATACCATCTATGATTATTGCTCTGATGTAGTTGTAAGTTTTTCATTAAAGTTCACCGCTTTTGATATGAAATACATAGATAGAACTAAGATAAGATAACCAACTAGAAAACTGAGTGCACATAATGTAGAAAACATGTATTGTGCACACAATAACGTCAGAAAAGTTGCCAATCACTCTGAGTCAAGAGTCAAGTAATCAGGTGTTAGTAAGTACCAACATTGTACATATGGTCAACAAATCATCAAAAGTACGTCATTCTCAGGAAATCTACAAATAATTACTCATGAGTACGTGATGATACCACCGAATACTTGGAAAAGACAAGCTATTCAGCGAAAATTGAATTGTAATCCATCCAAATGACATTTCAGTGCAACACATCCTAACATTTTTCAACGCATTCTCAGGCGCATTCTACCGTCTGGCAGTCGTTTATCTAAAAATAGAAAATACCACGACGCGAAAAGACATCCCGAAATAGGTAAAAAACATAACACAGGGCCCTCAGAGTGGTATCACAGCAGAATTCTCGAAAGCACTGCACGACTCCTCTACGTGGGGGCCACGACACGGTTTAGGGTTAGACATTTTTTCAATCACATTTTGTTAGCACTAGAACAACACATTTCCAATATAATTGCACATATACCTTTACTTTCAGCGGTTTCGATAATATCTTTCACGTCATCAACCATTTTGCCAGATGACAGTCACTCACTTTTACACTTTTTATTCGAACATATTTTGAAAACTCATAGTTTGATTCACTATTTTCAGCCTGCTAGCGAGAGCGCGAGCGATCTATACGACGACACTTCGTTCCGTTCACTGCCAACACCAGCGCAACTTGCGGAGAATCTGACAGATTGGTAGAAAGAAACTTGTGCGTGTTGGTCGTTTGTTGATTTCGTGAAATTTATCGCATTGGTAGCGTTTTGATGGCGAAAATGATTTCAATTTACAAAAACAACTTCTCAAGACAAGAACTTAATTATTTTCAAGAAGGCTTTGAAACTTAGATTTTGTAAAAAAAAAGCAAACTGACATTGATGTGATGACGTTGACTTTTATGACAAATTTTTCATATGACAACGTCATGCCATTACTGCATGTCATTGTCGCGCCATAAGAAGTTAAAGTTATAATATGTCATTAACAAATATTGACATTGACAGAAGCAACAGTCGTCATTGTACGCTAACGCCATCTAGGATATTGTAATTGCAACGCCATCTACACCCACCTCAACCAAGTTAGCTAACAAACAAAATACCTAGTTTGAAGACTTCCATTAGGATGTCGCTTATCCACAAACCTTACCAAAAAGAAAATACTTCTGACTGTACACTAGTGTCGGGATACGGATTTTAACCAATTAATTCCATTATATACCCATAGAATAGAAAATAAGTGTGTTAACTGAATATTTGTATCAACAAAATAAATAGCTAGAACACGCTTGCATGGGGTTTTTGTCATAGATTTAAATTCTATGGTTTTTGTTCTTTGTTGTCGTTGAGTCCTCAAACAAAACCGTCAAATTTATAGGAAATTCTCTCTACAGGTCTCCTACAGGTAGAGAATGTCCTATGAATTTGATGAATAGTATGAGATGAAGAAAAGCTAAGTTTCTTTTATAATTAATTTATACATAATACCTATCACTTTGCACGAGCTTTGCATGGTTCGTTAGGTACTTTACACCAACCCAGCCCACCTGTTTCACTGGCCGATTCGCGCAGTTGTCGTTCGACTTTCGAACGCGAATGCACGCGCGCGTGAAAAAAAAAGCAAATATTGGCGCCAATTTGAATCAGAATTTTTAACGAAATGCTATTTGAAAATTGAAATGGGTGTTTGAAAGTGATTTTGTTAAAATTATTGATTGATATGTGAAGAAGTGACTATTTAAGATTTAGTGAAAGTGTAAGAATTTGGGAAAAATGGTGCAATCACGTAACTTCGGATGCATTTTATTGCTGGCTGTATTTATTGGTAAGTTTTGGTTTCCAAGGATAATTGAAAATAAATTTTACAAGTGATAAAAAAATATTGATTTGAAAGCTTGGTCACTCGATCGTATATCGGTAACAATAATTAGTACCTAGGGACCTAGATACTACCTAATTGTATCTATGTAGGTAGGTACCTAACCGACTCATGGAACGTCCGTCCCTTGATCTCGTGGTCTTACATAGATACAGTGGGTAGGTACCTACCCACCCAGGCCACTGACTGTAACAAAACAAATCTTTCAGGTGTTATGTAACTACTTAAAATTATTTTATGTGGTTGTACCTAGTATTAGGTATTACTAGGTACAACCACATTATCTCTAAATATTTTACATCGAACCTCTGTCCATAAATCAAATTAACTGACCAATTCGGAGGCTAACCACCTAAAACCTTGCTAGTAAGTAGGTATCTACCTATTTAGCTTGCTTTTTTATGTAGGTATAGGTCTAGGTACCTATGTAGCTTAAGTACCATATGTAGGTCTTAATATGAGCCTATACCTATACTTATAGCCTATACCTACCGAAACCGGTTGCAGTCATTGGCGTGGCGATCATCTTACCTGGAAGAAATAGCTTTGAGCGCTATGGCTGTCAATTCACCCTCCGAGTTCCTTCGAGAAACAACTGATTTCCCTTTGTAGATAGGTACAGTGCCGGCATATTGACCTGCCCATTCATTTAATAAAAATGCATGCTAGCCGTCTGCTTTCGCAAGGTGAAAGTGGACTCGGGCTATCAATAAATTAATCACCAAACCAACAACGGTTTCCAATGTCCCCATAACGACCAATTTTTTGCTCTGTAGGAAGTGATTTATGCAGGAATTTTAATAACAGCGAACATTTTTGTACCTACTTTAACGACTGTTCTTTGAACTAATGCTATTAGGTTAATTATTGGCCGTGATGACTAACGTTATAAAAGTCTAGCGTGTGCTGGGAACACACTTTTACTTGTCTAAGTCCTTAGATATGTATACGCCTAGAATTTAATAAATAGAAAATCAAATTATTACTTATTTCTTCTTATTAATAACTAGCAGCGCCTCGCGGTTTCACCCGCGTAGTTCCCGTTCCCGTAGGAATTTCGGGATAAAAAGTAGCCTATGTCCTATTCCAGACTATAATCTATCTCTGTGCCAAATTTCATTCAGATCCGTTCAGCCGTTCTGGCGTGATAAAGGAACAAACATCCATCCATCCATCTATCTATCCATCCATCCATCTAAACTTTCACGTTTATAATATTAGTGAGATAATATTAGTGAGATTAGTGAGATTATTAGGTAGTTGAAAAATCTAACTTGTCTAAGAGCTTATTTTGTGTGATTAAAGAAAATGAAAACGCCAAGTGCGAATCGGGATCGCGCAACGAGGGTTCCGTATCTAAATGTTGTAATAATTATATAATTATAAGACCTTGTTTCTTGCCAAATATCACGATTCTAGCTCAACGGGAAGTACCCGATAGGTTTTGGTCCATAACGAGATAAAAAAATATATTTTTGTGATAAGACTACAATATTACAGTTTTCGGATTTTCCCCTTCACTTGTGCAACTGATCCATATCAATAGCAGTCCCCGCTGTACTTATACTAAGTTACTTATTGATTTCCAATTTCAGACCTTACCTACCTAGAAAAAAATACTTAGCCAAGACCTGGGAAACCCAAACAACTAATAGTCATGCGAATGCGACCTCACCAATAGCTTAATGAATTTCGCAATGGTCGCAAAGACCAACGCATTTACGGACAAGTCACGGCCGTAAGCCGGCTGACAGAGGTCTGTCTTCAGAAACGGAAGTGCAGAATTTAATTTTGGGGACAGATTTTGGTTCTTCAAGGTTCACAACGCCTTCATGGGCCCAGCCCGTTTCTTTAATTCGCTCTCCGTCTGCAATGTGAAGCATTCCATTCTCGGGAAACAACTACTTTATTAGCGATTGTTTACTTTGGGCATCAAAAAAGATATGGTTCAAAAAGTAGGGTTCCAAATCATTTATTTTGAAAAAGAAACTACTTAATTCGGCACCAATTAAATTTTAATTATTCTACGGTTTGGTGGCGAGAGTGAAGCTTTGCAGGTAGGAGCGAGGTAGGTTAGGGTAGAGTTGGTAGTACATATTTTCTATATCCAAGTATCACCATGATCATAATTTTCTCGCCTGGTCCTAGGACAACCCTTGCTTTTCCTACAAATCTCTGTCCATGTTGACGTAGGGTAAAGAAGCAAGGTTCCATAGCCTCTCTGATAAATAGTCTCTCTGATCAAAAGTTTGCCTAATATCCCCACTACTCATACTACCGACAGACATACCATAAGCAAGTCTATGGTGGGCAATGCAGCGTGAAATTGACCGATTGACTGTCCTGCCAGTGACAATGGTCTACCACGCAAGTCTATTGTGTTTAGCCACCAAAGCGATGTCATCGAACCTTTTCAATGCTTTCAAACATTCAACATTCATTCTAACATAAGCATAATTTGCGTGTACCTCTTTGGAAGACGGTTTGAAGATGCTCTATGATGATGACTCTACTCTACTTTTGTAGATAGAGCAAAGAGCATGAAATTCATAGCTATATGTTTTTACCGTTATAGTCAAGGTATGGTATACAATAATAATAATTCCTTATTTCCTCTTCACAATAGGTTAATTAAAATTAAGTTATTAGAAGCACAGTGCGTAGAACGATATTGAACTTGTATTGTATACGGTAGTATGGTAACATAAACTGAGTTTTTTTAAGACGTTCTGACTTGGAGTTTTTCATCGATCTGTGTAGGGTAGCTCTGAATATGGATGAAAATGATGAAACAATCGAAAAAGTTATTGATTAATAATGATGGAGTTTCTTTTTCTTTCCATCAAATCCAAACAATAGATCCAATATTAAAAATGCGACGATTCGACGACATTATTCCTGAGGACCGTTGGAGACATACCTAATATGCGACTTTTTTTTGTCTGAATAAAAAAACGCGTGCGTAACCGCGGGCAGAAGCTAGTATAGTATTTCTATAAGGTTGTGTTGAATATCCATAACTAATTGGGTCTTTGACACCGTTGCAGTTGGATTTACCTAATTATAAGGTGGGATTCATACCTCTCTACCGTTATAATCCTGGATACCAGGTACAAAACTTGGGTTTTACCGCAGATAATAATGCTTATCCGTTTTGCTGAGCCTTTTTATAAGGTAGATAATAAGTGAGCGAAGATTTTTGATCTGGCAGGCAATTTTTTTGCCAAGCATTCCCAAGGTTCTAGTTCGACTCCCGCCGCTGTGCAAAAGTTTATCATTTTCGTCCTCAATAGGTTATGTCATTAATGTAAATATTAGTTGTAGTTACTTTATTCTATTATAAATAAAAGTGATGAGTACTTAATTAATTGAAAAGTTTGAAAAAACACTTTCGGCTTTTGAACATTTTTTTCGCAAAAAAGGGTGCTAGGTCTAGGGAACTTCTAATTCGCTGGTCTTTAAAAGACCCCAAAAATGTGGCAAAGAACACGTCTGAATTAAGACGAGTGTTTTGATACCTCCTTATCTTACTTCATCTCAACAGCCTATTATGGTCCACTGCTGGACGAAGGCCTCCCCCTGATAATAATACCTCATCATCACCAAAATAGCTTTTTAGCCTTTTGGTACTAAAGAAACAATAACATCACATAGAAACTCGAAAAAGATAATCGTGCCTCCGTAAAAGTTTAAATTCATCTTCAAAAGATAACATAATTTGAGTCTACAAAAAAAATGCATTGCTCACTCCAATTACCACACAAGGCTGATTCTCTTTTGTAAAGTTACTCTTTCCCAATATTCAAGGATTCTTCTGTAACTTCGTTTAAAGTAGGTGGCATTTAAACCTTTAATAAGTAGATTGATAACTGGTTTTAAGTTTCCATAATGTAGAGCCTATTTGAGAACGTAACCTTGTCGAATTGTAAACTGATCTAAATCAATCTGTTACGACTATAAAGGCACCTTTTAAAGATAAACTTACAGTGCTAGTAAATGTGACGAATTGTGTGTATTTTTTCTTTACCTTTAAGTAAATTGATTTATAGATAAATAGATAGTTTATTATGTTTTTAATATTTTTGAACAATGTTGTGTCCGCCTGTTATCAGCGTATATATTAAAACCGGTTTTATATAGGTAATCTACCTATCTATAAGAATGCCCTATGTATACGCTGTTGGCGTTACTTTCTTAATAAATAAAAAAAAATGATAGTACAGCCGTGTGGTGCCGGCTTAGAATTCGCACCACCCCAACTTTTCCTGTGGGTGTCGTAAGAGGCGACTAAGGGACATACACCGGGGGGCGGGCAGCGCCTCTTGCAGAATAGATCTACTACCGAACTGCGATCCCTAACCCGCATTCCCAGCGTCAGAAATATGGGCATTACCTCCCATGAGATAAAAGCCAATAAGGCGGTAAGGGGGAGGCCTACGTCCAGCTGTGGACCATTAAAGCCTGTTGAGATTATAGATATAAGAAGTAGGTCAAATATTTATACAACAAGTTCACTGCCAAGCTTCAGCGATGCGACCAGTCGTCGCTCTGCAAGCATCCGTAGAACGATCAAAGTGACTAAGAACTCTGATTCCGCCCTTAGGGCTAATGTCGGATATCTCAAAATTGTAGCACCTTTAAAATAACACGAATGCAATACTAACTCAATACTCAATCATTTACCTATAATAGAGATTATATAGAACATATACTTTATTGCACACTTGACTTAAAAATAATAAACAAAGGAACATAGTATATTCTAAGGTTATTTTCGCGAGAACTCATAATAAAACACTGTTTTAACCGGATTGATCGCGTATATTTTATATTTTGTTTATAACCTGACGTTTCGGAGGCTTTTCAGCTTCCATGGTCACAGGCAGACTGAGGTGTCATTCAGGTCGTCAGGTTATAAACAAAATATAAAATATACGCGATCAATCCGGTTAAAACAGTGTTTAACAAAGGAACACTTAAGTATCTATAGAATATTCAACAATTGGCGGTCTTATCGCTCAAGAGCGAGCTCTCCCAGACAACCATTGCATTCTATGGATGTACAGAGGTGTTTGTAGCCCCACATAGGTAATTAAGTGTCTCTGTAGAAGCTGCTGGGAACATAATATGTATGAAGAGAAAGGAGGACGTCATTGTAACTTAAAAACTTTAGAAATAATCTGCATGCTTTAAAATCTTTAGAAAGAATTAAATTATGTAAGATTGTGGAACTTGGACTCGGTGAAATTATATGCAAAAACTGGATTTCAAACAAGCCAGTTTTTCAACCTAGGTACCTACTATCGTTTCATACTTGCTTGAAGTCTACCACAAAAGTATTTTACAGTTTACTTTTTTTCCTCTTTTCACACACATCACTCTGTCATCACGTGCCTTTACTTGTCCAGTATTTGACGTTGGCCTCTTGTGATAAGCACATTATTCGCACGTATCATTATGGGGAAGTGCGTAGGTACTGAGGGAAAGTCGCGGGTTCAAGTCCCGCCGAAAGCGATATTATTTAATTTCTTGTATCTTATCATAATGCCAATAAAATGGTTTCGGCCGGTTTATTTTTGTGTTGGACTCTCTTTAATAACATTAAAGTGGATAAGCATAACTGTTCAAATTATCATGGTTTTACAAAAATTACGAGTCGTTACGCCTTGTTACGGCCATGGCTGCTTGACGAAACGTAATGAATCTAATGTGAGACAAAGGAATTTCATCATGATTTTCCACTGCACTCTAATGGATTTTACAGTGTTGTTAACAGAGGAGCCTGAAGCAGGTTATGTTAATTTTAATTTAATTATTCAATTTCAATTAGAACTGAGAAGAACTTTATTAACAAAGAAAACGAACTAGGCTCTGATGAAAATATCAAACAATCTTCATAATTTGATAATTCTTATAATTTAAATTTATTTTCCATAACTTGACACTGGCAGAATTGTGTCTGACCAGACCATAATAGCTATTATCAAAGAATCATCATCAAATAGGTTGTAAGTGTTGAATTCACATTAATAAGCGATATATACCCACTTATACTCGTACCTTCCTAATAGGAATACTACCATTTTATGACAATTATTTTGCAATATTTTACCACTTATGTCACTTATATGACATAAGTGGTAGCTGAAAATTAATTGCAAATTAATTGCTATGCGTGACATAAGTGGTAAAATATTGCAAAATAATTGTCATAAAATGGTAATATTCCTATTAGGGTACATTATGATGATTTTTGGTTCACAATTTTTATTTAAAATATTATATAAAAGTCGATTACAAAACATAGTATCTAAGGTTTTTATTTATTATAGTACTCTGGGTAATTTCTAAGAAATTAAACCATAGTATGTTTTTATTCAAAATTATCCTCATATTATTTAAGTGGGGAAGAACGCTACAAAAACTTCACGCTGGTCAACTGTAAGTAAACTTCCTGTTAGTCCTCGTTGGGGACACGTGGGGACGAGCGGGAACAACCTTGCCGGTACAGGTTTTATACAATATCTAAACTCATTCATCATCATCATCATCATCCTAAGCCGGATTTTACCCACTGCTGGGTATAGGCCTCCCGCAGTTTGTGCCATCCACCACGGTCCTGTGCTATCCGCCTCCATTGACGCTAAATTCATTACGATCACTTTATTCATGAACGATAAAAATAAGAAAGTTGGTATTTTAGCACTGATTGAAATTATCCTTTCGTTTATAAAGCACCAGACTCATTACCTCAAACTTTCCAAGATCTGCTAACCGGTTGGGTAAAAGTCAAAATTACTTGTTTCTGATCCATTCTTCGCTCAAACTGACTATGACTTTCACGTGAAGTGTGTGAAGTGCATAATTATCGGGTTTTGTTTACCATTTCTCTACGGTTCGTGAAACTCTCGAAGAAAATTGAATCTACTTGAACCACTTATTCTATATTCATATTCCACTTATTCTACCGCCTAGACGCAGAGATCATCAGAGCTAGGTATTGTTATGTTATAGGCCATCTGGCGATGACCTGGTGAGACTAGCCCAGGACCAAGAGACTTAAAAAAAATTGAAAATTGAATCTACTTGAACCACTTATTCTATATTCTTTCTATAATATTCTTATTCCACTTATTCTACCGCCTAGACGCAGAGGTTATCAGAGCTAGGTATTGTTATGTTATAGGCCATCTGGCGATAACCTGGTGAGACTAGCCCAGGACCAAGAGACTTAGCATTCTTATGACCAGCAATGAGTGAAGTCGTTTAGCGGATCATTGTTGGCCTTATCGGAATTATGTTTTTCAGAAATTTTGGATTTATGTTTTTGTTATGTATTAGTATATTAATCTATTTGTATTTGTTTACCTATAGGTAATTGATTTGTATTAGCTTAGCATAAGCACCGCCATCCTATGATTTTCTCACCTTGGTTGCCTGGAAGAAATCGCTTTAAGCGATAAGGCCGCCAATTCCATAGACTTTCTATAGCATAAGTTTAATAATGTAGGTACTGAATGTTTTGGTTTATGAAATAAAGCATTTATCTATCTATCTGTCTTTGGTCTATCTATGTTTTTCAGAACCACCAATCAATCAATCAAAAATTCTTTATTTCCATAAATACAGAAATGTACACTACATTTCTGTATTTATGGAAATAAAGAATTTTTGATTGATTGATTGATTTTGATTACAAATATTCTACATAGAAATTTGCTAGAGTTGTACAGTGCTTCGTCTGAGTTTATTAAACCAAAGAATAATAAAGGCTTGCAATTACAAAAGCAATTTAACCAACATGGGTTCTTAGGCCAATGCAATTGCAGTTTAGACATCTAATTCTAGCTTTAGATTTTAATGACTTGGGTGCTGCGAACTGTGCGTGGCTTTGGTGCGACTACTTCGTCTCTTACAGTCGTTTATTCGTACACACTGATTAAAGGGTAGCGTCGACAGGTCGGCAACAGACGCTCCGCACTAACTGCATCGAACAGATATTAGTATTTTTGGTTGGGATTGCCATAGAAGTGTGTCTATGTTCGTTGATTTCTCTGTCAATAATGAACCTATTTTGAAAATTCTTTCGCTATTGTATAAATAATAATTCTGAAATGGTTCCATAAAATATTTGGGGATTGGTATTTGTCCTGGTGATGATGATAAAATAATAATTTTGAAAATTTACGACTAGCATCAACAATTTTGGTGATAGCTATGCTAAATAGTAATAGATTTTGACGATTATTTCTGTCTAACTAAAGGTTGATTTTGAGGTAAAACGAATCTAAAACACGATCACATGATAATTTTCACAATCACAAATTATTTCCACGGCAACGGGCGTAAACAAACTAAATGAGACTCGAATTTTACCTAGATGCCGCCACTTGAAAAATTAGATCGCGGTATCGAAGTGTTCCGGGTATTTTTTATTTGTTCATGGTGGCTATCGTATCACTGTGGCCATGGTAGGCCTATAATTGTGATAAACTGCGGCGTTCATAATTCGTCACTTACCCTTGCAGCTGCTAGGTGTTTCGGGTAACTACATCCAAATTTATTTTCATTATTCAGGAATTTTAAGTATCTACTTTTATAGTTTTTTAAAACATGCCTTGTTATTTTTATTTAAATTGCCAAAGTTTTTTTTTTTTGCATCTTTAGATAAAATAGAGATAAATAGGCGTATTTACACTATGCATTGGATCTAACATGACACCATCTCAATTTCACACACTTTTACATGAATTTTTGAAATTAGTTTGATGGTAACATACTGACTGATGGTAAAGATAAGTTTAACGTGATTCAGAGAACTATCACTATAATTCCAATTCCTTTAAAAACATTTACACTTTACCTTTAGTATAATAGTCCGTTAGCCTTGTTAAGTTTCAGTGCGAGTGGCAAGTGTAAGTAAGCAGTGATTAGTGAAATTAAAAAGAAAAAAAAAATTCAATAACTTTATTTCTTTAGGCTTACAAAATAAGCACTTAGACAAGTCAAATTTTATACATAAACAGCAATTTGTCCGTTTACACGCTGATTTTTTCCAATCACTTCCTAACACGCTGATTTTACTAATCACTTTGTGTAAGACATTTCCCAAAAGATTCACCCATCTTTCCAAATAATTTTCTAAGACAACAACATCTTAACATTATCGACTTGACCAAATCCCATAAAACTTTTCATCATCACGCATCCAAGACCTTCTATTTACATTATAAACTAATAACAAGGAGCTGTTGAAACTGACCTCCAGTTGGTTGACATATTAGACACTAAACTATGATCGTGTTAGCCAACTGTAAATTACAAAACGGTGAAGAAATTTTTGTTGCATAGTGAAGATGTGTTGAGGAATTTTTTTGGCACTTTATTGGGAAGTGATTGACAATTATGTTAGCAATTAATTATAATTTAATCAATAACTAGATCTAAAGCCTATGGTTCATTAGTTAATATTGTTGTATCTATTTATAATTAAGATTAAAATATGAGACAATTATAATAAAGTAACAAATTAAAATGTAAAAGTTCCCGAGCAACCTCCTGTGATGGAAAAGTGCATTTAGCCGGTGATTTGCCATGACGTCAGTAGTTGTTGACGAAAAATGACTGGCGCCGCCCCGGCGCGGCGGCGGCGCCGCATGGCGAGGAAGTTGCTCGAGTAACTTGGGCATTGCGCGCTCGGACACGAACCGGTGAATATGTTTAGATATCGCTCAGAATAAATTTGTGAAATACCAAAGGCCTTTATATTTACACCCTTTTTTACAGTTCAGAAAGGGGGATAAAGTTGAGTTGGTGATTTGTGATTTGAATCCCTTTCAACCAAGGACTTGCGCCCAGACAAAGGAAACAAGGATTATTGTTGCTAAATTGAGATTTAAATCCCGATCTCATTGCTCGGCACACCCTTACAAAGTTTCAGACTAATAATGGGACGCAGATCCCGCAAACGCAAAAGGGATACAGAAGACTCTACGCAAAGCGAGTCTGACTCTTCAGTTGATAGACGAAGACGTCATTCTAAAAGGAAGAAGGAAAGGCGTCATAAGTCACGGAGCCGCAATGATGACTCGTATACACCGCGCAATTCTCAGCCGAGGTATAGTGATGCAGGACGTGGTGATCTTGTACCCGAATGTCAAGTTCCTGAAATCATTCAGGTAACCAACCCAGATGCTATCCCAGATACTTCTAAGGCCTCTGCTAGTGCTACAGGTGCACAGCCAATAGATTTAGATACTAATATAATTGTCACAGCTTTTAAGGAGCTTGTTCAGAACATGAAAACAGCAGAGGGTATCGAGCGTTTTCCAGTTCTAAATGTTTTACCTGAGTTTGACCCCACCATTCGAGAACAAACTATTGACATGTGGCTAAGTAAAGTAAATGAAGGCGCACTAATGTATAAGTGGACTGAGCGCCAGATAATACATTATGCTTTGCCCAAACTGGTGGGGTTGGCTCAAAAATGGTACCAAGGGTTACCCACACCCAGTCTGTTGTTATCATGGACTGAATGGCAAAATAAACTAAAAATGGCTTTTCCTAGTGCTGTAAATTATGGCCAATTGTTAACGGACATGCTTGCTTGCAAGGCAAAGTATGGAGATGCTCTTGAAGAATATTTTTACCAGAAAACGGTTTTATTGAATCGATGCAATATATTCGGTAAAGATGCAATTGATTGCATTCTATTTGGTATAGAAGACAGGTCAGCGAGAACAAGTGCTGAAGCAGTTCAGTTTACTGAAACTGATAAACTACTCGTGTTTCTTAGGAACGTTCGGGTAACTAAAAAGCAAGACTCTTCCAACTTCGCCATGCAACCAGGTAAGCCCGAAAATAAACAAACTAGGAATTATAATAAAGGTAATTCTAATAAAACTGACACAAGATCATCCAAGGGGAATGCTAATACTCCCAAATGCTATAACTGTGGGGTAGTCGGGCACACTTACTTCAAATGTACACAAATTATAAAACGATGTGACAAATGTCACAAGATAGGTCACGAGGGTCCTAATTGCCCTGACAAGAAAGATAACTCTAACTCAAGCAAAACTGTTTTACGTATATCGACAGAACCCGACAATGACTCTAAATATTTCAAACACGCAAAAGTAAACGGACAGGATCTCAATTGCTTTGTAGATTTTGGAAGCCAATGTACTTTGTTACGGGAATCTGTAGCAAAAACTTTGGCAAATTCCTGGTCCATGAAGGATCTCCCTGTATTAAGAGGCTTTGGGGAGAGCTGTATAAATTGCTTGGGGAAATGTACAGTTGACATAAATGTCGATTCAGCAAGGGCTACTGTAGAGGCTTTTGTTGTACCCGATCATTTATTACAAGTCCCTTTGTTACTTGGACAAACATTTACAGAACAGGATCATGTAGTTGTATTTAAGACAAATGATCGATTAAATATTTCAATGAACTCTGCCAAAAATATTTCGTTACACGCCAAAACTTCTTTGAATGTTGATGGATATACAGAAATTGACGTTTACACCAAGCCTGAATACAGTGGGGATTTGTTTATTGAGCCGAGTCTATGCCATGGATCACAAAGAGAATATGAGGTTCTGCAGAGTGTTGTTAGGATGTCCAACGGGCTAGGGAAGGTTGTCGTTAAGAACATTAAAGCACATTGTAAAATAATGCAAGATTTTCTGTTAGTTCGCGGTTGTCCATTAAAAGAAATTCAGGTGTTGGATATAAACAGAATTGAACAATGTCCAAAAAATACTACAATTACGGAAATTGACCTCTCTATGGTTAATGTAGATGAAAACACTGACCCCGCGCAGGTAGAGAGATTGACGGAAACGTTAAATGAATTCAGAGACTGTTTCGCCTTTTCAGTCAAGGAATTGGGACGTATAAATGAAATTGAAATGAACATAAAGCTTAATGATAGTACCCCCGTCGTATATCGACCATATCGTTTGGCTCACGTCGAAAGACAAATTGTCCGTGACATGATACAGGATTTAGAACATTCGGGAATTATTAAGGAATCTGTTTCTGATTATGCTTCTCCTATCATCTTAGTACGAAAGAAAACAGGTGACTATCGTCTTTGTATCGATTTCAGGGCATTGAACAAAAAAACCATTAAGGAACACTATCCGCTTCCTCGAATAGATGACCAGTTAGATAACCTTTCAGGGTATAGGTATTATACTTCCTTGGATCTGGCTTCTGGTTATTACCAAATACCAGTGGCAGAATCTTCAAAGCATTTGACAGCTTTTGTAACTCCAGATGGACATTACGAGTTCAATCGGATGCCGTTTGGACTCGTTAATGCTCCATCCACATTTCAGAGAGCTATTAATAAAATACTAGGTAATGCTAGATTTAAAGAGGCATATGCCTACATGGATGACGTGATTATACCATCGAAAACTATAGATGAGGGACTCCAAATATTGCGAGATATATTGGAGTTGTTCAGAGATACCGGTATAACCCTTAATCTTTCTAAATGCAACTTTTTAAAACAGTCTATAGATTATTTAGGGTTCGAAGTAAGTGAAGCAGGAGTCAAACCAGGGAAAAAGAAAATTGAATCAGTAGAAAAATTCCCACGCCCAACTGATCAGCATAGAGTCAGGCAATTTGTGGGGCTTGCTAGCTTTTTTCGCAGATTTATCAAAGGATTTTCCTTAATCGCAAAACCACTCACCCACCTCTTAAAAAAAGAGGTTAAGTGGCAGTGGGGTAGTGAAGAAGAAAAAGCCTTTATTGAATTAAAAGAATTGCTCATTACACGTCCTACACTTTCATTCTATAATCCTGCTTACGAAACCCAGGTACACACAGACGCATCAAAGGTAGGTATTGCTGGGATACTATTACAAAGACCTAATAAAGATACTCCATTCAATGCAGTAGCGTACTACAGTCGTCAAACTTCTCCAGAAGAAGCTAAATTTACCTCTTATGATTTGGAAACGCTGGCGGTAGTATGTTCATTGCAAAGATTTAGAGTTTACCTGATTGGGGTACCTTTTACAATATTGACTGACTGTAATTCCTTACGTGCTACGTTTGAGAAGAAAGACACTTTATCTAGAGTAGCCAGGTGGTGGAATATTATGCAAGAATATGATTTTCAAATCGCTTACAAACCAGGTACGGCCATGTCCCACGTGGATGCGTTAAGCCGAAACCCTATCCCGTCTACGGAAGAATTTCAGGTACGCCAAATAGATACCGATTGGATAGCTACGGTTCAGCAGAACGATCTAGAATTGCAACGTATAATACAAATTCTAGATGACAAAGACAATGATAATATTATTGAGATTAAAAATAACTTTTTAATTAAGAAAGGATTACTGTACCGAAAAACTGAAAATGGTGATCGTTGGGTTGTACCAAAAGGTGTTCGATGGCAGGTACTGAAATCGAACCACGATGATATAGGGCATTTCGGTTTTGACAAAACTTATGAAACCATCAAAAATCATTATTGGTTTGCCAAGATGAGACGCTTCATCAAAAAATATGTAATGTCGTGTCTAGAATGTGCTCACGCAAAGGTACCAGCTGGCAAAAAGGCGGGTAAATTACATCCCATCGCGAAAATTAATGAACCATTCCACACATTGCATATAGATCACCTAGGCCCGTTCGTTCGGAGTAAACGAAATAACATTTATTTACTTGTCATAATAGATGCTTTCACTAAATTTGTCGTACTAACACCTGTCAGAAGTACAAAATCTGTTAACTCCATTAAGGCAATGAAAAATTATTTTCATACCTTCAGTGTCCCAAAACGTCTGATTTCTGATAGGGGAACTTCATTTACGGCAAAGAATTTTGAAGACTATATCAGCTCTTTAGGCGTAAAGCATATATTAAACGCTGTTGCGACTCCTAGAGCCAATGGACAGGTCGAAAGGTATAACAGGACTATTTTAGCCGCATTAACGGCTGCTAATCACAATAAGCCTGAAAACTTGTGGGATGAGCGCGTATCTGAAATACAATGGGGGCTAAATAATACCCTTAATAAAGGAACGGGTAAAAGCCCAGCACAGGCTCTATTCGGATTAAATATGGTTGGAACTGCCGATTCACTGTTACAACTTAGTGTTTCAGACAATGCTAATGATATAAGCTTGACTTTAGATGAGACTCGACAAGAAATGACAACTCTTATTAATGAAAATCAACAAAAACAGAAAGAAAGGTTCGATAAAAGTAGAAAGGAAGTTAGGTATCAGATAGGAGAGTTAGTAAGAGTGGAAAGAGAAATTCCTTCAACGGGGAAAAGTCGCAAATTAGAACCTAAACTACGGGGTCCATATAGAATTATAGAAATTCTAGCAAATGATCGTTATGTTATCGAAGATACACCATTGTCGAGAAAAGGTAACAGAAAATTTAAAGGTGTTTTCTCTGTTGACAAAATACATCCTTGGATGGTCTTTAATAGGGCAGAATCTGATTCGGAGTCATCTAATGCTTGTAATGATGATGATGAAGAAACGGATGCTTCAGTTGTATGAATCGCGATAAGTCGCTAAAATTTGCTTAGATATCTTCATGATTGTAACGTTATAAATGATTAAAAATGTTATATTATTTTAATGGTATATATTTAAATAAGTATATATATGTAGATGACAAGAAAAGTTTAATTACACTGGACATTAGTATTTTGGAATAAGTGAACTATATGAAATCTTATATAATTTTGATTACTAAGCTACAAATGTCAGTAAATATGTTCGTTATGATTACACCCACCATTACGGGGACATAACCTCAATGTCTTGAATTAAAAGGCTTGGCTGTATTATTTATGCTAAGACAAATGCTGGGGATAAAGTCCCAGTATTTTAGATTAACTGGCTTAGCTGTATTATCTATGCTAAGACAAATACTGGGGAGACAGCCTCGGTATTTTAGTTTAGATGGCTTGGCTGTATTATCTATGCTGAGACAAATACTGGGGGTACAGCCTCAGTACTTTAGATTAATAACTTGGCTGTATTATCAATGCCGAAACAAATACTGGGGATACAGCCTCAGTATTCTAGATTAAATAACTTGGCTGTATTATGTATGCTGAAACAAATACTGGGGATACAGCCCCAGTAATGAACAAATGTGGCTAAGCAATATTATTTTGTTCAATCGGATACTTCCGATGTAGTTGCAGACGTCGCACTACTTTGAAATTATTTGGTTTGGTTGTATGACTTAAGCCGAAACCATTATCATATTATTGAAGCTTTATTAATTATATTTACATTTATTCGAGTTTGTAATGTCATTAACTGATTTTCACGAGACGTAAAAAAATATATCAGGAAAGGCCGACTGTTAGCAATTAATTATAATTTAATCAATAACTAGATCTAAAGCCTATGGTTCATTAGTTAATATTGTTGTATCTATTTATAATTAAGATTAAAATATGAGACAATTATAATAAAGTAACAAATTAAAATGTAAAAGTTCCCGAGCAACCTCCTGTGATGGAAAAGTGCATTTAGCCGGTGATTTGCCATGACGTCAGTAGTTGTTGACGAAAAATGACTGGCGCCGCCCCGGCGCGGCGGCGGCGCCGCATGGCGAGGAAGTTGCTCGAGTAACTTGGGCATTGCGCGCTCGGACACGAACCGGTGAATATGTTTAGATATCGCTCAGAATAAATTTGTGAAATACCAAAGGCCTTTATATTTACACCCTTTTTTACAATTATCATCATCATCTCAGCGGATGGATGTCCACTGCTGAACATTAGGTAGGTAAGGTACCTTCATGAAGATTGCGAATTCGTCTAGTAAAAAAACTACAAAATTCGCATAAAAAAACTGTCAACACAGCGTCAACACCACAATATTTTTTTACATAGCTAACTAAAGTTTTATTCGAATTATCGTGTAGTTTTTCTATTTAATGCTTATCATATTTTGAATAATTAATAGATAAAGCAAATCGATCGCACAAACTTAGTAAACAAAAAATTTAAGCGAACAAAATCAATAACATTTTGTTTCTTATTTGATAATAATTACTATTTATAAAGCTGTTTATGTATAAAATTTGACTTGTCCTAAGTGCTTATTTTGTAAGCCTAAAAAAGTTATTGACTTTTGACTAAAATATGTCCTGTGCACATAGCTAGTCTGCCGTGTCCAAAATTCGGCTGGACATCATCAGTGATCGATTCTGCGTTACTGGTTTCCCGAAACCTTCACCAGGTCGTCGGTCAGCCTTGTAGGCATTAACATAGCCCCGGGGCTCACGAATCTGTTTGCTTACACTTGTAAAAGCAATTCCATTTTAAATTAAAATCTTATACTTGAACTATATTTTGTGGAAATGGCTGTTTGAATGCCAAAATCGTCTTGCAACTATGAATAATCTCGCGTATTGAATTTTAGTATCGTGGAATTCATGAAACCTTTTTTCGATTTTGATTTAAGAGATAGATATCGTCCTAGCCTTTTCGGCCACGGTGTCGGCGGCAGCCAGTCTCAACAGAGAGTATCCATGTGTGTAGGACATAAATAAACTCGTTTTCATTTTGAATCTCCTACTTAAAAAAAAATGTGATACTTAGGTGTGATACTTAGTTTTGCAGGCCAGTGCATGATAGTGCACACGTGTGTGCGCAAACACAGGTGCACTGTCTATTACCTCGCTCTCATAATGCGACACTTTCCACAAGTGGAAAAAAAAAAGCGAAGAGAAAATCAGTAACACCATATTTCATATTTGTTGATACAATTGTACAGTATAAAGTTTGACTGGTTTATAAGCTTACTAGCTTCTGCCTCCGGTTTCGCTCGCGCTTTTCCGGGATAAAAAGTAGCCCCGGGATAACATCTACCTTTCTGCCAAATTTCAATGAAATCCGTCCAGCCGCTTAGGCTCGAAAAGGTAACAGACAAGACAGAAACACAGACAGACAGAGGTACTTTCGAATTCATAATATTACAGTATGGATTTGTAAGCTTATAGAAATAAAGGAATCGAAATCTGAAAATCTTGACATTTAGGATAGGACAATGACCTCACCTCAACAGCCTTTTTTTAATTGTCCACTACTGGACGCGGGCGTCCTCTTGATAATCACCTATGCTGGCTTACGGCACCTACGGCTTTTATCTCATGGGTCTCGGGGTATTGCCCATAATTCCCACGCTGGGAATGCGGGTTGGGGATCACAGTTCTCGGTGGTAGAGCTATTCTGCAAGAGGCGCTGCTGCGTGCCCCTGGTGTATGGTCCTTCGTCGCCTCTTACGACACCCTCGGGAATAGTTGGGGTGGTGTAAATACTTAGCCACACGGCTAAAAGGACAAGTATAAACATGGATACCTTAAGGATTGTCATTGATGTTTTTCCAAATCGTGAAGAATATTAGTTTTCATGCTATGATCGTCCACAATCATTACGGACATTTCTTTAACATCCTATATATAGAGAAAACTTACTCATCATCATCATCCTATATTAGTCCACTGCTGGATATAGGCCTCCCCTAATGAGCGCGATAGCTCCCTGTCTTCAGCTTGACGCATCCAGCATCTGCCAGCAGTCTTTCGCAAATCGTCATCCCACCTGGTCGGAGGTCGTCCTACACTAGGTTTGCCGGGTCGCGGTCTCCACTCAAGAACACGTTTACCCCACGGCTGTCAGTTCTCGAGATATGACCAGAAATCAACACTCGAGATATGGCAACACTATTGTTACAAAAACTGACTCGAGTTATTTATCAACAAGTTCGGCAAACAAGGGAAAGTCAATGTCATTGTACATTCTCTCGTATTGGTTTATCATAGTGTAAAGAATGCAGTAGGTTTTTGAACCGATAAAAAATGGCTTTTTTATTATTTTTATTTTATTTTAATTATTAGGTTTAAATTATTTAGGCTATGATGTTGAAATGAAATGTATGAGAAAGATTGAATGAATATAAATAAAAACACAAAAGCAAACAACGTATTAAGACCGTAACAGCACTGAAACCTATCAAAACTTCGGTTTAGTAGTTTTTTCTTTACAAAAACTAACCATATCCAAAGGGTAAAACGGGACCCTATTACTAAGACTCCGCTGTCCGTCCGTCCGTCTGTCACCAGGCTGTATCTCATGAACCGTGATAGTTAGACAGTTGAAATTTTCACAGATAATGTATTTCTGTTGCCGCTATAATAACTATAATACTAAAAAACACGCTATAATACTAAAAAACAGAATAAAACATATATTGAAGTGAGGCTCCCACACAACATACGTAATTTTTTTGCCGTTTTTATAGATAATGGTACGGAACCCTTCGTGCGCGAGTCTAACTCGCACTTGGTTTTATTTTTATTTGCACATTATGTCATGCAAAGTAAAAGATAAAAGTAAAAAAGAAAAAAATAAAAGATGAGATCGCCCTAAGTGATAAGGCTGCCCTTTATAATTCCTCTATTCTATAGTACTTATTACTGTATTGTTTTCTGTTTTCTGTGGTATAATCAATTGTTTTCTATCTATCTATATATCAATGACAAGCCTGTGTCGCGGGTATCCTACAATTAATTTTGAATTTAATTAAGTTTTTTTTGTTTCAGGTATGTTCCAATCCAAGAGAATTCCTTTATTACTGTCGTCCGTACGTTATAAAACCTGGTGGACTTTATTGTTACTAATAACAATACAAACTACTGTCTAAAGAAAACGTTTTTCATGAAACATACTTAATGTTCTGGTAAGTTTGATGCTTCTCTTTTAATTAGTACTATACGCTCAAGAAATCCCAAATTTTTGTACATTTGAACGCCTTCGCAAACGTAACCTTGTTTAAAATCTGCTAAAATGTGTTACAGTGATTTTAAATTATACCTTCCGCGTGAATCCTATGGTAGAGTAACTTAGAAATATAAATTGTACTACAACTCTATCGTAGACTTACTGATGAAAACTTGTATCGTAGTTCTACTGCACAGCTTAAACTGTGGCGTATTATGAAAGTAAAAAAATCACACTATAGAAATATCAAAATGCTGTTTAGTGGGTAAACGTTAAAAACACAAGGACTCATGACTACTGCGTGAATCCTATGGTAGAGTTACTGATGAAAACTTTTATTGTAGTTCTACTGCACAGTTTAAACTGTGGCATGTTATGAAAGTAAAAAAATCACACTAAAGTACTATCAAGATGCTATTTAGCGGGTAAACGTAAAAAACACAAGGACGCATCTTCATCGATTTGACACCTTTCACTTGTTTTAATACCTACTTAACCTCGCAGTCGAGTATGTACTCTATATTCTTGTTCTGCAATTTATTTCGGTAACTGTACCACTTCAGGTAGGTATTTCGTAGATATTATACAATAGTTACTTATGCTGTGGTATCTCTGAAGTGGTACAGTTACCGAAAAAAATAAAAAAAATCTTGTACCTATTAGTTAAGTCTTGTAGTAGTTAGTCGAGTATGTACTCTATACTCTTGTTCTGTAATTCAATTCGGAACTGTACCACTTCAGGTAGGTATTTCGTAGATACTATATGTCATATAGTTATGCTGTGGTATCTCTGAAGTGGTACAGTTACCGAAAAAATCGGAAAATTCTTGTATTTAAAAAAAAATGCGTAGTTGCCGATAGTAATTGCTTCTTCCCAGTAGTTCTGTCCTGTTGTAGTTCTATGCACAAGACTGCTAAGAATTAATTAATTCTGTGCACCAAAATATATTTATTAAAAGGAAGGTTGCGGGTTCAAGTCCTGTCGAAGGAGATTTTTTTTTGTTTAAGTATTGTAATTTTTTTTGTTTTTTTTTTTAAGAATTTTTTTTTGTTTAATTATTGTAAAAGAGGAGGCCTATACTCAGCAGTGGGTGTCAAAGGGCTGATGATGATTGATTTTTTTTGATTAAATAAATGGCACCAATTTGGGATTATTATTTGATTTCTAGAAGTTTCCCTGAGTGTGAGGGCTTACGCACTATAGTAATAAAAGCCATACTTACTATGTAACTATCTGTTTAGATTTCTATACATATATTTACCGACAACAATTTCCTAATATTCCTATCGGAATAGTGAAATCGGTTTGTTCTCAAAGATTTCTTTTCCCATATCTTTTTACATGGTATTATAGTCTCGTAAAAATGACGATGCACACTTTCTTTGAAAAGATAGCTTCGTTAATAACACAAAACAACAATTTCAAAGCAATAAATTTCATTAATTGGATAGAATTTCAGATGTTTTTTTAGTGATTTCGAAGAAAATATAATTGTTTGCAATAACCAAAACGTTAGGTCAAATTTTGTTTATGCATAAAGGAGGTTAGAAAAGAAACTAGTGACAGACTACCGACCGATCGCTACAACTTATCGGACTGTCATTTTGGCTCGCAATTACATTCGCCATCTTTACGATTTTTCGTAAAGATGGCGGCTGTTAACGATACAATGTTGATAATTCCAACGGGAAATTTATTTTAATTTTAAGACTGACCTTTTCTTAGTGAACATCTATTGTATTTACGTAAATGAATAGTTGTAGATTCTTTTGAATCTTCATTCGTGTAGAAACAATAAAAATCGTTTAGATGTGACCGGTAAGACTTTGCGACCGATGTCGGTCGCCATGCGATCGCTATCTTTGTCGAGGCTGCTCGCCCAAAAATGTCACCTTTCTTTTTTTTTTTTTTTAACCTTTGTTTGACCACAATCTCACCTAATGGAAAGTGAAGATGTGGCCGACGATGTATCACGAAGGTCTAGACTAGAAGATACACAATATTCACTTTTTTTGTCTGTAAACCTTTGTTTGACCACAATCTCACCTAATGGAAAGTGAAGATATGACCAACGATGTATCACGAAAGTCTAAAAGATACGTATTCACTCTTGTCTTGAAGAGACCCAGGTTGTAATTGACCGGAAATCATCATCCGGATTTTACCCATAGCTGCGTAGTAACTTCGGGAGGCCTATACGTACTCTCGAAGTTTGTGCCTCGTCTCTTTTTAATAACTAACTTATACTTAGCCAGGAATAGTGCGTGTGAGTGCAAAGTCACAGGTTGAAGCCGACTGTTAGATACTTATAAATAAAACGTCCACTTAACTATACGAAAGTACTTCCTAGATCACGTATAATTACGTAGAAACGCGTGTATTGTGAAGTTATTGGAGCGCTTTGTTAAATTGTGCGCAAAATGTCAGCCTATCGGGCGTTATATCAATGACTTAGGTACAATAGTGCGTGTGCCACTAGGTCAGTGTCGGCCTTCCGAATAATTAGACTTGTTGGCTGTCGAAAGCAATGAAGACGGTCTTAAGGCGGTACTCTGACTCACATAAGGGCTGCCACCTACTTTATTTTATTATTATATTTAAAAAATAAATAGAAAAAAAACAATGTTTGTGATAAAAATAATCAATAGCAATAATTGTAAGCTTTTTACGTAAGCTTTAACACATCTGTAATAGTTTTATTTTGTATTTATAGTTATAGGCAGAGATGCATAAACAGAAATTGGTGGTCACTGAGTAACTTTGCATCTCTGAAAATATAAAATAAGTATCAGAAAATATAAAATGTTACAGAGGCATAAAAAAAGCTTATGATATGCACTTATCACAAACTGTCCAATGTTTTTTTGAGAATTCCTTAGTTAAACGTAATAATTAAATAAAATAGGTGGCGGCGACGGCGCGGCGCAAGTGTCCGTCGGGGTAACGCCTTAAAGTCTTGAGGAGGTTACCATTAATTTGAGAAAACCTCTTGTATCTCTGCGAAACCTTCTCCCAATCCTCTACAAAGGTCACCAGTTTAACTCTAGCTCTAGGCATCATTTAAACTTTAAATATTTTTAACATAAAACTTTCGTACCACCCACACGATCATAAATTCATCTCACGCATAAAGCGCTAAAGTATGGAAATTTGTCCTAAATTTCATCACCCTACTCTGAGTACCAAAGAGAAGAGACCGTATGATCGTGTGAATTCGTTGACCGTGAACAGAGCTTGTGAACAGAGTTTTTGAGGGTCAACCGTGATGATACTTGTATTGTAACTGATGCTGGATGGTGATGGTTGAGTTTTCCTGGTTTGCTTCTGGGTCAACTGGTAAAGTTGCGGCAGTACTTAAAATTCACTAAAGCTTGAGCACAATCTATTATGCTTTTTCGTAAAATATTATGGTGCTCACGATAATGAGTCAAATTTCCGTCACTCTGACGAAGCTGCTTAGGATGTGGTTCAATGCTCGGAACAGGGAAATAATAACAAAGACCAAAATAAAACGGAAGATCTTGATCAAATATAGCAAGTGGATTAAAATTTAACCATTATGTAAAAGTAAAAGGATTTTTATTTTGCTAGAACAGAGACTGTTATGAAATATAAATTACCTTTAACAGAAAAACTGACAAAATCAGTCTCCACTCAGCATGTGCTATGGTAAAGCAGATCATACCATAGCGCCGGTCTTCCGTGGAGACTATGTCATGATGAACTATGATGAGTGATCTTTAGAAGATACTTAGAAATTAGGTATCGATCCCAAAAAAATTCGAATTTCGGCAGGATTCGAACCTGCGCCCCACCCTCGTACGGGTATGCTCTTACCAAATAAGCCACGAAAACTTAGACTGTTTCGTTGAAAATCTTTGGGACCTCTTACGGCTCTAGCGCCGTTGGCGTTGGTTTGGGACATGTTTAATTTCTTAGAGATTACCTAGAGTACGATGACTTGCACACTATAATACAAAAACCTTAGAAGACAACTATTTCTGTTAATTTCAGTATTTTCCAAGAGAAAGCCAAATCTAGGCGTGTTTCATCGTATTAAACATCCGTTAAAGAGATTAATGACATGTAAAATTATTGTCCATGTTGCATATTAAGTCCATATTAAGTTTTTTTCTGTTGAAACTAGATTTCACACTGCAAATACTTTCTCTGAACTGCATACGAGTGAAAGGTACGTATCGGCCTTTCTTTGCGGCATTGTAATTGAGGCATTTAAATGGTTGGCATTGACTTCGGTGGTCCATTTAATGTAAGTAAGATTGACCATTCACACTCGTTAGGCCAAAACTACATAATGTGGTTGGGGCATTAAATGTTTGGCATTGACTTCGGTGGTTCAATAAATATTTATTTGTAAGGCAGATTGACTCACGCTCAAAAAAACCACGTAGGTACAGTAAAAAGCGCTAATTGGTATTCCTCTCACAGAACATTAATGAGGGGAATACCAATTAACGCTTCTTACTGTACTTAATACATGCGATAACTATGCATGTATTAAGTACGTGGTTCATTTTTAAGCCTTCGGGTGGTTTGTCTCAAGGTTCCAATATCGCTTATTCCCAGTTGTCCTGTACTGTAGTTCTGTACAGAACAACTGGGACAACTGATCAAGGTGACAGCCGGTGCCAGACAAAGTGTTTATTACATTTTGCCCATACATTTTTTACTGAAGGTATATTTTGCAAATGCCGAAAAAAAATATTTTCCCAAACCGATGTAAATGTGTTTTTTGGAAAGTTACTCACGAAATCAGTTACAAAAAGTACAATGAAAATACTTATGTTAATGAAATAACATACGAAGTAACACACATCTTACATAAATCGTATTATCTTTACACAATTGTGGAAAGTGCGAGTAATGTAATGCAAGCAAGTTGGAACCGGCTTAACTTGATTTTGCATTGACATAAGTACCAATTATTACCAGTTGTATTATAACAATTTGTACCAACAAACAAGTGGTATTTCTAAGACTGCCAAGTCTAACGACCCCAACCGGGCCGGGCATAGACATAGTTAACGCTTTTATGGCCCAAGAAGCTCACCAGCCCCGTGTAACCCGCGACTAACCACCTTACGGCGCTACCTCGGCCTAAATAGCACCGCCACCTAATTTTGTGATACCTTTTATAAGCTTTTGGCGGAATAGAGTTAATATTTTTCATAGCCTAAATTTTGTTTCCGTTCGTAGTGCTATTGATGATAGTTAGTAGATATTTCTTTATTTCAATTATGAAGGTAGCATCTGGTCAATTTCAAAGTACCCGCAACCTGGAGACTCAAATCTTGATATATTTTTGTTACTTTGCTATTGGCGGGATCTATGGGTGGAACCCATCACGTGACATCGCACGCTGCATTGCGATGTAATCGACAGGGTTTTTAGTCCTTCCAAAACCACGTCTGAGCGCACCCGCATCGATAAGCCGTTCCCCCCTGGATTTGCTTGCGGTCCTCCGGTAGTCTATCGAGCCTCCTCCCATTGTATTGTGACAATTTCCACATACACCAATCGAGAAAATCAAGATATACCAGCACCTGTGGATAACCAAGTGTTCAAGGGAATCGCCAGTGGACACATCTGCGTTGCAAGACACCAGCCACCAGTACCGTGAGTCCACTAGATCTAATTGCCTCCCTTAACACTGTAATAGTTTTATTGTATATAGTTTAGGAAGAGATGCGATAGAGTTCAGTGACCACAAAGAGCAACTTCGTATCTCTGCCTTCGAGATTTCATTCTAATATGAATTTATTTATTTATGCCACTTCTAAAATAAACATCCTCTTACAAATATCCAGCTTTCCAAGATTTCTATGAAAATGTTTAAAGTACAAGAGTGTTAAGCAAAGTCAAATATAATCCAAGTACGTTTGAGTGCCAAGTAATTGTGAACAGAGTTTCTCTAGTCTGTTATTTCTATTTGATTTACTTTAGGAATTAGGTACTTATATATTTTACTATTAAAAAAAAACAATTACATGATTTAAAAGAGAAAATTACATAAAACAGTCAATACACATACAGAACGTCAAAAATCGTCATCCCACCTGGTCGGAGGGCGTCCTATACTACGTTTGCCGAGTCGCGGTCTCCACTCAAGAACACTTTTACCCCAGCGGTTGTCGGTTCTTCTCGAGATATGACCAGCCCACTGCCACTTCAGCTTGCTAATCCTTTGAGCTATGTCGATAACCTTGGAAAATTTATTAAGGTCAACCAACGGCATACGTAAAGTAAAGATGTATTCTATTGGCCAGAATCTGTCAAATTCTCCACCATGTCCATAAACCTCCTGTAATTAACTATGATTGTGTATGATTCTTTATTATAATGGCCTTGTAGACACGCGATAGCTTAAGAAATACCTAGTACCTGCAATAGACAGATTTTTTGAAATACCTAAATGCAGAGAGTTTACCGTGAGTATGAATGTAAAAAAAAAGTATGAAAAAAAAGTATGTTTTTTTCCTTTTCGTGCTTTTTCATAAGTACTTAATAATTTCTTTTAAGCTTCACGGAATAAATACTAACGAAATATTTATACTAAACCCTCAGGAATATTTTTATGGGGCCATTTCGGGTTCATTCTCGAAACAATTTTAACGACCTCTGTGGCGCGGTGGGCGAAGGTCTGCCTGCGATGCAGGAGGTTGCGGGTTCGATTCCCGCCTCGGGCGAATGTGTGTACGATCTGCAGTTCAGTAGATCAGTTCAGGGTGTTCTGGTCGTTTTCTATGTATAATAAAAAATATCTATCTATGTATTGTATTTTATTATGTATATCAGTTATCAGGTACCCATAACACAAGCTCTGCTTAGCTTGGGTCTAGATAACGCTGTGTGAATTGTCCAGCATTATTTATTTATTTAATAACGAGAAAAACGGTCTATAAGATAAATCGACGGGCATTCTTATTGGTCTCCTGAATGAAGGCTGCTTAAGTTGTTAGATATAAAATAACCTAACTGCATAATTGTGCAAATTTGGTACGTTATAGGCACCCTGACCTAAACTCGGGTCTAGTTAAACGAAAAGTTGTTATGATCTGACAATGGACTAACATAGAATACGAGAACATAGGAATTCATTTTATGTAATATTTTGATGTTTGGTGCTTGAAACTTTATTAAAAAAAAAATCACAATCAAAAATCAACTGCTGTCTTTCCTCTGGTAGGTTCCTTAGTCGGCTTTTACGACATGCGCGTGCGCGGGCTATGTTTGAAAGGTCGATTCTTAAGTGCGACCGCCACAGCGCAAGTTGTAGATATATAGATAACTAGCAGCGCCTCGCGGTTTCACCCGCGTAGTTCCCGTTCCCTTTGGAATTCCGGGATAAAAAGAATGAAATAGCCTATGTGCTATTCCAGACTATAATCGATCTCTGTGTAAAATTTTATCCAGATTCGTTAAGACGTTCTGGCGTGAATGAGTAACAAACATCGATCCATCTATCCACAGATTTATAAGTATAGTACTAAAGTACATCTATCCATCTATTCAAAGTTTGACATTTACAATATTAGTGGGATACTTTATTCACCAAATAAGTTTGGTTAAAACATAAAAAACCGGCCAAGTGCGAGTCGGACTCGCGCACGAAGGGTGCCGTACCATTATCTATAAAAGCATTGAATGGGAGCCCCCTTATATATTTATTTTATTCTGTTTTTTAGTATTAGTTGTTATAGCGGCAACAGAAATACATCATCTGTGAAAATTTCAACTGTCTAACTATCACGGTTCATGAGATACAGCCTGGTGACAGACGGACAGCGAAGTCTTAGTAATAGGGTCCCGTTTTTACCCTTTGGGTACGGAACCCTAAAAAAATAGACGGCCTTTCGAAGTCATCTCCCGTTATCTACCAAAAATGGAACCTTCGTTAGGCAAACTAAACAGTAACCGCAAATAATAGATTGTCAAATAACAAAAGAGAATTTGCGACTCATCTTACGACAGAATTAACCTTTCATCCTTTCATTACACTCGCCGACACTTTCAATGTGGTGTTAACTTTAGCCTTGTGCACACCGGTGCATTTTGATCTTTGGCTTTTTGATTCATTACATTAGTGCACGCTTGCTGTGACCTGTGAACGTGAATTAAATTTATTACAACGTTACTTAGATAATTAAATAATTTAACCTAAACTTCTAACGGCCATAATAAAGCACCGAACGCAGTAAAACCAAAAATATTGACTTAACTCTCAGAACTATATTTAATTATTACAGAACTATATTTCTCAGAACTATATCTAATTATAACTTATTTAATTTATAATAATATTTCTAATCTCTAAGTGTGACTTAATTCTAACTGTTGTATTCTTGTATTGTATTGTTGTTGTAAATAAATGTATTTCTTCTTCTTCAACTAGCAAGCTGAAGTGGCAGTAAGCCGGCCATATCTTGCAAATAACTGACAAACTGACAAAAAAGCTGGGGTAAAAGTGTTCTTGAGCACGACTCGGTAAACGTTGTGTATGACGTCCTCCGACCAGGTGGGATGACGACCTGCGAAAGACTGCTGGCAGATGCTGGATGCGTCAAGC
Source organism: Eupithecia exiguata (assembly GCA_947086465.1). Taxonomy (NCBI): domain Eukaryota; kingdom Metazoa; phylum Arthropoda; class Insecta; order Lepidoptera; family Geometridae; genus Eupithecia; species Eupithecia exiguata. The sequence goes on from OX352246.1 coordinate 1,604,240, forward strand.
TGAAGACAGGGCGCTATGGCACTCATTACGGGAAGACTATATCCAGCAGTGGTCTAATAAAGGCTGATGATGATGATGATGCAGTATAGGGTGACCCATACCTATATTCTAGGTATTAAATGGAATATGATACAAAATTACACATATTTTTTCTTACTGCGTGGTACCACAAAGGCGCGAGTAATGCTAAACTTTAAGTAGGTTAGGATTATTATTCAAAGGGACGGGAAAAATCTCTCGTCCCTAATTATACATACATAATATTCTCTGACTACAGGTAATGAATTCAAGCCGAACTATCAAATTTAATACCGCCAGTCTTATGGTGGGTACAGACCAAGCGAGCGAGAGCAAGTGAATGCAAACGAGTGGGAATCGACCATCGGTACGTTCGTTCCATAATGTTTTGAGCCTTTGATGTAGCGACAGCTACCGGAGCTCGGCCGAAGGCGAACGAAGGCCCTTGTTTGGGTTCGCATGCTTCCGCCATGACGTCCACACTGGTTCATTTGCGTTCGTTCGTCAGCCTCTCGCTCGGTCTCGGTCTGTACCCGGCATTATGCCGAATAAGAGAGTCAGAACATCGGCCTCTTAAGAGGCCGGAGATGAAACACTTGATATTTTGAAAGATATATTAAAGCTAGATAGCATCACTATTTATGCAGCCAAAGGTGAAAGAGCACATGTGTGGGTTTAGCTAACACTAGGTTTACACTGTAGGTGCCTATAGTCGTACCGTTCACTTCAGTAATGCAAGTCAGTATTGCAAATACTTATAATACGAATTCGATTCTGCAATTTCTCATTATAAGTGACCTCTTAACATCAGCTATGATAAAGTGCACGTGATAATTGAAAACTTTGAATGCCTAAGTAGTGAATACTTAGCTAAATAAAATTTTGTAAGTATTTAAATTGGCATCACAAGATTGTGGTGGATGGCACAAACTTCAAGAGGCCTATACCCAGCAGTGGGTAAAAACCAGCTGCGGATGATGATGATTTAAATAGGCGCCATCAGACTGATTTTCTTACGTTTCTTCTATACCAATATTATAAAAAGGCAAGATTTGTATGTATTTTTGTTGTATGTAACGAATAAAAACTACTGGACCGATTTAAAAAATTCTTTCACAATTAGAAAGCTTACTTTTTAGGGAGTGACATAGGCTATATTTAATCCCGGAATTCCCACGGGAACGAGAACTACGCGGGTGGAACAGCGAGGCGCTGCTAGTTTATTATACGGGTGTGTCCACTTATACTCCGTCCACGCATTTATTTTCTTTGACTAAATGAAAGAAAGCAGTATTCCATAGACACGTAATCTCAAATCAACTCAACTCAACATGGTCCACTGCTGGATGTAGCCTCCCCTGATAATCGCCATATTAGTTTTTATCACATGAGGGGCCCATAATACCCATGCTGGGCATTCGGATTGGGGATCGCAGTTCGGTGGTAGATCTATTCTGCAAGAGGCGCTGCTGGCCGCCCCCCGGTGTATGTCCCTTAGTCGCCTCTAACCACACCCACGTAATCTATCAGCTCGATAAATATCGAAGCTCCCGATAGTCCCAATATTTTTCGAGTCGGCAAATTCTCATTCATCATCATCATCATCATCAGCCTATATCAGTCCACTGCTGGACATAGGCCTCCCCTAATGAGCGCCATAGCGCCCTGTCTTCAGCTTGCCGCATCCAGCATCTGCCAGCAGTCTTTCGCAATAATTATAAATTCTCATTACTATTTTTAAAAAGAAGCAGATTATGAAACATTGCGTTCTTCCATTCACTCAAAAAAAAAAATGCGTGGACGGTGTATAAGTAGGCAAATGATCATTTGAATAATAATTTATTTATATTTTGTCATAGAATATTACTTTATTTGACCTGACACAAATGCATCCAGCAGCGTAGTTGAAGATGAAAATGTTGCCATATCTACTAATATATGTACAGTGCGCGTCACAATTAAGTATCCCCCTATCTCAATGTATGTGGGTTCAAATCCTGTCAGCGATCGTTGGAGATTGGGTGATCAAAACTACATGTTTTTTATAATTTTCCATTTTCTTTTCATATTTTTGACGTTTCTAACAAAAATTGCATGTTCTGTATCATTAAAATGTAATTTTTGTATAAATTGTTTCATTTTAATTTCATTTTCATTTGGTAACCTCACTTAAAATTCGACGAATATTCTAAGTATCAACTTGGCCTTGCGGTAGTAACCGGCAAATTAATGCAAGACAAGATAAGAGTGACAGGGTTCGAATCTCGTGAGCGGTGTTTCGTTTTTGTTTATCAATTGTTATCTTTTTTCTTTGCAATATGTAAGATTTTTAATTGATATTATTCTTTACGGGCATAATTGCAAGTTAATGAAAAAAAAAATACCAAAAATAATATTTTATAAGTCTACAATATTATACAATAACTACTACGTATAAATGTATGATATTATAACGAAATAATTGTTTTGATAAACCATAATAACAAATAATATTTGTAAACAGTGAAAGGTTTTTTATAATAGATTGTGATAATTTATTCAAAAGTAAAGAACATTGGTAACAATATTTCGATCGCTCGCAAAATATGCACAAAGCAAACCACACGAAATAAGACGAGTGACAATTACTTTGTTCGCTACAAACGACAAAGTCAAACCCTACCCGCATCCATAAAAAAAAATGTAAGACTTGGCATTAAAAACGGGGACTAATTAGACAAAATTGGACACGTTGTTCCATCAGCTAAATAGCTCAGTTGATCTAATGCCGAGAATTCATGTCTCCATATAAAGGGTGGGTGGTTCGATCCTTAGCGGCTTGATAAGTTTTTGCTTTGAAAATTAGTCACAAGCGAATAGAAGTTAGAAAATATTTTGTAGACAAGGGGGATACTTAATTCTGACGCGCACTGTACATAACTCATCATAATATACTTACCTACATGCACAGATACATGTCTACTTTTGAACTGGTCCGTCTTCTTGGGTTTATTAACCGCATTACAAAAGGCTTTAAGAAACCAAACAGCGTTCTACACTTATACCAGAGTCTCAATACTGAGCAAGTACCAATTAAACAAACTGCATTCATTCAAATGAAACAAACTTCATTCATTCACTCTTTTAGCATCAACTTTTGTAACTTACACTAACATTTGCCTATTTTTAGGGAAATTAATTTACCTATGTTTGCAACAATATTTAATCTACAGCATACCTACTTACATAATACAATACAATACATAGATATATATTTTTACTATACATAAAAAACGACGAGAACACCCTGAATAAATGTCTGCACATCGTACACACCTTTGTCCCAAGGCGGGAATCGAACTCGCAACCTCCTGCGTCGCAGGCATACCTTCGCCCACCGCGCCACATCGGTCGTCTTGCTGCCCTTCTTCTATTGAGTTCCTTAGTTTTCTCGTACGACGGTAAATTATTACGCCGCTGCGACAACTTTGGCGGCCCCTACTAATAAAGGTATTTTTTTCTAAGTTCTTTATAATTCATCATTTTCCATCTCCAGCCACACAAAAACTAAAAATCATGAATCAACTTCAACCTTCATCTTACCTTCCAACGAAGCAGAGAGAGCGGAAGGTGTAAAACTAGTTTCAGCCCGATGCTTCGCACGCGATATTTCTATTGAAACTTGTAAAGGTTTTTGCTCTATTGACCTGTATCTAAATCTCATCATATTTAGACTTAGATAGGCAAATAATATTGTATTACATTTTAAGGATTATACAAACTTACTAGTGGTTTATTTTTCGCTTCTGCCACTAGTGGACAAAAAATTGAAGCGAACAAAATCAATAACATTTTGTTTCTTGTTTGATAATTACTATTTATAAAGTTGTTGTTTATGTATAAAATTTGACTTGTCTAAGTGCTTTTTTGTAAGCCTAAAGAAATAAAGTTATTGACTTTTGACTTTTCTACCATAGGAACTGATTTTATAAGTAGGGTAAAAACTATACTCAGATTCAAAAACCTGGATATTTTTTGTATACAAACGGGTTACAAAACCCAAGGAATATTTGTTGAAAATACAATCAAATTGTTATTTAAGTAGTACCATATTCTGGTCCTAACATCAAGCTATCTATTTGGATTTCGTTTTCTTTTTGCACATATCCGCTTTGGTCGCTGTATTCGAACCTGGCCTTTAATCAACCTGAACCGTTACTTCTGTGACATCAATAAGATAATGATTGTTCTTACATTTCACCAGTTAACCTAAGACTAAGACTCACACACACACACTCATACACACATTCAATAGGTACCCAGTTTTTGTGTGAAGCCAGGTTTCCCCTTTCAACAATAGCCAATATTTACTAGAGAGCAGCGAGAGTGCATGCGTGTCGGTATGTTTGTTTCAAGGCTGGCTAACTGTTTTCTTACATAAATACTTATGTCGATGCGGCTGAGTGAACTGAGGTTACTGAGTAACTGGGAAAATCAAACTTTAAAACATAGCTGTGTGCATAATAGGCTACTTGACTACTACTGGGAAATAATTCTAACGTATTGTCTGATAAAAATAATGCAAAGTGTAATCAATATTTCTTCAAGGTCAGTCGTATTAATAAATCCCAAAAATTTACGATCCCGACGGGATTCGAACCCGCACCTTCCCCTTCAGCGCAGGGGTGCTCTTTTTCCAACTAAGCTACGTGATCTTATCTAGTCGGCCCGAAAATCTTTGGGAGTTCTTTCGGCACTTACGCCGTCAGCGCCACCTACAGAGGAAACAATGAAGTTATCCAATTCTGCTCAAAGACCAAATTTACATTTAGTTCTTTGACGAGAGGTTTTGCCGTTGCTTGATTTTAAGGTTTTTATTTATTATACTCTGGGTAATTTCTAAGAAATTAATAAATCCCAAAAATTTACGATTTATTTTCGGGCCGACTAGATAAGATCACGTAGCTTAGTTGGAAAAAGAGCACCCCTGCGCTGAAGGGGAAGGTGCGGGTTCGAATCCCGTCGGGATCGTAAATTTTTGGGATTTATTAATTTCTTAGAAATTACCCAGAGTATAATAAATAAAAACCTTAGAATCAGTCGTATTAGTTATAGAAACTAATTTTAAAGTTTGAATAAAATAATGCCGCGCTATGATGTCTTCCCGCAACACCACACCTAACAAGAACTCATCTGTAATCTGAGGATGTGTGACGTCACTTAGGATCCAACCAAACACATAGCGTTTTCGGTCACGTGATCATGTATCAAGAAATGTGTAATTTTGTTCCCATTTTTTTACATAAAAAAAGCATATTTTTAATAAAAATCACCTGATTACGCTTTGTTACGTTGTCACCGACTAGGATGAAAACAATTTGGAATTTATTTTAATGTAGTCAAATAGCCTATTGTCTGTAAGGCAATTTCATCTTAATGCACCAGTTAAAAGATAACAACACTTTTATTGGGGTTAATTAGACAAAAACCACAGATTTCAGAATATCCTGTAATCTGTGTTTGCTCTAACTGGAAAAATAATAACTAAATAGCTAAAGGTTTTTTTGTCGCTTCTTCGGTTTTCAGTAGTTTTAAGGTAAATAAAAATATCTTTTATTCTATTCAGTTTTTATGTGTGCAAAATTTCATTACAATTTCATCCAGCTTCAAGCCCCATACAACTTTGACGTTAATTCAAGTTAAAAACAAAATAAAATATACAATTAATTCTAAAGAAAAAAAATCTAGGCAATTCAGTTTTAGACAATAGACCATGATAGCAATCGGAGACCCAGTGATAATGACAAATAATAACTTTGAAGTCACTGAGGTTAAAAGTTATGAGAAAAAGAACAAGAATACTAAAGTTAAACTGCATGCAATATATAAGATAAGAAGATAACACAGTAACCTTCCTTCAGGGACTAGCGCATTGTCCGAGTCAGTATAATGCAGCCTTCTATTAGCTTTGTATCTGTCACCACCGGATCGTAGAATTAGCCCGTTTTAGAATGACTAGGCCGGTTTCAAAATGGCGCAATTCAATTAATTGCCGATGTAGATTGTTAAACTACCAACGTTTAACAATATGGATAAACGTCACTTAGCCATATCTTCGACTGTCTAATAAGATATTCCCAAAAAATTCGTTCGTTTTGCAATTAGCCTAGCTAATTTACAAACGTTTATCTATGTACTTTTTACTACTGTCAGGTTTTCAAAAGATTATCTGAGCGTCTGGTCGAAGCGACGCGTGACCCGAGAGCTGGTGAGCGCAGCGCATCAGCATTGCTATACAGCGGGGCAATGCAGCTAGCGTCTTGGGCACGCTTCCGACTGGTATTGATATGGATCAGTTGAGCTACCTGTAGATTGTTTGCAACAGTCTGCATTTAGCACAATTGTTTCAATTGTAAATACTAGTTTTAATTTAATTCTTTTATTTGATTGTAATTTTCTTAGTTATAAAGATTCTGATTTGTGATTTTAGATTACTTACTACTAAGATAAGATAAATAATCTCAATTAAATCTAGCCTTAGACCTTTTTAAAACTATTTTTGTGAAATAAAGTTATTATAATTATTATAATCAAAGCAACACAAAACAAAGAAATTAATATCTACCTACTCTGCTGTAAATGGACATCCTCAAAAATCAAGATAAACAGAATATTTTTTTACAATCACTGCATTCCACTTCATAAATGCTACGAATGTACGAGTAACGAGTAGCTTACTTTGATTTAAATATATTAAATTGCATGAAGCACACGACTGGACAGACATTGACCATATACCGGTCAAGGCTTTCACATTATTTAGTTTGGCGGCTGCAGTCTCAAAGTTTATTGATATAGTACCTATGTACTAGCTTCGACTCGCGACTTCGCACGTGTTTTTTTGCAATGTAAAGTAGCCTATTATGTTATTCCGGCCCAATCATATATAATAAATAATAATAATAATGCTGGACAATTCACACAGCATTATCTAGCCCCAAGCTAAGCAGAGCTTATGTTATGGGTACTAGATAACTGATATACATAATATAATACAATACATAGATAGATATTTTTTATTATACATAGAAAAACGACCAGAACACCCTGAACAAATGTCTGCAGATCGTACACACATTTGTCCCGAGACGGGAATCGAACCCGCAACCTCTTGCGTCGCAGGCAGACTTTCGCCCACCGCGCCAAATCGGTCGTCAGATCAAATCCCAATGTTGTCAGTTTTAGATTCATAATCTTGGGTAATAGAAAGTGTTGTTAATAGAGAATTATTATGGTTACGACTTATTTACGGTGTCTATTACTTTTTACTAATGTTGTCAAGTACCGAGTCGAAAAGTATGCAAAAAATGAGAAACAGTAGGCAGTGGTGGGTAGTAGTAGGCAGCAAGGTTTGGAACGCTCGGAGACTAAGGTCTAAACTCTTGAACACCGCCACAAGGTCGGTTGTCTCTCGATCTTTTGTAGGATACATTTCGGAGGATTCTCACAGGAACTACATGACCTGATTCCACCATCCCCCTTCCACTCCTAGACAAACAGACGCACAGCGCATTACCATCCCTTGGACACCGTCCACTCGCACTAAGCGGTTTTCCTCCGCCTTCATCATTCGTATCGCTTAGATTTGGAACCCGTTGTTGTTTTTCCGGTTAAATACAACCTGGGTCTCTTCAAGATGTGAGTGAAGACCTTTATGATAAATCGATGAATTTATGAATCTAATGAATAAATCGATTTATGATAGACCTTTGTGATAAATCGTCGGCCAGGTCGTAACAATAAAAAAAAAACTCGAGGCATAGATTTTGTGTAAATAGGCTAAGAAGTTTTTTTCCAATACAAGCTAAAGTTTATCAAAGTATTCTCTACCGAAAGTGAAGCACTTTGGATCCTTATAAAGGATTTTTTTTCGATCTTATTTTAATTCTTATAGAATGAACAGGCAAAAGCCCACCTGTCTCCAGTTAGTTTTTATTGAAGGCTCTCCGTGCATGCGCATCACAGCCTTGTAAAATATTGCTCAACATTTCTGTCGATAGTTTCACTCTAATCATCAGGTAGCTAATGACGCCCGGCTAGTTTAGTTTTAGATAATATAACAATAGGTACCTACCTACAAGGTCTTGAAGGTTTCTTAGTCGCTTCTTTACTTTAGTCTACATACCGAAGCGACAGAAATCAAAAGTACCACTTTATTTCCGTGTCAGTGTTTTATTTTAAGAATTTGACCATTTCTAAGTGTACATTTTTGTATTTATGGAAATAAAAAATGTTTGATTTTGATTTTGAAATCCTCCTGATGAGTTCATCGTAAGACTTTAGGTAGGACCCATATTGCGATGTATATGTCTTGTCTCGAGATCCACTAACGGAGCGAACATTCCTTTCATTTATAGCAACCATAAGAACACAATGGATCAGTTAGTTCAGTCATTGATCTACACTACACATTGTTTGTCGTGATCTCCAAATGATCCTACATCTCCGCCTTACTGTACTCGGTTCTACATTCCAATTTATTTTATGTCAACAATGACCTTATGTAACAAAACTTGACAATCAAAGAACAAAGAACAATATATAAGTTTGTGTGTTTGTTTATTCACAATAAACAAACACACAAACTTTAACATGGTCGTGATAAAGGTTTGAATTCAAGTTCGGTAGCGAGACAGGACCACAATTACACTATCTACACTTATAAAGAGGAAAGATTTGTATTTTTGTATGGAATAAATAAACTTAAAAACTACTGGGCCGATTTCAAAAATTCTTTTGCCGTTAGAAAGCTACATTATCGCTGAGTAACACAAGCTATAGAATATACCCGTGCGAAGCCGGGGCGGACCGCTTTTTAATTTATATTTATACCACCTTATATACCATGTTTGACGCAAATAAATCTTTGTTCCGATGATACCAGTATTGTAAAATATTTTCTACCAATAATACCTCTTTCCTTGTTTTAATCCTTCTTCAACCTTTGTTCACAAAAAATCTCTAGAATTCTATAACCTAGTATAGGGTCAGGTCCGCCAGGTCTCCGGTCCGTCCCACTACCTTACTTACCTACCGACAAGTGTTTTTGCCTTAACTGGGTCAGCACGGCACGAATGATCTGGTCATTACGCTGATGTGGTTCTCGCCGCTTTGGATCGTTTTATTATGATTTGTTTTGTTTATTTTGTTGCACGTGATGTTGTTTTTTTTAAGCTGAGATACATTTTTGGAGGCATCAGGAGCAGATTTTTGAAAGTGGTCCATTTACTGTAATAAGTACTTACTTTGGGTTTCAACGGATTATTTTGCCCGTGAACAGCGTTAATTTTAAAAGATGACCACAAGCCACTGATGCTACCGCACCCGTTCTCCACCATAGATGTAATCTATAGTTTTTATTTGGAGGTTTTTTATTTGTTAAGTATTTGCAGTTTTTTTTTTCAGACAAATTATTCTTTAACGATTTTTTGGTCGTTTTGGGCACAGTAGGAAACTTTGTGGTTGCGGTCAAATTAGATCTAAGATAGACCATCATTCAAATTCAAATATTAATTTATTTAACCAAGAACATAACATTACACAATCTTAAAAGACTTCTAATTTTATACAATCTTAAAAACTACAAAATAATGAAATTACTCACAAGAAGAAAAACAAAACACAACAATTACTCGTTCAATAATTATGTTGGTATTTATAAGAATAAAATTATAACAACAAAAAAAATAAAGATCAAAAGAAACATAAAAGGCTAAAGCTTCGAAAACACAAAACTTCATACATATAAATTTTACAGGGTAACAATCATACAAGTCATAATCTACAAACTGATAATAAATAATATCGATGCCAGGCTTTTTATGAAACTCTCATAATTATCAGTGATTTAAGTACTTAAACTTAAATACTTAAAAGACAATTATCTTATTTCATGTTACCTATAATATTGGCAAAATTGTTTATAATATTATATCACCATGGTTGCAAACAGGCATGCGGCTTGCCTGATGGAAAGCAGTTACCGCAGCCTATGGACTACACTGCAACATCAGAAACATCACACACGCGTTGGAGAAAGATCCTTTTTAAAGAACCAATGTTGTAGTCCTGAGGGAAAACCTCGGCAGGGAGATTTTTCTACAACCTGAGTGTTCTCGGGAGGAAATTCCTCATGAACCCTACAGCCCATCATCATAAAGGGACAAAATGTCATGCGAAGGCATTGCGAAAGGATCTTTCCATTATCCAGCAGCCGGCAGAGTGAAGCAAGTTTGTTAAAAGTTACAATGATGTTGATGATAATTTCCTGTAAACCTACAATGGCGTATTAGTTAACTGTAGGAAGTGAAAACTAAAAATTGAACGGACGTGCAAGGCCTTGTTTTGTTGTTGGCCTTGTGTGGTTACGAAATTTTGCTTGTTATTAGTCTATAAATAATTATGCTTTGCTCTATTTTTATGGCCAACGGTCTAAAATATAAATCTAGCGATGACCTTTGTGGTGTAGTGGGTGTCAAGCTATTTAGAACAGTATAGTGTAAATAAATAAATAATGCTGGATAATCCACCCAGCATAATGTAACCCCAAAGTAAGCAACCGTACTAGATAACTGATATAGTTATTTTACTACAGTACACTAATAGGTGTTGTGTAGTGAGCATCAAGTTCGATTCCCGACGAAACCAAAACTCTAGCAAATCTGCATCTCTCTGGCCTTTCGCCCATACGCCAGAAGTGGTCAAAAAGATCCATATTATGTCAATATGCACTACTTAACTCAATGCTAGAATCCATCGAAATACATGCATCAGTAACTTTGTTTGCATGTTGTATTACTTGAAGATAATTAGAAGTGTGTATTTTAATTGATGCTGAATATAAAAGCGATGATCAAGAATTATTAAATACGATGATCCCATCGAAAACAGCTTCGTACGAAAAGTGACCATTTTAGGTTAGAGCTGGTAGAGGTTCATATTAATGAATCCTATAAGGATGGGCGTTCGGAAAGATTCGCAATACCTTCTCATCACAGATACCGCAGAGCCTCATGACGATAGTTTTCAATGAATATGTGTTGCCAGTCCTACGGATCCGAGACGTGGTCGCTAACTAGGCCTCGTTCATAAGCTCAGAGTCGTTCAGCGGGCTATGGAGTTGCTAAGCTTGGTATTTCTCTACGTGATAGAATTTGGAATACGGAAATCCTTAGAAGAACCAAAGTCACCGACATAGCAAAACTGTGTGATTTTTTTGTGATATGGGTTTTTGCATGAAATAAACGTTTTTTTTATAGCTCTCAGAATTAGTAAGCTAAAGTGACCCATTACGCCTAAAAGAGCCACATTATTTCAATACTCTACCACTCATATAGCTCGCAGAACTGCCATCTCGCCATCCTATTGTTATTTATTGTATATATTTGCAAGCCGTTTAGTTTTTACCGAATTATAAAAAAGTACAAATTTTTAAGTGATTGTATCCTCGTCGCGAAACCACTGAGCGATAAGTAGGTATCAGTGAACTCACTGGAGTTTCTACCGTTTATTGCTTGTAGCACAGCATTAACAAACAAAACTTGCGGCAGAGCCTGACAGACAGTAAATATTACACAGTAATAAAGAGATTTATGGCCAATAAAATTTCAAAAGTAAACAGCTTGGTTAACTAAAATGGTACTTGCTACATTGTATTCAAAGTTTTGAAAGCTAGTAAGTAACCGTGGGTTGGCTATAAAATTGATGGCTTCCATTTCTTGGCTTGTGCGATTTTCATAAGAAGTTAAAACGTTGCATGTTACCAGGGAAGGCTGTTTTAAGATACCTTTGTGAAAATCCGAACCCTAATGAATGTGGACATAAAAACGGTTATAAAAGTTTTATGAATGTTGCCATAGAGGATATCTCTAACAATCACTGTATATATACTTCAACATCTTTATTTTGTGCAGTCTGTGTATGTGAAACAAAGAAACCATCTATCTATCTATCAATCATGGTATAGAACCATGGCAAGGACAATGGGCCATTGCAACATAAATAAGAACACGAATGTAATCAAAAGCTCATTATAATCCGGATTAATTTTGCATGTTTAAAAAAACACAATTCATTTTTTGAGTAGGCATTTTTGTTACTATCATATTTCACTGGAACAGACAGGAAAAAAAACTGAAGGCACAGCGCACAAGGGAAGTTCTAAAAATAAAACTTAATACCTAGGTATAGAAATATGTTATGCATGTAAAAATAAAGTTACTTTTGTAATCTTCAATGCAAAAAACATCAACGCGCTCCAACAGCTTGTAATTTATGCTAGTTTCCCATTACTGCGATTCGTTTCGACTATTAAAATTATAATGTATTACATAATAAATATGAATAAGAACCCTGCATGCATGCTACAGATGACTTGCATAAAATATAAACAAAGCTTTATAATCGTCACAAAATATTTACATCGAAAACAATGAGATATGCTCATTATTTTAAATATTTTCAGTGCGTGTTCGTTTAAATATTTCGACATCTACTTGTTTAAAATGCTGTACCTAATATATTAAACCCTAACAATAGTCATTGGGTAATAATAGTCACGTAAATGTTAAATTTCTGACCCCATCTTAACGCCATAAGCCAAAGGTCTTTGGTCTTTTGGGCCAAAACTTGTCTATCCTTGATCTGTGATCTTTTCAACGTCCGCTACATTATGGAGGTGCAGTGAAAGTTCAAAGGATGTAACTTAAAAATACGATTAAAATTAACCTTTTGGATGATGCCACATTTCAGTCACAATGCGGAGTGAAAGTTCAAGGGATGTAACTTGTAAATACGATTAAAATTAACCTTTTGGATGATGCCACATTTTAGCCACAGTCAGTGGAGTGAAAGTTCAAGGGATGTAACTTCAAAATACGATTAAAATTAACCTTTTGGATGACGTCACCTTTCAGCCACACAGTTGACATAAATGTTTTATGTGACCTCTGTGGCACAGCGGACTAATGTCCGCTTGCGACACTGGAGGTTGCGGATTCGATTTCCGCCTCGGGGCAGTACGATATAAATGATTGAACGATCAGATATTTGTTCCGGGTACTCTGAGTGTTTTCTATGTATTAAAAAAAAATGAGATGTGTAGTACCTAATTATATTATTAAAGCTCTGCTTAGCTTGGGTCTACATAATGCTGTGTGAATTTCCCAGCATTATTTATTTATTTATATCAGTTATCTAGTACCCATAACACAACAACAAAACAGTATTTAAACTACATTAAGACAATCGTACCCAAAATCCTCCACCAGCTGCAAGCTACATTAAGTGCCACATGACCTCTGAATAATTACTACTTATGCTCGTCCATTCCAAAGCGATAAAAACCATAAACCACGTTTTCCTACAAAAAAAACCATTAGAAGAAGAGGGCAACACTCGGTAATGACCGTTAATGTACTGTAATGACGAGTTGCGTAACCATCTAGGCCAAGTGCAAGGAATGAGCTTGTGTTCTCGATTCTAGGAAATGAGGACGAACAAATGGTACAACTGTTTTATGGTGGAGAGAAATGGCGCTGGATATTGTCGTTAAATCGATAGGTCCTGAGGTCCCCCACCCTCCAGCCACCGATGACCCACCACTCTATTCTGCGCTATCTATTCATTGTCACCTTCGCGATTATATTTCACCCTCACCCACAATTCAGCTACTTGCCACATTATATATTTATTTATTCATAAAAAGTACAAAAATAGCATAACATAATACCTAATACCCGTTGCCATCTGTTTTGTTTATAATACAGACTGACAACATACCGGTCCGTTTTAATGAAGGATTAAGTTTCCTTTTTGCAATCATGATGTACGGAATCATAAAAAGTCAGTGCTGTAGGAACTATTTCGCAAAGCATCGCCACTAATCGCCAAATCTCTGAATTCTTGTAGATTCTCGCAACACGCATTAATCTGCGCGTACGCAATTTGTTTCTTGTTCACAAACTCACAAAGAAGTGATTAATCTTTGAGTAACCACACATGAAGACATTTGAAATCGTAGCCCATAAAATAGCCATACAACTCCAAATAAGCCATACAAACAGAATAGATGCTACTCTCCATGAGTTCTATTGACAAGCAGAAAATTTGGCAATTAGCTTCTTTGACCTTTGAAAGGGTAAGGTAGAAGCCATTGCTTGTTTTGTAAGAATGGAGTCGTAATTTTCACAACAATGGTCAATAGATTATTTCCGAAGTGACAAATAAAAGGCCCATAACCTATTTGGCGCATCAATGACGATCCGAGCCCACAGTCCATTTGACGTTTTTTTTTAATAATAAATAAATAATAAATTATTTAAAATTTAAATGTTTTTAATTTCATTGCTAACTATACACAAATATTATACATCGAGTATTATAATATCTGTGACATCGAGTAGAATAGAATATAGAATAGAATTATTTATTTGTAACAAATACAGACATTATTTAGAAATAAGAGACAAAGCTTCTGTCGATAAGAGTCGCAAAACGGTCTCTGTCTCAGCATGAGCTAGTTGTAAACACCTTACAATCAACGCTGGTCTTCCGATAGAGCCGAGTATGGCTACTCGATGTAGAATATTTGCAAACAAACCACGACAGAAAAAACGAAGACTCACTTTCTTGGCGTCGAGTTTCAGTTATAATTATAAAAGTATTTACTGATGGCTTTATAAGACGCGGCAACAGAGTGAATTTTAGGACAAGTATAGGTGTTTTGTATACAAACATTCTAGATCGAGCTTGGCTGGTATATAGGCGCAATCGGTCATAGGTCGCCTAGCAGGTGAGTCAACGGACTCGCTTTCGCACAGAAATGGAAAGTGGTGGCCAGTTCATACGTTTTAGGGCCTATGCCTTGAAGTAACTCTGTTATGTTTATTATGTTCATTGTTGGGAACAGTGTTGCTGGAAAGTTACAACATGTTTTGTGCGTTTATGGTATATGGTTTTATTTAGA
Source organism: Eupithecia exiguata (assembly GCA_947086465.1). Taxonomy (NCBI): domain Eukaryota; kingdom Metazoa; phylum Arthropoda; class Insecta; order Lepidoptera; family Geometridae; genus Eupithecia; species Eupithecia exiguata. Next base: position 1,619,262 of record OX352246.1, read on the forward strand.
AACTGCCTGTCTATCAAACTCATTTTTTCCGACTTCAGGAGGAGGTGCTATGTTCGGCTGAATGTATTATTATTTTTTATATTATGTTCATCGATTTCTCTGTCAATTAGGTATAGACCGATTTTAAAAATTATTTCGCTATTGTATAGGAAGGAAGTGATCCCGAATTCTAAGGTTTTTTGTTATAGTACTTACCCGCACTTTGGGTATCTTAAAGAAATGAAATAAGCTCCCAAAAATTTTTCGAAACGGTTGAACCGACTAAGGGTTTTGTGGCTTAGTGGGTTAGAGCACACCCGTACTGAAGGTGGGGCGCGGGTTCGAGTCCTGCCGAAACCGAAAATTTTTGGGAATTCATTTCATTTCTTAGAGATACCCAAAGTGCGAGTAAGTAGGTACTATAACAAAAAACATTGAAAATACCCAGAACACCCGGAACAAAACATAAATCTTTCTCCATTTGCAATATCAAAGTTCATTGCCACCAGCACAAAGAGAGTAACCACTCGACATCTGATAGGCCTCTGATATTACTTGGTAAAAGCGATACATTAAAACCTGTTGGTTTGCCTGTTTGCATGCACCAGTGGGTTCGACATGCGTCTTATTTGCATAAAGTTATAGATCCTGTAATTAAATATTACCACTTCTTTTCACCATCACTGAACCAACCATTAGGAAATGTTTGATTCTCAGACATTATTTTTATATTGAGAGCACATCTTATCAAAGGAGTTTGAGACGTAAATTATAGTCGTCGGACGCTTGTAAGAGCCGCTATTCCATAGAAAGATTTCGATATATACAGAAATACAGAAATAGGTACAGATCATTTATTTGCACACATGGGTCACAATGGTCTTGATTATAGAATAGGTAGGTACCGTACATGTATTGCCTTAGTCTAGGCATGCAAATTAGTTTTTCTGGAGTCACTATACATTTTTAAATTACTAATGATATATGTTTATGTATGTATATGTAATATGAAAAATCGTTACTAAATAGGATTGAATTAAGAAATATCTGATAATGTATGGAAATAGTGCGCGGTGAATGTCTCAAAATCGTTAATTCGGAGCCAAGGTCTGGTGGAATTGCAGAGAATTCATGTAGGTACTTATTTAATTAAATAAATAAACAATTAATATTAATTTGGGACTGGAGGATGCTGTGTGAATAATTCAGCATTTTAAAGAAATAATAATAATGCTGGGAATACTTAGATGGACTCAGTGGCGCGGTGGACTAAGGTCCGCCTGTGACGCAGGAGGTCCCGGTTCGATTAACGCATCGGATTTTTTTTGTACCATCTACAGATATTTGTTGCGGGTGCTCTAGTCATTTTCTGTATAATAAAAAAGAGAATTACAATCAAATAATACAATTCAATTAAAACTAGTATTTACAATTGAAACAATTGAGCTAACTGCAGACTGTTGTAAACAATCTACAGATAGCTCAACTGATCCATATCAATACCAATCGGAAGCGTGCCCAAAAGACTGCATTGCATATAATAAAATATATCAATCCATGTAATTGTATCTGTTATCTAGTACTCTTAACACAAGGTCTGCTTACTTTGGGACCAGAAGATGCTGTATCTTCTGGCCTCAAAGTAACCAGAGCTTATGTTATAAATAGCAGATAGATGACCGATATTATATAGTACACTCACATACACACCAGACCCGGAACAAATATCTGCAAACCTTACAAACATCCCGCGGTAAATTCTTGTTTTTTTTTTGTGAAACTGTTGATGAAGGTACAAATGACACCAGCTGGTCAATTTGTCAAAGCTTCTATTTACGCCGGTCATTAAATCATTCAATTCAGTTTATATAAGTAAGTTTACAGAGTTGTAGGTACACAAGTAAACACACATTTTTACAATGTCAGGTACTTAAAGCTATGAAACAAAGAGATATCTTTATGAACTTATAGGTATAACAAAGACAATAATTTTACGTTTGAATAATATAGGTAACCAGTACCTATAATTTTACACCTGAAAATAAATAAATTTGTACGCTTTTTTGCATTTCATGTGCCGAGCTCCCAGGCTCTTTTGTCATCCAGATAATCCCTAACACTATAGTAAGCTTTTTTTGAGAGTATATTTTTTCATTTCCTTTTTCTTATTGAAAACGAAAATGTGTTACAAGAATACTACTCACGAATCCATCTGAAGAAGCAATTTGTAGCTGTGAACTTGTAAAGTTGTAATTCGCTCTGGTTTGTTATTGCAATATAATCTCAACATTGGCACGGCTAGTTAAATCGCCACGCACACCTGTGGCTTGCATCGCGTCTGGCAAATTGTGGAAAACGAGAGCTATTACACAAATGAGGAGGTATTACGGTATGAATTTCATTGCTTGGAAGAATTTCCTCGAGAAAGTTTAAGTCTGTTGCGTCTTGACCGTATAAATTTGGAAATTATAATTAGAATGTTAATGTAGTTGTTATTATTGTGCGTAAACCCTCGCACTCGGGGTAATATCTCTAAGAAATGAAATAATGTCCCTAAATTTTTCTATTTCTGCGGGACTTGAACCCGCGCCCTACCCTCAGTACGGGTATGCTCCAACCAACTAAGCCACGAAATTAAATACCTACTCACCGAGTCGAAAATCTTTGGGACTTCCTACGAACTCTAGTGCCGCCGTTAGCTCCACCAACAGGGGAAACATTTAAGTTTATCCACATGTTTATGTTAATGTTGTTTCGTTTCCGATTTCCTTGATCTTAATTTTTGACACTATTTTAAGCAATATTTTGTAACATGTTGGCAAGGTTGGTCAACGTATTACAAACATGTTGGCAACATAGGACTCTATGGATTTGAACGAGATGGGTTCTAATTCCGGTTTTAGCAGAAGCTAAGTACATCTGGTGAGTATCTGGCACAGCGCATCAGCATTGCCATACAGCGGGGCAATGCAGCCAGGGTCTTGGGCACGCTTCCGACTGGTATTGGTATTCTGTTGATCTACCTGCAGATTGTTGCAGTTAGCTCAATTGTTTCAATTGTAAATACTAGTTTCAATTTAATTCTATTATTAGATAGTAATTTTCTTTGTTAAAAAAGTTTGTTTATGTACAACTTCCTGCAAATTTAGCATCGTAATCTGTTTTGTCATGCATGCAGTTCTGTACATGTCCTAGTATGGCTACATGGGTTTTGTCGACCCATTGGAGCAACTCGAGGTAGAATAGACAAGGAAACAAGTTAAATTTTTTTAAATTACCGACTAGTCTCAGAAGCCGACTCTCGGTTGCTTGCCACTTACGCCCTTTTTTTGACAGGCCGACTGTCGGCCGCATGCCACTCTAGGAGCTTTTGTACTTTTTATCCCGGAAAACCACATGTGAAACCATGGGCAGAAGCCAGTAGCAAATAAAATGACATCGGAAATAGAACTGTCACTCAACTGCCATGTAACAGGCATGTAATGATGATATATTTATCGTTACCATGTACGACGTAATCATTAGTTTGTTGTACTCGTTATTGTCTACGAAAACTTGGAACTTAGTTATTTTTAAGTTTTATAAATAAATAAATAAATAACGCTGGACAATTCACACAGCATTATCTAGCCCCAAGCTAAGCAGAGCTTGTGTTATGGGTACTAGATAACTGATATACATAATATAATACAATACATAGATAAATATTTTTTATTGTGCATAGAAAACGACCAGAACACTCTGAACAAATGTCTGCAGATCGTACACACATTTGTCCCGAGGTGGGAATCAAACCCGCAACCTCCTGTGTCGCAAGCAGACCTTCGCCCACCGCGCCACATCGGTCGTTTTGTTTAGCTTATTTCCTCATATTACTATGTATATTTTGATATGCTATGAGCCAACTAATTAAAAACATATTTATGGAAACTCTTTCTCTGAGCATTTATTTTATACTTTCGATATTCATAAAGTTTCTTTTTGACTTTATGTCTGACTTATCTATATACTTACAAGCAGAATCAATTATCAATTTCTCTCATCAAATTAAATTTAAATGCAAATCATTTCCAAATAGAACTTCGAAACATCAACGACCTAATCAAAATTAATTAACTCTATTATTTCCATAATGCAAATGGAACCGAAAGATAAGTCTCTTCAAGCCTGTATGGATGATGCTTCTAGTTATTAATATTGAGATAATAAAAATAAATAAATAAATAAAATAAAAATCATTTATTTCAGCACCATGGCACCATATACAAAACACATTACAAATTACAATAGAATCACAAAGCAGAACTAAAATTAAGAATAAAATAATGATATAAATTTATTAATAAAACTAGGTACCTACTTAAAATTCAAAAAATATTAATAATACATATATTTCATCATAAAAATTAAATATAGATAATGAGTAGCCATAGTAGCCACATCTACCAGCAGCCTGTGCTTATCCACTGCTGGACATGATAACCTTGATAAACGTCATAATAGCTCTTTAGAAGCTTTTCTCAGAAGTTAATGCCATAATGCTAGTAAACAACCTCTGTGGCGCGGTGGGCGAAGGTCCGCCTGCGACGCAGGAGGTTGCGGGTTCGATTCCCGCCTTGGGACAAATATTTGTACGATCTGCAGGTATTTGTGCCGGGTGTTCTGGTCGTATTCTAATAAAAAAATATTTATCTATGTAATGTATTGTATTATGTATATCAGTTATCTAATACCCATAACACAAGCTCTGCTTAGCATGGGGCTAGATAATGCTGTGTGAATTGTCCAGCCATATTTATTTATTTATTTTATTTATAATGCAGACGCTAGGCAAGCGGGTTCGGGATCACGGTTCGGTGGCTGATCTGTCCTGCTTGGAGCATCACTGCCCGCCCCCAGGAGGATATCCCTTAGGCACCTCTTACGACACCCGCTGGAAGGTGGGGGTGGTGCAAATTCTAAGCCACCGCCTCACGGCCGGCCATTATAAGCCAAGTCCTTACTTTCTATGATTCCTCACATAACGACTGATCCACGCATCTTTGTTCCGTCTACGCTTCGCTGATCATACATAATGATTCTTTTCACTTTTCTATCAATAATATTACGATTATATTTCTTGTGCATCTCCACATACCTACACGGAAATAAGATAACACCATTCTGGCTGATTTTGAGTTTTGACCTACGTAAGTTTCTAAGTTATATTTAGCTTCTAATTGACCCATGCGTTAAGCGCACTAAGAGAGTATAAATGGCATTTTACACCATCCTACGCAGTTTGTACAATTTCTAATCTGTACAATCGATAAAAAATCCTGATTCACACAATTTTTGACATGACTTCGTACTAACCTTCACCTTGAAATAGAGGTCAATATAAAACAAAACTTTCAAGAAATTGCACGAATGTTGCTGGTCTTGTAATGAAATGAAATATTTTTTTCAAATAAGTTGATTTTACAGACTTACGTAGCTAGTAACACAACTGACTATTCAAACTAACCTAGAAAACTTATACTAGTGACAAATAATATATTAAATATTAAATATATGATATACATTTTATAAACCATCAATTGAACTATGCCTACTCGCCTACAACTGTATGGAAATGTTAAAGCCACTCCACTTTATATGGATTTTAATTTGCCACTTTATTCCGAATAAAAAAACATCCTGATGTTAAAAAGTCTTCCCGAGGCTGAACCGATTTCTTAACGGAATAATGATAAAAGTATTTGTAAGCCCAGCCCCATGTTTGTAACATACTATAAAATCCGTAAAATATTCTATACCTGTAGGGGTAGCATGGGGTTTGTTGTCTAGGGTAGAATAGAGAAAAATTACGTCACTTCGTCATCCAATGCGTAAATTATTTGAAAGGCATTCCTTCAACATCAATAATGTACGCAATGCATGGCGATGCAATGTCATTATTGTCTATTCTACCCTAGGAAACAATCCCCGTGCTAGGGGGGCTGGAGTCATAATAAGAGAATATATAAGTCTCAACTTACCAACAACCTGTCAACATCTTAAAAGGCTAGCTCACTTATCCGGTAGCAAACACCTTTCTCCCAAACATCCGCCTCTAACCGGTCAGCTGATTCACTCTGTGATGTCACACGGGTCTGCTAAGCGGGGAAAGTTATGAAATACTGGCGTATTTTGCTAAAATTTGCTCGGGTGTAGGTGTATTCATGTTTCCTTGAAATGTTTAGGCGCTTCGAGTCCAATTTTGGAAAGGTTAATATCTTACCACAGAGTGAGTACAGTATCTACCGAGATAGATGACCATTTTCATCATTATCATCAGCTTATGTCGTAGGTTAGTCCACTGCTAGACATAGCCCTCTTCTAATAAAAAAAAAAGAAAATGAAATGATTTATTTGACACGACACATTAGAACTACCATACATCCGAGGAAGAAACTAAACTAGAACGAGTGACAGGTAAGTGCAATAACGGTTAACTAAGTATACTTAGTACAAACTAAAATGTCAGAAATTTAAACAGAATTGGTTACCTACCTAGTAACTTCCGCAACCTTGCAACTTTTGGCCGACACTGTCGAGGTGGTGGTGGTGGTTTGCCAGGCAAACCACCCAGTGTCGAGCCAAAATGGTATCAACTCAGCAAGTTGCTGAGTAGATAAGTTAAAAATACCTACTCAGCGCTGGTGTTATGTTGACCCTTGTGGAGTAAGTTATATCACCAACGTCAAACATCTATGCACACTGCTTTACATAAGTAGACCAAGTGAAATTAGGATTTTAAGTTACTTTGGAATATGGCAATATTATTAAAATCTAAATCTATGCACACATGCCTTCCTAAAAACTTACTTATCCAATGTAATAAGCGCTATAAGCGCCCTGTCGTCAGCTTGCCGCATCCAGCATCTGCCTACAGTCTTTTACGGGTATGTAAACCAGGCTGGAAGACGTCCTACTCTACGTTTGCCTAGTCGCGGTCTCCACTCAAGTCAACTCACACGTTTACCCTAGCAGTTGTCAGTTCTTCACGAGATATAGTCAGCTCACTGCCACTTCAGCTTTTTGCTAATTCTAAGAGCTGGAATGTCGGAACTTTGGTTCTCTGTCGGATATATTCGTTCCGAATCCTATCCTTCAGAGAAACTCCGAGCAAAGCTCGCTGAGCGACCAGTAGTAGGTAGACTAGGTTATGATTTATGAGAAATAATATCCAGCTGTAATGGTAAGTGAACCAAGGTTAGGCAAAATATCGAAGAGTACCTTGTTTGATAATTACTATTTATAAAGTTGTTGTTTAAGTATAAAATTTGACTTGTCAAAGTGCTTTTTTGTAAGCCTAAAGAAATAAAGTTATTGACTTTTGACTTTTTCAAGAAATTTGTTTTTTTTTTTGCCCGTGACGATGCTTTTTACTATAAAAAAAACAATCAAGGTTTGTACTTAACCCACTTACATACAAAATGTATTTTTTAATTTAATTGTTGTGTTTTCGTGACGACGTTGATTGCTGTGGGTTGTTTCGTTGTGTTGGGTCGTGTTCGTCGACGATCGTGCCGTGTGGTGCCGGCTTAGAATTTGCACCACCACAACTCTTCCCGCGGGTGTCGTAAGCAGCGACTAAGGGGTATCCACCGGGAGGAAGGCAGCTGCGACCCCTGTTGATCAAATCTATCACCGAACTGCGGATGGGTTTTTTCCTTTCGTGCGGGTTTCCGCGTTATGTCTACCGTCGCGTAGAGAACCAGCCGCAGTAAAGGGCAGGTTCGATTCTTGCAGTTGAATAAAAAATTCTTAATTCTTTATTGCACTAATAAGAACAAATTTGTAAACCTTAATCCGCGTCCATATCGCAAAAGCGAGCTTACACTAAAATGAGTTCTCTTCCAGCAAACCTTATTGGGAGAGAGAGACAAGTTTGTAGTAGTGGGTACGTACGTACCCACTACTACAAACTTGTTTGCTGGAAGAGAACTCATTTTAGTGTAAGCTCGCTTTTGCGATATGGACGCGGATTAAGGTTTACAAATTTGTTCTTATTAGTGCAATAAAGAATTAAGAATTTTTTATTGTGCATAGAGATAGAAAGAGAATACCTGCATAGTTATTTAACTAATACGTAAAATAATATATAAATTAGTGTAAATCCGAATAGTAAATACAATAAAAATTCTATTACTATAAACGCATTTATATTAAATACATAAAATACTTACCTACATTGACGTCATGAAGGTAGGTAATGCTCTCAATGCTCAAAATTTTGAAAAACTTTTGCGTTATTACCAGTGATCGGAAATTCGGGCGCTTATTTACCTAAAGTTGGTGAAAAGACACAACATGGAGCAGTTAAAACCACCTCTTTCTCGAGAATTCATTCCCGTGAATTCCTGGGATTTCAGAATATTCTAAAATAATGATTTTTCACCGGAATCTTATTTATAGACGAAATATAAGACACTTTTATTCTGACGTGTTTTTCACTAAAGTCAATATTTCTGGAAAAAAATATATTGTTAATTAAATTTCTGATTTTATGCCAAAATCCTTTTTCTAGACGAAATATAAAACACTTATTCATACGCATTTATAATTTGTTTAATAATTGCGTAAGAATAATAGAAACAAGTATTATTAAAAAATATATATATAGATGATAGATGTCTGTTTTGTGAGTTGAACCCAAACTTGTTTTATTTCAAATGGGAATTTTGGAATTTTCTAGAATGTATTTTCGCTGGAATCTTATTTATAGACGAATTATAAGACACTTTTTTGAACGAGTTTTTTTACAAAAATCGATTTTCGCGTCAGAATAAAAGTGTCTTATATTTCGTTTTTAAATAAGGTTCCGGTGAAAAATCATAATTTTAGAATGTTTGGAAATCCCGGGAATTATCGGGAAAGAATTCCCGAGAAAGAGGTGGTTTTAACTGCTCCATGTTGTGTCATTTCACCAACTTTAGGTAAATAAGCGCCCGAACTTCCGATCTCTGGTTATTACGCAAAAGTTTCTCAAACATTTTTATTCAACTGATGATACAGTTTATTTTTTTCAAATCTAGGTTAATTACTGTGCAAAGGATAGAGGATCAGATTTGAGTGGAATTTAATTAAAATTTATGAAAAAGATAGGTACTTGAAATTAGGATTGTGATACATTTTGTAATTGTTTTCAAGAGTGCATAAGCACCTCAGGATATGCTATCAAAAATAATGTCAATTCTATTGTTTTTTTAAGAGTTTCATCACTTGCTTTTTGTGGAAAAACCTTCTTTAAAGAGCCTGAATTAAGATTCGAGATCCGATGAAGATAAGTAACCTAGAGATGAGAATTAGCCGTTCAACAGTTACCACTTCTGCAAGATGTGAAGCGCTTCAAATATCAAATATCTAAGTGCTTTATTTCCTTTAGACCTTACAGGACACTTGGACACGTCACAAAATACAAATTACATACGTAAAACTAGGAAATAAAGTGATCACCTTGATTTTTTGTTCACTTCAATCTTTTTAAGGTAAAGTAAAGAAGCGAACAAGAAACCTTTACCTTGTTAGTTTTCGAGTTTGAGCAAAAGTCGTCCCAAGATTTTTTATCGTCTAGATAATCTGATATTTTGTAGTAAGCCTTTTTACAAAGGACATGTTTGACAATTTGTTTGAATTTATTCATTGATAGTTTTTGCAACTCACTTGGAGTTTTGTTGTAGAAGCGTATACATTTCATTCTATACGTTGGCTTCGTTGGGTGTAAATAAGGAGACGGTGATTGTGATTAGCGTCTAGGTTTAATTAGTCTAATTACCCCAGCTCCATTTTACCTAGGTACCACATTAACGTCATTGACACCGTGACTAACCCATCCACCTGCTGTTACGAGCTGTCACGTTTGCCCCAGCGGACACTGCGCAGGATTCGCGCGAAATGTAGGCCAGGTCCGGTTATAATACCCTTGTGAGCGTTTTGTTGATTTTATTGAATTGTTGTGAATGAGTTTGTTGAATTTAGCTGAGTTCCCAATGCTGGGTTATAGATTTCCTCCTTATCACGCCTACATGACTGTGCAGTCATGAGGCTGTGCAATAATGAGGCTCACACATGACTGTGCAGTCATGGGTGAGCCTCATCCAGTGTTTTATGGCATTGAATAATAATAATTCGGTCCTGATTGCGTCAGTTACACGTTTCCGCAAGAATGATTTAAGTGTTATTAGTTGAGTTTTTATATTTTACTAGTATGTATGTTAGTTTTAAGGTATATAATATTTTTCTACTCCTGGGCAAAAGCCTCGCATATTTGGCCAGTCTTTGTAGTTGATTTCATTCCTAACACGACGTAGTCAGCCATATCACGTAAAGAACCGAGAACCGCTGGGGTAAACGTGTTCTTGAGTGGAGACCGCGACTCGGTAAACGTAGTGTAGGAGGCCCTCCGATCAGGTGGGATGACGATTTACGAAAACCAAGCAGATGCTTGCAGGCAGACTCTGTATGCGGCAAGCTGAAGACAGGGCGCTAAGGCGCTCATTAGAGGAGACCTATGTCCTAATATAGGCTGATGATGATGATGATGATGATCGACGTAGTATTAGGAAATCTAATAATTTTTATTGTTTTGAAAAAACTAAAAACCGGCTTAACCCTTAATTTTACATTGTTTTTAATTATTTTAATAAGCATTAATAAAAGCAGGAAAAATACTATTCCCGCGAAAAAAAATTTGTGAGACCACTTCAAAATAATTGGTATACAATAGCTAAATAATTGTCAAAATCATTCTATAATTGACGGAGATATCGAGGAACATTCTATCTATATCTACTCGTCGGACATAAAAGTTATATGTTCGGCTATATGTCGGAAGCATCTCGTTCAGCTCCTCCAGCGACTCCGCCATTAGGACTATGTCATCAGCGAATCGCAGGTGTGAGATGTAATCGCCATTTATGTTGATGCCCTTACCTTTCCAGTCCAGCGCCTTTGTATTTAAATAGGAACAAATAAATTACCACAACATGCTATTAATTATGTTACGGACTGTACACGTTCTGTTCAGTTGCTAATCTGTCCAGCTGAGAAACCGTCCTGTTGCGAATCTGTCCAGTTGCTACGGAGCGATTATATTCCCTCCTGTTTTCGAAGTCAATTAAAAATAGCTAATAATCAGACGCAACACAACGATCACCTCCAGGATATAAGTGAAATCTAGACCAGTTTTAATCAGTCCTTGGAAATCAGCAGAGGTTTTAGCGGAAAATACGCGTTAGGTAATACAAGTAGAATCCGCTTAGTAATTATCTATTCATGACGCATCGGAGGTTTGAGATTTTCTGGGCTCTTTTGTTTTGAAGACAAAAGGAAAACGAAAGCCTTTTGTGAGTTAATGCAATGAACTATTAAAGATTGTTGACCCTTTACGTTTTTACGGATAATTAAAATAACACTGAGCTTTAAACTAGGTAGAGTCGTTTGCTCTACCTAGTTTGTAGTTCAGTTGTGTTATTTGTGTTTTAGACAGTGTTTGTATAAAATACTAGTGTTTGTATTTTATGCGTTTGTTTAAGTACCTAGATATTTTTATCGTGACTAAAGGACCCATTCCACTCATCCAATATCTTTGTTCTCTATCTTTCTATCGCCACACGAGCGTTAATTTTTGAGTTGTTTGTCACGTAATTTCTGCTGCATTTGGTTTCATAGAAAAGTCCTGTTTGATTCACACGGCGACGCAAAATGAGTTGTCTGCTGACTCACACGCATAATTCCAAGCGAATTGTGTTAGCAGGGGTAAGGGGAGCGATGAATGCGTCAGTCAGATTGTGTGAGCGAATCGTTGAAAAGCAACTGAATGAATTGCGCCCGTCTGGCAGCCCAACAGATTTTCTGCTGGGCAGAATTTATGCGACCGAAAATACGCGACTCACAATCACAACTCAAATTATTATGCTCGTTTGGCTGCAGCCTAACTCGTTTGACCATATCTCAACTGATGGTAAGTGATGATGTGATCGAAGATATATCACAAAGGTCTTTATTGATACTTAAAGACCGGTGGATTTCCTACATTCAATTTGAGAAGAGGAAACACTTTTTAGTCGTTTATCGTTCTCCGAGAGGTTTTTTAAGTCATCTACATAAATGTCGACCAATGACTGTATGTACGGTAAGCTTTAGAGTAAACTATCCACCCACCACGGTTCGATGTCATTACTTCAATGTAAATTTATATTTTGTTATTGTTTTATGCACGCTAAGTTGTTGGTCCTGCGCCTGAACCCTCTCCGGTCGTGTAGGTCTGCCGCCGTTCCATCGGGGCCTGAGAGTGACGGAATAGAGTGCACCTGTGTTTGCGCACACTCACTGTGCACTATAAAGTCCTGCGCACCTGGTTGGTCCCATTTAGACTGGCCACCTTGGTCGAAATTCGGCTAGTAGGACACCACCTGATCGATTGGGTACAATCGCAATACAACATTACATGGTTCAAAATATAATCGATTTTATAGATAGGTAGATCTTACGGATAAAATCATAGTAGTCTTCAGATTCGATCAATAAACTTGACAACCCTAAATTAGCGTAATCAGGAAGTACGAGCATTGAACCTGCGAAAGAGAATGTTACCTTATTGCCTTGAGGTGCACCTCGATTATATTTTAAAGATAACTTGGCATTGATTAATATCATTGCGCCTTATTTGCAAGAACTAAAGTGCTTTTTAAATTGGAATGTGTGATAAACAAAGGAGTTTAAAGGCGAAAAAAGTAATATTGTCGTAAAAACATTACAGAGATCCTTATGGGACATCAAACAATATGTATAACGATTTTTGGCTTAAAACTACCTTCGATGCGAGTGATGATTTATTCAATTAGAATAAAACAGATTTTGTTCCAAATCAATCTACACTAATAAAGAGGAAAGATTTGTATTTTTGTATGTAGCGAATAAACTTAAAAACTACTGGACCGATTTCAAAGATTCTTTTGCCGTTAGAAAGCTACATTATCGCTGAGTAACATAGGCTATAGAAAACACCTGTGCGCAGCCGGGGCGGACCGCTAGTGGTTAAATAAAATCTTTTCATTGTCAAAATTTTATGAGTAAATAATTTCCTGCAAACGTTGTTTACTTTTCATGAAGCATGGAAAAAAACTGTATTTTAACACATTTATGGCGAGTTTATTTAAACCAGTTAATATGTTGGTTATTTTAAGTATTTTAAAATAACCAAGATAATTGGTTCACTGAAATATACATCCTGATTTTTGATTTCGTTACTGCCCATAAATGTCAAGAATTCAAACAGATTTAAACAATTTTTTTCTTTATTTTCAGAAATCGTGTCGCCGCTATGCGTATTGGAGTCAGATTTTGGGTTCAAAATCAACTGTGCGTTCAAAAAGTCGGGCCTGTTCAGGGTACGGAATCTTGGCGGGTTGAAGGCACATGCTAGCATAGGTGAGTTCATTTTATTAAGATGGTTCGTCAAGGGTTAGCGCGAGTTTTTTTTGTGGTTTTAATTTTTTTTCCGCAAATCGTAAACCATTTTCTATGAACTCATGATAAAAGCAACTTTGATGCATTTGTATTTTGGGAACATTTGGGAAAATGTTAATTTTTAGCACAAAATTTCGTATTTTCCCAAATTTCCAACAATACTAGTGAATCGAAATTGGCAAATTACATTTTTGCTAGTTTAATCAGAAATATATTAAACCACAAAAAAATTAACCACCTTAACTAATAGCTTCTTCTCGCGACTTTGCACACGTTTTTTGGAACAAATAGTAGGTTTTATGTTATCTCAGGCCCAGATCTTTATAAGTGCAAAATTTCAGCTTGATCCAGTCACTAGATTTGATGTTGCTTTCAGCCAAACACCTTCACTGCGGCACAAATTTTCGCGTTAATAATATTAATAGGATGGACTGGTATTTATAAGCCTAGCCTATGGTGTTTTGAAAACGTTTTGTAGAATTTGGCAAATCTTTAAAAATTTGTTAAATTGCATGATGTGGACCGGTTGTTCGATTTCGTTCCAATTTCGCACAACTCCAAGGGTAAGCTCATTAGTAAGCACAACTGTCTGTGAGTCAGATGGGAAAGTGGAAGGAAGCATCGTTATGGTAATTGAAAAGAAGGCACGATAAAAGGGCTGGATGTAGTGTAGCTACCCTAAATCATAGATCTGGAGCCGAATTTTGTAGAATGGTTTCAACCTTGACACTTTTGACACGCGTCCCTCGATCTGGTAGTTTCTTTCATCAAAGGTAAAATGCCAAAATGTGTCAATCAGAGACGATACCTTTGTTATGGTGAAGCGATTAATTTAGTGGAATAAGGAAGATGTTGCTCCACCCCCTGGTGATAATAAGCAGAATTTATCCACGAGCTGCCTTGGTGTTAGATAAAATCAATTAAAATGTATTCTAGGCCTTAGGCTTAAATTACTTATGCGATCCTTAATAACTTGAGAAAAAATGTCGTACATATGTTTTCTTCTCAATTCATGTTTTATTTTTTATCATAAAGAGACTGTACTTAAACTTTAAGATAAAATCTAAAAGTTTAAATGCAGTTGGGCACAATCTTTCAATTAAGTTAATTTAAGTTCTCTTCTCAGTAAGCGGGTTTTTGAAATTATTTTGTATTATTTTGTGTATAAAAATATCTAAAACCATATCCACATGAACACTAATGTCCTATAACAACTGTTATCGACCCATCAATCAACGCAATAACAAAGTACCTATTCTGACAAGTGAAAGTAACATACCAATTTAGATTTGTATAGGAAGAAGCACTGTTTTAATATTTTCTTTGTAACCCTACATTATTGAGAAAGTTGAAAGCAGACGTTTTAGTGAAGGGGTATAGAGGCTTATCGAGATCTAAAGTACTTTAGAAAAAGATAAACATATTTTTAACACATCAAGGTGAAACATCAAAATGTTGGCGAGGTGTAAAATGCAAGATTTGATCTTCATCCTTTTGGCGAACTAAATAAAAAACTCAAAATTAGAATGGTAATTTTAACATAATTAAACTTTCTGTTATTTGGCTAGTTTCGGGCAGAATGATTATTTTCTAAAACGACGTGTATCTTTCTCGATTTTGCCTGCATAAATGACTCAAAACAGCGTAAATAAAATGTCGTTCAGGTTTCCTCAATTAGTTCCACATGTGGAACTCATTTGTGAACCAATAGATCGAAATAAACAGAGAAATGAGATATTTCCACCTATAAAATGTGTATTAACATTTAATAGAATCTCAAATGAATGTTACCATAATTTGACACCAATTTCAATAGGTTATAATTTGATTAGGTACATAAAAAATTAATTCCAAATTGTTTTCATCCTAGTCAGTGACGACGTAACAAAGCGTAATCAGGTGATTTTTATTAAAAATATGCCTATTTTTTTTCTTTACACATTTTTTTTGATACATGATCACGTGACCGAAAACGCTATGTGTTTGATTGGATCGCAAGTGACGTCACACATTACAGTGGCAATGAGTTCTTCTTGTTAGGTGTGGTGTAGCGGGGTGACGTCATAGTTTGGAACACGGTAGCCATGACAGAGATCATCGTTTTGGCGCGGCATTATTTTATTCAAACTTTAAAATTAGTTTTCATAACTAATACGACTGGCCCTGAAGAAATATTTATTACATTTTGCATTATTTTTATCAGACAATACGTTAGAATTATTTCCCAGTAGTAGTCAAGTAGCCTAATTGTATCCAACCAATTTGAGTAGGTACGTTTATATTTACACTTCTCAACACTTTGTTATAAACCGTGCTGTAGTAGCTGTAATGCTGACAACCCAGGGCGGCTACACATCTACTATTACAGCTACTCCATCGTTAAGTTAAGTATCGAGACTAATTACACTGGTATTTAATTTTCAGGATTCAGTCTCGGAGACGAGCTGGGCTTCGAGCAATCACTGACCAACCTGGACCCGAGCCGACGAAGATCTGTCAGCTTCAAGAATGGGGCACCGCCTAATCAGCTCACCGATGCAACGAGGGCAAAGCAAGAGGTATATACTTGCAAGTCTTTTTAGTGAATTTGTAATTGATGTTTTTTTATAGAATATTATAAAGCCCAGGCCATGGCTTACAAAGGGTGGTTATCAGAGACATGAGATCATAGAAATAAGAGTTCTACTAATGTTTTATGAATAAGTTCAAGTCCGCACGAAAAATCATTATAAGCTAGCCCCCCTAGCACGGGGTTTGTTGTCTAGGGTAGAATAGAGAAAAATTACGTCACTTCGTCATCCAATGCGTAAATTATTTGAAAGGCATTCCTTCAACATCAATTATGTACGCAATGTATGGCGATGCAATGTCATTATTGTCTATTCTACCCTAGACAACAATCCCCGTGCTAGGGGGGCTGCCCCCCTAGCACTGAATGGCTGGCATAATATATTGGTCGTCTAGAAATATTTTGAAGGATATTTCAGCTATCGGTACACTTTAAAACATATCGCTGAGTAAGCGTATGTCGAGATCATCCGTACAACCAATTTCAAAAGGTGCTGACTTACAAAAAACTTGCCAAGTACAATTTTTTATTATATTTTAGTGTCGATACATCTTCGTTTGACTACATTCTTACAGAAAGTAACGCTTTGGCCGACGGTGTATCACAAAAGTCTAGAAGACACATATTCACTCTTGAGACCTAGGTTGTAGCGTAACTGTAATCGTTTTGTTAAAACAAAACCGTACAATCAAGGTCAAGTTTTTTCCACGGCTTTATAAAATCTAATGTAATTTTAATCGTAGGAAGTTACACTTACAAATTGAAATAAATTACAAGCTTTGATGTCTTTAAATATGTCTTCAAGGACTGTTACGAAAATGTTCGTAACTCATTATGAACACAAAATACCTTGTGGTTAAGCCGCAAGGAATCGAGTTTTAACGTTTTAATTTAAATTGTGAAAACCCTTTAGTTATAGCTATGATTATTTATAGCTACAAAAGAAATACTATTTTCTGATTACAATACGTATATTATGTTCAATTTAACTTTGAAATTAATCAAACATTTTTATTTTGCTAAACCAGCAATTGAACGTGAAAATGCTCCCCAAGGGGCGAAACGACACTAGTTATTTTTGGTAGTGTCGTTCCGGCCCATAACGGGCGGAAATAAGGGGCGAAACGACACTACACGATATCTTGTTTTTTTGATTCATTTCAACGTCTAAATTCGAAAATTTCAAGTATTGATTTAGGAAATATAAAATAGAAGATTGAATTGCAACTACTTAAGTGATTGTAGCCATTGGTGGCAAAAACAGAGGCGCCATCTATCAAAATGATTAAAATTACGTTAATAACTTCAAATTCACACCCAATTAATATAAATATATCTAAATTGCAAGATTTGCTGACTAATTTGGCGGTTACTATATATTTTACTATCACACAAAGCAGCGGATTTACCCCAATGTCTACCACATCTTAACCTTGTGAGTCATGGTAATAAACCTTTAAAAGGTTCCGAATGTAATAAAAAGCTGTGTAACCAAACGTGATGGTGTATTCCTTTTATTTAAATGTTGAAACCTTTTGAGGAAACTAAAATTTCTCTACGTTGGATTACGTAAAGCGCTACCTACCTTATAAAAATGGTTACAGGGAAAATGAAAGTAGAGAAGAGACTTACTTCAATAAATCCCTATACCTTGGCCCGTAGCACATCTCCGTCGCAAAATCGTAGCAGTGAAACCGCAGTAATTTCGCCAAGACTTGTCTGTTGTACGACAAGCGAAACAGTGGTGAAACTGCCAGTTTTATTCACATTCTTTATTTGCTGAAATGTAGGTACAGTAGGTCTTACATTAAATAGTCTCACTACATCCTGCCTCAAAGTGCGTGCAAATTTTAACGCATAGGTTATGATATTATTTCTCTCCCGCGCAATTCCGCCAATCTGCTCGGACGCTTCATATCCGCGCTCGGTCCGCCACTTTGCAGCAATTTGCATGTATCTCGTGGCAGTCGACAATAATTTATATTCCGCTACTAGAAAGGTGACAGAAGTAATATTTCGCAGCGGAACTCGCTTTGTGGCTCTGCTGCTATGATATCACGGTGGCTACGGGCCTTGTATACGTCCCAATAACCGTTTGCAGATCTAGCGGCAAATGAATAATGTGTGGAACGTAACCTATCACCGTCAGAGGATTTTTCTACCCATTACTGAGCATAGGCTTCTCTCCGCTTGCCATTTGCCTGTCTTCGCTAGTCTGGTTAACAGACATCTCATCACTGGACGTCTTCAAAAGTCCATGTCTCAATCACCAAGCACATAAAGTTCACATCAAGCCAGTTACTCTATAACCTAATCTGTAAACTGATTTCGATCTATATTATTTCAGAAACGCGGCAAACAGAACCGTATCATGATGAACCCAGTTTCCGCACCCGTCAATCGCCCCAACCAAGCCGCCATGGACAAACTCTCCATGCTGCACCGACGAGCATCCAGCACAATGCAGCCAATCATCGTCGGACCCACTGTCGAAACACCCTCCACCATCTCCAGATCATCAATGGCCAACCAACCACGCGCTGCTCCGACAGCGACCCTAGCGAAACCGATGCGCATGGGAATACCAGCCTTCAGACCCTTGCCACCCAAAGAAGACACCCTCAAAGTCGTTCCTATAACAGCCAAATACGCGCCACTCCAAGTCCCCCAGTCAAAAGGACCCGGCCTTGCCTTCCAAAGTGAGATACATCCACAATCACACAATCAAATATCAAAAATGGTATCACAGATGACCGCATTCCAGTACGGTCAGCCTAGAATCACCCCCGCTCCTATCATAGTCGAACCGCTTTACACTCCCATCAACCAATTCATGCCAATGCCCACACCTCTATCACCACCACCGACCATCAACCCACACTTCACTCCCATAGGTTTGCAAGTCATACCTGCGCCTGTATTCAAACAAATAAACACCCGACCATCCTTTCTAGATCCCGTACCCCACCAAGTCCACGATTTAGCGACCTACGCGTACAATACCAAGAAAGCAGACGATTACAATACAATAACCGGCTACAGTGACGACACTGCGCTTAAATTCAGCAAAGATGACATAAATTCTAAAATAGCAGAGATCGCTAAAGCAGGGAACATCTCCATGGAAGCAGTAGAAGCTGCGATCGCTTTACGACAACAACAGCTGTTGAGTAAATACGTGAGTCTGCCGGTGTCAACGTCCTCATCTACAACGACGACGACGGCGAAGCCTGTGGCGTTTGAGCCGGAAACAGAACCAGAGATCGTGCTGCCAACGCAGAAACCGAAGAGGTAATTTCTAATTTCGTTATCATTGAGCCGTGAGTTGACATCTCATTTCCAAAGAAAATTAAAATCAAATAGTAGAAACAGATTAGAACTAGTTAGACTGTTGCAAACAGTCTACAGGCAGCTCAACTGATCCATATCAATCAGTTGGAAGCGTCCTCAAGACGCTGGCTGCATTGCCCCTATATGGCAATGCTGATGCGCTGCGCCAGATACTCATCAGCTCTCGGGTCACGAGTTGTTTCGACTCTAAGATATTTTGACTTCAACATGGTGGCAAATAAACATCTTGAATCTCGAATGCGTGGGCTCTGTCGAGACCTGTTTATTTGCGCCTCTTGAGATTCTCGGTCAAATCTGCCGCCGCGCGCCGCACCAACGGATGTCCTCAACATCCAATGAGCAGTCAGTTGTTTATATCGTACGATATACAGGGTTATTGGTAAATTAGTGACAATACGTAAACTGCAGGTCCTGCCCAATATCACAAACACGTTCGTGAAGGCGCCAAGACTAAATTTAAAAAAAAATATAAGTCACCAGTCATACTAAATGAAAAAACATCTTTAGTCTGGAACCCAAGGAGTTACTTAAGACCGATCTTTCACTCTCATATCTTCTGTTAATTCGGGGCAAAGCTCTTTTTAAGTTGAGTTTCAAATAAAACCTCTCTAACGAACGATTATTGAATTAACCGGGTAACGGAGAACTGATCTCGTCACTCGGACGTCTTTATAAGCACATGTCCCCCCAACAATTTGCTCCAGTTTTGGTTTTGGTTTTCTTAATGATGTAAGTGAGTTTGGCATAAAATAAATGTTTTGACGAGCAAAGTTAACTTTAAAATGTATCCACGACACTTGAGGTTACTCAAGTGTTTAATTTCCCTAACCAAGCTTCAAATTTTAACTTTTTCTCAATTTCTTTCAAAACACGTTTCACAGAGCACCTACAACCGGAAAAGTGATGAACGCGCCGCGAGAATACTACCCAGTAGGCTATGAGAAGAACTTCGACGATCAGTTCCAATCCAAAGTAGAGCTGCCGGACACCAGCTTCCATTGTGGAGATCAGAAGTACTTCCCAGGACTGTACGGGGATGAGAGCTTGGGATGCATGGTAAGTGGAACCTAGTTTATTGTTTACCCAGCTATGTATCGTGCCCATTAGTGAGAACGAAAATACAGAATTTCAAAAGGCTATTATCACTTTTAAGGTGAATTGATCACAGTGCGCGAGAGATTAAGATATCATAAAAATAATTTGTATTCAATTATACTTACCATTAAATGGAAGTTTGTAGCAACAACAACTCAGCCAGTGTCTTGAGGACGCTTATTGGTAATAAAAAATGGATCAGAACGTAGTGTAGGACGCCCTCCGACCAGGAGGGATGACGATTTGCAAAATACTGCTGGCAGATGCTGGATGCGGCAAGCTGAAGACAGGGCGCTATGGCGCTCATTAGGGAAGGCATATGTCCAGCAGTGAACTAGTATAGGCTGATGATGATGATGAATGGATCAGCTGAAGTACCTGAACGGATCTCAATGAAATTTGGCAAAGGTAGATAGTATAGATGGCATGATGACCGGGGACGGACATCCGCTGGCAAAAGCTACTAAATTACTAAATTATTATTAATAACTGCTATTAAAGCTCGCAATTCTACTACCTCAATAGGTACTTACTTATAATTTTGTTTTAATTATAGAGTATGAAGAAATATACAGGCTATAGCTAAGAAATGAAATAAGTTCCCAAAAATTTTCGATTTCGGCGGGACTCGAACCCGCGCCCCACCCTCAGTACAACCAACTTAGCCACGAAACCTAAGTCGGTTCCACCGAAAATCTTTGGGACCTCTTACGGACTATAGCGCCGGTGGCTCCACCTACAGGGGCACCATTATAGTTTAACCAAACCTGTTCAGACTAAAGTTACATTTTAGTTCGTTTGACAAGAGATAACCAAAGTGCGGGTAAGCACTTTAACAAAAAACCTTAAGTTATAGCTGTTCATTTTTTTTATAATATTGTAACAAATGCGAATGTTTGGATGTTTTATCTCCTCCCTCTTAAAGCTAAAATTACTGAACGGATTGGACTGAAGTAAGTGTTAGTTCTAGGCCCGGATTGAAAATGAAAACTGTTTATTTCGAACAACTAAGCAGTAGGTATCTAAAAACTAAAGTTGTTAAACTAAATTAACTCGGAAAAACACGTGTGAAGCCGCTGTCTGAAGCTAGTAGTAAATAAAGTTGAATCTCAATTCCAGGTGTTCCACGTCTGCGCGCTAACCGACGACGGCCTTGTCATGAAGTCCTTCCTCTGCCCCGAATCTACTCTCTTCGACCAGACTATCCTCAAGTGTAATTGGTGGTTCTACGTCGACTGCAAGAACACCCGCAAGTTGTACGACACCAATATACCAGTCTCCAAGAGCTACCAGCTCATGAAGGCGCTGACTTTCTTCAGTTCTTATAAGAAGGAGATGGAAGACGGTGAGTTAAACAGTCTTTAGTATTTCAAACAACACTGACTACAATGTCGCTAACGGCGGACTCGTGGTCACACCGTTTTGCTCCTCCACCAGTGTGACTACGATTAATTAGAATAGTAGGTATGTTGGAAAGTGCCCGATAGATAAAATAGTAAACACAGAAACTTTGGACCCCTTATTCCACTGTAGGCGTCGGGGGGTTCAACATTTACTTACTCCTAATGAAGCCCTGGATCTGGCTTACCCTGACTGCTTCCAGTTTATCGATAAAAATCTATTCACTTGTGCCTTCGTTGTTCCTTTGTGTTGGTAATAGTGGAGTTTCACAGGGGTTTTAGTTCGTTTATTTATATTTATATAAAAAAAACCTCTTTAATGATTTCTTTCCCTTGTTTTCAGGACGACCAACTAACCCCGAAGATGTCCATGGCGTAAAAGAAGCAATAACACTTCTGGAAAACCAAGACAGTTCCAAACAAGAATCGAACATTCAAATCATCACCCCACAACCTATCATCGTTGACGAAAGAAGCAACCACAAAATGGAATATACAACTGAACAAACCCCTATCTATAGAGAGAACAGAAATATAAATAGCACTATAACTAGAAATATTATTCAGAAAAATACAGTAGCCAAGACACAACATTCTCAAGAAACTTCTTCAGAACACAAACATTTCTCAAGCAAAGCTAACACGAACAGAACTAATGATTCCTCTTTCGAAGTAAGAGATAGAACTCATAGAAGACGTATGACGTTGAGATATACCAATGCTACCACTACAAAACCTACCCCAAAACTTACTACTACTAAAATAACTACAACTACTAGTAAACCTAGAACAACAGAAACTACTACTATAAAAATTTTAGAACAAACAAATCACCCTGTTGTCTTATCACCTCTAGTTGAAATAATAAAACAGGAAATACAACCCATACAAGAAATTCAACAAATCAAACAAGAGAAACTAATAGACCAATTAGAAACCTCGTACAAAATAGATCCAGCCAGCTTAGAAAATATTAAACTACCTGAAGTGAAAAGGTTCTATAGATCAAGCGCCGAAAAAGTAGAAAAAGAAATGACCGTTATTAATAACGAGAAGGTTCAAATAATAAGACCTACGCCAATGGCTAGATTAGTAGGACGATACGCAACCCCTTTAGCAGTAATAGAGAAACTAGACGAAGCTATACTAGGAAAGCAGAACAACAAAGAAACAACACATCAATCAAATACTCAAACGCAACTAGCATCGAGGTCTGAAAGTATGAGAAGGAAAAAAGAAGCACTAGCAAGTCCAATAGAGAAAACGTAGTCAAAATTTTATGTTTTAGCCAATAATTTAGTGTCATAATTCCTCACTTATTTATTTCTTCAATGTACGATAGTATTTGCTCAAAGGCTTAGTCTAGTTGTTCAGTCAAGTGATATTACGGTGTATGCTTAGAGTAGTATTAAATAAACTTTCTAATTTCTATAAAATTATCTATTTATTTTATTTCCCTAAATAACTTAACGAAAATAACAAACAGCTACACAGTAAACATTAAATACTAAGTTAGTTTTGGGGCTACTATAGTTTTTGTCAATCTGGGTAGAAATACAACAACATCAACCTCTTCCTTGGGGGTACCAAGGCGGGTGCTCAAAAAGTCTGCTCAAAAAGTTTGAGGAGAAAAAAAATTCCAGCTACACCAACCTCTATCTGGAATTTTTTTACAATTAAATAGACTCTCGTTATGATCGAAAATTAATGTTAACTTAAAACGACAAACATTAACATATAGGAATAATTTATTAAAAAGCTCAATCAAAAGATATTTTACAGATATTATAGTGTATAAATAACTATATTTTACAGATTTGTCACTAACATAAAAATTTTCTAAAACTGTTTGGGTTTTTTTCTTTTTGCTTTAGACAAACACCTGAGAACTTTCTCGCAACATATAGGTGCAAATACTATAGAAAAAGCCGCTATTAGAGCACATGTACAACTCATGCAAATCATGGTAGTGAAAAAGTACAACCAAGGAAGAAATTGAAATATTAAAACAAAAACTGATATACAATTTCCAATTTAGGCCATTCAATTGTTAATCATAAAATGAAGCATGGGTAAATATTCAAAATCTATCTACAATCGAAATAACTATATGATCAATATAGATGCTTCTTAAGTGTTGCACATAAATTTGACGATAAAAAAAATAGATTAACGGCCCTACTTCATATGATTTTGTATGGACAGGAACAGACGTAGTATTACATTTAATTTATGAGGTTCAGTAGCGCATACCGCAATCTGAGCATACGGGTATTACAGGGCAGGCACATTTCCTTACGAGAATATTCTTCGCACAAATAGGCGCGCAGATTATCAAGCTTGTCACGGTGATAATGCTCAGCAGAGAAATGGTAAAGCAAACCATTCATACACCATTCAAACAGTTCCGTTTTGTGTTTGTCTAAGCGTCTGCAACAAAAAACGTTGTAAGAATGGTTTGTTGCCAGGTCAAGAGGGAAGACAAAACGATTAAAGTCTAATTGGAAACTCAGATTTGGAATATTTTTAGGGTAATAATGGTTATGGTCTGGTACGTTTGATAAACTAATACGTTTGATTCAATATATAGAGTTGAGTCAAATGGATCATGTTACTTTTTTCGCGATGACAGCTTTGGGCCCGCCCACTAATTACGATTTTTAAGAACTTTTGTTTTGCGGGTTCAATGGTTCATTTGTCAACGTAACAGTCTACATTGGGTTGCAGCAACGTCAAACGGAATTTGCAGGATTTTTATTCACTGCACTGGCAGAGCTAACAATTGAGAAGAATAGATTTGTAGTAGGTAGTTAGATGAGATGATGATGATGAATTAATAAATAAATAAATATTGCTGAACAATTAAACCGGCTCCAGATGTGGGGTACTATTATTATTCACACAGAGACATCATTAGACATCGGGCGGGACTGTAACGAGTGCCATAACGCCCTGTCTTCGGCATGACGCATCCAGCATCTGCCTGCAGTCTTAGATGTGTCGTCATCCTCCTGGTTGGAGGGCATCCTACACTACGTTTACAGAGTCGTAGTCTCCACTCAAGAACACGTTTACCTACCCCAGCGGTTGTTATTTCTTCGCGAGATATGGCAGACCCACTGCCACTTCAATTTGCTAATTCTTAGAGTCAGTAAATATTGGTTCTCTGTCGGATGTTTTCGTTACAAATCCTATCCTTCAGAGGAACTCCGAGCATAGGTTACGCCGTTTTTGTTGATAAGTTTCGGCGTGATGCGTGGCCAAGATACAAACTTATTTAGATAGGTACCTACAATGATAGCAAAGCCGTGAGCAAACGTTAGTTAGTATTACATCAGTACCTTGTGATTGTGTCATCAACCAACAGAACAGAAGTTTTTCTCTTCTAAAAGAGATAAAATTCGCAGGTCTATGCAAAAAAAAGGGTCCTCTGTCGACTACATTTGGTAAAAATGACGTGCAATCTGACGTATTAGTTCTTCATGGACAAGCCTTAAAACCAATACAAACTACAAATAGGTACCTACCTTATTTTTTCGAATCCTACATACGATAAACTTATTGAATTAATAAACTCCAAAAAACATGGTTACAAGGCTTAAAATGTAACAATGTTTAACACGTTTAGGGGGTGGACAGGTGGGTAACAGGGTGGATATTACGCAAGTAGTAAAAACTGAGTTATTATTCAATATATGTCTTACTTTTTGTTTTTATTTATTTCTATAGTCCTTAAATACCTACCAAAATACCTTGTTACGGTTTATGTAAGTGCTTATAATTCTGTACCTACCTAATTGGCAAACCAGGTAAACATATCTGAATTTGTGTTCTTTACTGGGTAAAGTGTCAAATACTGGATGTTCATAATTGGGGAGTGTCATTAATGGGGGTTCATTACAGGACTTTTAGTGTTCATTATTGGAGATTTTAAGTAATTTTGGTTTTTACCGTGTAATGTCCATCAGTTTAAATTAAATTAAAAAATAAAAATATTAAATTATATAACAATTTTAGGCCTAAACTTTATGCAGTAGGAGAAGAACCCGCAAACAATTTTATGGAGAAGCTAAATCAGTGTTTGGGGATTCAAACACTGATTGAGCTTCTCTGACCAAACTTACAAAAAAAGTAAAGGTATTGAAAATGGTAAAAATAGGAGCTGAGAATTTATCTCAAAAATTTACAACCTAGACACTACCTTTTGGTAATATATTCTCTCTATTTATTTTACATTTTAGTACGCTAGTAAAGTTACTTTTGATCTACCCTGATCAAAAGTAACTTTACCCCCCATTAATTAGTAATATTAATCCATTTCTACCATTAACCATATAAAAGTCTTTCTAAAAAGCAACACCAAAAACTAACGTTATGAAACTAGCTCTGCACATAGCTATTTTAAATGTAGACAAAAAGACAAATCTATTTAGCAATAATAATTTATTAAATTATAAAAAATAAAGATATTTCAATAATGCAATAACACATGCACAGTTACAAAAAAATTGTTTTTTATTTTTTCTTCGATTTAAATAAACAGTTAAGACATTTTTCGCAAAATATAGGGCAGCCTGCTATAGCTAGTGCTGCTATTATAGCACACGAATAACCCATGCAAATCATTGTGAAAAAATTAAAAAATGATTCACAAATTAAAACTTTAAAACCAGTTTTATAAAAAAAATGTTTGCTTTTATTTTTATCTAATTCTGAAATATAAATAATTTTATGCCAAAGGATAAAACTTTTATCTTAAACTATCAAAGATAACCGTTAATTTAATAATAAAGAATGTCAATCTCCATTTTTTAATTTAGTAATTACGATATTAATAGACAGTTTTAAAAGATTATTTATTATTTACGTTTTCTGAGGCGTACTATGTCGAAATATGATAAGCTAGTGCTTTTTTCTTTCTAGAAAGATATTCCCCAATACGCACGTGGATCACCAAACATGCAGGGAAAATGCCACTGCTTCTTCGTCTTCATTCGTCTGTAACAAAAACGATGGAAGATTTTCGTTTATCAATTTATATTGCAATTTAAAATAGCTCAGATTTGGAACACTTTTGTTTTGACCGCGGAAAATATTAGATATTGCGTGTTAAAAATTACTGAAAACACAAGGAGATACACGTCTCTTGAAGGACTTAAACAACGTTAACATAAATTTAAATAAACCTACTTGCGTACCTCTTCCACCCATCACTTTATGAAGATACATACTACTACGTCGTGGGTAATTTTCAATAAAACATTATTTACCAACTTTCGCACTATTAATTATTAAGCCTTTCTAAAAGTTTTTAAATATAAGAAAATAAATATACTCAATTACTCATTTCAATATTTTCATTTTGTAATGACTGGATATCACAAGTATTTATTAATTGTATAATCTTCTCCAGAAATGTGAATTACAATAAAATCAATTTATTAGAATCATTGTAAGCTAAAAAAATTGCAATTCAGATAATCATGTTGCCGTCCCTTTCATAACGATCGAAATATAAAGGGGTGGTGACCACCCAACCAAAAACTACACTAATTATGTCTAATTAGTGTAGTTTTTGGTTGGGTGTTATAAACAGCAGTGATACCAGGCTAAGTATGATAGTAAAGGGTCCCAGATAGATAAAACCAATTGCTGTTATTTGTTCAAGTTACCCAGTTCTACCTCTTATTAAAATTTTAAAATTGAAATATTTTTATTCAAATTCAAATAAGTTGATGGTTAAATCACAGACTTACGTAACTAGTAACACAACTGACTCTGTTCAAACTAACTTAGAAAACTTATACTAGTGACAAATAAGGATTAATAAGTCATTATTTTGTTAGGGTTGGTAAGTTGTATATAACAAGGCCTGAAAACTCAAGTGACTTTCCTCCGTATGAGTTTGCACTGTATGACGGCAGGGAGTCGCGCTCTTGCAATCACGGCTTGTTCACCCATGGGGTTTATAATATTATATAATCTAATATTTTTATTCTTCGTGAAGCAGATACAAAGGTTCATATTCCACGTTCATGTTTGTTACATAAATAAGCTTATAATTAATCCTTGCTTGTTATATAAAACTAAGTAACTGAACTTGAATAGATGTTAATGTTAATATGAGAACAAAAAAAAGATAGGCAATCTTATATTTTGTAGAAAAATGTAAGTAACCGTTGTTTATAGCTAAATTGATATGATATTTTTTTATAAATTCATATTATTTGATCCTACCCTAAGTATACTTCATCAAATAAAAATGTGATAAGTTTACAACAAATAATAAAAACCTTGAGAATCTGCTCTTTGAACCAATTAATTTCAAGCATTCAAATCATCACTCGCTATCATTGTTTAGTTGAACAAGGTAGAAGATCGTATGCAAATAAAACAAGTCCTTTTTAACTAACAGAGAATTTAAAAATACTAACAGCTCAAAACCTAGATAACATGAACATAGGCATCGCTAAAAAACTAGTGAACCTACGAATACTAAACTCAAAACCATAAAAATCGATACGACTCAACAACATCTACAACATAATTTTATCATTTGAAGCAAAAAACGAGCCAAGGGAGGTCTATGTCCAGCGGTGAACTGGTAAAGGCTGTTGAAGTGATGATGGGGAAGAAAAGAAAAAGAAGTGAATGCAACAACATAAAACATAAATACAAATGCGAACTTGGTACTAAGTGGGTAAATTATACGAGAAGAGTCAATAAAGAGTTGTAAAACGTAAAACGTTGAAAAACGACAAAAAAAAAGAATTAATTTTACAGCGCTATAATGTTGTCTCTTATTGATCGTTTTTTTTTTTATAATGCTGGACAATTCACTAGTCGGGTGAATTGTCCACTCGGGTACTAGATAACTGATATACGTAATACAATACATTACATAGATAGATATATTTTGATTATTCATAGAAAACGACCAGAACTCCCGGTACAAATACCTGCAGATCGTACGAATATTTGTCCCAAGGCGACAATCGAACCCGCAACCTCCTGCGTCGCAGGCGGACCTTCGCCCACCGCGCCACAGAGGTCACATGATGATGATAATGCATCATCATCAGCCTATATCAGTCCACAGCTGGACATAGGCCTCCCCTAATGACCGTCATAGCGCCCTGTCTTCAGCTTGCCGCATCCAGCATCTGCCAGCAGTCTTTCGCAAATAGTCATCCCACCTGGTCGGAGGGCGTCCTACACTACGTTTGCCGAGTCGCGGTCTCCACTCAAGAACACGTTTACCCCAGCGGTTGTCGGTTCTTCTCGCGGTATGGCCTAGCTTCAGCAAATGACAAATTGTTGACAAACACACGATGTGACAAGCGTATGAAAAATCGGCTGTAAGTCGTTAAGATAAAGATTGAAATTCAAAATTTAATTCTGTTCCGTTTATTTTTGCGCCCTTAACGTATTCTCTTTAAAAAAATATATTGAAGACGTACCTAGATAAATATAGAATTTGGTTTCTTGTCAAACTTTTTAGAAGGAATCCCGTAATCAGAGCAGAAAGGCAGCTGGCATCTACAGTCTTTTTGTAGCAATTTCTTCACACAAAAAGGCACACAAATCAAACTCGCAGCGGTGAAGATGCTCAGAGCAATACAACATAGCATATAACTACGTTTTGGCTACCTAACGTCTGCAACTGCAACAAGCGGTAATAACATCTTTGTACACTTGTGCTAATGAACCTATTAGCAGTGTTAATGAACTAGAAAGGCTAATGATCTGATCGTTATGTCTATTGTATTTTACGATGCTTAAGAGCATGCGTTCAGAATCACTTTCACTATGAAATGCGGCGTCATGGCCCAATTTAAATCACCACGACAAGCCACAAATAATAAACCAGGTAGGTTTGTAGATTATATTTAATATACTCTGATAGAATCATAACTCAGATTTGGAACATGTTTCTAAATTATTACCTTTAAACTTGACACTTTATAATTTTTCACACAGCATCATCTAGTCTCAAAAGGTGGGGAAATCTAACCTTTTTCTTTGCCCGACTAGCATAGAACCAATACCTCTACTAAAATGCTTTAATAGGTAAAACAAACTACATTTTTGCCTCTCATTAGATTTATTTACAAAAAATTTACTATTCAAATTTCTTTTATTTAAAACATCTTAAAATTTTTTCGAAAACGAATGGGCCACAGGATATAATTACAGCAGCCGTACATGCGGTAACAAATGTCAAACAAACCATTTTAATAATCTAACAAACTTTAAACGAGAATAATTACTAAAAATGGGATCACTTCACTAAAGCTGTAAGTTTTCAATAAGAAACTATGCCTCCTATACCTGGAACAAATCAAACATGAGTGAACCTATTCGAAAGAAAACGCTTAAAAGGTCAAATAAAAAGCTTACATAATAATTTTGAAAGATAATCAATTTAAAAGTCAGCAAAGAGCATGGAAATAGACATTTGCGACCGCTGAACGCTACGATATGGGTTCTGATATAATTTAGTACGAACGTAGAAGAAAAACTGAATTACCTACATAGGATTCGATATCTCAGGGTATAAACGAAGTCCCGTCAAACGGTTACGACTATTTCTTAAGAAAAACATTAAACGGCTTTGCACAAGATTGTACCGTTGTCATATAAGTTCATTATGATGTATTTTGTTTATCACTTGCGATTATGCTCAATGCTTCTTCTTTATGTTGCTTTCGTATACAGCAAGAAATTCGCTCGACAATAACCGGTGCCACAAATACGACTAAAAATACAGTGAACAACATGCCACCGCAAGCCATTTTCATTCAAGGCAATCAGAATAGTTTAAAAAATAATTTCATTTAAATGATTTGCTTACTAAGTTTTCATAAAAAAAGTCAAGTCCACATTTATTCGTAAGCGATAGAAGCAAGGGGATATTCTTCGCGCTTCTAGCTTACAATAATAATAACATTTTATTCCTTTTCTTATAATCTGGTAGGAAGACCAAACGACACCATGAGACCTGAAACAAAAGACGCAGTTCATTGGGAAAAATTGGATTCATATCACAATAAAAGAAAACATTTACCTGTGTTTTAAATATTTTGTGTATTCTCTGAAGCAGTAGGTATTACGTCCATTGAAACACTGAGTGAGCGAAATCTAGCGTTTAAGACTGCACGTGCAATATATATTTTAAAAATCATTCACAACAAAACTTTAAAATCATCTAGGAGAAGATAGGACCGGAATTTCACGCAATTTAAACTAACTGTATAAATAGAAAGAATAATAGGCGTGTTGACGCCACAATGTCAATCCGTATCGATGAAAGAAATTTCGAATCATCACCTTATGACCATCGTATGTACCTGTGACCCAATTATTAGTCTGATATGTACCTGAGACTGCATTTCTATCCATTTTTACTAAAAAATGTTCCAAATCAGAGCTTCCTATGTGATTAAGATAAAGAAAAGTGCAGAAATCCACACAAGGCACAAATAAAAGTACCGATCCAAAGCTAAAATGATCTAAGGTTACCCGGGGTGAAGTCGTCTACGGGGCTAAGGCGTCTATTTCAATTATCATAGAAAAGGCGTATTTTATTACTACGCAAGCCATCTAGTTCAAGTCTTTGGCACATACTACCAATAGTCATCAGTAGATGTCATGACAGAGCCTTATTTCTTAAATAATCCGCCACCTTAAAATTCTCATTCGTTTGGATTCTTTTGGTGTGACACCACGTGGTTTTGCATCCAGTGAAATCTCAGTGTATTCATGAATATCGATGTTTTTTAACCTTAAGTACTTTTATTGTTGTATTGCTTTACGTGTTGTTTTAGTAATTTTATGTAATAAGCTTAAAAATGGCAGTCAATATGCCATTTAAAATTTGCCGGTTACGTATTTGTTTTGGGGCTATTGCGTGCATCCTGTTGGGGTGGTACCGTCTACTGTAACGCATTAGCCCCATTTTCAGGGGTCCTAAGTCTTTTAATTTTAGGATAATAGTGGTATAAACATACTCGTATATGTATAGTTGACGACCGATGTGGCGCTGCAAGCGAAGGTCCTACGCAGTAAGAAGCGACTTCAATTCTCGCCCGGGACAAATGTTTGCAAGAAATGGATGAATTACTACTAATTTAATTATTACAAAAAAAATCCTAACTTGCATCGTATGTTACACCTCATAAGGACACATACTGTTTGTTAAAGTCAAATGAATATGTTAAAACTAATTTATCAGTTAAAATGAGAGTCGTGAATTGTGACTGCATTGAAAAATATATTTTCTAATAAATCAATAATCTGTTGCTAGGAGCAACGATTTGTATAAGTGAAAGGGTATCGAAACAATGAGGTTTTAGTACAAACAAAACAGTCCTTAACATCCTCCCTTTTTGATAACCCTTAACGGACCATACCAATATTTAACGCAATTGTTTCAATCCGTGGCTTATGCAATGCTTTCGTCAGTAAATCCGCCAGTTGGAACTCGGTGGGAACATATTCCACTTAAAATTCACCATCAGCAATAAGTTCTATAACATAAAAATGTCGAATAGCAATATGCTTGGTTCTTCTGTGGAGTTTTGGATTATGTGAGATCTTTATTGCTGCATCATTATCGACTTTTAACTTGGGTATCTCCTTCAAGTTAGATATTTCACCAAAAAGTCTTTTGATCCATACAATCTCTCTAGCTGCTTCACTGGCAGCAACCAATTCAGCTTCTGTACTAGATATCGCAACACATGTCTGTCGTCGACTCGTCCAAGATAGCTTTTTACTTTATAGTGCGTTACTCGCACTGGGTAAATCTTCTACGAAAACTTTTTAATAATATCCCAAAAATTTTCGATTTCGGCAGGATTCGAACCCGCGCCTCACCTTCAGTATAAGTCGTTCAAGATATTGCTCCTCCGAGTATAAGCATAATATGCCTGACGTCGATCGTCCTGTGTTTCGGTCTCCACCATGATCTGAATCACTGTAGCATTCTAGAATTCCAGTATTGCATCTCTTCTTAAAAACTATTCCATAGTCCGAAGTTCCTTTGATGTATCTTAGGATATGTTTCAGCTTCTGGATGTCTTCTTTAGAAGGGTTTTCAAGAGTTCGAGACACAACGCTTACAGCATATGCTAAGTCTGGTCTGATTCCAACGGTCAAGTACGCAAGTGCTCCCACGGCTTCTCTATACGGAAACAAAGTAGGCTCAACCACGCTCTGCTACCATGTTAAAACTAATTTATCAGTTAAAATGAGTCGTGAATTGTGACTGCATTGAAAAATATATTTTCTAATAAATCAATTATCTGTTGCTAGGGGCAACGATTTGTATAAGTGAAAGGGTATCAAAACAAAGAGGTTTTAGTACAAAACAGTCCTTAACAGAATATGCCGTTCAAAGTATTGTGACGCCTTCACCCCGGTTGACCATAATATTTTTTGCTAGAGATAGTTTAATTAATTTGTTGAAAGCTTTTTTGATAGATATTTATAATTTGTGCCTTATCGTGGACAAGGTAGACAACCTTGAGAAAAAGTATACCAGGTACTTACGCGAATCTCCTAGAGGTTTGGCCCACCAATGCTCAGCCAAATCCTATGTGTTTGATTAAACACAAAAGGATAATCCTGAGAGTAAGATTATCCTAGCCACATTCCAGAGTAATTTCATACTCATTAAAGCTAAATATAAAAATGAAATTTATAATCACATGTAATTTTTCTTAGTTTTCATTTGCATTGACACTTTAGTTTTCGAAATTAGAAAAAATAATTTTTATTTTGACGTTTTATGGTAGGCAGAAAAGAAAAGAGGCTGCTATCTTATTACCTTTTGACAAAAATACAAGACCTGCCTCTTGGGCGAACGAATTCACCTCTCTTTCCTATAGACACGATTGTTTTGTTCTCACAAAGATTTAACCTATTTTCATCATTAAATAAAACCGACTAAGTGCGAGTCAGACTCGCGCACGAAGGGTTTCGTACCATTATCTAACAAAACTGCAAAAAAAATAACGTTTATTGTATGGGAGCCCCCTTAAATATTTATTTTATTCTGTTT
Organism: Eupithecia exiguata; assembly: GCA_947086465.1. Lineage (NCBI taxonomy): Eukaryota > Metazoa > Arthropoda > Insecta > Lepidoptera > Geometridae > Eupithecia > Eupithecia exiguata. The sequence goes on from OX352246.1 coordinate 1,653,217, forward strand.
TTTAGTATTTGTTGTTATAGCGGCAACTGAAATACATCATCGGTGAAAATTTCAACTGTCTAACTATCACGGTTCATGAGATACAGCCTGGTGACAGACGGACAGCAAAGTCTTAGCAATAGGGTCCCGTTTTTACCCTTTGGGTACGGAACCCTAAAAAACAGGCGTTGGCTGCTGGACTCATTGATCTATAGTCTATGGATGGGCCCTATCTATGTAATTTTCTTGTATAACCTCAAAAAATTTGGCTGCATAATATGGCGGCTCAGTAAAAAATCCTCTTTAGACTTTAGGTCAATGTGGCGGCTTCACTAGTGTTGTGCCGCCTTTATCGACTTGCGTAAATCATTGAATACAGAAATTAACGATAATTTTATTTTTTGTGTAGGTACCTATATAAATTTCCATTGATTGATTGATACATAAGTTTTGCATGGAATTTGTTTTATTTATTTATTTTGACTTTGTTTCATTGAAAAGATTGCTAGAATGAAGAAGTGAAACCTCTAGCTTGATAGTTATTATTTTTCGAGTACAAAGAGCGCGAAACCTTCGAAATGGATTTCGAAGGTTTCAGTACTGGAGTACCTACTACAGTACTATTGCCGCAGCTCATGACATTATAGACAAGCAGGGTTCTGGTGGAAGCAGGTAGGTCTTCATTCAAACTGCCAGTTATACATTTGCCAAACTTTTCTGGTCGCTATCAAGATTGGTTAGGGTTCCACGATTCGTATGCGTCTCTAATACACAACAATACGTCTATTCCAGCTATCAATAAGTTTCACTATTTACGCGCAGCTTTGGAAGATAGTGCAGCTTCAATTATATAGTCTTAGTAACTAGCAGCGCCTCGCGGTTTCACCCGTGTAGTTCCCGTTCCCGTGAAATTCCGGGATAAAAAGTAGCCTATGTTCTATTCCAGACTATAATCTATCTCTGTGCCAAATTTCATTCAGATCCGTTCAGCCGTTCTGGCGTGATAAAGGAACAAACATCCATCCAGCTATCTATCCATCCATCCATCTAAACTTTCACGTTTATAATATTAGTGAGATTAGTGAGATTGATTTTTCAGCTGATAATTATGTGATTGCGTGGCAATTACTTTGCGAACAGCTTTCACAACAATAGGTTTCTTATCAATAATCATATGCAGTCTATTTTTAATATAGAATCAATCGGTAAGGAGTCAGCTAAAGCCTTGAGAAATATTATAGATGCAGTAAACAAGAAGAGTTTCATCGAAGCAGATCAGAGGATTGTATTCCAACTCTCACTCAATTCAATGCCTTTCTCCAAAGGTCGTGCTGATTTGCTAGAAACAATTGATGAACAGTCGCGCAGCAAACGTAGGCATACTAGGCATAGTGATAGTGCAGTTCCACGTAATATGGCTTTCGTTGCTAATTCCACAGAAACAAAGAAAAAACCGAAGCCTTCATTGTGTGCGATATGTAAACATAAACATCCAATATTCAGGTGCTCTAAGTTCAAAGCTATGCAATCCATACAAAAACATACAAACACATTATACAGTTCTTTAGTCCACTGTCACCACATTCAAACAGATTTCAATATTTGACTCGAATGACCTCACCAGGCTCTTTGAACTTGACGCAATTATGCCATCAAAGGGTAACACCATGTCCAAAGAACAACAGTCCTGTGAGGACATTTTCACCAACTCGACAACCAGATGGTCGATTTGTGGTCACTATACCATTCAAACAGTCACCTATTTACTTGGTGATTCATACGAGCACGTTTCTTCTAGGTTCCTGTCACTTGAACGTAGATTCAAAAGGGACCTGAAGTTTAAACAATTATACACAGAATTTATTCAAGAATACATTGGACTGAGTTGGGATTCTCGGACAAGTGTCCAAAAATACATCATTACACACAGACACAAATCAAAACTAAGTATTTCCCACACCACGGAGTTCTACGTGAAATCAGTTGAACCACGAAACTACAACATCGAAACGCGCTCGCTGCCGAGTAGGTACATCCCGGAAAATATCTGCGCCTAATAGCATATCTACCTGTGACGGTATGTTAAAAGTAGGGTCAGCTAGCAATGCAATTACTTTACAAGCTGACTCAGCTTGAATCATTCCCAAATGAAACAAATACCTAAACATTAACAATCAACTAGTAAAGTTCAATCCGTTTTTTCAAGAAACAAATGGTTTAATTCGAGTCGGGGATAGGCTGCCAAATTCAAATTATGATTATGGCCCCTCTCTTCTCTCTAAGGTTCTGGAGAGTGTAATTAACACACAACTCCTCAGATACCTAGATGAACACGAACTACTCAGCGACCGCCAATACGGTTTCCGCTGCGGACGTTCGACCGGTGACCTTCTAGTGTATCTCACACATAGATGGGCCCAGGCCATCGAGAGTCAAGGTGAGGCATTGGGTGTGAGCCTAGATATAGCGAAAGCATTCGATCGGGTCTGGCACCGAGGTCTTTCAACAAAGTTGCCTTCTTACGGACTGCCTGAGGGCTTTTGTAAATGGGTGGCTAGTTTTTTGTCCGATAGAAGCATTAGAGCCGTCGTTGACGGTAGTAGCTCTGATAGTATGGACATTTTTGCTGGCGTCCCGCAAGGTTCTGTGCTATCACCAACGCTATTCCTACTGCATATCAATGACATGCTGTCTATTGACAATGTACATTGTTATGCAGATGATAGCACCGGTGATACCTTCTACACAGGCCGAGCTAATATTCCCATATCGGCTGTGGAGGAGTGTAGAAGAGAACTTGTGTCTGGTGTTGAGGGCATCTTAAGGTTCCGATCACCCCAATCCGAAACTTTCGGATTGGGGTGATCGGAACCTAGTTAAATTCAACCCAACCAAAACACAAGTCTTGTATATTATATAAGTTTGTATCCCTATGTACATGGGCCCAATTTTGATAGCAAACAGAAAAGGTAGAGGATCTAAACATATAAAATCATACGTATGTATATGTATGTCTCTGATTTAACCAAAGATTGCTTTATTCCAGCCCTCAACCGATTTATAGCACGCAGAGGCCTGCCCGTCTGTTTGTACTCAGACAAGGTACCAATTTTGTTGGCGCTTGTAACGATTTAGCAAACTTCTTGAAACAATCAAATAAGGACCTCTGTTCGTATGCTGCTCAGTATTCGATTAATTTTAAATTCTCCCCTGCATACAGTCCCCACTTCAATTCAATGGCTGAAAGCGCAGTCAAATCAGTTAAACATCATATTTTGAAAATATTAATATCCACAGCTTTTCTTACCTACGAAGAAATGAATACATTGTTAGTGCAAATAAAGGCTATTCTCAATTCTAGACCTATAACCCCATTGTCCTGTGATCCTTCTGATCTCGTCCCTCTCTCCTTCCCATTTTTTGCTAGGAAGAACTCTAACTTTGCTGCCTTATCCACAGGTACACGATGACTCTCTTCGTTATTGTCACGATACACGAGTCACGAGAGTACAGCAATTGAAAGCTCATTTTTGGGACAGATTTTACCATGAAAATATTTCAGAACTCCAGAAGCGAGTAAAATGCCTTCAGGCCCGGAATGTTGAATTTGCCAAAATGTTGTATTCTTATAATGTTGAATATACCAAAACGTTTGGTGTACTATACCAGGTAATGGTTTGGGTAAAGGTAATTACTTTATGCCAATAAAACACAGATTTGTTCGGTGACACACGTCCACTCGATATGCCGCACCTTGTGCGAATGCATGCAAGGCATGCGGGGCACGCGGGGGACCGCGTGCCCCGCATGCCCCGCGGGATATACAGCCTGGTTAGACGAGCACATCCGATGGCCGTGCACATTTAATATAAGTCAGAATGCTACAAATGGCACAGGAGCAATGCAGTTCTCCGCTCTCTACGCGAAGGTGACATGATGATTGTCAAGGATGATGGACTGCCGCCAAACCGATAGGTAATAGGACGTATTACCGAGGTGAACAAGGGCAGCGATGGCATCGCTCGAGTACCTGACTTGAAGACACCGACCGGAACCATAAGACGAGCATACAATCGCCTAGTACCACTACCAATCTTGGAACAGGATGTTCCAATGCCGGGACCCTGTTAACGCCGCGAAGCAGCGACGTGAATACAGCCGCAATCCAAACCTGCAACTTCACTCCAATTACGCCTTCGGCCAAGCGCGCCGCGGCATCGACACACTCATATGATTCGCTTCAAACCAATAAACCAGAATAAAAATACAACCACCGCGCACGGCGCAAGTCAATTCAGTTTTCAAACATTTATAAGCATTGTTAAACATTGAAAAAAGCCAATGTAAAGATCCAAAAGACCAACTCGACTACTTATTTCCATGGTTCACTCAGTTAGTCTTTACCACTCTTGTCATTATTACTTTCCATTCGGGCATTGGCCACTAGAAAATCATTTTTTTTATTTCTTTCCAATTGCCATTCTTCGTCATCACCATCTTAGTCTGTCTTCTCTTCGGACCTCTGAGGAGTTCAGACGCGTTTTGTACACAAAGCTAACTTTACGTATGTTGGACAATGTGTCACTGGACATACATACCTATCTAAATTCATATTAAAGATTATTTATCGGTTATTTATCGCGTACCTTTAGTTTTGTTTTCCCCAACGTTTGCGTTTGGGTAAACAAAAGGAACGCGATAAATAAATAATTTTTAGTATGTTATAATTAAAGATCATTTATCGTTATTTAATATTGTAACGATACATAATCTTTAATAAGTTAACAAATCGAAGTTTAAAAAGTTTTATTACAAGCCGGCAGTAGTTAGCAAAGTGAAACACCTAGAATTTTTGCGAAAGAAGTGCGAGACTTACACTTCTTTCTTTCGCAAAAATGACTGACTGTTAGATGCTGCTATATGTTGTTGTACAGGTTGTTTGGTGGAGGGTTAGACAAACTTGGTGGGTGCGTAGGTGGACCTATTTGTAAAATAAAATTTGAAGTAGAAGAGCCTAACTCTTTTTTTTTATCCTGTTTTTTGTTTTTTTTTTTTTAAGATTTTCCGAAATTTTACCTCTACCTCTACAATTTTTTTTGGGACTTATTTTCGATTGAACTTTTTATTTGATTTGGGTCTCAGATGTATCTTTCGTCTATTGAAGGCATTATTCACTTAAAAAAACGAGTAAATAATTAATTATAAGCTCTAAAAGATAAAAATATAAAAAATAATAGCCAAGATGGTCAACTTTGCATCGTTTAAAAAAAAACAAAGCGATCGAGGAATTCAAATACTTTTAAAAATTACTCTAATTATCGTTTATTACAATGGTAACCAATAAGTCACCACATGTAGTCAATAAGTCTATAAACTTGTCAAAAATTAACACTTAAAAGAAAATCGGAGTAAAAATAGAAAAGTAAAACAAATGTTTTATTTCAAAAATTAACAAATTTTGTTCAAAAGCCTCTCCCCTATTTCTAATACACACGCGACATCTACGTCGGATTTCTACTGTAGTAGTACGGAGCGTCATCTCGTCTTTTAAATGAATAATGCCTTCAATAGACGAAAGATACATCTGAGACCCAAATCAAATAAAAAGTTCAATCGAAAATAAGTCCCAAAAAAAATGTAGAGGTAGAGGTAAAATTTCGGAAAATCTTAAAAAAATACAAAAAACAGGATTTAAAAAAAATCTTGATGAGTTAGGCTCTTCTACTTCAAATTGTATTTTACAAATAGGTCCACCTACGCACCCACCGAGTTTGTAACCCTCCACCAAACACCCTGTATACGTTATTACGTTTTTTTTTTTGCGGTTACGATATAGTCTCTGTCCAGAACCTATATGAACTTGTAGTATATGGCGGCGTGATGCGATGGACCGCACGACACTTCTTCTGTATTTTTGTTTTGATTGAAGTCATGTGCGTTTATTTCGTTCGACTGCTGTGTTGTTGCTGAAATCGTCGCTCGCGGGAAAACGCTCGGAGACGACTGCCGTGCGTCTTGCATTTCCTTAATCGTGTTGTGCAGTAGCTCATGGGAAAACGCCGTTATCCTCAACCGATTGAGCTAAAATTTGGTAAGTACTCGTACCTAAGTTCGGTGACTACAATGTATGGTACCACACCACCGAGTTTGGGTTCGTTGGAGTTGTCTTCCCAAGTGTCGGATGTGGGGGGGTCTGGAGAGGGGTCTAGATGAGGTGCGCAGTGACAATAAAACTAGGTACATGGACTTCGATAAAAAAACTAATTTATTTTACTGACTACCAAGCAGAGCTTTTTTTTTTACAACATGGATTCCTGCAAGGTATCGAGTTTTTCTTGGGCGGGCCGTTAGAGGCACATGCACATTTGGGCATCAACATTTCGATCATAAGCGGACAGCAGGCTATAAGACTCGCCGCTACTATTGCCGTCATGTAAGACATACACACGATCATTGTATTATTTCTTGAGGCACTTGATCAGTTTGTTGATCTCGAATTGTTTGTAACAGACTGGAACGCAAGCTAGGAGAGTAGCGGAGGCAATGAGTGCGCACAAAGAAAGGCAAATCATTTTGTGACGTGGCCACGTCGAATGACCAAAACGTCGGTAATCCTCAGGATTCTGAAACAATCAGGCGCAAACAATGTACAAAACAAGCTGAGTAATTTACACAATTAGGTGTATAGGGATCCTGCCTGGCGGATAGAGGCTCTTAATATAGAGAGAAACTCTAATGTAAAAGTGGGTAAAACTGTGCAATTTATTCAAGAAAATAAACATATTTATGCACTATGGTACGTTTATCGATGGGTGCATGTCCGGCGAGCGAGATATGCGATTCGGCCAATCAGAAGTGAGCGCACACCGTGGCCGAGTACTGAGGAACGAGGGACGGGCGCGGGACGAGGTATATATAAATATATGGCCATATAAATATTTCGCGGCGTCCGGTAACGCTGTCATGGCCTCTGCGGCCAAAAGCATATTAGTCCTTTCGAAAAAAAGAATCGCGGCGTCGTCGTGCGCTTCTTGCATTTTCTTGGAGACAGCGTACAGTGAGGACGTAAGAGGACCGCGGCCCGCACGATGTAGCAGGTACGATCGTAGCTACACGACTCCCTCCCTAGCGAAAGCGTACCGGGAGCTTGATCTCTCGTCCATAGCGCGTTTTCTTTGACAGCATTAAGCTTGTTGTTATAGGCGCAGGCGTCATAATAGCCGATGGGGGTGATGCTTTAGTGTCTTGCTGGCTAGCTGACGAGTTATCATGTACCTATGTCTTCGTTTACTGAGTAGGCCGGTTCGAGTCTGTCGATAGAAATAACAGCTGATCTTCTGGTAGTAATAGTTTGAATGTTTTATCGTTGCGTTATACTACAGTGTAGGGTCCACGGTAGGTGGGCTGGAGCGGTTTATTAACACCGTCGTGTTGGATGAAAACTTTTTTGCAGGTATGTAGGTCTTTATGAAAAGAATGAAGTGGAAATAATGTAGAAAACCAGCTGGGCTATATAAACAGAGATTCGTAACGACGATTAACTTAACTCGGGTTTACAGGAACGACTTAACCGATTCTGGATAAATATAACAAAGTATATGTAGATACTCTCATGAAACATAAATGGAGACTAATCGATACCGACAGAAACACTACTTGTAAATACTCCACTGTTTGCGTCGAGGGATAAAACTGCAATCCAGATTACAAAACTACAAATAATTTAAATGTACATATTGATATAACATATCAGGTACGTACGTACGCATCTTAAGTCTTGATTAGGCCACACTCCAATGATTGGAGGTTTGTTTGTTTGTAAGGTTGCGCTGAATCGTAGAAAATTACAAAAACAGTAAGTTTCAATTTCAACAGTTTAGGCACCTACTTCTAAATTATATTTCTAATAAAGCATGCATTACAAATAACAACTGTTGTACGGTACAAAATCAACAATACCTTCGAAGAATGTCTTATACTTTGGAAAAACGTTGGCGTGTATAGACCCGATATAGACTTTACCTTTTATTTTTCATAAACCAATAAAAATCCGTTTTGTGGCACTTATTGCTCCAGTTATAGGTGACTCAAAGAGTTATCAACATTGAAAATGAGACGCATAATTTGGCCGAAAATACAGGATTTTTGGAATTTCACACAAAATTTAAAGCCATTTCATTTCCGTGACAATTTCTTTTTCTTTTCTGAGTTGTCATTTTTTTTCAAACGTGAAGAGACCGCGTAGTTTAAGCTGTAAAAAGAATCATTTATGTTGAATCTGATTAAATCTTTTTTATAATTTAAACTTCACTTACTCTCTCTGTCATCATCATCATCAGCCTACATTAGTCCACTGCTGAACATAGGCCTCCCTTAATAAGCGCTATAGCACCCTCTCTTCAGCTTGCCGCATCCAGCATCTGCCAGCTGTCTTTCACACATCGTCATCCCACCTGTTCGGAGGGCGTCCTGCACTACGTTAGCCGAGTCGCAGTTTCCACTCAAGAACACATTGACCCCAGCGGTTGTTGGTTCTCCTCGAGATATGGCCAGCCCACTGCCACCTCAGCTTGCTAACAATTTCGAGAAGGAGGCCATGTATATGACGACCGGTCCCGGACCTTGGTTTTATCCAAGTTCATGCCAAGACCGATGCTTCGTGAGGCTGAAACTTGGCCGTCCAGCATCTGGTTCAGCTCCTCGAGTGACTCCGCCATGAAAACTAAGTCGTCCGCGAATCGCCTTACCTTTCCAGTCCAGCGTCTTAAACACATCTTCCGACGCGCTTGTGAACAATTTCGGGATCTAACATCCCCCTGTCTCACTCCTCTACGCAGTTGGATATGGGCATAGAGTTATTATAGTACTAGCCACAGAGAGCGTCTATGGCCTGTTCCTCCCAATGCCCAGCGTAGCCAGGAGAACCTCATTGACAACTGCAACGGATAAGGATGGGCAAATGTGCGCGCTACTATGCGCACATTTTTATTATTGTTTGAAGGAGGTAGGAACAATTGGGAATGTATTTATCCCGATTGTCCCTAGTAGTAACAATCGAGTTTTTTTTTCCCGATTATTCCTAATAGTAGGAACGCAGGGGGTAGGGACAATCGGGAATAGGCGTGCGCAAAATATGTCGATAAAATAGATAGTATTCAATTTTTGTGAATTTGTGTAGGTACATGGTAGGTCTTAAAAAACTATGGTCTCAAAAGTTTGTCCTCTCTGACATACACTAACTAGAAAAAAAACTTAGCTAGCAAAAGTTAGATCATTAGAAAATCTAAATTAAAATCAAGTTATGGGTAAAAAAAACCTTTATTTCTATGAAAAGAAACAATAGATAAACCAATCACAAATCCTAGTCCAAACGTTGGGTTCCCAATATTTTATCTCTGGCCCTGTTCTTTTTATGGTGTCATCGAACTCGTCGATCTACTTTTTCGTAAGTTTACGGTCTTTTTGGAAATCTGAAAGAGAGGAAAATATTTAAACTACCAGTTATATACATAGGTGCTAATAATCCAAATAAATAATTATTAAGGTAGGTACTACGGTAGAAGTAACTGGTATTTCGGAAACTACTAGTCCAATTAATAATGTACCTTAAAATATAGCTAGGTACATTGTCTTTGAGTGACATAAGCTGGGTACGATATATCAAGATACCACGTGAGCAAAGGTACGGCCAATGGCAAGAAGTATGTTTAAATATAACATTAGACTAAATGCTAGCAACCGGCTTGGGTTACGCAGCGATCGCCAGCAAAGATCCCAGCTTTCTCGACATCTATCGACTTATACTAGAACTCGATTTTTATCGACATCTTCAAGAATCGACATTATACCGCAATGCTGTGTGTCCTACCCGTCATGACCTACGGAGCTGAGACGTGGACACTCACGGTAGGGCTTGTCCACCAGTTTAAAGTCGCCCAGCGAGCTATGGAGAGAGCTATGCTCGGAGTTTCTCAAATTCACAAAAATTGAATACTATCTATTTTATCGACATATTTTGCGCATAGTAGCGCGCACATTTGCCCATCTTTATCCGCTGCAGTTGTCAATGAGGTTCTCCTAGCTACGCTGGGCATTGGGAGGAACAGGCCATAGACGCTCTCTATGGCTAGTACCATAATAACTCCATGTATCAATCATCAAAAAAGTCAATTTCTCTATAGTATTTCAGACTAAAAAAAAGTCAAATAAAACCTCTTCAGAATCCAGAACCAAAGTTTATTCAGACAAGCAAAACTAAAAGAAGTTTGACAACGTCATCTTGTCAAACGATCGTTAATTGTTTCCCAAACCTGCTTAAAAATGCTTTTTCATCTGCAAATCTTCAATTATATAATAACATCATAAATGTCAGATATCTGCCTGTTATTCGCAAAGTGGTTGCCGTTATTCATGTGAATGTATAAAAAGTGTTGATAGATGAGATTTTTGGTGTTGCTGCTCCTAACGACGTCATCGTGGGGGTTTCCGGAGCGACGAGAGATGAAGATGGAACTACAGAGGAAACCCGCGCCAAATAAAAATGATAATATAAGACAAGCTGGGAAGGACTGCAAGGCGAAGTGCGCTACAAACATAGCTCAGAAAGCAGCTGCTGAAGCTAAAGCAGCCCAGGCAGCGCAGAACGCGGCGGGTGCTCAAGCTGCTCATATGGTATGCTTTTCTTTATAATCATACACCATGTTCATATGAAATATCACTTAAATTAAATTAAACTTAAAATTAAGTTGGGTACCATAAACAGAACATTAATAAAATACGAAATGTAGCTATGCTTAGTGTAATATACCAAGTAATGGTTTGGGTAAACGTAATTACTTTATTCAGCAGCTTCTCGGAAACAGATTTGTTGCTTTGGAGCCCACTGATGACGTTGACGAGACCCTGCATAATCTGATCGAAACGTTGAGAGATGAGGGCATCAAGTTCTGCAAAAAGCAACGCACTGGCAAGAAGTCCAAACTCTCCGATGAGACTCCCGGGCTGATGACAAAAAAACGGGAAACCACCCAAGCGACTTCGTCAGAGAGGTCAGACCTGAACAAGCAAATTGCGAAGATGGTACGGCGCGACCTTCGGAGCTCCAACACACGCCTCATTGAAAAGGCGATAGAGCGAAACCGAGGGTCCAAAGTATTCACTCAGCAGCTTGGCAGGAGCCACATGACGAAGCTTAAAACACACGATGGGAAGACCGTATTGTCAAAGCCGGAGATCTCGGCCAAGATCGAGGATTTTTATGGCCGTTTATACGCTGCATATGCCCCTCATGCCCAACGAGACGACCTAGATTCCAGAGCCACCCTAACACGCCACTTCACCGACGAACTGCCAGACATCAGTCAAGACGAGATTCGGATGGCTCTGAGACAGCTTAAAAATGGAAAACCCCCGGTGAGGACGGCATTACTTCAGAGCTTCTGAAAGCAGGAGGAGCCCCTGTCATACAGGAGCTCCAGAACCTGTTCAACACCGTCCTTCACAGTGGGAGAACTCCAAAGGCGTGGAGCGGGAGTTTGGTGGTGGTCTTTTTTAAGAAGGGAGATAAAACCCTTCTTAAAAACTACAGACCCATTACACTCCTGAGCCACGTCTATAAGCTGTTCTCACGAGTGGTAACGAATCGTCTCGCCAGGAGACTCGACGAGTTCCAGCTACCGAAACAGGCTGGGTTCCGCGGAGGATATGGAACCATAGACCACATACACACAGTGAGGCAGATTATACAGAAGTCCAAGGAGTATAATCAGCCCCTGTGTCTGGCCTTTGTGGACTATGAAAAAGCCTTCGACTCTATCGAAACCTGGGCTGTTCTGGAATCCTTACAGCGATGCCAAGTAGACTATCGTCATATCGAGGTGCTGAGATGTCTCTACGAAGCCGCCACCATGAGTGTCCAAGTACATGGCCAGCAGTCTAAGCCCATCCAACTGCGCAGAGGAGTGAGACGGATGTCATATCCCGAAACTGTTCACCAGCGCGTTGGAAGATGTGTTTAAGACGCTGGACTGGAAAGGTAAAGGCATCAACATAAACGGCGATTACATCTCACACCTGCGATTCGCTGATGTCATAGTCTTAATGGCGGAGTCGCTGGAGGAGCTAAACCAGATGCTGGACGGCCTAGCTTCAGCCTCGCGACGTATCGGTCTTAGGATGAACTTGGATAAAACCAAGGTCATGATCAATGGCCTCATTGATCCGGGACCGGTCGTCGTACATAGCCACCTTCTCGAAACTGTTTCCGAGTACACTTACCTAGGGCAGATTTTGCAGTTGGGTAAAAACAATTTCGAGAAGGAGGCCAAGAGGAGGATCCAGCTAGGTTGGGCAGCGTTTGGGAAACTACGTCGAGTTTTCTCTTCATCCATACCGCAATGCTTGAAAACGAAAGTTTTCAATCAGTGCGTCCTACCCGTCATGACCTACGGAGCTGAGACGTGGACACTCACGGTAGGGCTTGTCCACCAGTTTAAAGTCGCCCAGCGAGCTATGGAGAGAGCTATGCTCGGAGTTTCTCTGAAGGATAGAATTCGTAACGAATACATCCGACAGAGAACGAGGGTTATCGACATAGCTCAGAGGATTAGCAAGCTGAAGTGGCAGTGAGCTGGCCATATCTCGAGAAGAACCGACAACCGCTGGGGTAAACGTGTTCTTGAGTGGAGACCGCGAGTCGGCAAACGTACTGTAGGACGCCCTCCGACCAGGTGGGATGATGATTTGCGAAAGACTGCTGGCAGATGCTGGATGCGTCAAGCTGAAGACAGGGCGCTATGGCGCTCATTAGGGGAGGCCTATGTCCAACAGTGGACTACTATAGGCTGATGATGATGATGATGATGAATTACTTTATGCCAATAAAACATAGATTTGTTCGGTGACCCACGTCCACTCGATAAGCCGCTCCTTGTACGAATGCATCCCCCGCGTGCCTTGCATGCCCCGCGGGATATACACCCTTGTTATACGAGCACATCCACAAAACAAAACAAAATATTGTTTATAACCAACAAAAAAATTATTCTTACAACTAAGATGATAAATAACTATCTGGAAGTTGTTAAACCAACATTATTATTAACGTAATAAAAGTAAACGTTTGGTAATTCTTTACAATGGCAAGTACTACACGGTACAATATCAGCTAGCCGGGGTACACCTTCAGCTGTTAATAAATTGTTAGTTGCTTCATGAATCTACATGACATTAAGGTACATTGTTTACTATGGTAGTGATTGATAACATCAAATCTAATCTCAAGAAAATAAACTAGCAAATTGTTTTTTAGGTTCGTATTAGTTTATTGTTATTTTGTAGGTTATGTAAATATTTAGTAGAGTTAGTATTATATAATTATTTTATAATAATAATAATAATCATTTATTTCAGACTATAGAACAGTTACAGATCTTATTTTAACTTATTCTACGGTCCATAGTAATATATACCTTAAAACTAACATACATACAATATTAAAAACTAAAATTAAAGACGCGTTATTTGACGGCGAGACGTGACGCAATCACGTCGTTTATAATTTTTTCTTTTTCAAGTGCCACCGTCTTTTTTGTTCTTACATGTCCAGTCCATCCCAAGGTCGCCTGGAAGAGATCGCTCATAGCGATAAGGCCGCCTTTGTACTTCTTCTCGTAGCTTTTATTTCTGTACCGTTTTCTGTGTTTGTGTGGTACAATAAAGAATTATCTATCTATCTTTCTAAACTAGGTACTTATTATTTGTTAAGGAATATTAAAGGTACCTTCCTAGCCACAGCCTTATAATTATGATTTATTTTTTAATATATTTATATATAATTGATTTCAAATAAGGTAGATCTGATGTTAACTATTTCTTTGACATCGCACTGCACAACCTTCTCATTGGCCAGTGGCCACCCACGCGATTCAGATAAACTAATTGTTTGCTGTAGTCATTATCTTTGCTCTGCAGGTAATTGGACCATTTTCAACATCTATTCTATCTTTATCCTTTCCAATCTTGTAGACTGTGTGAAGTACATTATTGAATAAAGTACGCTTTTATTTCTCTGGCAACCTTCTTGAAGTAGACTTCTCTCCAACAACATTGTTTGAGTCTGTTTTTTATCTCTTTCTATCTGCTCATTTCTTCTCCTTCGTTTTCAAGTAAGATTTATCGGATTGGCATAAACATAGTCTTTACAAATGTCAAACTCGTAGTACTCAATGTTAAAAGTTCTTTAATCATATAAAAGTGCTTAGAGTCCATTCGCAGTTTTAATAAACAAGTCCTGCGTATTTAAATTATGGCAAGATGATGCTGTGCGAATTGTTCAACATTCTTATGATATTAACTGTTGACCATGGTCAGATGTTAGGCCAACTGGTGTGCCTAACGGGAGATCATTTGTAAGTAAGTGCAAGCAAATTGCAAGCTTCATTTAATTTAGTATTTTTAATATCCTTTGTCAACTCGGATAATGTAGTGGACTGCGAAAGTCAATGTCTACATCAGTCCAAGGCTGAACTGGGAGAGTTCTACTCATTGGATAAGAAGGGTTTGGTGTGAAGTACAACCATCGCTTTCGATTTTCGGCCATCTGGCGGTCGAGGTAGGACTTTTATTTCTTTAACACTTTCCCTGCCTAGCCTCTGCAGTGCGCCCCGAAGGGACGCGGCAGTGAAAGTTATATGTTTAAATTAATTTATTTGATCGATTGCATAATTTAATTAAATTGAAATTATTTCTTAACTTGTTACATAAAAACTGTTCGCATTAAAATAGCATTAGCTTTAGCATACAAAGTTCTTTTGAGATTATGTACTCGATAATTGAAAATGTTGCTCATTTAGCATTCTAAATAACACGTTAAATAAATATTAGTCTTTATTTTTATATGCCTGTGATGCTCATTACAAATAAATTATGGACAGTACTGCTCAAAAATTTATACTATTTTCTTATCAATTCTCGGCCCTTGGCGACAACGCGCGACGCGACGGACCAAACACAACCGAAATATTCATTCAGAAAAATTATAATTATTTATTTCGGCAGTACCTACATAATTTTGAGTTTATGGTCTATCATGATAGATCACTTACAAAGCAATCACGAATATATTCGCAAAAATTTATTGTTAGAAATGTGACAAGTAAATCGGCTCTGGATAAATTTGTTATTCTGTATTTCAATCTTTTTGACATACTTGTTTGTCCATTAGTATCTATTATTCACTTTCATTGAAATTCACTTACGTAGGTACCTTAACCCTGTAAGCGTATCTCCTAGGAAGTAGGTGGATACATTTTTTTCGTCTTCGTGAGAAATATCTAGCGATGCATACCTGCATCTAATTTCAAACCTCCCTCAACAGATCAGATGATTCCTCTACGCGCCAACCTGGCTCTAGGGCTCGTTTCCATTTTTCTTGCGTAGGTATGCCCAATAACCATTGACACTGGATCGCCACGCAATCCAAATTCGCTTAGTCATCCAGAAGTTAATTGTAGGTACTTTTTTTGAGTTTTTTGACTAACCGTTTAAATAACACCTCTTTTTGGTAGGTACCGTTCCGATTTTCACCGAAACTACCTCTTGATGTATTTTTGTATAACCAAGAATATTTAAGCGTGAACCGAGAGCATGTAACTGGCACAGCGTGGGTACTTATTAGCCTTGTCATTCATACAGCGACTGGTATTTTATTGTGAATCATTTGAGCCGCCTCTAGATTGACTAGATTTGACGACCGATGTGGCGCGGTGGGCGAAAGTCTGCCTGCGACGCAGGAGGTTGCGGGTTCGATTCCCGCCTCGGGACAAATGTGTGTACGATCTGCAGACATTTGTTCAGGGTGTTCTGGTCGTTTTCTATGTATAATAAAAAATATCTATCTATGTATTGTATTATATTAAGTATATCAGTTATCTAGTACCCATAACACAAGCTCTGCTTACCTTGGGGCTAGATAATGCTGTGTGAATTGTCCAGCATTATTTAAAAAAAAGATTGCTTACAACAATCTGCAGTCAGCTCAACTGTCCCAATTGTAAATACTTGTCCTAAGCTGTTTCTATTTTTCAAT
This sequence comes from Eupithecia exiguata, assembly GCA_947086465.1. Classification (NCBI taxonomy): domain Eukaryota; kingdom Metazoa; phylum Arthropoda; class Insecta; order Lepidoptera; family Geometridae; genus Eupithecia; species Eupithecia exiguata. Next base: position 1,669,283 of record OX352246.1, read on the forward strand.
AAAATTGTATTATTTTGTAAATCAGAACTCAACTCGGTAGTACTTTATTTTCTTTAGACTTCAGGACGAGTTATAAAATCCAAGTCAAATTATATTAATAATGGGTTAGGTACATTTAGTTACCATTTTTTTTATACTACCTATTACATTCTATCAATATCTTCTAATCCCTTCTACCAATCCGTATGACTTGGTACTGAGATCAGGTAAACCAGACTAAACTGGTTTTTTTCTTTGTTGTAGGTAATTTATATTCGAGATTTTAAGAATATGTAAGTACTATTTTTTTTAAAATCACGTATTTATTAAATTGTATCAAGTAAAAATACAATGTTTTTTTTTTTTACAAAGTACGGGTATGCAAAAACTGTTTTTAGCTTCATTTGATCTAGTTTTCGAGTCTATTGATTTCTAAATAATTAGGTACAACTTTTTTTGTTTTCCAAATAGGTAAATAATATTTAAATTAATATGATAATAATGATTAGAAGAATGAGACCAAACTTTGTTCTACGTACCTACGTAGAACAAAGTTTGGTCTCATTCTACTCGTGGTTAAAGACATTTTGTTTCTCAAAGAATATAAGAATAATTATTATTCGCTTACTGAGAAATGTTTATGACTTATTACTAACTACCTCATGTAGTTTCAATTTATTGTCGGTATTATTTATATGATTTTATTTTTTAATTCTTTCCATCCAAAGGTTGCCTGGAAGAAATCGCTTCTAAGCGATAAGGCCACCCATTGTAATTGTCTCATATAATGTCTTTTTGTAAGGTTCTCTTTCTTGTGTACAATGAAGTATTTTTGTATTGTTTTGTACTTTACAAACGAATTCGCATGTAAAATGTTAGGTAGGTACTATTGAATTTTGTCGAACTAGGTACCTAGATGGTTTTACTTAGATGAAAAACCTGTAGGTACTTACACACACACACATTGGCACATTGTGCTGTTGTGGATTTTATTGGTTGGTATCGATCATTTGAACTACCTATATATTTATCATGGTGGATTTTGAAAGTACCGTTTGAACTTCCTCTAGTTAAATCTTACCATGATGGTTTTTGTAGTGTAGGTTCGTTTGAACTACCTCTTACTAGATTTTATCATGATTTATTTATTTATTTACTTTATTGGCATTCAAAACCGAAAACAATCGAAACATGACACTGTAGTAAAGATTATAACTAAGTTTCTTTAACTAGATTGAATTCCTAAACATGGATGCTCAACAAGGTTTAAACATAGAGCAGTAAAAGCACCGATATTTGAAGTTTAAACATGAAGTTAGAATGTTGAATACCTAAAAATGTGTCGTATAATACCTAGTCCTTATAACAAATTTAAGGAGTACCAAACAAATGACAAAATCAAATTCACAGATTACAGAAGTTAAACGTAGAGTCAAAATTGAAATAAAAAATCATAACAAAATACCTAAAATTACAACTGTTTAAAAGAGAATACAATAGACTTTTACTACAAAAAAAGAAAATTACTCTGCGCTGCACTACCTACCTAAAATCAACGAACTAACATTAATCAGAATTTAAATCTCTATGATACTCTGCTGCCAGAGCTGATAGAGCAAATTTTGTAAATTTGGGAAGACTATTGACAATAATATCCAAGGTTTTATAGTGGTTAACCAGTAAATCATTGTAAAGGCGACACATTCTGATGGTTTTCTAGGTACCGTTCGTTTGAACTACCTTTTTTCTGATCTTATCAGATGGGTTTTGTAGGTACCGTTCGTTTGAACTACCTTTTATCTGATCTTATCAGATGGGTTTTGTAGGTACCGTTCGTTTGAACTACCTCTTATTAGGGACCAACCAACTTCCGTCACCCAACTGTGTCGCAAACAGATTCATATTACCTAATACCTACTTCTGCCAGTATCTAAGTAGGAAAACTTGGTAACCTAGTTCAGCAATTGACTGAACACAAATTAGTTTTTTTTGGTTTTCACAACAGGTAACATTTCTCATTTTCTAAGTAGGTACTCATAGATTTTCCAAAAGAATGATTTCATCTTTTCCTAAAACGTAGAACAGTTGTCATTGTTCTTGCAAACTTTTCTACAAGAATTTATCGATACTTGTGCACCGAATACCTACCTAAAGGTACCTTATAAGTTCATCAGAATGCTGTTCCACCATTTGGGGCAACCACTGAACAACCGAGTTCATTCCAACCACCATACCTATCTATGATTAGATTCCTTTACTGATTGTTATACCACTTTATCTAACCATATTCATAACACCCATAAGCTTGAAATAATTGAGACTGAACGTAGAACTTGATCGAACATCCATTTTTGATTCTGGTTACAAACAGAGATTATCTCTTTTGTATTAGTTGAACCTTAGCATTTCATACGTATCATTATCATTGACAATTAATGTGGTGATTAAGTTATTTTAGGAATATTAATTGTTTAACTATCAAATTTGAACCCCGTTGAGTAAATTAACAGGGTAACTTAATGCTTGGTGACTAGTAAACTTGGACAATTACTATTAGCATGAAGTTCCTAAAGATAATTATATATTGACAGTACCTAATTAAGCAAGGTTCTGAAATGCAAGGTATTGAAAACCTTTTTTTTTATTGTTCTTTGAGAATTAATAATAGTTTATGTCAACACATTGCCTACAGATACAAATGAGTGTTTCAGGTATTCTGTTTAATACATCGAGTGGTTATGCATATTAGATATTCACTTTAAATTGTGATTATAATTACAAAGAAGAATAATTTTCTCTTTGTTTTTAATTTGAAGTCTCTGGTCCTAAATAAATGATATTGCAGAGATGGGTTTAGGTTTACACTAGCATTACTGAATATAGTTATGAGGCCCTCAAATAATAACTAATTGAAAGTTTGCTTGCCCAACATGCAATGCTTTTGTGTCGATGAGGCATCTACAGAAAATGTGGTATCTACATAATGTAATTGTATTTTTTGTATTTGTATTTTGTGTATATTTGTATTTGTATTTCTTTATTTATCAAAACTTATACTATTCTTATTTAAAAGACACTATAAACCAGAGAAGGTTTGTCTAGCGTCTACGGTTACAGCGAGTTGCCACACATTTGGCATGAAGTTATAGATAAATAATAACTAATGTATGTATAATATAATAATAATAATAATGTATTGAGTATATGTTCATTTTATTGAACATGTTCATGATAGTAATAATATATATTCATAACATACAGTAGAATTAAAGTTAATATAACAGATCAAAAATAAAATCAAAACCGATTTTTTTGTTAAATTTCTACAAAAAAAAATGTTACTAGGCTTATGTACCGAAATTGTATTTTTTTTAAAATTTTCTTAGCTAGGTAAACCATCTAGCTTTCAAATGAGACTACTTTGAATAAAATATACCGTTTACTCAAACAGAATCGAAGAAAAAACCAGATGATGTAGTGTTCATTAAAAAAAATATTAAATCGGCTTTTTTTTTAAATAGCCAACATATTAAATTTTTTTGTCCGATATTTATCTATAAATTTATGTCGTGTATCTGCACATTTCGTTTGATCAAGGTTCGAAAATACACATTGAATAGACTAACACTTCTAAATCTTTGTTTAAGTACCTAAGTGTTACACTACACACACACACTGTGTCATTGTTCTATAGTTAATATTATAATTGTTATGTTAAGTAGCTTATAACATTTCTTTAATTAATAATTGTATTTAACAGTGTTTGTGTATTTTTATTTATTTTGCAGGTCCACTATTGTAACGCTATCGCCACGACAAATTCAGTGAAACCCAGCGACAAGGTACCTTTGTGGTAAGGACATTATCACCTTAGACGTAGGAACTAAGGCCCATTATGATAGGATTAAATGCTTAATAGGTAATTTATATCGTTTTCGCTTGCACGTGAAACTAACGCTCCTAAGCCGCATTCACAGCGTTTTTTATTAGATTTAATAGTCGCTGACAATCAGGCATTAGAAGCGCCCCATTTTCACGTGCAAGCGAGACCGAGATAAATCATTATACTTTTACACTATCATAATGTGCCTTTGTTCCTACGTCTGAGGTGATAATGTCCATACCACAAAGGCGCCTTGTCACAGCGTTTCCCCGAACTTTGTCGTGGCGACAGTGCAAAAATAGGGACATATATCACCATATACGTAGTGATAAAGGTACATTGTCAAAAGACAATGTACCTTAGACGTAGGGACAAAGGCACATTGGCAAAGAGACATAGGTACATTGTCGAAGAGACAATGTACCTTAGACGTAGGGAAAAGGGCACATTGGCAAAGGGCAAAGTACCTTTGTGATAGGGACATACCACCTTATACGCAGTGATAAATGTACATTCTCGAAGAGACAATGTACCTTTGTGATAGGGACATATAACCTTAGACTAAAGCACAACTGCATCAAACGAATTGACTGAGGTACGTTGTCGAAGTGACGATGCACCTTTGACATGGAGACAATGTAACTTTGTGATAGGGACATATTTCCAACACACCGTTCTAACACACCGTTAATAAACCGTATACGAAGGGACAAAGTTATCGATGGTTTACTCATTTTATCACAAAGGGAAAGTTTAAAGCGCTTGTACGAGGCTACAATATATTGTTTTGAGTTTTGAAAAATCCTTAGACGCGGGCTTTAAGGCCCTTTGACGGCTTCCATTTGTTAAGCGAGTATTGTCGCTCCGTTTAGAATTTATGGTCCACAGCGACTACCAGTAGTACGGGTATTTCCGTACTCGGACTGGTCAAATATTTAATACCTTTTGATGGTTCCCAATGACTACCAGTTGTACGCAAACTTCCGAACTCATACTGGTTAGGTAGTCGTATAAATTATCAAAGGGCCGCCGCGCCGCAGTAACTACCAGCCAGAAGTATAGTTAAAAAGCTCATATGAACTACATTGTGTAATTCTATCGAACTTAGGTTTGACATTATTTCATAATAATAATAATCAATAACATTAGAATTTGTCTGTATGTATCAGAGTAAAGTACATACATTATTATTACTGCTCACTAATGCACTGGCCCTACATGGGCTGCATAAGTGCCATAATATAATATCCCTTGCAAGTGGGATTATTTACTGCATCGGTCATCCAAATTTGTTTATTAATTTTCAAGCAACCATAGTCCATAATTAAATTATTATTCATCATCTCTACATAATAAAGCACTATTTATGATAGGTAAGATATGAAATGGTTTTGAATTGAAGTCTTCAGCACAATCGTGCGTGATCATCTTAATGCAACTTACTTAGAGAGATGGATCGGACGAGGCGGACCAGTGGCGTGGCCGGCGCGAAGCCCAGATATGACGCCACTCGATTTTTACTTCTGGGGTCACATGAAGCAGCTGGTTTACAGTACTCCCATTGAAAGCAGAGAAGAGCTATTGCAAAAAGTAATTGCCACGGCGAATCAAATAAGAAACGATCGCGATGTACTAAAAAGAACAACGCGCAGTGTGGCTTTACGTGCAACGATATGCATTGAGGAAAATGGTGAACATTTTGAACAATCAATAAACTAATTGATAGCACATAACTAAAAATTTTTTTTTACTTTATCTTATCTTAATCCACCGTTACTATCCCACTGTTGGGGATAAATAGGTAAGAATTTAAATAAGTACAAATAGTTGTAAGAAAATATGATGTTATGAATTAGAAGACCGTCATACAATAATATCAGAACATTTATCTACTAAAAGTTCTAAAAGTCTCGTCTTTGTTAGCGTAAACGCTCCTCGAAGGTCGTTGACGCCAGTGCGTTAGTTTTTCAAAATTATTCGCCATCAAAACTCCTGGAAGTGTAAAAAGACTGACAGAAAGATCTAACGAGCGTCAGTTTAAATCTTTGGATGAACGGGCAAATTTTCTTTTAATCATATTTCCGACTGTACAGAGCGCCAATTTCAAAACAGGTTGTGGCTCACTCCACTCTTTGATCCTTTTTTTTATTCTTTCTTTACAATTTTCGCACCCGCCCCAAACACTCCAATTGTTCTCCGCTCGCTGGTTGAGCAGCGCTGTCCGCTATCGCTCTATCCTCGTCGTCTTTTAGGTTTAAAGTCACAATATGACCAAGGTACTTGAAACTCTCTGCAATTTCAATCGTCTGCCTATTGAGACATAGACTTGAAATACTATCTGGTTCCTTCCCCGACCTAAATACTACCATCTGTGTCTTCTTGGTGTTATAAACTAAGCAGTATTCTTTAGCATAACGTTTGCAGATACCAACTTACTGTGTTAGACCTTTAATAGAGAGGCTGAGCAGCACCATATATCTGCTACATATGCTGATGCATAACTCAAATTGTTGACATATCTGTCATCTAATCTGAGGCCTACGGGAGTGCTGCTCAGCTCCTCTATCAGGTCATTAACATAGCCATTAAGTAGGTTGGGGAGGTGACCCCCACTTGTCTCGCACCACAAGGTAACCTTAAGCTATCAGATAGTTTCACGATCCTACCTCACGTTGTTGGTCTGGTTCCGATACCAGAATCGAAGCAGTTCAACAACATCATCCGGTACATTCGTCCTATTAAGCTTCTCCCATAGTAACTCGTGGCTAAGAAGTGTCGAATGCTCTGCTTAGATCCAGAAAGCATGCGTAAACGCTGGTGTTACCTGACTTATAGTAGTTAAATACCTGTTTTTAGGAGAAGATGGCCTTGTCCGTTGAAACATGCGATCTGAATCCAAACTGAGCATCCCAAGATTCGGATATAATCCTTTCAAGCACCTTGGCCATGATGGTGGCGAGAGAGATAGGCCTATAGTTAGCCATGCTCGAAACGTCACCTGTCTTATTCTTCAGGATAGTTACGACCAGAGTGTTGTGAATCCTATCACTCAGAAGGTAACAGTGACGTATGCATACATTAAAGAAATGAGCAAGAAACTTACTCTACGCGGGCCAGGACAATGTCAACTCATATGTCCTGGCCCGCGTAGAGTAAGTGCTCAATACTCACGCCGTCGTGACCCGGGGACTTTCCACGTTTCATGTCATGTTGTTTATACAGAGTAATTTTTTTAAATGGGACAGTATGGGGAAATCCGAATCTAAAGGAGATAGAGGAAAAGTGTCTAAGGAGACATTAGGTGTTTTTTTATGTAAACAAATTTGGCTCGTTCAAATTTGTGGTCAAGCGTGAGTTGTTCTTAAAAAATGATAAAGTTGGTCAATTTTTTTTTTGACGCGGATCGACTCTGTTTCATGTAAGGATTATTTCATTGTTTGGAAAGAAAAAAATCTGAACAGCAGAAGTTGGTCAAATTTAATGAAAACTAATCTTCATACAGTTGGTTTATTACTTGAGTAAATGTTCGATGTGGCCGCCGTCTTGTCTTATGCAGGTACGAGCACGCTTCAAGACACTTCTAGTTGCATTTAACAGAGACTTATGGTGAATTGTGTTTAAAGTGTTGTAAACAGCATCTTTTAATTCTTGTACGGAGTTGTATCGGGATACATAAATTCGACCCTTAAGGTAACCCCATAAGAAAAAATCTAATGGCGTTAAGTCGGGCGATCGTGGGGGCCACTTTATCGGCCCATATGTACCCATCCAACGGTTTGGAAACTGCTCGTCCAAACATAGTTTACTTGCCCTACTGTTGTGGGCTGGTGCACCATCTTGTTGGTAGATTATCTTACCAAAGTTCCTTAAGCTAATAGTCTCATCCACTAAATCTGCAGCCATGTTCAATATTTCCTGATATTTTTCACTATTTAGCGTTCCTTGGTAAATTTTGATAGCAAAAATTCTGTTATGTAATATCGCACACCAACAATTAAAAGAAAATCGGATTTGGTTGTGGGTTTCTGTAGTTCTTAGCGGATTTATTTTTGACCAGTAATGGTTATTTCTCCTGTTGTACATGCCATTGTTCGAAAAGTTGCATTCATCAGTCCAAATAATAAAATTAGGAAAACATCTATTTCTAATAGTCTGAGCCACATACCAATTACAGAAATGTAACCTGCGGTCTTTATCTCCAGGTAGTAACGCTTGTACAAGTCGACCTTCTATGTAACACTTGTATTTATGAGCCTTCAATATCTTCCTTACAGTTGATTTATGAATACCGATAGTTCCAGCTGCTTCCCGTAACGAAGCTTTTGGGTATGCTTCAAAATATCCCAATAAGGCAATAGTTATAAACCTCACTATTGACTATTGTCGGCCTTTTACGCTTAGGCTTGAAACAGCCTTCCTGTCTTAGGTTCTTTATTAAACTATCAAATATCTTGCGATTCGGTACTACACGGTCAGGATAGCGTTCTTGATACCACTTAAGTGCATTATCTCTACTGCGATAATTAAGAAAATACGCCTCAATCAAATCAACTTTATGTGAATTAGTTAACGCCATGATGAATAAAATTACAAGCATGAACTGATTGGAAACAAAATCACAGCTGCAGAAATAACTTACGTTCCAAATTTGAATTCTTTTTTTTATAATTTCAAGACTATCGGTTGCCATGATGTTTACGAAGATTAAAAAAAATGTTCTTCTCTTGAATCATCTGGAGCTCTTATCGATTATCAAAATTTAAAAATGGAATAATTTTAAATATTTTTTTACACGCCTAGGCACTTGTAACAATATTAAAAGGCGAATACTGCAACTGTATGAAGATTAGTTTTCATTAAATTTGACCAACTTCTGCTGTTCAGATTTTTTTCTTTCCAAACAATGAAATAATCCTTACATGAAACAGAGTCGATCCGCGTCAAAAAAAAATTGACCAACTTTATCATTTTTTAAGAACAACTCACGCTTGACCACAAATTTGAACGAGCCAAATTTGTTTACATAAAAAAACACCTAATGTCTCCTTAGACACTTTTCCTCTATCTCCTTTAGATTCGGATTTCCCCATACTGTCCCATTTAAAAAAATCACTCTGTTTAAGTCATAAAGGGAAATGAGGCCTTTGTCCAGCATTTGGACAGCATGGAGTGTTGAGTGAGTTTGTAACCACAGATGACCGAATGTATATAGATGGCGCGTGCGGTGCTATTTGTACCGAGCTGCGTGCGTTGATATCACACCATCCTCTCCTAGCACCCACTCTCGTAATGTTACTGATGATGATGATGAGACAAAAAGTATCTATCCGTGGCGTAGATTATCATAATTTTTTATAATAACCTTGTCATAATAATTTTATTTTATTTTATTTTATTTTCAAGATTTTTGGAAAACTTACAGCTAGGTCTTAAAAATAGTAATATACATAATACATGCCGGTAAATACCAGCGCATGTCTGCTGAGGGCCAATTATAAAGTTTCCGCAGATATGTACTTAAATAAATAACAAACGACGTACAGTGAAAGTAGACGACTAAATGAAATAAGGCGATATAAAGTTATCTTGCTATCTTAAAAAGAATTCATCGCTAAGCAAGCGTTTAAGCTTATAAATTATAAATTATAAATAATGGTGGACAATTCACACAGCATTATCTAGCCCCAAACTTTGCAGAGCTTTGTGTTATGGGTACTAAATAACTGCTAAAAAAAATATGTAATAAAATTGTAAAACCGACTTTTATTAACTTCTCAATTGTTAAAACAAAAACCATGAATCAGTCGCACCTCAATGTTTAAACACAACTTTTCTCAGGTGAAAACTCAACTAGCGGAGAAAGCACTTCAAGCTGCCAAAGCTGCTGAGGCCGCCCTTGCTGGCAAGCAAGCGGTGGTGGAGCAACTGCAGCAAGAAGTGAAGGAAGCTGAGGCAGTGGTTGCCGAAAATACCGCGGCGGTTCACCAGCAGCAGAGCACCGTTAACTCTGCTGTTCAAGCTGCGCAACAGGCATCTGCGCAGGTAATATTTCACAAACTCATTACTTACTACAGGGCATAGTTCTCCATTCCTCCAGCCTTTGTGATTTAACACTGTATCAGGCCGTATGCTTAGCACCCAGATCATCCAAGGCTATCTACTTCGTTGCCATGTTCCCTACGAATAAATAATAAGTCAGGAAATGTACATAGCTGCGTTAAAAAAATTACCCAGCGAAAGTCGTGTCCAAGTAGGCGGGACTCAAGTCTTGTCCAGCCCGTCACTATCACACCCAATCAAACCGAGATGGTGTAATGTTGATCATTAAGCTTTGCACTTTTAATATTCTTATAAATACTTTTTAAGAATCGAAGATATTATGTGTCTGTCCATTCCTATATCTTATTTATATAAATATTACCAGGGACAAGAGAAACCTACGGACGTAACCACAGGTTACACAAGATTAACGTATCTTTTAAAGGGTAATGTATAACCTTTACAACAAAACTCCAAGTGAGTTGCAAAAATTGACAATAAATAAATTCAAACAAATTGTTAAACACATCCTTTGTAAAAAGGCCTACTATAAAATATCAAATTATCTAGAGGATAAAAAAGCTTGGGACGAGTTTTGCTCCAATCGAAAATTAACATTCTAACAAGGTAAAGGTTTCTTGTTCGCTTCTTTACTTTACCTTAAAAAGATTGAAGTGGACAAAAATCAAAGTGATCACTTTATTTCCTAGTTTTACTTATGTAATCTGAGTTTTGTGACGTGTCCAAGAGTCCTGTAAGGTCTAAAGGAAATAAAGCACTTTGAATTTTGAATTTTGAACCCTACCGAATCAAACTTGAAGAACAGCAATGCCGGACAAGTCATTGTGTGCGAGTGATTATAGAGTTGGCAACTGATGAAAAAAACTCCCAAATACTCATCACGTATCTGCACATTTATTTTATCAAATGAAGTCGACAGATGGCACTTATTTTTTACATAGACTTGCAAAGTTTATCTTTTGTAGAAGAGATAAACTTCTTTTCTTTTGTTTGGTGGCACAATCACAAGGTACTTATGTAATCGCATATAAATTGGAAAAGTCACATAAAAAAGATAACGAGCAAGCTATCAAGCTTCGTCTACGCTTTAAAAGAAATAAAAAAAGCAACAAACCTTAAAACAGCATTGGCTAGCTATTACGCATTTGCATTCTCACACTTAAATTATGCTATTCTCCTTTGGGGGAATAGCACAGATGCCACCAACGTATTTACCTATCAAAAGAAGTGTATACGTATTTTAGCAAACATAACAGAACCGTGATGATGAAGCAGAAAGCTGTAGGCCACACTTTCGTGACCTGAAGATTCTAACATTAGCATCCGTGTATATTCTAGAAGCTTGTAAATTCGTTAGAAAATACCCTGAATATTTTATTAAGAAAATAGATATACTTTTTCGACGATAAGACTAATTAATGTTATATAATGTAAACCATCTTTTACTTTTGCTACACCCGGACCGGGTACATAATTATAAGCTACCACCTAAGTGATATAATAATTATGATTGCAATGAAGATGAAATATATGAAATAATACTCACTAAGATTTGCCCTAGGCTTAGCTATCGTTGTATGTACCTAAATAAGTCTGTACCTTGGCCACGCATCATGCCGAAACTACATACTGAATGAATTCAAATAAAACTTGCAGAGGCACGTCGTAAGTAAGGCCTGGTTTAATACTACCTGGGGACCAAGCAGGCGCGGTCGCAGCCAAAGGCGTTGGGGGGGGGGGGGAGTCTTCCGTTTTAAGTGACCAATTGGGTGATAATTTAACAGTGCTCGTGGGGTTTCAAGAAGTTTTCATCAAACTTTGTTTACAATGCATGTGCTCGAAAAGTGCGTTTTCTAAGGAGCCAAATCGTGTGGAAAGTGCCTCTTTTCCGCACTAGTGCTTTGTACTTTTCCATTTTTTTTTTAATTTTTAACTTCGCCGTCAGTCTTAAACAAAGATTATTTACTACGTGCGTAAGCCTCCTTGCTATACGACATGGCGGCTTCTGCACATGCGCAGTAGTAGATACGTAAAGCGCGCATGTGTTTAAGAAAAAAAAGCCCGCCATTTGGCAAATTTCTTCTTCTTCTTTTTATTTTTGGGTAAATTAGTCTTGTTTAGTGTGACTGTTATCTCACTAATATTATAAACGTGAAAGTTTAGATGGATGGATAGATAGATGGATGGATGTTTGTTCCTTTATCACGCCAGAACGGCAAAACGGATCTGGATGAAATTTGGCACAGAGATAGATTATAGTCTGGAATAGGACATAGGCTTTTACTTTTTATCCCGAAATTCATACGGGAACGGGAACTACGCGGGTGAAACCGCGAGGCGCTGCTAGTTAGTTATATTAAAAATGTCTTGTTCAAGTGACGAATCGATTAATGCAACGCCAGAAAATGTTAGACAATAAGCACAAACAGCGAACAGGAGTCTTTTGCCGGCTAAGTCAAGAGAAAAATACAAAAGTACTTACAATGACTTTTAAGTTTGAAAATTGTACAAACATGACTTTTAATTTTAATTATTAAAAGCCTTTTGCCATGACACGTTTTTTATTTACTCGCACAATGCATAGTAAAACATTGTATGATACACGTGCGTAAAGATGATTTCCGACTCGTGTCGGCTTATGCCACTCATCGGAAATCACCTACTTTCCGCACACGTTGCATAAACTCGTATTTTTGTACCAGGTTGCGAATCTGATTGTGGCTGAGGAGATGATAAGGCTATGGACTTCACAGAATTATCATTTCCCATTTGTGGTAGAGCGAGGGAGTCAACATAATTTACATTTTCCTTGTCATCTTGTAAGGACAAGCGCCTGCCATGCCAAGCCGCCGCGCTTGTGCATTTTGTAGGTATTTAAACATAGTGATTATGAAAATCATTTTATCAAGTCAAACTCTGCGAATCTGTTTAGAAATATTTCTACTCTTTAGTTTAGTACAAAAACAATGTAAAATATCAGTAGTTTAGTCATAGTATTGAGAAAACATTACAAAAAGGGGTAACTTAGGATTTTTTTTTCTAACGAGTGAAGTTCATTAGATCTTGTAACTGAATGCGACTTTGACTAGATTAGATCCTAAAGTAATATTATCCTGTTAAAACACGCCACCGTCTACACTTGTTACACCACTCCCTGTCCATATCAATTGTACCTACTATTCAATTCCCATATTCAATTGTACTGTGGGGTAGTAGTGTTGACTTCAACGATATTTTTAGTAAACAAAAAAAAACTGATTAGAATTTTAGCTAATTTAAAACAAAGGCAAAGCTGTAGGCCGCACTTTAAAACAAATATTAACCTTACCCTGTATATACATAATGCAAATGACATTATTCGTAAAAAAAAAATCGACATTTCTTTAAATCTAAAACTGAAAATTTTACTATCTCATCATCATCATCATCAGCCTACATCAGTCCACTACTGGACATAGGCCTCCCCTAATGAGCGCCATCGCGCCCTGTCTTCAGCTTGCCGCATCCAGCATCTGCCAGCAGTCTTTCGCAAATCGTCATCCCACCTGGTCGGAGGGCGTCCTACACTACGTTTGCCGACTTTTTCCAGCAAAACAAAAGTTCTTGAAAATCGTGATTCGTATGGCGGGCCCAGCTGTCATCGCGAAGAAAAGTAACATGACCTCGCGTCCGTCCGAGGAGGCCTCTAGCCTACGAATGACGTCAGTTTTTTGTTTTTTATTGGACTAATACGCTGTTGAACCCAGATGGCCATGACAGCGTTACCGGACTTTAAAAACAACTGACGTTAGTTGAAACGATTTTGAGTTATATACAAAGAGATTTGATCAATAAGGTTTAATTTAGCGTAGCAAAATAATAACATGGTTCCAATTACTTCGCAAGACGCCTTACAAAAATATGTTTTTTGGTATTTTTATTATTGTATTGAATACTATAAAAATTACGGATTTTTATTAGAGATGACCGTAACGATATAGAATCACGGTACAGATGTACCGTAACGATTCTATAGTACGTTACATTCTACATCGTATTTCGAGATCGAAATACGATGTAGAATGTAACGTCGAAAAAGTGGTTCTAGTATTTCCAATTCAACTGGAGTTATTACATTTTCTGTAAAGTTTAAAATGCCGTGTTTTAAGTGTTTTTCTCCGTTGATTTATTGAAAATGACACAAAGTAATGTAAAAAAAAATTATAAACTTGTAGAGATCACTTATTTGTTTATCTATTGTGATATTTGTCATCGCTTATATTTATTGTTGTATGCGCTTTAGAGAAATCTTAAAGACCGTAAAGAATGTTAGTCTATGAATGGCACTCTTGCTTCCCCTTAGTTTTCTATTTATTAATGACGTGGTTCGGTCCACTTATGGCATAGCATCGACCACGCCGCTATGACTCGGCTGTCATAGCAGACATTGCAGCACGCGCGCTAACCAATCGGAAGTTATTCCTATTTTTGATCATACGTTTTTTTGGTTTGAAGTACCGCCTTTTGTGTGGATTTTTTTCTGAATTCGACTTTATGACTTATTATTTATTCGTAGCCAGACAGGGAACACCTGTGAAATCCACTCAACTCTGTGGTTCTCTCTCACTAGTCGTCGAGGTAGCGGTACACTTGTCCGGCCTAGTCCCACTTTACTTGAACTTGATTATAATTTAATTTAGGTATATAATCTAGTTATTTCATCTAATAAATAATCTAAAGTCAATTCCAATAATTTAACTAACTGAGAGTCTGAAATGTAAGTTTTGGTTTTGCTTATTTTACGAATGCTATAAAAGTTTTCTTTCCTTCAATAACTTATTATTTGACGCCTTCCAACGCCTCGATTAGTTGTATTCGTAGGATTTTGAGTGTTTTTTTGGATTTTGGTATGCCTTTGACAACCTCGCCTGTAATAAATCCAGCTCGACTTAAACTATTAGGTTCAAGCAAACGTTCGTTTTGGTATTGTGCAATATCTTACTAGCCGCTCTAGCCTGCTACTGGTCGACGAGCCGTACCTATAGCATTGATGGTAGCTACAGAAATGCTCGAGCACCTTTACAATTTTGCTTTAATAATTATGTTAGGATTATACATTTCCGATAAACAAGACAAACAATTTTGACAGCGCAAGTTTATGCAGCAAGCAGCTCAACTAGCAGCACAGCTTGAGAAATCGGCATTATGCGTCCTAGAAAAGACGAAATTCGGACTTCAAGAGAAAGCGCACAACCTCTCAGAAGCGCGAGCCAGACTGGCTCACTTACAACACAAACTGCAATGCGCCTGCGCTGAATGCTCAGCTACAAAGACAGCCGCACACAGTGCCTGTGAAGCTGCTAGGGCCGCGTGTGGAAACGCAAGGAGGAGGAAACATATCACAAAGCGAAACGCGCTAATGAAGAAAACGACACACGGCAGGCGGAGGTAGGAATAACGTCAAAGGCATTGTACAGACTATGATGCTTAATCCGCAGCTGGCTTCTGACATTCTTCTATTTATTTATGTGTTCACTGAAATGCTGTATACTTAAGAGTTATTTTTAGATAATTCCTTAGCTTTAATTACATAACGTTCATTAACTCGCAATAATTGGATAGGACTTAAGCAAAGACATTTTCCACTGGACGCGTTACTCGGCCAGTCACGCCCGATACCCCTCTGCCACTTATTAAGCCTTTTAGCCTAAAATACCGAAATTGTCTTGTCAATGCGTCTTTGGCTCTCGAGAACTAACTTACGTTGAAAAAATGACTAAGTGCTCGGTTTTGTTTTGTAAAATGTATAGTGACCGATCAGCCAATATTTCTTTTCATAGGTAAGTACCATTTTATCCCATAAAAGCAGCTAATTTTTCGTAAAATCTAATAAATAAAATACAATTTTTGCGTTCATACTGCCATTTTAAAGATTACTTAAATTTTAATGCCATTTTACTAAACTTGTGACCTACCCAAATAAGTCGGATTATATCTTTGATTTTCCATTCGTTCATGTCAAAAATTTTCAATAGGGCTTGACACTTTCGATGAAATATATCGATATAAATGAAAGAACGAATCTACGCACTTTCAGATTTCCAACTGACCCGCTATGAAAGAGAGAGAATGGGTAAAAGCGGCCCGCAGAGAAAAGACGTTGATTCCAAGAAAACACAGTTGCACACGATGCACACAATGCAATAGACTACGCAATGATTCTGTTCCTACCTTAAATCTGCCAAAATTTATGAGTAGAGTTTGAAATGTCATATTAAAATTCTCAGAATAATATCATCATAAGTTGTAGTAGATAATAAGGTAGTTTTGTATTGTAAATATGTATGTAGGTAATTTTTTTGTATTAGTTCCGTTATTTGCACTATCAACCAACTTTTTTTATATCTATGTCCCAAAGTTGCCTGGGAGAAATCGCTCTCAGCGATAAGGCCACCTTTTGTACTGTATATGTTTTATTTAGATTCATTCATTCATTCATCATCGCATAGCTTGAAGATGTACGCTGTTCAACATACATGGTGCGGTTCAAAATAGTGCAAAATATTTCTTTTAACAACAAATTTTTAAAACAGTGGCACCGCCCTTGGTCACAATTCAAAAAAACATATTTACAAAAAGCTTGAGCACAATAAGAACCAAAAAAGGGATATAATTTTTGTTTCGCCACGCTCTTTTTTGCTGTTTGGTAGTTTGGCTGACAATCAAATAGTAACATGACAATCGATTTTGTAATTTTTTCTCAACATTGCATAATTTTGCAGACCTTACTCAAGCGTCATAATGACTTTATATATTAATAGCATTTATGACTTTATATTAAATAGTATTATTTTTAAATGTGTTAAAAGCTACACAACATTTTGTATACTATTGTACTATAAAACTTTTTCGTGAAAAAATCATCTTTTCAAGTCGACAGATTGGCATCTTTATCCGTCAAAAGTAACTGTTGTTAGAAAGTTGAATTGACAGTACTTAGTCATAACCGATGGGTTAATCGAGTTCTAAAATGGAGACCGCGGCCTGGTAAACGTAGTGTAGGACGCCCTGCGGCTAGGTAAAGAGACATTCTCATAAGTTTGTATAATAAATATGTTAAAATTCTAAGAAAAGCAAACTACACTTACCTAAACTTTGTAATTATTTTTCAGTGGGGAAGTAAAATGAATATATTATGTTTGAAGTTCGCAATTTTTTTCTCCTTATATATTTGCGTGCGAAGGTTGAACATTTTCTTAATTGATTTATCTTTATCATTATTGCCGGGGCTGAACCTCAGCGTAATGTTCTATTTTTAATATTTAATAAATTTTTGCTTGCATTTACATTCAAGTTTGTGTGTTTGATGTTATTATTTAATGTTCTATTTCTTTGAATTCATATAGCGAATCTGTAATTTAGAGAGCTAATAAAATGCATTAGGGACACGTAGAAGCCCCGGGATGAGGGTGAACAGTGAAACTGTCTTTGGACTTAAGGTACTATCTGTGTTGTAGTATTGATATAAAAATAAGTAGATATTAAATTTTTTCAAACCATATTTTGCCCCCTTAACTGAATTTGATTAGTCTGAAAACTATTGGTTTGCGATTTGTTTTATGGTTGTTATGATAGAAACCCAACAGTTCCTAAAGTGTTTATACCGATATTTATAACTTTTTTATTAACTTAATTTACCGTAGTTTTGTGTTATTATTTTCGATAAGATTCGTTCAAGCTTTTGATATAGTAAATATAAGCTGCTATGAATAGTTTTGTTCTGTAAGTTTCTTTGATTTCTGATATATAATTTAATTATTAACATTATTGCTTGTTTCATTTTAGATAGGCTTTATAAAACACGACACTACTAACTATTTTATTATTTTCCCAAGGATACAATTTGATTTGCTTTTATCATCATTTTGTCACACTGCAAGTGGCACGTATCATACAAAATCTACTAAGTATTTGTTTACTCGTCTAATGATCCTACTCGTAACATAAAAATAAGGTTTGTCATAAATAAAAAAATACATAAGCAAAAAGCCTAGTTGTCACAACACAACTTACCAGTTAACTTAAACAGCTTAAAAAAATCTTTGTTAGATTAATTGCTGTGCTTATAGTTAACATACGGCGAGGTTTGATGCATGGGAGTCTGCAAGCTGTCCCAGAGAAGCAAACACGCTGTCATCAATGAACATGGGAGCGCTCGGGTTGCTCTTCGGCACATAGCGAGCTGGCGGCTCTGCATACTGACCGCCGACAATTACTTCACTCTCCGCATACTTTTTGTAGTTACCATTCATCGATCAAAAATGTCCGGCTTTGCCGGCCCCCCTTAGATTCACAATGCGCACGCCACAACCTTCAGTAGCAAAAGAGAAACATTTTGACATGTTAGGAAAGCTTTTCAACTAGTGTCATTTTAGCGTTCAGACAAAAAGCATGGGTACAAAAAATGCAAGAATCACTCGTCCAAAGTGCTGAAAAAGGATGGAATTTCTTATTTTCAGTAAGTTTATATATATTTTTTACCCGTATATTGAGATGTGAGTCATATACTTGTGAAATCAGCATAAAATATTGTTGTTTGGTTTGCCTATGTTAAAATATTAATTTTGTTCTAAATTGATAAATGGAGAGGCTATTTCTTCTAAATTTTTTTTTTCATTTATAGTATGTATTAATATATTTTTCATAAAAATAAGTTTAATATTACTAGTTGATGATTTTTAAAATAATTAGTTGGCCCGCCCTAAAATTTCATTTGCGTAGACTCTCTAATAAAAGAAAGACTAGGTTCTTACCTACCTCTACCAGAAGTATGAATTTATAAAACGTTTATTTTTTTCCCGTAAAAAAAACTCGTGCAAAGCCGCAGACAGGAACCAGTTCTTTTTAATCTAGAGTGCCTGCCTGAAATTGTATTGTAAGTTTAAATTATTGTATGTCTGAAATGACCCTTTTGTATAAATACCTACTGTTGAGACACCAATTTATAGTTTCATCAATAAATGATTCGTTATCTTTACCTGAATTCTGTTAATTAATCCTTATAGAAAATAAACTGAGTAGGTAGGTATATAATTCTCAGGTAGGTACCTACCTACTTACAAAATAAAATAAAATTAATTCGACTCCACCAATCTCTTGTTCCGTATGGAAAAAACTGGTCAGGCTCTGCGCAAACTGTCTGCGTCAAAACAAAACGAACCCAATTTTGAGTGACATTTTTGTAAGGCTCTAGGTATCTACGGGGGAGGCCGCGAACTCCTTATTTTTGATCGAAGTTACCATTCCATTGATTCTTGAACTTGAAATTTTGGTGCGTCTTTTTTTATCTTTTTTTTGGATTGTAGTTGAAGATGTCTGCATAGGAGCCATTGCATAGGCACAAAGGTCATTTCATTATGTTCATTGCCTGGCGCAGAAACATCGAGAATGGTCCTTGATGTCTTTGATGGATGATTGGTCCAAGCCAAGGTCTGTTCGATGTTTATAAGCAAAGTTTAAAGAGCTGTACGACTCTAGATCGTTGTCACCTGGGAAACTTTGGGTTGATCGGCGCTCTGTAAGAATTAATAGGAAACGACGAACCATACCTAACATCGGATCATGGAACTCTTTAGAACCAGTTTTGTAGAAGTCCCTGATGCCTCGTTAATTTTTTCATTGAGTGTTTAGAAGCCCCTAAAACTAGCTGAAGTGAAAAATGCTACAATAATATTGATGAATTTCTAAATGATGTATTCTAATTTTATGCTAGGTATACTAAATTCAAATCGATTAATTAATATGCTTATAAATCTGCTGTTGCTATGTACAATTAAATTAAAACCTGCATGCCTTACTCTCTAATTATTTTTGCACACCAATGTATGTTGGTCAAACATGTTGATGTTGACTCTAAAATAATTATTTATCACCTTTTTACACGTATTTTTGCAAATAAATGACTTTTACTTTTACTTTACTTTTACTTCGGGTGTCCGTACACTGGTTTTTGTATCGGTCGCTTAGAACTCTTGTGGAAGTTTGAGTATCAGCCTTTTTGCGGTCTGTACTTAGTGTTCCTCGTCTCATTAAAATGTTTTTTGTTATTCTTCGCAAGGTTTGGTGTTTGTGGGCCATATTTTGGTGTTGGAGGCCTTATTTTGGCTTTCGGTGGTTCCATGTTTGGGTTTAGTTAGTTTTTTGGTATAGAACGTTGGGTCTTGAGTGATATTCTTTATCCACAGTTCCTTCCATTATGACAGTAGCTTCCCATATGTTTAATCTCTTGTCACCTATTCGGTCGCCAATCTCGGTTTCTTTTTAATTCGACAGATGCGAAGTCGACGAAGTTAACGTGCACAATGGGACCGACAGTGTAAAACAATTTTCCTGAAAATGTTATAAAAGCAACTAGCCGAGCAAACTGAAGCACTGGCTCACTGACAACAGCTTCTACGGCTATGAAGAGTTCTTAGCATGTAAAAGTGACTAAATATATTTATCTAGCTAAGTAGATAAACATTTTTATATTATTCTTTATATTTTTTCTATTATGTTTGTATTTGCGAGATTCAATATTACTTGTTTGACATTAATTTAATTTGAAATTGCTACGGACTAAAAACTATGTGCTATGTAACTAAAACAAATGTGACGTGCTATTCATGAGATCTACAAAATAAATGATTATTGATTATTGCGCATGTTGCCGTCATTGCTATCTGAAAATAAAAAGCTTCTTTTTGATGTCAAAGTTGAAGGATAGTTCTACACTGCATTGTGTGTGACATCTTTGTGTAGTTGCGTGTCGAATTATTCCACTGTTGGTTGTCCATGACTGTTTCTAAAATATTTCTTTATGGTTGTAAGGTTCTTCTTACTTTGTGTTTTGAAAATGCGACATTTACTATGTTTTTGACATTTTCCGTCATTATTGACGTTTTCTGTAATTTTTGACGTCTCCTGTCATTTTGACATTTGCTGTCATTTTTGACATTTACTGGTTTTTTACATTTTCCGTCGTTTTTGACGTTTTTGTCAGTTTTGACGTTTTCTGTCATTTTGACGTCTCCTGTCATTTTGGCATTTGCTGAATTTCATTGCCTAACATTTTTGCAACTATAATATTTTTTTAATGCACAGAACTACAGCACAGAACTACTGGGAATAAGCCAGTTTTTATTATGATTATGATTCATTAGTCTTCTGATGATTTTAAATTATTATTGCATGCAGATACAGACCAATCAAGATAACAAAACTCTATTCGAAAGTTAGATTTGTTGATTAGATTTTTAATTTCTAACTGATTTCAAGAAAGGATGATGTTCGGCTGTATGTATTTCCAGGGTTCCGTCCCTCAAAAGGAAAAAAGAAACCCTTACAGGATCACTTTGTCCATCGTCAACCCTCTCTTTCCCAGGAACGCGTGGAGGTATCGAGTTGAAATTAACATCAAATACTCAAATCGGTATCTTCTTGGAGCCGTAATATACGAGTAAATCTAACTTCCAAGTCAACGCAAAAATTCAAAATTCAATAACTTTATTTCTTTAGGCTTACAAAATAAGCACTTAGACACGTCAAATTTTATACATAACCTGTTTTATAAATAGTAATTATTATCAAATAAGAAACAAAATGTTATTGATTTTGTTCGCTTCTATTTTTTGTCCTCTAGTGGAAGAAGCGAAAAATAAACCACTAGTAAGTTTGTATAATACCTACTTGAAATGTAATATATTATTATAATATTATTATTTAATTTTATGTACTGATTCAATTTACGAATAAGGAACTCGGTTGCTTCAAATGTAAGCTTGTTATAGAAGTGTACGCAATTGCCGATAAATGATTTCCCTACCTTTCATAATCTTTATGAAGGGATGTGTAGTTTGTTCTGGTTTCTTGTATTTACGTTGTGACATCACATTATTTAAAAAAGCTAATTTATTACGCAAACAAAATAAGTCATGCGAGTCCATATTTTTTAAAATTTTCAAGGAAATCACATGCACAAATATCTGTAGGGTACTTCCCGTTAAACTAGAATTATAAAATTTGGCAAGAAGCAACCTTGCTTCTAAAACAAAACGCGTGGAGGTATCGATTTGAAAGCAATATAAATAAAATTTCGAAGTCAACGCAATCAAAAGTAACAGTATGCCCATTGTTTTTGAATTTTCCAAGGAAATCACATGCACACAAAACCTATAGGGTACCGTTGACCTAGAATCATGAAATTTGGCAAGAATCAAGGTCTTGTAGCACAAATAAAGGGGAAAATCCGAAAACTGTAATATTGTAGTCCAAGTAGAAAAACCATTTTTGATGCTCGCCAAGACCCATGGTCCTACCACCTAAGGTGCAAGTAACAAGTTATTTTAATTATGTAATTAATACCTTAAATGTTTAGAAACGTAACCCTCGTTGCGCGACTCCAACTCGCACTTGACGTTTTATAAGATTTGATACCTACAAGTTTAATTATGACGATCGATAGAACGATTTTTAGTATGCCTAAATGCAAAAAATCACTAGGTCTGCACGTTCGGTTCATGTTTAGTGGCATTTTGAAAAGTTTAATCGCTAATTTCTCGATCATTAATGATTCAAAATCGGGGATTCTTAATGATTCAAAATCGGGGATTCTTAATGATTCACAGTAAACAGGTCAGGTATATATCTATCATATTTCCTGAACGCAGGCATTATATCTACATAGAATCCCCGAAATCGGATTTAATGCAATCTTCTCCATACAAAAAATGCTGGAACAAAGCGCGTTATACTTTTCTTTATAATAATTGGGGTCTCTGGGGTAGGTAATTTTTTTTTGTTAAGTAGAAATTGAAATTACCGTTCGCACTTCGTATTTCGTGTTTCAAAGTAGCCACTTGCATTCGTCACTTTCTACGTAGTGAACGCTAGCTTAGAATCAAATTTGAACTAAATATCGGTACTAGAAAAATTAGATTGCGCTTTCGAAGAGTTCGGGGTTTAAAAGTACTACAAACCCATTTTCATCACTCAAGAGTTTGATGTCGGCTTATAGTTTTTTTAAAACATGCCAAATTGTCTTTTTACTTTACATGCAAATCCAATTCGGCAAAATAAGTGGATGGCAAACACGTGAATAAGAACTGTGCGAGTTAATCATATTTTGCGGGACAGAGTTGAGAATGGTAAAAAGCAAAACAAAACAAGATTATATAAATTACAATGATATTGTTTTATTGACTAGGTTTGGTGCACGTATTTTATAACATCGTCCATGCCATTATGACTCTGCTTTCATACATAACAGACATTGCAGCATGCACGCGAACCAATCGGAAGTGTTTACGATTTTGAATCATACGTTGTTTTGGTTTGAAGTAGAGTTACCCCACTTTTTGTGTTATACTTATTCTGAATTAGACCTTATGACTTATTATTTATTCGTAGCCTGTGAAATCCACTCCACTCTTTAGTTCTATCCCACAAGTCGTCGAGGTAGCGGCACACTTGTTCGACCTAGTCCTACTTAGGTTCAACCAATTATTTTATTTATTTAATCTAGTTATTTTCTAATGCTATTTTATTATCTAATAAATAATCTAGAGTCAAATCCAATGATCTAACTAATTGAGAGTCCGAAAATGTTAGTTAAAGTTGTTCTTACATTATGAATTCCATAAGTTTCGTTTCCTTCAATAATTTTTAATGAAGCCTTGCAATGCAACGCCTCGATTAGTTTTCTTATGATTTTGAGTGTTTTTTACATTTTGGTAGTATACTTTTGACAACCTTGCCGGTAGTAAGATAGCACGGTTTTAACTATTAGGTGCACGAAAACTATTTCATTTTGGTATTGTGCAATCTCATAGTAGCCGTTCTAGCCTGCTACTGGTCCGGACCCGTTCCTATAGCAATTATGGTTGCTACAAAAATGCTAGAGCACATTTACAATTTTGCTTTAATAATTATGTTAGGCATTCTTCATTCTCGATGTACCTACTGACCAAGATTATACATTTCCGATAAACAAAACAAACAATTTCAGCGCAAGTTTGTACAGCAAGCAGCTCAACTAGCAGCGCAGCTTGAAAAGACGGCATTATGCCTCCTAGAAAAGACGAAATTTGGTCTTCAAGAGAAATGCCATGACCTCGCAGAAGCGCGAGCTAGACTGGCTCAATTAAAGAAAAAACTGCAATGCACCTGCGCTGAATTAACATCCATAAAGTCAGCCGCACACTGTGCTTGTGAATCTGCTAAGGCCGCGTGTGGAAACGCGAGGAAGAAGAAGCACATCACAAAGCAAAACGCGTTGATAAAGAAAACGAAACACGACAGGCGGAGGTAGGAATAACGTTAAAGGCATTGTACAGACTAAGATGCTTATATTTGCAGAACTTCTATCTGACATGCTGAAATTTATCTATGTGATCAATGAATGCTGTATACAGTTAGTAGTTGTTTTTAGATAACTCCTTAGCTTTAATATTTAACGTTCTTCAACTCGCAATATTTGGATAAGACTGTAGGTACTACTACTACACTACTCTATTAGTATTGATGTAAAGATTATTTAGTACATATCAAATTTTTACAAACCTTTTTTGCCATCTTATAAGAATTTGATAAGTCCGAAAACTGTTGGTTTACGATTTGTTTTATGGTTGTTATATTATAGCCCCGATTCATCCTAAAGTGTTGATAGCAATAATTTTGACTTTTAGATTAACTTAATTTACCGTAGTTTTGTGTTATTATTTTCGATAAGATTCGTTCAAGCTTTTGATATAGTAAATATGAGCTGCTATGAATAGTTTTGTTCTGTAAGTTTCTTTGCTAACATTATTGCTTGTTTCATTTTAGATAGGCTTTATAAAACACGACACTAGGTACTTACTATTATTTTACTTTCCCAAGGATACAATTTGATTTGCTTTTATCATCATTTTGTCCCACTGCAAGTGGCACGTATCATACAAAATCTACTAAGTATTTGTTTACTCTTCTATGATCCTACTCGTAACATAAAAAAAAGGTTTGTCATAAATAAAAAAATACATAAGCAAAAAAGGATGGTTGTATTACATTACAACTTACCAGTTAACTTAAACAGCTTAAAAAAATCTTTGTTAGATTAATTGCTGTGCTTATAGTTAACATACGGCGAGGTTTGATGCATGGGAGTCTGCAAGCTGTCCCAGAGAAGCAAACACGCTGTCATCAATGAACATGGGAGCGCTCGGGTTGCTCTTCGGCGCATAGCGAGCTGGCGGCTCTGCATACTGACCGCCGACAATTACTTCACTCTCCGCATACTTTTGTTAGTTACCATTCAATTTATTCTTGAACTTGAAATTTTGGTGCGTCTTTTTTTATCTTTTTTTTTTGGATTGTAGTTGAAGATGTCTGCATAGACACAAAGGTCATTGCATTATGTTCATTGCCTGGCGCAGAAACATCGAGAATGGTCCTTGATGTCTTTGACGGATGATTGGTCCAAGGTCTGTTCGATGTTTATAAGCGAAGTTTAAAGAGCTGTACGGCTCTAGATCGTTGTCACCTGGGAAACTTTGGGTTGATCGGCGCTCTGTAAGAATTAATAGGAAACGACGAACCATACCTAACATCGGATCATGGAACTCTTTAGAACCAGTTTTGTAGAAGTCCCTGATGCCTCGTTAATTTCTTGATTGAGTGTTTAGAAGCCCCTAAAACTAGCTGGCTCAATGTGGGCTGCTGGTTCTAAGTATGAGTTTGGGCTTGAAGTGAAATTGTGCTTCTTCGGGTGTCCGTACACTGGTTTTTGTATATATCGGTCGCTTAGAACTCTTGTGGAAGTTTGAGTATTAGCTTTTTTGCGGTCTGTACTTAGTGTCCCTCGTCTTATTAAAATGTTTTTTGTTATTTTTCGCAAGGTTTGGTGTTTGTGGTCTCTACTCGCAATATTTGGATAGGACTGTAGGTACTACTACTACTCTATTAGTATTGATGTAAAGATTATGTATTTAGAACATATCAAATTTTTACAAAACTTTTTTGCTATCTTATAAGAATTTGATAAGTATGAAAACTGTAATGAATGCATGATTGTAAAAACCCCCCTCAGACCACTATTTTCGAATCTCTATACCAAGACGGATCGATTGAGCTTAGAAACACACCTCGTTCATAGTTCTTTTCTGCAGAATTAGAGGCACCAAAATTTCGATGACCGTAAGGACCCTCCTTATCCTGGATGAAGCGGGTTTTTACATTCAACCGGTAAAATCTGAAAACTGATAGCTTGACTTGGCTTGTTTGTTGTTTGTGATAGAGCATTCGGGATTCAAACGGAGCCTTCATCGCAAAGAAAGGTTGTAGAGCATACACGAACTGGTGGAATTGATAAATCATCGAGTAGGCAGTGAGTTTTTCACAGTTCACTTGGTAAGCGGAGAGGATGTTATTGAATTCAAAAAGTGGTGGGTTCAATATTACAAAAAGACTGCACTGTCGCTTGAAACAAAAGACCGACGTGTACTGAGAATGGAGAAGGCACACTTCAGTATCTCCAAGTTCCATGACCTAACATTTAAAAAGGTCGGAAGCGACGTGCCTTTAAGAACGATTGAATGCATTGATGGAATAGTGAAAACTACATTCTTGCTGAAGATGCGGCCACAGATTGTCATACCACTACCATAAGAACCTGCGTGCGGAACAAGGCAACTCAGCATCAACTCTAAGAAAACGGCAGAACTAAAAACTGCGTTGAGTTAGTGCCAGAAAAAGTAAAGTTTTGGAACGAAATTTTGGAATAACCTATATCCGAAAATGACGAATCAGATTAATAGGTACCTATGTGAATATTTTTAGGTAATAGCTTCGTTGTTTAGGTTACTAAGCAAATAAAACATAATAAACATACAAAAAAATGGACCTTGATTGTAAAAACACACCTCGTACGTGATGTCTGTAAAAACCCACCTTATCCGAAATTTTCAAAAAAATATAAAAAATAAACTAACGACAATTAATGTACAAAAAAACTTACATGTGGTCTCTTTTGTATTACTTTATTAAAATACACAGAAAAATAAATTCATTTAGAACATTTTCTTTACACCAGATAGTTTTTATTGATTTCCCGAAACTTTTGCATTTGGTCTGAGGGGGATTTTTACAATCATGCATTCTGTTGGTTTACGATTTGTTTTATGGTTGTTATTTTATAGCCCCAATCGATCCTTAAGAGTTGATAGCAATAATTATGACTTTTAGATTAACTTAATTTACCGAAGTTTTGTGTTATTATTTTCGTTAAGAATTTTTTAAGCTTTTAATAAATAAATATAAGCTGCAATGAATACAGTCTGAGTTTGTAAGTTTCTTCAGACTGACCCTGTATTGCCCTGATATATAATATAATTAATAACAATAATGCTTGTTTCATTTTAGATTGGCTTTATAAAACACGATACTCTACTTACCCACTGGTATTATGTGGTAGGTATTATTTTATTTAACAAAAGAAGTAATTTGATTTTGTCGTCATTTTGTCCCACTGCAAGTGGCACGTATCATATAAAACCTACTAAGTATTTATTTTTACACGTCTACCATGCTTACTCGTAACATTAAAAAAAAGATTTGTTATAAATAATACAATACATAACCAAAAGGGAGTGGTTGTTTAACATTACAATATGTCAGAAGAGACAGTTTATTAAAGCTAATACTGTTAAAGTAAACACATACAGCTAAAAACAATCTAATTGATAAAACTAAATGCGTCGTTTAGATTTTGTGGGCTCAATGCCATGTCACTGTGCTTATAGTTAACATACGGCGAGGTTGTTGCTGATGCATTAGAGTCTGCAAGCTGACCCGGAGAAGCAAACACGCTGTCATCAATGAGCAATTGAACATGGGAGCGCTCAGGTTGCTCTTCGGAACTTACCGAGCTGGCGGCTCTGAATATTGACCGCCGACAATAACTTCACTCTTCGCATGCTTTTTGTAGTTACCATTCCATTGATTTATTGAACTTGATTCTGGTGCCTCTTCTTTTTAGCCTCATTTCTTGGATTGTAGTTGAAGATGTCTCTCAGAAGGAGCTTATGGCCATTACATTATGTTCCTTGCCCGGCGCAGAAATAAAGAGAATCGCTGGTTTGTTCTGATCCAAGATTGGTCCTAGGTCTGGTCGGTGGTTAATGAGCGGAGTTTGAAGAGCTGTACGGCTCTAGATCGTTGTAACCTGGGAAACTCTGGAACTGTTGTACCTACGCTAGAATTGGGAATGGCTAAGTCGTTTAAATTTAGCTGAATCAGTGCAGCGCTCCGTAAGAATCAATAAAGGGAGAGCCCTTTCTTCCCCTCGTCGGGTGACGGGTTTGGAGAGCCAAACCCTTCACCCGACGAGGGGTGTTCTTCATAACTTGCTTTTTTAGTAGGGAGCGATGCCAAAAACTAACCCTGTCTGAGTCTCGTTAGGCACAGCTGGTCGAATGGCTAGTTAACATCGGATTGCGCAACACTTTAGGACCAGGTTTGTAGGAGTTCTTGTTAGCACTGTACTCGTTAAATTCTCCATTGGGTGCTTGGAAGCCCCTAAAACCAGCTGGCTCTATGTGGCTACCGGTTTTTAGTGCAGGTTCATCATCATCATCATCATCAGCCTATGCTAGTCCACTGCTGGACATAGCCCTCCCCTAATGAGCGCCATAGCACCCTGTCTTCAGCTAGATGCATCCAGCATCTGCCTGCAGTTTTTCGCAGGTCGTCATCCCACCTGACCGGAAAGCGTCCTACACTACGTATACAGAGTCGTGGTCTCCACTCCTGAACACGTTGTTATATCGAGAACCCCCAACGGTTCTCGGTTCTTCGTGAGATATGGGCCACTGCCACTTCAGCTTGCTATTTCTCAGAGCTTTATCGATAACAGTGAGATCGTGCATGTGTGCGTTTGCTAGCTTGTCACATGTGTGTATAGTACCTATACTCACGCGATATTTTCTCACTGCTCTTCTCTCTGAGTCTAACCCTTTTGCATACTATGTCAGGTGAGATAGCATACATTAAGGCCGCGCCCACTGATGACTTTGCCTCCGCAACTTGATTTACCTTAATACTAGATCTCATAAACTAAAAAAGCTTTAATTTAGCTTTAATTTTAAGACTAGGTGGAGAAACACCTAATTTAAATGGTAAAAGAGTAATCAATTAACAAAAACTTTTTTTTGTCGTGTTTACATGTTTTATACGTTTGATAATAAGTTAAATAAACACGATTTTCAATAAGTTTCTTCGGGAATTATTTTGGATATACCGTCTCTATGTAGGGAACAAGCTTGTGTTATGTTTTTACCTCGATGATTTTATTGGAACATTCATATTGTAAAAGGCAGAACAAAAAATACTGTAAACATATATAAAATTACTATTAAATGGTTTTGTTATTAACTTGGTTTGGTCCACTTATTGCATAACATCGTCCACGCTGCTATGACTCTGCTGTCATAGCAGACATTGCAGCATGCACGCGAACCAATCGGAAAAGATTACTATTTTGAATCACGTGGTTTGGTTTGAAATATGGCCCACTTTTTATGGCAAATTTATTCCTTGCCCTTATGACTTATTATTTATTCGTAGTCTCCGAGATTCACTCTACTCAGTGGTTCTCTCCCACAAGTCGTCAAGGTAGCGGCACACTAATTGTCCGGTCTAGTCCCACTTTGGTTCAACCTATAATTTTATTTATTTAATCTAGTTATTTTATACCTCTCATAATAATCTAGAGATCAAATTCAATGATCTAACTAAATGAGAATCTGAAATGTTAGTTTAAGTTTTGCTTACTTTTTTGCTAATTTTACGAATACCCTAAAAGTTTGGTCTCCTTTTAGTTTTTTTCGTATGATTTTGAATGCTTTTTGTGAATTTCAGCAGTATACCTTTGACAACCTTGCCGGTAGTAAGCCAGCACGGTTTAAACTATTAGGTTCACGAAAACTATTTCGTTATGTTATTGTACAATCTCATAGTAGCCGTTCTAGCCTGCTACTGGTTCGGACCCGTACCTATAGCATTTATATTATGTATACCTGTAGTGTAAAAGTTCTCTAGCTAATTGCTATTCTGAGCTTAAGCAAACGATCAGGTACTATGTGGATAGAAAGACGCCGGTGTTTGCTTGTGTTTAAACCTGTGTCGAGCTTTTGTCACAGTATGTGACATACTGTGGCAAAAGCTACGTGGCACAAGCCTTCCGAGGGAAGTTTGTTCTGTTCTTGAGTATTATAGTCATAGTCTCCAATATAATGTAAAAAAAGTGAATTTATGGTATTTACACCTAGGAGTGGAAACACTAAGTGTGCACCAGTCTTTATGTTAAATGGAACCCCATTGAAACGAGTTTCTATTTTTAAGTATCTAGGCCATATGATTAGTGAAAACCTTAGTGACGAAATGGATATAAAGAGGGAGTGGAGGGCGCTGGCTGTAAGAGCTAATATGTTAGTTCGAAGGTTCTCTCGTTGCTCAGAAGAGGTTAAAATTAGTCTGTTCAAAGCGTACTGTCAACCTTCTACACGAGTGGCCTTTGGACCACTCAAAAAGCAGTGAGCGCCATCCGAGTACAATACAACAATGCGTTTAGGATGTTGCTGAGGCTCCCGCGGTTCTGCAGCGCCTCCGGCATGTTCGCCGAGGCGCGCACTGACGGCTTCCACGCCTGCATGCAGAAGAAAACCGCATCACTACTGCGAAGGTGGCGCGCGAGCTCCAACAGCATCCTGAGATTGTCCGATAAATGAGACAGTCCAATTTTAAGGCACTGCATTCGAACAATGCTGCGATAGCATGCGAATTGCAGGATCAAATTTCTTTGGACTGTACCTATTTATACCAATTACCTACCTATAAGTGGTTGTACCTACTAACATAGTATAAGTTGTACCTACCAAACATGATATGGACCGGTGTCTGAAATAATAACATTTGATTTTATTTATTATTTTATTTTATTTTTACATTTTTGGTTTAATAATTATGTTAGGCATCAGGGCTCTTCATTCTCGATGTACTGGCCAAGATTATACATTTCCGATAAACAATACAAACAATTTCAGCTCAAGTTTATGAAGCAAGCAGCTCAACTAGCAGCGCAACTTGAGAAGACGACATTATGCGTCCTAGACAAGACGAAAATGGGTCTACAAGAGAAATGCCACAACCTCTCAGAAGCGCGAGCTAGAGTGGGTCAATTAAAGAACAAACTGCAATGCGCCTGCGCTGAATTAACAGCCATAAGGGCAGCCGCACACTGTGCTTGTGAATCTGCTAAGGCCGCATGTGGAAACGCGAGGAAGAAGAAGCACATCACAAAGGAAAACGCGCTGATGAAGAATACGAAACACGGCAGGCGGAGGTAGGAATAACGTCAAAGGCGTTGTACAGATTATGATGCATAGCTGGCTTCCAACATTCTTATATTTATCTATGTATTCACTGAATGTTGAACACTTAGTAGAGTTGTTTTTAGATATTTCCTTAGCTTCATTATCTAGCAATATTTGAATAGAACTTTAGGTAGGTACTAGCTGTGCTATTACCTTGTCATCCAGTACTTCAGTAGTATTGGTGTAAAAATTTGTAGAAATCTAATTTTTACAAACCTTTAGTTGACCTCTAAAAACGGAAGTATTTGAATAGTCTGAAAACTGTTGGTTTACGATTTGCTTTATGGTTTTTATGTTACAAACCAAACAGTTCCTGAAGTGTTGATATCGATAATTAGGCTTTTTAGATCAACTTTATATACCGTAGTTTTGTGTTATTATTTTCGTTAAGATTTGTGCTTTTGATAATAATAAAAATAAGCTGCTATGAACACAGCCTTGATTTTTGCAGTTTATCAGACTGACCCTGTATTGCTTTGATTTTTAATTAAATAATTGAATTAATAACAATAACGCTTGTTTCATTTCAGAAAGGCTAAATAAAACAACACTACTTACTAATATTTTATTTTACAAAGGATACAATTTAATTTATCATTATTTTGTTTCACTGCCAGAGACATTTTATTGTACATAAAAAAGAAAACATTACAAAAAAACATTATTTGAGACAATTACAATTTGCGGCCTTACCGCTTAGAAGCGATCTCTTCCAGGTAATCTTTGGATGGAAAGAATTAAAAAATAAAATGATATAAATAATACTGACAATAAATTGAAACTACATGAGGTAGTAATGAGTCATAAACATTTCTCAGTAAGCGAATAATTATTATTATATTCTTTGAGAAACAAAATGTCGTTAACCACAAGTAGTACCTACGTAGAACAAAGTTTGGTCTCATTCTTCTAATCATTAATATCATATCAATTTAAATATTATTTACCTATTTGGAAAACAAAAAAAGTTGTAATTATTTAGAAATCAATAGATTCTAAAACTAGAGCAAATGAAGGTAATAATCAGTTTTTGCATACTCGTAGTTTGTAAAAAAACCATTGTATTTTTACTTGATACAATTTAATAAATACAACGTGCTTTTAGAAAAATTAGTACTTACATTATTCTTAGAATCTCGAATTTAAATTACAACAAAGAAAAAAACTAGTTTAGTCTGGTTTACCTTATCTCAGTACCAAGTCATGCGGATTGGTAGAAGAGATTAGAAGATATTGATAGAATGTAAATCGTCCAAGAACTTTTAGTTTTTCTTATCTTTGCCCGGAGTCGTACCTATAGCATTGATGGTAACTGCAGAAATGCTAGAGCATCCTTACAATTTTGCTTTAATAATTATGTTAGGCATCAAGGTTGTTCATTCTCGATGAACTGACCAAGATTATACATTTCCGATAAACAAAACAAACAATTCCAGCGCAATTTTATACAGCAAGCAGCTCGACAAAGAGTGCAGCTTGAGAAGTCGGCGTAATGCCGACTTCTTAAGCCACGCGGCTAGCGTCCTAGAAAAAAGTTGGCTTCTGATATTTTTTATGTGTTCACTGAATGCTGTATCTGTATACTTACGAATTGTTTTTAGATAATTCCTTAGTTTTAATTACTAAACGTTCTTTAACTCGCAATATTGGGATAGGACTGTTGGTACTAGCTATGCTATTAATTTGTCATCCAGTGATCCAGTACTATTGATGTAAAAAAATTTAGATATCTAATTTTTATAAACATTTATTTGACCTCTTTACAAAACTAAGTATTTAAGACTGATAACTCTTGGTTAATGATTTGTTTTATGGTTGTTATGTTAGAAACCCAACATTTCCTGAAGTGGAGATAGCGATAGTTATATCTTTTAGATTTACTTAATTTACCGTAGATTTGTGTTATTATTTTCGTTAAGATTTGTATAAGGTTTTGATATAATAATTATAAGCTGCTATGAATACAGTCTGAGTTTGTGTCTTCAGACTGACCCTGTATTGCCTTGATTTTTAATTTAATAATTTAATTAATTACTAATGCTTGTTTCATTTAAGATAGGCTTCATAAAACACGACACTAATAATTACTATTTTATTTTACAAAAGATACAATTTGATTTGCTTTTATCATCATTTTGGCTAGTGGCGCGTGTCATACAAAATCTACTAAGTATTTGTTTTTATTACCTAATAGTTTCATTAAAAAAAAATGTTAGAAATAAAACAATACATCAACAATATGGGAAAGTTGTAACATTATAACTTTCTCAGAAGGGACAGTTAATTAAAGCTAATACTGTTAACATAAATAGCAATATTTGTTCGATTAATTGATTATACTAAATGCGTCGTTTAGATTTTGTGGGCTAAATGCCATATTACTGTGCTTATAGTTAACATACGGTGAGGTTGTTGATGATGCATGGGTGTCTGCAAGCTGTCCCAGTGAAGCAAACACGCTGTCATCAATGAACATGGGAGCGCTCGGGTTGCTCTTCGGCACATAGCGAGCTGGCGGCTCTGCATACTGACCGCCGACAATTACTTCACTCTCCGCATACTTTTTGTAGTTACCATTCCATTGATTCTTGAACTTGATATTCTGGTGCGTCTTCTTTTGAGCCTCTTTTCTTGGCTTGTAGTTGAAGATGTCTGCATAGGAGCTTATTGCCATTTCATGATGGTCATTGCCTGGCGCAGAAATATCGAGAACGGCTGGTTTGGGCTTGTCCAAAATTGGTCCAAGGTCTGGCTGATGTTTTTGAGCGAAGTTTGAAGAGCTGTATGGCTCTAGATCGTTGTTACCTGGGAAACTCTTGAACTGTTGAACATGAGAATTGGGGATGGCTAAATCGTGTAAATTTGGCTTGATCGGCGCTCCGTAAGAATCAATAGGGGGCTCTCCAAACCCTTCACCAAGGTTGTTGTGCTGTGTGTGTGTCGAAGGGTGTTCTTCATAACTTGTTTGTCGATGGCTAGTTAACATCGGATCGTGAAACTCTTTAGAACCAGGTTTGTAGAAGTCCCTGTTGCCTGTGTACTCGTTAAACTCTTCATTGGGTGATCGGAAGCCCTTAAAACCAGCTGGATCAATGTGGGCTGCCGGTTCTAAGTATGAGTTTGTGCTTGTAGTGTATTTGTGCTTCTTCGGATGTCCGTACACTGGTTTTTGTATCGGTCGCTTAGAACTCTTGTGGAAGTTTGCGTATCTGCCTTTTTGCGGTCTGTACTTAGTGTTTTTAGTCTTGTTATCATGTTTTTTGTTCTTTTTTGCAAGTTTCGGTGGTGGTGGGCCATATTTTGCTTTTGGGGGCCCAAATTTGGCTTTCGGTGGTCCGTATTTTGGTTTAGCTACTTTTTTGTACAGAACGTTGGGTCTTTGGTGATATCCTCTGTCTACAGGTCCTTCCATCATTACAGCGACTTCTCTTCTGTTTAGTCTTCTGTCGCCTCTTCGGTCGCCAATCTCGTATCTTCTCATTTCGATAGTTGCGCATGTTGCCGTCATTGCTATCTGAAAATAAAAAGCTTTTTTAAAATGATGTCTATGTTGAGTTGAGATCTGACTGGAGGACCGTGCTACACACTGTTGTTGTTAGTTTCTCCTTGCTTCGTGTTTTGATAGAGCAAGATGAATAATATGAAAATGAATAATGATATCTCGGATTAAGGTGGCGTGAGTTTTTTAATAATGATTATGATTTATTAGTGTTCTGATGATTGTAAATTATCGTAGCCTTAGAATAACAGGCGCGTTTTTACTCTATGATCGTAGCATTTAGATACAGACCAATCAAGATTACAAAACTACCTATTCAAAAGTTAGTTTGTTTTTAAGTTTTATATATTTAACCGAATTCACAAAAGAGTTTTATGTTCGGCTGTAGGTATGTGTGTTTTAACTTTAAAACGACTTTAGGAGGTGGTTCTATGTTCGGCTGCTTTAGGGCAGTTATTGTTTTCTTACAAAACGAGGGCATGACTCCTTTCACTACTTTTCCCTAACTCTCGTGGTTTCGGACTTTGCCATCACCGCCCTTCTCAAAAAACCACCCTGTATAAGGAGGTTATAATATATAAAAGTATTATAACCCCATAAACCCCCATACAACAAACGTGTTTTTTTTTTTGCCGTTTTTATAGATAAGTTTCGGAACCCTTCATGCGCGAGTCTGACTCGCACTTGGCTGGTTTTATTATTTTTATACCGCCCTACCAGAAAGTGATCCGAAACGACGACGAACGAATAATTATTATGTGGACTGCGGCTTGGTCAACGTTTACATGGTTTCTTTAAATTACCAAGTCGATTACCATATACATACATTTATAACCGATCTCTATGGCTCATTGCTGAACCAAAGCGCGTAATACTTTCCTTTATGATAATTGGGGTCTCTGGGGTCATTTTTTTTGTTATGTAGAAATCGAAATTACCAATTGCACAATTTCTTTAGATTTTTATGAAACAAAATTATTTATTTAATGAAAATTTAATTTTTGCCGTCACGCGGCGCGTAAAATGAGTCTACATACAAAAGTCCTGTTGTGTGTCGGATGTCGAACTGTTCTTCAGTTATCTCGACTTCTTTCTTCTTAAATTAGTTATCTACATAAGCATTTTACGATATCGAACTGTTCTTCGGTTATCTCTGAGCTACTTCTTTCTTCTAAAATTAGTTATCTACATAAGCATTTTACGATATCGAACTGTTCTTCGGTTATCTCTGAGCTACTTCTTTCTTCTAAAATTAGTTATCTACATAAGTATTTTACGATATCGAACTGTTCTTCGGTTATCTCTGAGCTACTTCTTTCTTCTAAAATAAGTTACCTACATAAGCATTTTACGATATCGAACTGTTCTTCGGTTATCTCTCGAGCTACTTTTTTCTTCTAAAATTCGGTATCTACATAAGCATTTTACGCGAGCCACACAGCTAAACAAATCACATTATTTGACTAGTAACATGCAATTATAGGATTTCCAGACTGGTCTGGTCCTAGGAATATCGTAGTTGCAAACATGAATATACATACAAACCGCAATGCTTGAAAACGAAAGTTTTCAACCAGTGCGTCCTACCCGTCATGACCTAGGGATCTGAGACGTGGACACTCATGGTAGGGCCGGTCCACCAGTATAAAGTTGCCCAGCGAGCTATGGAAAGAGCTATGCTCGGGGTTTCTCTGAAGGATAGGATTCGTAACGAATACATCCGACAGAGAACCAAAGTCATCAACATAGCTCTTGCAAGCTGAAGTGGTAGTGGTCCGGCCATATCCCACGAAGAACCGATAACCATTGGGGTAAACGTGTTCTTGAGTGGAGACCGCGACTCGGCAAGCGTAGTGTAGGACGCCCTCCGACCAGGTGGGATGACGATTTGCGAAAGACTGCTGGCAGACGCTGGATGCGGCAAGCTGAAGACAGGGCGCTATGGCGCTCATTAGGGGAGGCCTACGTCCAGCAGTGGACTGCTATAGGGATGATGATAATGATGATGAAACGTGAATATAATGTGGAATACAGAAGTTAGCTAAACCACGGTTCATGAGGTTCGTTGACCTCGTTTAACCGCATACCAAAGCTGATGAGGTGACACTTTCAAGAGGAGACGCCACAACTTGTTACTGCCGTCTGTACTTTAGTGAGAAAAAGCTTGGAATTCCGACATTTTCAAGATCATAAGGTAAAGATAAGATTGATGCCCCAGGGGGGATTTAAAAACTTACTTAAGTATTTCATTAGGCTTAAAAAAAAAAAAAAAATAAGCTCTTAGGCAAGTAATTTTTAGACTGTATTATTATCAAATGAATAGTAAAATTTTAAACAATAATTATTGGTTATACAAGAGCGCAAAGTTGCTTTTTAACCGCGTGCTCAATTTTGATGACTGAGCAGCGAAGGATCAAAAATAAGAATCCTGAGTGTTAGCGAGGGAATCAAACGAGCACGAGGTAAAAAATCTTTGCACTCGAGTGCAACACGTAACTTTTCATCCCACCTCAGCGAGTAAAGAGTATTTTTGCTCTTTGATAACTGGTGTGTAAAAGCCGTTTTTATCCGCTAGATGTTACAGTCAATTATCCTCTAGCGGATAAAAACGGCTTTTACACTCAGATATCGAAGAACAAAAATACTCTTTTCGACATGGAGGGATGAAAAAATAATTTAAATACGAAAGAGTTACTAAGTAATTTATTAATTATTAACATTACAATATAAAAATAAAATAAAACAATTACAACTAGTATAATACACATATCTTTTAAGCTGCTTCTAAAATATCGCAGACAATTTTGAGATTGTTATTATGGTATTACTTTCACGGAGTGAGGTGATTCCTCAACTCGCACGCACCAGAAAGCCAGCCGTTTCAAGGCTTTGATTAACCCAGATAATAATCGACGCCAAGCCGTTATACAAACACCACTTGTTAACTACCAGTTTCACTTACGTAGTAAAAGTGACAATAGATAACAAAGGTCAATTTTTCCTTTCATCATCTCTCGGCATCTCTTTATTAATCTAAGAAAATGATCCTTCTTTGATCTTCGCAGATTTGGGCGGCACCTCTGCCGCACAACATAAAAACTGGCTTCACTCGCTGGATGTAGGTTTACGACCGCCTTTGTCCCTAATGGAGGGTACAGACCAAGCGAACAAGAGCGAACGACTAACGAATGTGATTCGACGATCGATGACGAACGTTCACTCGCTTTCGCTGTTGTGTCCACACCAAACGAACACCATGTGAAACGCACAGCCGAAGGCGAACGAAGGCCCTCAAAAATTCAACGAAACTGACTAAGGTCTCGAAAGGTTTTTTTTTGTTCAAATCCTGCCAAAATCGATAATTTTTGGTACTGATTTAATTAAAAATAATTTAATTAACTAATTAATTTAATTAATTACTTAGTGTTATAATGTAGTTTTCTGGATGGGACACGTGAAGGCCATGAAATGCTGGTAAGTTACCCTTTTGATGTCTGTTTATCCAACACAAGGTCTGATTGAATCAACGCCTACCCACATACAATAGCTAATCCATATAAATGGCCTATCATGTTCACCATGGACCATGACAAAAGATTTCATTACGGTTGAAAAGCGAAAGTAATGGGATAAAGTGACATTACCTGGGTATCAACTTGTTGGAAGTTAACAGGCGTATGACATGTTTACACGCCGCAAGCTTACCTTACTTAGTTAAACTTAGCTTGTATAGCTGACGTAATTTTTCATATCACTCCGGAACCGTGGTCCCACTGCGATGTCCCACTGGTGGGACAAAACTTTTTCGTCAAACACACACTTGACCGTTTTGTTACGCCGAATCGAAGGAACGCCATTATGGTAAATATTACCCACTAGTTCTGTGCATCAAAAAATATTATAAATGACAGCAGACGTCAAAATGACAGAGAATGTCAAAGCTGACAGAAAATGTCAAAAACTACTACATAGCTTAGCTTACATAGTTTGCTGAAGCACACATGTGTAAAAAACTGCGTCAGCTATGCGAGCTACGCTCAAACAAAGTTAGCTTAGCTTGCGGTCTGCAACTTGCATTAGGGTCAGCTATCACCGAGACGCGACGCGACGTAACGAGACGCTGTGCGCACTTTGATTCAAAATAATTAATAATTTTATCGACAGTACGAACACCCCGAAGTTCCGCGCCGCTTTGAACTGTCAACAAAAGCAATCAGCGACCAATTTATTTTGTTTTATTTTTACACTAAATTATTGTGAACTATATACTTATTTGGAGCCGGTTCAGAGATTGGTTTTTTTAAGTACGACAGACTCGAATAATCCCTGATCGGGGTCTACCGACGATTTACTAGACGACTTCTGTGGCGCGGAGGGCGGAGGCCCGCCTGCGACGCAAGAGGTTGCGGGTTCGATTCCCGCCATGGGACAAATGTTTGTACAACCTACAAATATTTGTTCCGGGTGTTCTGTTGGTTTTCTATGTATGCTAAAATCTATCAGTGTAATGTATTGTAATAAGCTCTGCTTAACTTGGGGTTTTGTATTTCTATCTTTGCTTCGCCCTGTTATAGTAATAACCGGCTCTTCATCTACTCACACTCTCTGGTGGAAATAACAGTCTTTAAATAACCTATTAATATTATAATTCATTTAATTCCCCGGACACTAACATTGGCTATGCGGTTTCTGTGCCCAGAGTTAACACATAATTGTTGGTGTCGCTTTCGATCTAGTAAGTCTTGGAGGGCAGAATAATTATTTATTATTATACAGGAAAAGGAAATAATACCAATTAGGCCGGAAAGAAAGTAAGCAATTGCTTACTTTCTTCATCTTAACATAACTAAGGAGAAAAATTGCTAATAAGCAATTTTTCTCGTTAGTTATAAGGAGAAAAATTGCTAATAAGCACTTTTTCTCGTTAGTTATGTTAAGATGTTTAGATATGTTTTGTAACTTTAATAATGGCTTCTTTCCGGAACTAGCGAGTACAAATCCGCGCCCAGAATATAGTCACCTATAAAAGTATAGCTAGGGTATAGTCACCTATAGGTATAGTCAATAATCAGTTTACAATTGGCTGAGATCTAACAATTTTCCATTTCTCTAAGCAATCACTTCTTACAACCAAAACAATAGCGTTAATGCTGTTGTTACTCTTATTTTCTCACGCGTGAGTACGTGAGTACG
Source organism: Eupithecia exiguata (assembly GCA_947086465.1). Taxonomy (NCBI): domain Eukaryota; kingdom Metazoa; phylum Arthropoda; class Insecta; order Lepidoptera; family Geometridae; genus Eupithecia; species Eupithecia exiguata. The sequence continues at coordinate 1,709,322 of OX352246.1, forward strand.
ATTTTCCGTAAATAAAACGTAAATTGTATACCTACCTACATGACTTTCATATCCCGGAAGATTTGTAGATCATAATGGTAAAACTATGAGAATGGTATTGATTGTAATACAAAATTAAATGCTTTCTTGAGCGATATGATTGATATTTGTTTTTTTACAGTTATTACATCTTCTACTGAGAAAAGACAGACGACTACCTGGAAAGTCATCGGAGGCTTGGTGAGGCTCTGAAATACGAATACTCAGATAACCAGACCCGAACCAAATACCTTTATACCTTTATTTATCATACATACTATATCTTAAACTAGTTCCTGCCCGCGATTTCCACAAATTTATATCCCATAGGAACAGTTTTATGGGATAAAAAGTAGCGTAGGTTACATTCCAGCAATTGTAAAATTTCAGGCTGATCTATTTTGTAGTTTTTAATGCTAACTATTTTAATACTAATTCTTCGAGGCAAACAGAAGATGTATCAGCCATCAGAAGACTGAAGTGGAGATGGGCTGGGCATACAATCAGAGGTAGCAAATAATGGTCAGAAGCTATAACGTTCTGGTTCGTAGGAAATAATAGAAGGAAACGAGGTAGGCCATCGAGAAGATAGATCGACGATATAAAGGCCACAGCAGGTGGCATATGGTCTAGATTGGCTGGCAACAGGGATGAATGGTCAAATTGGAGGAAACCTTTGTCCAAACAGGCGCACAGACAGATACCGTAAGCAGACCATTAGTCTAAGGCCCGTATTATGAAAGCATGCTCAGTCATCGAGCTCCGCTTGAGTGATGCTTATGTCTAGTTTTGAGTGAATACTAATTTTCAAACAATGCTTGGGAGCTCATGTCAAAATCTACACTCACTCAAGTAGCCGTCAAGAGCGGATTTCCTCCGTCCACGCCTTCGAGTAACTGCTTAAACATATTATTGAACGGTTACCAAGCATTACTTGAGTAATTAAGGCTTGAGTAGAGATCACGTAATGACTGCTTAAGTAATGCTTGGGGAAGCTTTCATAATACGGGCCTAAGTCAGTGTATTTTAATGTATATTGTAAACTGTCTCATTCATCATCATCATCAGCCTATATCAGTCCACTGCTGGACATAGGCCTCCCCTAATGAGCGCCATCGCGCCCTGTCTTCAGCTTGCCGCATCCAGCATCTGCCAGCAGTCTTTCGCAAATCGTCATCCCACCTGGTCGGAGGGCGTCCTACACTACGTTTGCCGAGTCGAGTTTTGTAACTGTCTCATTAAAAGGCTTGTATTATATTATTATTGTTAATTCCTCGGGAGTTAAATATTTATAGGACCACCTAAGGATCATTTTCCGTACAACAGTGAAATAATATTTTAAATCGGTTCGTTCAATTACGAGGAGAACCTGTTGAAAACTGGAATAAAATTACTACAAAGACACATTGCTTTTATTAAACCTGATTTTTCAAAAATATGAACTTTCTTGCGTACTTTCGTTGTAGAGAAAACATTTTGCAGACTTGCGGACACAGAAAAGTAATATGACAAAGCTGTAAAATATGGCTTTAGCATCGTAAAAAAGTGGTTTACTTTTATTCAAATTTATATGACTTCGTTTTCATTAAGTGACGCTTTATATGCTTTCTGTTACGTATTAACTACTTTATTATATAATAACTTAAGTTATAACAGATTTTGTAGGCTTGTGAAGGTTACGAGTTTTATGATTTTTTTTTTATTAATCTTTTTATTTTTACGAAACTAAAGTTGTGTTGTATAATCAGTAGGTCACAAATATTATGCCGTATTTAAAATCAACTAAAAACAAGTGAAGTGCGAGTCAGACTAGTAGCACTAACTAGCTTAAACCACTGATGTGGTAACAAAATAGGTTTTCATCCCCCATCGTGTGCACGATGTTCTAAATTCAATTTACTTTATCCTCTAGTGAATAAAAACGGCTTTTGCACTTTGATATCGAATAGCAAAAATACTCTTTCCTCGCTGAGGTGGGATGAAAAGTTACGTGTTGCAGTCGAGTGCAAAGTTTTTTTTACCTCGTGCTCTTTAGATTCCCTCGCTAACGCACAGGATTCTAATTTTTGAATCACTCGCTGCGCTCGTGATTCTATTTTAGAACACTTCGCTTGCTCGGTCATCAAAATTGAGCACGCGGTTAAAAAGCAACATTGCACTCTTGTATAACAAATAACTATTAATATTTTTAACTGGCAACAATGAAAATGTTAAAACTGTTATGGACTATCAGCATGTCTAAGCGGAATGTTCACCATAATTTTGCTCCGATTCGACTATACCAAAATATTGGATGACTCACAAATCGTCAAATTTTTGCAATAACTTTTCAACAATTAACACAAAATGTTGTGTTATTGCATTCCGGACGAAAACAAGTACATAATAATAACACACACAGTCACGAGAAACTGTGTTATTGTGTACCTAATCTAAACAAACAAACAAAAAATACAGATATTTGTATCTGTATTTTTTGTTTGTTTGTTTAGATTAGTAAAACATTCAATAAAGCATTTGATAATGTTTGACAATTCATGTAAAAGTTCTATTAGCCCGTAATCTTCCACAGCTGGGCTTCCCTTGATTAGGAAGAAGCCCAGCAGTGGAAGATTACGGCAGTGCATCACGAAAAATACAAATACACATATATAAATACAAACATTTGATATGTTTGATAATTCAAGTAAGTAAAATTACTATGAACCTTATTATTATTTCCCTAATCAGGGAGAAGCCCAGCAGTGGAAGATTACGGGATAATAGTACTTTTACTTGACTTAGAGCATTTCAATCAATACAGTTTTTAATGCGAATTTTGTATACTTTTTAATTAAAGAAACCAGTATATTTACATAAAGTCGAGTAATCGTATTACTCTACTTCTACAGGTTTTTCCCGACCTATCGTATTTTTTAATCTGAACACTTACGTTCGTTACCATAAATCTAAGTGGATAAAAATACACATTTTGTTTGAATTTTGCATAATCAACAAAATAGTAATCTCACTATCTCACTAATATTATAAACGTGAAAGTTTAGATGGATGGATGGATAGATAGATGGATGGATGTTTGTTCCTTTATCACGCCAGAACGGCAAAACGGATCTGGATGAATTTGGCACAGAGATAGATTATAGTCTGGAATAGGACATAGGCTACTTTTTATCTCGAAATTCCTACGGGAACGGGAACTACGTGGGTGAAACCGCGAGGCGCTGCTAGTAGTAAATAAATATTTAGAATTTGTCAAAGATGTTAAGAGATTTATTATTTATTTTTTGGCGATTATGTGGACCGTTGTCCACAGCTGAACGTAGGTCCTCACTGAGCCTATAACGATAGGCTGGAGAAAACGGAGGATGAGGAGGAGACATGAGAATTCCAAGATGTCAAGTTACAGCACGTTAATTTCTTTTGCTTTTTAGTAGCTGTTTGGATTTGGACCGGTTAATCCGGTCCTTTAACAACATAAAGTTGTAATATACAACATAAAGTTGTTATAGGGATTTCATGACTGTAAAATTTATGCTCAATCCGTTTAGTACATTTTAGGTAAGCCATCGTACTTTACAATTTTTTGCTCGTAATAATTAGCAGCCCCTCTAGCAAGGGGAATGTTGTCTAGGGTAGAATAGACAATGATGACATTGCATCGACATACATTGCGTACTTTAATGAAGTCGATGGAAATTTCAAATAATTTAGGCATTCGATGACGAAGTGATGTAATTTTTCTCTATTCTACCCTAGACAACAATCCCCGTGCTATAAACATGTATAAATATAACTCACCGTAAAAAGTGCATAGCGAAAAGCGTTCGTCAACTGCATCTTCCACTTTTTCACATGTATATAAAAACTTCTTTGAACGTGCTGCTGTCTCGAAAGCTAGATGTCTAGTGCGTGTGGCCCGGTCGAATTACTCTGGCTTACCCGACTGTGACCGGCTATAGAGATGATAATACCTCAATACCCACCTCAGGTAGACGCTTTTGAAATATGCGACCTTTGCTATTGGATTTCTGTATATGCGAACCTTTTGTGTTCCCGTTCTATTTTTTGTGGATAGGAATGCAAAGTTTCGGGGAACTGGTAAAGCCTTTTAAGATGCTCGTGATTTCTGGAATATGTATATGTATATTTTTTTCCAAATTCGTATTTCAGTAAATAGAACACTGTGGTTCTACATTTGCAATGACTTTGAATACCTACACTTCAATAGATTAAGGCCCGTATTATGAAAGCTTCCCCAAGCATTACTTAAGCAGTCATTACGTGATCTCTACTCAAGCGTTAATTACTCAAGTAATGCTTTGGTAACCGTTCAATAATATGTCTAAGCAGTTACTCGAAGGCGTGGACGGAGGAAATCCGCTCTTGACGGCTACTTGAGTGAGTGTAGATTTTGACATGAGCTCCCAAGCATTGTTTGAAAATTAGTATACACTCAAAACTAGACATAAGCATCACTCAAGCAGAGCTCGATGACTGAGCATGCTTTCATAATACGGGCCTAAGTGTAAGACTACATAACAAGTAAACTAGTAAAACGTTCAGATGTAAATCTCACTTCTCACTATCTCACTAATCTCACTAATATTATAAACGTGAAAGTTTAGATGGATGGATGGATGGATAGATAGATGGATGGATGTTTGTTCCTTTATCACGCCAGAACGGCAAAACGGATCTGGATGAAATTTGGCACAGAGATAGATTATAGTCTGGAATAGGACATAGGCTAATTTTTATCCCGAAATTCCTACGGAAACGGGAACTACGCGGGTGAAACCGCGAGGCGCTGCTAGTATGTATATAAGTGTAATTTTATGTGAGCATGATGATTGGTAATGGTAACTATAAATACATTATAATAATAAATAATGCTGGACAATTCACCCAACACTATCCAGCCCCAAGCTAAGCAGAGCTTGTGTTATAGGTACCAGATAACTGATATACATTATAATACAATATACATAGATAGATATATTTTATTATACATAGGAAACGACAAGACCACCCTGAACAAATGTCTGCAGATCGTACACACTTGTCCCGAGGCGGAAATTGAACTCGCAACCTCCTGCGTCGCAGGCAGACCTTCGCCCACCGCGCCACAGAGGTCGTCATTATTGTATGAGTGCAATTAACTGTTTGAATCTTATGGTTTTGTTTGACTACAACTCTACTTCGTCGGCCATATTAATAATTATTAATTAATCATCACATTTTTTTCCTCGATATAAGTTAACCATTTTATTGTTTGATTAAATTTGTATTTTTATGTATGTTTTGTACTATGCCAGAAAATAAATGAATGTCTATCTATTCATCATCATCAACGTATGTTAGTCCACCGCTGGACATAGGCCTATCCTTATGAACGCCATAGCGCCCTATATTCAGCTTGACGGATCCAGTATGTGCCTGCATTCTATCGCAGGTCATCACCCCACCTGGCCGAAGGGTGTCCTCCACAACGTTTACCGAGTCGTGGTTTCCACTCAAGAATACCTTTACTCTAGCTTTGCCATAATACATTGGTAGTTCGTTCAATTCGAGAGCTAAACGAACTAATAAGATGTACTATGAAAAGTTTCTGGTAGATTGTGACAAGCACTGAGCGCTTCAACAGCGCTTATTACATAATAAGCGCTGTTGAATGGAAAATGGCGTCCGATACATATCGGACGCCATTTTCCAAAAGTGGTTCACCTCAGCCTAGGCCGTTTATGATGAAGGATTATCATCTCTATACCATTCTTTAGTAGCTACAATTCTCATAGCGCGTGTCAGCCACTCTCACATCGCTTTGTTTATAGAAGATTACCTATAAACAATAACATTAAAACGACACTCCATTGTACGTAGTGAAGTAAATGTAGTACATATTTATGCGCGTAAATCAAATTGTTAGTCATATTATTACTTTGTTTAATACTCATTTAGGTACATGGAAAATTCTATTATCTCACTATCTCACTAATATCTCACTATCTCACTAATATTATAAACGTGAAAGTTTAGATGGATGGATGGATGGATGGATGGATAGATAGATGGATGGATGTTTGTTCCTTTATCACGCCAGAACCGCTGAACGGATCTGAATGAAATTTGGCACAGAGATAGATTATAGTCTGGAATAGGACATAGGCTACTTTTTATCCCGGAATTCCCACGGGAACGGGAACTACGCGGGTGAAACCGCGAGGCGCTGCTAGTACTACATAAGAAGATATTTCTTCTATTTTTCATGCTATCGTACCTTTTGAAATAACGAAACAAAGATTTAATTTTCATGTCTTAATATTTTTCACAGTTCCTTCCTTTAACCATTGCTGTGTTACAATTACTAAAACAAATAAAAAATTGTTGGGAAGAATTAAACTAGGTACATAAGTACTTAGAACAAATCTTCCAACGATTTGCCGAAGAAATGGCGTTCATATATAATTATAATTAATAAGAATGTAAATTTAAATTCACATTCTTATGAACAGGTTACTCGGCAGCTTTGTCTCCTCATTATTTTTCATTTTTCACAATAAAATTTGTAGGCGGTTTTATTATTTTATAAAAGTAACCAGTCCTCTAACGCCATCTCTCTATAACAGACAAAACTAACATCAAGGTGTCTTCAGGCTTCTAGCAGCAGAGTTTAGTAACATTGCCGTTGTAACTCTCTCATTGTAGTCACCAGAGTGTCACTAGTTATTGTAGTTGAAGTTGCTTTGTCTAGATGGCGCTGCAGCGCTGCTTTAAAAACTAAGGTCTTAAATCTGACAAAAACAACTTTTTTATGTTTCGTCACTAAAGCGACAAAATTGGCACATTTGTTTCCGCATAAATATTTAAATGAAAAATAAAGTCAGTGGCATGAAAAATTTATTTAATTTTCTTTTAATTACATAATGATAATGCTAAAATAAATACAATAAATTGTTGGAATAATTATATTTACCTTAATTATTATTTTCAATATAAATAATTATAAATCATACAATAAAGCGACTAACCTTAAATAAATTATTTACATTTATTGAATAAGTTAGAGCAAATTCATTTTTCAATTCTTATAATTATTGTGATATTTTATCAAATGAAAATACCGTCTAAATATATTTTTTATTAGTAAATGTAAAATGACTGATAATGTAATCAATTAACAAAAACAAATGTTTTAAACTGTGCGTTTTCGAAAAAATAGTTTATTCACACAGTCGAAAAATTTTCTGGAAAAGTTTACAGAAAGATCTAACATTAAAAATAATGTAAGAACTTTATAAACAAAGAAAATTACAATCAAACAATAGAAATAAATAGGAACTAGTATTTACAATTGAAACAGTTGAGCTAACTGCAGACTGTTGCAAACAAATTCTGGAGGAAACTCAACTGATCCATCAATACCAGTCGGAAGCGTCTCCATGACGCTGGCTGCATTGCCCCGCTGTATGGCATTTATTGTTTTTCTTACTCCTACTAATTTCGGAAGATAATTTTCTTTAGTCACTCGGTGATACCTTGCCAACGTTGTTCACTGCACCAACGGAAAAAGTCATTTAAGTGAGTCTTATATGAGTTTTAAATGGAAGTTTTAAGATTGTCGAAAGGCACATGTGTATTTACATTGTGATTTGGCGTTGGCAAGGCTGTGCTTTACATGTCTCCATAAAAAGTTTGTGTTAATTTTGTTTTTCCAAGTGGGTACGTGATTTCTGAAAAAATCTTAATTATTTTTAAATGGAAGAAAAAGTTTTTTCAAAATACCCTTTAAATGTTTTGATAACTTTTAATTTTCATAGAGACAGTCACAAAGTGCAGTTATTATTAAGTGCGTGTATTAAATAAATATCAGATATTTTTAATTATTATTGATGATTCAATTTTGCTATGAAGTATCAATTACTTCTTAAACACAAAAAGTAGAAAATAATAATGAAAAAAAATATAATATGAGATTCCGAAGGTAAGCATATTTTTTTCATAAAACTCCCTCATAAAGTTAGAATTTTTCTAGATAATTAATTCTACGAGAAGCTAAAGCTTTTGTTGAGTTTTACACGGTTTTGTAAGATGTTGGGTTTTTTATAAGTTTCAATTATTGTTTATAATTAGCATTTTTTTTGTCGTTTGTGAAATCTTACTCATTACAAACTAAAATGTATTTACAAAACTCAAAACTGCGTTGCGTGTTAAAGTACAAACCTATCTTACTTAATATTTATCTAAAAAATCGACTATCGTTAATAATATTTGGATAATTTTTTTAATAATTTACAGACTCTTATCTACAGACAATAATGGAAGGACCCTGTTAATTCTGACAAGACCTAGACCATAAAGGTAACGTCCACTAAAGTGTTACTTTAGTTGGCTCAAACCTTTATAGCCTTTACGAACCGCTGAGCGAGGTATCGAAGAAATAAATGGTAACAAAGTAAATGAAATCACTACAATATAAAATTACAATTTCGTAAAAAATCACTTTGATGATTGACCCTACGCGGCTTGACGAAGTATCGACTGGATAACGTTTTTCATCATTTATTTCCAGGAAATTTGGTAAGTCTAGTGGAAATGGAAAGACAAACTGAATGGTTACTAAACTAAAACAGTCTCAACCGGTTACTACTCTGATTAAAAAACCAGGATATTTTTTGTTTACAAAGGGATTACAAAACACAAAGAATATTGGATGGAAAATATTTAACGGCATTGATAATTTGGTATCATCGAAGCAAAGCAGAAAGACTCGACACAATTTTTATTTATGAGAGCTTTCTTTCATTCATTATATTTTATAATTGATCTCTCCTTCGTTTTCGAATTCAAATTTTAAATAAATACGGTCCACGGTATGAGATTATGCGTTGTTGAACATTTGTGCGCGTTGTGTTTTAGTTTTTAGTGATAACCTTGCTGTTACCTTGTTGTTTTCTGTTATTGTTATCCGTTTTTGGCAAGCTTTTATTCATAAATGTCTTTGTTGACATAAAATATCTTGGATTCTAAATTGGAGTATAACCTAATACATAGGAATGTAAAGAGAAAAGCCTTAGTTCTGCAGTGGACAGTATCATTTTAGGCGATATTTTTTTTATGATAGTAAAAAAAGAGATTTAAGATGGGCTTCATTTGGAGTACCTAGAACCATCTAATATTTTATTATAAAAACTATCGTAGTTATGAAAACTGACGAATCCGAGGTACAAATGGGCAAACTGTTAGTGTTTTTCCAACACGAACTACGAATAGCTTCTTATTGATCGAAATAATTTTCTCAAAAAGATACTCTGCCAAGCCGCCCAATAATTACTAATCTTTTTTCAACAAAAAAGCTAAAATTGCACAAAAATCTACTGCGTCGCCTCAGCTGTATGATAATGAGATGGATGGTATCGCCAAACCTGAGGTGGTGAGTATTCCACCGGCACCTCCTGTGCAGCTCCCCCCGCACCCCACATCAGCACCGTCTGTCGGGGGGCCTCAGCTTGCATCCTCTCCTGTTCCGTAGAACCAGATCCATTAGACCCAGCTGGACTTGGCCCGGGCACCACGCTCGGAGATCTCCTCTCACCGGTTATCGGACTCATATATCGACCACTGCTGTCCACATACGCGTATTCTCTTGAAGGCGGTCTGTGGTACGGTGTGACGTCATACCCCGGTGGAGCTGGTTCGAGGAAGCCATTTGGGGGGTAGGGAGTGTAGTGGTAAGATAGGGGTTTGTATTGGTGGAAGAGGTTGTCGGTTGGGAGGAATCTATCGTCTAGGGGAGGTGGGGGGTAGTGTAGTGTTGGAGCTGGAGGGTATTCTCCATAGGGGGCTGTGTATGCTCCGTTTAAGTTGGTATATGCAGCAGCCACCGCGTCAGCCGCTAGGTAGTCGACAGGGGGCGGTGCAGGTGTTGTTGGCGCTCTTCTTTTATTCCTACATGTGGATAGAAAGTCTCTGAGCTGTGTCTTGTATCGTCTGGCTGCTCTAGGAGGAGTGGTGATGGTGGTCTCGCAGCCGGAAAGCTGCTCTGATTCGGAAAAATATAAGCTGTTGAGACCAGTGTCGAGGTAGCTCACTTTGAAGTCCATTGTCCGTTTGCCGAGGAGATCTCTGCCTTCTTCTTCCCTAGAAAGAATAATGGAGAATGTTATTTAACAAATGATTACAAAAACTAGACAAAAGATCGACAAACTAACCAAATAACGACGAATACCTGTGTCTTATAGTACTTCAAAATGCTGTTCCTTCGTCATTCATCGTCGTAATTGGCTTTTTATATCTATTTATATTTAAATTCCGGGTTGTCTGGCAGAGATCGCTCTTCAGCGATAAGGCCGCCAATTGTCACTTATATTATTATTGTTTAATTTATAAATTCTTTTTAGTTTTAAGTGTGCAATAAAGTATGTTCTATCTATCTATCTATCTATCACCACCAGCTTTTACCAGCCCACAGCTGGACAAAGGCCTCCCCTGATAAGCGCTTAATTCGCCCTTGTAAGGTAATAAGAGGGTAATTGTAATTATTAATGCAATAGGTAATCTCCACGCTAGGCATAAGGGTTGGGGTTCGCAGTTCTTTGGTGGACCTATTCTGCAGGGGACGCTGGTGCCCACTTCCCGTTCGATATCCCTTAGTCGCCTCTTACGACAACCGTAGCAAGTTTTGGGGTAATTATGACCATATTTTTTAAAATTATAGTTAAGAGGTTCTTACATAAGCGGTCGATGCGTACTGATGACAAAGTCAGGCTTGGAGTTCTTATAGACGAGTCGCGAGGAGGTCTGCAGCCACTGCCACGGGCCGTCTTTGGTCTGGAAGCGGTATGCTATCATGCCGGAAGCCCCTGTTTTTAGTACTGCAACAAAAGCGAGATTGTCAATTGCCAATCCATTGACACATTTTCGTTTCCTCTTGTTTATTACTTACAACAGTAAAAGACTCGAAACATCCGTCAAAAGCTCAGATACACTTTTGGTCGCTGAATCAAGAGTGTAAGTATTCTAACCAATTAAAAGAAAAGAGTTATATTTTCGGTATGTATGTTTTTTTATGTGTGTTCGCTGATTTCTCTGTCGAACATGGACCGATTTGATAGTTTTTTTTACTATTGTACCTATGTAATGATCCCGAAATTGCCATTTTATATTCCCGAGGAATACGCTAATCTTGACCGAGGTTACCTATTCGAGCCGTTTGGGGTGGAAACCCTAGGTCCTTGGGGTCCTGGGGCACATGGAGTATACAAAGATCTATCAAAACTCCTAATAAAGTCCACAGGTGATCGGAATGCTGCCTTTTATTTCGGTCAACGAATTAGCATTGCCATTCAACGTGGCAATGCTGCCAGCATTCTGGGCACTTTGCCTTCTGGTGACGGCTTAGATTTTTAGAAAATAGATTTAAGTGTAAATATTAGTTGTAGTTATTATTGTATTGTATATTTCCCGAGGAATTAGTATTTCTCCCGATAAACTTAAATAAAACCGGCCAAGTGCGAGTCGGACTCGTGCACGAAGGGTTCCATACCATTATCTATAAAAACGGCAAAAATTCACGTTTGTTGTATGCGAGCCCCTTTAAATATTTATTTTGGAATATTTTTTTACGTATTTATTGTTATAATGGCTACAGAAATACATCATCTGTAAAAATTTCAACTGTCTAACTATCACGGTTCATGAGATACAGCCTGGACGGACGGACAGCGGAGTCTTAGTAATAGGGTCCCGTTTTACCCTTTGGGTGCGGAACCTTAAAAACGGTGTAGATATTAAGGGATTTAAAGTTTGTTATTAGTTTTTTTTCAATGTAATCAAAGATTAAGAAATATATGTACATAAGATTGTAACGTATATTCGAATAAGTACCTATCGAATCTATAATATGACGAATCAAAGTAAGAGGCAATCAATCAGCATCGAATGGATCCACATACAACAGGAACACTTACATTCTTGATGAGCGCTGGCTACGTACGCCAGATCATCGTAATGTACAAGATCATAGCCACCCATGTTGCCGAGCTCAGCATCCGTGTACCCGAGCAGCATTTTACCCCTGTAACAAATAACAAAGTATTTAAAACCTACATGCTAAGTAATATAACAATACTAGCAGCGCCTCGCGGTTTCACCCGCGTAGTTCCCGTTCCCGTGGGAATTCCGGGATAATAAGTAGCCTATGTCCTATTCCAGACTATAATCTATCTCTGTGCCAAATTTCATTCAGATCCGTTCAGCCGTTCTGGCGTGATAAAGGAACAAACATCCATCCATCTATCCATCCATCCATCTAAACTTTCACGTTTGTAATACTAGCAGCGCCTCGCGGTTTCACCCGCGTAGTTCCCGTTCCCGTAGGAATTTCGGGATAAAAAGTAGCCTATGTCCTATTCCAGACTATAATCTATCTCTGTGCCAAATTTCATCCAGATCCGTTTTGCCGTTCTGGCGTGATAAAGGAACAAACATCCACCCATCTATCTATCCATCCATCCATCTAAACTTTCACGTTTATAATATTAGTGAGATTAGTGAGAAATGCTTTTTTTTTCAAATATAAAAAAAAATAAAATAATAAATTAATATTTATTATTTTCTGCTGGGGAGCAAAGTTATCTGAAGTGGCGACCGCTATGCAACGCGAAATGTAAAGGGAGATCATCAACTCGATGAACGGATGACATTGTAGCGGTTGCAGGAAATGTATGAAGGCGGCTCAGGACCGTTTTAACTTTTAAGTGGCGTCGTAGGGGAGGCTTTAGCATGTGCAACGGTGGACAAGCGTCCACCGTTGGACATATCTCCTTAATAACAATTAAAAAGTGAAAAAAAAACTATAAATAGGTACATTATAACAGTCCACAAGCGTGGACTGCTATATATAGTTTCAAAAGTTTTATTGTTATGGTGTACTTATTTATAGCTTTTTTTTCATTGTTGTAGTTGTTACTAAGGAGATATTAGAGAGACGGATTTGCAAGCGATTTCAAAGCGAGGCGAGTGCGCGACGAACTTCCTTCTAGTGCGCAGCCCACTCGTTTGCCTCGCTTTGAAATCGCTCGCAAATCGCCACTGTGATAAAGTTCTTAGACCTGACCTTTACGTTAGGCGTATTTATAAGATTGGTCATCTCAGATCACGGCGCACACCTGTTTACGCCATTAAAATCGACCGCAACGAAACACGTAATCAAAAAATTCTAATCGAAGCTCTTGATGTTTATATATACCTGCATAAAAAGAAAACTACCTTAATTCCACTATATTCACAAGATCCCCAATCAATTCCATCAGAACAGAGTTTAGTTGTATGCAGTTTTTCCTTGAAGTTCATTTACCTAAGTCTGTGCGGTCCAAAATAGAGATATTTACAGCTCGTAAGATTAAGATAATAGCCACAGCACGGTGCTAGATCCCCATCACACACTCCAAACATTTTTTCTACCAAGCACCGTGTAAAACGTTAGAGATCACTTTCGTCACGGCTATTCCTCTATCAATTAACAATATGCTATGGTTTTTAAGCGATTGAGTATTTCCGTTATTGTTATTTTATTCTTGTTCTTTATCGATGTTGTTTCGACTAGAGGATTGCTTGTGCCTTTGTTTTCTAATGTGTTCTCCATATCCTGTACCAATCTGTCTAAAAGTAATTTTTAATTTTCAAAATTAAAAATTCAAAGTTTTTTATTTCCTTTAGACCTTACAGGACTCTTGGACACGTCACAAAACTCAGATTACATAAGTAAAACTAGGAAATAAAGTGATAACTGTGATTTTTTTAAGGTAAAGTAAAGAAGCGAACAAGAAACCTTAGAATGTTAGTTTTCGAGTTGGAGCAAAACTCGTCCCAAGCTTTTTTATCCTCTAGATAATCTGATATTTTATAGTAATAATGTCGGTCTAAGAAAGGTACAGGATTATACATATTGCAATCCTTATCTGAGTGATTCATCATCATCTTTTAATGTGATGCGATGAGGTACCTAAAGTGTCTGGCAGTCATTTAGAACAAATATTATTATACTCACCGTTGATCCATAGAGACTAGAGACAGATCAAGCTTGTGCTTGCTCTTGAACATGACTTCCTTCTGCGGGATCTCAAGCAGACTGGGGGGGCCGAAGGGCGCGCATATCGCGAACAACGCCAAAGGCGGCTCCTCGGTCTTCTTGTTTTGCCCGTGGAGGACCTTGATCCGACCCCGGATGTCTAGCCTCTGGAAACAGAAGAAAATTGAAATTTTCTTGAGCTTATTGTGAACTACGATGGTACACAGGGTTCGTTTTTCTAAATCTAAAACAACATCAGTAGTTTAGTCTTTCTTCCGGTAAACACACATCTTCAGGTTATGAAAAAACAACGAAAAATAGTATTACAACATTTAACTCTCTAACTCTGTCGTGTTCTTTAATAGTTTCATTGCTTATGACGCATGTTTCCACTAATATAGCTAGAGCGCGTGCCTTTGTATCGCACTGCAGAGGCTGGGCAGTGAATGTGTCAAATACCTATTTTATTCCTTTCTTTGGACGTCCGATGTAGGTCGGCGGGCGAAGCTCCGCATGCGACTCTACATCAAACACCTAGGATGGATGTTTTTACAATCCATAATTTAATTTAATAACTGTGGTTTAAATTTACGCTTCTTTTACGCTGTCATTGTGTTTATTATAAAATAAATATGGTAACTTACTATAGTGTATATTCGTCATAACTTACCAAGAAACCTGAAGTATTATCCAGCAAGCACCTAAACCTAACAGTAAAACTTCTTTCCAGCAGATGCGCCCGATCTGCCCTGAGTACATCCTGCATGTTGAGGTTGTTGACCTCTGTGGGCAGGAAGGAGTTCCAAAGCAACTGCCTCTGAAGCTCCTCGCGGTCTTCGGAATGGACTAGCTCGTACACCGACTGGTGGACTATGTCTGACTGGAAATAAACAAAATGAAGCTTAAGAAATGTTTAGAATCAAACACAATTTATTTTTACAACAATGAGAAAAAACACATTTGTCGATAAGACGTATAAAAGGTTGCTAAAAGGTCCTATCTCAGCGTTACGCTTGCTACTGGTAAATAGCTACTACCCACGTTTCACATTTTTTAAGTTTTCCAAAAAATCTCATATGTTGGAGATTATTGACATACAGTTTATGATAAAACACTGTTTTAACCGGATTGATCGCGTACCTATATAACACGCGTACGTAACAGTGTTTTATTATGAGTTCTCGCGAAAATAACCTTAGAATATATTCTAAACAGTTTATGGATATATTTTTTCATATTAAAACCTTTTTCCTTTCATTAGCTTGTTTAGTATCTTTAGTGGTACAAAAAATTTAAGTGAAGAGAAAATCAATAATTAATTTATAATACATTATAAAATTTGACCTGTCTAAGAGTTTATTTTGTAAGCCTAAGAAATAAAATTATTGAAATCTGAAATCTTAGTCTGGGTACTGGTTACGGGAACCAATAATAATTTAGTCTGCATAACAAGATAATAAGCCCACAAACAAACTGTTTACAGGCGAAAAAGCAAGTCATAATCGCATAGTAAATCAATAAACCAAAACCAACCCTAAAAATTTATTCAAGCTTAACCATTAACCGATCATCTGTAACGAAGACGGACGTGTTAATTCAGACCCCACAAAAGCTTTTGATGCTTACGCCTTTCGTAAATAGAGCTTAATTTGGCTTGTTGCTAATAAGTATCAAGTTCCCGTGGTACAATAATGAAAGACCGTGTAAACCGTGTGCATAATGCGGCAACAGCCCATGGTGCAAGAATAAGACTAATTGATAATCAATGGGGTTCGTCAAGGCACGCTGTTCGAACCCCTACTCTACGTCACCATATAAATGAATCATAACAAAAATATGGCCTAAATAAAAGGTGCACGGGTTTCGAAGGGTAGGTGAACGAACATATTGTGTTAGCGTAGACGTCAAGAGATGATTTGTTGGGTAATTGGTTTTGTTCTTATGGAGTAGGGGTTGCTACGCTACTGTTTGTTGATACACTATTGTTTTGGCAATGTTGTGTGTGTGGTTTCTTTATCGGTGATTGATGGGCGAGCTGTTTTATGTTGTTTTTATTCTTTTGTTTTTGTTTTCGTGTTTTTATTTCAAGCTTGAAATGTTACCCGTAAAGTTTAGTATGCTGTAAATAATCTGAACATAAAACAGTAGAATATTATGCATAATTAGTCTATCTAATTTAGATTTTAGTTAATGTTTTAGTTAGAATTAATGTTCATTACCGAAATATGTCCACCTATATTGTGAACCATTTTACAAAACTTACGTTTGAAGTAAAACATTTAAAAATCTAAACATTTACAACATCAAAACGCACGTGCCGACCCCTCAAGTAAATCCACAGACAACTGTTAGTTACAAGAGTAACCATTAACTTGTCGATCGATAGCCTACCACCTGGTGAGCGCGCTTTACTCGATCTAACTTAACTCCCCCAATGATAACTTGATTGGAGGTAAGAGGGATACTATATGACTCATCGGAATAATTGACTGGATCGGAACTCTAAATTCAAACTGACTGAACTCTTGTGTAAATAATTTAGAATTGAGCAAAAAAGTTAAAACAAAAACAGGTATGTATGTATGTTTTTTTAATGTATTTTCATCAATTTGTCTGTCGATTTGGAAAATTCTTTCGTTATTGTATGGTGAATAATTCCGAGGTAATCGCATAAAATTGTATTTCCGAGGAACAAGTTTTTGTCCCCAAAAACTTAAAAAACAATGTAACTACAAAGGAATTTTAGGTTGGTTTTTAGATTTTTCAAAACAATAAATTTATTACGGATAAGAATATATACTTTTATCAAAAGACCTCGACTGTCATTTACAGAATAAACTAGATTATTATTTTGCATATTTAATTTTACAAAATAATTATTGTTTGGATTCGTAGGTCCTTATCTTGAATCAGTTTCTTACGTGGCTTACCCTTGATAGATGTATCCATGTAAAGCCATTGTGTTATATCTATTTCCAACCCAATTATTTCGGAACAGGCAGGGTTTGTTATAGTTTCAGTATGCCTGGAAGTTTTACATCTATTATTCATGCCCCGTCAAAGTTACTCAGCTAACCGAATTACTCGCTCGAAATGAACATAAACAAAATCGGGGGAACTTTATATGCAACAGAAAGTTTTATAGTAGGGGACGGATTTCAAGCAAAAACTAGGGGTCTACTTTGATAATATTTCATTGGGGCTTTATTAGCGGTAATGAAGGACATTTATTAATGTGCGCTTTTTAGGGTGACAAGATCCTGTAGCATTTTATTGTAGCTAAGCTGTAAGTGGCAGGGTTGACTTTTAATTTTTCTGCCAATTTTCGTTCTACTTAAATCTGAATTATGTAAGGCTAATGCCACACTATACGTGCCAAGCTTAGAGCTTAGCTAGGAGCTACGCTTGTGTACAAGATACACAATGTGTCAATGTCACATACAAGACGCCGTGCCGTACGCGTTCGTTT
Source organism: Eupithecia exiguata (assembly GCA_947086465.1). Lineage (NCBI taxonomy): Eukaryota > Metazoa > Arthropoda > Insecta > Lepidoptera > Geometridae > Eupithecia > Eupithecia exiguata. Next base: position 1,726,877 of record OX352246.1, read on the forward strand.
GCGTAGCTCTCGCTTGGTGACTAATCAGGCACCTATGCCACACTATACGTGCCAAGTTTAAAGCTTACCTAGGAGCTACGCTTGTGTATAAGATACATAATGTGTCAATGTCACATACAAGACTCCGCGCCGTATGCGTTCGTTTGCGTAGCTCTCGTTTGGTGACTAATCAGGCACCTATCCCACACTATACATACGTGCCAAGCTTAGAGCTTACCTAGGAGCTACGCTTGTGTACAAGATACACAATATTATGTCAATGTAACGTACAAGACGCCGCGCCGTAAACGTTCGTTTGCGTAGCTCTCGCTTGGTGACTAATCAGGCACCTATGCCACACTATACATACGTGCCTAGCTTAGAGCTTAGCTAGGAGCTACGCTTGTGTACAAGATACACAATATTATGTCAATGTAACGTACAAGACGCCGCGCCGTAAACGTTCGTTTGCGTAGCTCTCGCTTGGTGACTATTCAGGCACCTATTTATGCGCGTGGGGTGTAACATCTCGTCTCCCAAGCCAACCTGCATGTGGTGCACCCTGTTAGATAACAAACTAGGCTCTGGTGAAAATAAAAAACAATCTTCTTGATTTGATAACTCATACAATTTACAATTATTTTCCATTACTCTGACACTGACAGAAATTGTGTCTAAGAAAACACATATTGCCATTATAAAAAATTATCAAGGTGTACTACAAAAACAAGGAGAATGTCAAATGAAACTCCCATTTATTTATACTTCTGACTATTTGTCACTTTTAAAAAATAAGTAATGTATCTAATAAAGACTTAAATACAAATGTATTTGCTACCATAAAAATTAAACATTAAAAACCTAGATTAATTTGTTTATCATGTATCTCATTATAAGTGAACCATGTGTTTGTATGAGAATAAAGTTCTTTATGCCTAAAATTACATCCAGGAGTTTCTATGAACACCCCTAAAAACTTGTTATAGTAAAACTGGCTTTCTTTTATTTGCCTTGATAAGAATTATAATTACCTTGATAAAAAGCTGGTGGGTGTGTTGTAAAGGTACAGTTTCAAAAGTACCTTCTTAACGATGGTAATTAATATTAAAGTTTTACGTCGTTGTTTAAAACGGTTAATCCATATTTAGGGTTACGCGCAGAACTACTGTGTACTCAGAAAGTTATTTTTTAGTTGAATTATTACACACAATAGCAAAATAATTATAAGGCTTTAAAAAAACAGCGTGTATCGCTACCTGCATTCACACTAGCGCCGCCACCTTCATCATCCTCATCAGCCTTTAATAGTCCACGGCTGGACATAGGCCTCCCCTAATGACCGCCATAGCGCCCTGTTTCAGCTTGTTGCGTCCAGCATCTGCCTGCAGTCCTTCGCAGGCCGTCATCACACCTGACCGGAGGGCATCCTACACGAAGTTTGCCGAGTCGCGGTCTCCACTCGAGAACACGTTTACCCCACTATTGTGTATTATTATTTCGTTAAAAAAGAATGTATAAAAATCCATTGGGCAGATCGTGATAGGTACCTTTTTTTATACCTAGATAAGTGTAAGTACCTATATTTCTGTTGTACAGTTTAGGCAGAGATGCGAAGTTGCTCTTGGTGGCCACCAAACTATGTTTTAATTTAAAAAATAATGCTGGATAATTCATACAGCCATTATCTAGCCCCAAGCTAAGCAAAGCTTGTGTTATGGGTACTAGACAACTGATATACATAAATTATACATAACATAGAGATTTTTTACTATACATAGAAAACGACCAGAACACCCTTAACAAATGTCTGCAGATCGTACACACATTTGTCCCGAGGCGGGAATCGAACCCGCAACCTCCTGCGTCGCAGGCAGGCCTTCGCCCACCGCGCCACAACGTTTGATTTGAGGTCGTCAAATTAAACGTTGTGGTTAACAAGCTATAAAATAAAATCGCGTAGTGCCTCTAATTAGGGTATATATGTACCTACATTATATATTGTGTCAATATCTTATTATATGACTCTACCTTCTCCAGAAATATGCTTCATATTTGATAATAATTACTATTCATAAAACTGTTAATGCATCAAATTTGACTTCTCTAAGTGCTTATTTTGTAAGCCCAAAGAAATAAAGCTATTGACATTTGACTTTAAATATTACATTCAGACTGAGAAATAATTACGAAACCTATATATGCGAAAAAAATACTAGGTGCTTACTTCAAAGAGCGGAGTAGTGCAAACAGTAGAGCCGAAACAAAAGTTTAAATGCATTAGAAGTGGCCAACCAGACGTTCTACCGTAAACAATAATCAATAAAAATCGTGTAAAATAACTTCACTTACTTGATGGAAGCCTAAATAACTTTCGATACTGTGTGTCGCGAAGAAAACTTCTCCTTCGCACGTCAGTATCATCAGGAAACCGTTGAGGGCCTGGAAAATTACAAACGGATAAAAATAAGTAAGATTTACTAAAAACAAACGCCAAATACAATTTCAAATTTAAAGCAACACGCGTGACCCGAGAACTGGTGAGTATCTGGCACAGCGCATCGTCATTGCCATACAGCGGGGCAATGCAGTCAGCGTCTTGGGCACGCTTCCGACTGGTATTGATATGGATCAGTTGAGCTACCTGTAGATTGTTTGCAACATTATGCAGTTAGCTCAATTGTTTCAATTGTAAATACTAGCTCCTATTTGTTTCTTTTATTTGATTGTAATTTTCTTTGGATTATATTTTTCTAAAGATTACCAAAATAACAAATAATTCTATAATAAAACACTGTTTTAACCGGATTGATCGCGTATATTTTATATTTTGTTTATAACCTGACGTTTCGGAGGCTTTTCAGCTTCCATGGTCACAGGCAGACTGAGGTGACATTTGTCTTTACAAGTAATTTGAATTTTGCATATCTACCGTCAATTATACAACTTTAATTATAACGTTCCGTATGTACGCAGTAATCACTAACAGTGTCTTGATGGGTTGTAGCTATGGATAATATACGCGATCAATCCGGTAAAAACAGTGTTTTATTATGAGTTCTCGCGAAAATAACCTAAGAATATACTAAATAATTCTATCTCAAATCTCCCAATGTTGGGACAAGACCTCTCTGTTTCCGCCATGCGTCACAATTCTAACAGCCGGTTTTAAACGCAGTGGGACTACACTCTTAATACAAAGCACTAATTGTAGCATACTAGCAGCGCCTCGCGGTTTCACTCGCGTAGTTCCCGTTCCCGTGGGAATTCCGAGATAAAAAGTAGTTTATGTTCTATTCCGGACTATAATCTATCTCTGTGCCATATTTCATCTAGATTCGTTCAGCCGTTCTGGCGTGATTGAGTAACAAACATCCATCCATCTATCTATGCATCCATCCAAACTTTGACATTTATAATATTAGTGGGATTAGTGGGATACAAGCACTTATCCTACTTAAGTTTTGATTATTTGTTTTACGAACCAAGTCTAGATTTCTCCACATACAAGTAAACACACTAGAGGCTAACAAAAAGTTTAAACTATTGTCAAATTATAATAAGCGTGAAAAATCGATTTAAGCCAGTTTATTTAATTAATCACCAGTAATATTAGTTTTAGAAAACCTAACTAATTTTTACTGAAAAAAAATCACAGTGCAATCTTTTCACGAGAGAGCTTTATAAAATTATATAGTGTCCCACATCCAAAATATCCCCCAAGAATTTTTTGTACATTATCGTACTTAAAGTGGATTGTAAAGTAATTTTCTAATATAGACTCATTCATGACTAATGCTAAAAGTCGACAAAATCCCGGCATTTTTCCTATCAGAGCTGTCACCCCAAATTGTTCCGTCAGGGTAGTAAAGAGGGTAGTTTTTGTAGTTACTGAGCAATTTCCCCGAAGTTTGGAATAACTGGCGAAGTTGCCGGTGGAATAGCGGGGCGCGCGTTTCCGTTGTCTCACGGCATTTTATAGTTATTTTTACGAATTACGTTGGCTATGGAGCAAAGAAAGCAGGAGCAGTGCTGCAGTGGGTCATACATCAGATTACGAAGATAGTAAATGTAATTTGAGATTTATGTAATCCAGTGGGATGCAGTTGAATTTAAACAGATAGATCCTTAGTTGTATTCTTGTCAAAATTTTATGTAAGAAAACCGTTTCTAGACATTTTCTTTTAGCTTCTATAAGATACTAGCTAAATCCGCCCACGATTTAATTCGCATGGCTTTTAGAAATACCCCAACTTACGTTAGTTTCCATGCTAACTTGACAGTTTTTTAGTTTTAATTGTAGAACAACTGCCGTAGATTTATAAATAAAGGAACCTCCATGTAAAATTTCAGACTCGTAGCTCTTGTAGGTACTTTTAGATATTTCTAGATGAGTCAGTTAGTATTTTTTTTTAAATACGATTTTTTATTTTCCACAATTATATAGGTGTAGGATTGAGAAAATTTTTATTATTTTTTTTTTATATTTGTAGGCCTATCGGTGTAGTTTTCCAAGTCCGGTTACTAATTCAGTAGTTTCTGAGACTTCGGACACTGTCGGCCAAGGTGTCTCATCAATTACATATCACGCGCATGAACAGTAAGTAAATGAAGTTATTAAGGCTCAGTAGCGGATGCGATTCCCACCTCGAGACAAATATTTGTACGATCTTAGCCATCAGGTTCTCTTATACAACCGTCTGTGATCAGAATTTTGGAGCCTTTTACATCATGTTAGGGCACATTCATATTACAGCATCCATTTTATGGGATTAGTTTTTTCCGTGATGCCGTATGTAGTTGTAGGAGTGAGTTCACACACCCGAGTGTATTCTGGATCCAGTAAACGATTGTTTCCAGTAGCGAAAGATACATAAAAAACAGTCCTGTAAAAACGGATCCGCTGCGTGAATGCGCCGTTAGTCATGACAATGGAAACAAGCCGCCAACGCTCAGCTCGTACCTACTGTAAAACGTGAGGTAGGTAGGTACCTACAGCTGTATGTCGCATACTTTTTGCGCTTGCGTCAATTGATTTATTGGTGACAATTCGTTATTTATAAATAAAGTTTAATTGCGCTTGTCAGAGAATGTGTTACGGGACTTTATGAAGATATTTCCTATGATAATAAGGTATGAATTCGTTTGAGGTGACAGTATAATTTTTTTCATTTTTGTCCACCGCGTGATGATCATACGGCTCACTTTGTAGACAAAACCGTATTTATTTAGAGTCATCATAAACAAACAATTTATTTCTTTAGTTAAAAGTTTAAACCGAGAACAAGCTGCTAGGCACACGTAGTGAAGAAAGCCGTTTGCTCAAGTGGGACGCTAAGGGATGTTTTAGACCGGGCCGTGCCCGGGGTGGGTCGTGTAATATGGCCCGGACGGGACACGGATTTGAAAAGTTACATACATTTTGTATGGAGCAGTTTACATTAAACAGTGCATGATCCGTGTCCCGTCCGGGCCCATGTGCTCGATGGGGCCCGTCTACTAACTTCTTCTATTACCAATATTCAAGAGTATGGTAAAGGAACACTATTTGTCCTGTTGTCACTGATCACACCCCTGTTTCCTCTTATAAAATGTAGATATATATATTTATGTATTTATAAAAGTATGTTTATGTATTATAATTAGGTATATATAAATATTATGTATATATATTTATTTAGGTATTTTTAAAATTATAGTTGGTAGGTTATATATATGTTGTATGTACTAAGATTTGATATTGTAATTGTATTAGAATTTTATAATTATATTGGCTACATACTAATGCACACAGATCTCCGTTCAATCCAACGATCCTATCCATCCACGGTTGTCTGGTAGAGATCGCTCCTGAGCGATAAGACCGCCAATTGTCACATTTTTCTTATTTACTCCATTTTATCTTTGTCTGCTATTTTTAAGTTATGTGTGCAATAAAGCATTTTCTATCTATCTATCTATCTATTCTGCAAGAGGCGATGCTGTCCGCTTCCGGTATGTCCCTTACGAGTCTAGTCGCCTCTTACACACACGGAAAGAGTTGAGGTCGTGCAAATTCTAAGCCAGCACCTGGCACCCAGAGCTGGGTCATTGGGTCATCTCATTGTCATCATCAGCCTATGTTAGTTCACTGCTAGATATAGGTACCTAGGCCTCCCATATGAGCACCATAGCGCCCTGTCTTCAGCATGACGCATCCAGCATCTGCCTGCAGTTTTTCGCAGGCCGTCATCCCACCTGGCCGGAGGACTTCCTGCACTAAGTTTACCAAGACGACTCGGTAAACGTAGCGTATCTCTAGTTTAGTTTCTTCCTCGGATGTATGGTAGTTCTAATGTGTCGTGTCAAATAAATATTTCATTTTCATTTCATCTCCTTGTCTCCACGCAAGAACACGTTTAGGTACCCCAGCGGTTTCAGCTTGCTAATTCTTAGAGCTATCGGGTCATCTACTTGATATAAAATAAGAGATAGAAGGTACATAGTTTACCTGTAGAAATAGCTCTCCGTCCGGCATCGCGTGGTCATAAGGCGAGTGCTCCCTCCGGTGGCCGTGGAGGTCCTCTTTCTCGTTGTGCATGACCACTGGAACAAACAGTAGATGGTTAAGAACATAACAGGTGTTCTATAGAATTTGATTGTTTTGATAAAACTCTAAATTGACTTCGAATCTTTTAAGGTTTTTTTTGTTATAGTGCTAACCCGCACTCTGTGTATCTCTAAGAAATGAAATAAGTTCCAAGTAGGGTAGGGCGCGGGTTCGAATCCCGCCGAAACCGATAATTTTTGGGACTTATTTCATTTCGAATCTTTTGTTTCTCTCTCCCAATAAGGTAAATAAGGATGATGCGATAAAAACCCTTTTGAAAGATGAGCTTTGACCAGTTCTTTCTATCGTTGACTGTACCTACTACCTATCCAATGGAGGAAAACTGTGTAGGTACTTGTCTATGCAAAACTGTACCAGCGATGGGCGGGGCGGAGACGACAAATCGCGGCAGTTCATCTAATAGGGAGTCTGTGATAACATGTGCTCGTTATAGGGAGAGATCTGCTGAGGGAAACTGGCTCTTATGCTAGTACATCTACGCAAAAATTATATTCAATGCCTATCATAAATATAGTAAACTATCAACCCACTGCGGCTTCGCACGGGTTGCAGTTTAAGGTTGATCGTTTCGTGTTGGCGCGAGATTCCTTTTTTGTGTTTTTTTTTAATAATTTCAGCGTTCTAAAAGGAATAAGAGTAACGGAGAAGTAATTTATCGCAAATCGTTCGTTATCGCAATCGTCGTCGTCAACCATTTTCTATTGAAAATGGTTGACGACGACGATCGATCAACCATTTTCTATTGAAAATGGTTAGCGATTAACCGTGAATCGAACTAATTTCTTTATTAGTTAATAAACTAATAAAGAAATAAGTTCGATTTACGGTCAGGTAAGTTCGGTTTGCTTGGTGTGTTTGGGAAAATAAGAGTTTTTGGGCTAATCAACATATTCCCAAACGCTTCCAATGCCTATACAATTGAATCGAAGTTGGTATACATTTATTTTTCCGTTAGATTTTTTTTCCTTATAAAACAATTTCTTTTGGTTTGAATTGAACAATATGGACGTGAACGACATGTGGTTCCAGCAAGAGCAGCAAGAGCAAGGCGCTACTTGCCACACAGCGAACGACACAATCGACATTCTGCATGAACGGTTTGAGGGTGACGTGAATTTGGCCACCAAGATCGTGTGATTTGACTCCGCTAGACTTTTTCTTGTGGGGTTTTCTGAAGTCGCAGGTCTATGCCAATAAACCACATTCGACCGTTGCCCTGAAAGCCAACATAACGCAGGCCATCGCTCGGATTCAGCCGGATCTATGCAGCAGAGTCATTAAAAATTGGACCTCTCGGATTCGTGCCACCATACGAAGCCGCGGCGGACATTTGAACGATGTGATATTCCATCCATAATGGCATAAATGGGCCTTTTAAATAAAAAATAAATTTCGTTAATATCTCACACACATCTTGTTTTATTCAATTTTAACATCGACCCGTCCTTGTTGAAAGACCCTTTAGAACCAAGAAAAAAACAAAAGCCTCAAAAAAAATACCTCCCGCTTACACGAAACGATCAACCTTATACGACTTCGTTCGTGATATGCTAGACATTAAAATTTGCTCAGGGTGTTCTGGTTGTTTTCTATGTATAATAAAAAATACCTATCTATGTATTGTATTATTTTATGTATAAACAGTTATTTAGCACCCAAAACATCAGCTCTGCTTAGCTTGAAGCTAAATAATGCTGTGTGAATTGTCCAGCATCATTTATTATTTATTTATAAATCATTCATTCATTGGTGAAAACCGTATAAAAATCCGTTAACATACGGTAAAACGGCCATACGGTTATACGGTTTTTACCAACCGGACGGATACGCTTTATAAGAATTGAGCAAAATGCAAAATAATTAACAATTTTACAAGGTAAGTATTTAACCTATACTCCAGCTAAACTCGATGTGAAATGTTTGTAAAGTGCTTTCTCAAATGTGGAAAAAAAACATACCAAGCTACGCATGAAGTTTTACGAGTTAATAATAAAAGGATACATTTCGAAATTATTATTTTTGAAAGAAACGTACAATATGGCTGGTTTATGGTCATTTGGTGCCAATTACCTCCGCCGTGTGGGAGACGCCATATGGACTGCTAGGGATGGGCTGTGTCGTTGGAAACTATCGATGAAAGCTACTAATGGAGGTAATATCGATATTTTGAATTGCAAGATAAGAAGATAAGAGTTTCAGTTCGCTATTTCCGAGTTGTTTACGATCAGTTTTAAAAAGGTAATGTTTGTTTATAAAAAAATAACCAAGTTTACTTGGTCGCGTAAGTTGAATAAGGTAAGGTATGGATGCTTTTAGACTTTCAAAAACAATTGTTGAAAAGGAGCTTAAGCCCTAGTACCTATGCTGTGTGAGCAGTTACAAAAAATAGTAAGATATAACTTACCATCTTATTTCTTTACGCAACAATTATAATGTTTGCCTCAGACAATACAATAATGATTAAAATAATAAAAAACTGCAAATTATTTCAGCACAACCATTGTAATACCAATTTATTATAAATAACCACGATTCTGATCTAGAAATTATAATTATTCGAATATATCGTCCCGATGCATCGCTTTGCGCGTATTTTTTTGTAACGATGCTAAGTTATTGTTTTGCGAGCGGCGATCAAGATAGTGCGGGCAATCGAATCGATTTATCGATAATGTCCTTTGGTACGTCACTAATCGAGAGTGCGGTGGTTTTATCACCCTTTATGATCGTCATTACGGATAGATCGCTGCTAGTTTTTACTATTTTTCGTACTAAATTGAAAACGAACTTCATCAGATTAAATTATTGAGTAAATAGACTTTTTATATCTGGATTTGATATATTCTTTTTAAATTCTTTCCTATGTTAGCACAAGACAAGAAGCTGACACCTGCGTCCTTAGTATGAGATTTGCATAGTGATCGACTATATTTATTTTGTTGTTATAACCTGTTACAATAGCTTAGCGGTATACTTATTTAATTATTTATCATCATCATAACTCATAACAGGTTTTTTTTAACCCTAAGGCGATGCTAGATCTACTTAAATGGTAAATACAAGAAGATTCTAAACTTATCGTAAATAGACTAATCCAAACCACAAAAGCAAGTAGTAACGAGACTAATCCAAAGCACATTTTGCTTCTATCACAAGCTGCGCCATTTCCATGACTTATAATCATAACCGTTTATACTCAAAACTAGCAGCGCCTCGCGGTTTCACCCGCGTAGTTCCCTAGCCTATGTTCTATTCCAGATCACAATCTATTTCCGTGCCAAATTTCATCCAGATCCGTGCAGCCGTTCTGGCGTGATTGAGTAACAAACATCCATCCATCTATCCATCCATCCAAACTTTGACATTTATAATATTAGTGGGATTATCAATCAAATTATAATTAATAATTATTGTCTACGAAAATTTAATGAAGTTCCAAAAAAAATTAATTTCAGCAGGACTCGAACCCACGCCTTACCCTTAGTACGGGTGCGCTCTAACCAACTAAGCAACGAGATCGACACATGCTTCGTCGAAAATCTCTGGGACTTCATACGACAAAACAACCAACTCAAAAAAAGCTAAAAATCATTGTTTTAACAATTCTATCATAAGGTCTTGAAGGTTTATTTAACTGTACCTATTGTAAAAAAATTAAGGTATTTTAATGTAATGTAAATTCTTATATCGCATAAAATAGCTACAAATTAAAATTTTATATCCAACTATTAGTAAAAACACGTACGAACCACCTGGCTTCTCGACTTACTTTGATGCAAATTTTCATCATAAACAAATGAGCTTTCGTTTTATTTTGCATGTTATTATGTAGGTAGTTGCAGAATAAATAAGGGTTTAAATTACTCCTAAAGGGTCACCTCCAAAGGCGAAAAAAAAATGAAAATGAAAATATGTTTATTGCTACTTAAACTTAATTCGATATTAGGTAATTATAACTAGATAGATAGATAGATAGATGATTCTTTATTGTACCACACAAACACAGAAAACAGTACAGAAATAAAAAGTTACAAGATGAAGTACAAATGCGGCCTTATCGCTATGAGCGATCTCTTCCAGGCAACCTTGGGATGGACTGCACAAGTTAGAACAAAAAAAGACGGTGGTACTTGAAAAAAAGAAATTATAAAATAATTATATAGTACTTAATCTACTAGATATCCACATAACATACAAAAAAACAATAAACTAATACGAACATAAAAATAATTTGCTTAACTTTGTAATGATAGGTAATGCTGATGAAGCAGTTTTTTGAAGATAGGGAGCGATTTGGCGCGTCTGATGTCAAGGGGCAGAGCATTCCATAGACGGGTCGCACAACTAGGTTCATAATACAAATAATTTCTGTGTAAGTAGAGATGATTTACTTAGGTACTCAAATAACAATGATTCCCACACACGGCTGGGCCTGTATCGCGGGAACCAATACGATTAACAGGTACGGAGTAAAATAGCCTCAATTGACTGTCGAACCTATGCCAAGTTATACAAAATAAAATTCGAGAAGAAAAAAAAATACACAATAAAAAATCGAAATTAAAATCAGAAAGCAACTTAAAAAAAAACTGGAAATTAAAAATAAATTACAAACTAACACATATTACAATTTAGGGGAAAAAAAGACATGCCTTAGGAGACTTTTCACAATTATACTTTCGGTTTCGTCGTATGATAGTGTATGTAACCAGCGAGAGTTCCAACTTCTAAGAAGTTTTATGTTATTTATCTCTAATTTAATTCGTTGGCTCAATATGGTCCAGCGCTGAGTAGGTAATTCAGACTTACTAAAAAAGGTATCAACTCAGCATGTTGCTGGGTTGATACCTTTTTGGCTCGACACTGGGTGGTTTGCCAGGCAGGTTGCGGAAGTTACCAGGTAGGTAACCAACTCTTTAAAAAATTTCGACAATTTGGTTATTTTGTTTGTACTAAGTAGTTAACTAAATCTATTTTACTATAGAAACTATCGTAGTTTGACGAATTCATTACGGATGTAAGCGGGTTAACTACGAACCTTATTTGTGTTGGAAGAACACCAACGTTTCATCCCTTAACGACTAACTTAACTAAGGCCCGTATTATGAAAGCTTGCTCAGTCGTCGATCAACGCTTGAGAAACATTTTTCTATGGCATAAACGTCACTTAAGCATAGAGCTATGACTGAGCAAGCTTTCATAATAAGGGCCTAAATCTGTCATTAATTGCTATTTATGTATATCGCTCGCATGGCGACTGTTACAGGACTGTTACACCGCTCGCGCCCTACGTAGTAACATCCACCACCACCGTCTGATCACACCTAAACACAAGTTACAGAAGTCAGAGAGGTCCGTTTACATAATGGGTCCCCCGGTTTACAATCGGTTACCCGACTGGATCCGTAATGCAGCTTCCATACATATATTCAAGAAAAAACTCAGAAAGTGGCTCACTAAATTGGTATTGTACGATATCAACGAATTTTTTAATTTGCCTTTATTATGAATTTATAATTTTTAATTTTTTATTTTTAAGTGACATGTAATAATGGTATTATGAATAAATTTCTGTATTTCTGTATTTCAGGCATGAACATTAAACTGATATATTGACACAAGCGACTTTTCTTTACCTACACATTCTGTGATTTATAATTTCCTTGTGTAGGAATCGCGGCTAGCTCTTCCCGGGATGTTGAGATAAAAGTCGAGTATAGAAACAATAGCTATATTGTATAAAACTACGACTAATAATGATGTTAATGAGTGCGGTTGGTATGGTTGCTGCTGATGCACTGACCTCCGTAGGCGCTCGGTCCGCGCTCGCGGCACGAGTAACCTACTTAGGCCAAACTGCTGATGATGCTTACATGCCTACGTGATAGATGTATCGAACACCTTGTATTACTTTTATTTTAACATAAAATGATGGACTTATTAGGGTAAATAGAAGGGAATCTGTGTTTTGTATTGGAATGATTGGTGTCTTATCAACCTGCTTTTATAATTATATAAAAATAAACCACTATTTGTCCTGGTCACGCTATAACTCCGACCGGGTGGGATGACGATTTGCGAAAGACTGCTGGCAGATGCTGGATGCGGCAAGCTGAAGACAGGGCGCTATAGCGCTCATTAGGGGAGGCCTATGTCCAGCTGTGGACTGATATAGGCTGATGATGATGATGATGACGCTATAACTTGAGAACAGCTTTACCGATTTCATTCATTTGTTTTCTAAAACAACGTAGAAGGTTTTCTTACATAAAAAAATTAAGATAATTACGTAGAAACTTAGAAAATTTAAGAAAACTTAACGACTACCTTAAATATAAACTTTTTTAATGTAACCCCAGCGTTACATACTCTTTGCTAAGCACGTTAGAAATAACTGTCAGTTGTCAGTTTGAATTGAATGACAGGACAACGTCTGTTGTGTCAGCTAGTTTTTACCTTTGTACGTCAATAATTGTATTTCTTTCTTTCAAGTATGCAATAAAAATGAAAATGACTGGTTATGAATCACATAGTCGGTAAATGTTCTACGATCCAAGTCAAAAAGTAGCATATGTAACTCTCCATCCTTTCAACTAAATCTATGACAAAAATCAAATCGACTGGTTGCTTAGTTAGGGCGTGAAGGAAGGACAAACAAACACACGAACACACCTTCGCATTCATAATATTAGTTAGGATCATGACAGGAAAAGTTTACATATGCATATCAGTGGATACCCGCAAAATTGTAGTATCGTCTACACACTTCAGCTTCTCATCTGAAGTGGCAGTGGCGCTGGGAGTAAAGCTAACTACGCACTGGCGACCATGGCCGCGGCGGCGGCTAGGTCGCGGCTGGCAGTGAGTTCTGGATTTTATAAGCAATCACTTTATTTATTTATTTATTTATTGTTTGAGTAACTAACACGATTAAAACTAACCAATTACAGTAGTCACTTAAGATTAGATATGAAAGCTTTGAGCCCCTACGCACCTGGCCGCCGCGACCTGGCCGCCGCGGCTATGGTCATGGTCACCATTGCGTAGTTAGCCTAAATGCTATATAGTAGCGGTCGCGATGCAATGCGAAACGGAGTGTTGGGAGACCAACAACTCGATGGACCGACGACATCGTAGTGGTCGCAGGAAGTCGATGGATAGAGGCGGCTCAGGACCGCTATTGGTGGCCTCGTGTTGAGTCCTATTTCCAGCAGTGGACTATCAGTCATAGGCTGTAAATGATAACATTAAAAACTGGACAAGTGAGAGCCAGGCGTGTTTTGGTTTCGTACCACATCAATCTTCAATTTTTTTTTAAAGTTTCTTATATCGGCACCGCAATACAATGAAACCAAACCAGAAATTCTTACTTTTAAAATGTGAGCAGATGCGTTTACGTTTTATTACTAAGTATAATTCAATATGCAATAACATTAACTCTAACGGATTAATTACTTACATACCTTGTTAAAATTATACTATACAAATAGAAAAGATTACGTTATTTGATAACTAGTTTCTGCGCATTGCTTCACACGTTGTTTTAGTTTATTTCTTTCCTATGGCACAGTTCCTATAGGATAAAAATATCCGTACCTATTTATAGAATAAAAAGCCTATATTCGATTCCAGGCCTAGAGTACACAGGGTTATTGGTAAATTAGTAACAATACGTGAACTGCAGGTTCAGCCCATCATCACAAACACGTTCGTGAAGACGGGTCTTAATTCTTAATTTTGCTATTGGTAATGGGTACCCCCCGCAATTCAATAATCGTTCGTTTGAGAGATGTTATTTGAAACTCAACTTTACACACAACTACACACAACAATATCTATCTATGTATTGTGTTGTATTATGTATATCAGTTATCTAGTACCCATAACACAAGCTCTGCTTAGCTTGGGGCTAGATAATTCTGTGTGAATTGTCCAGCATTATTTATTTATTTATTATTATTTATAATTTATAATAATAAACTAGCGGGTTCGAATCCTGCCGAAATCGAAATTTTTTGGGATATTATTAAAAAGTTTTCATAGAATAATAAACTAGGTTTACCAGACTGTTAACTTAACAAATTATATTGTACCTAAATTAGAAAATATTTATTTTAAGGTTGTTAAATAAAGGCTTTTTGAATTGAATTGAATTGAACCAGACTGTTGCTATATAAAATCTAAAAAACTAGGTTTACCAGACTGTTGCTATATAAAATCTAAAAAACTAGGTTTACCAGACTGTTGCTATATAAAATCTAAAAAACTATGTTTACCAGACTGTTGCTATATAAAATCTAAAAAACTAGGTTTACCAGACTGTTGCTATATAAAATCTAAAAAACTAGGTTTACCAGACTGTTGCTATATAAAATCTAAAAAACTAGGTTTACCAGACTGTTGCTATATACAATCTAAAAAACTAGGTTTACCAGACTGTTGCTATATAAAATCTAAAAAACTAGGTTTACCAGACTGTTGCTATATACAATCTAAAAAACTAGGTTTACCAGACTGTTGCTATATACAATCTAAAAAACCAGGCTACACCACCTCCTAAACAGTTTAGTTAAAACCTACAAAGGCTATCACCTGATTATGGTCGACTAAGCCCTAACCTTAACTCGCGTTATACGAGTCACTTTATGGGGTACCAGCACGAACATGGCCACAGCAATTATTCCTTTTTATTGGCTTTTTAATAAAGGCAGAAATGAAGAAATTACCTACTTATTCGTATAGAAAGGTCATGTGTTTATGTATCGAAAGTTTAGATTTAATTTAACCTCGTGCGACGCAGGTTGCGGATTTGATTCCCGCCTTGGGACAAAATGAAATGTATGTGCGTTCTGCAAATATTATAACACAAGCAAAAAAATTAAATCACAATAATCAATGATTACACTCTTGGTTGGATGCTTGTTACTTTTTAGCGGCAAAACTACTGAACAGACTAGGCTGATATTTTGCATAGATGTAGGTCAAGTACTGGAATAATACAAATACTTTTTATCTCATAAACCAGTTCCTATTGTATAGAAATAACCTTTTCATCCCCCATCTCGGAAAGAGAATTTTTGCTCTTCAATATCTGAGTCATCATCATCATCATCCTATATTAGTCCACTGCTGGACATAGGCCTCCCCTAATGAGCGCCATAGCGCCCTGTCTTCAGCTTGCCGCATCCAGCATCTGCCAGCAGTCTTTCGCAAATCGTCATCAATATCTGAGTGCAAAATTAATTTTGAAATCGTGTGATGTTCAAAACACGATGTTCTAAATTCAATTTACTTTATCCTCTAGCGGATAAAAACTACTTTTGCACTCGAATATCGAAGAGCAAAAATACTCTTTCCTCGCTGAGGTGGGATGAAAAGTTAGAGAAAACTCGAGAGCAAAGACTTTTTACCTCGTGCTCTTTTGATTGCCTCTCGCTTACGCTCAGGATTCTAATTTTTGAATCATTCGCTACGCTCGCCTTACTCCGTCATCAAAATTGAGCACGCGGTTAAAAAGCAACTTTGCACTCTTGTATAACAAATAACAATTACACATTTCCATATAAACAAAGCGTGCGAAACCGCAGGTACAAACTAGTCATTTCTAATAGCTTACCAGGTAATTATTTTGAAACAAACTGACATTCCATTCCTTTTATTTTACCTATTAGGAATGCTATACAAAAAATCCCCTAAAAGGTGAAACCATAATGACCCAAAAACAAAACAGATCACATAATAAACGTAAAAAAATTAAGCGCCATCTGTCGGTAACCGTTTTGCAGTATGGCACGTGGCCAGGTGACGTGGGGTGGTATTACACCGTGACCTTTTGGGCATTGACCGGACTGGGCCGGGGAAGAAAATATATTCTATTCTATCTTTCTCATCATCATCATCATCAGCCTATATCAGTCCACTGCTGGACATAGGCCTCCCCTAATAAGCGTCATAGCGCCCTGTCTTCAGCTTGCCGCATCCAGCATCTGCCAGCAGTCTTTCGCAAATCGTCATCCCACCTGGTCGGAGGGCGTCCTACACTACGTTTGCCGAGTCGCGGTCTCCACTCAAGAACACGTTTACCCCTGCGGTTGTCGGTTCTTCTCGGGATATGGCCAGCCCACTGCCACTTCAGGTTGCTAATCCTTTGAGCTATGTCGACAACCTCGGTTCTCTGTCGGATGTATTCGTTGCGAATCCTATCCTTCAGAGAAACTCCAAGCATAGCTCTCTCCATAGCTCGCTGGGCGACTTTAAACTGGTGGACCAGCCCTACCGTGAATGTCCACGTCTATCTTTTTCTCTAATCTAATTCTATCTTTACTCAAACGAAACATCTTTTTACGGATGTAAGCGGGTTAACTACGAACCTTATTTGTGGTCGGAGAGACGCGGAACGCGCGCGCCTAGAACCACACTCACCCTGAAAAAGTCCCTCGTTAAGGGATGAAACGTTGGTGTTCTTCCAACACAAATAAGATTCGTAGTTTACCCGCTTACATCCGTAATGAATTCGTCAAACTACGATAGTTTTGTAGTATAATAAATATCTTTACTCAAACTAAATACCTATCTCTATTTCTTTAGGCTTTCAAAATAAGCACGTCAAATTTTATACTGTAAATTTTATAAAAAGATAATCTTTAGATGGAAAAGAGTTTAAGAGTTTTGGTTTGCCCTAGTAAGACACTTAAATAATACAAAAAACTTTGTTTTCATTTTCATTGTAGAAGGTGGAGGTAGGTATCAAAAGTACCCTTAACCCGTTCGCGGCCGACCGTGTAAGCAGTTGTGACGTGCACGCTCGTTGTTTGCGTGTAACAATATCAACTTATCGATAAGGTTGTATAATATCACCTACTTGAGTAGTTAAGCTACCTCATAAGGTAGGTGATTAAACCAGGGGTAACATTTAACTGACGGCCTCTGTGGCGTGTTGGGCGGAGGTCTGCCTGCGATGCAGGAGGTTGCGGGTTCCATTCCCGCCGGGTGGCAGTGGGCTGGACATATCTCGAGAAGAACCGACAACCGCTGGGGTAAACGTGTTCTTGAGTGGAGACCGCGACTCGGCAAACGTAGTGTGGAACGCCCTCCGACCAGGTGGGATGACGATTTGCGAAAGGCTGCTGGCAGATGCTGGATGTGGCAAGCTGAAAACAGGGCGCTATGGCGCTCATCAGGAGAGGCCTATGTCCAGCAGTGGACTGATATAGGCTGATTATGATGATGGTGATGTATAATATCAGTTACGAAACGTCAAAAACTCTGAACGTTGTCGATAACTAAAAACTGATGTCTAGTTATCTCCGCCTTGTATAATATAATAATTGGTTAAAACAGGTATTCAGCATATTAATGAGTTTCTAGATTTATTTTACCAAGAGGAAGTAAAAAAAAACTAGTGCGTACATTATGGGTTCATTCAAAGTAAAGTGCGCCGATAAAAAATTACCATACCTACATAAATCGAATGATACTTACACTAGAGTTACCGACATAAAGTAAACAAATCGATAAAATTTCTCGACGACGGCCACAAATCACTCCAAAGGAAGATGTCTCAATAACAAGGCAATTTTACGGATCGCTAGAAAAAGATAGCACTACCACCACCCCTGAGATTTAATAGGTTAGAACGAGATGAACATATTTTCCCCATTCGCATTAATTAAGGAGCAAGGAGGTTTAAATCATTGGCTGTCAACGCTCACCATGGGAACCCCGAAGAGTTATATGACCCCTTTATTCTATATTTGAAATTACGATTTTGTAAATGTTTCGAATAATTTGAATTTGGAATTATTTGAGTTAGCCGCTTATTAGTCCCTTGTGTGCTGTATAAATATTTGAACAATCTCGTTTCGAAATTGGAACAGGATTTTGGAAATATATTCCATTTCTGATTTTGTTTCGATGTAACACAAAAATTATTGAAAAAAAACTGACCGAATATATTTAGAAAAAAAAAATAAACGATACTTTCCAGAGAGTGGGCAATCAACAATCAAACCATTCAACTTTCATTCGAAAATTAAAACATCAATAAAAACAATACTCGATTGGATTCGATTCAATTTTCGAATCCAATTATAAACGTTCCATTGACATCATCCAACTGTCACTGTCAGTTGCGTGAAACGGAACGTCAGCGCTAATCGCTGATTGGCTAACATGATACCCGTATGTCACGGGGGTTGATGATTAGAGATTAGAATGGGAAAAACTGGCTAAGTAATTAAAAATATTTAAATTTAAATGTATAAACACTTCGAGCACCTATTTAGAAGGGTGTGCGACAGTTTAAATTACTTTAAATCTATGAAATAATGTCAAAGTACCTAAATAGGTAGAGTAGTTAAGGTGGTTCGACACGGTTTGTTGCGAGATTAAATTTTTTATGTTGTTTTAATTTTTCTGCGTTTAGGCCGAGATTCAACGAACTTCGTCAGTCTTCTTTTTTTTGTCGTGGCATGTTTTTAAGACTACGGTAGACTCGCATAAGCCCTGATCAGGGTCTACCATAGTCGTAAAACTGACCCCTGATATGGGTCCAAATGAGTGTATTACTTTAAAAGTAATACCCCCGTATTACTTTTAAATTAACGGGCTTTACTTAACTTTAGCTTGAAGGTACGCGGCCACTGGATCGGTATCGTAGTTAAATTTATTATTATTATTTAAAAAAAAATGTTACGCTGTCCCCAGAATAGTACTTACAAATTAGAAACGTATTGAGCGCACGTATTGAGTGCAAAAAGGTAACTACTTTTTTGCACTCAATACGTGCCGCACTAACTCAGGATTGCGTGGTACCACTTAAAAGTAATAGTAGATTTAATCAAATATTTCTTAGACATTGATATATTTGACATATTCCCAACCACAACCTCGATCCCCATCTATGGTTATGCAGTGCCAGTCAATTCAAAAAGCTATTCTTACACAAACTATATTGTAGCAGTTAAAATTTGTCTTAATTCATTGTATTTTTTTTGTTTAAAAAAAATACTTTTCAAAATAAACATATTTATTAACAGTAAGTACCTAATAATCTAAATATTTCAACGTTTGTCTTGTTTGTCAATTAACTTTAGTGGAACTTTTAATAACTATCTTATACAGCAATCTGTGAATTGTGTCGTGGGCTACATTATTATTTAAGATAATCATGATATGTATGCCTAATCTAGGAACTTTGACAAACTCTAGTTATATAAGAAAGAAAATTACAATCAAATAATAGAATGAAATTAAAACTAGTATTTACAATTGAAACAATTGAGCTAACTGCAGACTGTTGCAAACAATCTACAGGAAGCTCAACTGATCCATATCAAACTGTGTTATGTAACTACACATTTTTTAGCCGTTAGCTCTTCCTAAATAAATAAATAAAATACCGATGCCAGAGACCGATATTTCTGCCAATGACGTTATCCGCAACATCGTCACGACAAGGATTTTGTTCCGGTTGACGTCACCGTCAAACTTGAAAGTAATGTCTTGACGATGCAAAATCTGCAAGCAATAGACGCAGCCTATCGGCATCTTTTATTGTGAATACAGATTTCAAGCCAGTGGACGTGTACTTTTAAGCTGAAAAATCCATGTCAAGTGTCAATGCTCCGTATTTGCAATTAATTAAAAGTGCTGGGTGTTTGTTAAAACGGGGTAGATTGCGTCTCGCTGTAATTGATACGGGACGAGCGCGGCCGCTGGCGGTCGTTAGCTTATCACAATGCTGATTTCACACCGTGTGGTTAAGCGGAGGTTACATGGAGTTTGTGTTTGAATTGATAATAATAAGAAAGAAATTGTTCAAAAAAGTCAATGGAGCAACTGGTTTAAATCATTGCTGAAAGGAAAAGTAAAGTATGAGCTAGTTTTTAAGATTGTTTTTTTTTTATTTTTTTTTGTAGTTTGTTTCGAGATCCTTTTCGAAATCCTATACTTATTGTCTCGCTCTGTCCGTCCTTCTTTCTTGAATATTTCAGTAACTACTGCAGCTATGAACTTGAAATTTGATATAATAATATGTTTCGTGCGCCATTACTGATTTAAAGAAAAAAATAATTATGAAAATGAAATATTCAGTACAAATTATGATGTTGATAATTCAAAATCTACCCATAGGGGCAAGTGGGGTAGCTATTAAAAGTTTGTACATTTCCAAACAGTTTTTGAAATTTTAGAAGGATTCATTCTTTTTTAAATGTTTTGAAAAATGACGAAAAATTTACCGTCCCTGCCTACCCCCATCTCCGAAGTTTACGGAGCGATCCATGTACAATGTATGTGGCATTTGTAGACATAGCTCTATATTTTAGAGGAAAATTTTAGAGAAATCTGTAAAAATAACACTTTTTGAAAAATGGTCAAAAATATCCCTTCTTTTACCTATCCGAGTGGGACACACACAGACACTTGCGCGAAAGACACTTACGCCAAGGACATTTGCGCGAGAAGACATTTGCGCAATGTCCTTCGTGCAAGTGTACCAGATCCGCTTTATAGCAATGCTAATGCACTGCGCCAGGTAGGTACTCCGATATAATAATTTAATTGAATTTTAAATAACTTTGGTCTCCATGTAAACCACTCTCGCCAAGCTGTGAGCCAGCAAGTCACGCCGGATCACAAAACGAGAAACAACACTTAGGTGTGTCGCTTACTCGCCACTACACCTGATTATTTTAACATTTTACATTTAAACGCCAATTTAAGTCATGTCGAAATAACATATTTCATCTGTGGTCATGTTGCGTTGGTCATTAGTAGGTTATTAATCTAGATGGGTTTCTATCAAACTAAAACTAATATGTATTGGTGAAATATAAACTTACTAGTGTTTTATTTTTCACTTCTTACATTAATGGACAAAAAAATTAAGTGAATAAAATGAATAACACATTTTTTTTTATTAATGATTTATTTATAAAGCTGTTTATGGTATAAATTTGCTTATTTTGTAAGCTAAAGAAATAAAGTTAATAAGTTTGAGTTTGAGTGAGAAAAATTTAACCAGTCTTCGCTAACTTTAAAATAAAAATTACAAATATAAATTCTAAGGGTTTTTTGTTATAGTGCTTACCCGCACTTTGGGTATCTCTAAGAAATGAAATAAGTTCCCAAACATTATCGGTTTCGGCGGGCGGGACTATAGTCCGTAAGAGGTCCTAAAGATTTTCGGTTGAACCGACTAAGGGTTTCGTGGCTTAGTTGGTTAGAACACACCCGTACTGAGGGTGGGGCGCGGGTTCGAGTCCCGCCGAAACCGATAATTTTTGGGAACTTATTTCATTTCTTAGAAACATAAAGTTAAGAAAAAGAACTAAACTCTCCATAGGAATAGTGATAATGGTAAATTGGAGTGTGCCACTTTAAGTGGCTGGCCTTTTTGAAAGAATACAATTTTCATATACACTGTCAGTTCGATAAATATAGAACTTTGCGTTATACGATAGATACGGATCAATCACTATTCTTAAGATGAAGCAGTGTCAAATGAAATATCTAAGGTGTTTGTTGTTATAGTGCGTAAGTTATCGCACTCGGGGTAGTAATTTATTTTGATTCATTATTTACAGTATCTACAAAATTGTCACATTTGATGGTGAGCTAAAGCCACTTGGCATCTCGCACTTTTCCATCGAATTATCTCAATTAAACGCAGTAACAGGTCTTTCTTGATGGGTACGCCATTTTGTCATGGCTTTTTAGTGACTTAAATATATTTATCGTATTCCTAAGCTCTGTTTAGCCTTCAGAAGCTATAAGGCCCTGTCAGCAAGATGTACTGCTCACGCCTCGGCCGCAGGTGATGAAATTCAATCTAAATTGAATAATATTTTACTTGGACGCTCAAATGAAACATAAAACAAACTTTAAAAGAGGCTGGCAGTACACGGGATATCGGGCGTGAAGATCTTAGGTGTCTGACTCACGGGGAGGTTGGTTGGAGAGCGAGTGCGCGAGCATGCTTGAAAGTTGACATAAACTGTACAATAACTGTTACTTTTTTTTTCTCAAACTATATTTTCATGTACCTACTTATGTTTTGTACTGCAGCAGCAAATAAATGAATGTCTATGTCTATGTCTAATAACCATTTCATTTATTTATTTCAGAAACGATTATTACATTGTGTCGAAGCCAAATTCAGTGTAGAAAGTTTGTAAATAAACCACCCATTTCACTAAATTGTTACGTTTTTTTTTTTACGAAATTTATGTTCCTTGTCGATTCGAGATCCTTCCTTCAAAAAGTTTTGCTGACAATTATATTTGAAACTCGACGCCAAGCTACCGAGATTTAGTTATTTGTTTCGTGATTTGTTTACAAAAATTCTACATCGTGTTTGGTTAGTGTACAGTTACAACTTTCTTTGAAATTTTTGTTCAAATTAAAGGCAAAATAAATAGCATCACCTATACATTATAAGTGATAATGATAACTATACCACGATATACATAACTACTAACGTGTTGAAAAATGTCATATCCTACTTAATGTCACAGTTCAAAAGGACAAAGTGATAGGTATTCTTATGTCATCATTATTCGAACTTCGATAAATACATAAATAAATAATTGTAGACAATCCACACCGCATCATGTTGCCCCCAGCTAAGCAGAGTTTGGTTATTGGTGCTAGATGACTGATATTTAATACAATGCATTACACAGTAATATATTTTTTATTATACATATAAAACACCCAGACCAATATTTGCAGATAGTACAAAACATTTGTCCCAAGGCCGTAATCGAACCCGCAACCTCCTGCGTCGCAGGCGGACCTTGGCCCACCGCGCCACAGAGGTCGACAATGTATGTACTTATCTGATGGTTCAATACTGTACTCCAACTTCAAATCTCAAAAAATAAAAACATCACCATAACCCGCAGTTAGGTTTCTCTTTTCTTCTAGTTTCATATCCGTCACGACCGTGTGTCCCACTCAGAGGCGCGAAATGGAAATGACTTTTGGCGTGGCCACCTCATAAATCAGAAAGACCAGTGTAGCTCAATTAAAACCACCATCTATCTGATGTACTCCTGGTAAGTTTTGTACCTTTTTGTCAACGTTTGTGTATTTATGGGCACCATTGGTGTTAATAAGGTTTTCCGAGGTTCAGGAAGGTTTTTATCAAGTTAGGTCCCATTTCTACTCTATTGTTACTACTATCCCAGAGTTCTTCCCAACGCCTCACGTGAGACCTGCTCTGTGCGTGAGACTGTTGTCTCTGTGGTCTCTTCCAAATTTCTATATATCTTTATATTATCACGCTTGACTGCTAAGTACAGAAATAATCTCACTATGGAGGTTTAACAAAAATTGTCCCATGGCGAGAATCGAACCCGCAACTTGTGTTTCAGCGTCATTTTACTCCGCTGGGTCACGAAGATCATTCTGATCTCATTCTGGAAATAGCTTTTTTAAAGTTGAACTCAGACTTTTTATTTTTAGTTAGGTTTTAGTAGACAGTTACGCCTTGCTAGTTCTTTCTGACCTAAGCCGTTTAAAAGTTTGCAATAAAAAATAATCACCTTTAGGTAAGTAAAACGAAGAAAAGAAATCATGACAATCATTGTCCATATCGATTGTAACTCCGATACGGTTACGATTATCGCAACTTTCGGTCGTTAATTCGTTAATATTCGAATACGCGTGCGCTCGATTAAACGGAATCGATTTAAACGATTCTAATCGATAATGATCCGTGATAGTGCAAGCTGTGAATTTTATACAAGGAAAATGACTCATTCGTTTTGTAAAATCTTAACCTACGTGGTAATTCACAGATGGCCTCTGTGGCGAGGTGGGCGAAGGTCCGCTTGCGACGCAGGAGGTTGCGGGTTCGGTTCCCGGCTTGGAACAAATATTTGTACGATCTGCTGGTATTTGTTGTGGGTGTTCTGGTCGTTTTCTATGTATGATAAAAAATATCTTAAAAATATCTCTAAGAATATCGTCAGTATAGTAAGGCATGACGACCGCAGAGCTAATGAGAGCATAAATATATATAATATAGCATAGCCACCGTCAGTGGCAACTTGCTATACCGTAATATATAGTTTACTCAATTAAAAATTAAAAATTCAAAGTGCTTTATTTCCTTTAGACCTTACAGGACTCTTGGACACGTCACAAAACTCAGATTACATAAGTAAAACTAGGAAATAAAGTGATCACTTTGATTTTTTGTCCACTTCAATCTTTTTAAGGTAAAGTAAAGAAGCGAACAAGAAACCTTTACCTTGTTAGAGTGTTACTTTTAGAGTTGGAGCAAAACTCGTCCCAAGCTTTTTTATCCTCTAGATAATCTGATATTTTATAAACTATCTATTTACTCTATTAATATACATATAAAACTCCGTCTGATGTGGGTTTAAATGGCAGAAATTTGGCCGGAAGGTAAATAGTATCCCGGAAACGGATATAGGATACTTGAAAAGTGCAGGCGAAGCGGCGGGCAGCTGCTAGTCTATACTAATAATGCATACGTACTTAACTAACGGTAAGAAACTAACTTAAATAGATAATGTCATACCATATGGGTAAAATTATGTAAAATTAATTCATCGTTTATGTCAAATTATGCTTAACTGTTCCATAAGCCATAAATATGTATTATCATAAATTAATAACGAACACACAATTATATTACGAATCTATAATAAAATTCTAAGTTAGTCTAAAAATAGAAGAACGAACCTGCAAAGTTACAGGTCTGTTATACAGGGTTATTGGTAAATTGGTTACACTACGTAAACTGCTGGTTCAGTTCAGTTCAGTTCAATTTATTCATAATGGATTACATTACAGGTCTTAAATTCTTAAATTATATAAAATATAATTATAATAAGAAAATTATCACTAAACATTTATATATATATATATATATAAGGTACATTCATAGGTACATTTTTAGTACCTATATCATTTTTTGGTTCAGCCCATCATCACAAACTCGTTTGTGAAGACGCCAGATTCATATACTAACACTTTCATGACTGACGCACTCGATTATCCGCAGCTTCATATAGCGAGACAGGACACACACAGCATAGCGCATCAGCGTTGCCATACAGCGGGGCAATGCAGCCAGCGCAGCGTCTTGGGGACGCGCGCGACTGGTGTTGATATGGATCAGTTGAGCTACCTGTAGATTGTTTGCAACAGTCTGCAGTGAGATCAATTGTTTCAATTGTAACTACTAGTTTTTTAATTCTTTTATTTCATTGTATTTTTTTCTGTTTAAACAGTATTTATTTTCATAATTAAAGCGAGGATAAACTCGAGTTTTTTATAGTTTTCAATTATTTACTTACTGGTAATAAACTAATAGTTAAACTTTGATAAAAAAAAGATAACAAATGGACTTTGTTATCTTTTTTTGACAATCTGCAAATTGTCTAATGATTCACATGATCTTTTTTGTCATCAACATGATGACAAATAACTCACATGATCTTATTTGTCATCATGTTGATGACAAAAAAGATCATGTGAATTAAGAGATAATACGCAAGCAAAGCCGTAACCTCGAACTAGTCTTGCAATAAAACATCTACCACATTAACACAAAACATAAACAAACAGTACAATCAAGCAGAAAATACATACCCGTGAGCGGGCAGTATTTACGATGCGCGGGCGCAGCAATCAATGAACGAGGGATTTTGACATTTCATTACACAGTCGACATCTTCATACGGCGCTGGAGGTTATTTATGTTGGTGACTGTACTTATTTTGGTGTGGTTGACTGTACCTCGGTGGTATCATGGAGAGCAAAAATGTTCACTGCAAGATTACTGTGTCAGTATACTTACCGACACGTGAGAGGAAGGGAATAGGAAGTGCACCTGTGTTTGCTTGCGCACACACTTGGGCACTATATTAAGTTTGGAAAATATTTGAAACATTACTTACTGGAAAAGTGTTACTATTGACGATTATTAAAAACATAAAAATCAAAAACATCTACCTCAGACAAAAGAGGTTATGGGGTAACTCAAAACAATCGTAATAAAAATACTAGGTTGCCTGGAAGAAATCGCTTTCAGCGATAAGGCCGCCTATTGCACTGGCTATGTTTTAAATTTAGATATAAAGATTATTTTAGTTATGTTTTAAGTGTAATAAAGTGTTCATTCATTCATTCATTCATTCGTAATAAAATATAGACGACCTCTGTGGTGCGGTGGGTGAAGGCCTGCTTGCAACGCAGGAGGTTGCGGGTTCGATTCCCGCCTCGGGACAAATGTGTGTACGATCTGCAGATATTTGTTCAGGGTGTTCTGGTCGTTTTCTATGTATAATAAAAAAACGATCTATGTATTGTATTATATTATGTATATCAGTTATCTAGTACCCATAACACAAGCTCTGCTTAGCTTGGGGCTAGATAATGCTGTGTGAGTTGTCCAGTATTATTATTATTATGCGGTATGTAAAGCCGTGTGGAGCCGGCTAAGAATTCGCACCACCCCAACTCTTCCCGTGAGTGTTATAAGAGGCGACTAAGAGAACTACACCGGGGGGCGGGCAGCGCCTCTTGTAGAATAGGTCTACCACCGAACTGCGATCCTCAACCTGCATACCTAACTTGGGGATTATTGGCATCACCCCACATGAGATAAAAGCCAATAAGGTGATTATCAGGAAGAACCCTGCGTCCAGCAGTGGACCATTACCTACTAGCAGCGCCTCGCGGTTTCACCCGCGTAGTTCCCAATCCCGTAGGAATTTCGGGATAAAACGTAGCCTATGTCCTATTCCAGACTATAATCTATCTCTGTGCCAAATTTCATCCAGATCCGTTTTGCCGTTCTGGCGTGATAAAAGAACGAACATCCATCCATCTAAACTTTCACGTTTATAATATTAGTGAGATTAGTGAGATAGGCTGTTGAGTTGAGTATACAGTATTACGAAGCCTCGGACAGAAGTTCGCATTAAGGCGTATATAAAGGCAAAAACACGAAAATTAGGTGTTTTTGAACCCGATTTCTGATAAAAACATTGATTGTGGAGTTTGAAATGTATATATCCTGTAACACATATCTAGAAGGAGTTCTTGGCGGTCCCAAATGTTTGCCGTTAATTATAGTCTAGTTGTTATAGTGTTAGTTATAGTGTGTGTTTAGTTGATTCGAACACACTTTTTATCGGTGTCTCAAATTCGATCAGTACTAAACTCAGTATAGTAATTCACATAGTTTATACCTATTTCTTGGCGGTCCATTATCGTCGAAAAGCAGTGAAAATAACGATAATAAACGTAAAAACGTATTTTTGCCTACAAAATCTGTGATACAAACCTGACCAGTTACTCGTCACCTAACCGCAGAGGATCGTATTATTTGGTTGATTAGGGCACTACATGGTATGCTGAATCGAAAACAAGCACTCATTGCAGCATATAGGCGCGCGGACATGCCCAAGGTCATTTGCCTTACTATTCGCCTTGCAGAAAAAATAAAGACTTTACTTAACTTAGTAGGTAATATATTCATCAAATGACATACATAGTGTCAATTGAATCGACATTATTACCATCGATCGATGTCAGTTCCCAAACGTAGCTAAACTGACTATCGATAAGTGAGATAATTATCACAACACTATTGTTTCACGGCGAATTAATTTCTAGGTAATATCTTCAGCTATCGAATGCAAGTATGAACCAAAGAAGTATGAACAAAAACATTCCACGAAAAACTTTCATTCAATTTTACGCGAGTGGCGCTAAATTCTACTTTTTTCTGGGTTAGGTATACTATTTTCTGCGTTCTACAAGGAATATTTGTGTCTATAAAAGATTTAATTAAATTACAATAACTAACGTTGAAAAACTCTAAATGGACAATTTGAATACTTATACGGTATTCAAATTATCTTCCTAGAAAATAAATATTCTGAATTAGTTTACTTAACATCGACTTGAGAACTTAGTCTAAATAATTCATTTATATTTAATTTAAGAGTGAGGAAAAAAAAGTGAATCCAATCCATCAATTACGACCGATGTGGCGCGGTGGGCGAAGGTCCGCCTGCGACGCAGGAGGTTGCGGGTTCGATTCCCGCCTTGGGACAAATATTTGTACGATTTGCAGGTATTTGTTCCGGGTGTTCTGGTCGTTTTCTATGTATAATAAAAAAAAACTATCTATGTAATGTATTGTATTATGTAATATCAGTTATCTAGTACCCATAACACAAGCTCTGCTTAGCTTGGGGCTAGATAATGCTGTGTGAATTGTCCAGCATTATTTTTTATTTATTTATTTAACGTTATAGTCTAACGTTACAGGATGTAAAATACTTAAAAACTGCGGCCCATATAAAATATAATAGGTAACCTTATTCTAACATACGTAAAATAAACCTATTCACTGCCACATAGAGTCGGGGACGTGTGACACGCAATAATAATATGTGCTGCGACCGGTAATCGTCCGCGAATACGCTGCCAAAAAACGGAAACGTTAAGGTCTGCCTTTGACTCAGGAAGTTGCGGGTTCGATTCCCGCCTTGGGACAATTGTTTGTACGATCTACTATTATTTATTCCGTGCATAGCTTTGCTCAGCTTGGGTCTAGTCTAGATGATGATGTGTGAACTATCCAGCATTATTTATTTAAGAACTAGCAGTGCCTCGCGGTTTCACCCGCGTAGTTCCCGTTCCCGTAGGAATTTCGGGATAAAAAGTAGCCTATGTCCTATTCCAGACTATAATCTATCTCTGTGCCAAATTTCATCCAGATCCGTTCAGCCGTTCTGGCGTGATAAAGGAACAAACATCCATCCATCTAAACTTTCACGTTTATAATATTAGTGAGATAGTGAGATGAGATTAATCTAGTGGACCAGAGTGAAACAGGGCATTTTCTTATTTGTCTTCGGAAAAAAATATCTAAATATCTAAAGGACTACATCCTATTCGATAATAAATTATTACTCTCTAGTGACGCGACATCGAAAATTTAAATACAATCGACTATTAATTGTTTTCACTAATAAAATGGCCACGAGCAAGTAATTTTTTTACACTGTTTTCAATAAACATTGTTTATATTCTATCCAGCAATTAGCTATGCCATCTGTCAAGTTGGTACCTAGTATTTATCTACACTGTGCTAATTAACAGTATTAACAAGTTAATTAAAAGTTTTAAAGTGTCTCGTCATTATTATCGAGTAATAATTAGTACTTAGGTTTGGTAGAAAGTTAAGGGTACTATTACAAACTTTTTAGGGTTCCGTTCCGTACCCAGAGGGCACCGTGTGGTGCCGGTTTGAAATTTCATCATCATTATCATTATCAGCACAATATCAGATACTACTACGACTACATCGAGTTTTCTCTTCATCCATACCGCAATGCTTGAAAACGAAAGTTTTCAATCAGTGTGTCCTACCCGTCATGACTTACGGAGCTGAGACGTGGACACTCACGGTAGGACTTGTCCACCAGTTTAAAGTTGCCCAGCGAGCTATGGAGAGAGCTATGCTCGGAGTTTCTCTGAAGGAAAGAATTCGTAACGAATACATCCGACAGAGAACGAGGGTTATCGACATAGCTCAGAGGATAAGCAAGCTGAAGTGGCAGTGAGCTGGCCATATCTCGAGAAGAACCGACAACCGCTGGGGTAAACGTGTTCTTGAGTGGAGAACACGACTCGGCAAACGTAGTGTAGGACGCCCTCCGACCAGGTGGAATGATGATTTGCGAAACACTGCTGGCAGATGCTGGATGCGTCAAGCTGAAGACAGGGCGCTATAGCGCTCATTAGGGGAGGCCTATGTCCAACAGTGGACTACTATAGGCTGATGATGATGACAATTTCAGATTAAATAAATACTAAAGTTTATTGCAATACAGCAAGAATAACAACCGAACAATTACATATGCGTTAGAAATTACCAAGAAAAAATGCATCAAGCTATTTTCACTTTCCAATCGTCTCGGTTTGTTTGTAATAGACCTCATTATTGCTTATCATCATTATGTAGGTACGTTTATTTGGTGCACAGTATTTTAATGAAGATTGCGATCATTTTTCTACACTCTGTTCTAGAATCCAAGATATTTTATGTCAACAAAGACATTTAAGACTCCTCAATTAATTGTAGGTTGAGTTTAGATTGTTAAAAATAAAAAAACGACTTCGAATCCCTTAAATTTGTGGGATAAATACTCTACCCTAAAGAATATTTTTTATGAGACCTCCTCGGGATCAGAGTTCTCTAAATCGGTCAAAAATACATTAAAAAATACATATAGCCCAACATTGAACCTCTTCCTTTTTTAGTCGTTTAAAAACTGATAACAGTACCTGAAAAAAAGTAACAGCAACGTTATCACTAAAAACAAAGATTCAAACTTTCGGCACACGTACAGAGAGAGAGGCTAAAATTCGAGTTTGACATCTGACGAAATGAAATAATAAATTAAAGCCTTCAAAAGCAAAAACTGTTTCCTACTCTTGCAAATTTGAACGATTCGCTCCGATGATTTTTACGACACTGGTGTGTCGTAAAAATTTAATACTATCCACAAATATTTGTTACGTCTTGTTATACCTTTGTTTACAAAAAAGATCTAGGATTTAGAACCGAGAGAAGCTAGAAATGTTACGATTTTGTTAGTAATTGATATGATGTACCTGTTATTAGCGAGAATTGAACGGTATGTTGTATTAATTACTTTGTTACTGGTACACCCAATCAATTATTAAATGAAGAACCGACAGCAAAGTTGTAAAAAAATACGATACTAAAATAGTTTTCTTTTTTGAATAAACTTTTGTTTGTAGTATCTACCGAATATT
The DNA here is from genome assembly GCA_947086465.1 of Eupithecia exiguata. Lineage (NCBI taxonomy): Eukaryota > Metazoa > Arthropoda > Insecta > Lepidoptera > Geometridae > Eupithecia > Eupithecia exiguata. The sequence continues at coordinate 1,758,303 of OX352246.1, forward strand.
TGTTCCGTAAAAAGATTATGGGTTGCACCTGGCCCAGACTAGCGCAGGACCGAGGCGAATGGCATAAACAGACCTATGCCCAGCAGTGGGTAGACAAGGGCTGATGATGATGATGATGAAAAAGATTATTAAGAAGCGAACCTAGTATTTTATTAGTCCTAGTTAGCCTAGCCTAGTTCTTAACGCATTCACTGCCCAGTCTCGGCAGTGCGACCCGCACAGGGGCGTGCCGTCGACGACGCCGCGCCCGGGTCCGAGTCGCGGACCCGCAGATCGACTTCTGCGTCTTAGGCCATGAAAGTGTTAGTTTAACAAATACATCCCTCATTGTATTTTTATTTATTTATTTATTCATCATCATCATAAACATCGTAACAGGTTTTTTTAATCTTGGTGTGCAAAAGTATTTAGTTTCTTTTACAGTCAATCGGCTATCACTATTCACCAAATATATTGCTTAATCTAAGTAAGTAAAGAACCTAACTTATCTCAATTTTTTTAAGAGCTTGTGTAGTAAGTTTTTTTTCTGTAGATTAACCGTAAAACTTCTTAATTAAAATCAATTTACTGTGTGAAATGTAAAGTTCCTAATCAGAATCAGTGTCTGACTACAATTTAACGGTGCGTCAACCGAACATTCCAACTTATTTTAATTGTTAATTAGTTTTTAAGAAACCCGAACCTCTTAATCGTAAGAAGGTAACAATTAAAATTGTCCCGTCATCCCATTCGTCTTACGATACGTAAGATTTAATACATACCTTAAAATCCTCTCAACAAAACAGCTCCCGTGCGATAAAATTAAAACTTAATTAAAACTCCATAAGGAGAAACAAAAACAATGACTAAGAACACAAAAGTGGAAAAACAAAAATAAAACGGATTAAATAAACAAAAGGAAAACATAGAGTAAATAAAAGAGTAGAAGTAACAACTGTTAAGGTAAGGCGTAAAAACGTTTTGTCACCGCAAGTCGTGAGCTGCTCTGATTTAGTTTGTTTGTTTTTGCTCTTTTAGTGCGAGGAGTGTGTCGAAGCGGATTTTATCGATGGGCCATTGGTTGCATAAAATATTCATTCATTAGTGTTTGAAATAATTTTAAAGCGTCAAATGGCTGGTTATTTGTATTTCAGAAGTATTACATGCTTGGAAAAATAGAACTGAAACATTTATTATGTTCGAGCATATCTATGTATAATTTTTTGTTTGGGAACGTTTCGTGAACTTATAATTTTATCAATATCTTGCCTAATTAACAATAGAAGATACCTTACCTGGACACCAAGTGAACCAGTAAACGTTTGCAATGACGCGTTAACTTTATCTATTATGTATGGCACTCTAATGTAATTTTCTTTTAAAAGTTACTCGCCTACATTAAAAGTACAAAATTAATGTTATTCCAATAAGCCAGTGCTGTTCGATTTCTGTTATCAGTGACACCGGTGAGAGGCTACCTGTTAAATATGGGATCCGGACTTTGTAGACCTATGAACGATTAGAATGGAATATTTAAACCAAAAGATTGTGGTACCTTGATAGTTATATTTTATGATCTTTGACTAATAAGGTAAGGCTAATAATATGGTCTTAGAAAAGATAATAATTGGACATAAGTAACGTTTTTGACTGAAGTTTTCGTAAGTTAAAGTAAGTGACGATCTTTCTAAAAATGAAAGATCGTCTCTTAACTTTAACATACGGTCAGAGCGCATTGCCCAAATTGTGGTCAGTCATGTTTTTCAGCTTAGCATTTCATCAATCAGGTACTACTTGTGGTTAGAATTATTATAGTAGATTTTCTTGTTTTCACTTGGACGTCTCTTTTTGTTATTATTAGAAAGAAATATAATGTGTAAGCGAATTAATTACTCACCCTTCTTATGTTGAAAGAACACCAACGTTTATTTATATAGTAAAACAGAAAGAAATTGCTGTTCAGTAGTGGTAAACATCGTCAACTTATAAATAGATCAATTCTATACAACACGTAGCTCTATAACGTCTTACTCATCGCCTCTGCGCTCATAAATCGCCTCTCATTTGAATACGGGGCGATTGTGATCGACGCAAGACTTGGGTGCTTTGCCCACGGGGACTTGGAGCAATACCCACAGCTGGGATAAAGGGACGTCTGAGGTAAATTGTAAATCAAGAAGTTTGAGGTAAAATTAAGCGCACAAAAAGATTTATACAGCTCAATGATTGGTAGAAAATTAAAATTAGTATCCGAGCATTGCTGTGCCTTACTAGTAAGGCACAGCTTTACATCTCTGCTCATCTCTTCTCGTCTCCGCTGCGTGACGTCGCCAACTTGCGAAGCATAGCTTACATCTCTGCTCATCTCTTCTCATCTCCGCTGCGTGACGTCGCCAGCTTGCGAGGCATAGCTTACATCTCTGCTCATCTCTTCTCGTCTCCGCTGCGTGACATCGCCAGCTTGCGAGGCACAGTTTACATCTCTGCTCATCTCTTCTCGTCTCCGCTGCGTGAAGTCGCCAGCTTGCGAGACACAGCCCACGTCTCCGCTTCGATTTTTCTTTGTTGCTACGCATACAATGTAATACATCCGAAGCTGAGCAGAGATGAGATGTGTGATTAACGACACGTCTTTTGGTTGTTTTAACACATCACTTCTCCGCTAAGCTCAGCTCAGCTGTGGTGGAGGTGGCCCTATGGCAGGATTTAAACTTCGGTCGTCTGAAAAACTGTTTGAAATTATTTGAGATTCCTAAAAGTTGTTTGACAAAACGCACGACGCCTTCTTTTCAATTTAACATTTTGTTAACGTGTCAAACGGAAATATCTCTATACTTTTCGACACGATTATTGTAAATATATGTTTCTTCAAAGTAAAAGTCAAAAGTACTTTTTTGCGCAAGGTGGCGTAAGTAACCCGAAGTACAAATTCTAGCAACTTAGCCAACAGGAAGTAAATTACAATAATAACAATATTCCGCGGTGTTTAGCGGTAAACATAGCGTGAATGTCCTACTTATTTACAAAGATTGCATCTTGTTTTCACTTGGACGTGAATGATGAGTGGTTACCGGGTGTGCAATGCAACTAGCTAGAGGCTTAAGTACTTCATCATCATCATCTGCCTATATTAGTCCACAGCTGGACAAGAAGTCTCATTTTCGTACCTAAGTTTTTTTTTTTCATTTTTTCACACCACCACCCAAATAAAATGTCGTGAAAAAATGAAAAAAAAAAACAAAACCTTAATTTTTTTCTCTCCTGCTATATTAGTTTAGATGACTGTTCCTGTCATCTGAATTATATAAAAATTTATAGGGTCATTAAGTAATTCCAAGTTCGTTATTTATTAAAAAAAATATCACTGACCTTTATGTTATTCTGCAAGTACTTTATTTACTCAGCACGGCGATTAACTATCGCATCTGATAGAAGTTTTATCGCCAGATAATTATTTTAATGATTCAATATCGGATCGCGTTACGGTTTCTCTGACGGTGGTATTGTTTTTATAAAAAAAAGTTTCACCTGTTTGATACAAGTTTTAAAGAATAGTAAAGTTTTTGTCATTTATGACTTGATACGGTAATCACGCAATGAATAATTTAGATTTGATAGCGTTCTTCGAACCTGTTAATCCAACACCTTAAAAATGATCAATTAAATACATAAGTTTCACAACAAGACTAAACTATTAATAATTATTGCGTTTAATAACCTTAGAAAAAAAACAAAATGAATATCACACTAGACTTTTATCAACCGCCCGTAATGAACTTCCGAATCAAGTTTCTTTTAAAGTTCGATTCGTTTCGTATCTTTTAAACTTCGATTATTTATTAACACAAGCTTATATATATTTTTATTATAATTACTGATATCGACAGGTAATAAATATCAGACTATTTATATCACGATGTCAATTTACACGATCTAGTGCTTATGAGAATGCTACTACTATCAAAGAAATATAACCCCGTATAACAAAACGTAAAAATGAACTTTATTTCTGCTTCTTTGGATCGAAATTCAACTGAGCATTATTTTCGCACCCTTAAAGAGCTATTGAATTACTTTAAACTCTATTTTCAGTACAATAAGATGGTAATTAAGTGCACGATATTGTTGGTATTTCTCGCTGTGTTCATAATTAACACAGGTTAAGTGCGGTCAAAAATGAAAGAAAAATTATCTCGAGCTGTCAAGGTGATGGTTTATAGGAGCTACCTTGTAGGTTACTAACTAGGCTGGATCTAAAAATAGAACACAGATAGAATAAAATAAAAAATACTCGACGTTTCTCGATGCACGATTGAGCCATAAAACTAATCAAAGTTAAACGAAATGTTTCATTATTTAAAAACTAAAAATGTATATCCAAAGAAAATCATATATAACATAATAACAGCAAGAAAACCACAAAGATTTGTGTAGCATAGGTTGGTTTCAAATATATCAAATAATATTTTAAAGTACATATGTCTTATCGATTTTGAGTTTACATTTTTGGTGCACAGAACTACTGGGACAACATTAGTCCCAGTAGTTCTGTGCACAGAACTACTGGGAATAAGCCTAGATAACTTGCAAAATTATGATTTTTTCGTAAAAGAGCTTTTTTAATCCAGGCTTATGAAGCAAGTAGTTAAATGTCCACCAGAAACATCTGGTGGACATTTAACTACTTGTTCATCTACTAAATATATAGTACTAAATAGTAGATCTTACATTAGATTTCAGATATAGATAACTTTATTTCTGTAGGCTAAAAAAATAAGCATTTCAGACGAGTCAATTTTTTATGTACCTTTTCAAATTATTATCAAATCACACTCAATAAATGCCATAGTTTGGATGTTTAGATGTTTGTTAACTCTTCACGTCAAAACTACTGAACGGATCGGGCTTAAATTTGCATTCGTGTAGTTTTAGGCCTGGAATTCTTTTCATCTCTATCAGTTCCCACAGAATAGAAATAACCTTAAACAAGGCGTGCGAAGACGCGGGTAGACACTAGTAAGAAATAAGGTATTATTGATACCTTGACGACCTCTGTGGCGCGGTGGGCGAAGGTCCGCCTGCGACGCAGGAGGTTGCGGGTTCGATTCCCGCCTTGGGACAAATATTTGTACGATCTGCAGGTATTTGTTCCGGGTGTTCTGGTCGTTTCTGTGTATAATAAAAAATATCTATCTACGTAATGTATTGTATTATGTATATCAGTTATCTAGTACCCATACACAAGCTCTGCTTAGCTTGGGGCTAGATAATGCTGTGTGAATTGTCCAGGGTTATTTATTTATTTATTTTATTCATTGATTTTCTCTTTACTTATGCCTTCTGTCCACTAGTGGAAGAATCGAAAAGGAAACCACATTCATAAACAAACACCAATTAAAAAAATTACTGTGCGTCATAACAACTATGATTTATGGGATTCGGAACTGAGATTGGGAATCATTTGCATAAATATCTGTTTGGTTAATTAATTGACAAATAGAGCGAAAGCGTGTTTGGCTTGGTGGTTTATGTGCTGGCTTTTGATACGAAAGTTGTGTATTGTAACAAAATTTCGCTACATGTTTAAACTGACTATAAGTTCTGACATCAAGTCTAAATTCAAGTAATTGAGTTGTTGAGAAAAGTTTCTAAAAAACGTAAATGTACTTGTACCAGTAAAACTTCAGTTGTAAATTTCACATTTTTAAGACATTTTTGTATGTATTTCGACACCAATTGGCTACGGACTACGTAGCCAATTTAGTATTTCTTCTCAATATTGTATTGGAGTTGTTTTATATTTCGTGACGTCACCAAACGGTCTTGTCGGAAGATCAGCGTTGGTTGCAAACGCGACTAACATTATGCTGAGACAAGGACCTTTTTGTGACCAAGTTGTTTATTTCTGTCTCTTTTATAAATGTTTGTTCCTACTTGTACGAGTGACAAATAAAGTTTTTTCTATTCTATTCTATTCTAAGTCTGAATGCAATTCTGAATGAAAGTCTGAATGAAAGTCTGAAATCAAGTCTTAATGCACGTCTAAATTCAAGTCTGAATTTAAGTCTGAATTCAAGTCTTAAAATAGACCAAAAAAATAGTAGTGGTAGTAGTTTAAAGTGTTGGTGATCGGTGTGCGAAACCGCTGCCTTCCATGAGAAAGTAGACCTCTCCTGGTGCAGATTGCCTTAGTGCTTATTTTGTAAGCCTAAAGAAATAAGCCATGTGGTGCCGGCTTAGAATTTGTACCACCACAACTCTTCCCGTGGGTGTCGTAAGAGGCGACTAAGGGACATACACCGGGGGGCGGGCAGCAGCGTCTCTTGTAGAATAGATCTACCACCGAACTGCGATCCCCAAACCGCATGCCCAGCGTGGGCATTATGGGCATTACCCCCCCCGTAAGTATTTGAGTGAAAGCAAGTGAAACCACAGGCTCGGTATAGACCACGGGCTTCTCTCATTTGTTTTGTTTTTTTTCTTGTACAAAAGAGTTTTATAAATGTGGCACACCTAAAAGGTACCTAATTCTGACATTAATTTAGTAGGCATCTATGAATTACGTACCTACTTACCATAAAGCTTACAAATTAAATTAACCCAAATAGAAATATACCGCAAAAGTGGAATTTAACTCCCAAAGGGCGCAACCTTAGATAATGTTTTTATTACAACATCCAAGTAATTTATATCTCTAATGAGTTTATGTTAATCAGTATAAAAGCTACCACTTTTGGGCAAATTAAATAAAAATATGGCTGAAAGTAGGCTGGATAAATTTATAAGGCTATTTTACGGTGGTAATTAAATTATTTATGTTACTGTCAACTGTCAGTGGCGTAAGGGGTAAAATGGTTGTGGTTTTGTATTGCAAAATAATTAAATGTATTTCGCTAAACAGATGGATCGACTCGGTAACTATTATTTTAAAGCGATTTCGTGAATTCCATGGATTCCAGTTTAGTCAAAAACAAAGTATCCACAATAATAATTTTAAATTTTAATATTATGCTTTTTAAAAATATAAAAGGACATGTATTTTATTTACAAGGTTATATTATAACTGACGTTTTCATTTTTCAGAAGTCTATTCGTCAGGTAACTTTGACATGTTACGTCAAAGTCAACTGACGAAGCTGCTGATCGGACGGACAAAGTTAGTAATAATTGAATATCTGCAAAGTCTGGGTAGTCATAGCGAAAACTGAATAAAGAGTTCCGCTATGAATAATAATTTTTTTATTGGTTCACTATACACAAGAAAATACAGTGATATAAGAGAATTAATCATAAAACAATGTGAGACCAAAAGGCTACCACTCAGCGTGTGCTGCAGAGGCTCGGGGAGCACTGCAGCGCTGGTCTTCCATAGCACCTTAGCGTAGAGCGCGTCACTGGCTATGGACACACTCTTTACAATATAGGTTGGTCTATGACTACCCAGATATCGAAATCTGGGTAGTAGTCATAGCGGAGTAGTCAGTTGTAGTCATAACGGAAACTGTATAGTTTCAGGGCCTTTTTTATAGTTTCCATTTAGAAATGAAGTCTTCATAATAGTTTTCGCTATGCCTACCTAGATTCTGAAGACAGTCAATGTTATTATTATAAAGGTACTTGAGGTAAGTATCATCTACCTACGTAGTCTATGACCGAGACAGTCTAAACTCTTCTTAACTTAAATTTACATCGCGAGTCACGAAACACCAGCACAGATAATACACTAGCCAAGCTAGATGTAGAATATTGGTAAACAAACCTCAACACAAATAACTAAAACTCACTTGCTTGGCGTTGAGCGCCTTATATAATTGTTAACAACAATATTTAGTGAAGGAAAGATCTCATATCGACAAGTAATGTAAATTGCGTATAAAAAGAGGCAGAATTTTAGGTTAAGTATAGGTGGGTTGTTTACAAACATTCTACATCGAGTTTGGCTTGTTTATAGGCACGTATATAGGTAGTTGCTGCCCTTCCTTTTTTTCTGGTTGATTCTCTTACTCGGCTCTTACGATATCCACGGACTGAGTTGGAGGTCGATTCTAACGTCGCGATTACGACTCCGAAATTATTACGCACACATGAAGTTATCCTTTGAAAAGGTCAACCAAATATCATCATCAGCAAGGTCCTTGGTTAAAAGTTAATATAAGAATGTCCTTGTACGAGTGAGTTTAGTATTTATGTCTGTTTGCAGACCACAAACAAGGCCTGCTTCCAAAATATTTACGAAAATATTGCTCACAGTTTTAGTTATAATAAAACTTCGTTGGGCGCACACAGTGATTGTCTAGAGATGATAATACCACTACCAGGCTAGCATAAAATTTTATTTGGTGTGCTTGTATACGATATTGTAGCAAAAAGTTCTTTTAGTATCCAAATGGGTATCTACATCGATGACTAGACTCTATTATACACAATAAATGTGCAAGAATAGATGTTTGAAATGTTGTTATATTAAGTAACGTCAAAATTACATTTTGTGTGATTCAAGACCTGAAATAACGCCTGAAAAAATGCCACGAGCAGACTTATGATTTTGAAAAGTCCATTACTAATCCTGGTCTTAACACGAACTTGAATAAAATCTATTTGGATTATCCGTACAAAAGTTTTTTCCTATTACGCAACAACATTAATAATCATAAGGTAAGTACTATTTACCTACCATTGTCTGTTATTTTTTAATGAATTCTCTGTAATTATTTTTAATAACCTCTGATTTACAATGACAATGCTTCGAGTAGCCATCGACTCGCTATTAAGGTTAATGGCTAGAAGAATTCAATAAGGTTTTTTTTTGCATAATTCTATAGACAGCACTATAGAAGATGTATTTTATATTCAACTTGTAATTTTACTAATAACGAGGGCCAAGGAGATATGAAAAGGCAGTAGTTTTTTTTTGTTTGATTCCAAAGGAATGAATAGGGCATTTTTTATTATTTTATTTGTTTCGACCTGATTAGCTGTTAAAAATTGCATATAAATATTGAGTCAAAGAAAATAAACGGGTGGGCGCAAGAAAAAGCTCAGAACCGAGATGCCTGGACAAATACATTTAGTATTATAGGTCACTTTAGCCACAGGTAAACTAAAAAACGAACTCTACTCTAATTTTACTCACAAAATTAAATACATTTTTGCAAACACGTAGCCAGAGTAGATCCAACTAACGCTGTAATGATACTTCGTGAGAAACATTGAAAGAAACACTAAAAACTAGATCAACATTTGTAAGAAAATGCGAAACAAAAAGCAAGTCATGATTTTCCGAGGTGGTAAAAACATCTCTAACCACATATTTTCACTTTCTCGAGGTACGCCGTCGCCGGGTCACTACCAAAATTGTAACACGCGATTCCCCCATTAAGGGTTGTTTTCACCCCCCTCCCCCCGCCGTCGGCGAATTTCAAACTACCCTCCGTTTCGTCGAGGTCCCTGACAGGGGGTGCGTTTTACACAAGCGTCATTGGACGAAGACAGGATTTTTTTATGGTGCAACATATATGCCACTGTGATTTGGGTTTTGTTAGAGATATAAATTGTAAGGGGATGGGGTGGTATGTAAAGTAATTGTGCTTATAAATTCGTGAATAAAATTATTGCTCCTTTTTATGAAATAAAACCTCTTTAAACTTGGCCTCTTCTAGAAAAAATAATGTCGGATAGGAACTAAAGCCGCACGGCTAGCACCGTTCCCGCACAGCATCGTACCAACAACTACAAAGCAAGTAGTCTACTCGGCTACCGCGGGCGTTTCAGGCTGTGTACTTATAACAAAGGTCAAACCATGCAATCCGGCACTGATGGACCAATAAATAATAATAGCTACCCAAATTCGTAGGTACTCTATATAACAGGAACAGAAACCAATTCCCAAACTTTTTACGCACTACGCTGTAGCAGTCGTCCAAGTGCCAGGAAATGAATACTCAATTTTACGAACCTAACCTACTTCGGTAACAAAAACTTCAAGGCATTTTATACAATAAAAACATAATCGCCATATTTTAGCGATAACGGTTGATTTAATGCTCAAATTAAAAGGTGCTTTGTAGTGCTTTTGAGTAGGCTGTTTTAAGGGCTGACAATCAGGAAAGGAAAAATCTGTTTTAAGAGCTGTACTTGGCTTAGCTCTACTTTTGATTTTGGTTTACTCAGGTATTTTAGAGATCGCTCATAGCGATAAGGCCGCCTTTGTACTTCATCTTGTAACCTTTTATTTCTGTACTGTTTTCTGTGTTTGTGTGGTACAATAAAGAATTATCTATCTATCTATCTATCTATTTTTTTTATTTACTTGAGTTAGAAAGTTTGATATAAAGTAAGTAGGTACTCTTTATTTTCCGTACTGCCTCCCCGTGGCTGTACGATATGCGTGCGCATTTCCCTCAGGATAATAAAAAAAAAAAAGGTACTCTTTATTTAACAAAGCAAATAACAATCTAATAATAGTAAACAATTATGAACGTGTAAATTGAAACAATTGAGCCAACTGCAGACTGTCGTTGCAAACAATCTACAGGTAGCTCAACTGATCCAAAACCAGTCGGAAGCGTCCCCAAGACGCTGCTGGTTGCATTACCCCGCTGTATGACAATGCTGAGGTGTTGCGTCAGATACTCACCAGCTCTCGGGTCACACATCGCTTCGACCAGATACTCGGAATATTAAAAAAAAAGCCAAACTTCGTCTTTTTTAAAAATCACGTAAAAATAAATAAATAATAAATTAAATCTTCATTTCAGACATCATTAATGATCCATAAAGAGAGCGACTCTGTTGTGTTCATAATATCCTAAGTAAGCTATTGCCGAGGAAGAGATCCCTAACGTTTACATTACAGTCTAACACTTAGGCCCGTATTATTAAAGATTGCTCAGTCATTAGATCGATGACTGAGCAATGGTTGCTTGAGTAATGGTTTTCTATGGCATAAACTTCACTCAAGGACAGATCTATGACTGAGCAAGCTTTTATAATACAGGGCGTAGAGCAAAGAGTTTAAGCTAGCCTCCCCTCCCCAGGAGTGGTATATATAGCACCGAATGGGTCATAGGCACTCAACGTCTTACGACCCTGGCTCTTACGAAGTTTTCGTTCATAGACAGAGCAAGGGTTAAACGCACATGGCGTGTGAAAAACATAACATACCTATAGCACATAGTAATTACGTGAAACTGTAGGCATAATGCGAGAAGGCAAGTAATTTGATTAGCCTGTAGTTACTTATTTAACAAACATCTAACGTTTTTAGGGTTCCGTGAATGGATTTTATTACTAAGCCTTTGCTGTCTGTCGTTACTTATTTAACAAACATCTAACGTTTTTAGGGTTCCGTGAATGGATTTTATTACTAAGCCTTTGCTGTCTGTCTGTCCGTCTCTCAGCAGGCTTTAACTCATATGCCGTAAAAGGCAGACAGTTATAATTTTGACGGATAATTTTGTGTTTTTGTACTATTTGCTTATAAACGTGATCTATTGGCTGGCTTTGGGTGGAAAGTTTGACAGAGTGAGTATTACTGTAGTATTTTAAATGCCAAATAAAATAAATACACTAAAGTTATAGTGTATTTTATTATAGTTATAAAGGGGTCACAATAGGAGACGTGTTCTTCTGCTTATTATTAATTTTCCTTTTACTTTACACAATAGAATAGAATAGTACTTGATTGCACCATCAATAAAAAAAAACAAAAACTTAATACTAACTTTATCTAGTGTGGGACAACGGGCAGGCTTATCGCTACGCATTCAAAGCCTAGCTTCGGCGGTGTGACAGGCATGGACGCCCAGCGTTGATGACGACGGACACATGCGTCTGGGGCCATAGAAGTGTTAACGTAAGTACGTGGTGTGGTGGTAAATGCGCTGGCACGGAACCCTTCACGTGCAAGTCTGACTTGCACTTGGCTTTTTCATAACACGTTAATACCAACCTTCCAGAAACTAATTCCATATTGCGACAGTGTTTCCAACTTTTTTGGTCTATGAAATCAATTATGTTACGATAAGAACTGCCGAGGGGATTGAAACCTTTTTGTGTTAGAAACAGAGTGTTTTTTCCTAAAACAATCAACGATAAGGCTGGTAATCCATCATTGTAAAGAACGTTTTTCAGTGGACCTAATGTGTGGTAATAGTCTATTAATTATTTTTATTAAATTAAAACATTTTTAATAGTGTAAGGTCTATGCGTGTTCGGGGGTGTTAATCTATAAGGTTAATGTTTCTAAGAATTTAATCGGAGGAAAAAAGGAAGCACAAATTCTAGAGCGCAGAATTAGGGAAGCGAAAAAAAATAAAAACGCGAAAATCATTCTAGAATTTTGTATGAGCCCATTCTGTCCCACTTCTGGGCAAACAAGATTTTTCAACAAAAAGTATAACTCGACAAAAATAGCAGATTTGTTTTAATTACATCTTACATCTATATATACTATTAAGAAATTATAAAGAGGAAAGATTTGTTTGTTTGTTTGAATTGATTAGGCTCCGAAACTACTGGACCGATTTGAAAAATTCTTTCACCATTAGAATCCTACATTATCCCTGATGGACATAGGCGATAGATTACACCCATGCGAAGCCGGGATGGACCGCTATTTGAAAATATTTAAAATTTTGCTGCCATATTTACTAACTTGAAAGTAATCCAATACACAGAAAATAAAATATAATTGAATTAAAGCTAAACAACAAATTATTCTCCTAGCTAGAAAGAACATGCGTATCAAAAAACATACGTACAACAGAACATAGAACCACTTCTTCCACCGTTCTGTTGAAGTCAGTTAAAAGCTATTGGCCGTAATCGAGCCTACTGTATTGAAAATGTAAGCGTATCTTCTACTCAACGATAACGAAAGATACCCCCCTCTCCTCCTCCCCCCCCCCCCTCTCCTCCTCCCCCCATAAAGCAATATTTTCTAAACCAATGCGGACTAATAGCACCGATCCGCCATCAATAAAGTTAGGCAAGCAGAGAATTAGCATAGGGTCGATACTTTCGTCCCCCGTACCTGGTACGGAATATACGGAAAAATATGGCGTATAAATAACCAGAAAGTTAACGATGGATGTAACTCGTCAAAAGTTTATGAAAATATTTTTTGTTGTGATAAACAAGGTTTTGGGGGAAACGAGGTTTAGGCAGAAAAGAGGCGGTGTAGTAAAAATGTTTGGGTGGTCGTAATGTTTTTGTTATGTGGTAATTTTTGCGTACGAGTAAGTATCAAAATGCTCATTCAAGAATTTGTTATTCAAAAAAAAATATTGGAGTCATGGGGCACATGGAATATACGAAGATCTAACAAAGCTCCTAATAAAGCCCACAGGTGATCGGAATGCTGGCTTTTATTTCGGTCAACGAATTAGCATTGCCATTCAACGTGGCAATGCTGCCAGCATTCTGGGCACTTTGCCTTCTGGTGACGGCGTAAATATTAGTTGTAATTATTATTGTACTAGCAGCGCCTCGCGGTTTCACCCGCGTAGTTCCCGTTCCCGTAAGAATTTTGGGATAAAAAGTAGCCTATGTCCTATTCCAGACTATAATCTACCTCTGTGCCAAATTTCATCCAGATCCGTTTTGCCGTTCTGGCGTGATAAAGGAATAAACATCCATCCATCTATCTATCCATCCATCCATCTAAACTTTCACGTTTATAATATTAGTGAGACTAGCTGTTCCCGCGACTTCGTCCGCGTGGAGTGGAGTTGGAGGTGGTCTACCGTCAACGTAGACTTAGACCTGCAATGATTCTTGACCTAGCGGCACATTTAACGTTTTCCCCCCTGGAGCGCACACAAAAATATGACGGGCACATTATAGTTGGCCGTAAGAAAAACAATGAGACCTTAGGCCGAGAATGTTATAGTAATACTAACTTAGGTCAACACCTTTATTGTCTGTCCCTGCGATTTATTAATTGTCAAAGCAAAGTACACTTGTAGGGATGAATGGTGTACGCGGTTTAAAGACACTTTCGCCTGAGCCACATCCAATGGGAATCGCAGCCTCAATAAAATTTCAATGTGAAGCAGTTACTTTCAGTCGCGTTCCATTGCACAATTTTGGTAGTGTATTAACAGCATTATTTGAACGCCGACCTTTAGCGTGACATTGTGTCCTGAAAGACCACTTGCTGCGGTAGTAAACTGAGAAATCCAAATGGGTAACTTGTGGTTTTTTCCTGGGTATCGCGACACTGTTAATCGATGTGTATACTACCTACTATAATTTTTGCTAAAAAAATATATTTATTGAAGCGGCTTGGTAAATTCTCAATGTAATAGGCACCCCTGCCCATTCACTCCCCCGTTTTTCTTACTAACAGGTACTTAGCCCTGCCAAGTTACATAATTGCTTTTGCAAACATACTGCCTGTTGTAAATATAAATGAACATGGCCCAAGTAATTTTTTTTAATCCCCCGTTGTTCTGTCTTACTGGGACATTGCCATCCCAAACCACCTAATTGCTAGTTGATCACTCTAATGTACAACTGTTTTTGTGAACATACTGCCTGTTGTAAATATACCTAAGTGAGCATGGCCCAAGTAAAGGTTTTTTTTAAAGGGGGGGCTCCGCCCCCCCAACCCCCCGTTTTTCTGTCTTACTGGGACATTGCCATCCCAAGCCACCTAAATGCTAGTTGATCACTCTAATGTACAACTGTTTTTGTGAACATACTGCCTGTTGTAAATATACCTAAGTGAGAATGGCCCAAGTAAAGGTTTTTTTTAAAGGGGGGGCTCCGCCCCCCCAACCCCCCGTTTTTCTGTCTTACTGGGACATTGCCATCCCAAGCCACCTAATTGCTAGTTGATCACTCTAATGTACAACTGTTTTTGTGAACATACTGCCTGTTGTAAATATAAGTGAACATGGCCCAAGTAAAGGTTTTTTTAAAGGGGGGGGCTCCGCCCCCCCAACCCCCCGTGTTTCTGTCTTACTGGGACATTGCCATCCCAAATCACCTAATTGCTAGTTGATCACTCTAATGTACAACTGTTTTTGTGAACATACTGCCTGTTGTAAATATAAGTGAGCATGGCCCAAGTAAAGGTTTTTTTTTAAAGGGGGGGCTCCGCCCCCCCAACCCCCCGTTTTTCTGTCTTACTGGGACATTGCCATCCCAAACCACCTAATTGCTAGTTGATCACTCTAATGTACAACTGTTTTTGTGAACATACTGCCTGTTGTAATTATAAGTGAACATGGCCCAAGTAAACGTTATGTGTTAGCTAACACCTGCTCACTACTGCAGATTTTCTCTTGCTATTTAATGTTTCTAGTATATCAAAGAAAACAATTAGGTATAATTATCATCATAGTTTTTTATTAGCACACATTCATTGGTGCACTGTTTAGGAATGAGTTGGGCATATCACTAACTGCTTCAATAGTACCTACGTTTTGCAGTGTTTACGCCACGGCACCAAAACAATACACCACAACATCACACTTTGCTTATTTACTGGTATAGCACTGAAAAAAGCGGAAGTTCCTACGGATTTTTACTATCGCAGATGGAGAAAGGTTCCAGTGACTCCGTAGCGCGGTTTTACTGTTGTTCCAGTTCTGAGGGCTCTTTCATCAATATTCCTCAAAATAAGTCTGCGCTGATGTCGTAGCAAGAGGTTCCACTATCGCAATTCGCTGATATCTCCTACGGATTAATGTTAGATTTGGTTCATCTTTAAAAATTAAATAATTACGTTTTGTAGGCTTATTTGGGATTAAAACTCTTAATCCTGTCTCTTATGTGCAGCGTTGGTAGGAACATGCAAAAATTCAACTTGATCCATTCAATATTTTTGGCGTTTAGGTGCCTTAGCCAAACATCTTCACAACGGTTCATATTATGTACGTGTACTGATGAGGAGTTTCTTCTTACTGAGTTTTCTTGCTTTATTTATGCTGCTACTATATAATTTCACATTTTCATTTCATTTCGTATTTGAAATTTTGAATTGTTTTGTTTGTATACATTGTGTAATGGCATGACACTCCAGATAGCATGACAGGCAGGACAAACTGACGGATGTGACAGTGACATAAAATAGTGGGTTGATAATGACAGTAGGTCGTATGTTATAGGTAGTATATGGCTAAGTTAGCTCTATGAAAAATTAAAACAAATCTATCCCACGGGAACCATCCATTTTACCGGGATAAAAAGTAGCCTATGTCCTATTCCAGACTATAATCTATCTCTGTGCCAAATTTCATCCAGATCCGTTCAGCCGTTCTGGCGTGATAAAGGAACAAACATCCATCCATCCATCTATCTATCTATCCATCCATCCATCCATCTAAACTTTCACGTTTATAATATTAGTGAGATTAGTGAGATGAGATTAGTGAGATTGTATATTGTAATTTTCTCTAAATAAACAATATGTTCCAGATATATTATTCTAAAATATAATGCTAAAGTTACTTTTTGATCATCCGATTTCGTTATAGTAAGATATTGTTGATTGTGATACAAAACAAATAACACGAAAATATGTAATTTTTGACGTTAAATGCAAAATGCGATTTGCTTTCATAAGTATTTAAAAGAAAAAATGAACGGGGGACCTAAATTAGTACTATTTGAATACAAAAAAATACATTATATGGTGGAAATATGCTCGAATTACAAATAATTTTGGCACTGCGTTTGTATGGGCAATTCATCCGACCTAATTAATAAGCTTTACGGTTAGGTAACCCTATTGATATTTCAAATTAAAATTAAATAAATAAACAAACAAAACTAACCTTTATAATTGGACCCATAAATTCCACTCTCGTTCATACATCAATGTATGAGTTATCATGGGGCTATAATACCTGTTGTAATTTTATTCAGGGATTGAAGTATAAAAATCGGTAGGGGGCTGCGCCTGCGCCGGCTCTTTATTGAGGTATGGATGGTATTGACAAGTTGTACTGGTGGGGACAGAATACTTAGTACCTACATCCGAATACTCAAATAATCATCAGATTTGTGACTCTGTGGCGTGGGCGAATGTCCGCCTGCGACGGAGGAGGTTGCGGGTTCGATTCCCGCCTCGGGACAAATGTTTATACGATCCAGCCCCCTAGCACGGAGATTGTTGTCTAGGCTAGAATAGACAATAATGACATTGCATCGCCATACATTGCGTACATTATAGAACTTGATGGAATGCATTTCAAATAATTTACGCATTGGATGACAAAGTGACGTAATTTTTTCTCTATTCTACCCTAGACAACCATCCCCGTGCTAGGGGGGCAGCAGGTATTTGTTCAGGGTATTCTGATCGTTTTCTATGTATACAAAAAATTATCTATCTATGTATTGTTTCACATTATGCATATCAGTTATCTGGTACCCATATCACAAGCTCTGCTTAGCTTGGGGCCATATAATGCTGTGTGAATTATCCGGCACCATTATTAGTATAAAACCGGTCTCTAGTTGCAATTTTTTTGTGTTAAAAAGTAGACGAAAAAAATCTAACTACGTAGGTACTAATACCTAAATAGCTACTATTAATTTAGCTTTGACCAGTTAGATATTAATACCTATTTTAATGAATAAGTAAAAAAAAAGGCTTGACTGAGATCACAAGCGTGTCAAGCCTGAATTTCATCATCACCAGCAGGCCTGCTTTTTGTTATAAGGATATCAGGATAACGGGCCGAAAAATTTGGTAAATTTCAAACTTTATTAGCCTTGTGTGTCTCACACGGCTGGATTCCATTTTATTCTACGCGTAATAAGTAAAAATAAGACATTAAAAAATTTGGTACAACATTCCAATACATCAAAACTAAAAATTATCCCCAAGTCTAATTAAATCGATTGTTGAAGCATCGATTACGGTTCGTCCTCTCGCCGCGGGGTGGCGCTGACACGAAAATAAAATAAACCAAGAGTATACTCAGTACAGTAGCACTAAATTACTTCGCTTCTAAGAATATTCCTGAAATGATTTGTGTGTTATTGAAAAGAGATCGTATATCTGCGAGTAATTACAGCCGATTATCGAGAGGTTATACGAGGACGGACATTTTCTGATGTAATTTCTTCGTTGGTTTTTTGAAAATTGATGAATTGGTCTTTTCTGTTACGATTGCTCTCGCAATTGACTTTCTTTTGCTTTTTTCTCTGTATTTTTGCAAGTTTTTGACAAGTTTTGTAGACGTTTATTACATGAAGATTTGTTGTTGTGTGCATCTTAACAAGATAAAGTTAAAACTACAACCCGACTACGTGAAAGTTATAAAAGTTTGAAACATTTACATTGACAAAATTGAATGACGTATCGGTCATATTTGATAGGCATAGAGTTGAAAATGAAAATAGGTCGTAGGTATTGTAATTTTTCTCTATGGGGCCTGCAGCCTGCGGCTACCTAAACTTTAATACGCGTTTTGAAGGCTTATTCGGGGTCGGAGCCCTAAATCCTATAACCTATAACCATCGGGGTATTGAGACGAATCAATCGATACATAATTTGTTAAAATCGAACCAGTAGTTTCAGCGCTACGTGGGAACAAAGAAATCGGCCACATACATACAAACATACAAATATACAAACATACAAACATAGGGTGCTAACCTCATAACCCTCCCCTGTTGGTAGTCGGGTAATAATAAATAAATAAAATAAAATAACGTTTGCTTAGAGAACAAAGAGCTTTAAAAATTAACCATACCCGACATTTTTGACGCTTTCTCTAAGTTTATGTTAAATTTTCCCGATTTCTACTAAAACCACTCAACAAAGAAAATACACACAAAGATAAGAAGTTTATGTTCAAAATATGTGGAAAATCGTAGGATTTACAAAAGAAAAAATTTACAAACTACCACTGCATCTGTATCCACAACTTCTACTATGTCATACAGAAGGGCTGGGCTAGTGGAACTAAGCCACGGTTTAAAATATCACCACCTGCAACTCACATTCATAACTCGAATACGAAAGGTGTTCAACAGATCATAAACTGCAAAACTCCGCTACTCCATTTGAAAGCAGCGATTACATCAAACAGTATCGATTATCAGGAATCGAGAACATCGCATACATTAACGGGTAACCGATAAAATTCCCCGACAGCGCTAAATAAGTGTCGAAGAAACATTAATAAGTAATCGAATACAGCGAGTTAATCGATTTATTCGATTTTGTTAGGCGATAGGGTCTGTATAATTAAATGCTAGGTTTTGCATGTTTCCTGATTTAAAGGTGACCTTAATAATTGGTGGTGTGTAAGGATTATGTAGGTTATTAACTGTGTTAATTGAAAAAGAAAACAGGGAGTCGATTGATGGATGCGGCTCAGAGAGCCTAGTCGGAAAATGAAAATGAAAGTTTCTGATTCGTTTTCGTGCGAAACTAACTCTATGTCAACTACTTATGCGATTTTTATTATTTTCGTGCGAAACTTACTCTTATGTCAACTACTTATGCGATTTTTATTATTTTCGTGCGAAACTTACTCTTATGTCAACTACTTATGCGACTTTTATTATTTTCGTGCGAAACTTACTGTTAAGTCAACTACTTATGCGATTTTTATTATACTTTAGATATATTCTAGTGTGTGTATAATAGTGCTATTTGCACGATAACGAATCAGAAACTTTATCATCTCTTATCTACTCGATTTTCGTATATACGAGTACAGTCTTTGGTCCGCTCTTTGTGGCGTCTCATGGAGGAGAGGTCTATGTTCAGCAGTGTTCTATTGTAGGCAGTATACGTATACGATTTTACGTTATTAGGTGAAGAAGCTGTCAACCCACAAGGGACGGTGTTTAATTTCAAGACGTATAAGAAAATGTAATTCTCAATTTACAATACATCATGTAATCACATCGGTTTTTAGGAAGCGTAAGAACCATGTCAAATCCAAATCCATCGAAAGGCTGACAGTTAGAAGTTGGTTTTAGTACATTAGGGGGGCCCTATGTTGGCCTGTTTTAATGCCCTGTATTGTGCTTTTTTGTTAAGATCGCTCTCACACTACCGCGCGGTACCGTGGAGGTGTGGTGCCGCAAGAGTTCCGCAACGATGTTTCCGTTGTACGAGATGCGGAACAGATGCGAAACTGCCGCGGACCTCGAGTTGCGGCTTTAAACCAACTGTATTGGTAATCTACAGGGTAAAACACAACAAGTGTGCGTTCAAAGCTGAAATTCTTACCTTGGAAGTAGCTCTTGGTCCGCAGGTAGCTGACGGAGAGCCGCAGTATCGACAGCCTGTCGAGCTTGCTGAGGATGTTCTGCTCGAAAGGTAGGAGAGACGCCAGTGTGTCCAGCTCAGCATTGAGGCGCTCGCGGTGTCGCTTGCTCGGATTGGACTTCGTGACGCCGTCTTTGGAGGGGGGTTTGATGCTGGAAACAAATTTAATTTGTATTATTTTATTAACAAATAAAAGAAGAATAAGTAAGATCTGTTGTTGTATAGCCGTGTGCTGTCGGCTTAGAATTTACACCACCACAACTCTTCCCTTGGGTGACGTAAGAGGCGACTAAGGGAAACACACCGGTAACTTTTCATCTTACCTCAGCGAGGAAAGAGTATTTTTGCTCTCCGATATCTGAGTGTAAAAGCCGTTTTTATCCGCTAGAGGATAAAGTTAATTGAATTTAGATCATCGTGCGCACGATTTTCTTAATTCATTTCATCACATTTTCTCTTTCCGAGATGGGGGGATGAAAAATACCTAACCTAGCAACAATTCACACAGACATCCAGGAAGATGTCCTAGAGAGGACTCTATCCACACATATTGTGTGCCCAGCAGGGTCTGTAGTGACAAATAGATAATATCTAGATTGTAAGCAAAATCACAATCAAAAATTCTTTATTTCCATAAATACAAAAATGTACACTTAGAAAAGTTCAAATTCTTAAAATAAAACACTGACACGGAAATAAAGTGGTACTTTTGATTTCTGTCCCTTCGGTATGTAGACTAAAGTAAAGAAGCGACTAAGAAACCTTTAGCCTGTTAGTTGTTATTTTTCGAGTTGGAGCAAAACCCGTCCCAAGCTTTTTTATCTTCTAATTAATCTGATATTTTGTAGTAAGCCTTTTTGCACAGAAAGGTTTTGACAATTTGTTTGAATTTATTTATTGATAGATTTTGCAACTCACTATGAGTTTTGTTGTAGTAGCGTATACATTGCCCTTTAAAAGATACATTAATCTTGTGAAGCCTGGTTGTACCTTCGTACACCTATTAAATGCAATAAATAATTGAGTATTGAATATCCTAAATCCCTGACCGCACCAAAATTCGCATTATCATCCCGATAGCATCACACTAAAAAGCCGGCGACTTACCACAATTTACATAAAATCGCTCATTCTTCTAACTGACACATCTAGGTACCTCTTTGGTGACCCAACACTCAACTCGGCACAGTCACGCGAGCTGGTTAGCATAACTCGCGGATAAGGGTAACCTTACTGCATTATTGTGCTTAGTTTTTTCTCGAGCTTAGTATATTTTTTCGTCGCTTGAATAATAAAGTGGTTTTGCTGATAAAGTAACGTTTGATAAGGGCGATTAAATTTGTTAATGTTTGTGTGGCAAGTTTAAGTATGAGATTTGTGGGGTCGATGGTTCTTGCTTTTGTTTTGACCTATTTTTATTAAATTACTTAATGTACCTACTTAGTGACTAGTATGAGTGTGCACAATATCGAAACGAAAAAGTTTTCGACTACTGCTGACTTGTGAAAATAATTGACAAAATTGTACAGCTAAAATGAAAAAAAAAAACAAGTTACTATATTTTTTTACTAATAAAGTACTTACCGCACACTCCGGATATCTCTTAGAAATGAAAAAAAAATACACGAGTCCCACCGAAATCTTTTTTTTTTGGCTATACATTGAAAAAATGACTCAAATTATTTAAAAACCCAAGTTTGTCGGAAACTATCGAATCACGTTGTTCGCAAAATACATGTTTCACCATAGACCGCGTTTCGGGCATACGAATGTCAATATAACTTGTACCTAAAAGAATACATTAGCATGCTACAAATAACAAATGTTTCTCTGACCTGTCTCATTCTAGAATGAACCTCTAGAATGTAAGTTATTTTTACTCATTTGTTAACCCTCATAGCCTGTTGAGGAGAGGAGGAAGAGGTTAACCTTTTGTCCTAAGATATTTTAGAATAATATTAATATTTGTATTGCAGCGAGGCTCTGAGGCTATTCTTTCTTTCTCTTAGAACATTTCCCTCCAACTTCCTCCTACCAACATCCAAGAATAACACAACGCATTATTACTCATTGCCTCCCGTCGTTTTTGTTGATTTATTCAAAGGTACCAACCAAACGGCGCATGCTCCAACCTTTGATATTACCACCATACAATTTGTACTTACACACAGACAAATCATACAAAACACAACCCTACAGCTAAAACCTAAGGACCATAGTAGAGTGAGAGGAAAATGTGCAAGAATCGAATAAATCAATGACCGATTATTTCTATAAATTGTAACTCGATTAAGTTATAATCGATGGTCGATTGTGATAGGTTGTATTTATCGATTTTACCTGTAATAATCGATTTAAATTCTACATCCTTACTCAGTAGGACGCAAATTTTAATTTCATTTGGGAATGCGTTAGTCTTTTACTTGCACACAAGCTTTTTTTCATTATTTTGATAAGGAAGATGTCAGTTTAACTTCATACGCCTTCCGACCGAGAAGCCTGGAGAAGTGTTGTGTCGGAGGCCAAGATCCACTTTGGGTCGCTGAGCCATAGGAGTAAGTAGATACGATGGTACGGTACCCTTGGCCACGAGCCGACTCGCACTTAGCCGACTTGATTCTAATTTTCAAAACGTAAGCAATTCTTAGATGTCACAAGCGTTCACCTGTATAATATAAGTATATAATCACATCAAAGTTGTGATATTATCAACGATTATTTTAGTCGACTATAATTTTCAAAGCTATCGAGCGAATCTCGACGCTACGAATCGTATCAAATTAAGTGTGATTGAGTAAAAATATTAAAAACAAGGCATTTTATGACTTTCACAGTCACTTATGCGAGACTTCGTACGCGTGAGAGATTGGATAGATTTGTAATTGCCTTTTAGAATTGATTCCACTATAAAGCCCACACAGACACAACAGACGGAGCTATAATATATATTAATATAGTAAGCTCGGTATAGCAAGCTGCCATAGTATTGATACCTAAGTATACAAGATGTTGATTTATACCAAATATACGCTATGAATGTGACTCGTTGTTTTTTTTAATATTATTGTAAGTCACCATCACCACACGCTCGCAAAGCAATTTGATTAGCTTTATCACATAATTATATTATATTTTTCTTAAAAAATGTTTACATAACTGTAGGTACTCAACAGTTTCAGTAATTTGATGTGTCCGAATCCACATTAAAAAAAATATTAAAATCAAGTGTCAATTGGAACACTGTGTCCTAATAAATTTTGTCCGTATCGTCAGCAACTCCCACAGACGACGGCTATGCTTATTCATACCGTTAGGGTTTGGAACACACTCCCTGCTGCTTTTTTTCCGGTTAATTACAATCTGGGTCTCTTCAAGTCAAGAGCGAACAGGTCTTTAGACCTTCGTGATACACCGTCGGCCACATCTTCACTTTCCAGCAGATGAGATTGTGGCCAAACGTAGATCTATCGACGTTAAAAGAAATCTGTAAGATATATTTTTGCACTAATTAGCTCTGCGGTTGTCATAGGTACCAAAATATATCGTGCTATATCTGTCGTGTCGACATATTTTGGCGACTTATGAAAATATACGTAAACATAAATAACATTAGATACAGAGGAATTCGGAGTCAGTTTTTCCTTCTTGTAAAAATATAAAATTATTGTTTACTGATTTTGAGCAGCAAAAGAATTGTTTTCAAGCGTGTTTTCTCAAAACTTATTCAAAAACAAAAGAATCTAATCCCGAAATGAGATCGCCGAATCGCGCCTATTAAATGTTCGTTAGACAAGATTGCCTACACTTTAAACATGTGAAAACGTTTTCTAAACGTTTGAGAATGGGTCATTTAAAGGTCATTCTGATGTTAACAGGTCAATGAACCATTGTGGCGTTACCTACCCGCTGTTGTTGTTTTCAAACTTGAGTGGCTATACAAGCATGATCATTTAGATCTACAAGTCGCCATGCCATGAAAAGCAAAGAGATCGCGTGTAGGTGTGGGGTGTGTGTGTAGTTTAATAATAGAGTTACTTTGTCCGTCTCTTTGTTGACCAAACAACGCAAAATGACCTTTTTTTCGTTGATTTGATATCCTATGACAAACCTAGGCAAACGAAATTTCGTCATTACATTCTGTGACAAGCCTAAGCAAACGAAAGTTCATCATGATGACTCACCGTGACAAGCCTAAGGGAACGAAAGCTCGTTTTGGCATTCTGTGACAAGTCATGCATGACGAACTTTGGTTCGTTAACCAAAGTTCGTCATGCATGACTCACTAGTTTCTGTCTGAAGCTTCGCACCGTTTTTTCGGGATAAAATCCAGCCTGTAATGTTTAGGTCTATGTTTGGTCTATGTTGGACTATCACAGCTTGGATCCGATGTTGACCTAGATAGATAGATAGATAGAAAATGCTTTATTGCACACATAACTTAAAAATAACAAACAAAGATAAAATGAAGAAATAAAAAAAAATGTGACAATTGGCGGTCTTATCGCTCAGGAGCGATCTCTACCAGACAACCGTGGATGGATAGGATCGTTGGATTGAACGGGGATCTGTGTGCATTAGTATGTAGCTAATATAATTACATTATTCTAATACAATTCCAATATCAAATCTTAGTACATACAACATAATTATATATAACCTACCAACTATAATTTTAAAAATACCTAAATAAATATATATACATAATATTTATATATACCTAATTATAATACATAAACATACTTTTATAAATACATAAATATATATCTACATTTCATAAGAGGAAACAGGGGTGTGGTCAGTGACAGCAGGACAAATAGTGTTCCTTCACCATACTCTTGAATATTGGTAGTGACTTCGCATGCCTTATTGACACTGGCAATGTGTTCCAAAGCTGTACAGCGCGGACAGTAAATGAGTTGTCGTAGAAGGAAGTAGAGTGAACAGGGACTTGAAGCATGAGAGTTTCAGAAGAGCGCAGAGAAAGAGCGTGCGAATGATGAAGAAAAGTGAAACGTTCCTTGAGATAAGGGGGTGCAGAAGAGAGAAATAAGATATTGTAGAGAAGAGATAGGATGTGACTGTTACGGCGAAGCCGTATAGGCAGCCACTTGAGCTTCCTGCGAAATTCGGAGACGTGATCATATTTGCGCAAGCCAAATATAAACCGTATCCCGACATTCTGCAGGCGCTCAAGTTTATCAAGTTGTTGTTCAGTAATATCAAGAAAGGAAGAATCAGCGTAATCAAGAACTGGAAAGAGAAGAGATTGTGCGAGAGAAATTTTAGTGGCAATCGGGAGAAAGTTCCGTAGTCTTCGAAGGGAACCAGCTGAAGCAAACATCCTACGGCTGATTTCAGAGATTTGAGGTCCCCACGACAGATTCCTGTCAATGAGGACACCTAAATTTTTCACCGTTTGACTCTGCTCCACAGGAGTCCCATCAAAGACCACGGTTGGAAGACTACCCCAATCTACTCGAGCTATCATCCGTGAGCTTCCTACTGTAATCACCTGAGTTTTTGCAGGGTTTACTTTGAGACCAAAGCCTTTGCTCCAGTCTAGGATACGGTCAAGATCTTCATTTATTGTAGAGATGGCATTCGACAGTTGATCCACCGAGGTCTGCGTGTAAATTTGGAGATCATCTGCATAGAGGTGGTACGATGAAGTTATTTTATGAGATATAGAGTTGATGAAAATAGCGAAAAGGAGAGGTGAAAGAACGCCACCTTGAGGCACGCCAGCAGTAATATCGCACCATGATGAGCATACATCATCAATGCATATACGCTGCCGACGTCCATGCAAATAACTGCGAAACCAGTCAGCCACTGCTGGAGATACGTTTAGAGAGCGTAATATTCCAAGGAGAATATCAAAATCAACATTATTAAAAGCGTTGCTAAAATCTAGCAAGCAAAGGACAGTAACTTTCCCTTCTTCCATGCCAGAGCGTATATCGTCAGTTATTTTAACCAGCGCGGATACGGTACTGTGGCCTGGACGAAACCCGGACTGGAAGGGATTGAGGAGATTATTTCTGGAGAAGAAGGTGCTAAGTTGTTGATGGACAAGTCGTTCAAGAACTTTGGACAGGAAAGGAAGAATGGATATAGGACGAAAGTCAGAGAAGGAAGCAGGCTTTGATTTTTTTGGGAGCGGAGTAACCTGGGCTACTTTCCAGGCAGTTGGAAATAAGCCAGTGGACAGAGAGTGGTTTAGTATGTGTTGGATCACAGGAGCTATTTGAACAAGGATGGGGATTATCATATTTCGACTGATACGGTCATCGCCAATAGCCTTAGAGGATATAGATGTTACCGCTCTCTTTACGTCACAGACAGTGAACTGGCTAAAATGAAGAGGAGAGTAGTCGGGAATCGGCGTAGAAAAAAGATGAGACAGAGTTTTCGATTTCAGTTGTATATCGAGATCGGAAATGGAAGTGAAGTGTTTATTAAGAGAATTGAGATCAAATTGTGCAGGAATTTTGGTACGTTCTTTAGATTTTCCGATTCCCAATGACCGTAGGAACTTCCAAACCTTAGCAGGGTCGGAATTCTCTACTGAAGTATGGATATAGCGGCGTTGCGCGTCACGACACGCTCTATTGCAGTGATTCCGTCGATCTATGTACCTCTGTTTGTTTAACTCTGTAGGCTTACGCTTAAGTTTAGCTTTGGCTACACATTTTTGATGCATTAGTGATTTTAACTCAGGAGTTATCCAAGGCGCAGGAAGATGTTTAAGCTTAATCTCTCTAAGCGGGGCATGCTTGTCGTATAGGTTGGTAATGATACTATTAAACGCCTCAATTTTGCTATCAACGTCTGGGACATCAAACACCTCAGACCAGTCAATACACTCCGCATCACGTCTTAATTCCTCCATAACAATGCCGCCAAAATTTCTCTGCAGAATTATTTGGGGCTTGGGCCTAGGGGGACGAGTTTTGTAAGACATGTATAACATGTCATGGTGGGAGAAAGCTCCTGCTTCACATTGACCATGTTTGGCTACGTGAGAAGGAGATGAAACTATGATGAGATCTAAAAGAGAAGGAGCTGAATTAGGGAAGAAATGGGTAGCGTTAAGTGGAAGAATAGACATGTTGCACCCCCTTATAAGAGTTTCAAGGGAAGTGGACCTATTGTCTTGTTTGAGTAAGCAAGTATTGAAGTCGCCCATAACAATAAAATGATCATAAGATGGGGCCAGATTTTCTAGAAGAGTTTCGAAAGAGAGAAAATAGTTAATTTTTGAAGAAGGGCAGTAAAAGACTCCAAGTAGTACCTTGGCATGCGAAAGGACGACTTCAATGAAGAGGTGTTCTCCCGCTTTGGAGGGTGGTGGCTGTGCAGACACACTAACTATATTAAAAGGAATGTGGGATCGGAGATATATAGCCACACCTCCACCACCTGATCCAACACGATCGTTGCGAATAAGTTTGAAACCTGGAAGAGCATAAGAGGAAGAGGAAAGACATGGCTTGAGCCATGATTCAGAGACAAGCAAGGCGTGAATATTCTTATGATCAAAAGAAGCAAGTAAGTCAGGATAGTGTTGCGGGATACTCTGAGCATTTATGTGGAGGACATTAAGATTCTTTGGAACGTCAGAAAAGAACCTAGATCAACATCGGATCCAAGCTGTGATAGTCCACCTCCCTCTTCCCGATCGTGTCTGTCTAAAGTCCCATCGGATTATAAGAGTAAGGATTAGAGTGCACCTATAAGCCTGGTCATAATAACGAGTCGTTTTCGACTCGTCCCACTTTGGGCTGAATCCAGTGGGACGAGTCAAGAAACTGAAAAGTTATGCTAAAAACGTTCTTGACTCGTCCCATTTTGAGATTTCGAACAGAAAAGTAGTAAAAGTTCTTGCACACTTTTCGTGCAATTTCTCATTCAAAATGCTTTTCTTGATAACCATTGTTTCCGCAGTATTTTTAACTATCTCACGCAAAGTACCAGGAAAGTAGAATGCAATGGAGAACAGCAGCGCAATTTTCAGGTGTCAAATCCGACTGCCGTCACATGACCACGGAGCAATATGACGTCCACTGCGTCCAGCGTTTTCGTCAAGTTACGCGCGCAACTGAAAATGTAAATTATACGCATTTTTAGGGCACTTATCGATATTTTTTTTTGTTGTTCGTTGGCGCTGTAAAACCTTAATAAGACGCTTTTTAAAAATGGCTGTGATATCCTATTACGGATAACAAACAAAAGAAAATTAACCAATGAGCTCCTATAACAGTTATGAGTAAACTCTCATGAATAAATCTGAACTAAATATTATATCAGCTGACCGCCCAAAAGTACAGTCTCCTTAAACGTATTTAAAAGCCCCCACAAAACGCTCAAAACCAAGACAGTGACGTAGCATGACACATGCTCCTTATGACGTCACAAGTATCTCTCGCAATTATAAGCCGCTGCCGTGCTGACATGCGAGTGGTTGTCACGCATCCAGCCGGGTCGCCGTGTCAAGGTAGCATCTTCATTACTACGCTATTGAGGGCACTCACCCTAAAAATGACCAGTTGGTGTAAACAATGGTCTATTAGCTGTCTATTGATTAGGCTTTGGTCAATAAGATAGGTATAGAGATAAACCATATTATCCTGTACCTGTGTTTACAATCAGTGCGTCCTACCCGTCATGACCTAAGGAGCTGAGACGTGGACACTCACGGTAGGGCTTGTCTACCAGATTAAACTCGCTCAGCGAGCTATGGAGAGAGCTATGTTCGGAGTTTCTCTGATTCAGAGAACGTCAGAGACTCTGAAGGATATGATTCGTAACGAATACATCTGACAGAGAACCAAAGTTATCGACATAGTTCAAAGAATTAGCAAGCTGAAGTGGCAGTGTGTCGGCCGCATCTCGCGAAGAACCGACCACCGCTGGAGTAAACGTGTTCTTGAGTGGAGAACATGACTCGGCAAACGTAGTGTAGGACGCCTTCCGGCCAGGTGGAATGACGATGTGCGATAGACTGCAGGTATTTTTTTTTAATAGTGCTGACCTGCACTTTGGGTATCTCTAAGAAATGAAATAAGTTAATGAGCCCAAAAATTTACTGACTGAAAACGAACTGAGGGTGCATGGGGCGCGGGTTCGAGTCCCACCGAAATCGAAAATTTTTGGGAACTTATTTCATTTCCAGCACTATGGTATGGCGCTCATTAAGAGAGGCATATGTCGAGCAGTGAGTCAGTGAGTGTAGTCGGCCCAAAGAAGGACTTCTTTAGCACGGAAATTCAATTTCAAATTTAAACTGCAGAACGGACGTCAATTTAATGTCATATCAAAATAAGCACGATCGATCCAGGGGGTTTTCCACTTAAAGTTGACAGGCCCAATCAAAAGGCACCCTCTTACTGAACTACATAATGTTTCTTCGAGGGCACAGGCGACTGGGCCCACTACAAAACTGGGACCGCGGTCCCAGTTACCTGATTAGTTTTTTCTTGTTTATTTCGTTGGGCGAGTGTGTTGGTGTGTGTGTGTGTTTAAAGTACAGTTGGCATTATGTCTTATTGTGCAAAAAATATAATAAATAACCTCCTAATAATAGGAATTTAAAAATCAGTCTTCGCATCGATTTAGGTATCTCTTGTTAACTGGTAGGTTGCAAAACACTTTTAAAAAAATAAAACTTTATTCGATTTAGAATTTTTACAAAGAGAAAGTGCTAGTTTCGAAGACAGGATTGAACTGAACTGGCTTATCTTAAGTCTACGCTTATATACTAAGGATATGAGAGTAGTAAACAAATCATTAATTAGTGTTGACAAACAAATTAGCTAATATGATGTTGACAAATAAATGTGTGAGAACATTGAGATAAGTCTAGTTATTACTTATCGAAATACATTAGAAGTAAGGATGTGATAAACAGGATAATGAGTTGTTTTTGATGATAGATAGCTATTTCTAGGAACTTGTGCCTAAAGGAGTAGGTGTTGGGGAACATGGTACATAACATCTCCCCCCTTAGAATAAAGATTGAGCATTAGTGCGCGATCTTTGAGAATGCGGCGATGATGGGGTTTCTTCGTCTTCGTCGTCCGTCACACAGGAAGTTGTCTGTCCCAGGTTTCTGAGCGGTATGGCAACTTGAGTTGTTCTATGACGGCTGGAGTTGTCGAAGCAGTTGTTGAAGATCTGGATGCAACCTGAGTTTGATGATCTTCTTCTTCTGATGAAAGCGTTTGGACATCTGTTCCATAGTTTTACAAGGAGGTATGAGAGTAGAACGATGCCAATTCCAAAATAAACCATCGAAAAGATTGGGTTGTATTTTTCAACGAAAGTCTTTGATTTTGCTGAAGTTTGAAAGCGTTTCAACTCGTCGGAGTATTTTTCCAGGTGAGATCTGATTAGATTTAAGGAGTCTAGTGGTGTCTCATTCATTTGGATCGGGATCAGCTGCGGTTCTTCGATTCCTTGGAAGGCTTCGTAGCAATCGTCTCTTATATCAGGGATTATTATCGGGTCAGTGTAGTTTTCAGTGGTTGACGTGAAAGCCGAGAGTGTGCTGTAGCCGGTGTGGAGCTTACAGCCTTCAGGTAAGGTTATAATTCCTGATCCCTGGATTTTGTAGTTCGAGACATCGTCGTTGCAGTGGAGGACGCAGCTTGTTTCCCTCGTCAGGATATAGAGCCACCTGTTGTGGTCCAAGGGTTGAAACGTTTGGGTTTCTGCCGGGAAGGTCGTTGCTACGCATTCTTCGGGAGTTTTCTTTGATTTGCTGCGTAGGATCTGGACTTCGCAGGTTGGGCGTTCGGTAGCGTCGTACAGGATGAGGTCCTTGCAGATTCTTCTCCTCGGTGCGAAGATAGTGCAGGTGTCCAGGGTGCTCGTGGACACGTAGTACTGTCCGCTGGGGTCAGTGGCCAAATAAATATGCTCGGGAATGATGGTGGAGTGGAGTGAGGAATTGGGATGTTGGATTGGAGTAGAGTATATGTGATATAGGGTAAGGGGATTATTTGAAGTTAATGGAAACTCTATAATATAAACCAAGCGATCTGAGTAAACGTAAGATGTAAGGGATGATGAGTCTTTTGCTGGATCTAATTTTATTGGATTTTAATAATTCTTCGAATAGCTTCTTAGTGCTTATTATAGAAGGGTGTATTATGTTAGATTTCGCGAAAAGGATGCTGTATAGACAGTCGTCTATCTCGTTCTGCAGACTGGTAACCAGTTCTATTATTTGCAGGGAAATTGTGGAAATATCCTCGCTAACTTTGATGTCGAAAATCAAGTTTTTGGTGTTATATAGATAATTGTCGAGTCGCCTGATGTTTTCATTAATAACTTGTTCGTCAAAAGAAATCTTAAAAATTGTTTCGTTAAAGTTCTTAACTGTAGATGAAGTGATTTGAATTTGTTTTTGCATGAGTTCTGTAAGATCTAATTCGCGTTTCTCTAACTGGTCGATACACGTGTCGTACCTCTTTGCGTCGTGTGCGTCCGGGGTACCTATAAGCCATCTCAGAACTGAGCCAAAGCCGTCTAGAAGTTCTCTCTTGACACGTGTTGTTTTTCCCAAGTACATACTGAGTTCGGAAAATCTAGATTCGATTTTCTTGACGTTTACGTTGAGATACGATTTGGTTGATTGGAAATTTGGGAGATTTTGATATTTTGTGGAAACAGCTTGGAAGTTAGTTGAGAGTCGCGTTAGTCTTATACCTAGAATCTTAGTATTACTATTTACAGTTAACCTACATTAGAATTAGAGTTGGAGCCTACGTATGGTCGCAGGCGATTAGCGTGCACGAGTGTAGTTTTTCCTGCTTTTTTAATCAAATAATTTTCATTAAAGCCTACCCGTGCAATATCATACGGACCATCCCACTTAGTGTCTAGATTATTAGGGTTTGGTATTCTTAACATTACTTTGTCGCCTATCTTGTATTCTATGGTATTCTTGATTTTGCTGTCGTATCTTTCCTTTGCCTTTTCTTTCATGTTTTCTATGTTTTTCAATGCTGCGTCACGGGATGATCTGAGACGTTCGTTAAGGTCTTTTAAGTAATCGCATGCAGTGTAGTCAGGAATTGGTTTAAGGGAGTAGAACGGACGTGGTTTAAAACCGAAAAGAAGTTCGTGGGGCGTATAGCCTGTAGTGCTGTTCAACGATGTATTGTGGCACATGATTGCGAAAGGGATTATTTGATCCCAATTCTTAAGTCTTCGATTATGATACATACGAATGTGATCTCGTAGTGTTGCGTGAAAACGTTCCAATGCACCATTTGTTTGAGGATGATAAGTTGTGCTAAAAGTATGACTTGAGCCGAAAAATTTCATGAGTTGTTTCATGACATTGTTCATGAACTCAGTGCCTTGATCTGAATGAAATCTTTTAGGTACTCCGTAATGTTGGCAAAAATGTAGCAGTCGGTGTGCTACCGTGACTGCTTCTTTGTCTGGGATTGGATAAGCTTGAACAAATCTAGTAAGATCATCTTGAAGAGTGAGAACGTATTTATTATTGCTGTCACTGATGTCTGAATATGAGACTAAGTCCATTGAGACGCGTTCGAAAGGTTCCGTAGATTGGGAGGTTATAACCATAGGAGCTTGGAAGGTTTTTCTTTGAATTTTATTTTGTTGACACACGAGACAAGAATCAATGTAAGACTTTATGTCGTTGCTCATTCCTTTCCAAAAGAATTCCTCTCGGATTTTCCTAGTTGTTTCTACTATACCTCGATGTCCTGAAAGAGGTTCATCGTGGTAGGTTTTCAGGATTTTAGGGATTTCATCTGGCGTTGGATATTTGATTTTACCTTCACAGATTATGATTTCACAATCATAGCTTTCAGCCAGGTATGCCGTTATGCGAAGTTGTTCGTTATTGATGAGTTTGCACGTGTGGTCATTCTTAAGGTCAGGGACAAAGAGTTGGGAAACTGTGTGTTGTTGAAGACAAGAAAGCAGAGCTTTGAAGTAGCTTTCAGAATCCCACGGATCGAAGTGATTTGGTCTTGTGCAGCAGAATATTAAGTTCTGTTTGTCGTTAGAGACAAGAAGATCTGTGTCATAGAGCTCTTTAGTTTTTTCTAAATAAGGGTTCGTTTGAGAACACAAGTTTAACGCTTCTTTAGCTAGATCGTTTTGATCGGAAGGGTTACAAGAGGTAGGGATGAATATGTTTTTATGTTTAGTGTCTAATAGTCTGTCCGGTGAAAATTTGATTTTATTTGAATCGAAACATTTACGTTCTATGTTTTCTAAAGCGGTGTAGTGTTCGTAGTTAAGTTGGAGATATTCTGGTTGAGGCGAAGGTGAGTTAGGGGGCGATTCTGTCAAGTCAATAATATTTGAGTTCATTATAGGTGGACGAGAGAGAGCATCTGCATTTGTATTTGATTTACCGGCTTTGTATTGCACTTCATAATCATATTCTTCAAGTTTGAGTCTCCACCGAACTAGCCGGCTACCTGGATCTTTAATGTTCATAACCCACGTTAGAGGTTTATGATCAGTCAAGATGTTGAACTTTCGTCCGAATAGGTAAGGCCTAAAGTGTTTGACAGCCCATACTATAGCCAATAATTCGCGTTCTATAGTCGAGTAATTTGATTCGGCTTTGTTTAAGGTACGAGAAGCGTATGCTATTGGCAAATCTTTGCCGATTTCTCCTTGTGAAAGAACTGCACCGATTGCGTATTTTGAGGCATCGGTGGTGAGATTGAAAGGTTTTTGAAAATCAGGATATTGCAATATGGGCGCTGTTGTTAGAATGTCTTTACATCCATCAAAAGCCCGTTGTTGTTCTTCTCCCCAGATAAAAGGAACGTCTTTCTTAAGAAGGCCTGTCATCGGCTTGGTAAGCTTACTGAAATTGGGTATGAACCTGCGATAGTATCCAGCAAGACCTAGAAACGATTTTATATCTTTGCATGATTTAGGTATGGGGAAATCTTTGACTGCCTTTACTTTATCGGGATTAGGTTTTACACCTTCACTGGATATAATATGACCTAAGTAAGCGACTTCTTTTCGCATGAACTCACATTTATCAGGTTGAATCTTAAGACCATGTTTTCTGAGTCGATCGAATACTTCGTTTAGTTTTTGTTCGTGTTCTTGGAGACTGGAAGCGAAAACGACAATATCATCAAGGTAGACAAAGCATCTTTCGCCTTGTAGTCCGTGAAGGATGCTATCCATTACCCGTTGAAACGTGGCTGGTGCATTTTTTAGCCCGAAAGGCATTCTCAAAAATTCGTAATGGCCGTAAGGCGTATTGAAAGCTGTTTTTGGAATATCTTTGTTATCTAGTTCGATTTGGTGAAATCCTGAAGCTAGATCTAGTGTTGTAAAATATACTGAATGACCTAATTTGTCTAAGATGTCAGTTATATTTGGTAAAGGGTAGCTGTCTCCGATAGTGACGTCGTTAAGTTTGCGGTAGTCAATGACTACGCGCCACTTTTGTTTCCCAGAAGCATCTAGTTTCTTTGGGACTACCCAAATTGGGCTGCTCCAGGGAGAGCTGCTTGGTTGTATTATATTCTGATCGAGCATTTTTTGGACTTGTTGTTTAACTTCTTGTTGGTGAATAAAAGGGAACCTGTAAGTTTTCGTATGAATAGGAGCATCGGAGGTTATGGGAATTGAGTGTTTCGTGTGATTTGTAAAGGTTAATGGTTGTCCTTCAGTATAAAAGATGTCAGAGAATTCGTTGACAATTTTGTGAAGTGATTCCTTTTCTTCGTTGTTGAGATGGTCTTGTCGAATTTGCTCATTGATTGTTTTATGTTTATTGGAAGTTTTATTAGAGGTGTTAACTGTAAATGTAGGGATGTTTTCGCATGCGTCGTTGTTTGGAAGCTGTATTGTTTGAATTGTAGGAATTAGTATGACTTTGTCTTGGTTACTAGAGTTAATACACGTTATAAGGAATCGATTGTTTTTGATCGAAACCAAGGCACTAGGTATTGTTATACCCTTATCGATTTCCTGTTTTTCGACAATGGCATATCCCTGTTTGATATCGTTAGTGACACATGTGATTACCGTTTCCGTTCGTTGGCCTAAAAATTGACCGTTTTCAGTTTCTTGATGTTCTTCATTGATATAGAATAGTTTATAAGTTCGATCGTGAACTTTCATTGTTTTTGATTGTACGTGGATACACACATTGAATTTAGACATGAAATCGTTTCCTAGAATGCCGTCTACTTGAATATTTAAATTAGCGACATGGAATTTGAACTTTGCAAAGTTATCTAGTGATAGTCGAGCCGTTCCGAAGCTCTGGATTGAGGATTGCTTACCCGAGATTCCTACTATTGATACGATGTTCGATACATCTAGAGGAGCGTTTCCAATCTTTGACTTATTGATAATGGAAATAGCGGCTCCTGTATCAACGAGGAGGGTGATTGGGTTTCCTTCGATGTGGAATTTGCAATGCAAAAGATTTTCCGGCGGGACGTTTAGTGATGAAATCGTGATGAATTCAGGAGGTTTCGTTTCAGACCTAGAGTTAGATTTAGAGTTTGATTTAGAGCTTGATTTAGAATTTGATTTAGAGTTTGATTTAGAGCTTGATTTAGAGCTTGATTTAGAGTTTGATTTAGATTTTGATTTACGATTTTGATTTGATTTAAGATTTCGAGTGGAATTAGAGTCCTGAGGTTCAGTTTGAGTGCTAGCATCGCATAGGATTTTGTGATTTGGTCGTCGTGTTTGCGGTGCTACGGGTTTAGGAAATGCTTGTCCCCGATGGACTGGATGGAGCTTTTCCTGATTACTAAACCTGGTTGATTTTGGTTGAGGTTTTACCATCCTAGTTGAAGGGCGTCGACAGACAGATCCAAGCTCGACTGGTTCGTCATCAGCGGTGAGGTCGGTGTCTGGGCACTGTCTAAGGAGTTGGAAGCGGTTCCCGAGGACGTACCCGTTTCCTCGGTCGCCTGTGAGTTTAAATTGTTCACCTTTGCCTGAGATGAGGTGAGTTGAGCTTGTGGCTGGCGCGGATTCAGATTTTGACGGAGGTTATTATTATATGCGCGCTTGCGACATTCGGATATCAAATGACCTGGTTTTTTGCAATAGTTGCATGTTTTTGCGGGTGCGTTGTTTTCTAGTCGCTGTGGATTGCGAGGCATAGGCATCGAAGGCCTTGGAGCTGCGTTTTTTGGATTAAAAAGGTTGTGTCTGACACTATTCATTTTCCTTATTTTTTCTTCTTGGATGGCAAAACTACCAGCATCAGTCAGGTCAGTGAACGATTTTACCCGTAACATAGTTCCTATGTCTGAGCTTAAGCCGTTTATGAAAACGTTGAGCGCTGTTTCGTCTGTTGTGGCCAGGCGACCTATTAAAGTGGAGTCTGCGCACTCTGCGTTAAGTTTTTCTATTATCTTGCTCCTACATAGGTCCACTCTGTGGAAGTAGTCGGTGATCGACTCTTGTGGTTTTTGGAAGAGAGATTGCAGCTCTAGATGGAGATGAGCTAATGTTTTTGTTTGGGAATATTTTTGAATTAAGAAATTTTTTAGGCTTGACCATGATTCAAATTTCCTCGCGTGTATGTCTGACGACCCTGGCCCTGTTATGCGTATCAAGGCATATGTTAAAAGAATCTTTTGTTGAACTGGTGAGGCCAGTTCAAAAGCGGAGTCGCATGCCCTTACAAAGAGGTAGACTTCTGACTGTTTTGTTGTATCGAAGCAGGGGATCATGCCCTGCAGTGCGCTTAATGGTATGTCGTTGTTTGTGGCGTTAAATACACTTGGCTTGTTTTCCGACGTCATGTTTGTTTCTTAGAGAACTGTTCGAGTTAGGTTTTGATTTGGGGATTTAGTGCTTGGATTTAGCGATTTAGTAAATAGATTTAGGACAAGAGTTTGTTTGAAGTAGGTGATGGGAATGGATGAAGGGAGTGAGCATAAATATGTTCAGCCACTTACCAGAGTAACAGGATAATCTGGATCATCGCGTAGCTTCGGCGAAACTGTTAAAACCCTTCAGGTACCGTTCTAAAACGTTCGTTTCGACTTATTTTGCGACCGCGAGTATCCTACCGGCTGCGCCAAATTGTTAACTGGTAGGTTGCAAAACACTTTTAAAAAAATAAAACTTTATTCGATTTAGAATTTTTACAAAGAGAAAGTGCTAGTTTCGAAGACAGGATTGAACTGAACTGGCTTATCTTAAGTCTACGCTTATATACTAAGGATATGAGAGTAGTAAACAAATCATTAATTAGTGTTGACAAACAAATTAGCTAATATGATGTTGACAAATAAATGTGTGAGAACATTGAGATAAGTCTAGTTATTACTTATCGAAATACATTAGAAGTAAGGATGTGATAAACAGGATAATGAGTTGTTTTTGATGATAGATAGCTATTTCTAGGAACTTGTGCCTAAAGGAGTAGGTGTTGGGGAACATGGTACATAACACTCTTAAGTTTCTACGTTAGAAATACGCCTTGTTCGCTTTATGACAGATTCTTCCACCTGCTTTCGGCCGCTCCAATAAAAACCAGAAGCATTTGTCAACATAGCGTCAGAATGACTATCAGTAGCCGAAGGTAATTTTAAGACAAGAATAGGTTTAGTTCCTACAAGTGTTTCAAGTAGTTCCGAGTCCGACGTACTAAGAATTGATGACGTGCCATGACGTCATAGCACGAATAGTGTTAGCATGCTATGGATGCATAGAGCAAGTCACGAGGGTGGGTCACGTGATGGCAACATTGCCACGCCCGCCCTAAAGAATTTTCGGTATAGCCTTACCTCGTGTCCAAAGATTTTGGAGTAAACAACTAGATTACTCTACCATCTCGTGTCTGATTTCAAGTAATGGAAAATATACCTACTCAAGCGGTGTTTTTGATTTAATTTATGAGAAGAGCCATAGAGCTAAGAACGCTGTTAAACTGGCAAAGGTTTGATAAAGAAAATTAGGTTTTTTATTATAACAGCAACTGTTCCAGCTTGCATTAATAGTTATTGTCTCAAATTATTGCGCGCAGCGTCGCGTCGCGTCTTTTTTCTTGCAAGAAAAATTACAATAACAACTTTGGCCTGAGCCAGGATTTGAACCCAGGACCTCATTACCGGCGGTTCACGCGACCGCTAGCACAACGAGGCAGTCCAATGTAACTTTAAGCATCTTAGGAACAGTAGGTGCCTTAGGAATCTTAGTCACTCTAGATACGAGGCACTAAAAAGTCACATTTGAAATAATTAAACAAAAAACCACTTGACCCATCGATAACTTTAACGTGGCCCTAACGAATGCTTGTAAAACATATAGGCCTAGATCAATTCAGTTTATGTGTGTACACTAACAATACCAGTTTACGAGGCGGTTTGTACTAGAAGGTAAGTGCTAACATGCGATAGCTAAGTTAGTGACAACACATTTGCTTAGTTTTAAGAGCTCAATGAAAATAACAACGAATTTTATTGAAAAAACCTATTTATTGAACCGAATGTTACGTAGTAAGCTTTTATAAATTTCACAAAAGAAATAGATAGGCATTTAGACTCTCCGGCCAGGTGGGACCACAATCTGCGAAAGAATGCTGGCAGATGCTGGTTGCGGCTAGCTGAAGACAGGTCTATCTCCAGCCGTGGAGTAATATAGGCTGATAATGGTCAGAAACCAGACGTCTATCTTCGAATTTTGATGAGAGACGTCTGGTAAAGGAAAGTAAATCTTTAAAAGGCTTACTTACTTCCCAGACCAAAAATACTAGGTACTTCAAAGGTTTTTGTATTTATTGTGCGTGACACCTTGCGCTCTGTGTAATGTCTCTCTAAATGTAATCTCTTGTAATGTAATCTCTTGGGACTAGGATTTCGTGGCTAAGTTGGCTGGTTAAAGCAAACCCGTACTGAGGGTGGAGCGCAGGTTCGAATCCTGCCGAAATCGATTTTTACTTCGTTAGCTGTTTTGGAAATACAGAAATTCATTGATCTAGGAATGACAGACTCGTTTACTAACTCACCTGTTCAGAGTATTTCGACCACCCAATACCATAAGACTACATTCTTATTAAAATTTACCCCGAAAATTTCCGATAAAAACTGATACTTGTCATCAAACTTTTTGTCATCGTAGACTCTCCAAATGAATAATCTAATTTTAATAACAGCACCCACCTGTATGGCCCAGAAAAAAAAACTAGTTACGTCATCAAACCCTATGTTTACAAATGTGGTATAATTATAAACGAATCAGAAGGTCAATGGACCATGGGTGAAGGCCGTATTTGGAGGCTTTTGTCTTAGGAATGACTGTTCGTTTTTTATTTGGGTGTCCGAAGGTAGTCCTCGAAATTAACGGGAAATGCCAAGTTCTATATAAACGTGTGTGAGTTTTTTTCAGGGCCGATTCGATATTTGAAACCGTGAGAGTTATAGAAAAGTCATGTAGAAAAGTCATGTCCATGGGTGAAGGCCGTATTTGGAGGCTTTTGTCTTAGGAATGACTGTTCGTTTTTTATTTGGGTGTCCGAAGGTAGTCCTCGAAATTAACGGGAAATGCCAAGTTCTATATAAACGTGTGTGAGTTTTTTTCAGGGCCGATTCGATATTTGAAACCGTGAGAGTTATAGAAAAGTCATGTAGAAAAGTCATGTCCATGGGTGAAGGCCGTATTTGGAGGCTTCTGTCTTAGGAATGACTGTTCGTTTTTTATTTGGGTGTCCGTAGGTAGTCCTCGAAATTAACGGGACATGCCAAGTTCTAGATAAACGTGTGTGAGTTTTTTTTCAGGGCCACAGAGTCGATGTTGTGAGAGTTATCGAAAAGTCATTATTAGGAGTTACGAAATGGATTTTGAAAAAAAAATAGTTCTCCATCAAAAAAAGTCAGACACACCTATCCTACAGGTTTGTCTGACTTTTTTTAAAACACCTCAGTAACCAGAATTATGTTTCTTGAGTGGCAATTACACTACAATGTGAAACGGAGTATTGGGTCGGGATTTGGGACAACTCGATGGACCGACTTCAAGTGAAAACACAAAATAACAAAACACGACTAGCTACGCGATAAATACCCGTTAAATAGTATTTATAAATATGTGTTCAGATCGCGTAAGTTTAAAAATATATAAGATGTAATCTTATTTATTTGTGAATTAAAACACAATTGAGTTGTAATGAAAGAAACGACATTTAATTTCATAATATCAATTCCAAAATCACAATTAACTTTTCCAACAGATTTTCCCTCGTAATGCTAGGGCATGGCAGCTAGATTCAAGAGGCTTCGTTTGACCACAGATTACCAAGTAATTAGTATCGGTCTTTGTCAATGTCACCACCTGACTTTGACAGTATAACATGATGAAGCCTTCATGTGCGGGAACATTTAAATTAAAGAAAAGTATATTTTCTTTACAAATATTTACGACTAGCTAGATCCGTCAATACATTCAACCCTTAGCTCCCTTCTAATAGAATATAAAATCCAGCAAGTCGTGTTTCTTTCGCAAAAGAGTAATAGCGGGAAGTAAGTGATCGAGCACAGTTCATTTCACTATTCGCTCAGTCCTTTCCTCTCGACTATTTGTTGGTGGAAATATAAACAGTACCTATGCAGTTTTCTCTTGCGAGTTAACCGGAGTCCTAAATGCGTCCGCTCCACTCGCATCGCAAGCCCGGTTCTACCGAACAACCAAAGAAAACCTAAAGAATTCATGATAACCTTGACAGAAATAGAAAAGTACGCAACAAATCGTCGGATACACCACAAGGCTGCGCGCGATCAGCCGTGGAGGATGATATTGGCATAAATACGAGGCACACATGCGCACTCGACTGTGAACTTTCAGCAATGACAGATCTCGAAAATAATTGGCACTTATTAGAGACGGTTTAGAGTTTCGATTTGGCTGTAGATTGGTACGAACTTAGGTTTGAAAATTAGATGAATATTCATTATGAATGTTACAGTGATATAACTGGAAAATAATTGCCACTTATTGTAGACTGTTTAAAGTTCGGATTTGGAAGATAAGAACATTAAAAAGACAGATTTTGAAATTGATTGACAACATAACTTTTTTTTAAAACATGCGCGATCTGAACACATCATTATTAATACTATTTATCGGGTATTTAACACGTTTATTTACCTATTTCCCCGACATTTCGACTGGTACACACTGTCGTGGTCACTCGTCGTCCCGTGACCACGAGACAGTGTAAATACCCGTTAATAAAATAAATGCGATAAATACCATTTAAATAGTATTAATAATTAATTAACAACATTATGATGATGTTGCCGAGTCTTTACTGTCTTTAGACCTTTTCCAAAAAGGGTTGCAAAGGCCAGTTCGCCCGTAATAGAAACTTGTAGACACCTCGTGACGTCCGAAACTTTATGGAAGATTTATGTGTTATTGACCCTACAACCGATTTTACCATCAAATTCGGTTGTACCTAAATCAACTTTGTCTTTCTAAATCAGTTGGTCTTTTAGGAACTTCAAAAAAACATAGGTACATGAATTGAGAACCTCCTGCTATTTTGAAGTCGGTTATAATAAATCGCAAGTTTTTCTATGCTCTACGATTTTCAGTTCTGTCATTTTTTTGTTACTTTACTCTTTCTATTTTCAGCGTTGTCAGTTGTTTCAGGCAGCGTTTTGATAATTTTGCGTAGAAACGATTCTGTTTCATAAATGTCCTTAGTTTTAGAACATAATTTTAATCCCTTTTCTAACAAATAAAAATCTAACTAAAACCGCATTAAAATACCACAAAATGGTAATAAAGTGTCCATTTTAACAAGCAAATTATGACTGTTAAAGTGATCATAAAAACACCAATTATCTACGAGATTTTTGTAAAAACTTAACAATAGAGAAACCTTGTGTGGTAATTAGATAATCGAATACTAAAATTTAGGACGAACATGTTGTTTGAAGTATGATTTACGATACAATCAAAATTGAAATTTAATTGGTTGGTATTGAGTATGTAATTAATTACGTAGTTTTGGTAGGATAAAAGGTTGATAACAGTTGTTTGGGTAAGTTACGGAAGCTCAATGACACTTTTGTTGGTTTATTTCGACGCTTTCGGTTTGGATAACATGATAGATAGGTAATTTATAAGCAATAATTTAAAAATTATAAGCACTTGCCTATAAAATTCTTAATTGTGGAAAAAATAGTGTTTGTTTGATATGTAACTAATTTCTTCTCGTTTGGGGAGGCATGTTTTGCAGTATGACGTATTGCGCAAAAGTCACAATGTTTTTATCGTAGTTTTATCTGCCATCAGTTTTTTTCGATTTTGAACTATACCTATGAGCAGATTGTTTGTGCGGTTTATGTCGAGTAGAGTACATTCCTCTCAAGTACATTGTGCAAATAATAATTCGATTATTGTTCAAATTCCTTATTTTTTATTAACAAAGAAAATTACAATCAAATATTAGAATAAAATTAAAACTAGTATTTACAATTGAAACAATTGAGCTAACTGCGTTAGTTTTTTATATTTTTATTTTTTCTTCTGATAATTTAGACTTAATTTTAATCATACCCTAGGTACTATGTTTTAAGCACGCCTTTTGTAAATGTTGACCCTATGTGGTTGGCAGGCAGAAAATGCCATCGGCATTATGCCCACCATTTGTATACTTTTTGTGTAATTGTGTGCAATCAAGAATTAAATAAAAAATTAACTGCAGACTGTTGCAAAAAAGGGACAATGTTGTGACGTCTCAAAGAGTCCTGTAAGGTCTAAAGGAAGTAAAGCACTTTGAGTTTTGAGTTTTTATGACCTTAGTGCACACGACATTACTATAGTGCACAAGTATGCGCGCACACACAGG
Source organism: Eupithecia exiguata (assembly GCA_947086465.1). Lineage (NCBI taxonomy): Eukaryota > Metazoa > Arthropoda > Insecta > Lepidoptera > Geometridae > Eupithecia > Eupithecia exiguata. Next base: position 1,801,379 of record OX352246.1, read on the forward strand.
TGCACTCTCTATCTTCCACTCTCATAATCCAATAGGACAGCAGAACACAACCGGGGAGTGACGTCAGGCGCAGGAGGGTAGCACCGCCAACTTCCGCCTTCTCCTCAACCTCAAGAGCCTATAACGGTCCACAGCTGGACGCAGGCCTCGCCCGATAATCGCCTTATTAGCTTTTATCTCATGGGGGGTAGTGCCCATAATTCCCACGATGGGCATTGCTGTTCGGTGGTAGATCTATTCTGCAAGAGGCGCTGCTGCCCGTCTCCTAGTGTATGTCGCTAAGCTGCCTCTTACGACACCCACGGGAAGAGTTGGGGTCATGCAAATTCTAAGCCGGCACCACACGGCTTCTCATGTACCTAGTAATCAAATTGTAGGTAGATTATGTCAATCAGCATCCCGTTACGAAATGATTTGCATAATGACCTAACGAGGCGGTCAACGGTCACACAGTTGACATAACATTGCTGCAGCTGATTGCAATAAATCGTAGCAATTTGACCGCAATTGCTGCCGGGTCACTTTAAAGGTAGGTAACCTAACAACCGATCTAGGAGCGTAGTTATAGCACTAGGGCTTATTCAGGCAGGTTTTTTTTTTTTCAAGTGCCACCGTCTTTTTTTGTTCTAACTTGTCCAGTCCATCCCAAGGTTGCCTGGAAGAGATCGCTCATAGCGATAAGGCCGCCTTTGTACTTCATCTTGTAACTTTTATTTCTGTACTGTTTTCTGTGTTTGTGTGGTACAATAAAGAATTATCTATCTATCTATCTATATATCTATGAGGCAGTTTTCGCAGCCCACAAAAATCAATGCACTCTTTTGCGTTTGATTACGAAAAGCAAAAGAGTGTATTGCATTTTTTTACTATCTTCTGATTTTCTATGCAGTAACTTACAGAATAATTGCATTCATGTTTTACTAGCTGCTGCTCGCGGTTTCGCACGCGTGATTTAAGGTTATTTCTATCCCATAGGAACTGATTTATGGGATGAAAAGTATGTTACTCTCCATCCTTTCAACTAACTCTATGCCAAAAATCAAGTCGATTGGTTTCTTAGTTAGGGCGTGAAGGAAGGACTTACAAACAAATAAACAAACAAACACACTTTCGCATTTATAATATTAGTATATAGATACCACTGTATCATCTAACAATTTTAAAGCAGAACGACCCATTTAGGGTGCATTGTTTGTGAACTATCCATATAGAACCTATGTCGCTACGATACCACAGTCATGTTCTCACTATAAAAGTGGAGATAAAAGCACGGACAAAAGCTTTTTAAAAACTGCCGTAGCCTTGTGTAAATATAAGTACTTACTTACATTACACATTATGCCGGGTACAGACCAAGAGAACAAAAGCAAGCGAAGGCTAACGAGTGGGATTCGACGATTGATGACGAACGTTCACTCGCTTTCGCTGTTGTATCCACACCACACGAACACATGAGAAACAGTCGGCGGAGGACAGCCGAAGGCGAACGAAGGCCCTCATTTGGGCTCGCTTGCTTTCGCCATGACGTCCACACTGGTTCAATCGCGTTCGGTGGTTAGCCTTCGCTCGCCTTTGTTCGCTTGGTCTGTACCCGGCATTAGATGTGTCAATAAAAAGATGGTATATTCTAAGGTTATTTTCGCGAGAACTCATAATAAAACACTGTTTTTACCGGATTGATAGTCCTACATCGAGTCAGGTCCCACACCCAGCAATCCATAGCTACAATACAACCCATCAAGACACTGTTAGCGATTACTGCGTACATACGGAACGTTATAATTAAAGTTGTATAATTGACGGTAGATATGCAAAATTCAAATTACTTGTAAAGACAAATGTCACCTCAGTCTGCCTGTGACCATGGAAGCTGAAAAGCCTCCGAAACGTCAGGTTATAAACAAAATATAAAATATACGCGATCAATCCGGTAACAAAAAAAGTGTTTTAATATAAAAAGATGGTAATATGAAGAAAAGACCTTACTCAACATAATCTCTTCATTGACAAGATTAGAACAAAGTACGTGAAATAAAAATGAAAATGGGGGTACTTTGTTATTATTTTAGTTATTCGTCGATCTCATGATGAGATTATAGAATACTTATTACGATGTATGTCGCGAATTATGTTTACTTAAGTACGTAGTAAAATGAGTGTTTTTCAGATCGTTACGTACCTGTCGATTCCTGGTGTATAGCAGGTTTGGATTCCGAAGATGATTTAATTCCTTTCGCGTCTCATACATAACCTTCAAATTATCTTCCAGCTTCTTAAATTTTCTTAGGATATGATCATGATCATATTTCCTGGATTGTTTACGTTTTCCCATCTTACCTATGTAAATTATTCTTTCGTAGCACTGAAGTTAATACTATTTGAAAAAAAATAACGTGTGAACTGGGAAAACACAAAAACATGTAATGACAAGACGCCTGCGCCTCATTAGCGTCAGGGAGATCGGTGTAGGGTAGGAGTGAGTAAGACGGAATATTAATATCTTCCTTTTCAGGTCCATAGGCTTTAAGGTGTGACAGTGGCAGCACAATAGTATGTTCTGCTCGTAATGTAATGGTCTTCGCTTTGAACCGAAGTATAATCTCACTAATATTATAAACGTGAAAGTTTAGATGGATGGATGGATGGATAAATAGATGGATGGATGGATAGATAGATGGATGGATGTTTGTTCCTTTATCACGCCAGAACGGCTGAACGGATCTGAATGAAATTTGGCACAGAGATAGATTATAGTCTGGAATAGGACATAGGCTACTTTTTATCCCGGAATTCCCACGGGAACGGGAACTACGCGGGTGAAACCGCGAGGCGCTGCTAGTTAACAATATATCTTAACCTCATCCCCAAATGATACAATTGCAATAACATTAACCATTGATGACAATACGGCACACGCCGGGTGAAATGATCCCACTTAGGGGTCCATTGTGCCCATTGACGTCGGGCAGGTTGGACCCTTTGACAAATGCGGACAGGGCTGACAGATGAATTTAGTGTCTGTGTTTGTAGGAAATGTTTTTGTGTTGTCGTTAAAGATAAGACCAATGGTACTATTCAAAACGTTTTTAGCATGAATTCTAATATGAACATTTTATTTTGTGTTTCTCTCTACTAAAGTTTACGACTCTTTTGACATGGACATTGGCAGAGTTGTGGCAGTGGCGCGCGTAACTTGACGAAAACGCTGGACGCAGTGAATGTATATTGCTCTGTGGTCATGACGTCAGTTGTATGTGAGACCTGAGCAAATGGACCGATAATGTTGATGACAGTCGATACTTTGTCTACACAGCCGTATAACATAACAACATTGCACCAACTATTTCATTGTGTTTAAAAATAGATTAAAATATTGGAAACTTTGAATTGAATTCTAAAATTTATTTTGTTATTTTATGAACTACTAGCAGCGCCTCGCGGTTTCACCCGCGTAGTTCCCGTTCCCGTAGGAATTTTGGGATAAAAAGTAGCCTATGTCCTATTCCAGACTATAATCTATCTCTGTGCCTAAAAGTAGTCTAAAATTTCATCCAGATCCGTTTTGCCGTTCTGGCGTGATAAAGGAACAAACATCCATCCATACATCTAAACTTTCACGTTTATAATATTAGTGAGAAAACTAAAATTTCCCGACTGCTTTTTGTCTAAGCTTTCTCAAAAATAAATTTTTAGATTTTTTCTCTTATAAAATTTAATACCCTATTCACTAAGTTAGCCATTTCATGTTATATTTTTTATTTATCCTCCTTTATCCTCAACCCAGCTATGTACCTTTCACGTTTATTTAGCCCAAGGGACCCCACAGTATTAACTCCTGTCACAACACGCTGGGGGTCCTTTTGTCCCAAACATGTCGAGACATCGATAGCTAAGGGTTAGGGAGGGGCGTGAAAATCGGATTATCGTGGTTAATAATTTGTACTGAAGTCTTTTGTATTGCCGATTAGTGAAATTAAATATGAGAGTTGCTAAAAAAAAGTGCTTACGATTATGCTTGCTTTTTATTATCGCCTTGCGCTAATTTAGTGAGTGGGTGTTCTTTCGATACATTTCGTTTGCAACGTGTTGTAATTTTCCGTGTTTTAGAGTTCCAGCACGACTAATGGGAAAATAATCAAATTTTTTTGTTCCCTGTTCTTCCGTTCCTGTTTCCAAAGCTCGCGCAGGTATTTGTCAGAAAAGTGATTATTGGTACAATTTTTTTTCTTATTTTTGTTCTTGGTTTTCATTTATTCCGTATATCTTTAAGTATTCTCTATTTTGTAAAGTATTTCTTTGTGTTTTTTTATGTACAGTGCGCGTCACAATTAAGTATCCCCCTATCTCAATGTATGTGGGTTCAAATCCTGTCAGCGATCGTTGGAGATTGGGTGGTCAAAACTACATGTTTTTTAAAATTTTCCATTTTCTTTTCATATTTTTGACGTTTCTAACAAAAATTGTATGTTCTGTATCATTAAAATGTAATTTTTGTATAAATTGTTTCATTTTAATTTCATTTTCATTTGGTAACCTTACTTCAAATTCGATGAAATCTCTAAGTATCAACTTGGCCTTGCGGTAGTAACCGGCAAATTAATGCAAGACAAGATAAGAGTGACAGGGTTCGAATCTCGTGAGCGGTGTTTCGTTTTTTTATCAAGTGTTATCTTTTTTTCTTTGCAATATATAAGATTTTTAATTGATATTATTATTTATGGGCTTAATTGCAAGTAAATGAAAAAAAAAAACAAAAATTACAAAAAATAATATTCTATGAATGTCTACAATATTATACAATAACTATACTACGTATAAATCTATGATATTATAACGAAATAATTGTTTTGATAAACCATAATAACAAATAATATCTGTAAACAGTGAAAGGTTTTTTATAATAGATTGTGATAATTTATTCAAAAATAAGTTGTTTACAACGAAAGAACATTGGTAACAATATTTCGATCTCTCGCAAAATATGCACAAAGCAAACCACACGAAATAAGACGAGTGACAATTACTTTGTTCGCTACAAACGACAAAGTCAAACCCTACCCGCATCCATAAAAAAAATGTAAGACTTGGCATTAAAAATGGGGACTAATTATACCGATAGACAAAATTGGACACGTTGTTCCATCAGCTAAATAGCTCAGTTGATCTAATGCCGAGAATTCGAGTCTCCATATAAAGGGTGGGTGGTTCGATCCTTAGCGGCTTGATAAGTTTTTGCTTTGAAAATTAGTCACAAGCGAATAGAAGTTAGAAAATATTTTGTAGACAAGGGGGATACTTCATTGTGACGCGCACTGTACCTATTACATAAAAAAACACATACTTGCATAAGAATATTTATAAATTATTTTTATGTATTATATTGTAAGGGCACACCATTACCTTTCTTATATTTTCTAATTTATATCCATACTAAGGTTGACTGGAAGAAATCGCTTCTAAGCGATAAAGCCGCTCATTATACTTCATGTTTAATGTAACTTAGTATGTTTCTTTTGATTTAGTTTGTGGTGTACAATAAAGAGAGAAAATGTATTGTATTGTATAAGCCAATTTGGTTTAAATTAGAATTTTCAAATTGGGGAGTTCATAAAAATAGCGGTGTGTTATCTATAACACATCGCTGCTCTTATAAACTCCACCTAGGTTCTAAAAAATAACGTTAGATTATTTTATGGGTTCATGTTGGTTGTGAAGATTTTCGATATTAAAGTTGGTTTATATTAGCCATCATGTTAGCCCACCATCGTCCACAGCTGGACATAGACCTCCCCTTACCACATCAGAAATAGCAGTCCTTAGCTATCTCCATGCATCGAATCCTGCCAACCACTAATGTTATCGGTCCATCGATGGTCTCCCAACACTCCGTTTCGCGATACAACGCCGTCACCACTCTATTATGTTGGTCACACGATTTCAATCGAAATTTTATCCATCAAAGAACATTACTAGCTCCATTTTGCTCTCCATCATTTACTTGAGATCTGTCATAATAATAAACACATGCCCACAATAGTAATTTGAGCTATGTTTGATGTAGTGTCATTAACCGGGCAGCGCGCCGCGGGCAGGCATAATACTGTTTTAATGGGTATGTGTGACCCACGGTCATACGATCTCTTTTATTTCTTGTCTTAGACTATTTTAACTCTTAATTTTTACCTCTCCGTCGCAGTGACTAATTGCATACTAAGATATCACTTACATACAATAGTGAGCCCGCAAAGCCGTTTGAAATAGCCCATTTCATCAGTTATAGACAATCAAAATGTTAAATTGATTAAACCAGTCAATTCATGAATCCATCATCATCAGCCTATGTTAGTCCAATGCTGGATATAGGCCTACCCTAATGAGCGCCATAGCATCCTGTCTTCAGCTTGCCAATTCAAAGTCAATTCATTAATCAAACATTTTTGAATAAACTTTTCTTAACAACTTCATCATCATCATCATCCGCAGCCGGGTTTAACCCACTGCTGGGTATAGGCCACCCGAAGTTTGTGCCATCCACCATGGATGGCACAAACAACTTAATCGGCATATTTGTTTTGTTAAAACTACATTTAGTTTCACCATAAGCTGTTTTAATATTTATTTTATTTAGTGTTTTATTGGAAACAAGCTACATTTAAAAATCTCTACTACACACCAAATTCAGCCCGCCCCTTAAAGGTGGGTGCGAATCTCTAAGTCCCCAAATAAACGTACTTTCTGATTTTGACAAAAAAAATGGTGATAAAACAATGTGATAAAACGCTGCCTACAATATTTATACACTGAACCACCAAGCTGCCGCCCAGGCCGTGTTGGCTACTTCGGTATGAAGTAGGAATACATTTCTAATCAGAAAATAATCCGAAAACTGAACCAAATCAATTATTTATCCGAAAACCATTCTAATCTAAAATAGCACAAACAGATCAATAGAAATCCAATGACCTCCATTAAGTACAACTATCGGTAACAGGTAATCCACCCCACCAGCAACCATTGTGCCGCACAATGGCTCTTTCTACCCGCACGCGCGTAACTAATATCTTTAAGTACCCCTGCCAGTTGAGGGTTAACTTTAATCGTGCGATTTTTCTTCCGTTTTAGAATTGGGTTTTGGATCCTGTTGGTTTATTACCTTTTATCTTGATTAGTCTATTCCTGCTGGTCGATTCATAATGACATGTATTCGGCGACCGATGTGGCGCGGCGAGCGAAGGTTTGCCTGCGACGCTAGAGATTGCTGGTTTGATTCCTGCCTCGGGAAGTCGTGACAAATGCTTTGTACGATCTGCAGATATATTTTTTGGTTGTTTTCTATGTATGCATCAATGCCGCAAACGCGACTGCCGCTGTCATGTCAAAGTGCAACAAATCACTCGAAATCACTCGAAAACTATCATCGAGCTAGTAGGAAACGATTGGATCGTTGTCAAACTACGATAAATAGTTCCTCTCGATCCGGTAGGGGTGCTTCAAGGCGCTAAAAATAAATTACAACTAAAAACAAAAAAGTTAAAATTTACAACACTTTACCAGAAAACATAAAATGTATAGAAAAAAATGACATGTTTGAATCCAAACTAAAAGCGATACTCATAAAAAAATGTTTTTACGAACTTGACGATTTCTTCAATGATAAATTTAGCGACTCGTAATTTTTGTAATAGGTATTGAATGCATTAATAATAAGTAAATACATCATATGTAGAAAGGCATGAAACCTGGCCTGTCTTCCATTGCAACACCCTGAATGGGTACATACTGTGAACATTTTATGAACACTCATCTAACTACTAAGACCTGACTGTATGGATGCAATAAATAAAATACTGAATTACTGAATGTATAGGAAGGACTCAAATTCGATGGAAGTATTCGAGAGATAATGCGCACCAGTTGTACTAGACCCTAGTACAACTGGTGCGCATTATCTCTCGAATTTTCATTATCTCCTGACTGGCTAACTGATATTAATATGCACCAAAAGCTTAACCCTAAATAAACATTTTAATTGGATCACACCGTGACATTTCCAACATTTAATTAATTCCTTTCAAATTCATTCAACAAAACGAAAAACAGAACAAAACGAACATTCTTACTGAACAGTAGTCGGACAGAAACTTGATATGTAGATTCTTAAGGAGATTACACACTGTTCGAAAATAAATGCGAGAGATCGGTCGAGAGATGGCGTGAGTTGAATTAAGAAAGTTTAATGGTCAGGAATATATGGGACGCGCGAACTGTTAAGGGTTTTTGTCGTATTTTTGCGACTGTTGTTTTTGTTCGATTGTTTTGTTATGGAATAACTGGTTCACCTAAAGTTTTTTAAATTTCTGGTTTAAAGAAATATAATTAGTTTTTTAAGAAATTTCTGGTAGGCCTAAAGAAATATAATTAAATATTAAGTTCTGAAAGCATATTTTCTCTTTCAAATCATATCGTTTTGCGCATGCAAACCCATTAATTTATTAACGGAAAATAAATAAGAAAATATGTTATGCTCATTTTTCATTCTTATTGAAAAGGTCACACATTTTAGTTCACAAATGGGTAATACCTACAACTACATACACACATGTAATTGAATATTGCAACGAATATAAAAGAATGTCAATAAATTATTTTCAACCGGAAACAAGCCTTTCATTGCCAGACAAAGAACAAAAAAGTTTATAGCATTTTTGCGATCGTGCGGCGTTTTTATCTTTAGTGTGCACTCGGCTTTAGAATATTCTGGATTCTACGAATGCACGCGCGAATGGATCTTTCATTCTTGATCATACTTTGTTTTACTGATAGATCACTTTAATTTTATTTTGTTTTATTCGCTCCCGTTTTAGATTTACTCTGCAGGTTTGTATTGTTTTTAGCACATTGCATAAATTTGATTGTTTTAAATTATTTTATTCAGAATTATCAAAACGCAAGCCCTTTCTTTAGTTAAAGGCTAGAATCTATACAATGTAAAATGTAGAGCATTATTTTAACATCACCAAAACAATTCGTTGCAAAATCTTCTTCTCACTAATATTATAAACGTGAAAGGTTAGATGGATGGATGTTTGTTCCTTTATCACGCCAGAACGGCTAAACGGATCTGGATGAAATTTGGCACAGAGATAGATTATAGTCTGGAATAGAATAAGCTACTTTTTATTCCGGAATTTCCACAGTAACAGGAACTACGCGGGTGAAACCGCAAGGCGCTGCTAGTATATTATAAAGGGTATGGTAGAGAAAAATTAAGACACTTTGTCACCGAATGCGTAAATTATTTGAAATTAATTCTTTCAACTTCAATAATGTACGCAATGTATGACGATACGATATCATTATTGTTCATTCTACCTTAAAGAACAGTCCCTGTGCTAGGCCTAACCTGAAGTAGTAAAGGCATATAGTTAAACGTGTATAAGTAATCTTTAACTTCTCCATTTCAGTTTCTTCGAAGCATCGAACTGAAAAGATAAGAGTTTGCAAGCTGCCGAGGTGGTAGCGAAGTCAGCAAGGCGCATGCGTACCTACCATCGATTTGATAAGTGTCTGAAATTGGTGTAGGCTTGAACCGAAGCTTGAGGGCTCTACCGAAATCTTTTAGGAAGATTTGTTAGGTTCTGCCGTAATGTAAGGATTACCTTGTTCTTATGTGTGAGCGGAATAGCTTTAAGGAGAGAAGCGTGGAACGACTGGAAACCTGGAGACTTTCACCACTTTGTTTTTGAACTTCCTCATCATCATCGACCTCTGTGGCGCGGTGGGCGAAGGTCCGCCTGCGACGCAGGAGGTTGCGGGTTCGATTCCCGCCTTGGGACAAATATTTGTATGATCTGCAGGTATTTGTTCCGGGTGTTCTGGTCGTTTTCTATGTATAATAAAAAATATCTATCTATGTAATGTATTGTATTATGTATATCAGTTATCTAGTACCCATAACACAAGCTCTGCTTAGCTTGGGGCTAGATGATGCTGTGTGAATTGTCCAGCATTATTAAAAAAAAAAAAACAAATATTCAAAATATTCAAATATTCAAAAATCATCAGATCTTGTCAACCCACTGCTGGGCATTAGGCCTCTCTATGTTTATGCCAATCGCCTCGGTCCTGCACTAGTCTGGGCCAGGTGTAGCCCACGGTTTTTAGAATGTTGTCGACCCATCCCGCCGGCGCATGTCATTTTTGCGCTTAAATTAATTTAAAACATTGAAAATATTGGGAAAGGAAAAAAGATCATTCTGTTTTGTTAAATTTATTCTGGTTAAACTTGTTATGTCTCTTTGTAATGTTTTTTTCTGGTGTACATTATAGCATTTTTGTTACAAGTTTTTGTTCCACCGTTGTCAAAATTTATTGCAAACTAGCTGAAACTCGCGGTTTCACACGCGTTGTTTAAGGTTATTTCTATCCCATGGAAACTGATTTATGGGATAAAAAGTACTACTTATGTTACTCTCCATCCTTTCAACTAACTCTATGCCAAAAATCAATCCGATTGGTTGCTTATATAGTTAGGGCGTGAAGGAAGGTCAAACAAACAAACACATTTTCGCATTTATAATATTAGTAGGTTTAGATATATATAGGTTTATGGTTTACTCAGACGCGTCGTTACGCTTTGGTATTGGCAGAAGCTTGGTCGGCGAAGGCCTATCTATATTTCACTACCTCATATTCGCTCAGTGCCGCGTGTCCACACCATTCTTCAAGCCCGTTTTGGTCATGCACCTGTCGTTTTTTTTAGTTTCAGCTCAATACAAACACTGTCTCGTTGATGATTTGATAGTATTCTATAAATTTTATCTATTTTACTGCCACAGTGAAAGATCGAAAGGTGACATAGTGGTGACAAAGTTCGCGGTTGTATCTTTCTCGATTTATTCTAGGCTCCTCCCTATAAAAACAACGATATAAGCATAGAATACAGGTTAAGTTATACATAAAGCTAATAGAAAGGTAGATAGATATATCCTTACCAAGGCAGGTATTTCTATCCAGACCAGATCGAGCACTGATAGACCATTGGCTTGTTATTCTCTATGCTTTTCCCTCTAATTTTTACTGATTGGCCACTAAAATTAGACCACCTACCAGGCTTTACCATTGGACAGGACAAATTGGATGAAAATAATAAAAAAAACATCTATCCTAACATTCAATTGTCGACTTTACCCGTCAGTAATACAGATTAATACAGCATAATATGTTGCACTTGTTAGAAATTTAAGACTAAACATAGGTTCTATAGGCGCGGTTTGGTTGGTCGGTTGAAAACAAACCAGCTCACGTCGACGTATAAAAAAGGTGTAAAAGCAGGAAAAATACCAAATGACTTGTTTTACAGTGGGATTACAAAGAAAATCAACGGATTACATGGAAAATCGTGTTAATAGCCACACCTACGGATTGGGTGTCGGTTTCAGCCTTAACCAGTTAGGTAACACCTAGGTTAACACACTACTGGTTGTTCTTACACGTCAATGTTATTGTGTCATGCTATTGACTGTGTCTACGTTAAAAATACTTATTGAAGGAAAACGCAGTATGATAGTATTAGTTAGTTAGTTACTAAGTCCACAGGTGATCGGAATGCTGGCTTTTATTTCGGTCAACAAATTAGCATTGCCATTCAACGTGGCAATGCTGCCAGCATTCTGGGCACTTTGCCTTCTGGTGACGGCTTAGATTTTTAGAAAATAGATTTTAGTGTAAATATTAGTTGTAATTATTATTGTATTTTCTTTATCAATGGAAAGTTACTAAGTTAGTTAGTTAGTTACTAAGTTAGTTATAGTCGTAGTTAACATAAGAATTGAAAACATTGCTGCAATTCAGGAAAATCATTGAAACTTATCCAACTTTAACTCTTTAGGCCCTCATTGTAATGAATTCACAAAAGACAATCAAGAAAAACTAACAATTCAGCAGAAAATTATGTAGGTCGCACGTAATTCCACCTCCACTTCGCTCCACGGCCCTATAAGGGAAGCTTTTCTTAGTTTCATGTCGCCTATGTTCGCTGAAGTTGGTCACACCATACTAACTCTTACCACAAACTTTTTTACCATCGGGCCCCGCTAGTACCGGGGGACCGCTGGGAAAGAAAAGTCCTACTTTTCTCACTCCTTGTTTGTAATCTCACTATCTCACTAATATTATAAACGTGAAAGTTTAGATGGATGGATGGATAGATAGATGGATGGATGTTTGTTCCTTTATCACGCCAGAACGGCAAAACGGATCTGGATGAAATTTGGCACAGAGATAGATTATAGTCTGGAATAGGACATAGGCTACTTTTTATCCCGAAATTCCTACGGGAACGGGAACTACGCGGGTGAAACCGCGAGGCGCTGCTAGTTGTACATAAAAATGATTTTACGTACATCCATTCGAGTAAAAATGCTTGATGGTTTTCACTTATTTCACTGAATAAAGCTAAAATCTAATTAAGCCTACGTATTGTAATTTAACCTAATCAGTAAGCCTAGACGGCCGTCCAGGCTTTCGCTCATTAAGCCATTTAATCCTGGCTAAACCAATAAACCAATGAGTAAAGGGTTTATAATAGAAACCTATTGGATTCACCACAATGCATTTTGTGAGGGAACGGTCAACGCACACTGGAGCTTAAAAACGCTACACGCATAACCCTATAAATGACGAAAAACGCCAGACAATAAACTAACGCGACTTATTAGGTAAACCACTACTATTTACTAGTTTGATTGCTTACATTTATGTAATTTTACGTGCCTAGCTTGTGTACCTGCATTTTAATCTACACTGTTGTCATTGACCTTAAGTCGTTATAAAATATATTTTTGCTACTTTATAAAACAGTAATCGAACAGGGTACATAGCTGACTGACAAAAAATCCAGAATTCGTAATTTAGTTTTGCAAATATTATTGATGTATACTGAGTATAGTTCTACCAAGTCGATATCAAATTCTACAGAACCTTAATCTTTTCTTTTTGTCTATATCTATACTACACAGTTATTTTGTGCTGTTTTTTGTCTTTTTAAATATCCTGAATAGACCGTCATTTATCCATGTAGTAGGTATCAAAAATTCTAGTTCGAACTAAGTTTCAGCGTTTTTTCCGTCAGATGTGTGCCACCCTTAACCCTTTCCCCACAAAGCCAATCGCGGCTCATTCGATTAGCAAGTGCCGCTGATTGAATTAAGGTGAACGCACTGCCGCTAGGATTATTCTATTTTCTATATAAAACGTATTGATGCATCATTATCATCATCAGGAAGAACTGATTTAGAAGTCGTAATTGCATGCGGTTATAGTTTATTTCACGTAGGAACCGTTCCAGAAAAGTTATTTTATTTATACATTTTAAACATAGCTTAATTTTGCTGAGTACCTAGGTAATCTCACTAATATTATAATCTCACTATCTCACTAATATTATAAACGTGAAAGTTTAGATGGATGGATGGATAGATAGATGGATGGATGTTTGTTCCTTTATCACGCCAGAACGGCAAAACGGATCTGGATGAAATTTGGCACAGAGATAGATTATAGTCTGGAATAGGACATAGGCTACTTTTTATCCCGGAATTCCCACGGGAACGGGAACTACGCGGGTGAAACCGCGAGGCGCTGCTAGTCATTTTATAAAAAGGAAGAAACTGATTTTCACTTTTTCATCAAGAACAAGTCAGAAAATTCTCGTGACTTGTATAAGATGACAATCATATTTTTTTGCTGGACTAAGCAATGGAAAGATGAATCCCGTAATTAGGGAGATTCGGAGATCTTCAATCAGAAATTGCAATGATAGAGTTATAAACCAGTAGAGAGTCTCACAAAAACAAATTATTATAATGAGTGCCAGTCGAAGCATGGAGGGACGTATTTTTTCGCAGCGCATCAACAATCTCTTGGATTGTTTAACATTTATAATTTACATAATTCATAATCGTTGGAAGGTAGGTGGGCGTAGTGAGAGCGGACGATTTTAGCTCCTGAGTGTCTATGTAGAGGATAGTGGCAAAGACATCCCTTATGTATAAGTTATAAGTTGCATGAACTGTAAAAAAGTAAAGCTAAAATCTAATTAACTATTTGACTTATCTAGATCTTAGATCTTTTCTTAAGTTATACTTATTTTTAGATACTAATGTATACTCATTCTAAGTGGACTTGTCTGTTCTTTTTGAGTATAATAAATAAAGATCGAAAAAATCGAAGAATAAGTATTTTCTACAAGAGTCCATTTTTTCCCTGTTCTAGTTAAACAAACTGTATCTACTTTGTTGCAAAAATTATACATATTTTTGTATCAACATAAAATAAAAAAACGCTTACTTAGGTAATGTTATCTGTTATTTTATATAATAAAATTATCATAAAAGCGCAAAGTTTGAGTATAGATATAATAAACTGGACTATTAGTTAGTTTTGACTCTTGTGTCCATATAAACGACACTAAATGCGAGTGTGGTCACTCTGCCACAATCTGTTCATTAAACTCAACGTAGCTTCAACTCGCTCAGCTCTACGCACCGCTCACACGCCAACAGTTGTGCCCCGCCCTTTAACTAATCATTTTAATTACTGACACAGTTGCTTTAAGTTTGCAATTACAGAATAAGATATACTTCAAACTGAGATGTTTCACTGCAAAGGCATAACATAAACTTGATATCTTTTTTCTTTGAATGCTAAATAAATGTATAAAACATAGCGACCATAATTTGATAAAGATATATAAATTTCAATTATTTTATATATCTATTTAAAAATGATGGACATATCTGTTAAAATTTAATAATTGAATGAACAAAAACATCAAAAAATAATTTTCAAGGCGGTTTACGAATTATGATATACACTTTATTTTGTACACTTCTGTTTCTTTCTTATTCCTATCTTAAACCCGTTGATTATAAGGCTCATTTTAAATGAGTAGAGCTACGAAAGTGACAGAGGCGTGTGCGGTCATTGAATTAAACGCCATTTGTGGTGTTTTTCATAAAAACAGAGACCTAGAAATTTAAAATTGTTGTTGGAAATAATAGTCTTTATTGACAGCGACAAGGGCATTATGTGGGTTTTTAGTACAATTTGTAGGTATTGTGACAAGTCCTGTATCTGTGTGACTTCTGTGGTGCGGTGGACGAAGGTCCGCCTGCGACGCGGGATGTTGCGGGTTTGATTCCCGCCCCGGGACAAATGTTTGTACGATCTGCAGATATCTGTTCCGGGTGTTCTGGTCGTTTTCTATGTAGTAAAAAATACCTGTCTATGTATTGTATTATATTATGTATATCAGTTATCTAGTACCTATAACACAAGCTCTGCTTAACTGGGGGCTAGATAATGTTGTGTGAATTGTCCAGCATTATTTATTTATTTATAGTTCCGGAATAGACTCGCAATCAGCAGTGTTTTGAAAAGTCTATATCAATTTGTAATGAAAATCAAACTTAACACGTTAACTGTCTACTACAACGAAGTGCAGTCATTGTGCATACAAAATGTACCCAACAATAAAGTAATAAGCAGCTTAAGTCTAGCAAACATCAATTTGGATTGTGGTCCAAGTCATAAGTGCAAGATAGTGCCGGGACCACGGGTAACAAGGTTTTGTCATCTGTAATAGTTAAGTGTCTCTTATTTGTAACATTATGTCTTTGTAAGCACTATGGTGAATAAATTATTTTGTATTTGTATTTATTTAAAGATCGTATAAAACTAAAGTTTTTTTATCGCTAAACGCAATCACCCAAAAAAAATTAAATAGACAGCCATTTTTCTCTGAAAAGTTTTAAACCTATACCTACTCTTACCTCTTACCTATCCACGGATAACCTTCTCTGTTTCAACTTTTGGGGCAAAAAAAATCTATTTATTTTTTCATGCCAAAGTACCTTGCGGAATAAGTATAACATTATAAAATAATAAATAGTGTTCTCTTACCGCTTTTGTAATTCAGAGCTCTCGTCATTTTCAAAAGGCACAACTCACCTGCAACAAAATATAATAAATAATATTTTCTAATCCGCTAACTCCTGTCACTTGACACGCCTTATCGCTCGCAAAATCTTCACCCGATTAATCGCAATAAAGCATCGAGAATTCGCATACGAATTTACATAATTAATAAACTAATTAATGCTGAAAAAAACACCGTATAGCAATCACTATTGTGGAACTGAGACAGGTGTTAGGGGTCCGCAGTGAGAGTGACGAATCAATGTTCAATTACGATCCATCGTAATCGAACAGGTAGGTACTTTTTTGATAGGCTTCATCTTTCTGTTTTGATGTCTTTTACAAGAGAAATTATGTAAAAGAGTCACCATTATTTCAGAAAATAAAACGTGAATTGACTAGCGCCTACCTACCACTCAAACAAGTCATCTATCAAAAATAGATTGTCAATTTCATGACTTTATATATTTCTAGTTTAGTCACGATACGGAACACCAAAACTCATCGCTTACACACTCTTAGCCACCACACTTGGACGTATAGAAAGCAGAATGCCGGAGAAATGCTTAATTATTGGGTTATACTGTTTGTCTAATGAGCATAGACTCGCTTATGACTGGTTGTCATGAAATAAATGAATTGATTGATCACTTTTAAATGAGTGTTTTGTATAATTTATGTTGATTTGTGATATTGAGTTGTTATGTCATACCACTTTTTTTAGATTTTTTATTTATTGACATTTAATTTTGTTTGACGCCAAGTAAATAGTGTGGGAACAGAATGGGCCCAAATAAGGACCAGCGGACGAGAAAGGGTTAAAAAAAATGACGTCTTCACATAAAATGAAGCTTCATTTCAACACCTGGACGTAAATTATTGTTTTTTATTGCAAAATAAACTAACACTCAGCGAAGAAAAAACCAAACTTCGGAATGATTGATCACTTTCAAATTGATATTGTTTTAGAAAATTAAATTACAGTGATGGATGATTAATGTTCTTAGATACGAAATTGTTTTGTGTTGTTTTTCTTTCGTTATTTATTTTTTAACTGTTACTAGGTTTTTTTTTGTAACAAAAGGTACAGAATCTTTATTTACAAAGAAAATTACAATCAAATAATAGAATTAAATTAAAACTAGTATTTACAATTGATGCAATTGAGCTAAGTGCAGACTGTTGCAAACAATCTACAAGTAGCTCAACTGATCCATATCAATACCAGTCGGAAGCGTGCCCAAGACGCTAGCTGCATTGCCCCGCTGTATAGCAATATTGATGCGCACTACACACACAAACTACACAAACCAGTTACTAGGTTTGTGTAGTTGTTGTATTTGCAGGAACTTTGCTGGTTTGGATTTATTATGAATTTTATTTATTGATTACAAAGACAGGACGTAAGAGGAATTCGTTTAATGTAGGTTACTTTGAATTGAAATTTTGCCGTGAAAGAGGTTAAGCTAAAATTGATTTCCCAGACGACTTAGTGCGTTTAGCTATAAAAGAGAAGACAAGTGGTGTCTCGTCAATTTAAGCATTAATGGCCACTTATATAATGAGACTCAAAACTCAACTTAAATCAATTCAACCTAATTCGTGTCGAAATAATTTTTTTTTTAAATAAATAATGCTGGACAATTTACGCATCATCATCTAGCCCCAAGCTAAGCAGAGCTAGTGTTATGGGTACTAGATAACTGATATACATAATACAATACATAACATAGATAGATATATTTTACTATGCATAGAAAACGACCAGAACACCCGGAACAAATACCTGCAGATCGTACAAATATTTGTCCGCAACGAACCCGCAACCTCCTGCGTCGCAGGCGGACCTTCGCCCACCGCGCCACAGAGGTCGTCAAAAATTCTTCGTCTTTGCTACAAAGACTTAAAAAAACCATAGAATTGTCATATAGTCGAAGTATGTATAAAGTGTCTAAGTATTTTCATTGAGCATTAGATTGATCCTCTGCGACTGAAAAAAAGTAGCGCAGATTAGGTCATAACATTAGGTATACAGGGTTATTGGTAAATTAGTGACAATACGTGAACTGCAGGTCCTGCCCATCATCACAAACACGTTCGTGAAGGCGCCAAGTCTAAATTCTAAAAAAATATATAAGTCACCTGTACTAAATGAAAAAACATCTTTGCCTGGAACCCAACGAGTTACTTAAGACCGATCTTTCACTCTCATATCTTCTGTTAATTCAAGGCAGAGCTGTTTTTAAGTTGAGTTTCAAATAAAACCTCTCTAACGAACGATTATTGAATTGCGGGGGGGTACCAATACCAAAATTAAGAATTAAGACCTGGCGTTTTCACAAACGTGTTTGTGATGATGGGCTGAACCTGCAGTTCACGTATTGTCACTAACTTACCAATAACCCTGTATATATTATTATTTTGCCTTAGCCTCTTATGCCGGGTACAGACCAAGCGAGCAAGAGCGAGCGAATGCAAACGATTGGGATTTGACAATCGGTACGTTCGTTCCATAATGCTTTGATGTAGCGACAGCCGCTGGAGCACGGCCGAAGACGAACGAAGGCCCTTGTTTGGACTCGCTTGCTTTCGCAATGACGTCCACACTGGTACTTTTGCGTTCGTTCGTTAGCCTTCGCTCGCTCTCGTTCGCTTGGTCTGTACCCGGCATTATAATCCCTACCCACACCGACCCCAAAAGAATGAAAGAAAATCGAACCACCCCCCAGAGGGAGATGCAAGATACCACCCGGCCACGCCCAGTTTCTTAAGGCAGGGTGGCTAAGGCTACCCCTGTGCTCTGCAGTTTAGTTGTAAAGGTGAATGAACGAGTGTAATTGTCCTGGACGTGGTTTTTTGGTGATATTTTGTTGTTTTGTTTGGCTGCGATTTTTAAGTAGATATGGTTCGCGTTTATTTGCGAGCTCACAGTACAGTGGGCCTCCTGAGAGCTTTGCGCTTGAGTAGGTTTGAGTTCCGGATATAAAAGTTTTTCGGAATTTCTTTAGGGATTTTGACATGTTTACTGTATTTTTTTGTTTATTATGGAACCTTTTCGAACTAGAATTTTTGCTGTTGCATAATATTAGCATATTTGAAAATTTTAGTGTTGATATTTATAATTTATTGATGATTTGTAATCCAAATTTTATTGCTACTATTTGTGAAATTTGTATTTACTTTATTTGAATTACTTAATGTAAATGATTATTATTTGTATGACCTTATTAATTATATTTAATATATTATATTTATATACTATACTACTTATGAGTATTCATACTCACTTCTTACTCTTTTGGTTAAGCGACACGAAGCAGGTTTATACCTTAGCCAAACTCTTTGTACAGTTTTTGTAAGCAAACCACAACACAAATAACTAAAACTTACTTGCTTGGCATCGAGTTACACATAAATTTGCAAGCAATATTTATTGTAGGAAAGATCTCAAATCGACAAGTAATGTAAATTACGTATAAAGGCGTAAAAAAAATACGCGGCACCAGAATAAATTTTAGAATACGTATGCCAATACTTAACCTAATATTCATTATGTTAGAATTTTTGTTAACAAACCGAACGATTTGTTTACAAAAATTCTACAAGAAGTTTGCCTAACGTTTGAGTGCATTTTTTAACTTGTCGTAAGCCACCGTATATTTTTTAGCTTTTATTTTACTGCAGAAAGTAACTAGCTCTAGCGCGAGAATTAGAACGAGGTCGATTCTGATGTATATGTATACATCTGAGTCGACCAAGTATCATTGAAAATAGTATCATTCATACTATTTTCGCCCCAAATGCAGCTAATGAGCGACGAAATAATATGAGTAATATCAATCAGTAATTTGTAAGAAGGTACATTTAAATCGACCAGCAGATAACCTAGCTTGTTTACTGTTCCACCTCACTAATTCTGTGTAGAACAACCATTATATACAACAGGGGCCGAATTCCACTAATTTATCCGCTTCACTATAATGATAATAACCAAGAATGGTCTCGTCTAAGAATTACATATTTTTGCATTTCTCCTTTGAGGAAAGAAACTACAGATATATGGATGCGTATCAAAAGTGTCAAGGTTGAAACCCACCTTCTCGTCGTCACTTACCACAGGTGAGATTGTGGTCAAAAAGGTTTATTGACTTAAAAAAAAAATCTCTCCGTGCAAATAGCACCTCACGCACCATCTAGATTGGTAAGCAGAATTTGAGCCCAGAACCATAACCCGGTCAACGTAGCACTCGTCTGAGCACCTGCTCTTTCCTGACGAGCTACGAGAAATCACCCCGAAGAAAATCTTCCAGTCCCTAGCGGCTGCAAGGGTAAGTAGCCAATTATGAACACCGCAGCTTCAAGGGTGAACATAAAAAGTGGCGATCACAATAGACCTATCATGGCCGCAGTGATACAAAAGCCACCTGAGCAAATAAAAAAAAATCCGGCCACAATATCTGAGTATCTCGCGCGAAACATTTTGGACGGCGCGTTGTCCAAACATATTGTGACGAGGTTATAATGGAAATTAACTCTATTTGAAGCATAAGAAGTCAAAAACGAAAGCACAGACAATTTATACAACTTCCCCTACTGTCACTCAATGAGCCCTATCGTTGCCATGAAACGGCCACTAATGCCCCCCTGACTCATGCTTCTACGCTCAAATGCTAGCGAATACACTCCTGACATTTCGGACCCTCGTATGAATGTTTCACTAATGTTACAGCTGGATAAGGATAGCTGGTTTGCCATAGGTCGACTATGGCGGCTAGTATACCATAACTCTATCAATACAGTTGGAATAATATTGTATTCCAACTGTATTGATCGAGCTATGCACTGTATATGCTCGATCAATATACAATAATTACACACATACAGTAATTTTTGTAATACGTATTGAATGCATTAATAATAAGTAAGTACATCATAAGTAGAAAGGCATGAAACCTGGCCTGTCTTCCATAGCAAAACCCTATGGGTACATACTGTGAACATTTTATGATCACTCACCTAACTACTAAGACCTGATGACTGTATGAATTTAATAAATAAAATACTGAATACTGAACACAGTTGAGGTAAAAGAAGCTTTATTTCTCATAGTTAGGTTTAGCGCGGAATTGTTACTACTATATTTTTAATCCTTTTATTTCACTTGGATCGGGTAAAGAAGTGATAAAATGATGCTCGTATAGTGCAAGATAAGGGCAATGTTGTGTGGAGAATGAGCCAGTATCCCAAACTTAGTACGTAATTAAAAATATAAGGATGAAAATATTTAGTAACAATTCCGCGAAAAAACCTTCTCCGATTAGTTCTAACAAAATGTAGTCCGCGTTGTAGCAGAAAACGACGCCAACTACAAAATGAAAAAATACCTATCAAAGCAAGACGTCAACTAGTTTCGTCTCTCCACGAAACATCATCAGGACACCACAATACTCGACCGCGCCAAGCAACAACGGCAGAGTCCCACCAAAGATTGCCACTCCGAGCTCCGCGCGCCAGGTTACTTAATAAGTTTAAGTTAGTTACTTGCTATTATTATTTATCTTAGTACGTAATTGTTTAGATTTTGTAAAATGCCGTGAATACGCAAGAATTTGGACACATATGTCGCACGACCAACGTTTCTTTCCGAATCGGCATACTTGGGTTACGTGGCCGTGAGCTAAGCACTTTTTCTACACAAATTTCAAGGAAGCTGAAGTACGAAGGTCCAAAGTAAAATACATGATCCTGCTGCCTTCACTCTACTGTACACAATACACATGTCTGGTTAATTATCTCCGGGTCACGCGAACCTGCGGAGCTGATTATGACGTCTATCCTGCGTCAGTAATAGGATAGATGCAACTGGAACTATCTTGGATAGGGTAGTAATAGATTTCCCCAAATTACGGGTTATTTCAGGTACCATTTTATTGAATAGGGTATTTTATATGAGAAAAATCTAAAAATGTATATTATTCAAATATCTTAGTCAAAAAGCAGTCCAACAATATTCGTTCATAAAATATCAAAATAAATTTTAACATACAATTCAGTTTTCATTTTTTTAACTACCTGAAATAGTAGTCGCAATATTATTACGTTATAGGCTGTGTAGGTAAACTAAAAGGTATCAGCTGTCATGAGCAACATCACCGCATTTTGTTTTCGTACTCAGAAAACTGACGTCATGAGCACTATGGCGTCCAATATGTCCAGCATTTCCACGCAATTTGAAAATGTAAATTTTAAATGCTTTTTATGGCACGAGTAAATATATTTTTTTTCCTTTTATTAGCACTATAAAATTTAATTCAGATACTTTACAAATAGGTGTGCACTACGTTATTTTGAAATTTGGGACTTTTGTGTGAAGTGCTGACATTTTATCTGACTTTATTAGGCACTCTAGATTATTTCTTTATAACACACGATCGTGTAATGTAAAAAGAGATTAGGAGAAAAAGATACTGGCTAAATATTAATTAACGTTTACCGCATAATTTACGTAGGAAAGGTCGAATAAAACTGGTAAGAACGGTGACGTTCCAAAAAGCATCCTTTACTCCTATCGTAATCGTGTTTATAATTCTTTTACCATGTCATTGAATGTAATGACATAATATCTAGAATTAAACAATAACCAAGACACACAAAGCCAAACCATTAATCTTTTTGAAGTCGGTTATAAACTCAGTTCCACTGACCGACCGCAGTAAAACCAAGAATCAGTTACAACCATACCAGAGTACCGTGCAAAACTAACCGACACCCCACTGCACAAGCTTACTGTTATTTATTTATCTGCCATCACCCCGGGAATCGAACCAACACCTGGAGTTATGCAGCGTGACGGCTGTTTCACCGGCGGTATAGGTTTTTATGTTTTTGGATGAAGTTTCTTTTATTTATGGACTTGGTTACGCTTTTTAAACTGTGTTTAGTTTCCATTGTTGTATATTTTATCTGTGTAGATGAAAATGAAAAATTAGAAAGATCGTTAAAGATTCTTGGTAATTACTGAACTGGATTATTAACGGCCGATTTATCAGCCTTGGTTTTGCAATCTTCGATTATTTCTAAACAGTTTGCAAAACATTCTTTCCCGTTCCTATTACATTTTTTATTTGCTTTGGGTGGCTTGTGTGTCACTGCGACCATGATAAGGCTATTGTGATCACCACTTTATACGTTCACGCCTGAAGCTGCGGCGTTCATGATTTGCCAATAACCTTGGAGCTGCTAGGAACTGTAGAATTTTCTTCGGGGTGATGTCTCTTAGCTCGTCTGGGCTGTGCAGGTGCTTGCCCAGGCGGATGCTACATTTTTGCATCAGTGCTCCGCAATCTCCTAGCTGATTGAGAGACGTTTACTCCACCTCCTCGCATAATCTGCAGGATTGTGTGGTGCTTAGCCCAAGTTTGATAATTTGATTAAAATCCCATTGCCTCACAAAAACGATACCAAAAGCATAGTAGCCACCTAATCATTGTATAAAAATATATACCTACATAATAATACAATACAATACAAAAAATTTTTATTGTACACAAGAAAATAACATAACAAAGAGACATCACATAAGATAAGTACAATGGGCGGCCTTATCGCTTAGAAGCGATCTCTTCCAGGCAACCTTGGGATGGAAAGAATTGTGCATTTAAGAAAGGCAGGGGGTGTACCTAAGATTATCTAAAATACATATGTATTTAATACTAAAAAGACCTAACTTAGATAAATAACATAATATACTAACTACTTAAATAAATAAATAAATAGTCAAAGTAAAGTACCATAGTAATAATGTTAATGCTGGACAATTCACAGAACATATTCTAGCCCCAAGCTAAGCAGAGCTTGTGTTATGGGTACTAGATAATTAATACAATACAATACTTAAGTACTTATTTTTATTATACATAGAGAACGACCAGACCACGCGGTACCGGTAATCTGCAGATTGTACAAACACTTGTTCCGAGGCGCGAATCTAACCCACAATCTCCTGCGTCGCAGGTGTACCTTCGCCCACCGCGCCACAGAGGTCGTCAAAATATGTATGATGATAGAATCAAAAAACTTTATGAATCATCATCATTACAAAACAACAGTGTTCGATTGTTATTCGTCTATCTCGTAACGGTCAGTCGTGCAATATGTCCGTCAGCTGTGTCCAACACAGCGTGGCGTGCTACCCCCTCATTGACGACATGTGCCAAGGTCAGTGCGGGGAAGTCAGACTGAAGATGAAGGGTCAACGTAACTACTGTTCTTATGATAGGTTTAATGTCAAAAAATATACCCAGGTATCTGCTATGGTAAGATTGGATATATTTTGAGTCTCCGGTACAGTCGTATGGATAACTTTTGCTGTCTTGGCATCGCTCTAGTTAGCAAGCTGAAGTAGCAGAGGGTGGTTGCGGCAAGCTGAAGACAGGGTGCTATGGCGCTCATTAGAGGAGGCGCATCTCCAGCAATGGACTAATATGATGATGATGATATACTTTCTTTTTTTTTTAAATGTAGTATTATCAAATTAGCCAGGTCCAATAGAATTGACAAAAGTGTTTCCTCAAAGGAGTCACTGAAACATACGTTGAAATTAAACATAAAAAACGATACATCCTACTCGTGTAAGAAAAAAGTGGAAAATTTTCTTAAAACACTTAGCTATGCAAAAACTGAAGCACTTTTAAGAGTACCATCTTAGTGAACATACCTTTCACTGTATTGAACATAATTTTTTATACTATTTACAAATTATTGTCAAAATCAGAACAAACAAGCAGAAATAGAAGAAAAAAAACATTTAAACTTAATCTTAAACCAAATCAATAATTATTATGACAATTAATGTGATATTGTCTATCTCTTTTTTTATTTTTGTGCTCTTATTAACATTAACATCTAATTAAGTTAAGTTACTTAGTTTTAAATAACAAGCAAGGATTAATTATACGATTACGGATTAATAGAACGAACAAGCCGTAAGTGCAAGAGCGCGACTCCCTGCCGTCATACAGTGCAAACTCGTACAGAGGAAAGTCACTTGAGTTTTCAGGCCTTGTTATTTACAACTTTCCAACCCTAACAAAATAATGACATACTAATCCTTATTTGTTACTAGTATAAGGTTTCTAAGTTAGTTTGAATAGAGTCAGTAGTGTTACTACCTACGTAAGTCTGTAAATCAACTTATTTGAATAAAAATATTTTCATTTTCATTTCATTTTGAAATAGTGGTGTAGCTGGCACCAGACCTACCATAATAGACAGCTATACCAACCTTAAACTTGCACTTATCGAGCTCCTAGCATGCCAACCATTCACGCGACCACACTCGACAATAAACGATGCTTCCGTGAGGGAACCGGTCACACAAACGTTCAAATAGCAGAGCAGGCGCTTATTGTTTCTGTCATGCCAGAGTCGTCGTGCCAGAGCTAGTCTTAGTCCTACAGTATGCAAGCGACAAAACGAGGAGAGAATGAAAAAATACTGGAGGTAACTTAAAGAATTTGATGTTTTCTGAGAGTTCATCTATCGTTTATAAGGAAATACATAATTTTTGGCTTTAGACCCTTTAAACCTTGTGCTATATTTTTAGCTATAACAACGACAAGTTCTTACGCGAGAGCAAATCACCTCCTGCTGCGGTATGCTAACGGCTACAGAGGTGACTGCTTACAAAAAAAAATGCATTTCAGTGAGCATTCATTATTAACCGACTTGGGAAAAAGGTTTTGACTATGTCCGGTCGTATGTATGGTGTACCTATGTACCGATTTCCCCGTCATTTATGGACCGATTGGAATGATTATAGATGCAGATGTATCGACAGAGGATAATCCCAATGTATTTTCATTAAAATTGTATTCCCGATGAACATATATCACGCAAAACTTAAAAAACTGTTTGAAACTAAGGGATTCGATGTCGGCCACGAAAACGGCTAGTATTTTTACGATCTCACCGCTGGCATTCCGTTACGCATTCAGTAATGCCGGGTACAGACCAAGCGAGCGAGAGCGAGCGAAGGCTAACGAACGAATGCAAAAGTACCAGTGTGAACGTCATTGCGAAAGCAAGCGAGTCCAAACAAGGGCCTTCGTTCGTCTTCGGCCGTGCTCCGGCGGCTGTCACTACATCACATCAATATGGAACGAACGTACCGATTGTCAAATCCCAATCGTTTGCATTCGCTCGCTCTCGCTCGCTTGGTCTGTACCCGGCATTAGACATAGGAAGTTTATCTCAAGGAGTACCTAGTTGCCTTGAGATCAACTGAGGTAGTTCTCATGCGAGCACTCTATAATTGACACCTAAAACTTGCACTGACCGTGCTCCTAGCATGCTACCCTAACCTAACCATCATTCACGCGAACATCCCATTCTTTCATGATTAAAAATCAGCAGCCATCACGCCATCCATTGACAGTTGCGTGTCCAGAACACGTGGTGGCGACTCACGCAACACGCACGCTGCTGAGCCTGAGCTTCTCACGAAGGAGGAAGGAAAGTGAGGCTTCTAAGGCAGTGATTGTACTTACCTACTATGTGCACATGGCATGCGCGAAGCAGGTCTGTGATAGCGAAACTTGGACACGAACGCTATGGGTCTTTGGCATAGATTAGGTAATGCTTCGGTTCTTTTCAAACCTCGATCGTTTTTTGTTTTTTTACCTTTTATTTTTGGCTATATCTATTGGTTTCTTCGAAGTAAAAACATAGAGCCATAGCGTCGTCTTTTGTTTTTATTGGCCGAAATTCAAGAAATTTTGTATACTAAGTAGGTACATTCATCATCATCAGCCTATATCAGTCCACTGCTGGACATAGGCCTCCCCTAATGAGCGCCATAGCGCCCTGTCTTCAGCTTACATTGTTAAGTACATTGTATTTTAGAAATTTCTTGCTAAAATTAGACATGGTCTTCGTTTGTTTTGCAATGACGACGTCTAAATTGGTAATGGGGCTTTCGATGATGGCGAGCAACTTGACATGACGTCAAATCCTCAAAGAATTTACAACCAGCATTCTGACGAGTTTTTTTTTGATATCTTGATAGTAAAAAGCCAAACCAACCAAATACCTACGACTGTATAAACAGATTAAAAACGTGAATTAAATTTAACGCATTCACTGTCCAGTCTTTGTGGTGAGAACAGCATAGGCAGCTGGTGTTAAATGTTAGTGTGAGTCACGGGCAACAAAAGCATTAACGCTATTTGGATCAGAGGATCATGGACTACAACTATACAGAACACTTTCTTTATAGTTTCATGGATAAACGCAAATATGCCTAAGACAAAAGCAAATTACTGACGAATGTTGTAACGAATCTAGAGAAACACCTTTTTGTAGTTTTTCTGTTTAAAGACAAATGCCTAAATCACCATAAAAAGCAGCAACCTTCACACCAAGCCCTCAAATCGGAAGCCGTTCTATCGGGGTCATTGGCTAGAGTTTATTCAACAGTCTAACAGGACACGCACGAAAGCTCGAGGCGGTGAGCTTGCTGGCCGCATGCGAGCCTGGCACGGCATGCAAGACGATGACAACTCCTTGCTAACTGTTTTGTAACGGGTGACTATGGTTTTGTATTAGTACACGTGTTATCAGAAAATCTGACAAATTAGCGTCTTAATCAAACATTTTGACGAGATGCTCGATTTGACCAGATAATTAATTTATCGCTCGAAGCGACGCGTGATCCAAGAGCAGAGTGGGGCAATGCCAGCGTCTTGGGGACGCTCCTGACTGGTTTTGATTTCAGGATCAGTTGAGTTACCTGTAGATGTTTGCAACAGTGTGCAGTTAGCTCAATTGTTTCAACTGTAAATACTAGTTCTAATTTGTTTCTATTCTTAGATTGTAATTTTCTTTGTAATAAAAATTTGATTTTGGCATTTAATAAACTAATCAAAATGGGAAATTTGTGCATGGTATGGGGGCTTCTAAATCTTCTGAATAACCTTTAGGTTATTAAACACAGGTTATGCAACACAAATGCTTTTAGAGTGGATAATAATTTTGAGATAACTTCTGTTAACGAATTAGATAAAGGTCTGCATTGATAATAGGTACGCAAAATAGATTTAGGTACGTGAAATTTTCAGGCAGTTTTTAATCTTTTTAGTCAATTGACCTTCATTTAACCGCTATCTTACCTGATGGAAAGTAAAGAGGTGTATCACAAAGGTCTAGAATTCACCTTGTCCTATTCACTCTTGTCTCGAAGAGACCCAGATTGTAATTAACCGTAAAAACAGCAGCAGCGTGTTCCAAACCCCAGCGGTACGAATGATGAAGGTGGAGGAAAACCGCTTAGTGCGAGTGGAAATATAATCATATCATCAGAAAGGATTTAAAAGCTGGAGAGTCGAAGACACCTAAGAAATTAATGAATTGCATTGAATATTTTTAAGCTACACATAATTAACATAACACATAATTATTAATGCTATTTAACGGGTATTTATCGCGTTTATTTACGCGTTTTCGCGTTTATTTACGCGCTATTTTTCCCGACGTTTCGACAGGCATACACACTGTCGTGGTCACGGGATGACTGGAATACTGGAGCTACTGCCTCTCCGAAGCAGGGGCAACATTATTTGCAGCTACCCTGGTTTTCTAAAAATTGCATTGAATTGCAATGAATATTGATGACTTAGCTTCATACAGACTAAAGTCAGCAATTAACTTGCGCTTTGTAATGAGTTTCGACTTCGCAGGTAGGTAAGTGCCTATGGATATTTAAATCGATACAAGTCGATTTTTTACAAAACAGTGCATGCCCTTTCGGTTAAAACGCCTATCAATCCATCCTTAGCCCTAAAATCTATAATAAAACTGCATCTAAGAGCTACTAATACCACACTATTGCAAGCTTTGGCGAAATTTGCATATCTGATAGGCAGTTGCGAAACCATGTAAGATGTAATTTTGAGTTTTTACCAAGCTTATTTTGGGTGAAATTAAAGATTTAATATGCTTTCTAATGTTTTGGCTTTTAGAGTCCCGTGCGGAACGATAAGAAACGGCTTTCTATCGTCACGTAGAGTGTGTCTTAATTAAGATTAGAGACGGTAAACGCTTATTTATTTCAATTGATTAAAAACCTAGATTTTTTATTTGATCTTAAATGTATAAAAATGAAATGCAATTTTAAATTTATGAGTTCTTTTGTTCGTTACAAAGTTTTCGTATGTATCAAAATGACCATAATAATGTTTGTATAATAAATGTTTTATTTTGGGAACTTATTTCACTTCTTAGAGATACCCAAAGTGCAGGTAAGCACTATAACAAAAACCCTGAAATGATTTATAGTTGTAAAAAGGTCTAACAGGACAGTTAGTTCGTTCCTATTATTGCTCTACATTGCAAGATTTTCACAATTTATGTCAAAAAATTTTTTTTAAACATTTTACAACTATTTAGTTAGTAATTTCGGCTACAAAATTCCAAACGAGTCTATCCAAAACTTGTTTTATTTTCATTTCAATTTGGACTTTATTGATGTTTATGCTTCATTGACTCGACGTGTTGGGGTCAAATTAATTGATTTATAAGCTTGTCAAAATCAATTCGATATAGTTATTAGGACGATTATTTGCATAGAATTAATTAGAATTTTGTTACGTTCACACTTCATAGAAATTTTTGATAAATTGCTGGTTTCGATAGTTAATTTTATCGTTCAGAGAATTAAGTTCTCACCATTGGGATTTAATTGTTTAACGATTCGAGATAACTTATAAAAAGCTAGGATTAGGACGAGAAAAGAGAATCCCCTGTCTTCTAGTGGGCTTACAAAAAAAGTTTTATTTACAATTATTACTAAGAACTAAAACTAAAAAACAGTTTATTTCTTTGTTCCTTATGTAGCATTTTTGACTCGCATAGGTGAAAATTCTCTTTCGTATAATGGAAATATCTACTGAAATCCGAGCATACAGGCCATAAACAGAAACAAGTCCTAACTACGCTATTCCAAGCTAAACTAACACCATAAATTGAAAATTAAACAGTGTATTTTATTTGCGCATTATATCGAATATCTCAGATATAATATTTCGCCTCCCGGGTCCCGACCGTTTTCCGAAGTGCACTGATATATGTCTCAATTATTGGCTCTGGGTATGCGCTGGCGCAGTGGGGGACTGTATTCAATATAATGACACAGATTAGGACACTGTGTTAAGTTATTGAAGTATCACTGATTAGAAAACTCATTAAGGAACTGTGTTAAGGGTTAAGCTCGCCTGGAGGCAGTAAGGGGTTATTTTTTCCATTTATTTTACCTTTTCTCAGAGATAAAGGAGCCTGATGAAAAATCTAAATTAAAACGCAAGACTTTTAAAAGTTATACCGAAATGCTCTGAAGTAGGTAATTTGAAAAACTCTCTTTGTCTTTGAATTTCATAAGTTAAATAGCTGCTGAAGATAGGTATTTTAAATCTTAGTTCAAGGTCATAAAGCTCACATTACAGCGACACTAAACATAAGAGAAAAGTGTTTTAAAACATGATATGAATCTTATTGCATTTTGAATTATCGAGTTTGGAAATTAATATACTAATACAATAAATAATGAGCCAGTTTAGTTTTCTATAATTTAAGCCTCGTGTTATAATTAACGTTTGATGTTTGTTTTATAAACGGTTTAATGTTTATGGTGTTCATTTATGGAATCTAATATAAGCGGTATAATTTTAATTTGTTTGAGATAAATTATATCGAAGTACCTAATGTGTTTAATTTAGTTCTAATTCTAAAATCAAACACATCATAAA
The DNA here is from genome assembly GCA_947086465.1 of Eupithecia exiguata. Lineage (NCBI taxonomy): Eukaryota > Metazoa > Arthropoda > Insecta > Lepidoptera > Geometridae > Eupithecia > Eupithecia exiguata. The sequence goes on from OX352246.1 coordinate 1,832,155, forward strand.
CAATATTTAGTTTTAGTACCTAGTCTTGAAATAGTATGTTTTTCATTTATGTCATTTTTCTTTTTTAGAGCCGAGATTTTCCTACGTAGTAATCACCTTAAAATAATTTGAATAACTTTTGCAACTTAAGACAACAATGTCTTATACGACTAAAATAAAAAAAGCTTAGTTTTACTCCTATGAATACAACATTACAAAAATAATATACCCGAAAAAGTGGAACAATATTTTTTTTATACAGAACCCTTCAAAATTCCCTTCTCAATCAAACATCTCAGATTCATCTAGATACGGGAGTTTCTGCGAACCAGTTCAATTGGCCGAGAATCGAACCCGTGACATCGAGACCCGAACAAGTAAACTGACACTAAACAGTGGCTTATTTACACCACTTGAATGTCAAAAGTCAGTCAAACGAAAAACAACTTTAGCACTTGACGATTTATTTCAAAGTCCTTTGTCTTAGTTTACTGTGTAGTTTGTAGCGAAATTAAGCCTTATGACCATAGGTTTATGGTTGCTTTTAAATTGAGAAGTCTTCTGGAAGTGTTCGGGTTAGCGCAAACGAGCCATTGACCACTCATTATTTATCTTGACTTATCTAGTAAATCGTATTTTGGGTAGAAAAAAGAGATTGGAGAAAATTCTCATTTAATAGTGATATAGTGTATCCTATGAAGAGAAAAAATTTGCACACGTTTAGAAAACCTAATACAAAATGATGTCGTGGATAGTACTCAGTGGCACGCTCTATTATAACTGTCTTAAACGATATATTATCTACTTATTTCAAATATAAGTAATTCTCTGGCACACTTTTCGGTGGAACAAATTGAGATGTAGGTGAATAAACCTTAGGCTCTCTGAGCTCATAAAGGTTTGACGTCCATTTTTAACACAGAAAAATGCTATCAAGTCTCCCGTTCGTACCTTCCCTAAAGGTTTAGAGTTACAAAACCGAGGAGTTTTCCAGATGATTTAACATTACCATCTGTACGTCAAATCGGGTTAAGCCGTTTTGCGAGACGAAAGGGGATTTCGCAAAATAGCCGGCGATGATTTTGAAAGCCAATTCATTTAGATGCATTTATTTTTAATAATAATAATAAAATAACAAAAATTGCTGGGTTGCAATAAAATTTCTCGGTAAATTTAGGGTGAACCATCCTAATACAAAGTGCTTATACTAAAATAAATCAAACTCAAGAAAAAAAAAAACGAGAGTTTTTCATTCATACATACATGAGGGCCAGCGAATACTGTGTCCAGTACTTCACCCAGGTGGAGATCCTAGGTGGAACACGGCCTAAGAACCCTAATGTAGAACCCAAGTGGAGAACCTAGATGGAACACGGCCTAAGACCCCTAAAATGTAGAACCCAGGTGGAGAACCCAGGTAGAACCCGGCCTAAGGCCCCCCAAAATGTAGAACCCAGGTGGAGAACCTAGGTGGAAAACGGCCTCAGACCCCTAATAAAGATAGGCAAATGCTTTATAAACTAACTAAAATATCTATACAATTGAAACAATTGAGCTAACTGCAGACTGTTGCAAACTATCTACAAGTAGCTCAACTGATCCATATCAATACCAGTCGGAAGCGTGATAATTGTAAATACTAGTTTTAATTTAATTCTATTAAATGTCTAACACAATACTGACAAAAGACGTTCACAGTGTTGCTATTATTGGAATCTGATCGCACGAGGATACGGAGCCACGCGATGAACCTTAGAACCAAAGGAGTTGTTGGTACAGTTCGTTTCACTCGTTTAGCAAGTGAATGAAACAGTGCACTGATGGTGGAGACGTTATTATTGGTAAGCAAAGTTTAATTTAATTTTTTAGTTTAATTTTTAAAATACCTGTATTTAACATGTGTTCTCTTAAATTTGAGACGAGAAAAGACGCGTCAAATAAAATAGTGCGCTTCAGTCTCATAGGACTTCATGCAAAGAATAACTGGCCGCACCGTGTCGCGCAGTTCCGTTGTAGTACAGTTCCGCCCAGTGTGACACACTTTACATTCAGACTTTCTAAACCTAATTTTTATTTAATTCATCAGGAGCGAGATACTATAAGAATGGTCACAAGATATCAAAATCAAATCAAATTAAATAGATATTTTTTTTATTTGTTGGCCAATTATGGCCAAAAGAAACGTCGGACGCCCAGTTACAAGGTGGGTCGATGACATATTACGCGTCGGGGGGCGTCAATGGAGGCGGATAGCACAGGACCATGGTTGATGGCACAAATTTCGGAAGGCCTATACCCAGCAGTAAAATCCGGCTGCGGATGATGATGATGATGTGATTTATGAATCATCCATGTCGGGCCGTCCAAGAGTGATAATGAAATGAAGAGATAAAACTAATATTATTATCTTCCCTTTGTGAGTAGTAGGGATGTGTTTTGCCACTGGTCAGCTCGAATCTATAGTTATTTCAGTGACAGTAAAATTTATTAAATCCACAAATAGTACCTATTACGATAACAGAATAAACAATTACAACTAGTATTAACACTACGGATGTAAGCGGGTTAACTACGAACCTTATTTGTGTTGGAAGAACACCAACGTCCCCCTTAACGAGGGGTTAACCCGCTTACATCCGTAATGAATTCGTCAAACTACGATAGTTTTTATAGTAAAATAGTATTAACACTTACATAACTGTTACTGTAATAGGTACTATTTGTGGATTTAATAAATTATCTATTACCTAAATTAAATATTTTTCCCCCTCTATAAATTAAACAAAATAATTAGAAGTATTTCCTGTAATTCTTTCTCAATTACGGTCATTAAGAGACCTTAGTGCATTCGGTCAGTGCTAAGTTAATTTCGCTATAACCAGCAAAAGGTGCAGTTTTATCAGCGATCCGCCATAGCTTGTGATCGTACGTCAAACGGCAGCCAGCGGTGCGAAAACTGGCACATAGGCGGCGGTAGAGTCCAAACTTTAACATCTAGAATCTAGAATGACTTACCCGAGGTCTAACTGAGATTTAGGTACAATCTGGTTTGACCATGGGTTAATCAAGGATGGTAAAAAGGGGAACCTCGTTATTTTCATTTGACAAGGCTTCACGCTACGTCTTTGATAGCAAAGATTTAAATCTTTGTTTGACGGGTGATTTCAAACGTACAGCTGTAGGAAAAACGGCAGGTTTAAAAAAAAAGTAATACTTAAGGATTATTTTTGCAACATAATAGAATAGAACGAAAGCTACTAAGAACATTGTGCAAGGAGAGACCGAGGTTTTAAAAATTCGTCGGCGAACGTTCCAATTTTAAGGTCGATTGCTCTATCAAAACAAGTATAGTCCATTTTTTTCATTCCACCAAATTGGGGGTATTACTTGAATGTACATTACAAATTGTTCTTGCAGCTCCATTTCGTTTCCATGCATTTCTTTGTTCTAAAAGCTAAGATAAGAAAGCGTTGGAAGATAGTGAGGTACAATACTTATCCAATTAAATTAACCGACTACAGCCTTGAGGAGAGAAATGAATTTCTCAGTTGCATTTGACATTTGGGACTATTTCAACCTTTTCAAAATGGCTAATGAAGTGATAGTAAAATAATTAAAAATAATAAAACGATCATTAAAATTAGACTATTAACGGTATAAAAGAAAATCCTGTTGTAGTTTTTTCTTAGTTTTTAATTAAAACGATAAAGAGGCCTTTTTTAACTAGCAATTTTGGGTTCTTATTTGTTTTTATTCTTTGATTGTAATTTTTTTATTATAGGTAAATTATTTTATTAGTTTAGACCTAGACATAGTCTGTTAGATGACAACCTTTTAAATTTCTATTAAAAATTCAGTTATCAGTTTTTTTTACCATTTTTGCATTTATAGTACTAGACACTTTTTTAAAAGATTTTATGAATATGCTGTTTTATAGTTTTTTTCGCCGCATTTGACTTTCCTACACCATTCAACCTTTTTACATCATTTTGTATCAAACATTTAACCCCAAAACAATCAATCACCCAATCAGTACAATCAACTACAAAACTTAAAAGCAAGAATGCCCCAACATCCTCTGAAATAAGTAACGCTTAATAAAATAATTGGGATACCGAGATCTGATAGCGCTCTCCCGGTTATTGTTCACTGTGTTATTGTTCACTCGCGCCGCCTTCCCAGAACTGATTTAACTTTAATCAAACGTATTATAGCAGAGAGTTTTGAGTGTGAGTGTACTTTGTGAGTAGCGGAAATGTGATTACGAGTGTACGACCAAAAAGTAGGTTAAAAATTTTACTTTGACTTGCTCACATTTGTAATTGTTTCCTTGATTTTCCTACCAGAAGCTAGAAAAGGATAAAGAAACGTGAGATACTCTATGGTGTTCAAAAATAAGTTAAGATATAAGGTTAATTTAAGGTTGTGTTTGTTATTATAGCCCGTAAGCTCACGCACTCGGGGTAATTTTTACTGAGGGAAGGTTGCGGGTTCGAGTTCCTACGAAGTCGACATTTTTGGATATAATTTAAATTTCTTAGTCAAGTTAATGTAAATGAGAAGATACTTTAGCCCTGTTAAAACATAAAAAACCTTTACCTCAGAATCGGAGCCTAGCCCTACGAATAAAATACATTAGGTACGGCCTGCAAGACGCAGCGGGCAAAGGTGCGCCTGCGACGCAGAAGGTTGTAGGTTCGTTTCCCGCCGCGGGACATGTTTTTACATTCTGTAAATACAGATTATGTGTGTACATATTTTTAAACACAGATATGTTTAAAAATATGTACTTTTAAGGATCATTTTAATTTTCAATCAATGTATGTGATTTTTAAAGTATATCAGTTCCTATAGAACCCATAACACAAGCTCGATTGACTTTAAGGCTAGATGATGTGTGGTAAATGATTGGCATAATATATTTATTTAATTACCCCAGAATCGGGGCCTAGCCCTACTAATCTCGAAATCTCTGTTACATTTCCCAGTTGTTCAAGTCTCGTCTACACACCCTTTCGCCGAAACATTGAAACGATGATTGACGCGTATGTGCGGAGACAATGATACCAATTACATAATGATAAGCCATTAAGCGCTGCCCGCGGTACGGGTTGCCTTAATACGGAGTACGGTCGGCAGAGAAAGCGGGTGCTTAGGACGCCATTTTGTGAAAAGAATAGGCATAGGATTTCGCGTTCCTAGGAGCCGGACAAAGCAAAGCGGCGTGAGTGCAAAAATCAAGTTTTTGCTTATTATCTATTAATTATTCAAATTATAAGCATAAAATAGAAAAACTAAACGATTACTCTACTAAAAGATTAGTCTGGCTATGTAATTCGGAAAAAATAATGTGGTGCCGTCGCTGATAATTTAGAGCATTTCAATTGAAACCGTTTTTTATGCGAAATTTGTATTTTTTTATTATATAAACCAGTTTGCTTTCATAAATTCAATTCAGTTACTCGGCTTCTACAGGTTTTTCCCCGACCTAACGTATTTTTTTAATCTGAACATTTACGTTTGTTACCATACATCTAACTAAGAAATAAAATAAGTTCCCAAAAATTTCCGGTTTCGGCGGGACTCGAACCCGCGCCCCACCCTCAGTACGGGTGTGCTCTAACCAACTAAGCCACGAAACCCTAAGTCGGTTCAACTGAAAACCTTTTGGACCTCTTACGGACTATAGCGCCGGTGGCGGGCTCGAGTCCCGCCGAAACCGGAAATTTTTGGGAACTTATTTCATTTCTTAGAGAAACCCAAAGTGCGGGTAAGCACTATAACAAAAAAATACCATACAATATTTAACTGTTTAAAAATACACATTTTGCCCGGAAACGTGGCTTGTGCAATCGTTGACAAGCTGATGATTAGCATGCGCTAATTCGGTTTGCATAGCAAAATAGCAATTTTTTAAACATGGGAATATACTTACATAGAAGCAACCGCTTGTCTTTTAACTCGAGTTGGTGCTAAAGCTTTCAACATAATAGTACAAAAAACTTGAAAGTAGCTCTAAACGTTTTAAATTTAGTTCAAAGCGTTTGGCAATAAGCGCAAATTTAAAACCGTTACAACAAAACTATACACAAATAAGCATCATAGTCTTTATAATTTGAAGACAGAAAAATTAGAGGCAGCTCGAAATACAATAATAGAGGTACAAAAATAATATTTTTTGTACATACATAATTAACCGTAATTGGAGCTATTACACTAACGTTTCAGCGTAATTTTGTTGCTGACCCTACTCTGTGTTTTCGAGGAACAAATTCCGAAACATTTGTTTGATGCGCCATAATAAGACGTAATTATGAAAAAAGTTTCGTTTTAGTAAATATTATATCGTCAAGGACGATACGGATTTGGAAAATAAATGCTAACCTAATTTCGTTTAGCAATTCTAAGCGTTTTCTAGTTCTCTGGTTACACTTCTAAAAGGAAAGTATACGAATAATGACGACCTCTGTAGCGCGGTGGGCGTAGGTCCGCCTGCGAAGCAGGAGGTCGCGAGTTCGATTCCCGCTTTGGGACACATGTTTGTACGATCTGCAAATAGTTGTTCCGAGTGTTCTGGTCGTTTTCTATTTATAATAAAAAAATATCTATCCGTGTATTGTATTACGTATATCAGTTATCTAGTACCCATAACACAAGCTCTGCTTAACTTGGGCCTAGATAATGTTGTGTAAATTGTCCAGCAAAAAAAAACACGGCGACGCAAAATGAGTTATCTGCTGACTCACACGCATAGTTCCAACCGAATTGTGTTAGCAGGGATGAGGGGAGCGAGGAATGCGTCAGTCAGGTACAGATTGTGTGAGCGAAACGTTGAAAAGCAACTGAATAAATTGCGCCCGTCTGGCAGCCTAGCAGATTTTCTGCTAGGCAGAATGTATACGGCCGAAAATACGCGACTCACAACTCAAAAAATTACGCTCGTTTGGCTGCAGCCTTAATTGTTATGATTCGAGAACATCACAGATAAAAATCGCATTACGCCAAAGGTGGATACTATATCTTAAGATACTTAAAACTACGTTCTTACATAAAACTTACGAGTCCATAAAATACTAAGTAAGTACTTCGTAGTAATTTAATGCCGTTTTGCAAACGAACTTAATTCCCAATCAATAACTGTCAATTTATCTATTTCTCAAGACCACACAAGTTTCAAATGCATTGCAACCTAAAAAAAATAAAAAAAATGTATCCAACTGATTGTGTGCAGCTGTCCCTTTTGCGGTAATTTTTTAAATGTCAAATACACTGCATTTTGTAAATGTTTTACTAATTTCATTTTAAAGTAAAAACGGTTGAAAAATTATCATGTCAAATTAAGGTAGATTAACTCTAGCTCACTTTGTAAATGAGTATTTCGACTTTTGAAATATTTTCTACCTAAAGAATTATATTTTACTATTTTAGTTCTATCTGAATACCAGATATTTTTTTACTTAATGTTCCGTTACTAAAAACTTTTTTTTATTCAAGTATTCATGGCAAATATTTTTCCAAACAGCGATTCCAGCGTTCCAGTCCAGCAGACTAAACTGCAATTAAAACCATTTTTTTGTCAATAATTTATTGACATTATCTTATTCTGAATGCGAATGCGGTCTGTTTATTGCACCACCAAAAAATAAACTATAACTTACAAAAATAGAAAGAATAATTACAACAGTGACATAGGCTAGTGCTCCATCGAAGAGTAAAGTCCTACAAAAGTCATATTTAAAAAAAAACTACTTTTTTTCGCACACAGTAAGCTTTCTTTTGGATTAAATAAATCTTGTCTAAGGTAAAGGCACTTTAGTCTCCCAGTTAATGATATTTTTTACTAGGTCCATCAAAGAAATGCAAAGAAAAAAGTCAATTAACTTTCTATTTATTCACGCAACTTAGAAAGATCATGTATATGCTAATACTTCCAGCTATCCATATAGGGCATTGATGGGTTACGCATCACGATTTGTGTGAATTATTAAGTTACTGTATTTGCAAAAATTTTTTACTCACTTTTTGCAAGTTTGAAATGCTTTCAAAAAAGGTTAAAAAAGTTTCATTTCAGCTAGCGATGCTGAAATAAAACGGATCTGTATTTTTTTCTAGTTTAGTATATTAGGTATTTGTTTTTTATTATATATATAACGGAGTAGGTTCATTATTTGTTAACTGCAATGCGGGGGCGTATCTAGGTAATGCCAGATGGAAATACAGCTCTGAAACACAGAACCAGGCCTAAGGCTTCTATCTACACGAATCGCGAGACCGCTTTTACATGGATTCTATGACCTTCGTGTACCAATCTGCTACGGAAACTCTACCAGGCACTTATCTGAATCTTTCCATTTCTTCTCCGTCATCTTGTAGAATTGATCCAACGTCAAAACAGCAGACGCTTGAGATTCGCATAGAGAGAATAGCAAATGATAAATAAGGATTCGACTCCGAAATATATATAATGACAGTAGTTGTTAGTAGGGTTTTTTTTAGGTAAAAACTAAAAACCCTAAAATTTAGGGTTTTGATACCAATTGCAAATCCAAAACCCATGGAAATATGGCCTCACATTTTCACGAGTTTTGGTACAGCGTCGGAGTCTGATCTGAGGACTCCGGCCTCTGATGCATTACAAGTCCACTGTTGGACGTAATCTAGCAGTGGATGGTAAGTGATTGATGGTGGGAAAATCGATTAACTTGTAATATTTGTAGATCCATAATTGATTTCATACGAATGCTTGACATTGACAGATAGTTTTATTGCAACAAAATAACAGAGTACTGCAATGCGCAATTTGTTTTTTCCTCAACAGTACTTTCTAGAACATCTATCTTGCTCTACAAGCAAAAATCAATCTTATTTCTAATTCACAAGCTAGTTTTTCCTGTAAATTTCTTAACAATTGTTACAACAGTAAGTGCAGCAAACATTAATCATACGAAACCAAATTGTTTGAGATCAAACATTACAAGCAATTTTAAATTGAACTCTATTTTAAGCACTATAGTTTTCAAGTTGGTTGTAGATAGTTGAGTTGTTAAGGCGCAGCGTTATAACACCAAAAGATTGACATTTAAATGCTTAAGTGGAAGTGAAAGGCTGAGAATACGATATTTTTGATTAAAATTGGAAAATAATTGAGTCTCCCACGTCGGAGACTAAACCAGGGGTAATAGTTGGTAAGTTAGTTTTTTGTAGTTTGGTTACGAGTTAGTTGTTACTAAACTTTTTATATCCGGTTCTTGGATTCGTGTATTGTAATCACGCCCTACTGAATTCGGTTTAGTGGTAGATTGCACTGCGAAAAGGCACATGCCTTAATTTTATCTTCTTTCCATCAAAACGACATTGTTTAGTTGGAAAATTGACCTAAGGCAAGCTCCTAAGACAGTCAAACAGTGTTGTCATTCTGTGACCAGACAGACAGAATTTAAGCAATGTTTCTTTTCAAACAAAACGTAACTATATTGTTTTTTTATAATACAAAAATAATTCGACCGAAAACACGTCATTTTCGACTTAAAAATATTTAGCAACATGCGATTTGCCTAAAACCTTTTAGAGGTGAGTATTTTGAAGAAAAAAAAACCAACGAGGGACCTAGGTAAATACTATTCGAATACAAAAACAGAATATGGTGTAATATGATCGAATTACAAATAATAATTTTATGAATAAAAGAAAATTACAATCAAATAATAGAATTAAATTAAAAATAGTATTTACAATTAAACCAATTGAGCTAACTGCAGACTGTTGCAAACAATCTACAGGTAGCTCAATACAATACAATACAATACAAAACACTTTATTGTACACCAGAAAAAGAACATTACAAAAAGACATTACATATCACAAGTACAATGGGCGGCCTTATCGCTTAGAAGCGATCTCTTCCAGGCAACCTTTGACAACATCAACTGATCCTTATAAATAATTTTGGTATTCCGGTTCCGTATGGGCAATTCATCAGACGCTGGCCGCCTCAAATATATTTTATTTGACTATCAGGAACTATCAGAAACTCGTCATAACATAAACCAATACAGTAACAGGCATAAAAACTGAAGAGCTTTCTTTGCATAAGTAATTAATTAGTCTAGAAGTTTGACGTATAAGCCAACTTGTAAAGTTTTTGTGAGAAGATATAAACCGATAATTTTTGGGACTTATTTCATTTTTTAGAGATACCCAGAGTGCGGGTTAGCACTATAACAAAAAACCTTAGAGAATTCATTACGGATGTAAGCGGGTTAACTACGAACCTTATTTGTGTTGGAAGAACACCAACGTTAGAACAACGCCTGGAACCGCACTCACCCTGAAGAAGTCCCTCGTTAAGGGATGAAACGTTGGTGTTCTTCCAACACAAATAAGGTTCGTAGTTAACCCGCTTACATCCGTAATGAATTCATCAAACTACGATAGTTTTCTCTTTTGATGATTTTGATTTTGTGTTGGAAGAACACCAACGTTCATCCCTTAACGAGGGACTTCTTCAGGGTGAGTGCGGTTCTAGGCGCGCGCGTCACAAATAAAGTTCGTAGTTAACCTGCTTACATCCGTAATGAAAAGAGAAAACAATTAAAAGTAATAATAAAAAATACACATGCATATACCGTATTAAAACTGCATCCATAAGAAGTCCATTATCTAGAATAACAGTGAAATAGCCGTTCTTACAAACCAGTCAATAAAGACCTGGTTCGGGTTAAATTTTCATATGAAAAATGTAACATACGCCTATTTCTAGAGGTCTAGTTACTGCGCTTGTGTTACGGTTAGAGAGCAAATGATGCTTGACCAAATGACCACGAGGCAGCAAGAGGTTAATAAAAACTGGTTTTAATTGATTTTCATAAATATATGGAATATAGTGGCAGGTTTGTTGTGTAGGTTGATTGAAAGCTACGACCTCTGTGACTTAGCGGGTGAAGGTCCGTCTGCGATGCAGGAGGTTGCGGGTTCGATTCCCGCCTCTGGACAAATGTTTGTACGTACTGCAGATATCTGGGTGTTTTCTATGTAAGTTTTAAATTATCCATCTGTGTAATGTATTGTATTACGTATGTATATCAGTTATCTAGTACCCATAACACAAGCTCTGCTTAGCTCGGGGCTAGATAATACTGTGTGAATTGTCCAGCATTATTTATTTATTTAGCTATTAAGTTATTTTGATGTTCAAAATGAAAAGACATAAGCAATGTAAATATGTTATGTAGGTACACCAAAAACTCATAATTATCTGAGCGTCTGGTCGAAGCGACTCGTGACCCGAGAGCTGGTGAGTATATGGCCAGCCCACTGCCACTTCAGCTTGCTAATCCTTTGAGCTATGTCGACAACCTTGGTTCTCTGTCGGATGTACTCGTTGCGAATCCTATCCTTCAGAGAAACTCCGAGCATGTGTAATAAACAGACATAATTTAGCATCGATTATTTTCAGTAGGCTATTTAAATTTCAATAAAAATACTTATTAAATACGTAAACCCCTACCACCCATGCAGTGTTCACCTTTTACCTTTATAATGTACCTGACCACTTGCACCTGGTTCAGAACTTGTAAATTAGTACATACTATGTGTAAAATTGTACAAATTGCAAACGGACAGACTGACATTATTTCTAATAGAGGAATTTACTGCGAATGCTTCGGTTTCAAATAATCTTAACAACATTAACCTGCCAAGCGATTCTTCGTTATGGCGGAAAATTACACAGGTAGGGTGATTTTGACCGTGGCATTTTGACTACTCACTGAGAACTTTTTTAATCTAGTATTTTTTGTTCTTCATTTGAGTTCTGGTCTCCCATGGTCCACTAATATGAAATGAATATGAAGCAACTAACTTTAGCATTTATGAATTTAGTTTAGGATGCGTTACATTTGAAATAACCAAAATAAGACCAAAATAGACCGCCATCAGACTTCTATTTTAATAGCAAAGAACTGTATAACATTCACTAAACGCATTTATTCTCTAGAATCAGCTACATGCACAAGGAAAGTAGTTTCATATCTGTCACAGCATCAAGGTCTTTTGTGCAATACATGGTACATGGTATAACAATAAATACTTTGACTTTGAAGAATTAAAGTAATTAATATTTTACCAAAATTCTGTATTTAAATAAATAAACAGAAAGATAGTTAGAATATACTTTATTGCACAAAAGTTGTACATAAGTAGGCAAGCATAATGCTAGATAGCATTCTCTACTTGCTAACCTTTGGGTTAACATGGGCAATATGTGCGTCAAGATCAATTTAACATACTTTTTCCTATTCGACTGCACCTGCTAGCCATAAACGTGTTAAAGTCGTTTACGTCGTTATACGCCGTTTCGCTAAATGGTATAAGATTTCTTTGGCTCACTATGAAATTGTAGAATACCGTCGCAAAATGATATCATAATTTACTCTCAACTAGGCACCGCAGTACACATAATTATGGATTACAAAAACGTGGCACTATTGACACTGATCCGACTATTCCCGCGCTGCAAGAAACGTTATCGAGTGCGACATCCACATTGTCTTTGAGTGCATACCGACGTCTGTGTACAGTCAGCTTCGTAAAGAACCGACGCGTATATTATGATATTAAAAGAAAGAAGACCTGGAGATTAAACTGCTCCTACTCTGTCAATAATAACTAATACGTAATTAAAATAGTATATTGGATATTAATTAAAAAAAATCTTTTCTCGAATAAAATCATATAACGCTATAAATCTCTGAAACTAGAGGTCACACAGAGATGTGATCTTAAGTAGGTATATTTAGTAAAAACAAATTAAGTAAATAAATGAATTTTCCAGTAACAAAATTATTTTGGTAAATTTTGTAGAGTGTGCTACGTGCTACGCGAGACTGGCGTAGCACACAAAAGACTTCAACGCGCACGCATGCCGTTTGTCTTTGGCACTATAAGCAACATATTTTTAAACTGAAACTAAAGAGCATAGAAGTTTTTTCTTTCAATAGAGTATTTTAATATTTTTTTATTGGTTATTTCTATCATAATACATGGATATTAATGGATTGAAAACAGAATTGAAAAAGAGATGGGAACGGTGATCCCACTTTAATGCACTTGAAACCAAACTAGAGTATAAGCCCCCATACCACAGATTTCAATAACTTTAAATCTTAGCTTTTTGCTTTATAGTGCGTTACTCGCACTGGGTAAATCTTCTACGAAAACTTTTTAATAATATCCCAAAAATTTTCGATTTCGGCAGGATTCGAACCCGCGCCACACCTAATTTAGCAAAAAGCGACACCTCTCGTCATTCGTACTAAACGTTAATGAGCAGGTATGGATAATCTTTCAAGGTTTCCCCTGTAGGTGGAGCTAATACGACGCTTAAGTCGTAAGAAGTCCCAGAGATTTTCGACCAGGCACGTGTCGATCTCGTTGCTGAGTTGGTTAGAGTGCACCTGTACTGAATGTGAGGCGCGGGTTCGAATCCTGCCGAAATCGAATTTTTTTGGGATATTATTAAAAAGTTTTCGTAGAACTTTAAATCTTTTGCTTACAAAATAATCACTTATATAGAAGTCAAAAATTATATTAATGTTGTTACTATTACCTATCTAATAAGATATAACGCGTTTTTGATTTAGTCTTCACAATTGTTTTTTCTCCTGTACCTACTGAAAAGGGTGAAAATATAGCTACAGAAAATTCAACAATAGAAACAAGAAAATCTTCCACGTAAGTAAAAGTTTTTTTCCTACATCCATGTATTTTATTAAAGATATTTATTAGGTCATTATTATTTTAATATAATGTATATTTATTATAATCAGTAGTTTAATTATCTGTTTATCTGCTGTTCGAATGCTATGTTACTTAGAATATAACTGGACGTATTATAAATTTTAAGAACTACATTGTAACACTAAATTCTGGCAAATGAACATCTTTAATCTTTACCTTAACTACATCTCCGACTGTACCAATTCACATTGAGTTTTTACTTTATGCCTGCGATGTGTCATTGAGGCGCTAAATGGCTGGAAACCGCAGCTTTCCGCCATTGACTTTTATTTATCATTCAATATCTCAAGCTGGTAAGTTAAGTTAATTAATAGTGTAGGAAATTAACGGCAGTATTGCTGTGACCAAACTGAGAATAAAGTGCTAGGGAGTTGCAAAGTCTGTCTGAGACGCAGAAGAATGTTGGTTCGATTCTCGCCCGTTACAAAGTGTTTGTATTTTGTTTTAACCATTAATGTCTCTATGGTTTGCAACCATACCTGTATTTTTTCATTCTGCAAATAATATTTTGGTTGAGGAAACGCAAAACAATGTACATACATTGTTTTAAATTAAAAAAAAAACGTCATTGTAAGCCTCTGCTTAAAATGACGTATTTTGATCAACTATTCCACTGCAGGACATAGGGCTCCCCTAATGAGCGCCATAGCGCCCTGTCTTCAGCATTCCAGCATCTGCCTGAAGTCTTTCGCAGCATGTAAGAATAACAAAGACGGTGGCACTTGAAAAAAATCAATAATACATACTATATAATACCTTAATAACCTGCACAGTTAATTATAATAAATTTACATTACCATAATGATAAAGTTAGGGGAGGCCTATGTCCAGCAGTGGACTAATACAGGCTGATGATGATGATGATGATGACGAATGATAAAGTTGCACTTATTACTATAAAAATAAGTGCATAGATAGATATACTATGCACTTATTTTTTATTCATTTTATTTATACGACGTAGACATTCTTTTTCCAACTAGGTTACCCAAGACCTCATAAATTTAGATGAGATACGCAAATAAAAGCTCATGTAAAATCTATCAAACCTATCGGAAATCGGTCTCATAATTGCCTATAATTATAAAGTCATGATCAAACATAAACCTTTCTTGGTGTGGGAAGAGTTTTTGTGTTAATTACGTGAGGTGACGACTATGGGTATCGGTACCCCATTGTGGCGTACGTTCCCAGGTTCTTGACATGAAGGAGAGGATTGTACTTGGAATGTCGACTTCCTTCGTTTTTTTATCTACTACCTATCACTGTTTCTGAAAAAAAACCAGAAATTATTGTTTTTAAAAAATGTATTTTACACTGTGAATAGAAATTTTGACTTGTAATGATTATTTAAAAAGAAAGGTCAAAAGAAAGGTGTCTACTATTATTAACATGAAGGAATATAAAAATTGAATATTCATATATTTTCCATAAGACTAAAAAATTGTAATGAATATGTTATAATTAATATGAATATAATAATTTTTATATTTTTTTTTGTAAAAGATTTACTATAATATTATTTCTCATGGCAAAATGTTTTTTTTTTATATTTCACGTTTAGACCTAAAAATTGGCCAGTGAAAAAGACAAGTAGATACTTAACTAACAGGTTTTGTTTGTTACAGCTACTGATCACCGGAAAGGTTGCTGGCAAACGTCCTAGGGGACGCATGCAGTCCACTGATACCCGCTCAACCCTGGACACGAATTTTCACGATGCTCTTCATGTACCCCAAGATTTAAGCAGCTGACGCCATATTGTCCGTGATAATATCATTTCACGAGGGAATCATGACCCTCGGTCATGAGAACATACGACGCGAGGAGGAGGTTTCACAGAAACATTAATCGTACCTATTTTAAATTGTCTAGTACAAAAATTCTTTGTTTCCATAAATACAAATGAACAGTGAACAGTGATGAACAGTAGAAGTCGGATTTTGGAAATAAAACACTGACACGGAAATAAAGTGATATTTTTTCTCTAGTTTCGATATGTAGACTAAAGTGAAGAAGCGACAAATAAACCTTGAGCCTGTTAGTTGTTATTTTTCGAGTTAGAGCAAAACCCGTCCCAAGTTGTTTTATCTTCTACGCATCCGCTATACTTAATTTAAAAAAAAAAAGCAAAGGCAAAGGTTGCCTGGAAGAGATCGCTTCTTAGCGATAAGGCCGCCCATTGTACTTATCTTATGTGATGTCTCTTTGTAATGTTATTTTATGGTGTACAATAAAGCATTTTTGTATTGTATTGTAATTTACCGTACACAACTTAAGCTGCGCTTCGGTTTAGTAAAAAAGTAAAAAGTCAAACCAAAGTACGGCATAGCTTGTGTTGTGTTAGGTAAAGTAATTTAAAAATAAATTCTACCTTTCTCTAAAACACGCTACAGAATAGACAATTTTTAATGTAGCAATGGTCATCATGGTCGTGGAAAATCCTGATGATATCAAGAAAGCTAGAATTGTCACCTACCAGCCGATTAAACAAATACGAAATTATCATACTTGCAATAGATAAACAACACCTACGGCGTTTAATCGGTTTATCGGTGCAAGCGCAACTTTAATTTATGTTGTAACTGTCCTACGTGTCGGTGTCACCTTTGATCTAATTAGGACGATAAATATGACGGTCACGTCTTTAGTGGTCGTGCTAAAATTGTGCTGGGTTTAGACGAGCGAGTGGGACTTCCCTAGTCTGCTCTGTAAAGGGATCTGGACTGGAGCTTTTTTTTATTGGTGGCCAAAAGCTTGACCAGCTTTTGGCCACGATGTCACTTAAATAAGTGATGATGTGGCCTAAGATGGAGCACGCTTTCCCAGAAGGAACCCATTCACCCTGGATTTGAGACTCCAAGATTGCATGCACTCTCTCTCTCCCTCTGGAGTTAGGGCTAGCTCTGGAGAAGGATGCTGATACTGATTTTAGATGAGTGTTTTTTTTCTTGTTCTTCTTCTCATCTGGTCTATTAGTTGCTTGGTGTTAGACCACAACTAAAAATAATTTGATTGATAAATTAGTTCTCTACTTTCCCTAACAACAAATTCATGGAAATGTGTGGTGTTTTGGTTTCTTTATTTGATATTTTTCATTTTGATTCTGATTCATTATTTTCCACCAAGTTTGTTTAGTTACGTACTCTTATTACATGTTGTGTTTCTACACACCTATCTAACGATGTACCTAATATAAATTATATTAAAAACAAAAACCTATTCCAATGCGCGAGTTTATGCATAAAGCCATTGAAGGAGCAAGCACTCGCCCGTTCAAACACAGCACAACCAAACATCTGCCTGAAATTAACCGTTTATAAAATCTTTAAATACGTTCAAGGGTTAATAATTACAAAACGATAACGATGGATAGCGATAGCCATTACGTTACGCAATGTGGATCGCGATTAGTGCTAAATTAAAAGACGGCTTCTTGGAAATTATCGTTTAGTTGATCTGATAGAGTTTCAAAAGTACAGTGACCTTATTAGTAACTCAGATTAATTAAACGTATCGCTCCTAAGAAATGAAGTAAGTTCGACGGGACTCGAACCCGCACCTCACCTGTACCACCATAGTGTACGGGTGTGCACTAACCAACTAAGCCACGAAATTTTAGTCAGTTTCATCGAAAATCTTTGGGACCGCTGTTTGGGAAAATACGAAATTTTACATTTTCCCAATTGCTCCCTAAATGTTCAACTCTGCGGCACGCCCCGCAGGGACGCGCCGCAGCTCCAGCAGGTGGAAGTCCTCCATGTGCGTCGGTGGCAATGAAAGTGTTAAACTTCCAAAAATAAAAAGAATACTCCTCTTGGCAAGTGTGGTGATCATGGCAAATCCCCCTTTATTGCACTTTTTGGAGGATACCCATATACTGAAGAGTACTTCTTGGGGCTGATGTCTACTTCTAAAAAAGTGGCAAAGTGGGTAACAGTTGGCTGAGGTGTTCCGGTTTCGTCCCACTCGCCCAAAGTAGTAGTCGTCAGATCACGGAAAAACAAATTTAACGATGCATTTAATGCCTTCGTTTTTAAATTTTAGTAATAACAACTTTTTCCATGGTTTTCGGTCTCCTTTATCAGGAATTTTTGTAGTCGACCTCGCTGTGCCCATTTATTTTATTGTTGTATTCATACAAGGGCTAAGCAGATGATATGCAAAACTCCGGGTGGCGGGCACAAACTGTCTTCAACAAGAAATACGAGGAAATAAACTTTTAAATACTTAGTTTGTGCATAAAAATGTTCATTTAGTACTTACTATTGGTTGGTTATCTCACTAATATTATAAACGTGAAACTTTAGATGGATGGATGGATAGATAGATGGATGTTTGTTCCTTTATCACGCCAGAACGGCAAAACGGATCTGGATGAAATTTGGCATAGAGATAGATTATAGTCTGGAATAGGACATAGGCTACTTTTTATCCCGAAATTCTTACGGGAACGGGAACTACGCGGGTGAAACCGCGAGGCGCTGCTAGTTTACAATAAAACTAGGTGCTACGAACTAAGATCTCGCAGTAGATTTAACAAACATCGAAATTATATTATGTTATTGTGTTTTCACTATCAGCTGGTGGGAATACGGACGGATAAATCTCATTACTTTATGCGTATCTTTATTTCAGGGATAAAATCAAAAAGGATGTCAGGAAGAAAAGCCTAGCAGATAGGATGACATTCTGAAATTAAAAATTGAAAATATTTTTTTCACACGGACATGTTTGTATCAGATTGATGTCGCGTCATAGGTTCTTTTATGTTCAAATCTGATAAAATCTAGGTTATTTTTTCCAGTTCCCTAACTGGGAAAAAAATAAGCTAATAGTGACAAAGAAATAACCTTGATTAAAATGCATGATAATATCCACAAAAATAAATCAGTAGAAAACAATAAACTGATCAATGTATTTAACACAAGCGGACCGCTTGTGCCCGGCTTCGCACGGGTATATATTATCACCTATGGTCATCAAGGAATTGATTGATTGGTTTGTTCAAATTGATCCATTAGTTCCAGCTTATTCAATTCAAATAAACAAACAAACAAACAAATAGTTCCTCTTATAATATTTGTGTTGACAATGGTTGAGATCTCACTCCAGTTAATAAAAAACACAAATAATGCTCCTACATTCTTCCCGCAAAGGCGTCAACACATGCCTTGAATACAAAAACAGATACATAAATAATTAACACGTGATAATACACATTACCAACACCCGAAAGGCAAAAGATTAAATAATCGATTGAAGGCACACGTCTCGATTCTGCGATATCGATTCAATTACGGGGGTCAAATTGCTTGAGGCTACCGAGCGGTCACGACTATCGCGCGATTATCGATCTTATGAACACATTTTAAATCGATTTATCAAGTTTATCAGGTTAGAATTTTGTTACTTTCTTTCATCTTGGAAAAAGGTTGGATACTACACCTGCTCATTGTTTAGAAGATAAAAAAACTTGGGACGGGTGTTGCTCCAACTCGAAAAATAACAACTAACAGGCTAAAGGTTTCTTAATCGC
This sequence comes from Eupithecia exiguata, assembly GCA_947086465.1. Taxonomy (NCBI): domain Eukaryota; kingdom Metazoa; phylum Arthropoda; class Insecta; order Lepidoptera; family Geometridae; genus Eupithecia; species Eupithecia exiguata. The sequence goes on from OX352246.1 coordinate 1,851,470, forward strand.
TTCTTTACTTTAGTCTACATACTGAAGCGACAGAAATCAAAAGTACCACTTTATTTCCGTATCAGTATTTTATTTTAAGAATTTGACCTTTTCTAAGTGTACATTTGCGATGGCGCTCATTAGGGGAGGCCTATGTCCAGCAGTGGACTGATATAGGCTGATGATGATGATGATGATGAAGTGTACATTTTTGTATTTATGGGAATAAAGAATTTTTGATTTTGCTTAGTAAGTTGATTGTTCCTTTTCCAACATGAGGCAGGCAGTACGTTATTGCAGGCGAACCAAAATGCAAAACGGAAAACTGACCCGCGACCCGTGCACCCACTGGTTTCACCCACCGGTGGGTGTAGGGGTAATTCCTGTTTACCCGTGTACCCACTGCGATATGGTTGGAATTAATTATCGATGAAAAAACTATTATCATTTACCCAGCCAAAACACCAGAGTAGCATTTATGACTTCTAAGTCAGTGAGTTTAGTATTAATGATATTTTATCAATAAAAGTAAAATAAAGATACTAAATTTAAAAAAAAAACAGCCACACGTAGTAAGCAAAACATGAAAACAACAATGTTTTTTTTACTTCTTTCAATACAATACAATAACACCTTATTGCACACCAAATTAAAAAGATACATATGACAGGAAAGAACTTAAAATACAGATTTCGTTGTACAATGGGCGGCCTTATCGCTTTGAGCGATCTCTGCCAGGCAACCTTTGGATGGACAGGGAGTGGTGTAAAAAGTGTAGACGGTGGCGTGTTATAACAGGATAGTAACAATTTAATTTAAAAAAAAACACAAAGTACAAACAAAGTTTGTTTCTTACAAAGTATTATGCTAACAAACTGTCATCAAAACTACAACCACACACAACACAATCATACAAAATACAGCCATATAACTTTAAAATCTAACCTCAAATAAATAAAGTGTATTCTTCTTTGACAGGCTTAAGTCTAAGTACATAAGTACCTTGGTATATCCCACCTGCCCATGCAGATGGTAAAAATTTAAGTATAATGTTGCCATTTGAACTGCGAGCAATGCTAAATTTGTAAACGCGATTTTACAAGTAATTATAAAGTGGATACTTAAATCGTAGTTCGTTCACCTGCTTATAAAGTGTAGTCAAAAAATTTAAGGTTAGAATTTCATGCTTACGAAATTTGGTAAAATTTTACAGATTTAGAAGAATGCGTCTTTCTAAGGATTATTTTATTTTAAAAAATAATAATTATTATAATACTGGTCAATTCACACAGCATTATCTAGCCCCAAGCTAAGCAGAGCTTGTGTTATGGGTACTAGATAACTGATATACATAATACAATACATAGATAGATATTTTTTATTATACATAGAAAACGACCAGAACACCCTGAACAAATGTCTGCAGATCGTACACACATTTGTCCCGAGGCGGGAATCGAACCCGCAACCTCCTGCTTCGCAGCCAGACCTTCGCCCACCGCACCACATCGGTCGTAAAAATTATAAATTTATATATGGAACACAAATGTATTTTATTACACAGAGAAGCAATGATGATGATGATAATGGTTGCATTTGTAATTTTAGAATATTTACTATAGCTATACAATTCAGATTCAGATTTTTTATTGGCCACACAGTTACAGGTCTCTTGTCGTAAAACATTCTTACCTAAAGTATGATGTTAACTTATAACAATATTCATTAAAAAATTAAAATAATTAAATTAACAATAATATTACATCTTAAAAGATCTTTATTACAATCTTTATTAACAAAGAAAATTACAATCAAATAATAGAATCAAATTAAAACTAGTGTTTACAATTGAAATAATTGAGCTAACTGCAATAGCTTGGAAACAAATATATAAAATAAATAAATAATATCTGATACCCCGACTCGTTTGCACAAAAAGAAAAGCCGAAGTTTTCGATAATTATTAGGAAACAGCTGTTTTCAAAAATTGCACAAAACATGACAGGTGAATTTAAACACACGATAATTAGGTATGTAATTTCACATTATCTTCGTTGACAGTTTGAATTCGTGATATTTGTTGGTTTTTATACAAATACGGGGTCATAATATCTTCGTTTGTTTGTTTGTTACCTGCATATTATTCAATAGTTGTTACCAAGTAACGAAATCGAAATAAGTTTGTTATTGAATTCTCTTCGAATGTATAATATTTTTATGTACGCTATGGCGCTCATTAGGGGAGGCCTATGTCCAACAGTGGACTACTATAGGCTGATGATGATGATATAATATTTTTTGCAACAGTCTGCAGTTAGCTCAATTGTTTCAATTGTAAATACTAGGTTTAATAAAATATAGCTTTATTAACAAAGAAAATTATAATCAAATAATATAATTAAATTAAAACTAGTATTTACAATTGAAACTATTGAGCTAACTGTTGCAAACAATCTTCAGGTAGCTCAACTAATCCATATCAATACCAGTCGGAATAATTTAATCAATTTAATTGTATTTTTTGAATGTAATAGATGGGGTCAAAAGGATCAAACTCAATAATTGTAAATACTAACGCCAAAAATATTCAATACATGGTTGGATTCTTCCCTACTGACAAAAATAGAATACTCAAATAAAACATTCATAAACTTGGTTCCAGAAGCCGAAATAATTTTTGTATCCAAAGGAGTTACAAAATCAAACGAATACTAATGGAATTTTTTAAACAAAACTGGTAATAAAAGAGCAAATCGCAGGAGTTCAAAGAAGTTCTTGATTTTGAAAGCTTTGATTGACTTGTCATTTAATTAGTGTCTCGCCCGTTTTCCAACTCGAATTTTAACATTTTTCACCGCGCGAGTTTTTTTTTTGCATTGTTAAACTTTTTGCTTTGGTTTTTCGCGATTACCTGGCTGCTTTCTAGTTATTTTATGTTATCTATACTTATAATATTATAAAAAGGAAATATTTGTTTGTTTGTTTAAATTAAATAGGCTCCGAAACTACTGCACCTATTTAAAAAAACTCTTTCACCATTAGAATCCTACATTATTCCTGATAAACATAGGCTATAGAATATAGCCGCGCGAAGCCGGGGCGGTCCGCTATCTATTATAAAGTTATGATAAGTTTTCGTTCCTCAAAATCTTTGTTGACATTAAATATCTTGGATTCTGAAATCTACAATAGACCCATCGATGCGACCACGTAACTACTGGTCACCTTTTCAAGGTGTTTACGCATGCAGCTATCAAGTAAGTAAATTACTAAATGGTAGGTTAATGTAATAGACGGCTATAGAGTCATAATTGGCTTTTATTGACGATCGGTACTATGTAACCATCGTCGCAGGTTTGATACTTTACTCCGATGCCAGCCTGTTTACATACACAATTAAATTTTTAAGGGGGCGATAATGAACGCCATTTTGTGAAAAGGAAATGCATAGGATTTCGCGTTTATAGGAGCAAGACAGAGCAGAGCGACGTAGGCGAAATCAAGTTTTAGCTGAATAAATATCTATTAATTAGAAATATTTACTAATATTTTTTTAAGCAAAAGGTTCCTTTGGCATTCTATTATTTATAACGGTGATGACAATAATTTTTTTTTGTGATCGATAGTTTAGGAGAAAAACGTTATTAACCAAATAAACAGATGGTAGAAGCTGCAAACACAAGGTTAGGATAGATAGATGTTTATTGCAAAAAAAAATAATAACAGTTTGTCTGACATTTCGAAAGATACTACACCAGAGAACATTCATGTTCAAACAATTATACACTATCACACACAAATACACACCCTCACACACACACCACTGATCTCCCGTTGCCCAGACTCTCATGAGACTGGTGCCTCGGGAGAGCAGCACCAATGCTGGACGTTATCAGATAGATATCTATTGTAATATACTAGTATTATTATTAGCTTTAATTTACCTTATATTAATCTTAAGTTGGTACCCTCTGTGGTAACATACCCTGTAACTCTATTGCCTACGTATGCTGGTACTGTAAACGCATATTGCCTCCCGCGGAATGAGTACACTGGTGACCTGTGCTACAGGTTTTTCATAAACCTATAACAGGCACCAGTCTCTCACAACACAGGAAATACCTACCTTTAGTACCTAATAATTATTATTGTTATTAGTACCTAATGTTAACTAAGCCTCTACATACCTAACCTGTATATACCTTTGTGAGAGAAAATAAACGTTTTATTTATTATTTATTATTTAATTATGCATTAGCCTCAGTTGCCAAAACTCTAAACTAGACTGAACAAGCAGTTGTGCTCCCCTACGATGTTACAGAATAGAATCATAACGTCTTCAATATTTAGGATGTTGGGACTGCCGCGTTTCTGCAGTGCATCAGGGATGTTTGCAGAATACGAAACAGATGACTTTGCTGCCATACTCCGTGAAAAGACCGCGTCCCTGATGCGCAGGCTGCGTGGCAGCCCCAACACCATCCTAAAAACAATAGCCGGTAGGATCAACTCTCCCACATGGCATTGCAGTGCGGAGGGTGATCTAATCTTTAGTTTCTTAGATATTATATTGAGTGTAAATTAACTAACCCTAGTGATAAGATTTTGTAAGTACTAACAAACTATGGATCTAATGTGTTGTCCGAAATAAACGTTTTTTTTATATTAGGATAATACTGATACTCTGCACATGTAAATAGAAAAAAGGTTTTAACATAACCCTATTCACATACATTCACGCCTTAACGCATTCACTGCTCAGCCTCTGCGGTACGATAGAAGGGGAGCGCTGCAGTAGCAGCTGGTTGAATATGTGCGTCATGGGCAACAAACATGTAGCGGAAAATGCTACTCGAACCTACACTACAGAAGTTTTATATGAGGTAGCAGCTTATTGAGAAGCCTTTTGCATTTCTACCTACCCTACCATGATTACCCCAGCGGTTTTACCCAACGGTTGTCGATTCTTCGCAAGACAGACAGTATATTATTCCAGATCTAGGTCTCGCGTAATTTCAACATCCATAAACCAAACTGTCAGGCATTCTAGACTCATAGATGATCAGAATATTCTAGCCTAAGGCTGAAACAGGACCTAACAAGACATGAAGCATTACCACTGATGGTATTGTCTCAGTTTCTCATTCACTGGTTTAGCCTGGAGCTTGTCTGAGTTATCTATTTACACAGTGGTTTTGGATATAATTTGATATTTTTTTACAAAAATGAAACCTGCCTACAAATCCATATAAATTTGGTTGTTTTTGTAGTTTTGCGGTACAAAGATTTCTCGTGAATTAAATTAATAGGTATGAATGGAGCCTTTAATTATTTTCTATACGAAACGATAAGAATATTCAAAATCGACGAACTTATAAATATAAATAAATATTGCGAGTAATATTATGCTGAGACAAGGACCTTTTTGTGACTCAAGCAAGTTACCAGAGTACCTACTATAATAAATAAAAACCTTAGAATCAAGCAAGTTGTTTATTTCTGTGTCTCTTTTATAAATGTTTGAGTACTTGTACGAGTGACAAATAAAGTTTTTTTCTATTCTATTCTATATTAAACAGCCATGACAACTAAATCATCCTTTTTTTGAAAGTCCGTTGTAAATGTATTGTCGATTTTCAAGTTTCATGAAAATTCGCTATCCGCTACCTAAATCAATAATTTCTTGGCCATGATAACAGATTTTTATAAAAGTTCGGTTTCAGTTGGGAGCATAGAATATCTTATCTCATCACGAAAATAAAAGAATGAAAGTCTAAAATTCTAAAATAGTTTTTAAGTTGAGAAATCCTTTTTATTTTATTTTTCGGTTCAAAGTACATTCTTAAATAATTTTTGTCTCTAAAGCTGTTCTTATAAGTACTAGGTTAGGACAAAAAGACATCTAATATGTTGGTAAGCTCAAGTAAAGTAAACCCTGTTACAAAAATGACTCTAAAGGTGCCCTCGCACTGAGCGAAACTTGAACGAAACTGCGTGAAACGGCGCGGTCAGTTATTCTTTGTATGAAATCCTATGAGACTCATCGCACTACGCGTCAGCGGAACTGCGCGGCTTTTTTGGCGATTTCTTCTATTTTGACAGCGCAGTGCCGCGGCCGCACAGTTCCATTGTTGCGTAGTGCATTTGCACTCTAAGTCAGCATGGCTTTAGTCACACCAAAGACGTCTGTGGTGACAGATAAGACAGCCTGCACAAAACAAAACACCCTCAAGCTTCGCAATGATTGTGATCAAACGAAGGTCTGTACACGTTAAAAAAGATACTGAGCCAACATAAGAACTGCACCATTAGACCAATCAATAAAACTTAAAAACTTGTGAAAACCACTCAGAAACCACACCTCGCAAATCTCGATTATCACATCCGCTATTCGAATCGATCACGCTTCGAGTGATTACAATCTGATAAATTAATCGGATCGATAATCGACCGTTCATAATTTTTGATCGGTCTATTAGAGACGGTTTGCAGCTCTGTGGGTGTTATACCAAAATGATCTATGCAGGTGGATGAAAATGGAACTAAAGATTTCTCTATGATTCTCTATGAAATTACTCTATGATTTCGGTATAATGTGGTACGCTCGCACCTCTGTCAATTGAACTTATAAGTTTGTGGGATTGTAAAATTTTTAAGTGTTGGTCAGATTGTTTTATTGTCTTGTAATCATAAAACATGGCGTCGGTTGGTCTGTGACTGTATGGGGCAGACTATAAGGCGTCGGACTAATAATACAATGTTTTTTTGTAAATAAGAGTGGTAAATGATTTTTTCCACGTAGCCGAATTTCAGTCACGGCGCGGCGGCCAACCTCAACGGATAATCTAGCCACAAAGCATCATTTTGCTACCGTATTTTTACCCGACTACCAACAGGGGAGGGTTATGAGGTTAGCACCCTATGTTTGTATGTTTGTATGTATGTGGCCGATTTCTTTGTTCCCACGTAGCGCTGAAACTACTGGTTCGATTTCAACAAATTATGTATCGATTGATTCGTCTCAATACCCCAATGGTTATAAGCTATAGGATTTAGGGCTCCGACCCCGAATAAGCCTTCAAAACGCGTATTAAAGTTTAGGTAGCCGCAGGCTGCAGGCCCCATAGAGAAAAATTACAATACCTACGACCTATTTTCATTTTCAACTCTATGCCTATCAAATATGACCGATACGTCATTCTATTTTGTCAATGTAAATGTTTCAAACTTTTATAACTTTCACGTAGTCGGGTTGTAGTTTTTAACTTTATCTTGTTTAAGGTGTCATTTCTGACATGCTGTCATTTTTTGATTAGCCAGCCAGGTCTCTACCTGGCTGACTAATGCCAATTGGGAAGGGGGCAAAAATTAATTGTTTCAGTAACTGGGCTATTGTGAAAACTGAAGGGAAGGAAATTGCATGGCTTTTTATTATAATTTTTTCATTAAATTTTACATTATTTCGTTACCTTAGCAACAGATTTTCAACTGTCACGGTGTTATTGATTCAATTTCAACTGTAAATCCAAAGTCACAAGGTACAGATTCACATATAAGTTTTATAACAATAACAATAACGGCCATGGTAAAAGTTTTGATGTGTTCAAAAATTAATTGTTCATTAATTGATTTGTTACGATTCTTCGTCGAATTTTTTGTTACAATTCGTAGTTCCGGCAATAAAAAATATTTTGATGATAACATTTTACTTACTTTGAAATTCCTTTAATTTTCTTGACAGAGAGTTTGAAAACACGGTTATAATCACAGGCATAGATAAATAACTAGATATCTTTATTTAGGATCCTACATAATACAGAAGTTTTGAAAGTCTCTCTTCTTTTGAATACATATTAACGTTCGGATCTTCCTGGCCAAATAAAGTACCTATCTACTAAAAAACGAGAAAACGATTCGAATGAGAAACTGGTGTATTTTTTCAACTACACCTAGACTCGCTGGACTCACTCTGGACTCAGGCTAGAATTATTATGATCAGCAACAACAGAGGTTTTTACTTCTAAAGAGCTGTAAAAATTGCCATGGAAGTCTACTTTCCGGTTATCGCAGCAATTTAGCTCACCAGAGTAATAACTATGCGCTAGTATCAAATGTCACTCTCACAAAAAAGTTAACATAGGTCGCTTAACAAAAACGTCACAGAATGAAAGCACTAGAAATGGAGTGTAGTTAATAATAGATATGTGACAATAATTGTCATTTTCGCTTACGTAGTTGTCATGGCTCGTTTGACCACGGCTTTAAAGCGATGCGCTTGCGCACCCATGGCTTATTTTATAATAGAGTGGGTGATAGTTTAATTGACAATGGTTTTCGCGTTGGTAATGCTCAGCGATTTGAAAAACCATAGCGCATCCACATGGTTGGTCAAGTCATGGACTCGCTTGGGTTTGTAAAGTTTGTGATGACCCTACAACATGTGGACGGACCAAAGGATTATTTACTTTGGGGCTGGATGCAAATGTCACGGACCTTAAGATTATACCTTGGGGCTGGATTAACATTTACGTCGTTCCACTTTGAAAGTTTCCGGGAGTTGAAGAAATGTTATAAGAATTGTAAACCGAACATGCCGTACAAGCCGACGGAAAGAATTAAAATTCCAGCTCCCTTCGTCTTTTTTCCACAAAAAGATACGCCTTCACTTTTCTTGTGTCTTATATCACAGAATTCCTACACCATATACGGAAGTTTAACTAAAAAAAAAATAGATTCAGGCGTTACTTTGCGGAAATCCATTGCAAAATATAAGGATGAAAATATTTAGTAACAATTCCGCGAAAAAACAATTTCAAGTTTTTTCGCGAAATTGTTACTAAATATTTTCTTCCTTATATTTTGAAGTTTAACTTAGTATTGATGCGACAATGCATTTATGAATGGTTGGAGTCCAGTTTCGCAGCGTATTCTTGCATATTGTACCGCAAAATCCTGACACAAAAGCGATAATATAGAAAAAAGAAACATACCTTTTGCCATTCCTCCTTCTTCTCTTGGTAGCGTATACAGTGCCAAGCTGACTTGAGTGCGGCGGAGGCGCTCGGAGCAGGCCATTGTCCACGCATCCCTCGAGCGCGTAGCCCTGCCCCGGCCAGCCGCCGCACAGCTGCAGCTTCGAATCTGTTGCTATCTTGACGGCTTCTAGCACTTTCTGAGGGTACCTTCCCGGTACCTGCAGCTGATGCGGTTCGCGCAAACCGCATCAATTCAATGGGGGGTTTGGAGTCCGCATTTAGATTTTGTTGCGATCAACTTTGTCCAGATTTGTCACTACTCTAACAGTACTGGAGTATGAACCGCATCAATAACGCAGGCTGTGGTGTATGGTTTTCACGATACTTTTTGGTACAGGTTAAACCGCATCTGCGTTCTCATTTAAATTATTTGAAGGCGCGTCAATTTTGTCCAAAATTTGTGTCACGTGGTATGCACTTTGTTAATTTTACCTCATCAAATATTGGATAGAGGTTTTAAGTCCGCATTGATTTTTACGTCGCTAAATACAAAATTAATAAACCAAAGCTAAATTTGCATCAGATTTATTTTTGTGTGGCTGTAAGATTTATCGTGCTTTCGAAAGCCGTGTAAGGTTCGTCACTGAATTTTGATTAAAGAGTCACTTTTTTATCGCATCAACGAAATGAACTGCATTAAGTTTCTTCGGCCAAAGATAATTTTAATGACACAGAAAGTTTATTTGTTTCACTTTTCCTATTGAACCAAACCCTTTGTATCCAAAAATCGGTTTTTAATCAATTTCTTGAAAATAACTTTTAACGTCTGGTTTTTTTGAACTCCTTTGTCTTCTAGGACTTGGTGTGCTATGCTGAGAATCACAAAACTTACTAAGCTATTGTTATAGGAAGCGCTTGGTTGCATAAGCAGTGAAAATTAGGTACTCGATGCCACAATGTAGTAGGTTCTTGGTTTTCCAATAGGGACAATGATGAGACTTCAATTTATATGCGTTTTGTTTTAGTGGGTTCTAAATTTAATAAGAACTGGCGCAAAAATGCACACAATTTGAAATAACAAAGTTTTAAAACGTAACTTTTTAGTATTGTTTTTTTTAAGGTTTGTGTGATTTTTAAATCAATAGAATAGTTGAGGTTTTGCGGCTTTAGAAATCGAAACACATGATGCAATTATCCAATAATTGGTAACAGTAAATTTGCCGCCGGAGATCGCAATCGATTGCTTTGTTGTTTATTGTTTATTATTGCGTGTTTTGCAAAAATAATGGTAATTATTAAGTCACTGTTTTAATGTATACACAGTCAATGTTTACGGGGAAATAAAATTTTTGTTTAGACACCTACTACTGTGTCTTAATTTGGAAGAAACACTTGAGCTCTCACTAAATCTACGGAATTTTTAATTGGAAGATGTTGTTTTCAGAAATAAACAAAAAGTTAATTGTTATTGTCTCTCAAACTACCAAAATCCACCACTAGATGTCACTGCGAAAAATCGATCACTTCACCAAAAAATCCAATCACACTTTTTATATTGTGAAATATGGTGATTTAACTTCACTAATGGTCACTTTATTGTTTTTCAAGCACGTGTTTTTGAGGTTATTTTGTTGGCGTGTTCTCGCGTGGCGCAAGCGGCGAGCGCCGGCTGACGTGTGAGCTCTATCAGCAAGAGACCCCTAACCGAGGTGGGAGGGGCAAAACTCTACCACGCCTCTAAATTTGAAACAGCCAATCGCAACCCAGCGTCGTCATCAAAGGCCGCACGGGGCCGGACTTAGTTGATTTTTACTATTTTCACTTTTTTTGTTTTTAAATTGCACTTTTGCAATGTCAGTTGTAATGTTGACGTTTCGGGGGATAGTTGGCTTGGCATTTCGAAGTGTATTGCTGGGGTATAGTTTTGTGTCTTTTTTGTTTCAATTTTGTTGGAGGTATGAGTCAGTTACGGCTGTTGTTTACTCAGAAGCATAGTCTGCAAAGCTTTCATTCAAATAAATTACTTAAAATTTATTTGGTTATAGATTAACTTTTCTGTTATATTACAACATTCAATGTTCTTTTGAAATTGGTATGGTAGTCATGGTTATTACAGTATCTGCCATTGTTTCGAATGTTCTCGAATCGGATTAAATCGGACAGTGATAATTTTTAAAACTATTTTGCAAGTAATTCTTTGAGATTTTTACAAAAAATCTACAAAAATGACTTAAACATAGCTCTACAACATTTCTTCAAAACAAAGTCCCATTAAATACTTTTCATGAAAACTAAGAAAAATTCACCTTGAATCCGTCCCCCGCTGTTAATGCTGACGTCACAACATGGCCGCTGTAAGGGCGACTTTTCGCATTTTCCCCTCAGCTACCGACGCGCTCGGACAAACATTGTACAACCAATCTACACAGGTGGACAAAATTGGAACTAAAATATTACCTACTTAGATATCCTAATAAATTGCAAAGGAGAAAGTTTGTGAATATTATTTTTTGAACATGTTTGTTATCTAAGATTTCTAAAACAAGGAAGGTGAAATTTGGCATGGGATAATTTTCAACTGGGAATAACGCGTGCGAACCCGTGGACAGAAGCGTGTTAATCTCTGTCTGGCTGTCTGATATTTTGTAACATTTTAAGTCAAAACGACGCAAAGAATCTTATTGTAATTTGGATATAGATTGCAATCCCATAAGGTGGTTTGACGCAGGTTGGCACGAGATTCAATTTTTTTTATGTATTTTGGGAACATTTGTGTTGTTGATTTGTAGCACAAAATCTCTTATTTTCCCAAATGCTATTAAAATAACAGTAAATCGAAGTTGGTTTTATCATGAGTTCCTAGAAAATGGTTAACAATTTGCGGCAAAATACTTTTCGGCTAGTTTTACTGCTTGTGAAAGGCAGAAAAAATTAAAAACCACAAAAAAAAAATTACTCGCGCTAGCCCGCGTCAATTCACCTTAATATGCAATTTCAAAGGGGAAACTGGAATAAGCCAGCCGCTCATATACCGTCATAGTCTTCTCTTAGTAGTCTACTCTTCTCGTCTCTGGTTTGAAATAAATATCTTAAGTTTTGTAAATATGTAGACGAAGTTGCGGGTAACAACTTAGTAACTCTACGATTCGACACTAGCGCCACCGACTGATTCAGTAAAGTTGTGTATTTGTTTATTTTAACACTTTAAAATGTCTATGTTACTTTGTGTCTACGTTCCTCCCGAGGGGTTAAGGTAATGGAGGGTGTAATGTGCCCCTTTTTCATTTTAGTAAAATTGATGTTTGTACGGTCCATCGTATAAGTATGTACCTACTCGGCTGTTGTAAACGTAGGTTATTAAAATTTTGACATTAAAGGTTTAGCTAGGTCAAAGGAGACTGAGAGGTTCGATAAAAGTAAAAAAGGTATGTTTCCATTTTTACTTTTATCGAAGACTGAGAGGTTAGTTTTATGTTCATCATCATCAGCCTATAGTAGTCCACTGTTGGAGATAGGCCTCCCCTAATGAGCGCCATAGAGCTCTGTCTTCAGTTTTATGTTGTTTTATTTTAATTTCAGAAAAATCCAATATCACTTCAGCAGTTTTTTAAGAAAACTGGGAGTGTGTCTATCGGTACATTATACAAAAAAAATATACCTAGGACGTGGATAATATTTTTTCCTAAAGTCGTGCAGATATTAGATCAGGATTGAAAATGTCATGCTGTCCCCTTCAGATTATATGTGATCTAAGCGGGACACCATGACGTTTACGTTGACAGTCTAATATCTTCACGACTAGGAAGAAATAATAATCCATGAAATATTTTATTCCATTAGTGAAGTTCATAAATTGACTAAATCCAAATAGTCAAGCTTTTTATCGCCAATGTTTGTAATTTACCATTAGATTTCAAGACATTAAAAAATCACAACGAATCTAAAATAAAATATATTAATTGTTTAAAAAGCGACTTTGAATCCCTTATGACGTATAAACTGTTTTTAAGTTTTTCGGGATAAGTACTAATCCCTAAGAACATATATTTATTTAAAGAAAATTACAATAACAGATAATAATTACAACTAATATTTACACTTAAATCTATTTTCTAAAAATCAAAGCCGTCACCAGAAGGCAAAGTGCCCAGACTGCTGGTAGCATTGCCACGTTGAATGGCAATGCTAATTCGTGGACCAAAATAAAAGCCAGCATTCCGATCACCTGTGATCTATTAGGAGTTTTTATCCCTAAGAAATACAATTTAATACAATTATAATAATAATACAAATTTTATGGGACCACCTCCGAATCAATGTCTTTACAACTGATAAAGAATCATCCAAATCGCTTCATCATAAAAAACATACAAACTGCCGAACATAGAAATTCCTTCTTTTTTGTAGTCGGTTAAGAAATAAGAATCGGTCATTAGAACAATACTAAAACCAAGTAACTACCTGTCTACTACGATGCATAAATCATTTTTTACTATTATTATTAAGAAGGGCTCAAGTTACATTGGATTATCAGGAAAACTTTAAAAAACCAACATAAAACCAACCCCTCAGTGCACCCTCTCTGAATCGTATACGAATAAAATTGTAATTAAAAGCAACTTTGGAATACGAACGATTGTTTCTGATAATAATTGCCAAATAAATCTCAGGTTAGTAAAACCACAGGACGCCATAAACAGCTGGTTCAATAAATGTAGCCGAACAGAGCCCCAAGTCCATTTGACGATAATAACGTGACGAGATCGCGACGTCTCTTTTTCCATAGGTTTTGGTACAGCGCCTCTATCGTGTGAATAGGGAACTGCGCAAATCCCATACAAATCTGTCACGATTACGTCTTGACACTTTGATCACTTTATTTCCTAGTTTTACTTGCATAATTTGAATTTTGTCCTATAATGTCTAAAGGAAATACAGCACTTTAATGTTTAATGTTTGTTTGATGTTCCATACTATAGTCGAATGGACTCAGTGTTCAGAACGCTTTAGGTATCGTTACGGCTCGCATGCGCCGCTTGTTCAGGCGTTTAGGTTTGTGTCTGACTCTACATTTATTATTAATTTATGGCTCGCTTCGCTCGTCGCTATGGCAATTCACCTATGTGTTTTAATCGGCGCAGATTAAAAAACACGCTTTCATTTACATACACTCATGTTTAACCTCACGTTACCAACACAAATTACGTGCAAAGTTGCATTGCAGGCATGCAGCTTACGGAAAGATGGAAATAAACCAGCTTTTCTGCTCTATCTATAAAAAACCCAATAAAACGCATTACAAACGTTTTAGTACGCAAACGTTACGATTACGACAAAGTTATAGTGATATAATCGTTATGGTTTATAAAACTACGATTTTGCTTTGTACGTTAGGTATTTATAGGGTCGCCTGAAATCTGACCTAGTGAGACATGCTTTATGGTGATGATAACCAGATTCAAAGCGTATTCTGTTTTTTTTTGTAATTTCCAGTACCAAAAACTCATCATAGTAATTTGAAATTAGCACCTTCATAGAGCATCGCTTTGCGTCGTCGTGTGTAAGGCAGAATCTATATATTATCTATACTATGTGTTTGTTTGTTTCAAAAGTCAAAAGTCAATAACTTTATTTCTTTAGGCTTACAAAAAAGCACTTTGACAAGTCAAATTTTATAGATAACAACAACTTTATAAATAGTTATTATCAAACAAGAAACTAAATGTTATTAATTTCGTTCGCTTCAATTTTTTGTCCAGTGGAAGAAGCGAAAAACAAACCAATAGTAAGTTTGTATAATCCTCGTTTGTTTGTCCTTCCTTCACGCCCTAACTAAGCAACCGATCGGCTTGATTTTAGGCATGTAGTTGAAATGATGGAGAGTAACATGGGCTTTTTATCCCATAAATCAGTTCCCATGGGAAAGAAATAATCTTAAACAACGTGTACGAAGCCGCGAGCAGAAGCTAGTAAATACAGAATGCTGACATTTCACTCAGCATCATCTAGCCCCAAGCTAAGCAGAGCTTGTGTTATACGTACTGGATGACTGATATATTTAATTAATAAGATAGTCATTTTTATCATATATGGAAAATACCCGTAACAAATACTTACAGATCATATAAAAACATTTTTTTCCAAGACGCGAATCAAACCCGTAACTCCCTGCGTTGCAGGTGGACTTTCAACCGCCGCGCCACAGAGGTCGTCAATAATAAAGGAAAGGATCGTCGATCGGTCTTACGCGAATTTATAGGGAATTCGCGGAAGACCGTTAACATCTCCAAACTCTCTACGACGCCGTTTGCTTATAATATTATTAAACAAATATTATAAATTCAAAAATTACTCTGACTGTATGTCTGTTTGACAGACAGACAGATGCCTGTCTGTCTGGTACCTTTTCACACCTAAAAGGTTAAACGGATTTTAATACATTTATTAATTTACTATTGTAAATGGTATTCCGGGGACAGACGCTTCCTGAAAAGCGCGCGAGGCCGCTTTTTAGGAAGCGGCAGGTTTCTTAATAAATGTATTAACATCCATTTAGTCTTATTAAGTTTATTAATTATTAAGCTTATTTTATAAATTCCAACACCAATAAATAGTACAAATTGTACTATATTCTAATCCTAAAGATGACATCATGGTAACCAGAATGCGTTTACAGCGTTGAATTAATAAAAAATTATACGGCCTTTTACGGCCTCACTTGTAGCTAAAATTTTACTAGTTGGGGTGTGGTGCAAGTTATAAGCGATTCTAAAAATGTTAAAAAGACGTTAGTTCAAGTTTGTTGAATATTGTATGTTTTGGACTGCTGGAGATGCAATGGTATTATCCCGAAAAACCATTTATGGCGCAAACACCCCTACGCACATATCGTCGCGTTGTGTGTTTTAATGTGATTCTCGTCATAGAAAATGCGATTGCGAATTAATGCGATTTGATTCAACTCGCATCGTGCATCATATTCATCGTGCAATGATTCAATAGTATGTGGAACCCTTTATCCAAATGGGTCGACATACTTGACTCGAGTATGTCGATAATCGATCAACATACCGTGTCTGAAGTTAGATTTGTGTAGTTTTTTGTCAGAATTTACTAAGAGCGTTTAACCTTATGACACATAATAGAACACAATAAAGTGGCCTTCGAGGTGTGATTAACAAATAAGTTGATCAGCTCAATTTTTCTATAGCGCTTTTTGTGGTTCAATAATTACTGATTATAAAACTGACATGTTTAAGGTACAACATAACTATGAATGAAAAAAATCGAATATAAGCGTCTTTATAACTTTTAGTCAGCTCACAAATAAACATCCTTTTACTCTATACTTCTCAATGAAAGTGTTAAATTTCTGTCTAGCCAAAGCGTACACGAAGTTTGAATTCTACGGATGATTAAAAAATCAAGCAAGGTATGTACTAATACAGCTATTGAAAACTTTACCCGCTTTCATCTTATCCCTTATCCCGCACGCCCCGAATCGTAACAGACATCCGCGTGATTTGAGGCAATTCAAGGGTGATTTACTTCGCGGGGTGCGGGCGGGAGGGGACGTAAATCAAACTTCATATTTAGGGACAGGCTTTGTTTTAGTTAAATTTGCTTTTCGGGTTTCCGAAAGATATTAGGAAAAATAATTGTACTAGTTTTTTTGTGAATTTGATAAGTAGGTACTTGGTACTGCCGACGACCTCCGTGGTGCAGCGGTCGAGGGTATGCCTGCGACGAAGGAGATTGCGGGTTCGATTCCCGCCTCAGGACCAATATTTATACGATGCAGATATATGTCCTGGTGAACCTATATTAAAAATATCCAATGTATGTAGAACATCTTTATTTAAATTAAGAAAATTACAAAAAATAATAGAAACAAATTAGAGCAAATATTTACAATTGAAACAATTGAGTTGCAGACTGTTGCAAACAATGTACATGTAGCTCAACTGCTCTCCTTTTTTTTAAGTCCGTTATGAAAAACCCGTTGGCAGAAGCTAACCAACGTGATTGTTTCCACTCGCTTCCACTTTACTACGAGTAGTGACATCTAGCGACTAGTAGCGACAGGCCTTGCCAACATATAATATGCCGGGTTTCTAAACACCAGAGGGTGTTTAGTCTTGCTTTTCTATGAGAACTGCTCCAAGTTACCGACTATCAAAACAAAAACAGGGGCATGGTGTTGGGTAATCTTTTGGGTAAGCTAGTTCTTTTACGGGCATTTTACAATATATAAATCAAATTCAAAGAGCCTTTTGTTACGGCCTTAAAATAAACATAGTTTTAGTAGATAGGTATAAGACATCGGTGTGGAAAATGTAGTCACTTAATCTAGTATCAGTATCCAGATGGTTGCGCCTTTCAGCATAGGCCTCCCTCAGATTCTTTCATAGCAGTCGGTCATGAGTTCTCCTCCTCCAAAGTGTACCCGCTATAGATTTGAGGTCATCCTCCCATCGTAAAAATGGTCTTCCCCCTGCTCTTTTTCCTTCTCTAGGACCTTGGGTACCATTCGGTGACATCTTTGGCCCATTTATCTTGTTTGGTTCCTAGAACATGACCAACCCACTTCCACTTCAGTTTTTTTATTGTTGTATGTCTCTATTTTAGTTTTTTTGTAAACTTTAGTGTTTTCTTGTCTCTTTTTCTTATATTAAAAGCTCTTTTTCATTTTACAATAGAAAGAGTACATAAATGACGAAGCACTGAAGATTTATAAATCGTTCCAAATTTTATCGAATATCCGCATAGAATCCCTTGTTTTAGTACCTTTGTTGTGGATTGTAACTATGTAGGTCACAGATTTGTTAAATCAATGCTGGAAAACATAGTGTTCTTTCTTAAAAAACTTACTTATTCTTTTGACTGTGTCGGTATTTAATTTTATTTTTAAAACAGGCAAGTTTAATAGTTATTTTTAAACTCAATGCATAAAATAAAGGATTCTAAACGGCTAGCAAGATGAAAAGATTGGCAAAGGAGAAACAGTCATATAAACTTGTACATAAAGTTTACTTTCTCTTTTTGGTAAACTTGTCATGTATTTTATTAGTACCTATATAATTCCTAAATCAGTAAATGAATCTGAATCAAAGACTTTTAATTTTAAATAAAATTTATGAAAAAAAGAGATCGAATTTAGATTTTTAGGTAAATTATTTCACAGATACATTCAAATATAATCATTTCAAACCAATTTAATTCGACCACAAACATAATTCGATTGTAACATATGCTCGAATCGATAATCGGTGCTAATTTGAAACGAATCGATTTAAATTCGAATTGTCTGAATTTTTTTGACCGCACTCAACTTCTAAACTGTCAATCAAACTGGTGCATATTATTATTCTGGGTATTGTTAAAAACATCTTCAGGTATCTTCGAATTTTATAGGGATTTCTGGAATCCGGCTTTTTGATTCACGACTTTTGATGTCATTTTTGTTCGACTAATAAATAAATAAATATTGCTGGATTATTATTACTTAATTTTTGGTAGTTGGTTGGTTTTCAAAAAAATAATCTGAGCGTCTGGTCGAAGCGACGCGTGACCCGAGGGCTGGTGAGTATCTGGCGCAGCGCATCAGCATTGCTATACAGCGGGGCAATGCAGCTAGCGTCTTGGGTTCTCAACAGTCTGCAGTTAGCTCAATTGTTTCAATTATCAATACTAGTTTTAATTTAATTCTATTATTTGATTGTAATTGTCTTTATTAATATTATTATTTAATAATTATAAGGTTGTGCCCTAGCTTGAACTTGTGAAATAACTCTCTATAGCCCACTTTTGATGATACCTACCTAAAATGCCTTCAACCATTATTTTCTTGCCAGCTTGAAAAATTAATAGAAAAGTATCTCTTTGGCTACAAAATCTTCATGTACTAAGCAATCATAAATAGTATTAGCTTTTGAAGATATATGTACCTACCTAAAGCTGCAAAGAATAAAAGCAAATATCTGCAAAATCTTTATCCATTTGCGAAAAAAGACATTGGTACGGATTTTATAAAAAAAATGGAGAAGTGGATGGTTTGTACATTATAGTGCGTTGCACTCGGGGTAATCTTTAGGAAACCCTCCTGTCGATGTCAAAATTTTTGAGAACATATTTAATTTATTTTAAGAAGTAGATTTCAAGATTTTCTATATTTTTTTCAACATTATCAAACCCGTCTTTTTCCCCGGCTCTATCCAAACTTCAGAATAATTTCTGTCTTGCGGCCGTCTGTAATCGCTTCAGAAAAACTCTTATTGACCGGTTGTTTCCTCAAAATTGGACTTATCCCTAATCTTATATTGACATTGTAATGAGTCCCAAATATTGTACCGGCGGCGGGGCCACACAAAGATATGTAGAGACGCTTTAATTATAAAATTTTACGTTTAATTTTGTTGAGGTACTACCACAACCCAAATAGGTGGAGGCGCGCCTATTTTATCATCTTTCATCTTATTACGTTGAACAAAGGTTTCAGAATTTTTATTATCAGTTTAAGATACCTATTCGAAGCTTTTTTAATGCCTCTTTAATAGTTTTATTTTGTATAGTTTAGGCAGAGATGCGAAAACAGAGTTTGATGGCCACGAAGTGCAACTTCGGTTCTCTGCCAAAGCTGTACAAAATATAAACATTATCAAAAAAAAAATGCTCATAATTATTGGTACTAGGTACTATAACTTGATGACCAAAGACGTCTCGTCACCATCCCTGTGCCGGCACCGGATAGATCCAGTTCCGTGAAGGTAATCAGCTAATAGCTCCTCAAATTGAGAGACGGTCACGCCAGCAGCAGGATTCGGAGGCTGGTCGTTATGTCCCGTTCTGTTCTAGGTTATTTTGGGATTAGGACCTTTTATGAGGAAAATTTGTGGATTGGGTTAGAATTATCTACGTTTCTTTCATGATATTATTATATAGGTAATACAGAAAATTCTTAAATCTTTATTAACAAAGAAAATTACAATCAAATAATAGAATAATAATAGTACTAGACCTCGCGGAAGGTCACCCACGCGTCGGACTGACCAGATCAAGTCTGCCATTGGAGGTTCAGTTAACTAATGCAGCAGGATGACCTCTAGCAGGCAGCGGTGGCGAAATGTCGTGAAGCGCATCACATCTGCCCCTTCCAATACTGCGAGTACTTAACGATCACGACCGCTCTGTCAAGAGCGTACCGGATAAGAAGAAGAATAGAATTAAATTAAAACTAGTATTTACAAGTGAAACAATTAAGCCAACTGCAGACTGTTGCAAACAATCAACAAGTAGCACAACTGATCCATCATATAGAATATTCAGGCAATAGGCTATTTGACTACATTGCAAATAAGTTGCAAATTGTATTCATCCTAGTCAGTGACAACGTAATAAAGCGTAATCAGATGATTTTTATTAAAAAACATGCCTTTTTTAAGTAAAAAAACGGGATTAAAATAGCAATTTTGTTGATAGGTATAATATTGACGACCTCTGTGGCGCGGTGGGCGAAAGCCTGCCTGTGACGCAGGAGGGTGCGGGTTCGATTCCCGCCTCGGGACAAATGTGTGTACGATCTGCAGACATTTGTTCGGGGTGTTCTGGTCGTTTTCTATGTATAATAAAAAATATATATCTATGTATTGAATCGTATTATGTATATCAGTTATCTAGTACCCATAACACAAGCTCTGCTTAGCTTGGGGCTAGATAATGCTGTGTGAATTGTCCAGCATTATTTATTTACTTATTTATATATATGTATTGTATGGTATATGATCATTGACCGAAAACGCTCTGCGTTTGGTTGCATGTTGCATCGCTAGTGACGTCACACGTATCACAGATTACAGTGCGTGTTGTTCTTCTTGCTATGTTATATGTATAAACTATACTTAGCAGGAAAAATATTTACAGCTGGAAGACTGTTTTGTAACTCGGTAAAACGTAAGTATATTTTTTTATAAGGTTTGACAACTAAAGATAATTTAAAGGTAATTTATACATGCTTGCAACGTAGATACTTACACACTAAATTACTTCAGCTTCATCAATATAAATTACAAATTAAGTACTTTACATTTTGTTATATGGTTAAATCGTTTCATGAACAGAATAATAATTAGTGTTTTTAAAACACCTATAGGTAAATTGTTTTCTGGGTATAATGATATCAAATAATTGAGTTAGTTAATTTATGTTCTTAAACCACACGAAAAGTACTCAAAATAATTACGTAACAAAGCCTTTCTCCCAAAATCGTTTTTACAGCAAAAAAACCGTAATTATTGTCGTTGTCTCATGTAAAATCCGTAATTATTCACACATTGGGATTATTTAAAAAAAACATAAAATACCGCAAAGTTCTAAGAAACGTAACAAATTAAAATATTCTACAACAGTAATGTTGCGACAAGAACGTTAATTGTATGCATTTTCTTTAACTCTACGTGATTTTGAGTTGTGACGTGAATTCACGTAATTACGTTAACCTAATAACTGCAAGAGGCCTTGGAAAATAAACTTATGCATACAAAATAAATTTAACATTAATAACTTGTGTATTAAATGCAAATACCTACATTTAATTTGTAATAATAACCTACCTACTTAAATTTAGAAATAACGGCATCAGGATCTAATGGACATCCTACCTACGGTGGAAATAAATGAAATGAAACAAAAATATCTGTAAAGATACTTTAGAACTGTTTTACTTGTCATAGATATATTTACTTGACCTAGTTCAAACATTGGATTCTGATGAGGTAGGTATTAATCGAAAAAAAATTAGAAGCAGAAATTATAAGTACCTATAATGTGTTACCTGATGATGCGAGACGTAATCGTGTCGTCTAATTTTTGTATTGGATTTGTGTTAACAGCATCTCTGTCGTTTAAAAAGGGAGTCTAAACGATAGAAGCGCTGCTGGCTGTACCAAATCCTATGAAAATAGATACATCACGATCGCATCTTGACACTAGCGTTCAGCGTTCTCGAGGTTCAGGTCTAACTTAGCGTCAGCCTTGACGTCAGCCTTGGAGTCGAAGGAGAGACCTAGGAAGCGATGACCTGTCAAACTAGACACCACCCAAGCAGCATCACAAGCTGTATAATAGCTCTATTAAAGTTCGTTTATACTCTTAATGCTGTATTTCTTGGCCGCATAAAGGCTGTATAAGTGCTTATACAGCCCTCTGCCACTAAATAGATCCTATCAAACTTTACCTTTTATGGATTGGAACCTCTATAAAAACGAATTCCTACACTTCCTACCATTTGAGTCTAAAATCATCCTTGCCAAAAGTTTCCTACTTCCTCTCCTTGATTACGCGGATGTTTTTTTCTTTGACCCGACTGAAGAACTTTGGAATACATTACGGATGTAAGCGGGTTAACTACGAACCATATTTGTGTTGGAAGAACACCAACGTTTCATCCCTTAACGAGGGACTTCTTCAGGGTCAGATAACATCCGTAATGAATTCGTCAAACTACGATAGTTTTTATAGTAAAACTTTGAAATAAGCTCGAGCGCTAATAATGAATTACAGAATCACTGTGCTTGATCGTACAAAACATCTGGTATTATTCTTCGGGCCGAGTATACCTAAGCGGACCGAGTGGGCACTAACCCAAAGCTTCGGCCTAGCTGGCTTTGGGCTAAGATGCCTGAAGGAACCGAGGGAGGCATTTGCCCAGATGTGGGATACGCCAGTGTTATTATACGTTTTAACTTCACTAACCCTTGCTTATAAGCGTAGTTCTAAGCCTACTGAATAAAATTTAGCTAGAACTTTTTCAAACTCTTTTATTCAGGGTAATGGGATAAACAATTTATTTCTTTCAACAATTGTCACTTACCCAAATCAATATTGTTATAAGTGGTAAAGGCCAATAATAGTTAATTATACAGTAATCATTGCAAGGTGCTTCTGCATGTACAAAGTTATCATGTTTGCGGCCATCTTGACATAAATGAGCTTAGTAAAACCGTGGTAGTCGTCTCAAGAAATTATAATACGTCAAAATGAAGACTCTATCATATTTATAAGTAAAGACACCTGCCTATTTAATTAAATAATCAATTTTAAAGTCAACCAGTCAAGTAGGCAAAGTACCTGCTTATACCACAATGTAGAGTACTTTTTCTTTTAAGGGTCCATTCTCGCAGTAGGTACTCGTTTTACAGGATCCTTTTTTTTTGCGTGATGGCGTATGTAGTTTGACTCGTAGGAGCGAGTTCATACACCCAACAGTATTCCGCATCCAGTAAATGATTGTTTTCTTTTCAGTAGCAAAGGATCCGTGAAAAACGATCCTTTAAAAACTGATTTATATGCCTATTTATCAGTGTCCTGTGACACATAAGCGTCTCCCGGCCCTTTCTATTGTTTTTTCTCTGCTGCGTGCTGTTAGGCTGCTGCCCCCCTAGCACGGGGATTGTTGTCTAGGGTAGAATAGACAATAATGACATTGCATCGCCATACATTGCGTACATTATTGAAGTTGATGGAATTCATTTCAAATAATTGGGGGCTGGGAAGGTCCGCCTGCGACGCAGGAGATTCTCGCCTTGGGACAAATATTTGTACGAGTTAGGTACATATTATAATATAGCCCCATAATAATTCTTTTTTAAATAAATAATACTACCTTAATTTGCAAGAACAAGAACAGCCGTTACATCTTTCTCAAGATTAAAACACGCAAAACATCTTTCTTTTAAGTAAATATAAGAAAAAATATGTTTTCAATTTATCAAAAACAATTTCACATTAGCATTGAGTTATTATAAAGCTACAAAGCGTTGCTGGTTAATGTTCTTAGTATAAAGGAGTAAGGAAAGTGTTTTAAACCGTTTTATTTAACTAAAGTGAGAGCTACATGTAGTAATATGTTTCATTATCATCATCAGCCTACATTACTCCACGGCTGGACATACGCCTCCCCTAATGAGCGCCACAGCGCCCTGTCTTCGCGTAGCAGAAAATCGAAAATAGATATTGATGGCCACCAAGGGCAATTTCAATATTCTGACTAAACCTGATAGAATGAAACTATTACAGAGGCATTTAAAAAAAGGTTATAATAGGTATCACAAGCTGAGCAATGGATTTTTTAAATTTCCTTTGTTCAACGGAATAATAAGTTATAGTAAGGTGGCGGCGCTAGTTTGGGTCGGGTATGCGCCTTAATAAAGAGTATTATTGTCAAAAATAACAGGCCTTCGAAAAACCGGCTGACATATATATTACTACATTACACAGATAGATATTTGTATAATAAATACATAGAATGTACCCAGACAGAACAGAGAACACCCGGAACTTAAACTTGCAGATCGTACCAACATTTGTCCCATGGCGGGAATCGAACGTGGACGTCGCAGGTGGACCGTCGTCGCCCGCCGCGCCACATCGGTCGTAAATTAAGAATGTATTGCGCTTGGTTTTGAAAATAACATAATGTGTTCACAAAACCCAGCGAAATACATTTTCATTTCGTTGTTTATAAATAAATCTATTAATAAGTAGCCATTCCAGACATCGATGGTAAGTAAATCGTATATTATTCGATTGGTTATCGTAAGGAAAAAGTATGGTTCTCAAACCATTCAAAACGTGAAACGCTTCGTTAGCGCGATCTAGCGCTCGGTCAAAATTAGCAGCGACATCTAGCGGAATAAGCATGTTACTAATCGGTGCCTACAAGAATACCTGTGTA
Organism: Eupithecia exiguata; assembly: GCA_947086465.1. Classification (NCBI taxonomy): domain Eukaryota; kingdom Metazoa; phylum Arthropoda; class Insecta; order Lepidoptera; family Geometridae; genus Eupithecia; species Eupithecia exiguata. Next base: position 1,876,154 of record OX352246.1, read on the forward strand.
AAACCTCCTCGGTACAATAAAAATATTTGACAATTCACACAGCGTCATTAAGCTGAGTCATCGAATTATTATCTCGCACCTATTTATTTTGAGGAGGCTTTTCAGCTTCCATGGTCACAGGCAGACTGCCTGTGACCACTGACCATGGAAGCTAAAAAGCCTCCGAAACGTCAGGTTATAAACAAAATATAAAATATACGCGATCAATCCGGTTAAAACAGTGTTTTATTATGAGTTCTCGCGAAAATAACCTTAGAATATACTATTTATTTATGCTCAATTTTCAATCGACTTTAATGTTATCCGATTTAGATGATTCTTTCTTGTAGAGTATGATTCTGAGGATGGTCTCAACTGTGTATCTAATCTATACTAATGTTATAAACTAGTTACAGCCCGCGGCTTCGCACGCGTTGTTTATATGGAAACTTTTAAAGGTTCTTCTAACCCGTAGGAATGTTTTATAGAATAAAATGCAGCATTATGTCAGACGATTTAAAAAGAAAATCGAAAATTTTTGGGAACTTATTTCGTTTTTTCATTCATGCCATTCGAAATAAGGAGAAGAAGTTATAGGAAAATAACCATTTTGTTCTGGTCAATCTCGCGTCGAGACCTAGAGTGTTTCCAAGCGCTCTTGGTGATAAATAATTTTTGGGAAACGTGTTCTGTTTTGTTTCTAATCGATCAATAGAATATCTAGCTATAAAATAAAACACAAATTGTACGAAAAAATAGTTTTATTTTCAAAATTATCACTCGTTTTACAAACCTCCACCACAATTTTACCTTTTCTCATAGTTTACATGAACATCATTAAAGTGTTTCTAAACTATTCTATATAATATTTATAGGAAATTTTATGGAGAATCCAAATATATACACATATTAGTAGGTTATCCTACAATATTATCGAGAAATCAGCGAAACAATGCATCTCCTCAACTCGCGCGCGAAACCCGCCGCTATCCGACGACAGCGACAGACGACGGACACAGCGCGCTCGCGGCCGCGCCAGTCAACGGAGTACACAATGCGACGGCCCGACGGCTGAAAGTAGGGTAGATTTTCTAAATTCTACAACTAATACAAAAAAACACTACATATCGCCAGACGATAAAATTTTTGCATTCTCTTTTCTTAACTAGTCGCTGCCAATTTTCTTTTTTCAAAATTATTCAATTTTATTACTCATTTGTCATACTCGGCATATAATATTACTAATTTATATGAAATATGACTTAAATTAATAAAAATTTCATTTATATGCAAATAATATATTTATTAGTCAAATTTAAAACATCAAATACTGCACTTAATATTAAATACACAGTATAAAAATTTGTCATTCATTAAATAACCCGCCCCTGACCATTCCCGGTGCAAAGGTGCCCATAACACTTGCAGCATTGCCTCGCTGAATAGCGATGGCAATCCTTTGCACCAAGAATGAATTTATATGTTACACTATAGTATTAGAGAGTTTTACTTCAGTACAAAGTAAGTACTGTCTGGCCGTACATATTTTAAATTCCGAACACGCACGTGCGCATCTGCGCTTACGTCACTTGTCAGTTTGACACTTCTATACAAACTATCGCGCGCTTTAGTCGACACAAGGCTTAGTTCAATTTAATAGGGTTCCGTAAGTAGCACTGTTAGCCGAGTTTGGTTTAATTATGGTCGATTAAATTGCAACCATGGCAATTGAACGCGATCGAAATAAAATTATCTAAATTGAGCGCTTTGAACGAGTTCAACGTGTTTTTCCGACATACATTTGATCCCGTTTAAGCTGAGATTTCGTTTAATTACGCTTAATTTTCTGCGTTTAGCCTATCTAAACCGTTTTTAAGAGCTGTCACGTGAAAATTTTTACAGACGGAGTTTTATGAGATAATATTTTTATAACGTTACCAAAATATGTCAACAAATATAACACGATATTTTGGTATTATTTATTCACACTTGACTTGTAGAAATACCTACGTTCCAAAACGTCAAATGATATCAGTAGTGATAATGGTTTAGTAAGACATGACGGCCGCAGAGCTAATATGCAAAAATATAGGATAGTCAACGTCTGTGGCAGCTTGCTATACCGTAATTATATATAGCTTACTACAATATTTGTTATATCTCCGTCTGTTGTGGGCTTTACTCTTTTATCGGGGTGAAGTAAAACTGTCGTCAAAAACATTTGAACTCGGTTAAGCTAAACTGGTTCTATTGATCTTAGTTTTGGGAGCGAACGATGACATTGGACTGTAATGATTTGTCTAAAGGTAACGCTCACCTTACGTCAAAATTGTGACTGGTTTAGTAAAATCAAAGTACCTACTCATGTTACTAAAACATAATATTTTCTATTTTTTTTTCCAATTATTTTCAATTATTTAAGTTCCTAAAGACGAGCTTTTAGCTTTAAAACAGGAGTCCAAATTTTCAACATGCTATAGGATGATAGCTATCAGTGGCTTATGATTCACGGTTATTAAAAATAATAAACTATTCAAAAGAACCCTCAAACCATGTGACTTGACTCGCCTTGCCATGTCCCCTATTGAAGGTTTTGCTTAATGCGTCGCTTCTGAATTTATGATATCGATTGCGTTTTCATTTTACGTTTTTATTTTTACGTTCGTGCAATTGAAATAAAGCCGGTAGTTGTTTTATACTTGTTATTTAGTATTGGATGAGTTTTTAATAAAATTTTACTTGTTTTATGGCGTTTTAAAGGAATTGAATTAAGAGTAATGATGTGCTGAATTTTGAGGAAGCAGGTGGTTGGTTTTTTGACAAAGCCAAGAAGCAGTTTTTATTGACGACCTCTGTGGCGCGGTGGGCGAAGGTCCGCTTGCGACGCAGGAGGTTGCAGGTTCGATTTCCGCCTTGGAACAAATATTTGTACGATCTGCAGGTATTTGTTCTGGGTGTTCTGGTCGTTTTATATCTCACTAATATTATAAACGTGAAAGTTTAGATGGATGGATAGATGGATGGATGTTTGTTCCTTTATCACGCCAGAACGGCTAGACTACTAGCTAGCGCTAGCAGCGCCTCGCGGTTTCACCCGCGTAGTTCCCGTTCCCGTAGGAATTTCGGGATAAAAAGTAGCCTATGTCCTATTCCAGACTATAATCTATCTCTGTGCCAAATTTCATCCAGATCCGTTTTGCCGTTCTGGCGTGATAAAGGAACAAACATCCATCCATCTATCTAAACTTTCACGTTTATAATATTAGTGAGATATATAATGGTTCTAGGCGCGCGCGTTCCGTGTCCCTCCGAGCACAGTTACATCCGTAATGAATTCGTCAAACTACGATAGTTTTTATAGTAAAATACATACATAACATAAGTCCTAATAAATAGTAATTACCAACTTTACTTTAATGATAGTAAAGGAGAAAGTGTTTACATTGTCATTCAATCCTTAAATGGAGTTCAGTATTACGATTAACACATACACTGCTTACGACTCTAAACAGCGTGCCAACGCGTTGCAAAGTCATACCTTTCCAACATTTCAGTATGGTGTGCATCATGGGCACGCACACCACAATATTAAAATGTATATTAATTGTACATTCTTTATTAACAAAGAAAATTATAATCAAATAATAGAATTAAATTAAAACTAGTATTTACAATCGAAACAATTGAGCTAACTGCAGACTGTTGCAAACGATATAGAAGTAGCTCAACTGATCCATATCAATACCAGTCGGGAGCGTGTCCAAGACGCTAGCTGCATTGGCCCGCTGTATAGCAATACTGATGCGCTGCGCCAGATACTCACCAGCTCTCGGGTCACGCGTCGCTTCGACCAGACGCTCAGAGAATTTTTTGAAAACCCGGAGAGCCTCGGTTTTGCCACGGACCATGTATATTAATAGAATAAGGTTTATAGAAATGGGAAAGGGAACACAGAGATATAATTTATTATTAAAATCTAAATACTTAGATTTTACGTCAGCTTTTACTAAAAGTATTTGAAATACAAAATGTAATGTACAAAATCAATTAGTTAAACTTAATAAATTAACATTAAAAAAAACAGAAACAAATGTCATTTTCATCAAGTTATACAAACATTAAAATATATTTACAAAGAAAATAATAAAAATTATAAAAAGAAACAAATTAGAAGTAGTATTTTCAATGGTGACTGTTGCAAAACAATCTACAGGTAGCTCAACTGATCTATATCAACGGAAGCGTCCCCACCCTGGCTGCATTATCCCGTTGTATGGATGGCAATGCTTAAATAACTTAGTTATAAATGTTCTGATCGCGTAACATAAAAACTTAACTGCAGTTTAACTAACGTTACCAACCAACGTAACGTTACAAGCATGTTTTTTTACCGGAAACAGCCACATTAATATCCACCTGACATATTAGTAGTCCGCGCAAACCTGCGCGCGCGCAGTTAATCAGTAGTTCGTGTAAACGTCATTACGCCAGGAGTATGGAATTATTAATGACTTTCGTTGCTTTGTCAGTGTAACTGTTGATTGAAGAAATAGGGAAAAATAAATAATAATGCTAGACAATTCACACAGCATTATCTAGCCCCAAGCTAAGTAGAGCTTGTGTTAGGGGTACTAGATAACTGATATAGATAATACAAAAGACGTAGATAGATATTTTTTTATAATAATAGAGATTACGATCAGAACACCCTGAACAAATGTCTGCAGATCGTACATGCATTTTTTTCGAGGCGGGAATCAAACCCGCAACCTCCTGCGTTGCAGGCAGACCTTCCTAACTAATATTATAAATGCGAAAGTGTGTTTGTTTGTTTGTCCTTCCTTCACACCCTAATCATGCAACCAAATGATTTGATTTTTGGCATAGAGTTAGTTGAAAGGATGGAGAGTAAATAGGTAGGCTTTTTCCTGGTAAAACATCAAATTCTCATAGCAGTTTTTTTTTTATACCACCGAGGTGGCAAACAGGCATGCGGCCCACCTGATGGGAAGCGGTTACCGCAGCCTATGGACGCCTGTAACATCAAGGACATCACACGCGCGTTGCCGACCCTTTAAATGCGTTAGAAGGCTCTTTTTAAAAAACCCCATGTTGTCCCCAGATTTACGGGAATACTAGAAATGTGAAATTCGAATTTAACGCGGTTGTAACCGTGGGGTACGGCTAGTATGTTATAATTATAATCAATCCGTGATAATACGTGTTCTTGAGTGGAGACCGCGACTCGGCAAACAGGAATGCATCTTTTGATAACTAAGTATTGAATTCCTACAGTGACTGCAACGTAACACATCTCTTTGCCAACTTTCATGAAAGTAATTAAACGCATTACTGCACTTTAGCGATGTAACTTTGTTAATTAATGGGTAAACTGTCTACTACATAGCTATATTTAACTAAATAATATGTAAATTAATAATAATGCTGGACAATTCACACAGCATTATCTAGCCCCAAGCTAGCTTGTGTTATGGGTACCAGATAACTGATGTACATAATATAATACATTACATAGATAGATATTTTTTATTATACATAGAAAACGACCAGAACACCCTGAACAAATGTCTGCAGCTCGTACACACATTGGTCCTGAGGCGGGAATCGAACCCGCAACCTCCTGCGTCGCAGGCAGCCCACCGCGCCACATCGGTCGTTAAAATATGAATACTTTATTAGCTGTAGGACAAAAAATACAATCTGATACTTATAAGCGGTACAATTAAAGATGTAATTAATTTGGTTTAAAAAAAATATTCGAGACCTATATTATTTTACCTAAATAAACAAAAAACGACGCGTTTGTCTTATCTTTTTGTCAATTATTATGATTATGTAGTTTAAAACATGAAATTAAGGTTTTGTTATTATAGTGCGTAAAACCCGACACTCAAGATTATCTCAAAAAAAAAAGTAGGTACCCTAAAAATTTCCATTTCAACTTTCAACAAATTTTGATTTCGACGAAACTCCAAAATTTTTGGGAGCTCATTTAATTTCTTATGACATTGATTATTTTTATTTAAAATTTTTGATCAATTTTATTAGATTTATGTAAAGAATGTCGTAAGAGGTCTTTAAGTTATAATTGCTATCATTGCAGTCAAAATAACCGCGGAATTTTTTTCTATGGAAGCATCAATGTTTAAAATCGACATGTTTCTTTATTAAATAGCACAGGTGCAAAACGGACCTTTGTCGGTGATAATGAAAGGGATCGTGCTTATCGCGCGATGACGGATGGCGGAGGACCGGAATTAGTACTTTTAGCGGCAAACTCGCGAAACGATATTAAGGGTTAGCTCGCATAGGGTCTGCAAAAAAAGTGGTTGTCAAAGATTATAGAACTAACTCAGGGAAAACATTTAATAACAAAGAAACATTAACATCAAATAACAGAAACAAATTAAAAATAGTATTTACAGTTGAAACAATTGAGTTAACTGCAACTGTGCAAACAATCTACAGGTAGCTCAACAGACCCTTATAAAATACCAGTCGGAAGTGTATCCGAGACGCTACAGCGCTGGCTGCATTGCCCCAATGTATGGCAATGCTGATGCGCTACGCCAGATACTCACCAGCTCTCGGGTGACGCTTCGCTTATTATAGTTGTTTCTTTTAAAAATCGAATTCTTAGTCATGCATGTCGCGATTAGTGTTTGAGCTGTTTGTACACCGCCGCCGTCACCAAGACGTCATCGATAAGGACATTATTTCAGGGCGAGTTCAAGATGACGTGACGGCGATCGAGTGTGTCCACCACGACAATCTTGCCGGTTCAGTTTTCATCAGTGTGTGGACAAGTTTAAATTAAACGTGATTTGAATTACCAGCTCATTGATCCGTCACCATCTAAGCTCAGGTCGTATTAGGTGGCTGAATAACTCATATCTTCGGCGGGAGATGACGGCGCTCGGGTGACGGGCGTGCGGTGAACAGGCGGCCATAGTAAATGTATCTATCGCTTCTTCGTCGCCGTCGTCTATTTATCAGTAACGTCTCGGTGACCGCGGCGGCGGGCAACGGGGCTAGGCCATTTGTCACCTGTCGGGTCACGGAAATAACTCGACTCGATCTAAATTTATCAAGAACGAAAACTACGCATTTCTTGGTAGCTCCGGGACCAAAAAATGCGTGATTGCATCGTATCTAGGGCTTATTCTTGGGTATTTCCCAAGAATAAGCCCTAGACACGATGCAATGGTTACCTAACAGTTTTCCGTTCATTAGACAGTTTTGAAACTACGAAATGATCTCTTGTAACTCTTGTGATACTGCATTATCAGAAGTATAAAACTCAGTACGTTAATATTCATTAGGTCTTCTAATAGTCTTTGACTCGTTATTAAAAAAAACATGTGTATATAAACAATTTACCATGAAAATCTCTTGTCCATTATTAGAGTTTTTTGCTATCGCTACATGATAAGCTGCGAAAACCTGCGTCGCGCGAAAACCGGACCGATTTCCTGTTTACCGCGAGGATGGTTCATGCAACATTATCGATTCAATTAACTATATTAATCAAAAATAACTGTTTGTTGTAACTTTTTTGAAGAATTTTCCATAAAATAAACCATTTGAACGCTTAGTAAATTAGCACAATGCCCATAACACTCATCCCATATTAGGCCATATTAAACCCTTATTAGGGTCTACCGTAGTCGTGAAACAGGTCCCCGATTGGGTCTAAACGAGTTTATATAAGTATTCCAATCAGCTCAATCGATTGAGGATCATTGATCTAAAATTCAGTTGTAGATTTGTCCCCAGAATTAAAGCTTGTAATTATAAAGTATATTTGCGTTATACTGTTAAAAATACAACAAATTAGAAGAAACACAAATAACTTGCGGGCAATGCTTCACTTGGCGCGCGGAGCTCGGAGTGGCAACATCTCTGGTGGGACTCTGCCGTTGTTGCTTGGCGCTCTCAGTGTTAAGGTCGAGTATTGTGGTGTCCTGATGATGTCTCGTGGAGAGACGAAACTAGTTGACGTCTTGCTTTGATAGGTATTTTTTCATTTTGTAGTTGACAACGCGGACTACATTTTGTTAGAACTTATCAGAGAAGATTTTTTTCGCGGAATTGTTACTAAAAAAATTTATCCTGATATTTTGAAACACAAATAGGCCACCGACTGTGTACTTGAAAGACAGCCAAGTTCGGAAAGAACGAGCGACCCAATAGCAATGTTTGCCAAATTCAGTTTCAGTGCCCAAAACTTGTGTTGTATAGGTACTTACAAAATTTTAATTCATTTAATTAAAAGTACCTAACATGTTAAATTAAGAAAAATATTTAGACTACAACGACATCAAGTGTATCAACAAATACCTACGGTGGAATCACTAAATGAAAAATGAAAAAAAGTGTGGTAAGTTTTGCGCACGCTTTTGGCCTTTTTCTGTCTCAGACCTCTTCAGACCTTTAAGCAAGGTTTCAGACTTGTATAATAGTACAGTCAAATTAGGGATTTCACCTCAAAATGAGAGATAGTAAGCTGTGAACTCGTACACACCTTCATTTTGGTTTAAAAGTAGTCTCAAAAGTCTCATAAAAACTCGAGTCTGCGCCGCACTATAGGTCATACCTTTCTTAAATTTCAGTGTGGTGTGCGTTATGGGCAGGCGTAGTTTATAGAATAAGGTTAGGTTATATAAATGGGATAGGAAACACAGAAAAACAATTGATAATGAAATCTATTTACTTGTTAGCTTTCCCTAAAAATTGTAGAAGTACATTGTAACGTACCAAATAATTTAACTTAAAAAAAGTATCATAAAAATTTGAAACAAATGTCATTAATCAAATACAAACGTTACTTATAAGTAAAAAAAATAACATAGAAAAAGTACAATAAAAAAATAGAAACAAATTTTATCTAGTATTTACAATGCAAACAACGTGTTGTTTGTTTGCAGTTTATTGTTCTTTAGGTTGTATAAATGTAATTTAGTCATGGCTGGCACGACTACACGAATGCCATTGTAGCGCTGGATTTAAGAGGTGTTGCCTTGGACTCCTGAAAAGCAGAATAAAACCTCTTACTTAACCTCTTTACTTAAATTGGGTACCTAGGGCTACAAAAAGTAATAATAATAGGGTATTTTACTCTGTATGAAAAAAACCTAAAAACATATCAGTGATATATCTTAGGCAAAAAGCAGTCGGAAAATTTTCGTTCTAGTTCATAAAATAACAAAATCAATTTTAAAATTCAATTTAAACTTTTCAGCATTTTTAATCTGTTTTTAAACAACATGAAATAGCAGGCGCAATGTTGTTATGACGTACGGCTGTATAGGGAAACTAATAACTACAAATTGTCATCAGCAACCTCAGCGCATTTGTTTAGGTCTCACTTCCAACTGATGTCATGACATCATTATTGCTCTGTGGTCAAGACCACAGAGCAATATACCGTCCACTGCGCCCAGCGTTTTCGTCAAGTTACGCGCGCAACTTGAAAACGAAAAGGTTCATTAGCACTATGGAACCTAATTGAGACACTTTTCAAAAATATATGTAATACCCTATTATCCACCCATCACAACAACTGTACGGTGAGTCTATTTAACGATAGTTTGACGAGACGCGATCGTAACGAATGAAAAAAGGAGACGTTCATGGGTTTCGTCACGATAACGTCTCGATACTATCGTATACGGTGGGGCTGGTCCACCAGTTTAAAGTCACTCAGCGAGCTATGGAAAGAGCTATGCTCGGAGTTTCTCTGAAGGATAGGATTCGTAACCAATACATCCGACAGAGAACCAAAGTCATCGACATAGCTCTAAGAATTAGCAAGCTGAAGTGGCAGTGGGCCGGCCATATCTCGCGAAGAACCGATAACCGCTGGGGTAAACGTGTTCTTGAGTGGAGACCGCGACTCGACAAACGTAGTGTAGGACGCCCTCCGCCCAGGTGGGATGACGATTTGCGAAAGACTGCTGGCAGATGCTGGATGCGGCAAGCTGAAGGCAGGGTGCTATGGCGCTCATTAGGGGAGGCCTATGTCCAGCAGTGGACTGATATAGGCTGATGATGGGGCAATACAACCAGCGTCTTGGGCACGCTTCCGACTGGTATTGATATGGATCAGTTGAGCTGCAGATTGTTTGCAACAGTCTGCAGTTGGCTCAATTGTTTCAATTGTAAAAACTAGTTTTAATTTAGATCTATTATTTGACTGTAAGTTTCTTTATTAATAAAGATTAATTTTCTTCTGATTAATATGTTACCTTAGTAGTGGTGTTTTTGACTGTAACTGAGCTAAGAACCTTTGACAACTTGTGTAAGTTTATTTTAGTTGTCAACGCAACTTAGTATTTCTCTCCTTTTGGATCATGGGCAAAGGTAGCAAGAATTAATATTGATTACTCAGAGATCATACTCGTAATAAGCTAATAAGTCGGCACACTTTGTCTATTAAACATCCTACTATCATATCTAGCTTAACAAGACCTCTACTAACTCAAACCCGACGCAAAACTGTACAAGATTTTATATTTCGTTGATTTTTACAGGTCTTGTTATGGTGGTTAGTTTAAATTCACTAAGCGAGTGGGACGAATCGTTCAGGGCGGCGCCTTTGATGCGCAAAGCGGCACCACAAAGGGCCGTAATTATTGTTTTTTGGGTTCAGTGGATTGACGTGTGTGGTTCTGTATTGTGTCTTTGGCAAATAGTAATGTAGGTAAGTACTTTATTATTAAAAGTTGAACTTTCTCTAGATTAGGTACTTGCAGTTTGCTGAACTGTTTCAAGTGTAAATATTTGTAGTTCTAATTTGTTTCTAATCTTGGATTCTCCTTGGAGTGTGTTCGCAACGTCGTTTAGAAATTTAGTTATTGGGTGGGATATACATAGGTCACTGCAACAGCGTTCTAGCTGAGCCTGTTTCGGACACAGCTAGAACGCTGTACTTGTCATCATCATCATCAGCCTATATCAGTCCACTACTGGACATAGGGCTCCCCTAATGAGCGCCATAGCGCCCTGTCTTCAGCTTGCCGCATCCAGCATCTGCCAGCAGTCTTTCGCAAATCGTCATCCCACCTGGTCGGAGGTACTTCCTACTGGTACTACTGGTGGTACTTCCTTGTAATGTTAGGTAATTAGGTTAATTTTGTTTTAATTTCTAAGCTTTGATTTTGATTTATTGAGAAACTCACTAGGGTGTCATAATCGCTTGTACGACAAAGCCCCAACAAAGAAAAAACAAACTTGGATTTTAATTTTCTTTGTTAATTTATGACATTTATGGTTATTTTAATCTTTGCTATTGCATGACTTGTGTATTTACTTGAAATCTGTAATTTTTATTAATTTATACTTAATTCTCATTTTATTGCTACTTTTTTAATCTCTAATCATTGTATAATATTACTTAAAATTCGTTAGTGTAAGTGGTTCTGTAGGACCGTTCTAATTAAATAAATAAATTAAATTAATTAATTAAATGACCTATTTCTTTACAACTAAGCATACTGTTAGTGGTAAGAATAATAGTTGTACTGCAATGTACTCTATCTACACCTGAAAATTTTCTCTGCCTACAAAAAATTAATATGACGACAACCAAATTAGAGGATGAACAGTGGTAGAACTGATGTTAAAGATGTGAGTATGACCCGGTTAAGAAACGGCTTAGAAGCAGACCACCGCTGCACCGGTCAAATGGTCAATGATGTGGTTGAAGTGGTCAATTGGCTAGCACGAGACCGATAAAAGTATGTTAAGAGGATGCCAAAGCCCAGCAGGTAGGTGTTCACCATGATGATGGAGATTTCCTTTTGTAACTTATTTGTGTACTAGAAACAACGACATCAAGTGTATGTAATAATACCTGTGGTACCTATGGTGGAAATAAATGAAATAAAATGAAATTTTGAGGACCCATTTCCGTGGATACAGTAAAACCTTATCATTAAGAATGCAATCTGGTTAACTGGTCTTAACTGCGAACCTAGTTTGTTTTGGAAGAACCGCATCCACTCTGAAGAAGCCCCTTGTTAAGGATCCGGCGACAGCAGCGGCTCGCAACTTCAATACGTTTTATAATACCGAGGATCATGACAGAAAACTCTTTCTATTTTCGACATAGTGTTGTTATTCTGTAACAAGACAATATGCTACGTTCTTTATTAAACGAAACGTAAGATATTTTTGTATTTAATACAAAACAAATAGGACGAAAACGACGTAAAAATATGCAAACAGCGATTGACTCACATTACACTAAAGGTGAGTATTATGAAGAAAAAGAACAACCAGGAAGCGCAGTTAAGTTCGCACAAAATTAACGGAGAAATTATCAAAAATTATCGGCAAAATTATCGAATACTATCGTGCAATCGTATCTTAGCATTTAGCATTGAATTTCAAATATTTTTATCGCAAGCTGACAATGCGGTGTTTTTTTTTAATTTATAGTGACACGGAAGGGGAGGTAACATTCTTGGTTATTGAGTAGAGTTATGCCTTACACCTTTGCTTACACGTAGGTAGTTATAGGTATCTATTGATAGGGCTATTGGAAAAATGAGCATAAATCAATAGACAAGTTCCACAAATACATGTAGTACGAAATTACTTCGGACTTCGTAAATTCTTTCGCTTTTACTATTTTTACTTTATAATTTATGACTGGTATTTATCTTATTAGGGGAGGCCTATGTCCAACAGTGGACTACTATAGGGTGATGATGATGATTTGTCTTATGTCGACTCTGCTCTTATAAAAGCTACTATCTGTCAAATTTTAATCTTTTATAAAACATGGATGAAAAAATTGTAAAGCAACAAAATATTTACGAATCAAGGTTTCTTACAACAACCTTACCATGAGTTAGAAAACGAGGAAGCCGGTAAAAACTAACTTGTTAAAGTTTGTTTTCCTCTTAAGTGGTTTTTTATGGAATCATTTTCAACAAGCCATGCGATAACGGAAAGTATATCAATCTAATTAAATAATAAAACCGTAAAAACTACATACCCATCTAGTAGAGACCTCACGTAGGTAGCAATCATAAAATGTAATTCCTAGATAACTTTGTTGGTCTTTACATTTACCTACTACAGTGTTATTATAGAGTTCCTAACTATATTCATTTTTTACTCAATCGGCACTCAAGAAGGGTCATTTTTTTAATTACTGAGTCCAATAGTTGAATACATTATTTCTTTTTTTAAATGAAATTATTACCGAGTTAAAAACCACTTTATTAATAAAAATTGTAGTACCATTCCGGTTTTCACTCACTAGAAAGTTTTAATACCATACTATAACTCTTTTTATATGTTATTGTATCAATTGTAACATAAATTTTCTCTGTCAACATATGATTTTTCATTGAATATTGACACAATTCCTTTCTTATTTCAAGTTAGGTCATCATGACATCGATATTATTAGCGCATCGAATGCGAAATATCTTAAGCCTTAATAAAATTATACATACGGTCCTGTTAAGCCAGGTTTAAGTAAATTTTTATTGATAAGAAAAGCGTAATTTTTATATCTCCTTGTTATCTTCAAGAGAGACATTCAAATAATTATGAGACTTGAAACAAAATGTTTAGACTGACAAGACCTACCATATTTTAATGCTGTATAATTGGCAGCAACTCAATCATCTTCTGTTCAGCTGATTCAATTGTAGATTAGTTTTGGAGATGGTTTAGTTTAAACTGCTGATCAAGATCGCTTACCTTGAATTATCTCAAATAGTTTTTTTTATGCTTAACAGTTATGTCACCCATGGCTCTTTTTTGGTTTTTAGAATTTTAAGACCTTTGCTTTGCAGATGAACGAAATTCTTTAAGACTTTTTACTATTAATTTTTCTTCTGTTCTCTAAAAAGTTATCTTCCAACTCAATTCCTTTCAATATGTCATTAAAAAACGTGATAATTTTACGTTAATTAAGTACATTCGGAGTAAGATAATGAATAAGTTGAAGGTGCTTATTTGTGGTCGTTACTACCTTATTTGCGGTACTTAAAGTGCAACTTTATGTTATTGAAATAAAACATTGTAGAAAAGTAGTTATTGTATACCGATATAAGTATAGGTTTTATACGACCATAATGTCACGTTTTGTTTAGTGACGATGTGGTCAACTGCGTTAAAACTCTGCTGGTCAATACAGTGTTGAGTTGTGAATGTATGACTTAACATATTTTCGCCGGCCATTAGTTCGTTTTATTTTGTTTTCTTTATTTTCGGCGGCCATTAGTTCGTTTTATTTTGTTTTCTTTCTTTATTTATAAAAGATAAAACTGGGTAACTCATCCTGGAGTTTCTTCATGTAGTTTCAGAGAGATCTCTGAAACTACAAGAGGAAACTCCATGCAAAATTTCAGCTTCGTAGAGTTGAAAATTTGCATGGACTTTCCTTTTACGACGTAGGCACCGCTAAGAACTTATTTCGGAAATTGACATGGGGGGGATTTATAGGTTTTCTCATAATAACTTTAAAATCGTAAAGGATTGATTGTAAAACTTTGATAGTTTACATGGAAACCAACATTACTAAAGTCCACGCTAATGAAATCGCAGGCGGGTCAGCTAGTTATAGATAAAAGAGCCTACCTCTTGTCGGGTGAAATGATGCAATTCTTCCACTTATCTCTTTTAGTACTTAATACCTACGACAGGACAGCGACTTTTGCTTTATTCTGACTCATCTCACTAATATTATAAATGTGAAAGTTTGGATGGATGGATGGATGGATGGATGTTTGTTACTCAATCACGCCAGAACGGTAAAACGGATCTGGATGAACTTTGGCACAGAGATAGGTAATAGTCTGGAATAGCACATCGGGTACTTTTTATCCCGGAATTTCCACAGGAACGGGAACTACGCGGGTGAAACCGCGAGGCGCTGCTAGTGTAAAATAAAATAAATAAATATTGCTGGACAATTCAATTTCAAGTTTATGAAATCAAATTGGATATAATCAACGTGGCCCGAATCAGAAATCAATTGGAACGCAATAACTACTGATATAGACTGCGATAATGTTAATAATGATTTACAATTAGCTACAAAAGTACCTACTATGCAAATTCGGATAATTAGAATTCCTAGAACGCGCGTGTCTATGTGTTTTTGTATATAGAGAAAATCTTCGACGCAACGGTTTGTGGATTTGTGTTTGGGTTCTCTAGTTTAAATAGAAAACGATTGCATTTTATATCGTACATTATAAGAGAGATGAAAATCAATACGAAAGAAAGATATTAGTAGATCATAGAAAAGGTTTCGAACTATTTTTTAGAGTTCAAAAATTACTCAAATTAATGTTATGTATTAATAATTTTGTAAGTCGATGTTTACACCATCTCAACGCCAAAACTACTAAATAAATGTAGGTTGGTACCATTAAAACTTGATAATACAAATAAATAAATAATGCTGGACAATTCATACAGCATTATCTAGCACCAAGTTAAGCAGAGCTTGTGTTGTGGGTACAAAAAACGTTATCAATAAATACAAGTCATTTAATGATAAGTTCAAGTTACTGTTTTAACCGGATTGATCGCGTATATTTTATATTTTGTTTATAACCTGACGTTTCGGAGGCTTTTCAGCTTCCATGGTCACAGGCAGACTGAGGTGACATTTTTCTTTACAAGTAATTTGAATTTTGCATATCTACCGTCAATTACACAACTTTAACTATAACGTTCCGCAAAATGTTTGTGCAAAATTCAAATTACTTGTAAAGAGAAATGTCACCTCAGTCTGCCTGTGACCATGGAAGCTGAAAAGCCTCCGAAACGTCAGGTTATAAACAAAATATAAAATATACGCGATCAATCCGGTTAAAACAGTGTTTTATTATGAGTTCTCGCAAAAATAACCTTAGAATATACTAAGTTCAAGTTATACACCCGAAAAGAGTAAGAATTAAAAAAGGTAATATATTGACTTTACGACGTTGACGTTTTAAAACATATGAATGTCCAGAACCGACCGCACAGCGACTGACACGAGTCTTCCACCAAGCAGCCGTTTAAGGAGCGTAGCATAACTAAACAAGTTGATGTTAATTACTCATGCCATATTGTAATTTGTATTGCATTCTGCGCTGCTCTCATTTATCTATTAGGCTATATTGTGCGAAAAAGCATATATGACGTTTTGTAAAAATTAGCTTTTTAAAAGTCTTAGGCGGTCTTGTTGTGCAATACACATATTTGTCGTTTTGTAAAAATTACATTTATTAAAATACATAACACGGTATTGCGTAATTAAAACTTTTTTGAGCTTTGAGCTTTTTTCTGTTTGATTTTCGAATGGTTATGGTTACTGATAAGCATGGTTTAATTTTATATTTTTGAAATAGCCTGTCTATTTCAAAAATTTAAAATTCAACCATGTTTACTTTTTATGCTATTTTAATTATATATATTTTTATATTTAAATGGTTGTGTTTAATAAAATCTGACTTACTTACATGCGGTGCTCGACACCGCATGTAAGTAAGAGCTTACATTAATTTCGTGTTCCAATCAAATTTTTTTACTTACTTGTTTTTCTGTAAATCAGGAAACTTTCGATCCAACTGAATCAACTACCTATCTACCGCAATATTTTTTGTTAGCTGTGTTCGTAAAGCAATCTGTATTATCCATAATTTTCATATATCAAACCAACAGCGACGGAAGGACACCGACTAATAAACTATGTAAAAAGCCTTTTATCATCGATCTTGATAAACGAATAATTACAAACAGCGACGTGAACGCTTTCAGAATTTTAAAAAATATACCGCCATAACTATTATGGTATTTGGCGAAAAAACCTTGTATTAAAATTAATACTGACAAAAGGTCATAACAGCCTATGAAAACACAAGCAAAATTAATGTTTATTATGCTAGGGGTAGAATCTAATTTCGATGGGCAGTAAAGGCATTAGAATGCCCTAAAATTGATTACAAAAATGCAAGTAGAAAAACAGTGAGCCATCTGCAATTTGTACAGTAGTAATCTGTGTGTTAGAGCAGGAGGTAGCTGGTTGAATATGATTTATGGAGGGTGTAAAAGAGATAGATAGAGTTCGTTATTATAGCTAACAAAGTAGCGGTAGCCAATCCGGTGCTCGTGATGGGCGGTCCGAATGGCTTCTGTGTACAAATAGGTTCGAAGTTTGAAAATTGGTTCAATGCTTTGTTTGGAGGTAATTTTGAGAAAAAGTTAATTTTTTCTTACTCTGTTTTGGATTAAAGGGTGCGAGGTGTTTTTACTTTTGCTTTGGTAGAGTAGGCTCTACCTAATTATTTATTTTAAAATTAAAATTGTTCGTAGAAATTACCACTTATTACAAACTAAAATGTAATAATTCAATTTTAGAATTGGTTTATTAATATTTTGAATACTTTGCTTATAAATTTTGATCATGATATTTGACACGAAGATTATCATAAAGTTTAATCATCATCAGCCTATATTAGTCCACTGCTGAACATAGGCCTCGCATATTGAACGCCATACGACGTTTAATACGTGTAAGAAATTATTTAAATCAGTAGGTACTATTATCAGGTATTATTTAAATTTATAAAGAAAACATAAATTAAATAGAATTGTAAAATCCACACAGCATGACAATTATAACTGCGACAGGATATCCTGCTCTTCCGCATGCAAAGTGTTTAGATATTTTACCATTTTATAGGGTTCTAAATAGCAAGAGATTAGGAGGAAACAACAAATTTCAAAAGAAATCTTTCCAATCTAAGGTGGCCTCTTTAATTTGGCAGCCTTACCTACTCCTTAAATTACAAAAAACTATCAGTTATATCTACTTCAAATAAAATATTTCTATGGCTTCAATGCTGGATCCCTTATGATCTGTCTTCCTTTGACGATGGCCCAATTTTATACAGACCCACAGACAGACTAAACTGTTCTTTAACAGGTTTTAAACCACTTTCTCCGGAATCTTTTAATTTAGGTCGGCTTAAGTTGCCTGGAGGAAGCATTTTAGTCAATTTGAATTTGGACAAAACTTTTCCGAGAAGGATAAAAATTATCAAATGTAAAAATAATATGGATTTTAATGAAAGTTCTTTTTTCTGTTGGTGATCTCGATCTTAGATTTAAAATGGGTCTGAGTGCCTATATACATTGTAAATCTAATATCTAGTTTGTTACAATATTACAATTGGTAACCCAGTGACTTTGTGGGCGAATTTAATTTAGTAATCTTAGTATTATGTTTATGTATAATCACTAATATAGTATCTACGCAAAAAAAGTTCAGCAAAAGTTTGAAATTTAACGGAAGATGGATGAATATCAAATATCAAAGTGCTTTATTTCCTTTAGTTAGACCTTACAGGACTCTTGGACACGTCACAAAATACAAATTACATAATGTAAAACTAGGAAAAAATGTGACCACTTTGATTTTTTGTTCACTTCAATCTTTTTAAGGTAAAGTAAAGAAGCGAACAAGAAACCTTTACCTTGTTAGAATGTTAGTTTTCGAGTTGGAGCAAAAGTCGTCGTTTTTGCAACTCACTTGGAGTTTTGTTGTAGAAGCGTATACACTGCCCTTTGAAAGATACATTAATGTTGTGTAGCCTAGTTATGGGCACAGCGAGTTTATTCTTATTTCTAGTATTTATATTACCTATGTTTGTCGCTATTTTTAGGATGGATGGATATTTCATTGAAAATGCTATCAAACGATGCAAAACATTCCAGCAGTGGACTAATAGAGACTGCTGAGAAGAGGAGGAGACAAAATGGCAAAGAAATAATAAACATGATTCTATACATCTGTTGCGCATCACTAGGAATATGGTATTTAAAGACTAACGATAAATTCTTGAAGTAGAGGAGTGAAATCGGTGTAGAATATTTACTGAATGTAAGTTTTGTTTGTTCTATTTTCTCACACTCGAAGTGAAAAGTATTGTTTTCACGCGGGACAAAACCACCCAATTATAACTCGGTCTTGTCATCCTCCCTCGCTTAAAAATATACTAATTTACTATTCTAAGGTTTTTTTATTTATTATAGTACTCTGGACGACTCCCGTCGAGATCGTAAATTTTTGGGATTTATTAATTTCTTAATTTACTATTTTAAAACCCGAAGGCAGAAGCTGGTTTATAAGTAATTATAGTTGCACCAGCAAGACGGGTTTAGAGGATAAAGAAAATTTTCAGTAGAGAGTCATAAAGTTCACATAAAACAAGTTTTGCCCATGACCATGTGAAAATCCTATACTTTTATTTAAGCTCTACTTGACACTATCTGAGCCCTGTCTGGTTTCTCTTTAGTATCGAGACATTACACAGACGTTACATTTTCTTAACCCACAATGTTATTAGTGCCTATTAATCATGAATAAGCTTTACTTTACGTTGTATTCATGGGATTGGGTCTATTCCGTGCGGACATGGAACCAAGCAAATCTCATCATAGGTTCAGATAATTTAAAAATACTCCTTGATTTTCACAAAGGCAATTTACCGTTAGTTATGTTGTAGTACATAGAACATACCTAAACCTATGTATAATATGGGTGCGTGGCTACTATTATAATACATAGGTACAAACGACAGAAAATACTACAACAGAGCGATTGGTAGTTTAGATAGTGCCTAATTGTAGCGCCCTAGTTAGTATGTAGGTACTTTTACCTACAATACGTGATAAATATACATAAATAAATATGTATGTATGTTGGAGAAATAATAACATGTTTTATGTAGAGTCGGTTGCACTGTGAACAACTTTAGTACCTATTTATGCTTATCGTTTTTTGACACATGTTGAGATTAACTCACAATAATGTAGAAAAATGGGGAGGCCTATGTCCAGCAGTGGACTATTATAGGCTGATGATGATGTAGAAAAATGATGACTGTAGATGTATCTAAGTGTGCGGAATTTCTTTTAATATTTCCATAGATTATATGCCATTTAAGCCCACAACATATAGAACTATTATATATAATTAATATTAATCATAGCAAGAATATTGGAAAACTCAAAAATTTAATCATGGTAAATTTCCCGTTCTAAATGATTTCTATAATCATAGCAAGGTATTATATTACGGTATATTTTCTATAGTAATCGGCGAGTGACCACAGATGCAGCTATAACGTATATTTTTATTACGACACCAAAATATGTCGAAAGATATACCACGATATATTTTGGTATAGTAAACATGACGGCCGCAGAGCTAATGAGTGCAAAAATATATACATTTATAGCATAGCCACCGTCTGTGGCAGCTTGCAATACCGGAATATACAGGGTGGGGCAAATTTTTGGCCCCATAAGGGTAGCTACCGTTCCTTTTGTAGTTAGAAGGTTTTGTTCTTAGAAAACTTCTATTTTATTTTGAAGAAAAAAATATTGTCATTTTTAGTTTTTTGAAAATAAGTACGGAATGCCCAAAAAATGACATTGTCAAAAAAAAATAAGTTGGTCTTAATCGACTCTATTTCCAACCAGGAAACCTTTTCCCAAAGTATCTTACCAAATAAAATCGTAAGTTTTGGCAATAATTAAAAAAACAATTCCCATACGTTTTTTGAAGAACAAAATATCGCCGCAACAAAGTCAAAAACCAAAAATGCCAAAAATTTGCCCCACTCTGTATATAGCTTACTATATTAATATATTATAGCTCCGTCTGTTGTGGGTTTCATTCACTGAACATTTCGCAGTGTTCATTTCACAAACACAGGATAGTTCGCGAATTGGCAGTTTTCAATAACCTACTGCGCGAGTTTTCCTGGGAAATCTCTGTCCAAATCCACTTTTGCTGTCCACAAAAAATAGAGCCTTTGCTGACCTTGTCTCTACTATCAAAAAAACAAAGACAGGTAATTTATGTAAGTACTTATAAGCCAAACCTTGCAGCTCTATCTAATTTACCTATCAACTTAACAATTATTAAAATTGCCAATAATAGCCCTAACTGTATAGGAAGCTATGATTCAAAGAACAATGTGCTGTAAAAAGAGTCAGCGCAATTATGACTAAGCTTGACTGGTGGGGGTAGGGTTCAGTGAGCGATGATGAAAACCAGGGTCTCACGCGTATCGAGATTATGAGAGTGAATAAACAGAGAGTGCCAGTCTTTAATAATAATAAAACTTTTATTTCAGACCACAAAGAAAGTGTACAAAAAGAAACTTAATTAGGGCCCATATAATAAATACCTTATAGACTAACATAGATAAAAACATTTAAAATTAACCGAGTCATCGACGCTCCGATGACGCACGCCCGGTCTGTGCGCACACACGTGTGTCTTGGGCACAGAGTCTGTTAAGACTGACCGCCGTGACCGATCGTCAGCGAGGTGAATACCGTCATCATGAAAAAACTGACTTGATAATTAAAATATTTATTTATCTGTACATCTTTTTTTCCAATTATGTGCAAAGAGCACCTTCTTACCATTCTGTGCAAAAAGCAGCCTGTTAACATTATGTGCAAAGAGCACTCTATTACCATTCTGTGTAATGACAGAACAGAGCGTGCGGTTTTGCATAGATTTATTTCTTATAAATGGGTACTTATTGTAAGAGATCATTTCCAAAACTTGGTTAACAATAATTTGATTCTTTTGAAAAAACTAAAAACTTCGAATCTTTATAATATAGGTACTTTTTTAAGTTTTGCGGGATATATAGATATTTCTCTCTGAAACACAATTTTCATGGGATCATTTTCTATACAGTTGCGAAAGAATCCAACTTACCTACAGCCAAACATCGAACCTCACCTTTTTCGAAGTCGGTTAAAAACGGGTGTGCCCAGTCGACGATAGGGACAGTATCGAGACCTGATCGTGGAGTCTCCTTTTTCTATAAGATTTGGTACCGCACCCTCTATCGTGCGAACAGAGAACTACGCTAATCTCGTGCAAAAACGAGACGACACTTTCGATAGTATATCCCACCGAAAATATTGTCTCGTTTTTGCACCTAATTATATTACAACCAGGTTATCAGCATAGATAAAAGGATTTGGAAGCTGAAGTGGCAGTGGGCTGGCCATATCTCGAGAAGAACCGATAACCGCAATCGCACCGCGGGGTAAACGTGTTCTTGAGTGGAGACCGCGACTCGGCAAACCTGCGAAAGACTGCTGGCAGGCTGGATGCGGCAAGCTGAAGACAGGGCGCTATGGCACTTATAAGGGGAGGCTTATGTCTGCTGATGATGCTGATATTAATATTATCGGTGGTATATTTATCGTCAACCGGATTCGGTGACCTGGACATATTTCGAAAAATACACAAATTTTAATGGTTATTTCTAAACAATCTCATAATCTGCCAAAAGGAAAAAAATGATAAAGTTATTCAGCTTTAGTAAAGAGCAAACCTTCGGAAGTATTATCTCGGAACCACCTGCTAATAATTACTCTCACTTAGCCGTTTTTTTATGCGGCGCCAGCAGCGGCAGCGTCAATTCATAATTAAAGGGAAACATTTCCCGAAGATAAGGCAACGCTGGCAACACCTAACAAGACCTTTTATTAGAACCCCCGTTTTTGCTATCCGTCTGGCGTTCTGTTGATTAAAAATTATAATCTAAAGGTGGGTACAGACTGACGTTACGGAGCGTAATGTAAGAGCACATGTAGCAGCACATTAATGTGCATTCAAATATGGCGTAGATTTATTTTATATTTCATTTAGATGCATGTCATAGTCCAGTTGGATTAGACGACAGAAGGCCTCCACTTTGCATTAATTACCATCCCGACAATTATTGCATCAGCCGTTAGGGGTCATTGTGGGAGTCTAAATTTGAATTGGCAACCAACCTCGACCAAGCCGCCATTTTGGTTGTATTTTAAGGGTGTTTTTCGTTAATAACTTGGCCAATTTTCTAGAAAAATCATAATGAGTAAAGTTGATCCCTATTTGATTCACTACATTTAGTTCCTTGCCAATTCTTTGTCCGACCGATTGAAGGAAAGAACCACCATTTGAATGCACATTTTAGTGCACGGTAGCAACGTTGGATTAATGTACGCGGAGCCTTAGAAAGCGGGCGCATGCAGTCAGTACGGGAAAAGAACGAGCAACAAGACGCGGCGGGTGACGTATCGTGCTCGCTGCGTATGGTTCCTACATTACGCCCGGTAACCCCGGTCAGTACGCCTCTTAATGGGAACTTCAATAAAATCATTCAATATTTTAGAACACTTAGTTTATTTCATAAGTAGATGTTTATCTATTATATGCAAGTAGTATATCACGGAAAACTCACGGCAGAAGTACGTTTAACACCTTCACTGCGAGTACCAACCCGCCAAGCGTGGTGATTAAGGGAAAATCCCCCTTGTTTGGGAGTGCTGCCGATAAAGAAGTCAACTACTTATTTAAAGTTGTTAGTGAAATATTCAGAAATTCGTTTGTCCCAAGCTGTGCGATTACGCTAAATCTCCCATTCAATGGATCGCCATATTATCGCCATCCGGGGAGACTGGTACAAAAAGAAATATATACGTACAATTATCTGCCTGGATGGACCCGACCGACGACGAAGATGTCAAAATATCTTAATTGTCAAACTCAACTCTGTACTGTTTTATTTTCATTAAAAAAAATGTTATCAATTATGGTATGAAACGTTAAACCTAATACTTGTGTTACTCACACTTGTCTCTGTTTTGCTCGACTACGTTTTTTTATTGCAATATATTTACTGTTCGTAACTTGCATCAGAATTGTTGCAATAAATAGTGTGTGAATAATATGACAATAAACTTTGACTTGGGTTATATCTTAACGACGACGTTGAAATTTCTTTCGTCCATCGGCTCGATCCAACAAAAAAATGTACTTACATCTATATTTTTTGTACCGTACCATTCTGGAATCCGAAATCGTTTATGCCTAGTCTCCCCGGATGGCCCATTCAATGGGAATGGGAGGGTTTAGCGTAATCGCACAGCAGTTTCGTCCCACTTAAAGGACCAAAAGGTTTCACATGTTTTCAGCTTTTGTAACATAATAATAGGGAAGCAAATTTTTCTAACTAGAAGACTAACAACAAAATGAATACAATGTGTACATTTTATTATCTAAGTGAAAGATGAGCACAAATATTACAAAATATTAAGGTGTCACAGATCAGAGCCGCAGCGCTATCACCGCAAAAAAATATGCATTCAAATATCAGCAGCATCAAATGATAGACAACTCGCGGCCCACGCGTTTGAAACTTGTGGTAAGTCAAGCTGTTTTATCACTGTAAAATGTATCTAAAGGTAACGAGTTAATGCATATTTTTATGCGGTAGCGTAATAATGATTAATGTGCTCACCCCTTAGCAGTGCGATTACGCTAGAATCACCCATTCCCATTGAATGGGCCAGCCGGGGAGAACGGTCGTAAACGATTTCGGTAGCCAACAAGGTACTTAAAAATACAAACAGTTTTCAGGTGGAATTTTTAACCTCACGTCAAGATATAACCTAGATCATCGTCAATTGTTAGGTTACAGAAATTCTGATTCAAAGCTACAAACCATAAATACATTGAAGTAATAAATCCTCATCGAGTCACACAAAGTCAAGTATTATAAGTAAATATAAAAGAGATTTAACGTGAAAAACTTATTAGGTATAAATAAAATGAAACATTACAAATTAATTAGATAATTGTGAAAATTTGACGTTGACAGCTACGTCGTCGACCAGCTCCATCCTGCCAGAAAACTGTATAAATTTGTTATTTTAACATGTGATGGAAACCGAAATCGCTTGTACCCAGTCTCCCCGGATGGCGATCCATTGAATGGGATATTTTACCGTAATCGCACAGCAGGCATTTTGTCCTAATCGAAGCCCAGCTCACAGATGTCTTGCAGGAACGGCTGATGAAGGGTGCCAAAAATGTTCCACATAATTTTTAGTCTTCGCGATAAAATATCGCTATCAAATAGATATCCAACGTTCTCCATGGTCAAGTTTAGAATAGTACTCTTAGGTTCATCCCACGAGCCGGAGACTTCTTTTTTGCGCTGAAATAATTATTATCATTTAATAAAACACTGTTTTTACCGGATTGATCGCGTATATTTTATATTTTGTTTATAACCTGACGTTTCGGAGGCTTTTCAGCTTCCATGGTCACAGGCAGACTCTCGAGAGGTCTGCCTGTGACCATGGAAGCTGAAAAGCCTCCGAAACGTCAGGTTATAAACAAAATATAAAATATACGCGATCAATCCGGTAAAAACAGTGTTTTATTATGAGTTCTCGCGAAAATAACCTTAGAATATATATTATCATTTACTTTCTACTCATTTCCAACAGTTTTAACACGTTAGCTGCGGTGACGAACTCTTTATATTTGTAAGTAGGTACGATACCCGTCCACACGCACAGAAAAGCTGAAACGAAGCTATCAGTCGCCAAAAGTCCTGCTCTGGCTGGTTACGGCCTGATTATGCAGGGAGACAATGCAAAATACATTGCCATGCGAGATGTCAGTGCTGATCCCAGTTTTCCCACTTGGAATTAGAATGAGTAGGTACGATACGAGGTCAGTAGACCTATCGCGACCATCGTGTAGGTCTACCGTCCCATCGGATTATGTGAGTGAGGGAATAGAGAGTGCACCCGTGTTTGCGCACACACTCAATTTAAAATTCATTTATTTTGCGAAACATGGTTTATAGGGATGGTTAATTTTAATACAATGAGCACAACCATGATTAGCTTAACAGCATGCAAAGTAACGATTTAAGTAAATAAACAATGTCAATATTTTAGTTAATAAATAATGTATCAATTGTCTTACTCTATAATTTATCCATCAAACATTCGTTAACATTATAATAAGCCTTCTCAATTAATAATTCTATTGATTTATGTTTAAAAATATTAATATTTCTTTCTTTAATGCTTGTATTGTAGGTAGGTGATTATAGATGCGAGGTGTCCTACAAAATATGCTTTTATTAAAAAGTTCTTACTTATTTGAAGGACAACAAAAGTTCTTTTCAAGGCGCTTACATTTGAATTTGTCAAAGGAATTTATATAAATTTTTACGAACACAGCAATTTCAAAGATATAAAGGGATGGCAACGTTAGGATTCTAAACTGAGTAAAGAAAGGTTTACAACTTTCCGCTTGTTTGATGCCGCAAATTGATCTAACGCATTTCTTTTGAGCTTTATATACAGTCTGTATTTAAAGCTCAAAAAAAATGCGTTGTTAGTTGAATTGCCCCAAAACAGAACTTCATACCCAAGATGGATGCAGCATACCCGTGATAGGCAGGGCCGTCTTAGGCCATACCGGGGCCCTGGGGCACTCAAGAATTTGGGGCCTGTTGGAAAGTAAAATAAAACCGGCCAAGTTCGAGTCGACTCGCATACGGGGGTTTCAATACCATCGCAGAAAACTATTTCACAAAAAAACATATAAACATACATACAAACATACAAATATACAAACATACAAACATACAAACATAGGGTGCTAACCCCATAACCCTCCCCTGTCGGTAGTCGGGTAAAAACAAGTACCGACCGCGCCCGATATTTTTTTTTTCAAACATCAGTGCTTTTTTTCCTTAGGAACTTACAGGACTCAGCGATACGTCACAAAATTCAACGTGGTTGGCCCCTTTAGTTATTAAATTTATTAATTTTTAAGTATTTCTTATTTTCTTCTTGTTTTACTATTATTGTATTACCTACTTACTATATTTTGCGATGGTGGGAAAAGTGTTATCAAACGGAGCCCTGGACAAACCAGACGCAAGAAATGTTATCAGCGAGCGGACCGAGCCGCAATTTTTTTTCGTGAGTTATAATTATAACGAAGCAAGTATAAATTGTATGCGATGACGGGTAAAGTGACCAGAAAAATGACTCTAGGCAAAAAAAGGAGAGTGGACTAGCCGCAAAAAAAATATGTGTTATGTTATAATTTTCTGCAAATCGTGTCGTGATAATAGGCAATGGGACCAAACTGGGGTCTAGCTCTGGACCATAACTCATAGAAACTCATAGAACTCATAGATCGCTTCTAAGCGATAAGGCCGCCCATTGTACTTATCTTATGTAATGTCTCTTTGTTATGTTATTTTTTCGTGTACAATAAAGAACTTTTGTATTGTATTGTATTGTATTGTATAACTTAAAGCAACGCATTTTGTTATTTGTTAGTAAATAATATATTGTTTTTTGTGCTACGTTGGTGATATTCTATATTTCCACAAGAGTTGACGCTTGCGCTTACAGCATTTGCGTATGCCATTAGAGATCCACTTAGGGCGCCTCTGAGCTGATATTTTCTTGCGTAATATGGGAAAACATGTATAATAAAATAATGTGAACAATTCATAAAACATGTCCAAGGTGTATCACAATAAAAAATGTCAGAGACAGATAATGAGTTAATACATTCGTTAAATTTTAGAATGTTTTAGACTAAAGACACGTTTTTTAATATACCAATAGCTATAAATAAAACTTTTGTAACACTTGTGCTTGCACTATACCTACATAAGATGTCTTGCGCACCTGGCTGTTCTCCGTTTGAGACTGACCGCCGTGGTCAAAATTCGGCTAAGAGGCTACATCAGTAGACCCAAAAATACACTTTGACCAGCCTATCAGGGACTTTCGACCTCGTAACATATTGGTTTTCTTAAACATTATTTACTCTGCGAAAATTTAGTTTACCTATTCACGTAAAACCAAAACTACCTAATAAAACACTGTTTTTACCGGATTGATCGCGTATATTTTATATTTGTTTATAACCTCTGCCTGTGACCATGGAAGCTGAAAAGCCTCCGAAACGTCAGGTTTTAAACAAATATAAAATATACGCGATCAATCCGGTAAAAACAGTGTTTTATTATGAGTTCTCGCGAAAATAACCTTAGAATATCCAAAACTACCTATGTAGAAAAAACCATAACATGTTTTAGACTATGTCCATTTTAAGATATGCTGTATAATTTCGGAACAAAATACTAAAAGAGATACGAGATTGTTAAACCTCGTAGGTACACTCTCAGACTAAGTAAGAAAGGTACACTGCACTAGTTTAAAGTGAGTTTGATATCTCGCTATTGTTGTGCATAAATGAAACTAGATGTGAATCAATCAATTATTTTATTCATAGACGTGAGAATTATAAAACACATTGATTTGTTAGATTCAATGCAGAATTACTGAGTTCTTCTAAAATTACCAACAAAAATTCATACTCATATTTTTGTTACACATAATCCCTAAGATGGTGAGCTCAGAAGAGCAAACGCCGAGATTTTGTCCCGCTGCGCTGCTCTGAGCGCGGACAAGGTCAAAAGAAAACGAGAAAAGTAGCAAAAATTTTAAAAACTTCAACAAGCGCCACCTATTACGATGGTGTCAGACTAAACTAAACCACAATCACGGTGTTGCTTCATAGTAACATTTAGTTCACCATTGAACTGCTAGATGGCGCTCAAAACTTCATGTGACATCATGTAGATGGCGCTATTTCGAGAAGCTTAGCTGAGCTACCAATTTTGTGCGAGTAGTTTATGTAGGTAGTGCCATGCAGTATTTTGTTACAAAAGTAGAATAGAGTTTAATGGACCTATAGTATTTATCACCAGTTTTAATTGAATAATTATTAACAGTAGTGGTGTGGTGACCTAACCTCTCTTGTTTGAGGAGGATGTTTAGCGGTGGACGTAGAGTACTGAGCCCCGATTCATTTGGCAATCGTATCGTGACGTCTTATTTTCCATAGGTTTTGGTACAGCGCCTCTATCGTGCGGACATGGAACTACGCAAACCCCATTCAAATATATGAGACGTAACGACCCCGTCTCGTTACTATCGTCAGGACTCTGGCTTTGCTGAGGAACTGGAAGTGGTGCTACAGGTATGTACTTGTTAAGGATCTAGATAGATGTAGATCTTTGTCAAGCTAAACAAAGAGACAGGTATGTATGTATTATGATGGTACAAACGAACGTTACCTGGAGCACGCCTGGAGGGCAGCTACCCGAAATATTCAAGACAAGCTGCTGCGCGCGGCTCCGCCCGCGTATCCTAAGTCCGTCCCCGAGATACTATATTTACCATCCTACCAAATTTCATTGAGATCCGTTCAGCCGTTTAGGCGTTTAAAAAGGTAACAGACAGACAGACAGAGTTACTTTCGAATTTATAATAATGATGAATGGATATCAAATTTAGGGTTGACACATTCCTTGGTTTTTAGGATAAGTAAAAGGGAGCACTTTTTATTTCAATAAAAATTCATCATCATCACCATCATCTCCCAATTTTGGCGGATTTTATGATGTAAGTACTTACCTTTAATTTAACATGCCATGTTTATTAGACAGGATACATTCTTATGATTGACTCTACCGATCGATGTCATAAAAATATGAACCTACATTTTTAAGACTAATGGGTTCAATTACCAGATAAAGCCAGAAGGTTTTGCAAAATAAATGCAGATTTTAGTAATTTTTATATTATTTGTTTTTATTTATTTTTTATATCATTGAATATTTCGGGTAGCTGGTTTGTCCTTTACAAGGTAACGTTCGTTTGTACCTCCGAAAAAGTGTGTGCTCTTGTGTAATTATCTTCGATATGCCCAGTAACTTGATTTTCTATTTCACAATGAAAATAGATATTTCGATCCATAGAATAAAGCTGGGCGTACCCCCGACAGCACCGCTGCAGCACAGCACAATTCAAACATGGGCTTTAATGCAAAAATTTGTGAAAAGGATATGCATAGGATATCGCGTTCCTAGGAGCGGGACAGAGCCGAGCCACGTCAGAGCAAAAATTAAGTTTTTACCTACCTACTAGTATCTATTTCTTATTCAAAATGCAAGTGTTACCGACAATCTATATAATCCGGTATTCTATACAATACCTTTTACCCTTTTTTTTGATACCAAAAACTTAAAAAATCTCAGATATGGATTTATCAGAGTTTGAAATTATGCGACACAATTATGGCCTTTAACTCTTAATATTTAGATGTATTTTATACTAGCAGCGCCTCGCGGTTTCACCCGCGTAGTTCCCGTTCCCGTAGGAATTTCGGGATAAAAAGTAGCCTATGTCCTATTCCAGACTATAATCTATCTCTGTGCCAAATTCCATCCAGATCCGTCTTGCCGTTCTGGCGTGATAAAGGAACAAACATCCATCCATCCATCTAAACTTTCACGTCTATAATATTAGTGAGAAGTGAGATTGACAGCATCAAATGATAGACAACTTGTGGTCCACGCGTTTGTAGCTTGTGGTAAGCCAAGTTGTTTTATCACTGTAAAATGTATCTTAAGGTAAGGCATATTTTTATGCGGTAGTGTGATTATGATTAATGTGCTCACTCCTCAGCAGTGCGATTACGATGCTAGAATCTCCCATTCCCATTGAATGGGCCAGCCGGGGAGAACGGCCGTAAACGATTTCGGTTGCCAAGAAGTTACTAAAAAAGTTAAAAACTAAAACCCGACTACGTGAAAGTAATAAAAGTTTGAAACATTTACATACATTGACAAAATAGAATGACTTATCGGTCATATTTGATAGGCATAGAGTTGAAAATGAAAATAGGTCGTAGGTATTGTAATTTTTCTCTATGGGGCCTGCAGCCTGCGGCTATCTAAATTTTAATACGCGTTTTGAAGGCTTATTCGGGGTTGGAGCCCTAAATCCTATAGCATATAACCATCGGGGTATTGAGACGAATCAATCGATACATAATTTGTTGAAATCGAACCAGTAGTTTCAGCGCTACGTGGGAACAAAGAAATCGGCCACATACATACAAACATACAAATATACAAACATACAAACATAGGGTGCTAACCTCATAATCATAACCCTCCCCTGTTGGTAGTCGGGTAAAAATACATACAGTTTTCTGGTGGAATTTTTAACGTCACGTCAAGATATAACCTAGATCAACGTCAATTGTTAGGTTACAGCAATTCTGATTCAAAAATACATACAATAAATACATTGAAGTAATTAAACCTCGTCGAGTCAAACAAAGCTAAGTGTTTTCGCACTAGTTCTAGGATTCACTTTTGATTAGTTTTTTGATTTAATTTTTCCAAAGCCACAGAGATTTGTCTGGAAGGGAAGGAAGATGAAAAAGGGACCCACCTGGATGACGACTTCAAATGTCCAATTCGGCAGCGCTGCTTCTGAAGATCACTCACACTCACTTGAATTGATATTTCACTGGGTTTTATTGGCCTTTCACAAGTTCGAACAGTTTTATTGATTTATCGATATTATATCAAATTATCACAAGGAGACGTTGTCGCTCGGTTCAGCTCATTCGCCATATTGTTTTTCTTCTGGGTGGGTAAGTAGGGGTGAGTGGGAAAGAGATGGAAAACACAGGATTAATCACTAGTTTGAAAGGGATAGGAATAATCTCTGTGGCATCTAATTACGCTAAACTAAAATAAAAGATTCGGCCGAAACACCAAGTATTACGAGTAAATGTAAGAGATTTAACGTGAAGAAACTTAATAGAAATAAAATAAAACATTACAAATTAATTTGATAGGTATTTGTGAAATTTTGACGTTGACAGCTTCGTCATCGATCAGCTCCATCCTGCCAGAAAATTGTATGAATTTGTTTTTATAACATGTGATGGAAACCGAAACCGCTTGTACCCAGTCTCCCCGGACGGCGATCCATTGAATGGGATATTTACCGTTATCGCACAGCAGATATTTAGTCCTAATCGAAGCCCAGGTCACAGATGTCTTGCAGGAACGGCTGATGAAGGGTGCCAAAAAGTTACACATATTTTTTAGACTTCGCGATATTTTTTGTACTTGTATTTGTATTTATTAACCACTAGCTGTTCCCGCGACTTCGTCCGCGTGGAGTGGAGTTAGAGGTGGTCTACCGTCAAAGTAGACTTAGACCTGCAATGATTCTTGACCTAGCGGTACATTTAACGTATTCCCCTTTGGAGCGCACAAAAAAATAAGACGGGGAATTAATAATATAATTAATATATATAATTAATTTTATTTGTATTTATTAACCATTATAACATTGGAAGTTACACAAGGCGAGTCATGTTCTACAAATCACATTCAATAATATTTAATTTAATATGACGGTATTTACATATACCTATGTTTATTATATATATATTCCATATTTATATATTATTTATTCTATTCATAATAATTCAAATAATTTCATCTTATTTCATCTTATTTCTTTTTATATCGTTATGAGGTTTTCAATAAATAAAAAATTTCAATAGGTATACCTAAATGCATAAATTGCTACACACAGGTACCTAAATTCATCAATAAGTACTATAAAAAGCTTGGCTTTAAATTATTAGTTAAAGATATAGATAATATATATATTCATATAGACATTATGACACATATACATACAGATAATGGTCGCTATCAAATAGATAACCAATTTTGTTGAATGTAAGGATAGTACGTCGGCGCCCTGGAGATCCGTCGAGTCGAAGACGTCGTTATTGCGCTGAAATAATTATTATCATTTATTTTTCCCCATTTCCAACAGTTTTAACACGTTAGCTGCGACGACGTATTCTCTATATTTTTTTTAGTAGGTACGGTACCCGTCCACACCCACAGAAAAGCTGAAACGAAGCTGCCATTGCATTGCCATGCGAGATAATCAGTGCTGATCCCAGTTTCCCGACTTAGAATTAGAATGAGTAGGTACGATACGAGGTCAGTAGACCTAACACGACCATCGTGTAGGTCTACCGTCCCATCGGATTATGTGAGTGAGGGAATAGAGAGTGCACCCGTGTTTGCGCACACACTTGTGCACTATATTATGTCTTGCGCATCTGGCTGGTCTCCGTTTGAGACTGACCGCCGTGGTCAAAATTCGGCTATGAGTGTTGTTGTATTCGCTATTGTTGTGCATAAATGAAACTAAATGTATATAAATCAATTATTTTACTTATAGACGTGAGAAATTAAAAAAAAACTTTTAAAACACATTGATTTGTCAGATTCAATGCAGAATTACTTTTATTTATATTAATATTTTTGTTCTCTTCTTCACGGGTAGATAATGTTGTTCTTAGCTTTTCGTAACAGCCACAACATTTTCTTCTTTTGTGTCTTTTTCATTCATAATTATAGTTGAGTTTTCATAAGTTTCATTGCTTGCTTATTTCTTGAATCAAAAGAAAATTATATTAAGAAATTGGAAGTTAGTATGGTCACCGGGTAAACAGTGAGTCAGTTTTTTTCCTAGCTCATATCTCAAAGATTGTCTGTCAGATTGGCTTTAAATAGTTGACGACCGATGTGGCACGGTGGGCGAAGGTCTGCCTGCGACGCAGGAGGTTGCGAGTTCGATTCCCGCCTTGGGACATTTGTTCAGGGTGTTCTAGTCGTTTTCTATGTAGGTATAATAAAAAATATCTATCTATGTATTGTATTATGTATATCAGTTATCTGGTACCCATAACACAAGCTCTGCTTAGCTTGGGGCTAGATGATGGCTGTGTGAATTGTCCAGTTTATTTATTTATTTATTTAAATTTAATTTCATTTATATCGCATTTTTTATCTACTCTACGAGAATTATTATATCATTGACCCCGGATAATCAAGAGAAGAGGAAATTCGGAATTCAGAAATGACCCACTGTTTAACAGTCTTGATTTTTTTGTGCGTCGTTCATTTTCGCCTTCTCGTATGCTATTGGCGGCAACCTATATTGGTAAGACCATAATATAACATTGAAGCAAGGCATCTAATGCATTTTGCATTTGATCCTCAGAATGAGAAGGTAGGTACCTACCAATTTTCCTATTAGTATTATTTCTGCCCATTCTGTAATAAAATTATTTTAGTTTCATATACGATATAGCTTTTTAATCAAATAAATTATTTCTATTTCATGTATTATGATTACAACCTAGCAGAATGATACGCAAGTGCAGGGTGAATCGTGATCCACTGAGTACACAGCGTATCAGACCCACCCTTGATCAAGGGCTGATTTAAAACGCAAACAAGAATTAACCTGTTAAAACAAATAGCTAGTAATATCACCTATAAGGTACTTATAATTACCACAGTGTAATAACAAGGTCACGGTATGGTAATACAATTTTATCGATATCTCTTGTAAGTTAGCAGTTACAAACAAAATATCAACTCGCATTTCAAAATATTTTCTAAGCGTTACCACTTAATCGGGCGAGGTGCGTCATCTCTTGGGCGCAGCCGCCCGGGATCTAGCCAAGCAGGGATTGCAAGTACGAGGGCGTATATTATATGAACTGGCAAGCGGCTGTGCTACTCGTACTAATTTTTGACAATATGAGCGATACCCTCTGTACCCAACTCACCCACCGTTTACCCGGTAACCATATACATTACCTAATATTTTAAGAATAGTAATTACCTACCTAGGTACTAAAAATTCTATATCATATTATGCAAGCCTTTGTCTCGTCATTTCGAGGGCACTTTAGTCGACTGGAACTCTTTTACATCTTTTACTTTGCGACATTATCACATGCACTTCTCGTCGATCAAAACGCAACACTAATTGGATATAATCTAAACTGTTGAATATTATGATTACAACAGTAGTGGGGAGAGGTCAAAAGGACTCGTGCACATTCGGGGTGGGTGGGCCTCGTATCCGCACTGAACGGAACAAACTATCATTCAGTTTGGAACAAGGTCTCCAGGCCTCGAACTAATTTTTTATTTTACTGAGTTCATCTATAAAATACCAACGCAAATGTATACTCAAGAGAAAACAAGACAAGTAGCAGATTATAAAAATTTAAAAAGCGCTATCTATTACGTTGGTGTCAAACTAAACTAAACAACAATCACAGTGTTGCTTCATAATAAAATTTAGTTCACCAGTAAACTGCTAGATGGCGCTCAAAACTTCAAGTGACGTCATGTAGATGGCGCTATTTAGAGTAGCCTAGCTGAGCTACCAATTTTGTGCGAGTAGTGTATGTGGTGCCTTACAGTGTTTAGTTACAAAATTAGAATAGAGTTTAATGTCTAGTATTTATCAACAGTTATAATTGAGTAATTATTAACAGTAAGTGGTAACCTCTCTTGTGTGGGGAGGATGTTTAGCGGTGGACGTAGAGTGCTGAGCCCCGATCCATTTGACGATCGTATCGTGACGTGATCGTGACGTCTTATTTCCATAGGTTTTGGTACAGCGCCGCTATCGTGCGGACATGGAGCTACGCAAATCCCATAGGTACAAATATGAGACGTAACGACCCCGTCTCGTTACTACCATCAGGACTCGGGCTCTGCTGAGGAACTGGAAGTGGTGCTACAGATATGTACTTGATGTGGATCTAGGTAGATGTAGATCTTTGTCAAGCTAAACAAAGTGACAGGTATATAAGTATATAGGGTGGTACAAACGAACGTTACCTGGAGGACAGCTACCCGAAATTAATATTCAAAACTTCTTCAAAGCCTTGCCCGCGTATCCTATGTCCGTCATTGTCCGTCCCCGAGATATTATTTACCTATCTGCCAAATTTCATTGAGATCCGTTCAGCCATTTAGGCGTGAAAAGATAACAGACCGACAGACAAACAGACAGCGAGTTACTTTCTAATTTATAATATAACTAGCAGTGCCTCGCGGTTTCACCCGCGTAGTTCCCGTTCCCGTGGGAATTCCGGGATAAAAAGTAGCCTATGTCCTATTCCAGACTATAATCTATCTCTGTGCCAAATTTCATTCAGATCCGTTCAGCCGTTCTGGCGTGATAAAGGAACAAACATCCATCCATCTATCTATCCATCCATCCATCCATCTAAACTTTCACGTTTATAATATTAGTGAGAAGTATGAATGGATACCAAATTTCATTTCGAAATATTCCTTTGTTTTTAAAAATAAGTTAAACGGCATTTATAGAATTTTAATTGAAATAAAAAGTGCTCCATCATCCAGTTTTGGCGTATGCCACGGTTATTGTACATTATGATTGACTATTACTGATCAATGTCATAAAAATATGCCATGAAAATATTTTCATACTGGATAGGATTTTAGTTGGATTCATTACCGGTTTTAAAAATATTTACGACTGTACTCTGTCCAGTTGCTAATCTGTCCAGCTGAGAATCCGTCCAGCTGAGAATCCGTCCAGCTGAGAAACCGTCCAGTTGCGAATCTGTCCAGTTGCTACGGAGCGGATAAAACCAGTAGTTTTTGTATTTTGAAAAACGAAAACGATTCAAACATAGCTATTTCTTATCCGATTATGTATGCAAAACTTCATTAAAATCGGGGACGTAGTTTCCAAATGAACCGAATAGTACGTTTGTATGGGAACTTAGATGTCCAGGCCCACCAATAACAAGGTATCGTTCGTTTGTACCACCAAAAAAGTGTGTGCTTTTGTGTTCTATCGATATGCCCGGTAACTTGATTTTCCGAATCACCGAACCGACCGAAGTAGGTATATAAGCCATGTAAGATACCTCTATACTAATTAATTGTTGTTTGTTAGTAGGTACAGGTAGTAGATAATGTACCTAATGTGTAATGTACTTCTTTGACCTTAAGGTGTCTCTTGTAGTGTTGAAAGTAAAATGTGTTTGTCCAAGTGTTCTGAACTTCTCATAGCGCCCTCTCTCGTTACAATATTATTCGCCAAAATCCTCGAATCCTTGGGTGGTCAACACAGTCACACTTTTTTTATTACTGAAACACACACAATTTGCAAAATGTAGCGAACGCAGCAGAAGGTAGCAGATTTGGCTCGCGCCAAAACCAGTTTGTATGACCGGCAGTTATTTGTTTCAGGTTTGTTGGATGTAGTTTTTCAAGTTAATGTACTAGCCATCTGTTACGGTGAGATGGCGCGGTAGAATGGATAAACCATTATAATACACGCCCCTCCACAAAATGTGATCATTTCAATGTCTGAGAGGAAATAGTTATTGTAACACTCTAGACGTGTGCGTGCGACAACTCAATGGTAAACATAAAGTAAATATTGGGCCTGACTGAACCTCTAAGCTCCCATACAAACGTACTATTCGATTCATTTGGAAACTACGTCCCCGATTTTAATGAAATTTTGCATAGGTACATATTCGAATAAGAAATAGCTATGTTTGTGTTGTTTTAGTTTTTCAAAATACATAATCATCATAAAGTGAGAGCAAAAAATCATTTTTATCAATTTTCAAGCGATTTTATTACTTTCGCTCTAATTTAATGATGATTATGAATTTTAAAAAACTAAAACAATACAAACATAGCTATTTCTTATACGATTATGTATGCAAAATTTCATTAAAATCGGGGACGTAGTTTCCAAATGAATCGAATAGTACGTTTGTATGGGAGCTTAGAGGTTCAGGCCCACCTTAAGGCGATAGAGGGGCGTGTATTTTATGAATGGTTCTACCTAAAATTTATTTAAATTCGTTTGTAAGCTTCTGAAAATTTTTTCGTGCGTGTGTCACTCATACAATAGAGATGTTACAACTAAGCAACTAAAAAACGAGCCAAGTGCGAGTCAGACTCGAAAATGCAGCCAAAGAACGGCGAAAATTGTATGTGAGGTATGTACAGTCACGAGCACATCTGAATTTACCAGCTGCAGGTGGAAGCACTACTTTGTATTATTTTAGATATTATAGAAAGATAGATTATAACTTTCTTGGACCATTAATACCGAAAGAAAACAATTAAACATAAACTTAACGGTGGCCTTATCGCTAACAGCGACCTGTGGATGTACAGGATCGGTACGTATAGCTGTCGGTGGCGTAATAGTTGATGTGATGGTATAATATTTTACCATAGAAAAGTACCTAATATAAAAACAGTAAATGCAATAATTAAAAAAAGAGAGCAAAAAGACACAAAAACAGCAATAGTCAACAAAATCATCAAATGAAAATAAAAATCAGGAAGACTTATCAAGAGTGAACAGATATTGTTGTTAAATCATGCTTTTGAAGATAGGAAGGGATTTAGCTTGTCGGATAGAAACAGGAAGGGCGTTCCAGAGTTTAGCAGCCTGCAACGTGAAGGAAACACCACAGAACTGGAAAGCCTGCGATGGGATTTTTAAAAGAAGCGTAAGTATCAGAGGAGCAAGGGATCGTGAAGGATAGATGGAGAAACTCCAATTGGTCTTTAAGATAACACGGTGTTGATGGAAGGAACATAGGAGAGTAAAGGAGATCAAGAACATGAGTATTCCGGCAAAGATGAATAGGTAGCCACTTGAACCTATTACGGTATTCAGAGATGTGGTCAAATACTCAGACAAACATAAATCTAACGGAGTAGTTCTGAACACGCTCAAGCTTGTTGAGTTGTTCGTCAGTTAGATCAAGATGACTGGCATCTTGGGAAGTCTAAGCCCGGTATTGTAAAGGCTTGTTCAGTCATCAATCGATGCTTGAGTAACGCTCTATAGCATAAACGTCACTCGAACATAAATCTATGACTGAGCAAGTTTTCATCATACGGGCCTAAGAGGGAGAGCAATAGGATTGTGCCAGCGCAATTTCGGTGCAATTCTGGTACAAGTAGGAAGGAAGTTACGCAATTGCTTTTTTATATTCGTCACAGGAATGTGTTCTTACCGTAAATCGGCTTGGAGAAGTATCCCCAATGACGGATATTTCTTTCTGTAGTCCCGTTTCCTGTGGCACCGAAGGTACTCCCACGCTATTTGGCCAGGAGTCAAAAGTTTGTCTGTGAGGCATTTGTTTATTATAGCGGAGGCCTTCTTTACTTCTGAAAATAAATTTTTAATATTATATCAAAGCTATTTTAGAAACAAGCTTTGATAACCATCTAATTTTTACGCGCTTAACAATTGTAATTGTAAAAGCTCTATTACATTTATACTTCAAAGTCCTACGACGATACAGAGAAGCTTTTAGATATTATCAAGTAAATTATATTTTTATACATAAAGTTAACCATCTTCCTAGGACTTCCGTGAGGGCTGGTGCGGCGGCAGATTTTGCGACTGGTATTGATATGGATCAGTTGATCTACGTGGATCAGAGAGGAAATTGATATCGAAAATAATCCATCGGTGAATCAGAGAGATACTTGATGTTGAAATTAATCCATCGGTGGATCAGAGAGGAATTTGATGTCGAAAATAATCCATCGGTGGATTAGAGAAGAACTTGAAAGAAAGAAAGATGATCAACTTGAGGTTGAAAGTAATTCATCGGTGGATCAATTTGTGAAAAAGTGCTAACCATTAATAGATTAGCTTAGTCGATCAGAGAGCAATGGAACAAAATTATGCTATACTTTTTATTTAGTTCATTATGAAAGGTACAGCAACATTTTTAGTGTGTGTTGTAGCCGCTGAAGTAGGTACTATTACTAGTTGTAGCCTATTTTAATTTTCCCGACATCAGAATTGACTCCATTATTCCTTATGCCGGGTACAGTACAGATCAAGCGAGCGAGAGCGAGCGAAGGCTAACGAACGAACGCAAATGTACCAGTGTGGACGTCATTGCGAAAGCAAGCGAGTCCAAACAAGGACCTTTGTCTTCGGCCGTGCTCCGGCGGCTGTCGCTACATCGAAGCAATATGGAACGAACGTACCGATTGTAAAATCCCAATCGTTTGCATTCGCTCGCTCTCGTTCGCTTGGTCTGTACCCGGCATAATACTATTGTGAGCAAAGCCATTCGTCTTCACATTCGTACCTTGTGCATTATGACCGACGTCTCGACGAATATAATCCAGCGCTGTGTCGTATCGAAACACGCCTTGCAGGGTCATCAGGTCCATTCTGTTGAGGACACAAAGAGCCCAATCTTGTATTTGTACTCCTGCCTGAAAATATAAAAGATTAAGATACGTTACTCGAACTGGGATAATTTTCTACGAAAATTAATTAATGTCCCAAAAAATTTCGATTTCGGCAGGATTCGAACCCGCGCCTCACCTACAATACAGGTGCACACACCAATTAAGCAACGAGATCGACACGTGCCTCGCCGAAAATATCTGAGACCTCTTACGACTTAAGCGTCGGTAGCTCCACCTACAGGGGAAACCTTGGATGATTATCCAAACCTGCTGTATTGCTAAGTTTTTGTTCTTGCGTTTACTTTTAAATAGTTCAAACTGATCCCAATTTTTGTTCGCAAATACTGCTGTTTTTGCTTACATACAATGTACTTTGAAAACGGCTTGAGTAGTATGTATGTAGTTTGATAACACAAATTAAATATTCTAATTACTAGTATAGATAGGTTACCTTAAAATATCCTGATTTAAAGGTCTTCACCAAAGCCTTGTTTATCCCCGTAGCTTCTTCACACTCTTTGTAACTCTTTTTCAGCTTCTTCTCCCAATCTGGTGCAGGAGTAGTACCATAATATGGAGACTCAGTGCGAGGTGTGCGTGTTGGCTGTCAAATAAAGAAAAAGATGATAGAGCTAGTGACTTTGAAGTATTATTATCTTGGGCACGCTTCCGAGGGTTAGTGCCACAGAGGGTAATCTGTGGTTAGTGCCCACTCGGTCCGCTTAGAGTCGGCCCGAAGAATAGTTCCGACTTCTATTGATTTGATATTGATCAGTTGAGCTACCTGTAGGTTGTTTGCAACAGTCTGCAGTTAGCTCAATTGTTTCAATTGTAAATACTAGTTTTCATTTAATTCTATTATATGATTGTAATTTTCTTTATTATCTAAACTTATGAAAAGAGCTAAAATTTGTTAGTATAAATGAAATTTGTGAGTATAAATGAACTATAAATCACATCAAATCAAAAATTAAATGTCAAATTCTTAAAATAAAACACTGACACGGAAATAAAGGATATATTCCCAACCACCCCATTAACCTCCCCATCAATGGGGCGTGGTACTTTTGATTTCTGTCGCTTCGGTATGTGGACTAAAGTAAAGAAGCGACTAAGAAACCTTTAGCCTGTTAGTTGTTATTTTTCGAGAAATGAAATATGTTTGTGAGGTTGCAGAGGGTAATCTCTGGATCTACTGAACCGATTTTGAAAATTATTTTACCAATAGAAAGCTACGTTATTTGTGACTGGGCTATATTAACCTGAAAAATTTAGAGCATGAGAAGCGCAGGCGAAG
Organism: Eupithecia exiguata; assembly: GCA_947086465.1. Taxonomy (NCBI): domain Eukaryota; kingdom Metazoa; phylum Arthropoda; class Insecta; order Lepidoptera; family Geometridae; genus Eupithecia; species Eupithecia exiguata. Next base: position 1,917,323 of record OX352246.1, read on the forward strand.
CCGCGGGCTGTTGCTAGTTTGATATAAAGTTATTATTTGAAACGTGAGGTCTGCCAGCTGAGCGCAGAATCCTAGGAGTCAAATCATCAGACCAAATTCGAAATAGCCAGTGCTCAAAAAGACAAATCCATTTGGCCAACAAGCGTTTATCTCATGTAGGTTATGCCCATAATCCCTACGCTGGGCATGCGGGTTAGGGATCGCAGTTAGGTGGTAGATAATTTAGCAAGAGGCGCTGCTGCCCATCCCCTGGATAAGTCCCTTAGTCGCCTCTTACGACACCCACGGAAAGAGTTGGGGTGGTGTAAATTCTAATCCGGCACAACATGGCTTCTATCACTCTTTTAATACAAATGTGAAAATTTGGGACAAACACTCATCCATGTTTGTTATTGTAGTGTTCTTTGCGATATAATTACTGAACGGATCGGGCTAAAATTTTGTATAGATGACTATACCTATACAAAATTTATTTTTCACTTCTCTTGCTCAAAAAGTTTGTGAATTTTGTAGCGTAGCTTAGCGGGCGTAAAATTCGTTTTTAAGGTCTAGAGTTAAAAAGTAATTTTTCTTTTTAATTCTTGTTTGAAATCGTCAGTCTTTATGCAAGAGGACGAATATCTTATACCGGACAAGACATTCGTCCTCTTGCATAAAGACTTGACTTTTTGGTGTTCCATTTACAAAGTAAAAATAAATTTAAATGAAATGTATGTTACATTTCAATAGAATTTATTTTTGAAAATGGAACTGAAAGTGCTTTTTTGTCTCTGTTGGATGTTTTGTGTGGTGATTCTTCCTCCATGGTAAGCATTCTGCGTAGGTAGTAACTTAGCGTTGCGCGAAACGAAGACAGAAAAAAAGTTGGTATCAACCAGCGTGAAATCTCTGGAATGTTTGTTTACTAAAATTTGAACCGAAGATGAACTTGGCTCATTCAATTAAAAAAGATCATCAAGCGAAAATTAATTTAAAAAATGCAAATGGGACCGAATGGCAACGAAATAATCAAAATGATTCTAACTGTTGCGGTCGAAATCACGTAAAATATGGTATTTAAAGACTAACGATGAATTCGTGAAGTAGAGAAGTGAAATCGGCGTGGAATATTTACTGAAGGTAAGTTTTAATTGTTTTATTTTCTCACACTCGAAGTGAAAAGTATTGTTTTTCACGCAGGACAAAATCACCTCGTCTATAATAGGGTGGTTTGGTCCTTTGTGTAAAAATATACTATTATGTACTTTTTATCATCTTATATGTACCTATGTATAAAAATGAACCCCTATTTCTCCTGGTCTTTTATCTTGGGAACGGCTTTACCGATTTCATTTATCTTTTTTTTAATGTTTTCGAATAATTCGTAGAAGGTTCACAATTAAAAAAATTAAGAAAATTATCAATTCCTATCCCGGAGGTTAGTCGTGGCGGGTTGTCGCGAGATATTTTTTTTTATGGTCTTTAATTTTTTTCTGCGTTCCATTAGCAATAAAATAAGCGAAAAAGTAATTTTACGCAAATCGAAGTTTACGAAGTAAACCATTTTCTATGCACTTAAGATCTTTTTCGACCATCTTCGATTCACTGGTATTTTTGGTGCATTTGGGAAAATACGAAATTTTGTGCTAAAAATCTACATTTTCCCAAATGCTCTCAAAATAAAAATGAATCACAGTTGATTTTATCATTAGTTCTTAAAAAATGGTGTACGATTTGCGACAAATTACTTTTTCGCTGGTTTTTAATTGGTGCTTGTTAAACAAGCAATAAAATGCTTGTTAAACGTAGAACCAATTAAAAACCACAAAAAATTTAATCTCGCGTATACCCACGACAAACTACCGTGGTTCGTCGTTTTATATCTAGAAAAGTACTTACTAAAAGGCCCACGTCGTCTTCAAGTATGTCTAACGGGAACGCCCCACTTTGTAGTGGCATGAGTGTCAGTAAAACGACGCTTATTCCGCCCGTTGTAATGATATCCTGTAATAAAAAAGTAAAAAAGTTTACTTCTGAAAATAGATGAATGATTTTAGATATAGTCCGTAAGAATTCCCAGAGATTTTCGGATCAGCGGGATGTTGGTTCTTAGAGCACACCCGTACTGAGGGTGGGGTACGGGTTCAAATCCCGCCAAAATCGAAAATTTTTGGGAAACTATTTCATTTCTTAGATTCTTAACGACTACAATTAAACCGGCCAAGTGCGAGTCGGAGTCGCTCACGAAGGGTTCCGGACCATTATCCTTAAAAACGGCAAAAAAAACACGTTTGTTGTATGGGAGCCCCCTTAAATATTTATTGTATTCTATTTTTTTGTATTTGTTGTTATAGCGGCAAAAGAAATACATCACCTGTGAAAATTTCAACTGTCTAACTATCACGGTTCATGAGATACAGCCTGGTGACAGACGGACAGACGGACAGCGAAGTCTTAGTAATAGGGTCCCGTTTTTACCCTTTGGGTACGGAACTCTAAAAAAGGAGGTTCTTCTATGTCCGGCTGTATAAATACGTATGTTGATTTCTCCGACAATTACGGACCCATTTTAAATTCTTTACCTATTGTAAGAGAAAGATCCCGAGGTGAAATTAAAAGTCATAAACCTAAAAACTAGATTCTCAAGAGTGAAAAAAAAGAGTGTTTACCTACACTCTTTTTTTTAATATAATATTTTGGAAATTGAAGTCGGTTTTTAACTTTTCAGAACAATCACATTCTTTTAAAAACTATATCAAACACCGTAGTGTAACACAGATTTTATAACTAAAACAGAAGGCAGGGCTACCCAGAACATTGCCCTATTGGTTCCAAAAAAAAAATTCATTTTCACAAAGCATCCGGACCCAGAACAAAGATTTTTATCTACATGGGTCCAACGATGGGAATCGAAACTGTAATATTCGCTTGTAAAATACAAAAATCACAAACATAGTTGACATAAAAAATCTCGAGTTAATTGGAAACATAAAAATAAACCATAAAATAAAATTGAAAACACAAAAACACTTGCACGCACCATGTTCACCGCAGTATAGACGCAATAACAAAGCAAAATAATGTTATTCATCATTTATATAGCACCGTGTAACACTACTACGGAACCCGCTTCATACCAAATACCAAAACAAAATGATCTCCTATCCCCTATGAACTTAACCTTTTATATGACTGTTTTATATATACAAATCTCAAACATCCATTACATCAGATAAAAACACTTTATATGACCTATATTTAATTATTTGAACAATGTGTATAATGTACTAGATGAATAGATTCTATAGAAAAAGTTTTTACATTTTTGCCTTGGGATTACAATGGTTGAAAGTGATGTGTTTACTTACAGACGGGTAGAGCGGAGGACTTGTACTCAGATTATTATTAATGGGGAATAAATTAGCGAATAGGAGATCAAAGTAATTTATTTCCTTCAGAACTTACAGGGCTCTTTCTTGGACACGTCAAAAAATTCAAATTACTTACGTAAAATCAAGAAATGAAGTTATAAAAATAAATAAAAATAAAAAGTTTCTTTATTCAGACATACGAGAGTCCATCAGTTACACAAATACATCAAGAACAAACATTAAAAAGAAAAAGAAAATAAAAGAATAGACAAATTACCAATTCATTAGGGTTAAGCAGTCATTCAACATCACTTTGATTTTTTGTTTACTTTAATAATTTTAAGGTAAAGTAAGAAAGCCTACAAGAAACCTTTATATTGTTAGGTTGTGAATTTTCGTGTTAAAGCAAAACTCTTCCCAAGCTTTTAAGAGTTTGTGTACAGAACCTTAAAGCTTGGACCCTATTACTAAGACTCCGCTGTCCGTCTGTCACCAGGCTGTATCTCATGAACCGTGATAGTTAGACAGTTGAAATTTTCACAGATGATGTATTTCTGTTGCCGCCATAACAACTAACACTAACAAACAGCATAAAAAAAATATTTAACAGGGCGCCCATACACAACAAACGTGTTTTTTTTAAACGTTCTATGTGTGACTTGACAAGCATATAACATCAGTGCTTTCACGCACACAATCACACGTACTATAGGTACGAATAGAGAGGTAGATATAATTCGGAAAATATATTAATAAAAAAAAAGTATTCACTAAGCAGCTTGGCAGGAGCCACCTGACGAAGCTTAAAACGCACGACGGGAGGACCGTATTCTCGAAGCCGGAGATCTCTGCCAAGATAGAGGATCTCCATGGCCGATTGTACGCTGCACATGCTCCCCATTACCGACGAGACGACCATGATTCTAGAGCCATCCTGACACGCCACTACACCGACGAACTGCCAGACATGGGATGTCTGGATGAAGCTATTGTTTTAAGCTTCTTTTAAACAACTTTTATTCTATGATAGGTATTAGAAAATTGCAATTATCTTGCTTGGCTTCTTAAATAAGTCAATTTGTGTAGAGGACTTTCTCTTATTTCTTTTATTTTATGATTACCTTCTCTCTGCCTCTCTCTCTAGTACGAAAATGAAATTAGAAAATCCTGTTCTCAATGGGTAAATCACTAGAGATCGACGACGCGACGGTAGCTTCTATAATTATTGAGAATAGAATTCGGGAATAGAGAAGTTAAATAAGAACATTTAATTGCTAGGTTTATTAACAAAGAAAACTTCAAACAATATACTACAAATAATAGAATTAAATTAAAACTAGTTATTTACAATTGAAACAATTGAGCTAGCTGCAGACTGTTGCAAACAATCTATAGCTCAACTGATCCATATCAATACCAGTCGGAAGCGTGCCCAAGACGCTAGCTGCATTTCCCCGCTGTATAGCAATGCTGATGCGCTGCACCAGATACTCACCAGCTCTCGGGTCAAGCGTCGCCTCGACGCTCAGATAATTTTTTGAAATGTCTATATATATAAAGTATCTGGCGCAGCGCATCAGCATTGCTATACATGCTGTGTGAATAGTCCAGCATTATTTATTTTATTTTATTATTTTACTATACGTAGAAAACGACCAGTACACCCTGAACAAATATCTGCAGATCGTACACACATTTGTCCCGAGGCGGGAATCGAAACCGCAACCTCAACATAAACCTGCAAATCATACAAACATTTTCCCGCTGAGGGAATTGAACCCGCAAGTTCCGGCGTCGCAGGCGGAATTGCGCCCACTGGGCCACTGAGGTCTACTTTCAGGTTTCTTGGAAACTGAATTTTATTTGATACTCAATAAACTATGTGAAAACAACACTACACGTTGCAGATGAGTTCATCTCACTAATATTATAAACGTGAAAGTTTAGATGGTTGGATGGATGTTTGTTCCTTTATCACGCCAGAACGGCAAAACGGATCTGGATGAAATTTGGCACAGAGATAGATTATAGTCTGGAATAGGACATAGGCTACTTTTTATCCCGAAATTCCTACGGGAACGGGAACTACGCGGGTGAAACCGCGAGGCGCTGCTAGTGTTATTATAATTTCGATAATGATATGTGTTTGTACTTATTACCTTTGTTTTTGATTCCTATTCAATAAGCCATTCCTCATCATGTCATAGGAATGGGAAAAATAACCATTGATCTGCTATAACTCTCAATTTCATTACAGCATCACTAAGGAATTGCTCTCAATCACAATAAAACAAATCTGTCTACCTGGTAATTTTTTATTTCAATGGCATAAATTCGTTGTGGCAGTTCATAATTACAAATCAATAACAATAATCCTGTATGTATTAAAAACAAAACAAAACATATTATGGGAATCGATAAGAACAAAACAAAAATTCTAATTGCAAAGTGAAATGAGCGCAGACCAAATGTAGAGCAAAACCATCTAGAAGACATATTAGTTATTAATTTGAATATCCGTTTGTTGAATTAAGATTCGGGTAGATTTTTGCTTTAGAAAGTTAAAGCTGATTTATCGCGTGCAGTAACATTTCAAGCAAAATAAAGCATACTCATTTACCACTCAAAAATAGTGATACATAACGAAATATCAGCACCGACCACAACGAAAAAGGTGTTTTCTGAATACTTTTTGGTTGATCCTGATTGCTAGGAAAGGAGCCCAAGTCCAAAAAACTCGTGTTAATCCTTATGTTGGCTGTGTCATATCGAGCATTGACTCGCATAAACTTGTACAGGCTGTTAAATCAAACACGTCATGACAAACCAAACATGACATGTCAAATCATTGTCGGGGTGTAAGGAGGACTCCAGCGTCTCGTCTCCCAAGCTAACCGAACCTGCACGTGGTACATAACGAACTCCTGCTAGATAACGAACTAGGCTCTGATGAAAATATAAAACAATTTTCATTATTTGATAACTCGGATATTTACAATTATTTTCCATTATTTGACACTGACAGAATTTTATCTAACCAGGCACATAATGCCATTGACTAAGAATCATCATCATCAAATCATTGTCGTTTGTGACATGACTCAGCCAACATGCGGAACCATAAAAGTTTAAAGGAAGATCGCGTGCTTAGGATCCTTCTCGTGATAACACTTGACGTAGTTCCAAGCAGTCTGGTGTGGGGTGTTGCCTTTAGTAGCCAAGCAGGCGTCGATCAGCTTCTCAACACTGGGCTTGTCAGCTGAAATCAAATTGGTCTTTTTAGTGATGACTTGATAAGCTTGTCAAGCGACAATATTAGTTCTTGGTTTATTTATTGCTATCGTGTTGTGGTAAGCAAAGTCAAAGAGTAACTATGTCGTACTAACAGTAAAGTTTAGACATCCATACTTATACATATAATAAATTCGAAAGTAACTCTGTATGTCTGTTCACGCCTGAACTGCTGAATGGATCTCAATGAATTTGGCTGTAGATGGTCTCCTAAAAACGGACGAATGCTATTTCTTTATCCAGACTAAACGCGTGCAAAGACGCAGGGAGAATCTAATACTAGATTATATAGATATTTTGTATTGGAGATTTCTTTGTCTAGGTCGTTTTTTTGTAATACTAATTTTGTTATTATTGCGTCAGTTACATGTTTAATTTTCTTTTATTTTCATTAATAAACCCAAAAATGTTGAGCTTTTTATTTTTTCCTAAAAGTTTTAAAATGGGCAATTGTCAATAGCTATGAGAAAAATGTTCAACACAAGTAAAAAATATTATAAAGTCGATTCAGAGCCGCTATTTGAGAAGTCGTATGAGGGAGGCCTATGTACTTTAAGGCCAACAGATAGCGTTTAGGACATGTGGGGATGATGATTTAAATATGAAAATATGTGCCGACAGGATTGCCAACTTACCAGCATTAGGAACCTTGGCTAAAGCGACGTCCTTCTTGAACTTGCCATCCTTGGTCATCAGCTCAGACTTCACCATCATGCAGAGTGCGTACTTCTTCAATGGCTCGTTCTCGGTCTACAAACGATAATAGATTAATCAAACTAAATTTATTATTATTAATCTATGTATCTAAATATATTAAAAATATATTTTTAATCATAGCTGTGGTGGTTTATTGGTGATGGTCAAGCATTTGGTCGCCATCTCACTTGAATAAGTAATGATGAGACCTAAGATGGAGCACGCTTTCCCAGAAGGAACTTATTCACCCTGGATTTGAAGACTCCAAGATTGTACTCGGGCGGGAAAACAGATGCTGGAAGCTCATTCCACTCTTTGGCCGTGCTTATTATGAATGTAGAGCAGAATGTTTTGGTGCGACATTGAGGTATATCGACCAGGTACGGGTGGTATTTTTATGTGCGTATGCGGTTCTATGGTGGAATGGCGAAGATGGAATAAGGTCGTGCAAAGCTGGTGCACAATCCCCAAAGTGATACTTGTAGAACAATGACAGTCTGGCAACACGCCGTCTGTGATAAAGGCTTTGTATTTTTTTTTTGTCAAATTGTAATTCTTTAATTTTTAAACTCTTACCAGCCTAGGTAAGGACTATTATAAACAATATTCAGACCACGGATTCGTTCATGTTTTTTCAGCATAAAAAGTAACCTTTTATTGTTGCTTACAAAAGTACCTATTTGTATTTCTACAGAAGTAATAACATTTAAGTATTTACTTTCTTATGGCGTATACTAAGGCAAAAACAGAAAAAAAAATTGGTGTTTTGAATCCGTTTTGCGACGAAAATATTGATGGTGGAGCTTTGAAATGTATATATCCTGTAACACATATCTTGAAGGGTTTCTCGGAGGTCCCAAATGCTTGCCTTTAATTACATTGTAGTTGTTATAGTCTGTGTCTAGTTGCTTCGAACCCACTTTTTATCGGTGTCTCTAATTCGATTAGTACCAAATCAGTATAGTGATTCACACAGTTCATACCTATTTTTTAAAGGCCAGGGGGTGGCGAAAACCAGTCAAAATAACGATATTAAACGTAAAAACTTATTTGCGCCTACAAAATTTGTGATAAAAACCTGACCAGACACGTCATCTAATCGCAGAGATATTACTTAATTGATAGGTACTACATGGTATGCTGAATAGAAAACTAGCACTCTTTGCTGCATATAGGCGCGCGGGCCAAAATTTAATTTTTTGGGTTAGTTACCTGGTAAAAGTGATGACTTTTTGCTTACTTTAAATTAATCGTTTTCATTATGTACAGACAAGCCTCAAAACTGTCAGTTAAGTTGCACACCTAACTCAGTGGATTTTAATCCTCCACTTATCTAAGACAATAATAACTGCATACATTACATTTTAACACCACTTTCGCTGCGAAGATCTTAGTTTCAAACAATTGTTGACTGTACTGTGGTATTATTATGTATTATTAGGTCTTGTTCACTTTACCTTGTAATCTCCAGTCTTTAGTTTGTTGACTAATTGTTCCTCCACCTTCGTCTCTGTAAGGCATTCGGACCGGTGTTTCTTCAGTTTTTCTTTCTGTTCGTCCGTCAAGGCCTGAGAAAAAAAAATATCAGCAAAATCCAGCAAACACTTCATGGCACCAACCACCCACATAAGCCTTACCATATTGGGCAATGGTAGGGTTAATAAGTCATTGTCAGCAGCTATGTTAGTCCACTGCTTTAAACCTCCCTCAATGAGCGCTACAGCGGCATCCCACGGCGTCCTATAACTACTACGTTGCCGAGTCGCGGTCTACACTCAAGAACACGTTTACCCCAGCGGTTGTCGGTTTTTTACGAGATATGGCTGGCCCACTGCCATTTCAGATTGTTGATTCTTTGAGCTTTGTCGATCACTTTGGTTCTCTGTCAGGTATTGGTTATTCGAATTCTAACCGTCAGAGAAACAATAGCTTTTAAGGTGAACAATCTTAAGCTTAGTTTTATATAAATATTGACCTGTATCTAAATCAAATTATATTTAGACTTAGATAGGCGAATAACATTGTATTATATTTTAAGCATTATACAAACTTATTAGTGGTTAATTTTTCGCTTCTTCCACTAGTGGACAAAAAATTTAAGCGAACAAAATCAATAACATTTTGTTTCTTATTACCTACTATTTATAAAACTGTTTATGTATAAAATTTGACTTGTCTAAGTGCTTATTTTGTAAGCCTAAAGAAATAAAGTTATTGAATTTTGAATTTTGAAACAAAATAATTATTTTGTAATAACTAAAAACAACGATAGAATGCAGGACAACTTGCAAACCCGAATCGAACTCCAAAGACCCAAGCAAAATAAATTTAATGTATTAAGTCAATTAACGCGTCTTTAAATTTAGTTTTTAATATTGTATGTATGTTAGTTTTAAGGTATATATTACTATGGACCGTAGAATAAGTTAAAATAAGATCTGTAACTGTTCTATAGTCTGAAATAAATGATTATTATTATTATTATTTATGATAATTGTAAGTGATTACCTGGGCCACGACGATGCAGACAGCGAAAATTACAAAAGTCTTCATGTTCCCGAGGTATTCCTTTTGACAAAATTTGTTAGGCAGTGGTGCGGGATGAACGGGGAACGTATTTATACCCGAGGGATCTGCAGTTATTGTCGCCTAATCTGTTGGGATGAGCAACATTTTTACTTGCGAGCGTATATGTGTAATTCGTGCTTTGGAACTTTTTTTACCACAAAGCAATAAAACGATATAATTATGCACTTTAAGTAAATTTGACGACCTCTGTGCCGCGGTGGGCGAAGGTTCACCATGCAAGAGGTTGTGGGTTCGATTCCCGTCTCGGGACGAAATGTTTGTACGATCTGCAGATATTTGTTCCAGGTGTTCTTGTCGTTTTCTATGAGCAATAAAACATATCTATCTATGTATTGTATGATGTATGTATATCAGTTATCTAGTACCAATAACACAATCTCTGCTTAGCTTGGGGCTAGATAGTGTTCTGTGAATTGTCCAGCATTATTTATTATTATTAGTATTAAATAAGGTATCATAATATGATACCTTATTTAATCTCACTAATATTTTAAGCGTGAAAGTTTAGATGGATGGATGGATAGATAGATGGATGGCTGTTTGTTCCTTTATCACGCCAGAACGGCTGAACGGATCTGAATGAAATTTGGCACAGAGATAGATTATAGTCTGGAATAGAACATAGGCTACTTTTTATCCCGGACTTCCACGGGAACGGGAACTACGCGGGTGAAACCGCAAGGCGCTGCTAGTATAATATATAAGAGAGGCTAGAATCCCGTCTTCATGTTCTCGTGTCATGTCCTTCATAGGAGTCATTCAAATTATGACTTCAACACACACGTAGTGTTCAGATTTCTGCTACTGATGTTTATATGAATAGATAAAATATTTAACTCTCAACCTCGTTAGGAATCTGATTAATTTAGAGTTATGAAAAGGGAAAAAAAAACATTGTACGTCATGAACAGTATTGTTTATCCGTCGATGCATATATACAATGAAAGCTAATGTAAACGTACAAAATCTCATAGAATAACCAAAGGTACAACCTACCGTATCTATTTTGCGAGAGATTGTTAGGTACAACAAGATATTCGCAACATGTAAGGAAATGGTTTATTTTGAAATATACAGGGTGTACTTAATGAAGGGGCACAGAAGACCAGCGCTGCAGTGCTCCCCGAGCTCCTGCAGCACCCGCTGAGCAGCCTTTTGGTCTCACATTATTTTTTCTAATTAATTTTCTTTTATCACTGTTTTTTCTTGTGTAATCTGAACCAATAAACATTTTCTTATTCTTATTCTTCATCCCAAAATGTTGGTGACACCTGCAAACCAGTGCGTAGGATTGTCTGGACCGATCAGGACTGTTTGAAGTAACCGGTTCCATCCACACTACGCGATATTAAAGAACTGGTTGCCTTGAAGGTTAAAGGGACGACTGCGTGTTATTACTGGAATAGCTTTAGGATTGGACCAGATTACCCTTAGAGGTTTCTTGACAATTTAGTGTTTTAGTTAGTATGTAATTTTTTTTAACTACTTATCTAAGTAAGAATAGACACGTTCCTTTGGCATACATATAAGTCGATATGGCAGTACTTATAAATATGTATGCGACAGGAACGTGGCTATTCTTACTTAGGTAAAGGTAGTAAAATAAATTTCATACTAATAAAATACAAAATTGCCAAGAAACCTCTAGGGGTAATCTTCAAAAAACTGCTTCATCAGCATTACCTATCGTTACAAAGTTAAGCAAATAATTTTTATGTTCGTATGTGTTTATTGTTTTTTGTAGGTTATGCAAATATTTAGTAGAGTTAGTATTATATAATTTCTCTTTTTCAAGTGCCACCGTCTTTTTTGTTCGTACATGTCCAGTCCATCCCAAGGTCGCCTGGAAGAGATCGCTCATAGCGATAAGGCCGCCTCTGTACTTCTTCTCGTAGCTTTTATTTCTGTACTGTTTTCTGTGTTTGTGTGGTACAATAAAGAATCATCTATCTATCTATCTGATACCGATACTGCGAATTTGTTGACTTCGTTTTGTTTTCTCTCTCTGTAAATCTCTCTTAATAATGATGATGATGATGATGCTGTTCTGGCGAATTTTGGCCATTGCGGTCAGTCTCAACGGATATTAGCCATGTGCGTAAGACATATTATAATGCACAAGTGTGTGCGCAAACACAGGTGCACACTCTTTCTCCCCTACAACTTCTCTCTTTACTCTTTCTGACTGACGACCCATCAGGTTACGAAACTAATGGATAACAATATCCATTAGTTTCGTTGGATATTGTTATCCATTAGTTTCGTAACCTGATGGGTCGTCAGTCAGACCGACACGACCGGGGAAAGGCGCAGGACGCTTAACGTGGCAGGCGCAGTTATTTTTTTACGTCCAGTTGGTTATTGAACTTTATTATTGCTAGGCAATTTTATAATATACTTTGGCAATTTAATGGTTGGTTATTTTATTTTATTGCCTTTCGTCATTTTTAGGGGTACCCAAAGGGTAAAATGGGACCCTATTACTAGACTTCGTTCCGTCTGTCCGTCTGTCACGCTGTATCTCATGAACCGTGATAGTTAGACAGTTGAATTCACAGATGATGTATTTCTGTTGCCGCTATAACAACAAATAGGTACTAAAAAACAGAATAAAACAAATATTTAAGGGCGCTCCCATACAACAAACGTGATTTTTTTGGCGTTTTTATAGATAATGGTACGGGACCCTTCGTGCGCGAGTCTGACTCGCACTCGACCGGTTTTATTCATTTTGGTGATTTAAAGTTCACACACTACTTTTTTATTTGTGCCAAATAGGCACGTAACACACGCTCGTCTACAATCTAATCTAGCTGGTTTTTTTATAGTCAGTAGTTTAGTTTACTAAGTTATAGTGGGTAGTCGTTTGACCACAATCTCGCTCTGCCCCCCTAGCACGGGGATTGTTGTCTAGGGTGGAATAGACAATAATGACCACCGCCAACAATCCAAATCCAATCCAATCCTCCCCCAACTAGATGGCGGTAAAAATTTACAACACTGTACCAGAAAACATAAAATGTATAGAAAAAAATTACATGTTTGAATCCAAACTAAAGGCGATACTCTTAAAAAAATGTTTTTACGAACTTGACGATTTCTTCAATGATAATTTTAGCGACTCGTAATTTTTGTAATAGGTATTGAATGCATTAATAATAAGTAAATACATCATAAGTAGAAAGGCATGAAACCTGGCCTGTCTTCCATTGCAACACCCTAAATGGGTACATACTGTGAACATTTTATGAACACTCACCTAACTACTAAGACCTGACTGTATGAATGCAATAAATAAAATACTGAAATACTGAAAAAATATAAGGATGAAAATATTTAGTAACAATTCCGCGAAAAAACCTTCTCCGATAAGTTCTAACCAAATGTAGTCCGCGTTGTAGAAGAAAACGACGCCAACTACAAAATGAAAAAATACCTATCAAAGCAAGTCGTCAACTAGTTTCGTCTCCCCACGAGACATCATCAGGACACCACAATACTCGACCTTAACACTGAGAGCGCCAAGCAACAACGGCAGAGTCCCACCAGAGATGTTGCCACTCCGAGCTCCGCTAAAAAAAAAAGTAATCTCTACATATATAAAAATCAATTGCTGTTCGTTTGTCTCGCTAATACTCGAGAACGGGTTGATTTAAATACTTTTTGATTTGTTTTGTTCTAATACGTACAGGGGTGGTTTAAAAGGGAAAAAAATATTTTATTTTATTTTCTTTATTCAGGACAATAAACAGCTGTACAATGTAGACTTATTACATAATGTTCTTATTTTATGTGATCCTAAATGTACAACCAATCGCATTATCCACAGATTTCTACAAAAGTTTTACTAACTACATAGTTGGCTGTTGTCTAAAAATATCTTACTATTAGTTATATATAGTTAATAGTACTATTGATAGTTTAGGTTATTTGTTTTAGTATGCTTAATTTTAGAGTGTCAATAAAAGTTATTTTTACATATTTAATATGAAAGATACGAAAAGGAGATGCTCTGAAATTTAATTTAATTATTATTTTGGAAAAAGGGGATTGGTTGAGTAGCTGAGCTAACGAAGTAGTGGGTAACCGCTAGTAGGTAATAGAAAATTGAACGTTGGTTTGGTAAAATCTCAACCCGTCCGCTCCGATCTTCCTCCTAACAGATAAATTGAGTTTCGACAATCAGACTAACTACATAATGCAGTAACGATTGTGATATTCCATTTGATGTGCGTTGACCTCTTTGGCCTCTGTAGTAGCTACATAGTACCTTCCTACTGTGTAATGTATGTAGGTAGGTTGTCGTAGGTAAGTTTCCACGTTTGGTAATCACGCTATCACATCTCACTTAGAATATAAATGCGATAGTTTGGATGGATGGATATTTGTTACTTCTTTACGTCAACAATACCTAACGGATTGGCTTATTAAATAAATAATGAATAATGCAATGACAATTCACACAGCATTATCTAGCCCCAAGCTATAAGCAGAGCTTGTGTTATGGGTACTAGATAACTGATATACTTAATACAATACAATACATAGATAGATATCTTTTATTATACATAGAAAACGCCCAGAATACCCGGCACAAATGTCTGCAGATCGTAAACATATTTGCGGGCGGGATGCGGGGGGCGAGGCGGGAATCAAACCCGCAACCTCCTGCGTCGCAGGCAGACCTTCGCTCACCGGGCCACATCGGTTGTCAAAGTCAGTTGTTTCCAGGGTATATGTATGATTTGTTTTGCATATAATTATGTACCCTGGAATAAATCACAGACTACTCTTTATCCTATACAAGTCAGTTCCCATAGGAGAGAAATAACCTTTTAATGTTTCTATAGACGCAACACGTGCGAAGCCACGGGGAGAAACTAGTTTTACAATAAATCTAACACCTGAATAGCCCTAATTAAAATGTATTTGAGAATGGTAGAAGGGCAGTGAAAGCGTTAAGGCATATGATTTGGTAGCCTTCTAGGAAAACGAAAAATCCATGACAACCGGGTCAGCTGTGGCGTGGCAGTGTGATAATTGGTCCGGGGGATAGCTGGTTTTATTTATTTATCTATTATTTATTTATTTAGAAGACAGTATCGCATCATAACAGTTTTTATTTTAATTCCAAGGCGAAGGTATATGAATGTAATGTATATGTAGTTTACAAATTAAAAATTAAACAATTCAAAGTGAAAGTGAAAAGACAATAAAACAACTGCAATAGGGAAAGTCGATGAAAACGTTGCAAATACAGTGAAATTCGCATTTTGGCAAAGTCCAACGCATGCGCCTACACCATACTTAGTACATAAGCGGACTGAACGTGGCCTAGCTGCTAACACAAAACTGGATCCCTTTGATATGTAAACAAACGTAGCTGTATTTTGTCTTTGGTTGTGATTGCGGTCGAATTTATATAAGTAATGTGATTATGTGACTTTGATTTAAAATGGCATATGCATATAGACAGAGGTGAGTTTTTTTTGGATTCCGTTTATTTTTATAGAGAATAGGAACATTATTTACTAGGCAGCTGCTTAGGTACTTTGAGAGGTATCATGATTGTACTTTTTTGATTCTTAATTAAGCAGTTATTCAATTTATTTGGTGTGTAATTTCTAAATTAATGATTCAATAATTATATTTGGTTCATTTTTAACACGTTATTTGACTAAAATAATTTAGTTGGTTCCGTTGAATCAAGCTACCTAATGATTATTTTTAGTCTTGGTAGACCAATTCGATATAATCAATAATTGATATGAAACAAAAGTTATTAAAGTTTATAAATATTCATCCCTATAGCAGTGTATTATAAACAACTTCACGTCGTTACGAAAAAGCCGCAGTGCGCAGTCGTACCAAACCACCTTCATGGTAGTTGAAACCAAGCATTTAGGAAACATCACATGAAAACACCAAATATCACTAAAATAGACAATAATATTACAAGAAAAGATCATTAAAAAAAGTCTGTTTACTAGAATTTAAATAGTAAGATGTGAAATTGGATAAGACTGCTAAAAAGACAGTAAGTTGAACCTTTTGATAAACACTTGTGTTGTTTTTAGACTTAGAATGATCATAGAAGTGACAGAAATGAGTGAATATATTTTTTCTTCAAAGTTTTTAGTAGTATTTACTGAACCTGCAATCATTATTTATAATTTTTCCATGTTGTCGCATGTGAACCTTGAATGTAACCTATCAAACAAATGTTTCTTCTGTCAGGGTCATGATATTTTAGTTTTTCACTTAGGTACCTATATATTTTAGAGCCTTCATACAGGTTTCCTAGATTTATATTGTCTTTATTCGCTTACATTATTTGTTATTTCGATTAAAAGTTATAACCATCTGCTATAAATACATTGGTATAATTTCGGTCAAAATTATGTTTGTCGAGTATATTTTCTGTCGTAACAATGAAGTAAATAATACTTGTAATAATTTTATTCTGTTATTGTAATTTTGAGATTTTATCATAATTGCGGCAAGCTGAAGACAGGGCGCTATGGCGCTCATTAGGGAGGCCTATGTAGGCTATATGAGGTTTCCTTAAACCATCGATTGATTGATGATTGGATTGTTTAATTATATAGTTTGATAATATTTATTATTCTGTATTTTGTTAGGGTAGTACCATAGACTAGTAATAAGTATATTTCGGGTAGTACCTACCCATTTCTATGTCATAGTGTTTTATATGGACTGTGTTGTCTGAAATAAAAATATATTCATTCATTCATTGACCTTGCCATCTTTCTGCTCACTAAATATTTGATTAAGTCATTGAAATGACGACCCTTCGGTTCATTTCTAAAACCGGCTTACCTTCTATAGACTGTTAATGTAACTTCATGTTTTGGTATCGTAGGTACTTCTAGGTGCATCATATATTTTTCAAGGTGAAAGGACCTTTTCAGGAATTTTCTTGAAGGATCGACCTCTACAATAGAATGCCTACTTAACTTATAGCAAATAAATGCTTTATAGTTACTAATATTGTCTACTAAAATGCTAGTTATAAGTTTTTATAAAGAAACTCGTTAATAACTAATTAGCAAAATAATATATCAAACCAAATCACTGGTCTGATATATATACTAATTATTTTCAAACGTAATTAAAAACTTTACGGATATTATCATCTATGACGTCAAGAATCCAACACGAAACGTCCGTAAGCAATATTATAAGCTGTCGCATTTGCGTGCCGTCGTCGGCAATAGGTGGGCGGACGTTGACATCGACGCTTTACAAGAAAAATAGCACACGGGTTGGCCCGCACTGCAGCGATCGATCGCCGCTCACCACGCATGCGCACAACCACCACTACCCTTCAGTGACACAACAGGCACGGATCACCGCGAGTCTCCGATATGCCTAAACCAACACCAGAGGAGGATCTGGTGATACCACCGCAGGACACCAAAATATGTGGAACGATATGTGTGTGTCAAATGACAGCAGTGCTCAGTGCCGTGGCTATCGTCTACCTCACCGTCGCGATCTACATGCCCTACACCAGAGCGATCGCCTCCGGTATCGACCCCACTCCGATCATGTGCACCACAACAAGGACTGTCAACAAAGACAACTGCGACTGGGGCTCCTGCGGCGAGTGGTGCCTGAGCAAGACCTCGGGTGCCTGCATCCAGATCTACGTCAACGTCAGAAAGAACGGAACCAGTTTACTCCTATCAGAATGCGGGAGTGCTGCCAATAAAACTTGCTTCGGTATTGATCAGGAAAACGCCAAGAAGTACCACTGCATCAGAGATGAGTGCAAAAATCTAACTGGAACTTTCAACTGCACCGAAGGAAAATGCATCAATATCACCGACGCATTCGAATGTGCTTTTCGAGAAACAGATCCACCGCTAAAGTGTTCAGGGAGACGTGGGAAAATAACGTGTATAGACGTTCACGGGTTATACTCGTGCAATAGAGGGACTTGTAGGAAGATTAGAACGCCGTACAACTGCGATCGTCGCTGTGTAGACATCCCGACCCGCAACAAAAATGTTATAGTTCTCAGTGGTGACAGAGTTTTCCTAGCTAGGTGTGCTAAAGTGGGGTCTGAAGAAAACGGGACAGTTCTTTGGAATGACTCTGGCGAAGAAGTGCTCATGTTATCTTGCCATGCAGTTCATAATGGAACAGCTGGTGTCGTAGCAGTAGATTGTATCAACGCTGCTTTGCTGCCTCGCACTGATATTTCAGATTTAACAAACTTCACATACTTGCAATACTTATACCAGACCAGAGCAACTCCTAACCGTATAATCGCTCCATCTGAAGTAGAGTTGACTCTTGCTAATGACAGTAGACTTATGATCAACTTAGAAGGATGCGTTAACACTCTAGCTGATGAATGCAAGGACTTCCTGAAAGACTTCGGCCGTGATGGTGCTGATCATAATGCGAAGGCCAGATTCCCTTGTTTCTACATGGAAAACAGCCCTGACACCGTTGTCGCTCGCTTTGATCTAGAAACCACGTACCACCAGTTTGTTATAGCACTGGTCATACCAACAGTCCTCGTGGTGGTTTCATGTATCACCTTGGTGGTCTGTCAAAGGTCGATCGTTGTCGGCGATGACGCGAAGATGAGATTCAAATGCATTGCTGATAAGAACGATCTACCGATGGATCCGAACGATCCTGTTTCTCCACTCTGAGATCAGTCACGTGAGAAATTTTCGTAAAACATTATATATTATTTGATATAATTTATTTAAGTTATTTTTTTTATACAATGACGAATTTATTAAGATGACGTCAGAAGAAACAAGCAAACGTTCTTTGTAAAGATTAGTCGTCTCTATCAAATCATTATATCAGCAGCATAGGGCAGCTTACAAAAAGCTCATAATACTTCAATTTTATCCAAGGGTTCCAAGTAGGGTGTTGCGGCAGTAAAATGACCTTGACACGATTCTGCCGTGACTCAGTCGTATTTCAGGCAATGAATATTTTATTTGCAGGCTTTGAAATGGTAACACGAACCACGTCTACCATTCCAATTTAGCTATTACCTGCTGTTAAATATTTTATTGGATTTCTTACTGTATTTCACCGTTGAAAATGTCAAGGGCTATATAAGGATATTGATGGACAGTGACATTTTACCGACGTAATAATAGTAACCACTTAAATTGTCAACTTACAAGATAATAATCGATTATTGTTTCAAATGTATCACAATAATGTTTTCCTTCGTTAGCAGGAAACTAGTGTACTTACATATTAAAAGTGTATTTTTTTTCTGTTTCAGGCGTTCCCCTCCTTTGCGAGGGTCCGGCTAGTTCATTAAGAGACGATTAAACGCTTGCTATGCTTCTTACTGGCTGAAATTCTCGGACCATGTCTTCTATGAGCCGATCACGGACCAGCCTCTCACCAGCTGCGTCTGAGAGGTCCACCCTCCCCATGGGCGTGTCGGCGGAACCAGAGAGCCCGGAAGAGTTGATACCCCATGAACCGACAAGGGAAGAGCTTTTGAACCAATTCTTCGAGCGATTTAAACTTTACACATCGATTAGCCTAGGCACCGCTGCTATCCTATCACTATTCGCTTTTCTCTTCCTTATACCCTTTGTCATAGAACCAGCGGTGCAGACGATACTGGCTGAATTTGTCCCAGAGGCAGGAATATGCGCTGTATCAGAGCACGTTCACGCGGAAACCTTGACGAACTGCACATGGGCGTCTTGCAGAGAAGGCTGTACAACAGCGCATACAAAATGCCACAAGATAAGAGTTAATTTAGCTAGAAGACCATTTATTGAAGACGCGCCAGTGCCTAAAGAATGGGACGCGACTGATTTGCGTTTCCTGATAAACCCTGAAGGTTGTGGGTATCCGCCTAGAGTGAACTGCTCAGTGTTTGCGAAGGAGTATGCTGGGCCGAATGCGCCGAAGGTTTTTCCCTGTTACTATAGTATGACGCGACCAGAGTTAGTCGTGGCTAGGTATTCCTGGGACAGTACGATTCGGGGGCTGATCCTGGCTCTTGTTCTGCCGACTACTGTGTTCGTCTTCAGTCTCAGTGTGCTTGCCTATTGGCACTGTCGATGCTGTAACAGGGCTTGCAGCAGGCGAGTGCACGCAGAATCCTACGCCAGTAAAGAGGAGTAAGTATTAGGTATTACAATCGACATTTTCATGTCCTTACCGTAACTCACATGTTTAACAGCACATTGTGCATTATTCCACATTCTTTTTTAAACTTTTTTCTTCCTGTTCACGTCTTCTTTCTCTAAATGTTTTAATAATCTTTCTAAAAGCTTCAATTCCAAATAGTAGTTGAATACCTACATTTTAACTGGTTTCTTGACCTAAATTTCATATCTATCCTCTAAGTTTCTTCAAGTAATTTTCTAAGATGTGTCATTAAATTAAAAATTTATGGTAGTTTCAGTACACATTTTTACTTTAAAAATGGACTTTCAGGTCCGCTTTCACCTTTCAAGAAAGAAAATAGTTTTTACGGATTTTTTATACAAGTACGTTTCCAAGTTGAGTTTTGAGATGCACTGAATTCTTAGGCCCGTATTATGAAAGCATGCTCAGTCATCGAGCTCTGCTTGAGTGATGCTTATGTCTAGTTTTGAGTGAATACTAATTTTCAAACAATGCTTGGGAGCTCATGTCAAAATCTACACTCACTCAAGTAGCCGTCAAGAGCGGATTTCCTCCGTCCACGCCTTCGAGTAACTGCTTAGACATATTATTGAACGGTTACCAAGCATTACTTGAGTAATTAACGCTTGAGTAGAGATCACGTAATGACTGCTTAAGTAATGCTTGGGGAAGCTTTCATAATACGGGCCTTAGAATGTGATTGTCAAACACTTGTATGGCATAAGATGAATTTAACAAGCACTTTTAGTTTTGATTCTATTTTTTTTTGTATCATCGTAGTTATAAATCTAAAGCCCGCATTAAGAAAGCTTAACCAGTCATGGAGATCAAGCATGCTTGAGCGACATTTATGGCATAGAAAATCGTTACTCAAGCATAGATCGATGACTCACGGGCCTAAATATCATGTATGATGATGACTCTAAAACAAAGTTCCTAAGGTTTACTTTCTCATTACAGTAGCAAGCTGCTCTGCGAGTTGGATGAAGACCCAAGTGACGATGTCTTCTGACGCCGAGCCTCTGCCGCCCGCCGCCGCACCTCCCCCCGAGCACATGGATACACACAGTTGTAGGAAAATGAGAAGTCATATGCAGGACAAAGTCATTTGATGAACATGCAGGATTGATTCATTTGAATGCAGGACTAATTCGTATAGATGAAGATTAAAGTCAATTTGAACGTGAGCAGGTTAACTACGAAGCTTTTGTGTGTTGGAGGAACACTTAATTCCTGAACGAGGGACATCTTCAGGGGGAACCCGCTCACATTCAAAATGAATTCGTCAAACTACGACAGTTTTTATAGAAAAAAAGTAATTCATTTGCAGGACAGGTCATTTTGAATTTAAATGCAGAATAAAGTCATTTGTTAGGAGAAAAAAATCATTTGAATTCTATACAGCCAGTTTGTAATTTGTATGCAGGTTGAAAAAAAAGACTCTGACATCTGATTTCTTATACCATTTCAAGGTTTGTCTTACGGTAACAATATATTAATGTGAGAGTTTGCGGACCGAAGTAAGTAATTGTTTAACGATTCTTGGGAAAAAAATCTAAATCATCCATAAAGTAAATTAATTAAAATCTCGTATGGTACAAAATTTTACAAGAATCCTCATTACTAATAATAGTATTTCTAATCAAAAGTGCAATTAGTAAACATAAACTTACTAAATTATTATCTTTCCTCTATTTAGTGCATTCAACTGTGAGGTGCTATAAATAATTTTAAAAATCAGTATTATTAATTCAAATATGCGGTGGGCATCGGCGTCGAGGCTTTTTGCTTGAAATAGTAATAAGTGTAAAATAATAAATAACGTCTCTTTATTCTATGGGCTATGCCGGATTTATAATGTATGTATTCTTAAATTTTTGCTTCCGGAAACGCGTGAATTTTTTCGTTCTAGTTATAAGTTAGAATAAATACTTATCTATAAATAACAAAAAATATATCATTAAAATCATTATTAACATGTTGAAAATCGTGTACCTAGTGAAGTGATAATTTTGCTGTGTTTGATTAATGTTTTATTTTTGTCCACTTACACATGATATACATAAAATTTGATTAAAATAATAAATACAAATACTGATTTATTAAAAAAATATAAAATTATTACTATCATATTAAATATTAATGTAAATATTTCTGATCTTAGGATAGACTGCTTAATTTCATTATTACTAGTAAATTGTTATTTCTAATTGTTATAGTATATTTATTATTTCGTGACGCCGTAGGTATGCTTAGAAAAAAATATAAATAACTTTCAGCTATTTTATATCTAAGTCTGCCTTAAAAATGAATATAATGATAGTTTTAAATACGAATTGTGCATTTACAACTTTTAAATTTACAAAAACATGATCAAATCTTGGCTTGTTAATTAAATTGATTTAAATTGTTCGCGATAAATATACAAAAATCTGCCATTTAATATGTGATATTAAATTAAAGAAGAGATAAGCGAAAATGTATGACTGGGATAGTGAGTTATATTGCAGTTAACTATTATTATTTCACTAACTTAAAAAAAACCTAAAAAATATATTTATTTTTGTGAGTTTTGCAACATGACAGCATAATTGATTCACCTCTAGCCAAACTCGATCAGAAATGTTTGTAAACAAACCACAACACGAAAACGAAAACTCAGATTCTCGGCATCTAGATTCAGATATAAAATTGTTATCAATATTTTTTAAGGAAAGATTGTCAAGAAATGTTAATTGCGTATAAAAATACACGGCAAAAAAAACAGTGTATTTTAGGTTTAGTATGGCTGGTTAATTTGCAAACATTCTTATCGAATTTGGGTGAAAAATTTATGTGTGTAGGAAGGTGCTTATTGTCAGCACCAGTAATTACAATAACAATGCTTGATGAGCTTATAAGCAAAAAAATTCAACGTTTTCTTGTACTGTGTAAAAGTTATTAGCTACCACAAAATTTGTTGTTTGTTTTTTTACATTTATGTACCTGAATCTAAGCCGACTTAGGTACTTAAAATTTGCTTTGAATCTTTGTAAATACATAATTTTTTTTGACGTAGAGCTTCTCTGAGCGAAAGATAACTAAAGACAATATTTTCCAATCACGTAGAATAATTCAATGAATTTGGTGTTATTATTTGGTTCCTTTTATAATCATAAAAAAACCTATAATGGCTACAAAAATAACCAATGATTATCAACTAATTTAGGTAACGTTGATAATAATTTTGAGTTGACTTCATTATGCAAATGATTTAGCTGAGTACGCCATTGGACACAAAGTGTTCAAACTTTAAAGACAAATAAAGCTTTGGTTTTAAACAATGTGTTTCAATTATTTAAATTAAATTAATAAACCTATTTGCTACTTGCAGACTGTTGCAAACAATCAACAAGTAGCTCAACTGATCCATATCAATACCAGTCGGAAGCGTGCCCAAGACGCTAGCTGCATTGCCCCGCTGTATAGCAATACTGATGCGCTGCGCCAGATACTCACCAGCTCTCGGGTCACGCGTCGCTTCTACCAGACGCTCAGATAATTTTTTGAAAACCCTGAGAGCCTCGGTACCCCACGGACCTAGGGTTTCGACTCCAAGGGGAGCAAATGCGTATGCTCTATCGAGACCTGCATATTTGCGCCTCTTGAGATCTTCGGCCAAATCTGCCGCCGCACCAGCCCTCACGGAAGTCCTAGGAAGATGGGAAGGTGCGAGTGTTTGCTACTTTTTTAGTACTTAACTAAATAAAGCTGAGAAATTAACACATCATCATCTAGCTCCAAGCTAAGCAGAGCTTGTGTTATGGGTACTTGATAACTGATTTATTGATATAAATTACTTAAATAGATATTTTTTATTTTAATGAGGGCTTTTCAATGCTAATAAAAAATAAGTGGTTGCCATTGACTAAGATAGACGGCGCTGTATGAAACTCAAGTTTCAAAAATCGAATGGAAACGGTGGAAACAGAAAATTATTTCGTTGTTTATTTTATAACACTTGACATTACAGACTTTTGTGGAGCGCCATCTAATGTAGTAAATAAATAGTAAAAATAAAAAGCGTGGTTGTTTTTTTTAATATTGCATTGAAAAGCCCTCATTATATAAAAGACCCAGAATAAATATCTGCAGATTGTTCAAACATTTATCCCGAACCGGGAATCGAACCCGCAACCGAAAGGCGGCTTTCGTCCGCTGCACCACTGAGGTCGACTGAATATACTGTTGGTGAATAAATTTGGCTAACCTCAGAATGGGTTGGTACGATACTTTTTATAGCATACTGCAAAACAATTAAGGCGTCCCTCTTATAAGGTTACTTTAGTTTCGTTCAATTAGGGTACCGTGGGTAGTTTATTTCCTGGTTACATATAATTGCGTTGCAGTGACCACATTATTTTCCATGGATCAATAAAAAATATAATTTAACACGGCAGGTAAAGTCACGATTCAACGTAGGCGGAGCGACAAGAAATGCCTATTTTATTATTTATAGGTCTATATGAACCTGTTCGCAAACGACATTTGAGCGAGACACTTGCGTTTAGGAGTTTTCGTACCGAAGTTGATGGGTTGGTAACTATAATAGAAACATACATATGCTGGATATAGAAACATACATTGCAGACATATGCTGGATCCGGCATGTTAAAGACAGGATGCATTATCCAATGTCCAGCTGTGGACTTGTACCTACAGATGATGATGAAAGGCCTTAAACTTGAAAAAACAATCCCGGAATTGAAGAAGTTGTTTTGATACCTCAATTAAAAATGGCTGGTTTGACACAAACCAAAACTTATTACGGACAGCTTATTACGAAATCTAAGCTACCACTAACTAGTTCTAGCTGTAGTCATAACTCTGTAAGTAACTACAGATGTAGTTATAGTCACGTCTGCTAGTTATAGAGTTATGACAACAGCTACAGCCAAATTAAATAAGATTGTTATAAAAAGTGGTTGCGCGTTGAAGTCTTTTGTATGCTACGTGGGTTCGGTTCGTAGCACTGTAGTAGGTAGTTCTACAAATACAAATACAATACAAATACAAATACAAAAGGCATTTATTTACTAAAACAAAAAATTATAAACAGATTACTTGTGGTCCCCGCACTAGGTTCAAAACCTGTATCGCGGGAGGCCGGTTTACAATTGCGATTAATATATAAAGAAAGTGCTTAACAGAGCAGCAGGCCACTCGAGACAATAATGAAATAAATAAAATATATATCAAGCTATTATATAAAAAAGACGAAAATCTTAAACTCAACATTATAACAAGCCGAAAAGGTACTTTAAGTACCTATTCTCGTATATCTACCTATCCTATCGTACCTATCGTATATCTACGTTTGAAAAATGTATATCTTCTATTGAAGGAGGATGCAGAATAAAAAGTAAGGAATAGTGAGATAATAACAGTGGAAGAGGGGAAACTCCCCTGCACAGTGGTAAAATTTGAAACACGACTTTGAGTTCTAGAGATATAGTTTCGTTATACTATTTGCGCTGTGTCTACTCGAGCGAATATCTTCTCGCGCAAGTGTCCTTCGCACAAGTGACTCCCGCGCAAATATATTTTACGTGCATACCTACTACTATTCTATAGGTACTGTACTAGACCCCGATCACAGATTGTATTGCTTCTTTTGTAATCGCTACGCTAACCGCTCCGCTCGTCGCTATCATTGCGACTAATCCGTTGCATGTTATAAGGAATTCCGAGTAGGTACCTATTAAAAGGGTTGAACGACCTAACTCGCCACTTGCGTTTTACTGCATTGCCGTAGGTAGGTAGGTATTCACTAACTTATTTTATGGGCTTATTACAGTGTTTTTATTAGTAATCCGCATCATATTCTTTTTTTTTAAACATGAGCCCTTGACACCTTACATGGTTTTTCTCTAGGTCTCATGGTTTCTGATTTAGTAACACTCGCAAACCAACTCAAAAAGGCAACCTGTAACCCGAATCTAGAATATTTATGTGATATTAAATATGATACTGGTAATAAGATACTACTATATTTACATGATACTAAATTCAACTGAATTTGGGTTGAAGTCTTTTGTATTTCGAATTCAGTTGAATTTAGTTTAAATATGATACTAAATTCAACTAAATTTAGGTTCAAATCTTTTGTATTTCGAATACATTTGAATTTAGTATATGTATGATACTAATTCAACTTAATTTGGGTGTCAGTCTTTTGTATTTCGAATTGTTTATGAATGATACTAAATATTCAAATGAATTTGTGTCAACACATTTTTTGGCATAAAAATTAAATGGTCGCTCCAAAAATAATAGAGGTTTTAATTTTTCATTCCAAAAATGATGTGGGTAAAATTCACCTCAAAACACGATGTTTCAAGTCATCCAACTCTACTTACTCAAGTCTTCACTGAACTTCTAAGTGCCACCATAATGTTTGTAAGGCTGTGGTGTGTTCAGTTAAGGGAAGTCTTGACATCGAGGATACAAAAGTTTTTGTCGCAATCAAAGGAGGTTGGAGTTTGTAAAGAAGTACTTACTGACCTTCTTCCCACTAATATTAGTATATGTCAAAGTTTGGATGGATGGATGGATAGATAGATGGACGGATGTTTGTTACTTATTCACGCCAAAACGGCTGAACGGATCTAGATGAAATCTGGCACAGAGATAGATTATAGTCTGGAATAGAACATAGGCTACTTTTTATCCCGGAATTCCCACGGGAACGGGAACTACGCGGGTGAAGCCGCCGCTGCTAGTAGGTATTCACATTCAGGTAGGTAGTAATAAGTTAATAACTACTGAGCTGTCAAGGAAATCGATAACTGTTGTTTTGATAAATCGATAATAATATCGATATGTCAAAACAATACTAGACTTGGCAGGGCCACGGGCCACTACCGTGACCCCTGATTTGATAAGCTGTAATACCTACTGTAAGGGTTTGCTATTTTACTATAAAAACTATCGTAGTTTGACGTATTCATTACGGATGTAAGCGGGTTAGCTACGAACCTTATTTGTGTTGGAAGAACACCAATAAATAATGTTGGTGTTCTTCCAACACATATAAGGTTCGTAGTTAACCCGTTTACATCCGTAATGAACCTACTGTAAGTTTGTTTAATACTGTTTTAAGTTTGTTTAATCTTTTTCTTGTGGCTTCTTTCACGTAATGGTTTATTGTTTCATAGTCTAGCGAGCCATGTGTAGATCTTGTTCAAAGTTGACTTCATTTGTTTTTTCTTATCCATGCTGACGTCACAAATCCGGGTTTCCAGTATACGAAAAACAAAAGGTGATCGCGCAAGCTTTGAATAATTTATCGGGTTTCGAAATCGATGAGAAGGCCTGTACGAGCCTCTAACATCCATATCCAGGATACAATCTAGCTTCATTAAAAAAAAATAACATTATGGAGAACCATACAGCCGTTACGTCGTGAAAGGAACTTATCAGACAAACAGACAGTCGCACCTACTTTCACAGTTAGGTAAACCATTTTCTATGAACTTATAATAAAATCAACTTTGATTCGTTTGTATTTTGGGATCATTTGGGAAAAAACGACATTTTTTTTTCACAGATGCTCCTAAAACGCCAGTCGAAGTAAAAATTAAAAACAAAAAATATTTGAACCTCGCGCCAACCTGCGATGAAAATCATTTACATTCAAAGTCCAAATAATTATAACGCTTGGACAATTTACACAGCATTATCTAGCCCCAAGCTAAGCAGAGCGTGTGTTATGGGTACTAGATAACTGATATACATAATACAATACATTACATAGATAGATATTTTTAGTATACATAGATAATGACCAGAACACCCGGAACGAATACCTGCAGATCGTACAAACATTTGTCCCAGGGTGGGAATCGAACCCGGAACCTCCTCTGTCGCAGGCAGACCTTCGCCTACCGCGCCGTAGATCGTCATCAACTAGTTTTACCTTAAAATCAACCACGTATACCAGTTAATTCTAGTGATTACAAAGTAAAATAGTAAAAACTGGTTTTAACAAGTGAAAACTCGTTCTCACTACAAAGAGGTTTTTACTGTAACAATGACTGTTTGTCACCTTAGTGGTAACTTTCAAAGGAATGGACCTCTCTACCACCCATCTAGAACCATCCAACTGCTTGAGATCAGGAGTAAGAGAGAGCAACGTTGGAAACTTGCTCGCGATATTTCAAAGGAGTCAAGTCTTTCAGGCGTTTAGAGTACTAGTTGTACTGAAAATCTATGTAGTTATTTATACAGTTAGGTAAGCCTATGGTGAGTGCACCAAAACTTACAAAGTATACTTTAAACCACTCAAAAACTGATGCTAAATGCACTAACCTATTACAGGCCGACACAGCATGCAAAAATAAAACCGGCCAAGTGCGAGTCGGACTCGCGCTCGAAGGGTTCCGTACCACTATCTATCAAAACGGCAAAAAATCATGTTTGTTGTATGGGAGCCCCGTTAAATATTTATTTTATTCTGTTTTTCAGTATTTGTTGTTACAGCGGCAACAGAAATACATCAACTATGAAAATTTCAACTGTCTAACTATCACGGTTTATGAGATACAGCCTGGTGACAGACGGACAGACGGACAGCGAAGTCTTAGTAATAGGGTCCCGTTTTTACCCTTTGGGTACGGAACCCTAAAAAAACATCAAAGTAGTTAAAACTATAATACATAGCAGTAAGTATTGTAGAGATAGAAAAAGCTTTAATGAACTTACTACTTACTAACATGCTAAAAAACATAATACGAAAACAAAAAACATAAGGTGATAGTTCGTAATTTACACATTGATACGGTAAACTGGTAAGGAAGGACATCGATAAAATCCATACAAACAAACAAGTGGCAGTAAAAACAAATAAATGAACATTTTCTTAGAGTGAAGGTAATTTTGTGCTTCGATTTAACCTTTACAATGACCAAGCGTCTGGACGAGGTTTTTTGAGTTGAAAAAGTGATAGAATAATACTACCAAGCCAGAAAATGGTAAATGCCTGTAAAACGGGTCACATGTGTAATTAGAGGTGTTCAAAACTAGGCATAGGTTAGTGGCTTGCAGTCGCTTATTTTGCAGGCACGAACAGGCAGTTCATATTTAAAATATACGTTTCATGGGAGGGGAGGCTTTTGCCCAGCAGTGGGACATCATCATCATCATCAGCCTACTGGTTCACTGCTGGACATAGGCTTCCCCTAACGAGCGCCTTAGAGCAGTCTTCAGCTTGATGCATCAAGCATCTGCCTGCAGCCTTCATAGGTCGTCATTATTAAATTTACTTATTTGATTTTTATTATTTTTTATATATATATTTTATATATATATTTATCTGTTGTTAAAGTGACAATAGTAACACACATCCTGTCAAAATTTCAACTGTCTACCTTTTACGGTTCATAAGATACAGCCCGCTTACGGACGGACGGACGGACAGACGGACGGACGGTAGAGGCTTAGTATAGGGTCCCGTTTTTACACTTTGGCTACGAAACCCAAACAATGTGATCAAAAACCAGCGATCCAAATAGGTTTTAGAATGAACATTAAGATTTCTTTTACTTTGAAAAATTATGATAATAACTGATAGTTTGAGATTTGTCAACAGTTATTTATTAAAACTAATTAACTTCATTTGTCTCATTTAGCTAAATGCTAAGAAAATTAAGAGAAATAAAGGTAAACTAGGGTGTGTAGAGCAATTCACTAATAATTACTCTCTCTACATCAGAAACAAAAAGGCTCATTAACCACAAAGCCTAAAAGCTCCATTGAACCCTTCACCAGACACCGCTAAAGCGACACTACTCAGCAAAATTACCCATTCCCGGATACAATGTCCAATTTCGCCTGAAACGAAAACGCAGGCTACATAAATTTTGTATTAGGTAGCGCATACATTTGGAAAGGAAAACAATCTCTATTGGGTTCGGCTCGGACTGTAAAACAAGACAGTCTGTCGCCACACGTTGTCCTTTTTCCAGGTTAGTGTTATTTGCCCTCTTTTTTCATTAAATATTGAATTTTACTGCTTTAGCTTTAGAGTAAATTTTGGAATACAAAAAATTTACTAGCTCCGCTAGTCACTCTACCAAATGTTTGTAGAGTTTATTTTGAACTGTGACAGGTTTGATTTTAGCTTCAATATCGCTTGGGGAGTTGTTCTGTGGAAATCTGGGAAGTGGAATTTGTGTTCGTAACTGTTTTCTGTCTGTGGTTCAGCCAGCACATGATATCGCTGTATCGACCGGCCCGACCGACGCGCGCACTCTTTTAAAACAATGTCATGTCAATGGTACGAAATTTAAAAACAAATTCATATGAAATTCAAAATGAAATTAATAAACAAATAGACTCCAAATATTACACAGTATTTTAAATTTAGATTTTCAAATTCGAATAAGGTTCCTAATGAAAATTTGCAAATTTCCTGGCTACACTCTTTGTTTCTGATATCTTTTTAGTTTTTGCTGTGAATAAAAAAATGCTTCGAAAACAACAAGTTTAAAATTTGTAATATTATTAGAGTTTTAAAAATAGCATGGGGTAAATATTAGGTTGCTGATAGGGTGCCAATAAGGGCAATACTACAACCTGCGCCCAGTAGTAGCTGCGTCGGGCTTTCGCGTCGACGTCTAGCAAGACGCCGATAATATTAAATCACAAAATACGCTTATTTTATCAAAATACTATGTTATAATCCAACAAAAACAATATGCTACTTTGAAATCCTTATTGTTTTTACGTTTTTAGTGGTTCGGTGTTCGTTTTTTGTGTAAATTGGCTGTGAAACACGAGTTTATATAAGGCTGGTTTTCTACTATCTGGATTACTATTTTTAGACTGCACCACACGTTTTCACTACACATTGACTTTCGATTTTATGTTTTAGGTAGCTGTTGATTTTATCACTTGCATTTTTTTATCTTCGAAACAAAACCTAATGACTGCATTATGTCGATGCTTGAGTGTATTTAGCGGGATTCTCTCAGAAAATTTAGTTTACAGTGTGGTATTTATTCTCTTTTTCCATTAAAAAAAGCACGCCCAGATAATTTAATGAAATCAAACCTATTATCTACCTTAGTAGTATGTAAATTAACCTAGAATCTCTTTGCAGTTATATTAATTAATTTACAAAACAATACAAACAGCATTGATGTCAATTTATTTTGCCATACCCTGCGTTTTAGGAACCTACTAGTCATTTTTACTTTAGTTTATTATTTCGGCATAAGAAACGTTCCTGTTAGGTACTCAAATATTTTTCTTCGCCGTTGCTAGAGGCATGTAGAGAGGTTAGGTTATGTAATAGTGTTGTATCAAAAGACCTAGGTCTTTTATGTGCTCCATAAGTCTATATTTTCTTTAAATGTAATACCTAAACCATTTTGATTGACCTACTTGAAGCAGTAAAGTTTCACAATAATATTGAAGATATCACGAAATCACAATAATACAATAGATTCTTCTATGAAGTATGTGCTCTTGCTAGATTTATTGATTCATTGACACATCAGCTAGATTTCTGTTATCTAAGATTGACGTCTACGTTGACATCAATTATGATACTACTTATTGTCTTACACTACAAGTTATATATTCTCTGAATAGTTTGTATAATAATAATAATAATAATAATCATTTATTTCAGACTATAGAACAGATAACCCTAAATACAAGTCATGTACACAATTGCCCTCAACAAACTCAAAACTCAAACTCTTTGACTTTATTTCTTTAGGCTTACAAAATAAGCACTTAGACAAGTCAAATTTACTACAAACATAAATATAGACGATGAACGTTTTGGGCAATTTCGGCTTCCGTCACCAGTTTCTCTTTAGTTACAGGGTCATTCTGAAGTGAGGGTTAGGGATGGTGCTACCTAAAAGATAACTGGAAGATTAGCAAGTTCTTTTTTAGATTAACTTTGACGTGTCATGTATGAGCACTTCTGTCGTAAACGTCAATTTAAAATCTTAAAAACAATACCTTAATCCGTCATATAGAGTAGAAATGCACGCATAAATGCTGTTTCTTGATCTTTCATAAAGCAAATTCTTGCTTTAAATTAATTCATGTAGGTACCTACTAATTTAAAGCATACACATACATTATTTCATAATAGGTTACATGCATCACAAAAAATTGTCTATTATTAATGTTACGTGTATTATATTACCGAAAAAAACATACCTAACCCAGATTTTTTAAAACAAAAAAACTGCACTCGGTGATAAAAACGCTGCTCTTTTTCTGTGACGTCACCATTTAGTTTCTCAACTCAAGGAACTTCTGTTCCTCCGTTGATTTTTTCAATGAAAATTAAATTAGAAACAAATCTCACTAATATTATAAACGTGAAAGTTTAGATGGATGGATAGATGGATGGATGTTTGTTCCTTTATCACGCCAGAACGGCTAAACAGATCTGGATGAAATTTGGCACAGAGATAGATTATAGTCTGGAATAGAACATACTTTTTATCCCGGAATTCCTACGGGAACGGGAACTACGCGGGTGAAACCGCAAGGTGCTGCTAGTTAATTATAAAAAAATCATGTTTATTGTTTGTATGTTCGGTCTTACAAAAGATTTTCGATCTTTCTTTCATTCAAAATAGATAGGTATGCGCTAAAAGCATGACAATATGGTGAACGGTAACGTCACGTTATAAATTTTGCGATTCGAGCCATAAAATATCTACTTTTCAAAGATTAAATTTCACAATAAAAACATTAAAAAAATATGCAGATATTGATAGAGATAATAATCTTTATTAACAAAGAAAATTGCAATCAAATTATAGAAATAAATTAAAACTAGTATTTACAACTGAAACAATTGAGTTAACCGCAGACTGTTGCAAACAATCTACAGTTAGCTCAACTGTAGATTTTTCTCCAATAATAAGATATATCAATAGAGAAAAGAAATAAAAATAATGAGCTTTATTGAAATCAAATCCACATGCATTATACCATACCCTATTAATTCTTGCTTGTCAAGTATGTACAAATAGAGCATTGCCCTCACTGTAAGATCAAGGGAAATGGCGCGCAGTAACCGGTAAACCAGTGTGTTGCGTTGAAATTTCAAAGGTTTCATACGCAAATGAGATTCTTGTTACCTACTAAAATCATCACTATAGTTTTTGTACCTATCTTTCAATGATAGTAACGTTAATATTAACGTTACTATCATTGCAGATAGGCTATAACTTAGGCTATAACTATAAAAATAGAGTTATTTAACTCCATTATTAGACTATAACTATAAAAAAAGAGTTATTTAACTCTATTTTTATAGTTATAGCCTAAGTTTATGGTAAGATAAACATAGCCTATAAGTTCCCAAAGCGGGGTACAATGAGATCTGTGGAAGTTATCGCTTCTAGGTCTCTTTTTGGTGTACAGAACTACTGGGACAACATGTTGTCTACAGAACAGAACTACTGGGAATAAGCCTCAGATATTATAATCAATGTTTATCTAATGTTCCTACTCAAAAACTGTTAAATTGATGACCTCTGTATGATTAATGATGAAATTCGAGATGATAAGATGTCAGTAAGTACTCAGTAAGAATTATTATTATAAACTTCTCGCAAATTTTTAATGCGATGCTAAAACACCCACTCATCGTCAGCCTATGTTAATCCACTGCTGGATGTAGGCCTTCCCTAACAAGCGCCCTGTCTTTAGCTTGAAAGCATCCACTATTGTCACATTTTTTTAAACAAACAATACTATTATACAATATAAACTAAACCAAATACGTAAAAAGGAAGAGCTAAATTAGAAAAGATGCTTTCACTAAAATAACCATAAAAATAATATTTATTAACGTGAAATAACTAAAAGTTCTGCCTTTAAGAAACTATTGACCCGAAGACAGCAATGCTGACATTACCAAAACATACTAGTAAGAATTGATTAGGTAGATAATTCATCAAATACCAGATCGCCAACGTGTGTCGTCATGAGCTTTGAGAGCTTTATAAGTAGGTCAGCATTTTACTAAAACAACTAAGTCAGAAGAATTCATTGTGGATGCAACAAAATAAAAACAAGGTTTTAATTCATAACTCCAAACAAAGCATTCCCAAAATTGATGAGCAGAACGCTAAAGTAAAATTTGATTGTTTTGAAAAATCTAAAAACTGACTTCGAATTTAAAGTTTTTTTAAATACTTATCCCTAGGGAATAATTTTTTTATCGGATCATTGAAGATTATTTTCCATAAGAAAAGACTTTTCCGAATCGGTCCATAACTGATGAAGAAATCGACGAACATACCTACATAAAAAATACATACAGCCCAACAGTACCTCATTCTTTTTTGTTTTTCTTCAGTAAAAAGAAAGGTCGTTGTTAACCCGTCCGCTTACTCTAACGATTATGTGCTTGGTGATGATACTATGTGAATTATCCAACACTAGCAGCCCTTCCACTTGCGGTTCCACCCGCTCAGTTCCCGTTCTCGTGGGAATTCCGGGATAAAAAGCAAAAGCCTATGTGCTATTCCAGACTATAATCTAGCTCTATGCCAAATTTCATACAGATCCGTTCAGCTGTTCTGGCGTGATAGAGCAAAAAACAGCTCAGCATTCTCAAAACCTACACATAAAATATACCCATTTGCAAATAAAAACAAAAACATTGCCATGCTATTTTGAATCCCCAGTCTCAATCAAGATGTCATAGGTCAAGAATGCAACCCACTAGCCATTCTAGCCACTGCGACTGTTGCAAATAGATGGCCTGAATACCATGAGTATGGAATCGATACGACACTGGATGCCTGCCTAGACAGGCTGGCGTCTAGTGGGTTGATAGGAATGCCTGTCTCGATTGTTTTCGTTGAGAGGAATCTTAGGCATTTCACTTTTCCGGGGAACCGTACTTTAGAAAACTGTTCAAATATTAATTTCAATCCCAAACTTTTGTGGCGTATGGCACTCTTGAATGCTAATTCCTGATTGAGATCGGTTTACACCTGGATGCGCAAGAATGAGGGTTATTTTCAATTCGACTTTGACTAGACTTCGTAGTATATGATAAAAAAAACCTTAGATTTCGTTATTTAGAACCGTGAAGAAAGAAAACAGTTAATTGACATCGAGATTTTAACTGTTTACAAGAGTAAATTAAATGCACTTAAATACTCTGTTCTCGAACCTTAGATTCACTGTTCATCTTGCCTCAAGTTATCAGACAGTCCATGTGATGTAGAGTAGGTTTTGTTTCGTTTTTGCTTTGAACCTTACAACCGCTTTTTTTTTCTCCGATTCCTAAAATGGGAAGAAATTATTAGCGCCATCAACGGATTTTGTAGTTCTATTTAGTACACACAACACACTTTAAAAATTCTTGTCATTTTTCAAACACTAGGTTTGGTTTATAAATTGATTCATAAAAACCTCCTGAAACAGATGTTGGAAATGTCTTTTATACTTAATCAACGAGCTTTTATTGCAAGTATGTATCATCATCATCATCATCAGCCTATATCAGTCCACAGCTGGACATAGGCCTCCCCCAATTCCAAGTATGTATATTTCCTGTGTATTTATGGATCAATTATGTTAGACCAAGCCCACAATGCCGTCCATTAGCGATCACATCAATCATTGTAAAACAACACTGAAACACATTGTTGACACTTCAAGAAACTAACCTACCAATTTTCCACAGCAATAAAACACAAAATGTAAATAAACCCACAAAACAACAACGCGAACAACATCATCAAAAAGAAGCACTGCCCAACTGAATGAAATGATCCAGACAAGCTGAAAATAGCGATATGGTCGCTTCTAGTGCGCGCTCGCCAAAATGGCCGACGAAGAAGTTATCCCTCCTACCTTTGCAGAGAAACTTCTCTTCTACACAACTGCCTCTTTCGTCCTCTGCGCCATCTTCAGCCTCTTCGCCTTCCTCTTCTTAGTTCCCTTTGTCATCGAGCCCGCGTTCACTACAATCTTCATGCAGTTCGACATAGTACCGGCTTTATGCGTCACGACCCAGGTGAAACATCTGGTTGGTGCCAGCAACTGCAGCTGGGCGTCTTGCCGTGAAGGCTGCACGAAGGACCTCTTCGAATGCACCCAAATCCGAGTCAACTACAAACTTGGCAACTCAAGCAACATTACAGAGACTGAGGTGGAGGAGTTGGTCAGGGTAGAGAGAGCCTTGCGCAAAGAATACGATTACTACGACGACAACAAGTCCTCGGACAAATCCTATCCAGACATGGTCGAGGAGGATCTCCCCGAAGCGATGCCCACCGGGCTACAAGGCAACGACTCCGAGTGGTACTTCACCGGAGCACGCCTCTTCCCAAACGTAAAAGGCTGCGGCTACCCACCCATTTTAAACTGCACCATCTTCCACGGCAAGTACAAGCCTATCGGGAACAACTACACTTGCTACTATAGCAGGGTGGACCCCGGTCTGGTCATAACCGAGCTGGACATGTGGCAGAATACCCTGAATTTGGTATATGCTATGGCTATACCAATTCCATCGTTCATCATCTCAGTGATATACCTGACGTTTGCGTATTTCAAAATATACAATCAGGAGGATGAGTCCGAACAGGCTCCGTTGAAGAGTGATGCGGAGGCGATGGCGACGGGGGATGATGAGAAGCCGACCACTCCAGGGTCAGACACCTTTAGAGAAGATCTAGCCTGCTTCGGACATCAGCTGAAAATGCAACTGGCCAGTGAGAAGCCGAAGGATGAGTTCGAGTCTAATAGTCCAGCTATTTCTAATTCTGCTTCGCTGTCTGGGTAAGTTACCTTTGCTTAATTTATGTACTGATTCAAATTCAAATTTTATTCAAGAATCAAATTTATCAATTTTGATTAGATTTGTCGTTTTCAAAAACTTTATTTATGTTAAAATCTTGACTCAAATTTTAGTTTGGATCAATTTAATACGATAGAACCTTAGACATTCTAACCTGCTGTCAAGATAGAACTGAAAAAGATGTTACTGAAAAACTATTAGATCAAATATGTCAGTGCTTGAGTCCCACTTCCCTCTAAGTTGATACTTCTAGCGAAGTTGCTGTACAAATTTTGATTGAGATTGCTTTTATCAATTATCAGAAACCTCTTCTTAACAATGTTTTCTCATTGGATACTTATTACACATATAGAACTCTACTCACCAGTGTTACAAAGCCGTCTCCAAAATCCATACACTGATATCATTTTAACGGTCTGTGTGTGCCGTATTTTCTGATCAAACGTGACCCAACCCTGATTTCCAATTGGCAGGACCAAGTCATCCTTCGTGAACGCCTAATGAGTGAAAATAACATCCAAGTTACTATTGAGGTATGTGCAAAAGCTTATGCTTTATCCCATTATTTATGCCTTAAGCCCTGAAGCCACCACGCTCCGATTAACTGCACATTTTCGCATTTTCAGCCCATAGTGCTTGCTTTCCAATAACGTCCATGCAATCAAAAATACTTAAAACTTATTAATCATAATAATATCGCACTTTTATTAACAAGAACAAGACAAAAGGTGTTGACTAAAAATTTTAGAATAGCCGCTTAGCTTTGCACTCGTTATAATGCTCATCGAAACCTTTTAGTAATAAACTAGCGCCTACACTATCTAACACTGCAAATTTTAGGTAGGTACAAACTACAAACCATGAAATCAAAACGTTAGTTGATAAGCTTTTTAAAATGTTACTTAGACCGAGTACTTATTTACCTAAATTCATTCAAGGGCCACTTACACTGGTTGTACCTAATCTCTATATAAGTTAGGTAGAGATTAGCTATGGATAATCCCGTGATAAAATCTTGGTTTAGTTCACAGAACGAAAATGCTGTTAATTGACCAACATTATTTATTTTTCGAATGATACCTACCATCCTAGCTTACGACTTATTTTAGGTATTTACAAAATTTAATCTGCAAACATAACAACAATTGCTAAAAATTGTAGCAGTCTACTACGTTCCTTGAGGTTTGTTTGTCTATTCATATCTTAGAAATTAATAAATCCCAAAAATTTACGATCTCGACGGGATTCGAACCCGCACCTTCCCCTTCAGCGCAGGGTTGCTCTTTTTCCAACTAAGCTACGTGATTACCCAGAGTACTATAATAAATAAAAATCTTAGTATTCATATCTTGTTGAATTTTTACTTTATTTCCTACTAAGCCAGTCACCACAGAAGACACAAAAATCGTGTCAGTTCGCGAAAAATTTCAAGGATATGATTTTTTGGGATGTTGCCCAGCAACACGCCTATCTACCATCCAATCTTCCTTGCAGTGCGGACGTAGCCTTAATGCGTAGGTTTTAGCTTAAATAACTAATCAGGGATTAAACTATCCACGCGAGTGAAAATAACTAATACAAACTAATTATCTAATTTGTCGATTGGGAAAGGTTGCCAGCTCTTAGTGGTAACATAGTTGAAATTTCTAAATTGGTTCAATATTTAGACCCGCGACCCGTGCACCCACTGGCTTCACCCACCGATGGGTGTAGGGATAATTCCTGTTTACCCGTGTACCCACTGCGATATGGTTGGAATTAATTATCGATTACAACACAGCCGGTTTTTCATCCGCTTGTTATATAATTAACTAACTAGTAACAAATAAACAAAACTTAATCAATATAAGTGCTACAACTACAATATAAAAATACAAAATGGAGCTTTACGCAAAGAGACTACACTTCTATACAAAGCACTAATATAGCATATATAGCACTTATACTGATTATGTTTTGTGCACGAACCAAGTCTTGGTTTCTCCACACACAAGTTAACACACTAGAGGTTAACAAAAAGTTTAAACTACTGTCAAATCGGCTGTAAAACCATCAAAAGGAATATTTAGCTTTTACCACAATGCATGACTAATAGTACAAATCGAGTTAAGATACCTGTTTTAACAATTTACTTTCCAGCCTTACTAAGAGATGCAGCTGATAGACCTGTGAGCTTATGGGCAGTGAAAGTGTTAATGTCCTTTTTCCTATCTTTCACGAACCAGAAGACCATTATTTCCAAGTCTCGCATGAGACGACGTCGATCAAAGTCTCACGCAAGACCAATCCCAGCGTCTCACGAAAGACGCACCATTCCCAGCATCCCACGAAAGTCTACATAATCTCTAACCCTTTTAGATAATTACTGGTAATTTATTTATGATAATCAACTGAAAAAATATTTTACAATTTCAGATGACAGGACTCCTGAAAAGGAATCGGCTACAAGGTGCACCACGAAATGGTGAACACGACAAAACAAACAATTTCGTAAGAATGTGCTCGATATTGTGATTTTAAAACCACGCTTCAAGAAGCTATGCATCTCTTTCTTGCGTAAAGAGATAAAGTGAGACGTAGGATAGTGCGTGACCAGGAATGGTCGGAAAATGGCGAAAGAGTTTTTTTTAAATCAAGCGTTGTGAAACTAAAAAGTGCTTCGTTTTGTGACAATATTTTTAAATTACGGTTCTAGCAATTTAATTGTATCAACTTATTTCGAAGTCTAAAAAAATGGCTAAAAACGTATTAAACTGTCAATGCAAAAATATGGGTATTGACTAAAATAAGCTGCTCAAGAAGAAGAGTCCATTATATTTATTAAAAATACTGTCACAAAATTGTTATTGAATTAAATTAGATGTAAAAGATTTTATCTTCTATAGATATTAAATGCTAAATTTAAGATTTTATTATGCTCGTATGCTAATGGTCTCAAACGCACGCGTGCTGATATTTCATAATAAACTCTAAAACTGCATTAAACTCTAAATGTAAGTAATAATTATTATAATGAACAAAAATATATAAAACATGTTGCGGAATTTACAAATTACATATTATCCATTGTTGATTTATATTGTAATTATATAAAAACCGAATAGATTTGGATGGTTTTAAAATTATATCACTACCTGAGTTATAAAAATATGATAAATATAAACAATATTAGATTAAAGATTATATAAATAATAATACATTATGATAATACCTACCAAATTTATAATTTGTATGAAATTGTTTGTTTGTTATAAATTTATGATAAACTACCTAATACTGGTATTATTACAAAGTGAAGCAATTAAATTTAAATTAGGTACATACAAATAGTGCCTTTAGCTGTTTAGGAAATACATTCATAAGCGTGTTTATCCCTCATATAATAAAAAAATACCCAACTCACAGAAAAACTTTATACAATAGTCTTAGATGGACATAACAGAAATATTGTTACTGATACTGAAAGCTTTAATGTAAGTAGGAATTGCTTAAAAATCATCGAGCATATACCCTTGGGTATGTGCCCGATGTTAAAAATATACCTTAACAGTATTAGTTGATAAAGATGATTATAATTAACCTTTTACCCAAATAATTTGGAAGTATTGTAAACCACACTTTAAATACTCTGGTATATACAAAGAAAGGTTCTCTTTTACAGTTATATTAAATTTACACTCCTATTAAAATATCAAAGTTGAACTCGAATAACGAAGAAAAATATCGGTATGAAGGGATATTTTTAGAACACAAAGCTACTTAATTAATATTGACAGACAACGGAACAATTTGAAAGCAGTGCCTCGAAAGCCAGGATAGTACCATAGCCAGGTTTGACGTCATTGTAGTATCATACTATGCCTATGAACTATATGGAAATTCGATTATATTTTGTATTTCAAGAAACTGTTGAATAACGAAATGATCTATTATGTATTTTGAAAAAAAGATTGTCAAGATGGTTTCTATATTCGAACAACGCCAAAACGAACGAACGCTGTATTTTGCTGAAATGCAGCGACGAAGATTTCACATTGATAACAAAAACGCGTGAAAAACTGATGACGAAGTTAAATAATTTATAAATGTAGCATAATTTTCGTTCTCAATAGCTGATTTACATAGTTTACGCATGTTACAATCAGCATGATTACTGCATGCATGCATAAGTGCGATTAAAATGCAGAGGAAAACTATCATAGTCTGAGCATTGGTAGGTATATAGGATGATATTCATTTTATTTATTATGCTGTACAGTTCAAAATAATGTTAGAAAATTCTTCAAACGTGTGGTCGTTTCGCTCTGCGTTTGAAATTGACTATTCCAAGTAATAAGTAGTTTAGTTAATCGAGTGATAGGTACCTCACCTACGCATTGCAATTGAACAAGTCCTTCCCATACCATTGTACTGGTATCGATTTATCCGTCCTAGGCCTTTGCTATTTAAAAATTAATCGTACACGCTGTCCAAACCATCGTCCATTACTTTACCGAAATAGAAAGAGTAATCGATATCGTACAAAAACTTATTTTACCTACTGAATAGGTTATTCTCAAATGTTCAAAAAAGATACAAAGCTTTCAATTGACTTCAGTACTTTAAAGTCGGTACAATTTTTATATACCTAGATATCCATCCATGATCAATTCTAAATTAACTTGCTTTAATTCTGAGAATTTATTGGCAATCCTTGCCATTGTTAGTTTCCTTGTTATTTTTTTTCATTTTGAATATTTACCTATATAGCTAGGTAATTGTTTGTTTACTGTGTAAGTTCCATTAATAAGACAATTCCTCGTAATTAGTGTTTAAAATTGCTTGAACCTAAAACCACATCATATAACAAAATGTTTGCCACCTAGGTACATTGTAAAATAACATTATAACTATAATCATGTTCGAAATGAACTGTCACTGACAATCAAAAAGTATAGGTAAAGAGCATCGGATGACAAAATAGTCTGATTTTAGTATATATTTATACTAAATAATATAAATGCTAAAATACTGTTGCTTCGCAAACATCAAAATTCATTCGAAATTATATAGGCGTAAGTGAATTTACGTAGTCTGGAGACTAAATTATAGATTATTATTGCTAAAATACCTACGCACATTTAAATAAATTTAGGGGCTCTTTGTTTTACAAGAATGTTAAATGTTGATTGTTTTATTCAATAAAATATATACTATGGAAATCATTGAAAACAAATACAATAAAATTATATTTAAAAACCATAGGACCTATCTATTTACTAGTTTAATCTTGTAGGAAAATGACAGGATGTAAATTGAAAAAAAAGAATAAGAATTCGTTTTTAAGCATATAAATTTAAACGGCTTTATGAAAAGTGAGATTACAAGCAATTTATAAATATCGCTACGTAATTAGATGTCAAATTAATTTTTGTAATTATAATTTATGATCGTTGTAATTTTGGTTGTGTTTCGTAGTTTTTAGATGTACAATTTTGAATCCATTATAGTTATTAATTATTGCTGTAAGGCATGCTTGAATGTGATTTTACTAAAACTTGATTTTACTCACTGTCACACTTTTAGAATAAATATATTGTTAGACATATTAAATTAAGTATATAAGTTTATTTAAGTTTACAATCACTGGCTGTTACTTTATAAGGTAAATATTTTTTTAGGAAATAACTAATTATTATTAAACCAAGCTATAAAATATATTAAAATTGGTTCAACCATTAGTTAGGAATATAGAATTTAATAAGGCAATTTAATTTAAGAAATGATGGCTGGTCACACGTGAATACTTTTATAATTTTCATTATTTGAGTAAAAACGGCTTCATTCCTTGAAAATATTATTGTGGAATTTTAAATTACGTTTAAGACAAATAATTGAACGGAGTGAGCGAAGCGAACGAAAGTTCTCAGAGGCAGCTTGGGTGATTTGGCTGTAGGCCTGAAATAATCATGCCTCATGAAATAGTCACTTCGAGCACAAGTGTCCAACCGTTGATCCGATTTGAAATCTGACAGACGAGACATGTGAAATTTACTGGTAACTAAGTGAGATTAAATCCGTCGAGGGGTTTTTGAGACAAGGCCCAAAAGGGGGTTAGAATCAATTAAATAAATCAATCAAGTTTGGAGAATCCGGAATACGGAAATCAGTAGAAGAACCAAAGTCAGACATATCTCTCAGAATTAGTAAGTGGTAGTGGGCAGTGTAGCTCGCAGAACTGATAACCGCTGGGGAGTAAAGGATCTTGAGTGGCGGCCGCGATGCAACGCGAAACGGAGTGTTGGGAGACCATCAACTCGATGGACCGACGACAACGTAGCGGTCGCAGGAAGTCGATAGATGGAGGCGGCTCAGGACTGCTATTTATGGCGTCTATGGGGAGACCTATGTCCAGCAGTGGACGTGTATGGGCTGATATGATAATAATGATACTTGTTATTGAGAATGAAATTATATAACATAATTTGCAATATAATACAGATAATTTAGTACCTACGTAGCTAAAGAAATTTATGCTCTACAGTAGTATACCTACTCGTAGCATAAACTTCGATTTCTATACAACAGTCATATTTGCTTCTGGCATTTTTCCAACCAAACTTGGCCTGTTTCATAAGGTCTCGTTACGACTGTAATGAATCAATTAAACCAGAATATTGATGTAGCAGCTTGGACTATGCCTTATGGTGTTAAACCCATTATTATCATACTAGATTCTGGCCGCGGATTCGCACGCGTTAGAATTTGAATTAATTTATTGAGTAACTAACACGATTAACCAATTACATTAGTCACTTAAGACTACATATGAAATAAAATAAAATCAAAATTAATAAGGGTAAAATACTAACATATTTAAATTAGTCACATAAATTATTTTAATCATTAGTTTACCTACCTATAAATATATTGATTTTCGTTGTTTATATGGAAACGTTTTAACGTTATTTCTATACCATAAGAACTGATTTATGAGATAAAAAGCCTTTGTTTGATTCTAGGCTAAGAGCTACATCATGCAAAATTTCCGCCAGATGTTATTTTTTTTATTGTTTTAATAGTACAACATATTTATGAACAACTTATTCATGTTTATTTTATAATATTGACAATGTCCAAAGAAACTAAACTGTTTGAACACTCGTGTGGCCAGCCGTAGTCGTGTGGCGCAATTTTTGCTAAAATACCAAAAAGCGCTTGTGGATTACTTAATCGCAAATCGCGTTTTGTTCGTTTGAACTGTTGCCTTATGACCTTTTTGTACATAAATAATGTTAGTAGTAAATAAATTACACTTATTGGCTTCGATTAATTTGTTTTATTTATTTCACCCTTTTTATGCTTTATCGTGTCTTTCTTTGCTAAAACCTAAGTTTTTCACTCCGGCCAAAATCACCCATTATAACTCGGGTTTGTCATTGAGTACCTATAACAACCTCGATATAACGGGGTGGTTTAGTCCCAAGTTAAAAAAATACCTTTCTTTAACCATTACACTTAACTGCTGGGTAGTCTCTAGACGATGTTAAAGTGAAAATCTTAGTTTAGTTAGACTTGACCTCTGTGGCGCGGCAGGCGAAGGTCCGCCCGACGCAGGAGGTGCGGGTTCGATTACCACCTCGGAACAATTGTTTGTACGATTTGCATTCATTTTAGCGATATTTTCTATTTATAATAAAAAAACTATCTGTGTGTTTGGTATTTTATATATTATATATCAGTTATCTAGTACCCTTATCACAAGCTTAGCTTATCTTGAAGCTAGAGAATATTGTGTGTATATTATTATTTGTTTCACGCTAACGGTGCGTTAGCTTTAAACACATAAGAAATATAAATTTAACTACTATAAATTAAAGGGATTATCATCCATACCGCAATGCTTGAAAACT
This sequence comes from Eupithecia exiguata, assembly GCA_947086465.1. Classification (NCBI taxonomy): domain Eukaryota; kingdom Metazoa; phylum Arthropoda; class Insecta; order Lepidoptera; family Geometridae; genus Eupithecia; species Eupithecia exiguata. The sequence continues at coordinate 1,962,136 of OX352246.1, forward strand.
TTCGTTTTCAAGCATTGCGGTATGGATGATAGTCCTACCCGTCATGACCTACGGAGCTGAGACGTGGACACTCACGGTAGGGCTTGTCTTGCCTTGAAGGATTGATGGAGAAACAGGGCAAATCAGAATCCCTCCCCTCCTTCTCTCTCCTTCTGTCCTTACTTTTTAATACACCCAGTAAATGGGACGACTGATAAAAATATTTTTATTAATAATATTTATTCACATAAAACACATGATTACTCGTAGAAAAATACCCACCATACAAAATAAAAATCACCTGTAAGGTGGCTATAGATGGCGCTTTCGAAACAATTGAGTTCTCGTTCCATTTTTGAATAAGATTTGAAAAATTGAAGCGCCTTTGTTCTCCGTGGTTTGATAAATAAATGTCTAAGTATGCATAAAAAAGCATAATACAAATAAAACCGGCCAAGTGCGAGTCGGACTCGTGCACGAAGGGTTCCGTACCAGTATCTACAAAAACGGCAAAAAAAACACGTTTGCTGTATGGGAGCCCCCATAAATATTTATTTTATTCTGTTTTTTAGTATTTGTTGTTACAGCGGCAAAAGAAATACATCATCTGTGAAAATTTCAACTGTCTAACTATAACGGTTCATGAGATACAGCCTGGTGACAGACGGACAGACGGGCAGACGGACAGACGGACAACGAAGTCTTAGTAATAGGGTCCCGTTTTTACCCTTTGGGTACGGAACCCAAAAAAAATTGTTATACATAACCTTCCGAGTTCGACTCAGGAACCTAGCCTAGGTAATCACTGATCTCTAGTTACTAATCCTGCTGGTCCAAGTCCGACAACTGGCGATAAACCAGCCACGGCTACAGCTTTCAAAGGCCTGAAATAAAAATGAATTGTATCAAGCAAAGTAATTGCAAATAAACTTCAATGATTTAAGCACCATCTGTCTGTTTGTACAGTACGACCATTTTTATAAGTGGCAAAATTGGTCTGCACAGAAGACTACATTTCAACCCGAATGAATACGAATGCCAACGATTTTGAAATAATAGACTTTATTGCGTTGCGTTAAGCTTTAAAGTCAACAAAAACACGAGGCTCAAGAGCCTGCGACGCAGGAGGTTGCGGGTTCGATTCCCGCCTTGGGACAAATATTTGTACGATCTGCAGGCGGACGTCATGCGCGTAGCCATCACCCAATAGCAACCACACATGTTTCCCGCGCATAGGCAGATCGTTATTGATTGGTTAGGATTTTTTCGTGCCTACCAATAAGACTTCTGCGCAGGTATATCGGTGTAACTTATTTTCGTGGTCGGCCTGTACCGTAACTACATTGTAAAGCCCTTCATTCTGCTCTACCCTACCCGCAGCTGCAGGCTTTGGTTACAAACTAGTTGACAAACTTTACGCTAGATGTCTCTGTTCAACCTCGATTACAAACTAGTTCGATAAAAAGCACACAGATGGCGCTGTTTCAAAATCTTACTTGAAACCAAGCTCTTCTGGTGGGACGCCAAGTTTAGCAAGTTTAGCTTCATACGTAGCAAGGAGGTCATCGTGGGTTTTTCGCAGACGGGCAGCCTCGTAGCGTAGGTCTTCGACTTGGGTATTTTTCATTTGTAGAAGTTCCTGTAAGTGTAAAAATATAAAGCTCAGGTTACGGCATGGAATTAGAAGAAAACTACTATAGATGCTCTTTGATACACTTTTAACTGAGACCGCCCTAAATGAGTCGCTCCATACAAAAGTCTTGTTAAAAGATCCCAAATGTGTTTTATTTATGTTGATGGAAGGTACGGAATGCAACTCAAACTCAAAATATACCGCTTTTGTGGTCTCGGGCTCATTAATCCAACGCCGTTACCACACAGCAAAGAAATGTGCATTTAAAATGGGCTCCAACTCGTTATCTACATTTTACATTGAATAAAAATGGCTTCCCCCAAGTTTCAAACGCAATCGTTTCCGGCCACGAGCTGTCTATCTTCTGATGCCGTCAATATGAAAGGCATCTGAAATAATCTAAATGTTAGGAGTTAAATCTCAATACACATTTTTGTGCCGTGTAGCAAGCCTCTGATCTGCGACACCTGTAGGTAGAGCTACGGCTACTTAACCTAAATTCTAACCGCAGCTTCGCTCACGTCAAAAAATGGATTGTGCGGCTATCAAAGATTTTTTCGTACCTATATCTAAATACGTTTAATTCTCGGCTCGTTTATCCCACTAATCCCACTAATATGTCAAAGTTTGGATGGATGGATGTTTGTTACTCAATCACGCCAGAACGGCAAAACGGATCTGGATGAAATTTGGCACAGAGATAGTTTATAGTTTGGAATAGTACATAGGCTACTTTTTATCCCGGAATTTCCACGGGAACGGGAATCCCACTAATATTATAAATGTCAAAGTTTGGATGGATGGATAGATAGATGGATGGATGTTTGTTACTCAATCACGCCAGCCCCCCTAGCATGGGGTTTGTTGTCTAGGGTAGAATAGAGAAAAATTACGTCACTTCGTCATCCAATGCGTAAATTATTTGAAAGGCATTCCTTCAACATCAACAATGTACGCAATGTATGGCGATGCAATGTCATTATTGTCTATTCTACCCTAGACAACAATCCCCGTGCTAGGGGGGCAGAACGGCAAAACGGATCTGGATGAAATTTGGCACAGAGATAGATTATAGTTTGGAATAGTACATAGGCTACTTTTTATCCCGGAATTTTTACGGGAACGGGAACTACGCGGGTGAAACCGCGAGGCGCTGCTAGTTTATTATACGCGCTGAATTATAAGGATGAGTGGCATAATAAGCGGCTTAGCAAATGTTAATGCATTCACTGCCAAGCCGTGCCAGGTTGTTAGGTTAGGCCGCCCAGCGATGGAGCGCAGGAACACGTGCGTCCAGTGCCATAGAATTTAGTTTATGAAGAGAAAACTATAAATTGTAAAATTTTCCTCACCTGCATCTCATTCGGTCCTTTATTCACGCCCTCCAGATTGTTCAACTTGGCCTCTATGATCGCCGTCTTCAGCGACGCCCTCTGTTGAACTTCAAGCACGGCTCTCGTGAACCTTGTCTTCAGCTCATTCCTCTCCGATTCCATCCTGTCGAACCTGACCAGAAGGACCTCGTACTCCCATTTCAGGACATCGGATTGCTTTTCTAGGCACGCTAGTTGTTTGGTTTTGGCCTGAAATTTTACAAAAGTTTCATAAAGTTTGCTGTCCTCCAAACTCGGGTATATATACCCCGATTTAAAAATCTGGATATTTTTTGTATACAAAGTGGTAACAAAACCCAATGAATTGGCGCAGAACCGTGTGGTTTGGCACTGAGTTTTTGGAGGCCTATTCCCAGCAGTGGGTGAAGTCGGATGGCGGATAAAGATGAAGAAAAAAAGCGTTAATTGATTTTCGCTTTACTTTAATTACAAACATTGTGTGTAGGTATTGCACGTGAAAATTAGCTAAACGTGGAACCATTATCATCATCAGCCTATATTAGGCAACTGCTGGACATAGGCCTCCCCTAATAAATAATGAATAAATAAATTAATAGGCCTCCTCTAATGAGCGCCATAGCGCCCTGTCTTCAGCATGCCGCATCCCGCATCTACCTGCAGTCATTCGTAGATCGTCATCGCGCCGGAGGGCTACGTTTGCCGAGTCGCGGTCTCCACTCAAGAACGAGTTTACCCAAGCGGTTCTAGGTTCTTCGTGAGATATGGCCGGCCCGTAGGATGTTATATATGTGTAAAACAACTCAATTTTCGTGGAATAATATACCTATCCATAGTTTTCGTACTCACAGCAAGCGAAGCCTTGTCCCTATCATAGTTAGACATCTGTCGCTTTAACTCCTTGTTCTCCACGATAGCTATTTCCAAAGGTTCTCTCAGTCCTTTCGACTCGGCAAGCGCGTCCTTAGTAATCTTCTCCGCTCGCTCTTTCACTTTCTGCATTTCTTCCATTTGCTGCTTCAAACTGCTGATTAGACCTGAAAGGAGTTTAAAAACCTATAGGTATTAATCGTTTTACTAATAATTTATGAAGATTACCCACCGGTTTTTTCTGTGCCTTTGTTCCAGAAAAATAATACAACTAGCTAACCACGCAGGTACCACAGAATGATAACTGTCCATTCCAGATCAAAGAACCACAAACCTATAAATTTTACCCCAAGAAATGAAGCCAAACTTAATCAAAATAGCTACAACAGTATCTTGTGTAGGCATTTTATTCAAAATAAATAATTTTTGAATTTATCTATTACGAAACTGTTTACCTAAGTTATTCAAAGTGATGTCGTTGTAGTAGTTCTTCAAATCAGCGAATGCTCTCTCGTGGTGAACCATCAAATCTGCAAGCTGCTTATTCTTTCTCTCTTCAACCTCAGCCATTTCTGTCCTGTGCTTGACCGTTAGCTCAACTTTAGTCTCTTGGAGTTTCTTCTCTGCTTTTTCCTCTATTTGTCTCGCTCGCTCTTCGAACTTTTCTTTGGCCCTCGATAGCTCTTCAGAGTGAACAAGTTTAGCTCGACGCAGTTCGTCCTGTGCTGCTTGCATTTTTTCTCTGATCTCTTGCCTAATGTTTCTCTTATCACTGAGTAGTTCTATTTCTTGCTCAGCGTATTCTTCTTTAGCAGCTTTAAGCGCTACAAGATTTTCAGCTCGTAAAGCGGCAGCAGCGGCTTGCTGCTCATATTTGAGGTGCTTTACCTTTTGCTTTTGTGTTTCGAGAATTGCTTCATTTTCTTCCTGAGCTTCCTCCGTAGCTCTTTCTCTATTTCTTAGCTCAGCTTTTGCCTCATCGAGCTGCTGTCTCGTTATTTCCCAGAAGGTACGTATTTTGTCTCTTTCTAGCTGGAAGTAATTTCGCTCCTCTCTTTCTTTGTCTAGTTCCTCTTTTACTTTGAGCGTGAACTGCTCGAGTTTTTCACGAGTCATTTCAGAAGTGTCCACGCCATCGATGATAATGGCTGAAAAATATTAATAAGAGCATTTTATGTAAGTATATTGTGGGAAAACTTACCTAACCATATTGTTATAAAAACTCAGGTAAGTAATAATTGAGATTTTTTGGTGGATGTAAAAATTGTTAGAAATTATAAAACGTAAATACCTGGCGCCTTTTTGGCGGGCCCTCCTTTTGCCTTCGGTGGCTGAAAACATTTAATTTATCAATAAAAACCTGTATACAATTAGGGCTCATTGATTACCTAAATTTCATAAAATATTATCATCTGGCAGATTAAAACTATAACTACCCACGCTTGCAAGCCTTAATTACTCAGATGATAAAGGTTTTCGACATCGATGAGCAATAAAAATCACTCAACCATACACATCAGTAACCTGTATACTGGTCTGTGCCTATATCCCTCATTGTACCTAATTGCTACCTATAGATTGTTTGCAACAGTCTGCAGTTAGTTCCATTGTTTAAAAAATTGCATTTGCAACTCATTTTATTTTCCGATAATGTTTCTACCTACATTTGTCTTTTATATAGGTAAGTAGAACCTAAAATTTATGAGAATCTGACTTGGCCTTGCCTTAACAGAGTGGAGCTAGATTCTTTCATTAAAATCTAATCCAGCTTTTTTCCTTCGATGTCTTCCCTTTCAGGTTTTTTGTTATTTTAAGCCTATCCCGCACTCTGGGTATCTCTAAGAAATGAATACCAGAGTGCGGGATAACCACTATAATAACAAAATCTTATGCCGGGTAGGTACAGACCAAGCGAGCGAGAACGAGCGAAGGCTAACGATCGAACGCAAAAGTACCAGTGTGGACGTCATTGCGAAAGCAAGCGAGTCTAAACAAGGGCCTTAGTTCGCCTTCGGCCGTGGTCCGGCGGCTGTCGCTACATCAAAGTAATATGGAACGAACGTACCGATTTTCAAATCCCAATCGTTTGCATTCGCCCGCTCTCGCTCGCTTGGTCTGTACCCGGCATTAGAATACGGCAACTCTCGTGAAACGAACTAAATGTAGTCTTTGAACAGGTTTGGATAAACTTCAGTGTTTCCCCTGTAGGTAGAGCTACCGGCGCTACAGTCCGCAAGAATTCCCAGAGATTTTCGAGTCAACGGGAAGTGATTTCGTGGCTTAGTTGGTTAGAGCACACCCGTACTGAGGGTGGGGCGCGGGTTCAAGTCCCGCCGAAATCGAAAATTTTTGGAAACTTATTTTAGTACTTCCATCTCAGCCGAATTCTGGCCACGGTTTATTAGATATACCTAGTGCACAAGTGTGTGTGCAAACACAGGTACACTCTCCATTCCCTCACTCTCATAATCCGATGGGACGGCAGACCGACACGACCGTGACGAGGTCAGGCGCAGGACCAACGGCTTAAACGAGCTTTCCTCACGAGACACAAAGGTTGCCTCGGCGGTGTTATCGTCGTCAACATTACATAGCCTTTAAAGACGTCCACAGCTGAACAAAGACCCTCCCAAAACGATGCCACAAAATTCGATCTTGAGTCGCTTCGCAACATAAATTCTGTTTTTATTTAATAACTATTTGATATTCATCATAAAATATCTTCTGGAAGGTAGGAGGCTGCAACAGCATCCTTTCTGAACCAGTGTCCCTGGATGCCAGGGCGCTGATAGAAATATACCGTGCAGTTTTTAAAGTAAGATCGGAAACTGATTAATAATTTAAGACTTAGTTCTTAAGGGTGACATAATTATTTAAAACCCTGTATAAAAATAATAAAAGATTTAAAAAAAAACTGCTGGCTGCTGCTCGCGGCTTCGCATGCGTTCTTTAAGATTATTTCTATCCCATGGGAACTGATTTATGGGATAATAATAGTAGCCTATGTTACTCTCCATCCTTTCAACTAACTCTATGCTAAAATCAAGCTGATTGGTTGCTTAGTGTAGCGTGAAGGACAAACAAACAATCAAACACACTTTCGCATTCATAACATTAGTACTTATAGATATAGATTTCTTATGGAAAAGTGTACCTACATCTTACCACTAAAAAGCATGATCTAGCGATTCCCTTTTTAAGGAGGACACAAAACCAAACCTTCTGCAGTTGACAAAAAATCTACCTAAAATTGCAAATGAAGCGGAAATGTCGCAAATAAAATTTAAAATATATAAACTTACCATGATGATAGGCTGATTATTTAACTGCTACCACGTTTGGTTTTATCGTGTTTACTTTGTGATTTTTAACAAATAAAAAATTTGTAGATACACCTAATTGTTCCAAAGAGAATAGAAATGCCAAAGAGTACTTATATACAATAACTACGTAAGATAGAAATTATAACGTAGTGGTTTTAATCTCTTTGATAAGTAGGTATTTTGTGGCGTTGTCAACGTTATTGTCTTTGGTGTCAACCCAACGACGTCAACACAAATAGGTAGGTATCCAAGCTGAAAGGAGGTTACCATGACGACTGAAAAAAGGTTGAAGTTGAAATAAGGTTACCTACTCAATGAGTAAAGAGGCAGGCATAACTACGGGTGAATAGGTAGCTTCTAGACCTTCGTGATACATAGTCGCCCACATCTTCACTCTCCATCAGATGAGATTCTCTCGTGCCGGCTTGCACCACCCCAATTCCGTAGGTGTCGTAAGAGGCGACTAAGGGACATACCTACACCGGGGGGCGGTCAGCAGCGCCTCTTGCAGAAAAGATCTACCACCGAACTGCGATCCCCAACCCGCATGCCTAGCTTGGGGATTACGGGCATTATCCCCATGAGATAAAGCCAATAAGGCGATTATCAGGAGGCCTGCGTCCAGCAGTGGACATGGCAGTGGGATAGGCTGTTGAGGTGAGAAGGTGATAAAACATAATATTGCTATAACATATTTATTTATTCACATAAAACACAACCATGATTAGGTACTTTTGGAAAACTATCTACTAAAACCTACACTGAAATGGGGTTTTAATCTAAACCCTAACACATAACTTTAACTTATAGATATACACCTAACACTATCCCCTTATTTCTCTCCCTGACTTATGTTATGACCATAGACGAAAAAAACATATTAAAAAGAAAAACTTTTTTTCAAAACCAGCTTTTACAACATCTTGGACAAGGACCAAAGTGCTTGGGAAGATAAATCCAACCCAAACTCCACGGGGTTAAGTCGTTTTTTAGGAGTTCCTATGGTCAGATCGTCTCCATCATGACCAGCTCGATGGTACCATGACATTGTGTTGTCACTGAACTTACATCAGTATGCCAAATCAGTTGAGGATCAGTGGTCTAAAATTCAGTTAGTACCTACCTACCTATGTGTAGGACAAATGCAAGATTAAAGTACTAACAGGGCAAGTTAGACACAAGCTTGTTAAAATTTGTTTTGTTGCAAAAAAAATTTAGTCTATTTAAAAAAAAATTTGGTCATTTGACCACTAAATAATTATCGGAGTCAAGAAGCGAGTAGGACATGCGATCAGTTGTTACTTTAGGGAACTTAACGGGTTTGGTTGTCAAACTAAGGTATACAACTCAGTATCCCTGTGGTAAAAAACTCGAATTAAAATCAAAATTTTTTTCATGCACTCTATCGCTTACTTACTTGACTTAAGTTTTGATTCGTAGGTTATTACTGATTATTTAGTTCCTCGAACCAGTTTCTTCATAAGTTGCGTCGTTTTCTTGTAAATAAGCAAATACATGGTTTTAGCGCTTACGCCGTTCCAAAACCTATGCTCTGTCCCGCTCCTATGAACGCGAAATCCTATGCCTATTCTTTTCAGAAAATAGCACGCATTGTGCCCTCTTAATAAGTGAATTGAACTGTCAGAAGTCAAAGTGTAAAGTAGTAGAAGTAAAGTAAAGACAATAAGTGCATAAAGTAGTATTCTATATAAAAAAATGTACTTATATTACAAAATAAAAATTATATTACGACAGAGTTTTCTAAATCAGATAGGGTATGGAAAGATCTTAATCTAGGACTTAAGATATAGACTTAATGATTTATTTTGTATTTTACACAATAAAAGAGATCTTTTGAGATCATATTAATCATACTTTCCTGTAGGACGCCCTCCGACCAGGTGGGATGACGATTTGCGAAAGACTGCTGGCGGATGCTGGATGCGGCAAGCTGAAGACAGGGCACTATGGCGTTCATTAGGGGAGGCCTATGTCCAGCAGTGGACTAATATAAGCTTTCCATGATGATGATGATACCTTCCTAATAGGTAGTATAGGTTTTAAGTATCTAGGTATGTACCACTACATATAAGATACTTATTTACCTACTAGCTGACCAGCCTGCAATTTCATTCACGTTTACTTTAGAACTACCCCAAATAAAGTTCATATCCAAGCGAACAATAATCGCCAAATTTTTTGCCTATCAACTACAAATTTTCAAGAAAATTTCTCAAATTATACAAATTTCCTATATTAAAGTACTAACTTAATGTAATTCTCTATTTTAATTAATTTAAGTAGTATCAGGCTTCGTGATATCGAAAGCTGCTTAATGCAAGTGAATGGCATAGAATAAATCGTATGTCATCTAACCAAGTAAATAAAATCAGCGATTGTATGACTGCAACAAACATTAAAGGCAGCAGTTCGGGACAGGGCAGGTATTGATATCTTGCTTTCTTGACAGGTTTGCTTGATATTGTATTGATGCGTCATTCAAAGGCACGCTACTCCTGTAAATAATAATTGAACATGTTAATAACTAGCGATATAGGTCACCACACATAAATAAACAAAAGATTTGCCTAGATCCGTAACCGTTTTGAGGTAAATTTTCAGCTGAACATAATTCAAAAAATTTGCAACAGTCTGCAGTTAGCTCAATTGTTTCAATTGTAAATACTAGTTCTAATTTGATTATATTATTTGATTGTAATTTTCTTTGTTAATAAAGAAGTGTAAAAAAAATATATGAAATGATATAGTTCCCTAAATCTTTTGACGTAAATTTTTCTCTGATCATTCATAAAAATAATATTATGAAATGATATTATGTACTGACACTAACCTTTAATCAAACCATCCATCCAACTCTTATCATTTAAATACAATACACTTGGACATATTAGCACGATTTCAAGACCTGACTTCGAATAATATAAAGTATTTAACAAAACCGATTTCAAATTCCTATCAATTTACACTGTTTTATTTTTAAGTCTTCGGCATCGATCAAGTTATTCGCCGACCCCCATAGATTCACAAAGAGAACTCAGAAACCGTCTGTATGAAACGAGAACAAATTTGATATTTTTTTCCATATAAATTAGTATCATTTTAGCGCTTGGACATGCCTAGCAAAATTTCAAAAATCACGTCCGACACACGAAAAATAATAAAAAAAATCATTTATTGTTCTCATCGAAAAAGAACGAGATTTCCTATTTTCAGTTTAATGCATGTTTACCACTGTAATGCGCTAACTCGTAGATTATTAAAAATTATTTGATTTTATAAAGCCTGTTTTTAATTATTTGCGTAGGTTTCTTGTAAAAAACAATAAATAGATTATTGCGCTCACGCTTTTCCAAAAAGGCATGCTCTGTCCCGCTCCTATGAAGGTGAAATCATATTCCTATCTTTATTTCGCACAAATGACTGTAACGTGCCCCACGTTACAGCCAGACGTGGTTAAATCTTAGTTGCGCTTAAGTATTCGGCGTTATTAAACCTACCTATATCCAGCAGTGGACTTATATAGGCTGATGATGATGCGGCGTTAGTGTTAACAATAAAACAATACTAATGCGGTATTTTTACCCAGAGCGGTAGCGAAAACGAGAATGCGGTAATCATACCTCACAAAATAATCGACAGAATGCCGCGGACTTACCGCTACCGCTCAGGGTAAACAATACCGCGCAGATGAACTAAACAGGGTTTGATGTTGAAATATCTTACATTTTCCACCCGACTTCTTGTCAGACACCTCTCACGAATCCAATGGAATTAAAGATTGCTCTTGTAAATATTGAAGTATGTCCAGTGTTAACCCTGAAACAAATAAAAATAGATTATATTTCGATTAATATATTTTAACTTTAATATTTATTTTTCGATAAATTATTTTAATGGCTAAACTACCTATCAGTACTCATCATGTCCACAGGTGAACGTGCCTCCACAAACAAGGGTTTGTCATAATCAAAACGCTTGGCAGGCAGATAGATGACCTCAGTAGAGGTGTTAATAATACACAGAAAGAAGCTCCTGCGCTTCCTCTGGTACGTTTTAGACGGCTCTTGCGAAATCCACGGGAGTGTGCGGGGTCGATTATTTCTCGGACGCCACTGCAATAGCTAGGCAACTAAGAAATAATATGGCACATGTCATCATCATTATCATCTTTACAGCATACACATGTCCACTGCTAGACATAGGCCCCCATACGACGACACCATGAAGATCAGTCCTGAGCCGCTACCATCCATCGACTCCCTGCAACCGCTACGATGTCGTCGGTCCATCGAGTTGATGGTCTCCCGACACCCCGTTTCGCGTTGCATCGCGGCCGCCACTCGAGAACCTTTACTCCATGCGGTTATCAGTTTTGCGAGCTATGTGACCTGCCGAATGCAACTTCAGCTTACTACTAAGAGCTTGTCGGTGACTTCAGTTCTTCTATGGATTTCCGTATTCCGGATTCTATCACGTAGAGAAACCCCAAGCATAGCTCTCTCTATAGCCCGCTGAGCTACTCTAAGCTTATGAACGAGGCCTATTAGTTAGCGACCACGTCTCGGATCCGTATGTCATCACTGGCAACACACATTGATTGAAGACTTTCGTCTTGAGGTTCTGCGGTATCTGTGATGAGAAGAGGTGGAACCCTTCAGGAAGCTTCACAATATTTATATTGTGAAGCTTCCTGAAGGTTTTTTTTTTTTATTGGCTTTGGGTGGCTTTGATGTCACTGCGGCCATGATAGACCTATTGTGATCGCCACTTTATACGTTCACCCCTGAAGCTGCGGCGTTCATAATTCGCCACTGACCCTTGCTAAGAACTGTAGGATTTTCTTCGGGGTGATGTCTCTTAGCTCGTCCGGGCTGTACAGGTGCTTGCCCAGGTGGATGCTACGTTTTTGCATCAGTGCTCCGCACTCTCCTAGCAGATGGAAAGGCGTTTCTTCCGCCTCCTCGCAGAATCTGCAGGATTGTGTGTCGCTTAGCCCTAGTTTGAACATGTGCTTGTTAAGGCGACAGTGTCCCTGAAGGTTGCCATGGCACATGTATTATACAAATTACCTTGGGGGTGTTCCAGCCTGTGAATGAGCTGCTGAATGCCTTCCAGACAGTTAGCCTTCCTAAATTCCTTGGAATCGCCAAACTCGTGGATGAGTCCCGCGTACTTGCTTATACGGTCTCGGTTGAAATGCGGGACGTCGGAACCCTCAAGAGCGTGTTCGCAAATGGCTTGCATCAATCCTTGCATGAACCAGTCTTCATTGTGAGCTTCGCCAAGTTTTTCCTACAAGCAAACAAAATAAGCCGAGAGATTAGGAATCTACTGTAGGTACTTAAATCACTGAGCTCCAAAAATACGCTAGAGGGAATATTCTTTACGCAATGACATTTTTTTATTGTGCCGATTCATCGTCATTTTTTAAGATGTACCAAAATAACGTAACAACCGACATATTAGTTCTATAGACGGTCACCTACTCACGGAAACGCTCAGACTCAAAATGGCGAAAATCAAATGGACTCTTTCATCGATAATAATGACTTCCAGCGTACTTGATTTTAATTACTTTGAATTATTCTATTACTTATTGTATTGCTTATTATTTTACAGTACATTGAATTAAATTTATTTACCATATTGAATATGTACATTGACAATTTGTAATCAGTTTAGTATTAAAAAATTTATATACCTGAATTTTTATTATTCGACTTGTAAAAAATATTTTACAGATAAAATGACTACTGACTTGTTTAATGGAGCTCAAGTCAGTTAAATGTCCACTTAATTAATGTGATTATTTAACCAATAAGTTACCTGCACCCATCCTTTGATGAAATCACAGTTTTCATCAGAGTTCATCATTTGAAGTAATCTGGATAGAGTTTCAGCTGGAGTTATCTTTGCAGGTTCCTCATTTGGCTGACAGTGAGGTTGAGTTTCTTGATCTTCAAGAAGAAACTCAAACTTGTCGTCAGCTATCCACTTCGGTACCTGAAATTAACAACAGCAAAATGAGTTATTAAAAGTTTTTATTTAACTTGCCCTGCTAGTACCTATCTACAAATTTATGTATGTAAAAAGAATCGGCCAAGTGCGAAGGGTTCTGTAACATTATCTATAAAAACGGCAAAAAAATCACGTTTGCTGTATGGGATCCCCTTAAATATTTATTTTATTCTGCTTTTTAGTATTTGTTGTTATAACGGCAACAGAAATACATCAACTGTGAAAATTTCAACTGTCTAACTATCACGGTTCATGAGATACTGCCTGGCGACAGACGGACAGCAGTCTTAGTAATAGGGTCCCGTTTTTACCCTTTGGGTACGGAACCCTAAAAACGTATATTTCGAAAAAATATAAGTGTTACAAGGGAGTTTGAGCACTGTCTCCTGTGGTAGCTACAATGTTACTGTGTTACAAGAAAACAGCTTCTTCCTGTATATATTTGACTTGACATATTTATCTTAATACTAACCTATCTATTATTATGTTTATGTATGTGTGGGGCACATTTTACAACTGAATTTTAGAAGTTCCTCAACCGATTGAGCAGAAATTTGTCATACTTATGTAAGTTCAATGACAATGTGATGTTATGGTACCATAGAGCTGATCTGATGATGGAGACAGAAGGTGGCCAATGGCCATACTCCTCGAGTCTGAGATCGTTGGATTTGTCTTCTCAAGCACTTTGGTTATAGCTTGTTTTTATAAAAAATATCGATCAAAAGTACCATTAATATAAAGAACACTTGTTATTTTTTTATAGTCAATAGACCTTCATCATCATCATCATCATCAGCCTATATCAGTCCACTGCTGGACATAGGCCTCTCCTAATGAGCGCCATCGCGCCCTGTCTTCAGCTTGCCGCATCCAGCATCTGCCAGCAGTCTTTCGCAAATCGTCATCCCACCTGTCGTCCTACACTACGTTTGCCGAGTCGCGGTTTCCACTCAAGAACACGTTTACCCCAGCGGTTGTCGGTTCTTCTCGCGATATGGCCAGCCCACTGCAACTTCAGCTTGCTAATCCTAAGGAATAGACCTTCGTTTGACCGCAATTTCACCTCATGGAAAGTGAAGAAGTGGCCGAGGATGACTATGGGTCACGAGGTTTGATTATGGGTAAGTGGAAGAAAAGTACAAACAAGGTGGAAACTGGGGCGGGGTGGGGCACTAGTAGTCTTGGAAAATAACAAAAAACAGAAAAAAAAACATTCTTTACCTGTTCTTCATTCATCCATTGGCTAAGTTGTAGTCCGGATTCCTGCCACATGGCCTTTACAAAAGGAGGTCCTATACTCTCCATCAAATTATGAATGATCGCCTTCAGAAGAAGATGCCCTTGGTTCGCAGCGATGACAGTTCCGCAAAGGTCAAACACCTTTACAAGTGTGATATGCTAGAAACAATAATACATTATAATATTACTATTTGAATAAAATATTTTTTAACATTGGGTTATAGCGACATCTAACCATCACTACCAGACTACAAAGATAGCGTCAATAGAAACTGTGATAAAAACCTTCGAACAGAATGTAGATAGGTCACAGTTCATTAAAAACTTCAAGGAATACCTGATAGATGGCACCAAGACAAATAAAAATAGATTCAGGTGTTACTTTGCGAAAATCAATTACAAGATATATGGTTGAAAATATTTAATAACCATTCCGCGCAAAACTATATGTGATAAGATCCAACAAACAAAGTAGTCGTCAAATAGTTTCGTCTCTCCCTTACTTTTATCGATTTTTATGGTGTAGTTCGTGTGGTTTTCTCCTACAAACTACTTTGTTGGATCTTGTCGGAGAAGGTTGTCTGTCGTTCGAAAGACCACCCGGTAAGTAAACCAGATGCTGGATGCGGCAAGCTGAAGAAAGGGCGCTATGGCGTTCATTTGGGTAAGTCTAGGTCCAGCAGTGGACTAAAATATGATAATTAAATTAAATAAACCAGAGGCCCAATTCTGTATTTGTCGTTCGTCTTTCTGTGACATTGTCACTGTTACAAAATGACATATTTTGGCATTCTACCTTGGATGAAAGAAACTACACAAGAAGGGACGCCCGTCAAAACTGTCAAGGTTCAAAAAAATTAATCACTTCGTGTAAATAGTCGTACATGCACTTTCTGTTTCTTTCATCTGAGAATTCTAACGTGACGATTCTGCAACGAAACCTTTGCCGTAATAAAGCGCCCCGTTTGATAAGCAGAATTGGACCCCAGATAGGCCGGGCCGGTACAGGAAAGATCTTGCTTTACCGATTTATGGGAATTCTACCTTCATTCCCGTTAGAAAAAGGTTTAAAACAAACGCAATTCAATATGCGTTTTACCTTACCTTCTTTGCAATATGGGGCGCTAGGATTATTCCAATGTTGTCATAAAACTTCGGAATATCAATATATAGATCGGGTGCCATAAATAGAGTTTCTTTTAGTCCAGCTTCGAAGTTCTCCAGCGAAATCGTGTTCGTTGTTACTAAGTGAACTAAAGACTTCGTTAGTGTCTTTACATCCTTGCCAGTCCTAAAAACAATGAAGTATTACTTAACTATTATTTAAGCCACGTGGTGGCGGCAATTTCGCACCACCCCAACTCTTCCCGTGGGTCAAAAGGCAAAAGTCAATAACTTTATTTTTTTAGGCTTAAAAAAAGCACTTAGACAAGTCAAATTTTATACATAAACAGTTTTAATAGTAGGGTGTCGTAAGAGGCGACTAAGGGACATACACCGGGGGGCGGGCAGCAGCGCCTCTTGCAGAATAGATCTACCACCGAACTGCGATCCCCATTCCGCGTGGCCAGCGTGTGCATTATGGGCAAGCATTTCCCCCCCATGAGATAAATGCCAATAAGGCGAGATGTTACATCATATAGCTGGACGACCGCATGCGTCACGGGCAAAGGCTCGCCTGAGACGCAGGTTGCGGGTTCGAGACCGGCCTCAGGACAAATATTTGTACGATCTGCAGATAATTGTTCTGGTGTTTTCTATGTACAGTAACAAATATCTATCTATGTAACGTAGGTATTATGTACGTCATTTATCTAGCACTCATAACACAAGCTCTGCTTAGCTTCGGGCTAGATAATTTTCATTTATTTATTTAGCTAAGTTAAATAATATTGTGAAGGCGTTCCCCATAATTTTTTGAACTTACTTTTCGACCAATTGATTTAAAACAAGTGCTATGACAGCAGCATGGTGCTTCGTTTCGAATTGTGATATTTCTTGTCTGAATTCTTCGTCATCAGAGTTGATGAGCGATAGATCGACGATGGGTTTGACTTTCTTTGAGATGTCGTGAGGAAGCGGCTCTTGTGGCATATCGGCGTCGCCGCAAGGTGAGCTAGGCACGCACTCGCTGCCGCCGACACGACCGTCAGCTGAAATAATGCACAAAAACACTAAGTTAAAAGTTTTTTAACCAAAAAAAAGTGGAAAGAGAAAAGGGAGGCCTTTTCCCAGCAGTGGAACAGAAATAACTTAAACGATTTAAGGTTATTTGTATCCTATAGGAACTGATATCCATAGGATAAAACATAGGGTAGCCTATGTTTGATTCCAGGCTTCTACATCTTTGCAAAATTTCAGCTCCGTCCTTTGAGTACCTACCTAGTTTTGGCGTGAAAAAGTAACAAACCTCCATCCATCCAAAATCTCCAGTTATAATATTAGTCTTATAGTTTGATTTTACTCACCAAGGTCACCGCTTGAATTGAAAGTGGCCCTTTCGATTGTAGATCCTTTCGAGAAAGCTGGCGGCGGTGGTGTCGTGTCTCGGGTAGCTGTAAACATGTGATTTACTTTTTATAGAAATCTGCTAACAGATGACTGACAACTTGACATGAAGGTCAATTTTTACAAGATAAAGTTAAAAACTACAACCCGACTATGTGAAAGTTATAAAAGTTTGAAACATTTACATTGACAAAATAGAATGACGTATCGGTCATATTTGATAGGCATAGAGTTGAAAATGAAAATAGGTCGTAGGTATTGTAATTTTTCTCTATGGGGCCTGCAGCCTGCAGCTACCTAAATTTTAATACGCGTTTTGAAGGCTTATTCGGGGTCGGAGCCCTAAATCCTATAACCTATAACCATCGGGGTATTGAGACGAATCAATCGATACATAATTTGTTGAAATCGAACCAGTAGTTTCAGCGCTACGTGGGAACAAAGAAATCGGCCACATGCATACAAACATAGGGTGCTAACCTCATAACCCTCCCCTGTTGGTAGTCGGGTAAAAAACGATTGTCTTTTCATGATCATAATATTTCGTTATTTTCGTGTGGGTGGCTCTCCAATGTTGCCCAAACTCTTATGAGATTGGTGTTCTCAGAAGAGAGTCCACTCTGCTTAAAGTTATGTAACATATTTAACTTTTAGTATTAGTTGTAGGCAATAGGTAGACTGATAGACGTGTATTGCTGGGCTCGCCTTGCCTCGTCACCCTGAAGGTGATAGCTGAAAATCAGTGTTTGCTCATAGCGCAATATTATCACTGAGCTATTACCCATTTGCCACTGCTACACACGCGTATATTTGGTTATCATAATAAACTTTGTATTGTATTGTGCTTTGTATTGTAGGTTCTACGTGTTAAGCCCGATTATCCGGTTAAGAAGTGCCTCTACATCCTTTTCTTTACCTTTTTTATTTAAATTATGTAAAAAATTTGATTTGTTAAAGCCAATTGTATGTGTGTGTTTCATGTGACAAATAAATAATTTACTTACTTACTACTACTACTACTTACTTTTTACCCGACTACCAACAGGGGAGGGTTATGAGGTTAGCACCCTATGTTTGTATGTTTGTATATTTGTATGTTTGTATGTATGTGGCCGATTTCTTTGTTCCCACGTAGCGCTGAAACTACTGGTTCGATTTCAACAAATTATGTATCGATTGATTCGTCTCGATACCCCGATGGTTATAGGCTATAGGATTTAGGGCTCCGACCCCGAATAAGCCTTCAAAACGCATATTAAAATTTAGGTAGCCGCAGGCTGCAGGCCCCATAGAGACAAATTACAATACCTACGACCTATTTTCATTTTCAACTCTATGCCTATCAAATATGACCGATACGTCATTCTATTTTGTCAATGTAAATGTTTCAAACTTTTATAACTTTCACGTAGTCGGGTTGTAGTTTTTAACTTTATCTTGTTACTTTTATATTTTCATGCAACTGACTACTGACGTCACATATCAGTCGATACTTGAGGCCTACTCTAGATGTTTTCATCAGCAGTTGCGAAGTTCTGCCGCAAAACTCAACGTGATAGTTAATTACGAAAGGGCCGTTTAAGCGCGAAATTTATGACTCTGTATGTATGTATGTATATATATATCTGTATCTATGTTTAATAAGTTTGTACTTAAAAACCATTTTATGAATCAAAATTTATGTGTCAAATAGAATGAAAAATATAATTTATCATTCTAAAGTGTAAAAGCAGTGCAACTACAAACGAAATTTCTGTGATCGTTCGATTAGAGTACCTACTGATCGAACGAAACAAAACGAAATTTCGACACAAAACAATACATCAAATTCCCATGGGAGATTAACGGGAATAATCCCCCTAGAAATGTGGAATTCGAATTTAAAAGGTATTAATTTAGCAGGTAAATAAACGCGATAAATATTACGTGAAAATTTTAACAAACGGACAATTAACTTCAAAATAATATTAGTATAGATTATGTCATCGATCCACCTTAATTTAACTATTGTTGTTTTTTTATGTCAACTAGGTATATTTTATTATTGTTTGTTTTTACTAGTGTACTGTACAATTGTTGTCTTTTGTATGTGTGTGTCTAAAGTTGCAAATAAAGCCTTTATCTATCTATCTTGCAACTGGGCGTCCGACTTTTCGTTTGCGTTTATTTTCTTAGTCAAAGATAATAAACGCGTGGACGCAGTATAGTGGCAGGTTATGGTTACCTTTAAGGGAAGTCGGATCCGCTTCGACGTTCTCGAGAACACTGTACATGTTTGTACTAATATTTGTATTGCCAGCCGGAGCCTGCTGGGGCTTTGGCGCCATCCATTTGGGTGGAGCGAGCTTGATGTTGGCCATAATCTGGAAAAAAAACGTTTTATCAGATATGTAGGTAAATATCTATCTGAATGTACCTATGTTAAGCGTATCCCGATAGTCAACGTCAAGCCGAAAGCGGAGGACAGGACAAAATCGTACACTCTCTGCCCGGTGCCAAACTTTATAGAATAGAATAGAATATCAATTTATTTGTTAAAAGACTTACACATACCTACACTAAAATACACAATAAACTTAGATTAACATACAAAAATGTAAGCCCAGTAACAAAATGGCTCTGCCTCAGCATAAGTTGGTTGCTAGCTTGCTAGTCAACCAACTCATGCTGAGGCCTTCGCTGGTCTTCCGTCTTCCTTTACGCTATCAATACTAAAGTCTAAAGGAAATAAAGCATTTTGAGTTTTGAATTTTTGCGTTGGGCGGCGCGGCCTTCATGAATTTAAATATATGGCGTGGTAGAGTGCGAGAGAGGAGAGACAAAACGCCACACAGGACGCGCGACGCCCCGCGTCTCCGTAGACGAGGTCTTACGTTTTGTGATAGTCTGTTATTATAGAAATCATTTAGAACGGGATATTTACCATGATTCAATTTTTGAGTTTTCCAATATTTCGGCACAGTTTCATGCGCCATGATCACATAGTGATGTACCAACCAGATCGCGTTCGGATACCGTCAGTGTTGTGTGTCGTGATCGAGTTGCGTTCGAAAGTGAAACCGGTGGTAGTGGTAATGTTCGTAGCAAAAGACAAAGAATGAGGGTAGATCGGTATGTCTGCCAATAAAAACCAACTCGCAGTGACTTTAGTTCTTCCGTGATCATGGCGCATGAAACTGTGCCGAAATATTGGAAAACTCAAAAATTGAATCATGGTAAATATCCCGTTCTAAATGATTTCTATAGTAATAACCATGATAGTTTCAAAAGTCTGTTATTATTTTTGTTGCCAGTATCGGTTTACTTACGTCTATAAGTTAATCATACTCGTAATATAGAGGCGAAAGGTTGTGGGGTAGTGAAGTTGTTTCACTTCACCTAAGACAATGCCTAGTTTTGGCATTGTCTTAGGTGAAGTGAAACAACACGGAATGAATCGGACTGAGATTTTGCACGCATAAAGATCAGGACTGGTTGTGACGACCGATGTGGCGCGGCGGGCGAAGTTCCGGCTGCGACGCAGAAAGTTGCGGGTTCAATTCCCGGCTTGGGACAAATGTTTGTACGACCTGCAATTATTTTTTCCGGGTGTTCCGGATATTTTTTATGTATAATAAAAAAATTATACCTATGTAATGTATTGCATTATGTATATCAGTCATCTAGTACCCATAACACAAGGTCTGCTTAGCTTGGGGTTAGATGATTCTGTGTGTATTGTTCAACAATATTTATTAATATTTATTTTATTTTACTTGAGAGATACTTGCCTATGCCCGCGTGAAGCAGCGTGAATAAATAAATAAATAAATAATGCTGGACAATTCACACAGCATTATCCAGTCCTAAGCTAAGCAGAGCTTGTGTTATGGGTACTAGATAACTGATATACATAATATAATACAATACATAGATAGATATTTTTTATTATACATATAAAAACGACCAGAACACCCTGAACAAATGCCTGTGAAAGTGAAGAGGCAAGTAGTTTTAATTGAATATAGCGATAGCATATAAATAACTGGTAACGAGTAGCCATACCTTTTGATTAGATCCAGCCTGAAGTTTGAATTGATCTACTTTGTAATTGGTAGATGCAGGCCTAGTAGGTCTCGGGGTCGAGCTCTTCAAGGAAAGTCGTGGACTGTCTCCGCCACGCTTGTTGCGCCCGGCATCGTCGCGGCGGAACGCGCCACTGCTCCCGCCGTCGTCGCGGCGGAACGCCCCACTGCTCCCACCGTCGTCGCGGCGGAAACCCCCACTGCCTCCACCACCGGCATTCATCAACTATAAACAAAACGTCAGTATAAAACCCGCAACCTATCATTATCATCAACCTATGTTAGTCCACAGCTGGACATAGGCCTCCCCTAACGAGTGCCATAGCGCCCTGCCTTCAGCTTGTCGCATCCAGCATCTGTCTGCAGTTCTTCGCAGGTCATTAGCTGGGGCCGGATGGCGTCCTACACTTTGTTTGCCGAGTCGCGGTCTCCATTCAAGAACACCCTAGCGGTCACCCCAGCGGTTGCCGGTTCTTGGCGAGATAAGGCCGGTCCAGTGCTACTTCGCATGCTAATTCATTGAGCTATTTCGGATAAATTATCGTTACGAATCGTATCCTATATTTAGGGTTTCAAAGTTCTTTCAACTTACAAACTCAATGTCAAATTAATGATTTTAGCATCCAACCTAAGAGGACAAGGTACTAATGTAAAGTATTAGTACCTACCTATGCTGATCAGTTTAAATGTAACAAAACTACAAAGTTATATTGTTTCAAATTAGATTAAAAAGTAAATGGAAACAAACTTCGGCCAAAACCGCGCGTCAAACACGCAAGACGCGAAGCGGGAGCATAAACAACGCGAAATAAGAATTGCGCCCCTATACACCGCGTCTAGATCGCGTAGGTGTGAGGCACCATTTCCGCTTCCGCCGCGTTGCTGAAACTGCCACTTCGCGTCCCTCGTGTATGACGCGTAGTTCTGGCCGAAGCAAAAAGCGTACCTCTATATGACGTTGCTGTTGTTCAGCCTCTTTTTGAATTTGATCCATCATCTTGGGTTGAGAATCAACAACGGTCTTGACAACCCATTTCCTCCGTCTCAGGTCAATCACATCCTGGATCATGAACTTGACGCGACTACTGATCTTGTCAGACTTGCGCTTGACGATTTCTTGCATCGTCTTGAAGATGGAATCCAGCTGAGTTGCACTCTCGTTTTGGACTTGCTCGCCGATGGTGGTCAACAGCTTGCACAGGCATTCGAGGTTTTCTTCTTCTAATGGTTCACTCAATAAGTGCCTCATACAGTAATTAATAATTTTGAAGGTCAACATTTTCAATTTGTAGAGCTCACCTGTAAAACAACAGGGTAAGACACAAAGATATAATAATAATAATAATGCTGGACAATTCACACAGCATTATCTAGCCCCAAGCTAAGCAGAGCTTGTGTTATGGGTACTAGATAACTGATATACATAATATAATACAATACATAGATAGATATTTTTTATTATACATAGAAAAACGACCAGAGCACCCTGAACAAATGTGTGCAGATCGTACACACATTTGTCCCGAGGCGGGAATCGAACCCGCAACCTCCTGCGTCGCAGGCAGACAAAATAAAGATAGATATAGGATCCAGTATAATAATGCATACCGGGCCCTTATGAGACTGCCAAGGCACTGCAGTGCGTCGACCATGTTTTCTGAGGCGGGAGTTCCCGACTTCTTTGCTATAAGACGGACAAGGATAGCAGCCTTCTGGAATCGACTGAGTCGCTCTAACAACACAACAGCTTGGGGCTAGATAATGCTGTGTGAATTGTCTAGCATTATTTTTATTTATTAGATATAGATATATAGACCTTGGTCACCTACTGACGGAGTCATCAAAAGATGATGCAGACATAGAGCGGGAGAGGAGAGCTCTCGCCGTCAGAGGTAACATGCTCGCACGCCGATTTGCTAACTGCAGTTCCGATGTGAAGAACACCCTGTTTAAGGCATACTGCCTAGGTATGTACACATGTCAACTGTGGTACAACTTCACTAGGAAATCTTACAGCACCATAAGGATACAGTATAATAATGCATACCGGGCCCTTATGAGACTACCAAGGCACTGCAGTGCGTCGACCATGTTTTCTGAGGTGGGAGTTCCCGACTTCTTTGCTCTATGACGGACAAGGATAGCAGCCTTCTGGAATAGACTGAGTCGCTCTAACAACACCATCCTGAAGGCTGTTTCTGACTATCTGGCCAATCCCATTTATAGACACTGGATTTCTGTCCACATGGATGGAAATAGAAAATAGGTAACCTATCGTACCTACCTAAGTTTTTTTTTTTTGTTTTTTAACCTTTTATATTTATTCTTAGTGTGCACTGTAATTTTTATTTTTGTATCTGTAATCTGTAATGTGATATGGGTCTTTTTGTGCCTGCAATAAACTGATTTTATTTTTTTTATTTATTTATTATTTATACAGATATGAAGACCTCTGTGGCGCGGTGGGCGAAGGCCCGCCTGCGATGCAGGAGGTTGCGGGTTCGATTCCCGCCTTGGGACTTATATTTGTACAATCTTCAGGTATTCGTTCCGGGTGTTCTGGTCGTTTTCTATGTATAATAAAAAATATCTATCTATGTGATGTATTGTATTATGTATATCAGTTATCAAGTACCCATAACACAAGCTCTGCTTAGCTTGGGGCTAGATAATGCTGTGTGAATTGTCTAGCATTATTTTTATTTATTAGATATAGATATATAAAGATGGCATTCTACGTTTGAAATAATGAATGACTAAAGTCCATTTCACATAAGGAATGTCATGGAACAGCCATGACAGGTCACATTTTCTTTGTTTCACACGCGACTTGGACGTGCAGACTAAAATAATTTAACAACAAAATATACATTATAATTTATTTGATATAAGTCATGATTTAGGCTGTTTAATTAAATTGCTCGAGATGAAGCAAATGCAACCTTTTCTGGGACGTTTTGTACTTGAAATGGACTACTTTAATTGTTTTCTTTTTAAAGTAAAACTGCAGGTAATCTTTTCTAGTATCCAAAATATTTCTTGTATACAAAAAAATGTAATGCCGGGAAATTAAAAAAAAAACTGGAACAATCTATAGGAACAATAGAGAGTACGATCCCAACCAAAAAGGGAAGGAACCACTAAAGTACCTACTTGACATTTTAAAACAACTTAACAATAATGTCTCCTTGATTTTAAACAGATATGGTGTAGGTACCATATCTGTTTGTTTGTGTAAGATATAAAAAAATGGGTTAATACAAAATATATAGTTGCTATACAGCGGGGAAATGCAGCTAGCGTCTTGGGCACGCTTCCGACTGGTATTGATCAGTTGAGCTACTTGTAGATTGTTTGCAACAGTCTGCAGTTGGCTCAATTGTTTCAATTGTAAATACTAGTTTTAATTTAATTCTATTATTTGATTGTAATTTTCTTTGTTAATAAAGAGTTAATACAAAATAACTATTAATATGCTATGAGAATTTACATCCCTTGAAAGGTAGGAAAAAACTTACCAATAAATCTGACATTAGCCACTGCTCTTAATCTAATTTTCCGATTTTCTTCATTGATCATCGTTTGGAGTTCTCTTTTCTTGGCCTGCAATATAAAAAAAGGAATTTTACAGCACCTGAGAGAAACAAGTTTCACTTCTACTCGCGGATTCGTACGCATTATTTTGGCATAAAAAGGAGCCTATTATTTATTTAAAACTTTAATGCACTAAGGTACAAAGGGTGAGCTTAATGCCGAGGCATTTTCTACCTGCCGACCAATAACATAATGTTTAAAACAGATGGTTGGCGTGCTAGTTTTTGTTCTATAAATAGGTAGGTATATATGTTATTACATGTTCAGATCATATGTTTGCAAAGTTTTACCCTGATCCATTCAGTAGTTTTGACGTTATCTTCGGCCAAACATCTTCATAGCGGCACAACCTTTCACCTATATAATTTTAGTAGGATTTGCATTATACAATGAAAAAATAAAACAGCCGTGTGGTGCTATTTGAACCACCACAACTCTTCCCGTGGGTGTCGTAAGAGGCGACTAAGGGACATACACCGGGGGGCGGGCAGCAGCGCCTCTTGCAGAATAGGTCTACCACCGAACTGCGATCCCCAACCCGCATGCCCAGCATGGGGATTATGGCATTACCCTCTGCGAGATAAAAGCCCAATACGGCGATTATCAGGAGGAGGCCTGCGTTCAGCAGTGGACCATTTTTTTTCCTTTTTTTTTAAATAATAATATATCATTTATTTCTGAAGGTCTTACTTATTAGTCTTACTTTATTGGTACAATAACAATATTGTGTTTTAGACCTATTTCACCATTTGGTCCAACACCTCGCTCTAACTAAGTTTAGGAAACTTGTGTCATAGACGCGAAGGATCTCTACCTCTCGGCAAATATCTTACAGGCTATTAGATATTGGCTGTTGAGGTGAGGTTGCTATATACATTTTCAGGGATTACTATTCATCCCGTAAAACTTAAAATACAGTGTAAATTTTTAAGGCCTTGAAGGAAGTTGGTCATTCGTTTTTTTTCTTAAACATCAATTTAATGGTTACTACATTCTGCCCGCAGCTTCGGAGGTTCGAATGATAAAACCAAGAATTCAGAAATTTTACTTACAGGATCAGCTGTCTCTGCTGATTCCTTCTCTAATTTCATCAATAATTGTTCATCAGATTTTCCAGTTTCAAATTGAGTTTGGCATTTGGTAATAATCAGCCCTCTAAAATTGACCACATTGTCTACGTTACCATCAGATGGAACCTGAAAAAATATCCTGTTAACGCTATGACCATAGATACTGAATTTTATGGTCGCCATTGTATTCCTTCAATGGATTAAAACATCATGCAGCTTTGCAAAAAGACCCTTCTCTGCAAAGCTGGTTGAAATTTTAATAATATTGAATTTAACTAGTACCCATATTGCAAGCTCTGCTTAGCTTGGGACTAGGTGATGCTGTGTGAATTTCCAGCATTATTTATCAATTTTATTTATTTATTTATTTATACAGTTAGGTTAGCCTATGGTGAGTGCACCAAAACATAAAAAGTAGACTTTAAACAACTAGAAAAAATGATGCTAAGTGCACCAACCTATTACAGGCCGACACAGCATGCAAAAAAACATCAAACTAATTAACACTAATATATTGCAGTAAATACTATACAGGGTGTGTCAAGACTACTACCGAAAACTGGGGGGGTGCAATCAGACCATGATTTTGAAAATATTTAGCGAAAAAAAAACGCGAAAAATATGTCGACCCATCAATTTTTTTTATTTTTTTTTCTAGGTACATACCCATAGCACAACACTATAAGAACATATCTACCTAAATAAGTAATTTAAATAAGCAAAAAATTAATAAAATAAAAAAAGCAGCAATGTATTGCAAAACACCAACCGCACCGCACAGCCAAATAGGTCCCTATCCGCGCGGGCGCGGTTATTACCCTACTGACACGTGAAAGTTCCGCGCCTACGAACTTATCTTTTCAATAAATAGTTAGTAGGTAGGTACATACTACCTACGATTTAATTCTCGGCCATGACCTTGAAAGCATACCTAGAATTCATTAGAAACATACAAATTTAAATACATTTTAATCTGTCTAAAATAAATAGGTACCTACATTTGTTAAAAACAGCTGACAGACCCGCGTTTATTTTTAGAGGTCATCGTCCTGCCTAGAGAATAGGTAGTTCGGCTTTCCTTTGACACGCGCGCGGCTACGATATAATTCGCGGCCATGACCTTGAAAGCATGCCAAGAATTGATTAGAAACATCAAAATTTAAAATACCTACATTTTAATCTGTACATTTTAATTTTTTAATCTGTCTAAAATAAGTGCCTACTTTTGTTAAGAACAGCTGACAGACCCGCGTTTATTTTTAGAGGTCATCGTCCTGCCTAGAGAATAGGTAGTTCGACTTTCCTTTGACACGCGCGCGGTTACGATTTAATTCGCGGCCATGACCTTGAAAGCATACCAAGAATTGATTAGAAACATCAAAATTTAAAATAGGTACATTTAATCTGTCTGAAATAAGTACCCACTTTTGTTAAGAACAGCTGACAGACCCGCGTTTATTTTCAGAGGTCATCGTCCTGCCTAGAGAATAGATACCTAGTTCGGCTTTCCTTTGACACGCGCGCGGCGCAGCGGCACCTCTCCAAACTTTCCGACAAAGGCCGCGGACGCACGTGTAACGCCTTTGACTTTTACCGACAATTTGAGCAAATTTTATTTACTTTAACAAATTGGTTCCGTAGCTTTATTTTAAACGATGTTACTGCAAGGTAATTCTAAACATACCAACCATCATGAGTGGTACCTATTTTACCTATCTCGTAAGAAATAAGATAGGTACCTACTTATAGGCTAGTAGTTAGTTATCTCCTGAATTTTATTTAGATCGATGGGTGATCGATCACTTGATCACAAACTTGAGCTTCTGCGGAATAAGGGTGATCGTCGCCGGTTGGCGCGAAATTCAAATTATTTTATGGTATTTTTACCTGCTTTTTACAAAACATAAAAGTTACGGAAAAATACCGCACTTGTCCGTAGTTCTATTCTTTGTAATTCGCTGAAAAAATTTACACCACGAACAGACGACAGACAGCCGAGGTTTTATAATAGGGTCCCGTTAGCACCCTTTAAGTACTGAACCCTAATTACAAATAGGTAATAGGCATCAACTGTGTCGGCCTACATTTTGTCAAAGAAAAATGTAGTGTAAAAGGAAACTGAATCATATGACTGTATCAATAAGACACATAATCATAAGAGATTATGACAGAGCAATGTCGTTCGGCGTTTTTCGGCTTTTTTAAAAGGACATTATTTACCTAATTTCACTAATCTTTTGATTCATTTTGTTTTTAGTACGTGTTCATTATTCGCAGTGAACACTTGCGCGGTGCATAAAAATTGCAATACGTTCGTGTTTTTCTTCTGTTTTTTGAGTTTTTCTAATTAGGTATTAGGCAGTTTAGTTTAGTTTTCAGTTAGTTTTGGTGTGTTTTTATTTCATTAATCGTTAGTCTTAGAGTACTAGGTCTTTAATTATGTTAGTGTTTTGTTTACGAGTTTATTATGTTTAGTGCGAGGGAGTATGGACAGTTGCTAATGTGTTATGGTGAAGTGAGAGGAAATGCGTCACGAGCCTTGCGCATTTACCGGGATAGGCACCCCAATCAGACACATCCGTCTGATGCTAAAGTCTTCACGGCTGCATATCAAAGGGTCCTGAATAATGAACGTATTACGCCCCAAAGGCACGGGGGTGGCAGAGGGGTAGGTGTTCAGGTGCAAGAACAGGTCTTGGACTTTGCTAGGAGAAACCTTCGAGTAGGTACGCGGACTGCAGCGTAAATGCTGGGGTAAATGCGAGAAGCGCCGAGGATCCTACATTCCTGGATCGTGTTCATCGGTCCACAATCAGACGTGCTCAGCTGTGCCATGAACGAGGAGGAGCGCAGTTCGTGCCATTTCTGATTCGACCGAGACTGCACCGGAATTAGGTAAGACTAAGAACGTACATACCTATTAGGTACTAACTTACGGCACTTGTAAACTTACGTGTACATTGCTGGCTAGCAAAACAAATAAAAATCTTTAAAAATTCATATCTCCCGCTAGAATTTTTTTTTCGGACAACGGTTTTTTTTATTCGTTTTGTTTTGGGGTGCTGCACCACCCCCCTTTGTTTTCGGTAGTGGTCTTGACACACCCTGTATAATTTTAATTTGTAAAGCTATATTTACCCGAAGGCTTGCTAGTTTTTGGCACATGTTAGCATATACTTCAGAGAAATTAGGCTCTTCAATTGCCTTTTCAAATAACAAGTCGATGACACCTTCCATTCTTTTTTGATTGTCAATTTCCAGTTCTAAAACCTTTTTGAGTAGAGTATCAAACTTCTGAGGTGTTAATTTGTTCAAGATTCCTCTGAACTTCTTAAACAGTTCCTAAAAATAAAAAAACATTAGATTAGAAATTAATAAATCCCAAAAATTTACGATCTCGACGGGATTCGAACCCGCACCTAAAAATCGTAAATTTTTGGCATTTATTAATTTCTTAGAAATTACCCAGAGTACTATAATAAAAAATAAAAACCTTAAAATTAGATTAGAAGATAAAAAAAAGATATTAATTTGCAGCAAAAACACATTACAGTGATAGTTATGGCACTTAAGAGGCCTGCGGATGATGATTTGCCCATACAAACGTACTACCAGAATGATTTGTAATTCGAGCATATTTCCACCATATTATGTTTTTTTTTGTTTTCGAATAGTATTCATCTAGGTCCCTGGTTGGTTTTTTTGTTAATAATACACACCTATAATGAAATGTAAGCAAAAATATGCAAAATCGAATTTAACATATTTTTACGTCTAAAATTACATGTTTTAGTCCTATTTGTTTTGTATTAAAAACAACAATATCATACGTTTTGTTTGTTAAGGAACATAGCTTATATTGTCTAGTTACAGAATAACAACACAATGTCGAAGATTCAACAACTTTTCAGTCATCATTTTTGGTATTACGGAATACAATAATTCTCGAATTGAAGTTGCGAGCAGTTGTCGCCGGATTCTTAATGGGTAGGTAGGTAGAGTTACATTTTATTGTGATACAATGGCCTATTAAACTGATAGAAAAAAGTTATTGCTGAGGGCTTGGAGACTATGCTTTTACCTACAGATCTCACACTAGGCGGAGCCTGTATCGTGAGATCCAAGCCAGTGATTCTTACAGTCACGAGGTCTTTGTCTCGGTGTGAAACGTACAACACTTAGTTATCACTTAAATTATCTCACTTAGATTTAATTCAAATAATCAGGGTTTAAGGTATTTTTTGTCCTATATCATCTGCAAATATTTGTTCCAGGTGTCCTGGGTATTGTCTATGTAGAATAAAACATATATGTATATCCATATAATAATGTTGTATTAAATATTCAGCCATCTAGTACCAATAACACAAGCTCTGCTTGGGGCTAGAGGATTCTGTGTGTGGACTGTCCAGCATTATTTATATAATTATTTTTGATCAAACCTGAGTCTTGATTTCCTCTTCCGATAGATTCTCCTTTAATAGTCTTGTTGGTTTCCAGGCAGAGTCGACTTGATTCAGTTTTACATCCTCTCGCGATGTCAAAGAAACATGAATCACTGGTTTGTGAGAGCTGTTGCTACCAGCGGTTTGACCAATCCTACCTTTACCTAAATAATATTAAACCAATCAATACTGGGGTTGAGAAAAATTAAGATTAACAAAAATACAATTTGTTTGATTTAAATCAGTTTTTTTTATCATTATCGCTTTGGCTCGCTCATCCAGTTTTTAAAGGTACAATGGTTTCCGTGGTTTCGTGTTCACACGAAGTACGATAAAACACCAAATATTGAAACATTTTCTTTTCTGTTTTACATGATATGGTAGACTACTATTTACTACTACTGCAATTTTTTTTTATATCGGTATACTATGTTCGTTTATTCTGTATTTAAATAATAATACAGCCGGAACTGCGACTTTCCGGAAACACGTGGGTGTAACATCTTTTCTTCCGACGTCTTGCACAATTTCGTTCCGGCCCTTGTTGGGGGCACGGATGGAGGCCTCGAGGATTGGCCTCTTTACCCCGGCTGCAACTCGACGAGTGACGACCCCTCGGTCCTCGGGTTGAGGCGTAAGACGTATCCGACGTCTTGTTGTAAATGAATGTATGAATGAAACTACGAAAATTCGAATGAAACTATTCATTTCAGAGGATTCCCTGAATCCTCAACCAGGGGGTACCTACATTGTGCGTCTGCACTCTAAGCTTAATTTGGGCACTCCCTATAAATTTTTGACTGATTTCTGTTTTCATTGAATAAAACAATTTATTTAAAGTGTTATTTTATCATTTGTTTTAAATCCTGATATGCCAGGATTGAAATCGTGATTTCAAATCACTATTTAAATCTGATCAATGCCATCACCCTACTTCTATGTCTGTAAAAGAGTTCTATTATAGTAGGTAGGTATATCAGTCATCTATCTAGTACCTACCTATAACACACTTTAGCTTAGCTTGAAACTGTCATCTAGTTTCAGTGTGGTGTGTCGATTGTTAAACATTATTTACTAGCTTCTGTCCGCAGTTTCGCACGCGATTTTCAAGCAGCCTGGGATATAGTTTACCTTCCTGCCAAATTTCATAAAATTCGTTTAGCCGTGAAAAAGTAACTGACAGACAGAGTTACTTTCGTTTTAATAATATTAAATATTAATTACGGATGTGAGCGGGTTAACTACGAAACTTAATTGTGTTGGAAGAACACCAACGTTTCATCCCTTAACGAGGGACTTCTTCAGGGACTTTCCCCACCACCCCCGCCTCCGGCGCTCCCGGCCCGATAGCGCGCAGTGCTCGGAGGGACGCGGAACGCGCGCGCCTAGAACCGCACTCACCCTGAAGAAGAGATGAAACGTTGTTCTTCCAACACAAATAAGGTTCGTAGTTAACCCGCTTACATCCGTAATGAATTCGTCAAACTACCATAGTTTTTATAGTAAAATACTAAATATGGATTTAACACTTCTTACCCGGTACAGCCATATTTCTAAAAATTTTCGTGAGATCCCTGGGTGTATCGTTCCTTGAACCACCATGACCCTTTAGGAATGTAGGTAAGAGGATATCATTGACAGGTCTTAATATAAGACTGAAAGACGTTGGCTCGTGCATAGGTGCAGTCTGTAAGGTTAAAAAAAATTATTATAAAAAATTAAGTGGACTTTATCTAACAAGTTTAAATTTTACAAAACCAGCATCTATTGTAACGTCTTACTGTCGTGCGAATGTGGGGCGAATGTGGAATAAATCAATTTAATACGCAGACAGGCAGAGAAAACACAACTTTTTTTTGTCTTCATAGTATTTTTTTTGTTTATTTATGAATAATACTATTATCAGCTTTTTGTAAGGCTTCATATTTCACAATACTTACCCTGATGACATCACAGGCTTCTAATAAGGGTGCATTAGGCTTATTCTTTGAAAGAGGATCATTCTTTATTTGCTTGAGTAGCTCAAGATCGTAGATCTTTTTGCCAGACTGGTTCAGTGAGGACCATTGATCTGTGGATAAATTAAATTACAGTTTTATTGAAGGAATTAATAAATCCGAAAAATTTACGATCTCGACGGGATTCGAACCCGCACCTTCCCCTTCAGCGCAGGGTTGCTTTTTTTCCAACTAAGCTACGTGATCTTATCTCGCCGAGTCGAAAATCTTTGGGAGTTCTTTCGGCACTTACGCCGTCAGCGCCGCCTACAGAGGAAACAATGAAGTTATCCAATTCTGCTCAAAGACCAAATTTACATTTTGTTCGTTTGACGAGAGGTTTTGCCGTTTTTGGGATTTATTAATTTCTTAGAGATTACCCAGAGTACTATAATAAATAAAACCATAAAATGATTAAGTAATAAATAGCTAGTTTACCGTCAGTGTACTTGTATTTGGGAACAGAAGCAGAAGCTGGTGCAACTGGAGTCTCATCCACATTGCCCGCAGGCTCCTTAGGGATAGGTTCATCCGATACTTCCTCTCCTGAGATCACCTCTTGCTCTTCATTAGTGTCAACAACTTTAATTGTCTCATCTTTGCCATTTTCGCATGATTCAGTATACATATTATATATATAGTTTACTATGCCATCGGTGCTGGCCATCCTTGCGCTGTTATTTTTTTCAAATTTTTCATTCTTATTTATAACTTCTTTATTAGGCACAGGTTTTATTACTTCAGTTGTATTTCCATTTGCAGCATTTGAATCTAGTTGAAAGTAAAAATAAACAGTGATTTAAAAATGTACATGAATAGATAAGAAAAGTATTTACCTACCTAACTTTTCTAACGTCTACTGAAAACTATCAACTCTGCAGATCGGACTTTATTCTACGGATGAGTCGCTTTAATCATCACCTTAAATTAAAAAAGAAAACCAGATTGTATGAGATTAAAGATAGCAATGGATTTGGGGGCCTTATCGCTTAAATAATAATATCTATAGGATACAAAAGCTTGGGTCGAGTTTTGCTCCAATTTAAAAACTAATACCCTAAGGTAAAGGTTTTAAATAAAAATAGCTGCCAAAATAAAAATATCATTGGTAATTTTATAACTTAACCTTACTTTTTATCTTTTAATGTTTTAAATCATGATTTTCAAGAGGCAGGAATGTTGAAACTGAAAGGTTTGTAGCCAACTTCCAACATGCTAGTTCTTACATAGACACAGAAATAAGTTGCATAATCTCATTATAAGTGAACTGTAAATAAGTTCTTTATGAGAGTAAAATTCTTTTATGCATTGACTGCCTAGCTTCGTTGATGCAACCAGCTGCCAACCCCGGGCACATCACCACCATGTGGTGGAGCTGACCAGCATGTGTGTCTTGGGCCATGAAAGTGTTAAACCGAAATTATAGGTAACTAATAATGTTTAAACAAATACAAACCTGTTGTCTCACTGTTAAGACTAATATCTTTCATCTTAAATTCAGACTGCTGAGCACGACATTCACTGGATACGCTTTGAGAGAACTTTGCTTGCTCTGCAAATACATAAGGTATTTTATGAACTGGTTCGGGAACAAATGGTTATTCCCTAGCAATTTTCGGTTCGGGAACAAATGGTTACTCCCTAGCAATTTTCTTAATGAGAATAGAGATAAGATCAGTGACTACAATAGTTTTGGGGCAGAAGTTTCGAGGTTGCTGCTAATTTTGTAGTGTGTTTTTTGCACAGATTACAGAAATTTACTAGTGGTTTTTTGGTACCTAGGTACGTACCAAAAAACCACAAGTAAACCTGGATTTAGAATGTTAAGTGTTGTGTGTGATGTGTACACTAGTTGGAATGGAAAGTAGGCTTTTTGAAGACTACTTATCAACTAAATGAATCACTGAAAACGATGCTGAAAACAGACAAAATTATATTCAGTGTTTTTTCAATTAACAAATAACTTGGCGCACATTTATGAAGGTAAGTCTGCTTCGTTTATAATAAAAATCACTCACAAACAAACACAATTATTCACAGACGATGGATTCACGTAGTGGTTTTAATCTCTTTGGATGGATTCACACATGGTAGAAAATTACTTGTTTCCCTAAATCAATGATGGGAAATTGCCAAAATTGGAAATACCTGGTACATATATAGTGATCTGTGATTGGAAACGGAATCACAACGGGATCGAATCGAATAAATTTATGAAATAATGGCTATTTACCCGTAACTACGTATAATTTTTTTATTCCTCTTTTACTGATCTCTTTGTCACGCTAAATCAATCTGTTCAATTTTTTTGCAAATGACTCATTTAGCGTAGGTACTTTGTTTTGCGATTATTTTTAATAGTTTTTTCGTTATTAACTTGTTGTAATTTGCACTTTTAGTGGTTTTTAATATAAATGAAATATCCCGTGTTTTGTGCTGCCAGCAACGAAAAAAGTTGTTGTTTTTTGTGTCTTGCTTTTTATCTGTCACTGTCTTTTGGTTTGACATTGACGTACCACTATTTTTCTTTCGTCGTGTTCCGCCGTGGACGGAAAAAATCACCCCCCCTTTAATCACCTCAGTGAAGTTGGCCGCCAGACTTTGTCTTTTTGAAACTTCGATATTGCTAATCGTTTGAGAATCTAAGGTTTTTATTTATTATACTCTGGGTAATTTCTAAGAAATTAATAAATCCCAAAAATTTACGATCCCGACGGGATTCGAACCCGCACCTTCCCCTTCAGCGCAGGGGTGCTCTTTTTCCAACTAAGCTACGTGATCTTATCTAGTCGGCCCGAAAATCTTTGGGAGTTCTTTCGGCACTTACGCCGTCAGCGCCACCTACAGAGGAAACAATGAAGTTATCCAATTCTGCTCAAAGACCAAATTTACATTTAGTTATTCGTAAATTTTTGGGATTTATTAATTTCTTAGAAATTACCCAGAGTATAATAAATAAAAACCTTAGAATCAAGCAACGGCAAAACCTCTCGTCAAAGAACTAAATGTAAATTTGGTCTTTGAGCAGAATTGGATAACTTCATTGTTTCCTCTGTAGGTGGCGCTGACGGCGTAAGTGCCGAAAGAACTCCCAAAGATTTTCGGGCCGACTAGATAAGATCACGTAGCTTAGTTGGAAAAAGAGCACCCCTGCGCTGAAGGGGAAGGTGCGGGTTCGAATCCCGTCGGGATCGTAAATTTTTGGGATTTATTAATTTCTTAGAAATTACCCAGAGTATAATAAATAAAAACCTTAGAATCAAGCAACGGCAAAACCTCTCGTCAAAGAACTAAATGTAAATTTGGTCTTTGAGCAGAATTGGATAACTTCATTGTTTCCTCTGTAGGTGGCGCTGACGGCGTAAGTGCCGAAAGAACTCCCAAAGATTTTCGGGCCGACTAGATAAGATCACGTAGCTTAGTTGGAAAAAGAGCACCCCTGCGCTGAAGGGGAAGGTGCGGGTTCGAATCCCGTCGGGATCGTAAATTTTTGGGATTTATTAATTTCGTTTGAGAATCGTTTGAGAGAGATTGAGAGTTCATTAACATCGTTTGAGAGTTATTAATTTTTATGTAAAAACCATTTTAAATTTTTGTGTGAAGTTGGCCGTCATTCCGGCAAAAATGTACTTGGACGTTTAATTTTTGTTTCATTTGTTTGAGAATCGTTTGAGAGAGATTGAGAGTTCATCAACATCGTTTGAGAGTTATTAATTTAATTATTACAGTAAATAATCATTTCTGAACCAGCAATTTTGAATTTCCCCGCCAAATAGTGCACTTCCGGTCTGCGGCGCAGGCGCAGTGAAGAAGAATGAATAAAAGGGTGAATGAAAGAATGAATGGGAAAAGACGTCATAGAAAGACATTGACATTCATTAAAAGGAATCGTGTCAGCTAAGGTGTCAGCCGTCGTTAAACTTCGCCAAACATCGTAGAGCGAGAAAGTTAGAAAAAAAAGAAAAATCATAGTGCAGCTATTCTAGTCATAATACCATTTCACAAGTTAATACTTTGAAATATGTTTAAATAATCATAAAATATCCATGACATATATTCTAAAATATAAAAATATTAATTTAGATACTTACTACACCCAATATTATTAATAAAACTTTTGCATATTCATTATTAAAACTTATTTGTCTTATTATTCGAATTTGAGTAGCGAACAAGTAGGAAATCAAATTTCCAAAGCAGTGCATGGCTGCTTTGGAAATAATAATGAATATTAAGAAAAAGCTTTATTAATAATATTGGGTGTAGTAAGTATCTAAATTGATATTTTTATATTTTAGAATATTTGTCATGGATATTTTATGATTATTTAAATATAGTTCAAAGTATTAACTTGTGAAATGGTATTATGACTAGACTAGCTCTTAGAGTATCGGTATATAGAGACGGCGTATTGTTCTATAGGAACTTTCGGTTATACAAATATGATCTAAATCGATATTGAACTCATAAACTTATAGCTATCTCGTTTTATCTTACCTACAATAACCAATGTAAAAAGAGACATCAATATAATGTGCGAAACCTATTTTTGGCAACATTGAAACGTGACGTCATAGCAAAGCATGATTGAGGCCGGTTCGCCATTTTACTTTCAGGTATGTAAACTGTCAACGAGAGTTGCATTTACAGTAAAAATGCTAAAATTATTTGAGTTCGGGACTTTTTCATGTGAATACTTATATAGTAAGCGAAAGAAAGCTAATAGGAAGATGCCAAACAGCAGTTTGGTAGGCTGCGGCTTAAAAACAAGTGAAAATCGTCCAAACATAACATTACACCGGTACGTATTCTTATTTTGCTAAATTACCAAATAATACAATAAATACCTTATGTGTTGGCTTTCATAGGAATAGTTTACATAAAATTCATACCGAATGTAGCTTATTTTTGTAAGTTTTAAGTGTAATTAAAGAAAACATGAAACTGTTTGTTTGGCGATAGTGTTGTCCTTCAAGGCATTTTTCATAGGTATCGATGTTTTCAAGTGTAAATTGTAGTGTATTAATTTTCAACTGGTTTTTTACGTTCTAGGTTACCCGAAAATTACGGTAAAAGTGGCTGGACTCAATTGGAGTAGAAAATTTGAAGTTTGGTACGAAAGATATTTTCGTTCGTTCTCTTCATTTTGAAGAAACTTGCTTCAATCGAACTTTAAATAACAAGACTGCGAGAGGATGCCGTACCGTCACGAATCTTTTTAGTAAGTATTTTACTTGACCTTACTCCCACAAACTTCTATTGCAAAGTAATGCATATATGCATTAACAAACTTGACTACCTTTATTTTCCAAAGGGCTTAAATTTTGATATTAATGAATATTAAGTTTTAAGTAAATAAATCTGACCCAAGGTAATATTAAATACTTCAAATCCCCTCTAAAATGTACATTTCCATAAATCCTCCCTTAGCAAATTATTTCCATGCAAAATAAAGTTATTTCGCAAACGATGTGGCACGGTGGGCGAAGGTCTGCCTGCAACGCAGGCAGACCTTCGCCCACCTTTTTTTTTAGAATTTCTTTAAGATTTTAGATTTTTTTTCAAAGTTGAACTACTCAGTACCTTTCTAGAGTCTATAATTGTAGGCTGACAAATAATGTTGCATTATAAATTTATTCTTCATGTTTGTTTCAGCCACTAGTGCCAGCGCGATCCAGTACTTTAATAGAAATAATGTAAATTTGAGATTTATACTGTAAATGAATGAGACTGATTACATTAGGTACTTGTAAAATTGAAAATTTAGGTGTAGTATTAGTTGAATTTTTGAATTAGGTAGGTATATTGCAAATGTGTAAATGAATGAGACTGTTGCATTGCTTCTACAATCGAAAATACAGGTGGCGTCTGTGTTAAATTTTTGATCTATACTGTAAATGAATAAGACGGATTACGGATTACATTGCTTGTTTAATTAAAAATGTAGGAGTCTGTGTTAAATTTGTGATATAATATAATAAATGAATGAGACTTGTTGAATTGCTTATAAAATGTGGTGTCTATCTTTTTGTGATTTATATTATAATAATAAATAATACTAGCTGTTCCCCGCGGTTTCATCCCCGTTAAATTCGAATTTCATATAATATCTAAGGGGATATTCCTGTAACTCTACCATGGGAGTTTGTTATTTTACTAAGACAAAAAGTAGCCTATGTTACTCTCCATCCTTTCTTAGTTAGGTTCCGGTTTCTTAGTTAAGCCGTGACTGAATGACAAACAAATACACTTTCGCATTTATAATATAAGCATAGATAGCGTCTACGCTAAAGATACAGATTACACATTGTTATACCCATATTGTTATACAAATATAAATATACTATCTCACAAATCACTGTTGCATACAAACAATATATTTTGCAATTAAGTAGCTTGTTGTTTCATTTCAGTAGGTACCTTTTTTTCTTAAATGAACACAACGTTTATTAACAAAGAAAATTTGAATCAAATAGTATAAACAAATTAGAACTAGTATTTACCTACAATTGAAACAAATGAGCTAACTGCAGACTGTTCAATAAACTGGTTTGGTGAACTTTGATCTTTAATTCTAAGGAGGTCTGGCACGTGTCTAAACGCATGAGTCTTGACTCGGAAAATACATGAAAAAATTACCATTGTTATAATAGCTCATTTTCTTAACTTCTCAGTGGTTGCGTCTCATGAGCGCGGTCGAGCCATAGTTGGGTACGTGCATTCACATACTTTGTATCTCTAATTTAAGCATTATAAGACTATATGATTATAGAATTCTGTTTCATAATCGTGGTGAAAACAATAAAATCACTACGAAACTGCTAAAATATCGTCACAAAAATACTTGTTTCGATAAAAATATCGAGGTACAAAAGGGCAGCACTACGGAAAGGAGCCATTTTAGTTTCTAGGTAAGTTTAGGTATACACGTTTTTTTCGTAGGTATGCCGTCTCTGGGTATACTCTAAGGACTAGCTGGACTATGACTTTTCTTTTTTTTCTAACTTTCTCGCTCTACGATGTTTGGCGAAGTTTAACGACGGCTGACACGGTTCGTTTCGTTGGAACATTTTTTTTATTTGACTTCTTATTTGAATTTGAGCGGGAAACAAGGAGGAAATGAACCCATTTTCAAATGACAAAATTAACCTTAGAACCTAAAAAATAAAGATTAAAAAACAATAATTTGGCTGTTTTATTCAGTTATATTTTCAAACTTTCTTTCTTGATCTCTAAGCCCCCTCCCCACTCCCAATTCAATTCGTTTTTAGGGTTCCGTATCCAAAGGGTAAAAATGGGACCCTATTACTAAGGGGCCGTTCAAGTATTACGTAAGCAGATTTATTACAATTATTTACCCCCCTATCCCCCTTGTCAGCAAAAGTAAGCAAAGCTCTTACCCCCTCCCCCCATGCTTACATAAACATTTTTTAATTAATGTATTGTTTTTTTTAATGAATAATGAGCAGAAGTTATAATTCTAACAATAAGAAAATAGATTCTAAATCTAAAAATGTACCTAGTAGATTGGATTTATTCTTAGTCGCCGCTTGCAATTCTTCTTCAATTCTGCAACTTTGCTTGTAATTTATAATTTCGCCACACTTCGTTAACTAACTTCTGTACATTTTGTGCTTTCGTATTTGTATGAGATTTTTTTAAATTTTCTAACAATTTTTGGTATAGCTTGGATTTGTCTATTTGAAGCGACATCTTATTTAAACCTTAAACTTTCGCTAATGGAATCAACGGTAACACAAATGTTAACTTGCTTTGCTATGCTTACGATACGTCTACTCGTTATAGTATCCAAACGGAACAATACACTGACAGAGGAAATTTAGACAATAGCGCGCGATAATTCCCCTACTTCGTTCTAAGCGAGTGCCTAAACGTATGCATTACTTGTGGGAATCCTTGAAAATGCGATTCGTTTTCAAGCAAAGACAATGTGTGGGTTGCCATCTGTGTAAAAAAGTAAATACCTAACTACCGATGATCTAATCATCATCTAGACCCCCCTGCCCCCCATGTCATTCAAAATAAGCAAAGCAAGGACCCCTCGCCCCCCTATAGTGTTTACGTCATACTTGAACGGCCCCTAAGACTTCGCTGTCCGTCTGTCCGTCTGTCACCAGGCTGTATCTCATGAACCGTGATAGTTAGACAGTTGAAATTTTCACAGATGATGTATTTCTGTTGCCGCTATAACAACAAATACTATATAAAAACTGTATAAAATAAATATTTAAGGGGGCTCCCATACAAGAAACGTGTTTTTTTTTTTTTGCCGTTTTTATAGATAATGGTACGGAACCCTTCGTGCGCGAGTCCGACTTGCACTTGACCGGTTTTATTTTTTTTAAGTTTTTCACTTTTTAACGTTCGATGAAAGTGGTTCGCGAAAGAGTCTGCTGAAGCCTTTGAAGATTATTATTAGGTTGATGAGATCACCATTATACCGCAACCTGCAAAATCTTCCGTCACTATCACAACTAAAAGGCAAATAAGATGCTGGTACTTGATATCATGCTACCTTTCGCGTAGTGCTCGAGGAGAGCCTGCTGCGTCGGTGACATCTGCGACGATGAGCAGTATTTTGTAAATATTCATCGCTATATCAAATATGTTATTGGTGGGAAACATGCAGATATAGCATTTTTTAATTTAGATTATGTATGTGTGAATGGTACCTATTTAATTGTAAGTAAAGCTAACGGAAGCATTATTATGAATCGTAATGTAAATGCGATGTAAAGAGAACTTTGATTATCCTGTAAAATAATTATCATACAAACACTTTGTAAAGCCAAGCAATTTAGCTTTTTTCCATTTAAATTTTTAATTTTAGATCTGTGTGATAGT
The DNA here is from genome assembly GCA_947086465.1 of Eupithecia exiguata. NCBI lineage: Eukaryota > Metazoa > Arthropoda > Insecta > Lepidoptera > Geometridae > Eupithecia > Eupithecia exiguata. The sequence goes on from OX352246.1 coordinate 2,003,117, forward strand.
TATTAGCAGTCACAAATCAATATGCTTCAAACATTTATGTACTACTTCTCAGTAAGTTACCTAGTCGGAAGTTTTTTTATATGAGAAAGTGTTAAAATTCCTTGTGTTAAAATCATAATTTATTTTTCTGATATATTTCTTTTAGATGTATGTGTCTGCTTAGTGTTTAACGTTATTCTGATTGAGGAACTGATTTGTAGTTCTAATGTAAATTTAATTAGTACTTTCCATTGATTGTACCTTTTAACTTATCAAATATTATGTTTGCTGTATAGTTCAGGTAGGCTAAGTTTAATCATTAAAGTAGAGATACTTGTAAGTAAATAATTCAAATGCATCCTTTCCTAATCGTCTGCCCAGAACTCTTGACTTGTTATAGACAAAATCTAAGTAACAATTGATCACCAATAATATTTATTTCTGATCTAAGATCAACAGCCTGACATCTTCAAAAAGTAAAAGTTACTAAATTGTTATTGAACTGAGAATAATATAATTTTTATTTAATAAAAAAAGATCATTGTAGTAGCTGACCATGAAACGAGGAAAGGTGTGGTATGTTCCTTACATGTTACACCACACTATTATTATTCTTGTTACTGTTTGGAAGAAATTTATACCTTTGTTTGGAAGAAATTTATATTTGAAGAGTTGATTTGAGTTAGTATAGGGCCTTAAATGTTTCTGTCATCCATGCAAATTGATAATGGAGACAAGCAACAACACTGATGCCAAAATTGATGATTATATACCTAACAGATTAGTGATGATAATATAATATTATAATGTTATTTTATTATACACTTATTGTTTTATTCAGAATAGTTTGGTAGCAGATACATTTAATATAGGTACCTAACTACTAACTATTTCATTGCCAACAAAACACATGGCAACTTCCCACATTCCCACAGATGTAGGTACCTAGATGTGCTGGCTGGGTGGGTCTACAGTGTAGATCGAGTATACCTATTCCTCTAAGGTCTACAGAGTACTTTGTATCGCGGGATGTAAGCTGGGCAATGCATGGGTTAATAATAACGAACACTAGGTTTTGATATATCTACCTGCAGGACCTGAACCACAACAAGATAATTTTTAGCAATAAAGCTAGCACTGTAACCTTTATCGTTTATTCTATTTATCAGGTGTATTGTAATAAACCTAACACAAGGTTTTCTACAGCTGGGCAAAGGTCTCCCCATTTATTAAAAGCTGAGCTGTTTATTAGCCTATTGGCTGCTGGTCTTCTTGGGAGATAGTTTCGGAGGAGGCTCCAGGAGCACCCGGGGTCGCATCCAGCGGTTTCGTGTGTAGAGGAGTGAGTCCGATCCGACCAAGGTGTACGTGGCGGGGGTCTAAATAGCGCTAACAAATCTACAAAATCATGGTCATATGCGGAGTATATTATTGTACCATGTACACTAATCAACCCTAAACTGGATGCCAAGCCAAATAAGAGTTCATGTATTTAGTTTATAATTCTTGAATTGCTTGATTTGAAATAAATTATTATTATTATATAATGTACAATAGTCTCGCCAAAATGACAAATTATTGACTAATTTTATTTTCGGGACATCATAAAAAAAATCCATCTATTAGTGCTTGCTACCCAGTCTGATATAAACAAAAGGCTGAGAACAGGGTTGCCAACCATAGAATTTTTTTCCTCGTACTAAGCAGCTAAAAATCTCGTATTATGGCTTTCGAACCTCGTACTTGCCTCTAAAAGGTGACTAAACCAAAATTAATGCATATCAAACTGTTGAGTTTAGGACGTTTTACACAACGAAATAAACTATTGCAAGTTTCTACTAAATAAAACATCACTTTGTATTAAAATAATCCTTAATATTACTATCGTAAATAACTAATGAACGAGATTTGTTTGTAGGTTGAAAACTTTGCATAGGTAACTATGTACTTCTAGTCTCAGTTTTAATTTCCAAATATTATATCAGGAACATCCTCATTCGCATCGTTTTTCTTTTTATTTTTGCACGAGATTTTTATTTATTTTGTGAAGTTACACCTCTCTGGTTGGCGCTATGACATGTGTGATCAAGGCGACAGACAAATAATGCGAAGAACGAAATGTTTTATTTCTCGGGGATTTCTTGGTTCATGGGATAGCGAGCGAACTATATAGACAATCATCGCGCCAATGCGACAAGTGTTATGTTATGTCAAAATCTCGTACATAATTGTACGAGGTTGACAGTGCCCTCGTACCTCGTACGGAAGACCAAAAATCTCGTATTTGTACGAGGAACCTCGTACGGTTGGCAACCCTGGCTGAGAATAAATGACGTACGTCAATTGTTAATTAATGTCAATGTCATTCTATGACGTATTTTCCCACTCATTTTTTCATTCAAATGTTTACTCACTCTTCGGTCATCCACTGCGCCTGCGCCGTAGACCGGAAGTGCACTATTTGGCGGGGAAATTTAAAATTGCTGGTTCTAAGGTTTTTATTTATTATACTCTGGGTAATTTCTAAGAAATTAATAAATCCCAAAAAAAAAAAAAAAAAAATGCTGGTTCAGAAATGATTATTTACTGTAATAATTAAATTAATAACTCTCAAACGATGTTGATGAACTCTCAATCTCTCTCAAACGATTCTCAAACAAATGAAACAAAAATTAAACGTCCAAGTACATTTTTGCCGGAATGACGGCCAACTTCACACAAAAATTTAAAATGGTTTTTACATAAAAATTAATAACTCTCAAACGATGTTAATGAACTCTCAATCTCTCTCAAACGATTCTCAAACGATTAGCAATATCGAAGTTTCAAAAAGACAAAGTCTGGCGGCCAACTTCACAGAGGTCCTTTAATCGTTGTGTTCTGCGAAGTTTCTATTCAACGACAGTTTAGTTTACACAGGTTTAACTTTCCTTTTGATAGATGGCGTTACTAGTCGCTAACTAACTGATTTTGATACAACTTCTAATCTATTGGGAGCCCCCTTGAATATTTCTTATATTCTGTGTTTTAGTATTTGTTGTTATAGCGGCAGCAGAAATACATCATCTGTGAAAATTGCTATTATAGCGTAATAAATAGCGGGCGGATTGCTATTCTAGTGTAATAAATAGGACTTCGATTTGAAAGGATTCAGTAACGTCCTACAGATTCTAGGTAGGTAACCTGTTATATATCTACCTCAGACTAAGTAAATATCTATCTACCTAACCTTCGACCAAATATTTTTGTATTCTTCCCACGGAACATAGGTTTCATAGAGTAGGTAAGTTATACATATGCTACTAAAGAAAAAGGGCAGAGTTATTAACACCCAAAACTGAGTGTAGTAAATTTCCAAAATCCATCGCTCAGTTTGTGATACCTATTGTAAACTTTTTTTTAATGCGTCTGTTATAGTTTTATTATTCCATTTAGTTTAGGCAGTGAATCAAAAATAGATTTTGGTGGCCACCAAGGGCAACGATTCACTGCCTAAACTAAATGGAAACTAACTAACTATAACAGACACATTAAAAAAAAGTTTATAATAGGTAGGTATCACAAACTGAGCGATGGATTCTTGAAATTTCCTTTGTTTAACGGAATAATAAGATAGGTAAAGTTGGTGGTGGCGCTAGTTTGACTGGGGTATGCGCCTTAATGTAGTTTTGAACACGTGGGATTACAGTTGGAATCATTGAAAAAAGAGATCCCTTCGGTTATAATTATAACAAAGGTTGGAATGGCCTTGAACAAGAGAAGTTTTTAGTGAATCGGAAGATCAGAGACACAACATGTTTTTTTTTATTTATACCAAATACACTAAACTTAAGGGAGTACCTAGATTTTTTGCCTTCAGCCTGCTGTAACGCAAAGAGGTTGGTTTCTCTTATTCTGGAACCAATCATTATTTAAAACCCTAGTAAGTAGGTATTGGTTGACCCACATGCCAGCATTTGCCACGAAGAGATGAACTAATCGAAAGGAAATTATACCTACCTACTGCACCTTTTCAAAAAAATATTATATTGTTCCAGGATTAGACACGAAAAACTAAAAATGTAACAAATGTTTCTTATAACATAATAATTATAAAATTAAGTAGGTATTTATGTTATACTAGTAATTGTTTTTTGAATCAATTGAATGAAAAGGATCTCATTTTTCATTGATTGAATGCTTCTTCAGCAAGTGGTAATTAATGTAAAGGAGACATGCTGCAACCCATCTTGAAAATTGTATGACAGAGTTTGCATTTAGCTTCGACTCCATTCTTGGATCTCAAGAAGAGCTGCCATACACTGGACTTGTCGCTACACTTTTTGGTATATTCTCTAAACTCCATTTTGGGTTTGATCTAGGGAATAGAAAATTTATATATTTAAAGAACCGCACACAATACCGATACTTTAGGTTTGATCTTTTCGAGGTCTTCGCCAACCCACAACTTTAGCGCACATTGAGAAAAGAAAATGATTCAAGGAATAAAAATAAGATGATTAAATTCTGTGAAAAGAGAACTGGAAAATAGGGACCCTTGGCCCTGCAATACTGTACTACTAAACCGGTAAAATAACAAATTCATTACAACCAATTGTAGGTACTTAGCTACCTACTTGGATTGGACTGGACACATTCCCAACTCAATGCACTCACGTGGACAAGACAACCACTATTTATATAATATGGGCTTTATCTCGTTAAACTTTGGATAGCTATCGGACTGACAGCTATCGGACAACTCATGTGAAGCCCTTTTGTCACTACTATTTTAGCAATGATGTTGTGTCGCGAGAGCAGCCCACAGCCAAGCTATTTTCACCTCTCAAGCTAGTTTAGTATAATAATGTCAAAACACCATAGTTATTCTACAAAAGCTATTGAAACACCACCCCTTGCTACGTTAACCTTGAAAAACTTACCCTCCCGTTAGTTGTACTCTGTCAGAAACTAGATGTCGCTGCTAAAAGTGAACGAGCGCTAGATCGCGCTAACGAAGCGTTTGCACAAAATGGTGACTTTGGAACCATTTATTTTGTTAAACAGGTACCTATATTATTTAGATTATAATAAGATAGGGATAGTTTATTGAACATTTAAATTTTGTATGTTTTCGAACCACTATAAGCGGCCGAAAACTAGAAAAACGAATAATAGGGAAAACAAACAAGTTTCTTACGTTTGTTATTGGTTTCTTTCCGCAGCCTCGTTTTGTATGGAAATGTTTTAAGAAGAAGTTTGTCCAATCTTTCGCATTATCATAATTTATTTATTTAGGAATAGGACATCACATGAGATCACAAAGCTAGATTCTATTAACAATACAGGGGTTTAGGTCTATGTGTCTCTATAGAATAGGACATCACAGCATGCACATAAAATAATCAACACTAGGCAACATAATATCTACTCATTAACAAAATTGAATTAACATCGATATTCGGTTGCCAACCCATGCTACGCCGCCATTGATCACAGTAATAATAATAAAATGCGAAATTTAGATGGATGGATGGATAAATATGTGTTAGGTACTTTACTTACTTCTTCACCCCAAACCTATTGTTGAATGGATCAGGTTGAAACTACTAAGCATAGATGTAGCTCTTAGCGTGGAATCAAACATAGGCTCCTTTTTATCATAGAACAGTTCCTATGGGATAGAAATAACCTTTCAATGTTTCCATAGAAACGACGCGTGCGAAGCCGCGGGCAGAAAATAGTATTTTAGTAAATTACGAACAAACTGTATTTTTTTACTGTTAGGCTGATTACTGACTAGGTACCTATGTTTTATGGAAATGTTGGATTGATGCGTGTTACTCAACTTAATTAACACGATATCCTAATATCGCAGGACTATAATATCATCGTCGTCGGTTGGTCTTTGAAATTTACTAGAGTGAAGTCGTGTTTATGGTTCGTACAAGAATAAATAATTAATATTATAGTCTATGGATACCTGTACTGGGATATCGTATTTTAGGGTAATATTTTTTTTCATGTTTTAATGTAATTTTTTTTCAATATTATCGCGTAGTAGGTATATCGCGGATTTCAAGATATTCTATCTGATAATCTGTGATATTATTATACTACCGCGATACGGCGTAGTACCTACCTATTAACATGATTATCGTGTTATTAATGACCGTGTAACAAACCCCCTTCTACTAATGAGATTTTCAACAATCTCTTTAGATCATTTTGTCTGTGATTGTAAATGTCATCGTTTTTCTGAAATAGTTATCGTATACTCTTTGCTGAAATGGACGAAAACAGCTAGCTTTAGTAAAAATTTTACCGTTATATTTTGTGTCATGTAATTTTTTATTTTATCAACTACCCCCAATATTCGCTCTCCATCACAATGAATAAATTACTTGTCACCGTTTTCAATAATGCTATTTACGGCTCCATTTTCTTTGTTCTGTTTATAGTTGATTTCATACTAGGGAATGGTTTTGTGGATATGTTCCAACGTTTATTTTGCAAGATAACTTGTTTTGTGAAGAAGACAATCAGAGAAGAATCAAAGGAACAGATTGCGGGTCTAGAGCAACCCGTGAATATTCCAGTGTTGTTTGCTGAGATATTCGTGCTTTCTTTGACTGTTGCTGTAAGTATTTTGCATCAATAAATATTGTCGAATTAATAAGAGTTGCGGCCGCGGTGCTGCGCTGTTCTGGTCCATCTAGGTGTAGCTCAATCTAGTGGATTTCTCTCATCAAGACAAACGGCAATGGTAAAGCTTATAATAAATCATCGACATGAGGCCTATCTCACTTCTCACTATCTCACTAATCTCACTTATATTATAAACGTGAAAGTTTAGATGGATGGTTTGTTCCTTTATCACGCCAGAACGGCTGAACGAATCTGGATGAAATTTGGCACAGAGATAGATTATATATGCTAGCCGTAGGTCGACAAAGGTTGATGATGATGGTTCTTCAAAATCTAAATCAGTCCTGTGTTTTAGATGCTAAACAAATACAAGTTTCAAATCAGGGACCGAAAAGATGAATTACAAGATAGTTTCGAAGCACTCGAACAAATAAACGAAATATTGAAGAGAAAAAGAGTTTAAATGTCCTAAGCCTGGCAAATATACATAGGAACGTTAAAATTGGTAGTGTGTTTTAGATTCTAAACAAATACAAGCAGTTTAGAGGCACAGATCGTATAGACGAACTGCTACAAGAAAGCAAGGACGCTCTCAGAGAAACCAACGAATTTCTGGAAAAGTGGCGGCTGAGGAGGGTAAGAAATGTGTTTTTACTATAAAAACTATCGTAGACGAACTCATTACGGATATAAGCAGGTTAACTGTTAACTTTATTTATGTTGAATAAACACCGGGCCTATACCTACTACCTACCTCAAATCAACTCCGCTGGGCTGATGACTGACGTTGTCTAACTGGTAACCGCAACTTTGTCCGTGTGAAATTTGATTTCTTAAGTTCAAGCTTTTGTTAAATTTCTGCTGTCAGTTTTTGCCCTTCAACCACGGTAAAATAACATTACCGTGCTTTAACTCACTGTTTTCTACATCATCAAACTTATACACCAGCCAAACTCAATGTGAAATGTTTATAAACAAACCAGGACACAAAAAGCTAAAATTCACTAGCTCGGCGTTGATTTTTAGGTATTTATTGTATGCATTATACCTATGTTGATGAAATGATCTCAAATCAATGGGTTTTCAGATAAACTGGGAAAAACCCACGGAGTATTCATACCTTGATGACGAACCTCAGGAAATACAGCCACTGAAGCTAAAAATACCTATTCTGCACATGGCAATTGTGGACGTGAGTTTACAAGATTAATTCATTGTAGTTTGAAGCTTTGTCCCAATGTTTCAAAGCAAATTCAAAGGCCCGTATTATGGAAGCTTACTTAAAAACTGATCAGTGCATAAGTCTAACAGGTCAACAACTAAGTCTACGCATGCGACTATGCGTAGACTTAGTTTAGTTATTGTAAGTCTATGATCTGTCCAGCAGTTTGCCCCACGCATGACACGTGTCACCTTTACTTGTGAGAGATCGCCTTGCCTCACGATAGCGTCGTGAATTAAGTGCCAGTGTTTTGAGCGGGGGTGCATCCACGTTGTTTTATACTTTGCAGGAAGTCTAAACATGGTGTTAGTGATAGTTGGGTTAAACTGTGAGCATAGTGTTAGCAGCAACTGGTCATTGCTATTCATAGTACCGACCGACCGTCTTCCCAGTACACGTGGCCATGCATCGAAGTCACGGCCGACACGTGCATTAAAGTCACCCAGAATTAAGATCTTCTCGCTAGGGTGAATTTTAGTTACCACAAAGTTTCCGTGAGTTCTTCGTAAAGCTTGACTTTGACTTCGTCAGTCTTATCCAATGTTGGTGCATAAACACTAATAATATTAAGACTATTACTATCACTTAGGTTGAGACGAAGAGATATAACTCGATCAGATTTTCCAACTGGCTGGTTTTCTAGTTTTGAGACAATTCTATTTTTAATTGCAAAACCTACGCCGGATCTCCTTGGCTCGGTTGCAGCTGTACCTTTCCAGTAAAACGTGTATCCTCCCCCGTGCTCAACGAACTCTCCCTATTCTGCCAAATGAGTCTCACTGAGGGCGGCGATATCAACATTGTAACGCCCGAGTTCTCGAGAGACAATGGCAGTCTTACGTTCGGGGCACAAGTTACCAGCACGGTCAAGGAGTGTACGCACGTTCCAGGCACCAAATATCATGTTTTTGGTTTTATGTTGTTTTGATTTACTTTTATTATTCATCCTTTTTCGACCACGAGTTGATGGATGCATAGGCAACCGCGGTAACTACCTCCCATATGAAGTTGGAGTAAACAATTTTTGGGACACCTTTTCTAGTCCCCTCCCCGGCTGAGCGGGGGAAGCAGTGCCTCTAAATAGAGCTGCTTCGTCACAAAGGGTGCTACCGAGCCACACTGTTACCCCAGTGCAGTGCAAAAGCGACCACTCTCCCTTTGCAGCCTACGTGCAGGTATCAGACAAACCCTGTCTGGCATCATAGCCAGAGCTCTATACCTCTACCCATCGCTGTAGGGCTTTAGGTCCGGAGTCCAGTAAGCAGAAACATGTCAGATGCGCAGCAAATATAAAGATGCACCAAGATGCGCGCAATACCCAGATGCACCCACTCGTCTACCACACCTTGGTCCAATGGAACGGAAAACCGCTACGATCGGAGGGGTGGAAGATGCAGTCTCTGGCAACGATAGACCACTCTTATCGCCACCTTCAGGCCTTCGACGGTTGCCTGGTTGCCTCGCCACTGGGAGTGGATTGCGTGACCGCCGTGGCAACGGAACATGTGAGTACGAAGAGTGACCGTACGAGGAGGAAGAAGATGGTATGGAAGAAGAAGGATGAGAAGATAGCGGGAAAATGTATACGACACCCTCATCAGGTTGTATCCCACGAGCTCGACGTGGGAGTAGGGGTGTGGCCGCTGCGTGTTATTACAGTTCCTTATAGCCACTGATGAGATGTGAGAAACAGCGATTTCAACGTCAATTTGCCACCATCACGTAGAAGGTCGGCTGGCAAAAAGCGACGCTGCTGCACCACTACACCCAGGGGGACGGGAAAAAGGGGAGAGAGGAATGAGACGCTAGTAGCTAGAGCAGTCCGGGATCGCGTACCCGTGCACAACATTACGACAATAGCTAGCTGCTGCCGCGTCTTCGCACGCATTTTTAAAATAGCCTATGTCCGTCTTCGAGATACCATTTACTTTCCTGCCAAATTTCATTCAGATCCGTTTAGGCGTGAAATATAACAGAAAGATGGACGGATAGACAGAGTTACTTTAGAATTTATAATATTATAGTATCTATCGATAACTTAAGGCGCATTCAGACAAAATCCACTTTAGATACAGGTAAAAAAAAATTAGGGTTACGTACAAAAGGAAGAAAGGAACTTTTAGGTATAGGATCACTTTGTTGTATGTCAACCCTCTTTTCTCAGAAACGCGTAGAGGCATCGAGTTGAAATTCATATCATATAGGTACATAATCAGGTTCGGCAACTCTTGGAGCCGCGATATAAATCAAACTTCTAAGTCAACGGCAATCAAAATTTACAGCCCCTTTTTTTTTAATTTTCCAACGGAATCACATGCACACAAAACCTATGTGTAGGGTACTTCCCGTTGACCTAGAATCATGGAATTTGGCAAGGAGCAAGGTCTTATAGCACAAGTAAAGGAAAAATCTAAAAACCGTAAAATTGTTAATTTACAAAAAAAATGTGTGATGATTACTTACGAGTACAAGTTTGTACGGAAGCGTACAAACTTACAAACGTACGGAAATGCGCGAGTCCAACTCGCATTAGACGTTTTATTTTTTCCGTGATGACGGTACGTATTAGGTATGTAGTTACAGGAGCGAGTTTACACACCCGACAGTATATAGTAAACGATTGTTTCAAGTAGCGATGGATCCAAATAAAACCGGCCAAGTGCGAGTCAGACTCGCACACGATGGGTTCCGTACCATTATCTATAAAACAGCAAAAAAATCACGTTTGTTGTATGGGGCTTCCATACAACAAACGTGGTGTTTTACTCTTAAATAATAATTTTGTTCTGTTTATTAGTATTTGTTGTGATAGCGGCAACAGAAATACATCATCTGTGAAAATTTCAAATGTCTAACTATCACGGTTCATGAGATACAGCCTGGTGACAGACGGACAGACGGACAGCGAAGACTTAGTAATAGGGTCCCGTTTTACCCTTTGGGTACGGAACCGGTCCCCGGCTCCACTGAGTGAATGCGCCCAAAGATCTCGGCGACTCTACCCTAGCTTTTATGATGTACCCAATTAGGTACATAGTTTCTACCTTCGATAAAAGTAAAAAAGGTAAAACACGGTTCTGTTTTATTCCAGGCGAACTATCTGTATGCATAATTTCAGCTCGTTCTGTCCAGTAGTTTTGCGTGTACCTAGTGATAACAAACATCGAAACATCCAAACTTTTGTATTATATACATTATATTCCGCCCTGGCTTTGCACGGGTATATTCTATCGCCTATGTTCATCAGGGATAATGTCGGATTCTAATGGTGTAAGAATTTTTCAAATCGGTCCAGTAGTTTCCGAGCTTATTCAATTCAAACAAACAAATCTTTCGTCTTTATAATATTACTATTAGTATAGAAATATAGATTAGATTTAGTATTACACTTTTTCAATTATTTTCTGAATGCATAACTAATTATTTTCAAATACCTTACAGACACTAGGCACATCACGACAACAACCAGAAAGAGGCGACGCTGGAGACGCTGGAGACGCCTTCAACATCACTGACTCTGCTATCCTATCCGTCCTTGACGACGACACGGAATGCCCTGAATCGAACAGGCAGTCAAGCTCGGAGACAGACATCAGTTACAATAGTCGGTACTTGTGGGATGTTGCAGAAGAAGATGATGATAATCTAGAAGAAATATGACTGTGTAAGTTAAAATTGTGGTGCCTTGTTTTGTTGAAATAAAGTGATAGTCTAATTTACGATATATATTTCATTCCTTTAATAAGAGTACTTATTTATAGCTGATCAAATGAACTTCTGATGCCGGGTACAGACCAAGCGAGCGAGAGCGAGCGAAGGCTAACGAACGAACGCAAAAGTACCAGTGTGGACGTCATTGCGAAAGCAAGCGAGTCCAAAGAAGACGTCAAAACAAGACTTCGTTCGTCTTCGGCCGTGCTCCGGCGGCTGTCGCTACATAGAACGGCAAAGCAATATAGAACGAACGTACCGATTGTCAAATCCCAATCGTTTGCATTCGCTCGCTCTCGCTCGCTTTGTCTGTACCCGGTATGAGAAGTTTCATTATTATTATTTGAGTTAATATATTCGAAAATTACAAGAACCTAACCCACCCTATTAAAACATAGCCAAGTACTTGTTTTAAGCCCAACTGATAGGAAGCTTTGTTTCTAAAGACTAAAGGAATGAGACAACGCGGCCGCAGCTAGGGTATATTTTAAATGTCTATGCATCAGAATGTTTTCGATTGGTAACTTTAAAAATGTGCAAAGTAGCCTGTAAATTAAAGAATACTACCTGGTTAAACAAACTAATTAGTTTTTTTACTCTCTGCATCTGCCGCTGCCGAAGACGCCTGCTCAAAAAAAAGGCTTAAGTACCTACGCTTCCTTGGAGCAGCTTTACCATTTTGTACCTGTAGCAGTGGAGACCTTGGGTAGTTGGAGTGTGGATGCGAAGTCTTTAGTGGGAGAATTAGGCCGTAAACTTAATGAAGTGACAGGAGACTCCCGCTCCGGGTCATTCTTGGTGCAAAGGATTGCCATCGCTATTCAGCGAGGCAAAGCTGCAAGTGTTATGGGCACCTTTGCACCGGGAATGGTCAGGGGCGGGTTATTTAATGAATGACAATTTTTTATACTGTACCTATATACCTATAATTATTATAACTTATATACACATTATGTAAATTTGAAGAATTAATTGACGAAAAATAATAGAGTTTACTCGTTTCCCGCGTTCATTAGTTAAGTTATGTTTAACGGGAACTGGTTTATGTGATAAAAGTATCCTCACCTCAACAGCCTATAATGGTCCACTGCTGGACGCAGGCCACCCCCTGATAATCGCCTTATTGGCTTTTATCTCATTGGGGGTACCCCATAATCCCCGAGCTGGGCATGCAGGTTGGGAATCGCAGTTAGGTGGTACATCTATTCTGTTATAGGTGCTGCTGCCCGCCCCCCGGTGTATGTCGCTTAGTCGCCTCTTACGACACCCACGGGAAGAGTAGGGGTGCCGGCTTAGAATTTGCACCGCACGACATTGGCAACGGCAAAAGTAGCCTATGTTCTTATAAATTTTAGCCCGATCCATTCAGTAAGTTTTGGCGTGAAGAAAAAACATTCCTATTATATCCAAACTTTTTCTATAACCTATTTCCATATATTATTGTGATAAGAATGGTCACTTAACCAAAATTCACTAATCAACCGCCATTATTAAGTCATACCTACAGCTCTCCTTTCAGGAGAAGAAGCTTTATTTCATCATCATCAATTACAGCCTGACTGATCGCTGACTTCTTATGCCGGGTACAGACCAAGCGAACAAAAGCGAAGGCAAACGAGTGGGATTCGACGATCGATGACGAACGTTCACTCGTTTTCGCTGTTGTATCCACACCACACGAACACATGAGAAACAGTTGGCGGAGGACAGCCGAAGACGAACGTAGGCCCTCGTTTGGGCTCGCTTGCTTTCGCCATGACGTCCACACTGGTTCAATAGCGTTCGGTGGTTAGCCTACGCTCGCCTTTGTTCGCTTGGTACTGTACCCGGCATTAGATTATTCCATCCCTTGAATATTTTTACCTTTAATCAGTTGATGACAAAGATATTTAAATCTTTGGTTAGTGAATAGTACATACTCCTATTTTCATTAAGGATAGGTGTTTTTATCTTCCACCTACCCTACATTTTCGTCCGCCTCCAATTTGTACGTATGTCATCATCCTGACTCTACAGCCGCGGGTGGGCCTTGGTCTGGTCGAGTAAATTTCTCCATCCGATCCTATTCTTGGCTTTTTCCTGCCAGCCGGTCACTCCAATTGCCTTTAAGTCTTGCTGGATACCATCGAGCCATCTGAGTTTCGGTCTTCCAGGGGGTCTCCGGCCATCAGGTTTGCCACGAAGAAGACGTTTTGGTGCTCTGTACTAGTACATGTACTAATAGTACATACTCCTATTTTCATTAAGGATAGGTGTTTTTATCTTCCACCTACCCTACATTTTCGTCCGCCTCCAATTTGTACGTATGTGTCAATCAAAATAATATCCATCCTTCCCTCATTAGGTCCATCTCGATGTTCATAATCCCACAAAGGTTCTTCAACAATTCATATTGCACACTTCTAGTGTCAAATTGTCAAACGCTCATAACAATAAAGAATCCAAAACCCGGCAGATATTCATTCATACACTATACGAAACCATTTCTCAACATCCCTTCTAAAAATATCTTCAATCAAATTTTAAGCTCTATCTACTTTGTTATAAAGGTTGGTAGTTTTTTGAGGGTAGTTTGTGATAAATGCTTTGATGTTGTATTATCGGTAGGGTGTCGGGATTACGGTGGATGTAATTAAAATGGCCGATGGCTTGACGGGTGGTTAGGCTGATCGGCTTTGTGAATAGCTGCTCGGTTATTTGCTATTATTTTGCTCTCGTTTGCATTATCATTCTCATTATTAGTCTGGGTCGAATATGTACGCTACTAATCTATGCTACCCATAATGGACAAAGATGGTTCTTGCTTCTAGATATTTTGATTTTTCTAGACTAGAGGTTTTGTTGTGATTTTTGGTTATTTTTCCAAAACAAAAGATTGAAAAAATCTCGACGATCTTTAAAGGGGTTTGAAAATGTTTGCCCTAACATCAGCTTCTAATTTTTTTTTCAAAATCTCTGCTTACAATTAATTTTATGTATTTAGATGGAGGAACCGACAACCGCTGGGGTAAACGTGTTCTTGAGTGGAGACCGCGACTCGGCAAACGTAGTGTAGGACGCCCTCCGACCAGGTGGGATGACGATTTGCGAGAGACTGCTGGCAGATGCTGGATGCGGCAAGCTGAAGACAGGGCGCTATGGCGCTCATTAGGGGAGGCCTATGTCCAGCAGTGGACTGATATAGGCTGAGATGGAGGATACATTACAAACACGACGACCTCTGTGGCGCTCTGGGCGAAGGTCTGCCTGCGATGCAGGAGGTTGTTTTCTTTATTCCACACTAGCGGTCCGCCCCGGGTTCGCACGGGTAGATTCTATCGCCTATGTTCATCAGGGATAATGTACAATTCTAATAGTGAAAGAATTCTTCAAATCGGTCCAGTAGTTTCGTAGCCTATTCAATTCAAACAATAAAACAAACTTTCCTTTTAATAATATTGCTGTAGATTTACCACAAGTTAGTTTCCACCAAATGTGTCTATGAACTTGCTTTTTTTCTTCCTTTGATTAGTAAGTACCTACCTAAGTAAGTAAATTATTTATTTGTCACATGACATTATTTTTTTGAACATAAGCACTTACTTACCAACACAGCCATTAAATTTTTCTCCCTTCAGTCACCTTACTGTGCATAATCCTATGATTAACTACGTATGGTCTCCAGATATGACAAGGGATTATGATGCTTATTACAACGGTGTTCGGCAATGTTATTAATTTCAGGAGATCAAAGAGATTTTTTTTTTGTTTGTAAGTGGCATAGTAAACTAAAATGTTTTTCGTATTATGAACATTTTGTAAATCCTAGGTTTATTTACTTAAATTTTTAGTGTTCTTGTAATTTTAATGTATTTTTTAAATCATTAGGCTAGACTAGAACAAAGTCTATGAAATCTTTACAAAAAATGATAACAATAACAAACAAAAAACAACAAGGTAGGAGGAAGGTTATTAGGTACTAAAAACTAACGCAAACTTCAACAACGCATAAGTACACCTAACCTCACGTGTGCAACAAAAATTGTTGAAATTTGAATTCGAAAACTTACGAGAGATCAATTAAATGATGAATGGCTTTCAAAACCAAATTTTTTTTCGCTCTTCTGTACATTGCTTCTATGATACCAATGTCGTTAAATATTTTCCACTAATATTCCTTGGGTTTTGTGACCCCTTGGTATACAAAAAATATCCAGGTATTTGAATCGGAGTAGGTCTACTCAGATAATAGATAGAGAATTCGTTAATCATCACCATAAAAAAGAATATTAATATTATACATAATATTAAACGTGTAAGTAATCTTTTTGCATATTCTGTTACAAAAATGCTAACGATTTTTTAATTCTTCTTTTCTTCGAGAAGTGCAGTGGTGGAGTGGACACCATAGCGAGTTCCTATAACCAGAGCCTCAGAGAGTTTTTAACATTATCTCTTATGCTGCTGCATGGGGTCCTGGGGCACCTGCAATGTACAAAGATCTAACAAAACTCCTAATAGAGTCCACAGATGATCGGAATGCTGGCTTTTATTTCGGTCAACGAATTAGCATTGCCATTCAACGTGGCAATGCTGCAAGCATTCTGGGCACTTTGCCTTCTGGTGACGGCTTAGATTTTTAGAAAATAGATTTAAGTGTAAATATCAGTTGTAGGTAATTATTATTTTCTGTTATTGTAATTTTCTTTAAATGAATATATATCTACTGTATTTACCGCATTAAAAACTGAAAAATAATAATTTCAAGTTACGTCAACACAGGTTAGGGAATGTTAGTACTTCATAATATAAGTGTTATTCCTTTGAATTAACTTTGTCAGCTCTTCAGGAGGAGGAATAAGTGTTGCTGGCAAAGTGAATTAAAAAACTGAACTTATGGTAGACTAGCTTCTGCCCGCGGCTTCGCACGCGTATTTTCGGGATAGAATGTAGCCTATGTCCGTCTCCGGGATACCATATACCTCCTTGCCAAATTTCACTGAGATCCGTTCAGCCGTGAAAAAGGTAACAGACGTTATTTTTAAATTTATAAATTACTAGCAGCGCCTTGCGGTTTCACCCGCGAAGTTCCCGTTCCCGTGAGAATTCCGGGATAAAAAGTATGTACTATTCTAGACTATAAACTATCTCTGTGCCAAATTTCATTCGGATCCGTTGAGCCGTTCCAGCGTGATTGAGTAACAAACATCCATCCATCTATCTATCCATCCATCCAAACTTTGACATTTATAATATTAGTGGGACTAGCGGTCTGCCCCAACTTCACACGGGTATATATTCTATCGCCCTTGTTCATCAGGGATAATGTTTCGCAAAAATTGGTTGATCGTGATTGCATTACTTATTCGAGCATATCGTGTCCCGTGGAAAGTGTCTTTGCTACTAACATGTGACTTGTACGTTGTGTTATAGGTAAGTTCGCTCCTGACACAAACCTCAAAGCTAAATTAACAAGGTGTTCAGTGTTCGGTTACTAATGGAACTGCAGTGTTGCATTGACAAGTTATTAATGATGCAGCTGTCACGCCGTGTCTGTGTTTTTGAGAGGCACTAGAGTGGAAAGCTGATATCGGAAACACTACCTAGGTGTTACAATAGGTACCTATGTATCCTATACCTACAATGGCCTATGTTTTGTTTTGGAGTACGGTACGTACGTACATGTGTATAGGTAGGTACTACTAGGGGTGCAACTTGTAGTTATTTGGCCGAATACCGAATATTAGGCCTCCGAATATTCGGCTGGAGATCCAATTCATTTTACGCGAACAGGTTCCTGGAACGGTTTTGACGAAGTTAATGCTGAAAATTTTCCAACGGCGGGAATGGAAAAAAGTGCGATTCTAAATGAGATAATTTTATGTGCATCATCTCAACCGAATGACATTATTATAGGTAACTGGTGATGAACCAACTCAAAACAGTTTGATACCTACTATTTTGAGAAAGAGCTTATAAGTTTTGTAAAAAATACCTTTCGTCACCTAGCAGTAGTGTTTAAACGTCGGCGGCAGATCGTAGAATCAGCCCGTTGTTTGTAACATGGGTAGGCCGATTGCACAAAAAAAAATTTAAAATGGCTATGTAACGTTTAGCTATATTGTTGAACGTTGATCGTTCAACAATTGGCAATAAGCAATTTATTAAATTGTGCCGTTAGGCAATCGGTCTTGACATTCTACAAAAGGGCTGATTCTACAATCTGGGACGATATACACAGTGAGAAACTATTTACTAAAGCAGGTATTGTGAACGAACAAAAGCGCAATCGTCTGTTATTACTAATAAATGCCGAAAATCTTATTTTATTCATTATACTTCCATGTGATTAATTTTAAATACTTAACTTATAATATAACACACCTCTATATCTATAAATACCTCTATCTTCAATATCAAGACTAATAAACGAATAATTCTTATGTAAATAATTTCTCAAACATGTTTTTGATCAAATTGCTTTTTATTTTACTTGGTACTACCAATCAAAATGAACATACATGTTTGAGAAAGTTGGTAGTATATGGCCTACGAATACTGAAAAATATGGTCGAATAGGTCAAAATACCGAATAGTTGCAAGATATTCGTTGCATCTCTAGCAGGTACCCTATATTATCTATGACATGTATTCTTAGGTTTTCTGGAGCTCTGAAAACAGTAAAGTTAGGTAGGTACCTATGTAAGAAAATTTATTAAAGATAAAGATAAAGATTTTTTATTTGCCAAAACATGTGCTATGTAAGGTAATAGGTAAATACATTTTATGGATCAACATGCTTGACCGTCAATCGGCATGCAAAAATATGTTTGAGAGAGAATGACGTGCAATAACTTATTATTTAGGTACCTACTAAAGTTTATCATTGAAAAAATCGTCAATATTATAATAACACTTACAAACTAGTAACATTTTCAATTTCTGTCTAAAGAGTTCAACATTTAGTTCTTTTAACTGTTTTGGTAATTTCTAAGGTTTTTATTTATTATAGTACTCTGGGTAATTTGACTTTCACTTTTGGATCACGTAGCTTAGTTGGAAAAAGAGCAACCCTGCGCTGAAGGGGAAGGTGCGGGTTCGAATCCCGTCGAGATCGTAAATTTTTGGGATTTATTAATTTGTTTTGGTAATTTTTGATAAATTTTAGGAGCCATACTTACAACACTTTTCCGCATTAGTGCGGTGTTAGCTTGATGTGTTCGTAACCTATTATTATCTCGTCTGTTTCTAAATATTTTACGTAGGTATTTTACGTATAGTTTATTTTAACCATCCAGGTCTTCCCCACCATAAAGTAGGGGTTCAAGGGCTGAGTAGAAAAGATAGGCAGATAAATTAATAACAATCGTTTCTTTTCAAATTCTTCATTCAACTTGGAACCTTGACACATCCATTCCATTCCAGAAAATTTAATACTAAGTAATGAAAATTAAAAATCAGATACTTTTAACTCTTTTCGGAAGCAATTCGGCAGTAAAAATGTTCCCACAGCACTGATTTCCTACGATTACTTATTAACTGGTTTTGAACAATCACAAACAATCACAAAGCGGGAAGGCGTGGACATCAAACCATCCATCCATCATACGCCGCATAGTACACCATGCAATGGCAAGGGGTATGCACGTGCCCACAAACTGTGGATGCGCAAATTATAGGCTTATTGACGGGTGACTTGCTATGGGGTTTGAGGAAACTAATAATCAGTGCTGGCAACTCTGTACGACGTATTTTACCACTACTGGCAAAACCTGTCCCTTTTCCGCCTTTTAAAGCAAAGATGTGGGGGAATTATTATCTGCTAATTTGTTATCGAATACGAAAGAAGTATAATAATCCGTCTGCGAACGATTTTATTAATACTGAACAACATTTACCTACGATTTAGAGCAGTGCCTGATTAAGAATACAAGATATTTTAAGTCATCAAAGGCATTTGTGGCAAGGCATGAATGAAAACTTATCTAAAAACTGATAACAATAACAAAAAACAACAAGATACAAAGACTAAATGTTACTTCGTAAGTAACAGCAAGGTTAAAAACTACAAACTTCACTTAATTTCTCTCACAAAATGTGCATCGACAATTAGTTAAATTTGATTGCAAAAACGAATGAGAGATCAATCTCACTAATATTATAAATCTCACTAATCTCACTATCTCACTAATATTATAAACGTGAAAGTTTAGATGGATGGATAGATGGATGGATGTTTGTTCCTTTATCACGCCAGAACGGCTGAACGGATCTGGATGAAATTTGGCACAGAGATAGATTATAGTCTGGAATAGAACATAGGCTACTTTTTATCCCGGAATTCCCACGGGAACGGGAACTACGCGGGTGAAACCGCAAGGTGCTGCTAGTTAAATCATAAATGAAAGCTTTTAAAACCGAAACTTGTTTCGATCTTCTGTGCTTTGTTTTGATGATACCAATGTCGTTAAATATTTTTCACCAGTATTCCTTGGGTTTTGTAACCCCTTTGTTTGCTAAAAATATCCAGGTTTTTAAATCGGGGAATAGGTAGGTACATCTAGTAGGTACTTAGAGCATAGCCTAGATCTAGTATTAGATAACCCTATAGGTAGGTATATATCGGTCTCATCCTGTCTAGTATCAAATTAATGACTCTACCAATCCAGAAGACGCCTCAAGAACCAAAAGTACCAGGCGCCCATGATCACCGAGGAGATCCATTTATCACTTCGAAGTCTTTTTGTCCCGTCCTATTGAATACTTTTTGCGCGAAAGATTAAATTTCGCGCGGCGAGGTCCAAACCATTAATATTTTACAGCCAGCTTTATAAGACCTGCCTCACCCCTTTCGTTCATAACACATTTAGGGATATGGGGGAAGTTTTTGGTGTTTGTAAAGGTCAAGTTTTTTCGGTCATGTCTGTCCCCATCTTGTCAAGGACTATTTTTATTTTTTTACACGTCTGGTGCTGTTACACTGATTATGGTTTTTGTGTGATGGAAATTATTGAGGGATCAGTTTTATTGGTGTTTGATGACGTTTTGGATCGTTAGGAGTGTAAAACATGGTTTTAAAATAAGAATTTATGGGGTTGGTGGGTAGAGCCATAGGTATGATGTCGTAAACTTCTATATAAGTAAAAAAAGGAAGAAACGGTACGTTCTCCCAGCGTTCACTCAAAAACTGGTACCGTGTCACAGATTAAATAAGGATAAGGTATCGGATTATCAGAAAACTTAAGGTTTGGTGTATCTACAGACGCGGAAAAATATGTGAAGCCTTGGGTTTTTAGAGCTATTTGTACACCTGGTGAACGAACACGAGGGCATTGTCGTGGTGTTTTAGTCGAAATCACACATAATTATATGTCGTAGCAAGCACGCGAAACACAAACGCCACTTACGCCACCGCCCGCGCCGGCGGTCCGACTATGACTGAGGTAAGGGAACATAGTTGGACCTGACTTGAGCCATACACTTTCGAGATGGTAATGCCTCATCTCCCTTTTTTACTTTTATCGAAGGTCGTAATTGTATTTTTAATATTTTGCTCAATATAAATTTATATTATAGTTTTCTTGTACTATCTATTTATTTTGCATGCTGAATAATTCGGTGAATTATGTTGTCAAATTTTAAGACCTTTATAAAACCATTTTTTATGCAATAAAGCTATTATAAATTAAACATTATTGGAAAGTCTCGATGACGTCTCAATCCATACTCAGGCTCACGTAAGCTCACGTACCTATATTCTGCAGTCTTATCAACAAACCATTAATCACAATGCTAAATTATCTGTCATTAACACTTCTTATTCAAATAAAGGCACATGCCCACTAAACACTACCATCATCATGTTCAACAAACAAACCACCGAAATTCTATTTGAATAAACCAATCGCCTTTCATACAATCAAATTGCTTGAAAATTTAATTTCAGTTTGCTCTTCCATTATAGTTACTCCGATGAAAATAGGGTTGAAAATAAAATAAATCTGTGCGATAACTAATTTGTACTTTTGCGTTCGAAAATTCAAAATTCGAATGAACGAAGTAATGACCACTACTTCCACCAGCATAAAGAAGCTTACACAGTGAAGCAATGAAACCAATTGTGAGTTCATTATAAATTGGTTTCGATTTCCAAAATGGCGTCGATCAAACAGTCGCGTGTAGGTCACGTGTCACGGTAAGAAAAGCAAGCGTTGGTTCGGAATAACAGCATAAATGCCGTCATTAGAGTCTTCATATTTTTTATGCGTCCATTGTTTGGTTAAATAGGATTTGTAATAGATAGGGGTGCTAGAATCCCTTGGTAATGAGTTTTGGGTAGATTTGTAAATATTTTTGAACTTAATATTTACATGGCCGTTTATTATGCTACACCACGATCGACTTTTTTTTAAAATTTATTTATTGCGTTGACTGCTGGTCATACACAGACACCATACAATACAAGTCTTATAAATCTATGCATTCCTTAGACTTTAAGTTAGATCTACACGAAAACAAGACGGTGACACCATGGTGACACCGCTGTGCTTGTGTGCGTACATAACTACCGTGTTTATAAATTACCTTTATTGCTATTTTTAGAGATCCCAAGTGTAGATGTTAACTTCATTTGGGATTTAAGGTACTAGGTTTTAACATGACATGTAATCTTTCGGTCAATAAATACAGTTTCGGTCAATTTATTGCAACATCAAAACGACAAACTATAACTAGTATTTACCCCTATTTACAATTTCCTAAAATTTAAGACGTCACCAGAAAGAAGAGTACCCAGAACGCTGACAGCATTGCCACGTTGAATGGCAGTTCTAATTCGTCTTGAGCTAAACTAATTGTAATCAAATATGGAGAGTTTAAAATCACACTTTGAAAACTCTGAATAAAATGGGTACCTACTTACCGACATAGCTAAGCCAAAATCTCACCTCTAAATTTTCCCACAGGGAATGACTAAGTAGAAACATATTGCATTTTTGACACGTGTACAAAAATTAGCCCCTTTGGTTCACGCAAACAATAGTCGGTGCGCACCTTTACCCTTCGATCATCGATGGATTAAAATATGATTTTAATATTTTTATTAATTTTCTGATTAGATTATGCTGTTATTTTGGGGTTAAAACTATGCACACGGGGGCTTTTAATTAAAGCTTAGCTAGGTTTTTAATTTTCTATTATGATAAACTGTTATCTCCCGTACATAAAGCTCTAGACACATTAATCCAACACCGCTACAGCACAGCACAAAAATGTGCTTTCAAATGGCCTTAAACTCGTTACCGTTACATGATAATGACAATTCTTTGTTATTGGCAATATGTTAGACATAAATTCTGCCAGTGTCAAGTAATTTACAGCGACAAAATGGCTTGTGAGAAGCCATTTTGACATAAATTAACTAAGCCTATAGAAAGGCAATATAACTGGTGGCCTTACAGCATAAAGCAGTACCATTCGGCCATTTCACGGTAGGTGGAGCGACACCGCTTAGTGTATAATTGTCCTAATAAAGCCATGTCTACACAAAGCGACACTTTACTCCACCAGACACCCAATACATCGCCGTTGCCGGAACGCTAATTCAGTTCCACTTGCGACACAGTCTAAGATGTCAAAAGCTAGTCTAAATTAATAAGGGAAGACGAAGCTTTTCTACAGATTTCAGATTTTATTTATTGGTAATGTTTCAGGTTTATACAGAGATCTTCAAATTATTTTTATAGTAACTACCTACTACCAGAACCTGTCTGAATCTGAACAGGTGTATATAATGTTCGAATATGAGTTTTAGTTCCTAGTTATCAATAAGAAAAAAAATATGTATAAATTGGATTTGAAAATTTTAATAATTAACTGTTTAGTATACATTTACCATAGAAAATTACAATCAAATAATAGAATTAAATTAAAACTAGTATTTACAATTGAAACAATTGAGCTAACTGTAGACTGTTGCAAACAATCTACAAGTAGCTCAACTAATTGATTATATTATCATTTGAAAATAAATTAAGTGGAATAATTAACAAAAAAAAAAGACATATTAAACGTTCCCGATTTCTTAACATATTAAAGATTATTATTTATCGGTTCGTGATAGGTACCCGATAAATAATCTTTAAATTATTAAAAACGTTAAACTTAAAAATGCAAAATCAATAAATCAATTAATAACTAAGAAACCACCGCACCTCTGCTCTGTTGGGCGGCTATAGATATCTATGCCACAACCTCTGTAATTCCTCTATGTAAATATTTAGTTCCGTTTCCGATAGTTATCAAAGAGCATAAAACCACAACATAGATATACCAAACTACTTTCGATTTGCTCTACGAAAAATGATATACGTGCTCTGGAGAAATAAATTCCTAAAACTCAGTGTTTCAGGTCAATACCAAACTATAACAGGCCACTGTAATAATTACGACTTCGGACTTTGTTGAACTTAGATTTAATTGTTATGTTATTAGAATTAATAAAAAAATAGGTTTTTTTTAAATGTTTTATTTTATAAAGCTATGTGAATGGTGTTGCGAGTAGCGCTGCACTTAGCATCCTGGCACTGCACCGCTGCAAACAGCGCTGCTATGGCACAAGTGTAACAGTAGCATTAAGCTGAGCCCGTAACCATTTTGTGTTACATAAACACTAATATTAAAAAGAGGAAAGATTTGTATTTTTGTGTGTAACGAATAAACTTAAAACTACTGGACCGATTTCAAAAATTCTTTCACCATTAGAAAGCTACATTATCATTGAGTAACATAGAATATAGAATATACCCGTGCGAAGCCGGGGCGGACCGCTGGTTAGTTATAATAAAAGCAATGTATGTATGTCATGCCTAATTTTGTGATACAAATAAAATATTTTCTATTCCATTCTTTTCCATTCTTATTATTATGGTAAAACCTTGCCTCCCCCAACCAAGGGGGGGTTGGAGGCGACACGATCAGCAGGTGGACGTTTGATGGTTGATAAGTAGACCATAAGACTCAGCCATCCTTCTCGTAAGCTGCTTCCCCACGTCGTATCGGAATTGCCGGAATCAATCATGACGCACGCATTCACGTCTAATATCACTTAAACACGCTGCAGCTACGCAAATGGGAAGCCTTAATAATATTCCTGCGTGGGCAAAGAGTAGGTAACCTATAGAGTATGGCACAGAAGGTGTAACTCTTGGTTTTCACTAGGAAAAATACCTACCAATTAAATCTTCTCAGTCATAAGAGAACTTAATCGCAGATTTTCATGTGAATCTCGCAGAACTAGGTTTAGTTCAAAATTTACTTTCCACACCACTGTGCGAGGTCGCTAAGGCCTTGTACGTAATAATAATAATAATAATGCTGGACAATTCACACAGCATTATCTAGCCCCAAGCTAAGCAGAGCTTGTGTTATAGGTAGGTACTAGATAACTGATATACATAATATAATACAATACATAGATAGATATTTTTTATTATACATAGAAAACGACCAGAACACCCTGAACAAATGTCTGTAGATCGTACACACATTTGTCCCGAGGCGGGAATCGAACCCGCAACCTCCTGCGTCGCAGGCAGACCGTCGCCCACTGCGCCACAGAGGTCATCATTATGACCTCTGTGGCGCAGTGGCTCTGTGGAACTTTATCTATTATTATCATATACCATTGTATATGATAATAATAGATAAAGTAAGGGTTAAGTTTGTGTTTGTAAAACGCAACTTGTATATTAGCTAAACGAAAAAAGTCCTTAAAAAATTAAGAATGATGAGGGGCGTCATGTGTCTTTTTGACTCTACTATACTATCGTTGGCCAGGTGGGATGACGACCTGAAAGAAACTGCAAGCAGATGCTGGATGCGCGGAGGCCTATGTCCAGCTGTAGAGTAGTATACGCTGATCATGATGATAAAGTTTGTTGCAGTAAATCTTAACTCTGTTCTTAGATAAATTGACACAATAGAATATCAACTCTAGTAACCGAGTCCTTCCGGACCCAAGGCACAACTACGATGCTCAACTGGTTGTGCCGCTGGTACTTTTGATCCCCTTCTACACAACTAAGGTACCAATGACTCAACCCGGACCTACGGCACAACTACTATGCCCACCTGGTTGAGTCGTAGGAGTGTACATAAGTCATTGAATGAAAAAAATTTGCGATATAACTCCTTCGAGAAGTTTAGAATCTTTGCTTTCGTTTCACTCTTGCATTTCGACCTTCATAAATTCGTGTCAATCTTTTAATATTAAAACAAATATTACCAAACATTTTGTAAAAAAAAACATTTGCTTTCTGTCTTACACACCCATAATACCATCTATTTGCTTTAGATACGTCTTTTTGTCTTCTTTTAGCTATTTCCTTGAACCACCACTTTGCAGTGGTGTCCTATCTGTTCCTACTTCTCTTTGCATCTAATGTAAAACCATCCCTTGATTGTGGACGAAGCACTGGACATTCAATATCAATGTAAATTTCTCGGCAGCAGGGTGTTTCTATATCTTCCTCTTACAAGTACCTATTAGGTTTGTTTATTTAATCTGTTTGTATTTCATGACATATTATTGTGGTTGGTTTTATGTGGGTAATATTTTCATTACTTTGAGGGAACCGA
The DNA here is from genome assembly GCA_947086465.1 of Eupithecia exiguata. NCBI lineage: Eukaryota > Metazoa > Arthropoda > Insecta > Lepidoptera > Geometridae > Eupithecia > Eupithecia exiguata. The sequence continues at coordinate 2,029,272 of OX352246.1, forward strand.
CATGTCTTTTGTTTTTAGGGTTCCGTACCCAAAGGGTAAAACGGGACCCTATTACTAAGACTGCTGTCCGGCCGGCCGGCCAAGTATGAGTCGGACTCGCGCACGAAGGGTTCCGTAGCATTATCTACAAAACGGCAAAAAAATCATGTTTGTTGTATGGGAGCCCCCTTAAATATTTATTTTATTCTGTTTTTTAGTATATGTTGTTATAGCGGCAACAGAAATACATCATCTGTGAGAATGTCGACTGTCTAACTATCACGGTTCATGAGATACAGCCTGGTGGCAGACGGGCAGACGGACAGCGAAGTCTTAGTTATAGGGTCCCGTTTTACCCTTTGGGTACGGAACCCTAAAAATCAGCCCCATTAATTTCTGCGACAACGCCCAGTAATGCCAAAAACCTCTTTCATATCCACCTTTCGAATAAAAAGAGACTAAACAAAAAAAAAAGGAATATTTACGCATCGTAAAACCACAATGCGTCGTTTTATTTGCTTGGTTATGCTATGCGGTAGGGGCGCGTATGCAAAATTGGTCCGAAATTGAAAAACAAATTCGTTACATATTGCTTTTTTGATTCGCTGTGTCGGATTGAGTTGATCGTTGGTTATTCTCGGTTTTATTTTGGACTGGCTTTACATCAATTTATTTGACTAACATTCTGGTTCAGCGAAGGTGTTCAAATTGAACAAGGCTGATGATGATGCGTGAAAGCACTGAAGTTGTAATTATGTTTTGTCAACTCACACATACGTAAATTCGTTTTTGCCGGTTACCGTTGGTACGCTCGTAGATCGCGATGGAACTACTTAGATTTGGTGTAAGTAGGTACCAAGTGATTTTTTCCCGTGTGATCTTATATTTCTTACTTCACGGTGTAAGAATCGACCAACTTGTGATACGATCGTTCACGATCGACACAGGTCTAATCGTAAGAATTGAACAACTGGCCCATGGGTGTTGTAATAGCTGATCGGGACAGCATAAGAGATGACGCCATTCTTAACCTCTTTCTTAATGTACTCGGGTTATTATAACCGCTGAAGTTCCTGGAGTGGCCACTGCAACACAACACGAAAAGGAGTGCTCGATCGAAGGGAGTCGATGGATGGAGGCGGCTGAGCTGGCGACCAATAGTATGTGGCGGTCCTGAGCCCAATGCCCAGTGGTGGACAATGTGGGCTGATTTGATGAAGATAAATAGATAATTTTACTATAAAAACTATCGGAGTTTGACGAATTCATTACGGATGTCAGCGGGTTAACTACGAACCTTATTCAAAATATCTTGTTAACAATTAGGGTTCGTAGTTAACCCGCTTACATCCGTAATGAATAAATAGATAATGCTGGACAATAGGCTAGTTTCCTAAAAAAACTTTTGTTTAATTGTCGAAAGAAAAAATACCATTGACTTCTGATAATATAGCTGGATGTAAATGATAAGCAAGCTGAAGTAGCAGTGGGCTGGCCATCTCGAGAAAAACCGACAACCGCTGCAAACGTGTTCTTGAGTGGAGACCGCGACTCGGCAAACGTAGTGTAGGTCCGACCAGGTGGGATGACTATATGCGAAAGACTGCTGGCAGATGCTGGATGCGGCAAGCTGAAGACAGGCCGCTATGACGCTTATTAGGGGAAGCCTATGTCCAACAGTGGACTACTATAGGCTGATGATGATGATGAATATAGGTAGCTGACGGACTATTAGGATTTTTTTAGGAAACCAGCAATGACTTGAAACTAGCCTATTCATTAGTATACAAGACCAACCCGTACTATCTAGGAGACTATCCATACTATCTAACAAGCTAAGCAGAGCTTGTGTGATGATGAGTACTTACAAATAATATCGTATTTCACCTAGCTATCAGTAGGTATTCCTAACATCACGATGTCCATAACTTGTCAATACCGACAGTCGCTAATCAGTTTCTAATTACAGGAGCAGATGTAGTATTCTCCAATTTCTCCGGCAATTTGCTTCAATTAGTGATTTAATAACTTACTAGCGACTTGTGCCTGGTTTCGTTCGTAATTTACTGAGATTTCTTCTAGGGTATAAATCTACTTGAAACCTTAAATATTTGATTATAACCCATATAATTATATTATATTCATAAACATGTCAGAAAACAAAGTCTTGAATGAAGCGAAATTTTATCTTAAGTGACAGATAAATTAATGTTTTTTAAGTTTAAACTATTGCTTTTGAAAAACAATCAAGTAGGTACCTACTAATAAGCTGGCTGTTGTACGAGGTGGTTTGTCGCAAGTTGACATGCGAAAAATTAATTTGCCGCAAATTGTAAACCATTTTCTATGAGCTTAATGCAGTGATGACAATGCAGTGATGCCACACACAGCCTTGGTTCCCTTTATTTTAAGAAGTCCTTAGATTATTCTTGTGAAAGCAAATAGTTATAGACTCTATAGAGTCTATAACTATGTGCTTTTACACGATCAATAAATCAATAAATTGCTTTTACAATCTCGCGAAAAAAGCGAGTCAATACGCGTGCGAAGCCGCAGGCAAGCTAATACATAATAAACCTATCCCTTGTATCTTTTTCTCATACAAAATGAATGTGTGACTCCACACAATCCTATTAACAACCCCAACATATTGAAATCATGATCGCCGATAGTCTTGTCTATATGCAAATCCTACACGGCTGCCAGAAATTTGAATACCAAAATAAAAATTATTTGTTTATTTTTCCGATCCGCTACCTAATAGTGCGAACGAAGCAATTTGAATTTTTTATATGCAAAAATAGCAATTGTTGCGTTGTGACGCTTTGCCGATCGGCGGCGGATAGATTGGATTTTCGATGGACGTCAATCATTGAGAAACTAATTTGGATTTTTGGATTTAAAATAATTTTGGGGTTTTTAGTAGAAATAAACTATCAATCATTGCAGAAGCATCAATCATGATTATTTTAACAATTTTATGTTGCTACTCGCAGTGACTAAATGTTTATTTAATTTTATTGTTACTACAAAATCAAATTTATAAATATCCGAAAGCGTCAAAAGCACCAAAACTTTCGTGTAAGTGACAGCCAAATATAGATTTTAGATGAAAAACGTTCGCAGCCATCTTCGTATACGCGGCAAATATAAATTTGTGTAAATTGTCATACACAGCCAGCTACAGCATAAATTTAAAAATATTGGATGCACCCCTATTTCTGCAAAATCACGTAAATAGGGTGTGCCTAATCTACAAATCGAAATTAATCGACACGTTTCTATTTAAATCTATTATCTATCTGGCAGGATACCTGCTGTTTTGGGGATTCCCACGCTGTTTCTATGAGAACATGAAACCGGAACCTGTAACCAAAATTTGCATCAGTGAAAGTCATTCATAGAAAGATGAAAATTAAACTAAAAATGTGTCTATTTCCATTAGGACGTATAATCTCATCTCACTAATATTATAAACGTGAAAGTTTAGATGGATGGATGGATGGATAGATAGATAGATGGATGGATGTTTGTTCCTTTATCACGCCAGAACGGCAAAACGGATCTGGATGAAATTTGGCACAGAGATAGATTATAGTCTGGAATAGGACATAGGCTACTTTTTATCCCGAAATTTCTACGGGAACGGGAACTACGCGGGTGAAACCGCGAGGTGCTGCTAGTGTTATATAACTCTGAATTATTTTGTAATAGTCTGCAGTTAGCTCAATTGAAACAATTGAGCTAACTGCAAACTATTCTAATGTCTAATCTATGTTCTAATTTATTTATATTCTTTGATTATAATTTTCATTGAGGGAAGCTAATTAGATAATTTCCACGTTTAGTTGAATTGGGCGGCTCAGGACCGCTATTTGTGGCGTCGTATGGGGGATGTTTATGTCCAGCCGTGGACGTGTATGGGATGATAATGGTGCTGATACGTTAAGTCTCAGAAGGGGCAAGATGAAGTTATCTTGTAGGTATAGGTAGGTAGGTGTATAATTAACATTTTCTCTCTAATCTCTAGAATGCTCCGAGAAGCAATTGAAATTCAAAAACATCCGAATAATTTCAATAGAGAAGATGGTTGGAGAGTACCTGCTGCTTGGGATCCAGTCCTACATCGAGTCAGGTCCCACATCCAGCAATCCATAGCTACAACCCATCAAGACACTGTTAGTGATTACTGCGTACATACGGAACGTTATAATTAAAGTTGTATAATTGACGGTAGATATGCAAAATTCAAATTACTTGTAAAGACAAATGTCACCTCAGTCTGCCTGTGACCATGGAAGCTGAAAAGCCTCCGAAACGTCAGGTTATAAACAAAATATAAAATATACGCGATCAACCCGGTTAAAACAGTGTTTTATTATTTTCTCTCTAATTATTATAATTACCTAGATTCGTTCAAATTGTTACATGGTTTTTGAAGTAAGAGGTGAAAACCTATGTTTTATAAGAACACTCGACCTTTTGCACAGCATTATCTAGTAATAATACTGTTTCTTCGAAATTGTTAATTAAATTTACTTTCAAGGCAAAAACAACTTTACTGTCGACATTTACAAAGTCATGTAGGTAATCTTAAGAATCCGGCGACAGCTGCTCGCAACTTCAATTCGTGAATTATTATGTTCCATAATACCAAAAATTATGACTGAAAACTTTCTATATTTGCGACATAGTGTTGTTATTCTGTAACTAGACAATATTATAAGCTATGTTCCTTAAGAAACAAAACGTAAGATATTGTTGTTTTTAATACAAAACAAATAGGACGAAAACATGTCATTTTCGACGTAAAAATACGCGAAATTCGATTTTGAATATTTTTGCTTACATTTTCAGTATAGGCGTGTATTATTAAGAAAAAAAACAACCAGGGACCTAGTTATATACTATTCGAATACTAAAAACAACATGATATGGTGGAAATATGCTCGAATTACAAATCATTTTGGTAGTACGTTTGTATGGGCAAATCATCATCCGCAGGCCCCTCACACGCGTCCAGTGCTGGCCGGCAGACTCCCTCAAACGACGCCACAAATAGCGGTCTAAGTTTCCAAAACCGATTTTAAAATAGCCGACCAATTTAAAAACACACATACCACAAATCTCTACTAATTACACCGAGGCTTCTTAATTTATTGCCACAACACAACAGTGCCTTGGAATTTAAAGAATGGGCTGAAACACGTAAATAATGTCCTGAATACTTAAACAATACGTAAATTAGCTCTGAAATAGTTAAATGATGTCCCTGAATAGTTACAATAGGAGTTATTTTAACTGTTATTGTTATAGTCTTTGATTACCAAACAAAGGTTATACTTGACATTCTTAACAAAAGATGAGCTCGTTGGAGTTTCTCACTCATCATCTATCATCACCATCATCAGACTGAACTTATTTTTTTGTTGTAACGCATGTTAACAGTAGATAATGTATAGCTTACTTACAATACCTACCTGTAGTTTTAATGTATATATTTTGTAATACAAAAATCACAATTTGTTAAATCGCAAGATTGGCTCACTAATAGCGCTCCGTTACTCTGTGCGCTCTGTGGTTTTTTGGGTGTTATTATTATTATTTTGTAATACCTAACCTTTAAGTTGATAAATAAATTAAAAAAAAAGATGATGATGATGACCATTTTCATGGGACCACCCCGGAGTCATCGTCTATACAATTTTATTGCAAAAGAATCATCCAAACCGTCGGTCATAGATAAAAAAATATATACGTACAACCGAACATAACACCACCTCCTTTCTCGATGTCAGTTAAAAATGGCTTTTTCTTTGCAGCTCCGTTTCAACTTCAAAAGAACCACTTCAGAATATCCCAAGCGAACTCCATCAGAAAGTTTAGAACTGCAGACAATTTGCACCATAAACCCATCCAAGTCACATCTAAGTGAAATACATCAACTTAACTGACCACGTTCGGGTAACTTACCGCGGATTAAGGCAGTCGTACACTAATCTTCTTTTTGATTATTTATTCATGTACTAGTTTCAGCCCGTAGCTTCACACGTGTTGTTTAAGATTTTTTCTATTACATGGGAACTGATTTATGGGATAAAAAGTAGCACATGTTTTATTCCAGGTCTATAACTACCTGCATGCAATTTCAACCCGATCAATTCAGTAGTTTGGGTGTAAAACCGAACTTTCGCATTTTAAATATGAGATTGATATTTGGTCATTCTTGACTCACAGAGAACAAAGGCCCTTTCGTTTCTCTCTCTGAAGAAAAAAGAATAAGGTTCTACTACCTACCTACCTAATGTACTACTTTAGGTACCTACCTACTGTAGTGACATAACCATAATATGCTACAGTGTCCGTTAGTCTTTATCTGAAACTTGTCTTCAGCTTACCGGGTAAGTTGTAAACGCATTTAACTTAGATGGATAGTACTCAGACTTCGTACGAGTTTTCTTTGCTTACAAAACTATCAGAGAAATTGACAAAAGTTTTGATGGAAAGGTTTTACCCTGTATCTTCAGTACCTACCTAATTCTTACTCGTTTGTGACTTTGCAGTACTCAAGGATAGCGTACGTAGCGCGTTTGCGCGTAGCGCGTTTTGTCAGTCTTTATTTAAAATAAAACCGGCTAAGTGCGAGTGGGATTCGTGCACCGAGGGTTCCATAAAAACTTATGGGCATGTGACTTCAATCAAGCTGCTTATTTTTATTTGTATTCTCTATTGACTTAGAAAGAAATTTTTGATGTTTTTATTGTGAAATTCAATAATTGAAAAGTAGATATTTTAAGACTAGATCGGAAAATTTCTGAACGTGACGTCACCGTTCACCGTATTAACATCTATATCTTTTTGAAAGAAAGAAATAAAGATTTTTTTTGACTCGACTTACAAACATGGTGGTTTTATCATTGATTTGTTTCAAATTTTGTTTTGATTGAAGGAACGGAAGCACTGAGTTGACAAACTGAACGGTGACGTCACAGAAAAAGGGCGTTTTTATCTCTCGAATCTGAGTGCAGTTTTATTTTAATTTTTTTTCCTTATTTTTTCATCATAAATAAATGAAATAACATAAATAAACTAAGGTTTTTTGTTATAGTGCTTACCCGCACTTAAGGTGAACAGAAATGAAATAAGTTCCCAAAAATTATCGGTTTCGGCGGGACTCGAACCCGCGCCCCACCCTCAGTACGGGTGTGCTTTAACTAACTAAGCCACGAAACCCTTAGTCGGTTCAACCGAAAATCTTTGGGACCTCTTACGGTACGGACCACCGGCGCTATAGTCGGTAAGAGGTCCTAAAGATTTTCGGTTGAACCGACTAAGGGTTTCGTGGCTTAGTTGGTTAGAGTTAGAGCACACCCGTACTGAGGGTGGGGTGCGGGTTCGAGTCCCGCCGAAACCGATAGTTTTTGGGAACTTATTTCATTTCTTATAAATAAACTATTAAAAAAATCTATGCATATTAGTTCTTCCAGCATGGTTTTTTATTCTAATAGGCACTATACATTTCGGATCTTTACCTTTACTTGTGCTACCTTGCATCTTGCCAAATTTCTAGGATTCTAGACGAACGGAAAGCACCCTTTATGTTTGTAAATCCCTTGCGACCGTCAAAATATGCGCGCATAAACTGCTATATCTTTGGACATTGCATTGTCTACAAGTTTGATTTTTACACATTTCCAGATTGTAGACTTGATTGACTTTTTTTTTTATACCACCGAGGTGGCAAACAGGCATGCGGCCCACCTGATGGGAAGCGGTTACCGCAGCCTATGGACGCCTGTAACATCAGGGACATCAAACGCGCGTTGCCGACCCTTTAAATGCCTTAGAAGGCCCTTTTTAAAAAACCCCATGTTGTAGTCCAGAGGGAAAACCCCGGCAGGGAGATCATGCCACAACCTGACTATTCGCGGGAGGGAAGTCCTCATGAACCTAACAGTCCTAAATGTCTGACTGAATGTCTGTATGTGTGTGTTGACTGATATTATTAATTAAAGTTTATGACTCTTCTTACACGTTTCTGAGGAAAAAGCCTTGACTACAGATATACAGTCATACAGACAGACTGAAAACGAAGTGATCCTATACGGGTTTCTTTTTTCCTTTTCGGGTACCGAACCCAGAAAATGGTTTTTAGGATAAATTAAAAATCTCGAAATATTTATAAAATGTAAGTATAATTTCAATTAAAGAGTACAAAACAGATTAAATAAATCGGCAGTTGTAAGAAAACATAGTGACAAATTTAAAAAACTTTACAAGTTGTCATTATTATTTTCATTTACACAGCTAATTACTAAAACAAAGCTAAAAACTAATTTTACCTAGATATAATTTACAGGCCATTTCACTAAATGTACATTAAAATAAAATCACGATTTTATAACAAACGAAATTGAAGAAAGCATTTTTTTTTATAAAATTTTAAAAAGTTATATTGAATTGACTTAATTAGTAATTACTTATAATTAAAATTTACTTTTTACAATTATATTGCTTTTCTTTTCAATGTTATTACTTGAAGAGGTTACCATTGTGTTTATTTCCGAATATCAATACGTAAATAATTTTATGGAAAATACACACGCGTTTTAGACAGAAAATGTGCTTAGTAAGATCAAGCTTGGTTATAAAAATTTTGAATTTTTATTCTACTACTGATTATACGATTACAGAATAGTGTTACCAATTTTAATTTATTTACAAAACTCTTAAATGCATTTACATTAGCAAAAAAATAATAAGTTTACAAAATAACTTAACAAATTCTCACTAAAATGATTGTAAAATTGATTTTATTTCACAACAAATTAGTTAAAAACTTGTATGTATCTAAAATTCTTTCACAATACGCAAATAAGAGTTTTCTGGAGATCATTAGGAAAACTTCTTTTATATTCTGTGTTCTTACAATACACTATCACATTTGAACACATTTTTCAATATTTGTAGGTAAATTAAAACTAATTACAATAATTGTTATTAAACTATCATATTATCTGCTTGGTTAAGTATTTATCAAAGAGGTTTGATAACAAAAGCTATTTACGAAAAACTTCTTTACATATTAGCCTCGAATTTTAATACAGATATTGTTACATTGTATTAAATCTAGCGTCTCTACAAAAATGCAACTTATGTCTTATAAAAATTATAAAAATTCGTAATAAAATATTACCGATGCTTCGTTGAACAGAAAATATATAATAAAACAAATTATAGTTAAAATACAATCTGAGCTCTATATAGACATTACAATGTGATGGAAGCGGTCTTATAATTACACTTATTTACATTAAAACATTAGTCATAGAAACCATCATTATAAAATCTCATTTCAAACTTGGCACGAACCCTTATGCTATTTCTATGATCTAAAATAAACATTTTTATTTAATATAGAAAATAAAAATGAGATCAATCGATGATAAATTTTAGGCTGCTCTCTTTGGAACAATTTGTGGAAACATGGACTTTGTTCAGTTACTTTAAATTTTATATTTTAATCTATAAAAAAGTACATTACTGGTCCATACTCTCTTTCTCTTACAATTATAATCGATAACCTTATACATAATATTTATTACAATAAACTTTAACATCAAAAGCGGAATGTTAAATTGACATTTGCTATTATTACGTTTTCGGTTGATTTGATAATAATTTCAAAGTCATATTTTCATACTTTTAAAATTCCATACTCCTAAAAATCAACTACAGTTTAAAATTTTGGTATTTACATTTTTTAGTTCCGCAAAGATACAAAATTACGCAAAAATATACATTTGAAGCGTAGCGTAATAAATAAAACTTAAGTTTATTTATCGTACGCTCGTGCGTTTCATTTCGTAAAAGACAAGTTGGCTTGAGATTCTATAAACAATTTTCCTAAAGACAAACATAAAAAATACATACCAATATACGATAAAAAGTTTCCAAAATATGTGATTTTAAGGTTTCATAATAAAACATCACACATTTTTTTTACGCTAGACGCCTGACAATTATTTTTAGATCCAATGACCTTTTTGTCTATTTACTCAACTATAGCCAATGGGATGGTATTGAATATGGATAAACTTACAATTAATAATACATTATAGTGCCCTCTATCGAATCACAAGTCAACTTATCCTTTACTCTGACCTTACAACCTACCAGTGCAAAACCTATTCTTATACAACGATGCTCATCGTTTGGAGAATAGCTTCCATCCGAGCACGAACAGCACAGCTGTGCATATCGAACCTGAGATCTTGTCGGGGATTATTGATGAGAAGAAACCACTCTCCGATGACTCCGACGTTGAATCTTCAGTAGTTAGTGAATCGGTCTGAAAAGAGGAAAAATCAAATCAATATAATGTTTGTATAAATTATTACAGTATTGAAGGATGGAACTGTACCTAGATAGTCTCTCCAAATAATTGAAATGTAAAATAAAATATCAAAATGGTTAAATAAAGTATACTTTATTGAAAAAGTAATATACAGGGTTATTGGTAAATTAGTGACAATACGTGAACTGGTCGTGCCCATCATCATAAACACGTTCGTGAAGGCGCCAAGTCTACATTCTAAAAAAAATATAAGTCACCTCTGATACTAAATGAAAAAACATCTTTGTCTGGAACCCAACGAGTTACTTAAGACCGATCTTTCACTCTCATGTCTTCTGCTAATTCAGGGCAGAGCTGTTTTAAAGTTGAGTTTCAAATAAAATCTCTCTAACGAACGATTATTGAATTGCGGGGGTACCCATTACCAATACCAAAATTAAGAATTAAGACCTGGCGTCTTCACAAACGTGTTTGTGATGATGGGCTGAACCTGCAGTTCACGTATTGTCACTAATTTACCAATAACCCTGTATATACACTAATAACATTGTGTGTTATGATTATAATTATACTAGTTAGTGTAAGTACTAGGTGTAGATAGAGTAACTTCTAAGATAAATTTGTAACACTACATTGTCAAAATGATTCCTAGAATTATTTTTGAAAATGAATGCGGAGTTTAATACTTATTAGTATTTTTTTATAGACATTTTATTATGAAAACTTCAAAATATCACACAAAATTAGTCACCAAATAACTGTACTCTAAGTCAAGTCAAAGCTGTCATTGGTCGAAACGGAGGGACCTCGATACGCAGGGAATCGAGACCACGGTAACAAATCATAGTTCAGATTCATGAGCTCTAAAATAAATATCTAGAAAACAATCCAACAATAGCAATAGAACAGTACAGCTTGGTAAAAGCATAAACAAATAAAACTCCTAATCAAAATCTAAGTCTAGACTGCAATTTCCTTGATAAAATCAACACCATTAATTATAATAGCTACGCTAAAATGCCTTAAACCTTCATTGGTATTGCTAATCAAACAGTTATTAGTGCTAAACGCGTTTTATAATTTAAGCTACTGTATAATTTATATAGAACATAATTGATCTCTCGGTGCTAATCTATCTTATCGATGATAACTACGACCTCAGTGCCGCAGTAGGCGATGGTATCCCTGCGATGCAGGAGTTTTTTTAAGGGTAAGGGTTTTATTAAACTATAAAAAAAAATGTAGTTCATAAGCACTATAATATAATCTAATTGAGATACTTTTAAAAAAATGGGTTTTATAGCCATAATCGTCACACCCCGTGACGATTATGGCTAAAATATTAATTATAACGAGCTAGTTACTTGATGGTATCGGTATAGATAAATAATGCCATAACTATATTTAACCAAACAATGACAGATGGTAATTCGGTCCTTATATCTCACCCTAATTTAAAGAGATTACAAACCACAGGTACAGTCCCACCCTCCGCAAATAAAATTAGAAAAAGCAATCCTCTTACGTTTTTATATGCGCTAACGTAAATCTGTATAATTTTATTACCTAATTTCTCTTTCCAAATTGAAAGAGACCAACAAATTGCTTACATTATTGAAGAAATAGATATAAAGTACGCGTATACCTTTCGAGGGTTTTAAATTACAAAAGAGCAAAGAAAAGGAAGCTGATAATCTTGCAAAGCATGAATACCAGTCGTTTGCATATGATTTTGACGGAAAAAAGGGCAAATTAAATTCTAGGGAAAAAATCTTTTTGTTGAACTGTGTGCCTAATTTTTCGCAGCAATTAATTTTGAGAGCGTTTAAATTTAATAGTTTGAAATGTCGTCAATTGCTCTTTGTAAAATCGCTTTAAAACGTTTCTTTTATTTGTCAACTAGTTTCTGCGCCCTGCCTTCGCCCGCGTTGTTTTCAGGATAATAAACTGTCTACAGATATTCCAATTAACTATTGTTCATATATTAACAAAGATCTGAATTATTGTTCAATTGATCGTTTTACCATGGAACATCAATCCATTCATCCATCTAGATATTAGAAGTTATAATATTAGTGTGTGTTGTAGCTGTGGTTTCAAACAAGTTACCGTTTCCTATGTCGAAAGGACAGTTTGTTGATATAACTTGATCGAGCAAAAAATTTTTGATATTCCAAGTTATTTACTTAAAGTAATGGTGAAATAGCAACCTACGAAATAAAAGTAGGTAGGTACTTTTCTTTTGTCTTTCTTTTATTTTAAAAAATAATAATTATCTATCTCGTTAGGTAATTATTCATTTTTAAAAGTAGATTTATTTCATTTACTTAATTATTTTCTTCGACTTTTAAAAGAAGCTTTTTCGAAGTTACGATCGTTCACTGTTCGCCAAAGCGTAATAATAAACTACCCACAGAAAATACCTTTGAACTTAACAATGGGGATCTCTACAAATCGCTTCAAAGAGATCCAAGAACGAATCGAAGCATAATTTTCACCGATACTGCTACTTTAAATAACGCGAACAAAGAAAAATGTACCGTAAACTCTAACAAAAACCATTAGAAATAAGAAAATTTTCCTCAACAAAGAAAAGAATCGAGAATTGAAATCACGAGCAAGATTGAACTTTGTAGACCAATAAGGTGTATTTTTGTATTAGGATACAATCTGGTTTATTTACAAACGCGAAAGAGGTTTCATGAAAGGAGTCGCGAAATGAATTCTATTTAATTTGGATATTTCGTTTGATGGATGTCATTGATGTTTCGGAGTAAGTAAATTGGAAAGTTAAGCTTCCTTATAAATTTTTATTAGGTTTTTTATTAGATACGTATGAAGTTATTAAGCTTTCTATTTTGAGCTCACGATTTTGTTAAAATAGGTATAAACAGGGTTATTGGTAAATTAGTGACAATACGTGAACTGCAGGTTCAGCCCATCATCACAAACACGTTTGTGAAGACGCCAGGTCTTAATAATTCTTAATTTTGGTATTGGTAATGAGTACCCCTCGCAATTCAATAATCCTTCGTTAGAGAGGTTTTATTTGAAACTCAACTTAAAAACAGCTCTGCCCTGAATTAACAGAAGATATTGAGATTGAAAGATCGGTCTTAAGTAACTCATTGGGTTCCAGACAAAGATGTTTTTTCACTTAGTATCAGAGGTGACTTATATTTTTTTTAGGATTTAGACTTGGCGCCTTCACAAACGTGTTTGTGATGATGGGCAGGACCTGCAGTTCACGTATTATCACTAATTTACCAATAACCCTGTATACAGCAAAATCATTACAACATAAGGCTGAATCTCCTTTTACTGGTGTCAATTCGGCTGAACAAAAAGTAAACTAATTTGCCACTAAAATGTAGCTATCATTTTCTTTGAGTCAGCCAACAGGATCTCCTAGATATATCCCCTAAGCCCTAGGGTTCCTTGTGAACTTCGGTTTTCCGGGTTCCCCTGAGAAAAAACCTACCTACATAAATTATATTAGTCCAATTGACCAAGCGTGCTCGCTTGCTTATAAAATACAGTATTACGTTCTATTATTTTAAAGATTTTTACAGTTCACAAATATTTTGAAACCAACCACAACATTGTCGTGTCTTTTATTTATCAAGCAATGAAATGTTTAATAAAGCATTAAAAACCATATTAACTTTAAACATAGATGCTGCACATCACCTAATAAAACAACAAAGTTTTCAGTGTTACTACGGGTTTTTCGAACTCGCTAGCGAGTCCTATGTTTTAACTGAATACTATACTAACTACTAATAACTTCTTCAGGAAACAATGATAAAGGAATAAAGTGTTATTGTATTGTATTGTATAAACCATACTAATATTTTAAGGCTGAAAGTTAATGTGAATTTCATTTTGTTACTTAGAAGCTCCAAAACTGCTGAAGAGATCGAGATGAAATTTGGCGTACATTTACTTGTAGAACATAACCTTAGAACTTAGATTATAGGCTACTTATTGTACCGATAATACGCTTGCGAAGCCGGGGGCTGAAGCTAGGCGTTGATACAATCAAAAATTAATGTAAATAAGCGCCTTGAGTCGGCTTTTAATTATGTTATGTTGTTTTTTTTACTTAAATGACAACAGGGTTGGGCGCAGGTTCGAGTCCTGACGAAATCAAAAATTTTTGGGTACTTATTTAATCTTAATGATAACAGGAACTTCTTGAAATTAAGTTAATATAAATTAAATTAAAATTATAATTGTTTTATTTTGTTATTGTAATGATGAATTAACAAATCAATTTTTTCATTCATTAAATTTAGTTACAATTTTTTTTGAAACCTCATACTTTTTTAAAATTTTCAGTCGATTTTATATCAACAGATTGATCTAGTAAGTAGTAGGGGTTCTGAACTCTTACATTGATGTTTGGATCGTCCCATAAAAGAACAGTCGAATGTGACGCGATTTTATCTAAGATCATTGAAATATTTTATTGCTATCGTGAATTTTGTTTGCCGTATGAAGGAGATACGTAAAGACAAAGCCGTAAAGATAATTTTGAGCTTTTCCCACTTTGTATTACCTCAAATATTTAAACAACACCATAACATTGTAATTAGTTATTAATTGATTACATACAATATTTCACACAATACTGTATCAAACAATATATTTCACTGTTTCACATGACAGCTCTAGATATAGGAAAAATAATACTTCCTAACGTCGAGAAAC
This sequence comes from Eupithecia exiguata, assembly GCA_947086465.1. NCBI lineage: Eukaryota > Metazoa > Arthropoda > Insecta > Lepidoptera > Geometridae > Eupithecia > Eupithecia exiguata. The sequence goes on from OX352246.1 coordinate 2,044,321, forward strand.
AAAACACTTTTTTTTCTCTTTATTGGTGATGGTCAAGCGTTTGGCCACCATCTCACTTGAATAAGTGATGATGCGGACTAAGATGGAGCACTCTTTCCCAGAAGGAACTTCTTCACCCTGGATTTGAAGACTCCAAGATTGTACTCTTGCGGAAAAACAGATGCTGGAAGCTCATTCCACTTTTTGGCCGTGCTTATTATGGAGGTAGAGCAGAATTTTCGATAATTTAAAAACAAAAACATTTTACTAAGTTTTTTTATCCTTTTTCCGATGCTTGAAATCACACGCAACTAATTTTTTTCATAACACATGAATATTTTTCATCTGGTCATACAATCTTGTAAAAGCGTCGTTAAAAACCGCGTGGGCAACAAATAATAATGTCAGACGCGGCGACAGTGACGTTTACGATGAAAAAGATAAATTAAATCGGATCATAAAAATATCGAACCGTATCGGGTAACATCACTATTGCGAAGCGAGAAGCGAGTTGCGAAAACTAAATGTTCGGTTCCGTATTTATGGAAATAAAAACTCAAATTATAATACATTTTTATTAATAATCAAAAAGCAAATCAGTTGTGTAGAAGGTAAATGAAATTATTTTTTTACTTTGTTTCGAATAAAATAACGCTATTACGAGAAGTACTTACTCATCAAAAGTATACCTATTCAACGTTTTAAAAAGTTTTGTTAAAGGTGGTCTGGAAGAGATTGCTTCTAAGCGAAAAGGCCGCCCATTGTACTTGTCTCGTGTAATGTCATTTTCTAATGATCTTTTTCTGGTGTACAATAAAGTATATTTGTATTTGTTTTGATAAATTTATAAAAATTTACAAGTGTGTAAAATTTTCGAAAACGACACTTATTTTTTTTTTTGAAAAATGTTACAACTTCCACCACAGAACCCAAAAATAAAAATGTCGACCGCATTAACGAACACAATAAAAAATTGAGTTATACTTTTTGGCTATATTTTTATACATTATTTATGGTCAAGTCGTAAGGATTTTGGCTAATCGCCTATACGTATAAACTTATATCTTAACTTACATCTTTCAGTGAACTTACGAGTATAATAAACTATTTATAGATGAATATAAAATATTTATAATACAGTCGTTTTGTTGGGGCACTGACGTAAAAATTATAGTAAATTTGATGACATCATGCTTGAGAATGAAAGCAAATGAGCTGAAAAATCCAATAGCTTTCTGTAATATGGTACGTTATTTTTGAGTCTTTGTTTGACCCGATTGGGCTAGATTCTAAGATCCATGCACTTAGGCACGAAGCCCAAAACTGAAGGTCTAAGGAAACGAAAATTAGGTGGTTTTTTTAACCCGTTTTCTAACGAAAACAGTGATTGTGGAGCTTTGTTTATATATCCTGTAACACATATCTCGAAGGGTTTCTTGGTGGTTCCAAATGCTTGCCGTTAATTATAGTGTAGTTGATATAGTGTTAGTTTTAGTTTGTGTGTGTGTAGTTGTTTCGAACCCACTTTTATCGGTGTCTCAAATTCGATTAGAACAAAATTAAGTATAGTGATTCACATAGTTCATACCTATTTCTTGAAGGTCCATTAGCTTCAAAAAGCAGTCAAAATAACGATATTAAACGTAAAAACGTATTTACGCCTACAAAATCTGTGATACTAAACCTGACCAGTTGTATGTCATCTAACCGCAGAGGATCGTATTATTTGGTTGATTAGGGCACTACATGGTATGCTGAATCGAAAACATATAGTAGGCGCGCGGGCTAAAATTTCATTTTTTGGGTCAGCTATCTATAAGTTTAAGTTTATAAGTGACTATAAGTTATATCGGCTATAAGTTTCAACCATATTTCATCGAGGTTTTTTGATTCGTAACCTTGTTGTATTTTTTTTTATAAGCTTTGTGCAGGTAAGTTAACTTACCTAACTACGATGTTGGCTGTTTTAATAGCCATTGTTTTTCGATATTTTTTACTGATAATAATCTTTATTCTTTTACAGAAATATGATCCCCTATTTTATCTCAGCTAACGACTCAACAAACGTTAATACCTTCAATGTAATAATTTATTATTTATCACTAAAAGCATAAAACAGGCAATTAGCACTAAATAGTCGATAAATGGTCGGCTCGGATCAGAACACCCTTTATCAGTAATGCAAGGCGCTCGTAAAAATGTAACAGCCTGTATAAAGTAAAGCGATTCTTTGTTAGTATGCGCACGCGTCTCATGTAATTAAATGGCGTAAAAAGTCATATAAAATTAAATTTGGAATACGTTGTGTCATAATTTACACTTTAAGGATGAGTTTGGTTTTATGATGATTAAGTAAAATGAATTTGTTAATTCACGGAACGTAAAACTTTAAATTAGTTCTGCTTAAACGGGTTTAAAATACCCGACAATTTGACGTGAACACAGCTGACAATTTACCGAGTAAAGAAATTTAAACATCGTTGTTTTTTAGGAGGAAAATATATTGTAATTTATAATTAATAGGCACAATACTAAGTCAATAATTTTGAGCCAAAGCTCTGCGTCCTTTTCTTCGTTATCTCTTGGGCCAATAAAAAATATCATTATATTTTTACGCGATTTTTATAACAACCTTTTTAAAATTCGAACTCTAAAACAAAGATGGCTCGCAAGATTACTCTTATTTTTAGAACAACAATAAAAATTATTCCATTTATTCCGTTAAGGGGAAGCTTTTGTGTGAGAGATTTAATTTTTACAACAATTCTTTTATTCGTAATTTTATGTTGGATTTACAGTAGAGGGCCTATCGCGAATAAAAACAAACATAAAATGGGTTATGTCGATTGTAAGTGCGTTACGGATTAGACGAAAGGTAACTGCTTATTTTGGAAAGAATTGAGTGCAATGCTGCTTTTATTTTAGGCAAGCCTTTTGCGTCATCATTACCATAGATTTATTTATTGTATCTTTAAAAGAAAACTATCTGTTTACCGCTCAGCATGTACTATGGTAGGGTACCTATCAGAATACCCATGTAGCAAAAAGACGATATCGACAAAACGCCAAGAACGTGAAATGCCCTAGTATTCAAGTCGTCGTTAAAGTAAAATGCCCTGGTAGCAAAACGACCGGATTGCTTTATGTCAGTACAGTTGAAGCAAAAAGCCTATGTTCCGTAGGATACTTGCTCTTAGGCCCGTATTATAAAAGCTTCCTCAGTTATCAATCGATGCTTGAGTAACGCTTTTCTACGGCATAAACGTCACTCAAGCATAGATCGGTGACTGAGCGAGCTTTCATAATACGGGCCTTAGAGTTGAAGTGAATAACCTCTTTACTTTAACTTCCTATTGGAAACTAGAACTTTGACATGCCTTGACATATTGGTAGAGCATGACAATCATCGGAAATACCCCAACAGAAGAGTCGTTCCCTGAACGGCATTGATTAGCCTATAGATCATGCCAAAACGCTAATCTTCTGTGGTGACCGTAATTAGCCCTTCACTGCCCAGCCTTAGCCCGACGCAGTGCAACGACACGAAGACCCTAAAGCATTTTTGATTGGTTTGATTTGAGTTCATTTTGTTAAGCCGCTCGTCGGGATAGAGGTTCTGTTTTTGAAGAAGTATGAATTTTCTATTTCGACTATTAGTAAGCCTCTATCGAGAATATGGAACTATCAAATAAATAAATAATGCTGGATTACTCACACAGCCTCATCTAGCCCCAAGCTAAGCAGAGCTTGTGTTATGGGTACTAGATAACTGATATACATAATATAATACAATACATAGTTTTTTTTTACTTTACATAAAAACGACCAGAATACCTTGAACTGTCTGCAGATAGTAAAACATTTGTTCCGAGGCGGGAATCGAACCTGCAACCTCCTGCGCCGTTGCAGGCAGACCTTCGCCCACCGCACCACAGAGGTCGTCAAATTTAACAAAAACATTAACAAAATAATAGAAGTTTTTTCGGAAAAAGAAGTTCATATAGGTACATAAGCCCACTTTTACACCTTGTATCACCATTCTTGAGAGAGGAATGAGCTTCCAGCATCGGTTTTTCCGCAAGAGTACAATCTTGGAGTCTTCAAATCCAGGGTGAAGAAGTTCCTTCTGGGAAAGCGTGCTCCATCTTAGGTCTCATCATCACTTATTCAAATGAGATGGTGGCCAAATGCTTGACCGTTACCAAAAATACTTGCATAATAATGGATAGGCAAAAATTCAATAACTTTATTTCTTTAGGCCTTCGATCAAAAATAAGTAGTTCGCGGCCTCGGCAAAGCTGGACATTTTTGATCGATGCTTTAGGCTTACAAAATAAGCACTTAGACAAGTCAAATTGTATACATAAACACAGCTTAATAAATAGTAATTATTATCAAATAAGAAACAAAATGTTATTGATTTTGTTCGCTTCGTTCGCTTGTACAATACATAGATAGGCAAGTAGTTTAAGCACTCGTATAGAAGAGTACATAAAAACAGTCATACATTTCCAATTTTATACAGCACACGTGGCCAAATCCATCGTTTATTTTAACAACTGATATGAAACGCGTTTTCCATCTTCCGTTATAAAAAAGTAAAAGTCTTAAATTTAATATCCTTTTTATTGTGCAGATTACAATAATGCTGGGGTGAGATTTTTTGTTGTGTTTTTTTTCGGGGTTATAAAACGATATAAAGTTGTTTACAGTCTACCTGACCGAATTCGAGTCTTGGCGAAAATTCTGTAAGACGAATAAGCGACTCTATGGTCATAGGAATAGAAAATAAATAAGCTTACATTTTTAGCTTTGTTAATACAAAAAATTGGTCGTTGGGAAGGACATCACTAGAGAAAGGCTTGATAAATAAATAAATTAAAAAATGCTGAACAGTTCACACTGCATCATTTTGTTTTATGGGACCTAGATAATTGAAATACATAATACAATACATAGATAGAAAACTCTATCTCTATACATAGAAAACAACAACCAGAACACCCAGAAAAAGTATCTGTAGGTCAGACAAAGATTTGTCCCGAGGCGGGAATCAAACCCGCCCACCGTGCCACAGAGGTCATCAAATATGATAAAGAAGATGAAAGTGATAGATTGAACATTTTTTTATAATCAGACAAAAACTCGCAAAAAAAAAACTTAAAGGCTCTCCTAAATTTTTTATGGCCTTACTATGAAAGATGAATTTCGTGTTAGCTAGTTTTCGACAAATATATCTCCCATTCTTTCGACATACAATGTCGCTTCCTATATTGTTGAAATATCCCTAACACATCGCATATTTTCAAATATTATGCCTCGACATAAACGTATCCAAATGTGTTGATCGCATAAACTGCCGTGTGGGATTTATTGTTAATAACTTTTTACGCAAAACACATTTGTTATGAAAATGTTTACAGTCTTTACCGTAGGGTTGGGAGTTTATAAACGTTTAACTGCAAAAATTTGGGTTTTCCGCTATTTTCATGTTGGTTTACTGAAAATACAAAAACGATTGTGACGATGACTTTTTCTAAGTAAACCAAATTAATTCACAAATTGTAGGAACTTAAACCTCTTGTGAGTCGTGCTATGTATATCGTGTAAATCCTATGTACAGTCAGCTGCTCAGATATGTATACACTCCCAAGTTTTCACTCTTATTTTACTCAGAACTTTTCAAAATTCGATGCACACATTTTACGTACAAAGTAGTCCTCATCGTACTTGTCAAAATGCGGTATAATAAATTATCAAAATAACCATGCACTTACTTTTCAGTCAAATTGAAAACATGGCAGTGTATATATATTTTCGCAGCTGACTGTACAGTAGATAGCCAGCGCTCGCCTCCGGCACTGCCTTACATCAAACCGATGGGCATAGTATCTTTTTTTCAGTTCAGAATTTCCGTTTTTTCACCAATCAATATTTATTACCACCATATTTATTACAGTACCTATCATCTTATTTGTCAAGAGTTGACAAAACATTCCAGAGCTCTTCTCATCATTGAAAATCGAATAAAAGTAAATTCTGCACCATATTTTGAATTCCTATTTATACAGAATGATATCAGATGGAAGGCGCTAAGTTATAACGCAAGGGAAATCTCCGTCTCGCGCCTTTCTCTCATTCTTTTTGGGCCCCAGTTTGTAGTCCTTAGAATCTAATAGAGGTTGCATGAAAAGAAATAACAATATTTTGTAGCATTTTTTTAATCTTAAGCAGGTTCACCAGCACATATAAGTCTACTGCTGAACATGCATGCGAGTGCTTATACTACTTGCCTATCCAGGGGAGTTTTTGCCATAATCGCTTGGTAGATGGATGGGTAATCGCAGTCGCGGTGCTATAAATTATACAGAAGGAAGTTGCTGCCCTTCCTCACTTAGATGCGCCTAGAATAAACACTTATACAAATAAAAAATGTTCCATAACTTAATGCCCTAAAGCGTCAGGTTTCTGAGATATTCTCAGATGAAAATAAATATTGCCAAAGTCCTAGAGAATCAGTTACGGGTCGCGGGAAACTCTGAGCGCGCATTTTGAAATCCCTCTTACAACTTCCATGAACTGAGTTTGGGGGTCGCTTCTTACGCCGCAACCACCACGGCTAGAGCACCGAGCATCATGCAAACTATGGTTTGATAAAGTTAAGGTTTTGCTAATAAAAAGCTGTTATCTACTATATATTTCTAACAGGTAGGGACATTAACGGTAAGTACAAATAGCTGTACTGACTATGTATTAGGTCCTCACTAGCTTTTTTGAAGAAGCCATTTCTATAATCTTTATAAGTCTACTAAGAAGCACTCATATTTGGCGTTAGAAACGTAATAAGTTTTCTTTTTGCGAAGGTGAGTTTGTATTTTGTATTTTTTGCATTGCGTTATGGAAAATTTTTGCCCGTTGTTTTGTTAAACCTTCATCTCAAGATTTTTGGGACTCAACATTTTTCTTTACTACCTATAAACGAGTAAAACTCGTTGAAAAAATAAACAGTAAAAATACTTTATATGTACGTACTATTAGTATGTATTTTTTATAGCAGGACAGAAATAAATGAAGAACGAGTAATTATAGGATTGGCATAAAAGTTTGGTCAACCCAGCAGCTTGTGTAGGCTATAAATGATATTTATATAGATATATATCAATTTTTTAATCATGATAAAAAATCTTTTTCATACAACTTAGCAGATCGACTTCGAAAGATACATACACATTTGCCACTTACGGCATCAGCTAGGTTGAAAATTAACCACACATGAAAGTGTGCGACTGATTTGACACACACATACATTATTCTATGATTACCACTTCTGACTTTGCAGGTAGATATATTATTATAAAAAAACCTTTCAAATTACATTTTAAAAAGAAAAGCTAAATCATATTCATTGTCAAGTCCTCCCTTAAGAATCTCCCTTCGATTTCATTACGATATCGCCTGGAATTTCTTGATTTATACATTCTCCTTTGTATTCTTATTTGCCTTCTTTGTGCAATATTTATTATTGCTGATAAAAGATAAGATCTGCTCAATTTGAGAGCATCATTTTCTTTATAATCCGTCTAATATTATAAATGTGAAAGTTTGGACGGATGGATGTTTGGTACTCAATCACGCTAGAACGGCTGAACGGATCTGGATGAAATTTGGCACAAAGATAGATTATGGTCTGGAATAGTGCATAGGCTACTTTTTATCCCAAAATTCCTACGGGGACGGGAACTACGCGGGTGAAACCGCGAGGCGCTGCTAGTTTTTACCCGACTACCGACAGGGGAGGGTTATGACTTATGAGGTTAGCACCCTATGTTTGTATGTTTGTATATTTGTATGTTTGTATGTACGTGGCCGATTTCTTTGTTCCCACGTAGCGCTGAAACTACTGGTTCGATTTCAACAAATTATATATCGATTGATTCGTCTCAATACCCCGATGGTTATAGGCTATAGGATTTAGGGCTCCGACCCCGAATAAGCCTTCAAAACGCGTATTAAAGTTTAGGTAGCCGCAGGCTGCAGGCCCCATAGAGAAAAATTACAATACCTACGACCTATTTTCATTTTCAACTCTATGCCTATCAAATATGACCGATACGTCATTCTATTTTGTCAATGTAAATGTCAAAACTTTTATAACTTTCATGTAGTCGGGTTGTAGTTTTTAACTTTATCTTGTTTATAATTAGTATGAGTGACTCGGAAGAGAATTTATCAATAGGAAGAGAGTAAAAATCTGTTCAGGAAAATTACATACAAACATATTTTTATCTTTAGTTTTGCATACATTTGGATTTGATGATAACCCATTTTGAGTAAGATGAATAAGTACTTACTTAACCCTACATTTAAAACCGCCATTTTGATATCATAAGATATAATTTCATTTCATTATCATTCGATTATGATACAGAATACAGAAATACACACACATACAGAATTTATTCGTAATACCATTATTACATGTCATAACACACACGTAAATATAAAAAAATTAAATTATAAATTATAATACTGGCAAATTAAAAATTCATTGACATCATCCAAAACCATTTCAGTGAACCACTGATATAGTTTAAATAAATAATAATTAAAAAAAAACTAAAATAAGACAAGCTATTACCCGTTTTAGTTCAAGAGTAAAACGATGAGTGCATAATAGAATACAGTTTCTAAATTCACAAACAAATGAATGCGGTTGAAAGCAATACGACCATATGATATCGTCTTGTGCTTTTATACGGGTTCATTCCCATGACTGTACGACAGGTGTTATCAAGGGTTAAGTTGCATCTATGAGGGGAAATAAAATATGAAGTTCTCTTTTACTAGCTACGGTATTAGCAACTTAGGAAATATTTGTAACATCAAGATATCGGAATCAGTGCATCATCTGCTGTAGTTTTTGACATTTCTATTAAGTAAAAGTTACTACTAAACAAGTAAGTAGTTAAGTACTTTGACAAAATGTTTGTATTTTTGGCTGAATAATCATAAATGAAAATATCATTTCAGGTTTACTCTCTATTAAAGTAATATGACTTTTTTTATATGGACACTGGCAGAGTTGTGTTAGCAAAGTACAGTGAACCATGAAATGAGAATTTGAAATGTTTCCCTGGGAAACGGATTTTCTACCCAAGTACCCTAGTACTTGAGTACTTAGCTAGAAAATCCGTATCTTTACAAACTTTACAAATAAAACATGTTTGAGTTTGAGTATGCTCTAGATTGTTGTTAGTTTGATTTTTAAGGTCATGGTCACTGACTGAAATGTTATTGCAATAAATATTCGCGAGCAACGAAATATTTACTGCGGGTTGAACCTTGGTATATTTTATTTGTTTTCATAGATCTTATAAATCGATTCGCGCATCATTAATTAATATTTACCAAGTTCTACCTAGGTTTTCTTATAAGTCTTTTATGGAGAGAGCTATGCTCGGAGTTTCTCTGAAGGATAGAATTCGTAACGAATATATCCGACAGAGAGCCAAGGTTATCGATATAGCTCAAAGGATTAGCAAGCTGAAGTAAAAGTGGGCTGGCCATATCTCGAGAATATCCGACAACGCTGGGGACTGGGGTAAAGGTGTTCTTGAGTGGAGACCGCAACTCGGCAAACATAGTGTAGGATGCCCTCCGACCAGGTTAGATGACGATTTGCGAAATACTGCTGATTCTGGATGTGGCAAGCTGAAGACAAGGCGCTATGCTGCTCATTAGGGGAGGTTTATGTCCAGGACTAATATAGGCTGATGATGAGGACCTAGGTTTTACTTTATTCGCATCTGTTCGTAGAATGCAATGAAGTATCTATTAGTAGGTTTAGTTACTAAATTAACTCCGTCATTCGCAAAGTGCGCCCGCGGGGCACCTTTGTGTACGAGTCGTGGCCGACTGGTTGGTTAAATGAACATCCAAATAGTTTTATGTAATAGCATTATTGCTAAAGCGAATACCTGCTTGAAATTTTTGATCATTATATTAAACGAATAAGAGTTCTAAGGTTATTCTATAAACAATTATTTTTCTGATCTGACATGTTCTATTTTAAATTTTTAATAAATTTTTTTGATAAAAAGAAGCCAAAATTTCCAAAAACCCTTGAGCCCATGCAACTTAACATCTTATACCGTGTCACCCTTCATTTTCCACTAATTACAGAAGCGCGTCATCAGCGAATATTGAGTCTACTCAAAGAGCTGTGACACCACTCAGCGAATAAATAAAAAAAGAGATTAGAGTTAAAAAGTCTAAAAAAGAACCACTCTGAGTTAATGATACGGCATGGTGAGTGGAGAGAAACAAAGGTTCGGGACGATTTACACTGTAACGTAATGGATTTTGTTAATCTAAATAAGTTACATGTGGGAAAAGCTATTGCTTTTCCGTGCGTTACCTAGTGTAAAATATATTCCTAGCATATTATGTATTTAGGCATATCAGTATACCACAATAATAGTAAACTCCAATCATTGTCAACTACCTTAAGATACGTTCAACGTAAATATCATCAAAAGTTTGCAAATAAAATGGTTTTATTTGAAACTCAACTTAAAAACAGCTCTGCCCTGAATTAACAGAAGATATGAGAGTGAAAGATCGGTCTTAAGTAACGTTGAAGTTGTTACTTAAGACCAAAGTTGAGTTCCAGACAAAGATGTTTTTCATTTAGTATCAGAGGCGACTTTACTACTATTTTTTTTTAAATTCAGACTTGACGCCTTCACGAACGTGTTTGTGATGATGGGCAGGACCTGCAGTTCACATAATGTCACTAATTTACCAATAACCCTGTATATATAACGGAGTAGGTTCATTATTTGTTAACTGCGGGCGTAACTAGATAATGCCAGGTGGAAATACAGCTCTGAAACACAGACCCAAGCCCAAGGCTTTTAATTACACGAATCGCGAGACTGCTTTTACATGGATTCAATGACCTTCTTGTACAAGAAGGTCTCGCGATTCGTCTCCTACGGAAACTAATCTAGAGTTCCACTTAACTGAATTCTTCCATTTTCATCTCTGTCATCCTGTAGAATTGATCCAACGTCAAAACAGCAGACGCTTGAGAATCGCATAGAGTAGAATAGGTGCATTGCAAACTGCGAGCACTTATTAGATTGCAAATGATTAATAAGGTTTTAACTCCGAAATATGTATAAAATAAGGTTCAAAAGTGTCGCTTTGCTGTTACACGTCCTTGTAAGTTCAAGATCCGATGCTTGAGACCTCGGTGGAGATGTCTCGATTTTTTTCTACTTTATTTTCGATCCGTTTCCCCGAGGTTTTAGAAAACGTCTGGTTCAGCTTCCTAGGGCACTTCAAGGCGTAAAGCCAAGGTTCTGAGACGGACTTTTATTTTATTTTTATTTCGTAAAGCTTTGTTTTTGTCACGGCTTTTTGTATAAAAATGTCGGAGTATTTCGCGAGGTGCGATTTTTGGTGATGACATTTAAAAGATTTAGATTATTAATAAAGCTATTTTTGACTCTCCATAAAATTGTCTGACTGCAGAGTGCAGGGTAAATTCCTTGCTGTATTTTCTGTTAGATTTTATTTTTATTCTTATATCTTTTTATAATTTTACACATCCAAAATTTATTGATGCGGGCTTTTAGATTTATGAAAACAGCACAAACCTTGAGGCTTCAGATAGTTTTTATTATTTTCAAACGATAAGTTTTTTGCTTGACAATTTACTTTGAAGGTTTTTTTGTTATAGTGCTAACCCGCACTCTGGGTATCTCTTAGAAATGAAATAAGTCCCAAAAATTATCGGTTTCGGCGGGATTACTTTTATTATGACCAAACAGTAAGCGGGCTCTAAGCAACATCTAAAAGGACTCAGGTATCCATAATGTGTCCACATTTTCAGGCATCCATTACATCGTGCACTTCCTCAAACAATTTTCAACTCTCCTTTTACCCATATCTTTCCCATCTTCCTTTCACATACTTTCATCTACAGAGTGTTTCTTTGGTGTTGAAATATACGCACCAGAATTTCGCTGTTTCGTGTGGTTTTAGTAATTATCGCTTAGAGTTTAAAATATTGCTTCTTCATGCTTGTCTTACTTTGTCTCTTCACCAGAATACTAAGAAAATTGCTTAGTTTCTCTTCTCTAAAACTTTTGGGTTTAAAACTTCAGCTAAAGTACCTACTTAGTAAACGCTGCTGTGCACAAAAAAAGCAGCAAAGCCTAGTATTAATTTTGTATCCTAAGATATTATTTTGTTTTGTAGATTGAGGATAAATAAAATTATTTTCTTTATTTCTTTTTTTACATTTTTAACAGTTAATTCCTTTAATAGTAGGTTGGCCCTATTAAGTTGTCCATACTGTCCACTGTTATAAGTAGGTATAATGATACTTTCCTAAATGAATCCTGTCGAAATGTAGCGTATCTAGAGTTACTAACTTGACTATCTCTTGTTTTTATAAGACACGCTGTATATTCTCGTCTTTTCTTTACCTCTCCGGTGCTCCTTCTCAAATGATTGCTTCTCGCAAGTGGGCTCTCACAATGGAGTTCTTTTAATCCCGTATCTCGTGATCCCTATTCAGGGGGAATATTTAAATAGATATGTTACAAGTATTGCGGTTGCTATTTGTATTCATGTTATGTTTGCGGGTTTTTAATGGGTGTATTTGATTATTAAGGTGAGTGTTTTGAAATAAATGTTTCCAACTATTATTAAACTTAAGTGTCTTTTTGCGGATAATAGTGGTCGGGTTCGTTTACAACCACTAATCCCACTAATATTATAATTGTCAAAGTTTGGATGGATGGGTGGATAGATAGATGGATGGATGTTTGTTACTCAATCACGCCAGAACGGCTGAACGGATCTGGATGAAATTTAGCACAGAGATAGATTATAGTCTGGAATAGAACATAGGCGTAGGCCTAGGCTTAGGGAACTTTTTATCACGGAGTTTCACGGGAACGGGAACTACACGGGTGAAACCGCGAGGCGCTGTTAGTGTAAGATATTTTTAGGTGTTTGCAATTAATTCCTTAGTAGATTGCTCTGGCAACATCATCGCTTATCAGCCATTTTGCCAAATAACTTTTCAAATCTTTCCACATACCCCTGTGACAAGTCATTTTAGTCGAAACGAATGGGAGTCACTCGCACAATCTCACAGTATCAACTGAAACCAACACCTTTCTTGCTTCTGACACCCTAAAAGATGATCCAAACAACCTCAAAAGCTAAACAACTCACAAATATTAAAGATGCAGAAAATTACTTGTACCTTACCTTTTATATTTTGTCATCCGTCAAATGTATTCTCAAGATCTTTGAGAGGGTACCGTCGAGAGCGTTTTGTTATCCGTGTCCGTATCTCCGATTTTTTCTTTTTATTTACTCCCGTTTTCCGCTTCACCGGTATTAATATTCATAAGTAAATTGCCGAGATAATCTTAGGGATAGGTTTTGGAATTCGGTGCTCTTTTGTGAATGTAAAAGTGTATTTGCATGACGCTTTTTGTTTGTTGGGATTTTCTATTTATGAAATGTCTCCATTTCTTTCCCTAAAGATATCATTGAGATTGGTTTGGAACTTTGGCGGATAAGCATTATTACTTTTGTAAATTATGTTCTTCGAATTTATTTTGCTTTCAGTTGTACCGCATTTACGTCGCCGTGTGTACTTTGATTTTTCCGTCAATTATTCACCGATTTAAAACATTATTTCAATTTTGTATAGAGACTGGTCCCGCAATCCTTTGAAAAATATTCCCGAAGGGAGTATATTTAAATGCCATCGAGTTTAACAAACAACATAATACTTTTGAGAAATCACGACTAATCATAATGATAATAATATTGCTGGACAATTTACACAGCATTGTCTAGCCCCAAGCTAAGCAGAGCTTGTGTTATGGGTACTAGATAACTCATATACATAATAAATATAATATATAGATAGATATTTTTTATTATACATATTAAAACGACCAGAACACCCTGAACAAATGTCTGCAGATCCTACACACATTTGTTCAGAGGCGGGAATCGAACCCGCAACCTCCTGTGTCGCAGGCAAACCTTCGTTCACCGCGCCACAGAGGTCGTCAAATTACAACAATTTTGATGATATCTTCGCCAATTTTGAATAAATTTTGATAATTAATTGTATAAAGTTGTTTTTGAGATGGTTTCATAAAAGTTTCATCTTAAAGCGTAGGTATCTAAAACATCATCACATGATCATCATCTCAATCACTGGTAAAAATAGTTTCCATTGCAACGGGCGTAATTTATCTAGACTTGAATTTCAACTAGATGTCGCCACTTGAAAAATCTGATCACGCTATCGAAATCTTCTAGATTTAAAACTACACTTCTATACATGGCTTATGTGCTATTTCAAACTATAATCTATCTCAGCTGTTCTGGCGTGATTAGGTTACAAACATCCATCCATCCAAACTTTCACATTTACAATATTAGTGGGATTCAAGAACGCAAGATCTATTTTGCTAAGCATCAACTGCCATGACCTTTTGGCCTAAGCTCACAAGTCAACCATAATGCCTTCAGAGCTATAAACATCAGTAGTATGCAACTGTAACAACGTCATTACTTCCATTTTATTGTCCTATACGTTATTCTTGGGATATCATACTCAGGGCTGAAGGGAATCGGTTTTGAGATAGGTATTCAGTTTAACCTTGTCTTTTCACCCAACTGCGTAAGAAGCAGGATTTTTTTTTCATGTTTGTGCATTATTTTAATTTGCTGATTGGATAAACCAATAAAAAATACTTTGTCAAAACATCTGCACAACCACGTGTGTATATGTAGGTATTTGTTTATATGCCTGACTGTCCTAATTGTGTTGATAGAAACCTCAGTCAAAAAAAAAATGACTTTATTTGGCGATTTATGGCAAGAAAGAGTATTCAGAGTAAAATTATAGACATTTTGTCATTTTTGAAGATGGTCTGATTCTTTGTTGTTAACGGACAAAGATAAATTTGTAGTCTTAAGTTGCTTACGCACAAATATACATTCCACAAGATAGTTCATTTACAATATTAAGGGTAAACAATTTGTCTGTTTATTGGATTATCTGTTATCAGGGATTATCCCTCATCTGGATTAATTTTGAAATCACGATCCGGATAGAAATCCTTTCCCCAAGCGTAGTGATCTAATTTTAGAGATTATCTCACTACAGTTGACCAATAATCCACAGTCTATGGAATAGCCACAATATACTGACCGAGTACCTTTTATTTGTGACTATTCTCGTACGATTCACAGCGGGAGAGTGGATTTGAATCACGCGCAATAACAATTGAAACCTCGTCGATTTTAGCAAGATGTTTTGATTTGAATAGTACTTGTACTTAGTTTATGGGCTTGAAATATGCATAAAACCTAAAAGGTATAATAAATTGCCATTATAAGTGACGAAGGTCCCTTTGAGCCTTAAAAGCTCAAATCTTTCTTTGAACGTAGGTAACCCTTTTTACCACATCGATGAATTTATGTCATGTTCATTTTCTGATCCGTAGGAAATTGAAATACAGATGTTTTTTCATTTAGTATCAGAGGTGACTTATTTTTTTTTTTAGTATTTAATAATGGGCTGAACCTGCAGTTCACGTATTGTCACTAATTTACCAATAACCCTGTATAGTACTTCCTATTAAGTGTGTAGGTAAGTAAACAGGTCTATTAACAGTATGTGGTGTATGTATTGCAGTTACGTAGGTACTTTTATCCACAGCTGTACAAATTGTTAATCATTGTTTAATGTTATTGAAGCAGTTTCAATGTTCCTACAGTTTACATCGTTACATCTGCTTCTTGGGCTTTGAGATCAAAGCCCAAGAAGCAGATCCCGTTTTCCCGATTTGCTAAATCGTCAACAAACAGAGATAATTTTGCAAATGGATTTGTTGATTTGTAAACTTTTCTTTATGCACCTAATCAATTAATTTTCGTATCGTTAACAATAGTTGTAACTATTTCGTCGTAGTTTGGCTGCTTCAAATACATTTTTTATAAAATAACCCTATTTCTGTATGCAATTCAGCACTCGCCTTAGATGCATTGAATGCCCTCTTACCAAAAATGTAGTCTACAATCATGGTTGTTTTTACCATCAGCATATTCGTAAGCTGCGAAAACTTGATTTTTGCGCTTACGCCGTTCTGCTCTGTCTCCTTTGAACGCGAAATACAATAGCGTATCATTTGCTGCATTCTCTCTTTTACATTGACCACCGCAAAAAGTGCGCTTTAAATAGAGTTAAATAAATAAAATAAATAAATAAATTTATTCAAAAACATTAAAGGACTAAATGGATTACAAGAGTCAATTGTCTTATATTCATAAGGTCTAAAATAATACAATTTAGCGATTTAAGAGCTGAAAATTAGGACGAAATAAGATTTTCTGAAATAAAATATATTATGGGCCGAATATGGCATACAATGTGGGACGAAAGCAGATTTTTTCATGTGGGCTGAACTTCCTAGGGACGAATATGGCATAAATCGTCTATCCATTTCATAAAATGGCGAATTATCTATCCCCTTATTTTACACAGCCCTATTTTATTCACTAAAATCGTTTCATATTCTCTCCATTACGTTATTAGAAGCAGGTGGTCTTCTCTTTAACAACTGAACCATACATCTCGCAAACCATTAAAACCAAATCCGGTAGCCGCAACCAAAAGCCAAACATACTCAAAAACAATATTTCCCCACCTCAATTCATTACCACTATATCTTTTATTGGTACATCAAGTGATTCATCACTGGAGTATACCTACTCGTATAGTCCAATATAGCGTAAAGTCGACCCTCACAATGTTTTGTGGGGCAATTAATTTAGTACTAAATACTAAAATAAGTTTATGTCAAAACGTAAAGTAGGCAAAAGTTGAGAGGGGATGGGAGAATGTGGCGTTGGCTTTTTATCGATGATAGTATTTTCAGCTTCGACCAAATTTGCGCGTCAAACATTCGGGACGAAAAGCGGGAGTGTCAACCGCGCGGCAGACGCTCCAATGGCGCCTTGCACATCTACGCGACTAAGACGCGGCAGAAACTTCTAAAGGTTGTTCGTCGCGGGTTGGCGTAAGATATTTTTTGTGGTTTTTAATTTTTAAACTAGCAATAAAACTAGCTAAAAAGTTATTTGTTGCAAATCGTAATCCATTTTCTATGAATCTTAAGGGAAAAGTTTCGCGTTGTTGACGCTCCCGCTTTGCGTCCCGCATCCCGCGTGTTTGACGCGTAGTTTTTTCTGAAGTTTTAAAGTCTACGAAAAGATAATAATTCTATTGGAAGAGAAATGCTAGGATGAAATGTTTAATGACAAATTATTAGTGGATTCTAACATAATAATATAAAACATT
Organism: Eupithecia exiguata; assembly: GCA_947086465.1. Lineage (NCBI taxonomy): Eukaryota > Metazoa > Arthropoda > Insecta > Lepidoptera > Geometridae > Eupithecia > Eupithecia exiguata. The sequence goes on from OX352246.1 coordinate 2,061,713, forward strand.
ATTTAACTCCTTGCATTTAATACGTATTCAGGAAGAGCTAAATACAAACTAAAATAATCGTAAATTAATTTGCACTGACAGCGTCATAGAATAAATTAACAGAAAGTACATTCAGCGTGACCTAATTCACGACAAAATAACATACGCAGTGCGTTTCAGCAGATTTGTGTACGATGTTGCAAGGTTCAAATGAAATAGTATTTATTTGGCTTCTGGATAGGAGATAAACATTTGGAACAGTAAATATGTCGTAATTCAGAATAATTTACTATTATGGTCCTTTAATATTTGTTACTTATGGTACTCTGGTATTTTGTTTATACCTTTGATCATCAACGATGGACCTGAAGTTACGAGAACGGTATTTTCGAGTCAGTCAATTATGTAATTGAACATTTATTTTTTCGATAAAATCTTGCATAAAGCCACTTCCACGCATATCAACCCAAAATAAAGAAAAACACTCGTTCAAATTTTTATTTCCACCATAAACCAGTATCTATTGGAAAGATTTAATTCCGTTTCAGTCAGCACTTTTTATTTTATTGTTAACATTAACAAAATAATTGTTCGACTCCACCCCAATGAATGAAATGTTACTGCGCAGCGTTACTGGGATAACGCCTTGTGTTTACGAATAGCAATGGTCCGTGTGTTGCTATTTTTTTTTTACCAGGCAAGAGAGTTATGCGACCCACATTGCAAGTGGATGATGTTATAATAATAATGATAGCAATGTAAGGGCTTATCTAGCCTTATTCTAGGTTCAAAAGATTCTGATGGAAATAGTTCTGACTATATTATTCGTTTCTCATAGTTATAGTAACAATTATTGAATAGTTGTTTATATATTATTTGTTTCTTATTTCCATGTTCTCGGGCCATCACAGAGGCCCGGTCTTTTGGGATGCATGCTCTTTTTTGTCAGCCAGTTCAAACCACAATAGAACTTATCTTAAATTAACCATTCCCACTCTTATTTAGGTTTTTTAAACACCAGTTCAGAACCTAAAAAGTACTAATTCTTACTAAAAGTTCAAAACCATTTTATCTCTAATTAGAATTAAGTAACCCCACTCCTCTCAATACAATAACAACTGCAAAAATATTGCGCAATTTCACAATACAGACAGACGGACAATAAACGTGTTTAACGATATTTTTCTGAACGCACGTGCGTCTTTGTTTGCTATGATTCACGAGGCGATGAACCGAGAATTATTGTGAGCGAACAGTTAAATACTGCATAAGGTTTATATTAATCTATGCACGTAGATATACCTAGCATAGCAAAAGTCCTGGCAATTTTACGTGTATATCAACCTATATCATCCGGCGGACCTTTGTCACTGCTAACGTACCAGCTATTCTCGAACCGAATGGTCTGTTGCATAACGATGGTATCAGGCCCGACGACGACGGTTTGACTCTAGTCCCGTGGGAGTTGGGGAGTTATCGTACGTACGAGATCCCGTACGAGTTATCTATACTCCAGCCTAATTCAGTGTGAAATGTTTGTAAATAAACCACAACAAAAAAAAAACTAACATTTAAGAGCCTGGCCACAGATAAGGTGATGGCTAATGGTTTTGTAAACTACCCCGTATGTATTGCGAATATGAGCAAATTTCTAAAAGTATTTTAGTCAAGAAACGCTAATCGAGTAGTAGGTACCTACAACCCTGCATAATGATTTTTAATCTGTGCTTTTAATTACGCAAGAATATAACCTTTTTACTGTTTTTAGGGTTCCGTACCCAAAGGGTAAAAACAGGACCCTATTACTAAGACTGCTGTCCGTCTGTCCGGCTATCACCAGGCTGTGTCTCATGAACCGTGATAGTTAGACAGTTGTAATTTTTACAGATGATGTATTTCAGTTGTCGCTATAACAACAAATACTAAAAAACAGAATACAATAAATATTTAAGGGGGCTCCCATACAACAAACGTGATTTTTTGCCGTTTTTATAGATTACGGTACGGAACCCTTCGTGCGTGAGTCCGACTCGCACTTGGCTGATTTTATTAGTATTAATTTAGATCATTATTTGATAGGTTAAGTGAGGGTAAAATGAGTACTTTTAGCAACTCTGCCGAACAATAAAAAATAAAATAAATAAATAATGTTGGACAATTACACAGCATTATCTAGCCCCAAGGTAAGCAGAGCTTGTGTTATAGGTACTAGATAAATGATATACTTAATATAGTAATACAATGCATAGATAGATATTTTTTATTATACATAAAAAAGCGACCAGAACACCCTGAACAAATGTCTGCAGATCGTTCAAATATTTATAATTAATAAAGTTTTATTATTTTTATTATTATAACTATTTCTATTGTATATTATCTATTTTGTAAAGTATTTTTATGTTAATTTACGTTTCTCCTTGTTTATGAATATTTAATAATTATTATTATGTATTATGTTGTATACACCCCTGCCTTTCTTAAATTTTCAAATTTCTTTCCATCCAAAGGTTGCCTGGAAGAAATCGCTGCTAAGCGATAAGGCCGCCCATTGTACGTTACGTATGTTTAATGTTTATATCTGTTTCTTTTAGTTTTATTTTGTGGTGTACAATAAAGAATTTTGTATTGTATTGTATTGTATTTCTCTTACCTCATCAGCCCCTGCACCATCCGCAACATCCGTCCCTCCCTTGTCCCTCCAATGCTTCTCACCCGTCACAAAGTTAAACGCTCTTTCTCTTCTGGGACTCAACAGCACTCCAGCTGGACTTCTCGGCGTATTATACCCTATGATCTCCAAGTTCCTGGTAGAGAAGAGGTCATTGCCGTTTCTAGGGTTAATAAACACGTCGTCGTCTAGATCTTCGGAGTCGAAGGTTAGATTGGGGGGTGATGATGCTGAGATGCGGCATTGTGGTGCTGGTGGTGATGGGCGGGTGGCGTCTGATTCGGAGTATGGTCGGTCTGTGGAAGAAATGGAGTGGCTTAGTAAGGGAGGGATAGACGTCGAGTATGAGAATGGATGTAGGCTAGCTTCCTTTAGATTGTTTGTAACAGTCTGCAGTTAGCTTAGCTTTTGCAAATGTAAAAAATTTCCTACATCATTCTATTTTTTCTATTCTGCAATTGGAATTATGTTTGTTATGGATTCAGCGACTGCTGCTCGCAATTTCACTCGTTATGTTATTATGTTCACTGAAAACTTTGTATTTTCTACATAGTGTTGTTATTTATATTGTTTTTATCTTGACAATAAAAGCCATGTTTCTTAGCAAAGAAAATGCGAGGTATTGTTGTTTTAATACAAAACATATAGAACGAAAACATGTAATTTTTGACGATTAAATATGCAAAATGCGATTTGCTTATATTTTACTATAGGGCAGTATTTTGAAAAAAAATACCAACGAAGGACCTAGATAATTACTATTCGAATACGAAAAGAAACATAATATGGTAGAAATATGCTCGATTTACAAATTAATGTTGGTATTACGTTTGTATGGGCAATTCATCCGACACTGGCCCCTTAATAAAGTTTTTATTGTTATAAGGATTACATAAAATAGTACAAAAATAAAAATCATGCGATTTGTATTGGAACTTCTATCTATCCAACTAACACGAGTAATTTTGAGTTAAAACTCAGTAATATCTAAGAACGAGTAAAATTTGGTTCCCATAAATGTTATTGATGTAACTGATTAAGAAGATAATTATAGGAAACCCAGCTTTTTGTGCATAGATGTCAATCTTTAATGACACAGTCTATCAATGCCAATCAAAATATACCTTTATATTCAACAAAGTCATTGAAAACGACCAACTTTTTGCAACATCAAACTAAATCATCCTAAAACCCAAAAAAATATGCATCAACTTTGTATGTCAAGCAAAGGTTATTTACAAAAATATAGCCCAGAAGCTATTCAAAGGAGAATCATGACAAATTACAAAAAATATCCAAAGACAGAACAAAGAAAAGCAATTTGTTATCAACAATATCGATGGTAGAGTCGAACAGGAGCGAGCCATGGCTATAGGCTATATTTTACACTTTTATACAGTGTGTTGTATGATATAAAATAAGATGGGTAACATTTATATTCACATAAACATAGGCAAATTATACACAAGTAAAAATGTAATAGCTAGCTACGATATTCTTTTGTTTTTTACACAGTAAGAAACGAACAATTTAACTACAGAAGCTATTAAGAGTTACTTACGACTTAAATAATGCGATAAATTTGAAATATAACCCTGTGTAAAAATCAGGGTTTTCCCACAACATACAGTACTCTGAAAGATAGTTTAACGCTGTTTTCAGTGACAGATAATGGGACCTGGAATAAAGTTTTTCTAAAAATTCACACCAATTTTTTTGCTGACGGAATGGTATTCTCTGGCTGTCTTGTGTAACTTTGGTTAGTATTGTTACACGAAGAGTCGTTTGAAGAGGAAGTAGAAAACGAAGATTGAAAAAAGTATGAAAAACTCAAAAGTCTGAGCTTTGTTTTCTTCACACCTTGCATAAAACAAGGAAATAATGTGTGTGTTTCTATGCAATGCTAAACGTATTCGTAGATCTTCGTAGTATATGTTATTTACAATAATAAGTAAGTGTAACTGTTCAATTTAGTTACAGGCGTCAAGCCTTCCATACAAAAAATAGTACCAGAAATGAAAACAGCACACCCTCTAAGTAAAACACAAATTAATAAAATCTTAGCCGTTGAAACCCGTTCCTTGACACACGTGCAGTGAACGAGGGAGATCGAAGATTAGTTGTCTCTCTCTAAGTGCAATCGGTAGGCTAGTGTGGATGTGCGCTATTAAGAGGCATTTGTGTGTAAAAGATAGATTTGGAAGAATTATTTTCCCATGTTCTAGCCAATTTCACGAATAACTATTGCCAAATAGATAATGGCGTGATCTACCTTTCTTAAAAATTAAGAAAGGTAGATCACGGCATTATCTATAAAGTGTAAGCCTTTCTTAAAAATTAAATAGAAATAAATAAGTAAATAAAATAAAATTTGGGTACATGTATGGATGTTTGCAACTTCTTCACGACGCCGAAACTATTGAAAAATATTAGTTGAAATTGATACTGATCAAATTGCAAAGGTGGAGCTCTTAGGATGGAATCAAACACAACCTACTTTTTATTCCATTAATCAGTTCCCATGGGAAAGAAATAACATTATAACGTTTCCATACAATAAATACGTGCGAAGCCGCAGTAGCAACTAGTAAATAATGTGTCGTAACGCGATATGTAAAATACACCTACTTTCATAAGTTTTGATAAGCGCCACAGCTTCTAAAACTTAATTGTGCATTCTAGGATCAAATTTATTAACAGTAAAAACGGAACGTGAGTTTTATTTGTGGTTTAAATAAAGAACTTTTGAACTATTTCACTGTAATTCAAGAAGATAGTCTGCTAAAGGGAAAAGTAAAAAAAAACAGATTGGTTAAATTTAATTAAAAGTTTATGTTTGAAAAACAAAGTCTTATGCGATATGTCGAAGTGTCGTTATCGGCATCAAGCCTACAAAATTGTTGTAAAAAACGTAAACAAAATCCACCCTACTCTGTCGTCGCTGATACGAAGCCAGTTTGTTTTTTGTTCCGTACGCCGTTGGATGCGTAACACAGGTGTTTTGCTCTACGTCTGGTTTACTACCGAAACCATTTTTACTTTTACCTTTTACAAATTTTATGAACTACACTGGAACCCCAAAAATCAAAACAATCAATACCTATGCACCAGTGCTTATCTACTTACGCCATGTTTTACCAAAGTTTAATTGTATATACAGTTAGAGCATATGATAGATACTTAAATTTTGGAAAAAAAGAACTTTTGTTGTTTGTAAAATTTTACTCACTTGGGAATTGATCATGGTTGGAAGAAACGAAAATACAAGTTTAGTTTTTGCGCAAACGCTGCGCTGCCTTATGCAAGTGACCTAAGAGTTGGTTTTGCACGAAAACGAAACTTCGTATTTCGTTTTCCTAGTAAACCCCCTGATTCCCATAACATATTTTTTCTATATACTTATTAAAGAACTAAATGGCGCTGTGAAAAGTATCACAGTGCTCTTAATTTTATATGTGAACATCCCTGTTACAACTTTGTATCAAAAATGAATAAATGAATTTGAACCTAATTATTTTATTTCAAGCCTGGTTGTCTACCTCCAGCAATTACTTTAACCGACCCATTTTACCAGCTTCTTGCAATTAATCAGTACCTACCATTCCCTTTTCATCACCACTTCTCCGTTACCGTAATTCACTAATTCATATGTAATTTTGTACGTAATGACAGATTGTCGCGTTTGCTAGAAACAGATAATGTATGGCTATGCTTGAAAGTGGGGCTTAATGAGTGGTTTTGTACATGCGACTTGTTAATCACGAGGAAGATAAGGACCTTTTCCGTGTCATGAATTTACCTATTCAGTTTTACAGTTCATTTCTTTGAGTCTTATAAGAAGGGGCTGATGAAGATTCAAACAATTTTTAGTTTTAGTTTTAAAGTACCTATTAGTTTTTGCCCGCAGATTTACTCACACTATTTCTGGAATAAAATAAGCCTTTATGTGACTTCTAGCTGACATAGTATACAGAATGCAAAGTTAAAATCTTAATCCTTTCGTTTCTTCAAAATAATTGCTTATAAGTACAATAAAAGTAAAAGATCTTACATGTTTATTTGTGCTCCTAATGCGACGGACATAAAATTTTCCTGGATTTTCTATTATATCAAATCATTTAAGCTAAAGTTTGAGAACTTCACACAAGACCGTTAAACTATCCAGGGGTTTCCAACATTGTTCCAAAGTAAACACTGATATGAGAAGTGGCATCAAACACTTGGCCATCATAAAAGGTCAGTTTTACGACGGCCATAAATCAAGTATCGGAGATCGGAGTTAAACGACAAAGCTACAAAGACGCAAGGTGGAAACTGCGGCTTAAGTGATTTCTTAGAGCTTTGGCTGCTTGAAGTGGCAAAAGGATTATTATTATCCAGCCAGAGAACCGTCCTCTGTTGGCAATGACCGCTTGTGAAAGGAGTTGCCGTAATCACCAGGAGTCACAGGAATTGGTGTACCAACATAGTCTTTGATTTTTTTATATCTTACAACCAAATCTAGTCGTAGCTCCTATCATGATCATCATCATGTCAGCCTTTAAAGGATCCACTCTTGGATCTACATCCAAGAGTGAGGAGCGAGGATTGGTAAAGAAGGGAAGATACGTAGGTATCTTACTGTCGATGCTTCGCGATCTTGGGCCCGCCTCGTCCAATCCTGGGCTCTGTGTGATTTACCTGAGGTAAGTACCTATAGTTTGCGTCAAAAATTGTTGGAGTCTACATGACTCATCTCATGAAGGCTTAAAAAAATTGCTTTTTCATGACATGTTTTGCTCCTAAAGTACACCTTGTACACCAGTAGTGCCTGCACCTGTAATCCCTGATGTCATCCCTCCAACTTAAAAAATAGTCAACTCGTTTACTGCTTCTTCTTCTTTTGAGTACGCATATTCTAAGCCTGATGAAAAAAGTTAAGATACCTTCTTCATAGGAAAAGGCTAAAATTACTGCCTAAGTTCTTTACTGTAGTACTAATTGGTACTGTGAAGGTTTTAGTGACTCCACTGACACTTTATTTACTTTTTAGATATTCACAGCCGACGTATCAGAATCCTATTCTTAGGCTATGACAAGGGCAAATAAAGAGTTCATCATTCTTGAGTTATAAGGTCTACAAGTGATTTACATAAACACAATAGTCAGTTTTGTACTTAGTGTTTGGCGCCAATTGATTTGCGGATAGAATGCTAACGTCTTGCAACCTGGCAGTCTGCCACAATATAGATCTCCAAGATAATCTTAGTCGATCGTTACTATCAATCGAATTACTGTCGGAGAGCCAAGTCCTTTGACTACAGAGAAGAGTGACATTTACCGTGTGATACCGCCATAGCGAGGGCCGCTATAAAGACTCTCTCTCACTATCTCGAAACAAATTATATCATTCCAACCTTTATAATAGGTATCATTAATACAGAACCATACGGTGATCAGATATTTAATATTTAAACACAATCTTTTTAAATTTAACAATGAACAGAACGTTGTGACCACTGACCTGTCATCTGCTTAGATAAGTCAATTAACTCAAATCAAAAAACAGCCAAAGCAACATTTCAAGGATCTATTATCTTCTTTCCAGTTCCAACAGTTTTTCCCATAAAAGCGTGTTTTGACCACACACCAGTGGATAGATTAGACACAACACAATGACTTCTCGAATTACTTCAAAAGGACAGTTGAAATGGGCAATCATCGCATGATAAATCGATTGTGGATGATCACGCCGATTTCGGGTCATGACGATGGGATTATTGGACTCCTGGATTCCCTGTTCTTTGGTCTATTCTTGTTGAAAATCACCATTGTTCGGTAAATTCTCGTCATGGTTATTTACATCGACAGTAAGATCCTCATCAAGTTGTAGATTATCTAGGTCTACAATAATTTTGATGGGTACATTAGTCTTAGCTCTTGCCTGAAAAGGTAGGTAAATTTATTTAGTGGGTAGGTAGGTAAATTATTTTCATCTTTATTCGTAACGTTATTTTGAATCTGCAGATCGTTTTTTTTTTAATAATAATAATAAAAATCATTTGTGTGTTGTTTTTCTTTATTAGATTAACGTAATCGTTGCAGAATATTATGGTGCACTTTTTGAATTACACTCTTATTAAGAAAAAGTATTCAACTTTTATACTTTTTCTTAATAAGAGTGTAATTCAAAAAGTGAATCTTTAAAAAAAAAAACTGTACGCACATAACTTAATAAGTGTGTAATTAATTCGAAAAGTGAATCTTTAAAAAAAAGAACTGTACGCACATAACTTCTAAATCTGTTTCTAAGCCTTTCTTATAGAGTTCTACAGTCAATACTCGCTGTAGAGAATACGAATATGATTACTCCACTCTGACGTGAACGAAACTGGTCAAGCGTGAGTGCAACTGGTTCAGTGACAGTTATCGCCGTTGGGTCGGATTAAGTGATTATAATTAATGATTGGAGACGCCGGTTAATTGTTGTGATTGGATTTTGTAACTGATGCTGGTTTGAATTATAATTCTTGGAATAATCATCTTGGTGTTTACTTTAGCTGTGCTTTAGCTAACGCGTTGTAACACTTTCATGGCCTACGACGCACATGGCTGGTGGTCCTGGAAGTTGGGTAGTGAATGTGTTATATTATTTAAGTATTATAAAGAGAACTCCTTGATCATAGAGCAAAGACCGCCTCAGTCGTACAAGTAGGAACAAAAATTAATACTTTTTAGTTTGCCTCCACAGCCGTATGACATAATAACATTGCGCCTACTATTTCGTGGTGTTTCAAAACATATTTAAAAACTGAAAATTACGACTTAAACTTTAAAATTTATTTTGTTATTATGAGGAGCTAAAACTAAAATTTTCCGACAGCTTTTTGTCTAAGCTATCTGAATAATATATATTTTTTTATCATCCAGGGAAATACCCTATTGAGAACCCGAGTTTCGAATTCAATTACGTAACTACAATAAGTGTCTTCAAATTAATCCAACTACTCAAAAGTAAGTACAAGGAAATGACCGCTTACCTTTTAAAACATTAAATTTAATGTTTAAAACTAAAACACAGTTAAACCACCGATTCAGTAGTAATAATCGCTTCGCCTCGGACCTTAATCTATGGTCAATCGTCGATTTAGACCACTGTCTATGGCTCTGTATTGTCTATGATTTACTATATCACAGTAATAGGAGCAATTAGTGATAATGGCGGATAATTGGTGTAGGATGGAGTAGCCTTAGGGTATGATACTTTTGATCCAGGGAAACAATAGTTTGAGGTTAGGATGGAAGATACAAAAGAAGATTAAAAGGAATTGGAGGAGTTACTGTTAATTGAAGACAATCTTGGATAGAAACAATAATTTCATTGCACACTTCTAGACAGCAATGTAAAATAATCAAATAAAACTAAAAGAAAATGCAGTTCTAAGAAATTAATAAATCCCAAAAATTTACGATCCCGACGGGATTCGAACCCGCACCTTCCCCTTCGAATCCCGTCGGGATCGTAAATTTTTGGGATTTATTAATTTCTTAGAAATTACCCAGAGTATAATAAATAAAAACCTTAGAGAAAATGCAGTTACCTAGGATCTTTGTAAATCATCATAGAGAATGACTGGTTATACGCAATTTCAATCCAAAAATTAACAGCGTTGAGAACTTCAAAAATGTTGGTATGCAAATTACAGGAAAGAATCTTTTTAGTAGTGGAGATCAATCGCGTCTATTCTTTAAGTTTTCTAAACATAGCTATAGCGATGAGATGAACCAAATGCTGAAGTAGGTCTTAAACACAATATTATACCATTACCTACTATGTGTTAATAATACACAATATATACCACAATATTATACCAAATAAGTAATAATATTACTTCATCATCATCAGCCTATATTAGTCCACAGCTGGACATATGCCTCCACTATCTTTCGCAAATCGTCATCCCACCTGGTCGGAGGGCATAATATTACACATTTGTTATAATATTGTGTAATTTGGATTTACGATTTGGATTGGATATACGATTTGGATTTTATTATTTATTATTATTATATAACTTGTCCTAATAAATGAAATATAGGCGTTTCAAATTCTCACATACACACGTTTAGGTGAGACTTGCCAAAACTAGGGTGAGGGAGGCCAAGATAATAATGAACAAGTCCTAAACTTAAAACCACTAAACATTTATGTAAATAAGCCTAAGGCTCGTATATTCATTTGCGTAGAAGCATTGTATTCAAATGCTCTCAACTTATTAATTATCTCCACGAGTGGTTCGGAATCGTAATTAGTTTTCTAGTGCGTTGGGCGTGTACGGGCAACACGAAAGTTGCCTGTAAATTGTCCATTGCATCGGAATCGGAGAGTACGGAGCGTAAGGATTTGTTGCTTTGTTGACTTTAAAGAATTTTATGTTTTCAAATTCAAAAAACTTTATTAACAAAGAAAATTATAATCAAAAACTATAATCAAATTATGACTAGTATAATAAGGTACCTATGATTATGTATGCAATTTTAAATATTTTAATTCAGTTTTAATATTTGATATTCACTCATTAAATATCACTTAAATTTAATTTTTATGTGCATAACATAAAAATGTATTTCTAAGCATGATTATTTTTATTGTTACAGCTACGGATAAAAAGGCATTTTTATTTTATTTATTGCACATTGTGCGGATGAAGTTATAGGCAAACTCGAGCGCTTTGAAAATACGTATATGGCTAAAGCAAAATCAAAAAACCTGTGGATGCACCTTATCGGTACCTTGTTAATACCGTCGTCGTTGTATACGCTCCGATTCATATGCAGAAGAATGCGTTCACAATGGGTTACTTCACCTACATGCTACAGGAGTTTACAGATGGTAAAATATAAACTACTAATAATAAATCCCAATCAAGTTCGCAAATTAATAATATAACAATCTACATCACTGGATAAGTTTGAGAACATTACCAGAACCCCTAAAAATATCCTGACATCACCTGGTGGTAAGGTTGGCAAAAAAAACACTAATCGTTTCTCGTTTGCTTCTCCCAATTTTTTTACCGACACAACGCACTACCGAACTACGCACTCTTTCATATGATAATATTCTCAAGCCATTGTCATACGGTTAACTTGGTCTACCTTTATAATAAGTGTGCTATGGACCACAAAATACAACCTTATACAGTCCTAAAAGGTAACAAAATACCTTGAAAGGTTTCTGCATCAGCTTATTTGTAGGCTTTCAGTTTTTCTTGATTGATGGTTGGCACAAGCCTAATGTGGTGCTTGTGTTCCTTTAATGTTTGAAAGTTTTTACTGAAATTTATGCTGATTTAAGTGAGTGTTTAATTGGTTTCCATTATCGTTAATAGGCCTTTACCGTTTTTGTTATAGGCTTTTACGTAGTGTAGGACGCCCTCCGACCAGATAACGGCCTGCGAAAGACTGCAGGTAGAATATGCTGGATGCGTCAAGCTGAAGACAGGGCGCTATGGCGGTCATTACGGGAGTCCTATGTCCAGCAGTGGAATAAGATAGGCGGTGGATGTTGACGATTGATATAGGATTAAACATATTCAAATCAAGGTTAAAAAGGTGGCTTATCGAGCAAACCTTCTACACGGTGGAGGAGTTCTTGGGTTTAAAGGTTAGCCCTACATCAATAAACTAATAATTTTTGATTTACTTTATGTATCTATGTATGACACTGGTACCTACTTCAGTGTATGTTGTGATGACTATGTATTTAGGTAATCTTATTTATTATCTTTAAATAAGTTGTTTTTTATTAGAAATGGTTGACATGTATATTTTTTTGTACCAATAAATGAATCTAATCTAATCTAGTTCCTTAAACAACCAGTCTTCATTACAGGTTAGTTTAAAAAAAATGGTAAACTTTCGCTTCGTAACGTTGCTTATAGCTCGATTTTGTATTTTAACCAAGATTTGGTTCGTAAAAAATACACAATCGAGCCTTACGCAGAGGGACTACACTCCTATACAAAGCACTAATAGCATATATAGCACTTATCCTGATTATGTTTTGTTTATTTGTTTTACGAACCAAGTCTTGGTTTTTGCCTAAAGATAAGCCTTGGGCCGAATATGGAGCTGAAAAGTAGGACGAAATAAGATTTTCTGTAATAAAATATATTATGGGCCGAATATGGCATACAATGTGGGACGAAAGCAGATTTTTTTATGTGGGCCGAACTTCCTAGGGACGAATATGGCATAAATCGTTTCTCCACACACAAGTAAACACACTAGAGGATAACAAAAAGTTAAAACTATTGTCGAATTATATGTAACAAGTGGATGAAAAACGGCTGTCATCTAAGAAAGGCCCTATTGTTAGTCGATTTAGATGCGTTCGTGAGGTCGTCACTTATACTACTTTCGCCACACATTGGTTCATTTTAATTACTTATTCTTAATTGAAATGCTGCTAATAAGCGGGGAAAATACGGCCCTTCCTGTTTCTATCCGACAAGCTAAAACCCTTTAGTGTTGATAAACCATACTTTTGCAGGTATACCTTCAAAAGTAAGTAAGTAAGTAACCATACTTTTGAAGGTATACCTTCAAAAGTATGGTTTATCAACACTAAAGGGATTATACTTTATATTACTATTTATATTTAAGCTAACGGTGGCTTAGCTTTAACTTTAACACGTACCAATCCTGTAAATCCAAAGGTTGCCTGGAAGAAACTGTTGTTCTAGATATAGTTAGTATTAAGTTTATATTTCATTATTATCTATATTGATGGTGCACTAAAGTTCTATCCATCTGTCTAAAATAGTCTCCGTGATACACTTACGAACAAAACACTGTGTTATTAAAAGGAAACGGAAACGGTTCTTTCACATTTTTCAATGTAACTTAAATCTGAAAGCCACAAGTGCTTCTTTCTCATGGTTAAACGGTTGTAAATCTTCTCCTTTGCCCAAATGCCACTCAATTTTAAACATTAACCAAAATTTCAACCCGTATTCCGTTAATACAGGTAGCCCGTGCCAAATTTATTGGAAAAGAATTGCGGGTTACCATACTACATAATTTGCCCGTATTCAATACAGGGAGCTGTTGGTGATAATTTACAGTTTTTATGCGACAAACATTGTAAAGCCTACAAACATGCTTGATTTCTGTTGTACATTGTAGAGTCAATCAACCATTATGTAGCCTAACATCACACAGATCACAGGGGGGTAATCTATGCCTAACATGAACTGTTTGTTGTTATAGATAACCTTGTTTCCACCATAGTGCCTTCTAAATAAGTATATAAATAAATAAATAATGCTGGACAATTCACACAGCATAATCTAGCCCCAAGCTAAGCAGAGCTTATGTTATGGGTACCAGATAACTGATATACATAATACAATACAGTAAATAGATGGATATTTTTATTATACATAGAAAACGATCAGAACACCCTGAACAAATGTCTGCAGATCGTACACAAATTTGTCTCGAGGCGGGAATCGAACCCACAACCTCCTGCGTCGCAGGCAGACCTTCGCCCACCGCGCCACATCGGTCGTCAACAATATAAGGTACTCTTACCCGATTTTGGTTTAATAAACGCATTATAATAGCAAGGTTTTTGCTATTATATTGCGTTAGCCTCGCACTTGGGCAATTTGCGAAAAAAAAAAAAACACTTCGACGAGACTTGAACCCACAAATGGTAGCGCATCCTGTACTAAGGGAGGGTTCCCTTAGTACAGGATGCGCTACCATTTTGCGGGTCCCGTCGAAGTCGAAAATTTTTTGGGACATTAAATTTATATTACACGATGTTCCTACAACGATCTTAGGCCTACCAACCATACGTAAAACCTAACAGGCTGTAGGCCCATAGACTCCAAGAATTCCCTAAACCAGAGTCAGTACTTCTTATCTATCCTGACTTCACTTCGCTGCAGCATCTTCCTCTTTTTCACTTTAGGAAAGGTAAAATAATAAAAACGCGGGACCTACCACCATGAAGGAGAAAGGGCTGGATTTTTTCTTCTTTCAAGAGCAATAATAGAGAAGCCTCGTGTTGAAATCTGATAGATAGATAACACGTACGCCTGTCATTGATGATAGTGATAGCCTGTAGTATCGATAAAAGTCGATAAACCTGAAATTTGCGGTACCGTCGAAGCGTATATCGATTTTACGATGGCAATAAAACTCCAAAGCGAGAGTTGTATGATTTGTGATGTCCCTGGTACATTTACGCTGTGGTTACGTGTAGGCGTTAGTATCGCTACTGTGTACGTTAGTGTTGTATCTGGGTCACGTTATCGAGTATCGATTGATTCAAATTACGATTGATTTGAATCGAACTTGTTTACGATAGTATTATTATTCAATCAGGTCTATTACTTAATTTATCTTATCTTTATGTAATAAATTAATGATTGTATCAAAGGATTTGGCCAATTAGTTTCGTTTTGCAAGTTAAATGGATCACTATTTATACATTTTAAAATGTAATTCTGCTGCTACTTTGGTATAATAATAGCTAATTTGTGTTCCCTACTCCTTTAAAGTAACTTAGCAACTGTGAGAAGAAATGGTTTTCAAAATAATATAGAGCCGAGCATAAAATAAAATAATACTAAAGCCTATTTGGTATAAATTATTATCAGTTTTGTGCAATCGAGTCATTCCGAAAATAGCTTTTATCTTTTCCACAATTTAATATTGCACTTCGAGACATCATAATTGCGGATGATGCCGATAAAATACCGAGCAAATTATCTCAGCCGACATCGCAAAGTCATCAAAACAAATTAACGATGAAAAGTATCGAGACGAGTGATGCAAAAAAAAACATCGATATAGGTAGGTTCCAAGCACAACACTAAGGCCACTGACCCAAAAAAGGTTAAGAAAATAAAACAAAATTTTATTTTCGAGATACAAGCACTATCGTGGTATAAATTAAAGGGTTTATATTTTTTTCTCTTTCTTACACCACGTGTTTTTGGTTCGAGTCAAGTACTCGATGGAGGCTCGACGACTTGTACGGTCAGCAAAGCAAGTTTACATAATGTACTTACTTTATTTTTAGAACATGGAAAGTTGTTTTTATTTGTAAATAAAAACCAGATTGTGGGTTTGGTTCTGAATAAGGAAACAATTTACATAATGTAACCTGACAATAACCAATATTATGTGTGTGTTTGCGAATTGTAGTTTATTTCTTGTATTAGGTAGGTACCTATGCATTTCTGCTTTCCTGGTACTTTGCGTGAGATAGTTAAAAAAAATTCGGAAACAATGGTAATCAAGAAAACTTGCACGGGAAGTGTGCGGACGACAGTAATTTTCTGTTAGAAATCTCAAAATGGGACGTGTCCGGAACGTTTTAAGCATAAAATTTGGGTTTCCAGACTCGTCTCACTTTAGGCCGAATCAATTGGGACGAGTCCGGAATAACTCCCACCGTTTGGATGTATTCTGCAAAACTTATTCAGGTGTATTCTGCCTGAAACATACCTGAGTTTTTTCAACTGATTCTGTAATCAGTACACAATATCATCATTATCACAGTTCGGTTACTTACGAACTGGCTACCGGCATTACGCGCTGCGAGTGTGTGCGTGCAGATTACGGCTGTAGTACAAAACCAGTTCTTACTGGTTCTTGTAAAGTATTGATGCTGTATTATTTTGTTATTAAAGACTAGATTTTAGCCTCAGGTCTCGTTTACGCAGATAGCTAGATAGTGCGTGCGTAAGATGGTTATGCTGATTTGTGATTTTCTTTAGCCTAGTTCAACCTGTAGTAAACTACAAGTTACGATGTTGTAGAATCTAAATCTACAGCTTATAAAACTTGTTGCGCGTAACAGAATGTTATGTCGCATGTTAGTTTTAGTACCTAATGCTGTAAGCCTGACCATGGCTGACTAGAGGTACCAGAGATACACTGAAGACCAATGTGCCTTTTACTCCATAGATGATTATATCAATGATGTTAATGCTTGGCCAGATGTCGCCCAGTTCCGCACCGACAATAGTATTATAGGAGAACAATCTTAAGCTTAGTTTTATATAAATATTGACCTGTATCTAAATCACATCATATTTAGACTTAGATAGGCGAATAACATTGTATGAAATTTTTAAGCGTTATACACTTACTAGTGGTTTATTTTTCGCTTCTTCCACTAGTGGACAAAAAATTGAAGCGAACAAAATCAATAACATTTTAAGAATTAATTAATTAATTTCTTAGAAATTACCCAGAGTACTATAATAAAAATAAAAACCTTAGAATCAAGCAACGGCAAAACCTCTCGTCAAAGAACTAAATGTAAATTTGGTCTTTGAGCAGAATTGGATAACTTCATTGTTTCCTCTGTAGGTGGCGCTGACGGCGTAAGTGCCGAAAGAACTCCCAAAGATTTACGGGTCGACTAGATAAGATCACGTAGCTTAGTTGGAAAAAGAGCAACCCTGCGCTGAAGGGGAAGGTGCGGGTTCGAATCCCGTCGAGATCGTAAATTTTTGGGATTTATTAATTTCTTAGAAATTACCCAGAGTACTATAATAATAAAAATAAAAACCTTAGAATCAATAACATTTTGTTTCTTATTTGATAATAATTACTATTATTAAGCTGTATGTTACTATTAATAAGCTATGTATAAAATTTGACTTGTCTAAGTGCTTATTTTGTAAGCCTAAGGAAATAAAGTTATTGAATTTTGAATTTTTGTAAATTTTGTACACATTACCACCTCGTTTAACAGAAATAAAATTCATTTCATTTCAATTCATTTCAGAATTGAAATCGTAGTTTTATCTGATTAAAATATATTAAAAGAGATAAAATAATATAGAGAATCGTAACTCCATTTTTTTGTTTCCGGAAAAAAGATACAAACAGAAATGTAGTATAAATGGCTGAGTTTTCCACTGCGTTACGTTACATGGTTTTCGTAGTTATAATTTTCCTCCATAAGTCTCATAAATTGTCAGTGTTAGAAAAACCAACGCTTCTTACTCACCTAAGCTCCTTTAATGATATTCGTGCACCGTGATTGTAGGATACGATAAAGATCGTAACATGATATACCGTTAGAAGACAGTATTAGAAATTAAACCGTATACAGAGAACATAAAGTTCCTTTACGTGTAATAAATCAGATCTGTCGTAGGCAAGTGAAAGAATAGAAAAACAATTTAATGACGATAGACATAGACATAGTCCGTGATCATTGTGATTATGTCGTATTGTTATTGTTGTGTAAGATGGGTTTTAAATGGGTCATTAGATGCAACTGCACCGATCACTACCCATAGTACCTGCATAAGCATGAATAAATAAGATATAATTTTTTGGTTAAAAAAACGCGCATGTAAACGCAATCCGTTCATTGTTTTTAGCGTGTAGAAGTGCATCCAACAACAACTTTCGTAGTTGTTGGATGTTTATTTATCTTTATCAATCTTTGAAAATTTTGACGAACCCGTAGGTACCTAGGTCATTTGAGCATCTTCTCTCCTATGCTTCTTACTCACCTAAACATCCAACAACAACGAAAGTTGTAATTGGATGTTTGTTTACCATTAATGAGACATAATTTTTTATTCGCGGCTTCCCTGCATCTCTGCGTTCTGGGAAGGAAAATTGCATATAGAATAAATGACTTAATGGCTTATACGTATTCCTGTGAAAATATATACTTTATTCATAATTTAGATGGTTGCTCGTCAAATTAGTAACTTAACAAAACATTCACTAAATAAAATAACCCAAAGGAATAATCCTCAATAACACGATTATATGCCCAGTGATTATTAGGGTGCCGTAATAACATTTTATCCCCAAATAATAGACGATAATACTGTCTCATTATAACAAGCACTATAGAAAATTGTTTTCTACGACGCTTTTTACATTATTTTGATACTTTCTTGGATGTTTGATTATTATCTGCCAAAACCAAAAATAAATATTTCCTCCTTTACGAAGTGCATCACATATTCATTTGATTTTATTATTTCAAAGAGATAGTATTATTACAAGATGATGTTAGTAGAGTAACCTAAAAACAACTTACAATAACACCCTGAAATAACTAACCCAAAGCTATAATTGGTAAGATAGTCTAAAATATAGCTAAAAGCAACAAAATAATCCAAAAAGGCTGCAAGAGCAACAAAACGTAATAAAAAAAGATCCGTCACGAACATAGGCGAGGGAGAGCAAAAAGAAAAAAAAACACAACACAAGTTCAACGTTTATTTTGGTTGCGTCCTTTTCACGCCTCAAGCGATTTTATATCTCTATCTCTGTCTTACAGACCGAACGCTGGACACCTGTGCTTTAGTTTCCCCTGAGTACCAACGACCTCTTGCGGGATGCATGTCAAAACGTCATAAGAGGTTAAAAATATATATTCGATTTTGTACTTTATCTTCGTTGCTAACGGTACCTTTAGCGTTGACATCGCTGTAATTATAGATGTGTTAGATTTCGAAGTAAAGCAATGATTGTCGTATACGGATTTGATTCGTGGCAAGCTGAAGCTTTTTTTTAACATTAATGCGTAAACTAATGTATCGTAATAATAACGAAAGTTGAACACCTGTTATTTATAAATCCTATTGTTGAAAATAGTCGGAGGTAAATTCGATGCAAAAAGTTTTTGTGAGTAAAATAGGGCAAGGGAAAAAAATATTTTGGAAGGAAATAGACACCCATCTAGTTTTTTAACGTACATATTATTTCGTACCCTCCACTGCTACACTACACACATGTTTTCATCTACTTGTAACCGTAAAACACTGGAATAAAATAAAAACTTCTCAAAGAGTCTTACAGACTGACGCGGCCTGCGGTGGCGCATGGCGGTCAGTATAATTTGACGAGAAGGTGTTGTCAAATTGTACTGACCGCCACCGCAGGCCGCGTCAGTCTGAGACCCTTTACTGTTCGAGCAAAAAAAAAATGTACTGTAATTTTCTTTCCAAGAATAGAACCGCACCGAGTTGCTAATGAGGTGTCGCTCAATTTTATGTGACAAATGCAATTGGGGCACATAAAGTCCTACAATAAATACACGAGACTTAGGCCCGTATTATGAAAACTGGTTCAGTCATCAATAGATGCTTGAGTAACGCTTTTCTATAGCATAAACGTCACTCAAGCATAGATCTACGACTGAGCAAGCTTTCATAATACGGGCCTTAGTACATTGAGTAAGTCTTTCAAACAAGGTCTTGGGGGGAAAATATATAATTGTATTATTGATACTGAAAATAGACAGATATTATTGGTGGTATTATTACTTCACAAAATTAGAATTCGATATTTTTTGTACTATTTATTAAGTAGATATAAATAATACGATATTTTTTGTATTGTTCTAGTAAGTACTATCAATTTAAAAAAATATTCTTCGTAAAAACAGGTCAAATCTTTCAAAAGTTTATACAGGTGTACCTTGTACCTCATTCTTTACTGTATCAAATAAGTTGATGTTAAAGAATTAATTTAAAATCGTATTTGAAAATTCACTTGTGTTCGACTACTGTATAATTAAGGCCTTTTTTTCTTTATGATAAGTAGGTAGGTATGTTTTTATGAATACATTACTTAAAATTATACTGTGAATGATAAATGATGTTTCTTCAATAAGGAGCTATCGTTGACATGCAAAGTGTTAAGTCTAATTGATTATGTTTTAAAAAGATTTATATATCTTTTTCTGACCGTATCGGTTACCAGATTTAAATATCAATGTGTTATTTGAACAAGATCTGAGGGTGTGTAAGGGTTATTTATTTTTGCTGCCTTCTACGTCTGTGGGAATAAAATATAAGGTACCTAACATGAAAAAAAAATTACCTGCTCAATATCAATCATATCAGAATACGTACCTGATCTGCTTAATTTGGGGCTAGAAGAAGGTGCTGTGTGTAATTAATAAATAAATAAATAATAAATAATGCTGGACAATTCACACAGCATTATCAAGCCCCAACCTAAGCAGAGCTTGTGTGTTACTTGTTGTGTCTTGCTTCTTGCTTGAATTGTCCCGCGTTCATTTATTTCTATAAAATATACAATTAAAAATGTATAATTTTTATATCTTTATAATATTCGACACTGAATTTTTTCATGATTTTTAACTTTATAGGCATAACCAATTTTTTTCGACGTAAGGTCCTACATTATGTTCGTTAAAATAATCATACTTAAAACAAAAACCCTACTATAAACCAATACACAGATAAAACAAAAGTACATACCTATAGCATTAAAAACTCGTACGCTACCGGACAGAGTTGACTGACCCCACACAGAATAACTAGCAGTTACTGAAGACGGCGCAGGCGCATCTTGTCGCGTGTGTTTTGTTTTGGTAGATTTAGGGCAGATTATAACGACGAACGATATTACAATAAAATAAACAGCTTACTCACACTAGTGTGTGCACTGGAGTTCGTTCGGGTCATATCGTGGTCATATTTTGTAACCATCATTATCACGAGCATTCCGTACCTAGTACTTACCTACACATCTTCCGTCTAATTTTATCAATGGCGAAAGTTTGTCGTTGAGCATTATTCTACTGAACAATAATTGAGATTTACTATCTACTTTTTTTAGCTATCCATAACTGTTAATCTGTAATTTTATGTTCCATTTGATTGTTGTCTGATAGTAAAGTTATTAGAATTGAATTATTCTACTGAACTTAGCGACCTTTGCGTACATATCCCTGCCTGGTTGCCTGGAAGAAATCGCTGCTAAGCGATAAGGCCGCCCATTGTACTATTATTTTTAATGTTTATATCTGTTTCTTTTAGCTTTATTTTGTGGTGTACAATAAAGAATTTTGTATTGTATTGTATCATTCTGGGCCTGGAACAACAACAGGCTTCTTTTAGTACCAACTGCAATTATTGCAATTATAGCATAAAAAAACACGGTTAAAAGTCTAGTCTCGGAAAATTTGCCATATCAATCTTTTAGTACAAAGTTCCCAACAAATTTTCAAACCAATTCATAAGATTTAAAGAGGTTGACCAAAATTACGTTTATTTTGGTTCCAAAAGCTGACCTAGTGCTGAAACCAGTTCCGCCAGATATCCTGCTGGTTTCGAAAGAGGCCATGAGGTTTGGAGGTACTTCGTGAAAATTATTGGTGCAGATTATTATCGATTAAATTTTAAACCCACTTGGGGCTGAGCAAACTTGTTTCAAAATTACTTGTTGACACGACACGACAGTTTGCTATCTTACTCTTCCAGTATCACCAAATGCTTGAAGATAGGAAAAAGAAAAATGTAAATAATCACTGACATAATATGGTATAATATTATTCCACCTAAATTCAAACCCAATCGTGCGCAAGCAAAATATAGATAGTTCAGTCAGGATAAAAAATATATTTGCTTTTTCTAACTATAGAGTAGGTATGACGAAGATGGGTTAGGCACACACCCTGGAGGATGCTGCATGCAGCCCATCTAATAATCCTATTGAGGTATCTGAGTTATCTGCGACTTCTAAGAGCTGAGATAAAAGATCAGGAGAACATCAGAGCAAATAGACAAAAGCAGGTCAAATCTCAACATCAAGTTAGATACCAGCAATCCTACCAGCTAAAGCAAGACTACCAGCTGGTGAAATAGAGACAATCTATTTAGATCTATTTAGTTTTGGGTTAGACTTACTATTTTAAACTTTATGACAATGACTCCAGACACTAATACAGCAGTTTATGTTTCAGACAACAGATGGTGACCTACGACAACATTTACTCATTAACACTGAAAGCGAGAGAAGATTGTCGTTGGTTTAGTCGAGGACGTTGAATTGACGTTGTCTCACGCTATAAACAAATTTACCACTTTAGTTCAATGTGTAAGCAATACCTACATATTCAAATTATATATAAAATTATTTCGGCTGATACGCGGTCAACTGACCGCGGTCGCAACTGCGACCTACCTTTTCCCTCGGAAGCACATACGAGCCCTCTCTCAGAAACCATTGGCGTACCCATGAATTTGAATGTTTTTCTCATGATTTTCTGGTTCTTTATAAACCCACCTGTTTTCGGTTTTCGGTCGAGTTTCGGGACACCCTGTATGTATATATGTAGGTGCATGGGCGCATTGCATGAGACGTAGTACTAATTCCCGATTAAAGTATCCATTTCTTTTTTTTTTATTCCGGGGATAGAGAATCAGCTTTCTGTATGAATGCTGTCATTAAGTAACTAATAATCGTTTTGTAGTTATATAAAATATTAGCTTCTGCCCACTTCTTCGCACGCGTATTTCCGGTATTGTAAGTAGCCTATTAGCTAAGATAAGCTATGTTCAAAATGTACGTCAAATTTCATCTTGATGTGTTCAGTAGTTTTGAAGATCTTAGGTAACAAAATAAAATTCACATTTCACATACTTTTGGCTTTATAATAGTACTACTTAAGTTAACGTAATCAAATGAGTCGACATTCGCTGGAGGTTCGTAAATTATTGTGTTATTATTTATTCTACAAAGTTTATACTTACACACTCGTTTGATTACATTTCAACTAGTTTTTGTTTTAACATAAACATTATACAATGGTAATTAATGTTTCATAGGATGTTTGTGGGCGTAAATTGGTCAAAATATATATAATATAAATATTGCTGGACAATTCACAAAGCATTATCTAGCCCCAAGCTAAGCAGTTATGTTATGGGTACTAGATAACTAATATACATAACACAATACATTACATAAATATTTTTTGCTATACATACGACCAGAACACCCGGAACAAATACCTGCAGATCGTACAAATATTTGTCCCAAGGCGGGAATCGAACCCGCAACCTCCTGCGTCGCAGGCGGACCTTCGCTCACCGCGCCACAGAGGTCGTCGGATGTGTGAAAATGTGTTGCATATAGTCTCCAATGATACCACAATATCAAAACAAACTATTTGCTTTACATCATTTTTATCTATCTCATATGCATGCGTGGTCACGCATTTACTAACGTTTCCAGCCAGTATATATTCTATGATCTTATACCCAACGTTCAAAATCCCTTACTAAAAGTTCAAAAACCTGTGTATAGCAGAGGCGAATGAACGATTGTGTCAGCCAGTACGTGCATAAAATAATTTAAAATGTCCAGTGTAATAAAGTCTTTAATTTTAATAGCACAATTCAATTATATAGGTCTTGTTTGGTTGGTTAGTTTACAATGTCACTGGTAATTTGCTTTTAAAGTTACAATAAACATTATCTAAGCTTGAAGTAACTTATTTCTTGGGAAGTTTACGTCTTTCTTATTTAGTTCTCAGACAGGTTCTTATCAATAGATGACTAAGTCTGTGCCAAAAGTAGATCCGCATGTTAAGCGAGTCATCGCAAAAGTCGTTTATTTTGTTATAAGGTTTTTTGTTATAGTGCTAACCCGCACTCTGGGTATCTCGGTATCCAGAGTGCGGGTTCAACAGTCTCGGTATCGGGATAGGGCGCTATAGTCCGTAAGAGGTCCCAAAGATTTTCGGTTGAACCGACTAAGGCTTTCGTGGCTTAGTTGGTTAGAGCACACCCGTACTGAGGGTGGGACGCGGATCCCGCCGAAACCGATAATTTTTGGGACTTATTTCATTTCTTATTTTGTTATATGTCGACAGTTTTTAGGCTAGCCAATACTCGCATTGACTCGCAATAATAATGAAACCTCAATACAGCAATATACTCGTAACTCGATCTCGGTATACATAGCTTCATTCTGTCTACAAAATGCAATTTACATCCATCCACCTGTTTCTAGAACTTTGTTAAAATTTCCCAGGAGCAAACAAATTTAATTTACGCTGAAAAGTCAAAGGTTGCTGTCGAAAGAAAACAATAACACAACTGTTTGGAGTTGGGACTGTTTATTCTGACAGGAACTTAGTTGTTATTAAAGAACAGGGTTCAAAATAGAAAATAAACAAAGATGGAAATCTAGATTTGACAAAAATTGTAATTACCTACCTCTCTCCAGACAACATTATCTAGCTTCAAAGAGCATGAATTATTACTAAGTGTTCTTTTTTTTTTTAAATTTGAATAGGAAATCCCTGACACGATAATCATGTCAATAGATAACCAGAAAAAGACAAAATAGTCACAAAATAAAACACAAGTTTCTTTGGCGAACTTTTTACAATAAAAAGTCAATATGTTTTATAGTCAACAATCAAACTCGCCTGAAAACTATAACTCAAACAGATAATGCTAAAAATAAAAACGTAAACAAACTTGGACGACGTTAATGTTATAACCAGTTTTAAGTTCAATTTACAAGAGCAAGCGGTGAAATGACTTGCACTTGTTAACAAAACCTGAATTCAAAATATATTTATGCTACTTATAGGTATGACATAGATAGGGGTATATTCTGCAGCAGATGATGTCAGGCTGTATGAATGAATGAACACTTTATTGCACTTAAAACATAACTAAAATAATCCTCATATCTAAATTTTAAAACATGACCAGCGCAATATGCGGCCTTATCGCTGGAAGCGATTCCTTCCAGGCAACCTGTAATGCGGAGAAAGAGATGTAAAGAGTCAAAAGACAAGACAAAATGATACCGACATCATTGGTCTAGTCAGGTGTAAAACTTATAAGACCCCGTTGAATTAAATTTACTCGTACAGAAAAAACTTTGGTTTCAGGATGTCGTTGGACCTTCAACGACATCCTGAAACCAAAACGAAATAAATTTTAAAATTTTTCCTACAAATTAAGATGTTGAAAATTTAAAAGAGACCTACGAAGTCAATTGGTTATCTAATGAAAGGTATCGTTATCTACCTATAGTTTGTAAATTTCAAAACAGTTTATGAAAATTCGGTAGGTTACACACACACTTTTAAAAAATATTGAAAAAGACAAAACATTTCCTGTTAGTCCCTAATCTCCTAAGCTTGCAAAGCGATCCATCTGAAATGTAGATAGGAACCTACTATTTCGGTACCTATAGTACAAATTTGTAGAATTGACGAAATTGTTCGATCCCTCGGCGCGCGAGTTGCACTCGAACTTGACGGGTTTTGCTTTATTGTGAATAGACCTTTGTTTGACCCCAATCTCATCTGATGGTAAGTGACGATGTGACCGTCAATGTATCGCGAAGTACTGGAAGACACCTATCCACCCAGGTTGTAGGTAAGTATACTTGAGAATCTCTCCTACTAAAGATTGACTGGATATTCTCGAGTACGTTTTGTTATCCAAAAGAGACATTTCGTAAGCACTGACTGAAATCTTGTGACTTATCCTTCTCGCGTCAGCCATTAGGTACCTTTGTATTTTGTGACACGAGTTCATTGCCTCCAACTTGCACCGTGTTGTTGTAGGACCAGGTTGCATGTCCCGTTAATATCACTGTCCCTAACACTTACGATGCAAGCGAGGTCGCCGAATTTCATCGTCTTGATTCGCCCTAAATGGACATTGAACAGTTAGGTCTAACCACTTTATTGACTTAAAATAATTATTATTGTCTTTTTGTTATGATGACCACCCCGTTATACAAATACAACGTACCTTTGCTTACATTTTGCGCGACAAGCTGTGAAATATATATGCATTCAAAGTTATAATATAACTTAACAAAGACTTTGTGTTATTATAATATAATGCAAAATAAAATGTAAGCAAAATCAATTTACAGAAGCATAACATAAGCAGGTAAAGTTTCGTAAACAAGCAGCTATAGTAAAAGCTATGAAGTCAGTGTCAAGTTAAATTAATATAAACGCAATGGCTCAGGAAGAAGCTTGTTAACAGGTGCGTTAGCACAATATACACAAAAGGACGTGCACAAATCATTTTAGTAGATGAGAGAAAAGACAATAGCTGTCGAGTAGGCAGCGGAACCAGCGGAATCAATTTACTAAGTCGTGAAATAAAAGAGCTAAAACGGAAACGAGCAAGGCAATATCTGGTAAAGTTAATGAAATGAGAAATGCTAAAGAAGGTGGAAACGAATTTTACTTTGAAATCACTACACTGTAAATACAGCATTAAAGCTTACAGAATTACAGTTGTAAAGTTTTAAGTGAAAAGCCAGCTAATGCAAATGCATGGAACAATACGCAATAAATATCGAATAGTAAAAATATCAACACGACTATTCGAACAGACAATACTTGGTGGATATAGTAACTCTGCATACAATCCCACTAATAATTTTCAAAGAAGAACGTAAAATGTTTAGAATGATTGAAATGAACATAGAAACTACTGAAGAGACGGTACTGAATTGAAGTTCAGCAAATAACAATGCCTGATGTAAAATAAAGTTCCTTTACGTAAGTTATATAACTTTATAAGTCAGCTCTAAGATCCGTAAGACATGTACCAGAGCTAGTTATCGATCTAACTACAGTAATATACCTAGATACTGCACAATATTGAATTTGCAAAGAAAATGTAAACAAAACACTGACATTCAACTCCAGACTTGATGACCTTGATTACAATAGCCCTATACAATATCTCCACAACAAAACTACTATGTAAATTCTTCGAACTTGGAAAATATACCGTAATGTTCCAACACTGGAGTTTATAATCCCTTGACTTGGTGAAGTTATTAACGGTGTTTGTATTGTAAAAAGACAAGGCTTGAACATTTCGAAACGTGTTTTACTGAAAATGGAAACTAGAAAATTTTATACAAGCCCTTGCAACGCAGTACACGATGTATCTACATACTCATAATGTAATTTATTGAATTGGCCTTGAATTGCAAATACAATAGCTACACGCTAAGGAAATATTATAATCCTTGATATTGCAGTTGCCTTGTGGAGGTTACATATTTCTGTTCTCTCTGTTAGTGATCAATAGGATATTTTTTTAAAGTGTTAATGAAGTCTTTTATATTCATTTATGGAGGTTTTCAAACATTTGACTAAATTTACCCTCATAATAGCTTTGCTGGTAGCAGGCGTGATTCGATCGCGGTATTTTGCGCAGCATAATACTTATTTGGGATACCACATGAATTTCTTTTAGACAAGACGAACAAATGTCCAAGGTTTTTTAACGTTTCTTTGCGAAGTGACAACAAAACAGTGAGTCAACACATTGCCTGTAAAAACATCATGAGTCTCTTGCAAAATGGAGAGATGGACAGTTGTAGACACTGCTGTTTATGACTATAATAAAATAAAAGACCACAGGGGAAAACAAACTCACGGGTCATCACCATCGGCCATCATTTCGGGGACACTGTCAGAACAAATGATCACAGGATTTATTATTCTTACAAAAACTAACATCACAAACAAAATATCCATTAACAATCTGCCACTCAGTGACTATCTTTACAGCACCAGATTCACAAATCAATCCAAAGCATTATCAACTCTATCACCCCAAGCTAAATTACAATATTCCCAACACGTATAATTCCTGATTTGTACAATTGTACTGGACTAAGACAATGCATCCAAAAGGAGCTAAACAAAGACGCGGTCGCCATGCAGTCTGACACGTGCTTTGTATAACCGATTGAAGAAAATAAACGATAAACATAGTTTCAAAGGAAATTATAAGCCGTCTTGTTTACTAGCGAGTTAAGCTGAATTTACTTTCTCAAATCGACAAGTTATGTAAAATTAAATTGCGTACTAAAGGAAGCAGCCACAGAATAAGTTTTAGGTTAAGTATGGCCGGTTTGTTCACAAAAAATTTACAAGGAGTTTGGCTGAGGTTTTGAATGTATTTGGAAACCGTTGATATCCCCAAGTCGAGTAGAGTAAAGCCAAGGATGATAATAAAAATTAAGACTGCTGCTAAAAATTTGACAACAGGAAACTTTTGTCATGTCCAGCTAAAGTATTATTTTGATTAGTTATCTTTCACCACCCAGGATTTCAGACACCACGATAGTGAATGTGAAGGGGTCGTCTTGGCCTATATGATATATTGTCAGCCCTATCGATCTTTTCGATCATCAGATGATCGTCAGATTGCGGTTGAACGCAGGTTAATCCATGATAAAAAACACAATGGATTTTTCTATTGCAACGTGCTACATTGCTAAATATGACGTATCAAGTTGGGTATCTTACCTACGTTTAGATCGTAAAGGGAGTGGTCAAATTACGGAATAGGTATGTGTTTTACTCCAAAAGGACATCAGCGAATGCCATTGAGAACAATCACGTCAGCTGCTAACAGCATGTGTCATTCTACAGAAATAACGGAATGTTACAGACGGTACGGCGGCGAGTGATATGTCCAGTTCGGTTTGAAGATAGTATCGAGACGACATCGTGACGTCTCATTTTTTATAGGATCAGGTATAGCTTTTAACGTGCAGACATAAATAAGGATCTATGCAAAAACGATTCAAAAATGCGACGTCCCGTGGCCGTGGACAATCGACGTCACGTAAAAAATATTGGTTGTTCGGCAGTCGAACGCAGTCGTTGACGTAGCAGTGGACGAACAGCGTTACGGCGTTTTCCCACGAGGTATTACACGACATTACAAAATGCGGTGACGACTCCGGGCGTCACACATTTCTATGAACCTGTCGTGATGTGCGATGTCTGACACCCGGAGTCGTCACCGCATCTTGTCGTGCCGTGTTGTGCCTCGTGGGAAAACACTCTTAGGCTACCCTTGGTCTTTTATTCCATTAATCAGTTCTCGTGGAATGAAAAAAATCCCTAGAAACAAAGACTGCGAAGCGCGCGCAAAAACTATAATAAAAATATTTCTCATGTTTTTTTTATTTGACTGCCTACCGGTAGGTCTATCTGGTGGTCTACCCACGCTAGTTATTACTGAAGTAACTAATATCAACGGAATGAGTATATTTTCCTTTTTTAAAGCAAGTCAGGTATCAAGCGATTTCAGATCTAAAAGGCAAGGCGTTCAACTCCTCGTGGGCGGGTCCACTCGATACTTGCAATTAGGAGCACAATTTATTGTGATCGTATTCATAATTATAGTTTCGTTTACCATTTTAGGGTATATTCAATTATGAGCTTAAAAGCTTATGACTATTTGTGCGTTTTTTGTAGTCCTTGTAGGTTTTGAATTCTGTAGTTTTAAGTATTATACAAACTTACTAGTGGTTTATTTTTCGCTTCTTCCACTTGTGGACAAAACATTGAAGTGAATATCAATAAAATTTTGTTTCTTATTTGATAATAATTACTATTTATTAAGCTGTTTATGTATAAAACTTGATTTGTTACCGCGGTCTCGATTCCCTGCGTATCGAGGTCCCTCCGTTTCGACCAATGACAGCTTTGACTTGACTTAGAGTACAGTTAGTAATAAAAGTGTTTTAGTTTTAAAATAATCAACAATATTACGTCAGTAAATTTAGCAGTTTTAATCAGATTTCGTAGTTTCCTTTTGTTATTAGTAATCATTTTATAAGGTGGTACTTATTCATAAATCACAGTTTAGTAACAAGTCTTATTAATTGACTTGTCTAAGTGCTTATTTTGTAAGCCTGTAAAAGAAATAAAGTAATTATTGAGTAGATTGAGTAGGTACTTAATTTCAGTATCTCAAGTAAAATCTATTTAAAGAACAAATAAGTTGCTTCTTACACAAAGCAATTTAAAAGCATATGTCATGTAACACTGACAAATTCCTGCCATTCCATTCTGACATCTCACCGATTCCTGTTTTCACCGAAAATAGTTCAGCATTTACAGGCGACTGTTATTTAACCTGAAATTAAATGTCAGAAATCAATGGCCCTGTCTATCTGTCAGGAGAAAGATGTAAATCGTGTTGAGAGAACGTATTTTTTTAGGGAATGAGGGGTTCAAAAACAGGGGTCTTAGTCGTTGATGACTATTGACAGGTTAATTGGTTGGCTATTTTTATTTTTGAGAATTCCTTTGTCATTACTTATCTCAGTAAATTTATATAAATTGGACATGCGCTTTTCTAATGCAGGATTTTTGATTTAGAATGCTTATAAGGATGTTAGAACTATCGTAGGACCTAGACTGGAGGATAAGATGGAGGATTTTCCCCTGTAGGTGGAGCTTTCAGCGCTCGAGTCCGAATTCGAAGTCCCAGAGTTTTTCGACTCCTACGTCACTTGACCTCGTGGCGCAAAAAATTTCTAGGACATTATTAAATTTTCGTAGAAAATTACCCCAGTGCGAGTTACGTACCATAATAGTAAAAAACACTAGAGGATGGCTTGAAAATGGCACTCTTTATGTATAAAATGATTAGCAACAGTAACGAAACGGATGTTTGGTTAACTACTTTTTGCTCCAACTCGAAAAATAACAACTAACAGGCTAAAGGTTTCTTAGTCACTTCTTTACTTTAGTCTACATACCGAAGCGACAGAAATCAAAAGTATCACTTTATTTGCGTGTCAGTGTTTTATTTAAAGAATTTGACCTTTTCTAAGTATACATTTTTGTATTTAAGGAAATAAAGAATTTTTGATTTTGATTTTGATTTTGACTAGTTCCTGCCCGCGGTTTCGCACGCTTTGTTAAAATAAACAATTCTTATTCAGTCTTATTCCAGGAAAAGAAATGAAAAAAAAAACAGCCCGATCGGTTCAGTAATTTTGGCGTGAAGAGGTACCACACAAGAGGTAAAAAACTGAAGAGGCAACAAACGTAGCTAACCCGCTTACATCCGTAATGAATCATAGCAGCCCTTAACGTCATCCACTGCGGGCTAGGCCTCCTTTAATCTTCGTCAGCCTCTGTCCTGTGACTTTCGGATCCAGGCTTGTCCAACTACTTTGATAATGCCATCCACCCAACGTGCTTTTACACGTCCACGATTTCTCAAGCTTGACTTTGGCCACAACTCGGCCTTTGATTTGGCATAAAAATTAAAAACGCAAAAGAATTCGCCGGCAATCGGGTGCAGAAAGGAAACCATAGTTGTGGAAGTCGGACTGTGACCTTCGATAAAAGTAAAAAAGGTAAAACCTTTTTTTCACCTTTTTTTTTTAAGGTAAACCCTTTTTTTTTTAAAGTAAAAGCTTTTTTTACTTTGATCGAAGACTGTGACTGTCCTTTTTCTCCTTACGAAAGAGCGGTATCCAAAATTCCCCTAATACAGTAAAAGTAGGTATGAAATAAAAAATTTAAGTCCTAGCTTGAACGTTGTCTAAAAAGTAATAAATAAATAGCCAAAAATGGTTCCCTCTTAAATATTTCCGATAACAACAACAAAATAAATATTTATAAACAACAAAAAACATGTTGACTGCTAAATAATACGCCCAATAATTCAACGACAATTAAAATTCCAACAATATTTCAAATCAAAGCGCACTCGACGAAACAAAATGACAAATGACACTTTATAAACCCCAAAATAGTACAAAAGTCTAATCTTAACTAACAATCTTCAAGTTAAATGAATATTAATATATTTTCAACAAAGGCTCCCTAATTTGGTGCCGAAACTAGGAATATCGGGGGACTGGCGTTCCAAATGTCAGGGGACGAAGTTTTTCCAAATCGTCGCAGAGACGTTTGATGAATGACAGTTTTTAAAGTTTCGGGGTTCTGTATCATGCTCGTTGTGAAGATCCCTATCGTAGCGATGATACAATATTGTGCATTACTATGGACAATATTGTATCATGTGCGAATTATTATTTATAATATTAATTTAAAAAATATTTTATGAATCTCATTCAGAAAATTACACTGACAGAATACAATAATTACAACTAATATTTACACTTAATTTTTTTTTTCTAAAAATCTAAGCCGTCACCAGAAGGCAAAGTGCCCATAATGCTGGCAACATTGCCACGTAGAATAGCAATGCTAATTCGTTGCGATCCGATCACCTGTGGACTCTATAGAAATCTAAACTCGAATATCGCTTTGTAAAATTTTACTTGTAGCGGTACAGACAATACCTAACAATTCTACGTCTTAATCGTTGACGGTGATGACTCGAATGAAGTTTTATCGATCGAAGTTGGTTATATTTTAGAGCACTAAACTCTGTCCTAGGTCCTCAAATTCCCGAGCAGAGATCTGCTTATTGATCTCCCTTCAAAAAATTTGCCGAACTGTTACACAGTTATTTCTATTTTACCATAGAACACCGACTCACTCTTGCCAGTTTATTTTTTAAGCCGTATTTAGTATAGAGACTGACAATAAATCCTGCATAATTATAGCGATGGTGTTTTGTTGAAAAGCAATAGGATATGTTGGTAGATTTATTGGAGCTAAAGTAATGTAGTTGGTTGTAAATTGCTTTTGTATAATGCGTTTGAAGATTTAGTAGAACAAATAAGTTAGGTATCTACATTTATATAAATTACTTTATAGATAGTTTTTCAGTAGCTTTAAGTAGCTAAATTAATAATGTTACGTTACTGCGATAAACTTTAATTTACTACATTCATACAATCTCAACGTACCATTGATTATGCAGTTGTTATTGTTATTCTGATATTTGCAGAAAAAAAACTGATATGATGACCAGAGATAAAGAAATTCGATCGCAAATTTCAAGCCTCTACCTGAAGCCGAAATAGCTCAGTTGGGAGAGCGTTAGACTGAAGATCTAAAGGTCCCTGGTTCGATCCCGGGTTTCGGCAAATGTTTTTGCAATAGGACAATTACTTGAAAGGCTTATTGAATAATGTTTTATTTTGACAGTGAGATGGGTTATGTTTTTCGCGCTAGTCTAGTGGTTCCTACGTCTTTTATTATCATGGTTTTTATACTTCTCTGAATTATTTGTTCTTTTGCGTGTTTGTGTTGTCCTGTGTCATCAAAAAACTAAATAAAAGTCTGGTTCCTATATTAATCCTTTTAACTTACCTGCCGGTAACTCTAAAATAGATACCCAATTTCCTTTATCAAACACCACTTAAATTCTTGAAAACCGTTTAAGCTCTGAACTTTAGACCGTAACCGGTTGATATAAGAGTGCATAAAACGCATTACTAGGATATTATGAAGTTCCTTAACTGGGTGATAGGAACTTCTTGAGTGAAGACCTCATTTTGTTGAATGGAGGTCGTAACATAAAATTAAACGAGTGGACTTAGCTGCAGACGGTGCTTGAATGCTAAAATAATTGCTGCTTACAGTAATTTTTGGCGATAGATTTTGCATTATTTGAGATCTTTTATTAATGGCTTGCTTCTGCCCGCCCTATTCCTGCGTAAACAGTAACCTCATCTTTGTTATGATTGTTTCGAATAACGTTTTAAATTTAACTACGCCTTTTTTTTCAATCTGAGCCCCGATTGGTGATCGTGACGTCTCATTTTTCCATAGGTACAGCGCCTCTATCGTGCGGAAAGGGAACTACGGAAATCCCATACAAATATGAGACGTCACGGCCTGAGTTCGGTTTCTCGATAGTATTGAGACGTCATCGAGACGGTCCATTTTTGTATAGGATTTGGTACAACGCCTCTAGCGTGCGGACATTGAACTACGCAAACCCCATACAAATATGAGACGTCACGGCCTGAGTTCGGTTTCTCTTGTCAATAGTATTGAGACGTCATCGAGACATTACAAAAGTATAGTCGGATACCACA
This sequence comes from Eupithecia exiguata, assembly GCA_947086465.1. Classification (NCBI taxonomy): domain Eukaryota; kingdom Metazoa; phylum Arthropoda; class Insecta; order Lepidoptera; family Geometridae; genus Eupithecia; species Eupithecia exiguata. Next base: position 2,095,944 of record OX352246.1, read on the forward strand.
CAGACATGTCGATACTATCAAGAAACTGGTTAAATCATTTTCATTGCATTTTTAACAAAGTAATGATTATAAAATTTAACTAAATCATTTCTTTTTACTATCTGAATAAAGAAACTGAAACTATTCAACATATGCCCTCCGACTAGTTGGGATGACAACCTGCATAAAACTGCAGATGGATGCTTGCTGCGTCAAGCTGAAGACATGGCGCTATGGCGGTCAATAAGGGAAGCCTATGCCCAGCCGTGGACTAACTGATGATGATGTGTTTCATGAATGGCAAACAGACGATACTTATTGAAATCTGTTACATTATTTTTAATATTTAATACCTGTAAAGCTTACTGATGGTTTTAAATGGCATATAGTAACGCTGGTAAAAGTTAGTAACATGCTTTATACATAAATGCAGCGATGCTTGTGCATTTTATTAATATATTTATGGTCACAACGGACCATAAAGGATATTATTTAGTGTTTAAAGCAGACTGTGATAGTATTAGTTTAGAACTTCTTATAGGGATTATGTTGCTGGCTATCTTGCAGTTCTGGCCATAGACGATAATGATAGAGGTTGGGTATTTGGTATAGAGATACCGATCTCTACTAGTTGAAATAAGTGTATTTTTTTCTGGTAGCGATTTGTTATACACCACAATGGTTTAAACACTCAGACGCCTTCATCTCCGTAGGTAAAGCTGAGATGTGATGATGATGACCTGTCTGATGTTTGCTAAAGTGTCAACCGCAAAAAACGATAATCGTATCAAAAATATCCGCAAATTTACAGTAATTTTTTGTCGAATTTAAATTGCAAAAAACATTCCATGAGACTTTGGTACTAACTTCGAGCTTCTAGGACTCACGAGAATTCGTTTAGGATCGGAAAAATAGTGAAGGCATATCATTTTATGACGGTTTTTGCATCAATAATTACCTTCTTACTTACAAAGGTAATAATAACAAATAGTATTAACAATTAAAGCAGTTGAGCTTACTCCATACTGTTGCAATAAATACCAAGAAGCGTCGTCCTCAAGCTCTTCCATTTTACGCAGCTGGCTGCTGCGTAGCCGTTGCCTACGCAGCAGCCAGCGTTGCTGCTGTGCGTAGGCAACGGCAAAATGGAAATGCTGTTGCATTACGTTGCGCCAGATCAAATCAGCTCTTTGTCGTTGAAATAAAAATCTTTCAACTTAAAACAGTTGCTTAATAGGGTTCTTTTTTCTCTTTGACTTAAGTCAATAGAAGTTAGCAAAACGACTCCTTTTTAAACGCCTTTTATAAATAAAAGGGTTAATTTTCAGTGTTTTTTTTTTATAAACGTGTTTTCGTTAATTGTTTCTCTTTCCATTACGCTAAGCACAGCAAAATAAAAACAAAAGGACGTCCCTAATAACTTAAGCCAGTTTTACACTCGTAAAACATTATAACGCCGTTTCGGTCACCCCACATAATCTTCCGACACAAAAAACGTCGTTATACTTTACGGGTGCTTCGACTGAAATGTGTACTCGGCTTAGTTTTAAATCTTTGAAGCCACTGGTAATGAGCAGATTTATAATGTCGTGAAGTTAGGCTATTTTGAAAAATCAAAAGGTACATTTTCGGAAAACATACAGTAAAAATTATAGACCTACATACATACATGTAGATAAGTAAAAAGTAAGTTTTTAAAGTACTTCGGAGTACCTCATGTCTGTCCTTTTCTATGTAGCTTCATTCAGGTTCTGCGAATTTAATCATTGACAGTTTTAATTTAACAGTCTGCAGTTAGCTCAATTGTATCAAATGTAAATACAAGTTCTGATTTGTTTCTATTATTTGATTTATAATTTGTCATTGTTAATAAAACACTGTTTTTACCGGATTGATCGGAGATGGTTGGAGAGTACCTGCTGCTTGGGATCCAGTCAGGTACAGTACATCGAGTCAGGTCCCACACCCAGCAATCCAGCTACAACCCATCAAGACACTGTTAGTGATTACTGCGTACATACGGAACGTTATAATTAAAGTTGTATAATTGACGGTAGATATGCAAAATTCAAATTACTTGTAAAGACAAATGTCACCTCAGACTGCCTGTGACCATGGAAACTGAAAAGCCTCCGAAACGTCAGGTTATAAACAAAATATAAAATATACGCGATCAATCCGGTAAAAACAGTGCTTTATTATGAGTTCTCGCGAAAATAACCTTAGAATATACTCTGTCATTGTTAATCAATATTTATCATACATATCAACAGTAAAATATAGTTATATTTAGGTATTTACTTCGGTTGATCGATCGTGTAGAAACATCCTTTCGTTGGAAAAGATCACTTTTAAATTGGTTTAACCACTCAGACGCCTTCATCCCCGTAGGTAAAGCTGAGAGCCTGATGTTTGCTAAAGCGTCAACCACAAAAAACGAATGCAGAAGGTACCATGAAATAACAAAGGCATTAATTTGACTGAGCATATTGTCCTATTTTAAGCTACATGGGAATATATGGCCACTCGAATGTTTGTAACTATTTCTCATAGTAAACATCTTAACATCTTGACTACTCAAGTACGTAACAAAAGTAGGTACTCAACTTTGTTAATGCCTGTAATTATATTGTAATTGGATTTATTTTCGATCTATGGGAAAGTTTTCAAGACGGGAAGAGGAACTATTTTTAATATTGTTTATTTAGAAGTCATTTATGTGACGACCGATGTAGCGCGGACAGCAGCGAAGGTCGGCGTGCAACGCAGGAGGTTGTGGGTTCGGTTCCCGCCGTAAGACAAATGTTTGTACGATCTGCAAATATTTTTGCCAGGTTTTCTAGGTATTTTCTTTGTATAATAAAAATATGTATCTATAGTATACTTTGTATTATGTGTCATGTAGTACCCATAACACAAGCTCTGCTTAGCTTGGGGCTAGATGATACTGTGTGAATCTTCCAGCATTATTCATTAATTTTTAATTTGTGTGTTCAGATTATTAAGTGTTTAAATCGCGTTAGACCCGCGCGGGCTCGCTATCGTATGCAATTGATGATTCTCTGACACCGAGAGGTTAAAACGGCTGTTTAATCATTTTAACCCGTAATCATAATAAGCACTGATTAATGATGTTTTAGAATTTCAGATTTATAAAGATTTCACAAATCTCGTAGGAATTTTATCGTATTCAAAAGATAGTAATTCATAAAATAGGTAAACATTAAATATTCAGTAGGTAGTTCTTATCAAAATATTTAAACATTGGTAGTACTACGACACAGCTTAAAACCTTTTTTTATAATCCTAACTAATATTATAAATGAAATGCGAATGTGTGTTTGTTTGTTTGTCCTTCGTTTACGCCCCTAACTAAGCAACCAATAGATTTGATTTTTGACATAGAGTTAGTTGAAAAGATGGAGAGTAACATAGGGTACTTTTTGTCTTAGTAAAACCTCAAATTCCCATGGGATATCTAAGAGAATATTCGTAAAAAGATCTTTTCAGCCGTCTAGTAATGTGAAAAACGAATGTCACGCGGTTGAACCCGCGGTGAACAGATAGTTCTAATTAAACAGAAGTTTATATATTAACTTTATGAAAAGATTAGGAACCATAATGGTTTCAAAAGTTGAAAAAATAAACTATGAGACAAGCAAATTTGCGGTTAGAAGCAAGTTACAGATAAATATCAAACACATCAAGCACAACACAAATGATCCTTTAATTTTATAAACGAGTCCTATCACCTATCTCTTTCTTCCTCATCCAAAAGAAAGGGACGCAACGAGGTAGAGTATGATTATAATTTCCTACTATCATGGTAATCGGTGCGTATGTTCATGCTGTATGTTTATCGATAATTTTCAGATGGTGGGACTGGTTTTAGTGATGGGAAATTAATGTTATCGATAGGGATCTTGAAATAAACTTTATGAGTCATCATCATCCATAGGAGTCTCACTGTTGACTTTCTTTCTTTGCTTAAGTACCTACGTAATATTTCTGAATTGCAGACAGAAAAAAACAAGAGTTTTTTTCATGATTTTCAAGAACTACTTAAAAAAAAACATGTGTAGATTACGCAATTAAATGGTAAGGTTAATAATATTAAATGAGATAAATACATTTCAAAGTAACATTGCGCATTGGCCCAAAATCTTGTGCTAAAATAAATGTAGGTTGTATGAAATATATTATGAAAATCAGCTGTCGCGTCGTTATGAAAAAGTTTCAATCGATATCGATGGACGAAATATCACATCCCTATCAGTTCTGGAAATGAATAATTATAGATTCTACTGACATCACGTACATGCACGTGGTTATCACTGGATATTCTTCTCACAGCTCCCTTTTAATTTTTTTATCCCTTATCCTTAAGCATAACATAATGTTACTATGGACCATAGAATAAGTAAGATCCATAACTGTTCGTTTTTAGTCTAAATTAATTTAAATAATTATTTACTGATACTCATTAGGTCTGCTTACTACAGAAAAAAGATAAATTTAGTTTGTAGTAAAACGTGGTTGCGCGTTTAAGTCATGTTTGTCATGTTTTGTATGCTACGCACGGCGGTATGTGACACTAGCACATGCTACGAAAATGTTCAATAATTAATGTATTAAATTAGATAAAAAAAAATGTTTTCTTCCTAATCTACCTACCTTAACAGTATTCTATTTACACGCCACCGTCTATACTTTTTCTGTCACTTCTTGTCCATCCTAAGGTTGCCTGGCAGAGATCGCTCTTACAATTTTTGCACTCGATTGAAACTTGCCTTATAGCGGAATTAAGTACACCCCAAGAGCTCTCATAAGACATTGCTTCACTGTAAGACATATTTTAAAACGTGCATCCAAATGACGTCCTTTGATGATCCAAAAAATCTTAGGCCATCTTTGTCTTTTCAATAATAAAGCTGAAATGATACATCTCGCAATTAAGTGGGTTATTATTTATAACAAGGTCAATTTTTACTTGGGAGAAATCGTTCTCAGGTGTTAATTCATTATTTTTTTAAGGAGCAATAAAATTTTCACATATAAAACTTACGAAGGTGAATGTAGTTAACTCATATCGTATTAAAGGATTATCGTCCTATTACAAAGTTATTTGCCGTTCTAAAAACACTATAATTACAAAAATAACATTCATTTAATGAAAATAAGTCCTTATTTTCATTAAATGAAGGTTATTTTCAATTCTTGCTACTAAAGATGCTGTTAATATCACACAAGATTCAACCTTCAAGATAATGTTTTTAAAGATCAATTTTACGTAATTTTTAGCTGAAGATAATTATGGAGGATTTAATCGAATCACTGAGTTCTAGGAATTTAAAATGTCGTAAGAATTGAGGAAACCATTTTTTTTTTGCGATCGCTAAATAGTTTGAGGTTGGAGTAAAATTATGGGATGAAAATATGGTATAAAATAACTAACTTAGCAGCTAAGTTATTGCACGTCATTCTCTCTCAAATGTATTTTTGCATGCCGACTGACGGTCAAGTATGTTGATCCATAAATGTATTTACTTATTACCCTACATAACACATGTTTTGGCAAATAAAAAATCTTTATCTTTATCAGCTTCCGGCGGAAATAGAGATAATTAAAGTTATTTACCTGTTTATACGAAGGTATCATAGTAGCAAAAATAAAATTATATATAGGTACAATATATTTCACACACATTAGATTTATATAGGCATTATCGCATTCACTGCCCATCTAGATCTTCTGATGGACATGTGCGTCGCAGGCCACGAAGCTGTCTTGATTAACTTGGCAGTTGTGAAAAAGAATTTAGTAAGATTAACAAAACCCGGGTTTAAAACAAAATCTGACACGTAGGTACACTTTTGTCCCGAGGTGGGAATCGAACCCGCAACCTCTTGCGTCGCAGGCAAACCTTCGCTCACCGCGCCACAGAGGTCGTCAATTAGTTACTCATAGTATAAGAATAAAACCATATAATCGTGAAAACTTTATAGATTCTTACACAAGATCATCGTAAAATAACGCCGTTTTTAGTCACACGAACTTTACATCTTAAATGCGTAGTGTACACTAACCACACCAGATGCGTACAAATTCCAAATTTTTTATGACACAAACTTTTTAGAACACGTGCCTTGTAATTATTGTGTGTGTAAATAAATATCGCGTTAAAGTTGGCTCGCGCTTGGTGTAAACATACCCTAGTTGGGGTAATTTTTGGAGTTACGCAGTCCTTTCCAGCCGTAGATGTTTTAAGAATCCGGCGACCGCAGCTCGCAACTACAATTCGTGAATTATTATGTTCCGTAATACCAAAAATGATGACTGAAAAGTTGTTGAATCTTCGACATTGTGTTGTTATTCTGTAACTAGACAATATAAGCTATGTTCCTTAACAAACAAAACGTATGATATTGTTGTTTTTAATACAAAACAAATAGAACGAAAACATGTCATTTTAGACGTAAAACTATGTTAAATTCCATTTTGCATATTTTTGCTTACATTTCATTATAGGTGTGTATTATTAAGAAAAAAACTAACCAGGGACCTAGATGAATACTATTCCAATACAAAAAACAACATGATATGGTGGACATATGCTCGAATTACAAATCATTTTGGTAGTACGTTTGTATGGGCAAATCATCATCCGCAGGCCTCTTAGGAACGATTTTTGCAAAAAAAAACTGATTTGTTAATATTGTTCAGTTTTAGGCCGTTATAAAATCACAGGATATTTTTATTACATAGGTTTATTAGTTCCTATAAGTATTTTACGTAGTACAAAAGTTGGGGTAGTGCAAATTCTAAGCCGGCACCAAACGGATAAGCTAAGTGTATATAACTCAATAAAATTATGTGAAATATACAAAAATAATGTCAAAACACTAAATAATTAAATTACCCTACTGAACCACGTAATTTTCGTCCCTTACATATTTCCGACAGCACTGTGTGTGGTTCACTTTGATCTTCATTTGTTTATCATAAGTAATACAAGGTTGAATTCCTCAAGGGAAACAAAACAGCATCCATAACTGGGGTAGCAAGGTCAGATCAGGTCAGGATACATCAAAGGGAGGCCAAGTGTGAGGTTAACTAGACGTGTGCGGCACCCAGTGAATTTTAATAACGGTGTCAACAAAATCTGACTTTTTTTTACTATAAAAACTATCGTAGTTTGACGAATTCATTACGGATGTAAACGGGTTAACTACGAACTTTATTTGTGTTGGACACAGGCATCTCCCTGATATGCTCATGTTAACGTTGGTGTTCTTCCAACACAAATAAGGTTCGTAGTTAACCCGCATACATCCGTAATGAAAATCTGACTTATCCGTAACACACCCAATGTTTTGATTATTCATGATTGATCAATGTTTTCATTAAAAAGCCAACAGACAACGGTCAACGATATAATTATATATTTCTGATTCTCAAAGTTTGCAATCTTTCCGAGTAAATTGTTCAATTTAGCATTAGAGAGAAAGCTTTAGTTCGTGATTTGAGAATGTGTTGAAGGAGAAAAATCATTAAAATAACATACCTAACCCTTCAGGCTTCACAAGATTAATGTATCTTTTAAATATACACGCTTCTACAACAAAACTCCTAGTGAGTTGCAAAATCTGTCAATAAATAACTTTAAACAAATTGTCGAAACCTTTCCGTGCAAAAAGGCTTACACAAAATATCAGATTATTAACAAGATATTAAAAGCTTGGGACGGGATTTGCTCCAACTCGAAAAATAACAACTAACAGGCTAAAGGTTTCTTAGTCGCTTTTATACTTAAGTCTACATACCGATGCGACAGATACCACTTTATTTCCGTGTCAGTGTTTTATTCTAAGATTTATTTTATTCTAAGTAATGGGTTCCTACTAGATAATTATTTTTTTTATAATACATAGAAAACGACCAGAACACCCTGAACTAATGACTACAGATCGTACACACATTTGTCCCGAGACGGCAATCGAACCCGCAACCGCAGACCTTCGCTCACCGCGCTACAGAGGTCGTCAATAAGGTGTTAATGTTTATTCTGTTAGCTTTCATAAAATTAGGATGGTAAAACACGACATTTGGTACAAATGTCGAAGGCATGAATGTCGACATTGGCCCTTGTATAGCGGCGTCGTGATATGTCAGTTTTCCTTATGTAAACTTACGTTTCAATTATGATTCTAGCTTATTTAGTACCGTGATTATTATTGGGAAATTATCAATTAATCATTCGTTTAGGGGCTATACTGCGAGCCATTTTGTGAAATTGATAGGCATAGGATTTCGCGTTCATAGGAGCGAGACAGGGCAGAGCAACGCAAGCCCCAAAATAAAATTTTTGCTTCATCATCATCATCAGCCTATATCAATCCACTGCTGGACATAGGCCTCCCCTAATGAGCGCCATAGCGCCCTGTCTTCAGCTTGCCGCATCCAGCATCTGCCATTTTGCTTATTATCTATTAAATAGGACGTTATTTCGAAACAAAGCAACATATAAAATGTTTTTAATACTTAGTTTAACTAATATGCTTGTTCTCAATATCTTAACTTCTGTGTTTATAGAAATTAAGGTAGTATATTCTAAGGTAATTTTCGCGAGAACTCATAATAAAACACTGTTTTAACCGGATTGATCGCGTATATTTTATATTTTGTTTATAACCTGACGTTTCGGAGGCTTTTCAGCTTCCATGGTCACAGGCAGACTGAGGTGACATTTGTCTTTACAAGTAATTTGAATTTTGCATATCTACCGTCAATTATACAACTTTAATTATAACGTTCCGTATGTACGCAGTAATCACTAACAGTGTCTTGATGGGTTGTAGCTATGGATTGCTGGGTGTGGGACCTGACTCGATGTAGGACTGGATCCCAAGCAGCAGGTACTCTCCAACCATCTTCTCTATTGAAATTATTCGGATGTTTTTGAATTTCAATTGCTTCTCGGATAGAATCCATAGCTACAACCCATCAAGACACTGTTAGTGTTTTATTTTAAGAATTTGATCTTTCTAAGTGTACATTTTTGTATTTATGGAAATAAAGAATTTTTGAGACGTTCCGCAGTGGACCAAGATTTTATGAACATCAGGCGCACCATTGACAACAAATAAATGATCTGTATTTCTGCATCCATAATAATTTACTGCAATATTGAATGACCTCTAAATACGCCATTTGCATAAAGCTCAAATTCCCTTAATATAAAACGATTAAGTCCAACTATAATACATAGTAAATAATATTCCGTGCAAATGCAATTTCAAGCTTTAGGTCTTGTCCTTACCTCAGCCTTGACATGGTTCGGTTTAGCACTTAGCTTATAATTGTTGAACACCTGCACAGGCTAATGCTGCGATTTGTTTACCTTTTGGTCTAGGAACTTTGTTATGTGACTTTGATTGAATTATTGATAACAGAAACAGTTGACAAGAAGACAAAGCATGCGTGCCTTCAAAAAAGCTGTTTTTTTTTGTATTCTATATTGTAGGTATACAGGGTTATTGGTAAATTGGTGACAATACGTAAACCTGCGTGGTCCTGCCCATCATCACAAACACGTTCGTGAAGGCGCCAAGTCTAAATTTAAAAAAAAGTAAAGTCAACTCTGATACTAAATGAAAAAACATCTTTGCCTGGAACCCAACGAGTTACTTAAGACCGATCTTTCACTCTCATATCTTCTGTTAATTCAGGGCAGAGCTGTTTTTAAGTTGAGTTTCAAATAAAACCTCTATCGAACGATTATTGAATTGCGGGGGTTATCCATTACCAATACCAAAATTAAGAATTAAGACTTGGCGTCTTCACAACCGTGTTTGTGATGATGGGCTGACCCTACAGTTCACGTATTGTAACTAATTTACCAATAACCCTGTAGAAATATATCTGCAATTTATTTATGAGTTTTTTTCAGGGTGTTCTGGTCGTTTTCTATGTATAATAAAAAATATTTATCTATATTTTGTTACCTATTATGTATATCAGTTATCTAGTACCCATAACACAAGCTCTGCTTAGCTTGGGGCTAGATAATGCTGTGTGAATTGTCCAGCATTATTTATTTTTTCATTTTATTTACATAAGTTATTCGTATAATAAAATGTTGTATGTGTACGCTAAGCAACAAGAAATAAAGGACAAAGTACAGTTGTATACAAGTGAGAGTATCCAACGCTCGGTTTCAAGTTTCAGTTTGGATCAAAGAAGCCGTCTGTTTTGCCACCAATATTGAACTGGTGTAAGTTAAAGGAGGTAGTCTTTTATGGGTGCAATGCGCGCCATTAATTTAAAAGGATAGGTATAGGATTTCGCGTTTATAGGAGCGGGACAGAGCATGCGTTCTTCGAACGGCGTAAGCGCTAAAATCACGTTTTTGCTTATTTACAAAAACTTTTCAACTTATGAAGAAACTGGTTCAAGAAACCAAATAAAATAAAAACCTACCTACGAATCAAAACATAAGTCATTTCAATAGACCGCACGGTTCATGAGATTTCGAGCAAATTATGACATCAATTATCAGACATCTAATCCTTTTTTTAGGGTTCCGTACCCAAAGGGTAAAAACGGGATCCTATTACTAAGACATCACTGTCCGTCTGTCACCAGGCTGTATCTCATGAACCGTGATAGTTAGACAGTTGAAATCACAGATGATGTATTTCTGTTGCCGCTATAACAACAAATACTAAAAAAAGAATAAAATAAATATTTAAGGGGGCTCCCATAAAACAAACGTGATTTTTTTTGTCATTTTTATAGATAATGGTACGGAACCCTCCGTGCGCGAGTCCGACTCGTACTTGACCGGTTTTATTTTTATTTCAGTTATCGTTCTATAGCAGCTACTACAAATCTGGGTTTCTATTGGTGACAATAATGTATGACCGTGAAGTAAAAGAGGTAACAAAGTCTAGAAAAATAAAACAACCAAGCTCAACTAACAAAGTCATATCATTAGTATACCTTATTTTTGAAAATTAGTTTAATTTAATTGTAAAAATTTATTTATTTATTGAGTAACTAACACGATTAAAACTAACCAATTATAGTAGTCACTTAAGATTAAATATGAAATAAAAATAAAATCAAAATTATTGTGAGGCTAATATACAACATACCTAGTAAAAATTTAAAATTAGTCACATAAATTATTTTAATCATTAGTTTCCCTAGCTATACATATGTAACCTAAATATATTATATAAATATCTATTATATTTTATTCACGTCATAGATTGATTTTAACAAATAAATTATCTAATATAAACTACACACACAGGTCAAATTAAAAATTACTCAGTCAAAAAACATACTAGGTCAAAGCATATAGCAGGTACTAATAAGATAGGTAATGGAACTGAAAGCGCCTTTTTGGTCATTGTTGGATGTTTTGTATGTGGTGATTCTTCCTCCATGGTAAAATGCGTAGGTAGGTAGGTGGTTACTTTGCGTTGCGCGTAACGAAGACACAAAAAAGTTGGTATCAATCAAAGTGATGAAGTGATCGTAAAACTTAGAAGGAATAAGTTGTCAAATTGGACCACACATCCACCAAAGCATCGAGTGTAAACGTTCAATTAACGTCGCACACGAGCCGCTCTGTTACAGAGCCACTGAAATTTAATACGATAACACTTTCACTTTGATTTTGGTACAACGTATGTGTTTTAAAATCAAACCTTTTGTACCAGAAAGGAAAAAATAAAAGAATAATAAACGGCACGTGAACCGTAAGAAGTCCCAAAGATTTTCGACGAAAATGACTAAGATTTCGTGACTTATTTGGTTAGAGCACACCCGTACTGAGTGGGGCGCGGGTTCGAATCCTAACAAAATTGTTTTTTTTTTTTTGGGAATTTTGTTAACTAATATAAGTGAGACTATCAACGTTATTAAGATAATGACGGTAATTAAAACTAAGAAATTAATAAATCCCAAAAATTTACGATCTCGACGGGATTCGAACCCGCACCTTCCCCTTCAGCGCAGGGTTGCTCTTTTTCCAACTAAGCTACGTGATCTTACGTGATCAGAGTACTATAATAAATAAAACCTTAGGTAATTAAAACTATCAAGAAAATGTGGCATAATCAGTAGGTACAAACCGAGCCTCAGAAAACAAAACGCAAGTCTCTGACACCGGTGACCAGACAACTTGTCTTGTATACCTAACTAACAACATATCGCCTTATCAGAGTTCTTGTTTACAAAATTTTGAGACCTTTTAATAAATAAATAATTAATTAGCAGAGAAAAAAATAGATAAATTTATAAGTACGAGTTTTCTCAAAATCAAAGTGAGTATTCCGTCAAACAGATGATCGCATTGAAACTGCTATCAATAAACTCTATCAAAACTAATTTATAGTGTACCGTAGCCTATCTCATACCACGTTGTTTGTAAGATCTCCTATCTCTTGATAGTTCGTGACTGGCTTTGAACGGTAGCACGGTACTATAGCTCTGACATAATAGTTTACCAATTGTTACTCGTACTGTAGAGATTTATCTCTAAGGTTGCAGCTACACTGGTGGTTCTGATTGTAATGCCAACGTCAATAGTACGTCGTATATACAATAACGTCAATAAATACGTATCATCGTCAATACATACGTATAATAACATCAATACCAATACCGCCTATTATACTATGGTTATGTTTTACAATTTAGTTTTATGGATTATTTAAGTTATGTTTTAAGTGCAATAAAGTGCAATAAAGTGTTCATTCATTCATTCATTTATTTATTCAATACATACAAAATATGACAAAGAAATTAAATACATTCCCAATAATTTTCGATATCGGCGGGACTTGAACCCGCGCCCCATCCTCAGTACGGGTGTGCTCTATCTAACCAACTAAGCCACGAAATCAGTACTCGCCTAGGCGCCTGGTCAACAAATCTCTGGGACCTCTTACGACTCTAGCGCCGTTAGCTCTACCTACAGGGGAAATATTGAAGTTAAACAATACTATCATGGTCGTATGTTCACATGCATCATTACCAGTTTGACTACACCTGAAGGGTTTTGCATGCTGTTACCAGTCAGACTTTTCAAAGCAGATCCGTCGATCAACCCTATATATATAGTTGGATATAGTTATACATATAAATAAATGGGTATAGTTGATCGAAAAACAGATCCTATGAATAGAATAATGTCGCCGCCAGATCCCTATCCAGAGCCATTCTACAAATGGGCTGATTCTACGATCCGGCGGTAGCAGATACGTAAATAAAAATACAAGTTTGAATGGGTTATGTCGTGTTAAGAAGCAAAAAAATTTGATGACATAAGTTATAACTTTGTTATTTTTGTTCCAAAACTATTGAACTGACGATTACGGAATTTGGCGTAGGTACTACGTTAAACATTATCCGAATTAACAATATCTAAGCATTAGGTTTCCGGGAACAAAACGAACGAAGACGCAATCTGAATTCTGAAGAAATAATCATAGAACCCATCAATCGATTAAAACAAGTAAGTAGAAAAAGAAACCCACACGTGGACAACCGTGAGACCTAAAAGAGTACAATACTGATGACGCAAACGCCATCTGTTGGTTATTCACTGAAGATTGTTCCAATCAAATTAACTTTTCAAATAGAATAATGACCACAGTGCTGCGAGTGCTCGGAAGGTAATTTAAATGTCAAAAGTTATATCGGTAGGCAATTGAACGATGGTAGAGATGGGATAATTTTATTCTTGTGGTCTTTACCTATCCAGGGTATTCTGGGTGTTTTTTATGTATAATAAAAAATAAAATAGATAGGTAGATGATTTATTCATGAACGTAATTATGAACAATTTTTACTAAATTACTACTTGAATATTAAGAGTAGGTATCTTAAAAAACCTAATTAAACGATTAAAATATTAATGTGATTAATGTGACATATTATTAGTGTGAAATTCATTGCACTGTTTGCAATAATATGTATAGAAAACTATCAAAATGAAATGTTGCTTACATAGTCAAAATTTAATTTATGATTTCAGCAAGCACTTTTCTAACAAAATCTTTTTAATTTGGATTTTAAAATATCAGGACTATCAAAAGTCAATATGGTTTTTAAGTTGTTCGAAACAAACAAATTTGATAATTTTTATTTTATTTTTATTGGAGTAATATAATTTAACAGCTTGGTAGTAGAGCCATGCTTCACAACATTTAACCTACGCTTAAAAGGAGTGTCGAGATTCTAACTAACTAATAATAAAGGCTCGGTATATGTTAAGTCAGTCTTAAAATTATCTCGTCAAGTCTGTGTAGCATAATATAAATATATATTAGTTAATTTAGTATCCATATCACAAGCTCCGCTTAGCTCGGAGCTATGCTGTGTGAATTGTCCAGAATTATTTATCATTATTTATTTGGCTCTTCATTTTACTACCGTATACGTAAACAGTGTAGCTGTTTCAAATGTGTTTTAGTTACTGATGATGATGATTCTTTTTACTTGACAATATGACTATTATTTTTATTCGATATGTATGAGTTTTGTGAAAACTTTTTCGTACATCTAAGAGTATTGTTGTCCCATTAAGATGCTACTTCATTTACAAAAAGAACATTATGTTTCAAAAACATAGTCACAAAACCCAAGACATCAAGCCAGTTGGGATTCGCCCTAAAATTAAATTGAAATTACAAAATCAAGACCAAATTTCGGAACACAAAATCTTTATCAACCTTGTCGTCAGTCTGATGCAGTTTGTCAAGTATAAACAATTCCGTCCCAACACTAAAGACAAAGCTACCCATCACTAATTGAAAATCATTACTGCAAGATAATAGATGCTATACTGTACCTCGTCTATACGCTGCCCCATACATAACATTAGAACAAATCGATTTATAATCGTGAGCCATTTTTGATGAACATTATCATGGATATATAGCTCATGCTGACCGAGTCATAGCGAGCCTTGACCTGCTATGGCTTCTACACACTGTCGAATCAAACAAAACAAAACTCAAAGTGCTTATTTCCTTTAGACCTTGCAGGACTCTTGGACACGTCACAAAATACAAATTACATACGTAAAACTAGAAAATAAAGTGATCACTTTGATTTTTTGTTCACTTCAATTTTTTAAGGTAAAGTAAAGAAGCGAACAAGAAACCTTTACCTTGTTAGAATGTTAGTTTTCGAGTTGGAGCAAAAGTCGTCCCAAGGTTTTTTATCGTCTAGATAATCTGATATTTTGTAGTAAGCCTTTTTACAAAGGACATGTTTGACAATTTGTTTGAATTTATTGATAGTTTTTGCAACTCACTTGGACTTACTCTATTACCTACAATTTATGGACTAAGTACAGTCTAAGCTCCTTATTACTAAAGAACTAATACGTTAATATTTCCTACCATTACAAACACAAATGATTCGCAAATCGGTTTGTACTTGACACAGTTTCTGCTGAGCGCAAGATAAAGGAACAGTCTGCAACGCAGGTGTATTTCCTGATTTTAGTGCATGTTACAGCGTTACACTGACCCATTCTAGCGTGAACGAAGTTACCCTTGGTGGCAGTCAAACTCTATTTTTGTATCTTTGCCTAAATAAATACAAAATAAATTTATTGCAGAGGCATCTAAAACTACCCTGTATTAGGTATCACAAGCTTCCCCATGATATTTTCGGAATTTCCTTTGTTTAACGTAATAATAAGATAAAATAAGTGGTGGCGCTTTTTGGTATCGCAGTAGTGTCTTAAAGTAAAGTTTACCATATTTTTAGGGTTTCGTACCCAAAGGGTAAAAACGAGACCCTATTACTAAGACTACGATGTCCGTCTGTCCGTCTGTCACCAGGCTGTATCTCATGAACCGTGATAGTTAGAAAGTTGAAATTTTCACAGATGATATATTTCTATTGCCGCTATAACTACAAATACTAAAAAACAGAATAAAATAAATATTTAAGGGGGCTCCGATTCAACAAACGTGATTTTTTTGCCGTTTTTATCGATAATGGTACGGAACCCTTCGTGCGCGAGTCCAACTCGCACTTGGCCGGTTTTATTTTTACATTTTCTTGCATATATTGAAAGACAGATCAACAAAAAATTTATATCGGGTACTAGCTGGCGAGAGGCAACCCAAGACTAGATCTCTGGAGAAGATAATACTTCTTCACTGGATATTTTCCAGGAAGCAAAGTTCACTGAGCTACTATTACTCGTAAGTAGTAGTATATAGTTAATATAGTTATAAGCAAAGAAGGTGCACGACAAATCACCTTCGCACATCACAGATTTGCGCTGTGCCAACAAAACGAATGCTAATGATTTGGCAACAGAAGACATCCAATCATAATAAGAAAGGAAACACCCAGGCACTCCCATTACAGAACATTTACTATAATATTCCTATCACCTCTTAAAAACACGACGCCCTCGTCACGACACTAACGGTTATTCAATTGGACCTAGATATAGTACACGGTCCTAGGCCCGCTGAATGCTTGATTATGTCACGAATGACGTTCTCAGGTGGTACGTAGAACATAGCTCCTGACATTGATGACCTGAATTGAAATTAGCATGCTTATGGTAATAGTTGCCAATGTCAAGGATTGCGACGAGTAATAGTAATATATTTCACACTGCATATCTTTAGTGCTTTTTGTCACGTCCTGGTGGCCGGGTAGCTGGTGCCGGGTACTCGCCGGCGAAGATAATGATAAAGATTTGTTTATTTGCTTCAACATAATGTACAGTTGTAGGTCTTAAATATAATGTTGCGGATAGACTAGTTTCCTAAAAAAAATACAATTAGTCCGTCAGTTAGATTATATTATCAGAAGACATTGGACAAGGCAAACATGTATGAGCCGTTCACCATTATATTACAATGTTTTTACTTTTTACCCACAACCCGCTATCCCAATCCCTCGGTGACCATCTACCGACGGGAGTAGATTTAAAATCAGCGCCGCATGCTCCCTGCATGCAGCTCAAAGCTGAATTTGCTCCCTTTGCCTATTTATTTTTAATTTCTTTGTATTTTTATGTTTAATTCTGTTTAGGTTAAGAGTTTTTTAGGCAATAATTTTTTTTTTTTTACAAGTATATTTTCTTTTGTTTATTAAACAAAAAATTATGAAGATATAGCCAGTTAAAGTTCCGCGTGACGTCACGCCGGACGACAATTTTAAGCGACTTTGTGACATCTCGAGTCCCCACAAACTTTGACGCACTGTAGTATCTTTGTAATTTTTTCTTTGATTGAGAAAAGAAAAAAATACTTGTCCAATATATTCTGAAAATCTAACTGAACTAATTAGATTTTTTTAAAGAAGCTAGCCTATTGTATGCAAATTATGCCGGTACGAGTGTGAATGCTATCGTACATGGCCATACACTTCACTGCCGGATACCCAGCACCGGTTACCCGGAAATCGGAATTTATAAAAAGGCTCCCATAGTAATCAAGCGAAGTTTGTGATAGGGAAACCTGATCACTTAACCCTGATAAGCATCATACTAATGCGAACCTTGGGATGGATATTTGTTACTTTCACGCAAAATTACTGAACGAATCAGGCTGAAATTCACAATCACAGTAAATTATTATAAACTAGTTTCTGCCCGCGGCACGCGTGGTTTATATGTTTTTTTTAGTCTCTCTAAGGTCACATTTTTACGCAATTGCATCAAATTCTTTGTTTTGCAAAACCTAGCAAGCACTGGTTTCATTCAATTTCAAATATATATCTCTGTTAGGATTAACCAAAAGAGCAAGATGTCTCGCCCACACGGTCTGTAGGCGTTACAGGTTTCTACAAGTACTGAATTGGACACTGTGATACAACTTGACACCTTGTTAGGGACCAGCACAAGTTTATGTCTACTGAAGGAGTCAGTTGGACACAACACGCAGAAAACTTTAATAGTACCTACCTCCATTAAACACTAACGAGATATTTTGATGCAACAGCGTTGTATTTCCTAATTTTATATTAGAACAATCAATTTTGCTATCGAAAAGATTGTTGGGTACCGAAAGACTAAAATATAGTATCAACAACACCTTTATCGGACTTTAATTGAAATTATATTAGCTTGGTTCTTGATAAAAACACTGTAAAATAAGTTTTATGAAAATCAATAATGCTTAATTTGTTAATTTTTTCAACACTTACAAATCAAATCATGATTATAACGAGATATAATCACAATAACCGACCAGCCAACACAAATCATTAGTTGAAACATATTCGACCATTGGCTAGTCGAGCCCCAACAGAAAATGTATCAAAACGCCACCCATGCAGCAATTTACGAGAAAATTATCTATATTTTGCTTACAAATATATGCAAAATTGACACTTCCTAGCTCAAAGTGGCATAGTTGAGAAATTTACCACCTGTTTGGCTGTCACTGACGGTTTTGATACCTTGTGTTGAACCTAGCAGGATTGGTATAAAAATCTGATATATAATATAATAATAAATATGTTTAGATAAATGTAGTTTTTTAGATTTGGGAAGGAAATTTATGTAGTTTTATTAATTGTCGTATCATTGTTCACCTTCGTCCTTACAGAGATCACATGAAGGTATTTGTGGTCTATCCTATGGATTTGATTTTGGAGGGCATGAACGGGACGAAATTTTTTACAGCTCTTATATAACAAACGTTTTTCAGATGACAAAATGACATTCATTTGTTCATAACAACCTAGGGAACAAAAGCTCCGAACAACGAGAAAGGTAAAAGACTTCGCACAGATTTTTATTGTTTACTTGATCAGATAAGCTTTATAAGCTTCTCTTTAGTCTTTAATACAGCTAACAAAATGCAAACAAACAGGAATATAATTCGATTTATAAATCCTATCTAAATCAAAATAAACTGCCCAACTTTTGACATATCTGACTTTGCGTGGACATTAAAATTATCAAGCGGTTTTGAAAGCCTAGGTGCTATAGGCCTTGATAATTATACTTGTAACACCTTGTCATCTATCAAATGCGACCTAGTTTAAATGCTTTTGAAATTGAGCTATATTGAAGTAAATTGAAGCTTTTTTGTTTATAACTGACAGATTGAAAATACTTTATATGATAAGGTTCTATAAAAAGTGACTGAGGTATTTGTATAAGTACCTGTGGACACTCATTGATCCAAATATTAATGGGACGACATGACAGACAGGGCGCTATGGCGCTCATTAGAGGAGGCCTATGTCGTCTACTATAGGTTGATGATGATGATGATGACATGATTATTTGATATTGTTATTGTAATTATGTGTGTAACTGCTGTACTTTTTCTCACCTTTTCTCATAGAAATACTCAGCAATTACATCCTTCCAAACGCTTACGAAGATAATATCAATCATAGAGACAAATAAAGTATATGACAGTGCATCAACAAGGCTCGTGCTGATATTGCGCAAACGAAAACTCAACCATGTTCAAATAATAACAGCAACCCAACAACTGACACTGATCTTAATTACGAAGAAATAAAGTCTAAGTTTGAAGACATTAATCGTAAACTTAAGTTTGGAGATGAAAAAGTAGTTTACGCTTACCATGAAGCAGAAAATAGTAACTATGGCAAAGCAATAGAGTTCATTATAAATGATGTAAAGGGTATAGGTAAGGTTGCAGATGTAAAGCAGCTTTATGTCACTGCAATCGCTTCAAAACTGATATTTAACGACTGCCCTATAATTTATGTATAGGAGATTAGAATTATGATGTTTATAAGTGACGAAAGCTTGCGGTTTTCAGAGTACTTAGGTATAGGCTTCTTGTTTATTTATGGTGTGGTTTCAGTGTTGGAGTTAAAGAGCGATATAAAATATAATGTAGATGGAAAATCACCAACGATTTCTCACAAGTTTTATTAATTAAAAGAACAAAGGAATACGAAGGGTCAACTCCCCGATCAAAACCACAATAGTATTATTAGAGGTCAGATTAGCACTAGCAGGTGCTTAACAAGATTCAATAAAACCAGGAAAGGGAATAGTCACAGAAAACTTATAGTAAGTGATTGTCCATGCGGATAGAATCTAAAGTTATAAAGATGCCTCAGACAAGCCAGGCTTTGAAAACAAGAGATCTATAGAGTTGAGTTATTATTAGACTTATTATTATTATGTTTTTAAGGTTTTAAGAGTCTGAGGTTCTTTTATTTACTATTGTCTGAAACATTATTTGTAATGTCGAGTCATTTTGTGAGCACAATCTATGGAAACGTCGAAAGAAGAAAACACCGTCTCTTTTATGGCCGGTAAAACTATATTCTTATTGCCTTTACAGAGTCGTCTCTTGCCATTGCACATCATTTTTAGATGAACATTTTTTTAAATATTTTACTTTAACTTCTTTATTTTAAAATTTTATTCTTCGTGATTGTTTTTGTCGTGGTGTGTTATTCATTTTACATTTCCAGTAGGTAACGGTGTTGTGGTAAGCTAATTGTTTGAAGACGGCACATTTCGTGATTCATAAATATTCCTGTTTGTGATAAAATGATTCACCTGGTTTTTCATAGTAGGTACGTCACGTGTTACATCTTCTGTTTTCTATTTAGGTATGTTATTATGACGCTGATGAGTTTTGGCCCGTGACTTAGACTCAATTCAGTACTTTTTTGTCATTTGTAATGATCATGCATCAGTCTCACGTTTTCAAATCACCTGGATTTGGATCTTCTCAAATTGTATGTTTATTACTATTATCGTCATTTAATTTATTATTCGGAACTGTTTTATGATACATATATGTATTATACAGGGTGGAATTTTGTAAGCTCACCTGGATGGAAAGTACTCTAAATAATACAGATAGCATATTTTACTCCAAGGAAACATTCCTTTATTTTTGAAAAGAAAAAAAACTGCATTTAAAGGTTTTCGAAAATTCACTTGCCACACCCAGGAATCGAACCGACCAAAATCTGTAAAAAATACACCCTGTACTTTTATTGCATAAATCGTTAAGGTTAATCATAAGGATGAAATCACTCTAACATACTCGGTAAATTGAATGAAAGGAAAACCATTAAATCTAACTTCATCGGCACAAACGGCACAATCAAATGGCCTGCAAGATCACCAGATCTTACCCCTTTAGATTTTTTTCTGTGGGGATACGTAAAAAATAAAATTTACCTTAAATCTTATGCAAGTGTAAACGAGTTGAGAGACGAAGTTCAGAATACCATTTATAATATTCACCACAACACGTTAATAAAGGTTACAAAAAATGAAATTGTGAAAAGAATAAATTTGTGTATCCAAGAAAATGGAGCCCATTTCGAGCAACTAATTAGTTAGGTAGTTTACCCTTTTTGTAAATTATTAAAATAATTGAAGATTTAATGGTTTTCCTTTCATTAAATTTACCGAGTATGTTAGAGTGATTTCATCCTTATGATTAACCTTAACGATTTATGCAATAAAAGTACAGGGTGTATTTTTTACAGATTTTGGTCGGTTCGATTCCTGGGTGTGGCAAGTGAATTTTCGAAAACCTTTAAATGCAGTTTTTTTTCTTTTCAAAAATAAAGGAATGTTTCCTTGGAGTAAAATATGCTATCTGTATTATTTAGAGTACTTTCCATCCAGGTGAGCTTACAAAATTCCACCCTGTATATATAAAAGTTATTTTTTACAATAAATTGTTCATTCATTCTTTCAATTGCTTTATTTTCTTCGCTACCCCTTTCAGCCAATTAGGAATTATTATAACAATCTACGAAGCCTAGACTTCTACACGTAATAAACAAGTGCAGCTCATTACAACAGTATTTATTGGGCTATAACTTCAACAGATAGTCCACTCAGCCTCTGTGCGGAACCGGTTCTACTAGTAGTACTAAATGGAGTTCTATAAGCTTAGCTTATAGCTGCAAAAGTTCATGCGTGTTGGACGGCGTAGTACCTAATACTTGGTTGTGTTTGTGGTGAGCAAGGAATAAACTTAGAGCTTTTATAGGGGTTCAAAGAAGTTTCTTCAGTCGACCGATTTCGATTCTTATATCGGTCCACCAGTAGACGGAATAGGTAATCTTGAAATAAAAAAATTGTGGAAACTTTTACCGGAAACAACACCTAAGCTACGGATTATGCAAAAAAAAAATCGGATACGTTTATTAATATTCAGAATAAAAGGCTTCTTTTATTCGGAAATATGCATGCAAACATGAAAACAGTAAAGTGCATACAAAGATATACAGAAACTATGTGCATATAGTTATAGTTTCAATTGTATTCAAATTATTGTACCAAAATTTTTGCATCCATTATTCCCCGCAATCTGTCCTGGTAGGTCTGTTCAATCCATCAAGCGTATTGGTCATTTCACGTATTGGTTATTTTGCGATTCGCCATTATACGTATGTATGATGTTGTTTCCATTGGTCATTTCACGTATTGGTTATTTTGCGATTGTTCATTTTGAGTAGGTAGGTATTCATGATGTTTTTTCATTGGTCATTATGCGTATGTGCATCTAAACGGTTCAAAATGCGTAAAATTATGTACAACTCTGCGCATTTAAGATTTCATGTATTTTGAGAGTAAAATGATTTAAAGAGTAGAATGAATGAAGGTGAGGCGCGGGTTCGAATCCTGCCGAAATCGAAATTTTTTGGGATATTATTAAAAAGTTTTCGTAGTAAAATGAATGGTGTAAGTTTATAACTTGGTTCCTTCTGTTAGACGCTAGCTGTACCTAAACCGGCTGCGGGTTCCACAACCTAGACTTCAATTTTGTTTACTTCATAAGGTATTTAGCTCATGTTTTTAGGTTACTGCGTATCATCTACTCTACATCTATTTAACTGTTGGTAGCAACAGTAGTGTTAATTGAAGTGGATTTCCTTGAAATATTTTTACTTATATTATTTCGAAAGCGAAACGTTATATAAATAAATTTTAATAATTCTTGACAATTTACGCAGCATCGTCTAGACTCAAGCTAAAGATCTAGCTAGCTTTTGTTATGGGTAACTAATAATCAATCAATACATTTAATTACATAGATGGATAAATGTTCGGTTACAGAGCTTTCTCACACTACCGCGCGGTACCGTAGTGCGGTGCCGCAAGAGTTTCGCAATGACGTTGTACGAGATGCGGAACAGATGCGAAGTTGTAGCGGACTCCGCAAATTCGATTCCGCGCGGTAATATGAGACGGGCGTAAAGAATTTAATTCTTTTAAAGAACTAATCTTTACTAGGTATTTTCTCGTGCCAAAAGTTGTTTGTTTATTTGCGTACGTTCGTGAGTACGCCGCTTTTGATCTCATTATTTTGTTTAAAGTATTTTTGGGTACACAGGACAAAAAAATTGCCGAGATTAAGTTCTAGACTCAGAATTATTGCCGCCAGGCAAAAGCAGCACTTCCGACTTCATCAGCAAGGTTAACTAAACGACTACTAAACCAGACCAGAATAAGGTAAATAAACGCGATAAATACCCGTTAAATAGTACTATCGAGTGAAAACTGATTCCGTTTTATAATGCGACCCTGCCTTCTTAGAACATCAAAGACTCTCTTAACAATTCAATAGGTAATTAAAAATGTGTTGATCGTTTGTCTAAAAGCCTCATGACTACCTCGCAACTTCTTCTCTTGGAAGCTATAAACTTTAGTAGTTTTAAGCTTTTAGCAGAATGTAAGGAAATATGCTGCTTCAGCTTTTAGTTTAGAGTAACTGTTATTATGGCGTATTTGTCATGTTTATGGTTGCATTGAGTTGTTGAGTGCAGCTGTAGCCTTAGCAGAAATGTACAAGGTTATTGGTAAATTAATGACAATACGTGAACTGCAGGTCCTGCCCATCATCACAAACACGTTCGTGAAGGCGCCAAGTCTAAATTCTAAAAAAAAATATAAGTCACCTCTGATACTAATGAAAAAACATCTTTGTCTGGAACCCAACGAGTTACTTAAAACCGATCTTTTACTCTCATATCTTCTGTTAATTCAGGGCAGAGCTGTTTTAAAGTTGAGTTTCAAATAAAACCTCTCTAACGAACGATTATTGAATTGCGGGGGGTACCCATTACCAATACCAAAATTAAGAATTAAGACCTGGCGTCTTCACAAACGTGTTTGTGATGATAGGCTGAACCTGCAGTTCACGTATTGTCACAAATTTACCAATAACTCTGTATTTGCCCCGTGGCGGGTAACGAACCTGAAATCGAACCGGAGTGAGACAGGGGGATGTTATAACCCCGAAACTATGCACAAGCGTGTTGGAAGATGTGTTTCAGACGCTGGACTGGAAAGGTAGGTATCAACATAAATGGCGATTACGTGTCACCCCATCGATTCGCTGATGATATAGTCTTAATGGCGGAGTCGCTGGAGGAGCTGAACCGGATGCTGGACGGCCTAGCTTCAGCCTCGCGATGCATCGGTCTTGGCATGAACTTGGATAAAACCAAGGCTATGATTAATGGCCACATTGATCCGGGACCGGTCGTCGTAGGTAGGTAATTAGGTTCTTTAATGCTAATGAATAATGAACCGCAAAAAAAATACATTTTTTTATTATTTGTTATGTAGCCTAAAGCTAAACTAAACTTTACATTTTAAAGTAGCGCGCGTAACTTGACGAAAACTCTGGACGCAGTGGATGCCATAACGCTCTCCGTGCAAACAGAAACGCAAAAAAATTATTCAACAAAATTTATTTTTTCACGGCCTTTTTTGCACACACTGTATTTTTCCCTTACTGTTTTAAAATGTTAATAAATCTCGAGTGCGTAGATAAGTAACATAATGTCAAGTATATTTATAATCCACTTAAGTTATTTTGCAATATAAATGCCTGTATCTATATGTAACAGTGTGGGAATCGCACTGTTTGCTTTGGAAATCATGTTTGTATAACAAATAAGGGCAGACTGTTTGTCTGTTAGTAGATAGGTAGATGATACATTTTATTAGCTGTCTGTAAGTTGTCGCAGATCAAAGCTGCACCGGTTCCGCACAGCACAATAATGTACATTCAGATATGCGCTATAACTCGTTATATTAAGTTGCATTTTATATTGACGGCATCCGATGACAGACAGCTTGCACACTCGTTTGAACCTTGTGGAACGCAATTCTGTCACTGTATGTATCTTATGAAAGCGAGTTTAACGCATTAACTGCCCAGCCTGGTTGTGCGACCCGCAGGGGCGCACCGCCACCGCGTCGCCCCGCTCCACGCTGGTCCTGAGGGACATGTGTCGTAGGTCTTGAAAGTGAATCTGAATGCTTATTTGTGTGTTGTGTATGCGGTAGCGTTTTTCAATATTCTCGGGCCTTAGGGTCATAGCACACACATCCTAGATGACGCTGTGTTGATTGTCCAGCATTATTTTTTTATTATAATGTTGCTAAAGGTTATACTTATCCCGTGGTAATTGATTCATAGGATAAAAATTGAAAACCCGTTCAGTAGTTTTCAAACATCTAAACTTTCGCATTTATGATAATCTAGCAGTGCCTCGCGGTTTCACCCGCGTAGTTCCCGTTCCCGTGGTAATTCCGAGATAAAAAGTAGCCTATATTCTATTCCAAATTATAATCTATCTCTGTGCCAAATTTCATTCAGATCCGTTCAGCCGTTCTTACGTGATTGAGTAACAAACATCCATCCATCTATCTATCCATCCATCCAAACTTTGACATCTCACTATCTCACTAATATTATAAACGTGAAAGTTTAGATGGATGGATGGATGGATAGATAGATGGATGGATGTTTGTTCCTTTATCACGCCAGAACGGCAAAACGGATCGGGATGAAATTTGGCTCAGAGATAGATTATAGTCTGGAAAAGGACATAGGCTACTTTTTATCCCGAAATTCCAACGGGAACGGGAACTACGCGGGTGAAACCGCGAGGCGCTGCTAGTTTATAATATTACTGAGATTTGTGTGATTTGTTCAAACATCTTAGTACTTAGACGCGCTAGAGCGAAATCAACCAAGTTCGGTATGAAACGACGCAGAGCAATAGCAGTTTTACTTATTATTAGTATATAAGTTACTTATTTTGTTAAATATTATTGAATATATAACAGTAAATTACACATTTTATTATTTACTGTAATAATTAAATAATTTATGTTTATAATATTGCCTATTTAATTTAATTATCTAAAGAGACGCAATTGCGGTTTTCCTGTAAGTACCTATTACATTTTAATAAATTACTTATTTTGAGGAGTCAATAAAATAATTTGATACCTCAATAAAATATCTTTAAGTTGACGGGTTATTATAAAGATAATGGGCATTACCCCCGAATGAGAAAAAGGCCAATAAGGCGATTACCAGGGGGAGGCCTGCGTCCAGCTGTGGACCATTATAGGCTGTTGAGGGATGTGAGGTGAGTTACAATCCTTGGTCCTGAGGCGGGAACCGTATTCGCACTCACACCTTCACCTACTACGCCACAAAGGTTGACCTATGAGTTTACTGTTTACGCTAGTATACTTGTAGGTATAGTATAATATAATTACATAACATTGCGCATAAATGCCATCTGTATATTAAACATAAAGAGATAATTTTACTACTACTACGCATGCAGAGATAAGAATACTATTGCGTTACATTGCTAGTTAAGGGCATGGTATGTTAGTCATAAGTATTATGTCTACTACACTCGTTATGAGCCTGATCAGGGCTTGGTTTTTCGAGTACGGTAGACTCGCATAAGTCCTGGTCAGGGTGTACCATAGTCGTAAAACCGACCCCTGATTTGGGTCCAAGGGAGTCTAGGGGATGTTTAACGTGAGAAAATATGACCCTAAAATTGTGATTTTTAAATTGGTTCTCGGTGAATGTAAAATAATTTTAAGGTGTAAAAAAATACCTAGTTTTTATTTGTTAACGCTATCCCACTCACGCAGGGAAAATTATGAGAATTAATACTATCCCAAAATTGACTTGAACTCGGTATGGTACTCGGCCTGATGGTGCAAAAAGTTAGCGCATTACGGCGCTTGCGCTTGGTGAAAAGTCAGTTGTTCGATAGAAAAGAACAAGCGCTTTTTAGTTTTTTTTTTTGCTTTTTTTTGCTATCAGACTAAAGACCGCAACTCGTCTACTAGTTTCGGAGCTAAGAGGAATTTAATGTGTAGAATAAAAGTGGGTGCGCGTTGAAGTCTTTTGTATTCTACGCCCTGGGCCGTCGTCGTTGTAGCCTGTGCTACGAAGATCAAGTTGAAAATGTTTATTGTTATTGGCAAGGAGGGGGGGGGGGGGGGGGGGGGGGGGGGGAAGTTGGGGATGTTAAGATATATCACAGGAAACAAAGCAAAATCATCTACACAATCTGAAATTTACCACTCTCTGCGTCGTCTAATTGGAGACATAATTATGACTTTTATCATTTTCACGCAAGTGTCCACTATGAATGCCGCACAAAATATGTCCTGCCTCTACCTTAGCCACACTTGTTGTAGGATGTTTGTAAACAAACCGCCCATACTTAACCTAAAACTCAAGCTTTTGACGCATCTTTTTTTAAGCAATTGACATTGCATGTGCATTTGAGATCCTTCCTTCAATAAATATTGCTTACAAATATATCTGAAACTCAAGCAAGTGAGTTTTTGTTATGTGTGTCATGGTTTATGTACGAACATTCTATAAAACGTACCTTGATGTCTGTCTGTACCTTTCTTTTTTTCATGTTGGTTATTAATAATAACTTTTGATCATCGTTCAGCCACCGCTTAACTAGAAATTGAATATCTACTACGAATCGTAAATTGAAACTACGTTATCAGTAGAAATTATACAGAGGCACTATGATTAGTTTTATGATGACGCATTAAAACTTTAATAAGTAGGTATTCATATGGAAAGTATTGATTTTGAGTCATTTGAGTACGCATAAGTTAAGTTTTTTTTTTTTATTGTTTATACTATTAATTATGTACGGTATTAAGCACATTTATGAAAAGTGTCTCAATTAGAATATATAGTAGTGCAGTGTTATAGTGTTAGTAAGCCACTAAAAAAATAAAAATAAATTATTCAAAGGCAAAGTGCCATAAAAATACATTTAAAATTTACATTATCGGGTTTCACGCATAATTTGAAAACGCTAGACTTAGTGGACGCTATATTGCTCTGTGGTCATGACACCAGGTTGACTGTGTACGCACCTAAGCAAATGCGCTGATGTTGCTGATGATAATAGATACTTCTTAGTTTACGTACTCAGCCGTATATTGTAATAATATCGCGCTTAATGTGTGTTAAAAAACTGATCAAAAAAATTTTAAACATTAAAATTATTTTTTTAAATTTATTCCCTTTTTTATGAACTAAAACCAATATTTTCCGACTGCTTTTTGCTTAAGCTATCACAATCATTTTGTTATTAGATTTTTTCTCTTAAAGAGTAAAATACACTTTTAAAAACTAGAGTCAAAAGGTCCTTTCGAATTCTAGATGAATTATTTTAACCCTAAATAAAAACCCTGTTTGTTTATTCATCTTATTTCTGTAATAAATAATTAGTACACCATTAAATGTAAGCCACAAAGCCAGCTTATTGGGCAAAACAACACAATTTGTGGGCCACCCACACAAGTACCTGTTGGAATCAAACCTACACTCAATTGTTAGAATAATGTTGCTTGCTACTGTATTTTATTGTGATTGTATCAGAAAATTATGTGTTTGGTAGATCTGATTGGTAAGATAGAGACAGATTTACGTTTGAGAATTCCGTAGGTAAATTTTGCTTGGTCTGAATCTATAAAATAATGTTTGAGGGTGCGATTCCCATTGGATATGGCTCAGGCGAAAGTGTCTTTAAACCGCGTACACCATTCATCCCTACCCCTGTTGCCGTGTGCTTTGCTTTGACAGTTAATAAATTGCAGGGACAGAAATTAAAGGTGTTGACCTAAGTTAGTATTACTATAACATTAATGGCCTAAGGTCTCATTGTTTTTCTTACGGCCTACTATATTGTGCCCGTCATATTTTTGTGTGCGCTCCAGAGGGGAAAACGTTAAATGTGCCGCTAGGTCAAGAATCATTGCAGGTCTAAGTCTACTTTGACGGTAGACCACCTCCAACTCCACTCCACGCGGACGAAGTCGCGGAAACAGCTAGTAAAATTATAAATACTATATCGACTGATATTGATATGGATCAGTTAAGCTACCTGTAGATTGTTTGCAACAGTCTGCAGTTTGCTCAATTGTTTCAATTGTAAATACAAGTATTTATTTAATAATATATATATAATAATAATGATTTTTCAAGCCTACGGAACCCGAACGAAAAATAATACTATTTCAATATTAGATTAACTTTCAACTGCGAGGTCCGATTACAGGTATTAGGTACTTCTTAACCGCATAATATTATATTTTCTGTCGGTCGGTACTTACACCGCAAGACCGTTTGCCAGATAGGACAAACTGGTAGAGTAGGGAGGAGAGTTGTTCGATGAGAGTTTGTGTCGATAGTTATTGTTTTGCAAAAATAAAATCTAAATTCGGTGAATTTTTTTAATTGGAATGAATTCAGGGATCTTTTGTAGAATAATTTTTAACGGAATCATGGAGAAAGATTTTTTAATAAAAGTATAAGAAACAAAACTTAATTAGTAGGTATGTAACATATTGTTTTGAAAATAGAAAAGTGATCGCCTAATAATTCTAAATTGGAAAGGTTTTTATCTTCTCTTTATCTTTTTATTACTTACCGCATTTTCGTTCTTTAGTATTTATTATTGTGATAGATTTTGATAAACATGTTAAGTTACCTTTTTGGATAGTCTCCATGAATATAACCACCATATGAGATATTTAGCTAAGCAGAGAGAGATTTCGCTCTCTCTCTCTCTCCTTCGCGAAATTAGGTTCGATAAATAGTATAACCCGTGAACTCTATCTTCAAACCTATCGATAATTTTTAAAATACAATCACATCACTACCCCAGAAGATGCATTAAAACCGATGGTAGATTTTGATCCACGCACGCGCCAGACTTGAAATTCAAGTTGTAATGTTATACGGGACTATTTATTGCGTCTCTACATTTGCACTCTACAATACCATGGCTACACACGCAATTGTTCAGATTTATATAGATAATAGGTACTTTATTCATCACCTTAAAAACAAATGGTTTTTAATTAAACATATTACATTATGAATTATTATGACTATTAATTCCTAGTTTATCTTAAACTGTCTCCTAAGCACGTCTGAAGTCGTTGTTGTTCGACAGCTCTTTAATAAAAACAGGTCAAATTTGGAATTTGGGACTAGGTCAAATCAGTGATTTGTACAAGAGCTATTTTACATAAATATTTTGAAGAAAAAATATTATCTAGAAAATATAGATCCAAGAATTCGTACCTAAGTAGGTACGTTTGGCCTCCCAACCATTTTCTGTGATATCTTGTTTTTTTCTGTATTATGGCACCTGTACACATTGGCCCAGCGCCCTGGGCCGCAGACCTACTTGGCGTATGTTGGTAGTTTTTCGGCAATCATTGGCCGGCAAACCGACTAGTGACCGTTTTATGTGCACACATGAAAGGATCTTGGCACGTTCTGCCAAAAGTGAACACTTTCGAAACAAAGCGTGCGAAGCTGCGGGCAGACGCTATGTTGTATGATAATTAAATGTGTTCATATTTAATTATCGCTTTGTTTCTATGAAAACGATAAAAGGCTATGTCTATCCCATAGGAAATGATTTTCTGGATCAAGAGTAGGTATCCTATGTTTATTTCCAGGTTCGGATCTTCATTTTTGCCAATTTTCAGCCTGTAGTTTTGGCCTTGTAATAAACATCCATTCATCCAAACTTTCGCATTTATAATTAAACAAACATACTGTGTATTTGTACAGTGAGTTTATATTTATTTATTTAAATTGCCGGGATTTGCCGACTTTTTGCCTTACTGCCGATGAGATTTCGTATCGTAGAGTGTGCAATACACTCGTATCGTAGAGTGTATGAGTGTGAGTGTTCCCGGCAATGGGATTTCGTATCGTAGAGTGTGCAATACACTCGTATCGTAGAGTGTATTGCACACTCTACGATACGAAATCCGATCGGCTGTTTATATTTGGGCAAACATGGTGGCCCATCGCATGGGCCTAATGTGTACACGCCGCATTAGATAACCCTATGTCTTCACTTTACGTCTGTTTAGTGATGATAATTATACGCATTCAGAATGTAAACTACAGCAAGAGTCATCAAGTCATCAAAAATTGGAGACCCAAAAAAGCACTCAGCGTCAGTACCTCAAGTTGTTTATTGCACAGATAAACCACTAAATGACAAAGTAGTCGATTTTTCCAGACCAGCTACCTTTTAACCCGATCCATTTATTGCACAATCCAAGACCATTATCGCTGTACCGTTCTAGGCTAATAAATCAAATGTAAACGCTTGGTTATTCGTTGTTACCGCATGAGGTATGTGGCCACTTAGAAGGGGCTGGCGTTACACCGAACTGTACCAGAAGTGCTTCTGATTTTATAAGAGCGACACGTTGGAAATAATAATAATAATGCTGGACAATTCACACAACATTATCTAGCCCCAAGCTAAGCAGAGCTGGTGTTATGGGTACTAGATAACTGATATACATAATGCAATACAATACATAGATGGATATTTTTTTATTATACAGTATATGTAGTCCACAGGTGATCGGAATGCTGGCTTTTATTTCGGTCAACGAATTAGCATTGCCATTCAACGTGGCAATGCTGCCAGCATTCTGGGCACTTTGCCTTCTGGTGACGGCTTAGATTTTTAGAAAATAGTAAGTTATTAAGTAAAAAGTAATTTAAGTGTAAATATTAGTTGTAATTATACATAGAAAATGACCAGAACACCCTGCACAAATGTCTGCAGATCGTACACACATTTGTCCCGAGGTGGGAATCGAACCCGCAACCTCCTGCGTTGCAGGCAGGCCTTCGCTCACCGCGCCACAGAGGTCGTCAAATAAGTGATGTATTAAATTTGGAAATTTGAAGAACGGTTTCACTATGCGGTAAATAGGGAAATTGCAGTCGCCTGGCATGTCGTCACGTGGAACTTTAACTGACTATATCTTCATATTTTTTTGTTAATAAGAATTCCTTATTAGTAATTAAAAAGTTACTAATAAGGATAAAATCAAAAGACTTCAGCCTCTAGTCTAGCGGATAAAAACGGCTTTTACACTCAGATATCGAGGAGCAAAAATACTCTTTCCTCGCTGAGTTGGGAAGAAACGTTACGTGTTGCACTCGAGTGCAAAGATTTTTTACCTCGTGCTCTTTTGATTCCCTCGCTAACGCTTAGGATTCTAATTTAAGAATCCTTCGCTTGCTCGGTCATCAAAATTGAGCACGCGGTTAAAAAGCAACTTTGCACTCTTGTATAAGAAATAATTATTTTCGAAGTCAGTTAAATATAAACTACATCGGTGTGACTGACTCCTACATCTTTGTGTCGAGTTCGCTACCTCTTTACGAGCAAGTAGTTAAACGAAGCTCATACTCGCACTGTAATACCTTCTGCTTTGTCTTTAGCTTTATTATGATTTATTTAGTTAGCGGTTTACTACGGCGGCTTAAGAATACCTAATGTGTCGTCTGAAACAAAGGGAAAATCAGAAATAGGTGGAAATATTTACGCTTTCAAGTTTTCTATAATCAACGTCACCAAAGTTGTGCTTTAGTTTAAAAAATACTAGTTTCTGCCCCGGTTTCGCATGCTTTGTTTGTATGAAAGGGCTTACGATTAATTTAATGTGATGGAAACTGACCTTATGGGTTAAAAAGTAGCCTATGTGTTATTTTAAGTCAAGAACTTCAATATTTTAGATTAAATTTTAGACCAGGTGTTAATTTGATTGTGGAGAAACCAAGACTTGGTTTGTAAAACAAATAAACCAAATTAATAAATATAAGTGCTAATCATGCTATATTAGTGCTTTGTATAGAAGTGTTGTCTCTTTGCGTATAGCTCGATTTTGTATTTTAACCAAGTCTTGGTTAAAATACAAAATCCAAGATGGATGCGTCAACCTGAAGATAGGGACAGGGAAGACGCTTAGGCGCTCATTAAGGACGGCATATGTCCAGCAGTGGACTTACATAGGCTGATGATAATGATGATCTATAAGTAAGTATATTATACCAATGGTATAGTTTACTTAATAAACTAGGTAGAGTAAGTTGGGTGTTAGTTGAAAGAAAGTGTGGCAACCGAAACTAAGTCAACCGATAAGTTCAATAACTTTTCTCACTCAACTGTATAACCTTAGCTTAAAAGCTGTGACACTGATAAAAATCTAAACAAAGATAAGCCAACCGAAACACCACAAATCATTTTGGAATCTGACCACTATGCTGACAATCATAAGGTATATAAAGAAAACGATACTGTTACAATTGACGGTAAGAATAAGATTGATTTCAGGGGACTATCGATCATACAAAGTTTATAAGACGCAAGATTAACTTTCGAATTGAAATAGGTGTAATGTGACACGACCTCATCAGTAGATAGGACTACAATGTATTGATTAGGAAGATAGATAAACATAAAATACTACGCAGGTTTGAAAAGACGAGAGAATCAACATCAACTAATGTCGGAAAGGTTGAAGGGTCAAATCATGAGTGTGCTACCAAAGAAGTTTTCGTAACGAGATAGGAGCGGCTTTGTCATAACGACTGTCTATTAGTATCAAAAGAAAATATGTCTTTAAGAAATAGTATAACGAACGAAAATTGAGCTTCGAACATCGAGTTTGTTTGTACTCCTTTGATAAATCTATTTTATTTCGTTTGTTAATTCCACCGTAGGAACCTGTTGATACGCATAATGTCGTTCTATTCTAAATAATTTTCTTAATTTAACATCTTAGGTACTTAATTATAATTGTGTATACATCACAAGTTTGGTGTAAAGGAAGGAAACACCATAACGATTGTGTGCAGAAGCGAAAAAAATAAGTAGACAGACAGTGATTCCTTTAAACAGTTAACTATTCAACACATAAAATATACAAATAATTAGCTGTAAAGGGGCCTCAAATCCCACCAATATTATAAATGCGAAAGTTTAGATGGATGGATGTTTGTTACTCAATCACGCAACAACGGCTGAACGGATCTGGATGAAATTGACAGAGAGATAGATTACAGTCTGGAATAGGACATAGGCTACTTTTTATTCCGGAATCCCCACGGGAACGGGAACTACGTGGATGAAACCGCGAGGCGCTGCTAGTTAATAATAAAGTCGGAAATAAAATAGAATTATAATTATGTTCAATGACATGTCAAGGAATGTCATAATGATGCAGCTAAATAAGGGCATTAGTTTTGGTATACCTCTAGATCAGAAAGCTGTAAAAACGTAGAAAAAATAGCGTCCAACTGTTGGACTCCTAATCTTCAACCCACACGGTTGCTAACTTTTTTCTTTAGCATATTTTTGTAGGAACCCGACGGTATGTTAAATAGTCACTGTTTCATTAATGGTAGTTTCTTTACAACTGGTATCACAATGCCAAAGAATAATGCGTAGCGCTAGTTTGACACCACGCTGTCGCGGGCGGCCGCGCATGAAACTTGGTTTATTTTATACTAGCAGCGCCTCGCGGTTTCAACCGCGTAGTTCCCGTTCCCGTAGGAATTTCGGGATAAAAAGTAGCCTATGTCCTATTCCAGACTATAATCTATCTCTGTGCCAAACTTCATCCAGATCCGTTCAGCCGTTCTGGCGTGATAAAGGAACAAACATCCATCCATCTATCTATCCATCCATCCATCTAAACTTTCACGTTTATAATATTAGTGATAGTGATTGTTTGGCAACGCGACGCTCTATCTAGAATCTAGACATATTAATCTCAAAGCTTACATTACTTTTTTCATTGATAGTCTAGTTTTTATTGACAACTTAACAAGTTATTGCTTCGGTAAAAATCTTATAGAGATAGACAAGACCGTTTCAAAATCATCTAATCCTGCTAGCTAGCATGTTGTTAATTCCAACTTTAAAACATAACAAAGACTTTTTTTATCAACAGGGCTACCTGCAAACTACAAAAGGACTAAAAACCGTTTAGTTACAAGTCACAACGAGACCGGAACCAAAGCATAAATCATTTGCAAGCCACACTTTGCAAACTTCAATAGACAATCTGATACTTTGTTTTCACGACGCATATCCAATACTTGACAAAGTCATTAAATCCAGCAGTATAGAGTTCAATATTGGACGAAATTGGCTCTTTAAAAAGCAAAACGAAGGTGGTGTAGTCACACAAAATAAGCTCAAGTAAGCTGCTACAAAGGCTTATGGGCGTTTCGCTTCATTTAGCAAAAGTATATCGAATTCATCTCCTGTAATGTGTATTATGTTTTTATTAAAAATAGTTTGTAGAAAATGGCTGTTCCAATGGTGATGAAGTTTTACGATGTGTGCTTACTTTCTTGTATATCTAGCAAGTGCATTTAGGTACAGTCACAGAAAGAAAATAGTTTATTTTATTCTATATGAGAATAAATCTAAAATTAAGTTATTGAGATGGCAGCAAAAAGTACCTAGTCGAAATTTTGTAGTTTTACTTCATAAAAAAAACAATTCAAAGTTTTCAGTTTTTTTAACACTGAATGTTATTGCGTCATACGTAAACTGAAAAGTATCAACTGTCATCAGCAATATCAGCGCATTTGCTTTGGTGCATACACAAACAACTGACGTCATGACCACAAGGCAATATGGCGTCCACTTCTTCCAGCGTTTTCGTCAAATTACGCGCAAAACCTGATAATGTACATTTTTAAAAGCTTTTTTTTTGGCACTTATCGAAAGAATAAAAAAAAAATCTAGTGGTTTATTAGCTCTATTCCTACTGAGACACTTTTCAAAAATGATGTGATACTCTACTTCCAATGTCTTTTTCTTCTGTGTCTGTAACTTCTGTAGAGGTTTCATTGCTACTTTAATCATATATTGCGGTCAAACGCCCGTTAAACGTCCACTATTTTGTTTTGTCTCCTATCTCGTCACGCACTTATTATACGCGCGTAATGGATGACACACTACAGATAGTCACGACTTGTCATCGATGATGGAATTGACTTAGTTAATAATGATGAGCATCAATTATTAACCAACAACAGTTTAATTTAATTCTTAAAAAAAAAGTCCTTTAGGTATTTTGCGTTTGGACGCACATTGACTTACGCATAATGACCAATGAAAAAACATCATGAATACGCAAAATGACCAACCTTTTTGACTTCGACACAAAAGGATGGAAAATTATTTAAATTAGACAGTTTCACACAAAGGCCAATAAACATTGCTAGATAAATAGTTTATTGCAGTTATTGTTTCTACTTATAACTTTATTGCAGTTATTGTTTTTACTTGGGAACAATAAATAATATAAACAAAACAAAATAAGTGGCCATTGGCAGTCTTATTGCTCAAGAGCGATCTTTCCCAGACGACCTTGAATGACTATGGCATAAAGTTTTCCAAATTCATGACTTAGCAGAAAGCTCTCTAACTTCATTAGAAAATAACTGTATTGGTTGACTGGTAGAAACCAGTCAACTAATACAGCACATGACTGTAGAGAAAGAACAGAAGAATAGTGGAATAAAAACAGGCCATATGACTAGCAGTGTGTGAGGCACACTGCTGGGCATACGTTGTGTGAGGCTGCGGTGATAATTTCCATGAACTAAGCACTTACACCAACCAATACGTAAATCATGCACCATAATTTCGTCATAATAACCATTAATCGATGTCGCCTATAAAACCAGAAAGGCAGCACGTGACGCCACTTGAGATTAAAAAGCACGTACGACACATGTAGCTGGCTGGATGGATATATCGACACTGTTCATTCTTTAGACCACTTTAGAGATACGTCACTTTGAACTGGTAAGGTGTAGAGTTTGGAATATTAGTTAATGTTTGGTTGTTTTTTTCAATTTTAATAAAAACTTCATCAGCGGCATTATCACCCCATACAAGTCCACTGCTGGAGATAAGCCCTAAGCCATACGACGCCACAAAAAGCGGTCCTGAGCCGTCCATCCGTTTCATCCATCGATTCCCTGCGACCGCTACCGGCTCCAGTGTCTTCGTCGGCCCATCAAGTGATGGTCCATTTCGCGTTGTAATAAAAACTTCAACACTGTCAAATTTAGGTCCGAACTGATAAGTTCATGCCTACAGCGGAATCTCCACTAGTACCGTTCACAATTACTATTCAACGAGAGCGTTTTTGAGCCTAAAAGTTTTCGTTCAAATTTTAAAAAAGCTTAAGTCTGTTTGAAGTATTCCCGTTTCAGCACCAATTTTTTGGGCACCTATGCATTGAGAACCAAAGGTAATTGAGCCATTTGAGCACGAATCAATATATTATCGTGGTGCTCAAATGGGAACAAGAAATAAAATTTGATTCTATTCCCCACTGAGCACCAGCTTCTAGTGATGGGGTGTATAATAAAACATATCGATAAAAAGTTTATCTCAGTAGGTACTCTCTACCTACTCTCTACTAGTCAAATAGTTCGTTTTAACTGTGTCATTTATTTTGAAGAACCTGTTGGTACTGTCTGGTGTAGGGTCCATCCAGTCCAATATTAATAAATGATAAAAAAACCTTGTCCATAAACCACACACGTGTCTGTGTATCGTCACTATGACAGCCAATTATCAACGGTCTACGATAAAATAGTCATTATGATGGACATTTTAATGTTTGACATACATTCATAAATAAAGCTTTTACAGTTCTTATAATGTCCTTGTTTTTAATTGTAACTATTGATTTATTGGGTTTGAGCGTCGATCTATGTATCTCTCACAAAATAAAATGCATTATTTAGTGTTTAGCTAGCATTATACCTGTTCATTACGGATATAAGCGGGTTAACTATGAACCATTATTACTGTGTAGCTAGGTTTGTCAGATTGTCAAATGTTTGTAAGATTATACATTTCTAAGTAGATTATCAGAGTTAAGGACATTTAGGTCGATTTAAATGATTTTTGGCTTATTCGTCAAGTATCTTTTTTTGTGTTACTGTATGGTTTTTAACGATAAATTATCGGGCACTCACTTACCTTGTAAAAATGAAGATATTGTGTTCTTCACTAGCACCAGTATGAAATACTTACCTGAAACAAAATTAAAAACATTAAAAACGGATATCTTCAAATATCATTTTGCCTTATATTTTATGAGCGTGTTGGTATATTAATATTTTACGGCCACCGAGTAATGTAACACTTCGTGGTTGAACATTTATTAATATGCAATGAGATTTATAGGCGGTGGCAGGTTACATACACAACTACAAAGATATATATGTTTTATGTAGTTATGTATTACTGTACTTGTCGCTCTGGGTTGTAGTTGTGCTCTCAGTGGGTCACCGATGGGTCAAATTTGATGCATACCTTGAACTTATGATTTTTGTTTCC
The DNA here is from genome assembly GCA_947086465.1 of Eupithecia exiguata. Taxonomy (NCBI): domain Eukaryota; kingdom Metazoa; phylum Arthropoda; class Insecta; order Lepidoptera; family Geometridae; genus Eupithecia; species Eupithecia exiguata. Next base: position 2,134,474 of record OX352246.1, read on the forward strand.
AAGACATTCAAGGTATGCATCAAATTTGACCCATCTGTAACTCACTGAGAGTGCAACTACAACCGGCGGCGGCAGATTTGGCCGAAGATCTCAAGAGGCGCAAATATGCAGGTCTCGACAGAGCCTACGCATTTGCTCCCCTTGGAGTCGAAACCCTAGGTCCGTGGGGTACCGAGGCTCTCCGGGTTTTCAAAAAATTATCTGAGCGTCTGGTAGAAGCGACGCGTGACCCGAGAGCTGGTGAGTATCTGGCGCAGCGCATCAGCATTGCTATACAGCGGGGCAATGCAGCCAGCGTCTTGGGCACGCTTCCGACTGGTATTGATATGGAGCTGAGTTGAGTTGAGCTACTTGTAGATGGTTTGCAACAGTCTGCAGTTAGCTCAATTGTAAATACTAGTTTTAATTTAATTCTATTTGATTGTAATTTTCTTTGTTAATAAAGTAATTACTACAACCTACTTGGATATTTGTATACATATTTTATAGGTATTCCTAAAAACTAATCAAGGAATTTGCGAAAGAATGCGTCACATAATGTAGGACAAGTACCTACTTTAGATCTGTCTGAAGTTAGCTCAACTGTTTCCAATGTAGGTAAATACTTATACTTTTTTCTATTCTTTAATTGTTTTATTTGTTAATAAAGATATATCTTTTTAATGTGTGTCAGCTTATGAGCTGACAACGACTGATTTTGGATGATAAACACACATGCAACTTCTCGCTCACTACTTCTATCACCGCTTGCTTTTTATGGTTACTTCCTTATTCTTTATGATAAAGACAATAAGGTGCCTATTATGATTTGGCTTCCAACCAGTTCTTGTTAATTTTAGTATCTAAAGTTCTCTTTTCACTTCGTGGTAATCGAGTAACAGGAAAATATCGTTCGATCATCAAATTCTGAGAATAACTCGTTGTTTGTTCGTTATTTTTTTTTGTGTTGTTTTTGATTCTACTATTTACTGTTGCTGAAACAAAATCATAGGTACTGAGAAAAAAGAAAACCGAAATGAAATGCGGTTGCGGAGGACTGTTTGTCGATAAAATCATTGATATTTACGATAGATTGTAAACCATCTGTCAAAAATTAATAACTTAAAAACATGACAAAGTTCAACTCTTGGCTTCTATGATCTCTTGATTTCTATTATTCAACTACACTTATGTACTTATCGCAACGATACAACATTACACTTCTTTACTTCTACATACCGAAGCGACAAAAATCAAAAATATCACTTTATTTTCGTGTCGGTGTTTTATTTTAAGAATTGACCTTTTCTAAGTGTACATTTTGTATTTATGGAAATAAAGAATTTTTGATTTTGATTTGTATAGGATTTCTGTAGTTCCATGTCCGCACGATAGATGCTATGCATTGGCAAATCCCATAGAAAAATAAAGCGTTACGATGACGTCTCGATACTATGGTCAAACAATGCTTAGGACTCTGTTCGTGAAACCAAAACCATAAATTAACTTTCATTGGATGAAATAAATAACAACTGCAGTGATCTCATGCATTTATTCGAGGATAATCTTTTGAAATAAACCAAGACTCGTTTTTGATTGACCGAAATCCTCATGTAAATGAGTGGTCAATAACGGACACAGTAATTGGAGTCAGACCGTCACGACTTTTGACCGTAGGATCAAAATTACGGGTTTCAAATGGGGTCAGGATTAAAAAAAAACTTTGTAGATGCGTGGTACCTATAAAATTAGTGTAATTAGTCTTTATTGACAAAGAAAATTAAAATCAAATAATAGAAACAAAAAAAGACGAAATATATCTTGACGCTTCCGACTGGTATTGAAATAAATAAATATTGCTGGACAATTCACACAGCAAGCTCTAGTACCCATAACACAAGCTCTGCTTAGCTTGGGGCTAGATAATGCTGTGTGAATTGACCAGCATTATTTATTATTTATTTTTACGATTCGTAAAGATTTTTAAGCAGGACTTTCTATCTATCCGTAACTACAATGTTTTTATCTTGAATTTTTTACAATTCACACGAACAAATAAATCTTATCGTATCAAATAACTCTACAATAATAAAACTATATCTTACTTGGAACACATCAAACAACAAAATAGGCAATTACTTTGTAATGGTCTAACAAAGAAGAAATTATAAAACTTTTCTTAATACTTACGCTCTTAGGCAATGATCCGTGAATTCTCACGATTATAAAAATTATAGCACTGTTACAACTACTAAATGTTTATATTTAATCAGATATAATCGTTACAAAGAGTTATAATGACAATCATGAACTTTATAGTACCTACGAGTATATACAGGGTGGATTATTTGAACGGGACAGTAAGGGAAGAGCATTCCTCAAACTACAAAATAATGTTAAGTACCTTAACGAGAATCGAACCCGCAACCTCCTGCGTTGTAGGCAGACCTTCGCCCACCGCGCCACATCGGTCGTCAAAAGAACAAAGAAAGAAAAATAAAGAAGTTAATATTTTTTTAATTTCGATATCCATACTCCATATCTTTCTATTAGGTACTCTACCATGAAACAATACGCCTTTGTCATTTGATTGCCCACACGTGATAATGTTCTTAGATCATAGTCGTGTCTGGTTACCTTCTGAATCATAGTTAGCTTACCAGTTAATAATAAGATCAAGTTACGCGTTATCTTAATGACTCTTATCGTTCAGCTCAAGGTTATTTTTAACCACATCAAAAAAGTAGGAGGTTCATTTATCATTTTATAACTTTGTCAATTATTCACATCAATAGACTGAAACCAAAGTACATAAATGGTTACTTGACTGCTGCTTTTACTCGCCTAGTGAATATTTTGACCACTGTAAAAAAAAACCTAATTTATGAACCTGCTGGGAAATGACATGTAATTAACCTAATTAGTAAAAAAATGTTTAGCTCAAGTTTAAACAAGGAAGTAATTATTTTGTTATAATAACAACTAAAAACCAGACTACAAAATCCACTAATTTTAACCGACGAAAAACAAAAGAGGTAGGATGTTCTATTTTTTTTTATGTTAATGTTCATCGATTTTTCCGTCTATTTATGGATCGATTTGGAAAATTATTTTGCTATATAGGTGTAGATATAATCCCGAGGCGGTCCATTCTAATGTTATTTCCGAGGGATTAGTACAAGTCCCGCCTCGCAAAACTGATTTGAAGTTTTACGGGACTGCAATCCTTCAGAATAAAACCTTTGTTTTGGTTGAGATTAGCTTAAAGCTTTAGCCAGCTAATATCAACCAACAAATGTTTATATAACATAGTACACTACTTTAGAGGACAGATCGCTTCACCTCAGGCCAGCACAAAGTAGGTGCCAGCCCAAGGGACGACCTGAGCCCTTCAAAAACCGTTTCGCCCTTTACGGACATTGCCCAGCGATTAACAGGGCCCAATAATTTCCTTACTCAATAGATTGAGGCACGAAGTCAACATGTTTATGGTTCTCGCCCGACTCATTTCGCGAAACGCTTCGATAGCGCGATCTACGCTCCGTTCACTTTTAGCAGCGACATCTAGCTATATTTTTGTGAAGCTTTTGGTATTTTGCTTTAGCTCTTTGCTGGTTGGTACTGAAGTGAATATCAAGGATCCCTTGACATTGCGTATTATAGAAGTCTATACAATTTTCTTAGTTTTTTATACTTACGTACTATGAAAATCTTTAACATGAACTAAAATTCCACAAAAATACATAAATTAACTAAATTTTTGACCCTATTAGTTTTATTGAATCAAAACAGGTCCTTTCATAACAATAGCACCATTTGGATTAGAAGCAGGTCATGTTTTACAATAAAATGATTGACCACAATAATTGGATGACGCTCCCTTGTAGAATTTTACGGACCATGAAAATGTGTAGAATTGAAGCGAGTTTATTTCATAATCATTCTAACCAGAGATTGTTATTGGAGTACTTGTAACAAGATAATTTACATAAGATTAACTTGTTTATTTTGAAGCTAGTGCATTGTATTATAGCTTTTAATTTATGCAATGCCAAAGACAGCCATGTTTTGCATAGTTCATACACCACAACTGAAACCGTTACACCTTTTATGATAATAAAATTTTTTATGGAATAAAATTAGCTACTTAACGTGACGCGACGACACGGGAGCCATTTTAATGTATGAGTATTGTTGGTTGAATTATGTCAAGTTTTTTGTAAAAAAAAAAAAAAAACTAGCGTGGCAGGCGTAGGTCCAACAGCGACGCAGGAGGTTGCAGATTCAATTCCCGCCATGGGTAAAATGTTTGTACGTGCTCCAGATTTTTGTTCCAGAAGTGCTCTGGGTATTTTCTATGCATAATGAATATTATCAATTTAATGTAATGTTTTGTATTATGTAGGTATGTCTGTCATCTAGTACTTTTATCTTATGTTCTTCTTAGCTTGGGGCTAAATGATACTGCGTGGATTATCCAGCATTATTTATTTATTATTTGAATTTTTTTCATATAATTTTATATGTACCTATTTATACTTTTTTCACCTTCGCCCAGCAGTGGGACAACATAAGGGATATTTTTTTATTAATATACCAAATAAGTGTGATGATCTGTATTAGTAGATGATAGTTTGATGAAATGATCTACATTTTTGTTTTTCAAAAATTTTAATTTCTTAATCTATGTACTTTTAATTTAAACTAATACTTAGTATGAAGACCTAAATAGACAGATAGATATTTTTAAATTCCCATCTGACCCAAGATCAAATCCTCCAACGTAAAGCTTCCTCGCTATAAATTATCATTCGTTCCGAGTCGAAAACAAAAAAAAAGCTTAACATAAAAAGTTACAAAATTGGATATAGGAGGTGATCTTTACAAAGACCTATTGTGCTTGTCTGGACTTGTTCAGACACCTGTTTTGGGTACACCTGTGATATATTATTACTTTACCGTTTTCGAGGGCTTTTTAGCTTCTTTTATATTGTTTTTTACTACTATTTTTAGCTTACGTTGCTTCATAATATAAGTTTCTATTATAGGTAAGGACTAGTTTTGTATCCGGTTTCGCTTTTGACTTGTTTTTGTTTAGTCCTGTTTTGGAGTCAAAACACCTTTGGTGGGTAATTATTGTTTTATTGCTTTCATAATTGAACCGTTGCAGTTGTGTTTGTATATTTTTATGTATTCACCATTATAACACTGGAAATTATATGTACAAGGCAAGTCATATTGTACAATTGGAGCAAGATTCATAGTTCTTTAATTCTCATTCTGATGTTCTAATATTAATTTATAGTCATCTAACAGACAGATAGACAGACAGACAGAGTTACTTTCTAGTTTATAATAATATATAGTTTATTATAGTAATATTGTATTGATATTGAAGTATTGATTGATGCATAGAGATCAAATTACTTTGATAGAGAGAGAGGTAACATACTAAAAGCCCACAACAGACGGAGCTATAATATATTATGTGTATTAATATAGTAAGCATCACAGAAAATTACAATCAAATAATAGAATGAAATTAAAACTAGTATTTACAATTGAAACAATTGAGCTAACTGCACACTGTTGTAAACAATCTACAAGTAGCTCAACTGATCCATATCAATACCAGTCGGAAGCGTGCCCAAGACGCTAGCTGCATTGCCCCGCTGTATAGCAATGCTGATGCGCTGCGCCAGATACTCACCAGCTCTCGGGTCACGCGTCGCTTCGACCAGACGCTCAGATAATTTTTTGAAAACCCAGAGAGCCTCGGTACCCCACGGACCTAGGGTCTCGACCCCACTACTTAAATTACGACTACGACTATAGCAAGCTATTACGGTATAGCAAACTGCCACAGATGGTGGCTATGCTATAATATATAGTTTAATTTAGTCATTAGCTCTGCGGCCGTCATGTCTTACTATACGAAAATATATCGCGCTACATCTGTTGACATATTTTAGTGACGTAATAAAAATATACGTTAGTATAGCTGCGTCTGTGGTCACTCGCCGATTCATCATCATCATCATCAGCCTATATCAGTCCACTGCTGGACATAGGCCTCCCCTAATGAGCGCCATAGCGCCCTGTCTTCAGCTTTACTATTCTTAATACTTTATGTATACTTTGCTCGCCGATTACTATAGCAAATATATTTAATATACCGTGCTCTGATTATATTTATATAACAGAGTAGGTAGGTTCATTATTTTTTAACTGCGGGCGTATCTAGGTAATGCCAGATGGAAATACAGCTCTGATACACAGACCCAGGCCTAGGGCTTCTAACTACACGAATCGCGCGACCGCTTTCACATGGATTCTATGACCTTCGTGTACCAATCTGCTACGGAAACTCTACCAGGCACTTATCTGAAACTTTCCATTACTTCTCTGTCATCTTGTAGAATTGATCTAACGTCAAAACAGCAGACGCTTGAGATTCGCATACAGTAGAATAGGTGCATTGCAAAGGATTATTAAGGTTTTAACTCCGAAATATATATAACTAGCAACGCCTCGCAGTTTTACCCGCGTAGTTCCCATTTCCGTGGGAAATCCGGGATAAATAGCCTATGTTCTATTCCAGACTATAATCTAACTCTGTGCCAAATTTCATCCAGATCCGTTCAGCCGTTCTGGCGTGATTGAGTAACAAACATCCATCCATCTATCTATCCATCCATCCATCCAAACTTTGACATATAAATGTCAAGCCACTTCCCACTCATATTATAAAATATGAGTGGGAAGTGGGATATAGCTCCGTCCATTGTGGGCTTGTGTTATTGTAGAAATTTCTAATCTATGGTATTACCAAATGTATGCATACTAGTACCTACCTACTAATTCACGTTGATTTGTCTATTAATTTCAAGTGAGTTGTAACCAAATATCAGTCATTATGTTAAAGCCAGAGTCTCGGTGGCAGTTGCACCACCCAGACTCTGGTTTTAACGTAATGACAAAACCTTAATGACGACCGATGTGGCGCGGTGGGCGAAGGTCCGCCTGCGACGCAGGAGGTTGCAGGTTCGATTCCCGCCTCGGGACAAATGTTTGTACGATCTGCAGATATTTGTTCTGGGTGTTCTGGTCGTTTTCTATGTATAATAAAAAATATATATCTATGTAATGTATTGTATTATGTCTATCAGTTATCTAGATAGATAGATAGATAGAAAATTCTTTATTGCAAACATAAATTAATAATAATACAGACAAAGATTAAAGAAGTAAGAATATGAGACAATTGGCGGTCTTATCGCTAAAAAGCGGACTCTCTACCAGACAGCCGTGGATGGATAGGATCGTTTAGTACCCTTATCACAAGCTCGGCTTAGCTTGGGGCTAGATAATGTTGTGTGAATTGTCCAGCATTATTTATTACAAAAACTACATCAAAATCCGCTGCGTAGTTTTAAAGATCTAAGCATACATAGGGACAGACAGTGGGAAACGACTTTGTATTTAAATATGTAGTGATGTAGAAAGTTTGGATGTTAAGATGTTTGGTTGTTTGTTACCTCTTCACGTCAAAACTACTGAATAGATCAAGCTGAAATTATGAATACAGGTAGTTCTTAGCTTGGAATAAAACATAGCTATTTTTATTCCCATTATTTGATTTAACTACTAACAATAATATTCCAAGCGATAAAACACATGCATTTACTTTTCGCTAAGTTTAAGTTATTCCGTTATGTAAATTTAAGTAATTTATGTTTGGACTTAAAACTTCTCCGGCAGTTTACAATGGTCTGTTTTGATTATGATTTTCTGAACTTTTTTAAAATTAATAATAGAGTGCGAGATACATTTTCTGCAAAAGCCCTAATAAACAAAATCAAAACTAGCCCCGCGGCTTTGCATGCGCTTTTTCTGGTTAAGAAGAACCTTATAGGTAATATTGAAACTCCAGATCAAGGTCTATTTTAGTTATAATCAGACAGATCTGATCAACAGTTTTGGCCCTTTCTTCAGCTAAATAATCCTAACTAATATTATAAATGCGAAAGTGTGTTTGTTTGATTATTATGTTCTCCCTCCACGCCCTAAGTAAGCACCCAATCGACTTGATTTTTGGCTTAGAGTTAGTTGAACGGATGTAGAGAATCATAGGCTAGGTTTTGTCCTAGTAAAACATCAAATTCCCATGGGAGATTTACGGGAATGTTGCCCCTTGAAATAAGAAATTCGGATTTAACGTGGGTAAAACCACGGGAAACAGCTAGTCCATAAATATTTTAAGAAAACTGTCGCTTTTTTATTATTCTACGTAGCCTGAGTCCACGAAATTGGTTTCACTATAGCATTCTAAGTACCTATACTAAGTCCGAAGTGAGTGATGCAATTAGACTAAAACATCAAACTAACTACCTACCTTCTTTGCTTACGAACTTTTATCATTAATGGAAAACACAAATAATGTCATAAGAAATTTCACAAAGCAAGTCTGCCATTAAAAATTCGAATAGGCTCTTGACTGTTTTCATAAAAACCAAAACAAGTAAAGTGTATCCCCGCTAACAAAGACTAACGGCTTACTCAAAAGGTATGATAAAGCCTTTTTAAATACTGCGATCGATGAAGCGTTCTTTTACGGTTTAATTGTAATTATTTCTTAAGAATCGATTACTTTCTTAGGTGCTATTTTGTTAGGCTTTCCTATTCCTTTGGGTTCAAGGTTACTCAAAGCTTGAGGTACAGCTACTGAAAGACTTTGTTTCGTGTTTCTGCTTGAGTGCTAGCCAATTACTAACAGGCATCAAACGAACAGAGTTTATAGTTATAATAGTATATAGTTATAATCTCACTAACATTATAAACGTGAAAGTTTAGATGGATGGATGGATAGATAGATGGATGGATGTTTGTTCCTTTATCACGCCAGAACGGCTGAACGGATCTGGATGAAATTTGGCACAGAGATAGATTATAGTCTGGAATAGGACATAGGCTACTTTTTATCCCGAAACTCCTACGGGAACGGGAACTACGCGGGTGAAACCGCGAGGCGCTGCTAGTATTTATATAAATGATACACAAAAAAAACTATCAATGAATAAATGCAAACAAATTGTCAAACATGTCCTTTGTAAAAAGGCTTACTACAAAATATCAGATTATCTAGACGATAAAAAATCTTGGGACGACTTTTGCTCCAACTCGAAAACTAACATACTAACAAGGTAAAGGTTTCTTGTTCGCTTCTTTACTTTACCTTAAAAAGATTGAAGTGAACAAAAAATCTAAGTAATCACTTTATTTCCTAGTTTTACGTATGTAATTTGTATTTTGTGACGTGTCCAAGAGTCCTGTAAGGTCTAAAGGAAATAAAGCACTTTGATATTTGATAAATTTATGATAAAAATATGTAAGTAAACTTGTACTTACCTTTGCACACGGTGTCCAAGCTCCCAGCTATACCTACTTTTATCCAATAAGAGTATTCAAAGAATACTTTTCTATCTAACTCAATAATACCAACTAGAACTTAAGCCCTAATGAATTTTGCTTTTTGACTACGGAGCATCAGGTTTTATACTTTGAAAGGTTCACATACTTGAAGCCCTTGTCGGGGTTAACAAAACCTATGCCATCGTTTATACGATTTTAGTTTCCTACGATCTGAACGATTTTCGCTTTCGAATAGTCTGTTTGAAACGAGTCCATTGCCAATGCCCTTTTACGGCGTAATTTAATAAAGACTTGCGATTTATTCTCGATGTTTTTGTTACAGACGGTTTATTGAATCGATTTTACAACGATTCAACCCAAAACGAGGGATTTCTTCAGGGTGAGAGCGGTTCTAGGCGCGCGCGTTCCGCGTCCCTCCGAGCACCCGAGAGTACGGTTCGTAGTTAACCCGCTTACATCCGTAATGAATTTGTCAACAATCAACTGTTTGTAGTTTGTATTTAAGTTGTTTGTGCATAGAGTAATTTGAAAAATACATCCTCCTTTATTATTCCTCATAGTTTTGTAAAATTCTAGATAGATCGGTCAAGCTAACCAAATTATTTTTATATAAGTAATGATTCAGGGAAATTTTATAGTAACATAATTTTCCTAAATGAATCGTTACGTTTTGTTTAAAATATTTTTTCAAAATAACATCTCATATTTTGAATGAATGTAAATAAATTTTGCATATTCTTTTAAATGTTGTTATCAATTTTTTTTATCTATCTGGTTTCCTATAGTTAAAGTCGCTTTATTCCTACAAGTTAAGCCTCATAGGTCGTGACTTGAACTACGATAAAGAGCGTGCCAAGTTTACGTACCGCATAACTATCATTTACCCTGTGGTTTACGTCTCTAGTACATAAAACTAGTTCAAGTTTCATGTCCTATATTGGACCTTCTTAGTCGACTTCTGTTTTGTTCTCATAAATTATATTGCTACTTTATTTGCTTTAGTGTTTTTTTAATTCATATTCAAGTTTATTTTACTGTGTGATATGTATTTATTACATTTGTTAATAATATTGTTTGCGTTTGCGTTGTTTGATTTTTGATTCAAGGTTCGTTTCTAACATGTCAAATTTTGTATTGGTCTAATAAACATCAACGAACATCAAAACTTCCAATTTATCATTATCTATTTTACCAAAAACAATCAATCAAACATTTCATTCTATTATTTGATTGTAATTATCTTTGTTTATCAAACATATATTTTTTGAACAGTCATATACCATACACAATTTATAATATCTGTTTTCGATACTCACAAGTCTCACAGCTCTACTTTAGCTGTATTGCGCCTTGGTCCTGAGTCCTGACATTAGTGTACGTAAACAAGGATATTTCTGTCCTGATTGACGAGCCCCAACTAACTTTGTTTATGACTGGCCAGAGCTAGCTTATTTTAGCGTTTCGTTTGTTTAATTTAAAACATGACGTAACTTTAGAACTTAAATTTAATTTTCTTTTATTTGAACTTTTTGGTGATTGTTCTCTCTGTCTTGTGACATTAATAATAATTACTCTCGATGAAATATGTTGAACGAGAATTTGCAATTTGCTTTTGTATTTATTGATTAGGTTAAGTATGCAGTTAAAAACTATTTTGGCTATTTGACTGGGGTTGTTAAACATATTGGGATAATAACCAATGAAAGAACAGCTATTATACAAAAATGTTTATTTCACATTTCCCATAATAAAAATGCTTGGGATATCAATAACATAAACCAGGTTATGCAGAGTTTATGAAGTATATAGGTTACACATTGATCTTAACTAGGATAGGTATAAAAATGTAAATTATTCAAAAATGCTTAAGATCACAAATTTCTAAATGCAATATAATATTTACATACAGTTAGGTACGATATTTTTATAATAAGAAATCAAAAAACTACAGGATATTTTGTCATAAACTTCTTTTACAAGTAGAAAACGTAGTAGTATTTTTGATGTTATTTTACTTATTTTTTCTAACAAAACAGTTAAACAAATTTTAGGATTAACAAAATTATATTTAGGAAAATAAAGAACTAAATAATATTTACAATTTAAATTATTTAACATTAGGATTCAGTTTGTCACAAATAATTTTAGTGAAATGTGATGACAGAATATTTTACTATCCATAGTAATTTTATTTTCATTGATTAAATTTTTTGAATATTATTCTACTAATATTTGGTCTCTAATCGAAATCAATGAAATGTAAGCAAAATAAAAATAATTATGACTATCGATATTATTTGGGACTTAAATATTTGAGATCCACATGGAAACTTACAAAAAACTAAATGCTTATGCATCTCGAAAAGACACAACTAAATAATTTAAACTAAGAAAATGATGATTCTACAAATTGATAAACAAAATAAGAGATCAAATGGAAACTGTAACTTAAAACTTAACAACACTAAAATAATAATCATTGTTCATTATTCTTACATCATTATTGTTTATTTAGGATTATTTTATTTATTATCCACTGGTAGTACTATTACTATTAGAGCATATTGGCAAAAGCACTTAGAACAATTCCGTCGGTCACAAGATTACTATAAGACACATGACTCATGATTCAAAATGTCATGGGACAAATGATTATTTACAAGTTAGACAGTGAGGCGTTTTGTCGAACTTCACTCAAATTTTTAATCAAAAAGCAAAATTCGTTAGGCTATAATTAAAAAAAGAACAGAATAAGCCACAAGAAAACTCGCAACTTATCCCGATCGAACCACCAAGCAATTTAAGTGCAGTAGGACACAACATCTCTCTATGCCAAACAAAAATATATTACAAACACTGGACTTACAAAATACTTAACAACAGTCCAGACCTGCTTTGCAGATCACTGTCAACAATACTTATCTAGTTTCTTCAGTTTATCTGATGGTATTGAAGAGTGATGATGACAGAGACACTTTTATGATCGCCACAACCATCACTAAGTTGACGATGTATGTAGAATTGCATCTTAAGTTGTGTGGTGGTGCGATAGAGTCGGGCGGGCACTCACCTCGGTGCGAGTCCTGGACTTCTGGGCCAGGCTGCCGGGACACCAAGATGTGGCACAGAACCTCATATAACTCGGCAAGGAGCCGGTTCAGCCGCGAAAAGTTCTCCTCTGTCGCCTCTCTCTCACTCGGCAAGTTGAACGCTATAGCCATCTTTGTTTTTCACAACGTCTTTTCCTACGGAAGAAACGTGGGCATATAGCAGTTTGTTTTGTATGCATAAATGCTGTGTGCCTTTTTGGACTTCGTCTCTGGCGACTTTATCTTTTCAGGTACTAAAAATTTACTTCACGTTCAGATTGAAAGTTTCGAGTCTGAATTTCAATTTTCTATTTTGTGTGAAAAAATTCTAAGTTCGTTGTGCAAAAACTTTTCTTCACAAAAGTCAGATCCAAAAATTTTGCTGCGACGATAACTCGTAAAATCACTCAAAAAGTTCACTTTGACACTCCAAATGGCACTGGTGACTTAAAAGTTTTGGCGCTGCTGAGATCACAATCGAGTCTGACCGCAAAAGTTCTCAAAAAGTTGCCGAAACTACACGTTAATATTGTTCGTAATTCACTTGCAATTTGGCGGTGACCGGTCCACGGTCGATGATACGATTGCGCTGACACTATGCATCGCTGTGAGTCGATGTAAACAAACAGACACTTCGCAAGCCGTACGGTAAAAGAGGTCGCTCCGGACAACTACTGCACGTGCGGCCGGCTTGGCACCGAGTCGTGTAATAGGGATAATACTACGTGCACATCATTGCCCGCTCCACGCGCCCCTGTGTGGGTGCAGTGCATAAGTAAGCACACACGCACACAGCCACACTACATTTGATTATAAATAGTAGAACACACGGTAGCACGTTCCCTTCGCACTCAACCACTACAATCAACGTCGACACGGCTGCCTTGTCCCTCTCTCTCCCTTTGTTGTGTCCTATGCTCCTCTCGCTTGGAACTGGTTACATCACGTTACAACAGCGATCGCCGATTGACACTTTTCTCTTTCTGTTTATGCTGTGATTCTCCGCCGTGGGAGCGGAAGGGATGATAGTGGCGATTTTGAGTTTGGAAGCCAGAAAGCGCGCCAAAGTGAACGGGCCAATGAGAGTGGAGTATTTGTATGGGGTGAGGTGACGTAAGAATGGAGGGCTCGGGAGCACGGGGTTGATACTCGGAGAGCGTTCACTTGATCATGGACTTGCAGACACAGTCCTGCTAAAATACGTATCGTGTAATTGTCGTGTTTTAACGGCTCTTTGTTCTGCAAGCGACGTACGTAAAGCTGGTTTAACGCGAGTTTAGGATCGGTATTCTACTGTGACAGGAGTTAGCGTGTGTGCTTTATTTGAGGCAATTCAGTAATGGTATATTTGTACGTTGGTGTATAAAACGGTTTATGGTCGCGGTTTTGCCATAGGCATGGTTTTGTGCAACCCAAGGTGTTTTTGGGTTTATTGTTTAGAGTGGAAAGCTTTGTATAGATTCCAATATATGGGCTATAAAAAGATAATGGTCGGTAAAGAAGTTAAAACAAACCACTCTGTGCAGTTTCGTCATTTTTGTTAGTTTTTGAGTGATTGTGTTTTTTAAGGTGATAAATAACTACCTATTTACCATAAAGTTTCAGAATAATGTTCCTAAATGTAAAAGTAATGTTTAGAGTTTTGTGAAAATTACTAAGGTATAGTTTCGCGTAATTTCAAAACTCTACATCGAATTAAAATCATTTAAATCCGAATTTAACATTTTATTTTAAACGCAATTATTTTTCAACAAAAATACGAACGTCGAAAAATTGTAGGTAGGTCAATTGAATATTTCACGACAATTCTTAAACCAGCTTGCGAACGGCGAGTCCTAAGCTAAAAATATTTCGAATGATTTTCATGATTTTCAGCTCGACCTCCAGAACGTTTGGAAATGTTTGGAACAGTAAGTATTTAAGTAGACATCAAATATTTTGAAATACCTACTTAAGTCGGTAGGTACCTACCCGTACAGTCCTCATTCTAACCAAACAAATACTTGTTTTACAACCACGCAAGTAAGTATAAAATATAAATATTGGTGTTATACAATAAGATTAAAAAGTATCGATTGAAATTAGAAAACAGATTTTAAAATCAAATGAGCAAATTTAAACCAACTAAGTCAGTTAGATAAATTGACTAGATCATCAATATAAAAAACACATAGAAACGGCAGCAGAAAAAAATTATGAGATTACTATGCAAAAAGCCATATAGTAATACCCGAAACAATAATACATGATTCATGACATTTTTCTGACATATATTTTTAGTGTTCAAAAAGATTTTCGACCACAAAAAATAAAGAAAAATGTTTGAATATTAGAAACTCAAACATAAACACTCACCTTACACACCGTACTAAATTTCCAATCCACCAACACCACTACCATCTCAAAAGATCAACACCTCACTAAAACATCACAGAGTCTTTGATGAAACCACTGGATTAGTCACCAACCTGCCTTGAGTTCCTGACTCAGACTATTAAAACAAAATTAGGAACAAACAAAAGGAATCAAATAGCACGTGTGGAAATAGCTGTTAATAACATCTTTATCACTTATTGACGGCTAACTTGGCTTGGGGCTATCCAGAATCAGAATAATGATTTATTTATTTATATTAAGCAATGCCAACTACACACACAATGAAACATTAGCTTTTTAAACTTTCTTAGTAAAGAATAATTATTTCCTTAAGACAAAGAAATTTACTCTGGTAGTTATGCTGAGTGTACAGTCAGAATAATAAATTTATTGGTACAAAAGTAGGTATAACAGGTCGGTCAACGAATTATTATAACCTATTAATCATAATTATAAAATTTGTAGGGATATCAAAGTCAATAACTTTATTTCTTGAGGCTTACAAAAACAAAGCACTGACAAGTAAAATATTTATACCATAGATAGCTTTTTAGATAGTAAATATTATCAAATAAAAAATAAGGTGTTATTGATTGTATTTAATTCAATTCATGTACATTATATGGGTTGTATGTAATTACATAATGTGTATGACCTTTAATTACATCACATCATCAAATTAAACTTGTCCACTATCTAGAACTATTGCTTCCTCTAGCACCTAATAATAGTAAAGTCAAAAATACGATAGAAAAAGTGCTAACCATTTAATTCTCTACTCTGCAGATTTTTCATATGCCTAGTTCTTGCTCTACACTCCAGAGCTCATCATTTAAAATAATTGTATTCAAGAATCAGTATCAGTATCAATAAACAAGTTCAAACATGTTCATCATAAGTAGGACATCGTCCTCTACTACTTAGCCAGTATTTTCTTGCATATTCATGACACAGACAGAGGTTCTCTTTATTAATAGGGCACATGATTATAAACGTAGGAGTTTTAATACAATATTACTGGGAAATTAACAACCTTACAACAGAATAAAAACAAGCAAAAAAGGAGAGCGTCAAATTTTGTTTTCTTCCTTCTGTCAATAGATGGCGCAAGAAGTAAAATTTGCTCGCTTTGGCACCCTTATCGATGAAGAATAATATAATTGTTAACTACATAATTTGTTCGCATTTTTATGTTAATGATTGTTTGTAGAAAAAGCCCTTAATTGTATTCGTCCATAGTATGTTTAAGAAACACCCATAATAATGAAGCCTTTTAGTTGTATTAACTAGCAAGAGACAGCAAAAACCTTGAAAAGTACCGTATTATAGACAAGCCAAGATCTACTTTAAGTTGCCGAATCACAAAAAGTAAAGAGTACTTAAATGAGTAAATTTGTTGATTTATCAAAATTAAATACCGTATTTTTAGTAGACACGCTGATTTGATTAATTTGGCTTTTTTACCTATAGCTATGGCAAATTTTTTCCAAGCCACTTAATGAACCTGATGATCTTTTGGCCAGTTAAATAACAATGTGTCCCGTAAGTCAAATGAAAGGCATCGACCAACCTAAAGTAAAAAGGTATAACCCGCTAAACGGCACAACCAAAGCCCTGAGATAATGTAATCCACTGGTCGGCTACCGGTCGATTTCACGGTTCCAAGTCTCTGATTGCCTTTTGTATCTGGTTATCTGGTATAGTTTAAGTTAAAGGTGTTGGTGATGACATCATACTTTGTTGTCCTATATAGGTTATGGTTGACGGAAGACCAGCGCGTGATCTACTCTGCTGTAGCTCATGTTGATTGAAGGTTTAATGTGTCATGCGCAGTCTTCGGACTCATTGTTCATTGACTGCTCCTGGCTGACAATCTTTGTCTGACCTGACGTTAGGTAATGACGTTAGAATGTATTATTATTTTTAAAAGTTCCACAAAACATGCGTACCTACTTAGCCGGATGGGGGTGAATTTTGATCCCGAGCCCCGAGGGGATAAACTTTTGTTGTAAGTTATTTTGAATTTTTGAACTTTTAGAAAAAAGTATAGACTTTTTTCATCATACTCGCGTTTTTCGACGCGTATTGATATTATTGTTATGAAATTTCAAAAGTTTTTGAAATAATTTATGACAAAACCCTGTAATAATAATAATAAACCCTGGGATAATGTAGGATTCTAATGGTGAATTTTCAAATCGGTCCAGTAGTTTCGAAGCCTGTTCAATTCAAATAAACCTTTCCTTTTTATAATATTATTAGTGTACATTTTTTACTTTCGGTGTAGCACATTTAACGACCAAAGAGGATATGAAATAGAGAAATTACTACTACACTACAACTCCTCAATTTGATGACCAACACCAATTCAACTCAAAAACAACAACCGCCACAGTAACACAGGTGGCTATGAGTAAATTATGGACATACAGACAGACATTAAAATTAATGGCACCGGACCTGTCGAAAGCCTTATTAACGTGAATTACGGGGGTTTAATTAGCTTGGAGTGCTTTGGTGTACCACGGCCTGGAAAAGTTGGCTTATTTTGGAGTTGTAGGTGTTGCGCATGTTAGCGTCGACGATATACATATTTAGGAAGAGGTCTTGCTTTATTTTGACGACTGATGTAGCGCGGCGGGTGAAGGTCCACCTGCGACGCAGGAGGTTGCGGGTTCGATTCTCGCCTCGGGACAAATGTTTGTACGATCTGCAGATATTTGTTCAGGGTGTTCTAGTCGTTCTATTTAATTTTTTGAATTAATTTATTGAGTAACTAACTATTTAATCTATGTTAAATAATAAATATATATTGTGTTATATTATGTATATCAGCTATCTAGTACCCATAACACAAGCTCTGCTTAGCTTGGGGCTAGAAAATGTTGCGTGAATTGTCCAGCATTAGTATTATTATTTATTTTTTACTGTCACCGAATAGAGGTAAAGGAACCGCTTGTAAAAGAGGGAACAGGTTTTATACAGTTTAATGGAAATCTCGTTTGAGCTCGTTTTCTCATTATTTTAAAACTGGCTTCAGAAAAGGAGACGGTTCAGCGTGTTTAAACTATTCTATACAGGGTGGAAGGAATCTATGGGCCCTGGAGGGGAACTACCTTAAATCCTTTAGTTAGCTCATTTTACTGAAAGGAAACATTCCTTTATTTTTAAAATGACACATAATTGCATTCAAAGATCTTTTAAAAATGTCTTGTCTCACCTGGGAATCGAACCAACTAAAAGGATCTATGGATCCTCCTATGGATCTGGAAAGAATCTATGGGCCCCTCCAGGGCCCATAGATTCTTTCCACCCTGTATAGGTTTGTTTGTGAATTACTCCGTCAATTATGGACTGATATTGTAAATTCTTTCGCAATTGTATTGAACATGATCCCGAGGTGGTCACATAAAAGGAGTTTGAAATTGGTTTTTAGTTTTTTCGAATCCTTAAAATTATAGCATGATCAAGAGCTTTATTTCAAGCAGTCTTTGTGAAAAAAAGACGCTTTCGGAAGCCACCACTGTGTGTTTTCCAGTTGTAATTAAAATTATGCCCGTTCTTAAAAGTAGCGGGTTTCAAACTAAGAGAACCAAGGTTGTCGACATAGCTCAAAGGATTAGCAAGCTGAAGTGGCAGTGGGCTGGCCATATCGCGAGAAGAACCGACAACCGTTGGGGTAAACGTGTTCTTGAGTGGAGACGCCCTCCGACCAGGTGGGATGACGATTTGCGAAAGACTGCTGGCAGATGCTGGATGCGGCAAGCTGAAGACAGGGCTCTATGGCGCTCATTAGGGGAGGCCTATGTCCAGCAGTGGACTGATATAGATTGATGATGATGTGTCAAACTGCTGGTCAGTGAAAACTCATCAAACTGGCCAATAACGTTCATTCTCAACAAAAAATAGCTCTCTACTATATGAAAGGTTCATCAAAAAATCCCAACTAGCTTTCACTGGATTGATCGTGTAATTAAGAGTTGCGTCGGAACAAATCATTTTTAAATGGAGGGCTGAAGGGTGGAGGCTTAAAAACTATTAAATACAGCCGCGGATTATTGATGCGTGTAGCTGAAATTGAAGGCACAGTGTGTTATTTTATAAAGCAGTATAACAAGTTGGCCTGTGTCCAGGCAGTGGACCAATGGCTGTTGAAGAAGAATAAAGGAAGTACAGAGTTGTAAGATAATTACTGAATATTTCCATCTGCTTTGATTTGCCTGACTCTAGTGCCGGGGTAGATTTAGTGGTAAATTGGCAATTGTGGGCTCAAAAAAACAAACGAAAAATAACTAATTAGACCTAGTATTTACTATTGCAACCATTGAGCGAACTGAAGACTGTTGCAAACAATCTACAGATAATCTTTCAAGGTATGAATAATCTTTCAAGGTTTCCCCTGTAGGTGGAGCATTAGCTCCACCTACAGGGGAAACCTTCACATCCTTCCTTCCACGAAGCTTAAGTCGTAAGAAGTACCAGATATTTTCGACCAGGCACGTATCGATCTCGTTGCTTAGTTGGTTAGAGCGCACCTGTACTGAAGGTGAGGCGCGGGTTCGAATCCTGCCGAAATCGAACATTTTTGGGGTATTATTAAAAAGTTTTCGTAGAATCTACAGATAGGTCAACTGCTTCATATTAATACCAGTCGAAAGCGTTCCCAAGGCGCTGCGCTGGCTGCATTGCCCCAAAAAAAGAAACTAACAAGTTTCATATTTTTCATTTGTTATTTATTTATAAATATGTAATTGTGTACATAAATGTGTTTTAATCTATGGATCAACTGGGTCTGAAACAAAAGAGCTTATTATTATTATTAAATTCCGTTTCCCTCGCGCCCCTCGAATATAGCGATCGGTACTTTACGATCGTTATGTCGAGACTGCATCCCCTGTTCTTGTAAACCAACTGAATGTATCTTTATCTCTTTAACTTGTATTACTGAATATATTTGATGATCAGTTATACTATGGCACAAGGGTAGCAATCCATGTGAGAGACGAGCCACCAATAATGCTGACATGCAATAGTTTTTTATAAAAACATGCGTAAACAAACACTGAATATTGCGGTCATGCTTTTATCGAAAATGTTTACAGTACTTTATTGCTGGATATACGACACTGACGATAACATATCAGTATTGCAAATAAAGCTTTTGATGATATATTAATATTTTAATATTTTATGTGTATATCTAATTTATGTGTTTATTAGTTTAACGTTAGTACACCCCCTGCCTTTCTTAAATTCACAAAATACTTTCCACCCAAAGGTTGCCTGGAAGAAATCGCTTCTAAGCGATAAGGCCGCCCATTGTACTTGTTATATGTAATGTCTTTTTGTAATGTTCTTTTTCTGGTGTACAATAAAGTGTTTTGTATTGTATTGTATATATTTGGTGAGCAAACCAAATATCATCAAAAGCTATATTTGATAGATTTTTCTTTTATTGGTCATCTTAGCAAGTTTTTCTGAAGCTTATAGAAGGGTCGCTTAACCCGTTCACTGCCCAGCGCAGTGCAACCACAGCGGCGGGCGCACCGCGCTAACAAGCTCTACTTGGGCATAACATGGACAAATAAAGTGTTATTGCTTACCATACTATCAATACACCAATAAAAACTTATTGACCGTAAAGTAGAAACGAAAATAGCCAAATCAATTTCACAGATCACCCAAATTTTCATGAAAATCTGACACAAAACCTGGGTCATAAATCCTCGCCACGTGCTAATTGTTTTAACCACACCGGGGACCGGATGAAAGCGGAAAAATCCTGTTTTACCCGGTTCTGTCGCGTGCGACACGTGTCCGTGTTAATAAATTGCAAAATGGCTGATGCGCGCAGATTAGTGCTAGAGAGTTCAATGCACAGAAGAAATCTATAGAGATGATACTACTCTTCAGGCGTTTTTTTTTATTTGGAACAAAACGATAGATCTGTCAATTTCATCATGATTGGCATTGTGTCCCGAAATCAGAGGTATAGGGGGACTCCAACATCTCGTCTCCCAAGCTAACCTAACCTGCACGTGGTACACCCTGTTAGATAACGAACTAGGCTCTGATGAAAATATCAAACAAACTTCATAATTTGATAACTCAGATATTTACAATTATTTTCCATTACTTGACACTGGCAGAATTCTGTCTAACCAGACGCATATTGTCATTATAAAAGAATCATCATCATCATCATCCCAGGATCAATGTTTGAGACAGACCATCTACTACCTGAACTTTAGTTATGTTTCACGCATCCAAGTATGCCTTGAGACTCTGGCGTTGTCATCAACACATCACACGAGAGCATTTCAGGAAGTAAATTATAAATCGAGGTTTTTTCATCTTTTGTCAATTCTACGTCGATAGATTATCGAACCTCTATCGAATATATTAATGTTAAGTATATAAAACAATATTTGTGGATGACAAAGGCCAATGATGGATGACAAAATCAGTAACATTTTGTTTCTTATTTGATAATAATTACTATTTATTAAGCTGTGTTTATGTATAAAATTTGACTTGTCTAAGTGCTTATTTTGTAAGCCTAAAGAAATAGGTTTAAGGAATTTTTGAATTTTGAATTTTGACATTTGGTGTTGTTTAGAAGAATCAATTAGGTAAAGTTGACTGATACCTCGGATTATCTCTTAGACGTGTTATCTAGTACTGCATGTCCTATGTTTCTGTAACTACCAAAGTTTGTTTGTGAGTTGTGTCTAATAAAGAATTGTCTTTCTTTCTTTTATCTGAACCCTCATTCTTTCTTTCACGCTATTTTGAATGTGGTTCAAAGTGTGTTTTCTAAAATCACAGTAAGTAACACAACGAACACAGTCAAACATCTCAATAAATTCCACGATTAATCCACCACGTTTCATCTTTATGACGTAGATTGCAAAGCGCACCTGTTCGTTAAATCTGTGTTATTTAGCATACGTGACTTCTTCATTACTGGACTGGTCAGTTATGACTGTAATAACTAGTGATTGTTCTGGGTACGGTTGCAGAACACTGGGTTTGGCAGTGAGAGCTTGGGAACTAAAGAAAGTTTTGTCCAATAACAGAAGTACAGTAACAGAAGTACAGTTTTGTAGAATAACAGCGCCTACTGTTAAAATATAACAGTTGACATTATGCTGAGCCTGGGCCCATTTGGTACTGCAGCACAAACTGATTACCTACTTATTTCTACACTAAAAATTTTTTTTTACATTATTCTTATTGTTTGATGAATTTGATATTTATTTAAAAATTGTAAATGTATCTTGTGTTGTAGTAGCAAATAATTGATATGTCTATGTCTATGTCCAATGAAGTAATCATCATCATCATCAGCCTATATCAGTCATAGGCCTCCCCTAATGAGCGCCATTGCGAGTCTTCAGCTTGCCGCATCCAGCATCTGCCAACAGTCTTTCACGAATCGTCATCCCACCTGGTCGGAGGGCGTCCTACACTACATCATAAAAAAATGTTTTTACGAACTTGACGATTTATTCAATGATAAATTTAGCGACTCGTAATTTTTGTAATAGGTATTGAATGCATTAATAATAAGTAAATACATCATAAGTAGAAAGGCATGAAACCTGGCCTGTCTTCCATTGCAACACCCTAAATGGGTACATACTGTGAACATTTTATGACCACTCACCTAACTACTAAGACCTGACTGTATGAATGCAATAAATAAAATACTGAAATACATTTGCCGAGTCGCGGTCTCCACTCAAGAACACGTTTACCCCAGTGGTTGTCGGTTCTTCTCGCGATATGGCCAGCAATACCATAATAGATTAGTTATGAAGTAATACCTAATTACTTTATAGGTAAAGTTGAGCTACCCGTAGATAAATAAATAAATGATCTGGACGATTCATACAGCTTTATCTAGCCCCAAGCTAAGCAGAGCTTGTGCTGTGTATGGGTTGATAATGACCTATAGATAACATAAGCATAAGTACCGCCATCCTATGATTTTCTCCGTACACCTTGGTTGCCTGGAAGAAATCGCTTTAAGCGATAAGGCCGTCAATTCCATTGCCTTTCTATAGCTTAAGTTTAATAATGTACTGTATGTTTAGGTTTATGAAATAAAGAATTGTCTATCTATCTATCTATCTATAACTGAACTAGATTGATTGTAACAGTCTCACAAAAAAAGCTTACGAAGCTTAGACCAAAAGCTGCGAACAAGCAAATACTTGTCACTGGTTTCTCGTGCGTATCATTTTCAAGAATCTTTAACCAAAACATACTTCAAAACGCACCTGAGAAAGTGTGGTTTTTATCATCTTTACAAAGTACTTCCACAAGCACCAAGGCCCTCATGTTGTTAAAGGCAAAGGCAAACTGTCAATACCTACTCAATTCAAACGTTATCTACAACCAAGCGTCTACGCTGCAAATAGATAACAAAAACAAACTTTAAAATAGGCAGTTTAGAACCCATTATATCTTGCCACTCTCTACCTACTAACAGATAAAAAAAACAGCTGGGTCAGTAAAAAAATATATACAAACCTTTTTTGCTGGCGGGTTCGGACATGTTTTGGACTGGAGATAAAGTTTCTAGGGTAAAGTCACCCATCATTGGCGGTCTGTATCCACATTAATTCAAGGCAGAATAATAGTGAAACAATGACCATGGTAGAGTTTTGTTTTTAATTCAATCAAATTTCTTAGGAAACACTGGTGTCATTTCAGAGCACTTTTATCTACACTACACACACATCAAACAGTCTGTCAGTCATAAGATAAGTCAGACGTTTGCAATAATTCAATTATTATCCTAGAGTCATCATAATCAGCCTATACTAGTCCACAGTTGGACATAATATGTCCAAAAGACTAAGACATAAATGACATAGGTGCATATGTCTACTCATACTTAGGCACCTTACCATAATGACATGTGTTAAGATAGTTATGTGAATGAATAAAGTGAATATTTCACTCATCATTCAGCTCATACTTTAAAGCTAATACTTTAAATTCTTGATACTACCCTATTTTCTTTGATGCTTACCCTTCAGTGCCCTAAAAAAGCAGGACCGATACTGGTTCATTTACCCTACAACTCCAAATACTACAACGCAAAAACCTGACTCCCGAGTTGTCATAAAAAATCGGAGGTTTGTAAAAGTAGTAAACTGAGATAAGGGACCATTAGGAGTCTGATAATACCTTCTTATAACGTCGTAAGCTGTCTGTTTAGATTTAGTGTAGCTACTTATAAAGTGTAAGGTTATTTAACGGTGACAAGGCACAATTTAGAGCTAGAATTAAAAAATATAGCGAAGTCAACGATAAATTGTGATGCTGGCAACATTTCACATTGAAAAAAAAAAATAACCGAATTTCTGGCTACAAGCAGAAGGTGACTAAAACGCTTAGGTATTCTGTAAATATTATCTATTATCCCTAAAAATAAAGATGATAAATTTATTATAGAATATCTACCAACCTAGTTATTGAATATTTAGAAACGAAAATAATATTTACTCTGTAGAAGTGGAAGTAAATATCTGTATTAGAAACAACTGAACCATACAATACAATACAACATTTGTAAACGAATTTGTGTAATCAAAACATCTAAAATCTAAGTCTTAGATGTATAATCTGATCTTAAAGCAGCTACGCAAACAAGACCTACACACAGTGTAGAGTGTAACAGAACATCAACTACAGCAATTGTCAATTTTGTTAGCTATTACGGACTAAAAAACGTGACACTGGCTGGCGTCGATTGAAAACACATGTAAACCAATTTGACAGCACTAAAAAATAACATACTTTTTTTTCGATTGTGAAGAAAAAGAAGGAATATTTTAGTCCGGTCAAATTTATTTTTTTACATCACTGTCCACCAAAGGCTATAAAAAAATCCCAGTGTCATCACTATCATCCTCTCGTCTCAAATCCCAGTGGTGGACAATAGGAATAATCCAACTAAAATATAAGGAATTGAAATTTCGTAAATTGACAACATTATCAGGAACAAGTATCCATCCATAATAACGTAGCTAGATTTTTTTGTGGTTCTACTTCTAAAAAAATATGTATTTGAAAAAGTCAAAAAATAATATGTGATTTATATAGAACATGTAGGGCCTCTTATTTGGCCACTATTTGCTTGCATTGTATTGTTCTTGTAACACAGTCCATTATAGTTTATTCCAAACTAACTGATGCCCGCGGCTTCACACGCATTTTTAAAGTAGCATATACCCGTCCCCGGGATACAATAAACCTCCCTACCAAATTTCAATAAGATCCGGCGTGACAGGGTCACATACAGATAAACAGAGTTTCTTTCGAATATACAGGGTTATTGGTAAATTAGTGACAATACGTGAACTGCAGGTTCTGCCCAACATCACAAACACGTTCGTGAAGACGCCAAGTCTAAATTCTAAAAAAAAAAATAAGTCACCTCTGATACTAAATGAGAAAACATCTTTGTCTGGAACCCAACGAGTTACTTAGGACCAATCTTTCACTCTCATATCTTCTGTTAATTCAGGGCAGAGCTGTTTTTAAATTGAGTTTCAAATAAAACCTCTCTAACGAACGATTATTGAATTGCGGGGGGTACCCATCACCAATACCAAAATTAAGAATTAAGACCTAGCGTCTGCACAAACGTGTTTGTGATGATGGGCTGAACCTGCAGTTCAAGTATTATCACTAATCTACCAATAACCCTGTATAATATTAGTATAGATTAACAGCTACACAGACAAATAATTTTCAAAACCAAACTGCAAGCTGTTCTACTGCTATGAATATACTATCGTAACCTAGTTCTTAGGATAAAACCTAAACTGTCCCTCAATCAGCCTTACGAAGCATTCCTTTGTTTCACAATACCAAAACTTGTTTATCTAAAGCTTACAAAAGCATAAATCAAATCTGATACGGACGGAATAAGTGATACTTAAACAGGCTACTGAACTGGATTTAAACTTTATGGAAACTAAATAACCGTAAAGTAGTATCGGGTTAATTTGTTTTAAGTAAAATTTATATTCGTGGAAGTGTTACAAATGTAAGACGATGATTTGAAGTTAAACCGGCTGATATGTGTTTATTTTTCGCCGATTGTGTTGTGGTTCTCTATTCCAGCGAGAATATGGCAATACCCCAAAAGAACCAATAATTCGTTAGTTAGGGGAGGCCTTGGTCCAGCTGTGGACTGGGTTTTGTTGTTGTTGAGCCGCAATTAAGAATGTGATTAAAGAAAATGAATCAAAACAAATTAATTCGAAAATTGTCCATACAAACAAACTTCTAAAAATATTTGTAATTTGAGCTTATTTCCACCAATATCTGTAATTTTTTTGTGTTCGACTTGTATTAATCTAGATCCCTGTTTAAAATGAAATGTAAGCAAATCGCATTTTGTATACTGACATGTTTTAGTCCTATTTATTTTGTTTGAAGTAACTTATATTGTCTAGTTACAGAATAACAAATATGTGAAAAATACATTTAAAAAAACAGTCATCATTTTTTGTATCACGGAACAAAATAAATAAAAATAAAAAGTTTCTTTATTCAGACATACGAGAGTGGACTCTCGTATGTCTGAATAAAGAAACTTTAACTTAATAATTATATTATGAATTGAAGTTGCGCCAGCTGTCGCCGAATCCTTAAAAAAATAGGTTTAAAGATTCTCAAAAAAACATAACACTAAACTAAATATAAACACTTCACACAATTTTATTTCTCTAATTTAAATTCTATATTTCATTTAGGAAGAGAGGACAAGAAGGGACTGCGACTTCTAAATCATCATTCTATCAGACGAACTTCAAATAAAATTGAAGAAATGAACGTGAACATGCACCACTTTCGATACCTCTCGTCCCGAAATAGGTTCACCCGTTCAACCCAACCTCCATATCGTTGACGCTGTGTGTTTGCTCAGCTGTCGGTCCTATTGTGTCAGGATTAGCAGTTTTTGTGTGCGTGGGAGTGCTTTTTGATTTACATAATTTTGCTTGGTGTTACTCCGGTCTTTTGTGGCCTATGCGATTCTTTTGTGATTTTTATTCTGTGATGTCTTCGAAGATGCTCTTTATTTTGAACGTCTTGTCCATAAAATTATTGCGATTTAGCCGTGTGGGCCGGCTTACAATCTTCAGTTCGGTGGTATATCTATTCTTGCAGAATAGATCTACTCTTGCTTGGTGGTAGATCTATGCTTGCAGAATCTGCGATCCCGTACTCGCATGCCCAGCGTAAGGATTATGGGTACTACCCCTGAGATAAAAGTCAAAGCCGATTATCAGGACTATTATAGGCTGTTGCCATCGCCGATGGTAATGGAAAAGAAAGGTTTTTAGTGAGCGACTCTTGCACCACAGAAGTTTCAGACTTAAACCACAATACACATAAACTTTAGTTTTCTTTATCAGTACTTTAAAAAATATTCCACGCAAATTGGGTTCAATGTTACACCGTGCAAGCAATCGTATGTTTTTCTATGTCCAGGTGACTAAGGATAAAAAAGGTACCATCATCAAGGACGGATCTATACTGTCATTAATTAATGTGATAAGTCTCGTAGTGTTTTTTTAACCACTCTGTGGACGTCTCTTCGAGGTGATATTTTCTTTCGATTCGCCGAATGACAGTCGCTGGTAGAAGTGGTCTCTAGGACTAGACCGACAAACTTCTGGGATACTATTACTTTGTTTGTAACTGGTTTTAACTAAACACAGGATATGATGACTGACCATTTATCTAATGGCGTCGTTAGAAAGAATCACTTTTACGATACTTCCGGTCGTTATAATTAGGTGCTTAATGAACCTGTTCCCCAATTGTTTGAAACGCCAATTACCTGTATTTTCGGTGCTTGTTTTTGGCCTTAAAGTTGTTGAAGTAGTGAGTTTTACCATTTTT
This sequence comes from Eupithecia exiguata, assembly GCA_947086465.1. Taxonomy (NCBI): domain Eukaryota; kingdom Metazoa; phylum Arthropoda; class Insecta; order Lepidoptera; family Geometridae; genus Eupithecia; species Eupithecia exiguata. The sequence continues at coordinate 2,162,283 of OX352246.1, forward strand.
TTTTAAATGCGCAGTTATGCAGTGAAATTCTTCAACTCATCTCACCTCAACAGCCTTTAATGGTCCACTGCTGGACGTGGGACTCCCTCTTATCTTATCTTATCGGCGTTTATTTCATAGTGGTGGGGGGGGGGGAGGTTAATTATAATAAGAACATTCTTTATTTTAGTATATGGAGTACCTACAATCAGTGTTGAAAATCGTTCCACGGGGTAATCTCTAAAAGAAGAATTCACCGCAAGTATCTTAAAACGCGTTCAATTAAACGCGTTTCCGGATACAAAACAGTATGCAACGACATTGACAGTTCTATAAACACGTTTTGTTCATGCTGGTGAAGTGTCAAATGTACCGAAACTCAGTTTTGAGCGAATTGAATTGCTTAGTTTCAACAGTGAATTGTTCGTTTCGTTGATTGATATCACTCCCACTAAAATAAATGTTAGCATTGGATCAATAAGGAATCACCATCAGTTATTTTGGCACCGGCATAATCTGTTCCTGCACGCAACTTTTACATTAGTGGACCTTTCATACTAACTTCTTGTAGCCAAATGTGTTAAAATGCACACGAAAATATGCTTGCTTTTGCTCAATTTGGATGTTTGTTTTGTCCTGATTGAAAAGATTGCCATCAGCTGAAATTTTGACCAAAATAAACCCTAACTACATTAGAGCATAAGTTAACAATCAAATGTGTTTCATCGACATTTCTGTCTAAGTAATATCCTTTTTTTGTGTCAGTAAGTACCTATTAATTTTCGCCATAGCGCTCTATCATCAGCTTGCCGCATCCAGCGCTATGGGGCTCATTAGGGGAGGCCTATGTCCAGCAGTGGACTGATATCAGGCTGATGATGATGGTGATTAATTTTCGACAGTTCTAACTGAGATGGTATTTTGAAGCGACCACTGGTAGAGTTTCGAAGATCAGACACGGCAGTCTTGATAACAAGAAGTTGAATTTTTCCAATGATCTTTCTGATGATAAACCTTTTTGGCCAGTACATTTCAACTAAACACTCGCTTTTGTACCATGACCTTACTCTACCCTTCTTTACGTAACAGGTAGTCCACCTAAGTGTAATCCATTCCAAACTTTGTTCCCTCACAATAAAGTCTAAAGAGTCTGCAAACTTTTTGCTCCACTTTTGCGGAGCAGGTTTGGGACAAAAAAGTTTTTGTTGCGTTTGCACGTGTTTGGTTTTTGCAAGTGCATCGTTTGTATGAACAGTTTTTGTATGAACTTGTATAATTGGCCACCTGATGCTGACATCTGTCTTATAACTGCGTAGAGATGAACGTTTAAAAAAAATGACATAGATTTGGATTTCTTGAATTTTTTGCTGTTGGATGATGCAGACTTAAAGGAGCCCGTAGTAAAATTTGTAGAGCAATATTTTTTGTTATTCTATGAGATAAAAAACTTTGTACCTGGTACAACAATCTAAACTAATAATATTACACCATACATCTTGGCAATGCAGCCAGCATCTTGGGGACACTTCCGATTGGTATTGATTTGGATCAGTTGAGCTTCCTCTAGATTGTTCGCAAACAGTCTGCAGTTCGCTGTTTCAATTGTAGGTAGTAGGTAGCTGTATTATGATTTTCTTTGTTTATAAAAACCTACTTAAAATAATTACAATAAGGAATTTCCGAAATTAGTAGTGCCTATTCTAATTGTCAGGCGGTTACTTTTTTATATATTAATACATAGCTACAATGCAGATACCACGTAAATAAAGCCGCGAGCAGACGCTATCACTTCATCATCAGCCTATAGTAGTCCACTGTTGGACATAGGCCTCCCCTAATGAGCGCCTTAGCGCCCTGTTTTCAGCTTGACGCATCCAGCATCTGCCAGCAGTCTTTCGCAAATCATCATCCCACCTGGTCGGAGGGCGTCCTACACTACGTTTGCCGAGTCGTGGTGGTGGACGCTATCACTATGGAACTTTATTACACAACTTGTAATAAAGTTCCATAAAAGTGTTTATCAATCTCTACAAACCTCACTTTTCTAACGATTTTTCGAATTGCTTGTCACTTGCCTTAAATTTATTCACAAACCATTTGACCATTAGGCTAATAGAAATAAATGACCATAATTCACCGATCAAAAACATTAAAAAAACTACCTGCATGGGAAAATCCTTACAGGATCATTAGATTAACGATGTCCCAGTAATGCACGGTCCCATGCGATATCATTATTAGAAACAATGTGGGCCATGCGCATTACTGATAAACGTGTATCTATAAAAAACCGCGACAATCTGGATTATGAAAATAAATAACCAACACAATCAAAATACCCTTTAGAACTGCAGATTGTGGGTTGAAATAGAAATAGTTTTTTTTATTTGTCACTCGTTCAAGTAGCAACAAACATTATTAAAAGGACAGGAATAAATTAGTAATAGAGATTTATTTTACTAAAACTTTAAAAACAAATGCCGGTACGTATGAAAGCTTCCTATAAGTACACTTCGCGGCCGACGACCCAGCACCGGCCACCTGGAAACCAGGACTTATGAATAGGCACTTATAGAGGGTGGCATACCTCTGTTTGATTTTTCAATGATGCTGAGGCTTTATTGAGGTTCAATGCCACCGAAGCCGAGGCGAGCATTTGGCCGATATTTTGTTTCACACATAACTGTCATAAATCCCACTCACATCCACATTAGGCTGATCGCATTGTCCAAAATGGGGATATGGCCTTACACCCAATTAATGAGAGCTCATGGGAGCTTATTAGGGTAGCCCTAGATCCAGCAGTGGACTGCTAGAGGATGGTCATGTTACTATATCATAATAAAATATATACATGATTATTCACTTAAAACTTTTTGTTATATTTACAACTAGCAGCGCCTTGCGGTTTCACCCGCGTAGATCCCGTTACCGTGAGAATTCCGAGATAAAAAGCCTATGTACTATTCCAGACTATCTATCTCTGTACCAAATTTCATCCAGATCCGTTCAGCCGTTCTGGCGTGATTAAGTAACAAACATCCATCCATCTATCTATCCATCCATTCAAACTTTGACATTATCTCATCTCACTAATATTATAAACGTGAAAGTTTAGATGGATGGATGGATAGATGGATGGATAGATGGATGGATGTTTGTTCCTTTATCACGCCAGAACGGCTGAACGGATCTGGATGAAATTTGGCACAGAGATAGATTATAGTCTGGAATAGGACATAGGCTACTTTTTATCTCGAAATTCCTACGGGAACGGGAACTACGCGGGTGAAACCGCGAGGCGCTGCTAGTATTATATATATTACTAGCAGCGCCTCGCGGTTTCACCCGCGTAGTTCCCGTTCCCGTAGGAATTTCGAGATAAAAAGTAGCCTATGTCCTATTCCAGACTATAATCTATCTCTGTGCCAAATTTCATCCAGATCCGTTTAACCGTTCTGGCGTGATAAAGGAACAAACATCCATCCATCCATCCATCCATCTAAACTTTCACGTTTATAATATTAGTGAGATTAGTGGGATGGGATTAACAAATATGTGTGTTATGGTTGGACCACCCTTTAGTACGTCTACAAAATGATGTGATCGGAGAAATATCATCATCAACATCTTAAAATAATTTAACTAATACAACAACATCAACATAAAATAGTTGAAAAAAGAAATGTAATAGCGGAAAAAACAAACTGAAAAGGTAAATGGGAAAAAGTGATAAAAAATATTTTACACAAAACAAACACAAAAAATTTGCAATTCAAATCGTTTTACCCATAAAAATCTTTTTTTTTAAGAGTTTAATCAAACTTTTTTATGTCCATGCTTCCATTTAACAATACGCCATTTAAGCAGCCTGTAAAGCTAAAATAAAATACTTTATCGCAACCGTTATCACCGAAGATAATTAAAGCATTGTCTCTAAGCGAGAAAATTACGAAAACCATAAATTGTAAGCCACGTTTAAAGACGCCACGTTTAAAATAGTGTCATAAAACGTCCCCTTACCAGAAATTTGACTTTATCGGCTTTGGGTTTGCCTTTACTTTCATGATCTGAATAAATGAATGTAAAAGTTTGAATTTAAGCATTCAAGCATCGTCATTGTTAACCTTAGATAATCTACGGGGTTAAACTGTCTAAGTTGTCAACCCACAAACGTCCATTACATCCCAAATTCTTGACTTCGACGGGACGGGAACCCGCATCCTTCCTTCATTCATTAAAACTTATCCCAAGTATGAGGTAACAAATAAAAAAAACTTTAAATATAGCAATATTTCTATAATGAGTCTAAGGTTTATATAATAAATAATTTCCAATTCACTAACCGTTCCCCGTATTCATACATCGTTGAACCAAACACTATTATTGTAAAATTTTCAAACAAAGAAAATAATCTAAATACACACGGGGGCACAATACAGTTTAATTGGGCAATAACTATGTCTGCCTGTCTGTAGTTCACTTTGATTGATTTTAGAGACAGTTAGATTTACAATCAAGTTCAACCATTAATACTGTATAGTTAATCTTTGGTTCAACAAAAGATGTGCTAAAGTTTATGGGGCCGTCTCTATATTAGACCAAATTTCGTAAATTTTACTTTAGAATTTAGGCAGTTTTTACCAGTCATTAACGTCATTATCTGTAAATTTCATTTTATTTTGTTAATGCTACGAGTATATAATCGGTAGGCTGATAACTTGATAATGGTCGCTACAAACCATACCACTGCATGTTTTAACAACAGAACCAGTCATAGCAGCCATCTATAAAACACGCCAATGCCCAGCAGTGGACTTCCATCGGCTATGATAGTAATAATAATAATAATAAAATAATAAAAATAATTTATTTCAGACTATAGAACAGTTACAGATCTTATTTTAACTTATTCTACGGTCCATAGTAATATATACCTTAAAACTAACATACATACAATATTAAAAACTAAAATTAAAGACGCGTTATTTGACGGCGAGTCTAGTTAAATATAGTGATGTTGATGACTATTATAATATTTGTCATCAGTCATGGATAGAAAATTATTAGGTACCTTAATCTCTAAGAAATTAATAACCTTAACTAACCTAACCTTAATAAATAACCTTAATTAATTACATTAATCTCCTCTGCATTTCTACTTTCCTGGTACTTTGCGTGCGATCGATGGTTAAAAAATACTGCGGAAAATATGATAATCAAGATTGCGCACTAGAAGTGTGCGGCCGACACTATTTTTGCTACTTTTCAGTTAGATAGAAATCTTAAAATGGGACGAATCAGGAACGTTTTCAGCATTATTGACTAATCCCACTGGATTCGGCCCAAAGTAGGACGAATCGAGAATAACTCAGATTTAGGGTGGTAAAAGATATTATGACGTCTTGTAACTTCAATTCTACTCTACCCTAGAGATGTGAAGTATTGAGTTATCTATGGAGATCCATCCATTGCTCAATAACCATGCCAATTCCAGTTTAGTGTATGGTTTAAAAAAATAAAGTAACAGGCTTAAGTTTATCTACCCTCATATTATAAGGAGAAAATATTTGTTAGAGAAAATTACAATAAGAACAGAATACAATAATAATTACAACTAATATTACCATCCCTTATCAATTAAGTATACTAAAGTTTTACGTACTGTTCACCTACGGAAAATCTACCTTATTCCAATAACTAAAAAACAAGTCGACATTCGCAATGAACTGGCACAGTTGTAACTCCGTAAGTGTCTCTATTGAATAGATTTATAGAGACAACACACAGTTCCTCCGCAAGCCTTCATATTAAAGATGCGCGACTGCGAATGATTTGACGAGTCGAATGATCTACAACTACTAATTTACTCATTCGACTTGAATATTAGTAATATACTAATCTTCAAAGTCGAATGACAACTACTAATTAGTAATAACTAATGCCTCACGGAGTGGAATGAAATGTAAGTATGATACTCGACTATCCAAGTCGAATAGGTAACCGACTCAGTCAGCAGTCGCCAGTCGGTCTCAATTTGTTATTCGACTGAGTCGGTCGGTCGAACGACTCGGGATTACTAACCAAATTAGTTACTAATTTGCTCTTGTCATTTGAATGGTTCGAATGATTTCTGAAGTCGAATAATTCGAATGAAATCATTCACAGTCGCGCATCTTTACTTCATATATAAATTATGTAATTTGCCAGCGTCATTATTACAATGAACACTGCCTCTACAAATGTATATTATACAAAACACAGCTTTAATTCACAATAGCTACAGTATTAAGTATAGATAGATACTGTAAAGGTAGTAATTACACTGTCAAGGTTTCTGTTTATGTTCTATTGTCTTTGTTATGTTTCAATTTGAATTCTAAATGCAATTGCATTAGGTCTGTTTATGTTTATGGTTATATCTAGGTACAGCTATGCTTTTGACAGAAGCTCTTTATCATCTATCGGTCAATAGGCTATAGAAATGCGAAACATCAAAGGTTCTATATTATGAAATACTAGCAGCGCCTTGCGGTTTCACCCGCGTAGTTCCCGTTCCTGTGGGAATTCCGGGATAAAAAGTAGCCTATATTCTATTCCAGACTATAATCTATCTCTGTGCCAAATTTCATCCAGATCCGTTCAGCCGTTCTGGCGTGATAAAGGAACAAACATCCATCCATCTATCCATCCATCTAAACTTTCACGTTTATAATTTTAGTGAGATCACCATAACACAAGCCCGCTCAGCTTTGGGGCAAGATGATGCTGTATAAATTGTCCACATGTTTGTGTGTTGACTATAGGTTGTGTAGTACAAAAATAAATAAATAAATAACGCTGATAAATCCACAAAGTGTCATCTAGCTTAAGCCTAGAACTTGCGTTACTGGTACTAGATGACTGATATACTTAAATAGAATGCGTTACATAGACAGTTTTTTATTATTCACCCAGAACAAATATATGCAGATCGTACAAACATTTGTCCCGAGGCGGGAATCGAACACGCTACCTCCTGCGTCGCAGGTGGATTTTCGCCCGCCGTTCCAAATCAGTCAGCAAAATACCAAATTTTACCTCTAACGGATAAGAAGAATCCATGACCTAGGCCAACACGCTTGAATTCACAACAAGTATGAACTTGACTCAGAAACTACAGTTTCGATAAAAAACTCGCTAATTATAACCACACCTGGCAACCCAGACAACAAGGTATTTTAAGCCTTATCTCAAAGCATAAAAGATTAATTATTGAACGATTTGGTGAAGAGTATAATTTTGCGAACAAGAAGCAGTTGCGCGCACGCGACTGGCTTTGAACAAAAACGGTGTAAGTCACGAATATGAAGTTTCAAGTTTGATGAGTCATGCTTCCAATAATTTGTCTCAACTGTGAAAATGTTTCAACGTTAGTTATAATCTGTAATTCTTTAATGTTCACAATTATACATAGATTGAACTTACTTTGTTTTTTATTTATTATAATACTTACAAATTAACGGTAAAACCTGATAAAACTCTAATAGTGGAATTGACATATATAACTTGGTCTCTTCTAACTCTACTTTTAACTGTCATCTTCGACTTTATAAATAAGTAGTATGTGTTTGATATTGTCCCAAAAAATTCTCGACTTCGACGGTACCACAAAAAAATTAGGGGAAAAAAATTGAGACGTAATTAAATTTTCGTAGAAAATTGCCCCAGTGCGGGTTACACACTATAAATAGCAACAATCTTGTGTGTTAATTTTTTTTCTGATGTTTACTGTTTTTTACCGCATTTTCTCTTGTCTTATTGGTTCCTTTTTTGATTTCGAATAGCTGTAACACAAATACGGGTAAAAATCTGGTTTTTCAATAAATTTATCTTACCACGTTTTACCTTTTCACGGTTTTAGCATACAATTGGCAATATCTTTCATGCTTTCTCTGGTACAGTTAGTTTGGAATTTTTCCCACGATCGTTGTCTTACCACTCATTACAATGCTCAGTAAAACATGACTTTAAATCACTTCTAAAATCAGCAGTAATAATCCCTATCTTCATAAAAATAGGATTCAAAATCATCCACAGAAAATCAAGGATAATTTCTTTAGTTTGTCTCGTGTCTGCTTCTTTTTGCGCATTGTTTTAGCGCGTGCTTTTAATGGTTTAGTTATCTTGCATTTTATTTCTGAATGGTAATCAAAATAAAGAGTCATCTCGATAATTATTGTTGTATAAAAATGTAAAATCTAATGAAATAATGTAACACATTAGTTGTAGTGATAATTTAAAACAGACTTATTTACACGGCTTTTGTCTAAGTCTCATGGTTACGGATGTATTTTCATTAAAAAAAAAGAATTATACAGGTAGGTACAGTGGTTTTTTGAGATGGGAGTAGATTGCGAACATCCACATATCTCAAAAAGCCATCCTGCATATACTTCGTATTTAAAAAAGTGAAAAAACTAAAAAAAAAATCCTCATCATAAAAAAAACTGTTTGTAACTCCACTTCCACTGAACTGCTGACGTCTGTAATTTTTTGTCATATACGTTTTAGTTATAAATATTAACTTGTATTATATTATATAGGCCTATAACCTATAGTTATTTTACTGTAAGTAGAAAGCACCCTAACAGGAAAACGATAACAAGACCCCGAAATAACAAAAGTCTGTAAGCTGGCATATTGCAAGGTATAATTTTTGGAGGCCATCTAAACGTCAAATTGTACAAGCAGAATTACAATTCAAGCGAAAGAATTGCACTTTTCCTGTTATATCGGTGTACGAAAACATTTGCTAGTGATGTGCTTGTGGTGTGTGACAGATCTGTAAATTTTCATTTATAGTCTATGGATTAGTAGGTTGGTATTTAAGTAGTATAGTAGTTAGTACAATAAGACTAGATTTAAAAAGAAACACCCGAATTTTGAAAAATAATAGTTTATAGATGAGTAAAAGAACGCTAGGTATATTATAATGTTGATACAATATAATAGGAGTTTGAAACTTAATAAAATAAATTGTAAACAAAAAAACAATTACAATATAGCACACAATTATTGTTCCTATTAACGGAATAGTGCAAAATTTTATAGATAACAACCTAAATAAGTACTTACTTAATTATTTCATAAAATGAAGTAAGTAAATTCATTAAATTTTGATTAAAAGGTACCAAAACAATATAACAAAAAAAGGTAAGTAGGTAATTACCCTAAATAAATTAACCTAATACCTAATTATTTGAAAAACCAAAGCATGTTAATTCATTTAATATTATGTATATTATTATTATACTAGAAGCGCCTAGCAGTTTTACCCGCGTAGTTCCCGTTCCCGTGGGAATTCCGGGATAAAAGTAGCCTAGTACTATTCCAGGCTATCTACCTCTGTGCCAAATGTCATCCAGATCCGTTCAGCCGTTCTAGCGTGATTGAGTAACAAACATCCATCCATCTGTTTAATCCAAAATCCAAAAAAATCCATCCAAACTTTGACATTTATAATGTTAGTGGGGTTATTCATATAATATTGATTTAGGAGTACCAAAAAAATACAGTTTTCAGTTATAGATTTTGGGCTCTCGACAGTAAGTTTAACTCATATGTGGATAGCGCTGTGGGCTACATTGCAAATACAGCTCATCTTTACATTGTAAAGTACTAACACAAATGTATAATAAGCACAATGTAGTCGTTTGTTATTCCTCAATAAATAAATAAAAATAAAAACAAGGCTTTTTTTTGCTCATTGTGATTTTTTGGGCAACATCACTATTTTACGACAACCACACTTTGAATAGGCTCTTACCGACCCCCTCGATCCATAGGCGTTTTTACAAGTGCCAAAGAATACGAGTTTAATCGTTAAAATTAATGTGACGATACAGGAATGGTGTAATTTGCTTGAGCGTTTAGAATTTTTATTTTATTCGGGCGGAAAATGAAAAATAAATTATAGGCTGTGGTTAAATTAAACTGAGAAAAGTTTGAAGGCGTTGGTCACACCGTACATCGAGTAGAAAACTTTTAAAACAAAAAATATTTTAGATACTAATTTTTACCGGTCAAAAAATCAATGGTTAACTAATAACTGATTTACAGCATCAAGATATGTACTCTACTTTCCAGTATAGTTAGGTACTTAGAAATATCAACATAAGAAGTGCCTACCTACTCGTAAATAGTATTGGACGACCTCTGTGGCGCGGTGGGCGAAGGTCTGCCCGCGACGCAGGAGGTTGCGGGTTCGATTCCCGCCTTTTGACAATTTGTACGATCTGCAGGTATTTGTTCCGGGTGTTCTGGTCGTTTTCTATGTATAGTAAAAATATCTATCTATGTCATGTATTGTATTATGTAGGTATATCAGTTATCTAGTACCCGTAACGCAAGCTCTGCTTAGCTCGGGGCTAGATAATGCTGTGTGAAACGTGTGAATTGTCCAGCATTATTTATTTATCTACAAAAAAAAAAGTAGTTGTAAAGTATATACCTAATTAGTTTTTTCAAAGAAAATGAAAATTGAGGCATTCTGATCTCTACTATATACACCAGGCAATATCACTCATCATAACACATCACAGTTGTATCAACACACAAACCAATTAGGTTAGGAAACCACCAACCAAGTTAGGAAACACACAAAACAATTTATTTATTTATGAATGGTAATTTTTGTCATTATGTTTTAGTTAATTTAAAGTTATATTATATCTCAGATCTCATTTAGGTACGTTTACTGTTTGTGTTTTATATGATAGATAAGTTGTTAAGTTGAGTAAAAATTTTGTGCACGCTGCGGCGTCCCATAAGTGTGAAAACACATAGATTATAAGATTTTGTAAGTGTAATATTTAGCCTTCATGTGATTTTCACGTAGGATGCCCTTTTGTAAATAAATAAAACCACAGTCGACATTGAGTTAAAAAATGCCAACCCCCTACTACTCACAGGTTATTTATTCCCACCCCAGCCACCGCGCACCGTAAAAACCCCTTAAATCGAAACCGTGACTCCAAATGACCGAATATAATGACCTAACTATTGTCCTCTGCTCACCCTACTGTTTGCGAAGCCTCATTTATTTTTATAACTCCACGGGTTTTTTAACAAAAAACTTGAAAATGGTCATCGATGGCATGACTGTCGTGATGGTCGAGATTTATAATGAGTTTAGTGATTATATTTTTAGTTATAGTGACAAAAAATCACTTAACTTAACGTCGGCGTCGGTAGTCGGGTAATAACCCTCCCCTGCCGGTGCAGGGGAGGGTTATTACCCGACTACCGGCAGGGGAGGGTTATGATTGTTGTAATTGGTTTGAGTTGTAGCTCAGGATTGTCCCGAATCTGATTAAAAGAAGAATAAAAGGAAGCCGAATTAAATTCAGCAGATTAGTAAAACGTAATATTTATCTAGTTTTTTTTCAATTGAGCTACCTACCTGTAGATTGTTTGCAACAGTCTGCAGTAAACTCAATTGTTTCAATTGTAAATACTAGTTTTTATATTATTTTGATAGTAATTTTTTTGATAATAAAGTATAGGTATCTCTACTTAGTTTTTTTATTCATTTGAATTTTACTAAATTATAGGGTTTTTTACTATCTTTACATCAAAGGCCGTTTTTAATTTTTTATCTGGATTTCCTTGCGCTTCTAATAGAAAATAATATCTAATTCATAATTTTTTTATAGAAAAAATGTCATTTATGTATATTTCATTGAAGTAAATATCGTATTTTTTGGCAAAAAAACTCAACAAGTCTGGAGGATGGAACTCCATTGTCCGTACCTGACAGAATTACCTCTCTTCACTAGACTTCATCCAAGAGGAAAGTGCTCTTGTCCGAAAACAAGTAGAAAACACGCTCAACGAAGTCTAGGTATACGTTGAAACAAGTAGCACAAATGTGACAGTACTACTAGTTAGGAAACTGGCTCGAAGGACCACAAAAGATACCCACTGATGGATACTGTTTACTCGTATATATGTCAAGTTTTTCTGGTAGATGATAGTAAGTATCTTGATTAAATTTATCTTGATTAAATTTATCACGTATCTAACATGAAGAATAACTAATTTTTTGAGCACCTATAATTAAATTGGATCAAAATTTAATGAAAGGTCCTCAAAATATTACAATTATTAACCTTTTGCTCTGTGCTCGTCGTTTAAAACTTGACATTATTTCTTTGTTACCAGCAATGCTTGATTTAAAAATAATACCCAGCAGTCAGAGGAAACTATTCCTGTAAAATACTTTACGCAAAAATTACGCACCGACTGATTCCAATATTCTATCAAAAGATTCTTCTTAGGGTTCTTCTATCTTCTTCTTCTTCTTCTATCATTTCATTTAGCGAAAACAATATCTATGCCAATTCAGGACAAATGAAGTTTCCACTTTGTGGCTTTTAATGACTTTATACGGGTTTTAATGCAGCTAGCGTCTTGGGCGCGCTTCCGACTGGTATTGATATGGATCAGTTGAGCTACCTGTAGATTGTTTGCAACAGTCTGCAGTTAGCTCAATTGTTTCAATTGTAAATACTAGTTTTAATTTAATTCTTTTATTTGGTAGTAATTTTCTTTGTTTACAGTAAAATAACTATGTACGGGTTTTACAATAGTGCCTACAGAAACTCCCAAAGAAATTCAGAAAAAAATAGTTCAGATGACCAATTTACAACTTCTAGTTTCTTCGTTAAAATTTAATTTAAAAAATAACTTTAAGTTGTATATTGGTCATCTAAACTTTTTTTTTCTGAATGTCTTTGTGTTGAAATGGGGGTTGTAGTTCTGTGGATATAGGTAACTGCTGTTTCTATAGGCACTATTGCAAAACCCGTATATAGTTATTTTACTTGCCCTCTGTTAACTAGACCAGCCACAGCAAGCCGGTAGCCCAATTACGGTCCTGTTATGAATGTTTGCAGAGATCTCCTGCGACAGACTTGGATGACCACTTCAATCTTGCATAACTAATTCTGCGCAAACTAAAAACGAGGGTTTGAAATTAATAAAGGTTTTAATTTTGTTTGGTGTCAGTTTAAATTCAATGTAAGAGATAGGATGATTGTAATAATGCTTTAGAGGAAAATGCACCTGAACTTCTAAGATATTGTTACAATTTTTTTTTTTCAAACATCAAAGTTTTTCAAACTTTGACTCTTCAAATATCAAAGTGCATTATTTCCTTTAGACCTTACAGGACTCTTGGACACGTCACAAAATACAAATTACATGCGTAAAACTAGGAAATAAAGTGATCACTTTGATATTTTGTTCACTTCAATCTTTTTAAGGTAAAGTAAAGAAGCGAACAAGAAACCTTGTTAGAATGTTAGTTTTCGAGTTGGAGCAAAAGTCGTCCCAAGATTTTTTATCGTCTAGATAATCTGATATTTTGTAGCAAGCCTTTTTACAAAGGACATGTTTGACAATTTGTTTGAAGTTATTCATTGTCAATTTTTGCAACTCGGATTTTTGTTGTAGAAGCGTATACATTGCCCTTTAAAAGATACGTTAATCTTGTGTAACCTAGTTGTGGGCACAGCGAGTTTATTCGTATTTCTAGTATTTATATTATGTATGTCGCTATTTTCAGAGAACCAATTGATATTTCTATGAGTGTACAACAAGTTTTCATAAATAGATTGACAGGGGACTCTTGGACAGGACATTTAGCAACCGTGTCTAAAGAATTATGATTTTTAGCAGCGGGTCTTTAAGTGACTACACACACACATTGCTTACAAGTCTTGATTTGTTTTAATTCAAAAGTATCTAAAATAAGTTAAGTTTAAACGCGATCTTTTCAGTCATTTTTGCGAGACTGATTTCCAAAATACATTATGTCTCAGCATCCAAAGATTCGTATGTAGGTAATAAAAACTCCATAAGATACTGTTTTCAAAGGGAAACAATACGTTATATCAAAATACGTTACTTCTTTCTAAAGAAAAAGAAAATTTACAAACATCACAGAAGCGGCATCTTCTAATTAGGAAAACATAGCTAATTCAAAGGACCCTGTTCCTTTGCTGAAGTTAAATAAAGGTTATTTTAGCGTGTTTGTCCTAGACTTATGGAAGTGACATATTGTTTGCATATGCAAAAGGGTACTGAGTGTTTTTGCTATTGATTAAGTTGTGAACTGAAGTACAGACGACAAAAACAGACTATGATTTTAATAAATGTAGTTCATTTTGAAGTCTCAAAATTGGTGAGTTTTAGACACACATCATAAATAAGAACCTGTTTCTTTTTTAAGTCAAATATTATAATAAAATCCTTTTGGCGACTTAGGTCTATCAGGAAAAATGACTAGGACGTGACATTGTATTATAATCTTCAATATAACATAACAATATATGTAATATGCAAACAACATGACAAGGTTTTCCATCCGTAGTGCGTTTATGGTATACCTGGGCCTCTCAGTATACACAACGCTTTAAATGAAGTTAGTACTTTCACTTATTTCAGTACTTCATTTTCAAATGCGATTTTACGAAGAGAAAACTTGAAATTTAAAGCTCTGTATCTTTTTATCTTTAGAAGAACCCCAGATAACCTGGAGAAACTGGTTGTTGTGGGCAAGGTGGATGGGAAAAGGCCACGAGGCCGACCACCAAGCCGCTCTGGTCTGACATTGTGAGAGAGATTACGGGACTCCCAGTGACCACTGCTCTCAGACAAGCCGAAGATAGGGTGGCGTGGCAGCAACTGGTCAACTCCTCAACTAAGGCTTTCCAAAGCGGGCACAACCTTCAGTTATGAAGAACACGATGAAGAAGAGAGATCTTTTTATCATGAGCTTTAGTTTTGCCAACTCTACTTTACTACTACCGTCCATTATTTAGTTAACTCGTTCATATAAATCGCCAAACTATTGGACAATAAGCTTTGGATTGTCAATTAACAGGGGTTGAATCAACCCCCGAGGGCTCTGACGTGTTACTTCAATAAATATACCTTGTTGTGCTTTCCGTGGACAATACTATTATTTGAAGGCTTTCAAAACATATTTCGTTCATCAGGTAGTATAGACAATGACAGGAAATTATCACGAACTGCCTTTTTAAGTTATAGGGTAATTTATCAATGTTTACTAGTTTCTGCCCGCAGTTTCGCACGCTTTGTTTCAATAGAAACGCTTAAAGTTTATTTCTATCCCATGGGATAGAAATAACCTTTAAGAAGTAGCCTATAATTTTTGATTCCAGGCTTAGAGCTACAACACATCTAAACATCCATTATAACATCCAAACTTTCACATTCATAATACTAGATTCTGCCAGCGGCTTTGCATCCGTTGTTTCTATGGAAACGCAGGTTATTTCTAAACCATGCGCACATGCATGAGCTACATCTGTGCGATGATTTCAGTCAGTTTCGTTCAGTAATTTTGGCGTGAAGGAGTAACAAACTTCCATCCATCCATCATAACATCCAAACTTTCACATTTATAATACTAGATTCTGCCCGCGGCTTTGCAGCCGTAGTTTCTATGGAAACGCTTCAAGGTTATTTCTATTCTATGGGAACTGTTCTATGGGATACAAAGTAGCCGAAGTACGATTCGAGGCTTAAAGCTACATCTATGCACAATATAAGCCCAATCTGTTCAGTAGTTTTGGCTAAAACTACAAGTAATTCTGTTAAAGCCTCTCCACATTCTTGCGCGAATCACGGCGTGAAATCGCGGCGCGGATCGCGGTGCGAAACTGCCAAGGTCTCCACTCTCGCGCGCGAATCACGCGCACCTGAAGAACGCTTTGTTTAGGGAGAAAAAACCGACATACTAAGGGAACGACTGCGAATGGTTTGCGGCAACGCGCGTGAAGAGAGACTCGATTCTCCCTTCTCTTTCTTTGACGCGATGACTATGAAAGCTTACAAATCAATATAATTACTAAAACAGTCCATTCTTCAAACAAAGTAAACACTTTTGACCATCAGCGATCATCAACCTAATGCGAAAACACATAAAACTGGTGGAACAATATTTTCCAACGAAGCCTATAAATTTTGTGAGTAATACTCACAATTTGTGGCACAAGTCAAGACCATAAGCGATTGTTACTACTTTCACATGAAGGAAACTGATTTTTGAATCCAAAAACTAAGAATAATCAGAATAATCAATTTATTGGTAATAATATTACATGTCAGGAAAAAAATATTATAATAGCTTAGTATAATAAATAGGTAATATAACCTAACCTTGCTTAGATCGGTTTTGAAGTTGGTATAATCGAGTATCAAAAAGAACTGTCGTGAATAAGCAGAGTCTATCCAGGTTCTATGTTACTTTAATTTCACAGCCCCAAGTAAAAAGCGTCCAATTTTTTTTATGGAAAAACTATGGAGTTTTTCTCTTAAAGTTAATGCATAATATTAGTAATTTTAAGAGTTAAACTTGTTTACATTTTTTTAAATCAAGGTATTGCAAAAATTATGTGGGTGGTTTTTTAATAGAATTCGTATCCTCACAAGTAGGCAGTATATCTTTAGCACGCTTGCTAACAGAAATTGATTCAGATGAAAAAAATATCACCACTATCTCTTCACCTGGACCAAACATTAGACAACTAAACCATCTGACGTTGTATATGAGGCTCTTGTTTATTATTGGTAGTTTTAATTGAAGCTCAAACAGTGCACTGGCGTGGGACAACAATAACACCTGTGCGGACTTTGGTCGGGTCTATTTGTTGATAGATCTATGTACGAGTTATATAAATACACCTTAAAATTATTATTGATACTTATTTATTACTTTTATTTTATCTCCTTATAAAAAGGTTGCACGTAATTTAACACTTATTAGAGAACAGCAATGGAATTGGCAGCCTTATTGCTTAAAGCGATTTCTTCCACGCAACACGAAAAAAAACTATTTCTGTGCTATTTTCGTTCTTATATAAGACAAGACACTTGTATGCCTACTTTAATTAAACTTTAATTATTTTACAAAATGACACAAAATATGTACTTACATACTTAAATTAAATTGATATAGGTATGTATCTTTTTTAGAATAAAAAAAACTATAAAAATTAAGCAGATCATAAAAAATAGTACCTCAGACCAATGATGTTTTAGATAAACTGAGGCCTCAGACGAGCTCCTCTTACCTATTGCGCTATCTTGATACTAAACTTCTCAAAAAATAACTCAAATAAATAAATAATAAATAAAACGTTTATTTTCTCTCACAAAGGTACCCATTATGTGTTAGGTATGTAGAGGCTTAGTTAACATTAGGTATTAATAATAATAATAATTAAGTAATAAGTCACAATTTGTAAACACATTAGCTGACACTTATTCTAATGTCCTTAATACCTTAACAAAGTTTTAAACTTTGTCCGATAAGTTTCTCAAGTTTCAACAGATAAAATTTTATTTTTCACACTCAAAAGTTCTAATAGCCGATCAATCAAAATAATTAGAGGTTAACTTTCTTGCTCTTACCTACACTTACCCCAGGGAAGATATTATTTTCACTTAAAACTTTACGAAAGTTTCCTTTAAAATTGACAGGTTTTTTCTAAATTATCATGTATCGTTAAATTAAACTTCATGAGTTTATCAAGGTTTGTACCCCTATTATCTTTTCTGTAGCGATATTTTATGATAGATGCCGAAACTTCATTTGTGTTGTGTGTTGTGTGTCACATGTGTTCACTTCTATGCTCTCTTGATACTGGACTTTCGGGTATCAGGAGTCCAGTTCATACACGAATAAACGAATCATAGCGAGATCTCACCGACATCATATCATACGATGTAGAAATAATACAGTATAGCATGACGATTTTGTTAACAACTATTATAAACTGGACGCTAACACAATTCTGACTGTCCAGACCCAGTAAATCATGACAATAGGAATATGTACTCTATGCTTACAGTTACTAAGTTGACAAATGCACACAAAGATATTATGAGAACTATAGAAGTATGTATAACATAATTACAGCACGTTGTTGGTATAGTGTAAGCTGCACGTACGCCATCGGTAGCTATACTACTTGTGGCGAGATGATAGCTAAGGGTCTGTTCATAATGTCAACTACTAATTCCACCGCAGTAAGAGCCTTAGAAAGAACTGCACCTTATCATACCGTTACAACATTTTGCAATTCATCAGGATCATAGAAATTCTCTTCATCGTCACAAGAGCAGTTATGTACTGCTGGACAGAGCTCTCTAAGCTCTCCGAGCTCTTGCTCTCGTTTCAGTCCCTTATAGGTCTCCGTGTGTGTCCCCTGTCAACAGTTTTGCAGCGTTTCTCAATTGAGAGACATCCCCTGTTTCTAAACCCTTGTCTCAAAAACCACCCGTTAGCTTTTTGATTTACCTACTGGTTTTCCTACGTCTTGTCAGTGGTTCTGCCACTTTGTTTCAAGCCTGTAAGTGTAAGTTAACGGAACATAAAGTCTATTAGGCCACTGCAGTGGAGTGATTGTATAACTGTTTTAAACTTTTTTATTTGTGAATCATCTTTACGACAAATAACCTCGACGACCTCAACGACACATGATTTCGATTCCTGCCATGTTAACAACTATCAGGTAAGTGTATATCTAGACATGAATCTATCATTAATTATGGTTGGATATCGACCAATTCCGATAGTTTCCCTAGGTGTTTAAAAATGCATTGACTATGACACACGCACTATGACTATGACACATGGCTTCTTAGTATTTACTAGTTGAATCACTATTTAGTAAGAAGGCCAAAAATAATTTGTTTATATCTTAGTGTCTGATCGTGCGCGGTTTTGATTATTTATTTCTGTAGCTGTATCATGAACTTTAAAAGTCTTGTACTGTAGTAAAAACAACACATTTTTCATGTACAAAAGGTATTTTCTTGGTGAAAACAATTTCTTTATCTTTGACGACTTTTATGTTCATTAAAAGTGACCCAAGTTATATGATAAAGTGGTCAGGTTCCTCTCCAAACCTTATTCTAAATTCTTTTTTCATGGGTTTAAATACTTTCATCATCATCATCACCAGCCTATATTAGTCCACTTCTGTACAAAGGCCTTCCCTAATTACAAAGACTTTACCCCTGCCCAAATCATAGAGGTACCTCTATGATTCCTCTTTAAAAGGTATATTATGTTCTTTGTCGTATGTCTATGGTTAGTCTATAGGTAAGTTTATCAGGGATATTCCAATGTTTTAGTATTTTTATACTTTTTTCTCTATTATTCACGTCCACCAATCAAAACAAAAGCCTTATAACGCAGCCTTACCGTCGCAAGCGCAGCTGCCTGATGCGCACTGGCTACCGGTTCTTGGGCTAACGACCCTCCCCTCCCCTCATTGATCCACGGCGCAGGCGCACCGCAAAACGGAAAATTTTATAGCCCTATTTTATTAGATTTATTTTTTTCTGTGTGTCGTGATTTGAGTTTCATATGTGATGTAACTAACTATTTCATGGTATAACACGAATGGTACAAAAATAACGTGATTTGACCTGCCTAGGTATACCTAAATCACGTTATTTTTTTGTGATGGTTAATGCTCATTAATGGTTAAAATAACTAAGTGTATTACTACTAAAATTACAATCAAAATGGCTATTTTGATTCTTTATTTTCTTGAACTTGGTGGGTAGTTCGCACTGGTTCTAACGATAATTCGGTACCTCGTGTAATTTTAGTAGAAATACACTAAGTTATTTACCATTAATGAGCATTAACCGTCACAAAAAAATTACGTGATTCGAGTAAACTTAGGTAAATCAAATCACGTTATTTTTGGTATAAGTTAACGCAGTCACACCCCCGATAATTCTATGAAGGATGGCAGTCATAATTTTCATTTTATTGAAGTCAGAATGAAATAAGAAGCATATTCTAATCTCAGAAATGCAGAAAGTGTTCCGTACAAAGCTCTAGCTGAAAAAGCTTGAGTAAGTGCATTTTCAATTAAGGCAATTTGTCTTTATTGGAGTGTATTGTCTATAGTTTAACCATAAAGATCGGTCATGTACATTGTAAACTAATAATTTACCTACATTTACATAATACAATTGTAATACAACCCATCATTTATAATCAATCCATCATAAAACCTACGACTTGTATAAAATACTTATAGAAATACACATCTACGTAGGTATACAATACATTTTGTATGGAACCCTGAATAATGCATGATACGTCAAGGTGTGCATTGCGAATGTACAAGCTCGGTTCTATATTTAAATATCGATGTGTGAGCGAGACGGAAAATGTGCTCTTGCGCATCGAAGAGATGAAGTAGGTATACTGGATCAGGCAATCCGATTATTTCTAAATTGTATTGTCTATGTTATTATGTTGAACTTACAAGTGGTTTAAGGTTTTTTGTTATAGTGCTTACCCGCACTTTGGGTATCTCTAAGAAATGAATTAAGTTCCTAAAAATTATCGGTTTCGGCGGGACTCGAACCCGCGCCCCACCCTCAGTACGGGTGTGCTCTAACCAACTTAGCCACGAAACCCTTAGTCGGTTCAACCGAAAATATTTGGGACCTCTTACGGACTATAGCGCCGGTGGCTCCACCTACAGGGGTAACATTATAGGCATTACATCTAAGCCGTCACCAGAAGGCAAAGTGCCCAGAATTTTAACACTAGGTTAAATTGTAATATTGATAAACTTAGGCCTTACTTTTAGGAGATTATGAATAAAATTAGAAATTATTATGATAAGTAATAAAAATGACTAACAATGTAAATTGCAGTGCCCTACAGGGTCTATGGCTAAAAGAATCCGGCGACAGCTGCTCGCAACTTCAATTCGTGAATTATTACGTTCCGTAATACCAAAAATGATGACTGAAAACTTTTAGTATTTTCGTCATTGTGTTGTTATTCTGTCAACTAGACAATATAAGCTATGTTCCTTATCAAACAAAACATAAGATATTGTTGTTTTTAATACGAAACAAATAGGACGAAAACAGGTCATTTTCGACGTCAAAATATTAATAATATAATTCGATCTTGCATATTTTTGCTTACATCACATTACAGGTGTGTATTACTAAGGAAAAAACAACAAGAGACCTAGATAAATACTATTCGAATACAAAAAACAACACGATATGATGGAAATATGCTCGACCTACAAATCGTTTTGGTATTACGCTTGTATGGGCAAATTATCATCAGCAGGCCCCTTAAGCTATGTACATAATTATTGGCAATTACTAATAATAATAATAATCATTTATTTCAGACAGAACAGTTACAGAGATTAAAGGAAATGATGACGGACCTGATTTTAACATGCTTGCAGAATGCTAGTAGTCCCGTTCATCCCACCAGCTTCGTCGTCCCACTAGTGGGAAGAATGGGAATTTAATAGGCTAAATAGACTGATGTCACTTTATTCCTTCATTCAATTCATAGTCAATGGACTATGAAAGATGATTAAAGTGACATCAGGAATAACCCATTCGTTATTCCCAGCGTCTCACGTGAGACGTTCCTATTCCGAACGTCTTACGAAAAGTTTTCCCAACGTCTCTCGTGAGACGTTGCCTAATCTCAGCGTCTGACAAAAAGTCAGAGAGCTTCTTATTATAATCTACAACATCTATTGATCATGATTTTCAAGAACATTCATTAACAGTTGAGCTAAATCTAGATTATTTGCAACAGTCTGCAGTTAGCTAAACTATTTTCAATAGGCCAAACGATGCAATGCCGATGAACAAATAGCAGTTTACTGTTAGATCAAGAATATAACATATAACCATTCCAGTAGTTACATCTCCGGACTAACTTGCGTGCACAGGCGGCGCTCCCCACTACGTGCGTAAATGTGACCCCACTGATGAACTCTACCACAGAATAACTAACAGTACATACTGACTCTACCGCGAGTTGTTTTGTTCTTTTTTTACCCGTGCTTAGTCCCGTTCGAGATCGTTTTTGTAAGGATATTTGAAAGCGTGTACGTTTTATCAGGATTTCTATTTATCTTATTTTTCAACATGATATTGAAGAGAGCTAGTTTAAGAAAAGAACAACAGAGAGAGAGAAAGCCAAATCAAAATTTAAAATGTAATCTAATTAACCAACATAAGGAGGATGTTCTATGTTTGGCTGTAGGTATTTTTTTAATGTATGTTCTTCGTGGAGCGGTTTTAAAAATTGTTTAGATGTTGCTATTGTATAAATAGAGAATTATCCCTTTGCATCAAAGTTCGTCCTCGAGAAATTTATATATGCGCTGTAAAAAGTATCTTAAACATAATCTGCATCTACACTAATAAATATAAATAAATAATAAATAAATAATGCTGGACAATTCACACAGCATTATCTAACCCCAAGCTAAGCAATAATCGCCTTATTGGCTTTTATTTCAATATCAAAGAGAATAAAACCACTACGTTTTCAATATAACCTCCAGAGTAGGTACTTTTTGCTTTGAACTTTTTTATTTCAAACGTCAAAAATTCAGTATGGTTTCAAAACAACCAAACTTGTGTTTACATTTTACAAATATTTCAGTAAAATGGCCATTATGGTATAAAAAAATGCAATCTACAATTCCTCATCAATAATGCTTAGCACAAATTCTAATCCTGTACTGTTTTGATCGATACCGGACATAAAACGCAGGTAGGTTTGAAACTTTGAGTACTATAAGGAATCTTTTCTATGCCAAAACCACTCTCTCAATAAACACAGCACTGCTTTATTTATATGCGAAAAAACATCTCATCTACGTCTTCTCCCAAACAGGGGGCTTATGCCATGAGAACCACGCTTGGCAGTGGATTGGTGATCGCATTAGAGGTGTTAAAATAACACAGGAAGCTGATGCTCTTCCTCTGGTAGGTTCTGCAAAATATACTTTTTTCGTGAAGTGAAAAAAAAATGCTGGACAATTCACACAGCATTATCTAGCCCCAAGCTAAGCAGAGCTTGTGTTATGGGTACTAGATAACTGATATACATAAAACAATACATTACATAGATAGATATTTTTTTATGTTCCGGGTGTTCTGGTCGTTTTCTATAGAAAACGACCAGAACACCCGGAACAAATACTTGCAGATCGAACAAATGTATGTTCCAAGGCGGGAATCGAACCCGCAACCTCTTGCGTCGCAGGCGGACCTTCGCCCAACGCGCCAAAGGGGTCCTCAAAAAAAAGGATCTTCTTCCTTCTTCCTTTGTTTGCTTGTAGGTACCCTTTTGCTCAATCAAAATCCTTATTCAAAGCCTTACCAAAGCATAAGCTTTGGTTAAGGATTTTGATTGCCTCATTGGAAATGCCATTTTTTTACTTATTTACCTACATATCTATACTGACTAGGCTTTTTTGGCAGATAATTTGAAATTAGCTAGGTAGGTAAATACCTACCAAGTACGGTAGGAGCAAATGCTCCTACCGTACTTGTGAGACTTGAACCATGTAAAAATATGCAAATAACTGCAAGGTTCACAAAATATTGTATTAAAATTGAACGGGTGATGATTATGAACTAAGCTTGGCTTAGCTTTGAACTAGATGATGCTGTGTGGGTGGTCCAGCATTATTTATTTATGAATTTAATGTTTAACTCTATATACTTATTAGATTTTAGATAAGGTGGCTATTTAAGTCTTAAAAAGTTTGGCTTGCTTTCAGATACCAATAAAATGGAGCAAATTTTTATGCTTGAAGTATTTGTCAAAAAGATCATCCTTAAAATAGAGCCACCTGAAAAAGATGAATATGAAATCAGAATGGAAGCAGAGGAACAAAGAAGAGCAGAAGAGGCTCTTGCTTTAGCTTTAGCTGGTAAAAAAGGAGGAAAACAGAAGAAACCACCCAAACCGAAAAAACCTAAGAAAGCAAAAAAAGGAAAAAAAGGTAAAGTGCCACCAGGACCTTCAGAAGAGGAGTTAAAATATATGCAAACCTGTACCGTGCAGATGAACTGTCTTCCACTTTTTGACTTCTATGTCGCTCACGATAACTTTGTTGCTCCACCGCCACCACCACCCCCCGAAAAAAAGGGTAAAAAGAAAAAGGCAAAAAAGAAGAAGAAGAAAGGCAAAGCCGTCCCTTTTAAGCTCGAGCTACCTTCGGAACCATTACCTCAGCCCCCGTACTTTGGTGTGGGCAACTCTGTCATGTTCTTATCTCGCCCATCATCACTAGAAGAGCAGTTACGCAAGACTCCACTCTACATCTCGGTCTGGAACAGAGACCAGGATATGAACTGCATAGGATTCTGCGTCGTGGAATGGCATGAATCTTTTTTGGACTGCCTACAAAAAGCTGGTGATTTTAACCCTGTAAATTTGGATCAAGCTGAGTTTAGAGACACGAGGACGCCAGAAATGGTAACGAATACTGTTATGCTGACCAGACCGCTGCAATGCGAAGAAGATTTGAAATCATCAGGTGAAGTGGAATTTTACATCAGGCTGTCATGCTTAGGGAACAGAGTCGTGACCTATTTTGTGAATTTGCCAGAAATGGAAAGGTTGCCTGGCAGGAAATATTTAACGGACGATTTAAAACTTAAAGATTTAGAAGTAGTCAGACACTGGGAAGGTACTTCAATAGGTACTGTACCGCCTGTTGCATATTTCTTTTCCGCGCCAGATATTATGAAAGAGCCAATCAGAGCTGTAGAAGAGAAAGTACTGTATGAAGACTTTGTTGCTCCGTTCACAAGAAGTGAACTGGCTATACTCGCTATGGGTTTCCCGAAAGGACCCTGTGGTGGGACCAACTGTCCCAAACGAATGGATTACCGAGGATCCCAACACCAGTTCATACATGGAGAAACTGTTAAAGGAAAATATCAACAGGGAATGTTTGTGAACAAAAGAGATGTCCACGGACCATGTGGACGACTGGACTGTCCGTTGGCAAAGAAAGTCCGTTCGTACCTTTGCAATGAAGGCAGTTACAAGCCTTGTAAGAAACCATGCTGTAAGGATTACTACTAAAAATAAAACAGTGTATTTTCGACATCCAGTCACCATTGGATTGATCTGATATTTTGAGGACAAACCTAGTATGTTTTAACAAATTGGCAAGTTTTAAAATTTTATCTGTTGAAAATTCTGTCCAATTAATATTGGTTGGTCAAAAGCAAAACCTACTGAAACAAAATTAAACCTTATATGTACTTTCTAAACCAGTTCAGATAATCTACGAAGCTATTTAAGGAAACCTAGTCGTTTTTTTCAACTCTGGCAATTGAACCAGAACGACCGAATTTATAGAGAATCAAAGACCTTAATAGATATCGCAATGCAGTTATTTATGCGGATATAAAGTTACAGTTATTCATAAATTGTATTTCTAATGGAAAATGTTACAAATTTTTTACCAATATATTTTCTTGAAAACTGTTTTTATTTATATAAACACTTATTACGAGCGACCTTTATAAATTAGGTAGATATTGCGCTGCAAAACAGTGATTCATGGTGTGTCCACTTTCTCTTTTGAAATTCATATCAGCTAACAAGGTCAAAATAATAAAATAATTATGCCCTTGGTGATCTCACCGAACTGGTGACATTCTGATTTGTTTGGATTTTATTTTATGAGAGACAATAACATCCCACTCGTCTTATTTTGATAGTGTTTGTTATATTTCATAAGAGTAATGGTATTTAATTAGGTAGGCCATGTAGGTAATTAGGTAGACTATGTAAGTAATTAGGTAGGCTATGTAGATTATTAGATAGACTATGTAGGTAATTAGATAGACTATGTAGGTAATTAGGTAGGCTATGTAGGTTATTAGATAGACTATGTAGGTAATTAGGTAGGCTATGTAGGTTATTAGGTAGACTATGTAGGGAATTAGGTAGGCTATGTAGATTATTAGATAGACTATGTAGGTAATTAGGTAGGCTATGTAGGTTATTAAGTAGACTATGTAGGTAATTAGATAGACTATGTAGGTAATTAGGTAGACTATGTTATGAGGTACAAATAATAAATTTATTGCAGGGTTAGATGCAAAAGAAGACGAAGTACTGCTTGACTACAGTGTTACAGGAGACAACATCGAGTTCCTACCTGTGTCATTTCAAAGCAAAAGTTTTGAGACAAATAATTTAGAGTAACTATACCTTCAATCAAACAACTGATAGCTTACTGATACACTAGCTTCCGCCCGCGGTTTCACACGCGTTAATCCGGAATAAAAAGTAACTGTTATTCCAGGATAGAACTATATCTACGCAAGTTTCAAGCCGTTCAGTAATTTTGGCGTGAAGAAATCAACACATCTTAACTATAGAATTCATTATCATTATCAACAGCCTTTAATGGTTCACAGCTGGACGCAGGCCTCCCAGTGATAGTCGCCTTATTGGCTTTTATCTCATGGGAGGTAATGCCCATAATCCGCACGCTGGGCAAGCGCGTTGGGTATCGCAGTTTGGTGGTAGATCTATACTGCAAGAAGCACTGCTGCCCGCCCCCCGGTGTATGTCTCTTATTCGCCTCTAACGACACCCACAGGAAGAGAATTCATTATTAAAGTGTTTAATTGCTATTTTTACTAGCAACACTATTTAACCCATTTACGCCGCTAAGCTTAGTTAAGCTTTCAATATAAAGAGTACACCTTCCAACTAAATACATATAAATTCAAAAAAAGATCGTACGCGATTAACTAACCAATTTTGGGCTTAAACTGTTGGGTCTGAATTGCATCAAGAATAATCTTCAATCCTATTCCAGTGAAAATAAGAATCATAAAAATATTTGAAGTTGTTGATTATTTTTGTGCTCAAGAGTCGTTACAATATGATTGCAATCTGCGTTTTTTGACATTTGAAAAGGTGTTACGCTTGGCTAACAGTAATTAGGATTGTAAGGATTTTATGGGGTTTGTCCACAATTGTTAGCTTTCATTTGTTGTTGGGATTTTAAATAAGCCATATCAGGTTCGGAAGATCTTTCCCATCATAATGTCAAGTAAGTAGGTCCTAATTCTAGTGAAGTATAAGTCACAATTTTGGAAAACATGAGTATGTAAAATGTATATGGCAACGCCGGGTCCCATTTTACCCTTTGGTTACGGAACCCTAAAAAACATCACAGACTGTTTTCCGTACATTATCTGTGTTTAGTTCGGAGCTAAACGATATTGTATTAAATATAGCGATGTTGTATATATTTTCTTATTTATAATCTACATCCCTCTTTTGGTTTAAACAGCTTATAAGATTTAACTTTCGGCAAAGTAAGGGAAGAGTGGTGTACCAACACACAAGGAACATGTCAAGATGAAAGCGCCTTAGTCGTTTCCTTAGCAACGCTCCAAGCGTCAAAGCCTTCTTGTGTAACAAAATCAAAGTGTACCTAGTTAATACACTGATAGTAGAACTCTTATTAAAGGGCTCGTCCAAAGTAAGTAGTGTGTGCCCTTGAGGTTATGATCTGGTCGATGCTATGGCTATTAGATTATGACGTCAACAATAAAAATAATAGAACCAATCTACGGTTATCGGTCTATATAAT
The DNA here is from genome assembly GCA_947086465.1 of Eupithecia exiguata. Classification (NCBI taxonomy): domain Eukaryota; kingdom Metazoa; phylum Arthropoda; class Insecta; order Lepidoptera; family Geometridae; genus Eupithecia; species Eupithecia exiguata. The sequence goes on from OX352246.1 coordinate 2,189,786, forward strand.
TCCACTAAAATCAAATCAAATCAAAAATTATTTATTTCCATAAATACAAAAATGTACACTTAGAAGAGGTCAAATTCTTAAAATAAAACTTTGACACGGAAATAAAGTGGTACTTTTGATTTCTGTCGCTTCGGTATGTAGACTAAAGTAAAGAAGCGACTAAGAAACCTTTAGCCTGTTAGTTGTTATTTTTCGAGTTGGAGCAAAACCCGTCCCAAGCTTTTTTATCTTCTAAATAATCTAATATTGTAGTAAGCCTTTTTGCACAGAAAGGTTTTGACAATTTGTTTAAATTTATTTATTGATAGATTTAACTGCACCGCAGAACATGGAGGTTACAATGTGGGGTGCCTTGAGTAGTTCTCAAGGCAAATCCTCATAATGCAACAATTGTCAAAAAATCTCATCAAATAGTCTTACCTAGTTTTAATTAATTTATTCTTGACCTCCACATTTCTCTGTGAATCATTCCAACATTCCTTTCAGCCTCCAAGCACCATGCTGACCTAGGTATCACTGACGACTCGTAGGCTGATGAAACTTTATCCACTTCTTGGCTTATGAGTCATGTGTGTTTGTGTGTTGGCTGACTAGATTCTTCGCGCGACTTTGCTCGTATTATAACTAAGTAAAAAAAAATGTTTTAATTTGAATTCAAAAACGAACGAAAGATTTATTTATTTATTTAGGAACAAAATCCACAGCTCTTAAATCTAGATGATACAACACTTATATCGATACCGACAGCCAAAAAAGGATTTACATTTTACAAAATTAAACTTAAATTGACTATCACTAAAACTTATACATAAAAATAAAAGCTATAGCTATATATATATATATATATATACTTGTATTTCACTATACTAATTTACAATTATAGCAACCTATAACTAAGCCTAGCTGCATACCTAAAATATGTATAATTACGCTTACATGATGATGATGAATATTTTTTTTTTTTTTTTTATAAAGGGTATTATTCAACTTGCTGAAACAAGTTCAATAACAAAATTATCTCGCTAGTCGAGATGAAAAGTTGTATGTTTAACACGAGAACAAATGTTTTTTGCTTCATGCCTCTTAAATCCCTCGGTACCTTAGTAGCCAACTTTAGAGCCAATCAATGTTCTTGACTACCCTAGACTGTTTCGATAGCTCGGATTTTAATATCACCACGTTTAACAAAAAATCGTTTTGCTCGGTTGTTGAACAAATAAATATTACCAATGGCGAAATATTAATAAAATAGGCAAACGTAGTAGGTAATGAAGCGTGATGATATGAGTCAACAGTTTTACGTAATAGGTGTGGCTAAGCCTTCAGAATTCGTTATTTTATATGAATACAGATTGTAAATTTGTGTTTCTAATTGTGAAAACCACAAAGGTCAATGAGTAAGCAGGAAGACACATCATGATGTATTAGAGTTAACTACATAAATGTTCTACGAAAACTTTTAATAACATCTAAAAAAAAAATCGATTTCGGCAGGATTCGAACCCAGTCAGTGAATGCGATATACTAACAATTTCATGGCCTAACACGCAGAAGTCGATCAACAGCTATGTGTGGCAGCGGTGCAGCAATATGGGTCGCACCGCCGAGACTGGGCAGTGAATGCGTTAAAATCCTCTAGAATAGGAAGCGGCCCAACCCTACTAGTTGACCTACTTTATAAAGACAAAACCAAGCCGATCGGCTAAACAAAAAATGATGCAACATCATCCAGTCTTTGCCTCCACACTCAAGATCAAGTTGATGACACATTCGAGTTTTGCTAACCTGCTGTTGCTATGTTAGTTTGACTGATGAGCATCGACTTAGGTATCAATCTTGATTTTTAAATTTATTTTCAAACTGCAGCGCCCCAGCATTGCTATACAGCGGGGCAATGCAGTCTTGTGCACGCTTCCGACTGGTACTGATATGGATCAGTTGAGCTCCCTGTAGATTGTTTGCAACAGTCTGCAGTTAGCTCAATTGTTTCAATTGTAAATACTAGTTTTAATTGAATTCTACCTATTATATGAGTGTAATTTTCTTTGTTAGTTAAGTTATCTTACTTATTGACTTCAATAGAGGCCAATAGAGTATTTCTTGGTACATAGTAAACACACTTTAAAACAAGTTAAAACAATGTTTTATACTTTATTAAAACAGAATTTAAGAAAACAGACTAAAAACTAAGTGTTAAAAGACAAAAAATAAAATATGTAATCAATATTTCGGGCTTAATTAATTGAAAGCGTTTAATCTAAATTGTATTACTTTATATGTGTTTTTGTAATTTCTTAATACTTTATTTTTAAGTAAACTTATTTATTTTCAACCAAAATCACTACGGGCATACGCAAGTTTTTTCCAACCAAAAAATTGCATCTCAACGTACAGTCATAAATCTCTTGTGATAAAAATATTTACAAAACTGTTATTTTTCAATCCAGATTTTTCTATGCAGTTTCTTGTGTCCTCTGATTGATAAATATCTCAGTCGCCTTTTGCTCAACCATGCTACGTGAATCAACCATGAAGAGAATGGCAAAGAATCGTGGAGAATTGACTGGCCACTGGATTCCTGGGGTTCCATTGGATCGTCTCCATAAGCTTTACCTCAAGATAAACATTCCTGCAGTTTCGATAAATTGATCGGTTAAGTCTATACTCCTATTACTGGTTTTGTATAGATACCAGTTATGCGTCATTTCCGGTGACAAGTGATGTTTATTAATTTACTTCGTAATACCACTTATGTAACAAATACCGTCTTTTTAAACAATCGATATCGGTATAGAATATTATTTATGGAGGCTTTTATCAAACGGTTGTTTGTGAACGATACGTTGAATTACGATATAACGTCAAGCCAATAGCGGAGGACAGGTGGGTTCATGACAACCCCGAAAAAAAAACATGGATCTTTCTACAATGGTTTCTGAGTTATCAGTTATTCCGTGATCATGGTGCATGAAACGGTGCCGAAATATTGGAAAAATCAAAAATCAAAGCATGGTAAATATTCAGTTGAAAATGACTTCAAATGTTTTACATTGTCACACTCAACATTATAAATGCGAAAGTTTGGATGTTTGGATGTATGCATAATGGATGGATTTTTGTTGCTTCTTCACCCTTACTCCCAGTTGTTCTGTGCTGTATTTCTGAGCACAGAACTGCACAAAACTACTGGGACATAGTCAATTTGAGCTGTGCACCAAAATCACACCAAAACTACTGTACTGATCGGGTTGAAATTTTACATACAGGTAGTTAGTCTAAGACCTGGAACTTTAACAAAGGCTACGTTTTATCCCATAAATCAGTTCCCATGGGTTGGAAATAATGTTTAAACGTTTCCATAGAAAAAGCGCGAGTAGAAACGATTAGAAAACAAAAATATATATAAGAAATTAATAAATCCCAAAAATTTACGATCTCGATGGGATTCGAACCCGCACCTTCCCCTTCAGCGCAGGGTTGCTCTTTTTCCAACTAAGCTACGTGATCTTATCTCGCCGAGGTGTAAATCTTTGGGAGTTCTTTCGGCACTTACGCCGTCAGCGCCGCCTACAGAGGAAACAATGAAGTTATCCAATTCTGCTCAAAGACCAAATTTACATTTAGTTCGTTTGACGAAATTACCCAGAGTACTATAATAAATAAAAACCTTAAAAAATATATATTATATTATGTATCAGCCTGTCTTCTTATTTTTGGTTTTGGTAGGGGTCAAATTGAATCCTTCAGTAAAAACTAGCAGCTAGCTGCTGGACAATCACAAAAACAGACTCGCCTCTCAACTACAAGGAACTGGAACCCTTGAATTCTCTAGACTAAAGAGACACAGTATCCCAAGCCTAGCTGAAAGATTCACAGGCTTAGAGGTGACTCACTGGAGTCAACTCTACTAACGTAACAAAACGGGAATAGTATCAGAGAGCAGATTGGATTATTGTTTACATAAACAGATCGCCAAGAGGCAGTATAGACAAGGGAAAAAAAGGTAGGGGTCATGATTATGTGATCATGACCCCTACCAAAACCAAAAATACATGCGCATTGTCTAGTCAAAATAGACCCATCCCAAATTCACAACAACCTAGACATCTTTCACTAATCGAGGCTGAATTTCACCGTTCACCATTAGTGCATTGAAACTGTAAATTTAATCAGCAGTTGAAGTTGAACTCCTGATTAGTTCTGGTTAGTTTAACCGACGGTTATCGAGTTGCATCGGCACTCGTATGTCGCTGGAATTAGTTGGACGTGTGAGTTTGGAAGTTTTGAGAGTAAAGGCTTTTGTATAGTGGAAGTTTGGACGGCTTTTAGTATATTCTGTAACTTTATTTCTTTAGGCTTAAAATAAGCACTTACGTCTAAGTGCTTATTTCGTAAGAGGTGTAGGTTATTTATTTAAAGAAAATTACAATGACAGAATAAAAATCTTTATTTACAAAGAAATATACAATCAAAATAAAAGAATTAAATAAAACTAGTATTTACAATTGAAACGATTGAGCTAACTGCAGACTGTTGAAAACAATCTACAAGTAGCTCAACTGATCCATATCAATACCAGTCGTAGTCAGAATAAAATAATTACAACTAATAATCACACTTAAATCTAGCTATCTTCTGTAATAAGTAATAATTTGATAAATATTAACAAATAGGAATTGATATATTTATATATATTTATTTTATATATTTATAATTGAAACAATTGAGCTAATTGTGTCAGAGAGTGCCATTAGCGGTTTTATCCTGTGCAGGGATTGCTTTTTTATTTTTGCCCGTGTGACTGCTCCCTTAGAGGAGCTACGTTTCAGTTTCAAACGAAACAATTATTAGCATAATGTAATCACATCCACATAGAGCAACTTTACTATTATGCAACCAACTTCCTAATTGCGCATTCGAATGAGCAACGGACAATAGACATTGCTAGATAAGGGCCCTAACCCATTAGGACACGATGTTGGCACCACCGGTCGCACCACCAACAAAGTGTGTCTGGACCTTACCTGGTACCCGCTTGGTTGCGCAACCCAATTTGTTGCTGACAACCAAATCACCCGCTGGTGGCGCAACCATTAATATGTATAGACCTATTTGGCGTCCCACTCACTCCACCACAGTGGTGTTGTTTGTTTTGGTGTTTCTCGATTGGTAGCTCAAGACTCCGATGAGCGCGACCGGTGGCGCCATCATGGTGTTCTAATGAGATAGGGCCCTTATAATCAGAGGAGAGCGAAAATTATTTGGAAAATCGGAACAAGGAACCTACTCATATAAATGTATAAACATTAGAATTTTCGAAGGAATTACTGAGCATATATTTTTATGTGTTTCACATCGAGCACATTATGGTGTTTCAACTCTCGCACTGACTGCAAATAAATCTTCAGTCTCGTCCATTTTGCATTTTAGTTATTTTATAGAAGCTTCAGTAGGTAAAGAGTACAAAGGGAAAGTGTACAAAACCACACTTTTGTTTTGCACCCAGTTTTGTACACTTTCCCGGCGAAAAGCACATCGCTATGATTTTATATTTTTTCAGGATATAAAACGTCAGTCCAATTTGCTCTACTCTATTGTTTTGGTGTGTATGAGTGACAATCCATAATTTCGCTTTTCACAAATAGGATACATCATCATCAGTCTATTTTTTTCCACAGCTGGACATAGGCCTCTCCTAATGAGCGCCATAGTGGATTCTCACAATAATTAGATACATACATTTTTATTTTCAGAAGACAGTGTAGTACATTTCTTAAATTTAGTCGTAATATACATGTACCTACCTACTCCCAAATAAAACAAATACTAGTGTGTACCTTACCTAATCTCCTATGCATTTCTACTTTCCTGGTACTTTGCGTGAGATAAACTAGTTAAAAAATCCTTCGGAAACAATAATGTTAAATCAAGATTCTTACACGACAATTAGTGTGTTCACGATAAGTATTTTTGCTACTTTTCTGTTAGAAATCTTAAAACGGGACGAAACCGGAAATTTCAGCGTTAAATTTTACATTATCGTGTTTGGACTACTTTGGGGCGAGGCGAGTGGGACGAACGCGGATTCCTCAATAAAACACAGACCTGGAAACCAGATGACAGATAAACTACAGTATGTGTTCAAATTCATTAGAACAAAGAAGTTCTTATCTAACCGTAATATATATCTGCCTACAAATACCTACTATAAACTAAACAAATTATCGGTCAATTTGAGCGTTTGAACCTCTGTATAATCTCTATACCTTTGTCGTGAGAGTGTTTGACGATCGAGTGAGTCACCTGCGCGCTGCGCCGGCGCATGGATACAGGCTGATGTAAAACTTTAAATTAGAAATTAGCTATTTATTAACCTTGACTGCATTAATAAACACATAGATAGATAGTTTTAATCGTCAAAGAGATCACAATGTCATGTCATGTTTTCTAGTTAGTTGTGTCATAAATCCTGAATTTGGTTTAACTATATACCAAGATTTTTTTCCAAAAAAACACCAAGACAGTTAATATAGTGGTGTTTTCTTGATAATCGTAAGGTTGCATTGTAACGTTTTTTGATAGTTTTTAATAGAAATTTAATAAGATCATACTAAATATTCTAGTCGCTTGCGTTCTAAGAATCTTAGTTCCATTAGGTATACGTTAAATTCGACCAAAGAGTTAATTTTTTTAGAAAACAATACCCTAAGCTCCTTGTTTTTTCCAATTAAGTCCAAAATTATGTTTAAGTGGTTATAAAAAAATCAAATGAATAGGTTTTGTGACATATTGGCTAAGGTTGACTTAGTCAAATGGAATGTAATCAATGTCTAACTAACTCGTAATAATTTTTACTAAAAACCTCAATAATAAAATAATAATAAAAACCATTTCATCATCATCATCATCGGTCTTGTTCGGTCTGTAGAGACGATTTAAGTAATACCTGTGGTTTGGTTATGTTTACATTTCATGATGTGGCCACGTGGCTGTGCAGTCACTAAACCATTTATTGCCTAATAATTTCTTAACCTAAACTAGAACTATTCACAAAAAATACTTATAGGCACCTTAAGAATTTAAATTTTGTATATTGTTTTATCCTCTCAAAGAACAGACTTTTGTCTGTTTTGTCTGTCTCTCAAAGAACAGACTTTTGTCTGTTTTGTCTGTCTCTCAAAGAACAGACTTTTGTCGGTATATAGCCAATATTGTTGAAATGAGATTTCAGCTCTACAATCTGTACTGAAAATATAAGTAAAATGAACCTCAACGGCTTTAATAAAACACTCATCTGCCAAACCAAACAACCATTCAACGGAGCAAATTTACGATCTGTCGCCAAACACAATATTCTAAAGTTAACACAGACTGGACAGACGGATGGACAGACTTGGTAGAGCTAGATTGAGCCAATGTAAACTAATTTGGTCCTAGCTTTTGTAGACACGAATGTTCTTAACTTTGTTAACTTGAACCTTTTTAGCACCTTGTCACAAAATTTACGAAGTAACAATATTACGTCATCTGTCACCTTGCTAAGAACTATTAATCTACTATTGGTTTTTCACAAACTTCCAATTCTAATGCATTCAAATTACTTTAAAGGTCAACAAATACAGATTTATCCAGGATTATCATTATATAAAAAAAATATTCAAGAATTAGTTGCCAGCACCGAACAATGTATACACAGTCACTTTTTATCTCAACCCTTCTAGGTATTGCAGATTAATCCATAAGAAAATAAATAAGTTCCCAAAAGTTTTCGATTTTGGCGGAAGGTCCTTACCTTCCGCCGGAGATTTTCGAGTCGGCGAGTACTGATTTTGTGGCTCAGTTGGTTAGAGCACACCCTTACGGACGCGGGTTCAAGCCCCGCCGAATTTGAATTTTTTTATGAACTTATGTCATTTCTTAGAGATACCTACCTAACCTACCTACCCAGAGAGCGAGGTAAGCACTATAATAACAAAAAAAGCTTAAAATTGCAGACTATCGTTCAATAAATTATATATATATATATAATTATAAATAACTTGGTTAATTTCGTATAATTCAATTTTATATTCACATTATTAGTAGTAAATTTCATCACATCATCTCCAATCAGCGCACCCTGTAGAACAATCTGATGCAAGAGATAAGGCGCGTACACACTGGACGTTTTTTCATCGGTGCCTCCCCGTACCACCGTTCTACTTCTCCTGTGACTCATAGAGAGCGAAAAACTGTGGAGACGACGTGATACTAAAAATAGTTTTTATTCACAGTGGCCAATTTTATTCGAATGTTGGTTTTGTGTGACAAGATAACCTGGATGGGTTTCACAAGACTAAATAGTATGACGCGATCACGAAGCCGAAGATGATGAAGATGATGACGACGAACTTGGTGCGTTGGTTAGCCAGTTTGGGAAAAAAGGTGCTTCTACCTATTTTTCCAAACTGGCTAACGCCTAAAAACCTATAATGTAGAAAAGAAAAGAAGGAGTTAACCCAGGCTGTGGGATCTGACGAGCTGTTTAGAATATTATTACTAGGATAGTTTTACGCTTCAGTTTCAGTATTAGCAACAAGATAAAGTTAAAAACTACAACCCGACTACGTGAAAGTTATAAAAGTTTGAAACATTTACATTGACAAAATAGAATGACGTATCGGTCATATTTGATAGGCATAGAGTTGAAAATGAAAATAGGTCGTAGGTATTGTAATTTTGCTCTATGGGGCCTGCAGCCTGCGGCTACCTAAACTTTAATACGCGTTTTGAAGGCTTATTCGGGATCGGAGCCCTAAATCCTATAGCCTATAACCATCGGGGTATTGAGACAAATCAATCGATACATAATTTGTTGAAATCGAACCAGTAGTTTCAGCGCTACGTGGGAACAAAGAAATCGGCCACATACATACAAACATACAAACATAGGGTGCTAACCTCATAATCTCCCCTGTTGGTAGTCGGGTAAAAATGCTGCGAATGTTGCCCCCATACATTGTCAAAGATATCTGAATTCACGTTTTAAACATTGCAATATCATAAAAATTTGATAATTTCTATCTCAGAAGAATTGTCTAAAGTCAACTCAACAGTTTTCCTGTCCTTCCGCTCTGTTGACCGAACTCGAGACGACGTCTCAAATATTTTTTTCAACTATTTGACGCCGAAAATATTTAACACATAAACGATTCAAATTATAATTAGGATCTTTTGAACGGTGAGCACTTAGCTTTTAGATATTTCCCTCTATTATTGTAAAATCATCTTTATCTGTAAGTAGTTAGAGATTGTTGTTATTTCTTACGTGTGTATTGATATTTTGGTCTATTAAATTGCTCGGTTGACCTGACAAACTTACACTAAATGACCAATATTAATCTTTTTTCTGTCATATATTGTTATTGAATGATTACTAGCTTAGCGTTTTGATTTTATTTTTTGTTTACTATTTCATTCCATTTAGGGTTCCGTAATCAAAGGGTAAAACGGGAGCCTATTACTAAGTCTCCGCCGCAACAAACGCGAATTTTTAGTTCGTTTTTGCTCGACATTGATAATGGCAACAGGTAGACGCTTAAAATATTCTCAGAATATTTAGCTATAATATCCACTTAAAAAAAACAATAAAAGAAAAGAAAGAAAATACATTTATTGGCACGCACACAAAAGGTACAGTGCGCGTCACAATTAAGTATCCCCCTATCTCAATGTATGTGGGTTCAAATCCTGTCAGTGATCGTTGGAGATTGGGTGCTCAAAATTACATGTTTTTTTATAATTTTCCATTTTCTTTTCATATTTTTGACGTTTCCAACAAAAGTTGTATGTTCTGTATCATTAAAATGTAATTTTTGTATAAATTGTTTCATTTTAATTTCATTTAATTTGGTAACCTTACTTAAAATTCGATGGATTCTCTAAGTATCAACTTGGCCTTGCGGTAGTAACCGGCAAGTTAATGCAAGACAAGATAAGAGTGACATGGTTTGAATCTCGTGAGCGGTGTTTCGTTGTTTTTTGTTAATTGTTATCTATTTTTTTGCAATATGTAAGATTTTTTTGCTTTTATATTATTTTTGATTGATATTATTCTTTATAGGCTTCATTGCAGGTTAATGAAAAAAAAAATTCTATAATTATGTATACAATATCATACAATAACTACTACGTATAAATCTATGATATTATAACGAAATAATTTTTTTATATAACAAATAATATCTGTAAACAGTGAAAGGTTTTTTATAATAGATTGTGATAATTTAATCAAAAATAATTTGTTTACAACGAAAGAACAATGTTTCGATCTCTCACTAAATATGCACAATGCAAACCACACGGATTATGACGAGTGACAATTACTTTGTTCGCTACAAACGACAAAGTCAAACCCTACCCGCATCCATAAAAAAAATGTAAGACTTGGCATTAAAATAGGGACTAATTAGACCGATAGACAAAATTGGACGCATTGTTCCAACAGCTAAATAGCTCAGTTGATCTAATGCCGAGAATTCGAGTCTCCATATAAAGGGTGGGTGGTTCGATCCTTAGCGGCTTGTTAAGTTTTTGCATTGAAAATTAGTCACAAGCGAAAAGAAGTTAGCAAATATTTTGTACACAAGGGGGATACTTAATTCTGACGCGCACTGTACGTTAAAAAATATATTTATAATAAAAAAATATAATTACCTCTAACCTAAATGTGTTAGTGAAACAATTAGGTCCTGCCTCAGCTTAATGTTGCTCCAAAAAATTCAATAAAAATTTAAGGTTGGCTCCCATACAACAAACGTGATTTTTTTGCCGTTTTCATAGATAGTTTCGGAATCCTTCGTGCGCGAGTCCGACTCGCACTTGGTTGGTTTTTTTTATATTGTCTCTATTGAATGAGAGATGAGTTTGAGAATGCGTGTGGTAGTGACAATGACGAATTTGATGATAAATATAGTAAAAAAGCCAGCCAATGCGAGTCGGACTCGAGCACGAAGGGTTCCGTACCATTATCTATAAAAACGGCAAAAAAATCATGTTTGTTGTGTGAGAAAATTAATGTTATTCCCCCTTAAATATTTATTTTATTCTTTTTTTTGTATTTGTTGTTATAGCGGCAACAGAAATACATCATCTGTGAAAATTTCAACTGTCTAACCATCACAGTTCATGAGATACAGCCTGGTGACAGACAGACAGACGGACAGCGAAGTCTTAGTAATAGGGTCCCGTTTTTACCCTTTGGGTACCGAACCCTAAAAAACTATAACAAACTCTATTGTAGACTCCGAGTCTTAAAAGATGATTAACTCTTAATAAATACACCACACACACAAAAGACAAATAACAAGATGGCCACCCATATCACATCCATACGGCTAGGTAAAATCAAAGTGAAAAAACAATTTTTGTCACATACAATACGAATAACGCACAACATTTAAAAATAAAATATAGGAGACGCGACAAAAATGGTACCAGTCAGCGTGCACTATGGCGGTGCGAATCGTGCCATAGCGCTGGCCTTCCGTAATGACCATGGTGGTTGCCTGAGGTGGCTACGTTATACACATTTATCTAATTATAATAAAACATACCCTAATCCAAATATTATAATCTTACTTATGACGACCGATGTGGCGCGGTGGGCGAAGGTCTGCCTGCGACGCAGGAGGTTGCGGGTTTGACTCCCGCTTCGGGACCAATGTGTGTACGATCTGCAGACATTTGTTCAGGGTGTTCTGGTCATTTTCTATGTATGATAAACAATATCTATCTATGTATTGAATTGTATTATGTTTATCAGTTGTCTAGTACCCATAACACAAGCTCTGCTTCGCTTGGGGCTAGATAATGCTGTGTGAATTGTCCAGCATTATTCATTTATAAAAAGGCGAAGGTTTTTGGTATTATTAATACGATAGGCCAAAGACAATCAAAAACTACAGAATAGATTGGGCTGAAATTATTCACTCGTAAAGACCTGGACCTAGCATGGCTTAAAGGCTTCTTTTTATTCCAAAAACGCGTGCACAGCCACGGGCAGAAGCTATAATAGAAAACCTATTTAATTTGTCCGAAAACAAAGTAGTCGGTAAACAAAACTACATAGAACACATGTTAATTTTAGTGTATTCGCTTTCAGTCTAAAACTATTTACCAAGAGCCAATGATATGTTTGATTAGAAATTTAATATCTTTTAAGGGTAGTAGGTACTTAGAATCCATACTTAATATTATAAATTCGATAGTAAAACTTGTTTGTCTGTCTGTCTGTCTGTCTGTGACCTTAACACGCCTGAACATCTGAACAGATCTGAATGAAATTGTGCAGGGAGGTATGGATGGTAATTAAGGCTGTGGCAATAGCCACCCAGCGTTTGTACATGTCAGACAAGACCAAACGATCTACCATACTCCTTATAATTGAGTTTTTGTGTGGTATGGGTCAAACTACATTATCTTATGATTACGTTGAAAAAAGGAAATTTCAAAAATCAATCGTACAGTTTGTGATACCTATTATAAGTTTTTTTAATGCCTCTGTAATAGTTTTACTCTATTTAGTTTAGCCAGAGAATCGAAAATAGATATTGGTGGCCACCAAGGGCAACTGGGCAACGGTGGCGGCGCTAGTTTGACCCATACCACACAAAAACTCAATTATAAGGAGTATGGTAGATCGTTTGATCTTGTCTGACATGTACAAACGCTGGGTGGCTATTGCCACTTAGAATATATATTTTTTTGATGTATGTTTGTACCTTCATATTTCTGTATTTTTTTGTATCATGTATTCCTAGTTTTAATTATTGAATTGTAATTGTAACTATATGGATCTCGTGTCTGGAAATAAATAATTTATTATTATTCTTAATGCAAAATGGAGGCCTTTCGGTCGTCTAACCCAACTGGGTTACTAGCTTCACAGACGGATGGGTGATCATAATGGAAGGGTTTAAACTACACAGAAATAAGCCTCTTCTAGTAATTCCTTTATAATCTTATCACCTTAGGACACCATAGTGGAGCCACCCCGGTCGCGCCACCAACAAAATGTATACAGTTGTAAGGATATCCTGGTATCAGCTTGGTTGCGGAACCAAATTTGTTGCCGGCAACCAAATGGTGGCGCAACCATTATGTATAGAGCTATTTGGCGTCTCACTAACTTCACCCGTTGCACTAGCAAGGACGGCCGCCCGTTAAACACGCATTTAAAAACTGACAATCCTGTGTTTAGGTGCTTAGAAGCTCAAAACACCATGGTGGTGCGTTGGCTGTTGGCGTCGCCATGGTGTCCAAATGAGATGGGCTCCGTTTTAGGGGTAGATTCTTGCACATAATGTCCAATGGGCTGCGTTCTAGGGGTAGATTCTTGCACTGCAACAGCTACGGCTGATAATGGAGATGATGACGCTCAGAATCAAAAACATGGCATACAAACAAAACAATTAACATAATTAGTACCAATTTCCCTTCAAACAGGAGTTTGATTAAAACAGAAATTGGCTCAAACGTTCTAAATTAGCACTACGCAGCTACGTTACCTATTGTCTGAAATTAATTCGTCCACTGTGTTGGCTTATTCCAGAGCGGTCTACAGTTTTCTGCTCACCAAAACGTAGGATTATTTTTCATGAGAAAACAATTTTATTTAGAAGTTATAGATTTCTTATCTGAGAGAAAGTATATTTACTATTCGGACAATATTACTTCAGTTTTTTGCCTCACTAGAGTCTGTAGTAAGCAAACGAATTTTAAAAGTCAAATTTTTAATTGGCTGCGACCTTATTATTTTCTGTTTCGAGGTATTCCCGGATTAATAGTATATCAGCATTTTACAATCTATCTTTGATCCAACTTTTTCCATAAGTAAACGGTAACAATGAGACAGAAACGATCGTATTCTCTCGTTAAAATTTGTATGAGATCAAATACAACTACTCAAAGTGCCTCATCCAACAAGGGGGTCTTACCATAGCCACCACGTCCGGCCGGTGGATTGCTGATCTCAGTTGAGGAGGTGTTGAAAACACACAAAAAGCTGCTGCTCTTTCCCTGGTAGGTTCCTCTTAGTCGACTCTTGCGACATCCGAGAGTTCGATTCTTACGTCGCGACCGCCACAGCCATTGTGTATGTTGCGGGTGAATAATTTAAGGACCAATTAGAACAACCTTTCTGACCACAAAGTTGCGACAAAAAGGTAAGGGGATGAATATGTAATTGTTTTCTGGGTTCTCATTTAAAAGTCGATTGTTTGAAATATTTTCATTATGACTGAAACCTTTTTGGTAATTAATGTTTAATTTGTCATGACTTTCCAAATTTAGGATATTTCCCATGCGTGTTTCTATCAATAACAACAATATTCTTGTTACTAAAATATAAACAGTCAAACAAAATGATTTTGATTTTCGAAATTAGGATGATGGATTTCAAAAACAAAAATAATAATCAACGATTTTGTTAATATCTATTTTTTGTCACAAGCCATAATCCAAAACGTTTTCTCATCGTAAAGAAGGAAAGCAGTCAAAATGAATTTATGTCGCCACTGATTTACAACTAGACTGGCAACACCATTATGTGATTATGTTTAAAATCGTTAAATATGGCAATAAAGCATCAGTCACGTTTCGTTACCGTAACGATAACATTGTAAAATGATCCATTACATTTTTTGACATTTATTGTACGTTACAATGTGTGCATCTGTGAAATTTCAGTTGTTAAAAATATAATTATTATTTAGCTAGCATTTAGCTTAAAAGGTTTTTGCTCAGATTTCCTATACTTAACATCTTTTTTCTATACCTTAAAATGATGCTGTATGAGATAGGCTACATTGGACATTTTTATTAATAAAATTAATAAAAATGTCATGTCAATATTGTAAAATTCAATAGGTATTGAATTTTACAATATTGTGGTTGATATTGAGTAAACTTTTGTCGTTATAAACATGTATGATTAATTTTTAATTTAAAGTGGGTACCTACATCGTTTTGATACCTACAAAATTATGTTTTTTTTTTGTAAATACTCGTTTGAATTTATTTATTTAATTTGATTGTAATTTTATTTATGAATTTGAATGATTTTTTTTGACCCCATGAATTCTAAATAGGTATTATTAATTTTGTGTTGTATAAATTTCTTTGGTTTATGTTTATTGTCAGATACATCATCATAACAAATTAAAACTAAAATCATTTATTTCATCACGATGAAATAAATGATTTTAGTTTTAACTTATTTATGCTAAAAGTTAAATCAATGAGCCCAAAATGATTCATTTCACAACCAAAATGAGAACATTAACACTCCTTACAAATCAGTATGATGATGTGAAATTATGTAACCGAGTTCATCGCACACAAACGAGCTGGAAGCATCTTCGGATGTGTTTTGATTCAAAAACTGAAGAGGTTTTCTATGTTGGTCTATATATATATATTTAGACTTAGATCAGCAAATAATATTTTATTACATTTTAAGTATTATACAAACTTACTAGTGGTTTATTTTTCGCTTCTTCCACTAGTGGACAAAAATTGAAGCGAACAAAATCATATTTTGATAACTACTATTTATAAAACTGTTTATGCATAAAATTTGACTTGTCTAAGTGCTTTTTTGTAAGCCTTAAGAAATAAAGTTATTGAATTTTGACTTTTGACTTTTGATTGGAACCGTAGATAGTGTGTTAAGTTGGCAGTGTAACACCCCCCTGGCCTTGGAAAAAATGTTAAGCCGTTGGTCCTGCGCCTGACCTCTTTCCGGCCGTGTCGGTCTATTGTCCTATCGGATTATGGCATAGAGGAATAGAGAGGAAATAGAAGGAACAAACAGTGTTTGTGCATACACTTGCGCACAGTAATAATATGTCCTGGGCACATAGCTAGTCTCCGCTAAGACGCCACGCCCGCGTGGTCAAAACTCGGTTAGGAGGACCTCATCACATCACGTTATCGTCAGGTAGTGTTTAAAAGGATCTATTTTAAATCCTTGTCTGTGTCGTGTTTGATGATCAATGAGTCACTGCGTGTTTTTAGGGATAGGTTAATATTTTTCCTTGTTTTTATATGCACATTTTTTTTTAATCTTCTTGCCGAACGACAAAGGAGTCCTGAAATATTTAGTAAAAAAGTTTACGTAGATAGGTAACATAATAATTTCACGACGATTTCATGCGAAGCATTACAATTATAATTCCTAAACTACTATATTACAGTCTGTGGGGTTCATATAACCTATCTTTCGTTATTTTTTGGTGTGAAACGAAAGAGCGCGTCTATGTCTTTTGTATGAAAAAAGGGTTGTGGTGCTGTTTTAAGATTTTATTGTGAGTCTAAAAACAGGACCCTTTTCTGGCCCCTTTTCTTGACCCCTTTTCTCGACCCCTTTTCTCTTGATATTTAAATTGATTTTACCAATAAATTTTACTTCTGTATTTCTGGATAGATTCGTTTCTTGGTACACATCACGCTACTATTTCAAATACGAAAGTTTTATTTTGTTATCTTTTTACTCCAAAACTGCTGAACGAATCGGGCCGAAATTTTGAATTAGAGATAGTTCTAGGCCTGGATTAAGATATGAGCCTAATTTTATCTATTATGTAGGAAGAAGCCGTGGACATGAGGCTGGTTTTAAACTTTAAAATGTCATATCCACAAAAGAACTGATAGCCTTTCTTTTGTAAAGAATTACGGTATTTTGTCAGTTAGATAGATATCAGAAGATATTTGACGCATACATATGTATTTTTTCTTTCATCAATTAAACACAAAATTACAAAAATATAGTCAGTTAAAGTTCCGGGTGACGTCACGCTGTGCGACACTTTTTAGCACGACGTGACGTCACGAGGACGTCACTTCGTAACTTTGACACAGTTTGCGTTTGCAATATTTTATTTGATTGACAAAATAAAATAATGAATAGGTACGTGTCCAATATTTTAATAAAATCTTACCAAGAGACTAAATAGAATATTTATTTTTTACCCTATTATCACGTATTTACTTCCTTATATCGCTAAAATTCATGACTTAAACCACACTAGAACTTATAGATAATGTGTAAGCTAACTTCGAGCACCTCCTTTGGCTTTATGGCGTATTTGTTAATTGTAAAATAAGCGATAACGCGCGCTTTGTTTAGGTTTGTTGACTTGTGAATCAGTGGGCGATGAACTATAGAAATTGGTGATTTATTTTCTAGTGTGATCTATTTGGTTAGTAATTGTCACAGGTACATTTTCTTTTTGTTGACAAATTAAATGTTTCGCTATTTTGAGCTTTTCCAGGCCACGTTTAATTAAATTTGTATCATTTAGTTTTATTTGTATAATGTATATAAAATTAATTGCTGTTTTGTCTCGCGAAAACTTTAAGGGCTTGACTGTTTTATACAATCATTTTGTTTTCCCTACTCGCTACGTGTTTGCTTATGGTTGTTTCCATGATTGAAGACAGGGCGCTATGGCGCTCATTAGGGGAGGCCTATGTCCAGCAGTGGACTGATATAGGCTGATGATGATGAAACTTTTTAAAGGGGCTTGAAGATTTTAGCCCTAACATCATCCACAAGACAGGGCGCTATGGCGCTCATTCGGGGAGGCCTATGTCCAGCAGTGGACTGATATAGGCTGATGATGATGATGAAAACAAAAAAATAATATTTAGAGGTATGACTTAAAAAAAAGGAAAAAAATTGTAGGAGATATGAAATTTGTGGGGCATTTAGTGACGAATAAAATATATTCGGCTAAAAATAGAAAAATCATGAAAAAAATGAAAAAAATTCGTTATAAAAAAAAATTACTCACTGTCAAGAAAATACATTTGTTCTATTTCTTTCGTTACTATCCTGCACAGAACCACTTGATAAAAAACTATTCTGGTTATTTGCCGGCAGTGGATATTTTCAACGAATCATGAATTTAAGTTACCTAGGTAAATAAATACTACATTTTTATTTTAACAACAACAACATTTAACAACCATAAATCACCTCATAATAAGCAAGGGCCACTTTGACCACACCCAACAATAATTTTCTAGCTAATTGCAAGTCGCTAATGGGTAGATAAGTAGAGTTTTAATCTGTGGTTATGCTAATGATATGCAAAACTAGGAAACAATAGGTTGTTATGAATATGTTAAAGAATGTTTGTAAATTGTAAATAGGTTGGTGAGTGAACAGAGATATGGAAATATCCAGAGGTCTAGAATACTCTACAACCTAAGTAAACATAGCCTCATGCTTCTTGAAGGCGGTGGTTTAACGTTATCATCACGATTCACTTGTTTTAGTCCACTGCTGGATATAGGCATCCCTTGATAAGCGCCACAGCGCCCTGTCTTCAGCTAGCCGCGTCCAGTACTCGTTAACGTTGTTAAAGCGGTAATATTATAAGTTTTGTATAAGATTTTGAATAGGCATAATCATACTATATAATCTATCGTAGTTTGACGAATTCATTACGGATGTAAGCGGGTTAACTACGAACCTTATTTGGGTTGGAAGAACACCAACGCGCAGTGCTCGGAGGGACGCGGAACGCGCGCGCCTAGAACCGCACTCACCCTGAAGAAGTCCCTCGTTAAGGGATGAAACGTTGGTGTTCTTCCAACACAAATAAGGTTCGTAGTTAACCCGCTTACATCCGTGATGAAGGCTTCTATCAAGTCTTAATCGAATTAAAAAATAGTAATACACGTTTTTAAAATGTACAAATAAAAGTACAAAATTTCATAAAACACTATTTTTTTTTGTATTTTATGAAAATTTGTAAATTTTTTGTACATTTTAAAAACGTTTCAACATTTAACAAAATAAGTAGTGCTCTACCTATAATTGCAATTGTAATTAACTTTGTGGCACGAACGTTGGACGGACTGACGGACAAAGCATTACCAATATAAATTTCGCCCAGAGGCGTAAAATAGCAATCATGTTATTTTGCATTTTTATTTCATCGGGAACTGTGGACTTCAGTCAAACTTCTGGTGGACCTAAATCAATTTGTGATAGCATAGGGAACATTTTTTAACTTCTGCTAATCCTGACATTATAATTGTATCCTACACATTGTAGCGAGGTCATGTTACGTGCTGCAGTTAATATTCGTGTCATCATTCCAAGGTTGTTTTTGTTGTAAATGATTCACTTTCATGCGGGTAAAATGCAGGTTGGAAATTCTTACATTGTTGTCTATCTGACTTCCGTAATGTAATCTTGCGCTTTGAATGCTTTGGAAAGTATTTCAGGTTATGAAATAGTTTACATTGTTATTTATGGGGTAGGAAGAAGCCGGTTGGCCTGTCATTAAACTGCATTTGAAAATTTGTACATTAAAATTGCCATTTTGATTACTTGTTCAAACTAAAATACCATTATCGTGTTCCCGTTTAGCGTTTTATTATTAATTAATAAATAGTTCGGACAACATAGAAGTCAAAAGTTAATAACTTTATTTCTTTAGCCTTACAAAATAAGACCTAAGACCTACATATCAAATTTTATACAATAAATATTTATCAAATTAGAAATATGGTGCTATTGATTTTCTCTACACTTAAATTTTTTATCCACTAGTGGAAGAAAAAATGGAAGATTGATAAAAGCATTTCCATTTGAAAAATATTTTATCACCAAAATTATCAAGTGTGTTTTCTTTCCTTGAAGAAAAACTACTGTGGTCGTGTTTCTTGACTCCCATAATTAAACTAGGTAAGTAGGTACTGATTTATTGAAATTAACTGCTTTTTTTAAACAGACCAGTTAAAAATCACATAATATTCATAATTTCCAATCAATTTAATACTTACTATCTTCCTTTTTAAAATAGATCCTTCTTTTGAAGCGTTTCAAAAACTTCAACTTTCGAAGAGTAATCTGCGTTGTCCACCAGAATGAAGTCGCCCAGCGAGCTATGGAGAGAGCTATGCTCGGAGTTTCTCTGAAGGATAGGATTCGCAACGAATACATCGACAGAGAACCAAGGTTATCGACATTGCTCAGAGGATTTAGCAAGCTGAAGTGGCAGTGCGCTGGCCATATTGCGAGAAGAACCGACAACCGCTGGGGTAAACGTGTTCTTCAGTGGAGACCACAACTCCGCAAACGTAGTGTAGGACGCCCTCCGACCAGGTGGGATGATGATTTGCGAAAGACTGCTGGCAGATGCTGGATGCGGCAAGCTGAAGACAGGGCGCTATGGCGCTCATTAGGGGAGGCCTATGTCCAACAGTGGACTACTATAGGCTTATGATGATGATGATTATGAATCTGCGTTATCGATTTTTTTATCGATAGTAGTTAGAACGATTGTCACTCAATGACTTCCATTTATTAGTACTCTTTGTTGAAATAACCATGGATTTTAATTCATTCACAAATATTCCGGTCCATCAGCAACGAAATTGAAAACCATCAACCGATTCGGATTCACCCTTCCTGATTGATACATTAAACCAACTTTAATTTATTCGATACCCTGCTACCAAGCAAATCTATATTCTATTGTCATTGTTACAAAGTTGATGATGGTTTGTGTGTTGCTAATCGATCAATGACGTATTGAAATCGCAGGTGTCCTATGAGTAGTGTTTTGTTTTGTAACGGGTTGTTCAATTCAGCGTATTGTGAAGGATTGTCATTTGCTGCATTTATTTTGATAGGGTTTATGACATTGGCTGGTTTGTTGGAGTGGTTGAGTTTCAGGTGGTCAGGAAAATGATTGTTTCAAATCCATCTGACGGTCTGCGTTCTTAATTAGAGTTTGAACGTAGATCCAATCAAAATCCTACTATGTACTACTATGTATGGATAATACCAATATTTTATACAAAAACAAATACAGAAATACAAAAGGCATTTATTGACTAAACAAAAAAAAACCGACAGTTTATTTTTACAAATACAAAAGGCATTTATTTACTATTTTATTTATATTACTATTATATTCAAAAGTAACTCTGTTTGTCTGTCTGTTAGCTTTTCACACTTAAACGACTGAACGGATCTTAATGAAATTTGGCAGGAAGGTAAATGGTATTCCGGGGACGGACATAGGCTACTTAAAAAGCGCGTACAAAGCCGAGGGCATCAGATAGTAATATTATAAAGTCGAAACTTTGTGAGTTGTGCCGTTGTAAAGATGTTTGGTCAAAATAAACTCCAAAACTACTGAATTGATCGCGCTGAAACTTTGCACACATAAAGTTCTGGACCTGGAATAATATATAGGCTACTTTTTATTCATCCAAAAAACACGTGCGAAGCCGTGCGTGTAAGCTAGTATAGCATTAACCAAAGACTGCTGGCAGATGCTGGATGCGGCAAGCTGAAGACAGGGCGCTATGGCGCTCATTAGGGGAGGCCTATGTCCAGCAGTGGACCAATATAGGCTGATGATGATGATGATGAAAGACTATCCATCGAGATGGTGCCATCGAAATTGGAAATGCAATTTCAGATATGAAAATGCCTTTAATTTGTGCACTGGTAAATAGCATGTTTTAGTTAGTATAAATGGCTTTGATTTGCAAGTTAAACTTTAAATGCGTGCTGATAAATCAAACTTTCAAAAATTTGCTTCAAAGCCTGTTCTTTTGCAATACAAAGGTAAATTTTACCAATGTGCATGATAGAACGCACCTAATACACTTATAGTTGGAAACACTGAAGTATTTATCAAACAAAACACAAAGGGTTGAACTTCTTGATAAAACAAAAAGTACAATCGCAAACAAAATAGCTGTTCCGCGCTATCTAATAAATGGCTGGGTAAGCTATCATATTTCTCCAGAAGTCGTAGACGTTAGGACTAACGTGAAAATGCCAGCAACAATAGCAGGCATGCTAAACAATAGACTCGGTACAGTTGAGAGAAGAAGTGTTTGGATTCAAAATATTTTTTAATAGTTCTTCGTCTACGTTTATCTGCTACTTCCTTTACACAAGTTTTTAAATAGAAGAGACTAGATTTTTTTTTTAACAGATAACATCTCACCTCTGTCTCATAAAATTAAACCCGTTGCCTGAAAACCAAAGGTATCTACTTTAACTAGGAAATTAAACTAATCCATGGAAGGTAATTTTCGTAGAGTTTGTGAGTTTTTGTTCATATTTCCTGGAATTCCTAGAAACAGAATAGAACAAACAGTTTGTGGAAAATAAGGAAAACCGAGTCACAAAGGTACCGTTACCGTAAAATTTGTCTATTTATGGTCTGTACCGTACCATACATTTCTTACTCGACAGATAGGTCTGCTACTTTGCTAAATATTGATAAGCATACAGGATGTTGCCATTCACTGTACACCAAAGTCAATATAACACCGTCGCATCAGTCAGCCTGCATTTGTGCAATATTCATTAAGCGCGGCTTTACTGGCGTCAGTGTTGCCACTATTAATTCGCGCCAACACCGTTGCACGTCATTGTACTACGTACGTCACATCCATTCTCATGCTATTGAAATTTGAACTTTATTTTATGGGATTAAGATTGAAAATGACTATGAAATCACTCAATTTCGATTTGAAGATATTCTGTACTATCAATATTGATAAGGGATTTTTGGACAAGTGCAAAGTATGAGCGAAATCAGAGTTTGCAAATCGTTTTTTAGGAGATGAAATTTAAGCTTTGTCATCATGTCAATAAGGTGTACAACTAGTATTCACTTATTTTAAAGTGAATGTTAAGGATTTAATATATTTTGTATTCTGTGCATGTACCGGTGTGCATTATATTTCGGTTTTCATAGGGCTGATTGTTTCAGGAAATGGTTGAATGTTCTTTTACTGTATCGCATTACATTAGTCTTGGATAGGATACTAGGTATTGCACACCTCATCAATGCCAGGCAGCTCCATCAGCTGAGTGTACTCTAGATTGTTTTTGCGCGTAAGTAATTGTTGCTGAATATTTTCATCCTTATATTTGGCAATAGATTTCCGCAAAGTAACGCCTGAATCTATTATTTATCTAGATTTTTTATTTTATTTTAATATTTTGTTAGCAACATTTTGCAATAGGAGTGTGTCAATTGTAGAAATACGTTGTAATTTGTTTCTTATAGTTTATTTTATTTATCTGTTTTTATTTTCCTAACATTCTCATGATTCTGTGGTTTTGATAAAACTTTAAACCTTTTTTGTAATTAAGACAACATAGATTTGTTGTTTCATGTGAGATGGTAGGCAAATTATTTAGCACTAGCAGCGCCTCGCGGTTTCACCCGCGTAGTTCCCGTTCCCGTAGAAATTTCGGGATAAAAAGTAGCCTATGTCCTATTCCAGACTATAATCTATCTCTGTGCCAAATTTCATCCAGATCCGTTTTGCCGTTCTGGCGTGATGAAGGAACAAACATCGTTTATATATTAGTGAGATATATATTATAGATATATATTAATTGTGAAGCTGAAGACTGGGCGTTATGGCGCTCATTAAAGGCATATGTCCAGTAGTGGACTATTACAGATTATTATTTAGCATACACTTTCTATTCTCTCACTCACATAATCCAATGGGATGGCAGACCGACCGGGCAGAGGTTAGGCGCAGGACCAACAGCTTATGAGATGAGAGTGAGGGAAATTTAAGTGCACCTGTGTTTGCGCACACACTTGGGCACTATATGTCCTGCACACCTAGCTGGTCTTCGTTGAGACTGGCCGCCCTGGCCGAAATTCGGCTTAGAAGTCATCATCATGATGAAAAATCCAGGAGTAATTATTAACAATAAGTTACTCCTCCTGGATTTTTCATCATCATCCTCATTAACCGAAGATGATGATAACTTCTAAGCCGAATTTCGGCCAGGGCAGCCAGGTGTACTTATTGTTAATAAGTACTCCTGGATTTTTCATTATATGTACCTACTAGCAGCGCCTCGCGGTTTCACCCGCGTAGTTCCCGTTCCCGTAGGAATTTCGGGATAAAAAGTATCCTATTCCAGAATCTATCTCTGTGCCAAATTTCATCCAGATCCGTTTTGCCGTTCTGGCGTGATAAAGGAACAAACATCCATCCATCTATCTATCCATCCATCCATCTAAACTTTCACGTTTATAATATTAGTGAGATATATATATACACTTATTTCATTACTTATTAACAACCGGAGGAGTGGCAGAATAAGGAAACTTTCAGCCACGGAACTGTTTTTTCTCGAAGAAGCAAGAATTAAACAAACAAAAAAAAACAAATAATGCTGGACAATTCACACAGCATTATCTAGCCCCAAGCTAAGCAGAGCTTGTGTTATGGGTACTAGATAACTGATATACATAATACAATACATTACATAGATAGATATTTTTTATTATACATAGAAAACGACCAGAACACCCGGAACAAATACCTGCAGATCGTACAAATATTTGTCCCAAGACGGGAATCGAACCCGCAACCTCCTGCGTCGCGGGCGGACCTTCGCCCACCGCGCCACAGAGGTCGTCTAATAAAATATCTTCTATTATTAATGTAACCAAGAATATCAAGTCTGATTTAAATACGAATGTTTTATATATGAACATGTAATTCTGAATCATGGCCTGATCTTGACACGGTTAGTTGCAATAATAAATAATTCACAAACAACCTTAGTGGCGCAGTGGGAAAAGGTCCGCATGTGACGCATGAGATTGCGGATTCGATTCTTGCCTTGGGACAAATGTTTGTACGATCTGTAATTCTTTGTTCCTTGTGTTCTAGGTATTTTCTTTGTACCATCTTTTCGGTATAGGTATGTACTATATACCTAAGCCAATGCGCTGTTGTTGCTGATGACAGTTGATAATTTTCAGTTTATCTAAACAGCCGTATGACGCAATAACATTCCGCCGACTATTTTTTGGTGTTCAAAAACAGATAAAAAACTGAAAACTTAGAATTGAATTTTAAAATATATATTGTTATTTTATGAACAAAAACGAACATTTTCCGACTGCTTTGTAACTTAGGCAAGTTATCTCAATAATATATTTTTAGAATACCTAAGTATAATGTATGTTTACCAGTTGCTATAGTTTTATTCTGTTATTGTATTTTTTTAAAATGTGGTTTACTACAAACCACATTATTAGATTGTTTCTCATATTAGAGTAAAATACCCTAATTGAAAAATATCCAGAAGATTTTCAACCCAACCCTGCCTCAGACCAACCCTGTCCAGTGATTAATAACGTCTATGAAGCCAGGCAATTACCGCCCACGGACTATTGTGTAATGAAAAACTATACTGAAACTGAAAAGTTAAACAAATGATACGCCTTTTGGGTGTTAAGAGGAATTGTGGCCAATGACTCGTAAAAGTAAATCACGAGTGCATTCAATAATGAAATGATTTCAGCAGAGTAAGTACTTACTTTTATATGCTTAATTAACTTAACATTAAATTACATAATGTATCTCTTTATTTCAGACTAGCAGCGCCTCGCGGTTTCACCCGCGTAGTTCCCGTTCCCGTGAGAATTCCGGGGTAAAAAGTAGCCTATGTCCTATTCCAGACTATAATCTATCTCTGTGCCAAATTTCATCCAGATCCGTTCTGCCGTTCTGGTGTGATTGAGTAACAAACATCCATCCATCTATCTATCCATCCATCCATCTAAACTTTCACGTTTATAATATTAGTGAGATTTTCGACATAGACATAGACATTCATTTATTAGCTGCTGCAGTACAAAACATAAGTAGGTAGGTACATGAAAATATAGTTTGAGAAAAAAAAGTAACAGTTTAACATCGAGAACATAAACAATTTCACAAAACATCATAGGGTGGGGCGCGGGTTCGAATCCCGCCGAAACCGACAATTTTTGGGACTTATTTCATTTCTTAGAGATACCCAGAGTGCGGGTTAGCACTATAACAAAAAACTTCACAAAACATTTTTCAAAAAACTGACTGTGCTGTTTTACAGCAGCAAAAAGGTATTTATATTAAGAATTTTGAGTAACTTCACGATGGAGCATGACTTGTAAATATACAGCGTGTTAGATATTAGGTATAATTTTTTAGGGAGTTGGGAGGGTCATGGATTACACTTCTCCGGTAGACTCTATGTTCTAAATGTCACGGTTCAGAAATGATTTTTTAAAGTATTTTGGAAAATCTCGCAAAAACTCGCCTTTAAACCGTCCTAGCTTTTTTGCGACTGTAATGCCACAAAATAATTGCTGTATTCTTCAATGTAAGTATACTTAATCTTTAAAAAAATATAACCACCTAGTATTTAACAAAAAGTACAAGCTTAAGTGATTGATTTGTGTTATCCGATAAAATAAAGTCAAAGTCAAAAAACTATTATTTACTCAGGTATGTACAATATATCTATTATTAGAAATATCCGTTACAAAATTAAATAACCTGCAACCAATACTAATATTTCACAAAAACCTGTTTCCTCAAAATCTTTGGGAATACAATGGCAACAAAATTCACACACTTGCAGACTTCCTATGATAATCCATGTTTTGCATACGTCAATATCCACAATTATCATAATGGGACCAGAAGTGGCACCTTGCGGAACTCCACAATTTGACTGTTCTCACACGGTCAATTAGATGTGTGCTCGCGGATAAAAAATTACATTATTCTGTTTCGGAAACATTTGTCAGTTGCAAATTATTTAAATTCGACCCATCTGCGAGGGAAAGAATGCAAATTCTGGAATCTTGCTGCAATCAGACTTGATCAGAAGCTAAACGAGGAATTTATTCTGAAATGCAAGTGGCAGGATTTCTTTAAATATTTACGTGAGGTTTTTGAGGGTTTCTTGCTAGAATATAGAAGGAATATTTAGCTCGGATTTGTCTTTATTGTCTAGTGTTTCCGTATACATAAATTTTTGTATACGCAGAACAAAGAAAATCAACACAATTAAAAACTTATATAAATAATTTGTCAACACAACAACAATGACAATTTGCCTTCGTAAATAGCTGTTTTTAGTTCCGTTTAAATTGTAAATAAGCCCCTGCATTAAAATAACAGAACATTTGTACGGAGTCAGAAAATATAAATAATGGCCTTGATCCAGAGATCAGTTAATGGGAGTAGGGCAGACACATTTGGCCTAGAAAATTGCCATTTTTTAGGTCTAGGATGCGATGCTAAATTCAAGGAAAATGTCGGGAACTGTATAAATCTGTACTGTATAATTTTATTTATATCTTTTCTTTATCCCACTCAAGGTTACCTGGGAAAAATCAATTTCAGTAACACTTACGCAGCTTTTTAACTGCTTCTACTTTTTTATTTATATATAAGATTTTGTTATTTTTAAGAACAATGAAGTATTTATTCATTCATGCTATCTAGTAGATAAAAATAACTGATAGCTACTAATTTTCATTACTTTTTGGTCCTAACGCGACCAAATAATCGTTACTAACCTAAAACACGAAAAATTAAAAAATCGCAGAGCAACCATTTTTTTAGGTTTTCGTTTGCATGAAGAAAAGAACCATTATTTACATCTTGTTAAGTCCCTTGATGACAATTTGCATACAAAATATTTCTTTACCCTCTCCGATTGATTTGAATCAAATATCGATTGGTGGCCCTTTGTGTGGTTACTTATGTGAAATTGACCATATAATATTTAAATTCAGTATTATTTATTTAAATATTGGTTCTCAGGTATTGTTTAGTGACTGATTCTTAGTTGTGTGAATGTTCACACTTATCCTTTCTCTTGATTTGCATATTGGATAGATTGATGTTTTGGTTATTTGGGTTCTGCCTTGACGAGTCAAATTATTTGATTCGTTAAACTTAAGTTTATGGTAGTAAAAGTTTTATTTCAATCAAAATTATTTCAGTAGGCTTACATATTAAAATAATGTCAAATAAATTCATTCGCAGTGCAAAGTAGATATCTATATACTTGCCAGAGACGAGGTGTGCTTGGATGTGAGATGAAACACAGAATAGAAGATACTAAGCATAATGACAGTAAAATAAAAAAAAATAAAAAAAAACTACTTGCTACGATCATTGTGCTTGGCAATCGGATTAATGATGACAGAGGTGGTGTTAAAATACGATGAACAAAGATGATGCTGCTGTCTCTCCTCTGGTAGCCTAATTCAAAGGAATTCCACACTAACGAAATCCACAGGTACTAGTAAAAACGGAAATTGAAGTTTCTGATTCGTTTTCGTGCAAATGCTTAAGTAGGTGTCATCATAAGTGTCATAGGTGAAGGTAGGTTTTGCGAGTACGACCAGAAACTTTGTTTCACGTTTTCCGAGTGCCCACTAGGAATCGATTCATTCTGGAGGCCTCTTCAGAATAAGTCAATTTATACCACGACCGCCACAACTCAAACTCCACATGATCAAGAATATTAATGCACCTATTATTTTGATGATAATGATGCTTGAAACAATAAACCTAAGTAGCAGCTACGTAGAAAAATAAAACGCCACCAATATTTAATGACTTGTTTGATGCCAGACGCATTTGCGAGTTCCAAATAAAACTTATACAAGAGGAAAACACTGACGAAGATAAACATGCAAAAAGTCGACAGACCGGAAGGAGCGTGCATTCTTAGCTTATGGATACAGTTTGTTTCTGTTAGCGCCCATTTTTTTGGTCCTTTTTAATACTATGTGTTTTCATTCTATTTAAAATCATTTTTATTTCGTAAAAATAAACTTATTCAAGTTACGGAAACCAAGATTTGAAGGTGTTGTGTGTCATTAAATTATTTTGTCATAACTTAATCTCATGGAGGGATCAGTCATGCAAATGCTAGGTTGTTTAATAACAAAAAAGCATAAAAGTGATTTTAGTTCCTACTTGTGGTAGATTTTGTATTATTCAGCCTAACACTGTGGGTGCCCACGACGCACTTGCTGAAGTACAGTTCGGCGCGATGGTGGCTTCGGCATCTTGGGCTGTGTATGCTGTATATGGGCTGTTAAAGCTGGTCTCATGTAGAAGATACCTAAAAGTTTCATAGTTGCTGTTTTGCCAAACCTGTTTTGGTCTGGATTTGGGTTCCTCCCCTTTTTTAAGGCCAATAAGGTTTTCATAGTGATCTATTGGTCGTTTTTTGGGCCAAAAGCGCAGACACAACAATAAACTTTTCCTTTTTCTTCACTAGCCTTTGCATCGAATTCTTTTATTGTCTTTCAATGAATGATGCTTATTTAAATGATGAAAAACAATCAGCCTTATCTTCAATCGTTTCTTATCAATCTCTTCATGCAAATAGCATCGCATGCACTATCTAACTAGAGTCATTTTCATCTATGAACGATTTTGCAGCGATACCTTTGGTCGTATTAAAGCGATTGGTAGCAGACCTCGGCCCCAGGACACATTAAAAGTAAACTTGAGATGTCTATCTGAAATTCCTGACTCAAAATCCGTCCTGTCTTATGTTGAGGAACCAAAAAGTAGTTCGCTGTCAAAATGGAGCGTAAGTTGTGGGATCTAACTTTTGGTCACTAGCCGTAAGCCGAATTGAGCGTATCAAAATCTCATCATTATAACATCAGCTAATCAGTAAAATTACCATAACAATAACAAACAAAAAGTGAAAGCGTGCTTTTAACAGTTCATCCTTAAAAAATAACTGAACAAAATTGCCTCTCTCAAAATATTACGTGTCCGATGACTCACAACAACTCATCGTCCTCCTAATTGTTCTGTTTCAAAATTTGCGTAACTCAATGATGATACTTCGAAATTTACCGCAACTCTACAAAATTGTACCTAAACTCTTCCCATTAGAGTTGAATTTGTTATGAGATTTTTGAGGTGTATAAGACCTTTTTCTGTCTAGTCAGTTATAAAGAGCGCCCAAAGCTCGATGGTGCAGGTGTCCTCATAACAAAGGGTTTAGGTTCGAACCCCGTCTCGACGGTGTATAGCGATTTGTGAAAAAAAGACACAAAAGATTACTCACGTTGTGGTAAAGTCGTTTTTTTTACGGGTTCCGTATGTTTTAATGAGCTTTTTATTCGTGTTTTGGTAACGGCATTGAAAATAGGCGACACGGCTCTTGAGTATTTGGGTGGAAGGATTTTGCAGAGATTATTATTTATGCCGATCCATCCATCCTGAATTTTTTAGTCTTATTTGACAATTTTTCGCTGGTGCAGACTTTCTGTAATAATTGTTTTAAATGCCGATGGCGTGATTCCGATTTGTCTTAGTCTTGGGGCTTAGTCTTGAGCGAAGACGATGCATAATTGAAGAACCATGAAGTTTTATAAAGATGGACTTAATCTATACCGTTTCGGTTCCTTGAAAACCTTTAATATAGCTGAATTGAAACATTAATATAACCTAACAGGTCAAAGGTCAGACTAACCCAACAAAAACATGAAAAGAGTTTCATGCACTATGATTAACGACTTTTCGCACTGATGCGGAACCCCAAAAAGGTAAAAGGCGAAACTTGGCAGGAGTCCGATAGTTTTTGATAGTCATTGCCATCAATCAATGGTGCAATGTACTGGTGCATCCATTAGGTAGGTACTCCTATGTTTATTTTGCGACCTCTATGGTGTAGTAGGTAAAGATACGTCTTAAATTTAGATGTTTTGGGTTCGATTCCGGAATCAATCTTCTACAAAAAATTACTTAATGGTACATACAAAATATTGGATACTTGAATCATCCAAGTTTTTATGAATTTCAGTATTTGCAGTGTTGGTTGACACGATTTCTAGTGAGCAGTTGATGAATATTCTCAAGTTATAAATACTGATGAGAAATCTTGGTATCAAACGATTTGATTGACAACTTTTTTGATCAGTTACCTTCAGAATAGAGCACAAAAATTTTAACAACAAAAACGAATACTTTCCTGAAATTCATTTTAATCAAGGAGTACAGACAGGTCGACCTTAATACGAAAATAATAACGTCTAAAAAGGTATTCGTCATACCAATCGCTTACCGATACCTACCAGAGGTTATAACCAACAATAACATAGAAAATACACGGTATTTTAAGCCTTATGCAGTTCTAATAAGATGTGTTGGATTGTAGAGATATTTTTGCAGTAAAAAGGCATGATTGTGTTTAATGGAATTCGAAGGGTAAAGTTCGAAGAATCGAAATTTGAATTCAAATTGTAGAAATGGTAACATCGTTAGCAATAGAACCTTCTTTTGTTTGGTTTTAAGAAATCAAATCAACTAATTCTGTGAACTGTCAGTACCTACAATAAAGACTTAGACTATTCTTGACCTACCAAAAGCTACTGACCCGACTTATTCACAATAATTGTGAATAAGTCGGGTCAGTAGCTTTTAGTGAATTATTATGAATTATTATATAAATAAATAATAATATAAATATTCACAATGTATGGTGTAAAATATTTGAAATTCATTCCTATAATTTACGTAATGTATGACGATGCGATGTCATCATCTTCATCATCATCATCATCAGCCTATGTTAGTCGACGCGTGTACAAAGGCCTTCTTAAATGAGCGCCATAGCGTCCTGTCTTTAGCATGACGCATCCAGCATCTGCCTGCAGTCTTTAGCAGGTCGTCATCCATACTGGTCGGAGGGCGTCCTACACTACATTTACCGAGTCATGGTCTTCACTCATGAAGACGTTTACCCCAGCGGAATATGGCCGGCCCACCACTCCAGCTTCCTAGTTTTTAGAGCTATGTTGATAATTTTTTTCAGTCATTTTTGTATATTCTATGTAAGACATACTTTATAGAGTTGTTCTATGCCCTATAGACACCTTACTGTGCTTGGCTGAGCTCTATTTGTGGACATTTCACTGATTTCAACGTTTTCAATACCAACGTTAAAATTATTATGGGCACCTAACCGACCTAATTGCAAATTGAATTTTTATCGCAAAATAAACCGACACTTACCAACAATAAACATCTTATTACTTTGTTTATTGCAAATTATACAGTGGAAGAAACAAACTTGTTTACAGAAAGCCAAACAATAAGCACCCAATAAACATAAACAATTACGTCCCTGGGCGTCTGCTAGACTCTGGTGCTGGGACAGAAACTAATTAGCCAGTCTTGATTTTTAAATAAAACTTATCATTTATCCATTTATTGACACATAATTCTTTACTATCAACATCAGCCCATATTGGTTCACTGCTGGACATTATGCCTCCTCAAATGTGTGCGTTAGCGTCCTAACTTCAGCTTGCCTCATCCAGCATCTATCAGCAGTCAGCTCAGGTTGTCATCCCACCTTGCTAGAGCGCGTGCTACACTACGATTGCCCATTCTTCGTCTCCAATTACAGGTTAAAACCCTGAGTTACATTTAAATATCGAGTAAAGTACTTATCCTTTAACACTTTCATTACCCATGTCCGTCCCATGTCCCATTTCAGATTGGTTCTTGATATCACTTTAATTAGACTACCACATCTCAAATACGTCTTAGATATTTTGGATACTATTTAATTCTATTTTTTTCTAAATGTTTACTGTATTCAATTTGAGCCTACTAACCTACTAAGCCTCAGCTGTAACACAAAATCTGTGCCTCAGCACCAGTCCCGTTTCTCAGAAAAACTCTGCTAATTATTGTTTCAACCGAATTCCATCGCCGGTCTTGTTTTTCCCAACACTAGCACTAAGTGCTATAGTGGCTCCATCTAATTGAAGTTTATTCGCGTTTCTCGGTAGATATTAACACCTTTGTCTTTGTGTCTAATGGAAGAGGTGTCTTTGTTTGTTGCATCTCAATCATGGATATGAATATATTTATGCAGATAGTTACCTAAATTAGTACATAATTAGAAATATATTGTTATGTGTCCCTTTGGCCATGAATGAAATTATTAAAAGTAGCTGTTTCCCGCGGTTTCACCCGCGTTGAATTCGAATTTCACATTTCTAGGGGGATAAAAAGATCTTTTCTCTTTTTTCCCGATCAGTAGATTGGTTGGTTTGTTAGGACGTGAATGAATAACGATTTTTCGTGTAAAACTTCGAATATTCCTGTAACTCTCCCATGGGACTTTGTGTTTTATCAGGGCATAAAGTAGTCTATGTTACTTACTTCTTTTTTTACTCTCCATCCTTTCAACTAACTCTATGCCAAAAATCAAGTTGCTCGGTTGCTTAGTTAGGGCGTGAAGGATGGATAAACACACAAACACACTTTCGCATTTATAATATAAGTTAGGATATCGGTGTAGTTCGTTGAGTCTAAAGTTGCGCAGCTTCACTACTTATCTAGATATGTAGTAGGTACAGGTACTTATAATTATAACTCATAGCTTTTATACCACATTTTATGAATCGTAATTGATGTCACAAAAAACATTGACCATCTCTTGGTTGAATTTGTTCAGACTCAGTCAGTGAAATACCAATTCGATGGATCGCTGATTTTAATTTGAATCTCGCAAAATTAGGTTAGGTTCAAAGTTTACTTTCCACTCCACTGAGCGAGGCAGCTAAGGCCTTGCACATAATGGTAGGTAAATGATATTATTAGATGAAGTAAGGGTTAAGTTTGTGTTTGTTTATCGAGACTGGTATAGTCGCTAATCGAATAGTCACTAAAAAAATAAAGCGTTAAACTAACGAACTAAGTCCCATAGTTTTTCGTCTCCTACATCATTTGACCTAGTGGCGCAATTGGCAGCGCATCCCGTACTAAGGGAGAGCTGCGGGTTCAAGTCCCGTCAAAGTTGATTTTTTTTGAGACATGAATCAAAATGTACTTTTAAAATATACTCAAATAATTTTTTTTAAACCTACTTTTCTTTCAAAAGTTAGTAGCATTATGAAAATCTAATGTATCTAATGTATACGCACAAAAATAAAGATAGCTTTTTGAAAAAATGTGATGTTCACAACAGAAATACAAGAAACAAGAACAAGCTACACATTCCATCATATAGATTACGTAAGGTAAGCAAATCATTTATGGGAAATTGCGTACGCTTCTATAATAAGCTTCCATCTGAAGCAACTGAGCTCCCTATTCGTAAATTTAAACAGTACATTAAACGAAATCTTATCAAGAAAGCCTTTTACTCCATAGATGATTATATCAATGATGTTAATGCTTGGCCAGATGTCGCCCAGTTCCGCACCGACAATAGTATTATAGGAGAACAATCTTAAGCTTAGTTTTATATAAATATTGACCTGTATCTAAATCCCATTGTATTTAGACTTAGATAGGCGAATAACATTGTATTAAATTTTTAAGCGTTATACACTTACTAGTGGTTTATTTTTCGCTTCTTCCACTAGTGGACAAAAAATTGAAGCGAACAAAATCAATAACATTTTGTTTCTTATTTGATAATAATTACTATTATTAAGCTGTTTATGTATAAAATTTGACTTGTCTAAGTGCTTATTTTGTAAGCCTAAAGAAATAAAGTTATTGAATTTTGAATTTTGAATTTTGAATCGTCATCATCATCATCAGCCCTTGTCGACCCACTGCTGGGCATAGGCCTCTCTATGTTTATGCCATTCGCCTCGGTCCTGCGCTAGTCCAGGCCAGGTGCAGCATTAATAAGTTGCAATAAACGTCTTCAAAATTATTTCAATAAAGCTTCCGCTCGTCTAGAAAATGCAGACGTCTGCAATAACACCTAATGCTCAGCTGAATTCAAAGTGTTAATTTGTTGTTTCAACTCGGGAAATATTGTTCAAGCGCTTAAAGTTCAGCTATTTCATTTTAGACGGGAAACGAGTCTCAAAGACTCACGAGTCTTAGTATTTTTGATTATTTAGCTCAGAGAACGAATTAGTATTGCCATTTAACGTGGCAATGCTGCCAGTATTCTGGGCACTTTGCCTTCTGGTGACGGCTTAGATTTTTAGAAACTAGATTAAGTGTAAATATTAGTTGTAATTATTTGAATCCCTGCGTGATTCGTTCAAAGAAATAAACATTATGACAGGCCCCGTCAATATATTTATGAAAACTTGCTGTACGTTCATAAACATATCATAAGCTTCCTTAAAAATAGCGATATAAATACTGGAAAAAAACATAAACTCGCTGTGCCCACAACCAGGCTTCACAAGATTAATAAAAGGGCACTGTATACGATTCTACAACAAAACTCCTAGTGAGTTACGTTATCAGAAATAATCTATCAGAAAATAAATTCAAACGAATTGTCAAAACCTCTCTGTGCAAAAAGGCTTGGAACGGGTTTTGCTCCAACTCGAAAAATAACAACTAACAATCTAAAGGTTTCTTATTCGCTTCTTTACTTTAGTCTTTATACCGAAGCGACAGAAATAAAAAGTACCACTTTATTTCCATGTCAGTGTTTTATTTTAAGAATTCGACCTTTTCTAAGTGTACCTACATTTTTGTATTTATGGAAATAAATAATTTTTGATTGATTGATTCTGTTATTGTAATTCTCTTTGCTTAGAGAACTAGAATTTAGCGTGAACTTGAACTCCTAACAACAGATAAAGGAGACTATAGGTAATTATCGTTTGTCATGATGATGATTATAAAATTTATGAATGGGCAGTATTGGTTACAAATATCTATTTTACTTACCTAGCATAATAGTAATAATCATCATAAAATGCATATTATCATTTTACAATAATAATAACTAACTGCAAAATGGCGGCCATAATGAATTGACATGTGCGTGCAATATTGAATTGATTTCTGTGGGACTGTAGGTGAAAGTCCAACTAGGAAATAGAAGATGCCGGCTCATACTGCGGAAACAAAACGAATATATCTTCAGCCCAACGTCCATTCTATACGGTTTGTGTGTTTGTTTATGTATTATCATCATCAGCAACCTACAATACTGCCTTCAATAGCATAGTCACAGTACCTAAGTCGGATTTTTGTCAAAACTGAGTTAATTATACAGCCGTGATCACGACAACGAGATCTACATTTCTATCTTATCCATAGTCTACTGCTGGACATGGGCCTCCTTCTCTACAAGGACTAAATAATTAGGTAAAACGTACAAAAATGTTAATAATCAAAATCCACCAATGCACGTCTCGCTCGGTCAAATAACAAAGCATCTCATGAATCAGAAAGTTCATAAACCATGCAGTTACCTCTATGCAACAGTAAATGCAAAAAATGCGGGCTCGATGCAGAGGTGACTCACTGTGACCGTTAGGACGGTCAGAACACAAAGGGATATTGAAGTTAACCATTAACATTACCAATTATAGAAATAGAAAATTATAAGAAATAAGAAACCCATTATTCAATATTTTATATTATTTATTGACACATTTGAGAACAAGAAAAAAACAAACAGAAACAAAAATTTTAGATAAGATACACTACAAACAACAAAACAACGATAATTTGCCTTTAATCTTCAGAAATTCCAATAAAAAGAAAAAGAAAAGACTTTATGATGATAAAAAAATATAAAAAGAATGCCTATTAGTATGGACTTAAAATTGAGTTCAAAGATCCTGCGAAATAGACCTATCGGAAGTAATAAAAACTAAATAAAATTTACCTTCTCCTTGATTTTCAAAACGGCCAATATTATTTTTACGACTTTTAAATTGGATTCATAGGATAGCAATCCTTCACAAACTTACGTTTTCGTTAAAAAATTCGAA
Organism: Eupithecia exiguata; assembly: GCA_947086465.1. Classification (NCBI taxonomy): domain Eukaryota; kingdom Metazoa; phylum Arthropoda; class Insecta; order Lepidoptera; family Geometridae; genus Eupithecia; species Eupithecia exiguata. The sequence goes on from OX352246.1 coordinate 2,226,394, forward strand.
ACGCTGGAAATTTTCCTTCGAAAATTTTAAACACAGCAGCAAATTTAAATTTGTTGTAAATTTTAAAAGTCCCTACGGTGCTAAGACAGTTAACTGAAGATTTTACATAAAAACTTAATTTTATTTGATAATTTTGTTGCGTCATAAAATTATGTAAGTCGTATTTCAACGTTTTATGACGAAAATAAATTCACCCTTTTGTTTTAGATTACAAAATGTAATAAAATAATTTTATGGAGTGTCAATGGGTTTAGTTAGATAAATTACATTTGGGAGTAGTGTTTCCAACGCAACTTGCCGTATTTTGATATGAGTAACTACATAGATACTCTACACTACAATACTTAAAATAACTCTAGCAGTAGATACCTGCATAACATTTGTATAGAGTCGTTATCCTACCCCGTTTACACATGGATTTATAAATCTAAAATTTGACGTATCTGTTTAGTTTGACAGCTTATAGTGAGTTGTTAATCACATTTTAGCTACAAAAATATCCTCAAGCAAGCGGACTTTGATGATTTAACTTATCGACCATTGCGTTAGAACTAAAGGGAACTAAGGGTTCGTTACACAGCGGTTCGTTGTTACAGGACCTTTTTTAACGGAACCTTCGCTACTGAAAACAATCGTTTACTGGATCCGGAATACTTTCGAGTGTGTGAACTCGCTCGAAGAAAAAAAGAATACTGTAAAACGGATGCTCTGTGAATACTACGGTCTCGGCCGCGTAATATTAGCGTTGATCTTATAAGAAGTTCCTTCAAAGATTCGATTACCACCTTTTGTACGTTCTGCCCCCCTAGCACGGGGATTGTTGTCTAGGGTAGAATAGACAATAATGACATTGCATCGCCATACATTGCGTACATTATTGAAGTTGATGGAATGCATTTCAAATAATTTACGCATTGGATGACGAAGTGACGTAATTTTTCTCTTTTCTTCCCTAGACAACAATCCCCGTGCTAGGGGGGCAGACGCATAGTACCAGTTTACCACTACGTTTTTCTTTTGTTTTGTATCTTTTTTTCTACTATGTTCGTTCTTTGTTCTTTTGTTTTCTTTGTGTTCTAATTTGACAATTATTTTTACTCTAGCGGATTTACGCATCTTCCTAAAGCTCTCTATGTGGTCTTCGTGTGTGAACCACCATTTTGTTTCAACAGTATCTCGCCTGCATTATCTACTTTGTACGAGTTTCTGACTTCATTAATTTCCTCACACATTAAAAGCGTCGGTTTAATAATGCAGAAGACTTTGTGTATGGCCATAGACACAGAGGGATGCGTACATATTATTTTTACTAAATCTTGCTTTGATGTATTAATGCTCTACCCAAACGTTCCTAAGTTATTAATTAATACCACAAAGCAAGATAAAAAAGCATCTCAGCCAAAATTCTTTGACCACTACTTAGGACTTGTATTGCTAGGTTTTTAAAGAGTTTTTTTTAAACATCAAAACAAACTTAAAAACGGTTTTAAAGTTTGTGTAGCTCAGAGACTTTTGTAGTTGGACGTATAAATATTATTATATCAACGAATTTACATCCCAATCCGAATCAAAGGGGCGCGCTACGCGCCGCAGGTGCAAAAAGACGTTCAAATGTGCGTCACGGGCAATGAAAGTGTTAAAGCTCCCCGCTAACTTAATGGCCGCACTTCATTTCCGTGGCAGGATTAAGATAAGAGGATTCACGGGCATTTCCACGAAATGTCCACATTTGACGGAGATGTGCACTTTAATGTAGATTCCAGATTATGATGTATTCTGAGAGTGCTGTCGCCTTGCTTTGATTCTGCTCTGATAAGTCCGTTTATTAGCTAATTATGAAAGTTATTTTGGTTTACTGAGAGCGAAGTTGTTGAATTATTGCAGTTTTCCCATTTCATTATCGAATGAATGAATGAACACTTTATTGTACAAAAAAATTATCGTGAATAAATAATCTTATATCTAAATAAAACATATACAGTACAAAAGGCGGCATTATCGCTGAGAGCGATTTCTCCCAGGCATCGTCATCATCATCAGCCTATTAGTCCATGCTGGACATAGGCCTCCCCTAATGAGCGCCATAGCGCCCTGTCTTCAGCTTGCCGCATCCAGCATCTGCCAGCAGTCTTTCGTAAATCGTCATCCCACCTCCGGTCAAAGGGTGTTCTACACTACGTTTGCAGAGTCGCGGTCTCCACTCAAGAACACGTTTACCCCAGCGGTTGTCGGTTCTTCTCGAGAACCCAGCCAACTGCCACTTCAGCTTGCTAATCCTTTGAGCTATGTCGACAACCTTGGTTCTCTGTCGGATGTATTCGTTGCGAATCCTATCCTTCAGAGAAACTCCGAGCATAGCTCTCTCCATAGCTCGCTTTTTACTCACTCGTTTATTTATCTAAAACAGTACTTATTAAAACCCAAGGACCAGTTTACAGACAGGTACCTACTTTATAATGTAAAACTTAGCTGTAATATCTAGTTTAGCTATTTTTTTGCGTAAAACAAAATTTTAAATTCTGTGACGACGTTTAAGATGGCAACATTTTTAGCCATACAACGAACATGGGGAATACAAAATGAGGCTTTATGAAAATATCCAACATTTTCAGGTCTTTCCTAGACAATAGTGTAAAATGAAACCTTTCCAACAAACATAAGCGGAAATACGCGATAATAACCATAACTACTCAGACTTTATGGTTTAATTTCCTGAAAGCTGTTTCATGTGCATACGTGATAGCTTTTTATGGGGTTATACACCATAAAGGTAATTCAATTCGGGTGTCTAATATGATAAGTTGTGATTAAATTATGGTTGTTTTGGATTTCCCGAGTGCTAACTCTTAAAAACAGTTTTAAACTCCTATAAAAAAATACGTATCCCTAGAAAACACCGTTAGCGCTTAGTACAAAATTGTGCATTCAGATATAGATTTTGACTCGTAACGATTAGATGCATTTCATATGTAAGGTTTTTTTTTGTTATAGTGCTTTGCACTTTCGGTATCTCAAAGAAATTTAATAAGTTCCCAAAAATTTCCGGTTTCGGCGGGACTCGAACCCGCGCCCCACCCTCAGTACGGGTGTGCTCTAACAAACTAAGCCACGAAACCCTTAGTCGGTTCAACCGAAAATCTTTGGGACCTCTTACGGACTATAGCGCCGGTGGCATTTCGTATGGACGGTATCATTCAATTAATATCAATGTTTCAAATGCATATCACTAACACTAAAAGCTGCTTATTAAACTAAAACTCAAATAATTTACGGTTAAACACACATTATGTGGTTATTAATTTACATGTAACACCCATAGTTAAAAACTCATCTGAGGCCCGTACCATGTAGTAGAGAGTGACCCTTGAATGAATGTAGAACTAAGTAAGATTAGAAGTAGCAACATAAACAGTTTAACACTTTCATTGTTCATGACAATGGAAGGTGGCTCGGGATAGGTATTTGTGGCGTTGTAGGGGAGGCCTATGTCCAGGAGTGGACGTGTGTGGGCTGATTATGATGTCCATGACGCACATGCCCATCTGCGTCTGAGTATAGCCGTGGCGGGGCACACCCCTTCTGGTCGCAATGCCCAACCTTGGCATTGCGACCAGTGAGCACGGCAGTGAGTACGTTAAGACCTTGTTTTAAAACTGCAGTCAGTAACTATAAAAAACTGAAAGGAAATGTTGCTCACAAGACATTACCTTTAAAATTCTAATGCTTGTTATGGAAACGATTTTAGAGGTAGGTAAAATCTTGACAAGGATCAAATTTTAAGTCAGACCATATGATTCCATTCTTCTACCTCATCATTCCATTGCTCTTCTTATAGAAATATGTAACATATTAAAATTAAGTACCTTCTATAACTATAACTACTACTATAATTAACAGCGTGAATACGACTGGGTCATTTCTTAAAGTTTCTACATCTATGTCCCATCCCAACATGGGCGTGAAAGTTCGTGCCTAAACGCAATAAATTACATAAAAAAACAAATCGGAACATTGAATAGATAAACTTAATATTTTGATGTGCAGTTATAATGTCGGATTTTCTAAATAGACTATTATTATCATCCCGTTAAATGGTGGGGCTGAATTGTTTATGATGAGCTGCGGGCATATTAGTAGTGTCGTAGGATGAAATGTCAAATCGAACGACCTCTGATGGTCGATTCAGATGGATTTGTGAGAGTACTAATTAATTACACTAATTATATTTTCGCTGCTCATTGATTTATTTACTTTTGTGTTGAGTAAGTTTTTTTTTTGATCATTTTAATAACGAATTAAACACAAAAGTATAAAAGTATGAGTGCTACACTCAGGAATACGTTTGAATTGACCTGCTGTGAGCCAAAGTCTTATATAATCTTAGTCAACTAAAAAAAACACAGCTTTTCTATGACTAAGTTCTTAAGCAAAATTAATTAGACACAGAGATTAGAACCCACCAAATCAGCATAACTTTAAGTCGTAGTGTTACAGTGCGTAATGTTACGTGTTACACAGCGAGCATTCGTACAGTCATTCAGTACGGGGAAACGAGGCGAGTAACGAGTAATAGTAATAATTAGTGTAATTGGTTTTAAAAAATCGTGTTAGCTACTTTACGTATTAAATAAATAATAATAATAAACGAGACGGGTTTTTGACGCTTCGTGCTCGCAGCAAATAATACATTACGCGCCGTAACCCTGTAACACGTAACACGTAAATTTGACCAGTGCACGGGTCACTTCTCGGCTTTATAAATTAAATTGGGCCCGTAAAAGATTTTGTTTTCTTTGATATACCGGAAACAACTAAACAAGTACTCAGGTATTAAGTTTTGTTAAAAAATACCTCATTTTTTATGAGTCATGTCATTAAATTTGCTTAAAGCGACACCTGGTGCATTTTCTCACGAAACGCATCAACGTTAAAGCATGCCATAAAACCGATATAGGTATGGATCGTTAAAAAAATCGCAATATCATCTTAAAAATTCATCGATCTCAACAATAGGACATTACTTTTTTATCGCCACTAATGAATATAGTTTTTAACCCCCTTTTAAAAAAGCATTTTGAAAGTTTATTAAATAATAAAGCTTGGAAGGACATAAAAATTTGTAAACGTTGCATTGTATTATTTTTTATTTTTAACGGTAGGGTGTTTAAAGTTTGTCATTCTGTATTTGATCTTGCCCCCTTTTTCTGTATTGGCAACCCTTGACGTTTTAGACACGGTTAACCCTAAAACTACGCGTAAAAAAATATAGGTACATTTTTTATAAACAAAATGGTATCTTATTCTGTTATAATAAAGCTTTTATAAACTTTCAAATGGGTTTAACCGCCTAACTTGACGTACAAAAGATGAAGTAGGTCATAATTGGGAGTACAGATAAAAGTGTGACTAACATGAAGAAAATGTTACACTTTGACATGTATTTTGACGGTTATTGTCACGCACTGTCAACTTTTAACCCATGGTCTAGTAGAAATTCCTTTTGTTGCTTATTGTTTTCTTTTAATGTTCACAAATTCAAAAAACTGTTCATGTAAATAAAAGTCGTTCTGCAGTAAAAAAAAAAAATCAGAAAACAAATAAAATTTGGCTATGGCGGCGGCCAGATTCAATGGCGACTATAAATAATAATAATAATATTCTTTTATTCAGACACATAAATGTGCGCAGGACATATTACAATGCACAAGTGTGTGAGCAAACGCAGGTGCACTCTCCAAGCCCTCTTTCTTATAATGTAGTAAGTATACCCTCCTATTAGGAACCTATTGGGTAGAAATATTATTTTTGCTCATCAACCAAAAACATAAATGCAAAATTAATAATACACTACTCAATAACATCCAATAATCAGTAGCAAATTACCTCATTAGTAGAATGTCATGAGCACTCACGGACAAGCATTAATCAATTGACATTTAAACTTGAATTATAATATTCATAACTTTGTATTCACGTTAATTTGAATGCAAAACTGAAAATTAACGTATTACCATCCAAATGGAGGTAGCAAAAGTTGGATGGGCGAGGAAGGGTTAAATGGATGTGGATGAGAAAATAATGTGGAAGAGTGGATCAGACCTTATTTGATTTTTCTATAAATAAATATTTAAAGAAAAATAATAGTTTATCAATGTATCAGTAGTAGTAGTAGGCCATATCTCGCGAAGAACCGATAACCGCTGGGGTAAACGTGTTCTTGAGTGGAGACCGCGACTCGGCAAACGTAGTGTAGGACGCCCTCCGACCAGGTGGGATGACGATTTGCGAAAGACTGCTGGCAGATGCTGGATGCGTCAAGCTGAAGACAGGTCGCTATGGTGCTCATTAGGGGAGGCCTATGTCCAGCTGTGGACTAATATAGGCTGATGATGATGATGAAATGTATCAGTAGTAGTAGTACCCATCACAACACAAACTCCTCTTATCTTGGAGCTAGATAATGTAATGTGAATGGTCCAGCATTATTTATTTATTTGCTAAGGAAACAAAATGATTGGTATTGTTTTTCCAGAACGTAACTTTGACCTTAAAATAAAAATGAAAATAAAAGTAAAGATTTTGTCTGTGTCAATGTTGAAAGCTCACACCTTTTTTTTCAAGTTTTTCAATGAAACTGCACTTCTTTTTACTCTTGTACAATAGTTTTAAAAAATCGCTGAAAAAAATTATCAATCTGTTCAAGCACAATACATATTATCCACATCATCATCACCATCCACAACCCGACTTCACCCACAGCTGGGTATAGACCTCCAAACTCTTGTAACACTCCACACGGTCCTGTGCCTATCTTATCCAGGTTCGCCCCACGACGTTTGTTATATCGTCCGCCCATCTACATAGGTACATAATTTACTGTACTGTTTTTTGCATACAAACAAGTTGGTAAAAAAAAAGCGTAAGCTGTCTAAGGAGGAATTCTTAATTGAAAGATTTCTTAATTTTAACAATATTTCGCATATCGTCTTCATCATCAGCCTATATCAGTCCACTGCTGGACATAGGCCTCCCCTAATGAGCGCCATAGCGCCCTGTCTTCAGCTTGCCGCATCCAGCATCTGCCAGCAGTCTTTCGCAAATCGACATCCCACCTGGTCGGAGGGCGTCCTACACTACGTTTGCCGAGTCGCGGTCTCCACTCAAGAACACGTTTACCCCAGCGGTTGTCGGTTCTTCTCGCGATATGGCCAGCCCATTGCCACTTCAGCTTGCTAATCCTTTGAGCTATGTCGACAACCTTGGTTCTCTGTCGGATGTACTCGTTGCGAATCCTATCCTTCAGAGAAACTCCGAGCATCATGGCATATCGTCTTATCCACAGCAAAATAACCTCGCAAACCCAGCCTACACGTACTCTCAAGTGGTCTGATTACCCTATTTATTCTATTACGACGTAATTGGTAACTGAATGAGTCGCTCTATACCACCATTAGGTGCATTGTTCTCGAGTACGTTTTGTGTGTTTTGTGCACTGATTGTCTGTTAGATGAAACAATCAATTTGCTATTGTGAGAGAATGGATATTGAATTTTGTGTTTTAGGTGGATGGATTTCTGGCCGTTATGTAAAACACTAGCAGACTGCGAGTGTTTTACATAACGGCCAGAAATCCATCCACCTCAAACAAAACACATAACTGTTATGTGCCAGTTTAGTCGCCAGTAGTAAAATCTGAATTCTATCATATATACCATAATATAGGACGTTTTCGTTGTACAAACAATTAATAATAATTACCTACAAATCATGAACAAAGAAAAATACAAACTCGATCGACTCGACTCGCAAAGTGATACACATTACCTACCTACACATGTATGTTACATGAATTTTTTGGTAATTTGGATAAGAGATTCCACGAGTTAAGGCCCCATCAAAAATATTAACATACCTACTACTGATATTTTCAGAATTAACCGTAATATGCATAGCCTGTGGCTACTTATCTTAATATAATAAAAAAACCCAAGCGTGTTGGTTGAATGGTTTTTTTGCCAATAGATCTAATGTGCGGTAAAACATTGTAGCAATCCGTTTAACTTTCCCAACCCTGTGAAATTTGACAATAAACACAGTAATAAAAAGGCCAATGTCATCATTACGCGCGAAAAAACGAACAAAAATGATAAAAAGCCCATTCCCACGGCATCCGTCATTGCAATCAATGAAAAACATAAAATACTTTGACATTTACTGACAAACTTATCCATTGATTTGATAAAAACTGTATTTACGAGTTCAAACCCAGGGGCAAATGGCAAAAAACGATTTGGGGGAAATTCGTAACCGCGAAATTATTAATGCTAGGGAAGTTTTTTTAAAGGATTTCTTGGTTGTAATACGATTGGTTAGCGTGTGAGATATAAGGATGCATTTCTTTCTTTTAATTACGTCAAATGATTCTTGATTTAACTACTTAAATCGTTTGGGTCAATTAAGCCACTTTATTGACAGATTTACAAAATAAAACGTGTTTATTTCTGATTTTTAAACTTTTACCACATAATATTTTCAACTGAATTGAATGCTTTAAATTGTTTTATTGCTGAGGCGTTAGGTGCTCAAGGTAGGTATATATTTGCTAGACGGTGCGGTTTTAGATGAGATGATTTAATGACTAATTTACGACGAAAAGTTTATACATTCATAAAAAAATTATATTAATTATAAATGTTGAAAAAATCTTGAAAGATGGCACACGCAAAAAAATGCTAAACAGAGAATCAAAAGTTCATTATTAGTAGGCTAATGATTTTATTTTTAAGGTTCCGTACCCAAAGGGTAAAAAACGGGACCCTATTACTAAGACTCCGCTGTCCGTCTGTTTGTCCGTCTGTCACCAGGCTGTATCTCATGAACCGTGATAGTTAGACAGTTGATATTTTCACAGATTATGTATTTCTGTTGCCACTATAACAATAAATTTAAGGGGGCTCGCAATACAACAAACGTGATTTCTTTGCACGTTTTTGCTGGATATGTTAAAGGCAACAGGTAGACGCTTGAAATATTCACAGAATATTTAGTTAGTTATAATAAATTCACTTTAAAAATAAATAATTCAATAAAATAGAACAAATAATTAAGGGGGGCTCCCATACAAGAAACGTGATTTTTTTGCCGTTTTTATAGATAATGGTACGGAACCCTTCGTACGCGAGTCCAACTCGCACTTGGCTGGTTTTATTAAAGTTGAATTTTTATGCTTGAAAGTAAGTTAACAACAAATTTTACAATACCATGAACTTTAGCCGTGCTAGGTCAAGCATGAGCTACGGACATATATTGTGCATGTATTTTAGAGATAGACTAATAACACCTTCATTAATTTGATTACTCGGAACCATTAGGTATCGGACGTCCTTACTTAGGTAGGGTCAGCTCTGTCCATTACAATGACATTCCACCCGAGGCGATACCTACGAACTGCATTGCGTTTGACACTGTGAGACAATGTTCGTGAACGCCGGAAGCTATGTGCTGTCTGTCTATGGTATTGGTATCTATTGACAGATTTGTCAATTTAATCACGGGCTACTATATTGTAGACACTACATAGATATACAAAGGAAATGCATTCGTAGGAAGTTGTAGTTCTTGCTATGAAGTTTCGTCAAAGAGGTTACTAATAAACAGTATTGTTGGTCAAAAGCTAAAAAACTGGTCTGCTGAGTGCTGTATTTTCTTTAGAACTTACAGTTAGGAAATTTTGGACACGTCAGTTTACTGACATAAACAAAACTAGGAAATAAATTGCTTATTTTGATTTCAAAATAAGCAATTTATTTCCTAGGTTTGATGTTGCCTTTGTTGAGTTGTGTAGTTTTCAAGTTAGAGCAAACCCTTCCCATGCTTCTTAACCAACTTCGAAAAAAAGACGAGGTTCCTATGTTCGGCTGTATGTATGTTTAATATTTTTTTGTTCGTTGATTTCTCCGTCATTTATTGACAGATTTGGATGATGACTTTGCACATGTATAAAAATGATCCCAAGAAGGAACCATAAAAAAACCGTGGGCAAAAAAAACAGTTTAAAACTAGGATTCAAAGTTTGTCTTTTATTTTTTTCAAAACAATCAAATGATTAATCTTCTTGCAAGATAATCTGTTCATAAAAAGGAAAAGTTTTGTCAAAATCGATAAATCAACATTCAATGTAGATGTTCTCTTACGAACTAGAAAATCAAATTCTTAAGATATTTCTAAATTAATTTTCGCTACTAATACCACTCAGGAAAATGTAGGCCTAGGGAGGCATGCACCGGCGTCAGCGAGCTGCTGGCCTTCCTAGAGGACATTGGGTGGTTAAACTAGCAGCCCACCACCCGTCACGCAAAATGGGCCCACCTGTGGCCTAGTTGTGGAAAGCAGTCCAGGAACAATACATAATTATTAATAACATGTATCTGTTTTCTGATATTACCCACCTCTTTCTCATAATTAAAATGTTATATTCACGCATTTGTTCGCAAAAAAAACTTTCAATAAAGTTCTATATAGGATGTTTTTTTATTGTAAATAGAACTTCTTTTGATCACAATTTCTCCTGTATAAGCTAGTATATTTATCCGGTATATGGCGTTCAAATGATAAGATATTGATAAATGTCATTGTAATGAGGGATGGTATAGATGTCTACATCACAGGCTTTTCAAGCCTAACGTAGATATCTAAGGGTAGCCAATTCAATCAACGCATACATAGATTTAAAGTATGTAACTATAAATAAAATATTTAATAAGATTATAATAATTAATTATGGCTACACACACATACTTTTATTACTAAAGAAAATACAATAATAATTACAACTAATATTTACACTTAAATCTATTTTCTAAAAATCTAAGCCGTCACCAGAAGGCAAAGTGCCCAGAATGCTGGCAGCATTGCCACGTTGAATGGCAATGCTAATTCGTTGACCGAAATAAAAGCCAGCATTCCGATCACCTGTGGACTCTATTAGGAGTTATGTAACTATTAGCTAAATTTAGAAAAATGATTGTTTTCGGTATTTTTTTGTGTCTGTGTTTCTATGCAATAAATAAATTTCATTTCATATTGATAAATTCCTTTTAAATCTTATGCAAAAATAAAGAGCTTAACAAATTCTAAACTATAATATCAGTTATCAAGTACCTAAGCTCTGCTTAGCTTAGGGCTTGATGATGCTTAAATTATCCATAACCAACCATTCAAATAGACAGGAATACCAATACCTACAAAGAAAACAGGGAAGTAGTTAGTGAGTGGAACAGAACAAGTGAAACGTAGTTACTGTTAATCTGCTTGATGATAAATGACGGTCCTGCGCTCTTGATTTAACCCAAGTACAGGGTGATACATAACTGCGCTATGTTATCAAATGAGAAAATAATCATAGGTTTGTATAAAATAATTCTGTAAAATATTTACCTACATGAACTGCAGGTATTAACATGAACGCTGAGGCCAAATGCGCGTAATTTCTTAAGACAATCTGCTTGATAATGAGCGTAAAAAAAAGTTTTTGTAATAAACTTGATAAGAAAACATAACTAGTACTGATTTTTTACGATGCCCGAATATGGGTGCACATTTAAACGAGTTAAATAATGGAACGGCAACTTTTAAAACAAAAAAATTGTAAAGTAAATTGAATTTCTGTCTAGAAAATTTTATTACTGTCCCCGTTTTAGTTATTCATCATCATCATCATCATCATCATCAGCCTATGTTAGTCCACAGTTGGACATAGGCCTCCCCTAATGAGCGCCATAGCGCTCTAAGCTGTTTTCAGTTGGCCGCATCCAGCATCTGCCTGCCGTCTTCCGCAGATCATCATCCCAGCCGGCAGGAGTGCGTCCTAAACCACGTTTGCATAATCGTGGTCTCCAGTTTCGCGGTTTTACTTATGTTCTTATTTTAAAGTAAGAAATTTTTGTACAATATTTTTGTAAGGCGCATAATTAATCGACTAAAAAAAGCAAGTGTATTCTATTTTTTTATCGTACACCCCAAACAAACACCCTCTATGTAAAGCATGCGTGACTTCGCGTTTAACCTACAGCTTACGCGTAGCACAGATTATTCAAAACAATTATATATGCACTTTACTAGGCGAACCTATAGTGGTTGATGATACATATAGTGGAGGTCGTTGACCGAAGATTCAGTAGGTACAAACATAGGTATTTTTAAGGTTTTTGCTCAAGTTTAAAACACTGGAAGTAAATAGAATCAAAATTTGAAGACTTCAATCGTAACCCCGGGTACCTACGACGCAATTTTTTTATCGCGGATCTTAATGATATTTTGAATATTTGGGAGGAACACCATTGATAGTTGTTTTTATAGAGGTGACTTATTATAATAGACTACAAAAAAATATGTCATAAAAAAATCCCGTAGTAATATTTACTTATGGAATGTCTCTTTCATCACCATCATCATCAGCCTATATTAGTCCACTGCTGGACATAATAAAATACTTTTCAAAAAATTCCTGTTGTAAAATATTTACTTTTTGAATGTCTCTTTCAGCATCATCATCATCAGCCTATATTAGTCCACTGGACATAGGCCTCCCCTAATGAGCGACATCGCGCCCTGTCTTCAGCTTGCCGCACCCAGCATTCTGCCAGCAGTCTTTCGTTGTTTCTTTATTCAACTTTAAACCTCAAAGGGTATAAATAAATTACACTGACTACCTAATACAAATTACAAAATTCGAACAGGCGCTCCGCAGGTAGGCACCGTTGAGTGAAGGTAGCGCAACAACGTCAGAGGTACTTAGTCGTTGAAATACTAAAAAAGGGTTTCTTCAAAAATATAGGTATTAAAAAATATTTTAAAAATCCGTGTGTAAGGCAAGGCTGGTGTGTGGCAGCATTCTACAATACGTAAAAAATTAATCGCTAAGAATGAAGCCGTTGAAATTCAAAATTCAAAGTGCTTTATTTCCTTTAGACCTTACAGGACTCTTGGACACATAATTGTGATCGAACTACACTTGTTTAAGTTCGTTTGATCATTAATTATACTGATTACCTAATAGTTAAAGTAGAGGTCGTTGACCGGAGATTCTGTAAGTTGATACCTATAGGTTGGTAGATGGGTAACAATGTTTAGATGAGCAATGAATTCAAGGAAATTGTGTGCTGATTGGTAGCGGGTGTGATTTCCGGAGGAAACTTGTGTAGGTTGTGGTAGATTAGATAGGTTGGAAGACGTTAATTGTAATATATTTAATAAAGAATAAATAATTCCGGACAATTCACACATTATTATCTAGACCCAAAGCTAAGCAGAGCTTGTGTTATGAGTACTAGATAACTGATATACGTAATACAATATATTACATTTAAAGAAATAAACAAAAACGTAATTTAGTGTAATGACTTGAAACTAAATCCTGTTTTTGCTATTTTTGTCATGTCTTTAAAATAGAGAACTCTACTGCCAAATTGTTGTCATTAAAAATCGTTCCATAAAAATTCGCCTTTAGGCCAGGGTCTTCAGAGCCCACTCAGCCCATAAATGCAAACATTCAGAACTTATAATGATATTTTGTTGATATTAAAATAGCAAAAAGTGTTTATTAAATTTAAAATTATAACTCCATAAGCTTGCAGTCAAAGTGTTAAGGAGGAGTCCTTTAACACTTTAACTGCAACCGACCAACCGACGCACTCTCTGTCCTTTGGGCGCTTGAAGAACAGTGACGCGCCTCTCTAGGTCCTATCGCCGAAGCTGGGCTGTGAACGCGCTCATACAGAACATTTTTTTCTTAATATATTTTTATAAAAATTTTGAAAATAAGATTTCTTTGAACTTTTGGAGGTCATAAGCGTTATCAAAAAGCTGCATGACACAAACTTAAATCGATGACATCGATACCTTACCATTGTGATTTTTCCTACCACTCTGTTAGTAATTAAAAGCCGGTTTTTCGAACAACCCGATTTTGTTGCCATTTTTAGGTGGCATTTTGTAGGGATAATAAACATAACAAAGAAAATTACAATTAAATAAAAGAATTAAATTAAAACTAGTATTTACAATTGTAACAATTGAGCTAACTGCAGACTGTTGCAAACAATCTACAAGTAGCTCAACTGATCCATGTCAATACCAGTCGGAAGCGTGCCCAAGACGCTAACTGCACAGCTGTTTGTAGGGCCCTACAGCGTCAATGTACTATTGACCTAAGCTAACATTATGATCCAAGCTGTATCCATGACATACCTTTTATACACATGTGAGCAAAATAAATAAATCTAAATCTAAGCTTCGATCCGTTCATCGAAGTCGATAAGACGCATTGATGACGTTGTCTCTACATTTCCAATAGAGAGTTCAGACATCATTATTCCCGGCTTTAAGTCATCGTCTCCGTCTACCAATCATCAGACGTCATTGCCTAAGACAAATACCCTAAATGGAGCCTTAATCAGCTTAGTGCAGTGCCTCAAATTAACCCTTTGACTGCTGCGTATACCGGTAATACCGGAGCAAATACCGGTATATAAGCCGTAGCTCAAATATCAAAGTAAACGGATGCTTCGCTGGCTTATGGAAGGTTGCGGGGAAAAGTGAATTTATAAATTATTGGCAGGACTCTGAATGTTTTTGAAAGCAAGCAGAAGCTTGAAGTCGTTTGTTGTTGAGTGCTAAACGCTATGCTTTATCAAGTTTCATCAGTTACATATACAGTTAACTTTTTTTTCTTTCAAAAGAAAATACAGCCGCTTGATTTATCAAGCAACTGTATTTTCTTGCTAAAAGCTATATAAGCTTTAGCTTACATAGCTTTTATAGCACTCAGTAACAAAAAGATACTGCGGCAACTAAATGGAATAAAATATATATTTGAGGAACCTTCCGAATTCGAAAAAAATTTCTTTTATAGTGGTTTCAATTAAATTGTCTAATCTTTCAGAGATGTCTATAAAAAAAGGCAGTAACTTTATTTGTTTAGGCTTACAAAATAAGCACTTAGACAAGTAAAATTTAATACATAAACAGTTTTTTATAGTAATTATTAGTAAGAAACAAAATGATATTGATTTTATTCGCATCAATTGTTTGTCCACTAGTGGAAGAAGCTAACCTTTAATAAACTCCCCTATTTTTTTACTCACAGTTGACCTTTGCTTATATAATGATATCAAACTAAGGATTCTTGCTCCGACAGTACCCCAACGCAGACATTTCGCAGCACACACCACGGTCGATTGAAGCCTGCTTTACCTCAATTTGTCTTCCCTCTTCCACTATGCAGTATCTGTAACTGCCTCTTCCGTATGCACTCTGTAAGGGTTAAGTGGTAGAGTTGGGTGTGTAGCCTGAAAATAGGCACTGGAGTAACTACGAGTTTATTACTTCATTGCGACTACGTTATGGTTTTAGTTTGATGCTTTCTATAAGGTTGTGATACTTGTTACAGTTAGCAAGTAAACTTTTAGTAACAATGTGTAGGTAGGTTCTATAATGTTAAGTGGTATAAAGTATCTTGCAAAAAACAGTCAACTGTTCAAGATTCAAGGTTTTTTCCTCGGGATCTTTTGTTTCGATATGGATTATGTTTTTAAATACTAACATTTATTTGCAAAGATGTATTATATACCTACCTATTCAGATATAACTATGCTTTCCTTTCCAGCCACGATTTTTGTTTTATATTTTAGGTTTTTAATTGTTTTAAATTTTCAATTTATCCTGTACCCTTAAAAATCCATAAACAGGAAAAATCCTTAACCCTTCAGCTCTCTTCACTTAAGTAAGTAGGTACTGCAATATTGCAATAATTCCTATGCAATCAAACCCGCAGTATTGTTTGTTCATCACAGAGGGCGCTGGTCGGATTAAGGCAGTCTGTTTGCTTAGTTAATGCACGCCATCTAGCCGTAGGCTTTGTAAACAATGCATGATCTAGTGTTTTCGTCTGCGGGATTATTGGAGAACGCAATTAGACGCTGGACGTTGCCTTTTCAGGGTAAAGGTAAATAAACTAAATAATAAGGTACATCGTTGCGTTGGTTTTATTGGTCCTTTTTCTTCAGTAGGTACTTGTAGACTGCAGGGTTGTGAGGCAGTGGATTGTATTTGAGAGTTAAAAAACACCAGGATTAGAACTTTCAATAATTTTAATTATCGCAAGTTTTTACATACATGTTGCCGACAGGAGGGCCAACCAGAGAGAGTTGCCAGCTATATCATCATAATAAATGATTGTTCTGAAGTTGCCCGCTATACTAAATAATACAATCGATTGTCCTATCGATTGTTTATGTAGGTATCTTACAGTACTTAGTAATTAAAAAAAAACTACTGTGTCTTAGCTCTCTCTTTATAGCTTAAGTATAAGTACGAGCTGTAAAATCTGTAGAACAAAAATCGCTTCGAAATAAAGAAAATTATGTCTGTCTCTTGTTTTTGGCTATAACTATTATCATGATAAAAATTGTTTTGATATTTATTGAAACTCTATCTACACGTGCCAAATACTCTCCCCTAAAATAAAGTATCGGCTAAAATATGTTAAAAGAAAATCGTATTAGAAATGATTTATTTGTCAGTCCACTCTTCGAGGGGCAGGGAAGCACAAGTCATGAGATATAATGCTTGGACACCGATGTATTTTTTCAATGTTTTCCTCAATACATACGAGAGCTGTTACAAAAAATGCCTAGTTTGATACATAAAGAAAACAGTTAAGTATCAACCATGTCCGTACTTACATATGCAGAAAAAGCCCATTGACTGAACCGCTGAACCGTATGAATCTTTAAAATAATAAAAAAAAACAACTTTACTTTGTAAATATTTTGATATACGAGTACTTCTAGTTTGTTTCTTATGACAGTATTTTTTAGGGTTCCGTACCCAAAGGGTAAAAACGGGACCCTATTACTAAGACTTCGCTGTCCGTCTGTCCGTCTATCAGTCTGTCCGTCTGTCACCAGGCTGTATCTCATGAACCGTGATGGTTAGACAGTTGAAATTTTCACAGATGATGTATTTCTGTTGTCGCTATAAAAAAAATACTAAAAAACAGAATAAAATAATAGTCCCATACAACAAACGTGATTTTATTGTCGTTTTTATAGATAATGGTACGGAAACCTTTGTGCGCGAGTCCGACTCGCACTTGGCCTTTTATTTAGTTATAAATAGGTACATAATTTTACATTACTTCGACTCCCGGAACTCCAACAGTATGTAAACACGTATTTAGAAGAAGATAAAAAAAAAAAAGCGAAAATTTGGTAGGGTGGGCAAATAAGTAGCCCACATTTTAAATGATTAATTATTTTACTACGTGCCGAATAATTTTTACCCGACTACCGACAGGGGAGGGTTATGAGGTTAGCACCCTATGTTTGTATGTTTGTATATTTGTATGTTTGTATGTATGTGGCCGATTTCTTTGTTCCCACGTAGCGCTGAAACTACTGGTTCGATTTCAACAAATTATGTATCGATTGATTCGTCTCAATACCCCGATGGTTATAGGCTATAGGATTTAGGGCTCCGACCCCGAATAAGCCTTCAAAACGCGTATTAAAGTTTAGGTAGCCGCAGGCTGCAGGCCCCATAGAGAAAAATTACAATACCTACGACCTATTTTCATTTTCAACTCTATGCCTATCAAATATGACCGATACGTCATTCTATTTTGTCAATGTAAATGTTTCAAACTTTTATAACTTTCACGTAGTCGGGTTGTAGTTTTTAACTTTATCTTGTCTCACAAAACAATTCGTAACGCCTTATTGACCACATGTTAACTTCGAACCTGTCTTTCCCAATTACTACGACCCAGTGATCTTAAATGGGACGGAAAACAAAAAACTTTTACATTTCACTTTGAACCCACCAACAAAGGACTTAAAAGTTAAAATAAACCAAAAAAAATACACTTGGTGACAAAAAAGCTGCACAATAGCACCTACAAAAACAGGCACAAGTGCAAACGTGTTTATTCAAAGACCGAGGAGACTTATCGATAGGAAATCCTTATACAAAACAGTGGAGTGTGACGCCAAAAACAATAATTCTTCATTACTGATACGGTTGGGGGTGTGGGTGGGATATACGAATGAATGTGGTGCGACTTTTGTTTTAAATATGTTGAGGTACTTAATTTTTTGTGGTTAGTAGCATTACCGCCATATAGATTTTTAAAACAGTATTAATATATTTGACAAAGGTCATTTTTGCACGATAAGTCTAATTCGCATATTTCATTTCATCGTTAAGTCAACGAGATACCTTATCTACCAATCTCTTATTTTCGACTAATTTATTCAATGACAGATTTTTAGAAAAACAAGTAACAAATCACACTTATTTCAAGCGTAATATCAATAACCAGTTGTACAATTGCACACAGTTCAAATCAGATGGGAAAGTGCAGGTGTTCAGTGACTAAAGCGAGGGTGGCTTATACTTTTTTGTGGCCGACAGTGTAGCTAAATGTGAGCCGATCTAATAAGTGGTTATTTAGGTGGATAATTTGAGATTGCATTTGATTTAGGTACGATTTCGTAAGCTGATTATACTATTTTGTTTGTGTATTAATTTTGGGCAATTCACGTGATTATGCCATGATCAAAAGTACCTATAATTTTTGGCATAGTGTATCTAAAACAATCATTTCAATGAGCTTATAGGAGAATTATTTTTAACACAAATTTTGAATTGAATTGATTTTTTTTAATGAAATATCTTGGCTTTTGCTCGCAGCCTGGATAAAACTATAATTGGTTGTGTAACCCAGAGATAAAGTGACTTTCTATTGGCAAAGAACTTTCAACATTTGTAAAGAACCTGTAGTTTTTAACTTGGTATCGAAAAACAAACAAATCTATTGTTTGTTACAATAGATTTGTTTTTTTACAAATAGCTTTGCTTTAAATCGTATAGGTACTAATAGTAACTTAAAGAAAACAGTGACATACGGTTTTTGAATAAAATTATCATTCAAATTAGATCATGCAAAATAATAAGCTGTGCCATATTGGCCGCTTTCACCCCTGTCTGGTCATATCAGTCTGATCTTTGGAACACGTTATTGTTGATAAACTGGTAATTGTTTCGTAATTTTTTGAGAGATCCGATTGTGTAGATTGTGTATGCTTGAAAAGTATTTTAGTTAGTTTTTCTGCTCTACAGGTGTATTCGTGATTGATAATAGGCGAAAACAATACTCATGGTATTGTATTCGCCTCTCATTGGATGCTTGATAATGAATAAAAAAAACATAGAATAGAATGAGTGATACTATGAGAATGACACTTTCAAAAACATCTGAAAGCAGGTCAAAAGTATTTTTTATTTATAAAATATTACGAAAGAGTCAAAAAACAATATTGTCAAAGTGTGCGCTTTTGTGATATCGCTAAGTTTTTTAATTTCTACTTCTTCTTTTTTCTTTTTCTACTCAAAAATACATATTAAGGAGTATGTAGCTTCCTAACAATACTAACTACTATAATTTCTCCAACTTAACTACTCTAATTCACTTGACCCCACACAAAATTACACTAACAAGACACCGAAGCAATTTCACCAAAAAAGTCTATAAAAATCCCCTTTACTGACAATTTCTTTACGCTCATTCATCACGCATCAGTTTACACGCAAAAGCACTTTGAATAAACGAATACGCGTAGAGACTTGGCCATATGGGCTAGACAAGTACCCGCCCACCGGTCAAATTTGATTTACGCGCAAATTACGTGTCATAACCTGGGCGAGCTTTGCCCCGACCTCCTCATTGAGGGCATGGAGTTTTCATGTTTTTTTCTTGGTTTCATATTCCTTCCTTTCCTAACTTTAATCTTCTCATGATTTTTTGAAAAATAAACCATGTAAACATTATAAAACCCGCAACTTCATTACTGATGAGGTCGTTTACAAATAATATACATGTCATATTTACAAAAGATTTGTTTTTAATAACAAAGTAGCTTGTGAAATAAATTAGATAGACTCACACTTATGATTTTCCATCAGCTTGTATACTTAATTGTCTATCTCCAGTGTGTCTGTCATTCATTACGGCAAACATCAGAAATGTTATTAAATATTTTTAGCTCCTTCGACTCGATGCCTTTTTTGTGCTCACACCTACCTGTCACAAAGCCTCCCCATTCGAGCACCTTTGTTCATATCGATAATGCATTAATTTGAATATTCGCGGTGTCAGATGTCAAATGGTTTGTAATTTCGTGTTTATTTCTGTATTTAATGGGATTTTATACGGAAGTCGAACATTACAACATTTGTCCATCGAATTATTGTTTCAAAGTTGATGGGTTTGATAAGTAGTACTTACCTACCTGCCTCCCTACCCACTCCTTTGATGGGTGGTTGTAAGCTCTTTGGTAGTTCGTAGATACCTACGTGTAGATACTTTGTATTATTTATATAACTTGCTAACAAAATTATTATTAAAAACAATTTTAACTTGAATTTAAAAGAGACACACACACAAGTCTGTTAGAGTCAGATAGTCAACTTTACCCCATTATCATCATCAGCCTATATCAGTCCACTGGCTGGACATAGGCCTTCCCTAATGAACGCCATAGCACCCTGACTTCATTTTGCCGCATCCAGCATCTGCCAGCAGTCTTTTGCAAATCGTCATCCCACCTAGTCGGCGGGCATCCTACACTACGTTTGCCGAGTCGTGGTCTCCACTCAAGAACACGTTTACCCCAACAACGTTTGTTGGTTCTTCTCAAGATATGCTGCCACTTCAGCTTGCTAATTTTTTGAGCTATGTCGATAACCTTGGT
The DNA here is from genome assembly GCA_947086465.1 of Eupithecia exiguata. NCBI lineage: Eukaryota > Metazoa > Arthropoda > Insecta > Lepidoptera > Geometridae > Eupithecia > Eupithecia exiguata. The sequence continues at coordinate 2,247,204 of OX352246.1, forward strand.
TCTCTGTCGGATGTATTAGTTGCGAATCCTATCCTTCAGAGAAACTCCGAGCATAGCTCTCTCCGTAGCTCTTATTCAACTTTGCCTATTCTCCTCAAAAAAGGATCTAAGTTCTACAATAGCATGCGATTGAGGTCTACTTCTTCCCTATGTTAAAAGTTTAAGTTTAATTTGATTGTTAAAAAAAAATAACCGACTTTGAATCTTTTGTATTTACATCATTTTTGCTCGCCTTTGCGATACCTCTCTTTGTTTAAGGTTTCGAAATAGGTTATTTTTAGTGCAATAAAGAATTATTATTATTGTGATTGTGAATAAATTGAATTTACTGATTATCTAAAAATATAATATCAGTCCACAATTGACGGTAAAATCGAACTACCTATATAAAAAAACATACATTGTATTTGTTCGTATGTTTTTTTCCGAACATAAAACCTCCTCTTTTTTCAAAGTCGGTAAAAAAATTTGAGACTAGACTATAACGTCGAGTTATTCGACCTGTTATTCAATATACTTATAAGGCTACCTACTCATTTACTCCAGCAATGTTCTCTTAATTTGCACAATATACCTACACTCCCTTATGTTCACTACAAGACCATCTGCGAGCAATAATTACCATTCCAAGTCACGTCAAACTCTATCATAAATCAGCTACAACCCTATACAGGTGAGCTCATTACAGATTACTTACGGTAATTTGCAGACAACGCCATCTGTTGGCAGGAAAGATTATGTATTGTTAGTAATGTGCAAAATACGCAATGAGGGTACATTGGGGTTATTTTATGCACTGTCAACTTAGCTCAGATTCAATGGTGAAGTTGGTGGAGTTCAAATAGTTTTAAGCATTTTATACAAGCTGTTTTCAAATTAGCGCAGAATACTGATTTATTCACTGAATATGAAACGGTGGTAGCAGGTGAATGACCTGCTTCAGTATTGTGACTAATTTGAAAACACTCTATATAAGAAAGTTTTCTTTGCTGATGCGAAGGACACTGTAAATTCCAAAAAGTCCAAAACTGAATTTTAATCACTCAGCTTAGCGCTTATACTTGCTATGGTGTCAGTCTAAAATGCATAAGGGATGATTTATATTAGACCGTGCCGTGCCCGGAAGCGGACCGTGTACGTGGTCCGGAGCACGGATTTGAAACGTTACATACATTTTGTATGGAATGGTTTATAATAAACAGTGCATGATCCGTGTCCCGTCCGGGCCCATCTATTAAGTTCTCCGTATTAACTACTCCGGCCCAATCTAATAAAAATCATCCATAATAAGTCTGCTTTACTGACAACCACTGTGGCGCGGTGGGCGAAGGTCTGCCTGAGACGCAGGAGGTTAATGTGGGTTCGATTCCCGCTTCGCGATAAATGTGTGTACGATCTGCAGATATTTGCTCAGGGTGTTTTAGTCGTTTTTTATGTAGTATATTAAAAATATACATTTTGTATTATAATTATGTATATTAGTTATCTAGTACCCATAACACAAGCTCTGCTTAGCTTGGGGCTAGATAATGCTGTGTGAATCGTCCAGCATTACTTATTTAAATATTTATTATTTACCTTGAAGTTTCCCGTATCAAACACTCCATTTTAGATAATGCATTAATTTATTTATTAATCTCCAAAAGTCATCCAAACACCCAACTTATTTCGCTTCATCACTCCCCACTGAATTAGCCCCCGGATTATGAACAACTAATTCGGAAAAAGTGAATTTCTGGACCCCTTATAAACGAGACAAGAAAAATGGTGCGCTCGCTGACTCGGCAGGAAGTTAATGCTTTTCTTTGATCGAATATGGGAATTAAGGCATCGGAAAATATGTGGTTTGATTAATAAGTGGATGAGTGTCCTTTTTGCAAAATGAATAAATTTTGTATTTATGTCGAAGGAACTGTATCAGAGATAAAATGACGAAATGCATTTGGAACCCGTAGCATACCATCGAGCTTTTTCAATATAATAATAATAATAATAAGGCTGGACAATTCACACAGCATTATCTAGCCCCAAGCTAAGCAGAGCTTGTGTTATGGGTACTAGATAACTGATATACATAATACAATACAATACATAGATAGATATTTTTTATTATACATAGAAAACGACCAGAACACCCTGAACAAATGTCTGCAGATCGTACACACATTTGTCCCGAGGCGGGAATCGAACCCGCAACCTCCTGCGTCACAGGCAGACCTTCGCCCACCGCGCCACAGAGGTCGTCAGATAATATAATATGTAACTAGCGATCCGCCCCCTAAGGCCTCCCGAAGCTTGTTCCATCCAATAAATGTACAGGAGCCTAAAAGAAATATATATAGTCAATAATATTTTCTCTAAACCATCACAACTACTAAAACCAGTAAAGTGACTCACTCCCATCCATCATGACTTCCTGCCGTGATGATCAATATTCCATACATTCATCTCTGAGCGACAGTCATCATGACTCGAAATATAACATTTGGTATCTATCCATCGGTATTACATTGAAGTTCTGGGGTCACACTGAGAGAAAATAAAATATATAAATGTTACAAAGAAATCAGTAAAACCGTAATAAATAGGTAATTTTTTTTATTCTAGAGAGCTAAATCATATTGAGACACGTTTAAATTCGCCATATTGAAAGATCTAATTAGTCGTATTTGAAAACTGTCAACAAATCGCGGCTTGTGGCGAGATTTAATTTGATTTTTGTTTGAGCCGATTCGTGATTCGAGGTTAAACTTGTCGATAAGTTTTGAATAAAACCTAGAATTGATCTCTTATATTGGGAGTGACATTGTCACTTTGTGACTAAACTCCGTTGTAATAAAAAAAGATAAAAAAAACATATTTCAGCTCATACGATATAATTATAGCTCACTTTCAATATTTTTCTAAAAAAAAGAACTAGTTTCTGAATCTTCGTCGTTTTAAATGCAACGCAAGATCAAATCGATTTAGTTTTATTTGATCCCAAGATCATTGGGATCAAATACAAATTAAATTAAATTTAAATCAAATTAGAATGTGGTGTGAACGACAAGAGCTTCAATTATCTACAGATTAAAGTCGCATTCGCATCCATCATTAATTAAAGAGAAAAAGAAAATGATAACCCAGTGTGCCTCTTGCCAGTATTACATGCCATTTCACAAAAGTTTTAGAGAGTTCAAACATTTTAACTCCACAGATTTGGCGAAGGGTGAAATATGGAGGGTATTTGCAGATTTAAAATTCTTTTAGTTGCATTATAGGGGTGCCTTTCAGTACGGTAAGTGGTCGGTTAAATAGAGCACATGTTAGGTTTTTTGTTGAGATGTTGATTCAGTGGAGTAATCGGATTTAATGAAATGATCAGTTTGTGGTGACCATTTTTTTTATTGTACCCATATATTTTGTATAAACTTATAAACTTACCAGGAGAGCAGAAGTTGAGTGGAGATACAGGGAGTTGATCAGAGATTCATTGTGAAAATCTACCTAGTTTCTTCATTTTTATGGTAACCTGGTAGGTATTTAGTGAATTAAGTGCTGTAAAATTGCTCTATGACAGCACTGTTTTGGTGGTAGGATTTCGTCCTGGCCTACCACCAGGGTAGGCTTTGTGGTAGGCCGGGTCTGTAGCGTTTTTCTTGATAATTATGGTTTTTGGGCAATGCTCTTTTTACAAACTTATATTTGTCAATTTTGACGGAATCTTTTTTGCTCTCTTTAGGACACCTAAGAGTTAAAAAAATTCAAAATTCAAAATTCAATAACTTTATTTCTTTAGGCTTACAAAATAAGCACTTAGACAAAAGTCGAGACACCTCATAAAGTAGTTATAAGTCAAGTTCAAAAACAAATAACTTTTAATAATATACTAATTTTACAAATATCTATGTATCTAGTGTTTGCCTTTGTGCAACAATAAATTTGTTTCTGTCTCTCTCTTTAGTTCCATTTTATTCCTCAAATTTTTGGTGAGTTATTGGAAGAAGCCGATGATGGTTAATAAATTATTTTCTGTCGATACTACAAATTTATAACGTTTTTCATTGTTTGCGAACATGAAAAAAACCATCCACAACAAAAAACAAACCACCCACCGGCAAACTGCAAGTTTGCCGACATTTTTTCACAAACAATACTACTATAAACTTTAAAAACTGTGTTAGTCACGCATTTAGACCACACAGGATTGGATCATTTAAAGCAACCAGTAATTGGTCGCTTCCACATTTCAATCAATATCTAACTTAGGTTTACCAAATGTTTTTTTAGATACCTTAATTAACTGTAGGAAGAGACTAACCATAACCATGTGGTCATGATCATCATCATCAGCTTATAGTAGTCCACTGTTGGACATATTCCTCCCCTAATGAGTAACCTAATCATATGGTGCCGGCTCAGAATTTGCACCACCCCAGCTCTTCCCGTGGGTGTCGTAAGAGGCGACAGAGACATACATCGGGAGGCGAGCAGCAGCGCCTCTTGCAGAATAGATCTACCACCGAACTGCGATCCCCAACCTGCATGCCCAGCCTGAGGATTATGGGAATCTCCCCCCATGAGATAAAAGACAACAGGGCTAGCCTGCGTCCAGCAGTAGACCATATAAGCTGTTGAGGTGAGAAACTAAACTCATTTTTGTACCTATCTAGTCATAGCAGATCTGTAAAACAGAATTGAATGCTTTATGTTCTTGGAAAATACGTTTCGAAAGAATTAATAAAACACAACACAGCATACAAATAATTCAAACCTAGAACACCAATAAATAAATAATGCTGGACAATTCACACAACATTATCTAGCCCCAAGCTAAGTAGAGCTTTTGTTATGGGTAGGTACTAGATAACTGATATACTTAATACAATACATTACATAAATAGATATTTTTTATTATACATAGAAAACGACCAGAAGACCCGGAACAAATACCTGTAGATCGTACAAGTATTTGTCCCAAGGCGGGAATCGAACCCGCAACCTCCGGCATCGCAGGTGGACCTTCGCCCACCGTGCCACAGAGGTCGTCAAATAACAAAGTTCAGGCTCCTGTCTTCTTCTGGGCTATCGAAACGATCTCTTTCTTATCTTAGAAATAGGTAGGAAGTTTTTATAAGAAGCAGATTTGCAACGGTCATTGTAAAATTCAATGTTGTCGGTACCTAACAATGTTGTAGAAGCGATCGTAAACGAGGCCTTTGGGGAAGCCGATAAAGTGTGCCGCGATTTGAATGCTTTTTAAATGATTGAAATGTATGTGCCACAAAACATTTTTTTTTAAACTTTGTGTAGTTAAAGTTGCGGTCGTTGCGGGTCCTGAATATTACAATTGAAAATAATATATTGTTGAACAGAATTTAGGTTAAATGCTACCCCATTTCGGCTTAGGCCAAGTACGCATATTTTAGTGGCACCTTGCAATGGAGAAACGAACAAATAATTTGCATTTATTTTTTTACCCTGTCAAAAGATACGGACCTTCACCCATCGCGTATCGCGCCACAGAGTTCGTCAATATAATATTTCTACTTTGCACTTTAGCCTAAATGAAAATGTGTACGGCCATTCTTTATTTATTAATTTGATCACTTAATCAGGTACAGCACAGTACCATGAATTTTAAAAAGTTGTTTTTGTAGTACAATTCGAACACTTGGGCTGTAAAACAATTGCTCAAAAGGGACTTCAACTCGTGTGATAAAACGCAACATAACCACATGGAGTTACCAACTCTGCCGTACTAATTAAGACAAACGTAAGTCAGGTTTGTATCGATATTCATGGTTGTACCCTTCGATAAAAGTAAAAAAGGTTTTTTTTACTTTTATCGAAGGTTGTACCTATATAATTGTTAGTACATTCTGAATCAGCGTGATAAGATCTATCTCATAAATAACAAACACTGTCATTTGGACAGTGTTTGTTTGACGTTTTGATAAAACTAATATGACAAAGGAATGACTAATACGTGGCAGAATTCAACGAATTTTAAAATAAGTCTTATCAACTAACTTAAATATTACCTGATTCACAAACAATAGGTTTCTTGACTACTCCTGGGAAATAATTCTAACGTATTGTCTGATAAAAATAATGCAAAGTGTAATTAATATTTCTTCAAGGCCAGTTGTATTAGTAATAAAAACTCATCTCGACCAAGTTTGAATAAAATAATGGTGCGCCAAAACGATAATCTCTGTCATGGCTCCCGTGCTCTGAGCAATGACGTCACACGCCACACCACAACTAACTACTTCTTGTTAGGTGTTGTGTGGCGCGTGACGTCATAACCTACGAACTCATTTGACACTGTAATCTATGATAGTGTGACGTCGCCGGCAATCCAACCAAACGCAAAGCGTTTTCGGTCACGTGATCATAAAAAAATATTGTTATTTTAATCCCGTTTTTTTACCTAAAATAGGCATATTTTTTAATAAAAATCACCTGATTACGCTTTTTTACGTTGTCACTGACAAGGGTGAAAACTATTTGGAACTTTTAATGTAGTCAAATAGCCTATTAATGAATTATGTACTAAATAACTGAAATACGGCTCTTACTGCTATTTATGTATTAATCTGAGCATTGTATCAAAAGGGACGTATTAAACCCGTGTGGTAAAACAGACACTTGTACCGAGTGTTGAATTAGCATAAAAACGCAACATTAGCATATCACGATACCAACTATCTGAAACAGATGTTCGGTCGCAGGAAAATTTTTAGAATCGTAGGGGATTATATTTTGATTTTAGAGATACATGAAAGTTGTTTAATATGACCATAATAAAGAAACTTATTAAGGGCAGAACCTACAGTTCACGTAGTGTTACTAATTTACCAATAACCCTGTATAACCCTCTTATAACCTACAAAGATTTATAAATGTATTTAAATTTTATTCACCTAATTATGTATCGGTAACGGATCTGAAACTGCACTTGTACATTTTACAACAAACAGATGTTCCTCGTGTGTTTGATTTACGGACACATCAATTGCCCGTTTACGGTCAATTTATTTTGTTTAGGTACGAATAAAATCAGGTGTTACGGTTTACACCAAAGAATTAGGTATGTAGTTGTTGATTTAAAAAAATATTTAAATCAAAGAAGGTAGTTTCTTAGTTCTACTGGTTTTTTTACCTCTGCCTCATTTTTAGAAACCTGAGATGCAATTTTGAGATTTTTGTCATGAATATTTTTATTATACATAGAAAACGACCAAAACACCCTGACTCAATACCTGCAAATCGTACAAATAGTTGTCCCAAGGCGGGAATCGAACCCGCAACCCCCTGCGTCGCAGGCGGACTTTCGCCTACCGCGCTACAGAAGTCGTCGATTCTTTCCATCGTACTATTTTCTTGATTACGTTTTCACATTCAAGGAAACAAAGGATAAATGTTGAATTTTATTTAATACAAGTTTTTTACCACGGAGATCCTGTGAATACATATATCTAAGCCTAGTTTGAAAACCAAACCCGTTAGGTTCGAATCCGGCGACAGCTGCTCGCAACTTCAATTCGTGAATTATTATTATGTTCCGTAATACCATAAAATGATGACTGAAAAGTTGTTAAATCTTCGTCACAGTGCTGTTATTCTGTAAATAGACAAAATAAGCTATGTTCCCTAACAAACAAAACGCACGGTATTGTTGTTTTTAATACAAAACAAATAGGACGAAAGCATGTCCTTTTCGACGTGCAAAATTCGATATTGCATATTTTTGCTCACATTTCATTAGAGGTCTCTATTATTAAGAAAAAACCAACCAGGGACCTAGATATATACTATTCGAATCCAAAAAACAACATGATATGGTAGAAATATGCTTGAATACAAATCATTTTGGTATTAGGTACGTTTGTATGGGCGAATCATCATCCGCAGGCGCCTTAATGCAAAAACGTACACCGTTTATGGTAACGCTGGTGCCATGACGGCAATTGACGGCATTAGGTACAGATCTGTATTCTCTTACAACAGTTCCTCCATATTCTTCTGCATGTAGCAGCTCCAGATTAACAGGCATCATATGTTTGTTTTCACGTTCGATAACTTTACTATCGATAGTGTTTATTAGAAACACGGCTAGAACGATATAAACCATCATCTTGAAGTTATTCTTCTTTTATATGAGATTCTTGCAAACAATGGGAACAGGCGTTTTAAAGGATTTGATTAACAATGACCACCACGGTTGGTTCAAGTTTTTTTAAAAACCTAAGTGGTAGGTAAAGAAGGTAAATGCCTAGATGATAGTCACGCTTTTAACCCTTAACTACTTGTACGAGGAAAATCACAAAACTGTTCGAATGGGGTCAAACTCACCCAACTGAACTGAACCTCGGTCATCTCAATCAAAATTTTTAAGAACTTTCAAATAGAAATTAAATTTCTAAAAGATTTTGTATTTGATAAACAAAAACCATTTTCTTTTTAAGAATGTAATTATTCAACACTCTAAAAGGAACTATGTATGTATTAGAAAATTAATATAAAAATGTTCTTTGACCATTCCAATTATTAATTATTGTCGTAAAAGAATTTAAACTTCTATTGTATTGACTTTAAACATAATAAGTAGAATCAGTATAATCACAATATGTTTCATAATAAACCCTGCCGAGGTCATTTCAACTAAAAAGAAAGAAAAAAAATTACAAAGATAAAAAACAATCGTGTGAAAACTCATAAGAAAACCTAAAAAATCTTCGAAGATACGTAAAACTTTGACGGACTCATGCGAGCCTTTTTACTTCTTGATTGTCAAGTGTGGTCTTTTACGTTTATTTAGTGCGAATAAGTAATTTGACCCCATGCTTGTACTTAAGGGTTATTTATGAACTTGTAGACAATTCGTCATCATCAGCGTAGTCTAATATTAATAATTGCTTACCATTACGAAGTAATTATTAAATTCAGTACTTATAATTACTCACCGTTACTAAGCAATTATGTATTTATAGGTACTCATTCGCACTATTATTGTAATGCGAAAGTTTAAATGTTTGGATGGATGTAATTGTTACCTATTTACGCCAAAACTACTGAACGGATTGGGATGAAATTTTGCATATAGGTAGGTAGTGCTAGACCTGGAATAAAACATAGGTTCCATAAACAGTTCCCATGGGATAGAAATAACCTTAAACAACGCGTGCGAAGCCGCGGGCAGAAACTACAACATTGTAAATTATTTCATACACAACTGAATTCTGCATAGGATTATGCACAGAATTGACTTTACAAAAACCCTTAATGTAGGTACCTAGCTTACCTCAGGTTTTTGTTAGTATAGTGCGTAAGGCCTGATAATAATTCACATGATTTCAATTGTAATTTTACGTATGTCTGAATAAAGAAACTTTTTTTTTTATTACTTATTATTTTGAAAACGGTTGAAGGTATGAAAAAAAATTTGAAACAAAATTGGTCGCAAATTTTATGCTCTACAACTTTATAATAGAAAATAACATCATTGGAGCTATTGAAACCGAGAAAATTGCGACCTAATGTTTGTGACATTTGACTTTGAATAACATAATATTATGATGCAGACACAAGATTTTATGAGACTTTTGAGACAACTTTTAGGACACCAAAATGAAGGTGTTTACGAGTTTATAGCTTATTATCTCTCATTCCGAGATGGAATCCCTAATTTGACTGGACTATAGTACCTAGGTTATCGGGTTTTGGCTACACAAATTTTCAAATTATTGATGGACACTATACCTCAGCTGTGACAGCAGCGTCCCAAATTTGGCAAAAAAACCCATGGTTTTTGCCAGTTGTTAGATTACTTCATAGTAGATTACTCCATTGTAGTCTATGTTTTGCACCTTATTTGTTTTAATCTCAACATTTAGGGATGATTTATATATAGATAGATAGATAAATTTATAGATAGACCGTGCCGTGTCCGAGCCGGGCCGAAGCCGGGGCGGGCCGGAGCAAATCCCGTCCGTCACGTTAGTAAACGGGGACGGACGGGACACGGATCATGCACTGTTTAATCTCACTTCTTCACAAACAAAATATGTAACGTTTCAAATCCGTGCCCGTCCGGGCCACGTACACGGTACGCCCCGGGCACGGCCCGTTTTAATATAAATCTTCCCTTAATCATTGAAGTAGACACTATCATTTAATAGAAGAAGTACGTACTGCTGCCAACCTATTCAGTTTATTATGGTATACAAAAATCTTCAAAATAAATCATTTTGGCAGTACCTTCACCACGTGGCGTCTGTCGACATAATGCAAAACGAGTTGTTATTTATCAAAAATTACTTCGAAAGTTGTTCGGCATCTATTAGGACATTTTACATTCATTCTGTTGACGGCAATCGTTAGTTATGTCGTTTAGAAATGTCTCCTGTCTCGAAATAGTGGGGCGATTAGTTTTAATTGCTGTCAATATTTTTGGAAGTACCTACCCCATGGGTAAGCATATGGTTGGAAAGGATAAGGTGTAAATACCTTAATCCTTTTGGCGAAAGTCTCACTCATTTTTTGTATTATTGGGCCTACTATTACAGTTTTAATGGACAAAAAATTTAAGCGAACAAAATCAATAACATTTGTTTCTTGTTTGATAATTTCTATTCATAAAGTTGTTGTTTATGTATAAAATTTGACTTGTCTAAGTGCTTTTTTGTAAGCCTAAAGAAATAAAGTTTTGACTTTTGACTTTTACTATCGTTGTGTTTTTACTTTACACAACTCAATGGTTAATGTAATTATTAAGTAGTTAAGTATGTAATGGTACTAATGTTAAAAGAATGCTAATTTTCCATGATATTTCCTGTAAACATTCAGTGATATTGTAAAATGCACTACTACTGATGGTCTTGACATGACCTGCCATAGGCATGCACTGAAAGCCACCGCTGGGTAGAATCTAGGCCCTAGGCGCTGGTTGGCAGCCACACAATGCTGTGTGTAAACTATATTTTGCCCTAAACCCAGCTACGCACAGAATTAAGCAGTTGAACCTTCTATGGTAAATATTTTTTTTTTCTTCCTTTGCTTCCTTTCTTCTTTTTCCCTTTGTATAAACTGCATATTATTTTTGATTTGGGTTTTGGAAGGACTCATAATTGCCAGTCGAGGTTAAAAGTTTGGGATGCAAAAAATTGGATGGTCTTCCTGAAAAATGGGTTGTCGACATCACCAAGTTGAAGCAAAAAGCCCTTACTCAGCAACCCACTGCTAGGTTTTTTCAGGCTTCTTTTCGCATTATCAAACTTGATAATTATATAGCTATGTGTAAAGTTTACTTTTACACTAGTGTCTACCCAGCGCCTGTTTTCAGTGCAGGCCTAAGACAGGTCATGTCAAACTATCAGTGGTAGTGCGTTTTACTTTACTTTTTTTTTTACTTTCTGGAGTCGAAACCCTAGGTCCGTGGGGTACCGAGGCTCTCCGGGTTTTCAAAAAATTATCTGAGCGTCTGGTCGAAGCGACGCGTGACCCGAGAGCTGGTGAGTATCTGGCGCAGCGCATCAGTATTGCTATACAGCGGGGCAATGCAGCTAGCGTCTTGGGCACGCTTCCGACTGGTATTGATATGGATCAGTTGAGCTACTTGTAGGTTGTTTGCAGCAGTTTGCAGTTAGCTCAATTGTTTCAATTGTGTATTGTAATGTAAACTAGTTTTAATTTAATTCTATTATTTGATTGTAATTTTCCTTGTTAATAAAAAATGTAGCTATGATAGTTTTGATCATGATATTTTTCAAACAAGTTCACTTTCACTTGCCAACAAGATCAAAATCATCATATTAGTCATCGTCCATCCATTCACTTCTTTGTCGGAGCGCCCCTAATGCTCAACGAACCGAAAGATTTTTGTACAATACCAGCAATTTTAATTTGCAATTATTTCTCAGAAAATACTTAAATAATAACAGAATCACGGGAAATCGTTGAAATTCATTTCACGGTGATTTATGGCAGGAAAAAGTTAAAGATGAATATTGCCAATTCTGAAATACTTGGTAACTCCTCAAGTATCTACTTAAGGGCTTCTTATACCACAAATGCTGTTTTTAAAATCAATATGAATCAGTCAAAAATTGACGTAAACTTCTGAAAAAAATATATGTTTCAGTTGAGGATCTTACAGAGTACAATTCGCTGACATTTACAAAATCCGATGAACTTCGCTCGATAGAAAAAAATACCAAAGTTGCCTCTTTTTAAAAAACAATCAATACAATACTGTGCCTAAAATAATAAACTTATTGATCTTATTTTTACACCAATCTTTAGATAAATCGTTTTTCTAGAACAAATCGCTGAGGTGGATGTTGTAGTGTTATTTTCCTATTAATGATGCCTAAATACCTACATTTATTTAGGCTGTTGGGCGTTTGACCGATAAGGTTTTTTTCAACGACCGACTATCCTTCATTCCGACTGCTGACTCGTAGTCACACCAGCTTATCACACCAGTATGACCAACAGGATTTTTTTTCTCGATTGTCACCACTTATTTTTCTTCACCATGTATAATCATTGCTAGTGTAGTGTCTACGTAATGAAGTATTTGGCACAGAACTAAACTATTAGCTATTAGTTAGTGATCTGCAGTGAGGTTTACAAATTAGTTTCGCTGGTAATCAGAAGGATGTACCAACCTCTTTTCTTTCTCTGGCGATGCACCTCGACCACATTGCACAATGTCATATTAGACAAATATGGAAAAGTAATAAACATCAACAATTTCCACTGCTGTCTCATACTCTGGTGTGAAGGTTCGGAAGAAGATGTCTCAATGTACTACTAGTGTTTATAATAGGAAAATTCGTTGCGTACCTTACCAACCCGGTTTTCGAAACTAGTTTGAAGCTTAAAAAGAAAAATTATTCTGCCTCAAACTAGTGTTAAGGATACACACAATCGGACTGACAGTGTTCTTTGTTATGTTTTGTCATGATTTATATAACAAATAATAAAATACGACCCTCAGGCCCGTATTATGAAAGCTTGCTCGGTCCTAAATCTGTGCTTGAGTAACGATTTTGTATGGCATAAACGTCACTCAAGCATAGATCGATGACTGAGCAAGCTTTCATAATACGGGCCTTAGAAGCACACAATTAGGCACTGAAATATCGTACAGTTAGGTACATCAACCAATTGTTTATACAAAAGAATTCCCTAATTTAACGTGAATTGATGCAAATGACACCTTCTAGCATTTTAAGGCAACAGAGTTTCTTGTTTCTATAATACTGCTTTTCCAATCAAAGCTTTATCATATTGACAATACAGTTGAAAACAAAATTACTGATTCTGAATTTTGAACCTTGCTAAAGGTTTGTTTTGGTGACATGTCGTATTGACATCAGGAAGTATTTATTTAAGGGGCGCACGCTTTCTTTAATGTTAAGTGATTGTTTTGGGACTAAATTGGGGTGTAGATTAAACGAATTGCTTAAAAAATATCTGGAGCTTAACTTGGAAACAAACAAGTTTAGCACTGTTTTACAAGGTGACACAAACAATCTTAGGTATTGAGCGCTCCCAGGTATTATCACCTCTTTCGGCGTAATACTTATAGTTATTTTGTTGCACCTTTCACTTTATCTAAAGCAAAAAAAAAAAAAAAATAACCTACTGAAAAAAAAAACAGTGGACTATTTTTAACAACACAGACCTCATCATTATTAAACGATTTGAAACACCGAACTGTCACTTGAAAAGCACTCATATATTATTGATTCAGAAAAAAAAACAGAAACTTTTTCTTCCTATTTCCCGGAATGTTGGATATAACAGGCCAATTACTTGATTTAGGTCGAGTCTACACGTAATTTGACTTGTTCAAATATTGAACAGGGTGTCTCTGACTTGTGTAATCGCCTTATAATGCTTTGTTTGTCACTGTAACATCGAATGGTGGTGACGTTTTCCTAAAGCATCTTAAGGTATGTAAATACATTGGTTGATGGTACTTCATTTGTTTGTGTTTAATCCAATGACGACCTCTGTGGTGCGGTGGTCGAAGGTCCGCATGCGATGCAGGAGGTTGCAGGTTCGATTCCCGCCTTGGGACAAATGTTTGTACGATCTGCTGATATTTTTTCCGGGTGTTCTGGTCGTTTTCTATATGTAATAAAAAATATCTATCTACCTATGTATTGTATTATGTATATCAGTTATCAAGTACCCATAACACCAGCTTCTAGGTTAAGATTTTCAGCCTTCATTTCCACAATAAGTAGGTCTATACTATCTATACTAATATTATAAATGTAAATGTATATTATAAATGTATTTAAAACTATGATTGTGTACTGAGACTGTACCTAAATTTATAAACTTTTGACGTGTATGTTTTTTACCAATAAATGAGTATGAGTATGAGTAAATGCGAAAGTGTGTTTGTTTATTAAGTTGTTTGTTTGTTTGTCCTTCCTTCACGCCAAAAGATAGAGATAGAGAGTGACATAGGTTTTCTTCCCATAAATCAGTTCCCATGGGATAGAAATAACCTTATACAAAGCGCGCGAAGCCGCGAGCTGCAGTTAGTACTATAAAAGTGTGTGTGTAATTTTAATTAAAAATAAAGCGTACAAGTGTTTACAAAAGGCTAATAAAGTAACGGTAAAACATTACCACAGTGATTAATATCATCCCTACGAACGTCCGGTATTGTGCTGATCATGCGGGCTGCCGGGTTTCCTACGCTGAATCAGTCACCGCCATTATTAAAAGAAGTTGAAGTTGAATCAGTCACATCACAATAATATTATATTGGTATATTATATAGGTTTGCCAGGCAGGTTGCGGAAGTTACTAGGTAGGTAACCAATTCTTTTTAGATTTCCGACAATTTAGTTTGTACTAAGTAGTTAACCGTTATTGCACTCACCTGTCTCACTGTTAAACTCGATATAGTTTAGTTCCTACCTCAAATGTATGGTAATTCTAATGTGTCGTGTCAAATAAAATATTTCATTTCATATTATTATATACCTACTAAAGTTTGGATGTTTAGATGGATGTTTGTTAACTCTTCACGTCAAAACTACGAATCAGTATGAATTTTTGCATCAGGGAGTTCTAGGTAGGGAATAAAACTTTTTATCGTATAAATCAGATCCCATGGGATAGAAATAAACTTCAATAACGCGTGCATAGCCGTGGGCAGAAACTCGTTAAATGATTAAAAAAGTTAATGTATCTGTATTTCTAAAATTATTGGACCAGAATCTGACCTATGCTTCGAACGCTTTTACCGGACAAAAGCAGTAAGTATATATAGTATTTTTTGATCCGGAATACAATATTACATGTATTTTCGCTAATTATTATCCAGTTCTGTTCAGTCGTTTTCGATAAAAGGACAGAGAAACAAACAGTTTCATTGGCATGAATTATAATGAAGAGTCCCACGGGGTCCAGAATCACCGGTTTTCGGCTGAATACACCCATTTTGTGGCACCGCACCACCAGGGTGTTATTTATGATTACAAATAGATTGTACTTGTTTTTGATACCAATAACAATATTTTTTCTACTAGCAATATTCCGAATGAAATTTGGTTATTTGCACCAAGTTAAAAGACGACACACACGTTATTTTTTGAATTTGCTATTGGTTGTAAGTGTCGACTTACAATGCTATTCTATTGCTATGAATCTTGCGTGAGTCGTCACGCAAGATTCATAGCAATAGACCCTTCTAACCGGGAAGTGTTTTATTATTGCTTTTATCTTTGTAAATCTACTTTTTCCATCCATTTCATAGGTCGTCATTTATATCGCGGCTCGTACAATTAATTTAATTAGGACCACGTCGTTGGGGTGATTTTTCTGTTTTTGATGTAATCATTTATTAGGTACGAATGTAGCAGGTTGCTTTTGTCAGTGTAATGTGCTGGAAAAAAGACAAGGGAAAAGTGTGACGTAGCTAATGACTTAGGTATCATAATTTGAAGGAAAAAAAGCAGTTAAAAACTTTGCTTAAAAATGTGGCAAAGTCATCGATTTGGGTAATCACCTCGATTACCCTGATAACTTCAATAACTGCCACATTTTTAACTAGTGAAAACAAAATAAAAAATAGGTTGTAAATGCAATAATTTTTAAAAATAGCATGTTATTGACTCTAATTATTAACACATTGGAAAGCCTATAACTCTATAATCATAGTAAATATCCCTTTGTATGTTGTCATATGACTTTAGCGATATATTGTTTTCAATGAAGACCATGCTTTGCCTTTGCAAGTTTTTTTAAATATCTTGTTTTTTGTATCTAGCTATCTTAACCTGGTGTTTTGAACCTGTTTTATCTCAAAATTATTGTGAATAACAGTTTAATAATTGATTGCGATTTTGTGGTTGTGATATTAAATTAAAATAAATGCCAAAACGCAGTACTATTTTTATTCATGAATCATCACGTGAGAAAACACGAATTAGGGTAAAAAACGGTTTGCGGTTGTAGATATTAGAATTTATTCTAAAAGGGCACCGATAACATGAAAGTTCACTGGTCACGAGCATTACTAAAATCGATAATTGGCCCCTTTTTGATGCCATCACTTTTAAAAATACCTTCTTGGCAGTTCGGTCCTGTCAGTTACTATAACCTTTTTCTCTGTTTTCATATGGTTTTCTATTTTAACATACTGACATCTGCATTGTATTCTATGACGTGGTCGTCGAGTCGAGTTATAGTATAAAAGCGCCTAGCGCGAAATCGCGCAAGTGTTCTTTTTCTGAAGTGTTGTGTTGTGCTTTCTTAAATGCACAATTCTTTCCATCCCAAGGTTGCCTGGAAGAGATCGCTTCTAAGCGATAAGGCCGCCCATTGTACTTATCTTATGTGATGTCTCTTTGTTATGTTATTTTCTCGTGTACAATAAAGAATTTTTGTATTGTATTGTATTGTTGTTGCAAATATAATCTAATCAGTTGTTGTCTATCTTGTCAGTGTGTATGCTGCCTGATACTGTATGTAGGAAACGGCGGAAAAACAGCGCTGCGTGTGTTTGGCTTACCAGCACATGCAGCATTCATGCTGAGCCGTTTCCTAATTCATAATTACAATCAGTGATACCTAGTTTTAAGCACTACTTGTTATCCGTATTGGTTTATGATTGTAGTTGTAAATAAAAATATTTTCTTCTCTCTTATTATTTCTAAGTTAAGTGTGGAATAAAATATTTTCTATCCACCTGTTTCTCTATCCTTAACACTTCACCAGGATAGGTGAAATCAGGCTAGAACGACGATGCTGATGAAAATCAAGACAAGGAGTAATATATTTTGTCTAGTTACCAATAAAACAGCAGTCACGCACGCCCAGTGGTGGCATCACAATAATAATTACTGGACAAAATAATAAACGAGTTGTCATAAAAATAGCGTTCGTCGTGTGAAACGGCAACACCTGTGCGGGGGGTGCGCTTCGGGATTATTGAAGAGTATTGTAGAGCTATGAAGCTTAGAGCTTCCTGAAATTAACAATTTTTTTATCGGGTATTTATCGCGCACCTTGTGATATTGACTGTTGATGTTGTGATCCTTTGATGTTGAATTATGATAATCTTTAATTTTTAATGGTTTTTACATACAAAGATATTCTAAATAATCGGAGTTGATTGCTATCTTAGTAGAGTTATATAGTTAGTAGCATTCTGAAGTGAAAATATAAGAATTAATAGTAATGTTAAAAATACTTGGCCCATAAAAAAAAATTGTTCCTAACTTATGAATTTACCAATGTTAATTACCTATCTGTTTTACTATAAAAACTATCGTAGTTTGACGAATTCATTAAAGATGTAAGCGGGTTAACTACGAACCTTATGAACACACGAAGAAGTCCCTCGTTAAGGGATGAAACGTTGGTGTTCTTCCAACACAAATAAGGTTCGTAGTTAACCCGCTTACATCCGTAGTTAATTATCTGAATAATGTTTTTCGAAATTTTATGTAAGGCTACTGATATCTATTTCAATATCGAATGCCTCTATAACTCAATGTCTACACCAATTATAATGAGGCGTCACAAACAAAAAACGTACCGGAAACGGGCCACAAACGTGACGAACCAAATTTCTTAGCGATTCTTCATTCCACCCCCCAACAATGCACCATTTGATTTGTGTAATCAAATGTGGGCATTCAAATTAATTAGTTTGTTACGCACCTGAGCATTTTATACACTGTATTGTGAACCAAAATATGGGTAGCTCAGCACAAGCTGAGTTGGGGCGTTACCTTATTTATTTTTTGCATACTGTGTCAGAAATTTTGTGAAGTCAGCGTAAGTCACTTCTATGAAAAAACAAAACAAGATTGCGTTTTTAAATATCGAGTACTTTTTGTTGCGGTGGCCTGTTTGGGAGCTGTAGGATTTTGAAAACACTGAGTTTATGTAGTTTATAAGTTTATTTCTCCAGAGCACATGTTAATGTTACAAGTATCGAGTAGCAATCAGAAGTCTATAATTGAATTTATGACGGAAGCGGAACTTACTCATTTCCATCGATAAGTAGAGGAGGCATAGACCTCAAATGTCCATAGATAATAATGGACAAGTTTGTTGGATGCCAACACTTTTAACTTTGCTCGCCTATAGAACTTTGCCGAGGATAATGTACATATTTTTCTATTCGATATTTTTCTCTATACATATATTACGTTGTGCAGGCGTCAAGCGTCTCCAGTTTTGTTTGTAATATAAAATTGATTTGTTTGATCAAATTTAATAAACCGTTGTCAGTTTGTCAATCATTTTGCGCGTTGGTTTTTATAATAATAGGTTATCAATGTTTGAATGGTCAACAACTTTTAAAAAATGGTAGCTAATTTTGTAATCGTTCCTTTCCATTGTACTTTAAATTGGTGGTTGCGACAAATCAATAGAAATTAACGATTTGAACATTGTTTGTCAAGGAAAATTGCAGGTTGCATTTTTTGGCTTCCTTTTTACATCAAAAAGGAAGCTATAATCACTGGTTACTCATTGTGATTGACGGCAAAATTAGCATTATTCGATTAACTTTGACCTCTTTTGTTGTGTTCCCAAAGAAACTCTTTCCCTTTTGGGGTAAATAAAATTATGGCTGTCATAATACCAGTAATGATCATATTTAAAACATAAAAATCAGTGAGTCGTTTGTTTCGTAACACGACATGTCCTTTTCATAATACTAATTAGTGATAATTATTTATTTTAAAATATTTGTTACCTAATGAGTTCATTGTTATTTACCTGCGTATTTAAAACGAAGGTGCAGGTGGTAAAATTAGTAAAAATATTTACAATGCTGGAATCACTATAGGTACAAAATGTCCAATTACATTGCAGGAAGTATTTCATTGCTGACCTGATGATCAACTAAAAGAGGTTCACTGTTGGACATCCTACAAAAATTATAATCGCAAAAGTTTGCACAGTGGTACCGGAAACTACAGAACTGGGCCCGAGTTCATTTACGACGCTATCGCTATCGAGACGTGATCATTTCGTCTCATTTTTCCATGGGTTTTGGTACAGCGCCTCTATCGTGCAGACAGGGAACTACGGAAATCCCATACAAATGCGAGACGTAGCGATCATGTCTCGATACTATAGTCAAATGGCTCTGATTCGGCTGAAAATTTGCATGTATGATGTTAGTACTTTAATAACTTAAAACATAAGCTTACCTATCTTTTACTCCGGAAAAACGCATGCAAAATCATGGATAGAATCTAGAAAAACATTTTAATATTTTAGGCATGTTTACAAGTTATCTTCATTGCTCTTTTTAGAGAACCCTAGTGTCTAGGTAGGTACCTAAACCATATTTATTTATAGGATTTAAGCACAGAATAACTATATAACCTTGTAGACACAACTTATCAGGAAACATAGTAACCTTTTGACAAATAAACATTATCTTTTTACTCTAGAACGTTCTGATTTTTAGTTTTTGTAAACAATCACGTTATACTTAACTAAGTACTACTACAATAAGCTTAATTTTATACTGTTTTAGGTTTCAAGTGACAAATAGTTATCCCTGGGGATTAAAAACTTTATGGGACCACCTGGGGATCATTTTTTATACAATAAGGAAAGAATTTTCAAAATCAATTTTGAAAATTATAAAAACACACAACCGAACGATAGAGCCTTCTACTTTTCCTTGTTAAAAATAACTTTATATCTTTAATAAACCTTCCTTCAGTATTTTCCAATGAAACGTCTGACCTATTAAATCCCTTCCTAACAGGAGCTGCAGCTAATGAAGACGTATTTAGCACACCTCCCGTAGTTCCATCCATCAATGCCATCAAGTTGCGTCAGGGTTTCTTAATATAGATCCTTTGTTTTACATTACACAGCACCAACTTGCAAGCTCTGTCAACAGAGGCGCTATACTGTTCTAAATGCAGATGATTTCTGTCATTTTAGCGTGTGACGATGTGGAGTTTTCGTAATGTCAGAAAATAGTTCTACCAAACTGAAATGATGATGCATTTCGTTTGAAATTATTATATGTATAACGGAGTAGGTTCATTATTTGTTAACTGCGGGCGTATCTAGGTAATGCCAGATGGAAATACAGCTCCGAAACACAGATCCAGGCTAGGGCTTCTATCTACACGAACCGCGAGACCGCTTTTACATGGATTCTATGACCTTCTTGTACCAATCTGCTACGGAAACTCTACTAGGCACTTATCTGAATCTTTTCCATTTCTTCTCTCCTCCTGTCCAATTGATCCAACGTCAAAACATAGACGCTTGAGAGTCACATAGAGATAGGTGCATTGCAAAGGATTAATAAGGTTTTAACTCCGAAATGTATTAAGTGTTTAATTAAAGAATTACAGTATACGTACAATCAGCTGACATTTTAAGCAATACGACCTCTCTGTAACGCGGTGGGTAAAGGTCCGCCTTTAACGCAGGAGGTTGCGGGTTCGATTCCCGCCTTGGGACAAATATTTGTACGATCTGCAGGTATTTGTTACAGGTGTTCTAGTCGTTTTCCATGTATAATAAAAATATCTCTCTATGTTATGTTTTGTATTATGTATATCAGTTATCTAGTACCCATAGCACAAGCTCTGCTTAGTTTGGGGCTAGATAATGCTGTGTGATTTGTCCAGCATTATTTAATTAACAACAATATCGCTTTCAGCAAAGAGACAAATTAAACTGTAGTGTTTTATTGCACCGTCAAAATCAAAATAGCAATGCGCCTACACATTGATGAGAGCAGAACGCCACTCGGATTAGAGGAGCAAAATGCATAGGTAGTAAACTTTACGACTATGCAAATGCAAGGGAGTAGGACGAACAATCTATAGGGACGTAAATGTAATCCCTCAATACGTAGGCGTGCGGATTGCTAAATTAAACAAGGACGTAAAAGTAGATGTTAAACTTTGTTATTTTGTAAGGCTGTCAATGTGGAATAGTTCGCTTAACAAATAAAATTATCATCTATTTTATTTTTTGATTGTCATTTTCTTTGTATATATTTAGTACACAAATAAAAGACTATGAAGAAGATAAGTTATCATTATTTCAAATATTTTCATGGTTTAACATGAAAAGATTTGAGATGAATAAAAAAATCATAAAAATTTCGAGATTGACCTTTTAGAAATCTGACAGCAGTCTGTGTTGGACGATTGCGAGTCTCGGTTCCTTCTCCTCATTCTTAGACCATTATCATCGTCGGCTGTCTATATTTATTTATTTATTGAGCCAGTACAGAAATACATTTCTATTAACACTACTCATAAGTACAAGAATTACAATAAAATTGATACAATTAATATTACAATAACTAAGATTTCACGTCAAAAGAATAAATAAAAACCAACCTAACAAATAGTCAAGCAATATAATACGATAATAAATGATCTAGCAAAGACAATAATTAATGATGAAAACAATAAAAAAAACGATAACAGAAAATCTTAAATAAAATGGAGATCAGATTTAGCTTATCTATTTAGTAGCTAACTAAAAAAGTCGGGCATCCAAAGTTATTCCCACAACACATCTTAAATCCCACCAATTACCGACCACACATTTAAACATTATCCTCTTGAGTTCTGCTCCATCTCTCAAAATACGTTGAAAATCCGCATGACGAATAACCCTAAATCCTCGAAAACGTGCCATCTTTAACAAAGACCCGTTTACACCAAATTACCGGCAAAATTGCATGGTTCCATCATCTGCATCAGCTTTGGAATTGTCTCATCTACTTTACGACAGCTTCTGCCGGCTTCCGCTTGGTTTGAGCTACGTTTTATAGTTGTAATTTTACGAGCACTGATTGGCTGGGCGATTGGGTGAGATTTAGATGGGTTTATTGATAAAAAGTTAATTGCGATAGATTTTTTTCAGTGGACAAAATGCTCTATGTATATCATTTATTTATCGTCTTTTACAGAATATTTGATCGGCAGCGGTAGATAAAACGGTGGCATATTTTTATAGCTTCTAAACCAAGTAATTATTATAGTTGGGTGTTTTGGTCGTTTTCTATGTATAATAAAAAACATCTATCTGTTAATTGTATTGTATTATGTATATCAGTTATCTAGTACCCATAACACAAGCTCTGCTTAACTTGGGGCTAGATAATGCTGTGTGAATTGTCCAACATCATTTACCTATTTATTTTACTGATATATATATTATGGTGGGCAAAGTCCTATTGAAATTAATCGAGAAGTTTTTTTTAACGACCCATTAGGTACCCTACCTCTTACTACCTATCTGTTATGCCCTCCTTGTAAGGTTTATTCGTAAAAATCGTAACGAATTTGAAACTCTCTCTAGTCAGCCATATTTTTTTACAACGCAATCGCTAATCAAAATCATCAATACGCGCATGCATTACAGCAATAAAACCGTTTTAGTGTGACGTCATAACGCTGTGTCATAAACCCTTGATGAATTCTATGCAAATGCAGCTCTACAGGGCATTGTTCAGAGCCGTTAGTGTTGGCAATTCTGGTTTAATTTTGAGAGGTTAAGTGACGAGTCGTTATTTAGGGATGGGTTTATGATTTGGTCGGGTGATTGTCTTCGGTGTCTAAACATGGGGAAACGTTAGTCTACCGCTTGCTTCTGATGGAGTACGTTCCTAGACTAGCAAATACATGCTTTATTCTTTGTTACATTTTTTTCGGGTCTACGGGCACATGTACTATACTAAGATCTAACAAAACTCATAGTAGAGTCCACAGGTGATCGCAATGCTAGCTTTTATTTCGGGCAACGTATTAGCATTGCCATTCAACGTGAAAAAGCTGCCAGCATTCTGATTTGATGAAAATGTATGTTATGTATTGTATTATGTATATCAGTTACCTAGTACCCATAACACAAGCTCTGTTCAGCTTGGGGCTAGATAATGCTGTGTGAATTGTCCAGCATTATTTATTTTTATTTATTATAACATCTTCCTGATTTAATATGTATACCTTCTAGAAAATTGAGTGACATTAATCCGTTCAAATTGTCTTTGGTGAATAACGCTCCAGGGCCAATGCATTAGACGCATCTGATACACTTAAGTACTCTTAATACTTCATCCATATTTATATCTGTGTAAATATCACTTCATTTCTTTGAAGAACCCAAATAGCCAGAAGCAATTTAAGCAATTAGTCTATTTGAATATAGGTACTTTTAAGTCAACTTTGCATAATATCTTGCGACAATATTTTTAAAGAGGGTGAAAATCACAGGGTAATTAGAGATAAATGATCGTCTGTTTTTTGTTCGTTATTTTGATCTGACGTAGGGATCAGAACCTACCGGGTACTTAGCAGTATCGTGACAATTGGCAGCATCATCACACTGATCCCAAAAATGTGAACAACTGACCAAGTTTTTGAAGATTCTGGGGGTACTTTTTGTGGATAACGTGAGTCGCGTACCCAATTCCATGCACAGATAACTTTTATTTTGATGTTGATTATAACTTTAAAACCTATAGAACAGTATACTACTAATTCTAATTCGAAGTGGGGGAACTGGGATCTGCACTGACATCTCGCATGGGAGTGTATTGTGCATTGTCCTCCTGCCTAACTAGGCCCTAACCAGCCCAGCTCCTTGAAGTACCGGAGCAGGACTTTTGGTGATTGAGTATACAGTATACTACTATTCTTTCTGTTTTTTTTTTAATAAACTTTTTAATAAATAGGTACCAAAGCATTTCAGTATAAGCCATTACCACTAAAATAAATCTAAATTGTAAAATGTCAAAGCTAATAAATTTCTGAAACCTTCATTAAAAAAAGATTCTTAATAAACCAGATTCAAATTGAAAATTCCAGCATACCGCACTAAAGGTCTGACCACAGACGTGGTCTGATTTCAAATGTAAAGGTGCCTTTATTAAATTAAGAATGGGTTTGTCTTTGTCGAGTGTGGCTGGACATGGACGAAAGTCTAATTAAATTTATTGTGCCATAAGGGGTTGATAGATTTTTGATGCGAAAAGTATATTAAAAGTATTTTATATTAAATTTTAATTAAAAATCTTTCTTTTCAGCTGTTTCACAAGGCTGCTTTTAGGTAGTTTGCAGAAGAAAAAGCAGGAGGAGTTGATGCTGATTCTTTGTTGATGGCAATTATGGTCTGAGGTTTTTTTGTTATAGTGCTTACCCGCACTTTGGGTATCTCTAGGAAATGAAATAAGTTCCCAAAAATTTTCGGTTTCGGCAGGACTCGAACCCGAAAAAGTTCCACCATAGAAGGAAAAGTGAAAGGAAGACGAGAAAGGGGAAAACCAAAAATCATACGAGTCAGATCAAGAAGAAAACCGCTGTCATGTTGAAAAATAGAGGAAATTGGATCATTGCATCGATAAGGGCTAGGATTACTTTGAGAAATTTTTTTTTTTTTTAGACATAATAGACCAGTTGATCTGCCCCTATCCTTTCAACTAACTCTACGCCCAAAATCAAGTCGATTAGTTGCTTAGTTAGCCCATTAATGGTCAAACAAAAACTACATGGATTTATTTGAAACTTTCTTCATTTATTTATTATATAGGTTACAAAAAAGTATGTAAAAAGGAAAAAAGTTAGGATTTTTAGATTTTCAGTATTTTGAAAGGGTGTGCCCAAATTGGCACACTGGCCACTTATGAGTGATAATTTTCGAAACAAGTCTTTTCTATGCACAGGGGTTTCTTGCATTTTGTGCAGCTCCAGAGGCTTCTATTATGGCAAATTACACAACGTACTCGTTTCAGGAGCTTTTCAGGTATGTGGTCAGCGCTGACGAGTTGCAAACCATAAATGTTTGGGGCAATTTTAAATAGAAACTGGCTATGCTTCGTCAAAATAGCAGTTGGTACGTGGTTTCTTCTCTAGATTGTACGTGCAATCGCCAAAGCATTTGATATGGCCATATCAATCATGTAGTAGGTGAATAATACCATTATACATTCCTGAAGCATGATACCCATATTGGTGCAAATCGCTTAGCAAATCATAACTTGATGGACTCGGTATTGTCGGATGGTCATCTGGTTGAGGTAAATAATTCGGGCTCTTGGCAGCTAGAGGCTCATCACCACAGCTATTTTCTGAATCCGAGATAACACCAACATTTCGGACAAATACCTCAATATTTCTGGGAACACCATTTGGCAAGTTAGATAGAGCATCGTTGTCGTCGAAAACGTCTTCTTCATCAGGGACGACACTAGGACGTGGGGGAATTATAGTCAAGTCATACTCCCAGCCGCCTCTGTCTTCGTCTATGGAATTTATAGCTGCTTCTAAGCCTTGAAAGTTGTGACTATCGCAAAATATACGCATAAGACTTATTTCGAATCTGAAAAAAATTATGGATAAACTTAGTACACTTGTGGCCACTGTACCCGAATTGGCACAGTAATGTTTTGACAATCACAAAAAAATAAATAATCATAATACGTTGCTGCAAAATGCTACAAATCATCAATTATTTATTGTATTTTACATATAATAAGTAATCAATGTGATTATATTTATCTACTTATTATAATATTTAAAAACCAATACATACCTCATCATGTCTCTTGATATAAAAATTCAGCACGAAATTATCAAAAAACCACTAATCATAGCTAAATCATTTTAATGTTTATTCAATCACTGCACTTCTGACTACTCAAAACTGTAATAATCTTTCGACTAGTGTCAACACTTTTTTTTTCTATCCTCATTATTAAGGTGTTCCCGAATTGGTACGGCGACCGTTAATGGGTTAGGGCGTGAAGGAAGGGCAAACTAACAAACATACTATCGCATTTATAATAAGAGGTTAGAATTTATTCCTAACTAAGTCAGACATGTACCGTATGCAGCATTAAAACTCCTTGATTCCACCCAATCAATAAGCTAGGTACATTTCCGGCTTTCCACCCTAAGCCCCAGATACCTTTGACATGCTCCCTATGCCATTGACATACGCTACGCTCCGATAATACACAATACTATTGGAAGCCTATGAAGCTGAAAAGCAGACGTTACGCTGGATATACTCCTAGAGAGTTAGGTAGGCACAGTTTCCGAGGCCTACGGAAGCTAAGCCCTGTTTGCGACCTATGGAGCCCTTATACAACCTCAATACCCAATTAAGAACCATGCCACGCATAAGCTGATAGACCAAGAGCAGAGTTTGAAGTAGTTATCTTACTTTTGAAACTATATCATGGTTATTACTATAGAAATCATTTAGAACGGGATATTTACCATGATTCAATTTTTGAGTTTTCCAATATTTCCTCTTTCTTATGAGGGTAGATCGGTATGTCTGCCAATAAAACCCAACTCGCAGTGACTTTAGTTCTTCCGTGATCATGGCGCATGAAACTGTGCCGAAGTATTGGAAAACTCAAAAATTGAATCATGGTAAATATTCCGTTCTAAATGATTTCTATATTACATTCTATCTTCTTATCTTATCTTCTATCTTACATTGCATCTCTATTTCTATAAATCGTTTCTTAATTTTAATTTAATTGAAATTGAAGTCCACCCTCTTAATTTAATCGAGTTTGAACTAGACTAGATAAGCTTTTAGTGCGAGCAAATTTTATAACAAGCTAAATTACTACCATATCTAATGAATTTAAAATATTGTATGACCATTTATTTAACCTTTCACACGTCACGTCACAAACGGTTCAGAGGTTGAAGAAATTATTGACCTGCCTAAATGAACGAAGTTTTCATGAGAATTAATTTAATAATTTTAAGTCTTAGACATAAATTAATTAATTGCATGCTATAGAATGGCTAATTATAAGCTCATAACTTAATCTAAATCACATTGTTTTATGCAATAAAAATATCATACATGTACTTGCTAATTCTTTGGGTATTATGATACAGACAAATGGTGTTGGTAATTTAATTTAATTTTAGTATCTACATAATATCGTAATGGTTTTCAGCCTCGATAAAATTAAAAAAAGGAAGATACGGTACGTTCTATCAGCGCTCACTCAAAAACTGTACCGAGTCACGGATGAAATAATGTTAAGGTATCGGATTATCAGAAAATGTAAAGTTTGGTGTTTCTACTTACGCGTGAAAATATGTGATGCCTAGGGCTTTGTTTTTTGTTTTGGAGCTATTTATACACCTGGTGAACGAATACGAGAGCATTGTCGTGGTGATTTAGTCGAAATCACACAAAAGTATACGTCGTAGCAAGCACGCGAAACACAAACGCCACCGCCCGCGCCGCCAGTCCGACTATGACTGAGGTAAGCGAACATAGTTGAACCTAATTTGAGCCATCCACTTTCAAGATGGTAATGCCTCATCGCCCTTATTTTACTTATATCGAAGGTTTTCAGCTACATATAAACGAATTAAAATAGGTATTTTTATCTCTTCTATCGTGTGGCAGGTATTGGTGTTTTGGTTCTTGCCTATATTCCATTCCAGGCTAGATGTTGTTGTGTGGGTTGTCCAGCAATTGTTTTTAATATTTTACAACCATACAGTAGTCTGAATATCGCTGAAAGCAATAACTTCCAGGCAATCTAAGGATGAAGATTTTTTTCCATAACTAGCAATTCAAAGTCTTCACTTTGGTACTAGTTTAGTAATAAGTATTATTATATTTTACTAAAAAAACTATCGTAGTTTGACGAATTCATTACGGATGTAAGCGGGTTAACTACGAACCTCATTTGTGTTGGAAGAACACCAACGTTTCATCCCTTAACGAGGGACTTCTTCAGGGTGAGTGCGTTGGTGTTCTTCCAACACAAATGAGGTTCGTAGTTAACCCGCTTACATCCGTAATGTAGTATTATTATATCTGTTTTGGCAAGGTCCTGTCTCACGTGGATATTTAAGAATTAAATGATTAATGTATAAATCAATAGAACAGTATCCTGACCTAACCCCAAGAGGATTTACCTCCAGATAATCCGTGCACACAATTAATATGGCCAATTATGATTTCAATCACAATCTAATGCTGATTTGATTTGCTTGATTTAGGGTAATTGTTTCCGATAGAACCTACTTAGATATACTTAAGGTATTGAATTATTGATTACCTTAAGGTATTGAATTATTGATTATCTATAGATATTTGTTAACCAGGTAATTTACCCAGTTTACCTCTTAACATAATTTATCGTAATAAATGTGCGTTCACAGTGAATATGTAGGAAGATATGAAGAGAAACGTTAATAAACATAATACATAATTAATACCATCACATAAATAATTTTTGACAATAAACTCAGCATCTTACTATAAAAACTATCGTAGTTTGACGAATTCATTGCGGAGTGCTCGGAGGGACGCGGAACGCGCGCGTCTGGAACCGTACTCACCCTGAAGAAGTCCCTCGTTAAGGGATGAAACGTTGGTGATCTTCCAACACAAATAAGGTTCGTAGTTAACCCACTTACATCCGTAATGAACACTCAGCATCATCTAGACCCAGAGCTTGTGTTATGGGTACTTGATGACTGATATACTTAATACAAGACATTACATAGATAGATATTTTTTTATACATAGAAAATACCCAGAAGACCCGGAACAAGTATTTTCAGAGCGTACAAACATTTGTTACAAGGTGGGAATCGAACCCGCAACCTCCTGCGTAGCAGGCGGACCTTCAACCACCGCAGCAATGACGTCGTCGATTAAAACAGTTTTTTTATGCGAATTTTTATTTTTTATTTTTATTAAAGAAACCAACTTGTTTTCAAAAATTCTATTTGATAACCTTCTCGACTGCTAGGTACAGTTCCATACCTACCGTATTTTTTATATCTGAAAAATTTCGTTCATTACCATAAATCTAAGTGTTTAACTAGTGAATTCGAAGTCGGTTCTAAGTATTTTCGAAACACTCAAAAAATACGCATTTTGCTTGATTTTCGCATTTGAGGTCCACCCTTAACACGTGAACGGAAGAATTCACCCCCCTGCCCTCGTGTGTATGGATGCACGTTAGGTTTTATAGTACCGTTTGCCGAAAAAAATTGTGAGACTAAATCAAACTGAACTGAATAAATAAACTGGTGGAGTCTGTTAGGTAAGGAAAGTTTAAACTACCCTGTTTGATGGTGATAATCATCGAACACCTGAAATTTTGCTTCCTTGTCTTCGTTTCGTGAATGAACCTAGAAGAAATTTAATTAATCTCGTGGCTTGTATTTTTAGTGATATTAGATGTAAATAAATAAAGCTGGATGCGGCAAGCTGAAGACAGGCCGCTATGGCGCTCATTAAGGGAGGCCTATGTCTAGCAGTAGACTAATATAGGCTGATGATGATGATGATGTTGGAATTAAGCTGGAAAATCCACACAGCATTTTCTAGCAAGTAAGCGATAATGAATACATCCGACAGAGAACGAGGGTTATCGACATAGCTCAGAGGATTAGCAAGCTGAAGTGGCAGTGGGCTGGCCATATCTCGAGTAGAAACGACAACCGCTGGGGTAAACGTGTTCTTGAGTGGAGACCGCGACTCGGCAAATGTAGTGTAGGACGTCCTCCGACCAGGTGGGGTGATGATTTGCGAAACACTGCTGGCAGATGCTGGATGCGTCAAGCTGAAGACAGGGCGCTATGGCGCTCATGAGGGAAGGCCTATGTCCAATAGTGGACTACTATAGGCTGATGATGATGATGAAGCGATAACCTAATGCTTATAGGAAAAAAAGTTGCTGAAAATGTACTGATGTAGCTTCGACGTGGTTGCAACCACGTCGAACGTCTGTTAGGTATCATTATTAATTATTAGCTACGGTTTTATAACTAGCCTAGACACAACAAAGTTTAATACAAAACGAAATAGAAATTCTACATACAATTTCATTAACAAACCTACAACTTAATTTCGAACCAACTATTTCAACTAATTTATACATTTCTACACAGCGCACGTTCATTCACGGCAAATCACACATAATTGGTCCGGCTTAAGCTGGAATAAGCCAGTTCTAGCCAGTAATAGACAAAGGATTTCGCGCTAAACAAGCTGTATGCCTGCTAGCCTAATCAATGGCACAGATTCGGTAGAATAGTTAGATCACTAAAGTTGTACGTACCTCTATATAGCCAAACAGCGGCTTCACTTGTCGTTGACGAATAAACTATTGAAGCTGTAAGTGCCGTATAGACGGATCACATAACTTTATTCATACAAATATGCGTTTTCAAATATCTCATGTGAGATTATTGGATCGGGGGGGGGGGTGTCAATCCAAATCTCACGACATCTCACCAAAGGGAGAGGGAGTGTCGAAAAATTGCCTAAATCGCCTCACGTAATAAGGCTTTCTTTATGTGCAGACCTTTTTTTTTTTATGCGGCGAGGAAATTCGTTTACGAATAGACTGGTCTGGGGGGGACCAGAATGATGTGGGACTCGACGCCCTGAGAAGGACGTAATACCCACTAAAACCTCTCCGGTAACCCTCTCTCGCCATTTTTTGTCGAACCACGGGAACATTATAACCTACCGCGGGTCGACTGGCGTTTATGTGCAGACCTAAAGATTTGTTACTACACCAACCATTTCCTGATAAGCTACCCCAAGCCCAATCATTTGCTAGGGATGCCACCGTACGTAATTGTATTTACATATCTTATCAAAGTGGTTTCTGCTAGTAGGTGTCTCGATAAGCAAAATTGACAATATTGATTGGAGCTGAACACTGTTCGATAGAATTATTTACTGTACACTAGCCAAACTCGATGTTAAATGTTTGTAAACAAACCACGACACAAACAACTTTATATTAAAATGGCTGTTCCCCGCGGTTTCATCCGCGTTAAATTCGAATTTCCCATTTCTAAGGGGATTATTCCCGTAAATCTGTCATGGGAATATGATGTTTTACCAGGACAAAAAGCATATGTTACTCTCCATCCTTTCAACTAACTCTATGCCAAATATCAATTCAATTGGTTGCTTAGTTAGGACGTGAAGGAAGGACAAACAAACAAACACACTTTCACTTTTTTTTAATAAATCAAATTTATAATATAAGTTAGGATTAGGATTGTTCGATATAAAAAGACACGGCAACAGAGTGAATTTGTAGGTTTAAAAAAACAAACAGTTTACAAACATTGTACGTTCAATTTGGCTGAAATATAGGTATGTTACTTCAATCTTCTTCAATGCCTTCGATCAAAAATAAGGAGTTCGCGGCCTCCCCCGTAGATACCTAGAGCCTTACAAAAATGTCACTCAAAATTGGGTTCGTTTTGTTTTGACGCAGACAGTTTGCGCAGAGCCTGACAAGTTTTTTCCATACGGAACAAGAGATTGGTGGAGTCGAATTCATTTTATTTTATTTTGTAAGTAGGTAGGTACCTACCTGAGAATTATATACCTACCTACTCAGTTTATTTTCTATAAGGATTAATTAACAGAATTCAGGTAAAGATAACGAATCATTTATTGATGAAACTATAAATTGGTGTCTCAACAGTAGGTATTTATACAAAAGGGTCATTTCAGACATACAATAATTTAAACTTACAATACAATTTCAGGCAGGCACTCTAGATTAAAAAGAACTGGTTCCTGTCTGCGGCTTTGCACGAGTTTTTTTTACGGGAAAAAAATAAACGTTTTATAAATTCATACTTCTGGTAGGTAGGTAAGAACCTAGTCTTTCTTTTATTAGAGAGTCTACGCAAATGAAATTTTAGGGCGGGCCAACTAATTATTTTAAAAATCATCAACTAGTAATATTAAACTTATTTTTATGAAAAATATATTAATACATACTATAAATGAAAAAAAAAATTTAGAAGAAATAGCCTCTCCATTTATCAATTTAGAACAAAATTAATATTTTAACATAGGCAAACCAAACAACAATATTTTATGCTGATTTCACAAGTATATGACTCACATCTCAATATACGGGTAAAAAATATATATAAACTTACTGAAAATAAGAAATTCCATCCTTTTTCAGCACTTTGGACGAGTGATTCTTGCATTTTTTGTACCCATGCTTTTTGTCTGAACGCTAAAATGACACTAGTTGAAAAGCTTTCCTAACATGTCAAAATGTTTCTCTTTTGCTACTGAAGGTTGTGGCGTGCGCATTGTGAATCTAAGGGGGGCCGGCAAAGCCGGACATTTTTGATCGATGTTCAATGCCTATCGTTTTGTATAGAAAAAGAACTTCCAAGGTGTTTCCCATCACAGACATTGTACTAGCTGCGCGCGGCGCCCTAAAGGTTTCCCAAGTACTATATTAACTCTATGGTGTTTCCGTTATCACTACGCACATTCAACCTCTTTAGTTTTAAGGAGGTTCGACGCGGGTTGGCGCAAACTTTAGCGAAAAAGTAAATCCCGTGGACAGAGGAAATCCCCCTCACTTTGGGTAAAACCATAGTCAAAGTAATTCTTTGGTTATGGTTCATTAAACCCTACCTAACCCGTAACCCTAGTTTCTGCAACCTTTTTGCTGGAAACTGATTAAAAACTTTCCTTTTTCCGTCAAAACTGAAAAAAGAAATCTGCCATCACAAACTGTCAAAACTCTGGTTCTCTTAAAAAATAGTTTTGTGTCGTATTTTTTTCCCCAACCATTTTGTGTAACATAAGATAAAATAGTGTTAGATTATTAGTACAGTAAGGCAGCTGCAATGTATTTAAACCCAGCATTCTCGTTTATAACCTAATAAACAGAGAAATGAGTAAAATTGATAAACGCAGTTTCGAAGAAAGGTATCAAGCTTGTTTTACGGATTTCGGACTGAAAATAGGTAATATTCAATACATTACATTATTCTCTGTGTAAAATAATTGGCATACTTGATTATTTTCCGCTGTTATTGTAATATTTCGTGCCAAGGACTATGATGAAGGTTTGGTATGGTATGAAGTCGAACAGTTGACGGATTTGTGCTGTCGAAAGGTGAGAGCAGTGGGTTTTTTTAAACAACTTCGAATCATTTGGAAGTTCTTTGTTCTGCTATGTGTTTTTTTATGTATGTTCGTCGATTTCTCCATCAATCCTAAACCTATTTTGAAAATTCTTTCACTATTTTATAGATAATGATTTCGCGGTTGAACATTTTATGCCAGTGGGACTAGAAATTGTCCTGCAAAACTTAAAAACAGTGTATGTATGTATGTATGTATGTATGTGTACTCTTGTATCCGCACTGAGACTCAGGTTGGTCCATTGTGCGTGGTTTCTGCTAGCGCAGCCAGCCTAACTCCGTCCAGAAGCGCAGAATCTTCCTGGGGTCTTCACAGGCTTCGCGGAGTGACCTCGGTTGGTTGAGGATTTCGTGTCTTTGCGCCGTTACTCCCTCGCATTCCAGGACTACGTGGGCAGCTGATTCATCGTCGCTGAGACACCCTCTGCAGAGAGGGCTGTCTGTTGCTCCGATGATGAAAAGGTGTTTATTTAGTGGGCAGTGTCCTGAGAGTTAAAAACAGTGTAACACGCAGTCGGTTTTTTAAAACAATCAAATTATACGGTACAAGCTGCTTCCAGCTTTTATCTCATGGGGGTCATTGCCCATAATCCTTACACTGGGCAATCGGGTTAGGGATCGCAGTGACTACACTGCGATCCCTAACCCGATTGCCCAGTGCAGTAGGTAGATCTATTCTGCAAGAGGCGCTGCTGCTGGTGTAGGTATCCTTTAGTTGCCTCTTACGACACCCACGGGAAGATAGATATTAGATATTATTTATTGAAAGAAAGATTACGTATTTTTGGTTCATAGTATCTTAAATCCTAAGAAGGTTTAACTAGACACTAGGGTTCTCTAAAAATAGCAATAAAAATAGCTTGTAAACACGGTAAGCTTAACAGTTACGCACACAAACACAGCGGTGTCACCGTCTTGTAGTATGTCGCGGCATGCAGCACACAAGCGCTCCGCCAATCACGAGCAGCGAGAAGAGCCAGAAGAGTTGAGGTGGTGTGAATTCTAAACCTGCACCACACGGCTATAATTGCTAACACAAAAACCAACTTTAAATAAAACCGGCCAAGTGCGAGTCAGACTCGCGCACGAAGGGTTCCGGACCATTATCTATAAAAACGGCAAAAAATCACGTTTGCTGTATGGGAGCCCCCTTAAATATTTATTTTATTCTGTTTTTAGCTATTTGTTGTTATAGCAGCTACAGAAATACATCATCTGTGAAAATTTCAACTGTCTAAGTATCACGGTTCATGAGATACAGCCTGGTGACAGACGGACAGACTGACAGACTGACAGACGGACAGCGAAGTCTTAGTAATGGTGTCCCGTTTTTACACTTTGGGTACGGAACCCTAAAAAGATGATGAAGATTTTGTATGTTTCAGTGACCGGTGTTTTAAAGAAGATTGATGAAAGATTTTGTATGTTTCAGTGACCGGTATTTTAAAGACGATTGATGAAAGATTTTGTATGTTTCAGTGACCAGTGTTTTAAAGACGATTGATGAAAGATTTTGTATGTTTCAGTGACCGGTGTTTTAAAGACGATTGATGAAAGATTTTATATGTTTCAGTGACCGGTGTTTTAAAGACGATTTATGAAAGATTTTGTATGTTTCAGTGACCAGTGTTTTAAAGACGATTGATGAAAGATTTTGTATGTTTCAGTGACCGGTGTTTTAAAGACGATTGATGAAAGATTTTGTATGTTTCAGTGACCGGTATTTTAAAGACGATTGATGAAAGATTTTGTATGTTTCAGTGACCGGTGTTTTAAAGACGATTGATGAAAGATTTTGTATGTTTCAGTGACCAGTGTTTTTAAGACGATTGATGAAAGATTTTGTATGTTTCAGTGACCAGTGTTTTAAAGACGATTGATGAAAGATTTTGTATGTTTCAGTGACCGGTGTTTTAAAGACGATTGATGAAAGATTTTGTATGTTTCAGTGACCGGTGTTTTAAAGACGATTGATGAAAGATTTTGTATGTTTCAGTGACCAGTGTTTTTAAGACGATTGATGAAAGATTTTGTATGTTTCAGTGACCAGTGTTTTAAAGACGATTGATGAAAGATTTTGTATGTTTCAGTGACCGGTGTTTTAAAGACGATTGATGAAAGATTTTGTTTGTTTCAGTGACCGGTGCTTTAATGGGTAGCATGATGGGCAGCTTCTTCTTTCGAGGCGCCAAAAAGTGGCCCATGTTCATCGGTGGCGGTCTCGGACTCGGTATGGCGTACGTGAATTGCGAAAACAGTCTAAACAACTACTTAATGTCAATGGACCCAAAAGTTTGCAGTATAAAGTAAGTATAATTAAATTTTTTCTACCTTCTACAAGCAAGTTCTAACTTAAAAATGAAACAAGTTCCCAAAAATTTTCCATTTCGGCGGGACTCGAACCCTGCCCCACCATCAGTACTGGTGTGCAACCAACTAAGCCACGAAACCTTAATCGGTTCCACCGAAAATCTTTGGGACCTCTTACGGACAGCGCTGCCGGTGGCTCCACCTACAGGGGTAACATTATAGTTTAACCAAACCTGATCAAAGACTAAAAGTTACATTTAGTTCGTTTGACGAGAGGTGTTGCTTTTGATCAATTCTAAGGTTTTTTGTTACAGCGCTTACCCGCACTTTGGGTATCTATATATAATAAATGAAATAAGTTCCCAAAAATTTTCGATTTCGGCGGGACTCGAACCCGCGCCCCATCCTCAGCACGGGTGTGCTCTAACCAACTAAGCCACGAAACCTTAGTCGGTTCCACCGAAAAGTTCTAACTTTTCTTTTTACGGAGTCATAACTGATTGTCTCCGTAGAGACTGCCTGCCACGATCGAGACTCGACTACGAGGTCTACGAGGTCCTTAATGATAAGAGCTAGTAAAGCCTTTATCAAGGTCTATGGCCTATGTCCAGCAATGGAACCGTGGTCCATCTGGGGATTATCTTCTAGTCCATACATGATCTATGGATCTACGGAAATGAATTATCCATATTGACTCTTAAATGAAGGAGAAATGAACGAACATACATTAAAAATACATGCGGCTGAAGTTATGTCGAACCCTAAGAAATTAAATAGGTTACCAAAAAGTTTCAATTTTGGCAAAAAAAAATCGTGGAAACCATCTAGGAATTTGTGGCTTAGTTGGTTAGAGCACATCCTTACTGAAAGTGAGGCGCAGGTTCGAATTCTGCCGAAATCGAATATTTTTGGGAACATACTTAATTTCTTAGAGATTACTCAGACTGCGAGGGCTTGTACAATATAATACAATAAAACCTTATGTAGAACCTGCATTTTTTTAAGTCGTCTATAAAGGATTCGCCTACGTATTTAAAAAAATGTATTATATCCTGACCACCAAAGGCGAAATGTAGCGTAACAAATCTACAAGAAATTCAGTTTCCATTTTTACAACCATCTATTATGACTTTATTTTGCCAACTACCAATCGCTTACCGAATTTGTTCCGTCACTAATTGTTCAGATGTTTTGTTCTTTTCTTACAATATTTTACTTAAGTATTTCTTTCTTTATTGAATAAAGGAGAGGAACTAATTAGAGTAATAAATTGCTAAAAGGGTCGCTTACTGGACATTGAAATCGAAATGGTCGTCTCAGGTTGTTA
Source organism: Eupithecia exiguata (assembly GCA_947086465.1). Lineage (NCBI taxonomy): Eukaryota > Metazoa > Arthropoda > Insecta > Lepidoptera > Geometridae > Eupithecia > Eupithecia exiguata. The sequence continues at coordinate 2,284,311 of OX352246.1, forward strand.
AAATGGTAGCCCACGTTGTAACTTTGTTTAAAATAGAAAAGGTTTAATAAAAAGGTATCAGTGTATGGCCAATATTGTACAAAACAAGAGATATACTAGGGTTGCCAAGTAACGTGAATGGTCTCTCTTGGGTTTCTGTGTACATTTAATAAACTCCGATTATTGGGGTTGTTATGAATAAATAAGTATTTATCGCAGGATATAATATACCTAATTTATCTCTCATTTATATCTGTATTCTAACGAGTTTAATTATTACTAGAAAAGTTAAAATAATTAGCATTGAGGTCGTCAACCTCTGTGGCGTGGTGGGCGAAGATCCGCTTGCGAATACAGGAGGTTGCGGGTTCCATTCTCGCCTTGATGTAAATATTTGTACAATCTGCAAATATTTGATCCGGGTGTTCTGGTTGTTTTCTATCATCATCATCATCATCAGCCTATATCAGTCCACTGCTGGACATAGGCCTCCCCTAATGAGCGCCATAGCGCCCTGTCTTCAGCTTGCCGCATCCAGCATCTGCCAGCAGTCTTTCGCAAATCGTCATCCCACCTGGTCGGAGGGCGACTCGGCAAACGTAGTGTAGGAAAAAAATATTATCAAGCCAATAAAAAAATCAAAAATAAATTTCATAGTTATCTGACAACCCTAACACCTAAGTAGATCCAACCGGTCAGCAACCAAAGACTAGCTCCTTTCAATGTTTGTCTTTACCCAGCGGGTGATTTCCTTTCTATTCCTTTCTGTTATAAAAAGGTCAGTTATTCTACTGTTACGTACCTATACTGTTATTGTATGTGATTCTTCGAGTATCTTTTTTTTTACCTTTATAACGTAAATTGCGTTTTGCTGACAATCGCACCGCCTCTACCACCTATGGAGCTTTTCAATTTGCCCCCAGTTTTCAACCTAATTTCATGGTGCAAACAGTTGGTTTTTATTCTTAACGTTTCAATCGTTGGTGAGTCATGAGCCGAGACGCTTTGTGGTTGCCGACGTTTCTATGGGTTCTAGTTTCTTACTTAAAACATACTAATTATTAATACTATTTAACGGGTATTTATCGCGTTTATTTACCTATTTTTCCCAACGTTTCGACAGTACGTTTCCAGTACTCCAGTCATCCCGTGACCACGGCAGTGTGTAAACCTGTCGAAACGTTGGGAAAAATTGGTAAATAAACGCGATAAATACCCGTTAAATAGTATTAATAATTATGTGTTCAGATCGCGTAAGTTTAAAAATATTTAAAACATACTCATCATCATCATCATCCTGACTGCAGCCGCGGGTGGGCCTTGGTCTGGTCGAGTAAATTTCTCCATTCGATCCTATTCTTGGCTTTTTCCTGCCAGCCGGTCACTCCAATTGCCTTTAAGTCTTGCTGGAGTCTCAGGTTTGCCACGAAGAAGACGTTTTGGTGCTCTGTCGTCTTGCATTCGTTCTACGTCACCAGCCCATCGGAGACGGCCTACTTTAATAAACTTTACGACATTTGGCTCTTGGTATATGTTGTACATATGAAACATACTCAGTCAAGTCCTAATGTGTGAATTTCAAGTCTATCGCCGAAGAAAATAATACTTTTGATTGTGAACAATTTTTTGTGTTTATTCGTTTGACGACCTCTGTGGCGTGGTGGGCGAAGGTCCGCCTGCGACGCAGGAGGTTGTAATTTTGATTCCCGCCTCAGGACAGATGTTTGTACGATCTGCAGATATTTGTTCAGGGTGTTCTGGTCGTTTTATATGTATTATAAAAAAATATCTATCGATGTATTGTATTATGTATATCAGTTATCTAGTACCCATAACACAAGCTCTGCTTAGGGCTAGATAATGTTGATTTATTTATCTTTTTTATTTATGCCTTCTAGCCGTATTTAAAAATGCAAAACTTCATAGACACGTAATCTGTAAGATCGATATCGAATATCTCGTTAATACCGATATTTTTCGAGTCTATAAAAAAAAAACGAAACGAAGAATCTATGAAACATTGCTTTTTTTCATTCATTCAAAGAAAATAAAAGCTTAGACTGAATACATTACGGATGTAAGCGGGTTAACTACGAACCTTATTTGTGTTGGAAGAACACCAACGGACGGAATAATTAAAGCTAAGCATTGAGCTAAGTTAACATGGAAAACAAGCTACAGCTATAAACAATGGCTTTCCTATTGAGAGTTGTCGTCTTTTTGTCCTAACCTACCTCAATTCAATCGGTCTGTTCTCGATTGGTCATCCATTCAAGCCCTAGGGCGAATGCAATTCATTTGTAGTTTGATTACTAGTCGTTTTGTCAATTTAGGAACGTTTGTGTCTGATCCTCTGTACTGTAAATTGTTACAAATAAACGCTGGGAGGCACTCGCTTGTTGGGTTATGGAATTAGGTGGCATGACAAGCCTTTCGGTGGCCATAATATTTGATCGAATAAGAAGGCAAACGTAGTGTAGGACGCCCTCCGACCAGGTGAAATGACTATTTGCGAAAGACTGCTGGCAGATGCTGGATGCGGCAAGCTGAAGACAGGGCGCTATGGCGCTCATTAGGGGAGGCCTATGTCCAGCGGTGGATTAATGCTGATGATGATGATGAAAGTAAAATCTGTCCGTCTGTATTCACGTTTAAACGGCTGAACGGATGTTGACGAAATTTAGAATGTAAACAATATCTTGTGGACTGGCGTAGGCTAGGTACTCGAAAAGCTAGTTTTGTTATAAAATAAATCTATGATAAGTCGTGTAGTGATTAGTTGGAAATGACAGCCTCTCATACTGTCCCGCAATTTTAAGCCTTGGTATCTTGATCACAACGCAGTACGCTGCGGTATCATATCCGCTGCCGGACACATAATCCTATGTAAATGTCTTAAGAGTGGTACCTCTTTTGTTTCGCCGAGAAGTCTGCGTCAGCGGGGAGGCAAGCGCGGTGAAAGAGCTAAGTTGTACCGCATACTGCAACGTATTGCGTCCCGACCAAAGCTTAAGCGGGTCACTATTTATTTATTTGTGTTATAAACGGGACAGCATGAGAGCGGCCGTCATTTCAAATCCCAATCTTTATCTACGCGACTTATACTACCTATTTATTTCTACCCATGGCACAAAACTCATTAAAAGCATTAAAAACTTAATGAAAAGTTATTACACAAGGTAAAAAACTAGTATCACAAGCTATAAGAACGAAGCTTTTCTACCATGAATATCAAATGCAAAGCTCTATCGTGAATTCATAGCTACTAAGATAGTAATTGGAGTTGACTACTAATGCTGTGGTCTTAATGCTTTTATGAAACTACTAGCGGTTTGCCCCGGTTTCGCACGGGTATATTCTATAGCCTATGTTCATCATGGATAATGTAAGATTCTAATGCTGAAAAAAAAATTCAAATCGGTCGTGTTGTTTTGGAGCATATTCATTTCAAACAAAGAAACAAATCTTTCCTCTTTATAATGTTAAGTATAGACTAGATTCAGCCCGCGGCTTTGTACACGTTGTTCCGGGATATAAAGTAAGCTACCCGACCAGCAGGCTAAGCACGGGCATTGTTCTAGGGTATAATAGACAACAATGACATCGCAGCCTCAAACATTGAAGTTGAACGAAAGAATTTCAAATAATTTACGCATTCGATGACAAAACAACGTCATTTTTAGGGGTCCGTATCTAAAGGGTAAAAACGGGACCCTATAGGGTCATAGTAATATTACTATGACTTCGCTGTCCGTCTGATAATATAATACCTATTGTTATTGTGCTAAGAATCTTGTAATTAATTGTATATATTTGTATTAATAAGAAATAAATAAGAATAAAATAATTACAACTTATATTTACACTTAAGCCAATTTTTGACCGTACAAGAGTTTGGAGGCCTATACCCAGCAGTGGGTGAAGTAAGGTTGTGGATGATGATGATGATAAAGCCTATTTTCTAAAAATCGAAGCCATCACCAGAAGGCAGCGTACCCCGAATGCTGGCAACATTACCACGTTGAATGGCCAATACTAATTCGATGGCCGAAATAAAAGCCAGTATTCCGATCACCTGTGGACTCTATTAGGAGTTTTGTAAGGTCTAATAACGTGTCGAATAACATAGTACCTAAGGAACATTCTTACTTACTTAAGGTTGCCTGGGAGAAATCGCTCTCAGCGATAAGGCCGCCTTTTGTACTGTATTATGTTTATTTTAGATATAAGATTATTTATTCATGTTTATTTTTATTGTACAATAAAGTGTTCATTCATTCATTCATACTCCTATGGCTCAGCGACCCGAAGAGAGTCTTGGCCTCCGATACGAAAAGGAAAGGAACATTCTTACAAAACAATTTTATTTTGTTTCAGGAAAACGCCATGAAGTAAGACATCGTCGTCGTTATATTATTTATTATATAACAATGTAAAAATGTGTTAATTAATGTGTTTCTAAAAATAAATATTCCAGTACATAAGTTTTAGAATAAAATATAACATTGTTTTTTTATTGTTGAAGAATTTGGCATAATTTGGTAACTGAGAATAGAAATAATTTGACGACCGATGTGGCGCGGTGGGCGAAGGTCCACATGTGACGCAGGAGGTTACGGGTTCGATTCCCGCCTCGAGACAAATGTGTGTACGATCTGCAGAACTTTGTTCAGGGTGTTCGTTCGGGTCGTTTTCTATATATAATAAAAAATATCTATCTATGTATTGTATTATATTATGTATATCAGTTATCTAGTATCCATAACATAAGCTTTGCTTAGCTTGCTGTAGATAATGCTGTGTAAATTGTCCAGGATTATTTATTCATTTATGAAACTTTTGTGAAGCGTCACTTTTCACCTTACGTCAGGGTGTGTATGATTTAAGGCGAACCACCACAATCATTAAAAATTCATTCTCTTAGTGTTGCCGCTACCGCCCCATTCATGTCGTGTTAAATACTGTCACTGTCCAATGTTTACTCTCGTCATACAACATGCTACTGGTCAAACATGGGTCATAGCTACCTGTATAGCATTGAAGTATGACTGACCATCAGGCTGCGTTTTCGGTGGGTAGTTGGAGCGAGCGTGTTTTGACAGCTTTTGCTGACCGTTGAAAACTGTCTGTTAATCTAAACGCTAAGGAGTTACCTACTCAATAATTATCGAAATCAAACCCTTCAGTCTAAAGAATGCATTTTATGTGGACTCCCTGCTGAGGTCCTGTGCTAGATAGGTGTAGCTTACGGACTTACGTCTTCAAAGTGGACCTCATAGTGGACATCTCATATAAAATATTTAAATTATCATTCATTCTATTATATAAATAATATTGCATTCAAGGCCCAATCACGAGAGGCTGAGGGGAGATAAGTGATTCTGGGACCATGTACGTAATAGTTCGATGGCTTTCATAATTATTTTACGACAATATTTAGATGTAGGATCTAAAATTTTGGGCCACAATCATCGCGTCACTACCACCCCCGCCTATAAACGGCATGGATTTCATCAGGTGCGCTAGGAATGCCGTGACTGTGACTCATGGAGGTGACTCACCACTACACTCACTGCTGAAGTGGACCGCAACCGGAGTGGCGTGGAGAGGTCAGGTAATATTCAGGAGTTTATTTTATAGAATCACCTATACACTTAGTTATGATAATAACAGCCGGTTTTTCATCCGCTTTTTTGACTAGAGTTTAAACACATCGTTGACTAGAGCCGGGTAGATAATTTGTTGCAAATGACAAATTGTTGACAAACTCACGGTTATCGCACCGGATGAAAAACCAACGGTTAAAGTGATTATAACAATCACCTATTTTCTAATCTGTTACTCAATAAATGCTAGCAAATCGAATGGCTAAGAGATAATGTTAAGTGAAATTCACGTTAAATTTCACTGTGAAAGTAATTTGGGGTGTGTATGGTGTATTGTATATTATTTGTGATTTTTCAGTTTAAATACTCTACTTTAATTTATTGGTAAAAATATAGGTTTTTTTATGCTGATAAAATCTGCATAATTATGTTAACAGCTTGGTATTGCTAACTTAGCAGAGACTAGACTAGACACACACAGTGATTAAGTTATGTTTCAATGGCTGAAACTTGTAACTACAAGGTTTTAAATGTGATAGTAGCCACAGAAAAGCAAATTACTGTATACGGAATGGCTCACCAATTAAATAAATAAATAATGCTAAACAATTCACACAGCATTATCTAGCTCCAAGCTAAGCAGAGCTTGTGTTATGGGTACTGTATGACTGATATACATAATACAATACATTACATAGAAAGTTTTTTTATTATACATAGTAAACGACCAGAACACCCGGAACAAATACCTGCAGATCGTACAAATATTTGTTCAGGTCGTACCCGTTTTGGAAAGACTTAGTCGAGGAGTTGGCCACCTTCCACACTACCCTATCTTTGGCTTGTCTCAGAGCAGTGGTCACTCGAAGCCTCGTGATCTTCCTCTTTACGTCAGACCAGCGGCCATAGTCATAATTCCACAAAATTAATCGCTTTACCATACCAAAAGTAACGTCCCAAAATTACATTATATTGGTATTTTACCTTTGATGCACGAAGCTACAGATGGAGGGACGCTTGTTAAAAGTGATAAAGTTGAAACCATTCTATCTCTCCGTGCAAATTGTACCACACGCACTATCTAGTGTTTTTTTCATCTATGGACGATGCTGCGACGATACCACTGTCATAGTAAAGCGATTGGTTAACAGAATTTGACCCCGGGTGATCTTGCTTGTGTTGTTTTCCCATCTACTTTTCCCACCATTATGACCAAAAGTAGCTGAGAACACGTTGGTTGCAGATGGTAGAAAACCGTTTTAATGTTCAACTGGCTCATTATTAAATTAATCACGATAATATTAGATTTATGTATATTCCGTTCCATATTCGTTCCTAGAAAGTTCGGCCCACATGAAAAATCTGCTTTCGTCCCACGTATGCCATATTCGGCCCATAATATATTTTGTTTCAGAAAATTTTATTTCGCCCCACTTTTCAGCTCCATATTCGGTCCAAGATCTTTCTATAGGCAAATTTTAATTACTTTAGTACAGTTAAAGTAATAAGTCCTTACTTGAATTTTATCTAAATTCATTCTCTTATTTTAATAAATCTTTACTGAAAAACCTACTCCATACGTTTCTGTTCAAAAAGCGAGAAGCGTTCGTTAAAAGTTGCAGTTCGTGACACGAACTAGGCCATTGCACTGTTGTGTTACAAATTAAAAAGAGCCTCTTATTTTTATGGCCTTTTGTTTGGAAAATTATTTATGGAATGGCTATAATTGTTTGTCAAATATTTGTTTCACAGGCTGGTTGACGGAGGTGCCAATTATGTCGGTAAACTTGATAATTCAAAGGTTTTTGTTGGGAATTACCAATAATTATTTTTTACGATTTGTTAACATTATAATTTTTATCGGGAATTCATATCTTATCTGGTGCCTTGTTTGAATCTACCTACGTACTACATCGAAGGTTTTACTTATGATTTTTTGGTGTTAATCCCATCCACCCACATCGTTCCGTCCTAGTACCACCACACTGCACGGTCACAGAGGAGGCCAGACGGAAAACGGGATTGAAGGGTCTCATAGAGACATCAAATCCAACCACACCCACAGAAAAGCTGAAACGAAGCTGTCAATCACCAAGAGTCCTGTTCTGGTACCTACTTCAAGGAGCTGGGCTGGCTAGAGCCTGATTAGGCAATTCAATTCCCTTGCCAAACAGACCAGAATCTAAGTAGGGCACTTAGATTAGTTGGGTATTAAGTTAATACCCTATCTTTAAAGCTACAACTCTATGGGCGTAACCTCCAGGACGGTTTGCCACGCCATTCCCATATTAGCACTGTCCATTAGTTTAAAACGGCAATAAATGTATTCACAGAAATATCAATCATAATATCGTTATAATGCTTTATCACCGTGAAAAGGGGCGTTAGGTAGACAGGACATCTAACACTAATGTGACTGGAAAGTTTTAGTCCATTTAGAAACGATGCCATAGACGCTAGCCTTTTTTATCACAAATTATTTTTACCCGACTACCAACATTACCCGACTACCAACAGGGGAGGGTTATGAGGTTAGCACCCTATATTTGTATGTTTGTATATTTGTATGTTTGTATGTATGTATGTTTGTATGTATGTGGCCGATTTCTTTGTTCCCACGTAGCGCTGAAACTACTGGTTCGATTTCAACAAATTATGTATCGATTGATTCGTCTCAATACCCCGATGGTTATAGGATTTAGGGCTCCGACCCCGAATAAGCCTTCAAAACGCGTATTAAAGTTTAGGTAGCCGCAGGCTGCAGGCCCCATAGAGAAAAATTACAATACCTACGACCTATTTTCATTTTCAACTCTATGCCTATCAAATATGATATGACCGATACGTCATTCTATTTTGTCAATGTAAATGTTTCAAACTTTTATAACTTTCACGTAGTCGGGTTGTAGTTTTTAACTTTATCTCACAAATTATTTTTCACTTCTCTTGCTCAAAAAGTGTGTCCTTATAGCGTAACTTGGCGGGCGTAAAATTCGTTTTGCCGGGTACCCTAGACCTATCTAGGGTCAATCGTAACATAACGTAATTTTTATTTTTAATTTTCGTACAGACCTGAACATACATTCTTGAAAATGGAACTGAAAACGCTTTTTTGGTCATTGTTGGATGTTTTGTATGATGATTTTTCCTCCATGGTAGAATAAGTATTACCTATGTAGGTAGTAACTTTGCGTTGCGCGTAACGAAGACACAAAAAAGTTGGTATCAATCAGCGCGACAATAAGTAACATCTTTGGAATATTTGTTTACTACAAATTTAACTTAAGATGAAGTTGGCTACTTCAAATGAAATGAAAGTGCCATCAAGCGAAAATTAATTTAATAATATGCAAATTTATTTATTTATTAAAGGAAAACCAGCAGGACATAAAACAAATATAACAATAAAGAAAATGGAAACAGAAGGCTATTAAAAGGTTTTCACGTGTAAGAAGAATAGTAGATACATAAAAAATGGGAACAAATGGGACAGAATGACAAAGAAATAATCAATATGATTATATTTATCTGTTGCGCATCACATGAAATATAGTATTGGTCCCTTGTTAAGAAATATACTATTAAATGTTTAAGTATGATGTTATTGTTATTACTTTCGGCCTTTAGGACGCAAAGTGTGTCTTGTCATTTTGCAGGGACATCAGTAAAGGCCGGCTCCGCAGCAACATCAGTGGAGTCCCTCAAACGGCGAAAATACGCTAATCTTGACCGGGTTACCTATTTGAGTCGTTAGGGGTGGAAAATCCTAGGTTCTTGGGGTCCTGGTACACACGCAATATACAAAGATCAGAAATCACAATAAGTGAAAGAGATGCCTTCTGCAAACGTAGCGCTCAGATGAATAGGAATCATTAGGTTTTGAAGTGAATTTCGTCAATGGTTTTGTTACTTTGTTTATTCCAATTGACCCATTACCATAAAATACTGCCATGAAAGTGTAAAAACCACTCCAAGCTTCTGTCCATTAAAATTTGATGTATTTTGGCTAATTTGCAACATTGTAAGCATTCCCAATAGTAAAAAGTTCAACGTTCATAAATGTCGACTCTTTGCGAGTGTAATGAAAATATTTTCCATTTCCTCCTTTATTACTGTGAGATATTAAATCCTGCTCTTGTAAGTGAACATGGATAGTACGGTACTGTCACCCGTATAGTTTTGTCAGAGCAACGTCTCAGAACAGTTAAGCTTTTTGAGAAGGCCTTTCTCAGAAAGCTTACAGGAAATTGCGACTTGATTCTGTGAAAACTTTAACGAACGTGTATGTTTAAATTATTTATGCTGGCGTTCGTCAAAGTATCCAAGTTGCAATGTAGAATATTCAAGGGTATCAAATTTTGTAAAATAAGTATGCATTTGCCTACTTTTAGCTTGCCAGTTGAACACTCCAACAAAAAGGTGCACGGCAAGGATAGACTCGAAGCTTACTCGAAATCGAAAGAACACCCAAGCGAAACAGTATTTTTAGTTTGTTTTATTGTTATATTTAAGGCCTTATGGATCTCTCTTAGTGAAAGCAGGTAGATTTCACAAATTTTAAGAAATAATTCATCAGATCAGTACTATCATCAAAATTCAGGTAGATTTACTGATAAATCAGTAGATCTGGCAACACTGATCCAACCTGATAGCGTATAGTTTTGTCATAGCAACGTCTCAGAATACGTAAGATTTTTGAGAAGGCCTTTCTCAGAAAGCTAACATTAAACCGCGACTTGATTCTTATAATAATGACACATACATGGATTTTTCATTGTATTTCTAATCACTTAATAAATTTAGTTAAATCCTGAGTGTTGAAATAGAAGACACCCAGAGTTCGCTTTTATTGGTTATATCGTTTGTAAGACCCTTCGTTTGGCCACTAACAACCTCATCTGCTGGTTTCTTTTTCCAGTTGTGATTAGTGATGAAGAAGCCAGTTTTTTTTAATCATTCACCAAAAACTCTACTCTTGATATAATCCAGAAACAAACTAATTTTATCTGGCACCGCCTCGACTAAAAACAAAAACGCAACGGAACTAAATAATATTACTTAGTTCCGTTGCGTTTTTGTTTTGCGAGTGGATACATAATAGTAGCGTTGACACTTTTAAAAGACTCGACTATAAAACCACATTGTCTGTATTTGGCTACTGCTAAACTCCACAATGGATTAACGACATAAGTCAACTTATTTTATTACCCGACTGTTAAAAGTTGAGTATATTGCTCTATGGGACTAAAAGCTAAGAGACGTTATGGTTGGTCAGTTACTTTGGTAATTTTAGGGCAGTTTCAAATGAGTGTTTATTAAGACATTGTTGACTAACCCAAAATATATGAAAAGACGAAGTCTCTCGGAATCAATCTCTAAAATATATCGAAGGTATCATCGCCTTCCTATAGCACTGCGGGTTGTGTCAAGCAGTTGTGTCGGGTCAGGGTTAACAATGATAAATTATGTCGCCTTACAGCGGACGAAACTCGGAAATCGAAAACCGAACTTTCTGATTCGTTTTCGTGCAAAACCTACTCAGAAATCACTTGCATAAAACAGCATTTGCACGAGAACGAATCAGAAAGTTCGATTTTTGTTTTTACGAGTTCGGTTTCGATACGTGAATGCTTGTTGTCAGTTGTTTTGTGTATGACTGTACCTCAGTGACCTCTTATGTCAATACATTATTGATAAGTAGTTTGACCATAAGGAAAAAATATTCCTCGTAGACAAATTACTTTTGGCCCTGAGGAAGCACACCTATTTTGAACAGGAAAACGCATCAGGATTTCGATGCAAAACTTGGTTCCTGATAAAAGCAATCTTCGAAAACGACAACTCTCCTCTTTAGGGCCGGTTCTCATCAAAGTGGAACGCCATGTACCTACCTAAACTAGTTGGTACTAACATACTTGACAAACCCTGCACTTAAACAGAATGAACGATCTATTGTATGATAAATACAGAGATGAAACATAGAGATGCTGTAGCTAAATAAATAAAACTCAAAGTGCAATTCAGCAAAAATCATCTCTTTAGCTTCTTTTAACCAATTTATGTTCGTTACTATGTTGCCAATACAACATGAAACCTAATGGGCAAAACAAAATATTCAATGACAACTCGACAGGGCTTCGAACTTGTGAACCTTACTTCATGGCCTGCATGCACTTTATTGCAAAAACCATGGCTTGTGGAACTTATGGAAGAGCTTTTACTGTAAAGTAAAACCACGAACCAACCGGTGTTACAGAGATGTCTCATTCGCAGTGAGCATGAAACGTTACGCCTTATAGGTAGAGAAAAGTATGAAATAGGAAGGTTCAAATTTTTACTCTTTCCACGCTAGCGGACAAAATGCACTTTTGCACTCAGATTTCTTATGACTAACAGTACCTTTTCGAGGTTGTGAGGTGAAAAGAATCTTTCCCCGTACTGACTGCACGAACACTCACTGTGTAACACTAACACGTTCCAGTAGTTACGCCCGGTCAGTACACGGCTTTAGGTTCATTGTGGTAAGTGTCAGATAAGTCTTTACCTGATTGACATGACAACGCAAAGGTTTAAGACTTGTAGGAGATGAGCTTGTCAAAACGTGAGTCCTTTTGAAAGTATTGAATAGATAGTAATACGTACCATTTTAGTGTCTATCCAGTGGCGGCGTAGCGTGGGCTGGCACCCGGGGCGTTTTTCTACCAAGCACCCCCCCCCCCCCCTTGGGAGTCGGTTGACTATTCGGACCCTCAATTTCTAACAACAGGAATTATAAAACACGGCGAGCGAAGCGAGCCGCGATATTTTTTTGGATTTTCGGATGTTAGGTGAAAAGTAACCAAGTTTGTCATAGGTGACCTTAATAATTGACTTAATTGTGACCTTATTAATATTAAATATGTGAATGTAAAGGTTAAAAATTAAATTTATCAATAACTACGGCTAGCGGAGCGAGCGAGCACAATAGGTAATTTCGGAGTTCGGTGAGGTTAGCAAAAATACAAGTATTCTAAGACCACGAGGAAATTTTTTTTTTGGCGATCTACAACAAAGCTAAAAACGAACCGGCGAGCGTAGCGAGCCGCCGAAATTTTTGTAACTTTTCGGGTGATCACAAACAAGTCTTAACTTGTTTGTGATCAATTTTTTCATACTCTCCTTAGAGAGTATGAAAAAATTTATAACAGCGAGCCTGAACATTTGGAAAAATTGCGGCGGCTGCGAAGATTGTTATGAAACAAATACAAAATAAAAATCACTGAGTGGAGTGAGCCACAACCTGTTTTGAAATTGGTGAGGCATACTTAGCAAAAAAAGTAAGCTATGACATTGAATGAGAAAAGATTTACGATTTACAACAAAATAAACCACAGTACAAAGCAATTTCTCATTATTGCACATCAAATAAAATAGCCTAAAATAGTTACACAGGGCAGGGAAAGACTAATACAAATAAAGTTGTATGTACAATGCTTTATCGGTTTGAGCGATCTCTGCTAGGCAACCTTTCTACACCCGATTTTAAAGTATTCAAGTATTTATTTTGCAATCAAAATAAAAAACAACGGCGAGCGAAGCGAGCCGCAATTTTGTCTATCATTGTATCATGTTATACCTCATAATCCTAAACACAGCGACGTATTATTGGTGGCTAGTGGCTATAAGAGGCGCTGCTGCCTACGACCTCGATCTCTGTGGCAAAGCGGGTGAAAGTTCACCCGCAACGCAGTTCGATTCTCGCTTTGGGACAAATGTTTGTACGATCTGCAAATATTTAATGTAAAGTAAAAATATTTATGTATGTAATGTATGTCTCTAAGTATATCAGTTATCTAGTACCCATAACACAAGCTCTGCTTAGCTTGGGCCTAGATAATGCTATGTGGATTGTCCAGCATTATTTATTTATTAATATGTAGCAAATAACCACAGAGTAATCTAGGATTTTATCCCACGAAATCGCTTCAATATTCCCTATTTCCTTGTTAACCACGTGTCGCTGTTAATTTAATTTTTCGCCGACAGCTGACATTGTTGTGGACATTTCCCGAAATGTGCGGCTTCGCGGATTAACGCCCCGCTTTATTGCATCCAGCTTTTAATCAAAACCTGGCTAATTTGGTTATTGTAATGGCAACATTGACACCTTGCTTTGTATGCGTTTGGCACGTTAAATAGTGGCATGTAATGTGATTTTCACCACTTTGAGCTGCTGTGAGCCTGGTATATTTAAGTATTCACTAATTTTAAAGATAAATTATAATAATAAATGATTTATTGATAAAAACTAGGTGTAATATTACATTACTATTGGTGTTATGTCAATAATGCTAGAACAAAGTAGTGTTAGTTACAACACTTATAACCGAAAACGGCTGGACCGATTTTCATTGTTTATGAGTTTTTGGATTTCTTTTAGCCGGACTAAGGATAGTAAGTATTAAAATATAAGTATAAATAAAATCATTGTTCGAACACTTAATAACTCGAGAACGGCTGGACTGATTTTCATGGTTTTTGATTTGTTGTATTTGTCTCCGTTCCGAATAGCAGAATAACTATTAAACATTGAGAAATTTACGAAAAAATAACTACCCGTGTGAAGTCGGGGCGGGCCGCTAGTAATATTATAGTATCTTTAGTTTGCTGGTTGGGCTTACAACATAATATGTTGCATCTAGCAAATGGTTTTCGATATCGTCATCATCCGCAACCGGATTCTACCCAATGCTGGGAAAAATATAATTATTAAAAAATAAAAAAAAACAATAATGAATAGTCTTTATTAACAAAGAAAATTTTCTTTATTACAATCAAATAATATAAATAAATTCAAACTAGTTTTTACAATTGAAACAATTGAGCTAACTGTAGACTGTTGCAAACAATCTACAGGTAGCTATAATAGTATTCGATATAATCACAATAATATTTTAATCGTTTATTTAAATCTATTATAAGATGCCTACTGTTAATGTTCCAATACAATTTTAAACATTGTTCATGAATAAATCATCAATCTTTCTATTTTCCGTGATATTTTCCTCCATTATCCTCCAATTCACAAAACTATACTTTAATATCGAAAGAACCATACAATTGCGGATGCCATTACAGTTCTTTTACAAGAGACAATTTATGGGGGCGTCTCGACAGAGCACGTAGAAATTTTTACTCTGCTAAATATTACCTTATTTCTTGTCCCGCTGGAAAAATAGTGAGTAGTGATGTGGTTAGATTCGGCTAAATTTGGCTAAAGCCGAATTCGGGTAAAGATTTGACTCCCATCATGTAGGTAGGGATAAAGCTAGCAAATAAAAAGCAAATAATATCATCAGGGCTAAACAATTGGGTGTATTCAAGAGTCGAATATTACGGTTTTTTATGTGTTGATTTCAGCATCACGCATCAGCATTCAGCTTTCTACATAAATACTTGTATCTATGCGAAAAAATATAAAATACTGTTATAATTTGAATTGCGAAAATGAGTTGATGTCTACACTAAAAATCTAATTTAGGGCTCATAAGGCCATACAAGGCTTCATAATTTTAATGCAAATAATATAGTTTTAATTGTAAACAAAAATAAACATCTTAGTTGGTAACTCTCTTCGGTTCTGACATACTTTATTCTCAGAACTCAGTTATTTTGTAAGACCGAATGCCTTCAAAATGCACCACCCTACTCGTAAATAATATTCTTTTCAGGGAGCTTATTGCGCTTCCTTCAGCGACGAAACAAATAGTTACATGTAAGGGAAACTTTATACGTGTATTCGCTGGATGACCACTTTGCTGGCGTTATTGTCTGCTGAGCTTTGAGTGATGAAAATAATGAGAAAATCTAATAAATATGTTGCAAAGCAAGTCTTCATTATCGTCATCATCCGCAACCTGACATCACCCACTGCTGGGTATAGCTTGTGCCACTCTTTTGACCACTCCACACGGTCCTGCGCCAACCTCATCCAGGTTCACCCCGTGATGTTAATGATATTGTCCGCCCATCTCGCCGCTAACCGTCCGACGCTTCTGAATCCAGTTTTTGGATGCAAAGCACAAGGTATGAAATTAAAAATATATCACCAAAAATGTCCGAATAGTCTCTACCTCCATTTGAAGTTACAGAACTTATAGGCCTACACTTCAACATATTGATACTTTGACCCAGAAACTTCAAACGAACTTCTTAAATTCCTTCCATTTAAGAAGTTCCATTGGAGTTTCTGGAACTGCGGACAGTAAATACAATAAGATTGAGCTGATAAAAAAATTGTATGAAACAATTCACATGTGAACTTGATCTCTACACCAAACGAAATCATCAACACCGATATTATCAAGCTTAATGATCCAAAACTAAATTATTGTCCATCCTCGTTCCAATTTTTTGTCCGATAACCATCTTACATTAATAATAACACAGAATGTCATTGTCTAATTCCTTTTATGCTAACAGACAATGCATTTTCTGAATATATTATGACCTGTGAACCTCGAGCGTCTGCTCTTTGTCACACAGAATAAATTACAGTCGCATTCGGAAACCTCGAGGATTAAAGTGTCACAGAATAAAAAACTGGTGGTAAAGTGAGTCATTTCAATTCTACTAATGCTTTAAATTTGTAAAACTTAGGAGTTTATAGTCTTTTCGTGGAAGAATAAAGATAAGACTTTATGAATAGTCATAATGTTATTACAGTAAACATGAAAATAGTAGTGGTGAAAAGTACTACTGTAGTTTTGTATTCGAATCATGGCTTAACTAACATTGCTGACAAAAAATGAGGCAGCTTCAAACGGGCAGTTGCGGGCCACACAAAAGCAAAAGATGCGCATTGACACCAAAACGTTGCAATCAAACGCTTAGAAAAGGTCACACAAAACAGGTTTTGAAATAACGGAACGTGTCAACAAAAAGGAACATGCTTATTACCTTGTTTAATAAACATTGCAACATTGTTGATTATTGCCAAAACCAGTTCCTAAGCCGTTTATCCAACACCCCAAATAAGGTCTATAGCCATACAGACAAAGATGACAAATGCGCAAATCTAAAAGAACCAGGATTGGATTTTAATACTCTTGTTCTTGTAGCACTTGAATTTTTAATGGTCGATAAAAGAATAGCTTTAAAAGCAATTGATGAGAAAGTTATTAATTTGGGCAAATGAATTGATGTTGTGAGAAATTTAGCAATAACTTTTAATGTGTTGCTAATCTAGTTTGATTTTGAAATGAATTGGTGAGTTTGAATGGGTAGGGAGGTATAATAGGTTTATGTGTGTGAATAATTGTCATAAAATGTAAGGTGTTTGTAACGGTCAGGTGTTAACAGTACAAGATTTTATGAGTTTTATTACTTAGGCCAAATACCAATTCCAAACGAGACAATTCTCGTTTGATTGTCTTCAACAACTTGACACTTTGCGTAAAATAGAACAAAATAAAAAAAAACGACGGAGAACATAGAAACATAATGCACATTTCCTTGATAAAAAATCAAATTAAAACGAATTTAGTCCCTGTCCGTCCATTAAAAAATATGACAGTTTAAACTTCTAAAAAGGTAATATTTATAAAATCCCGGAACTAAATATCAAAATGGGGTCAACTAAGTACAAAGACAATCCGTTACACCCATTAAGTATCTTATTTCACACCTCTCCAAACATTTAACGATCTTTTAACATACAAGAACAATGATAGCACATCATTAATCTAGAAATGGTCAAATAATGACCATGAATAAATGATGCGTTCAGATAAAAGCCCATTGAAAACACCCTAGGTGTAGCACAAGGAGGTATCATTGGACCACTATTGTATTAATTATACGTGGCGGAATTGTATCACAATATGTCAGTAGATTGATGTGAATCTTTTGTGATTATGATTGTCATTGAAGATTTGAATGAGGGAGATTTTTTGTGTATGCTTAGAATAAATGTAGCTGACGTGAGAAATGAAGTGGCATCAAACATTGCTCGATATAACGCTATTATATGTGAAGATTCTATAATGGGGTCAAGTATTATCTGGTTACATGTATCCGGAACAAATGGAACGCTTAATCATGAGGAATGAGTCATTTACGATTATTTATGTGCGTGTTCTATTTAAATTCAAGAAATCAGAACTAATCATCATCACTATTAGTAGGTATTGACTGCTAGGTCTGATTTCTCTCCGATTTTTTCCCCGTATTTTGCTGTTTATTTCGTTTTTGGTTCACTCAATAAGCCCTTTTTGGGCGACCTAAAAACGTTACTGATCTGAAAAGCATATAAAAAAATTGTTTGGAATTTCTCAGTTATTATTTTATACACGTATCTTAAAGATTTAATCGAAGAAAGGATAATGTACTATTGTATGCTTGCTGAACGTTTTAGCAGCACTTAATCGAAGAGACACTCGTAAATAATAAAAAAAAACTCCCCTGCAAAACACAAGGATGAAAATATTTAGTAACAATTCCGCGAAAAAAAGCCCTCTCCGACAAGCTTCAACAAAATGCACATTTCCTTGATAAAAAATCAAATTAAAACGAATTGCAATAGTGCAATGGATTTCCGCAAGGTAACGCCTGAATCTATTATTTAAAAAACTCCCCTCCAAAATCACCCCTTTCGCACGTTTCTTTCTTGACCCATAAACAAATACCCTAAGAATAGCCAGTAATGAGCTACTGCATTAATTCTAGACCATAAAGTGCTGGATTTATAGCTGGTCCTATAAAATGAGACATGGTCTTTCGTACCTTTCTTTTGTGACAATGTTGCTGAGTTACTGGGACAAATTTTGAAAAGTTTATTGGTCATGGTTTGGCTTGTAAAGGTGTGGAGTATTTTGAAGACTACAATGTTGCTTTTACTATTTTTAAAAAGTTCTTTCATTAGCTCCTTTATAATGGCTTTTTCATGACTGGTTTTAGAGGATTTTATTTCTTAAATTTTAGATCTTTTAATCTGTTTAGAATACAATGACCTGTTTCATAATATGAATGGAATATTAAATTATGCATACTTACAATTAGGAATGGCTCCGGAAATGAAACCATTCGTAGAAAAATTTGTCAGGTCAAACGACTAAGTACAGTGGTTACATCAAACCACTTTTTAAGAGATTTTGTGTAATCTTTGAAACTGTCTACGTGATTTCAAAAATTACCTAAAATAATAATCGTAAAAAAGCGAAACAGGCAGGCAATGACAAAAATTTAAATGGCTTTGGTGAAATAAATAATTTTGATTAATCATATATTTCTAGCCAAAAAAAAGGCTTGTAGTTTTGTGGTAGTATATATTATTTTAAAAGTGAAAATCACAATCAAGCGGCTCCACCAGAACAGTGCAACAAAACACAAGACATCTGAATCCCAATGTCCTTTCATTTAAATAGAAATACTACTAAATAGTCCGACATAATAGAGTTGGTCCGTTTGCAGGACATAATTGACCATAAATAATAGGAATACACATGTTTAGTTCACCCTTAAAAATAAAAAGGGCTCATTTTAATAAAAAAAAATATTTCTAGAGACAATTGCAACAGTTTTAAAATGTGTTAACAAATTCGTTCTCCATTGTAGTTTTTTTTTGCAATAAATATTTTTGTACGTTCATATGTTTAGTTTGGGAACCATTTCTCTTTAAGTAAATTCACTAAAGAAAATAAAACATATTTGTAACAAAGACAACGATCTTTTTAAATTGCAATTCCATCTTTAGTTTTATAAAATCCCAGTTTAAGTATTCATAGACAGATCTAGTTGATTATAGAATAAACTTTAAAGCGTACAACGCTTTGAAGTTAAAAAAATATATCAAAAAAAACATTTTTATTGAATTTTCAACCCTTATTTGAACTCTAACCCCTAATGAACAAGACTTATCTGATCGCCCTTTAACCTCACATACCTTTGATTTCAATTTATGTCAAAAACTATGGAATTTATATGAGAAGCACACAGGTGCACAGATCGGAGATAGTGTTTTTGGTTTATTTTGTTTGTTTTGTAACGATTTTATAAATAAGTTTACGTTGGTAGATACTGGTTTTTGGACTTCGTTACGTCGTCGTTCGTCGTTCTACGTTCTCAAAAGTTGACTATTACTAAACTAAGTTATTTTTTAGGCGGTTGAAAACTTGAATGTTAATAGATTTTTTTATTTAGTAGTACTACCAGAGATAACACAATTTGAAATTTAATAACAATGATGAGGTTCTTAGGTCTAGTGCTCTCTAGTTTATAAGAGGCCGCATGATGCGCATATTATAATAAAACAACTCAAATAATTTAAATAAAACTATTTTTTTACTATTCATTTATTTCATACTAGCAGCGCCTTGGCGGTTTCACCCGCGTAGTTCCGGATCTAGATGAAATCTGGCACAGAGATAGATTATAGTGTGGAATAAAACATAGGCTAGCTTTTTATCCCGGAATTCCCACGGTAACGGGAACTACGCGGGTGAAACCGCAAGGCGCTGCTATTAGGTAGCATAATGTCGACTAGCATACGTGATGCTTGTAATTCCGCATTTTAACTTTAATCTATTTAATAAATCAGTTGCGAACCAATAAGCGTTGGAGTATCATTCCCAGCCCTCTGGGTTACCTCTAACCTTATCACAATCAGCGTTAGAGTCAGCAGCCCCAGCCCTCTCGGTTAGCTCTAACAGAATTGATAATGTATATCCGTGATTTAAGTTATCACTATGATTATATTGATTAATTACATTTGTAGTTTCGTAATCCAATTGAAATAGACAAATAATAATAAATCCAAGTAACAAGACCTTTTGTACTGTATTTGTTTTATTTAGATAATATAAGATGGTCTGCCTGTGACCATGGAAGCTGAAAAGCCTCCGAAACGTCAGGTTAAAAACAAAATATAAAATATACGCGATCAATCCGGTTAAAACAGTGTTTTATTAACATAAGATTATTTATTATTGTACAGTAAAGTATTCGTTCATTCATTCCAAGTGAATTATGATAATGAAAAGCAGCAACAACTAATGTTACACTAGTCAACAGACCAAAGATAAAATACTTACTAGTTACAAATAACTCTACTCAAGCAATACAAATAACACGCATCCAAATGAAAAATCTCTTCATATTCATCTGAAAGCATAATACATCTTAATAATCACATCATAAGAGTGAAATTGCTGAATTATGTCCGATGAGCCTAGAGCGAATAGATGCTTTTACATTGATATTCAACGTTGATGTATCGTACGGTGGACAATACGCTCCCTGGTTGCTTGGCTCCCTAGCGACCCCCTTTTTGCCTAGGGTTGACACCTGATCTTGAAAGAAATAATAAACATACTTCTAACACAATTTTGATAAGTCTAACACAAACATAAAACTATTGATGAAATATAAATTATCAAAAGTGGCCCATCCCATGTCCCATCAGTTCCTTGCTAGAGCATTAAAATTTACTGTAACATAAATAGTACTTTCCTTGATTAACTAAGCAAAGATACCTATCATAAGTATCAAGACTTCTCGTCGCATAGTAACAGTATCCTTAAGCATAAATGAAAAATAAAAAATACGTTTGTACTTGTTTGACGTACGTCAATAATTTTTACCAATGTTCCATTATGTTCGCTATGGTACTGTTACGATGCATCGTTTATCGGTTTTTATTGTTAAGGCCAAGGGCCAAAGGCTTCGACCAGTTTAGTAAGGTTTCTATATCCACACAGCCCGTGAGCAACCACACCCAGCCTAGATAAGCCTGAAAGATTAGATAGGGACAACGTTATTAAGATTCTGATATCTTTTTGATTCTGTTCGGACATTACTTTTTGTGAAACATAGAATATCAAAATAAAAATTCAATAACTCAATGTTGGCAGCCCTGTGACGGCTCACGAACGCCCCCCTGTTACCGCGGCGACACTATGTCGGTCACCCTTTACCGTAGCCATCGTAGCATCCCAACACTATTATAGTGTGTAGAGATATTTTCTGTCGATGATTTATGCGTCACTAGTAGGTAG
Source organism: Eupithecia exiguata (assembly GCA_947086465.1). NCBI lineage: Eukaryota > Metazoa > Arthropoda > Insecta > Lepidoptera > Geometridae > Eupithecia > Eupithecia exiguata. The sequence goes on from OX352246.1 coordinate 2,305,927, forward strand.
TAGGTATCCGTGTGCTGTGCTTTGGCGTAGCATAATTATCTTAATCGTCGCTTGAAGATTATGTCGTTTTAGCGCTTTCAAGATCTAAAAGACAAGATTTTTTGCGCTAGCTAGGACTATAATTATAGTAATGTTTGTTTATTATTAATGTAATTGCTGTCACCGTATTAATTAAAGTACATAAATAAATTGAATCGTTCTTTATAAAACAATCCTACACTTAATTTTTTTTAAATTCTCATGGTCTTAAAAACCAAATATGTTACTTTCAGGATAACGAAACACTGAATTCAATTCCACGAAAGTAAACTATTTTAGCCATCGCAACGTAAAACATTTTTTCACATGCAAACGCAGCGACTTAAAAGGGGTTAGTTAGGACTTATTGGAACCCCATCAACAAAACGTCAATTATGTTATTAGCATCGAAGACAGAAAAAGGAAAAAAATGCCCTAAAGCATACTTAACTACTGTGTTGTGTACTTAACTGGATTACTTAATGACAACTTAACAATTCAAGACCTAAATAAGTATCTAGTGCAAACGTGTAATTTGTGAGAAAGTGCTTATTATTTGACACTATGTTAGCGTTTAAATAAATATTATCGACTGTTTTCAGGTATTTTTTCTGAGTCATGAGTGGTGTTTATGTAGTAATGTACATTGTTTACGTTCATTTTTGATTTAGGACTTTTTTATGAATAAAACAAAAAAAAAAGCTTCCAGACTTTATGACATTCTTCTATTAGTAATGTTGTGATATATAGTCGATATTTTTGCTTTTTCTATCGATAAGATCTCATCTCTAGGAGAGCAATGACTCACAAAGTTGTAGCTACATCGATAAAAAATCATATATATTGTATGTAGGTAGGTGTAGGTACTTAAACATAAACCTTTTGAGATAGATTTACACTAAGTAAGTAAGTCTTCTTCTGAATTCTACTAGGAATCGGCTAGTTAACCTCATACATCCTTCCTTTTAATAATAGTTGCGTAAAAATAAAAAATCTAACTCATTTTTCATGGCTAATACAGATAGATAGACAATTCGTTATTGTACCACACAAACACAGAAAACAGTACAGAAATAAATGCTACGAGACTTGTACTTCTACAAGGGCGGCCTTATCGCTATGAGCGATATCTTCCAGTATATATTCTTTATCCATTCAAAACGAAATGTGAAAAAAGTGAAATAAACTCGTTAGTAAATCTCACTATCTCACTAATATTATAAACGTGAAAGTTTAGATGGATGGATGGATAGATAGATGGATGGATGTTTGTTCCTTTATCACGCTAGAACGGCTGAACGGATCTGAATGAAATTTGGCACAGAGATAGATTATAGTCTGGAATAAGACATAGGCTACTTTTTATCCCGGAATTCCCACGGGAACGGGAACTACGCGGGTGAAACCGCGAGGCGCTGCTAGTATCATATAAAACAGGTCCAAAGTCCAAATTAGTTCCTCTAACATATTTGTGGCTATCTCCGCTCTCCAAGAGAAGATTATTAGACGGCCCGTGTGTTATAGTCCTATCAAGCTCTATGCTGGTCCAATAGCTTTAATTAAAGTCACGTCTGTCACTTGGGGTCTCTAATTGAAATACCTTTGTATCACTGGTGGTTAGGTTTAGTATACGGAGCATGCATTTTAGTACAATGTCGGTTTTAAGTTGGCTTGCTTGATGGTTGAGTTCAGACAGTTAATAAGAGATCTTTATTGTGACAAGATATTATTTGTGCGTAGTTTTTTGGTAAAAAAGGCTGCATTAGTGATTATATAAACTCGCAATGTACTTTTTCTTACTTATAAAAAGTTAAGTTATGTGTTTAATTATTTTTATATATAATTATGTTTTATTATCAAAAAAAATTACAATCAAATAATATAATTAAATTAAAACTTGTATTTACAATTGAAACAATTGAGCTAACTGCAGACTGCTGCAAACAATCTACAGGTAGCTTAACTGATCAATACCAGTCGGAAGCGTGCCCAAGACGCTAGCTGCATATAGCCACTGTAAGATTGTTTACATTATGTTTTATCCTGCATTTTATATGACTAAAATATAAATTATTGTTATTTAAGAAATGTACCTACCTTGGTACTTGATCTATAACTTGGTGTTGTCAATAAAGTTATTGTATTGTATTGTATTATATTATGTCAAAAATCATGATGTAAACTACCGACGAAAAAGAAATTTAAAGATATACGTTTCTGTAACAATTATTTTATTCAACACAAGTAGTAAAAAGCCTCCACTTGAAAATCCTGAAGCAATCAGAAAGTTTTGCAATAAATCTCATAGAGGCAATATAAATCAAATAGGATAATCTGGAGAAATGCTTTGAGCATACAAATAAGAGCTCTTATCAGAACCTTCGCTCTGGCAGTCCATAACTTGTGTTTTGTGTGTTTTATGTGGCCAGAGATATTATTGTTTATGTTATTTCTAATTCTATAGGGAATGGCGAGGTTACCTTATTCTTAGTGTGTCCATGATGGTTTTCTGTAATTTGGAATTATCTAATGTACACACACAATATTACACAATATGATCTTATACAAAGGTATATGGACATAGACGAGCCCTTTGTACAGTTTTCGTCTTTTCTTCTAGAAAAACATAAGAGTTATGATCTCATTAAGGAGCTTTTCTTTTTCTTAAAAGATCGGTTAGGTTTATCGAGATTTATCTCGCATAGGAGGCTTATCAGCTAGATATATCTCTTGTCAAACTAGGTCTTGCCTTGTCAGTTTAATACTTTAGAGTAGGACTTAGCGATATTTACAAGTAGAGATAGAGAGATAGAGAGAGATAGAGATAGAGAGACTGACTGAGAGAGAGACTCTATCTTTATCTCTATCTCTTACAGGTAGGACTGAGTATCTTTGCTGATATTGGGGTTTTGGCCACAATGAGACTAAAACTTTTCAATGATTCATCTAATGAAAACAAATGTGCTGAATTTCTAATAAGAACTCCTATAAAAGTAACCCAGTTGACTCATAACCCGTAGAAACGTTTTCAGTTAAGTTTGCGATGCGGTCGTCTTTGACCCGTGGACCAAAATGAAGATTAGCTGGTCTTGAAGTTTTGTTGATAAAATGTTCAGGAATAAATTAGGATTATAATAGTTAAATACTCTTATTCTAAATATAATGAGATAAAGTGTGAGAGAGAGAGAGGGAGAGCAGAACGAATAGAGTCAGATTGTGGCAAAGGTAAACTTTATAACGGAAACCTTTGTTAATTTGGAATCCTATAAAGTGATTTTGATCGCAGCCGACGACATAACATTTGTTGTTTTCTGCTAAAATAAACAAAACTGAGTTGGTATAGGATATCTCTGTGATATTTTGCAACTAATTTCAAATAATAATAAATCCATGCCATAAATCATGCGTAAACCGACAGCCTAAACGCGAACACATCCAATCTTATCAAATCCCCATACATGGGATTTACATATTGATGCCGCGCTGTGCAATGGCTTGTTCCGCTGAAATTCAGATAAAGTGTTTCCCAAATTAGAGATCACTTCAACGGCTTTGACAATGGGCTAGTTGACTCTTTTTAACTTATGTCGTAACTAGCAGCGCCTCGCGGTTTCACCCGCGTAGTTCCCGTTCCCGTTTGAATTCCGGGATAAAAAGTAGCCTATGTCCTATTCCAGACTATAATCTATCTCTGTGCCAAATTTCATTCAGATCCGTTCAGCCGTTCTGGCGTGATATAGGAACAAACATCCATCCATCTATCTATCCATCCATCCATCTAAACTTTCACGTTTATAATATTAGTGAGATTAGTGAGATGAGATTACTAATTATTGTTAGATTAGAGGAATTGACATTTGGCAATGTGACAACACAGGACTACGTAGCAAATTTCACTCGTCTAAGGAGCCTGTACAGTGGCAGGCCCCATCACCTCTTATAATAAACTTAATCTTAATACCTCCACAAATCTCAACAATGTTGCTGGACAAAGGATCCGGATTACGTATGATCAAGTTATGGCCAAGACTTAACAGTCCACCGAGTGCAGTTAACAGAAATTCAATTATAAGTTCACTCCTTTTGATGGCAAAGAGTCTACAGTTGTACAGAGGGGTCAGTAGACTATTCTACTAATCTTGATTTGTGTCTTCTTAGTAAAAAACTAAACTAACAAAAAAAACTCCTTAAAAACTCCTTGTGGAATATGAGTAAACAAATCACGACACAAATAACTAAAACTTACTGGCTTGACGTCGAGTTTTAGATATTATTGTAAGCAATATATTGAAGGAAGGATCTCAAATCGATAAGTAATGAATATTGCGTATAAAAGGACGCGGCAACAGAATGAAATGGGTGGTTTGTTTACAATACATTTACAAGGAGTTTGGCTAAGTTATAGAGCTTTTTGTCATCGTAAATGAAAACAGTTTTGGTTGGTTGGAACATAAACTCATGGAGTTTTAGGTATTGTTTGTACTTTCGTTGACATTCTCATAATCCTAACTAACTTGTAATTAATATTATAAAAGCGAAAGTGTGTTTGTTTGTCCTTCCTTCACACCCTAACTAAGCAACCAATCGACTTGATTTTTGGCATAGATTTAGTTGAAACGATGGAGAATAACCTTAGTTAACTTTTTATCTTGGTAATTCTAACTAATCCAAATCCTAACTAATGTTATAGGTAAATGCGAAAGTGTGTTTGTTTATTTTTCCTTCCTTCACGCCCTAACTAAACAACCAAACGATTGGTTAGTTGTTATTTACCGAAGTAAGATGAATATCTTACTACTCAAAAAAGTGCATACTTCTTTAGAAAACTTAGCAAAAAATAGGTTTATAAACATACATTTTGAGTACATCGTCCCAGTTTAAAATGGTGAGTATACCTATTACTCGTATATCGTAAGCCATATAAAACTTCTTTGAAAATTTTGAAACGCTAACTAAAAAACATAAACACAGGGTCTCAAAGATATGGATGTCAGAGTTATGACTGTCCTGTCTGTATCTACAACTCATCTATGTCCAATTCTCGTAACTGCATATATCGCCCAGTTGACTCATAACCCGTAGAATCGTTTCCAGTTAAGTTTGCGATGCGGTCGTCTTCGACCGGTGGGCCAAGATGTGGATTAGCTGGTGTCTTCAAGTTTTGGTGGTAGAATATAAGTTCTGGAATAAATTAGTATCCTAACAGTTAAATATCATTTTCCCAAATATGCGATAAAGTATGTGTGAGAGAGAGAGAGAGAATGCAGAACGAATAGAGTCAGATTGTGGATAAATAAATGTAAATTTTAAAAAAAGGGGACATTTTTTTGTCGGAATCTTTCTGCAAGTAAGTTCGAAAATCCACGCGCACATCCGCGCGTGGATTTTCGAACTTACTTGCTGGAGGTAAGCAATTATCTCATTTGTAAGCTTCTAATAATGCATTTAAAATGATTTTTGTAGCTAAAAGCTGTCTTTTACAGTCAAATTAATGAAAAAGTTTCGCTTTGCTAGTCAAAATAATTAAATTCCACTTTAAAAAGACCTAAATGTAAAGCACACTTTGTGCCTCTGTATTTCTGATAATATTTCTTTTTGAGAATCTGTCTAAAGTTATCCGCTATGATGTTAAGGCTTACACCACACAATACTTAACTTAATTGCCCGTAAGACACGAAACATGGATTGACTCGTCAGAAACCGATCATAAGACAAATAAACAGCAACTTAAAGTTTTAGCTTAGTTGTAACTTATTTTTATTGGCTCAGAGTCATTGCAAGATCATTTCATATACATGACTTGTAGGCTTCGATAAAAGTAAAAAAGGTAGATACGGTTCGTTCTACCAGCGCTCACTCAAAAACTGTACCGTTTCACAGATGAAATAATGATAAGGTATCGGATTATCAGAAAATTTAAAGTTTGGTGTATCTACTTACGCGGGAAAATATGTGATGCTACACTATATGGATAGCGAAGTCTTGGTGATAGGGTCCTGTATTCCAAGAATGGTCCAAAATATTCAGAAGAGAATAAAGAACGTAATGGTAAATGGTTTTGGCCAGAATAAAGAATTTTTCGATTAGATTTGACACAAAAGAGAGAACAAGTACCTACCTAGATTGAACTACACAATAGAATCAGAACATCAATACAAAAGCACCAACAAAGATTCACCCTAATAAGGTTTCGAGTGACAAACAGTCAAAAAAACACCCCCATTTCAATTCAGTGTCAATTTTTACACTTGCCACAAGTGCGATTGTCAATCTCATACTATTGTGGTGTTTTGGAGCGAAAAAATAGTTTATTGCAATGCTATTCGACAATTCTGTTTGAGTTATTTGTTTTGTACTGTCAAGCGCTTTTTGGGAATTAAAGCGCTTTTGAAATGTTATGTGGAAAACAACTAATCACTTACGGTATTGGACCTAGTGCCTATAATAGGGGCCCTTTTCCTATCATGCGGATTTCAACCTGCGTGCGGATTTGATCCGCGTGCGGACCAAATTCGCACGCGGCAGATCCAAAAGGCAAAAAGGGACTTTAATTTGTAGGTACATTGTTTATTTATTAATTTTAGAAGTAGTAAATTCCAATATACGGTGAAAAAATACCTCCATTTAGTTCAATTTTTTCTGTACCATAATAATTGATAATTCAAAAGTATTTTATATTTAGCTTCAACTCAGCTCCAGGTGCTTCGAATTGACACCAACATTAATAATAATTCCTATTGTATATGTGTCTTTTCTATCACTTTTGTTACAAAAAAGGTCAATTCACCACCAATAATTAGTAACCAAAAAATTTGCAAGTTGTAATATAATGCGAACACGAAGCGTCTTTTGACCAACATCTAGCGATGAAAGCGCTGAATTGTACCCTACCACTGATCATAAGCAGCGCATGAGTGGTTTCCAGTGACAAGTGATTTGGATTAGGAATTAATTTTCGTAATACGTCAGAACATCTGTTCAGTTGGCTATTTAGGAGTTTAATTTTCTGCAGGGTATTTCAATCCTTTTGACGCCCTTTGGGTACATGTATGTTTATAATTAGCCGTCATTTACACAACGTTTTTGAAATATAGTTATACCTACCTAGCTGTTAGTTGTACGAAAATTGTCAAATAAATAAATAAAAATATATTCATAATCAGAAAAAAAATACGATAGGTTGGCAAATAACTGGAATGCAGCTTTGATTTTAAACTAATATTTGTGTTATCTTTAAATACGTTTTGAGTAGAAAACAATCTCGTAACGAAAATGCAAGTTATTTTATTTTGAGGGATAGATGTTGAGTAGACAAAGCAATAGTCCTGAATTATCTACTCACATATTATTCTTTCTTTTAGTTATACTTTCGTATTATGTATATGTTTCTAGAGGTTGCTGGTTCTATTTCAGTCTCGGGACAATTTTTTTTACGATCTGCAGCTGATATATGTATTTTTAAGGTGTTCTTTATTTATAAGCCAAGCCAACCATCGTAATAAAACGGCCGTAACCGTTTTAAAATTGTCTAAGAAACATTTGAAGTCTATCTATTCGAACCACTTTCCTGAAAAAATATTATCCCTGTAAACCTTAACTCATCGTTAGACAAAGATCACGATCGTTGACAGATCAAACAGTGATGTTGTGAGGACATGCCCTAATTGCGTTTGTTTTACGTGTGCCTGGAGCTGAAATGAGATTGGATGAAGAGACCGGCGAAGTCTCGCAGACTAAGGGTTCTTTCTTTATTCTTCATTGCACGAAAAAAATATACAAAAATCAAAATTATTTCAAAGGCGAGCAATATGCCCTATGAAGAGTTCTTTTCCAGCAAACCATAATAAATCAAATCAAAATCAAATCAACAATTCTTTATTTCCATAAATACAAAAATGTACACTTAGACTAGGTCAAATTCTTAAAATAAAACACTGACACGGAAATCTGTCCATGATAACGGAAAAATCGACGAACATACATGAAAAAAAATGAGACAAAGAAAATTAAACTCTTTTGTTTTTAGTTTTATCGGTAAAAAATTGCATTATAATAATACTTAATATTTAACTTGACAAATATTTATAAAGAGTATATATGTCTGAAAATGCGCTGCTACTTACTACCTTTGGCTTGAAGCGACAAGGCGAATGCTGAGACAGGGACATTTTTGACTTTTGTATTTTTTAAACGAAACACCCAATAGATTTCCTTTGCCAAAGGGCAAAAAATCTTATCTTTTGTCCATCCGTCTGTCCATGGTTGGTTGATAAAACGTATGATACAAATCCTTATTAGCTGCGCTTATCATTCAAAATTACCCTCTAACTGCCTCCAAATTAGCGCAACAATGACAGATACCATCTTGTTAATCAAAACAATAACAATTACAACAAATTACAACAATAATCGTCAAAACAAGAGACAATTTAATATCCATCATAAAACTCTTCAAATAAATTCATTTTTAATTTCGTAATTGCACCTCCATGTTCGTAATGTACGCGAGTTAGAGATCACGTGACAACTGTCATAATGACAGATGCTGTACTAATTTGACAAGTGTCAAAGCATTGTTGGCTATGAGTAATTTGATCTGTAAGTCAATGCGATATGGTTGCTTTTATTTGTGGAATTAAGATTCAATTGTAAGGGGATAATGTGTCATTATCTTATTAGTTGATTGTTTTAAAATGTTCTGCTACTGTTTTAAGATAATACAATCATCGTGTTCCATAACAATATAATGTTTTTTTTACCAAATTCTTAGATTTCTAAAAACATAATGCACACATAATTTGAATATAATATATACCTACACCCTCAGTACGGGTGTGCTCTAACCAACTAAGCCACGAAACCCTTAGTCGGTTCAACCGAAAATCTCTGGGACCTGTTACGGACTATAGCACCGATGGAAACCGGAAATTTTTGGGAACTTATTTCATTTCTTACAGATACCCAAAATGCGGGTAAGCACTATATAACAAAACATACAAAAAAAAACCTTAGAACCTAACCTGTTCAAGCAGTGTCAGAAAATTACCGATAACCCTGTATAAATTAGATAAGATTTTCTTATATCAAAATTTACTGAGTTTTTACCCCCAAAACTTTAAAACCTTTGCAATTTGACGACCGATGTGGCGCGGTGGGCGAAGGTCTGCCTGCGACGCAGGAGGTTTTGGGTTCGATTCCCACCTCGGGACAAATGTGTGTACGATCTACAGACATTTGTTCAGGGTGTTCTGGTCGTTTTCTATTATGATAAATAATATCTATCTATGTATTGTATTATGTATATCAGATAGCTGGTACCCATAACACAAGCTCTGCTTAGCTTGCGGGCGGCTAGATAATGCTGTGTGAATTGTCCAGCATTATTTATTTTATTTTCATTTATTTTAAAACCTTAAAAATCTTTAAAATCAATCTTTACAGGTTTCACCTTTCAGAACCAAAACCACCCCTCAAAGATTTCCATCCCGTGTTGCCAGAATAAAACCATTTACTCGTAATAAACAAAATGGCAACTCTACTATTATTTTCCACTGCTCTGCGAATATGGTATTAATTTTGAGTCACGCGATGCTCTCCATTTAATTATGCCACATCTGTGTAATGTACCAGTATGGTAAGTATAGGTAAGTAATTGTTGGTTACTGGTAGAATATCACTATTCAATTTTTAAATTAAAACCTTTTCAACTTTAATATATAACTTCTTTTTAAATGAAAACCTTTTCAACTTTAAATGAAAAAAATTAGTCATTATTTTATGGCGGGTTAACTACATACCATGCTTGTGTTGGAAGATTTTCATAATGAATTTGTTAAAGTAAATTATTACTACATACTGGACGACCTCTGTGGCGCGGTGGGTGAAGGATCGCCTGCGATGCTGGACGTTGCGGTTACGATTCCCGCCTTGGAACAAATGTTTGTACGATCCACAATACAATACATAGATAAATATTTTTTACTATACATAGAACACGACCAGAACACCCGAAACATACCTGCAGATCGTACAAACATTTGTCCCAAGGCGGGAATCGTACCCGCAACGTCCAGCATCGCAGGCGATCCTTCACCCACCGCGCCACAGAGGTCGTCCAGTATGTATATAGGTATCAGTTTTCTTATATCTATAAAACAAGCTCTGCTAAGGTCTGTGCTTGGGGCTAGATGATGCTATGTGAATTGTCCAGCATTTTTTTATGTCATGGAACACTAGGAAGTAAGATGTATATTAGCAAAGTTAACAGTCAAACCATTGAGGTCACTGCAAACTGTTGCAAGCAATCTACAGGTAGCTCAACTGATCCATATCAATACCAGTCGGAAGCGTGCCCAAGACGCTGGCTGCATTGCCCCGCTGTATGGCAATGCTGATGCGCTGCGCCAGATACTCAACAGCTCTCGGGTCACGTCACGCGTCAAGAAACAAGATTGATTTTTTCTCATGTAGCTAGGTCCCAATATGAAATTCGCATTTGATTTCTTTTTCACGATCCAAAAATCCACTACTCTAAAATTTATGGGAAATACTTGTTAGTTTAGCCAATCTGCATAATTTTCCGGACATTATCTTTCAAATTAAAAAGTTTTAAATATTCTTCAAAAACTTTCCCAGAATGAAACCTTCGTGTTAGATTATATAAATCATGAAACTCCGCGTCAAGGGAAGAGTGACGTTGCGCTTTATCAATTAATACCAGCCCAACTCTGGGGTCAGAGTGGGCGCTACTTATAATGACCAACAGCAGCAGGGATAAGGTTTGGTGCAAGATATAAACTTAAGCTAGAAACAAACCGAGTCCACAATACGCAACATAAGCTACGCACATCAAGAGGTTTGTATGCAAAGAGGTGACCTGACCTAGCTAGAGACAGCTAGAGAAAGTGAAGCATTTAGTGAGAGCGAAAATTAATTTTTATGCATTTTCAAGCGATTTTATTACTTTCGCTCTCATTTATTGATAATTGGTATGTATTTTGAAAAATAAAACGATACAAACATAGCTATTTCTTATCCAATTAAGTAGCTATGCAAAATTTCATTAAAATCGGGGACGTAGTTTCCAAATGAATCGAAAAGTACGTTTGTAAGGGAGCTTAGAGGTTCGCCCACACCTTAATGTAGTAGAATAAAGGCCCAGCTGGTCAATAATTGTAAGCTCGTTTGACAGTATTTTGAATACTAATGAAAAACAAAAGAACATCAATTAAAATGCTTATTAATCGCTACAGCTTATGTCTTAAACCTGGGTGCTAATGTTTATAGTTTTAAGAGAAGAGTGAAATGCACTTAAAGTAATTAGATTGCGGAAAAGGTTAGGACTGTGCTATTGTGAGCGGGTTATAAACGGAGTAGATACAGGGTGCCCCATTTATAAACGTTGAGTTTATCTCGGATCGTATATTGTTTTGCTTTAAAAACTCAAAAAAGTTAATATTATACTTTTGAGCAAGTTTAAACATTTATTTTTATTTAACTATAATACTTTTGATTTCAGTAAGAGAGAGCGAGTCAAAAGTAGAGAGGTTTTAGATTATACACACATTATAAAAAAAATATGAACAAACAAAAATAAACATTATCTTCAATCCATTCATATCGTAGGTTCTATCCACAAAATAAACATACTGGTGACGCCATCTATTAAGTCCCAGTGAAAACCCATAATCCACACTATGTGCGCACTAATATAAGTCGCTGTCAAATGACCGCGCTGTCAAAATCAGCGCGACTGCAGCGATATCTGACAAGCACCCGCTACAACTAACTTTCCCGCTGCACTTGAAGAAAGAAAAAAACCGCTCGCAACAAATCTCTTCCTCTTACGCGCTCGCCCGCAGAAGTCGCAAAAAACAATACGCAAACAAATTACGTGAAAACTCCAATCAATTGTATTTCGCTAAACCGCTGTGTGATCCGCGCTAAAATCTTCTCATAACTCCGCGCTGCGAAGTGAATCCAACAGGAACTTCAGACAAAACTCTTTGTGGTGGTGCCGGCACGTGTGTCGTGTGTGCTGAAGAAGAAAGGAACCGCACCGCAGCTGCATCAGGACGGGAGACAGGTCAGTGCGCACTTCCTCCGTTCCTCATCTCCGATTCCATAAAATTCAGGCAGGCGTCACCACATACCTATATTAAATTTCACTTTGCATTCGTTTTTAAATTTTTTCACAAACTTTCACATGTAGGTAAATACTTAATTTTATAAAATCAGATCCGATTTACGGATCAAATGTTTTCTTTAAAATAATAATTGCTCACATTATTAAAGAAACATTAAAAATTACAAAAAAAACTAATGCTCTCTTTACAAAGTCGTACTTTATGTAGAAAGAAAAAACTGAATAATACGTTTAAAATAGTTTAACGCGAAAGCGACATAATATTTACCCTCACGCATTATATCTAAGTACGTTGCAAGAATCATTGGTAAATCAAATTGTATGGTCGTAAACAAAATCGTATCGTCAACTCTAATTACCACCGCTGTACGTAAAACAACGGACAAACGTAAAACTACGTAGAAAATACGTCTACGTACCATTTCCCAACTTTAACTGGTTAATTAAACGCCACTCTTGTGCACGTTCAGTTTTCAAGCGTTTGTTCAGTTTTCTCGCTTTCTGAACATTATTTTATGTGGCGGTAAGCATGATATTTTATGGTTTACAGAAAAATGTAACATAATCGTTCAACAAACTAGCACACAATTTTCGCAAGAACGACGCTGAAAATATATTCATTTTGATACTTAGACTATCAAACAACGACATGTTAAAATAAATAATAATAAAAAAAAACAAAAAAAAATATGAAAAAATGTTAAACCCAATAAAACTGCAATTATAATTGCAGTTTTAATGGGTTTAACATTTAGGAACATTCTGTGTTCAGTTTTTTCTGCGTACCTACGTCGTCATGACATCTGTGAAATAATGAAAAGGATTGATAACTTTTATTTTTATTCATGTTCAAGTTTGCCTTTTTTATTTTCCTAAATCTTACCTAGGTACCTACTTTTCAACACAAATTGTTGAATGCTTCTTTAACGCATTTCGTTTGCGACGGTTGATTATCAATTACATTAAAAATTCTTTAACTAGAGATTCGATAACGTCAAAAAGTAATGCTCACCCATCCCCTCACGTTTTCAGTATTAAATAAATTGGATATGTGAAAATAAATGCGACTGTTTGTTTTGTTTCGGGGTTTTAGTTAAGTTTCAATTAAAATACTGTTTAACTGTAAGTGAAGAGAATCCTATTTATTTTAGACGTTTGTAAATTATCCGGATTTCATCTCAGGTCTATTTGTTTTGCCGTGTAGAGCACTCTCATACTACCGCGCGGAACCGTAGGTGCGGTGCCGCAAGAGTTTCGCAATGACGTTGTCCGTTATACGAGATGCGGGACAGATTCGAAACTGTCGCGGACACATCGCGAACCTCGAGTTGCGGCTCTGCGAATTCGATTCCTCGCGGTAATGTGAATTGGGCGTTAATTTAAGTTATAAATAAGCTGTGTAGCTCTGAGAATTAGCTAACTGAAGTGGCAGTGTATTTAATATTAAGTGCAGTATTTGATGTTATACAATACAAAAATAGATATTTTTTATTATCTATAGAAAACGACCAGAACACACGGAACACACCTGCAGGTCGTACAAATATTTGTCCCAAGGCAGGAATCGAACCCTATGTATTATTAGCATTTCTAACAAAATAATGCGTAGAAAAATAATGTTCTTGACACCAGTTTCTGAAGAGCCAATAGCGGGTAGAAAGAAAGAAACATCACCCTGTAGCCGCTGGTCACTACATCACTGTCCCTCGGGTAGTATTACCGTCAGCAAGTCGGATCCGGCATTTTTTGCCGTAAATCTAATTTATTTGTATTAGTTAATGACTTACGCGTCGATGTGGTCCAACTCTTTTGGACGAGGTGTTTTGATACTTTGGCAAACTAAAGGGTGTTTTAGAAAGGTTTTCTGTATTTGGTTACGTTGCCTACTCTACTTAAGGGTACATCATCTGTTTTTTTTTTCAGATTTATTCGAGATAATTTTATTTATCTATCATAATATTTTTACCGTCTATGTATTTGCATGACGCACTAAAAATAAAACAAAATTGAACAAATATTAGGTCGTAGGTATCTATATTAATTAATTATCCAACGAAAAAATTATTTAAAGTCAAATTTACTCGACCAATAAGACTCAAAGTACACCGTACAAATTATTATCTAATTTGCTTGAATTTGAAGGAGAAATAACTTTTATAAGTATAAAAATATAGTAAACTTTGAAAAATTGGTTGTATACCCTAGCTCTAACTGGGTGTAAGTCCCACTCATTTACATAGTGAAGACAGAGATGATTTTTTTCTCAATTCAGAAAGACAGCTGTTGAGATATACAAGCTAAAATTATTTTTTTTGCGTTACGGCCAGAGTCAAAAATGTAATTTTCCAGGCCCAAAAAAAGGCCCAACAAATCAATGTGGACAAGTCATCAGTACTGTATCTAGTACGTAACCAAAAGTACCAAGACCATTCAAGCCTTCCATTCAAAATGTGTTGCGAACCAATTATTTTAAGTTTTGTTCCGTGTCGGGCACTTCGCGGTTTGCCCGGCTGCTAGGTATTTAGGTACACATTAAAACACATTAAAGCTAACTCAACTGAAAGGAATTTAAAAGTAATTGCAGTTTTATTGGATTTAAATGAGGGACTGAAAACCTCTGGGAGTATCGAGATGAAATTGATTTTGTCCGAGGAAATTTTGTAGTAGGTAGTGGTTTACCTTACTTGGTTTTTTTATGTATATTTGGCTGTATGTATTTTATTTATTGTTTTTTCGGCGATTTCACCTTCGATTAAGAATAACGATTATAATAATTGTTTATTTTTTATACACTTTTTTTATTTTCACGGAAACAATTTTTAATTTTTTTTCTCCATTGTTTAAACAAATATCCCTTAATAGTCCCTTTAGCTGTCAACCGGGCTTCACAAGATTAATGTATCTTTTAACACTTTTATGGCCCGAGACGCAGAAATCGATCCGTGGATCCGTGTCCCGGCAGAGGCTGGGCAGTGAATGCGTTAAAGGGCAATGTATACGCTTCTACAACAAAACTCCTAGTGAGATGCAAAATCTATAAATAAATAAATTCAAACAAATTGTCAAAACCTGTCTGTGAAGGCTTACTACAAAGTATCAGATTATTTAGAAGACAAAAAAGCTTGGGTCGGGTTTTGCTCTAACTCGAAAAATAACAACTAACAGGCTAAAGGTTTCTTAGTCGCTTCTTTACTTTAGTCTACATACCGAAGCGACAAAAATCAAAAGTACCACTTTATATCCGTGTCAGTGTTTTATTTTAAGAACGACCGACCCTTTCTAAGAGTACATTTTTGTATTTATGATTTTGAATTTTTGATTTTGATATGGTAAAGAAACACTTATTGTCCTCCTGTCACTGAACACGCCCTTATATATTTATAGGTCAGATATGTATGCATTTTTTAATATATATATTATATATAAAATATGTGTGGGTAAAGAGAACTAGGGTTATCGACATAGCTCAAAGGATTAGCAAGCTGAAGTGGCAGTGGGTTGGCCATATCTCGAGAAGAACCGACAACCGCTGGGGTAATGGTGTTCTTGAGTGGAGACCACGACTCGGCAAACGTAGTGTAGGACGCCCTCCGACCAGGTAGGATGATGATTTGCGAAAGACTGCAGGCAGATGCTGGATGCGTCAAGCTGAAGACAGGGCGCTATGGCGCTCATTAGGGGAGGCCTATGTCCAAAAGTGGACTACTATAGGCTGATGATGATGATGATATAAAATGTTGAGTTAATTATGTACTTATATATTTTTAATAAGTACCATTAGATGCTCACAGATCTTACCCCATGTTTATCCGATAATCCCATCCATACCAGGTTGTCTGGCAGAGATCGCCCTTAAGCGATAAAACCGCCAATTGTCACTTGATGTTTACGCCTGACTGAATATGAAGAGCAAATCTCCACGACAGTTTGTTTTACTGCAGGCATTATGTATAGATTTTGACAGATACCATTCAACATTGACTCGCGAAGCAAGACGATTGTTTCCCTTGCAACCTTTATCCCAAATTATGTAAATTCTATTAATTCAAGTTATTTGATCATTTCGGGAGTTTCATTTGGGTTCGAAAGTGCCTAAACATCTGGCGACCGTGACAGGACGAGCTTGCGTAAGGAAAAATACGCAAAATACCGAACGAGCACGCGCCGGCAAGCGCCCTCCATTGACTTCGGACTTCCAGCCGGGCCATTGCGGCCGTTCTTATCTACAATCTCAAGATCCATCTGTTCAACGGAACACCTAAAGTTCCAGCCATTGGAGCCATCTGCAGTCCATCGATCCAGCGAAAGCGTTGAGCTGCAT
This sequence comes from Eupithecia exiguata, assembly GCA_947086465.1. Classification (NCBI taxonomy): domain Eukaryota; kingdom Metazoa; phylum Arthropoda; class Insecta; order Lepidoptera; family Geometridae; genus Eupithecia; species Eupithecia exiguata. Next base: position 2,322,411 of record OX352246.1, read on the forward strand.
TCATGCCAATGAAGCTAAGGCCCGTATTATGAAAGCTTCCCCAAGCATTACTTAAGCAGTCATTACGTGATCTCTACTCAAGCGTTAATTACTCAAGTAATGCTTGGTAACCGTTCAATAATATGTCTAAGCAGTTACTCGAAGGCGTGGACGGAGGAAATCCGCTCTTGACGGCTACTTGAGTGAGTGTAGATTTTGACATGAGCTCCCAAGCATTGTTTGAAAATTAGTATTCACTCAAAACTAGACATAAGCATCACTCAAGCAGAGCTCGATGACTGAGCATGCTTTCATAGTACGGGCCTAAGTGTCCCTTCCTAATTTTTCCCATTTATTTTTCTTATCTTAATTCCCGAAATTATCCTATTTACATACATCAATCGGTCAATATTTGTGCATTTTTTCTATTTAAATTGTTATTAAAGCTTATTATTAAATCTTTATAAACAAAATTCAGTCGCAAAGTCGCTGCCCACGCGTAGAGGCCGAGTACCTGTTCACAGATGACGCCTAGTCGAGGAGCGTGAGACAATTTTCATTACCTTATCTAAAATCAACTATTTTCATTGCAGCGCGGCTCAAAGCCTGTAGACCAAGAGCCTTTGGGTTTTAAATTACCGCAAATACAAATTGCTAAGTTTGACGGATCATTCTTCGTTGGCTTGAGTTTCGTGACACATTTTTATCAATTGTGCATTTCAATGAGCGCATCGTTCCTATTCATAAATTTCACTATCTTATCTAACAGGTGATGCGGCGCGTATTAATTCTAATTTTGAAATGTCGAGTGCTAACTACAAAAATGCTTGTAAATATTATGTGAACGTTATGACAACAGGCGTCAAATAAATTCGCTATTTAGTATCGAAACAGTTACTCGCGACTTCGATAGATCGTTGAAAAGTCTAGTAGATAACGTCGTTCAGGGAAAAAAAAAATATAAATCGTCTACCTACAAGTAACGTTCGTTCAAGATTTGTCCTACTTTCAATTATCATTGATCTAGTTTTGTTAACAATCACGATTGCTATAATATTGGATAGGTAATTAATACTATTCCGAGAGTTTTGCCCCTGACTGGTGCCTAGTTATTCGGTTCGTGTATTCACCCATCTCGCTGAATATTCCAGGCTTACGTTGCGTTCTCGCACGTACCTTGCCAGCTTCTTATGAGACTTCGGCCCCAACCAACTATCAGCGGCCAGCGCGCAGCGGGCGCTGCCCACGCGTGGAGGCCGAGTACCTGTTCACACGCCTAGTCGAGGAGCGTGAGACAATTTTCATTACCTAATCTAATATCAACTATTTTCATTGCAGCGCGGCTCAAAGCCTGTAGACCAAGAGCCTTTGGGTTTTAAATTACCGCAAATACAAATTACTAAGTTTGACGGATCGTTCTTCGTTGACTTGAGTTTCGTGACACATTTTTATCAATTGTGCATTTCAATGAGCGCATCGTTCCTATTCATAAATTTCACTATCTAATTTCTTATCTAACAGGTGATGCGGCGCGTATTAATTCTAATTTTGAAATGTCGAGTGCTAACTACAAAAATGCTTGTAAATATTATGTGAACTTTATGACAACAGGCGTCAGTTGATAAATCATCAATTAAATTCGCTATTTAGTATCGAAACAGTTACTCGCGACTTCGATAGATAGTTGAAAGGTCTAGTAGATAACGTCGTTCAGGGAAAAAAAAAAAAATCGTCTACGTAGAAGTAACGTTCGTTCAAGATTTGACCTACTTTCAATATCATTGATCTAGTTTTGTTAACAATCACGATTGCTAATATTGGATAGGTAATTAATACTATTCCAAGAGTTTTGCCCCTGACTGGTGCCTATAGTTATTCGGTTCGTGTAATCACCCATCTCGCTGAACATTCCAGGCTTACGTTGCATTCTTGCACGTACCTTGCCAGCTTCTTACGAGACTTCGGCCCCAACCAACTATCAGCGGCCAGCGCGCAGCGGGCGCTGCCCACGCGTGGAGGCCGAGTGGTGACGCCTAGTCGAAGAGCGTGAGACAATTTTCATTACCTTATTTAAAATCAACTATTTTCATTGCAGTTTTTTGCACTCAGTTTGTATTTGTTGTAACCTAAAGTCAATTTATATTTTTGTTATTTTATTGTTAAATTTGTTACGATGGGAGGCGAAACTAGTGCAAGGGCTTTCAAAGTTTAGTCGATCTTTGTACAAGACGTAGCTCAATTAAAGGCCAAATTACCAAGTTTAACAAGAAGTATGTTATTAAAGGCCTAATTTTTATTATACAACCCCCAATTGACTAGAGAGGTTTTTAATCAATTGTATCAAACCCAAAGTCAAATGTACTGAATTTAGAACAAAAACATCAATAGCCATCGAGGCGACATGTGGCCCTTTAAGTGGCGGTGACAATACTACAAATACAGTTACGATTTTAAAAGAACCAAATTAATTTACAATACAATACGCACCCTTAAAAATCTGACCCCAACACGTAATATTGAACTCTATTGAACAAAACATACAAGTCTTTATCACAAAAACTTAAAATGATAACAGAAGCTCACAAATTTCGCCTTTGACACTCCAATACAGGGTATAGAATTCTACGAGTAAAAAAGCATTCCCGTTAAGTCAATTGAAATAAACCCATATTCAAATAACGCTAGGGTGTATCGGTTAAAACGTATGTAATTATGAAATAGGGAGGCTAAAACAGTCAAGCGTGGTATGTTTAATGAATTTAGTTCGATGATTCAATACAATCGGGAGAGATCGTGTGTAAAGTTTAGAGATTGAATTTAAATTTTGCCGGGTCAATGTTTTGACAATTTTTGACGGTGATGATTTAGTGGCAGGCTGGCTTAACTATCTTGAATCTTAAAAGTTGCACATTTTAAACCACGTAGATACCCGACAGAAAAATTATACCAAGATGTCGAGCTCCTCTCTGTTAGGTAGCTATTTATATTGGTGACTACACTGAAATTCCACAAAAATGCCTTGCAATGTACAGTACCACAAAACGGTCGACAATTATTTTGGAAAACACCAAAAACTCGCCCTCATTTTGGAGACGGAAGCTTCAGATACTTAGGACCGCGTTTATACTCAAGGCTAAATAAAAAACTTAATTTACTAACTCATACCAGAAAAATATGCAGGAAGAAAATAACTGATTGGCTGATTACCTTAAACTACCGAGATACTGACGATTTGCTTAAAACTTGATCTGATTGCGTTTGCCGAGTCGCAGTCTCCACTCAAGAACACACAATTGTTAAATGTTATTCTATAATCAATTTTCGGCAACTATTAAAAAGGAAAGAAAACATTCTCACGACACCAATATCCCATCAGATCATTATAATGTAAATTTGACAGTCTATCAAACGACACGCTCCTATCAAAAATAAAAGATAACAACAAAATCCCAACAAAACAACGCATCTAAAAAGAAAACAACAAACTGTCACTCGCAAATCAAAGCAAATAAAAGTCGACACACCATGTCTAAATGAGTGTGTAAATGTGAGAGTATGTGTGTGTAAAAACAATCGAGACCCGTCCACTGTTTTACGATGCCTTTGACAAAATCAGAATCGAATCAAACGAACGTAAATGGAAGATGTAGAAGTGCGGAAAATGAAATCTATGGAGTTAGTTAAAATATTTCGTTCACATATTATTTGAAAACTGATAGTATTCTTTTTAACACGTTGATAACAAGTAGGTATAACATTAAAATATAAGTATGTATTTCTGTTTTATTGATGTACCTACTTAATATCTTGTAGGTTGGTTTGTCATTGTCACTTTCACTATGTGCACTTTTTATTGTCTACTTGTTTTTTCTCATTGTTCTTGTTTTTGTTTTGGGTAAAATTAATGAATTTATTATTATTATTATTAGGTAGTGAATATCTGAAAAGTTATAGTTGATACAAGAATTAATTTTTCGAGCAGATTTTTTAAATAACCTTGTATTGTATTGCGCAACGTGATCAACAACGATATAATTTTGATTTGAGACATAAACTTTTCTAGTTTTGTGTAAAGGTATTTCCCAAAACACCAGAATTCACGTTCATTTGCCAATTTTGCCAAGTTTTAGCATTTTGACTTGGCGCGCGGAGCTCGGAGTGGCAACAACAGGTGGGACTCTGCCGTTGTTGCTTGGCACTCTCAGTGTTAGTCGAGTATTGTGGTGTCCTGATGATGTCTCGTGGAGAGACAAAACTAGTTAACGTCTTGCTTTGATAGGATTTTTCATTTTGTAGTTGGTGTGGTTTTTCTTTTACAACGCAGACTACATTTTGATAGAACTTATCGGAGAAGGTTTTGCGCGGAATCGTTACTACATTTTCGTCATTACATGTTAAATTTTTGAGTAAGAAAGTTTGAAAAATTATCGTAAAAAGAATTTAAACCTACTCCACAGTTTTCCGGAAAACTCATCCAGCACATCAATTTCCAAGCCCATCACAGCTCGCCACGTGTCCGCCACGTGGCCGCCGCCGCGTGCGCAGTGTGGGCTCCCCTTAACACTATTGTATGGACTAGTGACTAGACGGTTGGTTGTGGTACACAGTCATACATGTAAGTAAAGCACTGAACACTGATTTTATAAACTGTTTTGTCTTCGTTTGTTTAATATTCTGACCATAATGTGATGCCAGAATGATAATGCTGGACAATTCACACATTATCTAGCCCCAAAGTAAGCATAGCTTGTGTTATGGGTACTAGATAACTAATAAACATAATACAATACAATACATGGATAGATATTTTTTATTGTACATAGAAAACGACCAGAACACCCTGAACAAATGTCTGCAGATCGTACATACATTTGTCCCGAGGCGGGAATCGAATTCGCAACCTCCTGCGTCGCAGGCAGACTTTCGCCCACCGCGCCACATCGGTTGTCGATGATGATTCAAGATTAAATTTCGTTTTTTAGAATGATTCGAGATGATTGCTGATCGATTTTCGAAGGAGAAGGACCTTCGCTCAGTCTCGTCTTCACACCGGACTAGATGTATGGAGACGGTGCAGGGCAGAAGCCGGTGGCTGCTCTATTGTGTCGGAGCCTTCGGAGATCAAGACTCCCTTCGAGGTTGATGCACCAGGATAGTAAGTAAGTGTGTAAGAGATAATTACGATTGAATCCACTAATAGAAAATTTGTTGAATATTTAACAAAAAATTTATGATTGTAATTTTAGTTGTAACTAGCGGCTGCCCGTGGCTTCGCACGCGCTTTCAAGTAGCCTTTGTCCGTCAACGGTATATAATATTTACGTCCCTGGCAATTTTCATTAAGATTCGTTGAGCCGTTTAGGCGGGAAAAGTAGTAACAATAAAAATTAGAGACATAGGTACATAATTTAAACTAGAAACAATAATAAACTCGCTGTGCCCATAACTAGGCTTCACAAGATTAATGTATCTTTCAAAGGGCAATGTATATGCTTCTACAACAAAACTCCGAATGAGTTGCCAAAACTATAAATGAATAAATTCAAACAAATTCTCAAACATGTCCTTTGGTAAAAAGGCTTACTACAAAATATCAGATTATCTTGACCTAGACGATATAAAATTTTGGGACGACTTTTGCTCCAACTCGAAAACTTACATTCTAACAAGGTACAGGTTTATTGTTCGCTTTTCTGAAGTGAGCAAAAAATCAAAGTGATCATTTTATTTCCTAGTTTTACATAAATTAGATTTTTTCGAATTTATAAAATAGGTAGTAATGATTACCTATGCATTCAAAATTTTGGTGTACTTATTCTGTGGAAAAGCTTTTCATATTTTGGTTCGATAACTTATGAAAAATTTACTGTATGAGGGGCCTTCTTTCAAATTAACCCTAAAACGCCCGCTGGGTCTATTAGGCCCGTGCGTGCGTCTTCGTGGGACGCCAGCTATTGACAATGTAGACAATTGTGTGCACGCCCTAAGGCCACTTGTGTGTTTGCTCGGCGTTGTATCGAAACAAATCAATTTTAAACAGAGACAATTTTGATCAATAAATAAATAAATAATTCTGGACAATCACACAGCATTATCTAGCTGCAAGCTAAGCAGAACTTGTGTTATGTAGTAATTACTTAGACTATACTGTATACCTGTAGGTATTAACACAGATTAACAGTAGAGTCTAAGTAATTACTATACTGTAAGTCTAGTAATTACTATACGCGTAGTATTAACAAAAAAGCTTCTGTCATAACCGTAAAATAAAAACTTTGTGCTCTCGTTCAATGACCAACAATTGTTATGCTCACTGATAAAAATAGTTTACAAGAGTCCAAGTAGAATAAAACCTGACTTACACCTGGATTTGCACTAAAATTTAACCATTTTCATGGTAGTAAAATTTTATCCTATTTGCAAGTTAACCTTTACAGTGTCGGTATACAATTTTAAATGTTATGTCATAAAAGTATTTTGAATCGTTTTCACTGTGTGGTAATGCTTCTATTGTAATGGTTTGGTACAGTCACAAAGAAATGTTGTAACTGTATTTTTTTATCGACCATAGAAAATATTTCTTAAATGACTAATAACTTTTTTTTTCATCAAGCGACATCTTCGCCATTCGTTAACAAATGAAATAAATTAGACTTAAATAATTTGATTTTAGATTTTTAAAATTGAAAGATTCATTATCTTACTTCATTTTTTTAAACCTTTATTTAAAGAGGTTTAATCATTTTGCAATTATGTCTATATATTATGTCTATAAAACAAAGAAAAACAATCCTTACCACTAATGGAATCAAACAATTTATTCATTACTAATAATTAACAACAAATAAATACAATCCAAATCCAATGATTCCCACGGCTCCACCCCCTACCGCTAATTTCCAAACACTGTCTCAACAAAACACTTTGTTGCACATTGTGCAACAAAAGTTACATTGTTCAACAATTTACTAAACATGTCGTTCAATAAAACGCCACGTGAGCGCCGCAGGCTGAAAGAAACGGAACAATATGTGAAGTATTCTGAATAAAACATTTTCTACAAGTTAATTTTATTAGAAATTAATAAATCCCAAAAATTTACGATCTCGACGGGATTCGAACCCGCACCTTCCCCTTCAGCGCAGGGTTGCTCTTTTTCCAACTAAGCTAGCTTTTTGGGATTTATTAATTTCTTAGAAATTACCCAGAGTACTATAATAAATAAAAACCTTAGAATTAATTTTATTATTCAATCTTGACTTATTTATTCATTCTAAGGTTTTTATTTATTATAGTACTCTGGGTACACACTCTGGGTAAAACCTTAGAATCAAGCAACGGCAAAACCTCTCGTCAAAGAACTAAATGTAAATTTGGTCTTTGAGCAGAATTGGATAACTTCATTGTTTCCTCTGTAGGTGGCGCTGACGGCGTAAGTGCCGAAAGAACTCCCAAAGATTTACGGGTCGACTAGATAAGATCACGTAGCTTAGTTGGAAAAAGAGCAACCCTGCGCTGAAGGGGAAGGTGCGGGTTCGAATCCCGTCGAGATCGTAAATTTTTGGGATTTATTAATTTCTTATTTATTCATAATAAAAAACTACGCTGTATAGATTAGGTAGATACTGTTCTCGAATTTGTGTACGCACACACTACTCAATAACAAAAAAAAATACCCACTTTAAAAATCTATACGACTCATTTGATCTATTGACTACACCCATGGATTAAGTCAATAGGTCAAGCTTTTGTTTTAAAAAACAATATTTTTTGGTTTAGCACGGCAAAAAATGTGCCTCATTTAGTCTAGCTTTGATGAAGAATCAATTCCTTTCTTTTTTTAAAGTCAATAGACCTTCGTTTGACTACAATCCCACGTGATGAAAAGTGAAGATATGACCAACGATGTATTCAGAAGGTCTCTTGTCTCGAAGAGACCCCGGTTCTAGTTGACCGCAAAAACAGAAGCAGGAAGCGTGTTTAAAAATCCAGCGGTACGAATGATGAAGGTGGAGGAAAACTGCCTAGTGCGAGTGGACGGTATATCTACTAATATATTTCTTTCTCAGTGGATCCATTTTTTCAAACGGATTTCCGGTTCCGTCAACAAACAAACATCCAAAACATTCTTTGTTTGCATATTTATCTGTTCAAATTGCTATTCTATTACTCATGGGAGAATCGTTTTATATGGGATGTCCTAAGGCAACCAATTCAATTGGAAATAATTGTAACAATAAGGGCCCTAGTCAAATCAGTCGCAAATATGTATGCAGGATACATAGCTTGCGGTTATAGCTGGTTTTTGTAATAGATGTCTAAAAAAACATTTCAGAGTAATAATAAATCGGGATTTTATTTTCGCTCAGCATTTCATGCGTTATCGTTGAAATTTATATATTTATTCTAACTTGACTTATAGATAAATATTGTACAACGAAAATCTATACGAAAATTATGCAAGTTTTTATATAGCTTTGCATAAATTACTTATTTTTAATATTCTACAAGAGGTCTTTACATGTACGTACAATATATATTTTTAGGTCAGTCTTATTCAGTGCTAGGCAATTCAGTTAGGCCTAGGTCTAGGTCTAGAAGGGCCATTATTATGAAGGCTTGCCCAGTCATCCATCTATGCTTGAGTAGCGCTTGCCTATGGCAAAAATGTCACTCAAGCATTAATCTATTGCTATGCAAAGTTTCGTAATACAGACATATTTAGATATATAGCTTTGGTATGTAGAAGTAACATTATTAGACCAATAGACAATCTTATTTTTATGTCTATGAAAGTTTATTAAAATGTTTGTGGGTTATGTAGAGTTTATAGCGTTTTCTAATATATTTTTTTTCTAGTGCCACCCTCTTTTTTTGTTCTTACATGTCCAGTCCATCCTTAGATTGCCTAGAAGAGAGCGCTCATAGCGATAAGGCTACCTTTGTATTTCTACTACTCGTAGCATATATTTATGTATGGTTTTCTGTGTCTGTGGTACAATAAAGAATTATCTATCTATCTATTATTCACCCCCACATTTACGCATTGTGTGACGGCATCACGATCACAAAATACTGCACACTCTGATATAAATAAAATCAGACAATATTGTATTCCCAATACAATAATTGTCGAACACTCAATACCCGTCATTAATACCAACCACCAATAATTCCCAAGGAACTCAAGAGTCTCAACCCCTAATGACCGACGGGTCTTTTAGACCCCTGGACATCAAAACAAACACCGAGGTCACGTGACCACGCAATAGCAAGTACGGAATATGTCAATTATAATTAATAGGGAGCAAGATTATTGGTATCGTATTGTCCAGATTTAGTCTGACGTGGAGAGTTTGTAAGTACGTATTGTTGGTTCGATTGTGAACGGATTTGTTGGGTAGTTTCAACCTTTGAAAGGATAATTTGAGGTACATAAGGATGAGAAATACTAAGCTCCATAACAAAGTATCGGAATAATAGTTCCGATACTTTGATGAGGCTTAGCAACAAAATGTGTGTATCTGTATGATTTGCAACTACATATTTTATGTGGTTTTTTTGCTATTATAGTGTGTAACTCGCACTGGGACAATTTTCTAGGAAAATTTAATAAACAAAAAATTTTCGACTTCGACGGGGTTTGAACTCGCAACCCTCCGAGTAACGAGATGCGCTGCCAGTTGCGCTACGAGGTCAAGTAACGGAGTCGAAAAACTCTGGGACTTAGTTCGGACTCAAGCGCTGATAGCTCCACCTACAGGTAAATATTTATACTTCGGTTAGTATAGACTATAGAGTATTTATCGTATGCTCGCTGACATATTTTTAACTTTAAGCGATCTAAACACCTACTAATTAGTATTAAAACAAAACAAACTATTTAACCCTAGAGTACTAATATAAATTTACTACAGCTTAATACTAATGATCGCCTAAAATTATTTGTAGGCTTCTCTAGTTCTTTGTATGACAGGATAGAATTAGGCACTCTCCCATACTGTCTTACAAAAGCTGACGAAGATCGTGTTGAATATTTATGCTCATGTAGGTACTCTCTATCTCTTCACACCAAAACTACTGAACGAATCAGGCTGAAATTTTTCATAATTATAAGCATATGCTTGGAATAAAGCAAAGCCTACTTTTTATTCCATAAAACAGTTCGCTTGATATCGAAATAACCGTTTCTATTAAGCAACACGTACGAAGACGCGGGCAGAACGTAGTACGTATTTTAATAAATGAGCACAAGGTAGGTACGCCATCTTTACACACGTTCCATTAACCATACAAACATTTCCTTACCCGACCCGTCAACTCAAGTGTTCCTAAATTAATGTATTCCGAGCGTTTCCCATAGTTCTCACACACGTGTGGTGTCCTTGCCAAATATTGTCTTTGAGGACACCCTTGTAGCGCCACAAACTTATCTTTATCGGTGGTCAAAATTGGAACTAAAACCAAAAGACATTATCTGTCATTGCTATTAATATTTAAGTACTTTTTATCAGAATACTTTACCAAAGAAAAGTTCAAAACATCAGATGTAATGATAAATATCGTATTTATATGCTTTTAGAATTGAAACATTTGATTTGACTCTCTGATTCTACTAAAAAAATTAAACAGCTAGCGCCACTGCCAACGGTAAAGTGACATTGGCGGCGCTAGTGTCGAATGCTCAATTCAATGAAGTACAATTAGTGAGGATGTATTGTTTGATTGTTGAAGGATGGTTTTGTACGTTGTCAGCGGAAGGGTTAAGAGGACATGTTGGGATATTATGAATATTTGACGATCGTTGTAAGGAACGGTATAGTTGATTTGGTCCACTTTGTACCTTGGAACAAAAGAGGACGCAAGATGACACTTTATTTTGATCTCCTGATACTGCACTATACCTACTGAGACCAGTATATACTGGTCTCTCTCTGAGTTCTGACCAAAATCATTTTTATTCTTTTAATTTTAAAACTTTTGTAGATACGTTCTTATTTAAATTGCTAAAACATCTCTTTATTAACAAAGTAAATTACAATCAATTAATGGAAAAAAAATTACTAGTATTGTGCATTGAAACAATTGAGCTAACTGCTTTTGCTAAAGCAAAAAAAAATGTAAAAAATGCCACGTTTTGTTATCAGTAGGTAGGTACAACTTCACCAGACTGTTACCTTATAAGACGGTTTTTTTGTGTTTAAAAGGGGATGTAAACTGTTACGTAGGACTTTTTTTATGATAATAAGCACATGCATCACTGCATCACATGATAAAACTCAAAAAAAAAACTTTTTTTTTTCTAAAACTAAATGTCTGGTATTTTTATATTATTTTTCCGTGTTCTGTGATCGAAGATGAACCCGCCTTGAAAGTTCGGTTCTTCATTTTTGTTACGCCCTGTTTATCTCATACAACTTTCGTTGATTGGCTGCATTCGTTTAGACGCACATTTATTAATACGCATAATGACCAATGAAAAAAGCATCATGATGATTGGTCATTTTGCGATTGGTCATTTTGCGTATTCATGAATACGCAAAATGACCAATAGCAATTCGGTAACGAATAAAAACAAGAAAATAAAACAACGATCGACAAAACTAGACGATCACGCAAAATCTTAATCGACCAGCTGAGATCAGACTTGAAACAAAGGCCTAGATCATCACCGGAAATTGCCCATCTGCGGCCCTTACACCAATCTTAACATTCAATAAATTGCCCGTCCGTACTGACCCCTGCAACCAAACTTCACATTAAACTCTGCAAGGCCCAAAGTTATTACAAACTAAATTCCACTAAATTATTTATTGTCCCCAATCCTTATCAGAAATTCAAACTGACTTATTTGATATAACCGTTTACCTCAACACAAACAACTGGTCTTATTAGACCGCCCCCGGCGGCGCCTCTGATGATAATCCGAGCCTGACGTATATGCTAATGTTTACCTGATTTAGATAATATAGATGTGGCAACACTCTTGGTCGGGGAGCTGGTTGCGCTATAATATTTTTGTTTGATTTGCTCATGGTGGCTTTCGTATCACTGCGACCATAAGGGGCCTGCGGATGATGATTTGCCCATACAAACGTACTATCAAAATGATTTGTAATTCGAGCATATTTCCACCAGAAGATTCAACAACTTTTCAGTCATCTTTTTTGGTATTACGAAACATAATAATTCACGAATTGAAATTGCAAGCAGCTGTCGCCGGATTCTTATGTAAACGTCTTCAAGAAAAGCGTAGAGCTGCTACACGTCTTGCTACGAAGTGCTACGACAGTGGTAGCATTCCGTAGCGGCAGCTACGGTCCTTCAAGGAAAGAACGAAACCCTCCAAAAATTGCGATTCGGTTTTGTTTCAGGTGGAAATGAGATCTTTTAGATAGATTAAGATTTACAAGCAACCACTACATCTGATTTAAAAACAAACAATAACATTAGGCTGTAGGTAATTTCTCTAACACGCTTCTTTCGTTTCCAATGACTTTGGAGCTAAATAAAATAAATGGATACGTTGTTTATCCAACATTATAAATTATTATTCATTATAAGTTGGCATAAATTCGACATCATTTTATGTCTCTCTATATCTTCGTCCGACCGACGCCAGGTCAATTTCAGTGTGAAGTTATCTCTAATATCGCCGGATTAGGCTTCCGTTTTCGTATTGGATGTTAGTTTGGCTTTGTTTGTGATGTGCCGTCTATGGTTTCAGAGAGATGAGTCAAACTTTATGTCGTAAATTGCAAATGGAGCTTAGAGTCCAAAACAAACGTATACCTACATCATATTTATATGAAAGCCAGCTATAAAATAAAATAAAACGGATACAATTTTCTCAATGAGTCGGTAACTTTAAAAATAAAATAAAAAATAATGGTGGACAATTCACACAGCATTATCTAGCCCCAAGCTAAGCAGAGCTTGTGTTATGGGTACTAGATAACTGATATACATAATACAATTCAATACATAGATAGATATTTTTTATTATACATACGACCAGAACACCCTGAACAAATGTCTGCAGATCGTACACACATTTGTCCCGAGGCGGGAATCGAACCCGCAACCTCTACGTCGCAGGCAGGCTTTCGCCCACCGTGCTACAGAGATCGTCAACTTTAAATAAATATTACTTAAAAATCAGGAAAATTATGTTTTTTCATAGCTATACACCGCAGAGGCTGGCTGTTTCAAATTTCTAGCTCTAGTCAATAAATACGGCATGTGTATTTTTACTCAAAATTACATAAAATGCATTTATTCGGTTTTCATACAGCAGTGCTATACAGCGGGGCAATGCAGCTAGTGTCTTGGGCACGCTTCCGACTGGTATTGATCAGGTTGAGCTACTTGTAGATTGTTTGCAACAGTCTGCAGTTAGCTCAATTGTTTCAATTGCAAGTACTAGTTTTAATTTAATTCTATTATTTGATTTTAATTTTCTTTATTATATAACATAATTTATGCGGTATTTGCAGTAAGTCGACGATATTTATAATTATTGCTAAAAATTATCAGTACGTTGGTTGCTCACTTTATTTTTGATTACAAATCGAATACATTTCTAGAATAAAATCACATCAAACGTCAAAATTCAATATTGAACCGTGTAACCCTCTCCCTTGCATGAGGTTGTAACAGTTAACAACGATTGCTTCCACGTCTGGCCTATTGTCATGTTGATGTTGCTGGAGATATTTGCTGTGGATCTCAACATTTCATATATTTTAGTTTTTGTGTCTCGGCTTAGCCGGTAAAAATGCTGAATAGCGAACCGCGTTTGGTATGCCTACTGTTAACTAATCGGTGTTACTACAAATCCATCGTCGGAAGCATGACTGTACTTTACAATGACACACATCCTGAGTTATGTTTCTTGTTCTTGTGTTTCGGCTTTTTACCCGACTACCGACAGGGGAGGGTTATGTATTTCCAAGTCCAGAAATGACAGTACAGTAAACCGCAATAAAGTGTGATCTCAAAAGTTAATGACAGAGTACCACTTCATTTATGGATACAGAGGCCAGACATCGTAATGATGTCTGATATCAGTAGTTATTTTATCACACCATCATTATTTTGTATTATGTTTAAAATCCTAAGAATTCGTTTTTACCATCGTGGCTATCTATATTTATTTATTTACTTATTTATTTGATGGAAAACCAAAGGCATACACAGAGTGACAAATTGATAATTACCAGTAAGCTTATCGAAGGTTTTCACGGGTAGTTATCAGAATAGTAAAATTAAGACTGAACATAAGTGACTAACCTACACGTATTACCTATATTTAAGTGTTTTGAGCTACATTATTTTAAAAAACTACAATTTTCTTCATCATTTATTATCTTTTGTGCCAAAAAATTCTCCGCGGCGCCGCCTGGCCAAACTGACGCTAGTACAGAATATGTCAAGGTCAAATTGTCTACACAAATGGTTAAAATTGTTACTCGCTCGCCACAAGAAAGAATTTTGACGAGACTATACTAATAATATAAATACGAAAGTGTGTTTGTTTGTCCTTCTTTCCTAACTAAGCAACCAATCGACTTGATTTTTGGTATGGAGTTAGTTGAAAGGATGGAGAGTATCATAGACTTATCCCATAAATCAGTTCTCCTGGGATAGAAATAACCTTAAATAACGCGTGCGAAGCCGCGAGCAGCAGCTAGTCTGAAATAAATGATGAATGAAATGGCCTGGATCAGCTTTTTTTATAATTGAATAATATAATTTATAAATAACTTACATGAAATAAAATACAATCTGTTTTGTAAGGTGACGAATATAAGTATTATCAATCTATCGATCTAAAAAGTAAAGAAAACAACATTTTTGTAATCAAAAATTGAGTCCCAATCCCAATCAAAAAGGATAAAACTTTGAGAAACTTTTAAATTAAAAGCACCAGTAAACGTTGCCAACACCGATAAATGCATCTAATGCGGTTTTTAACGAACGTGCCAGAGATATCATTATTTTCTCGTACTGGCAACATCGATGCAATTATCGGTAGGGAAGTTTTTAAAATAAGTTTTGTTTTTATGCTTGCGATAAATGGTTTGCGGCAGAACATGGTATGATAGTGATAAAGTTCTTGAACAAGGGTAGCATAACTTTTAGATGGTAGAACCTGTTTGTCATTTTGTGTCATGGTAGAACCTGTTTGTCATTTTGTGTTTGTCATTACGTGTAATTTGCACACATATTTTTTAGTAGGATTTTTTTTGCTTGCACAATTGAAATATTTATAAAATAACAAAATACAAGGATTTGTAGGATTAGTTCTACTACTTAGTTGTCCTTACAAAAAAAAAGTAATTTAAACAAAAGAGGATCTGTTCTTTTACCTATATAAAACCTAAACATCATTATATCATTTTACTATCCTTGACCATTCCTCAAATAAATTTTAAGCATCGAGAAAACAATAAAATATGATTAAAACTGGCTCTACTGAATCAAAATGTCCAGTAGGTATCTAATGTTACACAAAAATGTTACGCGTAGCATATCCGTCATTATTTTATTCATTTCCAAAAACCTTGGTCTCTTCCTCAGAGATACAAAATCGGAAAATCAGCTCCACATACACTCCAGGATGTATCTCGTAAATTCAGTGCATACGTTGCCATCGCATTAATTTGAAGGAAGTCCATCGTAAAGTTTTACGAGAGCTCTATCGACTTCCGAAAGGGTAACGTTACGTTTCCACTTGGTTTATGACTTCGGATGATGGCAGCTTCTTGTAGGGAAATCGCTAAATTATGTATTTGTTGAAGTATTTGCTTTTATTTGAGACTAGGTGTTGCTCGCGGCTATGCACGCATTTGCCAGGGTGTAAACTAAAGTTTAACATCTAAGTTCTTGCAAAATTTTTGTCTCAGACATTTAGTGGTTTTAGCGTGAAGCTTCTTTACAAATATATTTTTTAATTCATCCGTCCATCCAAATCACATCTTTGTTAGTAAGTGTTAAAAAAATGTCTGAAAGTCACAGTTGGAATTTTTTCAGCTTTGTAAGTACAGTACATCATACTAATATTGAAAATGTTAAAATTTGGATATCACCCCAAAACAACTGACCGGAGCAAGCAAAAATTTTGCCTACTCCGTTCATTAAAAATGTATAGTAGGTTTAGATCTTAATCACACTTTAAGCTTTTTATCACTTGAACCCGTTCTTATGGGCTCAAAATAACCTTAAAACATTTCCAAAGACCGAAAGTTACGTAAATAAAAAATACTAGATAACACACAGCATCATTTCTATCCAACTAAGCAGATCTTCTGCTAATAGCAGATCTTTGTAGATTTTGAATATCGTATTTTTAGGGTACTTTTTAATACCGTATGCAACGCGTGCGAAGTCGCAGTTACAAACATGTTGTTTTATAAATCCTTATAAAATTCTTAGACCATTCTTATCATTTTATCAATGTCCTCCAAAAGATTATCCATTCGCTACCGATTCCAAATGGATTGCAGCAATCCAATCCATTCGAGGATTCCTTATTATGTAGATACTGAAAAGATGGATCGTGTTCTTGAACTGATTTCAATGCTTTTGTGCTACTTTTGTGGAAGATGTTTTGATATATTTTTTAGAAGATTTCAAATTTAAGACTTCCGATATAAATCCATACTAATATTATAAATTCGAAGGTAGCTCTGTCTGTCTGTCTGTTACCTTTTCACGCCTAAGCAGCTGAATGGATCTTAATGAAGTTTAGCAGGTAGGAAAATTGACACCAAACATTATGTTGCAGACCAAATTAAAATATCATAACCATTTCATTCAAGAGTTTATTTCAGACTGCTTTCAAAAACAAAATCATTTTCGAATGTTACAAAAAAAACTAATTTAAAAATATTTTATTGTTTTCTACATTTTGTCACCAGCCAGCCTCCCTCAAGGCTTGAAAGAGGCTGGCGTCGTTGGTGCGGAAGTTTGGTCACCAACATGCCCAGGGACGGATTATAGACTACTAGCAGCGCCTCGCGGTTTCAACCGCGTAGTTCCCGTTCCCGTAGGAATTTCGGCATAAAAAGTAACCTATGTCCTATTCCAGACTATAATCTATCTCTGTGCCAAATTTCATCCAAATCCGTTCAGCCGTTCTGGCGTGATAAAGGAACAAACATCCATCCATCTATCTATCCATCCATCCATCCATCCATCTAAACTTTCACGTTTATAATATTAGTGAGATTAGTGAGATTTGAAAAGCGCGTGGAATCTGCGGCCAGCAGGTAGTAATAAATTAATAAAAAAGTAATTTTGGATTTTCACACAGCGTAACGTATGAAGGAAAACCTTCGGGGCGTAGACCAGTCGGCCGCCCTAGGCATCGCTGGATCGACGAAGTCGAAGCCGATCTCCGCGAACTCGACGCCCACAGCTGGCGAGAGACAGCTCAGAACCGAAATGCCTGGAGAAGTCTTGTGTCGGAGGTCAAGATTCACTTCGGGTCGCTGAGCCATAGGGGTAAGTAAGTAACTAAGTCTAACCCCAAACTAAGCACCTTAAAATGTTTTGATTATGTAACTTGTAAGTTAATGACAAAAAAAATTACAATCAAGAAATAAAATAAAATTAAAACTAGTATTTACAATTGACACAGTTGAGGTAACTGCAGACAGTTGCAAACAATCTACAGGTAGCTCAACTGATCCATATCAATACCAGTCGGAAGCGTGCCCAAGACGCTGGCTGCATTGCCCTGCTGTATAGCAATGCTGATGCGCTGCGCCAGATACTCACCAGCTCTCGGGTCACGCGTCCGCGTCGCTTCGACCAGACGTTCAGATATTTTTTTTTGAGCTCGGAGAGCCTCGGTACCCCACGGACCTAGTAAATTAATTACGACATTAGTGTGTCACTCATTGGCCCTATTTAACTGCTGATATACAATATGTTTATACATTTGATTATGAACGAATAGAGAGCGAAGAAACGCTAAAAATAGTATTAAACATATAAATTCTATATTACATCTGAATTAATCAGCTACCTCTTCATTGTAGAAATCTGGGCTGGGAATTCTTAATAGAATTTGAAAATCCTTTTTACCCTTAGATGTATAGCAATGACTCTAAAAACATTTCTACAAAGATTAAAACAGCACGTGTCCCCACTTTAAAAAAAATATCGTATCGTAGGATACCCATGGCATTTTTTTAATACAGCCAAAAATCCTAACCCTAATGCATTTCAACATAAAGCTCAATTCGTTTAAATATTTTCAATAGCGAGGTGTAAAGTGGGTGGGTTTGCAATAAATTTTAAATCCATTAGTTCAAAGTACACATGTTCGGGGTCCGTACACACCATTTAACTTTATGAGGTTCAAATTCGGTGAATTGTTACGCACTCTGGTTTGAAATGGTAGTTGGTAGGCTCTTATGGAAATCTGGGGAATAGAAAATGAAAATTAATCGAATTGAAACTTTAAAAGAAAGGGCCGCGCTACGCTTTATTTTTTGACAACATGGCTTCGATAAAAGTAAAAAAGGAAGATACGGTACGTTCTACCAGCGCTCACTCAAAAACTGTACCGTGTTACAGATGAAATAATGATAAGATATCGGATTATCAGAAAATTGAAAGTTTGGTATATCTACTTACGCGGGAAAATATGTGATGCCTTGGGCTTTGTTTTTTGTTTTGGAGCTATTTGTACACCTAGTGAACGTACACGAGGGCATTGTCGTGGTGTTTTAGTCGAAATCAACAAAATTATACGTCGTAGCAAGCACGCGCAACATAAACACCACCGCCCGCGCCGCCGCGCCGGTCCGACTATGACTGAGGTAAGGGAACATAGTTGAACCTTACTTGAGCCATACACTTTCGAGATGGTAATGCCTCATCTCCTTTTTTTACTTTTATCGAAGACTATGGTGTCAAAAATAGCGTAGTACGGGGCAGGTGATTTAAGATAATTTTTATAAAATCCAGTTTGAACTCAAAGCTTTTTTTTTCCTTGAACCTCGCAAGACGTCTTGGTACTGTCACCAGATAGGTTTGTTTGTTTGAATTGAATAGGCTAAATTAGAATCCTACCTTATTCCCTTCCGTAAAGAAGCGAACAAGAAACCTTTGAATTAAATCATTTTTAACGAGATATTTACCATGACTTGATTTTTGATAGAGGATAGGTCGGTATGTCTGCCAATAAAAACCATATCGCAGTAACTTCAATTATTCCGTGATCATGGCGGCGCATGAAACTGAGCTGATAATATTTGAAAACTCAAAAATCAAATCATGGTAAATATTCCGTTATAAATGACATAACTGTTAATAGGCGGTCGTGGTGTAAGAATCGACCCCTCTATTTTTTTATCTGCTTTGGGTGGCTTGTGTGTCACTGCGACCATGATAGGCCTATTGTTATTGCCAATAATATACGTTCACCCCTGAAGCTGCGGCGTTCATGATTCGCTACTAACCCTTGCAGCTGCTAGGAACCCCAGGATTTTCGCCTGGGCGGTGCAGGTGCTTGCCCAGGTGGATTCTACGTTTTTGTATCAGTGCATTGCACTCTTCTAGCAGATGGAGAGGCATTTCCTCCGGTTCCTCGCAGAATCTGCAGAATTGTGTGTCGCATAGCACTAGTTTGAACATGTGCTTGTTAAGGGACAGTGCCTAAAAATAAGGAAAAATAGACGATTCTAAGGTTTTTATTTATTATAGTACTGTGGGTAATTTCTAAGAAATTAATAAATCCCAAAAATTTACGATCTCGACGGGATTCGAACCCGCACCTTCCCCTTCAGCGCAGGGTTGCTCTTTTTCCAACAAGATCACGTAGCTTAGTTGGAAAAAGAGCAACCCTGCGCTGAAGGGGAAGGTGCGGGTTCGAATCCCGTCGAGATCGTAAATTTTTGGGATTTATTAATTTCTTAGAAAAATAGACGGTTTTGGACGAGGCCATCACAAGCAAAAGGTTCAATAAAAAAAACTTAATCTTAAGTAAATAATACATAATAATGTACTCATAACCTAAGTAACCACCCAACCTAAGTAAATAATACATAATAATGTACTACATAATAAGCTTTACGTACAAAGCTTTTTTTTTGGGGTCTTTAGTCAACTGAGGCCGCTCGAACTCATCCCGCGGTATCAGTTGACCTAATGAATGTTTTGAATCGGGCAACTGACCCTATTGATACATTTTTGCATTCAAGAAATAAAAGGTTTTCTTTTATTTATTTATGGGCAGAATGGATTGATGTCCTCAAACATAGTATACCACTCACTTACCATGCAATGCTTTATTTACCAATATTTTGGAAGTTTCTTTAGGTGAGTTATTGTACACGCACCAAAGTATAATTGTATTTGTAATAAGCATAACGTCCAATAAATTACTTTTCCTTCATCCAAACACAAAAATAACATAACAAAACACTTTTCAATGCCCATTCATCCATTATAATCTAATAATAGCTAACACAGTAATTTTGTTTGTTTGTCCGTACGGTCACTCCAATTTCGATAATACTATTCGAAAAATACATTTACGAAAAAAATCTCCCCTTAACCAGTGAAGCGTAAAAAGTTGTCTCCTACCCCTTTCAATAGTGCTATGGTATAAAAGACCCATTTATCATTATTTTGCTATTTCTTTTTTTTGTGATTGATAATGTGCTTATAGTTTTCTTAATCGATTGTTTGTGGTGTGATTATGGTTCGGTTTTTTGTATTTTATTATTTTGAAGTTGAACGGTAAATATGAGGTAACACCCCTTCGATTTTGTAATTAATTATCGATTTTGTATTATGATAAGATAACAATAGAAAATCATTTATGATATTTAATCTGAATTAAAATGGAACTTATATTTTCTTCAATGTTATATTTTGATTTTTATTTGAAAAAATATTTTGTAATATATATTTGTAATACGACTTTGAAACTTTACAACACCCACATGTGAACGCTTATTAGTAAAAACACATAAATATATCAAAACTGAGTGGCCAAAGCAAAATGGGGTGTATTTTCTAAATTTGAGCCCTTGTCTGGGGTAGCGTTGCGAATTTTATAACATTTACACTTGAACCCGATGAAATGTTAAAAATACATTGTCCATAAACTTCGGGGTCATTTGTACCCGGTCACACTTGATTTAGGTGTTAACTATGGTTTCATTTTCTTGTTAGCTTTATTTTTGTGAAACTGAATTCTCTAAGTCATCGTAAAAAATAGATACCTTTTTAGTGGGACATGGAAAATAATATAACGGATGTCGATATGCTAGCACGTGACGGTGAGTTTATATAAACTTTTTCCATTTTTGAATTTTATTGGAATGTACGCCTAAAAACGGTATACATTATTATTATTATCCAAAAAGTATTTAAATTTATAAAAAATGTGTAGACGTAGGTCGATTATTTAGTAATAAGACTGATCATAAATCTAAAATTCTTGCACTCCAAAGTAATAAACGCAACATAGTTAGCCACAGAAATTAAATCACACAAAGCGGTTATAGTGAGATGTTTCAAAACTGTCCTCAATTTACACTGTCCATTTAATTTACGCCGTCACGGGGTAAGACGTCGTTACAATGTAAATCTGACCACGTGTGGTCGTTTAGGCCGATGCGGACAATATCGCAATTTTGAATTTCACGCGGCGATTGGGGGGTTAAGTTAATTGGGTATTCTTGAAGTTATGCTCGAAACTTTAAATGTACCTACCTGTTTAGTTTTGTCTGTATTTTATTACCCGACTACCGACAGGGGAGGGTTATGAGGTTAGCACCCTATGTTTGTATGTTTGTATGTTTGTATGTTTGTATGTTTGTATGTATGTATGTATGTGGCCGATTTCTTTGTTCCCACGTAGGGCTGAAACTACTGGTTCGATTTCAACAAATTATGTATCGATTGATTCGTCTCAATACCCCGATGGTTATAGGCTATAGGATTTAGGGCTCCGACCCCGAATAAGCCTTCAAAACGCGTATTAAAGTTTAGGTAGCCGCAGGCTGCAGGCCCCATAGAGAAAAATTACAATACCTACGACCTTTTTTCATTTTCAACTCTATGCCTATCAAATATGACCGATACGTCATTCTATTTTGTCAATGTAAATGTTTCAAACTTTTATAACTTTCACGTAGTCGGGTTGTAGTTTTTAACTTTATCTTGTTTTAGTAAAACAGTGACAACTGTTATTATGATGCGTTTAGTTGGTTTGATGGTCTACGGTTTGTGGACAGCGAAACGCTAGCAGATTTATGTACGCTGTTTTTATTTGCTGCCCGCGGAGTTTGTTTCGCAAACTTTCAAAAATCTAAAGCGTGCCCTATTAGTTGCATTGTCCATCATTATTTATTTATTTGGTAGTCACAATATTCAGCACGTTTGATTATCTAAAACCACAAATAATTTTGTTTCCAATCAACGTAATTATCCAGTTATTAGTGTAACCTATCCGTGGTTTATCGAACCCCTAATCATCTGGCAGCAGAAGGGTTAAATTAATTAACGGTTAATTAATTAACTGGTGATTGGATCTTCTCATTTTCTAGTCCAGTGACAATTACATGACATTTTGACATGATGAGGGTTTTAATTTGAATTATCTACTCAATCATTTTAATTGATGTAAGCATATTAATATTTTGTGTTTGCATTTTTAACATGTTAATTCAATATCAACAATTTGTTTTTATAGTGGTAGAGTATTCCTGTGTAAAAAAAAAACGAAAAACAATAACAAATTATCAAAAAGAATGTTATTCCCACGTTTTCTAGCATCATTTATTTTGTCAAAACACCTATTATGTCAAACTAAGTCATCATTAAAAATCAAACTCCATTTGAACATCATTTCACATTGTAAAAATGATATCAACTGCAAAACGACATCTGTCAATAACAGTCAATAGCAATTGTCGACTGTCAAGTATCGAATGTCAACGTTTAATGGTCTGTCAAAACATATAATCGGTTAATGACTTTAAACTGTACATTATTGTCAGTAACTGCACTTATTCTTGATGTATGGTGTGATGACAGATTTTGGAGGATTCTCATAGTTTGTTAGTATTGTGTCATCGTTGGTGACAATGAGTACATGATAAAGTAATTAAATTAATCAACAGTTAAGGGCAGAATATTCGATCCATTTTGTGAAAAGGACAGGCATAGAATTTTGTGTTCACAAGAGTGAGATAGGGCACAGCAACGCAAGCCCAAAAATCAAGTTTTTTCTTATTATCAAAATTAAAAAAGGTTTTGAGAAAAACTAACCGTAGAATATTCTTCTAAACGGCGTTGCCTATTTTCTGATATGTTTTTTGAGAGTAAAACGTTGATACACTAGAAGTACAACAACAAAAACCACAAAAAACTATCCTTTCTTCGTAATTTTTATCATCAGGTGAAGTGATAAATATCGTGTTCTGATCCAACTACAACAGAAATTTTAGTCCAATCAAAACAAAGGATATTTGATCGTTTAAAATTGAATCGAAAATTGGCTAAATTCGAATATCCTGGCCTTAAAGTTTACATGCACGAGCAGAGAGTGGAATGAGCTTCCAGTGTCAGTTTTGAACCAATTTCAAATTCTTAAGTATGAATACTGTTTTTTTTTTTTAGTTGTAGGACTAACACTTATTTCTGCCGTAGCACGGGGATTGTTGTCTAAAATAGACAATAATGACATTGCATCGCCATACGTTGCGTACATTATTGAAGTTGATGGAATGCATTTCAAATAATTTACGCATTCGATGACGAAGTGACGTAAGTTTTATCTGGCTGGAGAATAAAGAATAGAATAAAATTTTCTCTTCTTACTATATTATTATAAAGTCTGCTGCCAAGATTTCCTTTAATCCCTTGCTGGTCAATTAAGGTTGTTCGTCGCGGGTTGGCGCGAGTTTTTTTTTGTAGTTTTTAATTTATTGTTATCTTTTTATTTTCTATTTGTATTTTGGGAGCATTTGGGAAAATGTCGATTTCGCATTTCCCCAAATGCTCCAAAAATACCAGCGAATAGAAGTAGGTTTTATCATGAGTTGAAAAATGAAAAATGGTTTACAATTTGCGGCAAATTACTTTTTTGCCAGTTTTATTGCTTGTGACACGTAGAAAAAATTAAAACCTAAAAAAAAAAATCTTGCGTCAACCTGCATCGAATCACCTTAGGACGTATTCATGAGTTTTATAGTTATAATAGTTATACTATTAGTTAAATATATTAGTTATAATAGTTATACTATTCTTAATTGACCAGCTAAGATTTTCCCTTGCTCGCCTAACAATTTTTACTTTTATAATTTATTCAAATTTAATTTTTGACTATAATTTTGTTATTATTAACTAGCGCAGCTTGCGGTTTCGCCAGCGTTGAATTCACAATTTCATGGTTTTGCATTTTTGCGCGAAACTATATATAGGTAACTATTTTTATACACTTAAAATAGCCTAAGTTACCGCTATCAGATACTGTAGACTTTTTAAACAAGCATTTTCACTTCATCCAATTAAACAGCTAAAGGAAAATATTTTACGGCCGACAGTAAAATCCTCACACATTATTGGAGTGGAAAACGGCCACATAAAATTTTAAGTAGTTTGTACTCGAAAATATGAAGGAACTCGTAAAGTGGGTAAATAATACAAAATACAATAAGAGCTAGTATTGGAGAGTGTGTATTGAGGAAGATAGTAAAGCTGCGGTACACTGGGAATTGCGTTTCCGTTTTATTCTTGGGGTTTTCTTTATTGATATTAATTAATCATACACACAATGTTTCCTTACATGATCATCTTACTTGTCGACTCAAGAAATATTCGTGAGTGCATCGAGCCACTGTCCCAACGCCGCACAAGATGAGGCTACGCACTTGTGTCAAGCTTTGCTTTGCAAGAAAATGTATGGCATTTTACGGAAATGCCGCGCACTCGGTGCCAATAGGTGCGCGATGCTGCATACTATTATATTCATATAAAGATTTAGAAAATTTGATGACTGCAGGGAGTGCCGCGTCTGCCGTGCTCCCAGGTGCGCGCTCAGCTTTATTGTTCTATCATCTCTCAGCCTTACCTCAGCAACCTTTATTGGTCCACTGCTGGACGCAGGCCTCCCCCTAATAATAGCAATAAGGTTTTTATCTCCTGGGGGGTAATGCCCGTAATCCCCACGCTGGCTGGTTCTATCATCACTACTGGTCTATTCAGAGCGAGTGCATTGAGCCGCTGTCGCACTGGCACGCACGGAGAGGCTACGCACGTGTGTCTAGCTTCGCTTTGCAAGAAAATGTATATGATAACGTCCACTGCAACCCACAAACACGTTACACACGAATACGGGATTAATGACGCCATTGCTACACGCGTGGCCTCCAGCTTAAAGTTATTGATAGATATTTGACGACCTTTGTGGCGCGGTGGGCGAAGGTCCGCCAGCGACGACGGTTGCGGGTTCGATTCCCGCCTTGGGATTTGTACGATCTGCAGTTATTTGTTCCGGATGTTCTGGTCGTTTTCTATGTACAGTAAAAAGTATTTATCTATGTTAATGTATTGTAAATTAATAGTGTATATCAGTTATCTAGTACCCATAACACAAGCTCTAACTAACGCTGCTTAGCTTGGGGCTAGATAATGCTGTGTGAACTGTCCAGCATTTTTTATTTATTTTAGGAGTAAAACCATCACAAACTTTTTGCGCTCTGTACACCACTACCCTAATCGTCGTCACCAGTAGGACCACAACTAGTCGCGGTCGTAAACATTTACGACCCTACGGGGATTAAGCGAACTGTCAGGTTTTATTAAAAAAAATGTTGTTGTTTATTGAGAAGATGTTCGTGCCAATAAATACTTCTTAAAAAAATTGTCGGCTCGGTATTTAGCAAAGTTTATTTTCCGTGTTCGGACCACGTTGGGCCGAAGTTAGCGGACGAACGCGGAACAACTCATTTATAAGAAACAATCTTTTTATCCGACTTTGAAAAAGGGAGGAGGATTCTATGTTCGGCTATATTAACTTTAGTTTTTGTCTGTTGTCGTTGATCTGTGGTATGTATGTTTTTTTTATGTAAATTCATTATTAACTCCGTCAATGATGGATTGATTATGAAAATTCTTTCGCTAATATACCTACATATACGTCGCTTTTGTGGTGGTCTCATAATAAGAATATTTCCAAGGAATAAGTACGTGTCCGGCAAAATGAATTTTAAGTCGGTCGAAAAATTAAAACACGTTATTATAATGGTCAAACTAATCACCCTGGGAAACGTGTTAATATTAACCCTTAAAATCCTGTCCAAATTTCATTTAGAAAATGGAATAACACGGACTTCCCGTGTCAAAGTGACCAGTGGTCAGTAATCCAATTGGAGCACCGTGCTCTATCTGTTTAGTGGATATTTTGTGGGAATGCGGATTATTTTGTATTCTCATAGTATCCACGAATGTTGTCATAAAATCCATCATAAATTAACAATAATCTAAATACTATAAGTCAAACGCAAGGAGGATCTTTATCTCCTTGGGACTCCTTTTAGAGCGTCCATCGACTCCTTGCGACCGCTACAGTGTCGTCGGTCCATCGAGTGGTTGGTCTCTCAATTTTTCGTTTTGCGTTAAAACACGCTCGCCTCCCGAGAATTACATATAATTTGAACAGTTTCTGTCCGTAGATTATCTCGCATTGTTTTTGCGACAAAAAGTAGTCTAAACTTCTAAAGTTTGTCGCAGATCAAAGTCGTACTAATACCACGCAGCACAAAAGTATGCACCAAATGTGGATTTTAACTCGTAACATTTAGATGCATTTGATATTGACGGTATCAGATGACTGGCAGTTCGCAGGTCAGTCGTTTGAGACTGTGGCATATTCCCTGCGTGTTGTAAATCCACACGTAAATCACTGTAAAATTCACGAAAACATAATAAATAATAAATAAATATTACTGGAAAATTTACACAGCGTTATCCAGCCCCACCCAAGCTAAGCAGAGCTTGTGTTATGGCTACTAGATTACTGATATACATATTATAATACATTGCATAGATAGATATTTTTACTACATATAGAAAACGACCAGAACACCCGGACCAAATAGATCGTATGCAGATCGTACAAAATATTTGTCCCAAGGCGGGAATCGAACCCGCAGCCTTCTGCGTCGCAGGCGGACCTTCGCCCACCGCACCACAGAGGTCATCAAGACACAGTTAATATACAAGTTTATGGCCATATTTGAAGTCATATTTTGGTGTTGCGTGGGAGCCGCGTTGGATTAATGTGCGCAGAGCTTTTATATAGCACAGCAGATTATAATATTCATCAACATAGACATCTACCTAATTATTGTTTTATGAAAATATTTTCATAATTTAATTACTTGGGTTACCCATCCATTCTGAAAACTTGGTTCCTCCTCTCTGTTACTCATATTCCCACAAACATTATTCTGCGGATAATGCAATAAACAAGCTGTCAAACTGACCAGTGGTGAGAGGGTTAAATCCACTTTAACGCCTCATTTCAAGGGTTCGATGACAAATCGTCCTTTCTACAGAAATGCATGACTATAACTTTGTAGCAAGAAATCAAATGATCACACGAAATGTCATTGTAGGTTATAGGCAACGAACTTTAATAGTTAGGTTAGGTAGGGTTCTAGGAACCAAAAGCTTTCTATTCTATGATTTAATTAACTTACCTATACTACCTAGGTACTGGGTTCAAGAATCGAAGATATTTTTTGTCAACAACGACTTATATGAATGAAAACTGATAACAATAACAGAAATCAACAAGGCAGCATACCCGGACATTGTTTTCAACATCTGCGACTTGCTCTGTTTCAGTGTCGTAAACTGTTTTCCACAATTTTTTTTGTTTTGTTTGGGTAACACATTGTGTAAGTCCTTTAACAAATAAATTAATATTCTGTATTCTATTTTATTCTAAGTGTGTTGATTATTTTCCTAAATATTTTTTATTAACAACTGGGTTATATAAATTTTAGTCTAAGTTTAGTATGTCATACTAAACTTAGACTAAAATTTATAATTAACTTAGATTAAAATACAAAATGTTAGCCCGGTAACCAAATGGCTCTGCCTAAGCATGAGTTGGTTGACTAGCAAGCTAGCAACCAACGCTGGTGTTCCGTACTTGATTTATATATTACTAGCAGCGCCTCGCGGTTTTACCCGCGTAGTTCCCGTTCCCGTAGGAATTTCGGGATAAAAAGTAGCCTATGTCCTATTCCAGACTATAATCTATCTCTGTGCCAAATTTCATCCAGATCCGTTTTGCCGTTCTGGCGTGATAAAGGAACAAACATCCATCCATCTATCTATCCATCTATCTATCCATCCATCCATCTAAACTTTCACGTTTATAATATTAGTGAGATATAAATAATAAATAATTATGTCTATTATTTTTATAAATACACTGTCATGTCTAATCGTTTTATAATGAGCTCTAACCTAGAGTTCTTAACCTACTAAATAATTACACCGCCAATAAACATCGTCACAGTAACCCAGCAAACAGTAATGAAACTTCATTACCAGACGCAAAATAATGAGTAAATACGAATTAAGAACCAGACGCAGGAGCTGTGATCGTAACTCCTTTTTATTTTGGTTTATTGTAGTCCACTGGGTGTCTCTGGACACTTACTGACTTACTGTTTGTTTGTTTTACGTGGTGATTCTGTTTTATAGTTTTAATTTTGCTTTTGCAGTCTTATTAGCAAACTAGTTTCTGTCCGTGGTTTCGCTAGCGTTGTCTATGGAAACGTTTAAAAGTTATTTCTATCCCTTGGGAACTGTTTATGGGATAAAAATAAAATCCTATGTTTGATTCCAGGCTTAGAGCTACATCTACGCAAAATTGCAACATGATCCGTTCAGTAGTTTTGGGGTGAATAAGTAACAAATATCCGTCCATCCAAACTTTCGCATTTATAATATTAGTGTGGTTTTGCAATTATTTACCTCTCTTTGCAAAATTTAAGGTTGTAAATGTTTAGTAGTAATTCCGCGCAAAATCTTCTCCGATAAGATCTAACAAATACCAAAATGTAGCATGTCATTAACTAGTTTCGTCTCTCCATGAGACATCATCAGGACACCACAATACTCGGCCACTAGTTGGCAACATATTTTGAAAGATTTTTTCATTTTGTAGCTGGCGTGAATTTTCTTCTACAATGCGAACTACATTTTGTTGAAGTACGGGTATCATCCATACTTATATGCTATGTCCAACAGTGGGCTAATATAGGCTGATGATGATTGCGAGGTTCTCCCATAAAAATTGTATTCCCTTAGGATTAGTATTTATTCCGCTAAACTTTATTATTAATATATTTTTTGTGGATTCTCTTTAAATGTTTATGCTCTACCAACGCTTGTTATTGATGTGAATGATTGAGAGATGGAGAAATCGCTCTCAGCGACAAGGCCGCCTTATGTACTGACTAATATAATTTATATTTAGATACAAAGTTTTATTATTGTTATGTTCTAAGAGCAATAAAGAGTACATTCATTCATTCTTAAAAAGCAGTTGAGTTAACTATCGAAATTATATCATTACCTTTCCTAATTTATTTCCTAAAAGAAAGTTCAACAGAAGCATATGGCTATAATGTTGTGTTACACAAAATTAGGTGCAATGACGTGTCAGAGTCGATTTGTCACGAAATTATCGCCTAATAATACAACACCTGTCGTGATTTTCAAGTTAAATGAAAAATTCTAACCAATTTGTTATAAAAAGTGATTTCTTTTGGACGAATACGCATGATGATAATTTTGAGAATACTCCGAGGTGTTTTTAGAAATCTACTTGATGGATACACAAACATTACTGCAAAAAACAAAAAAGATTTTGAAGGTAAAATTTAGCTTAAAAAATACAATTTCAATTTTACTCATAAACGCTACAGTACTAAGTGATGTCTGTGTATGACGTCACCGATGCACGAAAATCTGATGATACAGAATAACCATAATATTGTTCAGTTAAGAAAGTCAGACCTTTACCATAGTTTTTCTGTGCCTCATTATTACATATTGTGACTGCATGACGTCACACATCAGTATTAGATATCGGATTGGAGTTCAACGTGTCATGGCGAATTGCTGTATTTTGTAGCTTTATTTAATCAAAATAATAATTATCTCGATTAAAATAAAATTAAAAGACCAGTTTCGTAATCTATGGCTCAGGTGTAATTCTTTTAACGCATATTTTTTGTGATTTTTAGTTACTGTCATTATACCTATTAGGTACTAAATATGGCCCGGTAACGCCATCTGTGACACAGCAGAAATAACTATTCGATTTGAAGAGAACTAACTATATAGGATTCAAAGAATTAGGCAATGAAAATAATGTAAAAAAACCGTTTGAAGGTTCTAATTCTTATCTGTGTCTTAATTTAATTCATGCCCTTTAATAATAAAAGATAAAAATAAGAGTAATTTCGTCAGAAATGAGAAGATCCTTATTTACAAAATAACGTTGATTTCTTTCATGAAACACAAGCACCCATCGGGCCGACAAATTGCTATAATTAGCGTTTCCCTTCCAGCCTGATTGGCTAGCAGATAATGATTCCACGCAATTTTAGGGTTCCGTATCTTTTTAATCGAATATGGCGTCAATGTGTCACTTTTTATGACAAACGCTTAATTAATTGTGTTATTTTTATCATTTTCGATGATCAGTTGCTTTCTATGAGGTAACACGTTGGTACTTTTATAAACTGAATAGAATTGAGCTGTTTTTATTTGCGCAGAAATACTTACTACATGCTTTTTTTTTATCATCAATCATCAAGAAATTATAATAAAAATATAACGGATCGCTGTCTGTACATGGAAGATACATGAGAAAAAATATTATTGGGACCTTTATCAGCGTAAATAGCACCCAAAACAATGATTGAATTTTTGTCTGTTTGTCTTTGCGTTTCGTGCACGCTAATCTCAGAAACAGCTTTTCCGATTTAGATATGGGTTTCACTAATATATTTTGGTAAGCTTCACTTAGCATTTAGTGTTTGTTTCATTTCAATCGGTTCATAAATAAAAAAATATGCCATTTTAAAGAATCATGTCGAAAATTCCTTTGTAATAAGTACATGTCTAGAAATAGCTACAATCATCCATTCATCAATAACAGTCGGAAGCGTCCCGAAGACGCTGGCTGCATGCATTGCCTCGCTGTATGGCAATGCTGATGAGCTGAGCCAGATACTTCCAGTCTCTCTCGTGTCACGCGTGCGTCACGTCTTACAATCTTAATACGGCCCGTACTACTTACAAGCATAATAAGGCCCATACTATTTACAAACTTAATTTGGCCCTCCAGCGTATGGTGTCTTATATTATACGTCATCAGCCATACTAAATAAGTAGGTACTATTATGTAAAACGCTAAACTAATAACAGCTTTTTCTAAATATTTGGCGAAAAATAAAATCACACTTAGTACTATCGCAAGATTGGTTAACTAAAAGCGCTCCGTTAATAAACCTCTGTGGGTTTTGGGTGTTAGTATTATTTTGTAATATCTGATCTTTTAGTTTTTTAAATAAATAATGCTGGACAATTCACGCACCATTATCTAACCACAAGCTAAGCAGAGCTTGTGTTATGGGTACTAGATAACTGATATACATAATACAATACATTACATAGATAGCTATTTTTTTACTAAACATAGAAAACGACCAGAACACCCTGAACGAATTTCTGCAGATCGTACACACATTTGTCCTGAGGCGGCGGGAATCGAACCCGCAACCTCCTGCATCGCAGGCAGACCTTCGCCGGCAGACCTTCGCGCCACATCAGTCGTCAGTTGATAAATAAATAAATAAAAAGTTGGAAATAGAATTGAACCCGGAATGCATTTTGTTTTTCCCTCCCACTTGTGAAGGGAAACAGATAATCAGTAAATTAGAAGAAGAGCTCCCGTAAAAATGCTCGTGTCACATTACACAGTTTCATTACATCGGTATTTTGGCGGGAATCTTTATGTGGAACCCTAATTTAACGAAGTCTGTTTACTTCCGCTGGATTTATTTTGGAGGAAAATTTGTTGTTGCTTTTATTTTGTATGATAAAATCTTCTTAGTTCTACAAGGTTTAAGTAATCTGTGTTAATCCATACTAATACAGGGTTATTGGTAAATTAGTGACAATACGTGAACTGCAGGTCCCGCCCATCATCACAAACACGTTCGTGAAGGCGCGTTCGCCTAAGGCGAATAGTAAGGCAAATGACCTTGGACGTTTCCGCGGGCCTATATGCAGCAAAGAGTGCTTGTTTTCGATTCAGCATACCATGTAGTGCTCTAACCAACCAAATAATACGATCCTCTGCGGTTAGGTGACGAGTAACTGGTCAGGTTTGTATCACAGATTTTGTAGACAAAAATACGTTTTTACGTTTATTATCGTTATTTTGACTGCTTTTCGACGATAATGGACCGCCAAGAAATAGGTATAAACTATGTGAATCACTCATCATACTGAATTTGGTACTGGTCGAATTTGAGACACCGGTAAAAAGTGGGTTCGAAGCAACTAAACACACATTTTAACGAACACTATAACAACTAAACTATAATTAACGACAAACATTTGGGACCGCCAAGAACTACTTCATAGTATGTGTTAGGTACAGGATATATAAATTTCAAAACTCCAAAATCAATATTTTTGTCAGAAAACGGGTTCAAAAACACCTAATTTTCGTGTTTTTGCCTTTATATACGCCTTAAAGGTGTAAGTAGCTTTTTCTTTCTCTTCTTTAAAACCTACTAATATCTCCCCGACTGCGCGATGAGGGTTAAAACATTTTTTGCCTGGAGCCAGATTGAGAGATCAATAATCCAAAATAATCTAATTTGCTCTAACCCTGTCGCAAAGTGGAGGTTCATGTTCTAATGGGTAAAGTTGCCACAGCTCATCGCATAGTTACTAAAGCCTTACCACAGAATCAATAACAGTCAGTGCGGTCATCCTCAACGAATGGTAATAGTTAGCCATAGGCTGTGACGTAATCAGATTATGAGCCGTAATGTCGTGGAATGTATGGCTATGGGAGTTTTGGACGTTCCTGATGGTCATACGGGTCAGTGATAGGACTATTATATTTGATGTGGTTGTAATTTTGGACTAATTTGAAATTAATTTCAGATTTTCTCGTTTAGATTTTTAGTAGAGGCAATCATACTTAACGTTTGTTGGTTTTGCCGTAAGCCTAACCTAACCTTTTCATATTTATATGGCTAAGAGGCAGGTTAACAATTTTGATAAGGAGGTCAAATTGCTAACTTACCTGACAACCTGTGGGGTAAAGAAAACAAACACGTGGGGTTATTCAACACTAACTAGATACATTCACACATAACGTGATTGTTTCATAATGATGATGGTTGTGCCAAAATACACCCTGTATTTTGGCACAACCATCATCATTAAGTCTTATTTTTTAGGAAAATCAATAGATTCGATTTCTAACACAAATAAAAAAAAACGAAGAATAAGTTGTAAGTTTTTCTTATATTTTTTAAAATCTTATAGGTCGTGACTTTTTTCTAACTCTAATGGTTTCTAATTTGGCCATCGACTTCCATCTCAAAAAGACACCCTGTATCAGTCGATATTAGTCACAATGAAGTTAAAAGTGAGATAAATGTGATAACGCTGAGGAAATAAGGTAGAAAAAATATATTGTAACTGGCAACAACCCCAACGTCATCTTAGAAAATAATCAAAATGGAATCGCAAGCCGCTGAATAGACCACTTACAGATAGGACAGTCCCTATAAAATAACTCAAAAGCAAAATTCAAATAATATTTCATAAACACAATAAAATAATAACAATTCGGAAGCGACCGCGAGTGGCGATCTTACTCGTAAAATTTTACGATAACGCTTCGTGCACGTGTTGGACATAGGACCTTTTGTGACGTCATATTTATGACGTTTTATGACGTGGACAATAATATTGATGTGAGCGTCAAAGTTGATGGGTTCTGTTCATTTTGAAGACTAGTGATGGGACAGTGAGAAGCTAGTTATTAAGCGTTCATAGCAAAAAAAAGGCGTATTTAATCGTAAAATTCTGAAGTACGTCATTATTCCTGACTTATGTATGTATATTTAATTTGACGCTCACCAACCCGCTGGTCTGACCAAATTAAGAAAATAACGGGCCTCAGTTTGCCTGCAGGCCTGAGACAGGTCAAAGACAGAGTAGTTTGGAAGCGGTTCACCAGCGTCTCCGTGAAAGCATTCCAGGACGGGCATGACCTTCAACAATGAAGAATACAACGAAGAAGAATTTTATTTTATTAAAATTTATTCAAACTTTGTGAGGGTTAGGAAGTTAAATAAGTTTTCGAAAATTTTCGACTTCGGCAGGACTCGAACCAAATTCATTAATTTCTTAGACCCAGAGTGCGAGGGATACTCAATAATACAAAAACCTGTGATGTTTTTTTATTACTTGCAAGAAGACGCACGAGATGTGTTGCTTAAAAACCACTTAGGTACATCATGTTTTTAATCCACAATCATCCTTCAAGCGTATATTGTCAAGCGTAAACATTTTTTGAACTCTCAGTAGGCACATCCGTTTCAGGTTATTTAGAAATCGTTAGTTTTTCGTAGTTTAGTCAAAATTTCAAATTTAAAAAAGACCTGTCATAAAATGTTGTCATCGTCACTGATATGATAATAAATATAAATAGCCGGGTTCTGGTATAACTGGCCTTTCAAGAAGATGAAGGGTTATATCTTTACTCTTCTAGCATTATTGGATTTAGTATATTGATACTGAGATCGAGATAAATATTTCAAAAATTATGTAGCCAATCCTTTGAATAACAACTTTTTTAGAATGGCAAGACCTATTACTAAACGGGGCTATTTAGCCTATGCTGATTATTGAACGATCAACTTTCAACAATGTGGCTAAACGTCACTTAGCCATATGGTTGAATGAAATTAATTAGGTATTACCAACAAATCAGCGTTCGTTTTGTAATTATTCGCCAAGCCAAGTATGGCCTTGGATCGTAAAATCAGCCTGTCTGTAGTAACAGACGGGCTGATTTTACGATCCGGGGCGGTGACATCGATAAAGCAGACGATGGACATCACTAGGTATACTAATCTAGTCGATCTGCGATCGCGGACGCACTTATTGTTTATTGCTAATAAATATATCTGTCTCCCTTACACTCAAATTAATTCGGGAGCGTGTGCTTTCATTTTATTATCATTTGCGGAATTTGAATTCTTAATTCCCACGAATTTCCGCGAAATTGGGGTCAAGAATAATAGTACTGTTTATGAGTGATACACTTATAATTTAATGACAACACATATTATGTGGATCATTATAATAAATATGTTTTTTTTCAAATGATAACTTCTCTTTACGTATTAACTGCCCAGACCTCCGGATAAACGAGAAAATCGAGGGCCAAGAAAGTGTTATTTTGGTCAAGACACAGTTTGGGTTGCTGTAAGAGTCCAATAAGAGTCCATTTTTCTTTTTTTTTTTTGGTACAAAGCCGTGTTTCAGCGTGGTAAGTCTGTACATTGGATTTATTAACGATTTCGGATGAAAATACCATTTACCATTCATAAGTTGATGAATTCCCAAATAAAACTCAAAGAAACCGCAAATGGAAAAATAATCTTCCAATAAATTGCTCGCTGACATTATCACAAAATATACAGTCCACCTATTTGTACAATAACTAAAAAGGTTTCCCCCAAACGGTAAAAAAGTGTGTTAACAAACAAAAAGATTTATACTCAAGTGGTAGATAAGTTCCTTCTGAAAGGAACGTTAGATAAATACAGTGAAAAACCAATAAAAGTATATTGCCTAATCTCTATCCAATATTTTCTTAGTGCGATGAAGGTTTTCCTTTGGCGAATGGTGCGGGTTAGAGTAGGGTAGATAAGACAATTGTTCGATTTACGTTAAAGTTACGCGTTCTCTGGATCGGTATTGGAGCGTACGGATCATAAGGATTTGTAGGTGTCGTTTTGTTTTGATACCTACGACTGACCTGCGAGACTGCAGGTAGGTTCTGGATGTGACAAGCTGAAAACAGGGCACTACAGCGTTGATTAGGGGAGGCTTATGACCAGCAGTGGACGGGTATAGGTTGATGATGATAATTGATATCTATGGTTCTGCGTGCACTGGATCGGAATATCTGCTGGAGGTCGGTATTTTTGCAGATGACGTCAACTACAACAATATCCTCGTCACTAAGAGGATATTTTTGCAGACGATGTCATCAGCAAACTCTAGCACTTTGAAAATAGCTTCATCTATTATTATTTTTTTGTTACTTATCTTGGTCGTATCCATAATACTCCAACCCCTTTCAATCCAAGACATTTCCACCTTATGCTTTTATCGCGTACGTTCACAAGCGTTATTGTAAGGAATACTTGCGCTATCTCGAATTATTTAGGAGATGGTTCCGTACCCATGAAATAAACACTCACAATTGAGCACAGCTAGGGGAGATTCCCTATTTTAACATTTATGAAAGATATTGGACGTGGCTGGTAAATTCTGATTTTTATTTTTGATAAATGAATAATAAAGTGGTGAAAGAAATACTCGAGATCCCCGAAGTCTTGAGAAAATATTTAATGAATGTCGAAAATTATTGTCTAGACTGTGATTAAAAGCTTCTGGTTTTCCTTTAATAATTAATAATTCCATTTAATTCCTTAAAACATACAATATTAAGTCTTTTCTTTAAGTACATGCCATAATTATGTTTTATTATGATCTCATCTCCGCATAACATTTATTTCTGGTATTTTTAGGATGTTATGATTTTCGTAGCTGCAATTCCGACCTTAATTATAAAATTAATTAGACAACATTGCCACCAGGCAAAATCAATTAAATTATCCTTTGACGATTGCATGACGATTGTAAAATTTTCGCACGAGTTTCGATTCTTTACGCGTTTCAGTTTGTCAGTCAGAAGTGACGCAATGCCCTTTGAAGGACCAAGCGTAACGAAATGTGACGAGATTTTAAAACTGTCACTTAAATTAACCCTTTGAGAAAATTTGCGCTGACCCGTGGGAATATTCTATTACTATTTTACAAACAGACACCAGGCTTAAGAGTTTTAAAAATAAGGGCTAAGTTAAATATCAAACGTCCATTTTGAATTAAATCTGAGTATAAAAAATCGACTTCGAAATAGAGACATTAAAATTTGACGTATAATTTTATTGCAGACGATTAACGTAATTACAAAAATTTAAATTTAGAACCGCAGATGCGGAATCATTAACACTTTCAAAAGAGTTATTATTTAAAAAGTTTCGTTTTACGATCGATGCATCACAAGGTATAGTAGTAAACGTCATCCCCTTAACATTAACGCACAGCTCAGCGATTCTCGTAAAAACACAAAAGATTGTGATTATGCAAAAAAGGCTTATTAACAAATCAACCGTTACAAATTAATGTTTACTATCATTAGCATATTTTTGTATGAAATCGCGTGTCATCTTAACCCGTTAATGTGTTATGCAAAATTTCTGTCAACATTACCGACTCATTAAATTTTTACTATGACATAAAATTTACTTTACGACATCGATCAATCAGTAAGAAATAAACGTCTATTTATGCAAATGTTTCTCCTAATTAATTCATTAGGGTTGACGATCAATCATAAATTTTGTGAAGTTCGACACAAAATTTTTAGAGACATTTTTTTAAAATGACAGTTGTCGTTTCGCAATATCTTCCGCGTGGCTTCTTACTGGCAACTTTAAAAGTAATAATTTTAATGGTACGTCAAATTAATGTCGATTCTTTTGTTGAAGTATTGACAATATGTCGATAGGGTTGGTAGTCATAGGGTTAAAAAGGAATGGAAAATGTTTGGTATGTTGGCACCGACCCTTTAAATTTTACGCGTAGCTTTATGTTACAAATTGAATGAGCGCAATAAAATTTGTTTTGTTAACTATTTGAACACCCTATACCTACAATGCGTGTGTTGATTTGAAAATGTATTGGCAACAACAGCATGTATGGATTGATTTTATATTTTAGTCAAACCGAAGGATATTAAAAACATAAAATGAAAAAACTGAAAGTGTCCATGATATAATAAATATTAAAAATAATAACGATATCTACCTCTTTTCTAATAGAAAAATAAACCTGCCTATCAATTATTATTAAAATTTATTCACAGTATAAAAAAAAATATAAATATATATTCACATATAAAATTTATTCACAGTAAAAAAGCTATCAAGTAATACAATTTTTTATAGAAATGAAATGAGTTCCCAAAAATTTCCGTCGCGCCCCACCCAGTACGGGTCTAACGAA
The DNA here is from genome assembly GCA_947086465.1 of Eupithecia exiguata. Taxonomy (NCBI): domain Eukaryota; kingdom Metazoa; phylum Arthropoda; class Insecta; order Lepidoptera; family Geometridae; genus Eupithecia; species Eupithecia exiguata. The sequence goes on from OX352246.1 coordinate 2,360,850, forward strand.
CTAAGCCACAAAAGTCGGTTCAACCGAAAATCTTTGGGACCTCTTACGGACTATAGCGTCGGTGGTTTATTCATTTCTTAGAGATACCCAAAGTATGGGTAAACACTAACATTTTTTTATAGATTTTAACGTTACAATGTTGCCAGCATTTAGTTTTACCGAAAACTTTGCAAAGTTTAGAAAACTCATAACAAGCTTTGTCTCGACAATCTTCATAAGTAAAAGTACTTCACTCTCATGAGGAACCAATTCCCTAACAAAATATGAAAGCACTCAACTCGATATTGTAGAAACAAACACGGAAAATGAAACGAAAATATAAGCAGATACATTGTCGAAGTGGAAAAATAATAATCTTAGCTGATAACTAGTTTCAGCCCCCGGCTTCTGCCGCGTTTCCTTTTATTACAAGACAACAAAGCCCGAATTCTTGTTCTATAGAAAGACATAGACATAGACATTCATTTATTTGCTGCTGCAGTACAAAACATAAGTACATGAAAATATAGTTTGAGAAAGAAAAAAAAAGTACCAGTTTAACATCGAGAACGAAAACAATTTTACAAAACATTTTTCAAAAAGACTGACTGTGCTGTGGTACAGCAGCAAAAAGGTCTCGACTCAGCATAAATGCCTTACCACTCAAGAGTAGATAGGCTGATATTCTGCCGAAACCACCATGATCACAAGACCCTGTGAGGCTTAAGATTAGAGTAAGTAGTAGAAGAAACTTTTTTGGATTGTTTGTATCCCATGGGAACTCATTTCTGGGATAAAAGGAAGCCTGTAAGCTTCATCAGAAATAATGTAGGATTCTAATGGTGAAAGAACTTTTCAAACCGGTCCAGTAGTTTCGGAGCCTATTCAAACAAACAAATCTTTCCTCTTTATAATATTTTGTTTTTATCGAGTTTTTTCTGAATGTGCCAATTCATTTTCAAACTCTCAAAATCGGTGTAGCGCTGTTTCGCACCACAGGTTCTCACCACAAATTCTTTTTTGCCGTTTCATACCAAAATATGTCTGCTTTTCAACCCAATCATGTCGACGACGGTTCGATATATATTCGATTATGCAAAGTTAAGTACACAACAAAGAGCCTCTTGACCTGAGGAACAGACGGCCCGCATACCTTCTAAGGACCTGAGTAAGAGCCAGTACACAAGAGGAGGTTTTGGGTTGAATCTTACTTGTAAACTTGCATATTATTACAGCGTCAATAGGATTACTTCATTATATTACTAACTACGACCTCTGTGGGCGAAGGTCTGCCTGCGACGTAGGAGGTAGTGGGATTGATTCCCGCCTCGGGAAAAATGTGTGTACGATCTGCAGAGATTTGTTCTGAATGTTCTGGTCGTTTTTCTATGTGTAATAAAAAATATCTGTATGTATTGTATTAAATTATGTATATCAGTTATCTAGTACCCATAACACAAGCTATGCTTAGCTTGGGGCTAGATAATGCTGTGAGAATTGTCCAGCATAAATTTTTTTTTACTGCTTGCGCCTTTGCTCGATATAAAAAGTAACGTATGTTACTCTCCATCCTTTCAACTAAATCTATGCCAAAATTCAAGTCGATTGGTTGCTTAATGCGATAGAGAGAGAAATCGCTGTTAGCGATAAGGCCACCGATTGTGCCGAAAATGTCATTATTATGTTTACGTTTCATTGTTTTCCGTACTGATGATGCAATAAATTTAAAATCAAGATACATTATCTATCTATCAAGAGTCAGGTCCCCCCTGTCGCAGCTATACAAAACCAAATTGAGTTTTACCGTCAAGCTGATGACATGCTGTTAGGTATGATTCAACCCAAGCCCACAGAACGTAAAGAGTTTAATGCATCTTAGACTATGCAAATATCAAGGGCCCTCCAGTTTTTATTGACGGTACAAGTGTCTAAGGGCTTTGTAAGAAGAAAATGTATTTACTGTGGCTGCTCTTCAGAAGCCTATGTTTCATCTATTGTATCGAGATTTTATTATGGTACCGTCACCCTTCAAATATTCGATGTAGTAAAAACTATATTTCTTATCCAATAATACTTGATCAAAATAGGTTAAAAGTTAAATACAGTAGTCAGCGGCACTAGCGCACATAACAACATCATAGAACGCTTGGTGCGCTTTCCGAGAACGCTGGTTCAATTTTCAGTATTTGTCTCGGTGGCAAAACAGTAGGTAGGAACACGAGCAATTTTCTCCCTGCGTTACTAGGAACGATCGGGAATATTTTTCCCGATTGTTCCTAGTATGATCGAAGCTAGGAACAATCGGAATTTTTTTCCCGATTGTTCCTAGTAGGAACGTAGAGGGTAGGGACAATCGGGAATAGCCGGCGATTTTGGTATTAAACTGAATTAATAAAATAATAAATGATGGAAAATAGGGTATTAAACCCATATTTGAAAAGAGTCTTAATCATATTTCACACTAATAACAAACTCCAAAGAAATACAACATCATTCAATCGAAGTGTCTTAAACACATTGTATATATTTTTTATTTATAAAGACGATATAAAGTATGTATTATATAAATTCAAACTAAATACTAATATACATAATACTAATACATACATCAAATTAATTTTACTTAGTAATTCTTAGGGACATGCTAAGTAATCTAGGGTGACGTGATATCTAAATAATAGTTAAATACTTTCATTTAAAAGCGTGATGTGATGTGGCATTTGACGAAGATAAGAAGTAACATACATTTCGACGACCTCTGTGGCGCGGTGGGCGAAGGTCCGCCTGCGACGCAGGAGGTTACGGGTTCGATTCCCGCCTTGGGACAAAAATTTGTACGATCTGCAGATATTTGTTCCGGGTGTTCTGGTCGTTTTCTATGTATGATACAAAATATATATCTATGTAATGTATTGTATTATATCAGTTATCTAGTACCCGTAACACAAGCTCTGCTTAGCTTGGGGCTAGATAATGCTGTGAATTGTACAGCATTATTTAAAAAAAAAACAAGAAACATCGCAATAGAAGACCTCCGTCTTTTTTAGATTTTATCATTTTATAATTTAGTTATTATAATAAATAGGTAAGTTAGATAATAATAAGATGACACAGCTACACTGAGATTTTACACAGGTATTCTTGTAGGCACCGATTAGTAACACGCTTTTTCCGCTAGATGTCGCTGCTTATTTTGACCGAGCGCTAGATCGCGCTTACGAAGCGTTTCACGTTTTGAATGGTTCGAGAACCATACTTTTCCGCTTTTGAACTGTCCTTTATCTCGACGTTGCTTTTATGTCGATAACTAAAAATGTTCTTTTTGGAATGATGCCTTATATGGCATCCTATTTAAACAATACTATACACTTTAATGCAGTGTGTTTTATTGGTGTGCAATGCACTTGCTCACCAATAAAATACTAAAAAAAGATTACAGGAAGGAAAAGATAATAGAGTTGCACAATGGGCGGCCTTATCGCTAAAAACGATCTTTTCCCGAAAACCTTGGGATGGAGACGAAGCAGTTGCACACGTATAGACGGGGCTTATTACTTAATTATACAATACATAGTACAAAAATACATATATAATAATAGAATACATTGTAATAATACATACATACTAACAATATTTATAGTTTATTTTATTTTCTGTAATCAATGAAATGAAATATTTACTAAACAAAGTTAAATAAAATAAATTCTTGATTAACGAACAATGTGGCGCGGCGGGCGAAGGTCCACCTGCGACGCAGGAGGTTAGGTTCGATTCCCGCCATGGGACAAACGTACGATCTGCAAGTATTAGTTTGGGTGTTCTCTGTCCTGGGTATATTTTATGTATTTACTAAATATACAAATATCTAATGTAGTGAATATCGGTCATGTATTAACCATAACACAATACCTAATTATAAGCTAATCTGCTTAGCTTTGGGGTAGATTATGCTGTGTGTATTGTCCAAGTGAGTTTTATTTTAGTTATTGTTAGAAGCAAATATATAGCCAAGAAGAGTATCCAGCTAGGCTGGGCAGCTTCTGGAAACTACTACGAGTCTTCTCGTCATCCATACCGCAATGCTTGAAAACGAAAGTTTTGAATCAGTGCGCCCTATCCGTCATGACCTACCTGAGGCGTGGACACTCATGGTAGTGCTGTTCCACCAATTAAAAGTGGCCCAGCGAGCTATTGAGAGAGCTATGATCGGAGTTTCTTTGAAGGATAGAACATCCGACAGAGAACCAAAGTCATCGACATAGTTTTAAGAATTAACAAGCTGAAGTGGCAGTGGGCCGGCCATATCTCGCGAAGAGCTACATTTTATCAGAAATACGTTTCATCATCATCAGCATATATTAGTCCACAGCTGGACATAGGCCTCCCCTAATAAGCACCATAGCGAGCTGGATGCTGAATGCGACAAGCGACTTCAGCTTGTCGCATCCAGCATCTGCCAGCAAATCGCAAATCGTCATCCCGCCTGGTTGGAGGGCGTCCTACACTACATTTGCCGAGTCGCAGTTTCCACTCAAAAACACGTTTACCCCAGCAGTTGTCGGTTCTTCTCGCGATATGGCCAGCCCACTGCCACTTCAGCTTGCTAATCCTTTGAGCTATGTCGACAACTTTGGTTCTCGGATGTATTCTTTGCGAGTCCTATCCTTCAGAGAAACTCCGAGCTTAGCTCTCTCCATAGCTCGCTGGGTGACTTTAAACTGGTGGACCAGCCCTACCGTGAGTGTCCATGTCCCGAAGTACCTGAACTACCAATAATACCAGTAGCTAAATCCAATTGACACCTTACAGCCCACATGGCAATAAATCACTACCTTCATATCCTTGAGCCACTTGACCTGTCCCTCATAAGTCTTCGTCTTGAAATAGAATGCAAATTCAATGTGTCCCATACAAGGTCTATTCACAGGCACTTGAGGTTGAAGTGATTTAGGTCGAGTATCGGGTGTCATTTTGATTTGTGTGTTCATTGTGTGTAGTTTTGCTTAATTTTGATTTTGAGGCAAGTCTATCTCTAACACTCTTTTGTTTTTGAGGCAAGTCTATCTCTAACTCTCTCCTTCTCCCTCTCTTTAAAATTACTATTCCCATATTATCTGAATTTTGTCATACTAATGTTACGAAAATTACGAAATTTTACTACATATTACAAGATTTATTGTTATATTTGGAGGCCTATGACCAGCAGTGGACTATTGTATGCTGATGATGCTATTGATTATGTAGTATCATTTCGTAATTTTCGATGGTGGTAGGTACGGAGATAATTAATATACTCAAAACAAATAGACATACTTCAAAATCAATACCTAAGGCACAGCTACTGTTATGTCTGTGATCAAAATTAGTGACTTAATTTTTTTTGCCTTATAAGTTAATCATACAGACAACTCACAGTTCTTACACACTATTGGTTACCTCGTAAAATTTTAATCAAAATTATTTTCAAATGAACAATAATAACGTGATGGAATACGTTTTGTTATTTTTTCTTAAATTTATTGTATTTATATCCTATGTAGGCTTTCATAGCCTACATCCTATTCTATACCTAGGATTAATGATGATTCTGACACAAAAACAAAGGATTTCTTTTATGTCGGTTTGTCCACGCTGGGTCCCTAAAAATAGCGATATACATAATATAAATACTAGAAGTAACCATAAACTCGCTGTGCCCACAACCAGGCTTCACAAGATTAACGTATCTTTTATAGGGCAATGTATACGCTTCTACAACAAAACTCATAGGGAGATGCAAAATCTATCAATAAATAAATTCAAACAAATTGTCAAACCTCTCTGTGCAAAAAGGCTTACTACAAAATATCAGATTATTTAGAAGATAAAAAAGCTTGGGACGGGTTTATAACCAACTCAAAAAATAACAACTAATACGCTAAAGGTTTCTTAATCGCTTCTTTTCTTTAGTCTACATACCGAAGCGACAGAAAAAAAATATCACTTTATTTCTGTGGCAGTGTTTTATTTTAAGAATTTGACCTTTTCTAAGTGTACGTTTTGGTATGGAAATAAAGAATTTTTGATTATAATTTTTTTGAGAGTTCCTACCAGAGTATAGTTAAAATTCAATTTCTTTCCTCTATTTCCCTTCTATTACTAGTTAATTGAGTCTCCTATCCGATTCATTGTCTCCAGAATAAATTCATTCTCTGTCAAAAAATCCCTTTAGTCCACGTTCGTAGCTGATCTTTGATAACCAGCTACGAACATGGAATTTTTTTCTTGCTTGATATCCAGTTACAAGAACGGAATGTTCTTGCCGTTTTCGTAGCCATGTTTCGTAGCCAGCTACGAATGTGTTTTTTTTTATCTCTGTTCATATAAAGCTTTTATTATCTGCTTCGTTATTTTAATTTTTCACCCACAAAATAACTTCCAACTTATGACCATTAATCAACCTAATCCAAAACTAATTAAAACACACGTCTACAGTCTCATGGGACACAAATCTCCATCGAAATAATTACAGCAGATTGGAGATTACCCACCCCTTTCTGACAATTAATCCGAACTTGTTAAGCCTTGTTCATTAGTTTGTGTTTTGGTTCTATTATTATTTGAGAAAATTGCAACTATACAGATGTGTGTCATCATCATCATCACCTATATTAGTCGACTGCTAGACATAGGCCTCCCCTAATGAGCGCCATAGCGCCCTGTCTTCAGCTTGCCGCATCCAGCATCTGCCAGCAGTCTTGCGCAAATCGTCATCCCACCTGGTCGGAGGGCGTCCTACACTACGTTTGCCGAGTCGCGGTCTCCACTCAAGAACACGATTGCACCAGCGGTTATCGGTTCTTCGCGAGATATGGCCGGCCCACTGCCACTTCAGCTTGTTAATTCTAAATAAAACTTTTAAGTTTCCTCGATATTTTTGCATGTGATTCACAAATTCACATCTTCGCTCTTTTAAAGGAAGTTGTACAAACAGAACCGGTTCCGTTACATAAACTAGCATGATAAAGTTTATTCTCTAAATATTCCTAAGAGACAGTCTGGCCCGGAGCGAATGGCAAGGTGGAGTAGCCCCTACCACTGGTCTATGAAAAACTATCTCGCATGCGTTTTCCAGGATTAAAAAATAGACTATAGATTATTGCAGGTCTAGAACTAGGTACATTATGGTTTTTATTTGTAATCAGAATAAAGCCAATGAGCAGCGAAAGTCATATGAGTGGAGCATCTAGCGAGCTGGTTTATGAAAAACTAGCTAATGTCTCCGATTTTGCACGCATTTTCCGTAATAATATACGTGGTAATAAATAAAATAAAAATATATTTTGAGGCAAAAACCCTGTATCACAATATATTCAGACATAGTTTCAAAAAAACAATTGGCTATTTTAAATGACACTAGTATAATTAATGTAAAAGTTTAGAATTTTGGATGTATTGATCGATGTTTGTGACCTCATCCCGCTAAAAACACTAAACGGATCAAACTGAAACTTTGTGCACAAGTTGTTTCTAAGCCTGGAATAGATATAATTATCCCATAAACAGTCCCATGGGATAGAAATCAGCTTTAAACGAAAACACTCAAAACACTCGGAACAAATATCTACAGATCATACAAATATTTGTCCCGAGGCAAGGCAACAGTCAATAACCCGCAACCTTCTGCATCGCAGACGGAGGTAGTCCAATAGTTGAGATGTAGATCGCATTTCCGGAAAGTTCCATGGAAAGTAAAAAAATCCTAGAATTGAGCAACCAACACCTCTCGTCAAACGAACTAAATGTAACTTTAGTCTTTGAACTGGTTTGGGTAATCTTCTATGTTTCTCCTGTAGGTGGAGCTACCGTCGCTATAGTCCGTAAAAATTCCCAGAGATTTTCGAGTCAGCGCGATGAGATTTCGTGGCTTAGTTGGTTAGAGCACACCCGTACTGAAAGTGGGGCGCGGGTTCAAGCCCCGCCGAAATTAAAATTTTCGGGGAACTTATTTCATTTCTTAGAGATACCCAGAGTGCGGGAAGCACTTTAATAACAAAAAACCGTCCCATGGTAGGGGCCAACAAAGCAACACCATTATCATATGTCCCCGAGCAGTACCAACAAAGCGTTCGTCTTTTTAGCACATTTGTTTAAGCGATAGTTGTTTTCTTCGTCTCATACATTATGCTGAGATGCAGAAATATAAGGAATTGCTATCCTTTTTATACTTTGAGTAAACTTAAATTTATAGGTTGTTTTAGTATAGAGCTGAATCGTCGATAGATTTAGATATGTATCATCATCATCATCAGCCTATATCAGTCCACTGCTGGACATAGGCCTCCCCTAATGAGCGCCATAGCGACCTGTCTTCAGCTTGCCGCTTAGATATGTATGTACAATGATAATTATTAATTTAAAGAAAATTACAATAAGAACAGAATACAATAATAATTACACTTAAATCTATTTTCTAAAAATCAAAGCCGTCACCAGAAGGCAAAGTCCCCAGAATGCTGTCAGCATTGCCACGTTGAATGTTGAACATAGAGTCGATCGAGAACTTTAATAAAACTGAGATTGGTGCTAAGTACTTAGTTTGTACACGTCCCAAAATCCTTTCCAATTCTATACCTTTCTTAAATAATACAGTAGGTGTGGTGTACCCACGTCTTTAGACCACAGAGTAAACAGCTCTTTAGACATGTCACTCTCAATTTACCACCAAAACAATTGAAGGCGTTTGTGCATACGTTTTATTGATTCACAAAGCACACCCATGTCGTTGAGTTTGACCGTTTGAATACTGTGAATTGGATAGAGATGAAAAGTAAAGTACAGACGAGTCAAATATTTTTTTATTAATTGCCTTATTTGCTGTAACATGATTGCTTTTGCTGTAAATAAAATATGTTTTATTTATACATATCTTATGTTTCGCAAAACAATAATAAAGAAAATTACAATCAAAAATTAGAAACATGTTAGAACTAGTTTCAGTTGAAACAATTGAGCTAACTGCAGACTGTTGCAAACAATTTTATTGAAATACTTTTTGAAGAAGCTTTCGTTTAATTCTGTTTGAGAACTCGGCAAGCTTGTGCTTATAAGGTTTTTTGTTATAGTGCTTACCCGCACTTTTTTTTAGGGTGGGGCGCGGGTTCGAGTCCCGCCGAAACCGATAATTTTTGGGAACTTATTTCATTTCTTGTGCTTATAGCTTGTAAGTATGCTGTTTCACTGATACTAAGATACATTATATAATGAAGTAACTCTACAAGTTAGTCTACAACATTTTATTACTAAAGAAAATACAATAATAATTACAACTAATATTTACACTTAAATCTATTTTCTAAAAATCTAAGCCGTCACCAGAAGGCAAAGTGCCCAGAATGCTGGCAGCATTGCCACGTTGAATGGCAATGAATGGTATAATGAAGTTTAGAATTTTGCTTTCCTAAATTTTAGATGATCATTCTCCTTCTTCTGATCATTTTTTTTTCAATCTCGCGGCTTGCTCTAGCCCTTCCAAACATTATACTTTTTCGTCACATACTTGAACTTCGGTAATCAAACCCCTTTTACTTGATACTGTGGTTTTAATACAGGGACAAAAATTGGAAAGCATGATCTCACTGGAGTCAATATAGTCGGATATCGCCAAAACTAAACTAAAATAATTTCACAGGGCTAAAAATGTGACCGTTGTTCCTCGAAATAAAAAGGATAGCATTATTTTAGTGCTGTCAAATTGGTTTAGTTATGGCGAAATCCGAATGAACTCCAACACACCATCTAGCTGTTCGGTAGCCAACCGTCCCAGAAACTTACCTGAGCATGATTAAGTTTTAGGTTTAGTGATCATCTCTTCTGCATAAGACTAGGCCACCTACTCTATGGTAACGAAGTCCTCAACGCCTGGGTCCGAAACAACTCAGGGTGTAGGAATGTCAAAAGCAATCGGTGTTGCCTCTTGTGGCCCCTGTGGGCCTTTTTGACGTCACGAGTGTGCGCTGCCCATTTTACTGGACAAAGGCTATTTTGAATTGACTTTGGCAAAATTGAAATGTCAGGGCTTGGTTTGGTTACTTATCGGGTTGGGGTCACTATAATGCACGACCAAATAATGCACGGTTATATAATGTACACCCCAATAATCCGTGTCAAAAACGTTTCCAACTATAGTGTTGCACGTGGATTATTGGGGTGTACATTATACAGGGTTATTGGTAAATTAGTAACACTACGTGAACTACAGGTTCTGCCCATCATCACAAACACGTTTCAGAAGACGCCAGGTCTGAGTTCCTAAATTAGGTATTGGTAATTTATGTACCCCTCGCAATTCAATAATCGTTCGATAGAGAGGTTTTATTTGAAACTCAACTTAAAAACCGTTGTGCCCTGAAATGAGAGTGAAAGATCGGTCTTAAGTAACTCGTCGGTTTTCAGACAAAGATTTTTTTTCATTTAGTAGCAGAGAAGATTTATAACTTTTTTAAGAATTTAGACGTGGCGTCTTCACGAACGTGTTTGTGATGATGGGCAGGATCTGCAGTTCACGTATTGTTACAAATTTACCAGTAACCCTGTATAGCCGTGCACTATTCGGTCGTGCATTATAGCGACCCCGTAGTTGGGTTGGTTGGAATTTGTCTCGCCTTAACTATTGGTTTTAGTAAAAATCACATTGGAAAATGTAGGCATCGATCTCTTATAAGATTTATACATAACGTTTCTACTTACTAGAAAAGTCTTATTATAAGAGTACTTGAGACCAAATCGTGAGTGCTTAACGAACATTGCCCATTATTATTAGGTAGGTACTTAGTAAATTATTTTAAGCGAGGCATAATCGGCCGCCTTATCGCTAAAACGATACTTTCTAGGCAACCTTTTGGATAGGTAAATAATATAATCATTGATTAGAATTGAAAATTTATGTCGAAATGACTTTTTGACGACCTCTGTGGTGCAGTGGGCGAAGGTCCGCCTGCGACGCAGGAGGTTGCGGGTTCGATTCCCGCCTTGGGACAAATGATATTACGATCTGCAGCCATTTGTTTCGGGTGTTCTAGTCCAGTTTTCTATGTAAAATAAAAGAATCTATCTGTGCATTGTACTGTATTATGTATATCAGTTATCTAGTACCCGTAATACGAGTACAAGCTCTGCTTAACTTGGGGCTAGATTATAAATAAAATTAATAAATAAATCGTTTATTTTCTCTCACAAAGGTACACATTATGTATTAGTTATGTAGAGGCTTAGTTTACATTAGGTACTAATAATAATAATAATTAAGTTGTAATTATTAGGTACTAAGAGTAGTTAGGTATCTTCCTGTGTTGTGAGAGACTGGTGCCTGTTATAGGTTTATGAAAAACCTGTAGCACAGGTCACCAGTGTACTCATTCCGCGGGAGGCAATATGTATTTACAGTACCAGCATACGTAGGCAATCACAGTTACAGGGTATGTTACCACAGGGGGTACCAACTTAAGATTAACATAAGGTAAATAACTTATAATAATACTAATATATTACAATAGATATCTGATAACGTCCAGCATTGGTGCTGCTCTCCCGAGGCACTAGTCTCATGAGAGTCTGGGCAATGCTGTGTGAATTGTCCAGCATTATTTATTTATTCATGTTTATGAAATATGAAATTGGTTGTACAAGACCATAATTAGTGAGGTGCCAATTAAATTTTCTTCATTAGGTTCTAAAACTCTATCAAAATTGTTAAAATTGATGACGAAAATTCCAATCCCGATTAATCGGTATAAAACAAAGAACTCCCCACTAGGGTGACCATGACCATTCAATCAACATCGGGACATAATCATAAACCGTGCGGACGCGCGTCGTAAATACCGACCGAATGTGCGGCGCGACATTTATGAGTGTCGGACCGCGTTGAGATGTTATGATGGAAAAATCGGAGGGGGTTATAATTGCTGGATTGTTGCGTATTTTGAAGCGCAATTTGTGGAGCATGGGAATCATTTAGGAGTTACTGTTTTTGATGAGGTTTGAGTATATAAATGATTGGAAGGTAGGCCACTGGTGAGGATTAGGAAAAAGCCTATTCAGCAAGGTCCTATATTGTGTTAAACAAAATTTTTGGCGAGCCATTTTTTACGAGTTATTATGTTAGTACTAGCAGCGCCTCGCGGTTTCACCCGCGTAGTTCCCGTTCCCGTAGGAATTTCGGGATAAAAAGTAGCCAATGTCCTATTCCAGACTATAATCTATCTCTGTGCCAAATTTCATCCAGATCCGTTTTGCCGTTCTGGCGTGATAAAGGAACAAACATCCATCCATCTATCTATCCATCCATCCATCTAAACTTTCACGTTTATAATATTAGTGAGATATTCATAGAAACCTGAATTCTTTGAAAAAATCTAGCCGTTCTTGGTTCATATAAAAATTTGTCAGTAGTACCCTAAGTGCAAATTCGACAAGCATGGTGATTATAACATACAAAACTGTAGCTACCTATTTAACTTATGTAGGTAAGTAGGTAGGTATATTATCACGTTGATAATTAAAACAGTTCCTAATAAACAGGGAATCCATTTGCCCGCGAACGTTAATAGTGTAAATGATTGTCAATAAACGAGCAAAGCGAACATGTCGGCCAATAAACGTCGAGATAATAATGACGTCACGCTCGGCAGTTTCCGAATTTTTACGAATGCACAGTGCACCGCTCGTAAAAGGTTTACGATCACTTCCTAGGTTTATTAATGATTGCGTGTGTGTGTGTGTGTGTGTATCGGATCATAGGTATTACCAGCAAAAAATATCTGGGAGTCATTATAAACATTGTTTACTGTCCTTTATTAGGGTTCCGTACCCAAAGGGTAAAAACGGGATCCTATTACTAAGACATCGCTGTCCGTCTGTCCCTATATCACCAGGCAGCAGGCTGTACCTGATGAACCGTGATAGTTAGACAGTTGAAATTTTCACAGATAATGTATTTCTGTTGCCGCTATAACAATAAATACTCAAAAACAGAATAAAATAAATATTTAAGGGGGCTCCCATACAACAAACGTGATTTTTTTGCCGTATTTATAGATAATGATACGGAACCCTTCGTGCGCGAGTCCGACTCGCACTTGGCCGGTTTTATTATAGATAATGGTACGGAACCCTTCGTGTGCGAGTCCGACTCGCACTTGGCCGGTTTTATTTCTGTATGCATCATAAAATAAGGGTAATCATTGAAAAGAAAAAAAAGAAAATCCTATTCTATCCTACTATAATAATTATAAATGTGAGAATTTTTGTGAATGTATTTTAGTAGAAAATTCTGTATGTAGATGGTTTAGGTTTTAGAATAACACCTAGGCTTAACTTCTTTTCAAAAATTAGTATTTGAGGGGGTTTAAAAGGTTGGACTCGGCAAACGTAGTGTAGGACGCCCTTCGACCAGGTGGGATGACGATTTGCGAAAGACTGCTGGCAGATGAAAACACCTCAATCTTAATCTTCAATAAACATAATTATTCTCCATTTGAGACTCACACGGGTGAAGTCGCGGGCGCAGCTAGTTTATAATAATTATGTCAGTAAAAATATTTTCGGTTACTCTGATTTCGATTATCTTCTCTTCTTAAAGTGTTATTGTACCTATTGTATTGTAAGTTCCCAAAAATTTACGGCTTCGGCGGGACCCAAACCCGCGCCCCACCCTTAGGAACTTATTTCATTTCTTAGAGATACCCAAAGTGCGGGTAAGCACTACAACAAAAAACCTTATAATGGATTTATGTGGTCAATGCTACACAATATCTACTTCATGAATAGACTGATCCATGATAACCACTGGCCTAAACCCTTTCATCTCTATCATCAGGATCACCACTGACCCTATCATCAAGATTTAATTACAGATCACCTATGGCTACATTCACCTCAAATCAAGCCTTATTATCTACTCGAGTTAGAAGACAGTCCAGTGGCAATTAATAATTAAACTCATAATCATCGTATTCAAAATCAATGCCCGTATCGCTGCTATGGGAAACCGGAGTGAATAGAGATGATTGCTATTTGGGGTCATTTGTGTCGGACAATAGCTGGACGGTGGGCCCCTCTATTAGTTTTGAGGAGGCTATGGAGTTGGTGTTTAGACTAAACAGTTTTTTTTTTTACGAATTTTTTTAATAATATCCGAAAAAGAAACGATTTTGGTAGGATTCGAACCGTCTCACCTTTAGTACAGGTGTGCTCTAACCAACTAAGTAAAAGTTTTCGTAGAAGATTACCCCTGTGCGAATAACGCACCTTAAAACAAAAAAAGCTAAGGTTTTCTTTGTTTGGAGACGTTATTGTTCATAGGAAAACAAAACAAAAATTGATATATTGAAATTTTTCAAATATGAAATTGTTGAAAATGAACATTGATTTCATTTCCTTGCTTTTTGCTCAGATGTTTTCGGATAATTTTAATTTATGAATAAAATAAAACTCAAGACCTTCTCCAAAAACACACCTACATTTTCAAAAAATAAGGTACTACTATTTCAAACTTTAGTGATCTATTAATCAGTTAAGAATATCAAAACATTTAGCTACGTTTGGATTGAGTCACTCCACGACTTTAAAATACAAAATTCCTCAAACACATTCGCACAACTCAATGGAGCGGACAGTTTTTTCCTATTTGCAATTGATAGCCGCCACCATCCACAATTAAGGGGACGCGTGTACTCGTTCGCATATTTTAAAATATTCCTTTTATTATGCAGATTAACGTATTGACTCTTTAGCGAGCCTTAACTTCGCTGGACTTCTGCATTACCAAGCTATCTACATCGTCATTTTCAATCCTATTGCTTTAAAAATAAGGGTTATCTCAATAGAATGCAGTTTTTGTAATGATACCACATTAGTTTGAAGTGTATCAGGCGAATGTGAGTCGTAATGGGAGGTGGTACAGTATACAAACAGTGATAAAGTTTTACTGTTGATCTCATTTTCAAGATTTTAATTGATGGCTTCCGTACGCGCCGGATTGTTTAGTCCTATTCAGATCACGTTTTAGTTTTAATGGGTCGGACAATGAGTTATGAGGGTAGATTGTTGGATGACCATAGATAAAAAGTATGGGAAGGTTTTTAATTGTTTTGTTTTTTCGTTCGGTTTCGTTTTCTTTTTCTCGATGGGTATGAAAAACACATAAACTTATTAAAACTGCTTTTATTTAGCTGCATGCAGCTTCACACGCATTTTTTGAATAAAAGCAAATATAGTATTCCAGGTCCAGATCTTTATTTGTGCAAAATTACAGCCTGATCCATTCGATAGTTTTCTAAGCATCTTCTTGACGACGGTACAATTTTAGCATTAACAATAAATAATAAAATAATAATATAAATAATGCTGGACAATTCACACAGCATTATCTAGCCCCAAGCTAAGCAAAGCTTGTGTTATAGGTACTAGATAACTGATACACACAATAATACACATATATACATTATACATACATAGATAGATATTTTTTACTATAGGTAGGTACATAGAAAACGACCAGAACTCCCTGAACAAATGTCTGCAGATTGCACACACATTTTTCCCGAGGCGGGAATCGAACCCACAACCTCCTGCGTCGCAGGCAGACCTTTGCCTCCCGCGCCACATCGGAAGTCGATAGTATTAGTAGGATGCAGAGAAGCACCGTCGATTCATTCACAGTGTACCGGTATTTGGTTCCTTACACTACGTCTATTAAAAAAGTATAACTATACAACATTCAACTCTTTCACCAAGTTTTACAAGCTGCAAAATAACTACATCAGCAAATGAACTTTATCGCATTGTCATAAAGTTCATAGAAAACCGCCTGCGAAGTAGCCAGGTGTCGTCACGGTCGGTAAACCACGGTATAAGGGCGTATGACTCATGTCCAATGATTATTCCAACGTGTGGACACTGTCTTGACCTTTTACGCTTGACTTGTTGTACCGTATTGCATCTTGCACCTGGTTAGTTTTTTGCATGGACATTAAAGAAGCAGTATCTTTGGAATTCCATTGAGGTTCTTAGGACACCTGCTGGTCAATTTTGATGTATTCGTGATCGTGAGTGTATCATTTTTTTTTGCGTTCATTGCTTCAAGTCCTTTGTTTTTTATTCGCTATGAAAATGAAGTCAATAAACGGCAAAAAAAATATGAGTGACACGCTGATAAATAGCTAGATCTAAAACGACGTTGCTCGATATTGGCTTTCATACTATTCAATTATAACTATGAAGGTCTTTGTCCAGCATCAAGATCCAGGAGACAAGAGAATACGCTAGATAATTCACACAGCATCATCAAGCCCCAAATTAAGCAGAGCTTGTGTTATGGGTAAGAACCTAAAAGATTAATTATTAATATTATTTAATAAATCGCTTAACGTAATACATTACATAGATAGTATAATATTTTTTATCATGCATAGAAAATACAGACAACAGAAAATACAACAACAGACAACATAGATGTTGTCTACAAATGTACGATCTACATTTGTAGACAACATCTACAAATGTAGATCGTACATTTGTAACATATTTTCAGTTCAACGATGACCTCTCTGGCTACTATTTAGTAGTCACAGAGGTCATCGATGAACCGAAAATATATTTTCAGTTTATCGATGACCTCTCTGGCTACTATTTAGTAGTCACAGAGGTCATCGATGAACCGAAAATATATTTTCAGTTCATCGATGACCTCTCTGGCTACTATTTAGTAGTCACAGAGGTCATCGATGAACCGAAAATATATTTTCAGTTTATCGATGACCTCTCTGGCTACTATTTAGTAGTCACAGAGGTCATCGATGAACTGAAAATATTTTTGGCAAGCAATAAATTTTAACAATTGGTTCTTGTACGAAACCTTGAAAAAACTAGCTCGGTTTCATGCACAATTATTAAACAGGATGAGTTTACAACGGCCTTTTATGTGTGAAACTATGTACGACAAAAAATAAAAAGTTTAATTTTTTTCACAATCTAATAAGCTACTTACTGGCGCGTGCGCTACAGTTGATATTACCGTAACCTAAGCCTACCATCTGCCAGTTTGACCTTTTGTTTTTGCAATGACCATCGACCACGATTGACCACACCTTGTCTATGGTCCGTTATGCACAATGCGGGTGCAAAAACTGTATCCGTCGCGTGCTAGGTTATATAATTATGGATGTCGTTATTAGTAGACGGACACCTACACAATTACCTATTTACAAAATAACGTAAACAAATTCCCGGGAGAGTTCAATCTTCGAGTTTCCAAAGCCGGAGTAAATATGGGAAAACGTTACATCTTAGGCTATACATTTACTTACTTGGGTGGGATGGTGGTTAGACACTTAAAGGGCGATTAATGCCAAAACCAAGCAAAATGTTTATTTTCAAATACATAGATGTATAGTAACGAACGTAAATGTTCAGATAAAAAAATACGATAACTAGAGAAAAAACCTGTAGAAGTCGGCTTCTTATTAGTTTATTAGTTCTTATTAGTATTGCTCGGGCAATCAAATAGAATTTATGAAAATGAACTCGTTTCTTTATTAAAGAAATACAATTTTTGCGTCAAAAAAAGGTTTTAATTGAAATGCTTTAAATTAACAGCGAAAACGCCACATAATTTTTTACTAATATATAACCATAACCAGGCAAATGTTTTATTTCCGTAATCGGTTAGTTTTTCTATTTCATGCTTATATTTAGAATATATGTATAATAAAATCTCACCTAAAATTATAAAACAGAGCTCAAGGCTCATCTTCTGATTTTTTCATCATCTGATTTTTTCCGGTAGTTGGAAAACTCTTAATTTATCTTTTCTTTCCATTACCAGGAAATAAATAGATATTAGTAATGGAAACAAGAGGTATGAGTAAACTTAATGTTCCTTCATGTTTTTTTATTAAAAAAAACCAGTTAAACAGTATGATTATACTACACATACCTCATAATAAATTGATGAACATTCAGTAGGTACTTATTCTACGTACAAAACTCATTTCAATTAATTATAAAGCTTACCGAAAACGTTATCTCATACATAGCAGCGCACCATAAAAATACCTTTAAACGTCGCAGCCATTTTTTTTGCGGTGCGGATACGGTGCGGCTGTTGACTTGCTAAAGTTAAAAAACAATGAATATGTACCTACTTATTCTGTCCCATTTCATGAAAAAGTAAGGTACCTACCTGCTACCTCATTGCCTTTGATGATTTTCAACACGAAACTATGTTGACCACGGATTGTACACTAAAAAGTGTTTTTGAATAAAATGTTGTCCTTAAATTTCCATCATTTTGGTAACCTTGTTTTTCACTTTAACTACTTGAAGTTTTTATTTTTCAGGGTAGTTATTTAGGTATCTGAAAATACAAAACACAATATTTTTTCAGTTTAACTGAAGACGCCAGGTCTTAATTTTGGAATTGGTAATGGGTACCCCCGCAATTCAATAATCGTTCGTTAGAGAGGTTTTATTTGAAACTCAACTTGAAAACAGCTCTGCCCTGAATTAACAGAAGATATGAGAGTGAAAGATCGGTCTTAAGTAACTCGTTGGGTTCCAGGTAAAGATGTTTTTTCATTTAGTATCAGAGGTGACTTATATTTTTTTTTAGAATTTAGACTTGGCGCCTCCACGAATTTGTTTGTGATGATGGGCAGGACGTGCAGTTCACGTATTGTCACTAATTTATCAATAACCCTGTATATAAAGCATAGCGTTCTCCATTTTAAAACAGTTCTACGTTGTAAAAATCTTATTTTCTTAATAAGATTTCTAAAGGCCGAGATCTGCACTAACAATGTCAAGCAAATGCAATAAACTTTTTTTGAACCCTGAACCGAGCTTAATGAAACCCGTCTACAAAACGTAAAATACAAAACATTGTGTATCCGTGCGCTTTTAGAATGGGATAAAACCTTGTTAAAGTAAGGTACGCAAGTCGAAAATGACAGTTCGAGAAGTACTCAGTAGCAGCAAAAAAGTTCTGAGTTATAAAATATCCTTTAAAAGTTTGTACCGTGTTGTGAACATGTTTAAGAACCCAAGTTATCGATATTTAGTAAGCTGAAGTGGCTTTGGGCCGGCCATATCTCGCTAAGAACCGACAACCATTAGGTAAATGTGTTCTTGAGTCGACCACGACTTAGTAGACGTAGTGTAGGATGCCCTCTGGCCAGGTGGGATGTCGACCTGCCAAAGACTGCAGGGCAGCTTTGGCGCTCATTTGTGGAGGCCTATGTCCAACTGTGGACTAACATAGGCTGATGATGAACATGTTTTGCCGAAATCAACGTCAAAACTACTGAATAAATCAGGCTGAAATTTTGCACATAAAGATTTAAACTGAAATAACATCAGCATCATCATCAGCCTGTTAGTCCACAGCTGGACATAGGTTGTAATAAGATAAAGGCTGCCTATTATTCCAAAAAGCGCGAGAGGTGCCGCGGGCAGAGGCTAGTCTTTAAATAGACGTTATTTTATTCATTTATCTCCCACTTAATCTACGCTAGTTTCAAACGCTTACCGTGTGCGAGTCGTAGTTAGAAAAAGTCCCATCCCTTTTTGATCGCGCGCAAACAAATCTGCGGTTTGCACCAAGCCAAGCATATTCGCACAATCAGCATCAGCGAATCTCAAATTAAATCGGGATCGTCACAAGTCACAAGCGTCATCTGTCATCCGTCCCCTCATTTGCATGAGAAAAACTGTTAAAGAACAACTATTTATCAAATTGCGAGGGTACTTCCGGTGGCGCGAGGCGCGACGCGTTTCCGGCCGCCATCTTGGACGCTTCCGATTCGTGCTCTGGTGATTTGTATAGGAGAACTGGAAATGCCTTTTTCATTATTATGTATTTAAAAAATAATACAATATTATAGACATTTATATTAAAACATTTAAATTAAAACGATGATGATCATAATCTTGGATTATCTAAAACATTGAAACTATTTATCTCGATTTGGAGTTTTGATCCCCGGGAAAGTAGTTACAAATATTCGCGAAATTCATTCAAAAAACATTTTTTTATGATTTTCGCCAAATAAGAAACAAAATTACATACATTATTGATTTCCGCAGTGTCGCCAAAGTAACATTTGTCTCTACCATTATGAGATATCAACTAATTTGACTGTTAGAAAAATAACTTCGTATTACTTAGTTTAAAACAGTTTTTTATGTTTTGCGGGATAATTTATTTTATAATCCCTCGGGAGTAAAATTTTTATGGGGAGCCACACAAGGTCACGAGGTAGTCCTCGGGATCATCCTCTATACAAATGTAAAAGAATCACCCAAATCGTAAGAGACACTTACATGAGGGAGAAACGGACGAGCAAACACAAAAAAACATAGACGCAAAGAATTTTTCGAAGTCGGTTAAAAATTACGGTTCACTAATCACTTTCACAAGAACTTGAGTTTGAAACTTATTTATAACTAGCAGCGCCTCGCGGTTTCACCCGCGTAGTTCCCGTTCCCGTAAGAATTTCGGGATAAAAAGTAGCCTATGTCCTATTTCAGACTATAATCTATCTCTGTGCCAAATTTCATCCAGATCCGTTTTGCCGTTCTGGCGTGATAAAGGAACAAACATCCATCCATCCATCTAAACTTTCACGTTTATATTATTAGTGAGATTTATTTTGTAGATCATCACATCATCAAGTTTGTATCATTAAGTTTGTTTTGAAAGAAGTCACTTTAGAGTGATAAATATTGAATACCATGCCCTATCTTTCAAAACAAACTCTCCAAAAATCATCATCATCCAAAGCCCCATCTCAAATCGCCCGCAATTTCATTCGCGTGGACTTTACAAATACCGACTTCAACTCAAAATTCAAAAATTCAAAATTCAATAACTTTATTTCTTTAGGCTTACAAAATAAGCACTTAGACAAGTCAAATTTTATACATAAACAGCTTAATAATAGTTGTACTATGTTGGTATGCTATGTTAGTTTCCATTTCATTTTTTTATGAGGTCAATCCCCCTAAATATTATAAATATGAAAGAAGTGAAAAGTTTGGACGGATGCATGGATGTTATGTTACTCAATCACGCCAGAACAGCTAAACGGATCTGGATAAAATTTGGCACAGAGATAGATTATAGTCTGGAATAGCACTATAATAATAATACTTTTATTTCAGACCACAAAGAAAGAAACTTAATTAGGGCCCATACAATAAATACCTTATAGACTAACATAGATAAAAACATTTAAAATTAACCGAGTCATCGACGCTCCGATGACGCACTTTTTATCCCGGTAAAATGTATGGGTCCCGTGAGATAGATTTGTTTTAATTTTTCATAGATCAATGGATCGACATAATTTTCTGCATACTGGTAGTGGTAGTTTTGGGGGTCAGAAAATTACATACGCTATAGAATCTACCTGTGCAAAACCGGGGCGAACCGCTAGTGGTATATAAATGTAAATAGTTGTCATTTGTCGTGTTTTTGTTTGAATAAACATCTGTTTCTATGAAACTTTCGTCGCCATAGCTTTACAACCAACATGTTCGATTTCAAACTTATTATGCGAATGAATCCCATTCCTCCCTTCCAGAATGCTTATTTTAAAAATTGGTTCGGCTATCATAAAACAAACAAAAAAATGGCGTAACTTTTAATTATTATTACTATTTAATTAGTATTTATCGCGTTCATTAACCTATTTTTTCCAACATTTCGACAGGTTTACACACTGTCGTGGTCACGGGAAGACTGCTGTGATCGTAACTTATCGTAACTACCGTAATATCGTATCGTAACTTACTAGCTAAGTTTTAGCCTCTTCCGGCACAGAAACCTATTTCCCGACGTTTCGTTAGGTTTACACACTGTCGTGGTGTGATAGTAACTATCGTAATATCGTATCGTAATTTTTGTAGTTACAAAGATTTCGTTTTGAGTTTTAGTCTCTTCCAGCAGAGAAACATCTTTGTATTTTCCTCAGCCTCTGATTGCGGGGTGATCTCTATTTAGATAATTTAGTGGTTCGCTCCCGATGAAATATATCCAGTATTGTGAAGGTGATGGTTTGTGATTTAGTTATCTTTATTATCAACGTTTCTCGACATTTCCTTCAGAGAATATGTAGGAACGTTTATAGATATTTCGGAGTTGAATATTTATCATTTGCAATGTGCCTATTCTACTCTATGCGAATCTCAAGCGTCTATGTTTTGACGTTGGATCAATTCTACAGGATCACAGAGAAGAAATGAAAAGATTCAAATAAGTGCCTGGTAGAGTTTCGGTAGCAGATTGGTACAAGAAGGTCTTAGAATCCATGTGAAAGCGGTCTCGCGATTCGTGTAGTTAGAAGCCTTAGGCCTGGTTCTGTGTTTCAGAGCTGTATTTCCATCTGGCATTACCTAGATAAGGCTGCAGTTAACAAAATATAATGAACCTACTCCGTTAGATACATATTATTTTTTTTTTTTTTTTCGGCGTCCGAACACTGACACGCGCACTTCGGTCTCTGTGTTTTTATTTCCGTTTACCGGTAAAAATGGCCCAATTTAACTTAGAAAGTGCTTTTAGCGATCTGTCGAAGCTAGTAGCTTCGTTGGTGGCAAAAATTACTGCCCAATCGGCTACGATCGAGGCTCAATCGCAGAAATTGGAAGATCAAGAACTCGCGATCAATAACTTTTCTGCCATTATCACCGAACAGAAGAGGGTATTGGAGAAGTTATTCGTCAAAGTCGAAGAACGGAGCGGTACGAGGGAGCGGGATGTGCCTACGGTAACCGCACCGCGTGCGAGTGAGACGGCTGCCGCTGCTGCTAACTTGGAGCGAACGTTCTTATCGCCGAACGTAACGGTGCGTCCACACCGGGGCCCCAAGAAAGCAAAACGGGTGACCGTTGAAGATCTTACCCAAAATGAAAATAAGGACGCATCTATCCAGGAACACGCGGCAAATACGTCTTCTGGAAAATGGACTCTCGTCACCTACCAGAACAAAGGGAAAAATTCTCAACTCAGCACGATTCACAAAGGAGGGAACACTCAAATCTCATCGTTCCAAGCAGTGGAGAACAAGAAATTCCTGCATGTCTGGTCACTCCATCCCGACACAACTGAAGAGGCCATTACTGAGCACGTAACGAAACAGTGTGGTTCTTCGAATGTAAAGATCCAGAAGATCGTCCCTAAAACCAAGAGGGATTATTCATCTTTTATGATCGGTGTACCGGAGTCGAATTTTGATAAAATCAATAATATTGAAAGTTGGCCAGTGAACGCGAAATTCAATGATTGGGTGTGGTTTCGAGACCCCAAAACCACTAAAAGTGTCGAAAAAGTCTGATAATCCATCACTCCAGGTTTTTTATCAAAATGCACGGGGACTTAGGACAAAAACTACAACTTTCCATAACAATTTGCTGACTTCCACTTATGATTTATTTGCAATAACGGAATCGGGTCTAAATTCATCAATCCATGACGGAGAACTCATACCATGTGATTTCAAGATTCTGCGATGTGATCGAGCGGATGGCCGTAAGCAGGGAGGCGTGTTTTTAGCATCTTCCTCGCGTTACGAACTCAAGCGCATTCCTATCGCTAATGTGGACGCGGCCTTATTCGAGTTAGTTTGTGCGACGGTACACCGTAAAAATATCTTTTTGTTTATGTGCTGTGTAGTTTACATTCCACCAAATAGTAATGTTAACGAATATATGCATTTATTTAATATTTTAGAAACAGAGTGTGTTAAGTTCGACAATGTATTAGTGTTGGGTGATTTTAATATGCCTTCGACAACCGTGGAGGTACATAGTTATATGGAGTATGTGAATGCTTTCTGTGGATTTCGGCAGGTAAACAACTTACTGAATATTAATAACCGCACGCTAGACTTAGTTTTGTCTTCATTACCAGCGAGTGATTTAGGGGTACTTTTGTCTGACGATCCCTTGGTACCTATCGACCCTCAGCACCCGCCGCTTGTCTGTGTGGCGACAGTCACACGTCGAAGAGGCCCCGAACCACCATCTCCCCATATGGGTACCTCGGCAGATCATCTTTGTTGGAACTTCACAAAATGTAACTTTCCTATGTTATACTACATGTTAGAATGCATAGATTGGAATCAATTATATAGGACTAAGAATTCAGAGGCGGCGTTAGAATACTTTTATGAAGTTATAAATAGGGCTATTTCCGAGTGTACACCTAACAAATGTGCTAAGGTACCAAATAAGTCTCGTTATAGCTATCCTGAGTGGTATACGGCCGATTTGATACATGAGATTCAGCGCAAATGGCGTTATCATAAAATATATAAAGTTTCGGGTAAACAAAGCGATTATGAATTATTTTCTAAATGCAGGTCTTTAGTTAAAATTAAATTATCAGAAACTTTTGACGCCTACCAAGAGAGGTTACAATTAAATTTTAAAATTAACCCTAAGTCTTTTTGGAGTTTCATCAGGCAAAAACAATCGAGGCGAAATAAAACTCGTATCACTAAAGAGGGGAGGGAATTGAGTGATGAAGAATGTGCCGAATGTTTTGCTTCATACTTCCACTCTGTCTATAGTCCGGTACGGCCGAACCTGGACCCGAGGGCGGCGGAGCGCGGCTCGCCCGCGGGGGTGGACGCCGCCCGGGTGCACGTCGCCCAGCTGACTGCCCGTGACGTGCGCACTGCGCTTCGTGCCTTGAAACCTAAGCACTCTTTAGGGCCCGATAGCATTCCTCCTTATATTATAAAAGACTGTCGATTGGTTTTCGAGAAACCTCTTTTATATATTTTTAATTTATGTTTAGACGAGTGCCATTATCCTGACCGATGGAAAACGACGCGTGTTATTCCGGTGCCGAAGGCGGGAGGTGGGTCCGATGTGAGCAAGTACCGTCCGATCGCCGTGCTGTCGGCCTTCGCTAAGGTATTTGAGTCAATTTTACATACGTGTATTTATACGCAAGTAAGCGCGCGCCTGAGTGACGCCCAGCACGGCTTTCGGCCGGGGCGCAGCACGGCCAGCAACTTGCTGTCGTTCGTATCGCACCTGGCCCCAGCTGTGGACGCAGGTGGGCAGGTAGACTGTGCGTACTTCGACTTTCAGAAAGCTTTCGACGCTGTCGATAATGATGTCTTGCTGTCGAAGTTTTCAGCAATAGGTTTCACGCCGCATCTGCTCAAATTCTTCGCGAGCTACCTTAGCGAACGCCGGCAGTATGTGGAGTACGCGGGGTACCATTCGGCCCCGTATTACACGTTTTCGGGGGTAAGTCAGGGCAGCAATCTTGGACCCCTTGAATTCGTTATTATGATCAACGATCTTGCGGGGGTTGTTACGGAGGCAGGCTGTTTGCTCTTTGCGGACGACCTGAAAGTGTTTTTATCAGTAGCGGACACATCTGATTGTGAACGGCTCCAATCTGACATAGATAGGGTGGTCCAATGGAGCAGATCCAACAAGCTACTGTTCAACGTAGCGAAGTGCTCCGTGATGAGCTACAGCCGGGCGCGCGCCCCTTTGCACTACCAGTACGAGGTGGAGGGGGTAGGGCTGCCGCGAACGACGTCGGTCCGAGACCTAGGCCTCGAAATGGTCCCCGACTTAAGGTTCCGGCGCCATATTGTAAATGTTTGCAACAAATCTTTTAGAAACCTAGGTTTTATTTTAAGACAGTGTGTGAATTTCACAAACATAAGTGTTATCAAAGTTTTATATAACGCACTTGTGAGAAGTCATTTAGAAACAAATGCTATAATTTGGAACCCTAACGAAGCTAAGTACAAACTTTTGGTTGAAAAAATACAAAATAAATTCACTCGCTTTTTGTACTTAAAAGAATACGGAGTCTATCCATATTACCCGTTGATGTACCCGAGTCTGTTCGTGTTAGGTATGGTAGGGTATTGCAGGCTGTCGGTGCGGAGAGATGTGGCTCTGGTTAAGTACATGGTGCGCGTGTTGCGCGGGGAGCTACACCACCCGACGGTTCTGGCGGCGTTGCGGCTGCGCGCGCCCAACGACTACTTGGGCCTCCGCCGCCGCCCCGCCATGCTGGAGGTACCCAGCTGTAGGACCAACCTACTTAAGTTTTCTCCCATGTCACTCGCTATCTATTTACTCAATATTCTGTCCCAAAACAGTGTAGATGTGTTTTACCAAAACCTGCCGAAAGCCATGGAAATGGCACAGCTTGTCATTGAGACAAAGTAATATATTAATTAGTATTGTTAATAAATTAAGATAAGTAGGTACCTAGATATAACATCGCCTTAGAGCTTAATAAAAAAACCTGTTATGATGTTATTATCTTAATAAATAAATAAATAAATAAATAAATAAATTATGGATGATGACAGTAACTTAAAAACACTAAAATAATGTAATTAACTAATTGCTGAGCCAAAGATTATGAAACAGAATTCTATTTTTTAATTTGATCTCACTTATTATATTATTCAATATTAATTTCATTTATATATTCCTAAACAATAATCATTGTGTCTGAATACATAAAAATAAAAAATTGAATTAAATTAGGTTCCTCTTAAATGAGTACAAAACTAAATTAAAGATTATTTTTATTTGATTTATTGAGGACATTAATTGGAATAAATGCTGATTAAATTGTTATTGTTAAGTACTTTGTATACGTCTTGTAGAATGATTCAATTTTAAAGAAGTTCACTTTCATTATTTTATCAAGTGCTATTTTTTATACGTATTATTGCCACGTCACGTATTTTCGTCATTTTCTTCGTTAAATCTATTCAGATGAAAAAAAATACGTTTCGAAGTCTGCGCAGCGCATATAACCAATCATACGCAAATGAAGTCAACCCTTCCTTTGCCGAAGTTTATAATTGCTGTTAAATCGAAAAGGACTCACAAAAAACAGCTCAGCCTTTTGTTGGATGCTATTAATCTATGTGGGTGGGTCGGGTTTCATGTCATTGTTGTGATTGCATGAGATCACTGTCATTTCGCTGGTGCGATGGGAAGCAATATTTTTTTATTTGAATTAACTAAGCAACCTAATTTAAAGTCTAATAATTTGTAGATCTAACAAAACTCCTTATAGAGTCCACAGGTGATCGGAATGCTGCCTTTTATTTCGGTCAACGAATTAGCATTGCCATTCAACGTGGCAATGCTGCCAGCATTCTGGGCACTCTGCCTTCTGGTGACGGCTTAGATTTTTAGAAAATAGATTTTAGTGTAAATATTAGTTGTAATAAACTTTTATTTAGAATAAAATTACAATCCATTGATAAAGAAAATACAAGTTGTAATTATTATTGTATTGTATATTATAATTTTCTGTAAACAAATGATATTTGAACATAATTTGTTAAATAGGCAACTAAATAAAAAATAAATAGAACCGTCAGATACGTTGTTACGCTAAAAGAGTTAGGATAGGCAGTTTCAAATTTTAGATTAACCTGGTTTAGTTTTGTTAATTATAACTTTTAAAGTAAATTTCCAAAATAATGAAGTTAAAATTAATTATTTAAGTAGTACCCAAGCGCGCTGCGATATAAATAAATTATCTAATTCGAATTGGTACTATAGTAGTATAGAAGTATTGGTACTAAATTATGTCTTTTCTTTGTTCTTGGTATTTATTTATTCCGTGCATATTCTATTTTAAAAAGTATTTTTATGTTAATTTTATGTTTATACTTGCTTATGAATATTTAATAATTATTATTATGTATTATGTTGTATACACCCCTGCCTTTCTTAAATTTTCAATAATTAATATGAATTTCATTCCATCCAAAGGTTGCCTGGATGAAATCGCTGCGAAGCGATAAGGCCGCATATTGGACTGTTTAATGTTTATGTCTGTTTCTTTTGCTTTATTTTTTGGTGTACAATAATGAATTTTGTATTGTATTGTATCGATAGCCACATCGTTTTTATGTGAACTTCAAATCAAGGTCTATTCTCGTTAATTTTTATTTTTATGAACCTTTAATTATCTTGTACATTATGCCAACATAACATTCACGCGCGAACAAGACTAATAACACGTTAAGTGGGCAGCGAGCGAATATTTTAATGATGCGGGTCCATTGTACCCACTTCTTGATGTCTAATCCATCAACTTGAGCTAATTTAGTCCATTTGCATATGAGTTTACACGCTTTGATCAATTTGAACCAATTTATTTGTATAACATTTTTAAGACACTTTTTAATTGTCCATTATTAAAAACATGTACAATAAATAATTGGAAATGTTTTTTAATGGTGCACGTATTTACACAAAATTTTCTTCTTTTTTGTTGTATTCTTCATCGCTGAAGGTACCGCGTGCCCGTCCTGGAAAGCTTTCACGGAGACGCTGATGACGATAAATATTTTAATCCAACTTTAATAAAAAACATACCAATTACGTATTCATCGTCATCAGACGACCGACGTCCACTGCTGGAGATACATAGGCCTCCACAATGACCGATTTAGCGATGCCCGCATCCAGTAATTTCCTGCGACCTTCACCAGGTCTTCAGAAAGTACAGTAATTAAGTATTACATAGTAGATATTATTTAGTAGATACCACACATTTTTTACTTTTAGGTATATTAACTGTAAGGAAGTACGTCCTTTAAAGAATTATTTAAGTTTGAATTGATAGCTTATAAGCGCTGATTGAAAATCTCTAGCCCCTATTATGCCACCGATTAATATCAGCAGAAAAGTACGAGTAATTCACGCCCATCGGTCACAAAGACCCGTTGAAATTAAATATGCATAGAAAGGGTTAGATTTCGGTCAGATTCGCCACGCTTTCCGTATTAATATCTTGATCCATCACGCTGTGACGGGTTCAGATGAATGGCTGCGAAAGGGTTTTAAGAGGCTCTCAAAGTTGTTATTTTGTTCTGCTTATGGTAATAAACGCAATTCTGTCAGCTGATTGACAAAATAATTTTGTCAATCAACATCAGGTGGTCTATCCAGATGTACTAGCGAGTGTATGACTCATTATATCTTAGCGGCTGATTGGCTACATTTTAAATTCAAATAAATCAAGAAAATTAAATTTTTAACAAAGACAATTAATTTATTAGATGCAAAAGTATGTAGTATGTACGAGAGATAGACTAAAAATCGTTTCGAGTCCTGCCGACCGCGATTTTTTTGGGAACTTATTATATAAGTTTAATAATTATAATAATAAATAGTTCCCAATAATTATAATAATAAGAAGATCTAAGATATTAAATATCTTAGAGACTAAAATACATCTGAATAAACCAGCTGTCGTTCAAGTCATCTACGTACCTAAGTACTTAGTTACTTCACATAGTTTAGCATTAGCACTAAGCGACACTGCATTAAACCATCCGACATGAATGAGAACCAGAGATGGTAATGATGATTTTTAAATGGCTTGAAACAGTCGGTCAGTCATTCTACATACTTCATTCAAAAGCTGAGTCCAGTCAAGTGCTATCACTTGACTGGCTGAGATGTGTTAATGAGGAGTCCCTTACCCACAGATGAAGAAAGATAGGCAGTAAAAAGCGCTGCACGTTTTGTTTTTTTTTATAAACGTGTACCATTTTTTATTTATTTTTAAAAGTTGATTATATTTAAGACTTGTTATTGAAAGAAATAGTTAAAAATAATAATTGATTGTTTGTAAATTTCGAGCCAGAACTTGGCATTGCTTTTTGTTTACTTATTTTTTAGTCTATTAGATTTTTCAATTGTCAACAAGACTGTGTCCAACAAGTAAATAAATTTTATATTAAACCTTATAGATATAATGTTGCTTAGAAGAATAAACCATTTTTGAATACAAAATTTGCTTTTATTTGGAACAAAATCAATTATTTTTATGCAAGGAGTCTCATGGACTCCATGGGGTAAATTAAGTGATTTGGGGTCACCAGGTAAACCAAGGGTTAATATTTCTTCAAGGCCAGTCGATAGCTAAAAAAACTAATTTTAAAGTTTGATTCTTTCAATAAACTGGTAGTCTATAAATGGTAGTCTATGAATGGCACTCTTGCCCTATAAATTATAATAATTTTCTATAGTCTATAGTGCTAGGTACTATTTTCAAGATGATATCTTGACAACTAACATACCTACCTATTTGGGATCCGATGATTAATAGGTTGGTATGTAGTTGTCAAGATATCATTATCAGACACTAAATTATCTGATTAGAATCTCTCGTCTAATTATCCGTTAATTGCACCTATCAAGTTAAATTAGACTAATCATATTAGTGTCAGATCAAGTAACACGTTTGTGATTGCTTGGGAATGCCTTTAGAGCATTATGACACTGGCGATTAGCGAGCGATTTGAAAGCGTACACAGCGACGACGCCGCGGGCACGCAGTTAGCTCGCGTAGTGCGATCCGCGTTTAGAACACTGGCGGTCGTCGTCGACGCGATTAATCGTAAGGTGCTTGCTGAGCGTTCACCTCGTTTTGAAATTACTCGCAGATCGCCAAGGATAATTTTAAGTTCGAGTTTTAGACAAATTAATAAAAATAGATTTACAAGTAGTGACAAGTAGATGATATGTCTATGTCTGTATCTGTCTATGCCTATGTCTATGTCCGTCCATGTCTATGTCTATGTTATTACTAATTTACTATGGGTTCGCGTTTATTGTTTAGTTTTGCACGGTGTTTCAACAGGTTTACACTCCGTCGTTATTACGGGATAGCAGGAGTACTGGAGTTACCGACTCTGTGAAGTGGGGGCAGCATTTTTGATTCACTTGCTTGCTCGCTCTTCCAAACTAGGAATATCTTACGACCAATCTGCACACTCTGACGACACACAACACACACAGTTTCAACAACGAACCTAGAGACCTGTTCACGACCAAAAAATAAAACATAATTTTAAATACCTAATTAATTTACAATAACATTTCAATACATAACATATTATTTAAAAAGTAGGTAATTGTCCTTCATAAACGTATACGTTTACGTTATTACGTATTTTTTTCTGACAAGTCGTGGGGAAGTTAACCTAAACTTCCCCACGACTTGTCTGAAGAAAAATATTGCTATTAACGATTCTTACTTTACGATCAGCATTAACACCTTCAAACTATCACCCGATCTTCAATATTCATGAAGAATTTAACGAGTTATTCACCGATATGCCTTTATTTTTCTCAATCACCATTAGTACGTATCTCCGTACCAACTGGTATTTTCGCGCTATGTCGAACATAAAATACACCACTGGTCAGTTTAACATCCATCAATAATCAACTCTAACTTTCTAAAAATACATCGCAATATTGTATGCGTAGCTTGGTCGCATTGAACCAAAAGGCATGTAACAGGTTTGGCAATAGGACGAAGAATATGTCGGCACTTCACTTTCATTGTATCAAATAATAGGGGTGGCCTTACGGTCGTTATCGTGTGTTTGATCTCAAATGATACTTGGAGGGATGTTTTCTTGTTGCTATGGGCAGCCGGACTAGAAGAGGGAATTAATGGGAAGCAGAAAACCATTTCTGACAAAGTCTTTGATAGCCACGATTTTCATAAATAATTTGAAGTTCTACAACTGCTTTTCCATGCGCATCTTGTCTCTCAACGAGGCCGCCACCTTGACTGTCCAACTACACGGCCAGCAATCTAAATACATTCAAAAGACTATTTGAGTACATCTCACTAATATTATAAACGTGAAAGTTTAGATGGATGGATGGATGGATAGATAGATGGATGGATGTTTGTTCCTTTATCACGCCAGAACGGCAAAACGGATCTGGATGAAATTTGGCACAGAGATAGATTATAGTCTGGAATAGGACATAGGCTACTTTTTATCCCGGAATTCCCACGGGAACGGGAACTACGCGGGTGAAACCGCGAGGCGCTGCTAGTTGTAAATAAGTTCCAAATTGTTTTCATCCTATTCAGTGACAAGTGACAACGTAACAGAGCGTAATCAGTTGTTTTTTTTTATTAAAACATATCACTATAATCTCACTAATATATAATATTATAAACGTGAATAAACGTGAAAAATTAGATGGATGGATGGATGGATAGATAGATGGATGGATGTTTGTTCCTATATCACGCCAGAACGGCTGAACGGATCTGAATGAAATTTGGCACAGAGATAGATTATAGTCTGGAATAGGACATAGGCTACTTTTTATCCCGGAATTCCCACGGGAACGGGAACTACGCGGGTGAAACCGCGAGGCGCTGCTAGTTGTAAATAAGTTCCAAATTGTTTTCATCCTATTCAGTGACAAGTGACAACGTAACAGTTCAGTTGTTTTTTTATTAAAACATATGCTATGCTCAGATTGTACACTATGAGCAAGAACCAGTATTGCTTGCAGAGTAGAGGTGCATCAACTGAGCAGGTGGTAGAGTGCGGTTGCACCGGTGCACGTGTTTGAAAGCGACAAATACGTCATAGCGAGCGAAGTGCGAGTTGTCGTAGGTCAGGGTCCGAATCGATCACAATGATTTTGACAAATGTTTTTGTTTCTTACTCAGTCGTCCTTGAACGAAATGTCGCAGAAGTTAAACTCAAAAAAGGCTTATATTAGAGCTTCACACACGTATATGCTAATTTAAAAAAAAACTGTACTTTAAACAAGTAAAATTAACAAATATTTACAGACAAAACGTATGCGCTTCGACTGTCGTCGGAAAGAACTAATAAAAAGAAAGAAAGAAATATTATGATCACGTGACCGAAAACGCTCTGCGTTTGGTTGCATCGCTGGTGACGTCAGAGCTATCACATATTACAGTGCGTGTTGTTCTTCTTCTTAGGTATGCGTGAGGAGTGACGTCATTGAGTCATGTCACCGGCGCTATGACAGAGATTATCGTTTTGGCGCGCCATTATTTTATTCATACATTAAAATTAGTTTATTTTTATCAAATACGACTAGCCTTGAAGAAATCTTAGTTACATTTTGCATTATTTTTATTAGACAGTACGTTAGAATTATTTCCAAAGAAAAGATAAAAATTTTCAGGAGAATTAAAAACACCGTTTTTTGCCATGACTTATGAGTGGGTATACGTAACAAGAACGAGTTCATACTGAAATATAGAGATGAAATGTTTAACAAAACAATTATGGTTTTAAATGATAAAAGTTATAATTAAAAACGTAGGTATTACAATTATTTAATTCTTAACACTCATCTATTTTAGGAGCAATTAATTTTATTACAACTATTATTAATATACGTTTAAGTAAATTTTTTTTGATCAATTACCTTTATTTGTATGAGCAGGGAATTAAGTTAGCAGCTTAATTATTGAAATATTTCTTAATTGGAAATAATATTCAATTTTATCATTAACAGTGATATACCTCTTTTTGGTTTCAATGTACATTACGTCCGAGGTCTGTAATGGGTGGGTTGATGGCCGCGGTTGAAGAGTGCTGTAACCGAAGCATAGTAGGCCATCACAGCGCGGTCAGCATTGCAGCCCTTGATGGCCAAGCTGAAATGAAAGCCGAAACCGAAGGTCCAGGCCTAAAGCGCGGACAGTAAGAACTGCAATGATGACCAAGCTTGAAGGCCAAGATCATAGCAAGCTTAGCTCGAGGCTAGCTTATCGTAGCCAGCAGCGCACTCATTGCTGACCGAGGCTTGTATAGCGCTTTACTCAAACAATACTAGTAGTTTAAATTTAATTGGAGGATTCGTCGCTTGAAGAGTTCATTTTCACAATTTATTCACAATAAATATTTTTTATATAAAAAATGAAATCGCTAAAATCTTGAAAAGCAGAAATAATATTACTAAAAGAAATAATACTACTGTCCGCCGTTTCAGGTAGGCCCGAAAGTTCAACTTTGCTTGCTCAAAGGTTGTCAAAATAATAAGCAGATTACATGATATCAGCAAGCCAATGTTTGAGTAAAAACTTTGGCTTGCTGAAATTGCGGGAAACGTTAATTGGAGTGATTTGTCAAGATGATATTTGAGGCCAAAAGGTGAATAGTAAGTGAATACAGTTTAATTAAATTCAAAAAGTCTAACTCGAGAAGTAGGTACTCGTACGAATGGGTTGAAAAAAAAATCACTAGGTGTAATCGAACATTTTCAACAATTATTTAAAATTGAACCTCTTCTATCGTAATAGTCAATTACGATATTATTCGGTGGGGGCGGCATGTACCTTAATGAAAATAATTTCCAAAATAGGCTGTAATGATATAACTTATGAAAGACATACCTACTTGAGTTAACACTGCAGTACACGCGCCCCTATTTGGTACACAGTGCTTGCGCGGGGGCATGTGTACCCCAACTTTGGTGTCATTTAACAATTGTTTTAAAAGTTTAAATAAAACAACACCTAATTAATTTATTAATTTCTTAAAACAACACCGGTAATAACAAAATAAGACCTTTATTTTTATAAAATTTTTAGTACCACATAATTAAACAAATTAGTTTTTATAGTATATTCTAAGGTTATTTTCGCGAGAACTCATAATAAAACACTGTTTTTACCGGATTGATCGCTTCTTGATTGATTTCTTCGCTTCGACAAAGCTCAAATACTAGCTAGAGAAAACCGTTTCATTCCTAGAATGCTCCGAGAAGCAATTGAAATTCAAAAACATCCGAATAATTTCAATAGAGAAGATGGTTGGAGAGTACCTGCCGCTTGGGATCCAGTCCTACATCGAGTCAGGTCCCACACCCAGCAATCCATAGCTACAACCCATCAAGACACTGTTAGTGATTACTGCGTACATACGGAACGTTATAATTAAATTTGTATAATTGACGGTAGATATGTAAAATTCAAATTACTTGTAAAGACAAATGTCACCTCAGTCTGCCTGTGACCATGGAAGCTGAAAAGCCTCCGAAACGTCAGGTTATAAACAAATATAAAATATACGCGATCAATCCGGTAAAAACAGTGTTTTATTATAAATTAGTTTTTGACAAGTTATAAAATTTTAAAAAACGCTCTATACATCTTAACAGTTTTTGACGACTTCGTTTTAAATCAGACGTATGCATAAAAAAAAACTTTTTTGGCCGGTTTCACTGGTTGTGACGGCAGTCTGGACATACCATGAACTGATGATCAGCACAAATCCACTTAGAACACAGTTTACAGGACTTACGAGTGCACCGATCCCGGTGTCGTCGGCTAAAAAACTCACACCTGCCCATTCTCGTTCTTCTAGCAACATTTTGCGGGGAAGCTGTCTCCGATAGCCCTAAAAGGAGCTCACCTTTCAATTTTATTCTTTTAGGCATGTTTTCCTTAGCTATCCTCAACTGTATGAGGTTTTGTGAGTTCGAAAGCAATGCCATATAATAAGTCCCGTTTGACTTGTTCCACAGTTGGATTGTTCATTTGGTGTATTATTAGAAGTCTTTAAAGACAAAAAATGTAATTTAGAATACATATAAACATAAACTTATTAAAATAAACCATAAAAAATTTATACTCACCACAATTTTATGTCTCACTACCCTCTAAAAAAACTTACCGTAAAACCGTGATCGCACGCGTGGGATCATTTGACCCCAACACCAGTTTACGCTCTCACTGCATAACCAACAAGCCCGTTCAAACGCCAGTATGCTACTTATTGCACTCATTGATTATCAAGCGAGGTATACATGGACGCTTAAGTGTAAAAAACTGTAAGTCGCAAAGTTATGGGGCAAAATACAAACACTGGGGTACAATATACCCCATGCGTGCACTCCAGTGTTGAGTCCATTTATTGTAATATTTAAATTTCGTGTTTCTTGGTCAACGTAGAATTTTGGTTGTGGTCTTTTGTGAGACATAATTTATTTAGTAGAAAATATCTAAAAATCTTAAATTTTATAAGCTTTTGGATCTTTTTCTTTTATAGAATAAAATATATATTATAGAATATAATAGTGTCTTGCTTTGTTCCAAATTTCATGATTCTGAGTCAACGGGGAGAACCCTAATGTTTTGTGTTTATGCAATTCCCTTGTAAATGACAAAATATGCGTGTGTTACGCGAGGCTGATGTACGAGAATTGCTGCACTTGCAGGACCTCAATACTCTATACTGGACTTTGTGTGTTATGTTGTGTCGACGGCTCGTGTTAGTGACGTCAATCGCGACGCCTTCAGGTAAATGAAGGCGTCGCGATTGACGTCACTTATGATTATAAGAATTACCACATTCTGGATTCACACTTCGAACGAGTCTCTTCTATGTTATTTTAACTAATAAATTAGAGTTAAATATTATAAGTATTTTTTAAATGCCACCCCGAAGCGTGACCTACATAATTCGAGGCTAAACAATAATAAGTAAAATAATCTTTTCTTTTGATTGCGTTCACTTAGAATTCTGATTGTTTCAATCGGCTCTAAAAGGTTACAAATTTGGGACAACTATGTGATTGGCACAAAACCCTAAAAATACCTACCATTATCAAACCTACTGAGTACTTGTTTGTTGATATATTTCTGTGATGCTGGAAAGATGCTGTTTGTTACACATTCATAAGTAACTGTAAACATTCGTAGGAAATTTAAGTTCCAAAGAATTTGCCACAAACAATCGTGACTGTATAAAAGCGTACTTTTTGAATACGCTTGCTTAGTCTCCAAACAGAATTCAACAGAAGATATTTAAATTCCGATTGTCTGATTTTTGGTACTAAAAGTTCGCAGCTATGTGAGTAATTTTGTAATATTTTAAATTACTTTTATAAAAACAAACATATTATTTACCTTGAACTCGACTAACACAAAGAAGGTAACGTTTTCATTACGAAAATCAGGCCAGCCCAACATAGAGGGTCATAAGTTATACATATTCGAATGTTATGACTCATAACATTCGAATATGTAAAACTGTAGGTACAATACATGACCTACGGCATCCTACTCTTCATGACCTACGAAGCTGAGACGTGAATACTCACGGTAGGGCTTGTCCACCAGTTTAAAGTCGCCCAGCGAGCTATGGAGAGAGCTATGCTCGGAGTTTCTCTGAAAGATAGGATTCGCAACGAATACATCCTACAGAGAATCAAGGTTATCGACATAGTTCAGAAGATTAGCAAGCTGAAGTGGCAGTGGGCTGGCCATATCTTGAGAAGAACCGACAACCGCTGGGTAAACGTGTTCTTGAGTGGAGACCGCGACTTAGCAAACGTAAGGTAGGACGCCCTCCGACCAGGTGGGATGGCGATTTGCAAAAGACTGCTCGCAGATGCTGGATGCGGCAAGCTGAAGACAGGGCAATATGGCGTTCATTAGGGGAGGCCTATGTCCTGCAGTGGACTAATACAGGCTGATGGTGATGATGATGATGACACTACATTCCTTGTAGGTACCATTTCTATACACCAAATTAAATTATATTGTATCTTTGCATAAAACCAGAATACAAGCATGTAAAAAAATCATCAACATCTTATTTGAATTGAAGCGAAAAAATCATTAACATTTTGTTTGTTATTTGAGAATAATTACTAATTTTAAAACTGTTTATGTATAAAATTTGACTTGTCTAAGGGCTTATTTTGTAAGCCTAAAGAAAAAAAGTTATTGACTTGACTTTTGACATCACGGCTTACTGAGCTTAGCTCAGTAGCTCAGTAGCTAGCAGCAGCTAGCTTGAGACGTAGATAGGCTAAGGTTGCTCAAGTCGTACCCCCTAAGGAAATAAAACTGTAATATTCATTGCAATGGGAATAAAACAAAATCTTCTGCATTAACTAAACCTTTATTTATTTGCCTTTTAATCTACAATCATAGAAACTTGAAAATCTTTTATCAAAATAGGTATTTTAACGTTTTTCAAAAACATACCTTCGGTACGATTAAGGCACCTGGTCTCCTAATTCGTACCACCTATAGCCTTAGTCGTACTTAGAAAATGGACTTTATTGAACACATGTGTTCAACTATAGAAAAATACTTAATAACTAGAGATCACAATAAACAACTTAAATATTACAAACAATTCAGTGTGATATTAACTTACAACATTTTCTTTGTTATTAGTTACTTCGACAAATCTTATTACTAAGTAAATAGCACATAGAAAATTAAATCTTAAAAACAATGTAATGCTTAAGAACTTATTGAGATTGAATATAGACATCACAAATATATTTCTTTATTTTACTTTCAACTCCAGCACATAGGTCATGTATCCAACCGTTACATTTTACACATTGGATCAGGTTTTCTTCACGATTATATTTTTTCTTCGTGCATGTCTCATTAAATCCAATATCTCCATTTCGATGTTTCTGTAAAACTTCATCCGTATCCTCCTGCTTCCAAGTATTGTACTTTCGCTTCGCCATATTTATTTAGTACCTGATAAAAAGTTAATATAATTATTTAAAAAATTTCATAATACCTTAGACGTACCGGTACGAGTAAAGAATTTTGCTAAGGTACGACTTAAGCAGCGGAGTCTTCCAAGTTCAAAACTAAAACCACTGACTTATCCTAAAAAGTTCTACTATTGAGTATGCCTAAACGATTGCCAGATAAGTATTACAAATACATGTTAACAAAGAAAAAAGGTAAGAAACACATTCCTGCCATAAAAAGCTTACAAATGAGTCAAATTTTCTAATGAAAACCGTATAAAAAACTTACTTTTTCATTATTTTTGCTTCACGAAGCCGGACGGCGATCCGCTTGTTTACGTTTGCTTGCTCGACTAAAATGTTCAGATTGACGACACTAGATGGTGTTATTTATGCGTATCAGACAAGATATTGCCGGGGTACGATTTAGGCCGTGGTACGACTTGAGCAACCTTACCTCACGGTAGGGCGGGTCCACCAGTTCAAGGTCGCACAGCGACTTATAGAAAGAGTTATGCTCAGAGTTTCTCTGAAGGATAGGTTCCGTAACGAACACATCCAACAGAGAACCAGAGTTAATATGAAGTGGCAGTAGGCCGGGCACATCTTAAGAAAAACCGACAACCACTGGGGTAAACGTGTTCTTGAGTGGAGACCACGACTCGATAAGCATAGTGTAGGCGCTCTCCGAAAGACTGCAAGCAGATGCTTGCAGTCTTTCGCAGGTCGTGCTGGATGCGTCAAACTGAAGACAGGGCGTTATGGCGCTCATTGGGAGACATGTCCAGCTGTGGACTAACATTGGCTGATAATGATGATGATGATATCGGATCAACAGATATCAGATCAGTTCATCAAGATACCCCATACTGCTTGTATAGTATTATAATAACTGTGTCCATACACATTTTTTTAATAACAAACTACAAAACCTCTTTGTATTAGTGTAGGTTGGTGTAAATTGTCATGTTTTAACTTTTGATCTCCGTTTTTTCAGGTACACATCAAACATTGCTTTGTTTTTTTTTGGCATCACCGTTCTAATCACTATTAGTTACCAATACGTTCCTGAATTAGAACCAGAACCATCACCTCGTGATCCACCAGATCAAGCTCGACATTATGACGTTAGAAAGAGCATCAAAAATTTCACTTGGTGGGCATGCGCCAGCCGTCCTATACTCTATATGCGATGGCCTGATCGTCTTTACAGACCAAATCAAAGTGACCTGTGGTTTGACAGATTAGTGTACATACACCACGAAGGCAATTATGACTATATAATGAAATCATACATTGATTTTGACACCGGAAGACTCGACACCAGCAAAGAAATCGCTGAATTAAGCTTTACATTAAATGGCATAATTTTTGATGACGATCGCATTCTCACGTCATATAATCCTTTCAGACAAATTATAAAATACGCATTTAAACGACAATTTACACACGTATGCGTTTTAGATCAAAGGAAAATTGATGATGTAAACGATGATGGTTCGACGAGATTTCTCACAACTCCTTATAGTATTTCATGTGCACGGCAAGTCGTGCCGCTTCATGATTATGACTTGCCACCGAACATGTGGCACGGGAAAGCGAGTGGTGACTTTATGAGGCAGCATTCACCGTTACACGATCTAATGGTCATACGCATTGCTGGTTTTATTAAAGGTATGACAAAGAGCAATTATGATTTTGAGTTTTTTAAAAAGCAACAAGAATATTATAAACATGGTCCTCAGAAAACGTATTTAGCAAAAAAAGATGATGTAATGGGGAGAGAGTTCAAATTTGCCATGATGGGGCATATTTTTGCCCGTCACTTAGCGAAGAAAGAACTTTCAAGTATCAAAAATCAAGATTCATTCGCATACAAACAGGAAGCAAAGTATATGAGAGATACATATGTAGGCTATTTCAATCAATCTGACAACGTCTTGATAGACTGCGACAAGTGGATACCCCGTGAGTGGGGATTGTTTATTTGTGTGCTAAACAAGCACGGACTGCGAAGGCTGGCCTCAGGCGCAGCGCTGTACTCTCGGGGCTTACTTTTCGGAATTGGATCATTCACACTCTATAAGGGTGACGAAAGTATTCTTGTCTTCACGGACATCCGACCTTATGAAAGTCTCATTACTAATAACGAGACCGGTCCGTGCACTACGAAAGATCAATTTGGAAAAACACATGCTAAAAGACGAGGAAATAATATGATATAGTTATATGAATATTGAAAATGTGTGTTTAAAATTAAACGTGTAGCAATCACATATTTTAGCAAGGTATAAACAGCAACGATACGCTCACGCTGGCCTCCGTCAAGTGACGCTAAATAACGTGAGATTTGTCTGCACTAGCCTGATACCAGCGTGGAATACATGCTGTGATTTTTATTCCTTCACTTTTGTATACATTCGTATTTTAACGTGTATTCTGTGTTATATTGTTGCTTACCTGTGCCTGTTTGACTATAAATTTAATATAAGTATATACTGTTATATCGTGCGTGATACGAATTCTTTTTTATTTAAAAGCATCTTTACGAATCTTAAAGATTTACGTGCGTGTGGATCTTTGAGCCCCACCCCATGAACTTACCCATTACGATAGCAGACTTTGACATCGACTACAGAGTATGTAGTCTTTAGTTGGGTGTCATTTGCAGCAAGTCTAATGTTTTTAAATACAGCGATTAGCTTGGATACTCTTGCCGTTATTGAGCTAATATGCGATTCATACGTCAAGTGCTGATTTATTATACTTTCTAGGTACTAAACAGTTCTACTTTTTTTAATTGTTGGACAGTTACAGTTTGATGAAGGTACTGCGAGACATGGGGACTTAACTATCATGGTATTGAAACGAAACCGGTATTTGTACAAAGATAAGCTGATTTTGGGTATTCCAATATTTTGCCGCAGTGGCATAGGGCATTACTAAAATCATTAACTGGCTTAGTTTCTAGATTGGTAGATACTCACACTAATTAGGATTAAAAACCTATACTAATATTACAAAGAGGAAAGATTTGTTTGTTTTTGTAAATTGAATAGACTCCGAAATTACTAGACGGACTTGAAAATTTCTTTTAACATTAGAATCCTTCATTATTTCTGATGAACAAAGGTTATAGAATATACCCGTGTGAAGCCGGGGCGGATTGCTAGTAATAAATAATGCTGGACAATTTACACAGCATCGAAGCAGAGCTTGTATTGTGGGTACTTGATAAACAGATATACTTAGTACAATACATTAGTATAGATATATATTTTTTGGACATGGAAAACATCCAGCACACTCGGAACATGAATTTGCAGATCATACAAACATTTGTCCCGAGGTGAGAAGCGAAGAGGGTTGGTGGTTGTCATAAGGTCAACGAATATTAATTTTCTCAAATCAATTAGTTAGACTGATTACTTGCCAATATTAGTGTATTATCTGGAATAAGGTAAGTCAAACCAATATTAACCGACATTAAAAGAAGAGTTTCATTACAAGTTTAATGGAAGCACAAAAACACCTTTCAAAATTCCGAAGTACCTATAATTTCAGGATCTTAAAAGGTGTGTTTGTGTTGTATTGTAAAAATATCGTAGTTTGACAAATTAATTACGTAAATAATGTTCGTAGTAAACCCGCTTAGGGTTAACTACGAACATTATTTGTGTTGGAAGAATACCAACGTTGGGACTTCTTCAGGATGAGTGCGGTTCTAGGCGCGCGCGTTCCGCGTCTCTCCGAGCACTGTTGGACCGATTTCAAAAATTATTTCACCATTAGAATTCTAGATAATAAAACAAAATTAAAAAGTAATAATAATATCGAAAGTCATGATCATCAGCCTATATTAGTCCACAGCTGGACATAGGCCACCCTTAATGAGCGCCATAGCGCCCTGTCTTCAGCTTGACGCATCTAGCATCTGCCAGTAGTCTTTCTCAAATCGTCATTCCACCTGATCGGAGGGCGTCCTACACTACGTTTGCCGAGTCGCGGTCTCCACTGAAGAACACGTTTACTCCAGCGGTTATCGGTTCTTCTCGAGATATGGTCAGCGCTAAAGTATATTTTTACAATATATTTTTTTATTCGGCCCCGACACAAATAGGGTTGTTATTAGTTTGACGGGTGGATCTATGTGTCTGTGTGTGTGTCTATTTGTGGGTTGTTGCGGCATCATAGCTCCCAAACGGATGATTTTGATTGTTTATTTTTTTTAAAAGCAGACCTGATCGAGTGTTCTGAGCAAGGAAAGTCTGTCAACAGTGTGTTAAATTTTTTATTTTTTAGTTTACCCGTGCGATGCCGGGGCGGGCCGCTAGTATAATATTATAAAGAGACATCGTTTGTTTGCTTACATTAAATAGGCTCCGAAACTACTGCACCGGTTTTAAAAATTCTTTCACCATTAGAATCCTACATTATCCCATTATCCCTGATGAACATAGGCGATAGAATATACCCATGCGAAGCCGGGGCTTACTGCTAGTTTTATATGAAGAGGTTGTGATTAATACAGAGTGCCATGGAAAGGGTACCTATGTACAAACCAAGGGTGTGAAAATTTGGGTGAAAATTAGGGAGTAAATTTGAATTGTTATTTATACATAGGTATGTCTACAACTTCGATAAAAGAAAAAAACTATAGGTTTCATACATATACATCATCACAGGTCTCATAAACATGTTTGCATTAAAGCTAATTACGAATTAATGATAATTTAGATTTTATTAAACAAAAAAAAATTAGAGAAAAAGATTTTACAGAAATTGATAAAATAATAGCTAAAACGGTTGAAATTATTGAAGTGAACAAATTATATATGAATTCAGAAAAAGATGCACCTAAATAAACATGAAATTTAAACTGTTCTTAATATATATTTTTTCATTTAGAGGAATATCCAATTTAATCATAATAGTCAAATTACGAATTGTTCTCAAAGTTTTTATGGTTTAAAAGTAATGAACAAGAAATAAGGTATTTTCTCACGAAAAACTTCTAATGTGGTTTTAACGAACATAGTCGATTTAATTGAAGAACGCGATTCGGGTTGGACCTTTTTTTATTTCAAGCGTTTAGCCACCATCTCACTTGTTAATGTGATTATGTGGCCTAAGATGGAGCACACTTTCCCAGAAGGAACTTATTAACCCTGGATTTGAAGACTCCAAGATTGTACTCGGGCGGGTAACAGATGCTGGAAGCTCATTCCACTCTTTGGCCGTGCTTATTATGAGTGTAGAGCAGAATGTTTTGGTGCGACATTGAGGTATATCGACCAGGTACGGGTGGTATTTTTATGTGCGTATGCGGTTCTATGGTGGAATGGCGAAGATAGAATAAGGTCGTGCAAAGCTTGTGCACAATCCCGAAAGTGATACTTGTCACAGAACACTGACGGGTAACTTGCCGTCGGTGTTCGAGGCTTTGTAGGTTAGCCTCTCCGATCGAGTCTTTGCCTATAAGCCTAACGGCGCGTCTCTCAATCGAGTCGAGGGCTTCAAGCTGGTATTTGGCCGAGCCATCCCAAAGGAGGCAGCAGTGCTCCATGCAAAATCGGACTTAAGCTTTATATAGACTGAGAAGCTGTCCCGGTGTGAAGATCTGCCAAACCCTAGCTAGGATACCCAGCTTCAGGCATACAATTTAGCCATTTCTGTGTATGACAAGAGTCTTGTAATAAGTTTCAACACATATTTACCCTGTTATTTGTTTTAAGAAGGGTTAGATTAAGAATATAAATGGGTCTTGATTCTGATTGGTTGTGGTCATTCGATAAACAGGACTATATTTGGAGAGAAAGAATGGCGGATAGGCTTTGATGGCACACTATAAAAGGGTGAACTTATGCTTAAAGGGGGTTATGCTTCTGCGTCTGCGACTCCGGTGATAAATAGAGTCCCCTTATATTTACGTGCTATACATACCTAT
This sequence comes from Eupithecia exiguata, assembly GCA_947086465.1. NCBI lineage: Eukaryota > Metazoa > Arthropoda > Insecta > Lepidoptera > Geometridae > Eupithecia > Eupithecia exiguata. The sequence continues at coordinate 2,405,155 of OX352246.1, forward strand.
GTACCAGTAAGTCCCTTTAATTAGGTTTTACTAGTAATTTGGCTTCAAAGTTGAAACTAAGTTATATTATAAATATTTTCAAGCTCACGCGATCTGAACACATAATTATTAATACTATTTAACTTATTTTTTATTTACCGATGGGACCTTAGCATACACTGTTTACAGGAAACCGACACACATGGACAGATATCTCAACGCTGCGTCACACCACCATTCATCACATCTGGAGTCAGTAGTATATTGTCTGGTAAACAGAGCTCATGACCTCTGTGACCCTGAACACCTACACAGTGAGTTGGAACATGTTCAGGAGGTTCTGAAACGGAATGGATACAAGACTAGTATCAGATGGCAACCCAATTGGAGGCGCAAAGAAAAACACGTTGAAGTGACAAGACAGCCGGCGTTTCTGCCATATGTGAAAGGAGTGACGGACAAAATTGGAAATATTCTTAGGAAGTTTTCGATTAAGTCGATCTACACTCCACTCACTAAGATGGCGAAGCGACTTCGAACACCTAAGGATGTAGTGCCCTTGCAAGTACCTGGTGTCTATAAGGTTGATTGCAGCTGCGGTGGTTCCTACATAGGCCAGACTTAACGCACGGTCGCGGAACGCGTTAAGGAACACATAACAGCGGTAAAAATTTGACAAACAAACAAGTCGGCAATAGCTGAGCATGTAGTAGACTCAGGACCCAATCACTGGATTGAATTACACAAACCGCAGGTCATCTGTAATGAGAGGCATTACTACAAGAGAATGGTTCGGGAAGCGATTGAAATTAAGAAATATCCTAATTTCAATCATGAAGACGGTTTCAAACTCTCTGCCTCGTTGAATCCAGTTATAGAAAAATGTACTCATCGTCGACCGGTTTCTCAGTGCGTCGCGGACACTGTTAGTGTTTTGTGTCGTCCGAGTGTCCCTAATTTAGAAAACCTAGTGAGGGTAGCTGCAAATAATGTTGCCCCTGCTTCGGAGAGGCGGTAGCTCCAGTACTCCAGTCATCCCGTGACCACGGCAGTGTGTAAACCTGTCGAAACGTTGGTAAAAATAGGTAAATAAGCGCGATAAATACCCGTTAAATAGTATTAATAATTAAGTTATATTATGTTGTCTGGTTACCTGAACCTCGATATATACCAACCTAGGTACTTATTTCTTGCAGTTGTTTGTACTTTCTTGTGATTTATCATCGTGCCCGTAAAACAAGGTTGGGCTAGCTGGCTTGGGGAAGATGATGTGTGGATAGCAATATTTATTTTTTAGGTATTAATACTTAGCTTCAGAGCTAAGGCATGGTATAGGCACGTAGGTTTATAATGTATATAATGGCCTATAATGTTCATTTCTTTGTACTAACTATGAGAACTTTACCCTGCATTGACGATGTGCTTTTGTGATACAATACAGCCAAGGTACTTAAAGATCTACGTATGTGTTTCTCTATTTCCTACCTCCTCTTAAACTTTAGGATAGTGGAAGATGATTGTCTTACTTAGTTTTCAGAAGTTTCTCGTATTTATCCAGCCAGTGAATTGTGACAGCCAAGGTACTTAAACATCTACGTCTGCGTCTCCTTATTTTCACACAACATATGTACCTACCCCCATATAAGATAGCAGTAAGTAGGAAGCCGCAATACATACTCTTAAACTTTAGGACTGTGGGATATGATTGTCCTACTTAGTTACAGAAGCTTCTCAAGTACTAATCTAGGTCAAACCAATATTAACCGACATTAAAAGAAGAGTTTCATTACAAGTTTAATGGAAGCACAAAAACACCTTTCAAAATTCCGAAGTACCTATAATTTCAGGATCTTAAAAGGTGTGTTTGTGTTGTATTGTAAAAATATCGTAGTTTGACAAATTAATTACGTAAATAATGTTCGTAGTAAACCCGCTTAGGGTTAACTACGAACATTATTTGTGTTGGAAGAATACCAACGTTGGGACTTCTTCAGGATGAGTGCGGTTCTAGGCGCGCGCGTTCCGCGTCTCTCCGAGCACTGTTGGACCGATTTCAAAAATTATTTCACCATTAGAATTCTAGATAATAAAACAAAATTAAAAAGTAATAATAATATCGAAAGTCATGATCATCAGCCTATATTAGTCCACAGCTGGACATAGGCCACCCTTAATGAGCGCCATAGCGCCCTGTCTTCAGCTTGACGCATCTAGCATCTGCCAGTAGTCTTTCTCAAATCGTCATTCCACCTGATCGGAGGGCGTCCTACACTACGTTTGCCGAGTCGCGGTCTCCACTGAAGAACACGTTTACTCCAGCGGTTATCGGTTCTTCTCGAGATATGGTCAGCGCTAAAGTATATTTTTACAATATATTTTTTTATTCGGCCCCGACACAAATAGGGTTGTTATTAGTTTGACGGGTGGATCTATGTGTCTGTGTGTGTGTCTATTTGTGGGTTGTTGCGGCATCATAGCTCCCAAACGGATGATTTTGATTGTTTATTTTTTTTAAAAGCAGACCTGATCGAGTGTTCTGAGCAAGGAAAGTCTGTCAACAGTGTGTTAAATTTTTTATTTTTTAGTTTACCCGTGCGATGCCGGGGCGGGCCGCTAGTATAATATTATAAAGAGACATCGTTTGTTTGCTTACATTAAATAGGCTCCGAAACTACTGCACCGGTTTTAAAAATTCTTTCACCATTAGAATCCTACATTATCCCATTATCCCTGATGAACATAGGCGATAGAATATACCCATGCGAAGCCGGGGCTTACTGCTAGTTTTATATGAAGAGGTTGTGATTAATACAGAGTGCCATGGAAAGGGTACCTATGTACAAACCAAGGGTGTGAAAATTTGGGTGAAAATTAGGGAGTAAATTTGAATTGTTATTTATACATAGGTATGTCTACAACTTCGATAAAAGAAAAAAACTATAGGTTTCATACATATACATCATCACAGGTCTCATAAACATGTTTGCATTAAAGCTAATTACGAATTAATGATAATTTAGATTTTATTAAACAAAAAAAAATTAGAGAAAAAGATTTTACAGAAATTGATAAAATAATAGCTAAAACGGTTGAAATTATTGAAGTGAACAAATTATATATGAATTCAGAAAAAGATGCACCTAAATAAACATGAAATTTAAACTGTTCTTAATATATATTTTTTCATTTAGAGGAATATCCAATTTAATCATAATAGTCAAATTACGAATTGTTCTCAAAGTTTTTATGGTTTAAAAGTAATGAACAAGAAATAAGGTATTTTCTCACGAAAAACTTCTAATGTGGTTTTAACGAACATAGTCGATTTAATTGAAGAACGCGATTCGGGTTGGACCTTTTTTTATTTCAAGCGTTTAGCCACCATCTCACTTGTTAATGTGATTATGTGGCCTAAGATGGAGCACACTTTCCCAGAAGGAACTTATTAACCCTGGATTTGAAGACTCCAAGATTGTACTCGGGCGGGTAACAGATGCTGGAAGCTCATTCCACTCTTTGGCCGTGCTTATTATGAGTGTAGAGCAGAATGTTTTGGTGCGACATTGAGGTATATCGACCAGGTACGGGTGGTATTTTTATGTGCGTATGCGGTTCTATGGTGGAATGGCGAAGATAGAATAAGGTCGTGCAAAGCTTGTGCACAATCCCGAAAGTGATACTTGTCACAGAACACTGACGGGTAACTTGCCGTCGGTGTTCGAGGCTTTGTAGGTTAGCCTCTCCGATCGAGTCTTTGCCTATAAGCCTAACGGCGCGTCTCTCAATCGAGTCGAGGGCTTCAAGCTGGTATTTGGCCGAGCCATCCCAAAGGAGGCAGCAGTGCTCCATGCAAAATCGGACTTAAGCTTTATATAGACTGAGAAGCTGTCCCGGTGTGAAGATCTGCCAAACCCTAGCTAGGATACCCAGCTTCAGGCATACAATTTAGCCATTTCTGTGTATGACAAGAGTCTTGTAATAAGTTTCAACACATATTTACCCTGTTATTTGTTTTAAGAAGGGTTAGATTAAGAATATAAATGGGTCTTGATTCTGATTGGTTGTGGTCATTCGATAAACAGGACTATATTTGGAGAGAAAGAATGGCGGATAGGCTTTGATGGCACACTATAAAAGGGTGAACTTATGCTTAAAGGGGGTTATGCTTCTGCGTCTGCGACTCCGGTGATAAATAGAGTCCCCTTATATTTACGTGCTATACATACCTATGTACCAGTAAGTCCCTTTAATTAGGTTTTACTAGTAATTTGGCTTCAAAGTTGAAACTAAGTTATATTATAAATATTTTCAAGCTCACGCGATCTGAACACATAATTATTAATACTATTTAACTTATTTTTTATTTACCGATGGGACCTTAGCATACACTGTTTACAGGAAACCGACACACATGGACAGATATCTCAACGCTGCGTCACACCACCATCCATCACATCTGGAGTCAGTAGTATATTGTCTGGTAAACAGAGCTCATGACCTCTGTGACCCTGAACACCTACACAGTGAGTTGGAACATGTTCAGGAGGTTCTGAAACGGAATGGATACAAGACTAGTATCAGATGGCAACCCAATTGGAGGCGCAAAGAAAAACACGTTGAAGTGACAAGACAGCCGGCGTTTCTGCCATATGTGAAAGGAGTGACGGACAAAATTGGAAATATTCTTAGGAAGTTTTCGATTAAGTCGATCTACACTCCACTCACTAAGATGGCGAAGCGACTTCGAACACCTAAGGATGTAGTGCCCTTGCAAGTACCTGGTGTCTATAAGGTTGATTGCAGCTGCGGTGGTTCCTACATAGGCCAGACTTAACGCACGGTCGCGGAACGCGTTAAGGAACACATAACAGCGGTAAAAATTTGACAAACAAACAAGTCGGCAATAGCTGAGCATGTAGTAGACTCAGGACCCAATCACTGGATTGAATTACACAAACCGCAGGTCATCTGTAATGAGAGGCATTACTACAAGAGAATGGTTCGGGAAGCGATTGAAATTAAGAAATATCCTAATTTCAATCATGAAGACGGTTTCAAACTCTCTGCCTCGTTGAATCCAGTTATAGAAAAATGTACTCATCGTCGACCGGTTTCTCAGTGCGTCGCGGACACTGTTAGTGTTTTGTGTCGTCCGAGTGTCCCTAATTTAGAAAACCTAGTGAGGGTAGCTGCAAATAATGTTGCCCCTGCTTCGGAGAGGCGGTAGCTCCAGTACTCCAGTCATCCCGTGACCACGGCAGTGTGTAAACCTGTCGAAACGTTGGTAAAAATAGGTAAATAAGCGCGATAAATACCCGTTAAATAGTATTAATAATTAAGTTATATTATGTTGTCTGGTTACCTGAACCTCGATATATACCAACCTAGGTACTTATTTCTTGCAGTTGTTTGTACTTTCTTGTGATTTATCATCGTGCCCGTAAAACAAGGTTGGGCTAGCTGGCTTGGGGAAGATGATGTGTGGATAGCAATATTTATTTTTTAGGTATTAATACTTAGCTTCAGAGCTAAGGCATGGTATAGGCACGTAGGTTTATAATGTATATAATGGCCTATAATGTTCATTTCTTTGTACTAACTATGAGAACTTTACCCTGCATTGACGATGTGCTTTTGTGATACAATACAGCCAAGGTACTTAAAGATCTACGTATGTGTTTCTCTATTTCCTACCTCCTCTTAAACTTTAGGATAGTGGAAGATGATTGTCTTACTTAGTTTTCAGAAGTTTCTCGTATTTATCCAGCCAGTGAATTGTGACAGCCAAGGTACTTAAACATCTACGTCTGCGTCTCCTTATTTTCACACAACATATGTACCTACCCCCATATAAGATAGCAGTAAGTAGGAAGCCGCAATACATACTCTTAAACTTTAGGACTGTGGGATATGATTGTCCTACTTAGTTACAGAAGCTTCTCAAGTACTAATCCAGTCAGTGAATCGTGATAACTGATAACTACAGCAGTATTTTGTTCAATGTATTTACGTAGAAATCTTTAGAATTATCTTAACTACTTTACAGTTGCGTTGTATTAAGCAAATGCTACCTAAATACCTACAATCTGTCTAGAGAACTCTCCAAATTTTAACACATGCATATTAAGATGTATGATATACAGGGTTATTGGTTAATTAGTGACAATACATGAACTGCAGGTCCTGCCCATCATCACAAACACGTTCGTAAAGGCGCCAAGTCTAAATTCTAAAAAGAAATATAAGTCACCTCTGATAATAAATGAAAAAAACATCTTTGCCTAGAACCCAACGAGTTACTTAAGACCGATCTTTCACTCTCATATCTTCTGTTAATTTAAGACAGAGCTGTTTTTAAGGTGAGTTTCAAATAAAACCTCTCTAACGAACGATTATTGAATTGCGGGGGGTACCCATTACCAATACCAAAATTAAGAACTAAGACCTAGCGTCTTCACAAACGTGTTTGTGATGATGGGGGAACCTGCAGTTCACGTATTGTCACTAATTTACCAATAACCCCGTATATAATGTTAATAAATATCCACCTCTTTGTGGTAAAAGCTTGGTGCTTTTATTACTACGGGATTAGTGTCTCTACTAGGACATTTGGTGGGACGTGTAGGTACATCGCCTTTAGTCCGCCCGGTCTGGAATATCGAGGCGATTGGTTCTTGAGAGGCATCTCTAGCATTCTCACTATCTGAAGGCCAGGTAATAGGATAGGTAGGATCCTTACTATCCTTGCGTTTTATCTGAAGGCCAGAGTTTTCGGCTGTTGTAGCTCTATTTGTCTGTTTTTTTTTTGTAGTAGCTGCACTATTGAAATATTTTGTCCTGAGAAGACGTACCAAGTTTCCTCCTAATTGGAATTAGGAATTATTCGTTCATTTCATTTTCATAGTACGCAAAGCTTTATTAAATATATTATCTAGTATAAGGGTTCTTTTTAATATAAGCCTCTTGATTTCCTTCTACCTTCCGCGCGGTGGTACCCCAGCGTTTATTGGATCCAAAACATCTCCTTTTCCCGGTGAATCCTCAAGCGCTTCCAATATTGCCACTGGTAAAACGTTTTGAGCCCTCTGGTCCTCTTTCTCAATCTTACCTTATCACTACGTTCTTTTTTACATATTCACAGACGACCGATGTGGCGCGGTGGGCGAAGGTCTGCCTGCGACGCAGGAGGTTGCGGGTTCGATTCCCGCCTCTGGACAAATGTGTGTACGATCTGCAGACATTTGTTCAGGGTGTTCTGGTATGTATGTATAGTAAAAATATCTATCTACGTATTGTATTGTATGTATGTAAAGTATATCAGTTATGCGGTACCTACACAAGCTCTGCTAAGCTTGGGGGTAGGATTATTATTATATGTAAACTACAGTAGTCAAGGTGCATTAAATGTTAAGGAGAACTCAGTGCCTAGACAAACCTAACATAGGCTTTAAGGCACTACTTACCAAGTTATGTAACCAATGTTTTTATGAATAAATTATTTATCTATCTATCTATCTAATGCTGTGTGAATTGTCTAGCATTATTATTATTATATTTAACACAATTCAAAAGAAAAGTTCGATGTTGCGGTGCCCGCACATAAAAAGGAATGACAATTGCGGACTGGGCGAACGAGAGGGAAGTAGTATGGCCGCGACAATGTGTTAATTGTCTTTTTATTTTAGGCTTTTTATTTAAATTTTTTAAATTCCTGCAGCTCTAAAAATTATAAGTTGCCCGAGTACAGTATAAAGAGGAAACTATCAAGTGTCCGAATCTCGAGGATGTAAAGATTGGATTACAATAGAGATTGAACTTCACTTCTTAAATTCTTTTAATCACCTTTTTTTGCAACCTTGATTTAACCAAATTTCATGTTTTTTGGTCATCAGGAACAACCCTTGAGGCGGTCCCTCGAGAGAATTAAATTTCTTTTTTTAAAAGTATCTAAATATTCTAAGCTTTCGGATCTTATTACTTTATAAGTTCCTTGCTTTGTACCAAATTTCATGATTCTAAGGTTTTTATTTTTTTTATTATAGTACTCTGGGTAATTTCTAAGAAATTAATAAACCCAAAAATTTACGATCTCGACGGGATTCGAACCCGCACCTTCCCCTTCAGCGCAATTATTAATTTCTTAGAAATTACCCAGAGTACTATAATAAAAAAAAATAAAAACCTTAGAATCAAGCAACGGCAAAACCTCTCGTCAAAGAACTAAATGTAAATTTGTTCTTTGAGCAGAATTGGATAACTTCATTGTTTCCTCTGTAGGTGGCGCTGACGGCGTAAGTGCCGAAAGAACTCCCAAAGATTTACGGGTCGACTAGATAAGATCACGTAGCTTAGTTGGAAAAAGAGCAACCCTGCGCTGAAGGGGAAGGTGCGGGTTCGAATCCCGTCGAGATCGTAAATTTTTGGGTTTTATTAATTTCTTAAATTTCATGATTCTAAGTCAACGGAAAGTAAGTTAAAGACTATATGTTCATGCGATTCCCTTGTAAATGACAAAATATGAGAGCATATATGGCGATCTTTTGATTACGTTGACTTTGAAAATTGATTGTTTCAAGCGGCTCTAAGAGGTTACAAATTAAATTTTTTGATGTTAATTTCAACTCGATACCTGTAGGCGTTCTTGAGAAATTGTTATTTGTTCCACAAGTGGGCAAAACAAACAACATTTAAGTTAAATAATATCCTTTATTCCACAAGTGAGCAAAACTTGATTTTGCTCATTGTTTATGAGCAGCAAGGTTACCATTTTCGAGCGGGATTGGTAAAAAAAACGTTTACAGACAGACGGACTACAATGTAATTCTTCATGCGTTCTTTTATCCTTTTAAAGTACGGAACCCTAAAAATACCAACCTTTAGCAAACCTACTGCGTACATGATTGTTGATATTTTTCTGTGATGCTGGAAAGATGCTATTTGTTACACATTCTTTAATGTTACTGTTAACGTTCGTGGGAAATTTCACTTCCAAAGAATTTGCCACAAACAATCGAGACACTATAAAAGTGTGTTTTTTGAAAACCGCTTACCTAGTCATTATCCAGCATTGAACAGAAGACACATTGCAGTCACGCTTGTCAGATTTTTGGTGCTAAGTTCGCAGCTATGTGAGTAAATGTGTTATACAGGTTTGGTACATCGTTTAAAATAAAATAGGGGGTGAGGTGAGTTTTTGCTACCTTCTGAACCCCCTCAAATAATTCCTGGCCCCACGATTTTTTATTTGAAAGTTACAATAGTCTCCATGTAAGCTTGAATTTAAATAAAATATGCGGTGTAGCCTCTAGAAGTGTATCCTACCCGTCATGGCTTACTGAGCCGAGACGTAATACTCACGGTAGGGCTGGTCCACCAGTTCAAGGTCGCTCAGCGAGCTATAGAAAGAGCTATGCTCAGAGTTTTTCTGTAGGTTGGGATCCGTATCGGCCACATCTCGCGAAGAACCGAGAACCACTGGGTGACTTAAATAAACGTGTTCTTTAGTGGACACCGCGTCTCCGTAATCGTAGTGTAGGATGCTCTCCGGTCTCGTGGGATGACGACCTGCGAAAGACTGCAGGTTTTAATAACAAACAAAAAAAACTCATTGTATAAGTGTAGGTAGGTGTAAGTTATGAAGTTATGTTATGTATTGACTTTTGATCTCCATTTTTTCAGGTACTCATCGAACATTGCTTTGTTTTTTTTTGGCATCACCGTTCTATTCACTATTAGTTACCAATACGTTCCTGAATTAGAACCAGAGCCATTACCACGTGATCCACCAGATCAATCTCGATTTTATGACGTTAGAAAGAACCTCAGAAAATTCAATGATTGGGCATGCGCCAGCCGTCCTGTACTCTATATGCGATGGCCTGATCGCTTTAACAGACCAAATCAAAGTGACCTGTGGTTCGACAGAATGGTTTACATACACCACGAAGGCAATTATGACTATATAATGAAAACATTTATTGATTATGACACCGGAAGACTCGACACCAGCAAAGAAATCACTGAATTAAGCATTACAGTAAATGGCATAATTTTTAGTGAAGATCGCATTCTCACGTCATATAATCCTTTCAGACAAATTATCAAATACGCATTTAAACGACAATTTACACACGTATGCGTTTTAGATGAAAGAAAAATTAGACAAAAATTCAATGATTCTTCAACGTTGTTTCTCACAACTCCTTATAGTATTTCATGTGCACGGCAAGTCGTGCCGCTACAATCGGCTGACATGCCATCGAATTTGTGGCACGGGGACGCGAGTAAAGGCGGCCTTCTACAACAGCATTCACCGTTACACGATCTAATGGTCATACGAATTTCTGGTTTTGTTAAAGGTATGACAAAGAACAATTACGATTTTGCGTTTTTTAATGAGCAACAAGAATTTTACAAACACGGTCCTCAGAAAACGTTTTTAGCAAAAAAAGATGATGTAATGGGGAGTGAGTTCAAATTTGCCATGATGGGACATATTTTTGCCCGTCACTTAGCGAAGGAATCATTTTCAAGTATCAAAAATCAATTGGATTATGTATACAAAGAGGAGTTGAAGCTTATGAGAGACACATATGTAGGCTATTTCAATCAATCTGACAACGTCTTGGTAGACTGCGACAAGTGGATACCCCGTGAGTGGGGGTTGTTTATATGTGTGCTCAACAAGCAAGGACTGAAAAGGCTGGCCTCAGGCGCAGCGCTGTACTCTCGGGGCTTACTTTTCGGAATTGGATCATTTACACTCTTTAAGGGTAACGATAGTATTATTGTGTTCACGGATGTAAGACCTTATGAAAGTCTCATTAATCATAACGAGACCGGTCCGTGCACTACGAAAGATCAATATGGAAAAAAAAAAGGCTAAGACGAGGAAATAATATAATATAGTTATATGAATATTAAAAATGTGTGTTTAAAATGAAACGTGTAGCAATCACATATTTTAGCAGGTTGCTTACCTGTGCCTGTTTGACTATAAATTTAATATAAGTATATACTGTTATATCGTGCGTGATACGAATTCTTTTTTATTTAAAAGCATCTTTACGAATCTTAAAGCTTTACGTGCGTGTGGATCTTTGAGCCCCACCCCATGAACTTACCCATTACGATAGCAGACTTTGACATCGACTACAGAGTATGTAGTCTTTAGTTGGGTGTCATTTGCAGCAAGTCTAATGTTTTTAAATACAGCGATTAGCTTGCGTACTCTTGCCGTTATTGAGCTAATATGCGATTCATACGTCAAGTGCTGATTTATTATAATTTCTAGGTACTAAACAGTTCTACTTTTTTTAATTGTTGGACAGTTACAGTTTGATGAAGGTACTGCGAGACATGGGGACTTAACTATCATGGTATTGAAACGAAACCGGTATTTGTACAAAGATAAGCTGATTTTGGGTATTCCAATATTTTGCCGCAGTGGCATAGGGCATTACTAAAATCATTAACTGGCTTAGTTTCTAGATTGGTAGGTACTCACACTAATTAGGATTAAAAATCTATACTTATATTATAAAGAGGAAAGATTTGTTTGTTTTTGTAAATTGAATAGACTCCGAAATTACTAGACCGACTTGAAAATTTCTTTTACCATTCGAATCCTTCATTATTTCTGATAAACAAAGGTTATAGAATATACCCGTGTGAAGCCGGGGCGGATTGCTAGTAATAAATAATGCTGGACAATTTACACAGCATCGAAGCAGAGCTTGTATTGTGGGTACTTGATAAACAGATATACTTAGTACAATACATTAGTATAGATATATATTTTTTGGACATGGAAAACATCCAACACACTCGGAACATGAATTTGCAGATCATACAAACATTTGTCCCGAGGTGAGAAGCGAAGAGGGTTGGTGGTTGTCATAAGGTCATCGAATATTAATTTTTTCAAATCAATTAGTTAGACTGATTACTTGCCAATATTAGTGTATTATCTGGAATAAGGTAAGTCAAACCTTGATGGCACACTATAAAAGGGTGAACTTATGCTTAAAGGGGGTCAGTTCTGCGTCTGCGACTCCGGTGATAAATAGAGTCCCCTTATATTTACGTGCTATACATACCTATGTACCAGTAAGTCCCTTTAATTAGGTTTTACTAGTAATTAAAACTAAGTTATATTATAAATATTTTTAAGCTTACGCGATCTGAACACATAATTATTAATACTATTTAACTTATTTTTTATTTACCGATGGGACCTTAGCACACACTGTTTACAGGAAACCGACACACACGGACAGATATCTCAACGCTGCGTCACACCACCATCCATCACATCTGGAGTCAGTAGTATATTGTCTGGTAAACAGAGCTCATGACCTCTGTGACCCTGAACACCTACACAGTGAGTTGGAACATGTTCAGGAGGTTCTGAAATGGAATGGATACAAGACTAGTATCAGATGGCAACCCAATTGGAGGCGCAAAGAAAAACACGTTGAAGTGACAAGACAGCCGGCGTTTCTGCCATATGTGAAAGGAGTGACGGACAAAATTGGAAATATTCTTAGGAAGTTTTCGATTAAGTCGATCTACACTCCACTCACTAAGATGGCGAAGCGACTTCGAACACCTAAGGATGTAGTGCCCTTGCAAGTACCTGGTGTCTATAAGATTGATTGCAGCTGCGGTCGTTCCTACATAGGCCAGACTAAACGCACGGTCGCGGAACGCGTTAAGGAACACATAGCAGCGGTAAAAAATCGACAAACAAACAAGTCGGCAATAGCTGAGCATGTAGTAGACTCAGGACCCAATCACTGGATTGAATTACATAAACCGCAGGTCATCTGTAATGAGAGACATTACTACAAGAGAATGGTTCGAGAAGCGATTGAAATTAAGAAATATCCTAATTTCAATCGTGAAGACGGTTTCAAACTCTCTGCCTCGTGGAATCCAGTTATAGCAAAATGTACTCATCGTCGACCGGTTTCTCAGTGCGTCGCGGACACTGTTAGTGTTGTGTGTCGTCCGAGTGTCTCTAGTTTAGAAAACCTAGTGAGGGTAGCTGCAAATAATGTTGCCCCTGCTTCGGAGAGGCGGTAGCTCCAGTACTCCAGTCATCCCGTGACCACGGCAGTGTGTAAACCTGTCGAAACGTTGGTAAAAATAGGTAAATAAACGCGATAAATACCCGTTAAATAGTATTAATAATTAAGTTATATTATATTGTGTGGTTACCTGAACCTCGGTATATACCAACCTAGGTACTTATTTCTTGCAGTTGTTTGTACTTTCTTGTGATTTATCATCGTACCCGTAAAACAAGGTTGGGCTAGCTAGCTTGGGGAAGATGATGTGTGGATAGCAATATTTATTTTTTAGGTATTAATACTTAGCTTCAGAGCTAAGGCATGATATAGGCACGTAGGTTTATAATGAATATAATGGCCTATAGTGTTCTATTCTTTGTACTAACTATGAGAACTTTACCCTGCATTGACGATGTGCTTTTGTGATACAATACAGCCAAGGTACTTAAAGATCTACGTATGTGTTTCTCTATTTCCTACCTCCTCTTAAACTTTAGGATAGTGGAAGATGATTGTCTTACTTAGTTTTCAGAAGTTTCTCGTATTTATCCAGCCAGTGAATTGTGACAGCCAAGGTACTTAAACATCTACGTTTGCGTCTCCTTATTTTCACACAACTTATGTACCTACCCCCATATAAGATAGCAGTAAGTAGGAAGCCGCAGTACATACTCTTAAACTTTAGGACTGTGGGATATGATTGTCCTACTTAGTTACAGAAGCTTCTCAAGTACTAATCCAGTCAGTGAATCGTGATAACTGATAACTACAGCAGTATTTTGTTCAATGTATTTACGTAGAAATCTTTAGAATTATCTTAACTACTTTACAGTTGCGTTGTATTAAGCAAATGCTACCTAAATACCTACAATCTGTCTAGAGAACTCTCCAAATTTTAACACATGCATATTAAGATGTATGATATACAGGGTTATTGGTTAATTAGTGACAATACATGAACTGCAGGTCCTGCCCATCATCACAAACACGTTCGTAAAGGCGCCAAGTCTAAATTCTAAAAAGAAATATAAGTCACCTCTGATAATAAATGAAAAAAAACATCTTTGCCTAGAACCCAACGAGTTACTTAAGACCGATCTTTCACTCTCATATCTTCTGTTAATTTAAGGCAGAGCTGTTTTTAAGGTGAGTTTCAAATAAAACCTCTCTAACGAACGATTATTGAATTGCGGGGGTACCCATTACCAATACCAAAATTAAGAACTAAGACCTAGCGTCTTCACAAACGTGTTTGTGATGATGGGGGAACCTGCAGTTCACGTATTGTCACTAATTTACCAATAACCCTGTATATAATGTTAATAAATATCCACCTCTTTGTGGTAAAAGCACAAGTCACCAGCCGTGAGGCCTAGCCTCACGGCTGGTGACTTGGTGCTTGGTGCTTTTATTACTACGGGATTAGTGTCTCTACTAGGACATTTGGTGGGACGTGTAGGTACATCGCCTTTAGTCTTGAGTTCTTGAGTTCTTGAGAGGCATCTCTAGCATTCTCACTATCTGAAGGCCAGGTAATAGGATAGGTAGGATCCTTACTATCCTTGCGTTTTATCTGAAGGCCAGAGTTTTCGGCTGTTGTAGCTCTATTTGTCTGTTTTTTTTTTGTAGTAGCTGCACTATTGAAATATTTTGTCCTGAGAAGACGTAGCAAGTTTCCTCCTAATAGGAATTAGGAATTATTCGTTCATTTCATTTTCATAATACGCAAAGCTTTATAAAATATATTATCTACTTTTCCCGGTGAATCCTCAAGCGCTTCCAATATTGCCACTGGTAAAACGTTTTGAGCCCTCTGGTCCTCTTTCTCAATCTTACCTTATCACTACGTTCTTTTTTACATATTCACAGACGACCGATGTGGCGCGGTGGGCGAAGGTCTGCCTGCGACGCAGGAGGTTGCGGGTTCGATTCCCGCCTCGGGACAAATGTGTGTACGATCTGCAGACATTTGTTCAGGGTGTTCTGGTATGTATGTATAGTAAAAATATCTATCTACGTATTGTATTATGTAAAGTATATCAGTTATGCAGTACCTACACAAGCTCTGCTAAGCTTGGGGATTATTATTATATGTAAACTACAGTAGTCAAGGTGCATTAAATGTTAAGGAGAACTCAGTGCCTAGACAAACCTAACATAGGCTTTAAGGCACTACTAACCAAGTTATGTAACCAATGTTTTTATGAATAAATTATATATCTATATATATCTATCTATCTAATGCTGTGTGAATTGTCTAGCATTATTATTATTATATTTAACACAATTCTAAAGAAAAGTTCGATGTTGCGGTGCCCGCACATAAAAAAGGAATGACAATTGCGGACTGGGCGAACGATAGGAAAGTAGTATGGCCGCGACAAAGTGTTAATTGTCTTTTTATTTTAGGCTTTTTATTTAAATTTTTTAAATTCCTGCAGCTCTAAAAATTATAAGTTGCCCGAGTACAGTATAAAGAGGAGACTATCAAGTGTCCGAATCTCGAGGATGAAAAGATTGGATTACAATAGAGATTAAACTTCACTTCTTAAATTCTTTTAATCACCTTATTTTGCAACCTTGATTTAACCAAATTTCATGTTTTTTGGTCATCAGGAACAACCCTTGAGGCGGTCCCTCGAGAGAATTAAATTTCTTTTTTTAAAAGTATCTAAATATTCTTAGCTTTCGGATCTTATTACTTTATAAGTTCCTTGCTTTGTACCAAATTTCATGATTCTAAGTCAACGGAAAGTAAGTTAAAGACTATGTGTTCATGCGATTCCCTTGTAAATGACAAAATATGAGAGCATATATGGCGATCTTTTGATTACGTTGACTTTGAAAATTGATTGTTTCAAGCGGCTCTAAGAGGTTACAAATTAAATTTTTTGATGTTAATTTCAACTCGATACCTGTAGGCGTTCTTGAGAAATTGTTATTTGTTCCACAAGTGGGCAAAACAAACAACATTTAAGTTAAATAATATCCTTTATTCCACAAGTGAGCAAAACTTGATTTTGCTCATTGTTTATGAGCAGCAAGGTTACCATTTTCGAGCGGGATTGGTAAAAAAAACGTTTACAGACAGACGGACTACAATGTAATTCTTCATGCGTTCTTTTATCCTTTTAAAGTACGGAACCCTAAAAATACCAACCTTTAGCAAACCTACTGCGTACTTGATTGTTGATATTTTGATATTCTGTGATGCTGGAAAGATGCTATTTGTTACACATTCTTTAATGTTACTGTTAACGTTCGTGGGAAATTTCACTTCCAAAGAATTTGCCACAAACAATCGAGACACTATAAAAGTGTGTTTTTTGAAAACCGCTTACCTAGTCACTATCCAGAATTGAACAGAAGACACATTGCAGTTACGCTTGTCAGATCTTTGGTGCTAAGTTCGCAGCTATGTGAGTAAATTTGATATACAGGTTTGGTACATCGTTTAAAATAAGATAGGGGGTGAGGTGAGTTTTTGCTACCTTCTGAACCCCCTCAAATAATTCCTGGCCCCACGATTTTTTATTTGAAAGTTACAATAGTCTGCATGTAAGCTTGAATTTAAATAAAATATGCGGTGTAGCCTCTAGAAGTGTATCCTACCCGTCATGGCTTAATGAGCCGAGACGTAATACTCACGGTAGGGCTGGTCCACCAGTTCAAGGTCGCTCAGCGAGCTATAGAAAGAGCTATGCTCAGAGTTTCTCCGTATCGGCCACATCTCGCAATGAACCGACAACCACTGGGTGACTTAAATAAACGTGTTCTTTAGTGGACACCGCGTCTCCGTAATCGTAGTGTAGTATGCTCTCCGGTCACGTGGGATGACGACCTGCGAAAGACTGCAGGTTTTAATAACAAACAAAAAAAACTCATTGTATAAGTGTAGGTAGGTGTAAGTTATGTTATGTATTGACTTTTGATCTCCATTTTTTCAGGTACTCATCGAACATTGCTTTGTTTTTTTTTGGCATCACCGTTCTATTCACTATTAGTTACCAATACGTTCCTGAATTAGAACCAGAACCATTACCACGTGATCCACCAGATCAATCTCGATTTTATGATGGTATTAGAAAGAACACAGAAAATTTCAAGCTTTGGCCATGCGCCAGCCGTCCTATACTCTATATGCGATGGCCTGATCGCTTTAACAGACCAAATCAAAGTGACCTGTGGTTCGACAGAATGATTTACATACACCACGAAGGCAATTATGACTATATAATGAAAACATTTATTGATTATGACACCGGAAGACTCGACACCAGCAAAGAAATCACTGAATTAAGCATTACAGTAAATGGCATAATTTTTAGTGAAGATCGCATTCTCACGTCATATAATCCTTTCAGACAAATTATCAAATACGCATTTAAACGACAATTTACACACGTATGCGTTTTAGATGAAAGAATAATTAGACAAAAATTCAATGATTCTTCAACGTTGTTTAAAACAACTCCTTATAGTATTTCATGTGCACGGCAAGTCGTGCCGCTACAATCGGCTGACATGCCATCGAATTTGTGGCACGGGGAAGCGAGTAAAGGCGGCCTTCTACAACAGCATTCACCGTTACACGATCTAATGGTCATACGAATTTCTGGTTTTGTTAAAGGTATGACAAAGAACAATTACGATTTTAAGTTTTTGAATGAGCAACAAGAATTTTACAAACATGGTCCTCAGAAAACGTTTTTAGCAAAAAAAGATGATGTAATGGGGAGTGAGTTCAAATTTGCCATGATGGGACATATTTTTGCCCGTCACTTAGCGAAGGAATCATTTTCAAGTATCAAAAATCAATTGGATTCGGTATACAAAGAGGAGTTGAAGCTTATGAGAGACACATATGTAGGCTATCACAATCAATCTGACAACGTCTTGGTAGACTGCGACGAGTGGATACCCCGTGAGTGGGGGTTGTTTATATGTGTGCTAAACAAGCATGGACTGAAAAGGCTGGCCTCAGGCGCAGCGCTGTACTCTCGGGGCTTACTTTTCGGAATTGGATCATTCACACTCTTTAAGGGTAACGATAGTATTATTGTCTTCACGGATGTAAGACCTTATGAAAGTCTCATTAATCATAACGAGACCGGTCCGTGTACTACGACTGATCAATATGGAAAACAAAACAAAACCTCCTAAGAAATCCAGTCGTTCTGCTAATAGCATTAAGGTAAAGCTCCTTCTACACATGAAAACCACCCATATAAAAACTTAACTGTGTCTATGAGTGTATCCTCTGTTGGTAGTTCTAAATACATAAACTGTATTATGTATTGCTTAGCGTAGGTACTTTAACACCAAAGTTTTATTGTCTTCATGGACGTACGACCGTATGAAAGTATTATTACATTACTTATAACGAGACCTTCTATGCCATAGAGTTAATATAGTTGGTCCATACAAAAGATCAATTTGTAAAACATTAACCTCCCAAGAAAGCCGCTCGATCTCCTTGTAAACCTCCTTCTACGCGAGAAAAAAAGCCACTAGAAATGGGACATAATCGCCGAGCTGTGAGTAGGACGTCACATAAAAACTCGCAAACAGATACCTTTTTACCAATTAGCAAATTCTTCGTTTTGTTACAATTCATAACGCTATGATTTTATAGCCACAGTTGTGCGCGGTGCGTTTTGTGGAGTGCACGTGCATTTTGTAGTAAAACAGCGTCGCGTTAAACTATCTACTTTACAGTGAGAACTAACTTATAATAGACGAGGTCGATCCTCGACCTGCGTCCAGCAGGAGAAACTCCTTTGGGATTCTACCGGTGGATGAGTGCATGGATGATGATGTGGAATCTGAGAGTGTGGGGCAAGTTGAGGCAGAGCCGGCGCCGGCCGCAGGCTGCGCGGGCCACATCTCGCCGATTGTTAGTGTGGGCCGACCGCCGAAACGATTCAAGTTGTAAAAATTTTTGACTGGTAGTGGTGATGACATTGAGCAAGAAGAATTTACTGAAGTCCAGAATAAAGCTAAACGACTATTGAAAAATAAAGCCATTAGAAAGTTGAGCCGATTGTCAAACAAACGTAGCGGACCACAATTTTTTGAGGTGTGTCTTACGTCTTATCAACTGTTGCCTAAATAGGCTTGGCGAAGTTATTAAAATCAGAGAAAAT
Organism: Eupithecia exiguata; assembly: GCA_947086465.1. NCBI lineage: Eukaryota > Metazoa > Arthropoda > Insecta > Lepidoptera > Geometridae > Eupithecia > Eupithecia exiguata. The sequence continues at coordinate 2,424,353 of OX352246.1, forward strand.
TAAGAATGTTAAAATATAATTATGTATATAATTAACAGTCAATTTATGTAAAACATCCAATTTACTGCACTTAATATTAAATACACAGTATACAAATTTGTCATTAAATAACCCGCCCCTGACCATTCCCGGTGCAAAGGTGCCCTAACACTTGCAGCATTGCCTCGCTGAATAGCGATGACAATCCTTTGCACCAAGAATTACCCGGAGCTATATACATGAATAATAATAATAATGTGAAATACATAAAGTATAAAAGCCCATACAAGGCTCATATCTTATTTGAAAATAAAGTGGATGCTGGCTGACGTGTTACTATGGAAAACTACTTTTCGTCTGGTGGTCTACGCCTGCGCTGTAACCTGACAAGCGAGGTGGGCACGACTTACGGAGTGGTGAGGAATTTGGAGATGGACACTACGGAGGAACAAATGATGAAGGAATTCAAATGAGACTTTGAGATTGTTGCAGTAAAGCGGTTGAAAATAGCGTCAGAGAGTGGAGACTGGGTATTGAGTGAGACTGTACGATTCGCAAGCAAGGGACCATTGCTGCCCGAGTATATTTATGGGTACGGCTGTAGGTTTAAAGTGGAACCATTTACCTTTCCAGTTACGCAATGCTCTGCGTGCTGGAAGTTTAGTCACTTAACATGATCGTGCCCTATTAAGAAAACCTTTTGTCCCAAATGTGGCAAAAATCATGCCAACTGTGAGGTGATCAAATTCAGATGCATTAATTGTAAGGGAGAACACATGGCTTTTGATAAATCATGCCCAGTATTCCTAAAGGAAAGAGAGATAAGGGCAATTATGAGTAAAGACAATAGTACCTATATTTTTATAAAAACATTGATAAAAAAAGATGTGAATTATAGATAGATAACGTATTCGAGTTTGGTGGCCAAACAACGGCTTATAAATTTACAAGACCCGGTTTTTTTTCATACAGCCAAAGTTTAGGCGCGAATTTAACGCAAAGAGCAGTACGAAATCAAGATCCCCAGGCATGCAGTGATAGTATAGAAGAAACTGATAATGACGCTAAGAATGATAGTTGTGAAGAAAATGTACAGAACAAAAATACAAAATAAGAAAACAAGGAAAAGTAGAGGTAGAAAAACTAAACAAAAGAAATGTGATTTGGAGATGACCGAGAATGCTACAGAAGAGGAACAGCGTGATCAGATTTATATTGTAGAATGTTAAGTAAGGCTAAAAGCATTTTTTGTTCAAAAGAAAGCTTAGAATGCAAAGTTCGTATGGTGCTGCAATTTATACCGGAGGAGGTAATGGAACTTATTGTTAAGACAATGAGTAATGGAGAGGCTCTTAGAAAACTCATTGGCCTTTTCCATTTACTACTTACTACCTACGTAAAAATATGCCACAACGCCCGTGTTAAAGAAATAACTTTAACACATGCATCATGTCTTCAAGTTATTCTGTATAATGTTGTAATCTTTTGTATTTACCGCTCTCCCTCTAATCATAATGCCGAAAACTTCATCGAAACACTAGTATAAAAAATATGATACAATAATAATAGTTGGTGATATCAATATAAACACGCTACCTAGAGACACTGAAAGAAGCTATGAGAAAAATAATAGGTTAAGCTACTTGTAGATAAAATTACAATCCATTGATAAAGAAAATACAATAATAATTACAACTAATATTTACACTTAAATCTATTTTCTAAAAATCTAAGCCGTCACCAGAAGGCAAAGTGCCCAGAATGCTGGCAGCATTGCCACGTTGAATGGCAATGCTAATTCGTTGACCGAAATAAAAGCCAGCATTCCGATCACCTGTGGACTCTATTAGGAGTTTTGCTAGATCTTTGTATATTCCATTTAAGCTACTTAAATGTATTATCAATGCATGGACTGCTGCCTGGCCATAATTTACCAACAAGAGAAGACTCATGTTTGGACCATGTAATTCTAACATTATATAAATGAATAAATTCTGCCACCATTGCTTCTAAAACTACTTTTATGACCTTTACAATGTATAATAGCACCCAAGCGCATTCTGATTTATCTTTAAAAATTCATTCCTGCAATCATAATGATCCTTTGCGTCCTTGTCCGATAATGTATAAAGTTAAAACGGCCAATTACTTAGGCATAGTGATTGACCAGCGACTGTCATAGCATGCACACATAGAACTGTAAATGAACGGAGTGCAAAGGTAAAATTGGTGTGGAGAGTTAAAATTGTAACCATAAAAACTGTTAAATCTAAATTTACTGCGCGCCAATTCTCATCTCTACAATATTATTAATAAAACACGCAATATATATGCTTTAACTTACTATGAATGTAAAAAATCTAATCAAATGGTTATTATACTCAAACTACGATGAAACAGAAGCACTGTTTCATAAATTATATTAAATTATTAACTTCTACCTACTCAATCATATCTTAGACAGGCATTTTATTAAACAATATAAATTTATTTATTCATATGCAAACATGATTTTCTCCTCAACTGACACCAAATGCTAACCCTGTATCACCCAGACTCTTAAGAGACTGGAGTTTTACGGAGGGACCCACTCCACACCGCAACGTTACACTTATTTAACACATATGGGGAGACCCATGTGTTGCCCAGAGACTGGAGCTTCGGGTGACCCAAGCACACTTACAATACAGCACTTACACACACAAACACACCTCCACACATCACACCTACATCCGCGCATGTGCGCATGTTTTGTTCGTTTGTTTGTGCACTTAAATTCTTTAAATGTTATTGTTTATCATAGCACTCAGCTTAGCTTAGTTTTAAATTAATACTAAGTAACTTAAAAACTTAATAAAGCAACTTAATGTACATTTCATATTTTATTTGTTTTGGAAGAGCGAGATTTCCTAACACAGGTATTTATTTTACTTAAAAGGGAATCTCAAACACTGTTATATTATTGTACTTATATTAAGTTAAAGAAATAAATATTTAGCATTTTTTGTATTTTGTATTACATGATGAATAGCACCACCGTCAGCAACAACCGAGCTCCCTGGGCATCGGGCCCTGTGCCTTCCGTTGCGCAGTTTATTAACATTGCGCAACGGAAAGCACAGAGTCTGATGCATAAAAAACGGCTAGATTTGGAAGCACTATTGTCTCAAGAAAGAATAGGTATTTGTTTAGATAGTGAAACATGGTTCAATGAAGAAACTAGCTGCTGTATAAATAATTATAATATTTACAGAAAAGATAGGCTAGATTCCGAGAACCGACAACCGCTGGGGTAAACGTGTTCTTGAGTGGAGACCGCGACTCGGCAAACGTAGTGTAGGACGCCCTCCGACCAGGTGGGATGACGATTTGCGAAAGACTGCTGGCAGATGCTGGATGCGGCAAGCTGAAGACAGGGCGCTATGGCGCTCATTAGGGGAGGCCTATGTCCAGCTGTGGACTGATATAGGCTGATGATGATGATGATAGGCTAGATTCATGGGGGTGTCGCGCTTGTAACCCATAAATCAATTCAAACTCAAATATATAACATTAACCATATGAATACAGGTATTGAGATAATTATGTTAAAAAAAATTAAATTGTCGTTATTTAGATTAAGTAGTCTCCGTCTATTGTCCTTCGTCGATAAGAACTTCGCAATGCGAATGGGAGGGTATTTTTTCAAAGTTTACTCGAAAATCAATAGTCGCTGGCGATTTCAATGGGCAACATTCCAATTGGTCATCCAAGACAGATACGGTTGATGGTAAAAAACAGAACAAAAAAAAATATGAATAAAAAACATCATGCTGGCTTAACAGATACTTAGTTATCACAATTAATTCATAGCTAATTACAAGGATAAACCACCCGAACACAAATCAAAGATATAGTTAATATTTACAGAGAATAAATGCAAAGAACCACCATACAATAAGCTTCATAGCATGGTCAGCAGTGCAGCCATTGCAGACAAAGGTTTGTATAGTGATTTATTCAAAGCTTTTTGCTTTATAGTGCGTTACTCGCACTGGGTAAATCTTCTACGAAAACTTTTTAATCATATCTTGTCGATCTCGTTGCTAAGTTGGTTAGAGCGCACCTGAGGCGCGGGTTCGAATCCTGCTGAAATCGAAATTTTTTGGTATATTATTAAAAAGTTTTCGTAGATGATTTATTCAAATTCAAAATTAGTGTTAGTTAGTGGCGTCAGCGAGCTGCTGGCCTTCCTAGAAGACATCGGGTGGTTAGATTAGCAGCCCACCACCCGTCATGCAAAAAGGGCCCACCTGTGGCCTAGTTGCGGAAAGCAGTCCAGGAACAAGTAGTGTTAGTTATTGGTAATACTTATTTCAGCTTCTAATAATGGTATGTACCTATGTACTTACTTAGATTTCGTTTTTTTTTTACTTAGATTGAGTGGAACCCATCTACGTGCGCGTCCGCGAACATCCCTGATGCGCTATAGTGCTGCGGCAGCCCCAACTATATCCTGAAGCCGTTATTGTACTGGACGCGTAAGGCGTTGTAGGCTGTTTGTGTATATCTGGCCCACAGACTGCACGTGTAGAAAGAAGTTCAATATGCCTTAAAAAGTGTAATTTTGACTGGCGTTGTACAACGTGCGAATCTGCGAGCCGCCATATCACACCTCACCGACAGCGCCCTACGCACCCTTTCAACATTCACATTGTCTGATATACTTACAGTTCAGTCACTGTTTTTACAAATAAAGATTTTATTATTATTATTATTATTGAATAATAGACGAGCAGCTGAGAGCTGACATGTCTATGTCACAGTGCTTTTAGTATTTTCACTACACTTGATTGTCTCGTATGGTGGTCAGATGGTGCGTTCGTAACCAGTGGTCGAGTCTGTTTTTGAAGCTGTTATGACATCTTCAGGAAGCCTGTTCCAATTGTGCACCACTCGATTACACAGGAAGTGATGAGCAATGTTCGTGTTTGCTGGCGTACGAGTAACTCTAAGACTATGGCCTCGAGCAGATCTGAGTGGCACCTTCGGGGTATATATTTTGTGTCTTATCTTATTATCTGGCGCAGCGCATCAGCATTGTTATACCGCGGGGCAATGCAGCTAGCGGCTTGGGCACGCTTCCGACTGGTATTGATATGGATCAGTTGAGCTACTTGTAGATTGCTTGCAACAGTCTGCAGTTAGCTCAATTGTAAATACTAGTTTTAATTTAATTCTTTTATTTTATTGTAATTTCCTTTGTTAATAAAGATATGTTTGTACATTATCATAGTAATTGACATCATCCTATGGTTGCCAAAGAAAAAAAAGACTTGAAACGGATATAAATGTATGCTATCGAAGGAGTCTTTGTGTACAATGGCTTGAGATGGCTGTTAGCGATAATACCGCTGATTGTTCCACACTAAATATAGTAAGTATTAAGTACTTGTATCTGGGGGCATGGCAGTGCCCCCACCAAGTCAAGCATAAAAGCGGCACGGCCGTACCATCCTTTTTCTCGAAGCAGTGGAGGCAATTTTCAACCTCCTATAACTTCGTTGTGGATAAAACTAGAAGCCTGAATTTTCAATAGCCAAGCAGGCATTGAATAAACACGGTATATTTCAAATTTCATTCAATTTGAACCAGTAGTTAAAGAATTATAGCTAGTCAAAATTTCTTAATTTTCCCACTCTCTGACTGACTGACTGACCGATCATCAAAACTCTATGGCACTTCTAGCAGAGATAGAAGCTTCAAATTTAGAATACAACTAGCAGCGCCTTGCGGTTTCACCCGCATAGTTCCCGTTCCCGTGGGAATTCCGGGATAAAAAGTAGCCTATGTTCTATTCCAGACCATAATCTATCTCTGTGCCAAATTTCATACAGATCCGTTCAGCCGTTCTGGCGTGATAAAGGAACAAACATCCATCCATCTATCCATCCATCTAAACTTTCACGTTTATAATATTAGTGAGATGAGATATTAGTGAGATTAGTGTTTAGTGAACAAATTAAACAACAACTAAAACATTTTGTAATATCGGTTCAATTTTCTAGATACACTAACTGCATAAAAAATCTGCATAATAATCGTTGTACCCAATCTAAATGTATAGGATTACAAAGTTACATTTGCAGTTAATGAATCAGTGTACCTGTATACTATACATATAGTTACCTAGATATAATTGGGTCGCGACTCGTGGTCCCACTAATTTGACCCACTGGTGGGACATGGGCTCGTGGTCCCACTGTTTGGTGGAACCATCAGTCAACGTAATGCAGTGGCTCGTGGTCCCACTGATTTGGTCATAAGGGCTATAACACAAATATTTTTTGTGAAATTAACAGAAAAGTGGTATTTATTATTAAATTATTTTATTTTATTATGTTCAAAAGTTACTAAAATGGTCAATGGAATGAAAAAGCAAGAATGGGACATGTCTTATGAAGTACCAAAATCCCGCAATGTATATAATAAAGAAGACTAAATTGTCCGGAATTGCCATGAAAGAAATAACAATAATAATCATAACCACGGCCGGCAAAAAAGCATAGAAGGTACCGGAAAGGAAATAAAACTGGCCAAGTGCGAGTCGGACTCGCACACGAAGGGTTCCGTACCATTATCTATAAAAACGGCAAAGAAATCACCTTTATTGTATGGGAGCCCCCTTAAATATTTATTTTATTGTGTTTTTTAGTATTTCTTGTTATAGCGGCAACAAAAATACATAGTCTGTCAAAATTTCAACTGTCAAACTATCACGGTTCATGATTTTCAAATAACTTACTCAATATTTCAAATGACTTTCTATCGAGATCACTTCTCAAATATAATAAACCTTTTGAGTTAGTGTAGTGATAATTAGTGTATGTGCATAAATGCTATCTTAAAGAACACATGAACAAAGTGTCTTCGCCTTAAGTTTAGAGAGTTATATGTTTTTATAAAATTAAGTTACAACAAAATTACCCATTAGCCAATTCTATGGCTAGATTGTAAAGGAATACGATAACATAATTTCGATGAAACTTCGATGACTTCTCTAGAACTGGAAATGACATCGTAAAATAAAATATTTTGGACTTGGAAAGCTTCAGAAGAGATTTTTACAAGAGAATTCTTCCTCCAGGCTCAGTTGATATTTAACTATAAAATCTCAGTTGATATTCAGAATTTTGCTAGAAAATCTAATGTACACGCAGAAAAATAGAGATAGCTTTTTGAAGAAATGTGATGTTCACAACAGAATTAAGAGGAGTAAGCATACTGAAGATTAGTGGCTCTGCTTACTTGCACTTGTAAGCGTTTACATGTTAACATTTTATGATCATTATAAGTAGGAGTGAATTTACTTGATATCAGTTAGACTCATAATTTGATTTTATAAATGTTCATGAAACAACAGCGTGAGTGCATTAAAAGTGTATGAGTTTTATAGCGGCACGTTACAATTCATTTATTTCCAATGAAAACAAAATACTTTATGTGCGGAAAACTTAAATCCGCCCGCACATAAAAAAGGAATGACAATTGCGGACTGGGCGAACGAGAGGGAAGTAGTATGGCCGCGACAATGTGTTAATTGTCTTTTTATTTTAGGCTTTTTATTTAAATTTTTTAAATTCCTGCAGCTCTTAAAATTATAAGTTGCCCGAGTACAGTATAAAGAGGAGACTATCAAGTGTCCGAATCTCGAGGATGTAAAGATTGGATTACAATAGAGATTGAACTTAAATTCTTTTAATCACCTTTTTTTGCAACCTTGATTTAACCAAATTTCATGTTTTTTGGTCATCAGGAACAACCCTTGAGGCGGTCCCTCGAGATAATTAAATTTCTTTTTTTAAAAGTATCTAAATATTCTAAGCTTTCGGATCTTATTCAGTTCAAAGATCTTTATTTTCTCATTTACAACAAATGCTACTTACATGAGAAACTTAAACTAAGTCTATAATTATGTTATTTTTCGTCTTTCTAAGTTATGTTTAGTAGTGTTACATCCTCAAATATATATTTTTGCAATTTGGTTTTAAACACGCCAAACGTTCCAGCACCTTTAATGTCTTCAGGTAGCCTGTTATAGAACTGGGCCCCTTCAAAAGTAATAGTCTTTTTACCCTGTTGGGTTCTAATAGTAGGCAAAACAAGATGATCACCTCTTCGTCTAGTGTATTTACTGTGTAGTTGGCTTTTTTTGATGAATGTGATATTGGTATGAATAGTTTTGTTAAGGATTTTACGTATAAGTAAGCAGGTTGTATAGATATATAGTTGTTTAATATTCATTAGTTTAGTTTCTTTATAAATTTTTACAGTAGGAGTTAGATACGGATAGTGAAAAAGAATTTTAATAATTTTGTTCTGTAGTCTTTGTAACTCGTTTATTTTATAGGTTGGCGCGTTACCCCATATTTCTATAAGGTATGTTAGGTGTGATTTTACCAAAGAGTTGTAGATGTTTAGGCGGACACGCATCGGAAAACATCTTACGCTCTTTCGAAGAGATCCAGCAAGCGCTGAGAGCTTTGATTTAATGTGGTCTATTTGGACGTGCCAGTTGAGGTTTGTATCTAGTCTTACCCCAAATACTTCTCATCATGCTTTTCCTGTAAAACTGTTCCGTTGATAGTCAGAGGTGAGTACGACTGTAGTACTTTGTTTTTGGCTTTAAATATGAGAAAACAGGTTTTTGAAATATTTATGGTCAAAAGGTTGTATTGAAACCATCTAAACAATGTGTTAAGATCCTGTTGTGCTTCTTCTATCATTTCGGTAATAGACGATCCAAAATAAAATAGGCACGTATCGTCCGCATAAAGTGCTATTTGCCCCCGCAGGCCAATCTCAAAGACATTATTAATATAAACGAGAAAGAGCAATGGTCCCAAAATTATTACTTTATAAGTTCCTTGCTTTGTACCAAATTTCATGATTCTAAGTCAACGGAAAGTAAGTTAAAGACTATGTGTTCATGCGATTCCCTTGTAAATGACAAAATATGAGAGCATATATGGCGATCTTTTGATTACGTTGACTTTGAAAATTGATTGTTTCAAGCGGCTCTAAGAGGTTACAAATTAAATTTTTTGATGTTAATTTCAACTCGATACCTGTAGGCGTTCTTGAGAAATTGTTATTTGTTCCACAAGTGGGCAAAACAAACAACATTTAAGTTAAATAATATCCTTTATTCCACAAGTGAGCAAAACTTGATTTTGCTCATTGTTTATGAGCAGCAAGGTTACCATTTTCGAGCGGGATTGGTAAAAAAAACGTTTACAGACAGACGGACTACAATGTAATTCTTCATGCGTTCTTTTATCCTTTTAAAGTACGGAACCCTAAAAATACCAACCTTTAGCAAACCTACTGCGTACATGATTGTTGATATTTTTCTGTGATGCTGGAAAGATGCTATTTGTTACACATTCTTTAATGTTACTGTTAACGTTCGTGGGAAATTTCACTTCCAAGAATTTGCCACAAACAATCGAGACACTATAAAAGTGTGTTTTTTGAAAACCGCTTACCTAGTCATTATCCAGAATTGAACAGAAGACACATTGCAGTTACGCTTGTCAGATCTTTGGTGCTAAGTTCGCAGCTATGTGAGTAAATGTGTTATACAGGTTTGGTACATCGTTTAAAATAAAATAGGGGGTGAGGTGAGTTTTTGCTACCTTCTGAACCCCCTCAAATAATTCCTGGCCCCACGATTTTTTATTTGAAAGTTACAATAGTCTCCATGTAAGCTTGAATTTAAATAAAATATGCGGTGTAGCCTCTAGAAGTGTATCCTACCCGTCATGGCTTACTGAGCCGAGACGTAATACTCACGGTAGGGCTGGTCCACCAGTTCAAGGTCGCTCAGCGAGCTATAGAAAGAGCTATGCTCAGAGTTTTTCTGTAGGTTAGGATCCGTATCAGCCACATCTCGCGAAGAACCGAGAACCACTGGGTGACTTAAATAAACGTGTTCTTTAGTGGACATCGCGTCTCCGTAATCGTAGTGTAGGATGCTCTCCGGTCTCGTGGGATGACGACCTGCGAAAGACTGCAGGTTTTAATAACAAACAAAAAAAACTCATTGTTTAAGTGTAGGTAGGTGTAAGTTATGTTATGTATTGACTTTTGATCTCCATTTTTTCAGGTACTCATCGAACATTGCTTTGTTTTTTTTTGGCATCACCGTTCTATTCACTATTAGTTACCAATACGTTCCTGAATTAGAACCAGAACCATTACCACGTGATCCACCAGATCAATCTCGATTTTATGATGATATTAGAAAGAACTGGACCAAATTCAATCTTTGGGCATGCGCCAGCCGTCCTATACTCTATATGCGATGGCCTGATCGCTTAAACAGACCAAATCAAAGTGACCTGTGGTTCGACAGAATGGTTTACATACACCACGAAGGCAATTATGACTATATAATGAAAACATTTATTGATTTTGACAGCGGAAGACTCGACACCAGCAAAGAAATCACTGAATTAAGCATTACAGTAAATGGCATAATTTTTAGTGAAGATCGCATTCTCACGTCATATAATCCTTTCAGACAAATTATCAAATACGCATTTAAACGACAATTTACACACGTATGCGTTTTAGATGAAAGAAAAATTAGACAAAAATTCAATGATTCTTCAACGTTGTTTAAAACAACTCCTTATAGTATTTCATGTGCACGGCAAGTCGTGCCGCTACAATCGGCTGAAATGCCATCGAATTTGTGGCACGGGGAAGCGAGTAAAGGCGGCCTTCTACAACAGCATTCACCGTTACACGATCTAATGGTCATACGAATTGCTGGTTTTGTTAAAGGTATGACAAAGAACAATTACGATTTTGAGTTTTTTAATGAGCAACAAGAATTTTACAAACATGGTCCTCAGAAAACGTTTTTAGCAAAAAAAGATGATGTAATGGGGAGTGAGTTCAAATTTGCCATGATGGGACATATTTTTGCCCGTCACTTAGCGAAGGAATCATTTTCAAGTATCAAAAATCAATTGGATTATGTATACAAAGAGGAGTTGAAGCTTATGAGAGACACATATGTAGGCTATCACAATCAATCTGACAACGTCTTGATAGACTGCGACGAGTGGATACCCCGTGAGTGGGGGTTGTTTATATGTGTGCTAAACAAGCATGGACTGAAAAGGCTGGCCTCAGGCGCAGCGCTGTACTCTCGGGGCTTACTTTTCGGAATTGGATCATTTACACTCTGGTAACGGTAGTATTATTGTGTTCACGGATGTAAGACCTTATGAAAGTCTCATTAATCATAACGAGACCGGTCCGTGTACTACGACTGATCAATATGGAAAACAAAACAAAACCTCCTAAGAAAGCCAGTCGTTCTGCTAAAAGCGTTAAGGTAAAGCTCCTTCTACACATGAAAACCACCCATATAAAAACTTAACTGTGTCTATGAGTGTATCCTCTGTTGGTAGTTCTAAATACATAAACTGTATTATGTATTGCTTAGCGTAGGTACTTTAACACCAAAGTTTTATTGTCTTCATGGACGTACGACCGTATGAAAGTATCATTACATTACTTATAACGAGACCTTCTATGCCATAGAGTTAATATAGTTGGTCCATACAAAAGATCAATTTGTAAAACATTAACCTCCCAAGAAAGCCGCTCGATCTCCTTGTAAACCTCCTTCTACGCGAGAAAAAAAGCCACTAGAAATGGGACATAATCGCCGAGCTGTGAGTAGGACGTCACATAAAAACTCGCAAACAGATACCTTTTTACCAATTAGCAAATTCTTCGTTTTGTTACAATTCATAACGCTATGATTTTATAGCCACAGTTGCGCGCGGTGCGTTTTGTGGAGTGCACGTGCATTTTGTAGTAAAACAGCGTCGCGTTAAACTATCTACTTTACAGTGAGAACTAACTTATAATAGACGAGGTCGATCCTCGACCTGCGTCCAGCAGGAGAAACTCCTTTGGGATTCTACCGGTGGATGAGTGCATGGATGATGATGTGGAATCTGAGAGTGTGGGGCAAGTTGAGGCAGAGCCGGCGCCGGCCGCAGGCTGCGCGGGCCACATCTCGCCGATTGTTAGTTATTAATAAAACACGCAATATATATGCTTTAACTTACTATGAATGTAAAAAATCTAATCAAATGGTTATTATACTCAAACTACGATGAAACAGAAGCACTGTTTCATAAATTATATTAAATTATTAACTTCTACCTACTCAATCATATCTTAGACAGGCATTTTATTAAACAATATAAATTTATTTATTCATATGCAAACATGATTTTCTCCTCAACTGACACCAAATGCTAACCCTGTATCACCCAGACTCTTAAGAGACTGGAGTTTTACGGAGGGACCCACTCCACACCACAACGTTACACTTATTTAACACTTTTGGGTCTCTTGCTGTTGCCCAGAGACTGGAGCTTCGGGTGACCCAAGCACACTTACAATACAGCACTTACACACACAAACACACCTCCACACATCACACCTACACCCGCGCATGTGCGCATGTTTTGTTCGTTTGTTTGTGCACTTAAATTCTTTAAATGTTATTGTTTATCATAGCACTCAGCTTAGCTTAGTTTTAAATTAATACTAAGTAACTTAAAAACTTAATAAAGCAACTTAATGTACATTTCATATTTTATTTGTTTTGGAAGAGCGAGATTTCCTAACACAGGTATTTATTTTACTTAAAAGGGAATCTCAAACACTGTTATATTATTGTATTTATATTAAGTTAAAGAAATAAATATTTAGCATTTTTTGTATTTTGTATTACATGATGAATAGCACCACCGTCAGCAACAACCGAGCTCCCTGGGCATCGGGCCCTGTGCCTTCCGTTGCGCAGTTTATTAACATTGCGCAACGGAAAGCACAGAGTCTGATGCATAAAAAACGGCTAGATTTGGAAGCACTATTGTCTCAAGAAAGAATAGGTATTTGTTTAGATAGTGAAACATGGTTCAATGAAGAAACTAGCTGCTGTATAAATAATTATAATATTTACAGAAAAGATAGGCTACATTCCGAGAACCGACGTAAACGTGTTCTTGAGTGGAGACCGCGACTCGGCAAACGTAGTGTAGGACGCCCTCCGACCAGGTGGGATGACGATTTGCGAAAGACTGCTGGCAGATGCTGGATGCGGCAAGCTGAAGACAGGGCGCTATGGCGCTCATTAGGGGAGGCCTATGTCCAGCTGTGGACTGATATAGGCTGATGATGATGATGATAGGCTAGATTCATGGGGGTGTCGCGCTTGTAACCCATAAATCAATTCAAACTCAAATATATAACATTAACCATATGAATACAGGTATTGAGATAATTATGTTAAAAAAAATTAAATTGTCGTTATTTAGATTAAGTAGTCTCCGTCTATTGTCCTTCGTCGATAAGAACTTCGCAATGCGAATGGGAGGGTATTTTTTCAAAGTTTACTCGAAAATCAATAGTCGCTGGCGATTTCAATGGGCAACATTCCAATTGGTCATCCAAGACAGATACGGTTGATGGTAAAAAACAGAACAAAAAAAATATGAATAAAAAACATCATGCTGGCTTAACAGATACTTAGTTATCACAATTAATTCATAGCTAATTACAAGGATAAACCACCCGAACACAAATCAAAGATATAGTTAATATTAACAGAGAATAAATGCAAAGAACCACCATACAATAAGCTTCATAGCATGGTCAGCAGTGCAGCCATTGCAGACAAAGGTTTGTATAGTGATTTATTCAAAGCTTTTTGCTTTATAGTGCGTTACTCGCACTGGGTAAATCTTCTACGAAAACTTTTTAATCATATCTTGTCGATCTCGTTGCTTAGTTGGTTAGAGCGCACCTGAGGCGCGGGTTCGAATCCTGCTGAAATCGAAATTTTTTGGTATATTATTAAAAAGTTTTCGTAGATGATTTATTCAAATTCAAAATTAGTTTTAGTTAGTGGCGTCAGCGAGCTGCTGGCCTTCCTAGAAGACATCGGGTGGTTAGATTAGCAGCCCACCACCCGTCACGCAAAAAAGGCCCACCTGTGGCCTAGTTGCGGAAAGCAGTCCAGGAACAAGTAGTGTTAGTTATTGGTAATACTTATTTCAGCTTCTAATAATGGTATGTACCTATGTACTTACTTAGATTTCGTTTTTTTTTTACTTAGATTGAGTGGAACCCATCTACGTGCGCGTCCGCGAACATCCCTGATGCGCTATAGTGCTGCGGCAGCCCCAACTATATCCTGAAGCCGTTATTGTACTGGACGCGTAAGGCGTTGTAGGCTGTTTGTGTATATCTGGCCCACAGACTGCACGTGTAGAAAGAAGTTCAATATGCCTTAAAAAGTGTAATTTTGACTGGCGTTGTACAACGTGCGAATCTGCGAGCCGCCATATCACACCTCACCGACAACGTCCTACGCACCCTTTCAACATTCACATTGTCTGATATACTTACAGTTCAGTCACTGTTTTTACAAATAAAGATTTTATTATTATTATTATTATTGAATAATAGACGAGCAGCTGAGAGCTGACATGTCTATGTCACAGTGCTTTTAGTATTTTCACTACACTTGATTGTCTCGTATGGTGGTCAGATGGTGCGTTCGTAACCAGTGGTCGAGTCTGTTTTTGAAGCTGTTATGACATCTTCAGGAAGCCTGTTCCAATTGTGCACCACTCGATTACACAGGAAGTGATGAGCAATGTTCGTGTTTGCTGGCGTACGAGTAACTCTAAGACTATGGCCTCGAGCAGATCTGAGTGGCACCTTCGGGGTATATATTTTGTGTCTTATCTTATTATCTGGCGCAGCGCATCAGCATTGTTATACCGCGGGGCAATGCAGCTAGCGGCTTGGGCACGCTTCCGACTGGTATTGATATGGATCAGTTGAGCTACTTGTAGATTGCTTGCAACAGTCTGCAGTTAGCTCAATTGTAAATACTAGTTTTAATTTAATTCTTTTATTTTATTGTAATTTCCTTTGTTAATAAAGATATGTTTGTACATTATCATAGTAATTGACATCATCCTATGGTTGCCAAAGAAAAAAAAGACTTGAAACGGATATAAATGTATGCTATCGAAGGAGTCTTTATGTACAATGGCTTGAGATGGCTGTTAGCGATAATACCGCTGATTGTTCCACACTAAATATAGTAAGTATTAAGTACTTGTATCTGGGGGCATGGCAGTGCCCCCACCAAGTCAAGCATAAAAGCGGCACGGCCGTACCATCCTTTTTCTCGAAGCAGTGGAGGCAATTTTCAACCTCCTATAACTTCGTTGTGGATAAAACTAGAAGCCTGAATTTTCAATAGCCAAGCAGGCATTGAATAAACACGGTATATTTCAAATTTCATTCAATTTGAACCAGTAGTTAAAGAATTATAGCTAGTCAAAATTTCTTAATTTTCCCACTCTCTGACTGACTGACTGACCGATCATCAAAACTCTATGGCACTTCTAGCAGAGATAGAAGCTTCAAATTTAGAATACAACTAGCAGCGCCTTGCGGTTTCACCCGCATAGTTCCCGTTCCCGTGGGAATTCCGGGATAAAAAGTAGCCTATGTTCTATTCCAGACCATAATCTATCTCTGTGCCAAATTTCATACAGATCCGTTCAGCCGTTCTGGCGTGATAAAGGAACAAACATCCATCCATCTATCCATCCATCTAAACTTTCACGTTTATAATATTAGTGAGATGAGATATTAGTGAGATTAGTGTTTAGTGAACAAATTAAACAACAACTAAAACATTTTGTAATATCGGTTCAATTTTCTAGATACACTAACTGCATAAAAAATCTGCATAATAATCGTTGTACCCAATCTAAATGTATAGGATTACAAAGTTACATTTGCAGTTAATGAATCAGTGTACCTGTATACTATACATATAGTTACCTAGATATAATTGGGTCGCGACTCGTGGTCCCATTAATTTGACCCACTGGTGGGACATGGGCTCGTGGTCCCACTGTTTGGTGGAACCATCAGTCAACGTAATGCAGTGGCTCGTGGTCCCACTGATTTGGTCATAAGGGCTATAACACAAATATTTTTTGTGAAATTAACAGAAAAGTGGAATTTATTATTAAATTATTTTATTTTATTATGTTCAAAAGTTACTAAAATGGTCAATGGAATGAAAAAGCAAGAATGGGACATGTCTTATGAAGTACCAAAATCCCGCAATGTATATAATAAAGAAGACTAAATTGTCCGGAATTGCCATGAAAGAACTAACAATAATAATCATAACCACGGCCGGCAAAAAAGCATAGAAGGTACCGGAAAGGAAATAAAACCGGCCAAGTGCGAGTCGGACTCGCACACGAAGGGTTCCGTACCATTATCTATAAAAACGGCAAAGAAATCACCTTTGTTGTATGGGAGCCCCCTTAAATATTTATTTTATTGTGTTTTTTAGTATTTCTTGTTATAGCGGCAACAAAAATACATAGTCTGTCAAAATTTCAACTGTCAAACTATCACGGTTCATGATTTTCAAATAACTTACTCAATATTTCAAATGACTTTCTATCGAGATCACTTTTCAAATATAATAAACCTTTTGAGTTAGTGTAGTGATAATTAGTGTATGTGCATAAATGCTATCTTAAAGAACACATGAACAAAGTGTCTTCGCCTTAAGTTTAGAGAGTTATATGTTTTTATAAAATTAAGTTACAACAAAATTACCCATTAGCCAATTCTATGGCTAGATTGTAAAGGAATACGATAACATAATTTCGATGAAACTTCGACGACTTCTCTAGAACTGGAAATGACATCGTAAAATAAAATATTTTGGACTTGGAAAGCTTCAGAAGAGATTTTTTACAAGAGAATTCTTCCTCCAGGCTCAGTTGATATATTACTATAAAATCTCAGTTGATATTCAGAATTTTGCTAGAAAATCTAATGTACACGCAGAAAAATAGAGATAGCCTTTTGAAGAAATGTGATGTTCACAACAGAATTAAGAGGAGTAAGCATACTGAAGATTAGTGGCTCTGCTTACTTGCACTTGTAAGCGTTTACATGTTAACATTTTATGATCATTATAAGTAGGAGTGAATTTACTTGATACCATAATAAAACACTGTTTTTACCGGATTGATCGCGTATATTATATATTTGTTTATAACCTGACGTTTCGGAGGCTTTTCAGCTTCAAATAGCTTGTAATATTACCAAAAAATAAAGTAACTGAATTTCTTTCCCATTTAAATTCCATCCACTCTAAAATAAAATTTACAATAGAAATTGAGAAAAACAATAAATTAGCTTTCTTAGACACTTTAATAATAAAAAACCTGGATAAATCACTTGGACATTCAGTTTATAGAAAACCAACCCATACAGATAGGTACCTCAATGGTGATTCTCATCACCACCCATGTCAGTTAGCTACTGTTGGTAAATCTTTATTGCAGAGAGCCCACGGCATCTGTGACGAGCACCATCTAGCAGGAGAGCTGAAGCACATCCATGAAGTTCTCCGGAGTAATAAACTTCAAACTCCACGCCATCCTCACAGAAGCCGCCCAAAGCCACACACAGTTGAGCGAGCCCCAGCTATCCTTCCTTACATCAAGGGAATCACAGACAAAATTGAAGGAATCCTAAAACGAGCTTCGATTAAATCTTATTTCAAGCCGCACAAGAAGATTCAACAATTTCTAAGACCAGTCAAGTGTAAAGTCCCCTTTGAAGATGCTGGTGTTTATAAAATTGACTGTGAATGTGGCTCATGTTACATAGGGCAAACAAAAAGAAGGAAGTATAGCCACTCGATTAAAAGAGCACATAGCTGACGTCAAACACAAACGGTCGTCAAAGTCTGTAGTCTATGAACATTCACTGGACGCCGGTCATTTTCTTCGCTTCGACAAAGCTCAAATACTAGCTAGAGAAAACCGTTTCATTCCTAGAATGCTCCGAGAAGCAATTGAAATTCAAAAACATCCGAATAATTTCAATAGAGAAGATGGTTGGAGAGTACCTGCCGCTTGGGATCCAGTCCTACATCGAGTCAGGTCCCACACCCAGCAATCCATAGCTACAACCCATCAAGACACTGTTAGTGATTACTGCGTACATACGGAACGTTATAATTAAATTTGTATAATTGACGGTAGATATGTAAAATTCAAATTACTTGTAAAGACAAATGTCACCTCAGTCTGCCTGTGACCATGGAAGCTGAAAAGCCTCCGAAACGTCAGGTTATAAACAAATATATAATATACGCGATCAATCCGGTAAAAACAGTGTTTTATTATGAGTTCTCGCGAAAATAACCTTAGAATATATTACTTGATACCAGTTAGACTCATAATTTGATTTTATAAACGTTCATGAAACAACAGCGTGAGTGCATTAAAAGTGTATGAGTTTTATAGCGGCACGTTACAATTCATTTATTTCCAATGAAAACAAAATACTTTATGTGCGGAAAACTTAAATCTAGAATACACAAAAAAAAGAATAATAATAAAATTATAAAAATTAAAACTATCTAATGAAACATAATGAAAATGATGTTATTAATTGAATACAATGTCAATTTGGATATTAAAATTAAAGTTAAATATTCAGCTAAAATGTAATAATGTTATCCTAAATTTTACAATATCAGCGTCAATATTATAATGTCAACTAGAAAATGAAAACCTATGTCAGTTTTGAAGTTACAATTCATTAATGTCATAGAGACACTTCTTCAGAAGAAAACTTTTAGAGTTATCACTCGAAAACATCGTACAGATGTATAGACATCTCGATGTTTTCGAGGGATAACTCTAAAAATGTGCAAAGTAGCCTGTAAATTAAAGATTAATTATAATTAGCCCTTTTTCTTGCTTTATAGTGCGTTACTCGCACAAAAAAATCCGATTTTTTTTGGGATATTATTAAAAAGTTTTCGTAGAAGATTAATTATACTGGTTAATTATACTATAATTTTCGAAAAATTTCACTTAAATAATAATGATTGAACTTCTCGGAAGTTCATTTGATCAGCTATAATACTTTGCTGGTAAAGTACGCTAAGCAATACAGTTACAGCAATACAGTACAACACAGTTTAGTTTTAAAATGGGTTTCTTTCTTGTGTAGAAGGAGCTTTACCAGGAGAACGACTGTTCTTAGGAGGTGTTTATCCAAATTGATCAGTCGTAGTACACGGACCGGTCATGTTATTAGTAATAAGACTTTCATAAGGTCGTACATCCGTGAAGACAATAATACTATCGTTACCCTTAAAGAGTGTGAATGATCCAATTCCGAAAAGTAAGCCCCGAGAGTACAGCGCTGCGCCTGAGGCCAGCCTTTTCAGTCCTTGCTTATTGAGCACACATATAAACCACCCCCACTCACGGGGTATCCACTTGTCGCAGTCTACCAAGACGTTGTCAGATTGATTGTGATAGCCTACATATGTGTCTCTCATAAGCTTCAACTCCTCTTTGTATACAAAATCCAATTGATTTTTGATACTTGAAAATGATTCCTTCGCTAAGTGACGGGCAAAAATATGTCCCATCATGGCAAATTTGAACTCACTCCCCATTACATCATCTTTTTTTGCTAAATACGTTTTCTGAGGACCATGTTTGTAAAATTCTTGTTGCTTTTTAAAAAACTCAAAATCGTAATTGTTCTTTGTCATACCTTTAACAAAACCAGCAATTCGTATGACCATTAGATCGTGTAACGGTGAATGTTGTTGTAGAAGGCCGCCTTTACTCGCGTCCCCGTGCCACAAATTCGATGGCATGTCAGCCGATTGTAGCGGCACGACTTGCCGTGCACATGAAATACTATAAGGAGTTGTGAGAAACCTTGTCGAAGCATCATTGCTTACATTTTCAATTTTTCTTTTATCTAAAACGCATACGTGTGTAAATTGTCGTTTAAATGCGTATTTGATAATTTGTCTGAAAGGATTATATGACGTGAGAATGCGATCTTCATCAAAAATTATGCCATTTACTGTAATGCTTAATTCAGTGATTTCTTTGCTGGTGTCGAGTCTTCCGGTGTCAAAATCAATAAATGATTTCATTACAAAGTCATAATTGCCTTCGTGGTGTATGTAAACCATTCTATCGAACCACAGGTCACTTTGATTTGGTCTGTAAAGACGATCAGGCCATCGCATATAGAGTATAGGACGGCTGGCGCATGGCCAAAGCTTGAATGTGGTCGTGTTCTTTCTAATACCATCATAAAATCGAGCTTGATCTGGTGGATCACGTGGTAGTGGTTCTGGTTCTAATTCAGGAACGTATTGGTAACTAATAGTGAATAGAACGGTGATGCCAAAAAAAAACAAAGCAATGTTCGATGAGTACCTGAAAAAATGGAGATCAAAAGTCAATACATAACATAACTTACACCTACCTACACTTATACAATGAGTTTTTTTTGTTTGTTATTAAAAAAATGTGTGTGGTTACATTTATAATAATACTATACTAGTACTATTGGGTAATTTCTGGAACTACGTTGACCCGATATCATCAGCCAATGCCAATGCCAAAAGCCACGGCTGGACATAGGCCTCTTAATGAGCGCCATGGCGCCCTGTCTTCAGCTTGACGCAACTTTTTATAAATTCAAGCTTACATGCATGAAATTTATAATGATCTTATAAATTTCAAATAAAAAATTAAAAATCGACATAAAATCCTTCGTGGGGTCAGGAATTTTTTGAGGGGGTTGAGAAGTTAGCAAAAACTCCCCCTCATAAAATGGGGGACATTTTATTTTGGCAAACGAGATGTACCAACCCTGTATATCAAATTTACTCACATAGCTGCGAACTTAGCACCAAAAATCTGACAAGCGTGACTGCAATGTGTCTTCTGTTCAATTCTGGATAGTGACTAGGTAAGCGGTTTTCAAAAAACACACTTTTATAGTGTCTCGCTTGTTTGTGGCAAATTCTTTGGAAGTGAAATTTCCCACGAACGTTAACAGTAACATTAAAGAATGTGTAACAAATAGCATCTTTCCAGCATCACAGAAAAATATCAACAATCAAGTACGCAGTAGGTTTGCTAAATGTTGGTATTGTAAGGGTTCCGTACCATAAAAGGATAAAAGGAACGCATGAAGGATTACATTGTAGTCCGTCTGTCTGTAAACGTTCTTTTTACCACTCCCGCTCGAAAACGGTACCTTGCTGCTCACAAACAGTAGCAAAATCGAGTTTTGCTCACATGAGGAATAAAGGAATAAGGATATTATTCAACTTGTTGAAAAAAGTAATTTGAATTCAATATGTTGTGCTAAATGTCGATGGATGGTGTAATACACGATGGACCACGCCGAAAAAATAAAAAATTACACAATCTACATCAGGGGCGGTCCACTTTCCCATGAAAGGCAGCTCCATTTTTTGGGTACCTTTATAACTTAGCTTGTGAATACTAATTTTCTCACAGATATTATACTAGCTGCGCCGCCTTAAAGAAGACTAGACATTGTTTACACAACTACATAGAAAAGAAGAAATAATATTTTGCTCTTTCTCTCCAGCCAAAAATCAATAAGCCTATCTCACCGCATTTTGCTGATGCAACGCTCACTAACTCACTTATAGATAAAATGGTAAGGTAAAACAAATTTCCATAGAGAATAAGCTATGTTGGTAATCAAATGTCAGCTCTTGTCAGCCCCATGAAAGAATTGTTCGTGTTGTTTTTCTCTTATTTTGTATAAATTACGTGAAATATTGGCAAAAATTATTATTCAGTAATTTTCTAGACATGTTTTAACTTTTTAGGGTTCCGTACCCAAAGGGTAAAACGGGACCCTATTACTAAGGCTCCACTGTCCGTCTGTCCGTCTGTCCGTCTGTCCGTCTGTCCGTCTGTCCGTCTGTCCGTCTGTCCGTCTGTCCGTCTGTCCGTCTGTCCGTCTGTCCGTCTGTCCGTCTGTCCGTCTGTCCGTCTGTCCGTCTGTCCGTCTGTCCGTCTGTCCGTCTGTCCGTCTGTCCGTCTGTCCGTCTGTCCGTCTGTCCGTCTGTCCGTCTGTCCGTCTGTCCGTCTGTCCGTCTGTCCGTCTGTCCGTCTGTCCGTCTGTCCGTCTGTCCGTCTGTCCGTCTGTCCGTCTGTCCGTCTGTCCGTCTGTCCGTCTGTCCGTCTGTCCGTCTGTCCGTCTGTCCGTCTGTCCGTCTGTCCGTCTGTCCGTCTGTCCGTCTGTCCGTCTGTCCGTCTGTCCGTCTGTCCGTCTGTCCGTCTGTCCGTCTGTCCGTCTGTCCGTCTGTCCGTCTGTCCGTCTGTCCGTCTGTCGCACTTGGCCTTAATTTTTTTACAGTTTATCATGCAATGTTTGCGCAATACCTCAAATGCCATGTACGTTAAAAAAATGCCCGTCTTAAGAAAGCTGTTTTAAATTATTTCAATTTAAAACAATGTCTTGAAAATTACTGGTTGTTACATGTTGCAAAAACATTTCGAAAAGTGATATTGCTCAAACATTGTACTTATTTTTTACCGAATATTATATTCGCTAGATGAAACATATGTAATTGTTCAAAAAAAAAATTGTAGTAATTTAATTTTGTAATCGATTTTTCGGGTTCGTTAGTTTTTTTACGTGTTCTTGAGTGGAGACTGCGACCCGGCAAACGTAGTGCAGGACGCCCTCCGACCAGGTGGGATGACGATTTGCGAAAGACTGCTGGCAGATGCTGGATGCGGCAAGCTGAAGAGAGGGCGCTATGGCGCTCATTAGGGGAGGCCTATGTCCAGCAGTGGACTAATATAGGCTGATGATGATGATGAATGGATTTTTAAGTGCTAGCAAATACTTATATAATAATGACTTCCTGACTTGATATAGTAATGTTTTACCAATAAATAAACTTCAATTTAATGAAATGAAATGAATATTTTCATTTCATATTGAAAAAGAAATACACAATAACAATAGTTAAATCTAACTAGTTAGGTGTTATCAGTTTCTCGTCAAGTAAAATTAGGTACAAATTATATCGAACTAGCAGCGCCTCGCGGTTTCACTCGTGTAGTTTCCGTTCCCGTAGGAATTTCGTGATAAAAAGTAGCCTATGTTCTATTCCAGACTATAATCTATCTCTGTGCCAAATTTCATCCAGATCCGTTCAGCCGTTCTGGCGTGATTGAGTAACAAACATCCATCCATCAATCCAAACTTTGACATTTATAATACTAGCAGCGCCTCGCGGTTTCACCCGCGTAGTTTCCGTTCCCGTAAGAATTTCGGGATAAAAATTAGCCTATGTCCTATTCCAGACTATATCTATCTCTGTGCCAAATTTCATCCAGATCCGTTTTGCCGTTCTGGCGTGATTGAGTAACAAACATCCATCCATCTATCTATTCATCCATCTATCCAAACTTTGACATTTATAATATTAGCGGGATATTAGCGGCATAGTGGGATTAAGAATATAGAGATGAGAATGTTTTGTATTATTGGATGTGTGTATAGATTTTCGTTGCTGACTGTTTCTACGAGATCTGTCGCAGGATATTTAATTTTTAAAGAATTTTCCACAAACAATGGGATCTACATAAAAGCGTGTTTTGAAAAGCGTGGAGAAGTCAGTATCCAGAAGTCAACAGAAGATACAATTTCGTTCAGCTCATTTGATTTTTGGTGCAAAGAGTTCGCAGCTATGTAAGTAAAAATTAGAAAATATTTAGTTATATATTCACATTAAAAATAAAATAATTATTTTATTCAAACTTTAAAATATACAATACAATAATAATTATTACTAATATTTACACTTAAATCTATTTTCTAAAAATCTTAGCCGTCACCAGAAACCAAAGTGCCCAGAATGCTGGCAGCATTGCCACGTTGAATGGCAATGCTAATTCGTTGACCGAAATAAAAGCCAGCATTCCGATCACCTGTGGATTCTATTAGGAGTTTTGATAGATCTTTGTATACTCCATGTGCCCCAGGACCCCAAGGACCTAGGGTTTCCACCCCAAACGGCTCGAATAGGTAACCTCGGTCAAGATTAGCGTATTTCCGCCGTTTGAGGGACTCCGCTGATGTTGCTGCGGAAATTAGAATAGAATAGAATAGAAAATCTTTTTTTTTTTTCTTTTTTTTTGTGTAACAGAGTTAAATATGACATAGGTATTACATTGCTCTTATAACTAGTATTAAATTTAATGTTACACAAAAAGGTCACCGGCTCAGCTTAATGCTGCTGTGGCACTTATGCCACAGAAGCGCTGGTTTTCAGCGGTGCCAGGATACTAAGTGCAGCGCTACTCGCAACACCAATGAGGGGTTTTCGTTTTGCATTAAAAAAAAAAGCTAGTTCTAAATATCTCGATAGATGGCAGTGCGCCAACTGGTGACTAAGGTATGTCTATGTCATCTATAAAAATTCAAGGGTTTGCTCCACTGTCTTGTCATTCCTCATAGTGACATTTCTTTGTTTATTTGCAGCATTTGAAAAAACAAGTTTGTTTGCCAGTTTTTTCATTGTTTATACCTCGGTTTATACATAAACAATGAAAAAACTGGCACGATGGTCGAGACAGAGAAACATTCATTCTAGCTGATTTCTTCTCAGGCTATAAGCATATTTTTATCTCTCTGGTGTGAATGAGATGGGTATATTCACTACTTCTAGTGCTTTGTTCCTTTATGCGATCGACCGATTATCATTTTGACGTTTTCTTTCATGTGACATTAACATACCATAGTAACCAGTTGAAGCCCTGCCATCTATCGAGATACATGGAACTAATTTTTTTCTTTTTAAAAATGCAAAACGAAAACCTCTCATTACATAAGTAGCTTTAAATAAATTAGAAACCAAGGACCATGCCAAGCCCTCTACTCCACTATGCCATGTGGAGTAGAGGGCCACCATCGGGACCCCTTTTTACCCGACTACCGACAGGGGAGGGTTATGAGGTTAGCACCCTATGTTTGTATGTTTGTATGTTTGTATGTTTGTATGTTTGTATATTTGTATGTTTGTATGTTTGTATGTTTGTATGTTTGTATGTATGTGGCCAATTTCTTTGTTCCCACGTAGCGCTGAAACTACTGGTTCGATTTCAACAAATTATGTATCGACTGATTCGTCTCAATACCCCGATGGTTATAGGCTATAGGATTTGGGGCTCCGCCCCCGAATAAGCCTACAAAACGCATAATAAAGTTTACGTAGCCGCAGGCCGCAGGCCCCATAGAGAAATATTTCAATACCTACGACCTATTTTCATCAACTCTATGCCTATCAAATATGACCGATACGTCATTCTATTTTGTCAATGTAAATGTAAATATTTCAAACAAGAGATGAAGGAAAACAAAATCTGATAATTTTATATCATATCAGATATTTAATATGAACACGAAACTGGATGAAAATATTTGAAATTCTATAATTTGTGACTGAACAAACAATCATTCGTGGGACACATCAGCGAACTGCAATGGTGAATCGTTACGACATCACCTGAACCTTACTCCATATCCTTTGAGGCATATTGATGAAAGAGTCATCAGAACGTCTGGAACAACAGTGATAAAGGTTCCAGTGATGCCGCAACGCGGCTTGCGTTGCGGCATCACTGGAACCTTTCTCCAACTGCGATTTTGATATACTAAAAGTTTTTCCAGTGCTACCAGTATGCGGTGTGTGATCTTGTGGATGGGTTTTGGGTTGTGGCCGTTTCATTGCGCGTCCTCCTTAAGCTATAGCATGTAATATGTAATAAATTGTGTGCGGTTGAAATAGAAAACATAATATGGAAGATTGAGGAACTTCGAGCACCTTACAAGGCAACCACAATCGAAAAATACTAGTCAATACCGCAAATCGTACTATAATTTCAAACATAAGTACTAGACTTATTTATAATAAAGAGTGAATGTGCTAGTAAAATTCTGTGACACTAATATTGTTTTACTTGAGAAACTATAGATATAAAATGACAAGGGGAAAACTGCAGGAGAAAGCAAAACAGATTTATATCTGGCTATCGGAGGATTTAGTAGGAAACAACACTAAACACGTTAGGAAACGAAGCCGGGGGTCGAAAGAAAATATTTACTTGGGACATGCAAACACAGTTGCACATTACACAGATCAACTAGCAATCCGGAGACTTAAGAGGGCGTCGTCCCTGTAAGACAGAAAGACGGGGGGTTGGGGGGGCGGAGCCCCCCCTCTAAAAACATTAAAACGAATATTTACAACAGGTAGTATGTTAGCAAACACAGTTGCACATTACACAGATGAACTAGCAATCGGGAGACTTAAGAGCGTCGTCCCTGTAAGACAGAACGACGGGGGGTTGGGGGGGCGGAGCCTCCCCCCCTCTAATTTCGAATGCCATCACAATAGTTTTTATTATACTCTATACTAATAAATAACAAGGCAATATAGCAAGGAGATAGATAATGATGTCCTACTAGCCGAATTTCGGCCACGGGGCCAGTCTCATCGGAGACTATCCACACAGGTGCACTCTCTATTCCCTCACTCTCATAATCCGATGGCATGGGGGTACCTATATCACTACTAGCTGCTACTGTGGTTTATCTTGATAGTGAAATATCAATTAGGTACAATTTTAGCCCAACTCGGGATTTACCGCTGAACAAACTTGGCAGTCAAGGATTATGGAGAGGATATTGACTAATTTTAAGTCCGGAAAAAAGCCTCAGAAACCGCGGACTTATGGCACTAAAGTTTCACAGGTTGGTAGCTACTACATAACTAAAAAGAGGCAAATAAAATAAAGTTAAAAACTAAAACCCGACTACGTAAAAGTTATAAACAAGCGTTCAAAGATGTTCCGAATAAATATTAGCGATTGAATATTATCCATCGTTGCATTTTAATACTCGGTAGTCGGAGGCCCCAAGCTAGGAGTTCTGTATGTACCTACAAAGGCCTCCGACTACCTGAGTATGAAAATGCAACGATGGATAATATTCAATCGCTAATATTTATTCGGAACATCTTTGAACGCTTGTTTATAACTTTTACGTAGTCGGGTTTTAGTTTTTAACTTTATTTTATTAACTGACTTAAAAAAAGGAGGATGGTTTCGATTCAGCTGCATGTTTTTTGTTGTGTGGTGTGTATGTTACTTGATATCTCTGCTAATGGTTCACCGATTTGCTGATTCTTTCACGTTTAGACACAAAATAATACCAAACATTTTATTTTGTTTATTTATTATTTTATTTAGTTATTAACTTATTCCCGTCTGATCTATATTTATTGAAACTTAAAAGCATTCATAACATTTTTGAGGATTCACGACTATCTACAACATCATCATCATCATCAGCCTATATCAGTCCACTGCTGGACATAGGCCTCCCCTAATGAGCGCCATAGCGCCCTGTCTTCAGCTTGCCGCATCCAACATCTGCCAGCAGTCTTTCGCAAATCGTCATCCCACCTGGTCGGAGGGCGTCCTACACTACGTTTGCCGAGTCGCGGTCTCCACTCAAGAACACGTTTACCCCAGCGGTTATCGGTTCTTCTCGCGATATGGCCAGCTCACTACCACTTCAGCTTGCTAATCTCTTGAACTATGTCGACAACCTTGGTTCTCTGTCGGATGTATTCGTTACGAATCCTATCCTTCAGAGAAACTCCGAGCTTAGCTCTCTCCATAGCTCGCTGGGCGACTTTAAACTGGTGGACAAGTCCTACCGTGAGTGTCCACGTCTCAGCTCCGTAGGTCATAATGTAAGTGTAGGTGTTTAATTATAATGCATTAATCTCTTTTTTTTTCTTTTTTTCAGGTACTCGTCTAACATTGCTATAATTTTTTTTGGTATTACATTTCTGTTCCCTATTAGTTACCAATACACTCCAGAATATCTGCCAACACCACCACCACGTGATCCTCCAGATCAATCTCAATATTATAGAGATATTCAGGCGCAGAACTACACCGTCTTTTATAGTCAAACCAAGTGGTGGGCTTGCGCCAGACGTGCGGTACTCTATATGCGATGGCCTGATAGCTTTACAAGAAAAAATCAAAGTGACCTTTGGTTTGACAGATTAGTGTACATACATCACGAAGGCAATTACGACTTTGTAATAAGAGAGTATACTGATTATGGCCGTACTTATAATATTCCAATAGATAGGGATCTAATTGAATTAAGCATTACTGTAAATGGCGTAATTTTTGACGACGATCGCATTCTCACGTCATATAATCCATTTAGACAAATTATCAAATACGCATTTAAACGACATTTTACACATGTATGTGCTTTAAATCAAAGGAGAGCAAATGACACTAAAAAGGATATCTTAGCTTTTCGAACAACGTATCACAGCATTGCATGTGCACGGCAAGTTGTACCGCTTGAAGAAACGATGGAAATGCCAATAAATTTGTGGCACGGGAAAGCGCATAACAAAGACTATATGAGACAGCATTCACCGTTACACGATCTTATGGTTATACGTATAGAAGGTTTCATTCGAAATATGACGAAACACAATTATGATTTTGATTTTTTAGCAAAGCAAACACATGATTTTTTTTTTAATGGACCTCAAAAATCGATTCTTGCTAAAAAAGATGATGTCATGGGGAGCGAGTTCAAATTTGGCATGATGGGGCATATTTTTCGCGACCCAAAATTCCCTTTGAAAAAGTTAACTATTCCATATACCCAATCAGATGAATGCAAAAATGAAGGGAAGAGAATGAGAAATACATATGTAGGCTTTTACACTCAAGCTGACAACGTCTTGGTAGACTGCGACGAGTGGATACCCCGTGAGTGGGGGTGGTTTATTTGTGTGCTTAACAAGCAAGGACTGAAAAGGCTGGCCTCAGGCGCAGCGCTGTACTCTCGGGGCTTACTTTTTGGAATTGGATCATTCACACTCTTTAAGGGTAACGATAGTATTATTGTCTTCACGGATGTAAGACCTTATGAAAGTCTCATTACTGATAACAAGACCGGTCCGTGTACTACGACTGATCAATATGGTAAAAAAAAACCTCCTAAGAAAGCCAGTCGTTCTCATCGTGAAGCTCCTTCTACACAAGAAAAAAACCCATATAAAAACTAAACTGTATTATGTATACTGCATAACATACTTAACAGTCACATGACTACAAATTAGGTCATTTAATAGTTTTTTAGTTGATGGTTTCTAGTAACTTATTTTAATAAAATAAGCTGTCATCCATAAAATAAATAAACCTAAGTTTTTTCTTAAGTTGAGTATTGATTAGTTTTAGCACTCACTGTTAAGTTTCAGATGCGAAAAGTAAGTAAAGTAAAGTAAAAGTCATTTATTTGCAAAAACACGTGTAAAATGGTGATAAATAATTATTTTAGAGTCAACATGTTTGACCAACATACATTGGTGTGCAAAAATAATTAGAGAGTAAGGCATGCAGGTTTTAATTTAATTGTACATAGCAACAGCAGATTTATAAGCATATTAATTAATCGATTTAAATTTAGTATACCTAGCATAAAATTAGAATACATCATTTAGAAATTCATCAATATTATAGTAGCGAACAGGATGAACGCGTCTATGGTAGTCAAAGATTTAATGCTATAATGTTTTTTGAGTTCAATTTTTTTGTAATAGTTAAAATAATAATTAGGCAAGTATCAAAGATTTTTTTAAAGTAATTTATTTAGGAGAAATAACATGGTTGTAAAAATCTATTGGAATCCGATGATGTCCGAAGTAGTTTTAAGTAAAACTGTATTGCTATTATTTTACCCTGACTTCAATTGCTTCTATTTTTATTTTAAGTTCGTTTTATAATTTAATGTTACTCTGTTTGTATTTAAGAAAAAATTCAACGTACTAGGTAATAGTGTCGTTCTAACAAATAATCAAATAAATGAATAAATAACATTGTGTCTGCCTATTTTTCTGCACCCACTGGATAAACGTTGTTTAAAACAGCCAGTGTGTCAAGTGAGAGAATTCTTCTAAACCCTGCATTTGCTAGGTGTCTGGTATTTAAAACTGTATTTATTTACTTAAACAAAGAACGTAGTCTGGTGATTTATTTGAGCTTACTGCAGACTGTTGTAAGCAATGTACAGGTAGCTCTGTAGATCTTTATCAATACCAGTCGGAAGCGTTCCCAACATGCTGGCTGCATTGCCCGGCCGGATGGTGTAACCGCCCCCCAAAGAAACCCTCTAAAATTGCAAAATATATGAAAGTACCCGATGAGATTAAATTACTGTGGATAAATAAGTTAGTAGATTTGTGATTTATAATGGCCAGTGATCGTTGTAGAAGTGGTAGGATCTCACGCTGTGAAGTAAGTTGTGATGTATGTAGTTACTCTAATTAATTTAGGAGCATTAGACAAACGAACTAACTACAATATATCCTAATTCTAATGAGTAGGTATCTAAATCTAGGAGAACATGAACTTCCATTTACAAGGTCGGACAAACAACTGCCAGCAGATCCTGGATGCGAAGACAGGCGCTTTCGCAAATCGCGGTCTCGACTCAAGAACATGTTTACCGCAGAGGTCGTCGGTTCTTCTCAAGATATCCGACTCAGTAAAGGAGTTTCTAAATAGCCCTGCAAAACGCGAAATATTCAAATATTAGCGAACGAATTTTTAAAAGTATTTATGTAAATTGGTTGAGATGACGATGATGATCAAAAGACGGTCAGTTTCAACGGTGCCATCCGCGCAGTAATTAAGTATAGTGTACAAGTGTGTGTGCAAACACAATATGTGCACTCTGTGCACATATTGTGTTTGCACACAAATAGTAGTTAGTAGTAGTTTTAGTAGTGACAAAATAGAATGACGTATCGGTCATATTTGATAGGCATAGAGTTGAAAATGAAAATAGGTCGTAGGTATTGTAATTTTTCTCTATGGGGCCTGCAGCCTGCGGCTACCTAAACTTTAATACGCGTTTTGAAGGCTTATTCGGGGTCGGAGCCCTAAATCCTATAGCCTATAACCATCGGGGTATTGAGACGAATCAATCGATACATAATTTGTTGAAATCGAACCAGTAGTTTCAGCGCTACGTGGGAACAAAGAAATCGGCCACATACATACAAACATATAAACATACAAACATACAAACATACAAACATATAAACATATAAACATACAAACATAGGGTGCTAACCTCATAACCCTCCCCTGTCGGTAGTCGGGTAAAAATGAATACAAATGACGTGCACATCCGAGTTCGGCCGAACCGCACCGGAAACGGCTGAGCATTTGTCATCGTCACATTTGAATACGCGAAAACGGATGCGGGGAAAAACGATCCTCATCTGTTCAGAAGAAAATATAACGAGGAAAAAACATCGATGCGTTGATCACTCGTCAATTCGACGTTTAGTTTCCGACACGGTTTCTGTTTATTTTTTTTTACAAATTATATTTCCGTTAGTTTTATTGCTTGTGGAACGCAACGCAAAAAAAAAGTGTATAATGTACTTACATCATACTTTAAGTAAACGACAAGACTTGTAACCATGTTGCCAATGTAAATCTGAATGTGAATCTAAGAGAATGGATGGGTCGGATTTTTGTGCTGCAAAATTTCATTCCGATCCGTTCAGCCTGTAGTTTTGACACTAAGAAATGTAACAACCTCACACCTTGGGTGGGTGTGAGTTTTACACTTCTTCTTGTCAAAACTACAACTAACCTAAAACTCAAAATTAAAACTCAAAACTACTCCCTCGACCCAAACTTTCATTAATTTAGTCATTTACTGCGTTTTTCATTATTTACGTATTTCAAAAGTAAAAAAGTCAAAAGTCAATAACTTTATTTCTTTAGGCTTACAAAAAGCACTTAGACAAGTCAAATTTTATACATAAAAAGCTTTATAAAACATCTTTATTAACAAAGAAAATTACAATCAAATAATAGAATTAAATTAAAACTAGTATTTACAATTGAAATAATTGAGCTAACTGCAGACTGTTACAAACAATCTACAAGTAGCTCAACTGATCCATATCAAAACCAGTCAGAAGCGTGCCCAAGACGCTAGCTGCATTGCCCCGCTTTATAAATAGTTATTAATTATTATTAAACAAGAAACAAAATAATTATTAATTTTGTTCGCTTGAATTTTTTGTCCACTTGTGGAAGAAGCGAAAAATAAGCCACTAGTAAGTTTGTATAATACTTAAAATGTAATACAATATACTTTGCCTATCTAAGTGTAATATAATATGATTTAGATACAGGTCAATATTTATATAAAACAGGCGCATACCTCAGTCAAACTAGCGCCGCCACCTACTTTATCTTAATATTCCGTTATACAAAGGAAATTTAAAAATCCATCGCTCAGTTTGTGATACCTATTATAAGCTTTTTTGTAATGCATCTGTTATAGTTTTATTCCATTTAGTTTAGGCAGTGAATCGAAAATTGATTTTGGTGGCCACCAAGGGCAACTTCGATTCACTGCCTTCGACACATAAAAAAAATTTATAATAGGTATCACAAACTGAGCGATGGATTTTTGAAATTTCCTTTGTTTAACGGGATAATAAGGTAAAGTTGGTGGCGGCGGCGCTAGTTTGACTTATGATTGTTCTCCCATAATACTATTGTCGGTGCGGAACTGGGCGATTTACGAGAAGTACCTATCTAGTATGGAGCATTAAATTAATCTCACAGTCCCTTAGCTTTAGTTAATTACTTTTCTTCGCAGAAAATAATCAAAGTTCTTTGTGTATATTAATAATCCTAATTCACGAGGTATCCCCCACCCCAAATATTGTGACACGATTTTAATAATTGAACTCTAGTGGCGTTCATTTTAATTTTTCCAACTAATCCGCTTATGAGCTTTTGTACCTTGCAAGTTTAAAATTTAAACTTGCTAGGTACCAAAGCTCGTAAGCAGATTAGTTGAAAGAAAAAATCCATCGAAAGATTTATGTTTGTAAATGAATTTGGGATACTCTTAATCGATAAAATAAATCATTAGCATGTATAAAAATAAAAATTTAAAGTGCTTTATTTTTCAACACTTTAATTGCCCATGACGCATTTGCCTGACGCTCCATGTAGCAACGGCGGACCAGTCGAGGTCGCACCGCCCAGATAGGTAGTGAATGCGTTAAAATCGTACAGTATTTTTAAAAACCCAGACTCCGCGAGGAATAAAAATATATCCGCATTAAACCTTTGACACGTAGATAAAAAATATAACACAAACAATAACAAACATTTTAAATCACTTTACATCACTTCAAACAATTCGATACAAATTGTTATCGATAGTCAGCGAGCACAGTCAACCTCATCCCTATTCTGTCCCGCGGTGACAATATCAACAATTAACAGGGCCTAATCCAACCACGACAGGTTTCTTAATAACGCCATTTGTCAGCGACGATACCAGCGAGCTCATTTGCAACCAACCGGTACATCTGACATTTTGTTAATGACTGTACCAGATTAAAGTTATCTTATTTTGCGCCCTATGAAATTGTTACAGTGAATTGAAATATGTGCCTACAGGCAACAACTGGATTTACTGAACACAATAATCTTTATTTCCATAAAAACAAAAATGTACACATAGGTAAAAGGTAAAATTCTTAATATAAAACAGTGACACGGAAATATAGTGATATTTTTGATTTCTGTCGCTTCGGTATGTAGACTAAAGTAAAGAAGCGACGAAGAAACCTTTAGCCTGTTAGTTGTTATTTTTCGAGTTGTAGCAAACCCCGTCCCAAGCTTTTTATCTTATAAATAATCAGATATTTTGTAGTAAGCCTTTTTGCACAAAAAGTTTTTGACAATTTGTTTGAATTTATTTATTGATAGATTTTGCAACTCACTAGGAGTTTTGTTGTAGAAGCGTATACATTGCCCTTTAAAAGATATATTAATTTTGTGAAACCTGGTTGTGAGCACAGTGAGTTTATGTTTACTTCTAATAAGTGACAATACGTGAACTGCAGGTCCTGCCCATCATCACAAACACGTTCGTGAAGGCGCCAAGTATAAATTCTAAAAAAAAAATATAAGTCACCTCTGATACTAAATGAAAAAACATCTTTGCCTGGAACCCAACGAGTTACTCAAGACCGACCTTTCACTCTCATATCTTCTGTTAACCCATTTACGCCTACCGTCCTCATATGGGTCCATATATTGAACTACCCACATTTTGTAGCATATTTTAGCTACTATTTGAATAGAGGTGAATTTTTAGTACTAAAGAGTGTGGCTTCATGACACTACGTGCGGTTTTGTAATATATTGGACTAATTGAATAAAAAAAGTGATCTTATTTACTCTATTGATCAAACAGGTGTTTGTCTAAAGGTAAGTCACTTATTTTTGTATCTATAAAGTTATTTACTGTGTGTTTTTTGTATTTTTTACTTGGCTGTAGTGTTCACTAGTAAAAAATGCTATTATGTCACTTATTTTCCAAGATTGAACCATGAATTCGAGGTATTTTAGTATGGTGTCCTCGAATGGGTCCAATGGGCTGATAGCTATATTTTTTTATTTATTATTTGCAGGTTTTGGCGTAAAAAATGAAGCGATCATTCGATGCTTCCACTGATTATCGAGGACTGGATGAAGCTATCGAAGGCATTCTAAATGAAGAAGATGATGATCCTGATCTTATTTATGATATAGTGGCCATCCCTCCAGACCCGAGTGTCCTTACGGATAACGAAGAAGGCGATGAAGATGACGTTCAACAAAATATTCTTCCACATGATATCCCAGGTAGAGTTGAAGTATTTGAGTCCAGGAATAACGATGAATGGGACAGTAGCGATGATGAACCGTTACAAAGACACAGGAGGGTTGAAATTCAAGAACCGCGTTGGCGTAAGTGTGACGGTTCCTATGATGCTATGCCCTCAACTGAAAATAATGTTCAAAAACGAAAGGAAAACGTTATAAACGAGCTCAAAGATCAAACGCCGCTAAGCATTTTTGAAAAAATATTCGATGAGGAGGTCTACGACATGATCGTTATGAACACAAAGTTGTATGCTACGCAGCACAATAATCATGACTTCGAACTAACTGTTGATGATCTGAAATCATTCTTCGGCATTCTACTCCTGACTGGATATCATTCACTTCCACGAGAACGATTCTATTGGTGTCTAGATGAGGACTATAATGTTACCATTGTTTCTAAAGCAATGTCAAAAAACAGATTCCTGGAAATAAAGAAATTCTTGCATTTCTGCGACAATGAAGCTGCTGCCGGATCCACCGATAAGATGTTCAAGGTCCGACCACTTGCTGATCTACTGATAAAGAAGTTCCTTCAGTGGGGTATAGTTCACGAATGTCTATCGATAGATGAATCAATGGTGAAATATTTTGGACGTCACCCAGCGAAGCAGTTTATAAGAGGTAAGCCAGTGCGATTTGGGTACAAAAACTGGATGGTTACAAGTGCTGATGGATATTGTTATGCCTTCGATGTATATTGTGGTAAATCAGCAAGCTGACCCAGTAATGAACCTTTGGGATCACAAGTGGTGAAGAGCCTGTTGGAAAAAGCAAATGCCATTCCGCATGAACATATAGTGTATTTCGATAACTTTTTCACCAGTCACGCATTGCTGCGAGATCTACATGAAGCTGGTTATCGAGCGACTGGCACTGTTAGGGAAAATAGAACAAAAAAATGCCCACTTGTGTCTGTCAAGGACATGAAAAAGAAGAACAGAGCAGAATTTGACTACCGATTCGATACAGCCAATCAAATTTTGTTCGTACGATGGCTTGACAACAGTGTTTGTACTATGGGTACAAACCACGACTTTGTTCATCCTCTGGGCAAGGTAAAAAGATGGAGCTCTGCAGAAGGAAGAAAGGTAGATGTGGACATTCCTTTTGTCTTCCAAAACTATAACAAAGGCATGGGCGGAGTCGACCAAGCTGACCAATCTATTGCATTATACAGAACCGCTATACGTGGTAAAAAATGGTGGTGGGTTTTGTTTACCTATATGCTGGATCTCACTGTAGCTAATGCTTGGCGTCTACATGTCCTGACCACCGCTGGAGCCAAATTAGACCAGCTCCAATTTCGTCGAAGCATAGCCCGACCGTACTTGAAGAGTTGCTCTGAAAGACTTGATGGAAGGCGACGTAAACCATCTTCAATAGTGCCAAGTATGGCTCAAGATGGTGTTGGACACTTCCCCCAGAAACTGCCAGGTCAGATTAGATGCACCGTTTGCCACAAGAAAGCACGTTGGCAATGTAAAAAATGTAACAAAACATTGTGCATCGAAAAAGGTTGTTTTGAAAAATTCCATACATAAGCCCATCGGCCCCGATTGAGGACATGTTTTTTTTACATATACCTATAAGTTTTTTTGTATTTTTTTTTCATAAATTGTCTGATTAGTCTCTAATAAACACATAATTAAAGTTTGTTTCAAAAAATTTCTATTAGTTTGTATTTGGGTTCAAATGGGTTAATTCAGGGCAGAGCTGTTTTTAAGTTGAGTTTCAAATAAAACCTCTATAACGAACGATTATTGAATTGCGGGGGGTACCCATTACCAACACCAAAATTAAGAAGTAAGACCTGGCGTCTTCACAAACGTGTTTGTGATGATGGGCTGAACCTGCAGTTCATGTATTGTCACTAATTTGCCAATAACCCTGTATATATTAAACTACCCGTGCGAAGCCGGCGCAAGCCGCTAGTAGTAGTAGTACTAAACCTAAACTTTCATAAAAAGATTACTCGAAACCCTTCGATAAAAGTAAAAAAGGGAGATGAGGCATTACCATCTCGAAAGTGTATGGCTCAAGTTAGGATCAACTATGTTCCCTTACCTTAGTCATAGTCGGACCGGCGGCGGCGCGGGCGGTGGCGTTTGTGTTGCGCGCGCTTGCTACGATGTATAATTTTGTGTGATTACGACTAAAATACCACGACAATGCCCTTGATTCGTTCACCAGGTGTACAAATAGCTCCAAAACAAAAAACAAAGCCCAAAGCATCACATATTTTCCCGCGTAAGTAGATACACCAAACTTAAAATTTTCTGATAATCCGATACCTTATCATTATTTCATCTGTAACACGGTACAGTTTTTGAGTGAGCGCTGGTAGAACGTACCGTATCTTCCTTTTTTACTTTTATCGAAGTCGAAACCTACACAAATCATAAAAGGAAACGACAAGGTTTATGTAGAAATTCACTCCATCGCCTATGAAATGTTTATGCTAATGGCTCGCTGTTTAAATGTTTATCGTCCGTGGAATGTGATGGAATAGTGGCGCGATGGTTTCAGTTGAGGAAAGTTATCACTTCAGTCATCTGAAAGATCAATCACAGATAGGTGGAAGCACGGAGTGGAGAAGGACCTTAAGGCTGTGGCGTGGGTCAAACTAGCGCCGCCACCTATTTAATCTTATTATTACGTTGAAAAAA
The DNA here is from genome assembly GCA_947086465.1 of Eupithecia exiguata. Taxonomy (NCBI): domain Eukaryota; kingdom Metazoa; phylum Arthropoda; class Insecta; order Lepidoptera; family Geometridae; genus Eupithecia; species Eupithecia exiguata. Next base: position 2,461,833 of record OX352246.1, read on the forward strand.
GAAAATTTCAAAAATCCATCGTACAGTTTCTGACATCTATTATAAGCTTTTTTTTAATGCCTGTGTAATAGTTTTATTCTATTAGGTTTAGGCAGAATATCGAAGTTGCCCTTGGTGGCCACCAATATCTATTTTCGATTTTTTGGCTAAACTAAATAGAGTAAAACTATTACAGAGGCATTAAAAAAAAGCTTATAATAGATATCACAAACTGTACGATGGATTTTGGAAATTTCCTTTATTCAACGTAATAATAAGTTAAAATAGGTAGTGGCGCTAGTTTGACCCATACAACCGCCTTAAGGCTGTGGCATGGGTCAAACTAGAGCCGCTACCTATTGAACCTTCAGTATTCAGTATTTTATTTATTGCATTCATACAGTCATCAGGTCTTGGTAGTTAGGTGAGTGTTCATAAAATGTTCACAGTAGTACATTTAGGGTGTTGCAATGGAAGACAGGCCAGGTTTCATGCCTTTCTACTTATGATGTATTTACTTATTATTAATGCATTCAATACCTATTACAAAAATTACGAGTCGCTAAATTTATCATTGAAGAAATCGTCAAGTTCGTAAAAACATTTTTTTATGAGTATCGCTTTTAGTTTGTATTACTTTGGTGACATTTTTATTGACACCACTAACTAATTTAATATAACTAATTTAAATTAGTTAGTGGTGTCAATAAAAATGTCACCAAAGTTAGGGTGAGACACACTTAGACGTGACGCGACGCGAGGCACCTCGAGACACTGTATTTTTTGTGTAGTAAATAAATTTATATTTTAAATCACTATCATAATAAGTGCGTGCTACGTTTCGATACGAAGTCGCGCTGCGTCCTGGGGAGTTTTCGTATTAGTTCAATAAATTCGTAACTTTTTCCAATGTTAATAAAAATAAATTTTAAATCACTATCTTAAAATGTGCGCGCGGCGTTCGCATCGCGTGTCTGTGTGAGCTGACCCTTAAACTAAACTAATTTGACAGCACTTAAACTGTGCCGTCCTTTTCCTAATGATCAAAATAAAAAGGGATCGCATCAGTTTTAGTGCAGTCAATTTTTAGTTTACTTTTCCAATATTTGGTTTGGCACCAGTGACTAAGTGCCAATGCATACTATCTGATCTAGTATACCTACGCACGTGCCTGTACAGTACACTGCTGGACATTTAATTAGACCAATTGCCCGCGGCCTCCCTGTTACTCGTGTTAGTGCTGTCAATTTTTTTAGTTTACTTTTCCAATATTTGGTTTGGCACCAGTGACTAAGTGCCAATGCATACTATCCGATATAGTATACCTACGCACGTGCCTGTACAGTACACTGCTGGACATTTAATTAGAACAATTGCCCGCGGCCACCGCGTTACTCGTGTTACTAGTGTTAGTGCTGTAAATTTTTTTTAGTTTATTTTTCCAATATTTGGTTTGGCACCAGTGACTAAGTGCCAATACTATCCGATCTAGTATACCTACGCACGTGCCTGTACATTACACTGCTGGACATTTAATTAGACCAATTGCCCGCGGCCACCGGGTTACTCGTGTTAGTGCTGTCAATTTTTTTAGTTTACTTTTCCAATATTTGGTTTGGCACCAGTGACTAAGTGCCAATGCATACTATCCGATCTAGTATACCTACGCACGTGCCTGTACAGTACACTGCTGGACATTTTAATTAGACCAATTGCCCGCGGCCACCGTGCTACTCGTGTTACTAGTGTTAGTGCTGTAAATTTTTTTAGTTTACTTTTCCAATATTTGGTTTGGCACCAGTGACTAAGTGCCAATGCATACTATCTGATCTAGTATACCTACGCACGTGCCTGTACAGTACACTGCTGGACATTTAATTAGACCAATTGCCCGCGGCCACCGGGTTACAGCGTGCATGGTTTGATTTGAGGCCGTTTATCAGTGTAGGTATTACATTGTATGCATATGCACTGCACTTTACTTTGAACTGTGTATAGTGTTATGAATAGTTGTTTAATATTGACTGTGACTATATAAAATTATTCATCATCATCATCATCAGCCTATATCAGTCCACTGCTGGACATAGGCCTCCCCCAATGAGCGCCATAGCGCCCTGTCTTCAGCTTGCCGCATCCAGCATCTACCAGCAGTCTTTCACACATCGTCATCCCACCTAAAATAAAATAAAATTATTAATAAAATTATTGTTTATAAGGAAAAATAATGTTTTTCCCTTACTTTTCTTTTTAAATCCATTTTCGCTGCAAATATGCCGGTCCCGTTTTATAAACACAAACTCAACCCTTACTTTATCTGATACATATTATCATAATACCATTATGTACAAGAATTTTACACCCATATTCCATAGAAAAAGAATTTTTGAATGACGGTGAAGGAAAAGAAATCTAAGATATTTTTTGTATACTACTTAGTTAACGAGCATAAATAATATGGTTCATTCCGGAAATCCCCCACGGCCATCCCCCACGTGGGGGATTACTGGATTTTTTTTCGGAAATCCCCCAATTCAAATCGATCAGTCTCGTGGAAAAAATATTCAGGAAATCTCCCACATAGAATAACCTAAAAATATATTCCAATTGATAATATCAATTGGTATACATTTTATATAAAATTTTACACAAAGTCATAAAGTCATAGTATAAAATTGGACATGTTAATCAAAATGAAAAACAATAAAAAATGTCGCTGCAAAAACAGGAAGCTTTAAATCGATTCGCGTTGCTGAATCTGGATTTCATTGTATCTAGTGTGGCAACACCTAAAGTACCCTTACGACCCCAAGCAAAAAATCGAGCTCTTTCTCATAACACATACAAGAAAATTCTTCTGTTAAATTCTCGAACTAAATTTTTCTACCCATCTGTCACTCACACAATTAATCCTCAGAATCCTATAAAAGTAGATTAACAGACGGCCACTCGGACAAATTGTGTATTAATATTTTATGTAGCCGTATTCACACCGTGGACCCCACGACTGGCCCTGCCCATAAAACTGTCATCGGAGATATAGTAGTGGCTTCTTATGGTGATTTAGTAAGGATTATGGGAGGTAGTTCTGTTAATAAAACAGTAGCCGGTAAAATTGCGGTGGTGGCCAGTTGAAGAACCAATCGTAGGAAATACTGATAAATAAATAAATAATAAATAATGCTGGACAATTCACACAGCATAATCTAGCCCGAAGCTAAGCAGAGCTTGTGTTATGGGTACTAGATAACTGACATACATAATGCATTACATAGATAGATATTTTTTATTATACATAGAAAACGACCAAAACACCCAGAACAAACACCTGCAGATTGTGAAAATATTTGTCCCAAGGTGGAAATCGAACCTGCAACCTCCAGCGTCGCAGGCGGACCTTCGCCCACCGCTCCACAGAGGCTGCCAACCGATCCGTAAAAATCTTGAAAACAATTTCAAGATTTTTACTCATGTGAGGAGTACACGCTCGTAGCAAGAAATAGGCTAGAGTACAAAAAAAGAACAAATTAGTCCGTCAGTGAGATAATCAAAAAATTTTGGACACGTATTTTTTATTTTGTCAATTAAACAAAAAATGATAAAAGGCTCCGTATGCGCCGTGTGAAACTTTTTAGCACGGCGCGGCGCGGCCCGGCGGCTTGAGGAATGGAAGGAAGTTAGTCATATAACTGTCATTAGTGATACACTTGTGTTTTTCTTATTTAATTTCACTATGAAAACATAAAAAAGTACAAACATAAATATGCAGATATTTCTAAAATATGGTCTTTATTAACAAAGAAAATTACAATCGAATAATAGAATTAAATTAAAACTAGTATTTACAATTGAAACAATTGAGCTAACTGCAGACTATTGTAAACAATCTACAAGTAGCTCAACTGATCCATATCAATGCCAGTAGGAGGTGTGCCCAAGACGCTAATTAATAATTAATTTAATTGTATTTTTTGATTGTAATTTTCTTTGTTAATAAAGACCATATTCAAGACTTACGGTTACATGTAAAGATATTTCTATAATCAATAGAGAATATAAATAAAAATAATTAGCTTTTTTGAAGTCACGTGCCCTATAACATAAATACCCTACAACATTGCTTACATCGGCTACAACTAATTACACCTTTGGCAGTCACCGATGCGTCACATGTGACGTAATTAGACGCGTGTCCGTGACGTCACCGCGTGCTTTCCCAATATTCCGATCGAGCGTGATGAGTTTAATTAGTGTAATGCGAAGATGAAACATCCTGTATTTTGGTCTGTTTGTGATTTGGATTTACTTCATAATTTGGAAATTGAAACCCAGTTCTATTTTTAAATATCTAGATAAATTTATACCTAGCACTAGCATTTGGTGTAATAAACGAAAACATTTTTACTTCTCTCCATTTATAATAAAATTTTGGTCTTATGATAAAATTTTGGGGTTCACATAAATTAATTTTGATACATGTAATATTTATTTCTAATATATCCGTCTGTCCGTCTGTCAGCAGTTGAAATTTTAACAGAGTGTGTATAAATATTGCAGCTTTTAAAACAAATATTAAAATCAAAATAAATAGAATAATTAAAGGATCCAACGTCCATAACGAGTTGAGTACCGATCACCGAAATTTAGCAACGGCGCGGTCAGAACTGAGATTAGTGCACGTCATTTTTCATTCCAAAATCGCAAAACGCATGCAAATTCAGCTCAAAACATCATTATTTAAGATTTAACCAGAGCTGTATAATTACTCTGATTAATCACAAGAAATTCACGCCTATCGGTCATGAAGACCCGCGAATATGCGTAGAAGGGTTATCCGGTCAGATTCGCCACGCTTTTGGTATTATCCGTCATCCCGTGACGCGATGCAGAAAGGGTTAAACTTGCAAGTGATGTGTAATTATTTATGTAGAGACTTTTGGGGTTGCCTTAAGCTGATGGTTACCAATGTGATATTTTGTTTTTTGATTGGTTTTTTCTTGGATTATTGTCATTATGCCTAGATTTTGATGTAGCTAATTATTTGCCAGCTTTTGCCTTGTTTGTTTATGTTACCTAAATTCCGTATTTATATCTGGCATATGCACAACTATGAAGTTCCCTAATTGTTGATATGTGAGTGAATGAAGACTGAATTAAGTATTTCATAAATATAAAAACTATCGTGACGAATTCATTACGGATGTAAGCGGGTTAACTACGAATCAGTGCTCGGAGGGATGCGGAACGCGCGCGCCTAGAACCGCACTCACCCTGAAGAAGTCCCTCGTTAAGGGATGAAACGTTGGTGTTCTTCCAACACAAATAAGGTTCGTAGTTAACCCGCTTACATCCGTAATGATTTCATAAATACTTTTGACAAATAGAGATACAAATCTGTAGTTTCTCAAAATATGAGGATTTATGAAAGTTTAGATTTTTATCGAACCGACATAGTATGTACCTAACGATTCTTTTTCTAGATGATTTTACGATAAAAATGTATTGAGACTTTTTTATCACGGAAAAACGCGCGTAATGCCGCGGCAAGAAGCAAATAAAACAACAAAATCAAGTTATTTAAACGCCAGAGTAGTCTGTAAAATACAAAATGTTGGGAATCAGCAGAAAAATCGATTACAACTCGTGAATCAACAAAATCGAGTCATAAAAAATCGAATTGGTAAAGTATTAGAACTTGTCGGTCGAAATAACAAGCATCGATGAAAATGGAATAACTGTACCCACACAATTTATATACTTTTTGTTTCCCTCCGTTTGCAAGGCCTAAGATTTTTAATGGCCTTCATGGGCCTTTGCGAGCGGGAAGCTGCATCATCTATCCCAAAATTAAAAAATTATTGTATTGGGTCAGGGGCACTAGAAAAGTCATAAACTAATACTGTGTTTAATAAACAGAAGAAAAACACATTTATATAGATATTTTTTTAATTATTGTACAAAGAAAATCCCATATCAACCGGAACAGGTACAGATCGTACAAACATTAGTCCGAGGCGGAAATCGAACTCGCAATCTCCTGCGTCGCAAGTATATCCTAGCCCGCTTATGATCGTATAAAAAGTCGCCTGCGAAACCTTCAGCCGAACAATAATAATGCAAAATGAGATAATTCTCTTCGTTTTGCGTTCTATACCAATAAAGGTGCGCACATATGTGTAGGTGTAGGTATGTAGGTATGCATCGAGTTATGAAAGGTCATAGCGAGGGGAATGCGTTTGGCGCTTATATCTTTGCATGGTAATGCGCACAGATAGGTTTAGGGATGTGACACTCGGGTGTCGATAAATAATTTAATTGGGATTGAGGCGTTTACCAAAAAACTAAAAATCTAGTAAAATTCCCTTAAACTGAATAGACGGCGCGGATTTTTTCGTGTAGATGACATGTGAAACTATGCAAGGTCTATGCAGGTTCTAAGCCTTTTAATTTTTCAGATAAAATCTAGCCAAGCGCCGCCATCTTTTCGTTCTGTTCGAATTATTTTTATGAAAACGCCTCTTATTTAATTATTATATAATTATTAAATTTAAGCAGTGCCTAAGCGTTTTTTTCTCTCATTGTCATGAATATCAAATAGTGCATTTAATAAACAGAAGAAAACAAACGACTCTTAGATGTGGCATAAAGTTGAGAGGTTTAGAATTAACGCATTCACTGCTCAGCCGCCACGCGCTACTGAAAACGGACATGTGCGTTGTCAGCCATGAAAGTATCAAATAAGAGGGAAAAATGTATTATTTGTATTGAGTCTACGAAGAGATCTCTGAAGTGCTACGGTTTGCTACGAAGGGCTCTACGGCGTAGCATTGAAGACGTAGACGGTATCTAGCTTTCGTAATTTTTGTTTAATTTTTTATTATTATTTCCGCATGCACGCGTTTTACGGTGATAAATGTAGCCTATCTGATATTCCATTAAGAATTAGGTACATACACCTACGCAAACCCTATTCGTTCAGTAGTTTGGCGTAAAGCGGTAACAAACATCCAAACATCTATATGTCCTAAATTTCGCATGAACGAAGAGGTCATCCTCTTCGTTAGAATTATGTTTTAGTTGTCATCGTAAAAAAAAGCAAGAAAACCTGGTACCATATTAAAAATGGTGTTTTTTTACTAAGATATTTTATTCAAGACCAATTTTAAGATGGCTGAGAAAACAGAAACCTCAGCGTAAGAACGAGAAAGGTAATTATCTACTTGAGATAACGTGCTCTGTGTCATATCCAAAAACCAAACCCTAGCTTTAAATAAGTCTATTTTAATTGAGATAACGTAATCGATATCGATAAATTTCCTTATCCCATCCCTAGGAAATGATAATGCCTATACAACGCACCTATCACATGTCACCATCTACGGAAACCACATTCTGTTCCTATTCCGTATAATATTCCGGTTCGTTCCCTTTACATCTGGTTTGTACCGGTTTCAGCCAGCATAATCTGACCTATACGTTTAAGTATCAGTGAGGGTAGATTCGTAAGGCAGAGGGTGTCAAATTATAGTGGTTGAGCCTAAAGGTAAATGGACAATGGTCAATAGAATTTCAGGAAAGCTATAGGCCTCTGTCTTTGTTTTGTACAGACGGACAGAACGGCTTTATTACATTTCTAAAGAGTGGAAATGATTTGAGAATATGGTGAGATGGAATTTTCGCTTTGTTATGCTTTAGCTTTAATTACCTTTTTCATCCTTTGAAAGTGGAAAATTTATTAAATATTCCGGTATGACATCATAGACAACATAGGTCCTCATAGACTTCTTCACTACTATTGCTTCCAACATGGTCAGAGCATTCCTCAAAAATAACATTTCATTTTTAGGGTTCCGTACCCAAAGGGTAAAAACGGGACCCTATTACTAAGACTTCGCTGTCCGTCTGTTCGTCTGTCACCAGGCTGTATCTCATGAACCGTGATAGTTAGACAGTTGAAATTTTCACAAATGATGTATTTCTGTTGCCACTATAACAACAAATAACAGAATTTAATAAATATTTAAGGGGACTCCCATACAACAAACGTGTTTTTTGCCGTTTTATAGATTATGGTACGGAACCCTTCGTGCGCGAGTCTGACTCGCACTTGGCCGGTTTTATTATTAACTTGGAATCGGACACACATGCTCAATTTCATAAAGAGCGAAAATTTCTATGAATCAAAAAAAAAATGTATGTTATTTTAATTTGAAATTAATTTACAATACAAAAAAAAATCAAAACTTTTTTTATTTCAGTACACGAGCATAGTTATTACACTAGCATAGCGAAAAACACACATAAATCTTTCCACACGCACTCCTTAGACTGTCCTTGTTTACACCAATCCAACTAAAACAATTAAAACTGCGTGTTCCAGCTTTGGAACTCCATTTGCATGCAAAAGCAGTTAGCGCGAGCATTATTGAAATTTTATGCGAGTTTGATTATTATTCAGAGACCGCTGTTAGTGGACATGGATTAGAGAGGGCAGGTTAGTGAGGATTAAGCTTTTGTGGATAATATTGCAGCTTACTGCCGTTGTTTTCATGATGTTGTTATTGCGATTATAAGGAAACTTAGGTTTCAGCACAGGATTAGGTACTTTATTTGTTAAATTGCGGGCGTATTGTGGCAATGCCAGTTGGAAATAGAGCTCTGAAACACAGACCCAGGCCTAGGGCTACTGACTTACACGATTTTTCACGAGACCGTTGTGACGACCGGGTGGGGCGCGGGTTCGAGTCCCGCCGAAACCGATAATTTTTGGGAACCTATTTCATTTCTTAAGAAGTAATTATTTGAAGAATCAAGTCCATCTCAAAATATTCAAGTAAAAAACTGCTATGAAACAAATCCACGCTAACCCAACCCATCTTGAGTGAGCATCGATGAGTTATGTAATGGAAACCTGGTAATTGTTCCCAAAGTGCTAACATACATAATTTATATGATCTGACTTATGTAGCGGCAACACACTCTATACATGTATGTACCTATTGTATGTTACATCTTTCTGTAGGTATATGCATGCTTTAGTTTTGATACTCTGTAACGAAAGGCAGGATGTCCGTTGAGTTAGGTATGGATACGAGCGACTTTGACTGTGATATATCCGGAATAAGACCTCTTAGAGAAAGAAGAGCATCATTTTTGTACAAAAAAAACAAAATATTTGTGTCCTTTACTTCTGCGATAGCAACAAATCAAAATCAATAACATTTATTTCTTTAGGTTTACAAAATAAGCACTAAGACACGACAAATTTTATACTACGAGTATAAACAGGTTTATAAATAGTAATTATTATCAAATAAGAAACAGGGTGTTATTGATTTTGTCCACTTACATTTTTTGTCTTCTAGTGGAAGAAGTGGAAAATAAGCCACTAGTAAGTGTATATTATGACTTATAAACTACTACCTCATTATTTGCCTATGTCTTAATATAATCTGATTAAGAATACAAGTCAATATTTACATAAAAATTACAGAGCGTAACATTATTTTCCTTATATACTATTGTCGGTGCAACGCCGCGTTTATCGGACTTCAGTTGTGGCGCTGACATTCACTCCTACCCCCGACTATCCTGATCACGACGAGCCTTTGTAGTGTTAGAATAGGTTGAATAAAATCCTTCTTAGACTAGTTTAGGTTTGAAACGTCCAAGGAGGTTGAAATACCTCACCATAGATGCTGGCCGCAAGCACCTTCAAAAATTCAAATAACTACGAACGAACGAACCATTGATCGTCTATTGTTTTCTCTCTTTCTAACTTTTGTAAATATAGGCGAGATTTTTGGTATAAATAGACACGCTTGCAAGAGAAAAATCTGTTCATACCCGGACGCGATCAAGAAAACCTTAATAAGTAATAAAACCTGAAAATAAGAAAAAAGTGTTTTACTGGAAAACTCAAAAGGCTACACACAATACCAGACCATGTAGAAAGGTATCATCTACTGCGCGTACATACCACTTTAGACTAGATTGTAAAGCAGTAGCTTCCGCCCGCGGTTTCTCACGCGCTTTTTCGTGAAAAAAGTAACCTATATGCCTCGTCTCAGGAATATCGTCTACCTAACTGCCAAAATTCGTTAAGATTCGTTCAGCCGTTTAAACCTGAAAACGGAACAGACAGACGGATTTAATTACTTATGCTTTTTAAGCTATACAACGCACCTATCAGATGTCATTGATAATAATAAGTATGGATATACAACGAGCAACTAACAAACCAAATCATTTACCAAAACGAAAACAAAGGCTCATTATCATGCCAAACGAGACTCAGGACTTAAACCTTTACTAATTATCTCCATTTCACTCCAAAACCAAATCCTGCATCACTCCAATTTAATTGAAGGATTACGCTGACACTTGACACGTTTTTAGCAATTCTAAAAAGCGCCGATAAGATGAACGTAATTGCCCTCGTTTTTTAACCGTTCTATCAGATTTTTCTTCGACTTCACAGTCACTGATGCAATCTGACCAAGCTGTATTTACTTCAGCCAATTTTACACCTAAAAACCTAGTGGCTAAAGCATACATTGCTTTCAAACAGCCTTTTTGGATGGATGGAAATTCTAGTCAACAGATTTTAAACCTACAAAGCTAGATGCTAGAGCAGAAAGTTGCAAAATCAATGACGTGCATTTGCAAGGCATCTTTAGCTGGACATTCTCTATTTACTGTATCCAAATTCAAACCTAAAGGTTTAGGAGTTAGCGTAGATTTTTGTGATTCAGCAGATACATTTGCTGGGCATCTATCAGGATGGACCACCGTTTTGTAGAATCGTCTGCGGGACGTTTTAAATCGGGACGATTTACGCGAAAATAAATGCTTGAAAGCAATTCCCTGGACGAATGAGTTTTTGTCGATTCTATTGGGAGTCGTTTGGTTTTTATGTTTTTATCGAATTGGTGGATGATAGGTTTGAATGTCTCTATTTTAAAAATGATAGCTCAATTAAGATAAGACGTCAAGTGCAAGTCGGACTCGCGCATCGAGGGTTCTGAATTATTTATAAGACCTTGCTTCTTGCCAAATATCATGATTATAGGTCAACAGGAAGTACCGAATACGTTTTGATAAACGACTTACTTTTTATTATGTTGACTTTTTTATTTTTTGTTAAGTTAAGTTTTTGTTAAGTATTAAGTTTGATTAATATGGCTTCTGGCTTATGACGCGACTCGGCAAACGTAGTGTAGGATGCCCTCCGACCAGGTGGGATGACGATTTGCGAAAGACTGCTGGCAGAAGCTGGATGCGGCAAGCTGAAGACAGGGTGCTACGGCGCTCATTAGGGGAGGCCTATGTCCAGCAGTGGACTGATATAGGCTGAAGATGAATATGGCTTCAAAAGGTCACGAACTTGAGTATTTGATGTTAATTTCAACTCGATCCTCCCATTCTTGAGGTACGGTATCAAGTTCCAGGCCGGGGCAAAATTGCAATCGGTAATCGTAAGTCAGATTTTAATAATAGGTAGATACTTACCTATTTATTGTACTATTGTGGGTCAGCAAACCAAAGTGGATTTTGGTATTCGACTCAAGTCTTCAAGGGGCATCTCGGTTCTGAGCAGTCCCTCGGCAGCTATCGAAATTGTACTGGCATAGAGGATTTGCTCATTCGCTTTCAAACTAGATTAGATTCATTTATTGGTACATAAAATATACATGGTATATACCTAAATACATAGTCATAACATACATTGAAGTAGGTACCAGTGTCATACATAGGATTTGTTACCGCGGTCTCGATCCCTGCGTATCGAGGTCCCTCCGTTTCGACCAATGACAGCTTTGACTTGACTTAGAATACAGTTAGTAATAAAAGTGTTTTAGTTTTAAAATAATCAACATTACGTCAGTAAATTTAGCAGTTTTAATCAGATTTCGTAGTTTCCTTTTGTTATTAGTACTCATTTTATAAGGTGGTACTTATTCATAAATCACAGTTTAGTAACAAAAGTCTTATTTAAAATAAACCAATAAGAGGGACATTTTCAAATTCAATAACCCCTTGTAGACTACGATGCGACGCTTCGTTATACGACCTCTGCGCTATGCGACTGCAACCTCCGCGGTATACAACCTCTACGCTACATAGATCTGTGAGCGTAATGTACGAATGGGTGCGACTAGTTTTTAAGTTGTTTCTATGTTAAAATAAACTAAAATATATTTATTACCTGCTATATGCTTTGACCTAGTATGTTTTTTGACTGAGTAATTTTTTTAATTTGACCTGTGTGTGTAGTTTATATTAGATAATTTATTTGTGAAAATCAATCTATGATGTGAATAAAATATAATAGGTATTTATATATATAGTTTACATATTATGTATAGGTAGGTAAGCTAATGATTAAAATAATTTATGTGATTTATTTAAATATGTTGTATTTTAGCCTTATAATAATTTTGATTTTATTTTTATTTCATATCTAATCTTAAGTGACTACTGTAATTGGTTAGTTTTAATCGTGTTAGTTACTCAATAAATAAATAAATAAATAGATACCTAAAATAAATCAAAAATTATAAGTCTATTGATGTAGGGCTAACCTTGACCCGCGACCCGTGCACCCACTGGCTTCACCCACCGGTGGGTGCAGGCCGCAGGGGTAATACCTGTTTACCCGTGTACCCACTGCGATATGGTTGAAATTAATTATTTTAAACCCAAGAACTCCTCCACCGTGTAGAAGGTTTGCTCGATAAACCACTTTTTTTTACTTTGACTTGAATATGTTTAAATTGGGAGCCGCAGTAACAGAACTAGGTAAGTAAGACGTAGTTTAAGTAAAACTAAGAAGAATAGGTAATTTTTAATAATATCCCAAAAAAAATCGATGCAGGATTCGAACCCGCGCCTCACCTTCAGTACAGGTGCGCTCTAACCAACTAAGCAACGAGATCATTATTGTTATTAAAAAGTTTTCGTAGAAGATTTACCCAGTGCGAGTAACGCACTATAAAGAAAAAAGCTAAGAATAGGTAATAATAATAATAATAATTAAATCTTTATTTCAGACATCATTATTGGTCCATAGAAATATAAAATTACACAGTTAAAAACACAATAATCCAAAAACCTAATAAAATCACGAAAAACCCAGAAAATACAAACTTAATACAATAATGAAAACACAGAAGATAATACAATATTATAAGTAGGTCAGACCTTTACAATAATCATTTAGACTAAGTATTTAAAAATAATTTTATTATTATTAGATAAAACATGCATCCTTGAGTTGTTGTACAGATATTTACAGTCAAATCTATTAGCGAACACACTCAGAATGCTGTTGGAGCTGGCTCGGACCCTGCGCACCAGAGATGCTCCCCTCTTGCGCATGATGGTGAAGAAGCAGTCCACTCGCGCTTCGGCGAACATTCCTGATGCGCTACAGAACCGCGGCAGCCCCATCAGCACCCTGTACGCGTTATTATATTGAATACGTAAGGCGCTGTACTGCTTCTGCGTATGATTCACCCACAGGCTGCATGTGTAAAAACTGGAACAGTAGGTTTTGAAGAGAGTAGTTTTTACCTCAATGTTTTTTGTTTATATGTCTCGTAATGTTTTAGTGTAACAAACAATACAAATCTGAACAAAATGATAAACAAATCGCCGCGCCGCAGCATCCCCTACCACCCAATAAAAATGAACGTCATCAAGATTGATGGATTATGCTCCGAAGTTCAACCCTTTCATTACTTATGTCCGGAGTGACGGTCTGACCAGTATACAGGTTGTATCTCATTTTAATTTTTTCATTTTTCATTTATTTATTTAATTAGAACGGCGGCGATTGCCAATTACACTAATTAATTAATTATAATTTAAACACAAACACTAAAAGCACAAAAAATAAGCCAAAATTAAATGATTAATTATTATACGTTGTTAATAATAATTTTAATATAAGAAATCGGTCATTCATCCCTCTCACAATAGATCATACATACAGACATTAGGTTCATCCATTCGTCCGCAAATATATCGCAGACTCATGGGTATTGTTAGTAGTTTTGAAAAATAACTACTGAGACTATAAAAAAGATTGCAAAGTTTTATTGTACTACTAGCGTTCTACCCCAGCTTCGCACAGGTATTTTTATTCTATCGCCTATGTTCATCAGAGATAATGTAGGATTCTTATGGTGAAAGAAATTTTCAAATCGGTCCAGTAGTTTCGGAGCTTATTCAATTCAAAAAAACAAATTTTTCCTTTTTAAAATATCAGAAAAGATTTGAGAGTACTAAATTTAAATCAGCCTCTGCGGCGCGGTGGGCGAAGGTCCGCCTGCGACGTAGGAGGTTGCGGGTTCGATTCCCGCCTTGGGACAAATATTTGTACGATCTGCAAGTATTTGTTCCGGGTGTTCTGGTCGTTTTATATGTATAATAACAAATATCTATCTATGTAATGTATTGTATTATGTATATCAGTTATCTAGTACCCATAACAAAAGCTCTACTTATCTTGGGGCTAGATAAGGCTGTGTGAATTGTCCAGCAATATTTATTTATTTAATTTGTAGGTGATTGTTAGGCAACTTATCTTTTTCTTGCTATCCGTCTGCTATTTTCGTATAGAAACTATAGTAGTTTGACAAATTCATTGACCAGTTTTTTTGTTATGTCATCACAAACAAAGCTCGTAGTTAACCCGCTGGCTCACAGACTTCGAAAAAAGGAAAAGGTGCGTCTATATTTCTTTAATGTCGATTTTTCCGTAATTGCTAGATGGTTACGATGATTTTTGATCGTAGTTGATTATAGAGGATCCCGAGGTGACCCAATATTTTTTCTCCCCCGAGGGATTAGTATTTTTCTCGCAAAAAACTGCTTAAAACTAAGGAATTTCAGTCGTTTTTTTTTTTTTGAACAATTAAATTATACTATGTAATAATGTGGGTAAGGCAACTTAACATTTATGAGCAGGATTTAAGAAGAATCATTTAAGTAACACCCTGTATTATACTCCACACATACACCGTACGAAATCACAGACAAGTGACCATTAATCTCCCAGAATGTAAATTTCGTTGATAAATCGCTGGTCAGGCGTCTAATGCACTGCGAAATGTAGAGCTTGTCCATTAGAATAATGTATTGTCCAGTATGTTTGTCTGCTGATGTTTTTGCGATAAACCTGTTTTTTTAACCGACTTTGAATAAGGGAGGTTCTATGTTCGGTTCTATGATTTTTTAGGGTTCCGTACCCAAAGGGTTAAACAGGATCCTTTTACTAAGACTCTACTGTCCGTCTGTCAGTCTGTCGCGATAGTTAGACAGTTGAAATTTTCACAGATGATTTATTTTTGTTGCCGCTATAAAAAAATACTAAAAAACAAAGAAAAATAAATATTTAAGGGAGCTCCCATACAGCAAACGTGAGCTTTTAGCTGTTTTTATAGATAATGGTACAGGCTGGTTTTATTTATATGTACGAGCATAAGAAGAACGAGTTAAGATAAAACCGACCAAGTGCGAGTCGGACTCGCGCACGAAGGGTTCCGTACCATTATCTATAAAAAAATCACGTTTGTTGTAAGGGAGCCCCTTTAAATATTTATTTTATTATGTTTTTTAGTATTTTTTGTTATAGCGGTAACAGAAATACATCATCTGTGAAAATTTCAACTGTCTAACTATCACGGTTCATGAGATACAGCCTGGTGACAGACGGACAGACAGACAGCGAAGTCTAAGTAATAGGGTCCCGTTTTTACCCTTTGGGTACGGAACCCTAGGTCATGACGGGTAGGACACACTGATTGAAAACTTTTGTTTTCAAGCATTGCGGTATGGATGGCGAGAAGACTCGAGTCTCTCACAGAAAATAACATAAGTCAACAAAATCTGTTTAAAATTAAATGTACTGCAAAAACAAGTCAAAAATTCTCACGCCCCTGACATTAGCAAATAATTACATGTTAATATGACAAACTACTACAATCCACTCATGTGTAAACTAATAATATCTCCCTCATTTTGAACCTTACAGCATTACAAACAAGATTCAGTATCCCTTGTGATGCGCTTGGGTTGCCAACTTTAAATTTATAAAAAAGTCAAAACTCGATGCGCTATTTATGTTCTAAGTCGTGGAAATAGGGCTGTTTTTTGAAGGGTGGGATTTTAAATGAAATTTAAATTTAAGTTCAAGGGTTGTCAAGATGTTAATGGTTTCTATAACAGTCAATTGATCACGCATCAGCTCACAGGAATAGGAAACGGACATAAATTAAACTTAGAATCACGTGTTGGTACTTTAAAGTTAATTTGATGTGTTGACTTATTTTATTAAAGTGTGGGAGTGTTCAATGAAAACCTATGTATTTAACATTCGAGCGGTACAGTTTAAAAAAAATTGTGTTAAGCTACAAAAAAAAACAGATCGGAATCACACATTCGATGCTATTCGTTATTTTAGATATAATATTCTGTGTTTAGTTTTATTTTTTTTGTTGGTTTTGTTTAGTGCAAGGCACAGTATTAAGAGGGCGCGATGTGCGCCATTTTGTGAAAAAGATAGGCATAAGATTTCGCGTTTATCGAAGCAGGTCAAAACATACGTTTTTGAAACGGCAACGCAAGCGCAAAAATCAAGGTTTTGCTTTTTTCTCTATCGTTTTATCATTTTTTTTTTGCTTTATAGTCCGTTACTCGCACTGGGGTTATCGTCTACGAACGTCAATAATCGTTTTATCATGTTTTAAGAACCAAAATATATAGAATTTGATGTAATTTTTTTGAAAGTTTTTTTACACGGGAATCCCGCGAGTACTAAGATCAAAGCCTAGTTTGACAACCAAATCCGTTAGGTATGCCTATTAAACAAAAAAAAACTGTGTTGTCCAACTGGTTCTCGTATTTACAAAAGAAATGAAATCTTTACTAGGTATTAACAAGCAAAACCATACAAAATTACAATAAAACGCTTCATACTAGGTAGTACTCGTATTTCAAAGCAAAACTAATTGAGCGCGAAACCTAACAAATAAAAACAGTGTCGCTATCACATCTGAAATAAATCCTTTGCAGTCTGGCTTAAAGCTCAAAATCCCATAAAATGTAATTTTGATAGATGCACGCTAAAACTCCACAATTACGGAATACAGATAATAAATGGAGTGTTGGCTAGATGTGGCTTTTCTTCCGCGATAGACCGACATAATAGCGGTCGGGGAGTCGATGAGTGGAGACGGCTTAAACAAAACGTTTACACTCAATTGTTTAAACGCATAAGTTTCAAAATCATATCGACAGTAGGTTTTTTTTATCAACATGATATATTTTATAAGATACGACAGCGTCCACAGCGATTCCACAATCCCTAGTTCCACGTTCAACGTCGGATTTCCCTGTCACAAAGCCGGAACACGGATCAACGGAGCTTTGTTTCGGACTGCGCTTTACACTAATTGCGATACGATGCGATCCGATACGATGCGATACGACACGATCAGCCGCGGCCGATATGGAAGGAATTATGCAAGGATTTGTGTATTGTCTTCCTGTTCTGTGTTGCTGGTGTGGCTTTTTGTGTGTCTACGTAACGAAATATATAAATCAAGATGTTCCGATGGTTTTTATCCTTCTAAGTTTAAAATTTTTCTTTTTTTTTTTCAAATAACAATAAAACAAAAGGAATTCATATTACCCAATCGACTTTACCTACTGGTCCAAATCTGTTGTCTTATTTAGTAACATAAACACCCATAGTATTTTTAATTTGTTATTTGTGTTTTTATGGTCTTTATCTTTCAATTTCTAAATTCATAAAAACAATAATTCATTCCGTGGGGTACCGAGGCTCTCCGGGTTTTAGAAACAATTCTGAGCGTCTGGTCGAAGCAACGCGTGACCCGAGAGCTGGTGAGTATCTGGCGCAGTGCATCAGCATTGCCATACAGGCGGGGCAATGCAGCCAGCGCGTCTTGGGCACGCTTCCGACTGGCATTGATATGGATCAGTTGAGCTACCTGTAGATTGTTTGCAACAGTCTGCAGCTGCAGCTCAATTGTTTCAATTGTAAATACTAGTTTTAATTTAATTCTTTTATCTGATTGTAATTTTCTTTGTTAATAATGAATCATAATTAATAAATATCACTATAACTAAGTACCTACCGACCAAAACGAAATGAAAAGTGATTCTGTAACTAAATTACCGCAAGTTCGATTAATAACGACTGACCCAACGTAATCCGCAAACACTCGAGGGTAAAAACACGTTTTTCGGCGATGTCACGTATACAACGTTTAACTTTCCTATCTCGACGGGAATTAGTTGGGACGTTGATCGATCACTCTCAGTCTCCACACTCGGCCTCTGCTAATGTATTTGTGTTTTATCGCAAATTGTTTTTGTGGATTTGTACGGTCAACTACGATGTCGTTTACAAACAATTAAGTTTTTTGTACCCATTTACATACTTACACAAAAATGGACTGGAAAAAAAAAGTTACTCAACTGACAAAGAATCTCTTTTCAGTATCTTTCGTAATATTAAGACGATTAACAAGAATTTCTTCCTCATGTTAAAAACTTGTTTGAAGATTTTTTAATGAGGTAGAAATTCTTTTCAATTCTAAACATCGAACAATGAAAAGTTTTTTATGAACATCGAATTTATGTCGTCAACTGTACCTTGTTTACGTAATAGTATAACATTTTGATTGTTTGACAGTTATTTGTTATTGACAGATTATTTTGGCTTACTGATAAATTTGGGACTGAATTGAATTGTTGAAACAAATTGGATTGGTTGGGTGGGCTTGTGCCTGTTTTGTATTTATTTTTATAAAGCTTGTGGATTTTTATTATTTTTATGGTGGAGAAGGCCAAGGCTTCATAGATTTCCAATCGTAGCAATCTTTTGCTTTTTTTTTAGTTGTTCTTACAAAAACTCGTTTTCTAAACTAAAACTAACTGCCTGCAAATCAAATACAAATTGAATAAAAATTCAAAGACCATCATTCAAACAGATAAAGCGACGAAATTCATTTCATTTGATGAATCGAGAGCACGCGTCTTTCATTTGAAAGATCACTTCCGATGACTGATAGTTCGATGATTTATTTACAGAATTGTATTTTATTTTACTTAACCTTGTTGATATTTTTGCAATCAAATTTATTGATACGTAGATTTTCATGAAACTTAAGTAGGTCAGTCTCAGATTTAAAACATAAATTCTATCTTCATTTATGTATGAAAAAAAGGTTTGCCTACAGACACGATCCATCATCGATCTAGGTTTAATCCACGCGCGATTAGAATCGGACAGAACCTTGTCATAGTAAGTTTTTTAACTCCAATTCTACCAGCAATGGACTACAATAGACGTAAACTTATAAATTCGCGCGTAGGATTTAGGATAAAATCTATATGCAAATTTATTTGGTCTACCAGTGGGTAACATTAATTCGTCTTAGAAAATACAAGCTGATATGTATCTTATCCTTGCTAAATAGTAAATAATTAAGTACAACTTCTTCCTCCTCAGGGCTTTCATCATCATCATCAGCCTATGTTAGTCCACTGCTGGACATATGCCTCCCCTGATGAGCGCCATAGCGCCCTGTCTTCAGCTTGACGCATCCAGCATCTGCCTGCAGTCTTTCGCAGGTTTTCATCCCACCTGGCCGGAGGGCATTTTACACTACGTTTGCCGAGGCACGGTCTCCACTCAAGAACACGTTTACCACGCTTTGCTATTCCCCTTTTCCCTGATTCCTCTAAAATAACTCATATCCGATTGGTGATTGGAGACATGGTCACAGAATAACTATACATATAGTACAACGTTATGGTTGACAAAGCCCGAACTATAGGTACAGCCGTCTTCAAAGCAAGCCTATCATAACACTGATCCTTTGCCTAAAACTGTCAAACATTTCGACGTTTCGTATGTAAATGCCTTGGAATGAACTCGTCACTGTAGTTTATTGTTATGGTAAGGATCTTAGCTTGGTGAGTTTACAAGATGTTTCGGACACACGGTTGGATAAGTTAGCGAATATTAGAACCACTTACAAATTATAGGACTGAGATATTTAAATTATTTTTTTTGAAATCAATATTTTAACTAGTTTAACTTAGGAGTAGAGTGGAAAGAATTATGTTTTTGAGTCCCGAAGAACAAACGGTTCTACACTTTGGCTGCCCCAGACGCAATCGCTGTCTAAAGCTTGTGGAACACCTGAAAAGCACAGCGTAGCAAAAAAATTATCATTTGAATATAGGCTTTTAAGCGTATTATTTAAAAGTACTTAATTTATTTAGACGACGTCAGATGATGGGCAGCTCGCGGACCACTCGTTTGAAGCTTGCGGAAAGCCATTTTGTCACTGTAAAATGTGTCTAATGATGAACGAGTTAAAGTCCTTATGTATGCCCTTTTGTTGCAGGTAACAGTGCGTGTCTGATCTGCGACAACCTCGGTTGCTTGCAGAGCAACGACGACACGCCGGTGCCCCCCGCTGGATCGCATCGATGGAGCTTGCTAAACTTTATAGTCAACGGACTAATACGTTTTATAGAATAGAATAAAAATACATTTATTTGGACACAGGTACCACTAGTACAAAATAAACAAGCGGAAAACAAGAACAATTTAACATAGAGTAAGGTAAGTGACAGAAAAGGGTGGTAGTAAAAATAAGGTGTCTCTGCATCCGTGTCCCTGTGCCGAAATAGGGGCTCAGCGTGTGCCTAACATTTTTTGCTCAACGCTGTTTCACAGTTGTCAGGTTTAAAATGTTAAAAAAAATTGTGAATGACACATAGTTTTAGTATTTATCTAGAACTGCGATATCTATTACTTTTAAGCATAAAACTTGTATTAAGGTACAAGTTACTTAGGTTTTCCAAAACATGATACGTAAATGGTGAAGAAATAAAGCGGCTACTTGATATCCCCACAGATATTTTGATCCCCACCTCACCTTAACGTCAACAGCCTATAACGGTCCACAGCTGGACGCAGGCCTCCCTCTGATAATCGCCTTATTGGCGTTTATCTCATGGTAATGTCCATAATCTTCACGTTGGTCATGCGGGTTGGGGATCGCAGTTCAGCGGTTGATCTATTCTGCACGCGCTGCTGCTCGCTCCCCGGTGTATGTCCCTTAGCCGCCTCTTAGCTGTACCCGGCATAATGCCGGGTACAGACCAAGCGAGCGAGAGCGAGCGAATGCAAACGATTGGGATTTGAAAATCGGTACGTTCGTTCCATATTGCTTTAATGTAGCGACAGCCGCCGGAGCACGGCTGAAGACGAACGAAGGCCCTTGTTTGGACTCGCTTGCTTTCGCAATGACGTCCACACTAGTACTTTTGCGTTCGTTCGTTAGCCTTCGCTTACTCTCGCTCGCTTGGTCTGTACCCGGCATAACGACACCCGTGGGAAGAGTTGGGGTGGTGCAAATTCTAAGCCGGCACCACCCGGCTCAAATATTTTGTACCAAACTTTATATCCCGTGAGTATCAGGAGTACCGAACCGTATCTAAGTGCTTTGGATACCGATTGCAAATGCTCTGAAATTCAAAACAGGCCGTTTGCCGTCAGCGAGTGTCGAACAATTTATTGGAGTGAAGTAGGAAAAGTTTTATGGCTAAGTGTTTCCCTTGGGAATTGGAAATTAAATGTTTTCTTGAAGCAATTGCGTAGATCGTAGCTTGCTGTATTACCATGTTACGGAATAAATAAAAATAAATGAATAATGTTGGATCATTCACACACATTTTTCCTAGAACCCCATGTAAGCAAAGTTTGTGTACGGGTAGGTACCTATTAGAATTATTAGATAATTTAAAATCAAATTCAAAATTCCTATACTACAATTTTTTAATAAAGAAAATAACAATCAAACAATAATAATTTATTTGAGACTATACAACAGTTCTTCTCTCTTCTTCATCGTGTTCTTCATTACTATATATAGTTGTACTATATATATATAGATGAAAACACGTTATAACGTTTATTTACTTTCCTGATCTCAATAAATTAAAAGTAAAAAAAGCAACTACCAACTGAACAAAACCATTCTAGCCAAAAAGTGCATTTTGAATTCTCGAGTCATAAACTTTATCGGTAGATAGAGACATATATAACTCTTTATTGTACCACACAAACAAGATACAATACAGAAGGAAATGCTGAGAATCAAGGAAGTACAAAGGGCGGTCTTATCGCTTTGAGCGATCTCTTCCAGGCAACCTTGGATCAGACTGGATATGAGAAAACAATATAGACGGTGACGTTTGATGAATAGGAAAAGAATTCCCGAAACATTATTTATTTTTACGAGCATTGTCGTAATCTTTAACCGATCTGATAACCTTTCGAAACCAATGAAGTATAGTTAGATAATAATGCCATTTAAGTCATTTTTAGCGGGATATTTACCATGCTTTAATTTTTAAGTTTTTTTAATATGACAAATATATCCCGTTATAAATTATTTAATGTTATTAATCATGATAGCTTTAAAAGTTACCTTGTCACTGTTGGAAACCTTGTGATATTAACAACATTCAACACAATTACAATCTAAAATGCGACTGTTTCCATAACAAAGGCTTCCATTAGCCAAATGAATAACTTGGAGGCGCCTTTGACCATCTTACACCGTGACTTATGGCTAATCCTAGAGGTATTTGTCAGGTAAACTTGGTGATTTGTTTGAAGGGTCTAATCGGTGCGATTTAAGTGAGAGATTACAGTTGGACGGAGAAATTCGATAGCTCTTAGTCACAAGTGATGTAGGAATGCGTTATATTATAACCTATGTATGAGTGGATTGGTGTAAGGTAATCAGTTATAGTTTAGTTAATTTGCTTTGGAATAGTTACAATGGAACACCTGAGATTTCCTAATATAATTCTAATATAATATAATATAATGATAATTCAAATAATTTTGTGACTAATCATAAAATAAGTTGCAAGTTTTAGCTATAAAATAATTTTGATTTATTTTATTTCATATTGAATCTGTGACTAATGTGATTGGTTAATTTTAATCGTGATATTCACTGAATAAATAAATTTAAACAAATTATAAAACAAAAAACAATTAGACTTACCAAACCTATCTCAATAATATATCGGATAGGACAATTTTATCGGACAAAAAATAAACAACAAAAAGATATTCCGATACCGGGAATCGAACCCGAGCCTCCTGGGTGAGAGCCAGGTATCCTAGCTACTAGACCATATCGGATTATGATCTTGAGTCTAAATGTTTTTATTCCTAGCCAGTTGATTTATTTTTAACTGTTGCGTGTTTCTTCGCATAGAGCACGTAGTAGTTTTATTCTCTTTGGAGTTACTAAATATCTCACGCATACTATTTTGGTAATTAGTCCATGCGGTTTCATTCCTTTTTTTAAACTTTTAATACCAGTAGATTGCTATCATACATTTTTCCCGAATTATGTCAGACGGATGAAATTCTCCGAAAGACTTCAGGCAGATGCTGGATGCGGCAAGCTGAAGACAGGCGCTATGGCGCTCATTAGAGGAAGCCTATGTCCAGCGTGGACATAGGCTTCCCCTAACGACCAAGCGTGGACTTCTAAATATGATGATGATAGATTATTTATTCTGTACAATACTTATACTTAGAAATTAAGATTTTTTAATTACTTCAGTTGTAATACGTAATTAAGTGATTACCTTAGCTACCTCTCAAGATGGATGGCGCCCTTACCTACAGGGATCGTAATACCTAGATGAAATTTTAAGACATTTTCTTAGGATTGGAAAATAAATTCCTGAACATGTAATATTAATTTCTAATCTACAATATTATTTTTGTATCAAATCATGGAAAAAATCAGAGCAAATTTGAATAATATCAAAACCAACAGCATAACAATAGCACAGTGCATTTGTATCCTGTCGGAGGCAGCGGAATATATTAATGGAAGTCAAACCAAAGGACGGCTTAATAGCACAATTCATAACCAAACAATACTGTCTTAATAGCAATTTCGTATCTGGAACTAAAGTGGCAAGTTTGCAGGAAACTGGCGAGATTGTACGTAAGCAATTTATTAGATGGAAATATATTTAATAACAAAGAAAATTACAATCAAATAATAAAGTTAAATTAAAACAAGTATTTACAATTGAAACAATTGAGCTAACTGCAGACTGTTGCAAACAATCTACAAGTAGCTCAACTGATATATTATCAGATGGAAATTGAAAACGCACTACTAAAGTTACCTATAGGTACAAATCTTGGGTTTGTATTAATATTCATTTATTTCAATGCAATCATTGTGTACCTACATTTTTCAGGTCTTAAAATAAAAGACACAATGGTACCCAAATAGGGCGTAGCAAGGAGTTGAGTTGGCGCTATGGCGCTCATTAGGGGAGGCCTATGTCCAGCAGTGGACTGATATAGGCTGATGATGATGATGATGATGAAGGAGTTGAGAGTGGAAGCGGACCGGGTTATTAGAAAAATCTTTGGTTAGGTTACAGCAGTTAATTTACGTAACCGTAAAATATAGATAGGTACTTAACACACCACCAATCCTAACTTCCTAACTAATATAAGAAATGCGAAAGTGTGTTTGTTTGTTTGTCCTTCCTTCACGCCCTAACTATGCAACCAATCGACTTGATTTTTGACTCAGAGTTAGTTGAAAGGATGGAGATATTGATAATTCAGGTCAGTGTCCTACATTAAAAAGCAAGCTGAAGTGGCAGTGGGCTGGCCATATCGCGAGAAGAATCGACAACCACTGGGGTAAACGTGTTCTTGAGTGGAGACCGCGACTCGGCAAACGTAGTGTAGGACGCCCTCCGACCAGGTGGGATGACGATTTGCGAAAGACTGCTGGCAGATGCTGGATGCGGCAAGCTGAAGACAGGGCGCGATGGCGCTCATTAGGGGAGGCCTATGTCCAGCAGTGGACTGATATATAGGCTGATGATGATGATGATGATGATAAAAAATTTACAGCTATTCAATACGGAGCCAAACCACGAACCTCAAACCTTAATAACGATTCAACCTTCATTCCCCGATTCAATTTCAGGAACATTTCGAAAAATCCTGAAACACGTGTTCTATCACTCAGTATATTCAGTATTCTCTGTAAGTTTCAAGCAAATCGGGGTACTGGTTAAAAGTGACAAAAAACACTAAAAAAAATTCAACCCCCTTTTAACCCCCTTAGGGATGGAATTTCCAAAAATCCTTTTACTACTTATTTTGAGTATTAAAGGGAATTTACCCTTCAAATTTCAGCTTTATAGCTTCAGCATTTTGAGCTGAGCGTTTTCTCCAGAAAATCGCTTGTTCCTAAATATTAATATTATTATTTTTATTGATCAAAAATATAAAAATTAAATTAAAATTGAAAACACCCGAGAGTCACCCTGATGAGTCAGCAAAATACAAGTACAACGACACTTTTAAATCATAGGGGAAAATTAAAAAATAAGTTTTCAAACGTCACATAAATTCAATTCCGTTGTCACAATAGGTGTCACAATAGCCATTATATTTAAAAGTTATTTGACGCATAATACATGAAAAGTCATAACTTAAACTGTGGCAATATTTCGTTATAATTTACGCAGGTAATAAATTAAAGGTCACGTCGCTTATGCGTAAGAAACCAGGTAAAAACCGGTCAGTTTAAAAAAAAGTGACTTTTTTATTATTTAATAAATAATAATAAATAAATAATGTTGGACAATTCACACAGCATTATCTAGCCCCAAGCTAAGCAGAGCTTGTGTTATGAGTACTAGATAACTGATATACATAATATTATACATTACATAGATATATATCTTTTATTATACATAGAAAACGACCAGAACACCCTGAACAAATGTCTGGAGATCGTACACACATTTGTCCCGAGGCGGGAATCGAACCCGCAACCTCCTGTGTCGCAGGCAGACCTTCGCCCACCGCGCCACAGAGGTCGTCGTCTTCATCATTTGTCCTGCTTGTTTTGAGAGAGAGAGATAGAGAGTCAGAATCGACTGCAAATTCCCTAAGTATTTTTATTTTATTTACTGTAGTTATATTTACCTTCAACCTAAATTTGAACTAAAAGTACTCATTGAACTTATGCCTCAATCATACTCTGCTGGGTCTGATAAGTTGAATGAGTACTTTGAGTACCCGACAGGGTCTGATGGGTTAAACTTATTTCCTAACTAGCAGCGCCTCGCGGTTTCACCCGCGTAGTTCCCGTTCCCGTGGAAATTCCGGTATAAAAAGTAGCCTATGTTCTATTCCAGACTATAATCTATCTCTGTGCCAAATTTCATCCAAATCCGTTTACCAGTTCTGGCGTGATTGAGTAACAAACATCCATCCATCAATCCATCCATCCAAACTTTCAGATTTATAATATTAGTAGGATTTTATTCTCTCTAAAAATTACTCTTATTCTTACTTATTAAGAGAACACTCAATTTCCCAAATTCCCTTCAAAATTGCCTGAACCATCTATCATGGAATTTATCTAAAATAAATTGCGTCTCATCATAATCCGAATTGGTTTCCAAACATGAAATTTTAAAGGAATCTATGATTGAATCAACACTCGATAAATCGCAATACCGAAGGGAGATATTGTGTTACAAACATAGATTTATGGTTTCTGGATGAGATTTACATTTAATTTTGACTTTTATACGCCTATAATACGCTTCATCAATAATTATCGACTATAGCTCTAAGAATAAGCAAGTTGAAAATGCAGCTGGCCTTCAATATTCTTTGCAAAATCGACAACTACTAGGGATCACACATTGAACTGTATAAATATGTTGCTAAGTGGAGACCAAGACTCGGCAAACGTAGTATAGGACGCCCTCCTAGTAGGTGGGATGACGACCTACGAAAGACTACAAGCAGACATTACAAGTGTCATAAAATGTAAAATTATTTTTATTACGTTTATCTTCGACCCTGAAAGCAGAGAGAGAAGAAGAATGGGACCTCGTATCACATAACCGTAGGAAGTAGTTTATTCAAGAAGCCACTTCCATTAACTTTAATCCCTGGACCTCCTCTATTGTGTTCAAAGCAATATTGAGTGTGAACGTAAGGGCAAGTAATTGTGAAGATCCCGGCCTCGGATTACGGTGGCCCTTGTCCCCTCACTATAATAGGGGACTCCTTGAAACTAGTGATGGGGTACCTGACCTAGAGAATGATACGTTTTTGAGCATAATTTTATTGAAAAATCGACCAAAAATCCATAGATTTGTTTTCGTAATAATCTGAAGCGAATCGATGTGTTCGTTTCTCAAAACATAATTCATACATGTAAAAGTGTCCCTTGTCTTCAAATAAATAATTGTTACGTAATGAGGATAAAATATATTAGTAAGTATCGATGCAATCAGAAGGCTGCGGGTTCAAACCCCGTTGGACTCCAAACTTTTTGCACTATGCAATATTTTAAGTAAAAAGTCCCCTCACTACAAGAAAGCAGGGGACTGTATAAGTGATACATCAGTGTCGCAGCATCCTTGCATTGATACTTTTGAATTTCAACTTGTATTATGAGTGGTTTTGGGTTTAGGTATGACGGTCTCGTAGGGTGCTTTGTGACAGTTTTGAATGATCGGATTGGATTCATCTGTCTTTTTATAGTGATTAAACTGGCCAGCGTTTGTGTGAACACGACACAAAAAATGTCGGTTTCAAATGTTTCTGAAGCTAAATACTGTGAATATTATAGTCTGTGACCAATCAATGACAAACTAGATTACATTCTGTGCGTAAGTAAACGTAACGTTTTAAGGGAGATATAGATTCGTACTTTACAGACAAAATTTCGGTTTTATTTGTATTTAACACATTCACTGTCCAGCTTCGACACGAGGTCTGTGGTCACATAGACCATGTGAATCTTGGACCATTAATGAAAGTGGAAATATGAAAGCCAATTCGCAGCAGTCAATAATATACGACGAATGATAATCTAATCGTGAATGTAAATTATTCATATAGGTACTAATAATACTAATAATAATAATGCCATCGGCAGAGATATCATCCCTGTACCATAAAGACATTTAGTTCGCGGACTGTTAGGTTCATGAGAACTTTCCTCCCGCGAACAGTCAGGTTGTGGAATGATCTCCCTGTCGGGGTTTTCCCTCTGGACTACAACGTGGGGTTTTTTAAAAAGGGCCTTCTAAGGCATTTAAAGGGTCGGCAACGCGCGTGTGATGTCCCTGCTGTTACAGGCGTCCATAGGCTGCGGTAACCGCTTCCCATCAGGTGGGCCGCATGCCTGTTTGCCACCTCGGAGGTATATAAAAAAAACTAATAACAATTTATATTGGTTTATCATTTTACCTATTGTTCTTCAAAATAAACTTTTCAACATTACAAGAATCCATGATTCTAAATTACTTTTGAATGTAAAGTAATCCAGCATCATTCAATTTAAAAAGGCCAGACAGACAAAAAAAAACAATCTTATTTTACACAAAATTGAACTCTGAAACAAAGGAAACCAAAATAATGAACCCAATATGAGAAACAGATACAGGAAATAAAAAACGCCATAATAAAACAAAGCACCATTAATTTGTAAAACCATAGCTTTCCCTCATTATGCCGGCATCAGGTTTCGTTGTAAAATAGGGATACACCGTTTTTAAAACAAGGGTGCGTTGAGTTTTTTATAATTTAATTGCTTATTTGGATTATCTTTTTCTTTTTATAGAATTGACCAGGTAAAGCTGCTTTTAAGGGTTCAAATTTCGAACATTCGAGTAATTTAGTCAAAACAGTTTATAATAACTAATTTATTCTTGAACAGCTAACTTGTTCGTCTCAGAAAACTTTTTCGGTTTCTAAACCCTGTAATACATTGTTGTTGGCTACATTTTGATCCATTTACCCCAGAATCAAGCAGTTCAGAGCAAAATCAAGCTTATGATAGATTTTGAATCCTATAAGCTGATGCAACACTTTATCGTACTCGTAAAGTAGCACCGGTACCGGTTCAGTAGGGCGTGGAGGTCTAGGGCCCGTATAATGAAAGCTTGCTCGGTCCTCAATCTGTGCTTGAGTAACGATTTTCTATGGCATAAACGTCACTCAAGGACTGAGCAAGCGTTCACAATACGGACCTTAGTAAGCCCTAACGCAACCACTTGAGTAAGTGGTTGCGTTACGGCTTAAAAGACCTGTGTATGCTGTTCCTTGAAATTGTCTTAGATTCTAATACGATCAATTCAAGTAATTGCTTCAACAAATCCCGAAACATCCTAGGGCATCCCCTAGGATGTTTCCGGATTTGTTGAAGCAATTACTTGAAATGTTAAGGGTTTACTTAGTGTTATTTTTTATTTATTTGCTTTTGGTGGCTTTCTTATCACTACGGCCATGATAGGCTTATTGTGATCGCCACTTAGGATCATCAATTACTTAGGGTTGGTGGCAAGTCGAAGCTTAGGATCGAGCCTAAAGGATCGCCACTAACGAGTTTCTCACATAAAGTCATAGTTCATAGTTAGTTCATAGTAGTTTATTAATAACGATTATGTTACAGGACAGTCAACAGAAAGTTAATAATTATGAGTGTAGAGATCCTTTATATTGAATTTTTTTTTTCTTTTATTTTACTGGGATAACAAATTACCGGTCACATAAGTAGTTTCAATAAAAAGTATATTAACATAAACTGATTTCGGTGTTCACCGAAATTACTGATTGGCTCCAAATAGGTGAGGGTCTTCTGTTAAATTTCATTTCATTGTGGTTTGACCAACAGATAGAAAATCCTTTCTGAAAATAATAAACAAGCCAACTATCCAACCACGAGTTTCATCAAATACCGTCTGCGAGACAATAGGACATGGAGAATCTACGTCAAAGTCACAGAGACCAAATATAATAACTAAAGCCCAGGAATACTAGCTATTGTCTGATGGGACTATTCACGAACCTAACAATTCATTTTCAAGAAGCGATGAGTTTCACAGATGTTGAGAAATGGAGATAGGTTTTATGTTTAAAGTAAATTATTTACTAAGTACCTAGGTACTCGTACTTACCTGTAAGTTATTCTTTTCAAAGTAAATTATTTACTACCTAGGTACCTACTTGTAACACAGTTAACTAGTATCCATCGAATAGAAACATTAAAACTAGTATTAACGAATATAGATTTTTCAGATTTTACCATTGGAACAATTGAGCTAACTGCAGGTTACAAACAAACTACAGGTAGCTCTACTTTATATATTTTTTTGTTTATGGCTTGCTGTGCTTTGTAGTTAGGATCAATTCTGCCAGTGTCCATGTAATAGATATTTCAGAAAATAGCTCTTCTAAGGGGCGAGTCTATTTGACGTTAGCGAGATGTGATCGTGACGTCTCTTATCTGTATGGGAGTTGCGTAGTTTCCAATTCACACGATTGAGGCGCTGCAGCGCTGTATCAAAATCTATGGTAAATTACACACGATGACGTCTCACTACTATCGTTAAATGGACTTGAGACTCTAGAAGTGTTTTGTTTAGATGACTTTTTTAATAAAATTCATACTTTTTTTTTAAATTTATATTGTCCATTCTCCCTTTTTCAAATCTCATCAACCTAAAGCCATTCCTCTGCCTTTTGTACAGAACCCTTTGACTCTTTAATCGCTGGAGTGTAAGTTTGAAACTCCTTTCAAAGAAGTTCGCCTATTTTGTGTTTATTGAGGTAAAGATTGCGTTTGCTTATTATTTTAATAAACTTTTGCAATGTTTGATAATTATTTACAAGATAATTGGTTGCTTGATTGAATTGTTAGGTAAATAATTGTCTGGGCGTCCATATTCATTTCGTATTCATTTATTTGATTGCAATAATTGTGTACATTTTTCAGGTCTTAGTATTAAGGTAATGTATTAGAGACACAATGGTACCCAAATAGGGCATAGCAAAAGGTATTGAGAGTGGAAGGACCGGGTTTCTAGAAAAATCTTTGGTTAGGTTTTAGCAGAAAAATGTAATTCAATAACTTAGTTTTTAGTTGATAAGATAATTAATCGATTTTGGTAAGTAGGTATCATTGTATAGAATTCTAACTCGATGGTAGGTGTTCGATACATCGATCACGTAGGCATGTAAACATCATCAACAGTTTGGCCTAAGTAGGTTACTCGTGCCGCGAGCGCGGACCGAGCGCCTACGGAGGTCAGTGCATCAGCAGCAACCATACCAACCGCACTCATTAACATCATAATTAGTCGTAGTTTTATACAATATAGCTATTGTTTCCATACTCAACTTTTATATCAGCATCCCGGGAAGAGCTAGCCGCGATTCCTACATGATATTTATTAAATGGTTTTTTTTTTGTAACAATGTATAAGGAAGATATAGTTAAAGTTATTAGAAGGTGGTTTTCTTTTTTGTTATTATCATTTATCGTTAATAAAATCGTTAAAATTATAATAACATTTATGTAAAAGGCATTGTTTTAATTTGGCTTCGAATAAATTGTCTTTTTCTTCTTCTTTTAGTACTTCCGGTATTTAATTATAAATTTTTGATGCCATTGCGTTGAACTGCGCATTTTTAGTTTTGACTCGGATAGTGCGATTTTATGTTGGTCCACCAAAGAACGTGATGGTTGAAGGTGTTTGAGGCCTTTGTCCAGACTTCTATAATAAATATTAAAGTACTGAAGTTGTTTAAGTAAAAGCGTACGCAAAATAAAGCTGTAATCAAATGGTCAATATGCGTAATAAGAAGATTGGTCAATATGCAAATTAGAGATAGGTCAATTCGCGTTTGGGTCTTTTTGCTTATTGGTCATTACGCGTTTTGGTCCTTTTGCGTTATTTTTTCAATATATAATGGTCATTATGCGTCTAAACCATCCATTGCACTAATGCTGGACTTTCTGTACCACAGCTTCGTGTAGCTCTAAAGTAAGAAGCAGTTAGGTTACTGTACCTTCAGGCGGTTCGTCGCACGTTGGCGCGTTTTTTTTTGTGGTTTTAATTTTTTTCTGCCTTCCACAACAAAACTCACACTCAACAACAAAACAACGAAACTAGCGAAAAATTAATTTGCCGCGTATCGTAAACCATTTTTTATTAACTTATGGTAAAATCAACTTTTATTCATTTGTATTTTGAGAGCATTTGGGAAAATGTAGATTTTTAGCGCAAAATTTCGTATTTCCATGTTTTATTCCTTGTGGAAAGCAGAAAAAATTTAAAACCATAAAAAAGACTATGGGAAATGCTTCCGAGGTGGTCCCATGATTTTTAGAAATAGAAATAGAAATAGAATTATTTATTGTCCAATGCAAAGAGCTACAGCAAAATTGTTCTTAAAACCTAGTGAGCGGCACAATACAATGGATTCGTCAGATGAGTTTACACATAAGTACACAACTCTAAAAAATAAGGTATTATGTTTTTATTGTTATCTCTTATTTTAAATAGGTTCCTCACTCTCGAAAGTCTCGAAACCATTATCGGCAAATGAACAACATTCAATGTAATCACCAAAGCGATTGAAAATAAACGTAAGCCCCGTGAAGCATCGGAAGGCACGTGTCGCAGATATTCTATTTAATTCTGTCATATGCAAAATTTAAATATTATGTAAATCCACGACGTCATCACTTAGATGGATGATGTTATCGCTACTAAATAAGTTTTCTGGTGCCTTACCTACACACCTACTCAAAATAATAAATCTCACTAATATTATAAACGTGAAAGTTTAGATGGATGGATGGATAGATAGATGGATGGATGTTTGTTCCTTTATCACGCCAGAACGGCAAAACGGATCTGGATGAAATTTGGCTCAGAGATAGATTATAGTCTGGAATAGGACATAGGCTACTTTTTATCCTGAAATTCCTACGGGAACGGGAACTACGCGGGTGAAACCGCGAGGCGCTGCTAGTCATTTAGCTTCTAATTAAAAATCGAAATTGTGTGTAAAAATAAAAAAAATATGTCTGCCGAAACCCGGGATCGAACCAGGGACCTTTAGATCTTCAGTCTAACGCTCTCCCAACTGAGCTATTTCGGCGATAACAATGTCTGTGAAAAAACTTTCCAACCTTTCAGTTGCAATTTTTCATTGCATGTCATCGAGTAAACATCCAACGGCCATATTCACGCGCACAGTTTGTCAAGATCAAAGTTAATCAACTTAACTAGAATGTTGATATCTAATATATACTTCGATATAAGTAAAAAAAGGGAGATGAGGCATAACCATCTTGAAAGTGGATGGCTCAAGTAAGGTTCAACTATGTTACCTTACCTCAGTCATAGTCGGACCGGCGCGGCGGCGGCGGCGCGGGCGGCGGCATTTGTGTTTCGCGTGCTTGCTACGACGTATAATTTTGTGTGATTTCGACTAAATCACCACGACAATGCTCTCGTGTTCGTTCACCAGGTGTACAAATAGCTCCAAAACAAAAAACAAAGCCCAAAGCATCACATATTTTCCCGCGTAAGTAGATACACCAAACTTAAAATTTTCTGATAATCCGATACCTTATCATTATTTCATCTGTGAAACGTTACAGTTTTTAAGTGAGCGCTGGTAGAACGTACCGTATCTTCCTTTTTTACTTTTATCGAAGAATATATCTCAATAATCTCACTAATCTCACTAATATTATAAACGTGAAAGTTTAGATGGATGGATAGATAGATGGATGGATGTTTGTTCCTTTATCACGCCAGAACGGCAAAACGGATCTGGATGAAATTTGGCACAGAGATAGATTATAGTCTGGAATAGGACATAGGCTACTTTTTATCCCGAAATTCTTACGGGAACGGGAACTACGCGGGTGAAACCGCGAGGCGCTGCTAGTATATAACAATAAATAAGTAAACACTGTTATTGTTTTGTTCTATTGTAAGAACCTCGCGTAGACTTCTCGGTATAGGTACTAATTTTATTTCAATCCATCAAAACCGAACCCTAAAATGTCCAAATATCGCCGCAAAAGTACAAATCGTCCCTCAAAATGGCAGATTTGTGTAAATACATATTCAGGAGGGATATTGGAGTATCTACTTCAGTGCAACTTGTGGATAAAGACAGATGGGCTCTGGCGTCGTATTTCAAATTATGTGATTTACTGCTCAGATCTATCCATGTGAAATGGATATTAATAGTTTGTGGTATTTAAGATAGGCTATTTTGATAGAATTAAGGATGATAATTGAGGATTTTACAGGAGTTGAGCGAGGGTTAAGATTTTATAAGGTTAATTAGATGGAATTTAGGATGTAAGATGATTTTTCCTCTGTGTGGAGGAATCAAGATTTTGTTAGCTGTCATAATTGCTTGTGTGTGGAGGAATCCAGGTTTGGTTCGTAAAAAAATCAAAATGTACGCAGAGGTTAATTATTATTCTAGTGAGTTTTTTGAAGTGTCTGAATTCATTAATTACATAGGCTACTTTAAAAATGGAATCGCATAACCTATCAGGCATCAGAATCTTGGTGGTGTTCTATTTTTTCAACAAATCGGTAGGTTTTTATTCGATTTGGAATATTCCATCCAAAAAACAGTAAAAGAACAATCCACAATTTCATAAAAACCAAAAATAACATAGTAATGGATGATAAAGCCAGTAAGATTTAATAAAACGCTCATAATAAAACCGAACAAATTTCCGCGTTAGGGAGGGTCAAGCAAAAAACAAGTGCAAGTGTGGCCACCGCCGACCCAAGTTTATGGTGGGGCCCGGATTATTGACGTCATGTTACATTCATGTGGATATAGAGGGTGCTACTAAGCAAGGAGCCAAACACGGGTAACCGGTGTTGTGGTGGCTCCTTGCTTGGGTCAGATTTTGCTGGACCATCGGACTTTATCTTATGCTTCCAGTCAAAAAATAATATATCTATAGATAGCGGATTTTCCTAAAAGAAATTTTGTGGAATGCTGATACGCGACACCGCGCGCATCTCATCGACCCAGTGCTGCCAGTGCAAGTTTTTATAATTATTATATAGATACATATCTATATAATAATTATGAAGATAATACTTTATTCTACCACGCAAACACAGAAAACCGTATAGAATAAATGCTACGAGAAGAAGTACAAAGGCGGCCTTATCTACCTACAAAATTATAATAAACTTACGTGAACATAAACATAAGTTGTGTTCTAATATGTTAATATTCACTTTATCATTATGGGCCCTAGTTCAGTTACTTTGTACTTGTCTTTTGATGCCTGAAATAAATGATTATCGAACTTATATGTTGAATGTTAACTCGATTTTTAATAAGCGATAATTTGGCAGTTTGACACGTCATTTAAAACAAAAGCAAAACCTTCTGCCATATTTTAATCAAAAAGGCAATCAAAAAAGGTTTTGCGCCGAACTGTTACCAAATTTTTTAATGTTTATAATATTTTGATATGGATTTCCGCAAAGTAAAGCCTGAATCTAATAATTAACGTCATTCCAACTCTCAAGTACGAGTTTTCGAAAAAAACATCATTGAACTAAGAAATGAAATAAACAAACGTGCTACACCGTTCACCAAAAGTTTGATTCAAGCCCTTGCCCTCATGTATAACTCAAAAAAACTTTCTGCGGTTGTTAAAACACCCTTTATACCATATCCCGTATAAGTGGATTCTACCAGATACCTCCCGTACAGAAATACCCCTGGTATAGTCATTGTTTCTATTGAGTGTAAGAATTATATCTCTACAGCTGGCGCCGAGAGAGATTATACCAGTGTCCGGGTGATGATAGATGTTTGGCGTAGGAATCGTTGGTACCTTACTGTTACCTTTCTGTATTTCTAGAAACGAACCGAACAAGCTATAAAAACTTTTTAAGAATCTACTGAGGGATGTACCCTAAAAGCAACGAATTTGACATTTTTGACACAGAAATTTTCGGGTCTTATTCATATCAATTTAAATAGATTAATTGAAAACCAATTAAATTCTTAACTACTAGGTAAAGTATAAAACAAAGTTTTTTTATTGGTGATGGTCAAGCGTTTGGTCACCATCTCACTTGAATAAATTATGTGGCCTAAGATGGCGCACGTTTTCCCAGAAGGAACTTATTCACCCTGGATTTGAGTCTCCAAGATTGTACTCGGGCGAGAAAACAGATGCTGGAAGCTCATTCCACTCTTTGGCCGTGCTTATTATGGACGTAAAGCAGGAAAAAACAAATAGTTATATGCTAACATAACAATCGTATTAGCTTAAAATTTAAATTTTAATTCGTAGTAATTACTACTAATAATTTTGAAATTATTTTGAACCATAATTCAAAATAATTTCAAAATTATTTCAAGATAACACTAATTTAGTGATCTCATTTTGATCTCTATACTTGGGTACCCTGTACTGAACTGTACAGAGACCAAGGTACCTAGTTAATGCTATAAGATAGTTTATGTTCGCGCTCAGAAAATTACAATTTTTTTTAAATTTCCTTATCTAGCAAATTTTTAGTTGATTTGGCGTTGTTAGCGCAGTAACACACTTCAAAATTATTAGTAGAACCAATATAAGTAGGTACCTACTTACAATTACAACAGATGGATATAATGTATTTATGACCAACCGGACCAACCTTACGGTCTTAAAATCCGATTTCATCCGATCAAAACATTACAAATAATGCTAATGAAATTAGTTACATTATCCAAAAATATTCACCCTATTCGCTATAATCCGCAATTTTACCGAAAACGCGGGTAAATGCAACTATTTCGGGTAAATTGATATGAAAGGGAGATTTAATCGAATATAGTCGAGACAGATAATCGAATGATGAGATTCGCTTTAGTTTTTTGCGGTAGCAAATGATGAATACGTATTTTTTGTTATACAGTGTAATTGTGTGTTAAAAGTGTGTATGTGTGTGTTGTTTTGATGATAAAATAATGTAACATTAATTAATATGTATAAGTTAAGAATTTCTTATGGAAAATTAAGGAAACTTTAACAAACAAACAACGAATGAAAACGATATAGTCGTAAAATTATTTTTGGCTGAAAGAGATCGCTCATAGCGATAAGGCTCTTTATACTTCGTCTATTCTGAATTTCGATCGATTCGATCTGAATTTTCGATTGTTTTATTTCTTTTTGTGGTATGAAGACGTATTTTCTATCTAACTATCTATATTTTTTTCTATTCGAATGAAATATCGTTACAAGTCGCTAAACAGTTTACTGTTTAAATATGTGTTTAAAATGCACTAAACTAATTCTAAATTTAGTTGTTTTTATTGATAATGCTCAGCCATTTATGTCGATAACCAATTTACGTTTAAAAAATAAAGTGTATACGGTACTGGAAAAAACACAATATAAATCACTTCAAAATAAATTATTTAGAAAATGAGTTATTTTCGTGAATATAATTCAACACAATTTAGCTTATTTCGCATTGGTAACATTTTTTCTATTTGCAACACATAAATCATACATTACCTGAGATTGCAAGGGTTCAAATGCTTTAAGCTTTTCCGACGCGACTTAAAATATACAAATGTATAAAAGACGCATGTTTGTCTACAACTAGCAAAATTTTTGCAAGGCCAATTTTAATGCTCACGACTTCATTTCTTTGGTGTTCTTCCTTTAATTAACGATTTAGTAAGTTTTAATTGGATACCAATTAATAGCTACGCCTTTTGTTTCACTCGTTATTTATCTTTGAGGGTAAGAAGACAATGCCATTCATAAATACAGAATTTGGGTTCATTCCAAAAAGATAAGATTTGGTCACAGGTAGTAAGATATTTAGACAGACACCTTCGCAAATTATTACTTTAAATTATACTAAAAATAGGCCAGGACTTAGCACAGGACCGTGGTGGAGTGCACAAATGAACTTCGGGAGGTCTGTACCCAGCAGTGGGTAAAATCCGGCTGCGGATGATGATGATGATACTAAAACTACATAGCTTTCTTGGTCAATTTTGGTAGAATGATTTAAAGTTCAAGTTCATTTAAGTTATGCTAACTGTTATTTACTTAGAAAACACATTACATTATGCCACCCATAAAGTTTTATTAATTTGGATAGCTAGCTTTTATTCAAAGAATTTATTAATATCTCTAAAAAGTAGTTGTAAACTTAACCACAGAATAACTAATATTAGTACTAACGCCTTAACCCAAGTAGGTTTAAAGTTATACTTACTGCTTTTAGTAAATACCTAATTTATGCTTTTAGAACGCATAAGCCAAGAACGCACCCTATGCGGATGATTTGTAAAAACCCGCGACAAAAAGTCGCGTCCTAAAATACCCTTGCCTAGCTTCCGCCGACAGGCAATTTGTCATGTGACCACTCATGCGACTAGAATCCGAGGATCCCTTTGAAGATTTGAATTTTGTTATTGTTACGGTAGGAGTTTAGGGTTAACAAGGATGAAACGGTAAGCCGTTTTGAGGTTGTTATAAGTTATTTGGAGGTAAGTAAATGTTTGTGGGTTGTAAATTGAGTTTAGTTTGTTTATTTTCTTGTAAAGTCAATTTTACAAAGTCGTAGTACAAAGTAAGAAATATTTGAATGCTTATTCTGTCCGTATTTTGTTTGTAGGTACACTTCATACAAGAAATGATAATAATAACAATCAATTTTGACGACCTCTGTGGCGCGGTGGGCGAAGGTCTGCCTGCGACGCAGGACGCGTTGCGGGTTTGATTCCTACCTCGGGACAAATGTGTGTACGATCTGCATACATTTGTTCAGGGTGTTCTGGTCGTTTTCTATGTATAGTAAAAAGTATCTATCAATGTATTGTATTATATTATGTATAATCTAGTAGGTACCCATAACACAAGCTCTGCTTAGCTTGGGGCTAGATAATACTGTGTGAATTGTCCAGCATTATTTATTATTATTTTATTTATTTTTTTAATTTTAAATACTTCTATCATTTGATTGTAATTTGCTTTGATAATAATGTTTATAATCAAGTAGTTTACAATAAATTCATGTTCAATAAGGTGCTGCGCAAACGTGGACATTTTTGTGTCTGTGTCAGATACAAGCTACCGATGAATATTTGGTTTCTATAGAACATCATCCACTCACACACTGACAACGCCCAACTCCTTGACTCCAGTACTTTACAAGGATTGTTGTCTAGGGTAGAATAGACAATTATGACGAAGTGACGTATTTTTTATCTATTCTACCCTAGATTACAATCCCCGTGCTAGGGGGGCTGCCCCCCTAGCACGGGGATTGTTGTCTAGGGTTGAAAATACGTCACTTCGTCATCCAATGCGTAAATTATTTGAAATGCATTCCATCAACTTCAATAGTGTACGCAATGTATGGCGATGCAATGTCATAATTGTCTATTCTACCCTAGACAAAAATCCCCGTGCTAGGAGGGCTGGTATCATTATGCCAAAGAATGTAACGCGAGTTTAAAACCTATCTGTCGCGCTCGCCAGCGCACGAAAGTTTGCCTGTTTTATATGGTTGCTTTTTACAGCATGTAGTTTTTTCAGCGCTACGCTCTATCTTATCATCATCCTGACTCTACAGCCGCGGGTTGGCCTTGGTCTGGTCGAGTAAATTTCTCCATTCGATCCTATTCTTGGCTTTTTCCGGTCACTCCAATTGCCTTCAGGTCTTGTTGGATCCCATTAAGCCATCTGAGTTTCGGTCTTCCAGGGGGTCTTCGGCCATAAGGTTTGCCACGAAGAAGACGTTTTGGTGCTCTGTCATCTTGCAATCGTTCTACGTGACCAGCCCATCGGAGACGATCTACTTTAGTAAACTTTACGACACTTGACTCTTGGTACAAGTTGTAAAGCTCATGGTTGTATGTTATTTACAAGCGGTTACCATCCAGTACAGCACCGAAGATTCTTCTTAATATTTTTCTTTCAAACACGAGTAGGTGGTTCTCGGTTTTATTATTTAGCACCCAGCATTCCGATCCGTACGTTAGGACTGGTCGTAGCAACGTTTTGTACAGGAGAATTTTTGATGTTCTAGATAGAGCCCTAGAGCGGAAATATTTGAGTAGGCCGAAGTAGCACCTGTTAACGGCTAGAATTCTTCTATTGATTTCCGCGTCCATCTGTCCGTCCATTTGTTTTAGTTACGAGGGAGCCAAGGTAAACGAAGTCAACGCTCTATCTAGACATATAAATTTATCAATGTGTAGTAATCGTAGCAAGACCTTGAATAGGTGAATGCTAACTAACGTTAACGAATAATTCTAATACGTTACGAAAACTAAACCGAGCCTGTAACCTCATATCGCCTCTATATGAAAATGAACTGATGTGAAATTCTTTTGTCATTAATCCAGCGATATAGCTCCAATTAATTAACATTATTCTTTTAAATCATTCATACGTTACCCTATAGGGGGCAACATGGCACACGAGTGAGTTACTGATTTTTCTACAGAAGGGCAAGGCCAATTTCAAAAAGAAAATGCACATTTCAGCTTAGATTTCGTTCTATAAATAAGTTTTGAAGATTTACATGAAATCAAACACTTGGAGTTCGATCTCCTAAAGCAGAGTACTGACTGGTATTACGGAGCGAAATGTACCATTCGCAGCAAACATGATAAAAAAATAAGAATAATGTGTAACACGTTACATTATGAGGTATTTTTTATTATAGTGCAAAAGCCCTCCCCACTCTGGGAAATCACCAAAAATTAAATAAGTTCTAAAAATTGAGCTACCGGCGCAAGAGTCCGTACGAGGTCCCAGAGATTTTCGACTCGAAGAATTAAAGAAAAGAAGGAATTCGAAGTTTGTTTTAAATTTTTGAATAAAACACCATTTTCAGTTTCAGTTTTCCCCTTAACAATGACCCTGATATCAGGGAGAAAACTGGAATAACCCATGCTGTTCGTTTTAGCCACTCAAATTTCTTTCAAATTACATCGTTTTTGATACAGTTAAGGGTGCGCTGAATGACGCTATTTCGAAGAGCGATCCATAGGAACGGGACAGAGCAGAGCAACGTCAGTGCAAATATCAAGCTTTCGCTTATTATCTATTAATTATTCAAAATATAAGCATTAAATAGAAAATGTAAACGATTACTCAAATAAAACATTTTGCTTGATTTTTGCATAAGGCGCACTCTTAAAGAGCAAAAGTTTACTCTCTGTTTAGATATCCCACTCGTGTGATTTGTTGTAACCTCATAGGATCCCATTCCTCATGTAGGGTGAAACTAGGTCATGCCTTTAATCTGCTTAATTACCATGGAAAGTAGAAAAAGGTTCGATCGACCCCATAGAAATCCCATGGGCGATGGCTAATGATGTGTTAATCCTGGATCAAGTTTTATTTTTATTTGGTGAAGTTGATCCTTTAATAGGCAGGACTTTGAGTCACCTCGTTTAAACAAAACATCACGAAAAATGCGAGAGAAATTCGTGTTTTTTTCTTTTTCGGATGTTTATGGCCGAATTTGCTGTTTAATGCATAAAACAGGTACAAATTTTTATAGAGATAGGTCTTGTCGAAATGTTGAAATTATTTCACAATGAAATGTAATGATTTTTATTTTATTTAACCAACCACTATATTTTAGTTTGGTACGTTCTTTCTCCTCACCAACCACTCATACCTATATAATACTAACTGTTGTCCGCGGCTTCGCAGGCAATTTTTAAGTAGCCTATATCTATCCCCGGGATTTCATTCACCTCCCTGCCAAATTTCATTAATATCTGTTCAGCCGCTAGGCGTGAAAACGTAACGGACAGACAGAGTTACTTTCGAATTTATAATATTAGTATGGAAATGGATGTGTGGTTGATGACGACCACAAACTGTCAAATTCATATGAAAAGAAATATTTTTTCGTATGAATTTGACAGTTAGCGGACCGCGCGGGCTCTGCCTGGTGAGAGGTTAATAGTTATAACACAAATTACTAATTAGCATTGCCATTCAACGTGGCATTGCTGCCAGCATTCTGGGCACTTTGCCTTCTGGTGACGGCTTAGATTTTTGGAAAATAGATTCAAGTGTAAATATTTGTTATAATTATTGTATTCTGTTATTCTAATTTTCTTTAAATAAATATTTGACTCAGTTATAATTATAAATTCTAATTTCCTGTACAAAACACATTTGCTTTTATTTCATCGAAAATCTCAATACAATCTCACTCCTTGTACCAGACTGTAGTCTCAGGTGTTTTTGTAAAGTGTGCAAAGATGGCGGCCAATTGCCAGTAGAAAATGTCCTCGTAATAATGAAATTAGATAATTTGGGCACATCTGTTGTATGGAGCCAGTTAATTTTGAATTGTTTGAAAGGTGATTCGATAGGTGTGATGGGACTTTATAAAGTAACCCTCCTTTAACAAGGAGGTTAATAAGTTTATTGATTGTTAAAGGTAAAAAATTTGTAGTAGGTAAGCATACAGTTTTTACTGCACTAAGTTTTATCGTCATTCAGTTTTCGTTTCACAAAGGGAATTGGGTTCAACTGAATCTCGACGTAAACAATGAAATCGACACTAATCAGTGTAAGCGTTAAAAAGTTTGTTAAGTACCCTCAAGTAGGCCGTAATTTATGGTAGACAGATATCAAACATCATAACAAAACGTTGTAATAAAAAAAAAATTCAAAACCACTCATCTCCGAAGTTATAAAAAGAATGGTGAAAAAAGAGGGTGGGTCGAT
Source organism: Eupithecia exiguata (assembly GCA_947086465.1). Classification (NCBI taxonomy): domain Eukaryota; kingdom Metazoa; phylum Arthropoda; class Insecta; order Lepidoptera; family Geometridae; genus Eupithecia; species Eupithecia exiguata. The sequence goes on from OX352246.1 coordinate 2,504,540, forward strand.
TTTTTTGATGACCAATGTATAAGTAAAAAAGTGTCATGTTATGTTTGTACCTAGGTAATGATAATATATCTCATTATTATTTGTCGTGAGAATAAAAAAGTTTATAAAACGACGCAGATAAAATGAATAATATCGCTCGCAAATCGGTTATGTAATGATAGCAGATCACGTTCCTCATGTTCGTTTTATTATAGACAAAACTAACATGAGGAAAGGTCGAAGATTTGACTCAATTACCAAAGGACGAGAACCGAAGGGTGTTTTGGGCAAATTATTTTTAATTTTTTATAAATAATGATAAATAAAGTTATTAAAACTTTTTTTTCTCTATTTCGACTTTTTGTTACATGCGCCTTTTTAACTATCGGGGGCAGATTTAATTGTGTCAGAAATTAACGATGGCCTGCGACGCACGCGGACCAAAAGTCAAAAAGTCAAAAGTCAATAACTTTATTTCTTTAGGCTTACAAAGAAGCACCTAGACAAGTCAAATTTTATACATAAATAACAACAGCCCACCATGCCACAGAGGTCGCCGTAGAATAGGTAGAATTATTATTCAACAAGGAAATGGCGAAGTAAAAGTTTTCTATAACAATTTAAAACTTATCTTTCTCTAAACCCCGTGGCTCGTGAGCACCTTTTGAGTCAGATACAGTAGTATAACAAGGTAAATCGCTATGAACCCACAAAAAATCCTCTTATTCAATATCCAAAAAGATTTTCCTCAAACCAATCCTTTTCCATCCTTTTTTGATACAAACTGAATCTTATATCAAAGCACTAAGGTTCAACTAAAAGCAAAACCATTTTTGTAAAGGCTAACCGCTACAACTCAACCACGAATTAACTCTCACCTAATCTATGACTGAGGTAACTTTTATAAGCTTCAGGTTGAAGGCAATTTAGTCTCTACTATACATGATTATAAGGATTACTTTTCCTTGCGTAATAAAATGAGCCCTTAACACAATTTTTCCTGCTCTCGTCAAGGGCTCAGTGAAGCGTTCACGTGAAAATTATGCCTTATGAAGTGATTCCGTGAATCGTTCAACAGATTTTTGAGATTTTTATCCCACTAATATCATGTACTAGCTTCATCCCGCGGTTTTGCGTGCAATAGAAAACAATTTAGTAATTTTACGTTTATAACCTTACTAGCAGCGCCTTGCGGTTTCACCCGCGTAGTTCCCGTTCCCGTGGAATTCCGGGATAAAAAGTAGGCTTATGTTCTATTCCAGACTATAATCTATCTCTGTGCAAAATTTCATCCAGATCCGTTCAGCCGTTCTGGCGTGATAAGGGAACAAACATCCATCCATCTATCCATCCATCTAAACTTTCACGTTTATAATATTAGTGAGATTAGTGAGATGGATACTATAACGGGGTATCACTTAACGCTAATATTATAAATGCGAAAGTTTGGATGGATGGATGAATGGATGTTTGTCACTTCTTCACGCCAAAATTACTGAACTACTGTAAACTTAAATTTTGCCTCGCTCTAAGCCTTTACTTTTTTGCTTTGTAGTGCGTAATTTGCACTGGGGTAATCTTCTACGAAAATTTTCGATTTCGGCAGGATTCGAACCCGCGCCTCGCCTTTAGTAACAGACCAGACAGTACCTTTACTTTTTATCCCATAAATCAGTTCCCATTGAATAGAAATAACCTTAAGAGGCGAACCTGGCGTGTTTGCTTGACAAACTAGGACTACATCTCAGAACTCACGGGATTCCCGTGGTTAAAATCTCGAATTACATAAAATTCTACATTTTGTCTTTGGTTCCTTCAACGTGAAAACACGATTAAGAAAAAAATTACGATAGAAAAAATCATGAAATTGCACTGTTTTGCACACAATTTGGATTTTAGGAACCCAGCGGTCTATTCAAATTACTTATGTTTTGATTCGTAGGTTATTAATAATTACTTGGTTCCTTCAGATACCGTTGAAAGATTTTTATAATCTGTGTAATTTTCTTGTAAATAGGCAAAAACTCCAATTAGCACTTGCGTCGTTCCAAAATCGCATGCTCTGTCTCGTTCTTATAAACGCAAAATCCTGTGCCTGTCCTTTTAACAAAATGGTGCGCATTACACCCTCTTAAAACGTTCCATAGAAACAAGGCGTGCAAAGCTGCGGGTAGAAACTAGTAATCATTGTAACGGGATATACAGGATGTCTTTTTGAGATGAGAGTGGATGGCCAAATTGATTTCTTTTAATATTTATTAAAAAAAAATTCAAAATTCAATAACTTGGCTTACAAAATAAGCACTTAGACAAGTCAAACAGTTTAGTTAATGAACATAACAGGTGAAAATCTCTGCTCTCCATAAATTAACAATTTGTTCAACAACTGTATCATTTGACCGACTCCTTTAGTAACACAAAGAAAACTTCTCAAAACATCAGTTTTTCAGTTTTATACGGTTTTGTAACAAACGGACGATTTCTCTTCACCAAGAAGTCAAACGCTCGCGTGAACACACAATCGCTAGTGTTTTGTTCGTGTGTCAACAAAATTGATAAAGTGGAAACAATCTTAAATCTCTTTTCAAGTATTTTTCATAAAAACAAAAACATCAGCAAAACGCATCAAATATTCATATGATCGCCATTTGTCTTCCTCAAGAGCCTTCAGTTCCCGTCTCATCTTCACCCTTATTTCCACGTAATAAAAAACAAATGATTATTTCCCATATTTTTACATAGATTAGGAAGGTTTCCCACTATACGAAAGAGGTAAAAGAAAAGTACAAAGAGTAAAAAAGGCATGTCTTTCTCAAAAAGATAAATTTTGAATTGTATTTTTTGACTTATTCCGAAAGATTATTCAAAGAGTCAAAGTTAACGGACGACAATCATACCGGCCCGATTTACTTTCGAAGAAAACCACCCGCGACATATCATGCCACAATAATATAGTTATTGCATTATGTTATTGTTAGTTAATCTGGTTCTCTATAAGATAACATAAAATAAAAATAACAGATTTATGAAAATAATGCATACCTACCTTTTTAGTTTTAAGATTGTCAATTGTTATTTTGCATTTACGACTTACACTTGCTAAAACTAAAGCTATAAAACTGTTTGTTTATTTCTTCAAGTGATTCGAGTGTGATTGGTCCTTTAAAAGTTATCTAGTTTATTAAAGGTGCGTGCGGGCGGAAGCAGTCGCCGGCGGAAACGAGTCGGCTTCTTTGGCGGCGAGATCAATGGTGTTTCGGGATACGAGAGGTACACAGAGTATAGACCGACTGATGAATGCGCGTTTTGATGTTGTGGACCAGTGGAGATTTTAATATTTCTGAATTAGTGTATATCTAACCTAAAAAAATAAGAATAATAATAACGCTGGACAATTCCCACAGCATTATTCTAGCCCCAAGCTAAGCAGAGCTAGTGTTTTGGGTACTAGATAACTGATATACATAATACAATACATTAAGTTCATCATCATCCAAGTTTCATCATAAACCGTTATGAATACAGCTCAATATCAAACCTTTTCTATAACCGCAGCTTCTTTGAAGTACCGCGTAAACAATAGAACCCATGCAAACATAGGTAGGTAGGTAGGGAGTCCATTTTAGCTCCTCTGGGAATCTTTGTCGCGATATGATCAGTCGGTAGATTTTCCTAAGGTACAGGGAAACAGAGGGGCTGGCATCAGATTCTTTTATTGCTTGCTTACATTGGTTTTACTTTTGCTTACCTATAACAAGGGGTAGTTATAGTAGGTACTTGTGTTCGTTTCTAAACATGATGCTTGAAAGAAATAAATTTGAAACTTCGTGTTGTTCTATATTGTGAAATCTGGTCCAATCCTTAAAAGAGTGCACAAGACAGCATCAACCTCAATGACCTAGTGTTTTACAGATAAAGTAGTCTAATAAAATGCTAGTTAAGGATATGTATTATTTATTCAGCTTCTATTTATCTGAAAGTTATCACACGTATTTTGTTCAGTTTGAACGACATTTTGGCGCTTGCCACAAAGAAAACCTTCTAAACTTGTGAGGTATCTATAAAACTTGGAAAAGTTCCTAAATATATACAAATGTTTATTAACAAAGCAAAATTACAATTAAACAATTGAAACAAATTAGAACTAGTAATAGCAATTGAAATAATTGAGCTAACTGCAGACTGATTCAAAAAGTTTACAGGTAGCTCAACTGATCCATATCACTACCAATCGGAAGCGTCCCCAAGACGCTAGCTGTATTGCCCCGCTGTTAATACTACTACTAATGATACACACGTAGTTAAATATTTTGCTTAATTCCTCTGTTCCTTTAAAAAAACTATTAATAAATTCTGATAAAATTCAGAAGCTCATGCTTACCCCACTGATATGTACCAAAGAGCCGTCAAAGTGTATTAATGAGATGGGACTCTCATATTTTTAAATCTTTGATGCTTTTAGACTCATTTCCCGTGAAAAGGTACCATTGTGATGTATTTTTTGATGTCGTGCATTCTGTTGTTATGATTCCTTTGAAATTTTAATGAATACGGCGGCGCTACAATTACCTATCTTCGTGCTCAGTATGTATTTATAATTTTACCGTTGGCATGAGTGCTTTTGGAGGACATCGCTTTTTTAACCAATTTCAAAAATAGGAGCAGGATCTTTGTTCGACTATATGTATGTTCACCAATTTATCCGTCAATAATGAGAATTCCTAGAATGCTCCGAGAAGCAATTGAAATTCAAAAACATCTGAATAATTTCAATAGAGAAGATGGTTGGAGAGTACCTGCTGCTTGGGATCCAGTCCTACATCGAGTCAGGTCCCACACCCAGCAATCCATAGCTACAACCCATCAAGACACTGTTAGTGATTACTGCGTACATACGGAACGTTATAATTAAAGTTGTGTATAATTGACGGTAGATATGCAAAATTCAAATTACTTGTGAAGACAAATGTCACCTCAGACTGCCTGTGACCATGGAAGCTGAAAAGCCTCGAAACGTCAGGTTATAAACAAAATATAAAATATACGCGATCAATCCGGTTAAAACAGTGTTTTATTATGAGTTCTCGCGAAAATAACCTTAGAATATACTATGAGAATATAGAATTCGAATTACAATCTGCAAAAAATCGCGCCCATCGACGTTACGTTGCGTAAATACTGTCGATTGAAGTTTTTTTCTATATTTTTTTATTAAGAAAACAAAGCTTCTTCAGTCCTTCATTCTAATTTATAGGGCCAGTGACTCTTCGCTTAACTAATTCGCGCACGATCAGAAGGTAACGCAACCATTTCGAATCAAACGGAACAAGCGCGTTAGGACATTTACTTTGACAAGGATCCAATCCAGCACATTCTCAAAGCGCGAATATACGTTTCGTTTTACCTATTATTTTGCTGCTATAAAACTGTCACCAGAAAAAAGTAATTTTCTACCGACCCAGAAATTGTTTCCTACAACTCTGAAACTCAATTTGTCCTAATAGAAACCCTTCGGTCCTTTATTTCCGGTCTATTACCTGACCACAAACCAGGTTACGCCATTTTGACCAGCACCACCTTTGAATTATTAGATTTGAGGGTAAAATGGGACAGAATTTCTTTTACGACAGATGCAGTAAAAGAAAATAAAGTGAGTGTTTATATCCGAAACTTATGTTTTAATTTTTTTTATGATATTGCTGGTACATTATTACATACAGCATTATTCTAGCCCCAACCTAAGCAGAGCTTATGATACATGATACTACATGGATATACATATTTTTAGAATAGCAAACACCCAGAACACCCTGAACGAAAATCTGCAGATCGTATAAACATTTGTTCCGAGCCGGAACGAACCCGCAACCTCCTGCGTCGCAGGTGAACTCTCACCCGCTGTGCCACAGAGCTGATTTAAATTTGATTTTCCGAACAGACAAAGCGTAAGTTTTGGAACTTATTTCACTTAGAGCTTTATTTTTAACAGTGCCGATATACAGTTCTCAACAAAACCTCATAAACTTCCAAGTCAATGTCCTCCAGCTACCTGCTAACAATATACACCTATCGACAATATACAGCTACCCTATAAATAACATTTGTACCTGAAATAAAAGGACAGTAAACTGTGCCCTGCGCATTAATCGCGAGACCTCTGCTAGAATGGCTTCATTTACGATTTTTATTTCCGGTTTAGGGATGGGGTGCTATCCGGATTAAGATGTCGATGAAACTATCTAATAATTAAATGTTATAGGTACCTTTCAGATACATACACAGACTGATGAAAGTGTGACCAAAAATCACAAAACTCATGCTGGATTTTTAGTATGATTGTGATTTTTGTCTCTTTTGTCTCAAGTGGTTTCAAATCTGCTAAACTAGATATCACATTTGAAACCCTTTGAGATTTTAAAAATCACAAGAGTTGTAGTAACTACAATTCAATTTTACATTATCCACTTTAAAAAAAGTAATCCACCAAAAATTGCTCAAAAATTGTTTATATTCAATAAACAAAAGGAAAAGCATTGCCATACAGCGGAGCTATGCATGGCTGCATTGGGTTTTGGAGACGTGACGTTAAGTTTCAGTTGAGATACCTGTAGATTGTTTGCTACAGTCTGTCAATGTCTAAAATGTCTGTTAGTTCAATTGTTTCAATTGTAAATCCTAGTTCTAATTTGTTGCTTTTCTTTGATTGTAATTCTCTTTGTTAATAAAGACTTTACTAGAGAAAAAAATATTAAAGAATCATTGAATCATTAGCACACAGGTCACAAAGGTTTTTGAGTTATGCTTTTAAGACATCTTTTTTTTTGTTCTATTTTATCGATATAAGCGTTAATCGAGATCTTTTCCCCTCACTAAACATAATAAGCGCTATCGGTGTATTGAGATTAACCTTCCTTTATAGCAGCAGGTTAGTGTACATTAAATTTAACGGTTCTTTCATTGGACCCTGGATTGGCTTGGACAAAGATGCCAAGTGCTGGTCCGACAGTTTATTTTATTTCAGTAGTGCCGTTAATGCGGAAAGAAATGGGATGGGAATTAAGAAAAATACATTAAAAACGAAACAGTCACTATCTAAGAAAAAAATCGGGTTATTCCAGTTTTCCCCCTTGAAAATCCCTCATGAGGGGGAAAACAGGAATGGAAAAAAAAACACAAATCTGGTTTTTCCCCCTTTTGTTTGTTTGAGAAATAATATTACTCTTTTTATTTAGGTTCTAGTTTCTTCGCGTGGCTTTGCACACGTTGTTTCTTTAGAAAGGTTTAAACGTTGTATCTATCTGATGGGAGCTCATTGATGGATAAAATTTGCCTATCTGTTATTTATTCTTTGCTGGACTGATTTTAATGTTATTATTAATATGAATATGAATGATTTTTTACGACACGCTAATTTGCGACGTGTGCGAGTCAGACGCGCGCACGAAGGGTTCCGTACCATTATCTATAAAAACGGAAAAAAAACACGTTTGTTGTATGGGAGCCCCCTTAATTATTTATTTTATTCTATTTTTTGTTTTTGTTGTTATAGCGGCAATAGAAATACATCATCTGTGAAAATTTCAACTGTCTAACTATCACGGTTCATGAGATACAGCCTGGTGACAGACAGACAGACGGACAGCGAAGTCTTAGTAATAGGGTCCCATTTTTACCCTTTGGGTACGGAACCCTAAAAAGGTAGATGTACCTATCTGTCTACTAAAATAATTATCTGGGGTTACTCACTCGCCCTAATCAATAGCACCCACACATCCTTTATCAAACACAATACAATCAGAGGACCCTTACGCTGTCGGCGACTAATTAGTCGCTCGAGCGATTTTCAATCGCGCGATTGTCGCGGTTGGGTTAATGAAAAATCGGGCGGAAAGCTCTGTGAATTATTTGACCGTGATTTTGGTTAATTAGTGAATTTTTGGAAGGATTTGAAGCAATTTACGAGGGAAGGTAATGTGTTTACGAATAGAGAATCCAATTAAAATAAAAAAACATACCTACCTTAATTACTATGAAAGTTTTCATTCAAAGCTTTTATAATTTTGAACTTGCTGTTTCACATACAACGAAACTTTTCCGTTTTGGTATTGTGTAAACTCGTACTAGCGACTAAGGTATGTAGATACAACAAGAATAAAGTTAAAAACTACAACCCGACTACGTAAAAGTTATAGGTAAACGTTGTTCAGTCACAAATTATAGAATTTCAAATATTCTTATCCAGTTTCGGGTTCATATTAAATATCTGATAAAATCATCAGGTTTTGTTCTCCTTCATCTCTTGTTTGAAATATTTACATTCACATTGACAAAATAGAATGACGTATCGGTCATATTTGATAGGCATAGAGTTGATGAAAATAGGTCGTAGGTATTGTAATTTTTCTCTATGGGGCCTGCGGCCTGTGGCTACGTAAACTTTATTACGCGTTTTGTAGGCTTATTCAGGGGCGGAGCCCTAAATCCTATAGCCTATAACCATCGGGGTATTAAGACGAATCAATCGATATATAATTTGTTGAAATCGAACCAGTAGTTTCAGCGCTACGTAGGAACAAAGAAATTGGCCACATACATACAAACATAGGGTGCTAACCTCATAACCCTCCCCTGTCGGTAGTCGGGTAAAAAATAGTACCAAAACCTACGCACCATTAATACAATCCCTCAAATAAAAGCTTTCTTAATAATCTTTCTTATCAGATTACTCATCCCCTTTCATCCAAAATTACCCTTTCAAAACATCAGGTGCGCTGAAAAATTAAAATTCATTCTTACAAACAAAAAGGTCGTTAAATTAGAAAAAGTGCCTCCAGGGAGGCAAGTGCAAGTACCCTTATCCATCTGAAATAGTCAGTTTTACGATCCTATTATAAAATGGTCTTTATGTTCATTTTATTGCTAAACGACTTTACGTAATTTCGTCACGGCGTTGGAGATTTGATGAAAGATTCGGTCAGTAAAGTTTGATCAATCAAAAGTTTGAGTTTGACGGTTTATGGGTCATTGGGCTTGTTAGTTGGAATTTGATGGGTCAAATTATCTATTTAAACTTTAAAATCTGTATGACAGGAAGAAAGACTTTGCATGTTGGCCAATTTATGTTGAGCTTTGTTTCGTGTGCACCTATCAGCACATATATGTCCACAGCTGGACGTGCCGCACAGAAACAAGAGTTTTCCATAATCACGATCCTTGGCAGGCTGGTTATTCCAGTGTGGGTGTTGAATAATATACAAAAGGAAGCAACCACGTTCAGTTTATTTTAATTATTCAGGTCCTGCTCTGGTAGGTTCCCCTAGTCTCATCATCATCAGCCTATATTAGTCCACAGCTGGACATAGGCCCCTAATGAGCGCCATAGTGTTCAGCTTCAGCTTGACGCATACAGCATCTGACAGCAGTCTTTTCCAGGTCGTTATCCCACCTGGCCGGAGGGCGTCCTACACTACTTTCACCGAGTCCGTTAGTTTGATCTTACTATATAGTAAGATCAAACTAATGGATTGGTGAATATCCGAATCCGAATCCGAATGGCCGTGGATATCCACGGCCTGAGTTGGAGGGGTCAATTCTTAAGTCGTCGCGGCTTTTCGCGTGTCCAAGCTGTCAAATAATCGCGAGCATCGTTTGAATTCCTAACGGTTTTGGTGAAAACCTTTCTTGACATGTCGCGAGGCATCCATTGAGATGGTCACAGACGCGTTGAAACTCGGAGTCTTATATTACATATTCTTATGTTAAATATTCTTATGTTATGGTAAATATTAGTTATATTAAATATTCTTTGCCCTGCAGAATTTTAGACACTTTTAACAATTCAAAACAAACCATACACAAATTCCATATTGACATCTAAGGTATTCCGTCAATCCCCTCGCATAAACAATAGATATAAAACGAGCCAAGTGGAACACCCTCTATTCAGCCGCGTCAGCGTCACGCCTGTCTACGTACAGGGGGCTCCAAATGTGAATTTCCGGCTACCAGCTATTTTTGAAAGGTTTTAAGTTGCGAAAGGGTTGACAGTTGAGTTTTAAAATCTGGTTGATGTGTTAGCTTATGGGAGTATTTTTGTGAGAATAATGCGTCTTTCCGGTGTCATTTCATGAATAAATAACAATAATAAATAAATAATGCCGGACAATTCACACTGCATTATCTAGCCCCAAGCTAAGCAGAGCTTGTGTTATGGATACTAGATAACTGATATACATAATATAATACAATACATAGATAGTTTTTTTTTATTATACATAGAAAACGACCAGAACACCCTTAACCAATGTCTGCAGATCGTACACACATTTGTCCCGAGGTGGGAATCGAACCCACAACCTCCTGCGTCGCAGGTAGACCTTCGCCCACCACACCACAGAGGTCGTCAATTCATTTTGAATTTCTGAAATAAATTTGTTACCAGCATCTTATCGATTCGTAATAAGGGTGTGGAATTTATTCTGTAACTTACCTGACCTTACAACCGAACGTAAAATATTGCTTAATTTTTTCACCTCTCTACTATAAGATTTTTTATAGAAAGTAAATGCGTCTAAACTTGTTATTATTATTATTATATGTAAACTACAGTAGTCAAGGTGCATTAAATGTTAAGGAGAACTCAGTGCCTAGACAAACCTAACATAGGCTTTAAGGCACTACTAACCAAGTTATGTAACCAATGTTTTATGAATAAATTATATATCTATATATCTATCTGTTCGGGCACTGATCCGGCTCCATTGAGGCCCTATTTTTTATTTCGTTTTATTAACGTTTTGCTTTCTACGTTTTATCTTTTCAATCTCTATTTTCTATTATTAATCTAACTCCGTTTTAAAACTACAAAATTTAGCTTCAGCCTATGTAAGCAACCTTTATATACAATAATACGTTTGAAATTACCTAACCCGATGGACTGGACAGTCTCGAAATGGAATCAATCACAGAACAACGGCACCTGATGCCCGCTACAACAACCGGGACGGTTTTGTTGCATTTGCATAAACTGTATTGACATGTGACCAACGTAATTGAGATTTAGTGAAGCAATGTGTGTGTCAGTCTCTAATGTGGTCCTCCGAAACCACATTAGAGACCATAAAAAAAACTGGAGAGGACGAAATTTAATTTCTGATTAAATTTTGTCTTGATTTGACCGTAATTTTTGACTAAAATGTCTGTCATTTTTAAACAATTGATAACGGCTGTTTGTATTGATCAAAAGAAAAATAGTCATAAAAACGTAAATTAGATGGGCGGCCTTATCGCTTAGAAGCTACTACTGTCTTAATAGCTTTTTCTCTGTTTGTGCAGTAATAATGCTTCGAAATTCCTTTCTAGTTAGTAATAAAGTTTTTATTTAACGTGCATGCTATGCGAAATGGTTTTTATTTTGTGCTTAGCTATAAAAACTTGCATACGTGGTTAATGCTCACAATTTCGTGTAATATCGTAAGTTGACCAAACCTTGGAGTTATCATTCGACCGAACGATAAAGAAGGCAGTTAATAAGGAGCGTCACGAATGCTGTTGCGATACGAAATTCTGTCAAAGATCAACTACAACAGAACAACCAAAGCACTTTGGTATTCTTTTTCTTTAAATTGATTCAAGGAAGGGTTTCGAAATGACTAATGTATAAATAAATAATAAAATAAATAATGCTGGACAATTCACACAGCGTTATCTAGCCCCAAGCTAAGCAGAGCTTGTGCTATAGGTACTAGATAACTGATATACATAATATAATACAATACATAGATAGATATTTTTTATTATACATAGAAAACGACCAGAATACCCTGAACAAATGTCTGCAGATCGTACACACATTTGTCCCGAGGCGGGAATCGAACCCGCAACCTCCTGCGTTGCAGGCAGACCTTCGCCTACCGCGCCACATCGATCGTCAATCTAACTAATCTAACTGATTTGGGTCCGATTGAACGCGATTAACATATGATAAACTCAGTTTAGGGTTTAAAGCAGGCGCGTTTAACGTATATGATGATGATGATGATTCTTGGTTAATGACAATATGGTCTGGTTAGACACAATCCAGCTTGTGTCAAGTAATGGAAAATTATGTAAATTATATTAGTCATTAAATTATCCCTTCCTCCCGGACCTCGGCCACGAGCACACGTATTACTCACTCCACGAAAGTTTTTTACTAAACTAAAATTAAAATTCTAGTCAAAATATTCCACTAAAAAAATAGGACAGCATAAGCTACAAGAGGTGGACAAATAACGCGCACGAGAGTTGTACGGCCCGGCGGCGCATCGGAACATCAACCCGCATTCATTGAAGCCATTGCCGCACCCACCGCACTGCACCGCGCGTCCCCCGTGTTGCTCTTCGCTGCGGCGCTGCCCGTCCGAGTGAGTCACCTCAAACTATTCATTGACTCCTTTGCACAGCGCGCCTTGATCACCTCTTTGCGTATATGAGCGCCTAGTACTCGCTGCGCTTGTTAACTGACACGCGCTTAGTATCTTCTGACAAGCTAAAAGGCGTTTCGTGCCTACCTACATCTACATACAAATTTAGACCAGATTAACTAAGCTTTTACTGGAATTATTTTCTCCTGGACTACGCAAAATGCCGCCCATACGAACACCTCCTAAGAAAACTCCTACAGATTTTATGGACGCAATCTCTACCTCAAACGTGCCCCTAAACGAGCAGGCGCTAATTCACCAATGTTCGTCAGAACCAAACCTCAATTGCTCAGAGATAGCGCCAGAATTCGGAACACCTAGAGGCAATACACCTTCTTTTCTTCAACGGCGTAACAGCATAAAGCGTAAAGCCCCGTATGAAGGGTGTGACGGCGGGACTCTAGCCTCATTCATGAATGAGATGAGAAACCTGATGTCAAATTTTCAAACAGAGCAAAACACTAAATATGAAAAGCTGATAGCGATGGTTGACGAATTTCGGACCGCAGTTGATCTATTAACAGTCAAAAACGAGTCACTGCAGTCCCACGTAAATACGCTCGAGACTGAAAAAAAGTCAAACCTCCAGTACATTGCTGCGCTAGAGGTAAAATTGGATAGCTTCGAGCGTCAAGCCAGATCAACTTGCCTTGAGATTCGTAATTTGCCTTTGTCGCAACCGGAAACTAAATCATCGCTGATAGACAGTGTTATAAAGATTGGTAGAGCGCTCAACGTGCCTATGTCTACCACCGAAGTGAAAGACATCTATAGAATAAATAACACCAGAGACCCAGCCTCAAAAACACTGATAGTTGACTTCACTAGTGTGCTTATGAAGGAGAACTTCATCTCCAAGTACAGAAAAGACGTAAAAGGTAATAACCGACGTACAACCGAAAAGCTGAGAATCTCGGGGACGGTCAAGCCCATTTTCATATCCGAAAATTTAACACAAAAATTAAAAAAGCTTTTCTATGAAGCCAGAGAGCACGCTAAAGCCAATGACTATAAATACTGCTGGGTATCAAATGGAAAAATTTTCCTGCGCAAGCGAGAGGGAAGCCCCGCGATTAGGGTTAATAGTGATGCAGACTTCGCTTTGTCCAATATGAAATGACTAGATTATATGTACACTTTGCTCGTAATTGTAGTTAATGTAAATTATAATTTCTGGTATTATTTAGTAAGTTACTCTATTTTGTTTGATGAATCTAAGAGGTATGTAAACATTTATTACACAAGAACAATCCCACACACAATCACTCTCTCACACTCTCTCCTCTGGAGTTGCTATCTTTTCGCTGGTTTTTACCAACATTCGATAACTAAATCGGTATTCGCTAATCATATTAGCTCGTGCATAGATTTTTCAAACACTGCATTGACCTTGTCCCCTCTGTACTTTTTTCAATCAAATAATGGATGATCTAGTCAATTTAGCTGAAGATATTGAAAAATCCTATAATATATCAAATTCTCATAACTGCTCTCCCGAAGAATCCTTTAAATATCTCGACGCGGATAACCTTAAAATATTACATCTTAATATAAGAAGCTTAAATTGTAATTTTAATGGCCTTCTAGTCCTGTTACATAGAATAAAATCACAGCTTGATGTGGTGATCTTAAGCGAATGTTGGCTCAGTAAGTGTCCCATTCTACCTCATCTACCTGGATTCCGCTCCTATTCATCTGATTTTAAGACGCAAAATGAAGGCGTAGTTGCATATGTTCGAGATACGTTATCGTGTAATGTCGAAACACAATCATTTATTGATGCAAACTGCCTTTTATTAAAATTTGATAATAATATTTCTATAGTTGCACTATATCGTCCCCCATCACAAAAAAATATCGACGGATTCCTTAACTGCCTAGATATAATGCTCAACGACTTAAAAAGTTTTCAGTCCACCTTAATCGTCGGTGATATTAATATAAACATAGCCACGAACTACAGTGACCCTAATTCTGACGAATACCTGAATCTAATAGCATCGCATGCTATGTACCCTGCCTACATTTTGCCGACTCGCCTAGATAGATGCCTAGACCACGTAATAGTAAAATCACCTCTCCCTGTCACTTCGCTTATTCTAGACTCTGTAATAACAGACCACGCCCCCATACTGTTTTGCTTACACACCGCCAACCAAATTAAACCTAAAAAAATATTCACCCCGAAGTTAAATGTTTCTGAAATCATAAAAACAATAGATAATTATGATTTTTCTTCTATCTTAGTTTGTCCTGACCCAAATATAGCTACAGGGTCCCTACTAACAATATTATCGACAATTATCCGAACACATACTAAAACAACAACCTCAAGTAAACAGCACACTATAAAGCCATGGATTACGCCTGGGTTATTGAGGTGTATACGACATAGGGACAAGCTATACCAAAAATACTTGAAAAATAAAAATAACCTAATCATAAAAACTTCTTTCATGCGCTATCGTACCTTTTGCAATAATTTGTTAAAATCTATAAAAAATGAGTATGAACGTAATGAGCTTCAGAAAGCTAGAAATAACCCAAAGGCAACTTGGGATGTAATTAGAAAAATCGCAAAGTTAAACCGAAAACACTCGACATCAGAGGACTTGCTAAAACTGGACAATAATCCTAAACAATCAGCAAATAGAGTCAATCGATTCTTTGCTAGCGTAGGAAAAAAGCTGGCGTCTAATATAGCTCTACCAACGAATCCCATAACTCATCATTACCTAAACCTTAATACCGCACCAGGTGACTCTATGGTTCTATGGCCTACCGACAGTCAAGAAATAGAATATATTATATGCAGCCTAAAGGATAAATCTGCTGTTGGATGGGATGGTATCCCAACTTCCGTTGTAAAAGGGGCCAGATCTACCCTTGCCCCTTTACTAATATCCATCTTTAACCTTTGCCTCTCTACCGGTACCTTCCCCACTGCGTTCAAAAAAGCCATTGTCCATCCGATTTACAAAAATGGCGAAAGCCACGATGTAAACAACTACAGACCAATTTCAGTATTGAGTGTCTTTTCAAAGATCTTTGAAAAGGTAATCAACCGGAGGCTCACAAATTTTCTTACTACTAAAAACATTCTAGCCTCAAATCAATATGGGTTCAGACGCAACATATCCACTGAAGACGATGTTTCTGACCTTACTACCATGATTGCTAAAAACGTCAACAAAGGTCTCAAAACTGTGGGTGTCTTTCTTGACCTTTCGAAGGCCTTTGACACTGTCTCAGTCCCTCTACTGTTAGACAAATTGGAAAACATAGGGATAAGGGGCAGTGTCAAAGAACTATTCGAGAGCTATCTTTCTGACCGCCGACAAATGGTGAAAATAAATAATACCCTCAGTGAAGAAGAAACACTCACTTTCGGTGTTCCCCAGGGTAGTGTACTGGGGCCGCAACTTTTTTTGATATACATTAATGACCTTTGCAAACTCACACTCCCTAACTGCTCAATATTCACTGTAATGTTATTAATTATGTACCTTTGTTGTTCATTGTTGATTTCGTGAGAATAGATATTATATATCATTCTTATCACTTGAAAAGGTGCTTTTCAGTCTGTAAATATAATAATACTTAGATTTCTTGTTTTTCTACTACCTATTCTTAGAATTATCTCATCTAATGTGATTTTATGAATTGGTTCATGCCAATGTTTATTTTCAATCTGTTGATATATTCTATTTCTTGCACATTATAATAAGATTACTTACTTTATAATGAAAGTTTCCGTGTTGGTTTTATCATTAAATACTATTCCAGAGCTGGTAATTGAGCATTTAGACCATTAAATCCAAATTTCTATCTTAAAAATATCTTGAGCTTGTTGAACAGTTCTGATTTTTCTGATGCGAAATTCACTATTTATTATTAAATTTTCTTACGATTTCAACATGAAATTGTCGTAATTACATTTTGACAGATTGTCATATTTTTGTAAACAAGGTGTCAAAATGTCTTGGTTCATAGAGGAATGTGGTCAGGTTGTATACATTTCGCACGGAAACTTTTTATCAATAAGGTCTCGTTGATGTTTCTCTATGTTTTTTTTAGTAAAACCTTAGTAAAAAACATTAGTCAGTGAGTATTCGAACTATTGTTTTGGAACTTCGGAATTTGAACGCTCGAGCATATATAAGGTGCTCGAGTCGCCCTACAATTGAGTTGACTCCCGGACTACAACCAGGAAAGTCATTAAGTACTTAACTAATCTTCATCAGCTACCATGCTCTAAACTCTTAAAGAAAGTCTTGAAGAAAGTCTTAAAGCAAACCTGGACACCCTAAAAGATTCTCTGAACCTTTGGTGACGAGGACGGAGCCTAACACCCGTCTTCTGGGTCCACTACTACACCTGCTGTAGAAGACGGAGCCTAGACCCTGACTCCTGGGTCCACCTGAAAGCCCAGATCTTCTCCGGAGAGCCTGCTGTGGGAACTCGTAAACCTACTCACACCCGATTTCTTTGCAGTTAAATTCAATAACCCACGGCCTTCCAGCTGCAGCAGATCCGGCTCCAAGCAGTTCCGGCCTCAGTCAATAACAGCTCCATTCAGTACTTCATCATCGCTGACCAACTTCTAATTCCGGATCCCTCAATTCTAAAAATAAGGTTAGGCTAAGACTCATCTCATTTGTAAATCCATCTTTTAAAATAAATCCTGTAACAATCTTAAAGCCTTTTCTTTTCTGAAACTAATAGGATCTTTATTAGGCTGTACGTAGGAGCTCTTTAGTCTCCTGCGTTACGAACTATAGTACGTAAGAGACCTTCAGTCTCTTACGTTACTTTAATAACTTGTGCGTAGAGAGACATTCTCTTACGTTACAGTTTGGCGCCCAGATAAACTAGAACCCCTCCCCTTAAATTCTCTAATTTTTTTCTCTAAATTCTAATAAAACTAGCTCACTCTCCTAGAAACTTTTAACCCCTTTGGACACTATTTGAATAACTTTTAACCTCGATCTCCTCTTTATCCTTTAATATTTAAATTTTTTTTTGACCCCTACTTAGTTTCATTAGTATTCATAGTGCATTTAATAATTTGGTAGTTTATTTTACTAACCTCTTACTTTACAGCTTTATGCTCATATTTATTTACTTTACTTAAAACTTTAAACTTATCTTTAACTTAACTGGAAACTTACATTTTTAACTTTAAAAAAAAAAGATTTTAACTTAACTTTATTATAGCTATCTACTTAGCTTAGAATCTTAACTTAAATAACTCGAGAACATAGGACTTTAAACAGCTTCCAATATGTCTAAAGATATAAAATATAGTTTACTTAACAAACCTGAACTAGAATATGAAATAATTATTCGGTCAGGTAGACCTACAGATAGCGTTGCAGCTTTAAAGGAGCAAATGGCACTACTAAGCCATATTACACCAGAACACATTATAACTTCACCAATCCCTCCTAAGGATGACTTATCACAAACAGATAGTACACTTAACTACCTAGAAACTAAAATTACTGCTATCGAATCAACAGGCAATATTACCACCCTTAAAAAGATAGAAGCTTTTATGAATCATTTACATTACCGACTGGAACGAATTCATGCAACACCACTTGTAGCAGAAATATGCTCCACCATTAGGTCTCGATTCTATATCCTTAATAAGAGATTCGAAAAGCTTAGGGATAATCTTAAATCCTCAGGCACAGACGAAGTCCTGGTTGAAATTCATGATTCCCCTGTAAAGTTTTTATCTCCTAGACCTACAGACCAACTGTTGTCCCATAGATCTCTATCTCCTAGACGCTCACAAGATCATATGTCTCTTCCCGCTCCTCAAACACAAGATCTCCCCATTGGGAATGATGCTCTTAGAGAACTTAAAAAAATTTCCTATGACGGAAAAACATGTCCCAGGACTTTCCTTCAAAAAATTTATGAATTAAGAATTTCGAGAAGCATTTCCGATATTTCACTTTATAAACATGCTTTCGAAATTTTTACAGGAGATGCACTCCATTGGTTTCGGTTCCTACATAACCGTAATCCAACTCTTACATGGGCAGACATTCATAAATCTCTTATAAGGGACTTTAGCATACATGACTATGACTATAAACTTCTACAGGCAATCAAAGATAGGACACAAGGTGAAACAGAATCGATAATAGTATACGTAGCGATCATGTTTGGAATGTTTAATAGACTTTCAAAAAAATTAAATGAAGGAGAACAACTAGAAATTCTGCTCCATAATGTTAGGCCATGTTATTCAGTTTTCATTGCCTTAAGAGATGTCAACTCTATTGACTCGCTGATAACAGCTTGCCAAGCTCACGAGCGAGTAACGGAAAAGAGCAAGGATTTTAGAGAGCCAAAGTCAACCGAGCCTTGTTCTGCGGAATTTTCATATAAACCTTCTAGTTCAAAAAATTTCCAGACATCTAAATATACTAATGCAATCGCTAATGATTCAAATCACAATTCTAATAATAGCTATTGCTATCGCTGTCGCATACAAGGACATACCTTAACCAACTGTAAAAAACCTAGATACTTAATATGTTTTAAATGTGGTCTTAAAGGTGTTAAAATCTCTAATTGTCCTAATTGCTCATCTACTCTAGAAACTCAACCTTCAAAAAACTGAAAACTGACTTAAATAACTTCGACTTAGCTGATTGGACCCAATGGTTACAAACTATTCGAAATTTTATGATTTCTTATAAATCAACTTCTGTATATTATGATAACGAAATAGACCACAATCGACCTTTTATAAATGTAACTATCAACAACGTATCTTTCTCAGGATTATTAGATAGTGGTAGTTGTATCACTATTTTAGGAAACAACTCTCATAAAATCTTTGAAGAGCTGGGTCTCAAGTTATTTAAGTCTACTAACTTTGTCATGGTTGCAAATAAACAAAAAACAATGTCTTTTGGTTACTTCAACTTACCTATAACTTTTAATAATCAGACACATATTCTCAAAGCTTATGTTTTTCCTGATATTTACCCTTCTCTAATACTTGGATGGGATTTTTGGAAATGTTTCGAATTAACCCCTAAAATATTTAATTCTGAACTTAACCATGCATCTAAATGCCCTACTGTTTGTACTATAGATAATAAAGTTTTCTCTTACGACCACCTTGCGGATACTCAAAAGGATATCGCTCTAGATATAATTCAACGTTTTAAAGATATTTCTTTTGAAAATAAAGGTATCCTAGGCCGTACCAACCTAGTATGTCATCGCATAGATACCGGTAACAGTTTACCTATTAAACAGCACTGTTACCGCCTTTCACCAATAAAACAAAAGGCCCTTATCGACGAAGTGGACAAAATGTTGGATCTCAAAGTAATTGAAAAGTGCGAGAGCCCTTGGTTGTCCCCAGTTCTAATAACTCCCAAAAAGAACGGAGAGTGGCGTTTCTGTGTCGATAGTAGGAAACTTAATGCAATAACTCGCAAAGATGCTTATAGCCTTCCTTTTATTTCTGAAATACTTGACAATCTTAAAAATGCTAAATACCTATCTAGCATAGACATCGCTAAAGCCTTTTGGGAGATCCCTTTAAATATGGAAGATAGGGACAAAACAGCATTCTATGTCCCCGGTAGAGGAATGTATAGGTTTACTGTTATGCCTTTCGGGCTTACTAATG
Source organism: Eupithecia exiguata (assembly GCA_947086465.1). Lineage (NCBI taxonomy): Eukaryota > Metazoa > Arthropoda > Insecta > Lepidoptera > Geometridae > Eupithecia > Eupithecia exiguata. The sequence goes on from OX352246.1 coordinate 2,524,649, forward strand.
CTCCCGCGACTCAACAACGACTCATGGACACCTTATTTACCCCTGATTTTGACAATAAAGTATTTTGTTACTTGGACGACATAGTTATTATAAGTGAAACTTTTGAAGAACACATCTCACTACTACTTAAAGTTCTTCAAAAACTTTCTTTTGCTTCTCTCACTATAAACTTTGAAAAGAGTCTATTTTTCCGTGAAGAAATTAAATATCTTGGTTATATTGTAGATAAACAAGGTCTTCGGGCTGACCCCAGTAAAATACAGGCTATTTTACAATATCCTATTCCTACTTCTAAAAAAGAGGTCAGGAAATTCTTGGGTACCTGTAGTTGGTTTCGTCGTTTTATACCTAACTTTAGCTCTATAGCTTCACCCCTTAGTAAACTGACGTCTGCAGGGAAAAACTCTCCTAAGTTTGCTTGGAATGATGATGCTGATGTAGCTTTTATTAAGCTAAAAGAATATTTAATCTCAACTCCAATTCTAGCTTGCCCTGACTTCAATCTTCCTTTTTCCGTTCATTGTGACGCTTCTAACTTTGGTATTGGTGCCATGCTTACTCAAAATCAAAACGACAAAGAAGTAGTCATAGCTTATATGAGTAAATCTCTCAATAAACATGAGCAAAACTATTCTACTACTGAACGCGAAACACTGGCTGTTATAGCCGCACTTGAACACTGGCGTTGTTATATTGACAATGGTAAAGAATTTACTGTTTATACTGACCATGCAGCCTTACGATGGTTTCAAAATCTTTCGAATCCTTCTGGAAGACTAGCTCGTTGGACCTTACGGTTATCTTGTTTTAATTTTGTTCTTAAACACAAAAAAGGCAAAGATAATGTAGTGCCAGATTTACTTTCTCGGCTTAAAACTCCAGAAATAGCTGTTTTAGGTTTTACTGAGCCCATAAACAGAACTGATGAATCTCAATTACATCGATTCAATAAACTTTTTACCAATTGTCGAGATAATCCAGATGCCTATCCTAACTACAAAATTCTTAACACTAAACTTTATAAATACTCTTCAACATCTGATAACTTTAACCTAGATTTTGTATGGAAGGAAGTTCCACCTCCATTTCAAAGATTAGATCTTATTAAATCTTGCCATGGCGATATAGATAATCCCCATATTGGAATTTTTAAGACATATAAGAAGTTGTCACTGACTTATTACTGGTCCGGCATGTTTACGGACATAGCAAAATTTTGCTCTACTTGTGAAATTTGCCTCTCTTATAAACACTCTAATCACTCACCTTACGGTCTTATGGGTAAACCTAAAATCTGTTCAAGACCTTTTCAAACTATATCATTGGACTTGATGGGTCCCTTACCAATGACTAGACAACGTAATCAATATATCCTTGTAGTTACCTGTTGTTTTTCTAAATATTGTCTAATTTTCCCTATTAAACGCGCTACTGCTACTAATATTATTATTCTCTTAGAAAACTCCGTGTTTCTTGTGCACGGTGTTCCTCAAACCATTATAATGGATAATGGGTCTCAATTTCAATCAAACGAATTCCAAAGACTACTTAACAAATATAAAGTCCCGTTTGTCTCTTATTCTCCTAGATATTGCCCACAAGTGAATCCTACTGAAAGATATAATCGGACTATAATTACCGCTTTAGCACAACTAGTCGGCGAGGATCACAGGTCATGGGACTTATATTTACATAAAATACAACTAGCCTTAAACAGTTCTACGAACTCTACGACAGGATTCTCCCCTTCCTTTCTCGTCTTTGGCCGGGAAGTAATTCCTGACGGTTCTCTTTATACTACATGCACAAATATTGATGACATCACCTTTCTTCCGCGAGATGTATATGCGACTAATATCGGGTTATTGTCAACCATCTTCGATAAAGTTCAGGTAGCTCTATACACAGCACATACTAAAAACACTGCTCATTATAATTTGAGGCACACATTTAAAGAATTTAATGTAGGCGATATTGTCTGGCGTAAGAATTACACTCAGAGTAACGCTGGTGCGTATGTCAGTAGTAAACTAAACCCAAGATTCATTAAATGCACTATCGTTCAAAAACTTTCCCCCCTAGTATATATCCTGGAAGATCCTAATAGTTCTAGAGGGAAATGGCACATAAAAGACTTTAAAACCTAATATTGTAAATAGTGTATAAATAATGTAAATTTTATTATTATTTTTTAATTTTAAGTTTTTAGGTATATATTGTAAACTCCACAAAACTATACAATTTGGCTATTTTTTTTTAATAAACGGGCGGTTACACAAACCTGACAAATAAGCCTATTGTGTCGAGCGGTTTGCTCAAACTCGTTAAATAAGCCTATTGTGTCGAGCGGTTTGCTCAAACTCGTTAAATAAGCCTATTGTGACAAATATTAAACTCTTCTTAAAGCGTTTTCCTTGAATAAAGAGTCTTCTTAAACTCTTCTTAAAACGTTTTCCTTGATTATAGAGTCTTCTTAAACTCTTCTTAAAGCGTTTTCCTTGAATAAAGAGTCTTCTTTAACTCTTCTTAAAGCGTTTTCCTTGAAAAAGAGTCTACTCAAACTCTTCTTTAAACCTTTTCTTGAATAAAACGTTCTCTTTAAACTTTCTTAACTACGAGTTGTCTAAAACGCTCGGGATACGAGTATTTGCTTCTCCTTTTTATAATGGGTCTTCAAACAGGTGCGGGTTACGACACCTAATTAAAAAAAAAAAGCCTTCGTTAAATAATTAATTGAATATAGTTCTTGTGGAGTAGTGGTCATTAAATGTGAACCACAACCCCTATGTGTGTAATAATGTGAGTGGTTGGTGAATGTATGGATGATGTATGATAAGGCAAGGACTTATTCCTAACAAAAAAAATTTTTACTGCGTCAATTTTTTTTTTCCGGGTTTTGGGGGAAATGTAATGTTATTAATTATGTACCTTTGTTGTTCATTGTTGATTTCGTGAGAATAGATATTATATATCATTCTTATCACTTGAAAAGGTGCTTTTCAGTCTGTAAATATAATAATACTTAGATTTCTTGTTTTTCTACTACCTATTCTTAGAATTATCTCATCTAATGTGATTTTATGAATTGGTTCATGCCAATGTTTATTTTCAATCTGTTGATATATTCTATTTCTTGCACATTATAATAAGATTACTTACTTTATAATGAAAGTTTCCGTGTTGGTTTTATCATTAAATACTATTCCAGAGCTGGTAATTGAGCATTTAGACCATTAAATCCAAATTTCTATCTTAAAAATATCTTGAGCTTGTTGAACAGTTCTGATTTTTCTGATGCGAAATTCACTATTTATTATTAAATTTTCTTACGATTTCAACATGAAATTGTCGTAATTACATTTTGACAGATTGTCATATTTTTGTAAACAAGGTGTCAAAATGTCTTGGTTCATAGAGGAATGTGGTCAGGTTGTATACATTTCGCACGGAAACTTTTTATCAATAAGGTCTCGTTGATGTTTCTCTATGTTTTTTTTAGTAAAACCTTAGTAAAAAACATTAGTCAGTGAGTATTCGAACTATTGTTTTGGAACTTCGGAATTTGAACGCTCGAGCATATATAAGGTGCTCGAGTCGCCCTACAATTGAGTTGACTCCCGGACTACAACCAGGAAAGTCATTAAGTACTTAACTAATCTTCATCAGCTACCATGCTCTAAACTCTTAAAGAAAGTCTTGAAGAAAGTCTTAAAGCAAACCTGGACACCCTAAAAGATTCTCTGAACCTTTGGTGACGAGGACGGAGCCTAACACCCGTCTTCTGGGTCCACTACTACACCTGCTGTAGAAGACGGAGCCTAGACCCTGACTCCTGGGTCCACCTGAAAGCCCAGATCTTCTCCGGAGAGCCTGCTGTGGGAACTCGTAAACCTACTCACACCCGATTTCTTTGCAGTTAAATTCAATAACCCACGGCCTTCCAGCTGCAGCAGATCCGGCTCCAAGCAGTTCCGGCCTCAGTCAATAACAGCTCCATTCAGTACTTCATCATCGCTGACCAACTTCTAATTCCGGATCCCTCAATTCTAAAAATAAGGTTAGGCTAAGACTCATCTCATTTGTAAATCCATCTTTTAAAATAAATCCTGTAACAATCTTAAAGCCTTTTCTTTTCTGAAACTAATAGGATCTTTATTAGGCTGTACGTAGGAGCTCTTTAGTCTCCTGCGTTACGAACTATAGTACGTAAGAGACCTTCAGTCTCTTACGTTACTTTAATAACTTGTGCGTAGAGAGACATTCTCTTACGTTACATCACGTACGCAGATGACACCGCACTAGTCATTAATGGTCAGACTTGGAAGGAGGCACAAGCATCCGCGGAGCAAGCATTGAGGACAGTACTTGCTTGGTTATCTCTGAATCTTTTAACACTAAATATAAAAAAAACAAAATTTCTCACCTTCTCTTCTTCCTCTAGATCCCAACCATTATCTTCCTCTTCGTTTTCTATCCGAGCCCACACATGCATCTCCTCATCCCCCAACGCTGCTTCACCTTGCACCTGCCAGGCTCTTGAACTAACGCAGAACATCAAGTACCTTGGCGTCTACTTAGATGGCACCCTTTCTTGGCTCCCTCATATTCAGTGCACTGTCTCAAGAGTGCGAAAATTGATTTTTGTTTTTAAACAACTGAGAGGTGTTGCGGACATAGCCTGTCTTAAAACTGTTTATTTCTCCTTAGCACAATCCATCATCTCTTACTGTAGCACTTCTTGGGGCGGAGCCATAAAAACTCAAATGCTCAGAGTTGAGAGAGCCCAGAGGGCGGTGCTTAAGGTAATGATGTCCGAACCTCGGAGATTTCCTACCAGCTTGTTATACGCACAATGTAAGGTTCTGACGGTTAGACAGCTATACATTCTTGCGACTCTACAACGAAAACAGTCGGAACTAACCTTTGACCCGTATTTTGCTCAAAAAAAACGCCGATCGGACATTGTATGTAAAAAAGAACCCCACCATACAGTCGCAATTAGACGACAGTATTTTTATTCGAGCCCGTTACTCTACAATAGAGTAAATAAAATACTTAACATCTACCCTCTGCCTCGATACAAAATGAAACAAAAGTGCCTCCAATGGCTTTTGACCCTCTCGTATGAAGATACCGAAAATCTCTTAAAAAATCCAAGCTAGATAGCACCTCACTCATATCATACACGAAACACAACCCACTCTCGGGACCTCTTGTTGCCCAGACTCTTAAGAGACTGGTGTCCTCAGGAGGCCCATCACATATGGTAACTCACTCTCTCACACACACTCAATTACACTGTGGCAGCCCCGTTGCCCGGACTCTCAAGAGACCGGTGTCCTCGGGAGCACCTAACCCCACACTCAAATACACACACACACACACACACACATACACACGCACGCACACACACACACACACACTAACACTCACACAAGACACAACACGCGCAAAAACTCAAACATACCACACACTCTTAGAAACATGTACAAATTTGCCTAGTATAAACAATAATTATGTAGTAACGAGAAATACCTAGTTCTATCTACTTATCATGTCTAGTTCTTAATCACTCTTTTACTTTTTATTATAATCTTCCCTGCTCTACATGTTACCTAAATTATGTAACCACACTGTAATTAGCCACATATTAGCTTAGTAAACGCAAACCCCTAAATATTAATTACTTACTTTAAATTAGCTCTATTTTTATATCGTGCCAGGAGGCGGGCGAAGAGACTACGCCGCAGTTTTTAACTTTTGTGGTCTCTTCGTTCAACTTGTAACCTATACCTATGTACTTGTTCAAATAAACGATTTTGTATTTTTTGTATTTTTTTTGTATGAAGATTGTGTGTTATTTTCATCAGAGCCCAGTTCGTTATCTAGTAGGGTGCACCACGTGCAGGTGAGGTTGGCTTGGGAGACGAAATGCTTAAGTCCCATTTACACATCTTTTACGTATATAAAGTTGGTCCAGTTCCAGAACTAAACCGAGTTTAAGAGCTATCATGTGACAATAGGAAATCGAGATAAAAAAATATTGTGCACGATTAAATTGGACTTTGTTTCGTTGATCTTAGTTTTGGCAGTAAACTGTAAATGTCTGATTAGCGACTTTTTTATTGCAATTTAAAGGACCTTTTGTGTATTTTAAAACTATTTTTTTACAAACCTTGTTTTGGGCGGGGCAATCAACTGTTATGCGCATAAAAAAAATCGGATATATCGATCGGATCCTACGAATCAAAGGGTAGGTACGCAAATCTCTCGACGCGCGACGTCTTAATTACGGGAAAGTTCTATCTATACCTTTATAGCTCATCTGTGCCCAAAAGCAGTCATTTTGCTTCTTTCTGGTTCTTTGTATGATGGCGTGACGCCACACAATTTGTTAGAAACTGGACATCGAACCGATCGCAAATAATGCTCCCGCAACTGAAATAAATTGCTTTTAAACTGGATAGCTGTAATAGATGGAGGTTGTTTAAAAATAAACTAGTTTAGAGGAACTGTGTTTGTTCTAGATTTTTAGCAGAAATTACTCTCGCTAGTAAAGTAAAGACGAAAAAAACGACGGCTTCTCTGGCGCGGCGGGCCACGACGTCCGCCTTCGACACGGGAGGTTGCAAGTTCGATTCCCGCGTCGGGACAAATGTTTGTACGATCTGCAAATATTTGTCTCGGGTGTCCTGGGTATTTTCTAGATATAATAAAAAATATCTATCTATAATGTGTTATATTGTATTATGTATATCAGTCATCAACACAAAGCTCTGCTTAGCTCGGGGCTAGATGATGCTGTGTGGGTTGTCCAACCTTATCTATTTAAAGTAAAGTACTACTATTTGCTTGAAATACATGTGTACAAAGGTGGTATAAACGTGATTCAATGTACATATTTCTGCAGTTACGTGTACAATTTCTGATTACCATTTCATCCATGATGTTGCTTACTCGCTCACTCACATTGTCACAAAACTTTTCCAAGAAGGTTGTGCCTAGCAGCTGCGTTATGGAGAAAGAAGAGGTTACTTTTTATTTAAAAAAACAGCATTTGATAAGCATTTATCTCGAAAAAAGAATCAACTGTGACAACCTCTATTTTATATCAAGATTTTAACATAATATTATCGTATTACATTGTCACATTTTTGTTAGAACTATCATTGTAAAGTAAAAAATCACGCATCGGGTTGTCACAAATTTTAGGCAACCGTTGAGGACCACGCAGCTTCTCCAAGAACTTGAAGACAGGTTTCAGCTGATCTTGAGTGACTCCCTGAAAAAACTAACCTATTGTTATAACTTCCATTATTTGTCGAATAAAAATGTTAAATTGAATGGAAAGATGGTTTTGCACCTTACGACAACCATCATCATCTTAACAGCCCATACAGGTTCACTGTTGGACATAGGCCTCCCCATACGACGCCACAAAGAGCGGTCCTGAACCGCCTCCACCCATCGACTCCCGTGACCGCTACGATGTCGTCGGTCCATCGAGTTGATGGTCTCCCAACACTCCGTTTCGTGTTGCATCGCAGCCACTCGAGAATCTTTACTCCACAGCGGTGATCCGTTCTGCGAGCTATATGACCTGCCCACTGCGACTTCAGTTAACTAATTTTGAGAGCTTTGTAGGTGACTTTAGTTCTTCTACAGATTTCCGTATTCCGGATTCTACCACGTAGAGAAACCCCGAGCTCTCTGTATAGCCCGCTGAGCGACTCTAAGCTTATGAACGAGGCCTATAGTTGCCACGTCTAGGATCCGTAGGTCATTGTCATTCTGGTAACACCTGGATTAAGGACCTTCGTCTTGAGGCTCTACGGCCCTGCGGCCTTAAGAATATGTACATACAGATTAAGTGTTTTGGAGTGCCCGCTTTGGTAACTCGCGTTATAAGAATCATCTTGACATCGTGTTGGATGAGAAGGGATAAAACTATCCCTTCTCATCCAAACACGCGCATTTCAGAATGCAAGCAATTCAGAATGTAAAGATGTACCCGATTGTCCAGTTGCTGGGGTAGATAAATGTATTCTTTAGTGAAGACCACGTCTTAGCAAAGGTAGTGTAAGATGGACGCCCTCTGGCTAGGTGGAAACACCTACGAAAGATCATAGGTAGATTTTGGACGGGCCATAATACAGGGCGCTCTGAAACTCATCAAGGCCTATGTCCAGCAGTGGACTAGTATCAGCTGATGGTGGATACAAGGTTATTACCGGTTGTCGTCGGTATATGACTGCAGAGATCAGCCGGCCCCACAGCATCTGCACCAGGTAAGGTCCGTCTCCATGTGTGTGCACGATATGGAGCTGCATCATAGCGTCGTGGTTCTTCGCGTGCTCTGAAACAAAGTAGTTCTGCCATATTCAAGAACGTGGTTTAAAACAAAACGCGGAAGAATAATCGAGTATACTGACGGATTGAAATATAGTCATAAATCGGTTTCCGCCGGACAGTGTTGGCTAAGATTCTGTAATTGTTAAAGCTGATGTACTTAGCCTGATCTATGTAGTCAGACTGGTGGTAAATGGGAGAAGCGAAGACCACCATTGGGTTATGGTAACTTGGTATTTCATTACTAGGGAATTAATAGAACTCACGGGTATCATTAACCCCGGTATCCAAAGACGGCACCTAGCCGTTCACGCCATCAACTGACTTAGACCGCACATTGAAGGGCTATTCAGTGTGGTATCTCAACTTACTGAACTGCACGATGTTTCCTGGGATACGCTTCGATCGAATAAGGCTGCATTATCATCATCAGCTTTTATTAGTCCACTACCAGACACAGGCCTTCTTGGGCCTGTCTAGGGCCGAACAAATATACACTCCAAAGTTGGGAAGAAAGTCTGCCCGTAGAAATGAAATCTTGTACGATGTACTCAGCGATTCAGGTTACTGAGAAGAGCGCGATTCACCTTCATTCACTGTTAAGAAAGTGCTCTTCAAAAGGTTCTGCTATAAAAATAAGATAAATGAATAATATGATTTTCGTACACCTTGGTTGCCTGGAAGAAATCGCTTTAAGCGATAAGGCCGCCAATTCCATTGCCTTTCTATACCTTAAGTTTAATAATGTACCGTATGCTTAGGTTTATGAAATAAAGAATTGTCTATCTATCTATCTATCTAAACTGTAAAACGAACACAGAATACCCGGAAAATAATAAGTAGGTACTTCCATAACTCACGTGGGTCGTTAACCCCAACATCCAAAGACAGCACCTGTATAAAGCAGCCGCTCACACCATCGACAGACTTAGACCACACATCGAAGGGCTGTTCTGTGTGGTATCTCAATCTGACGATGCTTCCTGGAGTACGCTTGGTTCGGATATGGGTTTGAACTTCCTTGTTTGGCTTCGCTGTGGCAGCTCGTTTTGTTTTGTTGATTAGCCAGCGGAGACCGCCCTGTAACAATTGTCGGTGCTGTAGCTTCTGCATTAGTGTACTGCTGGACATAAGCCTCCCATCGCTATAGCGTCTTTTTTTTCCTGTCTTTGCCAAATTCATCCAGCATCTTTCCATCACTTTTACATCTGTGAAGCTTCAATCATCCATTCTCACCTATATCTAAAAGCACATTTTTTAAGAACTAAGCTTCTATCCGTAGCTTCGCACAAATATTACCTGAATAAATCATAAATGATATGACAAGCTTTCAAGTGATTTAAAAATACAAGAAGTTAGATCAGTGTTGCGAATGATTATTTTGCTATAAGAGCAAAAGCCAAAAGTGCAAATCAAAGGTATCCTTCCCCTCTTTCCAGTTTTTTTTAAGTTCTAAAGATAAAGATAATTTATTTGCTTGAACATTATGTAGGATAAACAGATGATACAGAATTTTTTTTTTAGTTTCAATAATGTCCTACTAATACTAGCATGCAAATGTTACAGTAACTTATACCTATGATATTTTATCTATGCCTAGCCCTTACTGTAATTTTAAACAATGTCAAACAATCGAAATAGTAATACATAATAAGTATTAACATGTGCAATAGTTAATAAGTTGTTGTCAAAGTTTATTTGTCATGAAATCGTTAATATTATAATAGCATTTGTTAATTAATAATTGTTTTAATTTAGTCCTAAATATGTTGTCGCTGAGATCTTTAATTGATTTTGGTATTTTGTTATATATTTTACGTGACATATAGATTACACTTTTTTGTAAGAACGCTGTTTTACATTGAGGCATCTGTAGTTTACTGCCATCCCGTCTATTTCGTTCTTTATTTCTTTCACTTTAATATTAATGTGACTTAAAAAGAATCTTACCTCATCAGTCTCACAAAACTCCACTCGATAACAGTTAACATCTCTATCCGGGAACAGCTTCTCCGGGATTATAGCCACTACGTGCCAAGTACCCAGCACATCCTTTAGGTTGATAGTGGCTTGGAACCCGTCACAGGACTTGTTGAAATGTTCCGACCTTACTAAGGTACAGGCTAGTAAGAGTAAAAGGAAATACATGGTGGGTTGACGATGGTCGGCTGATGTGTGAATGAAATGGTAGCAGGATTTAGGATGTAGAGTTGTAGAGTTACATATTTGTAGACAGGGCAAATGTTTCGTTGATTACACAATCATTGCCTCTTTTTGTTTCAATTTCATAACAGTTGCATGAGATATATACCTACGCATAATTAAAAACGCTAGAAGAAACATATAACCACTTTCCTTCATAAACAGAGATCTCTGCAATCTTCGAGCACAAATATTTTAAATGTTATGTGTTTTTAATTGTTTGTATCATAATAATTATTCACGGGGAAAGGGCCACAAATGTTCTAAGCCTACTTAAGCCACTGTAATTCTTCATTGTTATTACACTCTTCATCCAAACAAAACAGACTCAATATTAACTTGTACTGGATGTAGACTATACCATCCCTTAGAGCTTACCAAATGCAAAGTTATTGAAGACTTTATTTCCTAATTTGGATTGTGATAAGTAAAAACATATTCACTGGCGACAAATAATTAAAAGGACAGGTCTAGATACTCGTAGTTCTACTCCAATTTGGTAATTTTGGTTTAATAGGATAATTTTACACCTCCAAGAACATGATACATTGTACCTGTTTGAATTAGGAGAACTGACCGACGAAAACATTTGACCTGAATTAGAGCGACCGGCAGTGGCGTCAAAATAGTGTGTCATTTACTACTACAAAAGTACTTCGTAGGAAATTTAATTTTAAATAAAGCTAAAATGAAATTGCCTGAAATCGAATTATTTTAATAATTCACATCAACAATGGTTATGATTCAAATATCAAACCTCAATAGTTTATTCTTATGAAAATATTATTTTTAAGGTTTTTTTTTCTTATAGTGCTTACCTGCACTTTCGGTATCTCTAAGAAATGAAATAAGTTCCCAAAAAATATTATTATTAATATATTGTATTATTTATAGCCGCTACATACAAAAAGCGAAATATTTTCCTAAGTTATAAATTCTCTGGCCTTAAAAATCTTTATCGAGTGAATTTAGTTACCCAGAAATTTTCTACAACCCGGATGTGTGTTAACCACCCTATTTATTTGATTTTATCTAATGAAGTTACGACTGGACAATTGTCTTTCCTCATTTGAACTTAAATAAAATTTCTCTCCTTTCCCAACCAAACCCATCAAAATACTCAAGCTCTGGTCAGATTTTCACTTTAACGACTTTAAGAAGACCATTGAGGATCTTAGAATTATCCTTCCATACAAAAATACGGTCATTGTTTAAAAAGTCAAAACCAACATACATTTGCACGAACAAAGGCAGTAAAAACGGTTTATGGACTTGTTATTGCCGTCCCTGTGGACCTGTCTTGTGGGACAAGGGACAGACTAATCAGATCTTTGCTTTAATCTTGAAACTTATTCTTTTGTATCGATTCTTCATTGATATCAGATGAAGGAAGAAGACCCATGTTTGAAGTACTAAACCAGCATCTAGGATAATTCTACCAAAAATCTACACTTATATTATAAAGAGGAAATATTTTTTTTATGGAATTAAATAGGCTCCAAAACTATTGGACCGATTTGAAAAATTATTTTACTATTAGAATCCTACATTATCCCTGATTACCGCTGGGGTAAACGTGTTCTTGAGTGGAGACCGCGACTCGGGAAACGTAGTGTAGGACGCCCTCCGACCAGGTGGGATGACGATTTGCGAAAGACTGCTGGCAGATGCTGGATGCGGCTAGCTGAAGACAGGGCGCTATGGCGCCCATTAGGGGAGGCCTATGTCCAGCAATTGACTGATATAGGCTGATGATGATGATTATCCCTGATGAACATAGGCTATAAAATATACCTGTGCAAGACCGGGGCGGACCGCTAGTACATTAAAAAGTAACATTTGAATTATTCGACGATTTTCGATTCGATTCATTAGATTTCATAAGACAAAACCGGGATTTTATGTCAACAAAAAAAAATTACTGCCTCTCCAACTCTAACCAACTTAGGATCATCATCGGTCTATGATATCTAATAGTGATATTATCATATCTTTATTTTAAGATATCTACTATCGTACTAAATAGTTTTTATTTCTGTTTCAAAGTTAAATTGTGTAGGTATAGTAAATAATTTACATTTTACCTTTCGTTCAACTCGCTACAGTATATAACTCATACCACACCAAGAACGAAGCGGTAGAAACAGATTTTAATGTATCCTATGAAAATCTTCCCTTTGAATTTTAATAAATCTCGATTCCCAGTTTATTAGCGTTGGATGAAAACGGTAATAAATGGCAGAATTATGTATTTGTTCTTATGCCAACGGAATACCTTTTACGATGGACGTTATTTTCAGTAAAATGTTTAGGAAGATGGCAACTTTATTGATAATAAACGTCATATTTATAATTAACCAGAAACAACTGCGAAGATTCAAAGATTAAGATAATTGAATTCAACTTTTCAGAAGAATTTTATTTGACTTTCAAAATTCATGGAAAACCTGCATTCCAGGAGGACCTGGTCTTTAATTTGTTCATCTAGGTACCTACCCTAATTCATGCCGGTCTATAGTCAAAACATTGAAAAGGATCTATAATGTACTAGAAAAAAAAAAACAAAAAAATATGTACCTACAATTTTTTTAGGGTGTAAAATATTTGGTGGAACAACTGGTTTGTTATAAAAAAAACGCAGCATCATCTAGCCCCAAGCTAAGCCTGAGCATAGCTGTGTTAAACGTACGAAATTACTAACATTACATAGGTAGTTTTTATTTTTATACGTAGAAACACCCAGACAACCTGGAACAAATATCTTCAGATCGTTAAAACATTTGCCCGAGGCGAGAATCGAACCCGCAACATCCATCCCTCACAGAACCTTCGCACTGCGCCACAGAGGTCGTGTTAAAAAGGTACTACCTACATTATTTTTGAGTTTTTTTGTTATTTTAGTGCTTAATATCTTAAAATAAATAAGGAAGCTTTTCCACCTTCATCAGAAATAGCCAAAAATTAGCAAAACACTCCATCATCAGCGAAAAGGCCACTGTAATTAATCTTACCCTTTCACGAGTTGTTGCCTGCCACAGAATACGTACTAGCTACTACCAACTAAAAGGATTTAAGCTTTTCGTCTCATTAACTAGAAAATTCATAAACTTTGTCCGAATAAATGTCGCGGGTTTTTGAATTAGTAATTAATATTTTCAAGACTGCCGTTTGTTTTTGTCTCGGCTACGACACGTCCGAACGTGGGCTTACATCAAAGAAGACACCTACCACCATTACTGGTACCTAAATACTAAGGGGTTTGAAGAATTTGGCTCTAATATCGGTTTCTCAAATTCTTTTTTTGCGGCGTACGATGATAGTTATACGGATACATATACTGAAAATCAGTTATAAAAGTAATACTTATTTTAAATCGTCTTATTTAAAATATGTATTACTTTTATGACTTAGATATTAATATAGATAAAGATTAATATATAATAGATATTAATCTTTTGTATCATGAAAGCTTGCTTAGTCATCGATCTATACTTGAGTAACGATTTTCTGTAGCATAAGCGTTGCTCAAGCATATATAGATGACTAAGCAAGATTTCATAATACGAGCCTTAGCCTTCTATCCAAATATAATAGAGTAATAATAATAATAATAATAAAACATTTATTTCAGGCAACGTTAGTAATAATAATGTATGTTAGTAGTTGTAATGATTCTTAAAATTATTTGAATGATAACAAACACTTTGTATTTGTAATTATGCGGCGATTTTGAAAATAAAAACCTCAGGGCCGTCCTCGATACAAAATTTTCAAACCCTTTTGGCAACCATATTGTACAAGCTGCCGCCCGCGGCATTGCACGCGCTGTTTAGAGAAAATCATTTTTTTTTTAATTCGTTTCTGTTGCGTCCCTCTTTTGACGACACGACCACACACTTTTCATGTTAGCTTATTTGTTTCAATTCTTATGCAACTAAGCGAAACCTTGCAAGTCACAAACTGCTATGAGTTATCTTTATGATACACGTACTTATTTGTCGTCATAAGCCTTAAAACTCAGTTTCATGTGTTCGTCCACCTTAAAAAAAAATCTTCACCAAATATCATTCCTATAATATAACGGTCTGTCGGCCTGTCTGTCACATTTAACGAAGATATGCGGAGTGCAAGACGACGCAATCAGGCGTCACGCGTTATTGAAATATCAGCCTTTTGGAATAGAGTAGTAGGGTTCAGAGAGATGAAAGTTATACATCAAAATTATAAATTACTTAATAATGTTTAACCAACTTCAAAAATCTGTTTTAAAAATCTTTTAGTATGCTTTTCTTCGATCGATCTTCCTTTTACTATGAAGAAAAGCCTTCTATGTACCAATACCACAAAAACATAGGTACCAGATGAAACCAAAGGCAGCAGAAATTACGAGACCGAAATTACGCGACTGACAGCTCGAACATTTGCGCTCGTTTGGCACACTAATGGTTAGGTTCAACTGATCAAATAATATTTAAGAAACCACAGGATGATCAGGTTCAATTAATGACGCGAAAAATATCGATGGTAAATTTCTCTACTCAGACCATAATAATCCCTTAGCCCATATTATGAAAGCTAATTTTTTGCTTCGCATTACTCATACTCAAGCATAGATCGATGGCTGAGCAAGCTTTCATAAAACGGGCCTATGACCTACCTATGAGTAAGAAAATTCCTCAGCTGTCTCTGAATCCACACTACTCTACATTCCAAGATGATTGTCAAAGATATCCGATAGAGGACGCGTCAGTTCGTAAAGTTTTACGACGGCTTCCAGCCTACCCCAACTTATTCCTTCACTTGACAGTGGCGCTGGCATCGCGTTTTATTACAACCAGGGAGTAATATTGAAGTGACAATATTAGTTCCAAATTCTTCCGCCTGTAGAGATAAAATTGGTAGGTTTGACTTCGTAGGGTGGCGTTTAGTGGCAATGTACATGTGTCTTGATTGAATCTACTTGAATGGGTGATGTCGTTTGATTGGGAAGTGTAATAAAAGCGAGAATGCTGCCAACTTGTAGTTTGCTATAGGGAGGAACCTTTAGTGACTGGTTTTGGTGTTGCATCAAAAGCTACTGAAAAGTGTATGAAAACGGTACAAAAACATATATAAAAGTGAATAGAAACGGTATAATAGAGTATGAAAACGGTATAAGAACATATGTGATTGTACCGTACATTTACAAATAAAAATTAAATGTAGGTGTTAGGGTTTCACATAGGTAATCGTTTATTCAAATCAGAGGTGCGTGTCGACTGAGTTCATGATTCCGAGTGAACTGTCTTCGCATTCATGCGAGAGAGAATGGGATCGTTGAATGAACAATGAATGAATGAAAGGTAAGGTAGAGATTGCACCAATAATATATTGAATCGAGTTTATATTACCCTACAAAAATGTAATTATTAGAGTGCAATAAGAAATAAACTCGGCTAAGTGAGAGTCAACTCGCATACGGAGGGTTCCGTATCATCATAGTTACTACTAGTAGTACTTTAGTAGTTAGTACTTTTCGCAAAAGGGGTTTTAGCAAGAAACAGATTTTTGGAAGAGAATCAAGTCAACAATCTCATTCAATGCCGAACTACTAGCAACAAAACAGTTACACAGGCATTAAAAAAAGCTTATGATACGTGTCACAAACTGCTCAATGGTTTTTTTGAAAATTCCTTTGTTTAACGTAATAATAAAATAAAATTAGGTGACGGCGCTAGTGTGCGTCGAGGAACCGCACTTAAATGAAAAGGTGAACGACCTGGGAAACTTTAATAACTTAACAAAATGTTCGTCGTACAACTCATAGTAATGCACCTATCAGTGTAACGTCATCCGCGCCATTTGCAAAACGGCAAAACACGACGGGTTTCAGGGACGCAGTGTAATAAAATGCACAGTGTTCTGAGTCACATGATGCCTGAATAAAATATTTCATAGACAAAGAATCCAATAGGGTCCTATGGATTGGCCTTTTCCTCCTACTCCTCCTTGCGTCGATATCCTCACTGCTGAGGGTCGGGACCAGAGCCTTTCAATGCACGATTTCGCACTTGGTCGGTCTTCCGCAGCGCGGATGGTGACTTCCAGCCTTGGGCGGGTTAGTTTTTGTATTTTTCAACCGTCAGGTGCTACTCCGACAACGCTCACTCACTAATAACGGTTACGTTTTCAGCACTTTAGCTTTTTCGACTCTCTCTATCACGTCGGATGAGTAGGGAAAGAGACAAAATGGAGCATAAGACGAGTAAGGGAGACTCACTATATACAGAAAGTGACGACTATTTCGTGCTATTTCGTGATAACCAATGGATGCTTTTGGTCATTAATGATAATCAAAATTGGCCTTTTTGCATCTACGTATTATGACTTAAGTGGCGTCGGTACGGCTGATCAACGCAACCAATAAAATCGTGTTGTTATTGGGTCTAGAGTGAACCAACTTTTAAATAGTTAATAATGATAACATTAAGTATCTTAAAAAAATTCCTGCTCTGCAAACACTTTCAAAATCCCGAGTCAACGCGGACCGCTAGAAGTTCTAAGTTCTGAAAACGATCGTGAAATTACAGATAGGCTACTGGAAACTACATTTTACTGTGTCTGGGTGTGGCACACCACAAGCGCGGATGTATTAGGCAAGACTAGGCAAGCCCCGATGTAGCGATTGCATTCATCACCTAGATATTGTGTTGTAGCCATGCTTTTGTAACTTTACGGATATACGGATGGGTATCGGTTTTTTTTTTCAGTAAATTATTATCATTTATTAAGTTGTTGAATCTGTACATCGAATTCTTTAGGTAAAGTATGAAGAAACCATAAAATTACGTCTAACACAACGTACGTTACGTTACGAATTTTTCGAAATCCTGATGAGCCTAACTAGGATGAACAATACCAGGTATTTTTCTTTCCTTTGATACGCGTTGGTATCTCAACGCGTAGTCAAAAGCCACATTTCAAAAGGACTTTAGCTTTTAACTCCGCGTACCTATATGTACCCACGCGTAGTCAAAAGCCAAATTCCTCAAATTTCAGAGATGTCGCATGGTCACCCTTCGTTTTGACGAACGCGAACGTACGTTCAAACTAATGCCCTGTTTATTATAAGAAGTGACGTTGCATTAGTATCTACTACGATGCAGTCTAATTTAACGGTGGCAGTTTTCTAGGAGCGGTGGTCACGCCTGTTTCGTATGAATTTTATATCATCATCATCATCCTGACTCTACAGCCGCGGGTGGGCCTTGGTCTGGTCGAGTAAATGTTTCCATTCGATCCTATTCTTGGCTTTTTCCTACCAGCCGGTCACTCTTATTGCCTTTAAGTCTTGTTGGATACCATCGAGCCATCTGAGTTTCGGTCTTCCAGGTGGTCTCCGGTCATCAGGTTTGCCACAAAGAAGTTTGGTTCGTAAAACAAAAAAACAAAACTTTATCAGGATATACAAAGCAATAATATAGCATTAAAAGCACTTAAGCTGATTAAGTTTTGTTTTTTTGTTTTGCGAACCAAATTTTGGTTTCTCCACACACAAGTCAACACACTAGAGGTTACCAAAAAGTTTAAACTATTGTCGAATTATTACAAAGCGGGTGAAAATCCGGCAGTTAGAGATAGATACAATAGTCAAGGAGGTTAAGTTTCACTACCATTTATATTTATTGTACCATTTGCACCTAATTATTAAAGAACCACGACAAATAACTTCTGGAAATTAAGGTCCGGAGCCTTCTCGTTACACATTAATTGCCAATAAAAATGTCTTTGAACTTCCACGATCGGAAATGGAATTTTCGCCCAGAAAATCCTTTAGCCAGTTAAAAAATTACCACTATCCAACAAACCGTGAATCTGGTAAAGACGCGATTAAAAATTCACTTCATCTCCACCCTTTACCTTAAAGGGGGTAGTCAGGTGTGAAATTAGTAGAGTGCTGCAACTGCCACGTTTACAATTAACGCGTAAGAACTTCCTTTGTAAGTGTTACCTTTGAAGATGTAGATTATATTTTTAAATTGTTAATGTGGTAAATGAACCGTATTTAGGGATCTTACGATTGAGATTTGGTAATTAGAACGGGGTGATGTCTTAAGTGTGGTGTATTTATGAACTTGAACTTTTTATTTATGTGTGTGACTCATTTAATAATAATAGTAGAATCATAAATATCCTGAATATTTATTGGTGCCAGCTTAAAATTGGCACAACCCCATCTCCTCCCGTGGGTAAGAGGCGACGAAGGGACATACCCGAGGGTCGGGCAGCAGCGCCTCTTGAAGAATACATGATCTATGTATTCTGCAAGAGGCGCTGCTACCATCGAACTACGCGGCGCACTCGCGGCGTAGCGACGGCGTAGGCTGAGCCGTCGTAGAGCTGAGATTGTGTTCTGTTCATATCTAAGTAGTATTTTTGTTAGGATACTTCTAGGGACCTACAACGGGAAGCTGGCAGCAGCGCCTCTTGCAAATTAGATCAACCACTATAAATTTATTGACTTTGACTTTCTACGTTCCTAAGCCCTAATATTTTTTTCAAAGTTTATTATTGTTGTTTGTTTTTTAATTGTGATTTATGATTAAAAACGTTATTTACTCCAATATATGTTGATTAATTTAAAACTAAAACACTTGATTCACTAACTGTATTTTAAGCAAATTCATGGTCGAAACCGAGGGATGTCGAAACGGAGGGACCTCGGTACGCAGGGAATCGAAACCGGGGTAACAAATCTGAACTGCGATCCCCAACCCCCATGCCCAGAGGCTGTTGAATTGAGCGAGTTTAGTTGATGGCTTGTTATTGCAATCTGATAGATTGGAGTCGGGTACAGATACCACCTACTACGACGGCTTGGACCTGCTAAGAGGTTATAGCTCGGATAAAATGTACTTAACTAGACCGACCTTATGAGGGCTTATTCCAGTTTTACCCCTTGACAAATGGGGTAAAACTGGAATAAGCCCTCATTTCATTTCCTCCTGGAATTTCATTTTTTAAAAGTCCAGAAATCCCCCTTACCATTTTTTCTTATTCCAGTTTTTCCTCATGAGAAAATTTGTTCAAGGAGCACTTACCACAACCAGCATTGAGGTGAAAATAAACTTGTCCGTGGTCTCACAGACGTTATTCAGAACCGACAAAAGCGCCACGTCTTAATTAACTGACCGTAAAACCCATAAAATTTCCACAAAGCCATCACATAAAAAGTATTTAATGAAATTCCAACAATGCAAAACCATGAAAAGTTCCATTGAAATCACAGAAAAGACAATACAATACAATACAATACAATATACTTTATTGCACACCAATTAATTACAAAATACATATATCACAGAAAACAAAAACAATATCAAATAATGTACAATGGGCGGCCTTATCGCTAAGAGCGATCTCTGCCAGGCAACCTTAGGATGGACAAGAAGTGATAGAAAAAGTATAGACGGTGGCGTGTAAGTAGAATACTGTTAGAAAATATATATTCTATATACATAACTATTACATAGATACCAATATGTATACACAACATACGTATATATTATTATTTATCATAAAATATACTAAATAATATAATAATAAATAAATTACTTAAATATTTGATGTTGAGGTTAAGAAATGTTCGTAGACCATATTTTTGAATGTAGGGAGAGACTTAGCATGTCTGAAGGAAGTGGGTAAAGCATTCCACAGCTTTATGGCGTATACAGTAAAGGATGAGCTATAGGAGTGGAAGGGGCGGAGAGTTTTCAATTGGAGTGTGTGGGTTGAGCGGAGGGAGCGATCATGGGTTTTGTGGAGGTATTCAAATCGTTCCTTGAGGTAGCGAGGTGTGTTAGGGATGAAAAGGATAGAATATAGAAGGGAAAGAAAGTGTACGTCCCGGCGATGACGGATGGGTAACCATTTTAGCTTTAAGCGGTACTCTGTGATGTGATCATACTTGCGCAGACCGAAGATGAAGCGTATGCAGAAGTTTTGAAGCCGCTCAAGCTTGTCAAGCTGTGCTTGGGTTAGATCAGGATAGCTGGCGTCGGCGTAGTCGAGGATAGGAAGTAAAAGTGACTGAGCAAGCGCAATTTTGGTGGATGTTGGTAAAAAGTTTCGCAAACGTCTGAGCGAAGCCGCCGAGGCAAAGGTCTTTCGGCTAACTTCGGCCAACTGGGGTCCCCAGGAGAGCTGGTTATCTATAAGAATCCCCAAGTTTTTAACAGTTTTACTGATTTCAACCTGGACGTTATCAAAAAAGACTGGGGGAAGGTGAGCCCAGTCAATTCTAGAAATCATTCGCGAGCTACCAATTACGATTGCCTGGGTTTTCGTGGGGTTTACTTTCAGCCCATGTTTATTGCTCCAATCAAGAATGATGTTTAAATCGTCGTTGATCCTACAGATGGCTTCCCCTAATCGATCTACTGGAGCCTGGGTATATATTTGTAAATCATCTGCATAAAGGTGGTAGGAAGAAGAGAGTTGTTTGGAGATGGAATTAATGAAAATAGCGAAGAGGAGTGGAGATAGAACGCCGCCCTGGGGTACACCGGCACTCAATTGACACCAGGAGGAAACGTTATCGTCAATGCTAATGCGTTGCCGGCGACCAAACAGGTAACTATGAAGCCAGTGAATTACATTTGGAGAGATGTTAAGAGAGCGAAGGATACCTAACAGAATGTCAAAATCAACGTTATTAAAGGCACTACTGAAATCCAGAAGGGAGAGAACTGTTGTCGATCCGTTCCAGATACCATCTCTTATGTCGTCGGTGATTTTGATGAGGGCTGAAGTAGTGCTATGGCCTGGGCGGAAACCGGACTGGTAAGGATTAAGGAGGTTATTAGAATTGAGGAAGAGACTGAGTTGTTGGTGCACAAGTCGTTCAAGAACTTTAGATAAGAAAGGCAAGATAGAGATGGGACGGAAATCAGAGAAAGAAGAGGGTTTCGATTTCTTAGGTAGTGGGGTAACTTGTGCATCTTTCCACGCGCTGGGAAATGTACTGCTACTGATAGAGAAGTTAAGTAGGTATGTAATGACATGGACGATATCATCAAGGATAGGAAAAATCATTTTCTTACTAATGCCATCGGTACCGACAGCATTAGAAGAAATAGATGAAATGCTCTTCTTAACATCAGAGTCGGTAAAATCGCAAAAGTAGAAAGGAATAAAGTCAGGAGTGGGGATTAACGAAAGAGATTTTAATGTTTGAGATTTAATAGTTCCCTCAAACTTAGAGCAAGAGGAAAAGTGAATGTTTAAAGCGTTAATGTCTAAGTCTTTTGAGGGATTATTAAGTCGCGATTTACCAACGCCTAATGATCTTAGAAACTTCCATACCTTAGCTGGGTCATTATTTTCAACAGAATGATGGATGTGTCGGCGTTGTGCATCCCTACACACCTTATTGCAGTGATTGCGAGTCTTAATAAAAATTTCTTTGTTTTCAGCGGTGGGCTTACGCTTATACCTAGACTTGGCTACAAGTTTTTTTCGGAGTTCAGTTTTTATTTCATTTGTAAGCCAAGGAGCGGGGAGGTGTTTAATTTTTACTGCTCTAATTGGAGCATGCTTGTCATATAGATTAGTTAATATACGGTTAAAATGTGAGAGTTTGCTGTCAATATCAACCGCGTCTAAAACCTCGGACCAATCAGCGTCACGCGCATCCTTCCGCAGGGTCTCGACATTCATCGCACCAAAATTGCGCTGAAGAAGGACTTTAGGCTTGGCTTTAGGGGGACGAATTTTGTAGGAGAGGAAGATCAAGTCATGATATGAGAAAGCATCCGCTGGGCACTGGCCGTGCTTCGCGACATGGGACGTGGAGGAAACTAAGATAAGATCGAGAAGAGAAGGCCTGCAGTTAGGAAAATTATGAGTTGGATTTAGAGGAAGAATTGACATATTACTAGACTGGACAAGACCTTCCAACGAGCATGCTCGGGAGTCGCGTTTTAACAAGCATGTGTTAAAATCCCCCATAATAATAGTATGGTCGTATAATGGAGACAGCTTATCAAGAAGGTTCTCAAAAGAAGGGAAGTAATTGATACGGAGAGAAGGAGAATAATAAACGCCGAGCAAAATTTTTCGATGAGAAAGGAGAACCTGGATAAATAAATGTTCACCCGCACTGGACGGTGGTGGTTGCGCAGACATATCAATAACAGTGTAAGGAATATGAGATCGAATGTACATGGCTACGCCCCCGCCACTAGCGCCAGTGCGGTCGTTACGAATGAGTTCGTAGCCGGGAATCGAGTAAAGGTCGGAAGATAGGCAGGGTTTTAACCACGACTCAGAGATAAGAATTGCGTGAATGTTGGCCAGGTTAAATGACGCCAGCATATCCGTAAAATGAGCCGGAACGCTTTGTGCATTAATATGCACTACGTTAAAGTTTCTAGGAACGTTAGAAAAAGTAGACTCTAAGGTATCAGAGAGAGTTGGAATGCTCATAAAGCTGTCGTCGCTACCACTTTCATCAAATGAGGAACATGACAAGAAGTTGTCACCGCTACTAGTATTCATAAATATGGTCAGTGTATAAACTTAGTGTTTTATAGTAAAAAATATATGTACTAAAATAAATATACCTATCTTATAATTACAATAATTATCAACTATAAATTTGCTAGTCACTTGTGTTGTGCCCATCTGCCAGTTATTGCAGCCGAGAATAACCCTAGGGAAACCAAACAAAGTTACTAACAAACATAACAAGGAAAAAAAACAAACAACGAAAAACATAGAAACTAAAATTAGCCGATCCGATCCGACTGGACATCAGTACTGGCTACACATAAAAAAAAATATCAGAAAAATTCAACAGAAAGAAAAACAAGAAAAAAGAAAAAAAAAAAATATTTATACAAACAAAAGCGGATTAACCTTGGACGATGGAAATCACCTTTAGGGCTTAATAAAGTGTTGAAGTTGACAGTTCACTAGTTTGACATTTTGATTCTGACACAACTGAGAAATTATTTATGAGAAGGGAGGTTCGTTTTTGGAAGAACTGACAGGTTTTTGAGTTCAACTTATTTTTGGTATTGTGTTGTTCTCTCAATTGTGTTGATTTTAATTTTTAGCTTGTGTTGTGTAACTCCATTCCGTAAGTAATATAGTTTTTTTTTTATTTAGGTGAAATTAAAATCTGGTCAGTGTCCATCATGGACATTGACCCGTCAGTTTTTTTACCAGCGGCATCAAACCCGCCTCCAAAACCTCCTGATCCTCCAGATATAAATAAAAAAAAATTACCTAACCCAGATACGCGTTCTTGTGTAAAACGTCGCTATACATCGGCTATTGCTGATGATTATTCGGTCTCAGTAACAAAAAAAAATATAATGTCTCCTAATTCCGCTACTCCATCAATACAAACATTATACCAACATCCTATTCTAATTTTAGGGGTAAAGGAATATGGTCATCTTGACAATGGTCCATTCATTATCCACATTGCCAGAACTGATCCTGACCCTTCGACGGGTATATCAATCCGTCCGATTAAATTCGGTCAATTTTTGAAAAATAACAAAATTCTAAATATTTGTTGTGACGGAGTTAAAGCAGTAGGACGCAACCGAATATCGATTGAATTTAAAACTGCTACTGATGCCAACTCATTTTTAGATAACAAAATTCTTAATACGTACAATTATACTGCCACAATCCCCACATACAACATAACACGTATGGGCCTCGTCAGAAATGTCCCTGTAGATATGTCTCTTGACGAATTTGCAGATTCTATAGAAGTTCCTAAAGGATGTGGCTTCGTCATAAAAGCCCGAAGACTTAACAGAAAAAACGTAATGGAAGATGGTAAAACTTCCTGGATACCTACACAAACAATAGTTCTAACATTTAAAGGTCAAATTCTTCCTAGTCGTATTTTTTCTTTTCACACTTCTCTCCCGGTAGAACAGTATCAATTACCTACCATTCAATGCATGAACTGTTGCCGTTTTGGCCATATTAAAATACAATGCCGATCAAAACCAAGATGCTTCAAATGCGCAAAAGACCACGCAGGTGACATTTGCGAAGTATTAGAACATGAAGCTACTTGTATCCACTGCTCAGGCTGTCATTTCACATCAAATAAATCCTGCCCTGAATTAGATCGTCAGAAAAATATAAAAAGTTTTATGACACAAAACGGTGTTTCATTCCAGGAAGCCTCATTAAACTTTTCAAAAAGTACTAAATCATTTTCTGAAGTATCTCAATCAATTTTCTCCCCGACCAGTCTTCCTTCTCAAAATTTACTCCCCCCTAACTCCCCTTCCACTAGATCTTACATCAAAAATGTCTACGTTTCTCCTCGTCCTAAGGTCCCGATGAGCAAACCATATGATAAAACTACTCACCAATCTATCATATCTACCCCTCATTCATCGTTCTCTAACGGACTTGCTTTCTCCCAATCTGAGAAAGTAGATACTAACCATCGTCAAACTTTCCTTATAGAAACTCTTCTTTCACTCATCATTGAGTTATTCTCATCTTCTAATTCTCCCATACCGTCCAACGTTGCCCATAAACTGTCCCAGATCATTTCCAATTCAACCAATCATGAATCAAACATCCATTCTCCAATGGAACACAAAAAGTCTCCGTCCTCGGAAAACTGAACTTATTCATTTAATAAATAAAATTCACCCGTCAATCATTGCCATCTCTGAAACTTGGCTTGTTCCTGGTTCCCAATTTAGGGTTCCTGGTTTTATCTGTCACCGAGACGACAGGGCCGACGGGTATGCCGGAAGTGCCCTTCTTATCAAACACTCTCTTCCCTTCTCACTTATATCCCTTCCCTATCATTCCCTTGAAATAAATCTTGTAGCTATAAGAACCTTTGATATTACTTTTATTTCTATATATATTCCCCACCCTAATTCAGCGTTAATCCCTGATATTCTTTGTGTTATCTCTTCTGTCCCTACCCCTATTATCTTGTTAGGAGATTTCAATGGTCACCACACATCATGGGGCTCTAGTCACTGCGATGTATTTGGTCACATGCTTATAGAAATGTTTGATGAAGCCAACCTATGTATCGTCAATGATGGCTCCATCACTCGCAGAGTTATTCCTTCCCAAGACCCCAGAAGCGCTGTCGACCTAACTGTTTGTTCCCCTTCTCTTTCTTCCACTCTCTCTTGGGAAACTCTACCTACTTCTTATGGAAGCGATCATTTCCCAATAATTATTAAAATTTTTAATCGTTCTATTCCTTTTCAAAATTTTAACCCTAATTTAAAATACAGACTATCTGCAGCTAAATGGGATTCATTTTCTGATCAAATTGAAAACTCTGCTAAAAATCTTCCAGAGATACAATCTGGTACCACTACAGACTTTTACCTTTTGGCTTATTCCAAATTGATTGATTGCATAATTTCTAGTGCTAATCATAATATCCCTCTCAAAAGACAATCATCTACTTGGTCTAAGATTTCCCCTCCATGGTGGGATTCTGAATGTACATCAATTATTAAAGATAGAAAAAGGGCTGAACTCACATATAACACCTCAATGACCAATGAAAACTTCATTGTTTATAAACACACTGCTGCTAAAGTTAGAAGGATTCTTTCTAAAAAAAAGAAAGAAGGTTGGAAAAACTTTTGTGAGAATCTATCTCCAAGAGCTCCTCCGTCATTCATCTGGCGACAAATTAAACGTTATAGAGGATCTTACAGCTCTCCTAATATTTCTTCTTATGACCCCTCATCTTGGGTTGACAATTTTATCGACAAATTATCTCCCCCGTTTGCTCCATCTTTAGATTCTCTCCCATCATCTTTTTCTTTTATTCCATCTCTATCTAAATTAGATCATAATTTTAGTTTATATGAGCTGAATCAAGTTTTGAATGGGTTAAAAGACTCATCGCCTGGTTTTGATGGTATTCCTTACTCTTTTATTGTTAAGTCCCCTAACATAATTAAGAATTATTTTCTGTCACTAATTAATTATTTTTTTGAAAATGGAGTCGTCCCTAATGAGTGGAAAACTCAAGTCATCATTCCTATTGTCAAACCTGGGAAAAATCCTTCCGATTATAATAGTTACAGACCCATAGCCCTATCTTCTGTCCTGGCTAAGATCATGGAACATTTAATAAAATTTCGCCTTGAGTGGATTGTGGAAAATGGTAATATAATTTCTAATAATCAATTTGGTTTCCGAAAAGACATGAGTACCCTTGATAGTTTAAGCATCATAACAACAGATATTCGAACTGCTTTTATGAATAAAGAATCACTATTTGCAATTTTTCTTGACATTACTGCTGCTTATGATAATGTTTTACTACCGGTTCTCAAAAGGAAGCTCCAACTACTGAGAATTCCAGAAAGAATAGTCCGCTTCATATGTAATATGCTAATGGATAGAAAAATTTTAGTTAAGAACCAGGGTCTACTTTCATCTCCCCGTAATATTTATAAAGGATTACCTCAAGGTTCTGTACTAAGTCCTCTATTATATAGTATTTACACTTCAGATTTAGACCACTCTTTACCGTGTATATGCCTTCAATACGCTGATGATTTAGCTTTATATATTAAATCGAGTTCCCTAGAGTTCGCTCAGAATGAACTGAGTGCATCTCTCAATATCCTAGACGATTGGCTCAACATACATGGAATGTCTCTTTCTGCATCTAAAAGTAATTGTATTGTCTTCTCAAAAAAAAGATTAATTCCATCCATAACCCTATCTATTGGTGGTGAATTACTTATTCAAGTAAATAATGTAAAATTTTTAGGTTTAAAATTAGATTCAAGAATGACAGGTGTTCCTCATTTTAATTACATTTCAGAAAAATGCGAAAAAAATATTAACATTCTACGTTCCCTTTCTGGAGTCTGGTGGGGTTCACATCCATATTGTCAAAAACTTTTATACAACGCCATTGTTCGTAGCCACATGGATTATGGTTCGTTCCTTCTAGATCCTAGTACACGAATGGCTTTAGAAAAGTTGGATAAGGTCCAATCAAAATGTCTTCGATCTATTCTTGGTGCAATGAAATCTTCTCCTATAAACGCAATGCAAGTAGAATGTGGTGACCCCCCTCTTTCTCTCAGAAGACAATATCTTTCCGATCGTTTTCTTTTCAAATTAATTCAAAATTCCCAACATCCTCTTCTCAATAAATTAAATGATTTATATAAATTTTTTGAACCAAGTTATAATATTAACGCAGATAAAATACCGTGTTTAATTAGGAGTTTCATGAAATATATCCACCTTCCACACCCTGTCGTTCAATTTAATACGAATCCTTTGTTTAATACCCCCTATGAAGTAATCATGTTTGAACCAGATATAATCTTAGATTTCGGCATAGAAAAAGATTGCTCATATGCTCGTGAAAAATTTAACAAACAACTTGACTCTAAATATAATGGATGGCACTCCATATTTACTGATGCTTCAAAATTAAATGATTCCAATCCTGTAGGTGCTGCAGTTTGGATTCCTTCCTCGAAGATAATATTAAATTATAAATGTCCTTCGATCTCTTCGGTTTTTACCGCAGAATCTATAGCATTGTTGGAAGCTATTCAGTTTGTAGACTCGCACAACCTCAATAATACCTTAATATTTTCCGACTCTAAGAGCTCTCTTCAATCCATTTTATCTTGCCCCTTTCGCTCTAAATCTAGATTTCCAATTATTCTTAAAATTCGTGAATCTCTATTCAGATGTAAAATTAAAAAAATTAACGTTATCTTAGCTTGGATCCCAGGTCATTCTGGGATCCCAGGTAATGAATCAGCTGACTCCTGTGCAAAACGAGCAATTCAGTTTGGTACTGAGGAACACCTTAAAATTTTTGTTCATGATCTTTGTTCAACCCCTAGTTCTCATCTAATTACCTCTTGGTCCCGAATGTGGAATACATCTAGACTTTTAAAAGGTAAACATTACGGTGATATACAACCAGAAATTCCTCTCAAACCTTGGTTTTTTAAATTTAAAAAAGCCAATAAATCCTGCACTTCCATCTTATGCCGTCTCCGATTAGGCCATTCATGTACTCCTGTTTATCTAACCAAGATAAGGGTCAGAGATCAATCACTATGCGAATGTGGTTTGGATGATGGAGATGTTGAGCATCTTCTCTTTTCCTGTCCAAGACTTACCATATCCCTTCATGATATTATACCTCCTGAAATCCCCCGTCCCCTCTCTTTAAAAACTATTCTTCCGTTAGTATTTTCTCCTTTAGTATCTAAACTTTGTAGATTTATTTCTTTAAATAATATAAAATTGTAATTTTGTAGATTAAATATTATATCAAATGTTTTATATTCCTTTAAAACTAGATTAATAACTTATTTTTGTGCTCTTTTTTATTGCTTTTAGTTTGATTATTAACGTTTATATTTGTAAACAATTAACTTAATTGAGATATAAACTTTATCTATTTATTTTATATTAAAACTCAACCTCGATAAAAATTAAAAAGAACCTTTTTGTACTAAAACGGTCATTGGCAAAATTGTATCAAAATAGATACAAAGCCATATAAAAGAAGTTGAAGTTGAAATTATTTACGGCAGTCATCAAAATATAAACAAAGTAAAGAATTATAGTGTCAAGAAAGGAAAGGTTTACTGTCTACCTGCTAATGCTGCGCAGAAAAATACTAATTGCCGTAAGCGGCAACAAGCCAGCCGATCGAATCACTGAACGAAGTTGAGATACTCCTAAATGTTCTGGATATCACTTTCTGGCGGCGGCGGCTTTACGAGTCATCGGGGCTGTAATTTCTTTAGCAGGCGCAGGCGCAGCGCTCACTTTCGGGACTAGCACAGGCACTGCCGATAAGTCGGCTATGCTGGAAACTCTATGCCGGGAGCCGTCCGCGCCTACCACGAACACAAAACCCTGCCTCGTCCAACATTTCGTCACACCGAAACGTTTACGAGCTTCCATGAAGGTGTCGTGACGCGTCTTCGTCAGGAACTCTGACAGGGTTATGCCGGTGTCCTTCAGCGCAGCTTTGGACATCCACAGTTTGTCGCGAAGGGCCACATCTCGAAGCTTGCAGAGTATGGGACGAGGCCTGTTGTTGGTAGACCGCCCCATACGATGACAGCGGCTTATGTCGGTTTTGCACACACCTGTAACATTCAGCTTGTCGACGAAGGCTCTCACCGCTACCTCCTCAATTACTTCCTGACTGCATTCCGGAACACCATGAATAAGAAGGATTTTACGCCTTCCTCGCATCTCCAACCTGTCAATCTCGCTGGCAAGCATTACAACTTGATCTTGCAGTGCTCGCAGCGACTTAGCGATGAAAGTTTTGAAGACTGTGAACTCACTTGCAAGAGCCGCCACATCGCTGACTGGTGACTTGGATCTCTGCAGCTTCTCTTCGAACTCAGCCATGGCATCCGTGAAAACAGTGCTTAGCTGCGCCATGGAGCTCTGGATGGTGTTGGGGTCCATGTTGTCAAATTGGAGGTTATCAATAGTGCAGTGCAGTTTACTTTAGAGTATAACTTTGTGTGCAGACTGTTGTTTGGAAAGAAAACACTGGATGGCAGGTAGGGTGCACAAATAGCAAGTTTAGTTCATAAGTAGTGTATGTAAAAGAACTGTAAATATTTTAAATTGAATTATAAAATATGTGGTCAAAAGAAAGAGTGCTTATTTTTTCGCGCCTACCGCCCAAAGCCACAGAGGTCGTGTTAAAAAGGTACTACCTACATTATTTTTGAGTTTTTTTGTTATTTTAGTGCTTAATATCTTAAAATAAATAAGGAAGCTTTTCCACCTTCATCAGAAATAGCCAAAAATTAGCAAAACACTCCATCATCAGCGAAAAGGCCACTGTAATTAATCTTACCCTTTCACGAGTTGTTGCCTGCCACAGAATACGTACTAGCTACTACCAACTAAAAGGATTTAAGCTTTTCGTCTCATTAACTAGAAAATTCATAAACTTTGTCCGAATAAATGTCGCGGGTTTTTGAATTAGTAATTAATATTTTCAAGACTGCCGTTTGTTTTTGTCTCGGCTACGACACGTCCGAACGTAGGCTTACATCAAAGAAGACACCTACCACCATTACTGGTACCTAAATACTAAGGGGTTTGAAGAATTTGGCTCTAATATCGGTTTCTCAAATTCTTTTTTTGCGGCGTACGATGATAGTTATACGGATACATATACTGAAAATCAGTTATAAAAGTAATACTTATTTTAAATCGTCTTATTTAAAATATGTATTACTTTTATGACTTAGATATTAATATAGATAAAGATTAATATATAATAGATATTAATCTTTTGTATCATGAAAGCTTGCTTAGTCATCGATCTATACTTGAGTAACGATTTTCTGTAGCATAAGCGTTGCTCAAGCATATATAGATGACTAAGCAAGATTTCATAATACGAGCCTTAGCCTTCTATCCAAATATAATAGAGTAATAATAATAATAATAATAAAACATTTATTTCAGGCAACGTTAGTAATAATAATGTATGTTAGTAGTTGTAATGATTCTTAAAATTATTTGAATGATAACAAACACTTTGTATTTGTAATTATGCG
The DNA here is from genome assembly GCA_947086465.1 of Eupithecia exiguata. Taxonomy (NCBI): domain Eukaryota; kingdom Metazoa; phylum Arthropoda; class Insecta; order Lepidoptera; family Geometridae; genus Eupithecia; species Eupithecia exiguata. Next base: position 2,555,800 of record OX352246.1, read on the forward strand.
GCGATTTTGAAAATAAAAACCTCAGGGCCGTCCTCGATACAAAATTTTCAAACCCTTTTGGCAACCATATTGTACAAGCTGCCGCCCGCGGCATTGCACGCGCTGTTTAGAGAAAATCATTTTTTTTTTAATTCGTTTCTGTTGCGTCCCTCTTTTGACGACACGACCACACACTTTTCATGTTAGCTTATTTGTTTCAATTCTTATGCAACTAAGCGAAACCTTGCAAGTCACAAACTGCTATGAGTTATCTTTATGATACACGTACTTATTTGTCGTCATAAGCCTTAAAACTCAGTTTCATGTGTTCGTCCACCTTAAAAAAAAATCTTCACCAAATATCATTCCTATAATATAACGGTCTGTCGGCCTGTCTGTCACATTTAACGAAGATATGCGGAGTGCAAGACGACGCAATCAGGCGTCACGCGTTATTGAAATATCAGCCTTTTGGAATAGAGTAGTAGGGTTCAGAGAGATGAAAGTTATACATCAAAATTATAAATTACTTAATAATGTTTAACCAACTTCAAAAATCTGTTTTAAAAATCTTTTAGTATGCTTTTCTTCGATCGATCTTCCTTTTACTATGAAGAAAAGCCTTCTATGTACCAATACCACAAAAACATAGGTACCAGATGAAACCAAAGGCAGCAGAAATTACGAGACCGAAATTACGCGACTGACAGCTCGAACATTTGCGCTCGTTTGGCACACTAATGGTTAGGTTCAACTGATCAAATAATATTTAAGAAACCACAGGATGATCAGGTTCAATTAATGACGCGAAAAATATCGATGGTAAATTTCTCTACTCAGACCATAATAATCCCTTAGCCCATATTATGAAAGCTAATTTTTTGCTTCGCATTACTCATACTCAAGCATAGATCGATGGCTGAGCAAGCTTTCATAAAACGGGCCTATGACCTACCTATGAGTAAGAAAATTCCTCAGCTGTCTCTGAATCCACACTACTCTACATTCCAAGATGATTGTCAAAGATATCCGATAGAGGACGCGTCAGTTCGTAAAGTTTTACGACGGCTTCCAGCCTACCCCAACTTATTCCTTCACTTGACAGTGGCGCTGGCATCGCGTTTTATTACAACCAGGGAGTAACATTGAAGTGACAATATTAGTTCCAAATTCTTCCGCCTGTAGAGATAAAATTGGTAGGTTTGACTTCGTAGGGTGGCGTTTAGTGGCAATGTACATGTGTCTTGATTGAATCTACTTGAATGGGTGATGTCGTTTGATTGGGAAGTGTAATAAAAGCGAGAATGCTGCCAACTTGTAGTTTGCTATAGGGAGGAACCTTTAGTGACTGGTTTTGGTGTTGCATCAAAAGCTACTGAAAAGTGTATGAAAACGGTACAAAAACATATATAAAAGTGAATAGAAACGGTATAATAGAGTATGAAAACGGTATAAGAACATATGTGATTGTACCGTACATTTACAAATAAAAATTAAATGTAGGTGTTAGGGTTTCACATAGGTAATCGTTTATTCAAATCAGAGGTGCGTGTCGACTGAGTTCATGATTCCGAGTGAACTGTCTTCGCATTCATGCGAGAGAGAATGGGATCGTTGAATGAACAATGAATGAATGAAAGGTAAGGTAGAGATTGCACCAATAATATATTGAATCGAGTTTATATTACCCTACAAAAATGTAATTATTAGAGTGCAATAAGAAATAAACTCGGCTAAGTGAGAGTCAACTCGCATACGGAGGGTTCCGTATCATCATAGTTACTACTAGTAGTACTTTAGTAGTTAGTACTTTTCGCAAAAGGGGTTTTAGCAAGAAACAGATTTTTGGAAGAGAATCAAGTCAACAATCTCATTCAATGCCGAACTACTAGCAACAAAACAGTTACACAGGCATTAAAAAAAGCTTATGATACGTGTCACAAACTGCTCAATGGTTTTTTTGAAAATTCCTTTGTTTAACGTAATAATAAAATAAAATTAGGTGACGGCGCTAGTGTGCGTCGAGGAACCGCACTTAAATGAAAAGGTGAACGACCTGGGAAACTTTAATAACTTAACAAAATGTTCGTCGTACAACTCATAGTAATGCACCTATCAGTGTAACGTCATCCGCGCCATTTGCAAAACGGCAAAACACGACGGGTTTCAGGGACGCAGTGTAATAAAATGCACAGTGTTCTGAGTCACATGATGCCTGAATAAAATATTTCATAGACAAAGAATCCAATAGGGTCCTATGGATTGGCCTTTTCCTCCTACTCCTCGTTGCGTCGATATCCTTACTGCTGAGGGTCGGTACCTATAATAATAATGTATAGGGCCATTTAATGCAAGATTACGCACGGGGTCGGTCTTCCGCAGCGCGGATCCTGGCTTCCAGCGTTGAGCGGGTTCGTTTTTTTTATTTAGCTCAACTGTCAGGTATACTATCGTACGTATCAATGCTTACTCTATCACGTCGGATGAGTAGGGAAAGAGACAAAATGGATAAGACGAGTAAGGGAGACTCACTAGATACAGAAAGTGACGTCATAGGAATGTGACGTGATAGAGAAAGTGACGGAATAGTGACGAGTGATGATGATTACTCGTGTCACTAGCTATTTCGTGATGACCAATGGATGGTTTCGGTCATTAATGATAATCAAAATTGGCTTTTTTGCATCTACGTATGATGACTTAAGTGGCGTCAGTACGGCTGATCAACGCACCCAATAAGATCGTGTTGTTATTGGGTCTAGAGTGAATCAACTTTTAAATACTGTTATAAATTGTAAATACTGTTATCATTATTAACATAATGATAGCAGTAAGTATCTTAAAAAATTCCTGCCTGCTCTGCAAACACTTTCAAAATCCCGAGTCAACGCGGACCGCTAGAAGTTCTAAGTCCTGAAAACGATCGTGAAATTACAGATAGGCTACTGCAACTACATTTTACTGTGTCTGGGTGTGGCACACCACAAGCGCGGATGTATTAGGCAAGACTAGGCAAGCCCCGATGTAGCGATTGCATTCATCACCTAGATATTGTGTTGTGGCCATGCTTTTGTAACTTTACGGACAAATGTGAGCCGGCCGATGGGTATCGGTTTTTTATTCAGGAAATTATTATCATTTATTAAGTTGTTGAATCTGTACATCGAATTCTTTAGGTAAAGTATGAAGAAATCATAAAATTACGTCTAACACAACAAATAATCTGATTATTAATACCATTTAAAATCTTACTGCTTACTTATTTTGACAGAAAAAATCAAGAGATGGCCATGATTTGCTGAAAGGAAAAGGTGCTTAGTTTTGCGGCCATTATAGAGGAAAGAGTTACGAATTTGTCAAAATCCTGATGAGCCTTACTAGGATGAACAATACCAGGGATTTTTCTTTCCTTTGGACATTAAAATTTTCTACTTAGCACCTTTTATAAGTATATTATTTACTCGTATAATATGTATGTTAGAACCTGTCTCGTTTCAACATTTATTATTATAAGCACAATATGCATACATAATAAATAAATAGGGAGTTTTATGTCAATTTGCTTTTGTTTAAAGCCTGTTTACAGGAGTCAACTTATAACATGACAAAAAATTAAGAGCTAAACAAATTCCTCTTCGTTAAAATCAGAGATAAAATAAACTGTAAGAAATTTGGCTATTAACTATCTATACCATCTATACCAACACGTAGTCAAAAGCCACATTTCAAAAGGACTTTAGCTTTTAACTCCGCGTACCTATATGTACCCACGCGTAGTCAAAAGCCAAATTCCTGAAATTTCAGAGATGTCGCATGGTCACCCTTCGTTTTGACGAACGCGAACGTACGTTCAAACTAATGCCCTGTTTATTATAAGAAGTGACGTTGCATTAGTATCTACTACGCTGCAGTCTAATTTAACGGTGGCAGTTTTCTAGGAGCGGTGGTCACGCCTGATTCGTATGAGTTTTATATCATCATCATCATCCTGACTCTACAGCCGCGGGTGGGCCTTGGTATGGTCGAGTAAATGTTTCCATTCGATCCTATTCTTGGCTTTTTCCTGCCAGCCGGTCACTCTAATTGCCTTTAAGTCTTGTTGGATACCATCGAGCCATCTGAGTTTCGGTTTTCCAGGTGGTCTCCGGCCATCAGGTTTGCCACAAAGAAGTTTGGTTCGTAAAACAAAAAAAACAAAACTTTATCAGGATATACAAAGCAATAATATAGCATTTAGAGCACTTAAGCTGATTAAGTTTTGTTTTTTTGTTTTGCGAACCAAATTTTGGTTTCTCCACACACAAGTCAACACACTAGAGGTTACCAAAAAGTTTAAACTATTGTCGAATTATTACAAAGTGGGTGAAAAACCGGCAGTTAGAGATAGATACAATAGTCAAGGAGGTTAAGTTTCACTACCATTTATATTTATTGTACCATTTGCACCCAATTATTAAAGAACCACGACAAATAACTTCTGGAAATGAAGGTCCGGAGCCTTCTCGTTACACTTTAATTGCCAATAAAAATGTCTTTGAACTTCCACGATCGGAAATGGAATTTTCGGCCAGAAAATCCTTTAGTCAGTTAAAAAATTACCACTATCCAACAAACCGTGAATCTGGTAAAGACGCGATTAAAAATTCACTTCATCTCCACCCTTTACCTTAAAGGGGGTAGTCAGGTGTGAAATTAGTAGAGTGCTGCAACTGCCACGTTTACAATTAACGCGTAAGAACTTCCTTTGTAAGTGTTACCTTTGAAGATGGTAGGTAGATTATATTTTTAAATTGTTAATGTGGTAAATGAACCGTATTTAGGGATCTTACGATTGAGATTTGGTAATTAGAACGGGGTGATGTCTTAAGTGTGGTGCATTTATGAACCTGTGTGTGACTTATTTAATAATAATAGTAGAATCATAAATATCCTGAATATTTATAGGTGCCGGCTTAGAATTTGCACCACCCCAACTCCTCCCGTGGGTGTCGTAAGAGGCGACGAAGGGACATACCCGAGGGTCGGGCAGCAGTGCCTCTTGCAGAATACATGATCTATATATTCTGCAAGAGGCGCTGCTACCACCGAACTACGCGGCGCGTACTCGCGGCGTAGCGACGGCGTAGGCTGAGCCGTCGTAGAGCTGAGATTGTGTCATGTTCATATCTAAGTAGTATTTTTGTTAAGATACTTCTAGGGACCTACAACGGGAGGCTGGCAGCAGCGCCTCTTGCAGAATAGATCAACCACTATAAATTTATTGACTTTGACTTTCTAAGTTCCTAAGCCCTAATATTTTTTTTAAGTTAATTATTGTTGTTTGTTTTTTATTTGTGATTTATGATTAAAAACGTTACTTACTCCAATATATGTTGATTATTTTAAAACTAAAATACTTGATTCACTAACTGTATTTTAAGCAAATTCATGGTCGAAACCGAGGGATGTCGAAACGGAGGGACCTCGATACGCAGGGAATCGAAACCGGGGTAACAAATCTGAACTGCGATCCCCAACCCCCATGCCCAGAGGCTGTTGAATTGAGCGAGTTTAGTTGATGGCTTGTTATTGCAATCTGATAGATTGGAGTCGGGTACAGATACCACCTACTACGACGGCTTGGACCTGCTAAGAGGTTATAGCTCGGATAAAATGTACTTAACTAGACCGACCTTATGAAGGCTTATTCCAGTTTTACCCCTTGACAAATGGGGTAAAACTGGAATAAGCCCTCATTTCATTTCCTCCTGGAATTTCATTTTTTAAAAGTCCAGAAATCCCCCTTACCATTTTTTCTTATTCCAGTTTTTCCTCATGAGAAAATTTGTTCAAGGAGCACTTACCACAACCAGCATTGAGGTGAAAATAAACTTGTCCGTGGTCTCACAGACGTTATTCAGAACCGACAAAAGCGCCACGTCTTAATTAACTGACCGTAAAACCCATAAAATTTCCACAAAGCCATCACATAAAAAGTATTTAATGAAATTCCAACAATGCAAAACCATGAAAAGTTCCATTGAAATCACAGAAAAGACAAGTTTTTTACGATTTCATAAAGTACAGAAACCGGTTTTTCATTTACACGCCTTTAGTGGTGATAAAATATAATTAAATATTTTATACTGTTTTATCTCTGTTGGTTTTACGGGTTGTGTGCGCGGAGTCCAAAGGAGTAGGCTAAAGCTGCTTGCACAATAAGCGCAAACTATTTAACCTTAAATAACTGTGGATGTGAGCTATGCTGGTAATGCCCTTCATGAAAATCCGTTTAGCCGTAAAGGAAATACAAACATCCACACACACACCACACTCACACACAATCACATAAATTACAAATATTCATCTCTGTAATAATGTGTGAAATGTTCTTAAATAAAACTGTTTTTAACATTAAACGTATAATAAAACCGGTCAAGTGCGAGTCGGACTCGCGCACGAAGGGTTCCGTACCATTATCTATAAAAACGGCAAAAAAATCATGTCTGTTGTATGGGAGCCTCCATAAATATTTATTTTATTCAAATATTTATTGTATTACCTAGCGGGAACACGCTAGGTTGTTTCTTCCTAATTAACTTTCCCCTGGTTGTCGGCTAAGTTCCCACTGTGTCTCTGAATGAGATATAATCAAAAATACTCAGCTCTGAATTAACAATTCTCAGCGTGTTTTATATTTTGAGCGCGGCACTAAAATGCACTAAAAAGGAACTAAACTGCACTAAAAATGCAGGAATGCACAGAAATGTCCACCGTGCTTATATTAGTGAGATTATTGTTATAGTTTTTGTTTCGGGAGAAAATATAAAGAAAGGTTTTGTTATGCTTACGGACGCTTTGAGTTTTTACAAGTATTTTGATAGTTGTAGTTGGTTGTGTTTGTGTAACAGGGAAATGTTTACCTATTGCTCTCTGCTCTGGTACATGGCTCTGCTACATATGGATTTTACTACTACTACATACCTACTACTCTAGATTTAACATATATATTAGACTAGCAGCGCCCCGCGGTTTCACCCGCGTAGTTCCCGTTCCCGTAGGGATTTCGGGATAAAAAGTAGCCTATGTCCTATTCCAGACTATAATCTATCTCTGTGCCAAATTTCATCCAGATCCGTTTTGCCGTTCTGGCGTGATAAAGGAACAAACATCCATCCATCTATCTATCCATCCATCCATCTAAACTTTCACGTTTATAATATTAGTGAGATGAGATAAACCATAACACTAATAACCAACTTGCTTACCGTCGAGTTTCAGATATAAATATAAGCGATATTAATTGAAAGAAGGATCTCAAGTCGACAATTAATTATGTAAATTGCGTACAAATATAAAAAGACAGAACTATTGTTATTTTGTAGGTTATGTAAATATTTAGTAGAGTTATTATTATATAATTATTTTATAATTTCTCTTTTTCAAGTGCCACCGTCTTTTTTGTTCTTACATGTCCAGTCCATCCCAAGGTCGCCTGGAAGTCGCTCATAGCGATAAGGCCGCCTTTGTACTTCTTCTCGTAGCTTTTATTTCTGTACTGTTTTCTGTGTTTGTGTGGTACAATAAAGAATTATCTATCTATCTAAAGACTCGGCAACGGAGTGTATTTTAGTTTAAAAATGGGTGGCTTTTCTTTTTTTTTATTGAGTTTAGCTAGTGTTTAGTTATGTTAGTACCCTATGGGGTACTTCCCGTTGACCTAGAATCATGAAATTTGGCAAGACATTGCTTAAAGCACAAGTAAAGGAAAAAATATAAAAACCGTAAAACTGTTAGCTCATAAAAAAAATAGAAATCATTTAGAACAGGATATTTACCATGATTCAATTTTTGAGTTTTCCAATATTTCGGCACAGTTTCATGCACCGTGATCACGGAAGAACAAAAAATAATAATAATAATAAATATCCCATTGTAAATGATTTCTTAACTTTTAACCATGATAGTTTCAAAAGTTTTATCATAAAAAAAATGTTTGATTAGGTACTTACGTACAAGTTTGTACGGAAACCTTGATGCGCGAGTTCAACTCGCACTTGACGTTTTATTATGTATGATATACATATCTTGTGTGTGCAATAAAGAATTTAAGCATAGCAAAACCAACAAAAATCTTAGAAATATAATATCTCCGGCTATAGGTAATCGTTTTTTCGGACAGCGGTTTTTTTATTGGTATCGTTTTGGGATGCTGCACCACCTCCCCTTATTTTCGGTAGTAGTCTTGACACACCCTGTATATAATACTATTTATTAAAAAAATTACAATAAAAGCAAAAAAAAATTACTACTAGTGAAAAGATTTTCTATTTTTTAACAAGGGCATAAATAAAATTTTAATGGTGTCGTTTTTTTTGTTTGTTAAACATTAAATTGACTCAATTAATAATTCTCTGCATAAAATAAGAAACAGTGACTACCACTATATCTCATGCTATACTGTCTTTCCAAGGTTTTAATTAGTAAGGTACCTCGTGAGGCGCCTTTGGGATTAGAAGTAATTATCTTTTGACAGCTCCTCCCTGGATTAAATGCATTATATTTGAACTTTTTCTTTGTTTAATGAGTGTTATAATTAATGTTGTTGTAAAACAGACACAAATTTTAATAAAAGGTATAACGCATTTTTCTATTAAAAAAACCGAATACCCATCATTTTTTAAGCTCATACTGTAGGTAGCTCATGTGTGTTATAAGTATGTAACAAATGATACAAAGCCTAGGGTAAACGTGTTTTTAAGTGGAGACGGCGACTCGGCAAACGTAGTGTAGAACGCTTTCCAACCAGGTAGGATTTTGATTTGCGAAAGACTGCTGGCAGATGCTGGATGCGGCAAGCTGAAGACAGGGTGCTATGGCGATCATTAGAGGAGGCCTTTGTCCAGCAATGGACTAAAGGTAGGCTGATGATGATGATGCCTTCTGAAGAATACAAAGGAGAATCGATTACCCGTAGTACACCTATGTGGTCCACTATGGTGGACCCCGGATTAAAGTAATTTCCCGTGGTCCACCAGCATCTCGTTTTCATTGACGACATCTGTGGCGTGGCGGGCGAAGGTCTGCATCCGACGCATGAGGTTGCGGGTTCGATTCCCGCCTCGGGACAAATGTATGTACGATCTGCAGACATTTGTTTAGGGTGTTCTGGTCGTTTTCTATGTATAGTAAAAAATATCTATCTTAGTATTATTATTGTATTATGTTATGGATAATTATCAGTTATCTAGTACCCATAACACAAGCTCTTTGAGGCTAGATAATACTGTGTGAATTGTCCAGCATTATTTATTAATTATTTATTTATCTCCAAATGAATATCTTGATCTATCACATAGAACTCCAAATAACAACTGTGAACTCTACGGACCTAAACTCTTTGGCTGTGATTTCCGAGATCTCCACAACACTACCGACCAGATAAGATTCCTATCGTAACCTCACGATCAATCTTCCGAAATTTAAAACCTCACAACTCAATTTCGCATTTAAATTGGAAACAGAGGTGGTCCAATTAAGCTGTTGTCGCGGTTGACGGATGATGGTCTCCCAGGGGAATCAAGACGGTTTTAACGAGAGTTGAGTGAAGCGGATTTGATTTTCGAAGACGGTGTGAATAAAGGAAGATTGAGACTTGAGATAATTTTGTACATAGATTTAGTTTTAAATTTAATTTCGCTTATTGTAATTTGGTATCGATGAATCCTTCGCTTTTCACAACCGATGTGGCGAATATGCTATTTGACTACATATAAATACCAAATTGCGCGTAAGCGTAATCAGGTGATTTTTATTAAAAATAAACCTATTTTAGGTAAAAAGATAAGATTAAAATTACACATTTTTTTATATATGATTACGTGACCGAAAAGTGTTGACCGCTGAACCGACGGCGTTTGGTTGGGTCGCTTGTGACGTCACTATTATAAATAACAGTGTCAATGAGTTATTCTTGTTAGGTGTGGTGTGGTGTGTGACGTCATTGCCGAAAGTGTATGGCTCAAGTTAGGTTCAACTATGTTCCCTTACCTGAGTCATAGTCGGACCGGCGGAGCGGGCGGTGGCGTTTGTGTTGCGCGTGCTTGCTACGACGTATAATTTTGTGTGATTTCGACTAAAACACCACGACAATACCCTCGTGTTCGTTCACCAGGTGTACAAATAGCTCCAAAACAAAAAACAAAGCCCGAGGTATCACATGTTTTCCCGCGTAAGTAGATACACCAAACTTTAAATTTTCTGATAATCCGATACCTTATCATTATTTCATCTGTAACACGGTACAGTTTTTGAGTGAGCGCTGGTAGAACGTACCGTGTCTTCCTTTTTTACTTTTATCGAAACCTGCGACGCAAAATGATTGATCGATCTGCAAATATTTGATCCGTGTGTTTTGGGTATTATCTAAGCATAATAAAAATATATTTCTAAGTAATGTCATGTATTTTTTTACTAGTTAAGATGAACCCTGCGTATTAAAAAGTGTGCCGCGTATACATATAAAAAACCATAAAAAACGGTGTTAATTATTCAGGAATTCGAAGTCAGCCTTTCTTTTTTTTAAACATCATTAGTAATAATAATAATAATAATCGTTTATTTCAGATATCATGATCCATATGAGTAGGTACACAGTCCTTTTAAATACTTGTTACAATAAAAACAAACTAATATAATATATTAATATAATATAAGTACATACCTACTTTAGGTATATCTACTATAATAATATCTAGGTGGCTAATTCCACGTAATCGTTTATAAGTGTTTGTTAACACAAGTCGGTCGGACAGGCTTTTTATGATAGTGTTATTACACCTGTCAACTCTGGAAATAAATGTGTAATTTAGTGTGTCATGTCGTAACTAATGTTCTCAATAACATTACGTTCTATTCAATTTTTTTTCAATGTTTTTTACATAAGTAGACAATATGTATTCTTCATAATTATCTAGCAAGCTGCAAACAAAAACAGCTTGGATTACATCCAAAATAACAGCAACGTACAGTCGCCATCAGCAAATGAAAGAACCAACAAAGTGACGTCACAGCACTGCCCCAGAGGTGAAGCGAACTTCCAATAAATAAAGTGAAATAAAGACAATGAGGGCAGAGAGTAATGATCCTGAACAGCTCCAATGAATGTTTCACTTCGAGAGGATGTGCATAGAGCTGATACAACCGGATAAAGTGGTCTCAATGACTAGATTGTATCTGGCCGTGAAAAAACTATTAATTTCAATGTTAACTTAATATTGCCTATACATAAGGTCCCCCGCACAATAGGTAGCCTGGCTGCGCAGCCTATGTCTGCATCAGCCAAAATATTTGAGAGGAGCTCGTTGCTGCTTACTGCTGAGTGCACGGGTTCCCATACACCGTTCGACTGGCTGCCGCTGATAGGCTGCCTAGTGCACGCGAGCTCTAAAAGTCAGCAGGCAACCAAAAACTTGACAAAACTCTGTCAGTTGCCTAAAATATTGACAAACTGAAATGTCGCTATAACCTTTTTTCGCTGTGATATAATGAAACTACCTATTAGTATTAAAATTTGTAATGATCCCTTTATGACTGAAGACAAAAACCTATTGTCATACAAACTTACTAGTGGTTATTTTTCGCTTCTTCCACTAGTGGACAAAAAATTGAAGCGAACAAAATCAATAACATTTTGTTTCTTGTTTGATAATTACTATTTATAAAGTTGTTGTTTATGTATAAAATTTGACTTGTCTAAGTGCTTTTTTGTTAGCCTAAAGAAATAAAGTTGTTGACTATTGACTTTTTGTCTTACTAAATGACGACGCATTGTTGTACGTAGAACCAAAACGTTAAATTCCGCATATATTTTATCGTGACTTCTCTTCGAAAAACTAAGAAACGCGTCAAAATTATGTTGTTACCTTGGCGAATACATAGATCAAGCTTTAATTATATTAATAAATTTTTAATTCTACTGTGATTAATCTAAAAAAATATAAATAATCTAACTGCGGTATGACCCCCTCTATAAACTCCAAGAACCGGTTGCCACCGCTGTCTCCATCGATCCTCCCTGATGAGACCAGATAAGGCACAGACAGGATTGGCCGGCAGTTTCTCTTGCCTTATTTATTGGACTGACAGACAGACAAATGTGGGCGAACTTACAAATGGGACAGGTTTTTTCTTGTTACGTTTGATTAGTACGCCGATGTTTTTTTGGGAATGAAAAATGCTGGAGTTTGGTGGGTAATGGATTGGATTTGTTTTTGATTGGATGTTGTTATGAGCTTCTCTCTGACTGTCGTTTAGTATTAATCGACAAATGCCTCAAGGCCCAATTCCACCGTACATATGTTCAGCTTTACAAATTTTGTAAACGAATGCTCAATTTGATCGTTTTAAACAGTGTATCTATTTCATATACAAGAGACAAGAAACAATGACCACTACAACAGAGTTCTGTGTTAGTGAGCTTAAAACTGTCATTGTCCATGACGCACATGTGGATCTAGCAAACAGCCAGACAGCTGTGGCCCGCAGCCACTGCTAATCGCGCCGCAGACGCGGAGCAGTGAATGCCGACTAGCAGCGCCTGCTCCTGCATGTCCCGCTGCAGAGTCTCTGCAGTGAATGCGTTAACTCGCCCAATGGCAAGTCGGATAGTTGTAGCTCGTTTAATCATCACCAGCATCATATCTACCTGACGAGACCCACTGCTCCTTTTGCGAGCCAGCTATATCGATACGACATCGCTGGATCTTCTAATAACCAACTAACATACCTAGGTACTATTGATTTCATCGCGTCATCTAGCCCCAAACTAAGCAGCTCGACACAAGCTCTGCTTAGTTTAGGATGTAAATGATAACTGAATACACTTTCATAGATTTTTATCAAACATAGAATACACCTAGAAAACCCAGAACACACAATCATTCAAAAATTAAAAATTTATGTAGAGCTTCTACAGTTTGTAGAAGTGTCGTAGCGACGTGCTACATCGTAGAGGTGCTACGAGCTACGGTGCCACCATATGAATAATTATTTCGTAGAGCCTCTACATTTCGTAGCAACATTTTTTCAATCGGTGCTAATAATAAAATTGACTTGTAGGTAGGTATAAATTACGTTCTTGATTGCGAATTGAGGCCCGTATTATGAAAGATTGCTCGTTCATCGATGTATGCTTGTTACTCAAGCATTTATCATTAATTTCTATGGCATATCTACGTTTTTATGTGTATATGGCTTAAAGTTACTCAAGGATGATATCTATGACTGTGCAAGCTTCCTTTCTGTGGATAACATAGACACAGTAAGCTTTCGTGAAAAAGAGTAAGCCTACCACCAGCGGTGGGTGTCAGCGGGCCGATAATGATGGTGCATCTTAAAGCCTGATATCGACTGCCCTGATATTGACTTCCCTCCAATAACCTCTGGAATTGGTGGAGGTCTTTCAAAGAAAAAATAATAGCAACAGTTAAATAATGGAAAAGCTCTTAGGACCAATATCACCGTTTGTTAAACTTACTTCAGCTTGAATCGGATCAACGTGCGGTATGCGCTGAACACGTTCAAAGCGTTGAACTAAGTTAGTCTTATGTGTATAGCGTATAGTTGCAACCGTGAAATTGGACCTTAATATATTCTAGAGTCTTTTTTTTCTTATGCCGGGTAAAGACCAAGCGAGCGAGAGCGAGCGAATGCAAACGATTGGCATTTGACAATCGGTACGTTCGTTCCATATTGCTTTGATGTAGCGACAGCCGCCGGAGCACAGCCGAAGACGAACGAAGGCCCAATGTTTGGACTCGCTTGCTTTCGCAATGACGTCCACACTGGTACTTTTGCGTTTGTTCGTTAGCCTTCGCTCGCTCTCGCTCGCTTGGTCTGTTCCCGGCATTATCTCACGTCAACTCAACCAAAAACCCCAAAATAACGCAAAACAAAAGTACACGTTCTCTAAACATACCAGAGAAAACCCCTTGAATTATGCATGGCACATGCCACAGCCACGAGACCTAAACAAGATGTCCACCGGAGCGACCACTCAAATGGACCTTGCGGCCACAACGTTGAGAACCCTTTACCGACCTCAATATTTACGACTTTCACAACAAATTTTCCATGCAAAAAGGTCTTTTTAAACTGGCCACAGAGAACTCCAACCTTTATTCCCTGACCAGCAAGTACTATTTTCATTTACACGGTGAAATCTTGTGACTTTTTCTACTGTAAATGATTGTAAGTCGTATTTGTGTATTGCTAAAAGTGGTTTTTGAAAAGCAATGTTTTGTCAGAAGTGTTTTTGAGTGGCCTTTGTGAGTTGATTTGCGTGACAATGAATTTTCGATGAATATTTTAGATATTGGATTTCCGGTGGCGATAGAATATGTTTGTTCAAACGTAGAAATCTTTATAATCGTTATAAAATAAGATTATAAAATTATTATTATTATGCAGCTAGCGTCTTGGGCACGCTTCCAACTGGTATTGATATGGATCAGTTGAGCTACCTGTATATTATTTACAACAGTCTGCAGTTCGCTCAATCGTTTCAATTGTAAATACTAATTTTAATTTAATTCTATTGTTTGATTGTAATTTTCTTTGTTAATAAACATTATAAAAGTACTCTGGGCCGAAAAACACATCAAAAACTAAAGAATCTGTAAAACCCATAAAGCGCTTCAAGAATCCTCCAGCTTTATGTACGGAACCACATCCAATATTCAACGTCTTGAGAATGGCGAGGATCTCTAAAATCATTACCCATTGTCTCATAATCCATAGTGCTTGAATATTTCACGTTTACGGGGGATGGGTTGAACACCATGTGAATGAACAAATCAGCACTTTATTAAACGTTTGATAAACCACCGTTTCTGTGTATAAAATAATTGTACTGTGTGCTTTGCAAAATGATAAAACTGGTTAAACTTAGATATTTATGATCTTAGTTACAGGTTGAAAAACTGCCAATAGCCCAATTAGTTCTATAGGCATTTTTTTACCTGCCTGGTTTCAATAGAAACCTTGAACGAGACTTAGGAAAGCTTGCTCAGTCATCGATATATGCTTGAGTTACGCTTTTCTATGGCATAAACGTCACTCAAGCATAGATCTACGACTGAGCAAGCTTTTATCAAACGGGTCTTAGTAATTCGTGCAAAATATTGCGTAATGATTCTGGTTCTTCATTTGAAAATGACGTTGTTCAATATTTTATGTATGTTAGTGTTTAAGTCATCATCATCATCAGCCTATATCAGTCCACTGCTGGACATAAGCCTCCCCTAATGAGCGCCATAGCGCGTGTTTAAGTATTATATATTAAAGTAATACGCCACCGTCTATACGTGTACAACTACTTCGTGTCCATCCCAAGGGTGTCTGGGAGAGATCGCTTTTAGCGATAAGGCCGCCATTGTGCATTGTGCAACTCTGTTTTCTATCTTTTCCTGTATTTTTTTTTTGTATTTTCTTGGTGTGCAATAAAGTGTATTGTATTGTTGAAGTGTGGAATCCATACTAATATTATAAATTCCAAGGTATCTCTGTTCGTCTGTATGTCTGTCTATCTACCCGTCTGTTTATAACTTGCCCTATCATTTTTCACGTCGAAACGTCTGAACTGATCTCGATGAAATTTAGCAGAGATACTGGGGACGGATATAAGCCTTTTGACTTTTTATGAAAAGAGCGTGCGAAGCCGCGGGCTGCAGCTTCTAAATAAATTAACATTACTATTTGCAATTTCGATTTTTTGAAACAGTTAAACATTACTGTAGCATTGTAATAATTCACTTTTCATACGCAAACCGTGTCTTCGTTCAAGTATGCTTTTCTGCAAGCAATGCTGTTACCACGTCGCACATAGGGTTCAACATCGTCACCCGCAGTAAAATCTTTACGGGTATTGCTTCACATCTCCTTCATCCCTGATCCGTGTGTGGACTTGGACCACTTCCAGCTGGGGACTAGCGATGACACATACCTAGTACTATACGGACTAAGAATGCACAGTACTGACTGTATCTGACGACCGATGTGGCACGGCGGGTGAAAGTCTGTCTGCGACGAAGGAGGTTGCGGGTTCGATTCCCGCTCTGCGAATCTGCAGATATTTGTTCAACGTGTTCTGGTCGTTTTCTATGTCTAATAAAAAAATATCTATCTATGTATTGTATTATATTATGTGAATCATTATTCTAGTTAATACAAACTTTGCTTAGCTTCGGGCTAGATAATGCTGTGTGAATTGTCCAGCATTATTTATTTATTGATTTTATTTATTAGCCTTGCCCTCCTTTCCCCAAAATTAAGTGCTACAAAACCAAGTCACAAATATTTCCAACATGCTCAAACGCATTTATTTTTCACCATTTTTATTACCTTGCGAATATATTCAGTGTTCCAACTCTAAGTTCTACTTTATGAGGCGTGTTCGAGGAATTGATCGCTTATTCAAAGCAGGTGATGCTATCCAATACCTCTTTATGTCTCAGAGCGAAGTGGGTAAGTAATTTATGTCATGTAGGAACAGTAGCGTCATTATTTTGAATCTGATTCAAGTAAGTCCCTGGTTAACTCTGATATTCCATCACTAACAGCCAAAAACTTTTTTTTTGGAATTTTCACTGCAATTTTTCCTTTCTCTTGACTTTACATGTACCTACTTTAAGCAATTTTTATTCAACTGCAGTATATTTACATGTTAATTTGTAGGAAATTTCATGGAGAATCGAAATTTAAATAGATGTTAAAGGTATTCATACAAAAAAAATAAGGAATCAGCGAACATATAATCCCTTGCGCGCGAGGGAATTTTCTGCGCCAGAAGAGTTGCCAATCTGCGGAAATCGCAGATCGGGTTCGAATCCTGCCGAAATCGAAATTTTTTGGGATATTATTAAAAGTTTTCGGGTAAGCACTATAACAAAAAACCTAACCATCCTATACTCTTAATGAATAATCATTGTGGTAACATTTGGCATATGGCAACTCTTTCAAAAAATATTAAAAAGTCAATAATACTCGTACAAAGTTGTAGGTATACGTGAATGGGATAAAAACTGGCCTCGCGTATCACTTTTCCGTATTTTCACACTGATGTTACCAACAATTCCTTATCTAATAAAAGCTAACACCATCTCAATAAAGTTCCCGAAAACATTACTGTCACATTCTCAAGAGCTTCCTCTTGAATTAGCCAGTGTAGCCAACGTTTCGCATTTCCCGAAATACAGGGTATTTTTCCCGTTCGCATTTTATTTCCTCAATCAAAAGTCCAAGAGCCTGAAGTGGTATGAAACGGCCTAATGAATTCTCTTTTAGCTTTCTTAGGGCAGAAGGGCGTACGTGACATTTTGGTGTTTTTGCTTTGCTTGAGATGGTGGTAATTGTCTCGTTATTTGATATTTTAGTATGCTAGTTAGTTGTTTTTTGTGTCAACAAGTTTGAAAGCCATATAATTCAACAGGAAAGACAGTAATTATAATTTCTCACTATCCAAAGTCATAGTCAATAAGTTTATTTCTTTAAGCTTACAAAATAAGCACTTAGACAAGTCGAATTTTATACTACACAGCTTTATAATAAATAGCAATCATAGTTATTATCAAGTAAGAAAAAAGCATGACAGGGCGTTATGGCGCTCATTAGGGGAGGCCTATGTGCAGCAGTGGACTAATAATGATGTTGATGATAAAATAAGGTGTTATTGTTTCTATTAACATAATTTTTTTGTCCAATATGGAAGAAGTGCTATATTAGTGTTAGTGGAAAAAATCCACTAGTTTATGTAGGTATTCATTACGGATGTAAGCGGGTTAACTACGAACCTTATTTGTGTTGGAAGAACACCAACGTTTCATCCCTTAACGAGGGACATCTTCAGGGTGAGTGCGGTTCTAGGCGCGCGCCTAAATAGTAATAGTTGGTGTTCTTCCAATACAAATAAGGTTCGTAGTTAACCCGCTTACATCCGTAATGAATTCGTCAAACTACGATAGTTTTTATGTAGGTATATATTGTTTATGTGTTTGATACATATTTTCTTGTGTTATTGCTTATCTAACCAATTAATTGGCTAAATAAATTGACATTTGATGAGTACCTACCGAGATACAGTATAGATACACGTTAATGTTCCTTCTACAGAACTATTCCAATCAACAAAACCCCAACCCAGATCTTTGCTATAACACTTGAAAAGTAGCATCGTGCATTAACCGCCTTATCGTTATCACCCAGCATAGGGGACTGTATTACACAAGGGCGCATTCCAGAGATTATAGCATGTTGCTTTCTTGTGACTATTGGGTGCTGGGTTCAGGGTTAGAGAAAATGGAAGAGATGTATTTTGTTGTTGTATCTGTTTTTTTTTATCCTGCAATAGCAGTTTATTTTTGATTAAGAAAAATTGTTATTATATCTGGTGTTTTTACAAAGTGCACAAACTTTAGGTGTGTGTGTTAACCCACTCTGTATCTCTATTTAGAATCCAATATATTTCATGTCAACAATGACATTTACGAATGAAAACTTAAAAAAACTGATGGCTAGGTAAGTTAACCACAAAAATAGAAAACACAAATTGTAACAACGCATAATCATACATGAGCTGGGAAAAAAAATATATAATCTGAATTCTAAAACAAACGAGAGATCAATTAAATAATGAATGAAAGCTATCAAAACGAAAAATTGTTTCGAGCGAAGCACAGACGTGCTTCGCTTTGAAGATATCAATGTTGTTAAATATTTTCCTACAATATTCCTTGGGATTTGTAATCCCTTTGAACACAAAAAATATCCAGGTCTTTGAATCGGAGTAATACAGCGAAGCACAACAAACCGTCAATCCCCTCGCCTTCCTTAAACAAATCAAGTTGCAACTGCAAAACTTTTGACGACCTCTGTGGCACAGTATACATAATTGTGTCCTGTGTCTGTGGCGCAGGAGGTTGCGGGTTCGATTCCCGCCTCGGGACAGATGTGTGTACGATCTGCAGACATTTGTTCAGGGTGTTCTGGTCGTTTTATATGTATAATAAAAAATGTCTATCTATGTATTGTATTGTATTATGTATATCAGTTATCTAGTACCCATAACACAAGCTCTGCTTAGCTTGGGGCTAGGTGATGCTGTGTGAATTATCCAGCATTATTTATTTATTACTTATTTTATTTATTGAAAACTTTCAATTCTACAAGAAAAGTAGAACCATTCCATTATCTCTAGATCCTGAAATCTCAAGTCTTAACCAAAGCCAGGGGCGTACAATTTGGCAGTATAATGCCGTCCGTCCGCCACTTATCGGGACCGTCTCCAATTTGCCGAGATCTGTCTTACATTCTTCTTGCGTTTATACTCTTCAGTTGTGAAGAGTTTTTGGAGAAATGACAGTAGCTGGTACCTATTGAATGGGGGTGATGAGACAATTTTGTTCTTGAGATTTTCGTCAAAGATGTTCTTAATGGTGGAGTAATCTTGAAATTACCACTTGTCTAGGAAAAAGGAATAATTTATTTGTTGCGTGTTTTGTATATACGATTAAACGAGAAGGATGCGACTGGCGACTGATGTGGCGCGGCGGACGAAGATTCGCTTGCGGCGCAAGGGGTTGCGGGTTCGATTCTCGCTCTGGGACAAATGTTTGAACAATCTCCAAATGTTTGTCTCGGGTGTTCTGGGTATAGATAGATACATAGATAGAACATACTTTATTGCATACTTAAAACTAAAAAGAATTTACAAATTAAGCAATAATAATATAAGTGACAATTGGCGGTCTTATCGCTCAAGAGCGATCTCTGCCAGGCAACCTGGGTATTTTTACCCGACTACCAACAGGGGAGGGTTATGAGGTTAGCACCCTATGTTTGTATGTTTGTATGTTTGTATGTTTGTATGTTTGTATGTATGTATGTATGTGGCCGATTTCTTTGTTCCCACGTAGCGCTGAAACTACTGGTTCGATTTCAACTAATTATGTATCGATTGATTCGTCTCAATACCCCGATGGTTATAGGCTATAAGATTTAGGGCTCCGCCCCCGAATAAGCCTTCAAAACGCGTATTAAAGTTTAGGTAGCCGCAGGCTGCAGGCCCCATAGAGAAAAACTACAATACCTACGACCTATTTTCATTTTCAACTCTATGCCTATCAAATATGACCGATACGTCATTCTATTTTGTCAATGTAAATGTTTCAAACTTTTATAACTTTCACGTAGTCGGGTTGTAGTTTTTAACTTTATCTTGTATATGTATAATAAAGAAAAACATTAGTCGATGTAATATATTGTATTAAGTATACCAGTCAGACACAAACTCTGCTTAGCTTGGGGCAAGATGGTGCTGTGTGGATTATCTTGCATTATTTATTTATTTATATCCGTTAACAATGAAAGTTTTGCCCTTCTTTGTGATCCTTAAAAAACCTTATCGGTACGGAGTCCAAAAGGTAGTAAATAGGTATGCTTAGTGGGTAGGTTTAACTATTTCAAACGAGAAAGTTGCGACTTTGGTTCGGGATACCTGATTACTGCATTATCCAAAATCATAGTGTTTGTCATGTGGCTTCGTTCCAATTGAACCATTACATCCATTTTAACTTTGACTTGCTCGCGAGATATCATAAGGCTACGCTACACATAATTTTCAAGCCACTTTAAAAAGTGCTTTATGTATCGAATAAAACAAACACCCAACTAGTAATTTCCGTTCTCTACGATTGATAGAGTCATCAAAAACTTATTTAAAAAGGTGCTATCATTTTCAACTTGCATCATTAGTATCACACGAAATAAAGTCATTATCACTTACCCTTATCACGAAATCAACTCTATTACAAACCAAATAAGACCTATGATTTAGAATTTTAACCACTCGATTGATTTAACTTTGGAAATGGATTGAGTGAAATAACAGGGTAGTGATATTGCTTTTAGGGTAATTTTAAAATCGTTAAGTCGTTATTAAGTGGAGAAACTACACGGGACATACGTACTTAATAAAATAAACAATGGTTTTGACTTAAAATGTGTACTTTATTGTGAAATAAATAAAACCAGATTTTTTTAAATTCTTTTGTTCGAGTTTAATATTTAACTACCTACGTTCAGATGTCTAACTATGTCAGATGTATTCGTTACGAATCCTATTCTTCAGAGAAACTCCGAGCATAGCTGTCTCCATAGCTCGCTAGGCGACTTTATACTGGTGGACCAGCCCTACTATGTGAGTTTCCACATCTTAGATCCGTAGGTCATCATGACAGGTAAGACGCACTGATTGAAAACTTTCATTTTCAAGCATTACGGTATGAATGACGAGAAGACTTCGTAGTTTTCCAAACGCTGCACGCTGATCTGGATTTTACGTTACATAAAAACTAAGTTCAAATTGAAAAAGTTAAAATCAGTATAAACCATAGTGTTTATGTTATACAAACTTTAGTTTTATTGATTGCGTTTAAAAAATCCAGTCGACCACGATAACTCCTAAATCGCTTAAAAAGTAAATGAAGTTATCTAAAAGAGTTTTGTAAAAAATAGTAGGCGAAACTAAAAGAACCCTAAAATGAATTACTGAATCAAACTGGCTTCACCAAATCTGCGTAAAACCGTAAAAGCCTACCCTCAAACTATTCTGATTTAATTAAAACGTACGTCTAATTAGATTTCCGATACGCCTGTTTAAAAATCAGTATTAATTTTATCCTATTTTGTACGAGCGGGAAAATGTTTAAAAAGTTTTATTTTGAACGGGAAATGCGATGCTTTATTTAATTAAATTGATTTGTTATCTACAAGATTTTGATTTAATTCCAGTAAAATGTACATGGATAAAATGGAATGTTTGCTAGTGAGTAGCTTTAACATTTTTCCATCTAGGTTTTTATTTTAAATCTATAACTTCTGTAGTTTTTTCTTTTCTGTAGTAAAAATGAAATTTTAAAAGTGTGATACTTAGTTTTGCAGGCCAGTGTAGTTTGTTTTATGATTTAAGTAAAAAATATCTCCGAGAAGATTAATAGATTGAGTACATATTTATTTAAAAATACAAACCAGGCAAATAAAGGGACAACAAAACCTTTAATTACATGTAAATTTTAATTACAAGAATTTCAGTTTTTATATGACTGTGTACATCTAACGTATTAAAGCATTAAAATAATTTTAAACAGGTGGCATTGTAAAATGTCCATGAGTTTTAATTGTGATATACGGAACCCTAATCTTATTCCATCCGTAGCTGCCTTCAGCTAACTCAATAGTTTCACTACCAATTAGAGCAGGTGGGGTAAAATAGATGGGGAATCTAGTTAGTGGGGAAAATAGATGGGTAATCTAGTTAGAACGTCATCAGGCTGACGTCATCGAATGATTGTCTGTCTGATGACGACGTGGAACGTAATCCCTTTATCAACGTCTGAGGGGTTGATGATTAACTGTTGTCATCGACTTTGGTAATGTGATAGGCTTTTATTGTCGTCGAGAAGTAATCCAAGCTAATGAATGAACAAGTCAATGAAAATTATAGATAATACCAATATTTATTGATTTTCTGATTTGAATGTATAGGTAAATCGTTCAACATAAATTTTATAGCACCCGTCAAATTTCAGTTTGTATGGGGATTCGAACATACACCACTTTGGAATAAAATCCATGTTTCCAAATAGTTCGATCCGTCAGTATAACAATTTGGAAAAAAAACATCCAAACAGTTCGACTATCGAACTACTGGTAGGACTGGATGGAATAAAGGACTTTTTAAATGACAAAAATAATTAAACTATGAATATCAGTTTTTCTGACAGTTTCTCTTAGATCTACGACAAGACCATGGCTAATTGACGACCTCTTTGGTGCGGTGGGCGAAGGCCCGCCTGCGACGCAAGAGGTTGCGGGTTCGATTCCCGCGATGTTTGTGCGATCTGCAAATATTTGTCCCGGGTGCTCTGGTCGTTTTCTATGTATAATACAAATAAAACTGTGTTTTGTGTTGTATTACGTATATCACTTATCTAGCCCAAAGTTAAGCACAGCTTGTGTTATGGGTATAACACAAGCTCTGCTTAACTTGGGGCTAGATAATACTGTGTGAATTTTCCAGCATTATTATTATTATTCACAATAATTTATATAATTTAACCACTGTAACAACACTGGACCATTCATACTCTAATACAACAGATTATTTGTGTAAAAAAATTCTCCACAGATCCATCATGGATCTATTCGATGTACGATGGATCAATCGAGATTCATCCATTTACCGTGGACTCTGCGATATCAAGAATCGATATCAAAATCCAAATTAATACCCCCGGTTATTATAACAATTATTATATGCTGTGCTTTTAAACTATTTATCCACTTACGACTGCTTTTAACAGTTCCAATTTCCATACTGATGGAACAGATTGATTGTTTTTCCTGCATCAGCGTAGAAGGGTCATTAGCAAGGTCTACATTGTTGAGTGTACAATATATTGTACAGTAGTGTACGGTACATTGTAGTGTACACAATGCTGGCACTAATGGATTATCAGCGATTTGCATTTAGCTGGCTTTGCGGGATGTAGTAATGAAAGGTGTAGTCAAGAATAAATAAAAATAAATAAAAAATGCTGGACTATTCACACAGCATTATCTAGCCCCAAGCTAAGCAGATCTTGTGTTATGGGCACTAGATAACTGATATACATTCGTATGTATACGAGTTACAAATAGTTTTTTTTATTAAACATAGAAAACGACTAGAACACCTGCAGACCGTACAAAAAATTGTTCTGAGGCGGGAATCGAACCCGCAATCTCCTGCGTCGGCAGAAAGGCGGATCTTCGCACACTGCGCCACAGTGGTCTTCTAGTAAATAAATGAATAAATGCAGTTCACACATTATTTACAAAGTAAGCCAACTTTGTGGCACTGAGACTTATTATATCATAAGCGTTTACTTTATAACTAACCTACATCAGTAATTTCTAAAGCCGGCTAAATTTCAAAACAGTAAGTACTATTTTACAATTGTAGTAAGTACTATTTTGTAATTTAGGTATATGATGCATAATACCATCCAACTGGGCAACAATGATGCGTTTCGACGGCCCCTTCGGTTCACTAGCCTGTACCTAGATAGCAGCAAACGGGCCACAGTAGCCAATCGCTTTCGTTTTCGCCCGTTTTTCCAAATGGTAACCTAATTCTCTATTGGATGATTGGGGCTGCCACAAAGGAAGCAAAGTTATGGACAACTAGCAGCGCCTCGCGGTTTCACCCGCGTAGTTCCCGTTCCCGTAAGAATTTCGGGATAAAAAGTAGCCTATGTCCTATTCCAGACTATAATATATCTCTGTGCCAAATTTCATCCAGATCCGTTTTGCCGTTCTGGCGTGATAAAGGAACAAACATCCATCCATCCATCCATCTAAACTTTCACGTTTATAATATTAGTGAGATTAGGTACGGTTCTTCAATGCATACCTACTCGTGATCGAAGTTGGCTCGAGGGGAATGCGAGAAAGGAAAGCAAGAGCCGTGGAATGCCATTCTGCGGCCTGCGTGCAAGTTCAATATTTTTGTTATTTATAAATTTGTTATTCTCTAAAATAATACTCTTTCGCAATAAAATAAAATCATAATCACAATCATCTAAAGTATTTAGGAAACAGATAGATGAAATTTCATTCAAATATGTTCAATAACTAGCATATGAAACTGCTTTTTTCGTAGAAGTATCTTTGTAAAATTAAGATTTATTAATTTTGCCGATTTATGTATCTCCATATAGATACAAAAATTCGCATCAAGTTGAGCCATTCGTTTTTTGACTATCATAATCGACTAACCAGAGTCCTAAGCTTTTGATGCTTATCAAAAAATATTAAAAAATTTAGTGTTTTACTGCTTTAAAGTAGATTTTCCGTACAGTCATAATTATAGTGGGTTTTGGGACATATTTCTCGCTAACGGAATTTGAACATTTTTTAAATGTTTACTGTCTAGATTGTTTTATCAATAGAAAGTTCCGCTTAGCCAGCAGACCTTTACATTGAGGCTTCTAATTTGTACCACCCAAATCTTCCCACTGATGTCGTAATAGACGTCCATTCTATAATTAATCCAGCGTGTGGATAATGGTAGGAGATGCCAAAATCAGCAGTGGACTAATTTAGGCTGTTGATGTGGGTGAAGGCCTCTTTTGCTTTACCAATCTCTTGAGTTATCACATCCAAGCACCACTACTGAACTACAAACGAAAAACTTACTTATCGAGATAAAATAGCCCCTACTTTTAATTTGAGTCTAAGCCAAGCCAGGTATGATGCGATGAACACAATTATTGGTCGTATCAACTTTTAAAGCTGAATGCGCATCTGTCGGCGTTGCAGGCAGGCATTGCCTGCAGTCATCGAATTTCCTCATGGCTTTTAACTGAAATGCCGCGGGTTTGCTGCCGATAGGTGCGCGATGCTGCATACTTTTTCATATAAAGATTTAGAATTCGGTGCCTGCAGGGAATGCCGCGTCTGCCGCGCGGTCAGGTGCGCGTTCAGCTAACATGTTTTAAGTGAACGGTTTTCATAATGAACTTATAGTATTGTATTATATTATGTGATTAGTGGCTCAACAAAAAGTGGTTGACAAAAACTAGCAACCCAGGGATGAGTTGCTAGTTTGAGTGACCCTAAAGGGACGATAATCGAAAATAGTGCTCTTGTGTAATTGAAACAAATAAAGACTTTGGGGTAGCTTAATGCAAAGTGATGCATATGATTAAAACGGTAGGCTTCAATATTGTCTGTTGTATTGGTTTTGAAAGCATGTTGTGTCATTAAAATGTAAATATAAAAGTATTGGCCCACAATTTGGTGGCTCTTTAGTCGACTGGCCCCGGAAAAAACTGGCCCTACGGGGCCAGTTGACCTAATGCATTTAATTTATTACTTTTCTTAGGCGACTGGGCCCATTACTAATTTAAATAAAAAATCTATTGTCTAATTTCAAACCCGTGTACAGATGTGTACAAAACTTACTTAAGATAAACAAAAATGGAACACCATGGTTATATGATACTACGTATGCCATTTTAGATTATCCCAAAAAAAGTTCTATGCATTAAAACCATCGAAATTTTTAAAACATTAAACTTTGTTTGATTTGTATGGGGTTCAGCCCTTTGGTTTGAAAATCCTCCACTGCTGGACTGCTGCCCAGACCAATGGCGGTCCTGAGTTGCTTCCATCCATCGACTCACTATGACCGCTACGATATCGTCGGGTTTGAAAATATGTATTGTATATTCTCCGACGACCTCTGTGGCGCGGTGGGCGAAGGTCCGCCTGCGACGCAGGAGGTTGCGGGTTCGATTCCCGCCTTGGGACAAATATTTGTACGATCTGCAGGTATTTGTTCCGGGTGTTCTGGTCGTTTTCTATGTATAATAAAAATATATCTATCTATGTAATGTATTGTATTATGTATATCAGTTATCTAATACCCATAACACAAGCTCTGCTTAGCTTGGGGCTAGATAATGCTGTGTGAATTGTCCAGCATTATTTATTAATATTTATTATATTATTTATTATTCTTAGCATTTTGCTTTCTAGTGCGTTACTCGCACTGGGTAAATCTTCTACGAAAACTTTTTAATAATATCCCAAAAATAAATAGGGTGAGGCGCGGGTTCGAATCCAGCCGAAATCGAAAATTTTTGGGATGTTATTAAAAAGTTTATGTATAGTATAGGCAGTGAAAAAGTTTGTTTGATATTGTCAGTATAAGAATAGAATAATTAAAATATCGTTACTTCCTACCTAGTTTTAAATAGCCTTGGGGTATTCTCACTAATATTATAAACGTGAAAGTTTAGATGGATGGATGGATGTTTGTTCCTTTATCACGCCAGAACGGCTGAACGGATCTGAATGAAATTTGGCAAAGAGATAGATTATAGTCTGGAATAGAACATAGGCTACTTTTTATCCCGGAATTCCACGGGAACGGGAACTACACGGGTGAAACCGCGAAGCGCTGCTAGTTTTTTCATAACAGCAAAAAGAAGTCACAAAAGTTGGAAGAGTGAAGGTTATTTAGTTCCAACAAATTCTGTTATCCCTCTCTTAGTCACCAATTCCGAACCTAACTGGCTTCTTCATGCCTTCCAGACATAACTAGACATTACCAGACATTACCAGAATAAATATCTTCCGCAATCTAGCCCAGGATCTGAACCAGTGACTAAAGCTGACCGTTCCACGCCATTACCGCGATACGACTGTTTGCGACACACTGGCTTTACGAGCGGCAAAAATCTGATACTATCCGTGTCCACCTTTTGGTGCTCTTGTCTTGAACACCGCATTAGATGCTTTTAGACCAAAGTGGCGACTTTTTAAACAATTCCAATATCAATTCGTGCGGGTTATGGGGACTCCAACATCTCGTCTCCCAAGGCAAACTAACCTGCACGTGGAACACCCTGCTGGATAACAAAATAGGCTCTGGTCAAAATATCAATTATTCTTCATAACTTGATAACTCATATAATTTACAATTATTTTCCATTACTTTCCAACCAGACATATATAATGCCATTAACAAAGAATCATAAACATCATATCATTTCGTAATTTACAGTTTGTAGATTGTCGCTCGTTTTATAACTTTTTAGAGAAAAAAGTAAAAAAAAAAACCGATTCAATCCAAGACAAAGGTTGGTAAAAACACGACGTGAGGAGATACCAGGACTTCGTGAGAAATCGCATAGTGATTAATATACCTACGGCTGATTGAAACTGTGATAATCGATAATTATTAAGTTTTAAGAATATTTTATTAATTAGGGTTCCGTACCTAAAGGGTAAAAACGGGACTCTATTACTAAGACTTCGCTGTCCGTCTGTCCGTCTGTCCGTCTGTCACCAGGCTGTATCTCATGAACCGTGATGGTTAGACAGTTGAAATTTTCACAGATGATGTATTTCTGTTGCCGCTATAACAACAAATACTAATTACTTGATATTTTTTATTATACATTGAAAACGACCACAGCACTCAAATATCTGGAAATCGTACAAAATGTATCGCGAGGCGGTAATCGAACCCGCAACCTCCTGCGTCACAGGCGGACCTTTGTCCACCGCACCAAAGAGGTCGTAATAGTGAAGGATAACAGACTTTTTAGGTACTTTCTTAACCTCGAGTTTTTCAGTTATTGTTCACTAGTTCAGTACTGTCAAATCCAAAGCTCGCAACAGGAATAGACCCCGGTTGTCTCTGTGCTGCGATTTAAGAAGACAAAGGGCAGTAAAATGGCTGATTGCTCACAACACAACACTGCCGCGAGCTGTAGTGTGGATAGAACGTTTAGAATAACCCAGGTTGCAATCCACGTTTTATAGATATATTTTTGAAGAAAATTCTTTTTTTTATTATTATAACCTGAGGTGAGGTCTCAATTAGTTAGCTTTTTGATAGATTTTTTCTACATAAATGCTTGCCTTGTCTTGTGAAACAAGACTTATTGTCGCCGTGGATAAAATCGACAACAATTATCCTCACTAAATTATTAGGCGTCTTCTGGTCGGTCTGTTTCGAACTAAATACCAAAAAAAATACTGTATTCCTTGTGTCGAATATAATAAATATACCTTAGCTAAACTCATAGTAGAATTTATGTAAATAATCCGCCAGTACTTCTCCTAAAATTAACTTTGTTTCCACGTATTTACATTACTTGTCGATTTGAGATCCTTCCTTCAATAAATACTGCTTACCTATATAATCTGAAACTCAACGCCAAGTAATTTAGTATTCTATATTTGTGTCGTGGTTTGTTTACAATAATTCTACTAAGAGTTCGGTTAAGGTATAGGTACCACTAATATACCTATTTACCTACACAAAGTTTAAGTACTACCCTACCTACACCATCTGACTTCTAGCTAATGACAACACGTTCTTCCGATTAAAACCAGACCCCTCTAAAAGTTCTAAGCTCTACATCAGTTTTACAAGCTCTTACTTGCTCTGCAAACTTATTAGTTTTTATAATGACTTTGTTTTAGTGTAGTCGTGAAAAACTTAAATTACTGAAGTCATTCTTCACACTAACTTTAGTGCTACTGAATAAGTCGAACTAAACTTTGAAAGTAAAGGCTATAAAGGGTTAGCGCAAGTTTGCTTCGGGGAGTTAAGTTCACTTTGATCTTAACAATAAAATATGAATAGAACAACTGGGATAAAGAAGTAACTTAGATATTGGCTTAAAATTTTGGTTTCGAAGCGATCTCTTCCTTCTTCTTCCTTTTTTTAAAGGTTACTTAACTTCCTCTATAAATAGGTAGTATAATGTCAACTAGCAATACATGATGTTTGTAATTCCGCATTAAGCCTTCATTTTAACTTTAATCTATTTAATAAATCAGTTGCGAACCAATAAGCGTTGGAGTATCATTCCCAGCCTTTTAATTACCTCTAACCTTATCACAATCAGCGTTAGAGTCAGCAGCCCCAGCCCTCTGGGTTAGCTCTAACAAGATTATTAATTCTGTGCAATTAAATAAATTAAGGATAATTAACCTACTATTGTGATATTTAATTAAGTGATAAGCTAAGCTACCTCTCAAGTTGCATTGCGCCTTAAGAGGGCTCCTTATACCTAGCTTGATTTTTTAAGATCTCTCACAACTGCAAAATTAAATACTTGAATACTTAATTATATACTTAATTAAATATTATGTAGCGGATAATTCCGCGGCACGCAGCTAGCGTCAAATATTATGTAGCGGATAATTCCGAGGCACGCAACTAGCTTCAAATATTATGTAGCGGATAATTCCGCGGCACGCAGCTAGCGTCAAATATTATGTAGCGGATAATTCCGCGGCACGCAGCTATCATCAAATATTACCTTTACCAAAAGAGCATCATTATCATAAGTAGGCCTCTATTCTATAATTCACGCCTTGTCCTCCGTTAAGTTGCACACACTTTAGTACCTTGTCACTTTGAACTTGACTCTCTCCTGGATCGCTTTCCGTCTTTCAAAAAGTCCTCTTTACTATGACAAAGTACATCGGCCTATAACTCACGCCTTGTACAGGGCGGAACAAACGTCAGGATGATTTACACTCACTTGTTCGATGCTAATCGAGTGCTAAGTATCCTCGCTGATTTATGTTGTGGATTTAAGTATAATTTTGGCTCCCTTTTGTATCAGTGCTAATTGCAGAGGTAGTGTTGATTGAACGGTTTTGGGGTTAGGAAGAGTCAACAACGAAAATAGGCCTTTTACAGCCACCATTATAAATTATACGGATGAAAATATTTAGTAACAATAGGGTATTTTTAATCTATATGAGAAAAAACTAAAAATATAATATTGAGATAGCTAATGCAAAAAGCAATCGGAAATGGTTCGTTTTAGGGTTTTAGTTCACGAAATAACAAATCAAGTTTTTAGTTTTTAGGGTTCTATACCCAAAGGGTAAAACGGGACCCTATTACTAAGACTCCGCTGTCCGTCTGTCCGTCTGTCACCAGGTATCTCATGAACCGTGATAGCTAGACAGTTGAAATTTTACTCGCACTTCGCCGTTTTAGTTAACCTTTTTTTAAGCACCGTGAAATAGTAGGTGTAATGTTGTTATGTCATACGGCTGTGTAGGCAAACTTAATAATATCAACTGCCATCAGCAAAATCAGCGCATTTGCTCAGGTCTCACATCCAACTGACGTCATGACCACAGAGCTAATATAGCGTCCACTACGTCCAGCCCTTTGTCAAGTTACGCGTGCAACGTGAAATGTATACTCTTAGGGCACTTATCGATTGTTTTTTTTTGTGGTTCATATTCACTGTTCCCGCGTACTTTTACATAATGCACAATTTACATTACTGGTCGATTTAAGATCCTTCCTTCAACAAATATTGCTTACCATTACAGCCAAGACTCGACGCCAATCAAGTAAGTTTTAGTTATTTATGTCGTGGTTTGTTTACAATAATTCTACAAGAAGTTTGGCTAAGGTATAGATTCATCTTATACTTAGCTAAGGTTTTTTGTTGTAGTGCTTACCCGCACTTTGGGTATCTCTAAGCAATGAAATAAGTTTCCAACCACCGGCGCTATAGTCCGTAAGAGGTCCCAAAGATTTTCGGTTGAACCGACTAAGGGTTTCGTGGCTTAGTTGGTTAGAGCACACCCGTACTGAGGGTGGGGCGCGGGTTCGAGTCCCGCTAAAACCGGATTTTTTGGGAACTTATTTCATTTCTTATACTTAGCTTCATAAACTTAGCTACGTTTTGGAAAAAAAGGTTTGAGTTTGTCCCGGAAATACCTGCCTTACCTAACCTTTTCCTAAATTATAATCTTTTCTTATAAATATGTACATACTATTCTAGTTACAGATATCTTAACCACTCCATCACCAAAACTAAGGTTAGTTCATCTCAATTGATTCTACGGATCATTAACCCCGTCACAGATTACACAACAGTACTTCGTCTCGGTTCCTTCATTGTTTTACTGGATTCGTCTTGAAAACTGTTTATTTCGTGTGAAAATTGGTGGAAATTATTACCTAGCGGATATTACTTTGAAGGATGTTTTTCATCGTTTTTACCGTTTCATTTGAGTTCGTTATGGCTTAAACTCTTGATATTTAGATAGATAGATATACAATTCTTTAGTGTACCACACAAACACATAAAACAGTACAGAAATAAAAGCTACGAGAAGAAGTACAAAGGCGGCCTTATCGCTATGAGCGATCTCTTCCAGGTGACCTTGAGATGGACTGGACATGTAAGAACAAAAAAGATTTTATAGATATTTGTAAGTACATTCATCATTTTGGTTTATAGCTTAATTGGGAAAAAAGCATCCAGCGTAGCTCTGTATGTTGCTATATTGGTAGGTAGTATTTTACTAACATAGCTAAAAAAACTACTATCACACACGATTAGTTTCAAGATCCAACTGTACCCTATTGTATGTAATCTGTGGAGTGGGGGCCCTGGAGTCTTGTAGCTACCGGTTTTTTATAAAACCTGTAGAAAACCCCAGTCTCTCACAATGCAGGTTCAATATACCTTAGTTCTACGCACTGTGCTTGTATAACTATATTTTAAGTAAAGAACCTATTGTGAAGAGAAAATAAACAAATATTTATTATTATTATACTCTTAATGTATTTCAAATCTCGTAAAGTAATTTTTTTTACTATAGAAAATAAAATACACTCGAGAGCAATGAATCCGGGTCACTCAAAGAATCCAAAAAATCTCGGAAAGTAAGAATGCTAGGTTAATGCAATAAATTGTATTTAATAGACAATTTAATACTCCTTAAATGAAAGTTAAAAAAATATGAGTCACCATACATTTTATTTACACAAAATTACATAAAGAAAAAAAACTGCTGATCTCTCCTTAAAACAAAAATAGGAAACATGAAATTTTTGAACTTTATGACGATTTTCTTGAATTTCAACACTTCGTATTACCTCCTCGTGCTTCCATTACTGCGTTTACGTGGTTTGGCATGCTGTACCCCAAGTTCCTTATACGATTTTGGGGAATATTCTCCCATTCCTCTGTGAGAGCAATTTTGAGCTCAGGAAGCGTGATTGGGGGAGGGTTTCGTTGTTTTACGCATCTCCCTAGCTCGTCCCAAGCATGCTCGATCGGGTTGATATCCGGGCTGCGCGCTGGCCACTCCATACAAGTAATGTTCATCTCTTGAAGGTAGTCATTCACAATCCTACCTGTATGAGGTCGGGCATTGTCATGCATAAATATAGCATCCTCACCCAAATTGACCATAAATGGACCAACGTGTTCGTTGAGGATTTCTTCCACATATCTTACGCTAGTTAAAGAGCCGTTTTCTATGATCACCAGCTCTGTGCGACTTTCAGAGGAAATTCCGGCCCACACAAGTACAGACCCACCACCGTAGGCTACTTTTTCTTCGATGCATGCTTGCTTGAATCTTTCCCCTGGTCTTCTATACACTCTGTGTCTGTGTAATTGTCTATTAAATACAATTTATTGCATTAACCTAGCATTCTTACTTTCCGAGATTTTTTGGATTCTTTGAGTGACCCGGATTCATTGCTCTCGAGTGTATTATAAAACTATTCTACAGTAACAAGATAAAGTTAAAAACAACCCGACTACGTGAAAGTTATAAAAGTTTGAAACATTTACATTGACAAAATAGAATGACGTATCGGTCATATTTGATAGGCATAGAGTTGAAAATGAAAATAGGTCGTAGGTATTGTAATTTTTCTCTATGGGGCCTGCAGCCTGCGGCTACCTAAACTTTAATACGCGTTTTGAAGGCTTATTCGGGGTCGGAGCCCTAAATCCTATAGCCTATAACCATCGGGGTATTGAGACGAATCAATCGATACATAATATGTTGAAATCGAACCAGTAGTTTCAGCGCTACGTGGGAACAAAGAAATCGGCCACATACATACAAACATACAAACATACAAACATAGGGTGCTAACCTCATAACCCTCCCCTGTTGGTAGTCGGGTAAAAAATATCAAAACGGTTAGATCACCGGCCGCGAAGCTAGGCTCAAGCACCCGGTGACTAGGGCTGCAAAGGAAGGAACTTCCTGACGATACGCGCCGAGTCCAGGAGTACCGCCTTCTGGATCCAACTTCTTTCATTACTATTATAATAAACTTGGCGTAGCACAGCGTAGCACGCATCGTACATAGATGTAAAATATAATTTTCGGCTTGTAACTTCACCATTAGTCTGCCCAGGGATAAAAAGTAGATCAAGAAGGTAGGTCAAGCCTATAAAAATACTGCAAAGAATAAATAACACCAGTACACAAAAAAAATATACATTATACCTTTCAAAATCATAAAATCTCGTTACTACCCCGTTTAACACGCACTCATGAAATAGGGCATAATCGACTATTCATACACCCAAAAGGAACGACAAAAGTTGCTGACCCAAAATGATAGTCTAAAATAGATGGCCATCCTTATGATAACAACGAAGGATAATAGTTAACTCTGTCCCTGCGACAATGATGTATCGTATTACAAACACTCGGTGCAACATTAGGGCTTTCTAAGGGCGCGTTCACGTCATTCAGGGCAAATGAATCTGTTGGTGTTTGAGTGAACATTTAGCGGACAAGGTCCGCTGCGCTGTATTAAACCAGCCAGCGGACCAGCAAGCTCTAATTCCAGCGGACACTAGGATTAGGAAAAAATACTACAACTATTTATTAAATTATGATTTGAATAGGATTTTATTATACATAGAAAATACCCAGAACATCCGATATCAATATTTATAGAACGTACAAACATTTGTCCCAAGGAATCGAACCCGCAACCTCCTTCGTCGCAGGCGGACCTTCACCCGCCGTGCCACATCGGTCGTCGAACTGATGAAACTAGGTTCGAAGTTCACCTACATTATTATTGGCTGACTATCAATGTAATGTACCCTATTATGTATATCATCACCCGTAACACAAGCTCTGCTTAGTTTGGGGCAAGATTATTACTTTAAAAGTTAGTTAGTTGGCTCAAAAATCCTTAGAGGAAAACAGCGGACATCTCCCCCGCTAAATGTGTATAAGCCGGGCAAGTATCTACATATTGCAAGTGAAAAATGAATCTGTTACGGGTGGATCCTGCGCCGATCTGGCACCATTTCCGGTTCCGGTGCCGCATCCATCTTAGTCGGAAGTTTGCCGACACGTTTTAAGTTATGGTGTCGTAATGATCGCCTTTTGGTGGCTACTTGTTGTTGGTTTAGTTTATTCTACATTGATAAAAGACGAAAAATTATTTATTCATTTCCCTACGTTTCGACAGGTTTACACACTGTCGTGGTCACGGGATGACTGTGTCTAGCGGAGTCAGCGCCCTCCTCCGCGGACATAATAATTAGGAATGTTCCGCCTTAAAAGATAAAAAAGAACTTGTCTAGTACATGACAAAGAAACTTAGCATGCATATAGTAAAGTATTAGTTTATTGTTGTTCGTATTAGTTTATTGTTTATTGTTTTTTGTAGGTTATGTAAATATTTAGTAGAGTTAGTATTATATAATTATTTTATAATTTCTCTTTTTCAAGTGCCACTGTCTTTTTTGTTCGTACATGTCCAGTCCATCCCATCCAGGTCGCCTGGAAGAGATCGCTTATAGCGATAAGGCCGCCTTTGTACTTCTTCTCGTAGCTTTTATTTCTGTACTGTTTTCTGTGTTTGTGTGGTACAATAAAGAATTATCTATCTATCTATAGTAAAGAATAGTTAAGAAGAAACAAGTAATTGCATGCATATAGTAAATAATAGGAAACAAGGATAACTTCATTTGCGTACGGTTAAGGCGAATAGTAAGGCAAATGACCTTGGGCATATCCGCGCGCCTATATGCAGCAATGAGTGCTTCTTTTCGATTCAGCATACCATGTAGTGCTCTAGTCAACCAAATAATACGATCCTCTGCGGTTAGGTGACGAGTAACTGGTCAGGTTTTTATCACAGATTTTGTAGGCAAAAATATGTTTTTACGTTTAATATCGTTATTTTGACTGCTTTTCGACGATAATGGACCGCCAAGAAATAGGTATGAACTATGTGAATCACTATACTGAATTTAGTACTGATCGAATTTGAGACACCGATAAAAAGTGAGTTCGAAGCAACTAAACACACACTATAACTAACACTATAACAACTAAACTATAATTAACGGCAAACATTTGGGACCGCCAAGCACTTCTTCAAGATATGTGTTACAGGATATATAAATTTCACCACTCCACAATCAATATTTTTGTCAGAAACCGGGTTCAAAAACACCTAATTTTCGTGTTTTTGCTTCTACATACGCCTTAAAAGTGAAAATTGGTCACTGCTGTGCCCTTACTGCATTCAACTAATCACTTCACCGTGATGATGATTCTTTGTTAATGCCAATATGTGTCTTATTAGACACAATTCTGCCAGTGTCAAGCAATGGAAAATAATTTTAAATATCTCAGCTATCAAATTATGTGTATCAATAATGTGGGTAGGTCCGGCAACAATGTTCTAGGTACCTACATTATAAAATAAATCATTCGGTCCGGTCAAGAATTACATGGAGTTCCTATTGTGCCCCCTATTGCGAATTAAACCGAATTATCACGTATAAACCATTGAGTGAAAACTATAAATATTGCGTGTTTTGTGCCCCAGGACCTTGTGATAACGTGCGAACGATGGCAGTCGGCAAAATAAAAGAGTTTGATACTGAGTGCGGTAACTGGAGCTTGTGCTGCGGGCGGGTCGACATGTACTTTCGGGCCAACGCGATTAAAGATGAATTGAAGTTGCCCACACTAATTTCGCTAGTTGGTGACAGTGTTTACGAATTAATGGTGAATTTGATGAACTCGTGACAATTGTTCGTGAACATTTACAACCAAAGCCCTCTGTCATGGCGGAACGTTATCGTTTTCGTCAAAGGCGCCAAGAAACCGGCGATAGTATAATGCAGTACATCGCTGCCCTAAAAAACTTTCTAAAGATTGCGAATTTAAAGAAACGCTGACGGATAATTTGTGTGATCAATTTGTTTGTGGAGTGAGCAGTGACCTTATCAGACAAAGGTTATTTTCGGAATGTAACAATTGTCATAGTAAAGCTATTGGTTAGCAGAATTCGACCCCTGAATCTTTATGATGATGAATCATTCCGAAAACAATTGCAACATTTAACCCCCGTTCTTACTTAAAACCTCATCAAAACGTAACGGACTGTCAAAGTACTTTTTGCACAAAAGAACTATTTTTTCCCCACCACTTGAGACAGTCCCCACTTCAGCGGACTAAAAACTGAGATACCAACCTACTTGTACCGTCCTCTCGTGTTTTTGCCAAACGAACGAGTAGTACCAAATTACGGTAATAATACTGAATGCAGTGTTGCAAGCTTTAGAGGATCTTTTCGCTGAACTTAAATAAGGAGCAGCTTTACCATTTTGTACCTGTAGCAGTGGAGACCTTGGGTAGTTGGAGTGTGGATGCGAAGTCTTTAGTGGGAGAATTAGGCCGTAGATATAATGAAGTGACAGGAGACTCCCGCTCCGGGTCATTCTTGGTGCAAAGGATTGCCATCGCTATTCAGCGAGGCAAAGCTGCAAGTGTTATGGGCACCTTTGCACCGGGAATTGTCAGGGGCGGGTTATTTAATGAATGACTAATTTTTATACTGCGTAGTTAATGTTAAGTGCAGTATTTGATGTTTTAAATTTGACTATTATGACTTTAATAAGACTTAAACTTTTCTCTCCAATGTACAGTCAGCTGGAGTGCTCAGATATGTATCTCCAAAATTCTAATTTTTGTTTCACTCGGTACTTTTCAAATAACAGTTAAAGCACAAATTTTTCGTGGCAAGTAGTCGTCGTACTTTTCAGAGTGCGGTAGGTATATAAATTGTCAGAATTACTATACACTTACTATTTGGTCAAATTGTAAACTTAGCAGTGATTAAATATTTTCGTAGCTGACATAGGATACGCATAACGATTTGGAAACATCTGGTATGGTTTTGTGTAAATAAATAATTTGATTTGATTTGAAAAATATCTCTCTTCATCCAATAGTGTGCCTGACATACTGATCTTAAATTAGCTTTAAGAGTTTACTGCCGAAACCTACACATCGTAACATAAATCTGCAAACAAATCTTCTTAGACTTTAGAAGCACTAAAATCGAGACTTTTAACAATGTTAAGTTTTGACCATTAAGGTTAACAAAAACAAATCTGAACATTTTTTTCGGGAGAAGCGGAAGGCGAGCGAAATGACAGTGATTGTCATTTCGCTCGCCATCCGCTACCCCCGAACAAATAAGGCTGAACAAAATTCAACCATAAACTGCTGTAAAAAAGTAACTTTCCGAATGCCCGCGCACAATTATTTGAGCTATTCTTTTCCTTCTTTATCTCTCCAGCCTTTCATTAGCATTCTCATCAGCATTCATCATCATCATATATCAGTAGCCTATATCAGTCCACTGCTGGACATAGGCCTCCCCTAATGAGCGCCAGAGCACCCTGTCTTCAGCTTGCCGCATCCAGCATCTGCCAGCAGTCTTTCGCAAATCGTCATCCCACCTGGTCGGAGGGCGTCCTACACTACGTTTGCCGAGTCGCGGTCTCCACTCAAGAACACATGAGCATTGGTGTTAGTCAAATCAATAAAATAGAGAGTTTATACATTTAGAAACGCACACTCAAATCACACATCACACAACATCAACATCAGTAGTCATCCATTAAAGTCAATGGAACCTCCTAACTGTGTTATACTCCATAATGCCGCGGGAGCACTTTGCCTTACCTTTTTATGCTTTTCAGTGAATTTAACAGAATCCTACCGGTCAATGGACAAAGAAGTTAGCCGGAACCACAGACAACACAATACTAGGCTGCAATTTTATACTTCAGAGAAAAGTGGGATTAAGTTTTAAAGATCAAATTTTTTGGATATGGCAATTTACTTTGCGTGGTCCGTCTAATCTAAGGTGATCCACATGTGATCAGAATGCTGGCTTTTATTTCGGTCAACGAATTAGCATTGCCATTCAACGTGGCAATGCAGCATTCTGGGCACTTTGCCTTCTGGTGACGGCTTAGATTTTTAGAAAATAGATTTAAGTGTAAATATTAGTTGTAATTATTATTGTATATTGTAATTTTCTGTAAATAAATTTTCTATCTAAGGTTACTTTTGATAGAATCTTCGGAACCATTATAACGATTAATTATAGACTCCCGTTCTTGTTTCTCAATGCACATCAACAACCTTTACCTGCCTACCTTACACGGCTGGACATACATAGGCGTCTCTCCTGTCTCCTTTGTCTGATACCAACAGAGAGAAACAATGTTAGTAGGGCTGCTCGTATAACGCATAAAGATGCACGCGTGACGTTTGCGGTTACATTTCTAGAACGATATATAACGACACACGTTATTATGGCCAAATCTACATAATGCATACGTGGCATACGTTTGCTTTCCACTGGCATTTGTATGAAAACATTTTGTGCAAAGACAAATTTTACGTTGGCAACACATGTTTGGCGAATTCCCTAGTTTCTGAAAAGTCATAAGATGTCTCCGCTGTCAATGTTGAATTTTAATGAATTTTTTTATATAATAAGCTTTAGCTAAATAATAAACGTTAAAGGGAAATCTAACGCGGAGCGGCTAACAGTGCCTTCTGCAAAACGGATCCACCACTGAACCCCAATGAATCCCCAACTCGCATGTCCAACGTGGGGATTATGGCATTATCCCCTAATAACTGAGCCAATAAGGTACCTATCAAGTAAAAGCTACGTCTATCCGTGAACTGGTAAAGACGACTGAAGACGAGAATTAATTAGGTACTTATCACAGAATTTATAAAACCTAATTTGGTCATTAAGGTTTTCTATGCTGGAAATTAAACAAGAAAAATACAGTAGGTTCTCTAAGTCATATCCATTTCCTTTCATAGTTCCCGATTTTTACACTGGTCAATGACAGTACACGTAGCTACCACAAAGCGCTGGATCCGTGGAATCTAAAACAAAAAAACTTGAAAACCTGTAATCTGTCGGCAACACGCTGCCTTTTGTTTGACTTTATCATTTTGGATTTCGCTTTGTAAAAGTTCGAAATGTTTGGGCGGTAAAAAGTTTGAAAGCTTTGACGGGAAATTGAATTTATTATTAGTTTCTTGTTCGCCCTGACTGCCACATCGATGTATTACAGTCTGAAACCCTCAGGCACACCCATCAGGACAAAATTGATTTCGCACAGATCCAAAACAAAAATGTTGTGTAGTTAAAAAGATTGCAGACTTAAACATAAGCTTCGACTAACCTCCACGTAACCTCGTCTATCTCGTTAAAATCGCACTAGTTATTATTATCAGTGCGACTACTGTTTTGAAGCGCCACCATCTCATCTCACTAATTATTATAAACGTGAAAGTTTAGATGGATGGATGGATAGATAGATGGATGGATGTTTGTTCCTTTATCACGCCAGAACGGCAAAACGGATCTGGATGAAATTTGGCACACAGATAGATTATAGTCTGGAATAGGACATAGGTTAATTTTTATCCCGAAATTCCTACGGGAACGGGAACTACGCGGGTCAAACCGCGAGGCGCTGCTCGTAAGATATAAT
Organism: Eupithecia exiguata; assembly: GCA_947086465.1. Lineage (NCBI taxonomy): Eukaryota > Metazoa > Arthropoda > Insecta > Lepidoptera > Geometridae > Eupithecia > Eupithecia exiguata. The sequence continues at coordinate 2,596,023 of OX352246.1, forward strand.
AATAATATTACTACCGATGTGGCGCGGTGGGCGAAGGCGACGCAGGAGATTGCGGGTTCGATTCCCGCCTTGTGACACATTTACAAATATACTACTGAATTCATTTTCAAGCGTAAAGTCAAAAAGCTAGATAGTAAAGTTGTCGCCACGGTAATAGCCCGCTTACGTCGCCATTAAGTTCAAGTAAGAGCAATATATAAATGACAGTAAACAAGTGTGTTGTAAATAATGCAATAAAGAAAAACATTATTATTTAGAGCTCGAGGCGCCCACTCCATTGAACAAGACGACCTGCGATTTTCTTTCGATGATTTCCTTATGATACAGGGGGTTCTGCTATAAACTTTCAAAGTGGTTGTAGTTGTTCGTTCATTATTATTGTAACATCAGTGAATTTACTGTTTTTCTTTCTATTTTACTATAAAAACTATCGTAGTTTGACGTATTCATTACGGATGTAAGCGGGTTAACTACGAACGTTGGTGTTCTTCCAACACAAATAAGGTTCGTAGTTAACCCGCTTGGATCCGTAATGTTTTGCTTTCTATTTACCTACAGTTGGATTGTTACCTTCTGTGGCAATTTTACAAAAAAATTATTAAAACTATTGATGAATTAAAGCCAAATTTGTTTCAATAATTGATAGTTGGAATGTTACATTTAGTGACACTTTTACAAAAGCCTTATCACTGTGACGATTTGCGAGCGTTTCAAAACGAGGCGAGTGCGTGGCAAAATCGCTCGCAAATAGCCATATTGTGATTATAGCTCTTACAACAAAATAACTCAATAAAAATGTTTTCTCGTAACGTTAAAAATACAATTTAGTAACGGCTAGCGTAACTCCAACTCTCGTTTGGAGCCAGATCACGGTCGCTTTTACGACTACGGTAGCCTCGCATAAGCCCTGATCAGGTTCTAACATAGTCGTAAATCCGACCCCTGATTTGGGTCCAAACAAATGTAGGGTTCAATCCAGGATTACCACTTTCAGAAAGACCATTATTCAGATAGCATATTTTTTTTAAGACTAATTCTTATCTGCTTAGAATATTAATTCCTCTCTAGTCATTGATTATTTTATGGCCAGATATTAAATAAATTAAAAAAAAGGTTTTATTTCAGTCACAGATCCATATCATGTTTAGTAACAACTTATACTATTTTAGTAGGCACAACTAACATTGCAACATTGCAACAACTAATATTGCAATGACAAACTTTCAACAGCCTGTAGCCGAAACAAATTGAAAGCAATGAAGTTGAAAGCGTAAGTTCTCAATCATTCAACTTAACGACAATCGAGAGGAGGGTAGATCACAGATGTCGGAAGAACTATGAAGGGAATAAATGTATATTCTTAGCTTTAAAAAATGTCTAATACCTCTGAATATAACAATAAAATGATTAAGGGTGCGAATTATGACGCCATTTTGGGAAAAAGATAGGCATAGGAATTTGCGTTCCTAGGAACGGGATAGAGCAGAGCGGCGGCGTGAGTGCGAAAATCATGTATTGCTTAGTTTTTTTTTTTCAAAATATAAGCATAAAATAGAAAACTAAACGATAACTCTACTAAACAATTAGTCTGGCTATGTAATTTGTAAAAAACAATGTGCTTTTGTCACTGATTCTATATGATTACTCGACATCTACAGGTTTTTCCCTACCAATCGTATTTTTCAAAAGTTAAAAGTCAAAAGTTCTATCAAAATCTGGGCCCTAATTCCACTAAACGAACCGCTTCACAAGACCAATGGTATCTTTTTAGAATGACACATTTTGGCATTTAACCTTTGATGAAATAAACTATAGATGGAGAGGACGCGTGTCAAAAGTGTCTAGGTTGAAACCATTGTATCAATCTCTCCGTGCAAATAGCACCGCACGCGCTATCTAGAGTTTATTTCATCAATGGACGATTATGCGGCGATACCATAGTCATAGTAAAGCGATTGGTTAGCTGAATTTGGCCCCTGAACATTTACGTTCGTTACCATAAATCTAAGAGTTCAAAATACACATTTTTCTTGATTTTTGAATGAATCGCCCTCTTATGGTGTTCTTTTATTTAACAAATTAATTAAACAGTATCAAATTATCAGACAAACGGAATTAGTGTTTGTGATTTTTGTTTTGAAATAGGCCACCACTATAAATTGCCACAATGTCCGGTCAGGCGCTACCCCATACAATGTTTTCCGAAACCTTTGCCAGGACATATGTAGGTACGTGTAGAGAGTTGCCTACGTTATTTGATCTAGTCCTAGATGAAAAGGATAACCGCAGACAAACTATAGTAAAAGAGAAAAAACATGTTTTACTTGAAGTTGCAAATAAAGTCTTTATCTATCTATCTATCTATCTATCTACTTGCCTTTACTTAACTTTAAAAACAACAAGGCACACTTAATTAACTAAAACTGTTTTAAAAAGGCCCTAACTAAGCATAATAATAATAATAATAATGCTGGACAATTCACACAGCATTATCTAGCCGCAAGCTAAGCAAAGCTTGTGTTATGGGTACCAGATAACTAATATACTTAATACAATTCAATACATAGATAGATATTTTTTATTATACATAGAAAACGACCAGAACACCCTGAACAAATGTCTGCAGATCGTACACACATTTGTCCCGAGGCGGGAATCGAACCCGCAACCTCCTGCGACACAGGCAGGCCTTCGCCCACCGCGCCACAGGGTCGTCAAGCTTAATGCTGGCTGCAGAAGCAATTTAAGAAAAAAAGGAGTTGAGCAGTTTTCAATTTTGCCACATCCAAGTTTAGCACACCCAAAGTACGAGTAAAAGATTCACGAAGCTATAACAACTTAATAGTGCTTGCCCGTTGATTGTCGACTCGACTAATGCCAGTCTTAAACAATTACTTCGCTTTTTCCATCGGGTTTTCCTCTATTGTTGTTTTTATTGGAATTGACTTTGTTTTTACTATTTCTCAGAACCACGGAGTTGACTTTTTATTGGTTTATAGGTGTTTTAGTTACACTGCACTTTTTCTTTTTTGTTTTGTTTATATATTAAAAGTCTTTAGTGTACACAATAAAGAATTTTTTTTGTATTGTTTATCCAAACCACAATATAGGTACAGGTAGGTTTATAAAATAGAGAGTCCGGAATAAATAAACACCAACAACAAAAATGAGAAAAAAATTGTACCAATATTCACTTTTCTGACAAACAGAAATCTTTGACTCGAGTTTTGTTAACATGTAGAGATCCAGCTTTCCTAACGGACTCAGGCAGTGCGTTTTTTTTGTGCCAAAAATTTGACAATATGGACCAAATTGCTGTGATGTTCTTAAAAATAAACATGCACACCTAAATCCGAACATAGAACCTCCTCCGTTTTTCAAAGTCGGTTCAGTGAAAGTGTTTGTATCGTTTTCACTACACAGCCCCTGGGTGTGACTCACAGGAGCACGCCGCGCCGCGGCGATAAGTGATAATATCCACATACGTGCGTCGAGGGCAATTAATGTGTAATAAAGCTGCTGTGCTCGCTGCGGCTTTAGCCGCTGGCCCATTGCCGTGCTCAGCAAAGCGCAGCGGTGGGGCAGCGCCTTTAAAAATCTCTAAATTGTTGCGCCGCTCTGCGTCGCATCGTCGCGACCGGCCAGCCCAGTGTGAATTGAGCCTTAGGTAATGTTACTATTTATGATTGTCAAAATTCGGAGAACTCGTTTGCCTGACCTTCTATTTGATGATTATGAAATATTTTCTTTATAAATTCGTTTGTCTCATTATCAGCACCATCAACACCTTTGTAACTGACCACATTGTCGCGTCAGTAAATGAAGCCTTTGTTAACGCTGACCACGTTTCATTTCACGCTGAAACTCGATAAGCTTTGACACAAAATCGTGTGTTTCATTGATGACACTACATTCAATCCTTGCGCGGAAAATTTTGATGAATTAAGTTCTTTTTCTTTCTATTTCATAACGTACTTGAAATTTGTTAAGACTTATTTTTAAGCTAGCTTTTAGGAGTAGGTAGCAGTTCCCACTAAACCAACTCATTTAATAACTTCCAATTTAATATTCCAGGACGTGAAAGAGCGCATAAAGCAGCTGTTAGAAGAAATGGAGAAGAAAGCAGTGACGGCAGCGCTTAGCGAGTAGCGGAGCTGCTTCTACCACCATGTAACTCTGCTTAACCCTGCTGTGGTAAATTCTGGTTACTTTTAAAAGTATTCTGTATTTAGGTCTTGGTGAATTAAGCACTAATTAAGATTGATCTTGTAAGCGGAGATTCAATCATTTTTTGCGTTTTAAAAGGAATATAAATAGCGGAAAAGTAATTTTTCACAAATCGCAAAATAAAAAATAGTAACTTCCATGCTCTGATATTTTGTAGCATTTGGAAAATAAGAGATTTTGGGCGATTGCTCCCAAAACACAAATAAATCGAAGTTGTCCATAAAAAAGGTCCCAAATAATAAAAAACAATGTAAATAGTTAGAGTAAATAGTAGAACTTTAAGACACTTTAACTTTCTAAAAGCAGCTACTGTCATTTATATTGAAAAGGTGTCAAATCCAACGTATTCAACGAGAGTCTACTCGGTTACTATTTAATCAGAACCATCCAACATTTCATACGCGTCTGAAAACTCATTTCAACCCCATGTTATTTCGTAAATATCAACATGATATTCAAAAACAAAATAAATGTCAGACCGATCGACAGCAAAAGTATTTTCAAACTGTACGAACCAATCATAGTCTTTCTTCTTATTTTCGGTTACAATTTTGACTTCTACGACGATAGCGTTTTGGCAAAACTTGCGTCAAAAACATACTGTATCATTTTGGTGGCCATAATCTCATACGCCACTTTGAGTTGCTGTTCCACGCAAGAAATCTCTCAAGGGTGGACGTTACTCGAGTATAATGCATCGGTTCTGATTATATTATTATTCAAAAGCCAGATACGGCTATTCCTGCAGAAGCTCAGCGAAGTGGACACATACCTTAGAATAAATAAAAGGCATTATTACCAAGATTTATCCCGAATTTCCGTAATAACCATCATGATTTGGATTGCAAGAGTCTATTACACATTTTCTTTCTGTCGTTACTATGTTTGTTACAATGACTTGTCTTTGTATATAGTGAGTCAATTGACTCCGTTAGCTTTGGATTTAAATCGAGTTTGGAGGTGCATTTTGTTTGATACGGTGAGGTACAGGTTAAAAATGTTAAGGATGCGATTGGAGGAAAGTCCTGGGGATAATTTTTACTTGTATATAAAGGATAAGAAGTCTGTAAGGGAGAATAAAATGAAGTTTTGTTTGAAACTGTACAGGAGTATCGCGGATTTGGTAGAATTGGTGTCACCTGAGCTACATGCCTCTGTGAGTATTATTTTCATCACAAATTGGCCTCAAATTGCCCAGCGTTTTATCTCACTAATATTATAAACGTGAAAGTTTAGATGGATGGATGGATGGATAGATGGATGGATGTTTGTTCCTTTATCACGCCAGAACAGCAAAACGGATCTGGATGAAATTTGGCACAGAGATAGATTATAGTCTGGAATAGGACATAGGCTACTTTTTATCCCGAAATTCCTACGGAAACGGGAACTACGCGGGTGAAACCGCGAGGCGCTGCTAGTTATTATTATTTTGCTCGCACCTTCCCATCTTCCAAGGAAATCCGTGAGGGCTGGTACGGCGGCAGATTTGGTCGAAGCTCTCAAGAGGCGCAAATATGCAGGTCTTGACAACGCCTACGCATTTGCTTCTTTTAGAGTCGAGACCCTAGGTCACCAGCGTTCCGAGGCTCTCCGGGTTTTAAAAAAAACTGAGTGTTTGGTCGAAGCGACACTAGACTCGAGAGCTGATGAGTATTTGGCGCAGCGCATCAGCATTACAGCGTGGCCATACAGCGAGGCAATGAAGCCAGCGTCTTGGGGACGCATCCGACTGATATTGTTATGGATCAGTTTAGTTACTTGTAGATTGCTTGCAACAGTCTGCAGTTAGCTCAATTGTTTCAATTTTAAATAATAGTTCTAATTTGTTTCTATTATTTGATTGTAATTCTCGTTATTATTTATTATTATAATTATAAAGGGCTATGAATCACCACGCTTAGCCATAGATCGCAGTGAAGGTGTTAAATATACACAGAATCATGCTCCAACCCTTCGTTGAAGGGTTGGAGCTTTTCCTTAGTCGTCTCTTTTATATTTATAAGTACTTACTCTAATGCTTGTCTTTCATTTATTTCCATTTAAAATTAATAAGTATGCAATTTTTCAGCTTTTCGTCAGCGTGGCCTGCAATCTGCCAAAAATGGTTTACAACACATACCACATTCTCAGAATTCTAGAAGGACTCGTGAGTATCCTTTTAAATACAAGATAGCAAGTGCAAGTAAAAATAAAAGTTCTTACCTCTCACTGAGCTGAACAAATAAATAAGTAGTTCACTCCACTGAAAAATCAGGTTAACCGCCCCTTTGACCTAGCCTAGTTGCAGCAATTGACCTACATAAAGCTTATAAAAGTACTCTTAGCTTACAAACTACAAACAAGCACCAAAGTACAGTCAGGAACGAATGATTCAAACTTATTAACTATCCTGACACAATGGATCGCTTTCTGGATGAAACCTTTGCCCGCCGCGCCACAGACGTCACCTGTTAATAATTAAGTAGTATTTTTTACGCCTTTCATAAAGCAGAAGGTGACTGATGCCGGGTACAGACCAAGCGAGCGAGAGCGAGCGAATGCAAACGATTAGGATTTGACAATCGGTACGTTCGTTCCATATTGCTTTAATGTAGCGACAGCCACTGGAGCACGGCTGAAGACGAACGAAGGCCCTTGATTGGACTCGCTTGCTTGCGCAATGACGTCCACACTGGTACTTTTGCGTTCGTTCGTTAGCCTTCGCTCGCTCTCGCTCGCTTGGTCTGTACCCGGCATGATAGTATAAAGTCGATGAATTATAAAAAAACGTTGCTGACTGTACCCTTTCCCTGTTTCAGGAGCCCTACGGATCTCTCAACTTCATTATAATCCACATCATTCAGATCAGCGTGCTGCTGTTCGCTCCATTCGTTGTGGTCGAGTTCTTCGCAGTCGAGGCTGAGAGAATCCGGCTGTTTCTTATGCATCAGCTTATTGATCATGTTGGTGAGTTTTGTCACCGTTTTACCAAGATAAACCAATGGTGAACTGTCATACTAAAGTTACATTAAAATATTTCGATGGATGTTTATTGTTCGGCTTTGTTGTTCCCAAACATCTGAATGTTTTAATTAAAACAGGCTACATTTTATCCAGGAAAAACCGCAGGCTAAAGGTATATTGTTAAATTACTACATTTCCGGTTACTTAGAATAGAATAGAATAGAATAGAAAAACATTTATTTTGCACACAGGTACACACAAATATAAAATAAAGCGGAAAACAAGAACAATTTAACATGGAGGTAAGGTAAGTGACACAAAAGGGTGGTAGTAAGAATAAGGTGACTCTGCCTCCATGACCCTGCGCCGAAAAAGGGGTTGGCTCAGCGTGTGCTGAACAGTTTCTGCTCAGCGCTGTTTTTCAGCCAAAAACCTTAAAGCTGATTGACGTAACGGACAGCGATTCGGTGATGAAAGAAAAAAATAAAAATTAAATACATGATAGATATTAAGCTCAACTCATTAAAGCACTTCTCATTAACAACCGACGATCTCTTCAATTCTTTTATTTAAAAGTAGTGGTTTAGTCTATAAAATTGTAATAGCCCTTGTACACGATACGATACGGTTTCTTAACGGTACAGCTAGAATGCCGTACGGTTAAGAAAACGTGTCGTAAACAAGAGGCCTACGCTTGCACGTTAAACCGTGTGAGCTTATAATTATATGCCATGTGATATCTCAAAATAAGCTCGCAAAACCCGCGGACGAATCAACGGCCTTTTTCCATTTGAGAAAATGTCTAATTGCCACCATGAAAAACTCCGGTTCATCACTGACGACCATACTTTTCCATGGCAAAAAAAACCTTTGTGTACAAGTACCCTAAAATGTGTCTTAGTAATTGCTTTGACTAATCGATAGGCACTAAGAAAATAACCGAATAACGCATTAGAATGATTTATACTTGAAGCCCTGTACTAATGATATGGTTCTTTTCCAGATCCTCAAAGCGAAGAAGACACCAAACTCTTCATGGAGTACACCCGGCTCCGTCCCTTCAAGTACCGGATCTGGCGCATCATCCCCATCAACCTCTCGCTACCGCTAGAGCTGATCAATCTCTGCACTAACTATGTTATTGTTATTATCAACTTTACACATCTTTATGGATAAGTTTTGTGTTATTTTATGGTTCGAGTTGAACTTAGTTATGCTTAGTTTTTCATAGCGGTGTAGCGCTGTTTCGCACCAAATTTTTCACACCACAAGCTAAAAGTAATTATAATTGTTTCGTTTCTCACCGGCTGCTTTTGAGAGTTTCGTTTCAACTCACAAATTAGCAAGTCGTCTGTGAAACATTGAACATTCGCGACTTTTCTAGTGCCTAGGATCTCAGTTCGATTCCCGCCTTGGGACAAATGTTTCTACGATCTGCATTATATTTGTTCCGGGTATTCTGGTCGTTTTCTATCCCACTAATATTATAAATGTGAAAGTTTGAATGTATAGATGGATGTTTGTTACTCAATCACGCCAGAACGGCTGAACGAATCTGGATGAAATTTGGCACAGAGATAGATTATAGCCTCAGTCTGGAATAGTACGTAGGCTATTTTATATCCCGGAATTCTCACGGGAACGGGAACTACGCGGGTGAAACCGCGAGGGGCTGCTAGTGTATAATAAAAAATATCTGTTTATATGTTATAATGTTGTATTAACAAAGAAAATTACAATCAAATAATAAAATAAAATTAAAACTAGTATTTACAAATGAGCTAACTGCAGACTGTTGCAAACAATCTACAAGTAGCTCAAAATAAACAAAATCATGTTGTATTATGTATATCAGTTATCTAGTAGGTACCCATTAAAGCTCTGCTTAGCTTGAGGCTAGATAATGCTGTGTGAATTGTCCAGCATTATTGATTATTATTTATTTATTATTTATCTTAAATGAGCATTTGAGCAGTGTGCAAAAAACATCTCCTACGATCCACCAACGAACGAAGTCATCGTTCGTTGGTGGATCGTAGATGTTTTTTTTAATTACTATTCCGTGTCTATGGTTCCAAATGAAAACTGTCAATATACTTCTTCCACTTCTTGAGCAAAATGCAATCGGGGAGATATCTTACTCCCATATAACAATCTAAGCAGTAAAAAAGTCTATTAAAATATATTTTTTATTGTTTGCAAATGATAAACATTTCTAAAGTTATCAATAGGATATTCTCTTTGAAGCCAAAACTTGATGAACCGTAAGCACATCGGGTTAACGATTTAACATTTCCGGGGAAACTTTATACGAGTAAAGTAACTTAAGTACGCATTTGTTATTTACTTTCCGGACATCAAAAAAAGACTAAAAAGGTTAAAGAAAAATAGTCACGTATAAAATAATATGTACCTAGAACCGCACTCACCCTGAAGTCTCTCGTTAAGGGATGAAGCTTACATCCGTAGTGAATACTTCAAACTACGATAGTTTTATAGTAAAACTAGCAGCACCTTGCGGTTTCACCCGCGTAGTTCCCGTTCCCGTGGGAATTCCGGGATAAAAAGTAACCTATGTACTATTCCGGACTATAATCTATCTCTGTGCCAAATTTCACCCAGATCCGTTCTGCCGTTCTGGCGTGATTGAGTAACAAACATCCATCTATCTATCCATCCATCCAAACTTTGACATTTATAATATTAGTGGGATTAGTTGGATATGTACCTTTTCCACTGGTCGGATTGGAGTATTGGTATCATTTTATATGATGACTAGCGGTCCGCTCCGGCTTCGCACAGGTATATTCTAAAGCTTAAGTTACTCAGTGATAATAGAACTTTCTAAGGCAAGAATTTTTGACATCGGTCCAGTACCTAGTTTTTAAGTTGATTCGTTATACAGAAATACAAATCTTTCCTCGATGTAATATTAGTGTAGACATAGATAACAATGGATTTGATTCACCTAAAAGTTGGACTGCGTTTTTTTAAACTAGTACCTAGCTCATAAAATAACGTTTAAATCTTTAAATACCTTTTACACTTAGATCTGCTTAACTTGAGTCTAGTAAAAATATGTTTTTACATAGGTATAACAATGTTATTTATTCACCCTTTTTATAAGTAAGTTTATAAGAAGGTAGTAGTAATTATTTTAGCAAGAGGTTTATCTAAGTTGATTTAATAATCAGTGCCCTATTCGCTTGAGAGGAATATCTCTTTGTTATATGAGAAAATTGGTTTATGTTGGTTCTATTTAATGTTATTCTCTTTAAACTAAGTCTAAAATGCATCTCCTAAGTGTTAAGACTAAACTCAGTACAGTAGAACGTAACCACAGCTAAGGCAAGCTATTCACATCACAGTAATTATGCTAAGTGCTACGATGCTGTAACAAAAACCGGTGATTAATAGCATCTAAAACTATCAGTCTAGACATAAATAATGTATTCTACAAATTGCAACAGACCGTGAATCAGCTTGTTTAGTGTTGTTATTTTGATGGAAACCTGAACGGAATTGATTGAGTTGGAGCTTTATTTAAATAGCGTAAATATTCAAAAGGTCAATGTTTTTTGTTACTTTTTCTAACATTTTCACATATTTATTAGTCATAGGTCATGACTTACGGAGCTGAGACGTGGACACTCACGGTAGGGCTTGTCCACCAGTTTAAAGTCGCCCAGCGAGCTATGGAGAGAGCTATGCTCGGAGTTTCTCTGAAGGATAGGATTCGCAACGAGTACATCCGACAGAGAACCAAGGTTGTCGACATAGCTCAAAGGATTAGCCAGCTGAAGTGGCAGTGGGCTGGCCATATCGCGAGAAGAACCGACAACCGCTGGGGTAAACGTGTTCTTGAGTGGAGACCGCGACTCGGCAAACGTAGTGTAGGTCGCCCTCCGACCAGGTGGGATGACAATTTGCGAAAGACTGCTGGCAGATGCTGGATGCGGCAAGCTGAAGACAGGGCGCTATGGCGCTCATTAGGGGAGGCCTATGTCCAGCAGTGGACTGATATAGGTTGATGATGTAATGTGATTAGTCATAGGCACGTTTTTCATGTCATAGTAAGAAAGGTAGGCAATAAAATTTGAGTAATAGGCTACTTCTGGGAAATAATTCTAACGTATTGTCTGATACAAATAATGTAAAGTGTAATTAATATTTCTTCAAGGCCAGTCTTATTAGATATGAAAACTAATTTTAAAGTTTGAATAAAATAATGCCGCGGCAAAACGATAATCTCTGTCATGGCTACCGTGTTCCAAGCTATGACGTCACCCCGCCACACCACACCTAACAAGAACTCATTGACACTGTAATCTGAGGATGTGTGACGTCACTTGCGATCCAACCAAACACACAGCGTTTTCGGTCACGTGATCATGTATCAAAAAATGAGTAATTTTAATCCCATTTTTAATAAAAATCACCTGATTACGCTTTGTTACGTTGTCACTGACTAGGATGAAAAACAATTTGAATTTATTTTTAATGTAGTCAAATAGCCTATAGTCTAGTCAAGTAACCTTTAGGTAACCCAACAATAATGAGACGTTTGCCAAAAAATAATAAATCTGATTTACCTTAGAAGTTATAGATGGCGTGTATTTTTAAAAGAGAGGAGCTAAAATTAACCTGAAAGTAGGTAACCTACCTAGTTATATTATATTTTGACTTTTGACTACCGATACAGAAAGCGAATAAAAGCGCGAGTTTATTATTCAAACGACCTGCTCGTCTTGAAATAACTAGGAAACAGACAAGATTATTATCTAGTGCTTAATGTAGTAAACACAATAGTTGGAGCTTCGAAAGAGAGGATAAGATATAGGATTTGTTTTACTCGATTATGATGAAAATTGCAGAAGCTAAATAAAATAAACTGCTTTTGTCCAAAAAAAGCTTTTGCTGTTGAAAATATCGATGAGAAAATTATTTGAAAATTGCTGAATCTTTAACGAGAAATGTATTTAAAGATAATTTTTATGTAAAATTTTTAAAAGGTTAAAACTACAAGCTAAGGGCAAATTAAACAAACTTTTAAGTTTAAATGTCCAAAGCTTTAGAGCGCTCGCATACTACCGCGCGGTACCGTAGGTGTAGTGCCGCAAGAGTTTCACAAAGACGTTGTTCGTTGTACGAGATGCGGAACAGATGCGAAACTGTCGCGGATACGCTGCGCTGGTCATCGAGTTGCGGCTTCGCAAATTCAATTCCGTGCGGTAACGTGAGACGTGCGTTAACAAATCTATAAAATAAAAAATAAATAATGCTGGATAATTCACACAGATATATCTAGGCCCAAGCTAAGCAGAGCTTGTGTTAGGGGTACTAGATAACTGATATACTTAATAACGTATTGTACGTTACATAGATAAATATTTTTTACTATACATTGAAAACGACCAGAACACCCGGAACAAATACCAGCAGATCGTACAAATATTGGTCCCAAGGCGGAAATCGAACCCGCAACCTCCTGTGTCGCAGGCGGGCCTTCGCCCACTGCGCCACAGAAGTCGTCAAAATCTATTTTTGAGATAAGAGTCTCTTCCAATCGCCTCTGCTCTAGACGACCTTAAACCTTCGACATTAAATCAAACTTATCTAACTGTTTTACTATAAAACTATCGTAGTTTGACGAATTCATTGGTGTTCTTCCAACACAAAATAAGGTTCGTAGTTAACCCGCTTACATCCGTAATGTAATCTCAATCTCTAACTGTATTTTTTGTTTCCCTGCTTATCAATGGTTTTCCTCTTCGTTTCGTTCCCCCAGTCAAAATATTCGTCCCCGAAGGTATAATCAGAGCCAAAAGCACTATTATAACCCACTTTTATCTTAGTATACAGATATGAGAAGCCAAAAAGACTAGCGCCGTATTATTTCCTACGTTTTTCTCACTATAAGTATCGTGGACTCTGCAATATCCGGTACTTACGTAAGTTCATTCAGTTTCATTATAACAACGAGTCTTATCTGTTTCTTTTCATGGTGTTTGAAGTTTTCTTAGGAGTTACCTTATTTATAAAATTTGTAGGTTATTATTTTCAGGGTTTATGTGTAACAGTAGTGAGATCAAACCAATATAAATAAAATCGGCCAAGAGCGAGTCGGACTTGCGCACGAAGGGTTCCGTACTATTATCTACAAAAACTTAAATATTTATTTAATTCAATTTTTTAGTATTTGTTGTTATAGCGGCACCAGACATACATCATCTGTGAAAATTTCAACTGTCTAACTATCACGGTTCATGAGATACAGCCTGGTGACAGACGGACAGACGGTCAGTGGAGTCTTCGTAATAGGGTCCCGTTTTATCCTTTGAGTACGGAACCCTAAAAATGGATACAAGCCATGGATTGGATTGGATTGAGTATTTTTTTAAATATTGGGAGATGTATACAAGAATTTGTACCCAATCTTGTTGACATTTTGTTAAAAGTAAAGTGTACCTTCACAAATAACAAATTGCGAAAGATCCTAAAGTTCTAAGCTATGCCTTAGACCAAACTCGTAGAATTTTTGTAAACAAACCGCCCATACTTAACCTAAAATTCATACTTTTGCCACGTCCATATATACACATTTTCCATTACTAGTCGATTTGAGATTCTTCCTTCAATAAATATTGCTTACTTATATCTGAAACTTGACACCAAGCAACTAAGTTTTAGTTATTTGTATTGAACTTTGTTTGCAAAAATTCTATTCTATTCTATGTATACTTTCAATGTTCAGTTTTAATACAATTATTAACTTAAACTTATATATGTTTCACAAAATAACGTATCGGTTTTATAATTTTCTTTGCATTTAACTTAATTCTATTATTTCTTGCTACGCCGTAGCTCGTTCGTAGCAAGCTGCTACGGCGTAGCAATAGGCTAAAGTAAGTTCCAAATTGTTTTCATCCTAGTCAGTGACAACGTAACAAAGCGTAATCAGGTGATTTTTATTAAAAATATGCCTTTTGTTAGGTAAAAAACGGGATTAAATATGATTGCATCGTTAGTGACGTCACACCTATCACAGGTTACAGTGCGTGTTGTTCTTCTTGTTAGGTGTGGTGTGAGGTGTGACGTCATCGAGTCATGTCACCGGAGCCATGACAGAGATTATCGTTTTGGGGCGCCATTATTTTATTGAAACTTTAAAATTGGTTTTTATAACTAATACGACTGGCCTTGAAAAAAAATTAATTACATTTTGCATTATTTTCATCAGACAATACGTTAGAATTATTTCCTAGTAGTAGTCAAGTAGCCTATTGTAAGTCAAAAGGTTTTTTCACCCCCGCTCCTTGGGAAGCACATTAAGCCGTTGGTCCTGACCTCTGTTCGATCGTATCAGTGTGCCCTCCCATCGGATTATGAGAGTGAGAGAACAGAGTGCATGCAACACATGTGCACTATAATGATGTCCTGCGCACCAGTCTCCGTTAAAACTGGCCGCTGCGCCGTGGCCGAAACTCGGCTAAGAGAACATCACAGTTTTTGTTTCTGTTTTTCCAATACCTAAGAAAAGTCTGTCCAGCTGCCTTCGTGTTTATAAATAAGGAGTGATATTGTCTTTCGCGTAAGCTTGTGTTTTCAGCTCTATGAGGTTTGATAACATCTTAAAGTGGCCTTTATGATAGGAAATTGTATTTTTAAGGAAAACTGGAAGATCCTATATTGCATTAGAGTTAAGTGACCCGACGATATGACAATATCAGTGACTGAAGAAGAATTAGAATGGTATTTAAATATCGAATAAATAACGGAATTAAAAAATAATTATTTATGTAAATGGGTCCACATCCCAATTTTTTATTATTATCATCATAAGCCTAATATAGGTAATAATAATAATAATACTGGATAATTCACACAGCATTATCTAGCCCCAAGCTAAGCAGAGCTTGTGCTATGGGTACTAGATTAACTAGATAACTGATACACGTAATGTATTACAATATTTTTATTACATAAAGAAAACGACCCAAAACACCCTGAATAAATAACTGCATATTTATTCAGGATATATTGATATAGGATATATTGATTTTCGGGCTTGCGTTGCCTCTGCCTTGCCCGTGCTTATGAACATGAAAGTAAAATCCTATGACTATCTTTTTCACACAAGATAAAGTTAAAAACTATAACCCGACCACAGATTTGTAAGTATAGTATGAACCTGACTACGTGAAAGTTATAAAAGTTTGAAACATTTACATTGATAAAATAGAATGACGTACCGGTCATATTTGATAGGCATAGAGTTGAAAATGAAAATAGGTCGTAGGTATTGTAATTTTTCTCTATGGGGCCTGCAGCCTGCGGCTACCTAAACTTTAATACGCGTTTTGAAGGCTTATTCGGGGTCGGAGCCCTAAATCCTATAGCCTATAACCATCGGGGTATTGAGACGAATCAATCGATACATAATTTGTTGAAATCGAACCAGTAGTTTCAGCGCTACGTGGGAACAAAGAAATCGGCCACATACATACAAACATACATATATACAAACATACAAACATAGGGTGCTAACCTCATAACCCTCCCCTGTCGGTAGTCGGATAAAAATGGCGTCGCATAGACCTTTAATAAGAAGAATGATTTCTACATCCGAAATCTCGCCAAAACGTAAAACACTGAAAACCGTTAATTCCAAAAGCTCTTCCAAATCCTTATAAATAGCAAAATTACGCAAAACACATTCAGGTGAGTATCTCACAATCACGTATTGTCTAATCAAGAAGTCTGAAGACATTTGCATTCGCTTCGAACGATCCAATCCATTTGCAGAACCTTTGGATTAATTGTCTAAATACCTAATACTGAAAACCATTTTACCCCATCACTATTCAACAAGCGTTCAAAATTGAACTTTATCGGGCTTGAAATAAAGTGTTCAACGATTTTGAATCCAAGTAAACGTATACTGTATTTAGCGTAGAAGGGTTGTGCTTTGAAATTTTGAATAGTGGTTCCATTTTGAATGTTATTGCGTAGGAATAAGAGCGTACGGTTTTATAAACAGATAAGATTGTATTCGACAGAGAGATAACCCAGAATACCGAGTATTGTCCATTTTGTGTGCATTGAACGAATTGGTTGTGAATTTTGAAGGTTTGCTTTGTTGAAACTTGTTAGGTTTTGGTTTTGTAAAAGCAAGCTTTTGTGTTACGCGAAAATAAACTTTATGATATGTAGCTTTGAAGAGAATTTGCAATTGCCTCTTTTTCAAAAATGTGATACCATAACAACGCGTGAAAATGCTCACAAATGAAATCAATTAACGCATTCTAAAGCATAGTCCACACGCGCTGAATTGAAAAATGGAACGCGCTGTCAAACGGAACGCCCTGTCAAAAGGAACGTTCGCTTTGAATCGGTCACGCGTCGACGCCTGTAATTTAATTTTAATAATTCCCATTCTCTTTGTCAAATGACACTTTGATGTTGGAATTTGAAATTAGAATGCGTGAGTTTTGATGTAATCAAAAGATGAGCAGCACATTACTTATTTGTAATTAAAATTTGATTATTTTGTATCTTAATAAAAGTGTTCACAAAAAAGACCCCGTTTCTAATGTGGATCCGACTAGACACAATTTACGACAGTAGAATTAAAATTTATAAGGTCGACAATATAAAGAAAATTTAAAATGTTTTGTTAAAAATACCTATTGAAGTCAAAACGCTTGGTAGAGCATACTACTTAGGTAGAACTCTATAGAAAACCCAACATTTTTCACAAATAAAGGAAAAATATCCAATGCCCATTTTAAAATGCCGGCAGGAAGCCGAAAATAAAGCTAATAATATTTTGGAAAGGGACAAATAATAGAGGGATTGTATTACACTTCAAAGCTTTTTATTTTATTTGTGTGCCGTCCAATATGTTTTGGATTTCACTCAATAGACTGTCCTTCTGAAATTAAATTGAGTTTCCTTTAGGGAGCGTTTTAAAGGTCTTCACATGTCCGGTATTAGGGTTCCGTTTCAAATTTGAAAATCAATTTTGAACGAGAACTTAACGCTTAGAAAATGCGTCCTTTGATAATTACTAGAATCATCTAAGTTCCTTATTTGCGTAGAGCCCACGTGGGCACGTGTGTTTAGTGAAAATATTAGTACCCACTATGTAACGGTATCACACCTATATTGGCTGTGTGAACGCTAAATTATGTGTTCTAATAGCATCAACAGCTCACTCATGTGTCTAAGGCTTGTAAAACAGTGACGCAGACGGAAAATACAGTATATGGATTGTTAAAATAAAGTAAAAAAATAAAAAAAATATTACCTATGTTTGAAACTAAAAAGTCTGTCAAATTAAGTATTTTAATTCATAAGACTGTCAACATTTGAATACATATTATAATGAAACCAAACTTGAGGCATCTCTTTCTTGTAAGATCTCTTTGTGTACGGAACCTGTTTAATGTTTTTAAAACGTACCACTAAATATCACGTTACGTGTATCCCGGGGTTTATTTTTGTCTTGTTATTCGGCATTGCTTTTATGCTCACGTAATAAGGGAAACCTTAGCATTTTACAAATATTTTGAGAGGTTTTTTTAGTTTTTGTGGGGAAATTGGATTGTTTTTTATTTGTCTACTAATGGTTTGTTTGTATGTTCTTTACGTGGCTACCTATACTTAAAGCTCTCAAGAGGGAAAATCTATTTCATTTAATCTTGTTTCTTGATTAACTACTATTTATAAAGACTATTTTACATGTGTCAGGATTTGGTCTACTGCCTTAAAGTAACAACATAAGACAGTAAATCTTTTGTTTACAATACAATACAATACAAAAACACTTTATTGTACACCAGAAAAATAACATTACAAAAAGACATTTTGAGAGATCACATGAGACAAGTACAATAAGCGGCCTTATCGCTTAGAAGCGATCTCTTCCAGGCAACCTCTGGATGGAAAGAATTATGTTAATTTAAGAAAGGCAGGACTAGAGATAAACTAATAAATAATATTCACTATTCTGACAGGAAAAACACCTTGACGCGTGATTTAAAAACTGGTAAGGATACTGTTTTACTGTGTGTTGATGCTGTTTACGAAACAGGAAACATATAAAACCTTAAATATTATTATAGCTTACAACACGTGCTCCCCTGATAAGCTATACGCAGATTTTATACGCACTCAAAGCGCAGTTCAAACAGTTTCTATAATAAACTTCACGTGCGATAAAACTCTGTTTTGCAAGTGACAAAATCGCACGAAATTCGACGTACGGATTATAAACGTTTATGTTCGCGTAATTGTTAACGACTGGAGTGCAGATAAAATTATGTTACGCTGAGTGGAGTGGAGTTGAGTGATAATGAGAAGAGGTGGAATGGAGAGGGGAGGGTTTGAGAATCGATGTCTGTTACCCCTCGTTTTCACCAAGAAACATGTTTACAACTAGTTGCATACAAAACTTGTCAAATACTGGTCTCAAACCTCCTTTCGTTCACACTAAGTAGCTAAAAAGTATAAGACTAGTAAAAAACACATCTGCGGTGACACTGACGTTTACGACATGTTTTAAACATGTCTGATACATTGATTGCGTTCTCACTACAAAAACGGGCGTGTTTTAGACAAGTATTGTTTAAACGAAGTCTAATAAGACGGCCCTCGTTTTCAACAATAACAACAAAACTAAAACTTTTTAAAAAAACTTTTTTTGAACTACTATTGTAGTTCAAAAAAAGTTACAAATAGAGAGAGAGTAAAACTAATAATAAAGAATAGAGAGAGTTGTAAACAAAACTAAAACTTTTTAAAAAAACTTTTTTTGAACTACAATAGTAGTTCAAAAAAAGTTTTACTCTCTATTCATCCCTGTTGAAAAAAGTTAACACTATTTACATTTTTACCCGACAGGGGAGGGTTATACAATAAACATGTTCAAAACATGTAGACAACTAGAAGTTCACAAATGCATCTTTCATACAAATTTTGTATACAACATGTTTTATACCTTGGTGAAAACGGGGGGTTAGTCGATTCAGATGTATTTTGTGAGAATATCACTCATCCCTCATGTTATACATACATAGCTTATATGTTCATGTCATTCATGTTCTTATATGTTCAGCTTATATGTATACATAGCTATATTACAATGGCGATTTGCTGGCGATTTCATAGCGAGGCGTTTGGGCAGCGAGCACGCCGCGACGACGCTGAGCGCGCAGCGAGGTTGCGGCGTGCTATTTGCGTTTTGAACGCTGGCGTTGATGGTGCTAATAGGGATGCATCTGACGTCAAAATATCTGATTTTGACGTCAGATAGATAGAATATCTGATTTTCAGTTGTATTCTCTATTCATTTAGGAATATATCTGTATATTTTTTTTGTATTTTTTGATGTTTTTATTATGAAATTTGATCATTGAAAAGTAGATATTTTAAGACTCAATCGCCAAATTTCTAAAAATGACGTCATTGTTCACCGTATTGTCATGAAGATTTTAGCGAGATATATTTTTTGGAACCTCCTGCGTTGCAAGCGGACCTTCGCCCGCTGCGCTACAGAGGTTGTCGTTACTCATGCTAAATTTCTTAAAAAGTTCATAAGAAACTATTTGATCGCTGTCATACTAAAAAAAATGTATGTCTTCAAGACAAGAGTGAATAGGTATCTTTTAGCTTTCGTGCCTTCGTACATCGTTGGCCACTTTCCAGCAGGTGAGATTTTCCATCCAGTAGGAATGCTGCAAGAAGTTATGTTTGGAATGAAACTGAATCTTTTCTATCTTTCCTATATTACATATACAAACCATACTAAGGCCACAGAATGATCGATCCCCTTCGTACGTTGTGAAATCCTTATGCAGGAAATAAACTCGCATAACTACGACACTCAAAAGTTATTTCCTGACTTTCCAAGACGATATTTCGCAAGTCATTCTACCCCATTACATTTACACAAACATAAACAGTCATCAGGCGAAAGCTTTGTGATGATTCGCATTAAAACTTATAAGATAAAACATCTTCAGTTTACAACTCATCCGCGGTGTAAGTCTCCCGTTTGTTAATGAGGTGAGGCCTTATTCATAAACGTTGAAGGCTGCTGTTGTGTTGGCTGAACCACACATTAACTAAACAGGTTGTAACAAAAATGAATAGGACAAAGTTTTAAGGGGGGTTTAGAACACGGAAAAAATATAAAAAATCCCGACTTAGTTCTCGGAAAAACCAATAAAAATTAAATTACTACTAGTCTGACTGTGCTTCATGTCATTGAAAAAATATAAAAGACCTAGGTAACTGTATACATAGCCTTTCAAACACAATAAACCTTCGTCGCGACATCATCGGAGTGGGTGTAACGCCTTAGATGCCTAGTGCATCAAATGTGGTAGGTGGTACCACAAATACATTTTTTGTCGGTTCTATGACAATAAAGCACATGCAACAGTTATTGCGTAGTCTAGTGATCTTTTTCCTTTTATTTCGACGACCTCTGTGGCGCGGTGGGCGAAGGTCTGCCTGCGATGCAGGAGGTTGCGGGTTCGATTCCGGCCTCGGGACAAATGTTTGTACGATCTCCAGATATTTGTTCAGGGTGTTCTGGTCCTTTTCTATGGATATTAAAAATACCTATGTACATGGATTGTATTAAATTATGTACATCAGTTATCTAGTACCCATAACACAAGCTCTGTTTAGCTTGGGGCTAGATAATGCTGTTTTAATTGTCCCGCATTACTTATTTATTTATTTTTCGAAAACTAAAATTCGGGAATTTATTAAATATTTTTCCCGAGTTCTGATCTAAACTCGCTGCAAGTTTTTTCCTTCAGTTTTTTTTTATTTTTATTTATTTAGAAGATGACAGGCGATGGTATATGTAAGTAAGTTTTGTTACACCCACCTTAAAAAAAGTACTACTGAACGTTTGGATTTCAAGTACGTTTTGACTGCAGAATTGAAATATCCCTCAGATCAGAGATTTTTGTCGTTGACTAAGTAAATTCGTTTGTGAATAAGTCTCCCTGTTAATGAGACCTGTAGCGATTAAATTTTCATCTGTTGAAGTAATTACAGATTGGTGGAGAGACGGCCTATAAACTTTTACTTGTGTTTTATAGCGGTGGCATAGTGAGCTTTAGGATCAGGGTGGCTTTTCGCTGTTTATTTGCTGTTTCTTGATGGTGAAAATGTATTACTTGTTATATTTTAGAAGAAGCTTGTGCTGAAACTGTCGGCTCTTCAGACAAAAACAGTGTAACAAAGTCCTTTTTTTTTAAATAGTGAATTAAATTTGTTGTTCTAAAGAACAACAAATTTTAATATTTTATTTTTTTTGTAATAAAAATAAAAAAGTTGAGGACTGGTTAGTATCCGAAGTCTTCAAGAACTCTGTAAATATCGAAGTTCTAAAAAAAATTTAAACTTTGACTTCAACATCTTGTTTCATGGCAAACCATTTTACACTTGTAACCATAACAGTTGGTATGTTATCATACCAACTGTTATGTGTAGGTAATACAGGCTGTAAATTTTATTTATTTTTTGAAAAGTAAAGCATATTTTTTAAATATTTTCCCGTGTTCTGTGATCAAATCTAACCGCATAAATTTTTGATACAACCATTTTTATCAGAGTTTCGTAATTATTTCAAGGCAAGTTTTTAGTAAAAGAATGTGCCCTTAGATACAATGCCCTGCGGAACTACTGCAAATAACTGTCTTAGATATCCAGCAATAATATATTTCAAAAAAATAATGGGACCCTAAGAAGCCTTCAAGCATAACTTGCCATTAGAAATTACTTAACGCATTAACTTCCCAGTTTTAGCGTAGCAACCCGGGTGTAGCAACCCGGGCGCTAGGCACATGGAGCTTTTGCAGGCATGTGCGTCATGGGCAACAAAAGTGTAGAATATAGTCCACACGCTTACGAAGTAGCCGGTAAACCTTGTCTATATACTAATATTATAAAGAGGAAAGATTTGTTTGTTTGTTTGAATTAAATAGGCTCCGAAACTACTGGACCAATTTGAAAAATTCTTTACCATTAGAATCCTTCATAATCCCCGTGCATATACCTGTGCGAAGCTGGGGCGGACCGCTTGTCTTAAATAAAGAGTTAAATAGTACCTTTTTACGATAATAAAGGGGAAAACTGGAATAAGAAAAAACGTTGAGGGGGAATTCTGGACTTTTTTTAATGTAATTCCAGTTTTCCCCCTAAAGGGGGATTTGTCAAGAGGGAAAACCGGAATAAGCTAAGTAAAACGTAGCTAAAACTCTACTATTTCCTTGTTATTTTTTTTGAAAATCCAACATCCGGTATCAGATTTCCACTGCAATAATCGCATCTCGGCATTATAGCACATAAATCATTTGCCCGACATCGCAAAAAGAAGGTTACATCGCAGCCATGAGCTGGTGGGATGCCATTTGTCATAACCCGTTCGGGAAACCTAGGGTTGCTTGTTTCTGTCTTAAATCTGGGATTTAAAATGATTTATATTTCGGAACTTTTTTAGTCCGGAATTCCATTGAAGTTTTAAACGATGTTCTGTGGATTTTGGCCTCCGACACAAAATCTCCAGGCATCTCGGTTTTGAGCTGTCTCTCGTCAGATAGCGGCGTCAAAGAAATTAAATAAATAAGTTCCCAAAAATTTCGATTTCGACAGGACTCGAACCCGCGTCCCACCCTCAGTCCGGGTGTGCTCTAATCAACTAAGCCACGAAATTGATACTCGCGTCATCGAAAATCTTTGGGACCTATACGGCTCTTGCGCCGTTAGTTCCACCTACAGGCAAAACATTGAAGTAATTCGTGTATAGTCTATACTTATAATATGTAATAAAGAGGAAAGATTTGTTTGTTTGTTTGACGGGAATAGGCTCCGATTTGAAAAATTCATTCACCATTAGAATCCTACATTATCCCTGACGGTTATAGGCTATGGAACATTTAAAAAAAATTAGGGATCCGTATGAAAACTTCGATAATGTAACCCAAGGTCTGACGTCACGGACGTTGATACGTTCAAATAACTAGTAACCATAACACAAGCTCTGATTAACTTGGGGCTAGATAATACTGTGTGAATTGTCCAGCATTATTTATTTATTTAGTCAAACCTGTTCAAAGACTAAAGTTACATTTAGTTCGTTAGGTTAGGGTTAGACAATTAGTAACCAGCGTGCGAGGGCCTACGCGCTATAATACAAAACCTGAGCAGCGTCCAATTCACGGAGGTCAGCTTCCTGTTTGCAAATCCAACAATACGACATTACAAAGAAAATGAAACCAGTTAGATCTGGTGCTGCCAATTTTCATTACTGCCACAGGGCTCCGTGGTGTCAGCCCTAGTAAACAGTGCAAGCAAGCACGTGTGCAGTGATTAGATTCGCTGCATGAATCATGTGTTGTGGATTTTCAAGAAAACTGTGAGAAATAGTGCAGTGAGCCACGATGCATTGCTTTCAAGGCAGATGCGAGTGGAGAATTTATCTTGCTATTTTCCTTATGCATTGAAATCTTCGTTGGTATAACAAGTGTAGTTATTTATTGGATTTACTATAAAAACCTGTGTACACTACTGGTGAATTTTAATCTGTGCTTTTTGAACCATCGGTAGTGGTCCTGCTCGCGATCGGTATAGTACTTAGCAAGTGTAGTTATTTTTAGGATTTACTATCAAAACCTGTGAAGACAGAGTGTACACTACTGGTGAATTTTTATTTGTGCTTTTTGAACCATCGGTCGTGGTCCTGCTCGCGATCGGTATAGTACACGTCTACAAGATACAAGATTTTATTGGTTAATAATACATTTACATGTCAAATACATTAATCATATTCACGTAATCGTATTTTATTTTGAATATCATCATCGTTCAGTTAGTATACGTAAAATAGCTAGCTAGGTGTGACCCTAGAGTGCGCTCTGTATTTCTACAGGACACACCTTAAATGTACGCACATAGAGGCTATTTTTTATTGCATCGATGGGAAACGGATCGGATTCGGCCACATTTTAACCGCTCTTCATTTATCGCGCCGACTGTACTTTTGCCGTCAAACAAATTCGCTACGTAACGTGACGTCACGAAACGGGAATCATTCTTATTTGCTATAATTATTATATCTGATTATTGTTTATCTTTCAATTTAACTTTTGTTAAATTATTATTATTCGAGAGTATATCATTATTATTTTTTAAATTAATATTGACCGACATAATTTGTGATTCGTACAGTTAACCTAAACGATCGCATGCTCGTTGTATTTTCACGCTCTCTATCTATCTCTATCTTCATCATCATCAGCAACCTTCCACAGCTAGACATAAGACTTCCTTAATGAGCGCCATAGCGCCCTGTCTTCAGCTTGCCACATCCAGCATCTGCCAGTCCTTTGCAGTCGCACCTGCGACTGCAAAGGACGCTACGACGGATAGGACTAGGACGCCCTC
The DNA here is from genome assembly GCA_947086465.1 of Eupithecia exiguata. Lineage (NCBI taxonomy): Eukaryota > Metazoa > Arthropoda > Insecta > Lepidoptera > Geometridae > Eupithecia > Eupithecia exiguata. The sequence continues at coordinate 2,620,662 of OX352246.1, forward strand.
CAGCCAGGTGAGATGACGACCTCGTCATCTCACCTGGCTGGAGGGCGTCCTACACTACGTAGATCATAACATAACCAATGCGGTCTACAAGAGACGTGGCGTGATGGCTCAAAGAAAAATGGCAGATTTATTTATGGGCCAAAAAATTTGGCTTTTGAAAATGGGCTTACAAACGTCGAAGGCGACTTTGCCTAGAGTCGTTTCGTCAGACGTAAATATAGCTTTGTCTGTCTGTAAAGCTCTGTCTGTCTGTCTCTCAAAGAACATCAACAGAACTAAAAGCAAATCCTACTCTATTATTACCAGACCAGCAAACTTACCGATAGATCCAAATAGAAATCTCTATCCTACCCATTACCGTATCAAAACATTTACGAGACACTACACACCCCCATTCTCAATTAAGCAGATTGAACCAAGTTAACGACTAGTACTAAACTGCGTTTAAATACGTGAATCGGACAGTTTATAGTCTCAGCTTTGAGATGGCCGTTTGTTTGAGTAGGTGGCCTTTGTGGCTTTTTGTTATGGCGTGGTGGGTACCTTTAGCTGAGATTTGGAGTAATGGAAACTATGATTAGAGGGAATTGAAACTTGTGTAAATTACACAAGTTTACAATACAATACAATACACAATTACACAGTGTAATTGTGTATTGTTCGGGAGTTGTTTATAGATTTCTGGCGTAATGTGTAGGTAACAAGCTGAAGACAGGGCGCGATGGCGCTCATTAGGGGAGGCCTATGTCCAGCAGTGGACTGATATAGGCTGATGATGATGATGATGATGTGTAGGTAACTGCCAAGAAACAAATACAGAATACAATATTGTTAATTAAGAAACACAAATAACACCCATACCTACATTATAAACGCGAGTTCCCTTTTGCGCAACTGAGAATTGCTTACTGCGAACAGTTGAACAATGAATTTCATTATAAGTACTATTTAACGGGTATTTATCGCGTTTATTTACCTATTTACTATAAATACCCGTCAAATTGTACTAATCATTATGTGGACAGATCGCGTAGATTTAAAATATTTAATGAGTCTTTCCTTTCATTTTGTTCCTCATCGCTCAACTCATTAATTAATTGCCAAATTAAGATTTTTCTTGTTTATTATAGTTTTAAATTAAATATAAAAGTACTTAGGAACTAATTAAAGAAGATAGATGTCTGATGGATTGGCTACGGCCCCACACTAGGCTCATGACCCGCGTCGTGGGTACCAGTACCAGGGCACGAGATGGTCGGAAAATACTTTAACACTTGAAAAAAACCTACCGTTGTTCTTCAGGACCTGTTTAACCTACGAAATCCTATATCATGTTGCGCGTAGTTATTCCCTGCTCAATCTGAGTAAAATTCAAAGATTATTCTGAAAGATTTTATGTAAGAACATAATTAAAAAAGTTCAGTCGATAGTAATCATATCTTTTATTTTAAGCTGATTATATCCAGCCCAACAAGAAAAGTTCCTACTTTTTTGTACTTATAAAAAAACATACTTTTTGTATCATAAAAACCTTGTGAATTTTGTCTTATCATATAATGTATGTCACATTCGTCCTAACGTTTTTATTTTTAGATGTTTGGATGGATGTCTGTGAGTTCTTCACGCCAAAACTATTGAACGGATCGGGGTGAAATTTTGCATGGGTAGTTTTAAGCCTATATTTATTAAAACATAGGCTTTTAACCCATAAATCAGTTACGATGCGTAGCTGTGGTCAGAAACTAGAACTAAATAACTAATTTAGGCTTACTGCAACGGTTTTCATATTCATCCTGTGACACAAACACAATGTTCAACCACGCAGGGTTAGCGCTATTAGTTGTAACTTAACAATTTCTCCCCAATTTGTAGCTACATATATCGTCATACCTATAGTCATACCTATTGTGGTTTAGGTATGTTATTGCATATATAGATATTATGTACTAGCAGCGCCTCGCGGTTTCACCCGCGTAGTTCCCGTTCCCGTGGAATTCTGGGATAAAAAGTAACCTATGTTCTATTCCAGACTATAATCTATCTCTGTGGCAAATTTCATTCAGATCCGTTCAGCCGTTCTGGCGTGATAAAGGAACAAACATCCATCCATCTATATCTATCCATCCATCCATCTAAACTTTCACGTTTATAATATTAGTGAGATATATGCAATAACATACCTAAACCACGATAGGTATGACTTATACCTAACAATATATTCAGCAAACAAACTTATCAACCGTGTGATGCAATTAGACAGTTACATTATGCAAACGGGGTAATGAGTTCGCTAATACATGCCGTTGAGTGGTCAGATAATTAGCGTGTGATTATAATAATATCGTATTGATGCTAGTATCTATTGATATTAATAATATTGATAGTGTATGACATACACGGTCACTCCGATCCAAATTGTCGAATATCAATCTGATATTTGACAACTAAATAGTTATCTCACTAATCTCACTAATATTATAAACGTGAAAGTTTAGATGGATGGATAGATGGATGGATGTTTGTTCCTTTATCACGCCAGAACAGCTGAACGGATCTGGATGAAATGGCCCAGAGATAGATTATAGTCTGGAATAGAACATATGCTACTTTTTATCCCGGAATTCCCACGGGAACAGGAACTACGCGGGTGAAACCGCGAGCTGCTGCTAGTTTTTTATATATGAGTGCAAGTTGCTTTTTAACCGCGTGCTCAATTTTGATGACCGAGCATGCGAAGGATTCTAAAATTAGAATCCTGAGCGTTAGCGAGAGAATCGAAAGAGCACGAGGTAAAAAATCTTTGCACTGCAAGTACAAAACGTAACTTCGGAGTGCAACACGTAACTTTTCATCCCACAATTCTCTTCTCCGTTTGATGAAACCTGGACGATTATCCTATGGGTCGCTCTTTTGGTTGCCCTTTCCGGTAAGAAGCGTAACATTGTCATGCGAAATTCTCATAACCTAATCGTAGCCAGTTTTTCACCGTTTTATTTTTCTCGACTTGCATATTCAAGTCTCTTGACGAACTTTCTAACAATATGACGAGAAAGCTTTCAGAAATATTACCGTACTCAACGTAACTATGCATTTCTCTCGAGAACTCAAGTCAAACAGTTCATACGGGATTATTGAGATTTTATTGAACAAATCCTTTGGAATAGTTATGTAGTTGTGTCCCCTACTACAAGCTCCGATTGGAAATTTTATTCGAGAAAATTCGAAAAAAAAACTTTGGATAAAACTACCACAACAAGAACAGCTTTTTGCAAGGTTAGGTACTTCTAAAAATTTAACCCTTCTTTTATACCTGACTAGCTGCTGCCCGTGGGTTCACATGCGCTTTTCAAGTAGCCTATGTCGGTCCCCGGGATATCATTTACCTCCCTGTAAAATTTCATTGAGATCCGTTCAGCCTGTCTGTCGACACTTTCTGTCATTTTTGTAATTTTTGACGTTTGCTGTCATTTTTGACAGTCCACTGTACCACGGATCGGAACAATTTGAACGCTTGAACTTTTTTAACTGAGTGGAATAGAGAAAGTAGAAGAAAGAAACCTAGTACCTAGTTCTATAACTATGTATTGTAACGTTACAGCTAGTTATTGTCGAAAGTACATCACTAGAAAATCAAAATCAAAACAAAAATTCTTTATTTCCATAAATACAAAAATGTACACTTAGAAAAGGTCAAATTCTTAAAATAAAACACTGACACGGAAATAAAGTGGTACTTTTGATTTCTGTCGCTTCAGTATGTAGACTAAAGTAAAGAAGCGACTAAGAAACCTTTAGCCTGTTAGTTGCTATTTTTCGAGTTCGAGCAAAACCCGTCCCAAGCTTTTTTATCTTCTAAATAATCTGATATTTTGTAGTAAGCCTTTTTGCACAGAAAGGTTTTGACAATTTGTTTGAATTTATTTATTGATAGATTTTGCAACTCACTAGGAGTTTTGTTGTAGAAGCGTATACATTGCCCTTTAAAAGATACATTAATCTTGTGAAAAAAGAAATAAGTCACAGAAGTAAATCGGTGCTCCTAAAATCGGTGCTCCTAAAATTGCTGCTCCTAAAACTGGTAATGGGAATACTTCTTGATTTTTATTATATATATAGAATTTATTTACCGTTACATCTTATAACGTTTTCGAAAGAATTTTTATTTTTGGTTCACCTCTCGTGAACCAATAGTAAAACCTTTCAATATACGAGCGAGCTACCTCCAAAACTTCGACTTCTCAATATTTCAGGCGCATTACCTGCATTAAGTGATTAGTTCCATTTGTGCTCGGCACAGCTTTGCATTGTTTTACAATTCGACTGTTTGTCTGTTTAGTTTGAGACATTGCTAGACTTGAGCGTCTGTGATTTACTACGGTTTTCTAATTGCTCTGAGAGATATAAAGGAAAGGAAATTACAAGTTAGATCTCTTTACGTCATCGTGATTTATTTTTTTCGTTTCTAGTGCTACTTGACGCGGCTAATTTGCTTACTCCTTCGATAAAAGTAAAAAAGGGAGATGTGGCATTACCATCTCGAAAGTGTATGGCTCAAGTTAGGTTCAACTATGTTCCCTTACCTCAGTCATAGTCGGACCGGCGGCGCGGGCGGTGGCGTTTGTGTTGCACGTGCTTGCTACGACGTACAATTTTGTGTGATTTCGACTAAAACACCACGACAATGCCCTCGTGTTCGTTCACCAGGTGTACAAATAGCTCCAAAACAAAAAACAAAGCCCAAGGCATCACATATTTTCCAGCGTAAGTAGATACACCAAACTGTAAATTTTCTGATAATCCGATACCTTATCATTATTTGATCTGTAACTCGGTACAGTTTTTGAGTGAGCGCTGGTAGAACGTAACGTATCTTCCTTTTTTACTTTTATCGAAGGCTTACTCGCTAATTTTTTCTGTTTTTCTTAAAGAATTATAATTTCTGTTTTCAGTAGTTTTCATACTCTACGTAAAATTTAAACGGCTACATCATATAAATTGGGTGATAACCTTTCAAAAAAAAACTCGTCGCTTTGTGAAGATGGGCAAGCATCCTTGCCCATCTTCACAAATTCCTTGCAGTTACATTATATTAGGGGTTTCAGAAAAAAAACTTTTTTGAAAAAAAAAAACTTTTCTCATTTATGTTTTCGCTTTTACGTGGCCCCTTGAATATGTAGATATATTAGACAGTAACAAGATTATCGGCGCTGAATATATACAATTGGTGCCAAATATAGAATACTTGTAGATTAGTCACATATGTTCATAGTCTTAATTTTACTATTCTGATAACAACTCGTGAAAACCTTCGATAAGCTTACTGGTAATTATCAATTTGTAACTCTGTGTATAAGCCTTTGGTTTTCCATCAAACAAATGTATTTTGTATGTATTTTTATGTATTTATATGTATCTTATATATAAAATATTGAGTTAATATGAATACATTTATAATTAATACCATAAGATGCACACCGATCTTACCCCATATATATCCAATAGTCCTATCCATACCAGGTTGTCTGGCAGAGATCGCTCTTGAGCGATAAGACCGCCAATTGTCACTTATATTGTTATTGTTTAATTTGTAAATTCTTTTTAGTTTTAAGTGTGCAATAAAGTATGTTCTATTCTATCTATCTATCTAAATAAATAAAAATTCCATATTGTTAGGACCATCGTTTACTATATGCCTGTACCTGGTAATTGGATATCTTTTAACATAACTACGTGAAATTCTTCGTGCGCGTCCGCCATTAAACCTCTCTTATGTATGACAATTCAATTTACCCCCAATAATATCGGCTTACACCATAATGGACAAAGAAACCTTGTGAAACCGTAGTGAAAGTACAGTATGGGGTACTTTTTCAAACCGTTTCCTGTGTTAGGGGTATTATTTAACTGATGTAATTTATACAATACAATACAAAATTATTTATTCTACACCACAAAATAAAGTTAAAAGAAACAGATATAAACATTAAACATAATAGTACAATGGGCGGCCTTATCGCTTAGCAGCGATTTCTTCCAGGCAACCTTTGGATGGAAAGAAATTTGAAAATTTAAGAAAGGCAGGCGTGTACAATACATAGTTGACGACTGACGACCTCTGTGGCGCGGTGGGCGAAGGCCTGCTTGCGACGCAAGAGGTTGAGGGTTCGATTCCTGCCTCGGGAGAAATATGTGTACGATCTGCAGACATTTGTTCAGGGTGTTCTGGTCGTTTTCTATGTATAATAAAAAAAACCTATCTATACCTATATTGTATTATAAGAAGTATCAGTTATCTAGTACCCATAACACCAGCTCTGCTTAGCTTGGGGCTAGATAATGCTGTGTGAATTGTCCGGCATTATTTATTTATTTATTTTTACCTATTTATTTATTTACTATTACTTTCATAAGCAATAAATATATAAATATCTATTTTCTCAGCAGCTTACAGTGTACAGTCATCGTCAATAACAAGCACACGCGGCGCATCAAAGCATAAACCGGGGGTAGTAAATTGCACGCGGGCGAATAAAGTTTTTTTATTCTATGGTTGCCGGACATGCGAGGTGATATGCGGCTTAGCTTGATATTTGTGAGGATGACTGTACCTATAACCATACTACATCATTCCCTCGCTAACGCTCAGGATTCAATTTTAGAATCCTTCGCTTGCTCGGTCATCAAAATTGAGTACGCGGTTAAAAAGCAACTTTGCACTGCTGTATAACAAATACCTATTGGTTGATCTCTGTGCATTATTTGCTGAACAACGGAAAATATATTGCGCCGGCCACAAACATTCTTATATAATTTCCGTTTGTTCACCGTGGTACCATTAGATAGTACCACTGATGATGGTACTGTGGTAATTTTATTTTTGCCGTGGTACCATTGATGGTATTGTGGTATTTTTTATTTACCGCTGTACCATCACCACAAAGTCAATGCACTTATTATTTTAATTTCATGCTTTTATCTTAAACGCACCCTTTCAAATTAAAAGTAAGTTAATTTTATCTCAAACCTCATTCAAATAAATTTAGAAGCAAAAAGTGCAGCAGAAACGAAACTAATGAAATTCAAAATCAAGGCATCTCGAAACAATTTGTTCACTGCAAACGATTCTATCGCAATCGGTAAAGGAAGGAAGGAAAAAACATCGCTGAATACAGATGAATCTAGCTGACACACGGGCATGGAGGATCAGCAACAAAACATGAAATTATTCCAAAGATTTTATCACTGTTCCCATCATAACTAAACATAACTATAATTTTATTTCTGTGACATTTATGTGTATTTTTTACCGCAAATCTATACCTAAGTAATTGACAAGAAATCGATCGCATTCTACCGACTAGGTAATATCTATGTATGTAAACATTCTGTTCTTTTTTAATAAAGCATTTCATTTCATTTCATGCCATTTCAATTTCGACATCTCAATTGTAATAAAATTGCGTAGTTTTCTCGAGTTAAGGTGAATAGTAAGGCAAATGACCTTGGGCATTTGGCAGCCGAGCGGGGACACCCCCGCGCCATCTATGCAGCAAGGAGTGCATGTTTTCGATTCAAAAAACCGAGCGCGCGCGGTCCTGGAACCTTAGTCGATATACCCTATCCAAATAATACGCTCCACTGCCGTTAGATGGCGCGCACAAGTGTAGTACGCACACAGAGTAATGATGAACAGAGAGATCCTTGAGAGAAACAGTTCAAAGGAGTAATTGTATCAAAATATTATATGTGTAGAGAATGGTTAGGCTTAGGATTAAAACATTACTAAACAAAATATCTAAACTCTGTAAACTGCATAGGTCTAATAGTATTTTAGTAAAACGAATATTATTAAACTAATTTTTGTTGAAGTTTTTATTTATCATCATCATCATCAGCATATACTAGTTAAGTTTTTATTAATATTGATGAATACACTCTGCATGAAAATATAAATTCACTATCTTGTCATTTTTAGGGTTCCGTAACTCAAAAGAAAAAAAGGAACCCGTATAGAATCACTTTGTTGACCGTCTGTCAACCCTCTTTTCTCAGAAACGTGTTAAAATTCACATCATTTATTTATTTATCATAATTATAACCACCAACAAAAGAATCAAAACCAAAATCAATAATTCTTTATTTCCATAAATACAAAAATGTACACTTAGAAAATGTCAAATTCTTAAAATAAAACACTGACACGGAAATAAAGTGGTACTTTTGATTTCTGTCGCTTCGGTATGTAGACAAAAAGTAAAGAAGCGACTAAGAAACCTTTAGCCTGTTAGTTGTTATTTTTCGAGTTGGAGCAAAACCAATCCCAAGCTTTTTTATCTTCTAAATAATCTGATATTTTGTAGTAAGCCTTTTTGCACAGAAAGGTTTTGACATCATCATCATCATCATCATTAGCCTATACCAGTCCACTGCTGGACATAGGCCTCCCCCAATGAGCGCCATAGCGCCCTGTCTTCAGCTTGCCGCATCCAGCATCTGCCAGCAGTCTTTCGCAAATCGTCATCCCACCTGGTCAGAGGGCGTCCTACACTACGTTTGCCGAGTCGCAAGGTTTTGACAATTTGTTTGAATTTATTTATTTATAGATTATAATTAATATAATGTTTAGTTACGGAACCCTCGTTGCGCGAGTCCGAGTCGCACTTGGCGTTTTTATTTTTATTCATCTTTGTTTTCAGCGCTAGGTAAGAGGTTGGTAGGTACTTATGACGTGGTAAGTTGATCCGGAAAGAAGTAATTCACCGGAACCCTTTATCTTCTTTTTCTGAAAAATAAAGAAATAAATATATTTATTGGCCTGCAAGAAAAAATATTCTCCCTTAGAGAATATTTTTTCTTAGTAGTGCTTTGCGTGAAAAAAACAGTAAGTAGGAAATTAATATTTCATAGAATATGGTAGGTAAACAATGTAATAATAAGAAAAATACATGACATGGTATCCCCCGATGGGATAGGTACGATTAGAAGAGCTTAGCGTTAAAAATACAGTTCTACAGAACTTCAAGTTACCTACAAGAGGTGAGCTGGTAGATGGCTGGTCTGGGGAAAAAGAAGTTGCTGAAGCCGTTTTTCTTCTTTTAGGTTCTTTCAGCTGAAAGAAGAATAATTAACAGTAATATTGACCCACAAGCAAAATACAAATAATTAAATAGAACACCCGTAATACCCGATAGGATTGGCAAAACTGTATATGTGCGAAAAATGCAGTGGGTAGGCAACATAATAGAATTTGGTAAATTTCTTACAGCTTGGACTCTATTGATGTATTGAATGACAATTCACTATCATCAATTGTCACGTTCCATGTTTCCGTGTCCACATTACGACTGCTATGTGCAACAGAATCCTTGTTAATCTCTATTGCAGATTCAGATATTTGTGGTTGCCTGAAATACAAAATTATATAGGTAGATAAGTACCTAAGTTACATTTATTAGGTAGGTATGTAAAAGTTGTGCGAGTAAAAAGTTAGTATTGAGACACGATGCTGGTAGCTAATAGGTACTGGCTAGATCTTTAGTAAAATCCCTATAATACAAATATAATAATAATATAATATCCAAGTAACGAACTAAATATTTAGGTACGTAGTAAGAAAAAATTAATGTAATTCATTTGTGACCATTACTAAAGTTTCTCCTCTCGATATGTTCTAACCGATGGCATCATAAATAAAACCGACCAAGTGCGAGTCAGACTCGCGCACGAAGGGTTCCGTACTGTTATCTATAACAACGAGCAAAAAAATTACGTTTTTTGTATGGGAGCCCCCTTATATATATATTTTATTCTGTTTTTTAGTATTTGTTTTTATAGCGGCAACAGAAATACTGAAAGACAGAGTCTGTGAAAATTTCAATTGTCTAACTATCACGGTTCATGAGATACAGCCTGGTGACAGACGGATAGACGGACAGCAGAGTCTTAGTAATAGGGTCACGATTTACCCTTTGGGTACGGACCCCTAAAATTGAGGGTTAATTGGGATGCGAAAATCGTTATTTGAATGAGTAAAAATCAAGAGTTTAGGTACTTCACAGTATTGGCTAGGTACCAACCTAAGTAGTAAAGGAATAAAAGGAATTTACATAGGTAAGTTTCTGTAACGGCACTACTCTACTCCATGCATCGATGCATCGATATTAGATTATGCCTGAGAACTTGACTAGGAAGACTAAACAATTATTTATTACAGGTATAGCATAGTACAAGATAGGTTACTTACTCAACAGCATCACCCATTTGCCGAACTTGTGCTTTTAAAGCATTTGCATGACGTGATCTACATTTTCGCAACCACTTCGATGGAACTCGACGTTTCTGTCCACGTTTATTTGCCATAATATAAATATAAGACTAAAACACAACTCCAGAAGAAATATTCGATACAAAAAATAACACTGCATTTTAGAAATTATGTACCTATACTTTTATTTTTGAAACTGCTTGAGTGAGACTCGCGCGCGATCATACAATACACATAACATAGGTACTAAAGCAAGATCTGGCAACGTCGCTCATAGTGCGAGCCGGCGGCATGTACGAGAGCTTGCAACGTCGCGTTTTCTCCTAGCGCGCGCCGCGCGCCCCGTGTCGCCGGCGAGCCCGCGCGCCCTCGCTCGGTCAGTTGTTGGTACTACAACATTGCCTGATCATATTTTGCGAGCAAACGTTTGTGGGAGAGTGATGTTTTAATAGGCGCAAATAGTTTTTACGTTAAAACTCCTTATTTTGACTTCATTTGAAAACAAATGGACCGGGAATAGAAGCGTACGAGCTATAGAAATAACTATACTGAGTTTGGTAGTAAACGAATAAGACACACCGTCAAAAAGTGTGCTCAATTACCTGAAGATATTGTTACTTCAACCTTGTTCTGAGTGCTAACTATAACTACCGGCAAGCATTTGGAACCGGCACTAGATACTTTAAGATATGTGTTACCGGATATATAAATTTCAAACGTTCACGATCTATATTTTCGTCAGAAACATTGTCCAAAAAGAGGTCGTTTTCGTCTTTTACCCCTACAATTCGCCTTAACTATACTCTCTAAAGCCACCAATCCACTTTATTACTTAGTGGTAGGCTTTGAAACTACAGTTACCTACAATATGTTCTAAGTTTCAAAGTCAAATTAATACGAATTACAATGTCCTGTACGTGAGAAAAGTAGATAGACATTAGTTCTCGGAGAAATCGAATAAAAACTATAATAATTTGAAATATTCGTCTCTATATAAAGTATCTACTGACTGACCAGCTATGAAATTATGTATCTTTAGTTAAAACTCTCTAAAGGTCGATATTTCAAATTATTTTCTTACCACTTCTTGATCACGGTTTAATATAGTGTAAAATCTTAGGTTTTTTGTATGGTTTCTGTTTTATAATAGATTTCTTCGAGAGCCATAATCTATCTATATTGTTCTATCACGTCCAGTCCATCCCACGGTTGCCTGGAATAGATCGCTCATATATGTGGCTTAGATCAAGGTGAGTACCTACCTATATCTCTGTATACCACCTTGATCTAGTGATGGCAAGAAAACAATTTAAAATATCCATCTTTGGAGATTTTTATTTCCAACTAAGTTGGCCAACTTACTCTACCGTGTGTCCAGACCAATCCTCTGCCAAAAGCAAACAGGACTCAATTGTAGTCGAGTCGTTTACATACTGTTTACAGAAATACAAGCAAAAATGCTATATTCAATTGCCTTTCGCTATTGTGTACAGTTTTGTCCTTGTTGGAAACCTGGCTTCCATGTTCAATCGGATAAATGAAAGAGTTGGGAAGTGATATTAGCTAATGATGTTATTTTGCAGAATCGAGTTCTTTATTTACTGTTTTGTAAAAAGGTTTTATTTTAAAAGTTGAAATGTCGATAAACGACAGTTTTTATGAATGTGGCAAATTAAAACTGACCCGCGATTTTTTGATTAAATCGTAGGTACATTTTGTTTTCTTTAGTAAAACGCTAGGATGTTTGGTATCCTTTAGGTGAATAGTAAGGCAAATGACCTTGGTATTTCCGCGCGCCTATATGCAGCAAAGAGTGCTTGTTTTCAATTCAGCATACCATGTAGTGCCCTAGTCAACCAAATAATATGATCCTCTGCGGTTAGATGACGTGTAACTGGTCAGGTTTTTACCTATCACAGATTTTCTAAGCGCAAATTATCGTTATTTTGACTGCTTTTCAAAGCTAATGGACCTCCTAGAATTAGGTATGAACTATGTGAATCACCATACCGAATTTGGTACTAATCGAATTTGAGACACCGATAAAAAGGGGTCCGAAGCAACTACACACACGCTATAACTAACACTATAACAACTACACTATAATTAACGGCAAGCATTTGGGACCTCCAAGAAACCCTTCGCGGCGGGAATCGAACCCGCAACCTCCTGCATCGCAGGCAGACCTTCGCCCACCGCGCCACAGAGGTCGTCTATTTCTATCAATATAACGACAATTTCTTCACAACATGTATTATTCACCCTGCATCTCTTACAGATTTCTTAAGCGTTCATTAGTCAACGCCAGTTCTTACTGATCGCTGGGGGTTCTAACATCGTGGGGGCGGTAGACCGAGGAGGCTTTCATGCTTAATGACTTTTGTAAATAATCACACTTATCAGATGTATGAATGATAGTATGTCGCAATGATGGATGATGTGTGGAAATATAGGACGATGTTATGATGATATGATGATGATAATGATAAGGATGATAGCAAAAGTGGAGTAAATTAATGTAAACCGTAATCCTAACTAACTACTACTATCAGTTGAGCTACTTGTAGATTGTTTGAAACAGTCTGCAGTTAGCTCAATTGTTTCAATTGTAAATACTAGTTTTAATTTAATTCTTTTATTTGATTGTAATTTTCTTTGTTGACTAACTACTACTATTTTGACGACCTCTGTAGTGGTGGGCGAAGGTTCGCCTGCGATGCAGGAGGTTGCGGGTTCGATTCCCGCCTTGGGACAAATATTTGTACGATCTGCAGGTATTTGTCCCGGGTGTTCTGGGCGTTTTCTATGTATAATAAAAAATATCTATGTAATGTATTGTATTTTGTATATCAGTTATCTAGTACCCAAAACAAGCTCTGCTTAGCTTGGGGCTAGTTAATGCTGTGTGAATTGTCCAGCATTATTTATTTATTTATATTTTGGATAATAAATACCTTTATCTTTCAAAAAATGTGCCAGAAAGCTGGTAAAAGTCCACGTCCATAGAAGAGAATGTTGCTGGCAGCAGGACTCATTGTGTCAAACTTAACGATGTTTCCATCATTAGCCTATGTTAGTCCACTGCTGGACATAGGCTTCTCCTAATGAGCGCCATAGCAACCTGTCTCTTTAGTAACTGTAGGGGTTATTTATTGTATGGGCCCTAGTTAAGTTACCTTGTACTTCTTGTGTTGCCTGAAATAAATTATTATTATTACTAAACCATAGACATTGAAAATCATTCGTTAATATTCGAAAATCCATTGCATTCAAGTAACGCTTGAATCAATTATTTATCTTAGATCAGCAGGAACAATCTTTCCTTACTTCTGGGTTGATTTAACAAAACAATGTTTTGTCATCAAATGAAATCAAAACTTTATATCAAATGCTTATTTTTTACATCTAAGTGCTTACTTTGCAATCCTAAAGAAATAAAGTTATTGGTTATGACTTTTGACTCTACCTCTTCTTTCTTTACATGAGATTTACACACCGACTCAAAAATCTCATGTAAAGATCTTGGAATTCAATAGATACGAATTAAAAAATCGAATCGAATTTTAAATAAATGTGAGATAGGTTGAGGTTATAATTATAACGACTCAAAAATCTCACATTACTTTAAAATATACCATTTTCGTAGAGTCTACGAAAATAGCATTCCAAATAATAAACCCAAATATTAAACACAAAGCTTCTGAGTGACGTCAAAAAAAAACAATTTACCAAACACGGTTTTTAGGGTTCCGTACCCAAAACGGGTAAAAACGGGACCCTATTACTAAAACTTCGCTGTCCGTCTGTCCGTCTGTCACCAGGCTGTATCTCATGAACCGTGATAGTTAGACAGTTGAAATTTTCGCAGATGATTTATTTCTGTTGCCGCTATAACATCAAATACTAAAAAACAGAATAAAATGAATATTTAAGGGGGCTCCCATACAACAGACGTGATTGTTTTGCTGTTTTTATAGATAATGGTACGGAACCCTTCGTGCGCGAGTCCGACTCGCACTTGGTCGGTTTTTTCCTATTACAATACAGGTCCTTACAGAAACGTCACGGGTGGCTGCCCCCATATCAATACATGGGGTCTATTCAGTCATCCGTCAAAAAACACCTCAAGTTATTGTGGTAGGGGAAAATCGGGTTCTTTATGCGAATATTTTGGGATAAAATGGCGGAGAAGGATTGGAGTTCCGTACACATTACATTAATAAATATATAAAAAATATGTTACTGCATTTTACATGAAACAAGTTAAGTTGCATGTTGCTAAATATAAGAATGAAAATATTTAGTAACAATTTCGCGAAAAAACCTTCTCCGATAAGTTCTAACAAAATGTAGTCCGCGTTGTAGAAGAAAACGACGCCAACTACAAAATGAAAAAATACCTATCAAAGCAAGACGTCAACTAGTTTCGTCTCTCCACGAGACGAAACTAACGAAGTCTAATTAGTACCTATCCGTTTTCACCTCATACTATCCAGCAGTAAGATTTTTTTAGATTTCTTAAGTGTGTAGCATGTTCAGATACATTCCTAAAATCTTAATTAAGGATGTAAGCGGGTTAACTACTAACCGTATTTGTGTTGGAAGTACACTGACGTTTAATCCGTTAACAAGGAACTTCTTCACAGTAAGTGTGGTGTATCGTAATTAACTCGCTTACATGTAATGAATTCATTAAACGACGATAGTTTTTATATTTAAAAAGCTTAAAATATCTTTGAAACTAGAATGAAAATATTCGTAACTAGCTGCGCCTCGCGGTTTCACCCGCGTAGTTCCTGTTCCCGTAGGAATTCCGGGATAAAAGTAGCCTATGTCCTATTCCAGACTATAATCTATCTCTGTGCCAAATTTCATTCAGATCCGTTCAGTCGTTCTGGCGTGATAAAGGAACAAACATCCATCCATCTATCTATCCATCCATCGATCCATCTAAACTTTCACGTTTATAATATTAGTGAGATAAAACTCCCACTGAACCCTAAACCGGCGGTAGAGCAAATGTTTTAAACATTAGAATACACGGGGTCGTATCGGAAATCGTTTTATTTTACCAACATGATTGATTCAGCCATTCCTTTAGCTTACAATAGATAGCTAAAGTCATATTTTCATATTATATTCATATTTTTACCCGACTACCAACAGGGGAGGGTTATGAGGTTAGCACCCTATGTTTGTATGTTTGTATGTATGTGGCCGATTTCTTTGTTCCCACGTAGCGCTGAAACTACTGGTTCGATTTCAACAAATTATGTATCGATTGATTCGTCTCAATACCCCGATGGTTATAGGCTATAGGATTTAGGGCTCCGACCCCGAATAAGCCTTCAAAACGCGTATTAAAGTTTAGGTAGCCGCAGGCTGCAGGCCCCATAGAGAAAAATTACAATACCTACGACCTATTTTCAACTCTATGCCTATCAAATATGACCGATACGTCATTCTATTTTGTCAATGTAAATGTTTCAAACTTTTATAACTTTCACGTAGTCGGGTTGTAGTTTTTACCCGACTACCAACAGGGGAGGGTTATGAGGTTAGCACCCTATGTTTGTATGTTTGTATGTATGTGGCCGATTTCTTTGTTCCCACGTAGCGCTGAAACTACTGGTTCGATTTCAACAAATTATGTATCGATTGATTCGTCTCAATGCCCCGATGGTTATAGGCTATAGGATTTAGGGCTCCGACCCCGAATAAGCCTTCAAAACGCGTATTAAAGTTTAGGTAGCCGCAGGCTGCAGGCCCCATAGAGAAAAATTACAATACCTACGACCTATTTTCATTTTCAACTCTATGCCTATCAAATATGACCGATACGTCATTCTATTTTGTCAATGTAAATGTTTCAAACTTTTATAACTTTCACGTAGTCGGGTTGTAGTTTTTAACTTTATCTTGTTATTAAAGAAGTGTTCGGTTGCAGTGTTGTTTGTCAACGAACGACTTAAGTACCTACTTTACGATTATTTCTACTAAATATTCCTCCTCCTCGCATCGACATCTTCATGGCTAAGGGTCGGGACCTTTATTTATTATGACCTTTGTCTGCACGATGGGTCTCCATCTAGATCGGTCTTCCGCCGCGCACAAAGCGTCGCTGTTTAGTATAATTTACACCTATTTACCTTCCGTTATTATATATATCATTGTTTTACCTACTTATACATACACACTACTTCATACATACAGGGTTATTGGTAAATTAGTATTGTCACTAATTTACCAAATGAACGTGAACTGCAGGTCCTGCCCAATTCACACGGTATCTACTAAACTCAAACTAAGCAGAGCTTGTGTTATGGGTACTAGACTGTGGCTAACAGATTATTACAGTACAAAATTATATACATACATATATTTTTTTATAGAAAACAACCAAAACACCCGGAACAAATATCTGCAGATTGTACAAACATTTGTCCCGAGGTTGGAATTGATCCCACAAGCTCTTGTGTCGCAGGCGGACCGTCGTCGCCCACCGCGCCACAGAGGTCGTACACGTTGAAAAAGGTAAATATTCTAAGGTTTTTATTTATTATAGTACTCTGGGTAATTTCTAAGAAATTAATAAATCCCAAAAATTTACGATCCGGTCAATATCAATCCCGTAGAGATCGTAAATTTTTGGGATTTATTAAGGTAAATATTGAAAAAAAAGAAAAGAAAACTATAGAACCAGTCGGATAACTAACAACCCTGGACAAATAGTAACGCACAGGATTCCACATATCAATCGTTTTAACGAAATTGATCATTCCCTAAACCACCCTTTCTTTGCTCCCTACAAAGGGACAGACGAATCAAAGGGCTATTTTGACATGTTGACAAATACGTATCAAAAAATAATATTTAATTTCTGTTCCCCACACAAATTTCACCTCCACATTCATGAAAATAAAGATGATAATACCTTGAGGTGGTGTTTCATGATTTAAAGGTTTTATATTACCCAGGGATTTGGCGATTTGTTATGATATTGAAATAGCCAGTTTATTTTGCGTTTTAAAAGAGGATTTTCAGTAAGCCGCTTAGGATGGACTTTTCACGTAGATTTGTTTTGTGATCTTCGCATTGACTTAATAAAAGGTATGTTAAAAGATCGAGGCCTCCATGTTTATCAGCTGGGTTCGATTCCCACCTTTAGACAAATGTTTGTGCGATGTGCAGGTATTTGTTCCGGGTGTTCTGACCATTTTCTATGAGTAATAAAAAAAGGTCTATCTGTGTATTGTATTGTATTATGTATGTATTTATGTATATCTGTTATCTAGTACCCATAACACAAGCTCT
This sequence comes from Eupithecia exiguata, assembly GCA_947086465.1. NCBI lineage: Eukaryota > Metazoa > Arthropoda > Insecta > Lepidoptera > Geometridae > Eupithecia > Eupithecia exiguata. The sequence continues at coordinate 2,638,240 of OX352246.1, forward strand.
GCTTAGCTTGGGGCTAGATAATGCTGTGTGATTTGTCCAGCATTATTTATATAATTACCTACTGACAGGGGTCAGTACCTAAAATAAATAAAAATAAAATACAAAATACAAATACAAAATCTTTTATTATAGAAAATATTTTTAACAAATAAAGTTAGAACTCTGTCTCCCGTGGTAGCTACAATGTAGCTGTGTTCCTGGAGGACAGAAGAACAGTTCTTCCCATATTTTAAACTAAAATAGGTAAATACATAAGTATAGATTATACAGGGTGGAAAGAATCTATGGGCCCTGGAGGGGAACTACCTTAAATCCTTTAGTTAGCTCATTTTACTGAAAGGAAATATTCCTTTATTTTTAAAATGAAACATAATTGCATTCAAAGATCTTCTAAAAATGCATTGTCTCACCTGGGAATAGAACCAACTAAAAATTTAAAAATGACCCTCGCTATTTTATTATGCGAATCAGTAGGATTATTGTTCAGGACAAAAGTTGTCCACTATATTAGACTATATTTTTAGGGTTCCGTACCCAAAGGGTAAAAATGGGGCCCTATTACTACTAATATTATTGAATAAAATAAATATTTATGGGGGCTCCTATACAACAAACGTGATTTTTTTTGCCGTTTTCTAGATAATGGTAGATACCTACGTAACCTTTCGTGCGCGAGTCTGACTCGCACTTTGCCAGTTTTTTATTTTCGCCACGTACGCCCTTGTGTCCCAAACTGTATTCGTTCAATGTTACTTTATTTTAAACCCACTCCAAAAAGGAGGTGATGTTATTGTATGGTTATTTTTCAGGGTTACTAGTTATCCGGCTGGTTTTATCGCTTTCTTGTGTTTTTTTTCAATGTTTATCTGTTCCAAGCAAAATTAAATTTTGCTAATGTTTATTCATTAAAATCACCCTGTATTTTGTATAATGTTTAGTCTATTTTGTTCGATGTAACTTTATTTTTCAGATTAAATTTCCATTTAAAATCGCCCTGTATTTGTGTAAATGAATTCCTGTTATTTCTTTTTCCAAGTAAAAAGCCACGCTTTGAAATAATAACAACCTCTTTGAGATAACACAAAACCCATAAAGACAGTCACACAAAAAACTCATTTCTGTTTTTCTTGTTCTTGTTTTAAATTCACCGCGCAGACACGACCATTGCATTCTATTTACGAAAGGAAATGCAGTTGACAGAAAACACTCCTTTGTTCCTCGCTCCATTTTCAGAGGTTTGGCACGTAGCAGTTTTAATTCCGACTGTACGTGGGTTAGATTAATTTATTAGTTCGATTTTACTACATGTTATAATGTTTGAAAGTATGAATAAATTTTCTATACGTACAAATGAATTCAGTTTGTAAATTGTAGGTTTTAAATAACTATACTCGGTTTGAGTATAAATAAATAAATAATTAATTCAATTCACACAGCATTATCTAGCCCTAAGCTAAGCAGAACTTGTGTTATGGGTACTAGATAACTGATATACATAATATAATACAATACATCATAATCATCATCATCAGCCTATATCAGTCCACTGCTGGACATAGGCCTCCCCTAATGAGTGCCATAGCGCCCTGTCTTCAGCTTGACGCATCCAACATCTGCCAGCAGTCTTTCGAGTCGTGGTCTCCACTCAAGAAGACATTTACCCCAGCGGTTGTCGGTTCTTCTCGAGATATGGCCGGCCCACTGCCACTTCAGCTTGCTAATCCTCTGAGCTATGTCGATAACCCTCGTTCTCAGTCGGATGTATTCGTTACGAATTCTATCCTTCAGAGAAACTCCGAGCATAGCTCTCTCCATAGCTCGCTGGGCGACTTTAAACTGGTGCCTATCACGCGGGTTAAATTGTCTAAGCCTCTCACAGTTATGAACAGATTCCGCTGTTAAAACGAAATCAAAACAAAACAATAAATAACAGATCAGAAACTCAAATCTTGATAAATATCCCCATTCAAATGACTATCGACAATACCTAAGAGATTTTTTTTTACAACGCCAGCCCCTCTAGCACGGGGATTGTTGTCAGACAATAATGACATTGCATCGCCATACATTGCGTACATTATTGAAGTTGATGGAATGCATTTTTAATAATTTACGCATTGGATGACGAAGTGACGTAATTTTTCTCTATTCTACCCTAGACAACCATCCCCGTGCTAGGGGGGCTGGTATTTTCTTGTAGCAAAACAAAAAACCTAATAAATCGACACTTTCAATAACCCTCTTTAAATTAAAATTTATAAGTGCGAACTGTAAACATCAAACGCTAATAATTGCAATATTTCAAAGTCCCATTTCTAAAAAGAAACAATAACTTAAAAGAATTACGAGAGCAGAAAATGGCTTGAGGGTATTTTCTACCCCTGAGAAGAATGAAAGGGTTACGTACTTAACCCTTCGGCGTCGGTATTAATTACTGACAGATTCAAAGATTTTTTCGTTTGATGTATTTTTGTGAAGTTGATCTATTGATCTTTTTTCATTTGCTACTGATTTTTTGTATTTCTGTACTTTTTCTTTGAAAAGGCAGTTTGTCGTTGGAGTTGTTTTCTTTAGCGACTCTTGGCCAAGTCATCATCATCATCAGCCTATACCAGTCCTGCCGGACGGTCTCTGTTAAGAAACGCATGGCTAAGCATTATTTCGTGGAAAAAAATCACGTTTCAAGCAAAGTCGGGGTTTGATCATACAGAGAAAAGCAACTATTAAGTAGCTAAATATTGTGATTTCCCAACCAGTCACACCCAACCATTGAATGTGAATCGTTAAGTTTTTTTTATTGATCATAAAATTGATTAGGATGGTACCGTACCATCATCAACACACAACAGCCCACTGCTGGACATAGTTACCTGTAAATCTGTAACAGCCATAAAAATATTAACAAATGTAACAAGCAATCATAATTTGTTTATATTTGCATTTCATTATACAGCGTGCTTCGGACCGTGATTAAACGTGTGGCCGTAAAGCGATACAATTTGATTCCAAATTCTAGGGTTGTCACTCTTAGTTCCTGAATTTCTTTGATGTTTAGGAGTTCTCTACCTTTACAGATACGGATACAGATTTCTTTGTTGACATAAATCAAACATATAAAAGTGTACTATATATAGGTACCTTAATTATGCTGAGGCCATGATTCGTCCAAACACGATAAAATTAAATACAATGTTGCTGTATAGGGACATGTTGCCTTTTTTGCTAATAAGAAAGGAATGAGAGAGGGCTCTTATTCTCGATGGCCTATGACAGATTTGTAATGTTGGCATTCGCAGCCCTAACTCGCTAAGCTATTAACCGTCGATCGGTTAATCATCGGTTTGCTGCCATATATCTGTACAATTGATATTTATCGTTTTACGAGCGATTTGCGCCGATTGGAGCGAACCAGAATTGCGGTTCCGAAAATTAGGTAGAATTTATGGGAACGCGAAAAATTATTAACAAGAAGTTATTGGTTCGGATCAATTTAGAATGGAAGCCATTATTCCAGCTGTAATTACCAAACAACCAGTTCTGAAAGATTTTTGCTTAAATTGTACCACTACATACCGTAGAGCGAAATAACGAAATTCTTTGCATAAAATTGTATGAAACCTCTTACTTTATCAATTACTAACTGTGCCCTGCGGCTTTGCCTGCTTTTAAAATATGTGATTCATTATTTGTTTAGTAGTTTACTGGCTGACCCGTGCTCACTTCGTTGGGCGGTAAATATTTTAACTTGACCACGAAAAATTCTTTTCAATTTTCGGGTTAATGATATGACACACAAATAACGAGGCTTTCTATTGGTAAAAAAAATCCAAAGCCGGTTCAGTAGATCCAGAGATTACTACAAACTCACAAAATGATCAACTTGACCTCTTTATAAAAATAGCGATATACATAATATAAATACTAGAAATAAACATAAACTCGCTGTGCCCACAACCAGGCTTCACAAGATTAAAGTATCTTTTAAAGGTTCTTCAACAAAACTCCTAGTGAGTTGCAAAATCTATCAATAAATAAATTCAAACAAATTGTCAAAACCTTTCTGTGCAAAAAGGCTTACTACAAAATATCAGAATATTTAGAAGATAAAAAAGCTTGGGACGGGTTTTGCTCCAACTCGAAAAATAACAACTAACAGGCTAAAGGTTTCTTAGTCGCTTCTTTACTTTAGTCTACATACCGAAGCGACAGAAATCAAAAGTACCACTTTATTTCCGTGTCAGTGTTTTATTTTAAGAATTTGACCTTTTCTAAGTGTACATTTTTTTATTTATGGAAATAAAGAATTTTTGATTTTGATTTTATAACATACCTATGTATAGATTATTAGTATGAATTAGTATATCGAGTTTTGAGTGAATCGAACCAAGAAATACATTTCTTCAATGGATTTCCGCAAAGTAACGCCTGCGCTGCGCAAACGTAGACACTTTTGTGTCTGGTGTCAGATACAAGCTACCGATGAATATTTGATTTCTATAGAACCAGTATGAAATCATCCACTCCTGCGCATACGTGTATCCAGTTGCTCCCACTGAACACTCACTCATTGACGATCAAAAGTGTTTGGTGTCAGTAACTGGAAACTAAAAGTCGTCAGTTGAAGACACAAGCAACATTACCGAATTTCTTTTCAACTGTACGTTGAAGACACAAGCAACATTGACAAACTTCCTTACAATTGTACTGAGTCGGACACAGCAACCACGGTTACTATTGATATTGACCAGTAGTAGCAACGGGCGACTGTGTCCGATAACCGCTACAGGACACAGCAACTATGGTTCCCTGTGATGGTTTGCCGTGTCGGTAGCAAAAACTGTCTACCTCTGCGTAGCGCGTTACCATCGTAATCCGTCTCGTTGCGAGCGCCTTCTTCGTTCGTATTGACTGCACGAACGTTCGCTGTGTAACACGTTACTTACGCCCCATAAACCGATTACAGGGCGTAATGTAACGTCTGTGCCCGTCTTTACATGTCAAATTCTAATCAGGGTATTTGATTTCATTTAGGTACAAACGAACACTTCCTACTAAAGATTACATCGCCTTATCGTGCGACTCGGCTAGCTATTAATCACCCCTCTAATGCATCACCTAGGTCTTAACTTAGCCGTTACATTTGATACCTAGCTATATACAGGATGATTAACGAGGTGCTGGCGATGACAGGCGAGAGGTGAGCCTGTATACAGGGTGCGCTATATTGGACAGGAATAAATAGGGTATGAAAATTTCATGAGCGTTATCCGTGTAGCTAGTTTTGTGTCGGTGTTATTTTAGGAAGGATTTTTTTTTGTTGACTTTTATAATTTTGATTGATTTATATATGAAAAACAGATACGAAAGCGATGGGAAATCAATAAGGGATGTTGAAAGTTTAAAGTTCTAGTATAATGTGTGTTATCGAAGCCCCTGTAAAGACTTTCATTCGTTTTCGTTACATACAGTTTACATCGAGAGCTACGTCGTACGTAAGAGGTCCCAAAGATTTTCAGTTAAACCAACTAGTATTTCGTGGCTTAGTTGGTTAGAGCACACCCGTACTGAGGGTGGGGCGCGGGTTCGAGTCCCGCCAAATTTTTTGGGAACTTTTTTCATTTCTCAAAGATACCGAAAGTGCGGGTAAACACTATAACAAACAAAAAATCTTATTTGTGTCGGAAGAACACCATTCCAACACAAATAAGGTTTGTAGTTAACCCGCTAACATCCGTATTGGATTTTTCGAGTATTTTAAATTTGGCCTCTTTTATTCTAATTTGTGCTTTTTAGAAACTTCAATGTGTTTCTAAAGTAAGATTTGCCGGTTACTTAAAGTATTTTATTTTTGTTGGCAGCATTCATAACGAGCGAAATCATTTTTATGAACTTTGTTTTTTTTTCACATCTAGTATCACTTTAGTGGTTAAATCTTAATTTTGTTGCTTTCATACCGTAAAGGTTGTACATGGTATTAGTCCCATAGAGCTGTTATTAACACTAAAACAATTGTCTTTAACTTGCTAATTCAATATTATGTTTCTATATCGATTTATCCTCTAAATAATTATTGGAACATCCTGTATAAAGCCAGTTTATCTAAGATGAGTTGGCAAGTCTCGGCGCTAGAGGTCGCCACTTGAACTGTCAATTAGAGATATTGAGAACATATGATTGACGACTGCAGCCATTGTTATTGTAGACTATCTGAAACTGTGGAGACTGTGATTTGGATAACAGTTTGAGACTGTGATTTGGATAACACTTTGAGACTGTGATTTGGATAACAATACAATACAAAAATTCTTTATTGTACACGAGAAAATAACATAACAAAGAGACATCACATAAGATAAGTACAATGGGCGGCCTTATCGCTTAGAAGCGATCTCTTCCAGGCAACCTTGGGATGGAAAGAATTGTGCATTTAAGAAAGGCAGGGGGTGTACCTAAGATTATCTGAGAAACAAATGTATTTAACACTAAAAAGACCTTACTTAGATAAATAACATTATGTACTAACTACTTAAATAAATAGTTTGGGTTTTGGTTTACACTGTAAATGGTTTGCTACTTGAGTCTGTCAAATGAAATCAGATACTCGATTTTTTCCCTAACTTTTTACATGGCAACTCCATTGAATGAATGAATGAACGTGTTTCACAGGTTAGTATGACCATGTTTTTTGATACTTAATTAGTTCGAGTAAGAACATACGTATAATTATTGTTTTACCTGAAAACTGATATCTTTATTTTATTTCGATCAATGTGGCGCGGTAAGCGAAGGTCCGCAGAAGAAGTGACGCAGGAGGTTGCGGGTTCGATTCCCCTGGGACAAATGTTTGTATAATCTGCGAATATGTGTTCCGGGTGTTTTCTGTATATTAAAAAATATCTCTCTATGTAAAGTATTGTATTATGTATATCAGTCATCTAGTACCCATAACACAAGCTCTACTTATCTTGGGACTAGATGATGCTGTATTAATATTTGTCCCAAGGCGGGAATCGAACCCCAACCTCTGGTGTCGCAGGAAGACCTTCCACCGCGCCACAGAGGTCGTCACAAAGCAAACTCTAATAAAAGCAAACTTTATGATAATTCAAAAACTTTTGAACAACCAAGTACAAGGAAACCTCTTAAAAAAACACAAACAAATTGAAAATAAAATAACCAGTTATCAAACAGCAGGGCAACAATTCGACTGTCTTAATAGCACCGCAAAAAGGTAAATTTTCAGTTAAGTACCACGTAAGGTAACTCAACCAGTTAGGTGAGACTCTACATTTCAGCACGAATCAGCACAGAATTTAATATTTTACGTAGGTACATATTTTTCCCATTTTTAGGGTTCCGTACCCAAAGGTTAAAACTGGACCATATTTAGTAATAGGGACAGACGGACAGCGGAGTCTTAGTAGACTCCGCTGTCCGTCTGTTCGTCTGTCACCAGACTGTATCTCATGAACCGTGATAGTTAGACAGTTGCAATTTTCACAGATGATGTATTTCTGCTGCCGCTATAACAACAAATACTAAAAAACCGAATAAAAGGGGGCTCCAATTTAATAAACGTGATTTTTTTGCCGATTGGCCGGTTTTTAGAAATAGCTTACTAAACTTGGAGTTTGAATTCAAGTAAATTCAATTAAAAAAATGCTGGACAAAACATTTTGTTGATAATTACTATTTATAAAGTTGTTGTTTTTGTATAAAATTTGACTTGTCTAAGTGTTTTTTTGTAAGCCTAAAGAAATGAAGTTATTGACTTTTGACTTTTTAACCTTCTACCTACCACGCTAACGAAAAATTTTCTAACTAGCCTAGCTTACTTAATAAGACCATCTGTCTTGAAGTTTCGACAGGTTTACACACTGCCGTGGTCACGGAATGACTGACCACGGCATCAGTCATCCCGTGACCACGGCAGTGTGTAAACCTGTCGAAACGTTGGGAAAATAAGGTAATTAAACGCGATAAATACCCGTTAAATAGTATTTATAAATATGTGTTCAGATCGCGTAAGTTTAAAAATATTCATCTGTCTTGACACCAATGCGACTAGAAAAGCTGAACAAGCTACGAAAAAAAAAACAGATGAGTGCTCTTATGTAGGATAAATATGGTCCAATAATAGCCCAGCCAGGGGTAGCCAACCGTTATTGGCCCGCAGGGGTGTCCAACTGTTTGTAAATGCGAGGTATGCGTGACTGGGCACTTTTAAGACGCGCTGATGGGATAAAAGTTGTAGAGTGGCGGGTTTATGTGGGTAAGGAGCATAATGGTCTTATGAGACTTGGTTAGAATATAGGTATTGTCTTGTACACGTGTATTAAGTAGAAATAAAAAAAAAGGTTTATGTTTTTATCGGAATTGAAGTTTACCAAAAAGGAGGAAAATTACATTGTTTTGTATAATTATAAGCAAGTCACACACGATTTATCCCACCCGTCACTGTTTCTACGGAACATTTGTCACTACTCGGATGTCACTACTCACATTGATTTATTGCCAGCAGTGTAATAATGGAAAAAATGTAACGATATTGTTTTGGGGAGAATAATAATCATTTCTTTTCATAGTTTTTTAAAAGATATGCTGAGATTTTTCAGTATTAGATAGGTAATAGATAATACTTTATTTTACCACAGAAAACAGTACAGAAATAAATGCTTCAAGTAGACGAAAGCAAAGACAGCCTGATTGCTATGAGCGATGTCTTCCAGGCAACCTAAGTATTACATATCAAATCCCGTTAAAACTAACCTTGTACCTCCAATACTACAAGTACGTTCTATTTACACTGCTGTTTTTTTCTTGGTACTTGCAAAGGATATAACAGCACAAAAAGTAATGTATTAGAAAGTCAAAAGTCAATAACTTTATTTCTTTGCTTACAAAAAAGCACTTGTGTAATTTGACTTGTCTAAGTCAAATTTTATACATAAACAGCTTTACAAATAGTATAATTATCAAACAAGAAAGAAAGAAGGAAGAAACAGGTAAATTTTTCAGACAGCACACAAACAAACTTTGAACACATAAATAAAAGATTTGATAAACATACAGAGACAAAAACCGCAGGTGAACATTAACTAAGTACTTAGTAGGTAAATATTGAATTGGTAGGTACAAAGTAACTCATCAAGCAAACGAGGGGAAATTCTGGACTGGTTGTTGTGGGGAAATTCTGGACTTTTTACAACTGATATTCCAGTTTCCCGGTTTTTAGTTTTTAATTTGTAATAGGTTACATATATAGTAGGTACACGAAAACCTTACTACTTTGGTTAGTATGTTACAATAGATAAAATCTATGTAGTTCAATAAAATTTCTAACCTATCACCTATTTTCGTCGAAGACTGGTAACACTTTCAGTGTTGCCTTTGCATTGTAGCATAAAATTCCTGTCACCCTATCAGTATGTCAAGTGTGTCAAGTTTCGCCGAATCGGGCGGGCGCGAACTCCATCAATCATAGGGTAATGATCCGATGCAAATTCAGCCGAATCGCAATCTTTTTTCTCATTTGTTTGAGTGTATTTTGTGTTTTGATTATGTTGGGTGAAGCATCATTTATAATACGGGTGAAGGTATGAAAGAAGTTGCTTAATAAAGTAAACAGTATGTCATTTTGAAAGATATTGTAATTGTATGAAATTTCTTTTCAATAAATAAATTGGAAATTCCATGCAGCAATATTCTTTGTGTATTACTTTAGGTTACACAAAAAAGATGTGTTATGTATACCATAGTATTTTCGGACAAGAATTAGAATTAATGTATTATTTTTATCTTTATAATTATCTATTTCAATTTCTAAATAATCTTATGAGTCTCTCTCTATGAGTTCTTCGTGTTAGGTGTGGTATGGCGGGGTGACGTCATAGCTTGGAAAACGGGAGCCATGACAGAGATTATCGTTTTGGCGCGGCATTATTTTATTCAAACTTCAAAATTAGTTTTTATAACTAAAACGACTGGCCTTGAAGAAATGTTAATTATATTTATCAGATTTTTTTTATCGGACAATATGTCGGAATAATTTCTCAGTAGTAGTACAATATCCAATATCAATTTAGGCACAGTACAACACATAATTAGATCTTCAGCAAATAAGATCAAACGCATCATACTAATTACATGTACAATAATCCGTAGATAATTAAGCTCGGCTTTAATAAAGCTTTTTTTAAACAGCTTTAACACTTTATCACTTTGTCCACCTGTGTGTATATCGACTTTTATTCCTAACTTGCAGCTGGTCTATTGTATTTGTGAGTGTATCTATCGACGGCCACAGGGCACAACTACAGTTTTTCTTATCAATATTTTTAAGTGCGTTCTTAGTTCTGACGTCAGCAAGATTTTAATCGGAAACGGTATTTTCTGAGTTTTTAGTTATTAGCAAATCGTATTGTCATTTCGGGGTGACCAAGAATTTAATTATTACTAATCCAGCTGTCTTCAAAATCCATGGCTGTGCATTCAAACAATCTAGTCAATTGACACACTGGAATTATCCAGCCCGTAATTAGGTAGTTGACGGCTGTCAACGGCGTATTGATTTATAGTAGCCAATTACAGGTGTTGTTACCCTACTAGCGGGTTTGAATCCTGGCTCTATCAGAAATTAAATTAATAACGCTGGGTATTTCGACCAGCGACCTTCACACTGCTGTATCACGCTAGTGTGAAGATCAGGAAGAAAAAATCCTCTACGTAAAACTACTGTTATATTTCACATCATCGTTGAGTTCGGCTCTCTGAAAAATAAAATAATTAATACGTATTTCTCATAGGTAGGTTTGTTTGGAGCTAGGATGAGATCGTGCATCGTAACATCCAGCTCCATAGTAAACAGAGCTCATGTAATCAGTTTCGATGACCTTCCAATGGAAACTTCCTCAGGAAACTAGTTGTTCAGTTATCACCAAAAAGTTCAGAAAGAAAATGGAGGTAGGTATCTACGAACAGTACCTTCGTCGATGACCTTCCAATGGAAACTTCCTCAGGAAACTAGTTGTTCAGTTATCACCAAAAAGTTCAGAAAGAAAATGGAGGTAGGTATCTACGAACAGTACCTTCGTCGATGACCTTCCAATGGAAACTTCCTCAGGAAACTAGTTGTTCAGTTATCACCAAAAAGTTCAGAAAGAAAATGGAGGTCGGTATCTACGAATAGTACCTTCGTTCTTGTGGGAGTATAATTGTTTGTGTAAAAGATTTTCTTAAAGAATAGATATAGATTCCACAATACATAAGACTGGCCTTTTCCAGCAAACAGTAAAAAAATATCAAATTATCGCCAGGTGATAAAAAAGCTCCAATCTGTTCCCCCTGAACCCTGCGCTTTAGCACCCAGTCCCTTCCCAAATCCTTAATTTATTCTTTCATTGCGTCTTATTATTTGCAAATGGTCTATTTGTCGCGACTTAACCCTTACAATGCAGATGGGGTCCCATCGGCCGCGGATTACGAACTGTGCCTCAAACGTCCCAACGACGTCATTGGGTATAAACGTCCCAAATTTATTGATAAGGACATTGACAGATATTGCTGTAGGTCTCGTAAAACGCACGCAGATTAAGGTCTGACGAGTGTTTGCAAATGGGGCCAAGGCCTCGACTTTGGGCACTGATTTTAATAATATTCATGATTATAGCACGGAATGTCAGGTGATCAGGAACACGTAAAAAATACTATGTTTCATTCGTCGTATAAAATACAAGTAATACTACCAACTACATAATGCTGAAGTAAATTCATAAAATTTCAAGTCAGATTATCAATTTTGGTTATTTTTGAGCGGCAAAGTTAACAAGTCCTATAAAGTCTTGAGATTATAATAAAAGAATTGCACGTACAGTGCCCCAGAATCAGGGCTAAAGTTCGGTTCGGTTTTAGTGTGGGGTTATGGAATGACTAGGCTTTGTTGTGTAAATTCTCTGCAGAGCGCTTAAAAGTAATAGCGTCCTTAGCGGGCGTGTGCGTAATTGTGTCGTAATTTTAACTTGATTTTATCAATGTTCCTGTTATTCCTATTTAAGTTTAAAATAGATTGGGCGAATAAGAGATTTTTTGGACCGTAGCGACCCAATGGCGTATAAGAGGTTAAATTTTGAGGTTAATTTCTTGAAGTAACAACAACTTTTTTACATTTTCAGTGTCCATAAATTCTAAGAATCTATGCCTATACGAGTATATACACTTTAAAACAAATAAATCATGCCGTACAATTCAGACAGAATAATCTAGCCCCAAACTAAGCAGAGCTTTACAGAAAAATATGACAAATAATAAGATATCGATGCAGGATCGAAAAATCGATACAGAATCGGAAAATCTGCATAAAAATCCCATCCTTTATAATTACAGTACCAGTACCTCTTCGATCAAAGTACAAAACGAGACAAAAGCTGTAGTCTATGGCATGTTCTCAGCTAATGGCGTCCTAATGAGAAACGAAGTTGCGAACATATTAATTACCTTCCTTACTTTAATGCACGTCGGGATGATTTATGGGATATACAAGGGATGAACGGGTAAGACGGTGGAGGAAAAGATCGAGATGTAAAATGTATAGCAAAAGAAATTAATTAATATGCTGAGAAGGACTGGTGGATACAGTCGTTCTGAATAATATTAGATATATTATAATTATATTAGATTGTTTGTGTTTAAGTAGATAACAGATATATTGAAATTTCTCTTTAAAAAATAGACTACTTATCAGACGCTCATAGCCTACATAGTTTCATTTAGCTTGTGATACAGTAATCCCTATAAAATCGTTTTATTTCGGTTTTTTAATGTATTTGAAAAATACTTATATTGTTTCCTAAACTCGCCCTCAATCTGAGTCCAGAAAATTGGTTATTTATTATTTTCCCCCATTTTATGGAAAAGCAAAAAGCTAATGTACCTTAAACAGCAATATATTGATACGATACAACGATAAATAATACAAAACGGAAGGGGTCACCTATTACCATAATAGCAAGTATCCGAATATCAATGGACAAAGGGGTCGAAAAGACCCCAGGGGTACAGGGGGTAAAATGCTAAATTTACCGTCAGACTGGTCATGGAGAGGTTCTGCGGCGGACATCGCTATTTTTAACGCCTTTGTATTTCCTTTGCAAGGATTTCCTTACGAATTGCTGGGCGGGCTTCAGCGTGGACCAAGTTAAGAGAAATTAATTTACTGTTATTTTTTTATGTTATTAAATAGTTTGATGTTATTTTCTCAGAGTTAAAATTTTATTCCGTGCTAAATTTCAACCATGGTTTAAAAATATAAAATAAAACATATGAAAGCAATGGGACCACGAGCAATAACTATTTCTCGTGGTCTCATCAATGGGACAAAATAATGGGACCACGAGAAAACACCCAATATAAATTATCTGGCGCAGCGCATCTGCTTGCCATGCAGCGGGGCAATGTAGCTAGCGTCTCGGACGATTGCGATTGGTATTGATATGGATGAGCTATCTCTAGATTGTTTGCAACAGTCCGTATCAACTGTTTCAATTGTAAATACTTGTTCTAATTAGACATTTTTACTCTAGTTTTCTTTGTAAACATAACTTATTGCCTGGTATTCAAGAAAACCTTAATTCAATACTGGTCTGATAGTAGCTGAGTAGACTACAGCTAAACGAAATTACCTTATAAGTTTTGTTAATAAGCCTATTTATGAATAGTACCCATGTAGAGTTAGTTACTAAATATATTTTTTGTTTTTTGATGCAAGAAGCGTCCGTTGGCGACGGTCCATAGGTTGCGCCTGATAAAGCCCATAGATGTGGTTCAATTTGTAGCAGAGTTAAAAAATTACAAAATCTCTAAAATAAAAATTAATCTACAGAATAAATCGCATCCTGGTTTGACTATCTCTTCTGACTTGGAACACCGACAAGGAGTGACTTTTCGCGGGTCTTTTTTACCCATTTTCCGTGCAATAAACTCTTGGCTCGTCACGATACTCAAGGGTTAGGTGAGTGGAAGAGCGGTCACAATTGAGAGGTTGGCTGTTTTTAATCGACTGGTAAAATTCAGAGTTATGTGGTGACAAGATTTTTTGTTGTTAATTGTGAATTAAGACCTGGTGTCTTCACAAACGTTTTCCTGATGACGGGCAAAATCGGCAGCCCTAGCAGTGTCAGTGGATTACCAATAAACTCCCAAATAAAAAGATTTTTGTGAGTTAGGGCCTATACATATACATAAATATACATATATATATATATACATAAATTGGTGCATAGAGCTGGGTGGCATAGTAAAGTAAAGTTTATTCATAACTAATAGGCACTAATAACGTTGTGGGTTATATTTAAAGTTACATTAGTGTATCTAGGTGTCAATCTAGGTATTGTTAACTGTGGTCGAGTGATTGTCTTCCGTACTAGTTAATTACTGCATTACGCAAGAAGTCTTGCTCTCCCGAAACTGGTAGGCGTTACAAATTTTGTACATAACTTAAAAGTGATATTAAGTTATTTACACGGGTATGCAAGTTAATAAAAATAGAAAGAAGCAAATATAAATTATAAAGACAATCAAAGACAATCAAGAAGATCAAGTAATAAAAAATAGAAGAACACCATAAGCAGTAAGATGCTATCAAGCAGTAAGATGCTATCGTCAATACATCATTACTAATTATTAGAAATTCGAAAGCAACTCTGTCCGTCTGTTTGTCAGTTACCTTTTCGCATAGTATTCATATTTTATGCTTTGATGTCAAATTTAGTGTGGACTGGCTTTATTTATTTATTGAGGAATAACAAACGACTACATTGTACTTAGGTATTATACATTTGTGTTAGTACTTTACTATGTAAAGTTGAGCTGTATTTACAATGTAGCCCACAGCGCTATCCACATTATGAGTTATGTACATAGAAAATAAAAAAACATGCAACTAGAAGGCCCAACTAAAGCATGAAGTAGGTAGCTAGGCGGGAACTCGGCTCCTCTTAAATAACTATGTTAAGTGAACAAACTAGAAACGCCTCAAATAAAACTATTCTAAATTGAGAATTTACAGTTATTTCTGGTTGAAGTAATAAATAAAGACGGCGTAATCTCCAAGTAAGATGCGGCAAGCTGAAGACAGGGCGCTATGGCGCTCATTAGGGGAGGCCTATGTCCAGCAGTGGACTGATATAGGCTGATGATGATGATGATGAATCTCCAAGTTCAATTTAAATTCAAATGGTCACTTATCACGATCAAAATAAATAATTTAATTCAACGGCTAAGCCGAATTCATTCATCTCCATACATAATAAGGTCCAGTTTTAATCAATTAACTTACAATAGGCCTAACTTGTTTACTTAGAGCTTAGAATCAAATCCAATCTGCATACTTAATGCTAACTTAATGTTTTTGTCGCCGGACAGCAGGGTTAAAATGATAAAGGGAAAGGGATCATTAAATTCCGTTAATGTATGAACTGTAAGCAAATATAGTTAATTTACCAAATAATACTGGACAATCTACATAAAGATAAAGATAAATGGGTGCTTACTAGAAGATAACTTATGTCATACATAACAGTAGACAGACAAATAAATATAATATAAAAATTTGTCAGGTCGAAGCGTCGCGTGACCCGAGAGCTGGTGAGTATCTGGCGCAGCGCATCAGCATTGCCATACAGCGGGGCAATGCAGCCAGCATCTTGGGCACGCTTCCGACTGGTATTGATATGGATCAGTTGAGCTACCTGTAGATTGTTTACATCTGTCTGCAGTTAACTCAATTGTTTCAATTGTATATGTATAGACAGATATATTTTATTTATCGTAGAAAACGAACAAACACCCCGTACCAATTTTTTTTTTTAAACTATCAGGATTCGTTATTATATGAACTTGCGAAAGGAATGCGATAAAAACCCAATAAATAACCCAGTAACTAGACTAGACTGCTGGCAGATGCTGGATGCGGCAAGCTGAAGACAGGGCGCTATGGCGCTCATTAGGGGAGGCCTATGTCCAGCAGTGGACTGATATAGGCTGATGATGATGATGATGATGATGATGAACCCAGTAAATTATAAATTCAAAAGTAAATACGTCTATCTATCCCGTCTTTTTTAAAGTTAATTTAAAATTGAGTAATAAAATAAATATGTTCGACAATAATTAGATGACACAGGCTAGCTGTGTATTGTCCAACATAACAATATATTGACACGACACATTAGAATTACAATTTGAGGAAGGAACTAAACTAGATCGAGTTTAACAGTAAGACAGGTGAGTGCAATCACGGTTAACTACTTAGTACAAACT
The DNA here is from genome assembly GCA_947086465.1 of Eupithecia exiguata. NCBI lineage: Eukaryota > Metazoa > Arthropoda > Insecta > Lepidoptera > Geometridae > Eupithecia > Eupithecia exiguata. The sequence continues at coordinate 2,654,554 of OX352246.1, forward strand.
AAATTGTCGGAAATCTAAAAAAAATTGGTTACCTACCTGCCTAGTAACTTCCGCAACCTGCCTGGCAAACCACCCAGTGTCGAGCCAAAAAGGTATCAACTCAGCATGTTGCTGACTAGATAAGTAGTAAGTATATTATCATTATTATATTATCATTAGTATATAAGTCATTGTCGGACATGCCTGCATAAGTAGGCATTCTTGCGGTTACCGATTAGTAACACGCGTATTCCGCTAGATGTCACTGTTTATTTTGAACGAGCGCTAGATCGCGCTAACGAAGCGTTTCACGTTTTGAATGGTTCGAGAACCATACTTTTTTCCTTTGCTCCGCTCGCCGATTAACATTCCTAGCGTCGTTCGCTAAGGTATTTTTGAATGATGCTCCGAAAGGCATCTGATTATCGAAAATATACAGGCCAACCAAATAATATCCATTAACCTCTCCATAAGTCCATACATACTAGGTAATATTACAAATTTGAAAGTAACTCTGTCCGTCTGTTTGTCTGTCTGTTACCTCGACGCGCCTTGGATCTTACTGAGGCAGGGAGGTAGATGTTATCCCGGGAACGGGCAATAGATAGGCTAGCTACTTGAAAAGCGCTTGCGAAGCGGGCTGCAGCTAGATATAGGTAGGTACAGTAAAAATCACACAAAGTATGAAACTATTGTAAAAAAAAACGACGTCGATATTTGTTATCATCTCTCTTCCCTTAGAATAAGATACGTTTTTGATAAACTCCCACTTTCCCTTGTAGTTTTTAAGAAAAGTCGACCAAAGTTGGCCAAAATCACAAAATTAACATTTCCACACCCTCTATAATATTCCTACCCTATGAACCATAGGGTAACGCGACCCATTGTTGACCAGTTCTATTGTCGGCCGAGTGACAAATGGAATGAATACTTAATAGGGTGTTAGTGAAATCCAGTAATTGGACATCACAGTGGATTGTGTTATCTACTCATGCCTGATTGTGTTGGTATTTGTGTAATTAGATTTGTACACAGCATCATTTTGCAATGAAGTAAGTGGAGCTTGTGTTATGGCTGGATAACTTACGCAGGAGTTGCTTCAAACATTTTCTGAAAATCTAGTTTGAACTATAGCCTATAACCATCGGGGTATTGAGACGAATCAATCGATACATAATTTGTTGAAATCGAACCAGTAGTTTAAGCGCTACGTGGGAACAAAGAAATCGGCCACATACATACAAACATAGGGTGCTAACCTCATAACCCTCCCCTGTCGGTAGTCGGGTAAAAACTGTTGTTAAATCAGATTTTGAGTAATTATTTTTGCCATGACCACTGATGGGTTATTGCCAACGTCTCACGAAGAGTATTCTTAACGTCTCACGTGAGACGTTAAGAATACTCTTCTTAACGTCTAATTTATTCAATAATTTCTTAACGACTTGACCGGGCGTCTTTCACTACTTTTGCTGAGTCACAGTGTGACTTACATAGGCTTTTGATGATATCACTTACAACACAATAATAATCAGCACCCATAGCTTTCAAGTTATGTCGTATGTAATAGCAATAACCGATCCGGTTTCAAATAACCGGATGATAACCATGATAGCTGAGTAATCAAAACTGCAAGCCATCATTTACGGTTTGCTATAAACCAACCGTTCGCAGTTATTGTGGCAATGAATGCGACTTAGCTATCTCGGTAATTAAAACTGTAACGACCTGCGCTCAACTATTCCTATTTCATATCGCGAATAGTTAAAGCACGGGTTTTTCTAAAGATGTTTTTTATTATGATTTAGAAAAAAGCGAAACAGGTATCCATTACAGGTCGAAGCGACGCGTGACCCGAGAGCTGGTGAGTATCTAGCGCAGCGCATCAGCATTGCTATACAGCGGGGCAATGCAGCTAGCGTCTTGGGCACGCTTCCGACTGGTATTGATATGGATCAGTTGAGCTACTTGTAGATTGTTTGCAACAGTCTGCAGTTAGCTCAATTGTTTCAATTGTAAGTAATTGTAAAAGTTTTAATTTAATTCTATTATTTGATTGTAATTTTCTTTGTTAATAAACAGATTGTTTAGAAAAAAAATGATTGCAATCTTAGTGTTGAGGTCATATATCCTAGGAACTTCTGAGCTCCTGGTACTTTGAGACGTTCTGGGAATTAATAACTGCTTTGTAATGTAATTGCATACTAGTGTCGAGTTCTTATATCTGAGGAATTTCTGCTCTCTTGGTAGGTACTTTGGGACTTTCTGGGAATTGAAACTTCGTAGTAATCTATGTACAGATCATCAATTAAATTGATTTCTATCCATACAAACAAGAAAGCTTCTTACATGAACTATTCATGTGTAGTTGACAGTTTTAAAGCCTGCCTTTAAATTGTGGGACGAAACCAGAACAACTTCAGCATACATTTTGAATTTCCGTGTTCGGACTACTTTAAGCCAAAGCAAGTGGAACGAACACGGAACATCAAATGTTTTAACAGTAAGTGCGGAGTGGGTTATTGCCGGTTACCCGGCACCGGCTATCCGGAAAACCGGGACAGTGTGATATATGGCTATGTCCGGCTCTGGACCTGTTTAGGCTGATGATTATGATGACCCTGAATTAGGAATAAAATACGTGACGTTCGTAAATAGCTCTTGAAGAAAAAACAATCCGAAAACAAAATAAAAGTTAACAACCCTGTCTTTCCTCGTCATATTTCCGTCAACAGTTAATATTTATCACCTCACCATTGTTTGCTAACGGATGTGCCGTCTTCAACCGGAAGTACCTACGAAGGGCCACACCGGAACTAGGTGCAATAATTATTAATTGCCATCTACGAGACGGAAAACGACTTCAGTCCCTACGGGGCGTCCGACGGACTAATGAATTTTGCTTGAAATTATTTGCTTGAAATTCGTTCTAAGATGTTTAATTGCTTGGAAAGTTTCTATTAATCTTCGGATTATGTTGCAACTTTAAATTAATGAAGACGAAATTCTTTATCGAAAAAGTTGTTAAATCTTAAGGAATCGATCTACTTATGTATTTTGTTGGAAGGTAGAGTTTCTACTACAAAATCGGGTGGTCAATTCTACACAGTAAGCCAGTTTCCGAGAGGCTGGGGCTTAATACCTACCTTGGCTTACATGTATCTTAAACACACTCTATTTGCCCTTGTGTTCGAAACAACTCAAAATCTCTACTACTACGAAAGCCTACGCGACAGCTACGAAAACCTACGACATCGCTACGAAAGCCTACGAGACAGCTACGAAAAAGCCCACGAAATAACTGGACATGCCTACGAAATAGCTACGACAGCCTACGAGCTAGCTACGAAAGCCTACGAGCTAGCTACGAAAGCCTACGAGATATGTAGATACGAAAGCCGGCTACGCTATAGGTGTACGTTAATTACAATAGTTTTTACGAGCTAGTTTTCATTTTAGAACCATTTCTAGGAACATAATAATAGGGTTCAAATTAGCACTCCCCAAACTATAACTAAACCGAATTTATTTCACCTTACTGAATCATACTTATTGTCTTCGCGATCAACGTCTTACGATGATACATGATCGTAAAACCGGAGCAATAAAATCTAAGGCGTGAAGCAATAAGAAAGACAACATTAATTACAGACTACCCTCAAAAACCTTCACCCCTATTCCTTTAACATAAGGTTCATTTTAACCTTTCCTCGATATAAGAAATGAAGTGATATATTTATAAAACAGATAGATTCTAATGCGTTGGTGATAAGGTTGAGTTCGGGTAAGGAATGTGGGTGTTCTGGGAATGAAGTGATGTACCCTATTGGATGGGATTCTTGGCCGGAAGAATGCCTAATATATGGTGTTTTAGGTAATTAAATGTCAGATAGATCAGAGATTAATGATGTGTTTCGTATATGGGGCAAATTGATGGTGACGGTGTGTCTGTGTGTTTCCTGTTGCGAAAATTGAAACCTTTTAGTTTGATGTCGGTCGGCCTAAAGAAATTGGTTAAATTTTTTTACTTGCTAGGGTATAGCGTTTTCATTAATGTATCTTTAAATTCCCACTGCTGGACACAATTCATCCCCATAGTGACTTCAACAGAAATAAAAACTTTAGTCAACGTTCGAAATATAGGTAGTACCTATTTTAAGTTTAAACTAGCTTCAGCCCGCGAATTCGCACACGCTTTTCCGAGATAAAAAGTAACCTATGTCCATTCTCGAGATACTAACTACCTTCCTTCTAAATTTCATTAGTGTAGCCATTTAGGAGACAAACAGACATAATTTCTGACCATTTTATAATATTGAAATATGGATGTTTACAAAGAGAATGAGTAGTATAATTTTAATATATTTCATGAATATATGTATCTACGACGCTATTAGAAATACAATATTGTTTATATGTAAAGGAAACCATTTGAATTTTTGGGTAACATTTATATATTTAAAAAAAGAACAACTATTTTTACGGGGGCACCCAATTCAATAGTGTACTTAATCTTAACATTAAGCATTCACTAAACTAACATAGAATTCGCTACGTACTACACTATTTATGGATGAAAATATTTAGTAACAATTCCGCGCAAAATCTTCTCCGATAAGTTCTAACAAAATGTAGTCCGCGTTGTAGAAGAAAAACCATACCAACAAAAAATGAAAAAATACCTATCAAAACAAGTCGTGAACTAGTTTCGTCTCTCCACGAGACATCATCAGGACACCACAATACTCGACCTTAAACACTGAGAGCGCCAAGCAACAACGGCAGAGTCCCACCAGAGATGTTGCCACTCCGCGCTCCGCGCGCCAAGTCAATTCATTGTTTTAATAAACACATTGCTAAACCACAAATAAAACCGGCCAAGTGCGAGTCGGACTCGCACACGAAGGGTTCCGTACCATTATACCAAAAACGGCAAAACAATCACGTTTGTTGTATGGGAGCCCCCTTAAATATTTATTTTATTCTGTTTTAAGTTTCTATTTGTTGTTATAGCGGCAACAGAAATACATCATCTGTGAAAATTTCAACTGTCTAACTATCACGGTTCATGAGATACAGCCTGGGGACAGACGGACAGACGGACAGCGAAGTCTTAGTAATAGGGTCCCGATTTTACCCTTTGGGTACGGAACCTTAAAAACAGATTCATACATATAATTTGCAAAAATTTCTACTCCCACCTTCAAATCGATCGCAATCATTAATAACCATTTCAAATATAAAATGAATCATTCCAATCTATCAATGCATCTAATATTTTATTCAGTTCGATAAATAAGTTTATTTTCGGACAAAACAGTCCCATGTGACATACTACCTCACCACTTAATATCAATATATAAATTTGACCCTTTAGCTCTAGTATTAGAGTTTCAAATCCCTTGGTAGAAGATTTCAAGGGAAAAAGCACCGGAATATTGTGTTCTTAGAAGGGAAACCGGCAATCCGTCAAAGTCCGTTTTATTTATCGTTTTTCTTGAATTTTATCGGACTAATAGATACTAAGATGAATTTACGATTGGTAAGAGATGTTCCAATGCTGAAGGGGTTTGTTCGTTTTGTATCGTGAAACATTAATGATGTTTAGTAACGTTGGGGATGTTGAATTGATAATAAAAATATGCGCGAATTCTATCCTTCAGAGAAACTCCTAGCATAGCTCTCTCCATAGCTCGCTGGGCGACCTTAAACTGGTGGACAAGCCCTACCGTGAGTGTCCACGTCGCAGCTCCGTAAGTCATGACGGGTAGGACGCACTGATTGAAAACTTTCGTTTCAAGCATTGCGGTATGGATGACGAGAAAACTTGACGCAGTTATAAGAATATATCTGCATATTTATTTTTAATTTTTTTATTGTGAAATTTAATTATTAAAACGTAGTTTTTTTCAGACTCGATCGCATAATTTCTAAATGTTACGTCCTCAGACTAAGTTACTTAGTCTGAGGCTACGTCACCGTTCACCGTATTGTCATGAAACTAGCGGGATATGCTATGTCTAAGTGCTTTTTTTAAGTCTAAAGAAATAAAGTTATCGACTTTTGATTAGTACTACTTACTACACTTTTGGGTCAGGATTTTAAGATTATTATTTTTTAGACTTATGAAAGAGTCTTGTATAAAAACAAACGAAAAACGATTTACGCCAATCCATTAAATACATTTTGACGTAGTCTGATCAGATTCCTTTTCGATTTTGCATACCAGTTTTTGCTTACAACATCTACAATAGTCTCCATATTCCATAACCTTGTCGCATTACGAGTATGAGCTCATATTTACATGACACCATCGTACAAAACAAATGCCATACATTAGCTGATGCAAAGCCATTGTGCATGCTTTTATCGCGACAATGCTGATCGCCAGACTGTGAAATGTACTAGTATTTGTCAAATACTCCACACCATTGTGTGTTCTGTTGTTTAGTGGAGTGCAATCCTCAAAATGTATACCTATTTATTTGTTGCCGTGACTTAGCCGGTTACTTTTTGGAGCTGCAGGGAGTCATTTAAGGGTTAATAATACAACATTAACAAATAACTGATAACCTTCTCTCACTATTTAACGAAAATTAACGAGATGTTTTTGTTTTTGCTGTTGTCTTGTACTTCGTCTGCGTGAACTGGTTCAAGAGGTTGTCTTGCCTGCGTGATATGATTTGCCTTTTTGTAAAATATAAAATTTTCTGTTTCGGCAGAACTCGAACCTGCGCCCCACCCTCAATACGAGTGTGCTCTAACCAACTAAGCCACAAATTCCTTAGTCGGTTTGTCAAAAATCTTTGGGACCTCTTACGGCTCGACCACCGTTAGCGCCAACTATCTATAAGTAGTTTTGCCAACTATTTATATTTTAGAGACGTTTAGAAAGGGGAGAAGGTTGATCATAGAGTACGAGACATATTTAAAAATCAATATAAAGTTGTTATTTTAAAGACCGTCTTAATAACTAGGATCATTTATTTACACTTAAATTTTATTTTAGTAATGATACTTTTCGTTACTAAAGTCTAGAATTGAAACAAATAATAAATCTATCATCAAAATCTAATTTCTTCTCCATAAATCACTTCCCATCAAGACCATTCGATATCGCGAACATTGAAAAATGTCTTCGTGCGACATTTATTTGATACCTAGCCACCGTTCGAGATTAATGTCGTGTAAGCGCAAGAGGGACATAGATTTACCATCATGGGTTTTTTATAGAGCATGCTTATGAAGTCCAAACATTCGGAAGTTTATAAATTCTAGGTTTTTTACGAAACTATTAATTTCAACAAACAACTGCCAACAAACAAATTTTTTTTTCATTTTCTTAGAACCACAAAGCACTAACTTAAAACCAGATTTCAAACAAAAATCTTCCGCAAAATAAAAGTCGAGTAGGTAACTCACAAATTTTAAAATCCACCCCATAACGTACCGAACTTTATTAGAAACGTGCATTACGAATAAGATATTCCGTAATGCACTCCGAAGTTTGAATAAACACGGGTGTAAAGCAAAGGCGTCGTAAACAATATTAAAATCTACAAGTTTTCGCTATGCCATTCCGAGTGCAGTATTAGCATGGAGTAGGTATAGCTAGTGCATTAAATACGACCTCACGATAATGGCGATTCTGGAGAAGGCACTTTGAACTTTGTTTATAATATGAATAAACATAAAAAAATGAAAGTGTTAAATTAGTGAGAAGAGTGTTGTTATAAGTTTGACGTGTGGATCTGTGTGTCTGTGTATGTATCTGTGGGTCGTTGCGGCATCATAGCTTCCAAAGCATGATTTTGATTGTTTGTTTTGTCAAAAGCAGACTAGATCTAGTGTTCTAAGCATGGAAAGTCTGCCAAAGTGTGTTAATTTTTTAAGTTAAATACCTATATCTATCCGTGCGAAGCCGGGGCGAGCCGCTAGTATACTATTAATTTAAATAATAGGCTACAAATTGAATAGATTTTTAGAAGTTGGATCAAAAAAAAAGGCAAAAACTCATAGAACCTTTTTCAGCGCTTAGTTATTATGTAAAATGTCTTACTTTTCAGATCCCTGGAGCTATTTATCACAGAAGAGTTTAAAATACGATTCCTAGAAATAAAACCATTTTACCTTCTCCACGTCATAACTTTACAAGCTTCACGTTCCAAGCCCATACCTAAAGCATGTCTAAAATCGAACCAATGAACTACAGACTGTATTTTCGTATGCAAAATATGATTTATGTGTCTTACCACTCTTCGCTCCGTGCAGTCGACACGTCAGATGTCACATTAGCATATTTCCTTTGAAAATACGAAGCAGAGCTATTTCCAGGTAAAACTTTATGAAAACTTTCAATATGGGATATTTCTACGTCTGAGAATGTTTTTATCTAGATTTTGGTATAAGTTTGTGTTGTAAAATAGTTTTTAAAAAGCACATGCTAAGAATTTGACAGCTCTTGTTTGTCGTTGGTAATTTATGTAAATTCCATGTTACTTTTCATGTTACTTTCCATGTTACTTTTCGTTTGACACAAGTTTTAAAAAGAAAGGTGTACTGTTTGACGCTTTTAAAATTACTATTGAGTATTTGTCTGTATGTTTTCTAAGTATGCACATTATTATTACAAGACACCTCATTATAAACATCTGTTATCGGTGAAAAATAATATGTATTTAACGAGACATTTAATGAAATGTGTATCATGAGAAATTTGATGAGCAGTTTTAAAGTATGATAGTACCTACTTTAAATCAATTTTAAAGTACTATCATCAAATTTCTAACATCAGATTTACAACATCAAAAGTCGTCACTAGCAATAAAATCAAAAGTTTAGTTTAACTGACGATTAAATTTATTCACGTGCACCAACTACGCATAAAACGGTTAACGCGTTAAACAGTTATTGCACATAAAGCAGTTATCCTACCGTTACGGCCACTAACGTTAACTGTTAGAATTTTAACGTTGACACGTGAACGTTTATTTGATGTTTTTGGGTTATGCAGTTTTTACGTCATAATGTGAAAAATTTACGGGCTTCTTTTATGTTTTGGTTGCCGATAATATTTAGAAGCATGTCATTGTGACAGTATCTGTCTCATTCCAATGAATGAGAGCGATATTGCCACAATGACATCTGACTCTACCAAACGACAATTCGTTTGGTAGCGTTAGAAATTAAATAATATTACTACAGTTGATAACCTAGCATATTGATTTTTTGAACAATAATTTAGATTTGATGAAAAACGTATTTGATTATCCAATAATAATCAAATACGTTTTTTCAAATACGTATTTGATTATCCAATAATAATCAAATACGTTTTTTATCTAAAACATACGACCATTTCTTTCATTTGTGTGTTCATTAATTCCATTCATTCTAGGTACTTATATAAAGACAAAATTTTACGTCGTTGAGAAAATGTTTGGCTGATGACAAAGGGAAAATACTGTCAGGACCGCAGCGGGCTCAAATTTTACACATATGAAGATCTAAACTTAAAATATCATTTTTTATTCCAAAAAAACTCGTAATCCCGCCATTTCAACTCGTCCCGTGGGTGTCGTAAGAGGAAACACAGGGACATACGCCGGGAGGTGGGCAGCAACGCCTTTTACAGAACAGATCTACCACCGAACTCCGATCCTTAACTTGCATGCCAACGTGAAGATCATGGGTATTACCTCCATGAAATAAAAGGCAATAAGGCAATTATCATAGGATCTACGTCCAGCAGTGGACTATTGTAGGCTGTTGAGGTGAGGTGAGGATAGGTAATTATTGCATCAACTTATTAGGTACTTTATGGGTATGTCAAATATTATAGTAGAAGTCGCCTATTTGGCGTAGGCCTCCCTCTTTTTACCCGACTACCGACAGGGGAGGGTTATGATCTCTCCATGTTATTCGTTTTCTGGCTGATCTCTTCTGGTCCAATTTTTTTTCAAAATAAGTCTTCTCATCGTTTCAATTTGCAGTTTACATAACCCTAAAATTTGTTCCACAAATCCTCCAAAATATTACCCCGCTATCAATCACCACCTGGATTTTACCCCCTGCTGTGTATTTGACCATTAAATAATCATCGTAATTTCCTACTCAATTACCACCATATTTGACTTAATCAAATTAACGTATAATTAACCAAAGGTAGGTACGCTTCAGTTGATTCCAATATTTGCTCTACGCTTCATTCGATCCCAATATTTGCTCTGTCCAGTTATCTCTTTACCTGAACCATATTTGATCTTTTCATATTAATATTTACATGCCGTATGATCACATGTTTGATTATGAATTATCTACCAATGTTGGGAACCTTTGGGAAGACCTGCTTATGAATTTTCAGCTTTATACTGTCGAAATTAAGTTTCAAACTATCCTGGCTGTAAGTTGGAAAATCTGAAAATTGGCCAGATTATAAGACCTACGTGCTAAGGTATTTTGAACTTTATGTTCTAGTGATAAAGTTGTAAGGATAGGTCAAGGTGATTGGAAAATGATGAAGATAGATTCTCTTTGACTGTACATGTTTGATGAGGCCTTTTGGTTTGTATCTGATAGTTAGTTTGAATATATGATTACAATTTCAATGGTAATTTGATACTTATCTTGTTGACTAAACATAGCTGCGCATATCTTTTGGTTTGGTATAAAATATATCTTCTGAAAACTCTACTGAAAAGGATCTTAGTCAAGAAAATCTTTGCAAAGCTGAATAAAAGCCATGTGTAATTTCCCAGCAGGTCTATTTAGCTATAGGCTATTTGACTATATTGAAAATACGTTCCAAATTGTTTTCATCCTAGTCAGTGACAACGTAACAAAGCGTAATTAGGTGATTTTTATAAAAAATATGCCTATTTTAGGCAAAAAATCGGAAATAAAATTACACATTTTTTTATATATGACCACGTGACCGAAAACGCTCTGCGTTTGTTCGCTGGTGCCGTGACACTATCACAGATTACAGTGTTATTCTTGTTAGGTGTGGTGTAACGTGTGACGTCATTCCTCAGAGCACGGGAGCCATGACAGAGATTCTCGTTTTGACGCACCATTATTTTATTCAAGCTTTAAATTAGTTTTTATAACTAATACGACTGGCCTTGAAGAAATATTAGTTACACTTCATTATTTTTATCAAACAATAACGTTAGAATTATTTCCCAAGTAGTAGTCAAGTAGCCTATTCTTGGGTGTACCTATCACTTCTTTTACTGTTCATTGTTTGCTTTTTTACCCGACTACCAACGGACAAGGGTTATTAGGTTTGCACCCTATGTACATAATGTCTTATGTATATTTGTAGGTAGTCGATTTTATGTTCCCGTGTAGATTTGTAGCGCTGAAACTTCATGTCCGGTTTACATAAATGAGGTATCTATTGATTTTCCACATTGACTCATTGGTTATGACGTCTATAATATTTAACAAATTGAGTTTTCAAATGTTACACACTCAGTTAGAAGAAATACTGTAATGGTACGTATCTACTTTCCCTTGGATACAACTTTTGACGTATATTTTGCTGAGCTATATTTTCTCCAGTTCATTGGTTCACGAATAAAACATAGCAAAAACGATACGGGAAGATATGTAATATAGGCTTTATGGGAAACGCACACGTTGCTTGATTTGTGCTACTACATAGTTATTTATGGGGCAGTAGTGTATTTAGTGAAATCTCCTGACAGATGCAATTTAATTTTAAATTCAAAATACGAAAATTTATAAAATTTTATTCCTTATTTCCTTAGGTACATATACAAAACTGTATCAACACTAAGAAAAGGTCATATTCTTAGTAAAACCGGGCAACTTCTAAAGTGTCTGGACGTGGATTCCAGGGTTCGATCCTGCGGGTTGCGCGTATCCAGATCAGGTCACTAGTAAAACCCAAGTGTTTCACTTGGATATCTTTTCCGACCTTCCATCGTAGGCAGGTCACTAGTAAAACCCAAGTGTTTCACTTGGATATCTTTTCCGAACTTCCATCGTAGGCAGTTCACTAGTAAAACCCAAGTGTTTCACTTGGACATCTTTCCCGACCTTCCATCGTAGGCAGGTCACTAGTAAAACCCAAGTGTTTCACTTGGATATCTTTCCCGACCTTCCATCGTAGGCAGGTCACTAGTAAAACCCAAGTGTTTCACTTGGATATCTTTCCCGACCAGCTTTAGTAGTCTTACACCTTCGACGAACCCCACAGCCACCATAAACATAAATCCATATAATTAACTTGGCTCCATAAAACATAAGCCAACCTTATAATTGCCACTAACCATCTGTCTATAAACCAAAGACAATAGTTATAATACCAAGGCTGTAATACGTTTATTATAACGGTTTACGAGCAATCGTAAGGGATTTTGTAATAATGTAGGATATGTATTCACGTAAAGTTGTAACTATGAGATCCAGTTTGTGACATACATGCGAAATATCATAGGTTCTCTTTTGCACAACTGTGAATAGTTGAGCAATGGGGCTTCACTTTTAACCGACGAAACGTAAAATAGAAGAGGAAGTGGTTCTAAGTTCGGCTGTATATATTTTGAGGGTTCCGTACCTCAAAGGGTCACTTTGTTGTCCGTCTGCCCGTCTGTCAATCCTCTTTTCTTAGAAACGCGTGGGGGTATCGAGTTGAAATTCATATCATATACTCAGGTTCGTAACCTCTTGGAGCTGCGATATAAAAACTCCAAACTTCTAAGCCAACGCAATCAAAAGTCACAGCCGTTTATGCCCATTTTTTTTTTAATTTTCCGAGGGAGTCACATGCGCACAAAACCTATAGGGCTCTTCCCGTTGACTTAGAATCATGAAATTTGGCAAGAAGCAAGGCCTTATAGCACAAGTAAAGAAAAAATCTAAAATGCGTATTTTTTTTGTCAATTCATTTAAAAATGTTTGATTATTTACGAATACACAAATCGGACGGAAGTATACTTACGAATACACAGACATTGCACACCGTAAAGGTAGGAATACATTGACTCACATATATATAACAACACCTGTACCTACATGTATTTCATGCAATAAACTATACTTTACTTTACTTTACAAGTTTATACGGAACCCTAGATGCGCGAGTCCAACTTGCACGTGACGATTTATTTTTGTATGGTCGTCGATTTCTCCGTCAATTGCGGAACGATTTGGAAATTTCTTTCGTTAGGAGAATGCTTCCGAGGTGGTCGAAGTATTTGTCCCGAAAAACTAAAAATCTATAATCTTGTATACCTAATTCGTGCGTTGGAGTCGTCAGTAAAAATTCTGTCTTAAAATAAAGAATCTTGAAAATAATAATCGGGATGGCATCAAAGAGGATTCAGCACGTTCAAAAAATAAATCATTCATAATTATATGAATGATTTATTTTTTAAACGTGCTTTTTACGTTTTTACCCACTGCTGCTGGTCAAACATAATATTAGTTAACATGCATACAAAAGCATAATACAAAAATGTACACTTAGAAAAGGTCAAATTCTTAAAATAAAACACTGACACGGAAATAAAGTGGTACTTTTGATTTCTGTCGCTTCGGTATGTAGACTAAAGAAAAGAAGCGACTAAGAAACCTTTAGCCTGTTAGTTGTTATATTTCGAGTTGGAGCAAAACCATTTATTTTTTTAGGGTTCCGTACCCAAAGGGTGAAAACGGAACCCTATTACTAAGTCTTCGCAGTCTGTCATTCGGTCCGTCAGCGGGCTGTGTCTCATGAATCGTAAAAGGTAGACAGTTGAAATGTTCACAGAATAATTATTTCTCTTGCCGCTCTAACTACTAATAACGTAAAAATTCAATAAATTGAATAATTAAGGGGTCCAATGACCATAAACAGTTAAGTACCACTGAAGTTAAGCAAAACGGCGCGGTTTGTAACGGCAGCGATGACGGCGCGGCGCAGCATCATGATGGCTGTTTGCTATTTTCAATTGTTTTTCTGTTCTATTTGCGAGATAGTTATGTACTTTGGTACGGTACCCTCCGTATTCGAGCCGATTCGCACTTGGCCGATTTTATTTGTGTTACGTATCTGATGAACCATGTTCGTAAATAATTCGTAAACGAAAACATAAAATGTATAGGAAAAAATTACATGTTTGAATCCAAACTAAAAGCGATACTCATAAAAAATGTTTTTACGAACGATTTCTTCAATGATAATTTTAGCGACTCGTAATTTTTGTAATAGGTAATGAATGCATTAATAATAAGTAAGTTCATCATAAGTAGAAAGGCCTGAAACCTGGCCTGTCTTCCATTGCAACACCCTAAATGGGTACATACTGTGAACATTTTATGAACACTCACCTAACTACTAAGACCTGATGACTGTATGAATGCAATAAATAAAATACTGAATACTGCAATGAACATTATTTTAACCAAGATACGGTATTATAACGGTGCTAATTTTCACCACATTTTTTCTCTTTTTTCCCTAAAAAATATCCCCATTTTTTCAAAACATTAACTTTTCCACAAGACAAACTGTTCTTAACCCTGCGTGACCACACCCCGCGGGCAGTAAATTTCTTTTAAACACTTCTCATTATTTGCAATAGCCACATAACAGTTTAACCCTTCACAGCAGATGGGGTCCGTCTCTATCCCAGGTAGGGTAGTTGCATCATGCTAGATATAAATCGCTTATTCAAGCTATATCGTCGAGTAGGAAAATAATACTAAGGTGATCTCACATTGGGTAATTGAAATAAAAATTATAAATGCCAATTTAAAGGCAGTTATATATGTAAATTGTTGTTATCATTAGCAGCGTCGTGTGGGGAGGTCTATGTCCAGCTGTGAACGTCAATGAGCTGATACATGATGTAATAAATGTAAATTGATTGATTTTAAAACTGCTGTTCGATTTAGATGTACTTACCTGCATGACCACTTGTTTTTTTTATTTTAAGAAGGCAATTGCAGCTCGTGTGCAAAAATTGCAATAGTGCCTCACGAATAAATGACGAATACACGACCAGCAGAAATTGTCATAACATTCAGCTAAACCTTTGCTCTATCTAATCACAATCTTCAAATTATAGCTTAGCTCTTTAAATCTCATCTATCAGTACCCCAACCCCTTACCCGTCTCATCACAACATTTCAACCCGCATTTTATAGTATTAGGTTTTGACAGATATTGTTCGCATAAAATGCAGGCGGAACCGCGGGCTCAAGCCAGATTAAAGGCTTACGGTGCTGATTCAATCTTTTAGTTTAGGAGATAGAGTTTGGGGTCTGTTTTGGAATAAGTTATGAGTAGGGGAGGAGGGTAACGTGAGGTGTCGAAGGTTAAATTTTAAAAATAAGTCTGTAGTGATAGAACCGAAGTTATTCATCATTATACCTGTAATTTAAGTATATATTTTTTATAAGTTAATCGTTTTTAACTTATAAAACTTTTATAACACCATGAAATAGTAGACGCAATGTTACTTCATCATACGGCTGTTTAGGTAAACTAAAAAGTATCAACTGTCATAAGCAACATCAGCGCATTTGGTTAGGTACTTACCTACGGCAAAATGACGTCATGACCACTGAGCAATATGACGTCCACTGCATCCAGCGTTTTCGTCAAATTACGAACCAACGAAACTTGAAAATGTACATTTTAAATGCACTTTTACGGCACTTGTCGACTAAATAAAAAAATATATATTTTTAGTGGTTTATTAGCACCTGATTAGCACTATATAATCTAATCGACGACCTCTATGGCACGGTGGATGATGGTTCACCTGCGACGCAGGAGGTTGCGGGTTGGATTCCCGCCTTGGGACAAATATTCTTACGATCTGCAGGTATTTGTACCGGGTGTTCTGGTAGTTTTCTATGTATAATAAAAAATATCTATCTATGTAATGTATTGTATTATGTATACCAGTTATCTAGTACCCATAACACAAGCTCTGCTTAGCTTGGGGCTAGATAATGCTGTGTGAATTGTTCAGCATTGTTTTTATTAATTGAGACACTTAAAAAATGTGTGTTAAACATTAAAAATTTTTTATTCAAGCTACATTACCTATTGCAAGAAAACCTTTCAAATTACTTATCTCAAATACCAAAAAAGCTTTCTTAAATTAGTTCTTGCGATTGAAGAAAATTGCTAGTCCTTTTCCAAGTAAAAACCGCATAAACTTATTTTATAAAAAGCATAGGTTAATTCCAGTCCATTCAAGGAACTTATTGTGGTGAGTAGCAAAAACCACGGGCGGTCTACTAATTCGATTGTGAACATTGGATTATAACAAAACACAAGCGAAAACTAACCTTCAGCTCTTACAATAGCTTTGAATCTCCAGTGGAGCTTCTTAGGAAAATGCTTTCGAAAATCTATGTTTCTAGCTGTTGTTTTGCTAAAGTGTTTTGAGCTGTATTAGGATGGAGTAAGATTGATTTTGGTATGGGAAAAGTGATTAAAATTGCATAGAGTGAAGAACTAATCAAATGGACACGTGACGGCTCCCGCTGTTCGGGTATTGGTCAAGTTTATTAACCATTTTGCGTAATGTTTATTGAAATAATAATGCGTTTATCTTAACTGGACAATCCCTCCACCTTCCCATGGTCCTGCCAACCTTGTGGTTATCTAAAGGAACAGAATCTATGAGAAGTGAGCCTCTCGAGTGACTCACGACTCTACAGTGGACCAAAAATTTAAGCTAACAAAATCAATAACATTTTGTTTCCTGGTTTGATAATTACTATTTATAAAGTTGTTTATGTATAAAATTTGACTTGTCTAAGTGTTTTTTTGTAAGCCTAAACAAATAAAGGTATTGATTTTTTACTTTTTTACAAGTTCTGCAAAACTGGGCAGTTTAACTTATACTTTCATAGCACTTTCAGGCACATGACCATGTCCGGTGTTGTGAGGCGGGCAGTGGATGTATTAACATGAGGAAATATCGAATTTTATATAACCTTTTTGATGTTCATAATGCAAAAGTCTACGTTTTGTTACACAAAAGTGTCATAAAGCTTAATTTCAAACAATTTTTATCAAACAAAAATACTCTAAGAGAATTTAAAATGTGACAAAAACCACTCTTCCGCAATTTGAATATTTCAAACCGTCCAATCTACATTATCTGTTCAAATATAGAATGTAAAAAACAACCGGAAATGCCTTAATATTTGTCAATGTCACATCCCTGCGAAAAAAGAATTTCGTGACATTTTTTCACAAATGAAGCGTGACGACACCGGCACAGAAATGATAAACCGTACACAGTCAGAAGGAAAAAAAACAAATAAAAATGGCAAATGCTAACACTAGCGAGTCCAAAAAACAGAAGGAATAGTGTTCTTTGCTCTTGTGTTGAGTTTTTTTCAACTGATAATAAAATTGTTGAAATAGAGGAATGAAGGGAAGTCTGTCCTCTCTATTGCCAGTTGAGTTGAATAGCCAGGTCTATTTAATTGTGGAATGTAAGCGTGAACAATTATTTTTCTTGCCCAGATGACGTTGACTGACGTTAACATGAGCGTTGTATGTGTGTGTGTCTGTGTGTACTGGTGAATTTTTGGGCAGCGTCGGCTATTTGCGTTTTGTAGTGCAGTATCCTGTTTGTAACGCTACTACTAGAGAGCGATCATAGTTTTAACAGACGTAGAAAATAAAAAATATTATGACATTATTCAACTTTAAACATATGAAACTGTAAACATCTCGTATGTCTAAAAGTCTCTCCACACTCGAGCGTGTACAATCTGCAAAGGTTTGTTGTGTACTTCTGGGTATTTTTTATGTATATTAATATATGTATGTATATCTAAGTTAGTAACGTGTTTCATTTAGTTTATCAGTCATCTAGTACCCATAACATAAGCTCTGCTTAGTTTGGGGCTTGATGATACAGTGTGGATTGTCCAGCACTATTTTGGAAACCTTTCCTACTGTAAAATAACCGTCTCATTCTGTGCCTTTACTGGTCTCCCGTATTAGATTAACAGGTCGATTTGCAATTCCGTGTGTTCATACATGTTTATTTTAAGGAAATGAATAGCAATCTACAGGGGGATGTCTGTTGACTCAGTGGTTTTGTTTGTGTATGATAACCTTTATGTTATACTGTTTTTATTGTTTGTTTATGGTTGGGTGGGATGATAAACTAGCTTCTGCCCACGTCTTCGCACGCATTTTATCGGTGTAAAAAGTAATAATGCTATATCAGGTCTGGAGACACATACCTACAATGTAAATTTTGAGTGTGATCCGATCCGATTGGTACACATATTACCTCTACAGGGTTATTGGTAAATTAGTGACAATACGTGAACTGCATGCAGGTTCAGCCCATCATCACAAACACGTTTGTGAAGACGCCAGGTCTTAATTCTTAATTTTGGTATTGGTAATGGGTACCCCCCGCAATTCAATAATCGTTCGTTAGAGAGGTTTTATTTGAAACTCAACTTAAAAACAGCTCTGCCCTGAATTAACACAAGATATGAGAGTGAAAGATCGGTCTTAAGTAACTCGTTGGGTTCCAGACAAAGATGTTTTTCATTTAGTCCATTTAGTCTCGGGGACGGACATAAGCTCCGTTTTATTCCAGAAAATGGTGTACGAAACCGCGGCAGCCGCTAGTTAAGCTATTATTTTCTCGTATTTTATAAATTGGTTAATTTCTCAACCATAGAAGAAGGCTTAGAATGATAGAAGACACAAACGAGGTGTCGTCGAAAAATTGCGACGAATGTGTCTTAATTTCCTATTCGTCTTAATACCTACGTGCGCTTGTGTGCGTGAAAGCACAGAAGTACGAGTATATGCTTGTCAACTCACACATAGATTCGTTTGGCTACGAAATCAAGAAAATAGTTGAATGACACTATCTCTATGCTGTACAGCAGTGTGTTTTTCCCTCTTTGTTTACTACAGAAAAACAAGGAGGAACGTCACGTCGACGTCGCTTGTCTATTCTCTTATATCCAAGCAGGTTCGCTTGTCCGCCAAGGAGTCCACGCGTCCGTGACAGGTAGGTTTAGCATGAGGTAGCAGACGCCCAAAATGTCTACACTTTCGCATATAGGTAGATAATATTAGTGTGAAGTGACGACCTCTGTGGCGCGGTGGGCGAAGGTCTGCCTGCGATGCAGAAGGTTCCGGGTTCGATTCCCGCTTCGGGACAAATGTCTGTACGATCTGCAGACATTTGTTCAGGGTGTTCTGGTCGTTTTCTATGTATAATAAAAAAAACTATCTATGTATTGTATTATATTATGTATATCAGTTATCTAGTTATCTTGTACTATTATTATTCAGTTCTGATGCACTTACAAATATAAATTTTTACGTCACTCACAGTCTGGAAATATCAACCTTTCGAAATATTAAATGTTTGTACAATCTGCAAATATTTGTTCCGAGTGTTCTGGGTATTTTCAAGGTATAAAAAAACATAAAGTAAAGAACACCCGGAACAAATATTTGCAGGTTGTACAAACATTTGTTTCAATGTTCAATTAAAAATGATTCTTTAACTTCCTTTCGACTGATAACTCTAATCAAATCAACCCGCCATTTTTAAGATCCTTAAAAGTTTAATCTCCCAGGGACAAAGACTCCCCAATTATTAGATTAAAACCATAATAAGACCCTCTCAGTCTGACGGGTTAAGGGACATGTCATTCAAATAAATTCCACGCCAGTTCACTCGATTCCTAATCCAATTATGATGTAACTCTGTTACCTACAAAGTTGGTTGGGTTAGTACGAGCTATCTGATAGCACAGATATCTCTCGCTGGCTTTAAATGAAGTGTTGCCAATCAGTCCACGAATCATACGCAACACTTAATTTTACCAAATTCAGGAGCTGTATGTATTTTTAAAAAATGTATGTTCGTAAATTTCTCAGTCAATTATTGACCGATTTAAATTATTTCGCTATTGTATAGGAAATGATCCTATTCGGTTTTTATAAGTATTTTTGATCCCACATAAAAATTACTCCCGATTAGTATTTATACCGTCAAGCTTAATAATGTGTAAAATAATTGGACTCGCCAAATTATTATCTGACGAGTGTTTTATTAATAAAACATTGCACTGTAGTTTTTCATATTTTTAAAACATAACACTGAATGTAACCATCAGTCAACTTCTGAAAAAAAATCTGTCTGAATTCGATTTAACCTTATGATTTCAACGATGGTATTGTCTGAGAATAACAAGGTTAGGCATTTTAGCTTTGATCTTTCATCAAAGGTAAAATGTCAACCTGCAAGACTGTTGCAAACAATCTACAGGTAGCTCAACTGATCCATATATCAATACCAGTCGGAAGCGTCCCCAAGACGCTGGCTGCATTAACCCAGAGTGTTTTTCTTCTATGGACAATTCTGCGACAATTTTCATAGTTAATCGATTGGTGACCAGAATTTGGGTATCTCTGCTCACACTACCCTGTTAACCAAAACTAACAACGTTACAAACTCATGCTAACCCAGTTCTTCACGACTTGACCAGATGAACCCTTTCGCAGATGGCGCTCGCTTAACGATATTAATTTAATTAGTGGGCATTAAGTTTACGCGTTGGTTTGCTGTTGCAAATGGGTGCAGTAACGTTTTAATTATACTATGTAATTTTGTTATGAAAAGTGCAGTGATTGTTGTGTGATTTTAGTATGTATATATTTCTAATAAAAATGTATGTTTACCGCATTTCTGACGACCTCTTTTGCGCGGTGGGCAAAGGTCCACCTGCGACGCAAGAGATTGCGGTTTCGATTCCCGCCTTGGGACAAATATTTTTGACGACCTCTGTGGCGCGGTGGGCGAAGGCCTGCCTGCGACGCAGGAGGTTGCGGGTTCGATTCCCGCCTCGGGACAAATGTGTGTACGATCTGCAGACATTTATTCAGGGTGTTCTGGTCGTTTTCTTTCTATAATAAAAAATATTTATCTATGTATTGTATTATATTATGTATATCAGTTATCTAGTACCCATAACACAAGCTCTGCTTAGCTTGGGGCTAGATAATGTTGTGTGAGTTGTCCAGCATTATTTATTATTTATTTATTTATTTATTATATATGTACGACTTGCATGATACATTGTATTCAATTTTCGTGAATATTTGTGAAAATAAATTCTTTAAGCGACGAATTGAAAATCCTACAATTCAATTTAAATTAATCGCATTGTTTGAGTAAAGCACTACTGACCCTGCTGGTCACGATAACCTGGCCTTCATTTCAGCTTGGCCATCAAGGGCTGCAATGCTGACCGCGCTTTGGCCTGGACCTGCGCTACGCTTCGCTTTCAGCCATCTTCAACCGCGGTCAGCAACCCACCCATTACAGACCTCGGACGTAATGTACTAATCTCACTTATATTATAAACGTGAAAGTTTAGATGGATGGATGGATAGATAGATGGATGGATGTTTGTTTCATTATCACGCCAGAACGGCAAAACGGATCTGGATGAAATTTGGCACAGAGATAGATTATAGTCTGGAATAGGACATAGGCTACTTTTTATCCCGAAATTCCTACGGGAACGGGAACTACGCGGGTGAAACCGCTAGGCGCTGCTAGTAACCAATATTTCACAACTATAGGCAACCGTCCTGCGAAGCCCCTGTCATAACAGACCACCATAGTATTATTATGCCAGACCATATCCATTAAAGTGAAACCCCTTTAATGAAACAATTTCATAGAATGACCACAATGTAGAGTTTCTGCGAGTGCATTCGACGGCTCCTAATGACTTGGGCTAAGTTTAATTTAATATTAACAAGACGTTGGTCTTAGCGACTTTGTAATGTAAGGGTAACGCACACTTGCGAATTAAAGTCGTTTAAAAGATAACGTTTTCGGAAGAAAATGTTATGGGCCGTCAACATCGAAGTGTTCAAAATGTGTCAAAATAATGTAGGCATTTAGAAGCAGCGTTAATATAATAAATAAAATAAATAATGCTGGAAAATTCACACAGCATTATCTAGCCCCAAGTTAAGCAGAGCTTGTGTTATTATGGGTATTAGATAACTGGTATAATATAATTCTAATATTTTTATTACACATAGAAAACGACCAGAACATCCGGAACTTTTATCTGCAAGTGATACAAACACTTGTCTTAAGGCGGGAATCGAACCCGTGACCTCCTGCGTCGCAGGCGAACCTTCACAGACCGCGCCACAATTTTTAAATCTAGTCAAAGAGGTCCAATTGTTTTAGTACCTAACTGGCGATTTGTCTATAAATGCCTAATATACCTATTTATCTAACTGGTGGCGTTTCCAAAGTCGCAGGAGTGCGCCGAACCTTTCCTCAAAACCTATGGCATTGCGCCGTCATGCACAGACATGTCGTTAATGTGCGGTCGGATTAGCAAGTCGCGACAATGTGCTGTAACTTAGGTAACTTCACACTCGCGACTTAATCGAGTTTCGAAACCCGGCCTTAAGGTCTTAGGTTAGGTACTTCCACTTTAGTGTAGATTCGATTCTGAAGCCTTTCATGGCTTTAACTTTGATGCTGATGATGTTTCCAAGATTTGAGAACTCATGTTGTGTTCAATAAATGATTTTTATGTATTTCATTTATTACGTCTAAAACAGACCCGAAATTCTGAATGACGATGATGATTCGATGATGATTCTTTCGCCGTGCAAGCAGCTAGATTATGGAGTTTCAAAATCTGGCTGCTTGCGCGAATATCATGGGGAATAGAGTTCTATTCCCCCATGACATTCAAGCCAGCCCATAGATTAACTAAGTTAAAAGAATGTGAATGTAATTAATGAATTCATTAGATGCGTCGTCACACTCGCGCCTTCCCATCTTCCTAGGACTTCCGTGAGGGCTGATGCGGCGGCAGATTTGGTCGAAGATTTCAAGAGACGCAAATATGGAGGTCTCGACAGAGCCTACGTATTTACTCCCCTTGGAGTCGAGATCGTATATCCGTGGGGTACCGAGGCCCTCCGGGTTTTCAAAAAATTATCTGAGCGTCTGTTCAAAGCGACGCGTGACCCGAGAGCTGGTGAGTATCTGGCGCAGCGCATCAGCATTGCTATACAGCGGGTCATTGCAGTCAGCGTCTTGGGCACGGTTCCGACTGGTATTGATATGAATCAGTTGAGCTACCTGTAGATTGATGCAACAGTCTGCAGTTAGCTCAATTTTTTAATTGTAAATACTAGTTTTATTTAATTCTATTATTTGATTGTAATTTTCTTTGTTAATTAAGTTGAAAGAGCACTTTCTGCTATCATAAATATAATCTAAGGTTCCTAATGGAACCTTAGACACACCACACACACACATAGTATAAAATCACTCCATAGTATAAAACAAAGTCTGTCCCTATGTATGCTAAGATCTTTAAAACTACGCAAAGGATTTTGATGAGGTTTTTTTAAAAGATAGAGTGATTCAAGAGGAAGGTTTATATGTAAGTATGTATAATACATGCAGTCGTGCGAAGCCGGGGTGGGTCACTAGTATATTATTTTAAATATATATTTCTGAGAAATTAATAAATCCCAAAAATTTACGATCCCGACGGGATTCGAACCCGCACCTTCCCCTTCAGCGCAGGGGTGCTCTTTTTCCAACTAAGCTACGTGATCTTATCTAGTCGGCCCGAAAATCTTTGGGAGTTCTTTCGGCACTTACGCCGTCAGCGCCACCTACAGAGGAAACAATGAAGTTATCCAATTCTGCTCAAAGACCAAATTTACATTTAGTTCTTTGACGAGAGGTTTTGCCGTTGCTTGATTCTAAGGTTTTTATTTTAGATCTATATCGATATTATATCGATATTATATCGATATTTAGATCTTAGAAATTACCCAGAGTATAATAAATAAAAACCTTAGATATATTTCTGAGTTAAATCCTTATTAATCATTTGCAATCTTCGATCAAAAATAAAGTAGTTCGCGGCCGGCAAAGCCGGAAATATTTGATCGATGTTTGCAATGCACTTATTCTACTTTAAGCGAATCTCAAGCGTCTATATTTTGACGTTGGATCAATTCTACAGGATGACAGAGAAGAGATGGAAAGATTCAGATATGTGCCTGGTAGAGTTTCCGTAGCAGATTGGTACAAGAAGGTCATAGAAACCATGTAAAAGCGGTCTCGCGGTTCATGTAGATAGAAGCCCTAGGCTTGGGTCTGTGTTTCAGAGCTGTATTACCATCTGGCATTACCTTGATAACAAACAATGATGTTTTAACCGCAGTTAACAAATAATGAACCTACTCCGTTATATGTTTACTTAATCATTATTATTTTAATTTATCTATGTTTATTGTAATCATTAGTAATAAGCTACCTATTATTAGTCTGTTTATCTGATGTTCTCTTTAATACTTGTACACTTTCTCTACCAGTTCCATCGCCTTGCGATGCTAAAAACTGATGGTAGTGTCAACGCCCAACTCCTAGATTCCTGAATAGTTATACCATATACATAAATTAACATTAATGACCAATTACTCATAATCGTCAGCCTATATCAGTCCACTGCTAGACATAGGCCTCCCCTAATGAGCGCCATAGCGCCCTGTCTTCAGCTTGCCGCATCCAGCATCTGCCAGCAGTCTTTTGCAAACCGTCATCCCACCTGGTCGGAGGGCGTCCTACACTACGTTTGCCGAGTCGCGGTCTCCACTGAAGAACACGTTTACCCCAGCCGTTGTCGGTTCTTCTCGCGATATGACCAGCCCACTGCCACTTCAGCTTGCTAATCCTTTGAGCTATGTCGACAACCATAGTTCTCTGTCGGATATATTATTAAAAATATTATTAGTTGCGAATCCTATCCTTCAGAAAACATTTTTTTTTTGTTTCTCTGACCAATTACTACTAGAAGGTTATTTTGGCAAAGCCTTGGTATTGTTGTTGTCAGTTAATATGCTGATGTAAGTGTTGCCGTGATAGTTTAAAAGTTTAATTCAAAGAAAAACTCATCAATTTGATTGATCGCCACAAATAAATACCAAACTCCCCCACCACTCACGGTCGAACTAATATCAATTTAATTGGTATTTTGAGCCATCTGTTTCACGTGCCATGTAATTTGTACACGTTTGCGGGGAAGCATTAGTAGTACAGTGCTGACATCTATTGAGTATTTATTGACGTTGTTTTTTAGTTTTTGAGCTTTTCCGAGACTAACGGTCCGCCCCCGCTTCGCACGGGTATATTCTATAGCCTATGTTCATCAGGGATAATGTAGAATTCTAATAGTGAAAGAATCATTCAAATCGGCCCAGTAGTTTCGGAGCCTATTCAATTCCAACAAAAAAATCATTCCTCTTTATAATATTAGTGTAGAAAACAAGGCTTATGAAAGCTTGCTCAGTCATAGAGCTATGCTTGAAAGAAGAGATAAAGAGTTATCTATTTATCTTCAATACAAAACCCCTTTATTCTACTCCAGTAAAAGACACTGAAAAGAAACAGCCGCTTCCGATCAGGCATACTTGTTTGCCACCAAGGTGGTATAAAAACAAAGACATGCACAATGGACGGCCTTATCAATCAAACGGTATTTTATCATACTTTCAGGCCCGTACTATGAAAACTTACTCAGTAAAAGATCTATCATGGTAGATCTTTGTCTGAGCAAGTTATCATAATCAAAATCAAAAATTCTTTATTTCCATAAATACAAACATGTAGGCTGCTGGTCAAACATAATATTAGTTAACATGCATACATAAGCATAATACAAAAATGTACACTTAGAAAAGGTCAAATTCTTAAAATAAAACACTGACACGGAAATAAAGTGGTATTTTTTATTTCTGTCGCTTCGGTATGTAGGCTAAGTAAAGAAGCGACTAAGAAACCTTTAACGTGTTAGTTGTTATTTTTCGAGTTGGAGCAAAACCCGTCCCAGCTTTTTATCTTCTAAATAATGTGATATTTTGTAGTAAGCTTTTTTGCACAGAAAGGTTTTGACAATTTGATTGAGTTTATTTACTGATAGATTTTGCAACTCACTAGGAGTTTTGTTGTAGAAGCGTATACATTGCCCTTTAAAAGATACATTATTCTTGTGAAGCCTGGTTGTGGGCACAGCAAGTTTATGTTTATTTCTAGTATTTATATTATGTACTCGTACCGATGTACCTATATCGCTATTTTTATGTCATAATATATCATCTATGGTTGAGTGACGCTTAAACCATAGAAAAGCGTTACTCAAACTTAGATCGACGACTGAGTAAGCTTTCATAATACGGCCCTCAGTGTGATAAACTGGCAACGATGTGCGTTGTTGTGTGACGCGCACTGTATTAGCTATTAGTAATGACTTTATTAGTTGAAATTATAGGTTTGTGCATGAATAGAACATACGACCCTGGCTTTTATGGTTAACTAGCGGTCTGCCCCGGCTTCGCACGGGTATATTCTATCGCCTGTGTTCATCAGGGATACTCAAGTAGGAACCTACAGCTGATTACCAAAGAAAATTACAATCAAAGATAAGAAACAAATATGAAACAGTTTGTACAATTAAAACTGTTGAGCTAACTGCAGACCGCTGCAAAAAATCTAGAGGTATCTCAATTTTTATCTATATCAATACCTATCGAAAGCTTACCCAAGACGCTGGCAGTATTTCCTCGCGGTACTTACTTAATATCGAGGCGACACATAGGTATCAAAAAACAGTGAAACTAACGAAACGCCAATTTTCTGAGATACTGGCCACTTTCGTCAGAAAATCTTATTTAAAAAATTCCTGCTTCAATATTATTCATCTCATTACGGAGTGGAGTGCAGAACAGATGCTGCAGGTGCAATTTGCATGCCGATCTGAAACCTTTCAGGGTAACATCTGGTAGCTTAATGTTTTTTCAGAGAGCAAGAGCTGGATAATCTGGATTTTTACACTGCGAATGCTAAGAAAATATAAACCTTATTTAATAGTAATACATCATGTGTGTAAATTTTAGAGCATTTAGTTTGGATTAATATCTTTATTTAGAGTTTAGGGCTAAGAAACCTAAGAAAATCAAGGAATCGTATTACTTGCGGAGTAATAGATAACATATCTACAACATCGGAAGAGTCCCAACAACGGCGAAAATACGCGAATCTTGAACGAGGTTACCTATTTGAGCTGTTTGGGGTGGAAACCCTAGGTCCTTGGAGTCCTAGGGCACACGAAATTTACAAAGACCTTACAAAACTTCTCACATAGTCCACAGGTGATCGGATCGGAATGCTGGCTTTTATTTCGGTCAACGAATTAGCATTGCCATTTAACGTGGCAATGCTGCCAGCATTCTAGGGACTGCCTTCTGGTGACGACTTAAATATCAAAGTGCTTTATGTCCTTTAGACCTTACAGGACTCTTGGACACACTTAGATTTTAAGGCAATAGATATGTGTATTAACTAGTTATAATTGTTTTTTTTATTGTCATGTTCATTATGAAATCTTAAATAAGTTATAGTCCTTATTTTCTCACACAAAGACGATAAAAACTTTACTTTGACTATTTATTTATTTAAGTAGTTAGTATATTAATATGTTATTTATTTATGTATACTTTTAGTTATTTATTTATTTTGTTTTTTTTTATAAGTCTTTATTATATTAATGTAGGTATCCATTGGTCTTTGTAGTGTATGTATTTTAGATTATCTTTGGTACACCCCCTGCCTTTCTAAAATTCACAATTCTTTCCATCCAAAGGTTGCCTGGAAGAGATCGCTTCTTAGCGATAAGGCCGCCCATTGTACTTATCTTTTGTGATGTCTCTTTGTAATGTTATTTTACTGTGTACAATAAAGCATTTTTGTATTGTATTGTATAAAAACTTACTCATTTTTAGTTTTAGCTAGGAAATTGACTTGCAAGATGGTTGTACTATATGGATATGTAGACATGTAATCCTTAGGTACTCACATAAAGATGTACATTTCGCTTTTATGTGAAAACTTTCAAAAGCGCAATAAACAATGCTATTTACAACGAAACTATTCCATCTAGATTGAACTCTAAAAATATATTCCGCATCATTTATTTCACGATTCTCGCGATCTCAAACAATAAACTATTGAAAACGGCGTATTGACGACTCAATCGGTACGACAGATTTTATTGTTCATACCGGTTCAGTTTTATCTAGGAGTGCATTGCCGTGTTTTAGAATGGCTCTGAATAAAATAGCCATGCTATTTTTATGGCCACGTAATCTTGGGATGCATGAAAATGCTTCTCGTCAACGAGAATGATTATTCCAATCTGGTATTGTGGGTGACCGAATCTGGTTGCCGTTAAATTTCATGTGGTATGAAATTTGATTGTAAATGTGATTCTGAATCTGGTTTCCAGGCAGGTTGGTAGTCAGGTTATCTTTTTAGACTTGGAAGGTAATTTTTCACACTAGTTTGGTCTACTCTCCCTTTTCTTTGTGGTACGTGAAGTTGCTTGGGTAGCGTTGGGTTACTGCGTCCATCAATTTTGACGAAATTCTGATACTATTTTACAGTGCTGAAATCTGGATAATGTCGCGATATCGTACCTACGAGAGAAGCTGCTTTTGTGATGGGTCACGACCCCCAGTAGTGGGGAAGCGACGCAACGAGGAGAGAGATCTGTTTTATATCACGTTAGCTACTGCCCGTGGTTTCGCTAGCACTTTTCAAGTTTTCTATGTCCATCATATCATCAGGATACTATTTACCTTTCTGTCTTTCATCAAGATTGGTTCAGCCGTTTAGGTATGAAAAGGTAACAGACAGGCAGAGTTACTTTCTAATTTATAATATTACTAACAGCACCTTGCGGTTTCACCCGCGTAGTTCCCGTTCTCGAGGGAATTCCGGGATAAAAAGAGCTAAAGTGCTATTCCAGACTATAATCTATATTTGTGCTAAATTTCATTCAGATCCCTTCAGCCGTTCTCGTGTGATTGAGTAACAAACATCCATCCATCCATCCAAACTTTCACATTTGTAATATTAGTGGGATTCTCCCTTTTCAGGGCAAAATGGGCCTCTTTTTCTTTAGTCCATAAAATTACAGTCAGCGAAATAGTCCACTAATTCTATGTTCTTTTACAAAATAAAAAAGAAAATTGACATAAATGCAAAAACACTTCGCATCCCCAAAGAACACAAACAATCCACTCCCGCAAAAAAGTACAATTCATCAAATCAACTAAATTACAAGATCCAAACGAATTACTTATAATTAATGATGTACAGGATTAATAACAAGGGCCTATCTCGATCAAGAAGCGAATTATAAGTGAATCTGAATCGCGACGGGGAAGAAATGGGAATGTCACGGTGTAATCGGACGACTGGCAGGAGACGGGACGTTGATAAATAGACGTCAGTGTAAGGACTTACAAGTGGGTTGAGTTATAGGAGAGAGCGGGATAGATCGTAGTTTGTTTATAATAATAATAATGCTGGACTATTCACACAGCATTATCTAGCCCCAAGCTAAGCAGAGCTTGTGTTATTGGGACTAAATCAAATCAAATCATTTATTTGCAAGAATACAAAATTATTTACAATGTGTCAGATCTTATAACTATTTCAGTTATTGTATTCAGTCTGCACGCAGGCGTGCAAATATTATATGCGAGTCATCTTATTATAATTTTATATTAAATTAAATTATATTAGTCATTAAAGTTACAATTCAAATTTCTAGACACTAGACAACTGATATACATAGTACAATACATTACATAGATAGATATTTTTATTATACTTAGAAAACGACCAGAGCACCCGGATACCTGCAGATCGTACAAATATTGGTCCCAAGGCGGGAATCGAACCTGCAACTTCTTGCGTCGCAGACGAACCTTCGCCCACTTTGCTACAGAGGTCATCGAGAGTTGAACAGGTTTGGAAGAGAACTAGCTTTGTTGATCGTTTTGGGTACCTCGTTGGGTGCCAATAAGACCCACTTGGTGGTGCCAAAAATGCCCAACATAATCAAATATGATATGTGATAACATAAAACGTCAGTGTAAGGCTTAAATTGGATTAAGATTCAGGGAAAAAAATTAAACATATTTGAATTTCTCTTTGAGTACCAGGTTGGGCGCCAAAAAGCGGAATCAATTATGGCTGGTAATTTTTTGACACCACATAGTGCGCGAAAATTACTTTCAAATACAGTTTCTTCTTGTAAATACTACTTTGTTAAACGTTGAAAGGTAAATCTAGTTGCGGTCAACTAGACATCACTACATTTTTAATCACCTACGAATGAAGTATACATTATTATTCAGACACAAGCAATATTGAATCTGCGCTAAACAAGAGGGTATGAATTACGAGCAAGAACAAAATATACGTTAATTGATTGTGTTGTAATTACTTTGTCGGTACAAAGTAATTAGTCTCAAACAATCAATTAACGTATATTTTGTTCTTAAATAATGTAATAAATAAAAGTAAATAGATCGAGAAAATAAGCATTAATAACAAAATGGACACATCACAATAATAAAAAAATAGTGAAAGGGAATAAAAAAAAATTTTGGGTACCAATCTTATATCATGGACCAACGAATTAAGAAGACAAAAGATGTCTCTATCGCTAATAGGCTTAACAATAAAACCAGTAGACGCACTCCGGTTAATTGCTTACGATGTCTTCACACAAAGAGATTAAGGGCATTCTGTTTTATTATACAAATAAACACTGATACACTTATAATAAAAAGTTATTTTATTGAAATTGTCAGAGACAAAATGTTCTTTCTATTTCGTATCAATTTCAATTGCAGTTTTTATTAGGAGACATCTTTTGAGATTTCTGGGTAGTTGGACAGGGCGCTGTCTTCAGCTTGCCGCATCCAGCATCTACCTGCAGTCTTTCGCAGGTTCACACCTGGCAGGGGGGTATGTCCAGCCGTGGACTTCTGCAGGCTGATGATGATGATGATGAGGTGTAAATAGTTAAAAATTACTTTGAAAGTTAATTTCATAATCCAGAGAATTACAAAATAATAAAATATTCCGTTTGAAGTCCTCGAAAAGGGAAACAAAAACAGAATTAAAATCTACTTAAAATTAATTATGCTCCGTTCAAAATACATTTCAAACGATTAAAAATACGAGTTTTTCCTTAATTTAATCCTACAAAGGGATAATAATACATAATCAGCCCCGAAGGGTGGTTATGCAAAAAAAGCCTTAAACAAAAATGAGAGACAATATTTATGTCTCATACGTATCATTAGGCAGCTAAAACGAGGCCTCAAAATGTATGCAAATGTATTGCATTTAAGCGGAAAACTCGGGTGGAGAAAAATTGAAGCATTTTGTTGGAAGGTAAATATATAATGGGTCCATTGAAAAATTCATTTGTGTTCCACAAAAAAGAACAGTAGAGTTCAAAATATAAGGTGTAGATTTATTCGGACATAGGAAAGTGTAGATGTAATAAATAAACATATAATCCTGGACAGCATTATGTAGCCCCAAGCTAAGCAGAGCATGTATTACTAGATAACTGATATACATAATATCATACAATACATACATAGATTTTTTTATTATACGTAGAAATTGTCGTACAAACATTGGTCCCGATGCGGGAATCGAACCTGCAATCTCCTGCGCCAAAGGCAGTCTTTCGCCCACCGCGCCTCAGAGGTCGTCAATAGTAAGTAGGTAAGTACTTATAGCGCTATCACACTAGGGATTTGCAAGCGAGTCCAAAGCGTACAAACAAGAGAAGAACGAGGCGTGCTGCGAGCTCGCCGCGATTACGAAGGAAGCATGGAAAGAGTTTTGTAGTGTCTGATGCGTAGTGATGCATTAGCGGTGTCTTCGCTACGACTTCAGCGCGCGCTCATTGCGATCTCGTGGCGGGTTTTAAAATCACTCGCAAATCGCCAGTGTTATAAGGTCCTTAAATAAATAAATAAAAAATAAAATAAAAAGAGCTTTATTCTTCCTTACCAGCTAATATGTACATGAGAATATTGAATGAGTGGGTAGGTACAACATTAATTAAACATCTAGATTTCATACATTACAATTACATTAACGGAACCGTTTTGCTCCGATAAGGACCGCCTTCGGCGGTGAAAGCCTCCTCCAAGTTCTTCCATTCGCTCCTGTCCCTTGCTGTTCTGGTCCATGTGTTCCCCGCTACTTCCCTGATGTCGTCACACCACCTCTTTGTTGGTCGGCCTCGTCTGCGCTTGGCGTCTCGAGGGATCCAATTTGTGGCTATTTGGGACCACCTGTTAGGGAGAAGTCGCTGTAGATGACCTGCCCATTGCCATTTGAGCTTTAGGATTTTCTGTACCACATCATTTGCCTTAGTTTTCTTTCTGATGGTTACAAATTTTACACCGCTTTTAAATAAAAAACAGATCTCCAAAAGATTTGCATAAACGCTCAATATCAACACCATGTGAATATTAAAAACGATTATGACCCCTCAAAAATGTCAACGCACAGAATGACCGGTCGTTTTCACTGTCATTATTGAGATGACCAGCTATTAATAATGTCCATTTTTAAAATGACATCGCTTTAGAAATTGACGAATAAAAAAGCTTCACTTTGCGTATTGAATTATTTATGATTTCCCCAGAAGTGTGTTTGGCGTACAACATGGGATAAATTCTGGATTTTGGCGTCCAATTTGGGGCAAACATTTTTAGATAAATTGCAACAAGTGAATTTTTTTCTCTTATTGTCATCATCATCAGCAGTCTTCCCAGGGCAGGGAACAGGCAAATTCCTATTTTAGACATAATTTTAATTAGGATTTTCTCGCCATCTTGTTGCCTACTGAAGCTACCTCGTAGGTTATCGTAGCTATCCTGTAGGCTATCGTAGCTATCTCGCAGGCTATCGTAGATATCTCTTAGGCGTTTGTAGCTATCTTGTAGGTTTTCAACCGCGCAGGGAACAGGCAAATTCCTATTTGAGACATAATTTTAACTAAAAGAAAATACAACTCTATGTCACGCATTGTGTGCAGTAACGACAAACAGTTGTATTTGCTTTTTATTTAAAAAAACCAGCCAATAAGAAAGCCGGGTCTCTTCAAGACAAGAGTGAGTCTTTTAAAGCTTCGCGATACATCGTCGGCCACATTATGAATATCAATCAAAAAGAAAGGCAGATTATCGTCAACCTGTCAACTGATTATGAAAAACCTTTATTACATCTGTGTAAACCGTCATAACGATAAATATAAAACTCCCGAGTACCACACCACCTCCATCTTTCAAGAGTTCTTTTATCTATGCGTTGAATCTTTAACACCCTTCCCCCAACCTTACCGTACCTAGTGACCTACAAAGGGCGTTCCTACACTTGGCAGTTCTTTCAATTATTCAAAGTGTGCTTCAGTCACTGGGGGAAGTTCTAATGTAAGTTTTACTTTTTTTTATGTAAGAGGTTGGCACAGATGTTTTAATGGAGCGAGAAAGAGGTTTTATGCTTTGTTAGTATAAGATTTCTTATGTTTCTAAGGCCCGTATCATAAAAGCTTACTCAATCATCGATCTATGCTTGATTTCCTATGGCTAAAGCGTTACTCATAAATTGATGAATGAGCACAATTTCTTAATACGGGCCTAAGTAAGTTTCAACTTATTAATAACTAGCTTCCTAGCTAATTTATTTATTTAATAACTAGCAAAATTATAGTATTGTTTCATTTTGTAGTTGGCGTCGTTTTTCTTCTACAACACGGACTTCATTTTGTTAGAACTTATCGGAGAAGGTTTTTTCGCGGAATTGTTACTTAATATTTTCATACTTATATTTTGCAATGGATTTCCGCAAAGTAACGCCTGGATCTATTATTTATCTATATCGTTACCAAATTTCACGAAGATGGTATGGATAGTATATAATATGGATTGAAGTCTCTATTGCCAAAAAATTTAATCATAGGATTTTTATAGAATAATAATTTTTATTAAATAAAATATGTATATGCTGGACAATTAACACAGCATCATCTAGCCCCAAGCAAAGCAGAGCTCTGCTCAAGCTCTGCTTTGCATTTGTATGCATACAGAATACAAATAGTTTTTTTATTATACATAGAAAATACTGAGAAACACCCGTCACAAATATTAGTAGGTAATACATACAAACATTTGTCCCAATGCGGGAATCGAAAGAGGATATAATACCACACCGCACTTGCCACTCTCTCACCCACTCACTCACTTCTCTACTATTGGTGTTTATAGTGCAGGTGTTATAAAATGCAATGAAAAAATCTGCTGGTCTACCTCTAGGAGCCTTCAGCTAGGTTTCCTTACTAACGACATTAATGGGTTGAGTCGAAGGGGTCAATTTTTACGCCGCGACCGTCACGAAGACATGCTTGCTTCTAGGATAAGAGCTGTAAGGCTACAGGTAGGTACAGTCAGCTGCTCAGATATGTATACAGTCCCAAGTTTTCATTTTTATTTTACTCTGAACTTCTCAAATAAAAGTCGATGCACTTAATTTACGTACAAAGTAGTCATCGTACTTGTCAAAATGCGGTATAATAAATTATCAAAATTACCATGCACTTACTATTCAGTCAAATTGAAAACATGGCAGTGTATACATATTTTCGCAGCTGACTGTACCTAAAGAAATAATTTCTAACAAAGCTAAGAAACACTATGCTCAACAGTCGTTGAGCGTAGTGTTTCTTAGTTTTCTTTCTGTTGTTCTATGTAAAAGGCGTCCCTTTTACATAGAAAATGATGATAAAAGAAACTTCAACTTCAGCAAACATCAAATTAGCCCTGAAATAACATCTAAGTCCATTAATATTAATAAGTAATTTATTTTGCGGTGCAAACTTGAACCCTATCGAGTTGTAATAAAAGTTTCAATGCTACACGTGGTCGCGTAGGAGGACCTTTGTTCTCGGACCTTGGATGAATGTCAAGGAGAGAATAGCGATATTCTGAAAAAGTGTGTTCTCAACTCGGCACAATGCAGCAACGAATGAAAAACACTTTGTATTATTTTTCTGACTGAAGAAGAGTGCCTATGTGAATAGCTGGGATCTCTCGGATGCAGGTTTAATTTCGCCGTAGAGTTATTTTATACAATGGTTTTTGTTTTTTTTTCTAAAAATATGATAAAGTGAAATAAGTTAATTAAATAAAAGTGGTAGAAATATGTATTTTGAACCAATGAATGATATGGAATCTATCTTCTTTTAAATAATTATGGAAGAAAAAATTAAAATCCTTTACTTGAACAGCAATTCAGAGCCTGGATCTTGCGTATTTCAACACGCTATTATGTTAGCTTATGCCGGGTACAGACCAAGCGAACAAAGGCGAGCGAAGGCTAACCACTGAACGCGATTGAACTACTGTGGACGTCATGGCGAAAGCAAGCGAGCCCAAATGAGGGCCTTCGTTCGCCTTCGGCTGTCCTCCGCCGACTGTTTCTCATGTGTTCGTGTGGTGTGAATACAACAGCGAAAGCGAGTGATCGATCGTCGAATCCCACTCGTTAGCCTTCGCTCGCTTTTGTTCGTTTGGTCTGTACCTGGCATTAGAAGTCGTAGGACTTCCATTCTCATCAAAAGAAATCGGCAACCTTCTTACACCACACTGATGTACTAAAGAAAAATAAATATTTAAAGAATGCCGAGAAGGGATCCACCCAGTATTTCCAAGACCAAGGTCAAGGTCTAGATATTCGTTCTCTTGTAGTTCAAGGCCAGCAACAAAGGATGAACAGCAATCTCTGGAAAATGTAAGGAATAAACGATTTTAAATGTAAGGGAAATAACTTGTCTTGCGTCTTTGTAATGCCCATACATGATAACTGCAATCCTCATCTCGTTTCAACATCAATAAGACGGTTCTTATTGCGTACTTACTGGCCTACGAGATATCTACAAAAGTCTACGAAATAGCTACGATAGCCTACAGGATAGCTACGATTGCTTAGGAGGTAGCTTCAATAGGCTACAAGATGGCCACAAAATCCTACGAGATAGGGCTACTAAACTTGCGAAATGGTATCAAAATCCTAAGAGATCGTTACAAAAGCCTTCGAAATTGACGTACATTAATGTTGTTTTGGGATTTAAAGATCATGGCGCTTTGCAGATTACAGTGATCATGTATGGCCACTCTAAAGAAAATACTCTCTCTTCGTCTTGCTTCTCTATGTAGGTACTATATCTTTGCTTTTCTATGACAGGAAATTGCATCGCAGTTGTTTCACGATGAGTGGGTGTAGTACAAGTTTATTTTATAGAGCAATTGGTTTTAGATTAATGGTTCTCAAGCCATTAGATTGAAGGTTGTGTGTGATAGAACCTTGAAATTTCATTAGAAATGTTAGTTTATGTTTTGAAAACACATACGAAGCGGCGTAGTCAATTTCTAATAGCGTTTCTCTGTTGACTTAGATATCGACAAAAGTAATCAACGATGATCAGTTTTAAATTATTGTTTGTAGAATTTATTATTGACAAACTCTGTGGCGCGGTGGACTAAGGTCCGCCTGCGACGCAGGAGGTTGCAAGTTCGATTTCCGCCTTGGGACAAATGTTTGTACGATCTGCAGATATTTGTACCGGGTGTTCTGGTCGTTTTCTAGGTAGAATCAAAAATATCTAACTGTATATTGTATTGTATTATGTATATCAGTTATCTAGTACCGATAACACAAGCTCTGCCTAACTTCGGGCTAGATAATGCTGTGTGAATTGACCAGCATTTTTTTGTGGGTTATATGCATGCGTGTGATTTCAAAAACGCTGATTATTTTTATCTGTTTTCTTTATACATATACAAAATATATAGCTGCATATTTTAAATGTTTTGATTGTGAAAGTTAAGTATTGAAAAAAAAATGTAAAAGACTCGATCGCCAAATTTCTGATAAGACGTCACCGTTCACCGTTTTATCATGAAGATTTAGCAGCATATATTTTGAACGAACAAAAGAAAGAAAATAATTTATTAGACAACACAAACAACAAAAAATTATGGTTTTTATCAATAAGTTGTTTCTAATTGTATTTACAACATACATAAATAATCGACAAAAACCATGCTTATACCCGATTGGTACCTTTCTAGATAAAGTGATAAAAAGTCTTTTTATAGAAATTCGATATGATAATATTACCTGTGAATTGCACCTTTGTTTGAATGCTACCGGAATATACTCGTAAACTAGCATAAATAATATATCCTAGCACTTCTGGCTAATGAAGCATTATTTCGAATAATCACAATAGCGTCCAAAGATTACCCATTACCTACAAAGAATACATAATGAATGTGTAAGGGTTAACAACGAACCTTTCATCCCTTATAAGGGACATCTTCAGAACGAGTACTTGGACTAGGAGTTTTGTTTTAGAAGCGTATACATTGCCTTTTAAAAGATACATGAATCTTGTTTGCACCTAAGGTACTCACCTACTATTCATTTCACCCCCTGAGAGGTATACGGCATATGTTTTTCAAACTGAGCGGTTTTACCAATAAACATAACGAAACGTAATTCTTCCCGTATTCACCCAACAGAAAATTCGACCCAAGCACCACTTTGCTGAGACCAT
Organism: Eupithecia exiguata; assembly: GCA_947086465.1. Classification (NCBI taxonomy): domain Eukaryota; kingdom Metazoa; phylum Arthropoda; class Insecta; order Lepidoptera; family Geometridae; genus Eupithecia; species Eupithecia exiguata. Next base: position 2,692,123 of record OX352246.1, read on the forward strand.
CCGACCGCAACGTACAAACGGAATTAAAAAGTGCCATTTGACACTCTGTCACATTTTTAACCCGTCACTTGCATTTGCGAAATTGCGCGGAACCCCAAACAAATGGAAGCCGGCCTCAGATACGCAGACGACCTAATGTCTGTCCATCAGCCCTTAAATGGCACACGTCATTTACCAATTACTTTCACCAGCTACACCGAAATATACCGTTGCCTACCTTCCATTGCTTGTTTTCAACTCGCCTGCAAAATATTTCAGGAATCGAGCGAGCGATGGTTTTGATTTTCTTGGATTCAGTTGTTCGGTTCTAGTTTTGTGGTGGGAGGTTTGTGTTCAGGAATTATGGTCCGAATCCATCTCTGGCGTGATGACGTCATTCCGCATAGCAATGACGGGGGCGATAGGTGCTGTATTGTATTACTAATATGTTGTCTATGGTGGTATAGGGTGCGACAGGAGGGCTCTTGTCATCGATTCCCTTTTGTTGATGTTTTGTGCCTACCAAGGGAGCTTTAGCTTCTGATACTTTCAAATTTATAAAAAAACTTTTGAAATAATTTTATCTTTATTGCCTTGTCGCCCAGCGAGCTATGGAGAGAGCTATGCTCGGAGTTTCTCTGAAGGATAGGATTCGCAACGAATACATCCGACAGAGAACCAAGGTTGTCGACATAGCTCAAAGGATTAGCAAGCTGAAATGGCAGTGAGTCGGCCATATCTCGCGAAGAACCGATAACCGCTGGGGTAAACGTGTTCTTGAGTGGAGACCGCGACTCGGCAAACTTAGTGTAGGACGCCCTCCTGGGCTCCAGGTTGGATGACGATTTGCGAAAGACTGCTGGCAGATGCTGGATGCGGCACGCTGAAGACAGGGCGCTATGGCGCTCATTAGGGGAGGCCTATGTCCAGCTGTGGACTAATATAGGCTGATGATGATGATGATGATGAGGAGGATGACATACTCGTCAACAAACGGCTCTGTCAGTAGAACAGCGTTGGTTATAACGTGTTTACAACTAGCATGCTGAGACAGATACCGTTCTGTGACTCTTATTGACAGAAGCTTTGTCTTTTACTTTTAAATCAAGTTTGTTTTAACAAGTTTTAACAAGTTTTAAGTTACAATTAAAATTATAATCTTAGGTTCTATACTTCAATCCCATGTAAATTGTAACAGGCTGCAGTTTGCTCAATCGTTTCAATTGTAAATACTAGTTTTAATTCGTTTCTATCAGTTAATTGTAGTTTTCATTGTTTTCAACAAAGAATTTTTCTTCGTTGTTTTGTTACAATATATCACAATATTCTGTAACACCTTTCGCCTATGACCTGCCTATAGCTAAGCTATGTAATGTACATAGGTATGTTCATGTAATTGCGGAAGTGTGCGTCTGTTCTAACCCAGAGTTATTAGATTCCCAGTGCATTAGTGGGCTATGGGCTTGCTAATTGGATCCTGGTGCGAAGAAATTATTGGTGCCATGGGAAATTGGATTTAATCACCGTTATGATCGCTACTCAAGCTTTTAGACTTAATAAGTTCAATCTCTATCGATTATAATTTATAAAGCTAACCAGCCCTTAAGTAGCTGTAGATAACCTTAAGTGCGCTGATATCTATATAATTCATAATTTATATTCATTAACATTTAAAATAAACCATATCTGAAATTTTAAACAATAGTAAAATCGTATCTGACCTTTAATAATAATAAATTACACATGTCACAAACATTAAAAAAAATACATTATTAAACTAAAATAAATTATTATGATATAAGATAATATAGAAAATTACAATCAAATAATAGAATTAAATTAAAACTAGTACCTACAATTGAAATAATTGAGCTAACTGCAGACTGTTGCAAACAATCTACAAGTAGCTCAACTGATCCAAAACTATGATAAAACAATGTCAGCATTAATAAAATCATCATCATCATCAGCCTATATCAGTCCACTGCTGGACATAGGCCTCCCCTAATGAGCGCCATCGCGATGGCGATCGCGCCCTGTCTTCAGCTTGCCGCATCCAATAAAATCATATATACTTATAATTATTAACTAGTAGGTATATAGTAAATATAATATAACAGAGATTCTTATGAGAGAATGCAACGCAGCCAAAAGATTCGTGTCCAGTGAGTTACAAATCAAATACAAATCATTAATGATTCAAAATTTATGTTCAAGTTCAATAAAAAATCGAAACGTTTTAAAACGTACGATTAGTGTTACCAACACCAGCATACCTTCCCCGGATAAAAGCGTGATGGTGAAAATGCACTCTCTGCCCCTCCTGTCATTACGAGTATAATCTACTAGGGTGCCTAGAATGTAAAGGCTTTTACACAATGAACACTCATTCTTTATAGATAGTTCAGTGGGAGAGTTTGTCAGTAGGTAGTTCAGTCGGCCAAGTAAAGTATTTTTTCCAAGTAGGTATTCATTTCAAAGAACTGAAACTTAGAACTCTTTTTCTACTGGCGGACCAGCGCGCGGCATTTCCGTTAGCTAGCGCGCACTCATTGGCTTATGATGCATTCTTTCGCAGATTCGGTTTCGAGAACAGCTAGTACGTTAGCGGTATCAAAGGCCCGCCGGATGATTTCGTTAAGACTGGGACCAGAGACCTAATGACTTATTGATTTTTTCAACTAAAGAACTAGTGCTGTCACCGATTACGTGAGTGCTGTAGACGGAAGACAAGAACGCTGGTAGGACTACACTTGAAATTTTGCGAATACCTAAGCCTCCAATTTTACAGGCAAAACTAGTATTTACTATTGAAACAATTGAGCTTACTGCAGACTGTTGCAAACAATCTACAGGTAGTTCAACTGATCCATATCAATAGCGATGTCGGAAGCGTCCCCAAGACGCTGCCCGCATTGCCCCGCTGTATGGCAATGCTGATGCGAAGCGTCAGATACACAGATGTGTTTGATTTTTGTCGTAAAGGTATTCTTCGATTGCTTAATAGCACTTTTTATGTAAGAACTGCTTCAGACGTCTTCCAACAATAGAGAGAAGGCCTAAACAATACCCCGCACGGGCTGAGAAGATGGATAAAAAGATATCCTTTGGATGGAGAAAGGTAAAAAGTTAAATAAGAGTTGGTAGCACCAAAACTAAATTTTCAGACATATTACCTACTTCTAGCAAAGCCGCGAGCACGACCTAGGATAAAAATATTGGAATCCAACATCAAGTCACCATGGCATGCTGTGAGCGGAGATCCCCCAAACAGGGGATGTCGACAAAGCAGCGGTGAGTAATTACGGAAAATGGGGACGCAACTAGGTCACGGGGGTGTGGGATTATGAAGTACTTACTCGATGTGGGTATACCTTCCTACGTTTTTATAATGTTTATGGGGAGAATCACACTAAAACTTATGAAAAACTAGCAGCGCCTCGCGGTTTCACCCGCGTAGTTCCCGTTCCCGTAGGAATTTCGGGATAAAAAGTAGCCTATGTCCTATTCCAGACTATAATCTATCTCTGAGCCAAATTTCATCCAGATCCGTTTTGCCGTTCTGGCGTGATAAAGGAACAAACATTCATCCATCTATCTATCCATCCATCCAAACTTTCACGTTTATAATATTAGTGAGATTTACGTGCAGTAGCGTTTATCGTTAGCTGAACCCCTGGGGTTCCAAATCTCGTGATAAAATCAGTTTAAGAAAAATTTGTTTGTTTGAATTGAATAGGCTCCGAAACTACTGGATTGAATTGAAAAATTCTTTCACCATTAGAATCCTATATTATCCTTGATGATCGGGGATAGAATATATCCGTGCGAAGCCGGGGCGGACCGCTAGTATTCTATAATATTCTGTCGTAATATTCTAATTAAAAACTGTACATGTAAAGAAAATATACTTTTCTTTAATTTAAATGTTCCCGCACATGAAGGCTTCATCATGTTATACTGTCAAAGTCAGGTGGTGACATTGACAAAGACCGATACTAACTACTTGGTAATCTGTGGTCAAATGAAGCCTCTTGAATCTAGCTGCCATGCCCTAGCATTACGAGGGAAAATCTGTTGGAAAAGTTAATTGTGATTTTGGAATTGATATTGTGAATAATAGCATTAAATGTCGTTTCTTTCATTACAGGTAAATTTTGTTTGCTTAACGCTTTTACTATGTAAACATGATGTGAAACTAACATAATAAAACCTTTCATTACAGAGAAACTCAATTGTGTTTTAATTCACAAATCAATAAGATTACATCTTATATACATTTAATAGTATTAATGCCTGGCTGTATCTATTATCCTAGTACCTAATGCAACCCAGATTGTCATCAACATTTCAAAAGCTTTCAATGGATGGTCACATAAATAAACACAGCATGTATCAAAGAGGAAATTCTCTTTCATACACGCTCAATTACCTATCGTGATTAAGCGTCAGCGATCACAAACCTTTGGCTCGATTAAAACTTTCAATGCGAAAGGTTTACAAGCCCTGATCAAAGGGTGATAGCTTATTCGTTTGAATGGAAAATGTACCGCATATTCATATGAGATGTAAAAGTAATGGAAAAGACATACAAAGGGGGCCAATCCATAAATTACTGGAGGTGATTTTAGCCGTTTTTCGACCCTCCCTCCCCCTGTTGAGATATCGTGAGATTTTGCTAGACCCAACGTGAGATTTTTCAAAACACGTAATTTAATGTAAAATTAATTAAAAATGATTTTTCGTTTCGTGATGGCCTGTGACTCAAATTTGTCTGTTGATTGCGGTGCCAACCGCATTAATCTCCTTCGTTGGTAGACAGGTAAAATTCTAACAATACATAAAATACTGAGATTGTTCGTGTTGAAGCGAGATTCGAATATATTCGTGGTTAATTTTTCTGCGTTCATAAGGAATAAATGTAACGGAAAAGCAATTCGCCGCAAATGCTTAACGATTTCCTTTTCCAAAATTGAATCTCGCGCCAACACGAAACCAACAAACTTTAGTAGGAACTGTACACTGGTACACAACTGGTACACTTCCTTTTAACTTAAAGATCCGAGGAATGTAACAATCGAGTCAAACCCAACCACCCAACCCAAACCCTACGGGTTTAAATAGTGTTGTAATTTAAGTCCTACGTAAATTTAAAATTTAAAAATAACACAAGGGGTTTCGCAAAGGGGTTTTTCATATACCTAATGGTTATTCAACATTATTTAAATCCGTGTTGCGTGTTATTGGGTGTTTATTAAGTTAGGCTTCCCGTTATTTTGCCTGTGACGGTCGGACGGACGGTTTCTGTGGCTTTGAAAGGCTTGGGGTCACTTTTGAATTTCAATTGATATTGCTGGTTACGTGACGTTGACCATGTTTTAATTAAAAAGTTACAATGGATAGTTTATTTACGGTACCCTAGTACCTACCTACCTTATGTTTGTTGATGGTCATCATCATCATCATATCAGCCTATACACGTCCACAGCTGGACATAGGCCTCCCCCATACGACGCCATAAAGAGCGGTCCTGGAGATGTCTCTATTATTCAATCGTAAAGTACCGATCGCTATATTCGGGGGCCACGAGGGGAACGGGCGGCAGGACCTTGTCAAAAACAATGCAGTATCTTAACCTCAGATTACGTGTGTTGTTACTTACAAGATCAGTCAGGTGTGAACGCCAGCTTAGTTAACTCGCCTACGTTGTTTCGGTTAACTTAAATATATCGTCAACCTTTTTTCAAACATGAAGTGCGCGTCTTGTGGATCTGACTTTACGGACGGAGTGCAATGCACTAGCTGTATGAGGCATCTCGATTTCGGCTGCGCACAAGTCACGGAGGCTGGTTGGAGGAGGCTTGGCGCCGACAGGAGAGCGGCCTGGAAATGCTCCTCCTGCAAGGGTCTATCGCCGAAACCGATGCCACCGCCATCGCCGGAACCCGTCTCACTCGAAGTCATCATGAATGAGATACGCGACCTCAAGCGTCAGTTAGTCGGTTGGCCATCTCTTCTTCAAGACGTCAAAACCATAAAGGACGAATTGGTGGATCTAAAATCTAGTTGTGATTTTATGGGTTCACGCCTAGAGAGTTTCTCTGCAAGAGTTACGGAGGTTGAGTCCCGTGTATCCTCAATTGATAAAATGCAAGAATCTATTGACAGCCTGGAGAATAATGTAGCCGAGCTGAAGTACCAACTTGCTGTGGCTGATCAAAGATCACGCCTTAATAATGTGGAGATCAAAGGAGTGCCGATGAAGAAAGAGGAGAATCTCTTCTCGGTCATCGCGTCTATCAGTAAGGAGCTGAACTTCGACCTTCCAAGAGGCAATATTGACTACCTGTATCGAGTCCCGCTCCATGGGTCCAAAGAGAAGGCAATTATAGTTAGTTTTACTAACCGCTATGTTAAAGAGGATTTTGTTGCGGCAGCAAGGGCTCGTAAGTCGCTATCGGCTCCCGATATTGGCTTCTGCGATTCAGTTCGTCGTATATTCATTAACGACCACTTGAACGCGGACTCAAAGAACCTACTCAACAAGACGAAAGTCGCGGCGAAAGAAAAAGGTCATGCCTATGTGTGGGTTAAGTTTGGGAAGATCCACACCCGCAAGAATGACACATCACCGGTGATCATTATCAACAAGGAGTTTGATTTAAACAAATTACATTAACCTGTTGCTATAATCCAGGTACCTTGTTGTTTTCTCTTAAATGTAATTTTTTATTCAATTTTGTATTTATATATTCTGTAAAAATGTCTGTCTCTTCTAATCTCGTTTCTCGTACATGCACATTATTTATATTTTACCTACATGCCAAATTTGCACATTTTGTAAAAATGTTTGTCACCGCTGAGCCGAACGTCGACCGGTTACTAGCCTATTGTTTAACCGTGCTCGCTTGCTACGTTTTTGCATACAAGCCAGCTACCCTGCTTACACCCGCTATTATTCATATTTGCTCGCCTTCTCGCAATTGCAGGAATCTAACTCGTGACGATTTCGTTGTTCTGTATTATGTTTTTCTACCCTATTTAATTTTTATACTACTTTTGTCTTACATTAATTTATTGGAATATTTATATTTCACACTGTCGCTATGTTCTAGGGACCAATATGGATAGTTCGACTAAAAATAACTTAAACATATATTATCAGAATACCAGAGGCCTTCGCACCAAATCAGTTTTGTTTAAGCGTAACTTACATTTGACTTCGTACGACGTGATTATATTAACCGAAACTTGGTTGTTAGATAGTATTTTGGACTCCGAGCTGTTTGGGAACGATTATGTGGTATGGCGCCGTGACCGAGATTACGGTTTAACTGGTCAAACCAGGGGAGGGGGGGTACTTATTGCCGTACGAAAAAATTTACACACTATATTTCAGCCTTCTTATCAATCTTCGGCCGAAGACATATGGGTTACCGTATCTCTCAAGCAAGTTAATAAATCTTCACTTAATATTCACCTTAGCTGCTTATATTTGTGTGATCAAAACCAAGGCAATAGTTTCTCGCAGCAGCTTGAGAATTATTTAGCTAAATTAAATGATATTATGATTTTGAACCCGGATGATAAATTTATTATTGTAGGTGATTTTAACCTGAGTGGTGTAGATTGGTCGACCTGTGCGGATTCGGTTCATCTAATACCATCACGCGGCTTGACTTTTTCGGAAAAAATATTTATCGATGAGATTTCTACACATAACCTACGCCAGTTCAATGGTATCCGTAACATCTCGAAGGGCAGAATTTTAGATCTGGTTTTATCAAACGAAGACATCGTAGTTGCGGAATGCTTTGACCCCCTAGTGCCCATTGACCCACATCACAAAGCGCTTCTTATCGGAGCTTCTTTTCTTAATATACCTTGCTTAAAATCTCAGTCCTATTTAAAATATTTTTATAACAAAGGCGACTATGTATCTATAAACAATAAGATATCAGATATTGACTGGAACGCCGAATTTAATTCGCGTTCGCTTGAGGAGGCAGTTGAATTCTTTTACTCAATTTTAGACCAGCTTAAACATCAATATATCCCGTCTAGGTTGGTAAGTGACAGTTCTTACCCCAAATGGTATAGCCCAGCGCTCATCAAGGTAATAAAGGAAAAATATAGATATTTTAGAAAATTCAAAACTTATGGTAGATTGTGTGACTTATCTACATACAAACTTCTACGTAATCGCATCCAACTGTTAGAAGACAAATGTTTTACTGATTACATGGCATCCATTGAGAATGGCATTGAACATAACCCTAAAATGTTTTGGTCCTACATAAAAAGTCGTTCGAAATCAAATGGTATGCCTACCCATCTTAATTATTTGGAAACCTCTGTCTCTACAGGGGAATCAATTTGTGAAGCCTTCTCTAAATATTTTTATTCCACGTTTCTTGCTCCCTCTGGCACTTACTCATATAACGTCGACTCAATAGTCTCTCCTGAAGGTATCGAATGCGATATTTTTAATATTGAGATAGATCCTGGTGAGGTTCTCAAATTGATCTCTAGCCTTGATCTATCTAAATCTGCTGGGCCAGATCACGTTAGTTCTGTTTTCCTCAAATCATGTGCTCAATCAATATACATTCCTATTTCACTTTTATTTAATAAATCTATATGTTCTAGTACCGTACCCAAACTTTGGAAATCTGCATTTGTATCACCGATTCATAAAAAGGGCTCTAAATCAGAGGTAAGCAACTATAGACCAATCTCTAAGCTCTGTATAATTGCTAAAATCTTTGAAAGGATTATATACAATCAAATCTATTCCGCGCTTCATCAATCCTTCTCCCCTTTTCAGCATGGTTTTCTCAAAGGGCGATCGACTGTATCTAACCTTACTATCTTTAACGAGTTCTTATCTGAATCAATGGATAATGGGCACCAGGTTGACGTAATTTATACTGACTACAGCAAAGCCTTTGATAGAATTGACCATAAACTTCTCTTGTCTAAATTACTTATGATGGGTATTAGAGGGAATCTGCTCCGATGGTTTTCGTCGTACATCTGCAATAGGTCTCAGGCTGTTGTTGTCAATAATTATGTATCCAGCTGGGTACTTGTTCCTAGTGGGGTCCCTCAAGGATCGCTCCTCGGTCCCCTGCTTTTTCTTATATTTATTAATGATATTTCTACTTGTTTTGTTAACAGTCACCTACTTTCCTTTGCTGATGACATGAAAATATTTAAAATTATTGACACGCCTATGGATGCACTAGACCTGCAGGCTGATTTACATCGGCTCGATGCCTATTGTGATAAAAATAAATTGGATCTAAATCCTTCCAAGTGTTCAACAGTTACCTTCACTCGTAAAAAAACAAAAATTAAGTCAGTATATCGTCTTAAAAACCAGATTCTGCAGGACTGTTCTATTATTAGAGACCTGGGTGTGCTGCATGATTCAAAACTTCTCTTCGACTCTCATATTGACTCTATTATTGGCAAAGCGTCAAAAGCATTGGGTTTTATAATGAGAAGCTCAGCCAGCTTTAATAGATGTAAAACTTTGAAAATTTTATTCTGCACATATGTACGAAGCATACTCGAATACGCTTCTCAAATCTGGAGTCCACGATACGATATCTATATCAACAGAATCGAGCGGATACAAATCAAATTTATTAAATATCTTTGCTTCCGTCTTAAGGTCCCATACAGTTCATCTAATTACATTGATATTTGCCGTAAATTCCACCTTCTTACGCTAAGTAAAAGGCGCGATATCAATCTACTCAAAATAACTAATAACCATATTAATTGCCCCGAACTTCTTAGCAAAATATCATTAAATGTTCCCCAAAAAAGATTCAGATTTAACGAAATCATTCACATTCCAAAAGTTAGAACGAATTATCGTCAGAATTCGTTTTTGTGGCGAGTTGGCGACCATTTTAATAAGCTCTCCAAGCAAATAGATCTGGACCTCTTCTGTTCCAGCGTTAACTCCGTGAGACGGCGGTTGAGCTCTGACTTTTTCTCACCATCCGGCGAGGATGATGAGGATGGCTCTATATTGGCATGCGAGTAATGTAGTGCGGATTGTAAATTCAGTTTTTATTTTTTGCTTTAGTAATATTATTGCTTGTTTTTTATCTCACATTTATTATTTATTATATAGATATTTTTGCTATGTATGTCAATTCTATTAGTTTGTAGGTTATATGTTTACTTTGCTTGTTCACACTTTTTATGTATCTACTATTCTTCTTACACGTGAAAACCTTTTAATAGCCTTCCGTTTCCATTTTCTTTATTGTTATATTTGTTGTATGTGCTGCTGGTTTTCCTTTAATAAATAAATAAATAAATAAATAAAATAAATAAATAATCTTTTTAATCATAATTTACTTATTATTATTCATAAAGGAGGTTAGAAAAGAAACTAGTGACAGGCTACCGACCGATCGCTACAACTTATCGGGCTGTCATTTTTGCTCGCAATCACATTCGCCATCTTTACGATTTTTCGTAAAGATGGCGGTTGTTTACGATACAATATCGATAATTCCAATGATAGATTTAGTTTTATATTCTAAATGAACATCAATTGTATTTACTTAAATGAATAGTTTACGATTCTTTTGAATCTTGATTCTAGTGGCCATAAAAAATCGTTAAAATATGTCCGATAAGACTTTGCGACCGTTTTCGGTCGCCATACGATCGCTATCTTTGTCGAGACTGCTCGCCCTGAGCCGCCGTCGACTCCCTGCGACCGCTACGATGTTGTCGGTCCATCGAGTTAAAGGTCACCCAATATTCAGAGTTGTTTTAAATTGGAACAAAACTATGACAGAACTCTGGAATTCATGATCAGATTTTCGGAGAGACTACAATAATAATAACATTTCATGTTCTCATTTAGTTTTAAATATATTAACGCGTTCACTGCCCAGCCTTAATGGCGTGACTTGCAGGGGCGGCGCGCGGGGCGGCCAGTAAATCTCTAAGAATCAATCCTTAAACCAGTTTGTCATTTTTATTTATTTATTAATAACGCGGCAACGCAAAAGGTCAATACCATTGTATGTTTGTTTGACTATTTTGCAAAACAATGGTACCTGGAGGCTTGAAATCCATTCCCGCTAAAAGCAGGCCCGATCGTTTCGCAAATATTTAGCTGACAGGCTGCACGGAGGGGATGTTGTATTAAACAAAACGAAAATAGCTAAAAAATGTCACTAATATTATAAACGTGAAAGTTTAGATGGATGGATAGATGGATAGATAGATGGATGGATGTTTGTTTCTTTATCACGCCAGAACGGCTGAACGGATCTGGATAAAATTTGGCACAGAGATAGATTATAGTCTGGAATAGCACATAGGCTACTTTTTATCCCGAAATTCCTACGGGAACGGGAACTACGCGGTTGAAACCGCGAGGCGCTGCTAGTGAGTTATAAATACGCTGTACTACAATGGGTAAAGGTGTTTTTCATCCCCCATCTCGGAAAGAGAATTTTTGGTCTTCGATAACTGAGTGTAAAAGTCGTTTTTATTCGCTAGAGGATAAAGTAAATTAAATTTAAACTGTGGTGAATAAAGAAAACTTCGAAACGTCTAACGCCATCTTCTAACGGAAAGAGACATTAGTGACGCACAGGTAGGAACCATAAAACAAACCGCATGTATTTCAAGACCCCCCCCCCCCCAATTTTTGAATCCATCGCATGCTCGGTCATCAAAATTGAGCACGCGGTTAAAAAGCAACTTTGCACTCATGTGTAACAAATAACTATTCTTCAATCAATAGCTTTCTTTGTTTCTTGACAATATTTTTAATACTAGCTCTATTATTTGATTGTAATGTACTTCTACTCTAATAAATATACATAAGGAGGAAAGATTTGTTTGTTTGAATTGAATAGGCTTCGAAACTACTGGACCGATTTGAAAAATTCTTTCACCATTATAATTCTACACTATCCCTGATGAACATAGGCGATAGAATATACCCGTGTGAAGCCAAGGCGGATCACTAGTAGTTAATAAAGAGATATTATGGGCATTCTGTATCGTCACGGACGTTCATGCATCGGTGACGTCATACACAGAAGTCACTAGTATTGTAGCATTATAGACCGAAATTGAAATTGCATTTTAAAATCTCATTTTTACCTTCAAAATTCATTTTTAGGGTTCCGTACCCAGAGGGTAAAACGGGACTCTATTAATAAGACTACGTTTGTCTGTATGTCTGTCTATCCGTCTGGCTGTATCTCATGAACCGTGATAATTAGATAGTTGAAATTTTTCACAGATTATGTATTTCTGCCGCTGTAACAACAAATACTAAAAAACACAATAAAATAAATATTTAAGAGGGCCTTCCATACAACAAACGTGATTATTTTGCTCGTTTTTGCTCGATATTGATAACGGCAACAGGTGCTTGAAATATTTACAGAATAATTAGTTACACATATTATTCACTTTAAAAATAAATAATTGAATTAAAATAAAACAAATATTAGGATTCTCCCATACAACATACGTAATTTTTTCGCTGTTTTTATAGTTAATGGTGCGGAACCCTTCGTGTGTGAGTCCGACTCACACTTCAGTTTTATTATCTGGCAACAATAAGATATATTTTTTACTGTAGATGTCTAAAAATCAGTCATCACGCCTCCTTCAGTTCAAGCCATTATTCTGAAATCACCACATTTCAATACAAGTACATCAAGATACTCCGTTTATGGTTTTCTATGAATAACTGAATACGTCTAACACTGGAATAGTACTTACCTTTTATCAACCTTTTCCCTGAGGCCTTTGGAAATAGTGAATAGTGAGTGAGTTTTCAAAGGATTTTGCAAAGGAATTTAAGCCTTTAGCTATTACAAACTAGGTTTAAAATAAATAATAGAAGTAAACTGCTGATCTGTTATGAAAAAGTGTTTCATCTAAACGATTTTGGACCTAAAGTTTTTACTGTCTAAGGTAGATAATGGTTTGAAGGATGTCAGTAGAGTACCAAGTCAGCGCTTTGTAGATGGCTGTGACAGGTTATTGACAAAGAAGGTTTGCTTCTGTTTAAATCGATTATGATGAGTCGATATTTTAATTAAATTAAAAAAACTTGCTTATGCCCTCTGCTCGCGTTGTTACGGAATAACAGACATAGGGTGCTAACATCATAACCCTCCCCTGTTGGTAGTCGGGTAAAAAGTAGCCAAAGAACGTTTTCCCACGACGCACGACACCACACGACAAAATGCGGTGACAACTCCGGGCGTCATTTCTATGAACCTGTCGTGCTGTGCGGTGTCGTTGCGTGTGTAAACGGTTCATAGAAATGTATGACGGCCAGAGTCGTCACCGCATTTTGTCGTGTGGTGTCGTGCTGCGTGTGAAGTGTTACGGTAGTTAACGCATTCACTGCCCAGCTTATCCAGGTCTAGAACTACACAGATCACAGATCGGGGATCTGTGATCGTCTTTGACGTAAAGAGGTAACATCCAAACTTCCTCATCACGCTAATAATATAAATGCGAAAGTGTGAATGTTTGTCTCGTCACAAAAAATTGCTGAACGGTTCTGGCTGAAATTTTGAAAATATGTAGGTCTAGACCGGGAATAAAACAAAATCATTTTTTATCCCGAAAATCAGTTGCCATAGGATATAAATGACCTCTAACTTTTCCATAGAAAAAACGCGTGCGAAGCCGCGGTCGGATACTAGTTTATAATAGGTATTCGTTAGTGTGATGTGATAGTGTGGTTAGTACTCGCTACATATATTTATTTAAAGAAAATTATAATAACAGAATACAACTAATATTTACACTTAAATCTATTTACTAATAATCTAAGCCGTCACCAGAAGACAGTGCCCAGAATGCTGGCAGCATTGCCACGTTGAATGGCAATGCTAATTCGTTGACCGAAATAAAAGCCAGCATTCCGATGGATCTATTAGGAGGTTTTGTTTTAAATTTTGTTGTTTTGTTAGTACTCGCAATTATATCACTTTTTAATGACCAAGTTCCAAATGATTGTGTCTCTGTGTTTGTTTTAACAACCATTTTCAATTATATCTTTAAAACTCGATTATCAATTTTTACCGTCCCGTCCATTTACAAGGTAACACAATTTAAAAGCAATCCTGCGTCGATTAACATTCAAATTTACGTACGACCAGACATACAGAGTTACAAAGAATGTTGTAATGGAGTTACAATGATATTGGTTCCAGCTCTCACAAGCGTTGATATAAATTTTTAACCGACGCGACGAATAGGTTCTTTAATCGGCTGTATGTATTTTTTAAGGTCCCGTACCTCAAAAGAAACCCTTAGAGGATTGTAACTTATTCATTAAGTCCCTTATTCGAAATAAATTATTTTGTAACCCTTAGATGATCACTTTGTTGTCCGTCTGTGCGTCGTCGGTCGTCCGTCCGTCAACCCTATTTTATCAGAAACGCGTGATTATCGAGTTGAAATTAACATCTACCTACTACTCAAGTCTTTACTAACACAAGACAAACGCCAGAGGCGTGGAACAAGCGCGTGGTGGTACTGTTTTTTAAGAAGGGTGATAAAGCCCTTCTTAAGAGCTATAGGCCCATCTCAACAAGCATCCCGAACAAACCGAGTTTCGAATTTGATTGAATATCGTAAACCACATTCATACGCTCCGGCAGATCAAACAGAAGACAGAAGAGTATAATCGTCCCTAATGTCAAGCGTTTGTGGACTACGAGAAAGCCTTTGATTCAGTCGAAACCTGGGCAGTGCTTCAGTCTCTCCAGGGGTGCCAAATGCACCACCGGTATATCCAAGTGTTGAAGTGTTTCTAAAGCAATGCCACTATATCTATCCGGCTCTAGAATCACAGCACAAATCCGACCCCATTGCAAAAAAGGGTGAGACAGGGAGACGTTATCTCTCCGAAACTGTTCACCTCTGCATTGGAAGATATATTCAAGCTCTTGGACTGGGACGGATATGGCATCAACATCAATGGCGATTACATCACTCACCTCCGATTTGCCGACGATATACTCATTGTGCAGATTTGCTGGAAGACCTTAATAAGATGCTCAGAGATCTCAAAATTATTTTCGGACGGGTGGGTCTTCAAATGAACAAAAAATAATCGTAAGAGGTCCCAGATAATTTCGATGGAACCGACTAAGATTTCGTGGCTTAGTTGGTTAGAGCACATCCGTACTGAGGGTGTGACGCGGGTTCGAGTCCCACTGAAATCGAAATATTCGGGAACTTCTTTAAAGGACAAAAAATCATGTCAAATTCCCATGTCGCACCCATACCATGTATGTCCACGTTGGAAAGGATGTTATCGAAGTTGTTGATCACTATGTCTACCTAGGCCAAATAGTTCAATTATGTAAATTCATCTTTGATAAAGAGGTCAGCAGTCGAATCCAACTCGGATGGGCAGTATTCGGGAAGCTTCGCAATATCTTCTCATCACAGGTACCGCAGAGTCTCAAGACGAAAGTCTTTAATCAGGGTTTGATAGAAGAACTAAAGTCACCGACATAGCTCTCAGAATAAGTTAGCTGAAGTGGCAGTGGGCCGGTGATATAGCTCGCAGAACTGATAAATGGGTACCTAGTAAAGGTTCTCGAGTGGCGGCCGCGATGCAACGCGAAACGAGTGTTGGTAAACTATCAACTCGATGGACCGACGACATCATAGCGGTCCATCAGCCGGCAGAACGGAACCCAATTTTTTTCAATTAGAATAATGAATAATCTACTCAACAACGAATTAACAAAGTAAGTGCTATTTGCTTTTCAGTTTCGAAAAGCGTGAAGTCTCACTGAAGGCACAAAGTGGAATTGAAGAAGTCATCATAATAAATTCTAAATCATGCTAGTCAATCCAAATTATGTTTTTCCCAAGAAAAATAAAGTAGTCGCTGTAATAAATATATTTTATCAAATGTTATTTATTTTAGGAGGCATGAACCACGGCTTTTTTAGATACAAAATTGTGTCTGTGAAATTAGTCAAACTGTATTCTATTGTTCTTTGCATTGTTTTTAATGTAGGACTGTTGTGCAATGTCATATATATCCAAAGCTTTTTGCGGTATTCGTGGGTATTTTCGGTTGTAATCAAATATGATTTATA
This sequence comes from Eupithecia exiguata, assembly GCA_947086465.1. Taxonomy (NCBI): domain Eukaryota; kingdom Metazoa; phylum Arthropoda; class Insecta; order Lepidoptera; family Geometridae; genus Eupithecia; species Eupithecia exiguata. The sequence continues at coordinate 2,708,244 of OX352246.1, forward strand.
CATCTTACATCTAATATTTTTGAAAAAAAACTAATTCTTTCTTTAATCTGTTGGAAGAACTTTCTGTGATTGATTCAAAAAGTGGCATCGGCGCTTCCGGCGTAGAAATGAAAGTATTGCGTTTTTGTTCTGGATGGATTACTGTTAAAATATTGGTAAACGTAATTTTTTGCCCTGGTACGGGATGGTGCTTACCATTAATTAAATTCTTATGTGTTTTTATGATGACACTTAGTTCTGATATGTTTATTTTAACCTATGCATGTATGTTCTATGCAATATATAGTCGTATGAAGCAATTTGTAACCATATTAAAAAGAACAGAGTCAGACTTTTCAACTCAGCAATCTATGTATAGACTGTATATTGACACAATCGATAAATATAAAAAAGCATTTGACTTGACGGTAAGTAGGTAAAAATACGCACAACGAAGTTTCCAAACCTTGGTTATTTTTTTCAAATTTTCAAAATATTATTTATTTCAGATAATAATAGCATTGTGTTGTGACATTCCTGACATAATACTGTCAGCTTACTTCAGTTTAGTAGAATGGAGGTACCACACAATGAAGGTTCGTAGATATTTTCACGCTATTTATTTAACCATAACTGTATGTATAATACTTGAACGCTATGGCTACTTGACTATTAGTGGGATATAATTTTAACGTATTGCCTGATAAAAATATTGCAAAATGTAATTAATATATATTCAAGGTATTACTTATAAAAACTTATTTTAAAGTTTGAATAAAATAATGACGTGCCAAACAAAACGATAGTCTCTGTCATGGCTCCGATGACTGACTCGGTGACGTCACGCCTCCCACCACACCTAACAAAAATAACAACATGCACCGTAACCTGTGATACGTGTGGCGTCTCCAGCGATGCAACCAAACGCAGAGCATTTTCGGTCACGTGATCATATATCAAAAAATGTGTAATTTTAACCCCGTTTCTTACCTTTCTGACCTAAAATAGGCATGTTTTTAATAAAAATCACCTGATTACGTTTTGTAACGTTGTCACGGACTAGGAAGAAAACAATTTTCAACTTATTTCGTAGTCAAATAGCCTATTGTGTGAAAAACTATAGAATACACCTACTAACTACAAAAGTATACAGGGTGTCCCATGCAACTCGTACCAGCAAAGGTCTGTGGTCTGGGGATACCAATAACTATCGATTGTATCCCATGTCTTAAATCCAAAGCACAAGCCAAGTACACAAAATCTAATTAAACATATTTACATTAATAACCATTTACTTAAAATATAAATAATTTACTGCTGACATTTTCTAAATTAGTCATATTCATTGTTTGCTTTTGGGTCATCTATTACAGATTTTACTTACCTTATGCTTTCCTTTTTTAGATGAACGCCTTCACACTGTCATTTCAATATATCTACTTGTGCTTATCACTAGTGATGACATGGATTCCAGCCATTTTTGCCGAAATGTTATCTTCGCAAACAAAATTAATTAAATACGTACTTCATGACAAGCTAATGCAGGAAAGAGGTAAAAGCATAGACTTAGAATTTTCACTACGTTGGTAGTGAGTAAAGTATGGCACAAAGCCACTGTTACCACGCACGGAGAATTTACACACGTGCTAGCTTCGCTTGGTAACAAAATATATGTAAAAACGTCCTAGTTTTTCCCCTGTGAAACCCTGCGAACCCACGAAGGGTTGCAGTGGACGTTTTCACATACATTTGCATATGTGCAACCCACGAACACGCTACGCACTAATACGAGATTAATGACGTCATTGCTACACGTGTTGCTTGCTCGAATAAGGCACCTATTATATACTATAAAACGAAGCTATTATATATTGCTGTCAACGCTATGCACGAGCACGAGGTACACGTAAACCGGTAACGTAGACCCACGTTGACAAATAAACGTAACCACGCCACGCAGTTAAAATGCGTTGCATGGCCGTGCAACGTGCGCAGCGGTGAGATAGTAACTGATCAATCAGTAAAGTTGTCTCCGAATAAAGATAAGAAAAAAAACTGTTTTTTTTATTTAACAGACGAGCGAGCAGAGTTTGAGATCCGTCGGTTCATCCGCTACGTGGAGGCGCGCGGCTGCCAGTTCCGCGTGTACAAGCTGATCCCGCTCGACGTCAGCCTGGTCAGGATGGTGGTCAGCTTCTGCGTCACCTACCTCATCGTCATCATACAGTTTACTAAACTCTACTAGCTTAAGGCACGGTTTTGATGTGGGAGATTCGTTAGTAGCTAGGCACGTACCCACCACATTGATTAGATATTTATTTAATACAATTAATTAGTAGGTAATTCTGTTAATACAATTTAAAAAAGCATTCAATGATTCTTATTTAAAAAATTTATTTCGTTGGACCGTAAGAAGCAAACACGAGAACAACACTTTATTGTAATATAAATAATAAATAATGCTGGACAATTCACACAGCATTATCTAGCCCCAAGCTAAGCAGAGCTTGTGGTATGGGTACTAGATAACTGATATACATAATATTATACATTACATAGATAGATATTTTTTTATTATACATACAGAAAACGACCAGAACACCCTGAACAAATGTCTGCAGATCGTACACACATTTGTCCCGAGGCGGGAATCGAACCCGCAACCTCCTGCGTCGTAGGCAGGCCTTCGCCCACCGCGCCACAGAGGTCGTCATGATACATAACATGACATAAGAACAGCTTTAGTAAACATTTTAGACGACGGAACGTTTTGGGGTTCCGTGACCATCATTATTTAAGAATTTACCCTTGATATTACTAGCCCTGAACTCTGCTTACAGGCCTGATAGAAGGCATGAAGATGTAAACGCCCCCCATGGACTCCCTCTGAATAAAATTTCAAATTGCAAGATGTTAAAGTCCATAACCTGGTGAGATTAAATTAATCTCATCTCACTAATATTATAAACGTGAAAGTTTAGATGGATGGATGGATGGATGGATGGATAGATAGATGGATGGATGTTTGTTCCTTTATCACGCCAGAACGGCAAAACGGATCTGGATGAAATTTGGCACAGAGATAGATTATAGTCTGGAATAGGACATAGGCTACTTTTTATCCCGAAATTCTTACGGGAACGGGAACTACGCGGGTGAAACCGCGAGGCGCTGCTAGTAAGTATATAAATAAGTAAGCAAATTTGTGATTTATATTGACCAGTGATCGTCGTAGAAGTGATAGGATCCTTACGTTGTGATGTGCGTTGTGCAGTAACTCAAGATTCTTTTAGGAGCATTACACAAAAGATCTATTTACAAATAGTGGCTTAGTTGGTTAGAGCACACATACTGGTGAGGTGGGGGTTCGAGTCCAACCGAAATCAAAAATTTTTGGGAACTTATTTAATTTCTTAGAGATACCCAAAGTGCGGAAGCACTATAACAAAAAACCTTTACTTATCTCAATAATATGAATAAATTATATCTAGCAACGCAATTGCTTCTCTTCCGAGCGAGTCTAATTATCCTCTTAAACTTAGCGCTTGATCTCACTACTGCTTCGGCTCAGAGTGAAAAATCAGAATGTGATTCCCGAATGTGTATGAACAATGACGAGTAGGTATGAACCATCCGATAACAATACAATACACTTTATTGCACACCAAAAAATACAAAAGAAAAGAATACAGGAAAAGATAGATAATAGAGTTGCACAATGGGCGGCCTTATCGCTAAGAGCGATCTCTTCCAGACAACCTTGGGATGGACAAGAAGCAGTTGTACTCGTATAGACAGTGGCGTATTATTCAAATATACAATACATACAAAATATATATATAATACTAAAATACATATAATATAAGATAACGTGATTGATGAAGCTGTGCATCCACTGCTGGCTAGCCAGGCTAACCATCACTTAACCATCTCGCAAATTTTATAATTAACTAGCGGTCCGCTCCGACTTCGCACGGATATATTCTGCCGCCAATGTTCATATAGAATAATGTAGCCTTCATTATCCCTGATGAATATTGGCGATACATTATGTAAAATGGTGAAAGATTTTTTCAAATCGATCCAGTAGTTCCGAAACTACTAGATCGGTTTGAAAAATTCTTTTCTTGATTGCCTATTCAATTCAAACAAACAAACAAATCTTTCCTCTTGATAATATCAGTATGGATTAGGCATAAAAAATCTGCTTTCGTTTTGCAATCGGCCTTGCCATAATACTAACGGATAAAAAAAATCTGCGATCCGACGGCGACGACATTACGCAATTAACTCGTATGGGTTTGTAGGCTCAACCTGATTTCTTTTGCTCTTGTTGCAATTGAACATGCTGTCCATTCCCGGCCCTCGATCGAGGAAGGGCTAACTAACTAAAGAAAAGAGGCATTGTTTGTACAGTGGCAGAAAATATCTTCGTTTCTCAAGCTTGTTCTGATGAACCCAGAATAGCGCGAGGCGTCGAAAAACGGAGATAATGTTGTGATAATATGCTGCGTATCAATAGATATTTTAAACTAGTTACAAAATGTGAAACGGCTTTGGTCGGTTTTGCTTCAGGTTATGTGTGTGTCTTGTCTTGTTTGCGTCATCATCAGCCTATATTAGTCCACAGCTGGACATAAGCCTCCCCTAATGAGCGCCATTGGGGCCTGTCATCAGCTTGCCGCATCCAGCATCTGCCAGCAGTCTTTCGCAAATCGTCATTCCACCTGGTAGGAGGCCAACTTTGCGATTTAACTTGATTAATATATGATTTATTTTAACTTGATTTAACTTATAAATAAATAATGCTGGACAATTCACACAGCATTATCTAGCCCCAAGCTAAGCAGAGCTTGTGTTATGGGTACTAGATAACTGATATACATAATATTATACATTACATAGATAGATATTTTTTATTATACATAGAAAACGACCAGAAAACCCTGAACAAATGTCTGCAGATCGTACACACATTTGTCCCGAGGCGGGAATCGAACCCGCAACCTCCTGCGTCGCAGGCAGGCCTTCGCCCACCGCGCCACAGAGGTCGTCATTACTTATTTGCGTTACTACAGTAAATTGTGATAGCTATCACTTACGAAAGTATTTCTTGCAAAAATTTACTACACAACACTAACAATAACTCAGGTTTAAAGACACATGGAGTCAAAAGAGCAAATTAATCGTAATACCGTACTGTTACCTTAATTTTGTATTTGTAAAAAAAAAAAACAATTTTTATTAGTTCTAACATAACATCATCTTATGTTATGACTCTTCGAAACTTCATATTTTCTCGTTTTTGCTCTTTTTAATGCCCTCCGTTGTTTCCGAGATAAATGCATGCTATTAAGCTGGCTGGATGAACAGCAATCTACTCACTTGTTTAGATATCTATTTCGTACTTCGACAATAATAGACAAAGGTCGATAATTTTTGAAGAAAAAAAAATGAATTTGGAAAAGGAAGAGAATATAACAAAAATGAAAGGAAAATAATTACCGGTGATCTGAGGTCGGGAAGTGAAGGGGTTGAGTTTTTAAGGGTAAAAACGGTTTATCTCGATTTCCGGCAAAACTACAAAAACTATGGATAAAAGTTACATCGCAAAGTTGTAGGTAATAAAAAGAGCTACAACTTTTGTTCAGACAATTTTTTCATAGAACCTCAACTTATGTGAAAAATTCCAATATCCAAGTTGGTTTTATCTTTTTATCTTTTACAAATAGATATTTTTTTCACGACTTTTGGTGAAAACTTACCTTTTTTAATCCCAAACATACTGTATTTTTTTTTATTTAAAACATTAATTTTTAGGGTCCCTTTTACTAAGACTTCGCTGTCCGTCTGTCCGTCTGTCACCAGGCTGTAGCTCATGAACCGTGATAGTTAGACAGTTGAAATTTTCACAGATGATGTATTTCTGTTGCCGCTACAACAACAAACAACAACTAAAAATCAGAATAAAACAAATATTTAAGGGGGCTCCCATACAACAACGGTGATTTTTTTGCTGTTTTTATAGATAATGGTACGGAACCCTTCGTGCGCGAGTCTGACTCGCACTTGACCGGTTTTATTTCAAGTTATTCTGACTTAATATCGAAAAGCATCCTAATTTTTTATCGAAAACTCTCACATCAAAATATCAGGTTTTTTTAAGTCTTTGGGCTAATGAGCTTTTTGTTCGTTAAATCTCTACTTCGCCATTGAATGAATTAATTAATGAACACCTTTATCGTACTAAAAATTTACATGAATAATAATCTGATTTAAAAAAAATTAACAGTAGGTACATAAGGCGGCCTTATCGCTGAGAATGTTTTGTCCGAGGCAACCTTGATGTTTAAAGGTGATAAAAGTCATTTATAAAGGGATGTTATCCATGATTTGATTTTTGAGTTTTCCAATATTTCTGTAATATACATGACTTTTTTGTTAAAAGTACAAATACAAATACAAATTATTTATTACCAACAAAATTTACATATACATACATTAAATCAGAAAAAGTACTTAGGAGCTAAATATAATAGGTTGTAGGTATGTCTAATAGTTTGGCGACGGCCCCACACTAGGCTCACGGCCCAAAAGGTACAGTAAGAAGCGCTAATTGGTATCTCCCTCACAGTACATTCATGTTCTGTGAGGGGGATACCAATTAGCGCTTCTTACTGTACCTTTTTTATAATAACTAGACAATTCTACCGGATACACCGCTTGATGCAGTAGTGCAGGGTCTACTGTTTTCATTCATATGGCTACCTCTACGCGAAACCTGTAACTTGATAGACGTTCTTTAAATTCGGACTCCAAAGCACCCCTAAAAATTATAATCACATTAATTCACACACACAATGACACTCTGACAGACAGACTCTATTTACATTACACAACCAACGAATCGGGAATTACTCAAGTAAAGTACCTAAGTGTTAATAGGTTTTCTGTCTCAAAAACTATGAGTGAGCGCTTACGTGGGCATACAAAGTCGATTTTATACATAGGTGTAGGATTTCATCAAATAAAGAGCGTTTGTAATTATAAGAAACGGAGTTTATTAGAAAGAAAATAGCAAAATGCGACGCGTACAATTGAGCGGTAAAATCACAAGGGAGGAAGAGACAGTAGCGCCACATAGCGGTGCTAAGAAAAATTTAAAACTACTTCGGATGCGTTCCATTTCTATCAATAGGTATATGAAGCCAAGAACAGGGCACAGGAGCGTCGGACGTCCAGCCGCAAGATGGGCGGACGATATTACAAACGTCGTGGGGTAAACCTGGATAAAATTGGTACAGGACCGTGTGGAGTGGCACAAGAGTTTGGAGGCCTATACCCAGCAGTGGGTGAAGTCGGGTTGTGGATGATGATGAGGATATGAAGCCATCATACTAAATTCAAAAATTATGCTGGTCAATCCAAATATGAATCCTAAATAATTATACTTTTTTAAATAAAAATAAAGTATTCACTCAAATGGATTTATTTTATGAAATATTATTTATTGCATGAGGTATGAACCACCGTTTTTTTAGTTACAAAATATCACCTATGAAAGTACTCATCATCATCATCATCATCAGCCTATATCAGTCCACTGCTGGACATAGGCCTCCCCTAATGAGCGCCATCGCGCCCTGTCTTCAGCTTGCCGCATCCAGCATCTGCCAGCAGTCTTTCACAAATCGTCATCCCACCTGGTCGGAGGGCGCCCTACACTACATTTGCCGAGTCGTTTGCAGATAAATAACCTACAGCAACGGTTGACAAATTGATGCCCGTTTCGTTATCGTCTGCTGTATCCAGCATTTACCACAATCTGTGTAGGTAAATAATGTTATTTACTAATATGGTTTATACGAAAAATTATTTGAGTAACTTATGGATTGTTACGATTGTAGATAAATATGATCTATACCTACACTATTATTGCGGTTAGTTTGGCAATAAAAAGGTATAAAACATGTTACATTAAATTTCGTTATAATGATAAATTTAGTCGCCATTAAGACGAAATTTCATGTAAAATGTTTTATAGGGTAAGGGGATATATGTTGGTGATATAAGTAATTTGGTGATAGTTTTTTACCAGATTACCACAACGTTACCTATGCAAGTACATTCAAGAGACAGCGCTAACGCGTTGCCACGAGTAAGAGGAAGATAGACATATATGCTGCGTTTCGCTGCAACGTTTCTGCGTTTAGTAAACAAACTTTTTTGATAATTGTGCATCAGTGGCGCCATTGTTTACTGAATGTCGGCAGTGTTTACGTATTTGTAATAATTTATTGATTGTCATTGTTTTGTCAGTGTTAAAACTTACTAAAATCGATAACTAAACTAATGATCATTAAAAAAAAGCTATAGTGAAGTCGTGACACGGCCCAGGTAAGTTTTTATTTCTTAAGTTCTGACCGTTATTTCTTAGTGTTTTTGTCAAAGTTTTGGATACGTTTTTGAGAAGGTAACTTGAGATCTATTTTGCGCTAATATTTGAAATGAACTACAGAAGTCTATTATAGAGTTCGAAAGGTATTATATTGGGTAAATCGATGATGTGTTTTATTTAGCATTTTGAGGTTGTTTTTTTTATCACCAAATTACCTACATATCACCAAATTACCTACAACTCACGTTTTTTACCTACAACACAAGTTTTTTTTGATATCACCAAATAACCTATTTTTTGTTTTTTTAGATTGGCAATGGAAAAAGAGAGTAAATATAGAAAGTATAATGTTTAATACTAAACGGTCATGTTTTTTTTATTTAAGTTCAAAATATCTGATTAAATAGACAATTTCCATTCTATCACCAAATTTCCTACCCAGTATCACCAATCTACCGGACCATGTCGCCAACTTACCTTTCATTTCTTCTGTTTTCAATTGACATTTATTCTCATTATTTTTAGATTTTTGGTGTGTAAACTGATCTCAGTACTTACTTTAAATATTAAATAATACATTAAAACAAAATTGACTTTTTATTTGGCTACCAAATCCAATAAAATTAGTTTTTGGCATTTTTATCACCAACATATATCCCTTTACCCTACCTTTTTATTGTAAGGCAATTTTACCTGATCCACTGCACTACTTTGTTCAACCAGCTACCTGTTCATGAAACCACCTACATGATAGACGTTATTTGACTCTGACTCGTAACGGAACCCTAAAAAATATAATTACAATAATGTAGACACTAGATCTACACAATCAACGAATTGGAAATTACTCTTGCAAAGTAAGTGTTAATAGGTTTTCTGTATCAAAGAATGTGGGTCTTCAGTCACTTAGGCTAGTCATACAAAGTTGACTATCATAAGCCATCATATTAAATTTAAAATCATGCTAGTCAATTCAAAGATCAATACTAACAAAACCTTTTTTAGGAAAAATAAAATATTTACCATAATGGACTTATTTTATCAAATATCGTTTGTTATAGGAGGCATGAACCACGGTTTTTTTAGATTTAAAATTGTGCCTGTGAAGCTTTATTCTTTCGTTCTTTGCGTTGCTTTAAATGTTACAATATTTATAAATTTGATTTTTACCACAAATGTATTGCGATACTCGTGGCTTTTAACTGTTGTAGTTAAATATGATTTGTATATCTTACATCTTATATTTTTGAGAAAAAATAATTCCTTTTTCGATCTGTTTGAAGATCTTGACGTGATTGATTCAAAAAGTGGAGTTGGTGCGTCATCAGACGTTGAAATGAAAGTATTGTGTTCTTGTTTGGGATGGGTTTGTGTTCAAATCGTTTCAAACGTTTCATATTGCTTTGTTACCCATTGGTGCTTATCATTAGTTCGATTCACAGTTGTTTTTTTGATGTCAATCAATTCAGATCTTTTTATTTTAACGTATGCATTTATGTTCTATGCAATTTATAGTCGTATGAAGCAACTTAGTATCATTATAAAAAAAACTGAATCCGATTTTTCAACTCCGCATCGTATGTATGGGCTATATGTTGACACAATCGAAAAATATAAAAAAGCTTTTGATCGAACGGTAAGTAAAAATACTCACAACTACGCTGTATTAAATATTTAGTTGTCCGATTTATTTATATTTTTATATGTAACAACTTGCAAAATGTAATTAGTATTAATTTCAGATAATAATATCACTGTGTTGTAACATTCCTGATATAATGTTGTCTGGTTACTTCACTTTAGTTGAGTGGCGGTACCACACAATGAAGGTTTGTTCGAGTAAAATATTAACATGAAATATCTAAGGTTGGATGATGATTCTTTGTAAATAGCAATATAATAAAACACTGTTTTAACCAGATTGATCGTGTATATTTTATATTTTGTTTATAACCTGACGTTTCGGGGCCTTTTCGGAGGTTAAAACAGTGTTTTATTACGAGTTCTCGCGAAAATAACCTTAGAATATAGCAATATAATCTGATAAGACTCAATTCTGCCAGTGACAAGTAATGGAAAATAATTGTTGATATCTGAGTCATCAAATTCTGTAGATGGTTTGATATATTCAACAGAGCTATTACGAGTATCATATTTATAGGTGGGGTACCTAACTCTAATGAATTAAAATGCTAATGATTGATGAGAGATATTATAGATTATTTCAACCTTGATGTTTTTTTTTAGATGAACGTAATAACATTGTCATATCAATATTTTTTCATATGTTTATCGTTATTGATAACATTGTTACCAGCCATTTTTGCCGAAATGTTATCTTCTCAAGCAACATTGATCAAGTACGTTCTTCATGACAAGTTAATGCAGGAAAGAGGTATATATATATATATATAAATACTGAGAAGTCGAACATACCGATCAGTCAGAAAAAGTTGTCTTACTGAAAAAAAGAAGACAATGCTATCGATTTGGTGTTTTATTTAACAGATGAGCGAGCAGTGTATGAGATCCGTCGGTTCATTCGCTACGTGGAGGTGCGCAGCTGCCAGTTCCGCGTGTACAAGCTGATCCCGCTCGACGTCAGCCTGGTCAGGATGGTGGCCAGCTTCTGCGTCACCTACCTCATCGTTATTATACAGTTTACTAAACTGTACTAATATAAGACATAAGGTTTTGGTAAGGAAGACTTGTTATACATTACTATTTTGATAAAATTTAGGAAAATCTAATTATTCTTCTTGTCACAGCGTACGAATATTAAAAAAATATTATAAAAAAATGTTAATAATTATTATTATTTACATGATAATTAAGTTAGATATTATGTCATTATTGTTTTAAAATTAAATGTTCATTATTATTCTTTAGACATTTTACCCTAGCTACCTACTCCACTAGTAAATTTCATTAATATATGAAAATTAGACAATAGACTTTTGTAATCCATTTAGACATAATGTAATATGTGGTTTTGAATAACGTTATAATTTTTTTGTATGATACCTTCGTTAGCTTCAAATCCAAACAAAATGCTTCATTTCAATGTATTCGAGCAAAAGGTATGCAAAAATTAACCGACAACGCTATCTGATACTTAATGTATCTCAGGCCTGAACCTAGGAGCGCGTTGAGTGCTTTTGATGCACTGGGAACCCTAAAAAAATGTTATCAAAATAATATATTTATACTTAATCAACTAACTAGAAATTAATAAAGATATCAATAGCATTCTGTTTCAAATAGATTGCAACAAAGTCGAATAACTACCATTCGATACGAGGTTCAAGATCATGCTGGTCCATCCAAATATGGCTCTAAACAACGCCTCCTTGAAAAAAAATAAAGTGTTCGCAATACTAAGTATATTTTATCAAATATTATTTCTCTTAGGAGGGTTGAACCATGGTTTTTTTAGGTATAAAATAGTGCCGGTTAAACTAGTGAAACTGTATTCTATAACAATTTGCGTAATATTGAGCGTAACAGCATTTTTATATGGCCATTTAAATGGTAACTTTTTGCGATCCATGTCGTTTTTTTCGATTGTAACAAAATATAATTTATTTATCTTGTATCTAACATTTATAAAACCCGATTATTCTCTCTATGATCTGCTTCAAGAACTTTCTCGAGTTGGTATGAGACGTGGATTTGATAGCACGTTATTGAACATAGAATTTAAAATATTATGTTCAAATATCGCATGGATAAGCTTAAGATTGTGTTCATTGTTAATGTATTGCTTTCTTTCTAATCGATGCGCTACAATTATGTTTTTATTTTTGGACTTAACAATTAGTTCAGAGTTTTTTATTTTAACCTATGCATATATGTTTTTTGCTGTTAATGGTCATCTAAAGCAATTTATCAGCATATTAAAAAATGCTGAATCGGATTTTTCATCGCATCAGTACATGTATAAACTGTACGTTGACACCATTGAAAAGTATAAAAAAGCCTTTGACCCAACGGTAAGTTAATATACGGCTGTGTATAAGTGTAAATGTGAACATTTTTGTGTTCTATCATCTCCGAAGCTACTCAACCTTAGATGAATGTAAAAAGGGAGACAAGGTACTAGCTTCTCGAATGTGGATGGCTCAAATTAGGTCCAATTAAGTCCACTCACTTCAATCATAGTTGGACAAGTGGCGCCGGTGCTCATGTTTCCGCTATGAGCTGACAGGGATAGAAATTTAAGATACATTCGTGCGTTAAAAGAGATAGCAATACACGTCTTGTTGCGAGTCGCCGTAGCTATATCAACTGATAATGCTGTGATAATGCTGTGTGAATTGTCCAGCATTATTGTTATTAGTAAAATAACTCAGTAACATTAAGTTGATTATATTTTGTTGAATCTTATCAGTGAAGGTTTTGAGCGTAATTGAATATTTTACGTGTATATATTACAAAATTATATTTTCAGATGTTAATGTCCCTGTGTTTGAACATTCCTGAAGTCATGGTAGCTCTTTATTTTACTTTAGAAGAATGGCGGTACCACACGCTTAAGGTATTACTAACCTAATAACCTACTTAATTTAAAGTACATTAACTGATCCCGCCGCAGAAGAAAATATTTTTAAATTATATTGTTTCGATTATTGGGAAACAGGCCCAGCAGTGGGTGATAATGATGGTTACTATAATTTTTATATGTATCTCGTCATCATTTTTATTATTTTAATCATGTTCCTACTTTGAAATATTTTAAAGTAGGTTATAATATATTTGTACATTTTAAACCTAACCGTAAGTAAGGTATTAATGTTTACTTTTTAGCTGGACCTCTTGACAATTTGTTTTCAATATTACTTCCTCTCGTTAACATTGGTGATAACATTGACACCACCAATTATTGCCGGAATGCTGTCTCTTCAAGCAAAAGTAATTAAATGCATCCTTCATGACAAACTGATGCAGGAGAGAGGTAATACAAACAAACATAATAATATCAAAAATCTTGATAATCAGGAACTCAAAATAATGGTATTTTAAAAATAATATTATAATAGTAGATTGTGCCACAAGGAAACAAAATAATGTATTTAGGGCGAGAGCGATGACGCATGAGTGGAAAGCGAACTGTAACTACGCAGCGTGGATATACCAATCAGGAAGTTTTTATTTTTAAATCTCTAAACCATAACAATCAACGGTGGTCCCTTTGCGAAAGATTCTAGTGTATCCTAAGCTTATTATTAGTGTATTCAAAGTACATCACTCGATGTTAAATAATTTTGTTACCGTGTGGCACACTCTACTTTTCATCCTAATCTAAGAGAAAAAATCATCAAAAATAAACAAGAGATGCTTTTAGTAGTGACGAATATTAATTAACAGATTTATTTGCTTCCTTTTAATTTTTCCATGTAATAAAAATTTCATAGGCTTATAGATACTTTTCTCTCGATTTGTTTGGTATGTAAAGGGATGGTAGAGTCCCTTGTAAGAAAATCTACTATTAATAACTCTCAATAACTATTAATAATGACTCTATAACACTAGAAAATAATTTGTGTAGTGTACACAGATGAGCGAGCAGTGTATGAGATCCGTCGGTTCATCCGCTACGTGGAGTTGCGCGGCTGCCAGTTCCGCGTGTACAAGCTGATCCCGCTCGACGTCAGCCTGGTCAGGATGGTGATCACCTTCTGCGTCACCTACCTCATCGTCATCGTACAGTTTACTAAACTCTACTAATGTTATCTATTGTAGGTGTTTATTAAGTATATCTAGTCACCAAGTACCACCAACAAAAGCTTTGCTTAGCTTGAAGCTTGATGGTGCTATGTGTATTGTCCAGCATTAGTTATTTTTATTATAAGTAATATGTATAAGGTTTGTCAAAGTTATTAGTAGGTACAACGTTGAATAACGCACCGATATTCACAGTATGAAGTTTACAAAAAGCACAGGTTTTCGCGAGTTACATGAAAGTTTGTGGTGTATTCAATTATTATCAATAAATTTTGTCACTTACACTTTAAGACCATTTTCTTTCGACCTTCTTGTCTTTCAACTATTTGGCATGTTGACCGCCCACTGTAGCTTAATTACATAAGTGCCTAAGTCTTATCACCCCCTTTTATCCGACTAAAGGGGTTGCTATCAAGGGATTTTTCCTGTGAAAGCATGGCTATGAATAATTGGAAGTTACACCCTTCAGGTCATTGAACTTGCGTCCCTAAGCAGAGCCTTGCGTAGGTATGTCAGTGTGTCAGCGACATCTATATTGTACGCGAGTATGGACTAACAGATAGTTTTTCTTAGCGAATTGAAGAATGTTTAATGTTGCTAGTTTACAATACAAAGACCTGACAGGTGCGCATGATAGAATTAGGTTCTAAGATCTAAGGCCGCCATTTTAGCATGGTTTCTGCCAAGTTTCAGCAATGCGACACGGAGGGGCACTTCGCTGCTCTGCAAGCAAGCACCTGTGGGACAGCGAGTGTATGGGTGGCAGTCTATGTATCAACATTAACACATAGACTGCCACCCATGCACCCATGCTTTTTAGTGTGGTAGCCGGCAAATACGAGTATAATGTATGAACTTTATACTCGTATTTGCCGGCTACTACACCTAGGGTTTATACTTTATTCAAAACATTCAAATGATTGAGTATGTCGGTTCTGTTTTTATTTGTCTGCGAAAAAAATAATATTGTAAATGTCAATCTATGAGTCTATGCCAACGTAAAATGATATAGGGTGACTTTCTTTGTGGGGAGGCTATGGTCTAGGTTTTAATATCCGAGACCGGTATTACTTTGTTTCAAAGGGACTCACCAAAGCAGGCTGTAGAATGCAAGCTAAGCTGTTAATCCAGCTTCATCATCATCATCATCAGACTATACATGTCTATACTAGAAATACCTCCTCTTAAAAGCTCTAATAATCTACCTAGACTAAAAATCAGAAGCTTGCTTCATCTAAATTGATGACGACTGCTCAACATCCCGACGACCGCAGAGGTGCAGTGGGTGAATGTCCATTTGCAACTCAGGAGGTTGAAGGTTCGATCCCGCCTCAATCCGTGCTCTGATGATGCTGTGTGGGTTGATGGTCTAGTATTATAAGCCATTAGGTACTAAAAGAAATATAATTATCATCCCACTTGTAACGCAAATGAATTGGACCTTTGTAAGGCTTGATTTTTGGATTCAATGAATAAATTCAAACAAATTGTCAAACATGTCCTTTGTAAAAAGGTTTACTAGAAAATATCAGATTATCTAGACGATAAAAATCTTGGGATGACTTTTGCTCCAACTCGAAAATTAACATTCTAACAAGGTAAAGGTTTCTTGTTCGCTTCTTTACTTTACCTTAGAAAGATTGAAGTGAACAAAAAATCAAAGGGATCACTTTATTTCCTAGTTTTACATAATCTTGATCTTGATCAAGAGTCCTGTAAGGTCGCTACACCGGTCTAATGGAAATAAAGCACTTTGATTAGGAAATGACGAGTTTGGGAATGGACTGTTTAGGAAGTAGACAAAAGTTGGATTTGAGGAGTAAAAATGCAGTAAAAGAACTAGACGATTTAGGAAGCGGTCAACTTTGGAAGTGGTCAAGTTAGGAAGTGGACAAAGTCGTCCTGAGGGGATGTTTGGATACTTGGACTAACACCAAAGTGCTTTATTTCCTTTAGACCGTCATTTTTTAATAGGCCGTTTAACTACCAATAATGCTAAATCGCTAGAAGCATGGGATTAATAATTTGCATGAAAGATAAATCAAACAGATAATGTGAAATTTCAAAAAATGTATTTTATTTGATTTCGACGACTGATAACGACAATAGAACATTAATTAGAATCAAATAATTATCAAATCTTTATTAAAGAAGAAAACTACAATCAAATAATAGAATTAAATTAAAACTAGTATTTACAATTGAAGCAATTGAGCTAACTGCAGACTGTTGCAAACAATCTAAAGGTAGCTGAACTGATCCATATCAATACCAGTATTTATTAAAAACAATCAATTTACGAGTTGTAACAGGGTCATTTGGTCGTTGAGCGTAACAGTTCGGTTAATAATTAATTTATCAAACTCTGTGTTGGAAGCACTGGTGACTAGTAAAACAGGTTTTAAAACCTATTGCTGTCACCAGTCTCTCTCAATTATGCCATCATCATGATGATGATGATAACCTAGCTTTAACAATTAACTATATTCACCGCACATTGGTTTATTATTTATTTATATTATTGGTTTTGTTTTCTAATCGTAATCAAAATACAATCAATGCTCGTCGAAAATAGTATGAGTGACTCACGAATACATCTAAATTGACAAAGCTGATTTAGATGAAAGCTGGAAAATTAAAATATCTAACAAGATTGATTGTCATGGGTAAACTGTATGATAACAATGAGGTAGGTGACACAGAAGCTGATCACCATCCCAATGAGGCTGACGTCCAGCGGAATCAGCTTGTACACGCGGAACTGACAGTTGCGCGCCTCCACGTAGCTGATGAACTGATTTATTTCCGACGCGTTATCGTTTTCTGAAAGCAGACAGTCTTTCGTTATCTTGGTACGAGTTCGCTATGTTTTAAACATTGAGTTCAGTGCTTGAGCTCACGGCCTGCCCATTAGTGCAAACAACAGTCTAAATGCCGCTATTAAAATGCTCGTTGGGAGTGGTTGGAAACTAATATATTAATTTCCTTTTGCGATAACAATGGGTTTTTAAACACACACAAGTAAACTTGGAGAAGCAGGCAGCCAGAGCACCAAATGCTTAACCAACAACTAAATGAATGAAAACGCTGACAATTCAGTCTCACAAAAGCTCATGCCAGCTTGGACGACATTGCCATAATTTCTGGAAATTGAAGATCGTAGGTACCTGTCTTCTGCATGAGCAGTTTTTCGTGAAGAACGATTCTGATCCTGTCAGTCTGCGATGAAAGTTTGGCTGCGCACACGGCAGGTGCAATTGTCATAACCAGGGCTTCAAATGCCATCGCGTAGTGTGTATGCATTACCAGAAAAAGTGACTGTGAAGAAAATTGATTGTTAAAAAAAGTCCTGTGTAGCAAATAAATTTTTTTTTTTGACCAAAGCAATTTCTATCCACTGGTGGGTATTGCCATTTAACGGTAGTGTCAACTTTTTTGATAGTATCACTTGGGTCTATGGATTGCAATGCTGGATCCAGCAATCCAGCTGTATCAAGAACAATTTGGCGCTGGATTCAAAATAGAGAAAAAAAAATACAATGAATGCGTGTCAAATCATCCCGATCTTTGATTGTTATATGACAATCAATGTTATGTTAGTTCGATTAATTGATCGTAATTTTCTTTGTTAATAAAGAGTATAGAACCATTATATCAATTTTATTACATATTTCTAAACCAAACTAGTGTTAAACAAAATTTAATATAACCCATTGAGTCTTAATTAAAAACCGAATTGTGAACTAGTAGATACTGATTTTAAAATATCCTCAACCTCCAAAAGACGAATAAGTCATAAAGAAATTTAACATTTGTATATGTCTGCGTATTGATTGACAGACTAGATTCCGATCTGAGTATTAATATTATTTTTGCAAAAACTAAAAACCGACTTAAAATTTCTGATCTCCTCTAAGTTTAACGGGACAAAATAGAGATCACGCGGGAATAAAACTTTTACGGAATCATTCGAGATCATTCTCCATACAAAACCGAAATAACAAATCGGACTCCCATTAGCGATGATATCGAGTAACATAATTATGTACATTCATAAAAAAACAAACAACCGAATAGAGATGTTCTGAATCTTTTTTCCTTTGGTTTTTCATCGGATGAAAATGGGCAGAAAAGTTTTTTTACGGCAGAGGTATACTTTGAGAAAAATTTACAAAGTTACTTATTTTTTGCATAATCGGTACCTACTGGAACCGCCCTGGATCCAGCTGCATTAGCTTCGATCCAGAATAAATCCAGCTGGATTAAAAATGCTGCTGGATTGAAATCCCTACTCGGGTTCATTCTGTGACGCAAGATTCAGAAACATTACGATCTTTGGATCGTCTTTGATCACGTTTGACCACTTTTGTTTAATCCTTCCATGCTTGACGTCAAACGAGTCAGGAATTTTCGGTATTATCATTATGGACGTTCTTATTTTAAGTGTAGTAAACAGTGGTCGACATAAAATATGGGTTTTTTATCTTTTATTTGTTTTAAATTCTAAATTGTTTATTTGTTCCAGGCAAATCAAATTTCTACCAAAAAGTAGCTATCTGGTTGTACTAACCCATTTGTCTTGAAGCTTTAATATTTTTAACGAATAATATATTGTTGCCATAATTTCTGGAATGTGGTATCCTAAGGCAATAACAACCTGAAAATAAACAAAAGTCACATTAAGTGCCGTACAAGGTATAAAAATTTTAAAAGTAAATTATACATTCTAAGGTTTTTATTTATTATAGTACTCTGGGTAATTTCTAAGAAATTAATAAATCCCAAAAATTAACGATCTCGACGGGATTCGAACCCGCACCTTCCCCTTCGAGATCGTAAATTTTTGGGATTTATTAAATTATACATACCACAGGATCGAATGCTTTTTTATATTTATCCACAATATCAACATACGTTTTGTAAATAATTTGATGATCACTAAATTTACTGTGAGAACTTTCTATCAATGACGCCAATATCTTAAGCCGACTCTCAATTATAGAGAAAATTGACGCATATGACATTATAAGAATATCAAGTGAAGATAGTATGATAATTTGAATGGTTTTAACGAGAACAGGTCTCCATTCCTGATTTAATTCCCAAAAAGCTACCAAAACTACAGTTCTAAAAAAAAAACAGCAGAAAGTTATAGACAAAATTTTAACATCTGTTTTGAATGAAGCCCATTGTAGATTGTATTTTGTGTCCGAAGAATGAACAGATTCAAGAAATGAGCAAAAATTTAAGGAGCTTTTTAGTGAATGAAGAAATAGAACGTATGTCAAGTATTTTAATAAAAATACGATGAACCATGTATATGTATGTGAAGCCGTTTTACTAGGCTGTGAACCACAAACTGCGACAAAAGCAACGCTGACGAGAAGCGAAATCAGTTTCAGACCTTTCTTAACTTTCGGCGACTTAAAGCGATAAAATCCGAAATCTAGACCACTGAGAAACTGTATTACATTAAAAAAGATGACCACAACGTTGAACATGTGAAATTTTGGTTTTTTCTGAGGGAAAAGAGAGTTTATCTTTGTATTTGGTAATAATTCTTTGGACATTTTGTGTAAAACCGTGTTGAAGGTTAATAATTAAAAAACACAGGGCACAGACAATGGCCTTGCGGACGTAACGAAGTCGAGTGACAGACAACATTGATAGATTAATCAAAATAGGTGCTCAACCAATAATTTCTACTAACCCTATAACAAGTGATAACACACCATTTATGGATCTGTATTTTCTTACGTATAACATACGCTAGGAAACCATGTTGTGACCACTTTTAGTGGCGTTATCAATTTTGATGTGGTGCCCTGCCATGGGCCATGTATACAGCTTCGTGTGGTTACCACTAATAATAGCCCGTCCGCTTTGACCCTTACCGTCAGGGTTGAATAGTAGGTGGCCAATGATACATTAGATTGATTACCGTATGTAGACTTAGGTACAGCTATAAAATTAATTTCACTGAAAGCAATAAATAAAATAATACGTAACGAGTCGAAATTGGTGTCGTACGGGGGAAGCCTATGTCCAACTGTGGACATGTACGGGCTTGATGGACTTGGACATGATGATGAGTTCAATGATATTAAATTGTATACCTAATAAATAAATAATGCTGGACAGATCACACAGCATTATCTAGCCCTAAGGTAAGCAGAGCTTGTGGTATGAGTATTAGATAGCTGATATACCTAATATAATACAATACAAAGATATATATTATTTATTACTCATAGAAAACGACCAGAACACCCTGAACAAATATCTGCCGATCGTACAAACATTTGTCTCGAGGCGGGAATCGAACCCGCAACCTCCTGCACGTAGGCGGGCCTTCGCCCACCGCACCACAGAGGTCGTTAAAAGGATTTTATCAGCCATAATTAGGTAATGTACGAATACGAAAGTCGTAAACATTGTTTGTAATTTTTTTGAACAAAGATCTTGTCCAACTCCATAAATATGTTTATTGGATTTAGCCACTTTATCCTTAAAATTAACGTTTTTTCAAGTTACAAGTAACATATAAAAACACAGCATATATATAACAACATTTTATTCGATTGAAACATGATGAATATGATAGATGATTGATATGATAAAGCAAGGTTAGTTTATTTCAGTTATTTCCGTATTACTATTTCTTATGGTATTTTGCTTCGGGGATAGGCAGCTGACATCCAAATCTTATCTATCTATCTTTGCCCTCCAAAACAGAGCACAATAAAGTACGCGCAAATTATAAATCAAGTCACGCGACTCTTTGAGGGAATTATTAAATGAAAGAAATATTTTGTCATTTTTGACAGTAGGATCGCAACACATCTATTAAAATTGTAAACGAACAAAAACTCAGATAGCATTTTGAAACTGTGTGATGTTTACAATCCACATAGATTAATTGAAATTAAAGAAATTGATAAAAAAACTAGTAAAGATATTGCCTCTGACTGTATAAAATCATTGGAACAGTAACAAAGACTTTTTCCTCTTACTAGGAAGAACATACTTCCCTCTCTCCAACCAGGGGCTTATACTTATATTCGTTGCTTTTATAGCATCCCATACCGTCTTTACAGACACACAGACCAACAACACAAATAATATAATTATGATTCTGTCGATCATTGCTATATATTTATCTATCCACTTCGCTATACTGTACAATATGGAGTAATCTTTTAATTGTTCACACGGTGCTTCTAATGCTACGTAGGGTATTGTCACACACACTAAAAGGCTTATGAGAGAGAGCAGGATAGAAACACACAGGTTCATGGTTTGGTTCATGATGAGACGAGTTCGGTAGATCTCTTTCTTCTGTTTATGTAGCAACATTAGTCGGTACTCATTTTCTTTGAAGAGGTCGTCCAGGTGGAAGTATTCTATTAGTCTGAAAAAGATGAAGGAGAAATCAACACCTTCTTGCCCAAGATGTACATGTACGTTTCCAGCTGGCGCGGTGGTCGAGACGAGGCTGTGAATGTGATATACACACACAGAACACGTCAAAATCTTCCGCGCAATTTAAATCACAATCTGTTAATGAAATAACACGAGAATAAATATTTTCAGATCATAATTTTATAGACTAAAGCTAGATCGTTAAATCAGTAGCACCAAATATTTTTAAACTTCCGCGATCTGGACACATTTTCAGTTGCACCAATTTCAAAAAATCGTCACAACTTTTAAAAAGTTATTTCCAAATCAGCAACAGTTACTTTTATATGAACTGAAATGAAAGAACTTACCTTTCAAGGGCTAGCCTGTACAAAATCATCTTGACTTATTTCCTCTGATACTTTTACTTCACTGTCTTCTGGTATAATATTTCTACAAGATTCTTTGACCTGTATGGTAAGTCTATTTCACTAAGTTTCACCTTTCGGACCACCCGTCACCAAATATAGGAAAGTTTGGAAGTTCTAATAAGTAGTACGAATTCTTCCAAAATTCAATAAAGACTGGCATTATTAGAAGCTGTCAGTTATTTTATTATGTCAATGATATAAGTAATTATCATTAGTAACATCGTTAGGAATTGATTGTTAAAAGTTGAATCACAAGTAAGTAGGTGCCTACCTAATTAGTAATACTTAACTGTCTGAGAAAGAGAAAAAGTAAGTGTCTATAAAACAGGAAAAATTAGGTAATGCATGGGCAGCACAGGTAATGATAATTTCGCCCGTAAAACTAAATCTTTAAGATTTAGTTTTATGTGTGCTTTGGAACTTTACAAAACGCCTACCCGCTTAGAGAGCATAAACAAAATAAATAAATTCAATAGGGTAAGTGACTAAGTCTACTACCTATCTTGTTGGTGAAGACATTCAAGAAAACATAATTACCTGCCTAATAGCTAGAATACTCATCAGCCGCATGCTAACAGCATCTGCACCTAAACTTATCTTCGACATAACAATAAAACGCGGTTTCTCTAACTTAACTCTAAATATTCAAGAGGTCTCAACTTGCTCTAGTCACAGGCAAAGTGTGTGCAGCTAGTTAAGAATCTATGCTTGAACAGGGAGTTTGATAACATAAATATCTTGGTGATGATGGTTGCCAAATTTTAACCTCGATAACCAGTCTCAACTGATACGGAAATCAGCCATTCGCGCAGAACATATGATTTTTATTTATGTTATCATTAAGTATCTTATAATATGTGAAACTTGTAAATTAGCCCTCAGTAACATATCATGCATGTTATCTTAAGCAAAGACTTTATTGTCAAATCGTATGTACGTAAAATTCGTAGATAGATAAATATAACACAAGCTTTGCTTATCTTTGGGCTAGATGATGCTGTGTGGATTGTCCAGCATTATTATTATGTGTTTCTTATTTCCTGAGGAAAATGAAAGAGATCAGAGGAAGAGAGCAAAATCCCCTAAATAATAGTGAAACCCGCAACTCTCTGCGACATGTATTTCGAGAGATATTAGAAATTTTGTTCTTTGACGGGCTTCCACGAGTATACTTTTTTTTTGCTAGTCTACTTTAGTCTACTCGCGGAAGACGGTCGAAAGTTGAAGTAGGTATACCATCTACTTGCGCAAATGTAAATCGTGAGTGAATCACTCATTTACGCTGTTTATTGGTTCATTTTCTTTTGTATTTTAATCAAAATTCAAATGTATGTAGTATAATTGAGATTCTTCCCGTGGGTGTCGAAGGAGGCGACTAAGAGACATTGACAGACTTGCTGAATAGATCTATCACCGAACTGCGATCCCCAGCACACATGCCCAGCGTGGGGATTATGGTCATTTCCCCCCATATGATAAAAGCCAATAAGGCGACTATTAGGGGGAGGTCTGCGTCCAGCAGTGGGCCATCCATAGGCTGTTGAGGTGAGGTTTTTGTATAAATAAATAAATAATGAAGAGAGAATTTACTCACAATCATATGGAATGATCTAGCTATTACTTTCTAAGCTGCACCCATCTCGCTCCGGCTAACGATATCACAGTTTGCGCGACTCAATTCAACGGAACTGGGGGCAATTTGCACAAATTGGAGCTACGTACGAGTTGCTATCAGGCGACTTGGGAACTCCTAATGCTTTATGTACTCCTGGTACTTCTAATGTTGTTAGAAAGCTGAAAGGTACCTACTTCGTGATACTTTTTAGTATGTTCGTGTGTTAGCTATTCAAATAAAAATTATTTATTGAGTGGTGATATGGCAGGTACGGTAGGTGCTGGTAGGTCCTACTTGCAATTAACACAAATGAATCGAAATTATTTCGAACGTTAATTATTCTGCCCAGACAAATGTAAATTAATATTAAATTAGTCAAGTTAAAGCCCGTCGTTTGTTCATGTTCATAAATTCATATTTAATACCAAATCACAGAGAAAACTATTGTGTTGATAGAGCTACGAACTTGTAGAACAGACAAAAAATATTGAGAATACTTTTTTAAACGCAACCAAACAAAATTAGCCAATAAAGGAATAACAGGGGGAAGCATGCGTCCAGCAGTGAAGAAAAAGAAGAAGAAACAAAATTAAGTCATGACGAATTATCTACTTTACTTATTTGCGTACGGCCGTAACCAAACGGACTATAGCTATTGTACGCAATTGAAAGGTTGTCTTGACTGACAGGTTAAATAAATATTATTTTATATCTTTTTTTATCCTGCGTCTCCTGATCTCACTCTCGCAGCTTTCTCTTAAAATTCTCTTTCTTGAGCTGCATAACGGGCTATATACGACGACCCCTGTGGCGCGGTGGGCGAAGGCCTGCCTGCGACGCAGGAGGTTGCGGGTTCGATTCCCGCCTCGGGACAAATGTGTGTACGATCTGCAGACTGGTTCATGGTGTTCTGGTCGTTTTCTATGTATAATAAAAATCTATGTATGATAAAAAATATCTATCTATGTAATGTATTATATTATGTATATCAGTTATCTAGTACCCATAACACAAGCTCTGCTTAGCTTGGGGCTAGATAATGCTGTGTGAATTGTCCAGCATTATTTATTTATTTTCGCCTTTCAAAATAGATTTAAGTATGTACTGATTGTTTTATATTATAATGTTATGAAATAAAGCATTATCTACCTATCTATATTTGACTACGCAACTTGAACTTATTTTTTGTTCATTCCAGCTGTTATAACCAGCGATCCTTTTTATCACCTCTTTTCTGGATGGAACTTGACTAAAATTCACATTGGTACTTTTGTTTGACCTTAACCTGTGCCTTAACATTTACCTATTATTCTGTTTAATAGAAAAACACATTTGAGTTGCATCCATTTATTATTATTTTTAGTTATAATTACTGAAAATGATAATCGCATTTTTCTAGTGTCACTTTCGCACTGGCGCATCAAACTCGAAATGAGTCGGCCTGTGATACACTATATCGCCACCGGCTTCTGTCATACGCCGCCTCCATGGATGGAGAGGGCGTATGACATGACATAACATTGAATAGAAGTGACTTGACCATGACTTCTATTCAAGTGCCACCATCTATATTGTTCCTTCATGTCAAGTCCGTCCTAAGGTTGCCTGGAAAAGATCGCTATCAGCGATAAAACTGCCCTTTATACTTCCTCTATTCTAAGTATTTACTTCTGTATTGTTTCCTACTTTGTGTGGTAAAACAAAAAGTGGTACAATAAATCTAAATAAATCTATCTAAATATAATGTAAGTGGGACAGCATAAAAGAGACTATAATTTTCAGTTCCAATCTTTAGCAACTGCACTTATATCAATGAAAGTATTTTCACTATATTTGAGCGTAGGTATCATATAAGACATTATTAACTATCACATGTGTGTTGATTTAATTTCTTACGTTTATAGTTTTTAGGTAGGTACAATGGTACTTACCTGGAAACTATAAGTGTACAATAGTCTCTCGGCAAACTAAGCTTCACTGCACCTCTGTTGGCTTATGTTGATAAATAGCTCGGTGTCGGCTGTCAATAGCCGATGCTAATATATGGCCTCGGTTATGATTTATGAGCTTTACTTCATTAGGCAGTGTGTAAGGCTTAGCCGCAGATGAAATTTGGTCGATAGTGTACGTAGTTTAGAATAATTATGATACATCCCGATGGATGTATTATTATGATTCTGTATAAAAAGTGTCCTACGGCCATCTCACATGGATAGTAAATACTATAAATATTGAATATAGAAAGTTTACTGATAAAGGCTTACTACGACTACTTTTTTGATTATAATTAAAATGCATTAAATATCAATTTATATATCTTATTTCATTTGCATAGGCACATGAAATGTAATCAAAACACGAATTCATTGTGTTTCACTAAGTAACAAAAGTAGTCCATCCCATATACCTAACCACTAACTCTACATTTCACAATTATATAACCACAAACTCTAAATTGTCTGTAGCATGAACTTGTTTCTAAATTATTATTCAAACACAGCGTGTGTTAAGCCCCAGTTATAAGGATGAATTAAGCTATAAGCTAGTTTTTTATATATCATAAGGCTATGCACGTGAAATGTAATAAAAACACGGTTTGATTGTGTTTCACTAAGAAACAAAAAGTAGTTTAACCCATCCCATATAACCACAAACTCTAAGTTGTCTGTAGCATGGACTTGTTTCTAAATGAATATTCAAACACAGCGCGTGTTAAGCCCCAGTTATAAGGCTGAATAAAGCTATAAACTAGTTTTTATATATCTTAAGACTATGCACGTGAAAATGTAATCAAAACTCGGTTTCATTATGTTTCACTAAGAAACAAAAAGTAGTTTAACCCATCCCATATAACCACAAACTCTAAGTTGTCTGTAGCATGGACTTGTTTCTAAATGAATATTCAAACACAGCGCGTGTTAAGCCCCAGTTATAAGGCTGAATAAAGCTATAAACTAGTTTTTATATATCTTAAGACTATGCACGTGAAAATGTAATCAAAACTCGGTTTCATTATGTTTCACTAAGTAACAAAAGTAGTTTAACCTATCCCATATAACCACAAACTCTAAATTGTCTGTAGCATGGACTTGTTTCTAAATGAATATTCACACAAAGAGCGTTTTAAGCCCCAGTTATAAAGTTTAATTAAGCTATGATAGTTGATGAGCTAGTTTTTTATATATCTTAAGGCTATGCACGTGAAATGTACAAAATCAAATACGGTTTCATTGTGTTTCACTAAGCAACAAAAGTTGTTTATCCCATCCCATATAACCACTAACTCTAAGTTGGCTGTAGAATGGATTTGTTTCTGAATGAATATTCAAACACAGTCCATGTTAAACCCCCGTTATTTCACTTTTAGTATATCAACCATCCCGGTAAAAACAAAAGCCACAAAATCTGCTTTATCAGTAGAGTTTCGTAAACTGTAGGTGACGCAGAAGCTGACCAACATCCCGACCAGGCTGACGTCCAGAGGGATCAGTTTGTACACGCGGAACTGGCAGCCGCGCGCCTCCACGTAGCGGACGAACCGACGGATCTCCCAAACTGATGTCTCATCTGTTAGCAAAATACCATTAATAAAGCCGCGTTTACACACTTGACACGATCAGAGGCTGTTCGAACCCAGTGCACTCGGATGCCTACTCTGGCGCAACTCGTATTGTGGCAATCCCTAATCTGAGCGCACTAGGACGTACGACGACGGCATCCGATCTTAGTAGACTACAACCGTGTTCTACTTTTCTTGTGTACAGCTTGGACTCATACGAGTAGGAAAACAAAATGGCGTTTAGTAACAACAACTAAGCGTCTAATGCGGTCTCATGACATTTTTGACGTTGACTAAGAAATTGATCCGATCAAGAACTATCCTAGTAAACTTGTATGAAGCTACTCCTTCGAGTCCACTCGGTTTGAGCCTTGTCGGAGCAGACTCTAAAGGTGTCAACGCGGCTTAATGGCAATCAATAACTGGATGGTGTCTGTCGGTGGTATAAAAAACGATTGGCTTAATATTAGAAGTAGGTGAGTATCCAATTGGAGAGTGTGTCAAAAAAGTAACGAACTAAGTGCATAACTGAGCATCAAACTTTATAGTGCCTCAAGGTTCTCTCTCTCATTTCTACTCTCCTAGTACTTTGAGTGAGATAAACGCTGATCAATATTAATCTATTTTTAAAACGACCGACGATTCAAGTGCGAAATAGTATCCTATTCATTTCTATCCGCCTGGTACTTTGAGTGAGATAAACGTTGTTCAATACATGTTGTTCGTTGTTCAGTTTGATCCCTATGGAAATAAAATATTGTTAGGTACCTTAATCTCCTATGCCTTCCTACTTTCCTGGCACTTTGCGTGAGATAGTTAAAAAATCCTTCGGAAACAATGGTAATCAAGATTACACACGAGAAGTGTGCAGTACTTTTGCTACTTTTCTGTTAGAAATCTCAAAATAGGACGAATCCGGAACGTTCTCAGCATAAAATTTGAGTTTCCAGACTCGTCCCACTTTGGACCGAATCAAATGGGATGGAATAACTCTGTCCAACATTCTATTCGCTGTACGTACATAAATGACCACGACTGTAATGTTAGACAGCGATAATGAAATAGCATTATGAAGACGGCACAGCAATTATATTTTACGAAGGAGGTATTGGCTAGAGTAAAAGTTCTTGACAGTACAGGTGAAGTAAGACCCTGCGCTGGTTGAATAAATAATCTCACTAATCTCACTATCTCACTAATATTATAAACGTGAAAGTTTAGATGGATGGATGGATGGATAGATGGATGGATGTTTGTTCCTTTATCACGCCAGAACGGCAAAACGGATCTGGATGAAATTTGGCACAGAGATAGATTATAGTCTGGAATAGGACATAGGCTACTTTTTATCCCGAAATTCCTACAGGAACGGGAACTACGCGGGTGAAACCGCGAGGCGCTGCTAGTCTATCATAAATACAGTACTTACCTCTTTTTTGCATAAGTTTGTCGTGAAGGATAAGTTTAATATGATGTACTTGAGAAGATAACATTCCTGCGCAAATAGCTGGAATCACTGTTATTATAAATGCTAATGTCAGAAATAAATATTGACTTTTCAAAGAGAAATCATCCATCTGAAAGGAAAAATAATAAACAGGTTAATAGCCGGTTTTTCATCCGCTTGTTACTTTATAGTCAAATAGCCTTGGCGCCAGTATGTTGTCCTAATGAGATATGGCCATTACTCGAATGTTACGACATCCACACATTAAGTTGGGAAAATTCTTACGTCATGTCTACTTCATCATCATCATCATTATCAGCCTATATCAGTCCACTGGTGGACATAGGCCTCCCCTAATGAGCGCCATAGCGCCAGTCTTCAGCTTGCCGCATCCAGTCATGTCTACTTGTCACCATCTATTTTATGAAAAGTCTGGATTCACAAAGGATTATAATCCTTAAACTGCATGGTGGCCTACCTACTAATAGCGGTTATGCCGCCACAGCAAGGCTCTGAGGTCTGCCGTTACTTCAGAATTCTGTAGCTTCAGGGCAGGTAAATATTAACATGAGTGTAGTCAAGCAGCCAATATGCCAGAGATTCAATTTAGCTAATCGTCATGATGGGCTTGATTTAATTGATAAAAATTTAAATACTCACGTTCGCTGTGTGATATCGCCACTCCACTAAAGTATAATAAAAAGAAATCATGACTTCGGGAATGTTACAACACAGTGTTATTATTATCTGTAAAAAATAATAATATTTTTATATATAATTTATTTTTGAAATTGGAACCGAAAGTGGTTTTTTGGTCATTGTTGGATGTTTTGTAGAATTATTCTTCCTCCATGGTAGAATGCGTAGGTAATAATTATTATAATATTAATTATTTTAGTAATATGTATGTTTTGTAACTAAAAGGTAATTTCGTATTATTATGAAATTGAATACGAACTTAGCTTTTATTTTTTTGAATTGATTTTTGGGTTTCCGTAATTAGGCAAGTATGTAGTTAACGGTACAAAACAGTTGTTTGTTAAGTTCCGGTGTCCGTACTACAAAGGTATAAAAATAAAATAAAAGGGTTTCCGTTTCTAAGAAGGTATTTTATACTTACCGTTGGGTCAAATATTTTTTTATATTTTTCGATTATATCAACATATAATTTGTATGTTTGCTGGTGACGGCAAAAATCTGATTCAGCCTTTTCTAATTTCTCAATAAGTTTTATAAAACGACTATAAGTCGCGTAGAAAATCGATGTGTAGGAAATAATCAGGAGTTCTGAACCGACTGTCATCAGTACATAGTGCGTTGCCAATATTTGGTCATTGCGAAACTCCGTATACCACCAATAAATTCCGTGTGAAACTAATTTGGTACACGTCCATAAAAAACTAAAACACAAAATTTTAAGTTCCACATTTAATGACGTACTGTCAATTCCACTTTTCAAATCAGCAAGAAAAATCTCTTTATGATAAAATAAAGTTAAAAACTAAAACCCGACTACGTAAAAGTTATAAACAAGCGTTCAAAGATGTTCCGAATAAATATTAGCGATTGAATATTATCCATCGTTGCATTTTCATACTCAGGTAGTCGGAGGCCTTTGTAGGTACATACAGAACTCCTAGCTTGGGGCCTCCGACTACCGAGTATTAAAATGCAACGATGGATAATATTCAATCGCTAATATTTATTCGGAACATCTTTGAACGCTTGTTTATAACTTTTACGTAGTCGGGTTTTAGTTTTTAACTTTATTTTATTTGCCTCTTTTTAGTTATGTAGTAGCTACCAACCTGTGAAACTTTAGTGCCATAAGTCCGCGGTTTCTGAGGCTTTTTTCCGGACTTAAAATTAGTCAATATCCTCTCCATAATCCTTGACTGCCAAGTTTGTTCAGCGGTAAATCCCGAGTTGGGCTAAAATTGTACCTAATTGATATTTCACTATCAAGATAAACCACAGTAGCAGCTAGTAGTGATATAGGTACCCCCATGCCATCGGATTATGAGAGTGAGGGAATAGAGAGTGCACCTGTGTGGATAGTCTCCGATGAGACTGGCCCCGTGGCCGAAATTCGGCTAGTAGGACATCATTATCTATCTCCTTGCTATATTGCCTTGTTATTTATTAGTATAGAGTATAATAAAAACTATTGTGATGGCATTCGAAATTAGAGGGGGGGAGGCTCCGCCCCCCCAACCCCCCGTCGTTCTGTCTTACAGGGACGACGCTCTTAAGTCTCCCGATTGCTAGTTCATCTGTGTAATGTGCAACTGTGTTTGCTAACATACTACCTGTTGTAAATATTCGTTTTAATGTTTTTAGAGGGGGGGCTCCGCCCCCCCAACCCCCCGTCTTTCTGTCTTACAGGGACGACGCCCTCTTAAGTCTCCGGATTGCTAGTTGATCTGTGTAATGTGCAACTGTGTTTGCATGTCCCAAGTAAATATTTTCTTTCGACCCCCGGCTTCGTTTCCTAACGTGTTTAGTGTTGTTTCCTACTAAATCCTCCGATAGCCAGATATAAATCTGTTTTGCTTTCTCCTGCAGTTTTCCCCTTGTCATTTTATATCTATAGTTTCTCAAGTAAAACAATATTAGTGTCACAGAATTTTACTAGCACATTCACTCTTTATTATAAATAAGTCTAGTACTTATGTTTGAAATTATAGTACGATTTGCGGTATTTACTAGTATTTTTCGATTGTGGTTGCCTTGTAAGGTGCTCGAAGTTCCTCAATCTTCCATATTATGTTTTCTATTTCAACCGCACACAATTTATTACATATTACATGCTATAGCTTAAGGAGGACGCGCAATGAAACGGCCACAACCCAAAACCCATCCACAAGATCACACACCGCATACTGGTAGCACTGGAAAAACTTTTAGTATATCAAAATCGCAGTTGGAGAAAGGTTCCAGTGATGCCGCAACGCAAGCCGCGTTGCGGCATCACTGGAACCTTTATCACTGTTGTTCCAGACGTTCTGATGACTCTTTCATCAATATGCCTCAAAGGATATGGAGTAAGGTTCAGGTGATGTCGTAACGATTCACCATTGCAGTTCGCTGATGTGTCCCACGAATGATTGTTTGTTCAGTCACAAATTATAGAATTTCAAATATTTTCATCCAGTTTCGTGTTCATATTAAATATCTGATATGATATAAAATTATCAGATTTTGTTTTCCTTCATCTCTTGTTTGAAATATTTACATTTACATTGACAAAATAGAATGACGTATCGGTCATATTTGATAGGCATAGAGTTGATGAAAATAGGTCGTAGGTATTGAAATATTTCTCTATGGGGCCTGCGGCCTGCGGCTACGTAAACTTTATTATGCGTTTTGTAGGCTTATTCGGGGGCGGAGCCCCAAATCCTATAGCCTATAACCATCGGGGTATTGAGACGAATCAGTCGATACATAATTTGTTGAAATCGAACCAGTAGTTTCAGCGCTACGTGGGAACAAAGAAATTGGCCACATACATACAAACATACAAACATACAAACATACAAACATACAAATATACAAACATACAAACATACAAACATACAAACATACAAACATAGGGTGCTAACCTCATAACCCTCCCCTGTCGGTAGTCGGGTAAAAATTACAGAAAGAGTTTTCATCTTTTAAATTTAGTAGACGAAATTTAAATAAATTGAATTTCACAACTTCAGACATAAACCAGATGAACTGCCAAAAATTCCTAAAAATAAATATAAAATAAATTGATACGTTTAAAATAGCGCAGTAAATGAATGAATACAGTTTGAAAAATTTAACCGGCACATTTTTATGCCTAAAGAAACCGAAATCTAAACCTAACAAAACAAAAACTGTTCGATAAAATATATCCATGATTTTGAACATCTTGTTTTTCATATTCGAACAAAGGTATTACAAAACTGAGTTATTTGCCATGATTTTTGAAATTCTGTTATCAATTTATGAGAGCAACTAACACGCTCAGGTACTTGACGCTGAAACTTTGACTTAACTAAACTTCAGCTAACAACTTCCATGTATTGATTAAATAGATCAATTAATTACTTACATGTTTCTACTTGTCAAAGTCATTATTGATGAAATTGGATAAAAACAATAAACTCACTTAATAACATGGAAACTTCAATTATACTTATCTACCTAATCATAATTTCATTAAAGTTCAAAATTGAAGAACTTACCTACATCATAGAATTAATTTAAATACATTACACTAACTAATAAGCTAGATAATCTACTCGTGGCTTCGCTCAAAATGTTTTTTTTTTGCTTCGCTTAGCTTGAGGCTAGATGAATGTGTGAACTGTCCAGTATTTTTTTCGTAACATGATTCCTGCAAAAAATGCTAAGCGCGTCTTAAGCCTCGGGCTTACTAAAAAGTGTAAAAATAACTAAGAAAAGGACCTTTAACTACACTTTACCTACTAATAGAATCTAGAACATCAAAACTCTTTACATTAGTAGAGTTTAGTAAACTGAATAATAACGATGAGGTAGGTGACGCAGAAGGTGACCACCATCCTGACCAGGCTGACGTCGAGCGGGATCAGCTTGTACACGCGGAACTGGCAGCCGCGCGCCTCCACGTAGCGGATGAACCGACGGATCTCATACACTGCTCGCTCATCTGTGAACAATATAGGTTCCCTTGACAAAAGAGATCGAGCTCCGACTGAGTGTTATGCCGGGTACAGACCAACCGAACAAAAGCGAGCGAAAGCTAGCGAGTGGGATTCGATCATTCGACGATCGATGACGAACGTTCACTCGTTTTCGCTGTTGTATCCACACCACACGAACACATGTGAAACAGTCGACGGAGCACAGCCGAAGGCGAACGAAGGCCCTCATTTGGGCTCGCTTGCTTTCGCCATGACGACGTCCACACTGGTTCAATCGCGTTCGGTGGTTAGTCTTCGCTCGCTTTTGTTCGCTTGGTCTGTACCCGGCATTAGGTTGCTAACTACTCGTAGATTCAGTTAACTCAGGTGTCAAGTCAGAACTAAAAGTCAACCCATACTAACGAATATGCAATATCAATGCATTTATGCATTGAGAACCAACCGCTCCGTATTCGTTCGTGGGC
This sequence comes from Eupithecia exiguata, assembly GCA_947086465.1. Taxonomy (NCBI): domain Eukaryota; kingdom Metazoa; phylum Arthropoda; class Insecta; order Lepidoptera; family Geometridae; genus Eupithecia; species Eupithecia exiguata. The sequence goes on from OX352246.1 coordinate 2,741,923, forward strand.
TATGAGGACTATATACCCTCAAGGGCTTTAGCCTTTGAGGGTCCTCATAGCCCATACTCGTCGCCAGTGAGGTAGACTTCACGACCTCATTACGTTTGAAGAAAAACAGCCAGTGCGTTCTATAAAATATACTATTTCACTTTTCTTGCTCAAAAAGTATGTCATTAAAGCGTAGTTTAGCGGGCGTAAAACTAAAGTAGGTATGGTGTAAACTTGGGAGTTAGTAGAGTAATTTTTCTTTTTATTTTTTATCGGCCAGTACAAGTCATTTATCCTCTTACTTATAGACTCGACTTTTTGGTGTTCCATTTACAAAGAACAAACATTTTATTTGAATTTATTTTTGAAATTGGAACCGAAAGCGCCTCCTTGGTCATTGTTGAATGTTTGTAGGGTTATTCTTCCTCCATGGTAGAATGTCTTACGTAGTTATTGTATACTCTTTGGTAGGATGCGTAGGTTGATACCTTGCGTTGCTCGTAACGAAGACACAAAGAAAGTTGGTATCAGCGCGAAATCTCTGGAATTTATGCTTAGGCTATCTACTACAATGTGAACTGAATATGAACATGACTTATTAAATTGAAAAAATCATCAAGCTTTATTAAGTTAGTAACAATCAAATAATAGAATTAAATTAAAACAAGTATTTACAATTGAAACAATTGTGCTAACTGCAGACTGTTGCAAACAATCTACAGGTAGCTCAACTGATCCATATCGGAAGCGTGCCCAAGACGCTAGCTGCATTGCATAGTTAATAATATGCAAATGGGACAGAGGAGCAAAGCAGTCCATACTAATATTTTAAATTAGAAAGTTACTATGTCTATCTGTAACCTTTTCACGCCAAAACGGCTGAATGGATCTTAATAAAATTTGGCAGGAAGGTAAAAGGTATCCCAGGGCCGTCCCTGGGGGGGCAACTAGTAAATGATTCTATCTGTTGCGGTCGAAATCACGTGATATATGGTAGGTACTGAAAAACTTACCACAGATTCGTGATATATGGTATTTAAAGACTTAGGTACCACAGATTCGTGATGTAGAGTGAAAACGGTTTGCAATATTTTATGGAAGTTAAGTTTTGATGGTTTATTTTCTCGCAATCGAATGAAAAAGTTGGCCCTAGTGAAAAAGTATCGTTTTTCACTAGGGCCAAAACCACCCTTTATAACTCGGTCTAGTCAACCTAGAATGAACAATGTAGTGCATAATGGGGTAGTTTAGCCCGTAGTTTAAAAAAACTAATTAAATAGACTGTATTACTGAACTCCAACCGGTGTACAATTAGTAACTAGGTAGGTAGGTGTAGCTAATCACATATAAAACATAATGCTGAGTCGGACGCCATTTTATAGCATTTAAGTTTTGTAATTACATAGATATTAAGTAGATAAGTGGGTTATATTTGTGTTAGGTAATTTAAGAAACTTGTAAATGCTATAAATAAAGCTTTTCTTATTCTTATTCTTATTCTTTAATATAAACATCAAAATAAAATATCCAACTCCACATGCTTACCCATATTTTGCATAAGTTTGTCATAAAGGATGAGTTTCATTCGTTTAACTTGAGAAGACAACATTCCTGCGCAAATCGCTGGTGTCAAAGTAAATGTGAACGATAATGTCAAGAAGAAGTATTGAAATTTTAATGCGAATTCTTCCATCTAAAAACAAAATCACAGTTTGGTTAGTGAAACACATAATAATGATGATGTTTTTTATCATTTTAAAATATTAAATACTATTTATTAAGTTCCTACAATAGCCTAGTTGACTACATTGAAAATAAGTTGCAAATTATTTTCATCGCAGTCTGTTACAACGTAACAAAGCGTAATCAGGTGATATTTATTAAAAAATATGCCTATTTTAGGTAAAAAACGGGATTAAAATCACACATTTTTTTTATATTAAATGATCACGTGACCGAAAACGCTCTGCGTTTGGTTGCATCGCGCTGGTAACGTCACACCTATCACAAATTACAGTGCGTGTTGTGTTCTTCTTGTTAGGTGTGGTGTGCGGTGTGACGTCATCGAGTCATGTCACCGGAGTCATGGCAGAAATTATCGTTTTGGCGCGATATTATTTTATTCAAACCTTAGAATTAGTTTTTATAACTAATACGACTGTCCTTGAAGAAATATCAATTACATTTTGCATTAGTTTCATCAGACAATACGTTAGAATTATTTCCCAGTAGTAGTCAAGTAGCCTATAATGGTATCTGAATAATGCTCTATCTGAAAGTGGACCCTAGATTAACCCATACACTTATTTGGACTCAAATCAGGGGTCGGATTTACGACTATAGTAGACCCTGATCAGGGCTTATGCGAGTCTACCGTAGTCGTAAAACTAAGCCCTGATCTAGCATGACAGAGATTATCGTTTTGGCGCGTCATTATTTTATTCAAACTATAAAATTAGTTTTTATAACTAATACGACTGGTCTTGAAGAAATATTAATTACATTTTGCATTAGTTTTATCAGACAATACGTTAGAATTCTTTCGCAGTCGTAGGTAGTCAATTTATAGTTTTGAAGACGATTATAATAGAAAAAATATACACACCATCATTGAGTGGTACCGCCACTCCACTAAAGTATAATAAAAGGATATCATGACTTCAGGAATGTTACAACAAAGTGACATTATCATCTGAAAATAATTGAGGAAACATTTGTTACAAATCAAGAAGGAAGTGCAACAGGTTTTAATTTGTTACTTAAATAGACATTTGACTTTATGTCTGCCAAGTACTTTCATGAGATTTTTGGATATATACAAGAAAACAAAATAAAAACTTATATCTATAAAAAAAAATATACAGTACAAAAGGCAGCCTTATTTTAGAGAGCGGTTTCTCCCAGGCAACCTTGGATGGGAAAAAAGACAATAAAACGTGGTTGGTAGTGCACAAAGTAAAGTAACTAACTAAACTTACATAATACAAAAATACCTTATTATCTACTAACCTAGAAACAAAATTAAACTAAAAAAGTAGATGCTACAGTAAAACTAATAAATTGTTATTTTTAAAAAGAAAAAAGGAAAAGGAATGCTATAATATTTCGTATAATATTACTAACCGTGGGGTCAAATATACTTTTATATTTTTCAATCACGTCGACGTACCATTTGTATGTTTGCTGATGGGTGCAAAAGTCACATTCAGTTTTTTCTAATATGTCAATAAATATTTTCATACGACCACGAATCGCACAAAAAATAAATGCATACGTTATAATAACAAGCTCCGAACCGAAAGCCATTATTAGATATGGTGTTAGTAATATTACATCTCTTTGATCTTTAGCGTTGGACCAAAAAAATACATTTAAGGCGAATTTCAAACACATCCATAAAATACTTGATGATATAATTTTAATCTCTAAGTTTAAGGACGCACTATCGATTCTACTTTTCAAATCAGCAAAAAAAATATCTTTAATAAAATTACGGAAAGTGCCATCTTCCGTCAAATATATTAAACGTAACATAAACAAATTGAATTTAATGATAACTGCAAAAAACCAAGTGAACTGCCAAAAATCCCGATAAGTAAAGAAATAAAAATAAATTGATAAGTCTAAAGAAACTAGATAAAGAAATGAGTACAGTTTGCATAATTTCACTGGCACATGTTTGTATCTGAAGAAACCGAAGTCGACGCCCAATAAAATAAAAACTGTTTGATAAAACATATTCATAATTTTGAACATCCTGTTTTTCATCTGCGTGGTCATGTTTATTTCCATAACTAAGTTATTTGCCATAGGTAATTTTAATTCTTATAACTATTTGTGGGAGAAACTCTAACACGTCCAGTCCAGTTGAAACTCAAGCTTCCACTTGACTTTTGGTCTCTCTGTCGATAACTTCCATTTGATGATTAGATAGATCATTTGTCAACTTGTTTTAACTTGTCAAAGGTTTTATTGACTGAAATAGCTTTGATGACAGGTACATAACTTAAAATAAATTTTAAACAAGCAGCGCCTCGCGGTTTCACCCGCGTAGTTCCTGTTTCCGTGGGAATGCCGGGATAAAATAAGTTACTTTTTGTACACATTTTTTGTTGCCTGAAATAAAGTATTATTATTATAAAAAGTAGCCAAAAAACTTTTATTATTATTATAGTTTGGAATAGCACATTCCAGACTGTAATAATAATAAAAGTTGTTTATTTCAGAAAAGGTTTACAAGTACTTACCTTAAATTTATTTTAAGTTATAAAAGTATTTTCCAATAATAGAAGGTATTTAGTAGTGAAAACCTTTATGAATCGATAAGGTTGACCTCTAGCAGGCAGCGGTGGCGAAATGTCGTGAAGCGCATCACATCTGCCCTGTCCAATACTGCGACGAGTACTTAACGATCACGACCGCTCTGTCAAGAGCGTACCGGATAAGAAGAAGAAGAAGGTTGACTCCTTGCTCTAACTAAGTTTTCACTTGTATGTAAACGCAAGGGCTCTCTCAGGATTTTATGTGTAGGAGTTAATTAGCTTGCTAGTTATTGGTATTATGTCTTTAGAAACAGAATACATATAGAAAAATACATATAAACCTTATGTAATGGGCGATTATATGAAACCCATAGAGTTTATATAGTAGTAATATACAAGCTGCATAAACTCTATGATAAAACCTATGACTATCTCATATAATCATAGCGTAATATTGGTTAATATTGGCTATGGAGAGAGCTATGCTCGGAGTTTCTCTGAAGGATAGGATTCGCAACGAATACATCCGACAGAGAACCAAGGTTGTCGACATAGCTCAAAGGATTAGCAAGCTGAAGTGGCAGTGGGCTGGCCATATCGCGAGAAGAACCGACAACCGCTGGGGTAAACGTGTTCTTGAGTGGAGACTGCGACTCGGCAAACGTAGTGTAGGACGCCCTCCGACCAGGACCATGACGATTTGCGAAAGACTGCTGGCAGATGCTGGATGCGACAAGCTGAAGACAGGGCGCTATGGCGCTCATTAGGGGAGGCCTATGTCCAGCTGTGGACTAATATAGGCTGATGATGATGATGATGATGATAATGAATATTGGTTTTGTAAAAATATGACTGATTTGAAAAACAGATATAGCTACCTAATAAAAGGCTGATAATGATCATATACCATAATATTATTTTTTTCACCTTCTGACCTTTTCTATTTTCAAACTGCTGAATCATAATAGACATACATACACTACGAATAACATTTGTAAGTATTTAATAATGAACATCTATATTTGTAACTCCGGTTGCCGGACTCTCACTAGACCGGTGTCCTCAAGAGCACCACATACACTCACAAACACACAAGTACACACTCAAACACATATTAGACACACTAAACCGAGCAAAAGAATTAATAATAACAATGCTGGACAATTCACACAGCATTATCTAGGCCCAAGCTAAGCAGAGCTTGTGTTATGGGTACTAGATAACTGATATACATAATACAATACAATACATAGATAGTTTTTTTTTTATTATTATACATAGAAAACGACCAGAACACCCTGAATAAATGTCTGCAGATCGTACACACATTTGTCCCGAGGCGGGAATCGAACCCGCAACCTCCTGCGTCGCAGGCAGACCTTCGCCCACCGCGCCACATCGATCGTCAAATTCAAATTGTAGATGAATTCATTTTAAATGTTAAATAACTTGTTTCTAAATTGTTTCATTGAACGCTTTGAGTTTTAAACTTAGACCACCCAACATCGAGCACTCGAAACATACAACTCAAGCATTAAGAAATGAAATAAGTCCCAAAAATTATCGGTTTCGGCGGGATTTGAACCCGCGCCCCACCCTCAGTACGGGTGTGCTCTAACCAACTAAGCCACGAAACCCTTAGTCGGTTCAACCGAAAATCTTTGAGACCTCTTACGGAATATAGCGCCACACAACAAAAGTGTTAGAGATACTTAGAGATAATGACGGACTATAGCGCCACACAACAAAAGTGTTAGAGGTACTTAGAGATACCCAGAGTGCGGGTTAGCACTATAACAAAAAACCTTAGAACTCAAGCATTTCAATCAATAGTTCTTTTATTTAGGTACCCTCAACTTTTGATAATAGTATATGTATTAATTAATTTTATATTTACTTTACTAACTAAAATGTTCTAAAATAATATTTTGTTAAATTCTGGATAATGTAACCATGAAAGAACCTCCTAACAAGTATTCTATACTTAAAAGAAGGCTTCAAAATACTATTTAAGATAAAGATGTACTTTGTGAACGAAGTAAAAACATTTATATTATTTAACTATAAAAACTATCGTAGTTTGACGAATTCATTACGAATATAAGCGGGTTAACTACGAACCTTATTTGTGTTGGAAGAACACCAACACAAATAAGGAACGCGCGCGCCTAGAACGGCACTCACCCTGAAGAAGTCCCTCGTTAAGGGATGAAACGTCTTCTTCCAACACAAATAAGATTCGTAGTTAACCCGCTTACATCCGTAATGAACATTTATATTAGTTGTATATTTTTGAAATAAAACAAGGCTTACGTAGGTACGTGTTTAATCATTGAAACAAAGTTACACCACAAGACTCACAAACAAGCTAATTTCACAAAAAACGACAATCCTTGAAAAAAGTGAGGCAAACGAGTTTTGAAGCTAACCTTTCAAAAAAAAAAGCGAACTAGATCTAAACTAGTTCTACCGTTTTGGAGCACTGATGCAAGTTCAATCACAACACACACACGCACCGCATGATCTCAACTCCTTTTGGTTACTGTAGACAAAAAAACGTAACGACGTAAGGTCGAGAAAGTTGGAAGGTTCTGATTTTTGGAATGTTGTTAATTATAGTGTTGAACCAAGTTTGAAACTTCGAAAGAGCTGTGCTACACTACGTGTGCTACGTAACTTCGTGGTGCTCGAAAAACCTAACCTAAGGCAATCACTTAGAGCTAACTGAATGATGACAATAAGGTAAGTAACGCAGAAGTTGACAACCAAGCCAATCATGATGGCGTCCAATGAAATCACTTATTCTAGCTAAGGTTATCACTTAGAGCTAACTGAATGATGACAATGAGGTAAGTAACGCAGAAGTAAACAACCAAGCCAATCATGATGGTGTCAAATGAAATCACTTATTCTATCTAAAGTTATCACTTAGAGCTAACTGAATGATGACAATGAGGTAAGTAACGCAGAAGTAAACAACCAAGCCAATCATGATGGTGTCCAATGAAATCACTTATTCTATCTAAGGTTATCACTAAGAGCTAACTGAATGATGACAATGAGGTAAGTAACGCAGAAGTTGACAACCAAGCCAATCATGATGGTGTCCAATGAAATCATTTATTCTATCTAAGGTTATCACTAAGAGCTAACTGAGTGATGACAATGAGGTAAGTAACGCAGAAGTTGACAACCAAGCCAATCATGATGGTGTCCAATGCAATCACTTATTCTATCTAAGGTTATCACTAAGAGCTAACTGAATGATGACAATGAGGTAAATAACGCAGAAGTTGACAACCAAGCCAATCATGATGGTGTCCAATGAAATCACTTATTCTATCTAAGGTTATCACTAAGAGCTAACTAAATAAATGATGACTATGAGGTAAGTAACGCAGAAGTTGACAACCAAGCCAATCATGATGGTGTCCAATGAAATCACTTATTCTATCTAAGGTTATTACTAAGAGCTAACTAAATATATGATGACAATGAGGTAAGTAACGCAGAAGTTGACAATCAAGCCCATCATGATGGTGTCCAATGAAATCACTTATTTTATCTAAGGTTATTACTAAGAGCTAACTAAATAAATGATGACTATGAGGTAAGTAACGCAGAAGTTGACAACCAAGCCAATCATGATGGTGTCCAATGAAATCACTTATTCTATCTAAGGTTATTACTAAGAGCTATCTAAATAAATGATGACTATGAGGTAAGTAACGCAGAAGTTGACAACCAAGCCAATCATGATGGTGTCCAATGAAATCACTTATTCTATCTAAGGTTATTACTAAGAGCTAACTAAATAAATGATGACAATGAGGTAAGTAACGCAGAAGTTGACAACCAAGCCAATCATGATGGTGTCTAGTGAAATCACTTATTCTATCTAAAGTTATTACTTAGAGCTGAACTGAATGATGACAATGAGGTAAGTAACGCAGAAGTTGACAACTAAGCCGATCAAGCTGGCGTCCAGCGGAATCACTTGGTAGACGCGGAACTTGAGCCTGCGGGCCGACACGTAGGTAATTAGCTTCTGAAGCTCTTCGATTTTGTTCTCCTCTGAAACAAAATTAAATATTCATCAAATATCCAATGAAAGGTATTTGAAGTCTTTACTATCGAATAAAATTGCAAATAACTGATGGATTTTATAATACGATGTATTTAAACAATAATGAACCACGCGAATTCTTCTAAGGGCTAATACTAGACACAACTAATTTATGGAGATAATAGTGAAGATGATAGTGGTTTTAATTAAACTAAATTAAATACTACATGTTGAAGAAATTAAACTGCGAGGGCTTACGCACTGTAATAACAAAAACCTGAATATATTAGATCTATTTAGATTTAAAATATAGAAATAAATGATACATATGAAATACAGGGTGGAAAGTGACGACGACCCTTCCCGTAAATTTGAGATTGTACTATATTTTTCTCCAAGAAACTACGCTAATATTTTTGGGCGTTTTCAACGTATAGTTTCAACCCTAACAACGTAACGTATAGTTTCAACCCTAACAGCTGATAAGGTCAACAACCGCACCTTGACCTTACTAGTAAACAATAACTTTGTGACGTTAATATGGATGACTTAAAGTAAGTAGTATTGACAATATTTTTGTTTTGCAAGAAAAATTGCTACCTTCGAAAAATTGCGTAGAAAAGATCGTAAAGAAATCACATTATCATTATGGAGATGTAGTTAGGTACAGTAAGAAGCGCTAATTGGTATCCCCCTCACAGAACATTAATGTACAGTGTGAGATACCAAGTAGCGCTTCTTACTGTACATAGGGTTGGCACCAATATTAAACATGATATATATTTTATTTATTTTTCATAGCTTTTTGCTTTATGGTGCGTAATTCGCACAGTTTTTTGTTTTCTTTATAATAATCGTTTCCAACCGTTACACATCGATTCGATGCATCACTTATGTGTTACTATATTTTCTCGACTCGTCCCTTTCCACCCTGTATGGGTATAAAAAGTCATAGTTGACGTTGACAAACCTCGTTCTAGCAACAATTTGTCGTGAAGAATTATCAATATTTCGTCCACTTGCGTTGTTACCATTCCAGCGCAGATTGCCGCACTGAACATGTGTATCAAATCCATAATCACAGCAATCATTTTATTAAGGAAGAAAACCTAAAATTAAATGGTCGATAGTTGAGTTATAGCAAATTGTAACTTTACCAATTGGACAACAGCAAAAGTACTGAACACCAATTAATTTTGTTAAACAACAGTTTAATGGCGTTACTCACAGTTAATGTCTCGTTCAGCGTGATTATTATAGAAATCATCAGCTCTATTGTATTGAAAACTATTGGTGATAAAATCTGAAAATAAAATATTAATAATTATTTTATATATTATGTACATAATTTGAGGTAAGTTTCATTTGGCATCAGCGATTGATTCCCGAGAAGCAAAGGGTTTCGATGGAACACTTCCATAATGCGATCTGTTTTTTAAGTGGCGACATCCTTTTAGAATTCTAGTCTAATTTAATTTGATATGATAAGTGATGAGACACATGGATGAAACGACGAATGAAAATCTCTCTTGTTTACGCAGGTTGCCATGGAAACCAATTGTTGTTGATGGTGTTTTAGATACATTTTACGGCGCACATATCGATTCCTCAAGGATCAAATCGTCGTCAAATCAAATCAAACGTGTCCAAGAGTCCTGTAAGGTCTAAAGGAAATAAAGCACTTTGAATTTTGAATTTTTTTTGACAAACTTTTATCACCTCAAATTCAACTTTTATACACCAACGAAAAAATCATCAAAATTTATAATGAACTGGCGAAGATGTCACTAAATTTAAAACAATTTAGTGACATCTTCGCCAATTCATTATAAATTTTGATAATTTTTTCGTCAGGTATAATTTTACCAAAAGGATTATATTATTTTTTGACCTTGAAACGATAAATACGAATCCCTCAGAAAAAAAATATGGGAACAACTTAAAATCATTCTCTATACGATAGCAAAAGAATGAATTTCATCTTCAGTCCATTATTGATCAGAAATAAAATTAAATACAAACAGCCGAACATAGGACCTACACCTTGAAATCGGTAAAACACATCTTCATAGAAAGTTCGCATTCGTTTCCGACAAACTCCTACAATATAAACCAACATGGTCCTAAACTTGCTAATGTATACATTATGAGTTATCTTACCAATAAATTAAACTCAGATTTGTACATTTCAATCAAATCTGCAATCGATTTGTAAATTTGTCGCATGTTAGCATAGTCAGCTCTGTCTGTACTCAAACTGACCTTTACCGTCCTTAACCGACAGTAAAACGCATAGAAAATGGATGCACAAACAACATGAACAATTTGAACAATCACTATCAATGCCCAGATAAATAAATAAATGAGTGTTTTCTTTGAGCATTGATACGCATCAGAGAAGCAGCTAATAAGTAACAGGATTGAATGGATAAACATAATTAGACCAACTGGTATAAGTAACTTCATCTCAACATTATATGATTCACCGCGAACTCGTAACATTGAATCGATTGATTCTAAATCATGATGTAACCGGCAATATGTTTTATCAGGTGCCATAAACAGAAAATTTAACAAAGCGAGTGCATATTGGACTAAATAAACCAGCATCCAGGAATAACTGAATTTTAATACTGGTATTCCTGCGTTATACAAAGCCGAGACAATAAAAATAATAAAAGACGATCCGTTGAGAAATAAAATGGATTTCCACATATATCTTTTGAACACGGTCTTGTACTCTAAAAAGCCTAAATCGAAGCCACTTAATAATTGAAAGATTGTGAAAAAATATCTCATAATCAAAGAACTTTTAGATTTCTCCGCAGTTTTAGGGTAAACTTGGATTCGAATAGGATTTATGGGTTGCATGTTTGAAAACTGAGCGTGAGCTGGCAACGGCACTTGCTTGTCGAGGTGACCCTTCAAGTATAATGCAACTGTGACTGTGTGTTCAAGTATAATGCAACTGATGTGTAAGTCATCACATCACACACTAATCATACTAATATCCATATACTTATACTATCCATAGGTACTAATATTATAAATTTGAAAGTAACTCTGTCTGTCTGTTACCTCTTCACGCCTAAACAGGTGATTGAATCTTAAGCAAATTTGACAGAGAGGTAAATTGTATCCCGGGGTGGACATAGGTTACTTGAAAAGCGCTCGCGAAACCGCGGGCAACAGCTCGTTATGTATAAACTTTCGCAAGTTTCGATAGATCGATGTGTTTGTTAGTTCTTCACGCCAAAACTACCGAAAGGATCGGGTTTAAAGTGTATACAGATAGTTTTAGGCCTGGAATAAAACATAGACCCACTAAACAGTTAGCTTGGGATAGAAATAACCTTTGAACCATTTTCTATAGACAACTCGTACGAGGCCGCGGGCAAAAAGTAGTATCTAATAAAGAACAGGGTATTAATTAATTGTAAAACAACGTTATCTATTTTGTTCTATCTATAAGTAATTGCACATAATTTTATATATTTTTAGACAAGGCCAGAGTAATTTAGATCTTATATACATATATTTAGATCAATTTTAAATAAATAAAAAACAATATCAATGTATGCCAAAGAGCTATGGAACGGAGCCTTCTTAATATAAAACTAATTTACAGACAAAAGAACTCGTTCATCCCAGAAAAAAACTAAAGTACTAGATGCCTTCCAACACGCACAAGCCTTTCTATGGAGATGGGCAGGACACTTAACTGGCTCAAAAGATGAAAGATGACTGGACTCCCAAGACCACTATCTGGAAAGATCCCTATGGAAAGAGGAGAAAAGGAAGGCCACAAGCAAGATGGCAAGATGAGATTGTAAAAATAAGGGGAAAAGCATGAACACAGAAAGCAGAAAAAAGTAGTATCTGATAAAGAACTGGGTAATAATTAATTTTATTTTAAAACAACGTTATCTATTTTGTTCTTACTATCATCTTTTAATCAATTTTGATATTTTCGGACAAGGCCAGAGTAATTTAGATCTTATCAACTTTAAAACAAAAAACAATATCAATGTATACGGAGTACGACGATGGCAATCCAATATTTTCTTACGAACTATGATGAATATTTTATAGGGACGTTAAACATAGGACAAATTAAATCACAAGGGACGCGTTAAATACCCGATGAACAATATTTAAGATTGGAATAAAAGCCAGCATTCCGATCACCTGTGGACTCTATTAGGAGTTTTGCTAGATCTTTGTATATTCCATGTGCCCCAGGACCCCAAGGACCTAGGGTTTCCACCCCAAACGGCTCGAATAGGTAACCTCGGTCAAGATTAGCGTATTTCCGCCGTTTGAGGGACTCCGCTGATGTTGCTGCGGAGCCGGCCCTTACTGATGTCCCTGCAAGATGAGAAGGTGCTAGGGTATCTACACAAGTGGCATCCCAAACTAAAGGCCGACCCATTTTCCAAGGAATCAGAGTCATACCGTCAGGCCTTTTACCATCATCTCGCATTAGGCCACGTGGTTCGAGAGTAGCTGCCATACTGACGCTGGTAAAAGCCCGACGGATGATGTCATTAATTGAACTATGACGGGACACACGTCCTGCACTAGAGACACATGCCAGTGCATGGTGACCGAACTTATCAACGGTTTCACCGCACTGGCAACGGTGTGCAACTAGACAGGGAGAACCTAAACGCAAACAGGTGGCCACCCGAAATGTGTTATTGTCTAAAAGGGTACCTAGATTTTTAGAAGGCAAAACATATAACCAATGTCCTGATTCCCACTCGGAAACGGCAAGTAAACGAGCGCGTTCTGATGAGCTGGTAGACGTATTAATAAGGTTTTTCCGTACCAACTCACATAGCGGCTCATCCCACAGTCTCTGAGAAGAAAGAACTTTGGGCATATTAGTGCTAGGACAGGCTATTTTCCTATTCTCTAGCAAAACTCCTAATAGAGTCCACAGGTGATCGGAATGCTGGCTTTTATTTCGGTCAACGAATTAGCATTGCCATTCAACGTGGCAATGCTGCCAGCATTCTGGGCACTTTGCCTTCTGGTGACGGCTAAGATTTTTAGAAAATAGATTTAAGTGTAAATATTAGTTGTAATTATTTAGATTGGAATTATTATTATTGATTTGTTTGTTTTATATTAGCATTAGAATTTGGTCAGAGATAAAACTTTTTCCGTTTTAGTATTGTGCAAATCTATACTTGCCTCTCAGTTACTACTAATAAGATCTACAATGTCAAAGGTGAGCCAAGATATTCCTTTAAACAGTTTCATAAGGTTAATACTTTTTATTGTATCCCCTTAAATAGTCGAATTTAATATCGCGCATAAAAATGGGATTATATTCATAAAATATTTTAACGATGCCTGAGACTTTTACTTGTTTATATAATCTGAATTATTGTTCTCAAGGTTATATGATTTACCAGCGGTTCCCCGCGGTTACACCCGCGTTAGATATGTATTTCACATTTCTAGGGGGATTATTCCCGTAAATCATCCATGGGAATTCGAAGTTTTACCAGGAAAAAAGAAGCATATGTTACTCTCCATCCATTCAACTAACTCTATGCAAAAATCAAGTCGATTGGTTGTAACTAATCCGGGCGTGAAAGAAGGAAAAACCAACAAACGAACACACTTTCGCATTTATAATACTAGTTATGATTCATACTTTAAGGGATAGGAAAGCTCTATATTTCATCATAATAGTTCTTTCTATCACATCATAGTTCACTTAAAAAGAATAGGATGGTAAAAAATAACTAAGGAATTCAAATTAAATTAAATGTAGGTCTTGAAAATTGTTCGCTAAACACGCAGTTCCACTTGAAAGGCATAGCCCGCGGGTAAATAACTACCGATACCAGTTATTTCGACGACCTCTGTGGCGCGGTGGGCGAAAGCCTGCCTGCGACGCAGGAGGTTGCGGGTTCGATTCCTGCCTCGGGACAAATGTGTGTACGATCTGCAGAGATTTGTTCAGGGTGTTCTGGTCGTTTTCTATGTATAATAAAAAATATCTATCTATGTAATGTATAATATTATGTAGGTATATCAGTTATCTAGTACCCATAACACAAGCTCTGCTTAGCTTGGGGCTAGATAATGCTGTGTGAATTGTCCAGCATTATTTATTTATTTATTTATTTCAAGATCAGAGAGTACATTTGAAATTACAAGTTATAGAAAAGTTTTTTGTTATAGTGCTTACCCGCACTTTGGGTATCTCTAAGACATGAAATAAGTTCCCAAAAGTTTTCGGATTTGGCGGGACTCGAACCCGCGCCCCACCCTCAGTACGGGTGTGCTCTAATCAACTAAGCTACGAAACCCTAGTCGGTTCAACCGAAAATCTTTGGGACCTCTTACAGGCTATAGCGTCGGTGGCTCCAACTATAGGGGTATATAAATAAACAAGATAATGTATGAAAAAAAACAAGGCTTACGTAGGTACCTACGTGTTTAATCATTGAAACTAAGTTACACAACAAGACTCACAAACAAGCTAATTTCACAAACAACTATAATCCTTGACTAAGGTGAGGAGGGAAAGTTGTGAACCTTTCAAATACAAAAAGCTTCTTATCTTTATCAAAATCAGCGCATCCGTTTTGGAGCACTGCCACCGGTGCGAATCAGTTCGATCACAAACACACAGGCACCGCATGATCTGAACTCCTCTTAGGCCAGTCATCGTAGACACAAAAATCGCGTGAGGTCGCAAAAAGTTGCGAGGTTCTGATTTTTTGGAATGTTGTTAGGATAATAGTGCTAAACCAAGTTTGCAACTTTGAAAGACCTGTGCTAACCTCAACCTGTACCTAGTGCACGAAAACCCTTCAGCTTTTGGCTAACAACTTCTAAAAAGTTCATTCGAAGGCAAAGTTGTCCATGTCCTTTTATAGAAGAAAAAAACTGCAAAAATATGAATTAGCGACGATTTGAAAAAAATTGCCTCATATTTGAAGTGTTGTATCTCGAGATTCTTAGTTAGATAATATACAGAGCTGAAATGGCGATTTAATCGTTGTTGATTTTATCTTCATTAAAAGAGTCACGAATAACTTTATCGTAGTATATATAACGCTTATAATCCATATTTTAGAAGTTGTAAGCCAAAAGCGGACAAAAGTCTGAATACTTCGATGTTTTTCTAGCACCACGAAGTTAGCACTGGTCTTTCGAAGTTGCAAACTTGTCTTAACACAATACTGCTATGCATCCTTATACCGTCCCTAAAATCAGAACCTTGCAATTTCTGACGATCTAGAATCTTCTAGATGACTGTCCTATTTCGTCAAAGATCAAAAATGCAAAAATTCCACGAAAAAGATATCAAACTTCACATACTTTTTATCCCATAAATCATTTCCCATGGGTTAGAAAAAACCTTAAAACGTTTCCATATAATTAACGCGTGCGTAGCCGCGAGCAGAAACTAGTGAACAGTAACAATAAGGGCAAGACACTCTGAAAAGTCTGAAAGCAAATAATGCATCTTTTTGTTACTAAGTTGACAATCAAGCCGATTAAGCTGACATTCAGGGAATTGCTTATTCTATAAAAATCACTAACAGACGAACTGAATGATATCATCAATGTTAGTGATATATTGATGATATCATAATATATAATAATAATAATAGTAGTTAAACATTGTAGAAGTTAACAAGAATACCGATCAAGATGGCTTTCTGCGGAATCACTTATTCTAAAGAAACAACTTATAGCTAAAGAGAATAATGACGGGTAAGTAACGGTGAAAAACACTTAATATTAGGAAATTACTAAAGCAGAATTGAATATTAATGTGAGGTAAGTCATAAAGAAATTGACAACCAAGCCAATCATGATGGTGTCCAGTGAAATCACTTATTCTATCTAAAGTTATTACTTAGAGCTGAACTGAATGATGACAATGAGGTAAGTAACGCAGAAGTTGACAACTAAGCCGATCAAGCTGGCGTCCAGCGGAATCACTCGGTAGACGCGGAACTTGAGCCTGCGGGCCGACACGTAGGTAATTAGCTTCTGAAGCTCTTCGATTCTGTTCTCATCTGTAAAAAAAAAAATCATCAAATATCCAATAAAAGGTAATTGAAGACTTTACTGTTAAGAAAATTGACAATGATTGATACATATTATGTTACGATGTATTTAATCAATAATAAACCTCACAAATTCTTCTGAGGGTTAATACTAGACTGTAATATTATAATGGAGATATGGTGAAGAAGTAAACGTGTATGTTTGATATTTCTTTACGTCAAAATAACTTTTTTGCAAACGGACCGGGCTGATATTTAGCATAGAAATAAGTCTAAATATAATAAAATAATAATTAATAAATATACCTATCAGTAAACTTTAAATGTATTCATAAAACAATATAAAATATTCTACCAGGGCCTTGAACATGTTTTTCCGGTATAAAAAGTAGCCTCATAATACGATATTTCAAGTCGACATAGTCATATTTGAAGGTTTATATTATTATAGTGCGTAAGCCCTCGCATTTCAATTTCTTAAAGATGTATCTTTAAAAGAGACTACTTTTTATCCCGGAAAACATGTTCAAGGTCCTGGTAGAAAGAAGGTAAAGGAATTAATGTCATAAATGGAATTTATATGGTTAAAATAAGTCGTTGTTGACAAACCTCGTTCTAGCAACAATTTGTCGTGCAGAATTATCAATATTTCGTCCACTTGCATGGTGACCATTCCAGCGCAGATAGCTGCACTAAACATGTGCATCAAATGCTTTACCACAGCAATAATTTTGACATGGAGCATAACCTAAAATTACATGGTCAATAGTGGTGTAATAGTAAATTGTAACTAGAAGCATAATATGGAGTGAACTTTAGTTCTACGCATTTTCGGATATCGTTTTCTTTTTAAAAATATGTTTCTTTTACAAAGGATCAAACACTTTTTTTTCTAATAATTTCATGACAAAACACTGTTTTTGCTTGTTTATCTACCTAACACATTGTGTATTACAAATTTTATAACAGTAAATTGAAAAATAGAGTGCAGGTAAAAGAAGACGAATAGGAAGCAAAGATATATCGAAAATCGATATTCATTCATTCATATATCCTAGGTCTCGGGGTCTAGAATCACCCCCTTCTGCTTAGTAGACATGTAACGTGGCATTTATGTAAAACCCCTCTCCTGAAATTTATAACACAGTTACTCACTAGTAATTTCTCGTTCACCGCGATCAATATAGAAATCATCAGCTCTATTGTATTGAAAAGTATTGGTGATAAAATCTGAAAATGAAATATTACTTAAATAATATTAGATAAGTTTCATTGGGCATCAGCAATTCATTCCCGATAAGCCAAAATTTTTGCGTGTTTTAAAAAACTATAAATGACTTCAAATTCCTAAATAGTGAAAATTGGTTTGGATGGAACACTTCCATAGCGCGATTTATTTTTTTAAGTGGCGACATCCAGTTGAAATTTAAGTCTAATTTATTTTAATGTGATGAGTGATTGATGACATATCGACTCCACTGGTTTACAAAAGAATCATCAAAATTTACTAAGAATTGGCGAATATTACTGAAATTGTTTTTGCCAGGCCTGATTCATCAAAAGTAGTATGTCATTTTTAAAGCTTGAAATGATAATTACGATCCCTCGGGAACTATACAATAGCGAAAGAATTTTCATCATCATAATTGACGGAGAAATTAACGAACAAGTCGACGAGTCGACGCCATTTTGTAGCTTTAAGGTATTTTATAAGTGTGTATTACGATAAAGTTATATGGTGTTGGTAAGTTAATTTAATTTTAGTACATATCATTGTAATGGTTTTCAGCTACAAATAAAGTATTTCTTATCTTATCTTATCTTAACATATAATATAAAAAAAATACAACCGAACATAGAACCTCCTCCTTGAAATCGGTAAAAAACCTTCATAAAAAAATTGCATTCTTTTCCGACCAACTCCTACAATATAAATCTACATGCCTCTAAACTTACTAATGTATACATAAAGAGTAATCTTACCAATAAATTAAACTCTGATTTGTATGATTCAATCAAATCTGCAATCGATTTGTAAATTTCTCGCATGGCAGCATAGTCAGCTCTGTCTGTACTCAAATTGACCTTTACCGTCCTTATCCGACAGTAAAACGCATAGAAAATGGATGCACAAACACCATGTACAATTTCAACATTCACTACCAATACCCACAAAAATATAACAATTAGTAAGTTTTTCGAGCATTGATGCCCATCAAAGAGGCAGCTAAGAAGTAAAATGATTGACTGGAAAAACACAATTAGACCGACTGGTATTAATAACTTCATCTCAACATTGTATGATTCACTGCGAACTCGTAATATTGAATCGATTGATTCTAAATCATGATGTAACCGGCAATATTTTTTATCAGGTGCCATGAATAGAAAACTTAAGAAAGCGAGTACATATTGGGCTAAATAAACCAGCAACCAGGCATTGCCGGATGTTAATATTGGTATTCCTGCGTTATAAAAAGTCATGACGATAAAAAAAATAAAAGATGATCCGTTGAGAAATGAAATTGATTTCCACATATATCTTTTGAACACGGTCTTGTTCTCTAAAAAGCCTAAATCGAAGCCACTTAATAATTGAAAGATTATGAAAAAATATTTCATAATCAAAGAACTTTTAGATTTCTCCGCAGTTTTAGGGTAAACTTGGATTCGAATAGGATTTATGGGTTGCATGTTTGAAAACTGAGCGTGAGCTGGCAACGGCACTTGCTTGTCGAGGTGACCCTCCAAGTATAATGCAACTTGTAAGTCATCTCACTAATATTAAAATACATGCGAAAGTTTAGACGGATCGATGGATGTTTGTTACCTTTTTAAAACTACTGAACAGGCTGAAATTTGCATACAGATAGTTCCAGGCCTGGAAGAAAACATAGGCCAAATTTTATCCTTTAAATCAGTTTCCATGGGATAGAAATAACCTTAAAACATGCAGCAACACGTGCGAAGCTGCGGGCAAAAACTAGTGTCTAATAAAGAACTGAGTACTTATTAATTAAGTGTAATTGTGTGTCCTACTATAGTTACATATAATTTCTATGTTCATTTTTGATATTCTCGGACGAGGCCAGAAGAATTCAGATATAATTTCACTTTATGTAGATAAGGTAAATAAGTAAGATAATATCACAATTTTAAAAATAGGGAGTGTCCTTGGACGGTTTAAGAGGTCTACTCATAGAGTTACTATAGTACTATATAAACTCTATGGGTCTACTAAACGAGCGAAGTTGACGGATGACATCAGGCTCAGCCCCCCTAGCACGGGGATTGTTGTAAGTTAGAATAGACAATAATGACATTGCATCGCCATACATTGCGTACATTATTGAAGTTGATGGAATGCATTTCAAATAATTTAGGTACGCATTGGATAACGAAGTGACGTAATTTTTCTTTATTCTACCCTAGACAACAATCCCCGTGCTGAATACAGTTTTGCACACAAGAACACGTTTACCCCAGCGGTTGTCGGTTCTTCTCGAGATATGGCCAGCCCACTGCCACTTCAGCTTGCTAATCACTTGTTAATCCTCTGAGCTATGTCGATAACCCTGGTTCTCTGTCTTTATTTTCTGTGTATTTATAACATCTGGTGCCCTTATTGTGACATTCCTTGACATACACCTACTATAGTTTTATTTCTGGCATTATTAATCACTAGCAACGCCTCGCGGTTTCACCCGCGTAGTTCCCGTTCCCGTAGGAATTTCGGGATACAAAGTAGCCTATGTCCTATTCCAGACTATAATCTATCTCTGTGCCAAATTGCATCCAGATCCGTTTTGCCGTTCTGGCGTGATAAAGGAACAAACATACATCCATCTATCTATCCATCCATCTAAACTTTCACGTTTATAATATTAGTGAGATTAATTTGTAGGCCACTTTAAAGCCATGCATTTGTTGATTTTATGTATTTAACTGTTTATATAATTATGTATAGGAATTGTAACTGTTTATATACTATGTAAAGGAACAAAACGTGTGTTGTATGTATACCTAATCATAATTTAGTAACATCTATACTTAATATATATTTAAAATACTATAAGGAGAAAAGATTTGTTTGAATTGAAAAGGCTCTGAAACTACTGGACCGATTTAAAAAATTCTTTCACCATTCGAATCCTACATTATCCCTGATGAACATAGGCTACAGAATATACTCGTGCGAAGCCGGGGCGGACCGCTAGTGTTAAATTAAGCAAATTAGATTTTATCGACATGAAGTGTCACAATATGTAAATACATAGAAAATACAATAATATGTGCCAAGGCGGGAATCGAAATTGCAACCTCCTGCGACGCAGGTGGACCTTCGTTCGCTGCTCTACATCGGTCGTCTACAAAATAGAGGTACAGCTACGAACCTTAAGATACCATCCGAGTATTTTGATTTTGATACTTCAAAATCGCTATAGCCGTTTTGATACTTGGAGGTAATTAAAAGTGTTCGCCAAACACGAAGAAAAACTGGAAAAACAAAACCAAAAACATAAATATATAAAAACAGAAACTTCAAGATCAACATGTAGATTTGAAATTCCAAGATGAAAGCAGTAAAAGAGTGAAGAGGAAGCTAGTTTTATTAGCATTAGCGTATTCAGTTTCACGAAGTGCATTTCGCAAATCCGGATCGTTTTATGTACAATTCTTTCGATGTACGAAGGTTTGAAATTCTTTTACATCCATTTATTGATGATGACCTCCTTGTTCAAATGTTGGCCACATTTTGGGAACGTCGTGAATACAGCCGCAAGACATAGCTGCAACTTCTCGCCATTAATGTCTTCAGCAGTGCGCGCCGCAAAGTCAATACACGTTCATTTTTAACCATTGAGACTAAAAATTCAGCCTCCGCACACGGCGTAAGTCAATTAAATCTACTTTTCTTCTAAATTCTAAAATGTTTAGTATTTGTTGTTATAGCGGCAACAGAAATACATCATCAGCGAAAATTTCAACTGTCTAACTTCCACGGTTCATGAGATACAGCCTGGACACTAATACCATTAAATTAATCGCTTCATCATAACAATGGTCACAAAATGACATATTTTGACCGTTAGCCTTTGATGAAATAAACTACCTATATAGATGAAGGGACGGGTGTCAAAAGTGTCGAGATTGAAACGATTCTCCGTATAAATAGCACAGCACGCACTATTTATGTAGAATTTCTTTCATCTATAGACGATTTTGCAACGATACCACTGTCATAGCAAAACCATTTGGTTAGCAGAATTTTACCCCAGGTGACAGACGGACAGCCGAGTCTCAGTAATAGGTTCCCGTTTTACCCTTTGGGTACGGAACCCTAAAAATTAATTAATATCGAGTGCGAGGGCTATAATAACAAACCTTAGTTCTCCATACTTTAGTACATCCGAGATATAAGTCATAAATTATGTATTCTAGATATAAAACCATCCGTGCGAATGGCCGAGGTTCTACTTGCTTTTATAGAACGGAGATACGAAAAGGCTTGTTATGGAGATAGGGCGTTTCCACTGTGTCGTGACGACAAAAGTCGTGCGTGCAGTTTAAAGCATCGGGCTTGTATGTTTAAATGTAGGTAATATATCATTATTATAGGACGACGCGATTAACTATCGTCCCGAGCTCTTTTTGTTGTGACAATAGATAGTCGTTTTAATGGGAACAACAAGATACGACAGTCGATATAAAATCGCGACGAAAAAATGACAATAAACAGTCGTCTCGTTATAATGAGAACAGGTAGAAACGATAGTCCAACGAGTCGTCCAACGATAATTTACGGTTTTGATGAGTTTTAGTCGAAGTAACAGCAAAAACATCAGTGATCTGTTTAGATCCGTAATCAGCTATTGTTTATAAGTTATACCTTATCTTATCACCTTTTTTACCCGGCGAAGCGGGTTATGTTTTTCAAACTACATGCAGAAGCGTCAATCGGATTAACTAATTTATAATATTAAGTATGATCACTTAATCCATAATTAATATTATAAATTCGAAAGTAACTCTGTCTGTATGTCTGTTACCTTTTCACGCCTAAACGGCTGATCGGATCTTAATGCAATTTGGCAGGAAGGTATATAATAGTATCCCGGGGATGGAGAGGATACTTGAAAATCGTGGACGAAGCCGCAGGCAGCAACTAGTTCTAAATAAATGAATAATGCTGGACAATCTACAAAGCATGATCTAGCCCCAAGCTAAGCAGAGCTTGTGTTATGGGTACTAGATAACTGGTATACTTAAAATACGTTACATAGATAGATAACTATTTTTTATTATACAAAGAAAACACCCAGAACGGATATCTGCATATCGTACTGTCCTTATGCGGGAATCGGGTAATGCCTCCTGCGTCGCAGGTGGACCTTCACATGCTGAGCAACAGAGGTCGTCAAATCATTATAAAAGAGGTCTCTCTCTTCTAGATAACTAGAAGAGGGTGCATTGCAATGGGCCCAGCAATACGTATCTAGGCCTATTATTGTACTAACGCACCCCAGTACTCGACACAGGGCAGGGCAGTTAAAAGCAATAGATGGTGGGACGTTTTTCAGGCAGCCATAGATGTAGTGTATAAACCAATAGAGGCGTCGACAGTCCAGTTTAGGCGGTGATCTACGCTCAGTGTATGCTTTCTGTGTATGGTACAAGTTAGAAAAACCTCCTATTTGTAGAAATTCATTGACCCGACAGGCTTTGCCCTGTCTAGTACACATAGCAAAATACAACGTCAAGTGTGAGTCAGAACCACGCAAAGAAGGTTCCGTATCTGTACTCATAATATTATAAAGAGGAAAGATTTGTTTGTTTGTATGTTTGACGGGAATAGGCTCCGAAACTACTGGACTGATTAGAAAAATTCTTTCACCATTAGAATCGTACATTATCCCTGATGGACATAGGCTATAGAATATTTTCAAAAAAGTTAGCGATCCGTGTGAAAACTTTGATAATGTAACCCAAGGTGTGAAAAACATCATAATAAATCCTTATTTCGCGTACGCTGCGGAAACGATTGACAATACAATTTTTTCATAGGTCTTATAGCACAGGTAAATGAAAAAGTTCAAAAATCGTAAATTTGTAGTTTATTCACAGAAAAAATATTTTTTTAATCTCGCCATGGACCAAAAACCTATGGTGTAGGTACTTCTCGTTGAGCTACAATCATGATACGTGGCCAGAAATAAGGTCTTTTATTTAAATAATTAATATGATGTTTAGTAACGGAACCCTCGTTGTGCGAGTCCGACTCGCACTTGACGTTTTTATTGTTAATTTAATCTTATAACGCGCTCACAAGGAGCGTTCTACAATATATCAATCGCTTGCCGCTGTACCTTGGACTCTAAAACAACAGACACTAAAGTCGAATGGCCCATTGAGCGCCCGTGCGAATTATTCAAGCCATCCAATAAATATTCATTTTTAAACATCCCCAGGGTAAAAAGCTCGACAAAGCCTGTGTTGAAGCCTTTATTGATTTTTCATAGGCCTAGTGTGTCCATACGAACTGGATTGCGTTCAGCCGCTGTTTAGCATATTTCCAAAGAAATACAGAGAAATTGTTGAAACGTTTCAATAATTGATAAAAGCGTTCCTATCCGTATAATAAAGAGAATAGGAATACCCCCCTAGCACAGGGATTGTTTTCTAGGGTAGAATAGAGAAAAATTACGTCACTTCGTCATCCAATGCGTAAATTATTTGAAATGCATTCCATCAACTTCAATAATGTACGCAATGTATGGCGATGCAATGTCATTATTGTCTATTCTACCCTAAGATAAATAATAGATTCAGGCGTTACCTTGCGAAAATCCATTGCAAAATATAAGGATGAAAATATTTAGTAACAATTCCACGAAAAAAGCCCTCTCCGACAAGCTTCAACAAAATGTAGTCCGCGCCGTAGAAGAAAACGACGCCAACTACAAAATGAAAAAATACCTATCAAAGCAAGACGTCTTGCTTTGATAGGTATTTTTATTCTACCCTAGACAATAATTCCCGTGCTAGGGGGGCTGCTTGACTATTTTCTCCTTTTGGTTCAACGTCAAAGTGCAATTACTTATTTCTCGTAATGCCGACGTTACATGAATGAAAACTTTAGCAAACTTAGTGCACACGATGTTCTAAATTCAATTGACTTTATCCTCTAGCGGATAAAAACAGCTTTTGCACTCAGATATCGAAGAGCAAAAATACTCTTTCCGAGATGGGGGGATGAAAAACACCTTTTCTATGAATGCAATAGGCTATTAATGTAGTCAATTAAAAATAAGTTCCAAATTGTTTTCGTCGTAGACAGTGACAACGTAACAAAGCGTAATCAGGTGATTTTTATTAAAATGGGATTAAAATTACACATTTAAGATATAATGATCACGTGACCTAAAACGCTCTTCGTTTGGTTGGTTCGCTGGTGACGTCACACTATCACAGATTACAAGTGTCAATGAGTTCTTCTGGTTAGGTGTGTTAGGGCTTGTGACGTCATTCCTCAGAGCGCGGGAGCCATGACAGAGATATTATCGTTTTGACGCGCCATTATTTTATACAAACTTTAAAATTATACGACTGGCCATGAAGCAATATTAATAACACTTTGCATTATTTTTATCAGGCAATACGTTAGAATTATTTCACAGTAGTAGTCAAGTAGCCTATCATAAAATGTATAATAATTCATTCATTCATAACCCCTTCAAAATAAGCTGGATTTCCAACGATGGCCTTCCTGAAGCAGTCATTGTCCACTAACCCAGCCTAATCCCAGAATAAATAGATGTCCAATCTCACAATGTAACTAAATATCACAGAATCCTACTCAATGTCCGTAATTACGCGTCAAACAAAGGGACATGTGCAAATATACGAGACCGTTACAGAAACGGACGTATGTGAAAATTATACAGCGGTATTGTGCTGCCATCTAGTTATGAACGCTGAGTTCGCTCTACTATTCGACGTGGTGGTTGTGGCAAAAGTGCATGTTAAAAGTGGTTATTTGCCGAAATCTATACTATCGAGGCTTATCAGTCTGTCAACTTTTCACACCTAGACGGCTGAACGATCAGAATGAAATTTGGTAGGGAGGTAAACAATATCCAGGGGACGAACATACGCTACTTGAAAATTGTGTGCGAAACCACAAGCAATAGCTAGTTTTTTTTAATAAAGAGACGGTAACTTTGCTCTACTTTTTTGTTACAATACAATACCTATATATTAAAATACTGTTTTACAAAATAAAGTTACACGTAGGTAAGTATTTATTTCATAGGTTCGTTTATTTGGATGGAAACAGCGATGCAAATTGAGAGATCCTACTAAATTTATATATTTCTTATTTTAAGCTTGTCCGTTCGTGTAGTCGTGTAGGTAGGTGGGTGGGTCTTTATCTACTCCTTTCCAAGTAGGTTTATATATAATTGTATTCTATATCTTGTATTGTATAAAAGATTTTTGTTCTGTGCTGTAACCGAGCTTATCAATAAATGCTTCTCTATCTATCTCTCTCTATCTCTATATATTTAGATATATTACGATATTCTAACTTTTAATCTTACCATTAAATTAAATATCAAACGATTCTACATCAACGCGAGGCGACCACTCCGAGCTGGTCATTAAACACGGATTTGAAGGGTAGAGTGGAGCTAAATAAAGTTATGTCTATAGTCTGTACGTGGAGGTAATCAAACTAACGGTTGAAGGTAATAAAGAGGTTCTATACAATTGATGAGGGGCTTACGGTAAGGACTAGGTAATGGGTCGATGATGGGTCATCATTTAAGGAATACATTAGGCTAAAACCTTTAAGCACTGCTAAATTCCTTAGGTGTTGACGGGCACCAGCGTCGTTGCGTAGCGGTTTTATTTCTTTTTTTTATATTTAAGATCTTTTTCGTTTGACCACAATCTCACCTGATGGAAAGTGAAGTGATCGGCGATTTATCACTAAGGTCTAGAAGATACCTATTCACTCTTATTTTGAAGAGACCCAGGTTGTAATTGACCGGAAAAACAGCAGCAGGAAGCGTGATCCAAACCCCAGCAGTACTAATGATAGAGGAAAACAGCCTAGTGCGTGTGGACAGTATATCCACTAAGTGGGGATGGTAATGCACTGCGTCTGCTTGTCCTGGAGTGGAAAGGGGATGGTGGAATCAGATCATGCAGTTCCTGCAAGCATTTTCTGAAATGCGGTGCTAAAAAACTGCTCCCAGCGATCGCCGCACCCGACGACGTGGAAAGTTACTATCGACGCTTATCAGACTTCGTCGACTGCTGATCGCGCGTGAACCAAGGGGGCGTGTTGCCTTAATCACCACGCCTGGCCAGGCGATTGGTGATCCCAGGGAGGCGAACCTAATGGGTTTTATTTTTGCTCTACGCCGTTCAAAAAACGTATGCTCAATCCCGCTTCTGTGAAGGCCAAATCTTTGATCAAATGTACATTGGACACAGATATTGGATGAGTGGAACCTTACTACTACCACAGCTACTACAAGCGGTCCACCCCGGCTTTGCACGGGTATATAATAATATAATGTGGCCATAATGTGAGCTTTAATTCGACCTACTTAAGCGCAGAGTTTTGGCCGAAAGGTGTTAAGTTCCGACGGTTCACTGGCCGCCTGCAAGGAGACACCGCCGTGCACCGTCGTCAGCTGACACCCTGATTGCGTCACGTCTCGCCGTCAAATAACGCGTCTTTAATTTTAGTTTTTTAATATTGTATGTATGTTAGTTTTAAGGTATATATTACTATGGACCGTAGAATAAGTTAAAATAAGATCTGTAACTGTTCTATAGTCTGAAATAAATGATTATTATTATTATTATATGCTATTAGCCTATGTTACTCAGTGATAATGTAGCTTTGCAATGGCATTTTTTTTTATCGGTCTAGCAGTTTTTAGGTTTATTCGTTACATAAAAAAATACTTATCTTTCCTCTTTAATATATTAGTGTACTCGTAGATATTAGCTGTACGCAGAACCTACTCTTTTGTTTTTGGTTAAAAAGGAAACAATGTGATAGGTAGGTATCAAATTTTATACTCAAAACTAACCCAATATTCTATCTACCTGTTTTACCGTCCACTTAAACCAGGTTCAACCTAAGGTGCGCTATCGTCAGAACACAGACTGTCGTAAATTATATTCTAGTGCTGTTGGATGACTTGATTTTATAGTCCAACAGGAATATATTAACACAAGCGTACGTCTCTGGTTTTGTCGGATGTTTCTAATAGGATAGAGAGAGATAGGGATTCATTATAAATGTAAGTGGGTGAACTACGAACCTTATTTGTGTTGGAAGAACACCAAAGTTTCATTCCTTCAAAATGCGCCTAATGCCAGAAAAAAAAAACTAAAAAATCGTGAAGAAAATACATTATCGAAGGTGCATCGCCACACTTTTCAGTTCAGTTCAGTTCTTTATTTATAAGAATTATTTCTTACACGTCAAAAAGGTACAAACATATTTATAAATACATATAGCTTAGTAGTATAATTTTCATTGGTAATTTTACCAAAGTATAATGTGGATCATCGACAGCGGTTTCCTCAAATTTTTCAAATAGGAACTCATCTAGACTATAGTATGCCCTGTCCACTAGGATTCTCTTTAGTCTGTCAGTGAATATTGCCGTGGACGCGGCACTAGTTATAAATTCCGGCAGGTTATTCACTCAGGCACGAGCCGAAAATAAGGTACCTATTGGAAATAGCTCTCAAATATTGTAACCAACTGTATTTTATCCTATGTAGTTTTATTTAGTTTTACTTGATACCTATTGTTAAACTGGGTTAGTTTTGATTGACTTGCCTGTTATGTAATATAACGCTGTGGTAAATTAATAAATCTGAATCTGCTCCTACCTGCATTATTAGACGTGGTGAAATATTTGAACATCGGCTGTTGATCCCTAAGATAAAGATAACAGGTAGGTATGGTATCCTTTTCTCCTCACACGTGTTAAAGAAATTAGGTACATAGGGTTGTCACCAATTTTAAACGTGACTTATTTTAAGTCTTTTGTTTTTTTATAAGAATCGTTTCTAACCATTACACATGGAGGATGTACATTTTATGTGGTACTATATTTTCGTAAACGGCCCTCGTCCCTTTCCACCCTGTATCATAAACAGATTTTTTCACGAAATCCAAATTTGTTTATAAATATTGACAATACAAACAGACACTTTTATTTACTTGTATAGATTCAGTGTGATTCCATACGATTCATCCATATTCAATCTTGCATCGTTATTCAAAGAGTTGAGGTATTAACCTTTTGCCATTTGCATGATATTCATCTACAATAACTTAATTTTTATAGGATTAAATGAATTTAAATGAATATATTAGTGCTTTGACGACCTCTGTGGCGCGGTGGGCGAAGGTCTGCCTGCGACGCAGGAGGTTGCGGGTTCGATTCCTGCCTCGGGACAAATGTGTGTACGATCTGCAGACATTTATTCAGGGTGTTCTGGTCGTTTTCTATGTATAATAAAAAATATCTATCTATGTAATGTATAATATTAGGTATATCAGTTATCTAGTACCCATAACACAAGCTCTGCTTAGCTTGGGGCTAGATAATGCTGTGGGAATTGTCCAGCATTATTTATTATTTATTTATTTCCAGAACACAACTTTTATTGATATACCCGTGGTCCTTGGGGTCCTGGGGCACATGCAATATACAAAGATCTAACAAAACGCCTAATAGAGTCCACAGGTGATCGGAATGTTGGCTTTTTTCGGTCAGCGAATTAGCATTGCCATTCAACGTGGCAATGCTGCCAGCATTCTGGGCACTTTGCCTTCTTGTGATGGCTTAGATTTTTAGGGTTCCGTACCCAAAGGGTAAAAACGGGACCCCATTACTGAGACTCCGCTGTCCGTCTGTCACCAGGCTGTATCTCATGAACCGATAAAGTTAGACAATTAAAAGTAAAACAAGTACTAAAAAACAGAATATTTAAAATAAATATTTAAGGGGGTTTCCCATACAACAAATGTGATTTTTTTGCTCGCTTTTGCTCGATATTGATAACGGCCAGAGGACGCTTGAAATATTCACAGAATATTTAGTTATATTATTATCTTCAAAATAAATAATTATTTCATATTTAATAAAATAAATTGCGGCAATTGGCAACAGAAATACATCATCTGTAAAAATTTCAATCCAAGTTTCAATTTAAGACAGACGGACAGCGGAGTCTTAGTAATAGGGTCCCGTTTTCCTCTGTCCCCTTTGGGTAAGGAACCCTAAAAACACTACATTCAGCTTTCAAAAAAAGGACTAAGCAAGACAAAATTAAAAACAAAAAATCTTTTTAGCTTTGGTGCTCAAACTCGAGTTACTACGCCTGCTAAACTGAGCTATACTGACACATTTTTTGAGCAAAAGAATTTATATAACAATCGTGTATTCAATGGCAATAGAGTTGCACCTGACAGGATACTTATAACGCTTACTGTAGATATCTCAATCATAGTAATGGCTCGGAAAAACCCACGGGCAAAAATGACCCCAAAAGAAACGACAATTTAGCGGTCAACTTCACAATTTCAAAGGACTCGCGACGCGTGGATTTTTTCCTCTCTGCCTCCTGCCCGAAGGCAATTAGTGGTACAGACAAGTCAATCATGCGATTAATTAACTGTCCGTTTAGATATCTACAATATCGTGGGATGATTACGTCATATAACTATAGTTTCCCAGATGAAACATAATATACGTCTTCGGCTGAACGTCCGTCTGTGTTTCAGTCATCATCGTCATCAGAAAAAGGATATGTTAATGCATAATAAGAAAAAATCTCAAAAAAAAATTGAGATAGCGAAAAAAGCAGTCGGAAAAATTTTTGTATTAATTCATTAATAATTAAATTAAAAAAATTATTTCGGGGTTTTCAGTTTTTTTTATCTGTTTAGAAACACCATGAAATAGTAGGCGCAATGTTGTCATTTCATACGGCTGTGTAGGCAAACCAAAACGTATCAACCGTCATTTATTTTTTATTTATTGAATAGGACATCCCACATGAGATCACAAAGCTAGAATCTATTAACAATACAGGGGTCTTATGTCTATGTGTCTCTATAGAATAGGACCTCACAGCATGCACGTAAAATAATCAACACTAGGCATAACATAGTTATCTACTCATTAACAATATTAATTTAACAAAATAACGATAATATACAATACAATAATAATTACACTTAAATCTATTTTCTAAAAATCTAAGCCGTCACCAGAAGGCAAAGTGCCCAGAATGCTGGCAGCATTGCCACGTTGAATGGCAATGCTAATTCGTTGACCGAAATAAAAGCCAGCATTCCGATCACCTGTGGACTCTATTAGGAGTTTAAATTAACATTACTTTAATCAGCAGAATATCGAGGTGTATACATTATTTGATAGAGCGTTATAGTGCTTAGCTCCAGTCATCAGTAACATCAGCGCATTTGCCCAGGTCTCGCATCCAAATCCCACGAAGTGGGAAATAACACCTGGCATCTTCACAAGCGTGTTTGTGATGATGGGCAGAACCTGCAGTTCACGTAGTGTTACATATTTTCCCAAAAAATTACCATAACCCTGTGAAGAGCTATTTGGCGTCTCTCTCAGTCCATCACAAGTTGGTGGTGGTGTCTGGTGGGTAGCTCAAGACACCACGGTGGAGCGACCGGTGGCGCCACCATGATTACCTATTTCCTTTAGACAAAAACAATAAGCAAAAACTGTATAATTCATTTTCATTGTATCGCACTAACAAAGAAAGTTAGAGTTCATTAATTTAAAATCTCAACAATACAGAAAGGGTTCGTGGAAAGATACTTTCCCGAGATAGTGGAAACATTAATCATTTGCTAACGAAAATAGATAAAGCAATGGATTTTCAGTAGAAAATTGATTACGGGACATTGTTTAGAACCATACAACAAAAATGACGACGGTTCTCCTAAAAGGTGATTGTTTTGAACGAACTAAACATTATAAAACACTGTTTTTACCGGATTGATCGCGTATATTTTATATTTGTTTATAACCTGACGTTTCGGAGGCTTTTCAGCTTCCATGGTCACAGGCAGACTGCCTGTGACTGTCTGCCTGTGACCATGGAAGCTGAAAAGCCTCCGAAACGTCAGGTTATAAACAAATATAAAATATACGCGATCAATCCGGTAAAAACAGTGTTTTATTATGAGTTCTCGCGAAAATAACCTTAGAATATACTATGAACTAAACATTACTTTTAACCGATTTCTGGAGAAGGTTAGGTATATGTTCGTCTTTATGTATTTTTATATGTGTTTATAAATTTGTCCGTCAATTAAAATAAAAAATGATGCCGGACAATTCACACAACATTATCTTGCCCCAAGTTATGTAGAGCTTGTGTTATGGATACTAGATAACTGATATACATAAGTAATACAATACATTGCATAGATGGATATTTTTATTACACATAGAAAACGACCAGAACAAATAACTGCAGATCGTACAAACATTTGTCTCAAGGCGGGAATCGAACCCGCAACCTCCGGCGTCGCAGGCGGACATTTGGCCACCGAGCCACAGAGGTCGTCAACCGATTACGCACCGATTTTAGTAATTATTTCGCTATTATATAGTATAATGTACATGTAATGATCCCAAATTGGTGGTAAAAAGTTATCTCCCGAGGGATTAGCATTTATCCCGTCCAACTCAATAATCCTTTCTTTGTCCTCGTCATCGTTGAGGTTTATGCCCTAGGTGTATAATTTACTATTTTAAACAATTGGGTTAAATAAGAAGCTAGTTCGCAAAATAAATATTCAAAGCTAATAGACTCCGAATTATGATTGTTTTATTTCTGAGTTCCCAACTGTAAGAATAATTACCTGAAACGCAAACATGAATGTTTGGGCTTTCTATGTGATTTTGTTTACTTTTCTCGGACTCGTTGTAATATTAAAGAGCTAATATTTATAAAACCCCTCTTTTTCGGGAGAAACTGTATGAATACTGACAAATACAAATTGAAAAAGCTTTTGTTGGAAAAGTGCTTGTACTCATTAGATGACTTAAAATTTTGACTATGTTAACATAATTTATATAATAGGTCAATTATAATATAATTTTGACTTTTTAAACTAATTTTGATAGTATTCTTTAGATTTTATGAGAGAATGTATTTAATTTTCTTTATATTCACATTAATGTTATAGTCGTAAGTCTATTTTTAGATACCTACTCTTAATATTCAAATACAATTGTAAACATTGTTCTTGTTCATGAATAAACTATATATCTATCTAATAGTTAACGTGAGTCCTTCTAAGTTAAATTGCATATTTGCCGCTGATAATGATGTGACTTGCTGTCGATTCGGACCAATATATTGGGACGCAATGTCCCAATTGACACTTATCAGCTGCCGTGCCGCCGCCGCCGTAGCGGTCGCGGTTTCAGAATCAACCCTTTCAACTTAGAATAAGAATATGAATAACATATGATAAGGAAGAGCGTTGCCTCCTAATATAGGTATTTTATACTAAAGGCGCATACCCTAGTCAAACTAGCGCCGCCACCTACTTCATCCTATTATTCCGTATAACAAAAGAAATTTCAAAAAACCATCGCAGCTTGTGATACCTAATATAAGCTTTTTTTTATGTGTCTCTTATAGTTTTATTCCATTTAGTTTAGGCAGTGAATCGAAAATTGATTTTTGTGGCCACCAAGGGCAACTTCGATTCACTGCCTAGAAAACTATAAAATAAAAAATCTCTTTTGGGGAGGCATTTGTGGAACCTTCTACCGCGTAGTGTCAGTATAACTCAAAGTCCCATAAATAATGAAGAATAAATAATAACATGTAATAATAATGCACTGTAATCATACCCATATCAATCATAATCATACCCGTCATGACCTTCGGATCTGAGACGTGGACACTCATGGTAGGACTGGTCCACCTGTTTAAAGTCGCCCAGCTCTGGAGAGATATGCTACGCTACGCTCGGAGTTTCTCCGAAGGATAGAATTCGTAACGAATACATCCGACAGAGAACCAAGGTTATCGATATAGCTCAAAGGATTAGCAAGCTGAAGTGGCAGTGGGCTGGCCATATCTCGAGAAGAGCAGACAACGGCTGGGGTAAACGTGTTCTTGAATATAGGCCGACGACAAACGTAGTGTAGGACGCCCTCCAACCAGTTGGGATGGCGATTTGCGAAAGACTGCTGGTAGATGGTGGATGCGGCAAGCTGAAGACAGCGCTCTATGGCGCTCATTAGGGGCGGCATATGTCCAGCAGTGGACTACTATACATATACAGGGTTATTGGTAAATTAGTGACAATACGTGAACTACAGGTCCCGCCCATCATCACAAAAACGTTCGTGAAGGCGCCAAGCCTAAATTTAAAAAAAAACACCTCTGATACTAAATGAAAAAACATCTTTGTCTGGAACCCAACGAGTTACTTAAGACCGATCTTTCACTCTCATCTCTCATTCAATCTTCTGATAATTCAGGGCAGAGCTGTTTTTAAGTTGAGTTTCAAATAAAACCTCTCTAACGAACGATTATTGAATTGCGGGGGGTACCCATTACCAATAGCAAAATTAAGAATTAAGACCTGGCGTCTTCACAAACGTGTTTGTGATGATGGGCTGAACCTGCAGTTCACGTATTGTCACTAATTTACCAATAACCCTGTATAGGCGGTTGATGATGATGAATGCAATCATAGGAATCATGCAACGTCACCCTCTCATTAAAATGAATAGTCTGATAGTTTTGTCTATTACCTTCATTAATGCCCTGGTTTTCACCCATATACCCTCCTTACATACCTACTAAAGACTAGGTATGTTCACATTAGGCGTTTTGTAACGTGCGCTTTTAAAACCGTCTGGTTAGGTACTTTATTCTTCTTTGGGCTACCTACTTCCGTATAAACACGCGCTTCTATACAAGCGTAGGTACGTTAGATTGTGAAAGAATCACTGAATAAAATATCCCAATGCCAGCAATACACACTCGCCGAGACGTCTCGTGCTGGGCCTGACTCGAGGTGCCTTGGTGAGTGTGTACCTACAAAATTTCAGACTGAAAATCAGCGTCGTTGTCGACCACGTGCGATAGTGACGTTAAACTGAGGCAGGACTTGTTTAGCCGCGCGACAGAAACACTACACATAGACAGACACACATAGAAAAAGACCAAATTTATTGATCAGTCTATAAGTAAAGTTTTAAAACTATAGTTTTTTATGGGTGTTTTAGTGCAAGTTATTTGTTTATACCTTCCCTCTATTTTTTTGTTTAAGTGCTACAAATATATCTGTTATTCATATACTGCCATGCCAACATTAAGGAAGGCTCGGGGCGCGAGCGTAAGCGCGCGCTTCAAAACGCCTAATGCGTACTCGCTCTAAATGTCCCCATTCCACCTCTATGTCCACCATAAACTCGCCCAGTTTATACCAATTCCAATAATCTGGACAAGAGGGCGGCTGTCATTAGTTACTCGTGTAATTATGTCTTGCGGGTATGCCGGCTGTCCGGTTGTTATAGTTTAATTAATATTGTTACGGTCTTGTTAGTTTCGGCGGCAGTTTGCTTTGGCAGATAAGGTTATTTAGGCACCAAAGTACCTACCTTACAGTACATGCTTTGAATACGATTTTATTTCGGCAAATCGATCATATTCTGTTTTTGAAGTTTTTGACACTGGCATAGTCGCCCCGAAAAGCAAGCGGCGCCATAAACAAGAAGTTGAAGTTGAATGAAAGGAACCTCGCTCTCTCATTGGTTGAAAAACGTTAAATAGCGATGACCGAGATCTATTTTTGAATTAATCACTTGTCCTTGTCCATCATCCACGATTGGGTGTGGAACTATTTAGGCCGAGACTACAGGACTACAAGACAGACAAAATGAAGACTTATGGATGGCGTATAAGGCCCGTATTATGAAAGCTTGTTCAGTCATCAATCGATGCTTGAGTAACGCTTTTCTATGGCATAAACGTCACTCAAGCATAGATGGCAGCAGCGCGACATCAGCAGATACCTTCTTATTACAACTGCAGCCGCGAGACTTTTTTTTTTTTTTTTTTTCAACACTTGTCTAGATTAGGTTTCTAAATTAGACTTGGCTAGTAGTAGTACACTTCATTCCAATAATGGATTTCGCACTGCCGCATGCTACTCCGCTGCCGCGCTGCCGTCCGCAATGACAATCACGTGTCGCGCGGCTGTCGCGCTGTTTTTTAGGGTTTCGAGATCGTGTGTACATTTCAAAGCAGGTTTTGAAATTTCTGTAGGTTTCTTGCACTGTTTTGAAATGTACAAATCGATACCTTTCATTTGATACCCCATTTGCCCCCATAGTTATCTTTAAAAATGTCAACATCACAATTTGTACTGAAAATTATCATTTTTCATTTATTTTTTTTCTTTTAATCAATGCACCAAATATATTATTATTTCAAATTTCAAGTTAATAATTGCGGTAGTTACTGAGATATTCAAGAAAGAAGGAGGACGGACAGAGCGCGGAATTTTGAAATTTCTGTTGGTTTCATTATTTTTTTAATATGTTGAAAATAGTCGAAAATTTATCACTACTCTCTTATCTCCTAAGTTTAAGAGCGATCCATCTGAAAGATACTACTTTTTCGGTATTAATTATTAATAGCAAAGTCTCTAACCGGTACCTTTAATATATTTGTTTCATTGGCAAATGTTCGAAACCCTCGGCGCGCGAGTTACACTTCCACTTGCCGGATCTTGTTCATGATTGGAAGTTTGCTGCTTCCGAGCAGCACGACTGTCGCGCGTTACTTGCGACTTAGTGCGAAGGTTCTCTAAACTAGTTTTGTAAAACAAAACCTTGTTGGAATACCTATGTAACAATACCACTTCATCCTGGTTCAGTTCAACATCACGCAAATTGTGTCCCGAGGCGCTTCCACTCTATTTGATTAGGGATAGTGTAACCCGGAGATTGTGGTTAAACCTTAGTTTACCGGGTTTGTTTTGTCGACTTCAAAAGACAAGGTGATTTACTGATACGGTACCTATAGTATATATTTTGACATACTGCAGCACACTATAGCGTTGCTTTTTAACCATATGCTCAATTTTGATGACCGAGCAAGCGAAGAATTCTAAAAATGATGATGATGATGATTCAAAAATTAGAATCCTGATCGTTAGCGAGTGAATCAAAAGCGCACGAGGTAAAAAAATCTTTGCACTCGACACGTAACTTATCCCAA
The DNA here is from genome assembly GCA_947086465.1 of Eupithecia exiguata. Taxonomy (NCBI): domain Eukaryota; kingdom Metazoa; phylum Arthropoda; class Insecta; order Lepidoptera; family Geometridae; genus Eupithecia; species Eupithecia exiguata. The sequence goes on from OX352246.1 coordinate 2,778,618, forward strand.
GTTTAAAAAACAACATAACTCTTTAAAAAAATCACGACTAAGACTAAGACAACAATTTTTGTGATATCTTCGCCATTTCTTTGACTAATCTTTCGTTGTCGTATAAAAGTTGAGTTTGAGGTAGTCCCATAAAACTTTGATCCTCGAGGAATTGATTATGTGCGCCGTAAAACGTATCATAAACATCTTCACATGATATTTTTCAATTACTGATAACAAATGGTTGCCATGGCAAAGGACGTAGGGAAACCAGAGCTCTTTTCATTCGTCGTTTCATCTAGGCGTCATCCATCACACTTTAAACAAAAGACTCGAATTTAAACTAGATGTCGCCACTTGAAAAATTTGATCGCACTATCGAAGTGTTCCTTCCAAACCTTAGATAAAAGTAAAATTTCAAACCCATTAAGATATTTGAAATCGGTTTATATTTTTTTAAAACACCAAATTATAAGAGTTAAACTCCATAAATCATGATACTATTAATTTATAACGACGTAACATAATATTTATCTTCAGAACATCAAAGCTGTTCCTGAGCACAGCCTCTGGCAAGATGGTTCAAATTACCTAATGTATTTTGATATCAATTATTCAGGTTGATTTACATTATACCTTCAGGCATGTGGTTACTGGGGCATATGTCGGCACATACGCCGCTTTGATAGGTTGGTAGAATCTGTTGTGGATCATAATAAGCCCATATTAGTCCAAAGCTGGACATAGGTCTACCCTAATAAGTGCCATAGCGCCCTGTCTTTAGCTTGCCGCATCCAGCATCTGCCTGCAGTCTTTCGCAAGTCATCACCCCACCTGGTCAGAGGGCGTCTTATACTTCGGTTACTTAGTTGCGGTCTCCGAACACGTTTAACGCCTTCACTGCCGTCCCGCTGCACGGAGCTCCGGATGAACGAGTGCGTCGAGGGCCATGAAAGTGTTGACCCAGCGCGGTTGCTGGTTCCTTGCGAGATATGGCCGGGCCACTGCCACTTCAATTTGCTAATTATTTTTGCCCAGCAGTGGGACGCACCGGGCTTAATTTAAGTTAGTTTACATCTTCGCCCAAGTTGAACCACGGTTTTGAATAACTTACGACTTACAAAAAGCTCATGAGTCTGTTCGGACATTACAAATAAGACAAATAAGAGAAAACCATCAAGCGTGTATTACAAAATCCTTTCTTCAAAGCTGCACCTGTTCCGCCATTTTGAATAAGTACTTTTTCCTCCATTTTGTTTTGACGGCCCGCCTGACGGATTACAGCGAGGATTTTAATTTCAGAATAATAAAATATTTCCCTCTACGGCAGAGTTAAATAACAAGATAGCGACTAAGTAAGGGTATGAACCGTAAGCACCACTGTATGTATGCTCTTTCTAATTGAGTCATTGACTCTACGAATGGAATGTGTACAAAGTACAATGTAGTGTTTGTACAAAAGTACAAAGTATGTTATTATGGAAGAATCTTTGTTGTGTCTGGATTCTTGTGTTACATAGTTCTTACACAGTTTTATTCCCTTTTTCTAGTGGCCAAGATACAAGGTACAATGTGTTATTCAGGCTATGCGTGTGATGTCAAGGCTACCTATCTTCCTTCATTATAATAGCTTAATAATGTTGCTTGACGACCTCTGTGGCGCGTTGGGCAAAGGTTCGCCTGCGACGCAGGGGGGTTGCAGGTTCGATTCCCGCCTTGGGACAAACGTTTGTACGATCGTTTTCTGTGTATAATAAAAAATATCTATCTGTATATTATATTGTATTATGAGAAGGGGGGTCCCCCCAATAAACTAACTTACATTAAGCCCGGTGTGTCCCACTGCTGGGCATAAAGAACCAACAAATGCCGGGTCCCAAGTCAACTTCACCTGCACGCGGTATCCCCTGCCGATCAACGAACGAGGCTCTGACGCAAAACTCGCCACGACGCACTGGCCAGCGCGGCGTTTTATGGCCAAAACCCAACCCAACTATGTATATCAGTTATCTAGTACCCATAACACAAGCTCTACTTAGCTTGGGGCTAGATAATGCTGTGTGAATTGTCCAGCATTATTTATTTATTATTTCTTACGTGCAATAAGTGATATTTATTGTTCCGCATTTAACCTTTATGTTAACTTGAACCTAATCAATAAAGTAGTTGCGAATCATCATCGTTAGAGTAATATTAAGTTAAAAAAAAAGTAAACTAAAGTTCCGCTGCAATGACTTCGGGGCGGAGATGTGCTACGGGCTACGGGCCAGATCGATGGCTAGGTAAAGGTAGGCTCGTAGCTTGCTCCTTACCACTCCGCGATCCAAACCGCGCAATTATTACAAAAGTAGAGTTATTAGTTAATGGATGCAATTATAAAAGGCTGGATTAAGACTAATTAGCAGGGTCTTGTTCCTCTTTGCAAGAAATTGCAGGAATCTTTCGAGTTTTATGACGAGAAATAAAATTAATGTCTGCCAAAGTTGTAAATACTGGTCGACTTTTTATAACTTATTTTTAACAAGATAATAGAAATAATAGAATGAGGCATAGATTAAATTTTGGATTATTTTAAGGTAAATAGATAGGTACTAAGGTTTTTATTTATTATAGTACTCTGGGTAATTTCTAAGAAATTAATAAATCCCAAAAATTTACGATCTCGACGGGATTCGAACCCGCACCTTCCCCTTCAGCGCAATCAAGCAACGGCAAAACCTCTCGTCAAAGAACTAAATGTAAATTTGGTCTTTGAGCAGAATTGAATAACTTCATTGTTTCCTCTGTAAGTGGCGCTGACGGCGTAAGTGCCGAAAGAACTCCCAAAGATTTTCGGGTCGACTTGATAAGATCACGTAGCTTAGTTGGAAAAAGAGCAACCCTGCGCTGAAGGGGAAGGTGCGGGTTCGAATCCCGTCGAGATCGTAAATTTTTGGGATTTATTAATTTCTTAGTAAATAGATACTTCATTATTACTAAACAGAACTATTAGTCCTTATTAACAAAGAAAATTACAAAAATTGAATAAATCAATCAAATCAAATAAAATCAAATCAAATAATATAAAAAATCAATAATCAATAATAGAACTAAATTAAAACTAGTATTAGCAATTGAAACAATTGAGCTAACTGCAGACTATTGCAATCAATCTACAGGTAGCTCAACTGATCCATATCAATACCAGTCGGAAGCGTGCGCAAGACGATGGCTGCATTGCCCCGCTGTATGGCAATGCTGATGCGCTGCGCCAGATACTCACCAGCTCTCGGGTCACCGGTATTTTTTAATTGATTCTCCTTTTTACTAATTGATTTGGTAGGTTTGCCAGTATTCAGGGCACTCTGTCTTCTTGTGACGACTTAGATTTTTAGGACAAATAATTATAAAAGTGTAAATTCTACTTGTTATTATTGTATTCTGTTATTGTAATTTTCTTGATAAGTCTTGAGTAGGTAGGAAATAAATATGGAGTCCGTTTCTACACAGTGAAGTAGTGCATTGGATCGGAGAGCTATTCTAAATCGTGGTCCCCCGGGGATTCTCGACGCGACTTTATGGGTGGGGGTCGCTCATTCCTGTGGTAAATCAAGGCATTGCGCCTGCCTCGATTCCTTCGCGGTGTCCGACAGTCCTGAAGTTCATCAGGCCGGCCCGTGAACTCAACCATGCGTATGACGAACTCTCACATGTTTTCTCTACGTAGCGCGCACAATCAAGTCTCTATTCGCAAATATCCAATATAGAAAGGATCATTTGAGATTTTTGTAGTAAGTATAAGTAACTAACGTAGTCAAAGTAACAAAATAAAATCAACTACGCGCAAAAAGAATTAAGTTAAAATAGAAAAAAGTTAACAAACTAAGAAGCACTAAAGATACAGTCCCTGTTTCCCACCACTTTAAATCTAAAATCGCATTAAACTTGATACTTTGTTTCAAATTGCATTTCAGTTCACTTTATAAAAAGTTATACATAATGCATGTTCTGGCTGCATCTGGCTTTGGAAGCCCCAACTATTTTTTTCTTAGATGAAAAATCAACGAACTCGACTCATAAACGATACGAGAACCGAATGTTCCTCCTCTTTACCGATAAGGGACGAGGTGCCTAAGTTTCGTATTTTATTTATAAACGCATTTTCAGTGGTGAATGACTGCGTTAGGTATAAAAAGTAATAGATAAGCCAGACATAGAAAGAAACCGAGTTAGGTTTCTTTATTACATTTGTTTAGAGTGTTCTGAGTATTTTCTATGTACCTACTCTATAAAGTACATACGTAATAGATACCAGCTATCTATTAAATTTAAAAACCCATAACACTAGCTCTGCTTATCTCGAGGTTAGGTAAGGGGCTGTGTGAATTGTCCAGCAATATTTATTTATTTACTTACTAACAGTTCCCCGCGGTTTACCCATGTTAAATTCGAATTTCACATATCTAGGGGGATAAAAAGGTATTTTTTTAAATGTTTTACCAGGATAAAAGGTAGCCTATGTTACTCTCCATCCTTTCAACTAACTCTATGTCAAAAATCAAGTCATTTATTGGTTGCTTAGTTTCGTGAAGGCAGGACAAACAAGCACTCTTTCGCATTCATAATATTAGTTAGGATTAGAAATTCAATTTTCCCAGTTCAATAAACATATACGAATTCAATCGAGTTTCCATAGTACCATACTTCTAAGGTAACGATAAGAAAGCGCTTCACAGCTGCAAGCGGAAACAGATGACTTATCGGTGCGCTTCTCAGTTTCATACCGCCCCAAGGTGAGATAGATATGAAACTCGAGCGCAGTTCTAGGTAAAATGTACTATACGGAGACTGTTTTACTTTGTGTGTTTATGGCGGAGCTTCAGAGAGTGGAGTATCAAAACATTACAAAACAAAAGATAAGTTCGAAGCCAAAATAGAGTCTGACCCCCGTCTTCATAATGGTCTCCTTATAACTTATTAAAACAGCTGCTAAACAGTGTTATTGCTCACTCTGACTGATGTCAATAGAAGAAGACAGAGTGACAAATAGTGAAACGTGCTTAGTTAACAGACATTTATGAATAAGGGTTAGTAGATACGAATAGAGCAGGTTTGCGAAATTTCACACTATTGCAGACAAAATTTAGTCTGACGATTGGTGAGAGATTACAGGGGCCCGATTCTGCTAAACAATCGTTTCACATACGATGTCAAAGAATCGTCACGTAGAATAAGAATCCTTAGATGAAAGAAACTGTAGATAGTGCGAGCGGTACTATTTGCACCGAAAAATTGATAGAATGGTTTCAATCTTGCCACTTTTGACGCGCGTTCCTCCATCTGTAGTTTCTTTCATCAATAGGTATGTCTTTCAGTGAAGATATTAACACCATTGTCATAGTGAAACTATTCGTTAGAATAGGGCCCTTAGCTCATTTCTTCTATACTTACCTACCGCTTCGTCAGGATAGCTCAAATTGAAAATAGGGAGTCAAATTGGAAGCCAAGAATAAAACGGTGTTGCCGCTTATTATGTTTCTATAAGTAGGTAGATACATAAAAGAAAAGAATGAATACTTTATTGTAAACAAATCAGATTTAGTACTTATTTACAATTGAAACAATTGCGCTAACTTCAGACTGTCGCAAACAATCTACAGGTAGCTAACTGATCGTTTTGAAAAAAGTATCTGAGCGTCTGGTCGAAGCGAGCGTGACCCGAGAGTTGGTGAGTATCTGGTGCAGCGCATCAGTATTGCCATACAGTGGGGCATGCAGCCAGCGTCTTGGGCACGCTCCCGACTGGTAATAAAAGAACAAAAGTAGGTAAACTTACATTAGGGCTTTTACTTAAACTAAGTACTGAATATTATTGGGTTTATTTTTACCTTCACCGAATATCAAACTTTGGATTGATAAAAATTTTACCTAGCGATCAAATTTTATTCACCAAACAATTTTACAGCATCTCAAAATATGAAACAGTCAAGAAAACAAATAATCATAAAAGGAAAATGAAATTGTGAACAATAACGTCGAGACAAATACGATATACGATGATGATCGCATTCGATGCAAATAAATAATTTCACAGATACACGGGTGAAATATAGAGGATTATTTGTTTGGTATAAATAGGGAATGGGGAAAGCGAAATGCAACCTATGGATGCGGTTTATGATTCAAGGCATAAAGGTTGGTTTTAAGTAAACTTTTTCAAAAGAAAATAATATCTACATATCTAATATCCTCACAAAAGACAAGTAAACATCATAATGGCTTTTTTTAGTACCTATCTTACAACTTTTCAAATCTGGCCAGACCTTTATGAATCAAATTCACATAGGCACTGAAATTAAACACGGTCACCAAAAAAATTGTTATGCATAAATATTGACTTTGTAAAGCTCTAAGCACGTTCTGATTCTAAAAAAATTAGGTAAGTATTTGTTCAAAATTAGCTAAAGAATGGTTTTGATTCTGATGGTACAAAAACAACTAAAATAATTTGATTGGTAATTTAATGTGATCGTTAATAAAAGTACGGCAACATTTTAGAGCTTTCAAATGAGTTGTTTGGGTACAAATAGGACACCGATCTCCAGTAAAATCAAATTTGCATAGTATAAAGAGACGACATAGGTAACATTGTACCAAATCTTCATACTTCTCTCCTCTCTTCCTTTCATAGCTCGATGTAGGGCGATATTGGCCGGAGTGTGCAAATGTGATGAGACGCATTAGGCTTTCATTTTGTACGGTGGATTGATGCGAGCATTTGTCACTTTGTCTGTGAATACCTATCTACATATATATAACTATCTACCTATAGGTATATAGTAGGGTAATGTGATTGAGAATATGGGAATATTGGAAGGGTGAGGGATGATGTAGGTGTAGGTATTAGTAGTATTCAAGCTATTAAATAAATAATAGCTGTGTAAAAATTAAGTTACAATCAAATAATAGAATTAAATTAAAGCTAGTATTTACAATTGAAACAATTAAGCTAACTGCAGACTGTTGCAAACAATCTACTGGTAGCTCAACTGATCCATATCAATAACAGTCGGAAGCGTGCCCAAGACGCTAGCTGCATTGCCCCGCTGTATAGTAATGGTGATGCGCTGCGCCAGATACTCACCAGCTCTCGGGTCACGCGACGCTTCGACCAGACGCTCAAATAATTATTTGTAATTTTCTTTGTTAATAAAATTTATTTAATTACATTATAATGTTTGCTTTTTATTTCTAGACGTTTGAATCACGCTACAGCGATAAAAAAGTGCACACGTGTTATAAGTAAAAAATGGCGGACTTTATAAAATTGTTTCGTATTTTCACAGTGAATGGTTCCTCACATAAATATCCGGTTCTGTTGCAGACTGATTTGTGCCGATTTTGTTCAAGGGTCCCACAATTAACGCTCATTCCCAGTAGTTCTGTGCTGTAGTTCTGTACAGAACTACTGGGACAACATTTGTTCCAGTACAATGGAGGTGTTTTTTTTTTTGCAGCACAGCACTGGACGTAAATTTTGTTCTAGCTGCAGTTGCCATTACAAGTAATCCTTACTTAAATGAAGCTACCGTTATCAACATTAGGCAACGGAACCCTAAAACCTGGTCCACGACCACCAATCACTTGTAAGGCCATTCGCGTCACAACATTATGATAACACTATTATTTCGGGGAAATGCAATAAAAATAAACATTATAGTGAGTTATTGAATTACCTATGAATAAGGGTCGAGTGTTTTGACCTATCAGTTTCTTAGATTTATTGCAATTTATTGTTTTCTGAGTAAGATGTAGGTAAAAGTATAGTTTTTATCTAACTGAATTTTAAGTTAACAATAAATATAAATCCTACGGCCGTTTATAAGAACATTGTTTGTTTATTAAGTATCACAATTTATTAACAAAGAAAATTACAATCAAATAATGTAATTAAATTAAAGCTAGTATGAACAATAAGAACAATTGATCAGACTATTGCAAACAATCTACAGGTAGCTCGACTAATCCATATCAATACCAGTCGGAGGCGTGCCCAAGACGCTGCAGCGCTGGCTGGCTGCATTGCCCCGCGGTTTTACCAGTTTAACTGTGTTTATCCCCGGATACCAAGGCGCAAATCTAAGGACTCGATTTGACTTGAATTAACTTATTGTTGATGTCAATATTGGGCTAAGTTACAAATTCATTGACAGAATTTACTGAAAAAATTACAAAAAATCGCGACTTGAGATAAACTCAAATCTAATTTGCGTTTGATTGTCTGAGGACCTTCACAACTTTAAAACTGAATTGTTTTATATTTGTATGTTCGTCGATTTGTCAGTGAATTATGGACCGATATGGAAAATTATTTCGCTATTGTATGGAAAATAGTCCCGAGGTTGTCTCATAAAAAGTTTATTTGCGAGGAATAAGTATTTTTCCCAAAAAACTTAAACAACTGTATAAAATAAAACCGGCCAAGTGCGAGTCGGCCTTGCGCACGAAGGGTTCCGTACCATTATCTACAAAAACGGCAAAAAAAAACATGTTTGTTGTTTGGAAAACCCCTAAAATATTTATTTTATTCTATTTTTTAAGTATTTGTTGTTATAGCGGCATCAGAAATACATCATCTGTGAAAATTTCAACCGTCTAACTATCACGGTTCATGAGATACAGCCTGGTGACAGACGGACAGATGGACAGCGAAGTCTTAGTAATAGGGTCCCGTTTTTACCCTTTGGGTACGGAACCCTAACAATCAAATTAGGTATATTATGACATACTTATGAATTGTTTTGTCCGATCTCTGTTTTAACTTTTACGTAGAAAGCCACCCCTGTGAACTTATTTAATGTCGTTTTGAAATAACTTGGATAAACATCTGTTTATTACGATGCTATAAGTCACTTATCAAAATATCTGTTCATAAAAACGAGCATTATAAAGCAGGTAGAAGACACATGTAAATGTCATAAATAATTTATGACTTTATGACATCTCGGATGATATATTTGCTGTTCGCTTTCTGCTTCATAATCTTTTATTGATAAATACAGGGTGCTTCGTTTTTTATAATAAAATTCTTCTACAAAAATGCGGTTGGATTGGGTTTATTGCTACGAAAGTTCGTAGAGGTGCTACGAATTCGTTTTCGTAGCATTCTGAATGAATCTGTTTACGGCTAGTAATCATATAGGTAATATAATAATACAATACATAGATATTTATTTTTTATTATACATATAAACGATCAGAACACCCTGAATAAAATATCTGCAGATCGTACAAACATTTGTCCCGAATCGAAACCGCAACCTCCTGCGTCACAGTCGGACCTTCGCCCAGCGCGCCACAGAGGCCGTCAAGTAATTTTCATATTGGAACGTATTATAATAGTGTAAATAAATAAAAGTAATAAAATAAAATTAACTTTTAATAATGAATATTGATATTGATCAAATTAAAGTTATAAAGTACTTTATTAATATACTAATTTCAATTAACTCTGCGATCAGCATAACTCGTAAAATCTGAAAAAACGAGTTGAATCGAGGTTATCTGTCTCCATTCGTATTTTAAATTTTTCTCCATTATAATTAGTATCAACTTTTCGTCTTTTCAAATAATGATCTAATACGATGAAATAAAAGACTAACGTATGTTTTCCCACTGCTGGCCAAACATTTTCCCCAAACTCTTCCAGGAATCAGAGTAGTAAAAAAATCTTATAGCCCTCGTATTTATAAACTAGTTCTCCGCGGTTTTGCACGCGTTTTTTGAATGGAAACGTTTAAAGATTATTTATATCCCATGGGAATTGTTTTATGGGATAAAAAAAAAGCCTATGTTGGATTTCAGGCTAGAGCTACAACTATGCAAAAATGTGTGTAGAACTAACAAACATCCATCCATTCATCTAAACTTTCGCATTTTATAATATTAGTGTGGAATTTATAATTGCCCATTACGATATCGTAGCATTTGCTACGGCAACACCATCGTAGCTAATGCTACGAACTTCGTAGCACTGCTACAGTTTTTCGTAGCAAATATTTTAAACTACAAAACAGGCTTTGACGAACATCCCTATCAAATAAGATGCTATAAAAATGATATCGCGATCATCCTGTAGGGCGGGCGGTAGAGGTAGCGCCGATTTCGCTGACAAAAGCAGCGAGTGAATAGAACGGAAGCCCGGGGCGCCGCCTAATATGCTAATACTTATATTACGCATATAATATGGGTCCTTCTTATACTGTACGATTTGGATACGACTTGTGTACGATACGATTACAGTGTAGCGTAGGTACCACGCTAGTATCACTGAATAAATAATATACCTAAAATAGTAGTTACCTAGCACATGTTAAATAGTAAATTTGTTAACATGACAACATAGTTCCATTTTTTTCATTAACTTATAGATTTCATTTATTTTTTAATTTAAAAGGTTGTACTTTTATGTTCTCTCAGAAACTTTATTTTGTGTTTTTCATGACCTACCTACACGTTTCACATCTTTGTATTAGATATTGCAATAAAAGTAAACGATAAATAAATCATAGATTCAAGCATTACTTTGCATTAAAATCCATTACAAAATATCAGGATAAAAAATATTAAGTAACAATTCTTTTAACCTTTATCTAAGAGATACAAGAAAATGTATTCACGTGCACCGCTCGCCCGCCAACAAATTGACTGGCCATGCTTTCAGAGAAGGTAAAAAAATCAGGCTTACGCAAAATAAAACTGCCAAGTAACTTAACCTCCAACATCAAGCATACGCACAATTCAATTATTAAGGAAAACCCACAACAACTACACCTTGAAATAACCTTCAAATTCGTCAACTACGTACGTTTCGGCTTCTTCTTTTTCTTTCTTCTTCTTCTTCTTCTTTTGTGGCTTCTCGTGATGTTTCCGAAACTCGACTTTGTCATTGAGAGTGCTAAGCAATAACGACAAGTCCAGCCAGTATTGGTACCTATCTGAGTTCCTCGCGTTATAGAAAAAAAAAGTTATTAAAATCAGGTTATAAAACTTGCTAGCAACACAATCTTGTATTGCTTCAGCGGTACAGCGGTTTCGGTCAAAGTATAGTATAATGTCCGTGGTCTGGACCTAATTTAAGTTGCTTTTTAAATGAATGAATGAATGAATAAACACTTTATTGTACAATAAAAATAAACATCAATAAATAATCTTATATCTAAAATAAACATAATACAGTACAAAAGGCAGCTTTATCGCTGAGAGCGATTTCTCCCAGGCAACCTTGGGATGAAAAAAAAAGATACAAGAAAACTTGGTTGATAGTGCAAACGGAACTACCTAATACAAAAAAAAGTTACATACATATTTATAATACAAAACTATCTTATTATCTACTAACTTAGAAACAAACTAAACTAATTCGATAAGTAGGTACCTACTTCAAAAGGAACCATCATCACAAAAGTAATTATACCTATAACAATTAAAACTGCAAACACACCTTGAGCTACAAAAATGCTAAGTGAAATGATTGAGCTAAGATTAGACAGCTGCAGTAAACAAATGGGACTTTAGTTTGGATTTAAAGGAGTAAATGTTTTAAATGTTTGATATGTATTTAATTAATAAATAAATGAAAAAGCTCATCTGAGGAAGTACAACTACTAATAATATTCTGCGGTCAATAATTACCTAGATAACACTCCCAATGCGTCATGTAATCAATTGACACTGCCATGGCCCCGGACGCACGTGCCCGTTAGCATCACCCAGGCTTACCCCTACGGGTCACACCGCCAAGGCCGGGCAGTGAATGCGTTAGCTAAAAACATTATTTACGATCAACAGTATCAAGAAACCAGAGAGCCTGTCAAAATAAACTCGCATAATTGAATCCCCTACAGACCAAAGCAAAGCTATTTTTAAAAGCAATGTCCAATCAGAAAGATGATATCCAGTCTAATATAAACCAAATTTTATAAACCCTGTACTGAATATCTAGTACGAGTTTGCACGCTCAGTACCAAAACGGAAAAGTTTTCATTTACTATCTTTTTGTTTCATTTACGCTGACGCTGTAGTAGCCTACGTTCCTTGTTCCGAGCTAAATGCAACAAACCAATTGTTTAGACTACAAGTCTCACTAATATCATAGTCCTGAGTTATTTCATAACGTCAGACAAATTGTTTTATGGAATTACATATTTGTAGCTAGCTGTTTCGCACGAGCTTTTCGAGTAGCGTATGTCCATCCCCGGAATGCCATTTAGCTTCATGCCAAATTTTATTAAAGTTCAGCCGTTTAAGCGTGAAAAGGTAAGAGACTGACAGAGATATATTTGAATTTAGAATATTAGTAGGTAAGAATGATTCCTTTTGCAATAAACTTCTTCTTAGCCATTTTCTACCCTTTCGGTGTAGGCCTCCTTCATAATTTGCCATTTCCTGCGGCCTTGTGCAATTTCCATCCATTTGACTCCAGCAACAAACTATTCTATTGCAAATTACTCAAAATAATTCAAAAACTATAATCGGGTGCCTATGAAACTATTGTTTTTTTAGGCGCTGCAAGGCGCAAAATGTACCTTTAAGGAAGTCAACGAAAACTTTTATAGTTTTCGTTAGCTATGCAAAACTCATTCTTAGAGTTCCGAGCTCCCCTCTGAATATGAATGGTAAAATAAAAGTAACCCGACTGATTCAAAATGTGCCTTTCTAATGCTTCCCGCCTAAGGCTAGATGGTTGTTTTTTATTTGGGTTACAGGAGAATCTGGTTTTAATTTCAACCTCGCCTTTTATTTATTAACCTTTTACTTCTTTTTTCTTGTGTAGAATCAAAACAAATTGAGCTCTGTGATATTAGCAAAAGCAGTAAAAGTGCGCAGGTACAATGAATTTTTACCCGACTACCAACATGACCCTCCCCTTATGAGGTTAGCACCCTATGTTTGTATGTTTGTATGTATGTGGCCGATTTCTTTGTTCCCACGTAGCGCTGAAACTACTGGTTCGATTTCAACAAATTATGTATCGATTGATTCGTCTCAATACCCCGATGGTTATAGGCTATAGGATTTAGGGCTCCGACCCCGAATAAGCCTTCAAAACGCGTATTAAAGTTTAGGCAGGCCCCATAGAGAAAAATTACAATACCTACGACCTATTTTCATTTTCAACTCTAGATATGCTTATCAAATATGACCGATACGTCATTCTATTTTGTCAATGTTTCAAAACTGTTGTATGACTGTAAAAAAATGTTTCAAACTTTTATAACTTTCACGTAGTCGGGTTGTAGTTTTTAACTTTATATATATTTATATTTAAGCAAGAGGTAAAAAATCTTTGCCACTCGAGTGCAACACGTCACTTTTCATCCCACCTCGGCGAGGAAAGAGTATTTTTGCTCTTCGATATCCGAGTGCAAAAGCCGTTTTTATCCGCTAGAGGATAAAGTAAATTGAATTTAGAATATCGTTCACAGGATGTTCTAAATTCAGTTTAGGGGGATGAAAATAGCCTTTAAACTTTTCCATAGAAACAACGCTTGCGAAGCCGCGAGCAGTAACTATAGTCTACCATAAAATAAGCAGCCTGCATCGTATCCCATAAAACTCAGTCAATAGAATAGAATGCAATACGCTTTTTAAAAATTTACGACATTCAATACGTTAATCGGGTTTTTATGATTGTTTTAGTGCTGAATTTTATACCTGGATTTGAATAGGGTTATCCATCCCTTAGCAAATTCGATGTGGTAGGTAGGCAGGGTACATAGGTAGTGGGAGCGTTATTGTGATTATATGGCGCCTTTTAAAAAACTATAAACAGACTTTTTGACGATTCCTCAACTATGAAAAAAGGATAAGAACCGGCCCGGAACAATTCGATAGCGCGATCAAATTTATAATATTTTCCGAGTGGCGACATCTAGTTAAAATTTAAGACTAATTTAGTTTGTTTACACCCGTTGTCAAGAAAAAATGAAAAAATTTGTATTACATTGTACCAGTGATTGTGAAAATTAACATGTGATGAAGTTTTAGATACGTTTTACGGCGCACAATATGTAAATTCCTCGAGGATTCAACTTTTTTGAGACCACCTGAAATCAACCTTTATACAGTAGGTATGGGAAGAATTATCGAAATCTATCAAGAATTCACCTAAATTGTTGTAGATAGTCGTGATTTTCAAAGATATGTAGTTTTTTAAGCTTCGGGATAAATAATAATTCCTCGGGAATAATCTTTTTATGGGACAATTTTCGAATCATTCTCAATACAAAAGCAATTTTTTAAATCGGTACCAGCGAAAAATAAACCGTAAGTGTTAATCATCATTTGCACTCACTTTTTACCCATTTCTGATTTTGACGATTTTGCTGGTTATGATTGCTGGGCATGGTCTCCCGTTTTGTTACGACAACTTCTTTCAAACCATTCCCATATTATTTTCTTTTGTTAGACAGCTAACATTAATATTAAAATTAGTTTTCATTCTAGCCGACAGGCGCTTAGCATAGACGCTGAGATATTGCCTGGGCACGTCTTGGCTAAGTCGTCTGTTATGAATAAAGATTGTTTTAATCTGTTTCTACAACACTTGTTCTAGGAAAATAATAGGTTTTATTTTAAGTATGTACCTAGTATAAATCCTACTTTTAAATTGAATATATAAAAACATTATAACAGTGGAAAAATAGGAATACCTAGGTACTTGCTACTATACCTACTAAAAATCATGAATAATTAAGTTTGGCCCGGGACTTCGTAGGCGCTTTTCCGGGATAAAAAGGATTAAGTATAGGTACGCGCTATAGTCCGTCCCCGGGATACGATACCTACCTTCATGTTATCTTTCACTGAGATCCGTTCGTTCAGCTGTTTAGGTGTGAAAAAGTAACAGACAGCCAGAATTGCATTCGCTTTATAGTAGGTAGGTACCTACTTGTACCTATGGATTTGTATTTTTTTGTTTTTGTTAACCCCAAAGTCATTATCTTAAAATGAATCATAATACCTATATAATAATAATAAAGATATAGGTATATAATAAAACATTTATTTCAGGCAACGTTAGTCTAGTACAGGATGCAAAATACTTAAAAACTACGGCCCATATAAAATATATACCTATTGACTACCACGTAGAGTCGGCGAGGTGTGACACGCGATATGTGCTGCGACCGGTAATCGTCCGCGAAAATGCCGGAACAGCACATTCTTCGGCCAGAATTCTTCCGTAGTGAAGGTCGAAATATTCTCAACATGCACTACAAATGAATATAGGTATGTATATTGTGAGGTCACGTCAAACAGGTTTCATCTGAAAATCAGCGCTACCTTGCATTAGGGCAGTGGTATTAGTTGTCCTCTGTTAACCTACTATTAAGCATGCAGTGTCCACCTATAACTGGTTGTGCAATTAACTATATCTATATGTTTGTATTTACTATCATGAATTATTGTAACACCCACTGGTAGACTAATAAAGAAAAATTCAAAATATCGGGTCAAACTAGCGCCGCCGCCACCTACAAATTTTATCTTATTATTAGGTAGGTACGTTCAACAAAAGAAATTTCAAAAATCCATCGCACAGTTTGTGATACCTATAATAACCTTTTTTTTAATGCCTCTGTAGTAATTTTATTCTATTTAGTTCAGACTAACATAGGCTGGTATACAAATACATGCAAGATAACTCATCTTGCATGTATTTATTATCGTTAACGATCAGGTATTTTTTTACAAAGAAACTATGAAATTTTCTACAATTCAATTTATTACTTAACATACAATTCATTCATCTAACAAATAACAAAATTGGCTACTTTAAAATAGTTTTAAAACATCGGTAAGGTACCTTAAAAGATAACATTTATTTACATTAATATTGTACAAAACATAAGTAACACGATTAAGCGACCAATAATAATGTTTTAAAATTAACACTGGTTAGTGTTTATAAAAAAAACAATAATCCAAGTATAGATCAATTTTTAAAAGCTGGCGTGTTCCTGTTTCTTTTCGCATACCGGATGCCTGATTTTGTGACGTCGTCAGCGTGGATAAACCTCTGAACACATTAATCTAACGCAACTAACAAGCAGCATAAAAATATGCATTCAAAGAAGGGATTTAACTCGTAATATTTAGATGCATTTCATATTACCGGCATCTGATGACAGACAACTCACGGGCCACTCGTTTGAAGTTTGTGATAAGCCAATTTGTCACTGTAAAATGCATCTAAAGATAACGAGATAAAGCTCATATATAAAATCGTTTTTTTTCGCTGCGTGGTATTTGTGCGACTCTGATCGACAGAGTGACTAGAGCGACAACCTAAAATGTATGAAAAAACAAAAGACAATCGCGCCAGCTTTTGAAAATTATCTATACTTATACCTGCCCAACTCAATACCCATAATTTTTAAACTAATACCTGTTTTCCATAGTTAAAAATCATAAATTTTTCGTAAAACAATGTGAATGTGATTTTCATTGCGTCCAACTTCAATTCACTGGTATTTTGGGAGCATTTGGGAAAATACGAAATTTTGTGTTAAAAATCTATATTTTCCTAAATGCACCCAAAATACAAATAAATCAAATTTGATTTTATCATAAGTTCATATAAAATGGTTAACGATTTGCGGCAAATTACTTTTTCGCTAGTTTTATTGCTTGTGGAACGCAGAAAAAATTAAAAACCACAAAAAAAAACCTCGCGCTAATCTGCGACGAAGTGGCGATGAACCACCTTTACGCTTTCATTGCCCAGCCTCGGCGTTTGACTTGACGACGAACCACCTTAACGCTTTCATTGCCCATCCTCCGTTTGACTTGATTCTCTTTTAAAATTTAAAATAACGTTTTTTAATGAGTGTTTTTAAGAAGAATAGGTTCTAGGAAGTTTAAGTTAGTTAGGTATAGGAAAGACGTAAGTACTATTATAACAGTAATATTAAAAACATCCATATTTCTAGTTTCAATAAGAGTTAAAGTGTGTATGTTTGTGTGGTATATTATAATGCATAATCTCTAAGCTAGACTCTGTTCCATAATCCAAAATATTTTATGACAACAAAGACATTTATTCTACGAAAACTTTTTTAATAATATCCCAAAAATTTTCGATTTCGGCAGGATTCGAACCCGCGCCTCACTTTCACTACAGGTGCGCTCTAACCAACTAAGCAACGAGATCGACACGTGCCTGGTCGAAAATATCTGGGACTTCTTACGACTTAAGCGTCGTATTAGCTCCACCTACAGGGGAAACCTTGAAAGATTATCCAAACCTGTTCATTGACTAAAGAAGCGTTTGTGGAATGAACAGGTTTGGATAATATTACACTATACCTAAAGCAAAAAAGCAAAGACATTTATTATTGAAAAGTTCACAAAAACTGATAACAATAACAGAACTACAAGGTGTTACGCGAGGCTGATGTACGAGAATTGCTGCACTTGCAGGACCTCAATACTGCATGGACTTTGTGTGTTATGCTGTGTCGACGGCTCGTGTTAGTGACGTCAATCGCGACGCCTTCACTTACCTAGATTATAAGAATTACCACATTCTCGATTCACACTTCGAACGAGACTCTTCTATGTAACTTTAACTAATAAATTAGGGTTAAATTATAAGTATTTTTTTAAAAGCCACCCCGGAGCGTGACCTACATAATTAAGGTAACAACAAGACAGACACTAAAAACAAAAACACACAACAATGCATAATTAGATCATGCTGTGTGGATTGTCCAGCAGTATTATTTTAAAGAATCTGGATATTTTTTGTATACAAAGGGGTTTTCTAACCCAAGGAACAATATTTCTGAAAAATATTTAACGACATTGGTATCAACAAGAAAAGACGCTAGTACGTAGTACTAAAAATTGTTTAGTTTTGAAAGCTTAATTTAATTGATCGTTCGTGTACGAATTTAAATTTTTTTCGCTCCACATAATTGATATTATGCGTTGTAAAAGCTTGTGTTTTAGTTGTTTGTGACAACCTTGCTATTACCTGGTGGTTTTCTGTTATTATTAGGTATCCGTTTCTGTTGTTTTCATTCATAAAAAGTGTCTTTGTTGATATTAAATATCTTGGATTTTAAATCGAAAGATTGAACACTTAAAAGATCTATTAAACCGGGCACTGACCGGTGTTACTACCTTTACCCACATTTATAATTATGATAGTTATAATCAACTCTAGATTGTTTGCAAAAGTCTGCAGTCAGCTGAACCCTTTCAATTTTAAATACTAGTTCTAAATATATAATAATTAATAAATATGATATAATAGTGTTACAATTATTTAGCTGTTATTAAAGACATAATTAGCTTACATTATTATCAACCTTAATATACGCTTTGGCCTTTGCCCAGCAATGGGATAGCTAGGGCTATTAATAATAATTTGGCCATTTTCATCCTACACTAATATAATAATGGAATTATTAATAATAAGTACATTAAAATGCCTAAAACTTTAAGCAGGCAGTGATGAGTTACAGAATTCGTTGAAATTTTAAATATTTTATGTGAAATTATTATTAAATCTGAGCCCCAAGTCCCAAACTAGTTGGGAAACGTGACGTGAGCGTGGCGTCTCCTTTTTCCATACAATTTGGAACAGCGCCTCTATCGTGCGTAAGGGGAACTATCTCACGATCGCTTTACGTTACTAACGTAGTGGAGATGTCAAAATCTCTAGGAAAATGACAGTTTTTAGGGTTCCGTACCCAAAGGGTAAAAACGGGACCCTATTACTAAGACTTTGCTGTCTGTCTGTCCGTCTGTCACCAGGCTGTATCTCATGAACCGTGATAGTTAGACAGTTGAAATTTTCACTGATGATGTATTTCTGTTGCCGCTATAACAACATACTAAAAAACAGCATAAAATAAATATTTAAGGGGGCTCCCATACAAGAAACGTGATTTTTTTGCCGTTTTTATAGATTACGGTACGGAAACCTTCGTGCGCGAGTCCGACTCGCACTTGACCGGTTTTTTTATATGAATTGCGAGTCCGAACGGTGCTTACGTTACTAACCGCGACGATCGCGACAACGTCGCGTCGTCACGATCACTCCATCTCAGACTTGGGTCTCTGATCACAGTTCCGTATTATTCATTTTTTATTTCAATAATTTTCATATATTACAGGAAGAGATTTTACAGACTTTTGTGTACAATTTTTTTTTTCTACGTGTATATTTATTATTACATAAATTTATAGAAATTCTTGTTGAATAATACTGTTAATACTTATTATCTTCGCCTAAAAATAAACTGTATATATTTATTGTTTTCATACAACTTTCAATTCAATATTAATTTACATGAAGACAATCCATCCTAAATACTAACAACCATAGCAAATAACTATTCTATCAAAGAAATGATAGACTTGAGACCATATTTTAATCACCCTAAAGCTGAATTTCGTATGACTATCATACACGAAGAGCCTTTGCCCAGAAGTGGGCATAACACCGATGCTGATGATTATGAGAACCTAATTTTGTTTCAAACCAATGCTGAAACATGATTTTTCATGCCATTAGAAGGCTAATTTATATTTCACGATGTCTTTACCTATTATTGTTTACCCACTTATATAATATAACCTGCGTAATTATAGAGAAGGATTGAGAAAGACGTCATCTCTTGTACGAAGTACAATGTAGTGTTATTAAATTATCTGAGCGTCTGGTCGAAGCGATGCGTGACCCGAGAGCTGGTGAGTATCTGGTGCAGCGCATCAGCATTGCCATACAGCGCGGCAATGCAGCCAGCGTCTTGGGCACGCTTCCAACTGGTATTGATATAGATCAGTTGAGCTACCTGTAGATTGTTTGCAAGTCTACAGTTAGCTAAATTGTTTCAATTGTATGTACTCGTTCTAAGCCGGGGAGAGGCCAAGCGCAGGACCTAGATGGACAGCATGAGATGACGTCATTCTCAAACCCTTGCACAAGCACACAGGTTATACCAGACCTTTAATTTAACTCATCAGACCCTTCTTGACTAGGCGAGCCATCATTTAAGTTATTATTGCTAGTGGAATCATTACTTCTGAGATTACTACTACTGATGTTATCAGAACTACCACTCCCGTTGCCTTGCCTGACTCTAGAAAGATCTAGAACCGGTAATCTAGTGAAAAAATCTCCTCTACTGTATAATACGTTGCCGTCTCTATCAATCCAATGAACGTTTCTGGTTTCTGTGCCGGTTCGTAGATCCGTAGCCCTAGGTATTATTTCGATCACGTTGTTTTGAGCTACGACACTACAAGTTCTCGGAAAGCCGGCTACTGGGCTTTCTGTAATATTCGAACTAGGTCTAAAAGTATGCGCCGGTCTTAGGTTATCTACACTTGAAGTTGGCATAAACGCTCTCGGATCCACATTTGAACGCAGACCACCTATTCTGTTGTCTTGCTGTCTTGCTTCTGTAGATGTAGGTTCTGGATCAGGTCTGAATTCTGCTGCGTTAGTTCTCAAATCATTTGTTCTGACTTCTCCATTGTTTCTTATATCCGCGTTGGTTCTAATTTCTGTCGGTTCGGTTACTAAGTCCGTTGGTGTGATTCTTATCTCGCTTGGATTCGCAATAACGTCTGCAGAATCCGCTCTGATTTCTACTGTTACCGTTCTGATATCTGATGCGTTGTTTCTTTCTGTTGCTATTCTGATTCCTGGATTTCTTACTGCAATTCTAGCATCGTTTCTGTGTTCTATATTGGCTATGGTGTTGAGTCTAGGCATTCTTTGGGCGATGGTTCGGAGTCTGGAATTCTCTGGTGGGTGCGATCTTGTCTCTGGTACGAAATTAGGAATGTCGAGGCGTCTGTTTTCACGCTGGTTTGTGCTCGATGAAAACATATGTTGGTATCTGTAAATACAATATTTATTTGCTTTTAATCTGAAATTATTACTGTCTTTAGTTAATATCGTTTTTGGTATGGCTTTGTTTTTTGTTGATTTTGGGGTAAAACACCTTATTCTTTCTTTCTTTGGCATCTTTTATTAACCTACTTTAACGTTAGAATAATGTTATATTTTAATGTTAAGAGGGTTATTTTAAATTTTATCATTATTTTAGCTGATTTGGTGCAGTATGGTGTGCATTGCGCGGCGACACACCCGCTTTATTCTGGCTTGCACGGAAGACCAGCGCTATGGCAGGTTCCATAACATCGGCTGAGTGTTGGTCATTTTTTTGTAACTGTAATTTTTTGTTTCCTATTTGTATTGTGCAACAAAATAAAATAAAAACTTTCTTTCTGCAGTGTTTCGCCGGTTGCGTACAACTCGCCGGTAGAGAGTTGGGACGCTTCACAGTTTTTGCTTGTGCACTCTACTGGGCTGGACGTGTACTGTACACGTCCAGCCCAGAGTCCGTGACGATTCGTGACTGTAACAGTCACGGATACAATTTATTAAAATACCTATTTTATTATCTGTGTGTATATCATCACAACAAGAAACATCGTGCCAACCGAAAAGGAAAATTGTTCATTCATCTTATAACTTCTAGTGGTCGTATCGCTATAATTTGGAACTACGAGAAGATGAAAATAAACAATTATTTAAGGATGTTAATTTCTTCATTATTTCCACGTGACAAATCTGTTTTACATCCCTGTTTATAAAGACATGCAAGGCATGCCGTTGTATAAACACCGGGTTTTGTAAGTCCCTATTATCAGGCCTTTTATAACGTTCTCTTGTTAATCGACGACCTCTGTGGCGCGGTGGGCGAAGGTCCACAGTGATTTACCTCTAGTCGCTACATTACCTGGCGAACACGCTAGGCAGCAACGGCCTCTGTTTGCTACATTACCTGGCGAACTCTCTAGCTAGGCAACAACGGCATCTGGTCACTACATTACCTGGCGAACTCTCTAGGCAGCAACGGCCTCCGGTTGCTACATTACCTGCCCCCCTAGCACGGGGATTGTTGTCTAGGGTAGAATAGACAATAATGACATTGCATCGCCATACATTGCGTACATTGTTGAAGTTGATGGAATGCATTTAAAATAATTTACGCATTGGATGACGAAGTGACGTAATTTTTCTCTATTCTACCCTAGACAACAATCCCCGTGCTAGGGGGGCTGGTGATTTCGCTAGGCAGCAACGGCCTCGCGTCTCTCCCTATCCGTCGCACAGTGATTTATCTCTGGTCGCTACATTACCTGGCGAACTCTCTAGACAGCAACGGCCTCTGGTCGTAACATTACCTGGTGAACTCTCTAGGCAGCAACGGCCTCTGGTTGCTACATTACCTGGCGATCTCGCTAGGTAGCAATGGTCTAGCGTCTCTCCCTATCCGCTGCACAGGGATCTGCCTCTGGTTGCTTTGCTCTGGAGGTGCGTTCACGGTGGAATGTAGCACGCAGGTGGTGGGGACTATGTTGATTGATAGAAAGTCTGGCAGAGGCAAGCAGAGTACGTTGGTCTCCTCCTGTGAACGAATGAAGCGTAATTAATTTTTAATCGTTTTTAACATAAAACACTTTAAACAAATACGTAATGGCATAGGCGTGTTTAAGGTGGAACGTTCCGCGAGAGACATGAAATCCAGTCCAGATATTTTCCAGTTTTCTATATTTCCTGCGTTCTTAAGCGGTTAAGTAACTTTTCTCTCATTGTAAACAATTTTCTTTGAACTTAGGGGGTATCGGAAAACGAAGTTTCTGTAAAATTTCTTCGTCTTCGTGCAAAATGTACGAAAAGAAACATTCCTTTATTTATAAAAATAAACATAATTGCATTCAAAGATTTTCTAAAAATTCCTTGTCTCACCTGGGAATCGAACCAACTAACAAAATAAACCCCCGCTATTTTATTATGCGAATCTGTAGGATTATTGTTCAGGATAAAATTTATCTAATACACAGAAATAATGTCTTAGAAATAAAAAAAAAAGTGAAAACTAATATTCGTTTTATTTTATCATCAATACAAACAAAAACACAAAACATGAATTTTTTTTAGTAGACAGATATTGACCAGTGAAAAGTCACACTATCACACTAATATTATAAATGCGAAAGTTTGGATGGATCCACGGAACCCTAAAAATGATGAAAGTTATCGTTCGAAATCCAAATTTGTTGCCGCAAGTTTGATAAAAACACACTCCATTTTTAAACTTTTCGTACTGATTCGCATAATAAAATAGCGAGGATTCATTTTTTTAATTTTGGTTTGTTGATTCGATTCCCAGGTGAGACAAGGAATTTTTAGGAGATCTTTGAATGCAATTGTACCTACGTTGTCTGCGTGTCCCGTGAGTTTGTCAGTCTGCTGGTCGGCGCTCCTCGTCGTCAGGTCAGGAACCACTTGTAAGTCTTCGCCGGGTGGAGGGATTATCACGTAGCTTGCTATTATGAAAGAATTGTACTCACGTTGTCTGCGTGTCCCGTGGGTTTGTCTGTCTGCTGGTCCGCGCTCCTTGTCGTCAGGTCAGGGACCACTTGTAAGTCTTCGCCGGGTGGAGGGATTATCACGTAGCTTGCTATTATGAAAGAATTGTACTCACGTTGTCTGCGTGTCCCGTGGGTTTGTCTGTCTGCTGGTCCGCGCTCCTCGTCGTCAGGTCAGGAACCACTTGTAAGTCTTCGCCGGGTGGAGGGATTATCACGTAGCTTGCTATTATGAAAGAATTGTACTCACGTTGTCTACGTGTCCCGTGGGTTTGTCTGTCTGCTGGTCCGCGCTCCTCGTCGTCAGGTCAGGAACCACTTGTAAGTCTTCGCCGGGTGGTGGGATTATCACATAGCTTGCTATTATGCTGGACAGTTGGTCTAGCACCTGGGAAGAAGATATTACTAGTTTTTAGTTTCAACGCGAAGATTTAGATGTTTGTTACTCTGTCCCTGTAGATCAGCCCAGGAGGCCTATTTTAACTCTTCGAAATCTGCAATTGCGAATTCATAAACGAAATTGATCGTCATAAAAAATCGAATCGGTAAACCATTAAGACATGACTATTTTGATTGTCAGTCGAACTACCAAAGAGCAAATACAAGGGTGGAATAACTATAGCTATCTGAATAAGGCCCGTATTATAAAACCTTGGTCAGTCATCGATCTATACTTAAGTTACGATTTTCTACGGCAAAAGCGTTACTTAAGAATAAATCGATAACTGAGCATGGTTTTATAATAAGGGCCTAAGATTAGACTGAAGTAGCTATATTATTTGTTCGATCTGCAGATATTTGTTCCGAGTGTTCTGGTCGTTTTTTATGTATGATAAAAAATATAACAGTTCTGTAGTACCCATAACACAAGCCCTGCTTAGCTTAGGGGCTAGATAATGCTGTGTAAACTGTCCAACATTATTTATATTTATTTTTTACGAGTGCCTGCGATGTTAATATTCTAGCCTACGTTATATCCATGTTGTCACTTCCTTACTTCCAAATAAAGTACGTTTACATAAAAATGATGGTAAAATGTGTAAGGATCACATCAGCCTATAAGGGTCCACAACTGGACGTAGGCCTCCCCCCGATAATCGCCTTATCGGTTTTTATCTCATGGTAATGCCCATAATCCCCACGCTGGGCATGCGGGTTGAGGATCGCAGTTCGGTGGTAGATCTATTCTGCAAGAGGCGCTGCTACCCGCCCCCCGGTGTATGTCGCTAAGTCGCCTCTTACAACACCCACGGGAACAGTTTATTTTATTTTAAGCTTTTATAGCTAAAAATTACATTTCTTTACATTTCTAAATTATATTTCTTTTAAGACTTTTATCTTAATTTTTAAATTTTTAGCGTGTCCTGTGACACATAAGCCTCTTCCAGCTCTTTCCAGTGTTCTCTGCTGCGTGCCGTTCGAGACCACGTAGCACCTCCTACTTTCTTTATTTCGTCCACGGGAACAGTTGGGGTGGTGCAAATTCTGAGCCTGCACCACACAGCTCTAAGCCAGCACCACACAACTCTAAGCCGGCACCACACAACTCTAAGCCGGCACAACACAGCTCTAAGCCGGCAACACACAGCTCTAAGCCGGTGAGTTCTAAGCCGGCAACACAAAGCTAGGATCTTACCTGATCCGCCAATAATCTGTGTTTCGGATCTTTAACAAGCAGCCTCTGTATTAGGAACACTGTGTTGTCTGATACTTGCACTGGATTTCCGTCCCTGTAACAAATGAATTAGGTTTATTTTCATAGGTTTAAGAAATGAAATATGTTCCCATAAACTTCAGTTTCGGCGGGACTCGAACCCGCGCCCCACCCTCAGTACGGGTGTGCTCTAACCAACTAAGCCACGAAACCCTTAGTCGGTTCAACCGAAAATCGTTGGGACCTCTTACGGACTATAGCGCCGGTGGCTCCACCATTATTAGTTCATTCATTTTCATAGGTTTGTCAGAATGTACTTGCTAATTTATATATTTATGGTATGGTTCAAAGTTTGTTAGTAGCGAGTTATTCTGGAACTTCTGGTACGTGAAAAATTCTAATCCGGCTTGCATATATTCCAGCCAAATTCTATCCACAATGTGTGTAAACAAACCATCATACTTAACCTAAAATTCACTGTGTTATCGCATCTTTTTAATTTTTTGCATTACTACTGCGCATACATTACTTGTCGATTTGAGATGCTCCCTTTAATAAATACTGCTTAGAATTATGTCGCATTATAATATTAGTATAGATTGATATGGATCAGTTGAGCTACCTGTAGATTGTTTGCAGCCTACAGTAAGCTCAATTGTAAGTACTAGTCCTAATTTGTTTTCAATATTTGATTGATTGATTGAATTTATCAATTGTAATTTAAAATTGTGAATATACAGGGTGTCCCGAAACTCAACGTCATGCCGAAAGCGGGTCATGACGACCCAGAAAAAGTATAGAAATCTTTAGCGCCAAGCAGAGAATTTCTGATTTCCAGTAAAAAGCCTATAACTCAAAAACTAACGGCTTGACGTTGAGTTTCGGGACACCCTGCATAAAATATAAATCAATAGCACTGTGTGAACAGCTTGCCGGCTGCAGTGTTGCTAATTATTTGATCTATATATAGTTTATGGCTTGCATATAAATACTGCAGCGAGCTATGGAGAGAGCTATGCTCGGAGTTACTCTGAAGGATAGGATTCGCAACGAATACATCCGACAGAGAACCAAGGTTGTCGACATAGCTCAAAGGATTAGCAAGCTGAAGTGGCAGTGGGCCGGCCATATCGCGAGAAGAACCGTCATCCGCTGGGGTAAACGTGTTCTTGAGTGGACACCGCGACTCGGCAAACGTAGTGTAGGACGCCCTCCGACCAGGTAGGATGACGATTTGCCAAAGACTGCTGGCAGATGAATTTTTGCAATTTTTGGATGCGGCAAGCTGAAGACAGGGCGCTATGGCGCTCATTAGGGGAGGCCTATAATAATAATAATAATAATAATAATCTTTTATTTCAGTCAAGCAAGTCCATAGTTTTACATTATATATATATAGAAATAACATATCTAACATATCTTATCTAGGTAGGTACTAATTATAGTAATTATATAACATTATAACATTACCTAGTAGGTAGGTAGATACACCTATTTAGGCTATTTGCGGTTCCCACTGTGGTGCACCGATATCCAATAGCGGAAAAAGCTATTGTCAGGGCACTCAGCGATAGCCTGCAAGATAGAGTTCTTAGATGCGCGCAGACGTTTCCAGAACGAAAAGATGCGCGTTCTGAGGATGGCGTAGAAATCGGGGACTCCGGCCTCGGCGAACATACCCGACGCACTACAATATCTAGGGTTTTTCATTAAAATGCGGAAGGCGTTATTATATTGGATTCTAAGTGTACTATAGGATTTTCTGTTAAATGATGACCAAAGCTGACATGTATAGAAATTTTGACAATAGGTAGTAAATAAAGTTAGTTTCACCTGCTCATTACATTTTGCGAATCTACGCGCGAGCATATTGCACCGCACAGCCAGAGCCCGTCGTTCTCTCTCCATGTCCTCATCATCTTTCTGTTCCTCGGTGAGAATGTGCCCCAGATATTTGAAGCTCCTTACGACCCGCACTGGCGTGCCTTCTAAAAATACTTCGGGTAACCTTTCCGGACCTCCCTTCCACTTAAAGACCATCATCTCCGTCTTCTTGGCATTGTATCTTAATCCATGCGCTGTGGCATAATCAACACAAATGCCAAGAAGCTTTCGGAGTCCACTGATCGATGGACTGAGCAGAACCATATCGTCAGCATAGCTAAAATTATTCATACACATATTACCGATGTGGCATCCGATTCTGGTCCTCCTCAGTTCAGCGATCAGATCATTCATGTACAGGTTAAAGAGGTCCGGAGAGGTCAACCCCCCCTGCCGCACTCCGCAGTCTAGCCTGTAGTCGTTAGACATCGAGTCAGCCCATCTTACATTGTTTACTTGGTTCTCATACCAGTACCGCAACAGATTCACAATGCTACCATTAACGTCACTTTTACCGAGTTTTGACCACAGTAAATTATAATTTACCAGATCGAAAGCACGGCTCAGATCAAGAAAACATGCATAGACAGAGGTTTCCCTAGCAATATAGTAATTGACAGTGTGTTTAACACTAAATATTGCAGAATCTGTTGCCGTACCAGGACGAAAACCAAACTGCGCATCGTCTATTCTTATATCCGTCACCAGTGCAGGTCGCAGGAGCCTCTCCAGAATCTTACCTACTATTGTACCGAGCGAGATTGGTCTAAAGTTTCCAAGTTTAGACAGGTCTCCGGTCTTGTTTTTTGGCACTGGAACCACCACAGTTCTCATAAGTTCAGTTGGAAGATAAGCGTTACTTAAACATGCGTTAAAAAGCTCGCCTAACACACGATATATCTCACCACCCGCATGTTGGATGTGCTCGATGCTAAGACAGTCGAAACCAGGTGATTTACCTTTCTTCATACGTCGTACAGCTGCTGCAATATCTTCAGCTGTGAACTGCAGTAAATCACCTGTCAAAGGCTCAGCTTTGCTAACCTCAGCATCGAGCACCTCCGGCGACGCTGCGGATGGTGCTATGTTGAAATGTTGCGCAAAAAGATCTGCTATGTCTTTATGATTTTCAATGTTTTCTATCGTCATGGGTGTACTAGTTTTACCATTGAGCTGTTTAGTGTCCTTCCAGAACTTAACAAAATTTTTATTCATTCTACTTTCTGCTAAAATATTCATTTTAATTTTTTCTTCATTATCCTGACACCATTTCAACTTCTTTTTAAAGATATTACGGCTATGACACATTCTTTCAAAACTATCACCTGATCTAGGTTTACCTTGAACTAACCAGAATTTAAAGTCAGAGCGAGCTATCTGGTGACTCTGCTGAACGTGGTGGTTCCATCCAATAACAGTTTTCTTCTTTTTGTTCTTTGCACCACATTGGGAACCGCAACTTAAAATTGATGCTGCGCGAAAGATGCTTATTAGTTTTACATAGTAATTGTCAATTAAGTTTATCTTATTACTAGAATTATCACAGTTTTTAAGATCAAGTTTTAAAGTCTTCAGATTATCACTACAGTGCTTGTTGTACATCATAATCTGACCTTCGTCCCGTTTACCCCATTTTACCATAGAATTTTGGTTAGGTAAGTTTCTAGACTCTTTAACGGTGAGGCACCCCATATTACAAACAATTATAAGTGGTAGATGGTCCGACCAGTTAGCATTATAGTCAACATGCACCTTTATCACTGTATCCCACGCAGCATGTGTAGTCAGACAGTGGTCTAGCCAGCGGTTTGTGCCATGGACCTCACTCAAGAATGTGAAAGTGCCTGAATTAGTTCCCAGAAAATCCATATCTGTACACAGCAAACGCTGTTCAGCACAAAATGACAACATTTCATTGGAGAAACGGGTACCTGGATGTGCATTGAAGTCTCCTAGCACGTACACCGCTTCTAGACCACTGTCTTCCACAATAGAGTACACATTAGCTAAAACATCAGTAAACTCGGGCAGGTTTTCTAGACAGTCCACCGGCATATACACATTTATTACTAGAAATTCACTCGCGCCTACATTTATACGGACAGCACAAAGGCGGGTGCTCACACAGTCTATTATTGACACTTTAGTAAAAATGGACTTTCGCCACAGTATAGCTAGTCCTCCATATGGGCGGCCACGTAGAATGCCAATACCAGTATCCACCGAGGATTTCCCTGTACAGCCGAAGTCATCATCAATTTCACTCAGGAAATTGAGGTCGTGAGGTAGTAGCCTATGTCCAGCTGTGGACTATTATAGGCTGATGATGATATAAATACTTACGGTGGTATATTATAATTAGCGGCTTGTATCCTACTGAACAACTGAGCGAGACTGGTGTCGCAGAAAGGAAACTGTCCATACAACATTGTGTACAACACGACCCCTAGAGCCCACATGTCAGACGGCTTGCCTAGATACGGCTTGCACATTAGCACGTCAGGGGAGATATACGCGGGAGAACCTAGAACAAGAATTACAAATTAAGAATAGAACACATTAAATCTATTCTTACTCGAGTCGAATTCAATGTGAAGTATTTGTTAACAAACTTCCCATACTTATACTAAAAATCATGTGTATTTTTAAACGCAATTTCCTGATGATTTAAGGTCATTCAATAAATATTGCTGACAATAGGCTATTTGACTACATTGTCATCCTAGTCAGTGACAACGTAAGAAAGCGTAATCAGGTGATTTTTATTCAAAAATATGCCTATTTTAGATAGAAACGGGATTAAAATAACACATTTTTTGATATATGATCACGTGACCGAACACGCTCTGCGTTTGGTTACATCGCTGGTAACGTCACACGACGTGACGCGTGACGTCATCGAGTCATGTCAACAGAGCCATGACAGACATTATCGTATTGGCGTGCCATTATATTGTTTAAATTTTAAAATTAGTTTTTATAACTAGTACGACTGGCCTTGATGAAATATTAATTACACATTATTTTTATCAGACAATACATTTGAATTATTTCCCAGTAGTAGTCAAGTAGCATATTATACTTAATATCTAAAACTTGACGCCAAATCAAACATATCAATTTTAGTTTCTTGTTTATATTAAACAACTTTATTAACAAAGAAAATTACAATCAAATAATAGAATTAAATTAAAACTAGTATTTACAATTGAAACAATTGAGCTACCTACAGATTGTTTGCATGATTTTCCAACATATTTTTTAAATATTAGTGTGATTTACCTCTCTGATCCTTCAATAGATCTCTGTCGCTGCCCAAATGCGTTCCGAGACAGAAGTTAGTTATTATAACGCGGCCGGTTCTCCGGTTCAGTACTATGTTGCCCAGTTTTAAGTCTCTATGAACTATATTTCTCTGAAAATAAGAAATATTAATTTATTAGTCAACTTCTGTGGCGCGGCGGGGGAAGGGCCGCCTGCGACGCAGTATGTTGCTGGTTCGAATCACGCATTGTGAAAAATGTTTGTGAATGGATAGGTATATTTTGGTTTATTTAAAATAAAAAAAATAAAATAAGTTTTAAAATAAAGTGATTAAATTCGCAATTGGGTAAGGAAGTGACTCTGAAGTCTGTACCGTAAAGTAAACGTTTCGCCTTCTAATTTGTCTAGTGGCGACATCTTGTTGCAGTTTTGGAACTTAAATTTTGCATTAATAACTATACCCCGCTCAGTTTTAAGGGTTCCCTACCCAAAAGGTAAAACGGGACCCTGTTACTAAGACTCCGCTGTCCGTCTATCCGTCTGTATATCTGTCTGTCCGTTTGTCACCAGGCTGTATCTCATGAACCGTGATAGTTAGACAGTTGAAATTTTCACAGATGTACCTACTCAAAACAAAGAAATCGGCTACATACATACAAACAAACATACAAACATAGGGTGCTAACCTCATAACCGTCCCCTGTTGGTAGTCGGGTAAAAACTAAAAACCGAATTAAAATTCATTAATATTCACACATTTCTTTAATTTCTAATAAATTCACAACATTTAAGTTTCGGATAAATACTCATCCCCCGGGAAAAAACGAATTTTTATGGCACCACCGGATTCACCATACAATAGCAAAATAATTTTCGAAATCGGTTCATAAATGACAAAGAAATAGCCGAACACACAAAAACCGAACATAGAACCTCCTTATCTTTGGTTGTTATGTTGGTTATAAATAAAAAAATCTAGTATCATAAAAATCTAATCGGGTAAAGCTTTAGGACACACTCTCCTCACCTTCTCAACAGCCTATCAAGGTCCACTGCTGGACGCAGGCCTCCTCCTGGTAATCGCCTTACTGCTTTATATTATCTAATGGGGGGGGGGGGGTAATGCCCATAAGCCCCAAATTCAAATTCAATGTTTTTTTATTGAAACCATGTTGATTGTAGGTCTTATAATTAGAAAACAATCCAAACATGGACCCGGCTAGGGCACTACAATAACGGTACTTACAAAAGTAGAGGTAAGTAGGTACTTAAAGAACAAAAGTACTTATATAAAACTTAAAATAAAACCCCACGCTAATGCGGTTTGAGGATCGCAGTAGTAGATATATTCGGCAAGAGGCGCTGCTGCCCGCCCCTCTGTGTATGTCCCTTAGTCGCCTCTTACGACACCCACGGGAAGAGTGGGGGTGGTGCAAATTCTAAGCCGGCACCACCCGGCTATTCATGCATTATCACTCGAACTATCAAAATTTAAATTATAACGTTGTGAAGACTTGGAACCGGTTACCGGAATCAGTGATCAGTGCCCCCTCAGTGAACTCTTTTAAAAATAGACTGGACAAACATTTAAAGTGCACTGACAAAGACTATGATATGCACGCATCAGCTTAAGAGCTGCCTGTGTATTCAATAATAATAATAATAACGTGGAACGATATAACAAAACTCACCTTATGCAAATTAGCAACAACCCGCACAATATCATAAAAAATAAAAATAGCCTCTTTCTCTGGCACTTTCTTGACCTTCGTGACATACTGCTGCAGGTTGATCAGTTCCGAGCCTTTCTCACTGAATTGATGACCAGTGACACAGTCTAGGATTAGGAAAAGTCTAGGACAGACTTTGCCTGTGTAGATAGACCCTGGGCCGTACGGGTTAATGGCTTCTTCTAGGGCGTAATCCTGAAAGAATATGACATAGAACTTTTAGTCAATTTAAGGGGTGTGACGACAGTTTTGAGAAAAGGATAGGCATCGGATTTCGCGCTCAAAGGAGCGGGACAGAGCAGAGAGGCGGAAGTGAGAGAATCAAATTTTGACTTATTATCTAAAAAATATAGTATCAAAACTTGAGAATTATTTAGTATTTCAGCTTTTCCTGAAGACTTCTCGTGAAGTCGTGGATAATATAGACGGCCGATGTGGCGCGGTGGGCGAAGGTCTGCCTGCGTCGCAGGTGGTTGCGGGTTCGATTCCCGCCTCGGGACAAATGTGTGTACGATCTGCAGACATTTGTTCAGGGTGTTCTGGTCGTTTTGTTAAGGGTCGAAACACGATTGACTAAACTTAACTCGATACAAAAAATAGCCGTTTCTTCTACATCTTCTTTCCTTTGTTTCTTCTACTTCTAGGGAAAAAGCAGTTTCATTTGCTAGTTTTTTAACATATTTTAATAAAATTTTGCTTACGTGTTCCCTAATTAATACTTTAGACGATTATGGTTGTATTTTATTGCGAAAAAGTATTATTTTAGAGCAAAAAACGAATGTATAACTAAAGATCAGTAAAATTGCGCGCGGGCCGGCCATTCCGGGGCTTTTGCCTTCCTTTATCGCCTTCCCCGCGCGGCGTTCGCTCGTCCTTGTCTCGCAAAACCGAGCCCACTTCGACTTATACACTTAGCAGGAGACATTGTAGAAAACAATAGATATAACCTAAGTAACCAAGTAAGAATAGGTAAGGTTTTTTTGTTATAGTGCTTACCCGCACTTTGGGTATCTCTAAGAAATGAAATAAGTTCCCGAAAATTTGGAGCCACCGGCGCTATAGTCCGTAAGAGGTCCCAAAGATTTTCGGTTGAAACGACTAAGGGTTTCGTGGCTTAGTTGGTTAGAGCACACCCGTACTGAGGGTGGGGCGCGGGTTCGAGTCCCGACTAAATTTATTAGAGTAAACTTATTTCATTTCTTAAGTAAAAGGTATCAAAAAAAACTATTTGACTTACTTTGTATAAACCATGATGATGTATAACACCATCTTGGTCCTTCAACAGTGAGAGGAGCGAGTATTCTGTATGTAGCAGCATCTTTCCTTGTCTATCATCTTGTGTTTCTTGCTGGCCATCATTTTTTAATGTTAGTATTTTTACCTGTAAGCACAACTTTAACATCACATCATTATTATAACACGAACTGCTACCAGCGGCTTCGCACGCGCTTTTTAAGTGCCCTGGGATACTATTTACCTCCCAACCAAATTTCATTAAGATCCGTTCAGCCGTTTAGGCGTGAAAAGGTAAACAGACAGACAGAGTTACATTCGAATTTATAATATTACTAACCAAAGAAAAATTTAGAATTTTATGTAATTCGAGTTTTTAACCACACGGGAATCCCGTGATTACTAAAGATCTATAGTCTTAGATTGACAAGCAAACACGCTAGGTTCGACTATCAATCACTGGTAACTAATGGTTTCCATGGCAACTGTCGTAAACAAGAGGTCTTACAAAGTTGAACCAAACACTTTGTTCCAGAAATTGGAAAATACTCCAGAATCAATACTCAATAAATTATTCATCATCTTCATGAATCTAGGAAAGATCTGGTTTAAAAAGCACATACGTTGAAGTGCTAAAAGTGCAATAGAGAAATTAAATATTGTTTATCAAGACAACAGATTTTATCCAAGATGAAAACAATAAGGGATAATTTTTTAATCAAACAATGGAAAGTTTAAGTATCAGTAAAATCTAAGTTTTATAATAATAATAAAAAAATGTATGGATGGTACGCGGAAGTTAAGAATAATATAGGTACTTACTGCCTATTGGAAATTTGTCATTTATCACGTGGATATATATTCCCTGACTGAGATTTAATAAATAAATAGCCAAAATAGTTGCCTAGACAACATTCTTAGAATGAGTTGCCCAGTTTATAGAGAAATGTCATGTCTATTGTATGTTTTTGTTTGCCCAAGTGTAACATGTGTTCCTACTGTGGTATAAAATACAGACTACACCAATCTAAGCTCAAATATGAGATGAAAATGGAAAAGTTTATGCATTTTACAAATGGATGCAAAAGATTGTTTCCTATTCCATACTGACCAAGTGTGTAAACAACAGTATTCAATACCCAGAGTTAAATAAAGGGACTTTTAAAATTTTGATGTATGAAGTCTGTCTGCCAGTTTAAGGCTTTCATGAACCAAGATGCAAAGTTGATCTACGGGTCTGTATCGCGGTAGCACGCAGCACGCCTCTGAGGCTGGGCAGTGAATGCGTTAATGTTAAACCTCTTATAGGAACATCTTCAAACAATATATTACATTGTTTTAAAGATTGTCAGGGTACTTTACCTGGTAGAAGTCATCAGTCTTTTCCTTTCTGGCTAACACCTGCACTATACTTTTAACTGGACTGGGTCCTAGTTTAGGACCTAGCAGATAAGGCCCTGCTTTCCTCACGTGCTTTTCTGGGACCAAAGTTCCTGAAGCAGGTACATCATCCTTATTGTATGTTATTTTACTTTTCCTTGGAGATAATGGCCGTTTCACTTGATTTTGGGTACCACTAGAGCTGGGGTGAGACTGAGAGAACCTAGCGATCTTCGGACTTGGTTGTAGAAGCAAAGGTCGTGCCCTCTTTCCATGATTTGTACTGCTTTCTGGTTTCTCTTGGTCCATAACGTGACGGAACTTTTATTTATTTTACAGCGCTTGCTGAGACTCTCTGGTAGCACAGCAGTGATCAGGAAGGTAACAATTTATGAATTTGTTGTGAAAATGCCATAAAACCTCCGTGTGTTAATACAAAAAGCGAAATTCCTAGAATTTCATTATATTTACTTGTGATTGTGAGACGAACGAAAATGTCTGATCCAAAGAGAATATAACATGATCTATCTGAATCTAAACTTCATTCGTTCAAAAATTATGGATGTCATCCGTCGTCCGTCCGTCCGTCCGTGTCGTCGTGTTATATTAACAGCAAGGGGGGGTGATTTCCTCCGTCCACGTATTAACAGTCTCGATTTTCTATGCTTTATTTTGTTTAAACTATGTACTTCATAACATAATACAACAAACATCTTCAAGTTTTATAAATATATAATCAACTCCTGATCGAGTTTGTTTTGATTAATTTATTTTAAGTATAGAGAGAATGAGAGAATATATTTTTGAACGAAAACTAAGTGTGATCAACTAATAGTTTTCGTTTTCTATCCTTTATTTTGTTAAAACTATGTACTTCTAAAATACAACAAACATCTTCCAGTTTTATAAATATGCAATCAACTCCCGATCGAGTTTATTTTGATTCATTTTATTTGAAGTGTAAAGAGAATAATTTTTTTAACGAAAACTGCAAGATACACTGTCACAGTCAGGTGCATTAATTGATCTAAAGTCTAAGGGGATCTCTTTTTTCATTGGGTACATTCTTCATGCAGCCGGCATGAAGAATGTACCTGATTGTGACAGCACTATCTGCATGCAGACCATTGAAAAAGAGATCCTCTTCGATAAAGAATAAAGATCAATGATGCAGGCATGCATCACATGCATATATATAGTATAGTAATAACTCTATGGCGCTCAGTCATTCAATATTTCAGTATGAAAAGTAGAATACCTACCTATCATTCATCGACTTCATGCTTTGCTGCTTTGTTTGGACATAGAGGAAAGAGAAAGGCAAAACCAAAGCAGATTTTTGCCTACCTACTTCTCTAGTCGATGGAAAGACAAGGCAAAATCAAACCATAGACTAGGTATAATAAATTTTACTTCGTACAAGAACAAAAATGTCAAAATCGATGGGGTGACAGAAATTTCTAACCAAGATGTTTGTCATGGTTTCTCATCAATTTCTAGTGATACAGTTTTACTTGTAATTGTGCAATTTTAGAAAAACAATAGTTGCAGTATCCTAATAAAATTTGTGCATTATGTGGAAGGGTCTGAGGTTGACGCAGTCGCAGCTATCGAAGCTCCGGTACAGAGGTTCCAAAATCGCTTCAAACAGTGTTCCTGCATTAGATTCTGTATTGAATCAGTGGTACGAACTTTGTAAAAAGCCGCCAAAAGGCTTTGAAAAGTATTTCCAGCCCGGTGGTAGCCAGAAACACCAAACGAAAAAATCTGATAAAGATGCGACGCCCGCCCCGTCAAAGTCGTCCCCGCCACCGTCGAAATCAAGCTCGGACAAATGGAACATGAATATGTTTTCAAGCAATAGCCCCGGAGGCGGGCGCACGGGGTCGTATGAAGGCCAGGACCGGGAAAAATGGATGATGTTTGGTGCATTAGGTGTTGTAACTCTCCTGGCAACAATAGCCTACTTTGAGCTCAGATATAGAGAAATCAGTTGGAGAGACTTTGTCAACCTATATCTAAACAAGGGTCTCGTAGAAAAATTAGAAGTCATTAATAAAAAATGGGTGAGAGTAAGATTACAAGGGTCAGCACTAGAAAATAAAATTATCTGGTTTGCCATTGGCAGTGTTGACTCTTTCGAGAGGAACCTAGAGAATGCACAGGTGGAGATGAGTATAGAGCCTCCAAATTTTCTGCCTGTGATATACAAAACAGAGGTTGAAGCATCGAGTTTGACAGGAATGTTGCCTACATTGCTGATAATAGGGTTCCTTATTTACATGATGAGGAGATCAGCTGACATGATGAGCCGCGGAGGCAGAAAAGGTGGTGGACTGTTTGGTGGAGTCATGGAATCAACTGCCAAACTGATCAATCCTACCGATATTGGTGTCAAGTTTCAAGATGTCGCTGGTTGTGAAGAGGCTAAAATTGAAATCATGGAGTTTGTCAACTTCCTAAAGAACCCTCAGCAATACATTGATTTAGGAGCCAAAATTCCTAAAGGAGCATTGTTGACGGGACCACCTGGTACTGGTAAGACTTTGCTGGCCAAAGCTACCGCTGGAGAGGCAAATGTACCATTCTTAACAGTCTCTGGATCGGAATTCCTCGAGATGTTTGTTGGTGTTGGACCATCGAGAGTCAGAGATATGTTCTCGATGGCACGTAAACATGCACCATGCATTCTGTTCATCGATGAGATTGATGCTGTGGGTAGAAAGAGAGGAGGTCGCAGTTTTGGTGGCCATTCTGAGCAAGAGAACACTTTGAATCAGCTTCTGGTTGAAATGGATGGGTTTAATACAACCACAAATGTTGTTGTACTAGCTGCAACTAACAGAGTGGATATTTTGGACAAGGCCTTGCTGAGACCAGGACGATTTGACAGGCAGATTTTTGTTCCTGCCCCGGATATCAAGGGAAGATCATCTATCTTCAAAGTTCATTTAGCCCCGTTGAAAACCACACTGAACAAAGCTAATCTGTCCAGAAAGATGGCTGCTCTTACACCAGGTATGCTTATAAATTTTATTTATCTCATCAAAAATATCAACATCTACTCTGTTTTCTTTGGCAACATGCCATTTAGAAAAAACACCTTGAAGTTATTACACTGAATATTTTTCAGGATATTACTAAGGTTGTCATAAAATAAACATTGCCATTCCACCAATAGGAATAATAATAATAATAAATACTTAATGCTGGACAATCGAAATTTAGTTTGTTTAGTTTCGTTTAATCAACCACTAAGCCACTATACATATTAGCCTGCAATACATATGTATTTATATTTATTGACAGTGAGACCGAAGGAATAAAAAATATGTATTGCATACATAATATTCATAAAAAATTTTTGCAAATGACGCGTTGTATTACGTGCCAACAAAACAACTTCGTGGCTACTTGACTAGCAGACTAGTAGTAACTACTGGGAAACAATTCTAACGTATTTTCTGTTAATAAATAATGCAAAATGTAATTAATATCTTCAAGTTCTCGTTAGTTTCCATTAGAATGTAAATTACATACCTACAATGATAAAAATGGTTTAGTATAAATTTGCGGGAAACTACCTACTACTACTTTTGCGCTAGATTTGTTTCTGGCTTAACGCAACAAAAAAAAATGAAATTTTGAAACCGTATTAGAATCGAAGTGCTCGAATCGGAAACCGTATTAGGAATAGAATAACCCTGCAGGTGGAATGACGACCTGATGTTACTTCGACAGGGCGCTAAGGCACCTTTGGAGAAAGCATATCTCTATACCTAGCAGTGGCTAAAGCTGAGTGACCATTGCGTATTATTATTTTCAGATAATTATATTACAGTAGTGTTCGTTCGATAGAACTTACCGAATTAACTTCCGTGCCGCCTTGCATTATGAAGTTCACGCGACATTTTTATGGCAAAAGGACAATATATAAAGTGTAACCTAGCATAAACCAAGTACAAAACATGGCATTTGGAAGTACCTACTATGGTACTATTAGTCTATAGTTTAACCTGGAAGTTTTGAAATTGGGTAGGTACTTTGGGTAGTTTTATAGAATTATAGGTGCGCTTTCCGAATGTCAACTTAGCAACCTCGTATGTTTGCCGCTCACGTCGCCATATTGGTAAAATGATAAATTAGCAGTTTTTTGTCTCACTCCGTCCTTCTTTTGTTCCCTCTTGTTAGGGTTTCGTTAGGGAAGGAACCACAGATTAAGTAGCTAATAATGAAACACTTAACTTTCTAAGTTTCATACTTTTTTGAAACACCTAATTTGAAACAAGTCGTAAAAATGACCCCGTTTGCCAAATAGTTACAATCTAGCCGCTTCCCGACCCAAGATACGAGGTGGCAACGTTGAAATTCTGAACACATTGAAATCTACAAAATTACCAATTTTTTTACTCTCAGATAACTGTCCGTAACCTCGTATTTTCGACCCAAATAACTGGACTATATGTAAAACTAGCAGCGCCTCGCGGTTGCACCCGCGTAGTTCCAGCGAGAATTCCGGGATTAAACATAGCCTGAAAATTAAGCTTTTTAATGGTGAAAGAATTTTTAAATCGGTCCTGTAGTTTTTAAGTTAATTCGTTACATTTATAAAAATACAAATCTTTCCTTTTTTATAATATTAGTGTAGATTAAAAGTGTCTTTTCATATGCATTTTCCCATTCCAGGATTCACTGGAGCCGACATTGCGAACGTATGCAACGAAGCCGCCCTCATTGCTGCCAGAGAGTTAGCCCAAGACATCAACATGAAGAACTTCGAGCAAGCCATTGAAAGAGTCGTTGCTGGCATGGAGAAGAAGTCCAACGTCTTACAACCCGAAGAACGCAAAATAGTCGCTTACCACGAAGCCGGCCACGCTGTTGCCGGTTGGTTCCTCCAACACGCCGACCCACTCCTGAAAGTCTCCATCATCCCACGAGGAAAAGGTCTAGGCTACGCCCAGTACCTACCCAAAGAACAATATCTCTACAGCAAGGAACAGCTCTTTGACCGCATGTGTATGACGCTAGGCGGACGAGTCAGTGAAGAAATTTTCTTCAACAGAATCACGACGGGAGCCCAAGACGACTTGAAAAAAATAACACAGAGTGCTTACGCGCAAATAGTTCACTACGGCATGAACGAGAAAGTCGGCAACGTGTCTTTCGAAATGCCGCAGCCAGGAGAAATGGTGATCGACAAGCCATACTCAGAAAAAACCGCTGAGCTTATTGACACTGAGGTGCGGGGTTTGATTGACGATGCACACAAGCATACAACCAAGTTGTTGACATCACACAAGGCTAATATAGAGAAAGTAGCTGAGAGATTGCTGAAACAGGAGATTCTAAGTAGAGATGATATGATTGAACTGCTAGGACCAAGACCTTTCCCCGAAAAGAGTACCTACGAGGAATTTGTTGAAGGAACTGGCTCATTGGAAGAAAACACAACACTACCCGAAGGTTTAAAAGATTGGAATAAGGAGAAAGAGAAAGCCAAACCTGATAATGTATCGCCAGCATCAAATGTCACTAATGCAAGTCAGAGTAAAAAAAATTTATAATTGTTTTATGTGAATATTTGAATTCTGTTAAGGGTACCGTATTACCGTAAAGTTTTTTAGTTTGAAAATGGCTTGAAGTTCTTCTTAGATAAGTCAGAACTTAGATTACCAGAGATTTTAGGATGACTGTTGCATTTCTTAACTTGTATTATACTATCAGTACATAGATTCGTTATCGCTTTGTTTTATAAATAAACAAATTCCAGTCCTGTATTATTTTCTATCGCTTAATTATAATGAATAAGAACCTTAACTTGGCAGGTTTGGCTCAAAATGTGAAGTGTGTAGTCCTTATTTCTTTTGTCCTTATTGTTATATAGATAAGCAGCTGCCGTATGTTACTTAGGTAAATATTATAAAAGAAGCCAGAGCCCCGAATCCATTTGACGCGCTCCTTGCCATGGTTCGCTGGTCCAGTTAACTGAAACTGTCTAAAATTTTTAAGAGTCTGAAGTATAGTAGGACATGATCATGACGTCTCGTATTAGTATGGAAATTGCGTAGTTCCCTGTCTGCACGATAGAGGCGCGCTGTAACAAAACCTATGGAAAAAAGGGGACGTCTTGATACTATCGTCAAATGAACGCGGGGCTCAGTTCAGAGTCGTTATCAAAGGAAGAGCATCTAATAGGTACTTAGACAATTTAAAAGAATAGGTAACACCATCCAGAAGATAGCCATAGTAACATTATTTCATGTGTGGCCCATAGTTCGACTCGAAGGCCCATATTAAAAAAGCTTGCGTAGTCAGATCTGTTTGAGTGACGTTTATGCCATGGAAAAGCAATGAAAAAAGATATCCCCTTCTTTAGATCAATGTAGAAAAGCGTCACTTATGCATTGACGACGACTGAGTAAGCTTTCATAATACGGGCCATAGACTGACAATGTGACCATAGCTCGATTGATTAGGACCTAAGTGGCAGTGTGCTGGCCGCTATTTCCTGAATAACCGAGAACCGCTTTTAGACTAGGCAAACATGTTCTTCAATGGAGACTGTGTAGGTATACCGCCGTAGTTAAAGGATGCGCGCCCCACCCGCGCCGGGCAGATGAGATGATTTGTGAAAAATAAATGTAGGTACCTACTACCTAGGAAGCTAAAGACAGCTGTGGACTAAGATATGACGAGGTATATCATATGAACTCTTGCAGCCGGATACCTAGGTCTATATACTAAGCTGTACCTAGATCGTTTTGTTATGAGCCCATTTCAATTTTCCTGAAAGGAATCTACGTATTCGTAGGTGTGTTGCGAGCGACTAGTTAGGAATTATATATACCTTTAGGACCCTATCTCATCCGGCCATGGTGCACACAATGGTGGCGCCACCCCGTGGTGTCTTGTCTTGAGCAACGGCAAAACAAACACCAGGGTTGTCAGTTTCAAAATGTGTATGTTCATAGGCGTCCATGGTACCGCAACTGGTGGTGAAGTGAGTGAGTAAGACGGCAATAGCTCTGTAAGTACCTACATGGTTGCGCTGATTCGGTTGCTACAACGAAGTTTCTGCAACCAAACTGATACAGGTGAGGTACCCTTCCTTCGTAAAACTGTACCTACACACATTTTGTTGGTAGTAGAGCTGTGGGCGAAGGTCTGCCTGCGACGCAGGAGGTTGCGGGTTCGATTCCCGCCTCGGGAGCCATAGGAGCAATGGTACGGAACCCTTCGTGCGCGAGTCTGACTTGCACTTGGCCGGTTTTATTTTCAATTACCTACTTGATTGTAATTTTCTGATAATAAAAATTTGAAATCAATCTCTACTAATAATATTATAAAGAGGAAGGATTTGTTTGTTTGTTTGAATTGAATAAGCTCCGAAACTACTAGACCGATACGAAAAATTCTTTCACCATTCGAATCCTACATTATCCCTGATGAACATAGGCTAGAGAATTTACCCGTGCGAAGCCGGGGCGGACCGAGGGCGGTATACGCTTTAGAACCGTGGCACGAAATTTAAATATTTTTGCGGTTTTTACTTGACTAAACTAACAACCAATCAAAATCAACGGGGCTTATTTTTAAACATCAAATTATTTTCCAAATGCACTAAAATACCTACCTTCTATTGAAACATAGGTTGGTGTATTCTGCTAATTGTCGGCAAACTACACTTCCTCGCCAGTTTTATTAGCCAAAAATTTTAAATCTGCGCATACGCAAGTCGAGCCACCTTAGGAAATAGATCCACGGAGTAAGCTTAGCACTTGCGGACTTTGCCTATTCAAAACTGAATATCTATTACCATATTATTATCTATTGCCTGAAGCTACTATTCTAGGAAAATTCCCAGTCAAGAGAGAGGTGGTTCAAAAATAACGTACGACATTTTCAAGTACCAATAAATTTAATTGGCCACTGGCTGAAATTAAAAATTTACATTTGCCTCCCTCCAAATTAGTCGAATGCTTAAGGATCGCACTTTTACACGCCAACTTCTGTTTTACAAGAAAACATCCATCGTCTGTCAAAATACCATCCATGTACAAAAATGAAGGAACAATATTATAATCAACAAAAAAACAGGGTTATATTAAAATTATAATATGAAAATATTCAAATATCGACTGAAAACATCCAGCCTTTTTTCTGTTATTAAATATTCACTACATTTACTTTATACATCACCAATTTCTTAAGTAAATTCAGTTTTTGTACAATATAAAAAGAATCTTATTTTATAATCTATGTATACGCGCGAAATGTGTATAACACGCCCGCTATCGCATTTAAAATCTTGATCTAAAGAGCGAACGAGAAATAAGAGAAATCGTAACAAAATAATTAAAAATTATGGTAATTATTACAAGTAACTACACTATATTTTATGTTCAACATTTTATGTCAATATTTTATTATTATCTATACTTAATTCAAGCCTATGATATAACATTATAAATGATGAAAACATTTTTCATGATATCATTCAACAATTAATCCATAACAATCAGCCACACACATAGAACTGAAAATGAAAAAAAAAATTAAAACTAATCTCAGTAACAACGAAAAGTCATCAATGACAGTCTCTGATTTTTTCCCCTTTCGGTTTCCTTCCCCTCTTTTTGCTGGCGGTGACGCCGGCGAGTGCCATAGCCGCGCGTTTTGCGACGCAAGACTTGCAGAACCAATCTTCTGTTGCGCCAGGTTCCTCCGTGATGCCAACACATACCCAATGGTACCAGCCGTCGCATCCGTCGCAGCCAATCATCGGCGAGCCGTTATCCGGACGCCCGCACGCCGGACAAACCCAAATCTGATTCCCTTGATCGTCCACGTAGAACGGAGTAGGTAAAGGCCCAGTTGGCATGCCAGGCTTCGCAGTCGGCGTCGGCACAGGCGCCCCCGCAGCCGCCTCATCCGATTCAGCGTCATCGTCGAAATCATCGTTCTGTCCCTTTTTGGACATAGGCTTGATCAACAGCCGTTTATACTTTGATGAGTGGCTGGTAGGCGGTCGATTCTTCCGTGTTGGAGAGCTTACGGAGGGTGGCGGTGATGAAGTTGCCTCTTCTGACACGTGGTTGTGCTTCGAATGCTTCTGTTTCGGCGGCCTTGTTACCAGCGCGGATATCTGGGCCAGCTCCGGCGATCGACTGTGTTCCCTCGACACAGGGTCCTCTTTCACAGGAGACTCCTCGTCCTCTTTCTTGACCACCGGCTTTATATTCAGTTTGAATACGTCGGGCGAGCTCGGCGGCATTGGCGAATTTGAGTTGGAATTTGAGCTGAATTTTAGTGTCAGCTTTGGAACTACACCGTCCAGGGACTTGTCCTTTTTCTTTTCCTTTTTCTCTTTCTTTATTCTCTTTTCGATATCTTTAAGCTCTTTCCTCTCCTCCTTATCTCGAACCTTCTCAGGCTTTTCTTTGTTTTTATCTTTCTTTTCCTTCTTTTTCTTAACTTTCGTGTCTTTGTCCTTTTTATCTTTCTTGTGTTTGTCCTTTTTCTTGTCTGAGTTTTCGGATTCTTTTTCCGTTTCGGGAGTTGGCACCCTAACAGGGGCAGGTTCGGGCTCCAGTTTAGGTTCCGGCGCTGGAGGGGCCGGTGGCGGCGGCGTGGGCAGCCGCGGGGGCGCCGGCGATACGCGTCTACTCACCGGCCGAGGCTCTTTTGGAGGGTTCAATTCGATCGTTATATCAGGCTGTATAAGAGGCATCTTATACAAGTTCGCCTTGTGATCTTTATGAGACTTCTTATTTGGAATGTTCTGAGGTTTGTGCCTATCGTTTCGATCTTTTTCGCGCGGCAAAGGCCTGTTGCCGCCTCTGTCAACATCGTTTTCTACAGGTATCACCTCTAGACTGGGACGTCGAAACATCGTGGATATCTTAGAACCCATAGAATTCGATGTGTTTGGGAAGTTACCCATGGGTATGAGAGGATTCCGTATGCCAGGATTTAGGCCCCCGGGTAGGAAATTAGATGGTATTAAGCCTGGCCCTCCGGCGGCTAGGGCGTAGGGATTTGTCAATAGATTCGAGGGTGGCATGCCTCTCAGAGCAGGGTTATTGGCCAATCCAGCGAGAAATTCGGCGCCGGGAATCAATCCCGGGTTCGGTATCAAGCCTGGCCCGGACATCATACCCCGCCCAGAAGACATCGGATTGAAGAAAGGGAAACCGGGCGGCAACTGCAGCAGTTTGTCATTCTTTGGCCTGCTTGGTTTAGGTGGCTTTACGGCATTCATTCGCA
Source organism: Eupithecia exiguata (assembly GCA_947086465.1). Taxonomy (NCBI): domain Eukaryota; kingdom Metazoa; phylum Arthropoda; class Insecta; order Lepidoptera; family Geometridae; genus Eupithecia; species Eupithecia exiguata. The sequence continues at coordinate 2,823,456 of OX352246.1, forward strand.
TACTCGCCCTCTCGGCTTGAGCCATCTCCATGGCTAGTTGCTGCTGCTGTTTTTTCAGCAGCTTCGCTTCATGCTTCGCCAATTTATCCTTTTTATCTTTGTGTTTCTTTTCTTTCTTGGGTTTTGAACTGACACTAGCTACATCTTTGGGGAAGGGCACTTGCAGAGACTGTCTGATAGACAAACTAGGACGCGGTTCTATCGGGAGCCTCGAGGGCAAGGGACTCATATCCAAGGAATCATCATCAACGCTAATCACTTCATTAGTTCGCAAATCAATTACATTAGACATATCTACAGCACTATTATCATTATTATTTACAACAGGGTCCTCATTTTTAATTTTAAAATTATCATGGTTCCTCTCTAGTTCGTAAGAGTTTTGTAACCTAGAGATCAGGTCAGAATGTGGCTTTTCAGGCACAACCTCAGGAGTGGATTTATCTTCTTTATTTTTGTTCGATATCCTTTTAAATATATTTATCTTTGATCTGTCCGGTTGGGATGCCAACTTTTCCTCTACCTCCACTACTTCCTTTTTTATTGGAACATCAGGATAGAAAGAGTTAGAAGGGGGTTTATGCATAGGCACTGGGTTTACCAGTGGTGATTTAGAGATAGGTATTTTTCTTGGGACAGGTATTGCATCCTCCCTTGAGATGGTTGGTCTGGGCATCGGTAGTGGGGAGTCGATGGGTTCCTGTTTTATGAGCGGCCTGAGGGGCTCCGGGACAGGAACAGGCAGTTGGACGGGCACCGGCACCGAGGGCGCCGGCGCCGGGAGCACCGGTGCCGGGGGCGCCAGCAGCGGCCGCGCTGACGGCGACGGCGGCAGCAGCGGCCGCGGCGCTGGCATCGTCACGTGATTATGATGCATTGGATGCACATCCTTGCTCTTCATTGGATAACCAGGAGGATACTTATTTAATTTACTACTATCTTTAGATTTACTACTTTCACCCTTATGACTCTTATCTCTTCGCTTGCTCTTCATTACTTTACCATTTAATAATTTATTCTTTTTAGATTTCTTATCAACCTTATCTAACATTGGTGGTTTCATGATGCCCGAATGATGTGAATTTGCTTTATGTTTGTCGTAGTGTTTATCGGATACCATGGTAGGTGGACGGGCTTCAGGAAGCTTGCCCTCTCTTGCAGGGGACAGGAAACCTGACATAGTCATCATAACACTGCTGATTTCTCTCGTCCTCTCCTCCTCTTCCAAGCGTAGCCTTGGTCTTTTATTGTTTGGTATTGAAATAGGATCTGTAGGTCTCTTGAAAATATCCTTGGGTTTCTCTGGACTATCTGTAACTGATATTTCTGGACTGTTACATGATGCTGTAGTTTCTCCGTTATCTAGTCCATTTTGTCTGATTTCAACAGTGCCTGCAACAGCAGGGGTGTCCCGTTCTTTCTCGGGGTACATAGGAGGGAGGTGTTCATGGACATGCATTGGTCGTGTAACCACTTCATGGCTGCCAGGTTTCAGGAAATTCAAGTTCGATTCTTTAATTTTGGGAAACTTTTCACTGATAGGTGCTGGTACGGGTGGTACACTTTGGACATAGTCATCCAGCTCAGGCAGTTGGATATGAAGATCACGGAATACTAATGCTAGGTCATGTAAATTTGGTTCAGTCCTATTGAATTGTTCGGCGTATCGGTTGGCTTGAGAGGAGAGGGATTTGATGTACTTCTCCAGCACATGTATCAGGATGTCCATCGGCATGGAGTTTATGCCGTTCCATCCTATTGTTTGGCATATTTGCGCAACATTCCTTCGCAGTATCTCACGGGCGTACGACTCTGACATTATGACACCAACAAAGTTATCTGGAACGAACGAATAAAACATAATTATTACGATAATTGTGCATTTAATTCATATGTACCTTAAACCTGATTCTGTCCACCGTGCTTTCAAAGAGTTAGAATCGTATTACAAGGCGTGAGAGCCTTGAAACAGCAGATCTCATGATTTTATACCTGCAAGTGTCTTGTAGTACAGAGACGTGACTCCGATCTGGTGAAATTTTCAAAATTGCTACACACATGTATGCTTCAAAAGAAACTCAATTAGTCAAGGATAATTTATAAAAACACTCGGATTGATTACAATGCGAAACAACGAAGTGTTTACGTAAAAAACTTCTCAGCATTCTAAAAACACAGTACTCCATGCGCCATGATTGCATTTTGGGTTGTCAATGTCCAGTGTTACCAATAAAAATAAATAAAATGGCGGTTTGCTATCGATGCGTTCATGATAAATTAAATACGTTTTATTCATTTCTACAGGGTTAGCAGCCAAGGGACTGTCCTTAGCTATTTAAACCACCAAGGTGACCTATAGGTATGGCTAAAGCTTTGAATCCTTCTTGCTTTTATTTATCATTATCATTGTTTATTATGTGTATTGCTTTATAAAAATAAATAAATAAATAAAAATTGCTATGGGCTATGTATGTACAATGAAAAAAGAGATCCCCTTCGGTAGACCTTAGATTAATGGCTATGTAGGACTCACGTACGACAAGGATCAAGCGCTCAACACTTAGAGTAATCTACGGCTCAACACGACTTTTGATGGTTCGTTAGATGGACAAAAAGCCAACAAAACAAGCCACACTGTCAAACTATCAACACGATTCATCATCGTCAATCAGTCAGTCATTCATCAGTCACTGTCATCAGTCTCAGTCAGTCAGTTGGTCAAGTCGGCTAATGGTAGATGGATTGCAAAATGCTTTTCTTGTGTATTTCTTTGAAATAATTTCTCGATCAACGCAGTAGGAGTTGATCTTAGATTTTTAAAGTGCAAGTTTTTGATGCAAACATTACAGAAGACTAAAACTGGCTAGCCAGAGGCTGCTCACAACTGCACTTTTACTCCCTGAACTGCAAGTCGAAATCTCAAGTTCAAACTGTTTTCAACAACTTTTTACGATAACTAAACAATTCATCGCTGTGCTGGATAAAGACTGAAATATAAACATGACTACGTCTTCTGAGGACGTTTTGCTAAGCGTGGGCCATGTGCGGTTCAAAAAGGGTGATGGGACATTGCTGATGATGGAACAGAGATTGGGATGGATGCTGGACCACAGGGATAAATTTGGGATCACTCACAAGTACGCCGAAATCAAGAGTAAGTAGTTCGTTATCCATTTTCCCATCAATATCAGACATCAATGGCAAGGAGCAGCTCTAAACTTCAGTCGCTGAGCAACAGCCGCCTCAAAATAAATAAATACTGGTACTTATCTTTCTAATAAAGAAGAAAGGTCAATCCATGAATAAATATACCAAGATTGATTTTCCTAGTAATATTCTACCCTATTGTGTACTGCAATGCAAGAAATCACTATTTATAATCTTTTTTCACTACTTGAACTCCATCACATGACCACAACAGCTGCAATTTTGTTGAAACGTAAGGAGTCAAATAGCAAAACAAGACGGTTGTTTGGGGAGACATGTTTCCATAGAAATAATGAGTGTGAAACTGCTGACAGAAACTATTATCTTTTTTTTATTCTTAAAAATATGACTGTTTATTTTATTAATGTTTCAGCTCAAAAGATATCACCAGTAGGTAAGCCAAAGGTCCAACTACAAGTGGTCCTGCACAATGGGGATTGTTCTACATTTCATTTTGTCAATCCTGCGGGGGCAGAGGCACAGGTAATGGAATAAATAAATACTTTTTTAAAAGGCAATCATAAATTGATTTTTTATCATCATCAACAATAAAAGTGACTCACAGAGTGATATAGACACATCAGTCACAGCTTCATCATCACTGTCATCTACAGCATAATATATGCTCATCCACCACTGGGCTGCCTTAACAACTCTTATTAGTTAGGGGTAGTACAGTAAGAGATTGTCCAGAAGTAAAGTAAAGTATCATAATATTGCATGAAATACATGTAGGATCAGGTGTTGTTATGTCTATACGTAATGTTTTTATCAACTTTAACGCCCCATGATTATTTATATATTATATATAATGGTATTTATATATCATATTTCATGATCAACCTCCTTCTCCTTTCGAGCCTCACATGATAAATATACGACCCTTGGCATAAGCCTGCGCTTCTTCTTTCAAATAAATAATCTTGTGTCGGAAAGTATGCCCAATTTGTCAATATTAGTCATCAAGATTGATGGACATTATCAGCCAAAAGATGTTTAACCTCTACAGTATACCAGACTTGTCACAGACACTATACACTATTAACAATAATAGGTAGATGCATTCGGCATCTGCTTGCAGTCTTAAAGAAAATAAATACTTAACATAAATTGTTATTTGTTTTTAGGCAAAGGACAGAGATCAAGTAAAAATGCTACTGCAAAATCTGCTGCCAAAATTCAAGCCACAAATAAACGGAGAGTTGGAGATGAAATCTAAGTGCGTGTTATTTTTGTACCATACTTTACATTTAAAATGTTCACAAAATCAATCTCAATGTGAGTCTATAAACAAGCTTTGAATTGTCAACATTCGATATCTCTGAAATTGCATGAAGGACAATTTAATAAATGCTGTGTCAACCTGCATCATTGTATAATTCTACTACACAGTATAAACTCGTTGCTTCGCGCGCTTTTGGCCTTGATATATATTGACACAGTGTTTTTATAGTTATTCCACACCTAAACCAAAATTTACCAACAGTTCAAGTCTTTTACCCGCGAAAACTCGAATGCAACTCAGATGTAAGCATGTAGCCGTCTGAAGGCGCGATTTTTGACAGATTTTAATTGCAAAATGTCAGAAATCGCGTCTTTACACGTGCTTATATCTAAGTTGCGTCTGCATATTCGGGGATTAAGTTTTGGCGTAGATGTCGATTTGGCGGTAAACCAAAATTTACCAACAGTTCAAGTCTTTTACCCGCGAAAACTCGAATGCAACTCCGATAAAAGCATGTCTGAAGGTGCGATTTTTGACAGATTTTCATTGCAAAATGTCAGAAACCGCGTCTTTACACGTGCGTATATCTAAATTGCGTTTGCATATTCGGGGATTAAGTTTTGGCGTAGATGTCGATTTGGCGGTAAACCAAAATTTACCAACAGTTCGTCTTTTACCCGCGAAAACTCGAATGCAACTCCGATAAAAGCATGTCTGAAGGTGCGATTTTGGACAGATTTTCATTGCAAAATGTCAGAAATCGCGTCTTTACACGTGCTTATATCTAAGTTGCGTTTGCATATTCGGGGATTAATTTTTGGCGTATTTTCGCCTTTGATAAGTTTTGTAATATGTACTTATTGTGTGGGATTTGTTTCCTTAATGCATTCACTGCTTTGCTACTGCTGCAGCTGGAGCTAATGGAACACGTCCATGTGCGTCGACGGCAATGAAAGTGTTAACTAAAAGTTGGAATAGCTGATAGACCATTTGAAAAGTCAATAAAAATGTTTCTATGTTCTTATGTATGTTTCTGTATCCTCCAGGTTATTAACTCTACATCCAACACTGAAGAATCTTTACGAAGACTTAGTTATATCGAAGGTTATAAACGCTGAGGAATACTGGAATACACCTATGCTTAAACATTACACGGAATCTAACAGCATAAAACAGGAGGCTGGTAAGAAACTCAATTTTACTGTTTGAAATATCTGTTTTAAGAAAAGCAAAGCCACAGAACACAAGAAAAGCTTCATATCATATTTTTATCTGCAGTGAGGTGATGACTTTTACTGTAGGTATAGGCTAAATCCTAAAAAAATAAGTCTAGTCCGTCAGTTAGATTATAAAAGATATTGGACACAATTTTTTCTGTCTTTTAAACAAAAATTTTGAAGATATAGCCAGTTAAAGTTTCGCATGACGTCACGCCGTGCGCGACACTTTAAGCACGGCGCGGCGGCGTGACGTCACGGTCCCCCACTCCGAAACCTTGATGCGCTTTATTTTTGTAATTTTTTTGTGCGATTGACGAAAGAAAATACGTGTACAGTAACTTCTGATAATCGTGACGGACTAAAACCTCGTTTACACTTTGTTAAGTAGCGAGTCCGAGTGACAAGTGCAAGTAGTACAATCAGCATGTAAACGGATGCGGCTGTTAAGTGACATTACTCATTTAAAGAAAAAAAAAGAAAAATCTAAATCTAAATTTTCAGTCCAAATTCTGATGTTGAAATTTCAAAATAGACATTGGGGGCAAATAGGGTATCAAGTGAAAGGTATCGGTTTGTTTGTACATTTCAAAACAGTTTTAGAAATTTCCGTAGGTTTCATAGTTTTTGAAATATTTTGAAAAACGTCGAAAAACTGAACGATAGCTTTAGCTTAGCTTAACGCAAGAAGCAGTCGGATAATGTTGGTTTTAGTACTTTTAAAAAATGGGTGTAATACCTTATTGAGCTAACTGTAGACTGTTGCAAACAATCTAGAGTTAGCTCAACTGAGCCATATGAATACCAGTTGGAAGCGTCCCCAAGACGCTGGCTTCATTTCCCCGCGTCTAAATAACTTAGATTTTATATTTTTGAATTTTCGACCACTAGGTGTCTCGGGAGCGTTCCTAGCGGACATCCAACCACAGACAGACGGCTGCAACGGACTCAAATACAACCTTACACAGGACATCATAGATGCGATATTCAAAACGTACCCCGCTGTTAGAAAGAAACACGTCGACTATGTACCCAATAAGATGACCGAAGCTGAGTTCTGGACTAAGTTCTTTCAATCGCATTATTTTCATAGGTAAGTTTAAGTTTTGCTTGACTTAACTCCATTCTTCCCAAGTATCAGAGGCTTGTTTACAAATATTGTATGATTTGTAAAAAAGCCTCCCATACTCAACCTAAAAGCACTATACTGGGCGTCCCACGAACATGCCACATGGAGGGAAAGTACCTTGAATATTGTAGATGGAACATTTTACTGAAAGAAGACATTATTTGAATTAAAAAACAATTTAAACTGCATTCATAGATATTTAAATAATTACATGGCTGAACCGGGAATCGAACCCGTTACACGAGAAAAATAATCATTCTGTAGTTTTATGATACCGATCAAAAGGCTGCTGTACATTGTTTTTAATTTTTGTGAACTAAAATTCACATCAAATGTTAAAATTCATGGTCTCCCTTTTACTTCTGACACTATGTTATTCAGCAAAAAATAATCTTTATGATGCATGCTCAGTCCCGCTCCTATGAACGCAAAATCCTATACCTATCCTTTTCACAAAATAGCGTGCATTGCGCCCTCTTAATATTCTAGAAGTTTTCCATGACCCGTATTAATGTCATAGCTCCATAATCTTCGTCAAAAACTAAACTCTATTTGCAGTAGCATAAGTTTGTTTTTATTTTATACAAATATTTATTTCTGCTTACAGGGACCGCATAGCATCCTCATCAAGTAAAGACCTATTTGGAGAATGCGCAAAGCTGGACGATAGAGCGATTGCTGATGCTATGAAACACACTACTTTGGATCTAACGGTAAGCTATAATAAGGTATATATTCCTTCCTGTTTTAAAGGTTATATAAATCACACTAATATTATATCTGCGAAAGTTTGGATGGATGGATGTTTGCTACGTCACGTCAAGGCTGCTGAACGGGTCGTGTTGAAATTTTACATTGATGTAGCTCTTAGCCTGGAATCAAACATAGGCTACTTTTTATCCCATAAAACAGTTCCCATGAGATAGAAATAACTTTTAAACGTTTCCATAGTAACAACATATGCGAAATTCTGCCCGCGGTTTAGACTAAAACCGCGGGCAGAATTTCGCATATGTTGTTACTATGGAAACGTTTAACTATGTGACTAGTTAGAAATAAATTTAATAAAATAACCATAATCCTAACTAATATAATAAATGCGAAATATAATAACAGCGTTTCAAATTTCATGACTGTAGTATGCTAGAAGTAAAATGAGGAAAATTTAGGGTTCTTTTTTCGACAACGACGACGGAACCCAAATCATGGTATCACAATTTTTCTTTAAATTTGGTTATGAATTCTACCTGTATTCCAAATTTCACGTTTGTTGGCATGCTCGAAGTATCTAAACATTTATATGATCGGTCAGTGAGTCGATGAGTGATGACGAAATAGCGATACTTTTTGGGTCGATATTTCGTAAATTAAATTGATTCGAAACTAATAATTTTAGGAGTCAGTTAACTAAGGAAGAATACCTAAAACAATTTTCAGGCCCTAGTTTTCATTGTAACAAAGATCGATAGCTGAAAAAAGAGATGCTACTAGGAAGGGGTTTCCGGTGGCGGCCATCTTCTAGACTTGGCAGGGCCACTACCTTGGACCCTTATGGCACCTGATAAATTTTACTTTACAAAACTAACAATAGGATCGAATAGTAACAAAGTATTAGTATTACCTCTAGTACTAGTATTACCTCCAACTAAACTTAAACTGGTTAATCAAAGTCCGTACCATAGATTGGCATTTTTTTTTAAATAATATACCTGAATGTTTAAAATAGGAAAATACACTTTTTTGTAATAAGCTAAAATTATTTTTAATAGAAAAATGTTACTATTCTGTTGACCAATTCGCTACAGATAAACTAGAATGACATGAACTTATTATAAAACTAAGACTGATGACTGTTATGGCTTCTAAATTTAATTTAATTAACTTTATTTATCGGTGCAGTACCTAGTAATAACCATTCAACTTAGATCTCAGAATAAATGTACACGCAAGCAAAAATAAATGAAATATGAAATAACCTATCTCTAACATTCGTTACAGGTGGACCTTCCCAAATTCAACGAGCAAGTACCTCTACTACCGACTGACGATGACACGCCGCCGGTCAAGGTTAAAGGAGACAGCACATCTATACACAGGAATATGATAAAACGGTTCAACCAACACTCTATAATGGTGAGTTTCGCACTTATAATGTCCACTGCTGTACGTGCTTCTTCCAAAATAAGGGGGTTTGGCGTTTGTGCGTTTGCAGGCGGATTGGTTATCGCAGAAGAGATTATTATTAATTTGGCGGTTTAAAAAACAAGAAATCGAATTCAAATTCCTAAATAGTGGACATAGGTCTGGAATTATATCTTTTTCTAAGCTAGACGGTATATATAAAATACTAATCCCTCGGGAATACATTTTTATGGGATCAATTCGGAATCATTATCAATACAATAGCGAAAGAATGTTTAAAATCGGTCCGTAATTGATGGAGATATCGGTGAACATACAAAAAATATATAATAGCCTGTTCGCCTCTTACGACATCCATGTCGTAAGAGGCGAACAGGCTATATATATTTTTTGTATGTTCACCGATATCCTTCTAAATCATCTCTTCCAAGAGCTCGTCTCGTAGGCCCGTATTATGAAAGGTTGCTTACTCAGATCTATTCTTGAGTAAAGATTTTATCTACCAAAGCGTTACTCAAGTATAGATCGATGACCGAGCATAGGACACACGTTTTTTTATTCCAAAAGAACCATTGAATCATATTTCGGTCCATCGTCGGTTCATGGATAGTGGTTTATGATTTGCGGCAAATTACTTTTCCGCTTTTTATTCCTGGTAGAACGTTAAAAACAGCAAAAAATATATTCCGGGTAATGTAAATCTGGATCGATTTACATCAACCTTTAAGGCGTTACCCCGACCCACCTTTTTTACGTTGAACAATGAAATTTCAAAAATGTTATTGGGCAGTTTGTGATACGCTTTTTTAATACCTCTGTAATAGTTTAATTTTGTGTAGTTTAGGTAGAGATGCGAAAATAGAGTTTAGTGGCCACCAAGGGCAGCTTCGTATCTCTGCCTGAACTATACAAAATAAAACTATTACAGAGGCATAAAAAGAGCTTATATTAGGTATCACAAACTGCCCAATGACATTTTTGAAATTTCATGTTTGAAATTTTCAAAATTACCGTTGTTCAACGTAATAATAAGATAAAATAGATGGCAGCGCTATTTGGGTCGGGGTAGCGCCTTAATATTAATACCAATTCATTACAATTGTTTTCTTTTACAGGTGCTTAAAGCTAGTCATAAAACAAATACCACAACAGACCCGACCAGTAAAAAACCCCTAGAAAACGGCATGACAGAGAAGGAACAAACATCAGCAACAAACGGAGTGAAAGTAGAAGGTGAACCGCCGGAGAAGAAACGGAGAATATTGGAGAATATGCACTATGAGGATTTAGAGGGCGGGAATGAAGGCACTGAGGCTCAGGAGTTGAAGTTATCTAAGGTAAGAAATTCTATACTATACTTGCAATTCTATACTTGTTACTGCCCATATCTGAAACTTTTAAATGGTATTTCTGTCCCATGGGAACTGATTTATAAGATACTAACGGTCCACCCCGGCTTCGCAGGGGTATATTCTATAGCCTATGTTACTCAGTGATAATGTAGTTTTCTAACAGCAAAAGAATTTTTTAAATCGGTCTAGTAGTTTTTAAGTTTATTCTGTACATACAAAAATACAAATATTTCCTCTTTATAATATTAGTATAGAAAAATCGTAAACGTTGAAGGAGACCGCAACCCGGCAAATCAAATCCAAAGCAAGTTTAGTACCAAAATTGTAACTAGATGTCGCTATTAGACAAGAAGGCGCTTTCGAAGCGTTTACAACAGCCGTAAAGGCGAGTCATTCGTCAACTCGCACCATCGAACTTGTCCCAACTTGTAGTACGAGCTGACGAATCGTAAAAAAGCTATACTCTTCGTTCTGCAACTCACCCCACTTTTACTTCGAATAGAATAGAAAAAACTTTATTTGTCACTCGTACAAGCAGGAACAATCATTTATTAAAGAGACACAGAAATAAACAACTTGCTCGAGTCACAAAAAGGTCTTTGTCTCAGCATATATAGTCCATCCCAAGGTTGTCTGGAAGAGATCGCTCATAGCGATAAGGCCGCCTTTGTACTTCATTTTGTAACTTTTTTTTTTATTTCTGTACTGTTTTCTGTGTTTGTGTGGTACAATAAAGAATTATCTATCTATCTATCATAATGTTAGTCGCGTTTGCAACCAACGCTGATCTTCAGAAAAGACCGTTTGGTGACGTCACGGAATATAAAACAACTTTAAATTGATTACGGACTACGGAGGTGTCGAAATACATACAAAAATGTCTTAAAAAGTGAGATTTACAACTTTAGTTTTACTGTTACAAGTTACGTTACGCTAATTGCTGTTACAGTTAGACACAGTAGAGAAACTGGTAATAATACTAAAAGAGTAAGTTCAAAATAATTCTAGCTAACAAACTAATATTTAACAAACAAATTTATTTTACTAAATGCTCACAAATATTTAATAAAATTAAATTAAATGCATCACACAGAATAACTGTTATTATACTTAAGTAGTACTTATAATTATTATTATATAATACTTTGGGTGAGTTTTAGTACAGTCAAACAAAAAAGTGTTTGTAAAATGCTATGGGGACTGGAAGAATTATTAACTACGAATTCAAGTTACTTGATAAGCACTTTAGTTTCTGACTGGGATGGTTTTTGCAACAAGGCGACAGGAGAGCCCTTTTTGCGTGTCGGGTGGAGGGTTGAATTCAAATTTCTGTTCAAAGGCACTTCGCATTTCAAATATGTTTCGCCAGAATTAAAATAACCGGTCAAGTGCGAGTCGGGCTCTCACATGAAGGGTTCTGTCTGTGCCATCATACAAGATCTATCACTATGTAAGTTATTTTGAAATAAAATCTTTACTTATTTACAAAGAAAATAACAATCAAAAATAGATATACTTAAATTAGAACTACTATTTACAATTGAAAAAATTAAGCTAACTGCAGACTTTTGCAAACAATCCACAAGTACCTCAACTGATATATCAATACCAGTCGCAAGCGTCCCCAAAACAATTTTAAATTGAACCTCAAACACAAAAAAACTCAAACAACATATTTTTTTATCTGGCATTCAGCCTTCGTCATATTTTCCATTTTATAGCAAACAGTATTGCTGTGGTGGCTGGTAGAATATGACTTCCAGTTTGCAACCGAGTTACAAGTTAACTTCTTGCGCTAGTAGAGATAAAATTGATTTGAAGAGTATTTCCGATTTGTATTTAATTTAAAATTTGACACTGGACGTGTCAGATTTACTTTTTTTTTCTTCGTTAGCCTAAAGGAATAAACAATTGATTCCCTGTTGCTGTGTGGCTTAGTTGGTTAGAGCACACCCGTAGTGAGGGTGGGGCGCGGGTTTGAGTCCCGCCGAAATAGAAATTTTTTGAGAACTTATTTCATTTATTAGAGATACCCAAAGTGCGGGTAAGAACTATAACAAAAAACCTTAGAATTGATTTCGTGTCCAAAATATTTTTATTTTACGTTTTTTTTTCCTAGTGTTTTCTAAGGATTTATTTTGTACTTATAGTGCTTACGTACTAATAAATATAATTGAGTATTTAATTTGTTTTTTTTTTGTATTTTCAGGTAGAACGATATCTATTAGGCCCGTCGTCGTCACAAATGCACCAATCTAGTACACAAACCAATCATCCACCGCCGTTGTCAGCACTAGCTTCGATATGTCAAGTAAGTCACAAAAGGTGGTACATTTAGAATTTTTTAATGGACATTGACCATTTTTGTGTGTGAGTTGGACCAAGTGCTGCCCAGAATGGGCACTTAGTGCTTTATGCTCCTAGGGCCAATCCAAATCAGTAAATGAAAGGGCTTTGAAACCAATCCGAGGAGCCTCGAAAAAAAAAATGTTTTTGAGGTATTTTATTATGAAAACAACAACAAAACACATAAATAAATACAATCATATTATGTTTCTTGACACAATAGGCTATTTGACTACATTAAAAATAAGTTCCAAATTGTTTTCATCCTAGTCAGTGACAGCGTAACAAAGCGTAATCAGGTGATTTTTATTAAGAATATGCCATTTTTAGGTAAAAAAACGGGATTAAAATTACACATTTTTGGTACAATATGATCACGTGATCGAAAACGCTTTGTGTTGATTGGATCGCAAGTGACGTCACACATCTACAGATAACAGTGTCAATGAGTTCTTCTTGTTAGGTGTGGTGTGGCGGGGTGACGTCATTGCTCAGAACACGGTAGCCATGACAGAGATTATCGTTATGGCGCGGCATTATTTTATTCAAACTTTAAAATTAGTTTTCATAATTAATACGACTGGCCTTGAAGTAATATTAATTACACTTTGCATTTTTTTTTATCAGACAATACGTTAGAATTATTTCCCAGTAGTAGTCAAGTAGCCTATTATTATAGATGATGATCATGTTCATTGAATCATCATCATCTATAATATTACTGTACCTGCACATATTATTACGCCACGCAAGAAAAACGACAAAATGTGCAGGAATTCACGTAGAATTATCAAAGATTTATATAATTATTATAGTCACAAACATTCATCTAAACATCCAAACTTTCGCATTTAGTGTGTGTGAAGTGTGATTTATTCGTGGCACCTCTAGTTATTGTTCTCTTGTTTGATAGGCGTGGTCAGTAGGACAGCAATGCTCGCGGCCGGTCCGAGTGGGTGCCGGCGCCGCCGTGGGGGCGCTCGGTGAGCTGTCTCCGGGAGGCGCTCTCATGCGAACGCACCGCGCCGCTTCTATGGCACGTGAGTATACACATAGCTTGAATGTTACAATTTAGAGAGTTAAGCTAGTTAATAGTGAGTACATCCATTCTCAATCTATATCTTTGACTGCTGGAGACTATAGGTGATTAAGGCAGCAGAAAATAATTGTGGTGCCTTATGTTCACAGTAATAGCGATTTTTGCATTTAATATTGTCGTTTAATTCTTGTTTATGTTGAAGATTTTGTGCCAAGTTTTTGTGGCTCCTCCACATCCCAAAAAATAGCTTTGGGCTGTACTGTCGCCGCCCGCCGCGGGGGTGACGAAAAGTGATATCCCAAGCCCAAGAGCTAAAAAAAATATTTGGGTATTTTTTTTCTTATGGGTTTCGATATAGTGTTTCACCACTCCCAATGGCCGCCAACATAGATCCATCACTAAACCCTTTTTTCATCCACAGAACTAATACCAGCCGATGTAAAATCCGAGCTCCATCGACTCTACGTTTCCTGCGGAGAATTAGTCCGTGAAGTTTGGCGTCGATTACCAACGCCCGCGGGACAAGATGAGGAACTAGCAGCACTACATTATTTCTACGAGGCGCTTCTGAGGTTCAGGAACGCTAAATTGAGGCCTTTTGAGGTGAGGATACGGTCTATATTCCTTTGGCTCAGTAACCATTGTTTCACTGTCTGTCTACTATAAATATAAGACTACTTATTGCAAGCAAACGAGCGCGCGTCTATGTGTCGGTCTAACAGGTCCTGACTCTATTGCTCTTACATAAAATATAATTTGAGAAAAAGCGCTGGTTTGGCTTGGGGAAAGCAGAAAAAAATGAAAAACTGAAGAAAAAAATGCGCCAACTTGCGACCACCTTACATCAATTTTTTTTTTGATAAACAGAACCATCTGTTCATTAAATCAAATATTTTCTTTCTTATACAGAACCATCTATTCATTAAGTCAAATATTTTCTTTCAAAAACAGAACCATCTATTCATTAAATCAAATATTTTATTTCATAAACAGAACCATCTATTCATTAAATCAAATATTTTGTTTCAGGAAAAAATGCTTCGTGACCTTACACCCCTAGCAACAACTCTAACCAAGCACCTCAACCAGATGATAGACACGGCGTGCGCTAAATACGCGATGTGGCAGCAACGGCAGGCTAAGATGCGGTAGTATTCAGACGGTTCTCACCTTTAGTGCCGTCAATATTCAGTCGGCTTATACCTTTATCTGTCAATATCAGTACTGCGGTAACGGCAGTCAAAAAACGGCGGCTAAAATGCGGTTTAGAAACGGTAGTATTCTGTTGGTTCTCACCTTTATTGCTGTCAATATCAGTAATGCAGCAATGGCAGCCTAAAATTTGATGCGGTAAAAGATGCGTGATAGTATTCAATTCTTTTTCACGGTCTCTTCAGTACTGCTGTCAACAACAGTACTGCACGGTTTATACCTTTTGTGCTGTCAATATCAGTACTGAGGTAACGGCATTTAACCGCGGCTAAGATGCGGTAGTATTCTGTAGACGCGGTAGTATTCTGTTGGTTCTCGCCTTTATTGCTGTCAATATCAGTAATGCGGCAATGACAGCCTAAAATTTGGTGCGGTAAAAGATGCGTGTATTCAATTCGTTTTAATGGTCTCTTTGCAGCAGTATTCAATTGGTTAAAATTTAAACCTTTACTGCTGTCAACAACAGTACTGCAGCAACAGTTGTGTTACATTAGCTCACGCATGTAGGCCCGTATTATGAAACCTGCTTTGTCATCAACCTATGCTTGAGTAAAGTTTTAACCATAGAAAATCTTTACTTAAGCATAGATTAGCGACTGATCTAGCTTTTACAATACTTGTCATACTAATTGTCGTTCATATCTGCACTTTCGCAATGGACAATAACAGCATTGCAGAACTGGTAGTAATCATTAGGATCCCACTTTTAGTATTGCGGAAATCAACAGCAGGCTAAAATGCGTAGTATTCAGTTGGTTTGATTGTTAGATCAGAGTTGCAGGCGGCCACCTAGCGCCGGAAATAAAAACTAAATTGTGAAATTATAGCACTGCGATTGGTTTTTAAATTATTAGAACCAATTGATTCAAAACACTGCCTTGAATTGCAAAAATAAAAAATGTGCCTTAGTTTTTTCAACGTAAATAAAAATGAACATAAAAATCGAAGTCAGATATTTAGATCTGTTTTGTAAAAAAAAAGAAATATCATGTGAAATGAAGCAAAATAAAAGAACCATTTAAAAATATAGTTTGGTAGAAAACGTATGGATAGGGTCATATTGTTATCTTGTTCTGTAAAAAAAAACAAATGTAATGTTAGATGAAGCAAATTAAAAGAACAGAACCGTTTACAAAATAATGTTAGGTAGAAAACATATGAGGTCATGTTGTTATCTGTTATGTAAATCTGTGAATATCGAATATCATATAATGGTAGAAAGTATTTAGGATGGAAATGATGCATTTTATAAACCAAATGAAACTTTATTTATTTATCTTTTCAATAGAGACAGAATACATTGTTTTGGAAAACCCAGTTCGTCCATGACGTCATTGTTTTTATTTAAAAATATAAACCTGTAGCTGTAATCAGGGCTTGGAATATCGGTATTTTCAAATACTGCTTCGACTGACCTTGACGTGGTACGGTACATCTTTGGTGTCAATATAAATTATACCGGTATTTACACGGCATGATATCGATATATGCCGATATATTTACCGGTATTATGCACATTAATAACGGTATCAACAATTCAATTTCGTGCAAGCGATAAAGAAAACTTAGAAGTTTTTGTGCTTGTTGTTAATAGCTTCCGTTTGCACGCGCGTCTTCCTTCTTCTTCGCCTATCCACTGAAAATATGTAACGTCGCGAGAATCGCTTTAAATCCCTGTATTTTAGAGCAATGCACCGATACTATACTCGAATTTATCGAAAAGAAAATACCGGTATTATTGGTACCATTAACAAGCCCTGGCTATAATACTTCATGTAAAAATGTTATCAACCACGCTAAAGTTCATAATTTAAAGACAATAATTTGCTTAGTATGTAAGCTCAAAGTCTAAATTTCTTGTTACCATTATTGGCATTAAAATCTTTTGATTTATTATTTAAGTTGTATTATAGTTCGTACAATGAAGCAATATATTTTTTATCCTAGTTAACTGATTTTCCAGACATTAAATCCTCAATGATAGAACTTGTTGAGTGTTTTTAGGGAACCGTAATATATAATTTAAAGACAATAATTTTTTCAACACACTTGCTCGTAAAGTGAGCCTTATTACCAGTGATCGGAAATTCGGGCGCTTATTTACCTAAAGTTGGTGTAAGACACAACATGGAGCAGTTAAAACCATCTTTCTCGGGAATACTTTCCCGTAAATTCCCGGGATTTCAGAACATTCTAAAATAATGATTTTTTCACCGGAACCTTATTTAAAGACGAAATATAAGACACTTTTATTCTGACGCGAAAATCGATTTTTGTAAAAAAACGCGTTCAAAAAAGGTGTCTTATAATTCGTCTATAAATAAGATTTCAGTGAAAATACATTCTAGAAAATTCCAAAATTCCCATTTGGAATAAAACAAGTTTGGGTTCATCTCACAAAACAGACAATTATATACCTATATTTTTTTTTATAATATTTGTTTCTATTATTCTTACGCAATTATCAAACAAATTATAAATGCGTATGAATAAGTGTTTTAAATTTCGTGTAGAAAAAGGATTTTGGCATAAAATCATAAATATAATTAAAAATGTTTTTTTTTTCAGAAATATTGACTTTAGTGAAAAACACGTCAGAATAAAAGTGTCTTATATTTCGTCTATAAATAAGATTCCGGTGAAAAATCATTATTTTAGAATATTCTGAAATCCCAGGAATTTACGGGAAAGTATTCCCGAGAAAGATGGTTTTAACTGCTCCATGTTGTGTCTTACACCAAGTTTAGGTAAATAAGCGCCCGAATTTCCGATCACTGCTTATTACATCGTTCTTAGGGCCATAAACCGAACTATAACACACACGTGCTTAATAATATTACACACTAGTACGTAATAGAATTATCCTCAGCCAGTACCAGACATTCGTCCTCTTGCATAAAGACTACTTTATGGTGTTCCATTTACAAAGAACATACATATTACCTACATTTGAATTTATTTTTGAAAATGGAACTGAAAGCGCCTTCTTGGTCATTGTTGGTTGTCTTGTTTGATTCTTCCTCCATGGTAGAATGGAGTGGATAGTCAATTTGTGTTGCGATTTATGCAATACATGTTTGTTTTGTACTCGCAAGTGTGTTGAAAATGTGCGTATGAAACTCGTGAGCAACTTGCTCAATAGACACTCGGCTGATCTACGCCTTCGCCTACGGCTCGGGCTGCAACCCACAGCCTGCTGTATAATGAGCAATTTAGCTCACTTGTATCATACATAACATAATAATATACTATTTTCGAGCTCAATATCTTTTCTCACATAAATATTCGTTGCATTAATGTATATTTAATTTTTTTATATTATAATATTCGTTTTTTGTAATTGTTCTATTAATAGGTCCGATGATGTGATTTTAATAATGTAGGACTAAATGCGCCAGCTACTCGTTCCGAATTAAACAAAATAACGGAGTCGGGGCCTACTTTTTGTATTTACGACCGATAAGACTAAAATATGAAACGTGAATTTATGTATGTATAATAATGTATATTGTGTATGATATATCTATAACCATTTTGTAGTTAAATGTTAGTGGCACTCAATGTTCCTTATCTCAACTTGTAAAATAAGTCATTTATTCAGACTTATTTATTTATTAATAATTAGTCATGTTTTATTACCTAGTTGTTTTTGTATTGTGTAACGTTTAAGAGCAGTACATCTTGATTTGCATTTTACCTTTGATATTTTGCCAAATATCAGCCAAACCTTTTGTAAGTTTGTAAATATGTAGGTACTTATAATAAATTACGTTCAATTAAAACGGAATAGTTTATAATTATTTTGTTTTATTTTTCATTGCAATAAAGGATACTTTCACATTATTATTTACTTTCTTTTTTTTTGAACCCTAATGTTACATGCAGATCAGATGTTACAAATTCCCAGTAGTGTCTCTACAGAAGTAATAGAACAACTTTTGTCCCATATTCCATATTTTCTCAAATTTTTCCCGTCATTTTGGCATGCGCTGATATCATTGCCTGACATTTTTATGCAATGATAAAAATATATATTTAAGTGAAAGAAAAGAGAATTACAATCAAATAATAGAAACAAATTAGAACTAGTATAATTACAATTACAATTGAGCTAAATTCTGACTTGCAAATAATCTACTACAAGTAGCTCAACTGATCCTTAACAAATACCAGTCGGAAGCGTCCCCAAGACGCTAACTGCATTGCCTTATGTTAATTAATTCATTAATAACTAGTGGGACAAAAGTTGTTCTATGCCTATACTTTTCACAAAATGGCGCGCATTGCGATACCCCGAGGCACACTAGCGCCGCCTCCTTTAACTTTTAAGCGGATAAGATAGCTAGATTACTAAAAACCGACTTCGGATCACTCAGTTTTACACTGTTGTTAGTTTTTTTGGGATAAATACCTACTCATATAAAAGGATAAAACCCTTGGGAATAACATATTATGGAACCACCTCGGAATCATCATTCTCTGTACATACTAAGCAAATAGCGTCTACAGTTGGAGAAATGACGAACATATAAAAAACAACAACACAAACACCGACTTCGCGAAAATGAGGAGCTTCTATGTTTGGCTATGTACCTACGACCGTACATAGAACCTTCTTATTCTTATGATATGTGAAAAATACAGCGCAATTGTTTTCAGGCGGTACCCCCGACCCACGCTAGGGCCGCCACGCCGCCACCACTTTTTAACAAAGAACGGCGCAAATGCAAAAATGGAGTTTTTGCAAGAAAACTACACAACTTATGAACTTACCCAATCTGAACACAAGTATTAATACTATTTAATAACGGGTATTTATCCGACGGGACCTTAGCACACCCTGTGTACAGACAACCGACACACGCAGACAGCTATCTCAATGCTGTGTCACACCACCATACATCACATTAGTCGGTAGTATATTCTCTAGTTAACAGAGCTCATGACCTCTGTGACTCTGAACCCCTACTTCAGTGTAATTCGAGTTTTTAACCACACGGGAATCCCGTGAGTACTGAGATCTTTCCTAGTTTGAAAGCACACGCCAGGTTCGCCTCTTAGGACCAGAGGTTTGTAGTTTCAATGCTACTAAAATCAAACAAACAACCAAAAATAAGGAAAATGAAACAACATTGTAGATATTTCAAATCAGATAATTTTATAACAACTATAAAACCTATCTACAAATTAAACATTTATTTATAATGTATTCTACATCAAGGCAATACATAGTACACATATATTTAGAAATATTTATATTTCATACTAATCGCTAAGTTAAGGTTATGCCTACCAAAGCTTTAAATGTCAGTTTTGCTTTAGTAGACATCGGCCTTGACATTAAGTTATAGGTAGAAAAATACATTAAATTAGTTAAACCAATGATTAATTATTAATACTCTGAAAATATTGCAAAAATCAAGGTAAAAATATAATTTATTTTGATACATGCCATCTAGCTATAAACTAATTTCTCAAATAGGCGTATGTGTTCCGCTATAGGGATAAAAAAATACCTAGAAATTAAAAACAAAAATTGTCTTTTATTTTTTACGTTTTTCCTATATGTCAAACCAAATCCTATAAGAATAATAAAGCCTACCATTAATTGTAAATAAAATCAGTTTTATCTATGTTAATAACAAGCTTATCTAGTAATATAAATATTAATAATAGAATAACATAAAACAATCAATAATCACAGATTATAAACAAATAGAATATTGTTTATCATTGTTTTACATGAAAACAAAGGAAAACTAACCTACTGTGTAAACTTTTAAGAGTTTATTTAGACTATAGAAAGTAGAAAATTGTATACAGACAGTAAAGTTTAGCATATTATTAATAAGACATGGTGTCAAAAATAACGATATCACAATAGATCTAAGATAAGAACTGAAAAAATGCGTTTTACAATTTACCCAAGTAGTTACATATTATGTATAAGCAGAGGTTACAACATTTTATTAAATTTATTCCGTTTTACAAAATTCTTTCACTCTACTTTTAGATTATCTGCCCCCTAGCACGGGGATTGTTGTCTATGTCTAGAATAGACAATAATGACATTACGTCGCCATTGCGTACATTATTGAAGTTGATTGGAATGCATTTCAAATTATTTACGCATTGTATGACGAAGTGACGTAATTTTTCTCTATTCTTCCCTAGACTACAATCCCGTGCTAGGGAGGCTGATCATCTCCGTTCAAAACCCGTTTTTTACATCATTTCCGCCATATAAATTGACTCAGATGGAAATTACAACTCGCATCTTATAAAATGATAATTTATCTTTTATAACATCAATAATTCTTAGTCAATTTATTACGCGTAAGAAAAAGTTCATCATGGAACGGTTCCTATATGAAATGAACTAAAGGATTGTTTAAAACTTTTGAAACTCATGGTTATTAACACTGAAGTCATTTATAACGGAATATTAACCACGATTTCGACTTTGCTTTTTTAATATTATAATAATAAAATAATAATGCTGGACATTTCCCACAGCATTATCTAGCACCAAGCTAAGCAGAGCTTGTGTTATGGGTACTAGATAACTGATATACTTAATATAATACATAGATAGATATTTTTTATTATACATAGAAAACGACCAGAACACCTGGAACAAATGCCAGCAGATCGTACACACATTTGTCCTGAGGCGGGAATCCAACCCGCAACCTCCTGCGTCGCAGGCAGACCTTCGCCCACCGCGCCACATCGGTTGTGGTATTGGAAACTGAAATCCTGGTTAATATTCCGTTATAAATGACTTTAAAGGATTGCTTGTAACCATTACTAAAATCAGAGTAACCAACAACTTATTTGAAAGCCTTGACAATCCAAACTATGACCAGTATAAGAATGATGAGACCAATGATGCTAAGCATGAACATCTTCCGTCTGTACCTGCGCTGGTATTCCTCTGCTTTAGCTAACTCGTCCACTCCAGCTTCCACGTTCGCGCTTGCTGCTTCTATGTGGCTTTCTACTGTCTCTGTGGACGAATTAATAGGAGTCAGTTATATACCATACTTAAGGGCCTATCTCGCGAATATCTCACTAATGTTATAAACGTGAAAGTTTAGATGGATGGATAGATAGATGGATGGATGTTTGTTCCTTTATCACGCCAGAACGGTAAAACGGATCTGGATGAAATTTGGCACAGAGATAGATTATAGTCTGGAATAGGACATAGGCTACTTTTTATCCCGAAATTCCTACGGGAACGAGAACTACGCGGGTGAAACCGCGAGGCGCTGCTAGTACTATATAGTTTATTTATATACCCTGGTTTAGGGTATATATTTAAACTACCCTAAATCAACTCCGCCGGACCTCCATATCTTCCAAACTACCAAATATTTAACTTTTAAATTTATATATGTTAAAGTTCAGGACTTACGCTATCGATCATATGTTTCGAAAACACGATTCTATAAAATTTTCTCGCTAGAAAACATCGCAATTACCTCTAAATTTTTACTAAAACCTTAATTTCTCAATAAATACAGAAGTTAAGATCTTGAGAATAAACATGTTAATTGAACTAAGTACTTATAAAGAACATTTTATATGTTGCTTTTTTTTTTCAAATAATGTCGTTACCAATTGATTTTAGGGCTTGCGTTGCTATGTCCTGTCTCGCTCTTATGAACGCAAAATCCTATGTCTATCCTTTTCATAAAAATTTGAGGTTGTATAGGCCCTTCAGGGGCCACCATACGACGCCATTTTGTGAAAAGGATAGGGCATAGGATTTCACGTTCATAGGAGCGGGACACAGCAGAGCAGCGTGAGCCAAAATCAAATTTTTGCTTATTATCTAAAAAATAATAGAATTCTTAGAGATACCCAGAGTGCGGGTTAGCACTATAACAAAAAAAAACCTTAAAAAATAATAGTAATTTTGAAAATCTAAAACACACACCGTCTGCTTTATATTTTGTTTGTTTACTGTACAAAGTATCAAGGCTTATTTCAAAGTATTTTTTGAATAGCGACGATTAATTGTACAGTTTAGAGCGATTTTTTTCAATCGAGAACGTTTTATGAAGGTGTGTTTTTGAAACAGTCATCAATACTGAACTTTTAACATAGATTAATCTCAAAGTCAATGCTTTAGTAATATGGAATATGACTGCTGACGCTAAGCGATTTTAGGTATCAAAGAATCCTAAGCTCGCGCGTGAAAAAGTAAAAAATAAATCGGGTTTTCTAGTTAGGTAATACAAGGAATTTAGGTAAGCAGCAAATATGAAGCCTAATCACACCAACATTATAAACGTGAAGGTCTGGGTCTTTGTTATCTCTCACGCCAAAACTACTGAACTGATCGGGCTGAAATGGCGTACAGGCAGCCTGGATTATAACAAAGGCTTATTAACACACAGAACAGTTTCCATGGGTTAGAAATAACATATAAACATTGCCATAGACACAACGCATGCGAAACCGCGGGCAGAAACTAGTTATTAGCTTTTTGCTTTAAAGTGCGTTACTCGCACTGGGTAGGTAGCAGTAGGTGGTCGTACTGGTGGTAGGTGGAGCTAATACGACGCTTAAGTCGTAAGAAGTCCCAGATATTTTCGACCAGGCACGTGTCGATCTCGTTGCTTAGTTGGTTAGAGCGCACCTGTACTGAACGTGAGGCGCGGGTTCGAATCCTGCCGAAATCGAAAATTTTTGGGATATTATTAAAAAGTTTTCGTAGAAACTAGTTATGTTATAAATTTAGCTTACCAACAGTCTCAGCTTGCTTATTCACCATCATGTTCAAGTCTTGGATAATGAGACTGACGTCCAGTACATCAGCCTCTATCTTGTTCATGTAAGCTTCTTTGTCTAGAAGCATTGAAGTCTCGAATTCCACTAGACGGGTCTGTAAAATAAGTTGGAATCAGTAATTTGTGTGGTTGGAGATTAACAGTTTATTGTTAGAACTTTGCTACTTATTTGGCCTCTGGATTCAAGAATATTGCGAGTAACTAGCTTGATTCGATAGAGAGCACTGTAGACCATAAATTGCTACACATAAGGACCCGGCGACAGCTGCTCGCAACTTCAATTCTTAAATTATTATGTTCTGTAATACCAAACACGATGACTAAAAACTTTTTGTATTTTCGACATAGTGTTGTTATTCTGTAACTAGACAATATAAGCTATGTTCCTTATCAAACAAAATGTAAGATATTGTTGTTTTTAAAACAAAACAAATAGGACGAAAACATGTCATTTTCGACATAAAAATATGCAGAATCGCATTTAGGATGTTTTTGCTTACATTTCATTATATGTGTGTATTATTAAGAAAAAAACAACCAGGGACCTAGATATATACTATTCGAATAAAAAAACAACATGATATGGTAGAAATATGCTTGAATTACAAATCATTTTGGTAGGTAGTACGTTTGTATGGGCAAATCATCATCCGCAGCGGATCCGCATGAAGGTCGCACTCGCAAAGAATATCGCATATTTGTGCCGATATCTTTGATACTTCCCGAAATGTAAAAGTAATGTACGCTGTCATCTTGGAAGCTTGCTGTAATATACAGTTGTACCAATGAGAACTAACCTGTGCCTGTTGATTAGCCAATAGCGTGGCCCCCTCATCATATGCGATGGCTTGTTGCTTGAGAGACTGCGGGTCGTTGCGTGTGCGTTTGGCGCGAGGCATGTGAGCCGCCATCTTTCATATAGGTTGACCAATGAGAACTAACCTGTGCCTGTTGGTTAGCCAATAGCGTGGCCTCGTCATCATCTGCGATGGCTTGTTGCTTGAGAGACTGCGGGTCGTTGCGTGTACGTTTGGCGCGAGGCATGTGAGCCGCCATCTTTCATACAGGTTGACCAATGAGAACTAACCTGTGCCTGTTGATTAGCCAATAGCGTGGCCTCCTCATCATCTGCGATGGCTTGTTGCTCGAGAGACTGCGGGTCGTTGCGTGTGCGTTTGGCGCGAGGCATGTGAGCTGCCATCTTTTCTGATACTTGCTGGAATAAATATTTACAATTATGTATAATATTAGTGTAAAATTTTAAGCCAAATGACAATGTTGCGCACAATGACGCATATACGCAAACGACTAATGCACTAATGACTAATAAGCATATCGACTAACGCTTAGAATTATGTTTAGTAAGGTAACAAGCAAACAACTCACAAATAGGCGAAGAAGATTGCTAGACCAGCCTTCTTCTGATCATCATTTCGCATATCCATCCATTCATCTATTCAAACTTACAGACACATAATTATAATAAAAGCCAGTGTGTTTTCACATCGGAACCATTCCAGAAAAGGTCGCTTTTGCTTCATTTAACGCAATAATAAATGGAATAAGACGGAAATCATTCTAACATATATTTATTTATATGTTATTGTTCCAAAATAAATTCAGCCCTGAGTCAATTCGTTAAGTACATGTTAAACAAAGAAAAAGTATCCGTTCACAGAATGGTTTCAATTTCATGTGAAATGGACCATGGTGATTACTTATGTCTGTTATATTTTTCGTTAGTCTCTTCATATTTCCTCAGCTTATAATAGGGAGACCTATGTATGTCCAGCAGTGAACGTGTATGTGTGTGCTGAAAATAAGCTTATAACATACCCTCTGCGTAGTTTCATAGTAAGCCAGTGCGTCCTTGAAAGCCTGCGTCAGTCTCTCAACCTGCAGCTTGTGTTGTTTGTCGCCGTTTCGCACCACTACGCCAAGACTGTTGATGTCTCTGGCCACAGCTGACACAGAGCTGTTCACTCTCTGCTGCATGTCGTGACTGAAAAAGATAATTTATGTTTAGTACTAACTGAAGATTGGCCTGTTGTTCTTAATAATTCATAATGCATTTATTGTTTGTGAATCAGGTAAGTTTACAGTCAGTACATAGGACTTATATTAGATCGCTGGATTCTGCCGCTTAGGCGTACAAACATTTCATTATACATTATTAAATAAAATAGTAATTAACAATCAAAATACTTTTCTTGACGACCGATGTGGCGCGGTGGGCGAAGGTCCGCCTGCGACGCAGGAGGTTGCGGGTTCGATTCCCGCCTCGGGACAAATGTGTGTACAATCTGCAGACATTTGTTCAGGGTGTTCTGGTCGTTTTCTATGTATAATAAAAAATATTTATCTATATATTGTATTACATTATGTATATCAGTTATCTAGCACCCATAACACAAGCTCTGCTTAGCTTGGGGCTAGATAATGCTGTGTGAATTGTCAAACATTTTTTTTTTTTTTATTTAGAGGCATGCATTAATATTTTTGTTTATATTCAATACTTCTATTCTACAAGCTAATTAGCAATCATATTAGTAACAAACAAACAAATCTTTCCTCTTTATTAGTATAGACTAGCTGCTGCCCGCGGTTTCGCCCGCGCTTTTCATGTACCTATCCCATTTTTCAGGTTAATATATTTTCCCTTACCAATATCGTGCAAACGAGCAATAAAATCACATTTGTTGTATGGGGCCCATACAACAAACGTGATTTTTTAAAATTTTATTATTTCATTCTGTTTTTTAGTATTTGTTGTTATAGCGGTAACAGAAATACATCATCTGTAAAAATTTCAACTGTCTAACTATCACGGTTCATGAGATACAGCCTAGTGACAGACGGACGGATGGACAGCGGAGTCTTAGTAATAGGGTCCCGTTTTATCCTTTAAATATAAAATAAATAATGCTGGACATTTCACACAGCATTATCTAGCCCTAAGCTAAGCAGAGCTTGTATTATGGGTACTAGATAACTGATATACAAAATAGAATACAATACACACATAGATATTTTTTATCATACATAGAAAACGACCAGAACACCCAGAACAAATACCTGCAGGTTGTACAAATATTTGTCCCTAAGCGGGCATCGAACCCGCTACCTCCTCGCAGGCGGAACTTCACCCACCGCGCCACAGAGGTCTTCGAAATTTAGTAGAAATACAACTCACATTTTATCTCTCAACTTCACACTGTCATTTGGCCCTCCAATCTGTTTCATCTTCTTATCCAGCTCCTTCAAACCACTGTTAATAGCATTGATATTATCCGCTACTCCTTCGCTCAGGTTGTACAGTTCTGTAGGACTGAAGTCTGCGAAGGCCACTGTTGGGACGCTGGCTGTGGAGCCATAGTCTCGGCTTGAACTGCCGGTCCCGATGGTGTCCCGTTCTGTCATTGTAGAGCTGGAAATAATTTTAATTTTGTTAACAGAAATAAATTACATATAAGGCCCCATGCCTTATATGTAATTTTTTTCCCTTTCTTGCGTAAGAGCGTTTTCCCACGACGCACGACAAAATGCGGTCGTCATACATTTCTATGAACCTGTCGTGCTGTGTGGTGTCGTTGCGTGTGTAAACGGTTCATAGAAATGATGACGCCTGGAGTCATCACCGCATTTTGTCGTGTGGTGTCGTGCCTCGTGTAAAAACGCCGTAAGACTGAGAGGAACAGCAGCAATAGGTCAGAAACATATCGGAACATCACATGAATGAATATTACCTACATTATTGTAATATGTGTGAGAAAAGTGAAATGTTATCCATAATTTTTACTAGTTGCCGCCCGCAGTTTTCTAGTAGCCGATGTCTATCCCCGAGG
Source organism: Eupithecia exiguata (assembly GCA_947086465.1). Classification (NCBI taxonomy): domain Eukaryota; kingdom Metazoa; phylum Arthropoda; class Insecta; order Lepidoptera; family Geometridae; genus Eupithecia; species Eupithecia exiguata. The sequence goes on from OX352246.1 coordinate 2,850,971, forward strand.
TACAAACAACACGGTACAAAATGCTTTTATGATTTTCAATTTATGACTTATTTATTAGTTATAAGGTAGGTTAGTTCTGGGTATCTACGAGTAGGTATGTTATTTTCGTCTACACACACCAAACTAAGCCATTCGGTAATACTATATCTTATGGTAATGTGAGATACCTACACATAAGATGATCTAAGCCAAGAGAAGCCCTTCAAAAGTTTCTAAGCTGATGATAGGTTAGTTTAGAAACTTGGGCATGCATCAAGTCATAAGTCAATTTATTTAGAATCTGAAATAACTAAATTATGTCACAAATTATATTAATTATTCAAAAGAGCATCAATGACATTATAATGTAATGTATGTGACCTCTGTGGTGCATCTTTGATGCACCTAAAGTCTCACACACAATCTAGTATTTCAAGTATTTATTTTGCAATTCTAATACAATGTGAGGTCTTAACAAACACTTATACTAGGTTTAAGGAGACCTGTAAGGAGGCCTTGCATCTTGTGTCTTGTGAGGTAGCTAAACCAAGCACTTAACTAAGTATTACGACTTAATTGATTAATGAGACCCAATTTCTATATCCTAGGGTAAGAACCAAACCAACGGATCTCCTTTTTTTCAATTTTACAGGAGAGCGAGAAAACCGTGCTAATTGCTTTGAATTCTTATATAAGGAGTATTAATTGGTCAAATATAAAAATAAATATGCAGAAAGATGCATAAAATATATTAGATGGTAGAGTATAATAATTTATATTTGTAAAACAAAATTTACAAAAAAACATGCTTTTTTCAAAAAAATGGTTGTCCTACGTTGCTTTGGCTCAAATACTTTTCTACCTAAAGAAAGATAAAGGTTTGAGTATAAAAATTAAGCCGACCCCGCTTCTGCGTTTGTAGATCTACCAGATAATATTTATCGATAACTACAACGAAAGAGTATGAGTGATCCTCTTAGAGATTGAAAATATCTATCCAATGAGCGCATTGGGTTTACGGTATTGTTCAACAATACCTTTTCCAAATTGTTGCTTCCTAGAATGGAAGATATCTATACCGGAGATCGCTTGATAGGCTACAAAGATTCACCTTTCGGGGTGGCAAATGTGGCAATGATTCATGGCGTACTTACTTGAACAAAACGATGCAGACAGGATGTTTCTTACAAAATACTACTTTACCTGTTGGAATTGGAGAAGAATACAACTAACGATACAGCGAGGCGCAAGCAGGTTACGCTAGATTATAACACAAAACCGGTTTATTACCCTAAATTGTAGGTTGATTCCAATTACAGGTTTTTCTCTTTGTTATATTTTTGTGCAGGAAGGAACACAAATGAAATGAATCCAAATAATATGACGTATGACGTTTGCGGCGACGGTCGACGGCCGATCATCCGTCAACATTATGTCATGTCAAATGTCATCGCCGACTGACATTTTATTGTGTCAATTTTTTATACACTACCATAGACCGTGGACGAAAAAAATCAACCCAAGCATTATTCGTCTCTTGCAGGTTTAAATAAAGGTATCGTATTTTACTCTGTATGAGAAAAATCTAAATACTATATTTTTGAACCACCACCCCATAAATACGAGGTTGTTCATACTCCTGAGCGCAGCGAGAGAGGATGACAAGACCGAGTTATAGTAGGTGGTTTTGGCCGGAGTGAAAAACGATACTTTTCACTTCGATTGCGAGAAAATAAAACAATCAAAACTTACCTTCAGTAAAATATTGCAAACCGTTAAACCGTTTTCACTTCCCTACACCACGAATTTGTCGTAAGTCTTTAAATATTACATATCACGTGATTTCGACCGTAGGTAACAGATAGAATCATAATAGGTAGGTACTTAACACTAGCTGCTGCCCGCGGCTTCGTATACGCTTTTTAAGTAGCCTATATCCATCCCTGGGCTACCATTTACCTACCTGCCAATTTCATTGAGATCCGTTCAGCCGTTTATTTAAGAAAGGAACGCCAACAGCATACCTATACATAGATAGATATAGGTATTATCACGTTATATCACCGTTTAGGCATATTAGTATGGATTTCTTTGCTATTCTGTCCATTTATAATTTAATTTTAGCTTGACGACCACGTTCATCTTCAGTTCAATTTGTAGTAAACAAAAATTGAGATTTCGCGTTGATATCTACCAAATCTTTGTGTCTTCGTTACGCGTAACGAAAGTATCTACTACCTTCGCATTCTACCATGGAATGGAGGAAAAATAATAACCCTACAAAACATCAAACAATGACCAAGAAGGCACTTTCAGTTCCAATTTCAAAAATAAATTCAAATGAAATGTTTGTTGTTTGTAAATGGAACACCAAAAAGTCGAGTCTTGCGAGCTGATGATTTCAGACAAAAATGACTTTAGTTCCAAGGGCGTACATTTGAGTTTTACGCCCGCTAAACTACGCTATAATAACACACTTTTTGAGCAAGAGAAGTAAATAGTAGATTGTTTTACAAGGGACTAAACCATCCCATTATATACGAGGTTGTTATACTCCCGAGCGTAGCGAGGGAGGATGACAAGACCGAGTTATAATGGGTGGTTTTGGCCCGAGTAAAACACTCTACTTTTCACTTCGATTGCGAGAAAATAAAACAATTCAAAATTAGACAATTTTCAGAAATTTTATTAAAAATTAAATGTGCAGTTAGAGCAATTTTGAATGTTTAGTGATATGTTTTTCCCGGGCAATTTTATTTCGGTTCTCTGTGATTGGGATGTGTGTGTAATATTTTGAGTTGATTGTTGTGGAGTAAAAGTTGGAGAGACTCGACTCATGCTTGAGTTTCGTGCATTATTAAGATCTGAGTGCGGCTTCAGCTGAGTTGACATATTCATCCAATCCCGCGATGTAGATGCTTGGGGTTCTGTAATGTTTGGTAGAATATTGATTCCTTCCGTAATCCGCTGCGTGACGTGATACTTGTTTTGTATAGAGTCCTCTATATAACCTTCAGCCACTTGATCGGACCTCCATCCACCGTGCCGTTTTAATGTCGTTATATTCGCACCCGAGTCCGCCAACAGAGTCGCGGATGTTCTGCGGAAACAATGGCCCGTGTAGAGTTCCGGATTTGGTAATTTTAGATAAGTGGCAATATCTTTAGGCATGTTACCAAATTTATTTTTGCCTATGACTTGCCTTGTGCATTTACCATTTTGATAATTTAGAAAAAATCTTCTCGTTGAAACATTAGTGGGACGTAACTCCTGATAGGCTTTAACTATATTAAGGTATTCTCCACTGATGACAAATTTACGCTCTTTGTTTGTTTTCGTGTTCGGCAGACTCACAGCTTGTAGGTTTGTATCCGTTTCTACGTCTTCTAGCGTTATATTAGCAAGCTCTATTCCTCTGCATGCACCGCTGATTCCATAAATTAAAGCAACCTGTTGAACAAAAAAATAAGTGTGTTATTAATCGTAATAACCTAGGTACATAATTTAGGTATGTAGGTAGGTATCTATTTATTTAGTTTGAGTTGAGTACATAAGTAGTAGGTTACCTTTGTTGCCAAGTATTGTTTATTTGGAGCGTTATTTAAAAATGTTTCGATTTCTTGTGTCGTCAAGACTTTAGATTTTTTTGCCTTGTATCCAGTGGACAATTTCTTCAGTAAAGCCGTTAAATTTACATATTTTTTAATATCGACGTCGTGTCTCGTTTGTAAGGTCATTCTTAACATTGAATATGTGCTCCAAAGAGTCGACGATTTGAATTTTTTCGATAATTCATCAAAATAGGTGAGAAAAACCCCTTCTGTAAAAGAATCCACACGTTTCTCATCTCTCCATTTCATAAAATTTTCGTAACTCTTTAAATATATTCCACGTGATTTTGTCGGCAACAGATTCATAATTATTTCTTTGCCCTTTTCTTCCATTTGCATATTAGCATCTTTACTATCACTTGATGACATTTTTCACGTTCACAATTTGGAAGTAAAAGTCAGGAAGTTAAACGTAAAAGTTTGTGATTTGGAATGAAGAAAATTCTAGAGATTTAGCGCCAATACCATCTTTTTTTTTAAATCTCTATTTAACCCGCAACGAAAGAGTTCGCATTCTACCGTGAAGGGAAGAATCAACCTTCATAAAACATCACCAAGACGGTTCTATTTTCAAAAAAAAGGTTGACGGAGCACCAAGAAGTCGAGTTTTTATGTAAGAGAACGAATGCTTTGTACTGGCTGATGATTTTAGACAAAAATTAAAAAGAAAAATTACTTTTTAGCCCGAGGGATTAAACTCGAGTTTTAGGCCTGCTAAGCTACACTATTATGATACACTTTTCGAGCAAGAGAAGTGAAAAAATTATTATGGTCATTCTGTAGATTATCATGAGATGTTCGTGCATCGATGACGTCATGGACAGACGCTACTGTACATACCTATTCTAGCGTTTTAGAGCGAAATTGAAATTGCATTTTTATGCCAAATTTTTCCTTCTATGCCATCGATGTTCTATGCCCATTTTTTTTGGTGAAATATGATTTTTTAAGTAATCAGTAGATGTTTTCAAAGATCTCGGAGTATAAGGTAATCTCAAAATCAGTCATCTTACCTTTTTACATTAAGTACACGGTCAATGTACAGGAATGTAAGTAGGTATGATTGTTATGGGTATGTTTGTGTTTATCCTAACGCTCACTTATGTTTGTGGTAGGTAAAATCGTGAGTTCCTTATTAGTTCATTAGTAGCGGATGCTGTTCAATTGCCATCATTGCAGCCATGGGGTTGTTTATCTAATCAATACTAATAAGTATTAATCGGTTAAGCGCGGGTCAAACATGTGTAATGGGTTCCGAGCTCTACTAACTCAGCTTTAAAATCCGATAGTAAATTAGATAGGATAGGAAATTCGAATTTTACGCAGTTGAAACCGCGGGGAACAGCTAGTATTTATATAAAGCTAAGCACTTAACATTGATTTTCTTACATAGATCACCTAGTATACCACAAAAATGTCGCTTGGCGTCTTCCGTCATCCCACCCCGGGCATATGTACGTACCGCACACCCACTCGGCTTCACTAAGGCTCTGGGTAGCGAATACCGCGTGATCTGAATAAAATTTAACCCTTAATTCATTAAAAGAAATCCTTATAACCAGTGATCGGAATTTTGGGCGCTTATTTACGTAAAGTTGGTGTAAGACACAACACAGAGCAGTTAAAACCATCTTTCACGGGAATACTTTCCCGTAAATTCCCGGGATTTCAGAACATTCTAAAATAATGATTTTTTCACCGGAACCTTATTTAAAGACGAAATATAAGACACTTTTATTCTGACGCGAAAATCGATTTTTGTAAAAAAACGCGTTCAAAAAAGGTGTCTTATAATTCGTCTATAAATAAGATTTCAGTGAAAATACATTCTAGAAAATTCCAAAATTCCCATTTGGAATAAAACAAGTTTGGGTTCATCTCACAAAACAGACAATTATATACCTATATTTTTTTTATAATATTTGTTTCTATTATTCTTACGCAATTATCAAACAAATTATAAATGCGTATGAATAAGTGTTTTAAATTTCGTGTAGAAAAAGGATTTTGGCATAAAATCATAAATATAATTAAAAATGTTTTTTTTTTCAGAAATATTGACTTTAGTGAAAAACACGTTAGAATAAAAGTGTGTTATATTTCGTCTTTAAATAAGATTCCGGTGAAAAATCATTATTTTAGAATATTCTGAAATCCCAGGAATTTACGGGAAAGTATTCCCGAGAAAGATGGTTTTAACTGCTCCATGTTGTGTCTTACACCAACTTTAGGTAAATAAGCGCCCGAATTTCCGATCACTGCTTATAACGTTACTTGTATCAAAACTACCAAGCCTTACCTACCAATCACGTGCAGTTCGCACATGTTTCATTTCATCAAAGTTGAATTTTCCGACAACTCAACAGTGCGAATAAACGCTCATGCTGCGTTGGTTTTTGTATCGTCCTCACCATTAGCTAACTATAAATAAACGATCAAATACACCTCGATATTCTGCTGATTAAAGTTATGTTAATTTAATATTGTTAATAGGTAGTTAGATACAAATATAAAGCCTAGTGTTGATTATTTTACGTGCATGCTGTGACGCCCCATTCTATAGTGACACATAGACATAAAACCCCTATACCTATTGTTATTAGAATCTAGCTTTGTGATCTCATGTTGAATGTCCAATTAATAAAAAAAAAATTAGGGTTAGAAGGGGTATTGGTGGAAGAAAAAGTCACATCATGGAAAACAATAAGTAGTAAAGTAGAGTATTATTGGTTGAGCTGCCTCATTGTCAGATACAAAGGAACTGATGAAACTCAGGTGAATAGATACCTATTTCAAACTACTAATGTCTGTAACTGGACTTCGTTAATCAGCTCAATTCATCATGTAACTGGTCTCCATCTACTCTGTTCAATTCATCAGATTGCTTACATCTACTACGAACCGTACTGTGTTCAAACCACTTCATTTCTATACCTACTATATTTAGCTTAGTTTAACGAATCTATGATCATGATTGCGAATTGTTTTCATATTTTAGCTAGGGTTGATATTTATATCTGATGAATAATAACTTTACTTTGTTAACCTACAGCAGATAGGTACTTATTTATAATAATTAAACAACTGATTCAGTAAGGATAAAAAATTTATTATAAGTACGTCAATTATTCAAACTACTTAATTACATTTAATGAATACACAATCTTATGAATAACAGATACATCTAATTGAGTTAACATACAATTTTGTTATCAATACACCATTTATTCAAACAAATTACATTTTTTAAAGCACAAACATTCTTGTGATACATACATGTATAGACATCATTACAATTTTTGTAATGATCGTACAAAGTATACAAGTTAGGGCATTTTAAATTTTCTAAGTTCACCACATTACAATTACTAAACATTTCTTTAACCCACTTTACTTTTTCGTCGCCTTTTACATAAATATACTTATTTTCAAGCAGGGGTGAAATAATTTGTTTATAATTTGAAAAAGATATGAATCCTTCCTTCCAATATATATTTCTATTTCTCTCAATCCAGTCAACCTGTCTCATTTCTTTTTTGGTTAAATCATAAAAGGGATAAGGTTGACGTAGTAAAAAACTTTGTACTCCTTTACCATCCAGAATAGCAATCTCTTTGGGTATGAACTGATTTAATTCAGTTTTGAAACCTTGAACATCAACTATTAACTTCATGATATCTTGCGAACTGTGCTGCTAAGCGGTTTATATTCTATAATACGATCGTTGATAATGAGACAATAGGCACTCGTTTTGTCAGGAAAATCTTTATCACTTTCTATTTCAAGTCTCACATCGACTGGTCCAGTTTTTAATGTTTCATTTTGTCTTGAACAGTCTATTACAAACAAAGGTGCCTTTTCTTTGAACTGCGTGATATCAAGCAACGGGTCAACTGGAGAGTTGTAGTAAGACTGACGGAATCTCATGTACATTTCATATAATATACGATATTTTCCATCATCAAAATCAAGTTTAAGTGCATCATATGGGTATGTTTGTGAATTTAAAAACAATGTAACATTAGTTAAATTACAATGATCAAAAAGTGAACAATTTTTATTCTTAGTTTGAAGACCGAATATTACATATCTAGGTTTCTCAAGTTGCGAGGCTGTTTTAATGGACCATGAATGCTTCTTTGTTTTAGGTAAAAGTGGATATTCATATGTATCCCAGTTTCGGAATGCTATTTGGATGGGCTTATCTTTTTCTAACAGTTTTAAGAGTAGTAATCTTTCTCGATCGGACACTTTAATATGAGGTACACGCCATTGGATTCTCTCAATATTTACAATTACTTGATTATTATTATCATGTATGAGAGCATCATTATTAGATTTACATCTTGTTAAAATTAATTCATGTTTACAGTTTAATACGATCTTGTTGTAGTCTTCTGCAAATCCTAATAGTTTACTGAGCGGCAATAACACATTAAAATGACCGTTTACAGATTTTGTACCATTCAAGTTCCATCCCCACAGAGCAGCCTGTTTACTTTCTCCCTCATTCATTGAAACGTAAGATTTGATTGTAGAAGTAATACCGACATGTCTAATACGGTCAATTTCAACCCCATTTATCTCATATCTTAGGTCATGAAAAAGAAACGGTATAGGGTTATTGTTAAGCTGACACTCCTTCCTTATAAGTTTACCGGCAGCATCTTTCGTATATACTTCTATACTTCCTTCAATGTAAATGGAGCTGCCTGCCAGTAGTAGATAAGTGTCTTGTTGATTAATCGGTATTCGTATTTCATCGCTTTCTTTGAAACTATTAGTGTATGGAGTATAGGAATGCACTTCATATCCCTCGATAGAGTTGTCAAAATGAGGCACTTCATTAATTTGCAAGATACTCATAGTTGAAATCCCAAATTTCTTAAAAACTCTTTATTAACCTCACTGAGAGCTGGTACGATACGTGTGTGTTTAACAGAATCACGATTTGAACTATTAGTTTTGGTCAACGTACCACCACTTTTCTTACGTTTTTTAACATTGAAATCAATCATGTTAATATTAATTTGTAGTAAAATATGCTACCTACTTATTTATGCAAAGTATAGAACAACACTGAACTATTTTGTTTCAATCATACAATTTATTTGAAATTAAAGCATGCTATTTTCAAGAAATTTTAGACATAAATGACCGCAGTTATATGGATGACTACCCTGATAATTGCTATAGTTGTAGTGAATGCTGTCACCCAAATACTTAATAAATTCAGTCGGTGGTTTAAGATCACCATAACTATCAAAATATTCAATATTATCATTTCTCTTAACATAAGCTACCCAATGTGTCCCTTGATTTTTAGAGCTATCCAAGTTAATTATACCGCATTCAATTTTGCGTGGATATTTAGGTAATTGATCTCTCATGAATACTCCTCGAAAATACGGGATATGATTTTTCGAATATTTCATTATATCAATGTTGGTAAGAGGACGATCAGGTAGCTGCTTATTCAGTTTTTTGACGAAGCGTAAATACCCAATCCACCTTTATATGGTTTAAGCTGTAATCCTTTCCCTAGACATACCGGTTCAAAATTCTGATTAAGACTTTTCATCACATTCCATGTTTTTAGCGCTGTTTGAAATGTTTTTACCATTCTTGATATAGCCGATGTTTTATTAACAAGAGCACCAGCAGCAGATAATCCTGTAATTATTGGTATTAACGGTAAAAATCCTCCTGTCTTCGGTAGCGGTATCACACGTGGAATTTTCACCTCGGAATCAGATCCAAGATCTTTAATTGCAGCAATAGCCAAATTGATAGCCAGCTTTTTACATTTTGGTTTTGCTTTACGGATATTTTTTTTCGCATATGCAACAACTTTTTTAAAGCTTTTTTTAAGCCCCGATCCATTTGAAAGCTTTATCAACATTGCTTTGTTAACAATATTTGCGGCAAGCTTTTCTCCCACACTCGCATTGGATGATGATGCTCGCTTCTTAGCCATTTTCATTAAAATCTTATCTGCTTTGTGTCTGGTTTGTAAATTATCTGTTTTCATATATGCAATATCGTGTTGTTTACAATACTCATCAAGTTGATTCACACTTTTGTCTCCTCTGTCAAGTCTCTCCCGTAAATTTGTTCCTGGTCCGCAATAGTTATAGCCCGGAAGATGTAACTCAAACGGTAAATGATTTATGATACTATTCACAAGACCTTTCCCTTCCATAAGTAAACTAAGAATGACAAAATTACGCTTGATATTCACAATATATTAGTGTTGCTAATCCAACTATTTTCCTGAGGTGGTAATCCTAACCACTTAACAAAAACTTTACTCCCTTTTTTCTTTAGAACTTTTTCAACTAAATACACATCAGGATTTTTAGTTTTCTGGAGCTCTTGAGGATAAAATGATCCCTGAATTTTATTTTTTCTTAAATCTTCGAGCAAATAAGTCGGTGGATCAGTAAGCTGCACAACTTTAACTTTAAATAACTCAGTCGACCAATTTGGAGTGTATCCTTTCTCAAAATTTGTTTTATGTTTGCTTATTCGTACTACATCACCGACAACAAAAGGATATTTTCTCTTAATTTTTGGTTTGTGAAGAATAATGTATCTTTTCATAACCAGGTGTTTGGTGCGTTTATTCACTTTTGCTGGACACATTTGAATAGTACTATGTTTTGTGTTATTATAATCATTCACAACTTCTTCTAAGGTTCCATCAACCCATTTATAGTTACCTTTTAAACTAAACGTTTTATAGAGTTTACCTTTTATTGTACGTATTACTCGTTCAACTATTGAAGCTTTTTTAGTTGAATATGTCGAATAATGGTTTATTGAATGCACTTGCATCACATTTTTAAAAAAAGTATTGTAGAATTCCGTACCCCGGTCAGTTTGCAAGTTTATTGGAACTCTACCACCACATAAAATTGATTGAAATGCTTTTGTTACAGAATCTTTAGTTTTATTTTTTACCGGTCTGACCCAAACATACTTCGAAAAACAATCAATTACGATTAGTATAAAATTATAATTTGAATTAATGTTTGATATTTTTTGAACATCAATCAAATCTGCTTGCCAGAGATCATCTATGTCTTTGAGTAAAACACGTCGACGAGGAAAATTAACTCTAGCATCTTTGTGTATTTCATGCACTACATCTTCTTTACTCATTTTTAGCTTCTATAATCCTTGACAACCGTTTAACAACTAAACGAATCTTTGTCATTACTATGCTATTTATGATTTTATTATGCCCGCTTCCTGTAGTTCTTCTATGATTGAAATAATTTCGTTGTCCTGATTTGTATTTCCGGCTTGTTTGGAAGCAATGAGAAGTTTTAATCTCTCGACTAGCTCATTAGGATCATCCCAATAGATAAAATCAGTATTTTTTCTGTATTTCTTTAATACGTTTATGGTACCACCACTTTTTACATTACTATCAACAGCTAATGTGTTGAACATAGGTTTAATAATTTGTTTATATTTTTCACCTTTGTCTCCCTTTAACTGTCCATATTCATCATAATCACGCTTATGAGCATTCGTTTTTATCAAGATGTTTTTGTAAGCATTTTTATCATTTTCAGTAACTAATTCTAGATTCGGTTTTTTATGTAATAATACCTCTTTTAGTCCTTCAGTTAATTGATATTCAGTGTTATCAATCTTGATTCTACAGGGTTCCTGGTCACCATCGATTGAGGAAACTATTTTAACTGGACAATTACCCATCATTAACTGATCACCTACTTTCCGAACACCAAAAGGAATTTTGATATCATAAAGGCTACTAAGATATTTTTTTGTTATAGATATGTCTTTGTTATCATTGTTTTCTATGTCAGTTAAATATTCTGAGCCCGAAGTATAATTGTCAGTTTCTGAATCTGCATCCGATGATTGTATATATGTTCTTGATGGTGTGGAGGTAATCGCATCATCTAATTTGGCTGGCATGTGTAAAGTATTGATATTAAAATCACATTTTACTTTATTTTGATTAGATTCCATCATTTGTGTTAAAGGTTCAGTAACAGGTTTAAATATTTTATTGAGTTCATGGTTGTTTTGATCTTCTATGTCTCTTAGCTGTTTGAGTTTATTTTTTATGATATTGGATGATGTAATTATCTGCTCTTTAATATTAAAACTCATCTTTTGTCTTTGCACTTTCACGTATCTCTAACAAATGACGATATTGTATTTCAGGACAAGTATATAAAGGTGTCTAGATTTTTTCTATATCTGCCGTTATTTAATTCACAGTCTTTATTTATAGTTATAAAACTATGCTTCTCCCACCAAACATTATGACAAATACCTCTAAATGTATTCCATGACATATCTGAATTCACATGCTCGTTGTATACATGTTTTAAGTTGATTTCATCTTGTTTAAAGAGTAATAATAAATTTGTGTTATCGCGAATCAACTGTTTTGGTACCCTTGAATATGTTTGTGATAGATAAAAGCAATCGATTTGGTTGTGTCTCCCCATGGTGAAATAATTACGAATGTTGATCTGATTTTCGCAAACCACATCATCAAAAATTATAACAGTGTTTGGTAACACATCATTTGGATGTATAACTTCACTATCATCACTTAATACATAGTATTTGATTTCAGGAACTTTTAAAATCACTTCTTTTAGAAAGCAATATTTGCTTTGAAATGGGGTTTTTGTGTATAAATATAAATTTTTAAATTTAAGTCCGTTTTTATGTAAGAGTAAAGTAATCATTACATTAGTTTTACCACAATTAGATGGCCCACAAATCAAACAGCGAATGCTATTAGGTAACAATGCACAATGTTTTGATGGCCGTGATTTTGTTTCTAAATCAATAGAACTAATATCTAAGCTTAACGTTTGTTTTATAAGCTTCATTGTTATCAAATGATTATTATTGCTACTTGATTACCATTTTATAGTTATTATGCTCCCACTATTGTTTAGGTCTTAGACAAATCGAGAATAATGAATATGAGTTAAACAAGTAAAATATAGAAATTGAAAAGCCAGTATATTTCTATTCATTTATTAAGGACAACCGACGGCTTACAACAATTAGATAACTTTTAAAACACTGTAGCTACTTTTTATTGACATAATTAATTATCATTAGAATAAACAATGAAATACATAGAATTAAAATAAAAAATAAGCTAAACATAGGAATAGTGCCCCCATGCTACTGTATCAATTTGATTTGGTAATACATAACGTTTGTCATCATTTCGATTTAAAACTAACTTATTTACTTCTTGTGAATACAAAGTATGTTTCAATGACTTAATCATATTCATCTTACATTTCAAATCTTTATCGTCTAACAAACAATCGGTGTAATGTTGTAAATTCAAAGATTTAGTTACAGACTTAGATACACCTTTGGCTTTTTTTATGACCTCTCTAGCACTCTTAATACAGTATAGTTTGGCTCTTAGCCCCACAAATTCTGTTATTAATTCACCACCCATCTCGTCTTTGAACAAGCCGGGTATTTTGTTATTAATTCTTGACATTCTGTATATATTATCTTTAGTAAAGTTACTCGTATCGAACTTGTGAATATCATTCTTAATGTCATTGTACACATCATCTGTATAAACTAAGTATAACAAACTATCCGTATCAGTATAACAAAGCTTTGCATTGTCACCATATTTTTGTTTGATAAAATTATAGTGGAATTGGTATAAATGTTGTTTTGCGTACTCTAACACAGTGAATCCTACATAGATTGGTCGGTCCAATATTATTTTTTCTAGATTTAACTGAATGGCAGCAAAGTTTTCAGAAAAAATTGATACAGATTTTAAATTTGGTTTGGCAATCAGTTTTCGAGCACCGATAAATTTATTGGTCACATTTTTGGTGTCTTCCCAGTGGGATACCAGCTTAACATTCACTTGTTTTCGCTTATTCTCTATAGTTTTACCAAATATTGAGTTATTTAATAGCTTGAAATAGTCTTTTTCAAAATCAGACTTAGAGGCTTGACGCAAACTTGTATTCAAATCAATGTATTTCTTTAGAAAACTTTGTTGTCTAAATGTAATAACACGATGAATTCTGCTCAATGTCAGTCCTTGTTTTAAACATTCTTTTAAATAGATGTAATGAATCACATAACAGTGTTTATTGTAAAGATTTGCAATTAGTTTTTTAGATTTACTGCCTGGTGGAGCAAGTTTCTCAACACAAAACGGTAATTCACAGTGTGCATCGTGTAAGTGATTGGGGTACTCTAAATCTACTTCCAAAATATATCCATAATCACTGTCTTCCGAAACGTTTTCAATATTTAAACAATTTATTTGTTCTGGTGACATGAATCTGAAATCAGATATCGGTAATTTTTTCATCATAACAAAACCGTATAAATTATTACAATCAAGATATATGAGGAAACTAGATGGATTCGATTCATTAAAATTGGGCAAGTACTTATTATTTGCTTGAGCATGTCTCAATGTACATTGTGCTAAACCACCTCGAACTCCTTTTTCTAACATTTGATATATTTCAAGATCAGTTATTAATTCTAATCGAACACCAGTATAAAGAAGCATCGCATCCCAACTAAAGCCAGGTGCAGTTACATAATAAGCTGGATCTAAATTGAAGTAATGCAAACTCATTGTTCTAAAGTTTTCGAATATATCGGTTAACAATAAAACATCACAATTCAAATATAAATCTGTGTATTCACCCATATTGTTTATGTTAAATTCTTTCCAAACATTTTGTGCATGTGCGTATTCCATATCAGAAATATTTTGCTTCAATAAACTGTTGTAAAACAATTCTTTAGATGGCAGGTATTTATTTTCATATTTGGAAAAACAATCCATATACTCATAAGGATAAATACCCTTTTTTCTCATTAACTCAAACTGGTAAGTAGTGGTGAAAATTTTAGAAGTATGTTTAAAATCATTGTCATTCAAGCTTTTACTCAATTTATCTAGACTTGCATTCAAAAACTGAAAAGAATCAATAAATTTTACTTTTACAGAATTGTTCTCAGTACCCATTTCAAATGACTTAGTGATTGTTATGTACTTTTCTTTAGTCTTAGGAATAACATTGATTGAACCATCATATTTTGTTAGCTCCATTATAAATAAATGTAAATCGTAACCAGATAAATTATGAAACACTACTGGTATAAACGGGCAGACTTTGAACATTAGGTTGCAATATGAATGTGCGGCACCTCTATACTCTCCGGTAACGTGATCATGATCGCAAACCTTATCACCAAACAATAGGTGTTTGCAAATATGACAATAATCACTCGAATCGTATTCTTTTTGCTGATTTTCGTTTAACTTTTTCATAGGAGTATTAGACTTAATCTTATCGTGTATACATTTCACATCAACCATCAAATTTTTAATAAATGTTTCAGCGGCGTCTGAACCTCTATATGTAACCAATTTGTTAAAGGAGCTGTCGAATGAGCAGCATATGTAATAAGCAAAGCAAGACGGTTTATGAATCTTAAACTTTGTGGTATTCGAGTTTTGAGCATTATCTGAATAATTCACTAACAAACTTTCAAAGTCAGCATATATTATAAAATGGATTTTTTGTTGTCTGTCAAAATTTTTAAACTGTAAATACGTATCAGGTTTCGGTAATACTTGTAATACCTTGGAACAATTATGTTTTTCGAATTTTTCTTTACTTGTAAAAGTAAGCAAACAACTTTCACATAAATGAATAGACCCTCCATGTTGCGTTACTTGCCTTCGCACTAATTTCTTCAAATTTTTTATTAAGCAATAGTGACCTTTTTCTTCGCTTTCAATAAATAGTAAATTAAAATGATTAATTCTTTTATTAGCAGTCATATATAGAGGACCAGTTACATAATTATGTTTCTTATCGAAACCAAACACATTAATACTTATATCTGAGTTAATCTTTTCAAAGATCTTTATATCATGAAATGATGGAGGAAATTTCATCCCATTAACATTGAAAACTTTCGAAAAATGTGGGTAAGAGCTACATCTGTCCGAGTTTTTGTCACATGGATAAAGCCCGGCTATAATGCTCCAAAGGAAACAAAATTCATCATTATTCTTCACGTTAACACAGCTTTTAGTATTTGCCACGCGAGGCGGTAGTTTTATATACGTACCTCCTCGCAATGGACAATATCTATTAATATTAATTTCTAAATGACTGACTGATAAAAATGTCCAACCGGACTCGGAATGTTCAAATTCGGTAAGTTTTCTTTTTAATGTTTCAACAGTTTTCTTTCGATAAATCTCTTTCAATCCATTAATATCATATAAAATTTCATATTTCGTATTAAATGATTTCAATTCCTTTTTTTCAGTTTTCGGTAACATATAAAATACGAAGAATTCAAATTGTATCTTAAGACATTTGTGTTTTTGTAATGTAATTTCTAAGATTCTGTAAATATCTGTTTCATAAGTATCTAAAAACTCTTCTGGTGTTATAAACATTTCATTTTCATTTTTCACACAGTAAGTAATGACTCGGTTTTTAAATGCACTTTTAATTATATAAATGTTCTTAAATTCGCTTGCAACAATATTATTCATTTTATGTAATTCTGTTCTCAAATGATATTGATACTGTTTTCTATTTATTCGCAAATCACATTGATCACATTTAATAACATTGTCATCACTCATTCGCTCTCGGGTATCATTGGTGTTAACTGTAAAAAAGAAAAAATAATAATATTTTATATCATTTTTATTGATACACAACAATGATTACAGGTATTATGACTAAGAAACGATTATAAAGTTATAGTTAGTATATAAGATATTAAGTAATTATTATTATAACATTTTGGTTTACATATTTTTACATTCTACAGTGCTACATTACAGCTGCATACTAAAGTTAGACGAAAAATGGTTTGGCACACCTCTAAACTCCTTTCTCGCAGCTTTGATCACATTGGCTAAATGTGTCCAAAGCTCGCAATTATCGTTCGTTCGGAGTTTTAAAGATGTTACAGAGTGTCGCCATCTATTTATTGGCAAAACTTTTTCGACTTCATCAGCTCTAAAAACTTTAATTTCGATGTAGTGCGAGCCTTTCTTATCGGGTAATACCTGTTTCGAAAGACCGCTTGAAAGTTTGTTAATAAAAATTGATTGTAATGCTGGAGCTTCGTCACTACAAGAAGGGCCAGGCATCTCACCATCGCTGTCATCTCCGAAGAGATCCTGTGCCGTCACTCGAACCGGTGTGATGGGCTTGATGACGGGCTTCTTCTTCAAGGCATGAGGGGCCTGAGAACGTTTCTTCGGCGGCTCTTCACACTCGGAAGCCGATGCATGTGATCTGTAAGTAAAGGGACCAAATTAGTAAAATAATTTGTAATTACATTCACTCATAAACTAAGCTCCGATTCAGACTAAGTCTACATCAAAAATATATTGTAAATAGTCTATTGAAAGAGAAACAGACAGACAGTTGTAGGTAATATTAGCATCCGAGTATAGCTCACCTTTTTGTTTCTTTTTTCTCTATCCTTTTCTTCTCCACCTGCACCTCATCGTCTGATGGAGGGAAGAGGTCGTCTGCGAGCAGTGGCATAGATCTCGACCTGTTAATGATACAAAGTGTAAGATGAAAAGATTTATAAAAATATTATAGTAGGTACAGTAAGCTGCAGAGAAAAGTATCCACCCGTCTTAAAACATTTGACCAAAAGTGTACCCCTTTCTCTGCAGCTTACTGTACATTTAACACTCATAAATAAAAATTAAATACTTACATTTTATTTTCAGGAATGTTTTCCAGATGTGTTGCTTAGTCGATTTGCTTGTTGCAAGTGATAACTTTGATCCAGACTTTTGCGGTATTTATTGCTCCAAATTTCATTGTGTGTGTCGTATACTAACAGGAAGATGTTTGTGTATTACAGCTGACTGTGCTAAAATCCATACATAGATCTTGAAGAATCATCATTGGTAAACCAAATTTGGGATAGTACACTCACGAGCGAAGGATTGTGTTCTACTTTATCAATATCGAGTACCTATATTATGAAAATATCATACAAAGAATTTGCGACAATGACTGTACCTGGATTTATGTGAATTTTTTGCACCTAGTACATATCCAACAAATCATACAACTGTTATCATATGACTTCACTCGCTTAAATCAAACAATTTGGTATAGGTGATTACCTGATTACTCACATTTTCAACGGTAGGTTTGTTAAAAGAAATAAACAGACAGAATGATCAAATTGTGGTTTGTTAATGTTTTTAAAACCGACTTATTGTTCCGGAAAACAGTACAATTTTTAAGTAGATTTTCTACAATAATCCTTACAAATATTATAAATGTGAAAGTTTGTTTGTTTGCTTGTTTGTCTGTCCTTCCTTCACACCATATCTAAGCAATCAATCGACTTGATTCTTGGCACAGTGTTAGTTGAAAGGATGGAGAATTAGAGAGTAAAGTAACATAGGCTACTAGCTAACATAGGTTTTTGAATCTATCCGTGCGAAGCCGGGGCTGGCCGCTAGTAATTGATAAACATAGACGAATCATATTGCACTCGCCGTCCTATGCATATAAGGTAACTTACCATAAGAAGAAACTGCATCATTCAATAGATTATGATGTGCGATTTTAAACTTTAAAAACAAATTTCAAAATAAATGCAAAATTATATAAATAAGAGCCCCTGCAGTGGTAAATCATCTTTTTATCTTTTGGGGGCTCTCTAGGCGTGAAGGTGTACAAAAATGTCGGTAAGTAAAAATCATATTTAATTTTAAAAATATAAAAGTTAAATGACGTAATCCAAATGTTGTACTATTCAGCAGTCAATAATTTCAAATGTTACCTATGTTGATTGTAACTAATGTATGGTTTATTTTCAGATGTCAAACTGGAACTATTCACCAAACTATTCACCTGTGTTCGCAACATATCCGTCGACACCTCCAATAACCCCCACCAGAATGGAGGATCTCTCTGATTACATCAGAAACAGAAGTCCAGGGAGCCTCGAAGTTTCAAACAACCAACAAAATAAGCCAATCACTACAATGTTTAAAAAAGTTTTAAGAGGTTCAAAATTTATTAGAATTCAAGTATATGATGCCAATCAATTCGATAGCGTTGAAAAATCAATATGTAACTGCTCTGCAGAGATTTGTGTCCAACATGTTGTCGAAAACATAAGTAGCGACGATATTTATTCTCGTATCAAAGATGTTATTCAAGCTATATGTAAGAACTTAATGAACAACTCATTGTAAGAACTATTTTTAGTTTTATGTTGAATTTCACTTTCTAACCTTAAGATTATTCTATTAGAATAGATTACTATTACATTATATAAGAGACAGTATTCCTTAAAAATGTAATTAAGTATGTAGTTTGAATAAGTTGTGTATTCATAATAAATTTTTATCCTTACTGAATCAGTTGTTTCATTGTTATACATACGTACCTATCTGCTGTAGGTTTATAAAGTATGAAGTGGTTTGAATAGAGTAGGTACGATTCATAGTCATCAGGAATGATTGCGGCGGCGCGGGTCGACTGTTTTCATACCACCATGCGCAAGCGCGCCACGCGCTTGTGCGCAGGTTGCGGGCTAGCTCCAACAGCCTTCTGGCAATGATAGCCGCTAGGGCGGACTGTCCGTACACAAGGCAACGCTGTGCTCGAAAATAAATGATTTTTATTTTTTATTTAAAGTAGATGTAAGCAATCTAATGAACTGAACAGAGTATCTGATGACGACCAGTTACATGATGAATTGAGCTGATTAACGAAGTCCAGTTACAGACATTAGTAGTTTGAAATAGGTATCTATTCACCTGAGTTGTCATCGGTTCGAATGTCGCTGGCAATGAGGCAGCTCAACCAATAATACTCTACTTAGTAAGATTAGTTTCTGCCCGTGGCTTCGTACGTGTTGTTTCTGAAACTTCGTGGAAACGTTTCTAGGTTATTTCTATCCTATGGGAACTGTTCTATGGAATAAAAAGTAGGTAGTCTTTTTTTTTATTCCAGGCTTAAGGCTACATCTATGCAAAATTTCACCTCTATTCGTTCTGTAGTTTTGGCGTGTATAAATAACAAACACCCATCCATCCATCCATCTAAACATCCCAACTTTCGAATTTATAATATTAGGGTATTATGTTATTTATGAGAGGTATTTGCATCGATGGTTTTGCCCAAATAATAACTGAACCCTAAAATTATACGCCTGTCCTGTTGACTGTGTGGGCATTGTTTGTTCAGATCTTTTATTTTCCCATGGATAAAGGCTTAGGTAGGTACCCGAGATGTTTAACATTCAAATACTAATCTAGAAAATTACTTTTACCTATACTTACATTCTTAGGTAAGTACCTACTTACACTTTACTTTTAAAAATTTTGAACAGAAGAGGTGGTGTATGTCGTATACATATTATTTTTTCGATGCTTTTACGATAGGTAATTATTACGGAGAAAAAAGGTGTAAATGTAACCCAAATTCGCTCAATTTATAATATCTTTTATCACGGATTTAAAATCACCGTTCTTGGGATTAAGGCAACGCCTAAGTCCCAAGAACGGTGAATTTGGGTTACATTTAACCGATTTTCTACTATCAAACTCTAGTTATTTGTTATACAAGAGTGCAAAGTTGCTTTTTAAACGCCGCGTACTCAATTTTGATGACCGAGCAAGCGAAGAATTCTAATATTGAATCAAAAATTAGAATCCTGAGCGTTAGCGAGGGAATCAAAAGAGCATGAGGTAAATAATCTTTGCACTCGAGTGCAATACGTAATTTTTCATCCCACCTCAGCGAGGAAAGAGTATTTTTGCTCTTCGATATCTGAGCGTAAAAGCAGTTTTTATCCGCTAGAGGATAAAGTAAATTGAATTTAGAACATCGTGCACACGATGTTTTATTGTCATCATTGTCATTTTCTCTTCATTGATTTTAGTCGCTGATTATACCATGGCGCCTTTCATAACAAACAACAGAAATTGATGAATGGTTTGATAAACCGAAACTGTCAGTAGAAACTAAAGCACCGCGATATAATGGCGACGTATCAGTTGCATTTGCATAAAATATAGGCTCGCCTGCCAGGACCAGGGCCGTAGTAAGGGCTGCTTCTTGGGGCAAATATATCAACCCCTGCGAGGCTGGTTGGTACGTTTCACCCATTATTGCTGCAAGTTTTATCGATTAATTATGAACGCCGCAGCCATTTGCCACTTGCTGTGTTGTGTTAACAAGCGAATTCACATTAGGTCGGACCGATAATTGTAGCGGAACAAAATTTTATGAAACATAATTCTTATGAAATAAAAGTTTTACCGAGTTGCTTTAATGTGAACAGCAGCGCTATTGATATACATATTAAGTCAATATTTATTTATTTACTTATTTTAGGGGATCTCTCAGCACATAAATAAATATTTAACAAATAACAATAACAAATTACAATTACAAAAACACAATTAATAATAACAAGGTACTATTAACATTTACCAAAGATAAATCCATGCTAATATTATAAAGAGGAAAGATTTATATTTTTGTATGTGAAGAATAAACTTAACGGGAACTATGCTATTATTATAATTTATTTCCGCCACTGCTCACCGGGCGGTGCGACGACGACGGCGCGGCGCGGCGGGCGCGGCAGTCGGCGCGGGCGGCCCCTTTTTAAAATGCCCTAGATCCGACCCTGTCGGCGTATACCGGTAACCCAGTACTGAATAACGGCTTATCGTGGGTCTGATAGGAAATCTACGACGTGACCAACAGTATTGTCGCATTGTTATGAAGGCTGGTGCATTATCTTCTGTTTTCTGTGGGCATGATTCATAGGAAAGTTATTCGAACACCTAAGCTTTGAATTATATTGGAAGAATGTCAAGTTCTTAATAATGATACCGCTCAGCACTGTATTTGAAACCAAAAATAGGCTATAGCACCACAAAACATATTTTCGCGCGGCTCGCTCCGCTCGCCAATTAAAGTATCTATGCATTTATAGGAGAACGTCTTTAAAAGGCCTAGAAGATGTAACTCCTATCTTTTACTAGATTTCATCTCTACCTAGATCATTACCGCAAGCAAATCAATATTATAAATAGTGGAATAGTCAACTGACTAGTAAATGATCTGTGACGTAACTAATGACTTCCTATTCGACACGCGACCGACTGTCTGTCACAATCGGCGCGCTTTGACGGGTAGGTTAGTGTGGATCTTGGATAACTGGTTCGTATAGTCTTAATAAGGTGAAGAACCTTAGTAGGACTATACGAATCAGTTATCAGCTTAGCTTCCCTTAGTCGACTCTTCTTCTCCTAGTGATAAGGCAGCAGCTTTTGGTGCATTGCTCAACACCCGCACTGAGATCAGTTATCTGCCTGTTCAGTACAGGAATTATGGCATTTAGGTGTTTCGACGTGGGTTGGCGCAAGATTCCATTTTTAGGGTTCCGTACCCAAAGGGTAAAACGGAACCATATTACTAAGACTTATAGAGACATATATGAGATTTTGTGCTAAAAATCCACAATGCTTTTCCCAAAATGCTCCCAAAATACAAATGAATCAAAGCTCGTTAAATCATGAATCGATAGAAAATTATTTACCTACGTGGCAAATTAAATCTCCAGTAATTTTCTATATTACCATTTTACACAAAAGCTCACTCCACACTATACCAAAAAAAGGACATCGTTAACTTTCGACCTATCGCTAGCCACCTAGCCTAAAAAAGGCACATCTATTTCCATTTTCAAAATCCGAACAGAACGGACGTGCCTACCCCATTTAAAGCAACGCTTTTTAACAATTAATAGTTTCCTCGATTCCATTTCCGATGGGTGACACGAGATTCAAGATGGCGGCAGGAAATGGAGATTTCATTTTTATAGATCTGTCGAGTCGTGTAAAGTTTTCAAAACTTGATAATATGGTTATAGATATTTTATATGATAAAGATTTTGTCCCTAACATTGGCTACCACATTGTTTTTTTAAATAGCCGCGCACCATAAATCTTATATCTTTGGATACAACGTATACAAATAAAACATGTCCCATATCATAATGTCCTAAAGCGTCAGTTTTCTCAGATACTAACATATCAAAAAATTTAAACCGGCCAACTGCGAGTTGGACTCGCGCACGTCAGGTCCCGTACCATTATCTATAAAAACGGCAAAAAAATCACGTTAGTTGTATGGGAGCTCCCCTTAAATATAAATTTTATCATTTTTATTTATTTTACAAACATAGGCTGATGATGATGATGATGAATGATGGAGCGCATACAGGACAAATTCACGCTGCACCTGTACTTGAAGCGTGACGGTGCCTACCCCTTCTACCCAGAAGAATTTAGAAGATTAAAAATCCTGTGAATGTCGTACTAAAGAGTCAACTAGGACTAACCTACCAAGAAGGGCCGCAGCATCATTGTGTATTTTTATCATGAATGGGTAAAATATACACATGGAAAATATTCGCTTTCGGTGCAGGCACCGAAAGCTCAACTGAGTCAGTTTTCACAGGAAAGACAAGGTAATAAGTAAACAAGTAAACTGATGGCATGGCGGTTATTTCAGTGGTTCATGAGGAAGGGGAAATAGGTCACGGGACAAGCATGCTAAAACAGACAGGGTTAGGGCTGGCAGGAGCTTGGAAGAACTTCTCACTAATATTATAAACGTGAAAGTTTAGATGGATGGATAGATGGATGGATGTTTGTTCCTTTATCACGCCAGAACGGCTGAACGGATCTGGATGAAATTTGGCACTGAGATAGATTATAGTCTGGACTAGAACATAGGCTACTTTTTATCACGGAATTCCTACAGGAACGAGAACTATGCGGGTGAAACCGCGAGGCGCTGCTAGTTCCTAATAAATTCATTTATTTATTTTACTAGTGGACTTACTTACAGTTAAAACCAATACGTTCAAGAGCCAGAGTATAGAAAGCAAGAGAGAATATATCCTTTTAACATATTCGTAACTTCATAAGAAGGAATCTTTATTAACAAAGAAAATTTCTATCAAATAATAGAATTAAACTAAAACTAGTATTTACAATAGAAACAATTAAGCTAACTACCTAATTGAAGAATCTAATCACTAATGAAGGGCTGAATTATATACCTACTTGTGTTAGGTACTTATCATTATCAAGAGATGTTGTCCAATGTTCGTATTCTGTATATTTGTGCCTACAATTTATAGAATTTTTTAGCATAGAGATAACGACTGACCTGACACGTAAATTTAACGAAAAACTATTGAACTATAAGGTATATTTTACAGTCATTTTCAGTTGATGTTAAGCTGGAAACCCTACTAAGAACGTGTTGACAAACTTCATAATGAGCAGAAAGCTTTTAGTTTTATTGCGCATTGTGCAAGCTGATTCAATGCGAGTGTTCGTGAATCTCTTTCTACTTCAGCGAAAGATCTCATTATTATAAACTAGCAGTCCGCCCCGGCTTTGCACGTTTATCAGGGATAATGTACGATTCTTATTCTTAAATTCTTAAATTCTTTATTGTACACACAAGAAATATATATACCTACATAAAGTTAGCAATTAATGGCTATGTACAAAGGCGAGCTTAACCCTAAAAGAGTTTTCTTACAGCAAACCTGAGGGTATAATGAGAGATAGTGCAATGCGTGTGGATAGATTTTAGTGTACATACAAATTAGAAAACAAAAAAAAATAAAAGTTCAAATAGTATAAATAAATAAATAAAGCAAATAATACACCAAATAAAATATATAACGATCTGTATCAAATGAATATAAATATTTAAATATATGTATATATATATATATCTGCTATGACTGAAGAGAGAGATAATGCTCCTTTATTTTTAGATTTTATATTCTATATTTTTAGATTCTAATGGTAAAAGAATTTTTCAAATCGGTCCAGTTGTTTCGGAGCCTATTTAATTCAAACAAATCTTTCCTCTTTGTATTATAATTGTAGTTAATGACCAGCTACTGCCCGTGGCTTCCCTTACCTACCATCCTGATACCACACATAGATTCAAACCTAGGTACCTATAATCCAGCCAAATTCAATGTGAAATGTTTGTAAGCAAACCGCCCATACCTATCCTAAAATTCACTCTGTTGCCGTGTATTTTAACGCAATTTAGATTATTTGTCAATTCCAGATCTTTCCTTCAACAAATATTGCTAACAATTAGATAATTTAACTCAACGCCAAGTAAATTTGACTTATTTCTTGTCGTTTGTTTAAAAAACATTTCACACCGATCTATTAAAATCTTACCTTGAAAATAGAACGCAATTCACAGAGATAAGAAGAATAAGTAACAAAACCAAAGAAGAAATCAAATATACGTCTCAGGGTAGAACAGTCAATTATGATGTACCTCAGGGAAGTGTCTTAGGACTTGCTGTTTTTAATCTATTTTTACGACCTCAGTCACTAAACATCCCATCCCCCCATAACTTATCGCAGATTACAGCACTGTAATTATTTAATGTACATCATCTGACACATACGACCAGACCTTTGTCGACCTCTTTGGCGCGGTGGGCGAAGGTCTGCCTGCGACGCAGTAGGTTGCGGGTTCGATTCCCGCCTCGGGACAAATGTGTGTACGTCTGTGTGTCTTTCTGTTGTTAACTTATTATTTCAATATAGGCTATTTGACTACATTAAAAATAAGTTCCAAATGGTTTTCATCATAGTCAGTGACAACGAAACAAAGCGTAATCAGGTGATTTTTATTAAAAATATCCCTTTTTTCAGGTAAAAGAACAGGATTAAAATTACACATTTTTTGATCTAATGATCACGTTACCGAAAACGCTATGTGTTTGTGTTTGGTATTTTATTCAAACTTTAAAATTATTTTTTATAAATCTCATACGACTGGCCTTGAAAATACGTTAGAATTATTTCCCAGTAGTAGTCAAGTAGCCTATTAGCATATATTGTGTATATCTACTAAACATGTCTAATTATTTGCTGTGTGCACATAGGTTACGTGTCAAGCCAGTTCGTATTTTCTTAATTTTTTTTTGTGTTATATTATAATTAGGTACTTGATTTGTGTTTTGTGTACCTAATAAACATAAATAAAAGAAAAGCGTTACTCAAACATAGTTCGATGATTAAGCAAGTTTTCATAATACGGGTCTATATCTAACTACCAGCCAGCTGGATCCCACTGGGCAAAAAATCTTTTCTTGAGCAATCATAAAAAAAATGAGGTAAAGCATTTTTTCAACACACATAAAAATAACTGAACTTCTTCAGGGTTATCATATCAAGAAAAAAGTAGTGGTTATCTAACTCGTACCTTCTATCTATATAAAATAATGCAAAAACGGTAGTTTTGACCTACTTGAACTTAGATAACTCAGTAAAAAGCTGTTTTGGTAACTGCAGTTTTTTAGTTGTCGCTGTAGTCCACTCCACACTTATCAAAAGTAGGTATTTAGATAAAAATCATGACGACGCTGGGTACCTATCTTGTATAATGTAATCGTGGACCAGGACTAGGTACCTAGAGGTAATCTCCCAAGGTAATCTCAAATTTTTGTTACCGACTTCAGGAGGAGGTCCTATGTTGCGCTGTATGTGTTTTTAGGGTTTCGAGATCGGTTTCGAAAACCGAGCGAGACCGTAAGTCTCGCTCTGTCCTTCCCCAGTCTTTCTTGAATATATCAGTAACTACTGCAGCTTGAAAACTGCAGCTAAAAAAAGACATTAAATTTGAAATAAGAATGTATTTCGTGCGCCATTACTGTTTTCAAGAAAAAAAATTAAAAATAATGGAAATGAAAATTTTCAGTACAATTTGTGATGATGAAATTGCGTTGTTGAAATTTCAAAAGAAACCTATGGGGACAAATGGGGTATCAAATGAAAGGTTGATTTGTACACTTCGATAAAAGTTAAAAAGTTTTTTTACTCTTATCGAAGTTTGTACATTTCCAAATAGTATACGAAATTTCTGTGGGTTTCATACTTTTCGAAATATTTTGAAAATAGTCGAAAAATTGACCGTTCCCTCCCTACCCCTATCTCCGAAGTTAAGATAGTTTATTGATGAGTTGTATAACTTCTATTAATTTTTTTTTCTCAATTTTGATAATATTTGCCTTCTTCTCCAAACCAAGAGACTTACTGACTTGATTTTTATATTGAAAAATAAAGCAAAGACAAAATAACAGATTCGCCTAAATAAATATTTGATTACTTGAACCGTACCTAAGTACTCTTTTAATTAAAAGAAATCTTGATTTTTGCTTTGCGCTCTGCTCTGTCCCGCTCCTATGAACGCGAAATTCTATAGGTATCCTTTTCACAAAATGGCGTCGTTCGGAGCGATCCACGTACAATTTTTGACGACCTCTGTGGCTCGGTGGGCGAATGTCCGCCTGCGACGCCCGAGATATTTTTTTTCTGCTTTTTTTATAGTCTATTGACTATCGTATTCTTCGTTTGACCACAATCTCACATGATGGAAAGTGAAGATGTGGTCGACGGTGTATCACGAAGGTCTAGAAGATACCTATTCACTCTTGAGTTGAAGAGACCCAGATTGTAATTAACCGGAAAAACAGCAGCAGGGAGCATGTTCCAAACCCCAGCGCAGCGGTACGAATGATGAGGGTAGAGGAAAACCGCTTAGTGCGAGTGGACGGTATACACCAAGTAGGGGTGGTAATGCGTTGTGCGTCTGCTTGTCCTGGAGTGGAAGGGGGATGGTGGTATCAGATCATGTACTAACATGATCTGATGGCTCACAGGAACTATCCTGTGAGCATTCTCCGAAATGTATCTGAAACTATTAAAAGGGCAGCACAATTTGTTAGGTAAGTTTAAACTTAAACAATGTTTTGAGCCTCAGGCATACTGAATAGGGTTATTATTGCACTTAAAATTATGTGTTAGCATTCCCATCCCCGCTTTGCGGGAATGTGTAAAGCCACTGTCTATCAATTACGTGGTCTAAGTATGCTTTATAAATTTTGATAAAGTAAAACTAATGGGAAAACCAGCGAAGTCTTAGTCTTTTTTGTAATGCATGTCCGAACATGAGTCAGCTGATCGAGTTTGACGCCCGCGCGCGACAATAAGTTAAACGCAAAGTTGGCTGCAAGCACAATGTAACTAGGATTCGAATACTGCCATCTTGCTCACTTTTTGGTGCATACGCGCTTTCAAACCGATTCATTGACAGGTAAAGCTAAGGCAATCATTTCGAAAATTATCACGACATTACCTGTATCACGAAATTACCTCCCTTTACCCTACTATCAGTAAGTCTATTGGGAAGAAAATCTCCAGTAGTTTAACTGGTAAAACTACTGGGCATAGCCGTAGGTATCATAGACAGAGCATTTAGGTAAGTGCCGTATTTCTTCGATACGTAATAAACTGCAGTTCTGAGAAGCAAGGTCGGACTAATTGCATCAATTAAGATGATTACAAACCAATTGATAAAGTTCAATGATGTCTCATCATTATCATCGTCTGCTAAGCAAGTCCACTGCTGGATATAGCCCTTCCTTATTTAACCTTAAAAAGATTGTATTAGACAAAAAATCAAAGCAATCACTTAAAGTCCTAGTTTTACTTATGTAATTTGTGTCGTGTCCAAGAGTCCTGTAAGGTCCAGAAAAGTAACGCACTTTGAGTTGAGTTGAGTTAGTAAGCAAGCACCAAATACCTTCCATTCAAACTAAGCGGTTTTCCTCCACCTTCATCATTCGCACCCCGAAGGCACAGCCTGCTTTGGAACAACCTGCTTGCTGCTGTTTTTCCGGCCAATAAGGATTATGGCGCTAACTGAAAATCACCAAAATTATGTATTTACCGATTTTTTTTTATAGTCGATACACCTACGTTTGACCGCAATCTCACCTGATGGAAAGTGAAAATGTGGCCGACGCGACGGTGTATCACAAAGGTCTAGAAGATACCTATTCACTCTTGACTTCTTGACTGGTATTGATATGGATCAGTTGAGCTACCTGTAGATTGTTTGCAACAGTCTGCATGTTAGCTCAATTGTTTCAATTGTAAAAACTAATTTTAATTTTATTCTATTTTGGTTGTAATTTTCTTGTTTGTATTTACCTAGAAGGTTAATATGTAAGTGACCTCAAAAAAGTTTTAAAGTCATTTTTAACGGGATGTTTATTTATTTTACCCATAACACAAGCTCTGCTTAGCTTGGGGCTAGATAAAGCTGTGTGAATTGTCTAGCATTATTTATTATTATTATTTTTATTTACCATGTTTTTTTCGTGTTCAAATATTTCGGCACAGTTTCATGCGCCATGATCACGGAATAACTAAAGTCAGTGCGAGTTGGTTTTTAGTGGCAGATATTCCTTTAGTGAAATATATCTGCGTGTTTATTTTTGTATGAAATTTAATGATTGAAAATATTTTAAGACTCAATCGCAAAATTTCTCAACGTGACGTCACCGTTCACCGTATTGTCATGTCATGAAGCTTTAAGCGGGATATTAAAAAAAAAAGAATGAAATTTATTTGTTTATTGTTTGTGTGTCACACAAACAATAAATGTGATGGTTTCTATAATTTATTTGTTTCGAATTTTATTTTGGTTGAAGGAACAGAAGCACTTCGATTTGACAATCTGAACGGTGACGTCCCTGAAAAAAAGGCAGCGTTTTGATCACCCGAAACTGATTGTACTTTTATTTTTTGGTTTTTCTTTTATAATATAAAAATTTATGGAAGTTATACTTTTTTCGGTACCTAATGTAATAAATAACATGAATAATTTGTAAAAAGAATATAATAAGTCTAATAATTCCTCTTATACATGAGCCAAAGATCGAACACGTATAATTTTTTTTTATTCTGTTCGTGGCAAATTTTTTTTTGATAAAATATAACTACAGAATGCAGCAATCCGCCATAGCAATCAGGGCATTACACAATCACGACGACGTCATGACGTCGCAATAGAAATAATAATAATAATGCTGGACAATCCACACAGTATCATTTAGCCCCAAGCTAAGCAGAGCTTGTGTTTTGGATACCTACTAGAAAACTGATAGACATAATATAATACAAGATAGATATTTTTAGTTAGAACACCCTGAACAAATATCTGCAGATCGTACAAACATTTGTCCCGAGGCGGGAAGCAAACCCGCAACCGCCTGCGTCGCAGGCAGACCTTCGCCCACCGCGTCACAGAGGTCGTCATAATTTGTAATCTAAATGCACAGAATAGAATAGCTTAGGTAATGATTTATTTTGTATTGAGTAGGTTTTAAAACATTTCGTATTTTCTCAAATTCAGTCTTTATGCCTTTATAACCCACAAAACAAGAGTGAGTAATGTAGGTGTGTTCTAGACCTTAGTCATATATCGTCTGCCATATCATCACTTATCCATACCGCAATGCTTGAAAACGAAAGTTTTCAATCAGTGCGTCCTACCCGTCATGACTTACGGAGCTGAGACGTGGACACTCACGGTGAGGCTTGTCCACCAGTTTAAAGTCGCCCAGCGAGCTATGGAAATAGCTATGCTCGGAGTTTCTCTGAAAGATAGGATTCGCAACGAATACATCCGACAGAGAACTAAGGTTGTCGACATATCTCAAAGGATTAGCAAGCTGAAGTGGCAGTGGCCTGGCCATACCGACAACCGCTGGGGTAAACGTGTTCTTGAGTGGAGACCGCGACTCGGCAAACGTAGTGTAGGACGCCCTCCGACCAGGTGGGATGATGATTTGCGAAAGACTGCTGGCAGATGCTGGATGCGGCAAGCTGAAGACAGGGCGCGATGGCGCTCATTAGGGGAGGCCTATGTCTGACTGATATAGGCTGATGATGATATCATCACTGTCATTAGGTCAGATTGTAGTCATACGAAGGTCTATTATCTAAAATAGAAAAATTACCCATAGTGCGTCTCTTCAGCTGCCCCAGCATCGGATTGCAGTCTTTCGCAGATCGTTATACTACCTGGCCATGTATACAGGGTGGCACATTAGATCGGTCAGTATGGGAAAGTCTGAAACTATAAGACATACGAAGATCTCTTCTTAGGAACCATGTCATTGATTTTACTAACAAGAAAAACTGCACTCATAAATTTAAAAAAACTTGTACTCAGCCCGAGAATCGAGCCCGGACGTTTGAAAAATAAAACTCTTACTATTTACATTTAGATATCGATTGTGTAGGTCTTAAGCAGTAAAATATGTTACTATGGAACATGAGGTCTTAAACGAATAAAATGCATTGTTTTCTAAACCTTAATTTATTTTAGTAAATTTTCGAAATGAACACAATTTTTTCAATAAACCATTCAAACGTTTAGGTAACGATGTTACTATTGCGTTTTGTATCCTGGCCTTCCTAGAAGACATCGGGTGGTTAGATTAGCAGCCCACCACCCGTCACGCAAAAAGGGCCCACCTGTGGCCTAGTTGCGGAAATCAGTCCAGGGACAAGTAAGTAGTGCGTTTTGTATCTTCAGGTGGCGAATTAGCGTTAAAGTTGGTTCCTAAGAAGAGATCTTCGTATGTCTTATAGTTTCAGACTTTCCCAAACTGACCGATCTAAATGTGCCATACTGTATATACTATACCTAAATAAACTTATCGATAGAAGTGACCCATCTATCGCCATTATACCCAGTTCTATCCTCAACAAACAGAAGATAGCGAAAGTCGTGTGCATCTAAACAAATACGTATCGATCTGAAGGAAATTTTTATCTCTGATGTCTTGCTTTAGATCACTATGCCCATATTTGCCGAACCATATGATAGCGGACAGTGTGTAGAGCTTTTTGTATAAGGTGGTTCGCGCGAGTTGGCGCAAGATTCAATTTTTTTTGTGGCTTTTAATTTTTTCTGCGTTCTAGAAGCAATAAAACTAGCGGACAAGTAATTTGCCGCAGATCGTAAAGCTTTTTATATGAACTCATGATAAAACCTCATAATAAACCTCCGATTCACTGGTATTTTGGGAGCATTTGGTATATGATATTTTGTGCTAAAAATCAACATTTTCCCAAATGATTATAATGAGTTCATAGAAAATGGTTTACGATTTGCGGAAAATTATTTATCCGCTAGGTTTATTGCTTGTGGAATGCAGAAAAATTTAAAAAACCATAAATTCATTTAAATCTTACGCGTCGGACCTCCTTAAAGCGCACTAAATTCTTTGAATATATTTACTCCTCCCGGATTGCGTGCCCGCCGAAGGATGCAAATCCAGCAAATTATACCGAACGTTCCATAAAAACTGCTTTCCGCCGGGTTTTTTTCGAGTCGCATGCTCTGTACCAAATAAAAAACATTATTCGCCATTGTAATCGATTTTAATATTCTATCGAGAACTGTTCGACGGGAAATAAAGATCGAATGAGATAAACCGTAAATATTCGCGCGTTACCGGAATCAATAAAATTTTAAATTCTTAGCAAAGGGCTTCGGCGGAAATGCAATATTTTTATTGTTTGCACGGATACAAATTTGTGCAATAGGTAGCTTTTGGGTGGATGATGACAACTAACACCCTAACAAGATAATGGTTTCTTGTCCACTTCTTAACTTTACCATAAAAAGATCGAAGTGGACAAAAAATCAAAGTGATCATTTTATTTTCAAGTTTTACTTATGTAATTTGAATCTCGTGACGTGTCCAAAAGTCCTGTAAGATCTAAAGGAAATAAGCACTTTGATGTTCGCTGGTATGTAGTATCATAGTAGGTAAATGCTGTAACTGGTAACTGCTACTGGAAAGTGGAGCCATGTAGGTAGAAGGCCTTCCAATTTCGTACACTATTATTGTCGCAACTGGTCCAAGATGTTGATTACGCGGTCCCGTATCTACTCGGGCTCTTCAGCTGATTGGTGCTTGAGATCTAGAGATGGGGTGGTTCTATCGATGATTTAGTTCGGTTTGCCTTGGCCTGGATTAGGCCAAGGTTGTATACATATTTTAATTACCAATATTATGAATATGAGGTCTCGTACCTTTTTTGTTCTACTCAGACTAGTAGAAATATAAAATATAAAATAGTAGAAGTACTAGTTCGTGTCCACATCACATTTTTCGTTTCATAAAAGACAAAATGATAACACATGAACACTAGAATAAACACCTACTTAAAAGAAAAGAAAAAAGTAGTTCGAAAATTTTAGGTAGGTATTTAATATTTTTCCAAACACGACTACTTTTGAGTTTTTCTAAGAACTGTTTTTGACCTCAGTGGCGGGCAAAGTTACATATACAACTACATACATACCTACATGCACATACTACAACGCGAAAGGTTACTGGTTCGAATCCCGCCTCTGCGCCAACGTACGTTCTGCAAATATTTGTTCCGGGAGTTCAGGGTTTAATAAAATATACCTAAAATATACCTATATATTTACCTATATAATATAAAAGTAGGTATAACAGTTAAATGTAGTACCTTAACAAACGCTTTGCTTACTTTACTTACCTTGCCGTAACACAGTTTCTTAACTAGCACGGAAGGAACGAGACATGCAACACAAGCCTTAAAGTATGTATTAAGTTTCAGCATAAGGCCCTATCTCACTAATATTATAAACGTGAAAGTTTAGATGGATGGATGGATAGATAGATGGATGGATGTTTGTTCCTTTATCACGCCAGAACGGCAAAACGGATCTGGATGAAATTTGGCACAGAGATAGATTATAGTTTGGAATAGGACATAGGCTACTTTGTATCCCGAAATTCTTACGGGAACGGGAACTACGCGGGTGAAATCGCGAGGCGCTGCTAGTAGACCATAAGTATGTAAACCCACATAATTGTGTTTTTTACTAAGTTAACCAAGTAAATGTATTTAGTGGTAAAATACAGCTATAATTAACTTTAAGGCTACCCTGTTATTTTTTGAAAATAAATATTCTTTATTCTTATTCTTTATACTTTTGGTCTAGGTGCTGTGGAGTCTAGTATTATTTACTTATTATAAATCTATCGATATCGACAAAATTCACCAATTTACTTTCCACACCACTATTTCGGACCCCTGTCTACGCTACTACAATCGTTATTCAATTGACCAACGTATTGTGGCCCTCAATAATGGAGGCACTTTATCTATTTTATTCAGATCTGTGTCACAAGCAGAGATTCATTGTTCATTATCATCATGATCAGCCCAAAAACTCCACTGCTGGACATTAGGCCTCCCCCAAACGATGAGATAAGTAGGTACCACAAATAGCAATTCTGAGCCGCCTCTATCCATCGATTCCCTGCGACCGCTATGTCGTGGTCCATCGAGATTATTTTTAACTACTTAACATCTATGAAGACTTAACATAGATAAACAAAACTTATATTATAAAGGTTTTAAGACGGTTTATTATGTCTTTGAGGGTTTTATTAGTAGGCCTCAGCATCAGCATAATAAAGGTAAATTTATATTGTACACTTTTTTACTGTCATAAATCAAATTATAAAAAATATGTTTGATTTATTATAAAATCTGTAGGTATCTGACCCCTGATAGAGCTTCAACACGCATGATGAAATACAATCTTGTTTTTAACCTATGAAACGAAAAACAAAAGAGGAGGTTCTATAAGAAATTAAATACATACCTAAGTCCCAAAAATTTTCGATTTCGGCAGGATTCGAACCTGCGCCCCACCCTAACGCCAACGGCGCTTGAGCCGTAAGAGGTCCCAAAGATTTTCGACGATACCGACTAGGATTTCGTGGCTTAGTTGGTTAGAGTACTTATAGTGGGGCGCAGGATCGAATCCTGCCGAAATCGAAAATTTTTGGGACTTATTTAATTTCTTAGAGATTATCCAGAGTGCGAGGGCTTACCCACTATAGTACAAAAACCTCAGTAGGTTCGTGGCTTAGTTGGTTAGAGTACTTAGAGTGGGGCGCAGGATCGAATCCTGCCGAAATCGAATTTTTTTGCGACTTATTTAATTTCTTAGAGATTATACAGAGTGCGAGGGCTTACCCACTATAGTACAAAAACCTCAGTAGGTTCGTGGCTTAGTTGGTTAGAGTACTTAGAGTGGGGCGCAGGATCGAATCCTGCCGAAATCGAAATTTTTTGGGACTTATTTAATATCTTAGAGATTATCCAGAGTGCGAGGGCTTACCCACTATAGTACAAAAACCTCAGTAGGTTCGTGGCTTAGTTGGTTAGAGTACTTAGAGTGGGGCGCAGGATCGAATCCTGCCGAAATCGAAATTTTTTGCGACTTATTTAATTTCTTAGAGATTATACAGAGTGCGAGGGCTTACCCACTATAGTACAAAAACCTCAGTAGGTTCGTGGCTTAGTTGGTTAGAGTACTTAGAGTGGGGCGCAGGATCGAATCCAGCCGAAATCGAAATTTTTTGGGACTTATTTAATATCTTAGAGATTATCCAGAGTGCGAGGGCTTACCCACTATAGTACAAAAACCTCAGTAGGTTCTATATTCGGCGTTAGGGAATTTTTTTTGTATGTTTGTCGATTTCTCCGTCAAGATTTCGAAATATTACAGAGTTTTTAATGATTTTCGTGACAAACACTTAAAAACTGTGTAAATACTAAGGAATTTGAAGTAGTTTTTTTAAATGAAAAAAAAAGCAAATTGTTTATTTGTGTAGTACCTCTACATATCCATCGAAATAGAGAAAAATGTTTTTCTATATATCGAAACCAATCTTGTTTTTTTTAAAGTTGGTTTAAGGAAGAAACAGTCGCTTAAAGAACGAAGTACCTAGGTAGGTATATACCTCCGTTTTGGCTTGAAATTTTGGTTTAAGAAAGCGACTCTACAAAAATCACTAGAAATTGAAACACAATATGAACTTACACAAGTAAGTTCTTATTGTTCTTCAGTTGAGCTACTTGTAGATTGTTTGCAACAGTCTGCAGTTAGCTCAATTGTTTCAATTGTACATAGTATAATACTAGGTTTAATTTAATTCTATTATTTGATTGTAATTTTCTTTGTTAGTAAGTTCTTCAGAGCTAAAGGTTAAGTTCGTGTTTCTAATTCATTATTAGAATTGTACCTTTCCTATTGTTTTGTTGGTACCGGAAGAACCGTGTAGTGTAGATGTCAAGTCACTTGCTCAACACTCAAAAAATATTAAGTGTGAGTCGATGTCAAAACATTCTGCATCGATCATCATCATCATCATCAGCCCGCATACGTCCACAGCTGAATATAGGCCTCCCCCAAACGACGAATCCACGAATAGTCCTCAGCCGTATCCTCCATCGACTCTTTGCGACAGCTACAATGTCGTCGGTCCATCGAGTGGGTGATAGATCATCAAACGTAGTTTGATATGTACATTTGCCTCCGCTAAGTATCTTATTTATTTTGTACGCAGATTTAGCACTCTAGATATAAATAAATAAACAATGCTGGACAATTCACACAGCATTATCTAGCCCCAAGTTAAGCAGAGCTTGTGTTATGGGTACTAGATGACTGATATATATAAACAATACATTATATAGATAGATATTTTTATAAGATTATACACAGTAAATATCCAGAATACCCGGAACAAATATTTGCAGATCGTACAAATATTTGTCCCAGTGCGGGAATCGAACCAGCATCCTCCTGGTCGCAGGCGTACCTTCGCCTGCCGCGCCACAGAGGTCGTCAATATTGAAACAAATAATTGTATTGTTTTGAATAAAATTTAAACCGACTTCGAATTCTGTGTGAATATATTATAATACTGTATCATATTTTATATTTACACTGTTTTTTTTTAAGTTTCTTGAGAGATATAGTAAAATCTCTCGCGAAACTTAAAAAAAAACAGTGTAAATATAAAATATCATACAGTATTATAATATATTCACACAGAATTCGAAGTCGGTTTAAATTTTATTCAAAACAATACAATTATTTGTTACTAATTTTTATATATTTTTTTTATATTTTTTGTTTATTATAATACTGTATCATATTTTATATTTACACTGTTTTTTTTTTAAGTTTCTCGAGAGATATATAGTAATATCTCTCGCAAATATAAAATATGATACTGTATTATAATATATTCACATAGAATTCGAAGTCGGTTTGAAATTTTACTTATAATGACTTAGTAGTCATCATAAGTAAAATTTACATAGATGAGATCATTTCGATATGAAACTGAAAGAAAGAAACGGAAACCAACTAAATTGACCCACGGTGAACCAAAAAAACATACTTACAGCCGAACATTATTTTCGGAGTCGGTTGAAACGTAATCGCAATGTTTTTTTTTTAAAGGACTCCCAACAGAAAAATCACATCACTTTTCGATTTAGTTTAGGCAGAGAATCGAAGTTACTCTTGGTGGCCACCAAAGATTTTCGATTCCCTGCCTAAACTTAACAGAATAAAACTAAAGGATTTTTTTTTAAAAAGGCTTATTATAGGTATCACAAACTGTGCGATGGGTTTTTGATATTTCCTTTGTTCAACGTAATTATACGATAAAATATAATAAACGGTGGTAAAACGGTGGCGGCGCTAGTGTGCGCCGGGGTACCTACCGCCTTAAGAAAAAAAACTCAAAATAAATAAACAAAAAACTACCTACGTGTAACGGCTTAGGAACATGACGAAATAGCAAAACAGACAATCTAAACTAACTGACAAACAAGGAAACTTGCCAACCAGAAAACCAACTTAATAGGGAAATTGACAACTCAGTGAAACTGGCAAATATGGAAATGGCGAATTCAGAAGCTGTCTAATGAGTAAACTGGTAAATTAGTGAAATTGACGAGTAAGGAAACCGACCAGTGATACACTAACTCAAACAATGCAGTATGTGCATTCGAAATGAACACGGCACAAAATGGCGAGGTCCTTGACGGGCGAGATAAGTTTTTTGCACCTTTTCACCCGACGATTGGTGAATCTTATCTTAGGTCTTGACATTAACCCAACCACACAGATATTACAGGGTTCCACATAGTTTTATACAACGGTTCTGCCGACATTTTGGATTTTCTACCAATACAATCTATTTTCTTTGGTAGTTCAACTACCAAAGCTAAGGTAGAAAATGATACGAATGCTAAGAGTAGTTGAACTACCAAATCTAAGGTAGAAAATGATAAGAATGCTAAAGATTAGGATAAAAATACTGAAGCAATTAAATAACATGATTCGACACAGATGAACAGAAAAAGTAAAGTGGTGGTTTTGATACGGTAATCGATAGTTTTGGTCTAAGACAAGATCTTAGATAATAGTAAAAAAAGAATCTAATAATTTAATACAACTTGTAAAATCGGACAAACTCGTAACTAAGTACTCTTGATGATATCAGAACATAAGCTGAAATTGAGGTTTTGCCTAAGTTTATCAATAGTTATGACGAAAATCCAGGAGTTGGAGAGAGAGAAAAGAGTCTAGACTCATCAGCGTCATCATCATCTGCAGTCAGATTTTACCCACAGCTGGGCATAGGCCTTCCGAAGTTTGTGCCATCTACCACGGTTCTGTGCTAACTGCCTCAATTGACACCCCCCGACGCGTACTATGTCATCGACCCATCTTGCAACTGAGCATCCGACGTTTCTTTTTCCCATTATTGGCCACGAATCAGTTGCTGTTTGGCTCCACCTATCATCACTTCGTCTTGCAATGTGTCCAGCCACATCGTGGACTTGTTCTTCGTTGGATCTCGGTCTAGACTCACTCAATATCAATAAAACATTCGATTCGATGATATAGTAGATGCAGGTATTGGAAATGTTGTGATTTTGTTATATCCAATTCGTCATAGCCACGTTCAATCGAATATGAGAAACCCCGGAAGTTTTTTTATTGCCTTCCAAGTCAAGGAGCACATACGAGCAGTTATAAATCTGGCAACAAAGAGTCTGCCAAAGCGGAGCATCTTCTCGAGTCTAATTCAAACCACTGGATTGAGTTACGCAATCCATAATTAATTTCAACAGAGCGACATAAAATACCAATAATGGTACAGGACACCGTTGATTTATTACATATAACTTACATTAAATTAAACCGGGTGTACCTGTTTCCCACTGCTGGGCAAAGGCGGTCCCCTGATCCCTCCACGCATCTCGGTTCATAACCACCGAGTGGAGCCCTAAGCGTAAGCAGTCGCGACAGACCGTGGAAGCATGTGACCAATTGGACTTCTATGAAGAAGCTTGGGTAAAGCTGACTCAGTTTCGAGATGCGTAGAAAATACATAGTTTAGACATTTAAATTTATTTATAAACTAATCATTACAAAATGTTTAAGGAACCTGGGGCTGGAACGCAATAGTAAGAAACCTCGCATACCTATCTATGCCGATTTAACTAACATTCTGAACGTAACGTAAGCATAAATTAGGTACAAGCATAGTATGGATAGATGGAAGATATTTAAAATAATAATTAAGGAATCAAGTACTAAAACAAGATATCTTTGGAAGCAGACTTGCAAATAAGATAAAGTTTTGAATTAGATGAACCAATAATTTATGAGCAATTCGAAAGCATAAAAAAGTAAAGTGATACTTAGCACAATCAATTTACAAAAAACAAAGCGATATAAACGTACATCCAAGATAGTAACTACCTAGAGACAATCAGTATAAGAAATATCTCTTTAGTTTTTGCACCAAAAAATTATCAGTGCAAAGAAAAAGTCGAGGCAAAAAAAGTTCAGATATTCGTTACTTCAACTGTTCTGATAACCGACTGAGTATAAATACTAGGGAGGTGAACTGAGAAAGCCAGAAGCAATCATGGTGGCTTGGGTCTTGTGTGTAGTAGCGCTTTGCGCAACAAGCGTCGTAGCCGACTCCAGCAACACTGTTGGGAAGGGTGAGTTTACCTCATCATGCCTTTCATCATTAACTCTCTTCATAAACTCGTTACAAACATTTAAACTTATGAATGCATGAAACAAACAAACAAACATTCATGTACTCAATATTTTTACTCAAGTTAATTTATTAATTAAAACAATAAACACAAATTCCAATCACTTTGTCCTTTAGCTTATTATCATAACTCGGCCACTGAATTCTTAATCATAATTTTCATTCCACTATCCCAAGCTAGTTTAGGTCGCCCTATTATGTCTTGTTCTTGTACCAACTATTTTCCTTCTTCCTAAGAGCAAGAGAAGAAGGAGATATGTGTGAAAGTGGTATATATAAGTCCCATTCTTGGTGGGTAAACGACATCTCTGTACCTTATTATACCATGTTCCCCACCACCCACCATTATCAGCCGACATCTCGAACTTCATTCACACTTTTCTTACCTATGTAATCTCTTCCACAATCCATCCAGATTATGATGCATTTCTTGAACGTATATTTTTTTATTTTTAGTGGACATCAAAGTCCTTCAACAGCGCCAGAAGGAGTTGCTGCTTCTTTTCTCTCACATCGAGGAGCCTATTCACTACATCAAGGAGTACCGTAACATTGCATCCACATGGAGCATTGAAAAGAACTTAAACCAATACAGCGTAAGAAAACTTTTCCATATGTACCGCTTTAGAGACATTTTTTGTAAAACTGCCCTTTACCACAAAATAACTTAAAGCTAGTATACTAATACTTCATAACTAAGAGACTAGACTAATTTGTCTGTCAATAAAGTATTTTCAAATGTGATGATATAAAAAATCAAAAGGTAAATTCGATTTTTCTGATTTCAGAATGTCACGGCTGCTGCCCAATATGCCACCATGATCAAAAACAAATGGATCATGCGCCGCAACGTCCCGTACGCAGTGTACGAGCCAACCAACAATATCGAGACCATCACTGCTTTCTACGTCCTCTACTCCGCCAAAACTTACGACACGTTCTTCAAGACCGCTGTCTACCTGAGGGAAATCATCAACGAAGGTCTCTTCGTTTATGCTCTCAGCGTCGCCATAGTCTACCGCCCCGACACCCAGGGAATCACTATTCCTCCCATTTACGACGTTTTTCCCAACTTTTTCAACAACGCCGACGTCATCCTCTCTGGACAAAGGATCAACGCTCAAGGCAAACAACTCGTTGACAAGTACCCCTCGACCTACATGATGGACAACAATGTCGTTATCAAGGGAGACGTCAACTCTTGGTACTACACCAACACCAAGAACAACGACATGAGCTACTACAATAACGACCACTCTCTTAACGCGTACTACTACTACAGCAACATCATGTACCCGTCTTGGTTGAGCAGCAGCGTCGTCAAGGGAGTCAACAAAGATAGGCGCGGAGAGCTTTGGTGGTTCACCATGAAGCAACTGGTTGCCCGCTACTATATGGAGAGACTGTCTAACGGTCTTGGAGAGATCCCCGCTCTGTCTAACGAGATCGCTGAAGGTTACGCGCCCGGTCTGCTTCACGTAAACGGAGTGCCAGTCCCGTCCAGGCCCGACAATTTCCGTCTTGACCAGGCTAAGTTCGCCGACAAGCTCGAAGCTGCCAAGGAATTCGAACGCCGCATCTGGGCTGCCATTGAACAAAGACATTATATCACTGTAAGTAAAATTTACCACTATCAAATCTAAAAATACTATATTTTTTATTAAGATTCGCGTGTTGTAGAATCTATTCCCAATACTGACTGACCTATCTTTTATTAGCCCTCTGGTGAACGAAAGTGCCTGATGAACGAAGAATCCGCCGACGTGATCGGTCTCCTGATCCAGGCCAACGCTGACTCTCCCAACAGCTATTTCTATAAGGACTTCCTCAGGCTGTACGCTTCCATCGTCGGAAACACTGTCTACGACTCTGCTGAACTCGCTGATGGGTAAGTTCTTTTTAATAATAAATCCAAAGTTCAAATACTTATTGAGTTCAAGCATACTTTATGTAAGTTACTGTACATTTACACAGATTCTTCTATTATCGTCAACAAATTTAACTATAAACTTCCACTGGCTTTTATCACCAGATTTGCTCCCCTCGTCGCGCCTTCCGCTATCGAGAGTTACCAGACCGCCCTCCGTGATCCTGCCTACTACATCGTGATGAAGCGTGTCCTGAACCTGGTCCACCACTGGAACATGATCATGAAGTACTACACTCCTGAAGAGCTGATCGCTCAAGGCGTCAAGATCGAGAAGATTGAAACTGACAAGCTCGTCACCTTTATGGAGAGAACTTACGTCAACCTTACCAACAGTCTGCCTATGAGCAGTTACGAACGTAGGTTTTGTTTTTTCTGTTAGTTTTTGTCTATTCGTTACCCACTTTGCTTTGATTATTGTCTTCAGGGCCATTTGCTCTACTCGCTGGTTCGGCAGCTTATGATTGTGCTCCTCTAGTACAGAGGAATTACATTGTTTATTTCCTTATTTCAGGCAAATCACTGGCTGACGACACTTCAGTAGTTGCCGAGTACACCCGTTTGAACAACAAGGAATTCAGTGTCAAGGTGAACGTGAAGAGTGAAGCCGCCAAGACCGTGCTAGTTAAGTTCTTCCTTGCGCCCAAAAAAGACAGCAAAGGAAACCTTATCAGCATCCGCCACAACACTGAGAACTACTTCCAGTTCGACGAGTTTATACAAGAATGTAAGTTACCTACTAAAGATTTTTATCTTCAACTATTACTTAGAAAACTATATATAAAAAAAAGCGACTTTACGCTCCTGTTTTCAAAAAAGTATAAGTCGTTCAATCATGCCGTGGTTGGAAAACCCACGATGATCCAACATTCGAATGATAAAATAAAATTTCTGTGCAGTAGGCGAGGGCTGTGCTGAGATACAAATTGAAGAGTTCAATTAAAAATGAAAAAAACAAAATTAAACAGATTGTGTGTAATGTTCAGCCTAAACATATTTTTTTCTTTATTTTAGTGAAATCTGGCGACAACGTGATCGTTCGTGACTCGAGCTCCAACTCCTGGGTCACCAATGACTGGATTAGTGCTTCTGAGCTGTACTCCCAGCTTGAGACCGGCAAGTGGATGCCTGAGTCCTCCCAGCTCATCGATAGGTTCCCCAAGAACCTTCTATTGCCTAAAGGTAAGTCCTAACTTTCTTTAAGACTAAGCTTTTCGTAACACTTTTATCCTTTTATGCATGTTATAAGACATGCTTTTTTCAAGCTTCGTTTTCTTGACTTGCAAGCGTGTCTAGTAAATACACGACTAATTCGCAACTTTCTTACATGTTCAACACAACTTTGAAAGCTTCGAAAACTTTTAAATTAATCTCCAACCAATGCCCTCCATCAAACTTTTCTGACTTCATAATACTTATTATGCATATTCACCTCTTCAGGTACCGTCAATGGTATGGAATTCCAACTGGTAGTCTGGATCCAGGACGCCCCCACCACCAAGGTTCCTTTCGGCACCGGGTTCGACCCTGCCACCTCTCTCGGCCTTGGCTCTGGTGCTCGTTTCCTCTCCGATGACGCTTTTGGCTACCCCACCAACCGCCCTCTTTACCTCTGGCAGATCGCTGCCGTCAAGAACTTGGGTTTCCAGGATGTTACCATCTACCACGAAGCCTAATTAGGAGCTCATTTAAAAACAAATTACTATGATGTTCATACTGTTGGTTAAAGAATGCTTCTCTTTAACACCCCTTCGATGAAGGTTTTCGTATTAAGTATGTATAGAATTTAGATATACGATATATATTAAATAATTTTATTATATTTTCTGTTTTTTCTCAATGCCACTTTCTGTAATATAGGGCTCCGAACATAATATGCAAATAATAGGAGTAAAGAATAAGTAACTTTTAGATTTGAGTCTATCAATTCAAGGTAGGTAGCTGTAATTTGACTAAATACGTAGGCATCTAAATCTTGTGCACCTTGGTGCTTTTAAATCTTGTGTCATCTCCTACACTATTAGTCTAATGAATGAACCAATTAGTGCTTTCTTGTGCTATTTCTAATACTAGACTTGAGGAAGAGATAAATTTAGCATAACCTCAATAACATAGTAGCAACAACATCAAGAGCACCGGTTGTTTAGCTACTTATTGATTGAACTGGAGTAGTTTTTGTTATACAAGAGTGCAAAGTTGCTTTTTAACCACGTGCTCAATTTTGATGACCGAGCAAGCGAAGGATTCTAAAACTAGAATCCTGAGTGTCAGCGAGGGAATCAAAAGAGCACGAGGTAAAAAATCTTTGCACTCGAGTGCAACACGTAACTTTTCATCCCACCTCAGCGAGGAAAGAGTATTTTTGCTCTTCCGATATCTGAGTGTAAAAGCCGTTTTCATCCGCTAGACTCTAGCGGATGAAAACGGCTTTTACACTCTAGCGACT
The DNA here is from genome assembly GCA_947086465.1 of Eupithecia exiguata. Taxonomy (NCBI): domain Eukaryota; kingdom Metazoa; phylum Arthropoda; class Insecta; order Lepidoptera; family Geometridae; genus Eupithecia; species Eupithecia exiguata. The sequence continues at coordinate 2,894,904 of OX352246.1, forward strand.
AGAGGATAAAGTAAATTGAATTTAGATCATCGTGCGCACGATGTTCTAAATTCAATTTGCTTTATCCTGATTAAGATTGATATTGGTGATAAAAAAAGCGTACTAGACTATTATGAATGCCCATTAAGTAAGGGGCCTGCTGATGATTTGCCCATACAAACGTTCTACCAAAATGTTTGTAATTATTTATTTTATTTATATAATGAAATGTGAGCAAAAATATGCAAAATAGCATTTTGCATATTTTTTCATCGAAAATGACATGTTTTCGTCCTATTTCTTTTGTGATAAAAACAACTATTTCTTACGTTTTGTTTGTTAAGGAGGTTCCATACGACGCCATTTTGTGACAAGGATAGATATAGGATTTCGCGTTCATAGGAGCGGGACAGGGAATAGCAACGCAAGCGCAAAAATCAAGTTTTTGCCTAGGTAATATTAAATATTTAGGACATTTTTTGAAAAAAACTCAACATATAAAATGTTCTTTATACTAAGTTCAATTACCATGCTTATTCTCAAGATCTTAACTTCCGTATTTATTGAGAAATCAAGGTTTTAGTAAAAAATTGAGGTAATTTGCGATTTTTTTCTATCGAGAAAATTTTATGGAATCGTATTTTCGAAACATATGATCGGTAAGTCCTGAACTTTACCATATATACATTCTAAAGTTAAATATGCAGTAGTTTGGAAAATATGGAGGTCCGGCGGAGTTGATTTAGGGTAGTATAGGGCCTTATGGAACATAGCTTATATTGTTTGATGATTCGTTTTTTCATTCCTAACATTCTAATTTAAGACATTTTTATTATTGTTTGAAGGAGGTAGGAACAATCGGGAATGTATTTATCCCGATTGTCCCTTAGTAACAATCGAGTTTTTTTTCTCGATTGTTCCTAGTAGGAACGTAGGGGGTAGGGACAATCGGGAATAGGCGTCTAGTTACTGAATAACAACACTATGTGGAAAATGCAAAAAGTTTTCATTCATCATTTTTGGTACTACGCTACGGAACATAATAATTTACGAATTGAAGATGCGAGCACCCGTCGCCGGATCCTTAAGAACTTATTAATTACTAGCAGCACCTCGTGGTTTCACCCGCGTAGTTCCCGTTTCCGTCGGAATTCCGGGATAAAAAGTAGCCTATGTTCTATTCTAGACTATAATCTATCTCTGTGTCAAATATCATCCGGATCCGTTCAGCCGTTCTGGCGTGATTGAGTAACAAACATCCATCCATCCAAACTTTCACATTTATAATATTAGTGGGATTCGTGTAAGTAGGTAGGTAACTACCTAATAATAAATCAGCACTTCATAATTTATTGTTAAGCTTGATGAAAGTCATCATCACGCATCCAGCGCAGTCTGAGTACCTGTTCTCCTATTCGCTACCTATTCTTATGAACTGAAAACCAATTTTAAAGATATCATAAACGTAGCAGGTGTACGAGATATTTGAATAGATAGAAGAATTTTAAGAAAAGTAATAGTAGATAATATGTAATACCAGCAGCGCCTCGCGGTTTCACCCGCGTAGTTCCCGTTCCCGTAGGAATCTCGGGATACAAAGTAGCCTATGTCCTATTCCAGACTATAATCTATCTCTGTGCCAAATTTCATCCAGATCCGTTTTGCCGTTCTGGCGTGATAAAGGAACAAACATCCATCCACCTATGTATCCATCCATCCATCTAAACTTTCACGTTTATAATATTAGTGAGATGAGATTTTCTGCTCGTGGCTTGATTTCGGCACGTGCCACTCACAGACATTCAAAAACTAAGCACGCACACATTCACAAGGCATGCGTTTCGGTACCGGAAACGGATACTTGTGGATTACCAACTAATTTGTGGCAACTGGCAACCCTCGACCGATTTACTGATTGATGGACGATCTAGGATCGAGGATGGGTGAAGGTATTTTGAGACTTCCGATTTTTAAGGAATTCCTTGGCAGGACACGACTGTGTCGGATTCTGAGATCTAGAATCTAAAATATTTTTGAATTATTTTAGTTTGTTTTAAAAATAGTTTCAAATCAATATAAGTCACATGAAACATCGGGAACTTTAAGCCCCTTTTACTATTTATTGTTTAAATTTGGTAATAATATGTTTTCTAACCGCAAGTTAAACAGTTACAGCCATAAAACCAATAACTTGATTAATTACTTGAATAACCCCATTAACCCAATATTCACGATCACGAATATTTAGAAAAATCCCGAAACTCAATAGCTTTTATTTTTAGTATCTCTGTAAGTTTACATAAAAAAATACAAAAAACACCAAAAAAACGTCAACACTCTCCAAAAATCATCATTCACCAATCCTCCCTCAACTCGATGGCGGTAAACAATTTACAACACTTTACCAGAAAACATGAAATGTATAGAAAAAAATGACATGTTCGAATCCAAACTAAAAGCGACACTCATAAAAAAATGTTTTTACGAACTTGACGATTTCTTCAATGATAAATGTAGCGACTCGTAATTTTTGTAATACGTATTGAATGCATTAATAATAAGTAAATACATCATAAGTAGAAAGGCATGAAACCTGGCCTGTCTTCCATTGCAACACCCTAAATGGGTACATACTGTGAACATTTTATGAACACTCACCTAAATACTAAGACCTGACTGTATGAATGCAATAAATAAAATACTGAATACTGAAAAAAATCCCTTCTTAACGGGAATAGCAAAAGTACTACTCTCCAAATTTCAGCTTTCTAGCTTCAGCGGTTTGGGCTGGGTGTTGTCTTCAAAAAATCGCTTGTTCCTTTACATACTAAGAAGGTTTTTGTGTTATTCCAATATTGCTTATCATATATGTTTAGTCATCATCATCATCATCAGCCTATAATAGTCCACTGCTGGACATAGGCTTCCCCTAATGAGCGCCATAGCGCCCTGTCTTCAGCTTGCCGCATCCAGCATCTGCCAGCAGTCTTTCGCAAATCGTCATCCCACCTGGTCGGAGGTCCTACACTACGTTTGCGAATTGCGGTCTCCACTCAAGAACACGTATACCCCAGCGGTTATCGGTTCTTCGCGAGATATGGCCGGCCCACTGCCGCTTCAGCTTGCTAATCCTTTGAGTTATGTCGACAACCTTGGTTCTCTGTCGGATGTACTCGTTGCGAATCCTATCCTTCAGAGAAACTCCGAGCATAGCTCTCTCCATAGCTCGCTGGGCGACTTTAAACTTTAAACTTTACCTAATAAACGAAATAAATAAAATAAATAACAACACTGATACTATCGAAGTGTACTTATCGCTGAAGTTCGACACAAAGCTTGGTTCTTGAAATTCAAACAGCTTTGATACATCATTTCGTTTGTCTCTCGTTGGTCCCTTTTTGAATTCGCATGTGCTAGTTTTTCACTGCTAGTGTGTTATAATAAGTCATGGAAGTTTTTATTTTTGTTTATGGTTATCCTAACAGCCATAACATTTTACTTAACTACTAAATAATGTCTAATTAAACTACAGTAAGGAAACCGGAACTGCAGATGCACGGACAGCTCCTGGAACATATTATCTTCTATGTGGTAAAAGGAAACTAACTTCCTAGTACCTACGTTAAGCTTTATTAATATCGTGTTATTGGTTTCCCAAATGTTTCAACGTGTTATTAATAAAACAGAGCTAGGGGTTATGTGCTAGTATATAAAAGTTCAGAGCACCAATAATGCATTTTTTTTTAAATTCTCTTTATATATCTATGTACTGTCTGTCTTCCAAATAAATATACTTAAACAAATAAATATAAACAAATAAAAATTTGAGGTTGATCCGTTCTGTAGATTTGATGTGAAGAAGTACTAACGAACATTCAGTCAAACTTTCAAATTTATGATTCCTATTTATATTTATACTAGTTTCTTCCCGCGGCTTCGCACGCGTTTTTAAAGGTTTCTATCTCGTGAGAACTGATTTACCTATGGGATAAAAAGCCAATGTTTTTTTCAGGCCTAGAACTATACTGGTATGCAAAATTTGAGCCCGATCCGTTCACTAGTTTTGGCGTGAAGAGGTAACAAACATCCAAACTTTCGCATTTATAATACAGTGTGACGTGATTAGGTCATGTTATTTATATTAGATCCTAAGAACTATTGGCCAGATACTGAAAATTATTTCAAGATAGCTGCGTTAACCAGGCACGGCGAACGAATCTACGGGCTTCTGCTAGCCTCTGCTAGTTAACTTATAAAGTGGTATAAAACATCAAAAGAGCACCATCAAAGCTGCCGAACCCTATGAAAAACTGCCGCATCATTGAACAGACGCCAAAATTAACAACAACAAAACGAAAACAAGAAAAATAATTAATCAACGAGCTAAATAAATCATATTTCAGAGTTACGTAACCTCCGTTTATGTTTACGCGCGGTTTTCCTCAATTTCCACGCGACATCATGTTAGAAAGGGAGAGTGCTAGGTTGAGTTTTATGCGCGGTAGAGAGAGACAGCAGCACGAAGCGGGGCTCTGTTTCCCGGCGCAAGCGCACCGCTGAAAGCTCGCGACGCTAATACCTTCAGTCGTGAAGCGAAGCTCGGCCAGTGTAGACGTGTTTCGAGTGTATCGTAAAAAGGATTATTATCGAACTGGACTACTCTTTAGCGACTGTGTGGATTTTCTGTGTATGCTGAAACTTTTTCGCGTGTTTTCTTTATTATTTCCGGACAAAGTGAATAAACGGTTTTTCTTGGAAATCGGTGAGTATTTTGTTGTAATTAAATATAGAACGGCTGAGTTTATATGAAAACGTAATTAGTTTTATATTTTTGGACTGAGTCACTTTTCTTGGTATTGTTTTGATGATTAGATAATGTGCCTAAATTTATTCAATACTTGGAACCCATAGAAAACCAGAACCAAATTGTTTACACGTGCCTGAAAATATGGAAATAATAAATAAAACTTATTACAAATGCCTTTAGCTAGATTAGTAAAATAACTATCGAGCATAAGTATAAGAAAAAAACAGGCAAAACGCGATGACTTAATATAGGATCGCAGTTGCTATAATAGTTGGTTGGTGCATTGGCGGGCTTTGGATAATAGAGCGTGGATTCGGCATTGAACGTTTCTGAAACGAATCTATAAAAGAAGAGAGTCTTATTAGTGTACTGATTTATAAGGCCGGATATCTTTATTTAACTCTTTCGCGGTCTACAACTCACATGTCCTGCGGCGGGTCCTTGCGGGTCGCACCGTCGAGTCTGGGCAGTGAATGCGATATAGGAACTAACTCTTTCATGGCCTGCGACGTACATGTCCTGCGGTGGGTCCTTGCGGGTCGCACCGCCGAATCTGGGCAGTGAATGCGATATAGGTACTAACTCTTTCGCGGCCTACGACGCACATGTCCTGCGGCGGGTCCTTGCGGGTCGCACCGCCGAGTCTGGGCAGTGAATGCGATATAGATACTAACTTTTTCGCGGCCTACAACGCACATGTCCTGCGGCGGGTCCTTGCAGGTCGCACCGCCGAGTCTGGGCAGTGAATGCGATATAGGTACTAACTCTTTCGCGGCCTACGACGCACATGTCCTGCGGCGGGTCCTTGCGGGTCGCACCGCCGAGTCTGGGCAGTGAATGCGATATAGATACTAACTCTTTCGCGGCCTACAACGCACATGTCCTGCGGCGGGTCCTTGCGGGTCGCACCGCCGAGTCTGGGCAGTGAATGCGATATAGGTACTAACTCTTTCATGGCCTACGACGCACATGTACTGCGGCAGGTCCTTGCGGGTCGCACCGCCGAGTCTGGGCAGTGAATGCTGTTTATACAGAGCTTAACTTAACCGTTGAGGCAGTTTTTTTTTTAAATCAACGAAACCTAGTCCCGGAATTTTTCTAACATCAAGTTCTGCAGATCGTGCACTATTTGAACCGCGGGGGAAAACCAACCCGCCACTTCCTGCGTTCTACCACTCCGGCACACATCGCGTCGTCACCGAGATATCTCGGCAAAGAATCGAGTGTATCATAGCGAACCATTTGTACTGCTTATCACTGTATGGTAGGTTCACTATGCTAGACTTTTGAATCTTTTATTCGCCAACCAGAGAGCAAAAACCATGCCGTTTTAAAATCCAACGGACCTACCCTAAATCACAGATAATATAATAGTATATACTTAACTTAAGGTCATCATCAGTAACAATAGGGCCGTTTGAGTGTCCGAAGATGCTCTGTCCTTATTTAGCACTGCCTGGACTCGAACCCGCGTCTATTCAGGCAGTCGTAACGCGTAACACGTGTCAAACAATGTGTTTTTGTTGCTGATGGAACAATAGGTGGGATGGAGACGTTTGATCAACTATAAATTTTAAACTGTTATTTGCAGCCAACCAAAGATTAAAATAAACAAGTTTGAAAAATCCAAGTCTCTTGCATAAACTGCTTGCGGTATTAAGGAAAGAAAGCACTTTGAATTTTGGGTTTTGAAAAAACTACAGCAGAAAGAAATGGGATTCCTTAAACTGTTGCAATTTGGTAACATATTAATATTTTTATCGTTTTCGATTTCTAAGCGATAATGCCTGTGTCGGTGAAAATAATTGTTAGCAGTATATGAAATTTATATTATGTTTAATAATCGTTAACCTTATAAGCAAACAGAAACAAGTGTTTACCTCGTAACGACTGGTGAGTAGCAACTAATTAGTAATAAATAAGCTAAAGTGTTTGTAAACAGTAATTACTTAAGTGACTGTCTTTATCTTGTTGCATAAAAATAAACAAAAGTAAAGGTTACAAAATACACATGAGTAGGTGAAAATATAAAATGTCGTTATTAAAACATTTGAACTTGAAATTCATCGCAAAGATAATTATTTATACGTTTTCGGCCTCTGTGTCACCTCTCCTTTCTGAATTAAGTATATATTAAAGAATATCAAAAAATGTATGCACTCTTCCCCAAAAAAAGTTTTAGCACAAAAGCGACTCTATCATCCCCAATCAGCTCTGTCCTTTCCGGTAAGAATCCTCCGTGTGCCAAACACGTGGTTCCGTACGTGGCAAAAAACCGTCCCTACGCCGTTTCTGCTACGAATACAAGATGTATCTCTAAGATAGAGACATCTTTCTATCATCACTAGAACAGAGTATTTCTGTTAACAGAAGCAAGGCGTTTAATAATGAAGGTGTTAAAATCAAGCGAGATTTTGATGAAAAAGGTCACGTTTTTTTTTGGCATCGACAGCAAAAATGAACAATGAGACGATGATTTTTAAAGTTAAAAAAGCTAGAGTAAGGTTTGTTAGCTAAAGTAACCTAAACTGAGTACAAATGTAATGCAATACAACTCAAGTACTTAGGTATCGCCAGCGAAAGTAAAAAATTACACCGGCCAAGTGCGAGTCGGACTCGCGCACAAAGGGTTCCGTACCATTATCTAAAAAACGGCAAAAAATCACGTTTGTTGTATGGGAGTCCCCTTAAATATTTATTTTATTCTGTGAAAATTTCAACTTTCCAACAATCACGGTTCGTGAGATACAGCCTGGTGACAAACGGATAGACGGACAGCGGAGTCTTAGTAATAAAAGCAAGTGGAGAAAAGAACACAGGCGTATCAAATAAGCTGGCATTGGTAACGCATGTCGTAACGAAGAACTAAAAAGACATAAGGCAAGTTTCAATTGTTTTAAAATACTAAAATATTTAGGTCAAAACACAGATTAGGTGCCTATACTGTAAATATGTGTAAATAAATTCGCACTGAGCCAGTGCTGATTTATGAGCTGGTGACCGTTTGGTGGTGACAGATCGACGTTACGCACATTTGTTTAGATATAGTAATTCAGTTCGTTGACTCTAATGAGTGTTTTGAAACCACGTTGGCAAGGTTGATAAAAATACCTACTGTTTTAGGTTTAGCTTTAAAAATACCCACTTAATAATATGAGAAAGATGGACGGATTTTTCTACTAGATTTGGGTCGTATTCTAACTCAGAGAAACAGATAAAATTGACAGTGTTTAATTTTAAGAATTTGACCTTTTCTAATTGTACCTATATTTATTGTATTGATAGTTATACAGAGTTTATGATGAAATGATTTAAAATGCTGACAATTCTTAATCCTGTTGCAGTAGGGAAAGCACAGGGATTGTTGTCCAGTTTAGGGTAAATTCACAAAAACAACGTTGCATCGTCAATTTGACACACATTGCGTAAATTATTGAAGTTGAAGGAATGCATTTCATATGTTTTATGCATTTGATGACGATATGACGAATTTTTTCAATTACCTTCCACCCTTCTACGCTAGATCACAATTGCTTTGTTTGCCCTACTAAAGATATTATATTAATAAACGGCACGGATTTTGCGAAGTCCGAGGAAATCGAATGAGTTTTATCGACTTCTTTACAATAGCGTTCAAATTTTTTTGATCATTGTTTTTAGTATATTCTAAGGTTATTTTCGCGAGAACTCATAACAAAACACTGTTTTAATCGGATTGATCGCGTATATTTTATATTTTGTTTGAAAAGCCTCCGAAACGTCAGGTTATAAACAAAATATAAAATATACGCGATCAATCCGGTTAAAACAGTGTTTTATTCATTGTTTTTAGGTCAACCTTTTTTTATGTCTATACTCATTTGGTTGATCCCCTGTAAGTTGACTGTACTTCAGCAGATCGCTAAGAGACGGGAATGATTAGCTTAAAAAAAATTATGGAATAAAATTAGCTACGTAACGTGACGCAACTCACGCAACGAAACGGGAACCATTCATAATAACGTAGATGTGGACGTTTTATTAATCTTGAAAGGCAAAAAAGGAAAGGTTTATTTTGCCTTAGTAATATAAATAGAATACAACATTTTCAAGACCGTCTTATTATTTGGTAAAGCAAAAACAAACATCTGTTTATAGAACAGAATCACATTTTCAAGGAAAGTCTGTGAGTATTACAAACCCTGCCGAACCGCCATTGCAGTAATGGAAGCTTCGTAAACGTTAGATTATTTCTTGGAAATATATCATAGCAGTTTTATTGAATGTTCTTCGTAAAAGTGGATGAAAATATTTTTTGGCAGTCATCTGTGTTTTGTTTAACTATAGATATGGCAAAAAGTATAGGTAAGTCTGGCATTCACTTATAATGCTTACTTAGCTGACTTAATATACTTAGTTCGTAATCGTAATTACCATGTTATTCTCGAATTATAAAAGAAATAAGTAAGTATCAAGTCCGAACTGAAAAATAATTTAAAAAATTAGTATTTCTGTTACCGCTATAACAACAAATAACAGAATAAAATTAATATTTAAGGGCCAGAAAATCCAAGCCAAAAAATTTTTTGGCCGTTATTATAGATAATGGTACGGAACCCTTCGTGCGCGAGTCCGACTCGCACTTGGCCGGTTTTATTTAGTTCCATCACACAATTAATTGCAAAAAAATTAAAGTAAGAACATTGTAGGTATCATTAACGAGTTTCAAAATATTTATCCACGGTCAGGGCCAAAATGGCAATAAAAGCTTCCTCGAAACTTCAAAACACAATAGAAAACATTCGGCTGGATTTGCTGTTTATAGTTCTAAAGATAGCTCCCATTAGTGGTGTTTAGTTTAATTTTAAGCACAGTACTTGCATAAATTATAAAATTTTGCATAAATTGCATTTTGCAACATTAGCTTCTGCCATTCACCTAGTCTAAATTCAATCTTTAGTGCTTCGCGACGCGTCGTCACCAAGATAGAATTCCAATTTTGAATACTTCGATTTACTTCTCTTTTTCATTGTCACTGTTCTATTTTCGAACTGTACGATTCTATGCGGCCAGTGTCCCGATTCCGTCGCCCTTCTGTACTCGACCAAAATAATGTTTGCTGTCGCTTGCAATAAAATAAAATACTTACTAAATTGAACTCTGTTCTGAACGTGGTAAATAACCATTTCTCTTATTATTAAACTTATACCTACAAGTACCTTTAACTTGCCCACCAAATAAACATATTAATGTTTGATTTTTACTGATATATGTTTTTTTATTGTCAGTATTTGTGTGTTCATATTTTAAGTTACTTTTATTTGTGAAGTGAGTTCCTAAATACTATATATTTCCTTTAACAGTAGGTATTGAAAAAAGGTTAAATTATTTTCTTCAAACCGGATACTTTTAGGTAGGTAGGTACCGAGTTTATTAATGCCTTCCTTAGATTATTGAGGAAGTGACCATTAGAAAACTTGTTAATGTGATCCTTATAAAACTCAAATAAAATTTTATGAACAAAACTAACAAAAATCCCGAAAATCATTTATAATATAAAAAAAACTATGGTTTATAATGACTCTACCTCTATGGCATGTTCTGTAGAGAATTAATAATTTTAGTTTAGACAGTAGAATAGGACACAAGTTGCATAATAATCATCTTTGTCTCTATGGTCTTGTCTATGGTCATTTGAAGACGTAATACGCCGACGCCGTTGAAAATCGTCGGGTTCCTTATTATTATTGGTAAAGGACCATGTCACTGACCTTATAATAGATTCTAACGTATGTCCATGTCTTTAACAATAACGTTGAGTTTGACTGTCTTTTCGAAGTAACATTACGTAAAACTAATAACGTTACGATATGTATAATAAGTAATACCTAACGCAACGAAGAAACTAGGATTCGAAAAAGCGTTACATCAATTAATAGTAGCCGATAAAACAGTTTTTTTCATTTTTCGCAGGCACCTAGGTCCCGTCATAATTATAATTATCAGCTGCACAGCAATCCAATTAGTTATAAAATGCCTTGTAATTGTACCTTTAGATACATGAGTAAAGTGTGGTGAAAAAAAATTATTTTTTATTTACAACTATGCAGTTTTGAATTTGTACCATCTTTTGCCAAATGTTAAAGAGTGACTCCAGCAAAAAAAATTGCACAATTCGCAAAAGGGATGGAATCCCTACTTACAAGGAAAAATGGTTTTCAACACACAATATTCGGAAGGACAGCAGGCGAAGTTCTACCACGAGGTAGACATAGACATGTTATTATTATTATTATTTATTATAGACATAGACATTCATTTATTTGCTGCTGCAGTACAAAACATAAGTAGGTACATGAAAATATAGTTTGAGAAAAAAAAAAGTAACAGTTTAACATCGAGAACAAACACAATTTCACAAAACGCGCGCGCGCGTCGCGTGTTTAATTCCCACCTCGGGACAAAATGTTAGAAGACCTGCAGATACTTGTTCCGGGTTTCCTGGGTGTTTTCTATGAAAATAATAATAAAATAATAAATAATCGCATTTATAATAAAAATATTATAAATGCGAATGTTTAGATGTTTAGATGAATGTTTGTTATTTCTTCACGCCAATACTACTAAACGGATCAAGCTAAAATTTTGCATAGATGTACCATCGCCTGGTATCAGCGTACGCTACTTTTTATCCCATAAAACAGCTCCTATGGGATATAAATAGCCTTTAAACGATTCCATAGACAACGAGTGCAAAGCCGCGAGCTGAAACTAGTATTCCACAGTTCTCTTGTCATGTGAATTATCATTCGCACATCGTGTGGACAAGGAAGCAATGATGTACTACCGGATATCGGGTATGACGCCTGTCTTGTCTTGACCTATTACATAGATAATAATAGACGTGGAAACAGACTTTCCTTTGGATAGAGTTGACATTGACACTTTACTGGTGACACTTTACCAAGAGCTTTATTTATACAATACAATACAAAAATTCTTTATTGTACACTTCGATCAAAAATAAGTAGTTCGCGGCGCAAAGCCGGAAATTTTTGATCGAAGATTGTAGGTGCACGAGAAAATAACATAACAAAGAGACATCACATAAGTACAATGGGCGGCCTTATCGCTTAGAAGCGATCTCTTCCAGGCAACCTTGGGATGGAAAGAATTGTGCATTTAAGAAAGCTGCGTTTATCTTACTGTACATGATACATTTTCGTCGGACGAGTAGCGAAAGTGACGAAATAGGCATGAGACGAGTTAAGGTGACTGACGAGATGCAGAAAGTGACGTCATAGGAAAGTGACGTGATATAGAGGAAGACGAAATAGCGAAAGTGACGACTGATCAACGCAACCATATTTTTAATAGTATTCTCTGAGGACTTAGAGATTAATGGGGCTTCGCGGTAATTTTCTAAATTCTGCTCTCACCGTTTTAAAGATTCTCTAAAACTAATGTACTTACAATAAGTAATAAAAAAAAGTCGAGCAATGATGCCATTTCCTCCACTTTTCTCTTTCCTATGCGGTCTCTTTTACTTTTACATGAACTACATGACAACGGCTTTCTCTTTGATCTGATTCATATATAGTTTTTTTATATTACAGCCAAATTCGATGTCAAATGTTTGTAAACTAACCGCTCTTTCTAAACCTAAAATTCACTCTGCGGCGTCTTTTCTTTAAACGCAATTTACATGAATGCCGATTTAAGATCTTTCCTTCAGAACAGAACTCAACGCTATGCAAGTGAGTTGTTTTTTTTATCGTGGTTTGTTAACAAACATTTCACATCGAGTTTGGCTAGTGTATATATTTATGATCTCTGAGAGAGATGGTTCTAATATTCGTTTTAAAAGATACGACTACTACGACTACAAAAAAATTTACTTAAGTATTAAAAAATTTCTTTACTGAACTTACTAACATCTATAGGTACTTATGTGTCTAACATTTACATTGTCTGTAATGTAATGTACTACATTAGACACATAATATGAAAACTGTATCATATTTTATAAACTACACCGTTTAATTTTAGTCGTCGACAAAAACACGAAATTATCCACAAGAATATCGTCTATAATTTTGTTTCGTCTCATAAAAAAACAATAGTGTACGAAAGTGCATTCCTAAAACATTTGGATGTTTCAAGTGTTTCCCAAATGGGACTATTAGGGAGCCACAAGTCACGGCAGTGGGAAACACGACCGCAGTCCAAATGGGACATTAACTTACACTTATCATTCTGTTGTCTTTTTAATGGCATTCTAGATTTTACAACTAAAGTATTGTTTTTAGGGTTCCGTACCCAAAGGGTAAAACGGGACCCTATTACTAAGGCTCCGTTGTCCGTCTGTCCGTCGGTCACCAGGCTGTATCTCATGAACCGTGATAGTAAGGCAGTTGAAATTTTCACAGATGATGTATTTCTATTGCTGCTTTATCAACAAATACTAAATAACAGAATAAAATAAATATATAAGGGGGCTCCCATACAACAAACGTGATTTTTTTGCCGTTTTTATAGATAATGGTACGGAACCCTTCGTGCGCAAGTCCGACTTGCACTTGGCCGGTTTTATTTATAACGTGTGGTGCAGGCTATATACATAATGGAGTAGGTAGTACTGAAAATACTTTTAAATTATATTTTACGTATTGTTTATTTAGTCAAAATCCAGCTAAAATTAAGTGTAAAGACCTAAGGTAGTAAAACTTAAGTTTTTTTACATATTGTTTTACCTTCGTTATTATTTCACTCTTTATCTAAAGCACTAAAACACTTTGCCAGAATAAATAACTCGGATAAAGCTAGAAATACACATATTTATGCCTCCTTTACATAAACTTGTAATGATTTTTAATACGCTATAAGGTACGCCTATTACCGATGCTGGGAAAGTCTAGAAATAATGTAAGAATGATTATTTTATGGCTTTTTGCATTAACTGCTATTCAAAGTTGTAACTTTAGATTAGACACGAGACATTGAATATATTAAGTATTGCCAGTGTGGTAGGAATAATCCTCACTTATAGGGTATATCGGGGTATGATCGGACGAGGGGGAAGACCGTATGACACTAATTGTAGCCGAATTAAGCCATATTTTCTTATGATGACCACATTTTATGCCGATGCCATCAAATGGAGTCGTAGAAAATGGTGGCAGGTGGTGGTGGTGTAATTTTTAATTATACATTATAAATGCGAAAGTGTGTTTGTTTGTTTGTTTGTCCCTCCATCACGCCCTAACTAAGCAACCAATCGACTTGATAGGTATTGACCTTACTTGAGTTAGTTGAAAGGATGGAAAGTAACATAGGCTTTTTGTTCTCGTGAAACATCAAATTCCCGTGGGAGATTTATGGGAAAAATTTCCTTTTTATCCTCCTATAAATGTGAAATTCGAATTTAACGCGGGTGAAACCGCGGGGAACAGCTAGTACTTTAACAAAATAAAATAATTTTAATTAAATTGTACGGAAAATTAGTGTATTTGTACTAGGTAGTACGATGCTAATTTCTGGCCGAATAAAAAAAAAGAAGAACGCAAAAAGGCAAACATGTTCCTAATTCAAAAAGGAAACTCCGTAATTTACGCAAGTGGACGCAAGAATGTAGGTCCAACCATTTATTAAATTCGTAGCGTATGTTCAATTTGATCCATTTAATCCATCTAAAGCCGACTTGATCCAATAAAATAAGCCCTGTGATTGTCTCAAATCACGAGTGCAGGCATTATCTTCGATTGCCTGACCACAAATAAAGATGCTACCATGAAACGAAACGTAAATCAAAATCCACCAACGAAAATACAACTTTATGTAACAGGTTTAGCAGTTAATATTGCTTGGTGTAACCAACGATTACGTTCCGTAGTAGACGAGATGCAATAAATTTCAATTAGACCTGTCGACAGCTTATGACAATTGTCTCTTTCGGTTGAGATTTGACTAGACGTTTTATTTTTCGTGATTGGAGCCGTCGGTTTAAAAATAAAATTATGCGTTATTTTTATTCGCATCTCGTGTCGAAACCAACTGATATCCATAGGTACTAATATTATAAAAGCGAAAGTAGGTAATAATGTCTGTCTGTTAGGTATCTTTTCACGGCTGAACAGATCTTAATGAAAGGCAGGGTAGTAAACGGTTTCCCGGGGACGGGAAAAAGCTGTACAGTGTGGGCAGTGATTTTTAAACACAAACAGCGTGGAAGTTGATATTCCGGCCAAAATCTTCAATTCAAATCAAAATCAATCAATCAATTCAAAATCCCTTTCTTTGGGTAGGCATTAAAGATGCAAAAATCGTAGATCCAACTTAGCAGAGTCTGTATTCTGTAGGTATCTACCTAAAAATAAAATTGATATTTTATAGAAATGCGAAGGTGTTGCGGCTCGTAATGAAATAAAAACACAAGTATAGCATTGATCTTTGCCACTATGCCTCATAAAGTGTCGTAGAAATATTAAATAATGTTTAATGGTGGCGGCGTAGAAATATTAATAATGTTACATTAAAATAATTGTAAATATTACAAACTTTATTCAACTTAATAAAGAAAATATATTCCTTGTTAGTTAAGCTTATGAACACGTACAGGTTTATTAAAGATATCAACTGCTCAGAAAATAGCAAGTTTGTCAATAGGTACAGACAACTTGCAAAGACATATTTACGACTTTTACAACTCGCTAAGCTCCTTTGCAAGTCAATAAGAAGCTGTCTAAAAATAACCTGTTACTATTATCTCATCATCTTTATGTATTTACATAAACACACTTTTCATTCAATGCACACACTATTAATATTTCTTGGGCATCAGAAATCATGCCCACTTCCTTGAACGTGAGGAGTATTTCGATATATTCCATCTTTCTCTCTCGTAAAGTTTTCCAGGAAGGATGAAGCGAGATGGTGGCTTGCAGTCAATCATCTATATTCGTGGTGGTTGTTGAATTATCTAAACTTCCGGTCCGGAGGAAGTCAATGACTTGAGTTTGAGAGTTACCTAGCTTCTAGGATTCCGTAGGTAAATGGCATACGTGGAACCTTATCCTAATGCACTTGACGTAGGTTGTAAACGAAAAGACGGATAACCGACGCTGTTGCTGGTTTAGTTGCGAGATAAATTTTAGAAAGATTTACGACAAACCAAGTTGTATGTATTTTGTGAATATAGGAGGAATTAAAAAGAAATGAATAAATTAATATTGATACCCGCACAGTATCATCTAGCCCCAAAGAGAGCAGAGCTTGTGTTATTAATTATGAGTGCGACACATAGATCTTTTTTATTTTAAATAAGAGATAACATAAGATTTGACACATTTGCGGATATCCACTAGGGAACTCGTCACTTTGCCTGATCCAACACGCACTTAGCCGCTTTTATTGAAATGTTTATGATCAATGAAATTGGGTTAAGTGGAGAAGGCGATGAAAAAGCTAATAATACTGTGTATTTGGGAAATACATTCCAAAACTACTAAAAACAAATCGGAGATTTGAAAGTGATCAAAGAATATCATTGCTTAGTTGAAAGTGGAGTCAAAACAATAGATAATGTAGGATTTGAAGACCTCTGTGGCGCAGTGGGCGAAGGTCTGCCTACGACGCAGGGGGTTACGGTATCGATTCCCGCCTCGGGACAAATGTATGTACGATCTGCAGACGTGCATACATTTGTAGAGATATATATTCTACAGAATAATTGGAGTCTATATTTTCACTTAGGAAGATTTCTCTCCACTCTCTGGTGGTTCCCGGGCGTCAGTCTGGTCTGCACTTAGTGACAAGTACGTCTGGCTCCAGTTAGGTAGAGGCTCGTACAATGAGATCGCTATATTGGTATCTTTACATTTGATGCACTACCTCCTTATTGGGACGCGGACGGGACAGAGTAATCTGTAGAGAAGAATACGAGTTGACAATATTATTTTTTGTCGATTTTCAATAACAATATTGCACCTAGATTTGTGGGTAGCTTCTTTTAAGGGTGTTGATATACAAATTGTTATTTTAATCTGTTAGAAATTATTTTTGTAAGGGTGTCGATGCCGAATTTTCAAGAGTTTTCACAGAAAATATCGCACGTGCGCAACGAAAAACAAATCTGGTTCTTTGAAAACTATAAAATATTTGCTCCCGTCTTTACCGAAAACTCAGGGTGTTAAGGAAGGAAGACCAATTGTTATCAACTTAACCATAATTTTCCAGGCACCTATTTAAAATTTATTCAGTTAGATAACAGAATCTCACGTCCAACCAAGTTGCCAGATTCCAGCGAAAGCTAATGCATTCAAATTGCTTTCCGTCTCACGTTTTTATTGTCGTGAACTTGGCGTATATTTACCTAGAAAATGGCTATACTGACATGTTTTATTATGAATGCTAATGACCCCTTCTGTCAAGCTGATTGATGGACCTATTTTATTGATACTCAATCATTTAAATTTAAAACCGTTATCTTGGGTATATTGAGGTTTGGTTTATGTTGAATATGTTTTGCGTAAATCATTAACAATGTTTCCCTTAGTCACTTTCACCTATCTATCTTTTTTATAAAAATTATAATGCTGGATAACTTGAAAAACATAGTTAATTATTACTGAAAGACCACGACAATTCAAATATGGACTAATTGTCTTATTTGTTTAGTGGCATGCTATTTACATAATTATAACATGATTGACGTGAGTAAGAAGTACAATTTTATCACATAATAGAGACTCCATTTCTTTCTTAGTAATAAGACACAGTTGTCTGTAGTGTCTTGGCTCCCCCAATCCAATCCAGTGGCCTATAAGTGGAGGAATCACAATAATCCTTATCCTTATGACCTTTGTAACAAGAACTGCTATTGTTAGGCATATTTCAATTTGATAGCTTGTTACTCTCTTACGTCTTTGGTAGGTTCACCATTTACTTGTTTTTGCTTCTACAAAAAATAGTGTAAGCTTTAAATTTTTCCGCTAGTGGAGACAAATTTTAGTGAAGAAAATGAATTAACGCTTAATTCATAAATATACACATAATAGATAATAAGTTTGGACTTGTCTATAAGCTTGTTTTGTAAGCCTAAAGAAATTATTGTTATTGATTTCTTCATTCTTCGATTTCTTTTTACATTATGTGCTTTACTTTAGGAACAGCTAAGTTCACTTTTGCTGACAAATTTCATTTTTAGGGTTACGTACCTCAAAAGGAAAAAAGTAACCCTTAAAGGATCACTTTGTTGTCTGTCTGTCCGTCTGTCAACCCTCTTTTGTCAGAAACGCGTGGAGGTAGCGAGTTGAAATTCACATCATATACTCCTTCGATAAAAGTAAAAAAGGAAGATGAGGCATTCCCATCTCAAAAGTGTATGACTCAAGTTAGGTTCAACTATGTTCGCTTACCTCAGTCATAGATTCGTTGCCTCTTGGAACCGTAATATAAATAAAAGTTATAAGTCAACGCAATCAAAAGTTACAGCCAAATGTGTGTAATCAAGGATCAAGACATCAACATTATGTGTTTTAAAAATATAGGAAACTTTTAGTAGATCTTAACCACTACTCATGCCATATAAATCCTCTCTCGTAGATGAAAATAGGCCAAAGAATGATGGCCACTGTACTTCTGCTAAAATTGATACTATAGATAAAGTTATATGCATCATTATAGGCATCTCAGGACCAAACGCAGGTGTTGATACCGTACTTACATTGTACGTGTTAAAAATATTAATTGTGTTCCAACTAGGAACCACATACCATGGCATGGCACACATACATTACCGTTAATTTTTATATAGTTAGTTAATGGTTGTTTACAATTGATTGGCTCTGTCTAGGCTAACAGATTATGCGTAGATATAGGTACTTAAAATCACAATCACAAGATATTGTTTTAAGTATTTTCTGTAAGCCGCGCGATAGAGAAGAAGCTTTACAGATTTCAACGGAACACTTAATGAGTAAGTATGAAACTTCATACTTTTCTATCAAGGTACCTATTAAAGTCAAATAATAAAAAATTAAGAAAGTATTTTGGGATCATACTCTATACAATAATGAAAGAATCAGCAAAATCGATTAACCATTTGGCGGAGATATCAAGTAACATAACGTAATATAGTCGTCTTGGGCACGCTTACGACTGGTATTGATATGGATCAGTTGAGCTACTTGTAGTTTGTTTGCAACAGTCTGCAGTAAGCTCAATTGTTTCAATTGTAAATACTAGTTTTAATTTAATTCTATTATTTGATTGTAATTTTCTTTGTTAATAAGGTATAAAGTAACATAACTACATACATAAAAAACATACCTACAGCGGAATTGTGAGCTTTTCCAGAAAAATATACAAATTGTTTATTGCCGTTTGCTTTCGAGTTAGGTATGCAATTTCAAATGTTATTAACAATAAATATAATAAAAAATAAATAATGCTGGACAATTCACACAGCATTATTTAGCCCCAAGCTAAGGAGAGCTTGTGTTATGGGTACTAGATAACTGATATACATAATATAATACAATACATAGACAGATATTTTTTACTATACATAGAAAACGACCAGAACACCCTAAACAAATGTCTGCAAATCGTACACACATTTGTCCCGAGGCGGGAATCGAACCCGCAACCTCCTGCGTCGTAGGCTGACCTTCGCCCACCGCGCCACATCGGTCGTTAAATACTGAAACAATAAAGATATCTCTGAAAACCCAGTTCAGATTTGTTCTCTGGCTAATTGTGTTTAATGTATGAATTCATTTACATGGATTGCTTTTGCCTTGTGCTATTTATCTTGGCACGGTCCAATATTACGTCAAGAAGAATTCCTTTTGCGTCTATCTACATAGTCCTCGGAGATGCAACTGAATGCATAAACGATGCTTGACCTTTAGTGCTGATAATGTTGCGTTCTTTATTATCATATCTTAAACTAGAAAGGTAATGTCTGGTGTAAGGTGTAAGGTCTGTCTTGTTTTTAAGCTTACCTGCATCGTTAATTGGCATTGGTCCATTTTTTGCATCTACTTTATTCTCTTATTTTTATATGTTGATACAGAAGTACCTAAGAGTTCTGTGACTTGATAGTTTTTACTTAAAAATGTTAATGCTTGATTTTGGATTTTTGATTGTAACAGACTGACTCTTTTCGAACGAAGGTATGGGACTTTTCGAATAACTTACATACAAACTTATCATGGGCTCTTTTTCTATCATGCGGATTCCCCCGACCGCGTGCGGATCTGGTCCATATGCGGGGCCTACCACGGGCCACCCGAAACATATAATTTCTAGTATTTTTTTCCTATTACGCGGACCGCACGCGAAACGCTGATTGGCTGGAGCAATAGGGATAATGACAATAGGTAGGTTACTAAAATCACCAAAATGATGTAGGTATTTACCTAATTCTACCTAAGGCATAGATAACAAAAGACGTAATTATTACATTTTTATTTTGATAATTTCATGATTTCTATGGTAAAGGTCTGACTTTCTTCTCTGGGCATTATGATGTATCTTCATCAGACAGACGATGTCACCAGTATGCTAGCGTTTTTGAGCGAAATCGAAATTCATCATTTTTAAAGCAAATTTTCCCGTCCAAGAAATATGATTAATTTATATTCAGTAGATTATGTCTTAAAATATTTCGGAATAGTTTCTCAAAATCAGTTAGGTCATCAATCAGGTTTCGAGTGGCTCGCACGCAGGCCTGATCCGCACACTGGCGAATATCCGCATGACAGAATGAGAGTCCTTACAGCGGGATCAGTTCTATAAAAATAAAAAATATTTTGTAGTAAATTAACTCTAAAATATTTTTTTAAAACTATTTTAAGTAATCGATGATCAAATCTCTTACCAACATCATGACGGCAAGAGAAATAACTATTTGACAAGAGATTTGTTAATTGTTTAGTTAATCACTAACAACTTACGAACTATTCGCTGTTACGGTCATCATAAACATCACTTTACACACCGTTACCTATGGTATTCAAATCATTGTTCAGTAGATTCGAAACGATCCTGTCACGACACTAACATGGAATTCAACAACAAAATGCTAATGATCTTGTCAGAATTGACAGTTCGCCGTCCGGAATTAGGACACACATTTGAATTCAGGGTGTTGATTGATACAGTATTGTTTTTCTTTGGGGAATTGGGTCGTTGTTTTGCGATACTAACAAATAGGTACGTATGTGTAACAATGCTTTTGTTACAGTGTTGTCTAAGTTCTGTTAAGGTGGTTCGTCGCGGGTTGGCGCGAGATTGATTTTATAGTGATTTTATATTTTTCTGAGTTCCACAAGCAATAAAACTGGCGGAAGAGTAATTGCCGCAAATAGTAAACCAAATCTCTCTTCTCACAAATGAGAGAGCGAGAAATGCTAAAAAATACTAGTGAATCTAAGTTGGTTTTATCATGAGATTATTGAAAATGTTAAACGATTTGCGGCAAATTACTTTTTCGCTAGTTTTCACTCAAGCATAGACAGACTAAGCTTTCATAAATACGGGCCTAAGAGCTGTACCTAAGCTACATGACGGATTGATGCATCGACCAAACCGTATTTCGTTTATTTGTCTTTAGTCTTGAACTCAGTTTACACTCCGTTTAACAATGAGACCGTCAACGAAATCAGGTGTCAATTGTCATTCCATAGTTTGATCAGCAGCTGGTGTGAACAACGCCATCTATTGTCTCAAGCAGATGGTATCTCAGCAGAATTGTCATTCCGACCGCACGATGTTTCTGCGACGCATCTAGAATACGCCGCTTGGTTCTTGGAAACTTTTTTTAATGAAAAATATGTCAAAGCCCGTAAAGTATTCCCGTGCGGGTGTCGTGTCGAATGGGCGATTCGTTATTTGTGTTGGAATTGATATGTATCGCTCAAGGCGAATGGTTTTAAAATAAATTGCGTGGACACACGTTCCTCTTACTTTCCTGTTGAAAATGATGAAGAGTCTGTCTTGTTTGTTTGTTTGACTAACGAATTCCGTATCTAACCTACGTATTAGGTAGATACCTTTTATCTCCTTTTATACGCAATTCAAGGTCAAAACGAAGCTTTCTCAACGAAGGTTTTCAACTTTATCATGGACATCATCACTTTCATCCCTTCTAAGACACCTACCTACCTATAAGACAATTAGGTACTGTTTGCTTGAAGAAATCACTCAAGCATGACTACACACACACTCTAGCACTATGACTGAGTAAGCTTTCTGTAGCTGTCCCCTACACAAGGTCGTCATTCTAGTAGACGTTGAAATGACCCTTTAAGACCGACATCTACAAAATAAATCACCCTCATAGGAAAAAGGTCTAATTTATTTAGTCTATACGCTAACGTGACTTGTTTTGGTGTGGCAAACAATAATTTTTTCATCTCGGAAAGAGCAAATTGCTCTTCGTTATCTAAATGCAAAAGCCGTTTTTATCCGCTAGAGGATAAAGTAAATTGAATTTAGAACATCGTGTGCACGATGTTCTAAATTCACGCTGTCTCTCGCTGAGGTGGGATGAAAAGTTACGTGTTGCACTAGAGTGCAAAGATTTTTTACCTCGTGCTCTTTTGATTCCCTCGCTGACGCTCAGGATTCTAATTTTTGAAATACTCGCTGCGCCTGTGTTTCACTAGAATCCGCTTGCTCGGTCATCAAAACTGAGCACGCGGTTAAAAAGCAACTTTGCACTCTTGTATACCAAATTTATTAAATGGTCTAAAAAACGCCACATCGTTCAAAACCAGCGCAGATTTTGCTAGTTGTAGCAAGTTAAGCACCCGCCTACGAATCCAGCACAGTGCTTCATTGTTGAATCTTTCTTCAGCGACCCATTTCCAATGTCTGGTAAGTATAAAAGTTATGAAGTATCGGGGCTGAGAGGAAATCCGTATTATGAAGTGATTCAGTGAATTTTGGGATGTTTGCTGCAACATCCGTTTGCGGCAGAAGTGTATTGACTTCTGCACGTGGCTTAGTTCCTGGTAATATAAATGTTTCTATTTAATCAAAAATTCTCAAAATCAATAACTTTATCTCTTTAGTCACAAAATAAGCACTCAGACAATTCAAATTTTATACTATACTATTTATAACAGCTTTATAAATAGTAATTATTATCAAATAAGAAATAAGGTGTTATTGATTTTAATCATCGATTTTTTGTCCACAAGTAGAAGTGAAAAATAAACCACTAAGTAAGTTTCTATATCACTTAAGTGTCTAATCTATATTTATTATGCCTATCTAATCTAAGTCTAAATATAGTACCATAGAAAAGCGTTATTAAAGTATCGTTTGAAGCTTGATCGCGTGATGTCTGAGCAAGCCTTCATAATACGGGCCTTAAACACACACACCCACACACATGTACACAATTAAAATAAATAAATTAATACTGCTGGACAATCCACACAGCATCATCTAGCCCCAAGCTAAGCTGATCTGATCTACAATACACCACATAGATAGTTTTTTTTATCAAACAAAGACGCCGATGCTGGATGCGACAAGCTGAAGGCATGGCGTTATGGCACTCATTAGTACCATATTAGTCCACTGCTGGACATAGGCCTCCCCTATGTCCAGCAGTGGACTAATATGGGCTGATGATGATGATGACGTAGAAAATACCTTGAACACCCGAAACAAATATTTGCAGATCATGTACATGTTTTACATGTAGAGCCAACGCTTAGACTTTACCTATGTCGCATTGTACGTGACTGGAATTGCAACCAAACAAGTGAAAATGAAAAGAGTAAGACAAGAAATATGCCTTGTAAATTCCTTTCCAAAATTAGGTTACAAAGTTCCGGCTGTCTGAGTAGAAGACGTGGAAGGAAATACGTCTACGTTCTTTTACGTTTTATCGACGTACATTAACGTAACATAACGTATGCGGTTACACAGCGTGCCTATCCTTTTCCTGTGATGTGGCGTTTCGAAAGGTTAAACAGCGTGTCTTAGAAAAATATATTATTTTTGTTGAAGTTCCTATAATTCATCTCTACAAATATTATAAAGAGGAAAGATTAGTTTGAATTGAATTGGCTCCGGAACTACAGGACCGATTTGAAAAATTCTTTCACCATTAGAATCCTACATTATCCCTGATGAACATAGGCAATAAAATATACCCGTGCGAAGCCAGGGCGGACCGCTAGTTATTTATAATTTGCCTATTTATGATTTACTAGCAGCGCCTCGCGGTTTCACCCGCGTAGTTCCCGTTCCCGTGGGAATTCCGGGATAAAAAGTCTATGCTAGCCTATGTTCTATTCCTTACTATAATCTATGACAGCCTCTGTGGCGTGGTGGGCGAAGGGCTGCCTGCGACGCCGGAGGTTGCGGGTTCGATTCCCGCCTCGGGACAAATGTGTGTACGATCTGCAGACATTTGTTTAGGGTGTTCTGGTCGTTTTCTATGTATAATAAAAAATATCTATCTATGTATTGTATTATATTATGTATATCAGTTATCTAGTACCCATAACACAAGCTCTGCTTAGCTTGGGGCTAGATAATGCTGTGTGAATTGTCCAGCAAAAAAAAAAAAATCTATGTCTGTGCCAAATTTCATCCAGATCCGTTGAGCCGTTCTGGCGTGATTGAGTAACAAACATCCATCCATCCAAACTTTCACATTTATAATATTAGTGGGATTATATTCATCCCAACCTAAAATGTTCATATTTTGTGATAGTTGCAGTTTTCACAGTCGATTTTCTACGACAGAGAAGCACTTTCTCTCATTTGATTCCCAGTAAAAGTCGAATCTTTTCAGTATTTTTACACTCTGAACGTACAACGTACCTACGCGACATATCTATGGATACAAACTATGGATCATCTAATACTGTCGGGCTCCGTTTAACTATTCCTCAGATGTTTATTTTCGGTCAGGGAATGACTTTTTATGCGGATGCAATCGTTTTAATAGTCCTAATGTGGCGCCGTATTTCTGTAAGTACATACTTTTTTAAGTTATGACTATTTTTGTTAAGTATCCTCTTGCTTAGGTACTTTTTAAAATAGGTTTTGAGTTTTCTAACATAGGCCCCATATTATGAAAGCTTACTCAGTGATAGATCAATGCTTGAGTAACGTTTGTGCCATAGAAAAAGGTTACTTAAGTATAGATCGATAATCGAGCAAACGTTTTCATAATATGGTTCTTAGAGTGTTTTATATAGAAACATTATACATATATACAGGGTTATTGGTAAATTAGTGACAATACGTGAACTGCAGGTTCGGCCCTTCATCACAAACACGTTTGTGAAGACGCCACGTCTTAATTCTTAATTTTGGTATTGGCAATTCAATAATCGTTCGTTAGAAAGGTTTTATTTGAAACTCAACTTAAAAACAACTCTGCCCTGAATTAACAGAAGATATGAGAGTGAAAGATCGGTCTTAAGTATATAACTCATTGGGTTCCAGGCAAAGATGTTTTTTCATTTAGTATCAGAGGTGACTTATATTTCTTTTTTGAATTTAGCCTTGGCGTCTTCACGAACGTGTTTGTGATGATGGGCAGGACCTGCAGTTCACGTATTGTCACTAATTTACCAATAACCCTGTATAGAAACCCCTGTTTTGAACTTAAATGGGCAGTGTAATTTTTAGCACATAATCTCTATGAAAACTGACCAAACTTACCACACCAAAAAAATCACTTTAAAGTTTTATTTTATGCATGTTCAGTTAGTTTGTACTTAAGTACCACCTATTTGAGGATACCTATACACTAAGTTATGTACGTACATACACTTCACATGACAAAGTTGATTTGATAGCCAAACAATTAGAGTCTGTAAGTGATGCATTGGCCAAAGGCACCTTGGCAGTGACCAAAAACATAAAGAGACATTATGACATCAGAATGTCAGACTAATGTAGGAGTCTCTGCAATTACTTTATTGAGATTGGTGCCGTGACAGAGATAATTTGGAATGCCGCACAATGGCTGTAATCTAGGGTTACTTGCAGGTACTTGTTCCTACGTACACTTTATCCTGACTTTTGTTTTTAGACAGATTTTCAGTTAACACGTTTGAATATTTATACTAAACGAGTTTTGTAAAGGAAAAAGAGATGATATAAACTGTGAAATAATGATAAGTAAACTTTAACATCGATAGAAAAATTCATCTAAGTATTCAAGTCGGTAATGTAAATATTTTGCTAAAAACCAAGGACTTTTCCAATAACCCTGTTTAGAACAGGTATGAAAATAAAACGACCTATTTTTTTAAACAGATATTTAACAGAAGTGTTGAAAAATAGTGATGGGCAGTGTTGATGAAATGTTTATCGAATGTCATGTCGAAGTTTCGGCAATTTGTCGATACATAATAAATGCTTACGTGTCAACATTTTTAAGAGTATTTTACCTAAATGTGAAATAATAATTTTGATGTTTATGCAAATGTACCCACTTTTATAACTTTGTCTCTCTCCCAATAAGGTTTGCTGGAAGAGAACTCTTTTTAGGGCTAAGCTCGCCTTTGCAATATTTTTTTTCTTGCTTAATGTTTTATTATTGTATTTTTTGTGCAATAAAGAACAAATAAAAAAAGTAAAAAAAAACGGAAGAAGGAAACTTCACAAACGAAATAACCATTTTCTAAAGGAGCTCTGTTAGGTCTATCAAATGACAATCTTATACCCAAAACCTAGGTGATTATGATTCAAAACTACAAATAGTAGAAAAGGAAAAAATATTAGTACGTAGTAGGTAAGTTCACAAACAAAATTAAAACCAGATATATCTTTTCGTACAAGTAGCATGAAGCACTGAGACAGAAATAGCATCGATAAATTATTGTGCGCTGTGAAAACTTCAGCAGGCTATGGAATAAATAACCAACAGTCAGATTGCGAATTAAACAGACAAGTATTTGCATTTTAGTCCAATTCATCCGTTGCTGCAATAATTATAGGCATATTTATTGCCAATAAATAAAGAATGAGTGAAAAATTATAATTGAATTCATTTGGTGCAATAATAGCCATAAATACAATAATTATTGTCACTGTAGGTAATCATTATATTTTTATTGGTAATAAATGACAAAAAAATGCCAAATGATCTCATAAAAACGAATATGTGTATCAGTCATGCCTTACATTAAAAATAAGAATTATTGACTCAAATGTAAAAGGTAGCTTATGAAGAAAATAGGAGGGAAAAAATTAAAAATATTTAAATTTATTAAAGTAAAAGTTAAATTAAATTATTTCGCTTCTTCAAAAACAAATAGCGTTCATGAGCTGCCTCCAACAATCGACTCCCTGCTGCGGCTACGATATCGTCGGTCCATCGAGTGTATGGTCTCTCAACACTCCGTATCGCGTTGAATCGCGGTCGCCACGTTTCATTGATGAAAGACAGCAAATTTTTACGACCTCTACGATTAAATATTCACAATAGCTACCCATAAGGTACTTACATTGTACAAGCTTGATACCACGAGGCTTCAGTCTCGACTATTGCGCAATTCAATACACGTCTGAGATTGGGTAGCTAACGGCCCGCGCGCTCAATTGAATAACGATTTTCTGCGCGGGCGCACTCCTTAGGGATGTGTCTTTTTTAGCATTTTATCGATAAGTCATAGCGACGGATAGATGGTTTTTAGTTTTGTATATTTACTTTATATATAAGTGTTTACAAGACAGTGTTCGACGACGAATCAGCTGCCCACGTAATCCTGGAATGCGAGGGAATAACAGCACAACGAACAGAAATCCTCAACTTGCCGAGGTCACTCCGCGAAGCCTGTGAAGACACCAGGAAGATTCTGCGCTTCTGGACGGAGTAAGGCTGGCTATGCTAGCACAAACAACGCATAATGGACCAAATGGAGTCCAAATGCGGATACAGGAGTACTTCCACCGTAACCAAGACAGTGTTATTAATGTGAATCTATCTCGCAACTTTTAAAACTATCATGGTTAGAAATACTCATCATCATCAGCGTATACTTTATGTACAGACTGACTACTGACTAGTCTATCTATCCTGCCGAAATCGACAATTTTTGGGAAATCATGAAATTAAAAAATTTACTAGTCTAGTCCACAGCTGGGCCTAGGCTTCAAATAATAAGCGACATAGCGCCCTGTCTTCAGCAAGCTAACTAAAAACTAATAGTAGTACTTACCTAAGTAAGTACTACTATTAGTTTTTAGTTAGCTCACCATAGCTAACTATGGTATTGCTAATTCCGTTACTCTATCTTGTATTGATATAATGTTCGCGCTGTTCTGATTCGAGTCAAAGTGATGTGGTATAGGGAAAAAATATCGATAGCGTTCATCATCGTCCCATCCCTAGTAAACCTCAGTCTCCTTATCGATGATTTACAAATTGCTACATAGTTACAATAAGCCGAATCTTTGGATAGACGAATGCTGGACATTGAGCTCGGGGCCACAGTATATCTGGTAGGATAACTCTAGATTACATTGGATTTGATTCCTGCATTTTGCTAGGGATGGATGGCATTGTACCAATCAAAATACTCAGGTTATGTTTTGATTGTTTTCTTGAATAGGTGCATACGAAGTTCAAAGCTTTCGGAACATTCCTGTATGTAAAATGTTACTTTGTAATCTGACAAGATAATAATATATTCAAGAGTTGTAGAGCTGGTACAGCTAAAACTTTTTGAGTACCTATTCAAAACCATTCCTACCTATGGAATGGTAAAAATGAAAATATTTAAATGTGGAAGACATTTAAATATTTTCATAATATAAAAGTACAAAAGCCTCTGGTTTTCCATCAAATAAAAAAATGTACAAGGTGACTTATGAAGAAAATAGGAGGGAACAAAATTAAAAAGTAGACGCAGTGGACGCCACTTTGCTCTGCGGTTATGACGTTAGTTGGCTGCGTAAGAAAGTAGGTAACTACACAAATGCGCTGATGTTGCTGATGATAGTGGATACTTCTTAGTTCACCTACACAGCCGTATGACGTAATAACATTGCGTTTTAAATTCATGGTGTTAAACAGAAGATTAATAAAACCGAAAACTTTGAATTAAAATTTATTTAGTTACGTTTTGAACTTAAGCTAACATTTTCCGACTGCTTTTTGCATAAACTATCTCAATAATATATTTTTAGAATTTTTCTCATACAGCGTAAAATACCCTTCTCCCCCTGAAATCCCCCCTATGGGGGAAAACCGGAATATGATTGCGAATAAGAATCAAAAAAATACCAATAGACGACAGTGGTATGAGTGATATACCTACTCAAGAATACAGTCATCTGAATTGACTAGCTGGACTCCCTAACTGTTTTCCCCAACATTTTTATCCTGTGACATAGGGGAGACTAGCCTTGTATCGAATAGTTTATTCCAAGGTTAAATTCGATACTTTAATCACAGTTTAACTATGCGGAAGTTGACTTACGGCATATTGAATAGGGCATTTAGTTCTTTTGTGATTTTATGGCTTTTTGAATAAATGCGGGGTTTTTGGGGTAAACTTTATGAGGGCGTGGTGAATTTCTTTTGTTATTTTGGATTTAGTTGCATTATGGGGAAATCAGATATCTTTTTGGTAGGATTTTTTCTGTAAAATGCGATAATATGTGTTAATTCTGTTTTGTATTTACGTGAGAATATAAAGAAGTAGTTATCGGTTTAAATTTATTTGACGAACAATGTTTTAAAACAGTCTTACAAAATAAAAGTACTACGTTTACAGGAGAAAGTTGTGAAGAGATCAACGACACAACTACACAACGGATCGAACTGCAATTTTGCAAAGATATAGTTACCGTTTTGGAATAACATGAGGTTAAAAACCCAGGTCAAGCGCGTGCGAAGCCGCGGGCATAGCGCTAGTACAAAATAAGATGCCTTAGATACTCTATTCCGCCGCCATTTTTTTTTCAGTACCATAGTTACATACAAAATAGAGTAACTTGGTGAGTATCTGGCGCAGAGCATCAGCATTGCTATACAGCGGGGCAATGCAGCCAGCGTCTTGGGCTCATTTCCGACTGGTATTGACATGGATCAGTGAGCTACCTGTAGATTGTTTGAAACAGTCTGCAGTTAGCTCAATTATTTAATTGATAAACTAGTTTTAATTTAATTCTATTATTTGATTGTAATTTTCTTTGTTAATAAAGATTTCTTTATCTTTGTCAACAAGTAGGTAGAGTAACTATACTCCGATTTAGAATCCAAGATATTTTATGTCAACAATGACATTTAAGAATGAAAACTTGATCAAAAACTGATCACAAAAACAAAAAACAAGAAGGCAACAGGCAAGTTTTCACTAAAAACTAAAACACAACTTCGACAACGAATAATCTCAGATGTGCAGTGAAAAGTGTATAAATATGAATCTGAAAACAGACGAGAGATCAATAAATAAACAAAGGAAAGATTTCAAAACCAATAATTGTTTCGAGCTTCTATGCTTCGACCAATTTTGTTAATATTTCCACAAATATTCCTTCGATTTTGTAACCCCTATAAATATATACAAATTTTTGAATAGCTCTTCAGCTTGCATTTTCCAATTTAGTTGTCGGTCAATTGAAAGACCTAGAAATTTTGTGTTTGTCATGTTCTCTATTATTTGGTTTTTATATATATCTACCTAGTAAAATCATGACTCACTGCAAGTAAAACCACTATCCACCAAAGTTCGTGAACCATCCAACATAAACAAACGAAGCTGGCTTCTGTCCATCGTTGGGCGCTGCGAAATCTGGACTTATGATACTGCTGATTGAAATAAGGGCGTACCGCTACCAGGTAAGTTATTTTGGGACTTGGTATTGGTACGATGATAGGTAGATGATGTATTCCTAGCCGAATTTCGATCTCCGCGGCCATTCTCAACGAAGAACAAGCAATATGCGAACATCTGAAAAAAAATAGTCCCTATATCCTCACTCTAATCGGTAGATACAGACATAATAGGCCGCCTTTTGTACTGTATTATGTTTATTTTAGATATAAGAATTCATGTTTATTTTTATTGTACAATAAAGTGTTCATTCATTCATTCATTCATAATAGGGTATTAAATCAATTTTTTAAAATTTAATTCTATAGTCCTTATGAACCGCTAAAAAATACGATTTTTTTATTTAATTGCCAAGTGCCATAAAAATGCATTTAAAATTTACATAATACAAGTTGCGCGCGTAACTTGACGAAAACTCTGGACGCATATTGGTCTGTGGTTATTGACGTCAGTTGGTTGTGATGTCTAACCAAATGTTGATGTTGCTGATGACAGTTGATGCTTTTTGCTATGCATACACAGTCGTATGACATAATAGCATTGCGCCTACTATTTCATGCTGTTTAGATTAGAACAGATAAAAAAAACTGAAAACTTTGAATTAAATTTTAAATTTATCTTGTTATTCTATGAACTAGAACTAACATTTTCCGACTGCTTTTTGCCAAAGCTATCTCAATAATATTTTTTTTTTCTCATTAAACAGTAAAACACCCTATTAAATTGAGTTTTTAATAATATTTGTAGGTTTGAGAATTTTGTCTCGAACTTATGATGTGACAGAGACTGTTTTGTGACTCAACGCAAAAATAAGTCTGTTTTGTCTCAATAGAGGCAGAGGAGACTGAGAGGAGAGGAGACTGAGGGAGGCATATGTCCAGCAGTGGACTAGTATACTTTGATGATGCTGGAAATGCACAGCTTCATTTCTGCTTGCTTGGTTGGTACTGGGTAACCAGCTACGAGTACCATACCCTATCCTAACAGTCAAAATGCTGAGTACCTTTTAACGATGTCTGGTATTTTTCTATTTCAAGCTAAGTGGAAGGGTTTCGAGTGTAAGTAGACCTACCTGCCTCCATTTACTTGTACTTAAGTAGATAAAAACTCTTGATACTTAGAAAGGAATCCTGGCTTCTACTTCGACCGACGAATTGTAAGCTAGGTACAACGTGGCAACGCAGCCAGCATTTTTGTTACACTACACTATCGACTGGCGACGTCTTTAATTAAAGAAATGAAATAAGTTCCCAAAAATTTTCTATTCGGCAGGACTTGAACCCGCGCACCACCCTCAGTATGACTGCCTGAGAGTGGAGCGCGGGATCAAGTCCCGCCGAAATCGAAAAATTTTGGGAACCTATTTCATTTCTTAAAGATACCCAGAGTGCGGGAAGCACTATAATAGCATAAAACCCTTAGAAACATCAATTTTCGTTTTACGAGTAGCCTACTCGTAAAACGAAAATCGATGTTTCTGGGTAGGAAATACCATTTAATGACTGGAAAGGTCTTAATATTCCATACAATGCCATGAGCTGTCTCGTCTACTCATGTGGAATGACTTACCTCTAGCCTTTTAATGGAAAAGGAATACTTGAGCCTAAAGCTTTACTTACTCTACCATCTGGTCGATTGGGTTAAGGGACGCTCTATTTTTAGCTCGCATTAACCAGGTAAGGCACCCTTGTACAGTTTCATTAGCTTATGTTCAGTCAGTTTATTTATGTAAGGTACCCAAGGGCCAATGGCTTCAGCGTGGTGGGTTATCCTACGAAGATAAAGCTAGGAAGACAATCACCGACATAAATATGTGGTAGGTACAGTAAATAGTGAATATCAGTAACAAAAACAAAATGGCGATCGGAATGAAGCATTTTGAAAAGGTAATTACATCTGGGGCTGAAATCTGCTAACCATTCGCTTTTCTATGACAGTGATATCGTCCCAGAAAGAAGAAATTAGATCGTGCGCTGTTATTTGCACGGAGAGATTGATAGATTGGTTTCAACTTTGACACTTGTGACACGCATCCCTCTATCTGTAGTTTCTTTCATCAAAGGTAAAACGTGTTATTCAGAGACTATGTGGTGAAGCGATTAATTTAGTGGAATTCGCCCCCTGATGCGTAAAAACATCAAAATGAACTGGATAACAACATCCCATCCATCCTTGACAATTCTTATGAATTCCAAAGTTATTAGCAGAATACCAAGGTTTAATGCCCTCAGCATTCTGCTGTCCATATCAAAGAATCTTTCCGATATGTGTGTTCGGCAAATTCTTAAAAAATAACACATTCTGTCAAAGGAAATGAAAATGTAGAGCAATGAAACACGAGGGAATCTCAACTATGTTATCAGCCGGATTAAGTTATTCTCGAACAAACTCTTCTGAATCTATTCTCTACGACTAGTTCGTAATGAATTTCAAATGCTAACCGTTTTCTTCCCTCGACCTGCGCTGCGCATACGCAGGAAGTTTACCGGCACGTGCGCGCGCCGCTTCCTTGCACAGGATGTTTTAAAATGAACGTGGACGCGAAATGTGCCTGTGATTTTAGATTATGACGACTGCCTCTGCTACTTGGATAGAATTAGACGGTTTGTTTAGGGTTTGAATGAATAACAGTGATAGATCTAGCTAGTGTTTGCAGTCTAGGTATTTGTGTAACCTGGATACAGTTGTTTGATATTGCTAAGCCCATGATTTTCAACTATTCCAGATAAAGTTCCATAAACCTAAGTTGCATTGTTTCATATATTTTTATTCATATGTAGGTCCTAAATTTTTGTATAACAAGCTACTCTAGTGACAAAAATGTATTATGTTATGTTATGTTAGTATCTAATTATCACTATAATTAATATGTCTATATAAGACAAAGGACACTATGAATTTATTACGAATGTAAGCGGGTTAACTGCGAACCTTATTTGTGTTGGAAGAACACCAACACCATCGCGCTTAGAACCGCACTCACCTTGAAGAAATCTCTCATTAAGGTATGAAACGTTGGTGTTCTTCCAACACAAATAAGGTTCGAAGTTAACCCGCTTTCATCCGAATGAATTCGTCAAACTACGATAGTTTTTATAGTACAAGACACTCTATGACATAATAGTTATATCGATGATCCAGAATTACATAGCATAATTCATCCAATATTAAAAGAACATAATATGTACCACCAGATTTTAAATTAAAACTATTCCGCTTCTTCATAGGTAACATAGTAACCACAGAAATAACTCCAATTTCAATAGCAGAACGATCAGTCAATTCGAAACTCATTAACACGAAAATAACCGCAAGCATGTCTCTGGTTTGCGGTTTGCCAATTGTTTATTGTTGCGGCTAATGTGGTACAATGTAAACAAACCATTTGTGTGACTGTTCACGCCAAAATGTACGGTTGCGAACATAAGTGCTTGTCATCGACCACATTTAATTCTTTAGGTACACATTTAATCACCAAACACCAAAGCGGAAAAAAGAGAGGTGCACCTTAAACGTGAAGGTTCTGTGACAATTCTGACACCAATCTGTTCCATCTTATCACTTTCATCATCATCCTCAGCTGGGTTTACCCACTGCTGGGAATAGACCGCTTAAAGTTTGTCTTATCCACCAAGGTGCTAACCATAAGCCGCTGATGACGCCCCGAGATGCAGCTATAAGTAAATTCTTACTTCATCATCATCAGCCTATATTAGTCCACTGCTGGGCAAAGGCCTCCCCTAATGAGCGCCATAGCGCCCTCTCTTCAGCTTGCCGCATCCAGCATGAGCCAGCAGACTTTCGCAAATCGTCATCCCACCTGGTCGGAGGGCTTCTTACACTATGTTTGCCAAGTCGAATTCTTACTTACTCTTTGAGTTAAGTTTTCTCCGTTATTGTACCTACGTTTGCCGTGAATGGTCCGTAATCAAATCTGTTTATTTCACTGGCGCTATAGTGTTGTGACTTTGATTATTTCCTGAGAATCGATTAGTTAAAATTAGATTTCATTCAAGAAATTCCTTGTAAGCGTACAAACTTTTCATGGCGTGAATTTTTAGAAATACTTATAACCACAATTTTATAACTCTCTTAAATACTATAAATAAAATATAAAATAGACATATGAACACAAAAGTAGTACTTGTCGCTCATGCCGGGTACAGACCAAGCGAGTGGTAGCGAGCGAAGGCAAACGATTGGCCGATTTGACAATCGGTACGTTCGTTCCATATTGCTTTTTTGTAGCGACAGCCGCCGGAGCACGGCCGAAGACGAACGAAGGCCCTTGTTTGGACTCACTTGCGTTCGCAATGACGTCCACACTGTTACTTTTGCGTTCGTTTGTTAGCCTTCGCTCGCTCTCGCTCGCTTGGTCTGTACCCGGCATCAGAGGCTTAGGTACTTCAGGGCTAGTTTGATCCTCTAAGAGATTTCTTTACCTATTCACAATTTCTTCATTTATTTCATCCCGTTTTTATTAGGCTGACAGTCAGTTTTTTTATGCTATTATACTTATTCGTAGATAACTGATACTACAGTAAGCGACGTCTATTTGGATATTTTCTGTGCTCTCTGATTTTGAATCATCCTGTAAGATTCATAAAAGTCCTTGTTTACGAATATTCACGTAAAAACCGTGACATCTGGTGTCGGAGCCGTGTTATGTAATTATTTGTTTAAAAAAGCCAACGTTGTTTGTTGTTAATTAATCATAATTAAAAGAAAAGACAAACATTAGAATTTGGGTTGACAAAAGCAATTTTAAGTCGTAGGGGCACATAAAGTTTTGTCGACTGGCAGGTAAAAAACTGAGTTGCCACATATAAAAATGTATTAGGTGATATATTTCTTAGCTTCTTCAATAAACAGTAACTATTTATGATCTGAAATATTGTCACACCCTTCGCCACGACAATAAATAATTTAACCCGAGCACATTGTTGACAGATCTATTTTAAAACAAGGCCCGATAAAAAAGTAATCTAACCCCATTTGATGTATCCATTTTTAAATGTGGTAACCCTTTAACATGATCTACGAAGGCACGTGTTATACTATCCAATGAAAAACTAACATAAAACAGATCTTAACTTGAAAAAATCTAGCTAAGCCCTTTTATATGAAACTCTGCTATTTAGTTTTATGATGCGTCGTAAAAACTTTAACTGTTTATGTGGTGGTGTATCGAAAAATAACTTACGGGAGCTAATAATACTTATTATTAATGGGGTGGTAGCTAATTGGGAACAAAATCTTCCTTATTATATTCGTCAGCATTTCGATATTTAAAAATGTTATCGCATCGTTTCTTCACTAAAAAACAACTAAAAAAAAGGTAAAAAAGACTTCGATTCTATGCTTTTTTCAATGTATTTTAACTTTTTCTTTTTTTGAAGCATTTTATCATGTCCTCGCTGTGTCAAACCTTCATCGCCACACCCTCAATTGAATTTTATGGTAAACTAGCTTCTGCCCACGTCTTGACACGTGTTTTTTCTATGAAAACATTTAAAGGTTTTTTTTTGTATCCCATGCGAACTATTCCATGGGATAAAAATAAAAAGTAGTCTATAAATATGGATTCCAGGCTTAGAGCTACATTTATGCAAAATTTTAGCCCGATCCATTTAGTAGTTTTGGCGTGAAGAAGAAACAAACATCCATTCAAATTTACCCCTTTTTTAATTATACACATTTTTTTAAAAACATTTATAATTTAGTGTGATGTTTTTTTATTATTAAAAACGCTTTAATGTAAATCAGGGCATCATAATACATTAACAAAAAAAACTAACCTAATTAAATTTGTTAATGCACAAGTAACTGGTACCGGTACAGGATTTTAAACTTTCGTGATCTTGAACAGAACACTGAATCAAAACTTGCTTATTTTAAACATTAACATACGGTTTAATGTTTAATTTTATCCGAGCCAACGACCGATTCAAGTGAAATTATTTTTAAAATCACACGACACGTCTTATATGTAAAATGCATTACTTCTCGTTAAATCGACGTTGAGTCACTTTCATTTACCCAAACTGACGTAATTCTAATTGACGTTGAAAAAATACTGGCAACTTTGAAGAAGTCAATGGCACAAACCTTGGAAGGTCAGCTGTTTGATGTGACAAAATCACTAAATCAGTCGATTCAATGACACTGACTGTGATAGTAATTATTTTTAAAACTTTGTTTCATACTCAAACCGCCTTTAGATCTTAAATGACTTCTGGAAACGGCAGAAACTTAAGTTTAATTAACAAGCTGTTCGAAATTAACTGACAGTAATGTAAAAAATTATATATAATAAATTCACCTACATAGTAATGTATGTAGGTGTATAATTATGGTTTGTAATGATATATTTCTTCACATACATATTTCTACCAAAACCTTAATCGCAAACTTCTATTCTGAAAGAAAAACAACAACTAAAATAGTTATTTGTTATACAAGACTGCAAAGTTGCTTTTTAACCACGTGCTCTGTCATCAAAATTGATGACAGAGCAAGCGAGGATTCTAAAAGTTAGAATCCTGAGTGTTAGCGAGGGAATCAAAAGAGCACGAGGTAAAAAATCTTAGCACTCGAGTGCAACACGTAACTTTTCATCCCACCTCAGCTAGGAAAGAGTATTTTTGCTCATCGATATCTGAGTGTAAAAGCCGTTTTTATACTCAGATACTCTTTCCGAGATGGGGGGATGAAAATCTCTTTTGTCAAATCAGTTTCCACATTCAAAGTTGCCAGTTACTAAACAGTAAAAATTTGTTATAAATGACCACAAAAATAAACGATATTAACTTTGCATTGCTTCATTGTTCCAGATACTAATGGATCCGAGTAAAAGTTGAGATTCCCGGGGAAACATGAGCCTCGCCGCCATTTCGTTTTGGCGCGAAATGCCGATAGCTGTCATTGTCACTCTGTTGGCAACGGCATGCGTCGTTTCAGCGAGAGACATTGTGTTGGGTAAGTTTTTTTTATAATCAGTTGGTAGATCCTATTCACTTGATAACATAGAATTATCATGTCTTTTTTGAAAAAGACCATGTTTATTTGTGTTGTGGAAAGACACGTCTTCTTACTGTCAAAAAATAATTCGAACAAAATAAAATTACATGATTTTTTGGATACGACATCAAGTTAAAAATCCACGCCATCTATTTATTTTCATGGTTAATAAGGGTTTTCTTATTTTTGCAAAACGCCTGATTC
Organism: Eupithecia exiguata; assembly: GCA_947086465.1. Lineage (NCBI taxonomy): Eukaryota > Metazoa > Arthropoda > Insecta > Lepidoptera > Geometridae > Eupithecia > Eupithecia exiguata. The sequence goes on from OX352246.1 coordinate 2,932,722, forward strand.
ATGGTATGCTTCTGTTTTCATTCACCCCCTATTATTATTTTTTTCAAGTAGGTAAGCTAAGAAACCTATTTCTTTAGTGTAAAAGCTATTTCCTGATTTGTAATAGATATTTACCACAGTGTAATACATATAATGAGGTACAAGTTACTCTGTTTAAATTTCAAATTTGTGAAATCAATACCCAGGACATAGCCTAGCTCCTATCCGTTGAATTTCATCTATTTTAGAAGGATTCGTATTCAAAACATTTTGTATTTAGCCAAATTCAGTTTCATTGTAATTCGTGGCTACCAACCATTTACGTGTTTGGAACAGTAATTAAGTACCTACCTATCTAACATTTACATACATAAAAGTAATGGTCTAGCACGATATACATACCTGTATCACCAGCAAATTATGTCAAGATTGTTTTATATAGCTTATTGATGTTTTTATTTTTTAAAATTTTGTTACCCACACATCTTTGGCTAGATCCTTAGACAACAGCGGGTTAAATTGTCTAAGGCTAGATCCAATCTAAAAATAAAAACACGGCTCGGTGTTGCTGTGAAATTTGATAAAGCCAAACACCCAAAAGCAAATCCTATTGTATTTTTGGCTATTGCAACCGGAAATCATCATCTATATTCAAAACATGTAGTTTTTGTCAAACTTAGGGTACTTACAGCTTTGTATTTAGTATTATAGTATTTTTATTGGACCACCCAGAGTGGCATCCGTTAGCAGATCGTAAGCAATGGCAATTAACAGTCGAAGCAGCTACTTGTAGGTACTTGGATGGTCATAGGCCATATATAGCTGGGGTACCACTGAATATGGATATAGAATATAAATTAGTAGATAAGGTGGAAGATACTAAGACTTTGTAACTAGATATCCGTAAGAATTAGTATACTAGGCTAGTTGATTCTTTTTTGAAGGCGAACCTAGCATGTTTGCTTGTTATACTAGGACTAGATCACAGTACTCACAGGATTCCCATAACTAATAACTACAGGAAAAGCAAATTAAATCACTTCGTTATAATTTAACGAACCGACAAACGAAATCACATTTTCCTACAATAAAAATCACACCGGTGAATATAACAACTTCACGGAGACGAATCGATTGTCCCAACCCGCTCATTTGGTGCTCATTAGACGCACCGGATGCCATCATTTTAATGACCAGCCAATTGTGAACTCTTCATTTGCTCCTACTGTCATGTCTCCTCACATATTCGATGGTAACATAACTGTAGCATCCACAGGAAACAACAACAACCCTACAGCTAGAGACGATAAAGACGAATTTTCAAGGAAAGTTCTTTTGGAAGATGTCATCGATATCAAATTGATGGGTCATCATGGTGCCGTAGTTGTTGAGTTGAATATAGAGAAAATAAAAGAGAGGCCACTCTAGATTGGTTGTTATGAATGATTAAATTCAATATCCTTGGTGCTTCTGTGGTTCTGGTACTTTAATTTGATAAAGGGATGTTAATTTGAGTAATTTGGAAGGGATGTGATGGATTTATTTAATTGTTGCGTTAAATTGTTACTTCTTTCAGTAATTGCATTTTTCGGGATTAAATAATATACCGACAGGGCCTATATGTCTTTATTTTAAATAATTAGTAGTTTTGGAAGAAGGGCTTTCTCTTTTTATTTCGATTAGTCAAAAGTATTAAATCCAATTCATAAAATTTGCGTCGCATAATTATTTGCTACATTTTCAGTTATAAAGTCGCTTATTTAGATGCTAAATTATGGGTTAGACGTGGATTATGCTGTCTATAAATTAGAAACATTATAATCGTAAGTCGACAATCCTTTAAGGTTAAATGTTTAACAGGTTTTGCTCTCCTTCTAAGGAAATTGTCCGCAAAAATGTATAGCAATTATTTTTATATTTTACGATAATTCCTGTTAGTATGATTTTATGAATATTAATCTTGAAACGTTTGGTACATGCGAACTGTAGTTTATCCTTGATTTATAAAAAAATATACGAAATAGTAAATACAAAATTATTTTCTCCGAAGTCCGCGTATCTTGTTCGAATCCTAAACAAACACAATCTCAAAGGTATTCGATTAGAAGATTTATACTTCTATAGGTTTGCCTGCATAATAAAGTGGTCAGTTATTTTGATAAACGCACTTTGATAAGATTCCTATGACCATAACTTAGAGCTAAGAAACTTTTGAAGGAATATTATAATAAAGCACCAGCATTTTCAGAGATGAAATCTTATCGCTGTCTACAAACGAACCTTATAATAAGCAAAAAAAAACGGAAACTTGGCCTTAAATCATGAGACATAAGAATTGATCTCTAATATAATAAGTCAACATAATGAATTTATATGTGAATAATGATTATTATCGGGTATTTAGTTAGTTGTAAGATGCATAATAAACACTCAAATTTTCAGAATAAAAACATGTCATTTGTTAAAATGACTACTGTATTTCCCAAAATTCATAATTTTGGGAGAAACAAATACTCTCACCTCAGCTGATGTTTGGAGGAGATGTTTGTTATCTGTTTCTCCGAAGATCCAAAGCGTTAAAATTTTCATTGCCCATGACGCATAAGAAAGTATTACAGCAAGGCTTTTATAAACGCGGTTTCCGAGTCATAGGCTCAATCTAACATGGATTCAAATATTTTTGTGGTTTATATTTTCTGCGTTCGGGTACAGACCAAGCGAACAAAAGCGAGCGAACGCTAACGAGTGGAATTCGACGATCGATGACGAACTTTCACTTGCTTTCGCTGTTGTATCCACACCACACGAACACATGAGAAACAGTCGGCGGAGCACAGCCGAAGGCGAACGAAGGCCCTCATTTGGGCTCACTTGCTTTCGCCATGACGTCCACACTGGTTCAATCGCGTTCGGTGGTTAGCCTTCGCTCGCTTTTGTTCGCTTGGTCTGTACCCGACATAAGGGCTAAGCCCCTTCGGGTCGCACCGCGCAGATGCTGCAATTCATTCTCTGCGCAAATGCTGGGCTGTGAATGAATCAAATTCGTATTAGTACGAGAGCTCTATACTCGTATGGTTACATAGATAGGTTAACCAATACCTACTTACACAATTTCTGTTAAAAATCCCACGTAAGATTACAATCTTAAGCTCCCTGAATACCAAGTAGACGCACGCGCAGGATGTGTCGGTGCCTTTAGCCACAGATTATAAGCTTCATACTAAGTTTCCACAAGAACAAAACCATGTGACTTTGAGATAATGTTGCCAATGTTGAATAATTGATTATAAACAGTATTCTGAATGTAAAGTTCGGTGTTGTGATCAACGAATTAAATGCGCGAGATTCTTTGGTCGTAGTTTGATGAAATTTATTTCATGGTGTCTTTCTTGATATTCATTTTCATCGACCGAGAGATTCAATTTCATCATCATCATCATCGGCCGATGATGATGATGATGAAATTGAATCTCTCGAACGTACGTTATACGTCCACTGACTGCTGAACATATTAGCCTCCCTCAAACGACGCCCGAATAGCAGTCCTTCCTTCCAAATATATTCCATCCATCCACTCTCGAGATTTATATTCATGAAAATAACGATTTCAATATAAAATCTTGAATTATCCGGACATAAATTGCAACTAGTAATAGTCTCTTTAGGTGAGAGCCATGAAAAACTTAAGGTTTCTCAAGCTGAGTTCATAACGAACTTGTCGCACTGTGCTGAAATATACCACAGTTGTATGAAAATATGATTGTTAATACAACAGAGAAAGTTGTGCAACTACTATCAAATTCATGCATTTATTGTGATTGCGTAAAATCGTGATATCAGAGTAAGGGCCTTTATAGACGTAGGAATAATACATGTGTTTTTTACGAAAATATTTTTTTGAGACTGTTGTCATTTGAATTCATTTAAAACTTGAAACATAATACAATATATTTCTTTTTTTTTGTTTAGAAATTTGCGCAAAGGTATGTATGTAAGGTATTTTGTTTTCTCTATGAAATTTACTAGCTACTGCTCGCGCCTTTGCACGACTGTTTTCGGCATAAAAAGCAGCATATCATTTAAATTCAGGTGATGACGTGAAGAGGTAACAATAAATAAATAATAAATAATGCTGGACAATTCACACAGCATTATCTAGCCCTAAGTTAAGCAAAGCTTGTGTTATGGGTACTAGGTAACTGATAAACATAATACAATACAATACACTGATAGTCATTATTATAGTCATTATTTTTTATTATACATGTACAATAAAAAATGACTATCAGTGTATTGTATTGTATTATGTTTATCAGTTACCTAGTACCCATAACACAAGCTTTGCTTAACTTAGGGCTAGATAATGCTGTGTGAATTGTCCAGCATTATTTATTATTTATTTATTGTTACCTCTTCACGTCATCACCTGAATTAAAATGATATGCAACACCCGGAACAAATATCTGCAGATCGTAAAAACATTTATCCCAAGGCGGGAATCGAACCCGCAACCTCTCGCGTCGCAGGTGGACCTTCGCCAACCGCGCCACAGAGGTCGTCAACAATCATTCAAAATTTTGCATTTTTATTTATGTATCACGTAATATTTATCACTGAAAACACAAAAAAATAACTTTTGAACACCAAAAAAAATAACCATGCTTTTATGTTCATACTCATTACTGCGTTCAAACAACTATGGACTCCATATTATAAATCATACCATACCTTTAAGAGCTCTATACACTTTTTTTACTCTGTTCGTGACAACCAGCAACCTTGGCGGTCATGAAAGCATGTTAGTATGCATCTGATGCTGTTAATATCCAAGAAAAGTGCGTTTAATGTATATTTAATTTATTGTTTTCGCTTGGAATGTGTTCAAGGTAAAAATGTATCTTTAAGTTTTACATCATCAAGCATAGAAAAAGCTACGCGACGTTTGGTTTGAACTTCAATTAGTTAGGTACTTTATTGTCATTACGGTCTAATAATACGATGAATATGAATCTATATGTTTATAATTTACGGATCCAATGTTTATAACTTAAAAAATCAAGTCTAATTGAAGACAGGGCGCTATAGCGCTTATTATATAGATCATACCTATGCTGCTAATGCTTATCGCCAAGAAATTATCATAAGGAAAACCTATAAAGATATTACTTATGTATATTATTAAATAACCCGTGTGTTGGCCAAAATTATCCTGGCATGTGGGGCCCGATACCAATAAATTAATCGCTTCACCATACCAATGGAATTGCCTCAGAATTACACATTCTAGCATTCAATCATAGATGAAAAATATAATATAGATGAAAGATCGCGTGTCAAAAAAAGATTTAAATCGTTAGATAGGCTCTTACCGTTGTGAGACCGGGCCGTGTTGTTGCCACGCGAAGTTAGGTTCAGTTAAAAGGAGAAAAAGAATGAAAAATCCGAACAGTAGACATTCATTAGCTAGTTTAAATCCCATTTCCGAAAATCACTCCGCGACTTAATGAAAAAGCGATAAAACTACTTGTTTTTGTCAATAAACAGAAACATAAAAATAATGTCAAATTGTTAGTAGCACCCAATCTACCTACCGCATTTAATGACTTTCAAGAAATAGGGGCAATAAGAATAACATATAATAAAATCAACGAACGAAAGGTATTTAGGATGGAGGAGATGGCAAAGAATTGAAAGAATTTGTGAACGGCAGTGCTGAACCTAAAATAAATCGTTGCTTCAACATGTGCATAAAATAACTACGAAAGCAGAAAACAAGGAATTCTTTTTCAGAAAACTTACTGCTCTAAAATACCAAACAATACCATAAGGGATGATTTATATTAAACCGGGCCGTGTCCGAGCCGGGCCGAGGCCGGGGCGGGCCGGAGCAGTTAGTTCGGAGAAGTTAGTAGATGGGCCCGGACGGGACATGGATCATGCACTGTTTAATATAAACTGCTTCATACAAAATGTAACGTTTCAAATCCGTGCCGCGTCCGGGCCACGTACACGGTACGCAATAGGATTTGGGCGTCGCGATGGAATAAAAACATAAAAGTGAAGTAGGTAAATATGAAAAGATTGAAAAGTTATGTGCACTGTTCAATGTTCATAGGTAATGCTGTAAATATGAATGTAAAATAAAATGGGAATGTAAAATTGTAACCTACATGATTGCCTTCAAGCTCAAACATCTTCAACAAACAAATCTTTATTAGTCACGAAATGTTACCCGAAAGTGGCGATGATACTTAAAATGTCGTAAAAATTTTATAGTTTCAATGTAAATAAATAGTTTTCCATAAGCACTACAATAAAATGTTTACAGCAGAAAGAAAATAAACTGCATCTCGAGAACATTCCGGTATCTACCAAAGCTGACGTGAATTCGAACACAGTTCACTATTAGGTATACGTTATTTTCGACCTTTATCCCTTTATCCATACATAAATTCATACTTAAATTATAAAGACGAAAGTAATATGTCTATCTGTCTGTAACGTTTTCACTTTTAAACGGCTGGACGGAGAAAAGAGCATGCGAAGCCGGCATGAGCTAGTATTTGATATTATTAAGGCGACTTTGACACTAGCTGTCATTTGTACTCAACTCATATATGATTTTATATTTATTATTGCTTTTAATTAAATTCTTTAGCAACTTCGATATACCTACTCATTGTTTTCTTCCTAAACCTCTTGCCAAACTTCAATTTATAGTTGAATATTGATAACAAGCACCACATCATAAGGAACCATCGAATAAACGTCGGCAACATATTTACCTGTACCCGTTAATTCATTCACCTTAATCTTCTTAAAATCTAATGGGCCATGTGCCAGCTCTTCCTTGTTTTACACGTGTATATTAACCATTACTTACCGAGCCTCGAGCAATCTCAGAATAATCCGACATAATATATTTGCACGCCAAATAAGAGAACCCTCGACCACCTATCTTAACAGAATCTGTCACATTTCACAAGTAAAATCTTAATGCTGCGCTACCTCATAAATTAAGGGTATTTTCTCCTTGAATTGAGGATAAACCGCAGTTGTACATCTAAACGATTATGTTAAAAAAAATATATATCTTTATATATTTTTTTTAACATAATCGTTTAGATAGGAAAGATTGGTTTGCTTGTTTGAATTGAATATAGGCTCCGAAACTACTGGACCGATAGGAAAAATTCTTTCACCATTAGAATCCTACATTATCCCTGATGAACATAGGCTATGGAATATACCCGTGTAAAGCCGGGGCGGACCGTTAGTTTATAATGAACCTATGCATTCATTGAAGATATAATTCAATAGCTAGTTGGAAGCATACAAAAAATAATAGGTACACTTGCTTCATCAATGAAGCATTACTTAGCAGAACTGACCAGCGAAATTGACCATTAGCAGCTATGACTGCAAATTGTTATTGCACCTTGCGATGAAAAATAACTTTTTGCAGAGAGCTTAAAAGGTCGCAAATATTTCATACGCAGCTGTTAATTTCAATTTTCTGCTGTCAATAGCTCATAAACGTGCGCATAAATAATTATGAGAACTTGCATTCTGAATTCATATGAATTCCAGTCGTGTGAATATTTACATCGTAAGACAGAAGACTTTTTTGTTGTTTTGTATTTCTTAGTTTATTATAGGATTCCTCTTCAATTTTTATAAATAAGTGAATCAATTGTTTTTCTGTCGGTTCTTCAATTGTCTTTTGTTGCCTTTTTAGAGTTATATTTATTCAAACCGCCAGTTGTTTATTTTCTATTTTCGTTTGTCATTTGTTCTTAATTTATTGAATAACGTATGTCTTGTTTCATTTCATCGCCGTATGATTTCGACGTTTCATTAGCACGCACAGTTGGTGAGTCTATACTCGGAGATCGAATAAATCTCTTACTTCTGACGTGGCTGATCTATGACACTTTTCTATTTCTGTGCAAAACTGACCGTTCTGAAATAAACTAAGTAACATAACTGGCTTCTTTTAGAATGGTTTTAAATCTTGAGATAATATTTAGATAGATATTGGGTAGAATATCTGCAAGAATTTAGAGATACGAGTTTTTGAATAAATACAAATATTCGTTCTTAAGACTGAGTAAGGTATTCCTGTACTTAAATACCTATATACCTGTACAAAACACCTTTTCCTGTGTGTTAGCTTTCTACTTAGACTTATTTCTTACTACACAGGCTACACAGCTGATGTTTTAAATTTCATCATGGCTTCCTACTTTCCACAGACAGAAAGTCTGTGTGGAACACATAACATAAATACGGCCACCTGTTACACAAAATCACCTAAACCTGTCATAAAATTCAACCGCGTCTTATCCAGCTCACTTTCAGCATAGACTGTCATTGATAAATTTACAGCACGCGCGACTTGCGTACGCGCAGCTGCCCTCGGTAAATATTTGTCGCGTCTACGATTAGTTTACAGTGTAGTTTTCTGTCACCACCTCTACTACTATCTGATACTTTCGTTTAATGTAAAATTAGTTATATGACTGTGAATTCAAGTTTTATGTTATTTTATTTAAAGAAGTCAAAAATGAAAGTTTGTTACATTAAGCACGTGTACGCATAAAGCATGTATGGGGAGGCCTATGTCCGTGTGTGTGTGACGTGTATGGGCCGATTGATGATGATGATGCATAAAGCACGTGGTCCCATCATCAGCCTATATTCCGCCTATAGTCCACGGCTGGACATAGGCTTCCCCTAATGAGCGCTATAGCGCCCTGTCTTTAGTTTGCCGCATTCAGCAGTCTATCGGAAATCGTCATCCCACCTGGTCGGAGGGCGTCCTACACTACGATTGCCGAGTCTCCCCCATTACTGTCCCCGAATTACTCACAGCGATTTCCAATAGCAAAATATGTAAATCGATATTCTTAGATTCGATGGCTGTCTCACCTTTATTGCGTAGAGGAAATTTATGAATAAAAGTGAAATTTATGTGTTTGTCCTATCATGTAATCTGTGCAAAGGCCTAGGTTCAGTTCATTGAGCTTTCAGGTCTATATTTGCAATAACGGAGGAAACTGCATCATTAACATCTATGTTGTGTTAGTCAATGAGATGAACTACTTAGTAATTCGCTTCTGTTTATGGAATATTAACGTTAGGGAATTTGAAATGGAATTTAAAGGTCTATTTGTTTATTTTAAATGTGCAAAACTCTTTTAGCTTGTCTTACCTTGCTTAATGCAGCAGTAAATGGACATGATCATAGGATAATTTTGGCAAAACTCCTATTAGAGTCCACAGGTGATCGGAATGCTGGCTTTTATTTCGGTTAACGAATTAGCATTGCCATTCAACGTGGCAATGCTGCCAGCATTCTGGGCACTTTGCCTTCTGGTGACGGCTTAGATTTTTAGAAAATAGATTTAAGTGTAAATATTCGTTGTAATTATTATTGTATTGTAATTTTCTGTAAATAAATAATATTCCGTTTTGGCAACAACACAAGTAAATCGTAAAAGGTGGGTCTATATCTCAGATATCTACCTCGTCATCTTATTTTATTATGTTGGGTCACAAAAAGCTTTCATGTACACAATTTATTTGCTAAGTAGGTTTTCAAACATTAATTTGAATCTGCAATTCATCGGTAAGTCTAAGATGTACAAGAAATAAACCAGAATTAAACATCAAAGAAGCCCATGGGGGGTTCAAAATACTTTTCCACTAAAGAGCTACCATCAACCTCCCAAAATGAGCATTAGCAAAGCAAGACGACTTGTCAACATTGACCAAAGAATATGACAAATTGTTCACTTACCAATTCATCTCGAAATCTGCTTTCAGATCTTCAATATGCTCACCTTCATCATCCTTAAGTGCATTGGATAGAGTTGAAATTGTAAGTGCATCATGGGTTTTAGTGGCTCGTAAAGTTGCCTTGGCAAGTTTTTGAATGCACATGTAGACACCATGTTCATTTTACAGTCTGATGCTATTCTAGGAATAATATTCGTCCATATCTCAGTGTATTTCAGTTCAGGTGCACAGATGTCGAAGCGTCTTCCTTTTGCTGAAATATCAGAAAGGATACAAGTTATACGTACGCATAGTAAGGATATGTATAAATTATTTGTCTTCGTTTTTGATTTAGGCGCATCTGTCTGGATTTATTAGCTTGTTTTGATTTTTATTTTGATTCCATATTTGTGAACTTGGTCCCAATTATGGTTTAGTGACTAATTGTTAATTAAATCTGTTGTGATTCTTTGTGTCACTGTGTTCTGATGACTATAAGGGCACTATAGAAATAGAATAGCAGATCAGAATTTAATGAATCTAGTACCTTTCTGCTTATTATTTGTACTTCTGATTCACTGTTTTACTACAGATACAATTTCATCCATGAGATTGCAATTAAGTATTTATATATTTTTATATATCAAAGACCTAATTCAAATACTTGCTCCATGCAGATCTGGCGGTTCCTTTTCATAATTCCCTGGAGTAATCCTTACCTTACTTTACTTTTAGATTATCGTTTTTCTGCGGCATCTCAAAGAGGTAGCCTATGTTTGTTTATCAGGAGTTTTCTCACGACCATATGCTTGGAACTGCGATGCAGTGGCGTAGAGAAAGTAATGTTTAATTTATGAAGTTGATTTGTTATGCTAGACTAGACAGTGCCAATGAGGTCCTGGATAGATACATTCATTTACGTTGGCGATTCGCTCGCGTCTGATTTCCGGTTACTCATCAATTTTCATATTACTAGTATTTGCTTCGTTTTCAATAAATGAAAGCTATAGGTATTTACGTTTTCTTCAAATCTATTACAGTCTTAGCGGAACTATGATTTTAAGAAAATCGTAATGAGTTTCGATGGTTATTTGGTTGCATTTATGGATTTATTGTGAAGCAGGAAGATAATATAATATTTTATTGCCTAGCATCTGACCGTCTACTTTTTAAACACTTAATGTTCAAAATATATAAGGCAATACGGACATCTCCACAGTTTCCCTGTCCTTCATCCTAGCAACAGATTTATTGGCGCAGTTGTTTACGTTGTTTATTTATTCTAAAAAGTTATGGTGTCAAGTTGCACAAAAACTAGCGCCATAACGATCCTGACCTCGTCTAACCGTCGCTTCTGCAATTTTTTCTGTAGCATTTGGATCAGTGTCATCAATGTGTATGAGTTTTTTGTGTGGGTTCAAATCTGTGTCAAAATTAAGTAGCAATAAAATATTTTGTGTCGGTGTTTATTTATCTAAAGAAGGTACTTAAGTAACTCTGTGTCTAATGTCTAGAGATAATGATGTCAGCTTCCATCTAGTCCTGTCTAGTAGTGACAATTCTTATAAAGTAACCGACTTCCTACACAATTGATTCGTATTAAAAGTAATTATTGTCTGCAGATGAGTTATTTTAAACTATACATTTACTTAATTCACTTAAATTTTGAAGGAAATACAACTGTTGTTTTGATTCCAAACAAAACCTATGTCAGTCTTCGTTTCACTTTACAATGTAAATAGAAGCTTCTGTTTTACTTTGTTGCAAGCTCAACAGAATTCCTCGAAAAGTATAGCGAAGCGAGACTGTTTGCTATGCTTATTAGATGTAGCCATGAGAAATCTTAGTTAATCGGTAACTTTTTAGAATTCATGAAACACGAAAGCTTTTCTGTTAACTTCCCGGTTCTTAGACGTTTATTTATAGTTCCAGTTTGTGGTTACCTCAGTGTTGCTTTACAACGACCGATGTGGCGCAGTGGGCGAAGGTCTGCCTGCGACGCAGGAGGTTGCGGGTTCGATTCCCGCCTCGGGACAAATGTGTGTACGATCTGCAGACATTTATTCAAGGTGTTCTGGTCGTTTTCTATGTAAAATAAAAAATATCTATCTATGTATTGTATTACGTAGGTATATCAGTTATCTGGTACTCATAACACAAGCTCTGCTTAGCTTGGGGCTAGATAATGCTGTGTGAATAGTCCAGCATTATTTATTTTATTTATTTATTTTTATAATTGTAGTCTTCACATTATTCGAAATCTTACTAATTTACTCAAAATTTAAAATTCCTTAAAATCCTCTGAAAACATTAATCCATTAACTCCACCGTTCTCCCACCTCTATCCACCTCTATTCGTGGCATTCCAGTAATTGAGGTTACTTACAGTAAATATTTGTACGAATCGTTCAACCTTGAACCTTCCAATGCAAGTTGCTGGGAATAGCTGCGTACACGTATGACTCTTACAGATTTACAAATGAAATTATTGCAAGTAAAGGATATATTTTTAGACAGTCATTACAGCTTCTGTACATTAACACAAGTTTGTCATAATTTTGCATGTTAAGTACAAGCATTTGTCAATGTTGGATGAAAATGTTGTTTTTGTATGTAAAACTGAAGTGACAATCAGGGTCGCGACTCGTGGTCTCACTGGTATTGTACCACTATTACTCGTGGTCTCACTATCCCAGAAATCATGAGTTCGTGGTTCCACTGCTTAGTGGGACTACCAGTCATAGTTAAAATCGTAGGTTCGTGGCCCCACTGCATCAAGTTTATACGTAGAGTAAATACTTGAATTAAAGTGAGTTCTTCAGGTACTGGCCACTTGAGATACTAATCATACCCTGTCTTTTAAACCGTAAAAGAAATTTAGGTCCTACAATATAATATAAACGAGTGTACCTACATCATGAACGGTTAGTTATTATTATTATTTTATATTATATCGTTATTTAATATTTAATTTAATATCGTTATTATTTTATATTATATCGTTGGTGATTCAATAATTAAATAAATTATTGTAAGCGAAAGATTTCTTTACGAAATAAATATAACAAAAAATAATAGAAGAAGATCGTAAATATTTAAAGCTCAGGAAATGAAAGCCATCATACATCAATCATCAACGAAAATAATTTAAAGGTTGTGCCAAAACGAACCGGTGTTCTACATCGCACTTTAATATCCAGCTTCCCACGTCAATCATTATTATGATTATATATATGAGTGGGCATCGGAACATTATAATTGCAAAATAGTGATTTTGTGATGGACTTTAAAATTCACACATTTTTCAAGGCATGGCAGTTCCAGGTATTTAAAATTGTATGTCACAACAAGAGATACCTATCGCTGCAATATTTGGAGGTATCTACCGATTGGCATATTCTTAAGGAATAGAAAACTTGAGTTTTACCCCAATTATAGTTTTACTATTCACCATTTACATAGTAGATTAGTAGAAGGTTTAATTGAATACAAAAATAAGTTTTTGGGTTTTTTTTACCACTAATACACTATTTTTGAACTAGTGTTATTATTATTCGTCGTATTGATAACACTGATTTTATGACAGCCACCATTACTGTCGAAAACTTAGAAAAGGGTAAAGGTTTAGTAAGTTGTTGGTACCTCATTTGCCAGAATTTACTCTTGATTCTTGTTTCAAAAGAATTTGAAAAAAATAATTGTGTTTTAATGCTGTCGACCTAAATTTGCGAAACCTGAGAATCATTTACAAACATTGAGTAAAAATAGGATTCCTGAACTTCACTCAGATTCTTACACGAATTATTTTACGGTTATTGCACTGCATGTACCAATAAAAAAATTGCAAAGTAATGCAAGCTTGGTTTTTTAACGTCTGGACTTTTTGTCCGTCTGCATCGAACTCAATTGAATGGTGTTTTTTGTGGTTAAATTAAGATTTGATTTCCTACCTAATGATCATGATTTGGTTTTGCTAAGAAATCCTAAACCACAAGATAGAGCAGTCGAAGCTATTTTTAAAATAATTGGCATTGTTTTGAAACATTGTCCCTAGCCACAAATTCTAAATAGTTACTTTACTAATTTTAGTAATCAAAACAACCTAATATATTTAAAGTTTTGATTGAAAACTAAGCTTGGATTCACCCACTTTTAGCCACTTCAATAAATCGTGTCATCCTTTTAAAAGAGGATGCATCTTCAACGGTAAGGTCACTTGACCGTAAAGCAATTTGTTCAAAATTACTGCTTTCTCCAACGGCATGAAAATTACACATCATATTTCTTCCCTGATATTCAATTACAACCAATAATAGTAATTTATAGACTTTAACCTTATTGTGAAGGTGACACTGTGCCGTAACGATTTTATAATGATGTTTACTATGCACTTAGTATAGAGATCTTGCGATGTTTGTCTACTTGACATGACAAACGGTAGTTATGTTAATACTCTTTGAAACACTGGTTGTAGGTACCTAAGTGTTTTTAAATTGGTAGTAAGTATGTATGTTTGTGGGATCATTCTAAAATATACTTATTTTAACATTATAATGAATTCATGCTTTTTATTATGCATCATTGTGTGAGATATAAATATATAATCCATGATTGTAATATTATATCCAAGCACTAAACCATTAAAATCAGCGTCAGCAGTAACAAAGACACCCGAAACTCATAACACTGTCTAGTCTACTCTATTAGGGTCACAGAAATTACAGACAAAACCATCCGCAATGACTAGTCTCAAAATTATGTCGACGTCCTTACAGATGAAGTGTGAGTAACTAACTTTTTGTTGTTCTACGTCTGGACTCTCGTCTCGCTGGCGTCTGTCTCAAACAAGGTCAAGTGAATCACTTATAGAGAGATGCTGATTCTAAGTGAAGATGTCACTATAGAGACAAAGGGCTTTTTAATATTTAATCCCACAGGAATAATGATAATGGTTTTCAAACTGCTGATGTACAAGAGTTTTAATATTCACGGTGCAATTTTATGGATCTTTAAAAAGCTTTAGAGTCTGTTGATGTCATTGTAATAATTCATTGTTGAAGTTCATTGTTTTTGCATGCGTTTTATTATGCATACGTTTTGTCATTTGGTGAATTTATGTGTTTATGTTATAGCTTCATGAATCAAGCTATTTCCCAAAAATTGTGATGTTCATAAAAGGTGTTGTTTAAGATTTAGCTTTGGGTCTCATATTTCTTCCTGTGATTTATAAACTCTAAATTCTTGATAAGTTATTTTTATTATCTCCTAGGTACCTATTACCGGATCTAGAAGACATTCTTCCCCATATCGAACTGGAAGTGTCTACTTATTTCAAGTATTCTAATGAGTCATAGACATCATCCCAGATGCGCGGGAGTACAAACGGAAATACCTAATCTTTGCATTTAATGTATCGCGGCTTCGCACTTACCACGTGTTGCCTTACATGGATCTGGCAATCTTTTCGGTGATAATGGCGTTCCGGTCGATGCTGCGTTGCCACTTGACGTATCTTTTGATGTCTTTGGTTCAGAACATATGCCATTTGAGACGAATAGGATAGGAATGTATGTTCTACTCTACGTCCTGTATAGTCTACTCTAGCGTTACCTATTTATGCTTCGGTCTGGGATTTCAATTATTTTTAAACAGTTTATTTTCGTTTCCTCTTTTAAACATATTACTATATTGACGTTAACGTCTCATGCCGGGTACAGACCAAGCGAACAAAAGCGAGCGAAGGCTAACGAGTGGGATTCGACGATCGATGACGAACGTTCACTCGCTTTCGCTGTTGTATCCACACCACACGAACACATCGCTCATTGAATGCAAAACAGCCACAAACCAGAAACATCAAATTGTACAGGAGAGCCGAAACAAAATTTAAAAAACGATTTTTTGAAAAAAATGAGGTTTATATTTTTAAATGTTATGATGTTAGTATATCATTGTTTTCCTTATTTTTTGCTCTATCTTTTTAAATAATGACCACTGTGATAGCACTCTTCCAATCTGATAAAAACAACAAAAGCCCTTTTTGCATTCAAAATTTGAACCAATGTTAGGGTAATTATCTCAAAAAATTAAACAAATATTAAAATGAAACATGCTTTATTTAATGTTTTACTAAGGAAATAAGTATAAAAAACAAATAACTTGTAGTAAATCTAAAAAGATACAAACTATTTAAACGAGCATCACAAAACTAGATATTGTTTTATCGTTTTATGTTAAAAAACGCGATATCAATCTTACGTAATCTAAAATTTCTTTAAATAAAATTCTCAAAATTTTCATAGGAACAAAATTATACTTCAAAAACGATAAACACAAATCTAAAATTAAATTGCTGAAAGTTTTACATTAAAAGATATGAAATTAGGCTTAAATTAGTACAATTATAATACCTTTTACTATTTATTATTAAATCACAGAATGGGTAAAATCACAAAAATAGTCTTTAAGTCACAGCCTGTATGGCTAAAATCACAAAAGTAATATCTAAGACAGTCTTTAAACCACAAAAGTACCTAGTTAATATCTAAGACAGTCTTTTTTTAAGGCACATTTATAAATTTTGGTAAAAACTTTCGTAATATTTAGGTATAATATTTTTCTCAATAAGTTTGAGTATACTTGTTTTTTTGTTTCAGATATTGTAAGTTTACGATTGTATAACTTTTTTGGCACTATGTTGTAATTAGTAGAGGATTTAGACATCTTTTTTGTCAGCGTGGAGACTGAGATGAATGCTTCGCTTTCGTATGAAGTTTTATATAAAAACATGTGGTTATGTTCCCGGTGGACTTTCAATATTTTTATGTCGGACCATTTTACTTTTTGCCCATCTTCGGATGTGACGAAATTTCCAACACCCAAGCATTTTAAATCTAAGAAACTGTCATGCGCAAGTTCGTGAACTACGAAAGGTGTGCCTTTTTTCTTTGCTGTCTTAATAAGAGTAATATACTGGTCCGGCACATAAATGGGAGACGATTTTAAAGCCATTGTAATATTTCGTTGAATTAATGAGTGGGCGGCATCCCCCTCATTTTGGGTATGTCCCTTTATTAAAAACTTATGAGTGATACTCCTCAATTTCGGATATATTTTCACAGCATATTGGTATGTTGCTAGCATGTATTTGTTTTTTTGTTGGCCGCAACAATTATCACTATAAAAAACTACGTCGATATCACCCGCAGCTTCATCGTTCAAACGTTTCAAATACATGAGCACGCATGATCCGATTTCATTCACACCCCGACCTCCTTCCCCCTCGTGCCATACAAAACAATCTGAACTGTTATTTCCTAATTTAGTGATTGTCAAATTAAGTAAATTCAATTTAGAAATGTAATAAAAGCTAGAGACTTCACCTTGCGGACAAGGCATAACTGCTTGTAGATCATAGACACACACTACAAAATCATCATTAATATTTTGTTTATCCCTCTCTTTTTCAGATCTAGCGAGACACTTTTCTTTTAAATGCAAGTCGTACTTTTCTTGGAAAAGCGATTTATCATCTGCATTTAGGTAAGCTGTACAGTCTTCACACTGGTCCTTTTTAGGTTGCCAAAAGGAGATGTTAAAGTCCTCCATGAATATATTATAATATATTTTATATGAAACATGTGGCTTATTTTCTTCTTTGCACTTGTCAACGTACAGGCGATGCAAAGCAGCAATTGACATGTTTCCCTCAATATATTCACGCTTTGTGTGAGCACGGCAATAATGGCTTTCAATCCTAGGGATTGAATTGATATGTGCTTTGACACCATCTTTCAAAGCGGCCTCTAACTGGAACTGGTTTCCGTGTTTCCCTCGATTTTCTTGCATTAATCCAACTCGTCCAGAATTCTTCTTGACAACAGTTCTTATAGTTTTATCAGAAATAGCAAGTGTATTCATAAAATATACTTTGCATACTCGAATGCGTCTATCGCTTTTAGGGAAATAATATGCGTGATTAAAGTTCTGACGAGTGCTGCCAACACGGACATAGCGATACTTAGGTTCAATTTTTGACATGTTGTCGCTAATGAAATGCCTCTGAGCTGTCAAGTCACCCATCTTCCAATAGTTCTCAAATAAAGCCAACCTTTCTTCCGCTGAAAATTGGTTAGGACATTTTAATTTGCATTTATCGGAACATTCAGGTCCAATTTTCTTAGCTTCGATTTTTTTGTTTGATTTGGACATGGTTTCATATGCCTTTCCGCTGTTTTTAAGAGCCTTGGATTTATTTCTCTTCCAAGATGCAGGGTTACATTTTCTTTTTCGGGATAGCAGCTGAGGTTCCACGCTGGGTGGTTGACACTCAATACTAGGGGGCTGGGTGTCAATGCCAGGGGGCTGGATGTCAATGCTAGAGGGCTGGGTGTCAATGCTAGGAGGCTGGGTGTCAATGCTAGGAGGTTGGCTGTCAACACTAGGGGGCTGGATGTTAATACTGGGTGATTGTGGTTGTTCAGTCTCTAAGATAGGTGGCTCAGTGTCAGAAGGCTGCATTTCCTCGTTGTTGTGTTCATCATCTGCCCTGGAAGGTCCCGGTTGGGGTGAGAAAAATTGATACTTAATCCGTTTTGTCTTTATGTGTTTCTCAGGTAGAAAATCAGGATCCTTTCCACTATCGTCCGAGGAAAAATCAGTTAAACTAGATGACGTTGAACAGTTCGTGTCACTGTCGTCAGAGTCACTGTCTGATGACTCTGATGAGTCACTAGGTGGAACGATTTTAATAGGTTTTTTCCACGTTCTTAAGCTCTCTTCATCATCACTGAACAACGATATATCGTAATCAGGCTGGCTGTCAGGGTAGGAGTCCGTATCAAAACTATAATTTGCCGTTTCTCTTTGTTGTCCAACCTGTGCTGTTATTTGAGTTTGCTGAGTGTGGTCGAGGAACAAGGTTTGTTCCTCTTCAGTTCCAGATGGTAGTATGTCCTCAGTTTCAACATTAATTAAGGTCAAGTCGTCGTTCGAGTTAGGTTGACTGATTGGATGGCACTCCGCATCAAAATAAACCTTACCCGTTGTAATGTCTTGATAAACTGTTGCTGGAATATCACATTCTTGAATTTGTTCAGAGTTGATAACGGGCCGGTTTTGTATGCTTTCTGATTCTTCATTAGAATGGCCAACTGCCATGCTTAAAATTTTTTTTGCTCTGCTATTCATTCTGTAAATAATTATATAGACTATTATTACTCGCGAAACAATGCGTATCATAAATTATTACTTTGGGTGCTAAATTAAGGTGGTGGTGTACGAAGTTTTTGTCAAAACTAGCAATTTATTTATCCGTGATGAAGATAAATTACTTTGGAAATATAAAAGTTATGAACCAACCTAATAATTTTGAAGTGGTAAACGGTAACCGATAACTGTATGAACGTATACTCTAACAAGTAAATGTTATTTTATTATTTATAAACATTGTATGATACTTCAATTATTCCTCTAAAATGGTCAAATTAACAAAAATGCCGTTTAGCTGTACATAAATTATGATTACCTCTGTAATAATTCAATACAAAAAGTACACATTTGTAAATATGGCATCGCTTCATTTCATTTTGGAATGCAAAATGTACAGATCTAGAAATATGGCATTGCTTTATTTTATATTGGAATGCAAAGAGTACTTTTTCCAAAATATGGCTCTGTTGTATTAAAAAATCAGAATGTACTTACTTGAAGTTGGAATGCAAAACGGACGCATTTCAAAAAGTGGCCCCTTTGCACAGAACACTGAACTAAATATTGAGTGTTTTTCCGAATTATGGCCGCTTTGTATTGAACTGACGTGCGTTCGCTCCGAGTTCTGGGTCGCAACTGACAAAATGGCGGTTTTGTTCTGAAGTTGGCGCGTAAGTCAGCCCAATACAAAAAAGGCGGTTGATCAGTTTGGCATCAAAATGAGCGAAAATGACGGGTGTCTTCAGCAAAACGTAAAATATTGTAGCTTTAGTCACTAATTTTGAAATAAAACGATTTTGAATTTTTTTTGATTTATGGCCGTTTTGCATTCAATGAGCGACATGTGAAACAGTCGGCGGAGCACAGCCGAAGGCGAACGAAGGCCCTCATTTGGGCTCGCTTGCTTTCGCCATGACGTCCACACCTGGTTCAATCGCGTTCGGTGGTTAGCCTTCGCTCGCTTTTGTTCGCTTGGTCTGTACCCGGCATTACAGTGGTGTTTTGTAGTATAATGTCTAATAGTTGTGAGGTAGTTTACTGCATCAGATACATATTAGCAGGTACTCTACCTTGTCGCTTTAAATTTGACTGAATTTGTTTGAATCGACGACGGCAGTTTAGCTGCCCATAAGCGCTTAGGTAGTATTTAATGGTAGTAAATGCATAATAGTAGGTACTGCCGCGTCTATCATACATGTACGTAACTACCTACATAATAGTTATTGCTATTAAATCGTAGCTAAAGGATTCTAGATTGAAGGTAAGTACAGGTCCATGATAACCTGAAATACAATATGGATGCCGTCAAATTCCTCAGGTGTTGTGAAACGCATACAAACTATGTACTTTATGATTTATTTATTGTTCACGGTTACAGTTACACAATTGTTACGTATTTGGTGGTATGTGCATGTGGTAGTTAGGATTATACTGTCGTTCTCGTATTGTAGACGTATTTAGGGTTGTAGATAATAATCAAGGAAGCAGCTGAATAGATGTTACACATATTAAATGTGGTGGTAAGTACGTAAAATAATAAAACCGGCCAAGTGCGAGTCGGACTCGCGCACGAAGGGTTCCGTACCATTATCTATAAAAATGGCAAAAAAATCACGTTTGTTGTATGGGAGCCACCTTAAATATTTATTTTATTCTGTTTTTTAGTATTTGTTGTTATAACGGCAACAGAAATACATCATCTGTGAAAATTTCAACTGTCTAACTATCATGGTTCATGAGATACAGCCTCGTGACAGACGGACAGACGGACAGCGAAGTCTTAGTAATAGGGTCCCGTTTTTACCCTTTGGGTACGGAACCCTAAAAATTAAATGGTAAGAAAGGAGTTATTTTAGAAAATGAACCTAGTACCTACCTACCATACACCGGTAAAAAATAAGCATCTATATGCAAACATTAGGTAATGTTACTTCATTACAGGTCATCTACATATTACTTTCAAGAAATCTCTAAACCTGCCTACTAACTGGCGTAACGGCGCGGAATGTAATGTAATTTGTTACACAGCGAGCGAACGTTCCAGTCAGTAGGGGAAAGAAGGCAATCGCAAGAAGCAACGAGACGGATTTAAGCAAACGGCGGCGTAACGTATCATGCTCGCTGCGAATGGTATATTACGCCCCGTAACATTGATCAGTACCCACCATAAGATCTTTTTCTTTTGCTGGGCGTTAATGAAAAATTAGAGTAACTTCAAATTGTTCAATATAACCTATTTAACGCTAATTTTACCGCTCCAGTTTCAAAAACATACTAAAACAGCGACGGTCAAACAAACAATGCAACTGTACATCTATGCTTTCTAATTCTGAACTCTGATTCAAAGGTGTAAAGTTGAGTGTTGCTAAATGAATGGACGTGCTGATTTTGAATTAATAAACATGTTGTTGGTCAGTCATCGCTAGTGAGAAGCGTGCGCAGTAAGGTGCGTCAAACAAACTGTTAAGGTAGTAGGATAAACTGTATTAAACAATAGAGCTTAAAATATCATCATTATAATTGATGACATGACATGTATTTCAAGGCTGTCAAAGAAAACATAAGCACAGATAGGTATCTATTCAAAACAACATTTGATGATGAGTGGGAAAGACTCTACCGACAAGTGGGATAACTCGTGGGGTACAAAAAGCCTTCGTACATACGTCACACAGACTTGAATTATAAAAATACTGTTAAAATAGTAATAATAATTGTACCCAGTTAAGATCGTTTATTCCCAGTAGTTCTTTTTGACAGTTCCCTTAGAGGGACTAATGAGACTTTTTCTTCCCATTAGTTCCTTTAATAATTTTTAAGGAACTAATGGGAAGAAAAAGTCTCATTAGTCCCTTTAAGGACCTGTCAAAAGGAACCACTGGGAATAAACGGGTAAGATAATTGTTTTACAATGATAATAAACATTAGGTGTAATAATAGTAGATTATACACTAAGGGGATAAAGCACTGTTTTATGTCACGGGAGCGAATTGAATCCCGAACGTAACGAAGGACTCATAATTTAACTCCTGAGCGTAGCGAGGGAGTTATAAGTTAATTCCTGAGCGAAGCGAGGGAATTAAGACTGAGTCCTGAGTGCAGTGAGGGGTTCAACCGCCCAAGACTAAAACAGTCTTATCCCCGAGGTGTATACTCTACTTTTCACACCTTATGCGAGACAAAAAAACAGGCTCAGTAGATAAATAATGTTTTCCTTTGACTTCTCTGGCAGCAGATTGTTGACAATGCCTATGGCATCTAATTTGATAAACTCAGGAGTCAAAACACTTTCATCACTCGACATTTTCAATATTATTTTTGAAATTAAATCTTCTATAGGCACCTACAAGAACTCGATTTGTTCGTCACGCGTGAACAAATGAAGGCGCGCGACGTTCCAAATTCGAAAGCACAAGCCGTGGTCCTAGATTCGAAATTCGAATTTCGAACACCGCGCTCCTCCGGACCGGGGTTCACACGGAGGCAAACTTCATTTATTTTGTCAAATCAAGTAGGCCATGGCCTAGGACAAATTGTGTTTAGCAAAATTAAACTTTATGCATATAGTAATAAGAATTATGAAAAGTGAAATCATATTATTAACCAGCGGGTTATAATGAAATTCAGTACAACATTATAACCCGGCTAATACCAAGGGATTTAATGTCTTGCTTTCGGTAGGGTTTACATGACCTATAATTCGGCATTGTCGAGCATGTGGTTTGAAAACATTATAAGTTAAGTTCCAAGTATGAAAAAAAAACACGCAGACAGATGATTGAAAAATAAAAGATGTATAAAACATCGCCACAATTTTCAATTCCGTGAATAGTCGGTAAATCTTAGACAAATTACTCACTTTTCATGCAAACTATAAAAATGTCGGTGACCTACTAGTTACCTACGTGTTAGTTAGCGAGACTCAAAATGAAGCAGAACTGCGAATGGTAAACAAATGTACTATAGTGAAATTTCCAAACAACTTTGATGATCAACCAAAACCTGGTTTTTTGCAGAAATTTACAACAGATATAGTAAACGGTAGAAAAGTAAACAAAAATAATGGACGTAATGAGTAAATGAGATGAGTAAAACTGGGTCTGTGCCATAAGCGACCTAAATTTCTGACGTATTAAAACCCGTGTTTTAGAAAATCTTTGTTATACGAACATAAGCTTACCTACTGAGATTTGATTAGAATCTTTTTCAATAGGGGTCGCGACTCGTGGTCCCACTAATTTGACCCACTGGTGGGACAGTGTGTCGATTTAATGGGCTCGTGGTCCCACTGTTTGGTCATAAGGGCTATAACAATATTTTTTGATGCACAGAACTACAGGACAGAACAGTAGTTCTGTCCTGTACACACACACACACACACACAGTAGTAGCCATACCAATACATTTAAAAACAGACTCACGACATTTTAAAGTTTTCTTAGCTCGTGCTTCATACCTTTGGAACGGCTACCGTTTGCCCAATGTAACAAAATTCACTTCGCCAGCTTCCTAATTTAGCCGTCAACGGCGCGCAATCCAAACAAAGTCATGGGAAGGCATTAGTCACGGCTACTTCCTATGCGGACGTCACAAATCTTGATGGGCTAATATTGGGATAGTTTCCGAAGCTATATCGTTAACAATATAGGATTCAGGTTTGAAGATGTTAAAACATAAGGAACTAAGGAAGACTATCTGTAAAGAATACTGGAAACTTCACAACACGGACCTATTTCAACACTCCTCTAGCAGCCGGTTTAAAATTGTTGTATTTCCTGCGAAAGTCAAATTCTTCGGCATGATTGTTTGAGGCAAGTAGATTATTAAAATTACAAAAAGTCCAGGAATACTTTTTGTTCGTTTTCGATTTCATTTTAAAATCTCCTTTTCTTTTCTCACCGTGATTGTTTTTTAATAATTTAATGATTAAATTAAGATTTATATATTTTGCTCCCATGTACATGTATACAGATTAGGTTTTAATGTTAGTTTAGCAATAGCACATGCGCCCTGTAGGGCTCAAGAATTTATACAAAATGGCAAAAACGAGTTTTAATTAAAAGAAAAAGGTATCATAATACATAGTTATTTCAAGGTCAGGTAAATCAGGCATTTCAATATTGTCAACCTTAATTAAAATGAAAATCTAGTTGTCCTGCGCTGAAGGGGAAGGTGCGGGTTCGAATCCCGTCGAGATCGTAAATTTTTGGGATTTATTAATTTCTTATCTAGTTGTCATTTAAAACAGAAATAGACATGATCATTTATTTTTCTTCTTGCATAAGTTTTTAATTATCTCCGCAAACCTTAATGAGCCACATTTCTGCTAATACTCATATATTTTTTGTGTTTCTTTCAATTATTTTTTGTCGATGTGAACGAAGGGTCGACGGCCATTTTGTTTTATTTATAGGTTGCGCGTGCCTCTTTCTCTTCAATTAGTTTGATTTGTGGGAAATTGATTTTGTGGAACATTCTACATTTATTTTCGGGAATATTTTATAAACCACCTACTATTTTATACAGACTTCAAAAAAGGAAGAGGTTCTATGTTCGGCCGTATTTGTGTATGTTTTTTGTGTATGTCCGTCGATATCTCCGTCAACGACAAGACCGATTTTGATAATTCTTCCGCTATTGTATAGCTGGAAAATAACCTTGAGATGGTTTCATAAAATAAATAATCTCGAAGGATTACTATTCGTCCATGAAACGGTTAAAGACAAACTGACAGTCAGATAGATAAACAGAGTTACTTTCGAATTTATAATATTAGTATAGATAATATGTATATTATTTATTGCACTAATGCACGTGTGACCTGTCAATAGGAAATCACTATCCTAGACCTCCAAAACCCCCTCGATATGTTGCTCGATAAAACTATTTCTACCGTCGTAAACAAACTCGTGTTAGCCAGTAATTGGCATGTCGCGTTAGATCAACTCCCGCGCAGTCTGCCAATGTTATATGGCCTCTAACTGTGAGCTGGTTTATTGGAGGTGGAAATAATATGGAAAAGTCCTCATTTTTTTTTTATACTTTCTGGGAAGGTATCAATCAACGTTCTTTGGGAAAATGTAAACAGAAATTCAGGATTTTAAAAACTACGTGTAAATAAAACCACCCAAGTGCGAGTCGGACTCGCGCACGAAGAGGAACCCTACCATTATCTAAAATAACGGCAAAAAAAATCGTTTGTTGTATGGGAGCCCCTTAAATATTTATTTTATTCTGTTTTTTAGTATTTGATGTTATAGCGGCAACAGAAATACATCATCTGTGAAAATTTCAACTGTCTATCACGGTTCATGAGATACAGCCTGGTGACAGACGGACAGTGGAGTCTTAGTAATGGGCTCCCGTTTTACCCTTTGGGTACGGAACCCTAAAAAGGTCTGGGAAATTTAGATCGACTTACTAAAAAGTTAAGTATCACAAATAATCTCAATAAAAATGCGAGATCATTTTAATCTCAGATCATGAAA
The DNA here is from genome assembly GCA_947086465.1 of Eupithecia exiguata. Taxonomy (NCBI): domain Eukaryota; kingdom Metazoa; phylum Arthropoda; class Insecta; order Lepidoptera; family Geometridae; genus Eupithecia; species Eupithecia exiguata. The sequence continues at coordinate 2,958,179 of OX352246.1, forward strand.
ATATACAAGGTTTTGTTAATAAGACTAGGAACGGTGGTTCCACACTCTTTGTGAAATTTTCAAACCATAACAAAACGAATCTCTCGCGTGGAACTTAATTTTAGACCACTGTACTACGACTACATCAGGCAGAGCCAGAAGGCTCTACCTGGTAGGTACTTATTTTTGCTCTCTTGATACGAAATACTTGGGTATAATTTCAATAAATACCTGGTTTATACGTGATAAATCTATTTAATTCGGATAGGTGACACAAATAGAAACTCCATGTAATCCTTGAGCAGACCGAATGATTTTATTTTATAATGCAGGTACCTAGAACATTGTAGCTGGATCTACCCACATTATTGCTAGGACACTACAATCCTCCACCGTTAACTTAAGAATACCTACTTATCCTACATAGTTACAACTTACATCTAGTTACAACTTACATCTAGTTACAAACTTACATCTAGTTACTAAACCTACTTCTTATTATAATATATACATATTGCAGACAGCTAAGTAGTGTATCGTTAGAACTCAGATAAGTAGGTATTCATTTATACTACTATGAACTTTATAAACAACTTAAAGGTAAGAGCAAGGTATACAAAGATATAAGTAATACACAACAAAACAGACAATACATAGTACAAGTAACGTTGCAATTACAATATGATGTTTCTACATTATAACGCTTACAATCTAACTTAAAGTCTAGTCTATGTCTAAGCCGTACCTTTTTACAGGCCAGCGTATTCTTTTATTGGGAGTCACGTCTGCCTCGATAACGGGAGGTGTTGGATGTACTATTGATGACTCTTTTTGTTCAGAACCTTGACTGATATCTGGCGATACCTGATCAGACCCTTGTTCCATCGCCTCCACCGATATAATAGGCTCAGGAAGCTGTCGCCCGTGCGACGACGTTGGCAGCTCGGCCATGGCGGTCGATTCGCCGCCAGTGTTGGTAGTGGACTCACTAGGGAATACGCATGTGCTCCTACGTCTCAGTTGGTCGATATGTCTATGTGCTGCGGCGGCTGTGCCATCGGACGATTTAACCGCGTAATTATTCGTGCCATTCCGACCTGTGATTTTGCCTGATACCCACTTGTTACTAGATCCAAAGTTCCTGTACCATACCGCCTCACCCGGGTTAAATTGCCTAGCCCTTTTCGCGTGTTCGACCGCTTCGAATTCACGGTCACGCAATTTACGCCCTGGATCAGGTTTAATAATATCCAAACGTGTCCTTAGATGCCTACCCTGTAGTAGCTGCGCTGGGCTCGCGCCGGTCGCACAATGCGGCGTGTTGTGGTAAACTAACAAATACCTTTGAATCGCTAATTCCGGATCGACTCCTTCTCGTCGTGCCTTTTTTAAGACATTCTTTACTATCTTAACCGCATTTTCCGCCGCGCCGTTGGAAGCCGGATGATACGGCGCTGAAAACATTTGATGAATGGCATTCCTCTCTAGGAACGTTTTGAACTGACTACTTGTGAATGGTGGTCCGTTGTCGGACACGACCTGCTTTGGAATTCCCCACCGCGACCACGATTCGCGTAATTTACTTATAGTTGTTTCAGCCGTAGTACGTTTCATTTTGAAAACTTCAATCCATTTGGATCTCGCATCGATTGACACAAGATACGTTTGGTTATCGATGGGTCCTAAGAAATCTAAATGTATTCTCTCATAAGGTGAGTGCGGCCACCGCCAGGGCGAGGGCGGCGCGCCGGGCGGCGCCGCGGCCACGGCCGCGCACGTGACGCAGGCACGACATGTCGCTTCCACGGCTTCGTCCAGACCTGGCCACCAAACATAACTGCGCGCGTAAGCTTTTGTTTTCACAATGCCCATATGTGGTTCGTGCAATTCGCTAAGTACAGATTGCCTACATGATTCTGGAATCACCAGCCTATGTCCCCACATAACGCAACCTAGTTCTATGTACAGCTCGTTCCGCCGGGTGAAATATGGGTCGAGTTGTTTTATGCCTACGGCTTGCGGCCATCCGTTTTCGACATAGCCGCACACGCGGCTAAGAAGTGGATCTCGTGCCGTTTCGCGCCTTATCACCTCCCCATCGAGCAGCATCGCGTTGGTTGCAAAGTGTAGGTAAGTCTGCTCCGGTGGTTCCTCCACACATTTCTCTTGAACCGGCAAACGTGACAAAATGTCTGCACCGTTGCTATGCGTACCTACATACTCTATTGCAAAGTCATACGCTGATAAGATCAGCGCCCAGCGCTGCATACGGCTAGCGGCCATGGTAGGTATGCCCTTTTGGGAACCAAATATACTAACTAGCGGTTTATGATCCGTCTTTAATTTGAATTTCCTGCCAATAAGATATTGGTGAAATTTTTTAACACAATAAACTATTGCTAGCGCCTCACGGTGAATCTGAGCGTAGCCCTGTTCCGCCTTAGTAAGTTTCCTAGAAACGTACGCGACTGCGCGCTCCACCCCGCCGCCGCCGCCGCTGCGAGAGATCTGCGACAGCACGCCGCCGACGCCGAGCGCGCTCGCGTCGCACGTCAGCACGAGCTCGCAAGCCGGGTCATAGTGCGCCAGTACGCGCCGCCCCATCAGCATCTGCTTCACGCGCTCGAACGCCTGCTGGTGACGCGCGCCCCACTGCCACCGACTGCCGCGATGCAGAAGCTCGTGCAGCGGGTGGAGTATACCGCTGAGTTTAGGTACAAATCTGGCGTAAAAGTTAACCATGCCCAGAAAAGATCGAAGCTCAGATATTTCAGTTGGATTTGGCATGTCTTTGATCGCGCGTAGCTTCTCAGGGTCCGGCCGGATGCCGTTCTTATCTACGATGTAGCCTAGGTATTTAACCTCTTTCGCAAGGAATGAGCATTTTTCTAATTTTACCTTCATACCTGCCGATTCTAACCTACGTAAAAGCGTCTCTAACGCTTTTAAATGTGAGGCTCTGTCCTTGTGAGTTAATATTATGTCATCAGCAAAACACTGAACGTTAGGAATGTTCTCTACCAAATTACTAACGATACGCTGGAAAATCCCACTGCTGGACGACAGGCCGTACACCAGGCGATTGTATTTGAATAACCCACGGTGGGTATTTATGACGCAGTATTTTTTTGAATCCTCCGACAGGCATATTTGATTGTAAGCTTGCGATAAATCAATTTTTGTAAATTCTTCCCCACCCGCTAAGTTCGCGAGCAAATCGTCGACCTTCGGCAGCGGATACCTATCGACCAACAGAGCTGGATTAAGGGTTACCTTAAAATCTGCGCACAGACGGAGTCCACCATCGCTCTTGTTTACCAACACTAACGGCGTCGCCCAGTCCGAGCAGTCAACGGGTTCGATGATCCCGTCGCGCAGCATCGCGTCGAGCTCGGCGTCGACGCGCTCGCGCAGCGCGTAGGGCACTGGTCGCGCGCGGTGAAACACGGGCGCCACGCCCTCGCGCACTCGAAGCGTCGCACATCCTCCCGTATATCGACCCAGACCGCCGCTCCACACTGCTTTATGTCTGTCGAGCATTTCCCGAATAACATCAGTAACAGGTTCTATTTTAAAATTATTTTTTATTTTAGAGCTCTGAAGGACAGGTATTTGTATGCCTAGCTCCGCGAGCCACTGTCTACCTATCAATGTTGTCACAGCCTTATCTATTACAAACATTTCTAAATTCTTCTCGCAGTCTTTGTACCTAACTTTGGCCTTCATTACACCCAATGGTCTTACTTTAGATTTGCCATCGTAAAACATAAAAACATACTTAGATTTTTCTAAACTTATGTCATTGAAATAGGTTTCATACGTCTTTTTACTAATGCACGACCCTGGCGAACCCGTATCTACTTCCATGGTGAGTACTCGTCCATTCACAGTCACGTCTAGACTCACCGGCTTGTAGTCGCCCAACGTCAACTGGAATAGCGGCTCCTCCACGTCGTCGCCGTCGTCCGAAGCCGACTCGCTGGCCCCCGCTGGCCGCACGTAGTGCGCGCCGGCCTCGCGCCGTCGTCCGCTGTCGCTTCCTCGCTTATTGTACCTTGTTCCGCTGCTGGGCTTGGCCGACGTATCCTTATAAGGACAAACCCTCTTTAGATGGCCCTTATTCCGGCAACTGCTGCATACAAAGTTTTTGTATCGGCATCCATCAGACTGATGCTGCCCTCCGCACGCTGCACATCCGCGCCCCTGGGCAGGCGCGCTCGCCGCCGCCGTGCCCTGCGCCTTGTGGAATCGGCCGCCGCCGCCCGCGCCGCCGCCACGGTCCGCCGTCATCGTCGCCGCACGCAGCACGTGCATTGCGCTCGCCCCGCCGCCGCCGCCGCTGCTGCCGCTGTTCCTGTTCGGCGCCGTTGAGTCCACGGCCGCCGCATCTCGTTCTGCAGCCTCCAGGGACGTAGCCAATTTCAGCGCCTTGGCGTATGTTAGGTTACATTCCGAAAATAACCTTTGTCTGATAAGGTCACTGCTCACTCCACAAACAAATTGATCACGCAAATTATCCGTCAGCGTTTCTTTGAACTCACAATCTTTAGAAAGTTTTTTTAGGGCAGCGATGTACTGCATTATACTCTCGCCGGTTTCTTGGCGCCTTTGACGAAAACGATAACGTTCCGCCATGACAGATGGCTTTGGTTGTAAATGTTCACGAACAATTGTCACGAGTTCATCGTAGGTCAGATCCGTAGGCTTCTTTGGATTGCACAAATTCACCATTAATTCGTAAACACTGTCACCAACTAGCGATATTAGTGTGGGCAACTTCAATTCATCTTTGATCGCGTTGGCACGAAAGTACATCTCGACCCGCCCGCAGTACAAGCTCCAGTTACCGCACTCCGTATCAAACTCTTTAATTTTGCCGACCGCCATCGTTTAAACGTTATCACAAGGTCCTGGGACACTAAACACGCAATATTTAAAGTTTTCACTCGTCGCCAAATGGTTTATACGTGATAAATCTATTTAATTCGGATAGGTGACACAAATAGAAACTCCATGTAATCCTTGAGCAGACCGAATGATTTTATTTTATAATGCAGGTACCTAGAACATTGTAGCTGGATCTACCCACATTATTGCTAGGACACTACAATACCAAAACTAATTCCCCATCCAACATTTCCGATTACCTACCTGTCTACAGAATCCACCGAAGCATTCGAATTTCAAATTTCGCGACTGTCATTTGCCGGAGGAAACTACCCGTTTCAATTTGTAGTTAACGCTTCCGCCTTCCGCCATCTTTAATTGGGAAAAGCATAGACATTCGAAATTCGAAGAGGAAGCGGATGTGCCGGTTGTCTTTTAATATTTCTGTGCTTGTCGGTCAGGATTAAAAATAAAGTTTTTCTTTTCATCTCGAGTTCGCGTTTTTTTTGTAATATTGTACAGCTTTCGATTTTTTCTTTGATGTTTTTAGGTAATACAATTTTAGGCAATACACCATACTTAGGGATTCTAAGATACCATTTATGTATATGAAGGTCGAACATTTATGTAGCAATCCAATTATTATTATTAAAAATCAGTTGGTAAGTAGGTACTTAATTTTACTTAATTCTGAAAACAAAATACAACTCTAAGGTACTCTTACAATAAACAATGCTTTATTGACAAAGAAAATTACAATCAAATAATAGAATTAAATTAAAACTAGTATTTACAATTGAGCAAACTGCAGACTGTTGCAAACAATCTACAAGTAGCTCAACTGATCCAGGTAAGGTACTCTTGTAATTATTTGCATACTCCAATTACAAATCTGTATTGGGTACCTACCATCGGATATAATTTTTACCCCCTTACTAATCACTCAATTATTCCTGTCTCAAATACTCATGCGTCTCCTGTTACCAACGTATTTAATTCCTCAAATCAATACCAATTTACCATCCAATTACCATACCAGAAAATCACGCTCACAGGAAACTGCGCTATTTCCAAACGTCAAATGCAAATGACGTCTGTCACTTGATACACTCAAAACACACCGTAAATTCTCTTCGACTGGTGGACTTTATCAACAAGCTGTAAAACTCAAAATTGAGTGATCGTTAGTTTGACAGCTGTAAAACTGTTTTATGGTATTTGAAGGTATTCGGTATCGTTTTAGAGACGTCATTGATACTTGACGCTTCGTTTCGTTTCACGTGCAGTTTTTTATCGGTTATTTTTGTAACAGTTCAATAAGTTTCTATTATTAAGAGCTTCGTGTGGAGAGGTAATATAAGCTGTTGGAAAATGTATAAAGAGTTTGCAAAAAGGTATCTATTCTAGGTTCTACAACTGACTGACGCTGTCCCTGTTCTTCCGTTAAAAAAACTGTCTTCGAGTTCTACATTTATTTACATTGTTTGAATTGTGCAACAAAATAAACAAATTTTTACTTAACAAAATGTTCGCAAACACGCATAAACAATGTACCTATATATGTATATTTCGCCAAATCAGTGACATCACCTCTCAGTGCGTTCACAAAAATAAATCAATCCTCAAAAATTCGCTTACAAAATGCATAATTTAATTTTATTATGATTTGTGGCTACAGGAATACACGACTAATAATATCCCGCGGCCTGCCTCTCAATGCGTTGCGGAAGTTTGTCGATTTCAGTTTTTATGACTTTTGTGTCCTGTGTCTTGAATGTGGATCGATTGAGTCGAAATCGGCACATTTTTTGTACTACCACATTTATACTTGTCATGAAAAAAATATCAAATCAAATATCATATCTTTTTCATTATTTGATTTACCACGTAGGTTATTATGATACCTTAACTAGTGGTTTATGCTAAGGAGTTAATTGTCTTCCAGACCTTCGTGATACATCGTCGGCCGTCACTTAGGTACATCGGTGATGAGATGAATGTTTGTTACCTCTTCAGTTTTCATACAAAACAAACGCTACAAATTGGATCGGATAACATGTTGCACAGACGTAGGTAGTTCTAAACATGGAATAAAGTAAATGCTCCTTTTAAGCAATAAAAAAAATGAAATAAAAAAAACACCCAAAGTCTCGGGCAGAAGCCATTTTAAATAGAAACTCTTTTCATCATCACCGGCTATTGGTAAGTAGGTGTGTTCAAACCAACATTTTGATAAGCGTTCATGGAAATGCTTCAATTTATTTTCCCAGAGATTGCCAGACTAGACGCGTATCTCAAAAGTGCCTCACGTTTTTGGAAATTTGCCAAACAATCAAAAACTCGTGTACCTACTCATGTCATGTGGAGATAAGACTTGCATGCGTATCTCATAGCTAAAAACAGTATGAAAACTACGAGAAATCATGCTGAAAATAGATCATTTTGACAGAGAATCATATTCTCGGTCAAAAAGCAATAAAAGATTATAATAAAAAATGAAACAACTGGTTCTGTACTAACCTTCTTCTTCGTCATATTCTTCATTGCTACAGGACGACCTTTCCAGGACGGGCACGAGCCCGTTCTGAAAAGCTTACACGGAGACGCTGGTGAACCGCATCTACAATAGGTAATCTGTCTTCGGCCTGTCTCAGGTCTGCAGGCAAAATTAGTCCAGTTCTGCCCTAATTTGGTCAGACCAGCGGGTTGGTGAGCGTCCTCTTGGTCTTTTCGTCTCTATATTGCCTATTACAACCAGTTTTTCGAAGTTGTCTGGTTGCCTTCGGGCGATTTGGCCAAAATAGCTGAGGACTCGTTGGTAGCAGGTCGTTGACAATCTGGTTCTGATATTCAGTTTGTAGAGAGGATCTGTTGGTTCGTTTTGCTGTCCACAGTATGCGTAACATTCTCCTCCAACACCACATTTGAAAAGCCTTAGATCTTCCTTCAGCTTCGTCAGCTACACGAATTGACTTCTTACCTCCTATCTACTTGTATTATATTAACAAATTGTATTATATCTGTATTATATCATATCTGTGGACCGCCTAGGGCGGTAAAAGCCTCCTCCAAGTTTTTACACTTCGTTTTATCTTATCAATTCTTTGCTTTACATTTCCAACTACTTTTATTAGGTCTTTGTTTGGGTGGTCTACCCCTCCCGCGTTTTTCTCCTCGAGCTGACCAATTTGTGACAGTTTGACTCCGACGGTTTTCTTGACTTTTTGTATAATGGCCGCCCATGTTATTATTATAGTAGGAAACTAAAGATCTACCCAAAACGCAAGCACATAATGTACTGTGACATAGCATTAGAGAGAGTATTAGAGTCATTACATTAGGCAAGAAAACAGTGAATATGGAAAACAATCCAGAACGGATTATTATTATCATTAGCAGACAGCATTATTTGTGAAGTCCCAAAACAATTTTAGGAACCATGTGCTAGTTAGCAAAAAAATAACAAAGTTTAAAAGTACAGAGCGAGCCCAAGCAAAATCAAAAGACAGATCAAACTCAAACGATCGTCAACCTAAATCAATGAATCAATTGAAGTCTATGAAAGTCGATAATAAACTCAAATCAAAGTTCAAATATCTGTTTGCTAGTAAATTTTCATCAGTAGCCGAATAACAAAGGGAAGTCGATATCATTGCTTTCTTTGCGGCTTCTTTCAAACAAACTTTGAAAGCTAAATACAGAAGCTGATCCGAATAGACTTTTAGTAGTTTTAAATGGAGCGGAATAGGAGTTTTTGGATACATTCCGACGTTTTTTAGTCGGGCAAATGATTGAATCTATAAAGTTGTATTCAGCTTTACCTACAGAATAAATTTAACTTAATAGGTTAGGTACTCGTTGGGACCCAACTAAACCAACCCAACTAAGTTGGGTAAATCAGAGGTCGGTTTTATTACTATTGTAGACCCTGATCAGCGCTTCCGCGAGTGTACTCAAGAAAAACAACCATGCTCAAAACGGACAAACCTCCAGACGTCCATAATCAATGATTTTCCATGATTTTCACCAACTTTCACATTAAGTACAGACTCAAAAAACCCTTTTTTTTAACAAGTACTGTACTATATGTAGTTCATTCCGCTTCATTTTCTCTCGCAGCCAGAAGGGTTAATAAGAACAGTTAAGAGTGTAGACTGGATCCTTATATTTAATCCCCACGATTATACCTACCGTACCCTTCCTAAACCTAAAAGAGAGCCATAATCTTTTGAACAATAAGTTCAATCGCCGTTCGGAGCCGAAATGGGAGGCATTACTGAGACAATGGACGTTTCTAAACCAACCAGGTGGTCTGAAGCTAAGGATGATAAACAAATAAAATAAATAATGCTGAACAATCGACACAGCATCATCTAGCCCAAAGCTGAACAGAGCTGTATTGGGTACTAGATGACCGATATACATAGTACATATGTTCATTAGATAGTTTTTTTATTATACATAGGAAACACCCAGAAAACCTGGAACAAATAAAAAACACCTAAAAATTTAAGCGAAAGGGTCTTGCTGATTCTTTTCTGATTCGAAAGATAACTTGGACAAACCTAGGAAGGTTACTAATTACTAAATGAAAAACAAAAACTTTTTTAGTCCAAATGCCAGTCATTTCAAGCGCAAAACAAAAATTTTTTTTGGCGAGTATTAAATCTCAGTTTTACGCTAAGCGTTCTAGGTTAAAATTTTCTCATGACCTTTCGTAAGCATTGTTTGTACAGCACTGGCGATTGAGACTTGGGGACATTTTTTATTTTGGGACTTTCTGCATCTGCCCGGCACATGCAACCCAAATTCACATTTTGAGCTGTTTGCAAAAACTATAGTGGTGGGCAGACAAAGACAACGATATGAAAGTTATCGATAACTACGCGAATAGCAGAATTCATAGTTTTTATGACTTCCTTCGACTTCAACCCACTCTCAATTTCATACAGGATTCAGATCCATATTTTATAACGTGGTGCTTAAAATATTTGGTCTTATAATGGCACGTTCTATCTACCTATATTTAATTAGGTTTTACCAAAGCGTGAGTGATACTTTGAAAGGTGAATCAAATTGTTAGTGTTCAATCACACCTTGGCTTTCTATTGTGTTCAATTTCATGCAGGTTAATGGAATAGCTATTTTCAAAGTTCAACCGGACAGCTTTTGTTCATTTGCAACTAACCGCACCCACATAGGCATTTGGTGTAAAATTTACAACTAGGGATAAAATCAAACTTACGACCTGACCAGTCAAAAGGTCATCGATTGTTAAAAGTTATCGTTGTTAATAGCATTTTCTTGAGAACGTGCTTATCGATCTAACCCAAAAGAAAACTACGCTCAATGGTAGGTAGGTACCTACACGCAAAAACAGGGCCCAAAAGCTTTGGAACAAGTCAATACAGTAAACCTTTGAATAGTTGTAAACCTAACATCGGCTAATAAAATGTCAACAGTTTCAAACAAATCAACTCAGTCGATATCGAAACCTATCGACAAAGTCCATCACTAAAAAACCCATAATTTACAGGCCACAAAATCTCAGCTGCCATTAAACACTTGAAAACAAGGCATTGTAACATTGTCCTGTGTCCCAGTCAAAGAACAATACGGTAATTTTGTTCAGTTTGGTTTTGAGTGCATAATTATATGCATGTAATATTTTTCGACACAAAATTTGTTAGGGCCGTGACTTGAATTTACAAATGAGTTAGGAGTTTACCTATGTGTATGTCTTGTGTAGTGTAATGTTAGGTATGTGAACACCAATCATAGAGTTGTGGTGCAGTGCAGAGCAGCATGTTGATAAATGTTGACCAAATCATTACCTACGTTTGTAACTTCGATCAACAACATAATCAACAATAACAGTTTGCAATGACAGATTTGACTTGTTTGCCTTTAGTTTAAACTTCTGAAAACCCAGTTAAAATAAATCGTCATATACTTAGATATGTAGTTATTTCATAACTATTAGAAACTGTATGTATATTTTGTAAAACTAAGTATCTATGGACTTGTCTGAAGACGATTCATTTATTTGTTTATTATCTACTAGAAAAACAAGTCTAAAATATAACTAATGTGTAAGTCTAGACTAGAGTTCCTTGAATCTAGTATCTACCTGTAGGCATCTCGATGGCAATGGTCGTGAAAAAAAAACAACACATGTCATTTCTAGCTGGAAAATCCAGAGTCGGGGCCTCGCTTATTACCACCAAGATTTATGTTATTCAGGTGTCCTGCGAATGCCTATTTTCGGATGAAACGTGATTTTAATGAGTTTGCAATGGTTACTTATTTAGCTACGAGGGGCGTTTCGCCATTACTTTTGCTGACAAAAATAAATATGAAAAAGTGGGCCTTGTTGTTGTTATTTGACTATTTCAAGATGTTTAATGTGTGTTTCGTAATAATAATAGGACGTTTAATGATAAAATAATAACGGAGTGTTTAATATTTTAAGTTGATATAGAAATTATTATTTACCTACTTAACAAAGAAAATTACAATCAAATAATAGAATTGAATTAAAACTAGTATTTACAATTGAAACAATTGAGCTAACTGCAGACTGTTGCAAACAATCATACCTCCCTACACAAATTATAAACAATCAGGGCATCATTGATTTTAGAGTTCCATTCAAACTTTGCTTGTATTGTCAGTTGAATGCTTAGAATCTATTTTATGTATTAATGGGCCATCCACATTTTGACCGAGTGACCTGATCACGGTGAGATTAGGCTCAGCTCAGCTAACAAATCTGCCACACAACTAACGTTTGCACTGACTCAGACAACACGCAGGGCAAAGGCCTTTTTTCTTATTCAAAAAAGCATTTTTTACTTCAGTTTATGTTTTATATATTTCACAAACCCATTATCTACTTAAGCTCTGCATGCTACGCGCTAAGAAGTCTAAGAGATGAAGTGACGATGAAACAGCTAAAGATAGTATATTTTGCACTAGTTGAATCCAGGCTTCGTTACAGCATATTATTTTGGGGTAACAGTTATAACTACAATGTTAATTCAGCATTTGTAATGCAAAAGAGAGCAATTAGGACGATGATACGTATATCTCAAACAGAATCATGTAGGGATCATTTTATTAGTTTGCGTATACTGACGGTGCCTTGTTTATATATTTTAATTCTACTGACATACCTAGTAAATCATTTGAATTCATTTGAAACCCCTGAGGAAAGGGCGATAAGAGAAACGACTAGAAGAAGGGACATTGTAAAGAAATTTACACCCAAATTAAACATAGCAGAGCACAGCGTACGGCACCAGTCTGTTAAACTATACAATAAATTGCCTATTCCCTATAAAAGCATATATAATGCAGACAAATTTAAAAATAAATTAAAAGAATTCTTGTTGAAGAAGTGTTACTATTCTTTGGAGGAGTTCTATGCTGACAAATCTAAGTCTGAGAATCTGTGATAATAATAATTTAACTTTAAGCCATTGACATTGTAATTGTTATGAATATTTTTGACATTATTTATATTTTTAATTTTGACGATTTTTTGTGATAAATTTGTATTTATTCTTATAATTAGTTCTATTTTTTTGTACATTCTAGTAATATTGACATTCTGTATTGTTGACATTCTCTAAATATCTTGAATATTCATAATTATTTTGTTTTTTGCCTATGTATTAAATCAATTAAATGTTGTACCTTACCTTGTTCAATGACGTAATTCTCTGTTCAGTATGTTTTTTTTTTATATAATTTACACTTAGTCTCATAATTTATTTTAACGTGCTCTTATGTAAAAGTTTCCGACACAATGTAAATTGTTTGAGAAGTAAATAAATGAAATGAAATGAAATATCATAATTCCCCATAAACAATCCACACAATAAACAATTTGTAAAAAATATACCTCTAAAAACTAAGTGCATCCAATTCGTATTCAACCGCTGCACTCGGCATAATGTTTATGAGCTGAGAACATGTACGAGATGTGTGTGTATTGTATGTGTTTGTATGAGATGTATGGGTATTCTGTTCTGATTGTTTTATGGATCCTTACAACAAGGATTCTCTGTTTTTTTCAAAGAAGTTCGTATAAACTTTCCATTTAAGTGTTAAGTTGGAAAGGAAGCTAGTTAAATTATCTAGTAGGTTACAGGCTTATGCAAAAAGGATTCTTGTTTTCTTGCTTATTTTTTCGATATACGCGGATTATGGACTGGTATCGGACGATACTGAAATAGAGACTAAGTCTTGATAATACCACGAAGTCTTTGATTTTCACTCTTTCTGGTCCAGTATTTCACTTTAACTATTAATTGTTATTGTACCAGAAAAAATATCAAGGTTTTTGAATCGGAGTATAACACATTCCTTACATTTGTTACAGACGACACATACACCGTGATAGAAGCATCTACCAATGAGAGATTGCGGCTGGTGTGCGGTCTAATGCCGAGGAGCCAGTCTCCATCGGTGATCTGGTTCAAAGATGGACTGCAGATCGACGGGTTGACAAAACGGATGGCTTTGCAGAGGCAGTGGTTAGTATTGAAGATACAGATAATAAACACAATAGGAGAGGCGATAGGGTGTCAAAACGGATGGCGTAGTAAAGACAGTAGGGAGTATTGTTGATTAACCCTAGAGTACTAATATAAATTTACCACAGCTTAATACTAATGATCGTCTAGGAGGCTACTTTTGAAATAAAACCAATTTATTGTGTTAGTTATTTATTTAAATGTTATTATGATAACATAAATAACTTGGCTAACCTCTAACTTTTTAAAAACTAAAATGTATTATTAAAATAATATCTTCATTAGTCTTAAAATGAGACTTAAATATTACAGTAACGACTTTTTTTTCCTCAAAACATAACAGTCTTATATCGGTCTGGTAAAAAAATACTACTATATCTTTGCTGTTTTTTAGTATTAATAATAATAACTAATATATAAACTTTATAAAACATTAAAACAAACTTATGGTAACATCATATTTTGGTCTACAGACTAATTTGAAGTCAGCCTTTCATTTTCATTGTTCTTCTTGTGATGCAGTTTCTGGAACTGGTGAATCAGACGCATTGCTTGTAGCTTGATGTGGTACTGAAATGTTCAAGGGTTCAGAGCCACCTGAAACAATATTTTGTTGGTTTTCTTCCAGTCGGATTGACATGAAAGAAAGATCTGCCGAGCTATCGTCAGAGTCATAAGAATCGACTTCCAGTTTGCCTCAATTTCGCTATAGGAGTTCTCATTTAGTAAATAATTGACTATATGTTATTCGTTGAGCTTCATCTAAAAAGAAAATCAACATTTGCTAAGTTATAACATGGCTTATTGCTGAAAAATATGTAAATATCAAAACAAGTTACAAAAAATATACTTACGTTAATACTAATGATCGCCTCCCAGGCGATCCAGTAGCTTATATTTTGAAAATGGAGAGGCTGGGGTCGGGTCTGCGTTTGCTTCCCTCTGCGGCGCGGGATATGCTGAATTGGGGCGAAAGCACAGGAGGATTCGCGGGCGCGTTTTTGAAATAACCAGAAAAAACTGACCGCGCGCGGCCTCTCAGGCGATGATTAGTATTCTAGGGTTAAGGCAAAAATAAGTACAATAATAGACTGTGGCTGGTGTTTGTGTGGTACAATAAATTATTATCTATGTATCTATCTATCTATCTAATGAGAGATTGCGGCCGGTCTGCGTCTGATGCCGAGGAGCCAGTCTCCATCGGTGATCTGGTTCAAAGATGGACTGCAGATCGACGGGGAGTCAAAAAGGATGGCTTTGCAGAGGCAGTAGGGTAGTAGTAGTAATCGTCCCCATGTTCCGACCATAAGCGACAGAGGCGGAAACACCCTGAGGGTTTTACTGGGTTGGAGTCCCACATAATCGTACTGCCTCCCCGTGGCTGTACGATATGCGTCCGCATTTCCCTCAGGATAATTAAAAAAAAATGTAGTAGTAGTAGTATTGTTGCTTAAGGCATAAGTAGGTACATACAATGTACATACAAAGACTGGCTTGTCTGACACCGAAGATCCAGTTTCCATTGGTGATCTGCTATAATCATCAAGGCTCAATCATTTATTGCATTCTATAGGGGTCAAGAGGTTTATAATCGAGATAATTAAGTGTCACTATATAGACCCAGCTGGGCACTCAATATTTAAGGACAGAGAGAGGGACTACAGATCGAAGGGTGTTAAAACAGATGTTGTTGCAAAGGCAGTGGTTAGTGCCAAAACCGACGGACCGGACAACAACCCGTGTGTGACAACAGTGTTTAGTCTCAGAAATAATAATAATGAGACGGAATCATTAAAAATCGATGATATAGAGAGAGTTGGTTTATAAAATTGTCATGATCAAGAACCAACCTAAATTTCAATTCTTAGTCGACCCACAAAATGTATTAATCATGCAAATAAATGTACCTACATTCAATAATGTAACAACAGTAAAAGGTACTACGAAGTACAGAAATAGAGACATAGCATCAAGACATGCCTGTTCAATATTTACGTTGCTCTATACTGGGATGGTACGATAATTCATAACACCCTGTTTGTGACTTATTAATAAACCACATTAAACCAGGACTAACTTGGGAAGTGGATTTAAACATGTTGATGCCATTCGCGAGTTTTTATAAACTACCTACATGTAACTAGGTCAGAGATATAGTAAAATATTAAAAATATATCGAAAATAATAGTGCACTCACACACAAACAAACTGTAATAAATGGACAATTATAAATTATACCTTAGATTGGTTTTACCGTATTTAGATTTTTTTTATCCTAAAAAGATATAGGTAAATGTTTTAAAATCAGAAGTGTAACTTTGTTATTAATAACCGTTTGACTTGTGGCCATTCCAATGCATGGAATAATGTATTGCTATTTGACTATCGTGTTGGACGATATTATGCCTTGATTTATGGAATATATATTCCAAAGTGAGCTCTAAGATTAAATGGAATATGATTTTAATTTGAATAGCTTTGTATGTCTAGTCAGATAACTTAATACCTATGCTAATTCTGCTGATTTTTCCTGACGCACTGAATTACATAAAAGAACTAAACTTAGAGAATTTAAGAATACTTAAGGCGCTACCCCGACCCAAATAATTTAGGCAAAGATGGGAAAATAGAGTTTGGTGGTCACAAAGTGTAACTTTGTATAGCCTTCGTAAGCCTCAGCTATAAAAACTAAAAAGGCATTAAAAAAAGCTTGTAATAGGTATTGCAACGCAACCTGCCAAACAAAATTTTTGAAATTCCCTTTGTTCAACGAAACAATAAGATAAAATAGGTGGCGGCGCTAGTTTGGGTCGGGGTATCGCCTTAAGGATCTGAACATTAATTGATTCACGAAGTCAACAAAATCTGAATCAGAAACAGCTAAACAATTACATAACTTAAAATATAAGTTTCATAGCATCTAGTAAGGGTAAATAGTAACACCTTTGTAAAACTATTCTACAAAAGTTAAAAACGATGTCAAATATTCCAGGTTGCGGATAAAGGGGTTCCGTCCAAAAGATGCCGGCGTCTACTCCTGCCAGAACGAAGAGGAGCGAGGAAGAGAGATGAGCATCACAATCAAACATAAAGAGTTTCAGGATCAGGATACAACAGGTGATGATAATAATAGGTGTGATGTCATCAAGAAAATGTAGCAGACTTGAGTTTTAATGGGAGGATAAAATATACAAATTGTGTTTAAAATGAAAAGCAGAATGTAGAGAAAAAAATGATTATAGCCAATCTAACTAAAGGAACAAAGAGAGCTGGAATAAAGAGAGCGCAGTGGGCGAAAGTCTGCCTGCAACGCATGAGGTTGCGGGTTCGATTCCCGCCTCGGGACAAATGTGTGTACGATCTGCAGACATTTGTTCAGGGTGTTCTGGTCGTTTTCTATGTATAATAAAAGAAATCTATCTATGTATTGTATTGTATATGTATATCAGTTATCTGGTATCCATAACACAAGCTCTACTTAGCTTGGGGCTAGATAATGCTGTGTGAATTGTCCAGCATTATTATTATTACAGTGGGGCAATGTGGATCAAAAAGTTGTGGTAAATCAGTAAAGTATAGTAAGTAGGTATAAAAGTAACTGACATTCAAACAGAAACATCAATGTTGAGCACAGGAACAACCGTAGATTTTAAAAATTTCCAAACCTTCTTCTCTACGCACCGACAGTGTACACTGTACACATTCAAAACGACGCAGCTTACAACCTGACCGATGAATGTGGCTATTTTCATACAATATTTTATTAACGTCTCACTGTTCCTCCAATATCCACATGTGTAAACAAACCGAGTCCAGATTCCACAGGGTTAATGCTTGCTTCGATATAAAGTCGATTTAAGCCATGTTTCTGATGATGTCGTGCTTAGGTACATACACTTAAATTTTGAATGTACATCCTGTTGAGGAAGGATTAAATGGAAGTACTGAAAACATAAGAATCTTATAAAAGATCCTATTTTGAGAAATTTCATTCATTGGTCCACCATTGGTAGTACCAACTGAGAATCATTTGCATTCAATTGACAAGATTCGATATTAAAGATACAATATTTGACTGCGTAGGTTTTCATCTAGCCGGCTGTTCCTACTATGTGCGAAGAGTCTTCAAGAAATTGGTATCTAAATATCCTTAAAGTAAGAGCGGTTGTTAATGATAAATCGCTGTTATTACAGGCTACCAAGCAGACATAGATATCGACAGACCGCTACCAGAAATTCTCGCCCAGCACCAAGCAGCGATAACTCTACTCGAAAACAACACCATTGAAAGGAACGAAACAGCGAAACTGTTCCCGAAGAACGTAAAACTAAAAGAATACGACGATAAAGAAGAAGACCTTGATGATAAGAGTGAAAGAGAACATCCGAACTATGGACATGTGGATAACACGAAGACTAAGTTTGCTCCTAAGTTCAAACATCCTAATAAAATGTTCAAAATGGATATGAAACCCGCTGGAAGCTCTATCAGGCTTAAATGTGCTGCTGAAGGTAGGTCATTTATTATAATTTATTATCTTACACTAAAGGTATCTCATAATTTCGTACAAAATTGAAGAGAGAAAATCACTACTTTTGTCATTTCAATATAATTTCTAGCATTTTCATCTTCTAAAGAATAATCATGTTAGATTTAGAAATAAAAATGATAACTTTACTACGATATTACTTAAAACAATAATTGTTGTGACTAACATGTACACAAAAACGCACACCAACACACCACCATTAAGAATTTTAAAACAAACACGTACCTTCTTATGGTCACGCAACAAAAATAAGTTTTACGACGCCATAAACATTTGCAGGGAACCCAACACCGAATATAACATGGTCCAAAAATAAAAGCACGCCTATCATGAGGAGCTACTTCCAGCCTTCTTACGGCAAGTGGTCCATGGCTTTGGATGAGCTGACGAAGACTGACAATGGGGACTATACTTGCAAGGTCTGCAATGAGCTGGGGTGTATCGAACATACAGTAACCCTACTCGTGCAAGGTAAGATAGAACTTAGCTCTGCATGAAATAATTTATACCTACTGAAGCAAGACCTTTTAACTTATCCCATATGTAGGTACTTATTCAACATTAAGAATTCGGTAAATAGATTGTAAGTGGTTGGATCATTAAGATTTAAGCCCACAACAGACGGAGCTCTATAATATATGTATATTAATATAAGTTATAGCACGATGTATTTTGGTATTTTGGACATGACGGCTGAAGAGCTAATGAGTGCAAAAATATTATATTATTGCATAGCTACCGTCTGTGGCATCTTGCTATACCGTAATACATAGCTTACTATATTAATACATGTATATTATAGCTCCATTTGTGGTGGGCTTTAACTTCTTGTATCATTTTTGCTTAGTGTGGGTTGTTTTTAGATGGGATCTCACTTGTCTCTTAGACGCAAGTGAGCTTTGGGAAAAATAATATAGGGGATATCATTGATTTAGTTTAGATGAATCAACTTGATAATCTCTACTTAATAATACCAACATCATTGTAACCAATGCGTGTTGTTCCTAGAACGCTATCCGTCGAAGCCCTACATTAAAGAAGGATACCCCGGAAACATCACTGTGCTAGTGAACGACACAGTAACTCTGTCTTGCCCTCCGGTATCCGACCTTGAACCTTATCTCTACTGGATAAGGCCAACAAACGTTTCCCTGAAAGATGCCGAAGTCGGTCCGAGCGATATGCCAATTCCCGTCGGATATACGATAGAGGTCTTTAATTACTTTATTTTGGTGAAGGTTCTTTGGTTGAGGGTCATAAGGTTCATAATCTTCTCTTTTATTCAGTAAAATATCTTGCAAAACAACAGTTTTTCAGATCTTAGAGTTTAAATAACTTTCTTCCGGAAATCTCTTTGTAGTTTCATTGTCATAATGATGAAAAAATTGAGCTATAAAGATCTCTTTGTGTGATCTTTAGACATCTGAGAGATTTTTACTATCTAAAAATTTATTCAAATGAATAGATATTAATGTAGGAATAAACAAACTTTAACTCAAGGCTTAGAGCCAGACGTAAACAGAGAATTATTTTTAAAGTGTTACGTTCGATGCAAGTTGTATAAATGAAATCCTCTATTCTCAGTTCTATTTCAAAAGTGTTGTTTTTGTTAGTCTTAAGGTAATAAAGGATAAGTAAGTATGTTTTTAGGTCTCGTTGTTTTGCGAGGTTTACATAAAGGGCTCTGTACGGTGTAGGAATCTCGGGTCGCGACTCGTGGTCCCACTGGGATTGTACCACTATTACTCGTGGTCCCACTATCCCTGAAATCATGGGTTCGTGGTTCCACTGCTTAGTGGGACTACCAGTCTTACTACATATGTTATGTATAGAGTAACAAATTAGCAATGGGCAATGGGTCTCTCTTCTCCATAACTATACGTTAAGGTGGTCTAAGGCTCTGGTGACGGTAAATGTTGTAAACTGACATCCTAGGTATTTTACGTTGTATGAGGCGTAACTTTACATGTGACTTACATTATTTTGATAATTATTTCTACATATATATATAACAGCGAAATGATTTAAAAAAAAATGCAACGACACAAGGCACAATTCTCTTACTCCAAGTCACCAGCATATTCTTGTATTTATATTTATGTGCTTAAAATCCTTTTCATCCTTTAGAACGCCTATACGCCAAGCCAGTGCTAACGCAAGGCGCTGTTAACCAAACTAAGCTGATCGGAGAAACAGCTGAGTTTTCCTGCGAGTTCCTCTCGGACATGCATATCGTTGTCTACTGGATGTATTTCACCCAGGATGAGTTCGTCTACAATTACGCCGGTGACGGCAGCAAAGAGTCCGTCGTTTACTTCGATAATAACAAGATTGTGTCGGTGAGGGATTGTCACTAACGTGTGGTTTTTGTGCTTGTTTGTTGTTTGGCTTTTGTTTTGTTGCATGGCTTTGCTTTGTTGCATGGATTGGGTTTTTTTTATTGACTTGTTGACTGATTTTCCAGCCATGTCTAGACTCACATAAAAGTAGGTTTACTCTGATGAGTCCGAAATATCTTTTAATTTTAGTTGTGAATGATCATGATCATCGAAATTATATTCTTCATCTCTAAGTATTTTGATTTTGGGATGTCTAAACTAAATGTGTATTTGGTTAAGCAGATAATCATGCACGGATGCACCTAATATTATGATATGGAGTTTGACATAATTGTATTGTACTTGTACATAAGCTTTGACGAGTCATGTCATGTTTTGTTTTTGTTGTGATTTGCCTTAAGCGCTAAGGTCTAATCTTTAGATAATTGACTAAAAACATCGTTAGATGAAACGTCTAACGATGTTTTGCATTCGTTAGGTCCTCCTTGTTCAGAGAGTACAGGCTTTTCCATAAGCCAGTTCCTTGCATGATCTCCATGAACGAAACATCCAGATATTTGAACTTCTATATTTTTCAGAGTGAAAACGCGAGCGACAAGCAAGAACAGCTGACGATCTACAACGTGACGAAGGAAGATGAGGGATGGTACGTCTGTGTGGCCCTCAATACCCTGGGTAACACCACTGCTAAAGGATATCTTACTGTTTTGGAATGTAAGTCTTTAATCACCACTCTTAGAAGACGAAATGTTGATCGCTGTGGAGATGTGTAAGAATATACAAAAGGAAGCTTCTTCTGGTAGATTTTCTTAGTCGGCTCTACGACATTTTATGGCCTGAGTTGGAGGGGTCGATTCTTACGCCGCAACCGCCACAGTCGTCGATATATCCTGTTATAGGTTAAAAGTTGAGCAGTTACGTTAGTTGCAGGTTCACGTAAAAACCTCATGTTGTATAAGAAGTTAGAAGAAATGTTTTCCTGAATATTGTATCTCATTTCAGTGAATATTCTAAGTATGACATAAGTACTTAGAATATTCTAAGTATGACATACTTAGAATATTAATACTGAGATATAATAGGGAATATGCCCTTGACGCTGGTTAAAAAAGTTAATGCCTTAGTTCAAGGTTATCGAAGTCATCGGTTAAAGCAAATCTATCGTTAACCCAAAAAACATTGCTATCTTAGCGTTGCAAATTCTTTTACTGTCTACGGACGAAGTGCTACAGCAAAGCAGCATTGATTATCGAGCTCCTTTAAAATATACAATAGTTCCAACACCCACGATTGCTGCTATTCAAGCAACACGCAAGGCCAACCTAATGCATCCCAACATTCCCTACAGGGCTAATTGGTCCTATCTTTGTGATCTTTGTGCGCTAGGCTAGATAATCCCACACGCAATAGGAATGGTTTATTAATTGCTGGGACTGGTATAAATCATTGATACGGTCTAACTAGCATCTATCCACGAGAAATCTTAGGGAACGTTGCATTGAAATTTTATTTGGTTTTGTGTTAATGTTACTGGCTGTTGATAAATTCGACGGGAAAAGTAAAGTAGCGTGCAAAATCTTTTTTATTGTGACCTACTCTTTTTACCAGTGTACTCGTATGTATTGTTACTAAAGCTGTATTTCAAGTTTTACTGATAAATTTTTGGCAATTCGATGTCGTTCCCATTTTTTTGGTACCTAACATTTTGATTTGTTCATAATGCAATTGCAATCGTTTTCCAGCATTCCCCGTAACAGAAGCCCTCGATCACGGTAACCACACACTCCTCATCAACATCCTGACCGCCGTCCTCGGAGCCATGTTCTTCGTAGCAGCCATCATCGTCGTCATGATCTTCAAGAAGTTAAAGCGAGAGAAAATCAAGAAACAGTTGGCTATAGAGACCGCGCGTGCGGTGATCGTTACGCACTGGACTAAGAAAGTGGTGGTGGAGAAACCCACAAGTAACGGGTCTCCGGCTACGATTGGTGATGGATTGGTAAGCGAAGAACTTATTTTCCAATTTAAAGAAATACCTAGTTAGTAAAACCTGTTATTCAAACTTACGCTGAATCATCTAGAACTATAGAAAAACTGAATGTTCGGCATTTTTCATTCAGTTTTGCCCTACACATCCCTACATAATATTTCATAGCAAGAATTTTCGAGAGATAATGTAATTATCTAAGGGTCACAGTCACAACAGTGTCTTTATAATCAGTGGTAAATGTAGCACTATCACCAGAAAATTTGATGCAGATAGCACCGTTAGAGCTACACACCCCTACAAAATATTTCATAGCAAACATTCTCGATAGATAAAGCAATTATCTTAGGGTCGGAGTTACACCAGTGTATCCACCATCAACAGTGGTAAATGTATTACTACCACCAGCAACTTTGGCACAGATGCATCGTTAGTGTTCTTATTTACACTAACGGTAGCGCTTCTTTTGTATTGTTCGGAGGCTTAGTGGCGCATCTTTCTCCTCACATTAACCTAACCGTTTCTTTCCAGCTAATGCCAGTAGTAAAAATCGAGAAACAAAAGCTCTCTCAAGTACAAGCGAACAGTAACACATCAGACTCTATGATGATGTCCGAATACGAACTCCCCGTGGACATAGACTGGGAAGTACCGCGGGAGTCTCTGTGTCTGGGCAAGGTGTTGGGAGAAGGGGAGTTCGGGAAGGTAGTGAAGGCGGAGTGCGTTGGGATACTGAAGCCTGGGATGCAGAGTGTGGTTGCTGTAAAGATGTTGAAAGGTAATACAGATTTTGAATTCCGGCATAAGTAGGTATTCTAATAAGAGGTCAGTCGAGTCTTCTTGTCATCCATACCGCAATGCTTGAATAGGTACTAAAGTTTTCAATCAGTGCGTCCTACTCGTCATGACCGTACGGATCTGAGACGTGAACACTGATGGTACGACTGGTCCACCAGTTTAAAGCGAGCTATGGAGTTAGCTATGCTCGGAGTTTCTCTGAAGGAAAGGATTCGTAACGAATACATCCGAGCGACGGAGAGCCAAGGTCGACATAGCTCAAAGGATAAACAAGCTAAAGTGGCAGTGAGCTGGTCATATCTCCAGAAGAACCACCAACCGCTTGGGTAAACATGTTCTTGAGTGGAGACCGTGACTAGGCAATCGTAGTGTAGGACGCCCTTCGACCAGGCGGGATGACGATTTGCGAAACACTGCTGGCAGATGCTGTATGCGGCAAGTTCCAGACAAGTCGCTATGGTGCTCATTAAGGTAGGCCTATGTCCAGTTGTGGACTAATATAGGCTGATAATGATGATGATCAATGCCAGTCAAATTTACCTACTTGAAAGCCCACAGTGGTGCAACAGTCTTGTGTTATGATGAGGCATTGATTTATCATAAAAAGTTCTGGCTGACTGATTAAGATATCTTGGAAGGGATCTCACAAAGGAACGCACTTTTATCAGCCAAGCGAGGGCATTCTCTCCAGTTTTGCACAGTGCTTATCTAATCTTTGAGTAAACCTACAGGGTATATGGTATTGGGACCGACATAAAACCTTGACGCTTAGGACATTGTCTACCGGAAGAAATGTAGCAATGACCTCCCATACTCGTCAAAAAGCTATGTCAGTTCCAATACCAAAAACCATGTATAGATACATATGTAAGTCTTATCAAAATTATCTAATGAACTTGATACAACTTGATCACGGTTCCACTATAACATCGATAAATGAATGTTGATCAAGTAAAATTTAAGTGATGTCCGGGTTTCAAATACTTCACTGTCTTGCACCTTACTTTGTCTTGACTCCCACGTTTTATACTTTCCAGAGGGACACACAGACGCAGAGATGATGGCTCTAGTCTCGGAGATGGAGATGATGAAAATGATAGGCTCTCACGTGAACATCATCAACCTTCTCGGATGCTGTACGCAGGATGGGCCGCTCTATGTGATCGTGGAGTACGCGCCTAATGGTAACCTGAGAGAGTTCCTCAGGAACCATCGACCAGGGAACAGGTAATGGATAGCTATTGACTTACCTATATCTAGCCGGTTTTTCAAACGGTTGTTATTTTTGACAATAGTTTAAACTTTTTGTTAACTTCTAGAGTTTGGAGGAACCAAGATTGGGTTAGCTGTCATATTTGATTGATTTGCAAATTCTAAAAGTACCTACTGCATTTTTTAAATGTACTTTTAGAATTTGCTATTCAAAACCTCGCACAATTGTCCGCACCGAGTCTCACCAATCGTTAGAATTCATTTGGTCCAATTTCAGTCTGATTGGTGGGACAAGGACTTGCAATAATCTATCAATCTCAATCTGCAATAGGCCTCTTACATTACACCCTCCATTACACCTCTTAATCCTAACCGTACCTACTGCCAAACTAAACTCTAGCTTGACAAAGGAAGACTAACATCAGTCTTGTTTCCTTTCAGATATGAATCGCCAAATGAAGATCTGAAGGATAAGAAGACGCTGACGCAAAAGGACCTCGTGTCGTTCTCCTACCAAATAGCGAGGGGCATGGAGTATTTAGCGTCTAGACGGGTATGTTTCTAAATCTACACTAATAATATTATAAAGCGGTAAGATATGTTTGTTTGAATTAAATAGGCTCCGAAACTACTGGACCGATTTGAAAAAGTTCTTTCACCATTAGAAACATACATTATCCCTGATGAGCTAGCTAGCTAGTTTCTTCCTCGTGTTGTGTAGAGCAATTTTCCGTGTTCGGACCATTTTCGGCCGAAGCTAATGGGACGAACTCGGAACACCTCAATAGTTTTACTCGGGCTGAGAGAATCCAAAGCGAATAACCATAACCTTGCCACACAAACTCTACAGAGACCTAGTCCGGAGACCGAGCTCTGCTAAGAGTAGGTAGAGTACATCTATATACCATAAAGCCGGAAATATCTTTCACTATTAATTTAACTTCTAAGTTTAGTTTAGTAAAGTAGTACCAATGTCTCTTCATATTTTTTTGCATTTTTGGGTTTTTTGCCCAGATTTATTTAACTCTTCTATTTATATTTTCAGTGTATCCACCGTGACTTAGCAGCCCGTAACGTCCTAGTCACAGACGACTGTGTCCTGAAGATAGCCGACTTCGGTTTAGCCAAGGACGTGCATAGCAACGATTACTACAGGAAGAAGACTGAAGGACGATTGCCGGTGCGGTGGATGGCGCCCGAGAGTCTGTACCATAAGGTGTTCACGACGCAGACTGATGTGTAAGTAGATTTATTGTTAGACTCATTGATGAAGCCACTGGCTTTAGACAAGAACGCGCTATGAGATCTGCCAACTGCACTTAGATGGCGTCTTCGAAATAAGTGTAAATTTGATCCGGAGGCCATCCGTAATGCGGAAAGAGTCCTGCTAATTTAACTAGAGCGTTGCATAGCCGCGACGAAGTCATGCAGGTACTTATGAGGATTTCTAGTCTGTGAAATACCGTATTTTCGATAAGGAATACTCTAGATTGTTCGATGAATTGCTGGCTAAGCAAAAACCATTTCGAACACAACGTAAAGAAGTAGCCAATGGAAACGAAAGGCCTCGCACACCTAGTCACTTGTATTTACTTTCAGAGCTACATGATCATGAGCGCAAAACAAAACTTGATGATGTTACTCACCTTACCTTTTACACTCTCATTGCAGTTGGTCATTCGGCGTGCTTCTCTGGGAGATAATGACCCTCGGTGGCACTCCGTACCCCACTGTCCCAGGACAGTACATGTACCAGCACCTCAGCGCTGGGCATCGCATGGAGAAACCACCTTGCTGCAGTCTCGAAATGTAAGATTGTGAACGAAGTACTTTTCTTTCTCATCATCAGCCTGATTGGACTGGTGATTTAAACGTGTTCTAGCAGAGATTTATTGACTAAATAACTTACAAAGTTAAACCACTTATGGCCTGTCTATGTTGATCTTTTTAGGCTATCTTGCCGAGCCTGGAAAAAGTACATTTTCGATTCTAGCTGTAACACAAAACACACACTGGACAAGGTTTTTCCAGGTCAAGATGCAAACACAACAATGCTTAACTTATAAAAAAATTTAAATTATCAAGTCATTTTTTACGGGATATTTACCATGATTCGATTTTTTAGTTTCTCAATATTTCAATATTTCGACAGTTTCATGCTCCGCCGCCATGATCACGAATTAACCGAGTTAAAGTTATTCCATGACCATGGCGCACGAAACTGTGTCGAAATATTGCAAAACTAAAAAAAAACATGGTAAATATCTTAATCATAATAACCTTAAAATAACTTTTCCCGGTTGCTTACTCAATCAATATCAATCGCAATTCTCTTCTCCGTTATGTATTTACTTAGGTACCTAAAATTTGGCGCATATTTGGGCAACATTAAATTAAACGAAATAGCTCAATTTCGAATTTGTAACAATTTCATTTGTCTCCAGATACATGCTGATGAGAGAATGCTGGTCCTTCTCACCAGGCGACCGGCCATCCTTCACAGAACTAGTCGAGGATCTAGATAAGATCCTCACGGTTACCGCAAACCAGGAGTACTTGGATCTAGGACTACCCCAGTTAGACACACCCCCGTCAAGTTACGATGGGTCGGGAGACGAGAGTGATAGTGAATTTCCTTTTATAAGTAAATAAGAATTAGTCTTATATTTACGTTAAATATGGTAACTCTAATACTCCAGTCATGACGTGACAATGGCGTGTAAGCCTGCTGAAATGTCGGGAACATTAAAGGTAAAAGATGGTGTCTTGGTCTCAAGCTTAATAACTTTTATACAGGGTTATTGGTTAAATAGTAATACTACGTGAACTGCAAGTCCTGCCCATCATCACAAACACGTACGTGTTGACGCCAGACCAAAATTCTTAAAAAAATTATAAATCACCTATGATACTAAATGAAAAAACATCTTTGTCTAGAACCCAACGAGTTACTTATGACCGATCTTTCTCTCTCATACCTTCTGTTAATTCAGGTCAAGCTGTTTTTATGTTGAGTTTCAAATAAAACCTCTAACGAATATTGAATTGGTAGGGGTACCTATTACCAATACCAAGTTTAAGAATTAAGACCTGGCGTCTTCACAAACGTGTTTTTGATGATGGGCTGAACCTGCAGTTCACGTAGTGTTACTAATTTACCAATAACCCTGTATATTACGTAAGTTTTGAAAAGTAATGTGCTCATTTTCATGTAGGTAGCATATTACTGGAGGACGAACCTAAAAATTTAAAAAGGGGCTACTATTAGACCCCATCTGTGTGTGTGAGAAAAGACTAAAATTGCCTTTACACAACCAAGATTTTGTCTTTAGTGGTGGACTAGGTAGGTAGAACTTGTATATGCCTTGCACTTCCAACAATTATTATAAATGCATGTTATTTTATGTAAATAAACCAAATAAATAAGTATTAGGAAAATGTAAATAAGTAATTTAGTACCAAAGGTTATGTGTATTATAAAAGTATTATTTTATGTCTTTTTGTATTAAAAATTAAAACCTAAGAGATTTTATCCATGACTTTAGTTTATATAAATTATTATTTTTATTTAAGTAGGTGACTATTTTTTAGTATTGAACATAGAAAATTTAGGATCTAGTCTATGTCATATTGAATTTTATTTTCTATTATAGAAAGTGCATTTTACCACCAAATTATTTGTACTTAACTAGCTCTTAGTATTTTTTAGTAAAATACGTTTGATCATTTAACTAAATGTCGTAAAATATTTAAGATTTATGGATGGAAATTATATTGAGATTAAATTGTTAATAAAATTCGAGTTGGATAAGCAATAGTTAAATAGGCAAGTTTAGTTAGTTGATTAATTGCTACATGTTAAAATTTTGAATATGAAAACACAATAAAATAAAGATAAAAGTTTTGTCACTTAAAAAAAAACAATTAAGAACATTTAAAAAATTTCCAGTTCATTAAGGATATAAAAACCTTTGTATCTAGATCAAATTTGATTGTTATGATGATGGTTCGGTGTACGTTGTACGTAGCTGCATTGTATTGTTTGTATATTTGATGGTCTTTGCGTAATTGTGTCAAAAATAAAAATAATCATAACGGTGCCTATTGTTTATTTTATTCTCTGATCGACCCAGCCATGCGAGGAATTACCTGAAATTTTTTGTCCAACGTTTTAAAATTTCAGTTTCTTCAATGTTGGTACTTATCGTAGGTGAGTTGATAGTGTCAGTTAATTCTAAGGTTTTTATTTATTATACTCTGCTGACGGCGTAAGTGCCGAAAGAACTCCCAAAGATTTTCGGGCCGACTAGATAAGATCACGTAGCTTAGTTGGAAAAAAGAGCACCCCTGCGCTGAAGGGGAAGGTGCGGGTTCGAATCCCGTCGGGATCGTAAATTTTTGGGATTTATTAATTTCTTAGTGTCAGTTAAATTAAAACTTCGTTGTATTTTAGTTTGATCTTTATTTCGTCATTTATTATTATGGCTTCGCCTTAGTTGGGTACAAATCTCATATAAAATTACAATAAGCATTAATTTCATAATATTAGCTATAAATTATTACATTTCATTTCGTACAATTTATTTATTATTAATTTGTCAAATTAATTGTCCGTCATACAAAATTAAAATAATTAATTTGTCAATAGAATCAAAAAAATTTGAAGCAAAATAAAGAAAAAAATTATCCAGTAATATTTTTTTGTGAATCCTAAACTTAATTGATCACAAATTCTTAAATCTATAACAAGATTCAAATAATACTTCGTATTTAATTTTTATAATTTGGTTTAGGAGCTACATTACTGGTATATAACTAAACCTATTTAACTGCCATTTAATTAAATTGTCTTAAATTTATTATTCTGATTTAGCACGGCACGATTGGTTCACATATTGACTTATGCATAAATGATTTGGATCATTGCTGTGCCGACAACCATACGTCATTGTCAAATAAACCAAAGCCTCACTTATTGACATGTTTCATTCAATCCATTACAATCGAATTTACGTCGATAAGTGCACTGTAGTCTTAATTCTAATAAAAAGTTATCATCATTATACAAAATTTTCCTTATTCTAGAAGTTTATAGCCAAAGAAACTGTTTACGTAAAAACTTTATCACATTTCGTAAATGTCACGTTTCGTTTAAAAGTTTAGCAAGTGTTTGATTATTCTATGATTATCAGAGCACCTGTTCAAGAATGACAAGTTTTTTAATCAAGCAATACAGTCAAGTAATAATAATTATAAAGTTTTCCTATATTGAAGCGATTCACATTGTCTAGCTAAATATTCCACTGGATAAGGGATTGTTAACAAGCTAAATAAATGCCTTCACAAAACTGATAGCGGCTTTTAAAATCGTCAAAAACCTACAGCTAAGTTCATATTACATCATCAATGTAGTGTCCTGCAATCAATGAACTGCGTTGTCGAGGAAAAAGCCAGCTTTGTCATTAACAACGTTACGTAAATCCCTTTTGATTTGGCCCTTTTCACGAAGACAAATCTATCATCGAATCTTACGTTTTGCCATTTTAACGGCACAAAACGGTTACTAAATCACATATTGACACAGCGCAGTTTCTTTTCTGGTATACGCGATGCGAAAGCGTAACTTGGCACTACAGCTTTAGCTTCTTTCTCTTCGGCCTTCATTAAACTGTTGAGGCAAACCTTCATATCAGCTGCGAATTTCCTGACTAACCTTTCTAAAGAGAACAGATGATCATCCAAAGCCTCTGGTATCTCGTCTCTCATGAAATCTGCTAGTCGGAGAAGGTATTCGGCATTGGAGCCAGATGATCCTTTGCATTCGAGGATTTGTTTCGCTATATCTGGTAGCGGCGCTGCGCCTAACCAGTGCCTGTTTTCCGGAATAGCTATGTATAGTAGCGCATCTTTGTTGTCATCGGGTATAGGCGCGCTGGTTGATACGAGGCATGTTAGGCTAGTAGAAGGGAGGTTTGTGTCTTCTGTACCTTCATGGAAGATCGGCCGAGGGTGGAAGTTCACAGAGTAGGTTCTGTACCCTCCGAGCTGGCATTCTCGAGTGGTGAGGTAGGGAAGCGCTGCATTGTTGTCAGCTGAGATCAGAAATGCTTTTCCCCAGGTTATGCCCTGAAACAAAGAGATATAAATTTAGTACACGAGTACTTTTTCTGAATAAATTGAAATGGTAATAGGTCATGAATTGTCCAGACAGTGTCACACATAAAACTGAAATTGTATGGATCCTGATTCATTGTTTTGTTTAGATTAGTAGGTAGACTGGTTTATAAAATCAACACATTACGCCGTATTTGTGTAAAAATATAAGAGTGAATAACACACATACCTATATAAGATAAGAGTAAAATATACTTATAAATACGAAGTAAAACAAAAGAGATAACATGTAGAAAAAAAAGATATAGGTATCAAGGTTATTGTTACTTTTCGCTTGTGGGATGAAGATGTGGGTCGAAATAACAATACACCAAATTCTTTACATATTTTTTTCAACCTAAATTATATCTTTTCATCTTTCAAAAACCCATAGGTTTCTGCAAGAAAATAGCTCAACGCTAATACTTCTTCAAGAGTTCTGTGACCTTAACAGACTTAGATTAGATTATATCGAAGGGAAAGTCTGAAAACGACAAAGACACGACGATTTCACGTGACTATCAAAAGACTGTTGTCGAATTAAGATTATCTCCAGACTGATTAGGAACGAATATAGAAATCTACACTAATATTATAAAGAGGAAAGATTTCTGTATTTTTGTATGTAACGAATAAACTTAAAAACTACTGGACCGATTTCACAAATTCTTTTACCCGCAGCTACGCTTTAAACCTAGCATTCCTGGAAATTATAGCTAACTAGCAGCGCCTCGCGGTTTCACCCGCGTAGTTCCCGTTCCTATAGGAATTTCGGGATAAAAAGTAGCCCTTGTCCTATTCCAGACTATAATCTATCTCTGTGCCAAATTTCATCCAGATCCGTTCTGGCGTGATAAAGGAACAAACATCCATCATCCATCTAAACATTCATTTCATTTAATCTCACTAATTTATAATATTAGTGAGATTAAATAATTTGACTAGTTGTTTAGTCTATTCAGCCGAGCAAAAGAAATAAGGAATAAAAACCATAAAAAAGGTTTTTTAAAGAACAAACATTCAAGTGACGGACTACGAAATGACAGGATGATGATTACAGTTAAAAAGAACTTAAGAATACATATGACAGAGATTTTCAGAAACGGGTGAGTAGTTTTGGGAATTACCCATTACAAACAAACTTACAAACTTTACCAGTTTATTATACCTACACTAGCGGTCCGCCCCGGCTTCGCATGGGTATATTCTGTATCCTATGTTACTTAGTGATAATAAGATAATGTATAGTTATCTAACGGCAAAAGAATTTTTGAAATCGGTCTAGTAGTTTTTAAGTCTATTCGTTATAAACAAAAATACAAATCTTTCCTCTTTATAATATAGTGTAGATTTATTAACATGTTTATTATGTATTAGTAAAGATATCAACCTCATTGGGTGCGAAGGTGAATATTTGTTTTGAAAGATAGCAACAGCCTAGCAACAGTTAATTATAAAATGTCATGATTTTGAAGTTTTTACATGTGTTTTTCAAATATTTGGTTGCATCAGTATTAGTACCTATAATAGTAACCGTGTTTTTAGGGTTCCGTACCCAAAGGGTAAAAACGGGACCCTATGACTAAGACTTCGCTGTCCGTCTGTCCGTCTGTCAGGCTGTATCTCATGAACCGTGATAGTTAGACAGCTGAAATTTTCACAGATGATGTATTTCTGTTGCCGCTATAACAACAAATACAAAAAAAAACAGAATAAAATAAATATACCCATACAACAAACGTGAATTTTTTGCCGTTTTTATAGATAGTGGTACGGCGGAACCCTTCGTGCGCGAGTCCGACTCGCACTTGGCCGGTTTTGTGAATTTTTTAGATTGGTATTAAATTACATTTGTCAACACTGCTCCAATTGCAATGTTTGCAATTCGTGATTACAGTTGAATGAACGGCTGAGTAAATACTTGCAGGTCATTCACCATTAGACGCAGATTGTACAACATAAAACTGTTTCAACGAAAACAATGACTGTTTAAAAAAACATTACCTACTTTACTTTATAGGGTTATCACTGGGTCAATAAAGTTATATAGAAAACATATAGCTTAAATCATTGTTATATATAACCATGTGCAACAAATCACGGTTGGGGTCGGCCAAGAAATAAAATCACTGTAACCTAAGAAATTAATAAATCCCAAAAATTTACGATCTCGACGGGATTCGAACCCGCACCTTCCCCTTCAGCGCAGGGTTGCTCTTTTTCCAACTAAGCTACGTGATCTTATCTCGTCGACCCGAAAATCTTTGGGAGTTCTTTCGGCACTTACGCCGTCAGCGCCGCGTCGAGATCGTAAATTTTTGGGATTTATTAATTTCTTAGAAATTACCCAGAGTACTATAATAAATAAAAACCTTAGAATCACTGTAACCTCTTAGAAAACTCATTGAAAATCATAGGTTTTTTCTTTAATAGTTAGGAGATCTTTGTTTGACCACAATCCAATCTCACCTGATAGAAAGTGTAGTTGTGGCCGACGATGACAGGCCAAAATATTAAAATTGGACCTTTTTTTTCGAAAGGACTGTAATGCTGTTGACTGCAGATGGCCATGACAGCGTTACCGGACTTCTGCCGGGCGCAGAGGGCGCCTCACCGGTTAATAGATGAGATCAATTCAATGAAATGGTAAATTTTTAGTACCTAACCATAAATTTGGACTTCTTAATAAAAATAATGTAGTTATATGGTATGTTTCTGGTTGAAACGTTTCCATATTAATCACATCTTAAGAATTCGTTATACATATATCCGCCTGTTTATTTTTTTTAACCTTGAGACAAGCACACAGTTTGGCATACCGGCGTGTTATGAATACCATATAATGCTTAAAGCAAATATCATCATGATACCTATTGCTGGTTTTGTTTGACGAAATCAAGGCTATCGAAAACGATACCGATTTAGGTGTTTGAAAGACTATTTTGAAATAGTTAATGATTTTTTTAAATAAAAAAGTTATAGGTTCTAGTCACGAGACTCTAGTCATTCTATATTAGCTACAATGCGAGATAATATTACTTACAGTAAGTTTTTTGTTAATTTTTTTACAAAATTTAGTTCGTTAAGTACTTGGTCAACTGTAGATTAATATATTGATGATGATGATGTCCTCCTAGCCTTATTTCGACCACGACGACCAGCGCTGGACGAAAGTGCAGCGTACCGCAGCTCCAGGCCATCACAGCACGGTCGGTATTGTAAACTTGATGGACAAGCTGAAATGAAGGCCGGGACCAGCAAGCTGATCTTGAGGTCAAGCAGGGCTGTCATGCGGACCAAGGCATGTATAGTGCCTTGGTCGAGTTGGAGAAATAGAAAAAATATCATAAAAGTAAAACATAAATTTTAAACCAGCTTATTCCATAAATTTTGGGTTTTAATTATCACTAATTTAAGTTTAATTTACAAATAATATGAATTAACAAACATTTGACATGCAAAAAATTTGTTATGTATTTGGCGCAATATGATAACAATAATACTAATATTTGTGAGTTAAAAAAACAAAGTTATATTTACGAAAACAAGATACCGTTTTACAAACTAAAAATATTATTGTCTTCACTACGCCTTATTTTTAACTGAAGTGGGAGTATAAAATATTGAGTAGGTACATTTTGAACCAGCGGGAACGAACAATGTAATTGAAGTTAAGGAATAAAAAAGTTCACAGCAGCAAAATAAATAGTATACTCAACTGAAATAGTATTACTAAAACAAAAAAAGCAAACCTACATAAGCAAATTTATTTAAAAGACTACAATTCCAAGATTCCATTAAAAAAGAATTCGCAATGCGATTGGTGGGTTTATAACCTCGGTGGCCTCAAAATAGGTCAGGGCCGAACGGATATAACATTGTAACATGTGGATTTACAAATACGCCACACGCAGTGTGTAGGTGTTTCGAGTAAATAAAGAACGTGTTTATGATAAGAATGTGATTAGTCAACGAAAATACAGTACCTATGAGGAAAAAGATACTGACATTGATAATTATTGTTTTATTATAAAGCTAATTAAATTTTAGTTAATTTGAATTTATTTTTACTAGATTTACGCATCGAGGCAATAATATTATCGTAGTCTTTTAGTACCTACGATACAGACGTCTGTTTATATCAACAGATAATAGTGTTATTGTGCCAAACAAAAGATAAAAGTCAGCATAAGGGATGATTTATATTAGACCAGGCCGTGTCCGGGGGCGGGCCGTGTACGTGGCCCGGACGGGCACGGATTTGAAACGTTACATACCGTCCGACAATCTCGTATCGTGCTTGAACGTAATGGAAACAAGCATTGAACCGCAAGAACAATAGAATCCCTTACGCGGCACTAATCCGGCCGGCGCGCAGGCAGCCGCAGGCACATTTGGTATGAAGCAGTATAATATAAATTAAATAGTGCATGATCCGTGTCCCGTCCGGGCCCGTCTACTAACTTATCCGGCCCGCCCCGGACACGGCCCGGTCAAAATCAATCATCCCTAAATATAAAACAAGTGTGCCACAAACAAAGAAAGTCGGCAGATACAAAATTACTTACAACTAAATTCTGTTCAAATTTACTCGTACAGTCGAAAATGAGGAAGTGGAACGCAGATAGTGCAAATAGGCTATCGTATTTTTGTAAGATACGTGTGTTAAAACTATGATTAGTTTTGCTAAACAAGATAGATGTATAAAACTTCGATCTAGATAGATGCAGAATGCGGTTTATCCTTAGAATTAACTTCCAACCATGATTCTACGTCAGATTTCATGCGAGGAAATGAAGGAGCCAAAATATTAATGCTACCAGATGAACCGAAGGTCAAAGAATAAAGACACACAGAGCATTGTGAATATGGATGTTAGGTAGATTTATACAATACTTAACCCGTGAGCTTGAGCGTGATCTACAAATAAAGATGCGATAGAATCAAAACATGAGTTTGGTAAAAGGTTTTTAAAATCAGGATGGAAAAAGCTGAATTGACTGGTGTTCAGTGGTTATGAATGATAAAGTGAGGACATTTGTTATCCCTCGAAGAAAATTAACTATAAACCCCTCTACATTATATCGTAATAATACAGGGTGGATCAAAAACGAGGTAAAAAAAAAAAATCATGCCTTACCCCGAGGGGGTAGTACCAGAAAATACCCCATGTATGTTCCCCGATTTTTCGTAGTTTTCGAGTTATGATTTTTTTTACGTTTGTTTGAGAATTTTCTTTCGTGGAATTTTAGGGGTTTTTTTATATTATCAATTGTACTTTCTTACATAAAATGATCAGCTTTCTAACAGTAATGCAAGTTACAAAACATTTGATCGAAAGTGAAGAATTTACGTTCGAGCGAGACAAAGCATTAATTTTTTTTTCACGTCACTGTTTGGTCTACCTTTTTATAATATGTAGGGTATGTACTTGTTGCATATTACAAAATATTATTACAACCCACATTTTCCCATAACCATGGAGAAGGTATGAATTACGAGAAAAGTATAATACGATAATCGTTCGTATATACTTTTCTCGTAATAACGCTATTGTTATAAGTTTATCTCATTGAATATTAGGTTCATAGGTCATCCTGTTTAGAGACAATGGGTGTTGTTTGTATAGTTATCAAAGCATTACCTAACCGGAAATTAAACACATATGTATATTAACTCATAATGATGACTGTGTCGTATGGTACTTCTTCGAGCATTTGTAATAGCTGCATTGGATATAAGATCAATATTCCCTTGCAAAGATAGGAAAACAACTAACACGATGCTCAAGATGAGCCGGAACAATAGTGGGCATCATCATAGGTCACTGTGAACTGAACCATCATCTATTCAAGACTGGAGTCACAGATAGCAGCCTATGCCGTGGTTGCTTCCAGGAAGAAGAGACTGTGGAACCCGTTGTGGTACACTGCACGGCCAGAGAGGAGGCCAGGCGGAAAACGGGATTGAAGGGTATCATAGAGATATCAAATCCAACCACACCCACAGAAAAGCTGAAATGAAGCTGTCAATCACCAAGAGCTCCGGTGCTTCAAGGATCTGGACTGATTAGGCAAGGGGACAATACACTCCCATGCGAGATGTCAGTGCAGATGCCGATTCCCCCACTTAGAATTAGAAAAAGCATTGGATAAAGTGTGAAAGTTGAAGAGAACACGTTGAGACAGAGTCACGTCACGTGATTATTGAGGTCATGTCTTGTGTGATTGTCCGCATGCAGTTTGTTCGGTCAACTCGAGGGAAACTATGCGTCGATTGTGTGATAGAAAGAAGAAAGATATTCATTGTGAATAAGAGCGCGCTAAGTACGAACCTGGTTGTGTAGAGTGAAATGAAAGAAAATATAAACCTAGCGTCAATCTCTTGAAGACAAATAATAAATGCTTTGCGGAAGTTTGTATTAAAATAAAAGAAATGAAAACATGCATAGTATAAAGTCAATATTAGCATGGATTGATAGAGTTCTTATTATTTCGTCTATGTTATTTTATTAGGTATTGATAACCTGTCTAAGCTGCCCCAGACATTTATCAGTGTTAGTACATGATTATGATTACAGATAGCAAATTATAGATGCGATATAACAAACATGTACTTACCATGAGAAAATTATCAGTGTTAAATGGAAACATTAGCAGATTAGGACAGTAAAGTTTACATACTTAATGCATTAATTGACATTAATGTATTAAGTGTGTAAATTGAGTAGAATAGATTAGTGAACGAAGCTGAAGTGCTGAGTTAGTATTTGATTGTTTTGGTGAAAATACTACGCAGTTTTGAACGTCAATGACAAAGAAATATAAATCTTTAAATATAATATCTACCTTTACCTAACTTTGAATAAGAAATTACTTTCAAGTAACAAAATGACTTAGTTTATGTATATTTAGTTACCTACTCGTTACAATTAACGAGTAGGTAACATAAATATCATTGAATAAGTTAAGTGACAATGTCAAAACGGGGGTTTCAAAGCATTCCAAGTAGGTAAATGAATCACATGTCAAACGTGACACTAATTATTGCAAAGTGCAACACGAGCCAACAGCAACGTCAGCACAGCAGGCAAGTTCACGAGCAGGTGACGACGTAGCGAATGACCTAATCAATGGCAACTGACGTTGCTGCACACTCCTAAATAACAAACAAACAAGCATTTGCCACAAAGGGACCTACCAATTAATGACGCCCTTGATAATTATATTCATACACACTTTTATCCTAGTTGCAGTCACTTTCTTACTAAACCCAAAAAGAACCGTGAATCCATGAAGTAATGATGGAAAACAATCTGATGAAAAACTTACAAAAGAAACTGTGAAATAATTATGAAAATCTTAAGTCATTATTCCACAACCTCAGAATAGAATAAAATATGGTTGTTTAAATCATTGCAGTACAACTTTCAACTCAGACGAATGAAGCACCTTGGCCATCACAATGATCATTGCCAATTTGTAAATTGGCGGATGTAGGGGTGCTTCCCACTTGATCTGTTGATCTCGTCCTAACCAGCGATGGATGTGATTTTATTAGCGGAATATGCTGAAACTGTACCTAACAATGAACACACATACAGGAATAGGGTAGCAATGACGACCGATTTGGCGCGGTGGGCGAAGGTCTGCGACGCAGGAGGCTGCGGGTTCGATTCCCGCCTCGGGACAAATGTGTGTACGATCTGCAGACATTTGTTCAGGGTGCTCTGATCGTTTTCTATGTATAATAAAAATATCTATCTATGTATTATGTATTGTATTGTATTATGTATATCAGTTATCAAGTACTCATAACACAAGCTCTGCTTGGCTTGGGGCTAGATAATGCTGTGTGAATTGTCCAGCATTATTTATTTTATTTAATCCAGGTGATCTCACTCCAGGGGCAAGGATTCCTTTTACACCTCATGGACTTATGCTGTTGATGATCAATTGATTTCGGTAAAATTTTAAGGATCCCGTTCTTATAGTTGCTATGAATGCAAACAAAATGGAATTTCCTTTCTTGAGACACGAACCACGAATAAGCTAAAGTCGAGTAATTTTGGAATCAAGTATTATGGAAGTTTTTCTCTATATAGATTTCAATAACGGATTCGTAGGACGAGAGAATATTTGGCATTATGGCAGTTCTACGAGAAAAGTAACGTAAATCCAAACCATACTTGTATGTTGTCTACTGTACAGTGAAAACATTGATTTGATGAAGCAATGGCGAAATAACTCAAAAACAAAACACAATCACAATCGAATAAGAAGGTTTTGTTTACAAATAGCACTGCAATTAGTTCCGAGTAATTGAAACACGTGTGCAAAGTTAACACGTGCAGATAAATATCATACAAAATATATGTATATGCATATTTATCTATCATACAATGCAATATTGCGCACATATTAAACCACATGGGACTGGAAGAACTTTGTTGACCGATTCCAGCGTGAATTGAAGATATGACCTTGAGAGACCACAGAATATGCGCAGATATGTATATTATTATCCACGTGGAAGAAATGAGTTGGAATAAAATTAAAAACCTTGCAAAACGATGCATCAATATGAGAACTATCAATACACTTGGGAGTTTACCCAATTTAACGGTCTCAAATAAATAATGCTGGTATGTGAATAAATAAGTCATGCGGCAGGTATCCGAATTGCTTTATGAGGCGAACCTAGCGTGTTTGCTTGTCAGCCTAGTTTGACAAGCAAACAAGTTTGACTAGATCTCAGTACTCACGGGATTCCCTTGGTTAAAAACTCGAATAACATACAATTCTACATTTTTTCTTTATGAAATGAAATGAAATGAAATGAATTTATTGTTTTAGTTCCTCCAACGTGAAAACACGTAGTGGAAGAAAAAATACGTAAGAAAAAAAACAAGAAATGGCACTGTTTTGCACATAATTTGATCAAGATCCATGCGGTCTATAGAAATTACTTAAGTTTTGATTCGTAGGTTATTCCTAATTACTTGGTAGTCTTGGTACCTTCAGATAGTTTTTCATAAGTTGTGTTGTTTTTTGTAAATAAGCAAAAACTCCAGTTTTGCTCTTGCGACGTTCCAAAACGGCATGCTCTGTCCCGATCTTATGAACGCGAAATCCTATGCCTATGCTTTTCACAACATGGCGCGCATTGCGCCCTCTTAAGAGGGCATAAAAAAAGAAAGTTGCCAACTAAGACGATAAAGGATGCGATGGAAAGAAGATTGGCAAAACAAAGCCTGCCTGAATACAAAATAACATATTACGAATTCGAGAAGCTATAGCGAAAGCGGATAGTGCTGGTGATTTCACGAAACGAGGAATCCTTGCATTAAAATGTACCTACCTTCTCTGTGCACCTTTGTTCATGAAAAATAACAGACATCATGCCATTTTTGTGACCTCATTGTTGTAAGTATTAACCAACTGTTTTAAGAATGACATACCCGAGGGCCGCGCTCCGTCCGTCAATATGCTTACCTTACATTATTTGAATGTATAAAATTATTGTTTCTTTTTACTAAGTTTTTACAATTACATTTTCATAGGTAAAGTCACCTTAGTTAAAGTGTTGTAGATTGCAGTTATGTAAACCAGCTTGTTTGGGTTTCAAAAAGAAAGATCTAAAGCAAAATGCTTGAAAACATTGATTTGTTTGGTAAATAAACATCGGTGTAATCATTATTACGAAGTAACTCCACATGCAAATTAGTTAGAACATTTTGACACAGGCAAAGTCGCGTAGTAGAATATTATATAAACACTCTTGATGTTATCATTTACAATATAATGTTATGAATAAGTACGTCAATCATAATATTCATAATGATGCAAATATGAAATTACAAGCTAAGCCAGCAAACGTAATTGGAAATTCTCTGAAGGTTGCAGGAAACAGACCACGTCGATATTTACCAATTGACCAAAATTTTACTAATCGACATTAATGAAACAAAGCCAACCGCAATTCCAATTGCTTGCGTCATTACATTCTATTAGTACTGGATTGCTGACGAATAATCAATTCGATTTTCCTAATAGGAGATCTTGAAGGATGAGAATAAGCAGTCAACCGAGAAAATAAAAGTTTATTATAGTTGCGACAACAATTTTGAATTATCCAAAGGTTCGTTAAATTTTGGGGTCATAAAAACTAGCCCCTTTACTTTTGACCAAAATGCCAGGGTTGAAACATGGTTTAGGTTTTTGAGCCTTCCCCCGAACACTCAAACGGATCTCAAGTTAAACAGGTTTATCATTATCAGGTTTCAATGAAAATCTGACAACAAATCGAGACTTGAGATGTCTTTCAGGCTCTTCTTTATCGCCATCTTTACAGCTTGCTCAGTCATCGATCTATGCTTGAGTTGAGTGACGCTTTTCTATAGAATAAACTACACTAAAACATATGTCTTTGACTGAGCAAGCTTTCATTATGCGGGCTTAAATTTGAGATACGTTTGAGTATTCGGGCGAGATGTCAAAATAAGTGCTTGGGGCCTAACATACTATTGGAGTCCAGTAATATGACATTCCCTTCACATCAGCAGCTTTTACCAGTCCACTGCTGGGCATAGGCGTGCTGCTAAGCTCGTTATTGGCTCATCAAGCGACTGTTGTTTGTGAAATATCTAAGTAACAGGTATTTTGTATCGGTCAAATGGAGACGGGGCGTTATGGCGTTCATTACGGCTATTGTCCAGTGGGCTATGATGATTTTGTATCAGATGGCACAGGCATCATGACTTCAATGCATTTGCGTAGGTAAATAAAGATCATGTTCAATGGGCATGCACGCGGTTTATTATCGATACATTCTCCAGTCATTATTATCTTTATGTACTTACGGATAATACCTAATGTGCCTACGTAGGTAGGGATAGGTTAAGTACAAAAAGAGCCTAGGTACAGCCTGTGAAGGCAATGTGTACATTGCCTTCACACAATGGTATTATTCTATATACATAAGCAAAAAAAATGTGTTTGAAAATGTTCTAGACCAAGTATTTTTTTATTTTTATACTTATGCGATCTGAACACTTAATTATAAATACTATTTAACGGGTCACGGTCTCGTGATCACGACAGTGTGTAAACCTGTCGAAACGTCGGGAAAATAAGGCAAATCAACGCGATAAATACCCGATAAATAGTATTTATAATTATAAGTAATCGATATTTTTTTATGTTCTATAATAATTCATCATATTATTATCAGTCCACTGCTGGATATAGGCCTCCCCTAATGAGCGCCATAGCGCCCTGTCTTCAGCTTGCCGCATCCAGCATCTGCCAGCAGTCTTTCGCAAATCGTCATCCCACCTGGTCGGAGGGCGTCCTACACTACGTTTGCCGAGTCTATAATAATTATCTAGTTTTAGTTTGAATCCGTAAATCTGACAAAAGCGGTATATCCGCGCAAAATATGAGTAGAACCGTGAAACCACTAAAGATAGAAACTCAAGGATTTTGATGGTTATAATGATGACTTATCAAGATATCCTGGAACAACAGTTTTATCGAAGCGATAACATAAACATAAAATGTAGCATCGTGCAGACAAATAATCAAAGGTTATCAATTAATATTAGCTGTGTGTGATACTAACGTGATTTTCATCTAAACTTGCGAAAATGTGGTTGATTCTAGTAATTTCTAGTTTATATAACAATGTTGGAATTGAAAAGTGCGTAGCGGTTAGCTCGTTGGTATAATATAAACCATTTGATTTAATATGAACATACGGTAGGTAATTAATTAAGACTTATCATACCCGTTCGGTTATAACAGTTCTAAGTTTCGTTTTCCAGAAGCTTGGGCTGTGGCCCCCACGGCACGGCACCGGGCGGCGGCGCCGCCGTGGACGGTTCGCCGCGCCTGGCTCCCTGACCGTCGAATTTTGTGGTCGGTGTGCTAGAACGGGCTTGTCTAGGTATGGACAGCGTCCAGTATCCAACTCTTTCGCGATACATATCTAGACAACTCCGTTCAAGCAAATACTAGGCAAATACACAGTAGTATACTCGTAGGTAGGTACTACGAGTATACTATTATGTATTTGCCTAGTACTTTTTTCCTTCCTTTCATCTAGAGGGTTTTATCGGACGTTCCTCTTGTGTTTGTTCATTTATATTTTTAATTGAAGGAAGGAACGTCCGATAAAACCCTGGGGGGGGGGGGGGAAGGAATACAGAACGGTTACCAATCTAGAGTTCTTTCCTTCGACACATCAGGAACGATACGGAGAAAATCCTTACCACTTTTGCCGTTTAAAGACGGCATTTTGAAATTGGTTTAAAATCTGTTTGTTAATAAAATAATGCTGGACCAATCACACAGCATCGTCTAGCTTCAAGCTAGTGTTATTTATGAGTACTAGATAACTAATAAACTTTAACCCCCTTATGCATAATGGTCTGCTTAAAACAGCTGCTAAACAGGTGTTATCTCTCAATCTGACTTATGTCAATAGAAGAAGACAGAGTGAGACATAGCTGTCAGCTGACAGCATGTGCTAAGTAAGCATACTATTATGAATAAAGGGGCTAAAGGTACGTCTTTAGGTCCGTCACCGAAAGATATTTTTAGTATACAAAGAGAACACCCGGAATCAATATCTGCAGAACGTACAAGCATGTGCCAAGGGGGAATCGAACCCGCAACCTCCTGTGTCGCAGGCAAGTCTTCGCCCACTGAGCCACTGAGGTCGTCCGTCCGTTCTAAAGCTCTGGTCGATATATATGTTTGAGATGGAAAATATTTCAAATAGTTAAAAATACTTACTTCCTTGTCTTCTATTAGCGTCGCTACTCGTCCGGGCTGAAAACAAAATAAAAAAGTTAGTTAATTATATTCTTTACACCTAACTTCGCCTTGTTGGTACTTATGTTGGTATGTCTGCATGTTTAAAATTACAGCTATGCCAAAAGAGAAGTCCGATGCGTAGGGTAGTTTGCCATATTGCAGAAATGTCAGGATATAACTGCATAGGTACCTATTTATTTGTAATTTTTTTAGTCAACTCTTGACAGTGTACTCTACGAGTACAAACACACAATGATGCAGTTCATAGGGTAACTGGCAAGGTACTTCGTAAAGTACATTCATTTTCGCAAAAACTGTAACATGTAGATTTATTTTCCATTTGTTTAGGGTTCCTAGGTCACAATGGATAAAGAATTGAAAAATAAATTCAGATTTCAATTATTATTTTTTTGCCAAGGTTAAGCATAATAAGCCGTGATAAGAATATGGCCCGTATTATCAAAGCTTGCTCAGTTATACATAGATATATGCTTGAGCCACGACTATGTCATAGAGAGGCTTTACTCAACAAGCAAAGATCAATGACTGAGCAAGCTTCCATAATACAGGCCTTAGAGTCTTATCATAAGTCTAAGAAATTAAAGACAATAAAATTGTTAATAAGTCTTTCAAAAAGCAGGCCTCATAATAAGTCGGCCGTGTATTTTGGGAACATAAACAACGCAATTCGCACTCAAGATTCTTTTAGTATACCATTTCGCGATGTACCTAAACCCACGTTTGTGACGTTAGTATCTCACGTTAGTTCTGCGTGATCGAAGGTTACTAATCTCGTGATTATCTTGTAAACAGATTTAACAGGTAGCTTTCCAATGTCGCAAACTATTATTTATATACCGGTTGATGCAAGACAAAAGACGGGTCTGGCTGGAGTGTCATGAAGCCAACATCGTCACGTCATTAATTAATACATTGAGTGTCCATGACATAGTAAATTTCAAGAGCTCGACCGCCCCTTGTCGTCGGCGGCACCGTCGCCGCCGCCTCCCGCCGCACCGCTGGCACGCCCGTGCAGGCGGGACAGTTAATGCTCAAAGAGCTTAAGCAGTGAATGCATCAGGACCTCAAGAAAGATGTACCAACTAGTAAGAAAGGAACAACAAAAACAAAAGTGCATCTACCTTG
This sequence comes from Eupithecia exiguata, assembly GCA_947086465.1. Taxonomy (NCBI): domain Eukaryota; kingdom Metazoa; phylum Arthropoda; class Insecta; order Lepidoptera; family Geometridae; genus Eupithecia; species Eupithecia exiguata. The sequence continues at coordinate 3,002,588 of OX352246.1, forward strand.
AATGAATGCCAAACAAACAAGAATCCGAGTCAGTGTGTCAGTTAGTTTAAGGTCAATGTTAATGCATTGATGGCTTTTTAATTGTATTTTAATAAGCAGATCAAAAATAAGTACAGGTATTTACAAAATATTAATTAGTATGGCTATTACCCTTGTGTACTTATATTAATTTAATACTAGCTAAGTAGTCAGGAGCTACACAAACATTTTTGGGTATAAAAAGTAGCCTTTATTATAGCCTAGTTTCAGCCTGATCTATTCAGTAGTTTGACATTGTCATGGGTCAAACATCTCCTCAACCCTACATACTTTTTAATACTATGAGGTTTAAGAGGGCGCAATGCGCGCTATTTTGTGAGAAGGATATAGGCAAACGATTTCGCGTTCATAGGAGCAGGACAGAGCATGCGTTTCAGGAGCGGCGCAAGTGCAAAAATGAAGTTTTTGCTAACTTACAAGGAAACTACACAAGGCACCAAGTAATAAGTACCGGCGAATCAAAACATACGTCATTTCAATACACCGCACAGGGTTCCTAAGTTTTCGACCAAATTATGTGCAATTTCATGATTTTTTTTCTCTCGTATTTTTTTTTCTTAATCATGTTTTCATGTTGAAGGAACCAAAGATAAAATTTAGAATTTTATGCTATTCGAGTTTTAAACCACGGGAATCCAGTGAGAACTGAAATCTAGTCCTAGTTTGACAAGTAAACATGCTAGGCCTCTTAATATCTTCTCCTGGCAAGTGTAGTGATTATGGAAAAATCCCCCTTATTTCGAGGTTAATGAGTATTTGTGCTAATAAGTTATTTCGTTTTAAATACTTAAATTTAAATTAATAGTGTGTTGATTTAACTCTATGAAAATAATAATCTAAGTCGGAGCAAAGAGGTCAACAATACAACAATAACTTTTGAAGATACAATTTTTATTGACTTACTTAAAAAACATTTTTATCTTAATGAGACTTTTTTGTGTCTTTCTTGATAGTAAACATTCAAGTATCTACATTATAGGTGATTGAAGCAAATTCTTGGTACTGAACTAGGATAACAGGATAAAATAACAATAAAAGATAGTTAATAAGTTTGGTGGTGCAGCGGGCACCGGTCCATCTGCAACGGGAGGTTGCAGGATTGATTCCTGCCTCAGGACAAAATGGTTGTATGATACAGATATTGGTTCAGAGTGTTCTCAATGCTTACTATGTATAATCAAAAATATCAATCAATGTAGTGTATTGTATAGTATATCTAGTACCCATAACAAACCTTGCTTAGCTTGGAGCTAGATAATGCTGTGTGAATTGTCCAGCCTTATTTATTTTATTTTATTATAAAAACATCATCTAGCCCTTAGCTACACAGAGTGGTTACTAGATAACTGATGTACTTACTATTAAACAATATATTACGTCCATAGATACTTTTTATTGTACACTGAAAACACCCAGAACACCAGTAACAAATATCTGCAGATTGTACAAACATATTATGTGCAAAATTTACGATTCTAACCCGCTACCTCCTATGTCACGGCCCGCCTGTGACTGAGGTGGTAGCCTGTTGAGCCAGAGATGTCTTAAATTCTTAAATGTATGTATAATCTATTGTTAGCACTAAATTAGTTAAGTTCTTTGGGACAAAACCTTTCATTGTTATTTCACTGTAACTAAAGAATGAACAATAAACAATTGGTCAAAGAACTCATGACACAGAGAAAGAAAGGTGAAACATTGCATCAGCTCATAAGTTTTTTTATATATTTCAAACACTTACTGAATCACAAGATATTTTTTTATGTTACTATAACTTTGTGTACCTGCATGAATGAAATTTCTTTCAATCAATGGCTTTCCTGATTGATAACTAGGGAACAGTAGGGATCTACAAATTTGTTTCTGTATGGTAGTAGGTAAGGTCTGATGATTGACCCCAGACACTTTCTAATGTTATTGAAGGTAAGTATTGAGCACTGATATTCCATCATTCTGTTGATTTTAAGTAAAACAATTGAAGATTTAGAATCTTTTTGCTGCCTTTTGGCATTTGTTTTTCGAATTGGTGTAGGTAGGAAATTAATAAGGTCAAGATTTTTTTAGCCTTACCTTCGAGTCAGTCCCGCGATGAGTGGTGTTCCCTTGCCAGAACCTTCTGGAGAATCCTTTCACAAATCCACATATAGATTGGGTGTATTCGAATCCAGGATTCCAGCAAAGAGATCCGTAGCCGAAAACCCAGAAGGCCTCCTTTTCGCAGCTTTCAGCTTCCTTCGTTGTTCTTTTTTCAGATGAATCTGGCCGGCACTCCATTGTAGATTTGTTTTTATTTCTCGCAAGAGTTTCAGACAGAAGTAGAAAACAACGAATTTAGGTATTTTCTTAATTCGAATTTGGATAATTTTAGAAAAAGCTAATTGTATTGGCCCGGTCTGACGAAAAGCACTGTTTAAGCCTCGTTTACTGATAAACTTTGTGTTTCATTGTAAAGACTATGTTATTATTTCATCAAGATCTAGTATTTATCGAATTTAAAAAACCAATATTTCAAGTGACACAACCTCCCATAGCGCTTGCGATCGTATCGTAAACTGAAGAAAATTTTCTTTCTTGCTCGACGAATGAAATCGAGGCGGGATCAATGTACTCTTGACGTTAGCAAAACGTTTCGTTACACGTTGAATGGATATTTAATTATTGAATAATTTTCTTTCAATGCAAATTCATGGTATGTCTTATGTTTAGCTGTTTGTTATCTAATTTATTTTAAAATGGGGATTTAAATTTAAATATTACTCAGGTAAAAGAATATTTGGGCTATCTTGAAAATCTAAACCACAAGAGCTCACATAGGGACTGAGTGAAGAATGGAACGGTTTTAATTGGTGCCAATGATGTGCTTTGATAGGAATTGCGGCACGCTATTGGCAAACCAAATTCTGATGCAAAAAGTTCAAATTATTTCTTCGAACCGAGTGACCTAAATAAACCTGAAAATGCTAATTATGAAAGCTAAATTATTGAAAGTAATAATGTAAGTAGTAATAGGTTGGACTTCAGTTTTTGCATTAATTCCATAAATACCTACTCCGAAGCTACGTCTAGGTGAAAAAAGTTGGTGTTCTTACCTCTTTAATTATAATTTGTATAGGTCTTAGAGTTATACCGATACTCTAAGGTATAGGTACATAAGTATGGTTTTTTAATTTTTACCATAGGCGGCCATTAACTAATATACCTATCACATACATTCTCCATGTTATTTTCTGTCTATTCGGTAGGTAGATTAGGAACCCGGTAAGCGTAGGACTAACGGCTCTACAAGCAAAGTGATTATTAGTCACGCGATCAAGGTAAGTACTGAGTAGGTACCTTCCTTACACTTACACCTAACTGTCTAGTATAATGGTTTCTATGAATGTGTAGGAATCTGGGTTTAGACAATTAGACAATAAAATGAAGTCATTCAATACAATGGTCCATATATTTTCAGAGAATAAAGTCACAATGCTTTAAAATATACACAATGTACCTACGTTTACAATATTTTATACATGGTTTGAGTATTTTTCAAACACCTCTAGTATGTACGTACCTACTACTGTAATGAATTGCGATTTTAACAGCAAAAGTGCCTTATAATTTTGTTTTTATTACATTTTATTAGGTTCGGAAAAATTATTAGGCACAAAAACATCTACTCAGGTAAGTAACTGTATCTTCCACCTCTCCTTATTAGTTGCATAGCTAGCCTCTACAAAATAGATAGTGTGGTAGGTACTACATACTTAGGTAACAGTCAAAAAGTTACATATCTACGTAAGTGTGATATGTCCTTCCTGTCGTGGATATGTTACGACATAGCTTTTTTAGTACCTAGCAGATGCGTACTTTAAAGTACGCGCAAATCTTTATGGATTCTCGGAAGTCCGCTGAGTGGCTGCGCAGTGGAGCATTTTAAGATAAAACTTTTGAAACTATCATGGTTATTAACATAGAAATCAATAAGTTTTTTCATCATTGAGTATTTGAACGTTTCAAATGAGCGCAGTGAGCCCAATACTGCGTTTCGCATTCGAAGCTAAGTAGGTATGTTCACAGAAGTCATAAATATTTGCGCGAACTCTACCTAACTATCTATTAGGTATATCAAAAAGAAAGGCTATGCACCTTAGACTAAAGTAGGGTAATACTTTACCAAAATAATCTGTCACGGTACAGTGAGGATCAAATAATATTGACTGGTTATAACTCGAACCATGTGGTTTGTTATTACTGGCCTTTATTATCTTAGATTGTTTACTGAAGAAAATCCTTCCCAGATATCACGAGAAATAGGTACTTAATTTTAATGCTTATTATATTTTATAATAAGTACATATAATAACTAACATTTTGCACCAAAATTGTGATTAATTGGGTAACACATATTTATGGGATTTGGGATTTATTTACATTTAAAATATAATTAATTGTGATTATTTGGCTTTATTTATTGTAAGTATATCTAATTTATATATTTGAACGACAACTACGTTATAAATGTGCTGATTTTGTTAATAAAATACTGTGATGATCAAAATTGTAGATAAAATTGAAACAATTTTAAACCTACATACTACTTACAGTCAGACTTTTTAATGTACAGATCGAATTTGAAGACACAAATAACTGTGGTTTTAGAGATGACTATTTTTAATAATTTATAAATATTAATTAATAAATATTATGGTATTGAACCTTAATTTGATAATTGAATATTTATTTTAACCTCAACTCTGTCATAATTTTTATTAAATAATTAAAACCTTAATATTCTAATACTATTCCTGAACACAGGACAGGTACGGTTATTATATTATTATTTATTTGAATTATATTATAATAAATGAAAATCATTACACAGGACAAGTACTTAATAGTTGAATTATTTATACAATGACTAGTGATATGTAACGATAACTTTACTTAAAAAAATATGGTTAACAAAAAAGGTAAAATTATTACTAAAAATACGAGATTTACAATAATATCAGTTGAAGTGAAACCTAGGATCGTGATTTTAATGACCCAAAAATATTATTTTTTATTTCTAGTCTGAACATAACTGAATTTTAGTTTAAAATTTAGCTTAACACAACAATTAAAACTATTTAATGCTAAAATATAGTAGGTCCTATCTATTTAATTATTTACAATGCACCAAAAGGGGTAGGTAGGTATCTAATTAAAATTAAGTTACGAAATTTAAAATAAATTTAAAAAATACTTAATCATTCCTAAATTCAGGCTTTTTGGTAAATCCCACAGGGGTGATAACATGGATCAAAAAAATAATCTTGTAGGTAGATATTTAATGGAGGTAGGTATTGATTTTTAAAATATACACTTTTATTTATTATGCGCTTTTTTATAATTTGTAATAATATTTCAGAATAATTGAATATTAAAACTCTATCTAATTATATTAATAAATTGCAATATCAGATCAAGAATATATTTTGGTCAATAATATCATTAAAATTTTATAAAGCTAAATATCGTATTATTTATGCCATTTGATTATTTATTTTTCCCTAGTGGAAATTTTTAAACATTTTTGACAACTTACAATAACAATATTAACTGTGGAATCAGAATCACGCTTTGCAAGTTTCTTAAACAAGCAGTAAAAAGGGTTTAGATTCGAATATTTTCGATAAACTATTTTCTGGGCGACTGTACCGACATGACTACATGCTACGGTAACACATAATAATTTTATTTGTAGATTCAACTGCATACATTAAATGGACAAAATCTTTAGATATTTGCACTATTTTCAAGTTTTAACACGACAGAAAATCACCATTAAGCAGCAGTCAACATATTGACTTGCCGCCAAAACTGACAGAACTGTCACTGTCAAAGTCACTGACGTGAAACGTCAACTTAGATAAGCCCCAATATGGCGCCGATCTAAGTGGAATGCTTGGATCATACATTCGACTCGGGTCCTTCCGTGTTGTGCTTGAATGAAGCTCGGATTCGCGCTAGGTAGAGGGCGCAGATGTGCCCGTAGCATTTGTTGTACCATTCTGGTGTTCTCCCCCTGGAAACAAAATAAATATTGTTCAAATATGCACAAAAGATTCACTGCCGAATCTAAGCGGTGGTACCCGAAGAGGCACGCGCCGCAGCCGCTGAATTTTATTGCACTTCAAGTACGGTAGGTATTCGTGCGTCATTGCAACTTTCAGTTGCAATGACGCATGTGATAAGGGGATAGATTTGAACCACCTATTATCAAAGAGAGTTCATATACTTTCTATCCTAAAGTGCTAACAAAGTCCCGTGGCAATTAGATAAACCATTATTTTTTCTACGCTAAATTTTTTCATACGAACGCACTGCTGACAGCGCTGCGTCCAGCAGACTTTTTCCGTGAAAAGGACTACTTTCGTCCGTTCCTACAAGGATAGCTCATCCCGAGCCAATAACGTACCTACACCAATACCAATATACCGCAAGATCTGTGTAGGTAAACGCAACATCTGCGTGAAATAATCCTCAGTCTTATGAACGTTTACGTTGGAACTAGAAATTGTAGAGGTTACCTGAACACTATTGTGTAAGGCTTACTCTTTCCTCTGATAATATATGTATTTCTAACTTTCCCCTACCCCTCTCCCTTCCTTCTCCATTAAGATTTACATTGTCGAATTTTGTAGCACGTGCTACGATGCTATCATAAAGGTACAAGAGATTTCAACGCGCTCCCACTTTTCATGGAGACGTGAAAGAGAGAACTAGAGAAAACTGACATAGTAATACTTGCGTAATATCAATCCTAACCAAGTGCACGTGCAAACTCCTGCCCTTCCTAGCCGGCTGCACCAAATACCTCGACGCTAGGACTACGCCACGAGTGCCCTCTGACAGCGCCGAGCTGTGTGTAGCTGACATTATATAAAACAATACTCACATAGTATCAACCCTAGCCAAGTGCACGAGTCGACTCCTGCCCTTTCCAGCCGGCTGCGCCAAATATCGCGACGCTAAGACTACGCCTCGAGTGCCCTCTGTCGGCGCGGAGCCGTGAGCCACTGACGTTTCAGCGACTGCGCACCAGCCGCCGCCACCGCCACCTTGCTGCCAAGACCTGGAAACATTTAACTGGAAATTAAATAAAAACGTAAAGATCTAAAGAATACAGTAATCATTCTCCTAGGAGATTTTTTGGCATGTCTTTGTCTGTATGTTTAAATAGTTATTTGCATCTACAGGTGGGTACTACATTTCTTGCTTTACGGAATCGCCATACTTTGACGTATTCGATTCAACTCCTGTGTTTCAGTGAAAAAGCAACAGCTAAAAAAAATATTAGGTAGAAGATAGATGCAGTCCTGGAGAAAGATATAGGTACCTATGCTAATTATTTAGTGTAATTATCAAATGCGCGAAGCCATGGGCATAAACGAAAACAAAATGACATGTATTCCCTTACCGTAAGACACAATATTCTCTCGCAGGCAGGTTAAAGCTAGAAGCCGTGATAAATTGGAACACTTCAGCATTAGTTCCTAGTTTCTCCGCAACACGCCACTTCACCAGCGAGTCGTCCCAAATGTGCCGCTCACGGAGTATCCTGAAAAATAACTAAACTTAACTATACTTTTCAAAGAACTATCACCCAAAACAACTTCCGACTATCAATCTCACAGCTCTTTTCCGCATTCTGAACGCTTTGTCCCAAACGGTACCTTTCCCCAGAGCTCTACACCATATAGAAGGCACGACTGAACAGAAGTGAAATAGCACCCGTCATGTTCTGGTCCAGAGAGACATTCGACATAGCACGAAAAACGTCTGAACTAACCTCACACGTAGCTTTGTTATGGTATATGGATGGAGTCTATAAAGATACTATAATACGAGGCCTAGCTTCAAAGCAAAACAAGGAGATCATGCTTAGTGATGTCCATTATAAGTTATTAATATCTGTGGTAAGTCTGTGATGCGCCCCTTCCTTAAATTCATTATTATGTAATTATTTCCATACACGTTTACCTCGAAGAGATCGCTTCTAACTGATAATAAGACTGCCCATTGTACTTATGTCTTATGTAGATAATGTTTCTTTATAATGTATTTTATAGGTGTAAAATAAATAATTCTTGTAGTGAATATATTGTAATTGGAGTTGGTACTTATCAGGCTGGAAGAAAATGATAAGTAGGTACCTAACTACAAATAATCCTTCATTGAAAAAGTATGAAAAATCTTATCAGATTAAATAATTGACTTCACCAGCCCCAGGTCGTTGCCTTATCTAAGAAAGGACGTTCAATACCGTTAGTTCTTCTTCATACCTTTGCATAACCTCCTGAGGCGGTGCCTCCACGTCCGTGGTAGCTCTCCACAGTCGCAGCGGGTGTCCATCGCCGACCTTCTTACAGCACAGTTCCACATGAGGAGCGGCCCCGGAAACTGACATCCATCCTCGGGTTCTGAAAATGTGAGGGTTGACTTAGCAGTGTTTGAATATAGGTGCAGAAGGGTCGCTATTTAAAAAAATGTGCGAGTTTATATATTGGTGCTGTAAAAACACGTATCACTAAATTGGTATCTAGTATATTTTGGAGCCCTGTAGGGTTTAGCATCCACAAAGTATTTAATAAAGCACATTTAATTATTTATTTTACATTTTAATCAAGCTGAATCAGCAAACTTCGTTCCACCTTAGAATCAGAGATGGCGTTGCGTCCAAAAAGTTATTCTGCTATTCGAGACGAAGAAAAATCTAACAAATAAAAAATCAATCTTTCATCCTTTATTGAGTTATTTAGTGGTGTAAGTAACACGCCTTCGTTTTATTTTAAGGGGTAGGTATAATGTGTAAAATTAGCAAATAAAGATGTTAAAAGAAATCTAAAAGAAAATACACAGAGACATCTAGTGGCCACGAAAACACTACGATGAGCATGAGGGTGTAATGTAAACTTTTGGAAGACTTGGTTTTTGTCTTTGAAAATTATGATTTCTGTTCACGAACTGTTCAGGCAACAAAATTATTAGACTGGCCGGGTACAGACCAAGAGAGCGAGAGCGAGCGAAGGCCAACGAACGAACGCAAAAGAACCAATGTGGACGTCATTGCGAAAACACGCAAGCCCAAACAAAGGCCTTCGTTCGCCTTTGGCCGTGCTCCGGCGGCTGTCGCTACATCAAAGCAATATGGAACGGACGTACCAATTGTCGAATCCCACTCGTTTGCATTCGCTCGCTTGGTCTGTACACACCATTAGGTAGGTTAGGTATGTGGCAGTCGTGTAGGTAGATATAAATCGGAGTTGAGAAAAATCTTTTAATAAATTTAAAACTTTTATTAATAAAGTGTTAAAACCAACATCATATTTTTTTAGGTAAAGCCATAGAACAGAAATTATAACAACAATGATGCGAATCGATCACTAACACCGAAATCTCACCTCTTTCCTGAGCGGCCACAGACTCTAAAAAAGCACGAAAACAGTTAGACTATAGAAAAAGATTCATAGGGACAGAATTACAAAGTTACAAGCAAACTGAATAGAGATTTCAAATTGATAATAACAAATGATTCAAATCAAATCAAATCCAATCAAATCGTTTATTCGCTTAGTAGGAATTAAATATATCTACAGTTGGTCGGTCGTAAAATATTACATGTTTCACCATATTCTGCTCTTTGGACACACAAACGTTAATTTGTTGATTGTTTTATAAATTATCATATTTCTTAGCGCAATCCACATTGTTTGTAAATACACTTTTTGTTAGGGTAATCAGATAATCACCAGAATATTATATATTTGTTGTTAACACTCTCTTTAGTTCGCTTATTAAGAAAAGGGCATTGACTAATCAGATTCTATCTACTATCTGCAAGAGTTAAACAAAGGTAGGTACCTTAAGTTTTTAATAACTAAGTCTGCAGATTAAAACTCACTTTTCTTTGGCTTCTTTGAGTAAGGCTTTTATGCAGGCTTGCTGGAAACCCTTCCAGTCCTGATTGAAGTCCCCTCCTAATTCTTCTAGCGCAACCTGTAAAACAAAAGAAATACAAGTGTGACCACTTCACGGGAATACAGAAAATAGAAGGTATTTATAAAAGTCAAGCAAAATCATTCTTTTTAATTTTTTGGCCAAAAAGTGTGGCGTTAGAGATACCCCAGAAAAAATATACAAAAATACTAAACGGCAAAACAAATCCACTGCGCACAGCATCTCCGAGCTAAACGTCATCATCAGCCTATGTTAGTCCACTGCTAAACATAGACCTCTCTAATGAGCGCCATAGCGCCCTGTCTTCAGCTTGAAGCATCCAGCATCTGTCTAGTCCTTCACAGATGATCATCCCACCTGGCCGGAGCGCGTCCTACACTACGTTTACCGAGTGGTGGTCTCCATTCAAACACATTTGCCCCAGCTGCGGTTGTTTGCGAGATATGGCCAAACGGCCCACTAGCATTTCAGTTTGCTGATACTTAGAGCTATGTCGATAACTTGGGTTTTCTGTCGGATATCCCTATTCGTTACGAATTCTATCCTTCAGATAAACTCCGAGCACCAGAAAGGACAATTGCATCTCAAACTACCAACTTACCGGAACACTCTCCTCAAAATAGTTGAACATAACGCCATCATAATTATGAGCCGGTTCGTGGAACAGAGAGGCGTACTCCTGGATCAGCAACAGGAGACAAGCGAGTCGACTCTCACTTATCCGAAGCTCGGTCTTACATGGAATACAATTACATGATCTCATCAATCTCCGAGCATTGTTTCTTAACTCCTAACTTACCGGAACACTCTCCTCAAAGTAGTTGAACTTGCACCTTGCCAGCATATCAGCTGGTGCGTGGAACAGAGAGGCGTGCTTCTGGATAAGCAGCAGGAGACATGCGTGGGCTGCTCGACTCTCGCTGATCTGACGCTGGTCGGCCACGCTTTCTATCACCATTCTGGAATATGAAGCGGATAAGTTGGGATCAGAAGAAACCCATGGAATTCAAATAGCACTAAGCAAGACTTGCAGAAATGATAGTCGTTGGTCATCTTGAGTGCCAACGTACTGGAAGGCACAGACGCCATTTTAAATAAATAAATAAAAATCATTTATTGCCTAAAAAAAAACTCTTAACCTAAACAGAATTATACATAAAAATACAAAGAAATTAAAAATAAATAGGCAAAGGGACACATATATATATACTCGTAGATTGATAACGCAGAATTGCCACGTAGAATCCTCAGAATTTAGATGAATAAAACTCCAGATAGTGCGTGCGGTGCTAAAAGTTTGCAACATGATGATAAGAAGTGATTTTCTATACGTTTTGTGTTTTGAAAGATAAATTGTGGTATCGGTTATAAGGCTCAATCACTGGTACCAACAAATTAACTGCGGTTTAGTAAAACCTTAGCAAGAACCTCTAAACACATAGTGTTTAGTGTCTCTAAACTCACTAGTGTTTAGAGATTTATCCCACTTATATTATAAATGCAAAAGTTTGGATGGATTGAATACATCGATGGATGGTTGGATATCTGTTAGGTACTTCTTCACGTCAAAACAATGGAACGGATCAGGCCTAGTTTAAAAATGGAAAATTTTGCATTGGTAGGCCAAAACACGAAATAAAACAGGATATAGGTATCCCATAAATCAGTTCCGATGGGATAGAATTGCACCAGCAGATTCCAAGAAATACCAACCTGTTAGAGTTCCCTTCTTTGGTACTACCCGTCGTAGGCGGGGCGTGATGAAGCCTTAGCAGCGTTGGAGCTAGACACACAGCCAGGTTGGAGGCCGTCATCTGATTCACTCCTGAATGCTCGGCTACCTGGAAATTCACAGGATTGTGTAAATTGTAATGTGTTACAGTTTTAGAGAAATTCATAATCATTAAATTGGGGTGAAGCACAATGGAACAGCAGTTCTGGTAATCTAACAAATCTTTCAATACAACGAGAACATCTTAAGACCTGAGAGAACCTTTTGCTCGTACCGTGAAATAAGGCATACATTTTCATATGAGAAATTGTACTCTCTATCACTAGCGAATTATACTCTCTCTTAAATTTCATTTAGAATCATTTATTCATTTGTTACATGTTGTTGTATGACAAGGATCTTATGACAATTTCTAGTATCAAACATGTACCCCGATGGGGCGCTACAAAATAACTTAAAACTAGATATATCTAATTCAAAGAGTTAACTTAAATAAGTTATACTATAGTATATAATTACTATAGTATTTGTAATGTGTCTTAATTATCATGTATTACAATTTACAAAAAAGCACAAAGATACATAATTAGGCTTTTCACTACCAACAGAAATAAAAACCATGTTTCAATCAATCAAACACATAGAAAAGGTAATGTCTATTATCTACTTACTAAAAGAAAGGCGAAATGGTCCGTCACCATGTTTGTTGGCGAGTCTTGGCGAGCCTAGGTTTTTATTTCTACAGGCTGTCAAATCTATCCTAATAATGGACGGTTGTACGCATAATCATGACTGTTGTGTCAACAAACTTACATCAGATAGGAATACAAGTAAGGAATGTAGAGCCTCCAGATGTTCTTCTGGTAACAACAGCAGAGCACATTGCACCGCGTCTGGCCTCAGAGGTTCGGGTACATCTGTAACAACGCAACAAACCAAATAAGTGCACATAGACGATTACAGACACAAAAAAAAGTAGGTAACACTATTTCATCTGTGACCAAAGGTTTACAATCCTGGTCATTGCATCTGTGCGAGCGTGACGGATTATGTTTACGCGGGAGTGACAGAGATAGGTATTAATAGGTCAATGTACGAAATTCCAGGAGCATCGCGATCGGACTTTTAGTACTAAATTTTACCTAAGTGCTTATTAAGTAAGCTTAAAGAAATAAAGTTATTGAAATCTGAAATAGGGATCAACATTTAGGGATATTGTATTTATTGGTATTTATAGTTGAATCCATTCTTATCGAACAAAACGCAACGTGAGGGTACGAATAAAAGTAATTAAAACAAATGAACTTATTTGAAACGTCAGTCAGACCCAGGACAAAGTGAAAGGTTAGGTTTCCTAAGTCATTCCATCAAAATTGGATTCCGTGGATTTTCCCGGCACATAGGCATGGTCGAGTGATTTTTTGCCGTTTTTATAGATAATGGTAAGGCACCTTTCGTGTGCGAGTCCGACTCGCACTTGGCCGGTTTTATTTTATTATGCATAGAAAACGACCAGAACACCTTGAACAAATGTCTGCAGATCGTACACACATTTGTCCCGAGGCGGGAATCGAACCCGCAACCTCCTGCGTCCCAGGCAGACCTTCGCCCACCGCGCCACAGAGGTTGTCAAAACGTCGATGATGATCTTGAGCCCAGTCGAAGTTCAGGCTAGACTGGGACACTTCTGTTCTTTTCATGTTACATAGATCAATTAAACTCATAGACTAAACTTAAAGGAACTTACGTTGAAAAATCGCGATGAAAGTCTCACTAAGCTTATTCGTCAGCAACGCATCAGGCAGTTCCCTAAAGTACTGTTTCACCATATCAGCAACATCATGAGCTTGGGCGCCATCGAAGTTGAGGCTCGACTGGGACGCTTCAGTGGTGTTCATGTTTTCATTTGCAAATGTACCGGTGGTGCAACCGGCTGCTTCGACGACCGTTCTGAGCTTAGCGATCCGGGATTTGACGCCGGCTTTGCGGAATATTCCCATCTGTAAAGGGGAACACAATGTGATGAGAATATATATAAATAATGCTGCGAATTGCTCATTAAGAAAACCAGAGTTGTAAACACAGCCAGTTTCATTCTGAGAATGGGAACCTTTTGTGACTCTAAGAATACAAATACAAAATGTTTATTATCATTCTCATGTGTTCATTATACATTCATCATCATCATCAACCTATATTAGTCCACTGCTGGACATAGACCTCCCCTTATGAGCGCCATAGCGTCCTGTCTTCAGCTTGCCGCATCCAGCATCTGCCAGCAGTCTTTCGCAAATCGTCATCCTACCTGGTCAGACACACACCTGGTCCTACACTACGTTGGCCGAGTCGCGGTCTCCACTCAAGAACACGTTATATTATACATTGTTCAGTGTTTCAGACCTCCTTTTAAGTTTACGACTACTCTGGTATGATCTTTTAATTTTAAGTGCACATATTGTGATTTTTATGAATTTAAAAGTCACTTACCTGATCTAAAGCATTTTTCTTGAGCCAATTCAAAGCCGATTGGATAGGTTTTGGTAGAGCATGTCCTGTCCTTTGAAGAGATACTGTTAGTGGTACGCCAAATACTGTTTTATCTGTAACAGAATAGAGACGAATGTTAAGCTGTTCATATTGCATTCTTAGGGTAATGTAAGTTATATAATCTTATATTATTATTCATCCGAACACATAAGTCCACTGGTGAACGTGCGTCCCCCAAAGGGGGTTTTTGCTTGGCTACGTGTATTGGTGATCGTAGAGAGGGTGTTACTTCTTAGAACCAAATCATCAAAATTGGATCTAAAGACAAAAGGTAGTCTCACTGGAACAAAATCAATTTGATCATTGGACTACAGGTGATAAAAGTTCTTGTTAGAACCAAATCATCAGAAATGGATCTAAAGAGAAAAAGTTTTCTCAATGGTATCAAATGGATCTTGATCACTGGATCTACAGAGAGTAATCGAAAAATACACATAAGGTAGATGCTGCCCTTGGTCTTATGTTCCTTAAGTCGGCTCTTAGAACATCGACGGGTTGAGTTGGAGGGGTCAATTCTTACGCCACGATCCCCACACACCGCCCTTTTATTATCAACATAAATCTCAATCTATCTTTTACATCTCTTTGTGTTGACTTGAAAACTTTTATCGTCTTTTTTTGATTAACTTTTGAAACTTTCGGGACGGTTAAGCTTTCATTTTTCATTTTCACTTTCTCAAACTTGAAGCTTCTTTGAGAAAGTTCTTCGTTCTAATTTGTTGCCTTTGTTAAGCTTTTAGTAAGATCCTCTGTGAAACCGGACGATTATTAAGTATCTTAACTACCTATTTATAGGAGGCACTGTACTTTTCATTTTAAGCTTTGTGAGAAGATAATTTTACCCATTAGGTTCCTTAGGTCCAGTTTACTATTTGGTATAGTCTGTCCATTATGTCTAATTCCCGGTTACAATAAATCCCGTACAGTGAATCCCATAAGGGTCTAATTACCGTTAGGTCTAATAATCGTTTAGTCCAATTCCCGGATTGTCAAATCCTTTTTGGTATAATTACGAGTGGAGAAATAAGTCTAAGGGGTTTGAAGATTTTGGCAATAACATCGGTCTACCATTAGAATATTCTCTATATATATATTCTCTATATATATTATATTCTAATATAATATAAGGTAATTAAAAAAACACTTCCATTTTGTAACATCAAAAAAAAATATTAAAATAAAAAATGAAATGTACAAAGAACCATTTGGATTTCACCGCAGTCGTAGACACTTATTTGTTTGAATTTAGTTCTTTTAGCAGGAAGACTAATTTGGCTGCCTTCACGGTGCCTAATCTATTCCGTATTTTGCTGTGCGACATAAACTACGAGTAGTTTATGTCGGGGGAAGTCCCTAGACACTTTTTGGCTGTTTTTGTTGCAGTAAAAAGTACTGATTTAAATCATCGTTTTTTTTAAATCACTTGATTTTAATCGCGTTTTAAATCAATGATTTTAATCGCGTTTTAAATCAATGATTTTAATCAAATGATTTAAATCATATCATCCCTGGCGTGCATGGAACTTTAAACCAACTAATGGTTTAAAGTGTAGCCTTTTAGCCTGAGAGAGAAGGACCAATTTCCAAAGGTACTAACTATTTCTGTTTGCATTCGAGTTATTCAGCTCTGGTTCTAGCCAGACTTGAGACACGGGTAGCACGCTATTAACTTAGGCAGTTCAACCATATGTACGTGATACCTGATTATGATTGATTTACCTTTGTAATCAGGAGTCTTGATCTTCCTGATCAGTTTAGGCAGTTCCCAGTTCCAGCCAGACTTGTGAGACGGGCAGTACCGTTCCATGCAAGCTGTGAGCCTGAGCAGGGCTAGCTTCCGGAGAATGTGCAGCTGGCCGCATGAGAGAGAGGACATTGGTCTGGCCACTGAAAGAACAAGATTAATTTTACTGATTTTCAAGGACTGACTATTGTACTTGGATACTCCGTTGCAGACCATTCACTAAATGCAATTGTTAAGATTAAGATAAGATAAGATCTTAATAAATCCCAAAAATTTACGATCTGGACGGGATTCGAACCCGCACCTTCCCCTTCAGCGCAGGGTTGCTCTTTTTCCAACTAAGCTACGTGATCTTATCTGGTCGACCCGAAAATCTTTGGGAGTTCTTTCGGCACTTACGCCGTCAGCGCCGCCTACAGAGGAAACAATGAAGTTATCCAATTCTGCTCAAAGACCAAATTTACATTTAGTTCTTTGACGAGAGGTTTTGCCGTTGCGTTATTAATTTCTTAGAAATTACCCAGAGTAATAAATAAAAACCTTAGAAGATAAGATCTGTTAAGATTCTGCTAGAAAAGAAAAGTTTTTATTTCTACTTTATCTAAGAGTAAGTGAAGAGGGGACAGTGTTCCAAAAATAGATTTTATGGGGAAGTACCCATTAATGAAGGTATTCTGCGGTCCCCTTAGTAACAAATTTTGATCAAACATACATTCTTTTCCGAGAAGGAAAGAACCCTTTTTACTTACAAAATTGAAATTACGGACTCCTTGAACCTTTTTCTTTTTAAGCCGGGTACTGGCTGGTTGTGTTACGGGGCGTAATGTGACGTATGACACGGCAAGCGTTCGTGGGAAAAAAGGCGCTCACAACGAGCACACGGTGTAACGTTTCATGTTTGCTGAGAATGGTACATAAGTCCTCGTAACACCAAACAGTACGCACTTTAGGAGATTCGTTCTCATATTGTTACTACCTAAACAATAATACAATGCCGGAAGTACGAAAAGTTCTCGGAACATTTCCTCAGTCTCATGGACCTACAATATGGTTCATAAAATACAATAGTGCTATAGAATTCAGCATCCTAATCTACTCACTATAAGATTCAGGGTCCTTCTGATTAGGAGCTGGTTGTAAGGTGTTATTTGCTTTGGGCCCTCCGTTGAGCGTCGTCGTCCTGAAGGAGTACCATCTTTGGATGTTGTTTCTGTAAATAGGTTTGAAATTGAATTAAATTTTCTGAATTGAAAAAAGTTACGAATAATGCCTTTAGAATATTCACACAACACCACCTGGCTTTGGATTAACAGAGCTTGTGTGTATGTAAGCCCTCCTAACGTACCTACTTTCCGATGTATTTGGAAACTACATCCCCGATTTCAATAAAGTTTTACATGAGTACCTAATCGCATAAGAAATAGCTATATTTGCAACGATTTAGATTTTCAAAAACCATTACCATTATTGAATGAGAATAAACATTCACTTCGTATCATTTTCAATGCTAATGAATTTTGCTAGCTTCGCTCTCATTCATGATAAATGTTTTTTGAAAAACTTAAACAGTGTAAACATAGCTATTTCTAATCCGATAATGTATGTAAGCTTCCATTTAAATCAGGGATTGGATTTCTAAATGAATTCGAAATGGAATTTGTGTGGGGGTTTAGGTGTTACCTTATGGGTACTAGAAAACTTTTATACACACTATGTAATTATGCAGGTGAGTGCTTAATACATCAAGACTATTCAAGACCAAGAACAAATAACTGCAGCTCATAAAGTACCGACGAGAAATAATTTTCTTTAAGTTTACATCAGTATCAACTACGACACCTCGTCTACGTACTTGAATTATTTGGCCTGACAGAATGTATTTCTTCCTTCTCATCATCCTGACTATTTGACACCCACTGCTGGATTTAGGCCTCCACACTCTGTCACTCTCTACAGTCCTGTGCTAGTCATTGGGATTGGCATCATGTCAGCATCATCATTGTCATCTCAGCTGAATGCCATCCACTGCTAGACAAAGGCCTATAGGAGTGCAATCCCTCAGTGTAAAGTATGATTTGGCATTTTTTCAACCAAGTTTTGGTTCCTCCACACACACACCGGCCATAATAACAACGAACCAAATTTTGGTTCCTCCACAATATAATAAATAGCGGATCCTACATTAGGCTCAACCAAGTGCAAAATTGGGCGTCTTGTTGACATGCAAATCGTTTGAAAGACTCGACGCTATGAGGATAATTGGTTATGTAGGACGTCGGACCTTCTCAAGAGCAATGTAAACATTGTGCATGCAAATTTGAGAATCTCATGAATCTAATAATGCCTGATCCTAAACAAATATTTCCGAAGTTTAGAAATATCTCATGCAAATTCAGATCTGTTATTGATGTGTCCCATGTAAACAGTTAGAAAAGAATGTTGTCGAATACATCATCCATATTTTATAAGCGGATGTATTAAGAATTAAAGATCCTAATCTTCCTAAAGATACGAATGCTATTTATACAGACTGTTCCCTTTTCTCCCCTAAAGGGTCGAATGGATCCTAATAACATAAGGCAGGCAAGATGGTATCCCAGGACCAGACTTTTATAGAGGAAAACCGGGCGTATAGAAACAGTATTTCAATGCGGGACAGACTTGCTTTTTAAATAGGAAGTCAAGTAAACAAATGAATAAATTAAATAAAATTAGGCCCCACATAGAATACTGTAGTCATCCCTTTTATTGAATTTATAGGCTCCACGAGAATTGCTGAAGACATTTACTACCAACCTTGTTTGTGTTCAAAGAAAATTTTTGTAACATGCCTTAATAAGGAACTTCTCCAGGGTGAGTATGGTTCTAGTCACGCGCGTTTTGCGTACTTGGGAGCACTGTGCTCTGACTGACTAGAATCGCACTCAGCCTGAATAAGTTGCTGTAACGAAACGTTGGTGTTCAACATAAACAAGGTTCTTAGTTGACCCGCTTTGATTCGTAATGAATTTGTATAATTTTTATAGTAAGGATACGTACTTTTTGTTCTTCATATCATAACTGTCGTCATCATCATCATGATCACCGTCGTGGGACCTGGAACCAGCTGAATGGGGACTGTTGCTGCTGTCCAGTTCTGAGCTCCTTGACGCTGATTTATCTCTCTTCAGGCTTCTGTCGCGAAATCTAGAAGAGCTAATGTTTTTTTTATCATATTTATTATTAAGTACTTTTACTTTACAAAGTATGTCAGTCCTTTAAGTTAGCCTAGTACCTCAACTTATCAATAACTAACAGAATAAATGTGAACGATAGTTAATCTTGCTTGATAGGTATAAGAAGGTACAAAATGTTGAAATGCAACATTTTAGAAATGCAAGTCAGCGTTCAAAAGAGGTTTTTGTTCCAAATCTGAAGTAATCATTTAGTTTTAGATTTATTTGATAGTATTCTAAGAGCCAGAAAGTAATCGTGAATAAAGTAAAGTTAGACGTAAAACCTTTTTAACTCTTTGAGAATGTTTGGGTTCTTTAACACTATAGGCAGGGACTTGGCTTAAATCTACCTCTAGATAGAAATGGCTCAACTTAAGGTTCAGAAACTACCTAATGTCAAGAATCCAATGTCCATTCCGGCATTTACAGACACAAAAACACGGACTAAAGTTATTCTACAAAAGACACAAAACACTCACAAGTCACGGAACCATTGCAATGCAAATAAGTCATTATCAGTAGAATCATTTGGACTAATGGTAATGACACCGGTTTGAATTAGTCACATGTAATGAGGGACCAGTGACAGACCAACAATAGTTTATTGACAGGGCTGGCTTATTTATAACCATGTTGGAAGCGCTTTGAATGAGCACCGCTAGTAACTTTTGTTATATTTCCTACGGGACCTCTACCGTTAAGCTGTAAAGATTTGTAAGATTGGTGACCTCAGTTGTATGAAAATACAAAATGTATAAGATGTTATTAAAAGTCATAAAGGTAGGTAGAGATCCTACAGAACGTAGGCTACTAGGATTTTTGAGTTTCCTAGACAGGATAGAGTAATAAATAATAATAAATGCTTATTTCTATAACTTATAATTAAAGTACACATGTTTTGGAGTCCCCCTATACGCAAAATTTGCTTATATTGGAGGACACCGCATAGAGTCCTGTTAAGACCTTACAATTTCTTTATAATAACTCTTATGAACAAAATTCATTAAATTGATGCATCACGTGACGATGTCTTCATAGTTGACTTTTGGCCGGCGACCAGTCTCAACGGAGACTAACAATGTGCGCAGAGCGGGCTAGAAGGCCTAAGGCTCAGGGCATGTTGTAGGATAGGCAAAGAAAATGCTTATTATCATGTTAATTTGAATAAGGAGTTAACTCACTTCTGCCCCTCTTTGCCAAGATTCAGCGAACTAGTACGTATAGCTTGCCGCCGATGCGCCGTGTGACCCGGACTCTTCTGAACTTCACTGAGCACTTTCGGGTCAGGTTTGAGCTCCACTGGTGACGGCGGCTCTACGAAGACCTGGACCACACACAGAACAGATAAGGTTTATTGGTTTTTAATGTTTGATTAGAGAATTTATTCTGATAATAAACATGACCTAGGACCTGAATGATAGAAGTCTGTTACCAAGGAATTTGTCTAGCTACCGTTATTATGATAGAATGTTTTACAGTTAAAACTAAACACAGCACCCTTAGGTGATGCCTTTATATTAGTTTGTTAAAAAAAACATAAATTCATAGTAGGTACAATTTATCATAAAATCATGTCATGTTTGGTAAAATAGGCATTCGGTGGATTTATCGTTCTCAACGATGCAAAAACTCTTCCTTTACCGGTAGATTTTTTTTGCAGATTTTGTGAATCGATATTTCTTAATTAATTATCGTGAGTTTAACTCACCTCTGTGTTATGATGAGTATTATGCTCCTTATAGTAATTATGCCTCCAACTAGCCGGTTGGCACTCCGAATCGCTCAGCGCACTAGAATCCTCATTCTTCACTCCCCTATGGAATATCCTTTTCGCCCTTCCAAGTTTTGACTTCGAACTCTTATTGCTTGATCCCATACTTCCATCTGACGCGTAACTAGAACTGTCATCTCCGAAGGGAGGGTTGAGGACGAATGAGGGTTCTAAAGGAGCGATAGGAGAAGGTGGTAATACCGTCATGGGAGACGGAGGTTGAGTTCTGATACCAACAGCGTGTGCAGGAGAGTTAAAGTCAAAAGGGAAGGAAGTAGGCGTTGTCGGTGTCATATCTATGTAATTCAGATCTGGGTATTTATCTTGTGATGGGTCTAAAAAATGTGGTGAGGAGACTATGACTTCGGTTCTGTTCTGTCGCTTTCTTCTTCTTGTTTTGAGGGATTCCACTCGTCTGAGTAGTGCTTTTGCTCCGTCCCGGAGTCGCTCGGAGCCGGTCCTTCGGAAGCGGGTGCCTGTTTCTTCATCATCTTCTTTGTCGCTTGGTAACTGGATCATAGGCTGGCCTGGTACTGTTAACCTGAAACAACCAATGATTCCCATTATTTCTATTTAATTTTCTTCTCTACTTTACGAAAGCACCTTTTTGTATATATTTTTATGGTCAATCAGTGTGTTGAACTGGGTCACAAATGTGACAATCAAAGTTGTGATTTGCAAATAAAACAAAGTTTATTTGCTGTAGCCAGTTTTTAGTTGTTTATTGTTGTTTATTGTAGAAATTATTGTTACGGTTATTTAAAAGTGAATAATTTAAGACAAAGCACTCTGAAGTTATATAACAAGCTTAAGTTCCGTGACAAAGGAAACTGGTGACCAGCGCTGCTTTTCTGACTGAATACTGCAGAAGACGGAAACTAAATTGCTGGGTATTTTGATTGTACTAGTCTAACCTTTTGTTTCGTTTTTAAGTTTTCGTTGATGGTGCCTACCTAATCAGGGCCTCAATTTTGTCGAATAGATTTTGACGAACCATCCTGAAATCTATTCATCTATATTGGCTACTAAACAAAGGTTCTGTGGTAGCAAAGTTGTAGCTGTTCACCTGTTCACCAGTTCACCTTTTCTAAAAGATGTATGGTCCTTCCACATATTGAGTGATTCTAAACGCCATTTTTCTTATGGATTTGACAGCATTTACAAGCTTAGGCAAGTAAAGGTTCGCCATGACTGGCCAACATATAAATCCACCAGTATAGAATCTGACACACCAAAGCCGGAGAGCTGTCGAAGAGTTGGCAAAACACTGTCGGCTGCCTACAATATTCAAACACTGATATGCCTTACCAGCCCGCCGAGTCTGTATCGCCGCTTTTGGTGCTTAGATTAAATTACGGTAACCTGTTTTCTACATAGAAGCCGAAGTGCCAAGTTAGGGAAATAACAAATTATTTCATTAGGCACCAACTCACTTTGAGTAACACAATTAGCTTCGGTGAATTTAACGTTCGCTTTTGCAAACCACTGAGCGATGGAAATTGATACGAAACAAATTCTGCGAAGGGAATGTTGAAAATAAGTTTATTTTTTTGATGTTTTTTCTTCATGAAAATCTTATATTTACCTACGTAATTGTAAGTTCTCTGCCCTTGTTGCTTTCATTCCGTATAAAGCTACTTATGCCGGGTACAGACCAAGCAAACAAAGGCGAGCGAAGGCTAACCACCGAACGCGAGTGAACGTTCGTCATCGATCGTCGAATTCCACTCCTTAGCCTTCGCTCGCTTTTGTTCGCTTGGTCTGTACCCGGCATTAGATATCATGGAATACCAAACTCTAACTCTTTGTACAATAATTGTGAGCACTATAATATTATCATTTTTATTTAAGTTGTATGTATTAGTGTAATAGATTATTCGGTATTATGTGTATAAGTATTAATAGGTACTTAGTTAGAACTTATGTTGCCGCCATCCTTTATTTTTCTCACAATTGTTCTGGTTGCCTGGAATAAATTGCTTTAAGCGACAACGCCGCCAAGTCCATTGCTGTTCTCTTTAATATTTGTTTAATTAAATACAATCTTTTTTTTTATGGTGATGTAAAAATTATTATCTATCTATCTATTATGTCATGCGCATCATGCGCTGTGGTTGAAATTCGGCTCAGAGGAATCATCATTATCAATTTTGGTGTCTCCACGTTATTATTCTATTTAAGTTAGATATGGGGCGCTACAAATATTTTTGCCTGTCAATCTATTCTAAACAAGCCAAACGAAGGCATTTGCTACCATTAACTCTACAGTTTTTTTTTCATGCAAGTAGGGCAAAACCAGTTGTGGAATTACGTAAAAACCATTCATTCGATATTGACATTTTAAATCCCTTTAAATAGCCTTCGTATTTGCAAATGTGGTGAGGGCCATATACTAACTTCCATGGCCTGGACGCACGTATCCGTGTGCACCCAACCCGTAGGGATGCTTGGCAGTGAATGCGTTAAATAGGTATTGCTCTATGGATCAGTTGAGCTACTTGTAGATTGTTTGCAACAGTCTACAGTTAGCTCAATTGTTTCAATTGAAAATACTTATTTTGATTTAATTCTATTATTTGATTGTAATTTTCTTTGTTAATAATTAGGTTCTTACATTTTTTTTTACTTACGAAACTACCCTATTGGTTTATCACTTACAGTTTTTTTACTAACTTATAAGGTTCCATCCTATTTTGACAATGCGTGGATTGTACGAGAAAAGTGTAGTAAAACATTAACGTTGATAAGGTTCATCATCATCATCAGCCTATGTCCACTGCTGGACATAGGCCTCCCCTAATGAGCACCATAGCGCCCTGTCTTGTCTCTGAGCTTGCCGCATCCAACATCTGCCAGCAGTCTTTCGCAAATCGTCATCCCACCTGGTCGGAGGGCGTCCTACACTACGTTTGCCGAGTTGCGGTCTCCACTCAAGAACACGTTTACCCTAGCGGTTGTCGGTTCTTCTCGCGATATGGCCAGCCCACTGCCACTTCAGCTTGCTAATCCTTTGAGCTATGTCGACAACCTTGGTTCTCTGTCGGATGTATTCGCCCTTTTTTTGTTTTCGTTCCTTGACAAGGTTGCATCCCGCAAAAAGAGCCCACCTGTGGCCTAGTTGCGGAAAGCAGTCCAAGAACAAGTGACAAGTAACGTTCCATCCAGCCCATTCTGATCGCACGGATTTTAACTCAGAGATCCAAAATAGATTAGTGCACTAGTGGGCGTAACATTTCTAAATCCGAGATAACACAAACGACTAAGATAATTCTAATCTAACTTTTAAATTGGGGAAACGGTATAAATAAAGCTTTCTTTATTTAAATTCACTTACAATTTACAATGTTAACCCGTACTTTATAGTGTTACAATGCTACCGGATATGCTTGGGTTTAATTAATGTTTTCTTCTTTGTAATTAATGTTTACGGGGGTATGGGTATGGTATGGGTTGTCACACATACAAACAGTTTGGTTATTCAGTAATTAACTAAAGGTACCTAGTTTGAAGCACCGACGACCTACCCACCTTTGCATTTGTCTGGATTATTACCTAAATGCTTTGTATTTGATTGCGCTTTTTATATTTTTTGTTCAGTCAATCTTTTTAAGGTAAAGTAAAGAATTGCGTGTGACAAACAACAACCAATAGGGAACAATAGGGAAGACAAACTCCTCGTGGCTGAGCGTAATGTGCTGCGTAAGATCTTTGGCCCGACCAGAAGACCGGATGGATCCTTACGAGTTTGGAAAAACCAAGAGCTAGAGGACCTGTATGCCAGACCAAATGTCATAGGCGAGTTCAAGAGCGCTCGTCTTCGCTGGCTAGGACACGTTGAGAGGATGGAAGAGGATCGGGCTGTCAAGAAGGCGTATGAAGGAAAACCTTCGGGGCGTAGACCAGTCGGCCGCCCTAGGTATCGCTGGATCGACGAAGTCGAAGCCGATAATTCAAAATTCAAAATTCAATAACTTTATTTCTTTAGGCTTACAAAATAAGCACTTAGACAAGTCAAATTTTATAGATAAACAGCTTATGATATCCGCGAACTCGACGCCCACAGCTGGCGAGAGACAGCTCAGAACCGAGATGCCTGGAGAAGTCTTGTGTCGGAGGCCAAGATCCACTTTGGGTCGCTGAGCCATAGGAGTAAGTAAGTAAGTAAAGAATTGCGTGTGGACTACCTTCTCCACAGCTTATTTGTTCCTTTGTCAGTATTGATTGATATGAATGTTAAGTGTATTGATTTCGTTATCGATCGTAGCTCCGGGCAGAGGCGTCAGTTGAAATTAAAACCTTTTGTCTGATTGTTTGCTTGTTAGTAGCCGTTTTAGGTTGGTTAATTGGTTGTAGAGTTATGATAGGTATAAACAAAATGACCTCCATCTGTAATAGAAGTAAACAGAATTGTTTTTTCTTCCACTTGTGGACAAAAAATTGAAGCGAACAATATCAATACTATTTTGATTCATATTTGATAATAATCATTAAGCTGTTTATGTATAAAATTTGACCCGTCTAAGTGCTTATTTTGTAAGCCTAAAGAAAGAAAGTTATTGACTTCTTACTTTTTTTTGAAAAACCCTCTTTACTGTGTACAAAAAATACATACCCATTAATTATCTTAAGACATATTAGTTTAGTTCTCATCATGATCCGAAAGACGTCCACGGTTGGGCATAGAAGTTGATAGAATGACTTGTCACCTAATTAACTTTTCCTTCGGTCTATGAGTAAGCCCTTATGGTCTTTTTGAGCAATGTGATGCAAATCTCGAAAAATAGCGGGTCTCTCCAGATCTTTGAAATATTAAAGTTAGATTATTGTAAATATTTATTTATTGTAATATGTCAACTCGATTAATAAATCGATTTGACAAATTACGTGTTAATGAAAGGTCAGAGAAAATAACTGCGTAGACGGAGTACAGGTCTAAGGCCCGTATTATGAAAACTTGCGCAGTCGTAGACATAGGCTTAAGTGACGTTTATTATACAGGGTTATTGGTAAATTAGTGACAATACGTGAACTGCAGGTCCTGCCCATCATCACAAACACGTTCGTAAAGGCGGCGCCAAGTCTAAATTCTAAAAAAAATATAAGTCACCTCTGATACTAAATGAAAAAACATCTTTGTCTGGAACCCAACGAGTTACTTAAGACCAATCTTTCACTCTCATATCTTATGGTAATTCAGGGCAGAGCTGTTTTTAAGTTGAGTTACAAATAAAACTTCTCTAACGAACAATTATTAAATTGCGGGGGGTACCCATTAATACCAATACCAAAATTAAGAATTAAGACCTGGTGTCTTCACAAACGTGTTTGTGATGATGGGCTGAACCTGCAGTTCACGTATTGACACTAATTTACCAATAACCCTGTATAGAAAAGCGTCACTCAAGCATGACGATGACTAAGGAAGCTTTCATAATACAGGCCTTAAATAAAGGTAGGACAGCAGAAACATCGCGACGCCTGTACCCAAAAGGTTAAATTCAGCTGCGGATGATGAGGATGGATTATCCTCGGTTACTTACACAAATAATTAGGTAGGTATATAATCAAGATTGCCTGGAAGAGATCGCTTTGCACTTCGTCTACTGGTAGGTACCATTTATTTCTGAACTATTTTCAGTGTTTGTGGTACAATAAAGTTTTATCTATCTATCCTAACTAATATGATTAATGCGAAAATGTGTTTGTTTGTCTGTTTGTACTTCCTTCACTAAGCCACCAATCGACTTGATTTTTGCCATAGAGTTAGTTGAAAGGATGGAGTTGTAACCTAAGTTACTTTTTGTCATGGTAAAAGATCAAATTCTCATGGGAGTTTTACGAATTTAACGCGGGTGAAACCGCGGGGAATAGCTAGTCTATATCTATAATTTAAAAAACATTGTCTTACTTAACTGAATTCGCGTTTTTTTTTTTTTTTTTATTTATTTATCAACTTAAAGGTTAGGTAGGTATTACAAAATAACAATAATAGCACCCAAAAAACCACAGAGGTTTGTAACGGAGCGCTATTAGTGTGCCAATCTTGCGATTTAACAAATTGTGATTGTTATATTACAAAATATATACATTAAAACGACAGGTAGGTATTGTAAGTAGGTAAGCTATACATTATCTATTGTTAACATGCGTTACAACAAAAAAAAAACAATGTTTTCATCGTTATTTCTAAATCTCCTTCATGCATGACTCTATTGCCGTGTTGTATATTAATTTATTTATTGTTGTTGACTTCTACAGCCTGATGATGACACTGTCCATTATGTTCGTTTCACACAGCAACAATTAATCTTGCGCTAAAAGCATTCCGTTCTAAAAAACCTTACGCCCTTTATTTGGACTATCGGGGCCAAAGCCATGCATTTGTTAGAGGCTGGTTCGAGTGCAAGCGATTTTATGTTATTAGGTCCCGCGCGTTTAGAACTAGCATCGTTGATTTGCGGGACATATAATAGTGCACAAGTGTGCGCGCAAACACAAGTGTACTGTCTATTCCCTGACTATACTCACCGATAGATTAAGTTCCTAAAGGTTGGTACTGACTGGCGGTCCGGGGCGTAATGTAACGTCTTTGTATTATAGTGCGTAAGTCTGCACTCAGGGTGCAAGCGATTTTATGTTATTAGGTCCCGCGCGTTTAGAACTAGCATCGTTGATTTGGTGGTGAAATTTTAATCTTACACTACTCTTTTACTGAAATATCGTGCGACACACTTGTGCACTAAAAGAATGTCCTGCACACATCGTTAGTCTCCGTTGGAATTGGCTTCCGTAGCCGAAATTCGGCTAGGAAAGACATCAATATTTGAGTGTTACTTGATAGCACAAACCATTGGTTGAAGGCTTGATTTTACAAGTGACTTTTGTGTTGTAATTGATAAGAGCGTTTACTGCCCAACTTCAGCGATGCGACTCGAATGGCGCACGACTTCGCACGCCGCTGCGCAGCCACTGTGCAGCGTGCTCTTGCAGATCAGCGTATACGTCACTGGTACTCAATGAGTATTGAAGTCGGAGTCCTTGATCTGAATAATATGCCTAGCTTTGCTTCAACATGAACCACCATGAACGATTTCGTTCAGTGTATTATGTATTAGTTTTAGATCCACAACTACATGGAACTAATTGATATAAATTATATTTACACTTATATCAATTTCCTAATAATCAAAGCCAGAAGGCAAAGTGCCGAGAATGCTGGAGCATTAGTTATTTTTCTTCGGTAAAATAACATCTATTATTTCATCCGCTCCGCTTATCGCGTCCACTCTAGCCGAGCCCTTCCAAGCTATCATTACGGTTTGGCAATCCATCGTGATAGGTGAAGGGCCAAGTACCCAATAGTAAGTAGAACATGCCCAACGACTTAATTATAGTCATTGTTGCTTTATTTAAGTGTCATTGTTTACTTAGAAAGGGCTTGAGGGCTCAATTTGCTAGCGAGGTAGATACTGGGAGTCAAAACAAAGAGTTTGATAATGATGTCTTTCTTTTTTTATACCACCGAGGTGGCAAACAGGCATGCGGCCCACCTGATGGGAAGCGGTTACCGCAGCCTATGGACGCCTGTAACATCAGGGACATCACACGCGCGTTGCCTTGCGTTGCTTTCTTTTACTCTTGGAACAACTAAATTGGATAGGTAGGCCCTGGGGTCCTAAAATATTCATATTCATATATTTATTCGCCGTAGGAGCACAAGGCACACTTGGTTACGTCTATTTACATGGTAGGCCCTGGGGTCCTAAAATATTCATATTCATTCATATTCATATATTTATTCGCCGTAGGAGCACAAGGCACACTTGGTTACGTCTATTTACATTTTACTCATAAAATAAAATTAACACAAATAAACAGAAGTAATCCTATGTACAAAATTTGACTTGTCTCAGTGCTTTTTTGTAAGCCTAAAGAAATAAAGTTATTGACTTTTATATGCAAAGAACCACACTATACGATAGAAGTGGGTATCTCTTTTTTGTCTTCGAGTTGAAAAATCAGCTAGATACCATACTGCAGTAGCAGATGGCAGTATGGTCGAAGAGAAGCTTCGAAGACCACTAAACAACCCCCCGATGCCGAGATGGCCGGCCGCTATGCGTAGCTAATCAATGGGTCTGATAACTCCGATGGACCACGCCAGGCCCATCTTGCATTGCTAAATTAAACACGTCTCCGGGATCATCCCAACGTCCAGGGAAATTATGATAGCACGCCCCACAGATGTACACTCGCCGATAGTTGTTGATGATGACCTCCCAGCGTCCTAGACCACAGCAGCTAGTCTCAACGAAGACTAGCCAAGTGCGCAGGACATGTATTTTCAGTATTTTATTTATTGCATTCATACAGTCAGGTCTTAGTAGTTAGGTGAGTGTTCATAAAATGTTCACAGTATGTACCCATTTAGGGTGTTGCAATGGAAGACAGGCCAGGTTTCATGCTTACTTATTATTAATGCATTCAATACCTATTAAAAAGATTACGAGTCGCTAAATTTATCATTGAAGAAAGATGTAATAGTGCACAAGTGTGCGCGCAAACACAAGTGTACTGTCTATTCCCTGACTCTTACTCACCGATAGATTAAGTTCCTAAAGGTTGGTACTGACTGGAGGTCCGGGTAGTAATGTAACGTCTTTGTATTATAGTGCGTAAGTCCGCGCTCTGGGTAATCTCTAAGAAATTAAATAAGTTTCTAAAAATTATCGATTTCGACAGGACTCGAACCTGCTCCCCACCCTCAGTACGAGTGTGCTCTAACCAACTAAACCACGAAATCCTAGTCGGTTTCGTCGAAATCTTTAGGACCTCTTCGGCTCGGCTCTAGCGTCTTTAGCGCCACCTACAGGGGAAACTATCAGTTTTCCTTACATAGCGAACGTTCGTACGATGAAAGAACGCGCTCGCAACGAGCAAGGATACGGATTTTAGCACACGGTGTTACGTGTCATGCTCGCTGCGAATAGTATTACGCCCCGCAATACCGGTCAGTACCTATCCACATTGAGGGTTAAGACTGAAAAAGGTCAACCTTACACAAGCATGCTTGAGAATGTGACGAGGGTTAAAAAGGTGGGTAATTGGAAGGATTGTAGCGAATGGGAATACTTACTTCTGGTAATAAACTTGACATTGCGTGTTTTTCTTGACTTTACTCTCCGCAGCAAATATTTAAGACTGGTAGATAATCTCAGTGCAGACTGTGTAAATCAAAATAAAAAAAAAACTTTATTTTCATAAATACAGAAATGTACTCTTAGAAAAGGTCAAATTCTTAAAATAAGACACTGACACGGAGATAAAGTGATATTTTTGATTTCTGTCGCTTCGGTATTAAACTAAAGTAAAGAAGCGACGAAGAAACCAAGTAGGTGTTATTTTTCGAGTTGAAGCAAGACAAGTTCGTCGATTTTCAATCAAGAACTTTTCAGATAAAAACATTCTGTACTAAAAAGTAGGTTGTAAATACAATTACAACATATATATTTGAATTAAGCTGTATCCACAGTGTCAAACTGCATGTCAAACGCCTTGTCAAGCCATCAAACCTCTAATGAGGGATCCGATAGAACCTTCAAAGGGAAATAATTAACTTTCTATTGGATTCTAATAAGGCCGCTTACGCACTCTTTTGTTTGGCTGACAAAACCATTTCCTATCTTATTGTATTGCCCAACGTTTTTTTATGGGACTTTCCATTGAGATAGATGCTTTTTATTTTTGGTAGTAACCAACTGAAATATAGAGTTGAGCAGTAATAATATAAGTTTTACGCAACATAGAAAATTATAACTAAGAAATAGAAACAAATTACTCCTAGAATTTGTTTCTATAAAGTATTTACAATGGAAACAGTTGAGCTTTACCGCGGCTAAATATGAATATTTCCACAATTTCAATTCCAAATTACTTTTGTAAAATTTGCCACTTTATCAAACTATCGTTGGTACTAAGGTACGTAGGTAATAATCAGATTTTGAGGGATTTTACATAAACTTAAATTTAAGTAAATTATGGGAATCAAATTAAAATTGTTGAGCTGAGCTACCGCCGCTAGCTGTAGATTGTGTGCAACAGTCTGCAGTTAACTCAATTGTTTCAATTGTGAATACTAGTTTTAATTTAATTCTATATTTGATTAAAATTCAATTTGTCATTATTATGGATATTATAGGAGTCACGCTAATATCCAATTTTTCCATCTATTTGCAGTATTTTCATTACAATATTTTGTATTATTTTTTGACTGACGAAATGAAAAAGAAAGAAAGAAAAGAAACAAAAGAAGGAGAACCTTCATTGGTTTTTCATTTCGTCAGTACAACAAACATAGAAATGTTTGGCTGTATTTTTTATGTATGTTCGTCGATTTCTCCGCCAAATATGAACCGATTTAGAAAATTCTTTCGCTTTTATATGGAAAATAATCTCTAGATGATTCCATAGAAAAATTTGTTAGGGGTAATAGAATATACATATAATAGAACTAGCAGCGCCTTGCGGTTTCACCCGCGTAGTTCCCGTTCCCGTGGGAATTCCGGGATAAAAAGTAGCCTATGTTCTATTCCAGACTATAATCTGTGGTCTGTGCCAAATTTCATCCAGATCCGTTCAGCCGTTCTGGCGTGATAAAGGAACAAACATCCATCCATCTAAACTTTCACGTTTATAATATTAGTGAGATTTATCCCGAACAACTTAAAAATCTGTGTAAATACTTAGGAATTAGAAGTCGTTTTTTAGTTTTTTCTAAAAATCTAATTCGACGACCGATGTGGCGCGGTGAACGAAGGTCTGCCTGCGACGCAGGAGGTTGCGGGTTCGATTCCCGCCTCGGGACAAATGTGTGTACGATCTGCAGACATTTATTCAGGGTGTTCTGGTCGTTTTCTATGTAAAATAAAAAATATCTATCTTTGTATTGTATTACGTATATTAGTTATCTGGTACCCATAACACAAGCTCTGCTTAGCTTGGGGTTAGATAATGCTGTGTGAATTGTCCAGCATTATTTATTTATAATTATCCTTGTGTACGAACCTTTATTTTCATCTCATCAAGCGTAATGGATTACCGACACCTCTTGCCGTATACAGTATTAGCATTTACTATTGTAATGCAGTAAACGTCTATCATATTAATGGGCTTAACACGGCTAGACGTATGACTAAACTGTTTAATAGTTTCTGTTCTGATGTCAAAGTAAATTTATTTACCAACCTACGCGAGTGCTAAGTGTTGTTTGTTAGTGTGTTTAAAACAAAATATTTTATTTGACACAGTAAATATACTAACAATAATCTAAATGAATCGATAGACTCGTGTCAAGTAAAAGATTTTTACTTTTACTTCTTTTTTTTTAAATTGTAGCGGTTAATCTAGTCTTACTTAATGTAAGTAAATATACTTACAATAATCAAAATGAATCGATAGACTCGTGTCAAGTAAAAGGTTTTTACTTTTATTTTAGATTTTTAATTCTAGCGATTAATCTTGGTTTTCTCAATGTAAGCAAATATACTTACAATAATCAAAATGAATATAGATTCATTTTGATTATTGTGTATAATACACCCGAATTATGTAGTATAAACTGTATTTTAGGAGTCAGTAGCTTCTCCCCCCACGTAAACTTCATAATTTTGTGTACTTAAATTTTGCCTGATTTTATAGGATGGAGGATTTATCTGATCGTATGTATGTTAGCTACTTGTTTTAAGAAGTGTTAACTATGCTTTTATAAAATTAACCAGTCAATATAAAACAAAAACGCTTATGTAAGGGTGACAGAGCAAACTATAGTTATTAGTACAGTTATTATAGTTCCTAGTGTTATCAATGGTTAACTAACTATAGACACAATACACCACTATATTAGGGTAACGGCTCTAATGAATAAAACTAAAAAAATAAAATTAATTAATTTGTAAGCATTTTAAAGAAATAATTGTTATTTCACACATAAATGTTTAATCCTCTTTCGATA
Source organism: Eupithecia exiguata (assembly GCA_947086465.1). Taxonomy (NCBI): domain Eukaryota; kingdom Metazoa; phylum Arthropoda; class Insecta; order Lepidoptera; family Geometridae; genus Eupithecia; species Eupithecia exiguata. The sequence goes on from OX352246.1 coordinate 3,035,633, forward strand.
TTTTAATGTAGGAAGGTAGGTATTTAAAAAAATATTACAGATTTCAATAGTCAGGCTTAAAATTTTAAGACATTTCGGTTTAAGTTCGCTTGTGGTAAGAGACAGGTAGATATTCTACCAATCTAGAAAATGGGTTACTCATAATCTCATAACTTATCATATCACTCACCGTTGTACAGTTAAACTCTGTCGTGTGCTTAGCGTTGTATTGTCAGTATATTTAATGCGGCCAAGATAGTTTATACTGCCGATTGATAGGTATTGTATGTTATCTTATTTATGTTACTTATTATCGCTAATGGCCGCATAAAAGCTTTATGATAAGCACTGAACTAAGGATAAATAATTCAATCTAACAAGGTGCTGATAGCTTAAAAATACGAGTTTTGACTTCGATTCTATTCTTATTTCACTGTTGCCAAATTCTTTAGGGTTTACAATTTCACAAAACAAACTAAGACCAGAGTTCACCAACAGATGGTTGAATTTAAAACAGTTGTTTTGACGTTTTTGACATACATTTTCATACATTAAACGTCATACATATGTAATTTGTATTTTGTGACGTGTCCAAGAGTCCTGTAAGGTCTAAAGGAAATAAAGCACTTTGATATTTGATATTTGACATAGTTAACCGATGAAGCTGCCTAATTGTCCGATTATCTTTTGGTGAACACAGACCTAAATTGTCAAAATCTACGAAATCAAACATAGGATTAAAGTTTTCAAAGGCCACGTGGTCTTGACGGTCACACAAGACGGTGTTCGTCTAACTTCCAACCCAATCAAACTGAGGTATTCCGCGTTCGTCCCACTTGCCTCGGCCCAAAGTAGTTCGAACACGGAAAATCAACTGATGCCACCTACAGTGTAGTTAATTGTTGACCGCGTCATCACAAACGACTTCATAGCTTGAATGATCTGTTCAGATCCAAGCGAGGCTCGTCATACATATACCATACCTGCGATCAACTTCAGTCAGTATGTAGTTGAAACTAAAACTACAACACACGCACAGATTTGGTTCTACGTTGGTGTAGTGTCCACCAGTCCCACCCTGATGGTTGACAGGCTATCGTCTTCATCATCTTCTTCCTCGTCCCACACTTACCTTGCCTCCCCTTTTACTTCTCTCGTATCCCACTCGAATGAGATCCTGATCACTGTTACAGGGCCATGATTATTAAAATATACTTACAGATCTGGTTCCACGTCAGTGTAGTGTCCATCTGCGTCCACCAGTCCCACCCTGATGGTGGGCAGGCTTTCGTCTTCATCATCTTCTTCCTCTCCTCTCGCCTCTCTCGCTTCCCGCTCCGCTAGTGCTCTGGCCGCTATCACCTGTAGAAAAGGTAAGTGTAAGTTTTCGTAAACTAGGATAAAATAATGGACGCCCGGTTTTTAAAAGTGGAGATGAGGTAATGCTTGATCATCTAGCAAGACTGTTCTGGTTTGAAAATTATAAAAACAGGCATGTGTGTGTATGTCTCATTCGGCCGTAGGTACTAGGCGTGTCGAGCAAGTCACAAATGTGTCTTCCTAGCCAGTGAGACGAGTGCTATTGAACTCGCCTAAGACATTTTTGGTTCGACATACAGGTCCTCTAGCTCCTGGTTTTCCGGACTTGCCAGGATCCATCCACTCTCGTCAATTAGTAGGAAATATTTACCTGCAGTCTTCTCTGCGCTTGCGGTGTAATCTCGACGACCCGCGACCATCGCCGCGACTTCCGTTCATATTGCCACTTGTCGCTGAGAGCGCATTGGTCGTCATCTGAGTCGTTCTGTGAACAAAACACCGAAAGTTTAAGATATTGGTTATTGATAGCCTGTTCATTCAGCCTGAAACGTCGATTTATGATTTATGAAAAGGGACATTGATTTAAAATTGTTTGGTGACTATCCCTCCTTTTCTAGATAATCCATTGTTTAATTATAATTTTACTTAATATTTATAGGTATCATTGGTAGTTACCTAAGTACATGAGGATTTAGTTCAAATTGGAATGTCTTTTCTTCAAGAGTTCAAAAGGCTCGAAGGCTTAGCTTCAAGGTTTCGTATCTTAAGATGATGAGGGGTTAATCATTTACTTAATTAATGGGAACAAATGTAATAACAAAGCATTGTAGGACGGATTCATTTAACTTAGAACCAAAGAGTATACAATAATATAATAGAATACGATAGAGAGAATACCTCAGAACCCTTTCAGCGGTGTTTGTTTTTTTTTTTTGGGCACTGTCAAAGTTTGTTGTACTGTCATACCCAATTTCACTCCGACTGCACCCAAACAGCCAACAAGACGTCATACATTATGCTATAAATTTGCCAATATTAATCATTCTTTGGAACGTAACGTTGGTCGATTTCTAACAGCCGGTTTTTCATCGGATTGTCACATCGTGGGTTTATCAACAATTTGTCATTTGCTAACAAATTGTCTACCCAGCTCTCGTCAACGATTTCTTTAAACTATTGTCAAAAATAACAAGCGGATGAAAAACTGGCTGTAAGCCAGAATCAAACAACGGGTAAAAATTACTGGTCGATTTCTATACCAGAATCAAATTAGTGGATAAGTCTGATTTGCCATTAGAGTTAATACATGGTCAAAGTAGAAAAATAAAAGTGCAAAGAAGATTGTTCAAGAAAAATATACCTAAGAAAATATTATCAGAGAAAATTGGCGCCGTCTTCGTTCGAAGCAAAATTATTACCAAATATTTGGAAAATCACTTCTCCGGAGAAATTTAAATTCACTTTGTTTTTGTTATAAATTGAATCTTCCGAGAAAATCTATGAAGGGTTTGTTTCATCGCTTTTTAACACAATTTCATTTTGATTAAAATCTCAGCTATTGGTGATTTTGAATTAGGTGTTTCAATCAAAGTTACCATTAATATTATCCGTATCTACTTTATTTTGGATAAGTTAAGCTACCTGATTGCGATCACCAATTTGCCTAATATACCTGGTCATTAAGGGAAAATCCTCCTTGTTAGGTAAAAGTAGGTACAGGTCGACCACTTTAATAAGTCGCATCTGCGAAATTTGTATGTACAGAAGAGAACGTTTCAACCCGATTGAATACGAATACCAACGCCTTTGAAAAAATCGACTTAATTGCGTTTCGTTAAGCTTTTAAAAACACGAGGCATCATCTACATCATGCTATCTCGCCTACAAAAAAGAGTACCTACACGGGAAGACAAAAAAGGACCAACGTATTTTCATAAGTATTCCACTCAAAATACGACTTGCGAATGTCGAGATCGCGTCGCCGAATGCTGACGTCATGAGCGTAGCCATCACTCAAAAGCAACCACACATGTTTCGCGGGCATAGGCAGAGCGTTATGATTGGCTGGGATATTTTCGCGACTACCAAAATTGAGACTTCTGCGCAGGTACATCGGTGTAATTTATAAACGTGGTCAAACTGTAAGTACATACGTCACTCCTCCTCAACAGCTTATAATAATAATAATAATAAAACATTTATTTCAGGCAACGTTAGTCTAGTACAGGATGTAAAATACTTAAAAACTACGGCCCATATAAAATATATACCTAATTCTAACATACATAAAATATATACCTATTTACTACCACGTAGAGTCGGCGACGTGTGACACGCAATATGTGCTGCGACCGGTAATCGTCCGCGAAAACGCCGGAACAGCACATTCTTCGGCCAGAATTCTTCCTTAGTGAATGTCGAAATATTCTCCGTTGGAATACGCACCACAAATGATTTAAAATCATTATGACGCGACTCCAACAGCTCGACCCTCACCAAGGTGTTGGTCTTCGTCTTCACATACTCCACGATCTCCTCCACCTTCGTGGTATAGTGACGCCTGGACACGTAGGGCAACGTCAATATATTATAAATGGTTTATAAATGGTCCACTACTGAACGCACGCCTCATCCTGATAATCGCCTTACACACTTCACTACTGTACTTTATTTTAATTGACGAGAAACACGCAGGGTCAATATCAACTACCAATTTGTTGGCATGATGCGAGAAAAATGATGGATCAATGAAAGATCTTTCGTCGCTCATTAACACCCGTGAATTACATTTTCATTCAATTTGATACCCATTCTCGTGGTAAAGTCTTATTGACAGATGCATTGAGGAATTGAGGCGTGGTGGTTTGAAATTAATGGTCGGGTTAGATGGATAATAGAAAGAAAAGCTTTTGTGAATAAATACCAGTTAACTGTTGGATGGCATCGGTCGGAATTAAGGTATAACTTATTAGTTATCTAAATCTATATACTAAGGTATATTTTTAAGTTGTATGTGTTCCACTATTTGACGTGTATCTTTTACCAATAGATGAACCATTAGTTTTGGCGGCTTCGCACGCGTTGGTTTAAGTCTATCCCATGGGAACTGATTTATGGGATAAAAATTAGCCCATGTTTTATTCTAGGGCTAGAACTACATACCTGTGTAGTTCTAGGCCTAGATACCATGTTCCTATGCAAAATATCAGCTCGATCCGTTTGGAAGTTTTGGGGTGAAGAGGAAACAAACATACAAACTTTCGCATTTCATATATACAAGCTTCAGCCCGCGGCTTCGGATGCGCTTTTCCGGGATAAAAAGTAGCCCATGACCGTCCTCGGGATCCCATCTACCTCCCTGCCTAAGTTTTTTCAAGATCTGTTGTACAGGTACAATTAGGTTGTTTTTCAGCCACAGTAAAAAATTACTTAAGGGTATGTACTAAGGCCCGTATTATGAAAGCTTCCCCAAGCATTACTTAAGCAGTCATTACGTGATCTCTACTCAAGCGTTAATTACTCAAGTAATGCTTGGTAACCGTTCAATAATATGTCTAAGCAGTTACTCGAAGGCGTGGACGGAGGAAATCCGCTCTTGACGGCTACTTGAGTGAGTGTAGATTTTGACATGAGCTCCCAAGCATTGTTTGAAAATTAGTATTCACTCAAAACTAGACATAAACATCACTCAAGCAGAGCTCGATGACTGAGCATGCTTTCATAATACGGGCCTAAGACGCATTTTATGAACATTTGCTCAGTCATCAATCTCTGCTTGAGTAAAGCTTTTTTATGGCATAAACGTCACTCAAGCAAAGATCTATGACTGAGCAAGTTTTCATAATACGGGCCTTAGAGTCTGAAAGTGCAATCAAATAATGAAGACGGTTTTTCGAATCATCTGCCATGCATCGCGCAAAACGGGTCCAAAATGCGTCAAATTTGATCCATTGCGGATACTTGTTTAGTTTATTTTTAGAGTTCTCATCATAAAAGATAATTAACACGTGTGGACAAGGCCGTGCGGTTATCAGTTTACATTTAATTGCATGTAATTGTCCTGACCTCTTGAGAGAGATCATGGCTTCGCTGTAATAAACTTATTAGAAGATACCTACTTAGGAACTTCTATTTTTAACGATCAGCTGTGAAATTTTTAATAGCGTAATTTAGTTACAAACAAATGAAAACAGCAACCTTAGATCTGTAATAAGAAATAATGCTCAGTCATCGATCCATGCTGGAGTACCTAACGATTCAGGGTTCTTTTCCTGTCATGCAGATTTCTTGAGGCCTTTATTTGCTCCAGCCAGCCGCATTCCGAATTCACTAGACGTCACTGCACGCGGGCGAAAATTCACATGACAGGAAAAGAGCTCTAACTATGCATGAACGTCACTCAGGCAAAGGTATATGACTGAGTAAGCTTTCTTAGTACCTACGGGTCTAAGTACCCAATCAAGCTCTTAAATTATTTTTGGTGCAGCATGTTGCGGTGGCCTGTTTGGGAGTGGTTTTAGACAGAAACACTGAGTTGAATTATAGAAAAAGGTTTATTTCTCCAGATCACATGTTTACAGTACAGAGTAGCAGTCGGAAGTCTTTTATGAAGGAAACGGAACTTACTCCTATCCATTGATAAGTAAACGGAGGCATAGACCTCAAATATTCATAGATAAAAATGGACAAGTTTGTTGGATGCCAACACAGTAAGTGAATCACAGTGTTTCACTTTTTTTACAAAACCACCTACACAATTTATCTAAACGATAATTAAATAGATACCTACTTACTAAATTCCGCATAATCCTGATTTAATCGAACTTGCAAAACAATAGGAGCCATGAGATTATATACCACGTAGGCGGGTTGAGTGGTAATTTGCATGACTATAACAATTGATATAGCTTTCACAAATATGAATATTTCAACATCAAGTTTATCTTCATCCTGTATCACATAGGTATAAAGCATTATGTTTAGTACCTCACGGAAATTTTGAAAATTTATTTATTTAAAACTTTATTGCACTAAGGTACAAAGGGTGGGCTTAATGCTCAGGCATTTTCTACCTGCCGACCAATAATATATGTTAATACAGATGGTTGGCGTGCTAGTATTAGTTCTACATATAGTTATAGATGCAGTATAAGTATCGGATATAAATATCGAATATAATAATATAAATTATCGGATATGACCATAAGAATACCATTTTGTGATCGATATGATGCTTGATTTATCTCGTTGTTATCCGGAAACAGCAGCATTAAACTAATTTTTATTTCTTTATAAATAAAAAAAAATTATTTATTCAAGTTATCTTAGGAGGAGAAATATCATGCTTACAAAATGAGCAAATAGACAATTAAAATTTTAAACCCACAAAAACAACCTACAGAATACAAAGTGTTAGCAAATCACATGCTAAGCCATCAGCTGCCGCAGACGTACCACCATCCACCAAGGCGCAAGGATGTCAATACTGCGGCCGAATCTGTCGTGCCAGTACAGGGCTTACAAGACATCTTCTAAGTGCCGAAAAACGAACACTGCATGAACCATCCTTCGTGGATGTAAAGGCCTTTGATGATGGCGATGATTCCAAGCCACAAGCACAAGCTATTTGTCCAATAAACTTCAAATTAATGCCAACCTCATCAGCAGCGTGGAGCTACTAAACCTATCCAATTTCAGGCACCAGCAGTTTACAACTAGCGATCCCGATGTTCATTGTTCAATCTTACAGCACACTGAACATAATAACCTATTTGGGGTGTACCGGGTTGTCCCAGATTGGCAACAGAGCGGGAACAATGAAACTGCCAGGTTTGGCGCAAACCAGTGACTTTGAATGTCTGACTTGATCTTCGTTGTAAATCCAGCACAGTCACTTTTGTCCCATAAAACAAAAGACGACGCTAGATGACATGATTGTCTTCGTTATAACAAAGTTTGACATGTTAATAACTGGGTATGTACTGCTTGTGGATTTTTTGGTGCACAGAACTACTTGGATAATTAAATGTATATCTTTTTATCTATTTATTATAATGTCCAAATCAGGCATATCTGCATGATTATACGATCACGTCGTCTCGACACTATTGTCAAATACAACCTCTGTAACGCGGTGGGCGAAGGTCCGCCTGCGACGCAGGTGGTTGCGGGTTCAATTCCCGCCCTGAGACAAATGTTTCTACGATCTGCAAATATATGTTCTGGTCGTTTTCTATGTATAATAAAAAATATCTATTTGTGTAGGTATTGTATTGTATTATGTAAATCAGTTATCTAGTACCCATAACACAAGCCCTGTTTAACTTGGGGCTAGATAATGCTGTGTGAATTGTCCAGTATTATTTATGTGCTCAGTACACACTGACCTCTATCGCTTTACTCAATAATAAGCTGAGATTGATTCCTCTAATTACTTTCTTATCAAATAACCGTCGGGCTTTAGAAATCCATTTAAAAAGGTCGTAGACAAATTTGCTTTCTCCAAGTGGAATTTTCGACACTTTAATTATTTTGATTAAAGCACTTCGCACTCAAATTAAAAGTTCGCGAATTATAAATTTTATGCAAAATAAATCAATCAAGGTTTTAAATTGCGTTAATTGAAATCTGAATACTTATCAAGTATATTTTTTGGAGAGTAAGCGGCCAGGAGATTTACTACTTTAAGGATCACCTACACCGGCGATTGTATCGCTGGCGTAGGTGGTAATAATATTGTCGAAAAAACTACGTGTTTCCACACAGTGGTATGTTTTTACTAAATCGCCGCCCGCAAGAGATCCGCTCATGGAGTTAGTTGGTCTCTTAGAAGACTTTAAAAGGGTCTGCTTTTAGCTTGCATATTTTATCGTATAAGTTTTGAAAAGCCGAAATTTTCTCAGAACAATACGCCTCATAACTTTGGGAACCTTTATTATTAGCTGACCTCGTTTCTCTAATAATGAATGTTGAAAAAACTATTCTTGCATATCTTACCACAATAGGTAATACTTGACTACTACTAGGAAATAATTCTAGCGTATTGTCTGATAAAAATAATGCAAAGTATAATTAATATTTCTTCAAGGCCAGTCGTATTAGTAAAACTACTTTTAAAGTTTAAATAAAATAATGGCGCGCCAAAACGATAATCTCTGTCATGGCTCTGGTGACATGACTCGATGACGTCACACCTCACACCACATCTAACGAAAAAAACAACACGAACTGTAATCTGTGCTAGGTGTGATGTCACCAGCGATGCATATATAAAAAAAAGTATTATATTTTGTTCATAAAAGAACTGAATAAAGCGTTATTTCCAGATTTTATTTTGACGTTTTAAATGATTGTCTGGTTAGTAAGAAGGTCTAAAATGGTCTTTTAATCTGTCTAATTTATGTCTACGTGCCTAAGCATTACTAGAACCAAATTACATATTTTATAATTTATTATCAATCGCGAAATGAACAATTAATTTTATTCAAACGTAAATTTTGCACAATAATAGGCATCTGATGCCGAGGTGCTACGGAGAATATTTTAAGACTTTATCTGGAAATAGTAGCTGGTTTAAATTGCCTCATAGGTGCCTAGATACTGGAACAAATTCTAGCTTCTCTTTTGAAGCTGTTGATTACTTTTTGCAAGTGATAATTGCCATTGCATTTTAAAAAGTGGCAGGACGATTTTATGGCTTCTATGACTGAGCAAGCTTTATACGGGCCTTAAAACCGGAGTGTTGGGAGTCTGCAAAAGACCAGGATGCTTGGAAGTGTGCGAAGGGGCCTTTGCCCAGCAGTGGGACGAAATAGATTAAAAAAAACATTGCCAAACTAATTTATAACGGTCGAACAAAGATCCCTGGCCAGTAACGGTGTGCCTGCTGATAATGTGGCAACCTGCAGACGATACGACGCTCATTAGGCGGAGGCCTATATCCAGCAACGAAAGGCAATGATGATGGTCTACTCACCGATCTCTTCTGATGATGATGATGCTCCAGCTTCATATTGGCGCAGCGGTTCAGAGCTGTCAGCCGCCTGAAGAGGGACTGCAGGGAATCCTCGTCCAGAAATGGATGGTCGTTCTGGACTCCAGATACGTCTATCGGGAACTGGAGGTCTGGAAAAAATAGGAAAATGTTATCTTGTGTTGGGTTGGGAACCGATGCTTATTTTAAGAAGATTAAGAGTTGCAAGAGCAGAGCTTAGATCGCTAAGCCGATTTATTGGCTAGGTAAAAAACCCGTCTTACAAGTTGTGAGCGAGCGCTATGGTTGCGCTTTGGTTTGATTTCGTTTTTTTTCTATTTAGCTGTATTTTCGAGATGGAGGAAACTGTTGCTTCTAGCCAAAAATACCTGAGTAAAATTCTATAAGTGTATTTGCAAAACAATTTCGATGTAAGAAAACGGCTGTTAAGTTTTCAAACTGCAATGCTATCATTTTTAGGGTTTACTTTTCTTTACAGTCCTCTGCTCCTGTATTTGTATTTTAGATCAATTCTTTTCTATATTTTTGTTCATTCGATATCGTTTTGCGTGGTAGACGCCCTGAACAACCGAAAAGGTCCACATTAAATTCTTATCACTAGTGATGTACGGAAACGTCATTCAAATCACGTCACGATATGAATATTACGGTGATATTACAACACGAGGTGTACCTACAGATAACGGTAAAATGTAGGTAGATTTGATAATGATATGACGTTAGATGTGTCAGGTGTTTCCTTGGAAACATATATTGTTATTCGTTGTAAGCTATAGAAGAAACCGATAAAGACGCAACTCTTTTTGATTGAGGAAACTTGAATTGACTAGATTTGAAAAGAGTCATGATCATAGCTAAACGAGAACTCAGAGTCACTGATTGTCACCTTTTTTTGAGCGACTCTGTGTTCGGTTGAAAAAAAGGGAATTGTCAAGTGATAAAATAAAAATGCTAGAAAGGATTCTAAGAAAATTGCACATTGTAAGAAGTAAGACTGGTATTGATATGGATCAGTTGAGCTACTTGTAGATTGTTTGCAACAGTCTGCAGTTAGCTCAATTGTTTCAATTGTAAATACTAGTTTTAATTTAATTCTATTATTTGATTGTAATTTTCTTTGTTAATAAAGATATATTAGAAGTAAGTACATATCTCACTAATCTCACTAATATTATAAATATCAAAGTTTGGATGGATGGATAGATAGATGGATGGATGTTTGTTACTCAATCACGTACGAACGGCTGAACGGATCTGGATGAAATTTGGCAAAGAGATAGATTATAATTTGGAATAGAACATAGGCTACTTTTTATCTCGGAATTACCACGGGAACGGGTACTACGCGGGTGAAACCGCGAGGCGCTGCTAGTGAATAATAAGTCCAATAACATCGATGTTAATAATTTAATGAAACAATGAACAGGAGTTGCTATGATTCGGAAAATGGCGGATCGTTCATTTGTGCTATATTTGCCCGTTCCACACTAATAGTCAAAAGTCAATAACTTTATTTCTTTAGGCTTACAAAAAAGCACTTAGACAAGTCAAATTTTATACATAAACAGCTTTATAAATAGTAATTATCAAACAAGACACAAAATGTTATTGATTTTTTTTCGAACTCGTATACAACTACACACAAAATATCACATTCACATGTGAATTATGAAAAATCCAAAAAAAGCTTCATAGAGACTTAATGGAAAAATGCAATACAAGTCTGTTAGTCAGGCAATACCGATGGAAATAGAGTAGTGGAACTGGCGGATGCAGAGGAATTAGGAAATGCTTTCAGACGCGCTCCCGACTTCCAATGAGACGTGATCACAGCGAGAATGGTGCAGCTGGTGAACTCTTACCAAACTCCCAGTTCACGGTATCAGTTAGCAGATCAGCAAGAAAGTGATTTTGGTCACCTTAGAATAAAATCGTGGTCGAACGAACGTCTTTCTTCTTAAAGGACGTTTTGTTTTAAATTTAAAGTGTTGGCTCTGTTAACTGATGACAAAGTCGACAAAACTTTATTAAAAATAAAATAAATAAAATAATAATAAAATTTATTGTTAAATTACTCAATTTCCGGGAATATTTTTCAAATTCTCATTCAATACTGCATCTAGATAAGTTTCCAGGTGTAGTTTTGAATCAGTTTCAGTTTCAGTTCAGTTTCTTTATTCACAAACAAATACTTGTGTCGGAATATTAGGGTACAAAGAACAATAGGTAATACACAATCAAATTGATAGTCACATAAACCAAAATTCAAAAAGTTAAACAGATGTCATGATACAAATAATTTACACAGAAACAAGTTTTAACAGAACACAAATTTAGTACACACTCTGGTCAAAATAAAAATACTACCTACTAAATAGTAATTGTTTGATTTTTGTCAATAAAATAATCGTCAATAGTATAATAACACTTTTCCAACAAGAATCGTTTCAAGTGTTTTCCAAACTTAACTGGACAATATATTGTTTTCAGGACAACTGGTAGTCTATTATAAAGTTTTACAGCCTGATATCGAACACTGTGCTTTACTACGTTCAGCCTTGCAAAAAAATCACTCTTTATGTCTTTTCTCCTCGTCTTCTCCCTAATTAACCTGTCTTCCTTACTTTCATATCTATCGAGATTTTTTACGAAATATGTCAAGGTGACTAAGATGTATAGACATGGCACGGTAAGGATACCTAGCTCATCAAAATGTTCCTGACAAGAATCTGTTTGCTGTATACGTACCATAGTCCTAATTGCTCTCTTTTGTATTATAAAAGCAGTATTTGTATTGTAAGCATAGCTGTTGCCCCAAAACATGATACTGTAGCGTAGCTTCGACTCTACAAGCGCAAAGTAAACTTGCTTTAGTTGTGCTATTGTTATTTCGTCTCTTAAACTTCTGATAGCGTAGCATGCGGAGCTTATGGAGCTTTCAATTGAGCTCAATTCATTTTTCCAATTTAAGAAACTGTCAATATATATACCTAAAAACTTAACTACCTTTGATGATTCAATATTAATGTCATTGTGATTAAGTATAATTTTATCATTATTCCTGGATGTCGATTTAAATAGCATTACATTTGTCTTATTTATATTCAAAATTAAATTATTTGTTGAGAACCACTCCTCAAAACCCCTAACAACTATGTTCAGCTTACATGACAATTCAGCTAATGAACCTGCCGAGATTATGGCATTTGTGTAACACGAGCCTTACTCCAGGATGATAGTTTTCCATAAAGGAAATCAGGTCATTTGTGAATATAATAAACAATATAGGTCCTAGAATCGATCCTTGGGGCACACCCCTTGTGATTTTAGACAGATTCGATTTAAATACAATTTCCTTATTCTCTACTATTCTTCTAATTTCTACGTACTGTTGACGGTTACTCAAATAAGAATGAAACAGTTGCCATGACTTCCCCCTAATGCCATAGTAATCTAATTTTTGTAACAAAATTGTATGATCTATTGTATCAAAGGCCGAGCTTAAATCTAGAAACAACCCTAATACTTTTAGTTTATTATTTAATGAACCAACGACGTCATCCAATAGCGTATTTATGGCATCCCCGGTGCTAACACTGTGCTGATAGCCAAATTGTCTATTATTTAGAATTTTGTTAACAATTAAATGTCGTAGAAGTCTGTCTTTTATAATCCTTTCATATATTTTCGATAACACTGGTAGCAAAGATATGGGTCTATAATTTTTAGGGTCTGTTTTCGTGCCTTTTTTGTGAACGGGTAAAACTCTGGCAATTTTTAACTGTTCCGGGAATAAAGAATTATCTATGCATTTGTTAAAGAAGTATGTAAGGGGCTCCGTCAGTTCTAAAATGTTGTCCTTTATTATTTTTATTGATATTTCATCATAGCCGGAGGAATTTTTACTTTCCATTGATTTAATAATTTTAGTTAGCTCCATTCTATTCACATGATTAAATTCCATTCTTGTTCCGATTTTACTAACATTATTGACCAGCAGCTCTATCGCAGGGATTCCACAAGTATCTTTATCATTGACCTGCATGTTATTTGTATCAAATTTAACGGCAAAATTTTTAACTATATCTTGAGGATGTGTCAGTAGTTTATTATCTATCTTCAATTTTATGTTATTAATTGTATCTTTTGTGTCTTTCTGATCTCTGTGCCTATTTACTACATTCCAAATCGCTTTAGCCGAGTTTTTGGCGTTATTTACTTCTTCTTGTACTGCTTTCTGTTTTGCTTGTCTAACAACTCTTTTATAAATTTGTAAATAGGTTTTCTTATACGTTAATGCATATTGATTTTGTTCTTTTTTAATATTAACAACTAAGAATCTCTTCATTTTGCTAGCCATCCTAATACCCCTAGTCAGCCATTTTATCTTTTGTTTTCCTTTTATGTTTATCATCTTTGTAACCTTTTTAAAACTATCTGTGAATATTTGAAGTAATGTTTTTAGAAATGTGTTTATGCCCATGTTGTACCAGTTTGTTTTCTTTACATTTTCTTTAAAAATTAATTGGTTTTTAACATTGAATCTTCGGCGCCGTATTTGTATTCTGTCAAATTTATTTTTATTTACAATGTTATCTAGCTGACACGTGCAGTGTATTGCCGCATGTCCATCCCCTAAACCGTTGTGATCAACACGGCAATCTAATACACTACTATCTGCTAGGTTAGTCAAAATATTGTCAATACCTGTCCGGATGTCGTTCCGGATGAATGTTGTATCTCTTATTAAGTATCTGAAATTATAGCAAGTCATCAGTTGTTCGAAATCACGCTTTTGTTTACAATCTGCTAACACGTTAATATTAAAATCACCCACCAACAAACATTTCTTATCAAAAAAGTGCTCCATAAATTTCTCGAGTCGTTGCAAAAATTCGTCAAAATTTTTAGTATCAGGAATACGATAACAGCAACAAATATATGTATTTGTCCCAATATCTCGTACACCACAAATTTCGAACACATCTACCTTGTACATGTTTTTACAAAAAGTTATCTCCTCACTGTCCAAGTTACACAAGCTTAGTATCAGGGTTCCACCTCTTTTCTTATTTAGACGAACATTATGAGCAACTAGCTTATAATTTACAATATTAAACAAGTTAACAGTATTTTTGTTCAGGAAGTGTTCACTAACACACACGTAGTCAAGAGAATTTTTGTAGCTGTTCACATACAATTCTATTTCATCCCTCTTGTTGGTGACACCACACAGATTTTGATGGTAAATGTTCATAATTCTGTGTCTTATTACTAGTTCTTACTTTAACATCGTTTATGTTTCCACAGTGTGTTTCGTCTATATTATCTGAAAAACCTCCTCATTTGATGTCGTCATTTTTTGTATGGTGTCACCCGAGACAGTGTTACTTTGTACATAATTAACAATTATTTTATGAAATCCATTTAATGTCAATCTGTTTTTTATAGCTCCTAAATTAATAATGTCAGTTGTCATGTCGTATAGTGCATAATTATGTAAAATAGAGTTTATACTAAATAATTTTTCATTTATAAAGGGCGTCAAGTGTAAATAATCTGTTTTGTAGGCTAGATTTGTAAATATTAGTTTAATACCCTTTGCTTTCAACATTTCATGTAAGGTTTTGATATCATCTAAATATATTTTTGTCTTGCCTACATCGACTTTCATTGCAGGACAACTCTGATCAACCAATCGCTTTTCACTGTGTCCAAATTGAATGCTTTGTGAAGTATGTAAAGATATGGTGAAGTAAAAATAAGTAACGTTAATATCACTTGCAGAATCAGAAATTTGAGATCTACTGACACAGATAAGTGGTATTGAGCTGTGACAGCTACTTGGCAAATGAATGAACACAATTACAACACGGTTACTGCTGGAAGGTAATTAGAGGTTCTCCACAAATAAAGAAGCTTTCAATATGTTTATTTTCTGGGTTTAAGGAAACCTAAGATCTGTATTATGAAAGCTTGCTCAGTCATAGATATGTGCTTGAGTACGTTTATGCCTCAGAAAAGCTTTTACTCAAGCATCAGCAAGATCGATGAACTAAGCAAGCCTTAGTCTGCTAAAATCACGAAAGAATCATCAAACTTAACTTCCATTTCACAAAATCATGCACTTTGAAGAAGGATTTGTGGAAAATTCTTTAAAAATATCTCAGTCCTTCGTACTTTAAATTCGTAATGTCGTCAGTAACAGTATAAATATTTTTGTTTGACGCTGAGAACCCTATTGATGCTTAGTTAATTTACGCCGAGTGAGAAATGTATCAGTATTCGAGCGTTAGAATACACCATTTATGTATTTTGTATTCCAGGATTCTCACACAGAGAAATTTATGTTACCCAATAAAAGGAATAAGATTGTCACATTCAAACCATAAACCATACAAGCCTATAAAGACAAACCGCGAAACAATAAAAAGGACATCAACTTAGAAACGTTCTAGCCAACAATTGAAGTTATCACTGTCGTTAAACTAGGACGGCAGTTGACGGCGACTTCCGTTTCCGGTCAGGAACGGCGGAAATGTTGGGGAGAATTCCGACGCAGTCGAGTCGCGACTGTCGAACATGTAGGACGAACTATTATCATTTGTTATATTAAAATGTGTTTTTCTTAATTCTTTTGATAACTTTTTGCAAGTACCGTCTTCCATCATGACAAAGAAAACCTTCCAAATATCTCCCCTGATTTCTACGAAGCAAAATCTCTTTCGATTGAAACTCATCGAAAGTACGTGCGTGATCTTTTACTGAGTAGGTAGGTTCTTTAACATACAAGGAAACATAATGTATGCGAATGAAAAATGGAGTCCTTTTGACGAAAATGTAATTCTCATCAAATTAAGTTACCTCTGTGTTGCTTTATTTCAATTCGGCACGGTTAACCTTCCAGAAACAAAGGTAGGAAAACTCTACCTTAAATAAATAAAATAATAACAATAATAATGTCATGTACCAGATTTCCCACCAATTTAAAATTTGAGAAATAAAATCAAATTTTCAGTTTAGGCACTTCTCATGTATTTTCTAGATCATGTAAAGCCAGGATTCTTATATTACACCAAAATTCCCTGAAATCGAGTGTTTCTACTGTTGACACTTTTACTGTGCTTTTTGATAAAGCTGCGACGTCACAGGGCTGTCACGTATAACAAAGAGTCAAACCACAAAGAAAGTATTTTGTTAACATTTAAATTACATACTGCTTATACTAAATAATAACTTTTTGCACACAGTTACATTAATATTGACTAATAAATTAATATTGAGAATTTAATAAAAATTGAGGTACATCCAATTAAGGAGAATTAAGCAAGAAAGCTTAAAATCACCTCCTGTTTTAATCTAGGATCTCTAGATCTACGGTCTCTCCTGCGGTTTTTTAAGATAGGTATAAAAAACTAACTTGTATTTTGATCTTGGACGTTTGTGTCTGGGATATAGAATCACTTTCCTACGCGTCCAGTGTCCTACACCGGACACGAAAGCGATCTTTTTTGATGATGGATTTTCAGCATAGCTACCAACTATTTTCGGAAACTGGGCGTCATTAACAATAACAAAAGAATTCACTGCCAAAAAATCATAGAGCACCAAAACTTTGCGTACCAAGAACACAATAAAGTTACTATAGCGACCGTAGGCTTGCCTTATACCATACTTTAGGTACCTTATTAAGGTATTTCTCTTGTCACAGTGGCAGCCCTACTCAAGGTGGTGACAGGGGAGCGTCATTAACAATAACATAAAATTCACTGCCAAAAAATCATACAGCACCAAAACTTTGCGTACCAAGAACACAATAAAGTTACTATATCGACCGTAGGCTTGCCTTATACCATACTTTAGTACCTTAGTAAGGTATTTCTCTTGTCACAGTGGCAGCCCTACTCAAGGTGGCGACAGGGGAGCGTCATTGTACACTGCAGACCCACATTAAAGACACGAGAACAATGCTGTTCCTACAGCTTTTGATCAGCTGAGAATGATATTCAATGGATGTTCCATACGGTGATTTTGAGAGACTCGGGAATTATAAATACCGACAGATACCCATATGAAACCAACCAATCAAGGTTGGTTTCATATTGGTTATGTTGGCCCTAGAGACACAGGGGAATACGCAATATTAAATAACCTAATTGGATCCTTGAGGTAATGGAAACGTTGGCTTTTATTACAAATCAAATCCAGTCAAAGCGAATAGCTTAGAACATGGGTAGGAATTTATATACAGTTGGTCGTAAACTACATGTTTCACCATATTCTGCTTTTTGGGCATGCAAATCTTAAAGCGCTCTCACATAACCGCGCGGTACAGTAGGTGCGGTGCAAGAGTTTCGCAATAACGTTGACCGTTGTACGAGATGCGGAACAGATGCGCAGCTGTCGTGGACAAGCTGCGGACCTCGAGTTGCGGTTCCACAAGTTCTTTTCGCGCGGTAGTGTGAGACAGGCGTTAATAGGATTTATACATTTCGATCAACAATTAAAAATTCCATTCAACACGATGGTTGCAAAACTTCAGACATGTCATTGTTTTGATAAAACTAAAAATCGACATCGTCGGAATCCTTTATGTCTTTTAAGTTTTGCACGACAAAATTAAATATCAATCCTTCATAAATAAAATCCAGACAACAATTCGGCAAAATTGAACCATTAGTATACAGAGCCATCTCTTAAACAAAGAACAGAAAACGACCCCAGACATCCACGCTCACAGACAAGCAATTATCCAAGACAAGAATTTATCTCAAAGCCTGGCATTTATCCGACCGTATACGAGAAGGCTGCTTTTATTCACCCCCGCAATCTCACGTTCCAAAGATTCGAAACAAAACGAACTGTAGAGCTCCACTCATTATAGAACCTGCTAATAACTAAGGGGTGACCTTGGTTCTAAGTTATTGTACCGCTCACATGTTTCTAAGATGAGAGGCTGCTAAGAAATTAAATAAGATCCCAAAAATTTCGATTTTTGTAAATTTAAAAGTTAAATATTTAGTATTTTGGAAGATATGGAGGTCCAGTGGAGTTGATTAAGGGGTAGTATAGGGCCTTAAATTATATCAAAATATTACCATGTAAAAACCTTGGTCATACAGGGTTATTGGTAAATTAGTGACAATACGTGAACTGCAGGTTCAGCCCATCATCACAAACACGTTTGTGAAGACGCCAAGTCTTAATTCTTAATTTTGGTATTGGTAATAGGTACCCCCCGCAATTCAATAATCGATCGTTAGAGAGGTTTTATTTGAAACTCAACTTAAAAACAGGTCTGCCCTGAATTAACAGAAGATATGAGAGTGAAAGATCGGTCTTAAGTAACTGGTTGGGTTCCAGACAAAGATGTTTTTTCATTTAGTATCAGAGGTGACTATATTTTTTTGTTAATTTAGACTTGGCGCCTTCGCGAACGTATTGGTGATGATGGGCCGGACCTGCAGTTCACGTATTGTCACTAATTTACCAATAACCCTGTATAAAAGGTACAAGCTACATTGCGTTGTGATAGAACAATCAAAGACTACCCAGACTTCACAGCTTGCTCAAATTAACAAAATTCCTCTCATGTCAATTTAACTTTCAGTCAAAACTATAAACAAACTGAAACCGCTACAAACATTTTGTACATCCAACAAACTACCTAAACCTAGGAGACATAACGTTCGCTACACTAAAATGAATCGTGGCAACTAAAATGAGATACGTGTTTCTATTTAGCCCACTGATAACAGACCGCTCGATTAGAAAGGAATATAATCATTATTTGTAACTCAAAGATACGCTCAGTAAAAAAGGACAGGAAAACAGGAGTCAAAATATGGTCCCTATCTCAGCATCAGTTGTTTGTTTTTACCACCGACGCTGGCCTTCCGACAGAGTAGTTTGCTTTTGCAACTAACTAAAAGAATAAAATCATTAACTGTAACAAAGAAACTCTCAATAAAAAAAGGAAAGAACACAGACGGGAAAACATGAGTCACTGTGGTCTTAGCATAAGTTGTTTGTTTTTAACACCTACGCTGGCCTTTCGACAGAGTTGATTGGTGATTGTCTTGTAACATGAAAGAAACTCTAAATATTCCATAAGCGGATAACGATGTTTCGTGTAAGAAAAACGATTACAAAAAATACTAAGTTGATAAGTCCATCAACAATAATCAAAATTAACGTTTACCTTAATACTCAGCGTTAACTGCATCCAAATCTAGTTCCTGACTTAGGGTTCAGGGTAAGGACTAAGGGTTCAACTTTATAAAGAGCATGTATTTCAAAGATATAAACAAAGTCATCCGAATCTGGCGCGGCGGTCCAGAATCAGGACGCTGAAAACTATCTGAAACAACTCCTGTCAGGTTGAAACTAAACTTGCACAAAAGGGGACAGTTTAGAAGGACACATATAAATGGAACTGCTGAATCAACTAGAAACTGCGGAAACATTTTACAGTTTTTTAGTTTAACGAGTTTGAACTAGATGGCGCTGAAAATTCGTGCAAAATTTAAAGTTTTGAAAGCTCTTCTACGGATGTCAATTTTCCACCAAGGGCAAACCAACATCGGTTTTTCTGATGACTACCAATCCACTAAAAAGATTTTTTTCTAACCGTATTGTATTTTGTAAGCAATATCGATGGGTTAACAAACTTGTATCAAAGAATATTGTAAAGAATACATCATAATGTAATGTTTTGACCCCTACACTCACTTGGACTAAAATCAGGGGTCGGTTTAGCGACTATCGTAGACCCTGAACAGGGCTTATGCGAGTCTACCGTAGTCGTGTAAAACCAAGCCCTGATCTGACTTCAAACGAGTGTAGGAGATAAAGGCGAAAGTTTTTGTAATTGTGCCGTTGGCGTTGTGAAGATGTTTGGCCGAAAATAACGCCAAAACTACTGAATGGATCAAGCTGATATTTTGGCCTCATAGAGCTCTGGACGTAAATTAAAACTATAGGGTATTTTTTACTCCAAAAAAGCCACGGGCAAAAGCTAATTACAAAAAAAGCAAAAGCTTCTTTGCAAAAGATACAGGTATTTCGCGCAATATTCACACATTGAAGCAAGCTGGTTCATTCCATCCCAAGGTTGTGTATAATTAACTCGGGCTCATCCGTCCATAGTTGGCCGCTTCAGTGCCCCCGCTTTTATCGTAAACCAGTGGGCCCAAACGTGTGCCCCGTTTGCAACCTTCGATATGCATGTACGACCTAATTCCATGTTTACCACTAGCGAAATCTCAAATTCCAATACAATACACCGTATTTACTTAAACATATCATATATTTCCTAAAAATCAAAGCCGTCACCAGAAGGTAGAGTGCCCAGAATGCTGGCCGCATAAGTATTAATACTTTTTGTAATTGTTTTAATTTGTTATTGTAATGTAGGTCATGTAAGGCCTGGTAATTATTTGAGTGTCGTCTGGTTAAAATATTTACAGGGGTAGAATCTTTGATTAAAACCTAGTAATGTAGGTCATCAAAATGATTTAAGAATGTCAATAATTTATGAGTCCAGTCAGGGTTTGACGTGTATAATATTCTAGCTTGGTAACTAGCTTTTAAAACGTTCATAAATATGTACTGTAGTTGGTTAACATGCCAGAAAATTTGTAGGTATATCAGAGAGATAAAATACCGTTTGGTTTCGATTTATTCGTTAGGATATCTTTAAAAGAAAATTACAATCAAATAATAGAATTAAATTAAAACTAGTATTTACAATTGAAACAATTGAGCTAACTGCAGACTATTGCTGACCATCTACAGGTAGCTCAACTGATCCATATCAATACCAGTCAGAAGCGTGCCCAAGACGCTGGCTGCATTACCCCGCGCTGTATGACAATGCTGATGCGCTGTGCCAGATACTCACCAGCTCTCGGGTTCAGCGTCGCTTCGACCAGACGCTCAGATATTTTTTTGAAAACCCAAAGAGCCTCAATACCCCACGGACCTAGGGTCTCGACTCCAAGGGAAACAAATACGTAGACTCTGTCGAGACCTGCATATTTGCGCCTCATGAGATCTTCGGTCAAATCTGCCGCCGCCGCACCAGCCCTCACGGATGACAAGATTTTGATTTTAGAATTTTGGCAACTCAGGCGGAAACAACAAATACGTAAGTATACTTACCTATCAAAATTTTTATTGACCTTTAACCAACTTTTAATGTTAAGGTAAGTTAGATAATAAATATTCAAGCATCACTACGTTTTTATGAAAACTTTTTTCTTATCTGAAATTGATGGAAAAATATGCGTAGGAAGATATTTGATGCTTCATTAGTTTCTCGTAAAAAAATATTATTTCTTCGCAACATTGTTAAACTCTCAAATACAAAGTAACGTGGCTTAAGTTGCCTTGGCGACAGACTGGATTTTTTTTGCCTTTGTGTCTTGCTTATTACTATATTGGATATTATAATAAACAAAGACGCGTTTCACTAGCTTCCCAATGTGACTTGACCACGGCATCGTATAGGCTCCTTCCAAACCCCTACTTGGTCTTTATGCTGCAGACATCAGCAACACAACTAAATTACCGCATTCACTGCCCAGCATCTGCGGTGCAACACGGGGAGAGACGCGCCGCAGCTCAACTAGCAGGTAGACGTCTATGTGCGTTATTCATGGCCCATGAAAGTGTCAAAGAGTGGTCATGATCTTTTTTATCTAAACGTTTTTTATTCTTGTCTACATAAAAGTTTAATTAAAGTCTGTCGATGATCAAACAAGCTGTAGGTAGGTACAGTCGACGCAAAATTTATTGGAAACAAGATCTGCAGTTCTTCGTAATATTTTTTATTTCGCATTATTTATCCCAGCGCTCCGGGTTAAAAGATATGAGATGGTTCCGTCCATTTGACATGACCGACCCCAATGTCACTTCCCGTGTTCCAGTTGCAAAAAATTAGAGTCCATTTCATATATTAGAGCCTATTTCTTGTTCGGGTGCGTGTACATATCTTATTGAAGGAAAAGAAAAATTGGAGAAGCAAATGGTTTTATAAGTATTTTAAAGCAATTTCTCAAAATCTTCTTTGTATGAAATGTCACAAAAAGAGCAGAAAATATCATACTTAATAGAAACAAGCTTTAGGTATAATATGCTTAACCGATAGGTGACCAATTCTACCCAAGGGAGAATTGACTGTGTCGTAGAGTGTAACCAACTCAATTAAAATTTTGATAGATTAGGGTTTCCACTATTTGCAGTTGAGTCCAATTTTCGTCTGATTTGAAGCTATTTATTAAAGGGTTAGAAAAGGAGAAACACACACATAAAAATATATTAGATTAGGTCCAGACAGAATAATAAAATTCAATTAAAAACAAAATTTACAACTCATTTAAGCTTATTTCGTGCTTACAAATTATTACAGTTTGTAAACAAAACAAAACATTGAACCAATCCATGCGCTTCCTTTATCGATGAACGGCATTGAAATGGATATATAGGACAAAGGAAAATGCCTTTAATTGTCGACTCGTTTAGGCCCTGATCAAGGATTTGTTTTACGACTACCTAATATGTTAGTAAAATTCACAATTTGAGGGATTTCTCAATAATGAATTCGATATTCAATTGGATTCTGCGCCGAGTGTACAGTTGAGAGCTTTTATAACAAAGTTTTCGTTTTTATCGAGTAGGCCTTTGCAAATTAGAGACAACAAAGGCATGTGGCCACTCAGCCGTGCATTCGATTAACTCTGTTCAGTTGAGGCGAGAGAGGGGCACTTTCGGAGTGAGAGCTACATTGCCTTTTATTTCGGAGTGCTGGTTTATTTGAGCAATTAACTTCTGAGCTTTTAGAGTTATTCGGGAGTTTATTTTAGAGTTTTATCTGACAGTGATGTTTGCATTTTTATGTGACATCCTAATGAAGTTATTCTTTGATGTGTTTGGTTGTGAGTCGCTTAGAATAATTATTTCGGAATATTGTAGTGCCTATTTTGTACTTTTTATATAAATAATAAATAAATAATGCTGGACGATTCACACAGCATTATCTAGCCGCGAGCTTGTGCTATGGGTACTAGATAACTGATATATACATATTAGAATACATTACATAAATAGATATTTTTCATTATACATAGAAAACGACCAGAACACCCTGAACAAATATTTGCAGATCGTATATTTGTCCCGAGGCGGGAATCAAACCCGCAACCACCTGCGTCGCAGGCGAACTTTCGCCCACCGCGCCACAGGAGTTGTCAGAGTAAATATATAATGTAAGAAAACATCTGTCAGATACATATGTATGTACATAATTTTTTTACTTGATCAATATAAAAGCTTTATCATATCCATGTGTATGTGTATATCTATTTCTTAAATCAAAAGCTTTTAAGCACTACACTGGTAAATGTTTGAACCGATAAGAAGTCCGAAATGAATATCAACTCATTTTTCGAAGTAAATTCGGAGTGAAACCACATCCCTGTGCCCTATAAACGTTTACATTCACCCTTTTTTGCTATTTTTAATAAAACCACTTCAATTTAGAACACCTATTGTATCAAAGTGTCTCTTTGGGTTTTCAATCAATAAAAGAGAGACGTAACCACGTTTTGTGACCGTTTAGACTTTTATCTTATTTCTCTTTGTGAAAGTAAAAGTTAAACACAAAAAAACAGTTACCATTTAATCGAAAATACTTTTTTCAATAGTTACAATTTCTTTGACTTATCTTATTAGGGGTTAAGCTCGCCTATGTTCATGCTATGTAATTATTGTGTGTACAATAGAGAATCACAGAATTACTGATTTTATTGTATTGGACCGCAGGTTTATTTTTTATATACGTGGTCATGATAATGATAAACCTATACGTAACACAGGTTGTTTATGTATGCGTATACAGGATGTCCCGAAACCCAACGTCAAGTCGAACGCGGAGGACAGTTGGGTTCATGATAACCCAGAAAAACCACAATCTCTTCCGCTTTCGACTTGACGTTGAGTTTCGGGACATTCTGTCTAAGCCTATGTTCAGCAATGGTCGTATATATGTAGGCTGACGCTGTGGTGTGATGTTTTGTAAACTTCAATCAACAATACCAACTGATCGAAGGTTGCAAAAGCGTAAAAAGGTTAAAGTTTAGAGAATCAACATAACGCTTTGTGTAATCAGTTTACACATTGTCATAATTGTACCTAAGCAGTTTTTGGATACGAAAAACACATTTTGAGCCCGACAATCGACAGACAGTCATGGATGATGGAGGAGGCCTTTACTCAAGAACGGATCCTACTCACAACAACTGTAAATAATATCTAGTTTTATATAAGTACCTACTAACCTATTATTAAGCAAAAATACTAATAAAACTCTGTACTTAATCACTAAAGGGATTGAAAATAAAAAGGCTTAATTTTTTTTTTCGATATATACATAGGTCCCGTATTATGAAAACTTGCTCTGTCATAGACCAACATAGGTATGTGTCGTTTATGAAATAGTTACTCAAGAATAGATGACTGAGCAAGCTTATTATTACAGCCTACGTTATTGGATGTGAATCTGACATGTAGGAATTACCTATATCTTTATTATTTAGCCAGATGCATATATGACTTAAATTTTTAGAAAATTGGTGCGCTTATGCATGTGGTATTAGTGAAGGAAATTATTTCAAGAAAGCCCGTTTTGTAGGTACAATTTGGTTTATGTAATAACAATGTCGTTGATAGTTAATTACCTGTCAAAACACAGTTAATTAATGACTGATTAATTAACCTCTCTAAGCATAGCCGCAAATCACAATAGCTTAGCACAAGTACGTGCATATTGCTCAACGGCTTTTGTAGCGCAGTGGAGGAATGGTATAATGTCGTCCGGGAGGTTTCAGCGATGTGACACAAAGGATTATTACCTCCGGTCACCTACTTCTATCATAAAGGGACAGCTGGGCCTGAACCGTATCAACCGTCACCATGTTTATAACAGTACACGCATTTTTGACGACTTCTGTAGCGCAGTGGGCGAAGGCCTGCCTCCAACGCAGGAGGTTGCGGGTTCGATTCCCGCTTCGGGACAAATGTTTGTACGATCTGCAGACATTTGTTCAGGGGGTTCTGGTCGTTTTTCTATGTATATAAATATCTTTTTGTGTAGGTATTGTATTTTACTTAATTTTACTATGTACATCAGTTATTTAGTACCCATAACACAAGCTCTGCTTAGCTTGGGGTTAGATAATGCTGTCCAGCATTTTTTTGAAAGTCTCCATTGAACGGGGTTGTACTGCGTTAAAAAAAACGATGATTAAGAAGAGCGAACACATCATCCGCCCGTACCTCGGTACCAACCAACCTACTCCTAGGCTGGTGTTCATAAAAAATAATCAAACAATTAGCAGCTTCGGAGATAAACTTATAATGTATGAAAACATCCGTCAAAACCATCAATTTAATCATGATTTCCCGATTATCTTTTGGTCAAAGACGTTTTGCTTTTGGTGAACTGCCTTATTGTCATGAAAGATTTAATAAACTCAAATCAAATATGAAATCAAACGATATCTTAAAAAAAAACGAAATCGGCGGGACTTGAACCAGCGACCTTCCTTTAGTACAGGTATACTCTAACCTACTGAGCTACGAAATCAAGTAGCCGCCGAGTCGAAAATCTTTCGAATCAAATACTTGTAGATTTGCTTATCTCTTATAACTTATCCCAAACCTCACAAGATTTCATGCGAAACGCTCAAGGTTACCTGTTCCACATGTGCCTTTGATTTAGTCAGTATTGAAGTGTAAATTTATATATTGTATATAAACGTATATGTACATATTGAAACGAACGTTATTAAGACGTCTTGTTAATTGAGCTATATTCCACAGATGAAAACGAATTGAATTGAAAGCCCATTGTAGAGTATCTTCTACATAACATTGTTTCTTAGCTCACTATTAGTAACTGATTGATAATATATTATGTTTTTTGATAATAAGGCTATTTTATAGTTCACATTGCATTGACGACCTCTGTGGCGCGGTGGGCGAAGGTCCGCCTGCGACGCAGGAGGTTGCGGGTTCGATTCCCGCCTTGGGACAAAAATTTGTTCGATCTGCAGATATTTGTTCCGGGTGTTCTGATCGTTTTCTATGTATAATAAAAAATATCTATCTGTGTGTTCTATCGTATTAAGTATATCAGTTATCTAGTACCTATCTAGTAGTAGTTATATAGTTCTAGTTAGACTCGACTTTTCGACGAATTTGTCGATATCCGTTAAATATCTGTTAATGTTTTTTTTTGTTTTCAATTTACCTTTGGATCAGCGAGAAGGTACCCTATAAAATATGCGCAACTACCTACACCTCGCTTTCATATCACCCTGTATTTAACATACAGTTTCATAAAGGATAGATCGATCGTCCTGAATGGGGTCTCGGACGCCCACGGTACTTGAATACATTAAATAATCAATGAATGAGTTGTTTTTGTTTTAAAATAAGACGTTATGGAGTAGAATTTTACCAGTTTTCATTGTGGAAACTGTTTATGGTAATTTATTATCTGTGTAAATCTGTCATATTAAAAAGACTTTTCGGGCAACACTGACTTTTACTACATCGCGCTCCCGATTGTTATCCCTTGAATTATCCCAAATATTGGTCCTTCGAGCCGGACCTCTACGACCTCTTGGAAGGTTTAGACCACATAATTACATAAATTTTTCAAATGCGAATGAAGCCAACACTACTGAACAAATCGGCTGAAAATTTTCATAGATGTAGCTCTAAGCCTGTAATCAAAAGTGCATAATTTTTATCCCTAAACACATGATAGGAATCGAAGCGGCTGGCAGAAACTGGTAAAGAATACTTTATCATCCTTTATGAATATTATTCGGACGAAAATGCATGTTCGCAGCCTGTCAAATTGAAAGGCTTAGGTTCCAATTTTTTGAGGTTTCAACCCGTTATATCTATAGTTACAATAAAATGAATTTAATCTCGTAAGTTTAAAACACATTATGCGTAGTAGAGTAATGTTGGATGGGAAGGTTAATTCATTGAGACTTGTTTTAGGGACCCCTTTTTATTCCAGTGTTTTTTTTACTGTCATAGTCAATTTGGAAAGAGCTGGATTTCAATGAGATCAAACCTAATTTAAATCTCTTTACTATGAACAAGGTATTCTCGCATGATCTTTACGTTGCAGAGAGATTAATTAATTTACGAAGAGATATACAGAACGGATTGTATCAACCTTGAAACTTTTGAAGCGCATTTTTCCATCCTAATAACAATAATGGTGTCGTTTTGTGATGATACCATTATCATAGTGAAGCGATTATTTTAGCAGAATAGGCCATGGTTCATTGTTAGAATCTAAAGACATTAATATCAGAAAATATTGTAGGTATAAATCATAGCAAAATAAATAATGAATGGACAATTCTCACAGTATTATCTAGCCCCAAGCTAAGCAGAGCTTGTTTTATGGGTACTAGATAACTGATATACACAATACAATACAAAGATAGATATTTTTTATTATACATATAAAAATTATTAAGTCTTTGCTGTAAGAATTCATAAACAAAATAAAAACCTTATAGAACCTAATAAGACAACATCGACAACTAAAATATTTTACCCAAAAAAATTGTGTTCCACTTACGCGTAATAAATAATAATACAGCAATTCCAAACACTTTAGCACAGTCATCCAAACAAACATCACAAAATCAATCTTTTTTTTTGCAACACACCACGAAATAGGTCCTCACTCCACAACGAGCTGTCATAGAATGACAGATCAAATATACCTGAACTAATCACCAAAAAATATTTTGACAGATATTTTATAGAGACCCCCTGCCGCCCTTCCTGATTGACAGAACAAAACACACTTTTGTAACTTTAAAATAAGACTCATATTCGTCTAGCTAACATTTTTTGACTCACTTTAATAGAATTCTGACTGTATGACACCTTATTTTCTGCGTAAAAGACTCAAATTTCAACAGCACACTAATATTTTTGCTGGATCTACGTCGGTCACGTCGACCACCGGAGAATAGATAATTTTAAAACCTTATTGCGTTTGATTAGGGTTGTCTTTATGTTGTAATAAGTCACTCGAAAGAAATGTTTACCTGCAGATAAGGCTAATCGGTTAATGTTTTGTTTGGCTTTGGAATGACGTATTGCAGCTATTTACACAGAGTAATAAGTTACGTTGGTGTACTTTATGAATTAATAAATTTTCCAACACATGTAAACTCCATATGGTTTTGGGTGACATTCTGTCAGCCTCTAAAAGGGTGTTGCTTTTTTAGGGTTCCGTACCCAAAGGGTAAAAACGGGACCCTATTACTAAGACTCCGCTGTCCGTCTGTCCGTCTATCCGTGTGTCACCAGGCTGTAACTCATGAACCGTGATAGCTAGACAGTTGAAATTTTCACAGATGATGTATTTCTATTGCCGCTATAACTACAAATACCTAAAAAACAGCACAAATACCTACTAAAAAACAGAACACAATAAATATTTAAGAGGGCCCCCATACAACAAACGTGCTTTTTTGCCATTTTTATCGATAATACGAACCCTTAAAAAAGGAAAATAACTAACAAAAAGGAACACAAATTTAATAGAAAAAAACCGGCCAAATGCGAGTCAGACTCGTGCACGAATGGTTCCGTTCCATTGTCTACCTGTTGCCGTATCAATATCGAGCAAAAACCCCTTAAATATTTATATAATTATAGTTTATTCTGTGTTTTAGTAGATATTTGTTGTTATAGCGGCAACAGAAATACATAGGTACATCATTTGTGGAAATATCGACTATCACGGTTTATGAGATAGCTGTATCTCATATACCGTGATAGTGGTGACAGACGGACAGACGGACAGCGGTGTCTTAGTAATAGGGTCCCTTTTTACCCTTTGGGTACGGAACTACGGATTTACTGTGGTATGTTTATCAGCTGTTTAAAATTTGGCTGTGGCTTTACGATTTAAGGGTGGGCGGACACTTTCACTGAACTTAAATGATTTTGTAATTTATTTCAGCAAAAACTTTGGATTATGTCATTGGAAACCCATAAAAGTTATTAAGGTTGGTTTTTGGGTTGTTCTTTGTTAAAATTTAGATCTTTGTAAGTAGGCGAGTTTTTACGAGGCAATAAAAAGATGAAAACTGTACTGGTTGGCGTTGTATGCAGTTATGTTCATTTTGAATAAATTGCGGTGGGTTGGATGGAATCATGGCAATTCGATGTAGGTAAACATTTTTACACGTTTTGAATAAGTAGATTATTTTGATTAAAACTAAATGTAAATAATACTCATCAGTAGAGGCATTACGTCCAGCACTGGTCATCTATCGGCCAGTGCAACTAAATAATGAAAATTGTTAGTAAGTTTACGTTTTTTTTCAGCACCGGTAGTTCATTCATTCAGTAGTATTATGTTAGTATAATTTTTTATTATCAAAATGTTTTGTACAAGCGGCCAATGAGAGAAAAAAGTGATATAATAAAAGATACCAATAAAAACAAACTAAACAAAAAAAATTGCCAAAAAATATGACAGGGAAGTAACATAAAAGCTCTGCTTAAAAGTTAGCAAGCAGGAACATTATAACTTTATGCTACGTAATGAAAAAGATTACATAATTCACCTTGATTTGACAGTAGGAACAATTGACCTAAAAACCCACGTAAAACACAACTTTATTTACTACATTGTAAAAACCAACTTAAATTACAAACAGGTGTTACGAACTTTAATTTTTATCGACTCGTAATAAACCCAATTTAAATCGACGATTAAAATAAAAAGCCTAAGCTGAGAATTACATACTAAAATCAATGTTTTTAATGGCTTCGATAACTTTTTCTTGACAGACCCCTGAAGAGGTCATCAGGAAAGTTTTTCTTATTATAGTGCTCCACTCTACTCATTTTTTGTCTCGTCGAAGTCGAAATCTTTTTGAGATATTATTAATATTTCCTAAAGGTCCTTTACGTCTTTAATTTCGATATATTAAATTAACGTTTATATTATATTAACAAAATAAAACAATTGCAACTCCTAAATTTCAAGAAATATAGGTGCCAACTAAGGCCCTTATTCTGCTAGAACAATCACTTTTCTGCGATGTTACCACACGTGCGGTGCGTTGTCACAGAGAACCGATTGGTTTAACAGAATTGGGCCCCTGTATACTTCGACCGCGTCTCTAATCTCAAACAAAAACTAAACATGTTAAATCATAAAATTTAAAGCGTTTTCGGCTTGAATTTGTCTCTTATCGTAGAGATAGGATGAACGTCGCCTCTCCAAATATTTCTGGCGATAAGTCTGAGTGGCAAAGTGCGTGTTATTTGCATGGAAGTGGGGTTCCGTACTATTGTTTTATTCTTTCTCAAATCAGAGGCTTGCGGGTAAAAAGGACGGATTTTCAGAATAATGCTGTTTTTATGAAAATAATAAAAATGCTGTTTTTCATAATAATGCTGACAGCATTATTATGAAAAACAGCATTATTCACTCAGTATCGCATAAATACTTTAAATATCAAGTACTGGATATAAATAGGTAAGCGTTTCCTTTGTTTATGTGATACTACTTAATTATCATATTCATCATCGGCATATGTATCTAGTCCACTGTTGGACATAGACTTCCACAAATGAGTGCCATAGCGCCCTTTATCATATTTTCAGCTTGAAGTATCCAGCATTTGATGGAGTCTTTCACAGGTTTCGTTAATCCCAGCTCACCGGTCCTATGGAATGAAATATCAAACAATATCAAGCAATATCAAACATGACATTGCTAATTATTTCTATAAATATAAAGTATCCAAGTACCATTCATTATTAAGCTAACAAAAGCGAACCCAATCTTTGTAATTGTTGCGCCCTGACAGGGTTTTTATGCATTGTGTACCTACTAACACTACCTACACCTAAGAAAAATATGTATGCATAAAATCACAATAAATGAATATGAATATGAAAATTATGATCTTCTTTTAGTGATTACAGGTGTGCTTTACGGAACTCTAAAATATCTTCTATTTGGTCGGAACAAGATATTTATAATTATTATCAAAGTTTTAGTTGACAAAGATTGCGTTGTCTCAGTATCAGGTTTAATATTCTTTCGAAAGCCGCCTGACGAAAGGTACTGTGCCTGATTTTATCTTAAAACTGTCTAATAACTGGAGACAGAGATTTTAGAAATAACAGATAATAAACCTAGGTAGATTTTAGTGGAATTTGAAGAGAGGGATCGTTTATATTATACCTAATTACTAACTTTGAAAAAGTTTGTTTAAAAAACAACAAACTGTCGCTGTTTCTGCAACGCTTACTCGAGTTAGGTAGAAATTATACTTTTGACGTTCACTGTACTTACAATAATTTTGGTATGAGGGACGAATCTGGACAAATATTATCGTGCGGAACGAACAAAGACTTTTTAATGAAGTGGGCCGAACATTAGGGACGAATATGGCATAAATCAGATTAACGCTAGGATTTCGAAACATTGAAAAAAGTATGTTTTCTTACCACTACTTTCGACAAA
The DNA here is from genome assembly GCA_947086465.1 of Eupithecia exiguata. NCBI lineage: Eukaryota > Metazoa > Arthropoda > Insecta > Lepidoptera > Geometridae > Eupithecia > Eupithecia exiguata. The sequence goes on from OX352246.1 coordinate 3,067,522, forward strand.
AGCAATTTTTTTTTATATATCTGTTTTATGTATTGTGTTATTTACTAGCTTCTGCCCGTGGCATCTCATGCGTGTTTTCGTTATAATAATTAGAATACTATCGAAGTTGTTGAAGGATGTTATACTTCTTCTACAAGTGCACAAAAAAAATTGTGAAAAAAATCAATAATATCTTATAACTTATTTCATAATAATTACTATTAATACCTAAAGCAGTTTATATAATAACATTTGACCCGTCTAAGTGCTTACTTTGTAAGCATAAAGTTATTGGGTTTGACTTTGGTATGTTCTAAACGTACGCCAAATATATTGAACTTTTAGAGACCTTACAAAATAAAATTCACGTTCCACAAATTTTGAGCTTTATGATATTTTTAAGAAAGGATAGGATATCTAAGGTTTTTTTTTGTTATAGTGCTAACCCGCACTCTGGGTATCTCTAAGAAATGAAATAAGTTCCCAAAAATTATCGGTTTCGGCGGGATTCGAACCCGCGCCCCACCCTCAGTACGGGTGTGCTCTAATCAACTAAGCCACGAAACCCTTACTGAGCACACCCGTACTGAGGGTGGAGCGCGGGTTCGAATCCCGCCGAAACCGATAATTTTTGGGAACTTATTTCATTTCTTAGGATATGATATGTTATCTAGTACCCATAACACAAGCTCCGTAAGCTTGGGGCTCGTTAATGCTGTGTTGATTGTCCAGCATTATTTATTTATTAAATTTGTATCAAAATAGTCACCACAAAAACATATTCGAGTCATTGTATTTATTCAAATAGCGTCTATTCAATCATACTCAATAGATTCGTTGATGGAATGGAATGTGCCACAGATAGCGATACAGTGAGTACTACTTCACTATTTGATTTCAAAGTTGATACCAGTACCTACCACGCTGGTCAAAGTATCATCAAATAAATGATTGTGTTTATCCTTTCTGTTATTAAATGATAACTTACGTCTTATTGTCAACAGAGGAGGTAAGGTTAGTACGGATATTCAAAAACTCCTATAGTTTTATAAGTATAAAAACTATCGTAGTTTGACGAATTCATTTTCATTAATTGCCGCGACCATCGATCAAAAATGTCCGGCTTTGCCGGCCCCCCTTAGATTCACAATGCGCACGCCACAACCTTCAGTAGCAAAAGAGAAACATTTTGACATGTTAGGAAAGCTTTTCAACTAGTGTCATTTTAGCGTTCAGACAAAAAGCATGGGTAAGTGCTCGTACAAAAACTGCAAGAATCACTCGTACAAAGTGCTGAAAAAGGATGGAATTTCTTATTTTCAGTAAGTTTATATATATTTCTTACCCGTATATTGAGATGTGAGTCATATACTTGTGAAATCAGCATAAAATATTGTTGTTTGGTTTGCCTATAATAAAATATTAATTTTGTTCTAAATTGATAAATGGAGAGGCTATTTCTTCTAAATTTTTTTTTTCATTTTTAGTATGTATTAATATATTTTTCATAAAAATAAGTTTAATATTACTAGTTCATGATTTTTAAAATAACTAGTTGGCCCGCCCTAAAATTTCATTTGCGTAGACTCTCTAATAAAAGAAAGACTAGGTTCTTACCTAGGTAGGTAAGAACCTAGTCTTTCTACCAGAAGTATGAATTTATAAAACGTTTATTTTTTGTCCCGTTAAAAAAAAACTCGTGCAAAGCCGCAGACAGGAACCAGATCTTTTTAATCTAGAGTGCCTGCCTGAAATTGTATTTTAAGTTTAAATTGTTGTATGTCTGAAATGACCCTTCTGTATAAATACCTACTGTTGAGACACCAATTTATAGTTTCATCAATAAATGATTCGTTATCTTTACCTGAATTCTGTTAATTAATCCTTATAGAAAATAAACTGAGTAGGTAGGTATATAATTCTCAGGAAGGTACCTACCTACTTACAAAATAAAATAAAATGAATTCGACTCCACCAATCTCTTGTTCCGTATGGAAAAAACTTGTCAGGCTCTGCGCAAACTGTCTGCGTCAAAACAAAACGTAGACAATTTTGATTGACATTTTTGTAAGGCTCTAGGAATCTACGGGGGAGGCCGCGAACTACTTATTTTTGATCGAAGGCCGCGACACAAGACGGTGACACCGCTGTGTTTGTGTGCGTAACTGTCTAGCTTACCGTGTTTACAAATTATTTTTATTGCTATTTTTAGAGAACCCTAGTGTCTAGTTAAACCTATCTTAGGATTTAAGATACTATGAACCAAAATATGTATCTTTCTTTCAATAAATAATTAGCTAGCCTGGAAGAAATCGCTGTTAAGCGATAAGGCCGCCCATAGTACTATTATGTTTAATGTTTATATCTGTTTCTTTTCGCTTTATTTTGTGGTGTACAATAAAGAATTTTGTATTGTAATATCTATCTATCTATCTATTACGGATGTCTATCTATTACGGATGTAAGTGCGTTAGCTCCAAGCACAAATGAGGTTTGTAGTTAGCCCGCTTCAATTCGTAATGGATTCCTATAGTTATAAATAACTAGCGGTCTGCCCCGGCTTCGCACGTGTTAATTCCTTAGCCTATGTTCATCAGGGATAATGTAGAAATCTAATGGTGAAAGAATTTTTAAATCGGTTTAGTAGTTTCGGAGCCTATTTAAACAAACAAACAAACAAATCTTTCATCTTTATAATATTAGTATAGATATACGGTTCCATAAAGTACGGAGATAGAGGCGTACGGTTTTTTTTTAATTTGAATTTTATAGTCTTATCTATGTAAAGATATCGTCAATTGCAGGATTGTCGTTCAATTGTGTGGATTTGGTCTCGTCTCCTCTCCACCTCCCAGTTGAGCCGACACGCAGGATCAAATGCACAGGGTGCTTCCTCAGTGGTACGTTACTGATAAAAAACTTCATTATATAAGAAAAACAAGCATTCCGGTGCACTTAGAAACAATTTAGAAGCGTCCTTGCTTACTACGTACTGCTCGTACTGGACCTTGTAAGAAACCGCAAAATGTGGCATTATTTTATCCAAACTTCAAGTGTTGATAGGTTTTATGGTAGAAATATTTTTATTTTGAGCCGGAACTATCCTCTTTGGTTTTTTTCTTGGTAATGGACAAGCGTTTGGCCATCGTCTCACTTAAGAAAGCGGGTATTTTGAAATGATGAGTTAACTCTGATATTTTAAGATCTTATGAAAGAAGTTTTCATAAGATCTTTACTGGCTCTGGCTTAAACTTAAAAACATAATTAGATACAAGGGAACCGCACAAAGCCCTACCAGAGATCTATCTAAGTAGATGTAATAAAACATCACCGAAACGCAATTCTCTAAAACCTGGCCCTATTTTTTCGGGGATTATCCCCGATTAAGAGCTAAACCTCCCTCAACATTGTTAACCGAAATAACATGATCATATATCATCTGTAACACACTGTACAATAAGTACGTCATTTCTGTAGCACCCTGTACCGTAAGTATGATTAATCGATTGTTGGGATAGGTCACCTTTGTTGTGTGAGCGTCCTTAATACCTTTGGACTTGTCAGAGTGAAATGTGGTCAAGAGGGAGTCACACGGAATATTAACTCTAGCTTTAGTAGATTTACTACGCTTTGCTTGTGTAGGTGTAGATTATAAGCGGTTGTTTTGTATCTCTAGTGTAGTAGGATACACAGACATACAACTAGCAGACCACCTGACACGTTGTCACTAAGTTGGGACTACACATGCCTAATAATATAATTGCTTTGATAGGTATTTTTTCATTTTGTAGTTGGCGTCGTTTTCTTCTACAACGCGGACTACATTTTGTTAGAACTTATCGGAGAAGGTTTTTTTCGCGGAATTGTTACTAAATATTTTCATCCTTATATTCTACACATGCCTGTAAAAAAATATAGATACTAAAAACTTTAACCAGACTACGTAAAAATCGTAAGAGTCTATGATACCTGAACTCGATAGCGATCATAGCTTTGGCTGAAGCATTTGCTTTGAGATTAATATAATGTTATAGTTCACGATTGATGCTAGAAAACTAGTGTTCCGAAAACACCATTACATACAATTTTGTAGGAAAAAAAAAACGAAAGTTCGCTCTACATTTGTTTACTGTACAAAGTATCTCTTGGTAATTTGTACAGTAAACAAACAGATTATAAAACTGACGGTGTGTGATTGAGATTTTCAAAATTGCTATAAGTTTTTAGATAATAAGTAGAAACTTGATTTTTGAACACGCCGCTCTGCTCTGTCCCGCTCCTATGAAATTGAAATCCTAATGCCTATCCTTTTCACACAATGGCGTCGTATGGTAGCCTCTAAAACAAGTGTTCACTGATTGTCCTTATTAGTTTCCTTTGATACTTAGGTAGTCGGACATGACTGGTAGGACGGACGCCCTGATCTCTCATATTGCATGCCAGTAAATAAAAATGCTTGCCATAGACTCGCTTGCCAATACATACATGTTCTGTTTTTTATCTGTTTTTATTTAATATAAACTTACTAGGTGTCTAACTTACTGCAATGTTTAAAAAAAAAATGTTTAACCGTCTTCTCATAAGTACTTATGTATTCTAAATTATCCTGCGGAGTAAGGCCCTGGTGACCCGTACCACAGGTTTTCGTACCTCTCACGGGCACCAGTCTCTTGCAAAACAAGATAAATAGCATTATATTAAACTTAAGCCAAAAATTGTAAACAATTATCTTTTGCAAGAGAAAATAAATATAATATTCATTCATTCAATACATCCATGCCACTTAGTGTATACACAAGCCAAGCCAATAGGTGGCACTTGCAAGGAGTTCGCATGCAAGTATGCCGGCTACAGGCATGTCTATTCCCGGTACATTTTGCAAACGTATTGTAGGGTTGATTCCCAGTGGGGAGTTCGTCTCTATAATATTTTTTTATTTTATTTATTTTATTTTCAAATTTTAGGAAAACTTACAGCTAGAAAAATTACAAAACTAAGAAACATAAATCTAAGTACATGACAATTACATGCACTTAAGCTGAGGGCTATTTATAAAGTTTCCACTTATAGCATACAATCTAATATGTATAAATACGACTTCTGTGGCGCAGAAGGTTACGGATTCGTTTCCCGCCTCGGGACATTTTTTGTACGATCTGCAGATATTTGAACAGGGTGTTCTGTGTATAAATAGCCGTGAGCGGGTTAACTACGAACCTTGTTTGTGTTGAAAACTACAAAAAATGACAACTACTGTCACAAAATTGCGAAATGTCACTTACCTTCGTACATCTGTGCATATTGGGGGAAGCCCGCCGCTCTCAGCCATTTGCAAGCTTCAGCAGCTTCGATCTCTGAAACAAATGAAAGAAAATACTTTATTACATTTTTTATAAGGTTATTTTCGCGAGAACTCATAATAAAACACTGTTTTAACCGGATTGATCGCGTATATTTTATATTTTGTTCATAACCTGACGTTTCGGAGGCTTTTCAGCTTCCATGGTCACAGGCAGACTGAGGTGACATTTGTCTTTACAAGTAATTTGAATTTGAAAATTGTTTTTTGAAAAGCCTCCGAAACGTCAGGTTATAAACAAAATATAAAATGTACGCGATATTTTTTTACGATTTTCTGCAAAGTAACGCTTTAGCTTGAACCTATTTTTTTTCGTAACGGATAAGTTTGCATTCAATGAGTATTAATATAAAGCGTTTAGCCACCATCACACACGAAAGCAAAGATGTGGCTTAAGATGAAGTACGTTTTCCCAAAAGAAACTGACGTATTCCCTCCGGATTTGAAGATTGTATTTTTCTTAACATGAACATAGAAGAAAATAAAATACTAGTAGCACGTCCCACCCAGCGATAATATATTTACGATGACACTATACAATGTTCTCGGTTTTAGAAACTTTAGGAAAAGTTTAACTAACTTTCCAAAAGCAGGTAGTTTTAACGATTATGTAGACAACTAAATAAATATAGGCAGGTAAGTTATAAACCACATGGCAACACAGAACTTCTCAGCGGGTGCTCGATCCGAAGTTAAGATCTATTCAAATTATCCGGAAATTATGTAATTGCCCTTTTAGAGACATTAAAGTACTGCTAAGGAGGGTTTCTTCGAATATTTACGAGGAATAGATAATAATGGAGACAAACAATTAGAGATTTTATTTACTCATGGTTTATTACTGTTGTTCTTCCATATCAACAAGCAAACAAAATGTTTAGATTAATACATATCTTATTCTATTATATACCGCAAATATGCAGCTCTCGACAGACCCTACGCATTTGTTCCCCTTGGAGTCGAGACCCTAGGTCCGTGGGGTACCGAGGCTCTCCGGGTTTTCAAAAAATTATCTGAGCGTCTGGTCGAAGCGACGCGTGACCCGAGAGCTGGTGAGTATCTGGCGCAGCGCATCAGCATTGCTATACAGCGGGGCAATGACAGATAATGCTGTGTGAATTGTCCAGCAATATTTATTTATTTATTTTAATTCTAATATAGGTACTTATTTTATAAAAACAGTTTTCAATTACCTCGTAGTCCACTGCAGGTAGCTTACCTACCTACATTACATTGCACTTAATCACTGTTGCAAGATTACCTCTGCTCGGCATTTTTTGTCCGAAATGATTACGTGTTCAACTGTTGACAATATCCCTATCAATTTTTTTTTTTGAGGGTCATCCCGTGACCACGGCAGTGTGTAAACCTGTTGAAACGTCGGGAAAATAAGGTAATTAAACGCGATAAATACCCGTTAAATAGTATTTATAAATAAATATCCCTATTGCTCTAGACAGACGGAATGATTTTCAAATGCACTACGACTGCAAATATGCAGTTTGAATGCAGATAGTACCAACCGTGCAGCCTGATTGCAAGTAGTACCAACCGTACAGGCTGATTGCAGTCGGTGTGCATTTCAAACGACTGCACGCTAACTGGACGTCAACTGCAATAATACGGGTTTGCAGCATTATTGCAGTCGTATAAACTGCATTCAAGCTGCAAATATGCAGTCGGATTGCAGTTGAATTGCAGCTCGCCTCTCTAGACTCTTAGTAACACACTTTTTTTTACATTACGAGTAGGTATTTACTTTGTGGATAAGATAACAAAATATGTCTCCACTTAAAAAAAGTAAAACTTAAATAACCACTGGGAAAAGCAATAAAATGGAAAACATTGAATTTGGAACGCATTCATATTCATACCAACTTGACAAATCAATTTGGGCTTGACGTAGTTAAAAAGTGAGTAGTAACTTTTTATCGATAATTTTTCGATTAAAAGCCGGATGATATTTGGATTGCCTAATGATTATAGGGCTGTTGTACACTTAAGAATTTGCTGAAGACCATTTGGATCATTGCTGCAAGCAAATGGTCTGCAAGCAGTGATTCATATTAATTTACTAGGTAGTATTATTATTATTGCTCTTAGAAAACAAAAATGTTAATCTTATAAACGATAATGAATTTGTTCGGATCCTTTCCACGCTATTTTTCATAAATACGTAATTTAAAAAAAAACTGCAATCCGTTTATATCTATCGTTTATGTATATCATTGTTTTTTTATCGCATTAAAAGTCTGTCATAGAAAAACTTTCAACAGTTGACAGTAGAAAACAAAAAATTTGTTTTGTCAACAAACCGTCAAGATTTTTCCATAAACTCTTCCCTTCAGTGTTACCTCGCCCTTATCTGCCACCGGCTACATTTGACACCATGATGTATGATACGTTTATGATGTTCTCAATTACAAACACTTTAATGTAATATGTTTACGTGTAGGTAAGTTATTTATTGCCGATAAACACTTGTTGCGATTGCGACATAGAATGTATGTTGATTACTTGACTTTTGATCTGTACATGTACATTCATACTAATTGTCAAAATATAGATAAAAATGTTATGTAATAGATAGGAAGGTTATCATTATCATCATCAGCCTATATTAGTCCACTGCTGAACATAGGCAACCCCTAATGAGCGCCATAGCGCCCTGTCTTCAGCTTGGCACATCCAGCATCTGCCAGCAGTCTTTCGCAAATCGTCATCCCACCTGGTCGGAGGGCGTCCTACTCTACGTTTGCCGAGTCGCGGTCTCCACTCAAGAACACGTTTACTCCAGCGCGGTTGTCGGTTTTTCTCGAGATATGGCCAGCCCACTGCCACTTCAGCTTGCTAATCCTTTGAGCTATGTCGATAACCTTGGTTCTCTGTCGGATGTATTCGTTGCGAATCCTATCTTTCCGAGAAACTCCGAGCATAGCTCTCTCCATAGCTCGCTGGGCGACTTCAAACTGGTGGACAAGCCTTACCGTGAGTGTTCCAACACAAATAAGGTTCGTAGTTAACCCGTTTACATCCGTCATTAATAATAAAGATGTCTTAAAAATTTCATATTACAGATTGGACATAGATGAATTTTTTTAATACTTTGTAGGAAATGAAGAAATAAGTCTTATCGATAAAAATGGAACATTATTCAATCTAGACTAATATTATAAACAGGACAGATTTGTATTTTTGTATGTAACATATAAACTTAAAAACTACTGGACCGGTTTCCAAAATTCTTTCGCCATTAGAAAGCTTACTTTTCAGGGACATAGGCTACATTTTATCCCGGAATTCTCACAGGAACGATAACTACACGAGTGAAACCGCGAGGCGCTGCTAGTTTAACTATAAAGAAACCTTAAGTAGTAAGTATGTAGGTAGTACCTGTTATTTGATCAGCACTCAAGTTAGGTACACTCATTATCACTACACTGAATCATTTATTCACGTAACTTTATTCACAAATCACAAATTCACGAACACCGGCGTGCGTTGGCGCATCATAACAATCACTGATTCATTCAATTCACGAAAATCCGATCAACAATATTAACCTCGACTCCAAATTAACACGTTAAATAACAGTTTTTCCGTAGCAGTTACGCAATAACTTGTTATTCAAATTCGGCGCTTCCATTTTATTGGTATAACACTTGTTATTTTATGCATGTCGATGTAAATGTTACGCTAACGGTATGTGGCTGTAACGTTGTAAAAACTATCGATAACTTATTTTCACACTTCCCACGTCACTTCAGAATAAAAAGAATAGAATGTTTTTTTAAATCTGACAAAAAGTCACACTCTTTTGTTCTTGTTTTGAAATCCGAACGACAATCCACAAAGTTTAGAGCCAAATATAAGCAAAAGATTTGATTTCATTTATGTTTCTAGATTCATCAATCGAACACTGTCCATAGGAACACGAAACTTAAACAACTAGAGCAGACTCTTGCATTTCTCTTGGACAGTTCACGTATTTTTTTATTTTCGTAAACGATCACCGAACACGGCCGCAAGAAACAAACAAGTGCTCGAGTCAAAGAATGAGATTAGTTATCAGTGTTATCGGTGGTCGTTTGCGTCCTTTAATCGTTAGACACGTCACCGATAGCGTGGTCGAAATTGAAAAAGCTTATGGATACGGTATTTTTATTTAACTGGACATTTAGGATGTTATAAATATAATTGTGGTCTAATGTGATTTTTTTTCAGCCCGCTTAAAGCTTCTCTTACATCCTCTTGCTGTAGGGTAGGAGCCTCCCTTCGTTTCTTTCATTTTATTCGCTCTTACTATCAGCAGAAAATATAAAGTGGGCAGATCGCCATCTAAAACATAACTATATTTATATCTGCAAATAATAACACATTTAGTGAGTAGGTAAACTAACTATTATAAAAAATAAAAAGATAAGTCTTACAATTTACCACTACCAACACTAACAATAAAATTGCAGTAAAGATTTTACTAAATAGGTATTACGTTAGATCATCAATTTGCCGTATGAGGTCATCATAGAGCATTTCAAGGTGCTGGTCATTTCAATGTGACCTCGGGGACTTTTGCATCATTCATAAATTAATATGAGAGCCCACTCCGAACCGTTTTAATAACACTAAAGTTACGAAGGCATTACATTTTTTTATTTGTATAATAAAATTCATTCGTTTAGATAATTGTTTGTGTTCGTAGCTCTAGGATGTAACGAACGACTTTAAAAATTAAGGAAAAGGAAATATTTCAAGCTAACGTTATCTCAGCTGTCATTCAAGAAGTTAATTGCATAACATACATGCGTCTCTATGTTACCTACTTATCGTTGTGTTCTACTTGTTCGTAGGCTCTATGGCATGAAAGAGTAGGTAACCTAAATGTTAAAAAATTATACGTTCTCATAATTTGTAAAATTATAACGGTTTTTTATAATTTTTACGTTCTATTTTTGATAATTCACAATACTGTTGCACAAAACAATATTCTGAAAACAGATAAAAATGAAAGCAAAATCTTATCAGACGGCCTTCAAAAGAACAATAGCCTATGCACAGCGTAAACGATTTAAGATTGCAGTAGTAAAACTTGATACCTTCCTTATATGACTCATGGACTGCACCTACCGTTTAGTCATCAATGTTTACTTTCTGGAAATAGGAACAGCAGACAGAAGCAGGTACCCGGATGGGTAGATATAATATATCTACTTTCATTTTGTTTATTTTCTTGATCTTGGTAGGCAATGTGTCAGAATGACTAACCGACTTATACCTTAAAAGAGCCGTTTCTACACTTTTCCACCAGCGCCAAAGGTTGTAATTGCCTACGTTCCGTACACAGAGCAGAACGAAAAGATATTGACGATGATTCTTTGTGTCTGGTTGGAGACTTTTCTTCTGGCATCAAGTAATCTATACTAATATTATAAATGCGAAACTGTGTTTGTTTGTCCTGCCTTCACGCCCTAAGTAAGCAACCAATCGGCTTGATTTTTGGCATGGAGTTAGTTGAAAGGATGGAAATTAACATAGGCTATTTTTATCCCAAAAATCAGTTCCCATGCCATAGAAATAACCTTGAACAAAGCGTGCGAAGCCACGAGCAGCAGCTAGTGGAAAATAATAGTAAATATCTGAGCTATCAAATACTGCTGGATGCGTCAAGCTGAAGCCAGGGCGCTATGGCGCTCATTAGGGGAGGCCTATGTCCAACAGTGGACTACTATAGGCTGATGATGATGATTATGATGATGAGCTATCAAATTAAGAAGATTGTTTGATATTTTCATCAGAGCCTAGTTCGTTATCCAGCAGGGTGTACCACGTGCAGGTTGACTTGGGAGACGAGATGTTGGAGTCCCCCTTACACCCTAGAAGGGAGATAATGACACGAGTAGAATTTTTACGACACTCCTTGACACTGGCAGAATCACAGCAAAAAGCAAGCGGCGTTATGAGAACAGTCATGGAAAAGCTTGGCCAGATCCAGAGAAATGGAGCCTACGGCTGCTTGCTACCGTCTTTGGGTGACAGAGAACATACAAAACTTTGTTCCCTAATTATAATTAAGATATATATATAAGATTTTAGTAGCCTAAGTTCTGTACTAGTTAAGAGTTTTCTTTTGTCATTGTCATTTAAATAAAGAAGTTGAAGTAATGGTTCATGATGTCGATTAAAGAGGCACACGATCATCACTTAAGCCTTAAGTGCCAGCCAGCCAATTTTAAATTAAAAATAAAAGTGATTTTTTATTGTAAAACAACACAGTGTCCTTTAATAGGGGGGGGGGGGGTCCGTGGCATTTCAGAAATTCTGAAAGTGGTCCGTAACTGCACATAGTTTAAGAACCACTGACTTAAGGGGAAGAACCTATTCTCCTGTAACACAGCTACATAGCTACCACAGGAGACAGTGCCCAAACTACTTTGTAACACATTTTTTTTTTAATAAACGTACTATGTTTTATGATAATGTTTTATCACTTTAAAATAGAAGCCTCTTTTTAAACTATTCCTCTCCTTTTGGTAGCAACCGGGTTTCTTAGCTATTTATTTGACGACCTCTGTGGCGCGGTGGGCGAAGGCCTGCCTGCGACGCAGGAGGTTGCGGGTTCGATTCCCGCCTCGGGACAAATGTGTGCACGATCTGCAGACATTTGTTCAGGGTGTTCTGGTCGTTTTCTATGTATAATAAAAAATATCTATCTATGTAATGTATAATATTATGTATATCAGTTATCTAGTACCCATAACACAAGCTCTGCTTAGCTTGGGGCTAGATAATGCTGTGTGAATTGTCCAGCATTATTTATTTATTTATTTATTGGTATCTGCCTTTTTAGTTTTCCTATGACGCTTGAGTCTGCAGGAAGTTCTAAGGTTTTCGACTCGGCAGGTACTTGATTTCGTAGCTCAGTTGGTCAGAGCATACCCGTACTGAGGATAGGTCGCGGGTTCAAGTCCCGCAGAAATCTAAAATTTTTGGGATAGAGAGATGGGATATTTAATTTATTATCAATATTACGTAAAGACCTGATTGCGCCATTGGCAATAATTTGTCGATACCTATCATGTGAAGTGATAACAGCATGTAATTACCATTTTGTTTTACTCGTTTTGGCCATTTGAAGATGGCCGCCGTTTCATCATCTCTGTGACCCCAGACCCCAGTACAGATTAAGATCACTAACCAGAATTGATGTATTCAAAAGTAATTTTGATATTTTACTGATCACAGTTCGTTCGTTCACAGTTCATTTTCTCGATATTTGTAATAGGTAAGTATCAACTTACCTATTACAAATATCGAGAAAATATATTAAAGTAATAGTTTGGCAGTATCCGACTTCGAATAATAGAGTAGGTACCTTCGATAAAAGTAAAAAAGGAAGATACGGTACGTTCTACCAGCGCTCACTCAAAAACTGTACCGTGTTACAGATGAAATAATGATAAGGTATCGGATTATCAGAAAATTTCAAGTATGGTGTATCTACTTACGCGGGAAAATATGTGATGCCTTGGGCTTTGTTTTTTGTTTTGGAGCTATTTGTACACCTGGTGAACGAACACGAGGGCATTGTCGTGGTGTTTTAGTCGAAATCACACAAAATTATACGTCGTAGCAAGCACGCGCAACACAAACGCCACCGCCCGCGCCGCCGGTCCGACTATGACTGAGGTAAGGAAACATAGTTGAACCTAACTTGAGCAAGACACTTTCGCGATGGTAATGCCTCATCTCCCTTTTTTACTTTTATCGAAGGTAGGTACATAATATTTTATTTCTTCTGAACTTTTGCTCCCTCGCGGAAATGTCGTATATTGACGGGTATTTCCAGGTACCTACTGAAATCGATTTATAAAGGAGTCTTAACGGAGAAACTCGCGTTCATTTGAACGAAAGCTATTGAGCCCTGCTTGTAGATCAAGAAGTACGAACACAGTAGATATGCAACCGCTCTGTTAAGTGTAAAGTTAATTTCTATTGATAGGTACAGTGCGCGTCAGAATTAAGTATCCTCCTTGTCAAAGAGAGGTAGGGAGATAGGGGGATACTTAATTCTGACGCGCACTGTACATAAATATATAAAAACTAGTTTTCTAACGTTTAAAAATTACGACGCTAAGCTAAAAATCAAAATTAATTTATTCACATCACATCATACTTATATCATTAATGCGAAAATATTTTTAAACTTACGCGATCTGAACACATATTTGTAAATACTATTTAACAAATATTGTATAATTTACCTACCACGCACCACGATCAACCAAAAACTTTCTTCAGCATTTAAAAATATTGGCAATATCACTCGGGCCTTCTGGAGCAGATTTTAAATGTAAATTTTATTATAAATGCCCTCTAAAGGCGGGCAATATGCTTTTAAGCTGATTGCGAGAACGTAAAATTATTTACACATTCACTAAATTGAATTTTGGAGGCGTAAAGCTGTGTTCATCGTGTTCTTGAATAATTGAAAATTCATGAAGGCAATCAACACGCTGGCATAACGAATTTAAACATCCAATAAAATAATTAGATTTTTTTGGGTTGGTTTATTATTGTTCCAAGTATGCCTATGTTCCAGAAAGCTATGAAACTTGAAAACAAACTGAAAGAAAAGAAAAAAGAAGGTTGAGGTAGATGGAAAGACGAATCGAAAGAAAAAGAAAAATAATGAATAAAACATCGATAAAGAAAAGAAGGAAATAAGGTTAGTAACAAACGATTATAGATAAATGATAAATCTATTACTCGTTCTTTAAAGAAAAACAGGTTAATTTATATATCTCGTTAACCCACATATAAACTGTACCAATACGACCACAGCCCAAAATAATGTTACTACAATACAAAGTGTGGGGCCCAGTTAAGCCGATGACATCAAAATCATTACGCGAACCGTAACGAGGAGACAAGGCATCAACAAGGTATTTAGGAGTTTATAAGATAATCCTCGCTAAGAGTTGACGTAATCTTTGGGAAAGTGGAGGTCATGAGCGGAGCGGGTGTCAAAGCGGATGATTAGTAGTGATGAAAGACAGATTGATTGGTAGTGAAGAGGATGATTAGTAGTGAAGAACAAAATGTTTTATGAATTCGTGCTGAATAGAGTACGACGGAGATCAAGTCAAAACAAAACATGGTTTGATCTGTGGACATAATAGGTTCATATAATTACGATATTAATCTAAAATAGACACAATACCGTCAGCTGAAGCTTATAAAACGGTAAACAACATAGACACATATAATGTATATTTGTTTTTTTATTTAATTATTACACTTGCATTGAGAAAATAACAAAAGTGAAGTTATTAAATTAAATTTAACCTATTGTACTATATCCGCTAGTTTCATGACTACCCAAATGAACGGTTTATTTAAATTTAAGCGCATTGCACATCAGCCGTTGCATTGGCTGAGACGATCGCTCGAAGACCGCATTTTTTTGGAATTATAATAATAAATTAATTTTAAAATAGCTTGAAATTAGCTACTAAATTCAAACTTTTTCTGCGAGTATTACAAAACTACCCAACGGAACGAGGTATTTAGGCGCATTGTCATCAGCGCAGCGGTCAGATCAGCTGAGAAGATCGCTCTCTCATTCTCTGAGTCCTCTACTTAAAGACTAGTTGTCAGCCTACTAAGCGTAAAAACATAAGTCGACCCCCTAGCTAGTAAGATAGGAACACTGACCGGTTCAAGTGACATGGCTCTTTGACGCAGGATTTGTGTGATTTCAATTAATTAATTAATTTAAAATTGCACCCACAAATACAGTGTACAACATTGATTGTGGGCTGTTCCTTAAAATTTACTTTATAAAATGACACATCTAAGTGCCACTACAACTATAGGTACAAATCGAAATTTGCGCGTAGTTATTCGCTTGTGTGTTGTCATTTTATACAAATCCTAGGTATTTTTTTTAAACTTCCATAACGTTTATCGACTACTAGTTCCTGCCCTCGTCTTCACACGCATTGTTTCTACGGAATCGCTTAAAGGTTATTTCAATCAGAACAGATTTTGGTAAGTAGCATAATATGCATCGCATCGCAACTACTTATTGAAGGGACCGCTCTGTTCAGTAGTTTTGGCGCGAAGACGAAACAAACATCCATCCAAACTTTCGTGTTTTTTTTCATTACAAAATAATTTTTTATCAATGACATTATGTTACAAATAAGAGACACTTTCTGATATAGTTATGGTCGGAAATTTACTGACTACCTACCTTCTCTCACCTTTAATATGGAGTTTAATCTTTAGGATATTCTAATCATTTATTAACTAAGTACAGTGAACTGTATTTTTTACCGACTTCAAAAAAGGTGAAGAGTCTATGTTCGGCTGTAAGTTTTTTTTTTTCCGGACTAATTTTATGACTCTCTCTAGTGTATAGAGAATGAAGTGGAGATGCCAAATATTTCATAATATGTACAAATTTTATTCCCAAGGAATTGGAATTCTACTATGTATTTCTACCGCAAGTTTTTCAAAACAATCAAATTATAATAGTTGCTCCCGTAATATAGGTACTATATTGTCAGTTTCCTAAGTTATGTTCCTAACAGACAAAGGTTTCTCTGAGAGAACAAACTTGAACTCTGCAAGAACAAACAAACGGGTGAAACCGTGGTTTCCTTTTGTTCTTACATAGAAAACCGGTAATTAGCTCATGAATTTGCATCATGGGTGATTTAAGGTTTGGATTTATGTGAATTGACGTCAATTGGGTTACGTTAAAACCTTTTTTCGGCGGCACAAGGCACGTCCCTTAAAGAAGAACCCCAAATTCCCAAAAAGAAAACAATTAAAAATATCAGAAATAATTGTGTAAAATATGTACTTATGAACTATCTGTTTTCTTAGTTACTACCGTTTTTCCCCTCAGCTTATAAGTACAAGATTTTTTTATTATCTTCACCGTATTAAATACCAAAGGAACCTTTGGCTTATTTTTGCAAATAAATGTCCTATTACTAGATAATTACTATCTCTATCTAGAGTTTGTTTCATCAATGGACAATATAAGGATGAAAATATTTAGTAACATTTCCGCGAAAAAACCTTCTCCGATAAGTTCTAACAAAATATAGTTCGCGTTGTAGAAGAAAAACGACGCCAACTACAAAATGAAAAAATACCTATCAAAGCAAGACGTCTTAGACGTCATAGACGTCCTTCTTAGATGTCTTGCTTTGATCGGTATTTTTCATTTATTAGCAGAATTCGGACCCTGACGACGGACAGCTTGTACAATGTACGTAAGTATACGAGTATATGCCTTAGTTTGCGACCTTGACTAGGCCAACATGTGGATGGACCTTTATGGGTTATACCTAGATAAAAAACTTTATTTCGCTTAATTTGACGTTTAGTTGACTTCTACTTGCCTGTTTTCCTTGTAAAATATAGCCAGACTTGCTTTCATATGAAATGGCAATTCGAAATTCAATTTACGCGAGTGTCTTCAACACGCTGTTCGTGAGCAATGTCAGAGATCCAATAACTTCGGAGTATGGAGCAACGATCATATACAATACCGTAGTTTACCTTCTGTGGCATTATAATGAAACACGTGGGAGTTAACTTTTTGCAGTTTGTCATTTACAACTGGTTTATGGTTTTTACGTTTAGTTTTACCTGTGCCAATTTTGAGACAACAGAGAACAGTAGAAATTAAAAATTATTTATATCTTCCTAACGGTTGGAGTTACGGCCTTGTACTTTTTAATCAACTCAGTCGTCTCTCCAATTTTGACATTAATAATGTCAAAAACCACGCATAAAAAACTGACTTAGGTAATATTTATTTTATAGCAATATGACACTTGATTTGTACTTTGTTTTAGCGAGGGTTCATAGCAAATGGTTTATAATCTGCGCACAAATTCATACGTGCTATCTAAATTACTAGTAAAGCCTAGAAGAATTGTAAAAACCCGATTTTTTTCACATTTGACGTTCCACCCATACGCCTTCGAGACGTATGAAACTTTTGTACGGCATTTTGAATCATCATCATCATCATCAGCCTATATCAGTCCACTGCTGGACATAGGCCTCCCCTAATGAGCGCCATAGCGCCCTGTCTTCAGCTTGCCGCATCCAGCATCTGCCAGCAGTCTTTCGCAAATCGTCATCCCACCTGGTCGAAGGGCGTCCTACACTACGTTTGCCGAGTCGCGGTCTCCACTCAAGAACACGTTTACCCCAGCGGTTGTCGCTCTTCTCGCGATATGGCCAGCCCACTGCCACTTCAGCTTGCTAATCCTTTGAGCTATGTCCTTACCTACCTTGGTTCTCTGTCGGATGTACTCGTTACGGCATTTTGAATACGGTTTATTAATTCTGCTGTAATTTGTGGCCACCGCAAGATCACAAACCATAAAAAAACATTACAGAGGAGAATTTAAGAAGCAGCTCGCACTGGGTTGCTTCCGCTTTGATAAAGTCTTGGCTGGAGATGAGACGAACTAGATGGAACGAAGCTCACAATTTTACTAATAAAGTCTCATATTTATGTAAACATAGAAACATACAACGTGGTAAACCACGTGGTAAAAATAAATGTCTAGTTTTTCCTTTTCTCACTTTGAACTTGTAAGTCCCTTGAAAAAAACAAACTAAACTGTTACTAAAACTTCAACCACTAAACATTTCATCTTAGGAATTTTAAACCCCCATAAAGTGGCTGCCTTGTCGCCAGCGGTCGTAAAGACGTCATGGCTTTGCTTTATTACCTAACCCCCTATGGTCCCGATGAATTTGTATGAGGATGGGACGCGATGCGTAAATAAAATCACGGATAGAATGACAAGATGCTATACAAATTACGGTTGGATAAATGGTTATGGTTTGTGGTCTTTAGTTTTGTGGCGATAGAAAGCGAAATGGATTTTGTTTGGATAATATTTAATTTGTTAGTGATATATTTTTGGCAATTTTTGTATTATTATTACTAAATAAAAGGTCATAGTAACCATGTAGAAACGGTCTCGCATTCGTGTACTCAGAGACCCTAGCCCTGGGTCTGTGTTTCAGAGCTCTATTTCCAACTGGCATAATTTCCCTCAACACAAGTTATTATTAAAATAAAACCGACCAAGTGCGAGACAGACTCGCGCACAAAGGGTTCCGTACCATTATCTATTAAAACGGCAAAAAATTCACGTTTTTTGTATGGGAGCCCCACTTAAATTATTTGTTCTATTTTAATTGAACAATTAATTTTTAAAGTGAATGTATAACTAATATTCTGTGAATATTTCAGGCGTCTACCTGTTGTCGTTATCAATATCGAGGAAAAATAAGCAAAAAAATCACTTTTGTTGTATGGGAGCCCCCTTAAATATTTATTTTATTCCGTTTTTTAGTATTTGTTGTTATAGCGGCAACAAAAATACATCATCTGTGAAATGAATTTCAACTGTCTAACTATCACGGTTCATGAGATGCCTGGTGACAGACGGACAGCGGCGTTTTAGTTATAGGGTCCCGTTTTACCCTTTGGGTACGAAACCCTAAAAAAAGATTGATGTATTCTCGAATAAACACGCATTTAAGAAAGAGAAAACCGCGGGCCGACGCATATGTCAAAATTATTAAAACAATAGCGAAAGCTGTAATTTAATATTAACTTGAATGAATGAAATTAAGTTATTATCTGAATATCGTGATCGCTTTCCCTGTCATCATAATCATGCAGATTCTATGTAGGCGGATAATTGTTTTCGAATGCTTAGCAAAGAGCAAAACATTTATTTAAATACTAGCCGCGCCTCGCGGTTTCACCCGCGTAGTTCCCGTTCCCGTGGGAATTCCGGGATAAAAAGTAGCCTATGTCCTATTCCAGACCATAATCTATCTCTGTGCCAAATTTCATCCAGATCCGTTCTGGCGTGATTGAGTAACAAACATCCATCCATCTATCTATCCATCCATCTAAACTTTCACGTTTATAATATTAGTGAGATAGTGAGATAAACATTGAGAGGTTTATCGGAGGAAGCATAAGTCCAACAGTGGGCTCATAAAGGTTGTTGATGATATTAGCGTAGCCAGTAGATTTAAGTGTTGCTAGAATATCAAACAATCGGCCAAGAGTTTATTTTCCTTATGTTTTTTACATGTTTACAACAGGCCGACAAGATAGAAAGAAATTTTGCAAAACATTTTTTTTTGTTTGCAATAGTTTGCAGTTAGTTCATTGTTTCAGTTGTTAATAGTAGTTTTAATTTAATTCTATTATTTTATTATTTTTATTTTCTTTGTAATTAAAGATTTCATTTAGCAAAATTAAGGAATTATTCTATAGACAGAGTAGACAAAAATCTTCGAAAGTTGTAAGTCTGTTAGATTTGAAAATCTTTTCAAATTGTATTTTATGCAACTAAGTATTTTATGGAAGGTCCAAAAGATTACATTACCTCTGTCTACAAACACGATTTTAGTTTCGAAGAAAGTGACAGGGTAGGGCCTGCCACTTTATGGGCAATTCCATAAAGATGGCTACGTTATGGTCTAAGCCATTTTAATGGCGCACGTTGAAACGTTTAGAGAAATACCGTATATGGGATGATCGTTTCAATGTAAATTATTTCTGTTGATTTTACTTTCGTTCGAAATTTTTTATGATGGTCATAATTTAGGAAAACATTACGTATGTTTGCCATTTACGAAAAAAACTTTCGAGCTTTCGCGATATTTTTACCATGATTAAATTGTATCGAATATTTTTGGTAGAGCTAGTTTTTGCCCCTTTTCTCAAACACCGAGCCAACAAAATTCCACTTTAAATAAGGATAGGATACGAATACTCGACCTGTTTTCTTGCAAATTAAAATCGTGATTATGATTAATTATCTACTTACTATAAAATCCATAAAATCCCAAAAACTTCAAGCATGTGAAACGAAACCTCAAGACCGCTTCAGAAAAAACGAAATTACGAAATTGATGCCGTTTTACTCATTTAAATCAATTAATAATGGCCAATTTTGGTTGCCGCCGTTTTTTGCGTTGGTGGTCCCATTCCACTAATATGGAGAAGAATTGGGCCAGTTCATCCTGAGGTCGGACTTTCATTTTTCAGAAAGCAGAGGTATCATTTTATTGGTTTACTTATCAACAAACGCGTCCACAGCTGGACATGTGTATCTAAACAAAGGGGGTTTTGCCATAATCAAGCAGGCACGATGGCGTTGGTAAAAATACACAGAAGGAATCTGCTGTCCTTCTACTGAAATGTTCCTTAAATCGGCTGTGATGACATCCGGGGGCGGAGTTGATGGGTTCAATTCTTACATACCTCCTCAACCCACAACCTCACAAGCCTATAATGGTGCACTGCTGGACGCAGGCCTTCCTCAGATAATCGCCTTACTGGTTTTTATCTCATGGGGGGTGCCCATTAACCCCCACGCCGGGTATGCGGGTTGGGGATCGCAGTTCAGTGGTGGATCTATTCTGTAAGAGACGCTGTTGCCCAACCCCCGGTGTATGCCCCTTAGTCGCCTCCTACGACACCCACGAGAGTTTGGATGATGCAAATTCTAAGCCGGCACCACACGGCACCTACCATACCTTCCTAATTATCGTCAATATCATAATTCTCGCCCAAACTGGGAGCTATGCGATAAACCAGCCGTTGATTCACGTTTCTCATCCCATTTCCTTGGATTTTATATCGCGTTATCATATAGAAATTACTTGAAACTAAAACCAAGTCCACTTCACTTCATACAATTTGATTATTTTTAATTCTGTCATTAAAATATTCGTTAATGAGTTAGGATTCGTGATTGGCACTGGGCTGGAATTGTTGTCAAGAGTAGCCCTCCCCTCCTGAAACTCTATTTAACAGAGAGACCCCAACGCTTTCGTGATCCTTGACGATTTTCAATATAAATTTGGAACGGTGTAACAAATTTCATCGGAGGAACAGTATAGAAAATTGAAATTGGTTTCGATGCGGCGATCCGTTGGAGCTTTCAACTAAGCCTCAATTTTAGCGACGCCGGAATAACAAGCTGTCTCAACAATCAACCAGACCGTATATTTTTGAAATACTGGACGCGCCTTCGCATGCAATTTTTGAGAGTCGTTTTGCTATTTCTCACTGATCAAGCTATGAAAATTTATATGAGGTGGCGTATACGACGCATGCGGTTTTTTGAGAACCGTTTTACTATTTTCCACGGTTCACTTACATCTATGAAAAACCCTTTGCGTTTTTTAAGCACTAAAATTCTTCACATATTATCGCTTTTATAATATTTTAGTAGGTATGTTATGATAAAATTTTGTTCGAGAAAATTATTATAAAAGAAAACTAAATAACTATATTTGGAACAAAACAGAAACACACATAAGTCAATGCTTTCGCATTGACGTTAAATTGTATCATGAGCTAATAAATTTATCAGATTGATTAAAAAAACCATATCTGCATTCTTTAACGACAAACCTGATATATGCGTGAGATAAATTTGTTCCACATAATCCGTAGCTTAAAATGTCTGCTAATTAGTAAATTAAAATAGAGACATTAGAATAATTAACGAAAATATGCAGGCGTTTAATAAACTTTTTATCATGCCATCAAAAACAAGAGATCATTAAATTTTAAATTAGAATGCCGCTGATTATTAATTAAAGAGACTTAGTTTTAATCAAAAAAGATTGAACAGTCAAAGACAGATTAAAAATATTATGAAAGTATTCCCGTTTGAGCACCTATTTTTAGGGCACCTATGCATTGAGCACCAAAGGTAGGTATTCCCATTTGAGCACCAATCAATATATTAACGTGGTGCTTAAATGGGAACAAGAAATAAAATTTGATTCTATTCCCCATTGAACAACTACGGTGCAGTAGCTTCTAGTGAAGGGGTTTACCCAAGTAGGTAGATTGAGTAGGTACTTACGTGTGTACATAATACCTCACCTTCTTAATTATTGGAGTAAAAAGTGAAAAAAGACCTAGAGACTAGACAAAAATGAACATCAAAAAGTTCTTTGAATTGAAATAAATCTTCAAAAGCTTTCAACTAATTTTTCCCATGTACGGTTATTTCTTGTTTGTGCGCTGTGACGAGTTTGTTGAGTGTACTGAAAGCATGGATGCAAAATAAAATTTGATGCGAGTAAAGAAGCTAACATTTTCTCCAAACATTTTGACGTAGTCTTTTCAATCGGCAGCGAGTAAAAGAAGTACTGAAAAAATACTGCTAAAAGAAAATTCAAACATATTTTTAGACATCAGCTAAAACTTAAGTATCACTCGACTATTCACCAACGGAATTTTAAAAGCATTTTATTCGGAAGCTCGCTCATACAATTCAAAATTCCCTGTGTGTATTTTTTCAAATTTCAATCACGTATTTATTCTGACTTGCTCAATGACACTCATCAATGACCCAAAATTGTAATGTATTTGAGTCCTTAAATAATTCATGAAATTTGCAATACGATGACTAACTCCAAATTACAATATTGAAAGGTATACGTGCCAAGGATAGAAAAGGTTGGCGTCTACTAAACATATTTTGTGTTATAAAGCACCTATAAAGCCCTTTGATTTCCTGAAAAACAGTATATTAAACGTGATACGTTATGAGTTAGAAATCACAAAAAATCTCTATAGCAACTTGAAATTATACTCCTTTATAAAATTATAGGTCACTGCAACAGCGTTCTAGCCGAGCCTGTTTCAGACAGACTAGAACGTTAAGAAATGAAATAAGTTCCCAAAAATTATCGGTTTCGGCGGGACTCGAACCCTTCGAGCATGCAATAAAAAAAACCAAGCATTTGTTTAGCAGTCCACTGCTAAACAAATGCTTGGTTTTTTTTATTCGAAGAAGAAACAGTTGTACTTACTATTTATACAAATTTACACCACAACTACTAACTAATAATATTATGTCCTCGCATTTAGTAGCTAAAAAACTGCTTGACGCGAAAGAAAAATGGAGACACAGCTCTCTCTCTCGTTAACAAAAGTAATTACAATTAAGTAAACTAAGAGTAACCACTAACAAATTCACAAAATTACTAACAATAATTAACAAGAAATTATACAAGACAAGAACTGTTCAATCGTTTATCAAACCACAAAAGGGTAGGTCATCATAACAGTGTACTCCGACGTCTAGGATCGTAGCCTGTCTGAAGTTGGTAACAGTTTACCAAACATTAAATCATACACAAACACTACAGATGAGTGACATCATCTCAGCGTGTGTGGTCTAAAGGTTATCGATGACTTATCTATAGGTACTATCTCATTTATTAAATATACCTACCTAGCTAAGAATAAAATAAAGGCCTTTAAAAAGAACGGTAGAAAAATAATAACAGATGTATTAAAGTAGATGATATTTCACTGAAAGGACAAGCTAGAATCTGATTATTTTTTATGAAAATAAACATTAATGTTATTAGTTATTCATATTATAAATGTACCTACAGGCTTTCTTTCAGGAAAATTGATAAACTGAATATGCAATTTGATAGTGTTTATTTTGAGCCTTCGGAATTTTCATAGTTTGTTACATAATGTATATATAACTAACTATAAAGATATAGACTATTTATCAAATCTGTAAGTATATTATCGCTCTCCTGAAAATTAAGGTTTTTCAAATTGTAACACTAATTTAGCGGAGGTGCAAAATATCTCGGATTCTAAATTGGAGTATAGTACGTTAGACATTGATAAATATATGGTTGTTTTGAAAAGTACAAGACATTTTCACAAAAAATCATATACGAAAATCTTCAAAATAACAAATTAAACCGCTGATGTCTTCACTACCGCCTTTGACTCGAGCCGCAGCAACGAAACGCAAATATTACGTTTAGGCAGAAGTACCTTTGCTAGCACTTACGAAACGCAGCAAATCTGTGTTGGTTCTGTGCATTCTTCACGTGTGATGTGATTAGATAGCCATACAAATAAAATAGCTAACTGTGTGTTAGGCTTACGTAGACAGGGTTCCGTATCTACACTCGTATCTGTGATTATACTAAGAAGTTTTGATATGTAAAAAAAAAATCGATGAGGATCAAAAGAAAGTCACCTTAGTGATACCTAGGTGCACACTAGTGGGTCACAACCACAACTGTTCAAAAACCTATCTTCTGAAAATCACATTAAAAGGCTTAATAATATATTTTGTTAATTATTAATGCCATAAATTTAGCTCACAAAACATGATTGTAATCCGCTTTTTGGAAGTGAGCACGTATCTCTCCGGACTCGTAACATTTTTAGACCTGTGTTTTTTTATTTGTGAATAATTTTCAAAACATTCAAAGACACCAAGTTTAAGTACTATATTACAAAACTACAACCGTTAATATTTACCAAATAAAAAACATAAATTATCATCGAAACCATCGCAAGCCCGGTGGTCAGTCCGTATATCTGACAGAAGTTGACAAATCACATACAAAACTGTCAAATATTGACAAATCACATACAATTCAGACAAATTGCGTCCATTGCCCGTTTGTCAACAGCCTATTGTTTTGTGTTTTGACGCTGAGATTTAAGATTAGGTACTTTGGGTAGGAATTTCTTTCGAGAAGTTTACTTTCGAGTTTCTTGAATTCTAGATCTTCGTTCTTGGAAAATTTCGCTGACTACGGATGCTTCTCGTAATTATTTATCGAATGATTTCGCATGGTAAAATACTATTATATGAATAATAATTCTATGTTATGTAATGACTAGCAGCGCCTTGCGGTTTCACCCGCGTAGTTCCCGTTCCCGTGGGAATTCCGGGATAAAAAGTAGCCTATAATAATGATAAATTTCATCCAGATCCGTTCAGTCGTTCTGGCGTGATAAAGGAACAAACATCCATCCATCTATCCATCCATCTAAACCTTCACGTTTATAATATTAGTGAGATAGTGAGATTACTATGTCTAACAGTTATTTAGTACCCATAACACAAGCTCTGCTTATAATTTGGGACCAGATAATGCTGTGTGAATAGTCCAGCATTACTTATTTATTTCCATTTTAGATGTCAAAAATGTAAAGGTTGGTAAGGTAGGGGTGGTAATGCGGTGTGCGTCTGCTTGTCCTGGAGTGGAAGGGAGATGGTGGTATCAGGTCATGTAGTTCCTGTGAGCATTCTCCGAAATGTATCCTATAAAAGCTAAACGTGATTACTTTTTATCTTTTTATTGACAAAATAACATCAGGTCCTATACCCAAAATGACAAAGCTTTATGTGCGAGTTGAAGATATATGATAATTATGAATGTTAGCACGCTAACCCTCTGTAAAAACATGTATACATTATGGTCGGCAGGTAGAAAATGCCTCGGCATTAAGCCCACCCTTTGTAACTTATTGCAATAAAGTTGTAAAAAAAACCTTACTAATATTATAAATGTTTGTTTGTCCTTCCTTCACGCCCTAACTAAGCAACCAATCGACTTGATTTTTGGCATAGAGTTAGTTGAAGGGAGGGAGAGTAACAAAGGCTCCTTTTTGACCTGGTAAAACATCAAATTCCCATCGGTAACTTACGAGAATAATCCCCCTAGAAATCTGAAATTCGAATTTAATGCGGGTGAAATGCGGTTTCACCCGCTTTTAATTCGAATTTCACAGCTAGTAAATAAATAAAATATATTTTCTTTATTCCAAAAGTAGGGTCAGTCTCACAAGACATTATTTTCTGTGAGTAGTGTCACAATGGTGGGAACAGAACCGACCACGGAAACCATCACTCATTGTACCTACCATAATTGCAGTAATCCTAAAAAGATAGCGGATGGTCATTAATTTCATATTTATTATGATTTGTCGTTCAATACTAGTTCAGTCAAGAAGTTTAGATAAGAGTTTAGCTTTCTTTTGTTTTGTTTTGATAGCGACACCTATACACGCTATGACAAATTCTAGCAAATATATATTTTATTTATTTAGTAAGAGATCACAAAATTATACGAGAATCCCTGCGTGATAAATTCAAAAAAATAAACATAATGACAGTACCATGTCAATATATTTATGAAAACTTGTTGTATACTCATAAGAATATCAATCGGTTCCCTAAAAATAGAGATATATATAAATTAATAAAAAGGGTACCTTACCAATTGATTGCTTTCTTTTAGGAGCCGTGACGTTTAACGTGAATCTGGCGAGAAAATGTATACCAAACAATCTATTTTCTTTTGTTTTTGAATGAGAATACCTGATAGGAAACGTAAGAGTAAATAAAAACCGGCCAAGAGCGAGTTGGACTCGCGCACGAAGGGTTCCGTACCATTATCTATAAAAATGGCAAAAAAAACATGTCTGTTGTATGGGCCTCCCTGAAATAAATGTTTTATTTAAATTAATTTATTAATTTTTAAAGTGAATGTTTATCTAAGAAATCTGTGAATATTAATTTTATTCTGTTTTTTAGTATTTGTTGTTATAGCGGCAACAAAAATACATCATCTGTGAATTCAACTTACTCATTATCACGGTTCATGAGTTACAGCCTGGCGACAGACAGACAGAGGGACACCAGTCTTAGTAATAGAGTCCCGTTTTACCCTTCGGGTACGGAACCCTAAAAAGAGATTCCGTATTTTATAAGCAATACTGCCTTGATGAACTTTACTGACACTACCTATTAAATTAATTAAGTTACTGAAATTTAAATGGAATTAATAACATTAACACCCCAAGCACACTGCGTCAGACAGGTACACCGAAATTACTTACCTAACACATTACACAATTTCATACAAAACCGCAGCTAATTTCCCATCAGCTTTCTTACATCACGGCACTCCCACTAGTCTCGACTCCAGGGTTCGCCTGCGAAAGCCTAGCGTAATTGGCGAAAGTTTGCCACGAAATTTGAATACAATGGTGCACGCATACAATTTTGCCATGAATAAAACATAGAGGTACCTATTGATCTGGTTGTTTTTATGCAATTATTGAAGGTTTGAGCTAACTGTAGTACGCATTTTTACAAAAAACGCTTTCTTTGATATTAATTTGATAAAATTACATTTTCATCAAGAGAAAAATGTGTCAATATTCCACAGATAAATAAAATGAGTGTAAAGAGGGTACCTCCACTGTAATATCGATAAAAAAAACAATTAAATGTTTGGAATTTACATTAGGTTTAACACACGGAGGTATGTTATGACTATTATGTTGTTTCAGATTTCTATACAAAGCGGAAATTGTTTAGAACTTAGTGCGTGCGCATGCATCAATTGACTCGCACCTTTACTGTTGAAATAATTTTGTGTTTCATTAAATGCGTGTGGGTGAATGGTTTCTACATAAAATATGCATACAATATGCATTTCGCAAAGTCATACAAAGGTAAAAGAGCCTAAAAGAGACTGCCTCGTTGGTCTAGCGGTCCCGGGTTCAACCTCTGGTAAAAAGTTCCAGGTTCAAATCCAGGGTTAGGCCTAAAAATTAACATTAATAAAAAAAAATGCTGGACAATTCACACAGCATTATCTAACTCCAAGCTAAGCAGAGCTTGTGTTATGGGTACTAGATAACTGATATACATAATACAATACATTCCATAGATATTTTTTATTATACATAGAAAACGACCAGAACACCCGGAACAAATACCTGCAGATTGTACAAATATTTGTCCAAGGCGGGAATCGAACCCGCAACCTCCTGCGTCGCAGGTGGACCTTCGCCCACCGCGCCACAGAGGTCGTCGACATTGTGATTTTAGATTTGAAAAAAAATCTGAGTAGCAAAAAGTCGGGAAGTTGGCGGTTTCTCAGCCTTGGAAAATCTCTTTCAGTTTCTTCTTTCCTAAAATCTCAAATCATTCACACAGCATTATCTAGCTCCAAGCTAAGCAGAGCTTGTGTTATGGGTACTAGATAACTGATATACATAATACAATACATTCCATAGATATTTTTTATTATACATAGAAAACGACCAGAACACCCGGAACAAATACCTGCAGATTGTACAAATATTTGTCCAAGGCGGGAATCGAACCCGCAACCTCCTGCGTCGCAGGTGGACCTTCGCCCACCGCGCCACAGAGGTCGTCGACATTGTGATTTTAGATTTGAAAAAAAATCTGAGTAGCAAAAAGTCGGGAAGTTGGCGGTTTCTCAGCCTTGGAAAATCTCTTTCAGTTTCTTCTTTCCTAAAATCTCAAATCTGCCAAAATATATACAGATCCTTTCATAAAACCAAAGTGACACTCAAAAAACCCTCTACAAAATAATAATCAAGAAATTCGATCATAAACCTTTTCGGAAAGACAAATTTTCTTTCACATCAATATGAAATTAGGCCTTTGATTAAACCCCCTGGTAAATTCAAAATGGATTGAGGGCCTGATCAAATTTCCATACCCTCCCTTCAAATAGGTTTCGAGGGTCACAAGTTACTTAGAATAGAATAGAATAGAATAGAATATAATTTATTTTGTTAAAAGACTTGCACATACTTATACTAAAATACACAATAAACTTAGAATAACATACAAAAATGTAAGCCCAGTAACAAAATGGCTCTGCCTAAGCATGAGTTGGTTGACTAGCAAGCTAGCAACCAACGCTGGTCTTCCGTCAGAGCCACTTGCTGGCTTGTGACAAAGTAATATTTTGACGGTCTGTGTAGCTTTTCAGTCTAAGTGACATCCGTAACGTCCGTTTTGTATGGGTCATTTTACTTTAATTAAATTAATGAACGCCCGGGATTTTGTAGCCCCATCATCATCATCATCATAAGCCTGTACTAGTCCACTTCTGGACATAGGCCTCCCCTAATGAGCGCCATAGCGCCCTGTCTTCAGCTTGCCACATCCAGCATCTGCCAGCAGCGTTTCGCAAATCGTCATCCCACCTGGTCGGAGAGCGTCCTACCCTACGTTTGCCGAGTCGCGGTCTTCACTCAAGAACACGTTAACCCCACAATTGTCGGTTCGGTACTTCTCGAGATATGGCCAGCCCCATGATAGAATAAAAATATTATAAAAAACCTGCATATAATATAACCGTTGTTTTACACAGCGTAACCAGTAGCCTCGCGTCTGAAAGAACGGTTTAAAGTTTGAAACCGTATCGGTAAAAATATATATTGTCTGAGTTTGGCGTTTAGTTAAGCTTCAAACTCGGCAAAGATACCTTTGCAAACCAAAATGAATTGATACCCATCGAGAAACATACTAGTCAAAACCGAGAAAACTAATAATACATTTTTGGTAACAGTCAAAACGAATCGTGCTTACCCACATAGATAACGGTTTCATTTACTTTGAAAGAAACTTATACAAAAACATGTCTAGACATCGACTTCAATAAAACTATGTTTGTTTATAACAAAACTACTACTTCAAGTGCATATCCATATAACTACAATTTCATGCTAACTATTTAAAGACGTTAAAGACTTTTATCTGTCACAAAAGTGAATATTGGTACTAAATTATGTTTTTTTCTTTGTTCTTGGTATTTATTTATTCCATGTATATTATCTATTTTATAAAGTATTTTTATGTTAATTTACGTTTCTCCTTGCTTATGAATATTTAATAATTATTATTATGTATTATGTTGTATACACCCTTGCCTTTCTTAAATTTTCAAATTTCTTCCATCCAAAGGTTGCCTGGAAGAAATCGCTGCTAAGCGATAAGGCGCCCATTGTACGTTACGTATGTTTAATGTTTACATCTGTTTCTTTTAGTTTTATTTTGTGGTGTACAATAAAGAATTTTGTATTGTATTGTATTGTATTTCAAAAATAAAAATGTAAAATAATTTTTAATTTATCGAATTTGTAATTCAAGCCAATAAAAACTAAAGCGTCGCTCACGACATTTCACGACCAATTAGGTTGTGTTAAGAATTTTTAAACAGTATAACTGCTGATAATTGTATAAAAAATCCGCTGCAAACCGGTTTTAAAGTCAAAACTAGTCAGTGTGCCCCGCCGAGTGAGTTTTTATTGCATACAATGCCGGCAATGTCGCCAGAGAAGAAAAACTTAGCTTGGTACAAGTGATAGGAGCTTCGCAGGGTTAAAAAGTTTTATGGAAATAGAGCCGTGACGGTCATGGCTCCAACAGACCCCAAAAGGCAACCTGTGGTTGTTGTAATAGTCGACCAAGGGACCTAACAGAGGTAGACCAGCAGGTTCTTTCTTTCTCCGTGTATTTTTAACACCGCAAATCACCAAACCGCCTTCCTAGCGTTGTGATTAAGGAAAAATCCCTCTTTCTAAGCAAGAGAAGTTAAGATGCAAGCTAAGAATTCACTCATAGTAGTTCAAAGTTCATTTATTAATAACTATTGTGTTACATGTCATATTAATAATAATCCAATTAAAATTATTAAATAATGTATTTATAAATAATTCAATCGACGAATAGGTAGGTACATGAAAAATACAACATTATCACCCAGAACATCCCTACAAACATTTACAGATTGACACAAACACAACCTGCAGCCTGTAGATCAAGTTGTTTGTGTTGGGGTTTGTCATGTTATTCACTATTGCAATCCTTAACTCTTTTATAGCAACGCACATGTCCTGGGGTGATGACCATGACGCGCCCCTTGCGGGTCAAGGCTGGACAGTGAATAGGTTAACAGTCAAATCGGCACCAAGGTATTGGAGAACGCTGTTCCTATCATCAGAGGAACAGCGTTTGTAAAAAATAAACATATCATTCCCAAGCTTTACACAATTTAATTTTAAAGGTTATATTTTCAAGCCGCCACGGATATAATAATAAATATTATGGGCATATAAAATATCATCTCTTAAATAAACTACAAGCACTTGATCCCAGATGTCGCCAAAAAAATTGAGAAATGTCGCATTGTCTTACCATTTTAAATCGTTGCGCGTACGACTCGTTGCAGCAGATGACATGGACGTGGAAATCTTCAGTAGGGATAGCAGAAAAAGCGATGCACAATCTATGTTAAATACTTAAGTCGCTAAATACTTAATGGCAATTGATGGGGTTTTATAGGTAGGATGTGCCTTGTTGAGCCGATCAGTTTAAATGCGGATTATTTATTGAACTACTTAGGAATGGCTAATATGAGGTGAACCAACTATGTAGTTAAAGTTAACCTTAGGTTTTTTCACCCCGCTACTGGCAGATAATGGTTTTCCCGTAACAGTGTAACAAGGATCTAAAGTGGCGTAAATATTTTCATTCCGCGGGATAACTATTAAAATTCATAGTAAGTATTTATTAAAGAATTATATTTAAGTTTCTGAGAAGGTCTTAAAAATGTCACTGAAGCTCAAGTTGTATACACCTTGCTAGCTATGCATTTTGAGAGTTAGCTAATTACATTACTTATATACCAATTACTTATATATATTACTTATATATTTATTACATACCAAGACTAAGAAAAGAAATAAGTTCCCAAAAATCGAAAATTTTTGGGAACTTATTTCATTTTTTAGAGATACCCAAAGTGCGGGAACCCAATTTTTTTCCAAAAAATAAATGACCAGCCTCGCCGATACCAAACTAGATACAAACACAACCTTGTCATGCCGCATCAAAATTAAAAATCCACCAATCCTCCCCCAACTCGATGGCGGTAAAAATTTACAACACTTTACCAGAAAAACTAAAAAGTATAGAAAAAAATGACATGTTTGAATCCAAATTAAAAGCGATACTCATAAAAAAATGTTTTTACGAACTTGACGATTTCTTCAATGATAAATTTAGCGACTCGTAATCTTTTTAATAGGTATTGAATGCATTATTATTAAGTAAGTACATCATAAGTAGAAAGGCATGAAACCTGGCCTGTCTTCCATTGCAACACCCTAAATGGGTACATACTGTGAACATTTTATGAACACTCACCTAACTACTAAGACCTGACTGTATGAATGCAATAAATAAAATACTGAAATACTGAATACGGGTAAGCACTATAACAAAAAACATTACCGAGACTATTTTACTTTTTGACTGAAATAATACTCACTTACTCTTTTACTAAACTAGCCCACTAAATAACTTTTTTACCGTCTGTACTTCCCAAAATAATTGAATGCGGACGTTGCTATAAAAGGGTATCCACGATTCACAAAAAAATCAAGCACTTGAATGAATGAAGCAAGTACTGAATGAAACATTCCGTTAGCTGTCTGAATGTGAATGAAAATGCATTAAACATTATCCATAAACTTTAAGATAGTCATTTCATTTTTTTGGGAACGGTCATTGATAAATGAGAACGCTGGGTTTTTTTGATACTGACAATATAAATATTGTAGCGAATTTTATGCTTATAGCCGGTCTTACGGGGCGTAGTGTACCGTGCGAGCATGATACGAGTACGTTACGCCGCGCCGTGCGCTAAAATCCGTCTCGTTGCTGGTTGCGTTGCGAGCGCGATCTTTCCCCGTACTGATTGCACAAACGCTCGCTGTGTAACGTTACATTACGCGCCGGAGTTTATATTATAATACCTACGTACGTACGATTTAAGTTGTTTGTGAATAATCTATCTATTTATCTTAGGGAATTTCTCGCAGTAGGTATTCGGTAGTAGGATGCAATGCGTTCAATTTTTGAGAACGAAACGAAAACAAATGTTTTCATAAACGAATTAATAACCCATACCAAGGACTCCGATTAAGTTTTTTTTTATTTCAATCTATCCGCACACAGGCACAGGTTAATTCATAAAATCAACAAAAAGAGCAGTTGAATTATAAATTCTTCCATTCAATGAGTTTCTACTTGAATTCAGTTCACGTATTGCCTGAATAATGCAGGATTCATTTTAAATTCAATGGAATTTTGTAGCCGTTCGATTATTTTTTTGCTGGTATCGAAATTCATTGTTTTATTTTCAGGTTAAAAAGAAAGAAAGAAAGAAAATACATTTATTTGAAACCCAGAAACATAAATATTAGATACATTACAAAAATAGATATTTAGTTACAAAAACAGACTCAGGAATTATGAGAGGTTGACAATATAACACAAATTATAGACAAAGGCCTTTTTTAAGAAATGAAATAATTTAATAGGCTGTTTTTTTTTAAATGAGAACATTTATTTAAGGAAAATTACAATAAAAACAGAATTCAATTATAATTATGATTATTAGGCTTAGTTGGTTGGAGCACACCAGCACTGAGGGTGGGGCACGGGTTCGAGTCCCGCCGAAATCGAAAAATTTTGGGAACTTATTTCTTAGATACCCAAAATGCGGGTAAGTACTAGAACAAAAAACCTTAAAAAACCTTAAAGGCCTTTTATATTCCACAGATAATCAAAATAAGCGGCAATTACCAGTGAAATAGTATGATGCACTCACGAATTCATCTGAGTTGTATTGCTGACTAGCTGTTGCCCGCAGCTTCGCACGGTTTTTTCATGCAAGTAGCCTATGTCCGTTTTTACGTATTTACCTCCCTGCCAAATTTCATAAAGATCCGTTCAGCCGTTTACGCGTGAAAGGTAACAGACCGACATACAGAGTAATTTTCGAATTTCTAACATTAGTATGGATAAGGACTTTAGTGGTTTTAGGCCCGTATTATGAATTTGACTGAGCTTGCTCAGTCATGTTCTCGTCATAGATCTATGTGTTAGTGACGTTTATGCCATAAAAAGCATCATTCGAGCATAGATCGATGACTGAGCAAACTTTCATTACGTGCCTCAATGTGTTAGGTTCTGGCAATTATTTAAGCTCTACGATATATTATTTGACGCAGAAACATAATAACATGTCTATCGACTAAAATAGACTTGTTACAACCACGACACGGAAAACTTTTTCAAACAGCAAATATGTCAAAAACTAAAAAACCCGACTAAAATACTAGAATAGACTTGCTACAACCACGACACTGCAAACTTTTTCAAACAGCAAATATGTCAAAAACTAAAAAGCCCAGAAATAAAACAAGTTTGCTTGTTCTATTTTGTCGGTGCTCTACCATACATAATTTGCTACCTAGACGCTGGTATTTTCTCGTCCTCCGAAAATGGTAGTCTGTCGGACTATTCCAACAAAACAATTGGTAGTTGCGGTTAAAAATAATGCGGCAGTTTATATGCGTGGGAGTTGTCCTGTCGACGGTTGGTTCTGTTCTTCCTTTTGTAGGGTATGGATATGGGTGTAATAACAATTAAAATACAAATAGATATGTATAGGCTACTATTTTCTTCAAATAACGCGTGCGAAGCCACAGACAAAAGCTAGTTAGAATAAAATTATTATACCATCATTATCTAACATATAAAAAAACTTAATGTCCCGTTCGTACCACCAACTTCATCCCACAAGTGGGACGAATGAGATTTTAATAGGAAACTGAATTAAAATTATATCCCGTTCGTCCCGGTGGGACGTTTTTCGAAGTCGGCATAATAATAATAATGCTGGACAATTCACAGCATTATCTAGTTCCAAGCTAAGCAGAGCTTGTGTTACGGGTACTAGATAACTGATATACATAATATAATACATATATAGATAGATATTTTTTATCGTCATCGATAAAAATGGAATCATAGTCTGTAGTTTAAAGACATAGTCTGAAATAATGCCTTATAAGATTTCCATTCATTACCTTTCGATACTTCATTTTTATTAGCTTTCCTATTTCGTCTCATCTCAGTTAATCTCTTTAGATGCACGTAGACTACCCGTGAGCACCAGTCGCCCTACACCTTTACAGCAATAACTTACTCAAAGCTGGGATTATTTCACGGTAGCTTGTTGCCGACAAATAGCTTTCATAAACTGGCTACCGATGGTTC
This sequence comes from Eupithecia exiguata, assembly GCA_947086465.1. NCBI lineage: Eukaryota > Metazoa > Arthropoda > Insecta > Lepidoptera > Geometridae > Eupithecia > Eupithecia exiguata. Next base: position 3,102,691 of record OX352246.1, read on the forward strand.
TAATACGGTTTATCAAAATCCTTTTAAGCATAATAAAAATTGCTTTCGACTGTTTTTATACAGGATGATTGATAATCTGAGCAATATGACACGAAGTAGCAGATAAGTTTACCTGAAGCTATTTAAAGAAAGTTTATCAAATTCCTGTAGATTGCTTGCAACAGTCTGCAGTTAGCTCAATTGTTTCAATTATACTAGTTTTAATTTAAGTCTATTATTTGATTGCAATCTTCGTTGTTAATAAAGATTTTTCCTACGTATTCAGCCGTGACGTTATAACATTGCGCTAACTATTTCATGGTGTTATAAACCATCAAAAAACTGAAGAAAAAAAAACGACGTCTATTTTCTTAGCTATCTCAATAATTTCTTTTTTCATAATTAACAGTAAAATACCCTTATATTGATAAAGTTCTTGCATGCTATGCTCTCCTATTACTAGTATTATCGTAACTTCAAACAACATTAAAATACGAAACCTTGTGTTACGCAACTACTGAAGTTGAACCAAGAACAAACAACATCCTGTATAAACTTTACTGGTGTCTAAAATCTAAACGGCTCGTCCTGATCTCGTCTAAGAAGCTTAACTTTAATAATGTATTCAAATCCTTTGCTTTTAGAATGTGGTGCTTGCTTAATAAGAAGCTGAGTTTCTAAGATCATTGGAAAAACTTACGTGAAACTTTAAAATTTCAAAAGAGAGAGACAGTTGATACTTTTGAGTTTACCTACACAGCCGTATGACATGACATTTCGCTTACTCTTTCATGGTGTTTAAAAAAAGATTATAATAAAACCGGCCAAGTGCGAGTCGGACTCACGCACGAAGGGTTCCGTACCATTATCTTTAAAAACGGCAAAAAAAACACGTTTTTTGTCTGGGAGCCCCCTTAAATATTTATTTCATTCTGTTTTTTAGTATTTGTTGTTATAGCGGCAACAGAAATACATCATCTGTGAAAATTTCAACTGTCTGACTATCATGGTTCATGCATGAGATACAGCCTGGTGACAGACGGACAGACGGACAGCGAAGTCTTAGTAATAGGGTCCCGTTTTTACCCTTTGGGCACGGAACCCTAAAAATTAAAACTTTGATTTGAATTTCAATTTATTTTAATATGATGAACTTATAATAATTAATACTATTTAACGGGTATTTATCGCGTTTCTTTACCTATTTTTCCCGACGTTAATAAAAAATAGTATTAATAATTATGTGTTCAGATCGCGTAAGTTTAAAAATATTTATGATGAATTAAAACAAACATTTTCCGACTGCTTCTTGCCTAAGCTATCTTAATAATATATTTATATACTAGCAGCGCCTCGCGTTTTCACCCGTGTAGTTCCCGTTCCCGTAGGAATTCCGTGATAAAAAGTCAAAAGCCTATGTTCTATACAAGACTATAATCTATCTCTGTGCCAAATTTCATCCAGATCCGTTCAGCCGTTCTGGCGTGATTGAGTAACAAACATCCATCCATCTATCTATCCATCCATCCATCCAAACTTTGACATTTATAATATTAGTGGGATTTTTCTCTTAAAGAGAAAAATATCCTATTAATTACGAGGTTCTGTTAAAATACCAAGAAGCTCTTAAAAGGTTACCTAATAACAAATGAGAACAAATTCTTAGAAAGAACAGGTATTAAGTGAAGCGTGGGCGTAATTTAATGTTTTAATGTTAACTAACTTTTACTTTATCTTGTTACTTATAAATCTGATGAAACGAAGATTTACAGAGAAACTTGCTTCTGTAGTGTTGCATGTCAAGGGGGAAAAGAGGAATAAGAAAAAAACGTTGAGGGGGAATTCTGGACTTTTTTAAATTAAGTATCTGGTTTTCCCACTTAAGAGGAACTGTCAAGAGGAAAAACTGAAATAAGCACTGAAATAATTTTTCAGAGATGATGAGATTTTCAGAGTTCAAATAGCTTTCTGGTCAACTCACAGCGAGACGCAATGCGACGCGACGCTGCGCGCGTTTTTATTCAAAATATAACTATATTTAGTACACAAAAAGGTACAAATTTTATTGACATAATACGAAAACACGACTAATGACTGTCTGTCTGTCTGTTACCTTTTCACGCAAACGGTTGAACGGATCTTGATGAAATTTGGCAGAATGGTAAATAGTATCCCGGGGACGGACGTAGGCTACTTGAAAAGCACGTGCGAAGCCGCAGGCAGCAGCTAGTTACGATTATGAGGGTTAGTGTTTTTATTACATTTACATTTTCATAAGGTAGGCACTTACCGCGCAACTTCTGTTTAAGATAAAAGCTTCATCTTACAACTCCCTGAAGGTTTACCTCGGTTCACTTACCTGAAACAAATAAATAAGGTAAATTTGTTAGAATTTAGTTTATTCTGTAGAGACTGAAGTTTTCGATTTGGCAATTACTTATTTACAGTTATTTGAGAGGTATTCCATTTTATATTGAGTGAGTTTTTAAATATCCTTACTTAGTTCCCTAAAAAGGTACTTAGGTTCAGTCTACGATTAAAATGTCTGTAAGGTCAATGTTTCAGATTCTGAGGTATATTAAATAGAAAGTGGTATAGAAATTAATAAATTTTCATCTGTTTTGATGAAACGTCCCTTTTTTAACCGACTACTCCGAAAAAGAACTATCTCGTTTTTCGAAGTCGGTATGTACCTATCATCATACCTAATCATAATCATAAATCATTTATTTGAAGGAATGTTGGTATAAATTAATAAATATTCATCTGTTTTGACAAAACGTCCCTTTTTTAACCGACGACTCCGAAAAAGAACTATCTCGTTTTTCGAAGTCGGCATGTATCATCGGCATACATACCTAATCATAATCATAAATCATATATTTGAAGGAATGTTGGTGTAATAATGTCTTAATAATAAAGTGATAGCTCCAATGCATTCTGCCTCGTCAAGGTGAGCAAAAATTATTACTATGTCTAGTAAAATAATATCAGATATTTAATACAAAAAAAATCATAAAAGTCAAATATTTGTGTGATACTTATGTTAGGTACCAGGTTGCGGGGCAATTTAGCTAGCGTCTTGGGCACGCTTCCGACTGGTATTGATATGGATCAGTTAAGCTACCTGTAGATTGTTTGCAACAGTCTGCAGCTAGCTCAATTGTTTCAATTGTCAAAAACTAGCATTTACTACAGAAAGAATTGAGTTAACTGCAGACTGTTGCAAACAATGTACAGGTAGCTCAATTGATCCATATCAATACCAGTCGGAATCGTACCCAAGACGCTGGCTGCATTGCCCCGCAGTATGGCAATGCTGATGCGCTGTGCCCTTAGACCATTTAACCAGCTGTCAAGCTGTTCCAGATACTCACCGTCACCAGCTCTCGGGTCACGCGTCGCTTTGACCAGGCGCTCAGATAATTTTTTGAAAGATTCATGTAGGTATGCTTATGTGTTCAGGTGAGACGAAGGTTTATGGTCAAACGAAGGTCTGTAGTTTATGAAAAAAAAAGCTTCAGGTACGTTCGCTGATGTCTCCGTTAATTTTGATGATTCTTTAAGATTTGTATACAATATGATACCGCGGTTATCCCATAAAAAATATTCCCAAAGGAAAATTAGGTACTAATTATTGGCTCCGCAATATTTTTAAAAACAATGTAAAACAAAAAACCGTTTTTAAAAAATAACCACTTTTAAAAAACGGCATTTTAGTAACTAAGAAAACTCAGTTTTTAAAAGTAAACAAGAAAGCTCTAACGTTACTTATGAAAAAGTTCTTTTGTAATTAGTGTCGTTAACGGCAATAACTTCAAAGTAAACTAAGCCTTTAGTTAAGTAACCCGACTTTACTTCTGACAATAAATCAACTGATACGTCGTAAATCCATCAATCTAGAGTGTTCGTAAAAACTCTACTTTTTTACATTAAGGGCGGGTCTGCCTGCCGCGATTCACATAATTTTACTAAAAGGCATTTTTTATTTCGTTTAGTGAAAAAAAATTCAAGAATGCATTTATAAATATAAATAAAATAATAAAACACTGTTTTTACCGGATTGATCGCGTATATTTTATATTTGTTTATAACCTGACGTTTCGGAGGCTTTTCAGCTTCCATGGTCACAGGCAGACTGATTCTATCGCCGCTTCGTGGTTCGACCGACTCGTTCGTGAGAGATTCCTACCACTTCATTAGTCAACTGAAAGACCTTAAGTTGAATGATGATGAAACTATGGTCAGTTTTGATGTAGAGAGTCTATATACCAGCTTACCAATACAAGAATGCATCGAAATCGTCAAAAGAAAGCTAACAGAAAAAGACTTACCAATAGAATATGCGGACCTATTAGAACATTGTCTCACCAGTGGTTACTTAATGTGGGATAATGACTTCTATAATCAGATCGACGGTATTGCTATGGGTTCACCAGTCTCTCCAGTAGTCGCCGATATTTTCATGGAAGACTTTGAGGAGAAAGCCCTGCTTAGTGCTCCGGTAGCACCGAAGATCTACAAAAGGTACGTTGATGACACCTTTGTAATATTACCAAAAAATAAAGTAACTGAATTTCTTTCCCATTTAAATTCCATCCACTCTAAAATAAAATTTACAATAGAAATTGAGAAAAACAATAAATTAGATTTCTTAGACACTTTAATAATAAAAAACCTGGATAAATCACTTGGACATTCAGTTTATAGAAAACCAACCCATACAGATAGGTACCTCAATGGTGATTCTCATCACCACCCATGTCAGTTAGCTACTGTTGGTAAATCTTTATTGCAGAGAGCCCACGGCATCTGTGACGAGCACCATCTAGCAGGAGAGCTGAAGCACATCCATGAAGTTCTCCGGAGTAATAAACTTCAAACTCCACGCCATCCTCACAGAAGCCGCCCAAAGCCACACACAGTTGAGCGAGCCCCAGCTATCCTTCCTTACATCAAGGGAATCACAGACAAAATTGAAGGAATCCTAAAACGAGCTTCGATTAAATCTTATTTCAAGCCGCACAAGAAGATTCAACAATTTCTAAGACCAGTCAAGTGTAAAGTCCCCTTTGAAGATGCTGGTGTTTATAAAATTGACTGTGAATGTGGCTCATGTTACATAGGGCAAACAAAAAGAAGTATAGCCACTCGATTAAAAGAGCACATAGCTGACGTCAAACACAAACGGTCGTCAAAGTCTGTAGTCTATGAACATTCACTGGACGCCGGTCTTTTTCTTCGCTTCGACAAAGCTCAAATACTAGCTAGAGAAAACCGTTTCATTCCTAGAATGCTCCGAGAAGCAATTGAAATTCAAAAACATCCGAATAATTTCAATAGAGAAGATGGTTGGAGAGTACCTGCCGCTTGGGATCCAGTCCTACATCGAGTCAGGTCCCACACCCAGCAATCCATAGCTACAACCCATCAAGACACTGTTAGTGATTACTGCGTACATACGGAACGTTATAATTAAATTTGTATAATTGACGGTAGATATGTAAAATTCAAATTACTTGTAAAGACAAATGTCACCTCAGTCTGCCTGTGACCATGGAAGCTGAAAAGCCTCCGAAACGTCAGGTTATAAACAAATATAAAATATACGCGATCAATCCGGTAAAAACAGTGTTTTATTATGAGTTCTCGCGAAAATAACCTTAGAATATACTATAAATAAAATAATAATGCTGGACAATTCACACAGCATTATAAAGCCCCAAGCTAAGGAGAACTTGTGTTATGGGTAGTACTAGATAACTGATATACATAATACAATACATTACATAGATAGATATTTTTTATTAAACTTCAATAGAAAACGACCAGAACACCCGGAACTAAGTAGTTCTCACCATACGCTTTGTAAACCGGAAAATACCTGCAGATCGTACACACATTTGTCCCGAAGCGGGAATCGAACTCGCAACCTCCTGCGTCATAGGCAGACCATTGCCTACCGCGCCACAGTGGTCGTCAAAATATAAACGTCATTAAATTATAAACACTTGAACAAAAAAAATAGCCCGCACCTCGCGGGTGGTAAAACTCAAAAGCTCTCTTCTAGTCAAACGTTACCTTAACACCAAAACCAACAAAGCTACATTTAACCAGCTTCACAGTTGCCTCTCGCATTACTACCCGATATTATCTTTGAATAAAAAGTTTGTTTACTTAGGAGATCATTTTAATTTCCGCTTTAAGAGTGAGGTTGGATAACAAAAGTTCTGTTTAACCAGCACTTTTGTATTTTCTCTGTTGTCTCTTACTGTCGACGACACATAATTTTTTTTCTGAAAGTTTCGCTATTCGTAAAAAAAAAATTGTAAAAAAAACAAATAAAAAATAAGATTGTAATCTAAAAAAGCTGCCAAGTGCGAATCAGACTAGCATATGAAGGGTTTCGTGACATCAAGCAAGCACGTATTTCGTATGGGGTTAAAAATAATTAGTTTTTTGTGATTATGTAGTGATAGCGGCAATTAAAATACACACACTGTTAAAATTTCAACAACTACCTACCTATACGGTTGATGACGTATAGCCCGTTGATAGACAGACAGACAGCGGAGGCGGAGGAAGAGTATTAGGGTTAACTTAGCCGTTTGCTTGTGCGGAACCCTAAAACGGAAAAATTATCATACGCAAAAATAACTTACCAAATGCTTTATAATAAGATAGACAACAATTCTAGCCCTTCGTATAAAAACCGCATCCAAATTGGTTTATCTGTCGGATTGAAAGCTTATACGATGCTGCAAACAGGATGTCAAAAACATACCTACGACCAAATCTCTTTAGACGTCGCGTCAGAGGTTAAAATACAACAGAAAAACACAATGAAGATTGAATTTTAACCCTTTTGACCTCCCAAAAAACGATACCCTTATTGTTATAGCTGATTGTATACAGACAGACGGCTGTGCCCATTGTATGCTTATCTATTCATTTTAATAACTTCCCCTATATTTAATTTAGACACCCTTTCATATTCTGCTTAGTAATTTAAGCATTTTGTGTGAAGTATCAATAATGAAGGTAGCTTAATAATTTTTTACGTCGTTTGAATTACGTATAAAAAAAATTTCTTTAATAAAAAGGTAGTAATTTCGTAGCATTCAAATAACGTTCATAAGTGTTAGTAAATCTTACGATTCACTCTTATGTTTAGACTTGCTACAACTCTATGGTGATCGTACTAAAGCGTTGCCAAACTTTTTACAGTTTGCATCTAAGCTTATCTTCCATGGGAAGAAACAAAATAACGCAAACTTTTTCATGCTTACCAACTTGATAAAACTTTACTGTAAGAAATTTGCCTAGCAACGAGTTTAGAACTTTACTTTTCGAACTTTCGTTAGAGAATATATAATAATACTAGCAGTGCCTCGCGGTTTCACCCGCGTAGTTCCCGTTCCCGTGGGAATTCCGTTATAAAAAGTAGCCTATGTACTATTCCGGACTATCATCTATCTCTGTGCCAAATTTCATCCAGATCCGTTTTGCCGTTCTGGCGTGATTGAGTAACAAACATCCATCCATCTATCTATCCATCCATCCAAACTTTGACATTTATAATATTAGTAGGATTAGTAGGATAGTAGGATTTCGTTTAGAAAATGTGGTAGACGTCAGGATCGGGTTTGATCGCGAATCACTCAAGTTTGACAACCAGTTTGTGCTAAACAAAAAAAAAATGCTGGATAATTTTTTAGACTGCCTTTAGATTTCGATTCATATATTATTTCCATAGTTCATCATAAAAAAATACACTAATCTGGCAAGACTAAGCTACTTCTAAACTAAACAGTTACTTATAAGAAAACTCTGTACCATCGTTGCAAAAAAGGGAGAAATTGAACGTTTTTTTTATGGTTCGAACCCGGTTTCCCTCGTCATTAATGGGGGACGGATAGAACTTTATCATAAGTAAAAGTGTCACTGTCCCACCGTTGCAAAAAGGGGGACAGATCGATCTTTTATTTTCCTTAACTGTCACCGGGACAGAGCATATAAACTTCCGAGACTTGAGGGAGACAGATGGTATAATCCAATTTGACAACTTCCTCTCAAAGAACATCGCTGAAACATTACAGAGAGAACTCTATGACCCATATTAGGAAAGCATGCTTAGATAGTCATAGATGCTTGAGTGACGATTATGCAGTAGAAAAACGTTACTCAATCATAAATCGATGACTGAGCCAGCTTTTTTGATTCGGGCCTATATTTTGAGCCTTGAATGAGCTTTCAAAATTGTACGATTGCAACACGATCAAAAAAAAACAGCTGACAATCTCGAGATAAAAATGCAGTGACTGCCCTTGATGAGTTCCCAAAAGACAATCTTAAAACAAATTAGTGTAAATAGTCGACAGATTGGCCCTTATTGGCGAACCCTCATCAACCCTGGTAATTACTTTTCGAGGGCAAATTGATACTTCGGGAAAGCGAAAGTTCACCTACATCTATTTTTAGCTTAGTAGATATTTTCAGCTAGTTACGATGAGTAAAGACGCAAATGGATAGTGCCACTTTTGTCTAAAGAAAGTTTAAATTACGTTGACTGTTTTTTTTATGTTGGCATCTCAGGGTACGCGGAAGTAGAATATTCCTGGCGTGAGAAGCCAAGAAAGTTTCGCCTAGAAAATCATCAACATCATTGCTCTATTTCTGCGAAAAATTATTTTAAGCGGCATCAGTTTGGCCGAGTCAGACATTTTGGTAAGTAGGTACTACATAGGTGCAGAGAAAAACGTCATACAATACCAAAAAGTATGAGTACAATATGCGATAGGTTTCATATTCATATTCATTTATTGCATAATTCATATTCATTTATTGCATACACATACATATTATAATTTCAGCTGTTTCCTAAACTCTTAGAGAAATCCTAGTCATATTCTGATTGTATAAACGTTCCATAATCACAGGATCATCTGTTCCATACTTTCACCCCTAGTACAAACACTTCTTCCAGAGGTTTTATATATGGAAGAATACATAAAAAACATTGCTGTTTGCTATTCTTTCTCGTTAAAATCGTTGTCTATACTAGCCTATGTTCGTCGGACGAGTAGGGAAAGTGACGAAATAGGTATGAGACGAGTTAAGGTGACTGACTAGATGCAGAAAGTGACGTCATAGGAAAGTGACGTGTATAGAGGAAGACGAAATAGTACGACGAATAGTGACGACTGATCAACGCAATCTTTCTAGTACCAGGTGTTAGCACTATATGGTTATTCTGTGCCCCGGCAACGGGATTGAAATTTACTCAGGAATAGCAGTTTTTATGAAGTATCAGAGACCAATATCGACGCTGATTCTGAACAGAAACCCACCCAAAGCTCACGATATTTAAGCCACTTTATTTAAGCCAATCGAGATACTACTTTAAGAAGTACCGACAATTTAAAATTATCAAACAATACCTTAACCCTTTGGAATAAGGACGTTATTGTTCAGAGAATTTGGTGTGATACTGAGAAGAATCGAATAAATAACCTTATCTGGATGGAAGAGCGTTTAAGATTAATAAAATGGTTTATTGTTAAACTTCATTGGGAATTAAGGTTGGTTAACCTACTTTGTTAATTAGTTTTCGCACGATGCACGATGCAATGTCATTGGAAGATTGACCTAGACTGGAAACTCTATAGAAGTAAATGAACTTAAATAAATAGGTAATAAATAAGTAGTAAAAGTTAACGCATCAAGGGAGAGATGAATTAGACCGGGGCCCTGTGTGTGGTTGACAGTACTAAAACCTGCCTTTAAAAAGTGGGACGAAACCGGTACAAGTTCAGCAAAAAAAATTGATTTCCCGTGTTCGGACCATTTTGGGCCGAAGCGAATGGGACGAACATGGAACACCTAGTTCCACTAAATTAACCACTTCACCATAACAATTGCACTGTCTCTGAATGACGCATTTTGGCATTTTATCATTGCTGTATGATACTAAAGGAGGGACGCGTGTCAAAAGTATCAAGGTTGAAACCATTCTATCAATCTCTCCGTGAAAATAGCACCGCACGAACATCTATTGTTTCTTTAATCTATGGACGATTATACGACGATACCTACCATTGCCATAGAAAAGCGATTGGTTAGCAGAATTGGGCTCTGAAAGGTTTGAATCGAGAAGTATATAACCAAGAAGATTAAAAATAGGGAAAATAGATATTAATGGACAATAAAAGCTCCATAAATATTTTTTAACCATTCTGCTTCGTTCTTGCCCCAAAGTAAGTAGAGCTTTGACTAATCTCTTTTAGAAGACCTTATCTGGTAGTGACTGATTTTCAAAATCTGTATATCAATAAATCTGGCGTATCCCACTTCAGGCCAAAAACCGGATTTACTAATGATTAACAAACATAAAATTATGAGCTTTAAATCTAATTATGTCATACTGGCTTATACATATTTTGGTTAACGAAGTAGCATTGCCATTCAACGTGGCAATGCTGCTAGCAATCTGGGCACTTTGTTTTCCGATGACGGCTTAGATTTTTAGAAAATAGATATAAGAGTAAATATTATTTGTTATTATTTTATTGTAATTTTCTTAGTAAATTTTTATTAGCATTTTGTCAAAGAAATAAAATATCTACCTCTATCTATTTAAAATATATTTAAAATATATCTATTTTAAGTACTACCAGACATAACATAACGTCCACGCCAAGAACTTAGCTCAAAAAAGCTTTTGTAACTTACAGCTTTAAAATGCCGGAAGAAATAATCTAAGCTTTTCATAATAATGTCAGAAGATAAATCCTCTTACGCATCAATCCAAAGCAAAACTGATCTCTTTGAAAAATAAATAAAAACTGAGGTGTCAATTACCGCGCTGCATTTCTCTTGTCTTGACAATTTATAATTATTGTACGATGTACGGTCATACGATAGCTGATCAACATACGAGCTGGTGCATTTTGAATAAATATCAGCATTGCTATACAGCGGGGCAATGCAGCCAGCATCTTGGGGACGCATCCGAGTGGTATTGATACGGATCAGTTGTGTACGAGCCCAGAGGTTTAGTAAGATACCTAGTTTGAATTAAACCACTGAGTTATCAATCGAAGTTATATTGTGAAAAGTATACAAGTTTATGAAAGATACTCATCCGCTCTAGTCCGCGGTAAAGGCTTAACTGAAAATGTAGGTCGCGGCTGATCGCGGTGTCAGCCGAAATAATTTTATATATAATTTGTGCTGTACGTGAACCGTACATGCTCCCGAGGGAAAAAGTAGGATGAGCATCCATTACAGTAAAATTCAAAGTTAAAAATTAAGATATAAGTTAGAAAGTTTATAGCAGTTGCAGTTAGCTCTATTGTTTCAATTGTAAATACTAGTTCTAATTTGTTTCTATTATTTGATTGCCTACCCTAAACAAGTGGACTTTGACATAATCACCACTTGGAAAGCGGATTGTTGATCCTAGTGATGGTGTTATAAATGAACAGAAAAATGCTGCAGCGTTCTCTGGTAGATTCCTTAAGTCGCCTTAAGTCGGGCTGGAGGGATTGATTCTTACGTCCCGGCCACCATGGCCGTCTTCCGTAACTTACAGTAGATCCAAGTGTCATAACTTAGTAACGAAGGTTTTGTTATTAACTATATGGTTTAAGCCTTCGCACTTTGGGTAATCTATGAGATATTAAATAAGTTTCTAAAAAAACAATTTAGGCGGGGTTTTGAACCCGCGCCCCACCCTCAGTACATGTGTGCTCTAACCAACTAAGCCACGAAATTAAGTACTCGCCTAGTGGGAAATCTTTGGAACCTTATGGACTCTAGCGCCGTCAGCTACCTACCACCTACAGGGGAAACATTGAAGTTATCCAAACCGGTTCACAGACTCTTTAGTCTGTTACATTTAGTTCATTTGACGAGATTTGTTGCTGTTGCACAATTCTAAGGTTTTTTTTGTTATTTTTTTAATATCACTACGTAAAATGTCCTGAACTTATTTATTTAATATGTCTAGATATCCTTTATTGAAAATATTGGTTTTAGGATGTATGGGCAGTATCACTTTTATGGCCCCAAGACACACATGATCAACCTTCCTTGATGCGGCGACGCGACTCTTCGTGTCGCACCGCCGCCGTAACCGGACGGTTAATAATAATGTTACTATACTCACAAAAAAATAATCTGAGAACCTTATTTTCGCTTACAACTGAAACTCAAATTCTAAAGGGTAAATGGTGGAATTAAAATACTAGAACATCGATAACACTCAATTTGTTTTACTCCATCCCTATTCTATGACGTGATATTGTTTCGGCCAATTAAAACATAGCAGGCGGTGAGCTACTACATATTAATCTGTGTAATTTTCGACAGAATCGTTCTGTAGCAAATTATCAGACATTTCAACTGTATTGGATATGTGCTCGATGACTGGGGTGTAAAATGACCCACATCTACGTGTCTTAAAATACCCAATAGTAAAAAATTCAACTCTTCCGCTGAAATAGACCAGCTGCCAGCAATCTAAGCTGCGGCAATAGGATCGAATAGCCGATATCTTATTCCCACGATTCGATCTTTTATTTGTAATATTTTAATTAGAGATTGGTAAACCTCCGTCGGTACGTGCTATAATTTTACCGATGAGTGGGTAGGTGTTTATTGCGTCAAGTGTACCTAGTGATTACATTCTCACAGACACTGTTTTTTGTAGCATCCTGCAGAAAGGAAAGATATCTAAATAGATTAATCTGTTTGATTTGCACACTTCTCAGTCCCTCTTATTTAATTTAAAACATAATTTAGTTTAAACTGGTGGACAAGCCCTACCGTGAGTGTCCACATCTCAGCTCCGTAGGTCATGACTATAAAAAAACAAAAAAGATGAGTGATATAAACACTAAGATGAGTGATTTGACTAAAAACCAAAAAGATAGAAATAATGAACACTACCAAGTTAAAACTAAGTTCATCATCATCATCATCAGCCTGTATTAGTCCACTGCTGGACATAGGCCTCCAATAATAAGCGCCATAGCGCCCGGTCTCCAGCTTGACGCATCCAGCATCTGCCTGCAGTCTTTCGCAGGTCGTCAACCCACCTGGCCGGAGAGCGTCCTGCACTATGTTCACCGAGTCGTGATCTCTACTCAAGAACTCGTGTGATCAACCAGCCCACTGATGTCCACGGCTGAACATGGGCCTCCAAATGACGACGCTACAAATAGCGGTGTTGCGCCGTCTCCTACCATCGACTCCCTGCGACCGCTACGATATATTATTGTGTGTCAACTTACATTGTCTAAAATTTTCGTTGCAAAATTACTCTTCTAATTAGCAAATTAGAATTCCAATTAGATTAGCTTCTCAGCTGTCCGTGTTTTCCATCTCATTTTTCATCGCTCCTATTTACGCTCGAGCTTTCATTAGACCTTCAACTTCACACAAAATTAAAACTTTACCTAACTTTTGGATAATGTAAATTTCTGTCCATTTTGGACGTCATCTCAACTGCGTCATCAAAACTCGGTTAATAAATCTGAATTAGCTGAATTAAGGAACGTTAAAATGTTTTATTCAAATATGTAAAAAGCTTAACGTTGCTTTGTATTTAAATTTATTGTTTTAGCTTAGTTTAATTAATACTAACTTTCGCCCGTAACTTTGCACATACTTTCCTTAGATGCTTTGAAACTGAACTTCAGAAGGGGTGCGTGAAAAATTATTGGTAGCCCAATTAGATGCAAATGTTTTTTTGGACTTTTAGTAGGCTTTTGTTTTTTTTTTTATTATTAATATATTATCAACTTAAAGTACATTTTCATATACAATTTCTGCCAAACTGTGAAACAGTTTGTCGGCAGTTTAAAGATATTCTAGTATCGATTTATTTACAATTTATTCAAATCGTAATCTTGACTAATAATTTAAAGAGGTATATATAGTTTGTGAATTGTTTCTGACGTTGTAGGGGTAATCTCTGGATCTACTGAACCGATTTCGAAAATTCTTTCACCATAAGAAAGCTTTCTTTTCAGGAAGTGACATAGGCTATGTTTTATCCCGGAATTCCCACGGAAACGGGAACGGCAGCAGCTAGTAGAATATATAAAAGATCTGTCAAAAATGATCTAGCCAGTTAATATGAATAAAGTTAATGCCAAGCGACTATCAAAATCAAACTAATGTACTTTAATAAAACTTGTATATAAATTTGTACATAAATTTATCTGTTGTAGTTCAATTTTATTTTAATCTAACATCGATCCATCTAGACTAAACTTGAGCCTAGGTTTACAGTCTAAAATTTCACATTCTAAGGTAGATTCAACCCAGCGTGTTACAGAGGGCTTTCTGCTAAGCTTGATACGTTTTGCATAGTAAATGGAAATTAATTTTGAACGAGCTAAGTGATATTGTTACATTGAACCTATTTGTGGATAACAGGTTCAACGCTGAGCAATTTAGATATCGTCATTGACAGTTGCAGTATATTTTATATACTCCAAAACACAAGAATAACAAATAAATCAATACTAAAGCATGAACCTCGTATATTAGGCTTTAATAAACATAAATACAAAGCGATATTTTACAAGGAGCAATGGTCATAAATAATACACCGACGTGACACTGTTGATCTGACAGAAATGTCAAAGGCAAGATACCTCTATGTTTGTAGATCACAGAGATTGCATTCGATGCAAAGAGTAGGTATATCATCTCAGTCATCCTAAATTATGATCGAGAAATCTGCGAAAGAATGCACATGTCCCATTCGCGCGTGAAACGCGACGGACGCCGCGCCACTCAAAGTGGGCTCGAGCTAAGCTCTCCGCCACACTCTAGGTGAGAAAATGAGTTGCGCTGCTTGTCTTTCCGCTGTTTTGAATGACGAAGACTTCCTACGGTGCACTATTATAGATGAGTGTGGTAAAATGTACCACTGTTCCTGTATTGGCGGGAAAAAGCCTTCTGAAGCTGGCAGTGGATGGATCAGTGATGATTGCTGCTGTGCATCAAAGAAAGGGGGTGACAATCACAGAACAGACTTTTCTGTTCTGTGGTGACAATAGCCTCACACCTGTTGGAGCTTCAAAAAAAATATCCGACCAGAATATTACCTTTCGTAAGAAGATGCTAATGATCGACAATACCGTGGCTACCGTCAATACTGTTAATAATCCAAATCAAACTAAACGACCCCAGAAGACACCAAAGCTCTGGCAGTAGGTAATGTATTAAACACAGGTTGACCTATGCTGACCAAAGGGTAGCACTTCAAAGGGAATTAGCGAATAATTGCATTCAACCGTCGACCACCGAGATACGGTCCAAATTGGATTAGAACTCCTGAAATTGAAGGGTTTGTTTGCCTGTAATGGACAATGAGTGGCATTTTGGGGTTGTTTGTTGTGAGTAGACAGCCAAATTGACTTAAATGGCGTACATTGACCGAAAATGAACCCTGTAGATTAGAAATAGGGTTTTTATTTTACTGCGGATATTTTAATTTATAAAGCAGAGCACATTACGTGATTTAACACATTTGAAACTTTATTATACAGGGTGATTGGTACACAGACCAATTGATTTTTTGGGGGTTGTGGCGTCTTGCGCTACATTTGCCCTGTGGACCCACTATCATAGATGTCAAGGTTGCTACGATATAATTTTTAATTTATTTTGAAAATCTTTCCTTTTTCATAATTTGAAGTCAACAACTTTTACACATATTTTACGATCACAAAGCATAGTTTTATTATACAGTTACAGTTATTGTTTTGTTTCATCATCATCATCAGCCTATATCAGTCCACAGCTGGACATAGACCTCCCCTAATGAGCGCCATAGCGCCCTGTCTTCAGCTTGCCGCATCCAGCATCTGCCAGCAGCCTTTCGCAAATCGTCATCCCAACCGGTCGGAGGGCGTCCTACACTACGTTTGCCGAGTCGCGGTCTCCACTCAAGAACACGTTTACCCCAGCGGTTGTCGGTTTTTCTCGCGATATGGCCAGCCCACTGCCGCTTCAGCTTGCTAATCCTTTGAGCTATGTCGACAACCTTGGTTCTCTGTCGAATGTAGGTATTCGTTGCGAATCCTATCATTCAGAGAAACTCCGATCATAGCTCTCTCCATGGATCGCTGGGCGACTTTAAACTGGTGGACAAGCCCTACCGTGAGTGTCCACGAGTGTGTGTGTGTTGTTTTGTTTAACTAACTTTAATTCCGTTTTAGAATTTCGTCCCTTTAAAACTAACATATATATATTGATAAATGTTATTTAAAACCGGGTCACCCTAACGCTGAGTCAGCGAATGGTAATGACTGATGGTTGATATCCGGTGTAATTACCCACAGAATTAACTTCCTGCTCACAAAGGGAGGGGAAAATAGAGTGCTGAGGCCAGATGGCCTGCCAAAAATAACAAACACTTGCAATTTGCTAAATACTTACGCTTGCTCCTGCCTGCAGCTTCACATGCGCTATTCCCGGATGCAAGCAGCTTAACAAGAGTCTATACTAGGTACCTTAAATCAACTCCACCGGATATCCCTATATTCCAAACTTTTAAATATTTATCTTTGAAATATTTAAGGTGAAGTTCAGGACTTATTATCAAATATCAAATATCAAAGTATCTAAATCCTATGCATATCCTTTTCACAAAATGGCGTCGCAGTAAAGCCCCTTTAAAAGTCTGATTATGTTCAACATTCAAAATTTAAGGACCGCTTCAGTGGTCTTAGAGATTTTATATTATATATATATAAAACTCTATATATATTTAGTAACAAACAGTAATATTTATTCACACAAGACATTGTACAATAAACATTGGTGGAATAATACAGTAGAGCTGCATATCTCGCCCGAGTAAGGGCACGTGAATATTTTAGGAGTATGATCCTTACTTAACTAGTTTTAGAAATTACGAACATTAAAATTAGATGTCATTACCTAGATAAGCGCAAATATTAATAAATTGTCTGTTGAAAAACTTAAAATTAAGGTTATCTTCCACAGAATAAAAACAATGATCGATAAATAAATTAAATAACTTTCTATGAAATAAGGGACCCTTCAGTTCTTTTATACTATTTGGCAATTTGTTTATAAATAACAGTTTCATGTAATAATTGAAATGTACAACAACTCGTAGTTGTATAAAGTTCATTTGATATTCGGAATGACGGATGTTCCTTGACGTACCTTAATTAATTCGTTAACTTTATTTACAAGAAACATAGTACCTTACCTACCTACCTAACATAGGCTCAAAAGTGCCTATAAAAAAAGAGAATCAAAGACATCAAATGCCTCACCGACAAAAACACCACAAAGCAGTGTTGCAACAGATAAAAATCTCGCGGTGTTACTCCATTTGCCCATAGAAGCAAAAAACAAAGCGCCATTGAGCTAACGGTACGACTCCCGCGCATCTAGTTCAAGCGATTAAGGTGAGAAGTGCCAGGGCGAATGTGAAGGGAATTCTAATGATATGGGAAAAAGGGCGTAGTTTGAATAATGATACTACGGTAAATACTGGGTAATTGTAATATACATATTGTAATTTTAATATTTTTACATTACATCACAAGACTTGATGAAATAATCATAATGTAAAAATAATAATGATAATAAAACCGGCCAAGTGCGAGTCGGACTCGCGCACGAAGGGTTCCGTACCAATAATCTATAAAAAATCCAAAAAAACACGTATGTTGTATGGGAACTCCTCAAATATTTGTTTTATTTTAATTTAATTACTTATTTTTAAAGTTAATATATAACTTTATATTCTGTGAAAATTGCAAGCGTCTACCTGTTCCCGTTATTAATATCGAGCAAAAACGAGTAAAAAAAACACGTTTATTGTATGGGAGCCCCATTAAATATTTATTTTATTCTATTATTTGTTAATATAACGGCAACAGAACAGTGAGAGAAATACATCATCTGTGAAAATTTCAAGTGTCTAACTATCACGGTTCATGATATACAGCCTGGTGACAGACGGACAGCGGAGTCTTAGTAATTGGTTCCCATTTTATCTACATCCCATTACATATTTTTTACACTACCACTACTCCAAATTCTTTGTTCGGGTACTGTTTGTCAAAGATGGTGCCTATACGATATACAACCTTTGCCGTTAGTAAAGCACATACTGTCAAATAATCAAGTTTGACCTGCCATACGCTCCTGACAAAAAAGGTAGACGCCCATTGACAGCTGTCAATCAAAAATGACGGATCACCAGCGAACTGAGGCGTATGTCCACCCAACTTTGAAGATGAGATTTCTATTGAATGGGCGCTCCAGGCAATGAATCGATTAGCGCTCTCCCGAGGTATAATCGATTGCCTATTTTATGAGTGCCTTTGCAAACAGAATTAAGTTGAAGATGTCTTTTCATTTGAATGTTAGCTGAAACATGATTGTGTTTTTCTTGTGACCTGCCTTGAGTGGCCAGGCCGAACGGAAAAACAGAGAAAATGATTACAACAAAGTTACAGTAAGTTTCGGAGTCTTTACAAAGCATTTGCACAATTAAATATACGTATCAATTGACCCGCCAAGCACTTGCTTAGCCAGAAAGTGCTTCGATAAACACAACTATTTCTGTAAACAATAAATATATACATTACAATAAAAAATATGAGTGGAAAATATATATAATATATTTTAAGACCCTGATATCATCGCAATAAGTCGCAGAAGAACGAAAAAAAAATTGTTTTGCCCACTTTCTTTCATCATTTCATCTTTTCATCTGTAGTCCGATTTTGAACTCAGATTTGCACCTATTTCGTTTCGCGTTAATAATGTTTTTGTTTTTTGTGTTTATCTCGCAGTTACCTTCTTGTTAATGTTATCTGTTATTTTTTTTCCTTAGAGCATAAATTAAAGTACGAAAACATTTAGTTAACAAAAATATTTTGGTTTCTAGAACCGAACAAGCTTCGTACAAAATTAAGCAATAAAACTTTTATTTATTTTTAAAATAGTCTTTTGGAGATTGTTACCAAAAGTTAACAACAAGAAATCCATTACCCAAATAAGCCAAAAAATGTAGGGATAAAATCCATGAAAAGGGTAGTCACAGTCAGTTTATTTCGGAAAAAAGCTCTCCTTGTATTTCGGACTAAAATAACAAGTCGACCTTCAGCGTCGGGGTGAGTTTACTCACCGCAAAAAGCCCTGAAATTGAGTACAAAATTTCCAAGCAATTTTGTAAGAGGATTAAGGCTTTTATTAATATTTTTTGATGGTCAGAAAAAGCTGAGCTACCAAGTAACAAAGAAACGGTTAAAAGGAAAACGGATGTGAATTGTAGGTTCCTAGTTTATCGTGTGTATCTTTAATTACCAATAAAGTAATAGGAGAGAGCGTGCCAAAGGTTTTTTTTTTAATTATTGGTGATAGTCAAGCGTTAGGTCACCATCTCACTTGAATAAGAGATGATGTAGCCTAAGATGGAGCACGCTTTTCCAGACTTATTCATTCTGTATTTGAAGACTCCAAGATTGTACTCTAGCGGGAAAACAGACGCTGGATCATTTCACTCTTTGGCCGTGCTTAATAAGAAGGTAGAACACAATTTTTCGGTTCGACACTGTGGTATATCAACCAGATGCGGGTGGTATTTTTCTGAGTGTCTGCTGGTCCTATGGTGGAAGAGAGAAGATTGGATAAACTCGTGCAATGCTTGCGAATAATCTACAAAGTGGTACTTGTAGAACAGTACTAAACAGAACCTCTGTTTTATATTATCAATGCAAGTTTATTAGACTTTTTTTTTTCTTTTTTACTTGTATCGAAGATGCCAGTAGGTATTTTTTTCTTTGCTATTTACAAAAATGATCAAACAGTGTCTAGTTAGACCGACTAGAAATACAATCAAATTGATCTAAATTTAATAGCTAAACTAAAACCAGACACCGTGTAAGTAGATGATCAAATAAAACAATCAAATCTTAACTTTAAAACTAAACTTAGAATCAATGAGTGACTCATTTGTTCATAAACCACGCAATCTTATTTAGTAAACGATAAATCCGAGCTATCTCGTTCCGATATTATTTATGAATGAACTCAACACGAAACCCTTTTGATACAGGCATTAGTTTCGCGTTAGGAGCGATACTGGTTTTTGCAGACGCGACTCACATAGCAAGTCAGTTGTGTTGCGATTGCGTCCTTCTAGTTTTGCGACTTTCTGGATTTTTCCGACTTTTCGACTATAGATCTCGTTTTTGGACAGATCTGGTTAACTTAGCTTGGGGCCAGATAATGCTGTGTGAATTGTCCAGAAATATTTATTTATTTTTGATAGCTCATGGAGTTAGGATACATCTTTTTATGAAGTTTTTCATGAAGATTTTAATGATACATTGCTAAATGGTTTATGACAAGGTACGTTATTGAATGATATCTAAATCTTATTTGGTCATAAATCTAAACACATATGATAACTAAATACTAAACCATACATTTTACTAGACTCTCTTATTTGGTCTTAAATCATAAAAAAATAACTAGGTCTTATCAGGGTGGGTAAAAAAACATTGGAACGTACAATTAACTAAGCACAGACTGACATACAATGATACAACATCTGAGATTTACAGTCGGTACAAAAAGTTTAAACTATTATCATAACAAGCGGATGAAAAAGCGGCTGATAGCCGGGTATTACGCAAGCACTACGACCAAAAGTCGCGTCCAACGCTAAATAAGCACCATAAAACAATAACCGTAGGCGTCCTTGGGGTCACGATCCGTATTGCTACACTTACTTACCTATGTTGGTGTTGTAACACTTATTTACGACCGCAGATTTGCCATTTCGCGTTGAAATGAATTTGTTGATTTACCTAATTGTTGAGTGGGACTTGAATATTCTTTGTAATTGTTGAGTGGGCTTCGGCTAGAATTGATTTAGAAAGGTTGCTGATGTCGTCCTTTTATGGGTGTTGATTTTGTTTGATGACACTTGATAAATGTCTGTTGAACGCTGTGGGTTGGATTGCAAATACTTACGTTGATTATGTTATTTATTATACAATCCTCTAAAATTTATCAAACGTAGAGTGTTATAAAATTGATTAATTCAAGATATATTTTAAGCTTACATTCACTATGAGTTCGTCAAAATACGAGAGTTTTTATTGTAAGATATATTTTTTAGAACTCTGACAAGTTGTGGCTGGATGGAACTGACCGGAAATTTCTGGACCCTCACTTTTAAGGAGTTCAGCTTCGTGAATTTGATAATAAGTGTTTTTCAGTTTTTTGCAATATCTTTTTACTGTAAGGCAACCGCATTAAGATGCGCAGCCAGGCTACGGGGCGGTCGAAATACCTGAGAGTCAGCTTGGCTGCCGCAGCCAGCTTGCCGTGCACGCGATCCCTAAGGGCCCTATCTCAAGATGAAACCACGGTTGCGCCACCGGTCGCGCCACCAATAAAATGAGTTGTATGAAGGGTAAATTTGTTGCCGGCAACCTAATCACCCGCTGGTGCTGCAACCATTAATATGTATAGAGCTATCTAATGAAATTGGGCCCTATCTCATTAGATAGCTCATACATTGCTATATTTAAGTACCTAAGTTACTAAAACTATGTACCAAACTATACCTACCTACTATAAGCAGACCGACTTAGTGTACTATAATTAGTAACAGTAATGTGAACTTACCTACTCTATCCTTTTATGTATGTACATATGACTAAGCTGTCTGTGACTTAAATAAATGAATTATTATTATAGATAGGCACCGTGGTGTCCTGAACTAACACGCGAGAGTCACCGAAACAAACACCACCACGACATTGGTAGTGAAGTGAGTTAAAGGCAAATAGCTCTATATATATTAATGAACGCCACCAGCGGGTGATTTGCATTTGTTGTTGCGCAACCAAGCTGAAACCAGTGAGGTGTATGGATGGTCCATACAACTGTGACAGGTGAAGCCACCATAGTGAAATAAATAAAATAAATAAATAGTGTCCTAACGAGATAGAGCCACTACGTTTTGAGACAGATAGTGTCTCAAAACGTAGTGTCATCGATGCGTACAAACATTTTTGGAGCAAACCCTTAATGTCAAAGTGACAATAAATGCCAAAATGGTGTATTCAAAATAATGTTTATCCAATTATTTTGCCCGTAAGCAAAATGAAACACCCTTTATGGCTTCCAACATCAACCCCTATTAAAATGTTTCGTATGAAACCACGCGTACAAAATTGCTGAGAGAAAATTTCGTTTGTGTTAGAAAAATTTCATTATACGATCCCAAATAACACAAAGTATCGCAGAGGGTTGATAGATATAATATATACTAAACATAAAATGTAGCGCCTTTGTAGACCCTTATTTTTTTCCCAAAATCGTGATTATTTTTGTTTTTACTACAAGTTGGTTTAAAGATGCTTTATTCTCATTATAAAACTGTTAAACATTATTTTATCACCATAAAATAGACAAAAGTACTATTAATAAACATTAATTATATCTATATGAATCCGGGGCCTAACTAAGCTACGTAAATCAACATGATGTAAGCAAAAATACCTTTAGTACAAACTACGATCATTATGTAGGTACACAGTTAGTCAGTAAATGTTTTTTCTTAATATAGCTAATTCATTAAAAAAAAAACTAGGTAACTGCTTGTAGGTACCTAGTTCTAAAACTATGTATGTTTTCTCGATTTAATTTAGATCTAATTGCAAAAGTTATAGTTAGTTATATCAAAACCCCAACACTAGAAACCACTTCTTTGTGTGTGCTCTAAAACCTAATGATAATAAAATAAGTGCTCTAAATCTGGGGCTCTTAGAAATGCTGCTCTAGGTGGGAATACTTCACAAAACAATTTGTGACATATCACGTTCGTACAAAATGCTACTAAGAATAACACATCGGCTGAAAAATGCGTACGCTTTTTATTAAGAAACCGCTACTAAGCCGATGTTTCCCATAATTTGCTTGCATTTAAAACATTTTTCTACTGACGTCTTTCTCTTTCTGTCTGTAAACTTAAACTGGACTAAAATGCATAGAATAAAATGCTTACCTACTTAAGTAACTATTCTATCAATGACTTCCTCTAGCTAGAGGGTTATTTTTTGCCTCGCTTTAAAATGCTGATATAAAGTTATTTACCATTGAAACGTCCGATGGTTCTAATAAAAATGCGTCCATCCTTTCAATGTCCACTTAAGTACGGCATGATTGATTCAGGTTGTAATGATTGATTCAAATTGTATCACGAATATCCGCGCATGACACCTGATTGATGGGCCTTACAAAGCTTGGATTTACAGCTGTTACCAGACAAGTGACTTCCGAAAAGTTTTGATACGCTTATAAACCTGGTTGTAAAATCGTAGAATTTTCGTGCTCTCAAGTTAAATGGAGGAATTTTGGAACTGGGGTTGTAATTGTTATCGAAACATTTCCAAGGCCCTTATAAAGAAATCTTCAGTTATAGATCAATGCTTGAGTGATGTATAAGCCATAGAAAAGAGTTACTCAAGCATAAATTCAGCATTAATCTACGACTGAGCAAAGTGAGCAAGGTATTATAACACGGTCTTAGGCCCGTATTATGAATGCTTACTCAGTCATCTAATTATGCTTGAGTGATGTTTATGCCATACAAAAGCGTTACTCAAGCATCGTTTGATAACTGAGCAAACTTTCATAATACGGGCCTTAGAGTGTGAGTAAAAGAGAGAGGTTACCTCTGCTTGAGAACAAAAAAATTACGGTAGGAAAATCAATTATTTGCTTTAAAATTGACTTGTTCATGTTCTTATTTGTGAGCCTATAGAAATAAACGTTTTGGTGATTCAGAATGATGTAAAAACCCTCATGGATGGAAGATATTAACATAACATGGGAGTGTACCAGCTATCCAACAAGGCTGTATGATACACATAAACATAGTAGGATGCGTCTGTCAGTCCATTTCCTCAGTCTCATGTGAAATGCATACGAATGTGCATGCACTTCCACAAAATAAATTAAAACCGGCCAAGTGCGAGTCAATTCGCACACGGAGGGTTGCGTTCCATCGTACAGAACTATTTTGTAACAGGAACCATAAAAACTAATTTGAAGAAAATTTTAAATAGTCAAAATCCGTCATGGCGAATCGCATCAGTATTACCAGACAGTGGGGCGGTGCAGCCAGCGTCTTGAGCACGCTTCCGACTGGTATTGATATGGATCAGTTGAGCTACCTGTAGATTGTTTGCAATAGTCTGCAGTTAGCTCAATTGTAAATACTAGTTCTAATTTGTTTCTATTATTTGATTATAATTTTCTTTGATGATAAAATGTATTTTCTTCCTGGTAAATACTAGTTCTAATTTTTGTCCATAATTTGAAATACTTTGCTTTGTAAATATTATACAAGTTTAATACCACCATTATTTACTTAGGCAGCAGTGGAGTGCGGAAACTTTGACAGTTTTCAAAGTTCTTTAATCGTTTGTGAAATGAAATAAAAAATGGAATTAACCATTTTTTTCCGTCAAAAGTTTCCCTCAAAAGCTTAATTTCCATTTTAAGAAGGAAAGTTCACTATAAATACGTTTCTAAATAACTTTTTTCTACAGTTAGAATTATAAAATACTTGTAGCATTGTTAAGTCCCTATTCATCATCATAACTTGAAGAGGTGGATTCCATCACTGATGTTTAAAACAGAAGAATTTTTCACACCTTTCTAATACAAAAGTAGGTATTTTGCATTCATTCATTTTATAACACTTTTATAGCAGTCTGCATAAAACAATGTTTAACAACCTGTTGTAAAAATCTAAGATAAATAATGTATTATGTAGTACCTACCCACTTACATATTAAAATACATCCGGGAAATATTACGAAGTGAGGTTTTATGTGGCACGTACTAACGTTACCATCTTAAACGAACAGAAGGCACCTAAATCAATTTTCGTAGGCACGTTCACGCATTCAATGCCCAGACTCCCGGACGGACGCACCGCCGCCGCCGCAGCCAAGAGGACTTAGACGGACATGTGCGTCATGGGCAGTGAAAGTTTTAACGGGTCAATGATTGATGATAAGGCTGTGGCGTACATCAAAAATGAACACACCTTTATGACAGCACGAGCTGGATAGCTGTCTGTCAAGCGTAAGGACTTAAGAAACAGCAAGCTCTATCGATGAACAGACGAGACGAAACGGTTATAGAGAAAGACGATTTATCTCCGCAAAAAGTTCTGCCTATCAGTCTCCTTCAGTCTAATTTTCTCATATTGTACTTACGATCGTTGGTTGTTTCAAGACACTCGTTTATGATACAATCTTACTGTGCCTACCTGTGTGCAAGTTGTGTTGTGTTGTTATGTGTGTTGTCAAACATGTCCTTTGTAAAAAGGCCTACTACAAAATATCAGATTATCTAGACGATAAAAAATCTTGGGACGACTTTTGCTCCAACTCGAAAACTAACATTTTAACAAGTTAAAGGTTTCTTGTTCGCTTCTTTACTTTACCTTAAAAAGATTGAAGTGAACAAAAATTCAAAGTGGTCACTTTATTTCCTAGTCTTACATATGTAATTTGTATTTTGTGACGTGTCCAAGAGTCCTGTAAGGCCATCATGGTCTTCATCGTTGGTTGTTGGTCAGGTCACCATCGCGCATCGTAGCGCTGTAGTAAAGATTGTGACTAAGGTCAAAACTACACATAATTATTTAAGTGCTTCTTAAAGAGTCTCTATAACGTTTTAATTCAAGAATAGCTAACTCACAGTCTACCAAATTACTACTAGAGCAAAGCAAAACTCGCTTATCGCTCATAAAACCTTAGCATTTCACCCACACGGATTCGTCTCGATTACCAAATGGTTTCTTCATGGTAATTCGTCTATAACTACCACACTAACTGCTATCTAATCTGTCACATGTGTAATAGAAACTATATTGATAATCTGCGGCATTGATATAACTTTGAGGTTATATGGATTCAGAAAATGTAATAAACGGTAGAACGATTTGCTTTCGCTTTTACTGATACGCAAGATTGGCTTGAGTTTCAGCTCGAATTAATATTGTTAAAGCACTAAAAAAAATACATTGAAATTAATATGATAGCAGAAAAGGTTATTACATGTGGTGCAGATGATAGTAGAATAGGCTACTTGACTACTGGGAAATAATTCTTTGTCTGATAAAAATAATGCGAAATGTTATTAGTATTTCTTCCAGGCCAGTCGTATTAGTTATGAAAACTAATTTTAAAGTTTGAATAAAGAAATGCCGCGCCAAAACGATAATCTCTGTCATGGCTACCGTGTTCTAAGCTATGACGTCACCCCGCCATACCACACCTAACAAGAACTCATTGACACTGTAATCTGTAGATGTGTGACTTGCGATCCAACCAAACACAGCGTTTTCGGTCACGTGATCATGTATCAAAAAATGTGTAATTTTAATCCCGTTTTTTTACCTCTAAAAGGCACAATTTTTAATAAAAATCACCTGATTACGCTTTCTTACGTTGTTACTGACTAGGATGAAAACAATTTGGAACTTATTTTTAATTATAGTCAAATAGCCTATTTAGTTTTTCCAAAATTCTGATAAAATATTATTATTTAGTAGAGGTTTTCGATTGTTTAGTATGGTACCTACTTGGTACATTATGATCAGATACCTAGGTTGAACTATGCAGATTTTAAAAAGATGAACGTTTGTTGATTAATTGTTAACGATTAATTGTTTTTAAAATCGGAATACTGGCTTTTATTTCGGTCAACGAATTAGCATGGCCTTTCAACGTGGCAATGCGTCCGTCCGGGAGTCTGGGCATTGAATGCGTGAACGTGCCTATGAAAATAGATTAAGGTGCCTTCTGGGCACTTCGCCTTCTGGCTTTTTAGAAAATAGATTTAAGTGTAAATATTAGTAGTAATTATTTAATGCAAAAGAATCATCAAAATCTGTCCAAAATTGCGGAGAAATCGATTAACATACTTACAGCCGATCATAGAACCTCCTGTTCTTAAAGTCGGTATATGGAGGCATATGTCCAGCAGTGGACAAATATAGGCTGATGATGATGACAAGCCAAACTCACGTAAATAGCTTAATAAGAACCTTTTTAACTACCGGGAATATTTTTTACCTGAAACAAACAAAAGAAAAATAATTAGAAAATGTGGATATTACTGTAAAAGTAAAACCGAAGGCAACAAAGAAAATTAAGCCAAAAGAAACCTCAGCAAATCCAAAGGAATCCACTTCTCGTCGTAATAAAAGGTAAAGCCTTCGTGGCTTTATCTCTATATCTCTAACCTATAACGTAATGAACGTTCTTTTGTCTTTAATGTTTTCTTAGAAAAATGATAATATTAATTTTTCTAAGAAAACATACATCGAGGCTATTTGTTTACTCTTTAGTTACAAAGAATATCATAAATTAGTCATATACAAATTTATGGTATATTTATAAAATCCACCCTAGCAAATATCTTAAATGGTCGTTTAACGAGAGCCCTTCAGAGTTATAATCAGCCTATATTAGTCCACTGCTGGACATAGGTCTCCCTTAATGAGAGCCATAGCGCCCTGTCTTCAGCTTGCCTCATCCAGCAAACTGCTGACAGATGCATCTGTCAGCAGTTTTTCGCATATCGTCATTCCACCTGGTCCACCGCGACTCAACAAACGTAGTGTAGTAAACCCTCCGTCCTACACTACGTTGGTCGAGTCGCGGTCTCCACTCAGGAACACGTTCACACCAGCGGTTGTCGGTTCTTCTCGAGATATGACCAGCCCACTGCCACTTCAGCTTGCTTAGGGCCTATACTACCTCCAATCAACTCCGGATGTCCATAGCTTCCAAACTACTGAATATTTAACTAAGTAATTTATATATGATAAAGTTCAGGATTTACTCTATCGGTCATATGTTCGAAAACACGATTCCATACAATTTTCGAAAAAAATCGATCTCTATGTTATTACAAAAGTCTAAATTTCTCAATAAAACAGAAGTTAAGATCTTGAGATTAAGCATGGTTATTGAACTAAGTATAGAGAACATTTTGTTTGTCGTTTTTTTTACAAATAATGTCTTAATTTATAGATAAAAAGCAAAACAGCTCCTGTGAACGCGAAATCCTATACCTATCCTTTTCACAAAGTGATATCGTAGTATGCCCCCTTATGGATGTCTATAACACGGGTGATGAATCTTTCATGATATCATTCAAAAATGATATCCCAGTGTCTTTAACTTCAAGGTATGTTAAAAGAGCTATCAAAATCGAAGCTCCATCGAGTCACGGCACCAACTCCCGTTACCTACACGTGTTCATTGTAATTCAGTTCGCGTTACCATTGTTTGTTCGAGGTACAATCTTTGTTGATCGCTGCATTCTGATCTGTTGACATTGGATTCAATATTCTCTTTCATTTCATTTCAATTGCCAATATGTACGTTCATAGGGTTGGTAGCTCAAGATCTAATTTTATCCTAAGTCAATATTACACCCAGTTGAGCTAATGGCTGTTGGGTAATGGTTTATGCGGTGCTTTGGATTTAATAATAATAATAAAGCTAATTAATGGGTATACCAGATAACTGATAAACATATTAATAATGACTTTATTAAAATGAAAATTACAATCAGTAAAATAAACAGTTTCAGAGGAACGAGGAACTAACTCTCACTCTCTCTTTGAGAGAGAGTGAGAGTTAGAAAGGAATTCAAAGCGCTGCTCCTTGAGATAGACGATCTTACACTAGAAAAAAAATCGAACGAAGCTTTATGGCTCACGTTACTATTTTGCGAGGGTCGGTCCGTACTATGTTTTTATATAACTGATTCTTGATAAGTTTTCAACTACCTACTTTTTTCCATTCTACAAAAGACATTTTTAAACTAAAGGAACTGTATCTAAACATACCATTAACGTTCCGTTATCAATGATTACTATCACATACACACCTTTAACATTCAACAACGAACATGCTTCATTCACACAACTTACAAACCTATCATTCAAGTTGTCTATCACTACCTATATTTAATCTGATCATTCAAGCCCAGCCTTTCATTTCCTTTCTGTTAAAACAAAACATCTGTTTTTGTTACAGACTCGATTAAGCAAATTGTATGGCTGCTTTTAATAAGGAAACCGGATGTTAGCGAAAACTGGCACTGGCTAGCTGCCAATTGATTTACTTGTGGCTTCACCCTTATTACTCCAATAGTAGGTTGTGTTCGCATTAAATAACCTATGGGTTAGTAAAACAAAGTAAAGGATAACTGATAATCAGGTTGATACACAATAAAAAAGATGGTAGACCACAACATAAAGGTGAATTTAACTTCAATATGACATGTATGTTTCGGCAGCCAAGCACTAAGAGCAAAAACCAAGAAGCAAAATTATTATCATTCGCAATTTTATTGTATTTTTTGGCAAAGAAAATATTAGGAAAGGTACCGGAGATTGTTGTAAATGTGGCCCAAAGCTCGTAGTCAAAGTAATGCAACAGCTGATCGCTGGAGGAAGTGATTCATTGTAAGTGAACTTTGTGTGGTCAAAGTTACAGACGATCTAGAAATACTGACACTCAAATAATCATTTTTAGAGGGCTCCGCGGTAAATTGCAACATTCTGTCTCTATCGTTTTAAAGATTTCTATAAAACAGACCTAATTTAAGTAATGAAACTAATCACAAAATATGACAAATATCTGATCTACATGATTTAAACGGAACGCCACTATGAGTTTCTAAATCGTTTAAGATGTTAGACTTTTAAAATTCTTACTGTTCAGTACTCTACAACACAACTCAACTCACAACATAGACGGCAGACAAGGAATATTCATTGTTCTAAAAAAATAACTACGGAATGGGTAAATGAGTTATATCATAACTGATAAAGATCCTATCCTTAATCTTTATCCCAATTTGTGCTACAATAACTAATAACTGACTGAAAAAGAGCGCTATAACACTGAACTCTTTATTACTTGCGCCATCCACCACGTAATGATATTTTGATTGATTCATTATTCATATCCTAAGACTATTACAACCTATGAGAAAATCAATTATGTTGATGAGCTTCTCAAATCTATCAAAAGAGTCATCCATGCGAAGAATCTGAATCACAAGTTATAGTTTTGTGATTCGATTGAAAATATCCATTTCATTGGAGTTTTTCTGTGTCAATAGCTTATCGATGTTTTCTAATATCGTGATTCTTGGAGAAAAGCGATTATAGTGTGTCGTTATTATTTTATTTCTGTTTTATTACTTGTAGTTATTTTTATGAAGTCTATTTTGGTTTATCTTTTTGTTTTAGCGGCCTTTGAGCTTACCTTGATCAGTTTAATATCTTATAAATTTTATTTTACTGTTTTGAATTTTTTCTTTATAAAACTATACGATGAATCATTGATTTTTGTTCGCAAAAGTTATATAAGTTAAGTTTAACGTTATATTTTAAAAAAAGAATGAAGAAATAAATCTGGCTAATCTTTATATTTTAGGACCAATAATACCAACTAGAAATTAACAAGCATTTAGACAGGAAATTGATCTTCTCTTTTATTAAAATCATGTTACAACAAGATAAAGTTAAAAACTACAACCCGACTACGTGAAAGTTATAAAAGTTTGAAACATTTACATTGACAAAATAGAATGACGTATCGGTCATATTTGATAGGCATAGAGTTGAAAATGAAAATAGGTCGTAGGTATTGTAGTTTTTCTCTATGGGGCCTGCAGCCTGCGGC
Organism: Eupithecia exiguata; assembly: GCA_947086465.1. Taxonomy (NCBI): domain Eukaryota; kingdom Metazoa; phylum Arthropoda; class Insecta; order Lepidoptera; family Geometridae; genus Eupithecia; species Eupithecia exiguata. Next base: position 3,133,488 of record OX352246.1, read on the forward strand.
TACCTAAACTTTAATACGCGTTTTGAAGGCTTATTCGGGGGCGGAGCCCTAAATCCTATAGCCTATAACCATCGGGGTATTGAGACGAATCAATCGATACATAATTTGTTGAAATCGAACCAGTAGTTTCAGCGCTACGTGGGAACAAAGAAATCGGCCACATACATACAAACATACAAACATACAAACATACAAACATACAAACATACAAACATACAAACATACAAACATACAAACATACAAACATACAAACATACAAACATACAAACATACAAACATACAAACATACAAACATACAAACATAGGGTGCTAACCTCATAACCCTCCCCTGTTGGTAGTCGGGTAAAAATATTACCACACCTAGCCCTAAACATGTAATCAATATTATCGAAACACAATAGAGAATCGTTTAATAGATATTTTATCAAAGAAGAAACAAATAGATGTAATGTGTTACATTACACTATCTATATGTAATCAGATATTATACAAAGAGTCTCAGCTATTGTTTATGAGAGATCGTTTAGTAGTTTGAAAGGATACTAATTCGTCTACTTTCTAGAGAGAGTAATTTGTGGTCCTTAGAAACTAGTTACAACTAATAGCTTTGCTTACGTCCGATCAAAAAAAACGTAATCAAAATATCACTCAGGGATATAACTTTTTTTGTTTAACTGTGTAATTGGTTGTAGTAAAAAAAAACGTTTTTTTTTTTTTGGATATGTATATAAATAAATAATGCTGGACCATTCACACATCATTATCTAGCCCCAAACTAAGCAGAGCTTGTGTTATGGGTACTAGATAACTGATATATATAATACAATACATTACATGGATAGATATTTTTTACTATACATAGAAAACGACCAGAACACCCTGAACAAATATCTGCAGATCGTACACACATTTGTCCCGAGGCGGAAATCGAACCCGCAACCTCCTGTATCGCAGGTAGGCCTTCGCCCACCGCGCCACAGTGGTCTTCATGAATGGGTTTCTTATTGCAGAACCTGGACCGATTTATACTTCTGTCATCATCACCATTGGCCTTTTGCATCTACGTCAGATGATCTAAGTGGCGGCAGTTCGGGTGAGAGTCAACTGATCATAGAAAAAAATGAATTAGGTAAACAGAAATATTGGAAATTGTGCCTTTTCTCAACCCTGTAAGTCTCATATCGATCTGACAATTTTCACCCATAAACAACAGTTTTATAATATAAAGGAACCAAGGTCCATTTTAGCAAATTGTTCGCATTTTTAGTCTCATTACAGCAATGATTTGAAGTTCCTACCTAACCAAAAACAATAAAAACATACGGCAACTATCGTTGTAGCATCAACTATAACTTCCACAGCTGGTCATGTTCATGGCTCCCCAAACGAGGGGAGTTTTGGCACAATCACGTGCGTTGTAATAAATTGTAAACATATTTTTTGCCTTCGCCTTAAATGTTAATTTTAATAATAACATATTTTTTTATCTTTTATTGAATAACAAAAGCTTTATTATTAAACCTATTAAGCTGTCTGTTTTATAATTATGTTTGGCCTTCTGAGAAAATTATTCTTTAGATGTTTTTATTTCGGTTACTAAGCTAAATTAACTAATATATAAAATCTAAGAGAAATATGATTATTTTGTTGGTTTTGGTTTGTAAGTTGGTAGGGAGTTACATCCGTAACATTTTGGCTCGAAGGTTCGCGTCAGCCCAGGGGTCGTCACATACGACGTGTGAATGGTTCTATGTACAATGTATGATCCACTATTTATTCGTTAAGACGTATGTTGTACTGCAAAAAAACGTGCAGATGATGAGTATTACTGAAACTAAGACTACGCGTTTAGTAGTTTTTATATCCAAAATCATAGAGTATCTTTTTAAAGTAACTAATTTATCAAACCGAGGCGTATTAAAGTGCTCTTCCGGTGTGGGCCCAACAAATTAATTAAGCTCTTTACTTGCGCCCCGGCTTGTAATTAAGCTGGGAGCATAAGAGTAGTGACGGGTACTACGCGGCTTTGAATTCTTTTTCATGATATACTTTATTACAATCCATTGATAAAGAAAATACAATAATAATTACAACTAATATTTACACTTAAATCTATTTTCTAAAAATCTAAGCCGTCACCAGAAGGCAAAGTGCCCAGAATGCTGGTAGCATTGCCACGTTGAATGGCAATGCTAATTCGTTGACCGAAATAAAAGCCAGCATTCCGATCACCTGTGGACTCTATGAGGAGTTTTGCTAGATCTTTGTATATTCCACGTGCCCCAGGACCCCAAGGACCTAGGGTTTCCACCCCAAACGGCTCGAATAGGTAACCTCGGTCAAGAATAGCGTATTTCCGCCGCTTGAGGGACTCCGCTGATGTTGCTGCGGAGCCGGCCCTTACCGATGTCGCTGCAAGATGAGAAGGTGCTAGGGTATCTACACAAGTGGCATCCCAAACTAATACATGTATGATATACTTATATTATACATGTACTAGCTACAGCCTTCGACTTCGCACGCGCTTTTAAATTATTAGCCTATACCTCCCTGTCTAATTTCATTGAGATCCGTTCAACCGTTTAGGCGTGAAAAAGTAACAGACAGAGTTACTTTTGAATTTATAATGATAGTATGGATTTTTTCTGTCCCGTTACGGATTATAAATTACATATTGAGGCGTTTTCCTAAAAATATAAAAGCAGATTTAGGTACCTTATTATAACTCATTAAAGGGTTTGGATTTCGCGAAATGGCAGTGGAATTACTCTATTTCTAATACTATACCGATCGAATATAAAAATAGACCTTTATACAACAACGTTTTTTTCTGTTTAATTCCAACCATATCGCAGTTGGTACACGGGTAAACAGGAATTACCCCTACACCCACCGGTGGGTGAAGCCAGTGGGTGCACGGGTCGCGGGTCGTCATTTGAAAGTAAATTGGAACATCCGGCAGTTTATTCTTTTTCCTACAAAACTGTGTTCACTAACATAGACCAATTCAATTTTATTACTCTGCGCGGTCGGCGGCTCTGCAGTAATTACAGAGTTCTCTGTGCTCATGTCATGCTAATAGTTCGGGTAAGCGCTTGTTTTTGCCTTTATTAGAGTACCGTAGTCATAGTTAAAAAAATTCGCTAAACGGTAATTGGGGGAGGCCAACGTCCAACGGTGGATTTCCCCTTTTATGCGCTGTGATTATGATGGTAACAACTACTAAGAGATATTTTTATGCACATCTTTATTAATAAAGAAAATTACAATCAAATAATAGAATTAAATAAAAACTAGTATTTACAATTGAAACAATTGAGCTAACTGCAGACTGTTGCAGACAATCTACAGGTAGCTCAACTGATCCATATCAAAATACCAGTCGGATACGTGCGTAAATACGCACGCATCCGACTGTTATTAATATTTTAGACTAGGTCCCTAGCAAAAGAGAGGATAAAACGATGCTGAACAAAAATTCAAATGTACTCTTCCTACGATTCTCTACCGAGGTACCTACAATTACAATACGCATTGCGACGACTGTTTTTCGTCTTTTTTTGTCGTGCATTTGTTTCATAATTCTCATAAAAGAGCGAGACAAAACAGTCGACAAATTTTGTCTATCTTAAGCTAGTCTACGTTTAAGCTCAACATTAATTTAATTAATTTTTACCGTCTTCAAGCTGTTCTATATTCGGCTGATATTTTTTTCATGTATGTTCATCGATTTCTCTGTCAACACTGGATCGATTTTGATAATTCTTTCATTGTTGTATAGAAAATGATCCCGAATGAGATTAATAAAAATAATATTCCCCCCTATTTATCCTGTGAAGCTTAAAAAACAACGCAATAATTTTGAAAAATCACAACTTTTCAATTTTGTTGATATCTTTGCCAACGCTCAATAGATTTTGATGATTCTTTCGTTGTTGTCTAGAAGTTGATTTTTAGGTGGTCCCATAAAAACAATCATCTTTACTCATATTATACAGAGGAAAGATTTGTTTGTTTGTTTGTTTGAACTGAATAGGTTCCGAAATTACTGGACCGATTTGAAAAATTCTTTCACTATTAGAATCTTACATTATCCCTGACTACATCAGGGTTAATGTAAGATTGAAGAAGAAATGGTTAAAAGCTCACGTTCGTAGATTGCAGAACGATCGCACCAATAATTAAATCAGAGTTTTATCGTGCTTTTATTTACGTTCTCACTGTGCATAGTGATGGAGTGGAGCGGCTATCGTTGTCGATGTTTTGATAATGATTATAGACATCGAAACCATTGGACATTCTAGGTATTTTAAATTATTCATCTTAGAAGGCAGGTATTGGGCTGAAACTCGGATTTTTTTTAATGGTTTGCCTCAGGAAGGCAGTCATCTCAAACGTTGATGACAGATTTTACAGTTTAAAACCGAGACTAAACGTAGGCTTTAGCCTACGTTTGACCATAAAGGTTGACCATAAAAAATAACTAAAATACACAACTATTTGTACATCGCGCAGAAAATAAACTATGATAATGATTAAGTTAAGCTTTTGATTGTAGATCAAAATAATATATTGGTTTAACATAATCAAATCATGGTCATATCGATAAATCTACACAATATTGTTTGAAAAGGACATTCTTAGTCACAATATCGCCATAATGCATCCATCGCGTGCAAACTTCATCTATTTTTAGCCTCCATCGCCGCACATCACTAGTGGTCTCTTTGTATTATGTGCATCAGATTGTGCTCGGATAAAAACCTCGATAGGTACCATAACTTTATATATTATTTATACAGGGCTATTGGTAAATTAGTGACAATACGTGAACTGCAGGTTCAGCCCATCATCACAAACACGTTTGTGAAGACTTAATTCTTAATTTTGGTATTGGTAATGGGTACCCCCCGCAATTCAATAATCGTTCGTTAGAGAGGTTTTATTTGAAACTCAACTTAAAAACAGCTCTGCCCTGAATTAACAGAAGATATGAGAGTGAAAGATCGGTCTTAAGTAACTCGTTGGGTTCCAGACAAAGAGGTTTTTTCATTTAGAGGTGACTTATATTTTTTTTTTAGAATTTAGACTTGGCGCCTTTACGAACGTGTTTGTGATGATGGGCAGGACCTGCAGTTCACGTATTGTCACTAATTTACCAATAACCCGTATAGATTACATTTTTTTTGTCATACGGGTTTGTTCATACATATATTTTCTGAAATATAAACTAAACGTCAAGATTGTTATAAATAAAGATAACAATCTGTCTAAAAAAGTAAACAAAGAAATCAAACAAAAATTAGAAGCTTATTCAGATAAAAAAATTATAAAGCAAATCATTCCTCAGAAATACGCCGAAAATAGCCCAAAACTTCATATACCATCAAGCTAAAATGGACACCCTCTGTAAATATTTCTATACTTAGCCGTACACTGCTATAGATACTGAGCCATATTTCTCCAATATTGAGCTATATTAGTGCTATTTACAATAAATGCACGTGTGAACTGTTGATACTTAAAGCTCGTAACAAATCGAGCAGAAATTACAAGGCACCATTTGTACCGCAAGATTTATGAGTAAGCGCTTAACTTACGTTGGATGGAAAATTTCGAGCTACGGCTATATATGGATTTGTGGATCCTTTTATAGAAGCAGCTATCGATAATTCAAAGGTAGCTGACGAAATAGATTACGCTGAAATTACGCTAGATGCAATTAATGTTTGTAATAAGCTTAAGCAGATTCCTTAAGATAATAAAATTACCTACAATATGATCCATAACAAATTAAAAAACGAAGTCACCAGGCACCCACCCGGTCACCACGGAAGACCGTCGCTATGGCACGATTCGCAGGCTAAGGTCGCTTAGCCGGCGAAGTAAATATTGTAAACTATGCTATATATGGAATATATAACTACGTGATACCTATCGAAATGTTACGTTCTCGGCACATAAAAATAACATATGAACCCCCAAAGCAATAACGTCAGAAACCTTTTACGTCTAATTACTTGTGCTAAGATTATTGCTCCATTTGGGAAAATCCGTCGGAATATACAGAATAGGTAGAATCAGAGGCAAGTCAGTCCCGATAAAATAGCATTGACTAGCTTCTGCAACATTCTTCTCTTGGTGAAATGTTAAACGGGAATAATGTGGCCCTTACGTAACTTGGGCATAAAAGAAACATCATAGCGTAGGCTTGTTTATAACGTCACCTGCACAGGTTCTAACGGAAGACCAGCGCTGGTTAGGTCTCTCACGGGAGCTTAAAAATACAGAAATATATTATGCTGAGTTATGACCTTTTTACAACAACTTTAAACATGTATCAATCCTACAAATGAGTCATGATTTTAACTGTTTGTATTGTTGTTGTAAATAAATGTATTTCTTCTTCTTTGCTTTCGCTCTCACAATTTTGTGTATAATTGTGTACTAGATAAACACACTTAATCAGACATAGTCCAAAGTCCACTGACCATGTCATACAGGAAAACGTAAAGTGCAAGTGAGACAACAATCAGTTAAGTGAGCCCTCTATGAATTAGCATCATAAACTTCAATTAATCTAACGAGTGGACCCACTTAGCACTTCCTAATTTACTTTAGTCTGATTACCCTTTTCATTTGTTATTGTTTCGGTGTTGTTAGTTTATGGTTCATCTGCTTTTGTTTTTGTACTGTTAGGATAGGAGCCACTGGATTAAGGTCACACCCAATTATAATTCAAAACGGTTGGTAAAAAATTCTGAACTCTTTTTAACGCTGGGATCTTTTATGTCTCTGTGACTGAAACTAACGAACTTAAAACGTTAGAACGTTAACGTTAGAATAGAAGGCATACAAGTTTTTTGCTATTCCTGTTATGGGTTAAGTACATGGTATTTAGCTTGTTTTGAAATAAATTAATTTAAATTCTACTCCTTATTAAGTAGGTATTTGGGCTTACCGCTGGGAAGTTTACAGGGATGACTCCCTGTAAACTTCCCAGCGGTAAGCCCAAATGGATGACGGCGCTCAGGACCGCTCTTTGGCGTCGTATGGGGAGGCCTATGTCCAGCTGTGGACTTGTATGGACTGATATATGTGATAACTAGCAGCGCCTCGCGGTTTCACCCGCGTAGTTCCCGTTCCCGTAGGAATTTCGGGATAAAAAGTAGCCTATGTCCTATTCCAGACTATAATCTATCTCTGTGCCAAATTTCATCCAGATCCGTTCAGCCGTTCTGGCGTGATAAAGGAACAAACATCCATCCATCCATCCATCTATCTATCCATCCATCCATCCATCTAAACTTTCACGTTTATAATATTAGTGAGATGATGATTGGGCTTAAACGTTTCGGATGACGTTGACTAGTACGTCACCGATGGTGATAGTCTGTTCTTGCTAAGATTTTATATAGGGTTATTGGTAATTCAATGTAACTGTGTGCACTTCAGGTTCTGCCTATCATCACGAAGTCGTTCCCGAAGATGCGAGGTCTTAATTCAAAAAATATTTTTTGTCCAAAACCCAATGGAAAGACTGATTTCCCACTTCTACAGGTAATTCAGGGCAAAGTTTTTAATATTAGTTTCGAATAAAGCCTCTCTAAAGAATTGTTGTTGAAAGGAGGTGAGTACCCATTACCAATACCAAGTTTAAGAACAAAGACCTGTGACTTCATAAACGTGTTCCTGATGATGGGCAGAACCTGTAGTTCACGCAGTGTCAGTGAATTACCTATAACCCTGTATAATATCGTTTTTTTCCGAAACTCTTTAAAGTCAAGTTACTTTCTTTATTACCCGACTACCAACAGGGGAGGGTTATGAGGTTAGCACCCTATGTTTGTATGTTTGTATATTTGTATGTTTGTATGTATGTGGCCGATTTCTTTGTTCCCACGTAGCGCTGAAACTACTGGTTCGATTTCAACAAATTATGTATCGATTGATTCGTCTCAATACCCCGATGGTTATAGGCTATAGGATTTAGGGCTCCGACCCCGAATAAGGCTTCAAAACGCGTATTAAAGTTTAGGTAGCCGCAGGCTGCAGGCCCCATAGAGAAAAATTACAATACCTACGACCTATTTTCATTTTCAACTCTATGCCTATCGAATATGACCGATACGTCATTCTATTTTGTCAATGTAAATGTTTCAAACTTTTATAACTTTCACGTAGTCGGGTTGTAGTTTTTAACTTTATCTTGTTTTAATTAACGTAATTGGTTTCATCTACCGTTTTAATTAAATAAATAAATAAGTAAAAAAAAAAACCTATTAAGTGTGGGTTAGCATTATAATAAAAAATATCTTTTTATGCAATTTTATCATGAAAAACTGTGAGTCCGCAAAGATCATTTACAACGCAGCGACAATTACCTACCGACTTCCCCGAGTTAGACACACATTTGTATAGAGGCCTTCGATATGGTCATTAGGTACTATTGGCCACATTCGGCGAGGCTTCTTTTGATGACGGAGGTGATACGCCAAAACAAATCTTTCCACTTTATTATAAAGTCAGTTCTGAATAGGAAAGTGCGATCGATTGATCAATCCAATCTAACACTCCTGAAAGGATGCAAATTATAGTCCGTTCGGACTTTCAAACAGTCGGACATACCGACACCTAGGCCGTGGACAACTTGGACGCTCGTTGACAGTTGAAACAACCAGTAACTCTTCAATTCAACGCTTTCAACCGATAAATTAAACACATTCAGACACTTTTCCTCTACTCAGTGCTGCAGTGCACCTGTTTCACATTTATGGATTCTACATAAATATAATTAGTAATTACATTTGAGCTATCTCAGTTTTCAAGCATTATTCGTCAATGTTAATAGACGAGAAAGCTACTAATTGACCGGTTATATTTAAAAAAAAACACCACTCTAAGGCCGGTTGTCTACCGCTGCCGTCAAGGTAACGAGTTTAAGCCCACATTTAAAAGCATTTTGTTGGTTTGTGGTAGCGGTATTGTGTTTTCATTGCTTATATTTTTGTCGCAAACCTATGGACTAAGTGTTGTCTGAAATAAAACCTTTTTATTTTTAATTAATTGGAATTAAAGTGCGCAGATTTTAAGCCGATTTTTAGCCACCGTCGAAGTAAACCGCATATTTACCATCGAAGCTACCAGCCATGACAACAAGGCGCATAAATACCTGCAGAATTTGGCCCCTGCCGTGCTGCCGTACGCATATGACAGCTTATAAAAGAAATATTGCGCACGGCGGGCAAACGATTTTTTGAACCGCTAGTATTATACATAGAAAACGATCAGCACACCCGGAGCAAATATTCGCAGATCGTCACAGGTGGATCTTCGCCCACCGCGCGACAGAGGTCGTCTAATATATTTTAGTATTTCTTCATTTCTTTATTCTATAAAAGATCTACATTTAGTAAAGGTACCAAAACAGTCACAGAAGCTGGCACAAGTTGCATCAAATTATCCAGTAGCTTCAGTATTAAAATAAATCATGATTGCTCACACGCAGCACTGGCAGTAGCACTCTACTTTGATTGATAAATTGAGTATGGTAGCATTGATGGGCAAATTATACTTGATTGGGTAATCTCCTGGGCATTTCGCGGACTGGTTGGGTCGATGGGTCTATCATTGCCCAATTAAGGACTGTTACTTTAGATTACCTACAGGCCTAGATTTGTACCGCTGTAACTTAGGATCTACGTAGTTTTAAATCTTTCTAAGAATAAATAAATGACATGAAAAAACTAAGTAACAAATAAATAAAATAAAATAAAAATCGTTCAAACCTGTGAGTGGCCCCATATACAAACACAGTTACAAAAAAACTAGTAATACACAACTATTTTAAACACAAACTGAAAATCGACAACAAACTAAGTGACGGGGGAATACCTACAATATAAACTTTGTTTATGTCTATTGAATGGTTTAACTAGGCACCAATTCGAATAAATTAATCAATTTCACTGAAATAATAAATAGATATAATTCAAATAATAGTGATTCGAATATAAAATTTCGAATCGCTTCTGCCATTTATCAAAACGATTACGATTGCGTTGGTTTATTCATTAAATAAATTGATTCCATGTTTACAATACGATCAACTTCCGCTTTTCATTCATCCATGTCGTTAATTAAGTCGTAAAATCGAATTTCCGGTTCCAGTTTCGTTCCGAATTTGAATAAGTTTAATTAGTACTTTCAATTTTCGAATACTTAATTAGTTCTACAGAATTAATTTGGTGTGGTCCTATAAAACATCGATGTTTTGTCGATGATTTTGTTTATCGTAAATTTGCATCGCTAGAACGCATTTTCGCTGTCATGTTATTCGTGACAACTCGATCGCTACTTCAGTAGTCACAGAATATAAAAGTATTCGTTGTGACGAAATAAAGCTTTCTTTGGAGTCGTGTAGCGTGACTGCTTATAATAAGGTACTCGGTCCTACTTGCTGGAACAAATTGACGCAATTTTTGTGGTAGCGGAAGGTAATTTTTTGACGTAAGGGCGTTGTAAACCAACTGCTTTTTAAATGGCATTGTGTGGAAATTTACCAAGCATTAGTGGCAGCCATGGCAGGAAACATAAAGGGTTCCTTGGGTATCTAATTCAGTAAGACAATGATTAAAGCTCTCTGTCTAACCATATATAATTTATATTTTATATATAGGTACCTATAATTTATGATAATTTTTGAGTTTTCATTTTTTTTGTCACTAAATGAACTTATAAATAAATGATGACATGGAAGGCATTCGATACTAGGTGGTTTAAATGTTTTCCTCGCACCAAAGATAGTGTTACTTAAATAATTAAATAATGCCAAATGGACAATTCAAACAGGTAAGCTAAGCAGCTAAGCTAAGCAGGGCTTGTCCTATGGGTACCAATTAGATAACTATACCTACCTATTTATACTTCCTACTATACATTACATAGACAGTTTTTTTTAAGTACACATAGAGAACACCCGTCAAAATAAATATCTGCTGATCGTTGTCCCGAGGCGAGAATTGAAGCCGTAGGTAACTTTCTGCGTCGCAGGCGAACCTTCACTTGCTAAACCACTGAGGTCATCTATACATAAAAACTCTGTATTAGGGAAGTAATAAATATTCGTATTTAAGTGGCTCGTATGCTCCAAGCCTTAGTAAAGACAGGTAGGTAGTAAAATTCTATAATAACAACTGAATTAGATACAATCTTTGAGAAACTCTGTTACACAATCTGTTGGTAGCAAGGTGGTTGAACTACGACAATGAAGGTCGAAACGATTACGTTCTTTCATTCACCATTTTGGCAGTGATTGGTTTCGCAACGATTTTATCTATGTCAATAACTTTGCAGACATCACTCAAGAAGAGTTTTAATGATTTATGTTCCTGTGATTTTTTAGAAAAGTTGAATTTAGTTCATATCTTTCTTCTAGTTTAATAAAAGAACTGAGAGAAGTTTTAAACCATCATGGTTTAATACTCAATTCATTTAATAACGGGATATATACCACGACTATGTGTTACATAGAGTTTTCCAATATTTTGGCAAATTGCATGCACCACAATCACGGAATAACTGAAATCGTTGCGAGTGAGCATTTACTGTTAGGTTTTCTTTTTAAAATTTAATTAAGTATTATCTGCCTAGCACCTACCGCTATTTCATACGCACTAGCAATTTCACCGCCGTGATTGGTGTCTTATATCCGTAGCTTTATATCTTAACTCTTGACAAAAAGGTAGAATAACGTTTGACATGAGTGTCTGTCAGTGGCATCAGCCAATTTACCTAAGCTGCCACTGAGGTGGCAGCAAAAGTGGTGTGGTCGCTTCGCTGACAGAAGTGACAGTGGCAGCAAAAGCCTCTCCACGCGCGCAAATCACGGCGTGAAATCGCGGTGCCGATGGCGGTGAGCATCACGGCGCGGATGGCGGTGAGAATCACGGCAAAACTCCAGGGCCTCAACACTCGCGCGCGAAGCGAGCGCCGAGCGCGCGCGAAACGAGCGCCTTGCGAACCCTTTGTTGGACAAAAAACCATTTTGATGTTATTCGAGACCAAAAGCTGATTTAATTTTCTGGCGAATATTGGTTCAATCTATTACAATGCTGTATGGCATTTCGACCAGGCACGTGTCGATCTCGTTGCTTAGTTGGTTAGAGCGCACTGTACTGAAGATGAGGCGCGGGTTCGAATCCTGCCGAAATAGATTTTTTTTGGGATATTATTAAAAAGTTTTCGTAGAATGCTGTATGGATTGAGGAAAGATTTGTTTGTTTGTTTGAATTAAATAGGCTCCAAAACTACTGGACCGGTTTGAAAAATTCTTTCACCGTTAGAATTCTACATTATTTCGTTTGAACATAGGCTATAGAATATGAACATAGGCTATAGAATATACCCGGGCGGATCGGTAGTTATATTAAGCAAAGAACAGATATTTTTTATTTATTTGTTACATATTTACATTGCCATTACAGTTCAGCACCAAATCGACAAAGAAATATAAAAAGCTATTATTATTTACACTAAACATTTACTACAAATCATTAACAAAATACACCAACAAACTTAATACTATAACATAACAAACTTATTTACTAAACAATATAACGAAATACTTGGTGAATTGAGTAAGTTTACTCATTACTACGCTCTACCGCCATACCTACCGTCGACATTGTGTGCCCCGCACTATTGTTACCGCGATACGATCAGTTTGAGTGACTGTTTAGTGTTGTACACGCAATCGCTATCGATAGTCTAATTGTCATTTGAAAGTTAAAGTGATCACGTGACAGTGATAACTTTGTGCGTTTGTTCTATAAATGTGCGCACATATAGATAATCGACGACCTTTATGGTGCAGTGGATGGACCAAGGCTCGCACCGCACGCTTAAGGTTTTGGATAAAATAAATACCGGGTGGCATGATTATTTCAACTTCCGTCTAAAGTGTTATAAAACAGTACAATTTCATGGCCCATGACAGTACATGCACATTTCATGGCCCATGTTCCTGCAGGCTAGGCGGCGACGGCGGCACGAAGCGGGTGGCACCGCACCGCCAAGGCTAAGCAATGAACGAGATAGCACGTGTTCAAGATGTTTAAATGTGAAATCGATATTTAATTCTAGTTCTGGTTTGAAAAAAAATCGACAAAGTAAATCAAAATTAATGTTTGTAAAATTCGTTTTTCTGTGCTTTAACATGTATTTTCTACGACATAAATGTCAGTGTACCTATATCCGATATCTAGTAGGTACTCTTAATAGATGCTATGTTTAGCTTAGGGCTAGATGATGCTTCGTGGAATGTCCAGCATTATAAATATTGAATGGACACTCTACGCCTCCCACCTGATCGAGCTTCCTCACCCCGCCGCGTCCTTGCGAGTTCGGTTTACGTTCCAAATACAAGGGCTGCGCGGCGTAAGCACGCTGTTAGCCTGTATTAGGATTTTGATAGACCGATGGTGTTTGTGTTTTGTTTTTTTGATCACCGAGTTATTTCGTTACCTACTGTCTCACTCGCACAATTGAATACATGAAGTGACCCTAGATGTCACACATGCGCATGTATGTGTAGAAACGCGAATTTTGAATGGAGAAATGGACGAGTGGTTGGGGTGTGGTGGAACTCTAGCTTCGTAAGCACCATAAAATATTCTTGACGTCGATAACCCTGACCTCTAGAAAGTCATTGGTGACAACAGCAGCAACAAATCATCCACACGTCTTTGAGATGGCTATCTCTCCTAACAATTGAGATAAAAGGTGATTGTATGTAAGGCTGCGCACAAACAAGCAATATTTACAAATATAAATTAGTCAAGCTACTAAATTTTTAAACAAAAGGTTGGCACTACATACCTACATTTTTCTTTTTAGAATTACCTTGCTAAAGTCCAAACACGATCCTCGTGATTTTTTTGCCGGAACTTTTGCAAGTAACATTAAAAATAAATCTAACATTTTACACCAAATACGTTAAAATATTATCAAACGCTTTCCATGTATTCAGTAAAAACGATATGTAACATACATTATACATATATTCGGGGAACGGAAAGGCTGTATTTTTAAACGAACCTTTCTATGGCTTTATGAACGCTGGTTTTTGTTATTTTGTAATATTATAAATACCTACAGTAATTTTTTAAGGGAATTAAAAAAGGTTGACTTTGCAGGTGCTTTTCCAATGATGACATTTTTTTCCTAGTATTTTTCCGTTTTCATCTAACGGAAGACCATTTCACAATTTCTTACATAGCTTTATATTTTACGCTCATACTCTTTGATCACTTTAATCATAACAAAGTACAAAACTGTAGCAAACCCAATAATAACTGGCTACAACAAGAAACTATTTATCAACCTAATCGTTTCAAATACCTCGCATTTACTCGCAAACTACTCGAGATGAAATCGATAGTCGAAACAATTTCATACTTCGCGAGTCAAATATCGATTGTACAGATAACAAGGAGTTAGACTATTGATATCAATGACAGCACTAAGTATTGTGAGTTTGTTCCTAAGCGCTCAATTTTTACCTATTTATTTTTCTAAGAATTGGAAAAAATTGGTCGTGTGCGCGCGGCCTTACAAACAATCACCTTTATCTCAATCGTTAGGAGAGATAGCCATCTCAAAGACGTGCTATAGCTAAAAATTAAGCTATAGCTAAACGTTTCTTTGAGCTGATCTCAAAAAAAGGCTGGACCGACCTCGACGAGATTTTCACTGGTTTTTATTTTTGAAAAATAAATAGGGTTATGATTATTTTTAATTGAAAATAAAACCCATAGAAATGGGAACTCTTTGGCTTGCATTTACTCGCAAACAAACTCGAGATGAAATCGATAGTAGATAGTAGAACAATTTCATACCTCGCAAGTCAAATATCGATTGTCCAGATAACAAGGAGTTGGACTATCGATATCAGTGACAGCACTACGTGTTGTAGGGTAGTTCCTATGTGCTCTGATTTAGGATCTTTTGAGTATCGGTTTTCGGGGCACATGCGCAAAGGAAAATATCGAAGTTGGGTAAAAGATAGAGCGCGAATGACGCTTTTTGCGAAGAAATCATAAAACGCAATACTTTTTGAAAAGAGACATGCGATTTGCTTTGAAAGATGTGCATTAAGTAGAAAATTGCGGGGTTTATATTAAAAAATGCGTAGATAATGATTGATTTTATTTAACATTACCTATTGAATTATAAAAAAAATATTATATCAATCTTCGTAGCATATGCTACGGCCTACAATGCAAACGTGCATAGCATACAAAAGATTCCAACGCGCACTAATAATAAAGCAATAAGTTGCAATTTTCGAGACGAGACCTTTCCTCCTATTCATTTTATTAACTTTACTTCGATAGTTTTGTTTTTTCAATTTCTGGTGTTTAAATTAGGGGCAATAATTTCAGGAGCTGTTAAGAACGTGCCCTGTCGAAGCTATAGTGCGGTGAAACAGATGGTACGATAAAGTAGCGTAGAATGCGGACGTGTGCGACGTGGCCCGTGTGACAATGGAAAACTAGGGTTGCTGAGAATGTACACAATACTGATTCTTAGATTCTTTGTAATAAGTGGTGAGTAAAAGTCAAGTATATTTATTGCAATTACACGTGGAAAAGATGGTACCTACATACATAATGCGTATTGCATGCCCATAGTGAGCAAATTACATTTGCTCATTATGTAATTATTTTTCTATTACATAGATACATTATAATAACGAGAAAAACACTTTTGAAATAATTGTAGAGTATGGAATCAATTAATATTAATAAAATAATGTTTAGTACATATAACTCTATTTTATACATTTAATAATAAAAAAACAAATTACATACCTACATACTTATTTGTCAAAATTCTTATCGCTCATAGATTCTTTAACTGTATAATAGGTTTTATCAGATAAGATGTTCTTCAGCTTTCTCTGAAACCTCGCAGTAGGCAAAGAAACTTGATGCGCATCAACGAGTAAACGTAAGTAACAAGTGAGTAAGTTTATAAGATACCAAAGTCGTTTTTACTCTGAAAAACGACGCACTGAAGTCATATTTAGAACGAAACTAAATTTAGCAACGCTATCAGTTTTTACACTTGATATTACTTAAGCGAAAGTTTGGATGGATGTTTGTTAGCTGTTAAATAAAACATTCATGAGAAGAAAATCGTTTTCTTATAAATTTACGCAAGTAACGAACGCCATCTCTGATTCTAAGGCGTAACTAAGTTTGCCAAGTCGGCTAGTTGTCAAATAATCGACAAAGTCGCGCTGTAGCAGCTAATTAAATACTACCACAAGTGTGTAAGAATACACAACTGTATGAGATATTATTTCAGTCAAAATTCTTAGTAACTAGACACAAAATAATTCGTAGTTCAATAAACAGACCTTACTTTTGCTCACGTAGCTACCTACGTAAAAGTTTATGAAAAAGTCTACACTTTTTCATAAACTTTTTACGGCTAATACGAAACGTGACTGTACCGAAATGTTTTCTCTGTCTCAGTATGGCGGATCGATAGCGGACACCAAATCTAAATTCAATTAGAAGTGAGATTTTCAATATGGGCGACTGAAAGAGCGGTTTTCGTTTTGCATTTTTAAAAAGAAAAAAATTAGTTCCATGTATCTCGATAGATGGCAGGGCTTCAACTGGTTACTATGGTATGTTAAATGTCAAATGAAAGAAAACGTCAAAATGATAATCGGTCGATCGCTTAGAGGAACAAGGCACTAGAGGTAGTGGATATACCCATCTCATTCACACAAACGAAATATAAAAATATGCTTGTAGCCTGAGAAGAAATTAATAAGTTTTCTAGGTTACTTTGAATAGAGTCAGTTGTGTTACTAGTTACGTAAGTCAGTAAATCAACTTATTTGAATGAAAAAATATTTCAAGAAATCAGATAGAATGAATGTTTCTCTGTCTCAACCATCGTGCCGTTTTCCCTTCATTTGACATAGACATACCCTAGTCACCAGTTCACGCACTGCCATCTATCGAGTTATTTAGAACTAGTTTTTTTTTAATGAAAATCGAAAACCCCTCATTACAAGTCGGTCACTTCTACCCGTGTAGCATCGTGACGTGATCGTGTCGCCTCATTTTTCATAGGTTTTGGACTTTGGTGCAGCGCCTCTATCGTGCCAACATGCAAATATGAGACGTCACGGTCGTCACTATCACGTCTTAAACATCAGCGTGAATATTTCCTTTACTTTTTTTAACTGAGACCATCTGAGACACACATAATAATATATTTTGTTAACAATTTTATTAACACTAAATACATTTCTGATTCTGATACTCAGATTTCAACTCGTAAGTTTTTGACAGTTTTCAATGAAAATCTGTCACAAACTGCTTACTTGAAACATGCTAGCTGAGTTGCATTTGAAGTATTCGGGTTATAGACATAATTTAATGTACCTACACATAACTTTGTTTTACAAAAACGAAAAATCGATTTAGAACTCCTTTAAATTATCATTGTTTTATGCTTTGTGGGTCAAATAAAATAAAAATAATGCTCGACACCGAAAGAATCGGCCAACATACATTATAGCCGAATATAGAGCCACCTCCTTTTTACGTGAGGAGTGACGTGACGTGATCGTGACGTCCATATCGTTCCTTAGGTTTTGGTACATTGCCTCTATTGTGCGGAAGGGAACTACGCAAATCCCATACAAACATGAGACGTGACGATCACGTCTCGATGCTATCGTTGGACTCGTGGATCTTTACAAACTTATTACTTTTCATCGTTTAATTTACAAAAGCTTCCTTTATACCTACTATTTTTTTTTGTTACAAAATTTCCTGAATTTTCGATATAAAAGACAAAGATCTTTTGCAACGAGTTTTGAGCTTTTGAGCCTAATGGTTTCAGATGTGCTTTAGATATGAAAAAAAAAATGAAAATAAAAACAAAACTACTCTATAATAAATCATTTAAAATCATAAAGTTACACCGAAAGTAAGCACAACTCGCGTTGTGTAGCGATTTAGGCATAATCTATAAAAAATATTAGATATCACATTCTAGCATAGAAATAATTAGCAGCGCCATCTTGTTACAACTATCCATCCTGTGGCTGGCAGTTAATTGACGCATGACGCTCACCTCGCAAGTATGAGGAAGGAATTAAATGATGCGGTCGATGAACTATTTTATTGCAGAGAATGTAAGCAAACATTATGATTCAATACGATACTCGTATTCCAAGCAGAGCTCAATATCTATGCAGAAATTTGCATAAAGTTAGCAAGTTATTTTATGATATACCTGGTAAGGCTTGAATACCTTACATTTTTGATGGGAATCCAAAATGAAAAAAAAATAAAAATCAGAAAGGAAACACGGCACTTTTATGCGAACTCTTTGCCGTCTGCTATTTCAAGGAAATTTTTCGCAGTTACACACGTCGATTTGGATAAAAAACATTATAACTCAGAAAGAGCTTATCAGCTTAGCTCCTATAAATACCTGAACACTTAATTCTTCATTTCCTCTAGAAATTCCTTGCGGGTAATAAAACCCCACTTCACAGTAGAGCGTTTTCAATATTCCAAGCACATAAAAGTTGAAAGTAGGTAAAACACCTTATTTATTCAAGGACACGTAAAACCCTTAGCTACTCGTATAAGACTATTAAAGACTCAAGTTATTAACCATAAACACCGGCAAATTAGGATTATGCACTTTAAGCACCCGGTAATACCTTTTACTTTGCAATAAAAGTCAAAGTTAATATTGCTGGTTGGCTTTTATCCCGGGTTTTAGCTATTTAATACTTATTTTCTTTACAAAGTACGAGTATTGTGCAAATTTTCAGCAAGAATGTAAAATTTCGTTCAAAGTGAACGTTCAAAAAGAAACAGACTACGCATAAAGAGATTTGAAACGTACATAGGTACATACTGTGATTTGTATGCAATTTAAAACACAAGATTATGATTGCATAAAATCTTAATTGTTATTCCGAATTATAGTTTAATTAGTTAATCATACAAAAACATACACAACACACAGCCGAACATAGAACATCCTCCTTTTTTTGAAGACGGTTAAAAATGAAAGCTTAGGTATGCCTATAATTTGATAAATAAAAAAAACAGTGTGACTCGGTATGATGCAAGGGTTCTAGCTAACCCAGAAATCCAAAACTGCTCGATGGCAAAAAAAAACCTTACATTTATCAAACTATATTATATAGTTTGATCTAACAATATACAATACTAAACACTTTATTGTACACCAGAAAAAGAACATTACAAAAAGACATAACATGTCACAAGTACAATGGGCGGCCTTATCGCTTAGAAGCGATCTCTTCCAGGCAATATCGTACTGGAAAACCTTTTTCTTATGCAATCGTGTAAAAAATTTTTTTATTCATCCGAAATTTATTGAGTCTGTATATAGGTAAGTACGCTTTGCTACGGACTCGGCCTACCACCAAGCCTACCCCTGATGGTAAGTTGGGTCAAAACTACTACCACTTTAGTGAGCTGTCCTAGTATATTTTTCCTCGACAAGATTTACTTAACAAGGTACTAGGTAAGCATAAATATGAAGAAAGTAGATACTAGAATTTGAGTTTATCAGTTAATCTCCAATCATCTCTGTATCTCCCACCAACTTCTGCTCTCCTGGTACTTTGAATGTTAAAAGTACCTACCTATCTACTTTTCACCGGTTTTGATACAAAAATCTACTCAGTTTTTACAGTAAAATGACTGATTCTTATAGACCTTCGTTATACAAAGACATTTTCGGATAGGTACATTCACTATAAAAGCTTTGAAATTTAGCAAATTTTGAAATATGCATTTCAAAGTGAGGAATCAAGAATGTCGGTATTTCAGTATTGAATCATAACGTTATTATACGTAAGCTCAATGAGTTTGTTTTTCTTAATTTATGTACTACCTACCATGAGTGTTAAACTGTTGCTTAGTCACGGACTCTTAATTAATTTAATTAATTAAAGCTCCATTAATTAATTCGTACTTTCTAATAGACTCTAGAGTCCGATGGATTAGAATTAATTGTTTTTACGCGGGTGGAATGATGAGTGTTTTCGCTATTTTTAGAAGCACGTACAACAAAATTATACGGACACAGAAAAAATTTACGGGTTCAAGTCCGAAATTTTTTGGAAACTTATTTCATTTCTTCAATCACAAAAAGCTTTTAAAGTCTCCTAAAACCTAAAACCAGTATATTCTATTCGGTTTCATTGTCCTCAATAATAATAGTATCTCTCCCATAAAAATATTCAGCTGTGTTTGCAAAACATTCCAGTTATGAGGCATGGTCGGTTGTTCATAAAATATGTCGGGCCGGGTATCTTTGACCCTGCGTGCCTTCTAAATAAACATTTTTATATCTCTCTTTCGTAGGTACAGATAAGATTTATTTATTTTTTCTTTCATGATATATTGGAATACCATTATAATTAATTTGGTAGGAAAACTATCATGAACGAAAAATAATTAATGATTAAACGAACTTACCTGTAAGTGACGTTCTATCCTTTTTACACTAACGTTCCGTTCCAAATAGATTAGCATACGATAACAGGTATACATAAAAGGTAAACCAAACAACTAATTTAGAGGTACGGGACGCGTAGTGTAATGAACATCCCGCAACATCCCGTATGTATAAAATCTGTTATAATTAAGCTGCTGGTTATCGATTATATCGATTAATATGTCGATTAATATATTGTGTTTTAGCACTCATACAATCTTTCATTGTTTTGCGCTATTGAAGTGGTCCGGGTTTAAAACTACTTCAAAATCCATTGCATTCAGGAATTGAAAGTTGATTTATAGTCTTATAAAACACGCCAAATTATTTCATTCTGATAGACAACATAAAAAAACAACAATCTCTTATTTATCATTAAGGGCCTATACTACGACGCCATTTTGTAAAAAGGATAGGCATAGAATTTTGCGTTCGGGGGAGCGGGACAGGGTAGAGCAACGCAAGCCCAAAAATCAAGTTTTTGCTTATTATCTATTAATTAGGACATTAAACGCAATAACGCAACATATAAAATATTATTTATACTTAGTTCAATTACTATGCTTGTTCTTAAGATCTTATGGTCTGTATTTATTGAGAAATTAACGCTTAAGGTAAAACTTACAGGTAACGTCGCGATTTTTTTGTTTCGAGATTTTTTTATGAAATCGTGATTTCGAAACATATGACGGACAGAGTAAGTCCTGAACTTTATCATATACATTTCAAAGTTAAATATTCAGTAGTTTGGAAGATACGGATATCCGGCGGACTTGATTTGAGGTAGTATAGACCCTTAAATTGAAAGAGGTTTCATGTAAAACTTTGAAAACTATCATTGACATAAAAGCATTAACACAAAAGTCATTTAAAACCAGTTAAGTGTATGTAAGATGTAAGAAGTATTATTATTTCGAACACTAGACATTATAAATAATAGATTCAGGTGTTACTTTGCGGAAATCCATTGCAAAATTTAAGGATGATAATATTTCGTAACAATTCCACATCTCTGATGGGACTCTGCCGTTGTTGCTATGCGCTCTGAGTGTCAGGATCGAGTATTGTGGTGTCCAGATGATGTCTCGTGGCGAGACGAAACTTGTTGACGACTTGCTTTGCTAGATTATTTTTATTTTGAAGGTGGTGTAGTTTTTCTTCTACAATGCGGACTACATTTTTTGAGATGTTATCGGAGGTTTTGCACCGAATCGTTACTTATTACTTCCATCCTTAAATTTTACTAGACCTTTTGTATTTCCCCGAGCTGGCTTATAAATTTAAATAATTCATCATATCGCGTCTGTTTTCTGAAGGTTATCGTAGAATAAGGCAGCTATGGTTTAAATTGTCCCCTGAGTTTAATCTCTTTAATTAATCTCTGAGATAGGATCGGAAAAAGGATCTCGAGGGTGAATTTTACCTCTTACTTACAGCCTTGGTTTAATTTGTATGAATATTTTGCAGCTGGTTTGTCTTATTGAAGTTTAGGAACATATATCAAACGCAAATATTTAGTAGTCTCATAAATATTACTAATTTCAACAAAACAATCTCACAGAATGTAAATACGTCACCAAACTCAATAAAAACAGATGATATAATAGTAGTACCTACTACATAAAATCGGACGTTTACCTTTAAATTTTATCGACAACATCAACAGCATGTCACAACACTAAACCATTTACCGACCAGTTGCAAGAACCACAAGAACTACGCGTCATGCAGTCTACAAACCATGTCTTGCAATTTAAATAAAAAATAAGCACAGCTTTACTATAACCGAGTTATTATCAACCTTAACTACACACTCGTAGGAGTCAAAGTTATTGCAGAATCTGATAATCTCTGCAATGTTGATATTGACACAGAATATGTGGATGTTCTTGAAAAAGATACTCGTAAAGGTGTCTACACACCAAAATCTGCAACACCGCCAACTTAGCTTGGCGGGTTGATGTCGGCAACATTGATTTAGAAAAAATCTTGCTTCTAAGAAATGAAATAAGTTCCCAAAAATTTTCGATTTCGGCGGGACTCAATCTTGCTTCTGCCCGCGGTTTTGCACATGCTTTTCAAGTAACCTATGTCCGTCTCCGGAAGACTGTTTACGTCACCGTTAAAATTCATTACAATCCATTCCGCGTTTAAGAGTGAAAAAGTAACAGATAAATAGACCGACAGTTACTTTTTCTTTTATGTCATACATATTTTTAAACTTACGAGATCTTGACGTTGGAAAAAACGCGATAAATATCCGTTATATATATATAAATAGTAGTAATAATGATGATTTAGTATTTCTTTACAGAACTACAGCACAGAACTAGGAACAAACGGTGTTGACTCATAGATGTGAAGCCACCAACATGTCGCTGACCAAGCCGCCAACATCCAACCCGCCGCCGCCGCCGGGCTATGTCGGCGACTTTGGTGTGTCGTCTCCTTAATAAAATAAATGAAATTTGCGCTTATGGAAGAAGAGTCAAGACTGGAAGATACATTTTTGTTTGTCGAGTCTTGTTTGATGTTTGATTTACATTTCTCATTGTTTGTTCTGGCATTTTTTATTTTGTTTCTAGTACCTATTCTTTGTCTTGTACTGGTTTGTTATTGCAGAATGTGAGAAGGTATTCCGAGGAGTATTATTTGAGTTATGGTTGATCGGTTTGCTTATAACACGACGGAGAGTGGAATCATTCCATTCTCGTCGCTCATTCCACTGGAATGAGCTACCTGCGTCAGTTTTTTCAGCGTACAATGTTTAAGTCTAGAAATCCCGAATGAATAAGTTCTCTCTTGTAAAAATGTGTTTTACCTTAAGCCACATCTTTACTTACTTTAGTGAGATGGTGGTCAAAATGTAAAAATATGTATATAACTGTCTATTAGACCTCAATATGAATAAGTGTTTTTTTTTGGTAATGAATTTATCGCAAAACGTCCTGTGCTGGACATAACCCTACCCAAAGATTCCAAACCAACCAAGACTTAATTCACCAGTGGTCCTACTCCGCAAACGAAAATCATGGTATATGATTCGTTTTCGTGCAAAACTTCCTAACATACGATAAAATTTACACGAAAACGAATCAGCAACCTCGATTTTCGTTGATTCACAACGTTGTCGTCTGGGGGGTCTGTTGATAAGTTCAGAATTTCTAAAGCTATATACTTCTTACAACAAAAAGCTTTGTCATTTTGTTAGCTCATGCGTCAATCATGCAGCAAAGTGGACGGTAATACGCACAATCATGGCCTATTGCTAAATCTCCAGCCATTACTGCATATTATCTACTAGTACCTAAAATAGGCTTTAGTTTAAGATCTACAGATCAATTTTGCGATTCAATTAAAGTGGGTTTCACAATATTCTTTAAGTGGTTACCACAAACACTAATGGTTATAGTTTCCTGTGTAACCTAACAAGACAACCTTACACTGGATCTTATAAGAAAATAGAAGTTATATTACGTTTCAAATCCGGTTCCTGTGTTTCACGGGGATTCCAGTATTAATGTGCTTAGTAATTAGTTTTGTGAAGAGCTTTCTATTGAGTCGCGTTCCATTTGATGCTGTTCTTATCATCAATGCAAGTTTCTAAAGGGCTGACAGTGACGGTCGTGGCGTAATAACAAGAATTCGCCCCTCGAACTCAGTCCGAGTTCGAGTCTCGAGTCCGAGAGTCTCGGACTGAGTTCGAGGGGCGAATTCTTGTTATTACGTGGCCATCTAGATCTCTCTCTAATACCCGTGGCCATCAAGAGGCGAATGAGGGTATGCTGATTGGGAGTCACACACAAGGGTAGCAGAAATGTACAGTTTGTTGATAGAACGTCTATCTGTACCACACTGGACAACTTAACACTGGTATTACCCAGAGATATAAACGTCTCCACTCATGGGTGCGCAAAGCGATCATGTTGAGCCATTCGTTAAGTGTAAACTACCCTTAAATCAGAATAGTAACAAGCAGAATCGTACAACTGTAACGTAAAATTTTGAACGTTAGAAATGCACGTGTTTTCATCCCAGAACCGAGGATGTTCTAAAATCCAATGTATTCTATTTAAACATATTTATACTTACTAAGGTATCGTAAAAGATGCTTTTCTTGTTGCCGAGAAAGGTGAGAAAATTACCTGCAAACAAAAAGATAGCATTAATATGGGATTCGGTTTCACAAAATGCATTATTCAACGTCATTAGATACTCGGTGACGTCTGAACCATAAATAGCTGAACACTGTTTACTATTTTTTCTTATTAGAACTTCCTTTTGCTGAAGTATTCTTCAGCAAAAGGAAGTTGACGATAAAAATTACTGGACAATTCAATCTTCGGTGTATTATTGCGGAGTACAGTGAGACGTGACTATTCAATTGTATCATTGTCAATTTTGAAAATTAACAATGATATAAATAAATCTATTTTACGTGAACAATTTTATTTGAAAAATGCAGTTGGCGTACCTCAACTGCATTTAAAAATGATAATAAATACTATTTTATATATAAAAAATAATTGTACAAAGTACCTACCTACCATCTTTTTTCTTAGTGTATCGTCTTAAGTTTTACTTCAGCTTGACTCCTAGTTATTTCACGGACCAATATATTATATGTTACGATCACTTATCCTTATAAGGCGAGTAGATCGCTTAAGGCAATTATTTTGACTCAGTTGCACAATTGAAAAGTGATTGCAATTAAAATCGATTGAGATATATTTCTCAAGCTATTTTAATATAGTATGTACTTTAATAATATTAGATAAGTATTATCAGTAACCTACTGTTAATTAGGTAATGATTTTCATATGCGAAATACAGGATGAGCTCAGAAGTCCCGCCGAAACCGATAATTTTTGGGACTTATTTCATTTCTTAGTTTAGGAAGTTTTACTGTAAATTGACTTTGTCTCGCTTGTTAATAACTAAACTATTCAGTCCAGACAATTTTTTTCATTTATTTACGTACTAACTACCTTAGTTAAGTTTTTATCACTAACCTTAGTCAATTTAAACGTCACGAAAGTACGTACGCACTGTTACTGGAGAAGGTACAGAAGGCGTTTCTCAGGTCTCAGTATAAAAGAGAATTTGGGTATTACGCATATTATGTACCCAACTAGGTTTCTCCAAGGGTGTCTTGGATACAATTCCCTACAGACCAGAAGAGCGTACGATCAGACAGCAACAATGTGCAAGGTGCTTATGATCGACGTTCCTGATCTGCACAACCTTCTGTTTCGGCTCTACCTCCCCGATAACTACGTTCGCAGCAGAAGCCACAGACTTTTGCCCTACTGTAGAACCGTCTCTCGTGCCAACTCTCCACTGCCTCGCACCCTCGCCAGGCGCAACAGACTTCTTGACCAAAACCCAGACTGTGATATCTTCGCAGACGAATTAAAAAGTTTTATGTTACGAGTAGTATGCCTGAGGTATTGCGAGAGTGATGAATGAAAGTATACTTGTTTTATTAGTTATTTTAGTTAGTATTAGTTTAATTAATTTCAATATTACTATGCCACAAAAAAAAAAATCAAGTACTTAGGTAATTTATTTGCCTCAATGAAAATCATCTATTAAAAAAAAAATCTATTAAATTTTTAATGTTTAATATTCTATCTTGATTTATTTTTTTAAACTAAAACATTTTAAAGATTATTATTATTATTCTTGATTTATTTTGTAAAATTTTACCTTATTAGATCATAATGTGTTTTAATCATAAGTGACAACTGTAATTGGTTTTTAAAAATCGTGTTAGTTACTGTACATATTAAACAAACAACAAACAACATAAAGTCGACGACCACGTTCAGCCTGAAATAGGTATATAAAATACTCTTTATTAATATATATATATAATACTATATAATACTCTTTAGTATAAAAACTGACATAAAGTTACTGAACTGGAGGTTCAACCTTAAAGTTGTGCCAGTACAAAATACATCTACCAATGGTATTATTAAGTCTCTAGTAATACACAACTATTTTATTGAGTAATCCTTCACGTACGTAAATAACGTCAATATCGAAATCAATTTCAACATCAGATTGTACCGAACTTAAATTCCCATTAAATTAATTCAAGTTATCGTGTGTTTTGCTGTTCGTTGAATAAAACATGCCGATGACAGGCTGGTCACCTGTCAATCATTGCTTGACGGTCCCAAGTGGGTTCGAGATATACAGGGTGATTCGGGGAATAGGTCAAACTGCATTTGTCATCAGGAAATCGAGCGCTATTACATTTGGCTTTACCAAAAAGTATTCACGATGTAAATTATTTATGGTAGCATTTACTTTACTTGATTTTTATTACTATCGCAGACTCTGTTGATGTTTTTTTTGTTGATTATCTTCCACTTGAATTAATTCCTCTACAAGCACAGATGTTGTTTGGTTTTGTTTGTGGATGTTTTTATTAATTCAATAAATAAATTATTAGGATCTATAAACAAAGAAAATAACAATCAAATAATAGAAACAAATAAGAACTAGTATTTAGAATTGAAACAATTCAACTAGTAAGTTGAATTGTTACTAGGTAATTTACTAATTTCAACAGTCTACCAGTAGGTAGACTGTTGAAATTGGTCTACAGGTAGTTCAACTGATACATATCAATACCAGTCGGATGGGTCCCTAAAACGCTGGCTGCGTATAAACTAAAAAATATTCAAATCTATTCTAAAATCATAAAAAACTTTTCAACGGAAACTTCTTCATCATCTTGTACCAAGATTTTCCTTCTTTATCTGGTTGAAGTGGCTATGTTGAGTGAAATACAAAGACGTCTTGCTTTCAGCTCCTCGTGCTGGGACACCCTGTATAAAACTGTAAATGGGTTCATAATTTACATGAGAGCCCAGAATGTGTGCGTTCACACGAATTAATGCGTATAAAGGTTGACAATTTAACGATTTTGTGGGAACGGTGACAGGGATTTATAGGATTTTTTGTAATAATCGATTTATAACTCAATCAAATGATTATTAACCTGTATAAAAGTTTATTCAACTCTGTACACAAGTCACATACACTGATCACATTAATTGATTTTTTTGCGTTTTTTTTTACATTTGTTTTTAGGGGTTTGCAATATTTTTCAGACAGAGCATATTCATAATAAAAAAAATTAACGATAAAAATATTTGGTAACAATTCCACTCAAAAACCTCAACGCTTGTTTTTTGCGCGGAATTGTTATTAAATATTTTTATCGTTCATTTTCCTTTTATTTAATAATGGATTTCCGGAAAGTAGTGTCTGAATTTATAATTTATCATATTCAACAATTAAAAAATCTTGTGATTTATAGTTTCGGAGAAAAACGGTATTAACTAAGAAAACGGATGGTTTTTTCCACAATTATTTCTATATTGAAAATAGTTTTTTTTTCATTTTTGAAACAAAGAGAATCTGTCTTGATATTTATCGAAACTTTTTCATTACTTGTAGATAACGGAGAAAAAAGGTTTTAGCGTAACCCAATTTACGTCAGTTCACATACCAATATCCACGCCTTAATAAAAAGGTAGGTAACTAAAATCAGCTTACGATAAAATATCACCTATTTGATAACCTTTCATCGTAAAAACTCCGGTTTACAATTATAAAGAACAATGGCGCCAGCGATGACCGTTGACATTTTGTTAAGATGCCTGTACACAGTAGGAACTTTCCAATAATGGATAGATAGAAATACTTGATTGCAGTGGAAGGTGGTAACTTAGAAATAATATACAAAGTAATATGGTATCTATAGAATAAGCGACAATTGGTGAACTTATCGCTCAAGAGCAATCTCTTCCAGATAACCTTGAATGGATAGGATCGCTGGATTTCACATGATATAATATAATAACGATTAAAAGTAGATTATAAAAGTTTGAATCACCTATATCCAAAATCGGTGATTCAAGCATTTTTTACTTTTCAATAGGTCTTTGTTGCACATGCGATTATGACGCCCGATTCAAGCTTATTGGTAAACATATTAGTTTCATGTAAAGAGACATTCTGATTCACATTAAGACATTTTTCTTCGAAAATTAGGTACAATACAACTCTTCCCGTGAGTGGTGATTAAGGGGCATACACCACAAAACCCAATATGGCGCTTATCAGGGGGAAGGACTGCGTCCAACAGTGGACCATTATGTATAGGCTGTTGAGGTAGGTACAGCTACCAGCGCCCTCTTTCAGTGTGATCGAACAATTTGCTAACTTTTATTTAAATAAACGTTTCATTCTCGCATGCCATTAATTTGTCCTAGTCTGTACTGGCATTTATAAATAGGGCACGCAAGCGGGCGATCGAAGTATGAATTATTTCTCAGCTATGTCAACCTTGCGCGTCCCACCCTGTATTCCCACTATTCCCAGCGGTATGCGAGTGCAATGACAAGCTATATATGAACCACGACTTCTTGCATGGTCTGAGTTCTGATTAAGCATTATACAAACTTACTAGTGGTTTATTTTTCGCTTCTTCCACTAGTGGACAAAAAATTGAAGCGAACAAAATCAATGACATTTTGTTTCTATTTTTCGCTTCTTCCACTTGTGGACAAAAAATTGAAGCGAACAAAATCAATGACATTTTGTTTCTTATTTGGTAATCTATAAAACTGTTTATGTATAAAATTTGACTTGTCTGTGCTTATTTTGTAAGCCTAAAGAAATAAAGTTATTGAATTTTGATGCTTCACACATTTCTTTCGAGTCCTACGGTAGGACACGATAGGACTCCTACCTCAAGCTGTAGTCGTCGTTCTTCTCTTATATTCTGTTATTTTTTAGATCTAGATGGAATGGCCACAGAGGTTCGAGAAACCTAGTTAGATTCTAAACGTGCTACGTCGTACTCTACATTGCTCTTAGAAGAAAACTTTAACACTGAATGAACAATTACATACTAACATAAAACACGACCTTAATTTCATGAGTTTGGAATTCCAGAAATAACCCTGTATGGCTGTGCATAATATATACATAATAAATATTTTTAAGCTTACGCGATCTGAACACATAATTATTAATACTATTTAACGGGTATTTATCGCGTTTATTTACCTATTTGCCGTGGTCACGGGATGACTCATCCCGTGACCACGGCAGTGTGTAAACCTGTCGAAACGTCGGGAAAAATAGGTGAATAAACGCGATAAATACCCGTTAAATAGTATTAATAATTATATATACATAATATTCATAACTAACACTGTATCATAATATTATACACTAGCGGTAATCTATACTCTATACTTATATTATAAATGCGAAAGTGTGTTTGTTTGTTTGACCTTCTGTCACGCCCGAACTAAGCAACCAATCGGCTTGATTTTTGGCATGGAGTTAGTTGAAAGGATGCAGAGTAACATAGGCTACTTTTCATCCCATAAATAAGTTCCCAAGGGATAGAAAACCTTAAACAACGCATGCGAAGCCGCAAGCAGTAGCTAGTAACTATTAAAGTACATGATATAATAGTTAATTCGGTACTCATTCTACCAAAAAATACGAATATATTTCCAATTCTCATCAGTTACCAAGGCACCCTATGAAATGGTGTCAAGTAGCAACAACACACAGATACAGATTGACAGCTAAATAGCCTGTAGATTTATTGTGTGAATGAATTTGTTTACAATACGTGGGTTGAGGCCCTGAGTTGATATTTAGTTGATATGTGATCGGTATT
Organism: Eupithecia exiguata; assembly: GCA_947086465.1. Classification (NCBI taxonomy): domain Eukaryota; kingdom Metazoa; phylum Arthropoda; class Insecta; order Lepidoptera; family Geometridae; genus Eupithecia; species Eupithecia exiguata. The sequence continues at coordinate 3,163,789 of OX352246.1, forward strand.
ATGAAAGATATAAACTGAGTGCGTAAATAATAAATTAATAATGTTATTAATAATGTTACAATAATTCACACAGCATTATCTAGCCCCAAGCTAAGCAGAGCTTGTGTTGTGGGTACTAGATAACTGATATACATTATTATAGACATAAATATAACGGAGTAGGTCCTTTATTTGTTAACTGCGGGCGTATTTAGGTAATGCCAGATGGAAATACAGCTTTTAAACACAGATCCAGGCCTAGGGTCTAACTACACGAATCGCGAGACCGCTTTTACATGGATTCTATGACCTTCTTGTAGCAATCTGGTACGGAATCTTAATCCGTCCTGGCACTTATCTGAATCCTAAGGGGGGTGATTTCCACCGTCCACGGAATCCTTTCATTCTTTCTCTGTCATTCTCCTGTCAAATTGGTCCAACGTCAAAACCGTCAACGCTTGAGATTCGCATAGAGTAGAATAAGGCGCATTGCAAATGATTAATAAGGTTTTAACTCAGTTTTTTTACTAAACATAGAAAACGACCAGAACACCCTGAACAAATATCTGCAGATCCTACAAACATTTGTTCCGAGGCGGGAATCGAACCCGCAACTTCCTACACAACGTCGCAGGCGGACCTTCGCCCACCGCGCCACAGAGATCGTCATCGTAAAGTATAACCACATTATATACACGGTTATTTTGATCCAAAACACGCTATGTCAATTCTAAACTGGAATTTTCGGAAGGGTCACGTTCCGAGAATTCCAATCAATTCAAAATTATTGGCGCGGTTGGATTTCCCCGTTTGCGTCATGGCATCTAAAACGTATTTTTTTATAAAGTTCTTTCTATTTATTTATCAACATAACAATAACAAAATAAAACTACACATTACAACTAATTATACACTTCTACATATCTATTGCCTACAAATCTAAGCCGTCACTAGGAGGCAGAGTACCCAGAATACTGGCAGCATTGCCACATTGAATAGCAATGCTAATTCGTTGACCGAAATAAAATCCAGCTTTCCGATCACCTATGGACTTGAGAAGAAGTTTTGTAAGGTCTTTGTAAATTTCGTGTGCCTCAGGACCCCAAGGACCTAGGGTTTCCACCTCAAATGATACGTTTTTTATAAATATGTAATACTTCTTCAGTTTCTAATGTCCTCTAGCCGAATTTTCGACCATGGCGGCCAGTTTCAATGGAGACTAGCCATCTGCTTGCTCAGGATTTTAGTGCACAAGTGTGTGCGTAAACACAGGTGCACTCTCTATTTCCTCACTCTCATAATCCGATGGGATGGCAGACCGACACTACTCACTCACCACGACCGGTGAGAAAGAGTATTCATATTATTTATAAAGAACAAGATATTATTTATAAACTGTACCTACTGTATATAAATATTATTAGACTACATAATATTAACTCAGTGTAAACATACTTTATAAACAAAGAAATTTACAATCAAAAAGAGTACTAACGCCCGTCTCACATTATCGCGCGGAATCCGCGACAGTTTCAGACAGACAATTCAAGGTCACTGAACTCTATTCTAACAGTTTAGTAAACCAACACCTAAATAAACCAAAGTCGGCGTATCAAGAAATCGATCGGATCAAAAGACCCGAATCGATTACACGAGATTTATGTCGATCGAGCTATTTTTGGATCAAAGTTCGATTGGCTGGTTTAAATTTACTCTTTAGAGTCGATTTTACCTACTTACTATTTTAACCGCTTACTCTTGAGAAACGATATTATGCACACCTACTATTTTGATTGTAGTTTAGTGTGCATTTGTATGTCAAGTGCTTACAAAGGTACGTAGTTTGTATCTGCAAGCTTATTGGATGCTGGCCTCTATGTTTTATGACTGTTTTATTACTGTTGTGCTTAAATTCTTATTTAATAATAATATAATTTCTTTATTGAGACAACTTAGTCTATTTTGTTAGTAAACTTAGGGCTAGGGGGTTAATACTTAATGCTAAACACGGATTTTGTTCTCTGATGTAGGGTATACATCAGAGGACAATAAAATTTGTTGGATATAACATTTAGGATGCTGTTGCTGCTCCCGCGGATTCTGCTGAGCAGTGAGGCTGTCTTTTTGCGCCTTATAATTTTTGAGTTGGAACAGAACCCGTCCCAATCTTTTTATCTTCTAGATAATCTGATATTTTTTAATAAGCCTTTTTGCACAGAAAGGTATCGACAGTTTGTTTGAATTTATTTACTGATAGTTTTTGCAACTTACTAGGGGTTTTGTTGTAGAATCATTCTAAGATCATTATAAGAAACCTTGAATCCTTATAGCGGAGATAATTTTAGCAATTAGATGATGGATGGTGGTGAATGTTTTAGCCTTTGTTGCAAGTGGTGAATGGTGTTGGTGGTGGTGAATGGTGGTGAATGTTTTAGCCTTTGTTGCAAGTTTTCTTGGTGGTGGGTGGATGATGGTGAATGTTTTAGCCTTTGTTGCAAGTTTTCTTGGTGGTGGGTGGATGATGGTGAATGTTTTAGCCTTTGTTGCAAGTTTTCTTGGTGGTGGGTGGATGATGGTGAATATTTTAGCCTTTGTTGCAATTTTTCTAGGTGGTGGTGAATGTTTTAACCTTTGTTGCAAGTTTTCTTGATGGTGGGTGAATGATGGTGAATTAAAACATTCACCACCATCCAATTTCCATCATATAATTGCCAAAATTATCTCCACACAAATAATCTTCGCAGTCACGTTTCTAATCAGAAATTAATCAAGCTATTGCAACAGAAAGCCCTTTATACGAGAACCGGCTAACGCAACGGTTGCAATTAAAAACATAAATAAACTCCATTCTTTGGAAGTAGGAAAAATGTTACAGTTTTAGTGTAAATTTTGCGGACAATGATACTAACACGAGATAAACATTTTTTTAAATGTTTTTTTAGTACATTTGTTTTTATACATAAACACTACATAATATACAGCCGAACGTATAACCTACTTCTTTTTTTGAAGTTGGAAATGACAGAATTAAATTAGAACTATTTCGGTAGCTATTATACCTAACTGTTATCTATTAAACTCATAGAAGATAATTATCATCTCTTTCTTCTTTGATTAAACTTGGATGATTTACTCTTCTATTTTGACCCTGTATTGTAACATGAAAGGAATAGACTGGTTTCGGGAATTATATTAACGTCTATTCACGACTAATTAATTATAATTATGGTGCAACGGAAAATATGTTGAGCATTTCCATTCGAGTGGTTAACTTATTATTATATAACCTTCTTGTATAATAGGAATGTCCTATCTTAATTAAGGTTTATATTTAACGCATTTTTTACATCAAAACTGTTTTTTACTGTAGTTTAATTTGTAGTTCTCTTTTATCATCATCAACAGACGTTCACGGCTGAATAAGCCTCCCCAAACGCAGGGGGTGTTGCCATAATGACCACGCTTGGCAGGTAAATTTTATGATCGAACGGCATGTGTTACAAACACAGACGGAAGCTGCTGGCTGCCTTTGCAGTAGACAACAAAACGCTACTACTGCACGGGACTCGCATCACGTGTATATTGCTATCTCTTTTTACGCACAAATGTATCTTATATTTCTGTCTTTGCCTGCTATCGTTGTAGCAACCACACGAAAAACGAACGCCGTCGGCGCCGGTCCCATTATGACTGAGGTGGGTGTACCTAATTGCACCTGATCTGAGCCTTCCACTTTCGAGACGCTACTACCTGATCTCCCTTCTTTACTTTAATTTTTTTTCGATTTTTACTCCTTGACCGGCTGCGGCATAAGAATTGCCCCACTGTCTCATATCATGTGTGACTGTTTCATCATGAACTGGTGAATATTAACGCATTAACTGCCCAGCCTCGCCGCCGCCCCACGGTGGTCCCGAGGGACATGTGCGTCGTAGGCCATGAAAGTGTTAGTATACTGTCTGTCTATAACCGAACTTCACACTTTTAATGTAACATGGAACCGAAAAACTAAATTTGTTTTCTCGCAATTATAGTCACAGACTTCATTATCGGGAATGGTAGTCGTAAAATTTAATTCGATATCGAAGCGTAATCGAAAACGAAAGTGAAACGAGAAAATTCAAGTTTCGTCTTTCGCTTGATAATAAAATTTAATACCGGCTAAAGGTTTAAAGTAATAAAATTTGTCATCATAGAATACCGCGCTTGGGTTTCAAAATAGTTTTATTTTTAATTCTTATTGATTTACAAGGGGAGGTCAAGCAATTAAATTATTTACACTTAATATCAACACTTAAGAATTTGCATTCAAATTTGATAAAAATTTAATTTAATGAATTTGAAATTTTATATCGTTGAACGAATAAATTACTGATATCTAGTAAAATGAATTTTTAAATTATACTGATCGTTTACTCTCTGGGAATTTCTGATAAAAATGTTGGAACGTAGGTACTACTCCATTTTTATTATACGAGCTTTTAAGATTTACTCCATTTTTATACTAACTTGATATAAGTAGGTTTAAGGCTCAAAATGCAATAACCTACGCAATAACAGTTTATTGACTTTACTGGTTGTGAAATAGGAAGTGCCAAAGGTAACACAAGGAGCGACATCAATACTCGTGAGTCAGGCGCTTGTGACCCAAGGCATCGAAGAACGGGTCAAGGGGGGAAAAGAAAATAGGTGACTCATAATTTGCGGCGATAATAGATGAGTGGATGCAGTCATGAAAATAACTCTGTATGTGAAGAAATAAATATTCAAATAGATTATGTACATATACAGGGTGGAAAGAATCTATGGGCCCTGGAGGGGAACTACCTTAAATCCTTTAGCTAGCTCATTTAACTGAAAGGAAACATTCCTTTATTTTAAAAAAGATACAATTGTATTCAACGATTTTCTAAAAATTCCTTGTCACACCTGGGAATCGAACCAACAAAAAATAAAAAAAATAAGCCCTCGCTATTTTATTATGCGAATCTGTAGGATTATTGTTCAGGATTCCTTCTGGGAAAGCGTAGCAATGCCGCCAGCGTCTTGGGCACGCTTCCGGCTGGTATTGATGTGGACCAGTTGAGCCTGTAGATTGTCTGCAGTCTTATTTTATTGTAATTTTCTTAGTTACCAAATATAATAAACAATACTTCAATTTAATTTAGCAACCCGAAAACTGGGAATGTTCCCACTTGAAATTTCACCCATTATAACTTTATCTTATTTTAGAGGACCTAAAATAATTTAATATTTTGTACTAATGACCGCCCTTTTCACTGGAAGGTCCTGAAATGGGTAAAACATGCAAAACATTAGGGTAATTTTATCAACTTAGATCATTCATCAAAGTGTTGAATTTACTCAAATTTTACAACATATAATTTGAAACTTCAGATAAATAAACAAGAACGTTTTTACGACCTTTTTTGAAAAGTGTCTCGATCAGGTTCTCATGTGCACCAAAAAAACTAAACTTTTATTCGATCGATAAGTGCCTTAAAAATGTATTTAAAATGTACAATTGAAACAAATGAGCTAACTGCAGACTGTTGCAAACAATCTACAAGTAGCTCAATTGATCCATATCAATACCAGTCGGAAGCGTGCCCAAGACGCTAGCTGCATTGCCGCGCTGTACAGCAATGCTGATGCGCTGCGCCAGATACTCACCAGCTCTTAAAATTTAAAATTTTCATTTTCAAGTTGCCCGCTAAATTGACTAAAACGCTGGACGCCATATTGCTTTGTGGTCATGACATCAGTTGGATGTCAGACCTGAACAAATGCGCCGATGTTGCTGATGACAGTTAATACTGTTTAGTTTGCCTACACAGCCGTATGCCATAACAACATTGCTACAACATTGCGCCTACTATTTCATGTGTTTGAAAACAGATTAAAAACCTGAAAACTTTGAATGGAATTTTAAAATTTATTTTGTTATTTTATGACTTAAAACCAAAATTTCCGACTACTTTTTACTTAGGTATATAGCTTAAGCTCTATAATAAATTTTTAGATTTTTTCTCGTAAAGCCTACAGGCCCATAGGCGGATTGCTGATTGTGATGAAGATGTTAAAAATACACAGAAGGAAACTGATGTCCTTCCTCTGGTAGATTCTTCGACATGCCCAGCGTAGGGATTATGGGCCTTCATAAGATAAAAACGAATAAGGCAATAATCAGGGGGAAGCCTGCGTCCAACTGTGGACCATTAAAAGGCTGTTGAGGTTGAGGAAGTTTACTATTTGTGAAGAAAAAACTCGCCCAAAGCTACGGACAGACGCTAGTCTCTTATAACTTGAAGAGTATATGACACTTTAAGCAATATTCCCTTATTTATGCGTTTGCCCCCACAATGCCGATATTCACAATGGAAGTGCTATCTGTTTTACTATTTCATATATTTTTCGAAGCTTAGTTGAGCTATTGTGTCGCTTGTAGTATAATTTGAACTCAGCTAGTTTACTTTTTGGTCGGGGCGACCGTAATGTAGATTGTTTTCAAGAGAGCTTGTTTGTATAGTATATAGTTAGGTAGGTGTCGGAATAGTAAACCTTAACCATAGGTCAATGTCAACGTCAGTTTAAGAGCCGTCACATGTCAATTGACATTAGGTCTATTGTTGACTCGTTCGGAGATAGGCTCTCGCTCTCGCACTCGGCTGTCCTGTGTACAGCGTTTACAATAATCTTAAAAATTCAAATAAGTTTTATCCGTTTTTATCTTATAGAAGCTACGCTATCGTACTCTCCAAGCACATGCTCATGTTCACGGCACGTTCCTGTGTGTGGTTATGAGTAGGCCAGTAGCTGTTTGTAACTCACTGTGCCCAAGTTATGCAACCCTATATATCTCCAATATTGTGTATTATGAAATGAAATTGGTAGATTAAGATAGAGTTGGGAAAATTGAAGACGGATAGTATACAACCTGTGTTTATTACGTGTTGTAATGGTTGATAGCAACAGCCCCAGATGGAAATCGATTCAAAATCTCGAAATTCAAAAAAGGTAGGAAACTGAATCGGAGATCCGGAGAGCCCTTTAATTCACAAAGATGATGTGCCGCGTTATAAGTAGAATTTGCTAATAGATCGAGATATAAAGGAGATCCAACATAATGATCAGCTTTTATGAATCGTTTTCGGCGGCAGGCCTCCCACTTTTAGGCGACATAATAAGAACTTTTTATTGTTATTTGATTTTCTATCGTTTCTAGAAAGTCCTGTACCTAAAGTCAAAAGAAAATAAAGCACTATGACTTAAGTTTTTGTTTAAAATTCTTCATTTGTATAATAACGATTTTTTAGCAATAAAATATCAATCTGTCATAATTGCTATGAAGGCAGTTGCTATCCACGCTGCTACATTCACACGTAATACTCCACCTTTGTTTGTTATATTATACGGCTATCAGTCCATCATCGCCGACGGTCGTGAAAATGATTTGTTAACGATCTCCCAAACTGATAGTATTGTCGTGAGGTCAAGTTCGAGGTGTCGATTGCTGTAAACTGTGTAAAGGTCAAGATTACTGGGTTATTGAAGGATTTGGTAAAAATAAATATAAATAAACAATGCTGGACAATCCACACAGCATCATCTAGCCCCAAGCTAAGCAGAGCGTACTAGCTCTGCTAAGGGTACTAGATAACTGATATATTTAAGAGTCGATGATACCTGAAACCGCTTAGCGTCAGCGACCGTAATATCTTTCATAATACTGAAGAATTTACTATGAGATTAATATATGTTATATTATAATTTAGGATTCATGCTAGAATGCGACTGTTACAAAAACACGATTAAGTAAAACATAACATAAAATTTTCTCGTTAGCAAAAAAATCCAGAGAATTAATAAGAACTTTAAAATAGTCGCTATTTAATAAAAACTTTAAAATAAGCCTTGATACTTTGTATAGTAAACAATCTGAATACTATAAAGCAGACGGTGTGCTTAAAATTTTCAAAATTAGGTACTATATTTATATAGTATATTCTAAGGTTATTTTCGCGAGAACTCATAATAAAACACTGTTTTTACCGGATTGATCGCGTATATTTTATATTTGTTTATAACCTGACGTTTCGGAGGCTTTTCAGCTTCCATGGTCACAGGCAGACTGAGGTGACATTTGTCTTTACAAGTAATTTGAATTTTACATATCTACCGTCAATTATACAAATTTAATTATAACGTTCCGTATGTACGCAGTAATCACTAACAGTGTCTTGATGGGTTGTAAATATACGCGATCAATCCGGTAAAAACAGTGTTTTATTACTATATTTATTAGCAAAAACTTCATTTTTGCACATGATTTTTGCATACGCCGCTCTGCTCTGTCCCGCTCATATGAACGCGAAATCCTATGCCTATCCTTTTCACATAATTGCGTCCTTTGGTATTTTTTATGTCAGGACAGCCTAAACGTATACTACATTTAAGCCTCGCCTACCGACGAGATCACACCGTTGTCTCGTGTAACCTTAACAGCTAAAAATTGCATCGATAAACATAACCCTACTTTGCACAGTCAGGTAAAAACAATCGAATGACCACCCAACAAAAGTTGCGACAGTCGCTTAGTTAAAATTTACATCGCTTACTTTCGCTTTAAGTATTCATGGTTGGATAACCTCAAAACTTAATTCTTGCTCCGAATAAGGATGGTAAGACAAAAAGGAAATGTTTAAACGATGCGTGTGGCCGTATTCGGACATTAAGTCCCAAAACCCATGTTTTGACTGTACGGAAAATCAATAAAACATAATTTTTTAAACATTTATTGAGGAGCATCAAAAGTGGGGAGGCCACAGCAGTGGACTAATAAAGGCTGATGATGATGATCAAAAGTTTATGAATTTAGTTAGTAAGTTATGGTAGTCGAAACACAGTTGACTCAACTTGACTCGATAAAAAAAATCGCAAAGTTACTTCTAAGTCTTAATTTTTACTAAGATACCCTACTTCTACGGAAAAAGCTGTTTCATTTGCTAGTTATTTAACATATTTTAATGAAATATCATCTACGTGTTCCCTCATAAATACTTATGATGATTATGATTCTACTTTACTGCGAAAGACTATTATTTTAGAGCAAAAACAAATTTATAAATAAAATCCAATGAAATTTAGCGCGGGCCGGCCATTCCGCGGTTCTTGCCTTCCTTTCTCGCCTTCCCCGCGCGGCGTCTTTGTCTGGAAAAAGCGAGCCTATTTCGTCGCTGAGGCAGTTGTAATCTATGTAGTTTCCTTACTGCGATATGTTGCAGTTGAGTTGCACATGGACCGTGTAAGTCTTGTGCCATGAATGTGTGTGTTATACATCGCATTTACTGCCCAGCCTCGCCGGTGTGACCCGTAGAGGCGCGCTGCCGCCGCCAGCACACGAGGAGCTGCACAGCACATGCACCTTGTGAGTTTCTGGTGTTCGTCGGAAGGTGTTAGGTGTCTTTTTGTGTTTTCAAACAACTCATGGCAAGCTCATACTTGTAAACTGGTTATGAAATTATTAAAAACTTCAATATAGCCACACTAAAAGGGCCTAGGTTTTTTACAATTTACTTTTTCTCCAAAACCCAAAATAACTAGAGACCGCAGATAAGTTAGATAAACACAGCTTTAAGGATTTGCATTACAATTAATTGTAATTCTAGTTAGGACTTCGTCTAAGCCAACTTAGTGTGAAGTTTGAATACATGCGAAGTTTATAAACTTAGCTTTGGCCTGAAATAATCAAAGCATACTTGACTAAATCGTGACTTTAGATAAGTAGGTACCTATATTATTACTGTTTAAAAATGTTTATAGTATAAAATTTAACTTGTTTAAATGCTTATTTTGTAAGCCTTAAGAAATTAAGTTATTGACTTTGACTGACTAAGATTGAGTAATGTTGAAACTTGTTGAAAAGGTTGCCTGGAAGAAATCGCTGCTAAGCGATAAGGCCGCCCATTGTACTATTATGTTTAATGTTTATATCTGTTTCTTTTAGCTTTATTTTGTGGGGTACAATAAAGAATTTTGTATTGTATTGTTTATGGATTTATTTGCGACCAGAATAAAACTTTCGGAGCCCGGGTCCCTTAATCAGCCAAGTTCATTAAATAAAGTTAAAAAGGCAGTAAATTAATTCTTTATTGGCAAAGAAAATTACAATCGAATAAAGAAAGTAATAAAAATTAGTTATTTACAATAGAAACAATTGAGCTAACTGCAGGCTGTTGAAAACAATCTACAAATTGCTCAACTGATACACATAAATACCGGTCGGAAGCGTCTCCAAGACGCTGCTGGTTGCGACTAGGTATATTATTATTTGATATTCAATTTCATAGAGATGAAGTAACCGGGGCTATTCCTTTGAAATCCCAAATTACTGCTTCCATTGACAAGATCAATACAAACTTCAATAAAATTATCACAGCATTCGAATTTCAAAACCCATCGTTCCAAAAACAAATTGCTATCAATTAATCGGAGCTGTCAACCGGCAATCTTGCGTCGAATTCGAATTTGGGTGTCTGAAACCAACGATTTAATGAATTGGGGGTCGGATATCGGTTGGATGCTTGTTTTTGGTTGTTCGATAAAGGTGTCTCTGGTCAGATGGCACAAAATAGGCTATTTGACTAAATTAAATAAATAAATATTGCTGGACAATTCACACAGCATCATCTAGCCCCAAGCTATGCAGAGCTTGGGTTATGGGTACTAGATAACTGATATACATCATACCTACAATACATTACATAGATATATATTTTTTACTATACATAAAAACGATTAGAGCACCCGGAACTAATAGGTACCTGCAGATCGTTAAAATATTTGTCCCAAGGCGGGAATTAAACCCGCAACCCCTGCGTCGCAGGCGGACCTTCGCCCACCGCGCCACAGAGGTTGTCAATTGAAAATAAGTTGCAAATTGTTTTCATCCTAGTCAGTGACAACGTAACAAAGCGTAATCAGGTGACTTTTATTAAAAAAATATGCCTCTTTCATTAAAAAACGGGAATAAAATTACACTTTAGCAATCAAGTCTTTCTTCAAGAATTTAATGGTAACTATGGTTACATGTCAAAAAATAATAATTTTACATGTAAAATTACAAATTAGCTAATTGCAGACTGTTGCAAAAAATCTTCAGGTAGCTCAACTGATGAGCACGTAAAATACATTTGGTAAAATTATAAAAAACATTATAGTATTCGTTATATTTGACCATAATTAATATTCAGAGCAAAAAATACAAGGAATTTCTGTGAAAGTGGGTTGCAAGATGACGAATTAAAGAAAATTACGGTTGTATGTGAAGGCAGATCCGGAAATACCTAAAGAAGACGGCACCGAAAGAATCCGAAAGATTGCATCTGGTAATTCATAATGTGCCATAAAATTATGTTGGAATTCTTAAATGTCTGTTTTTATTATTTATTTTGAGAAATGTCTGTTAAAAAATGATGCTTATTTTATCCAGCACCTGCGACTTTGCGATCGCTTTTTAAAAAATCAAAAGTTAATAACTTTATTTCTGTTTCGATATTTGTGACTGAAAATGAAGAAGACAATATTTCAGAGACTCTGTTTCATATAAAACATAGTAAAGCGATTTGAAGACTCCAAAAATTAGGGAACTAACGAATTGTTCTATATTTATCAAGCTGAAAGATTACGTGTCTATAAAAAGAAAGAATATTGCATTCTATCTATCATCATGTTTTTCTCGACGTTGAAACCAGAAAAAAGAACTTTAGTTCGTTTCTTATCCGCATTTGACGACGTAGAGCAACGAGACGAATGTTGAAGACCACTGAATGAATGATAAACAGAATAGGTAACCAATTTAACCTTCAAAACAAACTCCTAAATCACTTGCCAAGAGAAAGCTTGCCCGCAGGTACCTTTGACTTATAATTATCGATATATACCTTTTATCAAGTCGAAAATTGGCGGATGATCGCTTATGAGAACTGAGAGTTATAAGAATTGGTTTTTGGGGGGCGTTTCTGCGTTGCCATCTTGGGTCGTGGAGTGCGTCATTCTTTTTGTGGTATATATTTTTGGGTTAAATGCTAATAACCCAATGCAAAACTATTGGTTAAGCACATAAGGAAGGGATTTCATGGCTTAGTTGATACTGAGGGTGGAGCGTGGGTTCAAGTCCCGCCGATCGCCGACCCGAAATCGGACATTATTGGGAATTTATTTCATTTCTTGGTTAAGCATAAATATTGAAGAAACAGGTTAACCTACTCCATACTTGCCATTTTTTTTCTAGATTTCTATTCAATTGTTTCTACCACACAGTTCTTAAGTTTTTATTCTCGCATATTTCTTTTATAAACAAATAAATAATTCTGGACAATCACACAGCATCATCTAGCCCCAAGCTAAGCAGAGCTTGTGTTATGGGTACTAGATGACTGATATACCTAGTACCTACTTAATACAAAACAAAACATAGATTCTTATATTTTATGATAAAAATACCCTGAATATTATTATCCAGAATAAATATTTGCAGATCGTAGAAACATTTGTCCCAAAGCGGGAATCGAACTCGCAACCTCCTGCGTCGCAGGCAGACCTTTGCCCACCACGCCACATCATCGGGCCTCAAATTTATGAGCCACTTTGTAAATAAATATAAAAATATTTATTTACAAAGTAGCTTACGCGTTCGGAACACATAATTGTTAATTCTATTTAACGGATATTTATCGCGTTTATTTACCTATTTTTCCCGACGTTTCGACAGGTTTACACACCGTCGTGGTCACGGGATGACACTTCACTTTGTAAATGTTTCTTCGAAATAAACTCACTCTTTGTACCTACATCTTTACTTATAATCAAGACCCTTTACTTAATAAGCAACATTATTTTATGGCTGGCAATTCCCAGTAGTACCCTAGTAATTTCGGTAATAATCATGTAATAAGAATGAAGCCATCACATTTAAATGAGAATTCGCTGTAATGATACGAATTACATGCTTTCACAGAATGAGGGTCTGAAGCAACAAGTTGGGTCAAGGGATTCGAGGGTGTCGGGGGATTACTAAGGTAATAAGGGAGTTATTTTGCAAAAGAATAGATTCTGTGGTGCGGTGGGCGAAGGTCCGCTTGCGACGCAGGAGGTTGTGGGTTCGATTCCCGTCTCAGTACAATTTTGATACGAATTACATGCTTTCACAGAATGAGGGTCTGAATCAACAAGTTGGGTCAAGGGATTCGAGGGTGTCGGGGGATTACTAAGGTAATAAGGGAGTTATTTTGCAAAAGAATAGATTCTGTGGTGCGGTGGGCGAAGGTCCGCTTGCGACGCAGGAGGTTGTGGGTTCGATTCCCGTCTCAGTACAATTTTGATACGAATTACATGCTTTCACAGAATGAGGGTCTGAAACAACAAGTTGGGTCAAGGGATTCGAGGGTGTCGGGGGATTACTAAGGTAATAAGGGAGTTATTTTGCAAAAGAATAGATTCTGTGGTGCGGTGGGCGAAGGTCCGCTTGCGACGCTGGAGGTTGTGGGTTCGATTCCGTAGTACAATTTTTCGTACGATCTGCAGATATTTTTTCCGGGTGTTCTGGTCGTTTTCTAACGGTTATATCTATGTAATCTATTGTATTATGTGTATCAGTAATTTAGTACCCTTAATACAAGTTCTGCTTATATTGAGGCTAGACAATGCTGTGTTCTGTATATTTTTTATCTTACATTTAATAACAAAGAAAATACTGAACAATCAAATAATAGAAACAAATTAGCAACCTTACTTATATTTAAAATTGAAACAATTGAGCTAAATGGAGACGGTTGCAAACTACAGGTTAAAAGCATGATGTAACATAAATACAATTATGTGAACTTTTGTCATTTTGTCATCGAAACATTGTAACAATTAAACTTTATATATTTTGACATCTACCTATTCGAACCCTTTAGACATTCCGTCATGTGAACAGCCATGTCCCCAAGGAAAAAAAACTACAGGTCCATAAATTTATAATACAAGCTGACCCCACAGACGTTGTCCTGTCATTCAATTCAAACTGACCACTGACAGCTATTTCAAACGTGCTTAGCTAAGAGTATATAACGCTGGGTTACATTAAAAAAGTTTATACTAAACTCGTCGTAGTCGTTAAGTTTGCTTACATTTTCTAAGTTTCTACGCAATTTTCCTAATTTTTTTTTTTGTTAAAATCTTCTACGAATATTAGAAAACATTTTATAAAAGATGAATGAATTCGGTAAAGCCGTTCTCAAGTTAAAGCGTGACCAGAAGAAATAGGGGTTCATTTTTATATCATATAGATTAAGTTTTTAATGACCCTACATTATTAATAAAGAACTTAATGCCTTATTTAACGGAATATTTATTTTACCAATTACCTAAATCCCTGGGAGGCTAAACCGTTTTGTTAACATGACAATTTAATTCGTTAGGTACTTTCGTATTTCAAGTGTACATAATGACAAATTAAGTTAAATGTTTACGTTGCCGGACTTAATTAAGTAATTTAAATAATAACTTAATAAAGCACAGCCATTTGTATATTCAATGTTTCTACTTATTTTTACATAAATTTGTTGAAAGTGATTAAAATAAATATCGAAAAAGGTTACCTAAGGCTTTTTCAATAAATTCTGTTTAAATTTTCATAGGTAGCTTCCTTGAACAGTGCATACCAACGTTTACGTGACTAACAATTTTAGAACTGTCTCTCATTTCGGAATGAAACGTAAATATAATTTGACCATTATTTATTCAAAACTGCTAAAACCGACCTGTGACCTGTGACCCTGACGACCTCTGTGGCGCGGTGGGCGAAGATCTGCCTGCGACGCAGGAGGTTGCGGGTTCGATTCCCGCCTCGGGACAAGAAGAGTCCAGGTAACCGACCAGGTGGTTCTTGGAAAAATAAAAATACACAAAAGAAAACAATACTTACACCACATACTATGATATCTACTATGATATCTGGTAGTTATCTCTATAACTCATAGCGATAAGGCCGCCTTTGTACTACTTCTCGTAGCATTTATTTCTGTACTGTTTTCTGTGTTTGTATGGTACAATAAAGTAATATCTATTTATCTAACTTTCATAAAAATCGCCACAGAGTGACCAATCCTGCAACGCCCACACCTAGTGGTTTCCCGAGATCGATTACATCAGCTCAATGTAATATGGCTTTCGTATGAACAGTGATATAAAGGTACCTTAGTTATGATGAATCTAACGGCCTGTTCACACCACCTACGCGACTAGATCTTTAGATCTACTGGTCAAGGTGGGTGAGTCGTTTGCCAACTCTGCTCGTTGGTCAATAAAATCGATGTTGCCAGTCGGAAATATATATTTTTAATTAAAATGGCATATTCTTCTTGAGGTTGTTATGGTTAGTTCGTTGTAAAAGCACATTTTAAGTTCGTAATGCATTGTTTGGTGAATCGCCATAAGATTAAGAAAACATGAAAATTTTAGAACTCGTCAAACGAACTAAATGTTACTTTAGTATTTGAACGGGTTTGGATAAACTTCAATGTTTCCCCTGTAGGTGGAGCTAACGGCGCTAAAGTCCGTAAGAAGTCCCAGAGATTTTCGAGCCGCCGGCGCGGCGAGTACTGATTTCCTGCATTAGTTGGTAGACCACACCCGTACTGCGGGGCGCGGGTTCAAGTCCCGCCGAAATCGTAATTTTTGGGAACTTATTTCATTTCGTAGATATACCCATAAATAACAAAAAACCTATAAAAATTTGAATAACAAATGGTAGGTAGTTTTCATGAAGTATACTAATTAAAACAGCCTGAGATTCATCGTCATCTTTCGGCCCTAATCTACTCTAAGTGAGGTCGGCACACCATGTATTTTTTGCCATTCTCCCCCCATCTTCTTATTAAAATCCTGAGGTTATCAAATAAAATAATGTTATTTACATATTATCAATAAAGCTACATAGGTACAGCTCAATCCACTCTAAAAATAGGCACATTGCCAAACTGATTGCGACAGAGTCGAGTGGCAAAGGTTAGTTTATTACACTCTGGTAGCTACTGTTGAAGATTGCTGATAACAGTTATGAAATACTAGCAACACTGATAAGGAGCAAGATATAATGCAAATTGTAGCATAAACAATTGAATAAGCGATTCGATTACCTATTGAATAACAAAATGTATTGTGGTTCGAAAAACATTCCTAATGTTCGTTTGGGAGAAATTTATGCTCTATTATTGATTATATAATTTACTAGCGCTTTGATCCGGCTTCGCACGGGTATATTCTATCGCCTATGTTCATCAGGGATAATGTAGGATTCTAATGGTGAAATAATTTTTCAATTCGATTCAGTAGTTAGGAGCCTTTTCAATTCAAACAAACAAATCTTTCCTTTTTATCATATTAGTGTATATTATTCATTATCTATAATAAATTATATAATTGAATTGAAGAATAAAATTGAGTAGGTGCCACGGATAGAGTAAGAAAACATCAAGTGAAAAAAATTAAGAGAAATTTCAGCAATTTTGAGAGCACTGCCTAAGAATAAGTATAAAATTTAACTAATGAATATCCCTTATATCTAACCAGGGCTTATAATTAGGACGATGACACATTTTATCATGTCGTGAAAAAAGCTCACAAAAAGTTTGCTCGACGCTTGTTCGTTAAAAATTACTCGAAATTCGTAAAAAGTTGTTTGTTCAACTTATTTTGTTTTTTAACAGAATAAGTTATCCACTCTAACCCCGAAGGCACACGCTGGCCCAAGTTGTAACAATGTAACTACATAATTAATTTGGTTAGGGTCGTACCGTCTTAATCGCGCGGTGAGAAAGTGACGATATTACCCTTTTCTATTCAATAAAAGCTTTGAAACTGCCTTGAAATGCAGGAAGCCTAGCCTTAAGGCATTCCACCTTAAGCAGAAGCCACGCATTTGTGATTTTTAAAACAATCTGAGACATAGAATATCGTGTTTAAAAATCTGAACATATATTTATATAGCGGAGTAGGTTCATTAGTTGTTAACTGCGGGGCGTATCTAGGTAATGCCAGATGGAAATACAGCTCTGAAACACAGACCCAGGCCTAGGGCTTCTATTTACACGAATAGCGAGACTGCTTTTACATGGATTCTATGACCTTCTTGTACCAATCTGCTGCGGAAACTCTACCAGGCACTTATCTGTCATCCTGTAGAATTGATCTAACGTCAAAATAGCAGACGCTTGAGATTCGCATAGAGTAGAATTGGTGCTTTGCAAAGGATTAATAAGGTTTTAACTCCGAAATATATATAGTCTAGTCAAAGTCACATTCAGTTACAAGATGTAATAAACTTCACTCCATGGGAAAAAATCCCTAAGTTACTCCTTTTTTGAACGTTTTAATATTACGACGGCACTAAAGATAATTTTAAGAAAAATGACCCAACATATTTCTAAACAATTCGCAGAGTTTCACTTTGCTGACGCTTACGGACGATGCTACAGGAATACCTAGCCTTAATGGATTTTTGATAGTTTTAGAAGGAAATTACGTGCGCGGAAAATGTTCTACTGAAAACTGTCAAAAACACGCTTCCGCTAAAGAAGGGGTTATTTGATTTTGAAAAACTCGTAATAAGGAGATGAGACGCCGTTATGTGCGTAGTACCCTCTCCCCACTTCACAAAAATTCAAAATTCAATAACTTTATTTCTTACAAAATAAGCACTTAGACAAGTCAAATTTTCACAGCGCTTACCCCACACCGTTGACGCAGACAACGACGGCAAAAAAGACCACTCTAGGCGTTTTCATATGATTATGTGTCCGGCACCGAAGCCGCGGACAAAAGCTAGTAGGTAATATTAAAAAATAGAAATTAACACTATCTGTCTATCTGTCTGTCTGTTTGTTACCTTTTCACGCCTAAACGGCTGAACGGATCTTAATGAAATTTGGCAGGTAGGTAAATGGTGTCCCGGGGACGGACATAGGTTACATAAAAAGCGCGTGCGAAGCTTCAGGTAGTAGCCAGTATTATATAGTTCTAAGTGAAAAGAGAAATAATTCCAAGGTACTAAACCCAAGCTCTGACCGTCAACGCCTAATTAAAAACAAATAACAAGCAAAAGTTTCAAAGCATAGTTCAACAAGCTTGTTGAACTATGAGTATTCAACTAACTAGTTAGGTCCAATTTCACCGTTGCAATTAAACGCTTTCAATCACAACCACGCCAATATTATAAAACACGCAGTCAACAACAGTCTGCGGTTAGCTCAATCGTTTCAATTGTAAATACTAGTTTTCATTTAATTCTATTAGGTACTTGGGTGTAACTTTCTTTGTTTATAAAATATTTGATTATATTATAAAAGCGATAGTTTGGATGTTTAGATGGAAGAATGGATGTTCTTTACTTCTTTACGCCAAAACTACTGAACGGATCGTGCTGAAATTTGCAAAGATATATCTCTAAGCCTAGAAACAAACATAAGCTACTTTTTATATTTATATAATCTTTAAACATTTCCAGAGAATGCGAAGCCGCGGGCTGAAACTAGTTTAATATACACTCGGCTGAGCGCTTTAAACGTATTCAGCGCATTTTACAGGCATAAGGTTTATCCGGTTTAAGCGCTAAACCGAGTTCAAGACCTATTCGGGTAAACCGACCTCGCAGCAAATATGCATTTTAGCTGCGCTTGCAATCAATTTAGGTCATACATCGCGACGTGTCACTCGTCGCTTCGACCAGACGCTTAGATATTTTTATAAAAAACTTTCTGGGTCTGTGTATTAAAATAATATACTTTAATAAACCTTTTTAACCGCATTTGTTTCTTCTAATTATTAAATAAATCTTTGCAGGTTTATGTAGTTACTAAGAGCTTTGAATTTGATGATTACGAATGATACTAGTAATGACCATAACTATTGGGTGGTGGTAAATGTGGTGATGCTTAGTGATACAGAACACTTCTTACACTTCACTGCTTAGTCTTCAGCCCATAATGAATGATAAATTATACTGTTGACGTTCACTTTACTTACAATAATTTTGGTATGAGGGACGAATGTTATCGTGCGGGACGAACAAAGACTTTTTAATGGCGTGGGCCGAACGTTAGGGACGAATATGGCATGATGGCATGAATCAAATAAACTTGGTTTTGTTTATGTTAGCTTTGGCAGCAAACGGTGAAATTGGACCTTCGCTACTTGGAAATAACTTGTAGAACTTTTACGTAAAACAAATATGTAGAGTTTTCTCAATCAGAGTTCGGGAAAATTTGGGCTGGGCCGATAAGTTTGTAAACCGAAAGTTTGGGCCAATTTCGGTTAGCATAAAAGCAATTTCGTCTTATTCAATAGTAACACAATTTATTATGACTATGTTAGTCCTGCAGAAACAGACGAATATAATAGAGAAACATCAATGTAGATTTCATTAAGGAGGTACAGGTTGAATATGAACCTTATTTGTGTTGGAATAATACAAAACGTTTCATCCCTTTAACAGTTAACAAACATACATTTATTGCCTGAATAATTCAATAGCTTAAGTAAACATAAGACATTGTAATTAATTTGATATCGAAGTAAAACTACTTCTTTTAAAACTGACATAAATACGAGACTTGAAACCTGTCAAGGGGATCAACTTACGACGGACGCCATTGTACCTGTATTGTAAATTGAAGGGAGCTACGAAAATTTAATAAGGTCCCAAAAATTTTAGATTTCGGCAGGACTCGAACCCGTGCCTCACCCTCAGTACGGGTGCGCTCTAACCAACTAAGCAACGAGATCGAATAAAAGCTTCGACGAAAATCTCTGGGACCTGACTCAAGCGTCATAGTTGAGGGGAATATTTCGAAACAGAATGTATATAAAGACGAGGCGTGTATGTAGCGGAGAGTGGTTTTATTCTCATAAGGGTTGCCTTGGCAAGGGTCTTAGAGATGTCTATACACGTTTGTGATTTTGTTTGTCCATAGACACGAAATTGGATGACATTGACAATCTTTGGAAAAAAGACACTGACAACTGAGTGTTGTCTTTCCGGGTTTGGATGAACTAGGATGCAGAACCGAGATGGCGGCGGTCGGCATCGTAATCGTAGTTCCAGCCCATGGAAAGAATTCACGATTATAATAATAATAACGTTTATTGAAAAAGAATTAAGACCTCAAATTAATACAATCTTTGATCCCCAAACTAGGATAATCCTGTATCTTGGGGACCTCCTTCCTTGGTTTCTTCACATTACTTATCAAACTTACGTTACATTTTATTACAGTTAGAACAATAGTGGGAAAATATACATAATGTTGTCCTGAGGACACCAGTCTCAAAAGAGTCTGGCCAACAGGAGACACAACGAGTGTGTGTGTATTGTATAGTGTGTGTGTGTTGTGTAGTGTGTGCGAATGTTTGTGATGAGTGCTCCTGATTTTAGCAATTATTAGATGGAGTTTTCGGTGCTATAGGGCTTCGCTGATCGTGCGAGCCTTTATATAATGTATGTAAAAACGCGACACTACAGCTTAAACATTACAGTACTAGGCTATGACGTAGTTGTGAGCGATCTCTTAGAATAGGTAATTATCTAAGTGTTCACATCCTTGCCTTCGGCCAGTTCAATGGGAATCGTGTTATTGCCTCATCAGTTAGTAACATTTCTAGCATTAATAATAACAGCTAATTGCTTTAGGAGATCTGGGGCAAGGCCGTGTGATTCACGATACTTAAGGACCTACAGAGCAAATGTGGTCTAAACACAAGCTTGAACACTTTCGTGGCCCACGACGCATTGTAGAACTTCGGGACTTGCAGTCGGTGGCACGGAGGCTGGGCAGGTAATGAGTTAAAGAAAATCAAACAGTATTATGTGTGTACCTGTAACTTTCTAAGATTCTAAATAGTAGGTAATTGTCTTCGAAAGCGGAACCTTTGCGCAGACTTTTTTTATGATGTCACAATAAAACTGGATCGAATCAACAATAGAATGGCGACCATTTTTCTTAGATATGTGTGCGCATAATTCCATACGACTACATATTTTTATCACACTAGTTAATATAATTGCGAAAGTTTAAATGTATCAGAAAGGTTTAGAAAATACTTATTTACCTACTCTTGTCTTCGTATGCTTTAGCTCCCTAGGCGCAAGTGGGTCTGTAAGGTGCAGCTAAAACGAAAGGATAAAATAAGCTTAGAATTTAATTAAAATTAAATGTTTAGTTTGTTCCCTAGAATAATAATTGAATTCAAAGTAAAAGGCGCCAATCTGTTTCTTTGTTTATTTATTATATCCGAAAAAAAGTATTTTTCAAAACACAGATTATAAAGAAGAATTATTTCCGCGCAGACTTTTTTCCGCATGTGTGGGGTACTTTCTTACAATTTCCGTATGTAACAGAAACCTGCGGATAAAACCGTGCGGTGAGATTCCGCGGTGCGGGGTAAGCCTTTGTACTGATATTGGTGGGAACCACCAATATTACATCAATCGCGTCAACTTATCAGGTTGACGCGCGGTTCCCACCACCGTGCAGTGTCACATAATGTCACCCAGGTTGGGAAGACCTTAATTTACCCTACAATTAACATCGAAATTTATATTTTGTGGTCATTAATAGAGCCGTTATTAGGTGTTTACCACAACATGGTTCTGTCGTTTCCCAGGAAGTAATTATACAGATCCATTAGAATAGCCGTGCGCGCGACCACTGCTCGTGGTCGCAGGGTTCTGTGGTCCAAGGTACTAACTTGTCTGGTTCAGTTTTTTTTAATCGTACAATTTTACAAAAGTTTTATAATGAAATTTGTTAATTATGGCGATTGGTTATGATTATAATGTTTCCAACATTTTATAGTTTTCGAGTCATTTTACAAAAAAAAAATATAATTTGAAAACCGTAACAAACCTCATGCGACATAATATGTTGTGTAGTAAATAAGTACCTACACTAACCTCACATCAACAGCCTATAATGGTCCATTGCTGGACGCAGGCCTCTCCCTGATAATCATCTTATGGCTTATTAGCTATTTATCTTATGGGGCCCATAATCCCCGCGCTGGGCATGCAGGTTGAGGATCGCAGTTCGGTGGTAGATCTATTCTGCAAGAAGCGCTGCTGCCCGCCCCCCGGTGTATGTCCCTTAGTCGCCTCTTACGACACCCACGGGAAGAGTTGGGGTGGTGCAAATTCTAAGCCGGCACCAACGGCTAATAATATTTATGTATACTAAAATATTGAATATTCAGTCGTCAATTTATGAACAAAGATTTTAAAAATACAAAAATATATACAATCGTGTCTTACCCACAACGAACAAATGGTTCAATAAGAAGTGAGCAGTTTCAGTAAGCGCGGCGTTTATACTTTTCACTTTTAATAAGGCCAAAACGCTTCCGCTTGTGACTTGATTTCAATGAAACGGAAGCTCAAACGATCTATTGTTCAATCAATTGTAATTCTACTCAGAAATCAAGTTTAGCTAAATAATAATGAACACACAGAATAGTACCCCAGGACCGAATAGGTTATCTATAGTGTAACAGTTTGCTAGGAGAAAACTCATAAGGGCTATGTACCTTTAGAAACACATAAGTACATAATTGTGAGAGAGTGAGAAAATAAGGTTGACAGACGGACAGACGGACAACATAGTGATCCTTTAAGGGTTTTTTTCCTTTTGAGGTACTAATCCTGAAAACTAAACAAGCTAATGAGGGTATCTATAAATATGTTTGAAACAAAAATGACGCTGCTAAAATGAACCTAAATTAAAGAACCTATTTTCTATCACCTTTTCCAACTAAAGTGATCAGATGGGCACCTCCAATTATCGATATCGATAAACTGGACATACTTAAATATCGCATTATTGTGGTGCAAAGCTGGGTAAGAGCTTAATGTTTATATTTCATTTGCGTAGGGTTTACCTCTTAATTTTTTGTGGACCGTTTTCCGGCTTTATAAACGACAATTTGTTGAAATTTCCGAGATGCCTGAAAAAGTCTTGTGTTGGAGGTCACGTTCCACGTTGGGTCGCTGAGTCACAGGAGTAAGTAAGTTTAAAATGTCGCATTATCTGAAAAAAGATAGCTCCTGACATTAGACAAATAAAAGGCACGGGTTTGAGTCCCACCGAAATCGAAATTTTTTGACACATATTTCATTTCTTAAACGGTTTTATGTTTTAAAAATACATGTATCCATATAATACTAATATTATAAATTCGAAAGTAACTCTGTCAGTCTGACTGTTTCCTTTTCACACCTAAACAGCTGAACGGATCTCAATAAAATTTGACTGGGAGGCAGATGGTATCCCAAGGACGGACATGAGATACTTTTTATCCCGGAAAACCGTGAGCAAGCTAGTCTTCAAAAAAGTAAAGACTAGCTCAAACAAAGGGAGTTTTGCAATACCGGTTAGCAATTGTTTTACAATATTAATGCTTCGTAAATATCCTAATAAGAGTATATTATTGTTTAACTAATTAATTATTGGTAAGCTACTACACGAAGGGTTCCGTACCATTTATCTATGAAAATGGCAAAAAAATCACGTTTGTTGTATGGGAGCCCCCTTAAATATTTATTTTATTCTGTTTTTTAGTATTTGCTGTTATAACAGCAATACATCATCTGCGAAAATTTCAACTATCTAACTATCACGGTTCATGAGATACAGCCTGGTGACAGACGGACAGCGAAGTCTTAGTAATAGGGTACCGTTTTTACCCTTTGGGTACGGAACCCTAAAACACATCTTAACACAACTAAATCATGTAACTCAAAAGACCATACTTAATTGTATCAAGTTACATCTTGTTATGATGTTTTCTTTTATTGCAATCTTTGCCGCTGATTGAGTGGATGCAAATGAACGCACTGTTGTCTTTCGAAGAATTTAACTGGTTAATTAATAATTAATTAATGATTCATTCGTAACATATCTCGGACTGTTAGGTTCATGAGGACTTTCCTCCCACGAACAGTCAGGTTGTGGAATGATCTCCCTGCCGGGGTTTTCCCTCTGGACTACAACATGGGGTTTTTAAAAAGGGCCTTCTAAGGCATTTAAAGGGATACTGCTTAAAAGTTTATTGCAGGATGTGCTTCTATTCTATTTTATCAACTAATTGAATTAATTACAGTTCTTAACAAGTTTACTGGTCGATTGTAAGTATTTACAGACTGTAAAACTTTTACTTCAAGGAGTTGATTAAACAAGCTAAAGAATGCTAATTTCTTTTAAATGGAAGCTGTTACAGTAGAGTCGTGGTTTAGTTTAAAATTCTTTGATTTTATTACTAAAGTAACAGCAGAGACCAGATTTCAACTTGGCTAGAAGTAAAAAGCTCTAAGTACAGGGGATAAGAGTGTTTTTATTTGGAGCGCTATATTAGTATTTTAAACTACTTACTACTACTGTACATGACTCCGTACGCGTTGTTTATACGGAAACTATTAATTGTTTAAGAAATGAAATAAGTTCCCAAAAATTTCCGGTTCCGGCGGGACTCGAACCCGCGCCCCACCCTCAGTACGGGTTAAACTGTAATGTTACCCCTGTAGGTGGAGCCACCGGCGCTGTAGTCCGTAAGAGGTCCCAAAGATTTTCGGTTGAACCGACTAAGGGTTTCGTGGCTTAGTTGGTTAGAGCACACCCGTACTGAGGGTGGGGCGCGGGTTCGAGTCCCGCCGAAGCCGGAAATTTTTGGGAACTTATTTCTTTTCTTAGAGATACCCAAAGTGCGGGTAAGCACTATTACAAAAAACCTTATTAATTGTTTCTAATAATAATAAATAACAATTCATTGTTATTTTCTTTAATTAATAAAGCATCATCTTTAAGTACCTACCTATAACTTATTAAAGTACAGCGTACAATAATGATCAGAGATAACAAAATAAAATTACATATTCAAAACGTTCATGTTGTTAAACATCGATATTGTTATTAATTTGAATACCTATTGTCTCTAATATTTGAAACAAGTGAAGGATCGGGAAGGCGTGTCTTCAGTTCAATGTTCATTCATAAGTACATTTTATATAATGTTCTGTTGGGATAACAATTTATTCGAATCTTTACGGCTTGGAGCTTCGGGTACTGGATATTTGGTAAAAAAAGGTAGAAAGTTGGTTAAAGTTTAGTAAAAATTCAAGTGGGTCTCACTAGGACAAGGATAAAAGAAGGACACTTGAATTTAGCCTCTAATCAAAAATAATATGGCTTTTTTTTATGTAGCAGTAAGTACGGTACCGGCTCGTAAACATAATATTGTTTTCTGCTGCGAGCAAATTTGGCCTAATCAAACCAGGAATTTAAATATTACTATGGATAATTTATTATCAGGCATCTTTAATTTTGTTTTAAATTACGGAACAAATGATGTACCTATTTTACTCTATTATATGACAAAAAACCCAAAATATGTTATTGAGGTAGCTTATGCAAAAAGCAGTCGGAAAATGCTCATTTTACTTCATAAAAAAACAAAATAAATTATAAAATTCAGTTTTTTAATATGTTTTAAAACACCATGATAAAAGTAGTCAATGTTGCAATGTTGTTATGTGATACGGCTGTGTAGGCAAACTAAAAAGCATCAACTGTCATCAGCATCATCAGCACATTTGTTCAGATCTCACATCCAACAGACGTCATGGCCACCGAACAATATGGCATCCACTGCGTCCAGCGTTTTCGTGTAAATTTTAAATGCATTTTTAGGGCACTTAAGGAACTTTGTATATTTTTGTGATTCATAAGCACTAAATAACCTAATTGAAATACTTTTCAAAAGTGGGTGAAATACCCTATAGTCAATTAAAAAGCGAATGTTGAAGTACTAATGCCGAGAAAGTTCGCTTTTGATCTGTATTAGACAATTCATTATTAAAAACTACAGTAAATGGCTGTTAGCAGATGCCACTCGCCGTTTGGGTGTAGCTGAATATTTTTTGTAGAATCGTGATTAGCTTGAAGAAGTGCGTGGGTTTTGGAACAAAGGGCAGATTAGTGATGGTATTAATATCGATAAACTGTTATCGATAGGTATTATTTGTATCTATGTAGTGTGAATACTAGGTACCTATATCACCTACATGCCGCATTCTTTATCACCATTTGATGTGGTTACAAACTCAATGAAGAATAGCAGACATTTTATATTTTATTTTAACTGTCGGTTTTTTCACCAAGCGAGAAACACCGATAACTTTTTTTCTACTAACTGACTAAGTTTTTTTTTAATTATTGAATTTTCTCTGCCGTTTCTGACATTTTAATGGGTACAAAAAAATACTACCAACCAATTCATCTGAGATCAACGTCGATCTGAAAAACTGTTTCTCAATTTAAGTAAAATTAATTTTACATGTAGAGTTTTTGCTTTACGGTGTAAGTACCTAGTTACTCGTAATAAGATTAAATCTGTTTCCCAGAACTTGTAAAAATTCAGCTCAATGAAACAAAGTGTGTCGAAATCGCATTGCAAGACATTACTGACCGACAAACAGATAAAGATAAATGTACAAGTATAGTAATGAGCTTCCCTTTCGTGCATTCCGAAGTCCATAGTCGGAAATTGAAACTCGATATGGAATGTTTGATTCAGAAAATGCATGATAAATTCCGGCAAGGGCCGCAACGGCGGCTTAAATGCGTCGAATGCCGAATTTGTTGTCGCAAATTGCGATCTTATCGATAAAATGAATTATGTCGAGTAAATCACTAGCTCTGGTTTTAAACCCTTTTATCGGAAGACCGGTTGGTAAATAGTTTTAGTACTACTTTCAAAGTTTTCAAAGAAGAGTTTTGTTATTTCTTACTTTGAAATTATGAAATAAAACTAATTTTCTTTATTATCTAGCTTTAGCACATGGTTTTGCACGGATTTTTAGAAAAAACTCCTTTATATTTTATACCGTCTACCTCCCTACCAAATATCGTTAAGGACTGTTCAGCCATTATGGAATGAAAAGTAACAGCCAGACATAATTACTTCGCTTTTATATTATTAGCATGTATTAAGTTCTTTTACTACAAAACAATTGAAGGCGAATAATTTTCAAAGAGCTGTGTCGTACCTTTCAGTACCAGTAGGAAGAAAAAAAATACAATGTCCTCATTAGGTAGCAAATTTTAAAATACAATAGGCGTTGCAGATGTACCATCAAAAGTATCAGCTGCCGCAATAACCGATAATACCATCCTATTCGCTAACATTATTAATCCATCGACTTATTGCATACATCTGCCTCTTCGCCCACATTGTCGGATTCTTATCTCTTCTCTATGAATGGGCATTCCCTATTGGCGCGGGTGAATAAGTAGGGTTGGGGTTATCGATAGTTATAAACATCGAATTATCGATACCTTGACTCAAAACTTCCTAACAAAACTTTTGAAAGTGTTTGTTTCAAAAGTTTTGTGTTTTCAGAATTATAGGAATATTCAAAACACTGCAAATCATCCTGATTTAAGTGATTTTACGTTTATGGTAAGTTTTTTCGTGGTCCGAGGACATAAAAACTGGTAGCTTGCCGACATTGGAGTCGTAAAACCAGTGACTGCGGAAGCGGGAGAATATTAGAGGAGGTATATTACTATCCGAATGTAGTTTAACTTTGTTCAACTATTCCCAACGTAGTCCAAGAGCCAAATTATCATATTTTTCCAGTCAGAAATATCTGTGGATTTGGTAACTGACGTCACACAGATATAATCCGAAGATTCTACAGAATAATATGAATTGAAATTATTTTAGCTCTCTCTTATTCTATTATTGTCAACGAAAAACTGACGAAGTGCGACGAAGCGCGAGTGGCGGGGGAACCGAGGTACGCAGATATTTCCGAGGTGTTATAAAAATATTTTGTCTCGATGAAATTAATTTAGAAATGAATGAGATAAATCTTGAATTTACTGCCTACGTGCCAACTGCTGCGTATTTTGATTATTTTTTTCATCAATATTCAAAACGTGCTCTCTTTTTTTGAAGTTCGTTCTGTATAACATAATTATATTTATCAGTACTTACAAACTTATATTATGTTCCAAAATTTTACTCTGACCATTTTTAATCACAGCTTTAAGATTCTACGTCTAACTTCTTCGCTCTGGTGTCAATTTGATTTCAAAGCGTGGTTTACGATTATATTTTGACGTTTCACATAATTATTTAATACATTTAAATAATCATAATTAGAATTATAATAATTCATTTATTTTAGACCAGCTAGTAGGTACAGGTACTTTATAAAAGTTAAGATTATTTTACACCAAATATAACAGGCGCATCTACTGATCGTCCGTTTATAGTTCACTGAAAGTGTAACTTTTTTCAAAATTACATCTTCAAAAGGTTTATCGATATCGATAGTTCTATTCCATGTTAATTTATATTCGACATCGATACCCAACCTTGCCTTAAAAAAGAAAGCAAACCGCTCTATTACAAAGAGAGTCCTAATTGGGAATCCAGATGGTTTGCACACGTGCCGGCGCTTTCGTTCCTTATATCTTACTCCATATTTTAAAACACCCTTATTATTATGAAAGTAGCTATCAAAATAGCCCAGCATATTCAGTACCTACCTGAGGCTATTGATCTGAAGTGTGCTTTGACTTTGGCCTCATAAGGTTTAAATTAGAGTAGTAAATGGTGGCCAAAAGTTCAGATTTCAGATTGCGGTCGGTTTTTTGTACCCAAGGACGACTTTTTGCCTCGAGGTCGAGTTTAACTTGAAGTCTATTTTATTTTACCTTTTCTGGAATTTTATGCGGGTCAGTTGTTTCGTGATCGAAAATAGAGATTTACCTGTAACAAGAGAGGTTTGGTTAGAAAAACATTAGAAGCAAAAATATTTTTGTCCCTCTAAAGGGGGTTGTAATATGGACCTAACTTTCAAGGCTGGTTTAGCTTCGATCATAGAACACAGGAAAAATTAAAATCTAATCTTCACAAAATCTTTAGGTTTAGCATGTTTTTTTTCTAAAAATAAATGTCAAAGTTTTTTTCCCTGTTTGGTTCTTAATTTTTGCCCCAATTGTACACCCAATGTAAGTAAAAAATACAATTTATGTGACATTATATTCATTATTATTTAATAGATGGCGCTTAATTTAAATAAATTAACTTTCTCGTGATTCATTACTATCAAAACCACGTAACCAATCTTCAAATAACCTAAATGGTTCATGGTATCGAAAATATTTAAATACTTAAATTAATATTGTGTTTAGAATATTAATTTAAATATTCATAACTTTACATGTGGTTTAGCTATTTCAACTGTAGTTAAGTAAATGTAGTTCGTTAAATAGTTAATTTTTATGTTAATGGCGGTGCGATGAGAGGCATACATTATTATTATATTAACGGGTACAAAAGGCTTGAAGAAAATAGCCATCAGGTGTAAAAAGTCGCGCGCGCCTAGAACCGCACTCACCCGAAAGAAGTCCCTCGTTAAGGGATGAAACGTTGGTGTTCTTCCAACACAAATAAGGTTCGTAGTTAACCCGCTTACATCCGTAATGAAGCCATCAGGTGCTTAAGTAGCTACATAGTTTGTTCTTAAAGGGGCGATCTATGACGCCATTTTGTGAAAAGGATAGGCATAGGATTTTGCGTTCATAGGAGCGAGACAGAGCAGAGCGGCGTAAGCCTAAAAATAAGTTTTTTGCGTATTATCTATTAAATTGAACATTTATTTACAAACATATTTACGAAAATTCCCTTGGAATCCTTTTCTTTAATATGGTGATGACAATAAAAAAATTGTGAGTAATGGTAATTACTAAGAAAACGGTACTTTGCACAATTTTTTAAATCATTTTTGGAAAGAGGAGGATATGCCTGGTATGTCATAGATTATTTTGTATTTCTTCGAAGCTTTTTCTTTAAAGATTACGAAAAAAAAGGTTTAAATGTAACCTCAATTCGCCCAATTTACATAATGTATATCGGCGCCTTAACGCTCTGCCTGCCCAGCCTCTGCACCGCAACCTGTTACTTGCACATTCCTGCCAGAAAGAAGCATATTATTTAATGTGCGTCGTGGACAATGAATTTTTCAAGCTATTTAAGTAATACCTCAGTCAGTCCATCCCAAGGTCGCTTGGAAGAGATCGCTCATAGCGATAAGGTCGCCTTTGTACTTCTTCTTGTAACTTTTATTTCTGTACTGTTTTCTGTGTTTGTGTGGTACAATAAAGAATTATATATCTATCTCCTTTTTCTATACTATTAATATTATAAAGAGGAAAGATTTGTTTCTTTGAACTAAATAGGCGCCGAAACTACTAGACCGATTTGAAAAAATCATTCACCATTAGAATTCTACGTTATCCCTAATGAACATAGGCGATAGAATATAGCCGTGCCAAGCCAGGGCGGACCGCTAGTGATTTATAAAACTGAAAGATCTGTTACCTAAATAGGCGATAGAATATAGCCTTGCGAAGCCAGGGTGGACCGCTAGTGATTTATAAAGCTGAAAGATCTGTTACCTAATTTTTAGTTTTTGAAGTGAAGTGAAGTGTTGAAGTGTTAGTGTTGAATAATGTTAGTGCCAGATGTGGAATATTTTTTTTGGTACTTTTTAAGTACTAGGTAAAAATAATATAATCTGAAAACGAAGTCACAGTAAAAATAACAGAACAACAAGTCAGTATGGAAGTATTTCCAATGTACCTACTCAAAACATACTGACGTCGTTATGTTTATTTTATTTTCGGAAATCGTTGAGGACCTCCCTTGATGATGACGGTTTTAAAACGAGTTTAACTTTCAATACGTTACTGTCAAGTTTATGTCAAGCAGTGTTTTGGAGTTTTTAATCTGCGGTCAGGTGTTTTTGTTTCCTCTATACCTACATACTTTTTTGTCTTACGGCAAAACCAAGATTTAATTGATATAGCATGTAATGAAAATGCTATGTTTTGTAATTTATTAATACTTAAAAGATGTCGCTTGAGTTTGGGACCAAAACTCAAGCGCCATTGTTTAGTTTAAGTCTGATCTGCCAAATAAAAAAAAATATATATCCGGCAGTTTTTATTTTTCCGCGAAAGAATCCCGTCCTATATTGAGTTGTAAGGTTATATAATATAAACTATGTAGTTATTATTCTTTTATGAAAACTTTACGTTTGATGGATAAGTTACTTGGTTAATTACCTACTGTAAATTATACTGGTTTTAAAAAGGTTAACTTCATCATACAGTTGATTATTTCCAAGAAGACATATAATTTATAGCGTACTTAAAACTACAATATCTCGTAGAGCTTAATAAGGAAAAGTAGTAGACAAAGTAAATAATAGGTGGTCTCCCGCATAGATCCTACTGTATTATTCTATAGACACTATGTCTATAGATGAAAAGAAGTTCAAGATGAGACTTTTTGTCGTGAATAAATACGGTTGGTAGATAAAGCGCGCTGTTAGGTGGAGCAGGTCTGTTGAGTACTATGTATAACTAAGTAAATTAATTATAATATTAATAATTCTTATTAACTTTGCTATATTTCGCTTTCGTGGTCCAAGGCAGAATGAAGGGCAAGAGGTCTCGTGGTCGCTCTCCGACCAGCAGGTTCATTCTATAAACTCATTTCAAACCTCACTTAGCTGAATCCGCAGTGAGTTTATGTTTTGTATTCTGTAAAACTTGATAATACTTGTAGAGCACTTGGTGACGAGCGTGGTAATGAAATGAACTATGTAAGTTGAGTGAGATTTTGACATTTACGCTTAATAATAACGTCCAATTATTATTCGTATTCGGGATACTTAAAACTCGAACTTACTTGTCAAATAAAAAGTAACAAAGGAGCGATCGAATTTGGTAACTTGAGTGAATCCCAGTTCTAATTCGAACTTTTACATAATGAGTCTACTGATAGTTGGACCTCATCACCTCTCTGACAAAGTCTACCATGACCGACTCCCATAACGCAATCAACAGGAAACGATGGCGGCGCATTGCACGAACAGCCGTTCATCACCAACTTTAACACGACCACTCTGACAAGTGACAGAGTGACCATTTTTTACACCATTTATCATACATACATATCTATCTCTAAAAAAATTGCTTTGCGACCAAAAGTCGCGTCTGACGTTAGTTTCCGATTAATTTCGAGCTTTATGCCTTTACCGTGCCCGCGGGGACTCCAACTACATTTTGTTAGTAAAAGCATTGTCTTGTACTACACGTAATTCAATTTGGTTACAACTGTGTAAAAGTATAAGGCTATGTTTTCGGTGAGCAGTATTAGCGTTTTTGTAAAAAAACTACTGACAATCTTATTTAATTAAATGTACTGTGTGTTCTGGGTGTTTTATAAAACTAGAGTGGCATGCGGCCGACAGTCGGCCTGTCAAAAAAAGGGCTTGAGTGGCATGCGGCCGACCGGTCGGCTGCTGAGAGTCTCAGCAGCAATTTTTTAAAATTATTGACACGAGTCTCAGCCTGAGACTCGTGTCAATAATTTTAAAAAATTTAACTTGTTTCCTTGTCTATTCTACCTAGAGTTGCTCCAATGGGTCGACAAAACCCATGTCGTGTGAGTATTATATTATGTATATCAGTTATCTAGAACCCAAGCCGTGCTGTGCTTGGGGCTAGATAATAAGCCAATAAGGCAATTATCTGGGGTAGGCCTGCGTCCAGCAATGGACCATTATAGGCTGTTGAGTTGAAGTGAGGTGATGTATTATTATATTCAATAATTAATTTATTAAAGGTTACGATCAACGATAATGCCGTGTAAATTGCCCATAAAAAATATTAGTAAAGAATTTTTATCATGATTATACCTCGTTTGACCATAATGTCACCCGATGGTAAGTGACAATGTGTCCGACGATATGGCGTATTCGCATTTCGACCTAAAGATTTTGGAGTAAATAACGAAACTACTTGTATATAGTGTCTGTTATCCAAATGACGAAAAGACTATTAGACGTTCGCGTTTCGTGTTCAAAATACAATAGTTTTGGTCTAGACACCTTCGTTTTTGTCTTCAAGAGAGAAGAGACCCAGGTTGTAGTTGGGCGAAAAATTAAAATCGTGGTCAAACGAAGGTCTATTCACGTTTAAAAAAAAACAGAAAACAACATCAACAATAGAAGCCTTTGTAAAAAGTGAAGCAAAAACGTTGCGCAAGAGTTGCCGTTACAGATACCGGTGCGTAGTGATATAGATGAGCGATCGATGCTTCAACAGTTTGTTGAACCGATTGTGATGATAATTTGTGGAGCGAGTTTTTGGAATATTGGGACGGATTGGCCGTAGGCAAATGTGTGGGAATTAGCAGGGCTGGCACGTAAATAGTGAAAAATAATCAGGTTCAGGGATTTAATAAAAATCATCAAATGCACAAGGTATTTGAAAATCATGACTTTAACTTTAATGTCCAGCTGTGAACTAGCATAGGCTATGACGCGGATGATGATGGTAACATTCATTTCAGTAATGTTTGTTCCGCAGCGGAAATTGAACCTTTTGCACGTAAGGCGGATTTCGCCCACTATGCCATAGAGGTCTTCAAGTTGTCTCCATTAAAATTGTAGCGAACAATCATTTGCAAAGGAGTATTATACAAACGAACAAAATAAGTGAGGTCGTCTGGTCTAATTCCACAACAAATGCAAGGGGAATCGGAATGGCTATGGTTTAAGGTCACCGCGTTGACATCCATTTTTCAAGTAACTGTGCACGTCTGCATTGTGACCGCTATGGCCTATTGCCCAATGGGCTTAGCAGAGATAGACTGGGAGCTGGGGAGGTTTTACTTATCTTTGAAAAAGTCGAAAGTTTGAATTTTACGTTATTCACCTTAGAGGACTCCTGAATCTTTATTAAGTGTCATTTCCATCTTGACTGCTTGAGAGTCGCTTTCAATCGCTTTGATCCTTGCTATTAAACTAACTAGAATACTAAATCGTGTGTAAAGTTTGTCTTATATTTTTTTTAAGTGTAAAATTTTTGACGTTTCCAAATGCAAACATCTTCTTTCCAGGCGTTAGGCCTATAAGGAAAGAAGATATTTGCTCAATAATTTTACTTTCAATAAAATACTTACACTTACTGCATACAGTGAGTGTATTTTTACTTCAATTTACCTATTTTATTGATAGTTCTATTATAATATTATAATGTAATAATAATAGAGCGCATCTGGTTGCCACAAGTTTTGCCACAAGTGCTGTACTGTTTAGTGCTAGATGATGATTTTTTTATCAGAATTACAATGTAGTATGACGTCGTAAACCTTTAATCTATCAGCTCCAGTTCTACATTCAATGGAAGTAACAGACCAAGCGATTTGTTTGCCATTGTACTACACAATCAGAGAATAGTTCTGTATAGTGGAACCGGCGATAATGGAAGTAGGTTGACATCATCTGTCAATCTGCTATGTCCAACTCTGCACTAATGGTGAGAGGTGGGCATGACAGAAACTGAAGCACCTTGGGCAAACTTGGGCGAAAAATTGGTTATCCTTTCTCTCCATGGAGGTTTTTTTTTTTATTTATCTAGAAATTTATATGTCGAGCATTTTGTATTAAATTTATATGAAATTGTTACTTTGAGCACAGATAAATATGTTATGTTTTATAGCCTAAGAAGACTTTTTTACGTGTATACGAGACTTATGTCAAAAAAATCGTTCTTTTTTGTATTTTTTTTTCATAAGCCTCTTGTACGGTGTCCCTAATTAAATACACAGGGATCAGTGCTTATTAGGGGAGGTCTATGTCTAGCAGTGGACTGATATAGGCTGATGCTGATGATGATCACGCTGACAAGTGATCGAGCTAGATATTTATTATTTTTAACTACATTAACTAACTTAAAACAAAAGAAGTTTATATCGTCTTACGGAAGTGATGAAAATCTTCAGAACAAAGCTTTTTCTCGAACCACCGATTGCAATTTAAACCTGAGGAAGTACAAAACTTTAAAATCCAGTCATGCCCATTATTAAACAGTAGGTATCTGTCAAATGAATGGAAAACCTTGACTGTTGCAAAGGTAATCAATCTTTTGTGCATTTTAATGTATTTGATCTTTGCTTTGCAACCTTGAACGAGCGTTCAATCACTTTTATGACGGTTCCCTACTCTGTAAATGGATATTAATGTAATTTGATACCTATGCATAAAAGTGATTTGATACATTTTGTTGACATGTGGTTACTAAATCTGTCAAAAAAAATTACTTTGTGGGTCAAGGGTAACTTGTTAAAATGACAGCAAAATGTTGACATATTTTTTGCCAATCGTCAGTCGTTACAGTTCGTCGACATAACGGTCGTAAATTACCGATCGCTATATTCGGGGCGCGCGAGGGGAACGGGCGGCAGGACGTTGTCCAAAACAATTCAATATTTTAGCCGCACGGCTAGTGATTACGTGTGTTGTTACTTCCATGATAAATTTTTAAATCGAAAATTACTATTTGTTATGCATAAAGAAGGTTAGAAAAGAAAACAGATACAGACTACCGACCGATCGCTACAAACTGTCATTTTTGCTCAAAATCACATTCGCCATCTTTACGATTTTTCGTAAAGATGGCGGTCGTTTACGATACAATATCGATAATCTAATGGTAGATTTATTTGAATTTTAAAACTTTGACCTTTTCTTAGTGAACATCTATTGTGTATACGTAAATAAAAAGTTGTAGATTCTTATGAATCTTGATTCTACTGGAAGCAATAAAATTCGTAAAATATGACCGGTAAGACTTTGCGACTGATGTCGGTCGCCATGCGATCGCTATCTTTGTCGAGACTGCTCTACTTTAGTAACTAATAAACTACTTGTATCTCGAAAGAATACGAGGAAAGCCACGGACAGAAACTAGCTCATATAAACAGCAATAATGGGGCGATTACAGCGACACTCTTCGTAATAATCTCCTCGTTATTTCGTCTACTGTAGTAGAACAATACGGTCTGTTGATAATAAATAATGAAAGAACGTGTCTAATCCAGTGCTAAGGATCAACGCAAACAAAAATTTTATTATATCGCTCTATCTGACCATATCTACCCACCCAATGTGACCATGACCTTAAATAGCGGTGTCAATTTGAAACAGCTGGTCTATTGTATACATTTTTGCACACCTGTTTGTGTTACTTTTATGTCACAGATATCAGAGCTTTTATCTCTAAGCTGTCATCCTCCTGGATATCTTTATATATAGGAATATTTATATCTACCGATATAATTATATTCTCTGTACGTTTTATTTGACATGTTCCCGAAGGGTTCCATTTAGGATGAGTATTAACTTAATTTTAGTGAGTAGTTGTAATCATTTAAACGCGTCAAAGTCTTGTGTGCATCTTAGCACACGCTTAGAGTTGAATTTAGTTTTAGTGATGGTTTCACCAAAATAATATTAAGTATAGGTAAGTACATCGACCAATGGCAAAGCCAATAATCCAACCATCGAATTGGCGAACTCTGTGGAGCGGTGGGCGAAGGTCCGCCTGCGACGCAGGAGGTTACGGGTTCAATTCCCGCCTCGGGACAAGTGTTTGTACGATCTGAAGATATTTGTTGCAGTTATTGTCAACAGGGTTGAGAAAAGTAATACAAAATTATAGAAAAACAGTCTTTAAATTGCAAAAGTACTTAAAACTTTAATCAACAGTAAAACACTAAACAATAAGCTTTAAGCCTCATGTTGATACCACATGATGTAGAATGATTAACCAAGCTGTCGTCTAAGAGCTGTGGCAAGGCCAAACGATCCGAGACAGCGTGGCGTGTAAATGATAACCGTACTGCTTTTTGCATGCGAATGGCTTTGAGCGAAATAAAGAATAGAAATTGTTGAAAATGGGTTTTTAGAATTTCACAGAACGTTTTGGTAATTTGTTTGGCACAAATTTATTAGGAATACAATTTTCGTGCTGATATTTTTATTTTCAAAAGGCACTTTGCTGTTACGGTTTTTTTAGCATAGACGTGGAAAAATACTTTGATGATCGTTCCCCCAGAAAACCGAAATACTTTGTAATTATCTAACTGTTTTAGGGAAAACAAGAGACTGTTAGAGCACATAAATTTGGAGACTTTTTCTCGTACCTACAAAACGAATAGAAGTATCTAAGAGGAGGTGTACTAATTTAACAATAATAGTAATCCAACCAAACTGAGTGGGATATATACCAGGTAGTATACCAGGCTTTTATGATGCTGATGATGACTAGGTTCGTTATTACAACCTGGGTATCAAGACTATGTGAAAAGGGTGTCGTCGAAAATCTTTGGGACCTTTTACGGCTCCCATACAACAAACGTACGTGATTTTTTTTGCTCGTTTTTGCTTGTTATTGATAACGGCAACAGATAGGTACTTGAACTATTCACAGAATAATAAGTTAGATATTCACTTTAAAAATAAATAATTAAATTAAAATAAAAAAAATATTTGAGGGAGGCTCCCATACAACAGACATTTTTTTTGCCGTTTTTATAGATAATGGTACGGAACCCTTCGTGCGCAAGTCCGACTCGCACTTGAACAGTTTTATTTTAGTTTTTGTTTGGCTTGTCTAGTAGTTTTATAACTCTATGAACACAGACATGAGCACCGGTCACATCGACCAATCAGTGAGCAGTTTATAATTTTACGGATCAAGTGATCGCCAGAAAATTCGTGAAATAGTAAAACATGGCGATGATTGGTTCACAGTTTTGTTCGTAGCATATCTTACGGAGAGGCTTCGTAAAATTAGAAATTAAATTATTTGAATGCGTTAAATTTTAGGTGCTAGAGTTCTAGTACTCCTACCACTACCACTTACAGTTTAATCAATTTTCCTGAAAATGATACTACAGTGACTAAGATTATTACAATTTAACGGGTCTACTATCTGACGTTGACACACATCTGTGGGCCGAGGGAATAATTAGGTTATCCAAGGCAAGTTGTACACGTGTTATGGCATCTGTGTCCCCGTTCGACCTTGAAGCACCCCGTTCGTGAAAATGCCGCGTAGTCTCACGCACCGTTCCAAAATCACACAAAGAACTTATTTATTTACCTACATGCTACCTACGGTATGACTCTGATTCCTTGGAAAATGGGTCGGCCTTTAGTTTGGGATGCCACTTGTGTAGATACCCTAGCACCTTCTCATCTTGCAGGGACATCAGTAAGGGCCGGCTCCGCAGCAACATCAGCGGAGTCCCTCAAACGGCGGAAATACGCTAATCTTGACCGAGGTTACCTATTCGAGCCGTTTGGGGTGGAAACCCTAGGTCCTTGGGGTCCTGGGGCACATGGAATATACAAAGATCTAGCAAAACTCCTAATAGAGTCCACAGGTGATCGGAATGCTGGCTTTTATTTCGGTCAACGAATTAGCATTGCCATTCAACGTGGCAATGCTGCCAGCATTCTGGGCACTTTGCCTTCTGGTGACGGCTTAGATTTTTAGAAAATAGATTTAAAATTGTATGTGTTTGTGTAAATATTAGTTGTAATTATTATTGTATTTTCTTTATCAATGGATTGTAATTAATAATAAACATATAATACCTACATGCTTCGAAAATTTTGGATATAATAAGGCCCGAGTTTAAATTAAGCTACCGTTTATGCAAGAGATAACAAAGTTCTTAGAGGACATAGGTTAGACTAACAGTCCCAGCCGACACGCAAAATTGCCCGCCTGCGGAAACCAGTCCAAAAACAAACAAAAAATGACAGAGACATGGTACAACGCAGAAAAAAACCACCTACTCTGTTTTCGAATGATGAATCCTCTGCGATTTTTGTCGACTACCACAATATCGATTTTTCGTACTCTACGTTAAGAAGTAGAATGTCAACGTGATTGACAATTGACCTCTTAAGGCGCGGATATTTGGAAACCAAAGTAAACACTACCTCGGCTCTCGATTTCGAAATAAGATCAAAGTCAATAATGACTGCAATTTATGCTAAGCTACTTATGGTAAAAGCGTAGTAGCGTGCCTAATGACTTTATGTGTTTGTTTTGGTTTTAAATAGAAAATACTTAAGTACTTGCATGAAATTATATGAAGCCATTTTAAGAAAACAGGTATTACTTAGGCAGTTTCCGGAGGGATTGTCGCAGGATGACTGACTTGACTAAGTGCTCCTCGTGAGCCAATGGTATTAATAAATAACATTGAAATTACTACATAACTCCCATGTTTTTTTTTAATGTCTGAAACCGGTCTGAAACTAATGTTTTTTTTCTTCTTCCATTTTATGAACAGAGAGTCTGCGTATCAACGCAGGTAGACTCTCTGTTCAATACAGGATGTCTGGTATTGAGTGGATAAAGGGAGTTTTTGTGTCTGATTGGCCTTGCACACACACGCCTGTAGGATTGTCCACTCAATATGAGACACCATGTACTATCTATCAGAGTGAA
Source organism: Eupithecia exiguata (assembly GCA_947086465.1). NCBI lineage: Eukaryota > Metazoa > Arthropoda > Insecta > Lepidoptera > Geometridae > Eupithecia > Eupithecia exiguata. Next base: position 3,203,250 of record OX352246.1, read on the forward strand.
TAGATGAATGGTCAAACCACTTCTCATCAGGAGGGACATCTGATTCAGAGACTGCATCTAATCGGCTTAGATGACATTTTTATCATTAAGGGCTCATCATCCACCCTATGACGCCATTTTGTGAAAAGAATAGGCATTGGATTTCGCGTTCGTAGAAACGGGACAGAGCAGAGCGTCGTTAGTGCAATTAAATAAAGTTCTTTGCACAATATCTAAAAATTGTAGTAATTTTCAAAATCTAAACACACCGTCTAGTTTATATTCTGTTTGTTTACTGCAAAAAGTATCAGGGCTTATTTTAAAGTAGGTATTTATTATTGAATAGCGATGATTTTACACTTTAAAGCGAACTATAGATTTTTTCTTTTATACAGTTTTTTTTTGTAATCGTGTTTTCAAAACACGTCCTGAACAAAAAAAAAGCAACTCAAAGTAGCCGCTTCAGTATTATGGAAGATAATATTATCGCTGACGCTAAGCTATTTTAGGTATCATCGACTCTTAATAGGTTTTAAAATATAAAAGTAAATTTTATAGATAGGTAGGTAATACTAGGTATCATCAACATGGCATATATCTATGTTAGTGTAACCCTTAGATAAAAGGGTTATTCATCTAAGGTTTATCCAGGCCATCGCTTCATCAATAAAACTGTAAAAGCTACTCACAGGATAAATAAAGCATCCTTCACACACTAAACTTTTATTACCACTTACCAGCTACCAGGAACTTTCATCTAAAGAGCCGTCAAAGCCCTCCCTTTAACGGTATGCCCGCACTGTGAATCGGCACTGGTGCACTTGTTCTCGCGGTACAGGTTTTTATGTAGAACATAGATTGTTTTATGAGTGTCTTAAGCCCATGGTTTAGATTTGACAGTAGATAGCTATCTGCTAGTGTTAATATGTTTATGTTATGTAACTAGCGTCTGGTCGAAGCGACGCGTGACCCGAGAGCTGGTGAGTATCTGGCGCAGCGCATCAGCATTGCTATACAGCGGAGCAATGCAGCCAGAGCGTTTTGGGGACGCTTCCGACTGGTATTGATATGGATTAGTTGAGCTACGTGTAGATTGTTTCCCACAGTCTGCAGATAGCTCAATTGATCCATAGTATATGTGTACAAGTTCTAATTTGCTTCTATTTTTGATTGTAATTTCCTAAAATAAGTGTCCAAAGAGTATTTATGTGCTGTATTATATATGCTAAACAATAAGCATCATCTAAGTAAAGCTTTGGTCTCTTAACCACAACGCAGTACGCTGCGTCATGCGGTGCCGGGCACATTATCGTATGAAAATCATCTAGGGTAGTCTTTTTTTCCGTCGAAGTCTGCGTCAGCGGTGAGGAGCAAGCGCGGCGTGGTCTCGATATCACGCTGCGTTGTGAAAATCAAATGATCGCTTCTCCGCACAGACAGTCGACGACGTTGCGTCGTGACGCTACGTTTTGCCGCACACCGCAGCGTGTTGCGCCCAGATCAAGTAATCGAGGTAACTTACGCATGCTTAAAACATATCATTACAGAATTACACAACGAAACAAAACCATTCTTATAGGAATAAAACAAAGCTGCCCGATAGAAATTGACACAAATTTCTTGGTTAGTTATTAGATGCATGTTCGCAGTGCGGGCTTCCCTTAAACTGTAATTTGACATGCAATGCGCGTACGCATTCCTGTGTCTTTTGTCGGGTGATCTACCCGACTGCGGGTAATGGTGGTTCCAATGCATAAATCATGAGGATGCCACACATCGGGCTACTTAAAAAACGAAATGACAGCGACAAGTTTGTAAAGAATAGTCTGTTTGAACAATGTAACAAGGCTTCTTGAATTTCCCGTTCGTTCAACCAAGGTCTGCTGTGAAACAAGTGAGAATGTTTACATAGGTTCAGGTCAGGAAAAAATCATGAACGCACGAGACCATCTATGATGTTCCCTTTCGACCCACCAGTTAGATAAACGAGATAGGACCAACGGGAATATAATTATTTATTTAATTTGTAACATGTTACAGTTGTCTCGTACGGGTTTAAAGTCAATTCGGCGTCCCCTTTAGGGCCCTCTGTCGTTGTAACTTACCGCAATGGGTAATCTGGTTATCAACATGCCATGGCCCTTATTCACTAGATACAATTTCTCACGGTTAAAAAAGTCATACACATAACCCTCTCAACTTGCTAAAAAATTTGCAGTCATTTTGACATCGCCGGTCATTTTGACCGCCGTCATTTTGTACAGGAAGCAAAATTGACTTGTTATTTTGATGGCAATAGTGATATATGTAATAATTTCTACATGGAAGTGAATTTGTTAACAAAGAAAAATACAATCAAGTAATAGAAACAGATTGGAACTAGTATTTACAATTGCAACAATTGAGTAAACAATCTACAGGTAGCTCAACTGATCTGAACTTATTAGTCATCTTCGGACGTAATAATATTGCTAATCCATCCAACGTGTTTCCCTACAATAAGTGTGGGAAAAATTATTGTAATTTCTGACTTTTTTAGTACTTTATTTGATCCTATGTCCTATAATATGGTTTTTATCAATAAAAGAAGCAGGAAAGATTAGCAACAAAAAAGTTTTTGTGTAAAATGCCCATTTGCTTGACAACTGTATTTTTTTTAATCTGTGAATTGAGGTCTAAGTCAGAAGAAGTCTTCATAGATCTTTTTCCTGTAGATAGGTAGAACACCAGTTAAGGTAGGGTCAAAATAAATATTTATTATAAAGCTTTTTGCATTATTTATTTTTATTTTATACTGTAGGTACTGTTGGCGACTCCACGCATTCCTTACAGATCTGAGGTTCTCAGAGTGCTTCAAGACCAGAAATGATAATAACTACCCGTGAAAACCTTCGATAAGCTTACTGGTAATAATCAACTTGTCACTCTGTGTATAAAAGCTTTTGGTTTTCCATCAAATAAATAAATAAATAGTCAATAACATCACATTGAAAGTTCCAAACGTAAAACACCGCGTTTCTGGAGTTCAGGTATCATTGCAAATAAGGGACCTGCACAGGCGCCATAATAAAAACATCATGTCAATTGCATTTTCACTTTCTGTTGTAAGATAAATTTCGTGCTGATTTAAGAAAGAAAGGTTATTTCGAAGTAGTGAGATTATTAAACTCGATGTAACTTAAGTCTGTAAACATTTTGAAATTCCAACAATTTAATTGAATTTTTAAATGAGAGACGCCATTTTTTTATAATTTTAACGGTATGAAATCATAACTAAACTAGCAAAAAAATGGTGTTTTTTGAATAAAGTAATATCAGTGTGTTATTTAAGTTTAGTTTCTTTTGTCGTTATTTTTTACGATCAAAAAAATAAATAACAGCAACTATTTTAGCCTAGTTATTTGAGGTTTTGGTGACAAAAGAAACACTACCTTTTTCAATTTGCCACTGCTGACATAAAATTGTATTTCCAACAGTCAAATTTTAAATTCGCCGTTGCTGGAAAAAATTTTGGCAAAAAAACACTTTGCTTTGTTTTTGTTCGATGGCGTTACTGAATTCAGTTTGTTTCTAAAGTCTGTGACATAGCCTGGGGCGGTTTATGCGACATTTCAGTGTATGAATATTGTAGGCAGCCGACAGTGTTATGTCAATATGTCGGCGGCCCGCGGAATTCGACTAGACTTCATTTGTTTTAATTTAAAACAATTACAAAGGGATTTTGTCGCTCAGCGTCTACATCGCGAAAAAAAACTTACTGGTATAATTATCTACCGAAGCAACAATTTATGATAATTTTATGCACGTAATTATTTTTAGCCGACCTAAAACATAGGAGGAGGTTCCATGGTCTGTTCAGCTTTATGAATGATGTCTTTATGAATGTACATCAATTTTCGTCGATTACTCCGTCAACTGTGGAGTGATTTGGAAGTTTCTGTCACAGTTGAAGTCGAAGATGAATTTTATGCCCGAGGAACAAGTATTTCGCAGGCAAAACTTAAAAAAACTGTGTAAAGTCGGTTTTTAGTTAACAATTAAATTATGTTGTATCAAAAAGTTATGCTACCGTATTACAACACACTGTGGTATGTCGTGACGCACGCAATATGGCCGCTGTGACGTCACGTGCATATGTTGGGAACCCCTTGAATAGGCGCTTCGGTAGTCTTTTGTTTATTTTATGTTCATTTGCGTGTAACCGCTTTGAATGGGAGCTTGAAATGTTTAGAATGTGGGTATGAGTTTGAAATTCAGCCCCCCTAGCACGGGGATTGTTGTCTAGGGTAGAATAGAGAAAAATTACGTCACTTCGTCATCCAATGCGTAAATTATTAGAAATGCATTCCATCAACTTCAATAACGTACGCAATGTATGGCGATGCAATGTCATTATTGTCTATTCTACCCTAGACAACAATCCCCGTGCTAGAGGGGCAGATTTCGAATATTCAATGCTTAGGTAAAAAGATTCAGTAAGTACCTACTATCTACTCATTAAAATATATATACTCATATATACTCATTAAAACAACATTTTCATTAAGAGGGCTCCGAGGTAAATTGCCCCATTCTGTCATCACAGCTTTTAAGATTTCTCAAAAATCAATTTCATAAAAGTAATGAAACTATGACATATGACTAATAAAGAGATATGACTAATATCTGATCTACACGTTAAAATATTTCATTTTCGATATTAAATATAGTTTTATAATAAATCACTGTAGAAACTATACGAAATGAACGCGGGGTTTAAACCCTCACAGGAAACAGAAAACACCAAATTAATAAAAAGAAGCTAAACTACTACTTACCTACTTCAATATCATATATTACACTAAAATATAAAGATTTTCATAACTATTATTAGATTCCATACAATAATAAGTAATAAAACCTAAAAACAAACACGTTTTTGTAAAAAACTGCGAAATAATTGGGAGCAAATTTATATTTTTTCTACAACAATTTCAACCTTATTTACTAGTCATAAATTGATATTAAAGTTGTCATATTTTGTGATTTCTGTAGGTACAGTACAGTTTCAGAGTCGATTTAGAAAAATATTTTGAAATAGGTAATATATTTCCCAAGAAGCGCCCGTCCGATGCGAGTTGCGGGGTTCAATTTTTTTTGTGATTTCAGAGCATTTAGGAAAATAAGTGACTTTGTGCTTCACATCAACATTTTCTCAGATGCTATTCTATCATATAGACCTTTATAAAGATATCCTATCATGATTTCATAGAAAATGGTTTACGATTTGCGGCAAATCACTTTGTGCTTTTCTGCTAGTTTTAGTGGTTGTGGAACGCAGAAAAAATGAAAACAACAAAAATAATTGAATCTCGCGCCAACCCGCGTCGAGCCACCTTAAGAGATTGGCAGTACCACCATGCTTCTGGTCAATTCAGATGCAGTGCAGGTCCTATCATTCCTTCAGTCAACAATTGAAGTATCATTCGATTTATTTTAACCACTCAGGCTGCATTTTATTAAGATTAACTGATGAGCAGCGAAAACGACGAGTGATATTGTACGCGCAAATCTTTATGAATTCTCGGAAGTAGGTAGGTACGCCAAGTGGCTGCACTGTAGGTAGCGTATTTTAAGGTTAGAAAAGGGAACGACGACAAGCCCAATACTGAGTAGTTTCGCATTCGAGGCTGTGTTCACAGAATTCATAAAGATTTGCGCAAACTTTTCAGTCAGTAGGTACTCCTAATGAACACAGACGATAGAATATTTTTTTTTTCAGTTGAGATTTTGTTTTGTTTTATTTTGTTATGCCAATATTTATCCAAATGCAATGTTAACTTAATATATAAGATCAATACGAGTGTGAGCACCACTACAAACCAACGTTGGTTTAATGGTGCAATATTTACTAAACTATGTATACTCTTATAAATAAATAAATATTATTATTATTATAGACCCGTGCGAAGCCGGGGCGGACTGCTAGTAGATAATACTTTATTCATCGCTTTATAAAACAGAATGTATTTAATTTAAACATTTATAATAGAAAACAGCAATGGAATGGGCTGCCGTATTATTAATAATAACACGCATAAAGCAATTTCTTCCTTCTTTCTTTTGAGCTACTTGTAGATTGTTTGCAACAGTCTGCAGTTATCTCAATTGTTTCAATTGTAAATACTAGTTTTAATTTAATTCTTTTATTTGATTGTAATTTTCTTTATTAATAAAGATTGTTTATTTCTTCCAGGCAACCAAATTTCATTAAAATCCTATCTATGTTTTATTCGAAGTGGTTTCAAAAAAGTAAATAGACAGACAACCCAATCCATCTAAACAATTACAACACAAAAGACATTTCTGAACATCCAAAGTAAGAATGCCGACCCGTAGGCGGTAAGTATGGTCACCAGATGTGTTACTATTGTAATATATAGGCTGTAACGACGAGTCTAATACGGTTGGTTTAATGTCGGCAGATGTTGGCCGAAAAAAGTTAAAGATCGTAACTATCATAAGACTCAAGTTTGGTAGTTGCATTACAGTAGGTAGATAAAGATACATTTAGTATAGGTAGTAGGTATTTAAATATAGTATATATATATTTTTTTTCACTGGGACAGTACGGGGGCACCCATAACCAGAGGAGGTACAGGTGCAGTTTCTTTTGAAACATCAGCTCCTTTTTGGAGAAAATTATTTGGGCCCCAATTATTCTAAGATTTGGGCATTAAAATTTATTTGGTGTAGCGTGAGTAGCGCCTTAAAATGAATCAAGTTGGTAACATTTTTTTTGATGCCAATCGACTTAGTCCTTTGTAAGGATCATTTTATTGTAACAAATAAAAAAAATCTGAGCAGCGGAAGTTAGTCACCTCTCAACAAAGGGGCTCCCATTGTAATGTTATTAATTATGTACCTTTGTTGTTCATTGTTGATTTCGTGAGAATAGATATTATATATCATTCTTATCACTTGAAAAGGTGCTTTTCAGTCTGTAAATATAATAATACTTAGATTTCTTGTTTTTCTACTACCTATTCTTAGAATTATCTCATCTAATGTGATTTTATGAATTGGTTCATGCCAATGTTTATTTTCAATCTGTTGATATATTCTATTTCTTGCACATTATAATAAGATTACTTACTTTATAATGAAAGTTTCCGTGTTGGTTTTATCATTAAATACTATTCCAGAGCTGGTAATTGAGCATTTAGACCATTAAATCCAAATTTCTATCTTAAAAATATCTTGAGCTTGTTGAACAGTTCTGATTTTTCTGATGCGAAATTCACTATTTATTATTAAATTTTCTTACGATTTCAACATGAAATTGTCGTAATTACATTTTGACAGATTGTCATATTTTTGTAAACAAGGTGTCAAAATGTCTTGGTTCATAGAGGAATGTGGTCAGGTTGTATACATTTCGCACGGAAACCTTTTATCAATAAGGTCTCGTTGATGTTTCTCTATGTTTTTTTTAGTAAAACCTTAGTAAAAAACATTAGTCAGTGAGTATTCGAACTATTGTTTTGGAACTTCGGAATTTGAACGCTCGAGCATATATAAGGTGCTCGAGTCGCCCTACAATTCAGTTGACTCCCGGACTTCAACCAGGAAAGTCATTAAGTACTTAACTAATCTTCATCAGCTACCATGCTCTAAACTCTTAAAGAAAGTCTTGAAGAAAGTCTTAAAGCAAACCTGGACACCCTAAAAGATTCTCTGAACCTTTGGTGACGAGGACGGGGCCTACCACCCGTCTCCTGGGCCCACCGGAAGACCTTGGTTCCACTTCCGCTGAAGAGGACGGAGCCTAACACCCGTCTTCTGGGTCCACTACTACACCTGCTGTAGAAGACGGAGCCTAGACCCTGACTCCTGGGTCCACCTGAAAGCCCAGATCTTCTCCGGAGAGCCTGCTGTGGGAACTCGTAAACCTACTCACACCCGATTTCTTTGCAGTTAAATTCAATAACCCACGGCCTTCCAGCTGCAGCAGATCCGGCTCCAAGCAGTTCCGGCCTCAGTCAATAACAGCTCCATTCAGTACTTCATCATCGCTGACCAACTTCTAATTCCGGATCCCTCAATTCTAAAAATAAGGTTAGGCTAAGACTCATCTCATTTGTAATTCCATCTTTTAAAATAAATCCTGTAACAATCTTAAAGCCTTTTCTTTTCTGAAACTAATAGGATCTTTATTAGGCTGTACGTAGGAGCTCTTTAGTCTCCTGCGTTACGAACTATAGTACGTAAGAGACCTTCAGTCTCTTACGTTACTTTAATAACTTGTGCGTAGAGAGACATTCTATTACGTTACAGTTTGGCGCCCAGATAAACTAGAACCCCTCCCCTTAAATTCTCTAATTTTTTTCTCTAAATTCTAATAAAACTAGCTCACTCTCCTAGAAACTTTTAACCCCTTTGGACACTATTTGAATAACTTTTAACCTCGATCTCCTCTTTATCCTTTAATATTTAAATTTTTTTTTGACCCCTACTTAGTTTCATTAGTATTCATAGTGCATTTAATAATTTGGTAGTTTATTTTACTAACCTCTTACTTCGTGAGAATAGATATTATATATCATTCTTATCACTTGAAAAGGTGCTTTTCAGTCTGTAAATATAATAATACTTAGATTTCTTGTTTTTCTACTACCTATTCTTAGAATTATCTCATCTAATGTGATTTTATGAATTGGTTCATGCCAATGTTTATTTTCAATCTGTTGATATATTCTATTTCTTGCACATTATAATAAGATTACTTACTTTATAATGAAAGTTTCCGTGTTGGTTTTATCATTAAATACTATTCCAGAGCTGGTAATTGAGCATTTAGACCATTAAATCCAAATTTCTATCTTAAAAATATCTTGAGCTTGTTGAACAGTTCTGATTTTTCTGATGCGAAATTCACTATTTATTATTAAATTTTCTTACGATTTCAACATGAAATTGTCGTAATTACATTTTGACAGATTGTCATATTTTTGTAAACAAGGTGTCAAAATGTCTTGGTTCATAGAGGAATGTGGTCAGGTTGTATACATTTCGCACGGAAACCTTTTATCAATAAGGTCTCGTTGATGTTTCTCTATGTTTTTTTTAGTAAAACCTTAGTAAAAAACATTAGTCAGTGAGTATTCGAACTATTGTTTTGGAACTTCGGAATTTGAACGCTCGAGCATATATAAGGTGCTCGAGTCGCCCTACAATTCAGTTGACTCCCGGACTTCAACCAGGAAAGTCATTAAGTACTTAACTAATCTTCATCAGCTACCATGCTCTAAACTCTTAAAGAAAGTCTTGAAGAAAGTCTTAAAGCAAACCTGGACACCCTAAAAGATTCTCTGAACCTTTGGTGACGAGGACGGGGCCTACCACCCGTCTCCTGGGCCCACCGGAAGACCTTGGTTCCACTTCCGCTGAAGAGGACGGAGCCTAACACCCGTCTTCTGGGTCCACTACTACACCTGCTGTAGAAGACGGAGCCTAGACCCTGACTCCTGGGTCCACCTGAAAGCCCAGATCTTCTCCGGAGAGCCTGCTGTGGGAACTCGTAAACCTACTCACACCCGATTTCTTTGCAGTTAAATTCAATAACCCACGGCCTTCCAGCTGCAGCAGATCCGGCTCCAAGCAGTTCCGGCCTCAGTCAATAACAGCTCCATTCAGTACTTCATCATCGCTGACCAACTTCTAATTCCGGATCCCTCAATTCTAAAAATAAGGTTAGGCTAAGACTCATCTCATTTGTAATTCCATCTTTTAAAATAAATCCTGTAACAATCTTAAAGCCTTTTCTTTTCTGAAACTAATAGGATCTTTATTAGGCTGTACGTAGGAGCTCTTTAGTCTCCTGCGTTACGAACTATAGTACGTAAGAGACCTTCAGTCTCTTACGTTACTTTAATAACTTGTGCGTAGAGAGACATTCTATTACGTTACAGTTTTATGCTCATATTTATTTACTTTACTTAAAACTTTAAACTTATCTTTAACTTAACTGGAAACTTACATTTTTAACTTTAAAAAAAAAAAGATTTTAACTTAACTTTATTATAGCTATCTACTTAGCTTAGAATCTTAACTTAAATAACTCGAGAACATAGGACTTTAAACAGCTTCCAATATGTCTAAAGATATAAAATATAGTTTACTTAACAAACCTGAACTAGAATATGAAATAATTATTCGGTCAGGTAGACCTACAGATAGCGTTGCAGCTTTAAAGGAGCAAATGGCACTACTAAGCCATATTACACCAGAACACATTATAACTTCACCAATCCCTCCTAAGGATGACTTATCACAAACAGATAGTACACTTAACTACCTAGAAACTAAAATTACTGCTATCGAATCAACAGGCAATATTACCACCCTTAAAAAGATAGAAGCTTTTATGAATCATTTACATTACCGACTGGAACGAATTCATGCAACACCACTTGTAGCAGAAATATGCTCCACCATTAGGTCTCGATTCTATATCCTTAATAAGAGATTCGAAAAGCTTAGGGATAATCTTAAATCCTCAGGCACAGACGAAGTCCTGGTTGAAATTCATGATTCCCCTGTAAAGTTTTTATCTCCTAGACCTACAGACCAACTGTTGTCCCATAGATCTCTATCTCCTAGACGCTCACAAGATCATATGTCTCTTCCCGCTCCTCAAACACAAGATCTCCCCATTGGGAATGATGCTCTTAGAGAACTTAAAAAAATTTCCTATGACGGAAAAACATGTCCCAGGACTTTCCTTCAAAAAATTTATGAATTAAGAATTTCGAGAAGCATTTCCGATATTTCACTTTATAAACATGCTTTCGAAATTTTTACAGGAGATGCACTCCATTGGTTTCGGTTCCTACATAACCGTAATCCAACTCTTACATGGGCAGACATTCATAAATCTCTTATAAGGGACTTTAGCATACATGACTATGACTATAAACTTCTACAGGCAATCAAAGATAGGACACAAGGTGAAACAGAATCGATAATAGTATACGTAGCGATCATGTTTGGAATGTTTAATAGACTTTCAAAAAAATTAAATGAAGGAGAACAACTAGAAATTCTGCTCCATAATGTTAGGCCATGTTATTCAGTTTTCATTGCCTTAAGAGATGTCAACTCTATTGACTCGCTGATAACAGCTTGCCAAGCTCACGAGCGAGTAACGGAAAAGAGCAAGGATTTTAGAGAGCCAAAGTCAACCGAGCCTTGTTCTGCGGAATTTTCATATAAACCTTCTAGTTCAAAAAATTTCCAGACATCTAAATATACTAATGCAATCGCTAATGATTCAAATCACAATTCTAATAATAGCTATTGCTATCGCTGTCGCATACAAGGACATACCTTAACCAACTGTAAAAAACCTAGATACTTAATATGTTTTAAATGTGGTCTTAAAGGTGTTAAAATCTCTAATTGTCCTAATTGCTCATCTACTCTAGAAACTCAACCTTCAAAAAACTGAAAACTGACTTAAATAACTTCGACTTAGCTGATTGGACCCAATGGTTACAAACTATTCGAAATTTTATGATTTCTTATAAATCAACTTCTGTATATTATGATAACGAAATAGACCACAATCGACCTTTTATAAATGTAACTATCAACAACGTATCTTTCTCAGGATTATTAGATAGTGGTAGTTGTATCACTATTTTAGGAAACAACTCTCATAAAATCTTTGAAGAGCTGGGTCTCAAGTTATTTAAGTCTACTAACTTTGTCATGGTTGCAAATAAACAAAAAACAATGTCTTTTGGTTACTTCAACTTACCTATAACTTTTAATAATCAGACACATATTCTCAAAGCTTATGTTTTTCCTGATATTTACCCTTCTCTAATACTTGGATGGGATTTTTGGAAATGTTTCGAATTAACCCCTAAAATATTTAATTCTGAACTTAACCATGCATCTAAATGCCCTACTGTTTGTACTATAGATAATAAAGTTTTCTCTTACGACCACCTTGCGGATACTCAAAAGGATATCGCTCTAGATATAATTCAACGTTTTAAAGATATTTCTTTTGAAAATAAAGGTATCCTAGGCCGTACCAACCTAGTATGTCATCGCATAGATACCGGTAACAGTTTACCTATTAAACAGCACTGTTACCGCCTTTCACCAATAAAACAAAAGGCCCTTATCGACGAAGTGGACAAAATGTTGGATCTCAAAGTAATTGAAAAGTGCGAGAGCCCTTGGTTGTCCCCAGTTCTAATAACTCCCAAAAAGAACGGAGAGTGGCGTTTCTGTGTCGATAGTAGGAAACTTAATGCAATAACTCGCAAAGATGCTTATAGCCTTCCTTTTATTTCTGAAATACTTGACAATCTTAAAAATGCTAAATACCTATCTAGCATAGACATCGCTAAAGCCTTTTGGGAGATCCCTTTAAATATGGAAGATAGGGACAAAACAGCATTCTATGTCCCCGGTAGAGGAATGTATAGGTTTACTGTTATGCCTTTCGGGCTTACTAATGCTCCCGCGACTCAACAACGACTCATGGACACCTTATTTACCCCTGATTTTGACAATAAAGTATTTTGTTACTTGGACGACATAGTTATTATAAGTGAAACTTTTGAAGAACACATCTCACTACTACTTAAAGTTCTTCAAAAACTTTCTTTTGCTTCTCTCACTATAAACTTTGAAAAGAGTCTATTTTTCCGTGAAGAAATTAAATATCTTGGTTATATTGTAGATAAACAAGGTCTTCGGGCTGACCCCAGTAAAATACAGGCTATTTTACAATATCCTATTCCTACTTCTAAAAAAGAGGTCAGGAAATTCTTGGGTACCTGTAGTTGGTTTCGTCGTTTTATACCTAACTTTAGCTCTATAGCTTCACCCCTTAGTAAACTGACGTCTGCAGGGAAAAACTCTCCTAAGTTTGCTTGGAATGATGATGCTGATGTAGCTTTTATTAAGCTAAAAGAATATTTAATCTCAACTCCAATTCTAGCTTGCCCTGACTTCAATCTCCCTTTTTCCGTTCATTGTGACGCTTCTAACTTTGGTATTGGTGCCATGCTTACTCAAAATCAAAACGACAAAGAAGTAGTCATAGCTTATATGAGTAAATCTCTCAATAAACATGAGCAAAACTATTCTACTACTGAACGCGAAACACTGGCTGTTATAGCCGCACTTGAACACTGGCGTTGTTATATTGACAATGGTAAAGAATTTACTGTTTATACTGACCATGCAGCCTTACGATGGTTTCAAAATCTTTCGAATCCTTCTGGAAGACTAGCTCGTTGGACCTTACGGTTATCTTGTTTTAATTTTGTTCTTAAACACAAAAAAGGCAAAGATAATGTAGTGCCAGATTTACTTTCTCGGCTTAAAACTCCAGAAATAGCTGTTTTAGGTTTTACTGAGCCCATAAACAGAACTGATGAATCTCAATTACATCGATTCAATAAACTTTTTACCAATTGTCGAGATAATCCAGATGCCTATCCTAACTACAAAATTCTTAACACTAAACTTTATAAATACTCTTCAACATCTGATAACTTTAACCTAGATTTTGTATGGAAGGAAGTTCCACCTCCATTTCAAAGATTAGATCTTATTAAATCTTGCCATGGCGATATAGATAATCCCCATATTGGAATTTTTAAGACATATAAGAAGTTGTCACTGACTTATTACTGGTCCGGCATGTTTACGGACATAGCAAAATTTTGCTCTACTTGTGAAATTTGCCTCTCTTATAAACACTCTAATCACTCACCTTACGGTCTTATGGGTAAACCTAAAATCTGTTCAAGACCTTTTCAAACTATATCATTGGACTTGATGGGTCCCTTACCAATGACTAGACAACGTAATCAATATATCCTTGTAGTTACCTGTTGTTTTTCTAAATATTGTCTAATTTTCCCTATTAAACGCGCTACTGCTACTAATATTATTATTCTCTTAGAAAACTCCGTGTTTCTTGTGCACGGTGTTCCTCAAACCATTATAATGGATAATGGGTCTCAATTTCAATCAAACGAATTCCAAAGACTACTTAACAAATATAAAGTCCCGTTTGTCTCTTATTCTCCTAGATATTGCCCACAAGTGAATCCTACTGAAAGATATAATCGGACTATAATTACCGCTTTAGCACAACTAGTCGGCGAGGATCACAGGTCATGGGACTTATATTTACATAAAATACAACTAGCCTTAAACAGTTCTACGAACTCTACGACAGGATTCTCCCCTTCCTTTCTCGTCTTTGGCCGGGAAGTAATTCCTGACGGTTCTCTTTATACTACATGCACAAATATTGATGACATCACCTTTCTTCCGCGAGATGTATATGCGACTAATATCGGGTTATTGTCAACCATCTTCGATAAAGTTCAGGTAGCTCTATACACAGCACATACTAAAAACACTGCTCATTATAATTTGAGGCACACATTTAAAGAATTTAATGTAGGCGATATTGTCTGGCGTAAGAATTACACTCAGAGTAACGCTGGTGCGTATGTCAGTAGTAAACTAAACCCAAGATTCATTAAATGCACTATCGTTCAAAAACTTTCCCCCCTAGTATATATCCTGGAAGATCCTAATAGTTCTAGAGGGAAATGGCACATAAAAGACTTTAAAACCTAATATTGTAAATAGTGTATAAATAATGTAAATTTTATTATTATTTTTTAATTTTAAGTTTTTAGGTATATATTGTAAACTCCACAAAACTATACAATTTGGCTATTTTTTTTTAATAAACGGGCGGTTACACAAACTCGTTAAATAAGCCTATTGTGTCGAGCGGTTTGCTCAAACTCGTTAAATAAGCCTATTGTGTCCAGCGGTTTGCACAAACTCGTTAAATAAGCCTATTGTGACAAATATTAAACTCTTCTTAAAGCGTTTTCCTTGAATAAAGAGTCTTCTTAAACTCTTCTTAAAACGTTTTCCTTGATTATAGAGTCTTCTTAAACTCTTCTTAAAGCGTTTTCCTTGAAAAAGAGTCTACTCAAACTCTTCTTTAAACTTTTTCTTGAATAAAACGTTCTCTTTAAACTTTCTTAACTACGAGTTGTCTAAAACGCTCGGGATACGAGTATTTGCTTCTCCTTTTTATAATGGGTCTTCAAACAGGTGCGGGTTACGACACCTAATTAAAAAAAAAAGCCTTCGTTAAATAATTAATTGAATATAGTTCTTGTGGAGTAGTGGTCATTAAATGTGAACCACAACCCCTATGTGTGTAATAATGTGAGTGGTTGGTGAATGTATGGATGATGTATGATAAGGCAAGGACTTATTCCTAACAAAAAAATTTTTACTGCGTCAATTTTTTTTTTCCGGGTTTTGGGGGAAATGTAATGTTATTAATTATGTACCTTTGTTGTTCATTGTTGATTTCGTGAGAATAGATATTATATATCATTCTTATCACTTGAAAAGGTGCTTTTCAGTCTGTAAATATAATAATACTTAGATTTCTTGTTTTTCTACTACCTATTCTTAGAATTATCTCATCTAATGTGATTTTATGAATTGGTTCATGCCAATGTTTATTTTCAATCTGTTGATATATTCTATTTCTTGCACATTATAATAAGATTACTTACTTTATAATGAAAGTTTCCGTGTTGGTTTTATCATTAAATACTATTCCAGAGCTGGTAATTGAGCATTTAGACCATTAAATCCAAATTTCTATCTTAAAAATATCTTGAGCTTGTTGAACAGTTCTGATTTTTCTGATGCGAAATTCACTATTTATTATTAAATTTTCTTACGATTTCAACATGAAATTGTCGTAATTACATTTTGACAGATTGTCATATTTTTGTAAACAAGGTGTCAAAATGTCTTGGTTCATAGAGGAATGTGGTCAGGTTGTATACATTTCGCACGGAAACCTTTTATCAATAAGGTCTCGTTGATGTTTCTCTATGTTTTTTTTAGTAAAACCTTAGTAAAAAACATTAGTCAGTGAGTATTCGAACTATTGTTTTGGAACTTCGGAATTTGAACGCTCGAGCATATATAAGGTGCTCGAGTCGCCCTACAATTCAGTTGACTCCCGGACTTCAACCAGGAAAGTCATTAAGTACTTAACTAATCTTCATCAGCTACCATGCTCTAAACTCTTAAAGAAAGTCTTGAAGAAAGTCTTAAAGCAAACCTGGACACCCTAAAAGATTCTCTGAACCTTTGGTGACGAGGACGGGGCCTACCACCCGTCTCCTGGGCCCACCGGAAGACCTTGGTTCCACTTCCGCTGAAGAGGACGGAGCCTAACACCCGTCTTCTGGGTCCACTACTACACCTGCTGTAGAAGACGGAGCCTAGACCCTGACTCCTGGGTCCACCTGAAAGCCCAGATCTTCTCCGGAGAGCCTGCTGTGGGAACTCGTAAACCTACTCACACCCGATTTCTTTGCAGTTAAATTCAATAACCCACGGCCTTCCAGCTGCAGCAGATCCGGCTCCAAGCAGTTCCGGCCTCAGTCAATAACAGCTCCATTCAGTACTTCATCATCGCTGACCAACTTCTAATTCCGGATCCCTCAATTCTAAAAATAAGGTTAGGCTAAGACTCATCTCATTTGTAATTCCATCTTTTAAAATAAATCCTGTAACAATCTTAAAGCCTTTTCTTTTCTGAAACTAATAGGATCTTTATTAGGCTGTACGTAGGAGCTCTTTAGTCTCCTGCGTTACGAACTATAGTACGTAAGAGACCTTCAGTCTCTTACGTTACTTTAATAACTTGTGCGTAGAGAGACATTCTATTACGTTACACCATACAACAAACGGGAAATTTTTGCCGTTTTTATAGATAATGGTACGGAACCCTTCGTGCGCGGATCCGACTCGTACTTGGCCGGTTTTATTATAGTACGTAAGCCGTCGCACTCGAGGTAATCTCTGAGAAATTAAATAAATAATCCCAAAAAAATACTTAATCTGATTTCGTAGCTCAGTCAGGCAGAGCATACCTGTAGGTACTGAGAGTGGGTCGTGGGTTCAAGTCCCGCTGAAATCGTTTTTTTTTTAAATATTGTTTAATATCTTAGTCCAGAGATGGTTCCATAAAAATTTTGTTTCCGAGGAGTAAACATTTGTCTTTCAAAACTTGAAAACAGTTATTATTAAGGAATTAAGGAAATTGAAGTTATTGTAGACATAAATAAATAAATATCGTAGGTACGTAAGGAACGAATAATTCTCTGATTGATATGAAACGATTCCAAAAGATTTTCGCTTCAGATTTATAAGCGAAAATTAAAAAATCTCAAAGAAGTACCAATAAACCTGCCATTTAATTATTTCTCCAACAAACAACAAAATAAATCCCCAAAATGAAATTTACAAGGACGCAAGTTCAAAGAACACTACACCAATAACAAGCTCTTATAAGCTACAAGTAATAAAAAAGCTAAAAGCAAAAGTAATAAAGCTGCTTCGCCAAAAGTAATCCTTAAACATTTGCATGGATACGAGGGAGTTTCGTCGAAAAGGCGGTACGCCACATATGAATATCCAGCACTCAATCAACCGAAGCCAAACAAAAAAAACAGACACAGTATAAATAATAGTTGATGAACAACGTCATTTTTCACAAAAAACCGTTTAAAAAGTTATAAAAAACCTGTCGGACCGAGGTGCTGTGTTCGCAGGCGAAGTGCCTTCGAAATATATAACAATACTAGCAGCGCCTTGCGGTTTCACCCGCGTAGTTCCCGTTCCCGTGGGAATTCCGGGATAAAAAGTAGCCTATGTCCTATTCCAGACTATAATCTATCTCTGTGCCAAATTTCATCCAGATCCGTTCAGCCGTTCTGGCGTGATAAAGGAACAAACATCCATCCATCTATCTATCCATCCATCCATCCATCCATCTAAACTTTCACGTTTATAATATTATATTATTATTAGTGAGATTTATATTTCGGAGTTAAATCCTTATTTATCATTTGTAATGCGCCTATTCTACTCTATGCGACTTTCAAGCGTCTATGTTTTGACGTTGGATCAATTGGACAGGAGGAGAGAAGAAATGGAAAAGATTCAGATAAGTGCCTAGTAGAGTTTCCGTAGCAGATTGGTATAAGAATGTCATAGAATCCATGTAAAAGCGGTCTCGCGGTTCGTGTAGATAGAAGCCCTAGCCTGGGTCTGTGTTTCAGAGCTGTATTTCCATCTGGCATTACCTAGATCGCAGTTAACAAATAATGAGCCTACTCCGTTATATATAACAACAGTTGAATTTGAACTCTAAAACCAGCAATGCTTTTATCCTATCTGAGCTTTCAAATTTATTGATTATCATTATACTTTACGTTTAATGTCTGTGTTATATCTGATGCGTTTACCAAAAAATACACAACACTTAATTACCCAAAACAGTATAGATTGCGGGGATCTTTTGTAGAGATACGATGTCAATGTCACTCTGGGCAGGTTCTATTCAGGTCAGAGGCCATAATCTAAGTTTATACAAAAAACATTTGTTAAATGTAATCGAGAACCATACGAGTATGTCTTCCACGAAAAAGGCTAAGAATGGTACCCTCAGGACGACTTTGTCCACTTCCTAACTTGACAATTTCCAAAGTTGACCACTTCCTAAATCGTCTTGTTCTTTTACTGCATTTTCACTCCTCAAATCCAACTTTTGTCTACTTCCTAAACAGTCCATTCCCAAACTCGTCATTTCCTAACTTGTCCACTTCAAGTTTATTTAGTAGACACAAACGAAGTGTTGCCAAGTGTTGTAGGAAGGACTCAAATTCGATGGAAGTAGGTATTCGAGAGATAATGCGTACCAGTCGTACTAGGGCTCCAGGTAGGATACTAGGAGTCCACCCTTTTTTTAGATAAAAAGGCTTTCCGTTTATTTATTTGACCATGCAAAGAACCTCTATTTAGCCACTAGACTCGTTTGGATCCAAATCAGGGGTCGGTTTTATGACTATGGTAGAGCCTGTTATGGGCTTATGCGAGTCTACAGTACTAGTAGAATAAGCCCTGATCTGGCTCCAAGCGAGTGTTAGCGTTAATGAACACACTTTCCTAAAATCAATAATATTCATCATATGGTTCACTCATCATCATCACTTATAAAATTGATCACTCATTTACTTCAAAACTGAATAAGCTTTTACATCAAGTAAATGACTGAACATTTTTATTGATAAATCAAGCATGAAAACGGAATTTAGAAATGACACAATAGTTATTTGTTATGCAAGGCTGCAAAGTTAGTTTTTGGTGCGAGTACTCGTTTTGAAACCTGAGCAAGCGAATGATGCTAGGATTAAACCACGAGCGAAGCGAGTGGTTAAAATATAGAACGCTGTGCGTAGCGAAGGTTTCAAAGGTACGAGATGCAAAATAACTTTCCTGTCGAGTGAAACACACAATGTTTCACCTCACAACGGCGAGGAAAACGCTAGGTGCAAAAAAAACAGCTTATTTATTGTGTTTATTCAGTGTTTATTCATTATACAAATTAAAACTAAAATTACTGCAATTCGTAATATTGATAGTTACATTTTTTTTGGAACTTCTAAACTTGTGTTTGTCACTTGTGTACTACTACTAGATTAAGTATTCAATGCATTTTCAGTGGACTTGCGGTATAGAAAAGTATGGAATAGAAAGGTTCGAATTTTAAAAACTCCACGCTAGCGGACAAAATGCACTTTTGCACTCAGATTTCTAATGATAAACAGAATCTTTCCGAGGTTGTGAGGTGAAAAAAGTTTTAAAAGGATAAAAAAAGCACATGACAGCGCGAGAACAAGATATTTCGGTATTGACCTTAACGGTAGTTGCCGCATAAAATAAGTGATAAATTACAGAGAACCTCCAGAACCCAGTTGATCATAAAACGTAATTGAATAATACCACAGTTCGGTGAGAAAGGTTATAAAACGGTTCAAAAGTCCCGAGGCACTTTGTGGATGACTTTTTAACAATATTGTCGTTTTCCATTCAATTGAAAGAGTAAACGGTAGGTATTCACCGCACAAGGGTCCTTCTTGAATTCATGATGTGAACTCAGTTTTAACACTAAATAATTTTCACCATGATTGAAATTTTACTTAATACGTATTGAATAAAAAAGCTCCTCCAATTAATATTTTCGTTTTGACATTACGTAGTAAATTATTTTAGACTAGCTTCTTCCCGTGGCTTCACATACGTTTTTGGAATTAAATGTCTATGTTATTCCAGGTCCAGATCTACGTGCGCAAAATTTTGGCCGACCATCTTCAAACGGCACAAACTTTCGCCTATTTATTATTTAAAGATTTATTATCAATAGAATATTATATATTAGTTGGATTGTCATTAATAGCGCAATTTGACCTACAGGTGAACTAAAAAGTCACCTGTCAAATAATATTTCAATCAACTCCACTTCGATTGGCTAATCTACCAGTAAATATATACCGTACGTATAGTAAATTCCTGCTTGGACCAAGGTATGCGGTCAAGTAGTTTTTATTGCGTCGATTCGCGTTTACTCGAGACGGCCTTGTGATTCAAAGTGTACCCACTCGATCCTAAGCTAACAGTGGGCAATAAACAAATTTGTATGCGGCGATCGTAAAAATTTACCTCAAGAGAATTTATGGTTCCATATAGCTTATTATTTTGCTTAACTGGTCCTGTATTTTGATCCTGGAATTCAAATGAACGGTAATTAACTTGTTATAGTTTTTTGCTGCTTATTTAGCTAATCACGTTAAACATTATCTATAAATGAATCCTTCAATATATAAGAAAAATGGCGCCAAGTCATTAAACAAACAAAAAAGCGATTGAAATTAGGAAATATCCTAATTTCAATCGTGAAGACGGTTTCAAACTCTCTGCCTCGTGGAATCCAGTAATAGCCAAGTGTACTCGTCGTAGTCTGGTTACTCAGTGCGTCGCGGACACTGTTAGTGTTGTGTGTCGTCCGAGTGTCATCCCTACTGTCGAAAACTAAGTGAGGGTAGTTTCAAGAAATGTTGACCCCGCTTCGCAGAGGCGGCAGCTCGAGTACGCCAGTCATCCCGTCATCACGCCAGTCATCACGGCAGTGTGTAAACCTGTCGAAACGTCGGGAAAATAAGGTAATTAAACGCGATAAATACCCGTTAAATAGTATTTACAAATATTAAACAAACAATCAACTTTTTTCAACGCTATTGTCTTCAAGTTTTCTTACGCAATTATATTTCATTATTCATTGAGTAAACACATGATTTCTTATGACCATTAAACTGTCAACGTAATCATACCATTTCCCTTTCATACAGTTATGAACTCGCAACACTGCGACGCGTGCGTCTGCGTTTCAAGTGTCAACTTTCGCAAGCCAACTGCCAAATTATCGCGGCGCGTTGATAATAGTCCCTTGGACAGTCGGAGCAAGATCTCCAACTTGGAGGTATAATTTTCCTGATTTGTATGAGTATGTCTGTATTTTGATTTTATGAATAATATTGAAATTAGGAAAGTAACAGCAATAAGAGGTTCCTTCGCATAGTCAATAAAATAAAATGGAAGCATCTTTATATAGAAAAGGTAGACTCTTAATTTCACCAAGCGCCCATATGACCAGCTCCCCTAGCACGGGCATTGTTGTCTAGGGTAGAATAGACAATAATGACATTGCATCGCCATACATTGCGTACATTATTGAAGTTGAAGAAATAAATTTCAAATAATTTACGCATTCGATGTCGAAGTGACGTTATTTTTCTCTATTCTACCCTAGACAACAATCCCCGTGCTAGGAGGGCTGTACTTACACTACTTATAAGAAGCTGTTCAAATATTACGGCAGCGCATACAATGTTCTCTATTGTGGAGTGAAATAAAACTTGTCATACTAGGGAAGCTGGAACCTTAGAAGCCCATAATACCTTAATATCTGTTAAAGGCACAAAGTTCAGGGATGAGTGAAATGAAATGCTGTCAAAGTTAACTCACTCTCAAATATGAGAAATGCAAAAAATTATAAATACTCAGACGCTTGCCTCTAATTAAGTAATTTCATACAGGGTCAGCAACATACAACCTTAAGAATCGAAAATAAAAAAAGCTAAAAAAACAAAACCTCTGCAGTTGACTGCACCAACACCAGAGACCAATTTCACGTGTGCAAGTGAATAATATGACTGCATAAACGAGAGAAAACAACAAGTGAACCGATAATTTACTTGGCGGTGGTTTTTGTGGTTAAAAAGCGGTGTAGTTGGTTAACAGAGGAGATTTATTATTTACTGAGGAGACAGAGTCAATACAATTCATTAAAGCGAACTCGGAATTATTCGTTTGTCATTGACTTGATTCGGTTCTTGAATAAGTTAACTTTCTTTGAAGTTCCGATGGTAATTTGCAATGTTTCTTCAAATAAGTGGACACGACCACCTGTATTTTGCATTTACTCGCTCTTTAAGTTATTCGAAAATTTTGAAAGGAATTCTTCTCGAAACGTACTTGGTTCTAGTTAGTAATCTTGTTTGCAACAGTCTGCAGTTAGCTCAATTGTTTCAATTGTAAATACCAGTTTTAATTTAATTCTATTATTTGATTGTAATTTTCTTTGGTAATCTTAATTTCATAAAATAAAATAAAAAACATTTTGATTATCTTTTCGTATAATTCATGCGACAAAGCATATTATGTTCTTTGAAAAAAATAAAGAGACAACAATATTTCAAGTTTGTGTATTTCAAGTTTTCGTACATTTCACGTCAAAGTTAACCCACGAAGCTACTCTCTCCAATCATTTTTCAAAAATACCACCCTAGGAAAATAAAAGAGTGGACTTATTAACATGCAAAAATGCGAAGGTTTCTCAAGTCTCAAGCATTCATAAGACCGAGCTCGATCAGGGATGAGAGATTTATAACCCTCTGGCCACGTGGTCCTACTTAAGAACCAAGGTATTAACATCTGAGAAAAGCAATAATATTGAAGTACCTACCCACCTAAGTAGTAATAACTTAGTCTAAAATCCAGGTCATCTGAGAAAAGACGCAAGCAGAGTGGTACCATATGATAGGACTTATTACAAACACATTTCATATAACTAGGTGATTTTTGCTTGTATCTGTATAAGCTATAAACATTCAGAGATTTTTTTTAAATCAGTTGATCAATCAGCCGTTACATAAATTCTTACTTTTAAAAGATGTATTTATAAAATTAACAATAGGGTATTTTCATGTGACTTTGAAAAAGCGGATTAGTTTTATTTATATTCTCTATTGATATAGAAATGTATCTGCATATTTAGTTTTGTATTTTTTTATGTTATTATTGTGAAATTTAACCATTGGAAAGTTGTAACCCATTTGCAAAATTTCAGTGTCACTATGTCTCACGCATTGTGATGAAAATTTAGCGGGATATCTTTTTGGCAGAAAAAAATACATTTAATGGGCACAACACACAAACAACAAACATGATGGTTTTAATAATATAATAG
The DNA here is from genome assembly GCA_947086465.1 of Eupithecia exiguata. Classification (NCBI taxonomy): domain Eukaryota; kingdom Metazoa; phylum Arthropoda; class Insecta; order Lepidoptera; family Geometridae; genus Eupithecia; species Eupithecia exiguata. The sequence goes on from OX352246.1 coordinate 3,226,732, forward strand.
CTGACCCGACAGACGTTGTCCTGTCATTCAATTCAAACTGACAACTGACAGTTATTTCAAACGTGCTTAGCAAAGAACAATAACACTGGGGCCAAAGTTACATTAAAAAAGTTAATACTACAAGAAGTTGTTAAGTTTTCTTAAATTTTCTATGTTACTGCGCTATTAAAAGTATTGTGGGTGTAATTTTTTTCAGTAATGATATAAATAAACTATCGATAAATAAAATAAAAATCTATGCTTAAACCCTATTCCTAATTCATTTTTTGTTTTTTGATTGCGTTAACAGTAATCATTGCTAAGGATGCCGTGGAAGCCTTCAAACCCAAGGTGCTAAAGCTGCCAATCTCCACGGCGATCAAATTGCCGTAAACATAAAGCCCCTTATTGCTCGTAACGTGACCAAATTATCAGTTTTAAGACTCGAAGCCAGTTAAATTTTACTTTTCCCGAAAGTAAGTCGTTTACCACCCAAATGGTTGGACGAGTGAATGTTTTGGTACGTCGTAAAGTCAATCATTATCATCAGTATTCTGGTTTAGGTCATCGGTGAAATATTGCGGTAGCAAAATATAAAGGACCAGATCCACGGGTTGCTGTTCTTGTTAATTGGACGAATGGTACCAGAGTGCTAATGATTTATTTTTACCTTCGACTGTAATTTTTTATATTTTCCACTGTCTCTACCGTGGATTTCAGTTGTCAAATTGGAAGTTAAATATTGTCAATCGAAATTACCCCACACCAAATAGTCGTTGTTGTATTATCACCGTACACGGCCATGTTGTTATATACTACATTAGACTAACTGGAGTATCTGCCTTTGATCCCAAAGATGATTATGCCTCAAGGTGGGTCGATCCACATTGCGCTTGAGATTTCATCATTCTGAATGGAACTATTTCGTATAACTAAAACGAAAAAATATAAATCTCCCGCGCAATGTTTATTGAACACCCATATTTATCTTCAAAGCATTTGTTAATTTATTCAAAATACATAGGTAAATTTCTGCTTTATAATGGCTGAATTAATATTAAAATGTTGTTTGAAAACTCTAATACACCAAAGAGAATACAATACTCCGAAGAAGAATCGTAATTTCCTAGAATAGAGCAGAATAAGTTTTATGCAATTGTCTATGACTTGGATACCACCAAAGACAACCATTGCAACCATAGACTTTTGCACTACTCATGACTTACAAATTTAACATTCTTCGATCAAAAATAAGTAGTTCGCGGCCTCCCAAAGCCGGAAATTTTTGATCGAAGCTTACATTACATTAAAATATTGATTGAGATGTACTGTACATCTCATTAAAGTTAAAAGCCAACAACGCTTTTGGAATATTAACCTGTAATATATATTTTTGCTTGTACGAATACATAACCTTCATTTGCTCTACAGTCGGGTTAAAATAAGACAAAACTGTAGGTTACAGTTTGATGCCGTCGACCTAAATACCAATACCTAAATACATACTTTGGTTACTTGGTATTGCGTAGTGTTGTAACAGTAGACCGATTGTGAATCGATGAGGAAGCCAGTTTTTCGATATGGGTCAGCTTTGTAGTGATGGGATGTTACGATAAAAATTTCATCGATGAAATAGATATATAAATATTTTATCGATTAATATAACTTTGTATGGTCAATATTTTTTTCATTGTATACAATCAAACGAGTTCTTACTATACTGTCTTTAATAAGTAGGTACTTACGAATGAAAACTGACAATACAAGCAGCTGTTTATAGTACATTGTATTATTCCGTACCTGAAATCAAAGAAAAAAACAACGGTTAAACATTGTTTGATAAAAATATACCCCATTTTATGTCGAAATATATGTTTAATGTCCGTAACTCGCTCACGTTGATTTAGATTAAGTAAAAATTATCTAAGTATGGAAATATGTAAATGCATTGACTAGGTGTCGATAATAACCGAAAATTACATTCTATCGATATAATCTACCCATTGAATTTCGGCCCACACTATGGCACCACATTGCATCATTTCACCGTTGAGATTTGGTGTTCCGTCCGTTTACTCAATTTTTCATTGTTGTACTAAGCCCAGTTTGAGTAATTCATTGTGTACCAAAACAATGGCTTTTTGACTGCTTTTGGGCTGGAAAATTAATTTGTGTCTTGTGCTCGTTTATTTTTAAGGCACAAAGCTACATGGTTGGAAATTATTTCAGACTAAATACACACAAAATTTCACGATAAATTTTTTGAAGCAACATTTAAAAAGGTGTATACGCTAATCTCGACCGAGGTTACCTATTCGAGCCGTTTGGGGTGGAAACCCTAGGTCCTTGGGGTCCTGGGGCACATGGAATATACAAAGATCTAGCAAAACTCCTAATAGAGTCCACAGGTGATCGGAATGCTGGCTTTTATTTCGGTCAACGAATTAGCATTGCCATTCAACGTGGCAATGCTGCCAGCATTCTGGGCACTTTGCCTTCTGGTGACGGCTTAGATTTTTAGAAAATAGATTTAAGTGTAAATATTAGTTGTAATTATTATTGTATTTTCTTTAGTAATAAAATCTATTCTCTTCTTAAATAATCTAATATTCTTAAAAGGTGTATTGAGTGACTTTAAAAACAAAGACAATTACAATCAAATAGTAGAAAAGAATAAATAGTAAAATTGAAACAATTGAGTTAACTGCAAACTGTTGACAGGTAGCTCAACGCCGGCTCAATGACCCACTGTATGGTAATGCTGCTGATGCGCTGCGAAAAAAAATTAAAGTGCAGGGAATGTTGACAAAAAATTCATACTTTTTTCGCATTCATTCGTAGATTTCGTCAAGATGCAGCCAACAATGTGAAACAATTAGTAGGTAGTTGTGATACTCAAATACATCTGAATTGACTTGATGGCCAGGTCGAGCTGTCCATTTACATCGTGTATTCGGTTCATGAGGCACTTTGGTTTTCTGTGGCAGTTTATTAATGACTAACCTTGGTTAAAGATGGTACAATGTCAGGATGAAATTGGGTCTAGATAACTTTACACCTACACTTTATAAGTACCTATGCTAAACAAATATAGGATAGGGAAAGATTTCATGATAAATAAATAGTCAACAAATTTTGACCACCGAACCGAATCGAAGGACGAACGGAAAGCATACGATTTTCAAGGCAGGTCATTCATCATCATCATCATCATCATCAGCCTATATCAGTCCACTGCTGGACATAGGCCTTCCCCAATGAGCGCCATAGCGCCCTGTCTTCAGCTTGCCGCATCCAGCATCTACCAGCAGTCTTTCGCAAATCGTCATCCCACCTGGTCGGAGGGCGTCCTACACTACGTAGGCAGGTCATTGCTACCTAAAAATTAATGATTATTACAATTTATTTTAATATATTATTTTTTTAATTATTAGGACCATTCGCATGTAAAAGAGTTTAAAATTATAGGAATTTCAGTAGGTACTACGAAACTGGTATTGGCATGGATCAGTTGAGATACCTTTTGCAACAGTCTGCAGTTAGCTCGATGGATTCAATTGTAAATAAATACTATTTCTTTGATTGTAACTTTCTGTGTTTTCGACAACACTTGATAGGTTAATAATAATTATCAAATTATTCACTCAATAAGAGATAATGCACATTTTTTTTTCCGAAACCCTAATAAAAACCGAAACATCATCCGCTAAGTGTCGGCGCACTTCCGCTCTGAATTGGATCCACACGACGTGTTTTGTTTTAATGTTGTACGAAAAAGAGGCCAAAAAATATCTTCAAATATTTGAACGTTTCAGTTTTGTAAGCATATACAGGCATATACGGATGTTACGAGAAAACATGTGGATTTAAGTTCGAAGCGAGTTTATTGTCCATATTTGAAGCATTGTAATTTATTTTCCATTTTTTTGGCGTATTTTTTTTTCACCTGGTATGAACATCATTATCAATGTAGAAATGCCTAGAATTACGAGCCTCTCCATTACCATAATAGTTATTTGTTATACAAGAGTGCAAAGTTGCTTTTTAACCGCGTGTTCAATTTTGATGACCGAGCAAGCGAAGAACTCTAAAATTGAATCACGAGCGCAGTGAGTCGATCACTCAGATATCGAAGAGCAAAAATACTCTTTCCAAGAAGGGGGGATGAAAAAGTTCTTATTTTAATCCGACTAAAAAATAACACGGGTTCTCTATTCGGTTTAATTTTTAAGTACTTCACTCAGGTACTTAAGTTACTCGATATCTTCATTATTAAGATTATTAAGTAACCAATTTTACTGATTCTTTTACTTGTGCACTAGACTTACATCGAGTCGTGTGCCGTCTTAGAATTTGCGCGACCCCAACTCTTCCCGTGGGTGTCGTATGAGGCGACTAAGGGACATACACCGGGGGGCTGGCAGCAGCGCCTCTTGCAGAATAGATCTACTACCGAACTGCGATCCCCTGCATGACCAGCGTGGAGATTATTGGCATTACCTCCATGAGATAAAAGCCAATAAGGCGATTATTAGAGGCCTGCGTCCAACAGTGGACCATTATAGGCTGTTGAGGTTGAGATATCTCGAGGCTTTCTTCTAAAAGTTTTATTTCGAAGGACTATTTTCTGAGGATACAGGCGACAGGTAACTGGGACCGCGGTCCTTGTTATGTATGGGACATAACTAGGACCGCGGTCCCAGTTACCTGATCACATTTTTGAATCGGTCGACTGGGACCATATTCACTCTGAAAAAGGCATTGATATGGATCAGTTGAGCTACCTCAGATTGTTTGCAACAGTCTGTAGTTAGCTCAATAGCTTCAATTAGTATTATTATTGGAAATACCTACTGGTTCTAATTTGTTTATTTTCTTTGATTGTAATAATTTTTTGATAAAAAAGTATTTTAAACTAACCTCATAACCCTCCCCTGTCGGTAGTCGGGTAATAACCTCATAACCCTCCCCTGTCGGTAGTCAGGTAATAACGAAACATGCTTTTTTAAATAAAATACTTATCTAAAAATTCTTTGACATTTAATGTGACAAATTTAATGTGTTAGTTAGATAGCCCTTGCTTACTTATTACAAACGCCTTATAAAGTCAAACAGTGTTTGCCCAGATGTTTCCCAACAATGGGGTATTTGAAGGTCTTTGAATAATCATGAAACACATGTTCGAATCATTAGTTGAATAGCAACCGTGATGAAAGAGAAACAAGTATGGTTTACAACGAGTGCGAATGAGACAATTGACAATGATGATGTAGTCATGAGTCAGGAAACAACTAGGTCAAGTATAGCACTTTGGCTGATTTGAATTTATTAGTGGTTTGCCTACAATTTGTAAGTATTTTAAATTTTCAGCAAGGGATTATCACCGATAGCATTTAAAATCTTCCTATATATGATTTTAAATGCCATCGGTGATTATCCCTTGCTGAAAATTTCATCAGCATGTTAGTAGGTGCTAAAAAATTATACTCCAAATTTGAATCCAAGATTTTTTTATGTCAACAAAGACATTTATAAATGATAACTTAACAAAAACTGACTACAATAACAGAAAACAACAAGGTAATCACTAAAAACCAAAACACAAACTTGAATTATCTCACATGAGCAAAAATATTTAATTTTGAATTCGAAAATGAAAGGTTTCAAAACCAAAAATTGTTTCAAGCTTCTGTGCTTCGATGATATCTGCCCATGCTATTCTTTACTTAGCATGGGCAACATTGATCTGTGTAGCTATATAACGTCACAGAAGGTTGCCTGGAAGAAATCGCTGTTAGCGATAAGGCTGCCGATTGTGCCACTAGATATAGTTCGTATTAATTTTATGTTTAATTGTTTTCTGTACATATTGATGGTGCAAAAAAGTAATAATCTATCTATCCAATCTATAGAAATTAACAGAATCACTACATAGTACAAAACAAAGTTGCTTCCCGCTGTCTGTCCCTATGTATGCCTAGATTTTTAAAACTACGCAACGGATTTTAATGCGATTTGAGCGTTTGCGGAGCGAGCGGAGTCCAGCAACACCCGTAGGACAAATGGCTTACAACAGCTTGGTGAGCAAATCAGCGCGATGAAGGAACTAGTACAACAGGAGCTGACCATAACAGCGCACGATATTCACCAATACGCAATATCGTACAGCATATTGCAGCAGGCGTCGCAATGTTCCTGGCGTTTCTGTGGAGGTGAAGCAGACGAGCCGTCAGCGCGTCCTCCGCGCTCGCCGAGGAGCCGGCGGCACCGCCGCCGGTGCGCGACCCTGCGCCCGCACCCGCACCGCACTTTTTAAAGGCAGGCTGCCTTTAAAAAGCGGGACGTGACAGGAACGATTTCAGTTTTAGATGTCATTTTCCGTGTTCGGACCAGCGAGTGGGAAGAAAGCGGAACACCTCTATCTTATAATGATACATGTATTGTGTAATGATACCCTCAATCATTTGCACCTCACACGACGCGCAGCATCGCCGTTACACGACGGAATAAATAACGCTAAACAGCTGCATTATAACAAAGCTTAGCTTTATTGTTCGGACTTGAGTAAACTCTAGTTTGATTCTTGTTTATGGTCTGTATTGGAATCACGCTTTAAGGTTTTTCGTCACGGGTTGGCTATAATATATACCTAGGTACATTTTTTTTGTGGTTTTTAGGATTCCGTACCCAAAAGGTAAAAACGGGACCCTATTACTAAGACTTCGCTGTGTTCTGTCCGTCTGTCTACTAAAATACAGAATAAAATAAATATTTAAGGGGGCTCCCATACAATAAACGTGATTTTATTGCCGTTTTTATAGATAATGGTACGGAACCCTTCGTGCGCGAGTCCGACTCGCACTTGGCCGGTTTTATTAATTTTTCTGCTAAACAAGCAATAAAACTAGCGAACAAGTAATTTGCCGCAAATCGTGAACCATTTCATGAACTCATTATATAACTTACGATTCGATTTCACTGGTATCTTTGGAGCATTTGAGAAATTACGAAATTTTGTGGTAAAAATCTACATTTTCACAAATGCTCCCAAAATACAAATGAATCAAAGTTGATTTGATTTTATCATGCGATAGCTTTTGAACTGCAGCAGGGTCATACTTCTCTGGGCTGATACCTATTTTATGGATCAGTTAAGCTACTGGTAGATTGTTTGCAACAGTCTGAAGTTAGCTCAATTGTTTCAATTGTAAATACTAGTTTAAATTTCATTCTATTAGGTATTTGATTGTAATTTTCTTTGTTAATAAAGATGGTATTTTATATAATAACTACCTACTTATAATATGCCGTGCACACTAACCAAATAAAAGTTTTGTACTAAACATGATATGGATCTCTCTGTCTGAAATAAAAACATTTTTTAAATATTTTTATAAGTTCATAGAACATGATTTACTATTTGCGGCAAATTACTTATTCGCTAGTTTTATTGCTTGTGAAACGAAAAAATTTTAAGCCACAAAAAAAGTAATCTCGCGCCAACCCGCAACGAACCACTATAATTATCTAGTCTAGCTTACGCAAGAGGCTTCGCGTTAGTTAGAAGTTCCCTAACTTCACTAAATAATGTCTAAAAATTAAACTTTCATATACCTTATTTTTTGGTAGGGTTTTGCAATCCGCCTATTCTACAAACGGACTGATTCTACGATTCAGTGTCGACACATACATCATCATCATCATCAGCCTACATCAGTCCACTGCTGGACATAGGTCTCCGGGGGCCTCCGGGGCCTCCTCTTGGGGGAGCCCAATGAGCGCCATAGCGCCCTGTCTTCAGCTTGCCGCATCCAGCATCTGCCAGCAGTCTTTCGCAAATCGTCATCCCACCTGGTCGGAGGGCGTCCTACACTACGTTTGCCGAGTCGCGGTCTCCACTCAAGAACACGTTATACATACATATTATACGACATATACATACATTTCAATAAATTAAGCCCAAAAGTGTCAGCATAAACAGAACAGAATATTTATTTTTAGTTTCAAGGCTTGCAATTTATCTCTCGTTTAGTTAATTAGACAATAATTATGAATTGTGACTAGCTTATATTACAAAATGTAATTTACGAGCTCGGTCGGTTGGCATTTAGGTCAGTTGACGATCATTTTGTTTAAAGAACGCTGTCGACTGAACCTTTGGGTATTTGCGGTATATATAATAATATATATACATGCAGTATAGGTACAGCGAATACCTATTGTATTTTCTTTTTTCATGTTTTTGTGTTAATTTGACAAGTCTTAGCCAGTACACTGAAATTTTGTAAACCATGATTTTTCACGTGTTTCACCTTTGATAATAAAGATTATTCTATTCTATTCTATTTGGAAAGTTCCAAAACCACGTTACTTGCTTCTAGGAAAGCATTGTATGGATGTCGTTCAAGCCAAATCTTCAGCCATTCAAACTAGATCGTATTATATTTACTTGACTATCCTTTTGAAAAAAAGATTCGGACGGCTTAATATTTTAAAAGTTTTTGTGATAATTCACAAAATCTGATTAAATCTGACATGACATATACAAAAATACAAAAAATAATTTTTTTATTGTTTTCAGGAAAGAAAGAAGCTAGATTAACCTAGGTTTCAGTAAACTGTGATCCCTAACCCGCATGCCCAGCGTGGGGATTATGGGCATTAATTATGAGATGTATTAGGGGAGGCCTATGTCCAGCAGTGGAATAATAAAGGCTGATGATGATGAACCTAGGTTTCAACAAATTCATCCTAGACATAGTGTATTACAGAATTTAAGCTAATAATTGAATGCTTACATTCTGTCTCAAAAATATTTCTAAATTCCTTTCTAATTATTGAAGGGATTTTAATAGCAGTAAATTTAGATTTACTGTTAAATAACCTATTTCTTAAATTAACGGAATTGAAAATGCGTATCAATACATTATTAATTTATAGAAAAAAATATAAACTAACTCGTAGGCTAGATATCATTTCAAGATTTAAGATAGGCAGTGCCTTCGTAGATGGCAGCTTAAAGGCATTATGGTTATCATAAAAACGTGGTTAATTAAAATTAAAAGTTCTTCAATTCGGTCAGCTGAAGGTTCTCTGCGGTGACATATCTATCTCTGAAAAGCATTGTATTATGTACTACCTATATCAGTTATCCAGTACCCGTGACACAATCTCTGCTTGGGGCTAGATGATGCTGTGTTCAATAAAACTCTTTTTACACCCCATAACACAACAATAGGCTTTGTCGCTGAGCGACACTGGCCGAAAGCTGACTAAAAACTTGTTAACGCATAGCCTTTTTGTTAATCCATTCCAATTTCAAATTCAATATTTTATGGTACTAAAAAGGTTTTATAACTTTCACTTAGAGCTTGTTTACTGGCCATTTAGAACTTGGAAAAATAAACAGTATTTGATTTGGTATAACGGAATTGAACCTTTTTGCTATGAACAGTGAATTTCAAATTGAGAATTAGGAGCTATCTTTGCCAATATTACAGAGATCGAGCAATATGTTGTACCGCAGTAAAAACCACAGTTTTACTTGTAAATGCACGAAACCACTTAGAACTTGGTAATAAAAGTACCTTGTACCTATCTTAAGGTAACCTTAGGTAAATTTTAGTACCTAGCTCGAGTGTAAATATAGGTACCCAATAAAACCAGCTATTTCTGAGTCCCTTTACCCTTTGACGGCGTGGGATTGTGAAAACAGTCTAGTGGAATGATTTTGGGAGGCCTTTGCCCAGTTATAAAAAAACCCTCTGAACCTGAGGTTCAGAGGGTTCTTTTAACCTAACCTAACATAAAATTCAGTCTCTAGTATTTATATACTAGAGAATGAATTTTATGTCAGGTTAAGCATAACCCGATGACTGTCCTTTTTTTCATAAAAACAATCTTTTAGACCAGTGAAAAATTAAACCTCGTTAACTTCGGTACCTTGTTTAATTTTTACGATTATAAAAGGTTTGGTTTTTCGACAATAAAAGTAATAGGTACCTTCTTAGATAAAAATTTTGGGCCCGTATTATGAAAGCTTGCTCAGTCCATCGATTTATACTTAAGTAACGTTTTTCTATGGAATAAACGTCACTCAAGCTAGTAAGTCATAGATCTATGACTGAGCAAGCTTTCATAATACGGGCCTTAGAAGGCAACTATTACTTTTATAATCAAAAACCTTCCTTCAAAGCATTTTGATAATCGAAAATATTTGAGTTCCTTTCTCACGGCACCGTTCCAATCCTTCAAATAGCTCTCCATCGAACCACTTCATCTTTCCCACGCCACTCTTAATTCCTCAGCAATAGAGTTCAATTTGCACGTGCAAGTGCAAATATCCTGTATCGGTGGTAAGAAATAAACTCGGTGTGGGCGGTATAAGTGCGATTTGGCTACGCTTCGCCTACGCTTACGCTATGAAAACATTTTGATCCTGGGAATCAAGAGAAAATAAAGTTTCGTCTAGACATTGTCAATATTTCCTCGATGAGTCAACAATTGAAAGCCAACAATTAGCATCATCGCAATGACTACTGAATACTACTTACAAATGACTCAACACCATCATTGGAATCAAGGATAACATCACCAGCTCAACATGAATTATCATCATCATCGACCTAGTTTCGTCTATAGAGACGATTTTGGTAAGACTGTGGTTTGGTTGAATTTAAATTTCTACTTGTGACTAGCTCAATATAAAAATAAAATGAATAAATAATAATATTATTAATTTACATCCGTAAATTAAGAAGTATTCCCGTTTGAGCACCTATTTTTGGGCACCTATGCATTGAGCACCAAGGGCATTCCCATTTGAGCACCAATCAATATATTAACGTGGTGCTCAAATGGGAACAAGAAATTAAATTTGATTCTATTCCCCATTGAGCACCAGCTTCTAGTGATAAAAACTCTCTCCATACCTCGTTACCTCTCGAGTTTGGAAAATGAGATAATGTTTTGGATATTACAACAACGTTCTATCTATTGTTATAAAACCTACACCTATGTTGTAATAGGCTTTCGTTTTCTATTGAATGCAAATTTAGTGCGGGTTGAAGGTCGTTAGGACTTTGCAAATAGTTTTTTTTATCTCTAGCTTCTACTAAAGCCTATATTTATTTGAAACTACAACGTTTTCACCACTTACTCTTTTTAACCGATGAAAAACAAACGAGGAGCCTGCTCCTTTTTTGTTTTTCATGCTCAGCTGTATGTATATTTTTATGTTGATTTGGAAAAATTCATTGCTTTTGTATGGGTAGTACTTATATTTTTATTCTATTATTTGTCCTGAAAAATTAAAAACAATGTCCCAATCTTAATGTAAATGGTAGGTGAAGATCTGGTAGAGAGCGGCCTTCAGCGATAAATCCACCTGTTGTTATTCATTGTGTTTCTTTTAATTTAATCTTTGTGTTACGTACCATCAAACTCATTACTGTAGCAATAAATAAATAAAAAATAAAATTCTTTCATTTCGGATTACACTGATCCATAATTTGTTAGTAAGTTTGTATGCTAAAATGACCATAAATTAGTGTTAGTATTCCTTAGGTACTAAAATTAAATTAAAATGAAATCAGATTAAACTAAATGGAAATGAAATAATTTAAAATCAAGAAAATACATTAAATCAGATTATTGAATTAAATTAAATTGAATTTAATGAAATATAAAATTATGTTATACTATACTACATTTGGACATTAAAAATAATAATAATAATTTCCGGGTGGAGTGGCACAAGAGTTTAGAGGCCTATACCCAGCAGTGGGTGAAGCCAGGTTGTGGATGATGATGATGATATTAAAATTAATTATTTTCTTTATAAATTTCTGCCACATTGGTGAATCAATCCTGCTTGCTACGGTTTTTAAGATGCTGTTGGGGCTGTCCCGCACTCTGCGCATCAGGGACGCCGTCTTTTTCCGGAGGATGGCAGCAAAGTCTCATTCTTGGCAAACATCCCTGATGCACTGCAGAAACGAGGCAGTCCCAACATCATCCTAAAGATATTGACTTACTATATTTGCTTAACCTGTGTGCCAAATAAAACATCATAATAACAGCTTGAGCAACTCAGTGGAATCCCTGTGCGATGCCCTTTACTTGTACTTAGGTATTTTCAGGTCAATGACATTGGACAGGGTCTACCACATTTTGTTAACAGGCGGGTAGAGTCCATCCAGTAACAAGTTGATCGCTGGGCGAACGCTTCTTCGAAATAAATTTTAGAAATTTACTACAGGAATTTCTTGACTACTTTGGGCTGAAGGGAGTGGGACGAACACGGAAAATCTCATCTGAAGGTGTGTGTGTAGGTACCTACTTATTTAATGAACTCACTGTTTCTTTATTTTTGTGGCAAAAACCCATGAAAACAGTACATATGCAACATAAGGTGGGACTGAACCTCTAAGTTCCCATACAAACGTACTATTCGATTCATTTGCAAACTACGTCCCCGATTGTAATGAACTTTTACATACATAATCGCATATGAAATAGCGATGTTTGCAACGTTTTAGTTTTTCAAAATACATAATCATCATTAAATTAGAGCGAACATAATAAAAATGAATTTTCGCTCTCACTTTATGATGAAAAAGTATTTTGACAAACTAAAACGATACAAACATAGCTACTTATCGGCTTATGTATGCGAAATTTCATTAAAATCGGGGACGCAGTTTCTAAATGAATCGAAAAGTACGTTTGTATGGGAGCTTAGTGGTTCAGGGCCTTCTTAAGACTAACTAGAATAGACGGATAATGAGACATCTAGTACCCTTAACACATGCTCTGCTTAGCTTGGGGCTAGATGATGCTGTGTGAATTGTCCAGTATTATTTATTTTTTTGATGACGATTTGCGAAAGACTGCTGGCAGATGCTGGATGCGGAAAGCTGAAGACAGGGCGCTATGGCGCTCATTAGGGGAGGCCTATGTCCAGCAGTGGACTGATATAGGCTGATGATGATGATTTATTTTTTTATAAGAAAAAGTATCTACTACAGAAACTTAGCATCTTATGAGGTAACATCACACATAAACCTGAGTCTGACTGACCTCTTTGTTATTTGCATATTTTCACTTGTTATATTCTATTATATATTATCTATTGATTATTGCCTGCGAGCAATAATCAATAGTTTTGATTCATCGGAAACAACTTTAGCACCTTTGAACTCTGCAAATATTGCATAGGTTTATGACACTTGAAGAATTTGTGTTCGGTTTTCCGCCACTTAAAATATATTTGGACATCAAAAATACCACCTGGTCAATCACACTATAATATAAATAAACTAGTATCTGCCCGCGGCGTTGTTTAAAGTTATATCTATCCCATGGGAACTCATTTAAGGATTATAAAGCATGTTTGTTACCCCTTCTCGCCAAAACTACTAAACGGATCGGGCATATAAAATTTTGCACACAGGTATAGTTCTAGGTCTGGAATAAAACATTGGCTACTTTTTCTCCCATAAACCAGTTCCCACGTGATAGAAATAACCTTAAAATCGTTTCCAAAGATTCCTTAGAAACAACACGCGAAATAAGTATGTTATTTTAGTAGGCGCGAAAAAGTCCTAGCCGATTGTACCGAATGTTCTACCTATGCGGGCGAAATGTGTGTATTTGCTATTGGCTGATGGCTACGCGCTATTCCTAGCGCACAGTGGCGTAGGAAGGGGGTGGGTTTTAGGGGTTAAAAAATGCATTTTTTGTAAGTCCCCATATTTTTGTAGTCGACAGATTTGCATCTGTATCACAAGTGTCTATGAAATACTTCATTCTTTCATTCAGCCTTCATTTACTCCTGTCAACAATTAGGTAACTTCACAGTCGTGCATATGCCAAATATAAAATAAATTCGTGAACTAGGTATAGATGTAGAGCTATATGAGCTAACAAAAGAAAAGTTGATCCTTCTCGAAAGAGAAAACCGAAGGCACAAGTAGAAAAACATTATTTCCCCTACAAAGGCCTTTTGATAATGATGATTGGAAAACTTTTCTTTATACTACGGGACAAAAGTTCACAGTAGCAGCACGGAGTCAGATAGTTAGTCCTGTGCCTTGAAGTTGGTTCTGTGCCTGACAGCTGCCCGGTTGTATAGATCTATGGCGCTCATTAGGGGAGTCCTATGTCCAGCAGGTGGTCTACTGATGATGATGGTTGCATTGATGTTTTCTTGAATCTAATGTCGGAACACTTTTTACGTGTCTATACAAATCATAAAATGTATCAATTAGTTGATCGATTCAAAATATTCATTAGGTCAACTGATCCCGCGGGAGGAGTTCGAGCGACCTCAGTTGACTAAAGACCCGATCTGCCGTCCCTTGGTATTATTTGAGTGAGGGAAGTGCACCTGTTTAAGCGCACACACTTGTGCACTTTACAATTAAAATGGCTAGTGTCGGTTGCGACTGACCGCTGGCGCTGTGACCGAAATTCGGTTAGAAGGACATCATCACACTGGAAAATTTCACGGAACGGAAAAATCAAGATCAGTTTTATAAAACCCTTTGATCACTTTTATAAACAAGGAATTAAAATAAGTTTTGCTCTGAGGTTTTCCTCAAAGTTCCAAGAAACAAACATTTAAATCTTGACTCAGACTGTATAAGCCACACAATCGGTAGTTAGTACCTTTTAAAGATTTATGGTTCACGGGTATGTTTTATTTGCAACTTTGCTGTAAAGTTACGTAACTTTTACTTGGAAAATTAGAAACGGATGTTTTTTAATCAGTATTGGCAATTCCATTCAAAAGGGTATTACACCCAGTTTTTATTAGTGTCTCAATTAGATTCTATAGTGCTAATGAACCACTAAATATATACAAAGTTTTTATTCAACTGATTATGCGTAACTTGACAAAAACTCTGGACCCAGTGGACGCTATATTGCTCTGTGGTTATTACGTCAGTTGGTTGTGTGTTACCTAACCAAGTGCACTGATATTGCTGATGACAGTTGATACTTTTCGGTTTGCCTACACAGCCGTGAGACATAACGTTGCGTTTAAAAACAGGTACCTAGATTTAAGAAACTGAAAACATTGAATTGCATTTTAAAAATTATTTTATGTACTAACATTTTCCGACTGCTTTTTGCCTAAGAGCAATACTATGTTTTTAGACTTTTTCTAATATAGAGTAAAATACACTACCTATTTGTCATCCTTCGTTAGAGTTAGTCTCGAGTTAAAAATGTTTTTATTTTCTTTATGAAAACAAAAAGTTTTTAGTTTTCATTTGAAGTTTAGGACGGATCACCCTTGTTTTTGATAAAAATGTAGGGTGTCAAAATAAATGTCGTCGAGTCTAACTTAGGGTTTCTAATAGTGTTCTAGGAAGATACAGAAATAGTCCATAAACCACGCTACAACCATTCAAACATTAAAATCAGTTATTATCAAATCGCGATGTCCAAAATGATTGTCTAAGTGCTTATTTTGTAAGCATAAAGAAATAAAGTTATTGACTTTTGACATTTTGATTGATGATAAAACCCAGATAAAATGAACACCAAAACGAGCTAGCTTATGATTTAATACGCAACTCTTTTTTGTCTTACTCTATTATTACCGCCTCGTTAGCCAAAAAAAGAAACAATAGGTTTTTTGCTCGCATTTGAACGGTATCATCAAAGACTTCCGTATCTATCCAATGATCTTAGACATCATTTTGAACTTTACAGCGATTATAATAAGGCTTAGGTGAATGAGAAAAGCTTTATATCCGCAAACAATTGATTACGTCGTGATTTGATTGGCTTGCTTAATAAACTTGATTCCTTAGTGTCATTATAGATCTTAATTTTAGAATGCTAAAGATCAATTTCATAACAGAAATAGTAAAATCAAGGTGGTTTAGTCTTTGACAGATGAATGTGGTACGTAAATCTTTGAGGTGAATAATTTTAATTTTGACACTAATTCGTCTGCGTGCTTCCGATTTGCATAATCTGTGGCCGCCATTGTCAAAGAATACCTAATGGGTTCGTGGTATTCAAGAAATAACAATCGTGTTTTGTTGAGTCATTCTGTACACCTCTCAATCATACCTACCACTGAAGTATACCTACCTTTTTTAACTCCTTTTTTATTGTAATCAAAAAATATATACGAGTAGGGGCGCATTCACCCAGGAACCGTTTCATATGTCACCTTTTAGCTTACTTTTAGCAAAATTTTATTAGGAGCAATAATCGATTATGTGCAATCATTAAAAAGGAACGATAATTCATTAGATTTACTTCAACGAACATTTCCAGTAGGTATATACAATGTATACAGCACATTTTTCAAGAACGTCTTTACTTGATACAAGCCAGAACCAAACTGAGCTCCGTCAGCCAGATATTTCCGTGACGTCACATTGTTTAACATTTAGGTACTACAATTTCACGGCAATGTCTCCGTGGCGCCACTAGCGCAATTTTTAAGTCAAGATATTTTCGTAATTCTTTAAATTTAAAAAATCAAGAAAAAATCGAAGTCTAATAAATGATTCTTAAAAATTCCAAATTGAATTAAAGCCTTACGCACAGGATCCTTTTTTATTTTTTTCGTGGTTTCGTATGTAGTTGTTCGAGCGAGTTCACACATGACAGTATTCCAGAGCCAGAAAACGATATCGGCGGGACTCAAACCCCCGCCCCACCCTCGAGCTATAGTCGGGTTCGAGTCCCGCCGAAATCGAAAATTTTTGGGAACTTATTTGATTTCTTAGAGATACCCCAGAGTGCGGTTAAGCACTATAACAATACATATATATATAGTTATATATAGTATTCAGTAGCGAAGGATCCGTAAAAACGGTCCTGTAAAAACGGATCTGCTACATGAATATGCCATGGTAGATTATAATCTGATTTATAAAGCTTGAACCCATGTCTTATTTAAAGCTTTTCACATAAACCAATTTGTGTTTTTAATGTTTTTCAAAATAAATACCCCGCCCACATTCAATACGAATACATCCAACAGAGAACCAAGGTTATCGACATAGCTCGAAGAATTAGCAAACTGAAAGTGGACTGGCCATATCTCGAGAAGAACCGACAATCGCTGGGGACAAAAGTGTTCTTGAGTGGAGAACGCGACTCGGCAAACGTAGTGTAGGACGCCCTCCGACCAAGTGGGCAGATGCTGGATGTGGCACGCTGAAGACAGGGTGCTGTGGCGTTCATTAGAGGAGGCCTATGTCCAGCAGTGGACTAATATAGGCTGATGATGTTGATGGCACATTCCTTGTGTAGATTTTGAGTGAAATACTACAACCGCACTAAATATAAAACGTCGGGGTGGTCCATGCCTACTCTGCCCTTGAGTGGGTTATTTTAGTAAGCGCACAGTGTGCAGGTACGTTTATACGTAGTTTATTTTGCTGTTCTTAAATTAGTCTTGTGAAGATATATTTTCATCTTAGAAAACTCTTTATTTCACACTTTTTGGGTATGGACGACATCACTTCAAAGCGATAAGGCCGCCGATTGCACTTACTACCTAGGTCATAAGTGAACATTTTTAATTGGTCGTCCTTAAACTAAATATTATTTTACATTGCGTTTAGCCGTAAGTTTTCCTAAAATAAACAAAGATAAGTATTTTTGTTGGTGTCCAATAAAGCATTTTGTATTTTATTGTATTTACAAGGAAAAATATAAGAAGGTAACACTCGATACCGTGACAAATTAAGATGTTTAACGATAAAAAAGACCTCTACAAAAAAATATGTTTAAATATTTTTTCTATTTCCTAGCCGCGCGGCATATGCGGCATTCCCTGCAATCATTGAATTTTCTAAATCTTCTGCAGCATCGCGCACCTATCGGTAGCTAACCCGCGGCATTTCGAAATTCGATGACTGTCGGTAGCGTCAGTTGGTGAGCACTCGGCTCTATGCTCTTCACACAAAATCATCAGATCAGGTAGATCTTTCTTTATTTATTGTTTCAACAAAATCTACAGGCCTTTAAATCTAGACAATTCAAACCTTAATAATCTAACTTACGGCCAATTAAAGATTTACATTTTATAAAACGTAAAATAAGATGGTAAAATCTTCAAATTCCAACACAGAAAAGTTATCACAGCAGATGATCAAGCGAAAACTTTCAAACGGCCGTGAGAACGATCAAATTATACTGCACAAACACTTTCAACAAACAAACAAAGTGTTTGAACAACGGAGAGAAATTATTTAAACGTGTGAAAAAAGTGAATTCTTTGTTTAACGCTTTTTAGATGATGTCACAAAAGTCACACCCAGAAAATTACGAGATATTCAACACAGTTGTAAGTGGAAGCTGGCGTGACATAACTGAGTCCTGAATCCGGTTGACGGTATGATCGAGACGTGATCGTGAGGTCTCCTTTTTCTTTGGGATTTCAGTATAGCGCCTCTAAACCTAGGGCCTCGACTCGATCTGCATTTTTGCGCCTCTTGAGATTCTCGGCTATATCTGCCGCCGCACCAGCCCTCACGGAATCACGTAAGTTTTGAATAAAAAAATACAATACAAAAGTGAATTTATACTCTCTTTTATAGGACGCAATATTTCCTTTTAGTAGCAGTCAAACATTTATTTGTTCGAAGACAATTTTAATTTTGCAGTATCTTTAAAAAAAGCCCTGTGGAAGTACTAATAGAGTTCCATTTCCTTTTACGCCGTACCACAATGTTCATGAATAAGTCCAGTACTACTGAGTAATAATTATTCGCAGATTATAAATTCATAAACGTGGAGTCGACTGGAACCTGTTCTAGAGAATGTTGTTTGCCGACCTTTGACAAAGTCAGCAAAATACGTAAACGTGGAGTTAATGACAAATTGACGCACCGAACAATGTTTTCAGCGAACAGCCTGCCACAGAGAGTTACTATACTATATCTTTGACATCTGTTTCATCTAAACTTTGCGATAGGTAAGCAAGATGTTCCAGTTTTCAGGCCTAAAACTGCTTGAATCAATTAGCACGAAACATCAGGACAAGGGACACAAAAACTGGTTTATTCCCATATGTTTCCCTGCTCTGTCCCCCTAGCTAGAACCTAGTCAAGAGCGACAAGTTGGAAAGTTGAAAAAATGGGAGGTGTCTCTCTTTTCGCAACAGTGAGACAGATTCTCACAGTTAGTGCAATTAAAGCTACGGAATTTCAAATATGTAATTTGAAAATCAATCAAAATTGAGTTGGCCTTTGAAAATCAGTTCCTAGGAATGTGAGTACACCTAATACCGAAAAATCATTGACCTTTAAAACCTGAAGTCCAAGCGAATGAAATTGCAAGCTAGGATAGGTAACAACAATACTAACGTAGGTTAGTTACAGTTCAGTGCGTTAAAATGTCACAAATACGGCCTCACCTTGAACGTGCCCGAACCTGTTCCAATATTGTCACAGTTGTTTAACTTCGAGCTCTACAATTCTACAATAGATGTTTTGAGCACAATCCGTTTGATTACTGTTTTGAAGATCAAAGATATTTCTTTGTCATATTTGCCTTTTATAAAATGACATGACGGTCCATTGAATCGTAAATACGGGAGACTAATGATGAACCTGGTTCTGCTACTTGCAACTCATGTTATGACATTCACTGAGTCACTCGCTCAGACTTTTGGGCACCTACTGGCTGAATTCTGAATACGTGGAGAAAAAAAACTTGCTTGGTTGCTTTGCACTTGTAAAACCATGAAATTTAACGAAGCTTGCTTTGTAGAGATTTCAGATTTAAATCTACTACCACTCAGCTTTTGAACGACGCTGACACAAATTCAAGAAAACAAACATGGACGTATAGTAAACATGAATTTGAAAATAAATTGGTAACAGTCGTATAAAGCGTAGCCCTTAATTATGACCCTGTGCAAAAATGGTAAGAAGTTTATAAAACTTAATAGACAAGAAAACAGCACCGATAATATAGAAATCAACGAAACGGGCACTCTGACTCAGCCATCCCATTTTAGGGCTACGGTAAACAAACTCTCGCCAAACTAAGGCTGTTGCCATAAACGCAGTACTGTTATGGCACCCCTTGACCGCTGAATGTGCATCTAAAAAGGACAGGGATAGTACAGAACTGGATATCACGATATACAAATAATGAGAAGAAAGTATCATTGGTTGTTGAGAAATCGCAATGCTCTGTATGATAAATAAGGTACGAAGTAAGTTAAAGTTAATATAACGCAATGTATATGCTGAAAATCCCATACCTCACAACAAGAACATGTGTCCTAGCCTATAGATCTATTCTAAAATCATAATCATTTGTAAGTGATCGATCATCTTTGTGATGCCACTGTCGAATAGATGATATCAATACTCATTCTAGTTGGAGTCTATATGATTAAGGTAAGACACGAATTGCAAAGACAAAAACTAGCAATACTGGAAAAAATCAAAGTGTCACGTAGAAGATGTATAATCTTATAGCTAGGCATTTACACACACATACCAACAACATAATATACCTACTCGTAGCAATCGACATAATCCAACCACTATAACGTCAAGGAACACGAGAATCAACTTTTAATAAATCACAAAAACAGCTAACCCAAGGTTGTTGCATAGATTTTTTTTGCTTTTATTGAGAAGACCACAAAAGACATTCAAATTACAAAGATAATAAATCTTAAAACACACAATGGATTGATTGTAATGTGTTAGTCGTAAAAACCAATAAAAACCCTTACGGTGATGACTTGTTATTTATATGTATCTGATGATGTTTTATTATCATCATCTGAGGTGCTATCTATGATATGTTTTGGTATTTTAACACAAAGTTATTTTTAAAACGAAAAAACTTCCGTTCTTTTTTTTTATAACTTATAATATTTTGTTGCTTTAGGTTCTAATCGCAATCATTTATTTATTGGCAAACCTTGCTTAGTGCATTGTTATTTTTCTTCAACTATTACAATTTAACAATCTAATTCATTCTTTTTTAGATTCTTTTTTACTGCAGAAAGAGTACTACAAGTCACATTACAGAGTATATTGATTATTTAAGAGGTCGACGCACTCTATTTCGTTCTGGTGAACAATAGTCAAACTGTTTAACATAAACCCGACGAATGAGTGACACGTATTTAAAAGACATATGTTTCAGAGCCAACGGTTGCACAATATATTACTTTGTATATTTAACAAAAACTCTGGTGATGTTCTTTACTTTGTATTTATCTTTGCCTATAATGTTTTCTGTAATATGCAATGTTATTTGAAGAATTACACTTTTTAAATAACTTAAAATTGACAGACATGAAAACATCGAAGTCAATTTGTATATTTTCGCGTCTGTTATTTTTGAGTATGTATTTATAAAGGATACTACTAATTTCTTTCTTTCGTGTTATCATTATCATCAGTCTATACTTATCCACGGCTGGACATAGGTCAAAGTAGCGTTATAGCGCTACTTAGCGCCCTGTCTTCCCCTCCCTCTCATACGATTTCCTTAACATCTATAAAAAATCTAGCTTCTATAGCTTTTTTTTCAGTTTAAAATTTATATATATCATAATTATACCGAAATCATACCTACCTACTCACATGAATTAAGTTCATTGTCCTCTTTTCAATTAGATAAGGACCGCAACCGTTGAATTGTTAGTGATAATTACTTTTATAGTAAACACAATTTACATTGCTGAAACTATCTTTAAATCCTATAAGATAGAGTTCTATTTTCTGTAATGAGCTATGAGTTTTAAGCCCGCATTAAACTCTTGAACTGTTTAATTAGTTGTTACAAAAAACTTCAGAGCATGTTCATTCTTAGAATGAAATGTAGTGCTACTTAACATTTTCCCATTTCACATCGGAGTTAAATGAGAAAAGGAAGAACCTGATTGAGGCCTTCACTGCACTTATCCTAGATTAGCCATGGTGATAAAATAAACCAAGATCTGGTCTCTGAATTGATTGACCAGACTTCTTGATTGTTCAGTGGTAGTATGAGTACGATAAGGACAACAATTAAGGAGGAACATAATTCTCATAAAAATTACAAATAACTAGTATCAAAACAAGGTTGTTTTGATACTAGTTATTTGTAATTTTTCTTAATTTTTAATTAGTAGGTAGGGTACTATAATTACATACTTAATGTAGCTATTTGTACAAAATGTATATAATATTTCACTTATGTATATTTGTTTGTAGTAATGGATGCATTAAGTACACAATTTTTATTTACTTTAGAGAAGTTCTTATTTTCTTTAAGAAGATAAAGGTACTTAAGTATGACAGGAAAAGCTTTAGGGTAAACCCAAGCAAAACATCTCATCAGTAACCAAGACATGAACTTTATTTGGAGCAAGCAGATGCATCTCTTATCAACGCATACCGCTGAGCTTGATTGATAACGCTTATGTAATTACTAAGTAAACATCAGAATATGTCAAAATAAACTGAATCGTATATACACACGTATAAGGTTGAGAATGTGCTACAGAAGATACTGAAAATGTAGGAACTGGCTTGGGAAATCTAGACCATAAATTGGTGATAGTAGAGCACAGAATAATGTGGTAGGACGAAAGCTGCTTGTGTACTTAGTACAGTTTCAACTTACTGCAAGTTGCTAGGTTAATTTAGATTTAGATCTTAGAGCAGAATCGAGAAAATTGGAAATTAGAGAGATTTAGAAATGGTAGGTAATATAACTAATAACATACCAAATCATCTTACCCCAAAGAAAGCGTTGCAGGGCAAGAAAGGGCTTTAATATGCGAATATACGTGAAACGAACTTGGAAGTTTTGGCTTCTCAGACGGGACTAAGACCACAACGCAAAAGGTTTCGTTATTGTGTTCATAAAATTTTATCGGATGTCTGTTAATTTGAACTAGCTGTAGGTACATATATAGGTTACCTATTGTTTTCCAGTCTTTGACCAGTATTCATTCATAAATACTGATCTTACTTTATCAATAAACAAGTCAGACCTACACAACACTGCTTCATAGAAATACCTAACACAAGGAAAGACTGATAATGGCAAGTCTGATAATGACAAAAATAATGGCGATTTTGATAATAACGCATACAAAAAATTACTACCAGATACGAATTATAAATATTTTTTAGTCAACAGTTTTGATAATATCCAATAGACAGAGAATCAGAACAACAGAGAAAACTGACGTTAGCCCGTATGCTACCGTTCTCAATTATAGCTCCAAAATGATATTTAAATTGAACAAATCATTAATCATAATAAACCTGACATATACAATTGCAAAACTATAGATGAAATTACAGACAAATCAAAATCATTAATTATAACGTTACATCATTGTTTAGAACTGTTGAGTCAGATCGAACCCAGTAATTTAGCGAACCGGGTTGCGCAAAGAGTTTGGTTTCAACCTAATGGTTGTTGAGTGTGGGCATAAAGATATTGTAGAGGTAGAGCGAACACAGGACCTGAAAGGTCTGTATTGGTTTTTGGAGAATATTGTCAAAAAACAAGTCAATTTCAGGGAAAAAAGGTGTAAAAAAAGATCGGCTTAAATTTCACAACACAATTATTGGAAAGCTAAACTTTTTCATTTAAACGCAGCTATGAGACACTAATGTTTTACGGTATATTGAAAACATAATAACAAAGCTTATATTTAGAGAAAAATTGATTGAGAGATCATATACACTTTAGCAATCAGCAGGATTTTTTCCAGATCAAAGACATCATGATATTACTTGTTTAAGCTATTCATTATTAGTGGACGCACGACATGCAACTAAAGGTTTAGGTACTTTTTGTGACAAGCGAATAAACGGACGTACCGGGACTTATTTAGGTGGTTGCTCCGAAATAGCAATGCCACTAATCCATCTGCAGGTAATACATGTTGCAAACGAACAAAAATAAAAGAAGATGCACCAACATTGATTTTTTATGGATCTCTACATATTTCTCCACACCAATTATTGCGCTCTATACAGTTTTATGCCTCTATCAAAGATAGTATAGGAAAGAATGTTTGACCGTCTGTCCGTTTGACCCTTGCCCTGATCATAACCATCAGATCGAAGATAGTAGGTCACAATGGTATTGTTTACGATCTCCCGCAGTATTTATCACTGAATGGATGTTAGCTTAGGAACTGATGAATGTTAGGTATTACTTGAATTCGAGTGGGAGTTTGTTTGTTTCAAAATGCGAAAACTACTGCATGGGTTTGTATGAGTGGACAAATGTGATAATATGTAGGTTACATTTTAAAATTTTGCTACCTACCTGAATCATCCTTTTTAATAATTTAAAAATAATTCATTAAAAAATCGCAGGCAATGGTGGCCCTGCGAAAGCAAAGGATAGGGTGACCGTAGAAAAAATACGTATAATAATACCTACCTTAGGCCAAGACACACTTCAGGTCGCTGAGCTATAGGAGTACTATGTATTTGACCTAACTAGAATGTATCAATAATGAACAAAAAATATCTTGGTACCCAAGATTAAATTCAAATTAACTTTTAGATATGGACAAGAAAAATACTTATTATTTATCAATGAAGTTTGTTAAATCCAGCAAATAAACTCGACTCGCCAAACAAACCCAACAAAAAGTAGACGACTTTGACCGCCAGATGAAATCACGCCACATTTTTTGTAGGCGGTAGGTTAACTCATGAATTCCAAAACAACACTTTGTACTCGTACGTATGTCTCGTATGTTATTATGCTTGTATCAGATTAACACAATATTTCAAGTTTCAGCCGCTATGGAGACAATTATTTTTCAACCTTGATTTCTTGTTGTAACATGAGGAGGTGGATCATCAGTGGCTGGGGGACAGTAACTTTAGAACCACTGAATATCGCAGCACATACATGGGGGTTAAATCGATAGGTACTGAGGCCCCCACCCACCAGCCACCGATGATCTACCACTCATGTTACACCGTGTATATTATAGAATCATTTATTTCAGACCCTAGAAAAGTTACAGCTCTTAATTACTCATAATGACAACCGATGTTTATTCGTGTAATGTACATTTTACACGAATAAATGAATTTTTAAATATAATAAAAAAATTCAACCATTGCTTATTGATTGTTATTATTAATTTAAAACCCTTACTGTTAGTCTAATTATGTCTGTTCTCTTATTATTTTAATTTTAAGTCTTAGTACCTCTAACTTGGAATGCAGTTATTGTAATAATGGTAAGAGCGGACCTCCTAACACAAGCAAACTTGGCACTCCAGAACGTACATATATAGTTTTTTTTAGTAATTGTGATACTTAAACATTTTTTTATATAACTTATTGGTCCACTTTTTATTTTACGGTCAATAATAATTGAAGCGTTTTAATATGGCTATAAAATCCCTTTTTTATCTGATGTTAGACAAAAGGCACCAGCCTGCTTTAGCCGCAGTTTTAGGTGCTTTATGGCAAAAAAGACATCATCTTATCACATTTATCACCAACTGTTTCAAAGCATTGCTGGATAAAGAGCCTCCAATGAATATTTTTCCTTCTTTCTCTAACATGTTTTTCGATTCCAATAATAATAATCGGTTAAAACACGTAAAACTTCGACTTGTGCAAGTTTCGTGTCTAAATGGATCATTAAATTAAAATCGGCGATATTAATTGATCGATACCATTGATTGACCTCGCTTCGTGATTTTGCGGAACCGATCGAGGAAGTGACGTCATTTTTGCGCGGACTTCGAATAGGTCATTGAAATGTTTTTATGGTTAATTGTTTTAATTTGGATTCGTTTGGCTTATAAAATAATATGAGTATTTCAAGGAATATGCAGGCCACGAAAATGAATGAATATCCCAGAAAAACAACAAAAAATAACGGCGCTAGTTGCCGAAGGGAGACCCAGAGTTTTTTACCTTCCACGTCACTTCTCGTAGCGCGATTCGTTAGCGCATTCCCGTACAGAGGAAAAGATACGTGCGGGTTAAAGTCCCGTCATTTTTTTTTATTTTATTTATTTAAAATTTTTTGCACTAAAGTGTACAAAGGGTGGGCTTAATGCCGAGGCATTTTCTACCTGCCGACCAATAACATATGTTAATACAGATGGTTGGCGTGATAGTATTCGTTCCATTTTGGGGTATTATTTGATTTCCTACACTTTAATAGGTCCAGGTTTTCCGTGTAATGCTCTAGCCACAGATGTATCCCACTAATATTATTAATGTGAATGTTTGGATGAATGGATGTTTGTTACTTAATCACGCCAAAACGGCTGAACGGATTTGGATAAAATTTGACTTGGCACAGAGATAGATTATAGTCTGGAATAGCACACAGCTACTTTCATCCCGGAATTCCCACGGGAATGGGAACTACGCGGGTGAAACCACAAGGCGCTGCTAGTTATAAATATAAGTAACAGTGGATTGACGAACAGTTATAAAAGTACTAATAAATTCATAATCATTAAGGTTAAAGTACACTTCTGCTGGCCTAAAGGTAGGCTTAATTACCTTGTCCACTTCTCCTCTATTTAGGTCTGCAATAAAACCGTAGTAAAATGATCGCGGTTATTAGTCTTCATTCAGAGTTTCTTGACACACATAAACATATTAATAATTGTCGACCTCTGTGGCGCGGTGGGCTAAGGTCTGCTTGCAACGCACGAGGTTTCGGGTTCGATTCCCGCCTCGGGACAAATGTGTGTACAATCTGCAGACATTTGTTCAGGGTGTTCTGGTCGTTTTCTATTTATAATAAAACAGACCTGTCTATGTATTGTATTACATTAAGTATATCAGTTATCTAGTACCCATAACACAAGCTCTGCTATGCTGTGTGAATTGTCCGGCATTATTTATTCATTGATTATAATTAATGACCAAGAATCGTCCACACTCCACATGCTGGCCAAAACTTCTTCGCTTCATTGGTGTTTTTTTCAAATTCACTTCCATCCACAAGCAATAACAAAAAATAGTACATAATAAATAAAATAGGCTACTTGACTACTACTTGGAAATAATGCTAACGTATTGTCTGATTTATACGTATTAATATTTCTTCAAGGCCAGTCGTATTAGTTATAAAAACTAATTTTAAAGTTTGAATAAGATAATGGCGCACCAAAACGATAATCTCTCACGCCGCACACCACACCTATCAAGAAGAACAACACGTAAAGTAATCTATGATAGCTGTGACGTCACCAGCGATGCATCCAATCGCAGAGCGTTTTCGGTCACGTGATCATATTATATCAAAAAATGTGTAATTTTAATCCTGTTTTGTACGTAAAATAGGAGTATTATTTAATAAAAAATCGCCTGATTACGCTTTTGTATTGTATTGTATTCATTTATTTCAGAAAATTAATATATCCATATTACACATACTTACACAAAATTAATTAGCTTTGTTACGTTGTCACTGACTCACTTGGATGAAAACAATTTGGAACTTATTTTCAATGTAGTCAAATAGCCTATTGCTCTACCTAGGCATTTGTTCCCTCAACCTAATAACATCTGTGGTAAGGCCCATTCGTTTTACACGGTTTCCTTGGTAAAGTCTTTTCACAGACAATTAACTGAACAAATTGCACAGTTCAGAGCCAACATGGCTTCCACTGGTGACCGTTGTGCTCACTGACACGTTGTTTAATTACTAGCTTGAGCCTGCCGTTTGGTATGCGTTATTCCTGCGTAAAATAGCCTTACGCCGTTTTCCCACGAGGCACGACACGACACGACAAAATGCGGTGACGACTCCGGGCGTCATACATTGCTATAAAGTATTTACGATTGAAACAATTGAGCTAACTGCAGACTGTTGCAAACAATCTACAGGTAGCTCAACTGATCCATATCAATACCAGTCGGAAGCGTGCCCAAGACGCTACCTGCATTGCCCCGCGCGCTGTATGGCAATGCTGATGCGCTGCGCCAGATAAAAAAAACACATTTCAGGTTTCCTTACTCAAATTAAGTTACTGCTGATGAGTAGCAACTTTTGAGTAAACCTAACAACATCCACGTGTTGAGTTGGAGGGGTCGATTTTTACGCCACGACGTTTTTTTTAAAGTATTTTACTTTGAAAACCTAATACAAAGTGAAATATCTTAAAAAAATCACTTATGCATGGTATTAGGTGCCCTGTTAAGGCACAATGCAACTTGAGAGGGTAGCTTAGCTTATCACTTAATTAAATATCACAATTAAAGTAGGTACCTAATTATTATCCTTAATTTCTTTATTTGCACAGAATTAGTAATCTAAAATGGGTTATTCCAGTTTTCTCCCTGAAATCTCCTCTGAGGGGGAAAACTGGAATGAAAAAGAAAAATCCAGTTATCCCCCTTATCCTTGAGGATAGGAAAACTGGAATGGAAAAAATAATAATTCCAGTTATCCCTCTTGAAGATCCCCCTCAAAGTGGAAACTGGAATAAACCTCTAAAATCTAGGTTGACCTAAGTAAATTTTTTATTAATCTAATGTATCGTCCATGAATCGACATGAATTCTTGAATCGAAAAATAAGTTTAATTTAGAAGATGGTTTTTAAATTTGTTTTTAAATGAAATGTCTTATTCGGATTGCTTTATTATTTATACGATTTTATTTTATTTTTTTATAAGGTGACTTTAATATACTACACAGTAACCACCAACCTATTTCATATCTTCTCTGAACAACTAGGAAAGGCATCCAGTCAATAGAAGCAATTTAAACTTTATTACCTCGTCATAAAACCTGCTCATCACGCGAAATAGATCAAAGAGAACAGGTACAGTCATTATCATTAGCCAGAACACTAACTCATACAGGTAACTCCTATTTAGTGGAAGTAACAACTTTAAATTTATTATTTTAAATGCTCGTAATTATGGGGTATATTATAAGTAGATTTTATCTGTAAGAATTAAGAATTCGCGGCCGACTGTACTTAGCGATTACCTGATAAAAGTTATTGACTAATTTTCATGGGTGTTAAATATATATTTGTTAGCTTTTTGCTTTATAGTGCGTTACTCGCACTGGGTAAATCTTCTACGAAAACTTTTTTAATAATATCCCAAAATTTTTCGATTTTTTAAATATATTTGTTATTGATGGTTTCGGAACATTTCGAGTTTTATAATAACAAAGAAAATTACAATCAAATAATGGAATTAAATTAAAACTAGTATTTACAATTGAAACAATTGAGTTAACTGCAGACTGTTGCAAACAATCTACAGGTAGCTCAACTGATCCATATCAATACCAGTCGGAAGCGTGCTCAAGACGCTAGCTGCATTGCCCCGCTGTATGGCAATGCTGATGCGCTGTGCCAGATACTGACCAGCTCCCGGGTCACGTGTTGCTTCGACCAGACGCTCAGATAATTTTTTAAAAACCCGGAAAGCCTCGGTACCCCACGAACCTAGGGTCTCGACTCCATGGGGAGCAAATTCGTAGGCTCTGTCGAGGCCTGCATATTTGCGCCTCTTGAGATCTTCGGCCAAATCTGCCGCCGCACCAGCCCTCACAGAAGTCCTAGGAAGTTGGGAAGGCGCGACTGTTTTATAATACAGTTAGATAAGTTAGTGTGATGTCGCAAATCATCTGTAAATGATCCGGAAAATCATTTGGATACTGTGTGGACTCGATTGATTTGATATGAATACGTTAAGGAACTTGAATAATTTAGTTCTTTAGGAAAATTTTGGAACGGATTTTTTCATCAAAGCTTATTTTTCATCAAAGTTTATTAGATTTTTCATAAAATCTTGCAAGATTTCATTAAAAATAATTACCTAAACACTAGCCAACTCCGATGTGAAAAAATTGAAGTGTGTTTGTTAAAAAACCACGACACAAAGACTAAAACGCGCTTGTATCAGGTTTCAGATATAATTGTACTCAAGAAATATTTTTTGAAGGGAGGATCTCAAATCTACAAGTAATATAAATTGCGTATAGAAAGTCGCGGCAACACAACAGAGACTTTAAGTTAAGTAAGGGCGGTTCGTTTACAAACATTTTACATCAATTTTGGCTAGAATATAAGTATTCAAGTTTCTTGCTCCTAGAATTAATAGAGATTTCAACAAAATCTATCGATAATTTTTGAATTTGTTCAATAACTTCCATAACCTATCGACAAATTCCTCATGAGCCTACTAGGTACTTACCTGTCAGCGTAATGTCCACTATTTACCGTGCCTCCACCACAGAATACACTGTAGTGGCATGCTAACTGGCCGTCTAGCTTACCTTGGACAGTATAACCTTTATTTCCTACTTGCTTGACTAGCACGCCTCTCTGTGAATTCGGTAAAAAATTTGACGTGAGCTGTCATTTTGACAGATAAAATTATCGCAGTTTTTGTAACACTGGTGGATTCAGGATTGATTTTTTTGAATCGATATCGTTGATTTTAGACTAATTTGACAAAAACTAGTAAGTTTCGTTTTATTAAGCAAGTTAGTTACCTATTCTGTCGGTGACGTGACCGAGTTTTTTGCATTTGTAAGTCATGATCTACGCATAAATCTCAACATATTGGAATGTAATGTTTATATTATTAAATTTATTCCCTTAAACATAGATAACCTATTGTTTTCAATATCTAAAACTTGAAATAGCCGCAATATTTTATCGGTTTTGCGATAGAAAAGCTTTTGCCAAGATTTATGTTTACTACCAATTTGTAACTAATTTTAGCAACTTGTAAATTACGAGCCGGCATACATGTCAAAGTTTTTGATTGATGGCCTACAAAACCAGTTAAACTAGTATTATCTTTTGTTATTGCAAATATTGTAAAACACTTTGCACTTTAAAAAGTCATTTAAAACCGTGGTTCAATTTTTTTTGCTATTTTCTTTAGGCCTTGAGAACAGGTTCTACAGAATGCGAATTTCTTATAGAATGCTGTGTTGATATTTTAGGTGTGTCTTTATATATTCAAGCACGCAATTAGGCTTTACCTAATTGATTATACGCACGTACAAAAAGTCTGAGGAATAAATTTAGTAAATAACAAGGCATAAAATTGAGTACTTGCTTAATTATTTTATCAGAGTAATGAATAAACATAAGCAACGGAAAAAGATACATACATATGTTCAGTCACTCACTTATGGCCATCGCAACTTAGTAAATAGTTTTATTAAGCCTTTTTTGTTATGTTCGTTTTCAAGACAACTGAAAATTACTAAGCTACTTACCGTTTCATTCGATTTAATCTACCTAATTCTTAATAAGGGACTTACTTATATCAGGAAATTAAATTTTACGTGGAGCTGCAGACGTTCAAAATTATAATTTTAAATGCGCACGGACAAAAATCAAAACAACTTGATTTTACAATAGTAATATTTAATCGATAATTTTCAGAAAATTGTCAAGCACTTTCCAGCGCAGTCATCAGTTCCGAAAGGAATCCGGAAGCGAGATGTTTGCTCAGGAGTTATCGATAACTTGACGAGGGAAGAGCCTTGTTAGCGTCACGCGATTATTAGAGAACTTGTGAAATTGTGAAACTTGTTTGAGAAGCCCTTTTTTATACAATATAGAAAATATAGAAGTGAAAAATGAGTTTGTCATATATTTTTTTTAATGTGCAGCATTTATTTAGGCGTTTATTTACTGGCGTATTTTTAGGCCAAACCAAAAAAAAAATTATTTTAAGACGTGTCTCGGCTCCCCACCGGCTCGGCTCTGTTTACGCGACTCACTCTTACACTTATCAACATACATACCTACCTACTTAGCTCTACCGAAATGCACTTAGCTGCTCTGACTCCTTTAGATTATTTTTGCTTTTGCTTATGAGTTGTTAGCCACAGAGGCTGTACGGATGTAGAGTTAGAGATTAATTTTCAACCATTAAACATGACAATAGACTAGAGTGACTTTTCAATGCCATGTCATTTGAGAAACACAACGTAAATAAACAAGAGACGAGTAAGTAAGCACTATCCACTCATCATAATGGCTCGGCTGCGAGGTCATCCGCCGGTGTGGCATGACACTTACCGTTTTGCAATGACAGAGTAAACAAATCCTCATCGTACACCCATCGCAGGTCCAGAAAAGCAGACATATCAGCGTCGATCGACATCATCGCGACCACATCACACAGCACAATCGATATCCAGGCATCACTAGTACACGTCAAAACACTACGCGACTTGAATTATTCAAAAAAATGCGATCCGGCTTACGGTAAACGTGAACAAAACCAAAAACCACTGTTACACTTATCAAAAACAGTTTAAAGAGTGATAAATTCACTAAAAGTTTGTGAATGAAACGTCAAAGTTTAACATGACAGCTGATTTTCGATCGTATTTAGAACGTGCGCGGGGGCACGACACGGGCGTGCGCTGCGCGTGAGCGAGGCAAACTGACTGTCGCGTAAACAGAGCCGAGCCGGTGGGGGGCCAAGACACGTCCTAAAAACGGCAAGTTACGCGTTATCGATAATCGACAAATCACATCACTAAAATCGCTACCTCGCGTGAAAATCGAAGGTCGTTAAGGCAAGGTGAATTAAATTGTGTAATTTAATGTTTCACGTTTAATTCCTGACTGTTGTGAGTTCATTGATTTTGGTCTAAAGAGTTTTTGTAACAAATACCCAGGTCGTTGTTATATCAATTTTATTAACGGTCGTATTGTTTTTTTGTAATTATTCTACAAGTAGGTATTATATAAAACAACTGCCCTTCTTTCGTTCCCTTTCCTTTGCTAGAAAAAGTAACTTAGGCATTGCCTATTAACGCATTCACTGCCCAGCCTCGGCGGTGCGACCCGCGCAGGGGCGCGCGCTGTTACCAGACGGAGCCGGAGAACGACTTCTGCATCTTCGGTCATGAAAGTGTTAGTATATCGCCTTCACTGCCCAGCCTAGGCGGTGCGGCCCGTAGGGGCTCGCCGCCGCTGCCACACGAGAACGACTTCTACGCCGTGGGCCATGAAGGTATTAACCTACTAAGCTCTCTTTAAAGTCCAGTATTAAAGGTAGGTTCTAACGTAAAGTCTAGACTAACTGTCGGCTTCATTACTTTAACAACCCACCTCTTAAAAACCCATTGTTAGAACTAACGTTCACACTTTGCACTAAACTGGGTTTATTCTCAGATAACTAGGTTTATTGTGGGAACGGGAACTGTCAGTTAAGATAACCGTAAAATAGTAGAACTTATCAAATTAATAGTCCGTAGTTCCGGCTCCAATTCGAAGCAGATACCTTATCAAATAAACTCGAAGAATAAATTGATTAAAAGTTTGATGACCTCCGTGTGTTGAGTAGAGTCGTGCAGACGGTACCCGGTTCGAATCTAGAATTGGGATACTTTTTGGATGTTTTGCAGATTTTATTTTATGTCCGGAAATGTCTATGATATGCACACTAATACCGATGCGAAATTTGAATGTTTGTTACCTCTTCACACCAAAATTTTCAAACGGATCGGATCGGACGTAATTTTGCATCGAAGTGACCTACTTATAAGCAAAATTTCAGGCGCTTTAGGATTGAATCAACATAATAGGGTAGTCTTTATCTAAAAGATCAAGTGCGAAGCCGCAGGCATAAGATAGTATGGAAATAAAGATGAACATGATTCTCTATCAGTCATTTGGCCATGTTTATAAAAGCTCTGACTGGCTCAGTTTTTTCGTAAATATGTACATAAACATGTTGATTTGAGGTTAAAAAAGATTTTTCTTAGAAAAACGAATCAATAATATCTTTTTCTCTTGAATGTCTGGAAACATCAAAGCCTCCAAATAAACGCTAGTCTTTCCTTATGTTTTTCCTTTTCAATATATTCACCAACGTATGGATAATTTACCGTGGTATGAGAAATCTTTCTTTATTTGACGACCTCTGTGGCGCGGTGGGCGAAGTCCTGCCTGCGACGCAGGAGGTTGCGGTTTCGATTTCCGCCTCGAACCAAATGTGTGCACGATCTGCAGACATTTGTTCAGGGTGTTCTGGTCGTTTTCTATGTATAATAAAAAATATCTATCTATGTAATGTATAATATTATGTATATCAGTTATCTAGTACCCATAACACAAGCTCTGCTTAGCTTGGGGCTAGATAATGCTGTGTGAATTATCCAGCATTATTTATTTATTTATTTAAGTGTATTTACTATTTTGGTCCCAATCGTAAGGGCTGCGTTGTATGTATGGGAGCTTCCTTAAATATTTATTTTATTCTGTTTTTTTAGTATTTGTTGATATAGCGGCAACAGAAATACATCATTTGTGAAAATTTCAAGTTGAAATTTTCACAAATGATGTATTTCTGTTTCAACTGATTGAAGACTGACATTTTCAACTGTCTACTATCACGGTTCATGAGCGTCCGTCTTTGGCTGTATAGCCTGGTGAAAGACGGACAGACGGACAGCGGAATCTTAGTAATATGGTCCCGTTTTCACCCTTTGGGTACAGAACCCTAAAAACTAGCTGTCGCGCCCGCCAGTGCACCAAAATTGGCCTATTTTTATGGTTGCTTTGCAGCGCGACGCTCTATCTAGACATATTAATAATCAAAGACTTAATATTAACCTACTTACTGTGACAAGGTCGTCTCATTATAACTGCGCCTTGCTACCTTTTAGAAATAGCCATCTATTCTATCACACAGTGTCATCTAGGCCGGTAGTGAACCTACTATTTTTGTAGACAATCTTCGGCAAAAGTAAATATTCTTCTATTTATAAAACGTTGTTAAATAGGTAGCTATTATCTTTGTAAAACAAATAGCGTTATCTCGAGTCTAGTTAGAGACAGTGTCTGTTTAACTCCGTGATTAAACTTGATGCTGCGATCAAATCGGTTTGTGGTGTGCATAATATTGTGTCATATGACCGAACGAAGATAACCACTTAGGGACTTTTTTTAGGGTTCCGTACCCAAAGGGTATAAACGGGACCCTATTTTGAAACTTCGCTGTCCGTCTGTCCGTCCGTCACCAGGCTGTATCTCATGTGATAGTTAGATTGTTGAAATTTTCACAGATAATATATTCTGTTGCCGCTATAACAACAAATACTAAAAAACAGAATAAAATAAATATTTAAGGGGGCTCCCATACAACAAACGTGATTTTTTTGCCGTTTTTATAGATAATGGTAGGGAACCCTTCGGGCGCGAGTCCGACTCGCACTTGGCCGGTTTTATTATAGTCAACTAACGACCCGCTCTGGCTTAGCGGGTGCATGTTTAAATATAAACCTTCCTCTTGAATCACTCTATCTATTAAAAAAACCGCATCAAAATTCGTTGCGTAGTTTTAAAGATCTAAGCATACATAGGAACAGACAGCGGGAAGCGACTTTACCACACAAACACAGAAACAGAAAACAGTACAGAAAAAAAAACTAAGAGAAGTACAAAGGCGGCCTTATCGCTATGAGCGATCTCTTCCAGGCGACCTTGGGATGGACTGGACATGTAACTTACTTCTTCTACGACTTTGTTTTATACTATGTAGTGATAGACCTTCGTTTTACCTCAATCTCAACTGGAAAGTAAAGATGCGGCCGACGATGTACCACGAAGGTCTAGAAGATACCTATTCACTCTTGTCTCCAAGAGACCCAGGTTGTAATTGACGGGAAAAACAGCAGCAGGGAGCGTGTTCCAAACCCCAGCGGTACGAATTATGAAGGTGGAAAGCCGCTTAGTGCGAGTGGACGGTTCATCCACCAAGTAGGTAATGCGCTGTGTATCTCCTTATCCTGGAGTGGAATGGGGATGGTGGACCTATCCCATAAGGATTCCACGGTGGTGCCACCGGTTGCGCCACCAATAAAATGTATAACTACAGTTGTATGAAGGGTACTTCATCTTTTTAATAATATCCCAAAAATTTTCGATTTCGGCAGGATTCGAACCCGCGCCTCACCTTAGAAGGTTTACCCAGTGCGAATAACGCACTATAAAGCAAAAAGCTAAGGGAGATAGATTAGATTATAACTTTATTGCACCATCAACATATACAAAAAACAATTAAACATAAACTTAATACTAACTATATCTAATGGCACAATCGGCGGCCTTATCGCTAACAGTGATTTCTTCCAGGCAGGTACTTCATCTGGTAAAAGCCAGCTTTCACACGCTACACAAAAAAAAATCGCTTTGGCTTAATGATACCGAGCTATGAAACTCCCACTAGAAAAAGTTTTTATTTACCAAAGCATCGAGTGTCTACAAAAATATGCTCCAAGAAAAAGTTAACAAGCGCAGGTTGCCGATTTAGAGGCCAACAGTTAGGTGCTATTTTTTGCAACGCTTTTACTGAGTCGACGGTCTATCTAGACAAGGATAAGGTTTGCTGGAAGAGAACTCTTTTTAGGGTTAAGCTCGCCTTTGCGATACCTCTCTTTGTTTAAGGTTTCTAAATAGGTTAATTTCCTTCCGATACAGTAGTTCAACTGAGTAGTTCAACTAGTTGTACAAATAATACACCACTGTATCATTAGTCCAACTACAAAAAATACAAGCGAATCCCCTGGGTTTTCCTTCCTAGAATCTTGAATTCTTTTAATTATGGATTCGTGAAATTTTGACTGTTTTTGAGTGCAATAAAGAATTATGAATTATATATATATAATCAAAGGTAATAAGTTTTAATTACTTTAGTTCACCGTTTACGTTAAAATTAAATTACGATAACTTCCTTATTCTTAATAAAAACTCCCACATTACCTAATTGTGTATTATGTATTCGTGTATTGTATTAATACAAATTAAATTCCTTCTAAATAATTCCTGAGACCACAATTGTAATAGCTCGGAGATATACAAGCAATAGTCTCGTAACTGGCAATTATTTCGCACGGAAGTGTAATTACGAGGTGAATACCATAGGTTTCATTCAAAGTGCTAGTTTTGATGGCTTTGTTTGGGTTTTTTAACGGTGCTGTTTTATGGATTAAGATTAGGGTAATGAATAAAGCGTGTGTAAAACTGAATAACATTCTCAATAATGATGGAAAATATTTTACGACACTCTTGTCCGTTTTCGAACTCAAATTTGCACCTTTTTGTTACTGCACGTCTGCACGCGTAGTTGTAGTTTGTATTTTGTTTTTAGTTATTACTCTGTTGTTACCTTGTTTTCTGTTATCGTTATCAGTTTTTGTCATGCGTTCATTATATAGGGTATATCGGGGTATGATCGGACGCGGGGGAAGACCGTATGACACTAATTGTAGCCGAATTAAGCCATATTTTCCAATGATAACAACATTTTATGCCAACGCCATTAAATGGAGTCGTAGAAAATGGTGGCAGCATTAGAAAATAATGGCTTTTTTCGGTTACAATTAGTGTCATACGGTCTTCCCCCGCGTCCGATCATACCCCGATATACTATAATAAATAAAAAAATAAAAAAACATTTTATTCAGAACATTTTACAGAAGGATCATTGATGCTTAATGAAACGATGTCACTACCGAAGCTTAAAAAACTGTGTGGTCTATATTACTATATACTATGATAAAAAGTCCTTGTTGACATAAAATATTTTGGATTATAGAACAGAGTAGGTATCTACTACCTTTATTCAAATAAAAGCTTTTCCTCCTACATTTTTTCACACTTTACCCACACGTGCCTACACCAGCTGAGTTTGTTTTAATTACCATAGACCAACAAACCGAATAGGGAATGGCATCCGCCAACAAAATTAATTTTACTCGACTGTGAAGAAGATCTTTGATGTTATGTTTTGAGGTAAAGGTGGTGTTACACTTTCGCTGTTTTGGGATTCGGGTAAAACCTTCGATAAGATAACAACTTACTATAATGTACTGGCCCCGGTGTGGCGGTATAAAGTAATAAGTATTACTTTATAAGTTATAAGTGTAAGTATTATAAGTAAGTACATATTATAAGTATTGTTTTATAGGCATGTGTGTATCTTATTGTCAGACTGCCCGAGGAGGTTCTATGTTCAGCGGTTTGTATTTTTTTAGTAAATTTTCGTCGATTTCTCAGTCTATTGTGGAACGATTTAAAAAAAAACAATAGTGAAATACAATAGCGAAAAAAATTGATTTTTTCTTCGATTTTTTTTAAATTAAAAAAAAGTAGTTTAGTTTAGTTGTGACGACAGTTGAATTGACACCAATGTCCCTTATAAAAAGGTACCTATATATAGTGTGTGTGTGAAGGAAGCTTTAACTATTAAGAATAGACACTTCCAACTTAATAACTATCACCTAAACTATGATGATTGAGGAAAGACGTATCCCGGATTTGGTTGGCTATTTGGAGATTTCCGACACAATGTATTAATAATAATTGTTTGTGAAATAAATAAATGAATGAATGAATGATAGGATAGAACAGACACTTGTTGAAGTTTTGAGTCGTAACTCGTGATTTTAAAGTCTATCGTTCTTTTGGAATAAACTTGCATTTATTTTTCGCTCGAGTAGAAAGCTTTTGCCATAGAAAAGCTTTACTCAAGAATTGATCGATGACTGAGCAAGCGTACCTAGCAGAGACTAAGGTGTTTTTTTAATTTTAAAGTCTATCGTTCATTTGGAATCAACTTGCATAAATTTTTTGCAAGTTGATTCACAGTAAATTAGCTTGCTCAGTCACCGTTGTATACTTGAGTAGAAAGCTTTTGCCATGGAAAAGCTTTACTCAAGCATTGAGCAAGCGTACCTTGCAGAGACTAAGGTCCAAAGTCTCGAGCACCGCCGCAAGGTCGCTTGTCTCTCGATCTTTTACAGGATACATTTCGAAGAATGCTCACTGGAACTATATGACCTGATTCCACCATCCCTCTTCCACTCCAGGACAAGCAAATGCACAACGCATTACCACCTCTACTTGGTGGATATACCGTCCACACGCACTAAGCTGTTTCCTCCACCTTCATCAGTAGTACCGCTGGGGTCTGGAACACGCTCCCTGCTGCTGTTTTTCCCGTCAATTACAACCTGGGTCTCTTCAAGACAAGAGTGAATAGGTATCTTTTAGACCTTCGTGATACATCGTCGGCCACATCTTCACTTTCCATCAGGTGAGATTGAGGTCAACGAAGGTCTACAGACCTTTAAAAAAAAGCTTTTTATTTCATTTATGAAAACTTAATTATTATTTTGTGTAAATCATGTTTTATAAAAATAAACTTTTCCTTACTAGCACATCAAAAGCCACGGGCAGTCACTAGCCAACATTAATCCAGTTTAAGAAAAAAACTGTCACCGCCGGCCGTCGCCTGATTGCTCGTAACGAATGCGACAGCGGAACGTAACGAACTAATGCGTGGGCGCACCTCAGCGCTTCTTTCTTTGTCTGTCGCTATGTTACTTTGTCAGCGAAATAATAAAGAAGAATAAGATTCTCTAACTGAAAAATCAATAAGTTATATAAATTCCTCACCACAACAGGCTTTAATGGTCCACCGCTGGACACAGGCGTTCCCCAGATAACCGTATAATTGGCTTTAATCTCATTC
The DNA here is from genome assembly GCA_947086465.1 of Eupithecia exiguata. Lineage (NCBI taxonomy): Eukaryota > Metazoa > Arthropoda > Insecta > Lepidoptera > Geometridae > Eupithecia > Eupithecia exiguata. Next base: position 3,266,206 of record OX352246.1, read on the forward strand.
GGGAAATTGCCCATAATCCCGACGCTGGGCAAGTGGGTTGGGGAAATGTAATTTACTCAATCCATATTCAATCGTATGCCCGACATTTATCTTGTAAATCTTGCAATACAGGTTATCGTTATAAATATCCTTTTTCTGGTAAACTCAATCCTCGCTTTTGCGTACAAAAATAGAAACCAGCATTCCTTCTCAGCGCACCATTAAAAACAGAATTTGCATGTCCGACCTTTAGCCGATCAATGTGGTAGCTCAAACAGAATAGCTAATCAACACCATACACCATAAATATTATACCTGAATGTCCCAATATGCGAAAGTTGTGTTTCATATCAAAATGCTATGCAGGAAAAATATGCAATAGTCAATCTGTATTCAAGAAGATTTGTTAAGAAAGATAAGATAAGAAATACTTTATTTGTAGCTGAAAACCATTACAATAGTACTAAAATTAAATTAAATTACCAACACCATATAACTTTATCGTAATACCCACTTATAAAATACCTTAAAGCTACAAAATGGCGTCGACTCAGCATTATGTTGTCATAGCTACAGGAGCTACTACAATTGATTTGAGTGCTCGACCCATTGTGTAGTATAGTCACTTTAAGCTACAGGCAAATATCAAATGTAGTCAAATTGTGTTCTAGACAGTCCACGACCACAACCGACCCATAGACATTTATAGTTCTGTGCCATACACAGTCACTCAGTGTTATCCAATTTGTAATTTGTCCAGCTTCACAAATTACAAATTGGATAACACTGAGTGACTGTGTATGGCACAGAACTATAAATGTCTATGGGTCGGTCGTGGTCGTGAACTGTCTAGAACACTGAAACTAGTTCGTGGTACAAATACAGGGTTATTGGAAAAATACTGTCAGTTTACACTTTTTTGTTAGTGTCAGTGTGTATTTATTTTATACTTAAGTACTTTTAATTTCTTATTAATAAAATAAATTGCAATTAAGAAACAAATTAGAAATAATATTTACGATTGAAACTATTGACCTAACTGCAGACCGTTGCAAACAATCTGCTGGTAGCTCAACTGATCATATCAAATACCAGTCGGAAGCGTCCCCGAGACGCTAGCTGCATTGCTCCGCCATATCAATGCTGATGCGCTGCGCCAGATACTCACCAGCTCTCGGGTCACGCGTCGCATATACCAGACGCTCAGATTATTTAAAAAAAACCCGGAGTACCTCAGTACCCTACGGACCTAGGGTCTCGACTGCAAGGGGAGCAAATGCGTAAAGAATATTAAGTTAGATACAGTATTCTAGCTGCCCTATCTGAGCGTGTTATCGATGTGCCATCGGCTCGAATTACGACAGGAAGCGGATGAGGCGGTGGCGCGTGCTGGGGTGGCCTACAGAAAGGGGATAGGTACATTGATACATAACTGGGTGCTATGTTAAGTTTGTGATGTGATGACCTATGTGGCGTAGTGGGCGAAAGTTGAGGATTCGTATCCCGCAGCGAAAATTTTTAGACTTTATACAGGGTTATCAGGTAAAATGTTGCCAAGTTATACGGCGGGCAGACGCTAGTAGATACAATACAATACAATACAATACAAAATTCTTTATTGTACACCACAAAATACAGCTAAAAGAAACAGATATAAACATACCTATACCAGATACCTAAGAATAGGCTACTTGACTACTACTGGGAAATATATAAAAATAATGCATAGTGTAATTAATATTTCTTCAAGGCCAGTCGTATTAGTTATAAAAACTAATTTTAAAGTATGAATAAAATAATGACGCGTCAAAACGATAATCTCTGTCATAGCTCCAGTGCTCTGAGGAATGACGTCACATGTCATGCCCTAACACACCTAACAAGAAGAACTCAATGACACTTGTAATCTGTGATAGTGTGACGTCACCAGCGAATCAACCAAACATAGAGCGTTTTCGGTCACGTGATCAAGTGATCATATTTCAAAAAATGTGTAATTTTAATCCCGATTTTTACCTAACATAGACATATTTTTAATAAAGATAACCTGATTACGCTTTGTTACTGACTACAATTAACCCTAGAGTGGTCGCGCGGATTACATATGTAATCCACACTTGCAAAACCTTAAATTTCTCAAAAACTGTAAGTGCAATTTTTAAGCGGCTCCGTGTACTTTCAATTAAATATCTACAGAACGCTCTGAGATCTTGCTAAGGCACTGATCTCTCATGGTTAAGTCACAGGAAGTCTGCAAAGTCCGTGTATTACAATTGTATGCCGCGCGACCACTTACGTAAGTTTTTTTCGCAGAGCTTTTCTCGTTCAATTGTATTTTTTTCTCGTAAAACTAATAAATAAGAAAAATTTATTCGCATCTTTGTATTTATGTGTGTCTGAACATTTAATTTTTGCTTGTATTTTCAAAAATAACTATCAATATAAGAAAAAATGTTTGAAGTCTGGCTAGCTGAAGCTGATGAGCAGAATAATGCCTACGACGACCGGCAGAGTTCTAAATGAAGATGAAAATCAAGTTGAAGAACAGGACCATTGATATGAATCCAAGAAGGGAAAAGATTTTTCTGTTATGGCCCTAGAAAAACGGTAAGAATCTGACAATGGACCGCCTCAGCAAAGACGATCATCTGATATCATCATCTGATGGCTTCCTAGATGCTGTGATCACTCTACGACGAGTTTAGAAATTCTAGAAGATGGCTGCTAGCTGTTTTTCTTTGATCTACTGAATCTCAATGCTTTCAATGCTTTGTATACGGAGGTAGCACGCCAACGCTACTACTTCACGAACATGAGAGAAACCATGGGCTCTTCGATAGGAAAAAAATATTATCATGTCTACCACGAAGTCTGATGTTCAAATTAAAAGATTTTCTGTAATATTCCACCAGAAAACCAGCATAAAAAGTTCGATTTGAAGTTGGAATAAGCCCACCGGTCAAATTCCATGACTGTGGAATAAAGCTAATTTAAAGCACTAAAAAGAGTGTAACGCGTGAAAAAAATTTACATTTAGTGATCATTATTTTAGAACGTATCTGTCTTGTGTCAAAAACACAAATTAGAACTGGACTATTTAGATCCGTTTTTTGCAATCAGAAATTCAGCGAAAGATCTAACTTTTAGTGCCAAATGAGAGGTTTATTTGTTTTGTTGATTTTTTTTAAAAACATGCATTTTAACTATTTAAATTTCATTATTTCTAAGACGTAAAACTTTGATTTAAATAATTTAACTTGAATAAACAAGAATAAATGCTCACATGATTTTCAATTTCAATTTGTATTTGGCTTACATCTGTAATCCGCGCGACCACTCGTGTTACGATCAGGAGCGCGACCACTGTAGGGTTAAAACAATAAAATTTGGAACTTCTTTTAATGTAGGCAAATAGCCTATTAGAATGTTGGTTATTTTGTGGCGTTTCTATTTCTAAAATAAATCGGTAAGTACTTTTGTTTAATTTTCTTTTATTCAGTTTTCAATACTACATTTGTTGTTTTTTAACATAAGGAAAACAAAAGCAGGTCATAATAATTTAAGATTCAACCAGGCACTTATAAATAGGTCAATCGTTATAAAAGTTCCCCCTCTTAGTAGAAGTCGTTTCTCGTACATAAAATACTTATGAATTATTAAAACATTCTATATCTACATAAACATAAACACCCTGTAGACTGACAGCAGAGGGTGAGTGATCTGTGTCAGCGGTTCAAGTGCGCTGCCGTCAGTGCGGATATCTGATAGGCAGGGCGGGAAGTGAAGGGATACGAAATGTGTAGAGATGCCTTTATATTTTTGAATTTTTTGGTTTGGCAAAGGAATTGTTATTTTGACATTATGTTACTTTTGTGGTTTTTATTTATAATCTATGTCCTTCCTAAGAGTAATATCATGCTCTTAGCCAAATTTTACAACGACCCGCTTAGCCATTTAGTCGCAAAAAGGTAACGGACAGACATGCTGAGTTTCGGTGGGAAGTGGAGGAAAACGAAATGTGTTGAGTGAGATGCATCTATACCTACATACTTTTCAATTTATTTTTGTTCTTGAGTGGAGACTGTGAATTGGCAGGCGTAGTATAGAACGCCTTTCAGCCAGGTGGCATGACGACCTGCACATAGATGCTGGATGCAGCAAGCTGAAGACAAGCCACTCGTCGCTCATTAGGGGAGCAAATTACGTGTACGGTGCAGCACAACCGTGTATTTAGGTATAAGCTAGCTAATTGTTGTCAAATTATCAATATTATTAAGGTGTATTGTTACACGCGCCTTCCACTTAGTTTAATGCATCAGTTTACGTTTTCACCTCATCATGGTAGGCGCGTGCTCAAACATCAATAAATTTATATTAACAATAATATAAGAGTTTTTATCAAGCTTTTTTTATCATTTATATTACCTAAAGGTGTCCTGTAAGTACAGTGCGTGTCAGAATTATGTATCCCCTTGTATAAGAGAGGTAGGGAAACAGGGGGATTCTTAATTCTGACGCGCACTGTATATTACGATAATGTAAATATTTCAGAACATTTAATCAATTCCCGGTTTTCGCAAATAAGTAAAAGAAGTCCATTCTACGTTTTTTCTGTGCTACATACAAGGCCTCTTTGTATCTAATTACCGGAGTAAATAAATTGAAAAATAAAATAAAGCAGTCGACCTTCGCATTCATGAGTCATCTTGAAAATAAAAGCACTTTATTTGTAGAAGGCAGAGATAAAAGATCTCACGAACTTGGTACTTGAATTTCTTACATTATTCCGTAATTTATACAACAAAGCAAAGTGTCTGTTTGAAAAATATCTGGATATAATACTTTCGCAGAGTGAAATAAATAATTAAGTAATGCTCAATTTAATACAAGAAGGTTTTCACGTTGTTTTTTTTTGTAACGTATTTTTTAAGTCTTTGTTAATTGATTATTTGTCAAAAATGCGGCAAGGTTAGAAAGACAGTAATAGGTAGGTAAGTATTTTACAGAAATAGTTAATGAGGCTCAATTCCTGTGTGTACAAATAAAAAATAAACATGATAAAAAGAAATACATTATCAATAAATAAAAACAAATATAAACCGAAGGTGGCATAAGCTTGTGCTGTAGCAGTGAAGTTGGGTTAAGTAAAATAAAATAAAACTTTTAAAACTATCATCGTTAATACGGGATATTTATTTGCCATTATTAGATTTTTGAGCTATCCAATATTTCGGCACGATCACGAAATGCCTGAAGTCACTGCAAGAGAGCTTTTATTGGCATATATATCGATCTACCCTCTTTTCTTGTCTTTGAATACGACTATAAAAAAAAGTTATAAAATAAAATCATGGTAATTATCCCGATATAAATAAATAATAATCCTTGGTAAAGTCGGGTAATTCGATATAGGGTCAGTATCAATAGACTCACAAATCTAACAAAAAGTCGACTTGAATTAATCATTTTAAAAAACACTGGTCATTGTTGGGCTAAAGATTACTTTTTAGAATGAAATAACCTTTAATGTGACTAGACATTGTGAGCCACGCAGACACCGGGACGAATAAAGAATCACCTTACTGGCTCAGCCAAATAAAAGCAATTTGCATATTCTCATTTCACTCCCACAGTCGTAGCAGAATAGCTCATGCTCCTAAACTTGAAGAAATGTACCTACTCGTATTAGCCAAATCTGCTGACATGTGATTTGAATTCATACTTGAATTGTTACGTCATAGGTTCATTTCTTTGCAAGAAAGCGACTTAATAAAAAGTTTACTAGGGGGGAAAATGGAAAAAGAAAAAACTGAAAGTGGAATTCTGGTACTTTTTAAAATAAAGTTTCCAGTTCTCCCCCATAAGACGGATTATACGTTATGACGGAACTAATTATATTTTATGAAAAAAATATACATAACTCAAGACCCCTACATGTGTATTTCTAAACGAATTCGCATAGTTTGACTTGATAAAATTAATATTTTCAAGTATTCAAGTATTTAATTTTGCAAACCTAATATAATGGGCTGGTCACGTAAAACTAATGCAAGACGACAGAGCACCAAAACGTCTTCTTCGTCGGCAAACCTGATGGCCGGAGACCCCCTGGAAGACAGAAACTCAGATGGCTCGATGGTATCCAGCAAGACTTAAAGGCAACCGGCTGGCAGGAAAAAGCAAAGAATAGGATCGGATGGCGAAATTTACTCGACAAGACCAAGGCCCACCCGCGGCTGTTGAGTCAGGATGATGATGATGAAACCTAATACAATGTCAGAGATCTTACAAAATTTCACTTATGCTAGGTATTAGGAGCCCTGTTAGGGCGCAATGCAACTTGAGAGGTAGCTTAGCTTAACATTTAATTAATCATCATAATATTTTAATCACTATGTTTAAATAAATACATAATGCACAAGCGTGGCGGATTAGCAGGCGCGCGCTGGCGCTTACGGACAACGCTGCGTGACCTTGCCCTGACAAATCTACCTTAAGATTTGTCTAGGGGAAAACTGGAATAAACCATTACTTCAAGTTCAGACTGTAGTATATATCTCGTACCGAGGTACCTGAGTTAATCCTTCTTATTTTTAAACTGACGCGATCTGAACACATGATTATTACTACTATTTAACGGGTATTTATTGCGTTTAATCCTAATTGCTTAAAATAATACCATCTGCAATTGAAAAAAGTTACAAGCCGATTTCTTATGATCTAGCCGTTGCCTCATTTCACTGTGTCCACTGTCTCCTATTCATTAAAGAAATTAATGTACTGACCTGATCTAACGTTGTATAACATTTCATTCGATTACACGCCTAATAGATTCATTTAATTATGAATAACTTGGCAGAGACACATCGAGAGGTTAATCGAATAGATTGTAAATTTATGCAGGAAATTAATTTTGTTATTATTTGCATATTTTTTTGTTTTACGATCTGTTTGCATGTTGATTTATTTGTGGTTTGTCCTCCCCTTTAGAATGTTATATAAAATTTATTAGATAATTATGGTTGTTTTTTTAACAGACTTCGAAAAATGGAGGTTTTAAGTTTGACTGTATGCATTATGTTTTTCGCCAATTTCTTTGTTAATTGTGGACTGATATTGATGATTATTTTTATTTTGCATAGAGACTGCCACCGGAGTGGTTATAAGTTTATTTCTGAGGGATTGCTGGCACATCATGTTTTGGCCGCCCTTCTCAGACTTAAACTCAGGCTCAATAACTTTTTCTTTCACTTCAATTTCATGTCCACTAGTGGAAGAAGTGAAAAAAATCACTAGTACATTTAATATATCACTATCACTATTGTCGGTGCAGAACTGGACGACACTGGCCAAGCATTAACATCATTGATATGATCATCTATGGCTTTTTCAATAAGATTTCGTTTTATGTACTGTTTAAATATACGTAGGTACGGGAGCTAAGTTGATTCAGATGGAAGCTTGTTGTAAAAGCATACGCAATTGCCCATAAATGATTTCCCTACCTTTTGTAGTTTTTAGGAGTAATAAATCTATATGTGTAACTTGGTTTTGTTTCTTGAATATCTAATGTGAACATCACACTTTTTCAAAAAGCTCTTGTGCTTTTTGACATTTGTCATTCATTATTCTTGTAACTGCCGTAAAGTAGCGTCGTACAAGCTTATTTTTTTGCATCAAAATGATTTATCTAAACAAAGGACAGTAAACAAGAGGACAATACAACAAATCTCCAAATTCTGCATTCATAGAACTGATCATTATGATCTTCAAAAATATCATTTTTGAAGTTTATGACACTCCTTACTGACACTTGCAGAGTTGTAGCGAAAAGCAAGCGGCGCCATTAAGAAAGAAGTTGAAGTTAAAGTTTATTTTTTCCGCGATTAAATTGGGGGAGAATTTTACCCATCAATACTTTTTACTAAATTACTGTCCTCAAAATACTTTAGTAAAAAAGTATTGATACCTAGGTATATGTTATTTGCAAGAAATTACCCAGATTTCTCCATTATCCTCAGATTGATTATGAAATAAGCAGATTGTAATTAATTAAGTGTCACTTAAATGGCCATTGATCAGCCATAGAAAGTCGCTGAATTATCGACCGTTTGAAATTAAATTGTTATTTATTAGTTGTGGCATTTTCTAATTGTAATTAATATTGTTTTAAGGGGCGTGATGCCAGAGACGAATTTAGGGTTCCACAGGGGAGTTATAGGAGTCAAAGAGTGGGAGACGGACATAACCTGACGGGTTAAAGGTACCTTTTCCGTCTCAAATAAATAAGTAATAAATAAACAATGGTTACATAGGTAGTTTAAAATGAAGAAATATTTCATCTACTATAGTTTAAAAAACCCATTTTTTTATTATTTATCGTGATAGTGGCCAATTGGGATAGGAAGACAAAACCGTAAAAAAGATGGATAGATTTGTGAAAAAGAGGATATGGGTAAGAAGGTGTAACTATAGAGATTGAGGCTGATAGAGGAGAGTAGGAAAAAAATACATGTACAGTGTACATGTATTTTTTTATTTTTAATTTTCCAATAAACTTTTTGCCAACCTCTAGTGTGTTTACTTGTGTGTGGAGAAACCAAGACTTGGTTTGTAAAACAAATAAAAAAAATTTAATCAGGATAAGTGCTATAGCTATATTAGTTATATATATGCTATATTAGTGCTTTTTAGAGGAGTGTGCGTAAATATCGAGTTTGAATTTTTTACGAATCAAGTCTTGGTTAAAATACAAAATCGAGCTTCAGGCAGACGGACTACACTTCTGAGCATGCTCAGGGAAAACGAAAGCCTAAGGGCCAATTTCCGCGCACCAAAGATGTCCTGAAGCGCCTCCAAACTATACATGCGATATTTGGAATAGGTTTCCATTGGTACTCATTAGGATACGGAATCTTCAATACAAACATCGATATACCTAGAAGAGATTTAAAGAAAAAAATATATAATTAACTAGAACTACTATGTACACATACATCTAGTTTTTTTTGTGTACATAGTTAACACAGATTACGTAATCTATGTTAACTATGTACACAGCCTTAAAACTATGTTTACCCTTAGTTTAGCCTCAAAACTATGTTTTATTGCTAAATACAATTTACCCATACTATAAAACATAATTTTAAGGCTAAGCTAAGGTTCAACTTTCCCCCTTCCCCCCTTCTTTGTTACGGTAGGGTATATGATTATGGATTGGCCAGTAAGATTATGATTTCATAACAATATTATCTTAGACCTATCACGATCCATAATAGGCTAAGTGATATTGCGCGCTTGGGACATCACAAGCATAGACTTGGCGATTGATACGTAAATGTGGTGGAAGAAAACTATTCGATAGGTTAAATAATATAATTTGACGTGTTTTAAAAAATAATAACTGCCACTTCAGCTTGCTAATCCTTTGAGCTATTTCGATAACCTTGGTTCTCTGTTGGATGTATTCGTTACGGATTCTATCCTTCAGAGAAACTCCGAGCTTAGCTCTCTCCATAGCTCGCTGGGCGACTTTAAACTGGTGGACTAGCCCTACCGTGAGTGTCCACGTCTCAGATCCGTAGGTCATGACTGGATGGACGCACAGATTGAAAACTTTCGTATTCGAGCATTGCGGTATGGATGCTATCGAAGTCTACCTTCCACATCCATTTTCACTATTAAGGAATTTGAAGTTTATTTATATTTTTTAAAATGCACGCTAAATTATTAGCGTTGAAACTTTGTAAAGAGTAAAGAGAAATAAAGAAACATTTTATGTACTTATACTATCTTCTTTGTAGCAGCTAGCTTTTAATCCCACCTAAATATCGTGCCAAACGACAAACGACTTCTCAAAACCGATGCGTTATTCAGCCGATCGGGCGTGCATCCGAGAGGTGAAATGCGTTAACAATTGGTTAGTCCTCGATTAACATACAATGGACGCGTGCGCGTGCGCATGTGGATCGGGAGTGGGTGGCCAGGGGTTAGGAGGAAACAGGAATCATCAAGAAACAATAACGAAAGAGTCCTGTAAGGTCAAAAGGAAATAAAACACTTAGTTTTGAGTTTTGAAAACTTAGGCAGATTCCAGCTGTCCCAGATGCCACAGCCCTGTGTTATGGCCGTCGCCATGACTCGAACAGCTATGGCGAGCGTATGAGACGCTAAGAACTTTAAAAAAATATTCTGGAAAATTCACACGGCATCATCTAGTCCTCAAGCTAAGCAAAGCTTGTGCTATGAAAAATGAAGGTTTAAATTCGACTTCAAAAATAGAAAGTGGCATATACAGGGTGGAATTTTGTAAGCTCACCTGGATGGAAAGTACTCTAAATAATACAGATAGCATATTTTACTCCAAGGAAACATTCCTTTATTTTTGAAAAGAAAAAAAACTGCATTTAAAGGTTTTCGAAAATTCACTTGCCACACCCAGGAATCGAACCGACCAAAATCTGTAAAAAATACACCCTGTACTTTTATTGCATAAATCGTTAAGGTTAATCATAAGGATGAAATCACTCTAACATACTCGGTAAATTTAATGAAAGGAAAACCATTAAATCTTCAATTATTTTAATAATTTACAAAAAGGGTAAACTACCTAACTAATTAGTTGCTCGAAATGGGCTCCATTTTCTTGGATACACAAATTTATTATTATATATTATTAAGTATGTTAGAGTGATTTCATTCTTATGATTAACCCTAACGATTTATGCAATAAAAGTACAGGGTGTATTTTTTACAGATTTTGGTCGGTTCGATTCCTGGGTGTGGCAAGTGAATTTTCGAAAACCTTTAAATGCAGTTTTTTTTCTTTTCAAAAATAAAGGAATGTTTCCTTGGAGTAAAATATGCTATCTGTATTATTTAGAGTACTTTCCATCCAGGTGAGCTTACAAAATTCCACCCTGTATGTGAAATAGGCATATGAAAAATGCCGAGCAAGTGTACCAGATCCAGATGATACCAGTGTCGTTAAATATTTTCCACCAATGTTTCTTTGGTTTCGTAATCCTTTTGTTTACAAAAAATCTCTAGGATTTCAGAAACGAATATAAGCTATTCATAGAACTTTTCAGAATTCCACAGATCCTGTAATAAAACAAATAGACAGATCCTGATTTATGGTGAACCCTCCAATGCAGTGCGGTGCGTCGGTCGCTCACCCCGCCCTGTTCATCCTTGCCCTGTCACTGTCACTCCTGCGCATCCACTGTGTATTGTTTTAGAAACTGTTAAACAAAAGGGCTAGGGACGGGTTAGCAGCAAAACGTGGGGCCAAAGTCATACGAAACGTAGCTAAGAATCATTCGACAAGTATTTAGATCTTAGAATAGAAAAAAAAATTGAACTAGTATTTACAATGGAAACAATTTATTTACATATTTATTATCTCATCAAAATTACTTCAACCGATTGGATGCTTCGAGGTTGTATCCAACAACCACATAGAAACACTCGATTGCAAAAGTTACAGCTAGTTAGGTATATCAAAACCCCATCACTTTAATAGAAACTTCATTTTTATTTTTCAAAACAAACAAATTATTCTTTCCCTTCTTGTCTTCAATGTAATCGAAAGTTTTGCAGTCCCACACTCTATCTTCAATCAGACATCCGTTGGACCACCAGTGCTTCATCCACGTAGGTAACACATCTGGTTCACACATTGCATGCTAATGCTAACCATGTTTGCAGGCAAAATGTCGAATAGATTTCACAGAATTCATTTTGCATGTGTTAATGATGGACCTAGATACGGATCTATTTGTAGGCGCACGACGGAAACGGAAATAATAGAATACCTACCAGTTTCTACCCGCGGTTTCGAACGCATTGTTTTTATGGAAAAGGTTTAAATGTTTTACAGGGTGATGACCATATACTAATCCAAAAGGGATGATCCTGAACCCCGAGGGGGTCAACTTATGAAGAATATGAAAAGGAATAAAAAATAGGTACTCAAAAAAACTCGTTATTAGCAAGTTGGGGTTCAAACTTCCCCCTTTCGACTTTAGAAAATGTTACGTGGCACCCTGTCTCTATACCTTGGAAATAGATTTATGAGATGAAATACACAAGCAGCACATCTGTGCAAAATTTCAGCTCAATCTGGTCAGCCTACCTACTTACATCCATCCACCCATACAAACAAACTTTCTGATTGAGGCATAGTCTATGTGTGATAGTGCGACAGTTTTATCAGATGGTCTTGATACATTAGTCTCTCAGAGTCCCAGCGGCTTATGAAACGCAAAAAAAAAGTAATTAGTACTTTTTTTTGCGTTTCATAAGCCTTTTAAACGAAATAGCAAAATTATATTTTGTTAATTCATTTTATTCTTTCACCTCTTCCGAGTTAAGCCAATACACTGTATCTTAAGTGTTTTGCCTTAACAGGGCTCAGTACTAAAACTACTTAACGCAGAATTCAAAAACGTGTGTGTGTTCAGAAAGTGCCTTAGTTCCTTTACACCTTACAGGACTCTACACGTTAGAAACATCAAATAACATGTAAAACTAGGATGTATTACATAGGTGGTCACTTTGATTTTTTTTAAGGAAAATTAAAAAAGTGAACAAGAAACCTTTACCTTGTTAGCCGATTTGTGTTCGAGTCCACTAGTGGAAGAAGTGAAAAAAATCACTAGTACATTTAATATATCACTATCACTATTGTCGGTGCAGAACTGGACGACACTGGCCAAGCATTAACATCATTGATATGATCATCTATGGCTTTTTCAATAAGATTTCGTTTTATGTACTGTTTAAATATACGTAGGTACGGGAGCTAAGTTGATTCAGATGGAAGCTTGTTGTAAAAGCATACGCAATTGCCCATAAATGATTTCCCTACCTTTTGTAGTTTTTAGGAGTAATAAATCTATATGTGCAACTTGGTTTTGTTTCTTGAATATCTAATGTGAACATCACACTTTTTCAAAAAGCTCTTGTGCTTTTTGACATTTGTCATTCATTATTCTTGTAACTGCCGTAAAGTAGCGTCGTACAAGCTTATTTTTTTGCATCAAAATGATTTATCTAAACAAAGGACAGTAAACAAGAGGACAATACAACAAATCTCAAAATTTTGCGTTCATGGAACCGATCATATCACTTTTGAAGTTTATGACACTCCTTACTGACACTTGCAGAGTCGTAGCGAAAAGCAAGCGGTGCCATTAAGAAAGAAGTTGAAGTTAAAGTTTATTTCTTCTGCGATTAAATAAACAATGGTTACATAGGTAGTTTAAAATGAAGAAATATTTCATCTACTATAGTTTAAAAAACCCATTTTTTTATTATTTATCGTGATAGTGGCCAATTGGGATAGGAAGACAAAACCGTAAAAAAGATGGATAGATTTGTGAAAAAGAGGATATGGGTAAGAAGGTGTAACTATAGAGATTGAGGCTGATAGAGGAGAGTAGGAAAAAAATACATGTACAGTGTACATGTATTTTTTTATTTTTAATTTTCCAATAAACTTTTTGCCAACCTCTAGTGTGTTTACTTGTGTGTGGAGAAACCAAGACTTGGTTTGTAAAACAAATAAAAAAAATTTAATCAGGATAAGTGCTATAGCTATATTAGTTATATATATGCTATATTAGTGCTTTTTAGAGGAGTGTGCGTAAATATCGAGTTTGAATTTTTTACGAATCAAGTCTTGGTTAAAATACAAAATCGAGCTTCAGGCAGACGGACTACACTTCTAAGCATGCTCAGGGAAAACGAAAGCCTAAGGGCCAATTTCCGCGCACCAAAGATGTCCTGAAGCGCCTCCAAACTATACATGCGATATTTGGAATAGGTTTCCATTGGTACTCATTAGGATACGGAATCTTCAATACAAACATCGATATACCTAGAAGAGATTTAAAGAAAAAAATATATAATTAACTAGAACTACTATGTACACATACATCTAGTTTTTTTTGTGTACATAGTTAACACAGATTACGTAATCTATGTTAACTATGTACACAGCCTTAAAACTATGTTTACCCTTAGTTTAGCCTCAAAACTATGTTTTATTGCTAAATACAATTTACCCATACTATAAAACATAATTTTAAGGCTAAGCTAAGGTTCAACTTTCCCCCTTCCCCCCTTCTTTGTTACGGTAGGGTATATGATTATGGATTGGCCAGTAAGATTATGATTTCATAACAATATTATCTTAGACCTATCACGATCCATAATAGGCTAAGTGATATTGCGCGCTTGGGACATCACAAGCATAGACTTGGCGATTGATACGTAAATGTGGTGGAAGAAAACTATTCGATAGGTTAAATAATATAATTTGACGTGTTTTAAAAAATAATAACTGCCACTTCAGCTTGCTAATCCTTTGAGCTATTTCGATAACCTTGGTTCTCTGTTGGATGTATTCGTTACGGATTCTATCCTTCAGAGAAACTCCGAGCTTAGCTCTCTCCATAGCTCGCTGGGCGACTTTAAACTGGTGGACTAGCCCTACCGTGAGTGTCCACGTCTCAGATCCGTAGGTCATGACTGGATGGACGCACAGATTGAAAACTTTCGTATTCGAGCATTGCGGTATGGATGCTATCGAAGTCTACCTTCCACATCCATTTTCACTATTAAGGAATTTGAAGTTTATTTATATTTTTTAAAATGCACGCTAAATTATTAGCGTTGAAACTTTGTAAAGAGTAAAGAGAAATAAAGAAACATTTTATGTACTTATACTATCTTCTTTGTAGCAGCTAGCTTTTAATCCCACCTAAATATCGTGCCAAACGACAAACGACTTCTCAAAACCGATGCGTTATTCAGCCGATCGGGCGTGCATCCGAGAGGTGAAATGCGTTAACAATTGGTTAGTCCTCGATTAACATACAATGGACGCGTGCGCGTGCGCATGTGGATCGGGAGTGGGTGGCCAGGGGTTAGGAGGAAACAGGAATCATCAAGAAACAATAACGAAAGAGTCCTGTAAGGTCAAAAGGAAATAAAACACTTAGTTTTGAGTTTTGAAAACTTAGGCAGATTCCAGCTGTCCCAGATGCCACAGCCCTGTGTTATGGCCGTCGCCATGACTCGAACAGCTATGGCGAGCGTATGAGACGCTAAGAACTTTAAAAAAATATTCTGGAAAATTCACACGGCATCATCTAGTCCTCAAGCTAAGCAAAGCTTGTGCTATGAAAAATGAAGGTTTAAATTCGACTTCAAAAATAGAAAGTGGCATATACAGGGTGGAATTTTGTAAGCTCACCTGGATGGAAAGTACTCTAAATAATACAGATAGCATATTTTACTCCAAGGAAACATTCCTTTATTTTTGAAAAGAAAAAAAACTGCATTTAAAGGTTTTCGAAAATTCACTTGCCACACCCAGGAATCGAACCGACCAAAATCTGTAAAAAATACACCCTGTACTTTTATTGCATAAATCGTTAAGGTTAATCATAAGGATGAAATCACTCTAACATACTCGGTAAATTTAATGAAAGGAAAACCATTAAATCTTCAATTATTTTAATAATTTACAAAAAGGGTAAACTACCTAACTAATTAGTTGCTCGAAATGGGCTCCATTTTCTTGGATACACAAATTTATTATTATATATTATTAAGTATGTTAGAGTGATTTCATTCTTATGATTAACCCTAACGATTTATGCAATAAAAGTACAGGGTGTATTTTTTACAGATTTTGGTCGGTTCGATTCCTGGGTGTGGCAAGTGAATTTTCGAAAACCTTTAAATGCAGTTTTTTTTCTTTTCAAAAATAAAGGAATGTTTCCTTGGAGTAAAATATGCTATCTGTATTATTTAGAGTACTTTCCATCCAGGTGAGCTTACAAAATTCCACCCTGTATGTGAAATAGGCATATGAAAAATGCCGAGCAAGTGTACCAGATCCAGATGATACCAGTGTCGTTAAATATTTTCCACCAATGTTTCTTTGGTTTCGTAATCCTTTTGTTTACAAAAAATCTCTAGGATTTCAGAAACGAATATAAGCTATTCATAGAACTTTTCAGAATTCCACA
Organism: Eupithecia exiguata; assembly: GCA_947086465.1. Classification (NCBI taxonomy): domain Eukaryota; kingdom Metazoa; phylum Arthropoda; class Insecta; order Lepidoptera; family Geometridae; genus Eupithecia; species Eupithecia exiguata. The sequence goes on from OX352246.1 coordinate 3,282,228, forward strand.
GATCCTGTAATAAAACAAATAGACAGATCCTGATTTATGGTGAACCCTCCAATGCAGTGCGGTGCGTCGGTCGCTCACCCCGCCCTGTTCATCCTTGCCCTGTCACTGTCACTCCTGCGCATCCACTGTGTATTGTTTTAGAAACTGTTAAACAAAAGGGCTAGGGACGGGTTAGCAGCAAAACGTGGGGCCAAAGTCATACGAAACGTAGCTAAGAATCATTCGACAAGTATTTAGATCTTAGAATAGAAAAAAAAATTGAACTAGTATTTACAATGGAAACAATTTATTTACATATTTATTATCTCATCAAAATTACTTCAACCGATTGGATGCTTCGAGGTTGTATCCAACAACCACATAGAAACACTCGATTGCAAAAGTTACAGCTAGTTAGGTATATCAAAACCCCATCACTTTAATAGAAACTTCATTTTTATTTTTCAAAACAAACAAATTATTCTTTCCCTTCTTGTCTTCAATGTAATCGAAAGTTTTGCAGTCCCACACTCTATCTTCAATCAGACATCCGTTGGACCACCAGTGCTTCATCCACGTAGGTAACACATCTGGTTCACACATTGCATGCTAATGCTAACCATGTTTGCAGGCAAAATGTCGAATAGATTTCACAGAATTCATTTTGCATGTGTTAATGATGGACCTAGATACGGATCTATTTGTAGGCGCACGACGGAAACGGAAATAATAGAATACCTACCAGTTTCTACCCGCGGTTTCGAACGCATTGTTTTTATGGAAAAGGTTTAAATGTTTTACAGGGTGATGACCATATACTAATCCAAAAGGGATGATCCTGAACCCCGAGGGGGTCAACTTATGAAGAATATGAAAAGGAATAAAAAATAGGTACTCAAAAAAACTCGTTATTAGCAAGTTGGGGTTCAAACTTCCCCCTTTCGACTTTAGAAAATGTTACGTGGCACCCTGTCTCTATACCTTGGAAATAGATTTATGAGATGAAATACACAAGCAGCACATCTGTGCAAAATTTCAGCTCAATCTGGTCAGCCTACCTACTTACATCCATCCACCCATACAAACAAACTTTCTGATTGAGGCATAGTCTATGTGTGATAGTGCGACAGTTTTATCAGATGGTCTTGATACATTAGTCTCTCAGAGTCCCAGCGGCTTATGAAACGCAAAAAAAAAGTAATTAGTACTTTTTTTTGCGTTTCATAAGCCTTTTAAACGAAATAGCAAAATTATATTTTGTTAATTCATTTTATTCTTTCACCTCTTCCGAGTTAAGCCAATACACTGTATCTTAAGTGTTTTGCCTTAACAGGGCTCAGTACTAAAACTACTTAACGCAGAATTCAAAAACGTGTGTGTGTTCAGAAAGTGCCTTAGTTCCTTTACACCTTACAGGACTCTACACGTTAGAAACATCAAATAACATGTAAAACTAGGATGTATTACATAGGTGGTCACTTTGATTTTTTTTAAGGAAAATTAAAAAAGTGAACAAGAAACCTTTACCTTGTTAGCCGATTTGTGTTCGAGTTAGATCAGACATATAGCAAAAAACCATTGACATTAGTATCAAAAGCTTTCATTAGGCTCAATCAAATTGGCTAGAAAGCGCCTGGGCAATCTAACAGAGCAAGCTTGGATATTAAATTCAGTTTTTGCCAGGCACTGAGCTAAGTGAGCTTTTTGTTTGGATGAACGGCAATCAATTTCTATTCAAGCACTATCTGTTAGTAAATGTCCATTGTTGGTTATTCAGATGGAAAGATTCAATTGCAGTTTAAATAGTCTTTCTGTTGCAGTTTAGGGTATAATTCTATAAGCGAATGTGTTGGAGCGATTGAAAACTATCGATGGTATAGACCATGGTGTCTCAAGGTAGTAATAACAATAATTGTGCATAAATTTATAAATAAATTATAATGAAGATAAACTAATTAATTTATGGGTTCCGCACGTATTTTCACAGACATATAAAGCTCTAAGGTTGACTCCACAGAACTCGCAGGAGATAAATAATTTGTACCTAATTTAGAGTTTTAATTGATTGGCATTTGCAATACTAATCTCTCAGATCCGATATCAGATGATGTTAAAAAATGTAGGTACCTCTTTGTAAATAAGCGATTATGTAGTAGTTATTAGTTTAGTTAAATGGAAACTTAGTTTAATTATAAGGGTTCCTTATTCGCTTAGCGAACAAACCTTTTGTAAATAAATGAAAAAAACCTTGTAGCCATGATACAAACAAAAATTGTGAAATTGTTTCCCAAATACATAGTAATTAAATTAAATTGAAATTGCGCAGAAGTTTCAAATCGAAAAGCCATCGAGTGGTTTATAATACCCGGCGGAACTTGCTTCCTTCGTCTGTCGTAAAATAAGAAATGGTACGGCGTTCCTGCACTTACTTTGTAGAGGAAATCAGAAATTATTTACTAACTTTTAACACTGGCTATACCCTACTGGCCTATAGCCAGTGCTACCGGCCATATTTCTGGGAAAAAATAAGCATAAAGATCTAAAATTTCTATGTCTCAACCTACATGCAAATGCAAAATTCCAGCACGACCCGTTCAGTATTATTAACGTGAATAAACAAATAATGCTGGACACGGCATCATCTAGCCCCAAGCTATAAGCAGATCTTGTGTTATGGGTACAAGATGACTGGTATACATAATACAATACATTACATAGATTGATATTGTTTTATGATACATAGAAAAAAGTCAAATCACCCGGAACAAATATTAGTTGACCGTACAAACATTTGTCCCAAGGCAGGAATCGAACCCGCAAGCTTCTACGTCGCAGGCTGACCTTCGCCCGCCGTGCCACATCTTCATGATAGAATGACTCAGATTTAACAATACGTACGTATCTAGCCAATTATAAACTAGCATAGAAAAGCAATTTCAAACACGAACGCTGAAAAAAGAAAACTTTACAAGAGAGCTCGTTATTCGGTACCAGTTTTATTTTATATTCTTTCGAATCAGCAGACTAAAATCCGTGCATGAATAAACATCTTTACCATTGTGAGTTGAAGTTTATGCTTGCTAAAAGTTTATGAAAAAATATTTTTAAGATTGTAATTGCAATTTTTTTATTCAAGTAGGTAGGTAAATATGATAATTTCACGTATTCGTTCTTTTTTTTTTTAATTTATCTCTTACCTACACATAGAAACGTTCTATGTACAGGTGAAAATAAAAAAAATACAGCAATTTTAAAGAGCATAACAAACTGGAAACGGTTTTGTATAATTTGATTACACATTTCTTTAAGTTTTTCGAGACAAATACACATCCTGTGGGAATCAAATTTTTATGAAACTATCACGGATCATTCTCTATACAATAGCGAAAGAGTTTTCCAAATCGGTCCTTGTTGACTATATACGATATGACAGAGAAATCAACGAATTATAAAAAAAAACATACATCCGAACATTATAAGGAACCTCCACCTTCTTTGTATTTCTGTTCGACGCTTAAAAATAGATAACTTCGGACCTTATTTGTATACAAAGAAGTCGGGTACCTGTTTAGAATTAATCGAGAGGCAGAAAGAATTAGCAAGCTGAAGTAGCAGTGGGCTGACTATATCTCGAGAAGTACCGACAACCGCGCTGGGGTAAACGTGTTCTAGAGTGGCGACCGCGACTCGGCAAACGTAGTGTAGGACGCTCTTCAGTCTGGTGGGGTGGGATGACGATCTGTGAAAGACTGCTGGCAGATGCTGGATGCGGCAAGCTGAAGACAGGGCGGTATGGTGCTCATTAGGTGAGGCCCATGTCTGACTAATATAGGCTGATGATGATGATAATGATGATGAGCGGCAGACACTTTTTTTTTTATAAATAAATAATGCTGGACAATTCACACAGCATTATCTAGCCCCAAGCTAGGCATACTCAAGGGACGCTTTTTCTTCTTGCTTGATAATAATAATAATAATAATAATCACATTTATTTCAGACACATCACAACACAGTCCATATAACGAGTTACATACAAAGACAAAGAGAAAAACACATACTACAATAAAACACTAACAACCAATGTGAACTTTCGTCCAGTGCTGCATAAAAGGGGAGGCTGTATCCAGCCTTCCTGCAATGACCTGCAGGTAGCTGTTGGCGCTGCCGCGCACCCTGCGCATCAGCGACGAGTGATAAATCATCTCACTAATCTCACTAATATTATCTCATCTCACTAATATCTCACTTATATTATAAACGTGAAAGTTTAGATGGATGGATGGATGGATAGATAGATGGATGGATGTTTGTTCCTTTATCACGCCAGAACGGCAAAACGGATCTGGATGAAATTTGGCACAATGATAGATTATAGTCTGGAATAGGACATAGGCTACTTTTGATCCCGAAATTCCTACGGGAACGGGAACTGCGCGGGTGAAACCGCGAGGCGCTGCTAGTCTTTCATAAATCCAAACACTTTCGTTCCCCCATGCCCGCTCATTTGTAAACATCCACGGGAGATTTGGCGGATGTCCAACGTTTCTATCCAATATCTCGATGATAACTCTTCAACCTCAGTCAGTTTTATCCAGCGGTTTGTTTGTTTACTCATTTGAGTTCATCCAACAAGTTCTAATAAAAGCGTAGCTGGTGAAACAAATTGTGGAGTTTGCGTTTTGACGGAGAGACTTGCGTCTTTTCATGTATCTTGCCCTTTGTGGTAGTCCAGCAGGGCTATTCACGATGGATCAAAATGAAACCGTGACTCGGAATCTCTCTAGAATCTAAAAGATACGCGCGAAATTCAAATATTTTAGCGGTTTTTAATATTTTCTGTGTTCTGGAAGGAATTAAACTACCAGAAAAGAAGTTTTCCACAAATCGTACACCTGTTTCTATGAACCTATGTTACAATAAAGTATCAAAGAATGGAGCAGTAGGTATTGAGTTGATTATTACTAATAAATCTCTTTTAATAATAATTGCTCCAAAAGTAGCTATAAATCGAAATTTGTCAAAACATAGGTTTATAGAAAATGTTGAACTTTATATGGAAAACTTCTTTTCTTCTTAGTTTAATTCCTTGCAGAACGCAGAAAATATTAAAAACCGCTTTAGATTCCGAGTCGCGGTTTCATTTCGATCCATCGTGAATAGCCCTGCAGAACCACTGTCAAAGATAACCTCTATAGTACTAACCATAGAGCAAGAAATTGACAGTTTTAGTCTACTTCTCGTATTCCATGGTCACTCCGTGGTACTAACCCACTGTTGCCAAACCCACCCATTAAAAAAATTAGATTCCGATGAGTTGTACCCATAACGAAAAGTGAAGTGGACAAGCTCATTCGCGGATGAGTTTTTTCTCAGATGAGTTGTACCCTAACCCGTCTAGTTTATGTCTTTATAAGATTATGTTATATCTTTGTCCACGTACGTATCTCAGTAAATCACTTCTCACCCGGGTCAGGGCTCTGCCTCCAGCCGCGTACCAGCGTAGCATTGGGCGTAGCCGAATGCTACACATGCTGAGGTTACCCCATTTGTATATTCCTTTCTAATCCTATTGTTTTGTTTTTTGTATAGTTTTAATCTTAGAGTACCTAAGAAATGAAATAAGTTCCCAAAAATTATCTGTTTTGGCGGGCCTCGAACCCGCGCCCCACCCTCCGTACGGGTGTGCTTTAACCAACTAAGCCACGAAACCTTTAGTCGGTTCAACCGAAAATCTTTGGGACCTCTTACGGACTATAGCGCCCGTGGCATTTCGGTGCCGGGGTGTCCATTTCTTAGAGATAGGTACCCAAAGTGCGGGTAAGCACTATATCAAAAAACCTTAGAGTACCTATCTAGTATGTAAGTCTGAATACTTACATACTAGACCGTCTACACTTGTTACACCACTCCCTGTCCATCCAAAGGTTGCCTGGCAGAGATCGCTTAAAGCGATAAGGCCGCCCATTGTACAACGAAATCTGTATTTTAAGTTCTTTCCTGTCTTATGTATCTTTTTAATTTGGTGTGCAATAAAGTGTTATTGTATTGTATTGTATTGAATAATTATGGATAAAAAACAATATTTTTCTTTCTTTCTACCTAATCCTACCACTTACTAACTAATGGCTATAAATATATAAATGGCTTTAAGCCAACCGTACATTTAAGTTGGCTTACCAAACCGTAGGTACTCGTTATTACAAAGTGTCACTTTTACAATCCACTCGTCTTGATAGAACTTTTTATATCTTCTTTATCTCTCCTAGGGATGGGAATAAATAGATAATTGAGCATATTTTTCCGAACGCTGTCCGAAAGTTTTCCGAAATTTTCGGATTCAAGGGTTGTCAGAGCCCGTTTTTCTTTTTTAAACCACTTCAGGAGGAGGTTCGTTGGTTCTTTTTGTCGGTTGCATTTTTTTAAATGTAGGTATGTTCGTTGACTTCTCCGTCAAATAAGGACCGATTTAAAAAATAATTTTGCTATTGTGTGGTTTTCCACACAATCCCGAAATAGATAAACAATATTCCGGATGGACTAGTATTTCTCCTATCAAGTTTAAAAACAACGTAACACTTGAAAGGTCATGTCATGACACAACAAATTTGGTGATATCTTCGCCAATTTTTAATAAATTTTGATAATTCTTTCCGTGTCGTATATGCAACGGTTGATTTTGAGATGGTCTCATTAATTATTTTATTTAATTAGTTAATTAAAACTTATCCTGTAGATAGGCAATGGCTTTGGCAGCCTTGTCGTTTAAAGCGAAAATATAATAAATAGATACGTTTTGAAAAAAGAAAAAAATTAAAAACAAACAAGATAGAGAATTTGGTATAAATTTGGTTCACATGTTCACTGTTTAGTTTTCGGAATTAAACTTTACTTTTTAGAGTCGAGTGACATCCTTACCCTGTAAATCTTTACGAGCACGTTTATGTGGCCCTTCCGATGTAATCTAGTCGGTATAAGCAAAACACATAAAAATGGCTATGCGGCCACGGGCCCTTGACCGAGGACTTGAATAGCGCGAGGAAAGTTTTGGTGAGATTTTGAATGTTGATAAGTTTGATAAAGGTTCCCTTAAAGCTGCTAGCCCACTCCGGTGCACGCTGTGCACGGCCGCGTGGCGCATTTTAGCTGCGTGGGCTTGTTTTTGTGACAACGCGGGTCTACGTTTCCACTGCAACATTAACTATACACGAAAATTAACCCAGCACGTCTACGTACAACTGTAGCGAAGCTAGAGATTGCTGTCCCACGGGATTGCAGTCCCACTTACCGCAGTAAAGCTACGCACGCATGTACCGCTTGCATAGCGTTGACAGTGTTAAGCTGAGTGTGTGTCACACGTGTTTGCAGTCGTCATTAATCTCGTATTCGTACTCAGCGTGTTCGTGGGTTGCAGTTATATTTTCTTGCAAAGCGAAGCTAGACAGACACACGTGCGTAGCCGCTCCTTGCGTATCAGTGGGTCTGTGGCTTAAAGGGTTTGGTATGTTTTGAAAGGGCAAATGTGCTGTGTACAAGAAGGCATGGTAGGAATAGTAAAGGAAAGGAAATCGTAAACAACAAAATATTACCCACCACAATTTCAAGACAGAGAATTTTGTAGACTGTAAGATGTTTGACTTGGTTGGATTTGAATTTAAAAAGTATATTAATAATCTAATTAGACAACAAATGTACTCCTTCTGTTTAGCTCGGTTATTTCATATATTTTACTTTCAGAAATTATCTGATAATTGAAAGCTTATACCTAACCTACCGATGATGTAGGTTGTCATTAATTTCATAACTCAATGGTTGTTCAAAGAGCAGGAAGGTCGATACTTTTGGAGTAACACTGAAGTACCTCTTTGTTTGCTGAAGTTTTAATTGCTTTTCGCTTTCGCTAAATTAGCATCTACTTTTGAATAGGTAGGTATCTACTTCCTTTAGGCTCGTTAGCTAAACATGTTTAATTTATCAATGTTATTAGCATTCGTAAGCTTTACTATAATCCAAAGACCAGTTTGCTGACGTATTTAGTCTCCGAAATAGAATGTTAATTTCGACACTGATACTACAAGCCCGGCTAGCTCAGTCGGTAGAGCATGAGACTCTTAATCTCAGGGTCGTGGGTTCGAGCCCCACGTTGGGCGATTTATTTTTGGAAGCTTTTTATTACTTGCTATGCGTAAATTATTTTTATGATAATTTTACATGCATGTTGTATGCATGTTTGTTTTAATTTTGCAAGTAAATTACACAACATACTATACGACTTTGAAATGTTTCATGCTTGTTCAGTTCTGATGACAATACCTAAACTAAAATATCAGTGGATTGATGGGACACGGATCTGATTCGGCCACATTTAAACCGCTCTTAATTTATCGCGCCGACTGTACTTTTAACATTGAGGCCATCAAACAAATTCGCTACGTAACGTGACGCGACGAAACTAGAACCATTCGTTGCAGCTAGGACTGATGAGGTAGGGCCTCAACCGTTCAACACAAGTGGTCAATCAATTTTAAAAAGTGATAGCTTAATAAATTAATATTATGTGGTATATCTAAGCGACATTTTATTGCACTAGTACAAAACTCACCTGCAATTTTTCGCTCCCTCATTTTCCTCCACAGCTGCTCTGCTTTCCTCATAGGCCAGTTCTCGACCTTGGCACTGAAGGAGCGGAAGAACTTATATTCTTTGAAGTGAGACATTCTGCGCTCTATCTTGCTGGGGCCGTGACCAGATGACCTCTCCGGCGGTGGTGATGATGACGGTGCTTCAGGTTCGTTTGAAGCCTCCATTTTTTTAAGTTCGAAATTGAAATTGGTTTTGTTTTATTTTCAGCCAGCTAGTTTTGGTGCATGCCCGATATTTGCTACAAAGAGTATACAATAACTGCGATTTGCTACCTACTTCTTTGAACACTTTTTTTTTAGTACGAATACTTTTTCTTGCCAGTTAATAAACTATTTTTGTTAGATCTGACCTAAATTCGGATTAATTTTGGTCAATAATATTAACTTCATTTGAATTTCCATTTGATTGTTGACCGATCTTCGAAAGCAGACTTCATTTTAACTACGTTTTTTTTCTTGCGTGGAAGTTTCTTGTAGTTAAATTCACTTTTAGAATCTAGAGCAAAGACTTAATTTTATAGTTTAAATGTAGTAAGTTAATCGAGTAATTAAAATAGTTTTAATGAATTAAATTATCGATTATTGATTGACACTTATTAAGTAACAATTCTTCTTATAGAAGTGTTAGGATATCTGTAACAAAAAAAACACGCTTACTAGGTACTCCTGATATGTCAATTTTATACTCTTCTTACCAGGCTTGCGATGGTTTAGTTTTAACAAAATAATTAGATAAAAAATGAGGGCAGTATTATATAAATTAATTTCTACGATAGTTTAATTATGTCCCAAAAATATTCGATTTCGAAAGAAAGAAAGAAGAAGTAATAGAAAATTGCCCCAGTGCGAGCTACGCACTATATTAGCACAAAACGAATAAATTAAGTTTACTATTTGCACACAAAAAATATAAATAACTTGTCATAAATTAATCAGATGAAATGAAAATCGTTCGTATTTCTGCTACGAAAGAACACCTACGGCTGTCACAGAGTTATGGGATCACAGAAAACATCGTAGAATATTAATAATCATTAAAATTATAAATGTTACTCTTTATTATCGTAGTAAAATTTATAAAATTATCAAAAATAGGGTAAAGTCCGGATAGACACCCTAGGTTGAAAACATGCTTCGGTTGCAAAATAAAAACCAATATTGAAAAAAAATTAGGTACTAGGTCTAGGCTATACCTACAGGGTTATGGGTAATTCACTGACATTGCGTGAACTGCCGGTTCTGCCCGTTAGACGATTATTGAATGCAATAGGGATACCTACTAACAATACCGAGTTCAAGAATTAAGACCTTCACAAACGTGTTCGTGATGATGGGCAGAACCTGCAGTTAACGAAGTGTCAGTGAATTACCGATAACCCTGTATAAAATTAATCTTATCAATACTTGCGATTTTAAGAAGTAGATTAAGCTTTGGCATCTTTCGTTGGTAGCAAGATATATCATGAATCCCATCTCCAGATGCAAAAAAATATACAGGGTTATTATTAATAATGATTCACTGACACTGCATGAACTGCAGGTTCTGTCCATAATCATGAACACGTTCGTGTAGACACCAGGTCTTAATTTTTAATTTTTCTTAAAAGTACTTGTTCCAACTTTATAAAGAAAACTAAAAAGCTTATAAACGAACATCTTTAATGTTTTGCTTATCCCAAATTAAATTCTGATTTATATGAATTTATATGCGTTTGATACTTCATTTTGTACAGAAAATATTTCGTGTTCTACGAAAGAGGAATATAAATCACCTGCTAAATGACAGATTTGTTAAACGTCGGATTTGGTTTAATGTCAATATGTATAAAGAGTGCACTTTTATAAAGATTTAAATTTTGCCAGACTGGCACTCGTGTGAGACATGATGATGTCCTACCAGCCGAATTTCGGCCACAGCGACCAATCTTAACGGAGACGTGTTTTCACACACACTTTTGCACTATACTGATTTTTGTCCTATGCTCTCGGCTAGCACAGGACAAAAAATATTATAGTGCAAGTGTGTGTGAAAACACAGGTGCACTCTCTTTATAATGGGACGGTAGACCGACACGACCGGAGAGAAGTCATGTCGGTAGAGAATTAAGACCTGTTTTACAAACGTGTTCGTGATGATAGGCAGAACCTGCAGTTAATGCAGTGTCAGTGAATAATTACCAATAACCCCGTATAAAATTGGAGACCGACACGACCGGGGATAAGTCGTGTCGTGTGCAGTCGTTGAGCTACCTGTAGATTGTTTACAACAGTCAGCAGTTAGCTCAATCGTTTCAACTGTAAATACTAGTTTAATTATTTATTTAAAGTAATTTTCTTTGTTAGTAAATAGTAAGTTAATTAGTTACTATTTAAATGGCCTAAGCTTAAAAGTGACAATTGTAAGTTGCTTGTATTGCCACTCCATCAAATTAAAATGTCATAAACTTACTAAGAAACCTAATTAAGAAGTCAGAAACACGCTACAGATTTATCTTCCATTTGGTAGAATCTCAGTTCAAGCTTATTAGTATTAGTTTCTATGAGCCGTAAAAATATATAAAATGTTAGGTACTAACTTTCAATGCTACTTCTAGGTGACCTAATTGTTTTTTATTATTTGAAGAAATAACATCTTTACAGGTTTTAAGCTCTATGGCGATGATATATCTAGGAGCGATCCATCATACATCAAGAATCTACTGTCTGGTCGAAGCGACGCGTGACCCGAGAGCTGGTGAGTATCTGGCGCAGCGCATCAGCATTGCTATCGGGGCAACGCAGATAGCGTCTTGGGCGCGCTTCCGACTGGTATTGATATGGATCAGTTGAGCTACTTGTTGATTGTTTGCAACAGTCTGTAGTTAGCTCAATTGTTTCAATTGTAAATACTAGTTTTAATTTAATTCTTTTATTTGATTGTAATTTTCTTTGTCAATAAAGAATGTTTTTAATGTAATAAAAAAGTAGGTATCTACTTACTTAAAATATGTGTTGTGACGTGAAAATGGGCAAAACGACACTAGTCATTTTTGGTAGTGTCGTTTCGCCCATTAATGGGCAGAAATAATGGGCGAAACAACACTACCCGGTCCTACTGACCTACTTATTACAGTTCCCTGGCAGTAAAGTAATATTATATCTGTGCCTGAGATCTTCATTCATCCCTAAGGGATTTATTTACCTGATTAATTTATGACCTTTAAATGTTACATAGGTACTTTTCAAGAATGCAACATTTTTTTTACCTTTAAGTCTAAAGAACGTGAGATTAATTTATATTTTCCTGACAATTTTTGTATCCTATTATTTACTTACTTTTCTTCAGAATCAGTCCACAACCTAGGTTCGGATATATCCGGATAATAAATAACAGACCTTCTAGTTTTTTAGTCTCTTTTAATTATTAAATGTAACTGTTACTTTTTTTTTTCTTAGACTATTTTCATGTACCTACTTATGTTTTGTACTGCAGCAGCAAATAAATGAATGTCTATGTCTATGTCTATGTGGTTTTTTAGCAATGCTTTTTTGCAAATACTGAATGGGTGAACATTATCTAACATATACAAAAATACATACACGTTTTACATTTATTAAAAATTAACTTTAATTTTCCAGTAATGGTTTTGTTTACATATACTCGTATCGTATACAAAATTTAACGGGGCATGTACGGGGATAAATGGTAGAACATTCAACAGTTAAAATCAAATGGCCATATTTGAAGGTGTCTCTCTAATCCAAGCTAAATCCATTAAAATCTCATACAAACCTCACTATACGTCTTTCCTTTTTAAAACTAACACTATTTAATTAATAAACACATTTCACAAAACACGATCACATCACAAAATATTAAAGAAAACTTATTTTCGCGCCTTCTCGATCCCGTGCGAAACCCGACCACCCTACAAGCGGGGTTTTGCCACTCTAACCGCATTGCTTGAAAATTTCCCGCGTAAGCTAGAAAGGAATGGCAACATAATTTTCCGAGACCTGTAGAGTTTTCGCACGGGTAGGAGGGAGATGGTGGAGGTTTCGCGAGATAGCGGCAAAAACGCAGTGTGATGTACGCATAGAATTGGTGCGGGAGTTTTTGAAATTCGCAAAGTTTGTTTAAAGCTCTACTTTATGCATAGGGAGGGTGGCATGGGGTTTAATATGAATAATAATTAGAAATTTGTTTGTTCAAAACACAAATATAGTAGCTATAAACTAGCCAAACTAGATGTTGAAAGTTTGTACGTAAACAAACCATACCAAATTTATTATCAAATATCAAAGTGCTTTATTTCCTTTAGACCTTACAGGACTCTTGGACAAGTCGCAAAATTCAAACTACATAAGTAAATCTAGATAATAAAGTGATCATTTTGATTTTTTGTGCACTTCGATCTTTTTAAGGTTAAGTTAAGAAGCGAATAAGAAACCTTTACCTTGTTAGAATGTTAGTTTTCGAGTTGGAGCAAAAGTTGGTCCAATATTTTTTATCGTTTAGATAATCTGATATTTTTAGTAAGCCTTTTTACAAAGGATACGTTTGACAAATTGTTTAAAAGTATTCGATAAAATTTTGCTACTCACTTGGAGTTTTGTTGTAGAAGCGTAGATATTGCAGTAAATATATCTTATACGATAAAGTATATCTTATCTTATCTTATCAAAAGTTTGGTTTTATATCTGGGTATTACCTATACAGTTTATGTGGTGAAGGTAATTCAATTTAATTTAGCTTATAGTTTTCTGCTACAAATAAAGTATATCTTATCTTATCATATCAAAAGTTTGATTTTATATCTGGGTATTATACAGTTTATATAATTATGATGCTGATAATATTTAACTTATATTAAGGTTATAGTCTTCAGCTACAAATAAGGTATATCTTATCTTATCATATCAAAAATTTGGTTTTATATCTGGTATAATACAGTTTTAATGGTGTTAGTAAATTAATTTAGATAAGCTTATAGTAAGGTTTTCAGCTACAAATAAAGTATATATCTTATCTTATCAAAAGTTTGGTTTGTTACCTCGTCCTTCACGCCAAAATTCTTGAACGGATCGGGCTGAAATTTGGCATAATCGTAGATCTTGATCCGGATTTACATATAGACAATTGTTATCCCGGATAAACGCGTACCTAGGACATGTCCAGAAGCTATATATAATGCTAGTTTCTGCCCGTGGCTTCCACGCGTTGTTACTTTGGAAACGTTTGAAAGTGAATGATATCCCATCGTAACTGATGAATGGGACAAAAGTAGCTTATGTTTTATTCCAGACCTAAAACTACCTGTACGCAAAATTTCATCCCAATCTTTTCAGTCTATTTGGCGTGAAGCATCCATCCATACACCTAAACATCCAAACTTTCGCATTTATAATATTAGTGTGACGAGCAACAAAACGCTGATGATGATAATTATGTTAAAAAGTATACTTACCTTATGTAAGTTTAAGCAAAAGCAGCAAATTAATTTTTAAAAAAGCAGTATAATTTGGTATCTGTCCAGAGTCCATTTGACGATAGTGGCGAGACGCAATCGTGACGTTTCATTTTTCACAGCGCCTCTATCGTGCGAACAGGGTACTATGCAAATTCCATACAAATATGAGACGTCACGATCACGTCTACATAACGTCAAATGGAATTGCGGCTCTGACAGCACAAAGTTTTTTTCATCCCTCCATTCGGAAAGAGTATTTTTACTCTTAATTTTTGCTGATATCGAAGAGCAAAAATACTCTTTCCTCGCTGAGGTGCGATGAAAAGTTACGAGTTGCACTCGAGTGCACAGATTTTTTACCTCGTGCTCTTTTGACTCCCTCGCTAACGCTCAGGATTCTATTTTTTTTTACCTCGTGCTCTTTTGTATCTCTCGCTAACGCTCAGGATTCTATTTTTTTTGCCACGTACTCTTTTGTATCTCTCGCTAACACTCAGGATTCTAATTTTTAAATTTCTTGTGATTCAATTTTAGAATCATTCGCTTGCTCGGTCCTCGAAATTGATACCGCGGTTAATAAGCAACTTTGCACTTTTGTGTCACAAATAACTATTAACCCATTAATGGTCAAACAAAAACTACATGGATTTATTTGAAACTTTCTTCATTTATTTATTATATAGGTTACAAAAAAGTATGTAAAAAGGAAAAAAGTTAGGATTTTTAGATTTTCAGTATTTTGAAAGGGTGTGCCCAAATTGGCACACTGGCCACTTATGAGTGATAATTTTCGAAACAAGTCTTTTCTATGCACAGGGGTTTCTTGCATTTTGTGCAGCTCCAGAGGCTTCTATTATGGCAAATTACACAACGTACTCGTTTCGGGAGCTTTTCAGGTATGTGGTCAGCGCTGACGAGTTGCAAACCATAAATGTTTGGGGCAATTTTAAATAGAAACTGGCTATGCTTCGTCAAAATAGCAGTTGGTACGTGGTTTCTTCTCTAGATTGTACGTGCAATCGCCAAAGCATTTGATATGGCCATATCAATCATGTAGTAGGTGAATAATACCATTATACATTCCTGAAGCATGATACCCATATTGGTGCAAATCGCTTAGCAAATCATAACTTGATGGACTCGGTATTGTCGGATGGTCATCTGGTTGAGGTAAATAATTCGGGCTCTTGGCAGCTAGAGGCTCATCACCACAGCTATTTTCTGAATCCGAGATAACACCAACATCTCGGACAAATACCTCAATATTTCTGGGAACACCATTTGGCAAGTTAGATAGAGCATCGTTGTCGTCGAAAACGTCTTCTTCATCAGGGACGACACTAGGATGTGGGGGAATTATAGTCAAGTCATACTCCCAGCCGCCTCTGTCTTCGTCTATGGAATTTATAGCTGCTTCTAAGCCTTGAAAGTTGTGACTATCGCAAAATATACGCATAAGACTTATTTCGAATCTGAAAAAAATTATGGATAAACTTAGTACACTTGTGGCCACTGTACCCGAATTGGCACAGTAATGTTTTGACAATCACAAAAAAATAAATAATCATAATACGTTGCTGCAAAATGCTACAAATCATCAATTATTTATTGTATTTTACATATAATAAGTAGTCAGTGTGATTATATTTATCTACTTATTATAATATTTAAAAACCAATACATACCTCATCATGTCTCTTGATATAAAAATTCAGCACGACCACTAATCATAGCTAAATCATTTTAATGTTTATTCAATCACTGCACTTCTGACTACTCAAAACTGTAATAATCTTTCGGCTAGTGTCAACACTTTTTTTTTCTAGCCTCATTATTAAGGTGTTCCCGAATTGGTACGGCGACCGTTAATGGGTAATAGAATTTACTAATAGAAGGGCAACGATTACGTTCCTTCCTACTCTAGATATCTCTAGAAAATCTTCGAAATCCAAATAATTTCTATTTGAGAAGCTTTGATATTAAAATACACATTTTCTTCGCACATGTCGTAAATATCTAACATGGATAGAATAAATAAATGCCGTGTATTTTGGTCGGAGGCTGGCTATTTATAATTCTCTTTGAACGTTGGTAATTCTATTCGTCGAGTACCGATACCATCTTCAAGTAATATAGTGTACTCAAGTGGATTTTAGCTGACCGAAATAAATACAATTAAAAAAACCTAAAAACTGACTTCAAATCCAATTGGAGTTTTAAACAGATTAGGTATTTTTTGTTTTACTTCTAAGGCCCGTATTGGCCTCGTATTGGCCCGTATTGGCCTCGTATTGGCCGAGCTGGCTCAGTCATCGATCTATGCTTGAGTTATGCAGTCTATTTTCATCATCATCATCAGCCTTAGTCCACTGTTGGACATAGGCCTCCCCTAATGAGCGCCATAGCGTTGTCTTCAGCTGGACGCATCCATCATCTGTCAGCAGTCTTTCGCAAATCATCATCCCACCTGGTCGGAGGGCGTCCTACACTACGTTTGCCGAGTCGTGGTCTCCACTCAAGAACACGTTTACCCCAGTTGTCGTTTCTAGTGTACAAGTTACAAAAAAAAACTTGCTCTATGTTGTTATGCTCTATGGTGTCGTTGTTACCTTGTACCGTAGACGGAGGAAATCACCCCCCCTTCCTTAATCGTTGCCTTGTACCCATAGAGATTATAGTACTAGCCACATAATAACTCTATGGTGCATAGAGTTAGAGAGAGTTAGTATAGTAAGTACTATATTAACTCTATGTTCTCACCACTGGAAAATAAAAACTCTGACGTTTTTAACAGAATTTTATTGCTTGAACATCACACTATATAGTAGATACACTTGCTCTGAGAATTTTATCGATACCAAAGACAAATCGATCCATGTAAAGGGATTTCTTTTTACATTGATCCTCGTTATAAAGGGGATCTCTTTTTTCATTGATCCTTTTTTTTTGGACTCGCAATGTTAGCATTTGCCATTTTTGTTTTTTTTTAAATTTTTTATACGTACCAATAGAAAAAAATGTCGTTCTGGTTGACATGACATAACAGAGCAAGAAAACTTCACAATGACTGCACTGAAAGGGTTCCTGTGTTAAAAAGCAAAAACGAAAACCTTATAATTTTGGTTGCTTGTCTGTCCGACTACCGCCCAAGAAATGTAGCTAATTTTTGACGACCGATGTGGCGCGGTGGGCGAAGGTCTGCCTGCGACGCAGGAGGTTGCGGGTTTGATTCCCGCCTCGGGACAAATGTGTGTACGATCTGCAGACATTTTCATTTTCACAAGTTCAGGGTGTTCTGGTCGTTTTCTATGTATAATAAAAAATATCTATCTATGTATTATCTTGTCAAATTTTATATTGTTAAATTAATTCTGTGTATGTTTTTGTCAAATTCTATGGATCCGTGTTGTCTAAATGAATAAATAAATTTGAATTTGAATTGTATTATATTTAGTATATCAGTTATCTAGTACCCGTACAGTAATTCAGAACTACCAACAGAGGATACACTCATAAACACAGTAAAAATCACATAAGGCATCACCAGTTGTGACCCCTCAATCACAGGTAGTTACAGCTTACACCAAAATAGATTCAAGTTGACAACAAGACTTAATGTAGACAAATGTACCTGTAATAAACGTACCAAAAATTGATTCCTTCCCTTATTTCCCAAGCTAGAAATCTGAAAGAATTTCTGTCTCATTCAAACAACCCAAGAGACAAAATGAGGCGTAGATATAGATCCGGCTTAAACCGGTTTATTTTCATTGATTCCTCCCCTTTTCGCGAAAGATATGTCATCTACTGAGTTCTAAGGTACTCAGGTAATTTCCCTGTCAATTTGGCTGAGATAATTTAGTTCTAAATAGCTCCTTATAAAACAAGATCGCACTTGGCTATAAAACAGACTAAAAGATCAAGTCCATAAAGTTTGCATGGACTATGGACCAACATTAGAATTTCTATTCATATTAAAAAAAGTTAGAATTTCAAAGAACTGATCATAGTAATAATGTAACCTCAAACCATCTTTATGCCAGTGGACATTCTATGCCATCTATCGAGCTAGCTGGAACTAATAGTAATAGATGATTTAATAGTTTTATGCCAAATCGAAAACCCCTCAATAGAAAGGAACCCATCACTGTCCGTGACGTACTCGACCTTGACTTCATAGTTATTGTATACTCTTTGGCCTACTTATTTATTGACGTCTCGTTTTGTTCTGTATTATTTATATTTACAGCGATTTTCCTATAAGTACTTATTTTGTGATAATTTTCTCTCTGAGTATGATCCAGGGGAAATTATCTAAGATAAATGATCGGATAGATTGGAAGGAGAGTAGGTATTGCATTCCTCTATGTAGGATAGGATAGTTTATGAATAAATGTGGGGGAAACCAAGGGGAAACAAAATTTGAGGTTGAACTACGAATTATTTAGTACCTGCTTATCTGATGGAAGAAAATTCTAAGTAGCGGAAACCTCCAAATGATCCTAAGATAACCGACATACTACAACCTGATAACTACAATGAATAATATTAAGTTGTATGACGGTAAGTTTCAAGTTTTTCACCGTAAAATTAACCGTAAGACGACCGCAAAGCTTGATGGAGACAAGTATGCTGTTGCTAATTATACTCCGCACAAAGATGAGTTTACGAACATGTCAAGAAGTAAAGGATGCAAGTGTGGAGCCTATGCTACAAATTCTCAATTATTCAAGAATGAACAAAACAAAAATAAAAATAAAAACCAAAGCCAAGATAATACAGAAGCACAACATAAGAAACGATATGAACCAAATCCCTGCAAACAGTGTTGCAGGCTTGTTGCTATTGAAAATCGTAAGAGGAAATTTATCAATAGTTTATCAAGAAGGCAAAACACCAGGTACAATGCTTACTGGAAAGATAAACGAATATCTGTGTTCAAATCGCAAACAGACTTGAAACAGAACATTTCATTACAATATTTTTTACAAAATTCAGCAGCGGCTTTGGTAGGGAAATCAAAAGATATGGAACACAGGTGCAGAGGTGAAACAAAACCAAACTTAACAAAATATAGTTTGAGGTTGAGCGCGGGTGATGGTAGAAATTCCGGTGCTCGTGACAAAGTAAAAATTAAAGAAGAAAACAATTTAGCACATGCAGTATTAGAAAAATGGCCTGACATTGTAGCGCTATGTGGGGATGAATATCTTAACGATTACATGCATACTAAGCCACTCAGACATAGAGAAATGAAACGATTCACTGTGGAAAATAATGAAGAGACTCGTGTGAAGTCAAAACGGAATAAAAATAAACTAATGGCTGCAGAACACGAATGTTGTAATAAGATTGTGATTAAAAAAGACAAAAATAATGTAATAGGGAGACAAACATGCAAATGTTCCAAAATTAGAACCAAACATCCAAATGTTATATCAAGTGTATGCAAATTACAGGAACTAAAGTTGAATAAAACAACAGTAAACAACAAAGTTGGAGCTGTAAGAATCATCACACTTGACGACAAATGCAAAACAGATCATTTTGGACCTTGTAAAAAACACAAAAAGTCTGATGATGAAAGAAAGCAAACTTCGGGAAGAAATAAAAAAAAAATCAAATCAAATGATGTTCAAAATATCATTAACTTAATCGACTGTCTGAAAAGAAAATACATAGGTGATAAACTTGCAAAACAACGACAAAGCCATATGTATGAACAGGAAAATAAACATGCTTATAAAGAAGACAGAAAAGCATTTCAGAGTAAAGATCGCCATAAAAAAATACAAGAAAGCGTACCAAGTACCTACGCCTGTCTACGTGAAACAAATGCTCCAACAGTTAGTCTTAGACGCGTGGCTTGTGGTAAATGTCCTGATTCAGGCACTTTTAAAAACCCACAAAGAGAAAACGCTACAAACGACCTAAACATTAAGAAAATTCCTATTCATTCTCCATATATCTATGGACAAGATGCTCTTTTGTACTTTTTCAAAAGCTTTTTCTATGGTAATCCTAAAGAAAGTTATAAAAGCGCTATTAGAAAATGTAAACAGAATAAGCAACAATATACAAATTCAATATACGGTCCAAAATATGTCAGTAAAAGTTATGGTTTATATCCAAAATATACTTCGGAAAGCAAATGTCCAGAAGTTAATGAAAGACGTTCTTTCGTTAGAGGCGTTAGCTTTAAAGATGATAGTCTAACTTTGAAGTGTGCAAATAGCAAGCAAACAAATTCTTGTGATAACGATACTCGTAGAGAACCTTGGTGTATGGATGAAAGTTATACAAGTTTAGGGAACATAAAATCAAAGTTACAATACTACTGTCACAAATATTCTCAAAAGCTGAAAAGCAATAAGGACAAACGAATTTTTAGTAAGGAAGTTTATGACACGAACTTTGAAGATAATACTCTTCATTGCAATTGTCCGAATAGTAAGCAACCGAATACTTGTGATAACGATACTTGCGATAACGATACTTGCAGAGGACCTTGGTGTATAGATGAAAGTAATACAAGTTTAGGCAACATAAAAAGCAAGATAAAACATTATTGTCAGAAATATTCTCAAAAACAGAAAAACAAAATGTGCTCATTTCCAGAAGTTAAAGACGAAGGTCTTGACGTGTGTGCCGAGAACTTTAAAGATAGTAGTTTCACTCGCAAGTGCGGGAATATAAAGCAACCGAATACTTGTGATAACGATACTTGCAGAGGACCGTGGTGTATGGATAAAAGTAATACAAGTTTAGGCGACATAAAAAGCAAGATAAAACATTATTGTCACAAATATTCACGAAAACAGAAAAACAAAACGTGCTCATTTCCAGAAGTTAAAGACGAAGGTCTTGACGTGTGTGCCGAGAACTTTAAAGATAGTAGTTTCACTCGCAAGTGCGGGAATATAAAGCAACCGAATACTTGTGATAACGATACTTGCAGAGGACCGTGGTGTATGGATAAAAGTAATACAAGTTTAAGCGACATAAAAAGCAAGATAAAACATTATTGTCACAAATATTCTCGAAAACAGAAAAACAAAACGTGCTCATTTCCAGAAATTAAAGACGAAGGGATTTACGTGGGTTCCAAGAACTTTAAAAATAGTAGTTTCACTCGCAAGTGCGGGAATAGAAAGCAACCGAAAACTTGTGAAAATGATACCGGTGCAGTACCTGTTTGTAGGGATGAAAGTATTAAAAGTTTTGGTAAAATAAAAAGAAACATGAAATATTACTATCACAAATATTCTCGAATGTGCAAAGGCACTTTCAAGGCATTTGATGATAATGATGACCATCTATACAGACAAAATAGTGAAACAACAACACCTGGTAGACAAGCAAACAAAATTAACACGAATTTCAAGAGTGCTCGGGTAAAAACAGCGGAAGAATGCACGGATTCAACTTGCGAATTCGGTGTTGACAAGAACCCCATGAGCGAGAAATCTAAGGGCGACTTTCTATACAAACAAGCTGAGGAAGTATTAAATAGTGCAAATCAAAGACTATCATGCTTAAATTCTATAAAAGCAAAATTTTATGAGAAACAAATTGATGATAACGGAATAAGCAATAGACCAGAAGGTATCAGTTTATCTATCAGTAGAGATAAAAATTTAATTATTTCAAAAATATGTAAAGATTTCATATGCCAAATAATAAACCAGTTAAGAGAGGAAGCAGAGTGGGAAAACAGAATTGCCGGAATAACTACTAGTGATGAGGAAAGGAAAAAACAACAAATACCTTTGGAAAATATGAGAAAATCAGGCGTCTGTAAAAAGTCACAGGAGAAAAATATACACCAAACAGAGAAACCGGATGGTGTAGCTGGTGTAGCAACTCAACTTGATTCCCATAATAAAGGTGATAAAACCAAAAACGTAAACGGAATAAGCAATAGACCAGAAGGTATAAGTTTATCTATCAGTAGAGATAAAAATTTAATTCTTTCAAAATTATGTAAAGATTTCATATCTCGAATAAAAAACCAGTTAAGAGAGGAAGCAGAGTGGAAAAACAAACTTGCCGGAATAACCACCAGTGATGCGGAAAGGAAAAAACAACAAATGCCTTTGGAAAATGTGAGAAAATCAGGCGTCTGTAAAAAGTCACAGGAGAAAAATATACACCAAACAGATAGTACACCAGAATCTTTGAACATTTTAAAAGTATGGGAAGATTTTATTAATAATATGGAAAAACAATTGATGGAGGAAGCAAAAAGAAAAGAAATTCTGGATGGAAAAGTGGCTGGTGAAGAAGAAATCAGAATAAGGCAAAGTTTGTTGGAAAATATAAGAAAGGCTGGTGTAACGGTAGCTAAAAAGTCACAGAAGGATAATGTAAACAAAATAAACGATACACCAAAATCTATCAAAATAGATAAATATTTGATTGTTTCAAAGGTATGTAAAGATTTCATGAATAGTGTGAAGAAACAATTAAGGGAGGTGGCAACAACGGAAGAAATTATTTGTAAAATATCAACTCGTGATGAGGAAAGGAGGCAAAGGCTGTTGGAACATCAAAAGAGAACTGGAGTAATCACCTGGCTAAATAAAAGCTGTATGACAGCTTTTGGAGTGGGTGGAGGTGACGAAAATGTTAATAAAAGAAAAAATATTAACAAAGCGGATAAATGTAAAAAAAGGGAAAAAATTAAAAATAAAGCTAAGAAATCTGCAGTTGCTCAAGCCAAATGCAGAAAAAAACAAATAGAAGGCAGAGCTATTAGAGCTAAAGCTTTAGCGGCCGCTGAAGATGTGAAAACGGAAGAAAAAATTAAATCTACGTTGGCCAAAGCTGAGGCTAATAGGTTAGTTAACGAGAGGAAAAGGAAAATAAGAAATGCAGCCGAACAGTTACAGATGCAAAAAGATGAACGCTCTAGGCAAATACTAATGGAACAACGTGATAAAGAGACAGCAAAACGGCAGAAGATCAGATCAGAACAAATAGCTTATTTATACAATTTGAACCGAGGAAAAGAGACAATGAAAGAATCAAATTTTTGTATAGAATTTTGTACAGAGGTTTGTAAATTGATACTAGGGTCCATAGCTGGAATTTTGAAGGCAGTATTTACTTGTATTTTCAAACCATTGACCAGTTTTCGGTATTTAATTGCCAGAGCATTTGACCCCTATGGTACGACTGAGAGAATTAGAAACTGGGGTATCGGTCATATTGAATTGTTTAAAGTAAAGATGGAGAACGCAATCGCCGGTTCAGAAAAAATGACAATGTTGGATGATACTATAAGAGAAAGTTCACTATTCCAAGCCTTTGCAGATAAAGGCCAGACTGATAATGAAAGAAAAAGGATAGAAAATGAAACGAGAACGCGTAGAAGACGGATTGCAAACCGATATGCTGGAGCCTTGCAGAGCTGTCGGCACAATTTCTTGACTACATTGAGAAGAAGACCAAGTATGTGGGTGTATTTCATGTGCCCTAATTTTTACCCGCAATGTATAAGCTTAGTTGTGTTTTGGAAAAACTTCGCGAATGTTATTCTGTTATGTTTGGCTATGGTCGTTTGGACACCAGCCATTTTGTGTTATGTGACTTGTCGGGGTATATTTTGCTGTCTTTTTTGCACTGGATAGATTATAAGAAATGGTTTGACCTGTATTATTACATACACCCTTGTGTTTTTATCACATGATTGTTTTATTTACCACGTGAATTAGTACCTAGATATTAATGATGAAAACTTGATGGCTGTTGAGACAGAAAGATGTCAGACATAAGAGGGACGAGTCTTCTTGAGGAGTGTGTCGTTAACAAAATTTCCATTCACTTCACGAAACCGTCTCATGAGCTATGATAACCGTTAAAATAACTATCTATAATTAAAAGACAGAACCCCAATATTGGGTCTCAATCTCAAAGAGAGTGAAAATTAAACGTGAAACAGTTTTAAACGCTAAACGAATCAACAACGAATTAAATGTGTTAAAACGAAACTCGCGTATTCACTATTCACACAGCTAAACGAATATAACGCATTCACGATTCATTCACTGTCGCGATCGTTAAGTCTAATAGATAGTTAATGACTTCGGTGCGCCGCGCATCGTCGTCGTTGCGATCTTTAAAAAAATAGATAGTTAATGAATCGCGGTTTCACGTTATTTCAACTGAATTCCATAAACCGTTTATTTAACTAGTGAAATAACGCCACACGGCACCACTTCCGCCGGCACCTGCCGATCGAAACGCGTCAAGCTCCATTTTGTTATGGGACCTCTTATGTCTAACAAACACCGATACCTAACACTTTCTTTGCCAACTACGCTTATGTGATTCTGCGAGTACTTAGTACCAATAGCTCGTTAGTGCCTGGTAAGGCAGGGGGATATGTTGACCATTTACATTCTCATGCGAGATGCTTAAGTAGGATTACTAGATTTAAATTCCTAAAACAATAAATTATTAGATACCAAGTCTAATTTGTATCTGGGCCAAATAGTCTCTTTCGAGGTGAGAAGATAGTGGTTGCACGACGCACGGAAAACACCTGAAAGAGCTATTGGTTCATGAAACATCTTGTAAAAGGAACTTTACGACTCTCTTTAAACACGAAAACTCATGGATATGCGCAGTCTCCCTGTCCATACATACGGTGCGATACGGTCCTTCTTGCAAAAGACTGAGAGTAGTGAATGGAGGGGAGGGATGCCTTTGCTTTGTAGTGGGACACATCAGGCTGTTAATAATACATCCAATCATCATCATCATCATCATCAGCCTGTATTAGTCCACAGCTGGACATAGGCCTACCCTAATGAGCGCCATAGCGCCCTGTCTTCAGTTTGCCAGCAGTCTTTCGCAAATCGTCATCTCACCTGGTTCAAAAATTCAAAATTCAATAACTTTATTTCTTTAGGCTTACAAAATAAGCACTTAGACAAGTCAAATTTTATTCATAAACAATTTTATAAATAGTAATTATTATCAAATAAGAAACAATATGTTATTGATTTTGTTCGCTCGGTTGGAGGGCGTCCTACCCTACGTTTGCCGAGTCGCGGTCTCCACTCAAGAACACGTTTACCCCAGAGGTTGTCGGTTCTTCTCGAGATATGGCCAGCCCACTGCCACTCCAGCTTGCTAATCCTCTGAGCTATGTCGATAACCTTGGTTCTCTGTCGGATGTATTCGTTGCGAATTCTATCTTTCAGAAACTCCGAGCATAGCTCTCTCCATAGCTCGCTGATCGACCTTAAACTGGTGGACAAGCCCTACCGTGAGTGTCCACGTCTCAGCTCCGTAGGTCATGAAGGGTAGGACGCACTGATTGAAAACTTTCGTAATGCATCCAATGATTAATAACAATGATTTCGATTGCAAAGATAAATACAATAATACCAACGTACTGATGATGGGCGAAGGCCTTTTGGTACCCAATTAAATTCATGCTTATTAATATTATAAATTCTAATGTACCTAACTCTGGATATCTGTCAGTCTGTTTTTCACGCCTAAACGGCTGAATAGATCATAATTAGGCTACTCAAAGTGCAAGCGAAGCCGCTGGCTGAAGCTAGTATTACATATTAATTTTCATTGCCTTTACCCCGTGGTGGACAAAAAATTGAAGCGAACAAAATCAATAACATTTTGTTTCTTATTTGAAAATAATTACTATTATTAAGCTGTTTATGTATAAGGTTTGACTTGTCTAAGTGCTTATTTTGTAAGCCTAAAGAAATAAAGTTATTGAATTTTGAATTTTTTGAATTTTGGTAAACTAGAAAAATATTTATCTCCACTTTACGTGGGGATTGCAAATTATTTGTTTCAGAGCTTTATTTTACCACTTCGTTAGCGAGATAAATAAAAGCTTTCTTGCTTTATCAGCTGCTTTGAGCTAAGCCACGTATAGACATGGACATGGTGAAACAGAATGGCTTGCTTTTGTAAAGGTACCTAAGTTACACTCTAGAAGGGTTTTCCAAGAAATAATTAAAATCTAACACGCCCGCAGTTCACGATAGCAAAGTACAAAATAAGTTAAGCAAAAATTTTCCCGGGATTTTATACTATTCGTAGCAACGTAACTAGAGCAAATAATAATATGTGGGCAACAGCAAACTTATTACAGTAGGTAACACACATAGGAATTGTTTGTGGGGAGACTAGGCATTTGGGGAACATAAAGAAGGTGGCGAAAATAAACATCAATAAATTGTTTGGTTTTTTGTATGATAAGAATTTTGGATTTTGGTGTGTATAAGAATAAAAAAAAACATTATTATATTGACGCCAGACTAACACAATAAAGTGTTGAATAAAGCATGGTATGACAAGAAAAATCTTACATTAAGCGTGAAGGCCACAAAATTGACTCTACTTAATGGCTTGGTTACCATACTAGCAACTATCGCTATCTTCTATGGCTGGTCTGGTATGAAATACGTCACAGTCACGTCACAGCATAAATGAAAATCTTTTAGGCTACGCCGCCCGTGGACTGGCAGCGGAACACCGCGCTGCACCGGTCCACGTAGCATTGTAGCACGCGCACTGCAGCTATACGACGTACGGTGATGATAATACTTATCTACGGTAGTAAGGTAGGTGTGGGAAAAAGTAATAAAAGGAAAAGTATGTACATGAAAGAATAGGAACTACATTTCCTTTAGCTTCCTTTTTTTTAATCTCCATTTTTGTTATTAATTAGGTACCTATCAAATTTAGAATGATAAATTAATGGAAATGATTTCTAATCATCCTGGTACACTTGCGTGAGAGATATTGGTGCGAATGATGTTTGCTCTAGTTTAGAGGAAGTTTACCAGTATAGTACCTACAATGGTACAATGCGCTAACGCCCACTAGCGCAAATAAAATATCGCAAATAAGTGTAGGAAAGGTACCTACCATCCCCATGTTAATTGTATTGGAATTTTGGCCATAAATTCCTTTACTAAATCTATTTTTAAAATACGCAAAACGAGATAAGCTATTATCAGAAATCTTATAAAAATATAAACAATGCTAGACAATACACACAGCATCCAATAGCCCCAAGCTAAGCAGAGCTCGTATTGAAAATCCCCAACAGGTTTTTTTCCCAGAATGAGGAGAACACCTTCAAATGTAGCTTAAAATATTCCCGGTATTAAAATGATGAATGAATTAATGAAATACGTTTAATAAAACACTGTTTTTACCGGATTGATCGCGTATATTTTATATTTGTTTATAACCTGACGTTTCGGAGGCTTTTCAGCTTCCATGGTCACAGGCAGACTGAGGTGACATTTGTCTTTACAAGTAATTTGAATTTTACATATCTACCGTCAATTATACAACTTTAATTATAACAAACTTTAATTAAAACAGTGTTTTATTATGAGTTCTCGCGAAAATAACCTTAGAATATACTATGAAATACGTTTATTTTATTCTGATACAGATACAACAGTACACAGTATCAAAACAAATGAGTTGTTTGTTATATTTCAATACTCCTTTACCAAAGTCGGTTACGCCGTGTTGTTGTTTTGAGATAATGAATAGTCCGAGCAAACCACACTTAGATATGCACAAAAAAATTAAACCTACCCTCACAAGTACGAAGCCAGTACCAGTTCATTATTTTAACATTTCAACGAATACCTACAAACTATGGCTTCCTTTGCCCGCGCCTCCTCGCACAGCTGCTCGCTTGTAATCACGACAAGAAGACAAACATCTTGTGACTGGAGGCCAGCGTTTCTTAAGAGGCAGCTTTGTTACATTCATGTTAAGTACTTATATTAACACCTTTCATGCCCACGACACGCATGTTCTATCTGCGGGCTGCAGCGTCCCTCCCTGATCGCACCACCGAGGCTGGGCAGTGAATGCGTTAAATAGCTATTCTACGGAAATAGCTGTTCAAAACTTGTGCGATATTTGTCTGACAATGTACAAGATAGATCACATTTTGTGCTGTTTAAAACGATTTGACTAGGCACCTATGTTCACATGAATATTTTGGGTTGCACTTTTAAGGATAGTTTTTTTTTACTTTAGATATGTAACAATGCCCGCAGTTTTTTCATTCATAAAACTGCAAGAAAAGCTATGTAGAATTAATTAGAAGACAATTTTTTCGAGATAAATCACTTATCACATAATTATTGCTGGCATGGCGGTAGAGGTTCGCTTATTTTGTAGATCGTAAGGTCTAAAAACTTTTTGTAAGTACCTACATATACAATGTTTGCCTCAGCTTAGAAATGAAGAAAAAAATATTAACATATTATTATTATTCATTTATTTCAGATTATAAAAATCCATACAATATTATTATTAGATACCCTATACACAAAAAATAAAACTATAAATCACACAATAACGGACTGAAATAAAAATGTCACAATAAAACTACTACAACTAATACAAAAATTAAAATTAATACGAAATAGAGCCCATGACTATTTGCATCCACCTGTTCTGGATGGGGCTGTTGCTCGCTCTATAATCATCTTCAGGATGCCGTTGCCGCTGCCTCGCGCACGCTGGAGTAGGGAAGCGACTATCTTGCGAATAATCGGAAGAAATCGCAATATTTCTTATTTGATTATCATTTATGGTATAAAATTTGACTTGTGCTTTTGCAAGTCTAAAGCCATAAAGTTATTATAATCTGAAAATCTTTGCACGCGGTTTTCTGAGATAAAGCTGTACCTACACTGTATATCTGGAATTCCATACACAACAACTTTTACCCAAGTTAGGCAGATATTTCTCATCTAACGATTAGCCGTCTAACGGAGCTGAGACGTGGGCACTCACGGTAAGGTTGATCCACCAGTTTAAAGTCGCCCAGCGTACTATAGAGAGAGCTATGCTCGGAGTTTCTCTGAAGGATAGGATTCGCAAAGAATACATCCGACAGAGAACCAAGGGTGTCGACATAACTCAAAGGATTAGCAAGCTGAAGTGGCAGTGGGCCGGCCATATCTCGCGAAGAACCGATAACCGCTGGGGTAAACGTGTTCTTGAGTGGAGACATGTCATAGGTACTAAACTAGGTTAACTAGCTAAGCTAACACGCTAACTGGATGAAAAACCACTAAAGCTAAACTTCGAAATAATTAAAATTTCCATGATCTTTGAGATCCTACTGCTGGTCAAATATGAAATCTGGAATACCTAATATTCCATTTCATTCTGTACAAAAGCGACAAGATAGATTTTTTTATTAGTTGCATTATGTTTGGTGAAATTAAACACATACCTATGTAAAAAATCTCAATCTTGAAACATAATTTACCTTCATCTCCGAACCATTATGACTTACTGACTACTGACTTGATTTTTATATTATTGAAAAATAAAGCAAAAGGCATTTTAACAGATTTGCCAAAATTAATATTTGATTACTTGAACAGTCTTTTAATTAGAAAAATCTTGATTTTTACACACGCGCTCTACTGTCCCGCTCCTATGAACGCGAAATCCTATGCCTTTCCTTTTCACAAAATGACGTCGTATGGTAGCCTCTTAACCTTTACGTAAAATAAGTAATATAAGGTAAGGTCTAAAAAGAAACCAGCTAATCATCCTCCTAAATCTTGGGCAGGGGCCTCGAGGAATGACATTGATGGGGCATCAATCTATTTGATTGGTGCTTGACGAAACTGCTTCAGTTTTCAGGCGACCAGAAGGTGACCAAAAGCTTGCTCGTAGTAGGTATCTAAAGTTTGATCGACTGATTGATTGTTATAAGTTTGACGGGTGGATCTAAGTGTGTCTGTGTCTGTGTGTGTATCTACCTGTGGGTTGCGGCATCATAGCTACCAAATGGATGATTTTGATTGTTTATTTTGTCAAAAGCAGACTTGATCGAGTGTGCTAAGCATGGAAAGTCTGACAAGACTGTGTTAAAATTTATATATATATATTTTTTTTATTAAATACCTTTGTCTACCCGTGCGAGCTATCATCTTATAAGATTGTATTGGCTAGTCAAAGACGAACGTTAACAAACTTTTCATTGCGGCTCGATATCATAAATAAAAAATATAAAATGCTTTTATGTCTTTAATTGAATGATACAACCAATTTATGTTTTTGTTTTGTATCGGTTGCAATTTCGCAATGGATGAAGTAGAACCGATATTTGCGAGATTTGATAATTTCATGGTAGGTACTCTTGGTCATCTAGACTACTTTTGTTGAAAGTGATCTAATTTTCATTAAAAATCATAGACAGATGCATATGATAAGTAGGTTTAAGTACCTACTTCAGCAAATGTCAAGCAGAAATTATTTCACTTACCTACGTGGGTATCCACCAAATTTGTTTTTCTTTGATTATTATAATAAGCAAATCTGAAGTAGAAATTATTTCACTTACGTTGGTATCTTATTTATTTCTGAGTGTATTCATAAGCTACTACTAACTATTACTAACACTCCTAACTAACTACAACTAACACTCCTAATTCGCGATCCAATGGAACGAATCCACAGGCAGAACCTAGTAACAGAAAATCCCAGAAACATGGATAGAAAATGGCACAAAATCATATTCATTGAATCATTGGACCCTTTGGTCACATTCACATTCATCTAAGATGGACTACCCTACTATAATATAGTAGTAGTAGGTAAACAGTCCAGGGGTGGCCAAACCTGTTCTACCCAGAATTAAAACTAGAGTTCATCCATCGTCACATTCCATCTAGGTTAAATAATAGATTCAGGCGTTACCTTGCGGAAATCCATTGCAAAATATAAGGATGAAAATATTTAGTAACAATTCCGCGAAAAAAGCCCTCTCCGACAAGCTTCAACAAAATGTAGTCCGCGCCGTAGAAGAAAACCACGTCAACTACAAAATGAAAAAATACCTATCAAAGCAAGACGTCAACTAGTTTCGTCTCTCCACGAGACATCATCAGGACACCACAATACTCGACTTTTATCGAAGGCTGTAAGTCCCCTGTTGGGTTTGTTCGTGTATAAGAGTTTTGAACTGGCACCTGGCTAGTATCCGTTGAGCTGATCGCCGTGGCCGAAGATTCGGCTAGACAGCATAAGGAGTTAAGGGCATAAGAGCCCATTTGACGGAATGGAGACGAGATCGTGACGTCTCATATTTGTATGGGATTGGCGTAGTTCCCTGCCCGCACGATAGAGGCGCTGTAGCAAAATCTATGGAAAAATGAAACGTAACGATCACGTCTCGATACTGTTGTCAAATGGACTCGGGGCTTTGTACTTCACTGGGCGGCTGAGCTCAGCCTTAGCTTAGAGGCCGCTCAGAGATCTAAAGCCTGTGTGTGATATATGTATATGTATCTCAAATGTAAGCAATCACATGCACAATGCACAACAGCGACACTTAAATATTATTATACTTTCTGTAATTATTCATTGTATGACACAATGTGTTTTCAATTCCACTGTTCCAGAACGAAGGTCATTACGAAGATACATTTTATAATAAAAACATAAAAGAGTTACACCTAATGTAACTAAATAGCAATCTCCACGAAACATAGTACGTTTTCTAGCAGGTCTTTAAGGTACCTAATTAGATTTTATCCTTTCGTCCGGTAAAAACGAACATGCTGCAACTAAACAGTTAAAAAAAATAGAAAAAACATTAGTAAAGTAACAACCCTCCCCTTAACTTGACAAGCCGGACCCAGAGTCCAGTCCAATTGGAAAGCAATGTTTAATTTAATAACGGTCGCAGAAAAAAGAAAACAAATATAATTCAAAGATGGACCCTCGGGAGGCAGCTACACACATTTTCCTTATATAAGCTGAACTGGAAACCGACTTGACTCAGTATTGTGACTGCCTGGTGTTATGTTGGTCACTCGCGGTGTGAATATAAGGTAAGACTGTTTAAAATTCAAAAACTACCATTGGTTTTAACACTAGTCATTCATAACGGGATATTTTATTTGTCATGATTTGTGTAATTTTGTGTTTCCAATATTTTCGGCACGGTTGCATGCACCATCGCGGAATAGTGACGCATCGCGCTTTTTACGGATTCTCACATATTCTTCTATATTTTCTGTTATTCTTAATTTAATATTTCATGTAGGTACTTGAATGTCGTATACCTACTTTTGAAATGTTACTAACCTGACTTGACTAAGGCATTTGACTTGACTAAGTGCTCCTCGTGAGCCAATGGTATTAATAAATAAATTGAATTGAATTGAATTATTGAAGCTAGTAGTCTGCGAGGAACAGACCTCGCAAGCTGAAACACACTGAGGAGCAATTCTGCTCCACACGTCGAAGATCCTTATCAGACCTTTAACAAATTTTTATGAGACCAATTTTAAGTTACTCTTCCTTTCAAATAAAAAATTAAACCGGTACACATAAGGTGGAGATGTAGAGTTGCCCAGAATTTGCCCCTTTTTTGGAGGAAATATATCTCATTAACAAACAGGGGATTTTTGGGAGAGGGATCTCCCAAAAACCCCCTACGACAAAAGAAATAAATAAATCTATAAAGTCATATAAACTGTATAGCAAGATTCCTACAAATAATTTGTAAAATACGATCTGTGGAGGAATAACAAACAGATTTAGAGGAGCTACCCTGCTAATTTTTTTTTAATGAATAATCCCAACGACGAATTCTCTATAGTCGAATCCTGTACACCAAGATCGTCTAGATCGGTTGTCAAATACGACATGTAGAGTAGGACTAACAAACTGACAGACGAAAGCAAATTTTGTTTGACTTGAAGCAGACGCTTCGCTCGCTCGGCCTTCTGATTGACATACACCCAAACTTACTTTTTTAGTGCCGACTTTTTTAGAGTTCCGTATCCATAGGTAAAACTCCCTATTACCTACTAAGACTCCGCTGTCCGTCTGTCATCAGGCTGTATCTCATGAACCGTGATAGTTAGACAGTTGAATTTTCACAGATGATGTATTTTTGTTGCCGCTATAACAACAATTACTAAGAAACAGAATAAAATAAATGTTTAAGGGGGCTCCCATACAAACCACAAACCAATGATGGTTTTTACAAGAAAGGCATTAGGTACTTTTTTCTACTTTATTTTTTAGTTGTGTACATCATCTGACGACTCCATTGTATTGTGCCGTTCACTAGGTTGCAAGAAGAATTTTGCTGTAGCTCCTTACATTGGACAATAAATAATTCTACTCTACTCTATCAAACGTGCTCGTTTTTGCTTGATATTGATAACGGCAACAGGTAGACGCTTGAAATATTCACAGAATATTTAGTTATACATATATTCACTTTAAAATTAATAATTATAAATAATTGAATAAAAATAAAACATATATTTAACGGGGGCTCCCATACACAAACGTGATTTTTTTGATAATGGTACGGAACCCTTCGTGCGCGAGTCCGACTCGCACTTGGCCGGTTTTATTATTTTAGTAATAATGCGTGAGAACGCGTTGTTCCTTAAGGCGATTCCCCGAGCCAAACTAGCGCCGCCAAAATAATTTCAAACTTTTCAATGGGCCTATAGCTTTTTTTAATGCCTCTGTAATAGTTTTATTTTGTATAGTTTAGGCAGAGATGCGAAAATAGAGTTTGGTGGCCACAAAGTGCAACTTCGACTACTTAAACTACTACAAACTGAAAATTTTGAAATAACCTTTGTTCAACGAAATAATAAGATAAAAGTGTTTACCTGTATGCGGTTTGTGCACATGCTATAAAAAATTCTGTGTACCACATGTTGATATTTTTGTTAGACATATAGATGTAGAACTCAGTGTATTAAACTATTGGTGAACCAAATAAATATAATAAAATAGGTGGCGGCGCTAGTTTGGCTCGGGGAATCGCCTTAATAAAAAGTACCTAGCCAATTTGGATCAGTTGAACTCCCTCTCGATTGTTTGCAACATTTTGCAGTTAGATCGTCTTTTTCAATTCTAAATACTAACTTAATTAGTTTTTGTGATATATTCTTCACTGAACTGTATTTTTTTTGTCAAAATTTTGCCTATTTATTTAAAGTCAGGTACCTACATCCACGCAAAATACCTCAGACTCAGGGCTCTGTTAATTCAATCACTTTAGACCCTTGAATATATATTATTTTCGCACCTTTATTCACAGACTTCCTTGCCTTTATTACAAGTAAGAGATTTTTTTGAATTTTTCGTGATTTCAGGTCTGTTTCAAGTTATTAAAATTACTTCTAAAAACGACCTGAAGGCATAAAGGCAAACACTATGCACTTCTGTTGCGGATTCAATTTGTGCAAAGGGTAAATTTACTAATATTATGTAATTTGTTTCAGATCCTAGCACCATGCGTAAGAAATTTAACACAATTATACTGTTATTAATTTTATCATCAGAGTTTGCACTAGGAAGAGATTCCAACAAAGCTAAAAGCTACAAACCAAGTAAAGGCCACAACCAAACTAAAGACAAACCTAACAATGCTCGCCTCAAACGATCCGTAGACGAAGATGACGATAAACCCTTTTGGGCCAATCGAGGCAAGAAACAGATTGATGATAATCCTACTTACGGAAATAGAAATGATAACAACCAAGATAAACATTCAAAACTATTAAAACAAAATGATTTGGAGAATGAACCGTTTTGGGGAACAAGAGGCCGACGTGAAAGCACTGAAAGTGATGACGAAGAGTACCCAGAATACATTTCCTACGACCATTCCAACTGTAAAAATTGCTTTGGAACAGTACAAACACACAGCAAAAGTACAAGAGATGATTTTGCGGGACCGTTTTGGGGTATGCGAGGAAGAAGGGACTCAACCGATGTTGAAGAGGAACCTTTTTGGGGTAACAGAGGCAGGAGACAGGAAGATGATCGCTTTTGGGGAATGAGGGGGCGGAGGGAAGATGAGCCGTTTTGGGGCATGAGGGGACGTCGTGAAGAAGAACCATTTTGGGGTACAAGAGGAAGGCGAGAAGATAGCCAACCTTTCTGGGCCCACAGAGGTCGACGGCAAGAATCCGAACCGTTTTGGGGAAACCGCGGGAGACGGCAAGATGATGAACCATTTTGGGGTAACAGAGGGAGAAGGAAAGACGATGATGCATTCTGGGGATCCCGTGGAAGGCGAAAGGAAGATTTAAAAGAAACTATTCTTAACGCTATCAATCATGTGGAAAACAATATTGAACATTTATCCAGACTAAAAAAAAGTGATAGATCGTTCTGGGCAAACAGAGGTCGAGACAGTAAACTGAAGGCGCTGTTCAATAGATACATAAACAAAAATGAGGTGCAGCAAGTAAGTAGACGAATGGACGTAAATTTAAAAAAGCTGGATCCTGGAACTTTGACCGATAGTAGAATGTACGCCGACGAACCAAATTACATTTTAGTTGAAAGAACCAGTCGATCTTCAGGCGAAGCTGATGACCCTTTCTTTATCACTAGGGGTAAAAAATACTATCTAAATTATAATCTATTCAAAGCTGCTAGAGACAGACGCGGTGCTTTAGAAGAAATCGTTAAATCTGTTCGAAACGATCCTTACTATATAGCCAGAGGCAAGAAAGATGATACAAATGCCACTTCAGCAACAACCGACTTTTTCAAATTAAAAGAACTTATTTGTTCTGCGGTAGATGTGATAAATGCACCAAAAGAGAATACTAAAGTGAAGAGGGAAATAGACAATGATAGAGATCGAAGGACTATACTAAATAAACTGACGGCTCAACTACAAAATGACCCGTATTTTGTAAGTAGAGGCAAGAAGAGTATCAAAGCAAACAATGAAGAGAACGTACGTGAATTTGTAACCGAAATTGCTGAAAAATGTTATTAGATTTCTGATGTACCATATTAATAATCGTAATGTAACCGACCTAGCAGTTGAGAGTTTGTGAAAATTTCAATATTTGTGACCTGATAAATAAAGTGTAATTTCTTGAAAAGCATTTTATTCAGCATCTTTTCTCTACCTCAAAACTCAGTTCCCGTTATTATTTGAGATAAATTTACTCAGTCTGTAAGAACGTTTTTTTATGTTTAAGCAAATCCGTATTCCCTTACAGTTTCTTAGTTCAAGATTAGTCTTCCGTAATAACATTTTGAGTTATGTATCGTGTTAAATAAACCTTCAATTCATTTACTAACCAGCCAGGCTAATAATAACAAGTAAATTTAGTGTGACTTCCTTTATTTTCAATACTATAAATAGAGGATACAATATCCAAACATCCTTTAATTTTTTGCTCTTTTACAGCAGGTAACAAATACTTTTGAGCAATCAAAATAAAATCAATTTCGATGGATGGGATACATTCACTTTCATCAATTCGGTATTTTTTTATAACTGTAGCATATTCTAACCATCAGTAAAAAAAATATTACAATACGATTATGGAAATTCAAAAATTTTGTCTGAAAATTTTTCCCTGCTTAACCTCATGTTTTGAGAAAATGTAGATGTTACTGTGCTTACTTCCTCAACTAAAGTTCTTCAAATCTTATACTAACATAAAGATCGACCTGAGTCTTAAAATTGTTAAGAAAACCAAAGGTATATTATATTTCTTATTCGTTTTGTTTTGCATTGCTTAATTGATTGTAACATGATTTAAATCTCTGACTATCACCACTTCAACTCTTAGTCTAACATCAAGATTGTTTGAATAATAACATTTAAGATAAGAATATTGATTGGGTTATATCTAACTATAATGATCTGTTTCTATTACTGTTTCGATAATTTCATTCATTGCTACGGCTACGATATTAAATTCTTATTTTAACATCAAGATCGTTTAAAGTCCATAAGTTATTTCTTAATATTATTGCTTGTTTCAATTACAGCTTTGATTTATACTATTTATTGTTTCAATATCAATTCTTAGTTTAACATCCAGATAGTTTCAAAAAATAATTTGAGATATGAATATCATTGATTTGATCATGTAGACATTTTTTTATTACCATCGTACTTTGTTTCTAAAAATTGTTTCGATTATTTAACATTCATTTCATTGCCATATTAATTAATAGTCTAACATCAAGATTGGTTTGAATCATAAACATGGAGCTAAGAATATCATTATTTGTTATTTCCTATTACTATGGTTTTTCGATTATATAATTCATTGTAATAATTATTCTAACATCGAGATTATTTTTCTATTATAACATTGAGAAGAAAGTCATAGTGTCTATAAATTTGTCTATATCATAATTATTGATAGGTACCATTAAAACATGACTACATTTTCGTGATCGATAAAATATTTTAAAATAAATAATGAGTACGTAAGCACTAGTAACTTGATTGTAACTAAGATAAAACAACTTCAAGGAGCTAAGTCCTTGGGTACACAACATTTTATCTCTACAACATTAATTCTATTGATAATGACACAAAGGTACTTCTGATATGGGGTATTAGGTAGGAAACATGTAAATGTTTCTAAAACATCACTGACTACAAAACGACGACAACAACTTCCTTAGAGCTTTCAAAAGTTATTAGGCCAAATGGTCCAATAATAATACTGCAAAGATGATACTGCATTCCATCACCGACATTTCATGTCCTAGATTAATAATCTCTTCAAATAAATAGCGTACAACAATAAAAGCTGGAATCTAACATTCAAATGAGAACTAGACCATCAATGTCTAGAAAATTAAGCAACACTGAACGTCAATTCCGCTTTTGCGTCTGGATGCTCGCGCATCAACACTTGTGTCCTGTTATGGGGGGGCTATGGTTCATACCCGCCAAATCAGAAGATGGTTGGTCGAATCCTCTCGTCCAGCATCCTCAGTCATCGACGAGCTCCTGAAGTCTTCATAACCATCTCCGCCAGATATAATAAGGGTCTCCTTACTTTGTGCCGTGTCTGTTTGCTTGTGTAGTTTCTCTAGTTTCTCTGCGTTGGTTGATCGTCGGCTTAGAGCCTTGGACTTGAGTGATGTTTGGGCTTTGGTCGGAGGTTTTGGCGCTGCTGGGTTCTCGACGACTGTCAGGAATCGAACGTGGCCGGTGTGGCCGTAGGTAACCCCTGCAAAGATGCGATGTTGTTAAGAAATTGTTCCTATACTAGCGATTTGAAGTTCAAGATTAGAAATAGAATTAATAATGCTGGAAAATCATCCACACGGCATCATTTAGCCCCAATACCTAAGTAGAGCTTGTATTTTTGGTACTACATGACTGAAATACTAAATATAAATTATTAAATATATTTTTTTTTTCATTATAGGTACAGTCAGCTGCTCAGATATGTATACACTCCCTAGTTTTCACTTTTATTTTACTCAGAACTTTTAAAATAAAAGTCGATGCAAACATTTTACGTACTAAGTATTCATCGTACTTGTCAAAATTCGGTATACTTAATAAATTATCAAAATTACCATGCACTTACTATTCAGTCAAATTGAAAACATGGCAGTGTATACATATTTTCGCAGCTGACTGTACATAGAATTACTCAGAACAGGTATTTGCAGATCGTACAAACATTTGTCCCAAGGTGGTAATCGAACCCGCAACCTCCAGCGTCGCAGGTGGACCTTCGCCTGCTGCGCCACATTGATCGTCAAGACAGATAGAATACACAAAGACACAATATAATAGAAGACAGGATGCTGATGGCTTTAATGATGTTAGGTGTGGTAGACCATAACAACGAATACCTATTAATCGTTATAAAAGCACATTAGAATTAGAAGACCCCGTAGATTGGTACAGTCTTCCTATTTGTCACATCGCGTGTCATTGGGTAATAACCAAGAGAAACTGATAGATATCTTAACATCATGATGCTGAAGGGTTTAAAACCGTTATTATGGAAGCTAGTAGCGGAGGGCCGGTGATTGTGGCGATAAGCTTTTGTCCAGCAGTGAACCGCTAAGATTACGATACTTTGGTTAGGTATAGCCGTATTAAAATGATTTACAGCGAAATAAACTTACCAGTAAAAACGGGAGCTAATAAAGCACCAGTCCTAGGGTTAGGAGAGTTGTGCAAAGGCGCAGTTGGAAGAACACCGGCGCTAGTGCTCACCCAGAGAGTGTCGCGGTGGGCTACCTATGCACATGCCTATGATAATGGCGGCGCTGATGATAATAATGTTAAAACTAACTTACCAGCTAACACAGGAGCAATGGAAGCCCCGGTCCTAGGGTTAGGAGAGTTGTGCAAGGGCGCAGTTGGAAGAACACCGGCGCTAGTGCTCACCCAGGGAGTGTCGCGGTGGGCTAACAATGCACATGCCTATGATAATGGCGGCGTTGATGATAATGTTAAAGTTAACTTACCAGCTAACACAGGAGCAATGAAAGCCCCGGTCCTAGGGTTAGGAGAGTTGTGCAAGGGCGCAGTTAAAAGCACGCCGGCACTAGTGCCCACCCAGAGAGTGTCGCGGTGAGCTAGCAATGCTGTGACGCGGAGACACGCCGCTTTGTGCTGGCGGATTATGTCGTCACAGCCTGTAAAAGGAAGATATACATAACTAGCAAGCTAATTTGTTCAGGTTTGTTTAGGGTGTTCTGGTTGTTTTCTATGTATAATAAAACATATCTATCTATGTATTGTATTATATTGGTATATCAGTTATCTTGTATCCATGTTTGTTTGATAATTACTATTTATAAACTTGTTATTTATGTATAAAATTTGACTTGCTAAGTGCTTTTTTGTAAGCCTAAAGAAATAAAGTTATTGACTTTTTGAATAACACAAGCTCTGCTTAGCTTGGGGCTAGATAATGCTGTGTGAATTTTCCAGCATTTTTTTTTTAATTTACTCCTATAATCGTGACGGGAACCGAGAGAGAGCCCTTGCGTCTACATACAAGTGAAAACTTAGTTACAGCAAGGAGCAAGGAGTCAACCTTATCGATCCATAAAGGATTTCACTACTAAATACCTACTATTATCGGAAAAATACTTTCATAACATAAAATAAGTTTAATGCAAGTACTTTGTAAACCTTTTCTGAAATAAAAAACTTATTATTATTATTACATAGGTAAACTTAGTTCAGGTTAGATAGATAGGCCTGTGGTCTCAACACAGCCCGTGATTATCTTTAGAGGCCATCTGAATTTTCAGTAAAAATTTGCAATTCTGCATATTTAATAGTGGACTAAATTCAAGTTGTTCTATTCACCATGCCGCATCTTCGTGACTTGCAGCGTTATGTTGATTTCAGCGAGTCTTGCGCTTGTTTGCGTTGAAGCAGCGGAGTTGTCCCACGTTGTGCAGAGCGAGCCATATCACTCCGCCATCCACTACCATGTGGCTGAGGAACTAAATTCAAGTTGTTCTACTCACCATGCAGCATCTTCGTGACTTGCGACGTATAATTTTAATGTCAGCGAGTTGCTCGCGCGTGTTCGCATTGTAGCAGCGTTGAGTTGGACCGCGTTGTGCAGAGCGAGCCATATCACTCCGCCAGCTACATGTGGTTGACGAAGTAAATTCAAGTTGTTCTACTCACCATGCAGCATCTTCGTGACTTGCGACGTAATGTTAATGTCAGCGAGTTGTTCGCGCGTGTTCGCATTGAAGCAGCGGAGTTGTCCCACGTTGTGCAGAGCGAGCCATATCACTCCGCCAGCTACATGTGGTTGACGAAATAAATTCAAGTTGTTCTACTCACCATGCAGCATCTTCGTGACTTGCGAAGTAATGTTAATGTCAGCGAGTTGCTCGCGCGTGTTCGCATTGTAGCAGCGGAGTTGTGCCGCGTTGTGCAGAGCGAGCCATATCGCTCCTCCGGCGACCGCCATGTGGCTGATCGGCCGAGCCTCGGAGGTTATTTGGAATGTTTCGTCAACCTTCAAAAATATTAAGTATATCAGTTTCCGGTGCTAGAGCTATTTCTAATTAGTATCAAGCTTTTGTTAATGTATTGTTTTACATGATACAAATACTTATTCAGGTTTTTTTTCTGTTAGGTTTATATTTTCATTATCGTTTTGCCAATTTGCCAACACATTTCACTTGTTTCAGTTATTGCTAGATTCATCATCATCATCATCAGCCTATACTAGTCCACTGCTGGACATAGATTGATAATGCATTGTTAGATTAAACAAACGTCATTCAAGAATAATCAACATTCGTGGAAACCTCTATGAATTTTTCGGCTAAAATTAAAATTCCTAGATTTTTTACGACGAAACGTAATACCGTCGTAGTCACCTTCTACAAAGAAGGTAAATTTTTTACTGGTATCCCCTTTGTTTACCATTTTTGCAGCTTTATACGAGATATGATATAGTAGATAGATTGCCTGTGCCCTGAGTTCAGCCTGGTGACAGTGTCGAGACGTCTTCGATTTGCGTAGTTCGATGTCCGCGTTATATACAGGGTGTAACTTGAGGGGTGGATCATCGGTGGCTGGGGGGTGGGGGACCTCAGTACCTATCGATTTAACCCCCATGTATGTTCAGCGATATTCAGTGGTTCAAAAGTTTTTCGGATTTTGACAAAATTTTTACCAAAATCCGAATAACTTTTGAACCACTGAATATCGCTGAACATACATGGGGGTTAAATCGATAGGTACTGAGGTCCCCCACCCCCCAGCCACCGATGATCCACCCCTCAAGTTACACCCTGTATATGCGCTGTATGCACCCAGTTTTATAGAAAAATGTGACCAAACGATTACGTGACGTCACAATACTATCGAGACTTTATACTTCTTTGCGTGAAACTGAACTCGGGGCTCTGTTTTTTTACTGCTATGCTATTATTCAAACATCATCATCATCATCATCATCATCAGCCTATATCAGTCCACTGCTGGACATAGGCCTCCCCTAATGAGCGCCATAGCGCCCTGTCTTCAGCTTGCCGCATCCAGCATCTGCCAGCAGTCTTTCGCAAATCGTCATCCCACCTGGTCGCAGGGAAACATATCAAGCTGTAAAATTTTATTCGCTTTAATTACTTACCAAGAAAATAAATAGATTACCTGCAATGACTGCGGGTTTATAATGTTGATGTAGGCGTGAGTGGCGCACCATAGCTTGCCTCCCGACAGTAGCATACTCCCTACGGGGGCGCTACCAGTACCGACTGGAATCGTCGCCTTTTCTGCCCATGCGCCGTCTGAGAAAGTACACAACTTTGAATTTTAGGAATAGTGGAAATAGGATTCAAATAAGTATAACTAAAATCAATGATCTTGACTGAATATTAATTGCAAAAAATGTCTTGAGCGTCGCGAAGTTTAAAATAGGTTGATCTTAACAGAATTGCAAAAGTCTGTAGTTAGCTCAACTGTTTCAACTGTAAATACTAGTTATAATTTGTTTTTATTCTACCATTGTATATTATTGTTACTTAGGATTGTACGCTGAAAGAATATTCTATACGCAATGACAGTTGTTTTTTGTGCCGTTTCAAAGCGCCTATTTTGTCCGTCCTTGGCATAGAGTTAATATGTACTATATTAACTTTATGGTCCTTGGTATAAAATTGACATTTGTTGAGGCGTAACCAAACAACATGACAACCGTTACATTAGTTATATAGACGGCACGCCAGTTCCCCGTTTATTAGTATTCATCTATGCGCAAGACTCGCAAACGCTTACGAAAATCTAATGGCCTCAATCTGTCATCGATAATATGACCTCCGGTGTACCTCTTTGTATAATGGAGTTCAGTGACTTACCCAAAGAGAAAAAAACCACTACGTTATAGACTTACCTATATCACGGCAGTACACCACAAGTTCACCGCTTCCCAGAGCAACAAACACTTTGCCCTCCATGAAACTGCAAGCAACAAAACGTTTATGTAAAACTAACGAAAATATTTGTATAAAAAGTTTACTACATAGGCAACCCAAGCTCAAAACTGGCTTATTCCACTAATCCCTGTTGACAATCCCCGTCAACGGGGATAAGTGAACTTTTTGTTCATTATTCCCCGTTGACGCCGATGCGAACTCGCAATGGGGATTAGTGAACTAAAAGTTCATGAATCCCCATTGCGTCAAAAAATACTAATACCTATAAGAATCATTATGTTTTTATTTATTTATAAGGTAAGCTGGATTGTAATCGAAACATACGGAACGTATGGATTTGTTACGAACCTAACGGGATTGGTTGTCAGAGTCAATAAAATTTAATTTTAAAGTCGCTTCGCGTCTCGGTGTGAACTGGCCCTGAAAGCCTCTCCCAAAACGACTCCACGAATACCAGTCCTGTGCCGCCTTTTGTTTACTCCTTGGCTTCAAAAATAAACCACAAAACAAACTTACACAATAGCATAAACCGCAGTTTGATGCTGGAGCTTGATCTTATTCTTCTTAACCCTGATGTTGTCCAGACAGTTGTAGACATGTATAGCGCCGTCTTCAGTGCCAAGCCACATTGTCGGCAGGTTGGCAGTACTGCTGTCTTCTGAGGATTGGCGGCTGGCTGGCGATGATAAAGTGCCTGTTGTGACACGGGTGGACGTGAGTGTTAGTGTTAGTAATTTCAAAGCATTATTTTACATGTAACGCGCGTCAACGCACGAGCAAATTTAAAAAGAGTTCAGATGACGAACGCTAACGCGCGTTGCGAGCACCCGTCACTACGCTTCTGTGGTCTAGGTGGCATTGTATAAAAACAAAGACCACTAAAGTTTTAAAACTGATGTCATTGATTTGATTGAACCATTAAGGTTTAGAATTCTATATTCTAAAAGAAGATCAAGACAAAACCAAACCAATAATAATTTGATGTTTTTACATAAACTAAAAATCGCCTTTCTCTGTTATCTCAGGAATATTTTATATGAGAGTATCCCGGACTCATTCTCTATTCAAAAGCAAACAAAAGAAATATCAAAATTAGAGAACACGCAGAAAAAAAAGAGCCTTCTACTTTCTTCACATACTTTATCGTTTAAAAATGTACATACCACTGATTTTGAAATTACTTGGTAATATGTTTTAATCATGGTTTCTTTAATTTGACTGTAGCTAGGCAAAAAAATGGACAGTTTGAACTTGAGAATAGGCCAAACTATTCCAGAATGCAGCTCTCGAATTCAGACGAAGATATAACTTAGGGGAATTTTATTTACACATCAAGTTATTGACGGATATCAAATTATGGATTAGTAAGCAAGCAATAGGTACATGCAGGAAGAAGGAAACATTTACCCAGCATAGATCGTCCAGCTGAAGTAGCGTTAAGAAAATAGTTACGGTTAAAATAGTTATATACTTACATGAAAAACATCACACGAAGTCAGAAGGCCTATTTTAAGTCTCCAAAACACGTAATCGA
This sequence comes from Eupithecia exiguata, assembly GCA_947086465.1. Taxonomy (NCBI): domain Eukaryota; kingdom Metazoa; phylum Arthropoda; class Insecta; order Lepidoptera; family Geometridae; genus Eupithecia; species Eupithecia exiguata. The sequence goes on from OX352246.1 coordinate 3,326,574, forward strand.
TTGTTTCATTTGTACGAAATAAATTGTATGCACAATCTTCGATTGTACGCAATCGATTATGCGTTTTATGTCAATAGGTACTCTAACTCGGTGCATTAAAGTAGGTACAGTGCGCGTCAGAATTAAGTATCCCCCTTGTCTACAAAATATTTTCTAACTTCTATTCGCTTGTGACTAATTTTCAATGCAAAAACTTATCAAGCCGCTAAGGATCGAACCACCCACCCTTTATATGGAGACTCGAATTCTCGGCATTAGATCAACTGAGCTATTTAGCTGTTGGAACAATGCGTCCAATTTTGTCTTTCGGTCTAATTCGTTCCTATTTTAATGCCAAGACTTACATTTTTTTATGGATGCGGGTAGGGTTTGACTTTGTCGTTTGTAGCGAACAAAGTAATTGTCACTCGTCTTATTCCGTGTGGTTTGCTTTGTGCATATTTAGCGAGAGATTGAAATATTGTTACCAATGTTCTTTCGTTGTAAACAAATTATTTTTGATTAAATTATCACAATCTATTATGAAAAACCTTTCACTGTTTACAGATATTATTTGTTACTAGCAGCGCCTCGCGGTTTCACCCGCGTAGTTCCCGTTCCCGTGGGAATTCCGGGATAAAAAGTAGCCTATGTCCTATTCCAGACTATAATCTATCTCTGTACCAAATTTCATTCAGATCCGTTCAGCCGTTCTGGCGTGATAAAGGAACAAACATCCATCCATCCATCTATCTATCCATCCATCCATCCATCTAAACTTTCACGTTTATAATATTAGTGAGATTATGGTTTATCAAAACAATTATTTCGTTATAATATCATAGATTTATACGTAGTAGTTATTGTATAATATTGTAGACATAATTATAGAATATTCTTTTTTGTAATTTTTTTTTTCATTAACTTGCAATTAAGCCTATAAAGAATAATATCAATTAAAAATCTTACATATTGCAAAAAAAATAGATAACAATTAATAAAAAAAAAGAAACACCGCTCACGAGATTCGAACCATGTCACTCTTTTCATGTCTTGCATTAATTTGCCTGTTACTACCGCAAGGTCAAGTTGATACTTAGCGAATCCATCGAATTTTAAGTAAGGTTACCAATTTAAATGAAATTAAAATTAAACAATTCATACAAAAATTACATTTTAATGATACAGAACATACAATTTTTGTTGGAAACGTCAAAAATATGAAAAGAAAATGGAAAATTATAAAAAAACATGTAATTTCGATCACCCAATCTCCAACGATCGCTGACAGGATTTGAACCCACATACATTGAGATAGGGGGATACTTAATTCTGACGCGCACTGTACATTAATTGGACGAAACGAAACTCAAAAATTTGTGTTAGAGGATTAAAATAGGCCCCCTGTTTATGATAACAATAATAACATAGTATAGTAAAGATAGATTTAGGGACTCAAAAGACTAAGTAGATAAAAATACAGGTAAGACAGACAGATGAACGTTAATCACGGACTTCAATGTAAATAGCTGCAGTGCTTGGTTCCGTCTCAGGCAAAATTCAATCAGAAAATCATAAAAAATCCGGCAACAACGAAACCCCTTTGATGAAAGGTACAGAACACCGACAAAATCTTAATTAATACCATTGTATTGTACGGTAATAGTCATTACTATAACCGTAAATCTTCTACACAAAGACTTCACCATAGATCTTCTACACAGTGGCTACGCCGTAGACCCTCTACAAAATGGATACGACGTAGACCGTCTACAAAATGACTACGCCGTAGACCATCTAACGAATTTCTACGGCGTAGACCCTCTACACAATTACTAGGACGTAGACCATCTACAGAATAACTACGCCGTAGACCGTCTAAGTTATGACTATGCCGTAGAACCTCTACACAATGACAATGACGTAGACCGTCTACGTAATGACTACGCCGTAGTTATTATTATTATTATTTACATCGTTAAGTTTACATTCCATATTGTAATTTTTTATTTGTGTCATCTATAGGTGTTTTTATCTAATAAAAAAATATTAAAATACTGACGAACATTTAGATACAATACGTAGTGAATAGATCAAAAGAGACATAAAGGTAAATGTGGGTGATGAAACGGACAAAGAAGTTGATATACAATATGTACCTATTCTTTCAGTTGTATGCTTACCAGAATTGATGCCCATTGCTTGTTTATCCACGGCGGGATTGGAGTTACTCTTCATCACAGGGTGAACCTGAAAATTTACAAAGATGAAACATGTCAGTTTTAGAGAAAATTAACAGTGATGAAACATGTCAGTTTTCTTGCAACGTTTACTAAAACTTTTTAAACTGTCGCGATTCGTTGACATAATATTAAAGATTATTTATCAGGATTATTATCAGAAGGTAGACGATAAAATATCCGATAAATAATCTTTAATACGTTTACTAAAGTTGTTGTTGAGTCTATTGTCTTGTTCTATCGCAAAAGATAAGGATCTTTTGCGACGATTCCTCATCAAGCCTTTATTTTATAAGATGAAATTCGGGTTTAATGTAGTCTACATAACATTTTTTATGTTCCCTTTTTTCAAAATATGAAATCAAAATAATCACTACCTGCTTACTTATTTCGTTTCCGCACTCAGTATTTCACGTTTATCTATCTTCGATAAATTAATGTAGTTTCTGCATAAAGACATAGATGGCGTGGCAGACAATCTTCCAGCCACCGCCAGTATAAGGGGAGCTCAAGCTTTTGTTATGACTGTGCGTTAGCGTCCCTCGGTTCATTGACGCGGTGAGCGAGGAATTCAGTCCGACGAGACGGTATCATATTCCTGACTGCGCTCTGACTAGACCTCTCTGTATATTTCAATTTTGTAGTGTCGTCATTTGACAATCGGTGGCAAAAACTAACCTAAACAATTATCTATTTCTATTTGAGACGGTAGGTTACTTCACATCACACGAACCTAGCTGCATATCACGAACTCATGACGTAGTTTTTCTATTTGACGATAGGTGGCGCTAAAACAAAAAACTCGTGGTGTAGTTCTTACCTGTATGTTTTGGCCAGTATGCGGCGAGCTCAAGCTTTTGTTATGACTGGGCGTCAGCGTCCCTCGGTTCAGAGACGCGGTTAGCGAGGAATGCAATCTGACGGTCACAGACTCTTGACTGCGCTCCGACTGGGCGTCAGCGTTCTCACTCGATGAGCCGTCGTCATCTTCGTCGCTTGATGATGAGCTGAAAGATTGGGGTGGTGGATAAAATAATGTTGTGATAAGTGGCCAGAATGACGCCTTTTCCTACAGAAAAGTGTAAATATTTTTGAAAGAATCTGCTGACTGTAATATAGCCCTGTTGAACCCAGATTCGGTAGAATAAAAAAAACTGGTGAAATTATTCAATATTGAATTTAGCTCCGATCAGAGTGATCGTAGCTGATCTGAATTTTTTTTTAAGTAATGCCAGACAATTCACACAGTATCATTAAGCCTAGCCACAAGCTAAGCAGAGCTTGTATTATGGGTAGGTACCTACTATATAACTGATAGTGATAATCTAAGATACTTAATACATTGGTGGAATCTGCCCCTATATTGCACAGAACTTTCCTGCCCCGGGCCAGCCTGGCTAACATGCCTGAAGTTTTTCAATCGATGGGTATTGTCAAGTGTATTATTTTAAGTGCTTGTAAGATCAAATTCCTATAGTACGCGCATCTGTGGCGTCATCTAGCAGATTTCCGTCGGGGCCCTAAGTGAATGCTGTCCCAGTAGTTCCAAGTGCCGATGAATAGATGTCGCCACTTCTCAGTTTAAAAAAGAAAATTACAAAAACAAATTAAATTACTATGTACAATTGAAACAGCTGATTTAACTGCAGACTGTTGGAAACAATCTAGTGGTAGTTTAACTTCTCCGTTTTGGTGGACAGGTACCAATCGTTATGTATAAAACTCACCTATCAAGTCTGATATTCTTGCAGCTGTCATCAGGATCCGATACACTGATCCCTGGCTTCACGGAGCAAGCGCTGGCCATCGCACTGGTACTTCTGGAAAACGAAAGAAATAGGATCAAGGCTAAGTTGGAAGCCATCTGCGAAAAGCTGCAGGCAAATGCTGGATGCGGAAGGCTGAGGTTTGGGCACTATGACGCGTTATAAAGAGAGACCACGGTCCAACATTTACTAGTAACTGTGTTAGTTAATGCTAAACGGCGGCGGTCTAGCATACCTCCCCAGGAATTATATGTTACAATACAATGCAAATATTCGTTTTACAATGCAAATATTCTTTTCACTTTTCTTGCTCAAGAAGTGTGTCAATATACATAGCGTAGCTTAGCGGGCGTAAAATTTGTTTTTAAGATCTGTGGTTATATAAAGTAATATTTCTTTTTAATTTTTATTTGAAATCATCATCCAGTACAAGACATTCGTCCTCTTACATAAAGACTCGACTTTTTGGTATTCCATTTACAAATTTTATTTGAATTTATTTTTGAAAATGGAAGTGAAAGCGCCTTCTTGGTCACTGTTGGATGTTTTGTATGGTGATTCTTCCTCCATGGTAGAATGCGTAGGTATGTAGTGACTTTGCGTTGCGCGAAACGAAGACACAAAAAAGTTGGTATCAATAAGCGCGAAATCTCTGGAATGTTTGTTTACTACAAATTTAATTTAAAATGATCATCAAGCGAAAATTAATTTGATCATATTCAAATGGGTCAGAATGGCAAAGAAATAATTAATATGATTCTAATATCGTTCGTTGAGGTAAACACCTCGTTACCTCAACGAACGATATTAGAATCATTAGGAATGAAAAGGAATGAATACAAAGGGGAAATTAAGTATTGTATTTGGCTGGTACTTACGGAATATCCACAGTCTGCTGCCTCGTAAGCGCTGGAGCGGCCGGCACGCACGCCACACACAGGATACGTGCGTTGCACACGCCGTTGCACGACGTGACTTGAGGCCTTGGAGACAGTGTCAGCACGCACACTTGGCCTACGTAGCCGTCGCTGTTGCACACCTGGGTGGGAATAATGGTATAAGGTAGTCTGACCAATGAATCGCACATGTTTTGTTACTTTTTAGGGTCCCGTACCCAAAGGGTAAAAACAGGACCCTATTACTAAGACTTCGTTGTCCGTTTGTCCGTCTGTCCGTCTGTCACCAGGCTGTATCTCATGAACCGTGATAGTTACGACAGTTGAAATTTTCACAGATGATGTATTTCTGTTGTCGCTTTAACAACAAATAAATATTTATAATATTTATTTTATTCTATTTTTTAGTAAAACGAAGGGTTCCGTACGGAACCCTTCGTGCGCGAATCGGACTCGCACTTAGCCGGTTATCTCACTAATATTATAAACGTGAAAGTTTAGATGGATGGATAGATGGATGGATGTTTGTTCCTTTATCACGCCAGAACGGCTGAACGGATCTGGATGAAATTTGGCACAGAGATAGATTATAGTCTGGAATAGGACATAGGCTACTTTTTATCCCGGAATTCCCACGGGAACGGTAACTACGCGGGTGAAACCGCAAGGCGCTGCTAGTATTTTTATAAAGTAGTGTAGAAGTTCTGTGCATCGTGGTGTACCAACCTATATAGTAAAGAGTGTTTATAACTGCCACGGAAGACTATGGCTGCAGTTACTCGCTGAGCTTCTGTAGCTCATGATTAGTTTCGGTTGTTGAGGCTAGCCGCACACGTCCTATTTTTTATCTGATAGATGGGCGTACTCGACTATTCGAAGGCGATTTTTGTATTTACAAATGTATGGAACGAACGCTTTCAGATAGTCAAATATGCTTATCCATACACATTTTCATCCGACAATCAGACAAAAAAATCGGACGTGTGCGGCCGAGGCGGCCTGACTACAGAATTTGAATTAATTAATATTAAGATTGAATGTTCATTTTTACCCAAACATCCATAGAGCAAAAAAATTAGTCACTTCTTGTATTCCGTGCAAACATCAAACGAATGCCCTTTCGGCAGGAGGGAATGAATGACGCGGACGGCAAAAATAATGCAGCATAACCGTTGATATGGCTTGTGATGATGAATGAATGACATGAAGGGAGGTTCATTCGTACCAAAACATCAGGCGACTGACCTGGAGGCGGTAGGGTGGGCGCGGCGCACGTGAACCGACATGAATGACGCGGATGGCAAAATAATGAATACGGCATAACCGTTCATATGGCTTGTGATGATTAATGAATGAATGACATGAAGGAAGGTTCATTAGTTCATTCGTACCCAAACATCAGGCGACTGGCCTGTAGGCGGTAGGGTGGGCGCGGCGCACGTGAACTGCAGACCAGCACGAGTCTTCCGTATCGGGACTGGTGAGAGGAACTCTGGAGCTGGTCTCTCTTGCCCATAGATACCTGAAAGAAGTAAACAATTTGGTTGTTTATTAAAAACTGAAAACAACCTTTTTTTTAAGTTTTTCGAGACAAATAAGTATTTGTTGTGTTTGTTAGTGATAAGTATCACTCAGGAATAATTCTTTAGGGGACCACCTCGAGATCAATTTCCATCAGCGCAGTAGCAAAAATGTGCGTTCAAATGATCTCGCTCTTTCAATAAAATCGCTTCTTCCACTTGTGGACAAAAAATTGAAGCGAACCAAATCAAACAATTTGACTTAGACAAGTCAAATTGTTTGATTTGGTTCGCTTCAATTTTTTGTGCTCATTTTCAATTTTTTCAAAAGTGCTTTTTTGTAAGCCTAAAGAAATAAAGTTGACTTTTGACTTTTGAAATGGAACTTAAGAGGCGAACCTAGCGTGATTGATTGTCAAACCAGGACTAGATGTTAGTAGGTACTCACGGGATTCCCGTGGTTAAGGATCCGGCGACTTGCTCGCAACTTCAATTCGTAAACTATTATGATTCGTAATACCAAAAATGATGACTGAAAACTTTGTGTATATTCCATATTGTGTTGTTATACGTGATTGATTGTCACTCGAGCCTGTCAAAAGTCTGTTAAAATTAACGCGTGGACGGAGTTTAACTAGTTTAAAACATAAAACTTACATAATTTCTGCTTGGTTTCGTTGATCAGCTCCTCCCAGCTGTTTCTTTTGTCCGTCTTCGGGAAAATCAACGTGAGATTTTCAAGTCCACTTCTGAAACGAAAAATATAAAAAAATGTAGTACTTAGGTAATTAAAAGAAGTAAAGGGTGTGTAATTGCAAGTTTTCAATTTATTTTATTCAATAGCATATAACTTTATCGAGATATAGTTCTGTGGTTAAAACACTAGACTGATTTTAAAATACAGTCGACGGGTGATCATATGTAGGCATTGATTTGCTCATTTGAGGATGCAGCCTACTATTTCTAAATATACATTTACTACAAATGTGGGGTTCTGTGGTTGATCAATCTGTAGTTTTTTTTCATCTAAGGTAGAATACCAAAACGTGGTGGTATAGTGGCGCTTCTGCGACGATATCATTGTCATAATGAAGCGATTAATTTAGCAGAAAAATGCTGCTTAAATATGCTTGCATTATGTAACAATTATATTATTAGATGTTGACTTGTTATTTAAATATTTTATAAGGATTCGTGTATTTTTTTAAATATAATTAACAATTTAGTAATTTAAAAATGTATAGTGACTCCAGGAAAACTAATTTGCATGCCTAGACTAAGGCAATACATGTACGGTATCTACCTATTCTATAATCAAGACCATTGTGACCCGTGTGTGCAAATAAATGATCTGTATTTCTGTATTTCTGTATAGAAAGGCCCCAGGCCGGAGGGCTTCCTTAACGTTTGCCATGTCACGCTCTCCAGAGCGTGACATTGCAGTGCGGATTCAAATCCCGGCAAAATCGAAATATTTGGGAACTTATAATTTTTTTTTATACCACCGAGGAGGCAATTTTTTTTTCTTATGACTTACCTTGTATCACTTCCATTCCCTGTTGTAATGATCAATAGATACAGATATTATTAACATCTATACTTACGAAGTGTTCAGTGCCAGCTCCATATAACAGAGCTGCGTGTCACTGTTCTGTCTATCCGCGAGTTGCTTGTTCACAGAATGGAGCATCTCCCTGACTATATCCTCCAATTGCGTGTGTTGCGAGTGCAAGGCTGCCACGTGCTCCGATATCTGGGTGAGGGTGCCGACGTCTTCTGTCAGAGTTTCCACTTCGTGCATTATCCGCCTGAGGTTCTCGTCTTTGGCTGTGGAGTAAAAAGGTTTAATATCTTTAAGACTTTGAAGCACATTTTCGTCCATAAACTTTTTACTCTTCTATCCTCAAATCCACATGTTCTGTTAATCACAACGGTGGTTTATTTTTAACCGACTTCGAAAATAAAAAAAAGAGGATGTTATATGTTGGGCTGTGTGATTTTTTTAATGTATCGTATCGATTACTTGGAAATCATTGAAAACCGTGGAGATCATTTTCAATAACAATTTTCCATGGAAACCATTTGTTAAAGTGATTCTCATGTAATGATGTTTAAGATACGTTTTAGGGCGCACATATCAAATATTTGAGGATCAAACTTTTATGTGACCTCGCGAACGAAAGAATCATAAAAACTATTGGCATTGGCTAAGATATCAACAGTTTGTTTTGTTGGATTTAGATAAAGCTATAAACGAGTCAAAACTCAACATGGCTCAGGCTCCATGTTCATTAGCTCTAAGCCACGCTAAAGCACTTTTTAAGTACTTTTTAAGTATTTAATTTTCTGACGGACGTCCTAAAAAATTTTTTACATGGATTTTTTTTTTAAATTTTAGTACCAGCTTTTGCCCGCGATTTCGCTCGCGCTTTCCCGGGATAAAAAGTAGCCCATATCCGTCCCGAGATACCACTTACATCCCTGCCAAATTTCATTAAGATCCGTTCAGCCGTTTAGGCGTAAAAGGTAACAGACAGACAGACAGATAGACTGACAGAGCTACTTTCGATTTTATAATATTAGTATGGAAGTATTGCAATTTCATACAAACAATTTACTACATTTCTATTTCGAATATAATTTCGAATCTAAAATGTACGCTACAAACTTGTGCCTGCAAAACTTTTAAACTTTATCTCACTGAGAATATTCCGATGCTAATATTGCAAGCACGAGTAAAGCTCGAAACACCTAACTTAATTTTCAAACCAGGTCAGACCAGCGACGTCGGCGATGCGAACTGATGAAGTTACGTCGGAACTTGCACGGCACTCTACTGTATGTTTACTCTTAAGCGACTTCTCACACGAAGCTGTTTAAATTACGTGACTATGCAATTTAAATAATCAAATACATAATTTGGTTGTTTTGAAAAACTAAAAAGCGACTTTAAATTCTTTAGTATTTAAACAGGTTTTTGAAAGAAAGAAAATGCATTTCGATCCTTATCTCGGAAAGAGTATTTTTGCTTTTCGATATCTGAGTGCAAAAGCCGTTTTAGAGCATCGTGTGCACGATGTTCAAAATTCAATTTACTTTATCCTCTAGCGGGTAAATACGGCTTTTGCACTCAGATATCGGAGCAAAAATACTCTTTCCTCGCTGAGCTGGGATGAAAAGTTGCACTCGAGTGCAAAGATTTTTTACCTCGTGCTCTTTTGATTCCCTCGCTAACGCTCAGGATTCTAATTTTTTAATCACTCGCTACACTCGTGATTCATTTTAGAATCCTTCGCTTGCTCGATCATCAAAATTGAGCACACATAGATGGTATCGCGGAAAAGGACCTTTTACTACTTTTTATACCGACACCTGACTTTAATATTTAAATTATAAATTGAAGGTCCCACACCCAGCAATCCATAGCTTCAACCCATCAAGACACTGTTAGTGATTACTGCGTACATACGGAACTTTGCGTACATACGGAATGTTGTATAATTGACGGTAGATAAGCAAAATTCAAATTACTTGTAAAGACAAATGTCACCTCAGTCTGCCTGTGACCATGGAAGCTGAAAAGCCTCCGAAACGTCAGGTTATAAACAAAATATAAAATATACGCGATCAATCCGGTAAAAACAGTGTTTTATTATAAATTGAAAATACAACTGCCGATACACAAAATCGGCAGATTGAATATTTTGAGGTCTTACTCGATTTCGATATCGCTGCGAAAGGAATTAACTTCGTTTTTTAGAACTTACAGCTTTCAAGTAGGTATTTGTTTTTATTGAAATTAGAATTGTGAGCTAGATTTCAACAAACTTGGCTGGTCATCAAGCATGACACATGTGTATGAAGATACTTATTCGGGTAAGTAAGTATGGGTTAACGCTAACTTTACCTATGTATCTCTATATAACTAGATTTTCTTTATGCTACTTATTAACTTTCTCTATTGAAAACTTACGTTCTATAACACGAAAGCAGCAGAAAGAGAAAGAAGGAGATTAAGTTAGTAAAAATAAATACATAAGAAATGAAACAAGTTCTCAAAAATCTCAATTTCAAATTTTTGGGTACTTATTTCATTTCTTAGAGATACCCAAAAGTGCGGGTAAGCACACAGAGTAAAAAAGTTTTGCTTTTTTACTTTTATCGAAGTTCATAAATACATAATAAATAAGTCACTACCAATTTTCAAGGATATGGTAAAGAAACACTTTTTATCCTCTTGTCACTGAACACGCCCTTGTTTTCATATTTTATTGTAAGTAGATAATAGGTATATATTTATAGGTTAGGTATGTATGTATTTTTATGTATTTATATGTATCTTATATATGAAATATTGAGTTAATATGTATACATTTATAATTAATACCATTAGATGCACACCGATCTTACCCCATATATATCCAATAATCCTATCCATACCAGGTTGTCTGGCAGAGATCGCTCTTGAGCGATAAGACCGCCAATTGTCACTTATATTGTTATTGTTTAATTTGTAAATTCTTTTTAGTTTTAAGTGTGCAATAAAGTATGTTCTATTCTATTCTATTCTAATAGGATTTTTACACAACTTCAAATAGCCCAAAGCAAGATGACCATGACGTGTTGTGATCGCCAAATCAGCTGAAATACCTACATAAACAGGAACTAGGTACTTACACACACCCAAACCCGGAACACAAAATCTGCAGATTATAGAAACATTTTGTTCTACGAAGGGAATCGAAACATCGACCTTTAACGTCTCGGCCGGACCGTCCACTATGCCATAGATATCGTCAGAATAGGATTTCCCATACGGCGTTACCCCGACCCAAACTAGCGCCGTTACCTACCTATTTTATCTTATAATTACGTTGAACAAAGAAAATTTTATAAAATTCTTTGGTAGTTTGTGATATCTATTACAAGCTTTTTTGATACCTCTGCAATAGTTAGATTTTATATAGTTTGAGCAGAGATTCGAAGTTGCTCTTGGCGGCCACAGTTTTGAAATTTCCTTGTTCAACGTAAAAATAAGATTTTATAGTTGGCGGCGCTATTTGGGCCGGAGTAACGCCTTAATGAAAATTTACGCGCTACGTAATGAAAATTTATAAATAAATAATGATGATCTTTTCACAGAACATCATCTAACCAAAAACAAAGCAGAGCTTGCGTTATAGGTACTAGATAACTGATACACGTATTAAAATACAATACATAGTTAGATATTTTTCATCATACATACAAAACCACCGGAACACCCTGAACAAATATTAGCAGATCGTAATACCGAAGCTAGAATCGATTCAGCAACCTCCTGCGTCGCAGGCGAACCTTAGCCCACTGCGCCACAGAGGTCGTCATTAAGAGAAAAGAATTATAGAATACCTTTTATAATATCGAGATCTGCCAACGATAGCCTCATAAGCAGTTTGTACTTGTTGCCCTCCATCTGACTCGCTATGCCAGTCTGGTAAGTCCTGGAAATAACAAAAGTACTGTTCAAGCATAACCAACTGGATTACGTAAGAGCAGGCTAAGGCTGCCTTAGCTATTGGAATAACAGCAGTTTCCTTCTGTGTATTTTTCACACTTCCGCTGCACACACCAATCCAGTTCAGTATATTTTAAAACATAATGTAAAACACAATAAAAGACGTAAACTAAGTTTAACTCGGTAGCGTATTTTTATCTTTTAAGCTTTCTGTTTATTCAGTTTTCGTTTTTTTTTTCTAGCTTATTTGTTAATCTACTACCTTTTTTTATTATCATGGCAAACAGACTACGTATTCGATACCCCGCGAAACAGGCCTAGCCTAGTGCGGGAGTCATTGTTAATCATTATTATCAACCGAAACTACATTGTAATCCTATGTTCATAATGGTGTATAAATGAGTTTATGGAAAAAAACTTATTAGTTATTGTATTTATAATCTGTTAAAGGCGGTAAATATTTTTCTAAAATGAATCTTTTATAATAAGTAATGAATAAATCACAAAATATGACAAATAAGGTTTAAATCGTTTTAGCAAAATATAACTTCATTCCAATGAATTGGCAAGGTTTTTAACAAAATGCGTAGGTACGGTGTAGGTACCTACTTATCAATGTATGCAGGATGAGTTTTTTTTTCAGGGCCACTGAAGGGAAGCCTGAAACCGTGCGAGTTATCGAAAAGTCATGCTAGGATTTACGTGCTCGATTCAGAAAAAAAAGTTCTGTTTTTAAAAAAAGGGAAAAAAATTATATCCTTGAATGCGAATGAGTAATGGCGCAATGACACGCAATCCTCCAACATCCGAAGTCACTCTGTAAAGCCTGTGAAAATCCCAGGAACATTCTGCGCTTCTGGACGGAGTTAGGCTGGCTACGCTAGCAGAACAAAAGTGAGTTTTCGAAAATAAAAAAATGGGTTCCTTGTTCCATAAAAATACTTAATATAACTTTACGAATTCAGAATATATTTTAGAGCCGGTAAAAAAAAATATATTTCAAAGCGTGTTTTTCGCATAAAGAAGGCCGGTATTTGTGAAGCCAACCTGGATAATTCTTTAAAAAACAAAGAACAATCGCGTCATTTTTGCAACCGATGACCGTCAACCAATGATGTTTTTTTACATAAATCATCATTGCCGTCAACCATCCGTCAACCCATCACGCGAGAGGACGACCTAGTTTTCGTCGGTCGATTCTCAGGCACCACTCGATCGAGGTTTTCCTCCAGCGGCCGTCACCTCATTTGGCCAAGTACTTTGCCCTATGCCCTGCTGTATACTAAGCATACTCCAAACATAGATACGGAATCAAAACCTTCACGTTTTAAATTGGATGTAGACGCTAAAGTTCACTATCGATTGACCCAGTTGCAATTCTGGCATTGAATTTAAAAATATTCCGATAACAATTTACGATTCGCAGAAAGCTTAATAGAGATAGATAGGATAGCATCCATTCCACTTACAATCATCATCATCATCATCAGCCTATGCTAGTCCACAGCTGGACATAGACCTCCCCTAATGAGCGCCATATTCCACCTACAATATTGGATTTGAATTCTAGGAACCAGAACTGAAGTCGAACAATATTCGCTTCACAGAATTCAGGATATCAAGCGAATAATGAAGTACTATTTGTAGTGTCTCCAGCTCTTCTATGTGTGCAGGTAAAATTTGCATACTGTCTTTACTGCCGATACCATGGTCCAATACCTCTAATAAAACATAAAGGATCTTACTTTTTGTCAGGCATTTTGAAGTGGTAATGGTAGTTTTTTATTTATTTTATCGCGGGGAGGTGTAGGAGAAAGCAAGAGCGGATTTGTATAGTTTTCTAAACAAATATGGTCTAAAAATATCTAGTTATCAAAGAAGCTTTGTGTATAGACCTTTGTTTATTAGCAGAACTTTGATAGAGTTTGTCCTTTGAAATGTCAGTCAGCTTTGAAACATTTGAAATTTCATACTTTTACCACAGAATAATGGTAACTTTAAAACTTGCTTCATCCAGTATTGTCTATCGTTGTAAAAATTAGACAACATTATTTTTATGTTAATGTAAGTTTATTATAGTGTTTGTTGGTTATGAAGGCATTGGTATTATTGTTTTTTTTTGAGGGACTGTCTTTTTTGTTCTTACATGTCTAGTCCATCCCAATGATTCCTGGAAGAGATCGCTCATAGCTATAAGGCCGCCTTTGTACTTCGTCTACTCTAAGCCTCTATTTCTGTATTGTTTTCTGTCTTTGTGTGCTACAATAATGTATTGTCTATCTAACTATAGGTAAAGTACTAAGTTCAAATCTTGAAAAATATTACACAAAAGCTTTGCTTGCCAGTTTTAGTGTAAATAGCAATAATAAAAAAAAAATCATACCGAAGTTTTGACAACCAGTCAAGTTTCATACTTGAAGTTACTCGTACCGCCGCCAGCTACTTGTGGCGGTACCACGGTACGAAGCCTAATGCAGTTTCCAACTACGACGTTGTCAAAGGACATATAGAGGGTAGTTCTAGAAATTACTCCGCAATCTCAAAGGAAAATAGAGAAGTTCTAGAAACTCTATTCAAACAGCCAACTCTATAGCTACGAGTATATAGAGGACTATATAGAACTCTGTTCAACAACGTTGCAACTCGGAATTACGTTTCCCGGAATCCGTTATACAACTCTGTTTGAGTTTCAACTATTTGCTGTGAAATACGAAGTTGAATTTACCAAGAGCTTTTTGTGAAAGGGCTTCACGGAATTACAGCTATGCCGTGAAAATAATTGCATTCGTGCTTCTGATGTAGGGAAATGAATATCATAAAGCTCGGGAGCTTTTGGATTTAAAAATCTATACGTTATTTTGTTTTTTTTTAACTTGTAAGTTACTATGGTCTGTCGAATATTTTACATCGTACATAAAATAAAAATTAAGCTTTATATAAGAGCTTTTCTGGAATTAATTTCAAACTTCCTCAAAAGTTTTCGGGTTTCATGAAAAGTTTTCAACAAAAGGTACGAGTTTTTATGTATTCATGTTGTAATTCTGAACTGTGCGAAACTAGAATTATTGTTTATGTTTTCCTGGGGTTGCAAAAGATATGCGTCACTCGAAGGCTTATTTATAGTCTCTCCCCAATTCCTCACAACACTGGTTTAGACGAAATCGTCTTTCCAATATTAGTAAATACATACGGAGTAGGCTTCTTCGTCGTGATCGTCCACCACTTTGTACTCGTAATCAGCAAGGAGTCGTTACACAAGAGCAGAGCCCTATCTTTTACAGCAACCTGCGCCGCCGGCATTGATACCATCTCATGCCGTAAAAACGTCCTACCTGATATTACCAGGTTTGACAGTCTTTCGATCATCAGTCCTAGTTCTGTCAGTGTTTGCTGCTATTGTTCTAGCATATTTTGCCCCACTACTGGCAGCAGGCTCACCTAAATCCATTTAGTCATTTACGCTGTTTAATGTGTCTGATATCGCCAGGTTTTATAGTCCGTCGATCATCGACTTAGCTCTCTTAGGATTTGTTGCTACTGGTCTTACGTATTTCATCCAATTACTGGTTAAACACTGTCCCATATTGTCTCGATCAACCCATTCTTTAGCTGCCTTCCAGTCATCTCTATTGAAGTTAAAAAGATTGTGCTCTATAAAAATATTACTAGTTTACTTATCAAAACTACTTACGGAGTAGGCTTCTTTATCGTCCCCGTCCGCCGCTTCACACTCGTTATCAGCAAGGAGTCATTGAACAAGAACAGAGCCCTTTCCTTTACAGCGCCCTGCGCCGATGGCATAGACACCGTCTCATGGCGTAAGAACGTCCTATCTGATATCGCCAGGTTTGACAGTCCTTCGATCATCTGCTCTAGCTCTCGCAACGTCTGCTGCTGTTGTTCTATTTCGAGACTCTCTCGTTCTGTACAGTTGATTAGTTCTAGAAGTTCGTGGATCTCTTTCTGCGCTTCTAGGAGGAGTTTGTGGTCTGGGTGGATTTGTTCTGTGGAGAAAAAGTGTGGTCAGGTCAATTTGTCTATCCAGTCGCTAATCAAGAAGGGTTAGGTAATGTCTTTCTCTAACAATTAAAGAAAGAAGTCGTGTAAATAACGCCGGCACGGACCAGCATGCTGTCCTGTTTTGATCATATTTGATCAAATGACAAATGTGATCTGAGCATGCTATGCCGCTGTCAGTTTTAAACATTTTCTTTAACTAGGTATAAGACTTTAACAGCCGGTTTTTCGTACACGCGATCGAATCTCTTGTAAAAATTGTTATTTCTCTCGAATTGACGTTGACAAGAGATTCGATCATTTATTAGTAGAATTTTTTTGAATTATTGTACGGACCTAAGCTAGCGCATTTTTGCCGACTTTGAAGCGAATAATTTCAGCCTCTTACAGTAACTAAAATATCCACGACAAAATTTTCAATTCAATTTAAATGAAATCCAGGTAAAAGTAGGTCGTGTCGGTCCAAGTCCAGTAAATTGGTTGCGTCATACTACAGGGCTCCCAGCTTACTGCGTCACAGCAAATTGCAATTCCATCTCGCCAATGCCACTTCAAACTTGAAGGAAATGGAAAACTGATTGGATTTTCTGCCGCAAGGAGACGACTGCCTGATTCTATTACCATTTACTTAAATCCACTGCGCAATCTAGGAATGAGAGAATGAATTTAAATAAAGATCTAAGGTACTGACAAGGTTTTAGGTTGTTTTTGGCTTTGTCATATTTTTATACCAAGAGTGGCACACAATCGGTGCTGAGTTGGTCAAATTTTCGGTATTGAAAGTGGATAAGCTGCAGAATCGCGACAATCACTACATTTTTGTGATTGTACATAAATAAAATCTTTAAAATTAAATTGAAAGTCAAATACTACGACGAGTTAGAAGTCAATAAAAATTTTAAACGCCAATAGCCGCTCATTCCGTACCATACAGAATAGAAGAGAGGTATTCATTGACATAACATGAAGCTCTCTATACAAAACACGGGAAAAATGCGGACTGCGGTAGCGGCCAATGCAATTTGCAACCGAATACAACTGGCACCTTTGCAGGCTTCGTCTGTCGGGTTGAACCTTTACGAAGGGTTTGAAGCAGAGAAACCTGCGATCACCGAGTTAGCAATGTTTTTCAGAACTAACCTGTATGTTTGATGAGCCTCTGTATCAGCAGCTTATAGCTCGGGAACTTCTGCACCGGCTTGATCAGCAGATTATCCAAGGAGAGCTTGCCCTTATGGTCTCTCGCCATAGCGTCCAGGAACTTCGCGAAGGCAGGTCGCGAGGCAGCTGCAGTCTTTATGGTCTCCTTCGCCTTCTTCAGGTTGTTGATGAAGGACATGTACGTTTCCATTACGGTGGGTTTTGTAAACTGGAAGAAAAAATTTACCTTAACCGAAGACTTATGATCGATGCTGGTTGACCGGGCGGTGTTACGGAGTGCAATGTAACTGGTTACACAGATAGCTCTTGTGCAGTCGGTACGGAGAAATAAGGCGCTCGCAACCCATATCATCCTCGCGCAAGTGCGAATGGTACCCATCATGATTGTTCATGATGGGTGTACGACCTTTACAGTCCATTTTTTGTTCGCTGATTTATTAATCAGTACTCAAATCTCTTGTAAAAATAGTTATTTCTCTCGAATCGACGTTGACAAGAGATTCGATAATTTATCAGTTAATTATAGAGATGGTTAGCGTACGAACAACAAGCTGATAGGCAAACAAACTTTATCCATTTGCGAGTTATGATGAAACTTATGTATCATACTATAACACAAACAAACAAACTTTGATACATCCTTTACGAATTTTACTCCATTGAATTATTTTGAACTTGTGTTTGGGGATCGGCAGAGCCTGCAGTTCACGCTTCGTCAGTGAATTACCAGTAACCTTGTACATACTACTCTGTGTAAAAAGAATCGGGAATATGTCAATAAAAAGACCCGCGTAAAAGAGGTCGTTCTAATTTTTTTACTGCATGTTGGTAGCACTGTACTGATTTAGCGCGCAAAATTTGAGCGGGATCTGTCATTTAATTTGTTTTAAACTACACTTTTTGTTGGTCATCGTTTTGAGTTCTCGGCGATTTTTACAATGGAAAATATTGTTGAACAAAGAGTGTGCCTTAAATTTTGTGTTTCGAATGATATTTCATGTGGTGAATCACTAAAAATGTTGCGAAATACCTACGGCGAATCGTGTATATCGAAAACAAGGGCTTATGAATGGTATAAGGCTTTTAAAGAAGGCCGAGAAGTAGTAGTAGACTTGCCTCGTTCTGGTAGACCTTCAACCGCTACGACTAAAGAAAACATCGACAAAATCAAGAAGCTAGTACTCGAAAATCGACGTATGAGTCTGAGAGAGTTGGCGAGTGAGGTGAACATATCTTTTAAGTCCGTCCACAACATTCTCATTGACATTTTAGGCATGAAACGCGTCGCCGCTCGACTAGTTCCAAAAGAGCTAAATTTTGTTCAAAAAGCGCAGCGAAAGCATGTCGCTGAAGACATGGTTTCCCGAGTTTCGATGGATCCAACCTTTATGAAACGTATAATAACTGGCGACGAGACATGGGTTTATGAGTACGACATGCAAACAAGCCAACAATCTTCAGAATGGCGTCTCGAAAACGAGCCGAAACCCAAAAAACCGCGGCAAAGTCGCTCCAAAATCAAGGTGATGCTGACAGTTTTTTTTGACTACCGTGGTGTGGTTCACTCCGAATTCCTTCCAAAGGGAGAAACAGTGAATAAAGAATATTATTTAGGCGTGATGAAGCGTTTGCGTGAGAGTATCCGCCGAAAACGTCCAGATTTGTGGCAACACAACTCATGGATGCTGCACCATGATAATGCACCATCGCACACAGCCATTATAGTGAAAGAGTTTTTAGCGAAAAATTCAACAAAAGTTCTCGACCAAGCACCGTATTCACCTGATATGGCTCCGTCTGACTTTTTTTTATTTCCCAAGTTAAAATTACCACTTCGAGGAAAACGTTTTGAGTCGATAGAAGCCATAAAAGAAAATTCGCTGAATGAGCTAAAGGCCATACCGCAAATAGCCTATGAAAAATGTATGGATGACTGGGTGAAGCGTTGGAGGTGTTGTATTGCAAGCGATGGGGCCTACTTTGAAGGCGATAAAATAAATTTAGATGAATAATTTGTATTTTTTGTTTTATTGACAAATTCCCGATATTTAGTACACAGAATATATATCTATACTAGTTATCAAAGAAAATTACAATCAAATAATATAATTAAATTAAAACTAGTATTTACAATTGAAACAATTGAGCCAACTGCAGACTGTTGCAAACCATCTACAAGTAGCTCAACTGATCCACATCAATACCAGTCGGAAGCGTGCCCATGACGCTAGCTGCATTGCCCCGCTGTATAGCAATGCTGATGCGCTGCGCCAGATACTCACCAGCTCTCGGGTCACGCGTCGCTTCGACCAGACGCTCAGATAGTTTTTTGACTCTATACTAGTTGGTTAAACTAGTTGGTTAAATGTCTGCTTAGCTTGAGGCTAGTTAATGCTGTGTGAATTGTCTAGCATTATTTATTTATATAATGGTCATCCATAATTTTTTTCAGCACAATCACATGCAAGCTCAAATTAATCTCTTATCAATTTAACCTTTTTTGTAATAGAATTTGTAGGCTTACTATTTCTAAGAACACGTCTCCAACTTTCTGCTGCAGGTCCCATTGCTCGAGCCTCCTTCTCAGCTGTTCAAGGAACACTTGGTGCACGTTCAGGATCTCAGGCACCTGGTAGAATATCTCGTCTACCACGAATGCGTCGAGGAGACCAGAGTTCTCTGGACTCTTTAGCGGTTGGAGGTATTTCTGCAATATTCAAAACATGTAAGTAAAAATCGTCCTACAGAATTTTAAGAATAATGAAGATAAGGAGTCATTTCGCGTAAGATTGCTATGCTATCAATAGCCGAGTCCATTTGACGATAGTGTCGAGACGTTATCGTGTCGTCTCGTTTTTCCATAGGCTTTGGTACAGCGCCTCTATCGTGCGGACAGGGAAGTACGCAAATCACATACAAATAAGAGACGTCACGATCACGTATCGAAACTATTGTCAAATAGACTAGGGGCTCAGTTCTGGATGCAAACGGAAGATAGGAGGGTATGGACAAAGTGGACAAACGAAGGCATTCATGTCCATCTCGGATTTTTTATCGGTACCGAAATCGGCGTCCGAGGTTATGGTTTACGTAGTCAACCTTTTGTCAGTCTGGCTTAGCATTTGAATTTTGTCATTATGGAATCATTCTTCACTGAATGAAATGGATTATTAAAAAAAAAATGTAACTGCGGCAGCGGTATAACGCACAAAATACATTGTCACTCTGTTTCACTACAGAACGACTATGTTTTATGCTTCGTATCCTTCGGTCAGGTATCCACCGGCCCCCCCAAGAGGATGTGTTTGATAGGTTCGCAACACATGCGGTTTTATTTTGTAAGTATTCCTTAGAGCGGTTATTTGAATTTTAAACTAACCGGCCTTCCTGTTGAAAATGTCCCAAAGGGCTGTATTAAGATTGAATTTGGAACCTCAAATTGTATGAAAATACCCGCACAATGAGTACTTTTTCGAAAATCTCACTAATATTATAAACGTGAAAGTTTAGATGGATGGATGGATGTTTGTTCCTTTATCACGCCAGAACGGCAAAACGGATCTGGATGAAATTTGGCACAGAGATAGATTATAGTCTGGAATAGGACATAGGCTACTTTTTATCCCGAAATCCCCACGGGAACGGGAACTACGCGGGTGAAACCGCGAGACGCTGCTAGTTTAAAGATAAGCCATAGACGCCAATAGTGCGCCAACAGATATATAACCGAATTACGGTTTAAGTTAGCTTTTAGATAAAATAAGTACTTACGGTGAAACATAAATAAATATAAATAAAAAAAGAAAAACCACTTGCTTTCAGTTAGGCTTACACACGTGGGTTCAATACTAATTTAGGCTGATGCTGCCTCTGGGGGGTTATGTAAAATTCACATTTTTGCCTTTAAGATTATGAGCGAATAAAATTATAAGCATATCTCTGCTGAAAAAGCAGCTAAAATATTTCAAAAATTCATGTCAGATTCAATTTTCAGCTGAAATCCCGCCTGTGAACACAAAAGCCTCGCTTTCAAAGCTCAAAAGCGCTTCAAGAACATTTCGCAAATATGAAAGTGCATATCTCAAGAGGTTTTTTATTCAGAATCTGTTCTGAACCCGAGGCGCCATAACTCGATGACGAAGTTCCAAGAGCCTGGAGCCTTGGGTGGTAATGCTGTGATGAGAGAAGCGGCATGTTTCGACGCTGGAGGTTGCGGGTTCGATTCCCGCCTTGGGACAAAATGTTTGTATCAAATGTTCTGGGTGTTTTCTATGTAGATTAAAAAAAAATATGTGTGTAATATATTCTCTTAAGTATATCAGTCATCTAGTGCCCATAACACAAGCTCTGCTTAGCTTGGGGTTAGATAATGCTGTGTGGATTGTCCCGCATTATTTATTTATTTATGTTGCTTGAATTTGAATTTTGAGACATGTTTTGGCACAACATAATAGGGGATATTACGTTAGGATAGGTTAGTTATCGGATATTTTGTGTTGAAGTTAATATTTTTTTGAATCAGATCGACATTAACTTCATTCGCGTACGGCCCGCGCGTGGAGCCTTCTATTGTATGCAATTGATAAGTGTAACTGAATGTTTTTTTCATGACTATGAAGAAATAAAGCATTAACTATCTATCTATTATTATTATGTGGATTGTGACTTGAAAGGTTAAACTTGACGTTACCTCTTGCAAAGCATATACCTAGTCCGACCTGACCCCTGGCATGGCATTGTGTGTTACACCCTGGCAGAGTATGTTAATACTAACGTAACCCTAATGCCTCAGAAAGTCCGCACTAAGCCGTTGTTCCTGCACCTGACCTCTCCACGGTCGTGTCCGTCTGCCGTCCCATCGGGTAATTGGAATGAGGGAATAGATTATGTAGATGTTTTTTCGCACAATTGTACACTATAACAATGTCCTGCGCATATGGCTAGTCTCCGTTGAGAATGGCTGCAGTGGCCGAAATTCGGTAAAATAAAACCGGCCAAGTGCAAGTTCGACTCGCAGACGAAGGGTTCCGTACCATTATCTATAAAAACGGGAAAAAATCACGTTTGTTGTATGGAAGCCCCCTTAATATTTATTTTATTTTGTTTTTTAGTGTTTGTTGTTAAAGCGGCAACTGAATACATCATCTGTAAAAATTTCAACTGTCTAACTATCACGGTTCATGATTTATGCCTGGTGACAGACGGACAGACGGACAGCGAAGTCTTAGTAATAGGGTCCCGTTTTTACCCTTTGGGTACGGAACCCTAAAAATGACTTCAGACTGGGTAAACCGCTACCTGCTCCTCTTACTAACATAACCGCAACCTCCATGGAAACATCTCGAACTTTGACAGACGGGATACCCTTCTCAGACAGTAATGGACGATCGCGGAGGGCTGACGTTAGATGATAAGGTAGACGTAAGTTTTGGAAGTAATCTTGAACAATAATTCTCGGTGTGTTCTACGATTTAGTATGCATTTTAATTTATTTGTATTTTTAATCTCAAATTTTTAAGCTTTCTGCTCATTTAGGCTTGAGGTAAGGGTTTTGTATGCTTCTTGCTGTCAGCCATTGCATAAAAAGGATATATACTATAAAAATTAAAATAAATTTAATATGCATTAAAATTGTAGATCAGAAATGTCCGCCGTTGTCTGTCTGTCTGTTCAACCATCACATGCAAGATGATGATGGATGTCTCTTGCATGTGATGGTTGATCTACATGTCACCTTTCAAGTCGAATTTTCAAGTCACGTTTGCGTTACACGACAATCCTAACCGTTCAGTTGTCGTTTAACGAAAGTCGAATGAAGAAAGAAAGAGAATAAAAAAATGCTTTGAGTCAGAATCACAACTTTCACAACTGAAAAATGGCAATGGCAAACCGGAGAAAAGTTGCCTGTCAAATCAAAATTCACGCGTTATCAAGGATTGCAGCGTCATGTATATTTGACTGTCCGACAACGGACAAGTGGGAACGAGCTCATACTCAAAACTCAAGTACTTTATTGCCTTTAGACCTAACAGGACTCTTGGACACGTCACAAAACTCAGATAACATAAGTAAAACTAGGAAATAAAGTGATCACTTTGATTTTTTGTCCACTTCAATCTTTTTAAGGTAAAGTAAAGAAGCGCACAAGAAACATTTACCTTGTTAGAATGTTAGTTTTCGAGTTGGAGCAAAACTCGTCTCTAGCTTTTTTATCTTGTCTAATCTGATATTTTGCCTTTTTACAAATGATATGTTTGACAATTGTTTGAATTTATTTATTGATAATTTTTGCAACGCACTTGGAGTTTTGTTGTAGAAGGGCACTTTACACTTCGAACTTACTTCATCTGATGCAAATAAAAAATTTTTCGGGGTACAGTCTTGGAATAAATTGACAAATGAATGAGTGATTTAAAAGAAATCAAAAATTTTCAACTACGGCAAAATTTTCGATTCAGGTAACTGTAATTGTTTCCCCTGTAGGTGGCGCTAAATGCGCTTGAGCCGTAAGAAGTCCCAAAGATTGTCGACGAAACCGACTAGGCTTTCGTGGCTTAATTGGTTAGAGCACACCCGTACTGAGGATGGGGTCTTGCCAGTGCTACCCAGAGTGCGAGGGCTTACACAAAATAATAGAAAAACCTTAGAATTGAGTGATCGAAGTATGAAAAGGTATGAAAAACGTTTACCTTGACTAATATCTCCAGCGCTTCGACATAGGACTTCTCCGTCTCGTACATTTCGACCACCACGTGTGTTCTTGTGTCCTGTGTACAAAAATAATCGCTTAGACATGTAGAAAACCAATTTATTACAATATTAAAGAGTACACCTTAGTTGTATAACATGTGGTGTTAACACACAATGTTTAACACAGAAAACAAACTCGCTTCTGGTGGTTAAGTGCAAGGAATATGTTCTAAACTTTCACGATTTGTTAACATCATAAAGTTTTGGATAAAAGCTGTACAAAATAAGTGGTTAAAACCCGAGTTCACCAACAGATGGTTAAATTTAAAACAGTTGTTTTGACGTTTTAAACACAAATTTTTATACACTAAACGTCAAAGTTAACCGATGAAGCTGCTGTCCGATTATCTTTTGGTGAACACAGACCTTACTAAAGAATACTATACGATGATTATGTTCCCAATATAAGAAGCTGAAAATTTTGCGTGGCATTTTGTGGGTTCATGTCTCGCCTAGGTCGTAAACTTTTTGGTTAAATTCTTTTAAGTTGAAAACTAGCAAACAAGCCGTAAATTGGCAAGAAGCCGTAAATTGGCTTAACAAGTCGTCAATTCCTTATTGGTCGTCCCAGGTACCACTGGAGCGACTAATTTGTCGACTTCGGACGTGCTTAAATATGAGTTGCGTTTGAGAATTCGGGGGTAAGCCATCTTTTCGAATGAAATTAATTAAGAAGTAGGTGTTCCTAACAAATCGAACGCTGATTGAAACCGACCTAGCCATTTTACAAACGGGCTAGGTCTACGATCCGGCGTCGACGTCTACGTTATCATGTAGTACAGCATTATTAAACGTTATCATCGGCCTCGGAGCGATCGATCGACGTTAATTATGTCCATCGGACGCTACTGTTCACTACTGGGTCATTGTTGTTAATAAGCGGTAGACGTTTTTCCACCATTCCATGTAGGTATGTTTTCAAACATATCCTTTGTAAAAAGGCTTACTATAAAATATCAGAGTATCTTGAGGATAAAAAATCTTGGGACGAGTTTTTCTCCAACTCGAAAACTAACATTAAGATAAGCTTACAGGTATTTATCAATAATAAACAAATAAATAAATAATGCTGACCATTCACACAGCATTATCTAGCCCCAAGCTAAGCAGAGCTTGTGTTATGGGTACTATTTATCCGATATACATAATATAATACAGCATTATTATAGTATTCTGTTAATGTAATTTTCATGTAATACAAATACATAGATATATATTTTTTTATTATGCATTGAAAACGACCAGAACACCTTGAACAAATGTCTGCAGATAGGTATTCGGTTCCCGCCTCGAGACAAATGTTTGTAACATTTGTCTCGAGGCGGGAACCGAATCCGTAAATAAAAAAAAAGCACTTTGAGTTTTGACTTATTACAGGAGCCGAATTCTACTATACAGTCTCTTTACTATGACTTATGATTAGTATCGTGGCAGGATCGTCCATAGATGAAAGAAACTCTAGATGCACGTTGAGATTAATAGAATGGATTTAATCTTGACGCTTCTGACACGGGTCCTATCTGTAGTTTTTTTCAACAAAGGTAAAACCAAAAAGTATAATTTTCAGACGATATTTTTATGGCGAAGCAATTAATTTAGTGGAATGGTTTGTTTCAGTGACTAATGGGTCGACATCCGATAAAGTCCTGCCGTCGAATTTGGTCGTCAGGAGAGGACTCTATTATAACTTGACATCTATCTCATGTTATATTGTATACTCTTATTATCAATAAGGTAGAGCAATACTCCAGAAAAGTAGTTTAGTTATGAAAATTACACCGCTAGAAAAATTGCTATATTTCTCAACGGTTTTTGAAATCACAGAAATGGGTTTCGTCACATACGGTCGGAATACCATTTCGGGATTTCGATTCGAAATATCGATTCGGGATTCCGTACATCTTTCACACATACGTTTATATTTATTTTGGACGCACAGGCTACGGACCATGGCCATTTCGCTTGTTCAAAGTATAAAAAAATTGATTTTCAATTGTTGTCAATAAAAAAAAATCCAAACGGAAACTCCGGTAGAGGCGATTTTACTACAGCAACACATAGTAGGGGACCGGCGTCGGTTATTTTAGGAATCAGAACAGCACCTTATTGATTTTGGCTTGAATGCTCATAATTCGAGCCGATTTCAGACCGAATGTCGCGCAGTACGAGATACATTTTTGAGTAGGTAACTCAATTTAGACTTAAATTTTGTTGGTAATGTCACGTTATTTTAGCAGCACGTTTTTTTGAATCCGAAGGCACCGTGACATAATAAGTCAATTAAAATATACCAAGCACAGGTGCACTATTTTATTCCTTCACTCACATTATGGAATGGGACAGCCGAGACAAGATCGGAGTGAGGTCAGACGCAGGACCAATGGCTTAGCGTACTTTCCGAGGCACGGGGACGCGACAACACCAACTTCTTGACTTTGGGCTACCTGTGAATTTTTCTTGCTCAAAATCTTAACAACAACTTTTGCCACGACCCAGAATTTTAACCCAGGACTTCAGTATCAGCGGTTGAACACCGGTAAAGTATGATCATCGGTAATTTAATTTGCACAGGCCTAGAAGAATTTTGTGTCCCACACAAACTTCAAATGGAAGGAAGGGGAGAAAAGTGGAAAATAAATCTTACTAAATAAAGTGTGTGTCTGATTTAGTTTTTTTTTTATAGTTAGTGTTTATCTGTTATTTATTGTGTGCAGATAATTATGAACAATTTCTCTCACAGTCACGGTGCGAAGATACTATCAGAAGTAAGAAAGAGTCAGTTATTCAAATTGTTTGTGATAGAAGCCAAGGCAGAAACTAAACGAAGCATAAGAACCGACTAGATAAAAAACAAGAAACCAGATATAGACCAGTTAAGACTAGGATAGATAGAAAATATTCTAATTGACACTTTAATCAAGAAATTCACAATAAACTTAGCACTTTGACTGCCACCGATGCATTCACCGTCCTACGATTGCTTGCGACGCGTTTCTTTGGGTTTTAGCGCTCTTGAGATCTCTACCAGACGACTTTGCCATCTAAGCAAAGTAACAATAACAAAACTGTGCCTAAGCACAGGCCCGAAGGTAACATTACCTATTCTGTGCCTGTAGGGAGTCACACAAGAATGTGGAGGCCTATCAGTAGCTGATGTCAGACTTTGAATGATGACGACGATAATCTTAAATGGTTTCTAAAGTGCATTGATAAATCATAATAATTTACAAACGCATATAAGTAAGAGGCGAGAATATTTTGAATCAAAACAATGGTAAAGAGAAGCTGCCGTTAAATAGATATTAGTGATGTGTAAACGAGTTATTCGTAATTCTCCTGTAAGCATCACAGACACAGACACATTATGAGCTCACGTGAGCTAGGATAACTAGAGTTCTTTTCACGAAAGAAGTCCTCGAGACACAGTGCAGTCGGTAGTACGTTTATATGAATTTAGCGAAGAAAAAAATGTGTTACTATTATTGCCGCGGGACTTCTTTCGTGAAAAGCACTCTATATGTAGGTACATATTCGCAATTAGTCGATTCTGATGTTTTTGTAAGTTTATGTATTTTCACGTTTATTTTAATTCGTTATCAAAGTGCAGCTAATTAGCAGCGAATAGTGCGAGTTAGTGAGTTAGTTTTAACGAACTGCTAATAACTATATTTTATGCAGTTCGCATGAGTTCTTCATGCGAGCGGCCAAAAGGAGAAAGAAGTGCAATAATATACTGACAGTATTCGCAGTTTACGAAAAATATATGCACGTTCCAGAATAGATTTTTGTTTGATTCTACAACTGTATTAGCTTTCATAAAAGAAGACACAAAAAAAGTATTAAGTGGACAGGTGGACAGTTAGACAGTTGGTCTTTTTTTGTTTGACGAATAGCATTTCAGATGAGACAACATTAGAAGCGCGAATTGTTCCCTATAAACCGACTGTCACGACGAGAGGTCTTTACGAGCGTCGATAAGCTGCGTGTCACCAAGGCGAATTCTATGTTGATCAATAATGTATTTTTACTTAATACATCAGCTTGGCTACTGTTCTCAAAGAACCATCTCTAAACTACTTGTCGATGATAATACTAGCGCATTATTATGTATTTATCGTGCATTCAGTTTAGTATTTGCTTCCCAGCCCTATTGGAGAATGCACAACAATGTGACTCATGCCAAACACACGGATTCTCCTGTAATTCCGAATGTTCCGATACGTTCCAGATTTATTCACACCTCTCTCTACACATTGGAAACAGCTACGTGGTTATACTTACTTGATCTACAGTAGCAAATAACGCGCTCGGAAATCAGTTAAAGTGGGAGGTCATTAACAAAACATATAATCAAGAAAGGGCCTAATGTCGATCCTTGTGTAAGCCCGCTTTTTTCTATTTGTCTCTGTCATTCATGTCTAAAATAAGGCACTACCACGAGAACAAAATAATTGCTTAGAAAAATTCAATTAAAAAAAATACGAAAATATTAACAGTTGCTTACATTTGACTTGAGTTTGGGATTATATCAAAAAGTCCTAACATTTCGTTATTATTTTCCCAATTAAAAACAACAAAAAATCAACATCTGTACATTATGAACGATATTTCGAGTAAATGTGCTGATAATTTAAATTACGGATTACCATGATCAAATATTGGTTGTGAAAATAACAGATTTTCCAGTAAAATCGGTAACGAGTAACCGCAACCAATTAGTTTCGCTAATAGGGTTTAATGTTTTAATTATCTGCACGGTTTTCCGGCACGGAAACATGATTTAAAATGTTTGGAACACTAATATCTAATAATAATAATTTATACAATGCACTAATATACCTACACCGGAGTTAAATTGATAGGATAACACTCTCATCGCTCAAACAGTGAGTGTTAAGGCGTTTTGTACGTAGATCCTCCTGATTGATCTTGCAATGCGCCTATTGTCTGCGGAACGCTAGCGTCTGTTGTTTGACGTTAGACCAATGCAACGAGATGACAGAGAAGAAATGGAAGAATCAGCTAAGTGGAACTCTAGTTCAGTCACTGTAGCAGTACTAGAAGGTCATAGTAACCATGTAGAAACGGTCTTGCTATTCGTGTAGTCAGAGCCCCTAGCCTTGGGTTTCAGAGCTCTATTTCCAACTAGCATTAACGCAATACGACCCGCAAGTGAAAAAATAAAGTACAGTAAAACAAAGTACGTTATATATAATAAAATAATATATTATTACCTATATCAGTTACATTATGATCATGATGATCCGTTTAACCGAATTTCGGCCACGACGATCATTCTCAACGGAGAATATCTCTTTGCGCAGGACATATTTGAAGGCACAAGTGTGTGTTGTTATTTTTATTCTGTGGAAGATTACCTTAATTAAGTGTGGACCTAGTGAGTTCAACAGACAATTTATTAATATTTGCGCTTATTTAATTTGTATTGTATTATGTTTATAATATAAATAATCTACAACTAGTTAAGTAAGTACCATACTCCTTAAATATTCACGTGCCTGTACTCGGAGGAGATATGCAGCACTACTGTATTAATTATTCCACCAATGTTTTTTGTACCATGTCTTGTGTGAAAAAATATTACTGAATTACTGTGCGCAAACACTGGTGCACTTTCAATTCCCTCTCTCTTATAATCCAGCAGCATTATCTTCAGCACTCATTAAATGTTTTTAATGAGCTGTCTACTTTAACATTTGATGAAAAGCAAATGTTCTGCACCGAAAATGGAGTTGACCCATATATTTTTTAACCATGGAAATAACACTTTCGTCTCATTCAACCTTACGGGAAGTTAGCACTAAAAATATTTGTTTTTACGAATGTACTACCAATGTCCCGCATTAAAACAGAAATATGTCACGGTCAAGCAGAATAATAGGCTTATTTATAACATAACGGTTTAATTATTAACGAAAGCGGGTTAACTACTAGCCTAGTTGGTTTTGGAAAAAAAACGAGCAAAAAATTCACGTTTTTTATATGGCAGTCCCTTAAATATTTATTTTATTCTGTTTTTTAGTATTTGTTGTTATAGCGGCAACAGAAACACATCATCTGTGAAAATTATAACTGTCTAACTATCACGGTTCATGAGATACAGCCTGGTGACAGACGGACAGACGGACAGCGGAGTCATAGTAATAGGGTTCCGTTTCCCTTTGGGTACAGAACTCTAAAAACACCAAGGTTTAATTATGAATTTATGAAACTACAAAAGTTGTTATTGCAAACGAATGAGTTAAATCCAGTTTTATCCAGTTTTATCAATAACCGTATACCCGTTGAAAGCTTTACCTTCGCACATGGATTACTGTGTCTTTGTTTGGGTTTTCCTCGTTGCAACACCAAATTCCATCCTCAACTCTATCACTCACTGAATAAAGTCCAAATTTAATACTCTGACACGTCATCCATTTCCCAGGATGTACATACGTTATCTGTCTATTTTAAACTTTAGCACTGATGGATAGGATTCAAATTGCGATGAAGATGCGATGCTTTCGGTTTAGTTTTACTGGGCGTGTAAACATTTCTACAAGGGCTAAGCTTAGGAAAAGGCGTAGTTATAATTAAATGGGTTTTCTTTTCTCAGCATCTGCGAAAGACTGCAGGCAGATGCTGGATGTGGCAAGTTGAAGACAGGGTGCTATGGCGCTCATTAGAGGAGGCCTATGTCCAGCAGTGGACTAATAAGCTGATGAAATTCAAAATTCAAAGTGCTTTATTTCCTTTACACCTTACAGGACTCTTGGACACGTCACAAAACTTAGATTACATAAGCAAAACTAGGAAATAAAGTGATCACTTTGATTTTTTGTACACTTCTATCTTTTTAAGGTAAAGTAAAGAAGCGAACAAGAAACCTTTACCTTGTTAGAATGTTAGTTTTCGAGTTGGAGCAAAACTCGTCCCAAGCTTTTTTTATCCTCTAGATAATCTGATATTTTAAGAAGGTTTTTACAAAGGATATGTTTAACAATTTCTTTGAATGTTATTTATTGATAATTTTTGTAACTCACTTGGAATTTTCTTGTAGAAGCGTATACATTGCCCTTTAAAAGATACACCACCAACTGCAATTCTAATGTCACTTAAAGTTCCCAAACCTATATCCCAGACTCCACATGTTTCGTTGGACTCTTTTCTGCCAGTGTCAAGTAATGGAAAATCATCTTCAAATAAATAATGCTGGACAATTCACACAGCATTATCTAGCCCCAAGCTAAGCAGAGCTTGTGTTATATAGATAGATATTTTTTATTATACATAGAAAACGACCAGAACATCCGGAACAAATACCTGCAGATCGTACAAATATTTGTCCCAAGGCGGGAATCGAACCCGCAACCTCCTGCGTCACAGGCGAGCCTTCGCCCACCGCGCCACAGAGGCCGTCAAATGAGAAAATGAGTAGTCGTAAATGAGTTACCAAATAATAAAGATTGTTTGATATTTTCATCAGAGCCCAGTTCGTTATGTAGCAGGGGTGACCACGTGAGGGGTAGGTTGGCTTGGGAGACGAGATGTTGGATGTCCCATTACACCCCTATCGTGTGAAGGAGTAACAAACATCATCTGTCAAACTTTTGCCTTGTCACCATAAAGGTGGAAACGCACTACGCGACAACGGAACTGCGCGGCCGCGGCACTTCTTGTCAAATTATAAAAAAATCACCAAATAAGTCGCGCGGCCTCTTTCGTCATTTGTTCTAAGTAATTTGACGGGCAATGCCGCGGCCGCGCAGTTCCGCTGACGCGTAGTGCGCTTACAC
Source organism: Eupithecia exiguata (assembly GCA_947086465.1). NCBI lineage: Eukaryota > Metazoa > Arthropoda > Insecta > Lepidoptera > Geometridae > Eupithecia > Eupithecia exiguata. The sequence continues at coordinate 3,358,196 of OX352246.1, forward strand.
CTTTAGGTCTGTGTTCACCAAAAGATAATCGGACAATTAGGTAGCTTTATCGGTTAACTTTGACGTTTAATGAATGAAAACTTGTGTCAAGAACTTCAAAACAACTGTTTAAAATTTAACCATGTATTGGTGAACTCGGGTCTAAGTGTGATCAGATCAGTGACAGGTATCCATTGCAAAAGATTACTATAATGCGTGTTAAGGTATGCTCATACAGATGTAAGAATTCAAGTGAATAGAGCATCGTATTTTTCACACGCCCGTAGAGGTGACCCTTTACAAACTTTACTGAAAAACATTAACAAGAATGAAAACAGTTCCGTGGAATTTAACATGAAATTACGCGGAAATATCTAAAGAAAGAATAATAATGTAATCCTGCGAACTTTGCGGAGAGAAAATTGCACAGGCAGTGGAAACTAGCTACGAACTGCAAGCAATCTGGAAAGTGTTAATGTGATCATACTTGGGTAAGTAAAGTACCTACCCAAGGAAGAGTAGATTTAATATCCGTCGCTTAGCATCTATTTAAAGATGCTACAGTTCGCTTTCGAAAGCTACAAAATAGCATGAGGCTTTGCGCAATTACACAATTGATAATATTTAGATAATCTGTATACCTTATTTGGGGGTTGCTACTGAGTTCGTGGCTTACATGTATGACAAAAGTAGTTTTTGCGCCTTCAAGGTACATGGGAATGTGATTTCATTGATCCAAGAGCTAAGAGCTGTTTTTATTTTGGCGCTAGTAATTTTGTAATCGGTATCGCTAAATTGACGAAGTGGAAGGTTGATCTCTTAATTGATAATGTTGCGCTAACTGGCCTGAGTTTCTTTCCATGTTTTTTTTTTAGAATACGTATTGCCATTACCAAAGAAGTCAAGTCAAGTCTTATGAATATGACATTTCTAAATGTATATATTTAGTGTATGTGCAATTTTATTATTATTATCACTTTTTTTATTACCAATAGAGATTAATACATTTCTATTTGAGTGTTGAATTGAGTCAGTTCAGTATAGATATGCCACGAGAAGCCTTCCTTAAATCTAATGATGAATTATAGTTCAGATTTTTTATTATTGTTAATCATGTGTCCAAAGCAAGATTCACTTTAAAAGGCTGAGTCACCCAGTCACCTCCGGGATAGCTCAATCATAAAGACTTACTCCGGTAAGTCTTTATGATTGAGCTATACTCTGCTCAAGGTTACTCTTACAAGTCTGTTACTCACGGTATCGGCGAGAGCTCGTAAATCAGCCTTCCCTTATTTAGGGAAAACCGTACGCTCCGCGATACATCATCCATTTTACGCTTTACAACAAGATCATTCTGTTATAGCGCCCTGAGACTTGAGCACGCATTGCGAAATACGATTTTCTTTATCCTAAAACACAAGTAAGGCAACGCCCATTGCTCGATTATAACGAGTGACAAGTACTTCTTTATTAACTAAGTAAATCACAGCTAAAATGTTTAAGTATTCCTGTTCGAGCACCGATTTTAAGAACACCGATTTAGGAGCACCGGTTTTATTCCCATTTGGAGCACCTGCCAAGAAGAAGTTTCTAGTGATGTGGTTTTGATAATAACTAGCTTTTTACTAAAACTATGTATTGCAACGTCGTCGTTGCAATTAGAACTAGTAATTACATTTGAAAACTTGAGCGCAAACATTGCAAACAATCTAGAAGTAGGTAGAAGTAGATCAACTGATCCATATCAATATCAGTCGGAAGCGTCCCCAAGACGCTGGTTGCATTGCCCCGCTGTATGGCAACGCTGAAGCGCTGCGCCAGATACTCGACAGCTCTCAGGTGACGCGTCACGCTTTGATATTTTTTTAAAACCCGGAGAGTCTTGGTACCATTGTGAACATTCGTGGAGTAGAAGTGATTGTTTTCGTCGTGATATTATGTGTTTCCACTCGCACGAGATGGAACTCGTCGACCTAGGTATACTTACATCGTCGACCACATCGTCACCTACCGTCAGGTCAAAAGGAGAGGAGATTGTTGTTAAACGAAGGTAAAAAACTTGTCAATTGAAAACTAATTGCAAGCTTTCATAATACGGGCCTTAGATCTCTCGCTGTGAATTGGTGTGATCGATCAAGGCTAGTTTCACAACTGAAAACCTCATCTCTCCATTGTAGAGCGTCTACAAACAGATAATCAAATGGGTCAATGGCTACCTGGCACCTCCGTATACTGACTATCCTACGGAATACCGGAACTCAAAATATCGGAGAACGGGTATCTAGAAAGATCAGGAAACCGTACAACGAAATACCGAAAGTACATCAGGTCGCAAAACGGAATACCGAAAGCACACAAATTATAACCCTAGTATACCTGGGGGAAACCCCGGCCCGATCAAATTACTGTACAAAACAAATAGTACACAGCCAAAGATTGATTTCGCTAGTGCCTCGCAACTATTGAATTTCTACAAGTACGTGTACTGTACTGTACAGCTACCTACAGTTACTACCCAGGGGAATTGCAGGACGAATGTGTGATAGCGTAGATTTATCAAACAAGTAATTAATTGAATTAATTGAAAACAATGATCAGACTCAGTCACAAAGGCTTACAAAATGTAGCTAAGAAAAGAACCTTTATAGGGTTCTTGGATGGACTCCTATATTATAGGCGTCCATCCAGACGAGAACCTACCTCTTTAGACACCTCATTCAAAATTGCTTCAGCCGTTTGGAAAACCTAAAACCTCTCGAGGGTAAAAATAGCTTGAACTGATAAGGTCGTCTATCGTTATGAATTAATGTCATGTCTTTAATATCTTATTGTGGCGATCTTTGGGGAAGGCCTATGTGGAGATGTGGACGTACTTCGGTGGGGATGATTCTGTGCTGATGAATGTCATCTAAAAACTTCACACAAGTAATAGACCCTACGGATGAAAATATTGCCAGGGGTAATCTCGTCGTGGGACTTAATAATCTATCAACCTCTATGAGCAAACAGAGCTGTTGACGGCGAATCTTTCGGTTAATATTATTTATCTTAGTGTTTCGACTTCCGACTGATATTAATATGGTTGAGCTACCTGTAAATGGTTTTCAAAAGTCTGTAGTTAGTTCAATTGTAAATACTAGTTTTAATTTGTTTCTATTATTAAATTGTAATTTTCTTTGTTAATAAAGAATTATTCTTAGTATTTGTAGCGCCACAAATCAGACATAATTATCTTTTATTTGCTATACTATGTTTTTAAAACCATGGTTTTTCTGGTTCTGTTTTTATGACTTACTAGGAAATTACGTACACACGCTATATCCAACCCACGGATGAGCTGCTTAGTTACCCACTGTTTTTAACTGTGTCTTTGTAGTTTTAGCTAGTAGACCGTAGGTTTTTAAGTAGCGTCTCTGTGTTTGTACTTTACCCTGGTTTATTCTATGTTTTTATTTAAATTTAATTACAGTAATTGTACCTATTGGCGTATACTTTGTATGTCGAATAAACTATTTCATTCATTCATAGATTAGTTTAAAAAAATATAATATCGGCAGTAAACAGTTCGTTATCGTTCACATAAGGCGATCAAAATTTGGAAAATATGTTACGTGGAAAACCCTGAATCAATAACCCATCTCAGCGTCGATCTCAGCTGTACGTACAGATATGTATTTATTTGTTACAAGACTTTAAAAAAATAAATTTATTTAAAAAAACAGACTAAAGTAGTAAGTATTTAGTCTACGCAAGCTTATATTTTATATTTACCTGTGCCATCGCATTCAATACTGCTGCTGGTAGTTTGTCCAGGAGCAGGTCTTCCCCACTCTTGGACCCTCTACTGCCTCTATCCGAGGTCTCATCCTCGGAATCCGACGCATGGAAGGACGTCGAGGGGCTTGGATCACTCAGCCTCAACTTGAGGCAATCTCTGCGCAACATCACCGAATTTGCATCTTTCGCTTTGGATTCTCTTGATGTGATCTCAGTTTCGTGAGCCTTCTTTGTAATTTTGCAAATCAAACCGCCAATCGTGACTGTTTGGGTTGGTTTTCGTAAATTTTCTATTTATCAATCTTTGATTTTACTTTTGGTGTCGGAATGTGGGTTATCACTTGTCTGTTTAGTTAATTTGTTGAATTCATATTTTCACTGTTAAGTTTGCAACGCAATGTAATTTTTATTTCAAACTTAAAGCCGGAAACAATTATTTATTGATACGCCACGCAACCCGACGAAACGCGATTTGTGGTGAGTTGAATCAAATCATATGAATTTTCTATGACCAGTAGACTCATTCTGAAAACGTTCGAATTCGAACTCGTGTGACCAAGTTCGATCACTTCTTTGTACCCTTTTTTTTTACAAGTAAGTTCGAGTTTAAAGTATCGCTGATTTGAGAATTCCCTTACAGAATACCCATTGTGTTTATATACGTCATTCTTTAGCGTAAATGTCAAAATCTCGCTCATCTTAGTTTATTTCATTACCACACGCTCGCCACCGAGGAGCGTTATCGAGTTTTACAGATACTCACTGCGGATTCAGTTTAGTGAGATTCGAAATGAGTTTAAAGAATGAACATGCAATATCACATTAGTTTGGGCGTAGAAAAAATACGATTTGATTCAACTCAACAAGCATCGCGTTTCGTCGGGTTGTGTGGCGTATCGATAGTGTGTTGGAGTGTTAAAAATTTTATGTCCATTTTTACGTTATGGTGGTCCGTTGTTTTTAAGTTTCAATTTTTTATTCGTTGAATGAATCGTAGATGATATATGAGTAGGTAACTCATATATCATCTATATTTAAATTTAACAGAATAAGTTTTATATTACTGTCAATCCAAATGTAACGAAAATTATACTGAACTAATTCGACAGCACTTAAAATGATGCCATCTTTTTTGTTTCGTTCGATAAGAAAGGGACTGCAAGATTTTGTTTAGTGTTTCAAATTAGTTTCGCCGACATCTGAATTGACACCAATGGCTACGAAATCCAAAATATCAACGAAGAAAGCGTTAACAATTCAGTTCAAGGAGCATTCACACAGCGGATCCGTTTTACAGGACCGTTTTTTACGGATCCTATGCTAGTAGAAACAATCATTTACTGGATCCGGAATACTGTCGGGTGTGTTAACATGCTCTTCCTTCTACACGCCATCAGAAATAACGGAACTGTGTGAATTAGCCCTTAGTGAAAACGTGAATTTTCAAAAAGTTTTCAGCAAAACACTGTAGTAAAGCACCCCTGTGTAGCAAAGTGTTCAATAAATGCTAGGAAGTCCGTGAAATGTACCTAGGTACCCTACATCGTCCTTCTGACTATAAGGGTTGTTAGAACGGCTGGATCAGTCCTTATAACATAAGGTGCCAAGAAATGGGCGCACTTATTACTTAAACTACCTACATAGGTAGATTTAAGAGGGGAACCTAACGGTTTTGATTTTCAAACTAGGCATTTCAGTACTCACGGGATCCCCGTGGTTAAAAACTCGAATTACATAAAGCTCAACATTTGTTCTTTGGTTTTCCCTGAACGGGAAAACACTATCTAAAAAAAATGCGCTAAAAAAAGAACATACGGCGACTAATTCAGAGTAAGATTTTCCCAAATGGAGGAAAATCATTCTGAAAAGTTTTGGAAATAGAAATTATCTTTGTTACGATTTAGTTACTTAAAAAACCTCATCAAATACCTAACCACGTCACTTATTTTCTTATAAACGAGAAATAACCAAATTCAACTAGCACTGGAGAGATAGACTGAAACACAGATAAAAATTGCCAATAAAAGAGATAGAGAAAGATTACAATACAAAAATAATTGATAGTACACTAACAAAAATACATCACATTAAACACATTACAATGGAGGGCCTTATCGCTTAAAAGTAATCTCTCCCAGGCAACCTTTGCATGAAAAGAATTTATAAGAATTTAAAACAGGCAGGATTAGTGGGAAAAACCTAGCTGCCTTAAGTTAGCTACGACAGGAGTCGCAATAAAGCCGGTTCCCAAGTACGACAATGACAGTATATTATAGAATACTCGTGTAACCGAGCCAGGTGTCGGGTAACGACCTTCACCGAAAAAGGAAAATGTCATTTGTTTTGTTTATTTCAAGGTGGGTTATGTTATAATCAAATTTAATTTTGGGCCCTTTACGCAAAAGGGAAGGCACAATTCGCTCGCGCGATCAATATTGGTAAAGATCGAGTTTTTCACCACCGACGAAGTACAGACAGCTGCGAAAATATGTATACACTCCCATGTTTTGAAATTTGACTGAATAGTAAGTGTATAGTCATTGTGATAATTTATACATCGTATTCTGACAAGAACGACGACTACTTAGTATGAAAAATGTGTGCGTAGACTTTTATATGATTAGTTCCGAGTAAATTAAAAGTGAAAACTTGGAAGTGTATACATATCTGAGCAGCTGACTGTACCTACCCCGGTCTAGAAGACACCTATTCACTTTTGACTTGAAGAGACTCTTGTGGACGTAGCTAACTGCGCACACGGCGCCACGACACTTATTAGGGGAGGCATAATGCCCAGCAGTGAACTAAAGTTTGCATCACTCCAACTCTTCCCGTGGGTGTCGTAAGAGGCGACTTAGGGACATACATTTGGGGACGGGCAGCAGCGCCTCTTTCAGAATAGATCTACCACCGAACTGCAATCCCCAACCCTCATGCCAAGCGTGGGGATTATAGGCATTACCCCCATGAGATAAAAGCCAATAAGGCGATTATTGGGGGAGGCCTGCGTCCAGCAGTGGACCATTAGAGGCTGTTGAGCTGATGGTTACCTAGTTATGTCACAGAAACTCACAGTCTATCTGCATTTAAGATGAAACTTAAACGCTGGCTTAGTGAGCAAACTTTTTATAGCTACGATGAATTCGTAGCTTATATGAATAAGAATTAAATTTTACAAATTCTCTTATTTATTAATTTAAATAGATATTAATTAGCAGTTGCCTAATTTATATTATTTTTTGAATATTCATGTTATTTCATTTGACCAATGTATGAATCTATTTCGAATGTATCATATTTCATTAATTTTTAATCGATTTTATTTAATAAAATGTATTCTGTGCTTCGATCAAAAATAAGTAGTTCAGGGGGGCCGGCAAAGCCGGAAATTTTTGATCGATGATTCTGTGGTCAAATCACACAAATATTGACTTGTAATAATTATTATGAATAAATGACTATTATGACTATTATGGTGATCAAACAATAAAGCTTCTTGACCTTTTACCACTCAATCCAACGAAAGGTTGAAACCAACTGTTTGGTAAATAGCCACGGGATATGATCTGCTTCCGGTACTAATATAGCGATCGCTCTAGATCGCAATTAGTCACTGTAAATATACCACATTGACAGCTATTGAAATATGGTTTAATAAAGGTTTATAGCCCACCAAATTCGGAGCTATAATTATTAATATAGTAAGCTATATATTACGGTATAGCAAACTGCCACAGATGGTGGCTATGCCATAATATATATTTTTGCACTCATTAGCTCTGCGGCCGTCATGTCTTACTATACCAAAATATACCGTGCCTATATCTGTCGACGTATTTTGATAACGTCATAAAAATATACGTTATACCTGCGTCTGTGGTCACTCGCCGATTACTATAAAAAACATACCGTAATATACCTTGCTATAATTTATATTAATATATATTATAGCTCAGTATGTTGGTCCTTCCAAAATATCAGGGAAATTAACGAAAATTTATATCTGCACGAGTTTTCGTCGTAGGCTACTTGAATTCCCCCTTGAGGATATCTTTAAGGGTAAAAACAGGAATGTTCATTTTTCCTTTCCAGTTTTCCTGTTTGAGGAGGATTTTCAAGGGGGAAAACTGGAACTCATATTTTTTTATTCCAGTTTTCCCCCTCAGGGGGATTTCAGGGGGCAAAACTGGAATAACTCAATAAAGGCAGCTAGATTGTCAATTTGTCCGTCAACACTTATTTTGGTGAGGCGATTGTCAAGGGTGGATACGACCAAATACAACAGTATAGTTGCTCTTGTATTTGGTCGAATCAACCCTAAGAATTGATAAATTAACCTAAACAACACTCGTAGATACTATCATAGCATCTGCGAGTAAGTCCGAGAGTCAAAATGTACTCACCCTAGCACAATTTCACTCTTTGACTTACTCAAATTCTTAGGGTTGATTCGACCTCATTTGATACGTTTCATCGCAAGTGTCGAGAAGCCAATATTAAATATCGTTACATTAGGAATAATTAATGAATGGTGAAAATAATTATGGAGTTAATTATAAATACCTCGAATTACAAATAATTTCGGTATTACGTTTGTATGGGCAATTCTTTTCCGCTGGCCACTTAATATTATCATTTTCAGGGTTCCGTACCTCAAATGGAAAAAAGGAACCCTTATAGGATCACTTTGCTGTCCGTCAGTCAACCCTCTTTTCTCAGAAACGCGTCGAGATGAAATTCACAGAAGTAAGGTCTTGAAGCACAAGTAAAGGAAAAAATCCGAAAACGGTAAACTTGTTCACATTAATTCACAAAAAAAGGTTTGATTCTCGCTATGGACCAGAAACCTATAGGGTACTTCCCGTTGACCTAGAATCATGATATTGGGCAAGGAACAAGATCTTTTAATTATACAATTAAAACCTTTCAATTATCAATTACCCTCGTTGTGCGAGTCCGACTCGCACTTTACGTTTTTACTTTTAGATACTTTTCTGTGCTGTAGAACATGGGTAAATTTTGTATGGACCAGGATTCTTCTTTAACAAGCACATTGATTGTATCCCGAGGAAGGACTTATGTTATCTACTTTTTAACTAGAAAAAAAGCGTGCGAAGCCGCGGGCTAGTAGCCAGTAAGTCAGATATATGTTTAACTTTTATAAATCTATTAATAATTACCCCTTACTTTAAAGTAAATTGAATTAATTAAAGCACTTACTCTAATAAATATTCAAGACTTGAAAGTAAGAGTACTTGAGTAAGCCCCACGGGAGACTATGCCCATAAATTTTAATGGAGCCATCACTGCATAGATTACAGTGAAGGCGATAGAACTTACGTATGATAGAATTCGGTTCTATTTTACGTTAACCAAGTTTCTCCACACAATTGATACAGATTTTTGTAATTAGAAATTCCCAAAAGGTTTGCTGTGTTTTTTAATGGTTTGAATATCATTATTTTGCTTTAAAAAAAATCCGACGTATTTTGCCTTAGTCCCGAGAAGTCCCACTTTCGAGTGCCTCGTTATCGCGAAGGTCGATATCACCTTTGGGAGTTTCACTCGAAAACTATCAAAACTATCTAACTATTATACTTCTAGTATCCAATAGTTATTCTGATAGTGAGTAAAATGTTAGAATTTCGAACCTAGAGCAGCCCTAGACCCAAATATAGAGCGAGGTCAAACTGAAAATCGATGTCGATGAAAATCTTTTTTTTTTGTTTGCGCTCTCTATCTTATTTGCTGTAGTTTGGAGTCAAGTCAAACCCTGTAAGTTAGATTTTCAGTGTTTTCACGTACCAATATTACTTACCTATGTGTATGAAATATGGAATAGTGTTACCAGCATTGTTATAAAAAGCTCTGGGTGTCAAGTCATTAATGTATTAGCATTACGTTTACGACTTAAAAACTCTCAAATTCCTGCTGAATTACTCGTCACTATTTCTGACATAATGTAACAATACGTTTTATAGTTGAACAACACAATAAAAGAGCCAAGGACGTGGCTTTCTAAATATAATTTATCTCTATTACTACTACAGACAGCTGAGTTTCAAGAATAGTAATTTCTCGCCGTGTGAAGTACCAATTGTTTTCAATTTAGACTTTAGAGAACCAGAAAACTTTAATTCTAATGATAGTTACCCATCAGAAAAACAGTATCCTTACCAGTTTTTAAATCTCGCGTCAAGGAGTTTTTCCTGTCAGAATAGTGAATATTGGTACATAATATTTATTTATTTATATAGTATATTTTAGTATATTAAAAATATTTTATGTGTAAGTATATCTAATCTATATGTGTTTATTAGTTTATCTTTAGAACACCCTCTGCCTTTCTTAAATTCACATAATTCTTTCCATCCAAAGGTTGCCTGGAAGAGATCGCTTCTAAGCGATAAGGCCGCCCATTGTACTTGTCTCATTTAATGTATTTTTGTAATGTTCGTTTTCTGGTGTACAATAAAGTGTTTTTGTATTGTATTGTATTGATAGTTATTCATGAAAACGCAATTAAAACGAGAAAAAAATAGCAATCAGACATTTTATTTCGAATTTAGACTAAAACGGACAGGTAAATTTTCGACATATGATATACATACGTAGGTACATTCTAACTATCGTAACTAATATTATAAATGCGAAAGTATTTGTCTTTTCGTAATTAGTACCTAGATATGTTATTTCTATATATATATAATGTAAAACTATGGACTTGCTTGACTGAAATAAAAGATTATTATTATTATTATTATTTTCTTCACGCCCTAACTAAGCAACCAATCGAATCTGATTTTAGGCATAGAGTTGAAAGGATGAAGAGTAACATAGGTTACTTTTTATAACTAGTGCCGCGTCCACGGCAATATTCACTGACAGACTAAAGAGAATCCTAGTGGACAGGGCATACTATAGTCTAGATGAGTTCCTATTCGAAAAATTTGAGGAAACCGCTGTCGATGATCCACATTTATAGTATTTAAATACTTTTGGTAAAATTACCAAAGAAAATTATACTCTATAATTATACTACTAAGCTAATGTATTTATAAATATGTTTGTACCTTTTTGACGTGTAAGAAATAATTCTTCTAAATAAGGTACTGAACTGAACTGTCCTGGTAAAATCAAATTCCCATAGGAATTTACGGGAATGATGCCCCTAGAATGGTGAAATTCGAACATAACGCTGGTGAAACCGCGGGGAACAGCTAGTAAACATACATAAAATTTTGATTTAGACTTTCATCTGAACCAACATTGAAACGTTTTTCAAAAGAGGAAAAATAACCATTCGCCCTGTTATTAATTTTGATTTTAGACTCGAAATCGTCAGGATATCCAAATGAACTTAACAGGATACAATTACAAAAAAGAAACCAGTGGAAATCCCCGATCTTGAGTTTTCCAAATAAATAATGATTTGCACTCGTTTAATCTGTAGGTACCTACTGCTATCGTGTTATTGAAAACGTATTATTAGAATCGCAATACATTAATCTCTTGGATGATGGGTAACAAATGGATGTGTGTTTTTAACAAGGTTTCGATTTGTTTAGTCTTGTCTGAGACACAAATTAATAACAAAAACATATTGAACAAAATTTATCTCCGATTAAGGTATGGTACCTATGTAAATTGAAAACAAATATTCTAGTAGCTGCCGCCCGCGACTTTGCTTTTGTTTTTTTTTTCGGGATAGAGTAGCCTTCTCCTTTGGGTACTATCTATATTCTTGCCATATTTTATTAGAATCGGGATCCATTCAGCCGTTTAGGCGTGAATAGGTAAAAGACCAGCTGAGGGTGATGCCGGGTACAGACCAAGCGAGCGAGAGCGAGCGAAGGCTAACGAACGAACTCAAAAGTACCAGTGTGGACGTCATTGCGAAAGCAGGCGAGTCCAAACAAGGGCTTTCGTTCGTTTTCGACCGTGCTCTAACGGCTATCGCTACATCAAAGCAATATGGAACGAACGTACCGATTGTCAAATCCCAATCGTTTGTATTCGCTCGCTCTCGCTCGCTTGGTCTGTACCCGGCATCAGACATAATTACTTACGAGTTTATAATATTGATATGCATGTCATAATTTAGTCATCCGACTACTATATACTATTTTAGCATTAATAACAAACAATAATCCAAGGTTCCTATAAAAAATAGGAACCACAAACTAGGTGATCTCTCTGTTACCCTGTAATAATGTACCTATTCGAAAAAAAAATATTTCGACTTTTTGATTTTGTTATTTTTCAATAAATCGATTGATAATGTTACAAATCAGTAAAGGAATATAATATACTAGCAGCGCCTTGCGGTTTTACCCGCGTAGTTCCCGTTCCCGTGGGAATTCCGGGATAAAAAGTAGCCTATGTTCTATTCCAGACTATAATCTATCTCTGTGCCAAATTTCATTCAGATCCGTTCAGCCGTTCTGGCGTGATAAAGGAACAAACATCCATCCATCTATCTATCCATCCATCCATCTAAACTTTCACGTTTATAATATTATATATAGTGAGATTAAATCTCACATTATTAAGAAACCAAAATATGGTGATCTGGATTAATCCATGAATTTAAAGAAGTATCAAAACAACCATAAATAATTATATGGATTATATCAACACCAGTAACGAATGTTGTTTTGACTGGAGTGTGTAGGAAAACCCAGAATTTGAAGAATTTTCATTTATCTATCTATCTATATGCAATGTTTGATTATTTAAACTACAAACTAACATCGTTACCAGTTCAGACAAAGAGAACATACACATTTTTTATAATATATATATTTGTGGGCCTTGATTAACATGGGTAACTATGGGTAACAGTTAAGTTAAAGTTAATTAATTGCTTGGGTATCATACGACAACACAAACTCCAATTCTAACTATGGACAACTATGGATGTGTGTGATAAACATAGATTTTATCTATTTCGGTCATGACAAGAGACAAATTAATTTTAGCTCTCGAATTCATAGTTTAATGAGCTACCGTCTGTTTACGATACACATCAATACATACCTACATTATTTCTATTATTAAATACCAGGCCATGTTTCATTTATGGACATCTCATGCGCATACCGACATCTGATTGTGTACCGTGTAGTTTGTTTAGAAATTCCTGAAAATTGTTTACGTAAGCAAATGCTACATTAAACCAAATTTTCTGAAACCTAATTACGGTAGCATTCCTGAAAAAATTACGCACAGCCCTACGGCGTGCGCGAAATTACAGCCGAAACAGTAATTTTCAGGACCGGACCACCATGCCATAAAACACGTATAAAACACTATTTCCGTATGTTAACCGATCGATAATCGACTATCGATAACTATTCATATGTCTACCGTCGTTGGCACGTCACTATTTAGTTGTTCGGTTTTTAAATGCAATTTTTCTTTATTTTGGCTAAAAAGCGCGGGTTGTTAGGACAACGCGCCGCCCAACCACCGTCTACAGTGGCGCCGCGCACGGCACTGACTGAAAATCGGGCAACAGGAGCGTTTCCTAACATATTTCAGTTACCTCGTTGTAATAAGGTTCAAAATGGCTGGAGCAGGGCTCGGGATGTCCCTTTTGTTCGGACGGGCGTGTTCCGCTCATTAGAAATGGATTCGTTTCATTACGGCAATGTTGTTATTACATTTTTAAGGTAGTTATAACTACTTAACAATGTCTCGGATTTTTTTACTTAGGGATCGTAGAAATTCAACTGTAATTTTACATTGATGTGACGAGGTTTCAGATATTCAGAGCGATGGCTTCAATGATGTAACAGTGTTTTCAGGCTTTGCAGTTTATTGATTTATGCGCAGTGCCTTAGATTGGACATCGTATAATAGGTCAGAGGTCGTCAAAAGCTGCGTTGGCGTAGAGCGTGGAACGCACCCACCCCTTTCTAAAGGTCGTAGGTTCAAATCCCGGAAAAACGTACACCATTGCAAATGGCTCCCTGTATTTTTTGGAGTTCGCAATGTAGAAGATGATTCTTGTTTAATTTTAAAACTTTTACGAAACATTAACCCACCTATGTGAGGAATCCCATCATCACGGTGACGCCCCCCTGCCAGCTGAGGAGATGGGCAGTTCTTACCGGCCTATGTCCAGCAGTGGACTTGTATGGGATATGATGATGAAGATTAATGCATCTGCTGCATCTGCAATAATATACATTGTAAAATATACCAAAGGGGGATTTTCTCGTCACAAGATGTTGGACATTCATTCTGGAATCGCACAAGTCAGGACGACAACGTATCTTGCATTGCTTTGTAATTAGTAAAACAATATATGAATATGGTTGTACAAGTAAATTATACATAATCAAATAATATAATTAAATTAAAACAAGTATTTACAATAACAATTGAAACAATTGAGCTAACTGCAGACAGTTCCAAACAATCTACAGGCAGTTCAACTGATCCGTATCAACCAGTCGGAAGCGTGCCCAAGACGCTGGCTGCATTGCCACGCTGCTGTATGGCAATGCTGATGCGCTGCGTCAGATACTCACCAGCTATCGGTCGCTTCGACCAGACGCTAGTACAAGTTATTTAAATCAAAACAAATTGTACGTTGATATCTACGTATTATTTTGAAGTCCAATCGTAAGGTAAGAGTCGTCAATAGGTGGGTCAACACCTCTGACTTTTCGAAAGACGCTGAGAATAGGCAACGTCTCACGTGAGACGTTGGGAAGGCCTTTCATGAGACATTGGGAATAATATCCTTATATCACGTACGTAACTATTGACAATAGCGCAAAGTGATGTACTTCAGTTATATAGAAGACATCAATATATCTAAAAAGTCTGCGATACCATATACAGGGTTATTGGTATATTAGTGACAATACGTGAACTGCAGGTTCAGCCCATCATCACAAACGCGTTTGTGAAGACGCCAGGTCTTAATTCTTAATTTTGGTATTTGTAATGGATACCCTCCGCGATTCAATAATCGTTCGTTAGAGAGGTTTTATTTGAAACTCAACTTAAAAACAGCTCTGCCCTGAATTAACAGAAGATATGAGAGTGAAAGATCGGTGCGTTGGGTTCCAGGCAAAGATGTTTTTTTCATTTAGTATCTTTTTAATTTAGACTTGGCGCCTTTACGAACGTGTTTGTGATGATGGGCAGGACCTGCAGTTCACGTATTGTCACTAATTTACCAATAACCCTGTATACATATGCCAAACTATTACAATTATGTGACAATAACTACTTTTTCATGTTAAAATATGCAATAGTAACCCCGCGCCGGTACAAACTAGGCCAGATTATTCGTACCTTGGTTATGATCATTTTGATTGTTTGTTTTGTCAAAAGCAGACTTGATCAAGTGTTCTTAGCATGGAAAGTCTGCCAAGAGTGTGATAAAATGTATAATTTTTTTTTTATGACTGTAACTAGGTACCCGTGCGAAGCCGAAGCGGGCATATTATTATATTATATTCACGTTGAAAGATTATAAATAGTTCTACCAACACCCTAGTCATGTCAGTTTGATTATATGCATACTGCATATTCAATATTCATTATTATCACGTCTCGTTCTTTCCACTTCGTTTGGCTTTGACGTGTCTATTAGAAGCGAGGGCAAGAAAGGTAGATGTTTTCTTGGAAAGGGTTTTGGCTTCAGTATAGGAACTACTTAGAACTAATTTAAGGTGACAACTATTTGAAAATTTTCGAAGTCTTTAAATGCAATATATGAAGAATCGGCGAAGATATCACCAAAATAGTAATAATAATAATGTTTTATTCAGTAATAAAAGATACACAGTCACATTTGTCTATGAAATCACCTTTAGTACCTTATGTGTTATGGAAACACTTGTGATAGGTAATTTCGCTCTTCCACGTTTTAAATTATGTACTTATAAGTTTGGAAGGCGTTACATTTTTTAAAAACATTGCAAAACAATCAAACTAATTAAAATAATATTAAGTTAATTAAAATAACTATCTCTCATTATACCCTCAGGTTTGCTGTAAGAAAACTCTTTTAGCGTTAAACTCGCCTTTGTACATAGCCATTAATTGCTAACTTTATGTATTTATATTTCTTGTGTGTACAATAAAGAATTTAAGAATTTAAGAATAATATTAGTATTAAGTTCAAATCAGTGGAGGGTAGGACAAAAAAAATTACCTTACGTCTCTAAAATAGCTGTACAGCAAATCGCGATTTTTCAAAAGAATTATGTTGTGTTTAAACTTGACGGGATTAATACTAATCCCTTAGGAATAACATTTTTATTGGACCGAATTCGGGATCATTTTCTATAAAATAGCTGGATATTTTTCAACATTTGTTAATAATTATGGAGAAATCGACGATAATACATTAATAAAAATACATACCTACATAGCAGCATACCTTTTTGTGACGAGAAACCACATGACAAATTTCTGGCTTGTCACGGACCAACAAAAGGTTTCATCAAGGATCATTCCAGTTATTGCTATAAGTATTTTCGTATCCGGGAACTGCATCCGAAACCAGTTTTAATCCAGGAACTTTTTAAGTCCAGGAATCATAGAACACTTAGAACAGATTCTAAGGGTTAATGATTGTAAACATTGGCGAACATCTAAAATTGCATCCATTATTATGCGCAGGAGTTGACAGTGACATTTGACAGTTATAAATCATGCCGTTATTAATACACGTGGATGCTTCATTATTATTACGCGGTGAGTCATTGTAGGTATAAGATTGTAGTTATTTCTGAAGAGATTCAAAAGTGATGAAAACATAATAGATAGTTATTTTTTATTTAATGAGTTCCACGTTTGATAATAAAATTAATTTGAAATAAGAATTCGCTGCCTGATACACCCGCGTGCCTCGGAAAGCACGTTAATCCGTTGGTCCTGCGCCTGACCTCTCCCCAATAATGTAGGTCTGCCCATTAGATTATGAGAATGAGGGAATAGAGAGTGCACCTGTGTTCGCACACACAAGCGTACTATAATAATATGACAAGCGCAAATGGTTCCGTCGAGACTGGACTCTGTGGCCGAATTTCAGCTAGGTGGACATTATTTATGAAACTCAACTTAAAAACAGCTCTGCCCTGAATTAACAGAAGATATGAGAGTGAAAGATCGGTCTTAAGTAACTCGTTGGGTTCCAGACAAAGATGTTTTATCATTAAGTATCAGACTTTTTTTTTAGAATTTTAACTTGGCGCCTTCACGAACGTGTTTGTGATGATGGGTAGGACCTGCAGTTCACGTATTGTCACTAATTTACCAATAACCCTGTATATCATAGATATCACATATCAATAGCAAAAATACTCTTTCCGAAATGGGGGGATGAAAAAGTATGTTGTAGTTTTGTTTTAGTATGACCTATGAAACGTTTCATAATGTCAGAATAAGAAATAAATGCGACGAACGCAGCGTCGTTTAACGTGACTAAAATGTAGCTCGGAACAACACGTTTTTAAACAAACGTTTTAAAAGTATGGGCTCCAACGTGCCGTTAATACGTGGCACATGCTTGCATTGAGCTGCCTCTTTTACCTATTTGTTATTATTATAGTGCGTAAACCCTCACATTTAAGGGGTTTTTGGGATATTATTAAACTTCCTTGAAGTACTTGAATGGAAATAAGCGCCGGCTCCTTCCCATCATAGCACGCTCGGTGTTTGACGCTTTTCATTTAAATTTATTTAAAATTCTAATTAAAATTATGTTGATTGTAAATATTTAACTTTTTTTTTTATTAATTAATTTATTTGTACTTTTTCTTACTTTTAGACGTTTAAATCGATAGAAATTTAATGATTGTTATTTGTTTTTGCATTGAATTTGTAATATTAATTTATGGACGAAATGTTGAAAATGGATTTCGATTTGTACCTATAATTGTAGTGGCACTTAGATGTGTAATTTTTAAGGAACAGCCCACAATCAATGTTTAAGTGTACACTGTGTTGGTGCAATTTTAAATAAATAAATCTCGTAACCTTTGGCCACAAATGTTTCATATTGGACTCTACACACCGAACCGGCGATACAGCCCGCGGGTAGGTTCAACCTTCAGTGTATGCCAGTGTTTTGTCAACTTGCCGAAGGCCCGGCGACTTTGGTGTGTAGACTCTTTAAAGCCAGAGTAAGATACGTTATATATACGTTTTGATGCTTGTTGGGTGCGCTTTTTTCCTCGTATTGACTGCAAGAACGCTCGCTGTGGTAACACAGATGTTACAGGGCGTAATGTAAGGTTTTTTTTATTACGTTTAACGTAATAAATTACACGTGGGTGTCATAAGAGGCGTCTAAGGGACATACACCGGGGGGCGGGCAGCAGCGCCTCTTGCAGAATAGATCTACCACCGAACTGCGATCCCCAACCCGCATGCCCAGCCTTGGGATTATGGGCATTACCCCCCATGAGATAAAAGCTAATAAGGCGATTATCATTAGGAGGCCTGTGTCCAGCGGTGGACCATTATGGCTGGTGAGGTGAGGTGATGAATAATACTCACATATGTTTTAATCGAACGGCTGAAATGATGATGATAAATGACTAACAAAGCTTCTTTTAGGATTACTTTAATACTAATCCTAGAAGAAGCCATCTCTGGCTTAGTAGGAGGTTTCTGCCTTTGTTTCAGAGGCCATGGGTTCAAGACTTGATCTTTGCATTTCTTTGTCATCACTTTTGTTTGCATTGCAGAAGAATTAAAATATCTGATGTCGCAAACTTATGTTGCCAAACAGTGGAGGCCGTAGTCTATACCTAATAAACAGGATATTTATAACAAAACTATGTAGTAAGGTACTACTTACTTTCAGTTACTTAACTAACACCCATAACACAAGCTCTGATTAACTTGCTTGGGGCTAGATAATGCTGGGTGAAGTCCAACATTATTTATTTATTTATATCAGAAAGCTCCTCTCAATTTCAATTAAGAAGTAATTTCAAACAGAAATTTGCTCTACTTTGAAGCATCATGAAAAATTTTCTTTTATCGGAAAACTGCTTCGAGTTTCTCATTTTAAAGTTGTTTACAGGTTTCTTCGAACAAACTATGAAACAACAGCTAAGTTTTTATTGAAGAAAACGTTGGAAAGGAAATTATTTTCTACAATATTAAGAAAATTACAATCAAATAATAGAATTAAATTAAAACTAGTATTTACAGATTCAGATACAATTGAAACAATTGAGCTAACTGCAGACTGTTGCTAACAATCTACAGGTAGCTCAACTGATCCATATCAATACCAGCCGGAAGGTAATTAATTATGTAAGGTTATTAATTATGTAAGGTAATTTAATTAAAGTGTAAAAGTTTTTTTTTTAATTTAAGTGTAAACTGTTCAGTTTACACTATTGTAAAAAAAATATACATAAAAAAAACACTATTTGACAGGTAATTCGCGAGTATTTTTGACCATTAAACTAATAATACAAATCGGAAAGTAATTCTGTTTGTATGTCTTTTACCTTTTCACGGCTAAACTGTTAAGCGAATCTTTAAAAAAAATAAAGTTTCCTATTTTCCAACTGAAGCGAAGTAAGGACACGTCGCGAACAGGCAAGGCTACTAGGGTAATTTCCTGCGATACAAAGCTTTACAACCAACGACACGACTCCAGTATTAACCGACGGCGACGTGAATAGATTATTTTAGATTTTGCTTGAGTACTAAGATATGTTGTTTGGCCTTGTTTGATCACCAAATCTGTTAAAAAATTAATGATTGAATGAATTAACACTTTATTGTACAAAAAAACATGAATAAATAATCTTATATCTAAATAAAACATATACAGTACAAAAGGCGGCCTTGTCGCTGAGAGCGATTTCTCCCAGGCAACCTTGGGATGGAAAAAATAGATATAAGAAAAGTTGGTTGATAGTGCAAATAACGGAACTAATACAAAAAATAATTACATACATGTTTATAATACAAAACTACCTTATTATCTACTAACTTAGAAACAAAATAAACTTATTCGATAAGTAGGTACCTACTTCAAAAAGAACCATTAAATTGGGGGCTTTTCATATTTGAGAATAAGAAGGTATTCCGGGAACCATTCCTCTTTTTCAGGAGAAGCGCATGCGAAACCGAAAGCGGAGGTTAGTTTCCTTTAATCCAGACTGACAGACCAGCCGTTTAACTGTCAGTATACTTAACCGATCGGTCATGACCTAAAATCTTTGGCAGTTACTCAAACAGCTGACTCGTAAACAAAGTGATACTAAGGTTGGATTCCACCAAATGAGTATAAATTTTATCCTGAGATTAAAATCGCATATTACTCTAGTTTCCAAATTTTGCATTTTACCAAATTTCATTCTATGAATTCTGTGTATCGCGCGGTAATGTGGGTCTGGTCCCTTATTACCGCGCGGAATCGAATTTGCGGAGCCGCAACTTCAGGTCCGCAGGGCGCCGGGCGTCCGCGGCAGTTTCGCATCTGTTCCGCATCCTGTACAACGGACAACGTCATTGCGAAACTCTTACGGCGCGGCACCGCACCTATAGTACCTCGCAGTAGTATGAGAGCTAAATTTATTGTAGCACTAATAAAATAATAAACACGATTTTTTATTTCACGCGTGACGTACCACCTTAAATTAGCAAAGTGTCTTTGATTCATTCTTTCATGCATTTTCTAGCACCGGTATTTTTAGATCGTTCTTTTTAGTCTAGACAAGATACTTGGCAAATAGGTTTGGAAGGGGATTTTAACAAAGACGTGAATGAGATATTTCGCTCATAATAATAAAATTAATAAAAACATTTTGATAAATCCTTTGATATTGTAGCTAATAAACCTTAATTGGCATGCTGACAGACAAAAACATTAAACTTTTATTACCATTTCGTTTTAAAACGTTAGATTATTTCAAAGCATTTTTTTACAGTGACTGCTTTGAAATATGTAAACCGAAAATATGATTCAGCGGTCACATACACGGAGAGGTTTAATTGAGAAATTAATTTTATTCAGTGCCAACCATATTATGCCAAGCAAAGCAAAATGCTTTCCGGACTAAGGAACCCTAAAATGTCAGACACATACAACCCACCTGCAGTTAGACTTTAGAGACATCCGGTTCTGATTCAAAGAATTACTTCATCAAAACAAGAGGCGACCAAAAAATAAGAATGACACACTGTACGCATTAATATTGTAAGCTACTTGTACTCTGTGAATAGAAAAAAGTCACTTGTACCCACGGACATAATAGTTGCGCCGATATTATGTCTGTACTCGTACCTTTTGTCAGAATAGAACACGTGTAACGTGTAGGCACACCAGAGGAATAGACTAAAACTATAATCGGAATATTTCGACGACCTCTGTAGCGCGGTGGGCGAAGGTCCGCCTGCAACGCAGGTGGTTGCGGGTTCGATTCCCGCCTTGGGACAAATATTTGTACGATCTGAAGGTATTTGTTCCGGGTGTTCTGGTTGTTTTCTATGCATAATAAAAAATATCTATCTATTGTATTCTATTAGCTATTGTATATTTACTATCTACTGTAATGTATTGTATTATGTATATCAGTTATCTAGTACACATAACACAAGCTCTGCTTAGCTTGGGGCGAATGTATGAATTGTCCAGCATTATCTATTTATTTCGAAAAAACTGTAATTTGACGTGTTCTTAAAAACAAAAAACAGATTACAAAATTCTGAATACTGATAAAATACAGCCCACTGACAGACGGACGGGCAGACAGACAGGCACAAACAGACTTAGTAATAGGATTTATGTTGGGAGTCTGTCTTCAACGAAATCATCAGTCCAGGATCGATCGCCCATTGTTTTAGGCGATCCGCCATCCGTCAACTTTGTTAGACCTCTTGTTTACGATCGTTGCCATGGAAACCAATAGACCAGTGAGTGAAAATTATCATGTGATCATATTTTAGATGCGATTTACGGCTCACATAAAAATTCCTCGGGAATCTAACTTTTATGGAATTACCTCAATATCAACTTTGAATAAAACCGGCCAAGTGCGAGTGGGACTCGCGCACGAAGGGTTCCGTACCATTATCTATAAAAACGTTAAATCACGTTTGTTGTATGGGAGCCCCCTTAAATATTTATTTTATTCCGTTTTTTAGTATTTGTTGTTATAGCGGCAACGGAAATACATCATCTGTGAAAATTTCAACTGCCTAACTATCACGGTTCATGAGATACAGCCTGGTGACAGACAAACAGCGAAGTCTTAGTAATAGGGCCCCGTTTTTACCCTTTGGGTACAGAACCCTAAAAAGGATGATTTATTTTTTATTTCTTAGTCGGTTAACAAGACTGTCCACTTTAGCCTAAAGAAACAAAACAAGACGCGAGAGGACGCGAGGCGCCTCTTTCGAAAGGCTACTATTTCATTACATTTTATTCAAACTTGAAATGTACAATAACACATATGAGTAAATAATAAAGAAAATCTATTAACAACAAACGAAAATTAAAAGTAAGGTATGAATTGTATGGCGTGATCGGACAGCACTAATTCGTTATCTTGTTTCTTATCCTGACCGATCACGATATCGGATAGCACCTTTTGCCGTGATCCGTCAGGATATGATCGGTTTTTGCGTGATCCGTCAGGACATACCCCTTTTAGGACTCTTTCAAGGACTCTATCGACGCATACGGCTCAGTCATCGACTCTGCTGTTTCCCGTTTTCCGAGATGGTTCGGTATATATATATTTTTTCACAGAAGCTAAGGAAGCTTTGTGTACCTTAGAAAAAACAATATTTTGAAACCAAGTCGCCAACAAACCAATTTTCTTGCTAAACGCACAAAATTCAACAAACTTATTTATTTATTTATTATAATTAAAACCACTAACGAAAGAATCACAATATAGACAGATTATAAAAGATACAAATTGTTTCATACATTATAGAATAAAATAGGATAGAAAAGAAATACATTTGTTTGGACACAGGTACACACAAGTATAAAGATAAAGATAAAGAAAAAAAACGGAGGTAAGTGACACAAAAAGGTGGTATTAAAAATATGGTGCCTCGCTATTATTAGCTGGTATAATACGAACCTCTCAATAATTTGAGTAGGTATGGAATGTGCTCTATGATATGACTCGAGTGATGAAACAGACTTGGCTTCTAGCACAAATTTCCATACAAACAAACAATCTTTCATCGCATCCATTCACTCCATTCACAAATACTGGATGCTCTACCCATGACGTCACGGTGACGGCAATCGCTTTTCCTGTGGTATGGGCAGATCATAAAACTGGGCTAATTTCGATCTTATTGCTAGCACTTCCTCTGAAGACGTTTTACATACCGTTCTTAAAAAAACAAGATCCGTCAAGTGGGAGTGTAACTCGCGCGCCGAGGATTTCGAATATTTGTCAATTATAAAAATATGAAAATAAAAAAACATCATGAATACGAAAAATGACCAATCGCAAAATAACCGATACGTGAAATGACCAATGGAAATAACATCATGAATACGCAAAATAACCAATCGCTAAATAACCAATACGTGAAATGACCAATACTTTTTTCTTTAGAGAAAATTTTATGTAATCGTGTTTTTGAAACACTAACGTTCTTGCATCAATACTGAATTATGACATTAATCTCTAAATGCTTCAGTATAGTGGTAGATATGACCGCGGACGCTAAACGATTTCAGGTAGGTACCTATCAAAGATTCTTAACTAGAAATAAATACAAACACACTAATAGACAGATATTATAATACTATGATATAATGGCGATACAAAGAAATACAGAATAGAAAAAAATTTGCCAAATTTTGGCTAGCTAAAAATTTCAAGGGAGAAAACTGGAATGATTATTTTTTCATTCCAGTTTTCCCCCTTTAGGGGAATTTTCAAGGGGAGAACTGGAATGATTATTTTTTTATTCCAGTTTTCCCCCTCAGGAGGGATTCCAGGGGGGAAAATTGGAATAAACTAGTTATGATGATGATGGCAATATCAAATAGGTGTTTACCTATTTGATATTAAATATTTACAATATAGTAGACAGTGTTTTGTCATTTTGTCGGCGCGGCTGACTTTGGAGTGTAGACTCCATAATTTATACTACCTACCTACATAAAAAAGCTTTACAATAAAACTTTAAATGAATTACTGAACAATCAAGGTACAGTACAAATTGATCAATTATTATTATTGTTCAAGTTAAGGTAACCGGACACTTCAGCATTTCATTTCATTTCATATTTAAGGTCTATCAACTAGTACCTAATGAATTAATACCTTAATTAACGCTTGGCTAGCCTCTGCGGTTTAACCCGCAAGGGCACGCTACAAGCAATGCGACGACCACGGTCATGTGCGTATTGGGCAATGAAAGTGTTAATCAGATATTACTGCAGTCAAAATGCAAAAGATCAATGGTCTTTGGAATATGTTTGTTTTGGCATCATTCTTTTACCTATTGGTCTAAGTTTTGTCGATGTATGGTTTTGGTGATTTCAATATCACAAGTTGTGATATTGAAATTGTACAGTACAGGGTTATTGTTATTGGTACTTCACTGGCACTACGTGAACTGCAGGTTCTGCCCATCATGAACACGTTTATAAAGATGCCAGGTTTTTTATCGTTATTTTATAATTTTTTTGTAAATCACCTCTATACCTAAATTTTTTTGTAACTTGTAGATTGTTTGCAACAGTCTGCAGCTCAATTGTTTCAATTGTAAATACTTGTTTTAATTTAATTCTATTATTTGATTGTAATTCAATTTTTTTAAGTTTAGTTTTAATTAAAGCCTCTCTAAAAAACTATTTTTGAATTTGGTATTGGTAGTACGTACGTACTACCAATACCAAATTTACGAGCTAAGCGTCTTCACAAACGTTATGTGGTGATGGGCAGAACCTGCAGTTCATGTAGTGCCAGTAAATTACCAATAACCCTTATATAGGGATAAATGAATCTGTGTGGTATCTCAAAGATTATTTTATTAGCCGGTCGCTCTCTAAACATAGTATCATTCTTTAGTCGACCTATATAGACGAAAAAGCTCTACCAAGTCCCGTCCCCATAAATAAGTTAGGTAAATGAAGAGCGTAATGTACGCGCACCTTTAGATAATTTGATGAGTGTATAAGCATTAATGATGTCCAGTTTGAGCACAATGGTATTAATGATCTTTTGTTATGTTATTGCGGCATGTTTTCACTTCTCCATATTTATAAATCATCAAGTAACATCATTAAATTACTTTACAAGCTTCTACCTGCGGCTTCGCATCCAAGAGTCTAAGGTCTAAAGTAAATAAAGCACTTTGAATTTTGAATTTTTGAAATTTGAATCGCGTTTTTTTCGGTATAATATGTACCTATCGGTTATTCTAAGCACACAACTTCATCTGTGCAAATTGTCAGCCCGATCTGTTTAGTAGTTTTGACATCGTCTTCGCAAAAGCATTTTAAACGAAACAAACTTTCGCCTTCACAATGTTTGTAAGATGTAGGTTTCTCTATTACCTTCTACTTATAAGGTACTCAAACGATACTTCTATTCAGTTATGTTCTTAAGAGGGCGCAATACGGGCCATTTTGTGAAAGATATGACATAGGATTTCGCGTCCATAGGAGCGGGACAGAGAATACGTTTTCGAAATGGCGTAAACAGAGTTTTTAGTATCAAAATGTTTAACAGCGGAAAAATAAATATTTGCTAATTTACAAGAAAACTACAATGAATAAACTGGTTCAAGGAACCAAATAATTGAAATGACCATAATTGAAATGACCCTGGTTCAAAGAACCAAATAATTGAAGATCTTAGGAACCCTGCGTCAATCAGAATGACTTATGTTTTGATAAGTAAACATAAGTCATTCTGATAGACGCAGGGTTACTAAGATCTCGACCAAATTATCTGCAAAACAGTGACCATTCATAAAAAAAAATATAGTATTTTTTTATCAATCGTTTTTTCACGTTCGTGGAACCAAAGAATAAATAAAATAAATAATTTAAGATTTTAACCACGGGGATCACGTGAGTACTAAGATCTAGGCCTAGTTTGACATAGGTTCGCCTCTTAAAACCTCTTTACACTCGCGCTCGAATCACGTGCGAAGCCGCGATCTCCACTAACCATAAGTGTGGATCCCATTCGCATATTCTTCACGGCTTCGTGTCGCATTGGCGCCTCGTTCCCGTAGAGTCGGTTCTTTGTCCCGCGACAAAGGGCTCGTAAGGCGCGCGTAATTCGCACGCGAGTGTGAAGGCCTTGGCTGTTTTTCCGCGATTCGCACTGGTATTTCACGCCGTGATTTGATGAAATACAAGTTGTACAAAGTTTTGTCACCTTATTAGTTTGTTCTTTAAAAAATTAATCGTTTATTTTCAGATAACACAGATCTATAATCTGGTTAATCAGTAACAAAAAGAATTGACTGTATATTAAAGTCACACCAGTCTCTTAAAAGGCGGAAGCGTCACACTTATCTCTTTATACAATGTTGTGAGCTTTCTTTCTTTTGGAGAACCCATCCTTTTGAGAACAAGTCGTACAATTTATTTGATAGATATATCGAACGAAAAGTATCACGTTTTTATCTTCAGAGGCAGCGTGGCGTTGACAAGCAGCTACAGTTTAAAAACGGGTATCGTTTTATAGGTCTTATTATAGACGATTTATTATTTTATATGTTGCTACGGAAACTGCCGTCAATATTTTCTTTACTATCGTTTTATATCAATAACTTTATTGCTTTATGGGTTATCTTCACGGGCGGGTATCGTTTGCGTTAGTTTTGTCTTTTATCTATACTAATCTTCAAACTAATATTATAAATAGGAAAGATTTTTTGCTTGTGTGAATTGAACAGGCTCCAAATCTACTTGACCGATCTGAAAAATTCTTTCACCGTTAGAATCTTACATTAACCCTGATGAACATAGGCGATAATATACCCGGGCGAAGCCGGGGCGGACCGCTTGTTTAATTATAAACTTTTTAGGCTATAAGGTTAAAAACTCGTTTTGGATAGGTACCCAAGATAGAAATAAAATTATTTTGCGTATGCTGGTTATAGTTTAGATTTTTAGGAAATTGATATTATGTTTACTCGTAGATGTAAATACTAGTTATAATTTGTCGTTTTGTGGTTTGAAAACGGATTTAAACAAGTTCCAAAAAAGCTATACAACAGGGTTTGAACAGATCTGAAGAGTCCACGCGAATGAAATCGTGAACAGGTCAGCCAGTATTCTATAGAGAGGCAGGAGGTTGAGGATACTATAGAAGTTAAGATTTTGGTTCTTGTTCTTTCACTTGTGTGTGTGTGTGTGTGTGTGTACTCTTGTATTTGCACTGAGACTCAGGTTGGTCCATTGTGCGTGGTTTCTGCTAGCGCAGCCAGCCTAACTCCGTCCAGGAGCGCAGAATCTTCCTGGGGTCTTCACAGGCTTCGCAGGTTCTTTCACTTTTATACAGCATTATCCACAAGCCTATGTTAACCATGACCGAAGCTGCGAGCAAAAGCTAGTTCGATTACAACTTAATATAATAAGCGCATCTCACGGGCCATATGTTTAATGACTCGAGTCATCATGAGACATTTGCCCTTAAAGGCAGTTGAATAATTTATATATAACAATACAATACAAAAACACTTTATTGTACACCAGAAAAAGAACATTACAAAAAGACATTACATTAGACAAGTACAATGGGCGGCCTTATCGCTTAGAAGCGATCTCTTCTAGGCAACCTTTGGATGGAAAGAATTATGTGAAATTAAGAAAGGCAGGGGGTGTACTAAAGATAAACTAATAAACACATAAACTAGATATACACATAAAATAGCTATAATATGCTAAAATATACTAAATAAATAAATAAATATTATGTACCAATATTCACTATTCTGACAGGAAAAATTCTTGACGCGAGATTTAAAAACTGGTACTGTTAAAAATATAAATAAATATAAATGCTTATTGTAAATTTTACTATAAAAACTATCGTAGTTTTCGATGCCATTACGGATGTAAGTGGGTTAACTCACCCTGAAGAAGTCCCTCGTAAAGGGATGAAACGATGGTGTTCTTCTAACACAAATAAGGTTCGTTATAACCCGCTTTATTGCATTTTCAATCATCATCAGCGAAACTATAAACTGAAGGAAGGATCGGACAGTACTGGCAACTCTGGCATGATGCCAGAAACCGAACGTACCTATTTGCGTTGATGATATACCATGATAGGTAGATCTGTCGGTCTCACACTTTATATGTGACGCTACTTTGAGAGCGAGCTCTTTATCGAGTCTTTTACAAACTGACAATTACGTACATGAAATGTGGAGGGAGAAAAAAAATACTAAAATAGAATAATTGAAGAAAATAATATTTGCTTCTAAAGGAAACCAACAGGTTAGGGAACCAGGGTATATTTTTGATAATCCAGCCCAAACAAAGTAGAGCTTGTGTTATGGGTTTTGCATTTTTTCTTTTGGATGATAACATGATCCAAAATAAAGAAAAAACATCTATTGACTAGGCAGGTCATATTGTTTTCATAACTAAAAGGTGAGGTAACCTAGAGTTACCTATAGCCACGAATAGTAGCAGTAAATAAAAAAATATACTGGACAATTCACGCAGCATTATCTAGCCCCAAGCTAAGTAGACCTTGTGTTATGGATACTAGATAACTGATATTTTTACTATACATAAAACGACCAGAACACCTGCAGATCGTACAAATATTGGTCCCAAAGTGGAAGTCGAACCCGCAATCTCCTGCGTCGCAGGCGGATCTTCGCCCACCGCGCCATAGAGGTCGTCAAGTAGTAGGTATAGCTAGTTAGTTATAGCTAGATAGTTCTTAAGTTAACTTACTCTGTGATTGCACTACGTCATTCAAAATAATTATAAGGTATTTTTGATAACTTATGTGACTAATAGGACATAACGAGGTCAGTAATGGGTGGGTTGCTGACAGCACTGATGATGACTGTGTAACGCAAATTTTGCACCCGGTAATCCCATTGCTGGCCGCAAAAACGACGGTAATGATTCAGATTGTAAAAAAGGAAAATGCTGGCGCCATTCGAGTAAGTCGGAAACGTCGACAAGCTCAAATAATCTTGTCGAAATAATGACCAGATTACATACTATGTTTGACTAAAGTGTAGGTATTATATATTGTGTTCTTGTTCTTGAGTGGAGACCACGACTCGGCAAACGTAGCGTAGGACGCCCTCCGACCAGGTGGGATGACGATTTGCGAAAGACTGCTAGCAGATGCTGGATGCGGCAAGCTGAAGACAGGGCGCGATGGCGCTCATTAGGGGAGGCCTATGATTATATATTTGAACATGTAGGTACCTTCACTGTACATATTTATCAAATCGTTAAAGTGACGAGAAATCATACGTTGAAAACGGCCACTCAGTACAAGCTGTGGGAAACTACGTATTAAAACACCTAGTTAGGCACTATAGCAGCGCTGGTCTTCATTAACACATGCAGTTTCCAGTTAATTGCAGGAAAGTTGCCAATATTGAGACAAATTGCGCCATAAATTGCAGAGCATCTCGGCACACGAGGCTGTTATGAGGCAGATACTAAGCTTTACCTAAACAAAGCCGGACTTTCCATTCAGGATCATAAATAATCGCATAAACGATGAATTAGACGATCATTTAAGTCTTCTTAAACTTATGTATTCTAGAACGATAAACGAGTTCATGAAAAAAAGAAAAGAAAGAATAAAACCAACTCAAGCACTGCATAATCTGTCGCTGACGATCCAATCCATGGAAATATTATAAATACAAACAATGAAGACATAAACATCATTCTAAAAATATCCACGGACCCCACCCTAAGAAATTATCACCTAGTATTTGATATATGTATAATTTATAATACTAGTTTCTGCCCACGATTTTTCACGCGTTTGTTTATTATCTAAGTTAGACAGACTATTTTAAAAATGTATCCAAATTTCATCTTGATCTGTTTAGTAGTTTTGGAGATACTAGGTAACAAAATAAAATTCACATTTCACAAACTTTCGGCTTGATAATATTATAGTAGGATAGGATAGGAATTATCCTCGACGAGATATTAATAGTATCGTTATCTTTAGTTACAAGGTTAGCTTCTGCTTACTTCATATCATTCAAATGAAGTCTCCACTCTGGTCCTAACCAAAAAAAAAAAAATGTACATGGTACAGTGGGATTCGGTTAGTCCCGTGAATGTTATGTGTGAAGCAGACCTTCTGTATATATTTTACTCTTGCAGTAGGAGGTGTCACGGCGAACCATATAGGGGCGAAATGGCGTGAAGCGGTCTCAGTAATTTAATATTACGACGTCCAACAGTAATTGGACTTAATGATAATTATTGAACACATTGAAATGCTAAAAGCTTCGAGGCTTTTGAAGGAACAGGAAACAGCTACTGTAGATAAAAAAAAATAAAAAAATTACTCACACTCATCCAAATATCACTTAATATTAAAAGGAGTTATAAGTACAACCGTGAATCGGGGTGGTACCAAAGGCGATCTAAGATGATATAATGATGACGTTTCCAAATCAAAATCAAAAATTCTTTATTTCCATAAATACAAAAATGTACTTAGAAAAGGTCAAATTCTTAAAATAAAACACTGACACGGAAATGAAGTGGTACTTTTCATTTCTGTCGTCTACATACCGTAGACTAAAACTACAATACTACTAACTTTCAGAAACTATACATAGTTCCCGCATATAAAAAATGTTTTCAAACATTTTAATTCAAATAAAACTATACCGGATGAATCTTGCTTTCATAAAAATAAGATAAAAAAATCAACTACATTTAAATTGGGTTTATTTTGTAACAATATGACGCAAGTACTTGTTAAATAATCTTCAAGCTCATAAATTATAAACAGAGATCAAAATAAAAGTTTTTAGGAAGATAACAATCTACAGTTCCACTTTGTAGTAATTATGAAATTGAAAAATAGTTTTACGTGAATAGTTTTTAGTATTGGAATAATATTCATCGCATAGCAGTTTGAGAATAGTAATCATTTATTTACTTATTAGGCGTTAGGTCTTTCGATTGTTAAAGGGCATTCTGTAGTGCTCGCAAGGATACATTGATTTTAAATCAATATTTAATTTAATGGGATTGGCTTTTCTGATAATTTCCATGGAGGAAAGGATGTAAATCATTATATTTGACGACCGATGTGACGCGGTGGGCGAAGGTCTGCCTGCGATGCAGGAGGTTGCGGGTTCGATTCGTGACACAGGACAAATTTGTGTACGATCTGCAGACATTTGTTGGGGGTCTGGTCGTTTATGTATGATAAAAAATATCTATCTATGAATTGTATATGAGTTACTGTTATCTAGTACCCAACACACGCTCTGCTTAGCTTGGGGCTAGTTAATGCTGTGTGAATTGTCCAGCATTATTATCATTATTATTTACTGCCGTAAATGAGAGCAATTTTTTGTTTAATTGGTTTAATGACGCACGGGGTGTGTCTCAGGGCTAAATACTGAGCCCAATGTCATTTATGTTTAGCATAATGAACCATTTCATAACATGTTGCAATAAAAAGAATATCTACGTTCTCTGTCATACCTTCCCCCTTCTTTATTTTAAAAGTTTCTTAGTAACTACTACTTTATCATGGCATGCAAAAAGTAGCACACGTTTTACGGGTGGTTAAAAAAATGACATGCGCGATTAACACAAATATTCACAGTTTTAAACGGAGTAGTTGACAGATATTTAAAGGCAGCGTCTCGGAAATTAATTAGACAGATGAAAGAAATAGTAAATTAACAGATTTGGATCAAATTTAAGCATTCTATATGTTATTCTGGATTGGGGATTCTGTTTTATTCACAAGTAATAGAAAGACGTCATAGAATCACTAACGCTAGTTTATAGTTTAGTTGCGCAAAATCGGGGGCAGAATGGTACAAGCAAAAGAGCATTGATTGATGAAGATAGAACTGTGCTGCAATAACAAGAACAATATATTATCTAGCTAAGACAACATGAATTTCTAGAATTCTATCATAAAGTTAAAAGTTTAGGAAGATGAAAATAAAATAAGATGAAAATATGATAAATTCTGTATACACTGTGCACTAGATACAATATGGAAAGAACGCTATAGAATAGATTATTATTTAGACCGTGTTAGCTCCTCTCCTACAAAACACACCAAAGTAGAAAGCTTTTCCTTAAGACATAGGTAACTCTATGAACATAGAACACCGCACTTTAATTGAAGCAAATCTCAGCGCTGCCGCTTTTGAAATAGGGTTTGAAACAACACTCAAAGGATTGTGGTAGCAGAGATACGTAACCTAGAAACAGGCGTGGATGCAAACACTAGCCACGCTTTACAGGTAGATACAGCTAGATCACTCAATGAGCCAACACAAAGAGCAGATCATAAAAAAAATAACGAAGTCTACGAGTTTTTGTGAATGATACTTTTAGCGACAAGTAGTATGGTATGTTAATTAGTATAATTAGGTATGTTAAGTTCAGGTAGAAAGGCATGCTACCTGGAGGCCAGTCTTCCATTGCATAATGTAAGTAAATGGGTACATACATTTACATTGACCATATTAATTTAAACTCACCTATACATACATTTAAGTTTACGAAAGCATAAATAAAAATTTACAGTCATTTAGTCAGTGAAACATAGCAGAAAAGGTCTGACAAATTTGTGATGTGCAATGTGGATTTGCGAGAAATCATGGCGTAGATTCGTAGTGGATTGAAACAATTGAGCTAGCTGTTGACTGTTGCAAACAATCCAAAGACAGCTCAACTGACCCATATCAACATTAGTTGGAAGCGTCCCTAAGACAATGGCAGTATTGCCCCGCTGTATGACAAAGCATAAATGCTTTACTTGCATAAATAATTAGCAAACTGATATATAATATAGATAACTGTAATAAGCACCCTTTAGACCAGCCTATAAAACAGCCTATTAAATTAATGTGAATTGAGGTACCTACATACATATGTGATGTCACAGCAGCCTCCAAATCAAAACACCATTCAAGCAGCATCTTATTCGACGACCCCGAGCTTTTAGAAGAAGCCTTAGAGCAAGAATGTAGAAAGACTGCCAAGGGACATCTTGCCCGCGCCAAAAATTATCTGTGGGTGAGTTGTTCCTTTTTTAAAAAGCATAGTGGACAAATCGCCCGAATCAAGAAAAGGCCATTTGGAGCACTTCTATTTTGAAAAACGAACGAAATTGACGCATGACATGGATCGCACGAAACGAACAACGTTACCACCTTGTTGCTTCGGGCGCGTCACTTACAACTTTCGTTTCAGATCTCTATGAATTATACGTCAGAATCATTTTCATAGTAATGTCATCGAAAGAACGGATCCGCCGTTCTTCGTTTTGTGCGACGTCATCTTCGTTTGTTGTTCAAAGCAGACCTCCTGATTACTAGATAGGAGATCTTTGCTATGGCATAACTAGAAGTGGACTAGCTGACAGCAAGTGCGATTGCACTCAGTGACCCATATAACGTGATTCATCGGTGGATTCTGTCAAATTGGTGATTGCCCTAGCTATTCTCAAAGCTTGGGCAATGTTGTGTGTTGTGGTTTACGGCGGGCAAAGTTACAATCACATTTCAACACTACACTAAACACTACTACTTACTGGTATCTCTAAACTCGATTCTAGATTAAATTTTTGCAAACAAAGGGGTTACTACAGTTTAAGAAAATTGTGGATATATAACTTAAAACTGATGGAAGGGACCAGCTGGCAAAAGAAATGTTGGCAGACCGTAAAGAAACTGTAGATATATAACTTAAAACTGATGGAAGGGACCAGCTGGCAAAAGAAATGTTGGCAGACCGTATAGACGGTGGGCTGATGATATAGTCCAAATAGCAGGAGAAAGCTGGCTGAGCCAGACAATCGACAGACAGTCATGGATGAATATGGAGGAGGCCTTTACTCAAAAAGGGATCCAACTCACAAACACGGTAAATAATATCTAGTTAATTATATAAGCACTTACTAACCTATTATTAAGCACAAATACTAATAAAACTATCTAATCACTAATGAGTTTGGAAAATAAAAAGGCTTAATTATTATATATTATAACTTAAAACTGAGCTCGAGTGTCGGAGGTATAACAAATGGTCAGGAAGTTGGTGCTGTTACACCTCCGTGCCTCGGTTGCTCCTGCGCCTGACTTCTCCCTGGCTGTCGGTCTGTCATCCCATCGGATTATGAGAGTGAGGGACAAGAGAGTGCACCTGTGATTTCGCACATACTTGTGCACTATACTATCAGGAGAGTCATTAGTTCATTACATACATGCTCATTACACGCACGCACAATATAACACACAATCACAATCAATACAAACACACATACACACATGCACTCATAAGGTCTCCGGTTGCCGGTTGTCAGACTCTCATGAGACTGGTGCCTCGGGAGCACTAGCACATAGACACATACTCATTCTCACACTAAGATAAACATGTATGAGCCGTTCACCATTATATTACAATGTTTTTACTTTTTACCCACAACCCGCTATCCCAATCCCTCGGTGACCACCTACCCGACGGGAGTAGATTTAAAATCAGCGCCGCATGCTACTTGCATGCAGCACAAAAGTAAATGAAATAAGGAAATGAAATGAGTCCCAAAAATTATCGGTTTCGATAGCTTTATTTCTTTAGGCTTACAAAAAAGCACTTAGACAAGTCAAAAGCTGAATTTACTCCCTTTGCCTATTTATTTTTAATTTTTTGGTATTTTTTATGTATAATTCTGTTTAGGTTAAGAGTTTTTTAGGCAATAAATGATTTTTTATTTATTAATTATTTACGTCTTGCGCACCTGCCTAGTCTTCCTTGAGATTGTCTATAAGATACATCATCATCATCACTAAATATACATATAAATATTATTCAAAATGGCGATCTTCATATTATTGAAAAGTGAGACTAAACCTTACTCCCATTTACAAAGAATTGAGATCACGTCAATAAACAACGTTACGATTGAGATGGATGTTTGTTTGATCCAAGATTAGGAACTAAACAGATCAGGATGTGATTTGGCGAAAATGTAGAGCATGTTCCAAAACACATGAACTTTTGATATAAAAATAAAGTTATTTGGTCAGGAGAAAGAATTCTTCAGGAGAAAACTTCCATATGAAAATTTAATTATGTCCCAAAAATGTTCGATTTCAGCAAGACTAAACGTATCTTTAGTTATTGAGCACCATAATATTTCGCTAGTGTAAGTTGAGCTACCTCTAGATTGTTTGCAGAAGTCTGCATTTCAATTGTAAATACTTACATTGTAACTACTTAGTTCTGATTCGTTTCCTTTCTTCAATTGCAATTTTCTTAGCTAATAAAATATTAATTAATATGCAGGTCTCGACAGAGCTTCCGCATTTGCTCCCCTTGGAGTCGAGACCTTGTGCTATTTGGGTCAAATTTTCTATTATGTATCATCTACACAATCAATCATCTATTTTTTTCAGGTGTGTAGGTTCCTTACATCTATAGATACAGATGTGTATGTCATATACATCTAGATTTTTTCCCATGATTTCTGTTACACGCTTTATACAAAAAAAAGGACCCCGAATTGTAAATGTCCCGACTTGGGGATTTATGGCAACCCTACGCTAGGAGTACCGCTAGGCTCTCGGGGTTTCCAAAAAATTATCTGAGCGTCTGGTCGAAGCGAGATGTGGATGTGTAGATGTGAGACTGTAGATTGTTTACAACAGTCTGCAGTTAGCTCAATTTATTCAATTGTAAATACTAGTTTTGATTTAATTATTTATTTGATTGTAATTTTCTTTGTTACTAAAATAGTATTTTCACTACATTCTAAACAAACTAGTAAATCCAAGGTTTTTTGTTATAATGCTTACCCGCACTTTGGGTATCTCTAAGAAATTAAATAAGTTCCCAAAAATTTTCGGTTTCGGCGGGACTCGAACCCGTGCCCCACCCTACATCCAAGGCAGGTGCGTGACATTAGACATATACCTACGTATTTTTTGCATAACTCAGCGTAGACAATAAAATTACAAAGGCCTATAATTAAAGTCGTGGCAGTAGTGGTTAGTATAAACATCTCATTAAGCTACAGTTAGCTAAGTCTGTTCACCTGATGAATCACTGATTGGTATCTCGCGATATTTTAGGGTTCCGGTGTCATGTAACACAAACGTTCTATGAATAAATAAATAATGCTGGACACTCTAGGCATAGGTAACTGTTATACATAAGATGCAAAAAGGGTTTGGTTGTCAAACTAAGCCTAGATCTCTGTATTTACGGGATCCCCGTGGTTAAAAACTCGTATTACATCAAATTAACACGTTTTTTTTTCATGAACGTGACAACATTATTGATAGAAAAAAACATGAAAGTGCACTGCTTTGCACATAATTTGGTCGAGATCTCAGGAACCCTGCGGTCTATCAGAATACTTACAGAATAGACAGCACAATCATCATTAAACGAGCGAAAAAAAAACACTTGAAAAAGAATTGAAACGAAATTTCGCTTTCATAATAATGATTATGAATTTCGAAAAACCAAAACACCTGACGTACTCAGAGGCAAAAATATTGATAAAAAAACCATAAAAGGAGGATCCTGAAATACATTAAACGAAAGTTAATAGAGAAGTATTTCATTAGACAAAATGCTTAGTATCATCGGACATAATGACATAACATAATGTACTTGCAACGGAACCCTTCTGCGTTCACATAATCACGCTTGACATGTTTTATTTTGGTTTAGTTCATCTAGCTACAGAAAATTGTAGATACGAGAATACAAATTGATACCTACCTATAGTAGCTTTGGGATCACCTTCCACTAGCAGCGATGGTCTCATCGTGCCAATGAATTGTAAAAGAGTGTCTCCACGCTATAATATAACAATATAATTTTATTTTATTATAATTTATCAGCTTCTACCCCGCAGTAAGCCGCGAAAGGAAAAGGCTACGAATTATCAATAAAGTCAATAACTTTATTTCTTTAGGCTAACAAAATAAGCACTCAGACATGTCAAATTTTATACATAAACAGTTTAATAAATAGTAATTATTATCAAATAAGAAACAAAATGTTATTGATTTTGTTCGCTTAATTTTTTTGTCCAATGTCAATAAAAACCTAGGACATAGTCTTAGATAAAAATAAAAAAGGGAGATACGGTACGTTCTCCCAGCGCTCACTCAAAAACTGTACTGTGTCACAGATGAAATAATGATAAGGTATCGCATTATCAGAAAATTTAAAATTTGGTGTATCTACTTACGCGTGAAAATATGTGATGCCTTGAGCTTTTTTTGTTTTTGAGCTATTTGTACACCTGGTGAACGAACACGAGGTTTTTGCTGTGGTGCTTTAGTCGAAATCACACAGCGGAGTCCTCAACGGCGAAAATACGCTAATTTTGACCGCGGTTTCCTATTTGAATCGTAACTCAGAAAGTAACAAAGCTTGCGCAGGGGAACGGGAAAAGGTTTCGTATATTACCGCGAACAAGTTTAATTTGTCAAAGATGTACTGCTAAAATGCTAAAAATCACTAAAAATCATTCGAAAACTTGTTTATATTTTTCTACAGTTCGTATGAAACTATTGTATCTCGACCAAACTATGATAAAATCCTCTGAGTATCCGATACGCTGAGGCTTAATGTGTGGAAAGAAACAAAAACTTTTATAGGGTTCGTAAACTATACAAAACTCACCCTAAAACCAGGCACTGGCCAGTATTACAGAGCGCAATATAGGTAAGATTTAGGATAGTTGTTAGTATATAGTTATTTTGTGCCCATATTTAATGCACAAACGCTAGCTGTGTAACACGTTGAATTACGACCCATAACGTCAGTCAGTACCCAAATTAGGACCTCTGGGAAGTTAAAGTAGCACTGGGCTTTTCTGGCGTCGCGTCGCCAAGTATTTGAAGTGAATTGTGCTTACAGGCACGTACATCAAATCAACAAAATACAGGAATTCCATCCATCAGGGAAGTAAAATTACAGCCCGTAAATAGTTATGGTTTGAATTATGCTGTGTTTAAATCGTATTTGGCAGAGCTGCTGCGTTCCGATACTATTAACAGCAGGGTTCTTATAGCCATAATAGCACTTTGGTATATGAATTACCTACGTATATTGTAGAGTAATTTACCAGAATATATTGGTAAAACCAATGCAGCAAATGGAATGCCATGGTCGTTTGAAAGTCCTGAAAAACTAACCAGGCAGTGCACTGAATCTCTTCTTCCAAGAGAAGAGATTCAGTGCACTCCAGACCGGCAAGACCAGACATAGGCAAGTTGGCATACATTTTCGGGAACTGTTTCACAATGTTGGTGTTAATCTTATCACAATGAACAGTGGACTACTACACGCGGACGAACCAGGAGACATGCTAATATTATTAAAAAAAGATTGTTTTAAGATATGTGAAGATCCGTGCTGGTCACAACTTTACGAGACAATGTCAACTACCGTACGGACTGTGATAAAAATTTCCACGCAAGACGTTCCGGATGTGGGAAACGCTAGTAAGAACATATAAATATAAGTCTTCCTGCTTGAAAGCCTTTAGCAGCTTGGTAAATACTTCGACAAATATATAAGTGTCTGAACCTTGAAGTGTAAAATGATCAAGATATCATAAAATTAAAGTAAAGACATATGTTTGCCCTGACATTTCCAAAAATGATGATAATTAACGTTTACAGTGATTTTATCACGAATGAATTCCATAATCGTTCACATAATGATCATTATTAGCAAAACGGTTGCAAAATTGGTTGCAAATTTATATCCTTTTAACATCAGTTCAAAGATTTTTGTAGTCTTGAAAGAAATGTCCTTAAAGACCTACTGTGTCCGTATCCGTTTAAAACAATTTCTAGTTGAATGAAGGATGAAGGAATGTTTTCATCGAAAAAATTATACGTTATGGGAGCAAAACATCCTCAATTCAAACGAGTATAATTCATGTCTACAGTGTTTTTATCACGAAATATTTCCATAATAGTTCGTATCAGCAAAACTGTTACAAAATTGGTTGCAAATTTATATCCTTTGTCCAACCGTTCTGAATTTAGGGACAGAGTCGAAATAAATCCATTTGCCCTTACGACTTTTAATGTTCAAGAAACAGCTGTTGATGAGTCACACGACATTGGCCTGCGAAGTCTCGGGAAACTCGAATACTGTGTATTTAAAACATCGACCCTGAATATCGAAACAAAATCGCCAACCGGACTTTCATCATCATTATGTTTATGAGAATTGGTCATGGAAACGGATGCAACAGATATTTGAGTTCCTGCTTAGAAATAAAAATGTCGTACTAACTAATCGCTGTAATTTCGCAGCTATGCGATGCTATTTGGTAGAGTTCTAACTTCTTGATACATTTTCAGCCCCTTTGAGAATCTTATCTTAATACAGCTTATCTCTGTTGTCTGTGGTATGGTAACGCAGCCAGCCAGGGTAAGTACTCGTAAAAATTTGAAGTTATTGATTTGTTTTCGTGCAAGTGCTATCATTTTTTGTTGGTGATGGTCAAGCATTTGACCACCATCTCACTTGAATAAGTGATGATGTGGCCTCAGATGGAGCATGCTTTCCTAGAAGGAGCTTATTTACCCTGGATTTGAAGACTCCAAGATTGTACTCTGGCGGGAAAACAGACGCTGGAAGCTCATTCCACTCATTATAAGTGACAGTATCTTATTTTAAATGACAATAGAACATTTTGAACATTGATGTCGAATCAGAAACTATGACTTTTGTTTCCTGAGTAGGCAGGCCCCCAGCAGGTCGCAATCTAAAGTTGTGTGTCCACCGCATCGGAATCGGAGCGTACGCGGCGTACACGGTAAGGTTTGGTCCCGGGAATTTTCAATTCTGAATTTCCCAGAAATACTCAGCTCTGAATTTCCCCGGAATTTCCAGTTCTGAATGTTTCGGGAGTTGCCGAATCTTTTGGCGATTTGTGAGCCGGTATCATTATTATTATACTCAAATCGGCCAAAAATCTAAGAACTGGGAATCCTCGGGACCAAACCCTACCGCGTACGTGACGCGGTGGAAGCACAGCTTTAGTGGACATTTTAGGAAAATCAAGACAACGCTCAACATAAAACGAAATTCATTTCGATCTGTTAAAGAGCTTTAATTTAAACTACTCTACCCACTCAGTTTATATTCACCCAGCTGGGTATTACACCTCTTTATTACGGATTAGAATTTCCAAGATTAAGCACCCTGTCTTTGGGTTTTTAAATCGTTTTACCGATCAAG
Source organism: Eupithecia exiguata (assembly GCA_947086465.1). Taxonomy (NCBI): domain Eukaryota; kingdom Metazoa; phylum Arthropoda; class Insecta; order Lepidoptera; family Geometridae; genus Eupithecia; species Eupithecia exiguata. The sequence continues at coordinate 3,398,382 of OX352246.1, forward strand.
AATACCGAAGAAAAGTTCGTAGGTAGTGTATAAACTCAAATAAACTTTGGCAATAACACAAGATCGTTGTTCTCGCTATTTTCTGCTAAGATAAACATCATAATCGAGTACTTTGTTGCTCTTTTTGCGGATGTAATCCGGGTCAGTATGTAACTACAAAGGAAGTTTACTTACATTGTGTTGATGTAGAGTAAGGACCACGTTGTCGAAGGTCGAAGAGTTGGAGAGTGCCTCAGAGCTGCCTCGAAGGAGTTCCGCCAGTAGGTCCGCACCAGGCTTGACCCCCGCCAGCTTCGAAGGTGATGACGTAGCGCGGACATGTGTCGGCCCGCGACCTTGCCTCCCGCTGCCCGTCATCGCCCCAACACTCGCTTTACGACTCGGAACTGTCGCGTCCGAAAAACTCCTTCTACCGACCTCCGATTTACTCGTCGGAGCTTCTAGATTCTTCCCGAACGGCCCTTTGGAAAACTGCTGCCGTCGCACTTCCACGTCAGACGTGTCAGACGGACTCAGGGGAGATGGCGATGCTGTTCTGTCTCTAGAACATGTGTCGCTTTCTGCTTCTGAAGGGGAATCTCTATTTTTCCGTCTCGTTCGAAATGAATCGTCATCTCTTTCGTCAGAACTTTGCTGGTAGAACCTGGCTCTTCTAGTTCTCAGTTCTTCTGACCTGGGCCAGCTAGGCGCTGGTGCCTCTGTAGGGCTCGGTGGGCCGTTCGTGCAGGAGTCGTCTGATTTATCCCCTAGCAACGAGGACGTCCGCGTTTCTGTGGATAAACGCGAATCTTGGAGGGACGCGTCGCTGCTCTCTCGCTTGCAGCCGTTCGATGACGGAGGGTCCTCCTCTCCTCCGTCGTCGCTAGGGGTCGTGATGTAAATGCCTTTCCTTCGTTTCGTTTTGTCAAGGGGACGTCTCCGTTCTCTAGCACCAATAGGCGCTGGCGTGCAGGGATTCTGAACGGCGGCCAGCAAGCTCAAGACCTGCTCACTGGTTATCGTCTCGTCCTCCTTGTCGCGGTCTAACGAGCCGTCGGACGCCGCGTCCGATTTGCTCGGTTCCTCGTGCGGCAAGTCTTTAGACCACTGTTTCACTATGCACTCATACACGGGCACCGGGATCGAGCTGTCCACATCGTCAGCGATCTCGGGATCGTCGAGCGTTACGGGGAAATGGGAGCAATCACAGTCGAGGTTAGCGCACACCGGCACTGGAGGGTCGGGAAGGGGAGGGAACGCGAACGGCTGAGCAGGTTCCAAGGGAGAGGTCCCTTCACTGTGGGCTTGCGCACTGTCGGCTTGCGAGCCGTCACTTTCCTCGCGCAGTTCGTGCAACACTCGCGGGGCCATCAAGACCGGTAGACTGCCGCCGGGCTCGGGCAGTCCCGTCTCGCGCACTGGAGGGATGCGACGCGGCAGCGGGTGCGTAAGCGAGCGCGCACCAAGCTGCTTGTGTGGCGGTTCGGGCGGTGGTGAGCGCGCTCCAGGCGCCGCGTGCGCCAGCAGACCTTCGTCCGACCCCACCGCCGAGTCTACAGATGCGATCGACCCACCCGCGGTCACATTATCGTCCGTCGCCGACGATGTCTCCGCGTCCCGCCATAGAGTCCCGCCTGTCTGCGCTTTAATCACCTTCTTCCCGAAATCGAAGATCGATTGCTGCCGCTTCGGATCGCGGTAATGCTTGTTCTGCGCGAAGTCTCCCTGGGAGAAGGATGCGCTTCGGTATGGGATCGTTTTTTGGGCGTATGAGCCTACTATAGAGCGCGGCTTTACGCGGACCAGGGTGATGGTGTCTGCGTCAAAGTCGTCGAACCGGTCGACAGAGACACCACGCGGCGGGCTGTGGCGATGGCGAAGGCGGGGTGGTGGCACTGGCGGCAGCACAGGCGCCGAGTGCGGCGGGGGCGGCGGCGGCGGCGGTGGAGTCGGCGGGGCAGAGCGCTGCAACAGGCGCTCCGTGAGCGAGGCGAGGCGCTGGTGGCGGCTGGACGAGGGCCGCTCGGAAGGCGCGCCGCGGCCCAGGCGCCGCTGCAGGCGGTCCAGCGTGCGGCGGTCGGGGCGCGCGCGGCCGAGGCACGCCGCCACCGCCTCCTCGGAGCAGCAGCGGCAGGGGCAGGCACGCGGGGGTGGAGCGCGGCGCACGCAGTACCGCACCGCGCCCAGCGTCACGTACGGAGACCTGCGAGAGAGAGATTATAACGCGCGGAACGACGCGCGCGCCGGAAAGTTCGGCGGCGAGTGGTCCCGATTTAGAGCGGACGAGCTTCACTGGCGAATTCCGGCAGGATTCCCCGCGACCCACTCCGCCACGGGTCGTGCGCGCGCTCTGAGCGAGTGGCGGGAGCGGAACGCCCGCGCCGTCGGCAGGTGTGCTACAGACGGACGGAAGACGCATCCGCTCGAAATAGACGGTCGTTTGCGATTTGGCGACACCGCGACCTCGTAGTGTTTACAATTTTCATACTTAGTTACTGGCTGGGAGAAAGATAAATTCTAATTAATTGGGGGACGCGAGGCGTGCTGCATGCTCAAACAGGTGCGAATGTTTTGTTTACGTTTTGTACTATTTATAACGGATTACTTGTTTGAATCATGGGGCATTGAATCGAGTTGAGTGGAACACATTTGAGAGATACCTAATCGGTTGAGAGTGAGAAACTATGAGGTTTGGGTAAAACGGCATCTCTTGAAACATTATTACTAATTATTTTCCTACTACACTGCAGAACATTTTCAGAAAACTCTAAAAACCTACCTCTTAGTTCGGAGTGGGTCGGTTAGATAATAACCTAGGTACCTAGACCATAAAAGTGACACCAATATACCGAAATGTTTTATTGTTTTTGTTTTCTTCGGAAGTGATCCCACTTTCATCGAGCATAGCAAATAACACCCATAATAATTACTAGTCCAAGGTAGATAATCGTTTACAGTGAACCTGGTGTAGTCGCGCCTTCGTCTAGCGCCATCTTGCGGCGAGCGGGAGCGTGGTTCGGACGCCATTGGTCACGTTACTCCGCGCATACTTCCGTGATCTGTGGACAACAAATTGGATTATTTAATTTACATAAAATTAGGGTTTTTGTCCCAACTTTTAATGCCTGAACCCCAAGGTGGAGCTAAATTTTAATTTCGAAGAAAAAACACACAATAATGCCATAGTGTGTGTCTTAAAAGGAGAACTAAAATAAAAACATTCAAAGAACCTAGGTATGCCAGAGTATTTTTTAGATTTATATTAAAACAAACTCAAAGCGACCTCTACCAGAATTTTCCGGTACTTTTAAAGGGCGGGCGGCGTTTTGTTTGCTATAGCGGCGTTAGAACGGTTGTAAGGCGGGCGGGAACCAAGGCGCGGTTTAGTTTTATATTTTTCCAATAGATGACGCTTCAATGAAGCATACATAATACGAAGGTACATAATCTGATTTGTTTGTTAATTTTCTGCGCTGAGAAAAATATATTCATCTTCTAAAATTATAGAGAATACAGTATGATTGATAAGGCCGCCTTTTGTACTGTATTATGTTTTATTTAGATATAAGATTATTTATTCATGTTTATTTTTATTGTACAATAAAGTGTTCATTCATTCATTTATTTTTATTTATATAATTTATTTTATTACATTTGTAAGAAAATCAACAGCTACCTATCTATGTTATGTTAATTTGATGAAGTTAAAAGTTTTTTAAGCCTTGAAAGAAATATCCTCAGACTTCTGTGACGTATTCGTTTCAAACCATTGGCACATGGGTTGTAAGACCAAACGTCTTCAATGGAAAAATAATACGTTATGACTTATGAGAGTAAAAACCTTCAATGTAAGAGGTAATAGGTATCTACTAACAAACAAACCAAAACGTCTTTATTGTGTTAGGAGCAAACGAACTGATTTACAAAACGAAGACGCTTTCAGCAGAAGATAACATAATACCTTAATTTGATGAAGTTAAAAGTTTAATAAGCCTTGAAAGAAACATCCTCACAGACTTCTGTGAAGTACCTATTCGTTTCAAACCATTGGCACATGGGTTGTAAGGGCAAAACGTCTTCAATGGAAATATTACCTATAAGTTATGAGAGCAAAAACCTTCAAAGTAAGAGGTAATAGGTATACAATATATAGGCTACTACTTTTACTTTCATGCAAACCAAAATGTCTCTTAAATTGAGCAAAAAAAACAATTTACAAAATGAAGACGAATTTTGCTTTGTATCCAGATACAAAGCAAAATCCGTCTTCATTTTGTAAATCGTTTTTTTACCAGTACTTACCTGAATCCGTATCCGAGACCTTTATTCACGGATTCAAAACGAATAAAAATTAGACGCAGTACCTACACAAACCCAGTCTAAGTGTGAAAGAGACGTATAGAAGAGCTCATTCCATATTGCTGAGCTATTTGATTATGTAATAGGTAACATGAGACTTCGTCCTTGGACATAAGGATCTAATTACACCACAGCTTTGCGGTTCGGCAGAAAGGATACAAGTGATCCAATATGTTGATTAGGAACAAAGATAGGTGACAAAATTTTAAACCAATTTAGGACCTTCTAGTGACTTGCCCTACTATATCTTAGTTCGAGTGATATAGTAATTAAATAAAACCGGCCAAGTGCGAGTCGAACTCGCACACGAAGGGTTCCGTACCATTATCTATAAAAATGGCAAAAAAAACACGTTTGTTGTATGGGACAAATATTTAAGCCCATATATATTTGTTTTATTTGAATTTACCTATTTATTTTTAAAGTGAATATATAACTAAATATTGTGTGAATTTTTCAAGCGTATCCCTGTTACCTACCGTTATCAATATCGAGCTAAAAAAAATCACGTTTGTTGTATAGGAGCCCCCTGAAATATTTATTTTATTTCGTTGTTTAGTATTTGTTGTTAAAGCGGCAACAGAAATACATCATCTGTGAAAATTGCAACTGTCTAACTATCACGGTTCATGAGATACAGCCTAGTGACAGACGGACAGCGGAGTCAAGGGTCCCGTTTTACCCTTTGAGTACGGAACCCTAAAAAGGTATATAATAAAGGTATTTACTTAAAATTGAATATCATATCCCTTACAAACTCATTCGGAAACAATCCTTTGGAAATGGTTTTCCCCCAAAACCAATCTTACTAGTTCCTACTACGTCCGTCTCTATTTTTAGGGTTCCGCAGCTATTTAGTAGTCATTAATAACGGTTATTTATAACAACAGAAAAACGTTAACAAACAACAAACTTGCAACGAATGTCGTGAACTCGTTAATGTTTGCCGCGTGGAGTGATTTAGAGAACTAGTCTATGTTTGTATTTTGTATAGGTTGGCGTTCAACGTAAACTACCTACATAATTACTATAACAATGTTGTATAAAGCTGTGCGTCCACTGGATCGGAATAGAAGCGTGCGCAGCGCAACGCAGTGCGACGCAGCGCTGGTTGTTTTTGTATTATGTCAATAAAATGTGTATCTTTTTGCTTAAATAAAGTTATATTTTGAATCACTATCTGCGCGCACAGCGTATTGCCTTCTATTGATTTCTAAGGTACAGCGTGCACCAGATCGGCATATCTACCGATAACGATGTCAGAGAATAGTATTTCTGCCGATGACGTCTTCCGTAGTTTATGTTGTCGTCACTATCCTCCTTGATGCGAGACACGCGACAGCGAGCGACGATGTAACACAGAGGCCTATAAAACACCACTCGGATAACAAAAACCGAAATTTCTGATAAGTTTTCGCCCAAAACCAACTTTTAGGGTTCTGCCTCATTAGGACATCAAGATGGTACCAGTCGCGCCTTCAACAAAATGTGTACATTTGTATGGAGGGTACCTTACCTGGTATCAATAACAAACAACAAATAACCCGCTGATGGTGCAACCATTAATGTATAGAGCGCTTTGGCGTATCACGCACTCAACCACCAGTGGGTGGTGATATTTGTTTTGGCGTGGCGCGACCGGTGGCGCCACCATATTGTCCTAAACAGACATTTACTTTTGCGTTTGTACGAAAACGAATCACAAACTTCGAATCATTTTCACGAGTACAGACCCTGGTTTACTCTGGTCTGGAAGAGACAGGCGACTTAGATTGTAATTGGCCGTAAAACAGAAGCAGGAAGCGAGTTCCGAAACGTTAGCGTTAAAAAAAGGCAAAAAAAATAGAATTGCGATTCTTTTTTATTTAAATAAATAATGCAAATAAATAATGCTGGACAATTCACACAGCATTATCTAGCCCCAAGTTAAGCAGAGCTTGTGTTATGGGTACTAGATAACTGATATACATAATACAGTGCAATACATAGATAGATATTTCTTATTATACATGGAAAACCAACCAGAACACCCAGAACAAATGTGTCAGTGTCAGTCTGCAGATCGTACACACATTTGTCCCGAGGCGGGAATCGAACCCGCAACCTCCTGCGTCGCAGGCAGACCTTCGCCCACCGCGCCACATCGGTCGTCAGAATAAATTTAAATACAAGAGATACTAGGAATCAACTACCATTGAGTAGTTGATTCCTAGAAGACATCATCAATCTGCCATCATCATCATCAAAAAATTCAAAATTCAAAAATTCAAAATTCAATAACTTTATTTCTTTAGGCTTACAAAATAAGCACTTAGAGAAGTCAAATTTTATACATAAACAGCTTAATAATAGTAATTATTATCAAATAAGAAACAAAATGTTATTGATTTTGTTCGCTTCAATTTTTTGTCCACTAGTGGAAGAAGCGAAAAATAAACCACTAGTAAGTGTATAACGCTTAAAAATTTTATACAATGTTATTCGCCTATCTAAGTCTAAATACAATGGGATTTAGATACAGGTCAATATTTATATAAAACTAAGCTTAAGATTGTTCTCCTATAATACCATTGTCGGTGCGGAACTGGGCGACATCTGGCCAAGCATTAACATCATTGATATAATCATCTATGGAGTAAAAGGCTTTCTTGATAAGATTTCGTTTAATGTACTGTTTAAATTTACGAATAGGGAGCTCAGTTGCTTCAGATGGAAGCTTATTATAGAAGCGTACGCAATTTCCCATAAATGATTTGCTTACCTTACGTAATCTATATGATGGAATGTGTAGCTTGTTCTTGTTTCTTGTATTTCTGTTGTGAACATCACATTTTTTCAAAAAGCTATCTTTATTTTTGTGCGTATACATTAGATTTTCATAGATGTATTGCGATATTACTGTCAAAATATTTATGTCTTTAAATAGATCCCTCAAAGAATCGCGTGGCTTTAATTTATAAATTGCGCGTACAGCCCTTTTTTGAAGAACAAAGATAGTCTGAATGTCGGCTGCATCATCAGCCTATATCAGTCCACTGCTGGACATAGGCCTCCCTTAATGAGCGCCATAGCGCCCTGTCTTCAGCTTGTCAATCTGCCATACAGAACCCAAAATAGCCACTCATTCCTTTCGCAACTTTAGCCATCCACCGATTACTGGCCACAGTTTATGGTTACTTTTGAACTGGCATCAGGTTAAGCAAACACTCTTTGATGATGATGCAGAGGGTAAAGTTTCCATTTAAACGTATTTTAATAAATAATAATTATTTTTAAACTAACGCGACTTTGTCGCTCAGCGATCACATCGCCTCTCGTTAATTTTACAATCAACACATTATACAATCGTTTGCTGTGCAATTAGGTGAAATTGTCATTCAATGGATCGCCATCCGGGGAGACTGGGTACTAGCGATATCTATCGGTTTCTATCACGACAAATCACGTGGTATAAAAAAGATATCAGAAAATTGTATGTATTTACGACGAAGCTTATATCAAACTATCACTAATGTCAAACCAAATTGTAATGTATAATTTTATACATATATTAAGTTACTTATAAAAAAAACGTAACATCAAACCTCGTACTTATGTTACTCACTATTGACTCTGTTTTGCCCGACTACATTTCATTACTGCAAAGTATTTACTGTTTGTACTTTGAATCAAAATTGGTGAAATCGAGCAACAAAAGGTCAAGTGTGAGTATTCTGAAAATTGATTTTCGTCGATCGGCTATATCCCGCCAGAAAATTATATACATTTTGAGCTCCACGTTTGCAACTGAAATCGTTTATGGCCATTCTCCCCGATGCCCATTCAATCGGAATGGAAGATTTCAGCGTAATCACACAGCTGACCTGCGGTGGGAACCGACTCCGGAAACCAAACCATCCTCAGGTCCGTTGTCTGATTGGTTTCCTTTAGCTGGTTCTTACGACCTCCACGGGCTGAGTCAGAGGTCGATTCTTACGCCATGAGCTCCACCACGGGCCAAGGCGTAAGGACCAGAGGAGCCGGGCGTGCTACATACATCAACAGGCGACCCTACACCCCCGGCCAGGCAGGATACCATCGAGATGGGTAACGCTGGTAAGGACGTCACAAATGGAGATATTCAAATGACATACTACTTACTAATATATATTATTTATTCTATTTATTTAAAGAAAATTACAATATTCTTAGCTTTTTGCTTTATAGTGCGTTACTCGCACTGACTTACTCTGACTGTTCTTACGACGCTTAAGTCGTAAGAAGTCCCAGATATTTTCGACCAAGCACGTGTCGATCTCGTTGCTTAGTTGGTTAGAGCGCACCTTTTCTGAAGGTGAGGCGCGGGTTCGAATCCTGCCGAAATCGAATTTTTTTGGGATATTATTAACAAGTTTTCGTAGAAAATTACAATATACCTATACAATACAATACTAATTACAACTAATGTTTTCTAAAAATCTAAGCCGTCACCAGAAGGTTGATTTATATTAATAAACATTAATGTGAATACAATACTACTGACTTAGCAAGCGAAACCGGGTGCGAGCTATAACAATATGAGTTGGTATTTTTACACAAATCAACATTTAATCGGATTATAACATTAATGGATCGTTAGTCATGATTTAGCATAATTTACGATGTTTTTTGACTAAACAAAAAAATAAATACCTGTGTTTTATTGATTAACGAGGTTCTTAAAAGTTAAAAGCATTAATTTATCAATTTGGTTTCCTTAATAATTTGTAAACATGGGTTTTGACAAATTCACTAAGATAATAGGTTTTTTAGAAGAGGTGAAGTTCACAAAATGTATCTACTTACTCTACGTTTTCGATTTAAAGGTTATTGATGTTCTTCCTGACAATTAACCCTTGGTTATCTTGCCGAAGTGCTCTTTCCATTTCACGGAGACGACCACATGAACAAACAAAAAAAAGCTCGTTACGTAACATAATTAAGTAGGTAGGAATGTATAATATATACTCCAGCTAAATTCGATGAGAAATGTTTGCAAGCAAACCGCCTATATTTAACCTAAAATTCATTATAATTAATTTACTTTAACAACTTACATTCCTTGTCAGTTTATTCGGGACTAGATAATGCTGTGTGAATTGTCCAGCGTTATTTAATCATTACTTACTAGATTTTTACTTTATTGAGTATACAGGGTTATTGGTGAATTAGTGACAATACGTGAACTGCAGGTCCTGCCCTTCATCACAAACAACACGCTTGTGAAGACGCCATGTCTAAATTCTTAAAAAAAAACACCTCTGATACTAAATGAAAAAATATCTTTGTCTGGAACCCAACGAGTTACTTAAGACCGATCTTCCACTCTCATATCTTCTGTTAATTCAGGGCAGAGCTGTTTTTAAGTTGAATTTCAAATGAAATAAAATCTCTCTAACAAACGATTATTGAATTGCGGGGGTACCTTTTACCAATACCAAGTTTAAGAATTAAGACCTGGCGTCTTTACAAACATGTTTGTGATGATGGGCAGAACCTACAGTTCACATTATTGTCACTAATTTACCAATAACCCTGTATAATGATTAAAATTATGCATTCAACTCAACGCCACGTGAATTTCACTTTTTTCTGTGGTTGGTTTTCAAGCATTTCACCCAAAATTTGGCTGTAATGTATCTGTTTTTTGAGCGTAAAAAAATCAGACCACTGTTTACAATTATTTTACATCGAGTTCGGCTGGAATAAGGCTTTTTGAGCGCATAAAAGTAAGACTACTGTGAGTTTACGGTGGATTTAAAAGAAAAAAAGATGTAACAACATCAAATTTTAATAATTATTATCTGCCTCGCCTACATCATGTTCCATCTATTCTTAAGTTCAACTTTCGACTAGATAAATGTCAGGAAAATAAACCTTTCTTATGCCCACGTGCGTACGTTGCCCACACGCAACACAAATCTATTCACTAAATAAGACGTTATATTTTTTTTTATAGTCGATAGACCTACGCTTGACGACAATCTCACGTGATGGAAAGTGAAGATGTGGCCGACGGTGTATCACGAAGGTCTAGAAGATACCTATTCACTCTTAACTTACTTACTCGCAACTTTAAGCCCATAACAGACGGAGCTATAATAATAATAATAATCTCAATAAACGTGAAAGTTTAGATGGATGGATGGATGGATGGATAGATAGATGGATGGATGGATGGATAGATGGATGGATGTTTGTTCCTCTAACACGCCAGAACGGCTGAACGGATCTGAATGAAATTTGGCACAGAGATAGATTATAGTCTGGAATAGGACATAGGCTACTTTTTATCCCGGAATTCCCACGGGAACGGGAACTACGCGGGTGAAACCGCAAGGCGCTGCTAGTATTAATATAAATCATAGCAAGGTATATTACGGTATATTAGCATTTAGCAAATTATGGCAATGCTAATTTTGCATTGCCATTCACCGTGGCAATTTTTAGAATGTAACAAACATCCAGCAACTACACATTCATCTATCGATCTAAAACGAAGGATAGATTTTATTTTGGGAATAGTTTGCGTTTCGACCGAGTTGTTTTAGAAACCGAAACATATAAACTTTTTGAGAATATCAATAAAGGCCTGCGCACATTTATCCTATATCGCTACCAACCAGCTCAAAAATGTGCATTCAATGGGCTCAAACTCAACATCTTTAGATACTTTAACAGTGATAAAATGACTTTCCACAAGCTTCATTCTTTCAATAACATTTTGTTTCTTATTTGATAATAATTACTATTAATAAAACTGTTTATGTATAAAATTTGACTTGTCTAAGTGCTTATTTTGTAAACCTAAAGAAATTTATTGACTTTTGACTTCAAACGAGTGGTCCGCGAGCCTTTGTCATCTGATGCCGTCAATATAAAATACATCTAAATGTTAGCTCATAATTTGAATGAACAATTTTGTGCTCTGCTGCAGCGATGTTTCTCAGGTGTGCGACAAGCTTTAGACGTCCGTCCGAGATCAAAACCTCTGTCAATAAACCAACGTTTTCTCACTACGCATCTTGCCACACGTGTACGAAAGATATTCATTTTGAACACTTTATTTTTAAACGTAGTAAGCTCTCGCCTATAAAAATGGAGTAGCATGCTGTGTCACTCAAACTTCATAATTTAAAATAGTTTCTCTTAGGTCAGGGCTCCAATTCTGCTAACCAACTACTTTACTATGACAATGATATCGTCGAAGAATTACACATAGATGAAATAAACTCTAGATAGTGAGCGGTGATCTTAGCACGGAAAGATTGATAGAATGGTTTCAAGCGACCTCGGTGGCGCGGTGGGCGAAGGTCTGCCTGCGATGCAGGAGGTTGCGGGTTCGATTCCCGCCTCGGGACAAATGTTTTTACGATGTACAAATATTTGTTCAGGGTGTTCTAGTCGTTTTCTATGTATAGTAAAAAATGTCTATTTATGTAATGTATTCTATTATGTATATCAGTTATCTAGTACCCATAACACAAGCTCTGCTTAGCTTGGGGCTAGATAATGCTGTGTGAATCGTCCAGCATTATTTATTATTAGCCTTGACACTTTGACACGCGTCCTTCCACCTGTAGTTTCTTTCATCAAATGTAAAATTCCAAATACTCTGAGACGATATCATTGTTGTGTTGAAGCGGTTGCGCGATTTGTCCACTACTGGAAAAAGAAAAAAAAATACTAGTAAGTTTATCATGTATGGTTAATTATTGTTTAAAAACATTAGTCAGAAGTGGGATGCCTAGCTTTTTTATAGATGACGTCAAGAGTGATCATTTAGCCCGTAGTTAGGTATTAGTAGTTACAACTCTTCTGTGTACACGTAATAGTGGGCGACGATGCATCGCTTTTTCTTTAAACACGTATAAAAAAAGAAATCGTCTCTGTCATTCAATTTTCAACTCTGACTCAAACACAGTAAGGATAAAATCCAGATTCCCGTTTTAAATCCGTCGACGACCTACAAAATTGATGTACACTCATTACTTTAAACTGAAATTATGTGTTTCAGTTTTAAAACGCTTCTAAATATAGGTTTTGAGTCTACTTTTAAATATCGGATGTAATTTTGTAACTTTCGCTGTAAATAATTGACTTTAAGTTTATATGTATATTTATCTTCAATGGGCAGATTACATGGGCTTTAAAGAAAACGACACATTTATACCAAAACTAGTTTTTAAGGTTTGTAGGGTTCCGTACCCAAAGGATAAAAACGGGACCCTATTACTAAGACTTCGCTGTCCGTCTGTCCGTCTGTCACCAGGCTGTATCTCATGAACCGTGATACTTAGACAGATGAAATTTTCACAGATGACATATTTCTGTTGCCGCTATAACAAAAAATACTAAAAAACAGAATAAAATAAATATTTAAGGGGGCTCCCATACAAAAAACCTGTTTTTTTGCCGTTTTTAGAGATAATGGTACGGAACCCTTCGTGCGCAAGTCCGACTCGCACTTGGCCGGTTTTATTAATTTATTGTTTCTGAAAGCTTTCAATTATAATTTCATTCGTCGGTGACCCTTTTGTGAACTAGCATTTTATCCTTTTTCGCAGCATTGCTGTTACCTACCTTGCTGTTTTCTGTTATTGTTATCAGATTTTGTGAAGTTTTCAGTCAGACACCAAATATAATGGATTCTTAAACAGAGTACATCATAATGTATCAAAGATTGACCTACGAGTCAGCTGTGTGAAAGAAACCAACACCTGCAATAAAAGTCCAGTGCCCACGCAACTCAAACCATAAAACCATGTTTTACACCGTCATTTAAATTAGTTCTAGCACTTTATAAACAGTATCTGGTCGGTATCGATCGTTTTATTGTTTTACGGTGTCAGCGAGATTAAGGTTTAAACACGAATCGTGGAATCTTGGCGAGACGGGGGAAGACGGCAGTCAATGTCACCACACCACACTGGTAAACTCGTTAGGTTCCCTTAAGGTTTGAATTGTCTGTATTTAGATTTTGTTTATTGTTGAAACAATAAACGCAAACGGAGTTTAGTTTACAGTCACCATCAGTAACATCGTGTCCAGCAGGGGCGAGTAAAATTTTACTCGTCCCTGGTGTCCAGTGTGGTTGTGTGACGAAGCCTTTACTTTACGATGGTCAAGAAGATTAATGTACTCGACCAGCCTACATGCCGCCCACTGCACAGTTGTGAAATTGTATTCCCGACAATTAAATAATCGTTATCTCATCACACTATCTTGATCGATAATTTCGATCTTCGGATAACACGCTCTTTCAATAGAATTTCAATAGAAGTACGGTGTAATAGAATTTCTGTCTTCACTTGGGTTTCGTTTTATAGTAAGTAATCCATTTTAAAACTTTGTAGACAAAAAAATTAAGTGAGTTAAATCAATAACACCTTATTTCTTAAGTAATAATAATTACTATTAATAAAACTGTTTAAGGTACAGAATTTGTCTTAGTAAGTGCTTATTTTGTACGCCTAAAGAAATAAATTTATTGAGTTTGTAAAAGTCATCAATTATTTATTTCCGTACAGTAAATGTACTAGTAACAAAAGTCAAGTGTGAAAATTAAAAAAGACATGGAAATATTCGAGGAAGACCTCTTGATGGACCAACGACAGTGTAGCCGGTTGCAGAAAGTCAATGGATGGAGGACTCATAACCGCTAACGATGCGTAGTATGGAGGAGGCCTATGTCCAGCTGTGGACGTGTTTCGGATCGTAGACACGAGAGAAAACAGACATGTAAATAGACATATCTTATTGTCTTTTATCAAAAGATTATTTCTATGGGAGCCTGCGCTCTCGAGAGAAGATGACACAACGAGCAAGCTTGGCATTCGCTGTATAGCAACTTTAGGCAGCATTTTTATCTCCTAGGTAAAACAACCCAGAAATAATGAGTGACTGATTTACGAGTTTGCCCACTGGCCAAATATCTTTCATTTTATATTATGAACGAAGTGAAACCCAGATACGTTTCGAATGACGTTTTCGTTCATTCTAACATTTTCATTTCCCAAGACGCACATTTCCGTCTTCACAAGCGCGTGGCGGCGCGCGGCGCGGGCGTTGGAGGCTGGGCAGTGAACGCGTTAAATGAACCTCGGCAAAATTTTATACAGAGATAATTTAATTTCTAGTTTTGGACATAAAACTGCCATAAACATGCCCGCCAAAATGATGAGTGCCATATAAAACTATTAAATTAAATAATTGCTACCAATAAAAAGTATTCCGCTTGTTAAATAAAAAAGTGTAACGGAAAAATAAATCGTCGCACAGTTATTTTAAATTATTGCCTAGTTCTAAACTAACATTAAATAGATCCAGTTTAAAAGAGGACTTTCATTCAAAGAACTGGTTTGCAATTATATCCGATTGATTCATTAACGTGTGAAAACTATAACTTTTGTTTTGTAATCGATATAATCGATTAAATAATCGATAAATGTGTAGGTTAATGTGCAGATAACGATCGATTTATCATAAAACTTGCGGTTATGTAAAAACATCTTCATTAGTAATGTTAATCTGATCAAATGCTGGGAGGTCTTTAGATAATTTAGAATTTTCTGTATTTATTTGCTTTCTAGATTATATTGGAGATTTATTTGTGGATTATTGTGTCGGCTATTATGTCGAGGAAACATAAATTTAATCCTGAGAAGCGAATAAATATACCTTTGTTTCATTAATCTATGATTTAATGATATTTAACCAAAATTAACACCAGTAGATGACTGGTGCAAACTTCGATAAAAGTAAAAAAGGGAGATGAGGCATTACCATCTCAAAAGTGTATGGCTCAAGTTACGTTCAACTATGTTCCCTCTCAGTCATAGTCGGACCAGCGGCGCGGGCGGTGGCGTTTGTGTTGCGCGTGCTTGCTACGACATATCCTTTTGTGTGATTTCGACTAAAACACCACCGAACCAATGCCCTCGTGTTCGTTCACCAGGTGTACAAATAGCTCCAAAACAAAAAACAAAGCCCAAGGCATCACATATTTTCCCGCGTAAGTACATACACCAAACTTTAAATTTTCTGATAATCCGATACCTTATCATTTTTTCATCTGTAACACGGTACAGTTTTTGAGTACGCGCCTGGTAGAACGTACCGTGTCTTCCTTTTTTACTTTTATCGAAGGGTGCAAATGGTAAGCATAACAGAAGCTCTGCTTAGCTTGGGGTTAGATGCTGTGTGAATTATCAATTATGTTAGATTAATATTATTTATTTTTATAAATGCATCATCCTGATTACGACCAAATAAGAAAATTCTCCCTGGACGATAAGGTTTGTTATGAAATGGGATAACCTAATCTGGGTGGGCTTTAACACGTTAGCTATCCCAAGATTTTGGGGTATACGTATACCACTCTGCGTCCATACTGACCACTATTACTATTAACCAGTAGGTTATCTTCATAAAAATATGTTTTAGAACCTCATTTTCCTTTTAAAATTCCATTCCATTTTAAAACGTCATTTTACCAAATTACCTATCTATACGTCCCCCGAAATTCAACCTCGTAGCTCTATAAAGCTGGCTCTATAGAGAGGCACTGAACTTTATAGCGTTCAGTGCCTGACCTCTCATGGATTTTAAACAGAGCTATGAACTACATGTAGTGCACGGACTCCAAAGCTAACTCCAAAATGCACTTAATGTTGTGCATGGACTAACGTGTTAAAACGCGACATTATTTTAAAATAAATATAAATTCTTGCCTGTTGATGACCTTTTAGCTAGCCGAATCTTCGGCCACAGCGGCCAGTCTCAACGACTAGCCCGAAGCGCAGGACATATTACAATGCACAAATGTGTGCGCAAACACAGGTGCACTCTCAATTCCCTCACCCTCATAACCCTAGTGGACGGTATACTGACACGACCGGGGAGAGGTCACGCGTAGGACCAACGGCTTACCTACTAACATGAGATATTGAGTTGAATATCAGTAGTCAATATTCATTTTCTTGACTTTTGACCCCAGTGATGAGTTCACCGGTAGCATCATCATCAGTAGGTACATCATCGATCAAAACATAATTTATTATCACTTTTCACTTACTTAAACATTTCACTGTATAAAAATTACTGAGCGATTTAAGCCATGGAAAGAATTATCAACTTTATTGTAACTTCAATTGAATATCTTATTCTATAGCGGTAGAAGTTGTTTTAAGATTTACATTGTTTTGCGCTAGCGCATTGAATTTGTCTTTATCGTAATGGGATAAGATTGAAATTCATTACATAAAACTCCTAAGGAGTGTACCAGGAAATTTGCCACAAATCGTTCGGCCTCCAAAGTTAAACGAACCCATCTTGACCTTTTTGATCGAAGAAATCTGGTGGTATGTAATTTGTAACTTATTTATTGAGTACCTACGCGTTACTGTGACTTGAGAGGAAGTTTTTTTCGCAGTGTGATTGCTGAGTAACAAAGTACCATCTTTTTTTAGTAAGCATTTTAAGGCCTCATTTACGGAGACGCTGGGCGTCGCGCGTCGCGTGGCGTCTCTCCTCTCTCTCTCGCACTCTACAACGCCATAACCAGAACTCTAAGTTATTGAATAAAATAATTAATGTAAATACAATCAAGTAACGGAATCAATTTAGAAATAGTATACGCAATTGAAACAGTCGAACTGACTGAAGACTGTTGCAAACAATCTACATTTAGCTCAACTGATTTATACTTTGTTGATTTTGAGCTTGAGTTGAGCAACTTGAGTTGAGCAATGGGAATTAAAAAGTAAAAAAAAAGAAGGGCCCCGTTGCGCAATTTGCTCAACTGAGTTGCGCAATTGAGTTGCACAAAAGGGGCCTCGCGACTCTGTCACTTTTTTTTGTACACGGATGGTGGGTATAATTATTATATGTATAATATCCGAACTTCGTCAAAAACTCTGTGGGTCAACCCTACCAATTCTGTACCGTGAGCCAAGGAGCCGGCGCAGGGGACTGCAGAGGGGGTGCGGGGTGGCTTTGATCGAGCCGCGCCGCCGCCGCCGCCGCCGCCGCCCGCCTCGCTAACAGCGAGCAGAGCGTTAGGAACATTTACCCTGTATCTATAAGGCTCAAAGTTCAGGTGAAAACGAGTACCTACCTAGTAAAGCATATGCTACAAAGTGACATTACCTAATCTGTGGCCATAATAAGTTTGCCAACGCAACGCGCGACTCTCCGCGTCTCCGAAAATGAGGCCTAACCTAGGCCACGACATCGGGCGATGCGTCTTGCGGCGCGTCTTACGTCTTGCGACTGGGGTCTTTATGTCACTTTTGCGCAAGTCGTACCGCGGCGACTCATGGACACACTCAAACAACTTCTTTGATTTGTTCTCGCCGCGGACGCAGACGCAAGGGGAGCGGGGGCGTCGAAAAATTGACAAAATCACCTCACGTAAATAATGGATGCCCTGTAACGGCATAGTTATAATTATTAAGTTAATGTACAGTAGTACCAATAAAAAATTAAAGTCAAATTACTTTGTAAAATGTATATGCATACTCTCTCCACGCTATAAAGGTTATAAATAGATACATCAAGCAATAAAAAAACGCAATCAAACCTAAACAAATTGATTATAGCTTTTTATGGCCAAATTACACAGATGGAGATTAGGGTGATGAGTCCGCTAATGATATGCTAATGACATTATTAAAGCTTCTAATAGTCTAAAAAACTTTTAATGCCGAGTCAAATCTAGGAAGAGTGAGATTTATAAAATTATTTGAAGGTTTCGTGATATTAATTTGATTGTTTTCAAAAAACTATAAACTGAATTCTATTTATTTTCTTAATATATACACTGTTTTACAATTTAAGAGACAAATACGAGAATAATAATAAATGTCAAAAGTCAATAATTTTATTTCTTAAGGCTTACAAAATAAGCATTTAGACAAGTCAATCTTTTTTTTTTTATTTTTAATAATAATAATAAATAAATAATGCTGAACAATTCACACAGCATTATCTAGCCCCAAACTAAGCAGAGCTTGTGTTATGGGTACTAGATAACTGATATACATAATACAATAGGTACAATACATAGATAGATATTTTTTTTTTATTTTTAATAATAATAATAAATAAATAATGCTGAACAATTCACACAGCATTATCTAGCCCCAAACTAAGCAGAGCTTGTGTTATGGGTACTAGATAACTGATATACATAATACAATAGGTACAATACATAGATAGATATTTTTACTATACATAGAAAATGACCAGAACACCCTGAACAAATGGCTGCAGATCGTACACACATTTGTCCCGAGTCGGGTAACGAACCCGCAACCTCCTGCGTCGCAGGCAGACCTTCGCCCACCGCGCCACAGAGGTCGTCGTCGAATAATAATAATCCTTCGGATATAATGTTTTATGAGATCATCTCAGGAACAATGATCCTGAGATGGTCTCATAAAAATACCTAGTATAATAAAGAAACAACAGCGAAAGAATAAAGAACGAAGAAAAAAATCGGTCCCTCATTTACGGAGAAATCGTCGAAATCATAAAAAAACATAGATAGATAGAAAATACTTTATTGCACACATAACTTAAAAATAACAGACAAAGATAAAATGGAGTACATAAGAAAAATGTGACAATTGGCGGTCTTATCGCTCAGGAGCGTTGGATTGAACACACATACACATACATACATCCGAGCATAGAACTTAACTTCCTTTATTTGAAATCGGTTAAAAATTGAGAGATAAAGTTTTTATGTTTGTTGATGACCTTTTTGGGGTAGTCAGAATGTCTAATTGGATTTCCAATTTTTATAATCAAAAGAATTTTTATGCTTGAGTCTAATCAAATTGTTCTCTAACCTCATACCTACAAATGTATGAGAAAAATTCTAAGACTTCATCAAGGGTTCCTTCTAAAGATGCGATACCCCAAAAATCGGTAGAGATGCGAGAACCGAGAACTGGTTTGAATCGGTTCAATCGAAGACTTATTTACATGAAATGATAAATCGATTGTGTTCGACTCATATTGTATTCAATTCAAGCTGGTTTCCGATATTGTGTTCTTGTAAAATATTTTATTGCCGATTGTTGTGAAGCATTTTTGAATAAGAAAGTCCCGAAGGCCTCGAAGATAAGATAAGTTACCTACATAATGATAAAGGTACATCTGCTTACAGGATACTTCCGCATTGTTTTTTTTTAAATCCATTTTTCTACATTTTCCGTTCTAATTTTTTTGCAAATAGAAGCAGTTAAGGGCTTACCCAGACTCACATCAGCTCCTCCACCTATCTTACTTATTATTAAACAAAGGAATTATTAATAATCATTGGGAAGCGCGAGAACTCATAATAAAACACTGTTTTAACCGGATTGATCGCGTAAAAAAAAAAACAAAAGCCTCCGAAACGTCAGGTTATAAACAAAATATAAATATACGCGATCAATCCGGTTAAAACAGTGTTTTATTAATCATTGGGGAGTTAAAAGCCATTAGGGAGTTTCTGATACTACCATAAGCTTTTTTGAACCGACTTCAAGAGTTTCTTTGTTCGGCAGTTTGTATTTTTTCTATGTATGTTCGTTGATTTCACCAAAAAAATAATAAGTCAAATTGTTGTCCTATTTTAAAAATAGTTTCGGTATTGTATAGGGAATGATCCCGAATGAGTCTCATTTAAAATATTTACTAGGGATAAGTTTTTATCTCGTCAAGTTTAAAAAACAATATGACCCTTCTGAAAAATCACGACTATAGTTTGACCGAAACTGCTGTACCGCTCAACCAAAACAATCTTTTAAGGTTTCGGTCAAACTATAATACAAACATTTTGGTGATATTTTCGTCAATTCTTAATAAATTTTGATGATTCTTCATTCGTTGTTGTATAAAGGATGATTTTGGGGTGGTCTCATATGTTTGATGTTTGAGGAATTCATCTGTGCGTCGTAAAACGTATCTAAAACCTCATCACACGATAATTTTGTTTCCATGGCAACTGGCGTGAACAAACTAAATTAGACTAAATTTTTTACTAGATGTTGCCACTTGAATAATGTGATTACGCTATCGGAGTGTTCCGGGCTAAAAACTATTTCCATTTTCACTATTGAGGACTTTGAAGTCGGTTTACAGACTTTTAAAACACGCCAAATGATGTTATTATCACGTTAGCGTGATTAAAACCTTACGCGATCTGAATACATCATTATTAATACTATTTAACGGGTATTCATCGCATTTATATTGCGTTTGTTTTGAAGTCATCATGACGACGACAGTGTGTAAACCTGTCTAAACGTCGTCGGGAAAAACAGGCGAAAAACGTCGCGTAAAATTTAGCAAAAATAAAGTTCATAAAGTAGAAACTATACGTGAGTGCACACTTCAAACATCAAATCTTCAAACGGTCAAAAGTGAAAAATTGCAGTGCATTAAGCTTTTATGTAAAACATTATTGAAACTGGTAAGCCCACTTTAGGATTTCGACATGTTGATGAATTCTACGTTTATTGATTCCAATGATTTAAAACATAATCAAGTGGCACCTACTGAGCGACTGTTGATTTACGCGTTTGGTACGTGCGTAATAAAATTATACGATGTTTTTTTAGAAGGTTGGTAATGTCAATAAAGAATTAAAAAATATTAGTGCTGCCACTAGATGTTTGGTTTTATACTCTGTTTAAGTAAATAAAAAAACGGTGTATTTTTTAGGATCTTGTATTCGTTTTTATGATTTAAATTATTTTCTTTTCGGAACATGAAACACAGTAGTAAAAAGTTATTATTAAGCTCTCCTTAGCCGTGTGGGGGCTTATAATTTGCACCACCCACCTCTTCCCGTGGGTGTCGAAAGAGTTGACTTAGGCACATACACCGGGGGGCGCGCAGCAGCGCCTCTTGCAAGATAGATATACAACCGTACCGGTATTTGTTCCCGGTGTTCTGGTCGTTTTCCATGTATCATAAAAAATATCTATGTAATGTATTGTATTATGTGTATTAGTTATCTAGTACCCATAACACAAGCTCTGCTTAGCTTGGTGCTAGATAATCTAGATAATGCTGTGTGAATTGTCCTTCATTATTTATATATTTATTATCTGCAATCCCCAACCCAGCGTGGGGATTATATTAACGAAGAAAATTACAATCAAATAATAGAATTTCATTTAACTAGTATTTACAATTGAAACAATTGAGCTAACTGCAGACTGTTGCAATTATAATTTAATTATTTTTATTGATTTCATATAGAACACTCAAGATAATAAGACATTGGGCTGCAAATAAATAATCAAGTTTTATAATCGTCGCTAAATGACCCCTAAATCGTAAAGTTTTGTCTCATCTCATTTTGATCTCAGTTTTATTAGACTGATTTATTATTCGAATAATTTATTAACTTAAGGCTTTATTTTAAGTATCTAACCTAAGGCTACCTATATTGAGCGGGCTCGAATTTGCAAGAAATTTATTTAATTTTTAATGACTTAACGACAATATTTGTGAAGTAGAGAAGTGAAATCGGCGTAGAATATTTACTGAAGGTAAATTTTAATTATTCTATTTTCTCACACTCGAAATGAAATGTATCGTTTTTCACGCGCGGGACAAAACCACTCATTATAACTCGGTCTTGTCATCCTCCCTCGCTATGCTCATAATTATATCATAATATTATTTTCTATATTCAGGCAGGAAAATAAACAGTTGTGCAATGCTTATTTTAAACTGTGTGTTATTCTCTGTGATTCTAAATGTACAACCAATCGCATTACTAACTGATTACTACAAAAGTTTTTTTTATAGTCTATAGATTAGACCTTTGCTTTACCACAATCTCACCTGATGGAAAGTGAAGATGTGGCCGACGATATATTTCAAATTACAAAGGTCTAGACTCTAGAAGATACCTATTCACTCTTGTTTTGAAGAGAGACAGGTTTTAATTGACCTATTTTACTTACGACATAGTTGAATGTTGTTCAAAAGTAGCATATTGATTATAATAGTTTAGGTTTTTTTATGTTTTATTTTAGCTGATCTAATAAAAAAGAATGCGTTTCTAGTTTGTTCACTTAACTTAGTTATTTAAGAGGAGCCCAGTTCCCGCCTAGCTACCTACTTCATGCTTTAGTTGGGCCTTCTAGTTGCATGTTTTTTATTTTCTATGTACATAACTCATATGTGGATAGCGCTGTGGGCTAAATTGAAAATACAGCTCATCTTTACATAGTAAAGTACTAACACAAATGTATAATATGTACAATGTAGTCGTTTGTTATTCCTCAATAAATAAATAAATAAAAAGTGTTTTGGGGGTCCAAGCTTTTTTTTGCAGTTTTTTTTTACTTGTTGTAAACTCTGACGAACAACAAACTATACCAAAAACAAACAACAGAACGATATACTAGAGCTGGCAGCTACTAGAGATTGCAATAATACAGAAATATCGTCGGATCTGTTTGTTGACTGATAACAAGGTTCAACACTGATAGCGGCACGTGTTCAGGGTCTCTCACTGTCTGTTGATTTGATACTTCATAGCGCCTTGACATTGATTTTAAAAGTATGTTTACTGATGAAATTACATGCATAGTAGGACATGACACTCATTTTTTAAAAGGGTCTCAATTCGATTTCTAGTGCTAATAAACCACTAACAATTTTTTTTATTCAAACAGTAAGTAAGTGCCAAAAATTCTATGATTTTGCGCGTAATTTGATGAAAGCGCTGGACGTAGTGGACGCCATATTGTTCTGTGGTCATGACGTCATTTCTCTATGTACGTAACGTATTTTAGTTTTTAATATTGTATGTATGTTAGTTTTAAGGTATATATTACTATGGTCCGTAGAATAAGTTAAAATAAGATCTGTAACTGTTCTATAGTCTGAAATAAATGATTATTATTATTAAGCAAACGCGCTGTTGTTGCTGATGGTGATGACAGTTGATACTTTTTAGTTTAAGTACTCAGCCGTACGGTACGACGTTATAACATTGCGCTTGCTATTTCGTGGTGTAAAAACAGATTTGAAAAACTGAAAATGTTGAATTGAATTTGATATTATTTTATTTGTTTATGAACTAAAACTAACATTTTCCGACTGCTTTTTGTACAGCAAAAAGCAATATCTTTAGATTTTTTTTCATAGAGTGTAAAATGCCTTATTACAAAAGAGAGCTAACAAATTAGGCAACAGATTGGATCTCGTTGAAAATTGCAATCGGCAATAAATTAACTCAAATCTTCTTCTGAAATACTTTTCGATGTATTAATAGACTTTACTACTACTACATACCTGTAATTTGTGATTTAAAAAAGATTTAGAGTTTTTTTTCTATAATAATTGTAATGTTCTTTGAGAATAAAGCAACTACTTACAGGTAGAGAACCATAGAATATTAATTAGTCTTAGAGAATAGATAAACGCACATGGCTAGTGTAGAAAAAAAATACGAACTCAAATGAACCCATTGACACTTGCCTCTTGGCACGTCACTCACCAAAAGTGGTAGCAACATGGTAATAATATTGTACGAATTTGTATTAACTATAATATTGTGATTTACAGGACATTACATCTAGTTGGCAACTGCTGGCAACCGCATTCCGAACGAAATTAGGCTTGCGTATCAATGCACGTTCGCTCATTCATTTCAATAAAGTTGAATTAAAACTTTTTAGCCGTGTTGTGCCGGCTTAGAATTTGCACAACCCGAACTCTTCCCGTGGGTGTCGTAAGAGGCGACTAAGGGACATACACCGGGGGGCGGGCAGCAGCGCCTCTTGCAGAATAGATCTACCACCGAACTGTGTACCCCAACCTGCATGCCGAGCGTGGGATTATGGGCATTACCCCCCATGAGTTAAAAGCAAAAAAAAAACACAAAAAAAATACTAGTCAAAATAAGCAACAAGAGATAATAAAAAAAATCCACAAAAACCTTCCACTCGCCTTGGTTACGCACCAAAATCCTATAAGGTCGACTTCTTGAAATCCCGCTGCTTATGTCAGTTTTCATAATATTTGACTTGTTATCAACAAGCATACAACAAACAGACTGCTGAAATTCCTGAGTGAATGCTTCAAGACTTGTATCATTGCGATTTTGTTATCATTGTCATTGAGATCCGTTCCTTTGTTCAAGCGCATTCCTTTTAACTTTATTGGCTTTTCCCAATAACATTAAAGAAAGTTGTTTGAACTCCTTATGAGAGAGCACGATCGGGAAATACCAATTTAGGTACCTGTTTTCATAAACATAACCGCAAAGAAGTAAGTACTTATTTTTGTTTTTGATGCATATCGGGAAGCTCACACCAGTATCATTCAATACTTTATTATTATACTTAAAAAACTTCACAGCACTACTGCAAATCCTCGCTGTCTCACCTACTACTATTATCGCACCTACTATTCCATCGGCTATCTTATTATTATATTACCTGTTTACACTACAATACATTACATATCTACCTGTTAGTAATTTTACCCGTATAATATTTTTTGAAATCATTTATTTGTTAATCTTTATATCTATCATGTATAAAATTTTTGTTTTTCTTTCGTCACCGAATCGCTGTCCGTTACGTCAATCAGCTTTAAGGTTTTTGGCTAAAAAACAGCGCTGAGCAGAAACTGTTCAGCACACGCTGAACCAACCAACCCCTATTTCGGCGCAGGGTCATGGAGGCAGAGTCACCTTATTCTTACTACCGCCCTTTTGTGTCACTTACCATACCTCCATGTTAAATTGTTCTTGTTTTTCGCTTAATTTTATTTTATATTTGTGTGTACATGTGTCCAAATAAATGTTTTTCTATTCTATTCTATACTGGGTTTCAACCTTTTACCTTAAATTCGCATCTTTTTCATGAAGAATTCAGCTATGTTTCACAAAGTGCCGCGGCCGCGCAGTTCCGTTGTCGCGTGGTGCGTTTCCACCTTTTTGGGACACTCAAGCTATTTCTTTGATTTGTTCTCGCCGCGGACGCAGGACGCGCGGGCGGGCATATCGTGGCCTTGGGGTAAGTGTTGATAAGCAGTGTGGGTAGGTTACATACTATACATACAACATAACAACTGAACTCTACTAAAGGTTGGTAGAGTTCAGTTATATCTCGCATGACTCACAAAATAATGATTTGTTACCAATAAGTTATGGTGTCCAGATATTTTATCATTGTCTTAGATCTCATTATTCGTCGATGCTAATAGTTCTTGTCCAGATCTTTGCCCATAATGATCATAACCTCCCACACTATAGAATTTCGCAAGTTATAAAAACCTATAGACGTCCTGTTTAACTATAGATCATTCGACAAACATACGCTTAACTTTTATGGGCATGCAAAATACCATACATGAAAATACAGTAAATTCTTCAATGGCAAATAAAGACGAGACAAAGTCGTGTTTGTTTTAAAATAAATCGTCTTACTTTGAACTTTAAGTCGATGTGATAGAAGCTACTGTGGATTGTTTTGGGTATTGCTATATTGTTTTGTTGACAGTCTGGCGTTTATGATTGGTATTCACCAATTTTTTAAAGTTTGTTTTAAAAATCAATATTTGCAAATAAACGTATTTGAATTGACTATTTGTTGATCATGATTTTTTCTATTTCTACAATTACTTCATAGATTAGACCATGAGTATCTGGCGCAGCGCATCAGCATTGCCATACAGCGGGGCAATGCCGCCAGCGTCTTGGGGACGCTTCCGTCTGGTATTGATATGGATCAGTTGAGCTACCTGTCAATTATTTGCAACAGTCTGCAGTTAGCTCAATGGTTTTGATTGTAAAAACTAGTTATAATTTTATTCTATGAAAGATCTAACAAAACTCCTAATAGAGTCCCACAGGTGATCGGAATGCTGACTTTTATTTCGCTCAACGAATTAGCATTGCCGGTCAACGTGGCAATGCTGCCAGCTTCTGAGCACTTTGCCTTCTGGTGACGGCTTAGATTTTTAGACAATAGATTTAAGTGAAAATATTAGTCATAATTATTGTATTCTGTTATTGTTATTTTCATGAAATAAATATATGGTATTTAATTCTATTAGACCATTAGGCTCAGACTCCACCAAAGCGATGTGCGGAGATGTCCGTAGCGGAGATGAAAAGAGACGTTTATCAGCTAGGGTGTGGACACCGAAGCTGTGCGGAGATTTGTGGAGGTCTGCTGGCTGGAGCGGAACTCAGCAGCGTGAAGCGAGCGTCGGATGTTTCTTAAGATGAATATAAACACACAGCTCACCGCTTAGATCTTTCTTTGTTTTCTTCGCGTACAACTACGATACATTTTCACTCGGTGGTATATCCACTGAGGCTGAGCGGACACGAGATGTGTGAATACCGACGTTCTATTGGTTGTAGAAAACACATTTTGTATCTGCTTTAGTGGAGTCCGGCCCATATGCAGGTGCACCACTGTCGAACAGACTTAAGATCAATTGGGATTTTTGAGTTCCAAACGATCACATGTAAATAATTTATTATATAGATTCTTATGGTCAAATCCCTCAGTTTATCACTGACCTAGTATTTAGACGGGTTTAAAATGCTCAAAAATGTTTTAATCTTCCGGTGGGTAGATATTTAAAATGGTTCAGATATTTTCACTTTATCAGTATTCAAGATAGCTATCATAATCATAAATGATTGTAATAGCTCGTAATTTTAATCTGTAGGTAGGGTACAGTTAGCAAAAAAAGTGCCTTGTTTTTAGTAATGAGCTTTTTTGTTCGACTCAACAAAACTTGTAAATTTTAATCTACATTGATCGAAGAGATTTGGTAGAGCTATTAATATAACAGACATTCATGCTACAAAATAGAGCAAACTAAAAAAACTAGGAAGTTTCTTAGGAATTGAAATTAAATTCGGAAGATAGATAAGTAAGTGTATTCTCCAGATCGAAAAAAAAGATGTGCGTGTTTATTTTCGTATAAAATATGGAAAGACATTATCTTTTCTGTTGCAATCGCACCGTACCTACATTATTCAAAATGTCACGTCCGTAATAATTACTTACATTGATTATCAATAGAGGTGGCTTCGTCATGGCTTTCTATTACAGCTATCATCAGCCAAGAGTAGGTACTTCGAAGACTTTATACCATAATAATTATGTAGGTAGGTACTTGCTTGCTTACATTGAAAATAATCAATGCCGTTTTTTGTACGAAGTTTTCGTTAAGTATAACCGAATGAGAGACATTTCTACGTGCAAAAAACACTAAGACCACTCTAAGCTCTTAATCTTCCTAGCTCTACAATTGGTAGAGCTGTGTTCTGTTTTCAAATCCAGCTGTCAATATTAGATCATTGGCGGTAATTATTTTGACAGTCGTGGCCACACCCAGGGGGTCTTTGACATGGTGCGCTGCTAATTTCGTGTTGTTGTCTGAAGATTAGACGATTGCAACAAGATTAGATAGAGGTTCATTACGTAAATATCTACCTAGGTTTAGTAGGTTTGTAAAATAAAAGTTATCAGTTATTTTGGCTTCTTGTCAAGTAGGTACTTACTGTACTTATCTACACTAATATTACAAAGAGGAATATGAGGAGATTTGTATTTTTGTATGTCTATTATACTAATATTATTAAAGAGGAAAGATTTGTTTGTTTGTTTGAATTGAATAGGCTCTACTACTGGACCGATTTGAAAAATGCTTTCACCATTAGAATTCTACATTATCCCTGATGAACATAAGCTATAGAATATTTTAAAAAATGTTAGGGTTCCGTATGAAAACTTCGATAGTGTAACCCAAGGTGTGAAAAAATAGCATAAAAATCCTTATATCACGTACGCTGCGGAAACTATTGACAATAGAGCAAAGTGTACTACAGTTTTATAGAGGACATCAATATTTACAAAAAAGTCTGTGATACCATAGGTCTAACTATTACAGTTATGTCACAATAACTTATAATGAGGAAAGATTTGTATGTTTGAATGAAATAGACCCCGAAACTACCTACTGGACCGATTTGAAAAATTCTTTCACCATTAGAATCCCAGGTGATGAAACAAAAAATAAGTTGTAATAATATCTAAATTATATTTTTTTACTATACATTTTTTTTATTTAGCCCCGACACAAAAAGAGGATTGTTATAAGTTTGACGGGTGGATCTAAGTGTCTGTGCGTGTATCTATATTATCTGTGGGTTGTTGCGGCATCGTAGCTCCCAAACGGATGATTTTGATTGTTTATTTTGTGTCAAAAGTAGGCTTGATCGAGTGTTCTAAGCATGGAAAGTCTGCCAAGAGTTTGGTTTTTTTTTTGTTAAATACCTCTATACATATTATACCAGTGCGAAGCCGGGGTAGTGCACTAGTAACGAATAAATTTAAAAACTACAGGACCGATTTCAAAAACTATTTTGCCGTTAGAAAGCTACCTACATTATCAGTGAGTAACATAGGCTATATACAGAATATACCCGTGCGAAGCCGGGGCGGACCGCTAGTTAATTATATACCTACTAAGTACCTATTATAATGTCGTAAATATATGTAAGCATAATACCTAACGTCGTTTCATTTGACAAAAATCCGATTTGCTGACCAACATAGTGATATCTCACTAATATTATAAACGTGAAAGTTTAGATGGATGGATGGATAGATAGATGGATGGATGTTTGTTCCTTTATCACGCCAGAACGGCAAAACGGATCTGGATGAAATTTGGCACAGAGATAGATTATAGTCTGGAATAGAACATAGGCTACTTTTTATCCCGAAATTCCTACGGGAACGGGAACTACGCGGGAGAAACCGCGAGGCGCTGCTAGTACATAATAATTAGCAATACATAAGAATGAAAATATTTAGTAACAATTCCTTGTACGTGGCGCGTAGTTCCCGTTCCCGGGAGAATTCCGGGATATACCTAAAGTATTATGTGCTAATCTAAACTCTGACGAACAACAAACTATACCAAAAACAAACAACAGAACGATATACTAGAGCTGGCAGCTACTAGAGATTGCAATAATACAGAAATATCGTCGGATCTGTTTGTTGACTGATAACAAGGTTCAACACTGATAGCGGCACGTGTTCAGGGTCTCTCACTGTCTGTTGATTTGATACTTCATAGCGCCTTGACATTGATTTTAAAAGTATGTTTACTGATGAAATTACATGCATAGTAGGACATGACACTCATTTTTTAAAAGGGTCTCAATTCGATTTCTAGTGCTAATAAACCACTAACAATTTTTTTTATTCAAACAGTAAGTAAGTGCCAAAAATTCTATGATTTTGCGCGTAATTTGATGAAAGCGCTGGACGTAGTGGACGCCATATTGTTCTGTGGTCATGACGTCATTTCTCTATGTACGTAACGTATTTTAGTTTTTAATATTGTATGTATGTTAGTTTTAAGGTATATATTACTATGGTCCGTAGAATAAGTTAAAATAAGATCTGTAACTGTTCTATAGTCTGAAATAAATGATTATTATTATTAAGCAAACGCGCTGTTGTTGCTGATGGTGATGACAGTTGATACTTTTTAGTTTAAGTACTCAGCCGTACGGTACGACGTTATAACATTGCGCTTGCTATTTCGTGGTGTAAAAACAGATTTGAAAAACTGAAAATGTTGAATTGAATTTGATATTATTTTATTTGTTTATGAACTAAAACTAACATTTTCCGACTGCTTTTTGTACAGCAAAAAGCAATATCTTTAGATTTTTTTTCATAGAGTGTAAAATGCCTTATTACAAAAGAGAGCTAACAAATTAGGCAACAGATTGGATCTCGTTGAAAATTGCAATCGGCAATAAATTAACTCAAATCTTCTTCTGAAATACTTTTCGATGTATTAATAGACTTTACTACTACTACATACCTGTAATTTGTGATTTAAAAAAGATTTAGAGTTTTTTTTCTATAATAATTGTAATGTTCTTTGAGAATAAAGCAACTACTTACAGGTAGAGAACCATAGAATATTAATTAGTCTTAGAGAATAGATAAACGCACATGGCTAGTGTAGAAAAAAAATACGAACTCAAATGAACCCATTGACACTTGCCTCTTGGCACGTCACTCACCAAAAGTGGTAGCAACATGGTAATAATATTGTACGAATTTGTATTAACTATAATATTGTGATTTACAGGACATTACATCTAGTTGGCAACTGCTGGCAACCGCATTCCGAACGAAATTAGGCTTGCGTATCAATGCACGTTCGCTCATTCATTTCAATAAAGTTGAATTAAAACTTTTTAGCCGTGTTGTGCCGGCTTAGAATTTGCACAACCCGAACTCTTCCCGTGGGTGTCGTAAGAGGCGACTAAGGGACATACACCGGGGGGCGGGCAGCAGCGCCTCTTGCAGAATAGATCTACCACCGAACTGTGTACCCCAACCTGCATGCCGAGCGTGGGATTATGGGCATTACCCCCCATGAGTTAAAAGCAAAAAAAAAACACAAAAAAAATACTAGTCAAAATAAGCAACAAGAGATAATAAAAAAAATCCACAAAAACCTTCCACTCGCCTTGGTTACGCACCAAAATCCTATAAGGTCGACTTCTTGAAATCCCGCTGCTTATGTCAGTTTTCATAATATTTGACTTGTTATCAACAAGCATACAACAAACAGACTGCTGAAATTCCTGAGTGAATGCTTCAAGACTTGTATCATTGCGATTTTGTTATCATTGTCATTGAGATCCGTTCCTTTGTTCAAGCGCATTCCTTTTAACTTTATTGGCTTTTCCCAATAACATTAAAGAAAGTTGTTTGAACTCCTTATGAGAGAGCACGATCGGGAAATACCAATTTAGGTACCTGTTTTCATAAACATAACCGCAAAGAAGTAAGTACTTATTTTTGTTTTTGATGCATATCGGGAAGCTCACACCAGTATCATTCAATACTTTATTATTATACTTAAAAAACTTCACAGCACTACTGCAAATCCTCGCTGTCTCACCTACTACTATTATCGCACCTACTATTCCATCGGCTATCTTATTATTATATTACCTGTTTACACTACAATACATTACATATCTACCTGTTAGTAATTTTACCCGTATAATATTTTTTGAAATCATTTATTTGTTAATCTTTATATCTATCATGTATAAAATTTTTGTTTTTCTTTCGTCACCGAATCGCTGTCCGTTACGTCAATCAGCTTTAAGGTTTTTGGCTAAAAAACAGCGCTGAGCAGAAACTGTTCAGCACACGCTGAACCAACCAACCCCTATTTCGGCGCAGGGTCATGGAGGCAGAGTCACCTTATTCTTACTACCGCCCTTTTGTGTCACTTACCATACCTCCATGTTAAATTGTTCTTGTTTTTCGCTTAATTTTATTTTATATTTGTGTGTACATGTGTCCAAATAAATGTTTTTCTATTCTATTCTATACTGGGTTTCAACCTTTTACCTTAAATTCGCATCTTTTTCATGAAGAATTCAGCTATGTTTCACAAAGTGCCGCGGCCGCGCAGTTCCGTTGTCGCGTGGTGCGTTTCCACCTTTTTGGGACACTCAAGCTATTTCTTTGATTTGTTCTCGCCGCGGACGCAGGACGCGCGGGCGGGCATATCGTGGCCTTGGGGTAAGTGTTGATAAGCAGTGTGGGTAGGTTACATACTATACATACAACATAACAACTGAACTCTACTAAAGGTTGGTAGAGTTCAGTTATATCTCGCATGACTCACAAAATAATGATTTGTTACCAATAAGTTATGGTGTCCAGATATTTTATCATTGTCTTAGATCTCATTATTCGTCGATGCTAATAGTTCTTGTCCAGATCTTTGCCCATAATGATCATAACCTCCCACACTATAGAATTTCGCAAGTTATAAAAACCTATAGACGTCCTGTTTAACTATAGATCATTCGACAAACATACGCTTAACTTTTATGGGCATGCAAAATACCATACATGAAAATACAGTAAATTCTTCAATGGCAAATAAAGACGAGACAAAGTCGTGTTTGTTTTAAAATAAATCGTCTTACTTTGAACTTTAAGTCGATGTGATAGAAGCTACTGTGGATTGTTTTGGGTATTGCTATATTGTTTTGTTGACAGTCTGGCGTTTATGATTGGTATTCACCAATTTTTTAAAGTTTGTTTTAAAAATCAATATTTGCAAATAAACGTATTTGAATTGACTATTTGTTGATCATGATTTTTTCTATTTCTACAATTACTTCATAGATTAGACCATGAGTATCTGGCGCAGCGCATCAGCATTGCCATACAGCGGGGCAATGCCGCCAGCGTCTTGGGGACGCTTCCGTCTGGTATTGATATGGATCAGTTGAGCTACCTGTCAATTATTTGCAACAGTCTGCAGTTAGCTCAATGGTTTTGATTGTAAAAACTAGTTATAATTTTATTCTATGAAAGATCTAACAAAACTCCTAATAGAGTCCCACAGGTGATCGGAATGCTGACTTTTATTTCGCTCAACGAATTAGCATTGCCGGTCAACGTGGCAATGCTGCCAGCTTCTGAGCACTTTGCCTTCTGGTGACGGCTTAGATTTTTAGACAATAGATTTAAGTGAAAATATTAGTCATAATTATTGTATTCTGTTATTGTTATTTTCATGAAATAAATATATGGTATTTAATTCTATTAGACCATTAGGCTCAGACTCCACCAAAGCGATGTGCGGAGATGTCCGTAGCGGAGATGAAAAGAGACGTTTATCAGCTAGGGTGTGGACACCGAAGCTGTGCGGAGATTTGTGGAGGTCTGCTGGCTGGAGCGGAACTCAGCAGCGTGAAGCGAGCGTCGGATGTTTCTTAAGATGAATATAAACACACAGCTCACCGCTTAGATCTTTCTTTGTTTTCTTCGCGTACAACTACGATACATTTTCACTCGGTGGTATATCCACTGAGGCTGAGCGGACACGAGATGTGTGAATACCGACGTTCTATTGGTTGTAGAAAACACATTTTGTATCTGCTTTAGTGGAGTCCGGCCCATATGCAGGTGCACCACTGTCGAACAGACTTAAGATCAATTGGGATTTTTGAGTTCCAAACGATCACATGTAAATAATTTATTATATAGATTCTTATGGTCAAATCCCTCAGTTTATCACTGACCTAGTATTTAGACGGGTTTAAAATGCTCAAAAATGTTTTAATCTTCCGGTGGGTAGATATTTAAAATGGTTCAGATATTTTCACTTTATCAGTATTCAAGATAGCTATCATAATCATAAATGATTGTAATAGCTCGTAATTTTAATCTGTAGGTAGGGTACAGTTAGCAAAAAAAGTGCCTTGTTTTTAGTAATGAGCTTTTTTGTTCGACTCAACAAAACTTGTAAATTTTAATCTACATTGATCGAAGAGATTTGGTAGAGCTATTAATATAACAGACATTCATGCTACAAAATAGAGCAAACTAAAAAAACTAGGAAGTTTCTTAGGAATTGAAATTAAATTCGGAAGATAGATAAGTAAGTGTATTCTCCAGATCGAAAAAAAAGATGTGCGTGTTTATTTTCGTATAAAATATGGAAAGACATTATCTTTTCTGTTGCAATCGCACCGTACCTACATTATTCAAAATGTCACGTCCGTAATAATTACTTACATTGATTATCAATAGAGGTGGCTTCGTCATGGCTTTCTATTACAGCTATCATCAGCCAAGAGTAGGTACTTCGAAGACTTTATACCATAATAATTATGTAGGTAGGTACTTGCTTGCTTACATTGAAAATAATCAATGCCGTTTTTTGTACGAAGTTTTCGTTAAGTATAACCGAATGAGAGACATTTCTACGTGCAAAAAACACTAAGACCACTCTAAGCTCTTAATCTTCCTAGCTCTACAATTGGTAGAGCTGTGTTCTGTTTTCAAATCCAGCTGTCAATATTAGATCATTGGCGGTAATTATTTTGACAGTCGTGGCCACACCCAGGGGGTCTTTGA
Organism: Eupithecia exiguata; assembly: GCA_947086465.1. Lineage (NCBI taxonomy): Eukaryota > Metazoa > Arthropoda > Insecta > Lepidoptera > Geometridae > Eupithecia > Eupithecia exiguata. The sequence continues at coordinate 3,432,719 of OX352246.1, forward strand.
CATGGTGCGCTGCTAATTTCGTGTTGTTGTCTGAAGATTAGACGATTGCAACAAGATTAGATAGAGGTTCATTACGTAAATATCTACCTAGGTTTAGTAGGTTTGTAAAATAAAAGTTATCAGTTATTTTGGCTTCTTGTCAAGTAGGTACTTACTGTACTTATCTACACTAATATTACAAAGAGGAATATGAGGAGATTTGTATTTTTGTATGTCTATTATACTAATATTATTAAAGAGGAAAGATTTGTTTGTTTGTTTGAATTGAATAGGCTCTACTACTGGACCGATTTGAAAAATGCTTTCACCATTAGAATTCTACATTATCCCTGATGAACATAAGCTATAGAATATTTTAAAAAATGTTAGGGTTCCGTATGAAAACTTCGATAGTGTAACCCAAGGTGTGAAAAAATAGCATAAAAATCCTTATATCACGTACGCTGCGGAAACTATTGACAATAGAGCAAAGTGTACTACAGTTTTATAGAGGACATCAATATTTACAAAAAAGTCTGTGATACCATAGGTCTAACTATTACAGTTATGTCACAATAACTTATAATGAGGAAAGATTTGTATGTTTGAATGAAATAGACCCCGAAACTACCTACTGGACCGATTTGAAAAATTCTTTCACCATTAGAATCCCAGGTGATGAAACAAAAAATAAGTTGTAATAATATCTAAATTATATTTTTTTACTATACATTTTTTTTATTTAGCCCCGACACAAAAAGAGGATTGTTATAAGTTTGACGGGTGGATCTAAGTGTCTGTGCGTGTATCTATATTATCTGTGGGTTGTTGCGGCATCGTAGCTCCCAAACGGATGATTTTGATTGTTTATTTTGTGTCAAAAGTAGGCTTGATCGAGTGTTCTAAGCATGGAAAGTCTGCCAAGAGTTTGGTTTTTTTTTTGTTAAATACCTCTATACATATTATACCAGTGCGAAGCCGGGGTAGTGCACTAGTAACGAATAAATTTAAAAACTACAGGACCGATTTCAAAAACTATTTTGCCGTTAGAAAGCTACCTACATTATCAGTGAGTAACATAGGCTATATACAGAATATACCCGTGCGAAGCCGGGGCGGACCGCTAGTTAATTATATACCTACTAAGTACCTATTATAATGTCGTAAATATATGTAAGCATAATACCTAACGTCGTTTCATTTGACAAAAATCCGATTTGCTGACCAACATAGTGATATCTCACTAATATTATAAACGTGAAAGTTTAGATGGATGGATGGATAGATAGATGGATGGATGTTTGTTCCTTTATCACGCCAGAACGGCAAAACGGATCTGGATGAAATTTGGCACAGAGATAGATTATAGTCTGGAATAGAACATAGGCTACTTTTTATCCCGAAATTCCTACGGGAACGGGAACTACGCGGGAGAAACCGCGAGGCGCTGCTAGTACATAATAATTAGCAATACATAAGAATGAAAATATTTAGTAACAATTCCTTGTACGTGGCGCGTAGTTCCCGTTCCCGGGAGAATTCCGGGATATAAAGTATTATGTGCTAATCTAGACTATAATCTATCTCTGTGCGAAATTTCATCCAGATCCGTTCAGCCGTTCTGGCGTGATTGAGTAACAAACTTCCATCCATCCAAACTCTCACATTTATAATATTAGTGGGATTTTTGAGCTTTCCAATAATTCGGCGAATTCGGTAATTACTCAGAAGAACAATCTAATGGAACTGCCCTAAGCATGTACTTTTCCTGGATACCTAAGTAAACAAATCGGTTGACAAACATGGCGGATTAGGGATGTTCACTTGTTCGTCTAGTCGATAACATTATATCGATGGACGAGCTTGTCTTTTTAATCGACATCAAAAAAGGAAAGGTTCTATGTTCAACTGTATATTTTTTTGTATGTGCACCGATTTCTCCATCGATGAGGGCTACCGTTTTTGCTCACCAGTTGGCGCCACTGTAAAGTAAGGTCAGAAGAAACTTTACTAATAGGCGACGGGAAAATATATTTACATTTATATCATACTAGCGACCCGCCCCGGCTTCGCACGGAAACCTCTAAAATTGTCAGTGTTCCCCTACTATATTATGCATGTATTATACATATAAACCTTCCTCTTGAATCACTCTATTTAAAAAAACTGCATCAAAATCTGTTACGTAGTTTTAAAGATATGCATACATAGGGAAGGACAGACAGACAGACAGCGGGAAGCGACTTTGTTTTATACTATGTTATGAAGAGCGCATTTCTGAGGTGGTCCCATTGAACCAAGTCAGGATCTGATGGAGGAATCCCGGAGAAATCGAAGGAAACTCTCATTTTAGGACTACAGACTCAGCATATTTAGAGATGTTGCTGTTGAGACAGTCTAAATATTCATCAAATAACTCGCTGTCGTCCTCTTCAACCTCTACAAACGATTTTCTTTCTGTGAGGTCATTTATGGTGCGAACTGGATCTGTAGTGCTAGAGCAGTTTAAAATATTTATCTGCTCTAACGGTATGCAGTTTCCAACCCCACTATCACGTATCTCAGCACGTATTAAGAGCCGCTTAAATGCGGCTCTGAATTGCACAGCGTTCGGATTGTTGTTAAAGCCTCCGCGGGCTCTGATTGCCGAAAAAAACAACTCGATATGGTCTTGGCTGAATTTATAAATCGGTAAGTACACAAGGATGGGATTTTCAAGTACTAACTTCATAAATAATTGTAAGGCACTTTTCATATCGACGATTAGGCCGATGAAACCGGTCTTCCTCTGGGACTCTATCACCAATGTTCCATCGGAAAATCTTAATGTACTGATGTACTTTTCAGCTTTTTCAAAAAGCGCTTCCACAAGTCCAAAGTTATTGGAGCAAATAGCTTTTTTCCACCCTGGAGGTCTCACCGAATAGCTGTTCAGCACATCAAATACATTGTTCAGAATCCTGATAAAAAGTATGGTTCCGTCACAATCTTCGAAACCTTCGATTTTTAACTCTTTGCTGCAATATTCAAGCGCGTCGGCAACTGACTCGCTTAGCAATTGCGTCGCTAAACGTCGCTAAAATAAAATAAAAATTACCAAAAAAATTACATTGCTTTCTTTATTACGACCTCACGACCTTTACGACGACCTCTGTGGCGCGGTGGGCGAAGGTCCGCCTGCGACGCAGAAGGTTGCGGGTTCGATTCTCGCCTCGGGACAAATGTGTGTACGATCTGCAGACATTTGTTCAGGGTGTTCTGGTCGTTTTCTATGTATAATAAAAAAATATCTATCTATCTATTGTATTATATTATATATATCAGTTATCTAATACCCGTAACACAAGCTCTGCTTAGCTTGGGGCTAGATAAAGCTGTGTGAATTGTCCAGCAATATTTATCTATATTTATTTATTTATTTATTGGTCACCTAGAAATAAATTATATGTTTCCAAAAATAGCAGTTAGTTAATTTTATAGCATGCTATAATTAAAACGTAAAACCTTAGCCCACATTTATAGTCAGAGCATTTCTTAAGGCTTTCTATGAAAACCATAGAAAAAAAAACATAGCTCCAGTTCTAAACTGAATTAACTTCTGGGAGTTCTATTCTATCATTTAAAATAGCTTTAAGTTTCAATTAGTAAAATAAAAAAGTGATGTCCGATTTTAGAGTAATTTTTCATACTGTGTCATGCATGGTACAAACAAACATAGTCTATGTTACTCGGGGATAGTGTAGGTTCTAACAATGAAAGAATTTTCAAAATTGTCCCAGTAGTTTCGGAGATTACTCCTTGTGAACAATCATATCGTTTCTCTTTATAATTATTAATTATAGAAAAAGATCTTAATAGCATAGGTAATATAATAAAAGCTAAAAAATTATTTGGTAGGTACCAATCATCACACTGCACCACTTGTCTCGCCACTCTAGAGCATTTGATCAGACAAAAAAAAACGTAAAGCATGGTAATCAGATCAATCTGTCAACAGTAAGGAGGTAAAATTTTAATTACTGCTTTGGACTCAAAAAACAAACAGGAAGAGCTAAAAAACAGTTTAATAAAAAGATAGATAAATTTCTTACCTTTGCAAATAGTGTTGGGATGGCATCATCTCTCAATCTAATTATATTAAGAGTTTTATTGAATGCACTCTCTTCAAAGTGCAATGAGCACACATGAATGTCTTGAGTTCCTGGCCGGATATTTTCTAAGCCAATATTTTCTAACCATTCCCTTCGCCGGTATTCGTTTCTTGGTAAACTAAAACAAAAAAAAAACGTAACTTAGTAAGGTCAACACGGGGAGGTGTGTAATATTTTTGTCAAAGTTTATTTTGAACCCAAAAATGGTTTTCTAATGGTTTTCTTAATAAAAAAGTCGTCTACACTTGCCCCCTAGTTACACTTACCCATACTGACCTTACCTAATTTATCGATAACGTTCGATGTTCGACGATGTTCGACACTAGCACCGGTTTTTATGTCTTCGATGTGAATGAAATATTGAGAATATTGCGGGTTTCTACAGCTCACAGTAAAGATGATTCAAAATAATAGGTTTTTATACACTTTATATCAAATACACTATACAATAGACATCAGTTTAACGAAATGTAAGCCACTTACCGGTGAAAGGTTAGATTCGGCCTGTTTTTGCTTTGGCATAGGCCACAGCCTGCTACAGAACACTTCATGGTACCTCTTCTATATGATTTTCAATTTTTATCACAGTTTTGCTCAATAAATAAGTCGAAAACACGGGGAAAACATAAAAATCTCACAATGACATCTCCTCACATGTAAACAAAACCGTTGAGTAAAATGGCGTCCGTGACAGCAAAAGTACATCGAAACCAAGAAGAAGGCGCTGATAAAAAGAGTGTGTATGCTTTTTCCTAACGTGAAACCACTGATGTGAGAAAGAGACTGGTAGTCCATTATTGCTTCCGTGTCAAATTGAACAATTACGGCAGTTCCATTAGATTGTTCTTCTGAGGGTAATTATATCCCTTTATAAATGACGTTTGTGTTAATAAACATGACAGTTTTAAGTGCAGTGGACTAGTTTATGAATGGTAAATAGGAATGATTATGTTATGATACAGGATGTTCGCAACATGGACAAAATAAAGTTCGGTCATTTGAGTGATATGCCTGGAGAAATCTTGTGTCAGGCAGAAATTCACTTTCGGTAGCTTAGCCGCACGAGCTGTTTTTTATCCGACTGCTCAAGAAAGAGGGTAATTTTTTCTTGTCAACTCTACATTACGAGAGCTTTATCCAGATGTCATTTGAGATGCCTGGAGAAATCTTGTGTCAGGCAGAAAACCACTTTTAGTAGCTTAGCCGCACGAGCTGTTTTTTATCCGACTGCTCAGGAAAGAGGGTATTTTTTTCTTGTCAACTCTACATTACGAAAGCTTTATCCAAATGGAATGCTATCAAAAACTGCGATAAAGTTTGACACACCAACAATGTCCCATTCTTGGCCCTGTTGGGTACAGATTAAAGCGTTATGGCGACACTGGCATTTTATCAAGATTAACCATTTCTTTTGGACTTTCACTGGCTACTGGGTAATTTGTGACGTCAATCGATTTACTCGTGAGCATGAGCACCTTTAGTTAATTAATCATTTTTTCCTCAATCCTACCAAATTTAGAGCTACCTACCTTCCTTCCTTATAGGGTAGAGGTATTAAAAAAATCGCAACCTAAAATCGCTAGTGTTTTAAGTATACAGGGTGGTTTTTTGAGAAGGGCGGTGATGGCCAAGTCCGAAACCACGAGAGTTAGGGAAAAGTCGTGAAAGGAGTCATGCCCTCGATTTATAAGAAAACAATAACTGCATATTTATTTTTTACCCGACTACCAACAGGGGAGGGTTATGAGGTTAGCACCCTATGTTTGTATGTTTGTATATTTGTATGTTTGTATGTTTGTATGTATGTGGCCGATTTCTTTGTTCCCACGTAGCGCTGAAACTACTGGTTCGATTTCAACAAATTATGTACCGATTGATTCGTCTCAATACCCCGATGGTTATAGGCTATAGGATTTAGGGCTCCGACCCCGAATAAGCCTTCAAAACGCGTATTAAAGTTTAGGTAGCCGCAGGCTGCAGGCCCCATAGAGAAAAATTACAATACCTACGACCTATTTTCATTTTCAACTCTATGCCTGTCAAATAGGACCGATACGTCATTCTATTTTGTCAATGTAATTGTTTCAAACTTTTATAACTTTCACGTAGTCGGGTTGTAGTTTTTAACTTTATCTTGTTTCTAAAATCTTTTACTTTTGACGGAAACGGACCCGAATGATTTTTCAAAAAAATTACATCCTGTATTATTGAACCAAGGGATTCTATTACTGATAAGGATCAATCTTTGCAAATAAATGTTTTACTAAAAATGAAAGGAATTAGTAAATTTTTACGATATACTTTTAGTATCTCAATTTTACTTATAAATAATTATCTATATATAGGTACTAATTATTTCTACGAAAATTTTATAATCTCCCAAAAAAAATCGACTTCGACGGGACTCGAATCCGCAACCCTACCTCGGTTTGCTTTGATAACTAAAAATCCTCAGATAATTCTTTATTCGCAACGCAAATTTAATTAATTAATTAAAATTATTATAATAAATTCATTCATTATAAATAAATCAGATTAGTGAAAGAAAAAAAGAATTGGCGGCGTCATCGCTTAAAGCGATTTCTTCCAGGGAACCAAAGCATAAGTTGCTTCTACAGTACCTAGCTAGCTGGGTTTGTAGATAAAGACCGTACCTACGTACAAGCTATCTACGTACGTAGCATTGGTAATGATCCGATCTCTACATCTCGACCAAATCCAAGAATTGAATAACCCAAAACCAGTCGTAGGTGTATTGATCACAAAAGAAAATGATCATGAACCAAGCACGCACACACAACAAAAAAAAAACAAAAACAAAAAAATGACATGCAGGACTTTTGATTCAAAATACAAGAAAGTTCATCTCTTACCACACTAAAGAACCGCACGGACTTGAACCAATAAGTTTGCAAAAAGAACAAAATTTCACTTGAATACAGTCCGCAAAACTCCACAAAAACAAGGAAAAAACTCACATAACTCTTACGAAAACGTTTTAATTTACAACTTTACACAAAATCACTTCACTATTTATTGTTTTTGTGTAAAAAAATGGTTTATATTGCCGGTATTGGTTTTATCGCAGCGCGACGGGGTGCGCTTGCGCTGGCTGCCCGTCTAAAAACTGAACCAACCGGTGTGAAGTTCGTGTAATCGGGGCTCGTTCGTGACCAGATCAAGCGTATAGACCAACTTCAGGCCTGATACCTACCATCAATACCTACACTCGTACCTACTGTAGGTAGGTATTTATAGCGGCACATTGTTGTGGAGTCTGCATTCTTATTGCTGAGTGTCCGTCAATCGAGATGAAGCAAAGTTCATCTCACTTTCTGCGTATAATCTGTACCTACATATACCTACGTAGGTAGGTACTTGTCTACCTACTAGATATTGATAAAGGTAGAGATATAGATTTCCATTCAGTAGGTACTTACCTACTCAGGAAATTAAAAGATAGGTACCTACTTACTAAAATATCAATATTATAAGAATTTATATAGGTAGGTATATTATATAGGTACATATAAATAGAGGTACCTTGCCTACTTGGGTATCCCATAAAATGTACGGGTCGAACCCGAAACCTTCCACTCTGTACGATAGCACGGGAACGAGTAGAGCATCCCAAATATTTTCGTCTGAAAATCTTTGCGATCGGTTTGTGAAGAGTTGTTAGTCGACAGGAGAGTACGTAATTCAGGTTATTGGCAGTGCATTCCCATACAGATAGAGTGGCAGGTTGCGGGTTCAAGTCCCGCCGGACTTGAATCTAACCAAAACATACCAAATACTTATACGTTACGTAGGTACCTAATCCGATTCAAGCGGTGGTGTGTGTAGTAGTGCTCTGGCCTCCCGCCTGAGTCGTAGGTAGTAGGTATTTAGCCGCTATAACAAAAAATACTAATAAACACTCAGACTAAGTAAGAAATCTTAGTCTGAGAATAAACAGAATAAAATAAATGTGTCAGTTGGTTCCCATACAACTAATGCCGGGTACAGACCAAGCGAGCGAGAGCAAGCGAAGGCTAACGAACGAACGCAAAAGTACCAGTGTGGACGTCATTGCGCAAGCAAGCGTGTCCAAACAAGGGCCTTCGTTCGTCTTCAGCCGTGCTCCGGCGGCGGCGGCGGCGGCTGTCGCTACATTAAAGCAATATGGAACGAACGTACCGATTTTAAAATCCCAATCGTTTGCATTCGCTTGCTCTCGCTCGCTTTGTCTGTACGGCCTAGCGTGATTTTTTATGCCGTTTTTATAAATACCTAATGGTACGGAACCCTTCGTGCGCGAGTCTGACTCGCACTTGGCCGGTTTTATTTTATTATAGTTTAAAAAAAATCTAGCAATATCAAACTTGTAGATACAACTCCCAAACCAATACCTACCCTATTGTAAATATGAACCAGAAACTGTTTTGGAAACCGCCACACAAACTTACTTTGAGTCAAAGCCTTCTTTACCGACCGTAGGCACATAGACCTTAATCTTGAAGTGTATAGTTTAGGCACTACACACTTCAAGACTATAGTAGGTTCGCTAAAATCTCCCTTTCCCATTGAATGGACCACCAGGGGGAATGGTCATAAGCGATTTGGGTAGCCAATAAGGTACAAAAAATACCTACAGACAACTTTCTGGTAAGATGGAGCCGATCGACTATAGTATTTTTTAAGCGATAACGTCAACTTATCAAATTAAATTATTGGTTGTCAGATTCAAACTCAACTGTCACTAGGGATCCTTATCAATGCCTACCAGTCGGAAGCGTCCCCAAGACGTTAGGCTTCATTGCCCCGCAGCTATGGGTGAGGAGAGGACTAATGCCGGGTACGTTCCCTGTGCAGACAAACCGGCACGGGTAGGTACCGATCCGTACCTACAGGTAAAATATTCCATTATTAGGTATATAAATTATTCCAATATGTTATCATAAATAATAAAAAATATCTCATATATCATGAGCAGTTTACTAGTTTAACTGTCGAAAAATGTATAGGTAATATATAACAACTCATAGTTACCATTTTTTAGCACGTAGGTGGGCTTCTTAAAAAACAAATCCCCTATAAACCTTGAAATAGAGTTAAGTTATTTTACTAAAAAAAACTTTGAGCAGTTGGCAGCACTGTATCAAAGCTTCGCCCATGCGTTTCACCAAATATATGGAGTTCTACTGAGCATAAATAACTTTTTGTCTCGGTCTTTCTTTATGAAAATGAGCAAGTAAGAAACTCATCTGCCAGCTAATTCATGCTATCGGTCGAAAACAAACTTTGGAACAAAAATAGTTAGTTTTCTTTTCATTTCAAAGAAAACTTACTGAATTTGTAAAAATATTGGATTACTTTAAATAAAAACAAGGTAAAATACAGTAAACATCGATCCCGATTCTTGCTGCAAGTGCTGCTAGCACGGATTTGTTCCTACTCCGCGTCGAAATACATCGCGAAATATTTAGGTGTGGCATCCTTAAACCGTTGCAAAGGATTCATCCACCAATTTACCTATTTTATTTTGCTTTTCAGGTGGCCAAAGACTGAAAAACGAGACTCTTAAGTCAGAGAACGGTATAGGAAATTTGAAAAGTTGTTAACTACACCAGTGAGCAAAGTAAAACTTGAAAATGCCTGTACTAGAATCATGTTGGTCTCCTTGCATCTGGTCTTCGAACGTTAAGTCAGGCAGCAAGGCGGTTGCTGTGTACACAGCAGCGATGAGCTTGGTTTTGATCACGTTTATAGCGTACCAGATGGACGGTGGTGACTCTACGCAGCTGTGGAACCCATTGTTTGAAGCAGATGTGAGGGGATGTAAGTGTTTTTTATTTTATTTTAGGTACCTATACCTTAAAACCTATCTTAGTTCGACGAAACCACACTTACCGTGAAGAAGTCTAGTTTAAAAGTGGTGAAACAGTATCTATATAGGTACATTTATTTTCTCATAACTATATGAAAATGTAGGTTTAGAGAGCAAAAGGTATGTAGACTCCTTGCAACTGGTCTTACTGTAAAAATGCGACGAAGTAACCTATAGCCTGTTAGTTGTTATTTTTTTAGTTGATCAAAACCCATCCCAAGCCTTTTTATCTTCTAGAATCTAGATAATCTGATATTTTGTAACAAGCCTTTTTGCTCAGAAAGGTTTTGACGCATTTCATTTATCTTCCATCTAAAACAAAGTTCGTCATTTACTTGTTTTAATATATTCATAAAAAATATTTTTAGTTTCAAAATAAGTAGTTTTGTAGGTATTTGAAAACTGGTACCGTAAAATCTATACATACATAGTCATAGCGCTGTATCTTACTGATAGTCTTGCCGGGAAGTAATTGATGATGAGATACTAACTATGTAAATTCTGTCTTTGTTTCAGCTCTGCAAGTGTTCGGTGTAATCTTCATAATCATATTGACACTCCTTATTATTTTCTCTGGTTTGATGGTAAGTTTGTACTTTGAATATACAGGAGAAAAAGTGTACGAGAGAGTTAACCTATGAACAAGTAGTACAAAGGCAGCAAGGAGGTTAAATAGGTACTCAACTGGCCATGGCAGCTTCTGAATCTTTCCTTCTAACTCAGCCTGTGGTTATCTTAAGAGTCCACTTAGGGATCCTAGCAGAAGAAGCCGGCAGCTTCCTTCACTGGTATGTATATAAAACACTTATTGTGATTACCATTCCGCAGGCCAAGCAAGTGATTTTGAGGGTTCTTTTGGAAAGGCATGTAGCAGTGATGTTACCAGCCAACAGTATCATTAACTTTACACTTGCCACCACAAACCAGCGGATACTTCAATTAGTTTCCCTACTGGGTAAAATGCCCTTGGAACAGGTCATTGTGGCAATCTACCAATTAACATCACAAATATTGTCAAGTTTGAACATTTGAAACTTATAATTAAACATTTCTTTAAATGTCAAGCATTCTACAGCATAAATGAATTGATGGGTTTTGTTATATTGTCTATGAAAATTGTTAAATCACCTTCTCAAATTGTACAACATAACTTGCCTCGTATAGCTTCCAATGTTTTATCGGCGAATAAATACTAATATCTTAAGGTAAGTCCTATGACCAGCTGTGGACCAGCGATTTTAGGGGCAGGCTTATGCCCAGCAGAAAAGACTATCGGCCTAATAAAAAAAAGTGTCCCGTGTTAACAGCATCAAATTTCTTTTATTTCAGATAATTGGTATAAACATCTGGATGCGAGGTCTGATGCTACCGTGGCTCATTACAATGGGAATCCTTATCACATTCCAATGCTGCTTCGGATTGTGGCTTATTGGAGGATATTATATTTATGTGAGTAAATAATAAATAGTAAAAGAAATATACTACTACATGCTAGGTTCAGCTCAGCTGCGGCGATCGCGACGTTAGAAACTCAGCCCGAGGATGTCGTAAGACTCAACAGAGGGACCCTACCAGAGAAAGGGCGGCAACTTATCTAGAGGATAAAACGGCCACAGAAAAGGCTAGATGAAAACGGGAGTGAAGAGTCTCATAGAGGCATCAAATCTGACCACAGCCACAGAAAAGCTAAAGCGAAGCTGTCGATCGCCAAGAGTCTTGCTCTAGTACTTCAAGAAGCTGGGCTGGTTAGAGCCTGATTAGGCAGAGGGACAATGCACAATACACTCCCATGTGAGATGTCAGTGCAGATCTCAGTTCCTCCACTTAGAATTAGAAGGTTGAGGTTTCTTTACTTAAACTTAAAAAAAATGTAGCAGACATAAAATCAAAATGATGTCTTTATTTCTTAGTTTAACATTATGTTTAATCTGGCTTTTGTGACATGTCCAATAGTCCTGTAAGTGGTAAAGGAAATAAAGCACTGAGTTTTTTGAGGTAACTTCCTTCTGTATTTTTTACGTCATCACTGTGATCACTAAGTGTAGTGCTTCCCACCTCATTTAGGGCAGGCATTTTCAGTGGATGTTTTTGAGGATGTGGATTACTAGACTTACTAGCATCTTCAAATACGTACTGATAAAACTTAGCTCCCTTGTCCTTACATGGGATACAATTCATTTCAACTAAAAATAAAAGGTGTGAATGTACGAGAATGTACCACGTCGGAATCATTATCTATACAACTGCAGAAGAATTATACAAATCGGTCCATAAATGACGGAGAAATCGACGGACATACATTAAAAAAAAAACAATTGCAGCATACAGCCAAACGTACGACCTCCTTTTTGCGAAATGGATAAAAAGGAAAAGTAACAGATTTATAAAATTGCTTTTGATTACCACAGGGTCTGATAAACTTTGCAACCTTGTGAGTAAAGCATTTCACCTGGCTGGCATAATTATACTCAGTTTGCACAAATATTTTGTAGTCAATGGTAAACATGTCTTCTGAAAATTCTCACGTTCTTTTGTATACAATGTAATGTCCAATATTCCCGGCAGATAGCGCTAGCGTTATAATGAACATAGTCCTCCACAGTCATGTCATAGATGTCGCTAAACTCGTATTTAATTAATGTTTACTAGTTCTTTTAGCAGATGGCGCTAAGATGTTGAATGTGTCTGCGTCTAGATGGCGTTAGATGTCGGATTTTGGACATTTGAACAAAAACTAATGGTTTTATTAAAATAATTTCAGCTGGACGCCACGTTTGCTGCTCTTATTAACTTCCTCTGGATGTCCTACAACGTAAGCATAACTTTTTTGATTCTTAAAAATAAAAAGCATAATAAAGCAAGCAAGTACAAAGTTAAACCAACTTCATATCCAATTGAAGCCTTTTTTCAGTGAATGTTATCAGCTGGATCCCACCGTTGGGAACATGCCCCTTTAACAGTGCATGTACAGTGCGCGTCACAATTAAGTATCCCCCTATCTCAATGTATGTGGGTTCAAATCCTGTCAGCGATCGTTGGAGATTGGGTGATCAAAATTACATGTTTTTTTATAATTTTTCATTTTTTTTTCATATTTTTGACGTTTCCAACATAAGTTGCATGTTCTGTATCATTAAAATGTAATTTTTGTATAAATTATTTCATTTTAATTTCATTTAATTTGGTAACCTTACTTAAAATTCGATGGATTCTCTAAGTATCAACTTGGCCTTGCGGTAGTAACCGGCAAATTAATGCAAGACAAAATAAGAGTGACATGGTTCGAATCTCGTGAGCGGTGTTTCGTTTTTTATTAATTGTTATCTATTTTTTTTGCAATATGTAAGATTTTTAATTGATATTATTCTTTATAGGCTTAATTGCAAGTTAATGAAAAAAAAAACAAAAATTACAAAAAAGAATATTCTATAATTATGTCTACAATAACTACTACGTATAAATCTATGATATTATAACGAAATAATTGTTTTGATAAACCATAATAACAAATAATATCTGTAAACAGTGAAAGGTTTTTATAATAGATTGTCGTAATTTAATCAAAAATAATTTGTTTACAACGAAAGAACATTGGTAACAATATTTCGATCTCTCGCTAAATATGCACAAAGCAAACCACACGGAATAAGACGAGTGACAATTCTAGACACGGCGTCCATAAGCACTTAAGTCATTTTTTTCTCGAAATGCTAAAAACTGACAGGGCTTTGCTTTTTGTATAATCCTTCGACGGCAATAAGCAACTAAGTCACAGGGCTTCAATTCGCGAGCCGGTAGTAATACGCACCAAACAACTTATGTTTTTGGAACACTTCTAGTGCCGGACCGTAAGCACTTAAGTCGACTTAAGTACTTTTGTTCGTTATAGTTTTATTATTGTTTTTGACTTCAGCTATCTGACTTAAGTTGTTTCACCCACAAGATCCTCGACCTACCCTTTATTTTTTGTTAAAATGCATTATGGCCATTAGAAATTCCAGGATTTTAAGAAGTGAAGTGCCTTCGTGAAGATTTTGTTTTGAGCCACCATTATAAATAATTCTGACCCATGCTGTGGTTGTGTTGTGCAATTAATGATAATGTTATAAGTTACTATGGAATCGAGAGGGAGAAAAATACTAAACCTTGTTATAAATACAAAAAATACAACTACTGGTACGTATTATCATATTTTTTTTAATAAATACTTACATTTTAATTTAGCATTTGTTATTTAGTCTAATGTAAAAATAGGAGTAACATTTTATGAAAATTTTTGAATGATAAATTTACTAAATACCTAATTGATTTATTTAGAGACCATTATTATTTTTCAAATTTTTTATGCGAATAACATAGCTCTGTATTATTTTAGGTGACCATAGTACAACTACTACTGTGCAACCAAGTACATCTGGGACGCAGAAACCAACAACTTCTGTCGAGCCACAAAACGAACAGTCTGACGTTGACCACGTGACAATAATTCAAAAATCATCAACCAGCCCTAGTCTGCTCACAGAAGATACCGCTGTTTATAGTGATCAAAGTGTTTTTATTGATCCTGAAGCAAGCACATCAGGAACTCAAACACATACAGCTCCTGATGAAACACCCAGTGACTTTTCTAGTGATGACTCTGTGCCTGACCCAACATACTCTGTGCCTGACCCTACACGCACTGAACCAAGTCCCAACCTATCTGCAGAAGATGAAGAACTGCCACAATCTCTACCTCAACAATCAGTACATAGCCGAAAAAGAAAACGAGAAAGTAAATTGAAGCGCAATCTTGGTCTTTCGTATGTGACGGCTTCTGGGAAAAATGTAGAAGAACGCAAAATGCAGGAACTACCTAATTGTCGAAATAAATGCCGAGAAAAGATAAGTAATGAACAACGTGCTGTAATTCATAAGGAATTTTGGAATCTTGGGTCATATGATTTGAGAGCAGCTTTCGTTTCATCTCTAATCACCATCCAGGAAAAACAAACAGAACGACATCGTGTCGAGGATC
The DNA here is from genome assembly GCA_947086465.1 of Eupithecia exiguata. Lineage (NCBI taxonomy): Eukaryota > Metazoa > Arthropoda > Insecta > Lepidoptera > Geometridae > Eupithecia > Eupithecia exiguata. Next base: position 3,447,735 of record OX352246.1, read on the forward strand.
CTGAACGGCAAAAATTTAGACAATGTACCTACAGGTATCATTTAGACATTAACAGTGAAAAAATATCCGTATGTCAAGGTTGCTTTTTAAAAACCTTGGCGATAACGGATAATTTTGTTAAACTGATAGGTTTAAAGAAACGCAGCACTTCCAGTGGAATAATTCAACCAGATAAACGTGGAAAGAAAACTCCAGCAAATAAACATTCAGATCTAAAGATTCTTGAAGTGATTAGCCATATTAATTCCTTCCCGTTATACGAGAGCCACTACACAAGACGAAAAAGTAGCCGAAAGTATTTACCATCACACTTAACAATTTCAATCATGTATTCTTTATATAAAACGTCTCATGAAAACCCCGTCAGTGACAAAATTTACCGAAGAGAGTTTCATAAATTAAAGTTGAGTTTTAAAAAGCCAAAAGTTGACACTTGCCACCACTGTGACATCATTAAAATGAAGATAAGTGTCGCCAACGACGAAACTGCAAAATTAACCCTTGAGGCGGAACGTGAGTCACATTTGCTTGCAGCTGATATGGCTTATAATGAAAAAAAGTCTGACAAAATGACTGCATCAATAGACAAAACCATTAAGTGCCTTTCTTTTGATCTCCAACAGTGTCTACCTACTCCAGCTTTAGAGTCATCCGTAGCTTTTTATAAAAGGCAGCTTTGGACATTTAATCTTACTGTGCACGACAATGCAACGGGATTGTCTACACATTACATGTGGCATGAGGGAATCTCGGGTCGAGGTGCTAATCAAATAGCATCTTGTTTATTCATCCACCTCAAAGAACTGCCTCAGGACATTTCTGAAGTTATTTTGTACTCCGATACATGTGGAGGTCAAAACAAGAATACCCACGTAGCCGCAATGTTTACATACCTGATGACACTGAAACCCTCCTTAAAAAAAATTCATCACAAGTTTATGGTACCAGGCCACACTCACATGGAAGTGGATTTAGATCATGCCATCATTGAGAAAAAAAAGAAAAAATCTGCTATTCAAGTATATCACCCGCATGACTGGATGCAGTTAGTAAGGTCGAGCAGTAAAAAGTTTACCGTGCACGAAATGCAACAAGCGGAGTTCATGGACTTTGCGAGTTTGCTAAAAGGGCCACTAGTAGCCCGAAAAAAAGACACTTCAAACAATGTTTTTAAATGGCATGATGTGAAGTGGCTGTGCTACGAGGCGGACTTTGGAGTAATAAAATATAAAAACTCACTTTCCAGAGATGAAGATTTTAAAGCCATTAACTTCAGAAGGAGCACACGAACCGGCACCATAAATTTGACTGTTTCACCGATAACAAACAACCCAGTGCCAATAAGTATGGAAAAAAAACGAGACATAATTTCGCTATTACCTCTCGTACCGGAATGTTTCCACCATTTTTACAAAAATTTAGCAACCGCTGCAGATGCTAGGAACGTCGACCCTGATTTGCAAAGCTCTGAAGATAGTGATTAATTTTTTTATGGATTTGTTTTTGTTGATTAATGTTTTACGCATTTTTATACATGCTCAGTTATTAAAAAATTTAGTAGGTATAATGACTTACTTATATTGTAGTTTTGTAGTTGGTAAGGCGTATGACTTATTATTTGAGATCATTATGTGATATGACTTACGTGTTAGAAACACGTAAGTCATGTCTCATTACCTATTTATAAGCGGTCAAACAAACTTAAGTCAGATTTTATTATGTACTAATAAACATAGAGTAACTAGTTTAGTTTGGTGTATAGCTAATTACTAAGTGACTAATAAAAAATAATAATAAATACCATCTCAGTAGTTTTTTTTTATACCAGACATTAAAAACATCGGCCTGTAAACTTTTCAAGATACTCGATTATTGACTTAAGTGCTTGTGGCTTCCGGGTCTAGAATTACTTTGTTCGCTACAAACGACAAAGTCAAACCCTACCCGCATCCATAAAAAAAAATGTAAGACTTGGCATTAAAATAAGGACTAATTAGACCGATAGACAAAATTGGACGCATTGTTCCAACAGCTAAATAGCTCAGTTGATCTAATGCCGAGAATTCGAGTCCCCATATAAAGGGTGGGTGGTTCGATCCTTAGCGGCTTGATAAGTTTTTGCATTAAAAATTTGTCACAAGCGAATAGAAGTTAGAAAATATTTTGTAGACAAGGGGGATACTTAATTCTGACGCGCACTGTACTTCTTTAAATGTTTATTTGCTGAGCAAAAAACGTAGCCTTTTCTAATAGTAGATTGTTTTACAAGGGACTAAACCATCCCATTATATACGAGGTTGTTATACTCCCGAGCGTAGCGAGGGAGGATGAGAAGACCGAGTTATAATGGGTGGTTTTGGCCCGAGTCTCTACTTTTCACTTCGATTGCGAGAAAATAAAACAATTCAAAATTAGACAATTTTCAGAAATTTTATTAAAAATTAAATGTGCAGTTAGAGCAATTTTGAATGTTTAGTGATATGTTTTTCCCGGGCAATTTTATTTCGGTTCTCTGTGATTGGGATGTGTGTGTAATATTTTGAGTTGATTGTTGTGGAGTAAAAGTTGGAGAGACTCGACTCATGCTTGAGTTTCGTGCATTATTAAGATCTGAGTGCGGCTTCAGCTGAGTTGACATATTCATCCAATCCCGCGATGTAGATGCTTGGGGTTCTGTAATGTTTGGTAGAATATTGATTCCTTCCGTAATCCGCTGCGTGACGTGATACTTGTTTTGTATAGAGTCCTCTATATAACCTTCAGCCACTTGATCGGACCTCCATCCACCGTGCCGTTTTAATGTCGTTATATTCGCACCCGAGTCCGCCAACAGAGTCGCGGATGTTCTGCGGAAACAATGGCCCGTGTAGAGTTCCGGATTTGGTAAATTTAGATAAGTGGCAATATCTTTAGGCATGTTACCAAATTTATTTTTGCCTATGACTTGCCTTGTGCATTTACCATTTTGATAATTTAGAAAAAATCTTCTCGTTGAAACATTAGTGGGACGTAACTCCTGATAGGCTTTAACTATATTAAGGTATTCTCCACTGATGACAAATTTACGCTCTTTGTTTGTTTTCGTGTTCGGCAGACTCACAGCTTGTAGGTTTGTATCCGTTTCTACGTCTTCTAGCGTTATATTAGCAAGCTCTATTCCTCTGCATGCACCGCTGATTCCATAAATTAAAGCAACCTGTTGAACAAAAAAATAAGTGTGTTATTAATCGTAATAACCTAGGTACATAATTTAGGTATGTAGGTAGGTATCTATTTATTTAGTTTGAGTTGAGTACATAAGTAGTAGGTTACCTTTGTTGCCAAGTATTGTTTATTTGGAGCGTTATTTAAAAATGTTTCGATTTCTTGTGTCGTGTTGTCGGCAACAGATTCATAATTATTTCTTTGCCCTTTTCTTCCATTTGCATATTAGCATCTTCACTATCACTTGATGACATTTTTCACGTTCACAATTTGGAAGTAAAAGTCAGGAAGTTAAACGTAAAAGTTTGTGATTTGGAATGAAGAAAATTCTAGAGATTTAGCGCCAATACCATCTTTTTTTTTAAATCTCTATTTAACCCGCAACGAAAGAGTTCGCATTCTACCGTGAAGGGAAGAATCAACCTTCATAAAACATCACCAAGACGGTTCTATTTTCAAAAAAAAGGTTGACGGAGCACCAAGAAGTCGAGTTTTTATGTAAGAGAACGAATGCTTTGTACTGGCTGATGATTTTAGACAAAAATTAAAAAGAAAAATTACTTTTTAGCCCGAGGGATTAAACTCGAGTTTTAGGCCTGCTAAGCTACACTATTATGATACACTTTTCGAGCAAGAGAAGTGAAAAAAATATTGTTTTGTGTGTACCCGTGTCCAAATAAATGTATTTCTATTCTATTATGTAAAACTCGTTTTCATAAATTTCCATTAGTAATGTCCAGAAACACATGAAAATGATTCAAGAATCGTGTGTCTGCTGTTGCAGCTAATTTTTTATAAGTACAAAGATAATAAATTAATGCATTTTTTTTTCAGATCTACTGCTGGCTGTGTGTTTTCTCGCAATACCAAATAATATTGGAGATGCAGTCGCCTAATATTGAAATACTAGTTGATTACTAACACTTAGCGTACTCAAAGTTATTATAGACGCTCATGAAATTCATCGCGCAGGTAAGTCTAATGGCGGGATTACACACTCGTTGAAATTTCTCGTCGAGACGTCTTGTGCAAATACAATAAAACCACTCCATTAGGTCGTGCTCACCTTGGATCCGAATTCGTTCGCACGTAAACGTACGAATGCTATTCGTACAAATTAAGTGCGCACACTGAATACGTTTTTCTCCGTCAAATCCGTCCCGCAGATATCGCGTTCGTGATGTCATCTTTGTTACGATGAGTAATCTGATAATCGTAGAAACGAATAGGGGCGCAATTTTTTTTTAAAAGATGATTTCGTTGAATTTTATTGTGAGGGAAGATTTCTTTTTTAGAATCAATTTCATACATAAATTTTAATATCCATGTATCAATTTAATTAACTTTTCTACAACCTTCGTGTCCATTCATGTTCAACTAAACGTACGAATGCGTGATAATACCAACAAGTTTAGATTGTTGGTATTCGGATTCGGACGTCGTAAGTAAACGCACGTGTACGTACGACCAATCGCACGCAGTCTGAGTGCTCCCATAGTTCCTAGGCGCTCCAAACTTGGAAGGTCGGGATCATTCGTGTGTAATCGTACGTTACTGCGCGAATCAAATTCGGACGAAATAGTATCCAAAGTGAGCGCGGCCTTAGTCTCGTTGACCGAACGACCCCGACCGCACCAATTACACAGTCGTGGTCGGTCTGTCTCGTGGTGGCGCGACGAGTGTGTATAGCCGGCATAAGCCTACTAATTATTAGATCTAGATCTTGCCGATAGAAATGACAGGCACCAGAGTCCTGAATTCGTTTTGACGATATTATCGAAACGTTATCGTTACTTACGTTTCATTTTTTTTGGGATTCATGTCCACAGGATATAGACGCTAGACCGAACCCCATAGAAAATGAGACCATAGTATCGTCTAACCGACCTCAGGGCATAAAAGCACAAAAACATACAGAAATACGCTTTTTCTTAGTGCCTTATCTCGAAGATCTGAACTAAAAATAAGATGTCAAATGAATCTTTTGTCTGACTAAATACAAATCTGACTAAATCAAAACTGACTGAAAAATCCGTCCAATATTCTGTAATTGTAGATCCAACCATGTGTTTAATTTAAGCTAAAGTACCTTTTAGCGACTAAAATTAAGTTACAAAGATGACATACATAAGTAAATAAATTTTATGACTAGTTTTAAGCTGAGTCGTATTAATGGCATTTTGTAAGTAAATGTGAAACTTACGTTGTACTTAGGGTATTATTATAAATTGCTTGCATAAAGCAATTTATAGTAATACCCTAAGTTAAAAATGACTAGTTCTTCCGTCCAATTTGACTTATTATGTTAAGGAGTATGTACGTACAATGATTATTAAGAATCTCTGTATTGTATTCCGTATAGATGTATCGAAAATGTCTGTAAACGATAAAATACATCTGATTTGCATATAAACAATTTACATTCAATTTGAAAATATGAAATCAAATAATTTATCAAGTTATAAAAGTAAGAAAATATATTAATATTCGATGCCTAATTTTAAAATGTACGTGTATTTTTTTATTATATTTATATTTTGAAATAAAACAAATTGATATTAAAAAGTCTTAATTATTTATTCGGAGAAATAAAAAAGTTCCCTTTTTCGTTCATAATAAATTTAAAAAATAATACATTGCAATTTTAGAAAAACATAACAGATATTGCGTTACAAGCCTATTCCAATTTATAATTACAGCTTTATTACAATTTATAATAAGTAATTCTTATAATAGTATTACCACAAAGCCTACTTGAATCAAAAGAATTTCACACACGTATTGCACAGAAATATCATAAATAGCAATAATAGTAACACCTAATAAAACTAATTAAAATAAAAATTACTATAATAATAATAAAATAATTGTTTTTGGCTTGGATTTGTGATGGAATGGATTGAGTATTTTGTTCTGTCATGTTTTAGTTGACTAATGTAGATGGCGTTAGTATCGATTGCTAAACCAACAAAACTGTGTTTTGTAGAGTTTCTTGATTGTTAATGATAGATAATCCGTGATAAAATTTCAAATTCTTTCTACATGCAACATTTTCGGCAGTGAAATAGTTAAAATATTTTCTGTCTTGATAATGTTATGAAATTAATATGAATTCAGATAAATTAAAACTTAAATATCTATTCAGAATTTACTATTCTATAAAAATGGAATGTAGTGGGTATGTACAATGAAATCTTAATTCGAAAATTAAATTAATTTTAACTCTTAACTATAAATTTACATCAAGGAATTATCTAAGTACAGTCATGTAGATACTATTGTACAATAATTTACAAAAAGCTTACATTAAAATGATATGCAATAAGCTAATTGAATAGCTATTGATTGAAATTAATCAATCAACTTTTCTAAATATCGAATTTCCTATATCGATTACGATAAGTGCTATTGGGTTAAATCATTCGCAAAAATTGTTCCTAACATTGAAGGACCACAACACAATTCAATCCAACTTAAATGCAATGTCAAAAGCTAATACCAAAATGTCATAAAAGTTTCCAGTGAGTATTGCAAAAAGTCTTGGCCGTATACGATTTCTAAAAACCAGGAATATACAAACTAATTGAGCTGTAAATAATACGGTTCAATCATAACAAAATTAAACTTAACAATATCAAAAAGCTCGCAAAATTTTAAGCTGTAGGTACTGTATCCTAACACAGAATCAACCTTCTAAAGTTCTCTTCTTTTCTGTACATTTGAATTTATCATCAACGCTAATGGTGAGTATTTTGTCAGAAACAGACAGTCTTTTTGAAACCTTAGTTTTGAATGTTGTCCACCGGAGTAGGAACGAAGATTCGGCTGACTCTGTTGGTGTGAGTGAGTAACCTAACCGTACAAGCATTACCACATGTTAAGGGTATAAGCTCGACGGCTACGACCCAGAGGAGTACCAATTAGTATTAGGAGGGGCAGATTTATCAACGTGCGAGTGAGACGGGTGTGAATGCGCCTGGGGGTGATAGAGATGGAACGATGATGGCGGGTGGAAGAATTGTGATTGGTCCAACGATGACGCGTAGTCTAGCGTACCAGGAACAGCTGAATACGCTTGAGGTTTTAAAGGTAATGGAGCCTCAGCTAGATAGGAATGCCTTAACGCTTCGGAATAAGCGCTGTTGTCGTATGACAAGGCGTATTGCTGTTTATCCCTCGGTGATACTGATCCTGGAGGGGTCATAGCTGAGTGGTAGTCAGCGTATCCTCCGTATGCAAGTGATCCTATATCAGTCCCTTTGTGTCCTAATTGCTCGCCGTAGCTTGACCCTTCGCTGCCTGGTGGGGTCGGTAAAGGTCCGGATTGACCATCGCCAGAGTAATATCCCCCTGTTCGCCCATCGCCTAAGAAGTTACTCCGGATTACGCTTTCCCTGTTCGCGTAAAGCTGTCGAAGCAACGCGCTGGCTGGCGTCGTTGTATGATTTCCTGGTATTTGTCTGTTTAGGTGGTTGAGGTGGTGGTTCTGCGTTCCTATCCATTGGATGGTTGATTTCTGTTGCTGTTGCTTTAGTAGCGCATCCGTTGAGAAGTCAGTCGGTCTGTGTGCAATCTCCTTTCCATCTAGCGCTGGTAAATGTTTTGACATCGCGTTTTCTAGATCTCTGACGGAAGTTGCATCTCCTTCAGGTATGGTCAGGTTCTTAGTAAGGTCTCTTTCAGCGGGGGATATGGCTGTTGGGTTTGGATTAGAGCTAGCTTTCCGTCTCTCTTCGTCTCTTTCTTCATCGTCACAGTCCGTATGCTTTCGTTTCTTCAGTCTTCTGGCTGGCATTGGGGAGGTTCGTTCTGGGGTCGTGTGAGGAAGAGGCTGTGTGTCGCTGAGTCGTGTAAGATGTGTGACGTCAGCTGTTGGTGGCGCTGATGTTGCTGATTCATTGTTGTTGGGGGGTTCTGTTCGTTCTACCGGGTGTCTGTTAGGGGGAGGGGGTCCGCCTGCGTTGTCGGTGTCGGGCGGTCCGTTCTCGGGGTCTCCAGTGGATTCTTCCCGTTTGACGCCTTGCACGTTGTCTTCTAGTTGGCAGCAGTCCATTACTGTGTTCGGGTATTCTCGGCCGCTGAAATAAAAATTAGCTTTAGTATACTGACTTATAATATTCATAGATAAGATAGGAATCTAAATGTATCTTTCAGGGACTAAATCTTGTTGGTACATTTCATTTATGTTTCAGATTTTCTCAGGCAGATCCTTATTATTTCTATCAACCTCGCATCGCCCCACACTGCATGGCAAAACCTTCTGTTTTTCACACCTCGTCTACTGCTATCCTATCTTAGTCTAATGTGTCCAATTCATCACAATCTGGGTCTACGGCGATGCCTTTGTTCGTTGTTTGCACAGATAATGTTGTTCTGCCCATAGATAGACCACCATCGGGCAACTTCGTTTTTAATTTGCTTTTATCTAACATTACTTTCAATTTCAGTTTTATTTTCTTCATTGTATAATTTTATTTAGTTTTTTATTATCTGTACACAGACATTGCACACCGTAAAGGTAGGAATACATTAACTCACATATATATGACAACACCTGTACCTACATGTATTTCATGCAATAAACAATACTTTACTTTACTTTAGAAAAGTCTACAAATTCTCTTACCTAATAACATAATTGACGCAGATAATGTTCTGCTCCTCGGCGTTCTTGGAGTTGCAGACGACGGTGGCGCATGTTTGCATCCAGGTGTAACCGCCCAGCTTGTTCATTATCCTGTAGTAGTGGGTTAAGACTTGGCCTTTGTTCATTACTGGAAAGAAGGCGGTTCGTTAGACTTAGAACTGATAAAAAATAGAATAACATTTCGTAAAAGAATAAGAAATCTTTATTTGTGTAATACAGTTACTTAAACTTAAGTAGGTATGCATTAAATTTGTTTCAATTAAAACTATAAACCATAAAAACTAGATGCCGGATAACGTGACAGCTTACTGATTTAATGTCTTTAGAAATAATATGTTGGGTTGTTCCTTCCAGTAAGAATATCGGTGCTTATAAAGCTTGTGTTTATCATGAAATAGACGAGCGTACAGAGCTGGTTGGTATAAATTGACAGTATGAAAACTTCTGCCAAAGCTATTGGTTCAGAATAATTTCGTGTGCCACTTCAGTTCAAAATTTTGTTTGATAATATTTTCATCGTCGTCCTAGTCATCAGATACAATCGTACGGATGACCTTGAATTCTGACCACAACACTACATACAATCCAGAACAATAGGTGGGTAACAATGATGCATTAAACTTTGCTAATGAATGTTCGCAAGTAAACAATACAGATGTCCAAAGTATAGATGACTGTGTCACTGACAAAGAAAATAAAATGCTTGAAAGTTTAGTTATATTTGCTAAGACCATACTACTGTTCGCCAATGTAGCTACATTATACCTAACAGAGGATAACATAGCAGCACTCAATGTCAAAATACAGAATTTCAATGGTTTCATTTTAGATATCAAACTGAGTAAACAAGAAAGTAAATAAAGACTGAAACAGTTCGACCATAAAAATCCCCTAAACCTATCAAAGACTGATGTTTCTAAAAACCAACGACTTTGTACACGCAAGGTAACACCACAAGTCATTGTTAAAACAAAAGACGCAGTGACAAACATGTGTTCTCTATACGTGATTCATTAGTTAAGTTTTGGATTGTTAATGTATTGCTTGCTGGCTGGCGATTATAGGTTATTGGAAGTGTGCCAAATTTTTGAGTTAGGAATTTGCAGGACAAAAGAAGTAGAAGCAGGAACAGTTGTTAGGATTTGCCCTTTATTCATGAGTCAGATACTGTAAGTAGAACCTATAAGATATAGATACCTGCTATCCAAGAGGCTAGAGACGAAGAGTTGAAGTAACATTGGGGAGAACAAAATATAGGTACCTATATCGAAAAGTGGAATTCCCAAAATTAAAAAGGTGCTGCTAACGGCAGTGAAATTGAGTGAAATGCGAAATACTGACGGACTTTTATGGAAAGTTCCAAACAAGGGAAGTGACATTACTGAAAACGAAATTGATTTCATAAGCATGCAATAAACCGTCGCAAAATAAAAGACGTGTTACACACTGCAGAAACATGGATCGCAGAACAAAGTCGTGCCTTACTTAGTGATGACTGATCCGCTGCATGATCAATGGGTCACGAAATTGACGCGTTGAATCATTGGCTTACAACATCGAGTCAATGGAGAAATTCATTTTTGAATGAAAATCCTCAAGTGTGATCAGGCCATCGATCAAAAATGTCCGGCTTTGCCGGCCCCCCTTAGATTCACAATGCGCACGCCACAACCTTCAGTAGCAAAAGACAGACATTTTGACATGTTAGGGAAGCTTTTCAACTAGTGTCATTTTAGCGTTCAGACAAAAAGCATGGGTACAAAAAATGCAAGAATCACTCGTCCAAAGTGCTGAAAAAGGATGGAATTTCTTATTTTCAGTAAGTTTATATATATTTTTTACCCGTATATTGAGATGTGAGTCATATACTTGTGAAATCAGCATAAAATATTGTTGTTTGGTTTGCCTATGTTAAAATATTAATTTTGTTCTAAATTGATAAATGGAGAGGCTATTTCTTCTAAATTTTTTTTTCATTTATAGTATGTATTAATATATTTTTCATAAAAATAAGTTTAATATTACTAGTTGATGATTTTTAAAATAATTAGTTGGCCCGCCCTAAAATTTCATTTGCGTAGACTCTCTAATAAAAGAAAGACTAGGTTCTTACCTACCTACCAGAAGTATGAATTTATAAAACGTTTATTTTTTTCCCGTAAAAAAAACTCGTGCAAAGCCGCAGACAGGAACCAGTTCTTTTTAATCTAGAGTGCCTGCCTGCATTATTGTATGTCTGAAATGACCCTTTTGTATAAATACCTACTGTTGAGACACCAATTTATAGTTTCATCAATAAATGATTCGTTATCTTTACCTGAATTCTGTTAATTAATCCTTATAGAAAATAAACTGAGTAGGTAGGTATATAATTCTCAGGTACCTACCTACTTACAAAATAAAATAAAATGAATTCGACTCCACCAATCTCTTGTTCCGTATGGAAAAAACTTGTCAGGCTCTGCGCAAACTGTCTGCGTCAAAACAAAACGAACCCAATTTTGAGTGACATTTTTGTAAGGCTCTAGGTATCTACGGGGGAGGCCGCGAACTCCTTATTTTTGATCGAAGGATCAGGCCCAAGAATTATTTTGATGATGACTAATTAATCCGGATTTCCAGTTTGCTTGGTTTTCTAGACACCAATAAAATTCTTATAGATGCAGGGTTCTGTTTCTTTGATAATGTTATTTCGTAGCTTTTAAGTTTTCCTGTTCTGGTTTATTTTAATTTTGTTAGTTGTCACTGTTTCCAATTCAAACAACGTTTGTAACGACCGCTTGTATCTCATGCGAATGTTTTTATTTGACGACAATGTCGACATTAGCAATAAATACCTCGACCATTTGATTATTAACTACTTGATTTTCTTTATTGGTGTCTATATTAGTTGTTTTACGAGGCGGGTATCAAGGTTTTGGTCATTGTCGGAAGTCTCCAGTATAATCATTGAATTTTATTGCCTTATGCACAAAATAACGCCTTTATTACCATCATGTACCCAAGACACATACGCTGTTGTAACCAAATCACCCGCTTTCTAACAAACACCCGGACTTTTATGTTAATAAAACAATTGGTATTCAACAGCAGGGATGTCCACATTTGACCGGCATCTACATAGATGTTCATTTTAAATTCAAATTCATGGTCTCGTAAAGCTATCAAATGGTAAGGTGCTAGGAGCATGTGACGCTAACGCCTAGCCGTGATTGGCATTCGGAACGGCCATCTTGTATGTGCACATACGTACGCCATCTGATTGGTTGTTGGAAACCACCTTACGTCATGATTATGAACATTCATTCATACCGACATTCTGGCAAAAGCACAATGATCCTCGATCCAAGATTCATGGAAAACTTGAAACAATGCCAAACCCCAAATTTATTAAAGGTATAAAACCTTTGCTATAAAGAAGCAAAGGATTTAAGACAAACAAATAAAGGAAGGGTGACATCACCGCATTGGTAATCAGTACTTTAGAATCAGTCGATACCTGCATGCAAAGTGTTAACGGGTTACATAACGGAATCTAATAACAATCACTGATATAAATCTATAGATTAGGTAAGTACATACACACATAGCATAGACAACGACTGAAGGTTTCAGTGGATAGAAATAAAGAAACCATTTTCCCTAAGATGGAAGAAATGATAGATGACGAAGCGTCAAAAACTCAAAGCTCTTAAGTCCCATAAGAGTTGAGACATGCCCATAATATAGAAGGCAGAGAACATAGAGCCATCTCAGAGGACATTACCAGACATTTCCCACGTATACGTCAAGGGAAAGGAAACTAAAATGATGATATAAAATTTATTATTCAAATCACAACCCAAGTCGGACCGGCGCATAGCGCAAGCCTAAATTGTATTCCACTGACGGATGTAGGAAAGTAATAATATCGTATGTGTTTGAGCGTACATTATTCATAGTGGATCCTAGAATCTGCCAGGAGTCATAAAAAATTAAGATGCGAATGGAAAATAGATTATGAAGAGTATAAAAGAAAAAGCCGATATGATTCTATCGTAGGAAATGAATGAAGCTACTTTTACACTAGTACTACTTGTCCTATGTACTTATTTTGTAATCCAAAAGAAATTGATGTTTTTGATTTTGATTTTGCAAATAAAATAAATATGCCAAAATAATATTAGAACCAAAAAACTCAAGCAATAGAACTACTTTCTCATTAACAGTGGCATCATTTGTTAGAATCAGTTCTTGCAAAGAAACTTGCAACATTGAAGAGCATAAGATACATTAAAATTCATGAAATTCCAAGTACAAGCTCACACAATCGAACCAAATACCAACAAATCGAATCACACAAGTCGTAAATTTTTCTCCAAACACACCTTGGACTGTCAGTCTACTTGACATGGATTTCTATACTCCACCGACTGCATACAAATCGAAAGTTACAACATGGATTTCACCACATTATTGGGTCATGGATGGCCAGACATACATACTATTGGCAGCAAGGATAATTAAAACGAAGACGAAGGTGACAATGTAACTGAAGATGGACTGATTGATGAAGGAAGTAGAAAATGATTCAAAGATTAATGATTTAGGAGGACAGGAAACTGATTTTATGTTTGCCTTACACGGCGGCGCTGATATAAAACTTGATCATATAGGGCGCGACTGTTAGTTTTCCACTGCGAATACATCACAACAATACCATAGCGAGGATGCAATCAATTTTGAACCGTTAGCAGACTAGACTTAGGACTCCAAACAGAAACAATTCGTGCTAGGTATTCTTACTAAGAAGAGATTCAAATGCAGGTGAAATCGGATTTCTCAAAGGCTTGCACATATTGAAATGATCCGAGGAATAAGAATAATCAGCCAATTTAGACAACAAAGCTCTCTCAAATTGATGTGATTGATTAGCGTACCTATTGGGAAAACAACGTTTATGTATGTAAGTTCAACACGACGTTGCATCGTTGAAAATTGCCAAGCTCCGACTCATTAACTTTCTGTTCTGGTATTTTGGGGATGTAAAGTACAATAAACTTCTTTAAGGAAAATCTTTACATATTCTGTTCATGGCTATTCATTTACCTATTTATGTATGTGGCTGTTGTTGTTTGTTTTTTCCTTGTCTATTTTATGAAGCTAGAAATTGTTGCTTTAGCTGTTATCATTGTGTGCTATTGGCGTAGCTACCTACTTAGACTGAAAACTAATTTTCTTAGTTTTCTAAATTGGTTTCTTTGTCTACGACATGAGTCTTGTGTATGTTAGTTGTGTGTTTCTTTCATTTTCTTGATTTGATAAGATAGGTACTTACAATCTACATGGCATTTTCTAAGTTTATTCGCGTCTTCTCCGTGGCAGAGTGCGTACAGATTCTTCCCCGTTAACTCCTCTGCCGTGTACCCGAGAAGTTCCGATACCCTGCTGAAAACGATCACAAAACGTTACGAACAAAGTACCTAGTAATTAGAAAAAAGCAAAAAAATAATTCAACTTATCAAGAAATTTTATGAAGTTGACTAAAAAAAATTAGGTAGAGTAAGTTATATTCAACTGTGGAAAGATGTAATAATGTCGAGAAAAAGGTTATAGACTAACAAAAGAAAACATAAAAAGAACACAAAATACCTGGGCTCGCAATGCGCTATCCTAAAATCGAAGTTAATCCTCGTAACAAACATATCAGACTCCAGTCTGATCTCGTGGACTGATGGAGGTGGTAACGCAATGGCTAGCGCAACCATGCCCAGTAGAACTGTCGGAGACTTGCGACTGTGGGAGAAGGAGTACTGTGGTCGTAGTCGAGACAGCATTAGTACTACCTGGAAAGATGGAGAAGGGTATAAAGGGTTTGGAACATATAAAGGTTATATTATAATACATATAAGGTTTAAGGAAATTAGTTTTTATTGTTAGCTTCGATGTTCTGTTTCTTTTTATCTAGGTAAAGCATTGTTAACATAGCGCTGTTGAGTTTTTTTTATCGTGAAAAGACCTTTGTTTTGCCACAATCTCACCTGATGGTAAGTGATAATGTGGCCTACGATGTATCGCGAAAGTCTAGAAGAGATTTATTATTCACTGTTTTCTTATTAGACCCAGGATAGTTACTCTACATAAGTTATCAGGGGTTTTTAATGGCCGAGAAATATAATGTTTCTCAGAAAGTTTCAACTTTAACCGTCTTCAATTTTAACTCGTAGAATATTACAGAAGAAAAGTACTAAAACAGGTAACAAAACATAGCGTAAACTTAATATACAGTACATGAACTCAAACAGAAGAGAGTCATAAAAAACCTCATTAAAACTTCCCAAATTCATTCTCAGTTCCCAGTCACGACAAACAATAATAAACTTCACACAAACCGAAAAGTTAGTTATTTGCTACGGAGCCACGTACTCCATACATTACCTGCTAATCGAATAAGATCGTGGATTAACTCTAATTTGCAATTTTGCCAATAAAACCGCTGCCTCTAGCGGTACCCATGTTACATAATAAATTTCTGCTAATTGCTCAGAAGCCTTTAAGTTGCTCAATAAAGATGGAAGATAAGATATTGAACGGGTCTATTAAAACCAACAGTAAGCATGTATTAATCTTTGAAAATCATAAAAATGGGGTTATCAATGAATTAATAAAGAAACCCATCTGTAAACGTACAGTAGAATACGATATGAAACAAAATTACGACCGGATAAAGACACTCTATAAATATAAAGAAAATGTCCGCGGTTATGAAATAAAAGACAAAATTTACACCCCGAAAACAATCTACCAACAATTTTACGTACCTAGCCGGTATTCGCGAGTCGCTAGAGATAATAATCACGCTTTATGACCTAACACCGAGTTAAGGCAAAAATTATGGGGCCCTAAAACCATGACTGGAGGCACCCCTCGAACAATAATTCTAACCAATAATATTTGCGATCCAAGACGGATAAAGAGGTACTGCGACACCATTTATTACAGCAAAAGGAGAGTTATTGTCTTGGTGGGAACTTTGGGAACAAATTGAAAAATTAATTATTAATGCTTAATACCAAAAGTAAGTTTCAAAAGCATTATAAAAAACAAGGATTCATGTCTGAAGATTAAATACAATTTAATAAATAACGCTGGACAAATCACACAGCATCATCAACAAGTTGATCATAGAGGTTAAGAGCTACGAAGGCATCCTACAGTAAAATGATAATTGTCACATAATTGCTATAGGTATTCCTATAATTATATTAACAGAAATCATCTCGCTATAAGATACCCACCCTCCAGCTACCACCCTCCGCATATCTCGTCGTCTCACCCTCGCCTCTTCCGACCTAGATTGAAAATGAAAATTCAGCTTCTCATTCTGTATACTTAGGTCTAAAATCGCCTAGATAAATTTGCGGCTGCATTATGCCCCATGTCTTCAATTTAGTTAGGTAACGTCTTCTTTTAATATACGAGTATTCAGAGCCGCAAAGTTATTTAGCGTCACTAGATAAGTGTTAAAATTCATACTCCTCTGTTACTAATGACTTGGTGAATAAATCATTCGATAAGACGCTCCGGAATGGCCCAAATGAATAAAAGTTCTTATTCGGAAGGCGTGTTCCGATAACATTTTTGGCCAGATGACGTATTTTAGTAATTGAAAAGTTGGTATAGAAAAAGATGTGAAACATTAGGAAACTGTGATCGAAGGTGCTTTTAGAACTGGGAAATTCGAAATAAGATCGATGATTGATGTAGCTATGTTTTCTTACCCGATATCCTGAAGATTTGAAGTGACACCCTCGCTTCGTCAACGTACTTTTCATCCTGACGCAGAAAGCTCGATCCATGCCCCGATACAACGAACCGCTCGCAGCTAAGGTCATTGACGATGATACTGTTGACAATAAGATTCACATTTGGATAAACATAATAAACTCATGAATGACCAGCAATGTTATGTTGGCCGTGAACGATAACATCGAGGAAATAAAACTTTATAACAGACATAAAGGGGAAGTAATAAAAAATGTTAATGATGTTTTCAATAACAATGGGCTAAAGATCTCAATTTAGCGCAACAAAGAAAGCAATCCCTACAGCTATAGCCGAGGGCTATGGGAGCGATTGGAAAAGCGGTAGCTAATTAAAAGATTCACCGAGGACTGTCCGTTGGGATCGGATAGATACCGTAGCTTAATTGATTTCGTCTTGATTTTCTTGCATTTTTGGGCTGTGGTTCTAAAAGTTTATAGACTGACAGAGTCTGTAACATTCTTGTTTGTGGTTTTTATTCTAGGCTCATTTGATTATTCTTTACGAAGACATAGGTTGTTGGCAATTGTTTCTAAGACACTGTTTCTTGATTGCAATTGCAACAACGTCATTGGCAATCGTTATGAATTTAATTGTTCTTACCTACAATGCTACCTGTTAGGCACTAGATTTGAATCACCATGCCAAATACGTAACAAAATTGAGTCAGCGTATAACTATTCTTGTAACCTTGGCATGTGCGGTTACACAAGCAGTAAGCTCCCAAAGGCTTCTTTTTTCTTCTAGTTTCAACTGTCTTTTGCACTTAAAACTTTTGATTTTCGTCGCCATCATTTGCAACTAAATTTAAAAAGTCGATATCTTTATCTACTTATTTCCCATCTGGAAACTACTCCTTTGAGGTCGAACTGGTTAGTTACTTTGGAACCACTTGCACCCAGCCGTCTTTTAGAGTCATCACACGACTTTGGAACCTCAGTTGCATGGGCATCAGTTGACAATATAACACTTTCTCCACGCCTTCTGTTTTCTGACTTCGTTTCTCCATGGCCGTCACCGAACAAAACCTCTCTGACAAGTACAACCCTGATAGATTTTTTACAACATTTTTTTGTATTGGAAAGTAAATTGAAATTGATTCTAAGCCCTTAAATGTGGGCTTAATTGAAATTGGTGTTTATCCGTTAGGTTCGGAAAAAATTGGGTCAAAAAAGTGTGTATATTCATCATGGTTAGATTGGATGTGTAATGAACGAATAATCTTCTAGCTCCGCTTTATGATTATCTTATTATAAAACTATAATGAATCAAGAACATTTCATTGACTCTACAACATTTAGTCAAAAGGTATCGAAAACATGTGTTTAAAACTAACCTGTTGAAATTCAGCTTGGTTAGCTCCGAATTTCATTACCTACTCAGAATGGGGTAGGTATCTGTGTCCGCTAAGAATTCTAAAGTGAGCTAAAAACAACCAAAAGTCATTAAATTCAAATTGCATTCCAGTCTCCGTATAAGTATTCAAATCACGTTTTTTTCTCAAATCGAGATATGACCGCAGCAATTGTAAGAACTCAGTGAAGCGAGCAAACTATTTCATACTAAAAGTTATTGTATTATTCACTTTTTTGTGAATCTAAGTCGTTTAATTGGTAATCGAGACTCTGATTCAAAATTCTAATAAGATTTTTTAAGCAATATTGCGTTAGAAATTAGACGCACAGTGGCGCTTGAATTAAAAATGTTTTGAGATGGGTTCCCAAGTTCCCATAGAATCGAAATATAATTTACAGCATAAAGATATCCGCTGACTTTCCATTGACCGTTTCATAAACACTAAATGTGCCGTGAAGATTCCATAATCTAATTTCAATTTGATTCAATGTGAAAATGGGTGATTTAGCTCAGTGCTGTACTGTCACCAAAGTGCAATGGCCTCCTATATAAAGTTTAATTGAATTCCGTACACAGTTTTTCCGAGACTTTTTGCCTTCGACTTTGTCGATTTTATCTCTTTGTTGCTTAAAATGTGACACCCGCTTTATTTGAAGTCTGACTGTGTCTTTTATTTGAATGTGTGTTGTCGGTGATTTTTTATTTTTAACGATTATTCCGGAATGCTACATCTTTGAGATGAGTTATTGCCAGTACCTCCCAAAATGCTTAGAAATTACCTCAAAACTATTCGGAACTTTGCTAAAGGCAATTGTCTCCTCTAGAGGAGTAGCTAGCTACGCCGCAGGTTAATTAGCGCGGGGTTGTGCTTCGTAGATCGTAGAGCGCATTACTTGCGTCCTGAAACCCGTGATATAAATTGCTGTGTTTTTAAGGCGATGCTTATGCATCAGGTGAGCCATCTGCTTCTTCCATCAATGCAAATGTACATGCTTGCTTGCACCAACAAAGACTTCTTCTAACTCACCATCTGGGTTATTCGTTCCGTGCTGGCTTCCTTCCTCACTGCCTGATGCAGGGCTGTTTAATCCGGCTCCTCCTCTCCCTGCTAATGATAAACCAAGGTGTTCTGCAACTTCGGCATGATCTTGTTGGTGGATGTAGTCGAATATACTGCTACCCGTCATTTCAACCTGTTGGCAATGGATTTTTGTTTCAACTTTATGTAATGGCATGTTAAAGACATTGGAAAAAACAAAATCAATATGAAAAAAAAACAAGAAAAAGAAGACGAAGTAACATACATAAAGTACATACCTAAATAAAATAACACTATGTAATTCAAACCCTAAAATTTTTAAAATGCTTGTAATGTAAGTTATTGTGATAGAAAATAAATTAGAAACTGCTAAAATATACTGATACATTTTCATAAATTGAAGGTTCAAAACCGAAGAACTTGCAGAAGCTCAGACGACAGATCGTAAAAAATATTCTTAAAGCGCGACTGTTAACGTCAACGAAGAAACTAATAAAACTCCCAAAGAATTGAAGCATATAACTGACATAGCACATGTAGTACCTACAGAAAACCACTCCCATATACCCCGAATCTAATTACAACCATAAACAAAACTTGAAGAAGCTAAACCAGTTGAAGGCTTGAATGGTCACGTACAAGCTTTATGAATGGACGAGCTGTTATCACGCACGGCAGGTGGGCATAGAACATATCTAACGAGGAACATGATGACAATTATAGGAATATGATAAGTTGGAAAGATTTATCTGTGATTGTTTTATTTAATTAACTTGACAATGAAATTACAGCTGGGAAAGACAACGATGAAGTGGAAACAAGTGATTATGGTTACTTGAAGGTTCATTGTAATTGATTTAAGTGTATTTAATGCGAATGAAAAAAAAAACCATTCACCTAGCTAAATTCTAAGTAAAAATACGAAACAGATAGACACATAGGGAGTATAAGCGTAATTATCTGAAAAAAACTTTTAAAACTTCTTTTCGACTGTTGATTTTTGGAGTGGTTACGTCAGTTGATACTTAGACGGCTTTAGAACCCCCGCGCATACCTAATGGGACAATTATGAGTGGTTGCGGAAAAGGGACTCCTCATACCTAAGATTTTTTTTATAGTCGATAGGCCTTTGTTTGACCACAAGCTCACCTGATGGAAAGTGAAGATGTGGCTGACGGTGTATCACGAAGGTCTAGAAGATACCTATTCACTCCTGACTTGAAGAAGATAGGTATATGCATTTGTAGAACCTACTAAAATATCTCCCAAAAAATCTCGAAACAAATACATCTATTTTGAAAAAGATGCGTCACTTCATTCATAACACCGATAGACTTTCATAACCCTTTCACAAATGCAAATATCAAAATAAATTTATCAAATAATTGTGGGATCCTATTACAAATTCAGTGTTCGTGTATCCGCAGTGGCTCCTGCATATGAATTCTATAAAACAATGGTGACGGTATGGTGGTCGCTTCTTGGAACTAAAGGGTTTTATGGACATTTGCCGATTGTACAAATCGCTTCGGCATTTACGTAATGCAAGTAGACTGAACAAAGAACGCTAGACGAAGACCAAGACATTAAAAGCGGTATGCGGAGTTTCTAAGAGCATTAAGTTCTGCGCACATCAATCCAACACCGCTACCGTACAGTACCAAATTGTGCATTCAAATATGGGCTTAAACTGTTTGTTTCTTTGATACATTTTACAGTGACAAAGTGGTTTCTCACAAGCTTCAAACGAGGGGCCCGCGAGCTGTCTGTCTGATGCCGTCAATATGAAATGCATCTAAATGTTACGAGTTAAAGCCCATCTTTAAATTTTTGCGCTGTTTGTTAGCGGTGCGGCCCTGATCTGCGCTAACCTTGAGACTTAGGCCCGTATTATGAAAGCTTGCTCAGTCATCGATCTATGCTTGAATGACGTTTATGCCATACAAAATCGTTACTCAAGCAGAGGTCGATGACTGAGCAAGCTTTCATAATACGGGCCTTAGTTAATTTCAAACGCCAAAAGAAAAGTCCCTAACGTTTGAGGGTTTTCCTTTCCTTGCGGGCGATTCGTTTGTTGTTGATTACTTGATAAATCACGAGTTCTGTAGGTACTTAGGTAGCAGCTGATATCATCATCAGCCTATATTAGTCCACTGCTGGATATAGGCCTCCCCTAATGAGCGCCATATGATAATGATATGACGTAACGTAGCTGATATGCTCGTTTGCTATACCTACATTTTCAATTCAAAGCTACTTTCCCTTGTAAAAAAATATATTTCCCATTTTCGAAGCTATCGACAATCTTTATTCGAGAGAAAAACAGAATTTAATATAGCCGAAACAACTACCGTCAAGAAGAGGCAAGGCAGAAGCTTATTTACCGGGAAGTTTGTATGTTTTATATCTACCCACACATGTGAGTCGTACCTACCTTTCTATTTACTGATGTGTTGATAAAGTCAAGGCTATGGTTGGCAGGGTTATTTTCTTTATCCAAGCTGGTTTTATAGGTGTGTCTTTGTTTTTGTGTTTACTTAACCTACATATAGGTACACTAGTCAAACTTGACATGGAATACCTACATTGAATTTAAGCCTGACTGTTTTGTTAACTTAGGTACCTGATGTTGTTTACAGGACTGTAATAAATAAGCCTTAAGCCATAAGTAAGTGTTTTCTTTGAACTCTTCAACAGCTGGTTTATCACTATATCTATTTTTGTTGCCAACCCTATTCCTGTCCCGGCTTGTATGAAAAGTGTTGTGACATCATTAGTGTGCGTGATCCAGGGGTGTGTGTGTGGTAAGGTTCGCATCAGCATTAGGATGAGGAGCACGCGCCTGCCTTGCCCGGAACGTGACCGGCATATCGCATCGTCCCTTTCCCCCTATCCTACCTTCTCGCTCGCACCACCCCCGGAGCCATGTTGGCTCGAATTTCCCTGTTTTTGGGTTCTTTTAATTTTGTAACTTTATTTAATTTTATACAATTTTCGTCTGTCTTTATATCTGTATACGTTTATTTTGTCGTTACTCAGTGAGAATTTAATTTCTTGAGTTCCAAAGCTTTATTACTTTCCGCATTAGCATACGGTTTTCTCATTACATTTTTCCCTTGGCCTGCTTAGGGTGCTTAGGGTTAGCAAACTACTAAACTTCCCCTTTTATTTCACTTAGGCAATAACTCTACGATAATATCTCCATTTTCTCGAAATCATCATTTAATTTCAATTTCACGACCTCGCGAGTGTCAAATTTCAAATTGCATTTCTCAAAACAGGGGCAAAAAAGTCTTTCAACTCTTCACAGAATCATAGACCCCGAAACATCGGCCGTAAAAAATAGGCCCACGTACATGTCATCATAACGTAACACGTGTACGATTTATCTGATATCAAATGCATTACCAGCGGATGTCTTGACGACGAATTTTCAGATTTTATCTGCCGACTGTACTTTTGAATCTATGTGTGCGTGTGAATGAATGGTGTGCTTTGCTTTGCTAGCAAGATATAATATAGAATATAAGTAATATTCTTATTATTTTCAATAATAAAAGCAAAATAATATTTTTATTTCATAACAAAATCATGTTATTGACTAGAAAAAACAAATCATGACTGCGTAAATAAAAAAAAATTTTAGGTTTACCTCCCATTATATATTGCCGCTTTTTTATTTTAATTAGCTTCCTGAAAAGAATACGAAAATAAAAAAAGAAACTAATAATAACTTACTTGTGATAAACCTAAATATATAGAAACAGTTTCGGATATGTACAGGAACCTTCCATCGGCGGCTACGGATAACGCGAACCCGTCCAATGACTGTAACAATAGAAAACATAGAAATTAATTTCCCAAAAATTTTGTATTTCGGCGGGCGTCCCACTCTCAGTACGGGTGTGCTCTAACCAACTAAGCCACGAAATCGACATTCGCCTCGTCGAAAGTTTTTGGGAATTTATTTAATTTCTTAGAGATTACTTACCCAGAGAGCGATGGCTTACGCACTGTAATACAAAACCTTCTTTGTTTTTACTATAACTTCATCTACCTAAGCTAACTAATAACAAAAAAGTTACTTTTAAATTTTGTTTGTCATGTTTGTTTGATAGGCAGCCTCATTCAAAGCATTGTTGAATCAGACGCCAACTTGCTTGATGATGATGTCATTTTTCTGTAATTTAGGGGTTAGGTTTGACTTTTTGTGCGCCATGCTGGCTTCCATACCTAAACAAACATAACTTCACTTCTTGACGTCTACTCAAATCAGCGTTCACACAATCCACCTTCTAGTTATTTTACTCATCAAAATCTATAGACTCATTCCATCAACATTTTCCACCGTCTATAATAAGCTCATTCATACCAACCTAACGTGGAACGAATGGAAAGATATCGAACAGTTTTCTACCACAAAAAACCTAAACAAACGACTATGATGAAACCGATGAAAAACTATCAACACGGGCCAAATAATTTACATCGATATACGGCGATACTGGAAGAGCTACAGAATATTAATTGTGGTCTATTTAAATACTTTCTTGCTTTGATTCATGGGTGGCTGGTGAAAATTTATGATCTTGTTCATTGATAGCACATGGTTCGCTTTTTTCCAGGCATACGCTTGTATTCGCAACGTTAGTTGAGTTCTTTTTGGTTTTACCTTTAAAGATTTAAGTGTACAAAAAGGTGACCTTTTTGAAATATCAGATATTGAGGACGCAAAAGTAGGCATAAACTTGCACAAGTCAGATTCAGACGTGCGCAAGAGTCCTGGCCCCTAATTTCACTAAATTAGTTTCTTCAGCCTAATAATGGTATCTTCTTAAAATTAAGAATTTTGTCATTTTTACTTTAATGAAATGAACCACAGATGGAATGACGCGTGTCAAGGTTGAAACCTCCCTTCGCGCAAAAAGCAACGCACGCACTTTCTAGAGTTTCTTTCGTCTATGGATGATTGTGCAACGATACCTTTGCCATAGTAAAGCGATTGGTTAGGCGGTTCGCCCCCTAACTAAAAGAAACAAAGCACTGAGTTTCGGGTCTTCAGTTCGTTTGGCCAACAGAATTGCAATCTTAGCATTACATTTTTGTGTTCATTCTACGTTTGCACCAACCTTTGTAGAGTCTTTCGTGTTCAGCTTTTCCAGTGAGTTTGGAATCCTTGACTTCATCTCAGTCTCTGCTTTTAATGAGATGCACGGTTGACAAAATACATTTATTTTGATAAAGTTTTTGTATCAAATCCGCGTTTAAACGCTAGACGATGATAGTCAAGATGTAAAAAGGTTAGTAATAGACGATTGTCAATTTTTACTCTTGTTTTTATTTTGGCGACGTGTTCCTAGTTTACCAAGTTCATTGTGTCTGCCTTTTTTGCTCTTTTATGTTTATTTGAAGCTTTGAGTAATTGAGATTGAGCGGATTCGACATACTTACCTATATTTATAGAAATCTTGTTTACTATCTGTATTCATTGTAAAAGTGGATCGATTTTGTAGCAGATAAGTAATTTATTCAAGTATCCGAGAATCTGTTTTTTATTTATTTGAAGTAAGATGATGGGTTTAACTTTCTTTCTTCAGTTTGCTTAAAAATTAGTTTATGAGTCATTCTTTATCACAGAAGTCCTTCAATGATAGGATAGGTACTTGATTACGGTCATGATAAATCTAAATTATTGTGTCGCAACTTGCCGTGCGTGCACGTAGCAATTTTTTTTACAACAAATTCAAAGTTACAACCAATCCCGCAAAACTGCAGTGTACAAAAAATAAATAGAACCAAGGAATCACGTACCTCGGAATAGAAAACCGCAGCACCCACAACATAATGACACAGAATCGATTGCAAAATTGTTATTCACTACAGTACAGATAATAGATTTTTTCCCAACCCTACGTTGTCCCACAAAACGTGTGTCGATTAAATCTGTTTTGAAATTTAGAGAAATCAACGAAATATCAAATTGAAATTTCGTAAGCAACATACACCTTTATTATTAGTTGTATTGTGTTTTGTTGACAAAAAAGCGTGAAGTCGGTCAAGACGCAATGTATTACCAAGTTCAAGAGTGACTTGAGTTTTAGCGATGACGAAAGTAAAACTGATTGCAGTTTCTTCATGCTTTGTTTCATTAGTCACTTCACTTAGTATGTTGCGGTGGCTTGAGTTGAGTACCTTCTGAGTCATGGCTTGAATAATTTGGTATTCCACTAGACATCGATTTTCTTTAACCTAAATAGCTACTTCCTCATTCATTTCTATTTCTCGCTCTACGCACTACAGCTTACCTCCATTAAATTTATTTGCATCGACAACATTTTCATGTCTACCCTACTTGACGCGATGTAGACACAGCACTTTTTCTCCAGTCACTCCTTTCTTATTCGTTCCATCATCTACCAAATTTATTTCTTACTCTAGAATGTCATTATCACTAGTATTCTTTTCCTTATGGACGAATGTGGACTCTACATCTATAGATATAAATGCTAGTTTACCTGGAGTATGTGTGTGCCCTGATGCTGCTCAAACAGCTCCATGGCGAGACCCACCGGCGTTCTTCTACTTTGTCCTCCTATAACAATGAAACACTTACTTTATAATAACCATTGATATCAAACCAATCTATCACTAAGATCACAAGTCTTCTTTTTGACATGTAAGAAGATTAAGATTTATATTATCTGTGTCTATAATAATTTCCTCAATAACAATTAATGTGTTCCGATTTTAGTTCTTTGTCGTGATTTACGAAATTTAATTGTAATAGCTACATCACTTAAGTAATAGCTCTGTAAGTACAACTCTGCTCTGGCTTTATTATCATCAAAAACCTGATCTACACTACAATTGCGTAAAAACAAAAGATTCCACTATTTTAAGTATTTCACGCAAAACAGAAGGTCAAAGACCAAGCACTGTGACAATCCACAAAAGAACAAGTTCACATGGCGATTCGGCTGAGCCGTATTTAACCTCGAGATGCGGAGATAGGCCGCAGTGTGCTTTATTACAATTTAATTCAACAAACAGAGAAACCAGCTTTGATATGCCGACTTGCATGTGCTGTAGGATGTGTATGAGTTGTGGTGGTTAAGAGACACGAACTGTGTATTGTGTGGTTTTTGCTAAAGTCCCCAGTTTTTAGAAAAGTTTTCGAAAGTTCATATCTTGCAGAAATTTATTAGGTAAATGCAAAAGTTCATGCTCTAGCATTACCTATAGAGTTACTTATAGAGTTTCGTTTCGCAATGTTTCTATTTGATCTTCGTATCGTCCAGCATCCGCTGTCGACGTTATACTACGCTAAATGAAGTAGGTAAATTAACGTTTGTTAAGGCTGTGGTATTACAGAGGCATTAAAAAACAGCTTATAATAGGTATCACAAACTGTACGATGGATTTTTGAAATTTCCTTTGTTCAACGTAATAATAAGATAAAATAGGTGGCGGCGCTAGTTTGACCCATACCACAGCCTTAAGACAAAGTCCCTAACTGAAAACCAGCGTGCCCTAACTGAAAACCAGCGCAGTATTGGGTAATTGCCTAATACTGCAAAATGCTGAGTTCGGGACCCATTTTTTACTAGTGTTAGATTTAAGTGATTATTATAATATAACATAGGTACATAATAATGGCTTTTTTTTCAGCCATGATTGTCATTGTCACTTTCACTATGTGCACTTTTTATTGTCTACTTGTTTTTTCTCATTGTTCTTGTTTTTGTTTTGGGTAAAATAAATGAATTTATTATTATTATTAAAGTTATACAAATTGCCCACTCTTCTATTAAAGCATTCGAGATGTCATACTTCGAAAGTTACAAAGGTCAGTTTAAATAGGCTAGTATTTATCCGCTATATCATGGTGTCCCTACACACCTTCAGATAAAGTCATAGCAGAAAACAGTCGCTCTGTACTATTTTGAAAAGCAAACTTACGATCGTCTGATATCACAACATTACTTTTTATTGTTGTAACAGTTTTGATGTCATTGAATAAAGTTGTCTAGGTTGTTGTTTCGTTGTACTCGTATTTATCATTACCTAACTTTTAACTGGCTCTTTCGTATTAAACATATCTTGAAAAAAACAACTGCGTTATCATTATTTCTATAGGCTAACACTTTTTGTCTTTTTAGTTGTGAAACTTTCTTCCCTTTGCTTTTAGTTTCCTTTCGTTGGTAATAATGTCCTTCTTTATATATTTTGTGTAGTTTTCTTTTCACGCCAGTAACCTCCGCTTTAGGGCTGTTTAAATGACAACTCCTTTTCCATTTCAACTGCGCTGTCCTCATCACTTCAGCCCGTACAGCACCCCATGGTAGTGGCAGGCCTCCTTCAATTCTTGACAGCTTCCCCTGTCTTGTGTTTTCCACACCTAAGTTTGCCCAGCGACATTTGCAATGCTGTCGACTCAACTGCATTGCCTTGCGCTCCATCATTCCGTCTGGTTTAGTTCCTAGTTCTTTATTTACATTTGTTTAAAGTTCCAAATGCAGCAGAATTTAATGCAAAACTTACCTATCAGCATATCTATCAAGTGAATGCCTAGGTTAATACTTCCCTACATTAACGTCGTGCAGTGTGCTTGTCTGACTGTGCCGCTCACGATTGGTGGCTTGTGTTTATTCTGTGACTGTCACGAGCACTCACGATCGTGTCATTGTCTTGTCGATGTTGTTGTCACTTTCTTCTGTATTTGATCGGGAAAGTCTCCAAATCATACCGACCTTTCTACTGTCGGGTAAAAGTCTGAGTCATCCAGGCTATCCCGCGATTAGGCATTTTTATAGATGTTGATGAATTGTATGCCCACATATACCTAATTCATCAAAGCGTTTTGGTAAGAAGGTCAACTAGGAGAGACCAACCAGAACCATTCCAACAGACTCAATGTGGTTTTGTACAGTTTCATGTAAAAATCCATTCAATATCCCAGTTTAAATTATCGCAGAGTTCTTTTGAATGCTGATGTGACAGAAATAACTACACCATGATATCGGTTTCGACTATTTGAAGTTTGCAATCAATGCATTAATTTTATCGACCAAAGCTCTACTTAGACACACGTATAAATTATAACAGTCGTACAAAACAGAGGTTCTCGTAAGAAAGTGGCGCAGTAAGTCATGCAACCCGACACCGAGATGGCATCGTGACGCCGGGACGCGACGGTAGCTCTTCTGCTTAGTTATGGTGGTTGGTCAGCTACCTGCTTGCTAAGCTTTATTAAACTTGTTCTTAGACTTGAAAGAGGTCTTTGTTAAATGGCAAAATGTGTCTGATCTGCTATTTTTCTTGGACTAGGACTATGTAGGGCGGATCTTTTTCAGCTGAATAATCGCCTTGATAAGTTTCAGCAGGTATTTTCGAAGGTATCAAATTAACAATTTTGTGATCGAGAGGGTGTGAAAAGTACTCAAGCCCTATTAACATCTATTCTACCTTTTCGCGAATAAATCAGCTTCCATGTTGGACATAATGTATTTCAAAGATTTTGTTGTGTAGTTTCTATAACCTTTTTATACTGGTAGAAAAGTAAGACTAGGTGCTTATTATTGATTAACACGTTTAGATGGTTTTTCACTGTTATAGCCCAAGACGTGTGTAACTGCACCGCCCCTCCTCGTTCTCGCGTCGTGTCGTCGCGCGGCGCCCGCTTTCTTCCCTGGGGCGCACTGCCTGGGCAGTAAATGCGTTAAACATATTTGAACTTGCCATCGAACGGTTGTGCTATTTTATTTTTAAACATATTGGTACATTACTATTAGCTACCTGTCTAAATTATAAATTAATGCTATGAATTGTCCATAAAATTGAGTGCAGTGGCTTACGACACATTTTTACCACGTTAATATGAGCTTCCGCTATAACTTTTCCCATCTCCCCAAAATAAAAAACGTCCATCTCCCAAGCAAACCTCACCATCCCCAACAAATTTTTATTAAGGCCGCTAAGACTCGGTATAATTTCCCCATTTCGTTCGCTCCAGCTTGTAATTGGTGTTAGCGGGACTTAATGAAGTCTGGTTAATGGTGTGGTTGAAGGCTGTGACAGAGTTGGTGACGTCATCGTTATCATCAACTGTTTGGAATCCTTGGTAATTCTAAACTGTTCTGACCGGAGAGCGTTCGTGCAGTCAGTACGGGGAAAGTGTTGCTCGCAACAAACGACAAGGCGGATTTTAGACGTTTCATGCTTGCTGCGAATGGTCTGCGTGCTGTGAATAAAACACCGGTCAATACCCGGCATTAGCGAGATAAATTTTCTGGAGCTCAAGATTTTAGGATAACGGTAAGTACCTCGGTGGGTTGGTTATATGATATCCATCTAAGGAAAGTCTTATGTTTGCCTGTCTAGTGACATCTATGACTTCTACTTTGTCCTATGTCCAAAGACATTTTCTACTATATTTTCCCCATGGGGCAAAGATGGGGCCGTAAGTAGGGATGGGGTAAGACATGTTGCGGGACATTCAAAATATCAAGCCTAAGCTAAGCATAAGCGGTATTAAAAGTTCTAATCGCTTTCCGAACCTTTACAGCTTACTTGCCCCATATTTTAGTTAATAGGTATCTCATTACATTACTTAAGTAGGTAGGTACGTGACTGTCCCCACTGCTCAAAATTTATCCATTTCCCATTGGATTTTAATCTCGCGCTCAAAAAGTCGTGTTATTATTATCATAATATTCAGAAATCACCCACAATTCTCAACGTCACAATAAAAACTGTCATTACAAGTCCTCTCAGAGAACCAAAACCAACGCAAAAAGAATAGCTTCATTACCTCCCCTTTAAACTGGTGGGCAAATTTAATAACCACCCCATAGTGACCACTAAACGAACACTCGGGATCGCCACCAGATCGATTTGACACGAACTTACTTGGGCGTTCGTTACACCGAAATGAGCATCGAAAGACAAATTCATTGGAAATTATTTCGTCCAGGGCCATAATTCTACTAAATTAATCGCTTCACCATAACAATGGTATCGTCTTAGAATTACATGTTTTGGCATTTTGACGACCTCTGTGGCGCGGTGGGCGAAGGTCCGCCTGCGACTCAGGAGCTTGCGGGTTCGATTCCCGCCTTGGGACTGGGACAAATATTTGTACGATCTGCAGGTTTTTGATCCGGGTGTTCTGGTCGTTTTATATGTATAGTAAAAATATCTATCTATGTAATGTATTGCAATATGTATATCAGTTATCTAGTACCCATAACACAAGCTCTGCTTAGCTTGGGGCTAGATAATGCTGTGTGAATTGTCCAGCAATATTATATTATTATTATATTATATTATTTTACCTTTGATGAAAGAAACTACACACATCCACCACGGAAAGACGTGTGTCAAAAGTGTCAAGGTTGAAACCATTCTATTAATTTCTCCGTGCAATAGCACCGCACGCAATGACCGGAGTTTCTTTTGTCTATGGACGATTCTGAGATGATGCCATTGTCATAGTTAAGTGATTGGTTAGCAGAATTGGATCCCAGCACTGGTAAAGGCTATTATTGATAATGAATTTGCCTAATTATCAATGAGGCAAATTCATTTTAGGTAAATGTGAACGGATTAATTAAACTATCGTGGTATGTCGATGACTTTGGTTCTCTGTCGGAGGTATTCGTTACGAAGCCTATCCTATATCCTTCAGAGAAACTTCGAAACTCTTAAGTACAAATGTAAGCTGAATAGCTTTTTTGAAGGTTTTATCGATAGTGACTAACGCAATAGTTATTTATCCAATTTCCCTTGAACACAAGGAGAATAATGACAAAAGTACTACCTACCATTTGGCCTTTGATAAAATAGATATTAGATAGAGTGACACATAAACAAATCCAAAGCAAACATGTTAAGTAGGTAGGTACCTATTTATTATGATTTTAATACTGAAAGTGTCGACACATACAAACTCTAAAACGAAATATATTTTTCAAAAATACTTGTTCAATAATGCTCACAACAGTGTAAACTCAGCCCCAATCCAAAAATCAGCTATTTATACCGAGAAAAGCAATAATTTGCCCGTATTTGTCCGTTTCGACGTCGGTGTCGACCAGAGCTAACATTTGTAGAGGGATGCTGTTTTCACAAGACAGAATTAAATAAGTCCCTAATAGAGGGGTGGGTCAGTCAAGAAGTGTCTGGAGAAATGTTGCGAAAACTTGAGGATAAGGAAAAATACTTGGCCGAAAAAGTCTCCACTTTGTCTTGGCTGAAGAAGTTTGAGTTAACCCTAAAACACGTACCTACCTAGAGACTTTTTCAGGTCGAAAAATTCTCCACTTTGTCTTGGCTGAAGAAGGTTGAGTTAACCCTAAAACACGTACCTACCTAGAGATTTTTTCAGGTCGAAAAAGTCTCCACTTTGTCTTGGCTGAAGAAAGTTGAGTTAACCCTAAAACATGTGCCTACCTTATCTACCTAGAGATTTTTTCAGGTCGAAAAAGTCTCCACTTTGTCTTGGCTGAAGAAAGTTGAGTTAACCCTAAAACACGTACCTACCTAGAGACTTTTTCAATATTGTGTACCGCGTAATGTAATTCACTGGAAAACTAACCTTGCTTATAAATGATAGATAGATAATAAGTACTTTATTGTACC
This sequence comes from Eupithecia exiguata, assembly GCA_947086465.1. Classification (NCBI taxonomy): domain Eukaryota; kingdom Metazoa; phylum Arthropoda; class Insecta; order Lepidoptera; family Geometridae; genus Eupithecia; species Eupithecia exiguata. Next base: position 3,479,423 of record OX352246.1, read on the forward strand.
ACACAAACACAGAAAACAGTACAGAAATAAATGCTACGACTAGACGAAGTGAAAAGGCGGCCCTATCGCTATAAGCGGTCTCTTCCAGACAACCTTGAACTGAATATAATTTTTTGAAATTATTTGCGAACAGTTTCATTTATGCATTAGGTTTAGCCTAGAGTAAAAAAGTACTTTTTAAATTCATTAACTTTTAAGCTCACTTATGAATCGCGGAAATAATATACAGATTATTAAATATAATGCGTTGTTTATGGCACTCAACTTACCTACTCAAAGTACTTGGTAGGTACTTACAATGTATAATATGAGAGACAGAGACAAAACATTTCAAACTTTCAACCAATCTACAAGATCCAATCAAAATCCCACCAAAACGCTCAAACTTCGTGAACCTTCAAAACTCCTCAAACTTAGGAAACTTTTCCCCTAAGAATAACAGGCGTTGATTGGCATCCCTGGAGGGCGCCACTTGACCAGTGCAGACCCTAATGAAGAATTACCGCCCTGAACCTTACGGCTGTTTAAATAATGCTGCATTTGGATAGTTTATTGAGCGAGGGCAAATAGATCAAAAAGAACGAAAGGAATACTTGATTACAGTTTAAGAATTCTATAAAGAAAAGTAACGTAGACTTACTAACGATTGATCGTTTCGTGTTGGCGCGAGATTCGATTTGTTTTGGTTTGAATTTTTTCTTTGTACAAGGAATAAAAATAGCGGAAAAGTAATTTGCCACAAATCCTAAACCATTTTCTACGCACTCATAATAAAATCAAATTCAATTAATGTTTTTTTGGGAGCATTTGCGAATATGTCGATTTTTAGTCCAAAATCTCTCATTCTCCCAAATGCTTCAGAAATAACAGTAAATCGAAGTTAGTTTTTTCATAAGTTACCTAATAGAAAATAAATCTTTTTAAACTTTCGCGATTTGTTTATTTGTTGTTAACATATTCAAGATTATTTATCGCGTACCTTTTGTTTTGTTTTCCCCAACGTTTCGGTACGGGTCGCCCCGTTACCACGATCGCTGTAACGCGGTTGCAACGGGGAACACAAAAGAAAAGGTACGCGATAAATACCCGATAAATAATCTATAATAGAAAATAGTTTAAGGTTTTCGGCAAATTTATTTTTCGCTTTTTAATTCCCTGTATCTCGCGCCTAAACGAAACGATCCACCTTAAGGTATTTTTTGGCTATTTGGTGTAAGAGAACAGTAACCAAACATAATGTATAGAAAAAGGGTGTTCTGGGTATTTTCTATGCATAATAAAAAAATATCTATCTATGTAATGTATTTTATTATGTATATCAGTTATCTAGTGCCCATAACACAAGCTCTGCTTAGCTTGGGGCTAGATGATATGTGGATTGTCCACCATTATTTTTTATTATTTATATGTTGCACTTCTTTGAATATATACGTTTAACTTGCCTGTGTCCGATTCCAAATCAGGAAATGATTATTGATCATTGTATGAATTATAACAGTATAAATTAAATTAAAACAGTAAAATATTCATGAACATTTTAAGAAATATTAGATAAAGGTAAAGCATTTTTCCTACGTGTTACGTGTTTCTAGCTACGAAAGGACAGAGAGTCTCATGGACACGGTGAAACTATAAGGGTTCCTTGTTGACTTCGGAACCCTAAAATGACATCAAAAATAGTGAAAATCACAACTCACCGAAATAATGAATTGTAACTGACCAATTACACGGGCCGCCAACCCTTCAATCGCCGGGTCCGGCAGACCCGATCGATACGGAATAAAAATACCGAATCCGGAAAACTCTGCTCCGACATTCCAGACACGTAGTGTCAATATAGAATCGCATAGGATGAGTATAGGGCGATTATTGTGATGCACCCGACTATTCGAACGGACAAAAATGGCACGGTCCGATTGAAAATAAGCAATGTAATATAATCGTGGATTTTTACGAATGGCTGGAGTCTTGGCTAGTATCAGGAGAGAAAATTCTGTAGTTGAACTGTCTTTTTATTGTTTATTTAATTGTTATTTGAAAATGAAGGCACCGTCTTTTTTAATGAAATCTAAACTTTTATTGAAACTATTTTATGTGCATAATACCTATAGGCACATTTTGTTAATAGTTTTTCCTGGGTACCGGTTGTATTTTCTTTGTATCTATGCTGGACAATCCACACAACACACACAACTAGCCCTAAGCTAAGTTTTTTATTATTATAATATATTATGATAGGTATGTTTTATTGTACAGAGAAAATACCCAGACCACCCTTGACAAATATTTGCAGATCGTACAAACATTGTCCTGCGTCGCAAGCGGACCTTCAGCCGCCGCGCAACATCGGTCGTCAGTAAATAGTACTCCTTATACTGAAGTAAATACTGTCTAAGATGGTCCCAACTATTCTAACATTCGAAACCTACCAATCATAAATCTTTTGATACGCTAATTTAAGCACATTTAAAGCCAAACCTTCAAACTCTTCAAAGTAACCTAACAGTCAATAAAAACAAAAGTTAACTTATTCAGAGCTCGCTCTTGCAAGTTACAAAGAAAGTGGGAATATAATACCCTCCTTTATCCCAGTTCATTATAGCCCGGATTAGAAGGGTTGTGCGGATTCCCGGACTAGGTACCTACCTTATAACGAATGGAAGATTTCACGGAGAAAAATCTTTGATCCTTCCGAGATGGGAGATGATACTTTAGAGACCAGTTTTTCATTTACTCGTGTTTCTAAGGTTCTATGGTCTATGAACTGTTATTTTTTCATTTAATTTCTTGGAAAAACAATAGCGTAAACTCACTTAAATACATTAACGTAATAATATCACAATACCAATTAAAGATTTTCAAGTGTAGTAGTATAACTCTCCATCAAAAATAATGTATGGAAGCCAAATATTTAAAAAAACATAGACAACATTCTCTCCGCTTTGAGGGTTTTTAATACGTTTTTAGTAAGTTTAGGCATTGAATTTTGCTCAAACTGAAAATCTGTTTCTTTAGTTCACGCATGGTATCAATTCCAAAGTATAATTTACCCTGTAAACAGGCGAACATAACTCAAGAATTGCAATATTTCTCAATCCCGCCCAAGACAAGCAGATAAATTCGACAAATTAACTCCTACGTAAACACATGTTTCCACATATTGCCGTTTGGCGGCAGCACCGTGATTTATGGCAGTAGGGCGCGAGATTCCGCGGCGAGCGGACCTATTCATATTTCATGCGAATTTGTAATGGCTTTTGAATCGTGGGATTTTTATCATCTGAAAATATTTTATCCTTTTTCGCCTAAATGTATTTAATATTATTTTTAATGACCGTAATTCAGCATATTTTATGGCCTTTATGTTCGCTCATCAGTAAGGCATTCCTGAATATAGCCAAGCTAGTTATAAAATCATTATCAACATTCAGTCCTCTGACACTCACTGCTTGATATTATGTAGGCACTTACATAAGTAGGCCTTTTTTTAACACTACAGTTTAATCAGGCCTGTGCGAGCCTCGTACACAGTCTTTCGGCCACCCAGAAGTTAAGTACTAAGATTATTTCAATAAATTTAGCAATTCCTTTGGTCTTGCTCCTTACTTTCCGATCTCTTCATCGAAACTTTCGCCACTATTTAAAAACAAGCAAACTAAATGTTTCCCTGACCAGCAAGAAAACAGTTATAATTCACGTTCCTAATACGGCGACCCGTAAATCATAGTGAACATCTGCCGACGAAATAGAAAAATAACAATAAATAAAGGGCACGGGTACGCTGGACCCAACGCGACGCTCGCGGGTTAACGCGATATATTGGAACTTGCTGTCAATTTATTTGTGTTTAGGTATTTCAAGGATATTTTCAGGATGAAAGTTTCTTTCGGGATTTGTAAAAGTTTTTGTCTTTTGAATTTACGAGTAGCTTAGTTGGTTGTGATATAATTTTTGTGGTCAGTGTGGGTATGACCGACAGAAAAAAAGCCTTTGCAATCCTAGGTAACTATGGTTGATCTCATTCTAATTCTAAGTGGGGGAACTGGGAGCTGCTCTGACATTGCGCGCGGAAGTGTATTGTGCATTGTCCCCCTGCCTAACCAGGCCCTAACCAGCTCAGCTCCTTGAAGTACCGGATCAGAACTTTCGGCGGTAGCCAGCTTCGTTTCAGCTTTTCTGTGGGTGTCCACGGGTTTGATGCCTATGTGAGACTCTACAACCCAAACTATGGTTGATCAGTCTTCATTGGTTCGTTGTTGTGAAACCATTGAAACTTTGAAGTGACCTTCGATGAAGATTCGACGACATTAGACATTTTTATACATTTTAAGTCTTTCGTCTTGTTTTTGTTGGTTGTGATATGAACTTAAGGGCCTACATACCTGCGGACAGCTTAAAGCAGTCAGGATGCGACTGCTTCAAGGTGTGACTGCAAAGAATACAGTCTTATTAACGCGGAAAAGCCCGAGGAGTTGCGTAGTTCAGTATACAGTCTCAGCTTGAAGCAGTCGCTCCTGACTGCTTCAAACTGCCCGTATATGTAGGCTCTTTAGAAAACCAAAGGCACATTTTTGACTAATGAAATAATATTTTAATTAGTCATAAAACTCGATGTCCAGCCTATACAGCTGAATTCACTAAACAGTTTAACCAGTGATAATAATATTCCACACAATTTACTAACCTGTCAGTAGCTGTCAGTTGTAGATTAGTATCATTTAATTATCCCCATTACACGGCGTGTTAATGTCACTAATTTGACATCTCAGTGGACGGTGCCAGTCAGCCTTAGAATAGGGAATGGTGCCAATTGTGCCAACTGTGCCAAATAGATTATGTTATGTTTGGCAAATTGATTACCAACATAGTTTCGTAAGACAAAATTTAAAAAAGTCTTTGTTTCCACCTTAGATAATTATTTAAAAATTTAAGACTAAACATATTTTTGTTGGGTAAACCTGCAACTACTTACGTTACATAGGTACCTGGAGATGATAAAACAACCCAAATTTAACAAGAAAAATAATTAAATCAGATATGATCAAATTGTTCAGAATTTTGCAAGTTTTGTCGGTGAACTAAGCTGTTGCACAGACCTTGCTTAAACAAACTTTATAATTTCTTTATCCAATAAACCCAACTAATTGAAAGCACCGAAAGGCAATTAAAAAAATTCCACGCTCTAGATATTTATCCAATCTAGCAATCTTCGCAGTTTCAAATATTGAACATGGCGAAAATTCATAAAAGAAAATAACTGGGATCGGGTATAGGTTTATTTTTTAAGTCGTTTTAAAAGCTCTAAAGGTGAGGTTCCACCAAAATGAAGAGAAGAGAGATGAGTAAGAGTAAACCAAGATAACTAAATAAACTTTCTACAGATTCGCTTTTTAGTGGAAACTACACGACCAGATCTTTTTAACTCAACGTCAATTCGGATGGGACCCGCTTAACTTATTTGATGAAATTGAAGCTTAAATTCCTCTATCACTAAGTTAGTGGTAGGTAAATGACGGACCGCGCTGGAAACACCAAAGCCGAAATCAAACCCACCCCAATCTGAATGCATTTGAATACGAGGCACGTCCCACAAATAATCAGCATTAACAAGCGGTGTATCGCTTGCACTGATTGTTAATTGATTAGATTAAAAATTTCCCCGAAATTCGGGAGGTATTGTATTGTTACAGGGGGGACTAATTGGGATTTTTAAATGGTGTCTTTTACAATTTGTGTGTTGACAGTTGTGGCGTAAGCTTGGTTTTAGAAGGGACGGATGATTTTAGGTACATTGATGTAACTAAGTTACCAAACTAAGCAACACAAATCCAAATTTGTATTGGTCTAATTATGCCTCTTAATGTTACCAGTAAACTCCTCATCGCATTTTTTATAAATATTATTTTGGCTAGTAAATAATTTTCTTTTTCTATCCGTAATTTTCTTTATTTAACTGTTTAGAGAAGAAAAAAACCGACTTCAAATTCCTTAGTCATTTACAGAGATTTTAAGTTTTTCGGTACAGATACATTACCCTCAAAAATAACATTTTATTTTACCTCGGGGTCATTCTCCGTATAATATGGAAATAATTTTCCAAATCAGTCCATCATTGATGGAGAATTCAACAAAAATTAAAAAAAAAACATAAAGCCGAACATAGAAAATCCTCTTTTGTGTCTCGTTTCGTTGGTAAAAAATGCGATCTTAAGTCTCAAAATTCATTGCAGTCGATTTTGTTTTGTTTCTCAGATTTTATGTGTAATTCGTTTTAGGAAGACAGTACGTATCCAGAATTCCAGTCAGGTGCCCCTGCAAATACAAATGCCAATTTCAAAATACGCAGTACATCTTCTAAGACTCACTAAATCTTTATTGCATACGCGACTATATTCGAAACTCTAGTCCCCCAAAAAAAATGAGACAAATTTGACACCCTAAACGCTATGTTTTATTCTTTCGAATATTTTTATTTGAATGTAGGTGGGTTGTATTTGAAAATTGAGTCAAAATAGCAGTGGCATACGTAGAGATTCGCCCCGTGGTCGCATTAAGGGTATTAGGGGCCAAAATTGGATTTGGGGCGGTTTATTGGTACACTTGTTACGAATTTAGGAACAGTGTGCGAGTTAAAAAAGCTCTTTGTCAAGTATTCTTTGAATCAGGGGATGGGTGTAGAGAAATTGTAGTAATTTATACGGATCTGGAAATATTTGTCGTTTCTTATGGTTTTTATTATTGACTGTCGTATTTGTGTACGGTTGTATAAATTGATGTTGGTTGATAGGTACGGCAAAAAGTAGAGTACATGGTGATTTTAAGGTAGTTTCTACAGATGGGCTTTTTTAGTGGAAACTGCATGACCAGAGCTCCATAACTCAATATCAATTCGGATGGTAACTGCTTAACTTATTTGATGAAATCGGAGGTTTAATTCCTCTATCTCCTCTCCTCTTGGTTGGCAGGTATGGAACAAGTAGGTACAAAATGATTTTACTTGGCTTGAAAATTGAACTAGGAAATCAGGATAGAATTTCTCGGTTTTTAGTCAAGTATATTTTGAAAAAAGTGGTTTCCGCGAAAACAATTTTATTGTACCTAAATGGTCAAAAAGTCGTAAACAAAATCTGCTCTACCTCCTTTAAGACCACCAAACACCCTGCATTATTCTCAAAGATCCTGAATGCAACAACGCATCTAAATAATTTATAGCGATAAATCAGGAAAACCCAATAAACTGCAAAAACCCCCAAAAATAAACAACCGCATAAAACATTTCAAGCAATCAGGCACATGTGTGATGTAGACTCAGTAAAACAAACGTAGGCACCTACTTACAGGATATTTATTTATTTTGAGGTATTGTCAGTCCCCAAGGCACATTTATTTGCGTGCATGCCTCGCTTCACAATTTTCTGTGATTTATCTAGAGATCTGGTGCTTTTTTGTAGGTGCTTACTTATTGGGTTTTTGCTAACAGTTTCTTTTCGTCAATTTAAATTTTGTCATAATCATTAATTATAAATGAACTTGAATAACTACTATAAGATTGGGAGATAAATTTTGGGATATCATCAAATTTCTTAGAAATTACACTGACTGTGAGGTTTTACATTATATAACAATAACCTTACTAGAATCAAGTTCTTTCATAACATTTTAAGCTTCAATGTTTTTCTGTTTTCGTATCACAATTTATTTCTCTGGTCGATATGTTGAAAGTTACCTGACGATCGAAATATAAAAACGATTAGCTTGGAAGGTTGTTAAAGATATTTAAAAGGCTGCTCATAAATTAGATACATTTATGAAATCCCTTTTGTGATCATCATCGTCATCATCAGCCTATGTTAGTCCACTGCTGGACATATGCCTCTCTAATAAGCGCCATAACGTTCTGTTTTCAGCTAGACGCATGCGGCATCTTGCTGCAGTCTTTAACAGGTCGCCATCCCGCCTGGCCGAAGGGCGTCCTACACTACGTTTATCAAGTCGTGGTCTCCACTCAAGAACACGTTTACCCCAGCGGTTATAGGTTCTGCGCGAGATATGGCCACTGCCACTTGAGCTTGCTAATTCTTAGAGCTATGTTGATGACTTTGGTTCTCTGTCGGATGTATTTGATACGAATCCTATGCCTTTTGTTATACGAATACTGGAGCCCTGGATTTGTGACGTCAGCGTAAATAATTGTATGAAAAACAAAAGACAATCGCGACAGCTTTTAAAACTGTACCCATACCTACGTTTTTCTTTCAATCCTAGTATTTCTTCTTTGGAATACCCTTTGCTATCACATCTATGGCCTTGACATCCATAAAGGATGATTATTGTAGAATCTGGTTTCTGCTAACCATAGCATCTACTCCATAGGCACTCAAACAACTGTTCTGCTGTCGGTACAGGGGCGCTTTAACTGTGTTAGCGCTCACAATGACTTGACGAAGGCAAATCTGATTTGCCAACCCTCCTCTGTTATTTTAAACCGACAAGCAGACATTTTGAAGCGGGGCGTTGGTTAGCTTTAAATAAACTTAAGGGGCCTGCGGATGATGATTTGCCCATACAAACGTACTACCATAATGATTTGTAATTCGAGCATATTTCCAACATATCATGTTGTTTTTTGTATTCAAATAGTTTATATCTAGGTCCCTGGTTGTTTTTTCTTAATAATATCTACACACCTATAATGAAATGTAAGCAAAACTATGCAAAATGCGATTTTGCATATTTTTACGTCGTAAATGACATGTTTTCGTCCAATTTGTTTTGTATTGAATACAACAATATCTTACGTTTAGTTTGATAAGGAACATAGCTTATGTCGTCTAGTTTCAGAATAATAATACAATGTCGATACTACAAAAAGTTTTCAGTTATCATTTTTGGTATTACGGAACATAATAATTCACGTATTGAAGTTGTGAGCAGCTGTCGCCGCAATCATGTTTTGTACTAATAAATTTGGATTAATTTACCGGCTAAGAAATAGATTTAATTGTTTTTTATCGTTTATGTCGGTTATTTCGATTTTAAGAAAACTCTGTAACCTGTGTACGGTCTGCTGTTAATTTTCTCAATTTTTCTTTGCGTCTCAGACATTGATTACAATTGTTTGCATAAAATCGAATGATTTTCTAAGATCTTTTGCGGTCTAAAGGTAAATATTTATAGACCGATATCTCTAGACATACGTTTTGATATTTTTAAGTGAAGTCAAACGTCAAAATTGCTTAAGCTTGCAAAAACAGTGGTTTTTTTATTCTTTTTTTCTTTTGTATTTTTTTTTGGTGTGCAATAAAGTGTATTGTATTGGTTTCCGTCCTAAATTTGTTCCCTATTTTGAACCATATTTTAGGGCCATTTTTAGTTAGGCTACCTTTTTTTTAACGAGTTTATTAATGTCATGCATCGACGGATCAAGACTTGTTTTATCTTCTCTGATTAAATTTCTTTTAGAATGCACATTCGATGTATTCCATTAGGCAATAATCCAAAAAACATGATTTTAAAATACGTAAAACTTAAAACTAATAAATAAAAAAAATTGAAAGAGCATACACCACCTTTCAAACCCTTACTTGACGGCGGTGCATCCCGGCTCCACGGTGGATCACCATGTCCAGAGAAGTCTCGTAACTTCAGGTAGCTGATGGTCAGCCTGATGATAGAGGCTTTGTCGAGCTGGCTGGTGATGGCGGCGGGGAGAGGCAGCATCTTGGCCAGCTCGTAGAATTCGTAGTTTTCTTTCCCTCGGCGAGAGCGCGCTGCGTCTCTGCTCTTCTCTTTTCGGAGCTCGAGGATGCTGTGGGAGAAGGGGAGAGTTAGTTGATTTGAATGTGGGGGAGAGCAAGACTTCATGCCGTAACTAGCCTTAACTAGTACGGAAGACAGTCACTCGACCACGGTTGACTATACCTAGGTCGACACCTAGATACACTAACTACGACCTCTGTGGCGCGGTGGGCGAAGGTCCGCCTGCGACGCAGGAGGCTGCGGACTCGATTCCCGCCTTGGGACAAATGTTTGTACGATCTGCAGATATTTGTTCCGGGTGTTCTGGTCGTTTTCTATGTATAATAAAAAATATCTGTATTGTATCGTATGTAAGTATGTCAAATAACTAGTACCCATAACACAAGCTCTGCTTAGCTTGGGGCTAGATAATGCTGTGTGCATTTTCCAGCATTATTATTATTAACTAACTAACTACTATAACTGTAATTATAACCCAGAATGTTATTAGTGCCATATTCATTTTGAATAATCTTTACTTTACTTATGAATTTTATGTAGTTCTATTTAATCTATTGCTATGTTAGAATTTTATTAAATCTATTGCTATGCTGCTATTAGAGAATGATTCTTGATAAATAGAGTTAGATTACTATTTTAAATTTGAAGACTTGCTTTGTTTTGGTATGTTTAAAAGGGGTTGGAGTCTTAGCTTGCCATTGCAAAGTCCTATCACAGTAAAAGGTTATTTATTTTAGTGTTTTTTCGTCGTTTAGTACCTAACTAAGTATTTGTAGATTTTATGTTATTTTATTTTATTTTGGTGGCACTAGTAATTAGGCTTAGGTGTTAAATATAACCTTAAGTCAACAATACAAAAGTGTGCGGACGACAGTACTTTTCCTACTTTTCTGTTAGAAATCTCAAAATGAGACGAGTCAAGTACGTTTTTAGCATAAAATTTCAGTTTCTTGACGCGTCCCACTGGATTCGGCCCGAAGTGGGACAAGTCGAGAACACCTCGTTTTTTTTGTTATAATTTGAGTAAGTTCGGTGCATAGCGGCATTTTTGGCATAATTGGTAATACGAGTGGGAATGAGAATAATTTGGGGTGACGAGTTCTTTTAGTTGGTACGCTAAAGTTTAATTTAGCGACAAAATGTGGGAGCATCAGAGCGTTTTCCCACGACGCACGACACCACACGACAAAATGCGGTGACGACTCCGGGCGTCATACATTTCTATGAACCTGTCGTGCTGTGCGGGGTCGTTGCGTGTGTTAACGGTTCATAGAAATGTATGACGCCCGGAGTCGTCACCGCATTTTGTCGTGTGGTGTCGTGCGTCGTGGGAAAACGCCGTGAAGATGACTATAAGCTATATTATATAATAACATGCTGTCTGTGCTGTGCGTCTATTTTCTAGGGACAAAAGTTTACGAAGGAAACCATCTTTATAGTTACAATAAATTCGTTTTATAAGCAACTGCGTATCGTTAATTTACCAGTACAAAGAGATAACAAGATGCTATACAGTTGAACTTCCTGCAATTAACTTCTCATAAAAATGGCATCCATCTTTTCCACCTCTTAAACACAAATAAACCAACCATATTTTTCTCTCTGTTAAAACATTATCCTCGTCAGGTAGGTGTGTACCGGCTCCTCCCTCGCCCCTCCCAGTGATCCTCCCCCCGCTAATGAGTTGGTACTTGCTTATAGTACTTATAGCTTGTAGGTAGGTATAAGCTTCATGGATAAGTGAGACGAAGTAAGGTTTCCTTGCGTACCTACAACCTACCTATGAACTGAAACCTAAAAATTCTTTAATGTTTTGAGGTTCCAAAATGCTTGAAAATATTGAAATAGGTACCTTCATTGAGACTTGGTCTGTGCTCTCTTTGTTTGTACCTACTTCCAAAGCCGTTTCTCAAATTTTAATAAGGTTTAGCAAATTATCAAAAGATTGGAGCAAGATGTTTTTTTTTTAACTAAGACAGTCGTGTTTTAGTTTTAGTTTAGTTTAGTCGTAAAAGAAAACAAGCGTTCATCGATTGCCCTTATCATTTTCTTTTGATACTAAAAAGGAATTAAATAAATTGCCCATGCCGCTTGATAAACGAACAACGTTGTGGCTAAAGCTCACCTAGCCATCTTGTTGAATGAAATTAATAAAAAAATAAAAGTTCTCACCAAATCATCGTTTTCCCAATCGGGCTAGCCATTCTACAATAGGGCTGATTCTAGATTCCGGCGGCGACATACCTTTCACCACAATGCCATTAGGTATTTATTCAAAAAACAACAAAAAACAAAAAATTCTTTAAAACCTAGGTACCTAATGAACATCAACATTAAGAAGCCGCATCAGCACAAACTTTACAGCCAGGGGTGCTAAACCGTGTCGCAGGGTAAGCGATCCCTAGATGTCACTTTACGACCTGCCCGATACGTCCCATCCCGTCTTTTCTTGAGTTTATTGTCACCTGAGTAAGACCGTTTTATCGACCGACTTTATGGTTTGCTTTAGCTTTTAAAATGCAGAAAAGGTGACCTGTAAAAGCTTTGTTAAAAGTTTCAGTGTTTAACCAAGATTATTTTAGGCCTTTACTACTCCTTGTCCATTTTGACCATAACAAATAAACGTTTTTATCTTAAATTTAAGGAAAAATAAATTGGATCTTGTTGTTTTTTTTGTGATACAATATATTGATGAACATTTCACTTAAAAAGGTAAATTCCATTTGGAGTCTTTTATTAGGCACCTACTTTGATTTTTTCCAAACGGCCATAATTTTAAATCAAACTTCTTAAACCGTAAAAGGGTACAAACTCTTATCAAAAGCTATTACACCCACGGGTCTAATATCATTTAAAAATATAAAGAAAGTCCGAAACCCTTCTACAGATCTGATTTCACGATAAACTCCCTTAAATAGCGTAAAATATAAAACAGTAGTTGATTTAATGTAAGGGTTGTTGGTCAGTTGGGGTTGCATTGTTTAAATAACTTTAAAGTTAGGGTTGCGCGCCCCTGGCTAATCTTGACCGGTGTTTCGATTACGATTATCTTAGAAATTATCTTAATTTAAAGGCATTCTATTGTAAAAGGGTTTTCAAGAAAGTTTAAATTGAAGGCACATGAAAAATCGGGGATATTCTCAACGTCTCACGTGAGACGTTCCTGTTCCCAAATTTTCACGAAAAGTCTTCCCAATGTCTCACGTTGCCTATTTTCAGCGTTTCACGAAAAGTCGGAGAGCTTCTTCATATAATCTACACTACGACATCTATTGATGATGATTTTTATGAATATCCATTAACAAAATCTAATAACAAGGTTGATACAGTGATACAGTAATAAATACAGTACCATAATTTCATCTCACCTAGTCACAAAGATCTGACATTAAATATGATTGCAATAAAAACGAAATACTGACCGAAGCCTGACCTAAAAAGATTCTTAACTTTATCTCTGACACATTTTTTAACTAAGCTTATTTTGAACAGCTGATTCCTTTGTTCTCTACCCCAATTCCTATCTGCCCCAAAACAAACCCGAAAATGTAAAACATCCCAAGTCTCCCTTACATCAATTCCCATCAACGCTATGGTGTCCTGTCCAATTTTTATGACGAAGCTCCCTTCATTTCCGAAGTGGCCGTATTTAAGTGTCCTACGTGTCTCGACACCCTGCACACCTGGGAATCGAACCCGCAATACTGCACTAACGCCTTGACCCTCTAGATAAACTATACCCTGCCACTCTAAAAAACACCCAAAATCCGAACGCTTAAGTAGAACTTTCCATTGTTAGGAATCTTCAACAGTGGTCAGTGATGATTGGTAGCTCTTGCGCACAAAAAGACGTATGAACCAAACTAGTACAAACGAAAATAAGCCTTAAATTCGACCAGTAAAGTAAGGAATCGTGTAGTATAGACATTATAAAAAGAAATTCCTTGCAAATTGAAATAGTAGAAACTCAAAGGAAAGTAGGAATCGAACCCGGTTGTAATCGTAAAAATGCGAGTAGTGCGCAACCGTGTCGCGTTATCGTTAATGTGTTCCGGGCAAATTGAGTTGTGCCGGGTATAGGAAAATTAGACGTCCCCAGGGCAAAAGATAGGAGACCAAGGACAGGGCCTGCTGATGAATTTGATTAGACGATGCTAAACGTGGATTGCAAATTGGGCAATGCAGTGTTGATTAATGATTGGAATATTAGGGACGTTATGGCGACTGACAATAACTCATACATAACAAAAGCCATACAAAATGTTTAGCTAGAAAATGGTTTAGGTGAAGAAAGTGAAATACACTACAAGGAAGTTATTCTTAGATTATCAAAAGAGATATTTGTGTTATGCAACAATTTAAAAATAATATGCATATCATGTAGTTTTAAAAGCAAAGAATGACACCTGATGTCTCATAATTCATGACGAATTTAGTACAGAGGCCATAGATAGATAGTTTAATTAATTCCATGTGTTCTATCAATAGCTAAGTATTTTTAATACTTGTTGGCATCCAACAAACTTGACAATTATTATCTATGGATATTTGAGGTTTATGCCTCCTCTACTTATTGATGGAAATGAGTAAGTTCCGCTTCCGTTATAAATTCATTATAGACTTCTGATTGCTACTCGAGGCTTGTAACATGTACTCTGGAGAAATAAACTTTTATACTACATAAACTCAGTGTTTTCCAATTCTACAACTCCCAAACAGGCCACCGCAACAATACTTATCCTTAAAATTTCATCTCCTCATTATGACATCACGCTTCAACAAATTGATCGTTCTCTAAAGGTTAACCTTCACCCTTTCAGCTTCTGTCTCATTGTCAACAGATCACACCTCACCCATTACGCCTCTAAATAAGTGTTTAAAATCTTAATCTGTTACCTTCGACCCATCGGCGTATTTTACTTCATCTTTTGATTTGATCTCTTATCCCTTTCTATTAAAAACTATTTTGTAGGTTCGTCCCTTTCTATCTTCATGGGAATTTTGAAGTATTTTCTCGTTGAATGGCTACAGGTCTAAACATTTTGCGGTTAACGATTGAACTAACGGTTTCTATAGAGATAACTATTTCTTTTTACTGTGGTTTATCTTTAACAACTATTATATAAATCTGTGTTACTTCTTTACTAACTGTTGGTGGTTTTATGTCTTCGATGGGAATTTCTTTATTGTGTATCGGTTTATGAGGTGTAAATTCATTGTTATTTGGATCATTTGTTAACAAAATAAGGGATTAATCTGGTTGAATTTAGTGTTGCTATTTATATGAAAGTTAATTTATAAGTAAATTATTAGTATTAAGAAACATCTAAGTAAGGTGTGATTCATTGTGAAGTTTATATACATTTGTCAGAGATAGTGAAAATTCTGTTTCCATTTTCATACGACCTTTGCATGCCTCACAACATGTAGGTTTACCTTAAGTTGTTTTGGTTCTGAAGTGCTTGGTCGATCGACCAAGTGTAGATACGGTTACTTGAACTCGTGGTGCAATGGGTAGCGCAGTCCCGTACTGATGAGGGAAGGAAGCGGGATCAAACCTCCACGTGGTCGAAGAATTTACAAATATGATTTAATTAAAAGAAATCGTATTTTTTAAATCAAAGACATCTATTTTGTGTCTGTTGTTTGGAAATCTTTAACTACCGTGTGACAAATTCTTCAAAGTATTCCTTACCCCAATTTAAACTTTCATGTCTTATGCATCATTTTATAAGAAGCTCCCTACTGTGCGTCAAATATGACACATTGCATTGTCGACCTCAAGTGGTTATGTCGCTAAATGAGTACGTACTCAAATGTACTCAATAGGGATATTATGGGTTATTATATTTTTATACCTTTTAAGATTGTGAAGTGCTTAAGACTTGCTTTGTTGTTGTTTTGAATGGCTTTAACAGCTGAAAAAATAATGTGTCCTTGCTTAAGTCAGGTTAATCGGTTCCATGTGTGAAATTTTATCTTTTCAATTTAGAAAAGCTCAAATCACCTACCTAAATAATTGGCGTAATATTCACTTCTCTTTTATTTGTTTTGTAACAATTGTAGGTCATAAAATTAAAAAATAACTTTTTTCTTGGGTATATTTTTAATTATTGAGTGGGTAAACCACGTAGAGTTTTGTATATTAAGTATTTATTTTAGATTTATCTTGGTATTATTTCGAGATCCTGTACTATACTACCTGTACAGGAACTCAAAATAACACCACATAACGATCTCTTTAATTTGATAAGTTAATAGGCACCAAAGGATTTTCAAATGGAACCAAAAGCGTGATAGATGTCAACATTAATTTCACCTAATCAAACGCCTACATCTCAATCTAATATCACACACAATATCAATAATCCTAGGCGTAATAAGACGATGACATTTTCATTTCCGATGTCAAATATTGTATGGAGTCACCCCTCCTAGATATTGTATTCATTTCATTCCCTTCGCTATAGCATCATTAGAGCGTTTACAAAGCTAATTTATTAAGGAAAAAAATGTGTCAGATATGGTACAGCTAGGTATTTCGGCATCTGTATGGCTCATATGTTCAACTAAGTTCAACTAGTTTCAGATAGGTATATATTTTATGTATGTTAGAATAAGGTATATATTTTATATGGGCCGTAGTTTTTAAGTATTTTACATCCTGTACTAGACTAACGTTGCCTAAAATAAATGTTTTATTATTATTATTATTCTAAGTTCTGAAATAGGACTTTCTTTATAGCATCTTGCTGGTTAAATATTGGAAAAATAATTTCCCACCATCAGGTATTGTTGATTTCCTAATACTTATACACCAATCAAGAATACAAGATATTTTTTGTCAACAAAGACATTTATGAATGAAAACTTGGTAAAAACTGATAACAATATCAGAAAACTACAAGGTTATCATTAAAAAGTAAAACACAAACTTCTACAACGCTTAATCTCACATGTGAATCGAAAAATGTTCAAGTTTGAATTCGAAAACGATGAATTAACAATGAATTAAATGATGAATGAAAGCTTTCAAAACCAATTGTTTCGAGCTTCTGTACTTTGCTTTGATGATACCAATGTCGTTATATATTTTACACCAATATTCCTTCGGTTTTGTAACCCCTTTGTGAACAAAAAATATCCAGGTTTTTTAATCAGAGTACCTATATCTAGTATATTCTAAGGTTATTTTCGCGAGAACTCATAATAAAAACCTGTTTTAAACGAGTCAGAGTATATCAATCTATAGAAGACATCGGTCACTCAAGGAAAAGGCATATCTATTTAGTATACACCTAAAATGGTTGACTTGGAAAATGCCATTATTCACAACCTTTCTTACACAAGGCTAGAGTCTGTCAAAGAGTACCTATCGCAGCATCACGTAGATATAATCCTCAAAGAGTTGATTCTTAAAGATATTCACACCTAGAGGGACGGGCTCGTTTAAAAGGACATTCGACCCTCTGGACCCCTTGGAATTTAGTCAACCGGGGGTCCCGGGGGTCTTTAGGCACGGTCACTGAAAATTCAAATAAATGCATGTACTTTTGTGGAAAATTCAGTGAAAAGTAACTGACCGAAGTTGAAAGGTCGTTTGTGGAGTGTTGTTTAGTCATGGGGGAATACTATTAATGTTAATAGATTAGATGTTTACTTACCTATTGGCTAATTATTAGTTTTTTATTGATGGAAGTGCAGTACCCTAAGTAAATAAATAAATATTGCTGGACAATTCACACAGCATTACCGAGCCCCAAGCTAAGCAGAGCTTGTGTTATGGGTACTAGATAACTGATATACATAATACAATACATTACATAGATAGATATTTTTATCATGCATAGAAAACGATCAGAAGACCCGGAACAAATACCTGCAGATCGTACAAATATTTGTCCCAAGGCGGGAATCGAACCCGCAACCACCTGCGTCACAGATGGACCTTCGCACATCGCGCCACAGAGGTCGTGTTAGTACAAAATAATATGGCTGATATCGTACAAATATTATATTTATAAATGTTTTGCCTTGTACTTACATCTCAAAGATCTTAAGAGGGTTTAATATAGTTAACCCATAAAGCTATACCTTTGAAATAGAGTTCTATATTACGAAGGATAATAATCAATGATGTGAAAAGATACAGAAGCGGCACATTAAACCGTGTCCAGAAGAGGTCACGCCGACTTGCTCGTGTCAAAGGTTTGGGGGATTGATTGGTCTTGATACATTTGGAATTGGATTGTGATAAGATTTTAAAATACCTACTGGAATTTAAAATAATAACACAATAATACTTTGTTTGCAATTAATTATCGTGAGATGTGTCGTTTTCTAATAGGTTATAGAATCCGCTTAATCTTGATGTTCTAATAATTAAAAAAAGTTACGTGTGGAAAGTACAGTTTTTTTCCTATGCAATCCTATACCTATATTCATAAATCCGAAAAGTACATGTTTTAAAATTAGTTATAACGGAAATGAACGTACTAGATACCTAGTACGTTCGTTACATTAACGTTATTATACCTATACCTAAAAATATAGAAATGTGCAAAACTAATTCATCGAAAAATTGCAAGTATCAAAACACTCTCACCCCATTACAGTAATAATCACAAGGGCATTGGAACCAAGATGAGTCCATGACTTGGCAATTTTCCACATCTCATCTACGACCCTTAAGCCTTTGGAATAAGGGTTAAGTTCCCTTGTCAGGGTCGTAAGAAAGAGGATGCTATTAGGAAAGGTGACAAGTATTTTTAAAACGAAGTTAAAGGGCTACTTGCGATTCAGGGTGTGCAGTTGCATTCGCTTTCGAAGGAAATTGTTAAAATTATGTTAGTGTAAAGTAGTTTTTAGACTGCGGGGATCGAGGGTTAAGTTTTTTGTGTACTATTTACAAGAAACTTTTTTGAGGAAGTTGTTGTTTTAAAAAAGTTTATGCAGACAGTGAAACGTTTGAGGGTTACGTAATGTTATACCTCTAACTTTCAAAAAATAAATTATTTGTAGGTAAGTAAATAGGTAAATAAATTGTTTAATTTCGTGACAAAATCAAAATAAAATATTTAAAACGGTGAAATTAAATACCTTAACCAAGGAACCATTTATCGATAGATATTTATGTACCTATATTTTTACAGCATAGCGGTATACATATAAAATAAAGATGTTGATTTTTTTTATGCGACAGCGGTAGCTTAACTTATCGTTATTATTATTATTGTTAACCTCCCTGTTATAAAAACATTGATTCATCATTAAATAATCAGTCCTCATCCCAAAACTCAGGGTCCACGCTAGAAATTCCGTCCAAAAATAAATAAACACCCCCGTCCCAATGGGCCGTTCGAATTGTCCGAAATTGCGCGATGTCCGAAATTGCGCTCTTTAGACAACCTTTAATAATGGTGGCATAAGCAATTTTCGGCTACGTATCAGGAATAGTAATGCAGGTGTTGATTGAATGCACTGGACAGTTGTAAATTGATTTGCTGGGGATTGCTGTGATCATAGTTTGTGATGTGAATGTGACACTGCTATTAATAATAATAATGCTGGACAATTCACACAGCATTATCTAGTCCCAAGCTAAGCAGAGCTTGTGTTATGGGTACTAGATAACTGATATACGTAATATAATACAATACATGGATAGATAGTTTTCATTATGCATAGAAAACAACCAGAACACCCTGAACAAATATCTGCAGATCGTACAAACATTTGTCCCGAGGAAGGAATCGAACCCGCAATTGAATTGTACATAACAATAAATCAGTACACTTTCACACAAGTACTATAAAAGCGAAAGTTTGGATGTTTAGATGTTTGTAACTTCTTCGCGCCGAAACTATTGAACGGATTGGGCTAAAGCTTTGGATTATGTGTCCGAATCAGGAAAATGAAATTCAATGCTGATGTAATTTGTGTGTTGTTGTTATGTGTGTTGACGACCTCTGTGGCGCGGTGGGCGAAGGTCCGCCTGCGGCGCAGAAGGTTGCGGGTGCACGATCTGCAGATCTTTGTTCAGTTGTTGTTTTTGTTTTATATATGTATAATAAAAATATCTATCTATGTAATGTATTATGTATATCAGTTATCTAGTACCCATAACACAAGCTCTGCTTAGCTTGGGGCTTGATAATGCTGTGTGAATTGTTCAGCATTATTTATTTATTTTATTTTTATTTTATTCCTCTTTCGTCCCATTTTTTAAAAGCAGGCTTGATAGCAAGGTTTCATCTCCCTTTGCTAATTGTTTCATTCCATGTCCTGTAGTGCCATACTTGATGACATGGTATAAAACATCCCACCTTAAACACTTAACCTTTACACCACTAGGTGGGTGTATCTTTTCATCTTATTCGCCTTAACTTGTTAACCAAAAACAACCCAAAATATTAGACAAAGAAAAATTGCTCACTCGATGCTATCACGCCCCTGCTACCTTCCCCCGGACAAATGACCGATACGCTGGAAGCGTCGTTCCTCATATGACTAATAGTGTGCTGTCAGTTAGCAAATCGTAGCGAAATTGCCAAATCTGGCTAAATTATGAAATGGATTTAGCTAAGGGATTTAGGTTACGGATATCTGATGAATAAAACGACGATTTAGGGATTTGCCGGCCCCATGTGAGGGTTATGGAAATGTTGGACAAAGCATTTGTGTTTCGATGTTTTTGGCTTAGAAATGACTGTCAGAAAATGTTGGGAAACGTAAATTGATGTCTAACCAATGAAAAATGATTTTGCAAGTGTCTGATAATTTTTTAGGCCATCGCGCAATTTATTCAGACCGTCAAAATTAAATGCCCAAATCTTGCTTGCGTATTCTAGGGTTAAATAAATAATAAAGCCATCGATACACATATATAGCTAGATATGTATTATTTATTACAGATCGATGCCCGAGGTCGAGGTATGTAGATCCTTGAGCTAAGAGTTGTCTTGAACTGTCTTGGTACTTGAAATGGAATATCAACTAAACCGAACCAAATTTCGGGAAAATCAAGACACAATCGCAAATTTAGTAATTCTTAGCTTTTGTTTATGTGCTAAATTGGTAATAGTAAACTTACTACTTCTTAACTATGTACCTCGCCGTTGTTAGAGTTCTAAAAAATTCGTGGTTTTATATAACAAGAACATAGCAACTTCTTCGTAAAATAAAAATTTCACTTCACACAGTACCAAAACAGAGACGAAACTAGACAAAAATACGCCACAGGCCCGGGGCGCAATCAGCCGTCCCTTAGTCGATTATAGCAAATAACTATTATTTCCTTCCTCTGCCAATTGCCTCTGGATTCAGCTGAATGCAGCGCTTTGTATTGCTAATTTTGTCAGTAGTTTTGGTGCAATTTTCTTGGTAGGACTTTGTACTATACTTACATGCATGAAAGCTTAAGTCGGCGTGTGTGCTAAAGTATAGAACGCTTTGACATTCGGAAGCGCCCCTCGGTTAAATAAGTCAATTCTTATTAATCTATAAATATTTAGCTATGCTAAAATTAAGCTGAAGAAGCTCAGAAGCTGTTCCGGAACGACGATCTACGCAAGCAGTTATCTGACAAGGATGCTTGCTTTGGCAGATAGAAAGCTGTAACAGCCTCGTGTCGAAACGCCGTAACAATAAGTACAATGTCTTCTTCCCAACCACGTCTACAAAAACAAAGAAACCCGATGATAATACTTATACAATAAAGCGAAATAAACTCATTTATTAGACCGGGAAATGTATCTACTTAAGGTACACTGTAAAGATACCATAACATTTTAACTTAAGATATCTTACGATAAAATATTAAACCATCTTAAGGTATCACACACAGTTAAGATACGATAATATTTATTATGGTCTCATTCTCTTGAAAAACGGCGAAGGTGTCACACGTATTTGTTAACATATATTTCTATACCAAGGCATCTTAAGATGAAGTGGCCCTATCGCTCAGTACCTTAAGATAGGGATAGAAGAGAATGCTTTATTTCACAACCCAAATTCAGTACATTATTAAACTTATCCTATAGAAAGGCAATGGAATTGGCGGAAATGGAATTCAATAAGATACCTTAATATGAAAATATAATATTTAACCGTGTGCTCATAGTGATTGTATGGCGAGCGTTATTTAATCTTAAGGTGAAATATTATAGCATCTTTGTCGTCTGTGATACTACGCTTTAATTTGGATACATTTGTAAACTGATAATGCGTAGAGCAGATAAAGTCGTAAGAATCTATTAGCGCTGAGATAAACTTCTCTAAAATGGCTTCCCAGAAGCAACTCTACCATTTTAAGTAGGTACTAACCAACCAAAAGTCTTCCCAAAATTATAAACTTTATCTACTTATTTCATATCGCCACCAGTGAACCATAAATAGGACATTTAGAGCCCACCAGCCCAATCAAACAAACCCTTTCAATATCTAATCAATGCAACCCTTGGAGGCAAGTCAACCCCATAAGAAGCATTCGTTAAGGGTGCACAAAACTGCCTGATGAGGTAAAGGGGAAGTAATGGATCATTTTCGAGACACTTGTCCGGTTAATAGAGATTAGACTACGATGCAGGACCAGCTGATTCGACTTACGCTTTTGCACTCGACTTTTGCCACTTCTTCCGAATATTATGGCTAGAGACTGAGATAAATAACCTATGATTTATTTGTATACCAATCACGACCATAAAAACTCTTGAGAACTCTTCAACTCGATGAGAAATAGGTGCTTTTGATTTATTTAGTCTGTAATTTTGTGAGTTCAGTCAAAGATCATGCAGCGAGCTTACTACTGGTTCTTCGTAGATAATCGTCACGTAACATTAGCGGGGCTTAGTCTCAAAGAATCAAGAATGGATCACCGATTTGTCGAGCACGAAATGCGTTTAGTTTAATAAAGTAAAAAAAAAGTCAAAAGTCAATAACTTTATTTCTTTAAAAAAAAGCACTTAGAAAAGTCAAATTTCATACATAAACAGCTTTAGCAATAGAATAAGCGTATCGGTTTCTTTGATTAAAAAAATCATAGGTATTGCTGGTATCTAGTTCGGTTTGATGACTGAACCGAATCGACTGGTCTCCCATCAGGACATAATCCAGAGACTGAAAGAAAGTGATCGATCTTGTGTCGAGTATGTTCATGGAATTTTGATCATACGGTTCATCTATTCCATTTTATTGATCTATGAGTGTGTATTGGACTCTATACTTTTTAGAATCGCTTTTCCAATACTGAACTTCGAATTTAACTCATTCACCATTCATCGTTAACGCGTTTACCGCTTTTGGACCCATTAAGTAAAAAACTAACTCACAGTGTTATCTGAAACGTATGGAAACTTTAAACTAGATCAAGCTTAGTTCAAAATTAATTAAATCGGGTCTTCAAACGTATTCCTTTGCTACTGAGTTAACGTGTTGTTCTGATCTGATCGATAATAATAATAAATAATGCTGGACAATTCACACAGCCCAAGCTGAGCAGAGCTTGTGTTATGGGTACTAGATAACTGATAAACATAATAGAATACAATACATAGATAGATATTTTTTATTATAGGTACACAGAAAATGACCAGAACTCCCAGAACAAATGTCTGCAGATCGTACACACATTTGTCCCGAGGCGGGAATCGAACCCGCAACCTCCTGCGTTGCAGGCAGGTCTTCGCCCACCGCGCCACAGAGGTCGTCGGTGGTCGAATTATCATATGATAATTCGCGTTATGTCTTGATACTATCATAGGAACGAGAAAGAAATAAAATATTTAGGTATAAGATACCTACAGTAGGTCCAAATCGTTACTAATTCACTACAAAAAATTATAATCGATATTCATACATCTGCCTTTCAATAAAAAATCACATTAAAATTGTACTTTCGTCACCATAATGCTATAGGTACCTAATCGAAATGAATCCGTCGAATCGCGTCCGGTGCCCAACCATTATCCGTCATTATAATCGGAATCGGATTGATGTTAAAAATCGATTTTTCAAAAAACACCGATCGATTTGCGTCTGCGGTCGGTTTTATTGGTGTTTTGTTTCGAGCGGTTGCTTTGAAACGATTTTGGGATGAAAGTTTTGTGGTAGTTTTTCGGTTATCCTGTGTTAAACTTAGGAAGTAGGATTGATAGGGTCAAAATGTACATTTTGACCCTATCAATCCTAAATACGGATAAACCTTTTTTGAAGGTCTTTGGTACATGCACAAATAAAATTTATAGTGGTGAATAAAATCCGGAGTGGTTCCATAAAAAAATATGCACAATCATAAGTACCTATGAATTGATTTATAGAATAAACATTTTAAAGGTCTTTGGTACATGCACAAATAATGGAACGAATTTTATTTAACTGCTTTGTTAAGTAATTCGGGGTGGTTAAAAAAAATCCCTAGCGATTATTATTTTTCCCGCAAAACTTAAAAAAACTGTGCGAATTAAATTGAATTCAAAGCCTACATTTAGTTTTTTCAGAAAAATCACTGTTAGCAATTAATACTTTTAAAATCTTTGATATTCCACTAGACCTAGTACCAATTCAATACATTTCAAGTTACTGTAAACCTTCCGTGAACGATTATTATGAGATCTCTCTCAGTGTTTTCGTCCGTAAAAACCGGTGGTCGGAGAGGGCGCGACGAATCGCAGTGAATCAGCACTACACTCGAATGATTGAGGCGGCGTAGGCACAGGGTGATGTTTGTACCACCATCATGTCATCAGCTGGTCGATTCAGATGTGTGAGTGTATTACTCCTATTTATCCCTGCATGTTACTTCAAGTGTAAATTAACCAATGAGTGTCGAAAACAACATTTTTATTTAAAATGTAATAATAATTTTTCAACGATAAATTAGCCTAATTTTAAACCTAAGAAAAAGTTAGCAACTACTTGCCGTTAAGGCTGGCTTAAGATTTCATTTTCAGATCTGATGAAAACGTAGATTTTTTTCAGTTTTTTTCAGCTCTGTAGAGCACATTAGCATAACTAGGTATATCACTCGACGAGTAAGGACTCGTAACCAAAACATCAAAAAGAAGAAAAGCAACAGCCTGTAGGTTAGTTCGTAAAAAGAAGATTCTTTGTAATAGATCCATACATTCAAAAGACCGACTTCTGGATTGACCAAATAATTTATTTTTAAGTTATCAGGTTGGTCGTTGGGTTAGTAGAGTAGATTTACATAAATATTTATTAAAACACCATTAATTTCTAGAGCATTCAAACAATAAAAATACTTTATAAATAAAAAAAAATACTAATTATTAATTAAATTGTATTTAGATATTATTGAAACTGAAAATTGAGTATTTTTTATAAATCTGTCTTGTTTTAAAAACCGTGACACTTGTTTACTGTCAAAAAAGGACATAAATCAAAATTAAAAAACAGTTAAATTCAATAAAGAAAGTCTGTTATAAAGTTTTGATACCTACTTTTCTAAAACACGATGTTAAAATGTAGAAGCTCCATTATTAGTGGTTTCTTTAGCGAGCGAATGAGACCATAAGTTTTTTACGTGATTCAAACCGACACCTGACTTTAATGGCTGTAAATGGGATTTTGTTACTGTTTAAACGGTGCCATTTTGTTTTTTGCGGTCATTCTAGTGATTATAAAAACAATCTTCACGATTGCAGTTGAAGAAATTGATGTTGGGTTTATGAGATCGAGATGTTGACGATCAAAATAATACATTGTACCTATCTAAAATGTTATGAAAAAAAAAACATTGTTAATAAGCCTTAGGATTAATTCGCGAAAACCTGTTAATATGATATTTTTGAATGACATTATGAACTCTCACACCAAATTTATTTTAATCTTTGTTATTTTTTGTCCAAAGAGTTGCTACCTACTTCAACATGTTTCATACAAGCGTGTTTCATCACTTAGCTACGCTCTTTATTTTTCAATCAAAATATTTTCTATGCGGATGTAAGTTTTTGTTTTGACTTCTTTTTGTTCCCTTTGAAGTTTTGATTAGGTGTGAAAGGGCTCTTGTCTTGGTAACATGTTTTTTGTACAAAATGTAAAAAGCTTTGAGTTTATCAAAGAAACAATGAGTTTTAGTAAGAAAAAAAGTGTTGTTAATTTTTTTATATAATTTTTGATACGTTGAAACAAATTGAAATTAGGTAGCTACCTATTTGTTTAACTTAATAAAAAAAACTGGGTGCTTTAATAAATAATGTATAAATAAGTAATAATTTAGCCGCTTACCCTTCGAATGGGCCGTCTGCCAGTTCGCCACTGTTCCAAAAACAAATAAAAAATGTTAAAAAATTGTACAAAAGTGCAACTTTAAAAAATGGGGTCTTATTATCTGTCATCATCATCATCTCTTGTTTTTAGCTACAATCATTCTAAACTTTTATTCAACAGCCTATAAATGAAATATTGTTTAACCGCCCAAAGCATTATTTAACCATGTAAGTTTTTAACTCAAGTTATACATTATTTTCACAAAATGTGAGTGTTACGCCATAATAACGTTCACCGTTCAAGGTCCACCGGCGTACAATTTGAGTACCACTTACCATCGGTTGGTAATGTGGCAAGTCCAGTCAATGAAACCGGACTTTGTTACAGATTAGGTAGGTATATCTGCTTTTTTTTTACTCATGTACTGCGATTTGTGTGTTTTGATGCTTAGGTTTTTTAGGGGGCTTATAATTTTCTCCTAGCTGGGACATTTTAGGCGTTAGTAAAAAAGTTTAAAAATTATTTCAATTACCCATAAATTACCTATAGCGCAACGAATACCACGTCATTAGCTTTTTTGTTGTTTTTATTCAAATTATTCAGTCCAAATCATAAAAAAAGTCTTGCAAATATTATTATTGTTGAAAGTAAGTTATCAAAGTAGGTACCTATACTATTAATAAGTATTGATTTTTCATAATACTATCACAAGATAGTAGAACGAAAAATCAAGTTCAAACCTAAATATTTTCAAATAAGAACCCACTCACTTTCTTAAAACGCATGGTTTCTTATCAGATTTCCGAATTAGGTTCCAATTAGGATCCGCGGTATAAAGACAAATTGTCGTGGGAACACCGCAAATTATGAAATGAACATCCGTAAACAAAATAACCAATTAGCTTTAGAAAAACAACGGTTGGTACTAAGACCTTATTACTCCAACCTCTTTCCAAGAAACTTACAAATTGTGAAATTGAATTTGAATATTATTTGAATGTCGTTTGTAAGTAGTAAGTAATATAAGCATGTACAGTCAGCTGCTCAGATATGTATACACTTCCAAGTTTTTACTTTCATTTTACTCGGAACTTATCATATAAAAGTCTACGCACACATTTTTCATACTAAGTAGTCATCGTTCTTTTCAGCTTTTAGCTTTTTTAGCTACCCCAAGAATTCAAAAAGATATTGTTATAAATTATATAATTATTGTGGCGATGAAAATGAGTCTTTGAGATGAAATAACTTTCGGTAATGAGTGCATTGATTACGCGCTGATTAGTTTTTGGATGTCAATAATATAGTACGGTGTAATACTTTGATACTTTTAGTCTTTTATGATTGCGTAATGTAAATGTTTCGTGTTTTATTTAATACTAAAATGACATTGAAACAAAAACCCGACGTCATGACTTGATAAGATCTTAATTTGTTAACAACATGACCTGCGCCTGTGATCTTAAAATGTTTAACTTGACAAAATATTTTAAAATTATTCTTTGTTTCTTTTAAGTTTTCTATAAAAATATTAAGTTTAAAAAAATCTCACACACCACTGAGGACACCTAAGCAAAATTATCTATATCGGTAAAAAAATGCAGAAACATTTAAACACACTGGTGTAACATGGCGTGGGATTGAGTAATAGAAAAAATTATGATACTTCGTTTAATGGTCTAAGCTAGAACAACTTGACGGCATGTTAAAATATCTAAAAAACCTGTACAACGATGACTTGAGATACACATCAGGAAATATTCGACAGTAATTTCGCTTCAACGCGTGGACATTTAACATTTTATCGTCATGTTTTTGTTTTATTTCGTAAAACACGCAACGGCTTAAAACTGCCGAAAGTATTTCAATGTCGACGCTTATATTAAGTAATAAGTACTTAAATAACAAGATAATTAAAGCACTCGATAAAAAGCATAATAATAAAACAAAATGCAATAAAAATAATGCAATTGAGGATTAATACATTTGGCAGCTTGCTGATATAATTTTTTTATAAAAGTCGACAAGCTGTCAAATTGAAGAAAAATAAATAACTTAAAATTAAAAAAATATAAAAAATGAAACGTGCCCAGGTTCGAGATGCGATTGGTTTGATGCTTGTTGCTGCCGACAGATATCCGGGCTTGTCTGTACGAACCAGGAATGCGTGAAAGCCGGGTTCAGGCCAGGGTTCAGACCGGACCCTGGGCCTGGGAGGCCCATCACCCCGGGCAGGCCTCCAGGCCTCTGGTGGTGGTGGAACCCAGCGGAGGCCACTGCGTAGTCCATTGCTGCCACCGCTTGGTACGGCAACATTATCACTTGCACTAAAGTCTAATTAGTCCGATTCGACAGGTAATTCAACCCGCACTGTGCCACGCGTCATCGTTAAGGATCAAAAGAGTTCGGTAATAGTCAGTGACCCATTTGTAGTCCAATATGATTTAGTTGTTAGAGTTCACAGTCCCGGAAAATCTCGAGTCAATGCCGGATTCGCTCACAACTCGCTGAGGTCTTTCAGGTTACGAAGCTTTTCAGTTAGCAAACAAGGAGCCGCTCTATTTTCGTGAGCGATCATTTACGGGGCTAGCTATTCACAGGGGAAAAGTCACGCACAGCCACCCACTTAATAAATATTCCGGGCATATATCCGTTTTTACGCGGACGTGACCGGCGGGGTACTGTCCGATTTTCACGTACGGAACGCGCGGCCGATTATCGAAAACAGTTGCATGCGTCCCCCTCCTACGACCTCGGACGTGCAACTGAGGGCAAGCACGCGCGTCAAACGCGACTCTATCACACCCGGGCTAGACGCCGCGCCGCTCGGCTACTAGACAAGGACGCCGCTATACACGCAACAAGGACGCGATCGATCGGACGTCATCGCCAAGTTAAAAGCCTGCGTCGTTACACGGGCCGTAATAGGCGGTTACGTGATGGGGCGTGGCCTAACCTATTAAGTTGAATTGTCGCACCCTGATTGGTTGAAATTGCTAGTAGTCGACTACGTGATATGTTCAGGAATACGTTTATAGCTGGCGCTCATAGAATATAATAAGTAAGTTGTAAGTTGGATGCGCCACGGCAGCCGCCGGTGCCAGCTGGGATGCTGCGTGTTGCGGTTTGATTCCGAAGCGCGTAATGCTTTTTAATTATTACTATAGGGACCGTTAATGGGTTACATTACGTGTTTAGCTGGTCTTTGAATATTAAGCCAGGCGGTGGTGAATGAACGCTGGGTGGGCGGGGCGCGCCACCTTTAGGTATCGATTGATGAGGAGCTAACTTCAGCTGCGAAGCTCAAACGTCTTTTCCGTCTCACGTTGCGGGGTTCAGACTGAAGCTCTTATAATCCCGTATTGTAGCTTTAGTGACTGTTAAACGATCAAGACTATTCTGACTGAGTCTGTAACAGCATGGTACTGAAATTGTCAGAACATCCTACAATATCGTAAAACGATCAAGACTCTTCAAAAACACTATGATCATTTTGTTTTGACTTTTGCACCTCTGTCCACGCATTTATTTTCTTTGACTCAAAAAAATACAGTTTTTCGTACATTTCCCATTCTTTATCTACACGACTTGTACTAACTACTAGTTTCAGCTGTTTCTATGTAAAAAAATTAAGGTTGGACTATTTACCTCCAAGGACTTTTGTGCATTGGCAATCTACCGCTCCGTATTCATTTAGGGTCACACAGAATTAGACAACACCTTCTCGTCAAATTGTACTGACCGCTACCGCAGGCCGTCAGTATGTGAGACTCTTTTCTCCTACAGAGTAGAACCTTACCTAGAGCAAAAGGTCCTCAGTAGAAAATCGTTCTCAATGCGAATCGTAATGGGAGCGTAACGTCCTCAATTGAAAAAAATTATGTCTCTAAAAAGCAAAATGACTTTTCTGTCAAACGACCCTATCAGTCCTCTATCACAATTTCGAGAAGGAGGCCAAAAGGAGGATCCAGCTAGGGCAGCTAGGCTGGGCAGCGTTTGGGAAACTACGTCGAGTCTTCTCGTCATCCATACCGCAATGCTTGAAAACGAAAGTTTTCAGTCAATGCGTCTTACCCGTCATGACCTACGGAGCCGAGACATGGACATTCACGGTAGGGCTAGTCCACCAGTTCAGGGTCGCCTAGCGAGCTATTTAAAGAGCTATGCTCGGAGTTTCTCTGAAGGATACGATTTACAACGAATACATCCGACGGAGAACCAAGATTATCGACATAGCGCTGAGAATTAGCAAGCTGAAGTGGCAGTAAGACGGCCATATCTCGCGAAGAACCGACAACCGTTGGGGTAAACGTGTTCTTGAGTTGAGACCGCGACTCGGTAAACGTAGTGAAGGACATCCTCCGGCCAGGTGGGATGACGACCTGCGAAAGGATGCAGGCAAATGCTGGATGCGTCAAGCAGAATTCAGCCTGACGCATCTGGCATTTGCCTGCAGTCTTGTCTTAAGACAGGGAGCTATGGCACTCATTAGGGGAGGCCTATGTCCAGCAGTGGACTAGCATAGGCTGATGATGACGATGATGATGACCCTATCCGGCATGGGAACTGATTTATGGGATAAAAAGTAGCCTTGATTCCAAGATTTTCAGCTCGATCCAATTAGTAATTTTTGTGCGAAGAAGTAACAAACATCCATCCATCCATCCAAACTTTTGCAGTGTGATTCTAACTCTACTAAGTAAGTAACTTAAGTAGTCAGTTTGGTATGTCCCAATAGTAAAAAGAGTCGAAGCCAAGGCTCCTGTGTAATCAATACGCGAGTTCAAGTTCGATCACGTGCCAGCAGTTAGTATGCCACCCTGGTCTTTCTGAAACCCAAGCGTAGGCCCACTAGTCAGCTGATTTCTGGAAACAAACCAGACCCTTTATACGGGAATGATTGCTCGTTGGTATTTGTTTACCAATGGGCACGTTATCGTTGTTGGCTGTCACTTTATCGTTAATAAAACCGGCTAAGTGCGAGTCGGACTCGCGCACGAAGGGCTCCGTACCATTATCTAGAAAAAAGGCAAAATAAAACCGGCCGGTTTCTTTCATAAAGTTTCCTAGATTAAAATGAGGGGAAATACCTAAAAGCGAACACGCAGATGGCTTACCTGATGGTATATAAATGGGATATAAATATGTGGTATATAAATAGGATAATAATGTAGGTGGAGCTAAAACGACGTTTAAGTCGTAAGAGGTCCCAGATATTTTCGACAAGGCACGTGTCGATCTCGTTGCTTAGTTGGTTAGAGCGCACCTGTACTGAAGGTGAGGCGCGGGTTCGAATCCTGCCGAAATCGAATTTTTATGGGATATTAAAATGTTTTCGTAGAAGATTTACCCCAGTGCGAGTAACGCACTATAAAGCAAAAACTAAGAATAGGATAATCATCAGGTTCTGGTAAAGCCTGTGAAGACCCCAGGAAGATTCTGCGCTTCTGGACGGAGTTGGGCGCTAGCAGAACGACCAGGCACAATGGACCAATCCTAGTCTAAGTGCGGAAATCAGAGTACAAACAAACAAACAAACAGGTTCTTGGTAGGTATTGTCTTTGTCACAGCAATAACCTGTAGGGCTACGCGCTAGAAATGATCTCTTCGAAGCACTGCCTCGCCAATTTCCCAACTTCCGAGCAGGGCTTGGAATAGCGGTGTTTTCGAACACCTGGATCGACTGACATTGACGTGGTACCGGTGCATCTTTGGTATCGATACAAATCATACCGGTATTTTTTTAATTTTGTTTTATATTTTGCCAATATTATGCACGTGAAATATCGGTATAAACAATTCAATTTTGTGCAAGCGGGAGAAAAAACTTATTAGAAGATTTGTGTTCGTTGTTATTATTATTAACAGCGCGTCGAAAATATGCATCGTCGCGAGAATCGCTGTGAATAACCGGTATTTTTAGAGCAAAGTATCGATACTTCAAAAATATCGATAGGTACTCTAATTTATCGAAAACCCTTATTACCGCTATAGTACTGGTATTATTGGTACCAGTATCAAGCCTTGCTTTCGAGGGATTGTTATTTGTTGCATGATTCCAGAAACCTTTATTTAACCAGCACCAAAGTCTGTTTGAGGAATCGATGAATGAGTTCAAGTTCGATCACGTCTACGCAGTTAGTATGCCGCCCTGGTCTTTGAATGGTTGTAGGCACCAGTCAGCTGATTCTTGTTATGTTGGCTAACCTGGCTGAGTGGCATGTCAACACTTTTTAGATCCTGGTCGTAAAATTTCTACTGGATGTCTTAATCCTAATATAAATCCACGACGAGAATTCATGTCGGGTCAATCTTCAAATACCTTTTCATGAATATTGAACACCAGCTTCTGCCCAATTTCGCATTTTTGTAGATAAAAATTAGCTTTTTGTTAATCCACAGCTTTGACGACCTCTGTGGCGCGGTGGGCGAAGGTCCGCCTGCGACGCAGGAGGCTGCGGGTTCGATTCCCGCCGCTCAATATAAAGGCGATGGTTTGTGCCGTTGTGAGATGTTCGGGTGAAAACAACGTCAAAACTACTGAATAGATCTGGCTTAAATTTTGCACGTTTATAGTTCTGAACTTGTAATAAAGGCTACTATACTATTTATCCTGGTATAACGCGAGAGAGAAGCGAGCCGTGTATAAAATAACAAACAACTTTTGAATTTTTTCACCTCAAATAAGATACCTACACACAATACCCATATTAGCACATAAAGCACCAAACACAATGCTGCCAACATTATCACACAAACCGCTGTGAACGATACTGCCAACATTAGCACATAAATCGTC
The DNA here is from genome assembly GCA_947086465.1 of Eupithecia exiguata. Taxonomy (NCBI): domain Eukaryota; kingdom Metazoa; phylum Arthropoda; class Insecta; order Lepidoptera; family Geometridae; genus Eupithecia; species Eupithecia exiguata. Next base: position 3,512,211 of record OX352246.1, read on the forward strand.
CGTAAACGGTGACCGGAAGCCGCAAGTGGACTTCCGGTGAGGTCTAACTCGGATAGCCTTTACGGAAGGCATTGAAGCCAATGTAGCCATTGTTGGTCCCAATATTATTATTGGTGGCATATCTATGATTATTTAATTGACAATATAGGCAATATTTCTATTAAAGGTGCTCTAAAAACACAAAATTTATAATGATTCGTTGTATGGTGTTTTGGGTTTTCTTACATTTAGCCAAAGTTTGTATACGCGTAGATATACGCTTCTACAGAATAACTCCTAGTAAGTAGCAAAAGTTATCAGCAAATAATTTCAAACAAACTGTCAAAAACTTTCTGTGCAAAAAGGCATATTAGATATAAAATACCTGATTAACCGGTGGATAAAAAAAATTGGGACGGGTTTTGCTCCAACTCGAAAAATAACAAATAACAGGCTTCTTCGTCGCTTCTTTACTTTAATCTACATACCGAAGCGACAGAAATAAAAAACCATTTTATTTCCGTTTCAGTGTGTTTAATTTTAAGAATTTGGCCTTTTCTCAGTGAACATTTATTGTAAGTCATTATGGAAATAAAGATTTTTGATTTTGTTCCATGCGCCATTATCAAAAAATTATCACATTACCAAATTCGTTTTTGGTGTCAAAAACTTTTGAGTGGACTTTAGAATGGGGATACACAGGTGACGGCTGGCTGAAGCAACAGGAGGCCTATTATACCCACTAGTGGACGATGGCGTGCTCAACATGATGATTGGCTTCACAGATTTTGTCTTTAATAAGTACAAAGAGTTTCAATTACGATGTATGGTAGTTTAAAAAGTAGTTTGCACTCTCTTAAAAAGAATATCACAGGCACAGAAAATTATGTTACTATATTTTTTTATTATTGATTTACAATTTAATTTCCGACATGTTAATTTATGTACCTATACAATATGAATTTAATTTAATTTCAAACTAATGTATCTACTTAAATGCTAATTATTTTTAAATAAAACCCGCCAAGTGCGAGTCGGTCTCGCACACGAAGGGCTCCGCACCATTATCTAAAAAACGGTAAAAAAATCACGTTTGTTGTATGGGAGCCCCCTTGAATATTTATTTTATTCTATTTTTTAGCATTTGTTGTTATAGCGGGCAACAGAAATAGGTACATCATCTGTGAAAATTTCAACTATATCACGGTTCATGAGATTGCAGCCTGGTGACAGACGGACAGCGAAGTCTTAGTAATAGGGTCCCGTTTTACCTTTTGGGTACGGAACCCTCAAAATAGCTATTTTTAAATTGTACTATATTACTTCATTGTAAAACATTGATACTATTGTTTATTTGAAACGTAACCATTTCTGTTATCAATAAAGAACTTAAAACTTGCATACGGGCCTAACAGTATTATTTCTTTTTTTTTAAACTTCCTCTAAAGCTCAAGAAAAATTCAAGACATCTTTATTCATGCTCTGTCAAAGCCCTTCGCTTCAGGTACTTACTGTAAAATATTCTACGGATTTTGTTTTTTTAATGATTGTCACGGCATTATAGTCCTTACAACTTGTAAATAAGACTCAAGTAGATTGTGTTATTTATTGTTTTTGTAACGGTAAGTGTGAAGTAGTTAAATTGTGGCGATAATCAATAAAGAGATCGTTGTAGACACGGTCACGAAAATGTTGAAAATACGCGTTGGTACGCGGGGCGTGGACACGGTGCGAGCGGAAGCGGGTAGAGCATGAGCGGTAGCGGGGATTTCAGACAAGTCTTTTAAACTGACCAAATGCGATTAGGGCGTTCTGTAGAACCACTGCACTACATTTACATAGAGGTGGTTTATTTAAGACTTATTTCGAAGTCGACTAAAATGTCTGAATAAGCCTTCGCGTATAAGAAGGGGGAACAGGGGATTTACTTTTATCCAGGGGGAGAGAGTATCAGGCTTCTAAATAATTTGCTTTAGAGGCCAGTAAAACAACACTGTAATCTATATACAAACCAATTAAAACAGTATTTTTCTAAGCTTTTTTTTTATAGTTCCGTACACTTGACCTCGTGGCGCACTAGGTAGTGCGTTCCCATACTTAGTAGAAGGTTGCGGGTTCATATCCACTCGAGGTCGTAAATTTTCGGAATATTATTTAACTTCTTAGTATTTTTTAAGAGTATTTGTTAAGAAAATGACTATAACAGAATAATACAATATGCTTCATAGTAATTTAAATTTTATAACCGAATTCAAAAAATTCAGAAACTAGGAGGTTCTATGTTCGGCTGTATGTATTTTTTAAGTAGGTATGTTAGTCGATTTCTCTGTCATATATGGACCGATTTGGACTATTCTTTTTATTCCGAGGGATTAGTAATCCCATAATCCCGCAAAACGTAAAAAAACAGTATAAAACTAAGAAATTCGAAGTCGGTTTTAGTTTTTTTCCATCCATCCAATTATTTAGTATACTTACTTCGATCGCTAATCTTATCACTTGGGCCACACCCTGTCCAGCTAATCACGTCCGAGGCACCAGAAAACTTCTTATTGGATAATTCGTGATTTTCCATTTTTTTGACAGGTGCTTGAACCTGTCAATCGCACTTGACATTGAGTTACGTGCAGCCAATGGTGTTGCAGTTCAATGAACTAAATAGTGTTAGGTGCATTGACCTAGATTTCAAGACCTGTTGTGTCAGATAACATATAGGTAATAAACAAGTTAGGTACTTCTTGCCAGTCTAATTTCTGTTTTTTTTTTTATATTTTATAAGTATTGACTATTTTCTCTCATCTACATTTTCTCTAGGGCTACAATGACTCGGATTTTTTCAGAGGTCTCGAAAATGTACAAAAACTCAAAAGATTAACCTGAATTTTTTACTGATTGCTGTTACACTATCCAAGTTTAATATAGCATCATGTTATTTTTATTAAATACTGCCAATAGAAAATTAGAAATCAAAAAACGAGAACTGAGCCACTGTGTACCGCTAGTAGTACAGAGTGGCCCTGTGGTACACAGTGACTCTAATAGTACTAAAGATTTGAACGGGATGAAAATGTCAGGAAAATATAAGGAAAATCCGAGAAGAGACTTTTCTTTGACTGAGACAAACATCTTATTCAAAATGGTCGGCATTTTAAAACAGCTGCTAAGCGTTGTTATTTCTCACTCTGACTTAGGTATGTCAATAGAAGAAGACAGAGTGAGATATAGCGATATGCTATGCTAAGTTAGTATTTAGACTGTTATATTATGAGGGATAGAGCTAAGCGCTACATTTTGTAATAATCGATTTACCAAGAAACACGTTTTATATGAAGTCGTTAATTTAAGTCGTTTAGATAAGCCTAAGCGTTTCCCTTACTTATTTATCTAAGCCATTGCTGTTTTATTTGCTACAGTTAAATAAAACATTACAACAAAAACCACTGCCCACACACGACTAGCCACAACATTAATCGATTAAGTATCGATAAATCATAGAATAATTCAATTAATCGATTGATCGATTTCTTATGAATTACATCGGAGACTCCGATAGAATCTTTGATAAGATAAACTTGTTTTTTCTAGCGGCTTCTTATGCTTTACTTAGGTCTAAGATTTTTTTGAAATAGTGCTGACACGCACTTTGGGTATCTCTAAGAAATGAAATAAGTTCCCGAAAATTTCCGACACTCGAACCCGCCGAAATCGAAAATTTTTGGGAACTAGCAACTAGTTTGATTAATAGGTCCTTTTCCTGTAAATAAAGAAATGTAGATAAACACCTACGTAGCCACAGGGTAAGTAACTCGTAGTGGGCCATATAACCGTAGAGCTAAGTCTTTGCCCGCGTCGGAGAGTGAATATTAAGTGGAATCGATCGCCCTACATCCGATGGGTTAACGTGTAGGGTTCATTGTAGTTTCTAAGGACAATATCAGACATCAGGGATTGAAATAATTTGGGACTAGGACATAATATGTGACCTTGACTATTCCTGCCATAAAAGTTAAAAAAGTCAAAAGTCAATAAATGTATGTCTTTCATCATCATCAGCCTATATTAGTCCACAGCTGGACATAGGCCTCCCCTAATGAGTGCCATAGCGCCCTGTCTTCAGCTTGCCGCATCTTTATTTCTTTAGGCTTACAAAAAGCACTTAGACAAGTCAAATTTTATACATAAACAACAACTTAATAAATAGTCATTATCAAACAAGAAACAAAATGTTATTAATTTTGTTCGCTTCAACTTTTTATTTTTAATTTCGAAGTCATATGAATAAAAATCTGTCTTTTTTATGTCGTACGTATTTATGGACACATAAAACGCTATTGAAGCATAAACCAGTATTTTCTGTTTCAGGGATTTAATTTATCTTTGTACACGTAAAAGTGACAACCGCTGGGGTAAACGTGTTCTTGAGTGGAGGCCACGACTCGGCAAACGTGGTGTGGGATAACGATTTGCAAATACTACAAACAGATGCTTGATGTGGCAAGCATATCGATATGGCGCTTATTAGGGGAGGCCTATGTCCAGCAGTGGACTAACATAGGCTAATGATGATGATCATGAGACATAAAAGTGGGTACTGACTGATGTTGTGAAGCGTAATGTAACGTTTTACATTACACAACCTACAAAAGCTTTTGATGAGATAGATATACCTAAGGCGTCTCTTATTCTAGTTGTTTTCAATACTTAATACTTTGATAGCTTGATAGATACCTACCATCCTTAGTAACAAAGAAAATTACAATTCATTACTAGACCAAAATAAGAACTAGTATTTACAATCGAAACAATTGAGCTAACTGCAGACTGTTGCAACCAATCTACAGGTAGCTCAACTGATCCATATCAATACCAGTCTGAAGCGTGCCCAAGACGCTGGCTGCATTGCCCCGTTGTATGGCAATGCTGATGCGCTGCGCCAGATACTCACCAGCTCGCGGGCCACGCGTCGCTTCGACCAGACGCTCAGATATATTTTTTAAAACCCGGTGTGCCATGGTACCCCACGGATCACGGGTCTCTACTCCAAGGGGAGCAAATGCGTTGGCTCTGTCGAGACCTGCATATTTGCGCCTCATGAGAACTCAGGCTAAAAGATGAACGTGATAAAAAATGAACCATGCCAAATGGCGATACCTACCTACCTAATAAACTACATAGTCAAGACAACATGAAGAAAAAAAATACCCACTACGAAGTAATAATACGAAACAAAAGCTATCTAATGAGCGGTCTTATACCTTAAAACAATCATTTCCAGACAACCTTAGGCTGTAAAGTTTTACTACACATATGAGTAAAATTACCCCATACACAGGAAAGGCACTGTTATCATAAACCGTAAACCATAACATTCACTTAAGGGCAAATAAACATGTCCAATACAAGTCAGGAGGGTTTATCTTTACCCACTTACCCCAGAATTAGGGTACGAAACACACATTAAGATGGCAACCCTGATACTTCGATATGAATTAAGATATTCTAATTTTAATTGCCTGCCTGCTAGATGGTTCTTGTGTGTGGAAAAATCTGTTTAATTAATACTTTTTACTACATTTGGCCAGAGAGATATTGTATTCCTTACTGCTAAGGAATTGGAATGCCAAGTTAAAAAGTTACTTCACTGGCAGCCAGAAACCTTCAAACTTACGGATTACCTAAGTACTGCTTGCTGTAAGAAATGAAATAAGTTCCCAAAAATTTTCGGTTTCGGCGGGACTCGAACCCGCGCCCCAGCCTCAGTACATTACAGTTTAACCAAACCTGCTCAAAGACCAAAGTTACATTTAGTTCGTTTGACGAGAGGTGTTGCCTTTGCTCAATTCTACGCTTGCTGGGCTGGACAGTTGGTGGTAACATTTTCCCGACTAGTAAATCTTACCCAAGTGATAATACAGTTGGTTCACCATAAAATCTACATCATTAGATATGCAGTAAGACCTTTCTTATTTGATTTTGTATGTAGAAGTAGAAACAACAAATTTTTCTAAATATAGGAGAAATATTGATATATTATTTACTGAATTTTGACAAAATCCAATATCACTGATCTGCAAAACCAAAATAAAACAAAACCAGAGACATATTTCGAATATAGGCAACGACTTCGAGTAATATTGCATATGCATACTGTCAATTAACCAAATGCTAACTAGCGCCTGACCTACAAGAAATCCCTCTTTAAGAAACAAGATCTGCAAAACCAGAAATATATTTCGAATATAGGAAACGACTTCGAGTAATATTGCATATTGTCAATCAACTAAATGCTAATTAGACCTTACCTACAAGATATACACCAAAAACAGATAACATCAAAATAGCCAATAATGTTTACATATGAGGCCAATTACAGCATTCGTGTAATGATATACATTCTTATAAATAAATTAATAAAACAACCCTGAAGGGTTGAGATTTAAAGCTCTGATTACGATGTAACCCTTCCACCCTTACTGTTTAGAGATTATCTTTAAGGGCTTGAGGGATCACGGAATGGTTTTTGAACTTGACTTAGAAAATGTTTTATGGTATTAGGTTAGGGGCCATTCTTACGTAAGTAAGCTTTACCCATAACCTAATACATATATATGTATAAACATATATATATATATACTACAATTGTCCAGCGGTCATAGTCTTCGTTGAAAATGGAAGCCGCTATAGCCGAAACTCGCTTTGGAGGTCATCAATGCTTCTGTTCAAAGATCTTTATTCGTGTTACCTATGAGAAACTTTAGCTAAATATTATTAATTGTATCAATTTTTATCATTCTTGTTGTCTAGTAGTATTACATCCTCAGTTCCACTTTTAATGTCTTCAGGTAGCCTGTTATAGAACCAAATAATTTAATTTTACTTGAATACAACGTTTAGACGCACATTGACTAATACGCATAATGACCAATGAAAAAAACATCATGAATACGCAAATTGACCAATCGTATAGTGATTAATACGTAAAATGACCAATAGAAATAACATCATGAATACGCAAAATGACCAATTTTTTAACCTCGACGCAAAAAGATGGCAACTGAATCAGAAAATGTCAATTATGTCAGATATGACGGAAAAATCAAAAACAAATAAAGTATGTATTCAACACCTTGGATTAACTAACCTTTTGATCAGAATTTTTGATCATATCTAAAAATGGATTTAATAGGGGAACATTTGACCTGACCTGTATCATAATATCTATGTTTTTTTTAAGTTAAGGGAGTGAAGAGTGAAGTATTCTTATGTATTCCTTATGTAAGAACAGACACCAACTGGTCGTTTCAGATGTGTTTGTGGTCGTGATTATTATCATTCATACTATTTTCGCTATTTGATTAATTTCCTTTTTGTGTCAAAGAAGATGACATGTTTGCGAAAAGCTTAAGTAGGAAGATGACATAGGTGGCGCTAACGGCGCTAGAGCCGTAAGAGGTCCCAAAGATTTTCGACGAATTGACTAAAGCTTTCGTGGCTTAGTTGGTTAGAGCACACGCGTACTGAAGGTAGCAAGCTCGAGTCCTGCCGAAATCGAATTTTTTTGGTAACTTATTTAGTTTCTGAGAGATTACCCAGAGTGCGAGGGCTTACGCATTATAATATAAAACCTTAGGGAGATGACGGATAATAGAGGAGAGTAGAAGAAAAATACTAATAAATGCGGTGCCGTCCGGTCCTCACCAAGCATGGGATGAGGACCAGAAAATGATGGTGATGATGATGTTAGTTTTTTGTATTCGTTTTCAAAATGCAGCCAGAATGCATACGAAAATAATATTATTTAGTGACATACTTAACAATACATCAAAATTGACCTGCAGCGGGTCTATTCAAATAAAGCTTGTCTATCCAAAATTTCTGTATGGCCTTTGACTTTTATTCCACCTCTTCCCTTACAAAATTACTCACAGTCGGCAATTTTACCCCAACATCCCGCCAGTAGCTCGTAACACTGTGACAACAGAACCACCGGATATGAGTTTGTACATCAGCTATTCAGTCCACGTGTGCGGTGCTTAGTTAGGGAGGGAGCTTGATTGATCCGCGGAAAACTCCGCGCTTCAGGAGGTTGTAAGCTTTTGTTCGAGCTTTTTGACACTTTGTTGGTAAAACAAAAGAAGTTTGGTATAATTATGGTTCCTTTGTTTTTTATACCTCAGTGGTAGCTTATGAAACGTCCAGAAGTATAGTATTACTACTTGCAGCCCGCGGATTCGCCCGCTTAGAAATTTATGTCTTTCATAAAAAAAAAGTATAGCACACTTCCTAGGGGTAATTTTGTAAAAATAAAATCTACATGATTCATTATATGAATCATGTAGATTTTATTCATTATATGATTCAATGTACTAGGCGATTTGGAGATATCTGTAATGTTATCTTTTTAAATAAATAAATAATTTACTTTATGATTTATTTATACTGAGTTTTGACAGAATCGAACCAAGGAATAATAATTTTGCATAGAAACTTTACCACCCCTTTTAACCCCCTCAAAGGTTATATTTTGAAAATTAAGTTAGCCTAAGTGTTATTCTACCTAAACTATCTATAAATTCCATCTATAAATAAAATAAATAAATAAATAATAGCGAACGATTCACACAGCATTATCTAGCCTCAAGCCAAGCAGAGCTTGTGTTATGGGTACTAGATAACTGATATACATAAATACATACATTACATAGAGAGATATTTTTTATCATACATATAAAACGACCAGAACACCCTGAACAAATATCTGCAGATCGTACAAACATTGGTCCCGAGGCGGGAATCGAACCCGCAACCTCCTGCGTCGCAGGCGGACCTTCGCCCACCGCGCCACAGAGGTCGTCATCTATATAAAGGTTAAGTAGTTACATAGATACGTGGTACAAAAATTAACTCAAACTTTCGCATTTATAATAACAAAGGATCATTATGCGTGGTCGAGACCCCTCAGGACGACTTTGTCCACTTCCTAACTTGACCACTTCCTAAATCGTCTTGTTCTTTTACTGCATTTTCACTCCTCAAATCCAACTTTTGTCTACTTCCTAAACAGTCCATTCCCAAACTCGTCATTTCCTAACTTGTCCAACACGTAGGTAGGTATCACACTGAAAGATTGTTTATCTATATTAAGCCTTGGTCTTTTGATCATTTCGCAGTACGCTGCGCACTGAGTACTTCACCGTATTGACGCAGACATCGACGGAAAAAAAACTCTAGACGTTTTTAGGGTTCCGTACCCAAAGGGTAAAAACGGGACCCTATTACTAAGACTTCGCTGTCCGTCTGTCCGTCTGTCACCAGGCAGTATCTCATGAACCGGATAGTTAGACAGTTGAAATTTTCACAGATGATGTATTTCTGTTGCCGCTATAACAACAAATACTAAAAAACAGAATAAAATAAATATTTAAGGGGGCTCCCATACAACTAACGTGGTTTTTTTTGTCGTTTTTATAGATAATGGTACGGATCCCTTCGTGCGCGAGTCTGACTCGCACTTGGCCGGTTTTATAAATACTAATATGTGCCCGGCATCACAGTGCAAGAGACCATGTCTATAGGTGTGTCTCGCTCGTGTCATATTCGAGATTTTTTTTTGCGATATCTAATTCCTAACATCAATCCAAAAAAGAATCATGAAGTCAAACTGCGTAACATTAAACTGCAAGGACATTTTTACTAATTTCCTCAAATTGCCGACTCCAGTTTAAAGAAGATTACATTAACTCCCCTTCTTTAACATTTTTCTCGCTCCGTCGACTGTACCACAGTCTAAACTTAAACGGTTATATCACTCTTGCTTCCTCATCAGCCCTCATACGTCTACGCGTGCCTCGCCCTAATAGCCAGGCCACACTCTCCGTCTTGCCTTGCGCAGTCCAATCTGTGCGATCATGACTGTATAAAAAGACGGAACACCGTACCTACTATAGCCAAACGTTCTAGAAAGCTTATGCAAACTAGACTGGGCAAACCTATATTGTTATCAGTGGTATCAGTTTTTTTTCAGTTTCTATTCATAAAATGTTTTTGTTGTCATAAAATATCTAGCATTCTAAATCGGAGTATAGCACACAGTAGTTATGGAGTAATCCAGAAATTTTACCTTTTTTTCATGTAGACCACCTATACTTACGCTTTTTGTATCTCTAGCAAAATTACAAAATAACTATTTAAGGTAAGATGATAATATGAAAAAACTCAAAAAAATAACTGAACTCAATAAAATGGCGGCTCTGTTGGATATGCTATGATAACAAAATACTTACTGTTTTTTTCCGAATCACACAGCTATGTCTCGCTTCACTGTGCCTGTAACTGCATTTTTCTTTTTTTCTCGTCACTAATAATAAGGGAGTAAGTGGATTTTTTCGAAACGCCGAACTCAATAACGCGGAGCAATTTTTCAATTGGCCGTGTTAGAGTTAGTAGACACCTTTGAACGGTTTCATGTAACAAGCACCAAGATGGTTTTAACCTGTTTGTTTTATCAAGACTTTGACGGCTGAATAAGATAAAAAAAACGTAAAGCTGGACAGTCCACACAGCATCATCAGAATCTATCCCCAAAATAAGCAGAATTTGTGTTGTGCGTAGAGTCGTGATAAACCTAATACAATGCAATACATTGATGAATACCTACTTTTTAATATACATAGAAAACACCAAGGACACAAGCATCGTACAAACATTTGTCCCGAGGCGGGAATCAAACTGGCAACCTCCTGCCTCGCAGTGGATCTTCGCCCGCTGCACCGAGGGCGTCATATAAAGATAGAAACCCGAACCCCAACCTATATTATCTATGTTCCGGAGAGGCAGAATTAGCTGTGGACAAAGGTATGGGTGGTCATGGCTAAATAGGTGGGCTTTTTAAATTGTTCTTCCGCTTTGTTTTAACCTGACAAGAAAAGAACCGAAAACGAATAGAAATTCTTATAAAAATATGATAAAATTTTATATGCCCTCCTATAAATGTTTTTTATTAGAACTAGTTGGAGAAACATGGAATGCATGCTAAAAAAACATTAAATAGGTCATTATTAACGAAGATTATCCTCTTATATAGCTGTTGTTATATTACAATAGTCTGGTCTAAATCAGGATTTATACTGACCAGGCAAATAATATAAAGTGCTTTTATGTGTATAGCTTAGTAGGATTTGTGTAAATATTTCATTGTGTTAGGGCCATTTTACTTCTTGGCATGGTTTTGCATAACACCATTCATTCGTTGCGACGATTTGCATACAATTTTTCTTTCTTTCAATTTCTTCTGTGTAGACTTTTCATTGTCAAATTTGTTTAAAAGTTTTACTTTGAAAAATTTACGCACATAATGTAAATTGTCAATATACGTACGTTTTACTGCAAAAAATAAGGAAAATTCGCTATTCGAAGATGTCGTTATTTCGACTAACCTTATTATGATGTATAGAAAATCAAATTAAACCTTTTTTACATTATTAAAGTTAAATAGGTAGTTAAAGGGCGTACGAAATACTAACTAATGAAATATATTTTAAAATATTGCGATATTTTTTTAATAATAGCAATTTAAGCCATTAAAAAAAAGAATGCCAATGACGTGTTGACAGCCGGAAAAAATTCGACCTACCCACAAATGCTCGCTCCGGTGGCACTGAGATGTAGAGTTATAAAACATAGAGTCGATACCGATTGCAAGAAATGGCTATAGATAAACAAAGTTAATAGTATTTTATATAATTACACAGGTTATCTTCATTGCCTATAAACTTAAAACAAGGAGCTGTACCCAACTAAGTAGTTTTTTTTGTAATTTTGTACGTTTTGCTCTTTTTTTAATGAGAACATTATAGTTATATTTATTTTATTTTAAAAAGAATATTGGACAATCCACACGGCATTATAATACATATAACTAAGCTAAGCAGAGCTTGTGTTACAAGGGTAAACTTAATAGGTACAATACACATTACTGCGAATGTAAGCAGTCGGCTTACCTACTAGGTACTAGGTACTCGTAACTGCGTATTCTATAGACACTTCTAAAGCGTTTGTAGCTCTACAAAGTTTACCCCCTCGGTGCTACAAGAGCAATCTTGTGGGTGACACGGAATAAAAAATAACTCGGTTAGTTTTCTTTTAGACATGACTTTTGCATTACGATTCTTTTTCTGATTTTTAACAATTTCATACAAATAAAATTGCTTTAATTCCTTCCAACTAATATTTTATTGATACGTTTGAGTTTTAAAAGTAAGTCAATTGATTAATTACAATCTGTGATAGATATGTAATTGTTTAACCATGTGGCATGTCACGTCCACATTTTTATCCAAACACGTTATTAGTACGTGTACCTAGGTGTGTATTATGTTTTGACCCAAGTAGGTCGATAAATGTGAACTGCTTCCTTTCTTATTGTGACAAGATTAATAAAATGTTATTTATATATTTGAGTTTTTTAGCAAAAGGGCATGGCGTTTGCTCGAGTGATAATTTTGACCTAGCAAGTATCTACCGTTATCATGTTTTAATTGTAACTAGCATTTATTTTATGACCCGGATTCACTCGCGCGGTACAAATAATAGAGCTATATTAACACTCAATTAAGTAGGTACCCATTTTACTCCAAATACATTACTATTCCATACTATACTATATTATTGGAACATGTAAAATAATATTTTTGGAATGTACAAGGTATGAGTCGCGTATGACAAAATGTAGTAGGTAATCTAAGCAAGACAGTAGGAGAGCGAAAGACTATCACATTCTTTCCCAATCATTATTTATGCGACTTATACCTGGCTGTTTTAAAATATTACAAATTAATTGGTTTATTTCTCTTACAATATTAGATCACATCTGCGTAGATATCGGACATTGACCTCGCTGGTATAATTTAACGTTAGCTAACTATAGCGTAAAAATAAGTTGTTTTGGGTCGACAACGTGTCGAATCTGTCTCTACACACGTCCACTCAAAACATAGGAACAGGAACATACCTATGTATGATAGATTACATACAGAGTAACTTTTAATAAAAAAACACTCATTAGGTATTTTTTAGGGTTCCATACGCAAAGGGTAAAACGGGACCCTATTACTAAGACTACGCTGTCTGTCTGTCCGTCTGTCACCAGGCTGTATCTGTAACCATGATAGTTAGACAGTTGAAATGTTCACAGATGATGTATTTCTGTTGCCCCTTTAAATACCTACTATAAAATATAATAAAATTAATATTTAAGGGGGCTCCCATACAACAAACATGATTTTTTTGCCGTTTTTGTAGATAATGGTACGAAATCCTTCGTGCGCGAGTCCGACTCGCACTTGGCTTGTTTTATTTAAAAATCTTGTACAAAGGCTACATGAAACAATCAAAATCAATAAGTACCTAATTTAAAACATTTCCGGATAACATAAATGGAAAGTTAACCCTGACCAATGCATTTGGTTGGAGAAATTATCGAAAAAAAACACTTCCTGCAGGAACAAGTGTATAAAGGGGAGAAAATTAACAAGATTACGATGAAAAATTTCTCGCTTACAAAAAACAAATTCAAGCATTCCCACCCACTTAATATTAGCATTTTCATTAAATCGCGACAAAAACTCCTTGCTGCATTAAAAGAATACTCAACTACGCCCTGGGGTCCTTTAGACCCGCGCGCAGCGGAAATTTGCAAGATTTATCTGAATAAATTATTTTTACTCACCTGCTGTGAAGGGTTAAGAAATTTATGGTTTTACACCGTAGAAAAAATGATAGAGTGTCGTATAAAGTTGTAGAAAAAAGACTTAAAGACGTACATAAGATTATGTATAAATCTTTTTTCTACAATAGTAGAGTACTACAAAGTACGTAAAATATAATTTCTTACTCAGAAAATAATTCTATTTTCTGGTTATATTTATTTGGGAGATCTATTGCTACGTACCCGTTGAGTAGATATATTACTATAATTACCCCGTCCACGAATTTATTTTATATTTGGCGTACATATATAAATACTTACTAAAGTGTAAGATGAAAAAAAAAACTTTAAAACATGACATCATCGCTATTTCAGAGAAATCGATTCAAACAATGAGCGAAAGACTAGCAGGAAATAGTTTTATATTCTTAAAACAATTGCAAATAAATCTCAGCTTTTCCACAAAGGACTTTCCACCTTTCCGCTTTTATTACAAAGCTCAAATTATTAAAAACAAAGCTGCAGTATTAGAATACAGCAAAAGAGGTCTGTATACCAGAACTCTTTCGTTCGAATTTCTATTTTCAAATGTTGATACTTTAAGTCCATTTGAAATTGAGATCGTGATTGGTGATTTTGAATTTGGAATTCAGTGCGCGGCGTCGTTGATAGATCGGTGATGGCTGCGACGTAAGGCCAGCGGGTTTCGAGTGCATTTGACCAGAAAAATTGGCGTACGTGGCCTTTCTGATCCGCGTCGCCGGAAGGATTAAATATTGTGAAGAGCTTTTCTCGATATAGAGGAAATGAGATAATGCCATGAGGTAAAAGTATGCAATATATTTACTTTTTACTATATTTATACTTTTGACTATATTTTTACCATATTCTTTACTTGCTTACAATACAACCTACCAAAGCAGTAGGTTTGTTTCCTGTAAGTACATGTAGATTAATAATAACTGATATCGTTAAAAAGTTTTCGTTACTACATAATAATAATTATTATTATACTTTTAAGATTTTGGGATTCGTACTTATTTCAACCAATATTTTTTTTTGGCTGACTACAGTACTGGCAGTATTTTGTGTCTTCGTTGAAATTCGTATCCAACCATCTTAAATGTTCTATCTCAATCGATCAATCCTCTTTCATCAAGTATGAGCGAGACAACAATACGGATTCTATCACGGATCTTCACTCGTGCGTGCTTTACAATGCTATCGACTTAGCTGTGCAGCTGGCCGTAGCTTGCATCCACATGACATGACGCACATGACATCCGTCGTCTTGTTTTTCGTAAGGTGGTAGGTCGCAGGTTGGCACGAGTTTTTATTTGTGATTTTAATTTTCTGCGTTCCACAAGCAATAAAACCAGCGGAAAAGTAATTTACCGCAAATCGTTAATTAACCATAAATATATTTATATTTTTATAAAAATTAACATGTTTCCAAATGCTGGGAGCATTAGGGAAAATGATCATCTAAAGTACAAAATCTCTTGTTTTTCCAAATGTTCCAAAAAACCAGTGAATCGAAGTTGGTTTTATCATGACTTCATAGAAAATGCTTTACGATTTGCGGTAAAATTACTTTTTTGCTAGTTTTATTGCTTGTAGAACGCGGAAAAAATTTAAACCACACAAAATTATTAATCTCGCACCAACCCGCGTCGAACCACCTTAAGCCGAGTACCTACTGGCCAGTTTTACTGAGTGTAATGTAACGGGTGATTGCAGCACACGGCGGCATATCATGCTCGCTGCGAATGATACATTACTCCCCGTATCACCTATCACCTTTATGGAAGTTCACTAATATACCTGGTTAGCTGTCAACTCAACGAATTAACCTAATATTGGAGTATTATTATTATGAAATCAGTAACATTGGTATCATGAAAAAAAAACAATCATGAGTTTGGTACTAGTCGCAATGTGGACAAAGGTCCACATTGTCCCTCACCTCACCTCACAAAACCTCACTCTTTCTTTCTTTAACAATTTCATTGCCCTGGTCCTTCGCCCTTTATTTGGACTGCACCGCAGAGGCTGGGCAGTGTATGCGTTAATCTCTATCCCTGGAAGTTATGGGCCAGTCAAGACGGTGATAATGATAAAGCATCCCAACCAATATCTGTTGTGGTCTGCTATTTAGTTGTTCATAATTCAGTGCGACTTCGACGATGAAATGTATTTTTGTAATGCGCAAAGAGCAGATAAGTTGGTAGCACTTTAAATGGAGTACGATCAGTGACTGTTTTTTAATCTGTGGTTTGTATGAAACTGACGTGTTCTTCTTTTTGAATGAATGAAATAATTGATGGTCATTCATGTGATCATATTACGTAAATGGATATATTATTTGACTTTCCAGCAATAGGTTAGGAACTCTGAGACTTTTAGATTTCTGAACCCTGAAGAAAATTTTTAATATCTCATAGGGCACGTGACATACGAAGTGATGCAAGTACTATCTTTAAGAATAGTTCAAGCACCAAGCTTTGATGCAGTACATATTCAGTATTTATTACTTTTATTGCTTACTAACTGCTGTCCGCGGCTTGCCCTGCGCTTTTCAAGTATTCTATGTTTGTCATCCTAATTTCATTTAGATCCGTTCAGACGATTAGGCGTAACAGGCAAACAGACAGACAGAGTTACTTTAGAATGTATAATATAATAATAATAATGCTTGGACAATTCACATAGCACACTTTAGCCCCAAGCTAAGCAGAGCTTGTGTTATGGGTACTAGATAACTAATACAATAAAAATACATAGATATTTTTACTATTCGTAGAAAACGACCAAAACACCCTGAACAAATATCTGCAGATCGTACAAACATTTGCCCTGAGGCGGGAATCGAACCCGCAACCTCCTGCGTCGCAGGTGGACATTCGCCCACCGCGCCACAGAGGACGTATAGTATGTATAATAAGAAAAAATACAGGTAGGTACAAAATAAAACAGACGTAGATTGTTCACCTGTAGTAAATAATAAGTCGTGCATTTAAGCTCCGACTGTCATGAATGGAAAAAACCTCACTTTAAAATATTTTATTTCCGTAATACTAAGTGGGAAAACCACATTAGTTTTCCCCAATGCGTGCGTTCAAAGAAAAATCCATCAACGCCTCTAGAATCTGTCAAAGCACCTAATTCTGTAATCATTTCCCGGTGGAGTCTACGGGTAGGAGCGAGTGGGAAGATGGCACGGGCGGTGAGACAGAAAGAGTCGGATGTATGGTCGTCGAGTAGTTGAGGATTGTTATACATGAGGTGATTTCTACGAGATGTTTTGAATTTCTCATTCTTCGAATGTTTGATGTGTATTGTATTTAACCATATTAGGTTTAATACAATACAAAAACAATTTATCGTGCAGTAACAAAAAAACAGGTAGAAAAGTCACCTAAACTTTATTGGGTACCTACCTAACCTAACCTATTGATAAGCGATAAGGCCGCCTTTTGTACTGTATAATATGTTTTATTTAGTTATAAGATTTTTTATTCATGTTTTTTTGTTGTACAATAAAGTGTTCATTCATTCAATCATTCATTTTGTTGATCTCCTCAAGTAGGTAGTAACTATTGTAGTACAGTAGTTAAACAATGTGAAAAAACTTTTGAAACTGTCATGGTTATTAACATAGAAATCATTTAGAACGGGATATTAACCATGATTAGATTTTTGAGTTTTCCAATATTTTGGCACATCGCACAATTCGATCTGATCTCGACTGATCGAGTTGCGTTCGAAAGTGAAACCGGTGGTAGTGGTAATTTTCGTAGCAAAAGACAAAGAATGAGGGTAGATCGGTATGTCTGCCAATAAAAACCAACTCGCAGTGACTTTAGTTCTTCCGTGATCATGGCGCATGAAACTGTGCCGAAATATTGGAAAACTCAAAAATCGAATCATGGTAAATATCCCGTTCTAAATGTTTTTTATAAAGTGGAAAAAAAATTACAGATATTATCAGATTCACTAAAGTCTTTTCGAAGTTTTATTGATATTCCAAGCTAAACAATAACTGAATAATAATCCGTAAAATACACATAGCTATTATTTTAACCGACCGCGCTGTTACGGAGCATTTGTACTCATTCACAGCGAGCATGAAACGTCAAAAATCCGTCTCTTTGCTCATCGCAAGCGCCATCTTTTCCCGGATACCGGATTCCCTGGATGAACGCTCGCTGTGTGTTACTTAACATACATGTTATCCGCCCCGTAACACCGGTCAGTACCCATTTATCTGGGGCAAGATGTATGTCGGGCAGGCCCTGAGTGTAAAATTTTGTAGTTATCTGAGTCGAGGAGGAACCAAATCTACCTTATTTCCCTAAATAACTCAGAGCTTACAAAACTAGGTGCATCAGACACAGAATTTAATCACACTCTTAACACAAGTAGATGAATACAATATCTCACTAAATAAATTCACTTGCTGACGGAGTTTACTAAAATTAAAAAAGCTTCTGCGAAAAATATCAGCAACGAAAAACCCAGCAATTCTCCCACCATTAATAAGAAAAGCGAGATAAAAGTTATCGCACACAATATTAATTTCTTTGCGCATTAATCATCCCGTTTTATCACGGGACACTTTTAATTTGCTAGCTCCAGGGTTGATTCCTCAAGTTGTTTTTCATTTTATTTGTTTGTTTTTTGTATGCACTTAGCTCCAATTTGAAATAAATGTTTGTTGCTTTTTATTATTATAAGGATGGAATAGAGGGATGGCCATTTGGACCAGATGTGGGATGACCAGAGCTTCATCATCAATCATACTTAGTAACAAAAGTGTGAAAGTTTGGGGGTTTCTTACGTGACGAGTCATAATCTAAAATAGTCTTGGCTTAGCATACATGTAGGTAGGTAGGTATGAGAGCCATTTTCAAAAAAACTGAACATACACCGTGATTCGTTTAACCACTTTGCAGCTTTGGCGTGAATAGGTTACAGACAACATTTTCTTGTGAATAAATAACTGATCTCAACAGTATTATTCCAAAAGTCTTAGATAAATACTTTCTGTGTATTATGTTGTAGACTGAAAGATTTAACATAGTTTTGGCTTAGCTTGCATTGCATACCTGATGCAGTTTCTCACACTAAAGCCAGCCCTCCTCAGGCTGCAGGTAAGGCGAAAACCGCATTTTCCCATTGTAAAAAAAAGGTACCTACCTACCTACTTGTAGGCAGACTGCAGACTAAGCTATATCGTAACCAGTCAATATAAAAATTGCGTCAGCTATTAGTTAAGCTTATCTAAGTTGGCTTAGCTTTCGTTCCAATCCGGGTTTGAATTTCATTGGTACGAGTTGCAAAAACTTTTACAATTTGTCAACTCGACCGTTCGAAAATTTCAGAGTCAGGTGACCAACGAATCATGAATACCTACAATTGGTCACAGAATAACTGTAAGATACTAGTATAGTAGTGAACATTATTGTGTCAGCAAAGGGCTAAAAATATATTTTATTGCACGGAATGACTCTCTGGGATCCTTATATCGCCCTCCTGTTACCAAAAGGCGCCTATCTCAAATTCCATAAATACCTATCGGATTCAAAAGCAATTATCACGAACAGCTACCGTTCTCAAGGCAATAAAATGTTGAAATTACGAGTTTTATGAAAAGGCGGTTTTTGTAGAGTAGGCTATGATGGTGGAGTCAGGATTGATACCTCTTTGGTGGTAGTGGGGGATGGTGATAGGTTAGTGTGGATAAGACTGCGTGGGTTTCGATGACGTTTAATGATTTAAAATGCTAAAACATGGAAGTACTTACCTACCTAGATTTTGGGTATTGCATAAATTTTATGTAAAAATATGGTGTAAAAAATTTCGAGTGCAAAAAAAATGATATAGGTTTTTTTCGTGATAAATATCTATTTTTAAAATTTCTTTATTACCTTAGAACTTAATTCGATCAGCTTCAAAATAGCTTTTAAATAGGAATTTCAAAGATATTTGTATTTATAGTTAACATTTAAAATACATTTCTTAAAACTACATGGGATCTTGCCTACGTAAATAGTAAATACCGACTATGTACTAATTATATTTTTATTATAAGCGTGACATTTTTATTATGGATGTATTTCTTGTTTTTATCCATATCCACCCAAACATTTCCACCTTTTCAAAGGTGCCCATTTTGTCAACAAGGCATTGTGGTGCGCGGGCGCCGGGTTTACGACGTCGTAAATCTACGCGTTATGATATCGCGTCATCTACGTCACAACACTCAGGTGTCGACCCGGTCGAGATTTCGGGAGAAATTCGGCCAGTTCTGAACAATTTTTTTGTTTTATCGTATTAGATATTTTGGTGAATACTAATAATTTTGGGTAGTAACAAAATCAAACAATGTTTATTAACAAAGAAAATTACAATCAAATAATACAATTAAATTAAAACAAGTATTTACAATTGAAACAATTGAGCTAACTGCAGACTGTTGCAAACAATCTACAATAATGTGAGCTAAAAAAAACAGAGTTAATGTCTTCTAGTTTTATTCCTTGTCAATGTACTCTAATTCCATCAACGTAGATTTTCAATAAACATAAAAAATATTGTCGGTCGATATCATAAACAGTCAAATTATGTAGGTAGGTAGATATAGGTAACTACTTCTAAAATTTTGTTTATTTTTGCTTGGTCTTGCGTCGCTTAAAAACTTCTAATTTATTACATGAAAATGATTAAATCACAAAAGTCATTCATACCTACGCACTTGTTACAAACTTATATTACCTTACCTACATGCAAACACCTACACGACGCATACAATGACAGGACGTTATCATCTGTTCTAAATCAAATAAGATTATAAGTCCTACACAAAACACCTACATTTATTCGTAAGATGAAATAGGCCGAATAAAGAAAAAAAAAGAAAAAGCATTCATTACAAACACAAAAACCAGCCAAGTGCCAGTCAGAATTGTAGACTTAAGGTTCTGTTCTGTAGAAATTTTGGAACCTTTTTTTATTTTATTGTTTTTTCGTGATAGTGGTCAAACGTTTCTGTGAAAAATTGCACTTGTTTCGTATTTGATTAATATATTGATACAGAAAGATGCCGGATAGACAGACCGGCAGCGTGTCAGCGGTATCGGCTTAGCTTTCCGTGGGCTGTCTTTGTACTTTGCACCGTGGAATAAAAGCATTAAAATCTATAATCTGTCTTTTGTTGTACCTAAGTATAAAATAAAATAAAAAATGTTTTTTCAAGTTGGTTGTGCAAACAGAAAGTCAATCAAAGGTTTCATAAGAAGTAAAAAGGTTCGGGAACTCAAAAAGTATTAATCATTGAAGTGTTAACACGTGCTTATTACATTCTACACACATACGTGATTTGCACACACACATAGAAATTCATACAATCTTATTCAAAATAACCCCCATGTGTCGACGCCTACTAAGAAATTACGTAAGTCGAAACTCGTAGATTTCCATCTCAGATTTTTCTTTGAAGTAGCAAAGCTTGAGGGTAAAATTGAATATTAATAGCAATATTAAAAGCAGCCCATCCTTTCTCGGATTTTTATTACTTTATTAAGGCTGTTTTCTTGTTAATGCGTGATAAACAAATCGTTGTAGTTAAGGGTAGGTTTTATATGTTCCGGGAAGATGTGTTAAAAAACAGTAGCCTTTTATAGCTTAATCGCGTGTTCTTTGTATTTAAAATTTATTTGTTTTAACTTTTTGTTGGATGTCGTAAATGTCAGTTTTGATTTCGCTGATGAGAGGTTGGAGATTATTTTGGTTGAAAATAATAAAGAATATGTTTTTTGTTTGTATTTTAGTTGCCTTGATCAAATTTACACCAAGCGATACCAAGATTTATCATATTTATGAAAAAAAGGTACCTATTGAAGGAATCTACGATGAAAGAAAATTCCGCCTTTTTATTCAGTTAATTGTATCCCTTTTTATTATAATAGCATAAACGTTGGTTTGTTTGGTTTAATTCACTTTTTGGTGTCATTTATTTGGCACATAATAAACTAGCCAAACTCGATGCAGAATGTTCTTAAACAAACCACGACACAAATATCTAAACCTTCGAATGACTTTTAGTCATTTGTTTGGGTCGTGCCTAGGCGTCGAGTTTAGGTAGAATCTCAAAAATAATTTGAGATTTAGGTAAAATATCGACGTTTTTATCCTCTTACGGCTCTTTCCGAAAAAAGTGAAACAGTCAAAACCAATAAATTTAATTTTATTACTTCTCACATCGCAAGTCAAAACAGTGTATTAATCACAAAAGACACTACAAATTGGTGCATTAACGGGAAACAGCAATAAAACTTATGATATATCTCATATTTGAACCATAAACCACCGGTATCGTCCTGTCTCACGATCCGGGACCACTCGAGTCACCTGAGTTGATTCCTCTATCTCAGGGATGACGACTGAAATGTTTCATAGGTAACTAGAGTAGCTCCTTTGTATAAAATAACAAGACCTTCATATTACGTACTTATTCTAATGCTTTGTTTACTAGTCCAGCTTCATATTCGGAAAAGTATGATTTTCTTAAGTTCCGTAATTTTGTACTATTACTAATTTACTTCCTTAGTCTTATACAAGCTTAACAGGAAGATTTAATCTAGATTATTTAAAAAATTGCATGTGCATATTAGATTGACGTTACCGCATGACCCTACGTCCTTAAAACCTACTTGTAACTTTTCTGATCTCATAAGTTTTTAACATAATCCAGCGGTCTAGAATCAGAAACATCTTGGATTAAGTCATATATAACCGCAAATTGCTGTTAGATAACATCTGTTTAATCGCTTTTCATACCTGACCCTAAGATGCTAGAGCTGAGCAAAAAATGATAGGATTCTGTTTATTGAAGGTGCAACAATGGAAGAGAATAAAGGGTCTGATTTATTTCGCGATAGCGCTATCGTTGTCATAAAATTATGATTTTTTTGTAAATGATAAGATTTTTTACATACGGTAAAAATTGGGGTTAACTTATTCGTAAAACAAATTGCTTAAATAAAAATGCACACATCATTATTTATCATGATACAAAAAATATTTTTGTATTTTTTACTGTGTTTGTTTTTGTAGTTTTGTGTGTGTGATGTTAATTCTTATAATTCGTGGTTTTTGACATAGGTCATCGTTGTTGCAAACAAGCGAAATATGTATCGTGTATGATATATTTCTATACATACATACACGATACATATTATTTCTGTGTCTGTCTGTGAAATAATGAAAGTGTAGAGGTAATTTTTGCCTAATATTCCCCTTTCGTAATTCTTGGAGCTTATTCACCCTAAAAACCCCTATTATCACTAACATTTGCTCCACCAAGTCACCCCTATCGTAACTGTCCATAAGTGACGTCCACCGGAGCGCACCATTTTTCAACGGAACCTAATTTTCACACCATCATTTTTCATTCAACTCTACTACGGATTCAAAGCGACGTACGAACACCCAGCTTTTATAAAACAACCTACTTGCATGATGCTTTACAAAAGATGCACAAAAAGCTCTATTTTCACACTTGGGTCCTAAACTTGGGCAAAAACATGGACAGAGGATAGGTAATTTTTTTTATCTACCCAAATATCATAAACCCTCTAATGCGTTTAAAAACCATAGGCAATGACCAGCATTACCAACCAACAGAAATAAACGGAACTGTAATGAACTCATAACCTACTGAAAACCGTAGGTTATAGAGTTTAAATTTGGAATAGGTGTCAAATTCAAGTGAGTGTGCTATACTAGTATCTACATTCTAACTATAAATCGCACGACATTTTGATCTCGAGTGACACAAGAATAGTGACTTTGTTCGTTTGTCTATGATTTAAAAAAAATACAGATATTCGAAACGCCGCCAGTTCGAGCTGTCATTTGTTCGTTAGCTTTTTATTTCCAGTTACGAGTAGACAAATTTTCTGATAAGTTGAATAAGTTCTTTATTTCTGTCGAAAATGAGTAATAGTGACTCAGAACAACTGTCAATGTTAACTACCATTACTATAATAAATAATTTGCTTCTGTATGTGTTCAATTTATTTTTTATTGCATTACACTGGTAACAATGCTGGTCATTTCCCTATGGTTCCTGAACCCATCATAGAGCCCTTATGATATTTGGGTAGATAAAGTAGTGTATGCAACTGTACATAATTAGGCATTACAACACTCGTGTGATGCTATTAAGAAACTCGCCTTCGGCTCGTTTCTTAAACCCACACTTGTGTTGTAATGCCCTCCATTATGCACAGTTGCATAAACTACTATTTCTTAAACATGCGCGGAAATATTGTAATTACTTTTGAATAAAGAATACGCGAAGTATCATATTTACGTAGACTGAAAAACCAAAATCACTTCCCGGCGCGTTCTTTGAATTTGGAACGAAAAGCGCGCCGGCAATGTTGTATGAAACGGTGTGCTGTTTGAATTTAGAACTCTTTCATCTATCGTACACATTGCGTTCTCGTGGCTGTATGCGCCACAGATGCGTTTACCTTTTGGCCCTTTTTTGTTCCTTGCATTTTTTAAGAAAAGCACTATACGAGTATATATGCCTCGACCGAAATGGCAATTGCCTGTCTCGTATCATTGAAGTCCTCGCCTGCGGCTCGGCCTTCAAACTCATACCTACTCGACCTGCAATTGCCTATTTCGCTGCCTTTGCAATAATGTACTATTCCTTCGTTCTAAACGGGTGTTTTTAAACACAATATCTGTGTGTCATAACATAACGTTAATCAAGCCTTAGCGGTCGTACAAAAATGCCGTAGCGGACCGTATTTCACGTCCACATGGCGGGGTATTGGTAAAGTTTTCAACTAGCAATAATCGCACGCCTCGGATTAACCTCATTGGTTACGATATTGCCTCTGCGCAAAGTTAGAGAAACCAAAAAATGGTTCTCGCCGTTATCTTTTGCTGAAACGCTTCGATAACGCGATCTAGGCTCCGTCAACTTTTACTAGCGACATCTATTGATATTTTGGGGATCTATACACGCGTCATCACAATTTCGACACCCGGCAGTGGCAACACTCTAACCGCGAAATAGGGTGAAATCAATTCAGATTTTTAAATATAAAGAGAAAACAGTCTGCGCTTTTCTATTGGTCGAGACAGCCGGCCAAATTTCTCCGAACTTTAAATTTAAATCGTAACACAATCACGTATTATAACCGTTACTGCACATTTCAGAAATAGAACACGCCGGCCATACTGAGCGGTGGACAGTTGGCAGTAGCGATTCACGCTACGCGTATTAATCAGTATATTTGTTTTTTATTGCACTTTATAGTATTCTAGTGGCGCATGCTAGCGCATTCTTGTCTAAAATGACCGTTTGCGTGAATGCAAATTACTTACTTTTCATAAATAACTGCCACCTAGTTTTTACAGCTTTCTGTGTGCTTTTTTTTTAGTGGTCTAATAGAAATATATTTTGTACAACAAAAACATAGTAACATTAAATTTAGTCTCATCGAAAAAATTACATAAGTAAGTACCTACCATATTTTGCTCTGAACGCGAGCGTTTATCAAAACTCATTCGAGAGTCGTTTGAGATGGATAGTATCACAACCACTGCTTCCTGACCTCTTGTTCTACCATATCCAAAGATACAGTAAACAGGGAAGGGCTCTAAATACATTGGTTTCGATGCAAACCGATCATTTGTCATGTCAGATTTCAGTGATATGACGTCTCATGGCCTGATGGACAGAGATTTGTGTAAACTATGAATAATTTTCCATAGCCATTTTGTGTAGTAAAATATAGCGGATAATCCTATGGTTACTTTGTGTTGATGTGTATTTGAATAAACATCTTGATAAAAAAGTAATGCAACAAACTGGTTGGAAAGCGATGTTATGTTGGCAGCATGGCCACGATTGCGGCGATCATTGGTGGTGACTTTTGTCCATCAGTCATCGAGTCGTAAGTCTCGATCATCATCATTTCAGCGATATAAATATAAGCGGATGGAATAGAATTTTACTTACACCTACAGTACATAAATAACATCAAATCTTTACAGAGAAAAGGAAAAACAAACGAAATCTCGCAATCCTCAAAGGAGTCAGCATTACCATACTTGTAATCTTCCATAGACAAATAAATTTAAAGATGAATAATGTAAATATTATTCAAGAAAAAAAGGAAGAAAATCTCTGCGGTGGTGTCTCTAAGTGGTTGAGGTGTAAAGTACTACCCCATCGGAATGAATATTTTAACAACTTTTCTTTGGCTTTTTTTAATGTTTATTTATGTATTTTTGGGGATGATACGGTTAATATTAATGACAAGGGGTCGAGGGTGATTGGTAATAGCTAACCGATTCGTTCTGTGCGATTTGTTTTATGGTTGACTTAGATAGACTGTGATTTTTGTTATCAAACATTACGTTACAAATCATCTTTATTTTTGTGGTAACGAATCGTTTGAAAAATCACTAATAAATAGGTACCTTCTTAGCTTGGACGCTTTTGTTTACATGCAGATTTTATAACTTTGAATATTTAGGCTTACTATATAAGCACTTTAGGCCCGTATTATAAAAGCTTACTCAGTCTTAAATCTATGTTAGAATAACGATTTTGTATGGCATTAGCTTTACTCAAGCATATAGATCGATAACTGAGCAAACTTTCTTTCATGTACACAAGTCAAATTTCATACCATAAACAGCTTATATAAAGTAAATATTATCTAATCTAATAAGAAATAAGGTGTATAACCTAGAATAGAGAAAATTGTATACATTGCGTAAATTATTGAAGATGAAGGAACTTCAAATATTAAGTCGTTTTTGTTTTCACTGGTCGATTGATACAATACGGACTTTACTTACTCGTATGTATAAAACACAACGTTACAAAGAACTGCAAACCTAAATCAAGCCTTGGTACATTATAATAAGGTTTGGGACATAATGACATGGTTATTGTGCTGGAAAATATAACCATCAGTCTCGGGTTGACGGGAAGCGGTAGTGAGTTCGATTCCTGACTGGAATCGCTAATTTGATTGATGTGATACCTGTCACCGTACATAACTATTAAATTCCATTTTGAACAGTCATTCTTAATGTTATTTTAGTCACAGGCGTTTTAACTTAATTTTAGATTTCCTGTATATTAAAAGCTTTTTAGTAAGCTAATAAGGTTAGTTATGGACAAGTCTTGATAGACCTTTTCCTGACTTAAATACACACAATCTTATTCGAGGTCCTGATTCAGGAGAGGCTTTATGTCTAGCTGTGGTCTCGTCGTTTTATTAATTTGACATACCAATGTTGTTAATTAACATTATGGTCAGTAAAATTAATTATTACTAACAGAACAGGTAAGGCTGATGATAATACAGTCAACGCTATGCGCAGATGTTTTTAATGTTTGTAAATATGTATCAGTTCAGTTTCAAAATTTCTTTAATAACATGTAAGATTACTGGGGACTCCCCGATAAAAAAACCTGGATATTTTTGTATATAAAGGTTACAAAACCCAAGGAATATTGGTGGAAAATATTTAACATACCTAATTGTTATCATCGAAGCAAAGCACAGAAACTCGAAACAGGTTTTAGTTTTGAACGCTTTCATTTATTATAATTATATATTAAATGGATCTTTCATTCGATTTCGTATTCAAATTCATTTTTCTCTGCACAGAAGAGATTAAGCGTTGTTAAAGTTGGTGTTTTAGTTTTAAGTGATTACCTTGCTGTCACTTACCTTTTTAATACTTACCTTTTTATTTTCTGTATTTTTATCAGTTTTTACAAGTTCTCATACATTAATATCGTTGTAGATCTCAAGAGGCGCAAATATGCAGGTCTCGACAGAGCCTACGCATTTGCTCCCCTTGGAGTCGAGACCCTAGGTCCGTGGGGTACCGAGGCTCTCCGGGTTTTCAAAAAACTATCTGAGCGTCTGGTCGAAGCGACGCGTGACCCGAGAGCTGGTGAGTATCCGGCGCAGCGCATCAGCATTGCTATACAGCGGGGCAATGCAGCTAGCGTCTTGGGCACACTTCCGACTGGTATTGATATGGATCAGTTGAGCTACTTGTAGATCGTTTAGTCAGCAGTTAGCTCAATTGTTTCAATTGTAAATACTAGTTTAAATTTAATTCTATTATTTGATTGTAATTTTCTTGGTTGATACCGTTGTTGACATAAAATATCTTGGATTCTAAATCGGAGTCTAATGTAGATTCAATCTTATTAGGTATTATTAACATTAATTGTGAGCATTTTTTTTTTAATTCGTACTTATCTTATTTAAAAACTTCTGAAGATTGCTATAACTGCGAAACCTTAATCAACATTATTTAAATTTTGCGATACCTACCAACATAAAGAAAATAATAAACAATACCTATATTTTTTATTAATTATGATACACTTAGCAGCAAGTATGTTTAAAAGTTTGTTTGTGATAGGTTTTTATGAGTCTGCAGGTAGCTCAATTTTTCAATTGTAAACCATCATCAGTATCATCAGCCTATATTAGTCCACTGCTGGACATAGGCCTCCCCTAATTGTAAATACTAGTTCTAATTTGTTACTATCGTTTTATTGTAATTCTCTTTGACAACAATGTTTTTATGAGTATCGTAAGCTAGTATTATATTCTAGGCACCACGTAAGAGGCCGAGAACTAAATTAAATTATCATATATCAGGGAAAAGAACAAAAACAAATTGTGGAAATAAAAGAGCTAATACAACATGAAATTACAACCCCATCACAAGACGGTAAAAAGTTACAACACTTAAGGGGTGCTCATTTTAAAGCGCCCCTGCAGATAATAAAAACGCTTGTCTATGGCATAGACAATAAGAGACAAACGTAAGGATGTCGACCAGTTTATTGGGAGCTATCGAACTTTCAAATATTTAGGTAACAAGCTTTTGATTCAATGTTTTCCCTCCGCTGTTTTAATAATGTCAGCTTTGAATCCTAACTAACCTAACCTGGGGCAAACGTGTTCTTGTGTGGAGACCGCGACACGGCAAATGTAGTGTAGAGCGCCCTCCAACCAGGTGGGATGACGATCTGCGAAAGACTGCAGATGCTAGATTCAGGAAGCTGAAGACAGGGCGCTATGCAGCGCGCTCATTAAGGGAAGCCTATGTCCAACAGTGGACTCATATAGGCTCATGATGATGATGAACTTAACCTACCCTGAGATAAGTAAAGAAGGTACCTATACTATTACGTATATCTCATTTTGTTAGTACTTACAATGATTAACCATGATTTGTAAATAAATAAATAAATAATGCTGGACAATTCACACAGCATTTTTTAACCCCAAGTTAAACAGAGCTTGTGTTACGGGTACTAGATAACTGATATACCTACATAATATATTACAATACATTGATAGATATTTTTTACTAAACATAGAAAACGACCAGAACGACCTAGAGAAAACAGAGGTACTCTATTAAAAAGTAGTTTATGGAGACCCTGCCCATTCTTTTGTAATCTTTTCAATGTAGCAGGACCAAGCAGACTGGAAGTCGGTCCCAGACAATCGGAAGGGTCAGGACAAAATGGTTGGATGTAGACAATACGCTCGGCAGCAAATGGTTCAGAACGGCGAATTTTGAGGGAGTTTTAAATTGTCATTACACGGGTTACAAGGTTTTTTATATTCTGAGCAAGGTGCTTAGTTGAACATATTTCTGTGAGAGGGTGTGATACAGGATGTTTGCAAATAGTCAAGTTTTGTATCCATACTCAACCTGTTTTGTATGCTATATGGTAGGAATGTACCCACCTAATTATTACTTAAGCAGTTATTTTATTCATCATCATCATCAGCCTATATCAGTCCACTACTGGACATAGGCCTCCCCTTTTGCTGCCACAACTCTGCCAGTGTCCATGTCAAAAGTAATTCACTTTAGTAGAGAGAAAACATACTCGTAAAATGAAATTTTCCTCTAAGATTATTCAGCCAAATCTTTTTGAATAATATTTGTATAATAAAATAAAACCTGATTACGTACTTAGCCCAGTTCTAATTCCAAGGTTCGCTGTAGACAGAGACACGGAAACGGCTCATCATGGTCATCTTCATAATTAAATTGGTAGTAAATAGTAGGTAGGAATCACATTTATTACTATTTTTTGTGGGTACCTACCTAATTTATAATATTATATTTTTTGAATAAGATGATATAATAACGTAAAAATAAATACCAATTCCACAATCTTTTTAAAAAAAATCTAACAAAACGTAGTCTGTCTGTGAGGAGCGATGGTGTCTGCGACACAGTTTTACCTAAAACTAATGCGGACATCATCGAATTCCAATAATTATTAACACCAATGTAATTTTCCCTAAATAAATTACTTTGAAATAAAAAAATAGTATATAATAATATGGAATCTACCCATGAAACAAGTTAGGGGTAGTAAAACCACAACACATCACGTCGGCGAATCTACAACAGTAGAAATAAATAGAAAAATATTCTACATATAAAACGTTATATTTTTAGTAAACTAAAAACGTCGATCCTGTAGACACGAAACTTAAAAAACGCCACAAAAAGATTCACTGAGCCAATAAAAATAATAACGCAAGCAATCCTTTTTTCTTTATGTTCTAAGGGCGTGTACTCACGGTCTCCGGAGAGTTTGCAAATTACGCACCTGCCTGCACAAGGCCTTATTTATTGCTGCTTTTTGAAATGGTTCAATAGCCACAGATTGAAAATAAAAAACGGAAACCAAACTTCATAAAACTAGGTGCCAGTAATGTGTATCTATTTAAGTTATTTGGCAAATAAATCATTTTGTATTTTTGTACTTTTTTTTGTACTAGAAAATTGCCTAGGTAGTTAGGTAGGTACCTACCTAGCTACCTAGGCAATTTTCTGTAATTTTGTACTGCCATATTTATTAGAAAAATATATTGTTATATAATTTGGCTATTATTAAAATATTGTAATTCTGATTGTTATTGCCTTTGTTAATAAAGATTGATTATTAAAACAAAATTCATAAAACAGTTTCAAAAAACGTAGGTACCTACTCGAAGTTTTCAGTAGGGATCATTTTCTAATGACAAAAATTGATCAGATTCTAATATCAAGAATGGATGATTCTTGCACATATTAAAAAGTACCTTAAAAGTAGGTACCTATCCATTTTTATTCTGCTTAAGAAACCCGTATCTTATTTACTTTCCCACAATAACCGACTATTAAAACAACTAAACTACCTTCAAATATACATCAAGATGAAGATAATCTTTTAAAAATAAAAACAAGCTTAAAGTTGCGAAATGGTGTTAAAAGTGTTAAAATTCAGGCGGCAGCCCTAAGTCTTGTGAAGTTTCGCCGACAGCAGATGATCTCAGTTTGAAGAGTGGATTAGGGTTGACATGGTTGGATTTCAATTTTTTAAGAGACGCATGATGGTCTAGTGGGGTTAAGAAAAACCACGCTGTAGGTTTGGTATAAAAGTGTTCTATTCTTGGCAAAAGCTGAAGACAGGGCGCGATGGCGCTCATTAGGGGAGACCTATGTCCAGCAGTGGACTGCTATAGGCTGATGATGATGAATGAAAGAATTTTTCAAATCGGAACAGTAGTTTTGAAGCCAATTCAATTCAAACAAACAAACAAATCTATCCTATTTTTAATATTTGTATAGACTATTGGATTCAACGGCATTCACTTAAAAATCTGAAATTGCGAGCACTAAAATCACATTTTTAGTAAGTAATTAAAAAGATGACGTTTCACGTGAATACCTTTACATACTAGTAATAGCCTATTACTATTCCCCCGTACATAAATCTTCCCCGGCAATCCGTCCGTCTGTCTGTCACCACTATTAACCCTGTCGATACTGGGGTGGATTTGAATCACAAATTCATTGAGCTATCTAATTGTATTCAGGGGTTAATATTAGGCAGTAGGTAGGATTGTCTCTGGTCGATTTTCTAGGAGCATTTTGTTTCTCGAACTAAAGGACCAGCCCAAGCAGCATCACAAGTTGTATAACAGCTGTATTAAAGTTCGTTTATACTCTTAATGCTGTATTTCTTGCTGCATAAAGGCTGTATAAGCGCTTATACAGCCCTGTTTTCGTAGGGTTGTCAAAAAAGTCAAAAGTCAATAACTTTATTTCTTTAGGCTTATAAAAAAGCACTTAGACAAGTCAAATTTTATACATAAACAGCTTGTTGGTCTGTAAATTGTATAATCTTAGACAAGTAAAATTTTATACATAAACAGCTTGTTTTATGTAAATTGTATAATCTATAAATTGTATATATTAAGTACATATGTCAGTTATCTGGTATTCATAATATTTATTTATTTTTCATCCTGGTACTGTCTTACAGAGATGGTGCACCTCTATGAGAGAGTATATTTGATGAATACTACCGAACTACGCATCTGTCACATAACAGCCGCTACGCCATCGGAGTTTCCACAAATTTTAATGATAGTGAGATAAAACAATAGATGAGCTCCAACGAAACTAATAAATAATACCGAGGCTCTCCGGGTTTTCAAAAAATTATATGGTCGAAGCGACGCGTGACCCGAGAGCTGGTGAGTATCTGGCGCAGCGTTGCTATACAGCGGGGCAATGCAGCTAGCGTCTTGGGCACGCTTCCGACTGGTATTGATATGGATCAGTTGAGCTACTTGTAGATTGTTGACAGGTCTGCAGTTGGCTCGGTTGTTTCAATTGTGAATACTAGTTTTAATTTAATTCTATTATAAATAAGTAATACTGTTTAATTCACACACCATCGTCTAGCTTAGGATATACCTAATATACATTATGCCTACTACGTGCATCGATATATTTTTTTATATACATAGAAGAAAGCATCCAGAACAAATATCGGCAGATCATAGGTTCAAAATTTGTCCCGAGGCGGGAATCGAACCCGCAACACCCTGCGTCACAGGTGGACCATTAGCTCGCTGTGCCACGGTTGTGGTCGAGATGTATTTGTGGAGAAATTACCGAATCCGCACCTGTCATTTATCAGCCGCTGGGCCATCGGAGTTCCGATTAAGTATTAGTAGTTAAGATCAAATAGGCTCCAATTATCTCTTGACTTTGCATAATCATAATTGCCTTATACATTTTATCTGAACACACTAATATCAGATTCTCAACTTTGAATGTTTCAGGAGATCTTTTAGTAGGTATATTGCAAAACAAACAACCAAAATTAGCATCCAAAATTACACGGACAATTAGAGGAGACCATTAAATAAAATAACCCTTAAAAATTAACCCTTTTAATTCCTAAGGTGTTCTTCATTAGGCACGGAAGGGTGGCGCCTAACCGACCAAGAAGTTCTTTTGTTTTTAAGACAATCACAGAAATTAGATCTTCGGAGAGTTTGCATAAAGATGCTTTGTTTACCAAAGAAAATAAGCGTAGGTAGGTATTGTAATAATTCTAACTTAATATTATTCAATTTTTTTTTTAAGTTAATAGGTACTATGTTTCGAGTTGGGAGTATGTATTAAATTTTTGAATCGGATTCAAATTTTATAAGTTAGTTATGTACTATAAAAAATACTTGCAGTTACTGAATAAATAATTTATAAATGACGTTTAGGTATACATCTTTACCTTTTACACGTTGTTGGTTATACTAATTAACTTATACTGTTATTAATTAAAGAAAAAAAATTACCAGTTCTCTTGAGGATAGTATCTGAAACAAGCGATTTATAATTATTAATACAAATATATAGAAACACAATAGTTTACAGTAACACAAAATAATAATTCTATTTAGTTTTAAAAATAGTTCTTTGCAACTACTAACGCCACCTATGCGCTGCTGGGAGAACTATTTCAGCGTGTGTAGTACAAAACCTCGTCAACAGATGGCGATACATGTACATTTTATGTGGATCCAAGAAAATATTTTGGTCTAAATTTCTCTGAAATGTCATTTATTATTATAATAATATTATATATATGAAAAAAATGTGTAAGCACTTCAAATTTCTTATCGTTAAACAAACGAATACTTATGTTTATTGTAGGTAAGTAAATGTATACATGTAGGACTTATTCCGATTCCATTCCCTTCCCATGACCCCGAGACTCGAACCTACGACCTTTGCGGTCCTATGCGATTCAAATGCGCTGTAAATTATATTAATCGAATTAATATTGCAACGCACATTAATCAATCGATTTTGATTGTTTGATAGTATTTTAGGTACCCATTCCACTCGGCCGATATCTTTGTCCAATGTACATTTGATCAAAGGAATTGGATGACTTCTTCCAATTTACTAGCAACCCCGATATTTGATCAAAGATTTGGACACTAGTTTCTGCCTGCGGCTTCGCATGCGTTGTTTCTATGAAAACATTAAAATGTTTTTTCTTTCCCATTGGAAACTGACATTGTATCGTTTAAAAGTAGCCTGTTTTATTCCAGCCCAGGTCAAGAGCTACACCTATGCAAAATTTTAGCCCGAGCTGTTGAGAAGTTTTGGCGTGAAGAAGTAGCAAACACCCATCTTCCACACTTTCGCTTTTCTAATATTAGTGTGATGTGATAATCACACCATGATTTCATTTAAACTCAACTAGGCAAATCACTAAGGAATCTTTGACAAAGATATTAACTCCATATTATTAACACAATGTTCTTTATGTGCAAATTACAAACTGATATAACAAGTTTAATGATTGTCAAATGTCAAATGTTCACTATCACCACCCCTTTCTATAGTAACCTGCGGATAACGGGGTTGGTTCACTTCTAGAAATAAGTTTATCCAAGTTTGTATTGTTAATATTTAAGTGTTACTGTTTGTTATCCTTAAGAAAAAAAAATAAAAAAAAAAATAAAAAAAAAAAAATATTCGACGAGTCGAATGGGCACCCGTCCTAGAAATTTGATCAAATCTTGGACAAAGATATTGGGTGAGTCGAATGGGACCCTAAGCTAGGAATTGAGATGTCTGCTCACCTCTCTCTATTAGATTTCCTTGGAAAGGTAATTATTATTTATATATTATATTATATTTGTATAATTTTTACTAACAAGGTAGGTAGGTAACGGTTTCTTGTTTAAGTAATTCTTTATTTAATACTAGCAGCGCCTTGCGGTTCCACCCGCGTAGTTCCCGTTCCCGCCGAAATTCCGGGATAAAAAGTCTATGTACTATTCCAGACTATAATCTACCTCTGTGCCAAATTTCATCCAGATCCGTTCAGGTGTTCTGGCGTGATTGAGTAACAAACATCCGTCCATCGGTCTATTCATCCATCCAAAGTATGACATTTATAATTGTAGTGGGATAAAAAAAAATTAACCTTTTATTTCCTACTTTTACTCGGTACCTAAAATGAAATATCTGACGTGTCCTTACAGAACTCTTGACATTCTTTTCCTGCAACTCCTGTAAGATCAAAAGGAAATAAAACACTTTAATTTGCGTTTTTTTTATAGTTTCATCTCAGATAGCTGCTTGAATATTTGGTATCGTTATTCAATCATATCCAACATGGCGTCAAAATTAATTTCCGCGCGTCTTTCCCAAAAAAATAAACCAAAAAATCCCCTCACATCAAAGAAACATTAAGAAATAATAAGACTCCCACCTTAATCTTATTATTATAATCTCGGAATAACTTACAAATGTTTTTCCGATCAGATTTTCTCGAAACCAATTTTTCATGAGATTAGATTATCGAATTTGCATTGCCGCTAGCGCCACCTATAGCGTTATTAGAAACAAAAATATCCGCCATGTTGGATTTCAATACTACAAATTTCAGACAGTCCCTACGACAAGCAATTAAGGTTCAAAATTGAATGAGCCATATTTGATTACCCGCATGACGAAGTTGTCAAGCTTTATTCGGAAGCAATGACACTGTTTCGTCGTAGTCTAAGATTAGGGTAAGGTAGTTCATTCGGCCCCCCTTTGCAAAAACAGCATGAATAATAATGCGATCTGCATAATATCGGCTCATCTCTCGCGGATGTTTACTTTGATAAGTAGCTGAGTAGTTGTTTTGGGAAATTTGAAAATTCGCTCCATTTGCTAAAATGGCATTTGGATTAATATGGAAGCTTTGAACACATTTAGGTAACTATTTAAAGTAAGCAAACACACTTTATTTTGTCCTATCGTCAAAGTAGACATTTCTCTAAAAGACATAAAGAAAATTTTATTTGGATCTATCTCGGCCTAAAATTTTCTGTTCTTCATTAATTTGACATGCAATTTGTCCTCGAAAAAGTATTTTTCAGTTCAGCACCGTTGAAATTCCGAAAAGGTACATAATGTTCCAGGGTAGGCATTTCTCCTCTCTATCACTAAAAATTGCATTTCTATTCATCATTTTATTAAAATAGCGGATCAAAGAATCCCATTTATCCCACCTTCCAATAAGTTTGTAGGGTCATAGGCGGGGAAATGATACAATAACCGACCATTCGTTCGGAATGACCGGGGTCAGCCGATTGCCAAATTATGTAAAGTGTCCGGTCATTACGGTGCATCTGGACTGACGGTTCTATCTGTTGATCGAGAGTGGTCTTGATACTTTGCGATCATTGATTACTTTTTTCACCTAGTCTTGAACATATTACAATGGAATTGAATTGTCACTTATTACTTTTTGAATCAGTTGGACTATAATGTGAGTTTGTATTTCTGTTTAACGCAATAAATAAATGAATGTGTTATTTAAATTATAATTATAATGGACTTGTTGATAGAGTAGGAACTTACTTCTTATTATGTTTAGAAGTTAACATTTTGTCGACCCTGATTTGATTTTAGGCCCATAATATGATGGATTGCTCAGTCATAGACCTATGCTTATGTGACGTTTATGTCATAGAAAAGCGTAACTCAAGCATAGATGATTGAGCAAGCTTTCATAATACTGACCCTAGTCTTTCAAGATTATTAATAAGAAGGTGCCTATTAGGTATGAAAGACAACACAAATCGTATTTTGTCGATTTTTAATTGTTGTGCATGTGATTAGGTGATGAGAGATTTCTCTTATAAATATTAAGTAGTGTGAGAATTACTGATCTGGTAACATAGTAGCAGATCAGTAATTCTCAAGACATATATTGATCATGTTTAGTCTACGCCGCCGCGCCGGAGATCAAAAAGTATCTAAACAGGTCCAACCAAAAATTACGAAATTAGTGTTTTTTTTTATATTTGTAGTGTAAGACCTACTGATCTGCTGCTTTGTTTTTACCATATCTAGTCTACACCGGAGGACAACAAGTATCAAAACATTTCCATCCCAAAACTACTCAAAACAGTCGTAGGTAAGTAGTTCACCGCGTGTGGGTTACTGCTACGGTCAGTGGGGGTAGTTTTATTAGGAATTACAATTATTTATTTACACCACCCTGTACCCTGTCTTGTTCCTATGCTTTATTACTGGAGCGGTTTAGGTGGTTTTACCCTAATTTTTGTTTTTTCTCTTGTGTGATGTCTTTTGTTCTAAATTACGTATTATCATGAAAAGTTTGACGACCGCAGTGGCGCAGTGAGCGAAGGTCCTCCTGTGACGCAGGAGATTGCGGGCTCGATTCCCGGGGATAAATGTTTCTAATGATAGGTACCTTTCCTAAACATATTTCTGTCCTGGGTTTGGTTTTTTAGGGTTCCGTACCCAAAGGGTAAAAACGGGACCCTATTACTAAGACTTCGCTGTCCGTCTGTCACCAGGCTGTATCTCATGAACCGTGATGGTTAGACAGTTGAAATTTTCACAGATGATGTATTTCTGTTGCCGCTATAACAACAAATACTAAAAAACAGAATAAAATAAATACTTAAGGGGGCTCCCATACAACAAACGTGATACGTTTTTATAGATAGTGGTACGGAACCCTTCGTGCGCGAGTTGGACTCGCACTTGGCCGGTTTTATTTTTTCTTCATACATCAAGGTACATTAAAAAAAATGAAATGTACTATCAGTAATCAGCGCCTCGAGTCCATTAGACGAGATGTGATCGTTCGTTACGTCTATATTTTCCATTGATTTTGGTACAGCAACGCCTCTGTCTTGCAAACAGGAAACTACGCAAATCCCATACAAATATGGCTCTGCTGTGGAATACGCTAACACCACCAATCCTATAATTGATA
Source organism: Eupithecia exiguata (assembly GCA_947086465.1). Classification (NCBI taxonomy): domain Eukaryota; kingdom Metazoa; phylum Arthropoda; class Insecta; order Lepidoptera; family Geometridae; genus Eupithecia; species Eupithecia exiguata. Next base: position 3,550,097 of record OX352246.1, read on the forward strand.
TTTGAAAGCCATTTCAATGGCATTGAAAGCCCTTTTATTTTTACCTATTAAAGGTATAAAAATAAAATAAAAATCATTTACTGAAAAGGATCATTGATACATATTGAAACGATGTCATCGTTTCAATATCGAAGTTTAACAAGATAAAGTTAAAAACTACAACCCGACTACGTGAAAGTTATAAAAGTTTGAAACATTTACATTGACAAAATAGAATGACGTATCGGTCATATTTGATAGGCATAGAGTTGAAAATGAAAATAGGTCGTAGGTATTGTAATTTTTCTCTATGGGGCCTGCAGCCTGCGGCTACCTAAACTTTAATACGCGTTTTGAAGCCTTATTCGGGGTCGGAGCCCTAAATCCTATAGCCTATAACCATCGGGGTATTGAGACGAATCCATCGATACATAATTTGTTGAAATCGAACCAGTAGTTTCAGCGCTACGTGGGAACAAAGAAATCGGCCACATACATACAAACATACAAATATACAAACATACAAACATAGGGTGCTAACCTCATAACCCTCCCCTGTTGGTAGTCGGGTAAAAACTGTGGTAGTATCAACGCCCAACTTCTAGATTCCTGGTAAATAACATTAAGGATACATAGGATGGGTGGTTTTAGCGTAATTTCTTCTTTTAGCGTAAGGTTTCCTTCCACAGCTGGTTCCAATAACACAGCTCCACCTAATAATGTCCCATGACTACTGCACTGTGTCCCATACATCATTCGTAAATACTGTTGTAAATACCCCGTATAAATCAACGTAAAAAAACATAAAGCAAAAGACTTGACATGGCATGGCCACATAGAAACATACTCTCGAAGCTTCAATCTCGAGTGTTTTATTCAATGAAAAAACAAAGCGTTTAGGTAAGTAGCGCATTAAAACGATCAATACAGAAAATTCCAGAGCGGACTCGAAAAACTTAAAAGTGAAGTCACTTATTTCAATAAATACCCCGTTGATTGACGGATCCCGCAGTGCGTCGGCTCATAAACACGCTTTTTAACATTATCACGAGTTTTTGGTCAAGAAGGAGTACACTTTTGAGTTTATAGTCGTGTGAATTTTGGACACTACACTTTCTTAATTTTAGATCGTTGTTAGTTTGGCCGTGAGTATACTAATGGCATCGGTTATGTTATGTCCACCTTTTGTATTTTTATGAATTGAGTGCCATAATAGTTATTTATTATACAAGAGTGCAAAGGTGGTTTTTAACCACGTGCTCAATTTTGATAACCGAGCAAGCGAAGGATTCTAAAATTGAATCACGAGTGCAGCGAGTGAAAAATTAGAATCCTGAGCGTTAGCGAGGGAATCAAAAGAGCACGAGGTAAAAAATCTTTGCGCACGAGTGCAACACGTAACTTTTCATTCCACCTCAGCGAGGAAAGTGTATTTTTGCTCTCTGATATCTGAGTGTAAAAGCCGTTTTTATCCGCTAGAGGTTAAAGTAAATTGAATTTAGAACATCGTGCGCACGATGATCAGTCACCTTTTCACGCCTAAACGGTTGAACGGATTTTAAGGAAATTTAGCAAGCAGGTAAATGGTATCCCGGGGACATACCCTACTTAAAAAGCACGTGCTAAGCCCGAGGCAGCAGCTAGCGTATAATAAGGTTAACTATTCTCAAGAAATCAGCTCAAAAAGTGGAAAAATAATGTCACATAGGAACTGATACATAGATAACGAAGCGGAATCATCAAACGACTTGCCTACGTACCTTAGGACATATCGTCGTATCCTACGAATAAGGTTACAGTCGCCACTGTGACCTTTTATTTTTATTGCATTTTTGGAATCTCCATTATCATTTACATCATATCATTTCGAAAAAATAAAATAAATAATGAATATATAAAAGTTATTAGGGTTTTAAAATTTGGTTACAATTGCACTGATGCATTTAGCCCGACGAAAAAGGTAACAAAAAGCTTTGGGACTTTTTTTCATGTGCGAATCGCAACCGACATGGGTATTTTCCGCCGAATATGGTTACACGCTCCACAGTACTCGTTTACCGCGGGCGAAAAGGCGCGCGTGCGGCGCGAGGCGAGTCGTTTTACGTTGTAAACTGAGAAACTAAAACGAGGCAAATACTAAGGTATATAAATTAGTGTCTACGAAAGATGCCCCTGCGCGGAAAGAAAAGTAAAAATGTAAGTACTTACCTATTTAAAGTTGAAATATGGTTATTAACACAGGTCATTAAAAGTGGTTGATCCGTGAAACTGTGTCAAAATATTGGAAAACTTAGGAATAAATTATTATTATTTATTCGTAGTAAACATCCCGTTTTAAATGACAAAGATAATTCAGTGCAGTTACTAATAAATATAATGTTCTATTTGCTCTCATACATTCGCATTACATTCGCGTGCATTCTTGCGAATACGAATGCGAGTATTGAAAATCTTGCAAATGTTCGCCAATGCGAATGCAAGTATTCGTTACATCTCTATTATAGATGAATGGATCTATCTATTAGATTATTAGAATAGATAATAGAATACCTAGTTTTTAGATTGAAACTAAAACCTGATTTTATTAATTACATACTTATTTTCAGAGCAATGAAGAAAACTTTTGCCCTGGGCCTTCAATTGACATGGGCTACACAAGTCCAGCTTCACAAGAGGAACTGATCTTGCAGCCTGATCAACTTGTAATAATAAATGTAACAATCTCTAATTATATACATAGATAGGTATGTATGTAAACTGCACGCCAAGAAATTACCAAATGAGTCAGTTTTATGTAATTTTTTATGGATTTATTCGTTTCTGCTTTTACCAATACATTTTGTTCCGTCATTTTTACTTGCAGAAAAATTATCAACTATTTTTCAAATCTTTCCCTCATACAAACATGATTTAAAATAGGTATGGTTATATGTTTTGAAAACTAGTGGTATAAAATTAAACACACATTAAATGTGCCTTACCTGCCTACAAATTAGGTATTTTGTTTATAATTATAAATAGTGTTGAATGAATAGAAGGCTGTTTTAATACCTACTAAATAAATCTGATTATTTTAATGAAAAAAATTATTTGGTGGTCCCCTACCTATACTAGTAATTCTATAAACAGTAGACCTCGCGAGCACTAAGACGACCTCTGTGCCGTGGCGGGCGAAGGTCTGCCTGCGACGCAGGAACATTTGTACGATCTGCAGGTATGGTTCCGGGTGTTCTGGTCGTTTTCTATATATAACAAAAAACATCTTTCTTTGTAATGTTATGTGTTGTATTATGTAGGTATATCAGTTATCTTGTACCCAAAATACAAGCCCTGCTTAGATTGGGGCTAGATAATGCTGTGTGAGTTGTCCAGCATCATTTATTTATATCTGATTATATTATTTATTTATATGTATTAATTTACTTTATTTATACATTATATGAAAATATACTTATATAAAAATATACTTTATTTTTATTTAACTGAATTTATTTCTTTATTGTATTTATTTATGTTTTTTACTTTTTTTCAACAATTAATTGTCTAATTCCACAAATTATATCATTTAGACGCCTGAGTACTCTGTAACATAATACAAAATGTTGAGCAACAATAACAAAATCGATAACTAAAACTTCTTCCTAAACAAAACCAATTTTGACAAAAAATCGCACCGTTATTAGCATTAGGATATTTGATTATTTGATTCTCAGTCAAACTACGGCATAAGTAAATAAAAAGGTTAGTCCATAGTAAAATTAAGAATTCTGAGATAAAATAATTTGTGGTCTACTAAAAAAAAATTAATCTTTGAAATAAAATCTCACAAATCTGCAAACATACGAAGACGAAACATTTGGCCGGGCTATTTTTTAGTTCCTACGTCCTACTCTCGAAGTGTTACAAAGATGTTCTAATAGGTGGCGCTGTACGATAGATGCTCTAATGCTTATTGTTGCATTTTGCAGAGCTATTTTTCTCGTCATGGCAAAAATCATCAGTAGATCTTTACCATTTTATACGAGAACAAATAAAAATTAAAAAAAAACCTTTCAATTAAAAAAATAATCATCGAAATCAGATGTCTTATAGCGGAGATGTTCGGTAGCCCTCTTTTTGTCCTTTTTGGAGGAAACAAGCCTTTCATCAAAAAACCCCGACGCGACGACTAAAAAAATCTATAATATTGTAAAATCTGTACACCAAGTTTAGTAGTTAGTAATAGTTTCGTCCAGATCGGTCGTAAAATACGACCTGTAGAAGATTACGTACATTCTGACAGCACCCATACTTATGCTAGTAGTTGATGCAGAGGCGCTTCGCTCACTTCGCTCGCTCGGTCAATTATGTAGAGACTTTACCATTATGAAATACACTATAAAACACCAAAACATATGTATTCTCTAATCTATAATAGGCTCCAGGCTCATTGACGTGATCTTTCATCGGGTTACGGCCGAGAGAGGATGGATTACTAATAATAATCCACACAGCATCATCTAGCCCCAAGCTAAGCAGAGCTTGTGTTATGGGTACTAGATGAATTATATACTTAATACAATAGGACAATATGAACATATCTTTTTTATTAAACATAGAAAACCAAAATATATATTAAAATAAATATTTTTAAGGAAGGCCTACGTTTTATATAAATACAAAATAGGTTAGAAGAAACTAACAACAAAAAAGCCAATAAATGGCCTTCACAGCTAAATGTCAGTGTGGAAAATAAATACTCGCATTCGCATTCGCAACAATGTACGCGAATGTTAAAAGGGCAAATAAAACATTACATTTATTTGCACTGCACTGAATTAGTTATTTAAAACGGGTTATTTACCATGATATTCGTCGTAATATTATTTACGCAATATTTCGAGACAATTTTATGCGCATGATCACGGAACAGCGGTATAAGTTTTATGCTGAATTACCTTTTTCATATGAAAGGAATTGTAACGTATAAGTCTCATTAATTTATTTAAAAAAAACAATCTAAAATGAGTTTTGCCTAGCTTACGAAAGTACTACTTTTCGTAGTAGGTAGGTATGTCAGCAAACCTACAGTTTCATAAAAACTCGATTTAAGCTTTCGAATGATTTAGTTAAAGAACTTTGATAAGTCAGCTGTAGTAGTTGTGATTTGTCCCGAATTGGGAATCGAACCCGAAAATTATCAAAATACCAAACGAAATTCTGGAAGGAAAGTAAAATGTAACCCTCTTAAGTTTGTAATTGTCCTTAATATTTCGTCGAATAAGGTTATAAAGACGATTGTCACCTTCTTAGTTTGACGTCGTGTAGCGAATCTTCGTGGAAAAGGGTCACAAAGGCGTTTAGAATAGCATCGATTTGAAACTTGCACGCGGAACAAGGTGCTAAGCGACAAAAACTAGGGAAAATGGTTTTTTTTATTCATGAAACTTACATGATAATTTAGCGAAAAATATAATAAAACGTTTTATTAAAAAAAAACATACTCGCTTAATAGAAACTTTTCGAAATAATTAGAAAAAACCGTCTCCTGTAAAGTTGGTGTTTTGCAATGGTGACCTTATTCGTAGGATACGACGATATAGGGTGTTCAATTTGGATCACATTACCGCGGAATTTCCTCTGAGAAACGCAGCAGGGAACTATTAGACCTTATAGAGTTATCGCTACTCTATCTTCGCCAGTTTTTATACTTTCGCGCACTTAGGTAATTTGATGAGTAAATTTATGTTTAGTTGGTGACAATTTAAGTAACATACTCTAGTGGCAGAGTGGTAGAGCAGTATGTAACTGACAAGGAAGTTTAATATTTCTTTTTAACTTCCAAAAATAAATATTACAATTCCTTCTCAATAACACACGGCTTCATTATGAAAAAGAAGTTCGACGAACATAAAAAAATGTGCACAACCGAACATGGAACCTCCTCATGTTTGGTTTTTCGTATTACTGATGGTGGAAAAAATAATTTATGTGACGTATACAGGATTATTGGTAAATTAGTAACACTACGTGAACTGCAGGTTCTGCCCATCAACACGTTTGTGAAGACGCCAGGTCTTAATTCTTAATTTTGGTATTGGTAATCGGTAGTACCTACCGATTACCGATTCGGGGTTGCGGGGGGTACCGATTCGGTACCCCCCACAATTCAATAATCGTTCGTTAGAGAGGTTTTATTTGAAACTCAGCTTAAAAACAGCTCAGCCCTGAATTAACAGAAGAAATGAGAGTGAAAGATCGATCTTAAGTAACTCGTTGGGTTCCAGACAAAGATGTTTTTTCATTTAGTATCAGAGGTGACTTATATTTTTTCTTTAGAATTTAGACTTGGAATAGAATAGAATAGAATAGAATAGAATAGAATAGAATAGAATAGAATAGAATAGAATAGAATAGAATAGAAAAATCTTTATTTGTGTAACATAGTTAAATTATGACATAGGTATTTGCTCTTATAACTAGTATTAAATTAAATGTTACACAAAAAGGTCACCGGCTCAGCTTAATGCTGCTGTGGCACTTATGCCACAGAAGCGCTGGTTTTCAGCGGTGCCAGGATACTAAGTGCAGCGCTACTCGCAACACCAATTAATTACATCAAATTCAAATTCAAAAAGCCTTTATTTAACAACCTTAAAAATAAATAATTTCTAATTTAGGTACAATATACTTTGTTAAGACATCGGTGTGGAAATTGTAGTTATTCAGTATCTAGATTGTTATGCCTTTCAGCATAGGCCTATGCTGAATTAATTACATAAGTAGCTTTAAACAAAACAAAATAATAAACAATTCCTATATTTAACTTTAAGTGTAACAAAGTATAAGTAAAACATTAATAGGCCATAAAATAACCTGGTTTGTGGTGAGGAGTTAGTATGAGTATGTATGTTTTTGTGTGCGTGGGTGTGTGTGTATTTGTGTGTGTGTGTGTATTTGTGTGTGTGTGTGTGTGTGAGTGGTGTGTGTGTTGAGTACACCAGAGGACACCGATCTCATAAGAGTCCGGGCAACAGGAGTAACGAACAACAATGAGTGTATGTGTGTGTGCGTGTTTGAAATAAAAAGATAGGAAGATAGAGGAATAAAATAAAAATAATAAGTTTGGACGGGAGAATACGAGATTCTTAAGAGACCAAGAACGACAAATTATCAGTGTGGTTTTTGAAGAATTAACAAATGTTTCCTTAGTGAATGTCTAAAAGTGTACAAACTATTACAATTTCTGATGGGAGGCGGGAGATTGTTCCAACATTTCGTGGCAGCGTAACGAAAGCTACCACGAAATGCAGTCGTTCTATGGTATGGGCACATTAAACGTACAGCAAATCTGATATGGCGACTAGAGAAGACAATTTTTTCAAATAAGTATGTTGCATCTGTTTTTTAACTATTCCAAAAAGTAAAGTAGCAAAGTGTAGATTACGACGCGATGACATGTTAAGAAGTCCGTGGCTGTTTAAGTAAGGGGAGATGTGGGCTCGGCGAGGTATTGGAAAACAAAATCTAATACAGGCGTTTTGAACGCGCTGTACCAGCTTTTTAGAACGGCCAAGTAGACATTCTCCAAAGACATTGTCGACATAGTTCAGCTTGGATAAAATGAGCGATTCACAAAGTGATATGCGCAGATCTGTATCAAGGTACTGGCGAACTTGGTACAGGACGGACAACCTATAAAAACAATTTTTGACCGTTTGCCGAACATAACTTTCAAAGTGCATGGATCCATCCATCAGAAGGCCTAAATTGCGGGCTTCATTGACTCTTTCTTGACTCTTTCTTGACTTGGCGCCTTCACGAACGTGTTTGTGATGATGGGCAGGACTTGTAGTTCACGTATTGTCACTAATTTACCAATAACCCTGTATATTCCAAAATGATGTAAAAAACATCAAACCGACCATGAGCATTCAACCCCCACTCTATCCCTTCTTATCAGAAGTCAATAAAATTATACAAAACCCTAAAACAAAGAACGAGCTATCAAAGACCCCTTACAATAACATAAACATTTCTATCGTTTTCCATTTAATGTCCGAAAATGTCCCGAATTGTCCAGAAATGTCCGAATGTCCAGTATATGGGCAGGTTAGGGGTCAGTTTATGAGACATAACTGACTCTTGGTCCTATCTGATGCATAGAATGCGATTGTGGGTTAGGACAATAGGTTTGGAGTTTGGTCTGAGTGATAAGATGGAGCGGGGTCTCATCGTCCTTCTAATATTCGCTTGATTCAAACCCCTACGGGTTTAAAGAGTGTTATAAATTAAGTCCTATGTATTCTTTTTAAATAAAATAAATAAAAAAATATTCAAGGATTCTGACCAGTGTTACGAGGCGTAATATACCATTCTCAGCGAGCATGATACATTATGCTGTGTGCTAAAATCCGTCTCGTTGCTCATTGCATTCGCCTTCTCTCCCCGTACTGAATGCACGAACGTTCGCTGTGTAACACGATACACTACTCCCCGTAACGCCGGGAGTTACAAATTTTAGGAGAGATATGACTCAACAAATAGGCTTTTGTAATAATATTTTAAGTCACCCAGAATTAGATGATACTGTTAATGTAGCCTTGGATAAAAGCTAATCAATTTGTTATATTCGTTGTCTTGTTAGGACAATATGGTCGCAAAGTGGCAAAGTCCTTCTCTCTTGTTGACTGCTAAATACACCATTGTGTTTTTGTACTTAACTACTTAAACGCAACATAAGCAAATCCGCACTTGCGCAGCAACGGCTAAGGAAACACATATCTGTGTGACTCCGCACAGTCGCAACATTTTTTTTTGGAACGAAGCTCATGTGCGGCACACAACAGCTGTGTAGAGCAGTTAGTAGGAATGATTCGGATAAGTAAAAGGTTCGCAGTCAACGTGTTGAAATAAATAATAAAACGACTCTAAGCAGCGGTTTATAAGTAGAGCTTATCGCTATATAAAGGAAAAAATACAAGTCTCAGTTTTTCCCTTGCACCACCCCCTATCAAAAGCAATTGACTATGAATGTACTACTCTACTATTTCAAGGATTAGGAAGCTCTCGGAGGTCGCTGTGGGAGTCTTTCAATTTACAGCAGATTGAAGCTGCATTGGAAAGTAGGTGATTTTATCGGATCGGACACTGTGAGTTTTTTGTACAGTAGTACCACGTTTATCAGTTACACAAATGTACCTGCCCAGATGTTTTAATTTGGGTAAGCAAAAAATCCTAGTCAAGCAGAACGATCTGCCTATGCGCGCAAAACGTGTGTGTATGCTATTGGCTACGCGCCGTTCCTGGTGCATGGCGTCCGCGTTCGGCGTCGCGATCTCGACAGTCGCGAGTCGTATTTTGAGTGAAAATACGTTGGTCCTTTTTTGTCTTCCCGTGTACATATCATATATAGCATGAGTTAACCTTTTTTTTTAAATTAAAAGCATAACTCAACGCACTAAAGTCCATTATTTCAACGGCGTTTGCATTCGTATTCAACAGGGTTGAACTGGGGCCCTAGTACGACTGGTACGCATTATCTTTTGAATACTTCCTTCGAATTCGAGTCCTTTCTATACATTAAGTGCCTTGTAGCGCCCCTTTTTTTTTTTTTTTTTTTTTTTTATTATCCTGAGGGAAATGCGCACGCATATCGTACAGCCACGGGGAGGCAGTACGATTATGTGGGACTCCAACCCACTAAAACCCTCAGGGTGTTTCAAACTCTGCCGCTTGTGGTGGGAACATGGGGACGATTTTCTCTTCCATGAACCCACCGCGGCTGCCCGATATCGGGCCCCTCACTGGGGGGTGTGGAGCACCCCCCTTCGCGACGCGCCAGAAACACGTGACGCGCCACGACCACCTCGGGGACCTTACCCGCCAAATGGGCGCCGGACGACCCCGTGTCCGGACGCCCTAGGTCCCCTTGCGACGGGTCAGTCGAGTGGCCCCGCCGCCTGCCACACGGTCGCAGAGGATAGGGAGAGCGGCCCTCGCAATACCGACACTCCTCCTCCCCTGCAACCCCACCGCGTCCGCCATCAAACGGTGGCGACCCCGCCAAGGCCGCGGAAGGCAGGGAAAGCGGCGCACCGCAATACCGGCATTCCTCTCCCGCCGCGGCCTCCATCTCTCTGCGGCCATGCTGCCCATACAGCACAGCCGCCCGCCTCAGTCACGGTGCCTCCCATACGACACCGCAACCTACTACCACTCCAACTGGGCTTAGAGCGCAAAACCCAGGGGAGCGGTCCGTCTCGGGGCCGGCCGTGTCGCCGTCTGCGTTGGCGCGGCCCCATGGGTTCCTCTTAGCTTCGCCGCGCCCATACCGCGGTTACTAAGCCCCCCCGCCACGGCAAGGCGGGAACCCTTCGGGGGGGCCTTGTAGCGCCCCTAGCGGATCGATAGGAACTAATTATCGTAGTTTGACAACGATCCTAACGTTTCTTACAAGCTCGATGATAGTTTTCAAATGATTATAAGTGATTTGTTGCACTTTGACATGACTGCGGCAGTCGCGTTTGCGGCATTGATGTTATAAGATTTTCGATGAGGCGAGTGTCGATTTCGTGGCTTAGTTGGTTGGAGCACACCCGTATCCTCAGTACGGGTGTGCTCTGGGAGGCGGGTTCGAGCCCCGCCGAAATCTAATATTTTTGGGAACTTATTTAATTTCTTAGATTTTACCCAGAGTGCGACGTCTTACGCTCTCTGGATAGTAAATAAATAAATACAAAAATCTTAGCAAGAAGTCCAGATTTTCTACAGGACAGTATTTCGCAGTATTTCCCTTTTAAAAACATATCTAGCTTAGTTATGTTTTTTCCGTTGATTATAGAAATTAATGAAATGAAAATGCTGTTTTACGTGTCTTATTATCACCGAAAGAGAATATTTTAATTCAGCAAATTTCTGAGAAAATCATGAAAAATAATTACAAAAATCGACGAACCGAATTAATGTTATAGTTTCGTTGACTTTCCTGTAGCTCTTACGGACTTCATAAAAAGGAGGTCCAATATTCGGCTGTAGATACCTATGTTTTTTTTTATGGAAAACTTGGTAAGGAGAGTGCGATTTGAAACCTAACGGTCTTCATTTAAAGTCGGTATATAAACCACTACACCAAAACAACTCAATAAAAAAACTTTGATAAAACCATCGCCGTAGACCAGTCTTCGCGATATTGGTCGTAAAAGCTGCGGTCAGACAGACCCTACTTCAATAATTTATACAATTGATAAATAATAAATGGACATGATCTTTATGGGTCTGTTTTGATGTGCGGCGATGGGGCTGAGTGACCCATGGGCGTAAATAAAATACTTTTGAATAAACTAGCCCACCACACTGGACGAAAACGCCAGTCATACAAAGAGCCTACTCGGAAAACGAAAATTTTAGTTTGGGATACGATTGTCTTATGCCTTATTATGGTTGGTTTTGCTTGAAATTGAAACGGAAACTCCTTTTTTTCGTTTTCCGAGCAGGCTCCTGAAAGACGTATGCTTATTGCGTCGCTTGACATTGACATTGCATCGCATTGACATTTCAAACTAATACTATTCAAGCAATTGACTCTACACGATTTCTAGGATTACAAATTGACGAAAGGCTTAACTGGAAAAAACATATAGAGACTTTAAGTAAAAGGGTTAGCAGCTTAGCTTATGCTCTATATAAGCTCTCCCCAACTGTTAATCAAAATACTCTATTAACAGCTTATTATGGTACAGTAGAATCGGTGATCAGATACGGAATTATCTTCTACGGTAATTCTACTGATAAAGAAATAATTTTCAAAATGCAAAAGCGCTGCATAAGAGCTATGTTTAAAATCCAACCTACAGATAGTTGTAAACCCCTGTTTAAAAAAACATAAAATACTAACACTCACAAGCTTGTACATTCTGGAAATTGCGCTATTTGTTAGGAACAATCCCAATCTGTTTCCCCGAATGTGTGACATTGTAATTAGGAATAGAAGGGACAACAATAGATTAGCCAGACACGAATCAAAAACTACTCTGTTGAGAAAGAGTGTAGTGTGCATGGCACCTATTATCTATAATAAAATACCTAAGAGCTACAAAGAGTTAAATGTAAACCTATTTAAGACTAAACTTAAAAAACTTTTATGTGAAAAATGCTCCTATAATATTGATGAATTTCTAAATGATGTATTCTAATTTTATGCTAGGTATACTAAATTCAAATCGATTAATTAATATGCTTATAAATCTGCTGTTGCTATGTACAATTAAATTAAAACCTGCATGCCTTACTCTCTAATTATTTTTGCACACCAATGTATGTTGGTCAAACATGTTGACTCTAAAATAATTATTTATCACCTTTTTACACGTGTTTTTGCAAATAAATGACTTTTACTTTTACTTTACTTTACTTTTGCTTTTTAGTAACCGATGAAAAAACGGAGGAGGTTCTCAAGTCGACGCGTTTTTTTTATCTATGACCACGCATAACTTTTTACAGATAAATCTGATTTTGATGTTTCTTTTTTTATTCTAAAGGGTAAGTAGTTTAATCTCTTTTCATTTATGTCGATAAAAAAACTGTCCTGTTTTGGTCACCACTTAATTTTTTTTCTAATGTGTAAGTTATTTTGTCAAATTTACATAAGCCACAAACTCATTGATATACTTAGTATGTTTTGCTTTTCATGAAGGTGTAGAATATCTGCTCGAAAAGCCAGCGTTGATGATAAAATCCATCGACGCTGGCTTGTCGAGCAGATATTCCACACCTTCATGAGCTCACAAGCCTAAAAGTAACAAATCGACGGCTTGTAAGACAAAAATCTAATCGGTCTTTAGGTACTGCAAATGTATTCCCGTTGTTTATTTTAATATTCATGATTCAATTATCCCAAAATAATTATATTTTTATATAGTTTCAAATAATTGCGTAGCTAAATTTTATGTATATTTTGTGAATTTAAAATGTTAAGTCTTGTCTAAGTGCTTATTTTGTAAGCCTAAAGAAATAAAGTTATTGAATTTTGAATTTTTTAAGACTAATTAAGTATGTACACTATTTAATTGGGTGCACCTGTAATAATAGTTGTACTTCTTATGAATAAATAAATAAATAATGGTATAGCACTTAAGTTGTATGAACTGTAATGTATGTACTTAATCCATTATTATAACGTACATTAATGTTAGTAAAAGGGTTACTTCAAAGTGGTTACGTAGTTAGTTGCTATTGCTACAGTCGTTCTATCCGACAGTAGCATCTTACAAGGCGTTTGACAACAAAAACCTCGTCAAAAAGACACCGACTTTTAAACTGACGACCTCCATTAATCAGAAGAGGGCTGGCAACACTTAATCAAAGTATCACAATATGACGACTATAATAGAATTATGAATATTTATAAGGGGATTAAAATCGGAAGAGACGATGACAGGCTGATTTGAGACGCTTGGTGTGACTTTAACTTTATGGTTCATGTTTTTTTTCTTTGGGGTTTGTTTGAAATGACCTATTTTGACTCGTTGAAACTAAAAATCCTATCGCATCAAAGATTTTACTATTACAAAAAACTAACAGGAGTTCAGTTTGATTAGGAAATCTAATAAATACATTTCAAACATCAAACACAAAACCACAAACAATAGAAACATGAATTTAGTGTAACAAGTGACCAAATCCCATTTTAATAAAATGTCGTTGGTCATCCGATCCCTGGATTATTCCGCTAATCCAGGACTAATAGCCAGAGGGACATTTCATGCCCCAAAAACTCCTGTATTGCACTTACAACCATATTCTGTGGACGCTAATGTTCAAAATTCGAAGCGTCATTTTCATTTGCCCCAAAAACGTGCAACTTCTTACTTACAACCTTATACTCTGAGAACTACTGTTCAAAGTGTTTTACTTTAACCACAACAGAAACTATACCACAGATGTCTTGAAATTAAGTTTAAATTAGTTTGGCAAAAATAGTTTCAAGATTTGGGGGAGCAAGTAAGAGCGGGAAATGTAAAAGCATTTCTGTGTTAGATTATGATTATTATGAAACGCTGTAGTAAGTTTCCTTTTTAGTTCTGTAAGAAATTTATTTGTAGGGATTTTTTCAATTAATTCAATACAATTCAATTTATTTCTTAGTAAGTTTACAAAGTTGTAGGTACACAAGTAAACATATTTTTACAATGTCGGGTACTTTACACGCCTATGTATGATTTTTTATGAAATCTAGCTTGTCTAAGCAGAGTCGGGCGACTTGTCACAATTTTATTTGTGTCAAGGCTTTCACGGAGTGAATGTGCCTTAAGCTTAAATATTACTTATGAAAGATTGTATTAGGTGAGGGATTTATTTATACTAGCATCAACGAGCCGCTTCGCACGCTTTTTCCCGGAAAAAATAGTAGTAGTATATATTATTCCAAATCTAGAACTACCTCTATGCAAAATTTCAGCCCGATCCGTTCTGTAATTTTGGCAAGAAGGGATAACAAACACCCTAACATCAAAATATCCAAACTTTTGCTCTTGGTAATAATTATTTTATTAAATTCACTACCCAAATACCTACATACATACTCTAACCAAACTCGTTCGTGGAATGTTTGTAAACAAACTGTGTCATAAAAAACGAAAACTAGCTTGATGATGAAATTCAGATATAATGGATATTAAGACTTGAGATCCGGAAGGATCAATCGTGACAAGTATTCCACGTCGAGTTTGGCTAGCGTATAGGTACTTGTATTCTTGATATCTTCTATTACAATCAAATAATATAATTTAATTAAAACTAGTATTTACAACTGAAAAAATTAAGCTATCTGCAAACTGTTGTAAACAATCTACAGGTAGCTCATCCATATCAATACCAGTCGGAAGCGTGCCCAAGACGCTAGCTGCATTGCCCCGCTGTATAGCAATACTGATGCGCTGCGCCAGATACTCACCAGCTCTCGGGTCACGCGTCGCTCCGACCAGTCGCTCAGATAATTTATTTAAAAACCCGTAGAGCCTCGGTACCCCACGGACCTAGGGTCTCGACTCCAAGGGGAGCAAATGCGTGGGCTCTGTCGAGACCTGCATATTTGCGCCTCATGAGATCTTCGACCAAATCTGTTTTAATTCTTGTTGATACTACCTTCAACAAAATCCTTCCAACAGTAACCAAGTGTCCCAACAATAACATTTAAAAACAAAACGACGCGTATTCGTCACGCGACGCAACGCATCAAACAAAACGCATGTAGGAAATATACAGGGTGTCTGAAGTTACCGTAAATGTCAAACAATAAATAATTTATTAGGTCAATAAATAATTTATAATTAGGGTAGTTTCCTGGGTGAAAAATATATTATTCTATTAAGCCCGTCAGATAGATTATCAGATGATATTGGACACGTTTTTTTTCATTTGTGAATCATACAAAACATTACAAAGATAAAGAGCGTCTAAGTATGGGCGCTCGTGACGTCACGCGGTGCTAAAAAGTGTGGCACGGTGTGACGTCACGTGGAACTTAAAATAGCTATATCTTCATAATATTTTTGTTTAATTGGCAAAAGAAAAAATAGGTTTGCAATATCTTCTGATAGTCTATTAAATGACAGACTAATTAGATTATTTAGGAAACTAAAATAAATATGTATTATCCAAACTTTAAGTTATCAACGGAAGATTTTTTTACATCCTTGAACCAAAACTTTTGTAATAATAACGCAGAGCTTCGTTACTTCTAACGGCAATTTATTATACTGATAATAAATTGCCGTTAGAAGTAACGAAGCTCTGCGTTATTATTACAAAAGTTTTTAAAAAACTAAAAACTTAGGAATATTTATAGAACTTTAAATATACCTACTGAGGTATATTTAAAGTTCTATAAATATTCCTAAGTTTTTAGTTTTTACAAGTGTAAAGGTGTAAAACCATTATAATATATTTTTAATAATATATTCCCGCAATCGAAGTACCTACGTACATTTTACCCCACCTCCATGCATTGTAAAATGTAATTCCTTACATATTTTCAAACAATTCTACATTTTCACTCACCCTGTACCTAGAAAGCTTTCAAAAGAACGAAAGTGAATGGACAATAGGTATTCGTATGCAAATAGCAAAGAAATGGCTGGCATTTTTCAATCTTTTCACAGGTTTTATTTATTTGTCAGCCGGCCATGTTGGGGGGACAATGGCAGAAGGCGGTAAGTCCAGATTATCAACTTTTGTGACGGCATTTAAGATTGTTTTGAACAAGTGTTGGATTATGCAACTGTTTGACTCAGAGTTATTGCTGTCTTGTTTTCATATGAGAAAAAGTAATATTTACTCTCAAGCAAAAGCAATGTCAGTGGTATGTCCGTAGTATAGTAACCGATATCTAATTTGTATTATTATGTACTAGTTTGCGCCCGCAGCTTCACACGCTTTGTTTCCATGGAAACGTATAAAGGTTATTTTCTATTCCATGGCACCTGTTTTAATGGATAAAAAGCTGAACTATTAAGGTGGTGCTTTTGTTCAATGAGTCACCTTTTTGAATACAATTAGTTATTCTATTTATATTTGCATTCGGATAACAATTATTCACTACATTTTGCACTAGTAAGTCACTCAGTACTAGACCCATGCCAGCACCCAACTTATCTGAGTAAATCACAGTCTTCCGGGTAAGCTTCGAGTAAGCTAAGTAGCCTACTTTTGATTCCAGGCTTGGAGCTACATCTGTGTAAAATTCAGCCTTCATAAGCATCTTCAGCTATCGCGCTGAAGAACGGAGCGCCCAAACTTAGACGCTCTTTATCTTTGTAATGTTTTGTATGAAAAAATACGCACAAATGAAAAAATACGTAGTTTTGAGAAGAAGTAACAAATATCCATCCACCTAAACATCAAAACTTTCGCATTGATAATTATTTATCATATTATTTATTTAGGGGTATCATTTAAACGGTCAGCAGATAATGGCGGTTTTGGTCAGGTGAATAATTGATTTGACAAGCAGAAAAACTAAATTGAGCTGCAACTAGTGATCGGCAGAAATAATTTAATTGGTCAGCAAGTAATGTGACATTGGGCAGCCTAAAAATTTATATCATAGTAAATAAAATTCTTGCGCTGCAATATATTAGTGAGGCAGCAGCAAAACGTGATTCGGATTTATAGAAATTTTGGTACGCCCTAAAACTAAAACTGCAGCAATGTAGATCAGTAAAATGTGATTAGAATTTTAAAAAGATTTGGCAATCTGTCAATTTCATATAGGTTTGCTACACCTGCGTACGTAATATAATTTATCTGTGTGGAGTTTTTATCTAAGGTGTGGAGAGGAGATCTGTAGGGGCGACCTATGTCCAGAAGTGACGTGTTTTTTTTTTGGGTTGTCGTTAGTAGAGAACCACCCCGGGTACCATACCGACCCGGTATGGTACCCGGGTTAAGGTCAAACCCAGTTTAAGGTCACTTTGCCCGTTGCTATGCGTGGCACCAACGACGACGGTGGCACGGGGGTAAAGGCGCGCGCGGCGACCGGCGTGCACTTCGTTGCTATGCGCGGCGACCGGCGTGCACTTCGTTGCTATGCGCGGCGGTGCGGCGGGGGGAGGACAAAAGCGCGCGATTTCAAATGCAGGCCAAGTGATATTTACTTAGCCTAAGTTTTTTTTTCTGCATAACGATTTTGTAATTCTGCTGATCAAACTATCAATTTTGCAGCTCAAACATCCACTTAATGGCTGATAATAATTACTTGTAAAATCCTGCTGCTCGTTTCATTAATTCTGCTGCTCATTTCATTAATTCTGCTGCTCATTTCATTAATTCTGCAGCCCAAAACATTAATTTTGCCGATCACTCGGCTATTTATTTTCTGACCAAAAATAATTTAACTGCCGGCCAAGTATTGCTGGTAGTTTTTATTTTACAGCCGATCAAAACATATACTGCTGCCCAAATAGATTTTTAGCTGATTTTTCCGGCTGATCAAATATTTAAAATAAATACCAATAAATTTACTTCCTTTATTTAGCGAGATATGCATTGTGTAGATATATGATATGAAATAAATTATGTATGATGGTGAAGGTCGCGGAAAGTCACTGGATTACTGGCGGGCAGCGCAAAATCGATCATTTTAGTCTCTAGGGGAGGCCTATGTTCAGCTCTGGACGTCACTCAGCTGCAATATGATGCTCGATGGACAGACGATATTGTAACGGTCACAGTGAGTCTATGGATGGAGGCAGCTCAGGACCGCTAGTTGTGACGTCGGATGGGGGTGGTCTATGTCCAATCTCATCTCACTATTATTATAAACGTGAAAGTTTAGATGGATGGATGGATAGATAGATGGATGGATGTTTGTTCCTTTATCACGCCAGAACGGCAAAACGGATCTGGATGAAATTTGGCACAGAGATAGATTATAGTCTGGAATAGGACATAGGCTACTTTTTATCCCGAAATTCCTACGGGAACGGGAACTACGCGGGTGAAATCGCGAGGCGCTGCTAGTATACCTATATATATATATATATAATACTTATAATGTTAGGCCTATGCACCGTCGACGCATGTGGGCCAATAGGATGATGATGATAATGAATGATGATTAAAAAGATAGAAAACATAGTATACGTTTTGTGTCCTAAAAAACTAAGCACCGGTTGTTAGTGCTCTGATGCGAACAAATTATAGGGGAGCTTTTTTTTTTGTCGCATTGACGTTGTCAAGAGGTATGATCATTAATGTAAGTAAGGGTTTAAATCATTGATGATAAGATAATTAGAACAACTTCATAGATAAAAATGGATCGCTGAAATGTATGAACGCGCTTAACTTACGAACGACTGCACCAAATTGGATAATTCATTTTTAACTTTTTGCTTTATAGTGCGTTACTCGCACTGGGGTAATCTTTTACGAAAAACCACGAAAACTGCATCCTTCTTTCTTCTACGAAAACTTCTTTATTGCGACATTATGAAAAAAATCGTAGAATTCTTTTTTAAGTTCGTCATTATCAAGACAAGGTTCGTACAAAATTTAAAAAAAAAACAGCTGAACGGATCTTGATGAAATTCGGCAGGGAGGTAAATGGTTTCTCGGGAACGAAAATCGGCTACCTTAAAAAGTGCATGCGAAGCCGCAGGCAGCAGTTAGTTTAAAATAGAAACATTGGAACTAACTGCGGACTGATGCAAGCAATCCAGGTCGCTCAACTGATCCATATCAATACCAGTCGGAAGCGTCCCCAAGACGCTGCCGGCATTGCCCCGCTGTATGGTATACTCGCTCTATGGCAATGCTGATGCGCTGTTTAGTTAATTATTAAGATGCTCAGGGTATAAACACCCGGCGGAGCTTGGAGAAAAATAAAGAAACTCCAGAGCTCTCAAGAAAGTTCAATTGTGTAACAATTAAAAACAGCAGTAGATTTATTGAGTCGATTATAACGCCGTTTGACCCCTGACTTCTTTTAATTTGAACCTGTTTCTACGCACCACTCAGTTTGATAGTGTGGATAGGACTTGGAGTAATGCTGCTTCAAAATTATTAGATAGCAAGCTAGGCGTCCTGTGAATTGGAGATTATTTTAGATAACCTGTAATTATTACAGAATTACCCTTTATGATTTCGAAAAATTTGCTGAATTGAGTTTTTTTTGTTCACGATAAATCTATTTTCTCAGTTACGTCCAGGCATACAATAAGTCGATACAATTTAATTTACTAAGCATACAAAAATCTTTTTGCATTTTTCCAAGCAATTATAGTTTGCTATTAAAATTTGTTTTTTAGAATAGATTTATTACTTTTGCTAAATAACATATCTTTATTAACAAAGAAAACTATAATCAAATAATAGAATTAAATTAAAACTAGTATTTACAGTTGAAACAATTGAGCTAACTGCAGACTGTTGCAAACAATCTACAGTTAGTAAATCTTTGGCTTTGATCGAAGTAAGGTATTGTCATGCTTAAATGTTCTATGGATTCAGTTTTTATTAACAAAGAAAATGCGCAGCGCATCAGCATTGCTATACAGCGGGGCAATGCAGCTAGCGTCTTGGGCACGTTTCCGACTGGTATTGATATGGATCAATTGAGCTACTTGTAGATTGTTTGCAACAGTCTGCAGTTAGCTCAATTGTTTCAATTATAAATACTAGTTTTAATTTAATTCTATTATTTGATTGTAATTTTCGATGGATTAGGATCAGTAATCTTCTATACTTAATAGAAAAACTTGAACCCTAAAAATATCAAAGATTTTAGGATTATCTAATAACAAAAGCCTTATCCACATAGCTCTGCCCCTGAATAATTAAAACGAATGCGTATCGGGTGCATAATTTCTTTTTCGCGTAACTTTTAATTTGTCTGCGCAAGTGTTTTGCATAAATTCTTTGTTTCTTCGAGAAAACGCCCAAAACGCCCAATTAGCTGGGGCCATTTATCACCCCCTAATAAGGGAAATCAAGGGGGTTTTTAAGTGGCTGCGGAGTTTTAAGACTATTTTACAGCAAAAAACTAAATACAAAACCTTAAAAATCTGATAAGGAATTTTCAAATTTTGTACCTATTTGGTTTTTTCCAAATGCATACAATAGCCAGACCGCGAAGCCGCTCGCGAGTTATTCTGCAGTGTTTATTTTATCGGAAAATAATTATACTTAACACAATTATGGTGGCCATAATTGTGTTAGGCCATAATGGTGTACCATATCGGTGGATCAGAGTGGAAAAAAGTGGAGAATCCATTAATAGATTAGCAAAGTGGATCAGAGTGAAATGGGCATTTTTTGTACTCTACTTTGGGCTTATAAAGCTACTTACAAGTTCTAAAGGGAAATGAAGGCATTAGTAATTTATCATTATTTTAAGTTCCTGCTTAGCTTTCTAGATGACCTTTCAATAAATATTGCAAGTAATTTAGTAGCATCATAAAACAGTATTATTTTAAAGCAACATTCTTATTTTAAGCCAAGGCCATTTATAAAATCCAAACTACCGCACATAATAAACATAGACACTATCCATCTTGCAGCTCTCTCGCTCGCACCTTCCTGATCCTACGTCTGCAATCTGCTGTCTTCCTCGCTCTTCAGCGGACGTGATCTGGGTGCAAGTTTCCCGGCTTTATGGGTATTTCCCGTGAAAAATTACCTGGACTGATAGTACGGGCAAATGAGATTTCTTAGAGTAAAGCTGAATTTGAGTACCTACCCGGCTATCTTGTTTTGAATAATGTATTTATTGTCTACAAAATATCATCATCATCATCATCATCAGCCTATATCTGCTGGACATAGGCCTCCCCTAATGAGCGCCATAGCGCCCTGTCTTCAGCTTGCCGCATCCAGCATCTGCCAGCAGTCTTTCGTAAATCGTCATCCCACCTGGTGGGAGGGCGTCCTACACTACGTTTGCCGAGTCGCGGTCTCCACTCAAGAACACGTTTACCCCAGCGGTTGTCGGTTCTTCTCGCGATATGGCCAGCCCACTGCCACTTTAGCTTGCTAATCCTTTGAGCTATGTCGACAACCTTGGTTCTCTGTCGGATGTATTCGTTGCGAATCATATCCTTCAGAGAAACTCCAAAATACAAAATAAAAACCTAGCAAAATCCCTAACTAAATCAAATAAATTTTGTTCAAAGTAAAATAAGTAGGTTGCATCTGCCTCCAGTCGGTCGCAGCTTCGTATTCCACGTGGTCGGAGGGCAGCCTCCCCGCCTACACTACGTTTGCTGAGTTGCGGTCTTCACTCAAGATCACGTTTACCCCAGCGCGGTTGTCGGTTTTTACAAATGCTTAGATAATGTATGCGGCAAGTTAAAGACAGGGTCACAGGGCGCTATGGCGCTCATTAGGGGAGGCTTATGTCCAGCCGTGGACAAGTACAGAGTGATGATGATGATGAAGAAAAAGGTAGGTACCTAGTAATTATAATGTCTTTGACACTCTCATTGGCGGGAACAAATATCGTGAAATTAAAAAAATATCGTATAAAAGAAAAACATTGTCAAATTTTTAATAAAATCTTAACTCAAAACAGATGTTCTCCAATAATTTAAAATTGGTACTTAAGTAGGTACTTGAATCATTAAACTTAATGTCCCAGATAAAATTCCATTCCATTCCTTACATCCGCCATTTTCTTTATAACAAACTGTATGCAAATATGAATTGATTAAAACAATAACAATAAAACAGGAACATCGAATAAGGTATCGATATTCGATGCGATGTATCGATTATTGTCCCGTACTAGGCAGCCCTAATTATGTTTATTGTGCTCGAGATTTATCTATGGGTAGATTTTGTTTATGGTCGATTTGTGAAATAATACATGTCTTTGTCTATAGACACATGAAAAATTAATAATGGACTCGCATTTAGAGTAACTAAATATCCTAAGTAACCTGCGTTTTAATTTTTATTTTTTACAAGCTTCTGTCCTTGGCACGTGTCTATTCGAGATATTTTTGGCTTTTCGAATAGTCTATTTAATCCACGTCTAGAACTATATCTATGAAACATTTTAGCCAGATCTGTTCAGTACCTAGTTTTGACGTGAAGAGATTTGAAAGTAGAACCTCTACATAATTATATCATAGTTTATGGTCGTCGACGTAGGTAGCGACCTACTATTTCTTTTCCTACCTATTAATTTTTAAACTTATAACAGCTGATGTAGGCGGTTTTGTGTGTGAGGTCTCTTTACACACAACCGTTTATACAAAGACTGTATCACACAACGTGGAGAGATCTAATTTTGGCAGGATTAGTCCAGAGAGTTGCTTTTTCATTACTTTTGTACTGTGTCTTAAGCCCGGGGTCGCCACACGCATACCAAATAGGTTTGTTATTTTTTTTTTCAGATTTTTCACGCAATTTTTAGGTTGAATGTAGAATAACAATATTCTGATTATGAATTTGATAAATAAAATGCTGGACAGTTCACACAGCATCATTTAGTCCTATGCTAAGCAGAGAGGTAAGTCTATTTGACGATAGTAACAAAACGTGATCGTTACGTCAAATTTTTTGTTACAGCGCCTCTATCGTGCAAACAGAGAACACGCAAAATCGCATGCAAATAAAAGACGTCATAAGGTGTAAGGGAAATCCAACATCCCTTCTCCCAAGCCATCCTAACTTGCACGTGGTGCACCCTGCTGGTTAACGAACTAAGCTCTGTTGAAAATATCAAGCAATTTTTTTTACCGTAAATTTGTAGTTTATGCACAGAAAAAATAATTACTGAATCTCGCCATTGACTAAAAACTTATAGGGTACTTTTCCTTGACCTAGAACCATGAAATTTGGCAAGAAGCAAGGTCTAGCACAAGTAAAGCGAAAAATCCGAAAACTTTAATAGTAGCAATCTTCCTAATTAGATAACTCAAATAATTCACTATAATTTTCCATTACTTGACACTAGCTGAATTGTGTCTACCCAGACCATATTGCCATTAACAAAGATCTATGTAATCTAATCTATCTATCGTATCGTTTACGTTACTATCGTCAAATAGACTTAAGCTCTGGGGAGTGCCCCAGAGCTTGTGTTATGGGTACTAGATAATTGATATACTTCATACTCTACATATAGTTTATAGTTTTATTATACATAGAAAAAACCAAGAAGACCCGGAACTGAAATCTGCAGACATGTTACAGACATTTGTCTCACCTCACGGTGGAAATCGAACCCGCAACCTCCTGCATCACAGCGTACCTTCGCTCGCGACACCATATCGGTAGTCAAAATAAAAACGTAGCAATTTATATTTTGATTTTTCTTTTGTTTCGAGAATACTAAAGATGTTTTAAGAACAAAATGTTGTACAAACATTTTGTTAAATTGTCTTATTTAGATTCTATAGTGCTAATAAACTACAAAAAAATACTAAAACAACTCAAAAATAATCAATCATTTTCAGGTTTCGCGCGTAATTTGTGGAAGACATGGGACGTAGTGGACTCCTTAATGCTCTGTGGTCATGATGTCATTTTTCTGTGTACATATCTAAGCAAATGCGCTGACGTTGCTGATGACAGTTGATACTTTTAGTTTACGTACTCAGCCGTGTGTCGTAATGACATTGCGCCACGACAATACTATTTGATGGAGTAAAAAAACTGATTTAAAAGCTAAAAACTTTGAATTTAATTTGAAAATTTATTAATATATTGTTACATTTATTCATATAAAGAGTAAAATACCTTGTTATTTTATTCGAAGTTATCAATCCATAGACAATAGTTTTTTTGTAACCCAATTCGTATTTTAAATCGAATCGAACATACGATTCAAAATTACACGTTTGCGCGCGTAATTGTGATTGGATGTTGTCTTTTTCTTTTTAATATTTAGCCGTGAGAACAGACGAGAAAAAATTACCATTTTTAGGGATGGGATTATCGGATTTTGGTATTTTTAACTCGATTGGAATCGATTCGGGAGCGGTATCTGATGCAGATTGGTTTGGGATAACATGGCTAACACGCTTTGGGCGGTGTCAAACTCGAAAGCTCTGTGAAATTGGGTTAGGAATTATTTGCGTCTAGACTAAATTGTTGTTATTTGCGAATTATTATATAACATGCTCTACATTTTTATATACTTCTGTAGAAATGTTCAATTGAAATTTTTGAAATTGAAAATTCGTTTATTCATGCATACATCCATTTTGTTAGTAACACATATAATTGAAGACAGGGCGCTATGGCGCTCATTAGGGGAGGCCTATGTCCAACAGTAGACTACTATAGGCATCAGCCTATAGTAGTCCACATCAGATGATGATGATGATGACATATAATTTAAATTGGGAACTGTTAATAAATTACAAGACAGTGATCAATAAATAATAAATAGTCAATGATCTCTACATTTATTGGCCATTTTAATTAAGGCTTATTTTTGCTCATGACTTTCATGGGACCCCTAAATTAATTGTTATTTATTTTAGGGCTTTATTTAAGGTTATATCTAGTAAGAACATAATACCTATATTCCGGCCAAAGTCAAGATACAATGTTTGTAAACATTACTATAAAAACTATCGTAGTTTGATGAATTCATTACGTTGTTAGTTAAACGTTGGTGTTCTTCCAACACAAATAAGGTTCGTAGTTAACCCGCTTACAAAATATTATATTATTTGTTCACAAAATATTACTTTCTTCTAATTTCTTTTATTTTTTTTGACAGAACTACACAACCTGTCCACTCCTTTTTCCTACAAGGAGAATTTAAGATCTTTGTGTAGTGACTTGTTTAAAAACATGATACGTTGAGAATGGCTTATGTATAAGATTTTTCTAATTAATCTTAAATTATTTTTATAGACTCACCGACTATTGACGGATGCTGCGTTCCCAACGCCATCTACAGACGGCTTCCTGAAACAACGGAAACTCTTATTTGAAATGTAATTATGTTGCCTGTTAGGTACAACGACAGTTCAACTGAAGAAGCCTTGGGTGCGTGTTCTTGACATGGGTGGCTAAATTTATGTCAATAAATTTAACAGTTTTTGGTGATTAAAAACAAATAATGCTGAACAATTCACACAGCATCATCTAGCCTTAAGCTAAGCAGAGCTTTTATTACGAGTAAGTACTAGATGACTGATTTAAATAATACTGAAATGTATTATTTAAATCAGTCATCAAAATTAATCAAAATTAAATATACTGAATGTTTTTTTTATTACACATTGAAAATACCCAGAACACCCGGAACAAATATTTGCAGATCATACAAATATTTCACCCAAGGCGGGAATCGAACCCGCAACCTGCAGCGTCGTAGGCGGACCTTCACCCATCGCGCCACAGAGGTCATCAATAATAATATGATATAAATGATCCTTGTTTGTATGTCTGTGCTATTCTTGTAAAGGCATATAAATACCTTTATCCATAATAACGCATTCACTGCCCAGCCTCTGTCCCGTCTGCATGTGAGTCGTCGGCAAAGAAAGTGTTGACTCATACTTATTAAATTAGGTATACTTACAAGGCCCAGTAAGGGTCAGGGAGCCCTGGTGCTGATGGGGCTCCAAAAGAGCCCAAGTAAGGGTTGCAGTAGCTAACCATCGGCATGGTGTACATTTTAGGTTTATTTACTGTTTTGCACTGTTTGTATAGTTTTCTCTGTGATTCCTTATTTCAAGGTGGTGGAATCATTTTGGGAGCTCTGTGATATAAAAGTCACTTCTCTGGTAGAGAAAACTTTAGATCAACCCCTAAATTCGTATGGATTCAAATCAAGGGGTCGATTTTACGGCTATGGTAGACCCAGATCAGGGCTACCGTATTCGTAAAACCGAGCCCTGATCTGGCTCCAAACATTGTGGCCAGCATAGTGTAGGGGTTAAAAGTGTACCTTATTCCTAGTTTTAGGATACTTTTCTACAAAAATTATCAAAAAACATGATATTATTATTTCCATTAGACTTCTAGAGTCCTTACAGAGGTACTACCTTATAAGACGATAAGGTACTACCTTATTAGAGGTACTTCCTTACTTATTTTGTATGTATAACTTAGATTCATAAAATCCAAATGTTCTAGATTACTTGCGTGCTGAAATATCTGGCAAATAACTGTAAAATAAAGTAACCCCCGTAAATATTGCGCCAGACCATCGAAAAAACGAACGACCCCTCGTTGACGTTTGAGTGAGACGGCAGATCAATGGTAGAAACTCATTTTTGTCAACAATCACACGGACAATGCAAACCAGCCGACAAAAAGCACATTCCAAATTTAAAATATACCGCACCGTTACTAAATACGAGCTAGTTGACAAGAGCCGACGGTGCCCGAGCTCAGCCGAGTCGAATTGAACAAAAGTTCCACTTAGCGGCCAACAGATGTCGTTAGCGCCTGCTGCGATTGCGCTGGGATACGGAATTGGACGAGTTTTTGTGCGGAAGCTCTACATTTTATGTCACACCTAGTTATGTATAGGTATCATAAAAAACACTTAGGAATATGTGTCTCAAAAATAAGTGAATGGAATTCTTTACCGTGTCTTCGAAATTTATTACGCTAAAGTCATACAGCTAAAGTAAAATACGTTGTTTCTTTTTGGAAAGTAATTAAATCTTTTCAACATTTACCGACACCCTGGAAAACCCCAATCTTTGATACACATAAAATTTACAATTAAATAAAACCTGATTATACCTATCTCAACAAAAAGTTCGAAGATCCATTCCAAGATCTCATTTCAACTAATCACAAACATACCGGCCTATTCCGGTAATCGTAACGATTACTTTCGATTCGATTCTTTGATTCGATCATTCGATTCGATTGTTTCCGATCGGCGGCGGGTTCAAACGACGCCTGCTGTGCAATTCGTCAAGCTACTGGGGTTTAGTTACCTCACCTAAATACATCATTTGAATACAGTTAAAATATACTTTTTTTTACGTAATAGACGGGAGCTGGTCATCATCATCAGCCCTATTAGACCCACTACTGGCCATGGAACTCTATATTTATGCAATTCGCCTCGGTTTGACGCTAATATTACTTATTCGAACTCAGTCTTTCCACTTCATTATAAGTTTTTAGACGAAAAATAACTAAATTTGATTTATATAGGTAAAAACAAATTTAGGACGGCTTTATCTACACAAAACTCTCCGTGAAACCATTAATGGCTCAGGAAAATCTATTTCTCAGACTTTTATAAAAATCAATAATCTATCAACCGCATATCAAAGCTTAAGTTTACTATTGGTCTCATGCTTCAAGCAAATCTGCGTCAAGCAATCTGCTTCAAGCAAACCTACCTCTTTTATCTCTACTATCTTTAACCAACTTCAACGAAACACAAAACACGTTCAACTCAACAACCTAAAATCTCAGACGCATTCAATACGCAGTCATGTCTCCATTAATCAAAAACGTCGAATATCCGAACAAAAACACAAGAGAACTCCCACATCGTTTCGAATTCCGGGAAAAGTTCGGATAAATTCGAAAAACGAGAAATACCTAATCGAATAAGGACACGGCAATCGATGAGAACAACCTCTCAGTCGTCCACTCATCACTTTACATTTTTAATAAGATTAAATTGCACACAATCGCCTACATGAGCTTAAAAAAGGTTAAAGAAAGCTACTGCATAATTTTAAATGAGCAAAGTAATTAACAGTTTGGACCAGTTTCTTGGAAAAACTTTTTGTGCGACCTCTCACGTTCTCTTTTATTCAAATTCATTAAAGGTTATAAAAAAAAACTTATCAGAAAAACTCTATGCTATGACTGTATTAAAAAGTTACAAAACTACTTTTATAGTTTACCGGTAAAAGCTTTTCAAAATTCGAAAAACATTCGCGCGCGAAACTCGGAAAACTTTTTCATAATTCGAAAACGGAACGCATAGGCCTGCGTCCGCCGCGGCGCGCTATTTGATAGTGATGTCAAACGCACCCCGGAAAATTTACAAGGCTCTTTTCCCCTTGCATTTCACCCCACACCAGCACAATGTAACACGTAGGTGATCTATACTTACATGTGTGTGGGTATTTTGAAATAGGAGAGCATTAAGGGATCGTATTTAATGATTCATTAATTAGATTTAAGTTGTGGCAGAATGCATGGAACGACTTTGGCTTTTGAACTTCAGTGTCGTACGGAACTTACCGGTTTCTGGTAAGTTTAGTTATTGTTTTGAAATTAGCATAGACATCTGCAATAAAATACCTATGAGTAAGGAACTAAAGATAGGTAAATACCTACATGGTATCTTTATTTCCTTTTTCACCTTCATAAAAAAAATTCAGAGGTGACCAACCCATTTTCAAGCTCCTCGTACAAAACATAACTTAACCTCGATGTGTCTTCCCGTAAATTCTCACCCATATAACCAACCTGAGAGACCAAAAGGGTACAGCACAATAACAAAACCAATAATTTCCAGTTACAATCGAAAGAATTCCTGTCACAGACAGCGAATATTTTCCCAATATGTGGCATAATATGACACAACACTGGCAACATTGGGTGAATAATAAATATAATGGTTGGGGACACGCGTGTCGTTCGCTCAATTATTTATACGCAAATTATGTAAGTAACTTACGCATAGTGTGTAGTAAATGTTTTTTCTTTAGGGCAGCACTGAATTTCTTATGAGATTTATTTACGCGTTATCTTTCGGACTTGCACGTTTATTAACGCATTATGTTTTTATTTTAAATAATTTTATCAACAATTAGGTATGTATTTTTACTTAGAAGCGACTAAGCAAATATGAAAAAAAAACGTTTGTTTTAGAATAAACATGAACAACTTTAGCTTAAAATCGCTTTTGTACATTCACGAGCATAAATCCAAACAAATATTATTTATCACAGTTCTAATTAATATCATAACACCTAATATTATTTTTAGCCGTAGAGCAATTTATCAACTCTATTTTCACTGAATATAACTCTACTATAGGATTATTTAACTTACCTTTGAAATAACTGCCAAATTGGTTTAGCAAGAATAAAAAAATCACAAAAAGATAATGTAAAACAATCCTACCCAATATCTTTCACATAGGTAAAAAAAAAATTTTCTAACCTTTATAACATCGAATGTCCCTTAATCGAATGTCTACCACTCACCTGCGCCTAACCGGGCAGGTATGCAAATCGGTAGTGAATGAAATTATAATTTTTTGCTGTTGCACTATCTGAACAAATATCTGTGCAGCCCGAGGCGCGATCCTATCGAGTATTGCCCGATGAGTAAAAAAAAGAAATGGACCTTGTATGTTGAGCTATTCTACCGCGGCCTGCGGCATAGGGAAAATTAGAGTAAGTTATGAAAGGAAAATAATGATTTATTTTACTCAAAAAATAAAAAAAAAATGCCTATAGATGCCGGTGATATCAAAAATTTTTTTAATAAAATAGTTATTTTTGTTGATTTCGGCTTTGATATCAGACATCATGATTGTTCATGTTTGCTTGTAAATATCCTGATTTTAGATATCATTATCGCTGTTCTTCAATAAATGTATAATAAGATCCTCAAATGATTGGTTTCTTTGTCTCTGACTAGATGGTCAGAGTAAGATTTGAGTGGCTGAAGCAGGTGCTTCAGACCCTCGAATCTTACCAATTAGGTTTTTGCTAGTATAGTGCGTAACTCGCGCTGGGACAATTTTCTACGAAAGTTTATTAATGTTTCTAAAATTTTCGACGAGGCTTGTATTCGATCTCATGGCTTAGTTGCTTAGAGCGCACCCGTACTGCGTGTGAGGCGCGTGTTCGAGTCCCGCCGAAATCGATTTTTTTTGGGAGATTGTTAATTAATTTTCTTACCAATAAGTTCATACTATCGTTTCTTCTGAGCCGGTAAATCTCAGTAGTACTATCTCTTATTTAAATTCACTTTGTTTGTGTAAGATTAAGTAAAACCTGGAAAAACTCTGCGAATTTCCTTGTTGGTTATAATGAGATCGTAATATTCCCTTCAAAATATTAAAAACTTAAGTTAAACAATACATGACAATGTTTACTTTGCATAAATTAGCAAAAAACAAGACATTCAAGTTCGGAAGGTTGACACTAACAAGAAAATTACTTTTTTTGACAACGCAAGCGGTTGTAAACCTGCTATTCCATTGTTTACCTTCTCCGAGCCCACATTCGTCACCCCTGAACAATAAACCGCGAGGTAAAAAGAATAAAACAAAGTAGGGTCGAGTGTCACGGAATCATCACGATGTACTTGTACTTAGTGCAATGTAAGGTGTGGGGAGGGCAACCTTTGGCTTTCGTGTTTTTCATTAAAATATTGCGTTTTATGACGTAAAATACATATATGTAGTAACGTTTGTCGAAAGTAAAACAGCTTTTTAATGTCTATCTACTATGTGTAAAGCAAGACACATTAATTTTTAAAATTAGTAGCACAATTAGGTACTTTTACTCTTGTTTATTTTGTGTTTTGAAATGTTATGAATTTGTTTGAATTGACTAAGCGTTCCCTGTGAATCTTAAGTATGAATAAAAATATTTGACCGTAATATAGTACCTACCTCCCTATTTACAATAATCTAAAAAAAAAGAAAGTTTGACACCTGTCTAATGTTATTAGGAGCTTGACTCGTAGATACACGCAGAAATACCGTAAAATCCTCCAATAAAACACGAATAAAACTATTAATTAATTTATGCTTAGAATCATGTAATAGGTCCTAGATATAACAAACAACAAGTATAAAATAAAGTAACTACCTCTTAAAATAAGTAAAACGGTAAACCGCAATGCACATTGCAGGTGTCCTATTAAAATCGCTAGCTCAGTTGGCGCTCCCTGCCTAGCTCATTCTTCCCGTAAATCCTCATTAGCTCTCCCCAGGTTTATGGCCTTCCCATGGCGATAGTAAAGCGGTGCGGTATTACAGTTGCTCACCCCTGACTTCTGTTTGAATGGAGAACGCGGAAGAGTGAACGAGAATGAATGATGAATGATTTGAGTGGTTTATAGGTGAGTGACTGCTCTACTGTTTTACTAACCTCTGTAGCTGTAGAAACATGCACGTTCTATTTTGCATGGCATTACTTTGATGAAGTTATCCAATTCACGTATTGGTCATTTTGCGATTGGTCATTTTGCGTATTCATGATATTATGTCTATTGGTCATTTCACGTATTGGTCATTTTGTGATTGGTCATTTTGCGTGTTCATTATGCTTTTTTCATTGGTCATTATGCGTATTAGTCAATGTGCGTCTAAACGAATTTATTTGATCAAATCACAGATAATATTCATTATTCTAAGTCTGTGGATCAACATTGGACAAAGACATTGCATGAGTAGAATGGGGACTTTAGATACATGTAGTCGTATTAAAATTTCCTATCTTAGCAACTTGAAAACATAACATGAATAAACACTTCTTTATGCTAAAGCACTTATCGGGGTAAAGTCAGATTAGTGGTTAACCCACTAGTGTAATTTTATAAGCAGCTGTTATGATTTAACGTGAATTTAAACTCGTTTAATGCTTGTAACGGAAGTTAAAGGGTTGAAAGAGGGAAAATTTCGTTCATAATTTTTGTTGAGAAGGTATCGCTTACCACATAACCTTTTCTATATCTTTATCGGAAATAAGAAGTTGATAAAAGCAAAAAGCCATCATGACGCGGTCACCCATCCAAGTACAGACCGCGCCCAACGTTGCTTAACTTCAGTGATCGGTACTCAACTTGGCATAGAAATTGGACCCCTTAGTATCTAATTATTAAATTTATTTGATATGTTATTTAATTTTTTGTTAGCGATCTGACTGTCAAAATTTCAACTGTCTACCTATTACGATTCAAGAGTTACAATAGCAAAAAATAAAAGTTTTTTGTATGATAGCCCCCTTAAATTTAAATATTTATTTAATTTTTATTATTTATTGTTAACTACGGCAAGAGAAATACGTATTCTGTGAAAATGTTAACCACCTACCCTTTCATGGTCATTAGATACAGCCCGCAGACGGACAGACGGACAGGCAGTGGAGACCTAGTAATAGGGTCCCGTTTCCACCCATTGGGTAAGGAACCCTCAAAACTACTTAAAATTTTCGTAGGTCATTGACGTCGAAAACAGAAAAGAATTTCTTGTTTGACAGTTAATTACGAAACAGTGAAAAATAATTCTTGTTTCACAGTCAATTGTGAAACTACAATTGCGAAAACGGACTAAACGGTATTTGGGTTAGGTAGGAACGTCACAATATTTATACTTACTTAGGTACTAGATAACTGATATACTTAATACAATACATTACATAGACAGACATTTTTTGTTATACACAGAAAACAACCAGAACACCTGGAACAAATACCTGCAGATCATACATATATTTGTCTCAAGGCGGGAATCGAACCTGCAACCTCCTGGGTCGCATGCGGACCTTTGCCCACCGCGCCACTGAGGTCGTCAATATTAACTACTTAGAAATATTATACGTACTTACATTAATAAAACAAACAAAGGTAAGATGAAACGTTGGTGTTCTTCCAACACAAATAAGGTTCGTAGTTAACCCGCTTACATCCGTAATGGAAAGGTAAGACAATAACTTAAGTGGCAAGTTAATCCTCGAGTCAACAGAGCTCACGTTAAAAACTTAAACCAAAGTTAACTCAAATAACTTAGAACTGTAAGTTAACTGTTAATTGCTCTTTAGGCTGACTTGTTAATAGCTTTTGTAATGTCTTTGTGAGCTTTGCAATGTTTTTATTACGTCGGCTTTCAAAGTGTCAAAAGAAAGTGATGACGAATTTTTTCGATGATTGTAGCAGCGTGAAAGTATATATGTAAGTGTACTTTAGCGCTGGCCATATCTCGAGAAGAACCGACAACCGCTGGAGTAAGCGTGTTCTTGAGTGGAGACCGCGACTCAGCGAACGTAGTGTAAGACGCCCTCCGACCAGGTGGGATGACGATTTCCGAAAGACTGCTGGCAGATGCTGGATGCGGCAAGCTGAAGACAGGGCGCTATGGCGCTCATTAGGGGAGGCCTATGTCTCTAACGACTCGACTAACATTGGCTGATGATGATGATGGAAGTGTAGAGTAATCGCTGCACTATATATAACAAAAACAGGCCCAATTTAGTCTTTTTATTTTTTGTCGGACATAACTATAAGGTACACATGTAAAGTTTAAGTAGATACACGCCATGCATAGGTATATGTATGGCTTGTAATTTACATGTGTAAGGCAGTGCTTTGTGTCGGTTGACTCAGTGAGACAACCTCGGTCGACGGCCTAAACAGACGGGGCTTCGATCGCTGACACTGGGTACAAAATAACGTTGGAACTGGACCATTTCAACTGTTCCTCTAAGTCAGGGAGACGACTAGATGCACAGAGTGACGTCATAGGCATAATAAGTATGACGTCACTTTGTGTGTACCATAATTGACTTGATAAAAATGGAGCTGGTGCCGAGGCAGTAACCCTTTTCCCTTTTTCGCTTCTTCCACTTGTGGACAAAAAAATTAAGCGAACAAAATCAATAACATTTTGTTTCTTGTTTGATAATTACTATTTGTAAAGCTGTTTATGTATAAAATTTTACTTTTTTAAGTGCTTTTTTGTAAGCCTAAAGAAATAAAGTTATTGACTTTTGACTTTTTGACCCAGTTTACGGATACGTAGTAAAATTGTAGCTGGTATCTATTTCCTCAAATTGCGCTATAAATAATGCGCGCACGCACGTCAGTGTCCAAAGAAAAGACATCAACGCGCGCGCGAACAGTACCGGGCGGGAGGGACAAACCTTTTCTGTCCCACTGCGGTTCATCATATTTTACAAGAACATTAACACATAGCTGATACACTGTTTCTGCCTGTAGTAATCATCATCATCATCAGCCTATGTTGGTCCACAGCTGGACATAGGCCTCCCCTAATGAGCGCCATAGCGCCATGTCTTCTTTTGTCATGTGTTCATTTGTTTTAGCTTGACGCATCCAGCATCTGCCTGCAGTCTTTCACAGGTCCTCATCCCATCTGACCGGAAGACGTTCAACAATACGTTTACCGAGTCGTGGTCTCCACTCAAGAACACGGTAGCCCCAGCGGTTATCGGTTCTTCGCGAGATATGGCCACTGCCACTTCAGCTTGCTAATTCTTAGAGCTATGTCGATGACTTTGGTAGTAATAAAAATCAAGCAAATCTTTGAATCTTTTTTTATTAGGACTTTCAAACTCAATCAGCCAATCAGAGTCATGAGTTTGTATTAGTTTTTTGTAAGTTTATTGACATTTCTATTTTTTGCGCAGTGGTGTATCGAAATAAGGCCCTTATTGCAGTGTTTTTTAGGCCTGATATGGTGTCGGTAGGCTATGCAATGATAGTCAGTCAGATTTATCTTTTATATGTATATTTAGAATATACACCACCTGCTAACAAAGTCAACATGCCCTGTCCCGGATCCTTAAGGATATAAATTAGGCCCATGTTTAAATAATAGAGTAAGCAAATGTCCGTCTGTCTGTCCTCGACATTGTCTATCTCGACGACGGACGATATTTTAACAAACCCAACTATTTAAATATATAGGGTGCGCAAACGCACGCATTGTTTCGGATCCATATAGAGTTGTTGCGAGTGTGACAGTAATCATTCTAGTGAGACAAATATATACTCACCTTATTGTTTCCTACTACAATATAGGTGAAAATGCTTTGATACGATTAAAGAGGAATCCGTCAAACGTTATATCTGTTTGTGATGTAAAAGACTCTGTTTAATTAATTAATAATGGCGCGTCAAAACGATACTCTCTGTCATGGCTCCCGTGCTCTGAGCAATGACGTCACACGCCACACCACACCTAACAAGAAGAACTCATTGACACTGTTATTTGTAATAGTGTGACGTCACCAGTGCTCCAACCAAACGCAGAGCGTTTTCGGTCACGTGATCATATTATCAAAAGATGTGTAATATTAATCACGCTTTTTACCTAAAATAGGCATATTTTTTAATAAAAATCACCTGATAACGCTTTGTTACGTTGTCACTGACTAGTATGAAAACAATTTGGAACTTATTTTTGATGTAGTCAAATTGTCTATTCTTAGAGGGTATTCTACAGTCTGCACTTATCTTGCATGGGAGTGTATAGTCACAGGTATAGTGCATTGTCTTATTGCCTTATGTGGCCCTACCCAGCCCATTTCCCTGAAGTACCGGAGCAGGACTTTTAGTTTTGACAGCGTCGTTTCAACTTTTCTGTGGGTGTGGACGAGGTTGATGTCTCTAACAGCACATGCTAGCTCCCAAGCTCAAAATAATATGCTAAGCGACTCATTTTTAGTTTTTTTCTCTTTCTAATGGACAGTATACCAAAACCAATTCTTTTTCCAGGGATGGCCATGACAGTTTTATAGACTGTTGTTATCCGAACCGAATAACAAAACAAGGACCGACTTGGGTTGTTGTATCAGCTCTATTGAACCACCTGTACCCTTGCACCAGTCAATCTCGCATGCCTGATGCAAATATGGCCCATTGTTGGCCTAACGACGATGTTGGATCATTATTGGCCAGATGTATAGCTAGCGCTTTTTATTTAAATAGACAAGAGTACCTGCTTATGTTTATGTTACGTTTATTATTTTAATAGCTGATACGATGATATACGAACAGTCAAAAAACCACACGAAAAAACACTCAGGTTTTTTAAATTTTCTGGGTAATTTTTTGAATTTTTCTGTCTCTAAAATAGCAGTCAGCGGTGAGGCCGCCTCATGTAGTCAGCAAGAAGGTTGCGGGTTCGATTCCCGCCTTAGAACTTAGGATAGTTCTGGGTGTTCCAGGTATTTTTTATGTATACTATACATTACACGAAATATTTATCCATGTTAAAAAAATATTTATGATGTATTGTATTAAGTGTATAAGTCATATAGTACTCACACGCTCTGCTTAGCTTGGGGCTAAATGATGCTGTGACTTGTGTGGATATCCATTTACAGCAGATAAAAAAAATAAGTAGTTATAATTTTCTTGGCTTGTGTTGATTTAATTATTTATTTATTCTAGCTTTATTATAAGTAAAATGTAAATAGACGTAACCAAGTGTGCCTTGTGCTCCTACGGCGAATAAATATACGTATGAATGAATTATAGTCAAGCATTTTTTTTTTAGTATTTTGATTGTATGTAGTGTATATTTTCCTACCTGTGTTAAAATTTCAGCGTAAGCGTGATGAGCATTGATCTTTCTTGAAGAGTTTGGTGAGAGTGGGCCTAAATTAGGAAGTAAAATGTCGTGGTCAGTATCCCAGTAATGGGCCACATCGTTGTTAGCCCACAATGGGCCGTATTTGCATCGAGCAGCGAAGATTGACTGCAGGTGGAATTATACAGAGAGGATACAACTGAGCAGTTTGAAGGGTCACGTAGAGGGGATACAGCGAAGTTTTAAGAAAAGTTTTAGTATAACATGATAGAGATACATTTATTGACACAACTGAGATACAGCACAAAACAGAGTTTGGAGCTGTTCATTGAAAAAAGAGTAACATTGAGCTGTGATCCACTTGCCCCAGCATGGGAATTATGGTATTTCTCTTAAAGGAACCAACAAGCTGCTAATAAGGCCCGTCTAACAACAATTAAAATTACTTCTGTTAAATATTAATTCTACATATATATTTATGTAAAGTGTATTATTTACATCAGATACTCTAGTAACCATAACACAAGCTCTGCTTAGCTTGAGGCTAGATGAAGCTGTGTGGATTGTCCAGCATTTTCGCAGCCCAGTCCATCCTAGATCAGGTGTGAACCCTCCACCTGACCTTAAAAACCAATAAATTGACAGTTACCTGTCAAACAAAAACTTCAAAACATCAATTTTTACATGAACAGTCATGTCCCAACAAAAACGAGTACAGTGCAACACACTTAACTTTTAATTAACAACGGCGTCTGCTGGTGGGTGGTGCTTTATTAGAATCAGAGAAAAATTATGAATTCACGGTTTGAATTCTAATCAGTGGTTTTCATGAAGAAATAGGTCAAAAATTTAACAGTAGGTTAGTAAATATTTAACCATGGGCCATTTTTTAAACAAATTGCAACAGATTTTTATGCTTGAACAGCTATTTTATCCAAGATTTATATATTTTCAAAGAGTTTTATGATGTCTTGCAAGACAAATACACGGTCCTGAAATTGAAACATTTTATTTTTTAGAGAAAGGTTACACGTAGCCCAGACTAGCGGAGAACGGGACGAATGTTTCAAACGTAGATTGACCTACGCCCAGTGATAATGATTGAATTGAAAACGAATGCCCTTAGGATGTATTTATGCTGAGAAGATAACACAGATAACTTTGTAGCACTCTACCATCAAACCGGTCGAACAGACAATGGAGGAAAATTGTCACCGTATAGCGAATTATACCGATAATTACCGGATAAGTTGCTTTATGCCCACCGCTGGACAAATTCCCCACAACACAACACCATAATCAACCTTATCTCCTAACCAATAGAGTTGATCAACCACAGAACATGAAACTATGGATACAAGTTTACCGCGGCCTATTATTGGAGGGTAAAAAAGGAATGGTAAAAAAGGAAATATGGCTTATTCCGATCGGTATTGATTGGTTTCGCGGTATCGGTAAACGGGGTACTTGGAAGCAATACTAGCTTTTATCGAAGCTTTATCATTATCATTGGTAAATACATTCTCGTTCTATTTTTATGCGGTTCTGTCTATTTTAGGTAAGGTGCCCTTACTAGATACAATCAAAATGGTACAGTTAAGCTACATGTAGATTGTTTGCAACAGTCTGCAGTTAGCTCAATTGTTTCAATTGTTATTACTAGTTCTAATTTGTTTTTGTTATTTGATTGAAATTTTCTTTGTTATTAAAGGTTTAATCAAAATGGAACAAATAAAACTTTAAAAAAATATAGTGACAGTTTTCGGATAATCTGGTTGAAATATACCATTTTAACGCATTCACTGCCCACCCGTTACCTTAGTGAGACCCGCAGAGACGCGTTTCAGACGACTGAGCAAGAGATGGTTATGACTTATGACGTGGGCCAGGAAGTGTTAACCCTTGCCGGCTGCCAACTAGTTGGGTTGGAATTGAATTTAAATTAAATTGGTTATTTTAATTTATTAGGGCACAAATAGTTTACAATATTTTTAAAATTAACAAAAAAATCAGAAAGTTGGTTACTAATTCCATTTTAATGCATTGTTTTGGAATGTCATGGTGCCCTTAGGAGCTAAAACGGCTAGCTAGATGCAGGTACACTCCATTTTGTTCACGTGTGTACATTATAGTTCAAATAACACTACTTTTTTTTTTTTTTAGGATCAGTTGACAAAATTGATCAAAATTATTGAAATTAATCATTTTGTCAGGATCAGATAACCGAAGAGCCCAAAAAAATACCTAATAAAAAACTAATAAAAAACAATACGGTTAGTAGATTTGGGTAACCACACCTAAATATCTACTACCAACCAATAAGTACGCGAATAATCGTAATTTTATGCAATTAACTTTCTTTAACACTTGAACAAAACGCTTAACATATAAATAAAATGGCGATACGTATTGATAGTTGTCCATTGTTGCATTCCCGGTTTTTGGCCAGGTGGAATTCTTGCGCTGATACTGGACGGTGGCCAGGGACTGAGTTAGTGTAATAGTTTTTGTGCGCGTGCGCGACAAGCCTCACTGGACTCTGATTTTTGACAATAGTGAGGAGACAACGTCAAAACAAACATTTTTACCTACATGAACCTTTTTTACATATTTCGCTATACAGAATATTGAATCTTGACTTACCAATTTAAATTACTATACAGAATGTAACAAAAATTAACTACCTAGTATAATGATCATTTTGTATTTTTTTTTTTTCGAAAACTAAATGTCAGGTTTTAATATTTTGTACCGTGATAAAACACGTATGAACCCACAGGTCATCATCA
This sequence comes from Eupithecia exiguata, assembly GCA_947086465.1. NCBI lineage: Eukaryota > Metazoa > Arthropoda > Insecta > Lepidoptera > Geometridae > Eupithecia > Eupithecia exiguata. The sequence continues at coordinate 3,589,589 of OX352246.1, forward strand.
TCAACATCAGCCTATAGTAGTCCACTGTTGGACATAGGCCTCCCCTAGTGATTTTATGTTTATCAATACCAATTACTGCAGTGTTTTATGCCAGAAACCAAAACTACTGCATAACATGCATGCAAAACCAAGGAATCGAGAATGCAAACCAAGTTTGCAAAGACACTGTGAGTCCCCGAGTCCCCTCCCTACTTCATTGTCGCTGCATTGATCAACCAGGATCGAGCAAACTTCTTATGAGGTGAATCATATCTTATCATCTGTCAGTGGTCATTACCAAAGTGGTACACAATAACATATTTCAGATAGGGAATCAATATTTCGATATGACGTCTAAAGGGTTAAAATTTTAAAGATATTATCAAGCCTCATCGTCAAGAAGTTTTAAAAAAGGTAGAGCAAGATCTCCGGCGCAAAAAATCATTTTCATGAACGAATAAATTATTCTAAAACCAATATTACTTCAAATTATTACCTTTATGGAATGTGAGAACGAGACGCACGGCTTATTATGTGCAAAAGAAAGGGATAGAAACATACTTGTTATTATCGGGACAAAATTGGCACTCGCGAGTAGAAATAATCATAAACATCTGTTGAAAATGCGAAATGATTATTTTATGATGCTTTATTTATGCAGTTTATAAATAAGTATATGTAGGCAGTACCTATATATTAGGTATCTACGTATGTACCTAGTAAAATACAAACAACATGGTATCAATAAAAAATTTGAATTTGAATTTATGTTAGGTATCATTAGTTTCTACACAAATAATCTAAAGAGAAAAGAATTAATTTATTTACTAAAAAATAAAACATTTATTGAGAGTCAACGAAAAAAAGTATTCCTTTGTCAATGTGTCAATCTACTGGATAATTAACCACATTTACATCGAACACAAACAACAAAAACGAGTCCTGCGCATATATATGCTGCTTGTTCAATCAATTTGCATACTCTACCCATAAAAGTACCCGCATTTTTGCAAAAAACGTGTCGAAAATGTTCCTTATAAGATGAATAGCGTCACCTGTAGCAAAGATACCGTAAATCAAAATGGCGAATGTTTTGTTTCAATCAAACTTGTAGTCAATCCTATAGCTATCTCTGTCTCACAGTTGATTACACCACTGGATTATGATTACTGGCATAATGTGTTTTGATTTATACTTCAGCTATACGAGTAAGTAATTCGTCTTCGAACTTTTGTATTCAGAAAACATAAACAAACTTCATAAAAATTTATAATTCTTTTGCATAATGATTACAGGTTTGTACAATCATTAAACGACTACCTGTATAAATATAGCATTTAGAACGTGCCATTTATGACCAGTTCGAATTAACCTAAGCGTTCAAGGGGTTAATTATTATAAATTATTGGGTAGGTAAGTAGTTAATTCGAAAATTATGAAAAGGTTGGATAATTTTAATTTGAAAATGGCTTTATTTCTAGACATACCGTATCTACGCTAAATAAATATCTTGATAGGTTAAGAATACCTATGATGAGTAGATATTTTGACAAAAAGGCTGGAATTTGTTCAGTTCATTTTTGTTACATTTGACGAATTTTTTTTGAATCGTGTCTTGTTTCCAAACTAGTCTTCGTAAGTTCACAAAATAGGAAAACAGGCATAAAAATTTATAAAAATAACATCGTTTAATCGAATAATTAAGAACGAATTAAACACTCTGGAAGAATATTCCAGTAACATCCATTAACATTAAAAGCACGTTAAGTTTTTATTTAACACGTTACATGGCCATTTGATGTTTGATACCCCATTAAAAATTAAAATATCCAGTGTTGCTATTCGAAAAATTCAAACATCAGATTCTATTTGCAATTAAAACAGCAGAATTGAAGTTTCGAAGAAGCGTAAGCCATCCACCTGTCTGTTTAAAAACCAATATAATCTGACCTAATATTCACACAACATTTCACGATACGAAGGCCTTTTTACACTGGTGTGACAAAACCGCAATGTTTAATTCGGCGATTAAAAGATATCGATACAGAATCGATTATAAAGGTTAAAATGTAAAAGCATTGTCTTAACATGGTAACATTAATTGCAAAAATATTCATCAATCATAATTAATGTCACCCTGATGAATGACAGACGATTCTAACAATATAAAGTAATATATTAAAATAAAATGGCTTGTTACATTATAATAATGTAGGCTATTGTAAAAACTAATCAATTTGAAATGGATAAAGAAATAACGTGTCTATTTCTGCAAATGTTATTCATTGTTATTGTAGAAAATTATACTGTTTTCAATAATGTTTATTTCAGCACAAATAGAGTACTTAAATGTCTTACTTATGTTACAAGTATATCCAGTAGGAATCATTTAGAACGGGATATTTACCATGATTCGATTTTTGAGTTTTCCAGTAATTCGGCACAGTTTCATGGTAAATATCCCGTTCTAAATGATTCCTATGTTAATAACCATGATAGTTTCAAAAGTTTTAAGTATATCCAGTGTTCATTACGGATCTAAGCGGGTTAACAACGAACCTTATTTGTGTTGGAAGAACACCATGTTTCATCAAACTACGATAGTTTTATAGTAAAACTATCGGATCCAGGATTATAAAAGTTTGACCAGTTTTTCTATATAGCAGAGTTTATACGGTTAAAATAGTTATTTGTTATACAAGAGTGCAAAGTTGCTTTTTAACCGCGTGCTCAATTTTGATGACCGAGCAAGCGAAGGATTCTAAAATTAGAATCCTGAGCGTTAGCGAGGGAATCAAAAGAGCACGAGGTAAAAAATCTTTGCACTTCAGTGCAACTCGTAACTCATCCCACCTCAGCGAGGAAAGAGTATTTTTGCTCTTCGATAACCGAGGGTAAAAGCTGGTTTTATCCGCTAGAGGATAAAGTAAATTGAATTTAGATCATCGTTCATACGATGGGGGAGGAAAATACTATTTTAAAATGGTAAAGAACCCACACCAAAGTTCAGATGTATAATTTTCTTATTAATTTATTTTCGTTTATTTCTAATAATATAAGTGTATTACTATAAATATATAATACTATAATATATACTGTAATTATTTTATTTTATTTTGTCATTGTAATGTTAGTAAACAAGCATAAAGTTTATATATCGCATAACGTTTATCTAAATTTACATTCGTACATTTGCGTCAGTATAATCGTGCTAATAACCTCTACAAGTATTTACATTTATATGTATGTATTTCCTAAGAATCTAAGCCGTCACCAGAAGGCAGTGTATCCAGAATGCTGGCAGCATTGCCACGTTGAATGGCAATGCTTATTCGTTGATTGAAGAAACTTTTCATCATTTCATCATCTATCCTATCCTGGTAAAGTAAGAATAACTTGTCTTAGTGAACCGAGTAGATAATTTATAAAAGACTATTTTTAAACTCACTACAATCCCAAAGACTACAGTCCCTAAGTACATTAGGTAATTACATGAATTATTTCAAGGAAGTCCAACGACCTACGGCAAAAAACGTGGAACCTGTCGCATATCGACTGTTAGTCGGTTACTGTACAGTCGACTGCATTGAGATGTTCAGTTGCATATCGCTTTGCCTGTGAAAGACTGCATGCAGATGCTGGATGCGGCAAGCTGAAGATAGGGCGCTAGGGTGCTCAGGAGGGGTATATGTCCAGCCGTGGACTAATATTAGGCTATAGTATTTTTAATGCCTGCACCAGTAATGTGTTTTGCTAGATAAAAGTTTATTCGGCAAGCAAATAAATGTGTTGTTTATTTTGTATTTGAATTTATTGTATTAAATTTAGATTTAACGTGTTCACTACCAAATTTTGCCGCTGCTCTGCATGCGTGCACCCGTGGACGGCGGCGGCGAGTGCGTCAGTGGCAGTCAAAGTGTTAAAAAAATGGTTATTAGGTTCATCATTCTACACACCGGACATCCCAGTAACAATATAAATGTGAAAGTTTGGATGGATGGATGTTTGTTACTCAATCACGCCAGAATTCCATATGTATACTGTGCCAGAATGGCTGCACGGATCTGGATGAAATTTGGCACAAAAATATATTATAGTCTGGAGTAGCACATAGGTTACTTTTTATCCCGGAATTCTCACGGGAACGGGAACTACGCGGGCGAAACCGCGAGGCGCTGCTAGTAAAACATAAATAAAGACAGAAGATTACTACAATGGGTGACTATTTTGACGACTAAGATGGACCAATAGCAAAGACGTTAGATCCTGTTCAGTTATTTATGTCGCTAACTATACAAGCATCAAGAGTTTAATGAAAAAATAATTCAAGTTGATTTATAGCTTACTCAGGCCTCGCAAATTGCGCACCGTTTGAGACGTTTAACTTAAGTACTGGCTGCGCACATAAAAAAAACATGAATCAAAATCGCAGTTTCGGTTCGATTTTTACCGATGATTTTAATAAGTGCAGGGTTGGGTATTTCTCAAGTGTTCATAACTTTGGGCCGTATGTGGCCATAGAGTTTTGGCGAAAGGGATCCTAACCTATGCTAACCGGCTAACAGCCGCTATACAGGGTTATTGGTAAATTAGTGACAATACGTGAACTGCAGGTTCAGCCCATCATCACAAACACGTTCGTGAAGGCGCCAAGTCTAAATTAATGCTATATTAGTGCTTTGTATAGGAGTGTAGTCCCTCTGCGTAAATCTCCATTTTCTTTTTAACCAAGACTTGGTTGGAAAAAATACAAAATCGAGCTTTACTACGGGACTACACTCAATCCTATACAGAACACTATTAAAGCATTGATAGCACTTACCCTTTTTAAGTTTTGTTTACTAGTTTTACGACCAAGTCTTCGTTTCTCCACACACAAGTAAACACGTGGAGACTTGACTAGAGGTTAACAAAAAGTTAAACTTTTGTTAAATTTTAACAAGTGGATGATAAACCGGCTGTCAGTGAGTTATGGGCCTGTCTAGTCTTATTCCTATTACAGTAATTAATGGCCATAGTAAAAAAATATATACAAAATGAGTTTTGGGATCTGAACTATTTTCAATAAAATTTTGCATGGTTCTATATAAAACCCATCTAACCTTAGGGACGGGCTATTTAAGAAAAACATGGGCGAAACAGCGATCAGAAGCTAGTTTATAATATTTCATGCCCTTGTTAAAAATGCCTCAGAGTAAATACTCGAAGAAAAATACTCACACAAAAGCTTTACTCAACTTGTCTTCCTTTTGCATGTGTGTATTTAACCCTGCACCGCGCCACATCCTTACTTACAGCCAGCAGTATTTACGAGGTAACATTAACGGTTCTTTGATTACCACCGAATGACCGCTATCATGACAGAAGTGTACCATTACGGCTGACATTTTTAGCTGTCAGAATGACAGGTGTCTTATTTCTAGACAAAGGGCTAAAGTTAGCGTTATGAAAACCTGCTATCTGGTCTATTGTGAACCTTTATATATTTTCTGGCATTGGTTGATTTTTCTAGAATTTTGGTAGGTTGTAAAGATTTACCTTTAATTAATTGTAGTTATTTTTCCTATCTATATCAGTGGATATATAACATACAAAACTTACTCCCTTCTGACAAAAAATCAGCAGGTTTCGCGAAATTTTATAAACCACAAACATCCTAAAAGTGATTTTCAAAAGTTGATTCTGGTCAGCAATTTGAATCGTTTGCCTACTGCGAACGATTAAAACTTGAATACAATTTTCAGATGGAGCTTTCACTATTTACGCTGGTAAGCAAACACGAATGAACACTTGTCTACAGACACAACACCCTGTAGGTAAATCGCTTTAAGCGTTGTTCCTACCTAGTTCCATAAACGTTATATTATCTTGTATGTTAATTTATAATAAATTTAAAAGTAAGTATAAAACAATAATTACTAACTAGCACATTAGCGAGCCTATAAAAGTATATGTTTACGCTGATGACTTTAATCGAAGATTTGCAAGCATCCTGTATTTTTTTATCATTTTATATATAAAAGGTGTGTTTATGCAGAAAACTGTATTAATATTTAATGAAATATGAAGATAATTATTGGATTGGAATTGCCAAGGGTGGTTCATAACATAGAGTTATAATATTTTTTTTATAATTGATTAAGCCTCGTTATATGAACAGGGTGTCCTAAAACTCAACGTCAAGCCGAAAACGGAGAACAGGTGGATTCATGAAGACCCAGAAAACCACGAAATCATGTGTCTATCTTCAATAGTTTCCGAGTTACTGGCTTTTTACTGAAAATCATATATATTCTGCACGGCGCCAAACTTTTTTATGTTGTGACTACACATGTCATTGTCATGTCATACTGATTGTTACAAACTCAAATAACTGATTTATTCATTTTACTTCAAAATAAAAGCATAAGGACCATGGAAATTAATAAATCCCAAAAATAATAATAATTAATATATATATATTATAATAATTTTTGGGATTTATTAATTTCTTAGAAATTACCCAGAGTACTATAATAAATAAAAACCTTAGGACATAAGGACCATGTTCAAAAAATAGTTTGGTTCTGTTTCAGCGTCAATCCTTTTCAGTACTTACTATAGGTATGGGTGTTCAGCCTAGGTGTTCCTACACCCGTACCTGTTTTGTAGAATATCCTTGGTATTCCGGAGTTTGATTGTGGAAGAATGATAGCGAAGAAGACGAAATTAAGAGTGGTATTTATATAAGTGAATTTGTGGAAAGTGGAAGCATAGGTACGCCACATACTTTTACTTTGAATCTTTATACTGAAAATAAGTCCACTACGGCTGGCTGGTTCTGCCTAAAGCTTTTATTTTCCTTCTTAAACATCCAACAGACTATTGTTAAAAAATGAAATAAGTGCCCAAAAATTTCTATTTCGGTGGGACTCGAACCCGCGCTCCACGCTCAGTTCGGGTAATTTTTGGGAACTTATTTAATTTCTTAGAGATTACCTAGAGTACCAGGGCTTACGCGCTATAAAAACAAAAACCTTAGAATATTGTTACATTGAAAATCCCAACAACCAACAAGCCATCATAAAACATTAAAAACAATTAAACAACAATCAAAGCTGGGTCACACTGACCGCAGCCGGCCGCGCCGGTGGCCAGTAATTGAAGGGTTAACCGATGTGCACATAACTTTGGACCCTTACCCCTGTGGCCGATTTGACCGGAGCGGCCACTTAGGGTTAATACTTGATTGAGAATGCATTAGAAGAAATAAACTTGCCTTGGGATAAGGACTACTTCGATTGGCCGAATCACATTTTCACTAAAATTAGATAGATAGATTGTAACTGTATTGCACCATCAATACAGAAAGCATTTAAACAAATTTAAGACCAAACTAACTATATCTACAGGGTTATTGGTAAATTAGTCACAATACGTGAACTGCAGGTTCAGCTCATCATCACAAACACGTTTGTGAAGACGCCAGGTCTTCATTCTTAATTTTGGTATTTGTAATGGGTACCCCCCGCAATTCAATAATCGTTCGTTAGAGAGGTTTTATTTGAAAGTCAGAATATCTTTAATATATCTTTATCTCTATATAATATATAGATCTTTATCTCTATCTATCTTTATTTGAACTCGAAGACAGGGTGCTATGGCGCTCATTAGGGGAGGCCTATGTCCAACAGAGGACTACTATAGGCTGATGATGATGATAGTGACACAATCGGCGGCTTTATCTAATATTATAAAGGCAAAGTTTGGATAGATGGATGGAAAGATGTTTTGTTTGGATGTTTGTCACCTCTTTACCACAAATCTACTGAATGAATTCCGTGAGCTAGTCTGTATATATTCAAAAATCGACGGACATATTTAAAAAATCATACAGCCAAACATAGAAACTCCTTGAAAAAACTCTTACTCTCTTTTTGGGACTTATTTCATTTCTTAGAGATACCCACAGTGCGGGCTAGCACTATAACAAAAAAAAACCATAGAAACTCCTTGTTTCAAAGTCAATTAGAAACAAAAATGTCAATTGTTTTTACAAGCCGGAAATTACTTAACCTACAAACGAAAAATATTCTAGTTGGTAAAAACAAGAATATTTGTCATAATTTAAGTAAAATATGCAAAGTAAAGGTCTCAAACAAACACGGCAACTGACCACTATAATATTTTAATCTTTGGCGGCCGTCACAATCTAAATATTTGCCCCAATAATCCTTGAGGCACTAATCCTGGTTTATAATAACGTTTGCCTATTTTGTGTTTGCAAATACGAGAACGTCCGTTTTAAGCCCACAACAGACGGAGCTATGTACAGGGTTATTGGTAAATTAGTGACAATACGTGAACTGCAGGTCCTGCCCATCATCACAAACACGTTCGTGAAGGCGCCAAGTCTAAATTCTTAAAAAAAATAGAAGTCACCTCTAAATGAAAAAACATCTTTGTCTGGAACCCAACGAGTTACTTAAGACCGATCTTTCAATCTCATATCTTCTGTTAATTCAGGGCAGAGCTGTTTTTAAGTTGAGTTTCAAATAAAACCTCTCTAACGAACGATTATTGAATTGCGGGGGGTACCCATTACCAATACCAAAATTAAGAATTAAGATCTGGCTTCTTCACAAACATGTTTGTGATGATGGGCAGAACCTGCACTTCACGTATTGTCACTAATTTACCAATAACCCTGTATATATTATAAACAAATCATAGCAAGGTATATTACGGTACATTTTCTATAGTAATCGGCGAGTGACCACAGACGCAGCTATAACGTATATTCTTTTTACGTCACCAAAATATGTCGACAGATATAGCACGATATATTTTAGTGCAAAAATATATACATAACGGATTAGGTTCGTTATTTGTTATCTAGGTAATGCCAGAGCTCTGAAACACAGACGCAGGCCTAGGCTTCTATCTACACGAATCGCGAGACCACTTTTACATGGTTTCTATGACCTTCTTGTACCAATCTGCTACGGAAACTCTACTAAGCACTTATCTGAATTCTTCCATTTCTTCTCTGTCATCCTGTAGAATTGATCCAACGTTAAAACAGTAGACGTTTGAGATTCGCATAGAGTAGAATAGGCGCATTGCAAATGATCAATAAGGATTTAACTCCGAAATACATATTATATATATTTTTGCACTCACTAGCTCTGCGGCCGACAAATATCATAATTATTATGATAGCATAGCCACCGTCTTTGGCAGCTTGCTATACCGTAATATATAGCTTACTTAAAAATTTATTAATATTAAGTGTAACCAAAATCTTTATCTATTGTAAATCGATGTGAAGGCCAAAATATTCGAACCAATTGGCAAGTAAAACTTGTAATTTTTTTGTTTTATTACTAAGTTTTGGAGCTAACTCTTATAATGTCAAAATGAAATACCTATACACTTATTTTACGTGGTTGTGATAATTTTACGGTTCTAATTTTATTAGATAGTATTTACTCACCTATCAGACCAGCATAGGGCATCGTCCCGATATCTGTAAATAAAATTAAAAGTTTATTTTATAGGTAAGTATTCATATAATAAATCCGCTATCACTTTTACATGCTATGAATTCCTCATAGATGTTCTCCTATAGCTGTTCTGGTCTAACTAGGTACTATGATCCCATAGCTGTTCTTCTCTAACTAGATAAAGGGTTTGTAGAGATAGATAGAGATAGATAGAAATAGATAGTAGAGATAGATATAGAGATAGATCACAAGACCCTTTTCAACATTTTACTGTAGATTAAAGGTGCTCGTAACACGGAAATAAATCCCCTAAAGAATGAATCGGAACTGACGTCATCAAGTGTCACCCTAAAAATTGATAGCATCATTTCCATAACGAGAAAAGCGCAAAACGTTATAAAATGTTATAAAATGCAAAATGGCGCACGGCTGTTGACAATTGCACATCGCCATTTCCTAAACCGTTTTCGATTACGTTTTATAGCCGTTGAACACGTGCTAAGAACACCTTCGAAGTTTGAATATGTTCCAGATTCAAAAGAGTTTTTGAATGTTTGAAATTCAATCTGCTGGCGTAATTCATGCCTGCGATTTTTGCGATTCGAAACGACTTTGTAAAACAAACATTGCTTTTTGAAAGGCTCTCTTTTATCCAGGTTTCTTACTTTCAGTCAAAAATAATAAAAAAAATTGTCTCATTTTTTTTAATTGTCGATGGTCAAGCATTTGGCCACCATCTTACTTGAATAAGCAATGATGTGGACTAAGATGGAGCACGCTTTCCCAGGAACTTATTCACCCTGGATTTGAGGCTCCAAGACTGTATCTACTCTGGCGGGAAAACAGACACTGGAAGCTCATCCGACTCTTTGACCATGCTTGTTATACATAATAAATATCACCATAAATATATTCAAAATACGTAGTAATGGCAACATGAAATTAAATAATATGTAATATAGGAACTCGTGAGTAAGTAACAAATCAAACGGATTTCTCGGAATTATCCAATATATCGATAAAAACTGATAATGTGATACCTAAAGCAATTTCCCCTCGTCCCTGCATATATTACATGTCTCAAAGACTCATTTACATTTTACAAAAATATCTCATCAAACATTTCCATCCTTTCACACAATACCTGCCGTTCTTTTTATGAAAAGATAGAAGCGTTCAAAACATGTAATAATGCAGAAAAAAAAAGAAAACCTGCTAAAGATCGTTCTATTCCACCGACATATTGTTCGATATTTCATTTGAATTTACGACAGTGAGGTGTTTTATTAAAATTCCGGTAGAGGGTGTGTAGCGAAGCTTTCTATTGTCGATAGGGAAACTTATGAAAATCTGATGTGGGCCGTGAAGTTTTTTACAACTTGAATATGGAACAGTGAAATGGTCCAATATTGGTGAATGAGGTTCAATGAAGCAGGTTATATACCTTTGTTTTTCAGAATGATTTCATTTTGAGTGACTTATGTTATCAGGTTAGAAGTATGGTCAAACAAAGGCCTATAAAACATATTTTGGTTGCTAATTGCTAATTGCTCATGCTAATTTTGATACACCAAATTAACGTTATTATTACATTAATGTTATTTTTAAAAGGCATCATGAAAATAGGCACATAGTATACCTAACATACATCGAGTTAGAATCATAACTCGATGCTAACATGTTTAGAACAATACATTCAAAGCCACATTCGCATAACTGTCCTCAAACAAGGACACCGCGTGCGTTCAACTGTCCCAACTTTGATACGTGGCGGTTCAAGGGTTAACTGTCATTAACCGAGTTATAGTTACACGGTTATTAGAACTGGATTCTTAGTTAAATATACAGTTATAATCAGAGCTCTTAAATTATCGCAGTCTACACGAAATTACTATTCATGCTTATAATCCATACATCCTTATCCATATATAGTATATTTAGTATAAAGGAAGTACTCTATCTGTATCTCTATTTGTTACTTTGTTACTATCACGCCTAGACGGCTGAATGGATCGTAGTGAAATTTGACAGGGAGGTAGACTGTATCCCGGGGACGGACAGGCTATTTTTTATCTTGTTAATGTCAAAAGTCAATAACTTTATTTCTTTAGGCTTACAAAAAAGCACTTAGACAAGTCAAATTTTATACATAAACAACAACGTTATAAACAGTAATTAACAAACAAGAAACAAAATGTTATTGATTTGGTTCGCTTCAATTTTTTGTCCACTAGTGGAAGAAGAGAAAAAAAAATGTCCGCGAGAAGCCGCGGGCAGACGCTAGCAATATTAATAAATTCAAAAGTAACTGTATGTCTGGCTGTAAACTTTTCACGCCTAAACGGCTGAACAGATCTTAATAAAACTTGGTAGGGAGGTAGACGGTATCCTGGAGACGTACACGAAGCAGCGGAAGCTGATAGTATTTTATAAGAAATTAAAACCAAATTAAATTAATTACCTTGGGTTTTGCTAATAATTATAGTGCGTAGCTTGCACTGGGGCAATTTTCAATTTTCGAATCCTGCCGAAATCGGTTGTATGTTCGAAATTCTTTTAGGTGATACGCTTAGGATAAAATCAATTTGGTTTTTTGTGGTGGAATGTAATTAATAGATGACTAAAATTTGCGCTCGATTTAGTTTTTAGTGAGTAATGTAACTAACAAAGCGGAAATGTCGGAAGTGTTAGCAGTAAATAATTATACAAAAGGGTATGGAACTTGCAGCATTGTAATAACTAATAACTCGAATACGTGACCGAGTAATTATAGGAGAAATGGCAGAGGTATTGGAAAGCCATAGATAACAGACGCAAGCATAGACAACGTAGAGTTGGGTATAGAGTATAGAAGTTGCATCCTTTGTTCCGAATCCATGTTCTTTGTGTGGAGAAATGGCAAATATTCAGAGCATCTGTGACATAAATATTCAAGAAGACGTTGTTTTGTCCATTTTCTGTGCCACTATTATTGTACCTACCATAAGTTACAGTTTGGTAGGGAACTTCATGTTAAGGTAGGTAACTATATTATAATCTCGAAAACTCTTTTTTAGGGTTCCGTACCCAAAGGGTAAAAACGGGACCCTATTACTAAGACTTCGCTGTCCGTCTGTCCGTCTGTCACCAGGCTGTATCTCATGAACCGTGATAGTTAGACAGTTGAAACTTTCACAGATGATGTATTTCTGTTGCCGCTATAACAACAAATACTAAAAAATAGAATAAAATAAATATTTAAGGGGGCTCCCATACAACAAACGGGATTTTTTTGCCGTTTTTATAGATAAAATGGTACGGAACCCTTCGTGCGCGAGTCCGACTCGCACTTGGCCGGTTTTTTCAGTTCTTAATCTACTAACTTACATCATCATTGGCATTAGTGATCTAGAGAAAATCTTCGTTGTCAAAATATATCGTTTTGTCTATTTCCCGTAGGTTGCTATAAATCATCATTGATCTCCAAATAAAGAACCAAAATTGTCAGACTTATCAAATCCAATCATTTTCCATATCGCCATCACAAAACGCTAAAAGCAAAAGCTTCCATTCTAAATTTTTAAAATAAGAACTGCAGTACGTTCTTCCGCACGCAGATTCAGGCACTCCGACAAATTACGCGATAACACCGCATTTGTATGCGAGACGCGCGCGACTTCCGATATTAGGAACGGAACGGAGGCGGCGATGGCGCCCGCAGCTTTTTTCAAATTCGGAAGTTGAATTCGTTCGAAATTATAAATTCTAGTTCGAAATATGAAACTCTGGCCTTATCAAATTAAAGCCATCTATGCCAATGATGATGTAAGTTTGTAGATGGGCTAATAATGATGATGAAAATAGGTACCTAACGTTTATTTCTATAGGCTTACAAAATATGCTAATGGACATATTTATATAAATTTTTGAATTGTCTGAGTCAAATCAGAAACTAAATAATTTAAATTGTTAATTCTGCAATAAAGTGTTAAAGTGTATATAAACTAATTTATTTGTATTTTTTCTTACTGTTAGACGTTTAAATCGACAGAAATTTAATGATTGTTATTTGTTTTTGTATTGAATATGTAATATTAATTTAAGGACGAAATGTTGTGAATGGATTTCGATTTGTACCTATAATTGTAGTGGCACTTAGATGTGTAATTTTTAAGGAACAGCCCACAATCAATGCTTTAGTGTAGGTATACTGTGTTGGTGAAATTTTAAATAAATAAATAAATCTCTTAACTTCTATTATTTATCCACTAACGGACGAAGTGAAAAAGAAGACTAACATACTTATACTCAAACGCAACTCAGACTAAAGCAGGTCACGAATTTTTGACAGTTCACAAAAAACAATCTGCCAAAATACGTCACTTGAGACTTGCTTCAATATATGTGTTGCGTTGAGTAGGTATTCGGAGGATAATGAGAGATAAAGAAAAGAGACTGAAGTTCCTTACACCTGCAAAGGCAAGTTCAGCGACCAAAATCGACGCCAACTTATTAGAAGGAACTAGGTAAGAAGTTAAATTGTACTGTATTACCAATATAAACATAAAAAACGTCATGCCCGCTAATTAGAAAATACAAAGTCAATAAAGCAGCGTTCACACCGGTTCTTAAAAAAGTGTTTTGTCAATAAATCAGGCTCATCCGAAGTTTAAGTTGTGAGTCTTTCCAAAATGAGAAAGATCTTATTACTAAAATGGAAGAAAAATTTAGAAATTATTTGCCAGATACCCACGCTGAAAAAAACATATTATGTAGAAGAAGTATTTTCATATACTCTGAAAAAACTTTGTGTAGAGCAGACTAACTCAAAATAACCTTCTTGTAGTCAAGATCTAATCAATTCAGACGACGGAGAGGTTGGAAGCTTACGATTCAGTACAAAGTATTAATCGGCTTAAACTGAATTAATAACATTATTTGTAAACGCAGTATCTTTATCTCTGACCATAGACAACGCAAAGAGCATAGAGCTTAGTTAAGCGCGGAATATTCATATCCTCCGCACAATAGGTGTCAAGTAACGTTTAGTATTTATCTTATCTTATCCCAGCTAATTGCCTTTCCCTGTTTTTGTAATAATATACAATAACTAGAGGTAATTAGTGTTTGTTTTGGTTGATAGATGGCGTTGTTGTTAATTAAAAAATCGGAGAAAGTTCTGGTATATTTGCCCTCAAAAAAGTTAGAATGCCTGTTTTAGACAGGGAGCGTTTCTTGGACACGCTCTTGCTTTGAAATCTGTCAAAATAAGCTCTAACTGTCAACCAAAAATAGGAGCTAGAAAAGTTTGATGGACTCTCACTAGAAGTAAGCATTTTTTCCCTATCATCCAGAACTACGGATGGCCCATCTGTTTATTGAGTTTTCTATTTTGAATAGCAAAGCGTCATTTCGCTCTACATGGGTTGTATCTACCAACAAATTAGACTGGGTTCGAAACATGTCGTCTAATCCCACCGAATACCCCCATAATTACATTAAATGGTATTGTTTTATTAATTTAACAAGGTGTCCCCATACGAGGAGAATATTGCTGTGCTTTATAGTAATTTTATGCAATATGGACGCACGTGGCGGCAACGCGCGGACGCGCCGCGAATCGCAAGTTTGAATTTAGAACTCACCATACTATTGGTGAAGTTTCGGCGGGTTACAAACGTACAGGAGACGTTGAGAGACGTGTGAGACAGGAAAAATTGTTTTGAAATTAGAACGTAGGTACCGTAGCTAAGAATTTTAAAAAAGTTTAGGTACAGATAACGAAAACACATACCTAGGTATTTAGTGATTATTTTTTTATTATTATTTTTTATTTGCATTATCAAAGTCACCATCATGTTTAAAAAAGTTAAAAAGAAAAAAATGTCTGCTGTTCATACACATTTCACACATGTGTGAAATGTGCAGACATTTTTGATGAGTAGAGATAGAGTAGAGATGTATCTCTTCGTTTTCTAGAAACCCACAGAACCATTATTTATGTTCAAACCCAATCACAAGGTGTCCAGTTCACACAACCAAAACATTTCCATTTCGAGTGATCAAAGTGATCATACAATATTATCGACACAACACGGTTCAATAATTTTCTATCAATGAACACTGCTTATTATCGGAAAAAACAATAACTACAGGGGATTATACGCCTCAGTGAAAGCATAGTGTGGATGTGCTCCAGTGGTTTTGGGGGGAAATAAAGTCAAGTGAATTATTTTTTTACAGACTAGCTAAAGGAGGGTTTATATTGTTTGACTATAATATAATAATTGGTACTGTGTGACATTAAATTTAAATAAAATCAGTTTATTGCAAGCACAAAAAGACCCATATTACATTAAAGATACAAAAAAAATACAGCACATAACGTAATAAAAATAACAGATCTTAAAAAAGATTAAAAAGTAACAGGAAACGACCGGTTACCTATTTTCTATTTCCATACTTGTGGACAGAAATCCAGTGTCTTTAAATGGGATTGGTCAAATAGTCAGAAAAAGTCTTATCCATACACCTCAAACCCATAATAAGTTTAGTTGTTGTGTAAAATCACAGTCGACGATATAATCCGTAATGGCGGCGCGGGCGCAGCGCACAAAACATAACCTTTCACACCTGTAAGTATACTGTGCGCGATTGTATTAGTTTGACTATGGAGCTTTGGTGTTGTGAGCACGATTGTACTTTGGGAATCAAATATGAATCATCTTAACCTACCTTAATATAATCCGTTTTAGTAGGACCGTTTACGGATCCTTCGCTACCCCCTCACTAGGCGGATCCCGCGTGTAAGTGGGACATGATGCATTATTTCGCAGATTTCTTGATTATTTTGTAGAAAAGCCTATAAAATCTACATATATCTGGATAAATAATAGATTCAGGCGTTACTTTGCGGGAATCCATTGCAAAATATAAGGACTACCTGTAGATTGTTTGCAGAACGAAAAACAAATAATAGAAAAAGAACAAAATTACAAAAGTAAAGTTTACAGATATAACGAAAACATATTTTCTGATTATTTTTTTATTATTGTTTTTTATTTGCATTATCCAAGCCACCATCATGTTTAAAAAAGTTAAAAAGAATATAGAATATCTGGACTCTCCGTAAAATTTTCTACAATTATGGTTGTAAGTAATATGCAGTTGTATCAAAGTATTTAAATGAGGTACATGTAAAGAAAGGAAAAATTCCGATGAAATGAAAGTGCGTAAAATAATGTATACAAACTTTAAATTAAAAAACCCTGTGAGTTGATCCAGCAGAATATAAACGATGTTAGTACCAAATTATATTTTATTGCTTTTATTTCGGTCAACGAATTAGCATTGCCATTCAACGTGGCAATGCTGCCAGCATTCTGGGCACTTTGCCTTCTGGTGACGGCTAAGGCCCGTATTATGAAAGCTTCCCCAAGCATTACTTAAGCAGTCATTACGTGATCTCTACTCAAGCGTTAATTACTCAAGTAATGCTTGGTAACCGTTCAATAATATGTCTAAGCAGTTACTCGAAGGCGTGGACGGAGGAAATCCGCTCGTGACGGCTACTTGAGTGAGTGTAGATTTTGACATGAGCTCCCAAGCATTGTTTGAAAATTAGTATTCACTCAAAACTAGACATAAGCATCACTCAAGCAGGGCTCGATGACTGAGCATGCTTTCATAATACGGGCCTTAGACACTTAAATCTATTTAGAAAATAGATTTAAGTGTAAATATTAGTTGTAATTATTATTGTATTTTCTTTATCAATGGATTGTAATTAATAAATAAAGTGTAACTTTAAATTAAGATTAATTTAATTTAAGATTTACGGTTTGAGTTTTATTTTTAACAATGATTGGTTACTGACCTCCTAATTCATATTGTGTTGTGACTCATTATTATTATTTAAGGACTTATATGATTATGTGACTTCTAATATAAGTCCATAATAATAATAATTTAATTCTATTACTAATTATGACGACCTCTGTGGCGCGGTGGGCGAAGGTCCGCCTGCGACGTAAGAGGTAGCGGGTTCGATTCCCGCCTTGGGACAAATATTTGTACGATCTGCAAGTATTTGTTCCGGGTGTTCTGGTCGTTTTCTATGTATAATAAAAATATCTATCTATGTAATGTATTGTATTAAGTAAATCAGTTATCTAGTACCCATAACACAAGCTCTGCTTAACTTGGGGCTGCTAGATAATGCTGTGTAAATTGTCCAGCATTATTTTATTTATAATTTATTTAATTTGCTAATTTTATTGTACTATTCTTTGATAATAAAGACATGATAAAAAAATGTGACTTATTATTATAGATTCGGTTATTTTATCAAAATCCACTGGTTACATTATTGAGCTAGGTTTAGGTGCGTTAATCGAGTTTAAGCTTTGGTGTAACAAGGCCTAGCTAACTTTGACATAACAGTTGAAAATGGCTATATTCACCGTTGTCTAACTGATTACCGCGTCGTGACCGCGTATTGTACGTGTCGTTATTAAAATAATTCGAGTGTCGATTTCAGACGTATTATCGGGTTTTATACGGATATCGTAACTACCTGAGCACCTATAGATTATACAGGGTGTAATAAAAATCAAGGACCAAAAATTCAGTGTGGTTTCGCTTCGATAACAGAACGCGGTAAAATTTAAAAAAGCCGACTTTTGATCATTCGTTTTTGTTACACCCTGTATTATGCCTACGTAACAAACAGACAGACAGAGATAATTGGAATATTTTAATACTTTTTAAGTCATAAATCAGTTCCCATGGGATAGAAATCCATAATATTATATATATTTTTTTATATTGCTGGACAATTCACACAGCATTATCTAGCCCCAAGCTAAGCAGAGCTTGTGTTATGGGTACTAGATAACTGATATACATAATACAATACATAGATAGATATTTTTTTTATTATACATAGAAAACGACCAGAACACCCGGAACAAATACCTGCAGATCGTACAAATATTTGTCCCAAGGCGGGAATCGAACCCACAACCTCCTGCGTCGCAGGTGGACCTTCACCCACCGCACCATAGAGGTCGTCAATACCTTCAGAACGACTCTATTCTGAAATCAAGATACATAACCCAGTGAGATCCGATTCGCCATAAAGGTGCTTACACATGAGGTATTTTTAGCGTCCCCTAACGGCCGCACCGGGCCCATAGCTATAAAATAATATTCCTTAATACATTATAATAGTGGATCCTGGATGTAATGCTCGTAAGTATTGGAATTACAGGGCGGTGTGTCGATTAGGGTGGGGTCAGAGTGCTAGCGAGGAGTTGTTAAAGATCACGGTCGGTGGTCTATGGAAATGGTCGAAACGATTTGACATAAATATTAGAAGCATAACTCAGCTAGTGGAATGCAAACGTTAAGCGGTGGCTTTTTTACCCGACTGTGCTTAAAGGAGGGTTATTACCTCAATCATATTTGATATAAGAATGACGTAACCACAACTAAGTACTTACTACATATGGCTTATGGATAGGAAAAACAATCGGTTTTACCTTATATAAAAGTAAAAAAGGGAGATATGGTACGATTTCCTATATCTAACTCAACAAATGGCCAGTGTTGTGTTACAATCAAACACAAGGACAAACACTATTTCCAATCTTGTGAAATATACCTACCTCCACAAAGATGGAATGACGTAATTAGACCGAAGTGCGACCGATACAACAATACGGGCTTATTCCAGGTTACCCTCTTGACAAATCCCCCTAGAGGGGGAAAACTGGAATATCATGCTACTCATGCACTGAGACTAACAAGACGTGTATTGCTATCACTTTTTACGCACGAATGTATCGTTTCCCTGCGGTCTGCAAATATCGGAAACAAGAACGATAGCGGCGCCGGTCCGACTATGACTGAGGTGGGTGGTATTGAACTAATTGGACCGAATTTGAGTCTTCCACTTTCGAAACGCTAGTACCTAATCTCCTGTTTTTACTTCCATCTAAGGGTTTTGCGGTGTGCGGTGGCTTGCTAAGAGCGACGCGACGTCGATACTCATAAGATTGAAACCGCTAAGCTCATCATCCCGCTGTAACTAGCACCGCACACATACATCGGATCTCATCGCATCGTCTGATTGGCTGCGGGTGGCGAAATTGTACGATGATGGTGATTCCATTCATTTTGATGACAGATTACGTTTTTAAATTGCGAATTTGTCGGCCGGTATCGAACGGAAGATATTCGAACTTCAATTTTATCTAGCTTGGGAAAATTGTCTACTGGTAGTGTTATTTCATTTTTCAAAAGTGGAATTCCCAAGTTTGTATCTGGTATTCCATTTTCAAACTACATCATTTTTGATTGAGGTAGAAAATTAGTTGGTACCTATAAATAAGTTTCAAAATATCTGTTTAAATGGATGGATTGT
Organism: Eupithecia exiguata; assembly: GCA_947086465.1. Lineage (NCBI taxonomy): Eukaryota > Metazoa > Arthropoda > Insecta > Lepidoptera > Geometridae > Eupithecia > Eupithecia exiguata. The sequence continues at coordinate 3,609,458 of OX352246.1, forward strand.
TGAAATAAATTATTACAAAAGCATTAAAAACTACGCAAACAAGTTACAAAAACATCAGTTTTAAAATAGGAACACAAAACATTTGACGCAAACAAGTTACAAAAACATCAGTTTTAAAATAGGAACACAAAACATTTGACGCAAACAAGTTACAAAAACATCCGTTTTAAAATAGGAACACAAAACATTTGACCTAATCAAGCACTATCAGATTCTTATTTTGAAATATATCTCGGAATAATCAGCCGGTATCACTATCTTTAATTAGTACAATCTTAACTTTATGCGTTCAGATTGCTATGGTAATTAGGACTTTCGCGCGCCGCGTAAGTGGCTTCGTCCTCGTGTTATAGATTAGATTATGGCTTCTTAATTTAAATTGAGTTTGTTTTTAATTTATTTTTCGAACGTTCTTTGGAAAGTTTACATTATTCTTTAATTAATTTCTAAGATTTACTTACTTACTACTGCTTTGATTCTGTTTTATTTTACGTTCCGTCCTACGTAACTAAACTATAATAGGTACTTATTTATATGATGTCAATAAAGGTTTATTTAAATGAAATAAACGGTATAATACAGGGTTATTAGTAATTCACTGCGTAAACGGCAGGTTCTGCCCGTCATCAATCATCATGAACATGTTCGTTAAGACGCCAAGTCAAAATCTATACTTATATTATAAAGAGGAAAGATTTGTTTGTTTGAATTGAATAGGCTCCGAAACTACTGGACTGATTTGAACAAATCTTTCACCTTAAGAATCCTATTTTATCCCCGATGGACATAAATAAATAAATATTGCTGGTTAATTCACACAGCATTATCTAGCCCCAAGCTAAGCAGAGCTTGTGTTATGGATACTAGATAACTGATATACATAATACAATACATTACATAAATATAGATATTTTTTAATATACATAGAAAACGCTAGAACACCTGGAACAAATACCTGCAGGTCGTACAAATATTTGTCCCAAGGCGGGAATCGAACCTGCAACCTCCTGCGTCGCAGGTGGACCTTCGCCCACCGCGCCACAGAGGTCGTCAAAACATAGGCGATAAAATGTAACCGTGCGAATCCGGGGCAGATCGCTTAATATTTTATAAATAACCTCTGATACGAAATGAAAAAACACGTACTATATCCAAAACTCAATGCAGTATTATAAATCGATCTCCCACTCCCACAACCACTGTAAATTCAGGGACGAGCCGTTTTTAAGTTATGTTTTAAATAAAGCCTCTTTCAAGAGCGATTATTGAAAAACCAAGACCAAATTTAAGAATTAAGACCTGGCGTCTTCACGAACATGTTTACGATGATGGCAAAACCTGCAGTTCACGTAGTGTCAGTGAATTACTAATAACCCTGTATATGGGTGCTAGATGCAATTACCATTAAAATATAAAGCCGCATTTTAGGTCAACACGCATCGCTACAAACAATATTTAAGTTAAATAATTTAATTTTACAAGTTTAAACAATGCTACGGCTCCTACAACAAAATAAAATTGATTAACATTAAAATTAAGATATCTCACAAAAACAGTGCAACCAAGACAAATAAACAAACTGTTGTTTATTTATTCACTTGACATTCGCAGCGTGGAACCGAACGTAACGTATTTACCTCGTTTACCGGCGCGGGCGTAGGGTTACCAGATTGTAAAATTAATTTGAGTAATTTAACATTTTATGAAAACTGGTGATGATATTTTTTTAATTTCTTTTGTAGATCAGAAGCCTATTCCGTAAATTATATAAAAAAAAACATATTTTTTATGGAGAAAAGTTATAAATTTTTGTATGGAACACTAAGCTCGAATAGGTACAAATAGGGCAGCGGCTGCTTCGGTGAAATTTAACACGTCCAGTGCAATCACGCGGTGCTTTTCACGAAATAAGTCCCGCAGCAATTAGTGGAACTATACATTTGTCAACGCATCACCTAAATTCATTCAGTTGCACTACCAACAGGCGCTTCGTCTAAGTGACTTCTTTCGTGAAAAATCCCTCAACCTACGTTTGACAACCCTACCTCTAGGGCACAGTTTGACACATCTGACAGATAACCTCTAAATCAAAACTTCAAAGTGAAATAATTCTTACTCCCGTGCAATTTACTGCAATTTCTCATTGATTACCTTATTGAGATATACGATATTGTGCTATTGAGTCATATTTGACACTTTTATAACCTAAAAATACTTTTTATTATTTGTAACCTTAATCCATTGAGATAAGGTACGTTTTTGAATGTGTAAAGGGCATATTACGCTGTTAAAGGAGTTAAAAGAAAGATGGCTCCGATTAATCACAGGGAGCGTTTTGTTTTAAAGTAATTTTAAATAATTTGTGAATGGCCGCTATCGAGACAAGAGTTGTTTATTATTTGTTTTTTATAATGACTGCTGCAACCTGTTTTATTTAGGCTTGTGGTAAAAAATAAATGCGTTCATCTACTTTCAGCTTGACAGTAAATCGCGTGTTCAAGGTTAGGTTAGGTTTTACTTAACTTTTGACATAATCCATCTGCTTTAAATAAAAAAATACTTAAAAAATTTAGTATGCGAACTTTTATAGTTTGCGAAATCAACCTTCAAGTAGCTCATTAATCAATGTTTTTTTAATTTGATAACACTGACTTTCCTTTCTTGGACTGATCCCAGAATATATCTAAGATCATGTTTTTTTGTACTTTATCAGGTGCAGGTTTGGCAGTAGACCTGGACGTGGTCTGGAAGAGATCGCTTCTTAGCGATAAGGCCGCCCATTGTACTTATCTTATGTGATGTCTCTTTGTAATGTTATTTTATGGTGTACAATAAAGCGTTTTTGTATTGTATTGTAGACCCTGAGAAAGCCAAGTTGTAGTTAGTCTGCAAAAAATTTGGTAATTCTTCTGCAAGAAACCTTAAAAGTCAGCTAAAAGTACTATTGCATGTGTATCCATAGTGATCTACGAGTACCTATCTATATAACTATAACTAAAATCCTGATGAAATATAGAAATTGAAAGCTAAGTAAGTACCTACCTGAACGGATAAATACTTATGCCAATGATCAACATTACTGGCAACACTAGTCTCAATAAATTTATCAAAAACGCCACAAACGCACAGATATTTCACCTATCAGAACACCATAAACCCATCCAGCCCCCCACTGTTCCACAATTTGTAGAACCATACCCTCTCCATCATCAGGTCAACTACAAGAAAACAATTTATTAAATAAAACAATTATTTATTCAATAAAACAAATAGGTGATAATAAAGTGTGACTTTTGTCGCATGTTCGGGAATGGGGGACATCGATTTTGAAGATATTTCGAATTATTTAGACTTCTTGGCCTCGTCTTGGTAGAGATAGCTTTTAGGCAGGTTTTATGAAACTTAGATCTATGCTTGAGTGACGTTTGTGTCATAGAAAAGCGTTACTAAAGCGTACTCATAGATTGATGACTGAGTAAGCTTTCATAATGGATATTAGACAGTTTGCACCGACTATCACAACCTCTATGGGTTGATAGTCGGTGCCAACTGTCTATTATGATACGGACTATAGGGAGATGAACCTCGAGTTGCGACAAAAATCGTGCTAAGTATGATAAAATATAAAGCAACTGTACCTACATTTGAGCAAAATTTGTTTTGTGGGATGAGGCCCTGTTGCGGATTCGACTCCCGTCGAGGATCCATAGACATTTAAATGGAACAGTAGCTTAGATATACGTATATAATATAGGTACTTTAATGCACAAAATTTGTACAAAGTCGAGCATTATGCCAGATAGCATTCTCTACCTTTAGGTATATTTTTTTAAATTACATTTTAACCTGAGTGGTGTGGACAACAATTATAGAATTCCGTTTAAATTAAAAAATAATTTTGAAAAACTAGAGAAGTTTTCCAAGTAGTCTCTATTTTTGTTTAAAGACATAGATTGTTTAAAGTATTTATACGACTTTTTCCTTGCACAGTGTTGATAATGTAAGATTTAGTCGCGAAATAATTAGTAGGGGCTAATAAAGACGGGGCGAGCACCTTTTAATTCTTACACTCCATTTGACGGTGCAGTCAACGCCGTATTTGGAAACAGAAAACTACGGAGAAACCTTTTTTTTTTTAGTTTTAAACTATTGAAGGCCTACACTACTAAGGCCCGTATTATGAAAGCTTAGCTCAGCCGTCGATCAATGCTTGAGTAACTTTTCTATGGCACTATTATATATTTAAACGTCACTCAAGCATAAATTTATGACTTAAGTAATACGGGCCTAAAACGAGTTCTTTCTGAAAGTGTTTTTCCGAATTGTTTCTAGTACCTACCACCAAAGAAAACAAACTATAAAGTGCTCGTTTCCACCACAGCTCAGCCAACCACAGCTTACTTTTACTCATTTCTTTACCACAAGTAGGTAGCATTAAGTTCCTTTACGTTTTAAATTTGAGTCTGATTTAAATCTGAGTCGTTTGAACTTCACTCTGGGCAATCTCTAAGAAATTAAACAAGATAAAACTGTAGGCATACATTATACACCATTAAAGATAGGGAGTTGAATTATGATTTCACTTATCAAGTTGCTTAAAATGTACTCGAGCTTTACCATAAAATTAAAAGATTGTTGAAAAGCGCCACTCTATGCCACTGTTGCTCCAAATATTTCCCCAGCTGCCCTTTCATTTGTTCAATTGCCTTGCATCCCTTTTGGCACATTTCTTTTATTCGCTTTTTTCTCCCCTACTGCACAGTATAGGTACCTACTTACTCTTCAAACAGTAGAGACACTGGCTATATATCTGATATCTAAAACTAGGCAATTCAGTTTTTTTTTTTTGGGAATACATCTGTATCTACTTTTATAAAAAGAACCTACGAACGTGGGTGATGTTAACGCGATGGCAAAGCGGCAACGCCTACTTATATTGAATTTGGTATTTGAAAATACATGAACCGCCGCTTCGCGATCACGATAAGTCGCTTACGCACGATGCAGCCTAAGACTGTAAAAACTGTACCTACTGATTGTGGTTGCTGTCGATAATGTGGCCAAAAAAGGCTGGATGCCAGCGACTTAAGGCGTGAAGTAATTATGAGCTGATAATTTATATTGAGAACAAGGTATGCAAATACGCCATTTTTTCTGGATGTTGTTGAAACAGTTTTTTGTCTGGAATTTGAGAAAATTGCTTTGCGGCCAAGCGTGGTGGTTATGGTACATCCAGGGATAGCACGTCCACCTGTGGACGTATACAATACATTACACTTTATTGCACACCAAGAAAATACAAAAATACAGGAAATGAGAGATAAAGATAACAGAGTCGCACAATGGGCGGCCTTATCGCTAAGAGCGATCTCTTCCAGATAGCCTTTGGATGGACACAAAACAACCAAGCCAACCTGCACGTGGTGCCGAACTAGGCTCTGGTGAAAATATCAAACAATCTTAATAATTTGAGAACTCAGTTATTTTCAATTATTTTCCATTACTGGTAGAATTGTTTATGTCACCAGCCACAACAGATTTATGAATAAGCCGCTGAACGGATTACTGAGAGGGTTTGTATCCCGGGAAAGGACAAAGGCCAAATTTTTTTGTTTATCATTTATTTGGTACATGAAGGTTTTGCCGAACATAGCATGTCACCCCCTCAATCTAAGGTAATAGTGCTGAATAAAACAAGAACAAGAAACAAAGGCTACTTTTATCCCAAAAGCGGGTGAAGCCGCGGGCAACGCTAGCTAATGCTAAATAGACAAAAAATGCGCCAAAAAGTGCCTCATTCAAGTCTCCACATTGTAGTTGATAGAAACTACACTTCTCGGAATGAAGTGTCCTATCAGAATAGCGTAGGTCGATTATAATGTAATTAAAAAATTAAAAAAACTCAATAAAAAACAACAACAACAAAAAATTGTCAATAACAAAGAATCATCATCATCATCAGTGTTGTGGCTACAGAGGTTCTACTAAGTCCCTATTGTTATAGTTAAACAAAACCTCAAAGTTGCGAGTAGCTTTTCATCAAATTAACCTGTTAATCGCCAACGGAGCCCGTTCGAGGAACGTTAGCTAAAGAGCCCATTCGAGGAACATTAGCTAACCATTACGCGGTTATCCCACTTGCGTTGTTGACATTGCGGTCTGCCAACCCTATTTCCTAGTTGTGATTATTTCCTTGTCAAAACTGGCTGAGGGGTAATTGGTGGTTTGGATGGTCTCATCATTGAGGATGGCACCACTGTTGATCAACCTGCGAGTAATAAATAAGAAATTAATAAATCCCAAAAATTTACGATCTCGACGGGATTCGAACCCGCACCTACCCCTTCAGCGCAGGGTTGCTCTTTTTCCAACTAAGCTACGTGATCTTATCTCGCCGAGCCGAAAATCTTTGGGAGTTCTTTCGGCACTTACGCCGTCAGCGCCGCCTACAGAGGAAACAATGAAGTTATCCAATTCTGCTCAAAGACTATATTTACATTTAGTTCGTTTGACGAGAGGTTTTGCCGTTGCTTAGTAAGAAATAGTTAAAGAAAGATAAATAGTTACAGAAAGACAGTTATATATAAAGACAGAATAAATAGTCTTCACAAAACAGATTTTGCCAACACCTACCTATAGTAATCAATCTTGTAATCATTCTAGTTGTCAAACCTTTTGTGAAGATAAATAAATATACATTTTATTATTATTAGTTATAATAAGACTGTGGAAGAGACAAGACTATGGGTCAAACTAGCGCCGCCACCTATTTAATCTTATTATTACGTTGAACACAGCAATTTTCAAAAACCCAAAAGCTTTTTTTAATACATCTGTAATAGTTTTAATAGATTAGGTTTAGGCAGAATATCGAAGTTGCCCTTGGTGGCCACCAAGAATATCGAAGTAGGTATTGGTGGCCACCAATATCTATTTTCGATTTTCTGGCTAAACTAAATAGAGTAAAACTATTACAGAGGCATAAAAAAAAAGCTTATAATAGGTATTACAAACTGGATTTTGGAAATTTCCTATGTTCAACGTAATAATGAGATGAAATAGGTGGCGGCGCTAGTTTGACCCATACCACAGCCTTAAGGAAAGACAGTTATGGCTGACAGTCAATGACCGCGCGGGATTTTCATATTTGTCTAGTTTTATTTTTATTTTTTGCGTACAAAGAGTGGTTATTCGATGTGACTACCTAGGTTTATCAGAAATATTACATGTCAACTAATAAAACAGACCAATCTCACCACACTCCACCGAAGATTGATTTTTTAGATGAAAAAGAGATTAATAACCAGAAACCAAATTGTAACGTCAGCCCACGGATCCTACACCCTAACAGCCGGTTTTTTAAACGGTTGTTATTTTTGACAATAGTTCAAACTTTTTCCCTTTGTGTTAACAAAATGTAAGTAACTAAGTGTTTTGTGTTCGGAGGAAATTTAAAAATTGCGGATGAAATTTTTAGATTCCTCCTGTTAAAAATTGAGTTCATTTTGTTGTGTACACGTTGGTGTGCTTTCAACACAATTTTTGATGCTTAAATGTGGGCTGGATACAGTCCACATTTTTGACTTAAAAAAACCTTGTCAAGCCTGATGATACAAATAAAGGTTCATTTCCATCTAATTGCGATATCCAACGCAGCCATATACAGACCTAGCTCAGTAAACAACATGTAAGGACAATAGAGTGATAACTCTCAATGAAGTTGTTCACGCGAGACGGTATAAGAGTGATATAGTAGGCCAAACCGCTGGTTGTAGAAAGACGAAAGTCTAAAATTGGTACTAAAAGTGGAAACTTAGCCTTCAAGCAGCTGGTCATGCATACCTCATGTAAAAATTGTAAAATTGCCTTCTTGTAAAAAGCACCTTATTGTGAAAAGCCTAGCTAGTAAGTTTATACCAATTGTAAAATAAAAACAAAATAAATAAAATAATGACATCTATGTGATAAATCCAACCGATCCGTTCAGATGAAGTTCGAAGAATCTGGATTTTGTACCAAATTGACCGTTTTAGAACTATCGAATACAGCTCAAGCCAAAGAGAGATCTCTTAACAACGATGCCATGCTTTTTATTTCAATCTCTTCAATCAATCAGTAAGAATGGGACGGCAACAATTTAGTGATGTCAAGAGTTTTTGCAAAATCTGAATTGTCACTGTCAAGCATGCTCTGAAAAAAAGATGAAAATAGGATCGAATTAACGAGAAATAACAAGAAATTTATCATATTTTATTGTAGCCGCAGGTGACAGATCTTCTGTCATCTGTGGCTACGATAGATGTGTAATGTAGTAAAAAAATCTAAATACTTCTGATGTTTAATACTTCTGTGTTTATTCCAATACTGGCGTACTGATAAATAAATAGTTTTCATCCGAGCATCTAGATATTTTTTGATACTAACCAAAACATAATTGTATCTGGGTCTATATGGATCTGCACTCAACCTGAAGAAGTCCCTCGTTAAGGGATGAAACGTTGGTATTCTTCCAACACAAATAAGGTTCGTAGTTAACCCGCTTACATCCGTAATGAATTCGTCAAACTACGATAGCTTTTATAGTAAAAAAAAAAGTATCCGGATCTTTTTTATGAATAAATCATAAAACCCCATCACAATCATAGATAACAAGACACTTCTCTATCGGACGCCATTGCCTTTGATGCGCCTGCGCACGATTCAATAGTGATATAACTCGATACAATAGTGATATAACTCGCTGATCGATCTCTCCTGCCCGATTCTAGACGCTTCGATAAATCTAGCCGAAGTGATAGGTTGATGGTTATTTTTAACTTTTGAAGGGAAGCTTCTGGCGTCGTTGGTTTAATAGGATCTTTTGTGGCAAAAACCTTTATAGAGATTTATTGCTTCTTTTGATGAGCTTTGTAGCGCGCAGTAGGCTAACGTCCGCTGTTGCGGTTCGATTCTCGCAGCGTGACTAAATCATGTACTTTGAACTTCATGACTTCATGTCAAGACCGTGGAAATTTATTTCTGGTCTACATGCAGACCAGAAATAAATTTTTGATTTTACCAGCGAGCTAGATTTGGTTGCTTGAAATGTTCAGAATTATTTGACTATGATTAAAAAAAATAACTACATATTTTTATTATATATTTTTTAATTTTGCATATTTTTTACCCTGAGGCAAATTATAAAGCAAAGCCAACAAAGATGACGCAGCTAATCTAAATCAATCGAGTATTTTATAGAAGGAACAACACCGGTGCCGATATAGCAAGATAAAATAAAATGTCTCCACATTCTGAAGTAATTGCTCCATAGAAATTAATTTCACCAAGTCTTGTCTCGATGGCACATAGCTGAGAGAGTAACAGCTGGCACAGTTATAATGATAGTAAAAGTTCGAAGTAAAGATGCGCGACTGTGAATGATTTCATTCGAATTATTCGACTTCAGAAATCATTCGAACCATTCGAATGACAAGAGCAAATTCGTAACTAATTTGGTTAGTAATCCCGAGTCGTTCGACCAACCGACTCAGTCGGCAGTCGCCAGTCGGTCTCAATTCGTTATTCGACGACTGCCGAGTCGGTCCGACGACTGCCGAGTCGCCGTCGATTCGACTCGGACAGACTCGGCAGTCGTTGGACCGACTCAGCAGTCGTCGATTCGACACGGACAGACTCGGCAGTCGTCGGACCGACTCGGCAGTCGTTGAATACCGAATTGATACCGACTGCCGACTGAGTCGGTTACCTATTCGACTTGGATAGTCGAGTATCATACCTACATTCCATTCGACTCCGAGAGACATTAGTAATTACTAATTAGTAGTTGTCATTCGACTTTGAAGATTAGTATATTACTAATATTCAAGTTGAATGTGTAAATTAGTAGTTGTAGATCATTCGACTCGTCAAATCATTCGCAGTCGCGCATCTTTAGTTCGAAGGTTATAGTGAATCGCCGTGTAGCTTAGAATTTGCAACACCTCAACTCTGCATTTGGGTTTCGTAAGAGGCGACTAAAGTCCGAGGGGGCAGGCAGTAGCGCCTCCTGTAGAACAACTACAGCACTATCGCACATGCTGATTATTATTATTACTTTATCTTATTCGTAATTAACTAATCAAAACTACAATAGTTTTTTATAGTAAACTGTAAGTAACCAAGTCAACACATTCTTTGAAATAAATCAGTGTTCACTTGTGTTAAATAAATTTATAATAAAACACTGTTTTAACCGGATTGATCGCGTATATTTTATATTTTGTTTATAACCTGACGTTTCGGAGGCTTTTCAGCTTCCATGGTCACAGGCATCAGACATCCGGTTAAAACAGTGTTTTATTATGAGTTCTCACGAAAATAACCTTAGAATATACTATTTTAAATAAATTTAATAAAATTTGTGATAAACCTGCCTGCCATAATAGGTTTGCTGTTGGTTGTTTGTCGTCATTAAAAAGTGAGGAGAACACCAGCTGAAGTCCAATTAAACTGTGCCATGTCTTGTCTCAGAAAGGATTGCCAGTGAATCGTGGGAGCGATGAAAAGGATAAACTTCAAATGAAGTCAAATTGCATTGAAATAATGGAATATTCAATTAGATAGTTTAGAAGACCTCTATGGCGTAGTAAGCGAGGTATGTCTGGGTCGAAGAAGGTTCGATTCTCGCTGCGGGAGAAATGTTTGCACGATCTTCAGATATTGGTTCAGGGTTCTACCGCGCCACAGTAGTCGTAATCAAGCACTTCAATAAGAATAACTGAGACAACCTTTGAGATTATTAGGAAAAACCACAGATTAATGAAAAAATGAAAATGAAAAATGAAAAACGTTTACGTTGCAGTACCTTACCTAAAATTAGAATTAAACGGGGCTCCCATACAAAAAACTTCATTTTTGTTTTTGGCTGTTTTTGCTCTTGTTTTTACTTTTATCTTGAACCGTATCTAATTGGTAGAAAGTTGAAATTTTGATAGGGTGTAGATTACTATTGCCGCTACAAATAAAATAAAACATTTAATAGTTTAGGGATCCAATGTCCACCCATACCAAGTTGAGTACCGATCACTGAAGTTAAACAACGTCGTCGGGCGCGGTTAGTTCTTGGATGACCGCGTCAGGTGGCTATTTGCTACATATGTTTTAAATCTGTTTTGGGGGTTCCCTTTGCAAAATTGCTGTGTACGATGGTACGGTACCCTCTGCATGCGAGCCGACTCGCACTTGGCCTTCTTTATTACTCGTCAGTCAGACTAAAAGTAAAAATCGTTTCTCCTATTACCTATCTTCATCAGGAAGAACCTGTCACCATCTAGCCTCATTTAGCAGAACTAACGTTTTAGTCCTTTTTACCATAAATAAAGACATGTACTTGACTAATTGTGACGTAGTTTACGATCAGAGAGGGATTGAAGGGGTAATCTGTGTTTTTGTCCATCGATTTATTATGACCGGCTCTGAAGTCCTTATAAAGGAGTGCAGCTAGAAATTATCGATGGGAAAGGAAGGGGAGTGAACTCTTTAGAGTATTCAGAACTTTTTAATTGTCTGTTGTATAGCATTTACTCGGTTTTACTCGCGCGGTAACACGCGGTAAATCGTTGTCTTAAAGCTCTTATAATTCTATATTTTATTATATATATTTCTATATTAACTACGACTAAAACTTTATATTTCTTTCTGATGTCAAATAAATAATGCCTTTGTAGGACTAGGGTATTAGTAATTTAGGCACATACGACTAAAACTGATTTGGAATTATTTTATAACCAAACTTTTCTTAAAGCTTTGCGAGAGAAATACTATTAATTCCTCGGAAATAGTATTGTTATGGGACAACTCTAGGATCATTCTCTATAGGTACTAAACTTTAAGAATCATCAAAATCGATCCACGATTCATTTCGTAACCTATGGTAATTAATCAATAGAAACTTGATGAAAAAAACACAAAAATAAGGTCGAGATTGTATTCCAAAATAATTAGTACACAGCATGATAAAATATTGAACACTTACTTAAAAATTAATAATACCTACAGTTTAAGAATTATGAGGGGTTAAGGAATAAGAGAATAATTATATATAAAAAGATATAAAAAAATACGACCACCCTCTTAGGTTATGAAGGGCCTCTGTATCCTTTTCTTTACCTTTTATATTTAAATAATGTAAAAAATTAATTTGTTACGCCAATTGTGTTTGTTTCATGTGACAAATAAATGATTTACTTACTTACTTTACTTTAGAATTTTTATTTAATAGATATGTAAATAATATCGCTTTAGCTCATTTCAAATTTGGACAGTAATTCAAAATAGGCCAAAACTAATTCAAAGTCTCAAGCATATATCCTCACATACCGAGAAATCGATACAAATATCGATTCGAATCGAATAACTGTCATTGCTGTCGTCCGTTCGCTAATGTCGTTTCGCTCTATAATCTACCACGCGAGGTCTAAAATTAAAAAAATTACAATCCAATATGGCCGCCAACCTTATCATTTTGCGGTGAATGGTGACCATTGCGTATCATTTCGAGAGATCCTAATTATATGGCCGATAGTCCGTTTCCGATTTCCTTTTGTCCTTTTGGGATAAATATTGATGTCATTGATGTTCTTTTAATTTTTGTAGTTGTTTGTGAATTTTTGTTTTTATTGTGATTCACACGATTTTTAGTGTGGTTTTCCTTTTGACACATAAAACTAACCCTTACCTTCCTTACTTAAGGAGCTTGACTAACAAAATATCGATACAAAAACATTACAATGGAGTCAACTTTGTAAAACGAAATCGAAAGCGTCTAAACCTTAATCAACTTAGAATATTCATTTGAATTCAGAATTCATTTGCGATTCAAAAAACGAAAATTCCATTTACAGAAAACAATCAAATCGTTTTGTGTTAATTTGATTCGCACTGGCCAATCATAAACTTAATCGAGAGACAATCGAGTAAAACAACAATTTGAATTTCGAATTTCGATTCTCAAATAAGGTAGAGTCTCACTGAAAAGCTACTAAAGAGAAAAGACAATCAAATAACAACATAAACATGACTTTATTTCTTATTATCTTGTCGTTATGCTTCTGTCTGTAAACTGCAACTAAACATTACCATTATTTTGCCTTAAAACCGAAGATAACATCAAAAAACCTCCTTATTATCAACTAAATAGATGTACAAGGTGCGCTATGGCAACATTATGCGTAAGCGCAAAAACGCACCCGACGGCATCCAGTCCTAATAACCAACCATATCTGATGATACCACTTCTCGATAAAACATTCAAGGGAAAGTGAACCTTACGGCTGTACCATATGCCTATGCTGATTGGATGGTGTCATAATTGTTAATTAAGGTTTAATTAGCGTGCAGCGATTGTGACGGCCAATCGGTGTTAAGATTAAAGGCATGGGTTGGTTTGCGGAGTCCGGTAGTTAATTGATCAAGATATCTCATAGATATAAGTTTAAATATATATACTATCTCTATAACTATAGATATATCTATAGACTATCTCTTATCCGTAGTTCTTTTTTTAAATTTCGTACCCCTACTAGTAGATCTACAGAACCTTGTAAAAAGTTTACCACGGTAGATAGACAACTTCATCCATAAATTGATTCAAATTTAAAAACCAAGTATTTAAAAATGGAATGAGTTTATGGAAGAAGTGAAGTGTGTGTACTATTATCACCTATTATTATACTAAGTAAAGAAGTAATAAGTAAAGAAACAAATTGTAGGTACTTAATCTTCACCAAAATGATACTGACGATTCTTTTCCTTTTAAATGCGTAGTTTTTAGATTGACTTTACAAACCATGAACAAACTCAAGGTTTTTTTAAGACAAAAGTGAGTAGGTGTCTTCTTGATGATAATAATAATAATGACAGATAATTCACACAGCATTATCTAGCCCCAAGCTAAGCAGAGCTTGAGTTATGGGTACCAGGTAACAGAACTGATATACATAATAGAATATATCACAAAGATACCTAGATATTTTGAGTTATACATAGATAACGACCCGACCACACGGAACAATTTTTTTTTTCATAGTCAGTAGGCCTTCGTTTGACCACAATCTCACCTGATGGAAAGTGAAGATGTGGCCGACGATGTATCACAAAGGTCTAGAAGATACCTATTCACTCTTGACCTGCAGATCGTACAAATATTTGCTCTAAGGCGGGAATCGAACCCGCAACCTCCTGCGTCGCAGGCGGACCTTCGCCCACCGCACCACAGAGGTCGTTTGTTACTTACATCGTCACTTTCCATGAGGTGAGATTGTGGTCAAACAAAGGTTTACTTATTCATTATACGATTAATATAAAAATAAAACCAGCCAAGTGCGAGTCGGACTCACGCACGAAGGGTTCCGTACCATTATCTATAAAAACAGCAAAAAAAATCATGTCTGTTGGTTTGGTTCTATGGGAGCCATTTTTTTTAACATTTTTTACTTATTTTAAGTAAATATTCTGTGAATATTTCAAACGTCTACCTGTTGCCGTTATCAATATCGAGAAAGACGAGCAAAAAAATCATGTTTGTTGTATGGGAGCATATATTTTATTCTGTTTTTTAGAATTTGTTGTTAGAGCGGCAACAGAAATACATCATCTGTAAAAATTTCAACTGTCTAACTATCACGGTTCATGAGACAGCCAGGTGACAGACGGACAGACGGACAGCGGAGTCTAAAACCAACCCTATTGGTCCGTTTTACACTTTGGGTACGGAACCCTAAAAAGTATCTGCCTGACATTATTCGGCGATTTCATCACATTTCCTTTAATTACGTACTTAGTACATTACAATCATTACATATCATACAATACAATATATCATAAAACCTTACAATCTAAAACCAACTCACCGATAATAAGGGAACGGTTGCGGCACATGCAAGTCCATTGGCATGGAGGCATGCGAGTACTCATGCTGCATCATGCCATGCATGCCGTGGACCATGGCGGCCCATGGCGACGCCGTGAACCCACCGGGGTGCTCCATACCACTCACAAGGCACCCATTGTGGTGAAATATAGCAAGTTTATTTCATTTTGAGAAACACTGGTTGAATTCTAGGTATGAAGGTTAAAGTTATTCCATTTTCAAAATCACTGGTTCGATTCGCGGTTTGAAAAGTGTGTCATTTCATTTTTAAAACACTTAATCAGATTTGCCTAAAGTTCACTGTGTCATTCCATTTTTAAAATGATTGGTTAATTTCGTTGTTCGAAAAGTTACATGATAATAACACTGAAAGAGTCATGTCAATTTTAGAAGCTCTTATTGTAAAATTGGACTTCTAACTAACCTCATAACCCTCCCCTGTCGGTAGTCGGGTAAAAACGCGGCTTCACACGCTCTTTTCGGGGATAAAAAGTAGCTTAAGTCCGTCCCCGGAATACTATCTACTGCCCTACTAATTTTTATTGAAATTCGTTCAGCCATTTAGGCGTGAAAAGGTAACAGACAGACAAAGAGACAGACAGACCGAGTTACTTTCGAATTCATAATATTAGTACTAGCAGCGCCTCGTTGTTTCACCCACGGTGTTCCCGTTCCCGTGCGAATTCCGGGATAAAAAGTCTAAAAAGCCTATGTGCCTAAAGTAAAGCCTATGTCTATGTGCTAATTTTTAATAGGTCAAACATCAAAAAGTTTTTACTCCGAATCAATCATAATACGATTTGGCTTCTTCAGTACTTATTCAGAACAATCATTGAAAAAGAACCATGATAAAATCGTATGCGCGTATTTATTGTGTACAATTTTCACATAATTCGTACTGTCATTTTCAATTTACACGAGTGATTTTGAAGATTTTTCCTCGTGGGTGTAGTATAAAGAACTATAGAGAAATCGTCTCTCAATCTCTCAAATATACTACTATCACTCGGGAGAAAGTGCGATTCCTACCTCGTGTGTTTTAAGGCCCAAATGACACACTCGATAGGAATAAGGCACGTTCTTGCCTCGGTGAACAATATACCTACTATAGTTTTAAGGTTTTGTATTATAGTGCGTAAACCCTCACACTTTGGGTATCTCTAAGAAATTATAACACCAACTAAGCCATGAAATCGAATCGAGATCGCCTCGTCGAAACTTTACAACTTATTACCTTAGTTTTCGCACCATCTTAACTAACGCCACTGTTTTACAATACGACTTTTTGAACTTGAATTTTGATTTCTATCTTTTTTGCATTACATTACCTTTTCCTCTGTTCTTAGAATCCGATTTCCAATGTGGTTTTGGTAAGTTACTAACAATGCTAGTTTTTCATAAAAATTATGACCTCAAAGAATAAGCCTACAATACGAAGGTGACCAAATTACCTGTCAGATCAGTGTCAAATAATCATGATGAACAAACATAAATAAAATAATAAATAAATAATTGACATATCTTGGCGATTCTAGGCCGTGGTTTATGCAGAAGGCATACGACACGTAAATCCAATTAATAGTCAAAAGATAAATATTGTCGTAACGGGCGATCCGGACTAGCGCTATCTGTTTGTTGATGGCAATTATAGAATTTTAAGCAGAAGCCTATCGGCATGCATACCTTAATATTATTAATAATAATGCTGGATAATTCACACAGCATTATTAAGCTCCAATTCGGTAATAATCATTAATCCCTGCACCTATGTAGGTATTAAAAAGGTGTCAGTAATAGAACTCAGATGTCACCGCAGTAAACGAATGTGTCAGCACTAAAAATGTTGCTGTCTCTTTCGTGACGATCGAAATAAAAAGGATGGCATCATTTTAGTGCTGTCAAATTATGTAAATTTTGGCGACATCTTGACATCTTGTTTTTAGAAGTTAGATTCATTTCATTTAAAACACTGGTCATATTAACTTGTATATGAGTAAAAACTGTAGCAACAAAACTCTGGTGAGGTTAGTTAAAACTTATTGTTATTTCATTATTAACCGATTTCGAAAAAAGGAGGACGTTCTATTTTTTACGGCTGCATATTTTTTTTAATGAATTTTCATCGATTTCTCTGTAATTGATGGACCGATTTGAATGATTCTTTTGCAGTTGTATAGATGACGATCCTTTAAAAATTCGGTGGTCCTTTAAAAAATCCTGCCAAGGAATTAGCATTTACCTCAAATACATAAAAAAAAACTAAGGTATTCGAAGGCGGCTTTTAGTTTTTTCTAAATTATCAAATTATTAAAAAACACTGATCAGATTGAAATCGACTCGTATTAAGATAAGCTTACTCAGTCATCTATATGCTTGAGTATCGTTTATGCAAAGAAAAGCTTTACCCAATCATTGATCTAATGACCTTAGTAAGTGTATTATATTGTGTATATTGTGAGTCTGAGCAAAAAGAATAAGCTATTCTAGAAAAATTATGCAAAATATTGGTACCGTGCAATGTAAACTCAAATCTCAATAGGATTTAATAAATTTTACAAACAAACTACCTATAGTGTAAATTTATATCGATATAAAAAATAGGTCGTACCTCCGTTTCTTACACAAGAAAATCTCAATCGAAAGCTTTCAAGATTTAAAGAATTCTATACTTTGAAAGCTTTTAAATATCCCGTCTTAATAGCCATACCAGACTTGTCTATGTACTTTAAGAATGCTAGTCAAACATTTAATATAGCAATCGTTAATAACTTACTGGGAAAATGAGAGGTTTAACTAAAACCACTTAAAAAATTCCGATATTGGACACTGCGCACACAAAGAACTCGAAATACCCTGCGCAATGGTTTACTACCTCACCTACTTATTGTTTTCTGTAAAATCGGCACCTATTAAGCTGATATTATTTACTTAAACATAAAGTATTTATTGCGCTAATGTTATTTTAACCTCTGGGATGACAGGTTTTAGTTTGTTTAGTAATAACACGTGTATGTTGGATGCACAAGAGTTTACCATGACGGTTTTTGACAATTGGTTTATGGGTTTCTCGTGTTTGCTCTCTTGTTTCATGTGAAGATTTTTTGTTTGTTTTACTTAAATGTGTGACACTTTTTGGTGTTAAATGGTCATCGGTAAAGTGTTTTATAAATATTTTAACTGGAGTCTTGAAAGTAATATCCGTAATCTTAAAAGACAATAAATGTATCGCAATGCATAGTATTTTCGACCAGTATCCATTTATTGTTATTAATAAGGTCGTTTAGGACTTAACTCCAATTAATCTTGATAACTTTGTAATAACTTATTAATAATTATTAATTTTGTACTAGAAAAATAATGACTACCTAACGTTACTTCGACACTATTAAAACCTCTTTTTTTTACTTTAGCACATAATTATCAACCACCAACCAATAAAAACAATTTCATCAGTTCCTAATTCAAAACCATTTCCAACTCACACTTCACATCACAAAACTTCAGTCCTAAAAAACGTAACAAAAAAAACCAATTCCCGCGCGCGAAATGTCACTGTCACTATGACGTCCGAATTTCGAATGTTATAACACGTGTGGCGGAGCGGTCGGTCCAGCGGTCATTGAGACTGGGTGTGTGCGCCGCTGCGACAGGCATACGAAACAAGTGCGGGGCGCTCGACGCGCTGTTACGTCATGAAGACCTGTTTCACTGGGGGCTAGGAGATGGGGAATAGAGCTTTGGGGGGAAGGGTTTGGGTTGTTGTTCGGGAAAGGGCTTGTTTGAAGGGTTTAGGTTTGAAGGGTTTAGGTTTAATTGAGAATTGGAAAAAAGATCAGTTCAGTTTGAAAGAAACCCGGAGCACCTTATTCGAGACATGGGTAACTCAAGTTACTTTTGTTCGAATCATATTTTTATAGAAACCGAAAAAAGTAGAGCTTTATTTATATTGTCTTGGTTTTAACCGGAGAAGCCTGAAATGTCGGAATTTAGGACATAATTATCAAATCATTAAAAAAAAACTAGGTTTAAGTAATATTCAATAATAATTTTAAACTTACGCGATCTGAATACATAATTATTAATACTATTTAACGGGTATTTATGGCGTTTATTTACCTATTTTTCCTGACGTTTCGACACACTGTCGTGGTCACGAGATAATTCACCTGTCGAAACGTCGCGTCGGGAAAAATAGGTAAAAACGCGATAAATACCCGTTAAATAGTAGGTATTTATAATGTTATATATTATTCAAATTAAAATCTTACTACGCATAGTCTTGTTACTTACATAAAATTGTATTGTCATTATAAATCTTCATTTCATTCTGTAAAAAATTATAAGCTCCGAGTATTTTGCAAAATTTCCTGTAACTTTCCCATAGTGAACCTTCAAAGCGCCAATACCCCGTGCTTCGTATTCTGGCGGGACGTGTAATTTGGTTTAGCTTACGTGACGTACAGCAACGTCACGTAGTAGGCGCGCCCTAATTACGGACATCTTACGGATTTGTAGGTCGCCACGTGGTAATGGATTCATAGTTGATACCCCCCCCAAGTTTTAGGGGCGTAATTAAAAAAAACCACGTTTTTGAAAAGTTTATAATAATTTATTATAATTTTTTCATTTCACAAATATTTCGCAACAATAAAATCCTCGATTCTGGATCCAAATCGTTACTATGGAATCTACATTTATTTATTTAAATTTACTGACTTATTTTGTTTATCTAAATTTATGCAAATTTATAATAGTCTAACATTTTTTTTTTTAATCATTGTAATTTGATTGGTTTGACAAGGCCTCTATACAGCTGATATTTTTGTTTTGCAATAGTAAGATCTATATATTCTATATGTTTATTTCAATAGCCTTTTCTGTATTATGTTTTTAAGCTGTACATTTGACATTACTAAGTGTTCCAATGTGTGTTCCTATGGTTTAATAAATGAAATCTGAAATCTATCACAATTTTCTAGCATAATGATTTTGCTGCAAAAACCTGCCCAGTGCCGACAAGCCGTCTCAGAGAAATACGAGGTAATATACCTAGGTTTTTCACTTATCTGAAGCTTCTCTTATCTGAGTAGATACTTTTTTATTAGGTACCTAATAAAAAAGTAGAGCATTTACATTCAACCTTTTGGAGCTCGTTAACCAAATAAATTACCAAAAACCGTAAGTAATATCAAATATTCTCACGGCCAAATTGCACTGACCTTTGACATTTCTAACTGTCAAGTCACTGTCAACGTCATATAACATCCAGTCTAACTTGGCCTCTTTTAACTGTAGAGTTTAGAGTAAGGTTGTGTGTGGAGGGAGGTCAGGGTCTAGTGGTTATGGTTATAATAATTGTTGGGACACAGGTGTGACTAATTTCTAACGGGGTTTTTGCGGAGTTACAATTTTGGAAATCGTTTTATTAATTTCGAGAGAAAAATCTAATAAATAAAAGTTTGCCTCGATAAATATTACATACTTACCAGATTGAATGGTCAAGTAATGTGTACACATATTTCTTTTTCTTATATCACATTTTTTTAAGTAAAAAAATCGCACAGTTATGGAGACTCTTTAACGGATTCACTGCCATCGACTTCTGTGCCTTGGATCATGAAGTGTTAACCATTTTTTGTTGTATGGGAGCCCCCTTAAATATTTATTTTATTCTGTTTTTTAGTATTTATTGCTGCTATAGCGGCAACTGAAATACATCAGCTGTGAAAATTTCAACTGTCTAACTATCACGGTGGATGAGATACAGCCTGGTGACAGACGGACAGACGGACAGCGAAGTCTTAGTAATAGGGTCCTGTTTTTACCCTTTGGGTACGGAACCCTAAAAAAGACACTAAGTACATAGGTACATTTTTGCAAAACACTACCCGTTCGTTTCTTCTTACCACTTTCCTAATTCCATAAAAAACAAATAAAATGCCTTCCTGACCATGCATACAACTATGCACTTAACAAAAAATTCACGCCGAAAGTAGGGTTAAGAAGCCAGTCTACCTAAAACTCTGTCTGAAAGCATTTGCTTTTAAACCAGAGGTCAGGTTAAAATAGGTGCTTTAGTATAATGGCTAGCGTTATTAGAACCAAAATTTCAAGCATTTTCTTAAAAATCAGGGGTCTGGCAAGACTGGGTGTTTTAGTATAATAGCTATCTTAAAGGCTGTAAGTATGATTTAGTGCCTTAAGAAGTTGAAAACGTCCCCTTTAGTAATATTGCATGCAAATGTGATGAAAGGATGATTTAGTGACATTTTTCATGGTTGAGGGGGTTTTAGGGTTAAGATGTTCTATGGTAAGATGGCCGACAACGTGTTAAATATTTCCACCGTAGACAACAGATTTTTATGAAAAATAAGAATAACAAATACCTAGTACCAACTTCGCAAAATAATAACCACAATAATGTAGATTTTTTTACAATTTCTTTATGCTATCAAATTAAAGCAAACAATGTCCCAAGTTATATAAATTTTCATAAAACAAAAGCCACAAAATATCATCAAAATCATATTCTTAAACAATCTACATTCTAATTACTTCAAAACAGCCCGTTCCATTTTCAAACAACATTCCATATTCAAATAAACCTCTCACTATTCATAAGTGTGACAGAAACAGCTATAATTCTACGCTGAGGATTTGAATGGCGCGCTCCGATTGGTCGAGCCGCGTGGAAGGCGTTTTGCATTGCTAGGTAGGCGTGGTGAGGTCTTACATTAAAGTACAGATAGATAGGTCAACTTAATATTGTAGGTAGGATAATACTAACAGAAGACTTTCGTGGCGTATTCAATAGTTTGAACGCTGAAGGTTCGTTGGTTCGATTCTTGCAGCGGGATTAATATAAGCATAGAAATAACCTTGGCGTGTTATAACTTCATTCATTTCTAATTCTTTCACTTCCTTTCATTTTTTTTTTACGCATTTTTAATAGAGTGACATTAAAATCACACTTACATTATTAATGTGAAATTAATGGATGGATGATGACTTCTGAACGGATTGTGATTTTTCTAAGATGCAGGTAGACCTACAGAAACAAAGTGTGCGAACCCACAGGCTGAAAATAGTATGCATAAAAAACTTTAGTGTTATGAATGCGTTCTATTTTCAAATCGAAACTGGCAACTCTTCAGTAAGAAGCGAAAAAGAGAAAAACCATTTCAATAAAATCAGTATGTAATTTCAACTTCAACACTACTTCAATACTAGTAAAGCTCAGTTTACAATGTAAAAGCTCGTGACAATCACAACATAGTTTAGTGAATTTGATACTAGTTCAGATTTGCTACGGAACTGCTACGGTGCTACGCCGTAGCTCCGTAGCGCTACGGTAATTAATTAGTACAATTTGGGTACAAACAGCTAGCGTTCCAAATTCAAAATTATCTAGCACTTTTTAAAAGAACCAGTTGAAGACAGGGCCTAATGAGTGCCATAGCGGCATTCATTAGGGGAGGCCTATGTCCAGCCGTGGACTAACATAGGCTGATGATGATGATGATGATCGAACAGATGTTTTGTTTTAAAACACGGCCCGTTACGTAAAAAAACAATATTTACAAAAGTTAAGAGTTCTAAAAGAATTTTTTTCTTAATTCAAATAGGACAATTAACACCTAAGGATTTCGCTTCCCTTTCAATCAATTTAAATAAAATTCTGTACGGACTTTTATGAAATAATGTAGGGACTTTTATGAATAACCTAAAATAATGATAAACAAATTAGTAAAAACTTGTTTTTCTAAACACTTAACTTTATAATTCATAAAAAAACAAGGTCATATAATAACTTCCAAAAACCAAAACAACTTCAGAAGATATTTCACCAGATGTCCTTGACTGCCTTCCATCCACCATTTAAAACCACCCCTATAACCGCAGGAATAAGGTTGAAGCTATTCAGCAAATTATTACGTATTCCGGTCATGAACACGCCAATCGATGGAACAGCAGGAAACATCGTTTTAGGGTTCCTTAGGGACCTTAGGGAAAGAAAGTTAGGGCTGAAAATACACGAAAATTGGTGCAAAATGGCTTAGCACATTACTTGGTACACAGTACTTAGGCCCGTATTAAGAAAGCTTGCTCAGTTATCAAACGATGCTTGAGTAACGCTTTTGTATGGCATAAACGTCACTCAAGCATTATTCGATGACTGAGCTGAAGGTTTTATAATACGGGCCTTTAGTTTCCTATACCTTCACGTTCCTGAACTGCCTGTATTATAAAAAGATGCTTCAGTTTCTTTTCAAAATAAAGATTGTGTCATAATAATACCCGCGGCTTCGCCCGCTCTTTTCAAGTGTTCTATATCCGGATATAGGACACTTGAAAAGAGCGGACGAAGGCAAGGATAGTATCCCGGGGACGGCCCCGGGATACTAGTTACCTTCCTGCCCAACTTCATTAAAATCTGTTCAGCCGTTTAGGCGTGAAAAGGTCACAGATAGACAGACAGACAGAGTTACTTATAATTTATAATATTACTAGCAGCACCTCGCGGTTTCACCCACGTAGTGCCCGTTCCCGTGGGAATTCCGGGATAAAAAGTAGCCTATGTGCTATTCCAGACTATAATCTATCTCTGTGCCAAATTTCATCCAGATCCGTTCAGCCGTTCTGGCGTGATAAAGGAACAAACATCCATCCATCTATCTATCCATCCATCCATCCATCTAAACTTTCACGTTTATAATATTAGTGAGATGAGATTAGTGAGATAATATTTTATAGTATATGGATGGATGGATAGTATTATAGGATCTAGCTGTTGCCAGCGGCTTCGCACGCGCTTTTCGAGAAGCCTATATCCGTCCCCGGGACATTATTTACCTCTCTGCCAAATTTAATTAAGATCCGTTCAACCGTGAATAGGTAAGATAGACATACAGACAGATTTACCTTCGAATTTATAATATTCTTAAGGATGGCATAAAGCTTCACCTGAAAAGCAAGTGCTTTCAGACATGGGCGTAACGTTTAGGTATTATATTTCATATTCATGGCCTCAGATGACTGACAGCTCGTGGACCACTCGTTTGAAGCTTGTGTGATAGGGTAGGTACTTTTTTCTGTTATAAAAAAACACTACTTTTTTTTAAACAAAAACCGATATGGTACTTTTTTCTGTTATAAAAAAACACTACTTTTTTTAAACAAAAACCGATATGGTACTTTTTTCTGTTATAAAAAAAACACTACTTTTTTTTAAACAAAAACCGATATGGTACTTTTTTCTGTTACAAAAAAAACACTACTTTTTTTTATTCTACGACAAAACTATTTTTTATTCTACGAAAAAAGGACAAAATTTAGCTACTTTACTTTACTTCCCGTTGCTTAGCACATTCCCGTGCTCCAGTGTAGCCAGTACGCATCTGCACAGCTTCGGTGGCGATAACCTAGCTAAAACGTCTCATTTCGTCTCCGCTTCGGACATCTCAGCACATCTCCGATTTAGTGAAGTCTGAGCCTTATGAATACCGCAAGCAACATTTTTCAAGTTTGCTATTGCTGAAACAACAGGCCCATTGTACCATAAATGAAATTTTCCCAACGTCTCACGAAAAGTATTCCCTACGTATCACGTGAGACGTTGCCTATTCTCAGCGTCTCACAAAAAGTCAGAGAGCTTCTTATTACAATCTTAAACATCATCATGATCATGTTTTTTAAGAATCACATTACATCACACTAATATTATAAATGCGAAAGTTTGGATGTTTGAATGGATGTTTGTTACCTCCTCACGCCAAAACTACTGAACGGATCGGGCTGAAATTTTGCAAAGTTACACTATTATTATTTTTTTACTCTCCCCATCTCGCAAACAAATACCAACGAGCAAAAATACTCTTTCCTCGCTGAGGTGAGATGAAAAGTTACGTGTTGCACTCGAGTACAAAGATTTTTACCCTGTTGCTCTTTTGATTCCCTCGCTAACGCTCAGGATTATAATTTTAGAATCCTTCGCTTTCTCGGTCATCAAAATTGAGCACCCGATTAAAAAGCAACTTTGCACTCTTGTATAACAAATAACTATTACTACTTTGTTGTGCAAGTGATTTTGGGTAGAGAAGGTACCTAGTCTAAAAAAACACGGAACAGTTTTCTGTCCCGTGGTTTCTGTTCTTTGTATCGTCATAATGTATCTTTTAAGCACTTTCATGATTAACCCTATCTTTATAAATATGTTTCAATGCAGACAGGACAGCCATAGCCGGTAGATATAACAGTAATAACTCCTCTGTCGGCTGGTCACGTGCCTGTATTGATCGTGTCGGACGCGTTGAACGTCTTTATTAAATGTACAGTACACCGTCTAGTTTGCTGTCTTCAACTTGTAGGTATAGAACTAAACTACGAAAAAATTATATATTTTTTATATTATGACAAGAACGCCAACCAACCATGAGAGGACACCGCGACTCGGCACGTAGTGTAGGACCCCGGTCAGGTGAGACGACGACCTGTGAAAGACTTTGACGCTCATTAGGGGAGTCCTATGTCCAGTGGACAAATATAAGCTGATGATAATGAATGATTATGATAGAAAAATCTAAACTCTTCTTCGAACTCTACTTTTTTGACGTCGGCTTAAAATACATCAAGTTCTTTTGTAATATGATAATCAGCAGGTAGGGCTATAAACAGGCCTTCCCTGATAACCGCCAAAGCCTGTCTTCAGCTTGCCGCATCCAGCATCTACCTGCAGACCTTTACAGGTTGTCATTCCACTCCCACCTGACCATGGGTCCTGGCCGTCCGAACGTGAAAACATGTCACTTTCAACGTTAAATTATTGCAACTTAGACAAACCATTTGTATACGAAAAATAGCCTATTAAGGTGAAAATATAATCGAATTACAAATAATTTTGGTGTTACTTTTGTATAGGCAATTTATCCTCTGTTTATTTATAGAATTAAAAAAAATATACCTCACCTCACAGCCTATAATGGTCCACCGCTGGACGCAGGCCTCCTCCTGATAATCGCCTCGGCTTTTATCTCATAGGGTATGCCCATAATCCCCACGCTGGGCATGCGTGTTGGGCATGCAGGAGGTGCTGCTGCCACCTGCTGACAGATAGTTTTCGTATTAGTTAGTAATGCTTATAATATTTTTGTTTGGGCTTTTATGAGCTAAGTTTCAGGACACTAAGGTTTTTTGCAATAAGATATGAACAAGCCATTGTACAGTTTAATAAGGAGTCGAACCTGCGTTGCAGGGTGCGATCAATACCCAGGACGTGACCGGGGTGCCAACGGGGTGCCTGCGGGAAGCGCGTGGCGTTAAGGCCACTTTTCCGGAGTTCCTCTTTAAAAATAACTATGAAAAGGTGGTAATTTGACCATTACGATTATAATTACGATATGATTCCGATGTCATTTTTGTACGGTACAGCACAACCGTGCATTTAGGTATAAGTTAGCTAATTGTCATCAAATCATCAATATTATTCAAGGTAATTGTTACACGCTCCTTCCACTTAAAAGCTTTAAAGCTGGATAGCTTTTATTCAACCAAATATGAGGGTTGAACTTGATCAGCTGATCGAAGGTAGTATAAATTTAAAATTAAAATATCTCTGAGTTTTACTGTATACTATCGTCGTTTGACAAATTCATTACGGGTTAACTAAACCTTTTATATTATTTTATTAGTATTCTTTTATTTACGTTGGACTACCTGGTACATATATAGTGATCTGTGCGTTGGACTAGAAAATTCGGCAAGTCACGTCAAGTTGCGCAAATTTTATTGCGGGCACATAATAAACAAATAAGACACCAAATATTGTTAAAAATAGTATAAAAAACGGTTATAGGACACATGTGTGAAATAGACCAACTAAATTGCCAACTATTATTCCGTTGGATGCAAAAAGTTGGAGATGCCGGGGATCGAACCCGGGGCCTTTCACATGCAAAGCGAACGCTCTACCACTGAGCTACATCCCCGATACAGCTACTGACAAAACTGATAACAATATTACGCTGCTCCGCTGTTTCATAATAGAGTTTACACAACTGTATTGATTTTAAATTGAATAGTCAAAAAATATAATGTAAGGTATAATTAGAGACTGAATAGAAACAAATTGGGGAACGATTGTTAGTTATTTTATTGTATGCTATGTAAAAAAAAACAAAGCTAACAAAAGTACTAATTTAAGTTTTGATCATGCTTTGTTGTTTGCTTTGTATACAATACAAAAATAATAATAATTGTAATACATTCTACATGAAAAACATGGATAGCCATTTTTTTTTTCAATTTTTATTGTAAGATCAATGAATTTATAGATACTTATATAAAATGATAAACTTTTTATGCGTTTCTCATTTCTATGATCTCGGGCCGATAGTGACCCGATCAATTTATTATTTTTAAGTCCTAGAAATATTAATTAATTGCATGCTATTTAATAGTTTAACATGAGCTCATAGTTTAGTCTGTTAATCACCTTGTATACCATGTTTTGTGGAATAAAAATTTAATTTATTTATGATTTATTTATTTATCCTTTGGGAGGCATGCGTGCGGGACCGAAGCGAACAGCACAGAGGCCTTTTATTAGAGTTAATGTAAAGGTGAGGGTTACAATTTACACATAGCGGGTGCCCAATATGATACACCCAAAGATGATATTCGCCAGGTGTAGAGACTGCAAAGGAAAATGAAAGGAATAAAAACCAGGTTATGGAGATGGCTGGATGGGCTGGGTAAATGGGCTTTTGGGGAGACTGCGGACGCCATAAACAGTTTCAAAACTGTCAAATGTGACAGACGCTGCAGGCTTGCAGAATGCCGGATGGGTTCCTCAAAATGTTGATAACTGATATACATAATACAATACATAACATACACAGATATTTTTTATTATACATAGAAAACGACCAGAACACCCGGAACAAATACCTGCAGATCGTACAAATATTTGTCCCAAGGCGGGAATCGAACCCGCAACCTCCTGCGTCGCAGGCGGACCTTCGCCCACCGCGCCACGGAGGTCGTCAAATGATGATGATAATTTATTATATCCATGCTGATAATTAAATTTTCATTCTCTTATAATATTTACTGAATGCAGTCAAAGTAGTACATAGTTACATATCCAAATAACTCAACGCCACAAATAAATCTACGATACCGCGAAAATCAAAATTCACAATAAAAAGGAATATGAAGCGAGCCGAGCGCGGACAAACGGACGGACGGACGCAAGAAATCATTATTGCGACGGAATCCATACAAATAATTGGCCCGTAAACATGTCATGGCGGCGTCTCTGCCATGTATATTACGGTAGGGCTGCCTACTTGCTAACTTGCCGTCTTGTCAGTTGACCACTCATCAAAACTATACATATAATTTGGTGTCAAGCATATACAAAGAGCCAAAGGTTGCATTGTTAATAAAACCAAACGTATGCCTTAGTTTTACGAAACTAGTAGTTCTACGAACAGTAAACCTCGCGAGCACTTAACTTTTTTCCAACAATTAATTAATTATTGACCTCCTTATTAAATTTATTTAAAACCTGATAATATAGTGAGGTAGGTACTAAGTTGTAATTCCTGTTTGTAGGTAGGTACAAATCCATGGATATTATCTATAATAATGTTTAATTAAACATAATCTAAGCATTTTATTTATTACTGAAAACATATTATAATGCAAAAGCGTCTTATCCAGGTTCTTTTGCATGTTTGATTCGATCTTAACATCATGCAACAGCCGTGAAACAGAGCTTTTAGGTACAGAAAAACCAAGACCTTATTATAGGTAAGACGAACAACAACGGGGACTTCTTCAGCAAGCTCCGTGCTCGGAGGTACGTGGCACGAGCGCGCCTAGTAGTCCCTCGTTAAGGGATGAAACGTCGGAGTGTTTCCAACACGAATACGGTTCGTACTTAACCCGCTTACACAGGCAATGAATTCATCAAACTACGAAAGTTTATATAGTAAAATAATATAGCTCCCCGAAAATAGAGAAATAGCACAAACATAAAACTCCGTTCTCTATTTTTTCTGATTTTCGGTTCGTATGTCCATCTGTGGCAGCCATTTTTCTCAATCATTGTTTTTTTATATTTCCAACAAGTTTAGTCTGGCAGCCCTGCTGCAGGCTCGAAGTCCGTCAATGTCGTATCAATACTTGCGGACGACGTGATTTTTTCGCCGCGCGCCGCGCGATGGCGTTGTGCACTGTGCGACGTTATAGTTCCCGTATTCATAACTAGTATAAACAGATTTCGAGCAGAGAATATATTGAGTACTAGTTTCTGCCCGCGGCTTGACACGCGTTGTTTCTAGAAAACCGTTCAAAGGTTATTTTAGAAACAAATTTCTATTCCATGGGAACAGATTTATGGGATAATGAGTTGCATAGTTCGACTCCAGAGCCCCGAGTCCATAGATTTTGGAACAGCAGCACCTCGTATGGTGCGGACAGGGAACTACGGAAATTCATACATATATGAGACAAGTTGCGATCACGTCTCAATACTATCGTTATTATTATTATTTTCCAGCATGCTGATCTGATGGGCTAAGAACTCTGGCTGGATGACTGGATGAGGGTCTTCCAGGATCGAGAGAGCTGGAAGAGGAGAGTATTATAACGACGATGCTTCACACTCAAGTGTTCACAGGCAGAAATAATGAGAATGACATCTACGGATTTATTCTTTTTAGGGTATACCTATATTTATTTACGAAATTGTTTAAATTAAAAGTATTCTGAAAGCCAGGTTCCTGCAGCGTCGTCCGTAAGCGCCAGCGCGCGTCAGCCAAGACGCCGCCGCGCACGTTCATTTTGTAGGTTTTAAACATTTATTTTATTAAGTCAAACTCTGTTTGTTTGGAAATATTTAGGGCTTTTAGTTAGGTACAAAAAGAAAATGTAAAATATCAGTAGTTCAGTCACAATATCGAAAAAACATTACAAAAAGGGGTAATAACTTCAGGATTTTTTTCTAGACAGTTAAGTTCATTAATCTTGTAACTGAATGCGACTTTGACAAGACTAGATGCTTAAGTAATATATATCTTTTTTTAAGATTTTTAAACACTGTTTTCTATGTCTCAAATTATTTTAAAGATCACAAAAGCGCGGCTTCAGCTGGAGTACCTAGCCTTATCAATCTTTTTATTTGGTTAGACAGTATGCAGTTTAATTTTCAAGTCCACAAAAGTATGTTTCTTGCATTTTTAGGTGTAGCCTACCAACATGAACAAGTTTCCAAAGCTGATACTATAAGATCACTGTTCCTGAAGTTTCAATAAACAAACCATCTCAAATAGATGCTAACGCCAAAGTCAGGAGATATTTGCAACCTTTCTCCTACCGGTCCATCAAGCCTTCACTCAATTTTAATTGACCATCAATAAAACCTATCTGATGGGGTTCGACCACACATTATTGTAATTAGTACATTAATTACGTTATTTATAATTAGTCGCAGTAATTATTTGTAATTAACTGTACTATGTCGCCCTCTGTCGGAATGCCCGGCTAACTACGACGATAGGTTGTTATAGCTTTTTTGTGTCTAAGCTCAAAGCTTTGTCTTGCTTTTGCCGATATTAAATAAAAATAAATAAAATGATGTAAAAAGAAGTTAGAGTGGCAACTCTGTGGTCAAGGGAAGGTAGAGCAATCATGGCGAATCCCTGCGTGACGACTTTGTGACTGAAAGGGTGGATATATGTATAATTGCACCCTGAGTCATGTGTGTCACTATCGGTGAGATATTATGTATAAACCTGTCTTAAGTATTTGTTTTATTATCTCCTTGGTATAGACGGGCTGTCAGGTTGGTATTATCGACGCGAATGTTGAAAACAAATAAGAGAGTTTGGATAATGTAGCAGAAATACATGGACATGCTCCTGGGAGAAATATTTTAGGAGCAATAGATAAACTAACCAAAACCCGTTATATAGAAGTTACAAATAAACTTAAAAATCAAGAAAAAGTATACTCACTGATAAAAACCATGTTCACAACACGCAACAAACAAAACAGGCATTGCCGCTAAAAACTAAACGGTCAACATAGATTACAAAATTATACAAATTGCTACATTTGACAGGCATGTCGAGGTAATTTGTCAAGCCATTTATGGAGTTCACCTGACATGCGGACACTTTGACATAGGTGTACGTTTTAATTTTAACGTTGTAAGTTATCCGCTAATCTATCGAGACACTTATCTTTTTCCCCGACAAATTAACAACGCGAAATATTTGACAGCTGTCAAATAATTTAATGGTGGAGTGCTTTTCACGAAAGAAGTCGCCTAGACGCAGCGCTGTAGGCAGTGCGACCGAAAATCCCTACGAAACGATATAACGATCTCTGGACCGATTGAATTTAGCGTAGAAAAAACTTTGCTCCACTAATTTCCTCGGGACTTTTTTCGTGAGAAGCACTGAAACGGGCTCCATCCATTGATGTACAGAAAGTCAGTTCAGTAAGTACCTAATCAGTAAGTGATCAGTAAGTAAGGTATTTTGACTAAAGGTGATTTCATTTCGTCGTAAACCTTCATATAAAAGGCCAGCTGGTCAATTCCGAACGTGTATCATTGTTTCATTTTCTTTTTCTTCTATTTTTATTTGTAATCAAAATGCAGCAAACTCAAATTATATACAACAATAATTTAATAAATAAGCACTTAGACAAGTCAAATTTTATACTATAAACAACTTTATATATAATAATTATATACATTATTATAGATATAATTTGTATCAAATAAGCAATAAGGTGTAATTGATTTTATACACTTAATTTTTTGTTTTCTAGTGGAAGAAGTGAAATATAATCCACTAGTTATACCTATATTAAGTTTCCATATCCCTTATGTGTTTACTACATATTTATTTTACCTATCTAAGTCTAAATATAATGCGATTTAGATACATGTCAATATTTATATAAAGCTAAACACAACATTGATTTTCTTACATACTATTATCGATGCGGAACTGGACGATCTCTGGCCAAGCATTAACATCATTGGTGTAATCACCGATGGAGTAAAAGGCATTTTTGTGAAGAGCCACCAGCCAGTGAAGGACAAAAGTAGGAAAATAGTATATGAGATAAAGACGCACGAATTCATCAGTACTGACCATGACCTGCTGCTCGCCGGCGACGTCTCAACTAAATATCCGCGCTATTTCTTATACTCCTGAATAATACATGCTACTAAACACAAAATTCCCAATAGCACCTCCACCATCACGCCATTGCCATCCGCGCTATTCAACTCGACCGACATAATTCCTCATTGTCCCCCTTTTTGTCAACACATCGATTATCGACCTGCCGATCCGAATGATGCAGAATCGATTCTGTATCGATCGAGGAATGAAACGCCTCGATGTCCTATACAAGTAATTGTATATAATTGGTATTTCTTAAGAACAAAGACACGAAATTACTGTTGTGAAATAATTGCATTATGCTTTTTGTTCGCGATCTTTCGGCTTTGACAATCGCCGTGGATGTTTTGTTTCGGTAAAATCGAATTGTTCGGATCGTTTGTAGTTCCGCCAAGTAATCTGATAAATAGCCGAAATGGAAGACATGCTTGGCTTACTTCCGAATGCGTAATGCATGCCTTCCTTATCAGCATGTTACGTCCCCATCTGTACCTGCCTTCAAAAGCTTCTATTGCCGGACTCTTAAAAGACCGGTGTCCTCAGGAGCGCAAAACGTAAAATTGTCACATACGTTATTACGACGCGGGTAGGCGCGAGATTAATTTTTTTGTGGATCTGATTTTTTTCTGCTTACCACAAACAATAAAACTAGCGGAAATCTAATTTGGCGCAAATCGGTTTCTATAAACTAATCTTTCTCAAATGACATGCCAACCGCTTCAAACATGCAGAGTATCAGCGTATTTAGTAAGTATCACAACCCGGAGCTTTTGAAGCTCTTCTCTTCACAGCTATTGGTGCGGCTCTGTAAAGAAATGTAAGTACCTTTTGTTACGTCTGTTTATTGCAGATGGTGGAAAATTAAAAGGTTTCAGCATTTTTTTTATACTTTGCAACATATAATAAAATTTAAATTATACTTAGATGTACGATAAACATTATCGAACGTTTGTTCGAGTGAAATTGGGGACCGAATTTGGTGTTTTACATTGAAGTGCATTTTTGTTGAAGAGTTTTTCGAACAGACAGAAGGAAGCATTTATTTTGCACCTTAGAAATTGAGAAATCGAATTAAATTTAGAAATCCTTTATTGGGTCGAATACTTAGAACGAGTTTTTGCAAAAAGTCGAGAACATCACTCGAGAAACCATATTTTATATTTAGAAAAAATATGAGTTAAAAATGTAACAAGAAAATGAGAACACCTTTTTCATATTTCATATGAGTATCATTAATTATTATAATTTTTATTCATACATGTAGTTATTGTTCTCAGGTGTGTTTGATGATGATGATGATTTTTTGCTAATGGTTTGTTTCTGTGTCTAGTTGGCTTCGATCAAAAATAAGTAGTTCGCGGCCGGCAAAGCCGGACATTTTTGATCGATGCTAGTTGGTCATTTTTCTGCCAGTGTCATGTAAAGCAAAATAATTGTAAATATCTGAGTTATCAAATTACGAAGATTGTTTGATATTTTCACCAGAGCCTAATTCGATATCTAGCAGAGTGTATCACGTGCAGGTTAGGTTAGCTTGGGAGAAGAGATGTTGGAATCCTCCTAACCCATATTTATAAATACTATTTAACGGGTATTTATCGCGTTTAATTACCTTATTTCCCATCACGTGACCACGGCAGTGTGTAAACTTGTCGAACCGTCGGGAAAATAAAGTAATTAAACGCGATAAATACCCGTTAAATAGTATTTATAAATATGTGTTCAGATCGCGTAAGTTTAAAAATATTTTTCCTCCTAACCCCTCAGGTGTGTTTTTACTTAAGTATTAAAAACCCCCTTTGGTAAATAACAACTTTCTACGAGCGAATTTTTCATGAACATATCTAATGACTGTAGATCCATAACGTTCGGAAAAATTCAACGTGTAAAATCTTATCTTATCGCTTATCTTATCTACAAAAAGTAGGTAAAAACCAAAAAAACACCTCTGTCATCAGTTAACTGGTCTTGTTGATCAGATCCGACAACGATAATAAAATGAAATTGCAAGTCAATATAAAGCTCTTTGTTTTTACTCGCACGCGTTAAAGTTGGGAATTCAGCTTTTTGCAGAGAACTGTTTATGTCAGCCCCCCACTCTCAAGGCTTTTTCCCTTTTATTTAAAGCTTTAATGAATAAGAATATAATATGAAAAACAAGCGGATTGATTTAAAAGGTATCTTATCTTTAGATTGAGAGGATAAAATGCAAGAAGAGTTAGAGGGAAGTCTTGTTAATGCGAATGTTCACGGCTGGTCGATTCAAATGTGTTCGTGAGTGTTTCACACCGTTTTCAGAGCGCACACTACCGCGCGGTACCGTAGGTGCGGTGCATGCCGTAAGAGTTTCGCAATGACGTCCGTCGATCCGTTGTACGAGATGCGGAACGGATGCGAAACTGTCGCGGATACGCTGCGGACATCAAGTTGCGGCTCCGCAAATTCGATTCCGCGCTGTAATGTGTGACGGGCGTCACCGCTCCTTGAATGCATTTTCATAACGAATAAAAAAAAACAAAAGACTATATGAACCGACGAAAATAGTACCTACCTACCTACCTATAAATGCTCTTTAGAAGAGCACCGACCTGACTTTTGACACTGATTGACCTTCTCTTTTTTCTGAGGTATGTGTCATAATCGGGGTTTTGAGTTACCATTGAGTGTATGTTTTATTTATAAATATTTTTAAATTAAAAGTTACATACACACGCTCGATTGAGGCACGCTGTTCCAAATTTCATTCAAAAACAGATCGCTCGAGTCACTCCGTTTGTCATTCATATCAAGAAGTTTTAATTGAAAAAAGTTTCATTCAGTGCGGTCATCGATCAAAAATGTCCGGCTTTGCCGGCCCCCCTTAGATTCACAATGCGCACGCCACAACCTTCAGTAGCAAAAGAGGTACATTTTGACATGTTAGGAAAGCTTTTCAACTAGTGTCATTTTAGCGTTCAGACAAAAAGCATGGGTACAAAAAATGCAAGAATCACTCGTCCAAAGTGCTGAAAAAGGATGGAATTTCTTATTTTCAGTAAGTTTATATATATTTTTTACCCGTATATTGAGATGTGAGTCATATACTTGTGAAATCAGCATAAAATATTGTTGTTTGGTTTGCCTATGTTAAAATATTAATTTTGTTCTAAATTGATAAATGGAGAGGCTATTTCTTCTAATTTTTTTTTTTCATTTATAGTATGTATTAATATATTTTTCATAAAAATAAGTTTAATATTACTAGTTGATGATTTTTAAAATAATTAGTTGGCCCGCCCTAAAATTTCATTTGCGTAGACTCTCTAATAAAAGAAAGACTAGGTTCTTACCTACCTACCAGAAGTATGAATTTATAAAACGTTTATTTTTTTCCCGTAAAAAAAACTCGTGCAAAGCCGCAGACAGGAACCAGTTCTTTTTAATCTAGAGTGCCTGCCTGAAATTGTATTGTAAGTTTAAATTATTGTATGTCTGAAATGACCCTTTTGTATAAATACCTACTGTTGAGCACCAATTTATAGTTTCATCAATAAATTATTCGTTATCTTTACCTGAATTCTGTTAATTAATCCTTATAGAAAATAAACTGAGTAGGTAGGTATATAATTCTCAGGTAGGTACCTACCTACTTACAAAATAAAATAAAATGAATTCGACTCCACCAATCTCTTGTTCCGTATGGAAAAAACTTGTCAGGCTCTGCGCAAACTGTCTGCGTCAAAACAAAACGAACCCAATTTTGAGTGACATTTTTGTAAGGCTCTAGGTATCTACGGGGGAGGCCGCGAACTCCTTATTTTTGATCGAAGAGTGCGGTTCATTTGGAGGAGGAGAGCTTCGATCAAAAATAAGGAGTTCGCGGCCTCCCCCGTAGATACCTAGAGCCAAAAATGTCACTCAAAATTGGGTTCGTTTTGTTTTGACGCAGACAGTTTGCGCAGAGCCTGACAAGTTTTTTCCATACGGAACAAGAGATTGGTGGAGTCGAATTCATTTTATTTTATTTTGTAAGTAGGTAGGTACCTACCTGAGAATTATATACCTACCTACTCAGTTTATTTTCTATAAGGATTAATTAACAGAATTCAGGTAAAGATAACGAATCATTTATTGATGAAACTATAAATTGGTGTCTCAACAGTAGGTATTTATACAAAAGGGTCATTTCAGACATACAATAATTTAAACTTACAATACAATTTTAGGCAGGCACTCTAGATTAAAAAGAACTGGTTCCTGTCTGCGGCTTTGCACGAGTTTTTTTTACGGGAAAAAAATAAACGTTTTATAAATTCATACTTCTGGTAGGTAGGTAAGAACCTAGTCTTTCTTTTATTAGAGAGTCTACGCAAATGAAATTTTAGGGCGGGCAAACTAATTATTTTAAAAATCATCAACTAGTAATATTAAACTTATTTTTATGAAAAATATATTAATACATACTATAAATGAAAAAAAAAAATTTAGAAGAAATAGCCTCTCCATTTATCAATTTAGAACAAAATTAATATTTTAACATAGGCAAACCAAACAACAATATTTTATGCTGATTTCACAAGTATATGACTCACATCTCAATATACGGGTAAAAAATATATATAAACTTACTGAAAATAAGAAATTCCATCCTTTTTCAGCACTTTGGACGAGTGATTCTTGCATTTTTTGTACCCATGCTTTTTGTCTGAACGCTAAAATGACACTAGTTGAAAAGCTTTCCTAACATGTCAAAATGTATCTCTTTTGCTACTGAAGGTTGTGGCGTGCGCATTGTGAATCTAAGGGGGGCCGGCAAAGCCGGACATTTTTGATCGATGGAGGAGAGAGATAATGACCTTTTATTACAATTTATCGTCTGGCAACATGTTTGAAACGTCAAATAAGAAAAATTCAATAGTTAAACCAAAGATGTAAGATATTACCTACCTTCAGGTCATCTTACCTGCTATGAGAATAATTAGTAGGTAACGATATTATTTTCATCTAGTAGAAGAGTCGGTAAAGGGCAGGCCTTTAGCGTGCATTTTCGCACAAAAGAGGTTAAACAACCATTTCAGTAAAAGCCATGGTCAAGTTTAGTTGGACTATAAACATGACATCGAAGTACAGCATTACACTGATAGAAACAGAACATTAATGCAGTCGCCAGCAAGTCAGTCGGTTCTAGATCATTCGTCTACAATTTATCGTCTGGCAACACGTTTGAAACGTTGGAAAGTGCCGATATGACATAAACCAATACAAACCTTTGTTTTATGGTGTTGCCATAAACGACTACAGGCTTGAAGCTTTGCTAATGCTGTGAGTTTTTAGCTCTGACATTTTCCGGTTTGGTTTTTGTTCGTCGCGTAAATATTGAAAGTATTTCTTAGAATTTTTATATTTGTATTTCATCTTTTGAGTAGTTTTAGTATTACACTTTGTACCTAGGTGCGTTTTAAACTTTAATATTTATAAAACGTTCCGTCTTTTTGATTTCTATTCTCGAAAATTTACTATTAGACAAAATAATACTAAATAACACTAAATCGATCAATTATACAATATCAATAAAGTGCCTATAAAGAATTTAGTATATTTAAGATTTTATCGTAGTGAATATTATGTGTGATTTTTTATAATTCAGAGATTAAAATAAAACAAAATGGTGTTCATTTTGAACCGTAGTCGATAGAAAGTGACAATCTCTACAGAACCCTTCGATTCGATTCATCGCATACATTGTCTTGATAAAATAAAATATAGGACTTGATCGATCAATAGATTTGTTTAACTTTAATTCAAATTATCTTAAAGTACCTATAAAGGAGGTAGGGTAGGTATATTTAAAAGTTTATCTTAGTGAATATTATGTGTGATTTTTAATTCTTAAATTCAAATAAAACAAAAGGGATATTTTGAACCGTAGTCGATAGAAAGTGACAATCCCAACAGAACCCTTCGATTCGATTCATCGCATACATTGTCTTAGTATGGACAAAATAAGTGAGTCGGAACTACACGTAAGAAGCCGTCCTGCCACTCGACTGGACCCTTTGATCGTTTCCGCCAATCAAAACTCAACTTTATATCTTCAACAATAAGAGCAAAAATCAGACATCTTGATGTGATGATTCTCATGTCACTGATGGGTTTGAAAATTGAGCTGTAATTTTTGCAGCTCAAGGTAGAGTTTAGATTGGCGAGGACAAGCAAAGTCACAAAAACTTCGTGATGATGGACAAGTAAGCAGCAACTTATTAAGCCGCTGACTAAGATGCCAATTGTCGATGGTTTTATTGGATTTGTTTGTATTTATAGTATCGATGAAGAAACTCCGATTTCAAAGATTCCGGGCAGTTTTGAGATGAGGCTTGTGTATTTGGAAGGTGGTTTTTGATGGCACTTTTGAAATAGCGTTGACTTCGGCTGGGTTTTGCTGTTGTTACTAGGTATGTTTGGTCGAATCTCAGACCTCATCATGAGAAATAAATAAAAGGGATAATTGCAATTGGAAATCTACTAGCATGTAAGTCGAGTGCAAAATATCTGTAAAAATTATGAACATTGTAGTCTGCTTTCCTCGCTGCCTAAGTATCCGACGGAAATCACTGTTGAAAAGCATTTTCTTAATAATGATAGCTTAATAATAATAGTAACTTATAGCTTTTTATAAATAACAGCTAATTTGCTGAGCAAAAACAAATTCCTTTGTTTAACGTAATAATAAATAAAATACGTGGCGACGAAAATGTTTTTGTATTTTTATTTTTTTATTTTGTATTCCTTTGTAGAAATATTAAAATAAAATAAGTGGCGGCGCGGCGCTAGTGTGAGTCGGGGTACCGCTTTAAGGGAAGAAATGTTGGTGTTCTTCCAATACAACATAGGTTCGCAGGTAGCCCGCTCACAACGTAAGAAGCACATTACACAT
This sequence comes from Eupithecia exiguata, assembly GCA_947086465.1. Lineage (NCBI taxonomy): Eukaryota > Metazoa > Arthropoda > Insecta > Lepidoptera > Geometridae > Eupithecia > Eupithecia exiguata. Next base: position 3,648,483 of record OX352246.1, read on the forward strand.
TCATCATGTATGCCTATGTCCACAGCTGGACATAGGCCTCCCCTAATGAGCGCCATAGCGCCCTGTCTTCAGCTTGACACGTCCAGCAAACTTCTCTCTTCTTCTCTTCCAAACATTTTTTCATCTCTAAAACCATGCGGCACTGCATCAAATGCCACGCGCTGTACTCATAGAGCCCCCAATAAAAAGTTATTTATCATAGTGCGGATTAGAGCGTGATTTACGATGCCAAATGGAATGGCATAAGTCGGGAGACTTCTCCATTACGGCATTACCTCCCTTCTGAGGTAGCCATTACTGTGGGCCATAAAATACGCGATATTAATGAAGGACAACAACAGAAAAAGTTTAACAATTATGTTTAACTTTCCTGTAGCGCGAGTACGGGCATAGTCTAGGGTAGAATAGAGAAAAATATGTCACTTTGTCATCGAATGCGGAAATTATGTGTTATTCATTGCTTCAATTTCAATCATTTACGCAATGTATGACGATGATACCCTAGAGAAGAATACCCGTGCTTGGCCTACTGGTCATTAAAAACACACAATGTCATGTCAAACACGTTTCTGTGAAAAAGCGTGTGATATTAATAATACATGGTAAATAAATGGTACACTTTTGTTTTTCTTATTCACAGAGAATACCTACACTTTACGTACAAGTAAAAGTAAGTCAAGTAGACACATAGGTGTGTCGGTATTATGTTGATCGTGCTAGTTTTTTATGGCCAATCTATATTGTCTACAATATAATCTATATTGTAGAGGTCATACTGTGACTGTCCCGTGTTTATTTAAACACGGGACAAATACACAGCATCATCTAGCCCCAAGCTAATCAGAGCTGAATCTGTTAAAATAACAAAAATTGATACCTTCTTTAAATGACATTTTGTCACTGACATCCTTCCCAGCATCATCTTCATTATTAATTTGACGTTACCAACCAGGTGGAGCCAAAAAAGCTAAAAGCTAAAGCTGGTGTCTGTTAACAAAAAGTTTTTCGAGTAGTTCATAAGCAACCCTCTAATTTCGTGGCCACACCCGATGTCCACATGTCACCGAACCTCAATCTTAACTCACTTTAGTTCAACATCTTTTTAATAATAACGCAAAAAAACTGGACACTGTCCCCTCGGAGAAAACAATTTGTATTGTGCCTTGTGTTTCTGTTTGTTTCTTTAGGACGATTGTTTTAGAAATAATTGATTAATATAAGATTACAACATCATCAGCCTATATTAGTCCACAGCTGGACATAGGCCTCACCTAATGAACACTAAGCATTAAAAAAAACCGAAGTACCATAGGTTCACGGGAAAAAGAATATTGGTGCTCGGAGAGAACGCCAGAACGAAAGAGCGCCTAGAACCACACTCACCCTGAAGAAGTCCCTCGTAAAGTGATAAAACGTTGGTGTTCCACCAACACAAATATGGTTACTAGTTAACCCGCTTACATCCGTAATTAATTCATCAAACTACGACAGTTTTATAGTAAAAAAGAGAACGGTTCGCAAAATATTTTCGTTTTTTACCCGACTACCAACAGGGGAGGGTTATGAGGTTAGCACCCTATGTTTGTATGTTTGTATATTTGTATGTTTGTATGTTTGTATGTATGTGGCCGATTTCTTTGTTCCCACGTAGCGCTGAAACTACTGGTTCGATTTCAACAAATTATATATAGATTGATTCGTCTCAATACCCCGATGGTTATAGGCTATAGGATTTAGGGCTCCGACCCCGAATAAGCCTTCAAAACGCGTATTAAAATTTAGGTAGCCGCAGGCTGCAGGCCCCATAGAGAAAAATTACAATACCTACGACCTATTTTCATTTTCAACTCTATGCCTATCAAATATGACCGATACGTCATTCTATTTTGTCAATGTAAATATTTCAAACTTTTATAACTTTCACGTAGTCGGGTTTTAGTTTTTAACTTTATCTTGTTGTTTTAAAATTTTAGCTTCATTTCTTTATATTTTCCATGAAACCCTGTAGCATTAAAAAGCTTTTAAAAACGTTGTTTTCCGTCTTATGCCCTCGCGACACCTAATCGAAGAATTACCGACGATTCGACCGCATTGGTATGCAGGCTGCGTTTACAGGTAGGGGGGTTGTTTTTTATTTCATTACCACCCCCTGGATAGTGCGTGGTTGTATGTTTCAGGAAGATTTGCTGTAAACGGGTCGTGAGTTGTGTAATACAGGTAATGCTTATACTAGTTTCTGGCCCTAGTTTTTTTTGCACGCGTTGTATAAGGGTTATTTATATCCCATGGGAACTGATTTATGGGATAAAAAGTATGCCTATGTTTTATTTCAGGCTTAGAACTACCTGTATGCAAAATTTCATCCCGATCCGTTCAGTAGTTTTTGCGTGAAGAGGTAGTAAACATCCAAACATCTAAACTTTCGCATTTTTAATATTAGTGTGATACCGAGGGGCTGGTTGCCTCTTCACGCACCTTTTCAATTATTCGTCCAGCTGCGGGAATCGAATCCGCAACCTGCGACTCAGGTGGACCTTCATACACTGCGTTAATCAGAGGTCCATGTTAACGTTTTTTTTTTATAGGCTAGACCTTCGTTTGACCACAATCTCACCTGATGCAAAGTGAAGATGTGGCCGATGATGTATCACGAAGGTCTAGAAGACACCTATTCACTCTTGTCTTGACGTGATTGAGGGGATGATGATGATCTAGACCCCTCACCAGAACAGAGAACCTTGAAGAGTAAACCAACCATCTATATTCCCTTCAGTAATAGAGACCACGGCCCGGGATGCTCACGTCAACGGATCGATCGATTGAACACACCCTGTTGTATCTTATTGAAACTAAGCACTTTGAGTTTAAAAACTCAGTGCTTTATTTATTTAAGACCTTACAGTAGGGTTCTTGGAATCGTCAAAATTCAGGGTGTACATTTTTGTCTCACAACAGGAATGGAACCACCTGCCTACGCCTTAGGGAACTACGCCACAAAGATTGCCTCATGAGAATGCTGTTAGTGTAGAAATCCTGAAAACGTGACGTCCACGGCAGAAAACCTTGAGGACTCTGATAAACCAACCATTTATATTCAGAACGAACTCCACCCTTCAGAAATAGAGACCACGTCTCTGACCGGTCACGTCGATGTATCGATCTGTTGAACACACTCCAAAAAAAAACATCTTGTCCGGTGACGGGCAGAGAGAGTGAGCAGTTGGCGCATATAATACTCACGGATATAATTCATATGCATACCTATGCCGCAGGAGGCGAAAGAGATAGCTACAGCTTCGTATAACTCTGTCTCGCTATTGCATTGTTTAAAACAAAAACTCGCAATGAATAATCGACACGACTACCAGAAAGTCGCAGATTTGGCCTTAGAATTGCGTTCTGCTAATTTGTGTCACCTAGGCTAGTTTGCCAGAGGACAAGAAGAATGACGGTTATTTTACTATAATAAATCACCTGAAAAAAGTTAAAAGTCAATAACTTTATTTCTTTAGGCTTACAAAATAAGCACTTAGACAAGTCAAATTTTATTATCGAAAAAGAATCAAAATGTTATTGATTTTGTTCGCTACAATTTTTTGTGCACTAGTGGAAGAAGCGAAAAATAAACCACTAGTATATTTGTATAGTACTTAAAATGTAGCGCTCAAAGATAAACCAAGGCTTCGTTTTCCCCCGAAGAAATCAAACCTTTTTTCATTAGACAAACTGGAACTCACTACCTGCGTCTTAAGCAGACTCTTGCCCACTACGCCAAAGAGGGCCCTTAATGGCTACAGATACCTATCTGTATAGTAAACCCTAAAGAGAACGTGACGTCCACAGCCAAAAACCTTGAGGATTCTGATAAAGCATCCATTTCGATTCGGAACGAACGCCACCCTTCAGAAATAGAGACCACGTCTCGGACCGGTCACGTCTGATCGATCCATGGAACACACCCTGGGCACGTAAAGAGGTGTCGGTGGTGATGTCCCTGATATTACTTGAGCACAAGTGCACACAAACACTTCATCATCTTGGATACTATACCTAAGTTCTCACAAGAGAGTTAGTGCTGTGCATATCTCTCAACTCTTTTGAAAAAACGTAAAACCTTAATTTTACAGTGTTTGAAATTTTAAGGAATAAATACATTAGTAAATACTCGTATTTATTCCGAGGGATTACCCTCGGAAGTCAAGTTTTATGGGACCACCTCGGAAACATTCTTTATAGCTACACTACATAATAGTGATTTAAGAAACACTGGTTATGCTGAACCCATCTCGGTAAGAACCAAAAAGTTGACAGTCTTCATTCTTCAATATCGTCTCAAGCAAAACAAACCCATCCACCACCAAGACGTCAAGATATTAAGCTTGTTCTCACAGTACTTTGTATTGATCAAGTACAGGGTGCTCCGGGGTAGGTACAGGGGGGTTCAGGCACGTCCTCGCGCGTGACCGGCATGCCTAGGCGCCTTCACGGCACGCACAGTTTTCAGTCTACAGAATTGATAGGATATGGAAATTCTTGGTGTGATAAACAGAGAGGATTAAAGTTAGTATTGGCGCAGACTTAAGTAAATGTAAGTAAAGTACCTACCTTACCTACGTAGGTAAGTATAGGCGATGTTTCTAGCCTAGATATATGTATACTTATATACAGCATATGTATAGAGTGCTGGGTTTCTTGTATTTATTGAAGACCTCTCACGACTTACGTAATTTTTCCTAAATAAATTACTTTGAAATTACATTGAAATGTGGCGCGGCAGACAAAGAAGGTCCACCTGCGACGCGGGAGGTTGCGGGTTCGATTCCCGCCTTGGGACAAATGTTTATACGATCTGTAAATATTTGTTGCGGGTATTCTGGGAATTTGCTTTGTATGATAAATAATATCAAATTTAGTTAGCATTTTTTTTAGCATTAAATTTATATGTCATCTAGGACGCATAACTCAAGCTCTGCTTAGCTTGGGGCTAGATGATGCTGTGTGGATTGTCCTGCATTATTTATTTATTTATTTTTATTAGAACCTAGACAGAGGCTTTCAAGAGGATATATCAATTGCTTTTATTTTTTGGTTTTCGTGTCATCGTCATCAAGGATTATAAAGTCATAAAGCTACACGTTCATCTTGAAGCCTCATCGCGAAGCGTGCTGAGATCACAGGAAGAGCACACTTGTCGTCGCCGATTCGAACGAAACGTCAGACTCCCTCGCTGCGTCCGCTACTGGTAGATGTGGAACGCTTAACGCGTTCACTGCCAAGATTCAGCAATGCGATCCAGAGGGACGCGTTGCTGCACAGCCCGCTGTCCTACGTTAGTATGCGTATAAAAACGAAATTACCCTCAAAAACTCACAAGGATACAATCCCTGAAAATACAATAAGCAGAAGTTGAAAACGTATTTTTCCATCACACCGTAAACATTATTTCCGCAGTACAGGATACACACGCTGATCTAGATAGATATATGAGCATCTAGTGTTGTCCTGTTTCCGTATCCGTATAATCCCGTTTATCCCAAAAGATGAGGTTCTGCGAACTAAAATTATGTCCCAAAAAATGATGACCCCGATGCGACTTGAACCCGCAACCTTTCCACTCAATACGGGAGGGCCGTAATAATAATAGCGCAACCCGCAAAGGTTGCGGGTTGCGCTATTGTAGTATTTTCCCTAAGTATATGTAACTTGCTTGCATTGCAAGCAAACCGTTTTTTAGCTACTATATGCGAGGACATATTAATAGTTATGGTGTAAGTTTATATAAATCGTGTGTACAACTGGTTGTTCTCCAAATGAAATAAAATAAATAAAGAAATAATAAACTTATAGCAAGCATTAGCTCTTAAAATCCCTCTCGGATGGGTGAGCAAAATAATAACTACTATAGAGACTATAGAGAATTTGTAATTCCTCAAAGACGAACCATTCCTGATCTCTATAATATGCCTAATTCGATATAATTTGTACTTAATTTTACTTGACGAGAAACTGATAACACCTAGCTAACTAGTTAGAGTTAACTATTGTTATTGTGTATTTCTTTTTCAATAAATATTTTCATTTCATTTCATAACAAAAAACCTTACAGAATAAGAAGATTGTATTGCGGATGCAACCAATCGGACCTATGCTTTAGTCATACTCAAGATACCAATGGAGCAAAGATGAGCAAAACATCACAGCCTACTTCTACTTTTTTATTAAAGCCAGCGTTTTTTGTCGTGTGCTTTCCGTACATCAATACCGTTGTTCCGTACATCGTACCGTATCAATGCGAAGATATAAATAAATGCATAATGCTGGACAATTCACACTTATCCATCTAGCCCCAAACCCAACTAATCAGAGCTGAAAGAAAGTGCAGATTTGTGCAAACATGTTGAGAATATTTTGTGCATAAAAATCATATAAACTCCAATTCACGTTTGATACAAGGATTATAATAGACCGCGCCGTGAAGAGATTTTACTAAAATTTATTTAACCTACTTTCAACAACAGTGTTTCCTCTCATATTTATTTAGTTCAATTTTCCTTATTCCCTTAGAAGCCTACCTAGGGTCTTAAAAATAAATAAACACCATCATCTAGAATCAAATCGAGCCCATTACCTTCTGCGTTACAGGCGGACCTTCGTCCGCTGCGCCACAGAGTTCTTGATTTTGAGAAGTGAGTGAATGCGTTCAGTACTGCTAGAGACGACCTATTAATACCATAACCACCTTTTTTTACAGTTTCCGTACCATCCGGAACTCTACGTTCCCATCCCTACCGTAATACCTTCGTCTCTCACGTACAATCTACGTGACCGGCATGAAAGCCAGCCGGCTGCGAGGGTGATTAGTAATGAAAAACTTTACGGATGACGGAACTTCTACGTTATATCTACGTTCCATCTACGTTGAACGTAAATGTGTGCTTGCGAGGCGTTGGGATCTCTTTAATGATGTTTTGAGCTTGTTGTTTTAAGTTGAGTTAGATTTGCAAACGGTCTTGCTCGGTTTTGTGGAAGGATTTAAGACCCGTATTATGAAAGCTTCCCCAAGCATTACTTAAGCAGTCATTACGTGATCTCTACTCAAGCGTTAATTACTCAAGTAATGCTTCGTAACCGTTCAATAATATATATAAGCAGTTACTCGAAGGCGTGGACGGAGGAAATCCGCTCTTGACGGCTACTTGAGTGAGTGTAGATTTTGACATGAGCTCCCAAGCATTGTTTGAAAATTAGTATTCACTCAAAACTAGACATAAGCATCACTCAAGCAGAGCTCGATGACTGAGCATGCTTTCATAATACGGGCCTAAGTATCCTTTTAGTATCTTTAGTAATATTTGAGAACAATTCCGAATTTCAAGTTTTTGTATTTTTAATTTATTTATTTATTTAAAACTGTTGCACTAAAGTACAAAGAGTGGGCTTAATGCTGAGGCATTTTCTACCTGCCGAACAATAACACATGTTTATACAGATGGTTGGCGTGCTAGTATTAGTTCTACAAATATAGATGCTTAACTATAATTATATATATACCTGAATATCTACTAATTAATAAATATAGATTAAAGATCCGGAAAATAAAAAACATTTTATGAAAATTAATTTCGAAAAAAAAACATACTATTTGTGTAAACTCGTTAGAAAATGCCTGCGCACCAATTGCTTAAAAGAAGAAAAACAAAAGCTGTACTAAAATATAAATATTCTAATAATATTTAGGAAAATGCATTTTTCCATGATTCGTAGTAACAGTCATCATGCCAATTGCAAAAAATTCAAAATTCAATAACTTTATTTCTTTAGGCTTACAAAATAAGCACTTAGACAAGTCAAATTTTATAGATAAACAGCTTAATAATAGTAATTATTATCAAATAAGAAACAAAATGTTATTGATTTTGTTCGCTTCAATTTTTTGTCCACTAGTGGAAGAAGCGAAAAATAAACCACTAGTAAGTGTATAATGCTTAAAATTTAATACAATGTCATTCGCCTATCTAAATCTAAATATAATGTGATTTAGATACAGGTCAATATTTATATATAACTAAGCTTAAGATTGTTCTCCTATACAATACAATACAATACAATACAAAAACACTTTATTGTACACCAGAAAAAGAACATTACAAAAAGACATTACATGAGACAAGTACAATGTAAGGTTTTTATTTATTATAGTACTCGTACTATACTAAACGACGTACGTGACGTACTATAGTACGTCTAGTAGTTTATTAATTTCTTAAGTACAATGTAGTAAATACTATAATACTATTGTCGGTGCGGAACTGGGCGACATCTGGCCAAGCATTAACATCATTGATATAATCATCTATGGAGTAAAAGGCTTTACAAACCTATATTAACGCTTATAAATAGGGTTAAACCTACGCGCAGATATTTTTATGGGGTCCTTGGAATGCGACTCCCAGACCCCGAGGGGTCCACAGCTACCCCCGACGTGGACATGATTTAGTACTTTAGAACTGTGGGGTCAATAAACTCATTGGAATACTAGAATGGACTTAACTCTGATCTATTGGATTCCATATTTAAGTTATGAAATTCATTGCGTACGCATTTGATCTGGTTTACTCTAAAATACAGTTCCGATCTCGATCGCAATTCTAAATTTAATCTTACCACGATGTTTGGAGGTCGAAGTAAAATTTCAAATTAATTTACATAATTTCGTAATACTTTGTCCATCTCAAATATTTTTCAACTAACGCGATCTGAACACTTAATTATAAATACTATTTAACGGGTTTATCGCGTATATTTACCTTATTTTGCCGACGTTTCGACAGGTTTACACACTGTCGTGGTCACGGGATGACTAGCTGTTTCGGTTGTTTTTCTATCTTTATTTCTATGAGATATATATACCTTGTTTAACCCAATTTAGAAGTCTATGTAAGTATTAAAATGAATATCGATAATTTTCACAGATATTTTAATCAATTTGCGTTATTGAAATTCACGCTTAGTGACGCCGATAAGCAATTTTCTCAAGGCTTTTATAACTCGACAGTCTAATGTTATAGCGAGGTAGAAGCATGGGGATGTAGCTCAGTGGTAGAGCGTTCGCTTTGCATGTGGAAGGCCCCGGGTTCGATCCCCGGCATCTCCAACTTTTTGAAAATATTTTGAAGGGGGACTTTGTTTCATGGTTTTAAGTTACACCTGCTTCTATTACGTGTAACACGTGCTTCTACTGTCAACATGATACAATACGGGGTTAATGCTTATATATATATTTTTTTTTTGCTAGAACGACAACAATCATGGTACTTATAAGCAGATCAAGGGCGCACCGCTATAGCACAGCAAAATATGCATTCAAATATGCGATTGCGGCGTTGTACTAATGTGCGCAGAGCTTTAATCCGAAGTAATTTAGAGGAGTGAAAAATTGTTGTCCCCTTTTCCGCAGACTGTTAAATGTATCCGGTGATATATTTAGCAGAGTAGTATTTTTCCTACTTTTACGTAATTTTCCAACGTAAAGTTGTTAAAAAACTCGTAAAAAAGTCCACCAAATAAAAACAACACTAATTTCTAATCCCCAATCAAAATGCGTCCATTGATAGTCTATAAACCCGCGGGTAGATTGACAATGTAGCAGTAAAACCACGGGGTAAATGAGTGCTGCGGTAAAAGTGCGAAATAAGTGCAGAGACGAAACGTACTGAATTAGCAATAAAAACTTTTTTACAATCGACTCGACATACCGCTGGGGATCTAGTGGGGAAAGATGGATAGAGTTGGGCTCGGGTCGGTTGTTGAAAACGATAAACTTAATTTCGCATGGATAAACTATTTGACTACGTTGCAAGGCGGAATGACGGCCGATGGACAGCATGGTACCCGGTAGGCGCGAAGCGGCCCTCGAGGTAGACCACCTGCCAGATGGTCTGACGACATCGTCGGGGTGGCCGGAAGACTTAAGATGAGGCTTGCACAGGACCGAGTCAACCGGCATGTAAAAGAGGAGGCCTATACCCAGCAGTGAGTGTCAGCGGGCTGATGATGATGATAAAATTATCGGGGTACTGTTCTTTTGCAATGCTGTGAAATACTAAAGTATTGGACATCAATAAATATGTATGCAATTTTCAATTGGAAATAAAACATAACAGGGAAAAAAGTAGTTTTTTTCTACAGGCTTCATTTAATAACATAGTTTATTTCGTTCGTCATTGACAGATCACTTATACAAGCTGTATTTCGTGAAATCACCGTTTATACATTGTCATTATACTTTCTCTGACGACATCTGTGGCGTGTGAGAGAAAGACCGCTTGCGACACAGGTCGAAGGTTGTACTCCCGCCTTAGGACAAATCTTTGTACGATCTAAAAATATTTGTCCCGGGTGTTCTGGGTATTTTCTGTGTATAATAGAAATATTTATTTAAGTAATGCATTGTATTAATTACCTACATCAGTTATCTCGTACCCATAACACAACCTCTGCTTAGCTTGGGGCTAGATGATGCTGTGTAGATCGTCCAGCATTATTTTTATTATATTCGTCTTGTTTGTCTGTTTAGATTCGAACATAAACATGAAGCGACTATAGTTCGAATTCTTAAAGAAGAAGAGACCGACAAACAGCCGCCTCTATCGACTTTGAACCATTTATAAAAGTTAGGTATCGACAAAGACTGCCCAGCGTGGTGGCATCCCTAATCCCGCTATATTTCTCCGGCGCACTTCATTTGCATTTCTTTATTGGATCGCGGGAAATTGAGAAAAATTCGCAGTCTTTTAATTTCGTCTGCTTACTTCCGTTTCATATTTATTTATATTTTAATTAGTTGGGTTACTTCCTCTAAATCAGCAACTACTTTTGTGTCTGTTATGATTTTCGCTTCTTCCACTAGTGGACAAAAAATTGAAGCGAACAAAATCAATAACATTTTGTTTCTTATTTGATAATAATTACTATTATTAAGCTGTTTATGTATAAAATTTGACTTGTCTAAGTGCTTATTTTGTAAGCCTAAAGAAATAAAGTTATTGAATTTTGATACTCACGAAAAGATCTCTGAAATTGAGAGTGGGACGCGAATTAAGGACGTTTTTGTTTTAACTGTAGGTCCATTTGTATATAAATAAGAACATCGCACATCTTTTGAAATATAAATTTTATAGTTTCTTTGGAATTGTTTTCCAAGTAAGGGCTTACTAAATAATAAAATTAATTTGTAAGGAATGATTTCACTGCCTTGCCGCTTTAGATTAAAAATATATAAAGACTACCAAAAATTTATAATTTTTAGTAGTGATTATTGTACTTTTGTTAAATCCATTAAGTATTTATAATGGACCAGTTGAGCTACCTGTAGATTGTTTGCAACAGTCTGCAGTTAGCTTAATTGTTTCAATTGTAAATACTATTTTTAATCGAATTCTATAATTTGATTGTAATTTTCTTCAGTACCTATTTGAATTATGTAATTGACCATAGGTTCTAGGAGAAATGTTTGAATTTTTCACGTAATATACTGAGTGAAGCCATGCCACGATTACTTTACAAATCGAGAAATATAGTCGAATAACCACAAAAAGCCGGCAATCACGATATTAGTCAATAGATCAGGTGAGGGCGCCATACATCGCGGTAATGGCGCCGTGCCTCGCTCTGAACGTGAATCTTTCATGGTCTGAATCGATGTCGTGTCGTTGATAAAAACAAATCGTACTGAATTCAGGAATAAAACCCCTGGGTGGGATAACCTATACACAGGTGTGTGTTATAAATGTTATAATAATAAACGGTGTAGCGCTGTTTTAAACAACTTTGGGTGCATCGTGTTTTTTCGAAATTCAAATTTAAATCGTAGAAGTCTTTTGTTTTTTTATTCCAATGTTTAGCAAAGCCAAAAGTAATATTGATTCAGTTAATTTTCTTTTTGTTTTCTTATTTGCGTTTTTTGCGAATGTATGGGACTTTTTTTAAATAAATTTTACAAGTATTAGTAACTCATACTTAGGTACAATACAATAAAACCTAAACTCAACTTAAATTTTCATGTCCTGTTAGAAAATATTTATGGGGCACTACGTGACCGTACCGCGACAATAAAAGGAAAACTCGAACATTTTTCAAACGGGGAAAATTTATAGGCCCACAATTGAATTTCACAGTTGATTTGAGCGGCTCGAAAATCCCGGTTTTCGAATTCGGAACGCATCTGTCAAACGCTGGCGGGAAACAGAACATATACCTACCGCGGTGTTGCCGTCTTTGGCCAAATCGAAGGGTCGCCATATGTCAAGGAAATAGTTATTTATGAACGCTATCCACAAATTGCATTGAAATTGATATATTGGTATGTTTTATATGTAAATATGGGCTTAAGACGAATGGGTTGCCCCAGAAACGGATGCCTATCGCATGATTTATTGACAGTAATATACGTCATAACTTGGCAATAGTGGAGTTCTAATAAATAATTTAATTAAGGGACGGAGTCCGCGTGCAGAAAGCAAACGCCAGTCCTTGGAGTGTAAGGCCAGCTAACGGCAATAACCAAGTTATATGTAGTGTAGAGCTGTGTAGCTGCAAAAATATGTAATCGGTACAATAATTTATTATAATAATAATGCTGGACAAATCACACGGCATTATCTAACCCCAAGCTAAGCAGAGCTTGTGTTATGGGTAAGATTATATACATAATACAATACAATAAATAAAAAAAATAAAAAAAAAAAAAAAAGTTTCTTTAATCAGACATACAAGAGTCCATCAGTTACACAAATACAAATACATACATCAAGAACAAACATTAAAAGAAAAAAGAACAATATCATTAGGGTTAAGCAGTCATTCAACAGAATCCCAACCTGAGGATTCTAAAGAGTTAGGACCCTGTTGAAAGACTGCATGATGGGCGAAGTGAGCTTACTACCTACAACCTGTAGGATGGTGTTGGTACTGCCCCATGTTCTGCGCAGCAGCGAGGCGGTTTTCTTGCGGATGATGGCGTGAAAGCCATCAACCTGGGCCTCAGCAAACATGAGAGATGCGCTGCAGAAGCGGGGCAGCCCCAACAACATCCTGAAGGCGTTGTTATACTGTACACGCAGAGCGCTGAGCGATCTTTTAGTGAAGCTGGCCCAAAGGCTGCCCGTATAGAACGATTGGCAGTAGGCTTTGAATAAGGTGATTTTCACTTGCCTACTGCAACGAGCAAACCTTCGTGCCAGCATATTACTTCGGACCGCCAACGCTCTGCGTTCTCGTTCTATATCTACCTGGTCGTCAAGGTCGTCGGTAAGGAAATGTCCCAGATACTTGAAACTGTGTACTCTGTTTAGTTCAAGACCGTTGAGTCTCAAACTAGGGACCGAGGCTGGAACCTTACCAGCGGCCTTGAATACCAGGTATTCACTCTTCTTACAGTTGTACACGAGTCCATGCTTACTGGCGTACTCCTCACAGATGGACAAGAGCTTCCGGAGGGCACTGATCGTTGGACACAGCAGTGCCATATCGTCTGCATAGCTGATATTGTTCATACACACATTATCAACTGAGCATCCGACACGCGCACTGCTGAGCCCCACGATCAGCTCGTTTACGTACAGGTTGAAAAGCTTGGGTGAGCTCAACCCACCTTGTCTCACGCCGCACTCCAACCTGTAGGTCTCCGAGAACTCGCCTGCCCATCTAACATTGTTTGTCTGATTAGCATACCAGTAATGGAAAAGACGCTGTACCTGTGTGTGCACGCCTGTCCCTGCCAGCTTTTTCCACAACACATCGTAGGAAACCAGGTCAAAAGCCTTCGAAAGGTCGAGGAAGCATGCATACACAGGTGTGCGCCTCTGCGTATAGTATTGAACAGTGTGTTTCAGACTCAGAATCGCACTTTCAGTTGAGAGGCCCTTTCGGAAGCCAAATTGTGCATCATGAAGGTCCAAATATTTATCAAGTTCTGAGTCCATCACACTGTCCAACACCTTCGCCACTACGGTAGCCAATGATATTGGTCTATAGTTACATTTGTCAGATAAGTCACCAGTCTTGTTCTTTACAATGGGTACAACAGTTGTTTTCATAAGGTCCTCAGGTAAGTAGGAGTGAGTGAAACATACACCAAACAAAACTGAGAGAAGATGAGGTAACTGGGGCCCGGCATACTTCAGGTGTAACAATACACAGATCGATATTTTTTTACTATAGGTCCTTACATAGAAAACGACCAGAACACTCGGAACAAATATCTGCAGATCGTACAAGCATTTGTCCCGAGGCGGTAATCGAACCCGCAACCTCGTGCCTCGTAAGTGGACCTTCGCACACCGCGCCACAGAGTTTGTCGAATTTCGTATATCAGTAGTAATGCATTGTCAAGTTTTCAATTTCGAATTTAGATATGTAGGTACCTACCTAACTAAGATTTTTTTGATCGCGTTTTCTATACTCATTTCTAGAATCATAATTAGATGTTTTTGTAAACAAACGGAATACTAAACTACAAAAATATGTGTGGAAAATATTTGACGACACTGGTATTAACGGAGCAATCGTTGAATTTGGAAACAATTTTTGATTTTAGAAGCTTTCATTCTATATTCCGGACTCATAGCCCTAGCATAGTTAGTTACGAGGATCGTACCTAACTAACCTTGCTAGGGCTAAGTAACAAACAAACGTACTAAAATAGCTTATAATCTCAGGTGGACAAACAGTCACGTGAAGCCAGCGGCGGCGGCGGCGGCGCGGCGGCAGGCGGGGAACATGACCGCCTGACTCAAGGTTATGTTATTGAACTTGGTGTAGCCAACTTATCAGATTGTTTCAGTTTTGGTAGAATTATACTAGGTAAGGTACTAAATAGCTTTTCTATGATTTCTACTTTCTCGCCATAATTATTACGTAGCGTACTCAGTGTGCCGTAGTTAGATAAATAAGGAAAAAATCTGTATTTTTAACATTTTTGATCTTAAAGTAGCATGATATCATGTGCATAGCTTAGCTGTAGTATTTGGTTGGGTCTCAGTAAAATAAAATAAAAATATGTTAGAAACCCTTTGTATGTTTTCGGACTTGGACATAAATGCTACGTAAGACCCTCTACAGAATGACTACGGCGTAGATATGCCGTCGACATAATGACTACGCCGTAGACCGTCTACACAGTGACAGCACCGTAGACCCTCTACATAAAGACTACGCCGTAGGCCCTCTACATAATGACTACGCCGTAGACCCTCTACGTACAGACTACGTCGTAGACCGTCTTCACAGTGACAACACCGTAGACCCACCACATAATGACTACGCCGTAGGGCCTCTACATAAAGACTACGCCGTAGACCGTCTACTTATATCAATACGTCGTCGTAGACTGAACCGTCTATGATTTTGCTACGCCGTAGACGCTCTACATTTGACTACGCAGTAGTCTCTCTACGCACTCACATGACTGCATCGTAGACCTCACCTAAGTTTTGGCTACGTCGTCGTGACCGTTTACGTTAATGCCTGCTCCGTAGGCAATCAAAGTAATGACAATACGGTAGGCTATCCACGCGTACGCATACGTTGCTTTTCAACCCGTTTATTAGACTTTTTTTAATGCCTAGGTAGTATCATATTAAATGAAATAAGTTCGCAAAAATTTCGGTTTCGGCGGGACTCGAACCCGCGCCCCACCCCGAGGGTGTGCAACTGCAAAGCAACAACTTATTTCATTTCTTAGTGATACCCAAAGTGCGGGTAAGCACTATAACAAAAACCTTAATATCATATTATTGTTTAAATTAGAGATTGCATTTCAAAATCATTGCTTTTTAATTTACTAACTAGACATATATTTGTGTCTCAGTTAGGAGAAAACAATTTGATCAGTTGGTAACATTCTCCAGTACTAACCTTGTTTTGTTTGGTTTGGATAACGCTAGTGTGTTGTTAATTTCCTAAGTGCAACTCCAAAGCAACAACTTTTGTTACAAAATGGATTTTCAAGAAAAAGTGGTGATAATAACCGGGGCCAGCTCTGGCATAGGCGCTGCCACAGCCATGTACTTAGCAAGGCTCTCCGCAAAGCTGGTATTAGTGGCAAGAAACGAGAAAAACTTGAAAAGTATCGCGTTATACTGCAAAAAACTATCCAATGGAGTACAGAACCTCACTATTGCCGCTGACGTGACATCCGACGAAGACATTCAACGCATCATCGACGACACAATCGAACATTTCGGGAGGATTGACGTTTTGGTAAACAATGCTGGCTGTATCGAGATGGGAGGAATCAAGAACTCAACCATGGAAACGTATGACAAGGTCATGGCAACGAACATGAGATCTATCTACCAACTAACGATGTTAGCTGTCCCTTTCCTTATTCAAACAAAAGGTTGTATTGTTAATACATCGTGTATCGCCAGCACAAAAGCAAGCTCTAGATCTTTGGCCTACAACATGTCCAAAGCGGCTTTGGATCAATTCACGAAATGCGTTGCTTTAGAGCTAGCAACAGATGGCGTTAGGGTAAATTCCGTGAACCCTGGCTTTGTGAAAACGAATCTTCATAAAGATATCGGTTTGTCGGAAGATCAGCTGGACCATTTCGCGGATAATTTGAAGTGTGCTTCGCCATTGAAGAAAGTAGTGGAGGGGGATGATGTCGCGGCCCTAATTGGGTTTCTAGCGAGTAATCTAGCCAAAACCATTACCGGGTCGAATTATGTTATTGATAGTGGAAGTTCTTTGCCCTAGATTTAATTATAAGGATTACTAACCGCCGCCGGTTTCTCGACACTCAATCTAGTCAAACTAAAATTATCAATACTTTTGTCAAGTGCTTATTGGGTTTTTGGTTGGTAGCTATTTGTTAAAATTAACCAGTTTTCGATTTTTAACGAATCAATCGTTTTCGCCAAATTGTAATCAATGGCCAAACCAAATCAAATCTTGAAACTGGCTTTTAGTATAGTAGGTATAGTTTTTGTATATTTTTTTAATGTTATTTTTCGAAAGTGTATTAATCTCCAAGTCACGATATCCTATTAAGTTGACTATTATTAAATCCTGTATAGCCCTACTTATTTATTTATTTTTTTACTTAACTAATAAATTATACAAATATCTGAACACAATTGTATTGTAAATTAATCTTAATTGTCTTTTATAATCTTGACATGAACGTGTTTCCAACGTGAATATTTGGCTGAATATTTATTGATATTGCGATCAAAGGAAACATTAGGTTACTAATTCGAAAATAAGGTTAGTATACATACCTACTAACTAGCACTTTGAATTTCCAAAAACTATCCCCGAAAAAACAGTTTTCAATTCGACAGCAGGAAAAGAGTTGTACGGTAGTATGGTAGTACAAATTAATATCTACCTATTAAATCTCCGCAAAAATACGAAAAAATTATTCTCAATTCTAGTAATCGAGCTAAAACAACAGAGCGAGTTGTAAATAAGTGATTAACATACTCCCCGGATGTTTATTACTTGAGCGCCCCCTACAGGCGGCTGTAAATTAAAACAAACTGACAAAAACGCGGTCTCTTTACGGCTATATCGACATTGAAGATCATCTTTTTGTTGTAAATGAAATATTCATTCGTTGGTACGGCAATATTTTGCTTCTGTGTACCTATCATGAACAATTTGTATCGATTAACTACGAATCTACGATGCATTTAGTTAGGTTTCCCATCTTGAAATGCACCATTGATCAACCAGCAAAATTGAAGTAGGTACAACATACCTACCTAAGAAGAAGGTAGTGAAATTAGGTAGGTACTTTTTTGGTATTTATCCTTATTTGTTATAAATAAATATTCACGGTATTTTTTCGTGTTTATAACTATAAATTTTTCCAATAAATACCCGTGAATATTTATTTATAATAAGTGTTCAGATCGCGTAAGTTAGTTCGTTAGCAGTAGCTATTTATTCGTTAGTAGCTATTTAGTTCGTTCAGAAAACTACCTAGGATGGACGTTTCTACCTTTTCACGCAAAAACTCCGGATTGTATTGCAATAGAAGATTCATAAGATACCTAACTGTTTCTCAAGTCTATGTGTATAAGATACTTATGCACATAATATTACCCCATGTGAAGTTCAGCGATCTTATCCATTCAAGGTTGTCAAGGAGAGACCGCTCTTGAGCGATAAGACCACCAATTGTCGCTTAATCTATAGAACGTATTCCTTTGTATATTTCTGCGTTAAGTGCAATATAGTATCTTCTATCTATCTAAGCACCTATCTAATTTGATACCTGGAAAACTTCTTAGCCTATACCAGATAGTATCGGATCGTATTCAAGAAACGCGTGTAGACGCTAGTCGTAAAAATCCTGGTTTTAGTACCTATAGATATTTTACTCGTGCTAAGGTCTCAGATAAACGAAAATGGCACGTTCCTAGATCAACATAGCTAAAGATTTCCGATAGACCCAGTAGGGGGTGAGTCCCCTACCATATATTCTCGAGTGATTCGTGAGGTTCATTCATCAAGAACAAGGAAAAGCTTTGTCAGCTTTTCCTTGCTTGTGTTGTTCCTTAAAAATTCGTAGATATCTTATAATAGTTCTTATTTTGGTGATTGAAGTGCAACGTTTGAATTGGCCGTAAAATTAGCCGTGTGGTGCTTAGAATTTGCACCACCCCAACTCTTCCCGTGGGTGTCGTATGAGGCGACTAAGGGACATACACCGGGGCCCCCCGGTATATTATGTCTTAGTCGCCACCGGGCAGCAGGGCCTCTTGCAGAATAGATCTACCACCGAACTGTTGAGGTTTGTATTGGATGGATTATAAATAGTCAATTTAATGTTGCTTCAAAAGCTCCAGTGCACGAGTTTGAATTAATTTAAAATGGTTGCTTACCTTTAACCCGTTCGCTGCTCAGATCCAGTTGCGTGTGACCCGCAGCTTAAGCTACGCGCCCACGCCGCTTCCTACACTGCCACCGCGCCACTGAGACGGTCTAAAACGCGCCCAACAAGGTCTTTGTGTGTCAAGGGCACTGAAAGTGTTATTTGTAAAAACATTAGGTACCAATTAAAACTACTACACTACACTTAAAATCCCTTAGTAGGTACCTACTGGAGATAGCTCTGCCCAGACCAGTTTTATGATGAATTCCAAAAACCCCATGCATGGTTTATTGTGCCCTTGCAAGTCAACAAAGCCTATCTTTATTGCCCAACGCCTTGAAGCGACGCTAATTCCAAAGCAAAAACAACATCTGCCTAAGAGTAGTAACGATGAGGTTTCCTTAGTTATTTTGTAGTTTTGGGAATTCGAAAATAAAACTTCATGAATGGGGTCAGCGAACACGACGACGCGACGCTGGGCGCATTTTGATTCAAAATATAACTTTATTTACTTACGCAAAGAAACGAATTACGCACGACGCGTCGCGGGAAATTGTCGTATTGTCAATAAAATGTTTACCTACCTTTTTGTATAGTAAATAAAAGTTATATTTTGAATCAAAAACTGCGCTGCGTCGTGTCTCGGTGAGCTGACCATTTACGAGACTCGACGCTATGTCAAGAATTCGTAAAAACTTCTGCGGTTTCATCATGATCTTAATAGCATATAGGTACCTATCTAATAAGTAAAGTACCTATTCCCTTTTATGTTTAACGATAAATACACGCTATCTAGTTATAGGTACTCGATATTATATCCCTCGGGAATACATTTTATGGGACAACCTCGGAATCATCCACTATACAACTACAAAAGAACCATTCAAATCTATGAACATGCAAAAACAAACAGCCGAAGAAAGTACCTCCTCCTTTTTTTCGAAGTCAGTTGAAAAAAGAGGTATGTCAGTATTAAATATTTTAATATTTTGATGAGCCATATCCCCATCGTAGGTACTTAATCAATCAATCTCTGCTTACTTTGATGCCAGATGATGCTACGTTGATTGACCAGCATTATTGATTTATCTACCAACCATGAACACTCAAAGAACTCAAGGCTATAGCTTGGTCGATTTTGTTCTGATGTCATTGTTTTGCAATTCAATAAACTAACAAAAAAATAAAAAAATTACAGATGCTAGAATGTAGTTCCAGAATTACCAGAGCATTAGATCAAGTATCTAAAGCTAACTACTTGAACATGAAAAACTATAAAGTAGGCATCCCATAACCTACACTACTATTTTGACATAGGAAAATACCTAGTCAAAAATATACTAACAGTTTATTAACATACAATACCTACAAACAATCAAAACATACCTGTATCTAATTTATGACAAATCAATTAGATTAAATAATGAAGGTATATGCAAACCTATAAGAATTTCGACTGAGCACGATATGGGGATGTAGCTCAGTGGTAGAGCGTTCGCTTTGCATGTGAAAGGCCCCGGGTTCGATCCCCGGCATCTCCAATTTTTTGAAGTTCAGTATCTGACAAAGAACTAACATAACTTCATCCACCACACTTCTCTTACAATCAGAGTACGACCACGATAATAATTAAAATTACTTTACCCCTGCCTCAAAATATGTTTTGCTGCACGCATAAATGAAAAATTTATAAATTAAATACTGAAACCATTGTACTACCATAGTAAACTTTACAATAGTAAATAAGCATTAAAAGCGAGGGAAACATGAACACAAAAGTAATACGTGTGAACCATTTATTCTGTTACACTGAAAATAATTTACAATTTTTATATAATCATCAAGTAGATTCTATATAAATCAATAATTTCACAAAAAAAACTTACCTACCAACATGTATGATCAGCACATTTTTAAGTTTAACACTACTGAAGAAATATTTTAAAGACTATTTACATCGAGATTTATTCTTGAACACGAGTCGAAGACACGAGTTTTTACAACTAAGGACTGGACACACTTTAGTATTACCAAATATACAAACTTTACCCAAAAGTAGAGCTTGGTCAACACTCAATGATTTGTTAATATTCGTACTTGTCGTGCAGCCCAGCCCTAACTAGCAACACTAGTATACAATGAACACATGGTAATTTAGAAATCACCTTTACCTATACCATTTCTAGAAGAGCTATGTACGCTAATCATATAAGCTATAGTCTGACCACTTTATAAATAATAAATGCCTAAACGAACTCTATCAATTGGATACATAAACGCATCAGAATTATTTGCGATTAGGTTAAATATCTTAAAACGGTCATCCTATAGCTCTTTTCAGTTGGTTTTAAATTCATCAATACATTAATTAAAATTACAAGTTACACAACAGCTTCTGCCAACTAGGTAAAAGTAGCATATTATGTAGTTCACATCTTACATATTGATCAACGCTAATAAGAACTTGTCAGAGAAATACCTGAATACCTACTAGAAATATTTTAACTGAAAACCTTTTATCGAAATAGAGAATTATGCAGAACTATTGTTTTTTTTTATCGAGTTCAAAAGTTAAACATTTTATAGACGTTTTCACCATTATATTAAATTAATTATATGAAGAGACCATACTAGGCCCAATACCTACTTCACATACATCAATTACATTCAGTTCGGATCAATAATCAATAATCTAACGATTTTCAATATGAAGTTCACATGGAAGGTGTAAATGTAAGTTTGGTCTATTTCCCAAAATAATATTGGTGAAAACATCGATTAGTAAAAATCGTAAAAATTATAAAATGACAACTGTGACAAGAATAAAACAGAGATCAAAAAGTCAAAGAACAGTAAATCTAGATTAACGCCTATTATTAAATATCTAGGTATACTGTAACTCCTATTAAATAAATATTTGATCGGAAACAAAGCGTTTCGTGTTACTGTATTTCGTTGGTTCAATAAAAGTAAATTAACAAATGTAGTTGGAGTAGGTACATAAAAACTGATATCGACCGTAACAATGAGTATTGATAAAATACATTAGAAATACTAAAAATAAGTATAATTTATATTATAATACAGGATAGAGATTCGTGGAGAACATTCACAAATTATAACATTACGTTTTTTAAATACAAGTAACTGCACATTGTTTCTACTTACATAATTTATTGAAAGAAAACGTTTTGGAAGTTAATGTATTTTTGTCACGAAATTCAAAATCAAATATAATTGAAAATAGGATAAGGTGAATTTATATTTAATCATGCTTACATTAAAAATTTAAAACATATCCTTATACAACTTTACTCAGGTTGACCCAAAGATCACATGATGATGCTTACAAAACAATTTGCTATTTTTTTAACTTTATAGTTATTCGAAACATTTTCAGGAATGTTATTCAAAATTGAGCCAAGAAAATTAAATGCTCGATAAGACCTAAGAAACTTCCAGCCTCTTCAATACTGAATCGAGCAATCAAGTTTACAGTACGATTTAAGAATACGCCCGCAATATGGGATAACGCGTCACTTCGTTTTATGTACAGGCAAATTCGTAGTATCTTACGAAATAAGCTCTTCACTGCACGAATTTAACAGTCCAATTGTATACTCGACGCACTGGCACATGTCGATTTAGACAAAAAACACTATTCACACAAAGCTTTACACTAAAAGTGGTGAAATGCGAATGCCCGACTTTAAAAATCATCGATCCTTGACAGTAACGTAAAACTGTGATTTGCATTTGGAGTTTCAAAAAAAATCCCAATCGAACTGAGGAATTTACAGCCTCGGAAACAGATAAATTTTGCGCATAGATTAGGCGATAATAAATTTCAGATCAAAATCAGAATTGGTCTTTACAAATGGCGCAAATTTCTTAAAGTCAGCATCATTAAAAACAAAGTGTTCATAGAAAAATTAAGCACTCACAGAATGATAATAAATTTCATTATGCAATAAATTCCTCAGAATAACCGACATAACCTAATCGGCATAGACGTCTACTGTTAATCATACCTTCCACAAACACGAGGTATTGTCATAACCACGCTTGGCACGCGGATTGGTGATCGCAGTCTATTAAAACACATAAGGAAGGTGCTACCCTTCCTCTGGTAGGTTCCAGAGATAAAATTTAAAGAAATTCGCATTTCACCAGCCCAGTAAATTTTATAAATTTCCTCAGCATCGCTGCTCCGCCAATTCACCAGTAGAAGACGTGGACGGTGTCGCAGAGACAGCGGGCGGCGCGCTAGGCCTTGCCTGGATCGCCCTCGGCCGAGGGATCCTCGAGCGAGGCCAGCGACTGGGCCGACATGGGCGCGGAGACGGGCGGCGACGGCGCGTCAATGTCATTCTGCAAGGAGCGCCGGCGTGAGCGCCTTGGCTTGCCGCCAAAACCGGGAGGGAGGCACGTTACTCACACGCTAGTGCGCTGTGCTATTCCATGTGTTCACTGTCTATATATCTTTATACTGTTTTTATGGTTATGGTGTGTGAACCTCTTTTAACCGCACTAAGACTCGAGTTGGTCTATTGTGCGCTGGTTCTGTTTGCACAATTTTATTTCAGTCGTTACATAATGTCTGTTTGAGCTTTTGAAGTTGTTGATGCTAAATGAAATATCCAGAATCATAATGTACCTACCATTATGTATTTATGTGTGCGACCAGCGCTACAAGAACTCTTCTAAAATTAAGAAAAAGATGAATGTGATTTATTGTCTATTTCTTTGCACGGTGGTCGGTCAACTTTATGAAGTGAATAAATATATTTTTATGGATAAAACGATTTTGTTCATGGAAGTCTTTGATCATATAAGAACTTTGAATTCAGCTTAATAAAATCTATTTGTTTGAGCACTTGAAGAAACTTTTAAATTTCAAAATCATTATTTCAGACAGTGAATACGTGGATATGGCAACGCATTTGTTCTTAAAAGTATGTGCTGATAATGGTACCAAGAAAATACTTCAAAATTAACTTGAACTAATATATTTCCAAAATACATTACATAGCACTTCACTATTTCTTATACTATGGATTATTTGCAAAAGCGATGAGCAACTAGATAATGCTGTGTGAATTGTCCAGCATTATTATTATTATTAACTACGATGAGAAATTTTTAAATTGTTACTTTTAATTTGGTGAAATATTTAGCTATACTAGTCATGTAATTTTTAATGTAGGAAAATTTTCTTAAAGAACTAAACTGAATGATTAGGACGACACTAAAGCTGTTTAAAATCCAAGTCATAACTATTAGCCAACAACTATTTATTAATGTTAATTTATTGACCCAGTCAGCCCACAAAATGATACAAGTACCCCAATAAGGGTCTCACAGACTGACGCGGCCTGCGGTGGCGGTCAGTACAATTTGACGAGAAGGTGTTGTCAAATTGTACTGACCGCCACCGCAGGCCGCGTCAGTCTTGTGAGACCCTTTAAAATTTACCCCTCTACTTGAATCGAATACATGATATACTTTTATCTACAGTACGGTTAACTATTAGACTAGTGTTTATTTTGCGGTTTAACTTGCACAGCACAATAGCGAGTGATTCGGTGCCTTTGGTTATGTTGGACAAGAAGGCATGCATATCCTTAACATAATAAAGTTAGATGATATTGATGGATGATACTGCCTGGCCTAGCATGGACTCATGATAATATTTATGATATTACTTTGTCTAGGTTCATGCTAGCCCAGCAGTTTTTTCCTCACTATACAACTATTCAAATAATATAAATACGAACTTAAGTTGGATAGTGTAGAAAAGCCTTAAGCACTTAAATAATCGTGTTAGTGTAATCTTAAAAAATGATAGCAAAAGCATTTTGTGTTAAATTGTTAGTTTTAAGTTCACTGGCGTTTGTGAGTGAAAAGTGAAATATTGGTTGTCATGCAATAGTTTATGTATAATATATAATAAAAAAATGAACAAATAAACAGTACAAATAAATAATATAGACTAGAATAACGATTCACATAAGACCTAGATTATGCATAAAACATTGATGTACAGGGACTTTATCTATGCTAAAAAATAAACACCATAAGTTTACTTTCTACAATATAGACCGATTGTCTAATGTTTACTTAGCTATGAAAATACACATAAACAATACTAAATACCTGTTATAAACCTTGTACGTAGCACCTATGTAACATAATTCAATACTTTATTAGTAAATCTAGCTTCCAATTCAGTACATAGTTAGCAGAATACAAACCATTGTAAAAACGCTAAATTTTAGGACGCTACTTCAAGTTTTTAGTTATCAACAATGTTTACAAGAACGACAGTGGTTTTAATAAAAAAAATCTATGATTTTCATTGGACTCATGCTTAAATTGACAATATCTATTCGTAACTTTATAAAAATCTATATAAAAATAGTTTTTAACACGTACACCATCCTAGAATAGAAATATTTACACCGACAACAAGACACTTATTAACATTTGTTAGTACTCCGTGAGTTTCCCCACAGACTAGCGCTAAAACTTGCAAAACACATATAACCGACTAGCTTCAACAAGTAATCTCAGAATAATAACTATAGATTTATGCTACTTAGAAAATACGTAGAATTAACAGCGAAATCTATCTCTGTCTCTCGCTTGCGACAGAGCTAACAATCTGAAAAGTTCTGAAATATGACCCCGATTATTTATTTGTGCACATAATCGAAGCGGACCCAAAGCTAAACGTAAACCATTAAAATATTGCCATTTTTTTCTATAGCATCGTCACAATGATCGTACCAACTGAGTATCAATTTTTGGGTTAAATTAAAAAGAAAAAACGTCAAGTGCGTCTCGGACGTTTCTTGCCAAATATAATTCTAGACCCAATGGGTTTTCGGCATCGATCAAAAATGTCCGGCTTTGCCGGCCCCCCTTAGATTCACAATGCGCACGCCACAACCTTCAGTAGCAAAAGAGATACATTTTGACATGTTAGGAAAGCTTTTCAACTAGTGTCATTTTAGCGTTCAGACAAAAAGCATGGGTACAAAAAATACAAGAATCACTCGTCCAAAGTGCTGAAAAAGGATGGAATTTCTTATTTTCAGTAAGTTTATATATATTTTTTACCCGTATATTGAGATGTGAGTCATATACTTGTGAAATCAGCATAAAATATTGTTGTTTGGTTTGCCTATGTTAAAATATTAATTTTGTTCTAAATTGATAAATGGAGAGGCTATTTCTTCTAAATTTTTTTTTCATTTATAGTATGTATTAATATATTTTTCATAAAAATAAGTTTAATATTACTAGTTGATGATTTTTAAAATAATTAGTTGGCCCGCCCTAAAATTTCATTTGCGTAGACTCTCTAATAAAAGAAAGACTAGGTTCTTACCTACCTACCAGAAGTATGAATTTATAAAACGTTTATTTTTTTCCCGTAAAAAAAACTCGTGCAAAGCCGCAGACAGGAACCAGTTCTTTTTAATCTAGAGTGCCTGCCTGAAATTGTATTGTAAGTTTAAATTATTGTATGTCTGAAATGACCCTTTTGTATAAATACCTACTGTTGAGACACCAATTTATAGTTTCATCAATAAATGATTCGTTATCTTTACCTGAATTCTGTTAATTAATCCTTATAGAAAATAAACTGAGTAGGTAGGTATATAATTCTCAGGTAGGTACCTACCTACTTACAAAATAAAATAAAATGAATTCGACTCCACCAATCTCTTGTTCCGTATGGAAAAAACTTGTCAGGCTCTGCGCAAACTGTCTGCGTCAAAACAAAACGAACCCAATTTTGAGTGACATTTTTGTAAGGCTCTAGGTATCTACGGGGGAGGCCGCGAACTCCTTATTTTTGATCGAAGGTTTTCGGTCCATGGCGACAACCAAAAATTTGTTGTAAATAAAATTTACGGTTTTCGGATTTTTCCCTTTACTTTTACTATAAGACTTTCCTTCTTGCCAAATTTTATGATTCTAGGTCAACGAAAACTACCCAATAGGTTTTCGGTTCATGGTATTTGATGTTAATTTCAACATAATTCCTCCGCGTTCTTGATAAGAGGCCAAGAGGGCTGCCAGACGGACAACCATATCATCCTATGAGGGTTCCTATTATTCCTTTTCAGGTACAGAACCCCAAAAAAAAGTTTTATACCTATTTAGTTTAGCTTCGATTAAATGCAATAACATTAGTATAGTCGACACGACACCCAGGCCGAAACAGCCTGATACTTATCAAATAGCCGAATTTCGGGTCACGGCGGGGCAAACACAGATGCACTCTCTACTCCCTCAATCTCATAATCCGATGAGACGGCAGACTGATACGACCGGGGAGAGGTCAAGCGCAGGACCAACGGTTCAACATGCTTATAGCCATTATAGCTTATGAAACAGAACCAGTTAAATGAAAAAAAACCTAGGGTTTTGCTATCATAGTGCGTAGCTCGTACTGGGGCAATTTTCTACGAAAATCCTGAATCCTGCCGAAATCGAAAGTTTTGGGACATTATTAAATTTTAGTACCTACTTAGTTAATATAATGCTATTGATTTAGTTAGATTTCGCTGTTCGTTCCTCGGACTTTCTAGGTACCATAAACAATAGTTACATTGTAATGTCTATCGCTCTATAGTCTATAGCATCGTCACAATGTTACTGTCTATCGTCTCCGGGACTGTAGCGCTATTTTCCTGTATCCTTTCCTTACTACAAACTTACTGTGGGCGGCTGTCTTACAACCCAAATATGCTCTCCTGAGCGCTCTAGTCACTTTGCCCTGATGGAGTCAATTGGATAGTTTAATAATGTTGATTTGTGTGGTTTTCAGTTGATGGAAACAGATTGTGAATGCTTAAGAATGACAATTTTGGTAATACAAGGTGGATTTTTAGATGGGGCAGCAAGGGGAGAATTTTTTTTACAGCCAATAGAGCTTCATTTGATCACAATCTCACCTGATGGTTAGGTTAGGTTAGAAGACGGAAAACGGTCTTAGGAGTATCCTTAGGAGTATTTTCATCTCCATTCACAGATTTTTAAATGTATCGGAAAAGTTTTGTGTTTTTTACTTTGCTCTCCAACCTTAGTTGGTCCGATAGAAGTTTTTGCTCTGTATATGAAACCGGAGCAAAACAGATTCAGGTAGGTATCCCTTACTGCCCCGTCCAAATAATCCACCCTGTATGTTTAATGGTAATAATGTAAATTATTGAAGTAAGTAAATTAGGTGCGACATAAAAATAATGTTTTTTTTGTGAGTTTTATAAATCTGTGTTCAGAAAAAGATATTCGTTCAAGATAAAGAAAGTAAGAAAGACAACATAAGCAGTAAAAAGTTACAAGAATAAAATCTATACGACTGAAAATGTACCCAAACAGTGTGTACTCAAGTTTACTACAGCATTTTCTAGAAATTGTGTATTCTGTACACACACATTTTTGTACGCAACGCCATACAACAGGATTAAGAAAATCTAAGTAGTCTGTCGGTTACATAATCAGAACGTATTTTTTCTTTTGACAATTAAAAAATTATGAAGATATAGCCAGTTAAACTTCCGCCTGACGTCACGTCGGGCGACACTTTTTAGCGACTTGTGACGTCATGAGCTCTCATTCCCAAACTTTGACGCGCTGTATTTTTGTCATTTTTTGTTTGATTGACAAAAAAATAAAACGTCAAGTGCAAGAACGCACACCGAGGGTTCCGTATAATTGTAAACCCTTGTTTCTTGTCAATTATCATGATTGTATGTAGCTCAACAGGAAGTAGCTTAGGTTTTTGGTCCATGGCGATACTCAATTTTTTTTTGGGAATAAAATACTAATTAGCGGTTTTCGGATTTTTCCCTTAACTTGTGCTATAGACCTTGCTTCTTGTGAAATTTTATAATTCTAGGTCAACGGTAAGTACCCTATAGGTATTGTGTGCAAGTGATTCCCTTGGAAATTTCCAAAAATTTGTACGGAACCCTAAAACATAAGATTCCAATATCTTCTGATAATCTAACTGGCGGACTTATACTATTTATCTAGGAAACTAGCCTATTAACCGTCAGAATAGTAATCTGTCTGTCTGTATAAGTTCCAAACAATACAACAACAAAAGCAAATTCACAATCTGTTTTGACCTTTTGACGTGGACATGAGTGCATGCTATTGAATAGTAAGGTAGTAAAGCACATATCAATTTGAATAGATATCTTCTAACGTAGAAAATAAACTTAAGGCCAGGATATTTAAGCGCAGTAGGTATTATATGCTACCTCCCTCCCCGGGCGGCGAGTCGCGCGAGTACAAATTTCAAATGAACTCGCTGACCCCGCGCCGCGCCGCCCGTGCCCCGCTGCCGTGCACAGTATAATTTGCAACAGTAGTTTAACTCCATGTAGAAGTCTCTAAATGCGAATTTATTAGAACAAGTTTTACGTGATTCTAAGGTTTTTATTTATTATAGTACTCTGGGTAATTTCTAAGAAATTAATAAATCCCAAAAATTTACGATCTCGACGGGATTCGAACCCGCACCTTCCCCTTACGCCCTAACCCTGCGCTGAAGGGGAAGGTGCGGGTTCGAATCCCGTCGAGATCGTAAATTTTTGGGATTTATTAATTTCTTAAGTTTTACGTGTTTTTTTTTTCAAAGTATTAATTATGTTTGAGGAGGGAGTCGTAAGATAAATAGTAAATTCATAAAAGTAATAGTAATAAAAATACGTTTATTAAATAACACAAATTGCTTTTCCTAAAATGTAGAAGACAGGAAAAGGCGGGCGATGTCACAGGCAACGAATCTAGACTATCACTGAAACAATAAAAAGAAAAATGTTACGTACTTCTTCATTTGATTCTTATTATTAACTAGCTGTCTAATCTCAAATTGCTTGTTAGACCAGGGCCGAAGCCTTCAAAAATGGTAAAAAATGAAAAAAATTACAGTAGGATGAAACCCATTAGAAAAGGAGGGGAATATAATCAAAATGAAAGGAAAAATAAATTACGTTCGATCCGAGTTCGGGAAGTGGGAGGGGGTGAGTTTTTAAGAGAGATGATTTTTGTGACACGATCGGTATTTGACGTGTGTGCCGTGCAACTTGTTGTAGAAAAAATACTCGTAGTAGGAGTATATCACTCCAATCAAACCGACGACCATGCATATTTAAAACATTTCGAAAAACTCCTCATAAAGATATGTCATGAAAACTAAGAGGCTATTATAATGGGAGATATTAACATAAACTTCAAACATAACCAAGTATTTGGTTTTTTAAAACCAAAAACTTGGTTTTTTGAATTTTTCACCTAAATTTTGAGGTTATGTGAAAAAATTGCATATACAATAGTTGTAGATCTTTTTATTACCTACAACTTTGCCATTTAACTTTTTTCCATAGGACTTGTAGTTTTGCCGGAAATCAAGATAAACCATTTTTTACCCTTAAAAACTCACCCCCTCCCACTTCCCGAACTCTGATCGACCGTAATTTATTTTTCCTTTCATTTTGATCATATTTCCCTCCTTTTCTAATGGGTTTCATACTACTGTATTTTTTTTGTTTCAAAAATTATCGACCCTGGTCTATGTTCGCCTCCTGACTATACAAATTGTTTGGAGATATCGCGTAACATACATACTACACGTAACAATCACTGATATCTCCACTAGGCATTTGAGAACGAACTTTTTCGTTTTTTTTTAATATTCAGTAAGTATATTAATGATTTAAATAATAAATAAATAATGCTAAACAATTCACACAGCATTATCTAGCCCCAAGCTAAGCAGAGCTTGTGTTATGGGTACTAGATATCTGATATACATAATACAATACATTACATAGATAGATATTTTTTTATCATACATAGAAAACGACCAAAACACCCGGAAAAAATACTTGCAGATCGTACAAATATTTGTCCCAAGGCGGGAATCGAACCTCTTGCGTCGCAGGCGGACCTTCGCCCACCGCGCCACAGAGGTCGTCAATTTACTTACTCAGTTCCAGTTATTTGCAAATCAACAGGATCTAGCGTAATTATAGAGGTATCATGTAAACCAACTCCATCTTCACTGGTGCTTACAATTGCTTCAGAGTATCTGAAAAATATGTACAAAAAAATACAAAATTGTTTATTATTAAAAATATGTTTACAAATAAAGTTAAGAGCTCTGTCCCCTGTGGTGTGGTATATATAACTGAAAAGATCTAGAACCATTTTCTTTAATCGAATAGGAGGTAGTGTAGAAAATACCTACTCTTGAATGTTTGCGAGCTGCGAGTCACGTACGCTGTCACGTGACCTAGGCGTCACCTGACACAGATAACCAATCAGACGCGATTGCCACCACGCGCGCGGGAGCAGGGACAGAGTTGTTATTGTTACTCAGTCGGTTGTCTTGTCGGCTCATGATATACCTAGTGTTTTTATACGACGAACCCTGCGCCGAGTTTACAGGTAGGTAGGTACTTACTGTGTACTTGCTGTATTTTTTGTAAATTTGCCCTTAGATCTTGGTTGCGATGAGCTGCAAAGAAAAATGAACTGAACAAAACTGATCATAAAGTTGCGCTACTGTTGTCTGATAACGCTACCCTCTCTTTTCTTGACTTTTTTAGGTAGTTCATAGTAAATAAGTAAGTATAGGTACTATTGTTATCCAATTTACCTTATTTTTGTTTTAAGATTTCGTATTTTTCGTCTGGATATACTTTTCTTGAATTTGTTTTTATTTCCCATATTTATATTCTTAAAATATAAACACTAGGTAGCACTTTATGTATAACACAAGATAAATAATATTTACAGTTTATTAATTTACCTACACAAAAATATTTTACACACTAACTTAAGAAAGAACTAACTTGATAAAGAATAACGATCGATGCACGCAAGGGGGGGAAGCACTGGAAGCAGTGACACAGGTCCTACCTCGACAAGGCCCGGCGGGCTAATGAAGCAGGCCGCGTGAGCGCGGCGTTCTTATATTCTATAATTATTCGTTTAAAAAAAATACAAAATGTTTTTGAGAAAAACTAACCGTAGAATATTCTTCTAAACGTCGTTGCCTATTTTCTGACATGTTTTTTGAGTGTAAAACGTTGATACACTTGAAGTACAACCGCAAAAACAAGTCAAAACTATCCTTTCTTTGTAATTTTTTATCATCAGGTGAAGTGATAAGTATCGCGTTTTGAACCGTAGAATAATCAAGTACGTTTATCCAACTACAACATATATTTTTGTCCGATCAAAACAATGAATATTTGATCGTTTAAAATGGATTCGAAAATTGGTTAATTTCGAATATCCTGGCCTTAAGAAGAGAAATGACTAAATAAAACGACCTATTCTGAAAAATTATGATAGAATTTCCAAAAAAGTATAGATTAAAGAAAGATAGGATTTTATGATAGTTTTTTGAAGAATGAAGATCATTCATGGATGTTTTAATTTGAAAATATGCTTGATATTGCTAAAAATCATGCTGGAAATACGGAAAAAGGTCCTCACCACACTAATTCCGGTTCTGCCCTGAAATTTACAACACCTTTTCATTCTATCCTAAGTTCTCATGTGGAATCCTCATTTTTCATTGCATCCCGTGTACTTATAATTATGTTATATTAACTTTATTATAGATGATATTCCTGTCCTATACGGAGAGCGGAGTAAACTTATAGCTAAGTGGCAGTATTCAATTTGATTAGTTAATAATAATAATTACGTATAAAAGAAATGTATATAAATAAATACATGAAAATGAGACCAAAAATAAAAGTATATATATGTAAATACAGTTAAGTATAAGAAGTAATTGCAACCTTTACTTGATGTAAAAAATCTTCGATTTAATGCCCATTGTTATGATGCCAGCTAATATCGAATTATATTCGTTATTATATTAATGAACTATTACCTCACTAAATAGCGTGCAGATGAGCAAGGACATCGTCTGGCTTGATAGCTCCATCTGCCGGGCAAAAATTATGCATTCTGGAAGCAATTACGGTCTAGAACCTTACTAGAAGATAAAGATGAAGCTGTGTGAATTGTCCAGCATTATATATTTATTTAAACCTAGATTTAGGTATACGTTGCTCCATTTCAATGGGATTGGGATTTATTCCGGGCAATGAGATTTCCACGTTACGCTTTATTCAACGTTTCATAGGCTTTTTTATCTTAATATGCATAATTTTGTATAACTTTATGAATATAGGCAGTTATCAGATGTTCAGTCATTCATTGGCCACAATATCGTGACAAAGCCCGACTGAAAAAGTATACCACCATCGTTTCTGACCGAAATCAGACCTTTGTTTTGAACAAGTAAAGATTGCAAATACTACGCTCTTTGCCACACGGAGATGTTCACAAGTTACTTGAATGTGACGCGAAATTCTTATTCGAAGCAGTTATCGTGATATTCTTATTGCTATTGTCGAAGACGCGTTGTGTGACTTGAAACTCGTGTGTATTTCGACTATTTACAAAAAGTATGTACAGTCCCCGTTTATATATAAATGTATGACCAGTTGTTGATTTCGTTAAGATTTTGTTTTATTTCTATCTAAACAACGTTTTAATGGCTATGAAATACCTAATATGTTTAGATTTAGGCAATAAAGTATTTTCTAACTTTCGCTTGTGAACACCACACCGTATGAATCACCACAACCGAAGCAGTGCGAGAATGAAAGCGAGCGTCGCGAGCAACGCGTGGTATATATCAGATATCGTAGGGAGGTGGGTTGCCGAGACCGCAGGGATATAGGGCTGCGGCGGTGCAGAGACAGTTACCTTTAGCGGGACCGGTGGCACTTCCAGGTGGTAGCCGATGTCACAGAGATTTCGGAGGAGCTCGATGCCTGGAACATGGTGGTTTGTATATCAATATCAGTTATGTATACTATTCAGATTTGTACAGGTATGCGTGCCATTGACGACATGCAAATATCTGCAAATATTTGTACTGGGTGTTCTGGGTATTTTCTGTGTATGATAAAAAATATCTATCTATGTAATGTACTCTAATAAGTATCTCAGTCATCTAGTACCCATAACACAAGCTCTGTTTAGTTTGAGGCTAGCTGATGCATGTGTGGTCCAGCATTATTTATTTATTATTTATTTAAGATTGAACTATTCAGGCTGCAGTTTCAGGGTATAAAGCAGACACAGACATTTCAATTTAAGGCAAAGTTGGAAACAGGTAGATGAGAGACATATGTAAAAAATAATATAGAAGTGAATTGGGGACGCAACTGGAACACAAAATGCGCATTTCCATAGGTTTCACATAAAAATCAGTGGCAGTTTCTTACTCCTATCATCATAAAAAAATATAATACAATATCGTTTGATGAAATCTGAGATGAAACTCCGCCCTGGATCACTTTCCTTTTCTGACAGAGGTATGGAGCGAATTTGTAGGTATTCGACCTAGTACAACAATCGCAGGTTGTCAACTCACCAGAGCCTCGGCTCTTGAAAGACTTGAATCGGCTGTGATGTATTGTTTTTTTTTAAGGAACTTTAAATTATTCAGTATTTCAGTATGTCACTCACGGTTGTAGTAACGAGGGCCGGCCAAGAAGGCCAGGTACTTGTATGTCAATGCGTCGGGATCACTCGCTCCATATTGCTTGCGCATGTTTTAGTAACGGACGGTATATGTGCGAGGAAGTATCTACTCACCAGTCTCGACTCCTGGCGTATCGCGTCTCCCAGGCGTCCCACAGCCGGTTGTAGTACCGAGGGCCAGCCAAGTAGCCCAGGTACTTGTGTGTCGCTGCGTCGGGGAAAACACGCTCCATGTCGCCTGCGCCTGCGTTAGTAACGCACGGTACTTGTGAGAGGAGGTGGCTACTCACCAGATTCTCGACTCCTGGCGTATCGCGTCTCCCAAGCGTCAAACAGCCGGTTGTAGTACCGAGGGCCGGCCAAGTAGCCCAGGTACTTGTGTGTCGCTACGTCGGGGAACACTCGCTCCATGTCGCCGGCCTGCGTTAATTCGTCTTCGGCTTGGAGTAAGTGCCTCACGTCGTCGGGGGTAAGCGTTGATAGAATGTCGCGGAGGTACTAAAGAAAGGAAGAGGTAAAAATAAAATACAGTCTATTATATAGTTTTCCTCAGCGGGCCTAAGGTAGGCGACGGCGCATTGTGGCATTTGTCATCGTTGTTTGTATGCGAACTTTTCAATGCGTGTTCCGATTTCTTTGGAACGTGGGTTTGGATAATTCAAATATTTTTTTTACGTATTAAGTACACATACCTTTATAATATGTTTTCTGTAATCTAGAACACACTCTTAAATTTGAGGAGGTTGCTACGCTACTGCATCTCACACAGTGAGCTAGTTTTTAAACTTTAAATAAAGGTGGTATAAATCCAACCTACTACGTCTTTTAGTGAGAAATAGGGCTAAAATTTGTTTCAGGCCTAAAAATGAATTATGTGTTTTAGTTTTACTCACCATATCTCTTTCTTCCATGTTTGTGTATATTATGTGCTTATCCCTTTCTTCTTTCGATAAGTAAACAGTGTACAGTCTGCTATCGTAGGGCAGTCCAGCCTGAAAAAAAAACATAATTTATAGGGAAGTAGTGCTTATAGAAGGGGCAGAATTTAACTTTTGACTGGTTTTAAGAAGCTGGCCACTAAATATATTGCCGTCTATTTTTTAGTTGATAAGGATGGCATAATTTTTAGGACTGTCAAATCAGTTTAATTCAATTATTGTGACATCTGAATTGACACCGGCGGCTAAGGTTTATACCGGTTTTATTTTTATGTCGTAGAAGTAAAGCTTTGTCTCATCGACATAAGCCAGTTCCGCGTCCACCAATGTATAGTAAGACCTTACTGCTATCCTTACCAATTTATGCGGTTTATCCTTAGGTTTATACCGGTATTTTTATGTCGTAAAAGTAAAGCTTTGTCTCATCGACATAAGCCAATTCCGGGTCCACCAATGTATAGTAAGACCTTACTGCTATCCTTACCAATTTATGCGGTTTATCCTTAGGTTTATACCGGTATTTTTATGTCGTAAAAGTAAAGCTTTGTCTCATCGACATAAGCCAATTCCGGGTCCACCAATGTATAGTAAGACCTTACTGCTATCCTTACCAATTTATGCGGTTTATCCTTAGGTTTATACCGGTATTTTTATGTCGTAAAAGTAAAGCTTTGTCTCATCGACATAAGCCGATTCCGGGTCCACCAATGTATAGTAAGACCTTACTGCTATCCTTACCAATTTATGCGGTTTATCCTTAGACAACATCTCTAGATTGGTCTTGATGGGTACTTGGAACTGCGCTATGTTTAGTACTGTGGAAACTAAAGGCCCCTTCACATGCCGGTCGAGTGGCGAAGCGCTGTGTAGACTGGGGGATATGTTCACCTGAATAGGAGAAAATAATTGGAGATTAATCAGCAACGCAATTGCAAGGGTCCAAAAAAATCACAAAACTGGAAACATCTAGAGTATACCTGACAGAAGTTTCACTAGCATTGTTCACAAATTTTTGTTCATCTAGTCGATTTAGACTTGACCTATTTATGCTAGAATTTCTAATCAGAAATAAAAAAATAAAGAGAAGCAGGCTCTTTGCCTTTCACATCTTTCAACATATTGGAAACGAACATCCGATGGGTTAATTTAAGTAAAACAAAAACAATAAAGTACATATTTAAATCAATCATTACATGGATTAAACTAGGATTATAATTTGTTACTATAGACACACTTTTTGTGTGCCTATAGTAACATACGACATTAATATACTATTTTTAATCATTCATCATGACAATATACTATTTTCAAGCTGTGTGATGCCGGCTTAGAATTTGCACTACCCCAACTCCTCCCGTGTGTGTCGTAAGAGGCAACTAAGGGACATACACCGGGGGGCTGGCAGCAGCGCCTCTTGCAGAATAGATTTACCACCGAACTGCGATCCCCAACCCGCAGGCCCAGCATGCGGATTATGGGCATTATCCCTAATGAGTCAAAAGCCAAGGCGAATATCACACATTATCACAGGGGGAGGCCTGCGTCCAGCAGTGGACCATTATAGGCTGTTGAGGCGGTTTAAACATTCACATAGTACTACTTGAGTTCTTACCTCCAAAAGCCAAGGCTTCAAATTCTCATCAAGCAACACATCAATCCCGAACAGCTCGTAGCAGTTGTACCGCGACGTTATATTCGCCTTGGTAAGTGAACTGATGCTCGCTTCCCCCGCTATTAGCGTTTTTATGACTAGATCCTTCATGGACTCCCATAGGACTTCGGTGTCCACGCATTTCTCGGTGCGGAGGTATTGGAATAGGGTTTGTAATGTCCTGAAAGTAATAACGTGAATGAGCTTCATAAACTACTTGCTTCCGGTCGCTGTCCCGCGCATTGTGCATAAATATTAGCCTATGTTTTTCCAAGTATACCTGTGTAAGATTTCAACCCAATCCATTTAGTAGTTTTGGTAAACCTGGTGAAATTCGTAAAATGAACTCCGATCAGAGTGATCGGAGCTGAACTTAGTGTTCTCATTTATTTTAAATTTGTAAGCTTAATGTGTTATGTTTATGTTAATTAATTAGAGCGACATAATCGCAAATGATTAAAGCTCTTTAAGTGAAGATTTAAACAAAAATGTTTTACCATATTCTGCTTTTCGGGCATAGAATTATAGATAAAAGAATACAATAGCATGCTACAAATAAGATATAAAATTTAAACCACATTAATAATAATTTCTCTTGCATACAAAAATGAGTAAATGTCAAAATTATAATTATTCAAATACACATCGATGTCAAAATATCTATAACCTCTAAATAATATGATTTCAGTAGGTATCCGCACCGACAATAGTATTTAAGGAGAACAATCTTAAGCTTAGTTTTATATAAATATTGACCTGTATCTAAATCACATTATATTTAGACTTAGATAGGCGAATAACA
The DNA here is from genome assembly GCA_947086465.1 of Eupithecia exiguata. Taxonomy (NCBI): domain Eukaryota; kingdom Metazoa; phylum Arthropoda; class Insecta; order Lepidoptera; family Geometridae; genus Eupithecia; species Eupithecia exiguata. Next base: position 3,686,360 of record OX352246.1, read on the forward strand.
TTGTATTCCATTTTAAGCATTATACAAACTTACTAGTGGTTTATTTTTCGCTTCTTCCACTAGTGGACAAAAAATTTAAGCGAACAAAATCAATAACATTTTGTTTCTTATTTGATAATAATTACTATTTATAAAACTGTTTATCTATAAAATTAGACCTGTGCTTATTTTGTAAGCCTAAAGAAATAAAGTTATTTAATTTTGAATTTTATCAAATTTTTTTAGACTACTTAAATATGAAGATTTTTTTATATTAGCTCTGTTGATTGCGCAGTAGAAATTAACTATCATAGCGATAAGGCCAACCATTGTACTTGTCAAATGTAGTGTTTTGTATCTTCTTTTACTAGTGAACCATAAAACATTTTCGTATTGTTTTGTATCATGCATGACTCATGACATGAGTGACCATCCATTGCTTGCTCTTTTTTTTTCCCCTTTTGTTAAGCTTAAATACAGCAGCGCGTTTTTTACTCTATGCTATTAGTAATTCGTGTCAATCTTTACTCTTATTTTTATAGTGCCGTTTTGTAAGTACTCAACTCCTCCGGCAGGTGGAGTAAATTAAGTGGTTTTGTTTAAAACTAAAATCTTAGGTAAAAATTGTGTAGATTCATTAGTTTATTTTTTATTTTTGTTCAAAGTATTTTAAATAAGTAAAGTACCTACAGATAGATATTTTAGCTGATAAATAATGCTACATAACATCTTTGGTGACACTAGTGACGGTGATGATGAATTTGAATCCTTCTCTTCCTCTTCTAATTCTAATGATGATAGCTTCGTCAGTATTCCTTCACTCTCCGAAAATCTTGCCTCTCAGTTTTCTGATGTACCTAGAAACTTCAATGTCGTTCACATCAATGCACAAAGTGTCCCGGACCATTTCCCTCATATGCTGGCGTCTTTTGACCATAAATCTATCCATGCCATTCTTATTTCCGAATCGTTTCTCAAGCCTTGTCTACCTTCTATTTCTTTCTCTCTCCCTGGTTTTCGCCTTATCCGTAACGACCGTGTTGGCGCGCGCTGTGGTGGGGTAGCCATTTACTTACGGTCACACATTCCCTTTCCTATTATAAGCATGTCGGCCCAACCGCCACCGCCCAATGCAGGTGAACATCTTTTTGTCGAGGTCACTCTCTGTCACACAAAAATCTTACTCGGGGTTTTCTATAGTCCCTCCCTTCGGATCAACTATTTTTCCTCTTTTGAAAAACTTTTGGAGGACCTTGTACCAAACTATAGTCAAACCATTATCATGGGTGACTTCAACACCTGCCTACTTAAAAGAGATTATCGCACCTTAGCTATTGAGAGTATTGTGAGGTCCTGTAATCTACATATCCTCCCTCTCGGAGCCACCCACCATTTCCCAAACTGCGCCCCTTCTTTACTAGATTTAATTATAGTTTCTTCTCCTATTTTCGCTGTAAGGCATGGCCAATTTTCCGCTGATAACTTTTCTTACCATGACTTAATTTTCGTATCTTATAAAATCCGCCCCCCTAAGTCTAAACCTAAAATCATTCGGCAGCGAAATTTTGGTAGCATAGACAACCAGAAACTCCTAGCCGATGCTCGTGATCTAGATTGGTTGCCTGTCTATGATGCTGATTCTCTGGACGATAAGGTCGCCACCTTTAGTGCAATAATCACTGATCTTTATGACAAGCATGCACCGTTTCACCCTATCAAATTGAAACATCTCCCAGCACCTTGGCTATCAGATGATATTAAACTGCTCATGCATAAAAAGTCGTGTTCAAAAACTAGGTACAAAATTAATCCAAGCGAAACAAATAAGGCCGCCTATTTACAATATCGTAATCGCTGCAATAGAAAATGCAGGGATGCGCAGCGTCATTATATTCACGAAGCCGTTTCAGAGGAAGATCCTGCCAAGGTCTGGAAATTCCTTAGAACGCTAGGAGTCGGAAAGGCTAAGGAGGACACAATCCCCGACAATTTAGATATAAACTCTCTAAACCTTCACTTTTCACCTGCTCCATCCATTACTGACACTGACAAAATTAATACTATCAGAAACATTTCTTCTACTCCAACCCCTAACCAGGCTCAATTTTCTTTCGACCCAGTCACCCCCGAAGATGTTAGGAAGAGCATTCTTTCCATTTCCTCCAAAGCTGTTGGGACTGATGGCATCAGCCTTAATATGCTTATCCCCATACTTAACCTCATCCTCCCGATCCTCTGTCATATCCTTAATCATTCATTAGAGTACGGGATCTTTCCTTCGTGTTGGAAGGATGCCCAACTGATCCCTTTACCTAAGAAACCTAATCCCAAATCCTTTTCGGAATACCGTCCCATCTCTATACTCCCTTTTCTGTCAAAAGTTCTCGAACGGCTCGTTCACAACCAACTTAACTCTTTTCTCTCTTTGCAAAACACTCTCAATCCCTTACAATCCGGTTTTCGTAAAGGCCACAGTACTGTGACTGCTCTGGTCAAAATTACTGATGACATACGTCTGGGCATGGATAACCGGCAACTTACTGTTTTAACGTTACTGGATTTTAGCAATGCCTTTAACACAGTAGACTTTGACATACTTCTTGCATTCCTCCGCTCTCTTCACATCTCTCAGGGGGTGGTTGACTGGTTTTTCAGTTTCTTGCATGGCCGCCGGCAGCGTGTCCGCCTTGGCGAGTCTGTCTCGTCTTGGTGTGATACTTCTGTCGGTGTTCCACAAGGTAGTGTTCTTTCTCCTCTTCTCTTTGCTATATATATTAACTCTATCTCCGAAAATCTAGCTTCTTCCTATCACCTTTATGCGGACGATCTACAGATCTACTCACAGGCGCAGCTGGACCGTATCAGCGATGCAGTTGATATCGCAAACTCGGACCTACGCCGTATCGCTCAGTGGAGTCGAGCTCATGGTTTAAGAATCAACCCCACCAAAACACAAACTATAATCATTGGTAGTTCGAAACTAATAGATAGATTGGACTGGAAAGCGGTACCTCACGTTATATTCGATGGAATACCTATTCCCTACAGTGTGACCGTCAGGAATCTAGGGGTGACGTTCGACCGCAAACTCTCATGGTGTCCTCAGCTTGAAGTCACCTGTAAGAAGCTATATGCTTCAGCAGGTTCTCTGAGGAAGTTGCGGTACATTCTGCCGACCGCTACCAAAATTGCACTCGCACAATCCCTTCTTCTTCCCGTTCTAGACTATGCAGACGCTTGCTACTTAGATCTCGTTGAGGATCAGCTAGATAAACTTGAGCGCCTTCAAAATTTTTGCATTCGGTTCATATTTGGTTTACGCAAATACGACCATGTCTCCCCTTTTCGCACCATGCTCAAGTGGCTCCCTATTCGACTTCGCCGGGACATGCATGTACTTTCTCTTCTCTATTCTATTCTCTTTAATCCCTTTTCTCCTCCGTACCTTAAAGAAAGGTTTGTTTTCCTTCACTCTGCTAGCTCCCACAATCTTAGGTCATCAGATAACTTACTACTCAAATTTCCCACCCATTCCCAAACCTTCTATGGCAACTCCTTTAGCGTTCAGGCTGTGCGGCTCTGGAACAAGCTGCCTGTTGATGTCAGACTTGCGCCTTCCATCTACTCCTTCAAATCTAAACTGAAGTCCCATTTCCTTTCTTCAGGTAACTAAATGTTTCCTTCAGTCTTCCCTCCTTACTCAGATTATGTAACTTTAGATGTGACGTTAGCTTCATTAGTGATGAGATGAGATTTTCTCATTATATCTATCTGTGGTACCTATTGTATGCTATTTGTGGATAAGTTCTAGGCTAGTTTCTAGTATAGTTGTATTATGTTTGTAAATGTATCTTTTTGTTTTTTTTTTTTTTGTTTGTTTGATAATTTTTCGCTAACTGTATTTTTTGAATGTGCTCTACCAACTACATATTTGTCTTATATCTTTTTCTCCGAACCTAGGTTGCCTGGAAGAAATCGCTTTCAGCGATAAGGCCGCCTATTGCACTGGGTATCATAATTTAGATATAAGGATTATTTAAGTTATTATTTTTAAGTGCAATAAAGAATTCATTCATTCATTCATTCATTCTTGCTTTCACCCCGTGCAAAATCACCATATTTTTGTGACAATCTCTTCGATCCACGGTCTTGCGCTCTTCGAATTTGTACTGTTACATACAAAACATACATACCACTTGTGTCCCTCGCAAGAGGCAAAGTCCTCATTGGGCGTGTAGTTCTTGGACAGTCTGTTGATGGAGTAGTTTGTGAGGTGCATGTACCGGTCGTTCAGTGATGCCAGCTCGTCGTTGTACTTCACTGGAAGATATATAGATGGTTAGGATTGAGTGAAGCTAGCTGAATAAGTGATTGAGGGAAGCGAGTCGAAAAGGGTAAAGTAAACTATCCCTAGTCGACTCAGTTGTGATATGTGAGGTGACCTACGGCCAAGAAACGATCTAAAAACCTCAATAAGTTTTGATAGGTTAATTATGTATTTCAGCTAGTAGCGGTCGCGTCGTTAGAATCTACCCCTCCAACTCAGGTCCTGGATGTCGAAAGAGTTGACTAATGGGGGACCAGAGGAAGGGCAGTAACTTCCTAGTGTGTACCTTCACTGCGATCACCAATCCCTCTAGTAGAAGTGTTACTTTTGACAAAATCCCCCTTGCTATGGGAAGTCACGTCAGTTCAGCAATGAATTTAGCTCAGGAGTAAGGATATATTTAGATAATTTTGACTAGCCATTTAATAAGACACTGGACAGTAATCATAAATTTGATGATTACTCAGCAGTTCGAGGATTCGATCCCGGGAACCCGGGAATTTTGAAAGGGTTCCGTACCCAAAGGGTAAAAACGGGACCCTATTACTAAGACTCCGCTGTCCGTCTGTTGTTATTGAAAATAGTTAAACACATCGTTGACGAGAGCCGGGTAGACAATTTTTTTGCAAATGACAAATTGTTGACAAACACACGATGTGACAAGCGGATGAAAAACCGACTGTCAAAGTCCCAATAAAAAAGAAAAAAAAATGTAAATGCTATTTCCACTTACCTGAAGCAAACCTCGCCAGCCCGTCCTTGTACAGATAGACCCGCAGCGGATGCACGGACGTGACCAGCACGTACAGTCTCATGTCGAACTTGTTCCCGTTGATCAGGTACGGCTTGGCCACGTATCTTTGTACAACCACGGGACGCTTCTTGGGTATCTGCGTCCATCGGGAGACCACTTTGATGCCTGTGCCTCGCGCTGATGCCGGCTGGAAAATATTTAAATGTCTACAGGGTGCCACGTAACGTGTGTGCCGTGTATGTGTGTGTGTGTGTGCCGAAAGGGGGTGATTCTGGACCCCGAGAGGATCATCACCAGTCCGTATACGTCCTCTGCTGAACATGGCCTATATTCAGCAGAGGACGTATACAGACTGGTGTCCCCCAAAAGACGAATGGCGAGGATAGCGTGTATTATATCAATGTAATAAAGTATCTAGTAGTGTCTATATTGAGCGTATAATATAGTCGTATTTATTAAAATATTTTAAAATAAAACGGGTTTAGCAAAAATGAAGGACCAAACTTTCAGGGGGGTTCAGTTTCGAAAACAGAACACGGGAAAAATATTTAAAAAAAACAACCAGACTTATTTTATGAAGAAATTAATATAAATGAGTTTGCCACTAGACGCATCGTCCATAATGTCATTAGTCTAGTGATCATTTTGTTTTTATTGATTTTTCAGATATTTTGGTTCTGTGATCGAAGTTGAACCACCTTGAAACTTTGGTCCTTCATTTATGTAACACTCTGTATAACAGAAACAATACTCACAGGTTTAATAATCCACTTCTCATTATTAGCCGCATGTTTCTGCCAATCATGCTTCAACAGCTTCATATCATGCGGCAACACGTAAGTCTTTGGCATGATACCGAACTCATCCTCCCCGTACTTCCCAGCTAGCTTCTGTAGGTTGCGCCACAATCGGTCCTTGCGGCCGATCTGGAAGGTGCCTGGGAAGTGATTCATTTTCTGACCATCTTTGATGGCTCGGAATAGGAGAGATTTCATGTGTTTGCCCCATATGCCTATCCATTCGACGGTTTCTGAAAGAAATGGTTAAATAAATTAAAGGTGATAAGTATTTGGCCGAAATATAATAATTGAAGCGAATCATACTTTTTTTTTACTGTCGATTTGTTGGATAAGACAATTAACTCGAGGTATTTTATTTTTTATTTTATTTTATTTATTAAACAAAATCCACAGCCCTTAACTAATACAACTATGCTAATTATCAAAACTTACGGCCAAAAACGGACTTACTTTTTATACAATATTTTTTATAAAACAGACAGTCAGATGATAACAATAGGTAACAAAACTACCAGTTATAAGTTATAGTATGTTAGTATCTTTGAGAGATCCCTTCTGATTCCAATAAATGCTTTGGAGGAATAATGAATTTTGTATGTGTATGTCCAATGTTTTCCCGGGTCGTCCTGTTGCAAGATATGTTGACGATTTACGACATTGTCCCAATTGCACCCTGTACTTGGATGCGCGAAGCACAAGATACAGGCTGGCAAAAGCGAAAAGAGGCCAAAAACACTCGCTCTTGACCAGCCGGAAGCCGGAGTTGGTGAGCATCTTCTGAACGACTATAGGCGTGATGGTGGTGAGTTTCCACTTGAAGTGCTTCTGGATGGGCGCCGGCGTCTTCAGCGGCGTGCTTTCGTCGTGAGACGCGAACTTTAGGCACAGACTTACATACAGCAGGACTTGGTACATACTTACATACATACATGGCAGTCAAGGAGACTACTTCAAGATAAGGATCTCCCCCAAAAAGCGTAATGCTAAGCCAGGGCTTTCTAAGATCAACACGCCTGGCAGTAGATCGCAGTATTGGCGCTAAGAAGTCAGGTGGATTCTGCTGCCCATACCCTGGTGTAATGCCTTAGCACTTACAAAGCCCATGATGCACATGGACCATAGCGGCAAGCTGAGCATAGACTGGGCAGTAAATGATCGCCTTTAACGATATCCACGAGAGGATCCTTAACCTTTGCCGGAACTGCTACGGCTCATATACATTTTCTGCTAAGTTTACTTTGTTGTTAATCAAAAATCATCAAACATAAGACATACAAACCTTCTTGCGGACACTCTGCAGTATCACACTCGCTCTTGACCAGCCGGAAGCCGGAGTTGGTGAGCGTCTTCTGCACGACAATAGGCGTGATGGTGGTCAGTTTCCACTTGAGGTGCTTCTGGATTGGCGCCGGCATCCTTAGCGGCGTGGTCTCGTCGTGAGACGCGAACTTTAGGTAGGGGGGGACGCGGGGGAAGAGAGAGGAACGGAGGCAGCTGGTTACTGACTCGGGGATGCAGAGGGGGGATTCTGGAAACAGAGTCAAATTATATTAATTTCAACACAAGGTAACATTGTATAACACAGGGCAAGGTAAAAATCTGTTTGACTTTACCTACCATAAATAATATAATACTATTTGACTAACCCCCAAAAATGCGTATAATGCGTATAATTTTTTTATTGAAAAATATCAAGGAATCGCGATTTGAGACGTGCTTTATTCAGATATACTGTTGAGTATTCGAGAGTTCGTCATCCCTGCGATTCTTTGTTATGAATAAACATAGGAACACAAAAATACGAGAAACCTATCTAATGTAGGTATAAACTAGATAGAATGAAAGGTAGAATTCGAAAAAGATTTACTTCCACGAAACAGTAATTTAAATTTCATTTCAAAGCCAAGTTTTAGTTGACTTTTATGACGAGGTGTTGGCATCGGCGGTGCTCGCTTCTTTTGTTATATTATTCATTTAGAGAATCACTAAAGAAATATATACAATAGACAAAAAAAACAAGAAGCGTAAGTAGGTATTTAAATATCATTTTGATTGATAACTGTCAAAAATCACTGTCTCAAATACTACTACTTAATCATGGTTTTGACGAACCCAGTTGCTGCCGGACAGTGAAGGACAGGTACCGTCAGACAGTTACCGAGTCCGTGAAAACAAAGTTGATCCAGCTACTGTCAGCGAAAAGTGACAGTAACTGTATAGACAGCAGATGGTCGCTGTCTAAAGGGAAGTCAATAACTTGGCCTGTGAAAACCAGGCCACTCAATAATATCCACCAACCACTCAATAAATAGACAACAGTTACTATAGCTGTATAGACAGCAGATGGACAGCCGCTGTCTAAAGGGTGGTCGGTAACTGGGCCTATGAAAAAATAAAATACGACAAAAAATAAAGACTACTTAAGCATCGGTTAAAGATATCTACAAATATTCAAAATAAATGCTAAACTAGACAAAATACGTTAGATTATTTACGACCAATTTTACAACGACTATAAAAAACTGAATGCAAAATAATGCTATCAAGACTACCGATCAAAAACAGATATGAAACATGAAAACTGCTCCAAAGGTAATGAAAATGTTTACAAACAGATCTGCTCGCGTGCAACATCACACGAACAGCCAATTCTAGTCCAAATTGTTACAACTTTACCGTTTAAATTCATGCTATTGGTAAAGACATGATTGCACAATGCAAGCTGGGGCAAAACCATAGTCTATTTATGGCAGTCATCCCATTGGCCTATTTCTAACCGACATCAAAAAGGGGCCTTCTCCTTTATTTTACTTTTTGTTGTATGTATGTTTGTCGATTTCTACGTCAATTATGGAACGATTTTGATGATTCTTTCGCTATTTTATAGATAGAAATGATGCCGAGATAGTCTCATAAATTTAATTATGGAGAGATTCGTATTAGTTTAAAAAACTAAAAAAATACAGTGAAAAAATTAATTTGATGCTGGTTTTTAGGGTTCCGTACCCAAAGGGTAAAAACGGGACCCTATTACTAAAACTTCGCTGTCCGTCTGTCACCAGGCTGTATCTCATGAACCGTGATAGTTAGACAGTTGTTTAACTATCACGGTTCATAAATTTTCACAGATGATGTATTTCTGTTGCCGCTATAACAACAAATACTAAAAAACAGAAAAAGTAAATATTTAAGGGGGCTCCCATACAACAAACGTGATTTTTTTTGCCATTTTTAAAGATAATGGTACGGAACCCTTCGTGCGCCAGTCTGACTCGCACTTGTTTATTATTTTTTTCGAATACATCAAATGAAATCATTTGAAGCTATTCAAGGCGAGAGAATATTCGGGTTCAAAAATAGTATCTTAAGACGTTATGGCCTCATGCAAAAAAAATCCTCAATTGTATCAAGGATATGTATTTTTTTTAAATAACCAAAGCCACGTAGTAATAAAATAAATTGACAATAACATCATGATCGTTGTGTTCTGGAATCTATTGGTAGATTTTCTGCTGAGGCTTTGGTGGAGGCCCACCCAAGTCTTGTCAAATCAGTAGTTAGTTAATTTTAATTAGTGTATATCATAGACGCTACATGTATCGACACACTTGCGCCTTCCCAACATCCTAGGACTTCCGTGAGGGTTGGTGCGCAAATACGCAGGTCTCGACAGAGCCTACGCATTTGCTCCCCTTGGAGTCGAGACCCCTAGGTACGTGGGGTACCGAGGCTCTAAGGGTTTTTAAAAAAATATCTGAGCGTCTGGTCGAAGCGACGCATGACCCGAGAGCTGGTGAGTATCTGGCGCAGCGCATCAGTATTGCTATACAGCGGGGCAATGCAACCAGCGTCTTGGGGACGCTTCCGACTGGTATTGATATGGATCAGTTGAGCTACCTGTAGTTGGTTTACAAAAGTCTGCAGTAAGCTCAATTGTTTCAATTGTTAATACTAGTTTTAATTTAATTCTATTATTTGATTGTAATTGTTTTTGTTAATAAAGTCATGTCAGTTATCTAGTTAACCCATAAAACAAGCTCTGCATAGCTTGGGGCTAGAACATGCTAATCGTCCAGCATTATTATTAATCAATATGTTGGACAATCTTATCATACCTTATACGGCAAAAGTTATCGCTCAATCGACATAAAGTTGTAACTATTTAGACAAGAAAATATTAAAATACTTATACAAAAATTCAATAGTAAAAAAGTTAAGTATACAGGGTTGAATTTTTTAGAGGGGCAAGTAAGAAGAGGTATCTTAACCAGTGTAGCTACAGGAAAATGATCTTAGGAGACTATCCACAGGTGTTAGAGAAATTTTCATCCCCACTCCCAGTTTTTCAACAAAAAAAATACAGTTGACAAAAAATTCAGTTGACAAAAACATTGCCAATCGATCCTGTTTCTTATACTGATCTAGAAATTATATTGGCCATTCATTCATCTCAAAAAACCACACCAGTTACAAAAAAAAACAAGTTATTAAAAAAATTGTATTCGTCAACCTGCATAGATTGGCCTGCTACAAAGATTATAACGAAAAATCTTCCAATTTTGAACCATGGATATTCTCCTAAGACCGTTTCCCTGTAGCTACACCGGTTAAGGTATCTCCCCTTACTGACCCGTCCAAAAAAATCACCCTCTAAACATATAATACAGTTGTGTTCAGTAACCTTTTCGCATAGGGGTGGCTTGGAACGGGTGCGTAGTATGCAAAGCGGTCAAGAAATCCTTACTTAAGCCGATTTTGTCTGAAAACATGGATACTTTGGACAATAACCGGCGGACTTGTAATGAATTCTGGCGTTGCTGTTGTAAGTTATGGAGAGCCTCAACGCCATCTACGAAATGGGGTGAAACAGTTATAGTAACACCAAGTTGTAGCAAAACTAACTCCTGTTTACGGCTTGAAACGTTTTACTTTGATAAAAAGTACATTTCTATAAAATCTGCATGATAAATTTCAGCCCGATTCGTTCCGTAGATTTGGCGTGAAGAAGTAGCTGACAAACATGCACCTATGCTAATAATTATGAATGCGAAAGTTAGGGCGCATTAGTCCGCGAGCTGTCTGTCATCTGATGCTGTCAATATAAAATACATCTAAATAATAAGAGTTAAAAGCCCTTATTTGAAGGTACATTTTTTTTGTGCCGTGCGTCAGCCGTGTAGGCCTCCCCTAATGAGCGCCATAGCGCCCTGTCTTCAGCAGAAAGTAAGTTCTCACTTCTTTACGTCTAAAGTGGACATAAAAAGTTATTAGAAACCTACAGAGTCCCACTGCAGGGAAAAGGTCTATGATAACCGAAAATTACCTTTTGAAGGTAGTTTCTTAGGGACGACGGCGGCGCCGTTAGTTAACTTAGGGATAGGTTTGGGTGCCGGTTCTATTTCCTTCTTCTTGAGCTCGTTGTTAAGCGCTGTGGCTACCGGTATGATGAGGTCCATCTCCATCTGCCAAGGGTCGGGAGATGGGGATCTGCTGTTGGCACTGGAAAAGGAGTTTTTGTTACAAACCTGTAGTAAATGGCAGAAACGTTAGCATCAGGGATAGGTTTAAACAATGTTTATTTCTCAAAAGAAACTTCGAACAACCAAAAAATGTTTGGTAGGTACCTAAATAAACCTAATGTTAATGTAAAACTTCACGACCTCAGTGGCGCGGCGGGAGAAGATCCGGTAGGATGTTGCAGGTTCGATTTCCCCCTCGGGACAAATATTTGTACAATCTGCAGATATTTGTTTAGGGTATTCAGGATGTTTTTCTATGTATAATAAAAAATATCTGTCTGTGTAGTGTATTGTATTAAACATATCAGTTATCTAGTACCCATAACACAAGCTCTGCTTAGCTTGGGGCTAGATGATACTGTGTGGATTGTCCAGCGTTATGTACTTATTTTTATTAATGGACACTATGGATTTTCCCGAACATGGTTTGTGTGTGTGGTAATTAAAGAAACATCAATATTTTTAAATAAACGGAAACACATTCTATATACTAATCATAAATAAGTATTTTTCTTTCTATAATAAAGCCAAATTACTGAGAATATGGGTTTGCTAGGCCTGAAACGCACTAGAGGCTGGCCGTGATGCGGCGTGGCGATGCAGGCCGCACTTAGATTTTTGTGTGAAACCGCATGCGATCGAAGCACTGACTTGCGGCCAGCCGCCAACCGCTACGGAAGAACTCCCAAGCTAAGCAGAACCTGTGTTATGGGTAATGGACGACTGATATACATAGTAGAATACATTACATACATATATATTTTTACTATACATAGAAAATACCCAGAACACCCAGAACAAATATATGCGGATGCTTGAAACATTTGTTTCAAGGCGGTAAACGAACCCGCAACTCCTTGCGTCGCAGGCGGACCCGCCCACCGAGCCACGGATGTCGTCAATGTCATATGACTTTAAAATTGGTATACAGAATGTCTTTGCCATGTCATCGATATTTCCTGATCAGTGTGAGCATGGAAACACTCTGACCATGAAAAGAGCAGGGTAAACGATCTCAATTGATTATCTATGTTTAACTTGCGATTTTACACGTTAAAATAATCGCTACGCATGTCGACACAATTAAATATTTGCATAGAGATAATGTATTTAAATTTCTTTGTGGTTTTAACCAGTTTTCTGAAATAATTTGACATTTGAGTTCTTTCATTCGCTTTTGTCTGTGGCACTGAAAATAAGGAAAATAGGCGGAGGTTGCGGGTTAGATTCAATCATTCGAGAAAAAATCATCAATTACAGCAATCTTGATCAATCCATCATGAGGAGTGAAAAGGATATTAATGATAATAATACACGCACGCATTAACTAGAGTTTCTTTCATCTATGGACGATGCTACGAAGATACCATTATCACAGGAAAGATTGTTCTTCAAATGCTCACCAAATTTTATCATAAATATATACAAATAATAAAATAATACGGGACCAAAAATAATGTAAACTTACTGTTCCTTCTACTCCAGTACGCTGCACTCAATCATGCTGGTGTTTTTCATCTTGTTGACCTTGGCCTTGCCTCTCTTCTTGGTGAACTTGACCTTCTTGGTGTACTATAACTGAACTTCTTTTAAATAAATAAACAATAATAACTTACTCTTCCGCCTCCTCCAGTACGCTGCACTCAATCTTGCCGGTACTCTTTATCTTGCTGACCTTGACCTTGGCCTTGCCTCTCTTCTTGGTGAACTTGACCTTCTTGGGTGTACTATTACTGAACTTCGTTTAAATAAATAAACAATAATAACTTACTCTTCCGCCTCCTCCAGTACGCTGCACTCAATCTTGCCGGTACTTTTCATCTTGCTGACCTTGACCTTGGCCTTGCCTCTCTTCTTGGTGAACTTGACCTTCTTGGGTGTACTATTACTGAACTTCGTTTAAATAAATAAACAATAATAACTTACTCTTCCGCCTCCTCCAGTACGCTGCACTCAATCTTGCCGGTACTCTTTATCTTGCTGACCTTGACCTTGGCCTTGCCTCGCTTCTTGGAGGACTTGACCTTCTTGGGTGACACCGCGGTTACGGAGCTGACCGGTAATGCGGGGCTTACGGCTGAGCTGGCGGTAGTCGGGATGTCTTGGCGAGGCTGTGGGGAAGAGAATTTTCAACTTTAATGAACAAAAACATAATTTATTTATTACTTAGTGTATATGAACGAGACATGCATGATTCTAACTTGTCACTTTACTATGACAAGAGCATCATCGCAAAATCGTCCATAGATGAAAGAAACCAAGAAACTCTAGAGATAGATCTAGAGATCAATCTAGGGAAAACACTGTTGAGCTACGAGGGCATATTTGGGATCTCAACCTTAGCTAACCGAAGACTCTGAGCTCAATATAGTGTTTATTTTCAAGTTAGTAGAAGCACCTGACTTATTGGCTTCATTGTAGTTCTCTCTCCATACAAACTGCCCAGAGCTTCGAGGTTTAATCCGTTTTGCCTGGACGGGTCTAAATCCAACCTTGGACATCACGCACCCTTAACTAGAGTCGCTAGACAGTACAGTGCTCTAATAAGCAAAATCTAAAACTGTAGATTTTTGCTGATAATACAATATGTACCTATTTATTCCTCCTCAAAATGATCTCTAATTTTAATTTTAATGTGACTTGTTTATTTATCTATTGCATTTCAGTTAAAAAGGATAGGCAAAGGATTTCGCGGTCATAGGAGAGGGACAGAGCATTCGTATTTGGAACGGCTAGCGCGGCAAGTGCAAAAATGGAGTTTTTGCTTATTTACAAGAAAACTACACAACTTATGAAAAAATTATCTAAAGGAACCAATTAATCAGTAATAACTTACGAATCAAAACATAAGGCATTTCAATAGACCGCAAGGTTACTAAGATTTCGACCAAATTATGTGCAAAACAGTGCAAATCATGTTTTTTTATATAATAATATAACATTTTTTTTTTCTGCATCGTGTTTTCACATTGAAGGAACCACAATGTTTTTTATTTTATGTAGTTCGAGTTTTTAAATAAGGGAATCTCGTGAGTACCGTGATCTAGTCCTAGTTTGACAAGCAAACATGCTAAGTTCGCCTCGTTATGTTTAAATGAAGTTCAATAATTTATTGTATTTACGATTATCCGACTCAGTCATGATTATTTTGTGCATGCTGTCTTCACTTATAAGTGTATTGACACTTGACATTATTTTTATTAACGCATTCACTGTCGAGTCTCGGCAGTACGACACGCAGGGGCGCGCAAGCTAGTTTTTAGTGTACACCACTATGTTGGTCATAAATAAATAAATATGCGTGTTATTTGCACGGAGAGATGAAAAGAATGGTTTCAATCTTGACACTTTTGACACGCGTCCGTCCTTCTGTAGTTTCTTTCATCAAAGGTAAAATGCCAAAATGGTTCATTCTAATACCATTGTACTTAATGGTGAATCGATAAATTTTGTGGAATTAGGGCCAAGTCCACCGAACGGCATACTTAAAGATATACATAAATACATGCGACCAACTTTCCTCAAAGTTGGTCGCAGAGCCTGAAAAGCCGGGTCTGCCGCAAGTATTTCCCTTTCGATAGGTAAAAACTACCACAGAGTGAAGCCCATCCAAAGATGATGATGATATTATCTTGGTCTATCGCAGCGACAAATCAAGGAGTAAAAGGTTGTATGCCGCACGGCCTTCACGCGTTAATTCGGGGCTGTTTTGCTCATAAAAGCTCAAGACACAATGGCTCGTCCACGCACTTGCCCTGATAAAATCTATCGGTCAAGGACAATATACTTAAAAGTCCTCGGCTGAACATACCTTTAATCGTATTATGACGGCTGAGGCATGTCAATGTGAGGGCAGCCGTACGGACATTCCACCGGGAAGATTAAAAATAAACTCAGTATGAATCAGGCCGCGCTTTAAATATAGGTCAAACACTCATTACGTGATGAGGAGTTGAGCTTGAGCTTAATCTAAGCTCTTGACAATACGGAGGATTAAGTTAGGACCTGCTTTAAGTGATCTGTGAAACCTTTACGATAATATACTTATTTTTGGCACTTTTAACATAGCTAGGTGAACATAACTTTTTCACACGCAAATTAAAATTATATAAGTTTTCTCTAACTAGGCTTTAATTTTTTAAAAGGTACGCGATAAGTACCATGTAAATAATCATCAATAAAAAAGCTCAATATAGTTATTTTGTTAAGAGAAAACTTTCCTTAAGGTCAAGCTAGGCTCGAAGTAAAGAATTTCGGAAGTAAACTATTTTTATGTTAAAATTGACCTCTCTTTCATGTGTTTAACTATTTTGTGGCATAAGAGTACTTTAAGGCGTTTGTGAAGGCGAAATGTATCCTATAAAAGATGCTATTGTAAT
The DNA here is from genome assembly GCA_947086465.1 of Eupithecia exiguata. Lineage (NCBI taxonomy): Eukaryota > Metazoa > Arthropoda > Insecta > Lepidoptera > Geometridae > Eupithecia > Eupithecia exiguata. The sequence goes on from OX352246.1 coordinate 3,702,118, forward strand.
CCATTATATTTCTTTACTATATCAATATCCTTAGAAAGACAAAATATTTGGGTATCTGGTTTGTAGATTTAAAAACGTATAAGCGAGTTTTTTTTATTTGCTCATTGTGGCTTTCGTATCACTGCGGCCATGGTAGGCCTAATGTGAGCGCCATGTTTTTAGCACGTGTTGAAAATCAGGTATGAGAGGAAAATAATGGAAAACGGTGAGTCATAGAGTCGAAATATCTAAGGCCGTTCGAATGAACTTATGAGCTTATGTTAGGGTGAAGTAATAATATAAGTTTTTTTGTTTGTCTGAGGTACTTACTGAAGGAGTTCTTTGAAATTTTGTGCGTGTTAAAAGTATCGAGTTGCAGTTGTTTGCTATAGCTTGAAATTACATAAATAATGCTGGACAATTCACACAGCATTATCTAGCCCCAAGCTAAGCAGAGCTTGTGGTTGGTACTAGATAACTGATATACATAATACAAGACATTACATAGATAGATATTTTTTACTATACATAGAAAACCCGGAACAAATACCTGCAGATCGTACAAATATTTGTCCCAAGGCGGGAATCGAACCCGCAACCACCTGCGTCGCAGGCGGACCTTCGCCCACCGCGCCACAGAGGTTGTCTATAAATGTATAATAAATGCTATTGTTGGAACTACGTACTAAAGATCTATTAAACTAGCACTTTTGGGGCTTATAATACTTTTGCTTTAGTTATTCTGTGGTTTTTGTATATGAATGAACCCAGTTCGACCTAGTTAAAAAAAGATTTTTAAAGCATAGTAAATACATTCCCAACCCAGAACAATAAAACAGAAATTTACGAACAAACTATAAACTTTATCTGCAAGGTATTTAACTGCAATAGAACAAGCTAACTTTACCTACAGAGTAATTTACTGCAATTTTAAAGCTGGCGGTACAACACTGCGATGTCGCTACGACAGATTAAAATAAGCTCTCATTGTTTTCTACGCCTTGAAAGCGGCACGCGGAGTGCCTTAGAATATAACAAGCATGTCAAGGACGGTGCTTGAGTCAAATTTCTATTAAGGACAGTTTTAGCCAAAGTGGCTTACGGTGTCCATAATCCATACTACGGCCCGTATTATGAAAGCTTCCCCAAGCATTACTTAAGCAGTCATTACGTGATCTCTACTCAAGCGTTAATTACTCAAGTAATGCTTGGTAACCGTTCAATAATATGTCTAAGCAGTTACTCGAAGGCGTGGACGGAGGAAATCCGCTCTTGACGGCTACTTGAGTGAGTGTAGATTTTGACATGAGCTCCCAAGCATTGTTTGAAAATTAGTATTCACTCAAAACTAGACATAAGCATCACTCAAGCAGAGCTCGATGACTGAGCATACTTTCATAATACGGGCCTAAGTCTGTCTGTTACCTTTTCAAGCCTAACCAATTGAACGGATTTCAGATTTAGATGGTATCCCGGGGACGGACATAGGCTACTTTTTATCCCGGAAAAGTGCGTGCGAAGACGCGGACATAAGCTAGTATTTATATTCGAAAGTAAATCTGCCTGTCTGTTTTTATCTCTTCGCTGAACGGATCTTAATGTTTGGGAGTGAGGTAAACGGTATCCCGGGGACGGGCATAAGGCTAATTCAAAAGCGCGTGCGAAGTATGACCAATCATGACAATGTTTTTGAAGATCTATTAGTGTTTTTACTACAGAGCTGCGTCTCCTGTTTATATTGGTGTAACCTGGTCGTCAAGAATTGCGTCTGTCGATGAGATTCATATCTTTGATGTGATATTATCGTGGAAAATACGTGAAATTTTTAAGAAAGCCATGTTACTATCATGCAAGCTAGGTGAAACGAACTGAACGGAATCTTGGCTTGTATTGAATCTCTACCTCCATGAACAAATTCGCTGTCACAATGCTATTTGGCATCAGAAATATACCAAGCATGCGTTTATTTGGTACAACTCGTTTTTTAATATTAGTTTAGTTAACCTAACCAATTTAAGAGTGTTTGCTCCAGTAGTCACTCACATTATTCACTTACATTTTTTTTACGGTTTTCTAATAACCACAATCTGTCATACACCATCCAGGGAGACTGTGTTATTTTAGCTAAAAGCGCAGAAAAAAATCATTTATATCCATAGACATTTTGATCTAGCGTACCGACGCTTACGCTTCACTTTAGTAGACAAGACTCCAACTTATACTTGACTTCACAATTCACGTTTTTTTTTTCACAAATTGTCACAGAAACCACGTTTTTTATTCAGGTAGGACCGATCTCAATCAGATCGTACACGCACCGGACTGTGATAGCCAGATTTTGCAGTATTGACATTTTCATTTGGATCTATGGAACTATGCCAAAACCTGTGTAGCGATGCGACAATAAAATAAACGGTACGTTGTTTTAGATGTGTCAGGGACGACTAGGGTACGCACCGGAGCAAGAGAAAGAATTTTAAGAATATATTTTTTTTTCGCAATTTTTCTGTATAGGCTGATAATTTCAAAAAAAAAATTAAAAGAATAACTACTTTACAAACCTAGACCTTAAAAACGCATTTTCCGCCAGCTAAGCTATATTGACACACTTTTTAAGCAAGAGAAGTGTGACCTACCAAATTTACAACAAAGATGGAAAGACGTACTACCTAGACCGAAGTGCGACCGAGACAACACTACCCATGCATAGCGTCTCTGCAACAAGTCGTTTAATGCTATTTTTTACGCACGAATTTATCATATATTTCGATCCCTGTCTGCAAATGTCGAAATAAGGACTAAAAATACGATAGCTTGGGTCGGTGTATTGCCTTAAGGTCGCTATCCATTTCAATAATGATTCATACAACGGAATCAAGTCTCGATGAACTAGCATTTTTTTTTGCAAAGCAATGATGACTATACAATTTCCAGCGAATTAGATAAAGCCTCGGAAAGTAAACGGCAAGGTCGTCAAGTGAAGCCCTTCATCAGACACGACTACCACTCAGCGTAATCCAGCTTTGGATAAGGCACGACGAAACATTATCGAGGACGAACCTAACAGGTTTGAATGTCAAACTAGGCCTAAAAACTAGCCAAACTCCTTGTAGTGTTTGTAAACATACCACGACACAAATAATTAAAACTCGCTTGGCGTCGAGTTTCAGATAATGTTTAAATTATAGGAGTCCGAACTAGGTCCCAGAGTATTTCGACTCCTACGTCACTAGACCACGTGGCGCAATTGGCAGCGCATCCCGTACTAAGGAGGGGTTGCGGGTTCAAGTCCCGAGAAAATTTGGGACCTTATTTAATTTCATACCCCAAGGCCACGACATACCCGCCCGCGCGACTTGCGTCTGCGTCCGCGGCGAGAACAAATCAAAGATGTGGTTTGAGTGTGCCATGAGTCGCCGCGGTGCGACTTGCGGAAAAGTGACATAGCGACGCCAGTCGCAAGACGCAGGACGCGCCGCAAGACGCATCATTCGATGTCGTGGCATTAGAAAATTGCCCCACTGCGAGGCTTACGCTCTATAATAGCGAAACCTTTCAGTTATAATTTTAAGCAATATTTATTGAAGGATCTCAAAACGACAAGTAAAGTAAATTGCATATAAAAAGACGCTGCACTGAAGTGAATTTTAGTTTAAGTATGGGTGGATTGTTTAAAAACATTTTACATCGATATAGACGGGATTCCCGTGGGTTTACCACGGGCTGCTCGAATTACATAAAATTCTATATTATTTCTAATGTGAAAATAAGATTGTTGAAAAAAATACGATAACAAAAATCATCAAAGTGCACTGTTTCACACATACTCGTAATATAGCCGAGATCTCAGGAACCGTAAACCGTAAATTATAAGTTTTTTAGGGATCCGTACCCAAAGGGTAAAATCGGGACCCTATTACTAAGACTTCGCTTTCCATCTGTCCGTCTGTCACCAGGCTGTATCTCATGAACCGTGATAGTTAGACAGTTTAAATTTTCACAGATGATGTATTTCTATTGCCGCTATAACAAAAAATACTAAAAAACAATAAAATCAATATTTAAGGGGGCTCCCATACAACAAATGTGATTTTTTTGCCGTTTTTATAGATAATGGTAGGGAACTCTTCGTGCGCGAGTCCGACTCGCACTTGGCCGGTTTTATTTTGTTTTTTTTTTTCTATATCTCATCGAGGTTATGGTTAACTCAAGTTTATAGCGTTCGAAATTTAGATTGGTAAATGATTCGGCAGATTGGTCAATTATTCTTTCAAAATCAACCCACATACAAAGCACTTGAAGAGGTTTGACCATTGAATAGAAAGGTTAGTTTATAGTAAGTAAGTATATATTATGCGTAGCACAAAAATAAATAATTCTGCGCAAATTCCCATCGGATCATCCGCTCGAGAATTACAAGTCGCGAGATCAAAGTTAAGGTCTACCTAATAAATTATTACACAGAGGTACATAGGTAAAGTACGATGTTTGTAACGGGTAAGTTTTGGAACTGCTTTTAAGTATGAATGAACACTTTGTTGTACAAAAAATAAACATGAATAAATAATCTTATATCTAAATAAAACATACTCGTACAGTACAAAAGGTAGCCTTATATCTGAGAGCGATTTCTCCCAGGCAAAGGCAGGTTGAGTTTCATGTTAGGTTTTCATTATCCTGGAGGTTTATTGGCGTTAACCAAACTAGCGCCGCCACCTATTTTATCTTTATAATTACGTAGAAACAAATTTCAAAAATTTCACTGTGCAGTGGTAGGCATAACAAGCCTATTATAACCTTTTTGAAATACCTCTGTAATAGCTTTATTTTGTATAGTTTTGGCAGAGATACAAAGTTGCCCTTTGTGGCCGCCTAACTCCATTTTCGCACTTGGATCTATTTTGTCGCTATTTGGGTGGGGGGTAGCTCCTTAAGCTGTGTGTTAGCCATTCTAAGCACCGATCGAAGCCGCAAGTAAGAAGTTCGTAGGTATAATATACAGGGTAGCTTTTTGAGATGGGAGTGGATGACCTAATCAGAAACTTTGGAGATTTAGAGAAAAGTCGTAAAAGGAGTCATGGGCTAAATTTATGAGAAATAATAATATAATAAAATAAAGTCTGCTACGTCCCTGTTACGGTAATGACGAAGTAAATAGAGCTAGCGAAATAATGACGAGTTTATGTTAGATGTAACCAGTAATAATAAGTTCTCACATTAATTTTGATTAGTTAATTTGGTAGGAATTTGGTGAGTAATTTTAGCTAAAACGTTTAAGTACCTACTCATAGTCATCATAGAGCGTCTGTCCAATTCTAAAGTGGGGGAATCGAGATCTGCACTGATAGCTCGCATGGGAGTGTATTGTGCGCTATCCCCCTGTATAATCAGGCAAACTCCCTGAAGTACCTACCTACCGGAGCAGGACTTTTGATAATTGACAGCTTCGAGCGTCCTTGATACTTAAAAGAGCTTTTTCTCGTTTTTAACTCTTAACAAAGCGAAAGAACTCACTGCACCGGCGGTATTGAAAACAAAGTTCTCTTGAATGATGCAAGCCATTAATGTTTATTTAATAACTGTTCTTAATTAATCGACTGCAAACTGATATGATAAGGCTACTTACCGACTTACAAAATTTCCTTAAAAATTTTTTGAGGAGACGCATTTTGTTAACAACACCGATTGTTAAAACACAAATACCTCATAAAAACCTTTCTATTTACTTGAAGCACAACACTAAAACTATACACAAAGACTAGAAAAAACACCTTGTTGTAGCTAATCAATCTAGATAATGATAAGAAAGAATTTAATCACGTCAAAACCGGCTAAACAAGTAAACACATGGTCACATCTTGTATAATATCACATTATGAAACAACGATTATTAAGCTATATAAACATATTCAGCTTGTAAAATTGAAAAAACTTCCTCAGATTCGCAATTATGTAAACAGACGACTTCTGTAGCGGCCGTGAAAACCGATTCTGTGCCGAAACGAGAAGAGCACGTGTTGAAAAATTTAGGTTGCTACGTGCTGAAATATGTATGAAGGTAGATTCTTTAGGAGTAACTGGGTAGGTTCTGGCCAGCCATGACGTTGGGACGACGAATCTAGACAACATGTGGCCCGAGCCTCGATTATGACAATAACTGTATCGTAAAATCGCAATTTAATCGTGTAGGTATAAAATTATACACGATAATAATGCGATTGTTTATCGCCTTAAAAAGTCGAGCCCCAGAATTAAGCACGCGTTGCGTATGCCGCCACAATCTAACCAGATTAAATGTGTGTTTGCTTAGCTACTTGATTATTAAGATACTAGTTATCCGAGAAGAATTTAGTTGCTAAGATCTAAGGAACAAAAGGGTTTCGTTAAAACGTTACATTATATTACATTTCAGTTCAATTTTAACACGCTGCGCAAAGATTTTATGCAAGATAATAAATAAAACATAAATTTAATCTTACCTGAGTAAAAACTTTTAGAGAACAAATTTTTCGACTCGCTTGAAATGTTTTTCAAATTTAGTCAAGGTGACAACAGTGGTGCAAATAAACTATTTTCGAGTTCACACTAACCTAAATTTACAGCACACCTACGAGAAAACTTTGTCTCAGATATTCTAATATAGATCTCATGGATGTACTTATACAAGGCTGGTTTGTATGATTCATTGCAGATAAAACTAACGCATTGCGCAATTTCGCTACCCAAAATTGTTTTGCTAATTCAAAATCTATTTTCGGAAGTCGGTTCCTTATGGCATCAGTAATTATGTACTATTCCAGTGTTTTATGAATCACGCAAGCTTGTCATTATTACCGCAATTTTGCATTCCAACTTTGTAGCCATTTAAGTTGTAATATGATTTAGAAAGACAAACTTATTTCCGGTTTTTTTTCTTCAGATTAAGCAAACAAAACTTTTAAGTAAAGTTAATGAGTTTGTACTTAAGAGGCCTGCGGATGATGATTTGCCCATACAAACGTACTACCGAAATGATTTGTAATTCGAGCATATTTCCACTATATCATGTTGTTTTTTGTATTCGAATAGTATATATCTAGGTCCTGGTCGTTTTTTTTCTTAACAATACACACCTATAATGAAATGTAAGCAAAAATATGCAAAATCGAATTTAACATATTTTTACGTCTAAAATGCCATGTTTTCGTCCTATTTGTTTTGTATTAAAAACAAAAATATCGTACGTTATGTTTGTTTAGGAACATAGCTTATATATTCTAGTTACAGAATAACAACACAATGTCGAAGATTTAACAACTTTTCAGTCGTCATTTTTGGTATTACGGAACATAATAATTCACGAATTGAAGTTGCAAGCAGCTGTCGCCGGATTCTTTATTCTTGTTGGAAAGAGGCTCGAAATCGCAATACGGCTGTCTTTCACTCTTAATACACAAATACATAAAAAAGCTTATAACATTATCCGTGGATCCGATGCCTCGCCATCTGAATGCGTAATTTTTTTTAGTCACCGTCTCTTCATTCACATAGAATGGACGATGGAATGACGTAAACGTCTGTAGGCTCGATTTACGAGATTATCAATAACTGCGTATATCTATAGGATGCAAACCTATTGCCTATTCAATAGACTATGTACCTTTTCACAAACACGGTCGCGGCACGGTCGTCGACGTGCCGTGTAATGTAGGTAGTATGACCTAAGCAAATAGACAGCTCACACATGGCACGACGAACGTGCCATGTCCGTGTATCGCTTATAACATACATTTTCTAATTTACATGGCACGGGCGCGGGCGGCCCCCGCGGCTACGACCGTGCCTTGACCGCTAGGACGATTGAACCACAAATGTGTCTTTGCTTGACCGTATGCATGTGAAAAAGCAATGCAACCCTATTGCCTATATTCAATAAAAAAAATATGGGAGATAAGAAAGCTCGAAACAAGCATTGGTCTCTGTCCCCAATTCTGGTGAGTCCCTACGGCCCTGCGCTAGTCTAATGCGGCGTTTGCGTTATCGTCAGGACATTAAATTATAAAAATATAATTTATTTCAGACGACACAAAAATCAATTAGGTCCATATTATGTTAGTCAGAAAAATAATTCTTATTTTATGTTAGTGTATGGTCATGATTAGCCATGTAATATATTGTATTGTATTATGTATGTATATCAGTTATCTAGTACCCATAACACAAGCTCTGCTTAGCTTGGGGCTAGATAATGCTGTGTGAATTGTCCATTTTTAGTCCATTATTAGCAAGACGACTTTTATGGTATTTACGTACATGCATACCCCTTACTTTTCATGTAACATGGTGTAACATAAGTAGCATTGAGTAGTCATCTTTATTTATTAATTTATCAAGGACTACCAGCCTATAGCTGAACTGTTTATGTCATGCAGTTTAAAGTTAAAAGTTTTAGAGTTTAAAGAGTCTCCACACCATCACTGGCCCAGTTGATGTTGACAAAAAACTGTTGGCTGCATGCAATATGTCTGACAAAGCCCCCAGGCTGTGTCATCGGGTACGGCGTGTAGAGCCCATCATGCTCACTAATTGACTGTTTACGTTTTCACATTACAAAATTTTACAAAACATGTTGCACCCTTATTAAAATCTGTTAAACTCACCAACAAATCAACCGTTGTCTCACAGACAGAGTTGATAGCCGTGGTCCTCAGCACATGCATTGTATCATCGGTGATCAGCACGTTGTCCTTGCAAGCACACCGCGCCTTGTTGTAATCGCGATGAATAGGGGTCTTGCAGTGGTTGTTAGGCAGACTGGCTATGGCCGTACCGTAGGAGTAGCCCGTGCCGGAGTTGTCTTTGGCTCGCTTTGTATTTGTTGATGGGTATGGTAGGCGGCTGAAATAAATCGTGAATATTTATTGGAACAGAATAAAAAACACAATATAACACCAGAATTAAAATTTTTATATATATTAGACTGAAGAAGTCCATCTAATTGACCCATCCATGAAGAACTGTTGATTAATTGGTGCTGAATGGAATACTATTAATTCAAAAAACTCTGCAGCACACTGAGATTATATTTTGGCATGCTGTGAAATAGCTGATTTTATTTGTTTAGTGAAATCAAACAAAATTTACATGAGGTTGCCCAACATTGTGTAAATTTTCGTTTTTTTGGACAGAATTTAGGTTTTTCGAATTTTAATATGACTTGCTTTTGCAAGACTAATTCAACATGCATGGGCTAAAACTGTTAAGTCCTGGTAGTGCTCTTAATGTGACATACCCAGTTAAGGACAAATTACCATTTCAACATTTTGTCCTTTCACCATAGATTTTTAACATCCTTGCACTCAACAGTAGATTTTAACTATTATATTGTTTCACATTCCAAAATAATTTGTTTTACTGTAGTTTATTTCACTTCAGATAATTTCAATACATAACCAACCAGATTTAACTCCATCTATGTTGATATGACAGTCATTTAAGAAACATGTGAATAACCTTTGGGCATGTGATGGTATTTATAACCTACAAAACATATTAGTAAACATTGATTGAGGAACAAATTTATCAATTGTTTATCAGATTAAAATGCCAATGTTTTGCCTAATTTGAATATTGCCAGCTATATACCTAGATGAAATTATTATCATAAGATTTGAAATTTCATTCAAACTTTACCCATAAAATCAAAAATAGTGTCTAACTTACTTGTCAATTGGATGAGATCCCATTTGGTAGTTACAATAGTAATCTGACTCACTAGCAGTTCTTTGTCTCCGTTGACCTGTCAGAATGACCTTGGGGTCCTGATATATTTTACTTTTAGGTTTTTTCAAAATGCCTGGAAGCTGTGACTTTGGAGTTGGCGGGTTCGGGGACATCAACATGCCGTTATTGAGTATTGATTTCAATGGTTTTTTAACTGCAACATCAATCATGTCTTGGTCAACTTTTTCAAGTAATTCTTCCACTTTTGGCAATCTACTCTCTTCTACTTTAGTGTTGGATAATGTTGTTACTAGAAGTGGTCGGGTTGGACTTTTTCTGAACAATTTTGATCTTCCTGTCTGGTATCTGGAAAAAACACAAAATCAACTTTTACTTGACATACCTGTAAGACTCATTGTAATAACAAGCACGTTAAAGAAGACGATTGTACTCACAAATACTTTTCGCCAGACATGATGTAGTCGCCGTTTTCAGCGGGCAGCATGCACTCGTGACGGAACTGTTTAGGGCTCCCCCTGTTTATGGTGTAGTGGCTCTTGCTGGGCTGTTGCCGCACCAATCCAGTTCGGTCTCTGTTGACGTCTGATGAGCGAAGCTCCCTGGTACCGTCTGCCGACCGGAGCTCCCTAGCATTGTCGTACGGCGAGCGCTCGAGCCCCTCGCTGCGGCAGCGACGGCGCTGGACGCGGGCCGGCCCCTGCGTCCACTCCAACACCGATTCCACCGGGTTGTATCCCTCTAATCCTGCACCGTAACTTGCACTGTACTGGTACGCACGCCTATCCATATCCGAACCTAATCGCGACGCATCGTCGTACGTCCACATCAATTGCGCACCGCCCTTAATTAATAGGTACCTATTGCACTGTTAATTTTATTATTACTGAAAATGAAGGAATAACGACGATATCTGCTATGAGCGCGACGGGCGACAGGTGACAGGCCCACGACAGGCCTATAGCGTAGCCAGCCACTTCGCTAACCATTCGATGACGGCAAGGCAGGGCAGTCAGACGGCGACACAACACACCACAAACACACAAGTGCCAAAAGCCAAAAGCTCCCGCCAAAATTGAAAAAAAAGATTTCGTTAAAAATTTGTACTGGCTCTAGCGTGGCCTATAATAAAATGATCTCATTAAACTTAAACAAAATTAAAGGTGTGAGACCTACACGAAGTGAAAGAAAACGGAAAAGAAACTAGTACATACAACTAAATAAAAGTAGGTACAACAAATATAGGCACAAAATAACCACAAACTATAGAGGGATACAAAGAGAATTTAATACTATAAAACAACCAGCTGAATCAACCCTAAATTGGATGAATGGATTGGTTGGATGGATCTGGTTTGGTTGATGATTGATTGAGTAAATTAAAATAAAATAAAAAATCAATAAAAATCAAATTAAAATACTTTTTTTACAATTTTGACTATGTGCAACCAGATAAATCTACTATCAAAATAATTTTGTAAACTATTTTGTTTGGATAAAGTTTCTTTTCAGCTTTTTTTTTCTATATACAAAAGTTCGGGATGTACACAACACAGGAAAGAGAATTTTATTTTACAAAATATGTGACGTCACGTCTTTCAATGGGAACCGTTTTTTGTGAAAGGCAAGCGTCTCCACAGACAATAATGCACGTGTCTATGGCTTCACTAGACCGAATGAATCGATTATGTCAAATTTAATATCCACTTCCTGTATGTTTTAAAACTTCTTAGCTTATTTGAATTAAATGGACCTTATTAATAGCGTGATTCTTTAGGAAAAAAAATATGTTTAGCAGAATTATTTTATAAGTTACATATAAGACCTCCCAATGCTGTCAAAAAAAATCACTATTCCTGAGAAGAAAAGCAATTTGGTGTGGTGAAGTTGAGTTGATTCCAAAATGGTGGTCGTTTGTTGTGCTTCTAAGTAATTCGTATCTTGAAAGCGGAATTATTTCGATAGGTACCGTTGTGTTGTTATTTCAAGCTCGTGCCAGTGTCACGGAATTGATGAGTATGTTGTGCAAGTGACTCCTGGGGTAGTTTAAAAAAAAGTATTGACGATAATTGTGTACAGCTTACAAAGAAATCATCCAAGAAGAATATTAGTACAAAACTACACTTTTCAAACACAATTATGATATCTACTCCCTTACTTATCTTTCTGGCTTCATTTATTATCTGCAGAAACCTCTAAAACTCTCACCAATCGTTTAAAAGAGTTAAATAAAAATAAGCGCGGGATGTGTGGCTTGCTTGCATTTTCTTTGGCGTCACAGGCAATAAATTTTTGTACGAGTTTAAAGGCGTCATTTAGAAGTAATTTACATGTCCCTAACATCAAATCGGTACTGTGCTTGATCTGAGGATAACTATTACTAGGTACTTCACCGTCATTAACATCGAATAACTCTGAGACTGCAGTGATATAACCTAAAAGTTATCGCCGGGTATACCGCTAGGGTCAACAACAGATTTCTAATTAACGCACTGAATGTTATTTCAGATGTGCCGTCTAGAATAAACTGACGAAAAGTATCCAATTGGATTATGGACGAAAAGGACGGTGTGTCGGCCGAAAGCCCGAGGGCTGATGAGGGGGGCACCGATAAGGCCGAGGCCTCCAGTGACAAAGTTGATGATGAACTCCAGAATCACGTGGACAATGATAGTGTTGAGGATAGTTCCAGTGGTGATAAAAATGATAGTACAATGGATGTTGATAGTCAGGCAGAGAAAAACAGTAAGTACTTAGTCCTTTACATCCTGTATGTAGTGGATGTGCAGTTTACTCATATTGAACCCTCGGTTAAAGAGAAAGCTTTTAGTATCAATATCCTTGCCCCGCTGAGATAGTGTTGGTTTAAGCATCACAAAAGATTAAAAAATATCATTTTAATTAAAAACTTTCAGATTGTTAATTCACCCTGGGGTAATTCCAGTGCACCATCTCTGGTGCTTGTGTAATTTGCCATCAAAAGTAACAAAACAAGCTTTATGAATCTTTAAAATATGTGACTATCTATTTCAGGTGCCGAGTTATTAAACTTAAAACCAGACTTAGTTGATCAGAATAGTCAGGAATCATCAAGTCAAGATACACAAGAAAGTGAGAAGGCAGCTGCTGAAAAAGTTTTTGTTGAAAAGGATGATGATGTTGCCAAGCCCAATTTTGAATCCGCACCTAATGTTTCAATCGATGAATCACAGGAAGATCATTCACAGGTACTGGAATTATAAACATATTTATTAATAAGTATAATGTTCTTAAAACAGTCAAATTTCCTCATTTTTATGACAACCAATGTGGCTTGGTGGGAGAAGGGCCAAATGTGATGCAGGAGGTTTGGGGCAAATGTTTGCACAGTCTGCAAATATTTGTTGCAGGTGTTCTGGGTATTTTCTATGTATAATAAAAAATATCTATCTATGTATTGTTTTATGTATATCAGTCATCTAGTACTCGTAACAAAAGTCCAACATTATTATTTTGTTATTATTATTAAACACAGTAGGCATTTCTAAGTACTAAGATAGCTGAAATCAAGGAGCTTTGCCTCTGAATTTTAAATATCTTCACTACACAATGTAAAACAAAGTCGCTTCCTGCTGTCTGTCCATAATGTATGCTTAGATCTTTAAAGTTACGCAACGGATTTTGATGCGGTTTTTATAGAGATTCAAGAGGAAGGTTTATTACGTATAATACAAATCGTAGTACTCTTCTGGGCAATCACCTGCTCGTCCGAGACGAGCTATGAGACATCTCCCCAAAGAAAATCCTTCAGTTCCTAGCAGCTGCAAGGGTAAATGGCGAACTCTGAACGCCGCAGCCCTAGGGGTGAACACATTAAAGTGGCGATCACAATAGGCCTATCATGGCCGTAGTGATAAGAAAGCCACCAAAAGCAAATAAAAAAAACTATAATACATGCACCCGTGCGAAGCCGGGGCGGGTCGCTGGCTGTTAGAATATAATTACAGTTCTGATTTGGCTGTCTTGGCAATCACTCTTTAAATGTTCTGAACTGTACTGTAATGAACATGAATGCTTACAACCTATTCAGGCCACAACCACAGATTGAGTAATGTTACTTCGTAACAGCTACCTCACTTACTCGTTTTCATCAATCAACTTTGAGTAAGAAAACTCTTTTAAATTAATTATTTAAGTAGTTTTATATGTTATTGCGTGTTTTAGAGCGCAAGTGACGGAGCACTACCAGATCTACTAAATTTAATCATACCTAATTTTAATGTCAATTAAGTTGGAAACCAGAATAACATGTTGTGGTCCCCTTTTTAATCCAGGAAATACGCATTAGGAGTCAGTAATATATCCATTTTTTTACAGGCCCTAGATCCATTTGACGCATTACTAAAGGACACCAGTGATGCACCTGCACCAACTTCAGAGACAAGCACCCGAACCTCCACAGCCAACCTGGATGATGACGATAATGACAATGACGTGACGCATGATGATGATGTTACAGGTACACTAAAAAAATACTAAATAGTTACTAACCTGTTTAACTGTTATTTAAGAACAGCGTGCCTTCGGCATATCTGGTAGAGTTCTCGCAAATCTTTATGAATTCTGTGAACATAGCCTCAAAAGCGAAACTGCACAGTATTGGGCTCACCGCGCCCTTTTTGAACCATTAAATATGCTACTGCGCAGCCACCTTGGCGTACTTCCGTGAATTCATAAAGATTTGCGCGTACTATAATGTATTTCTGCAGATGACGTTATCGGCAAACTCGTTTGCGTTAAAAATACGTATTGACAACCCGAAAGCAGTATACACACCCTAACGGCATTTTAAGGGGTAATTAAAGGAAAAACTACTTAGTACTGCCCACAATCACTATACGCAGAGATGTCTTCTTTGCGTTTAAATTACAAAGAATACTAACTGAGCAAAGCCTGACCGCCTTTGCCAAGCTGTGAGATGAACTAGGCTAAAAAAAACTCGTATATAAACTATACATTATGACTAAACTTTAAAATCCAGCAAGGACACTGTCACTTTCACCTTTGGAGCTCTTTAATCCACGAATTATTTAATGAAACTGGATTTTTTTTAAGAAATATTAAAATTTAATGGCAAATATCAAAGTGTTTTATTTCCTTAAGACCTTAGACACATCAGAATATTCAAATTTCAAGTAAAACTAGGAAATAAAGTTATCCCTTTGATTTTTAGTTCAATAATAAGTTAATACTAACACTTTTTTATCTCGAATAACCGCGCGAAGCCAGCGCCAAAAGCTAGTTTTTAAGAAACTTATTCTGACACCATTCCTTATTGACAGAAGACACCCCAGCAGAAGAAAGCAGCGTGGCTGAAACAGTGGACGAGCCAGGAGCTGACGAGGAGGTGTGTCTACTGCCAGACACAGAGCGGGAGATCTCCGAGGCTGACAAAGCAGAGGCTGCCAAAGTTCTGGCAGAGAAACGGAAGCAGGCAGAAGAAGGTGAAATAAACTGGCTCTTTTGGTAGTCAAGATTTGCTGAAGACCTTACCACCACCATCTCTTTGCTTTAGATGCGAACCTAATGGGTTCGGTTGTCAAACTAGGCCTAGATCTCAGTACTCACGACACCCCGTGGTAAAAAACGGAATTAGGTACATAAAATTCAAAATTTTTTTTGGTTCCTTGAAAGTGAAAAAAACCATAGAGGAAAAAAAACATGAGAGTGCACTGTTTTGCACATCATTTGATCGAGATCTCAGGAACCCTGCGTTCTATTGAAATTACCTATGTTTTGATTCGTAGGTTATTACTAATTATTTAGTTCCTTTCACCAGTTTCTTCATAAGTTGTGTAGTTTTCTTGTAAATAAACAAAAACTTGATTTTTGCGTTTACACCGTTCCAAAAACGTATGCTTTGTCCCGCTCCCGGTGAACGCGAAATCCTATCCTTCCTTTTCACAAAATGGCGCGCAATGCGCCCTCTTCCGGATTACAAGTCATTATGCAGGGTGGTGGGTAAAGGTGTTGAAATGTGAATCTGTCTGGGGTATTGTAGCTCTCAAGCGGATTTTTTTAATTTTACATCTCACTAATATTATAAACGTGAAAGTTTAGATGGATGGATAGATGGATGGATGTTTGTTCCTTTATCACGCCAGAACGGCTGAACGGATCTGGATGAAATTTAGCACAGAGATAGATTATAGTCTGGAATAGGACATAGGCTACTTTTTATCCTGGAATTCCCACGGGAACGGGAACTACGCGGGTGAAACCGCAAGGCGCTGCTAGTTTTTTAATAAAACAAATACAACATAGGTTTTTATGACATAGAGATTGCATGATCTGCTGCTGGTGGCTAATTACAAGCTTCCATTTGGTTTGTATGATGTGATTTTGAGGCATTTGGTAAATTTGTGTTTTAAGTACCATACTTTATCCAATTGTATCATTAAATCGAAGTTTTAAAACATTTACGATTGGCGGCAAAATACTTACCCTAGTTTTAATCCTAGTAAAACTCAATATTACGGTTCTGTACAGGATATCTCTTTATCCAATGATTTATGGATTAAAGACTTGCTTTCTTCAATCCATAAATCGTTGAAATATTTATTATGGTGGATCGGCGCGGGTTGACACGAGATTTTTTTTTGTGCGTTTCACAAGCATTAAAACTAGCATAAAAGAAATTTGCCGCAAATCGTAAATAATTTTCTATGAACTCGTGTAAAGACCAACTTCGGTTCACTGGTATACATGGACAATTTGGGAAAATACGAAATTTTGTGCTAAAAATCAACAGTTTCCCAAATGCTCCCAAAATACAAATGAATCAAAGTTGATTTTATCATGAGTTAATAGAAAATGGTTTACGATTTGGCAAATAACTTTATGGCTAGTTTTATTGCTTGTAGAACGCAGAAAAAATTAAAAACCTCGACAAAAAATTTAACCTCGCACCAACCCGCTTCGACCCATCTTCAAGCGATTGCTACAAAAACCCCACGACTATCACGGCCGATAACAATTCATCATTCTTTCAGCTGCAGCAACAACAGTCCCTAAGCAAGAAAATGAAACGATGGACGTTGATCAGAGTAGAGACGACACTAACGAGGTCTTACACAGCCATTCTCTCGCGGCGATCGACGGTACCTCGCAAGAAAATGGAGCTGGTAAGAAACGACAAGCATTGCATCAAAAAATCCAAGTTCATTCACAAGTTTTTCACCTCAAGCATATTGATAAGCCGTCCTGAAAGGGCTCGCATGTCTGAATTGTATTTTTTTTTCACAGGTGAAAGTGAAAACGATCACGAAGAACCGGTAGAAATAGACGAAAACTCAGTACCCAGCGTTATTCAGGAGATCTGCCCTGTCGACGGACCTTGTGTCCAGTGCGAGATCGAGCAACCCTGCTCCTTCCGATTCACGGACAACGGAGAGACATTATACGTATGCAACGAACCCTGCATCAAAGCTTATCAAGCAGAATATCCTGGAAAATACACAGTCACGCGTAAAAAGTATCTCATCGAAGAAATAACGCCGAAAAACTTACTGTGCTCTGAGTGTGAGGAGAAAAAAACATGCTACTTTTACTACAACTTCGATGGCGAAGATACGTATTATTGTTCACTAAATTGCCTCGAAGGTATGATGGCTGATGAGAAAGACAAATACGCGTTCAAACGTATCCGAGTCACCATTGACCAGATTAGACCAAAAGAAGGAAAGTGTCTTATCTGTGAGAAAGTAAAATCTTGTGAGTTCTCTTTAGTCAGGTATGGAGAACAGCTCTACTTATGTGAGCAAACATGTATCAAAATCCTAAACGGCAGAGAAGGTGGTCGTTACTACATCAAAAAGCTAAGAGTGAGGAAACCCGCCGCGCCGCCTCCGCCCAAAACCCCAATGCTAAAATTGAAAGTCATAAGCAATGCAACAGATAAGTACTTAGATGAAGGGTACAAAATCCAAGCGAAAACTCCGGCCATGGTCCAAGCAGCTAGAGAAGAGCGCGAGCGATCCTTCCACAGAAGATGTAGTCAGTGCACGCTAATACTTACTATAGATGAGAAGGTCCTTACATGGGAAACCATGGACTTCTGCGATGAAATATGTCTAGGAAGGTTCCAGAATAAAATCGGCTCTAGATGCGCTAACTGCAAAAACCTTGTCCAGCACACAAGTCTAGGGAAGTACTGCGTGCGTTTCGGTTATGATATTCGACAGTTTTGTAACTCGAGTTGTTTGGAAGAATTTAAGAAAGGATTGAAGATATGTTGCTATTGTCAGAGGGATATTTCAGCGGGGGCGCAAGGTTTTCTAGCTCCCGTGGGCGATAAAGGGCAGTTTAAAGATTTCTGTGCGCAGTCTTGCATGGAGAAATTTGATCAAATGAGTAAAAACCCAGTGCCTCAACCGGTGTGGGCGAAGTGCGCCGTATGCTCTCTAGAGAAAGCTACGACGATTGAGATGGAAGTCACGGAAACGGCGTCGCAGCGTCTATGTTCGGACCCCTGCTTTGCTGCTTTCAAGTTCGTCAATAATATTTTCCCAGGTAATTTTTCATTATATAACTTTTGTCAATAGGATGCCACCTCCAAGAGCGTAAATCCACAGCGATATGCCACTTAACTCTATAACATTAGCGTCTTCTCACAATGGTAATGTCTGCTATTGACTTGCGAAAGGATCTCCTGTCGTCACTTTTGCAAAGGTACCTTAAACTTATAATTAATTTCAGATCAATGCAAATGGTGCAAGAAATACTTCGAGCGCAAACAAACAAAAAGCTTTACAATCTACGACGATTCAAACCCTAATTGCTTCTGCTCCAAATCCTGTATGAACGTCTACATCAGCAATACGCGGCATATAGTCCCCTGCAACTGGTGCAAAGTTAAGAAATACAACTTCGATATGATAAGGAGGGTGCAGGTGAACGGTCAGGCTGTTATGATGTGCTCGCTTAACTGTCTGAATCTCTATCAAGTTTCTGTGAATGCTGTGTCTTCAAGGAAGTAAGTTATTTTATTTTTTCTGTCTTTTAACGCACTCACTCCTCTGCGCCTGACACCGCTGTAGTTGGACATGTGCGTCTCGTGCCATTAAAATGTTAGCGTAATTGCCAGTTAATAGTATCTTAAGTGTCATCATAAACGCTGTTTTCGACACTGAATAGTAACTAATTCCGTAGTTTAATTTTACCTGTTAAAGTTGTTTCATTTCGCAAAAATCGCTGTCCGAACTGTTCTCTATAAGTATGAAGAATATCTAATGTAATACTATTTTTCCAGAACGAAATGTGATATGTGTAAGAGAACTTCGCTAGCGCAATACCACTTGACGATGTCTGATGCTACCGTTAGGAACTTTTGCACATACCAGTGTGTTATGGGTTTCCAGGTAAGTTATTATTTTATTATCACAAGATATAATGTAAGAAACGGAGATGTCGCGACTCGCTTGTGCGTGGCGTGCCTCCTCTCTCTCTCGCAGTCTACAACGCCATATGTTTGAATACAGTGCGGGCCGCGCCGCCCAACGCGACGCACGACGCCCGCGTCCCCATTAACGAGGCCTAAGTGCTCACAGGGTGAATAGACGATTTCTCGGAAAACATCGTTCTGGTATTTTACTCGAGAATAAGTTTTTGGGCTGATTTATTGACGAACTCAGTTACTCAAAGCGCGGACGTTCGCCTGCGACACAGGAGTTGCGGGTTCAATTCTCACCGTTGGACAATTGTTTGCACAATCTACAGTGTGTGTTGCTGTGTGAAATGCTCAGCAATATTTATTATTTTCTGAAATTAAACCATGTGTTGATTTTTCAGCACTTATATTATCATATATCGAAAGCCAAAACGACCTGTTGAATTGTCATCTTTACATATTTATTTGTTATTATTTCCAGGGCCAATATTCAAAACACCCCCTTATGCCTGGCGAGGCCATTGACCAGCAGAAAGCTGTACCAACGGGAGTTCCAAGGAGGACATATTCCGCCGCTAATGCGAAAACCAACGGTGTGTAGTGTACACTTTATAGAAATATAGGAACCAATAAGGTTTCGGTTTATGCCCTGTACACAGAGTTATCAAATGTTCGTTGTTCAATCACTAGCGTTCGGTAACTCTGTACTTACTAGTTATTATGTGGTACTGTGTACGCATTGTAATATTGTAATACAAGACTATTTCAGAAATGTAGTAATGCTGTACAATAAATAACACTATTTACAAGTAAACAGGCACATCACACTAATACCCAATATTAGTAATAACGAAAAGCAGTTTTGACCATACGCATAAAACTCACTACAAATGCTAAAGTTTTAATGTTTAGATGGATGGATTTATGTTTTTTATTTCTTAACGCCAAAACTACTGAACGGATTGGACTGAAATTTTGTATACTGGTAGTTCTAGGCCTGGAGAAAACATAGGCTATTTTTATCCCATAAATAAAGGATAGAAATGACCTTTAAACGTTTCCATAGAAACAACGCGTGCGAAGCCACGGGCAGAATCTAGTTTTGCAGAAATACCTCCAAGTATGCATGCAGCCTTTTATGCTAAACTGTATCGGCGTCTACTTTATTTATAGTAAAAAGCTTTTTCTTTTTATAAAAAACGTCGATAATATCTTTTCATTGCAGTTCCCGCACAAAAAACTAACCAACGCGGAGCTGGGCTAACGTCAACCATGCCGGTCATCTCGAACATACAATCCCTCGCCGCGCCGCCACCTCTCATGCCTACCGCCACAACCACCACCACGCGCGGCAAATCAAAACGTCTCACGCACACGCAGCTAACGCAACTGACCTCACAGTTGGCGAAGCAACCCGCTCCTCCGCCCGAACCTGAACCACCCGCTGCACCCAAAACCCCCCCGCCTCCACCGAAACCCCCCACTCCTCCACCTCCTCCACCCCCCAAAATCTACAACCACGTTATCGTCAAAACATTACCCCCACATGAAGTCGCCAACAAAGGCACCATGTCTAAGCCCATGATGGTATCTAAAGGAGTCTCCTGTCGACCACATCCATGTACAAAAGAATGTCAGACTGACCCTAGCTTAGAAAGAAGAGTACTTATTCCGGTCCCTGTACCTATTTATGTCCCCGTCCCGTGTGCCATGTGGTCCTTACCCTTCCCCGTACCAATACCGATACCTATACCCATTCCTACACCTGTATTCATTCCCACAACGAGGAATTCTGCGAAGGGTATAATGAAGGAGATCAATAAGATTCATGATAAGATGCCCACGGATCCGTTCGAAGCCGAGTTACTGATGATGGCTGAAATGGTGGCTGGTGACAAGAAGAAGGATCAGAGTGATTCGGATACTGATGAGGACAATGGTGAGTTTTTATTTATTTATTTAAAATATTGTACACCTATCCTTACAGGCACCCCTAATGCAATAGTGCACATAGCTTAATAATTATATTGAAAATGTTAATCTTGCTTTAGTTTGGTTGTGGACAAATCACCCATTTGCAAGTTAGTCGCCATCGATAAAGGTATTTGCCAGGCGACGGCGCAGCGGCGGTTCGAGAAACTATCAAGAAAGTAAGATTCATAGGGATCATATTACAAAAAAACCCTAAAACGCAACAAAAAAATATATAAAAAAGCGTTATTAGCGTTCCGCCCGAAAATTCTCAAACAAAACGTAAAATAATCATGACTCGAAAAGAAAACTACGAAAAATCGGGGAACATGGGGTATTTTATTAACCTGGTATATTTTTTTATGACGTCACTATTTGGTCCATCCTGTATAATTGTTTATATGATTATGAATGTAGTTTTTTACATATTGCATATTAATATGTGACCTGTATCCAAAAAGTTATCAATAAATGAACTATGAATGCGGGCCGTCAGTATACTCGAAAACAACAATTGATTCGAAGTTTGTTGTAGCGACTGACTCACAATGGCCTCAAAATTATAACTTTGCAACCCTATCTTTATTTTCCACCCTAATGTTAATCAAAGATTGTCTAACAAAAGCGTCAATATATTAGAAAAATAGACAACAAATCTCTATCCCATTTCTCCAGCGGAAGAAGGCTTCAGTCCGGTCCCCGGGATCGACGGCAACAACGCATTCGGAGAAGATATGCTTCAGATGGCGCTGAAGATGGCCACGGAGTACGAAGATCAGCCCGTGGATCTGGAGTCCGCTATGACGGCGAATACAATCACACCGAGCTCACATCCTGGGATGCCCGGTAAGTTTTTGTTGGTTATTCATTTACTGTTACTGTACCCATAACATAATTGGATATAACACACATTTTTGAAGTGTTTCAATCAGATTCTTTAGTGCTAACGAAACAAAAAAAAACTCAACTTTTATGCTATCGCTTAGTGCCATAAAAATTCATTTAAAATTAACATTTTCTATTTGCGCGCGTAACTTGACGAAAACGCTGGACGCAGTGGACGCCATATTTATTGCACTGTGGTCATGACGTCAGTTGGTTGTGGGGTACCTAACCAAAAGCGCTGATGTTGCTGATGACAGTTGATATTTTTTTTGATTGCCTTTTGCAAACCAAAACATTGCGCCTACTATTTCATGATGTTTAAAAACTGATTTACACTAACATTTTCCGACTGATTTTTATCTATGCTATCTCAATGACATATTTTTTGATTTTTTTCTCATATAGATTAAAATATCCTATTATGCTTTGCTTAGTTCTAGGCTACATAATACTTTACTCGGTTCTAGAACTCAAGACATATTTTGTCAAGGTAACAAACTAGTTGTTTGTTACCTTACCAAAATATGTCTTGAGTAAACAACATTTTCAAAAACGTATTGCGCAGTGCGCACGCACACATATACACGCAGTGAAAATGCACATTCGAATTCGAAAACGGACGAGAGATGGATGAAAGCATTCACAAACAATGTCGATAGCCTCTCAAAATCAAATATTTACTCGAACTACCCTGATATATAAAGTAGTCGAGGTTCGTGAAATATTTTGTTCACTAATATTTTCTTTGGTTTTGTGAACAAAAATGTATTGAATTCGATATCCAAGTGTGTTATGTGGATGATCTAACATTATTTATTTATTGATGTAATTCCTGCAGTAAATATTTTGAAATATTTTGTCATCACGTGACCACGACAGTGAGTAAACCTATCGAAACGTCGGGAAAAACAGGTAAATAAACGAGATAAATACCCGTTAAATAGTATTAATAATTCCTGCAGGTCTAGAAGGCGAAGGCATGCACCATCATCACATGATGGTCCTAGAACAACAACGCGCCGTGGCGGCGCTCCGGGCGTCGTCCGCCGCAGCGCCTCGCAAACGCGCCGCGGCGCCGCAGCCCGTGGCCACTCGATCGAGCTCGCGGTCGAAGCGACGTCGGGCCGACCCGCCACCGCCGCAGCCCGACCCGCCACGAGAGCCCGCGGAGAAACCTGACGCTAATATGTGTCTCAAGGTACACCTCTCTCGCTAACACGACCCTTCTAGTTTCTATCAATGATCTAAGGAGCCTTAAAATTTTAAAGTCAAAGTTAAAAATTCTTCATTCATTGTATCTAATTCTCAATCAAAAATAAGAAAAAAACAAATACTTAAATAAAAATAGACATGCAAATAAAGTGATATTCTTGATTTCTGCCGTTTCGATGCGACAAAGAAACCATAAGCCTGTTGTTAATTTAAGAGTTGGAAGAAAACCCCGACCACAAGCTTATTTTCCTAACGAAACAATCCGGCAGAGATCCTAAAGTTACCAAACCTACCTACGATATACCTACGCGCTGGAAACATAAACGCTAAAGTTTCGACAGCGAATTACCTGAAGTAGCAGTTTTTTGTCTAGGGTAGAATAGACAAAATTTACATCAAATGACAAAAGTTCATCATTATTTATTTTACTGTAACAAGCTAGTAACACGTTATTTTTATTTAATTTTTAGAAGAAGCATGTCATTCTGATTGTTTTATGTACATTCTTATATGGTCGGTTTTCGGTGTTTCCCATGAATCAAAAGATTGTTTTAAAAATTATTGTTTAAAGAATCTAACGACATCAAGTGTAACATGGGTACCTACGGTGGTATAAACAACTAAATAATAAATTAAACAAATAATAAAAAATATCTTAGTTTGCGTAAAATATACTTTACATAGTGTACGACATTCATATTGTATTCTAGAAGTGCAATAAAAATAAAATTTTATATATTTTTTTCCAGTACACATTCGGCGTGAACGCATGGAAACAATGGGTGATGACGAAGAACGCGGAGATAGAGAAAAGCTCAGTGCGGCGGAAACCTTTCAAGTCTGAAATCTTACAACTAACAGCGGACGAGTTGAACTATTCGCTCTGTCTGTTCGTGAAGGAGGTTCGGAAACCGAATGGGAGCGAATACGCGCCGGACACGATATATTATTTGGTTTTAGGTAAGTTCACAATTCCATCTCTACAAATATCACGTAATTTTTTCTACCTTATTTAGCTCTTCTTATTTTCGTGTTGGCACGAGATTCAATATTATAAGTAATAGAAAATCGTAACGTTATCAGAAGCCTTACATGCAACACAGATTACTCAGCTTGCTAGCTAAATGAAAAAGATACACGTTTTGAAAAATCTCATGTGAGATTAGGGACGGGGGAGAGGGTCGAGTAAAATCTCACGAAATGGCGGGAGGGGCTCGAAAAATCACCTCACGTAATTTATGAAAGTAAGTTTGGATGCCCCTTAACATGTGTCTGGTTTGCCACTGTACAAAAGTTTTAGCTAGAAGTGGTGAGTTTTGCAAAATTTACCACTCAAACACACACATCACACAAATTTATTTACCACGCCTCCATTCTATGACTAAGAAATTAGATACAAAACAGTGACAGCATGTAAACGCAAAAATCGCGCTCTAAAGTGTCATCCTGTCACTTTAAAAAGTGTAATAAGTGTATGAGCCCATGTTGTAAAGCGATGCGGTATAATTTAATTACTGTCCCACTTTTAGGCAAAGGTGAATTGCTGGGTCATTTCACCTTAAACTCCTCGCGATTTAACTAGGCTATGATGGTAATACTCCGTCAATCTCGTCCCAGCATTCTAGGCCTTCCACGTCGGGTATAAGCGTTGGGTTTTAGTAACTGTAGCAATATTTATCATAATAATGTTATAAATGCCAAAGTTTGATTTGTGGTGTTTGTGACCTCTTCACACCAAAACTTTGCTGAGCTGTAGTTTTGCATTCTTAGATAGTAGATAAAAAATACTTTTATTGCACATTTAAAACTAAAACAATTTACAAATGAAACAATTTTAATAAGTGATCATTGGTGGTCTTAACGCTCAAGAGCGATGCGATCTCTGCCAGACAACTTGGTTTAATAGTTCGAGACCTGAAATAACGCTAATGGCTACGTTTTATACCGGAAAAGCGTGCGAAGCTGCGGACATGAACTAGTTCATTGATAATTCGACAGAGTTGACTTGAAATCAAATAATTAAATTTTAATCTAAGAACTGGCAAAATGACTCGCCAGTTTCTTTCGATTCGTCATTTAGAATCTATCTAACTATCTATCTTTATGAAACTGACTTATGAGTCGGTTTTGCACGAAGACAAATCAGTAACTTATTTTTTGGTTTTCCGAGTAGGCCACCAGGATGTACTCAGAATGCCTTTGCCCGGAAGTGCAACGCGGTAGGCTACTAAAAAAAAACAGGGTGCATTTGCTTATAGCTAAGCCATTATTGTATTTTTCAGGTATACAACAATATCTCTTCGAAAATGGTAGGATAGACAACATCTTCACGGATCCATATTACGAAAAGTTCACGGACTGTTTGGACGAAGTTGCGAGAAAGTTCTCGGTTTTATATAACGATTCACGTAAGTTATTTATCCATTTCTATAGCTGAAATCATTGTGAGCATCATGCCAGCCGAACGACGTTCACAGAGGGACATAAACGTTATTTTTTTTTAAATGAATTCGGAAATATCTACTTTTCAATAATTAAATTTCACAATAAAAACAAAACAAACATAGAAATAAATATGCTTTTCTATATCAATGCAGAATACAAACAAATATGATTAACTTTTTTGACGTCACATTCATATGCCCTATTTTGAAAGACTTTTCTGTGTAATTTTATGAAAATGTTATCAATAAGTAATTTTATATTTATGTTACAGAGTACATAGTAACGCGAGTAGAAGAGGAACATTTATGGGAGAGTAAACAGCTTGGTGCACATTCGCCGCACGTACTGCTCTCCACGCTTATGTTCTTTAATACTAAGCATTTTAATCTAGTGGTGAGTATTTTATTACCTTCATTCTTAAAAATTAAATAATAATAATAATAATGCTGGACAATTCACACAGCATTATCTAGGCCCAAGCTAAGCAGAGCTTGAGTTATGGGTACTAGATAATCACGAAATGTGAAATTAAACATCAAAACTGAAGTAATTTCGTATGTCCAAGTCCATGCTCAAAATGTAAAACATCAACGGGCTATAGCGGTGAAGTCATATATGTCATCCATACTGATGCTGTAAATTCGAATGTGACTCTGTCTGTTACTCTTTCACGCCTAAACGGCTGAACGGATCCAATGAAATTTGGCATATGGCAGAGGTAAATGGTATCCTAGGGTACATAGGCTACTTAAAAAGCGCGTCCGAAGCCGCGGGCAGCAGCTGTATCTGACAGCTGTTAACTGTGCTGTGTTATGGCGGCTCCACATTAGTGCCGTGAAGCCCCGTGAAAAGGCGTGAACGTGAATGTGGACGGTTTTCGCGGGGTTCACGCGCATTCACGCCTGTTCCCCGATCAGTGTCGGTATTTTGTCCCGCGACAAAAGGTTCGCGCTCCCTTCGCGCGGCGTTCACGCGTACACATCCACATTCACGGCCCCGTGCCAGTTTACTCCGGACTACAAAGACGAACGGATGTATGCAGTTGCTGCGCGAAATGGAGTGGCGCGCAAATGCTCTTTTTAGAGCATTACCATTCGGAAAATATACTGTGGGATGCAAAAAACCTGCATTATAAGGATAAAAACAAAAATCATGATGCCTGGAAGCGGATTAGTAGTAAAATGGATAATATTGATATCAAAGAATTAAAGAAGAAAAAAGACTCTTTGCTGTACTGCTGTATAAAGTTATTGCAGCAGCAGCTTCTACGTCCATTTCGCGGCAGGTTTCAGGAACGATTGAGTGCATCCCGTGAATGTGGAGGGCACGACTTGTGCCGTGAATTCACAGCGAGAATTCGCGCGTGAATTCACGGCACTAATGTGGAGCCGCCATCATAGCAATTTTGTTGTGAACTTATTTTATTTGTTTGGATTTTTTACCTTCGTCATGTGTTCACATAAGGCCTTATATTCCAGACGGTAGAAGAGCACATGCAGCTGTCCTTCTCACACATAATGAAGCATTGGAAGCGGCACCCCAACCAACCGGGACAAGCCAAGATCCCAGGCTCCAGGAATGTTCTGCTGAGGTTCTACCCGCCGCAGTCTGCGTTAGGTAAGTCTATTTTTTTTAATCATTTACTTAGTGCATGAGGGTTTTTGCCGAACATGGCATGTCACCCCCGTAATTCTAAATTACAACAGTGCTTAATAAAACAAGTAAATATTAATGTAATTAAACAAAATAAACTTAACTGAATCTTAGCCTTTGAGATTTTCTTCGAGATCTACCTTACGAGTATTAACTGAATGAAACCTAAATTATACAACCAACGAAAATGATTTTACAAAAATAACATTTATAACATAAACAATAGATTCAGGCGTTACTTTGCGAAAATCCATTGCAAAATATAAGGATGATAATATTTAGTAACAATTCCGCGAAAAAACCTTCTCCGATAAGTTCTAACAAAATGTAGTCCGCGTTGTAGAAGAAAACGACGCCAACTACAAAACGAAAAAAAAACCTATCAAAGCAAGACGTCAACTAGTTTCGTCTCTCCACGAGACATCACACTTTTTTTGATTTATTTTAAACTAACGGTGAAATCGACGTTGGTATTTAAGTATGGAATGTGGTTTAATTTGTTTACATATTTGCAGAAGCAAACTCAAGAAAAAAGAAAGTTTATGAGCAACAAGAAAACGAAGAGAATCCACTTCGCTGTCCTGTCAAATTATACGAATTTTATATTTCTAAATGGTGAGTAAACGCAATTATGCATGTTGAATTAATTATATACTCGGATTATGTATACCAGTCATCTGGTGCCCATTACACATGGCGTCCTGCCGTAAAACAGTTTTTAACTAGTATGGAGGACTGTCACCTTACTAAGGTTCTGGTACATACCTATACTACAGAATAATGAAAATAGTCGTAGGCATAGAATATAATGGATATATAATCTTTTAAGGAATAAATAAATGTTTATGTTTTATTACACAAGCTTTGCTTATTTTAAAGCGAGGCGAAACCACCCTGTGCGAAAATGCACTGTATTTTATTTATTTTCATACAGAAACTGTTTCCATTAAAACGTTGCGTATCCTCAATGCTGTTTTGCGTGTGTTCGAGTCTAGGTCAATAGGTATGAGTATTAACAAAATGTACAGATCTCATAATAAAATATTTGTATATGTTATATTATATTATATATAATTTATTGTATTAAGGATATCACTTTTGTTTTCACTGAAATATAATTAAACATTAGTTTGTTATGTATTATGTAAAGAATCCAAGGAAGGGGGTCCCCAAGATACGGTTTATCCTAGTTTGGGCATCAATAATGTAATAATTTTTGGTCTTAATTTTTTTCAATAAACATTATTATTATAGTTATCCAGTACCCATATTACAAGCTCTGCTTAACTTGGGGCTAGATGAT
Organism: Eupithecia exiguata; assembly: GCA_947086465.1. Classification (NCBI taxonomy): domain Eukaryota; kingdom Metazoa; phylum Arthropoda; class Insecta; order Lepidoptera; family Geometridae; genus Eupithecia; species Eupithecia exiguata. Next base: position 3,730,713 of record OX352246.1, read on the forward strand.
GCTATGTGTAACCAGCATTATGTATTATTATTACTATCTCTTATTTTTATTTTTACACAATTATTCATATATTTCCCCAGTCCGGAGTCCGTCCGCACCCGAAACGACGTGTTCTACCTCCAACCGGAGCGCTCGTGCGTGCCCGACTCCCCCGTGTGGTACTCCACGCAGCCTCTCAGCCGGGTCGCGCTGGCCAAGATGCTGCACCGTGTCAAGATGGTCAAGGAGATCAACATAGCGCTACTCACCAGCTAAGGTGCGGATTGTTTTTCTATCATCATCATCTGTATGTATACATCCACTGCTGAACATAGGCCTCCTAAAATCTACACATCTCGACTCTTTTACTAGATGGGATGGGATAGATCGGGTAATAAAAGTTGCGGTCGTCAACACTAATGCTGTGAACGAGTGGGACTTTTTTGTCGTCAACAGTGTTAACGACGGGGTGTTGCCGACCGTGAAAGACTCGTAGAAAGTATTTGAAATATTATAATTATTATTCCTCAAACGAACGGACACGTCAGCAGAATCTGCCCTATGGAAGGTATAATTCTAAACTTCTAGTTAATTATTGAAAGTTTACTATAAACAGACTAACCCGTAATAAACTCTGCGATGTCCAAGCGATACGAAACGCATCGTCCAGTTGATCGGCTTGCGGCTGGCGGCTGCCCTATTAATTTCTAAGAGATTGCCCCGAGTGTGAGGGCCAGAGGGCTTTAGCACTGTAATACCAAAAACAATAGTAAAATCATTATCGCTTTCCATCAGGAGACGTGTTTCCTTCCATCAAGCGCAAGCCTTGACAAAAATAAATGCTACAACACTAATTTATGTTATGATAATAATATGACACACATAATAACATAATACTCCCGCGGGTCGCTCTTTTTCTTTTATTATGTTTTCGCTAACCAAGGTTTTTTTATTTCAGATTTGTTCCTACATCTGCATGTGAGTCAACTCAGTGTAGTGTGTTGGTGCGACTGCCCACGGAATAGGAACAGTGCATCCCCAGTGACTCATCTTGTGAATCTTGTAATAAAAGGATACTATTTACGGGAACTTATCGTTTCGCCTACAAAAGGTTGAGTTAACACATTTCCTAAACATGGAATATCGCTAACTCGTCGGCATCGTGATCCGTTTGCGTATATAGAACTCCTGGAACATTGTATATTTTTTTACTTTGTATATCTGTCAGCGCAGCGCACTCGATCATTATAAGAATAATAAAAAAGATTTATTAGATTAATTTTATAACGTTGCAGTTTCACAGCATTCTGCGCGGAACTGTTGTACAGAGATTGAAAGAACTTTGAATTTTATTAATTGTTCATAACTGAAATGCTTTATTTTCTATCGCAATAGATTGATTTCATCAAATTTTATCTTGGGGGTTTCTTAATTTTAAGTTATTTGTAAATACGCGTGACATGGAAATCATGACGAAATATTTTTACTATTTCGTCGAATGCTATTTGGTTTCCTTAGTGCCAGTACTTGGCAATTCAGAGTACATAGGAATGTATGTAACATGTCGAGTAATATAGATTTTCTATTCCGGTTCGTGTAAAAACTATATTACACGAGATGTATAAGAAATCCATGGAGGCATCTTTGATTTTGGATAAGATCAAAAAATCTTCGTTTTCGGCATAATTCTATGCCAAATCGATAAATAATTATTGTATTACACAATGTAATAAATTAAAATATCTGTTAATGTAGATTAATAAGCGAAATTCCATTTTTTTATATAGTACAAGAGATCATTCTCTGTAAGTAGTAAGATTAAATTTTAAAGGAGATATAATTAAGTACATCGGTTCAACGTTCTAATGCGACAAATTGTGTCTTATCTTTCGGAATGAGTTAGACCACTATATTCGAACTTTGAAGTGATTTACAACGCTATTCTCACAAATATAACGCCCAGTTTCTTTTTATTGGAACAGATTTCTATAGTATAGTGAGAGTCAGATTCGTATTATATTTTAAGTATATCGGCGCGTTGGGATGTAATATTACGTATAGGATAATGCTGTGTATAAAGAACACTGATTCTATAATAATGCTTTTTATTTCCATCTTAACAAAAGTACCCCCTCGAGACTCTAACAGATTGTCCCACAGCTCACCACCACAGTCTCAACTCGCATGATGATGAAAGGATCCGCTCCTTGCCCGTGTTCCCGTTCAGCTGGTCCCGTTGACTTGATGCGTTGACTGGACCACGGAATGAAAATAAAAACGGCCAAATCCGAGTTGGACTCGCGCACGAAGGGTTCCGTACCATTATCTATAAAAACGGCAAAAAAATCACGTTTGTCGTATGGGAGCCCCCTTAAATATTTAATTCTGTTTTTTAGTATTTGTTATAGCGGCAACAGAAATACATCATCTGTGAAAATTTCTGTCTTAACTATCACGGTTCATGAGATACAGCCTGGTGACAGACGGACAGCGAAGTCTTAGTAATAGGGTCCCGTTTTTACCCTTTGGGTACGGAACCCTAAAAATAAGTTCTGTACTATTAGAACTCTCCCAAGGAACATAGGCTTCTTGCTGTGTCTGTAATGGTAGCGTAGGTACCACGTAATCGAATTCACGTTTGTTAAGAGAGCATAGCATAGCAAAAATAAAATAAAAAGAGCGCCAGCATAACGATCAAGCTAGCGTCCACATGACCGTACTCTTGTTTTTTAATCTGACGCAGTGGATCAAAAGTTGGAAGCCACAGGAAACTTTAAAGAGACGACATTCTACTAGAAAGACGTGATTCATGGAGTTTAAAATAAATTATCTTTTCAAACCACATGCTCGACAATGCCGAATTATAGGTCATGTAAACCCTACCGAAAGCAAGACATTAAATCCCTTGGTATTAGCCGGGTTATAATGTTGTACTGAATTTCATTATAACCCGCTGGTTAATAATATGATTTCACTTTTCATAATTCTTATTACTATATGCATAAAGTTTAATTTTGCTAAACACAATTTGTCCTAGGCCATGGCCTACTTGATTTGACAAAATAAATGAAGTTTGCCTCCGTGTGAACCCCGGTCCGGAGGAGCGCGGTGTTCGAAATTCGAATTTCGAATCTAGGACCACGGCTTGTGCTTTCGAATTTGGAACGTCGCGCGCCTTCATTTGTTCACGCGTGACGAACAAATCGAGTTCTTGTAGGTGCCTATAGAAGATTTAATTTCAAAAATAATATTGAAAATGTCGAGTGATGAAAGTGTTTTGACTCCTGAGTTTATCAAATTAGATGCCATAGGCATTGTCAACAATCTGCTGCCAGAGAAGTCAAAGGAAAACATTATTTATCTACTGAGCCTGTTTTTTTGTCTCGCATAAGGTGTGAAAAGTAGAGTATACACCTCGGGGATAAGACTGTTTTAGTCTTGGGCGGTTGAACCCCTCACTGCACTCAGGACTCAGTCTTAATTCCCTCGCTTCGCTCAGGAATTAACTTATAACTCCCTCGCTACGCTCAGGAGTTAAATTATGAGTCCTTCGTTACGTTCGGGATTCAATTCGCTCCCGTGACATAAAACAGTGCTTTATCCCCTTAGTGTATAATCTACTATTATCTGCCCCCCTAGCACGGGGATTGTTGTCTAGGGTAGAATAGACAATAATGACATTGCATCGCCATACATTGCGTACATTATTGATGTTGAAGGAATGCATTTCAAATAATTTACGCATTGGATGACGAAGTGACGTAATTTTTCTCTATTCTACCCTAGACAACAATCCCCGTGCTAGGGGGGCTGTGGCTGGTCGGTGGCGGCAGCGCGGCGCGCACGTCTTGATGTTTGGTGGTAGGTAGGTAGTTCAACTAACATGACAATCTTGTCATGTGCTAAATACTTTACCGATTCGATTTTGTTTATGAAGGTGCAATCTATTTTTGTTATTATTGCTCGCTCAACATTTTGTACCTAGTATTTTACCCGCGGTTACGTTTGCACAGGCGTAACTGCTTACTAACCTAACCAGTGGTTAGTTATGTTTGCACCATTGATTGATAGGGAAAAGAAATAACAGACAAACAGACCGTATAAAAAAGTAAGTGTGTATCTAGTATTAAAACTCCTTCAGATAGCTTTATTATAAGACACTTGAGGATTAAGTCACTTCTTCAAAGTATACCTACTCAGGCGTCTCTAAATGACTTTTTTTTGGAATCAAACTTCAATAGATTAAAATGTATTATTTTTGTTTTATTTGCTACATGCTTCTGCCCGCGGCTTAAAAACGTTTTTCCGTGGTAAAAAAACCGATCGAGTTATTTTGGTAAACTATAAATGTAGTCGTACATAGACTACCTAACTATTTTCACTACAGTTTCATGGAAAAATCATCTAGAATACCTATTTGTTAGGTATACATACTAGTCGTCGGTTCGAAAAAATTGAAACATTTGCAGGTACCTAAGTCCCCAAATTTTACGATCTAATTATGAGCTGTTAGAACAAAAAGATGTGCTTCTTTTGATACCTACCTACTCATTTTATCACTTCTCTTGCATGCAATGTGAAATCATCAGCCAGTACAATACATTCGTCCTCTTGCCTTGCATAAAGACTAAAGTACTTTTTGTTGTTCCATTTACAAAGAACATACATTTAATTTGAATTTATTGTTGAAAATGGAACTGAAAGCGCCTTTTTGGGTCATTGTTGGATGTTTTGTATGGTGATTCTTCCCCCCGTTTATTAGTATTCATCTACGATTCTTCCTCCATGGTATAGATAGAATGCGTAGGTAGGTAGTTACTTTGCGTTGCGCGAAACGATGTCACAAAAAAATTGGTATCAATCAACACGATTTGTTTAGGTAGGTACCTACTACAAATTTAACTGAAGATGAACTTGTCTTATTTAATTGAAAATGATCATCTAGCGATAATTAATTGAATATTAAGCAAATGAGACAGAATGACAAAGAAATAATCAATATGATTCCAACCGTTGCGGTCAAAATCACTATGGTATTTAAAGACTAGCGAAAAATTCGTGAATTTTTTAGAGAAGTGAAATCGGCGGGGAATACCTATTTACTGAAGGTAAGTTGACAACGACTGGGAAATAATTCTAACGTATTGTCTGATAAAAATAATGCAGTGTATTTATATTTCTTCAAGGCCAGTCGTCTTAGTTATAAAAACTAATTTTAAAGTTTGAAAAAAATAATGCCGCGCCAAAACGATAATCTCTGTCATGGCTACCGTGTTCCAAGCTTTGACGACGTCACCCAGTGCTGCCAGATGGAATCTGAAAAAAGCAGTAGAAATTTTGGTAAAAAAGCAGTAGATTGGGAAAAAAAGCAGTAGATTTAAATATGTTATAAATTTTAGTACCTATGTATTGTGTTTTGCGAGTATTTTCATGCAAAAAAACATACAACAAAGCTACTTACCCTTTTTTTTTTAATTTAGGAAGTGTTTTCTTTGCCCACATGCCCTAACTGTTTAGCTTCGTGAAAAGCGAGGCCAGGCGGCCTGTCGGCTGTGCTTATTTTCAGTCTGATCGAACTTTGATTTTTGGTTTACGACATAATGTTTATTTAGTGTATTAGTGTAATAACTGGATAATCAGTCTTACTCAGTTTGCATTTTGCAAAAGTTTATCGAACGGACCGACCAATCAATCGAAAACGATGAACAGACAGACCAAGACAAACAGAAAGAAAGTGGAAGCCGGAAGGAAAAAACAAAGGATAAAACAAACTCTTCAGTTTCATTCATCTAAGAAATTAATAAATCGAGTGAGCTAAAATAAAGACATGGAGTCACTTGCTATTGATGCTCGGAAAAAGCAGGTAGATTTCACAAAATTTGAGTGATAAATCAGTAGATCAGTAGACGGTTCAAAAAGCAGGTAGGTCTACTGCTAAATCACATTTAGCAGTAGACCTAGGTACCTGCTTTTTGAACCGTCTACTGATCTACTGATTTTTTTGAAATCTACCTGCTTTTTCCGAGCATCAATGGCAAGTGACTCCATGTCTTTATTTATGATCTCAGTGTCACGTGACAAGTTGCCAATGAAATTTTCACAAAACTGAAACAGATGAATGAAACTGAAGAGTTTGTTTTGTTCGTTCCGTCGTTTCTTCCTTCCGGCTTCCTCTTTCTTTCTGTCTGTCTTGGTATGTCTGTTCCTTAGAGTATATACCACTAGAGGTGTTGCATATACCCATTTCATTCACACAAGAGAGAGATGAAAATATGCTTGTAGCCTGAGAAGAAGTGAGATAGAATGAAAGTTTCTCTGTCTCTACCAGTGTACCAGTTTTTTCATTGTTTAGCTCTTATAAGAGCTAAACAAACATGCCGGGCACATCACATAGTATTTGTTTTTTTCGACCTAATGATACTTTCTGCTAATTAAATGTGTGAAAGTGACTCTGCGGGCATCCCTGCGTCTCTCAACGATATAAATCTGAAGCAACGATGGTGCGGTGCAGTGTTTTTGGATGTAAAAGTGACGGTGAACGAAAAGTGCCGAGTTTGTCATTCCAATCGTAAGTACAAGCTCGTTTGACTTCAAAAAAGGTTCAAAATTTATAGTTTCATAGATTTCCGTACAGACAAGACTCAAAAACTATGTTTTAAAATAATTCTAATAAATATAACCTAAAATTACGAAAATTTAGGGTTGCCTGCACTCGAAAATAAAATTCCCCAAATGTCGTGGCGCATTGAGACATGAATACCTACATCTACATACATTCTTAAAATATGTTTTTGTTTGTTACAGATTTCCCGAAAACAATGATTTACGTTTGCTTTGGATAGAAGCCACGGGTCGCAATAACTGGGAACCCAAAAATATTTACCTAGTAATTTGTTCAAACATTTTCATGAAAATCGTTAACAAAAACGAAACGTGAACGTATCTGTTCTCTTATGCTGTTCCAAGACTGGTAAGTAAAATAAATAAATACATAAAAAGAATCAGTGCTACGATGATGGGTGAAGGACTGTTTGAGATTTGGATAGAAAAATTATACCTACTTTGTGTTTTAGTCTACCTACTAATCAAAATACTAAATCGAAAATATTTAAATGGTATTGGGATTTGGTGTTACTAATATAACTTACTATTACTATAGTACTATTTATAATTTTCATATTAATGCTTCAATATTTTATTTCAGGCATGTAAGATATATACCTACTACGGAAAAGGTGCGTGAGGAAAATCATAAAAACTTTGAGTTTGTAAGAGAAATACTACGCAGTATAAATAAAACCACCAGTGTAAATTAGTAAGTAGGTATGTACCGTGTAGTTAGTGTATGTACAATTTTATTTATTAAGTGTATGGGTATTGATTAAGGCTCTTTGATAGAAATAAAGACTGATTGATTTGTGATCCTATGATTTGTGGAGAGTAATCATAATCATCACACACAATGGTCATTATTACTAGAGATGGGCCGAACATGGGTTTCACCGAATACGAACATTCGGCCGAATATTCGGTAAAACTTTTACCGAACTGAATATTCGGCCGAATATTCGGTACATTTGATTCCGTTCCGTCGTATATAAGATGTCATATTTGTCTTATATCTCAGTAGACTATAATTAAGTTCCTAACTCTTAATGTGTAGATTAAGTGATTGATCTCTTAAATATCAACCTGAAAAGTACAAACAAATTACTAATTTTCTTTATAAAGAACTATATTGGTTGATTAGGATAGGTTTAAACGTTTAATATCAATAAATATATTTTGCGACGCTATGCTGAATAGAAACTAGAAAAAAATATTATTCATAATCTACTAAGGTGTTGTGATTTGATTCAGCTATTCTCTAACACAATAAAGACTGACCGAAATAAATATCTTGTTTATTTTCCTTCAATTAAGGCCTGTTTAATATATTATTATAAAGAGTTAACACAGAAGCCTAATCCCTAAAAACAGCTAGATACCTATATTTCGCATTAAGTTATTATGGATTCCTTGCCTACCCTGCAAGGGATCCGGCGTGAAGATATTGATTGAAGTTATTATCTTTTTACCAACCTACTTTAGTTGAAAATAAAGCTTCAGTGACGACAAAATCAGAAAGCTACACTCTAAAACACTTACTTCATTACACTGTACACTCAAATCATGATAATACACGGTTCTTGACAGTAAAAACTTTGAGTATCACTTTGCCGAACATTAGGTGATTCAGCCGAATATTCGGCCGAATATGAATATTCGGTAAAGCTGCCGAATATGCCGAATACCGAATATAAAACGAATATTCGGCCCATCTCTAATTATTACATACCTAATAAATAAAACAGAATATAAAATATTTGGATACATAGGCTAGGACGTAGGTAATATTGTGTTTAAGGTGTAAAAAATTTAATTTGGTTTTCTCTGCACATTTTACCTGAAGTATAATTTAAAAGTGCTTTTGAATTTCGTGTAATGGTTGTCTTATCTTAGCAATACCTTATGTGTAAGATTTAATTACTTAAAAGAAATGTGATTTCCAAAGTGCAATTTTTATTGTAAGTTCTTGCTTGGTAAGTGTTTGAATTGATTATCTAGCAATAATATTATTTTCAAAATTACATTATTTTAGTATTTGAAATGATGTCTACTTACACGTTTGCTCGTATTATGTGGCGGTGGTAATAAATTTAAACGAAACCTAACATTGATACCTGAACGTTGTTTTATTTCTATGCTCATTAAATTAAAAGTTTACCTACTCCCGCATACGTAGGTACCTAATGTAATGAATGATGTATGATACTAAAATACCACCTACCAGACATGAAATTACGAACCTAAAGTCAGGGTAACAAAATTGTATGGCAACACCACTTCGTATTACTCTGTCCCTTTTTGCGGCCACGCATGCCACTGATCTAGTTAAATTCTCAATCTACGGTCTGTTCATTGTTTTCGATTGATGGATTGGTTTGTCAGTTCATTCGTTCGATAAAGTTTTGCAAACTGCAAACTGAGTGAGACTGTCTATCCAGTTATTACTCTACTATGCATTAGATAATATGTCCAGAACCACAAATCAAAGTTCGATCAGACTGAAAAGAACTGAGCAAAGAACAGCCGAAAGGCCGTCTGGCCTCGCTTTCCAAAAAGCTAAACAGTTTGGGCATGTGGGCAGAGAAAATACTTCCTAAATTTCAAAAAAACGGGTTTGTATGTTTTTTTTTGCATGAAAATACTCGCAAAACACCATACATAGGTACTAATTTATAACATAATAAAATCTACCTGCTTTTTTTCCCAATCTACTGCTTTTTTACCAAAATTTCTACTGCTTTTTTCAAATTCCGTCTGGCAACACTGATAGCATTGCGTCTGCGTCTGGCCTCTGGCATGTGCTGTGCTTTTTTATTGCTTGCATTTTGCTTGTATAAAACCACTACAATAAATTCAGTTCCGTATCCGTTCCGTCCATTCCTATTGATCTTACCTAAATTTCTGAATCAATATCTAAGAATTGAATGAGAAGCGGACAAGCAACAAGCAAGGGACCGTTGTGTTTTGTCTGAAGGTAAACTGATTCGTGGTATTTATGTGTACTGTATGCTTAGAATAATTAGGCATAGAAACGCAGTAGGCGCGCGCGAAGTGAAGCAATTTCAAGGAAGCCTTTAAAGGCTTCCTACGTCGCTCGACGCGTCAGTACTCAAGGTCAAGGCCTACTAGTAAGAGCTCTATAAATTTGCAATAAAAATGACTTACTGTGCTGTGAAAGGGTGTCACAACTCTTCACATAATCATCAGAAACAATCGAAGATTCCATTTCACAGGTAAGTACAACCTAGCATCTTATATTCCGGAGTAAAACATTAGTTTAGGCACAAAAATAAATCGTAAACAAAACAGACGCCATTACAAAAAAATGTTGCTAGCTATAGATCAAAAAACATTTTACCCCATAGATAGCTATTTGTTTTTTCTATTTCTACTGTACACTGGTAGGACTTTTATTTGCCAGATATTTCAGGGTTACCTCCTATCTTACCTGGATTTTAAGTTAAATATGTACCATAGGTACAGGGACGAGAGAAATTCCACGGACGTAGTCCACTAAGAAAGAAATAAAGTGAAGCACTCAATAGTCCACCACCCTCTGTACGTACGCTTACGCACTCACACATTGACATCACAGTCACGAAAAAGTCAAAGATATAGATATTTATCTTTTTTAAACTGCTTAAAGACGAAGAAAGGTCACCTACCTTTCTTCGTCCACCTAGCAATATTTTACTTTAGGTTGGTTGGTAGGTAGGTAGGTACAGGTAACTTCCTGTAGCCTACCTACATATTAGTAAGTATCATGTAGGTAGGCTACATGATAACTATTAGGTATAATAAATGCGAAAGTTTAGATGCCACGCCAAGACTAGGTATAAATACCTAATACTAATATAACTACGGACGGATGAATGAAATTTCGTATAAATGTAGCTAGGCCTGGAATCAAACATAGGCTTTATCTATAATTTTTCATCAAAATTTGTTTTTGTTCACTGACTTACTAAGTACCTAGGTAGGTAAGATACCTAGTAGATTGCGTGAGAGATTTAGGTACCTACCTACGTTTAATATCCGCATTTCGATAAAAACTACTTACCAATCCCATTGTTTATTAAGTTAATGAAAAATATAATCTAACAGAAGAGTGGTAAATGAGATAGTCATTGACTCCTTACTAAATGTTAAAATTTCCCTATCTTATGGGAAAAATGTTAGTTACTTGCAACATTATTTGTGTACTTGTGTGCGTGTCGGCTCATGTAATCACGTGCCGCTTACGCACACATTGGTTGTTTTTGTGCTTCAACTTTGAGCGGAATTTTGTGTAAAACTATCACTCTATGTTTAGTTACTCTAAGACTGTATGTATCCGATTTAAATCTTTGCTTCACAGTCAAAAACACCACGAATAACTGCATTGTTTGATTTATCATTTTCCTTGCTATTCTTGTTTGTTTAAATATTTTGTTTGTGTAACTTTGAATAGTTTATTTTTTGTAAAACTTTAGTGTAGTTACAGTTAAAATTTAAATTACCTACTAACCCACGTAGTATTAAATTCTCTTTGTTACTAACTGACAAATTTTGAATTTGGCAAATTTTTCGGTATGGAATAATTAATTAGGTATCATATAAAAATGAATAGATACATTATCTCCTAAAGCCGGGGTAACACTACTTGAGAGAACACTAACCCTGTTTTTTTAAATATAGTATTTATGTAGGTAGGTACTAGGTACCTTCTTTTGGTTGTTCGGTTTCAAAATGACGCAACAAGAGCCTCATGATTATTATACTGTTTCAGTTGTGCTGTGCTATCTGACAAGTTCCCATTTAGACACAAAAGGACATTATTTCGTCGGACTTGGTGGATCTGAATAGTCAAGAAAAGACTCAAGAATGGCCATGGCAGCGAGTGAAATTGATAGACATGGCAAAGTTGACGAAATCGACATTAAATCCTCTCCTGATGTATCATTGGATGGATCACAGGAAGAACACTCGCAGGTATTATAATAAATCTATTGTAACTCCTCCCAGCAGTCTCATGCAGAGCTGGATCCAACTAAACTTTAGGTATGTATGATAGACAACCTCAGTAGCACAGCAGGTGAAGCCCTGCGCCACAGGAGGCTGCTAGTTTTGTCAAATGTAGGTACACATTTTTGTAGGATCTACAGACATTAGTTCAGGGTCTGGGCGTTTTATTTTCTTTTGTACCATAAAGGTAGCAGTCAAGCATGTGGACCTGATGAGTGTATAATAAAAAGACTGTTTTGCGGACTGAATAAGTTGTAATTAGGTAAAAATATAATAATTCGTGAGAGCACAATACATTTGGTGTGAAAACCACGAACATGACATGGACAGAATAAAACTTTTGCTATCTTATAAACAATGTAGCCAGGCTTATTTTATGTAGCAATATTTCCAACAATGGGTAGTGTTTGCTAGCCATAAAATACCTTTCAATCTATTTAAAACAGTTCAATAACTAATACCTACTTATCAATAATTATAGCAGATATATAACATCTATCAGGTATGCAAGCTTTGCTTAGTTGGTGGATACATGATGCTGATGCTTCGCCTGTTCTTGACCTTTGGCCACCGCTCCACAGAGGTTGTCAAAGAAACTTCAAAAGATCTTCAGAAATATTGATATAATAATAATATAGATATTTATTTATTCCTTTAAAAGGTTGCCTGGCAGAGATCGATCAAAGCGCCCATTGTGCAACGTAATCTGTATAAGTTCTTTCCTATCCTGTTTATCTGTTTTATTTGGTGTGCAATAAACAGTTATTGTAGTGTAATCGTCTTCCAGGCCCTTGACTCGTGTGATGTTGACACACCTGTACTAACCATGGAGACAAGCTCTCGGGCATCCTCCACAGCAAGCCTACATAATGACATTGAAGGTACCTATAAAACTTTTAATAATTATAAACTAACTCCTGCCCTTGGCTTGGCTCTCTTGGTACCTATACAAAACTAAGCTTGGGTAGTGTAAACTGCTTTGAACTAGTACCATGAGCTGTAATACCATTTGCACTATTCTTTTAAACTAGCTAATTTTGTTATATTTCTTATTTCAGCAGCTCTCTTTTTTTCTCTTGTCAGTTCTTCTCGAGATATGGCCAGCGCTAAAGTATATTTATAAAATATATTTTTTTAATCGGCCCCAACCCAAAAAGGGTTGTTATAAGTTTTACGGGTGGATCTATGTGTCTGTGTGTGTGTATCTATCTGTGAGTTATGTCTGTATGAGAGACATAAAGCACTTTGAAGGTTGATGTAACACTTTAACATTATTTTACTTGCAAGGGTTTTAAAGATCGACTTTGACCAAGTGTCCAGTAAGCTCTAAAGGAAATGAAGCTAGATATTTAATCATTTTAAGGCAATGTCCTTCAATCAACTTATAAAGTCAGAATCTATAAAGATGGTTCTAAGAAAAATACAGACACGAGAGCACGGGTTTACTCAACATTAGTATAACGTTAGGAAAACAGAGCTCCATATTTTAAATAGAATTCGTAGCAATAATCCAGGCTGCTACAGCCGTGATGAAGGAGAAATGAAAAAACCAATGTGCACGCATTCTCTCATACAGTGCTGCCAAACGCATGGCTCTAAAAGACAGATATTTGTCCCTGGATTATTATTTTATTATTAATGATCATACTGATGATGTTTTAGCGGAGTCATTATATATCGATAAAGAGGTAGTAATATGTCGCTATTTTTAGGGAACCGATAGATATTTCTATGAGTTAACAACAAGTTTTCATAAATAGAGTGATAAAAATTTTTATTTCTAGAACTGTGTCTTCATTATTGCTGCTGGTCCTACATATAAAGTAGAAGTACGCATAACACAATTAACTTACAGAGAAAAGTGTTTTTTGTTCACATATTAAACAAAAACGTTGTAGTGTATTTAAAAATACACACATATAAATTAATATTTCTTTGACAGATGAAAGCGAACACTATCTCGAAGAACCGATAGAAATAGATGAAAACTCATTACCCAGCACTATCGAGGAGATCTGCCCTGTCGACGGAACCTGCGTCCAGTGTGGGATCGAGCAACCCTGCTCCTTCCGATTCACGGACAACGAAGAGACATTATACCTATGCAACGAACCCTGCCTCAAAGCTTATCAAACAGAATATGCTGGAAAATACACAGTCACGCGTAAAAATTATATCATCGAAGAAATAGAGCCAAAAACCGTACTGTGCTCCGAGTGTGAGCAGAAAAAAAAATGCTACTTTCACCACAACTTTGATGGCGAAGATACGTATTATTGTTCGCTCTATTGCCTCGAAGGTATGATGGCTGATGAGAAAGACAAATATATGTTCAAACTCAACAGTGTCACTATTAGTATTGACCAGATCACACCAAAACAAGGGCAGTGTCTCATCTGTGAGAAAGTCAAACCTTGTGAGTTCTCGTTAGTCAGATATGGAGAACCCCGCTTCTTGTGTGAACGATCCTGTATAAAAATCCTAAATGAAAGAGAAAGCGGTCGGTACTACATCAAGAAGCTAAGAGTAAGCGAACCCGCCGTAAGCAATGCGATAGACAAGAACTTGGATGAAGGATACAAAATCCAAGCAAAAGCTGCGGCCATGGTCCAGCGCGAACAATCCTTCCATAGGAGATGTAGTCAGTGCACGCTGATACTTATGGTGGATGAGAATGTCCTCACATGGGAAACCATGGACTTCTGTGATGAAAGATGTCTAGAAAGGTTCCAGAGAGGAATCGGCTCTAGATGCGCTAAATGCAATACCCTAGTGCAGCGCACAAGCTTGGGGAAGTACTGCGTGCGTTTCGGTTATGATATTCGGCAGTTTTGTAACTCGAGTTGTTTGGATGAGTTCAAGAAAGTATTGAAGATATGTTGCTATTGTCAGAGGAATATTTTGACTAGTGCGGAAGTCTTCCTTGCGCCTGTGGACGACAAAAGGCAATATAAACATTTCTGCTCGCAGTCTTGCGTGGAGAAATTTGATCAGAGGAGTAAAAGCCCAGAGCCTGAACCGGTGTGGGCGAAGTGCGCCGTGTGCTCTCTGGAGAAAGCTACGACGATTGAGATGGAACTCACGGAAACGGCGTCGCAGCAGATATGCTCAGATCCCTGCTTTGCTGCTTATAAGTTCGTCAATAATAGTATCCCAGGTAGTTATCTACTTTGTTCTACAAAAAAAATACAAAAAAACTTACTTCTGGTAACATAGCGTCTCAAGGCATAAGGTATGTTTATCATCATAAAAGTTAAGTATTGCGACTTGACTATTGTTTCTGGGTCTAGTGAGTATACAGGGTGGCTTTTTGAAATGGTAATGGATGGTCTAATCTGGAACCCTGCGAGTAAGAGAAAATTGTTAAGTGAGTGAGTGTAACCTCGATTTACCAGAAAACAGAAGCTGCAAATAAAGTTTTTTTAATCTTTTACTTTTGCAGGAAATCAATCAGATGGGTTTTCCACAAAAATATAACATTCTGTATATTTGCATCAATGGATTCGGTTGCTCATAAGAATCAATTTTTTGAAAGATATGCTTTGTCGATAATTTGGCATGGTTAAATTATAAACCGACTTCAAATTCCCGAATACTGATAAAATGCAGCCCGCTGACGGACGGACGGACGGACGGACTGACAGACAGGCAGACAGGTTTAGTAATAATGGTATTAGTAATAGGATTTAAATTGGGACCCTTTGCATACAAAATCATCAGTCCAGGATCGGTCGTCTTTCGTTTTAGTCGATCCGCCATCCGTCTACTTTGTTAGGCCTCTTGTGTACGCCCGTTGCCATGGAAGCCAATAGACCACTGAAAATTATAATGTTATAATTATTTAGATACGTTTCCGGCGCACATATAAATTCCTCGAGAATCTAACTTTTAAGGACCCTCAAAATCAACCTTTAGACAACAACGAAAGAATCATCAAAATCTGTTGAGAATTGGCGAAGATATCACCAAAATTGTTGTAGCTAGTCATGGTTTTTTCAAAAGTTTTATGTTGTTTTTCAAGCTCCACATGATAAATAAAAATCCCGCGGGAATATAGTTTTTATGGGACTAATTCGGGATCATTATCTATACAATAGCGAAATAGTTTATATCACTATCTGTCTATATCGTCTATAATTGACGGAGAAAGCGATGAACATAATCAACATAAAAAATATGTATACTTAATAGCCAAATTTAGTACCTCCTTGAAGTCGTTAAAAATGAGAAGAAATGGCTATAGTCAATATTAGTTAAGAGTACGGGGAGTATTTACTACTAAGCATATTAAGAAAATATTAATTAATCTTTTCGAACAACTGTGGTCACTAAACCTGTGTTTTAATGAGGTTTATGCTCGGTAAAACATTTATTCCTGATGATTTTATAAACTTTACCGAAAAAAATCCACAAAGTGAAGCTCGGCTATTAAAAAAAAAAAGTTTTTTTTTCTTAAATTTTAACTAATAAGTGCTTTTTTTTAAATAATTCAATCGAGTAATTATTTTAGGTTCGTGATGGAATGGCTAATAATAATTTTATTTACGTAATGCTCTCGATTCTTTTGACAAAAAACCTAAACTAACTTAAGTACGTAAAAATGTTGCAGTTCAGTTTTGACACTTTGAATGCTCATAGCTGTTTTATTTACCTAGATTTCAAATACATAAATTTTGATTAAAATAGTAAGTGCTAACATGTTAATAATAATAATAATATAGCCTTTATTCAAACTATTATATACATTTACATTATTTACAATTTTTCACACCTAGTTTGTTTGCCGCTTGGCACAGGCCTCCCCCAGCCTCCTCCATTCCTCCCTGTCCTGAGTTTTTCTTGTCCACGTCCTGCCTGCTCCTTTGACAAGCTCATCTGCCCATCGAGTGTAAGGTCTGCCCTGATTCCTTTTCCCTTCTCGGGGGAACCATGTTGTTAGGTCTTTGCTCCATTTATCTGGTCCTCTCTGCTAACATGTTAGATGTTGCCTGGCCTGCGCTGAAGGGGAAGGTGCGGGTTCGAATCCCGTCGAGATCGTAAATTTTTGGGATTTATTAATTTCTTATTAATTTTCTATGTTAGATGTTGTTAAAAAAAAGTTAAGCCATAATATTTCGTACAAAAAAGCTACTGCACTTATTAGTTCAAATTTCGAAAAAAATAGAAAAATCTTTAAAAAAATCTTAAAAATAGCCGAGCGGCTTTTTAGGTTTAAAGAAGCCGCCAAGCTAATGTAATTGGCTCCACCTACCCCCAGTTACCATATGACACACGGTCTGAACTGCTCCGAACATCCTGATTCCTGTATATTAGGTAAATGAGTACATAGGTATGCAGTTTTATTTGCTCATAAATTGAGCTCATGACTCCATTAACGACTTTTGTCTAACTCATAGTTTTGGATTTGGCCATCCACTCCCATCTCCAAAAGACATGATGTACAATATTGCCAGCGATAGTTTTAATGCGCCACTTACTTCTGCAATAGGTAGGTATTATTCGTATTGCAGATTATAGGTGTCTTCGCCTGAGGCTTACTTGAAGCGGCTTTTCAATGTCTCATAAATACTTAACTCCACAGATCAATGCAAATGGTGCAAGAAATACTTCGAGCGCAAACCAACGGAAAGCTTCACAACCTACGATGATTCAAACCCTAATTGCTTCTGCTCTCTATCCTGTATGACCATCCACATGCACCATACAAAGTTTATAGTATCTTGTAACTGGTGTAAATCACAGAAATACAACTTTGATATGATAAGGAGGGTGGACAATGATCAGGCAGTCATGATGTGCTCGCTTCGCTGTCTGAGTCTCTATAAAAAGTTAGCGAATGCTCAGGCTTCAAGCAAGTAAGTTATTTTTGTTTTTATTTTCTAATACTATCGCTTATCGAACGCCACAATTCTGGCGTTTAATTGTCAAACGTCAAGTAAGTGGCGTTGAAGATCGATGATAAAGCTTCTACTAATTTACTAATGTTACATTCATCGTGGAACGCTGCGTGCGTCGACACACTCGCGTCTTCCCATCTTCCTAGGACTTCTGTGAGGGTTGAAAGTACGTACGTTGAAAGTAAAAGTACGTATAGTAAAAAAAAGTGCGAAGAAGAGAGGCGCAAATATGCAGGTCTCGACAGAGCCTACGCATTTGCTCCCATTGGAGTCGAGACCCTAGATCCGTGAGGTACCGAGGCTCACCGGGTTTTAAAAATTATCTGAGCATCTGGTCGAACCGAGGCGTGACCCGAGAGCTGGTGAGTATCTGGCACAGCGCATCAGCATTGCCATACAGCGGGGCAATATAGCCAGCGTCTCAATTTCAATTGTTAATACTAGTTTTAATTTAATTCTATTATTTAATTGTCATTTTCATTCTTATTCTTCATCTCGTTTTCCAGTGATGTTCCTCCGCTGACGTTGGCCCCTCCCGTGCCATCAGCTGAACAAGGCGGAGCTGATGTGATGGCGTAAGTAGATTTCTATAGTGTTTTTATTAAATGAGTACCTTCAAAAGACCAAGACGAACGAGAGGAGGTATGCCTGTGCCCTGCAGTGGAACACTCCTGACTGATGTAATAATGATAACTAGTTTTAAGCCCCTAAGTCATGGCTGTTTTAGTTTCAAGTCTAGTCTTCCCTAGTCTAGACCATCTAGCAAGTGCAAGTCTAAAATCTAACTAAAAAACTATAGAGAGTCATCATAGCGCAAAAAAAATAAGATTTAATAAGTCAATTATTTATTTTTCTCCTTATTCTGGAATGGTCAGACAGTGGTTGGCAAAATGGTTGTAGAATGCGGTTAAAGAACGAATTCGTATTTCAAACTAAAACAAAAAAGAAGTCACGGATACATGAGTGCGTTCATAGATGACTTCCGAAGTGATATCTCTGTCAAATGAGAGCTCTTGCAAGATGGCTAAAATTCGATGTTGAATTGTTCCTTGAGTGTAATTCTATACACTCAAGAGAAAAAAAAACATTTTGTACTCAATTATACCTTTCTTAATGAGTCCCTATTTGATTTTACCCCCTTTAGACACCCTTATGTCAAAAACTCCTCGGCTGATTTGGTCTCACTAATTTACCAGCACATTTCACATGTCTCATCTGCATGCTTATCAAATTTCGTTGGACAGTTATACTCGATGTGACTATTTCACCAAACACACAAATCACCTAAACTGCCGCTGAGAATTTCGTTCAATAATAACTACTTTTAGGATCAGAAGCCAGAAAACAATGATACTGGTATAGAAATTAAATAATATCCCAAAAATCTTGGAACTCGAACCCGTAACCGTCCCTCAGAATGGAAATGCGCTACCAATTGCGCTACGAGGTCAAGTAAAGTTGCTTATTAATTTCTCTAAGTTACGGGTTACACACTCTAATAACAACAAACTGGTATACTCACAAGACTTCTTTAAATCTAATAATTATAAAACAATATATTACTCAACCAACCTGAGCTTTTATTTTCAAGTAATATATTGTTCTAATAATATATTGTATTCCTTTCACATGAATGTCGGAAAGACATTCATAATTCATATTCTTAATATTTAGGTACCTACTACTTTGCAGGTTGGCAGCCGAACAACACATAACGCTAACTAGAAGTCGTAAGCGACGCCAAATTACGCCGTCGTTAAAACAAGCGGAGAACCAGAGGAACGAATTGGCGAAAAAAATCCGTTTTGTGATTCCCGATTCGCCGCACTCTGGCCGAAAGAAGGAAACCCATCGCTCAAGGTAAAATTCTGACTGGTTTTGATTTAAGGTTTTTTTTGTTATAGTGCTTACCCGCACTTTGGGTATTTCTAAGAAATGAAATAAGTTTCCAAAATTTTCGGTTTCGGCGGGACTCGAACCCGCGCCCCACCCTAAGTACAGGTGTGCTCTAACCAACTAAGCCACGAAACCCTTAGTCGGTTCAACCGAAAATCTTTAGAACCTCTTACGGACTATAGCGCCGGTGGTTTTGATTTGTTCTGGCCGTGAACGAAACTCAGCCGCCGATCTAGGTCATTTTGTCTACCACCGCAAAATTAGGTATAATCTAATAAAACCTCGAATTTTTCGTAAGATAGAACCAAAAGAATCGATAATTAAAGTCAAAGGGGAGCCCCCTTTGACCCCATACAAAAACCGTCATATTTGTGGTCATTTTTGCTTCTACTTTGTCGAGAGACTGTATGCATCTCTTGAATCGTAATAGGTAGACAATTGAAATTTCGACAAGGTGTAGATATTGCCGCTGTATCAACAAATAATAAAAATAAAATACATTTTATGAATAATAATAAACATATAATAAATTTAATAAATAATGGGTCCAGTGTCCATACCTAGTTAATTACCGATCACTGAAGCTAAGCAACTTCGGGCGCGATTCAGTACTTAGATTGGTGACCGCGTCATTCATGATGGCTTTTTGCTAATTTAATTTTTTTCCGTTTTTAGGGTTTCTTTTGCGAAATAATTATGTACGATGGTACGAAACCCTTCGTGTGGGAGGTCGACTCGCACTTGATCGGTTTTATTTTACAGTTTTAAGTTATAGTTTAAATTCTTCGATCAAAAATTTCCGGCTTTGCCGGCCCCCCTTAGATTCACAATGCGCACCCCAAAACCTTCAGTAGCAAAAGAGAAACATTTTGACATGTTAGGGAAGCTTTTCAACTAGTGTCATTTTAGCGTTCAGACAAAAAGCATGGATAAGTGCTCGTACAAAAAATGCAAGAATCACTCGTCCAAAGTGCTGAAAAAGGATGGAATTTCTTATTTTCAGTAAGTTTATATATTTTTTTATCCGTATATTGAGATGTGAGTCATATACTTGTGAAATCAGCATAAAATATTGTTGTTTGGTTTGCCTATGTTAAAATATTAATTTTGTTCTAAATTGATAAATGGAGAGGCTATTTCTTCTAAATTTTTTTTTTCATTTTTAGTATGTATTAATATATTTTTCATAAAAATAAGTTTAATATTACTAGTTGATGATTTTTAAAATAACTAGTTGGCCCGCCCTAAAATTTCATTTGCGTAGACTCTCTAATAAAAGAAAGACTAGGTTCTTACCTAGGTAGGTAAGAACCTAGTCTTTCTACCAGAAGTATGAATTTATAAAACGTTTATTTTTTGTCCCGTAAAAAAAACTCGTGCAAAGCCGCAGACAGGAACCAGATCTTTTTAATCTAGAGTGCCTGCCTGAAATTGTATTTTAAGTTTAAATTGTTGTATGTCTGAAATGACCCTTTTGTATAAATACCTACTGTTGAGACACCAATTTATAGTTTCATCAATAAATGATTCGTTATCTTTACCTGAATTCTGTTAATTAACGTCGTCTGGCAAAGAGCCTGCTCCCGGAATGTTTGAATTTCCCGCATCTGCGCACAAGCCGGCTGCCGGCCGATGTCCGGCTCTGTGTTCTCGCCTCAAAAGCCAGTTTACCATTTTGATGCACTAGTTTATGTCACTGTCACTGCCAACTACGGAAAACACTGACAGGTAATGCACAGCCAACCAAAGAGGGCCCATAGAGTTTTTGGTCAAGAATTCACGAAATGTTCGCGCGTATTTCACACCGCTCTGTCAGTCCGTTGAGTGTTGATAAGAGTGCTGAGTTTTGGTTGTTTTTGTGTGTTTGAAGAGGTTTTGTGGCAAAAAAGGATGAACCGGTAAGTTTTTGATGTGTTTTCATTCATTGGTTATAGTTTTGAGAACATTTTCATTCAAAATTGTGCAAATTTCATCAGCAACCCACAGTTTTTTTCGCATGGCACTCCAACAAAATCCCTTAGTTTTTGACATAAAATCTTAGTGTTCATACTGTCTCACCAATGAAATCGATCAAAAATTAATATTTTAACAATACTTTGGTGATAAATTGGTAGAACATAGTTCAATTTCTTCAAAATAGTGAAGTAAATACTAGCGTTACTCGTGTTTGCCGGGAGCCGGCCGCCCGCCAGTACGTAAATCTGGGTCAAGGTCAACAAATGCGGCCATTTTGCGGCACCTTCACACAGTCTATGGACACCCGTACTGGTAGAGGGGAGAGGACGTGGTGAGCCTGCTGAAGGCAGAGGACGTGGTGGAGTGGTGCAAAAAGGAACTAAAAGACCTTGCGCTCGTGACAGGTATATATATAATTTAGATAGATTATAAGGTTTTTTACACCCACTATATATTATTATCATATATTCATCTTATTATCTATTTTAGCCTCGTCATCACGAGAGTGGAAGACCTGCCGCCAGGAGAGCCGTTGGAGCGGGCTCTGACTCAAAAAAAAAAACGATGTTGGAGACCGGAGGTGCAGGCTGGCCCAAGCGGGTTACAGGCATCGTCTGGCCAATCCCCAGCACCAGTATCCGTGCCGTAAGTATAATTATTATAAAGATAAGTTAATTTCCTTTGAATGCATTTCAAATGTATCTAATTGCATCTATTTTTTAGGAACAATGATGAAAATGTCGTTGACGCTGCTGGCCCATATTGTGACCGACCCCAATCCCCAGCACCAGTATCCGTGCCGTAAGTATAATTATTATAAAGATAAGTTAATTTCCTTTGAATGTATTTCAAATGTATCTAATTGCATCTATTTTTTTAGGAACAATGATGAAAATATCGTTGACGATGCTGGCCCATATTGTGACCGACCCCAATCCCCAGCACCAGTATCCGTGCCGTAAGTATAATTATTATAAAGATAAGTTAATTTCCTTTGAATGCATTTCAAATGTATCTAATTGCATCAATTTTTTTAGGAACAATGATGAAAATATCGTTGACGCTGCTGGCCCATACTGTGACCGACCCCAATCCCCAGCACCAGTATCCGTGCCGTAAGTATAATTATTATAAAGGTTAATTTCCTTTGAATGCATTTCGAATGTATCTAATTGCATCAATTTTTTTTAGTAACAATGATGAAAATGTCGTTGACGCTGCTGGCCCATATTGTGACCGACCCCAATCCCCAGCACCAGTATCCGTGCCGTAAGTATAATTATTATATAGATAAGTTAATTTCCTTTGATTGCGTTTCAAATGTATCTAATTGCATCTATTTTTTTAGAACCAACCGACCCCCAGTACGCCGTCCTCCTCTTCGTCCGCTTCGTGACGGAGATGTTTTTGCGTTGCTACGTGCCGGTATGTAGATGATATTTTTATTAGTTTTTAGGGTTCCGTACCCAAAGGGTAAAACGGGACCCTATTACTAAGGCTCCGCTGTCCGTCTGTCACCAGGCTGTATCTCATAAACCGTGATAGTTAGGCAGTTGAAATTTTCACAGATGATGTATTTCTGTTGCCGCTATAACAACAATTACAAAAAATTTGAATAAAATAAATATTTAAGGGGGTTCCCATACAACAAACGTGTTTTTTGCCATTTTTATAGATAATGGTACGGAACCCTTCGTGCGCGAGTCCGACTCGCACTTGGACGGTTTTATTTGATTGTTATTTGTTTGAACTCTTATTGTTAAAGTTATTTTTATATTTGCTGTTAATGCCACTTTAGGAATTACAAATTTTGTTTGTTTAAACAGGGAGCGACGAAGAGTCGAGCGACAGCGATGACGACGAGGTCATGGCTGTCCCTGTACCGCGGCTAGCTCGGCTGCTAATGGAGACGCCCGACGATCCGTCTCCTGCGCAATCTGATCCTGCCGCACCTGCCGAACCTGCACCTGCCGCACCTGTGCCTGCCGGATTAGATGGACAACAAGAAAATTTACCGAGAGAGATGTACGATTTTGAGTGGAGTTTGTTTCCCAATCCTCCAACTGAACCTCAGTTGCGGAGAGAAACATTCTCGAATATTAATTGTGGTCCCACTGTTCCATCGGTTGACCCATATGACATTTTCATAGCCATATGGGATCTTCCATTCATGGAATACATCGCCTCGGAAACGAATAGGTATGCGCAACAGTACACCGAAAGTATGATGTACGACGGTAGCCTCCAACCGAAAAGCCGGATCTGCGAGTGGAAAGACACTAGCGTGGGCGAACTTTACACGTACTTCGCCGTAGTTCTTTCAATGGGGGTTACCGTCAAAAGTCGGTTTGAGGAGTACTGGGACTGCACTGGTGACATATTTTCGACACCCGGATTCCGCAGCCACATGTCCCTTAGAAGGTTCCAGCTGCTAAATAAGTGCCTGCACTTCGCCAACAGCTGCGACATGGTGGGGCGGAATTTGGATGCTTCCGAGGCGAAACTATTTAAAATTAAACCCGTATTGGACCATCTCAATGGTAAATTTTCTTCGTTGTACCATCTCAAACAGAACATAGCCCTCGATGAGTCGCTCTTGCAGTGGAAGGGCTGGTTAAATATTAACCAGTTCATACCTAATAAGGCGGCACATGTCGGCATAAAATCTTACGAAATTTGTGAATCGCAGACGGGCTATTTGTGGCGATTTGAAATTCATGCCCACCAGAAGGGCACTGCACCACCTCCGACTGAAGACCCGATGACCGCTTACACCCCTGCACTGGTTTTGAGACTACTCCAAGGACTTGAACGAAAGGGCCACACAGTCTGGATGGACAATTTCTATAACAGCCCGGCCCTCGCTCGCAAGTTAAAAAGCTTAGGCTTTGACTGCGTCGGAACGTTAAGAACCAACCGGCAACATGTGCCGGTTGAGTTGACGAATCTGACCAAAAGTAACATGCGTCCTGGTGAATTGGCGGGGTACACCTCGGGGGATGTGGATGCCATGGTATGGAGGGATCAGAACCGTGTGGCGATGATCTCGACATATCATGGTAACGCCTCGTCAACCGGGACAGATGGGACCTCGAAACCAATCCTCATCAGGGACTACAATATCTGCATGGGGGGTGTAGATAAGAAGGACCAGATGTTGGCTACATACCCCATCGAGCGTAAGAGGACCAGGGTCTGGTATAAGAAATTGTTCAGGCGACTTTTAAACGTTTCTGTCCTTAACTCCTACATCATCCACAAACAACAGACACAGACAGACAGACCTTTGACCCACCGCCAGTTCCGAATCAAACTTATCCGCTCATTACTAGACAGACACTCTACCCCGAACCACCCACAACCCTCCACAAATCACATCTTTGAGGTGAAGACACACTACCCGGCCGAAAACCCGTTCATACCGAGTCAGAACGGCCGTCAACGCCGGGTGTGTGTGGTCTGCCGCAAACGCACAACTACTCACTGTGTTGGTTGCGGCAACAAACCCGTATGCGCCTTCAGCTGCTTTAGGTCAATTCATCTTTAGATATAACAGCAGACAGACAGACAGACACACCAGACAGACAATTCATTTTAACAGCAGACAGACAGACGACAGACAGACACACAAACCCTTGTGACCAGCACCCCCGATTCCCGTCGTCCGCCCATGGCCCTTCTGCGATTCACAAAATTCACTAGCTTGTACTTTTTTACTGTACCAATATCTTTTTCATTTCCGCTAGTGTGTAGTACAAAAATTTAAGGGATGATAATCTCTACACTTAATTTCTATTTGTAACAAGTTTAAAATTTAACTTGTCATTTTGTATACAGTCAGACAAATTCGAAAAGTATATTTTAGGTTGCTATTCAACAATATCCAGTACATTTTGTTGAGTGAATTTATTGTAATTTAAACAAGTATAAAACTTAACTGACTGTTTTCAGATATAATTTCAAGCAATGTACCTATTGAATATTTAACTAAAAAAAAATAACTAAAAAAAAATTTATAACTATAAAATTTTTTTTTAATAAGGTACTACTAATTTATTGTTATATTTATTCAAACACAAGAGTTGAATCTGACTATAGCAACAAAAATCAATCTATGAAAATATTGACATGCCACATCCAGTTTCGTTGGTGGATCCTTGGCATCGTTATCATAGAGTATTGTGATTTTTTGTCAGTTTTGATTGTTGAATTTCTAAATGTTTTTGTAGAGTAAAGGGTTATTGTTTTATTACTAATCAATTGTAAATTTAATGTAGTTTTTGGATACAAATGTTTTTTCCTAACTCGTTGATTCTACTTTGTACTACAACACATAAATTGATAGTGTGTATTTGGAGTTGGATTTCAAGGGGCCCTGTATTTTGTTTACAAATCTTAAAATAGTATGCTTGGGATGTATGAAGCTTTGTCTGAATACTGTTTATGAACTACTCTTGTGACTAAAGCCAATAAAAAGCCCCATTCACTCTTGTGGAATTCATAAACAATCTTGGAACTTGACACACTTCACATCTGGGCACTAGGGTCGGCGAAAACGACCCTTTTTTTGTGATTCTTTTTCTTGTAAAAATGAATAGGAAGAGATGCTTTTGTTGAGTTTATAACATAACACCCTGTTTATATTTTTAAATAAAATACTTATTTGACTAAATAATCTTTTTATTTTAAAGTTTTGGAGGTTTTCGTACGTCAAGCGGGAATCTATCAGCTTTCTCAATCTTTGACTTCGAGTAGCAATGTGTTCATCTGTTAACAAGTAATAATTATTGTTTGATGGGTTAGAATATTTCAAGTTGATTTCAGGAACGTATGATAGTACATAGTTACAGTAGTAAAATAAAAAGAAATCATCAATCTTATACCGCGCGGCTGGCACGCGCCGACCACCCACGAAGGCCCCCCACCGATCTGTCATTTTTTGCGCACAAGGCCGCGCAGCTTACGGGTTATAGAAAATAAACTGAGTAGGTAGGTATATAATTCTCAGGAAGGTACCTACCTACTTACAAAATAAAATAAAATGAATTCGACTCCACCAATCTCTTGTTCCGTATGGAAAAAACTTGTCAGGCTCTGCGCAAACTGTCTGCGTCAAAACAAAACGTAGACAATTTTGATTGACATTTTTGTAAGGCTCTAGGAATCTACGGGGGAGGCCGCGAACTACTTATTTTTGATCGAAGGTCTGAAATGACCCTTTTGTATAAATACCTACTGTTGAGACACCAATTTATAGTTTCATCAATAAATGATTCGTTAGGATTAATTAACAGAATTCAGGTAAAGATACCTGAATTCTGTTAATTAATCCTTATAGAAAATAAACTGAGTAGGTAGGTATATAATTCTCAGGTAGGTACCTACCTACTTACAAAATAAAATAAAATGAATTCAACTCCACCAATCTCTTGTTCCGTATGGAAAAAACTTGTCAGGCTCTGCGCAAACTGTCTGCGTCAAAACAAAACGAAGACAATTTTGAGTGACATTTTTGTCAGGCTCTAGGTATCTACGGGGGAGGCCGCGAACTACTTATTTTTGATCGAAGTTTAAATTATATTAAAAATTCTTTAGATTTTCTATGGAATCGTTCGTAAGCCAAAAGAAATAAACATTATTGATATTGATATTTTGTTTCAAGTATAAACCTACACCGATGCCGAATTTCGGCGCGATCTACCGAAAAAGTAACAAACATCTATCCATTCATAACCATCCAACCAAACTTTCGCATTTTATAATTTTGGTATGGTGGTTTTCATGCACATTGGATCCACAATGGCCCGACAGTTATCATTATCGTCAGCCTATATTAGTGCACTGCTGGATATATTATGCATCTCTTTGTCTGCCTCGACGCATTGAGCAGACGTACTTTATCGGTTTTATATTTGATTGGATAATTGGGAAGGTAGACTGGGCGTAGAGTAGACTTTGTCAGACAAGACCGTTCCAACCGCATGGACAGCTCTGAGAAGCATTAACAGTGGTTTCGTAACTGTTTTAAAGAAGAAGAAACAAATTTATTGGCGCACAAAAGCAATAATGAACGTAGTTGGCTAGATTTCACATTTATGTTTTTGATTAGATAAATAGATTACTATTTGAACAAAGTGTACATACATAGCTGGATAAAGGGCCTCGCACGACGATGCACGCGGTGATGATTGTTTTGCCGGCGTGGGGGGCGCACTAGACCCCTGACCTCTTCTCCCTCTTCTCCAAGACCAGTGCGTGAGGGACCAGCACTTGGTTGAAGCCGCGGGTTGTCTGGTAATGAAGCACTGTGGAAAATAGCACACTAATTAGAAAATGTTATTGTTATTATTTTAAGTTATTGTTGATGTTTGAATGTTACCTCTTCACTTCGATCAAAAATAAGTAGTTCGCGGCCTCCCCCGTAGATACCTAGAGCCTTACAAAAATGTCACTCAAAATTGTCTTCGTTTTGTTTTTACGCAGATAGTTTGCGCAGAGCCTGACAAGTTTTTTCCATACGGAACAAGATATTGGTGGAGTCGAATTCATTTTATTTTATTTTGTAAGTAGGTAGGTACCTACCTGAGAATTATATACCTACTTACTCAGTTTATTTTCGATGAAACTATAAATTGGTGTTTCAACAGTAGGTATTTATATGAGTTGCCTTGGTAACCGTGGCTACCATTTTCCCGGGCAGTCGAGTCGAAGGGCGAGGTGAAGGGCGAGGCAGGGGGCGAGGCCGAAGCCGAGCTGGGAGAGGACGAGGTCGTGGACGTAATGGGCATGAGACGACCGCTGAAACGTACTAATGCTTGAACTATTTTTTATTCACACGCACCTTTTGATTTCATTAATATTCACACAAACATATATTTTAGGGATCTTGAGCTGGTTCGTCAGAACGCTCAGATAACGAAGCGGGCGGTCGCAAAGATGTCCGCACCAGTAAGGGCCGAGTATTACGCTCGAAAAATGGCAAAGCAAGCGGAGCGCGTCCTCTTGCCAGACGCTCCTCCACGCAAACGCGCACGGTAAATATTTATTTTATGAGTACAATTTCCGCTTGTTTGTCAATTTGTCAAGTCTATAACATTAAATTTTGAACTATAGGAACAATTCACCGAATCGGGTCCCATGTCGGCTGGTGGAAGGGACACCAGCGGTTCCACCGCCACCAAAGCCGCAATCTTGGCAAACGCTGTAAGTTCTTTCACCTTTTATCTCCTATTATATTATTAAAATATATATATGTACATGTCAATTGATAAATTTTGTTAATAGTAAAATAAATATTTTATATTTATGAATATTATTACAGTGTATTGTAAATGTATTCAAAATCAGTAAATAGTTGTTATAAATAAATGAAGTTCGGCTATGTACTAGTCTTGTTATTTACAGACGGCCCATTGTAAGGGAAGAGGCAGGCACCTCATTTTCGTCGGTGCCACCGCCACCAAACCCGCAATCCCCGCAATCACAGTAAGTTCTTTCACCTTTTATCTCCTATTACTGTATTGATATATGTAAATATATATAAATATATTAATAATAAGTATTTTATTATATTAATAATAAGTATGTATTAAATGTTTTAAAATATATTATGATTATATTATAGTGTGTAAATGTATTCAAAATCAATAAATAGTTGTAATAATTGTTAAGGTGTGATATCCAGGTCATGTGAGATATTGTAGGAAAGGGGGCAAAATCTGAAATGCAGTCTTTTTATTTACAGGCGGTCCATTGTAAGGGAGGAGGCTACACATAGCCCGAGCACCTCATCGTCGGCACCTCCGACTTTAACATGTGACTGGACGACGGGTGGCCTTCGTAAGTTTTTTTGTTTGTTATTGTACAAGATGACGGGCAGATAAATGTCAGCGTTGTATTACTGTTAATATAATTACTAAATTAATTAATAAGCAAATTAACATGTACGTTGTTTTTTTTTAAGGAAAAGCAGACGCACTCAGCCTTCTAATAAGGCCGCAATCCAGGTGCAGCAGCCCATCCAGGTAAGAAAACCATTTTTCAAACATCATCATTACAGTATTAGACTTTAGCAGAAAGTTTTTTCAGTTACTTTCAAATTTATCTACTTCAAGAGTATATTTTTTTCAGCATCGCTGAATCGGCCCATGGGGGGACGATGCCGATGAATATAAGTAAGAGTTTTTGTTTTATTACGTAAAATTGGCAAGTTACTTTAGTAAAATTAAAAAATTATAATACAACAACTTTAGTAAAATTAAAAACTTATAATACAACCAACTCAATTTTTAGTTAGGACTAAATTATTAAATTTATGATTCTGGTTTTTGTTCTTCTTATTTTTGTTCGATTGATCGCTTGAAAGTGATCGAACATAAAAATGTTATAGGTACTTGAATGATTGATTTTGTTATAACTTTTTTTTTAATTTTAGGTCAAAATCTATTAAGACGTGCGCCACAGTCCCCAGTGTCAGCACCACTGCAGCAGCTCCAGTCTCCACCACCACCACCACCACCAATACCAACCACTTCCCACTCAAATGGTAAGTTTAAATTGCGGGCGTAGTAATCTCACTAATATTATAAACGTGAAAGTTTAGATGGATGGATGGATGGATGGATAGATAGATAGATGGATGGATGTTTGTTCCTTTATCACGCCAGAACGGCAAAACGGATCTGGATGAAATTTGGCACAGAGATAGATTATAGTCTGGAATAGGACATAGGCTACTTTTTATCCCGAAATTCCTACGGGAACGGGAACTACGCGGGTGAAACCGCGAGGCGCTACTAGTATATTATATAGTTTAGATAATAATAGCGGTCAGTAAAATTTAATTCCATAATGTAAATAACAATAAAAATTAAAAATTTAAACCATACATAATTATCATCATTTAATAATAGACATTGCTTCAGATGGACCGGACCAACGGATTTTGGAGTGGCTGGAGCAGCTAAGTGATGCTGAAGAGGAGACACCTAGAGTAGATGATATTTTACATGTTGACTATACGACCGATGAGCCTGCTCATCTCCCCGACGGCTTGGACGACAACTGTGCCGACTTTTTACAGCGACAAGATGACGACGCTGACAGACTTCTGACTGAATTACTGACAAGAGACAGGACAGAGCACACAACTCTCGATCACACAACTTTTGACTGGACGAACGACAAGGAAACTTTTATGGGACGACGGGAGGACTTTGTGGGTCCATCTGGGCCCACATTTAGTATCGAAAACACTGACAGACCTCTAGACATTTTCCTGAAATACTTTGACGATGAGGTTTTCAACCTCATAGTCACAGAAACCAACCGAAACTGTGAATATTTGACGACAAAGACATATAGTGAACATAGTAGGTTCAACCGACTAAAGGAAACTGACAAGTCTGAGATAGCCATTTTCCTTGCAGTCCTAGTTCTGCAGGGCCTTCTCCCACTGCCTGTGGAGAAGGACTACTTCAAGGAAAATGGGTATCTCACACTGCAACACTTCAAGACCCTCATGACATATAACAGATTTGTAATGCTCAAACGACTTTTACATCTGACGGACAATAACGACGCATCGACTGTTGACAACAGTAAGCTGCGGAAGTTGGGGCCCCTTTTAAATTTACTGCGAAGTAAATTTAGGGGGCTCTACCTTCCGTCGCGTGACATTGCTATTGACGAATCCTTACTGAAATGGCACGGACAACTTAGCTTCGCACAAAAAATTGCTACGAAAGCAGCTAAGGTAGGGATCAAGACTTACGAGTTGTGTGAATCGAGCACCGGGTATTGCTGGGACTTTTTTGTGTACACCGGCAAAGGACATACCCACGACGGACATGACAGAGAAGACATTGACAGACAGGAGACAGAAAGACAGGCGACAGACAGACAGGGGGATGAGCCACCTGTGCCGAGGAATTTGACGGCGCAAATTGTCCTCGATCTCGCCCGGCCGCTCCTAAACCGGGGGCACACGCTAGTAATGGATAATTTCTATAATTCTCCATTACTAGCGAGGTACCTAAAAAAAAACAAAACTGATTGCTTCGGGACTCTTCGCGTGAATCGTGAGTTTGTTCCCGAAGCAATCAAAAATACCACAAAGGCGATGCTGCGACCGGGCGAGATGGTACAGAGTTACTGTGCAGACTTATCGGTCGTATTGTGGCGCGACAGCAATGTCGTCGCCATGATCTCAACTATGCATGCGGGGGAAGTGGGAGGAAAGGAAAAATATGGGCATTACAAGTATAAGCCCCAAGTCATGCTAGACTACAATCTTGCCATGGGAGGGGTCGACAAAAAAGACCAGCTCCTGTCCGCCCATCCCATGGAAAGAAACCGGAACCTAGCATGGTACAAAAAGGTGTTCAGGCGCCTATTAAACGTAACCATATTAAACTCCTATGTTGTGTTTAAAACGCTGCACCCACGCACTTCACAACGGGAGTTTAGAACGAGCTTGGCCAACGAAATGATTGCTGCATTTAGGTCACCGCAAGTAGAGCGCCCGCTTGCCGCCGAGGTCCGGGAAGTAGCGGTGATCCAAAAAGGCAAAAATCGTCGTACCATCTTGACTGGCAATCATTTCGTTGGTGCTGGCCGTTCTAAACATTTGAGGTGCGTGCACTGCAAAAACGCGCGTACGAAATACATCTGCAAGCAATGCGATGTATCGCTTTGCTTGGAGATCTGTTTCGAAAACTATCATACGGCAGTGTAAATAGTATATAATATATATTATAAAATCTTATATTTATTTGAATAATATATATTATAATAAAATAAAGAATATATATTAATATATAATAATAATAATTTATACATTCATATAATAAATAAAGTAAAATAATATTATATATATTAGAATAATGTATATATATAATTAACGAAAGAATATATATAATTTGTATGCAAATTATTTGCCTGAACACCTTTTTGTACACTAAAAAGATATCAAATATCAAAGTGCTTTATTTCCTTTAGACCATTCAGGACTCTTGGACACGTCACAAAATACAAATTACATACGTAAAACCAGGAAATAAAGTGATCACTTTGATTTTTTGTTCACTTCAATCTTTTTAAGGTAAAGTAAAGAAGCGAACAAGAAACCTTTACCTTGTTAGAATGTTAGTTTTGATATTAATTATCACTTCTTGACAGACTTCTTGACACAGATTGACAGTCTTCCCCATTTTCCCCGCATGCATAGTGTTTTACAAGCTTTCACACTGTAGTGTAAGCGTTACACTAGGTACTACTAGGCTTCAAAAAGTTAATGTACCTATACTTTTGAATTTGTACACTGCTTCCTGCCGGAATGAATTTTCCGAAAATTGATACATAAAGTTATGGATATCTGAAATGTGTACAGATATTTGGTACGGTACAATTTTCATATTTTGCTAAATAATAATGCTGGACAATACACACACATATGTTAGTCCACTGCTGGACATAGGCCTCCCAGCAATAAAAAGTTAACTGGAAGGTATACAGATATTTTGTATGGTACAATTTTCATGTTTTGCTAAATAAATAAATATTAATAAATAAATAATGCTGGACAATACACACAGCAACATATCATCAGCCTATGTTAGTACAGATATTTTGTATGGTACAATTTTCATGTTTTGCTAAATAAATAAATTTAATATTAATAAATAAATAATGCTGGACAATACACACAGCAACATATCATCAGCCTATGTTAGTCCACTGCTGGACAAAGGCCTCCCAGCAATACCCATTGCTGCGTCACTTTGAATTTTGTATTTTTGTAATTTCTATTTTTTTATTTTTGTATGTACACACTGACTTTTCCAATAACTTATTCTCTAAGTGAGTTGAACAAATTATCAGTATATATATATAATTTTAAGTATATAATTTTATATTTTTTAAATTAATTAAAAATATTCCCTGTAAAATAGCTTACTACGTAATTTACGTCATTGTTTTAAAAAACTGACACTGGTTGTAATATAAGTAAATACACTGGTTTATAAATTGAACATGCTACCCTTGAGACCGCACCTTAAATCGGTGGCCATCTAGCGTACACATGCCGAGTAAGGTACTATATGCTATTCTGTGGTAGCAAAAGTGTTAAGAACTGATTACTTCAACTCTGTTTTTTTCTGATATGTGTTTTATATTTGTGTGTTTGACTTAGACAGTAATAAACTAGATCATATGCTTGATTTTATACTTAAGTTTTACTGGCAGTTATTAGTGAGATTAGTAGCTAATAGGCCTGGCAAAAGTACCCCGTCTACTCGATGAAAATAGCTCCGTTATTTGAAAAAAAAATTATTGTACTCTCAATTTTCATGGTACTTCATTTATTTTTTCGGAATATGAAGCGCCAGACTTTGGCCTTTTCAGCAATGTGCATATTTTTGTTCTAGACATTCAAAATTATAATAAAAATGGAATTGTACTTTCGCCTTTTTATACGGCACTTTTTCACTGAGCCGTAAATTTTCAGTGGTTTTGTTTATTTTTTTAGGATGATTTTTTGTACCAACGATGTCGGTATTTTTAAGTTAATAGCAAGCTAGGTTCATGTACTATTGAAATAAATAGAAAATACACTATATTACTTATCACTTTTATTTTCAAAATAAAACCTTTTTTCCAAAACAACTTCCGATTTTTCGCCTAGGACAAGTTTGACCTCTCATTACATAATATTCTGTAACTACACTCGTCGAAATTGCTTTCGTAACTCAATCCTTAGTTATTCAACTACCTATGATATAAATTTTGTGGGCGGAAGCATCTGGCATTTGGCGGTGACTCACCGCGGGGGGCGGGGCGCTCTTAATGACCCTAGCCTACGCACCGGGCGCGCGAGTCGATAATTTAAACTTACAATACAATTTCAGGCAGGCACTCTAGATTAAAAAGAACTGGTTCCTGTCTGCGGCTTTGCACGAGTTTTTTTTACGGGACAGAAATAAACGTTTTATAAATTCATACTTCTGGTAGGTAGGTAAGTACCTAATCTTTCTTTTATTAGAGATTCTACGCAAATGAAATTTTAGGGTGAACCAACTAGTTATTTTAAAAATCATCAACTAGTAATATTAAACTTATTTTTATGAAAAATATATTAATACAATATACTATAAACGAATTTTTTTTTTAGAAGAAATAGCCTCTCCATTTATCAATTTAGAACAAACTTAATATTTAACATAGGCAAACCAAACAACAATATTTTATGCTGATTTCACAAGTATTATGACTCACATCTCAATATACGGGTAAAAATATATTTAAACTTACTGAAAATAAGAAATTCCATCCTTTTTCAGCACTTTGGACGAGTGATTCTTGCATTTTTTGTACGAGCACTTACCCATGCTTTTCGTCAGAACGCTAAAATGACACTAGTTGAAAAGCTTCCCTAACATGTCAAAATGGTTCTTCTTTGCTACTGAAGGTTTCAGGGGTGCGCATTGTGAATCTAAGGGGGGCCGGCGAAGCCGGAAATTTTTGATCGAAGCCTCTTCACGATAAAACTACTTAACGGATCAAAATGAAACTATGCATATACATACATATGTATGTAGTTCTAGATCTGGACAAACAAATAGGCTACTTTTTATTCCGGTAAAACGCGTGCGAAGCGATTAGTATTGGTTTTTTTTATTGTTTACTACCACCTATTTCATTATCATCATCATCAACATTATCTTTATTTTTATTTGTTCTAAAAGTAACATAAAATTTTTCGTTGTAGATTTTCCAGCTCGTCAGTGCCGTCGCCGCGACGGAACCGGTACGTATAATATTACATTACGTCCGAGGTCAGTCTGAATCAAACGAGGTTTTGTGCTGGTAATCGATCATTTACATTTTCTACAGGCCAACTGCGCTCCTGATTGACAGGACGCCTCGGGGCTCGCTACATGTCACGGGGATGGTGGACGTGCAGCAGCCATCATCATCAGCTCTTCAGGCAGTGCGTCCACCTCCACTATGGTAAGTTTATGTCCCTTAGAAGAAGTAAGGTTTTTTGTTATAGTGCTAACCCGCACTCTGGGTATCTCTAAGAAATTAAATAAGTCCCAAAAAACCACCGGCGCTATAGTCCGTAAGAGGTCCCAAAGATTTTCGGTTGAACCGACTAAGGGTTTCGTGGCTTAGTTGGTTAGAGCACACCCGTACTGAGGGTGGGGCGCGGGTTCGAATCCCGCCGAAACCGATAAATTTTGGGACTTATTTCATTTCTTAGAAGAAGGCTAGGTAGGCTTTTAGTTAGGCTGTTTTTTGTAACTTGACGTATTGTTGCAGTTTACAAGGGATCGGGCTCGCGGAGGCGTTCGATATGTCGGACGAGGAGGCGGAGGAGGTGCTGGCGACAAACCCGGGCCACGTGCGGCGCTGGTTGGCTCGTGGGAGGGACGAGGAGGCTCGGGAATATTCTTTTGTGAAGCCACTTAAGCCTAGTAATGTTGCAGTTGAGTGCGTTGGCAGCGCTTCGGGTGGTGTTAGTGATTCAGATCACATACCATCCACGGATCTGAATGCTAGCATCGCTGAAAGCTTGCCAAACATTTGCTCTGCAGAGGTTGGGGTTCGTCCGTCAACTTCCGGAGTAGCGGCAAATCCCGTGCCCTTTACTAGGCCTTTGGTTGCTTACGGTAGTGATTTGGATAGTGAGTTCGACGATGAGTTCGATGAACCCACTATGGAAACCACCTCCGTCGTGACGGGCAGAAATAGGAATATTCCTGATGACGAGGAGTTAGACGAAGATGTTCGGAACGTAGTAGCTGGTATCGAGATGGCGATAGATGACGAGGCCGATCGTATGAATGGCATATCTTCTACTTTCAATTGGGAAGCAGACTTTGAAACTTTCAGGGCGGTCCCGGAAGTTTTTTCTGGTGATCGTCCTGGACCTGTCAAAGACTATGATACGCCCTATGATAGTTTTACAGATATCTGGGATAAAGCTGTTATGGAGAATATCGCCCTAGAAACTAACAGGTATGCCAGGCAGACGATCGACAATTTGAAGGACAGAGGACTACTGACGACTTCATCTCGTCTACATCAGTGGGTACCCACTGATGCAGACGAGTTGAATGTTCTTTTTGCCGTTATTATGTACATGGGTATTGATGCGCGTAGATTTCAAAATGAATATTGGAGGTCTGATAATTTTCTTGAAATGTCCAAGTTCAAGAATCTCATGACATATCGTCGCTATGTTTTGCTGAATAAATTTCTGCATTTCGTAGACAATGATTGTCTACCAAATGAAGAAAGCCTTTCACCAAAGCTAGCGAAACTGGCACCTGTCATCAGACATCTAAATTTAAAATTTTCGACTCTGTATCGATTGGCTCGCGACATCTCTATCGATGAGTCTTTGACCTTATTCAAGGATCGCTTGTCCTGGTTCCAGGCAATAAGGACAAAGGCTGCACGATTCGGCATCAAGTCGTTTGAGCTTTGCGAGTCGAGTACAGGGTATTTGTACAAATTTGATATTTATACGGGGAAGAACTCGGACAGCCTCTCTGTCGCGCCTAGTACCGATTTGGGTGGCAAGAGTACTATGGTAGTACTCGATTTGTTGAAAGGTCTCGAAAATCTGGGGCACTGTGTGACGATGGATAATTATTATAATTGTCCAGCGTTGGCGCGGTATCTCAAGAGTTTGGGATTTGATTGCTTAGGGACATTGCGTACGAATCGTAGGCACGTGCCCAATGACATCGCGAAGATCCCAAAGAATGTGGCTAAGGGTACTGTGATGGCTCGTCACTGTGGGGATCTCTCTGTGGTAGCATGGAAAGACTCCAAATTGGTGACCATCATATCTACCTATCACAACGATGAGACCTACGTCGGATCGAGGACTGGTAAAGCGCTAAAGAAGCCAGTTAGCGTCAGAGACTACAACAATACCATGGGAGGGGTTGATCTGAAAGATCAAAAACTCTCTATGTATCTGTTGGAGCGCAAAAGAGGTCTCAAATGGTACATTAAAATGTTCAAGCTCCTGCTGAACGTAAGCATACACAATGCTTTCGTAATGTACGTCGGTTCGATGAAGCGGCAAAACAAGCCTACGATGACGCATCGCGAGTTTCGCTACAGTTTGGCCAGTTCGTTGGTGCACAAGCATCGCACTGGTGTGCCGGCGGCGGTTGACCGACCTGTAGGGGAACTAGTGAGGCTGAGGAGGGATGTGGTGCATGCTCCTAAGTACGAGACTGGCAGAAACAAACGGAAGCGTTGTGTTGTTTGCGCTCGGCAAAACCGAACCAAACTGGTTCATTCACAATGCGTCACATGTGGCGTGTTTTTGTGCTTCGAAGTTTGCTGGACTGACTGGCACAGTTTGGTAAACCTCAAAGGGCGAGAACGACGCGGTCGAACGAGGGCGCCATTGAGGAATGAAGCGGTTTGTTGAGGTGCTTCATTTTTTTTTTTTTTTTTTTTTTTCATTTGGGATGCTCTTGAGGGGAGGCTATGTATAGCAGTGGATGGTGATGATGTCTACGGTGACTTTCACGCATTTGTTTGTAAGTAATTGATGCCCTTTTGATAAATAGGACAATTGTTGCTTGGTACATATTTGTAATTGCCAGATTTATTACACTTTATGTAACCGTCGGTATTAGGCAGAGTTCTAGGGGTACTTGGACAGGGTCTTTTTTTATACAGGAAGTCTTATGAACAGCAGTGGA
The DNA here is from genome assembly GCA_947086465.1 of Eupithecia exiguata. Taxonomy (NCBI): domain Eukaryota; kingdom Metazoa; phylum Arthropoda; class Insecta; order Lepidoptera; family Geometridae; genus Eupithecia; species Eupithecia exiguata. The sequence continues at coordinate 3,768,787 of OX352246.1, forward strand.
CTGAGTGCCCGATGATGATTCAATATTGATTTTGATATGGACTCGATCACCCATGTAGGTACATAATAAGTGGCCTTTAAATACTTTGTTTTTATTTATCGCTGTCTCAATTCCCGATAGGTACCAGATATTATGTTCTGTCGGGTTTTTCTTTCTCTTCTAGTTTACTTTTTTTTTTTGTCATTTGGTGATGGCTGTGTCCAGCTGTGGACTAGTATAGCCTGATGATATTTTTTTTTTATTTGTGTATTTTGTGTAATGTGTCTTATTGTACACTTTTTGGAGTGTTATCTTCTTTGGTAATAAATATGCGTGTATTAGTACTATTTGCTGACGACACCTATAGTTTTGGTTGAACGCTAATTACGATGACGTTCACGCATCTCTGTCGCAAGTACTAAATTTTGTGTATATTGAAAACCTCTGTGTATAACCATGTTCTCAGGAAAATATGCAAAGCTTAAAAACCAGAATTTTTCCTCTTTATAATATTGGAGTATAAATAAAAAATCTTTATTTCAGAACAAACAAACAAATCTTTCCTTTTTACCCGACTACCGACAGGGGAGGATTATGATATTAGCATAGATAAAACTAAAATGAACGTGTATTTTTTTGTGTTTGTACCTTATGGCTTCTTGTGTGTTTTTACAAAATATATTGTGTTTTTTGTATGTCGTTTTTTTTATTTACATAAAATACCTACTAGCAGCGCCTTGCGGTTGCACCCGCGGAGCTCCCGTTGTCGTGAGAATTCTGGGATAAAAAGTAGCCTATGTACCTACTATTCCGGACTATAATCTGTCTCTGTGCCAAATTTCATCCAGATCCGTTCAGCCGTTCTGGCGTGATAAAGGAATAAACATCCATCCATCCATCTAAACTTTCACGTTTATAATATTAGTGAGATAAGCCTCCCCCCCCCCCAAACCAGGTTACGACAAATGGTAGGTAATTATCCAGCAGTGGACTAATATAGCCTTATGATGATGATGATGTATTTTTTTCGACTGGTGATGATCATGATGAGTTAGTATGGTTAGAGGTGACCCTATTTTTCGCCCGACGCGACTGTTCGCGCTCGAAATGTGTCCTGTTTTTGTAAGTCTTGGTTTGGGATAGAATTGTACCTATGGCGTACGTAGGCTTGTTCTTTTTGTCGATTGGGTATAATATATAAAATAAAATAAAACAAAATATTTTTGTCTGAATAATGGGTTTTTTATTTCATTACATCGACTTTTTGTAGGTACAACAAAACTAGAATAAATCGTTTACTCCCACCTGTTCTGTTGAGTAGTTCTGTTGACAGAACTACTGGGACTTTTTTTACCATTAGTTTTGTCCACAAAACAAATGGGAATACAATTTTCACCTGTTCTGTTGATTAGTTCTATTGACAGAACTACTAGGATTTTTTTCTGAATAGTTCTGTCCACAAAACAAATGGGAATACAATTCTCACTTGTTCTGTTGAATAGTAAATTCACTCACACTGATTTATTACATATACCAATGGTGGTCATATAAATAGAAACACCTACCTAGTCACTTGACATTTATATAAAGAAACTAACATGTCATTATTATAACATTTTAGTCTTCGATCAAAAATAAGGAGTTCGCGGCCTCCCCCGTAGATACCTAGAGCCTTACAAAAATGTCACTCAAAATTGGGTTCGTTTTATTTTGACGCAGACAGTTTGCGCAGAGCCTGACAAGTTTTTTCCATACGGAACAATGGTGGAGTCGAATTCATTTTATTTTATTTTGTAAGTAGGTAGGTTAGGTACCTACCTGAGAATTATATACCTACCTACTCAGTTTATTTTCTATAAGGATTAATTAACAGAATTCAGGTAAAGATAACGAATCATTTATTGATGAAACTATAAATTGGTGTCTCAACAGTAGGTATTTATACAAAAGGGTCATTTCAGACATACAATAATTTAAACTTACAATACAATTTCAGGCAGGCACTCTAGATTAAAAAGAACTGGTTTCTGTCTGCGGCTTTGCACGAGTTTTTTTACGGGAAAAAAATAAACGTTTTATAAATTCATACTTCTGGTAGGTAAGAACCTAGTCTTTCTTTTATTAGAGAGTCTACGCAAATGAAATTTTAGGGCGGGCCAACTAATTATTTTAAAAATCATCAACTAGTAATATTAAACTTATTTTTATGAAAAATATATTAATACATACTAAAAATGAAAAAAAAAATTTAGAAGAAATAGCCTCTCCATTTATCAATTTAGAACAAAATTAATATTTTAACATAGGCAAACCAAACAACAATATTTTATGCTGATTTCACAAGTATATGACTCACATCTCAATATACGGGTAAAAAATATATATAAACTTACTGAAAATAAGAAATTCCATCCTTTTTCAGCACTTTGGACGAGTGATTCTTGCATTTTTTGTACCCATGCTTTTTGTCTGAACGCTAAAATGACACTAGTTGAAAAGCTTTCATAACATGTCAAAATGTCTCTCTTTTGCTACTAAAGGTTGTGGCGTGCGCATTGTGAATCTAAGGGGGGCCGGCAAAGCCGGACATTTTTGATCGATGATTTTAGTAGGTATTTTTTTCACTACTTCACAATGTACATTATTATCTCTAGTTTATTTAAAAGCAATAATATTTGTTAACCAAAACGACAATAAAAATAAACATCAATGAAACAAAAAGTATCAATATCGTTAGGACCGGCAGAATGCACATCATCATCATGATCAATCAGCCTATATTAGTCCACTGCTAGACAATGGCCTTTCTTAATGAGCGCCATAGCGCCGTCTTCAGCTTGCCGCATCCAATAATAATTAAATTAACATAAAACAAATATTTAAGGGGGGCTCCCATACAACAAGTATTTTTTTGCCGTTTTTATAGATAATGGTACGGAACCCTTCGTGCGCGAGTCGGACTCGCACTTGGCCGGTTTTATTTTTGTAGATGTCACATAGCTCTATTGTCAATAATTTCCTCAGCTTATGCGATATAAGGATTTTTCGGCGTTACTATTGTATATTTTACATGGAAAAGTAGTAATAGGCTACTTGACAACATTGAAAATATACTACAAATTGTGGTCATCCTATCAGAATGAAACGTAAAAAAACATATTTCACTTGATCTTAAACTAAAATATCTAATTTTTTTGCACTTGAATAAAAATACAATCATTTTTGAATTTTGATCTATTACTAAAACGCCCTATAGTAATTGGTTGCAACACTTGCAACCTTGGTGACGTCACATGCTTATAAACATAATGGTCATCCTATGGTATTAGTAGACGCTTTTTGGTTTTTGGGTGATAAATTCGAATTTGAAGCTATTTCTGATAGGTACAATTTTAAATTCTAAAATTTGCAAAATATGAAAATTGTACCATACAACATATCTGTAGGTACACATTTCAGATAGGTACCCATAACTTTTATGTATCATTAACTTTATTTCTGTGCTTACAAAATAAGCACTTGGACAAGTAAAATTTTATATCATAAATTAATATCTCCTCTCCTCTTTGGAAAAGGAAAATCATGTCGGCAGAAAGCTGTGTACAAATTCAAAGTTTTAACATTATCACAGAAAAAATAATCAAAAATGAATGATACGTGAAAAAATAAAACCATTTAGGGTTGTGTGTCCATTTTGTCCAAGAAAACGAAAAATTATTGATACAAACACAATACATTCATACAAAAATACAAACACTAATAGATACTAACTGTTCGTCAGTTATAAACCCAACGTCAGTATGTGTGTCAGTCTGTCAGTTCAGTGGTACGTCATAAAGCAGGAGCTGGACGTGACTGTTAGGTTGTAGCACAGAGCCACATTGCATGCTTTGCATTGAATGGGGGTGCGCCTCTTGCAAACGACACACAGCCGCCGCTTCCTTTCAGCTTCTCCGGCTGTTCGGGGAAATTCCTCCGGGAAGTGAGCTTTAACCTCAGCTGATAGCCTCGATTTCCCACTAACTGTCAAAAGCGAGAGGACCTGTCTCTGTTTATGACGCTGCAAGAGTCCTAGTACCAGGTCCATCCTGAATGCCCTGTGAGTGGCTTGGGCGTTGTGCTTATAGATGATGTAAGCGTTTAGAATGCTAACATTTAGCAAACGCTTGAAGAATTTTTTGTACCACACTTGCGTACGTTTACGCTCAGGAGAGGATTTAATGTCGATTTCGTCAACTTTGCCATGTCTATCAATTTCACTCGCTGCCATGGCCATTCTTGAGTCTTTTCTTGACTATTCAGATCTACCAAGTCCGACGAAAAAATGTCCTTTTGTGTCTAAATGGGAACTTGTCAGATAGCACAGCACAACTGAAACAGTATAATTAATCATGAGGCTCTTGTTGCGACATTTTGAAACCGAAAAACCAAAAGAAGGTACCTAGTACAATATACTATATTAAAAAAAAACAGGGTTAGTGTTCTCTCAAGTGTTACCCTGGTTTTAGGAGATAATGTATTCTATTCATTTATAAATGATAATTAATTATTCCATACCGAAAAATTTGCCAAATTCAAAATTTGTCAGTTAGTAATTTAAATTTTAACTGTAAATATAGGTACTAAAGTTTTACAAAAAACATAACTATTCAAAGTTACACAAACAAAATATTTAAACAAACAAGACTATCAAGGAAAATGATAAATCAAACAATGCAGTTATTCGTGGTGTTTTTGACTGTGAAGCAAAGATTTAAATCGGATACAGTACACATAAATACCACGAATCAGTTTACCTTCAGACAAAACACAACGGTCCCTTGCTTGTTGCTTGTCCGCTTCTCATTCAATTCTTAGATATTGATTCAGAAATTTAGGTAAGATCAATGGGAATGGACGGAACGGATACGGAACTGAATTTATTGTAGTGGTTTTATATAAGCAAAATGCAAGCAATAAAAAAAAGCACAGCACATGCCAGAGGCCAGAGGCCAGACGCAGACGCAATGCCATCACGATCACGCCACTGATTGACGGACGCCAGCCAGTGTTGTCACCCTGTCTAGAATGGTGCAGCCTGTGCAATAATTAGTAGAAATTGGTAGAATTTGTAATAAAAAATAGGTAGTTCTACCACAGAACAAGAATAGAAGCTTTTATCGAAGTATAGAAGCTTAGAGCTTAAAGCTCGCAGATTTGTATTGAAACCGAACGTGTAACATTTTGATTGAGTAGGTATTATGACGTCACGATTCGATCACGATCACTAAATTACAGTGTGCTCTGCGCCGCGCGAAAACAATTCAAAACTATCGAAAATAGCGCGCGGCTAACCGATTGTAGGCATCGACAACCACACCCCGCCCCGCACGTCTGTGTCCGAACTGCCGCCGCGCGCCGTCGCTCGGCAATCTTCAATCACACACCACAGAAAACACGAGATATTGGATCGTACCTAGGTAGATAGATAATACAGCCGAACCATACATGACGAAAAGATTGTCAATTTTCCCAAGTCGATGTACGATATTGAATGGAGAATGTTTCCAGACAGTGGCGGCGTAGCGTGGGCTGAGATGGCACCCCTTGGAGCTTGGTACCCGGGGCGGTCCAAGCTCCAAGGGACGGAACTTAACGAAACGGACTCGGACGGAATCTAAAAAAGATACGCGAACGCGAAGAAGATTGGGTCTGAATGGTGGGTCATGACATGAACAATGCGGGAGAATTTATCACCAGCATTTTATATTTATTTAGTTGTTCTTTTCATTACTCACATTAGGTCCATTAGGACTTGTTATATAAAATGGTTGTTTGAATTCACTACCACGTGAAAAATATCGACATCGGAAATCATCGATATTTATCTATCCCTACGAACTTTTGAGTTTCATGCAGTAGTGATACCTGAATATATTTTCCCCAGATTTATGGTAGTTTAGTTTCAGAATTCAAAATTTCAGTCTCACATTTCTCTCATTTTTGTAGATATGGATTCCATTTTTTACAGGAATGGAGTCTACCTACTTAACTATTATAGGTATAATATGACGTATAAAGTTTCATAAATAAATAGATACATATCCAATAAAAGGTGTTTTAAAAAAAACAGATATAGATGTAGGTATTATTTTCGGTTGAGTTTATATTAAGGGCCACTAAGGCTAAGATCGAAATCGTGAAAGCTATCGAAATTCATGTTAGGAGTTACGTAATCGACTTTCAAAATGTTAAAAATGCAAAAAATAAAAAATACATAACTTTTTTTCAAAAAAAATTGTAAATTGTAACTTTTTTCAATGCAGAACTCATTATTTTTAAAGTCGAGCACGTAACTCTTTGCATGGCTTTTCAATAACTCTCACGGTGTCAGACTTGGCCTAAGTGGCCCTTAAAAAAACTCACCTATAGTATATACCCACCAGTGATTTAGTATTACTATCAAATGATTATAGGTAGGTACTACAATGATAAATATGATAATGGTATAGAATGAACAAAGTTGTACGAGATGAAACATTGTTTCATTGTGTCCACCCTTGAACTGTTTCATTGTTGGACACCTGGGGTATTTTATAATTATCTTAAAAAATAATCTACCAAAATCGAACAATTCAATAGGTAATATAATCGACGTGAATCTTTGATACATGTACAAAGCAACGCTATATTGGGGAAAACAGGATTGTTTTAGTCTTTAACTGAGAAATGAAATAAAACTTACTTTTTTGGGCAAAAATCCAAAATTACTTTGCAGACACGTCGTTTTACAAGCGGCGCGAACGCAAGCTAGGCAGCTGCAGGGGATGTACGAGGCTGTCTGGACTAGACATTCTGCACCGTCTAACAAAGTCGCATTTCAGAAATATAGCGCTGTTTCACTGTATACAGTGTATACGACTGTTTCACTGTTGGACACTCGACCCTACTCTACGCTTTTCCGAAGTTATACCTATCTCTTTCTTTATTTTAGAAAATGTTCAATGTCCTTTACTTCTAGGTACCTACCTAATATATGCAATACTAGATTACGCGGTGTTTTAATTTCTAATTTGAATCTTATTCATGCATAATGTCGTCGTAGGTACCTAACATTGGGAATTCTAGGCTAGATTTTGGAAAATAATACCTACGATCTAATATTTTCTGATCTGATATTTATTTAAAAAAAAAACCTCTTCACTTTGCATGTGTCGTATAAATATACGAAACACATTATGTTCCACGTACAAACACGTAAAAACAAACATACATAATTATTTTATAGTACCTACAGATTTCAGAAGTCATAGTAATAGTAATTTTATTTCTTTACATTTGCCAAATAAGCACTCAGGACAAAAAAACATAGCATAAATTATTATCAACCTGCGCCTCTCTATTAGAAAAGGTAGTCATTTCAGCAGGAAACAGTGTTAATTTCAAAGCTTTTTAAATTGGGTTGTGCATTGAAAAATAATTGGTTTTGTGTCCGGGTTAAGAAATAAAGTATTATTTAAACAATCACACACATACAAACATTCATACTTACAAACATTCATGCTATTGGAAAGCACTGACTGTCAGTCAGTTATAATCCTGTCAGCATGTCAGTAAATTTTCAAGTATGGTACGAAATATAGCAGGAGGACGTGGATTTTAGGTTGAAGCACAAAGCCACATTGCATGCGTTGCACTTGACTTGGCTGCGCTTCGACTTACAAACGACACATAGCCGCTTCTGGTTGCCAGATCTATCTCCGGGGCACGGAGGAAATTGCACCGGGAAGTGAGTTCGTACCTCAGCTGAAAACCGGGGTAACTCACGAACGGTCACACACTGCAAGGCCACGTTACTTTGTTCATAACGTTGCAAGAGTCCTACTGTCAGCTCCATCCTAAACGCCCTGTGAGTGATTTGGACGTTGTGTTTGTGGATGATATAAGCGTTTAAAATGCTAACATTTAGTAAACGCTTGAAAAACTTCTTGTACCATACTTGCGTGCGTGTACGCTCCAAAGGGTACATCGCGACCATTTGATCCTTTTTGTCCACACCTCCCATGTAGACATTATAGTCCTTGATCAAGGTGGGCTTACCGTCGGATACTGCGGTCCCATGGTATGTCGAGATCATTGCCACATTTTTCCGATCCCGCCATACCATGACATCGACATCTCCAGATGTGTACCCGCATACTTGGCCCACCCTCATGCCGGACTTCTTGAGGTTCACGATTTCCTTGGGAACAAACATCCAGTATGGTCGCAATGTCCCTACGCAGTCGAAACCCTTCGTCTTCAGGATGCGGGCCAGGGCTGGTGAGTTATAGAAGCTATCCATCCATACCGTATGGCCGCGGTTCTCTAGCCCCTGTAACAACCGCAGGACCAAGTTCGGTATACTACCCGAGATTACAGCTTCCGGGGTTTCAGACTCACCGCCCGAGTGGATCTCGAACCCCCACAGATATCCCGAACGGGAATCGCAGACCTCGTATGTCTTGATTCCGACTTTCGAGGCCTTGTTCGAGATATACTGTTTAATGTCGAGACACCCCTTCCATTGAGTCAGGGATTCGTCTAGGGCAATATTTTGCCCTAAGCCATACAAGGCTTGAAATTTTGAATTTAAATGATCGACAATGGGCTTGATTTTTGAGATTTTGGCTTCTGAACGGGTGAGGTTGGGAGGACATTCGGAGTTGTCAGAAAAGTGCAGACATCTGGACAACAGTTGAAACCGCCTCAGGGACATGTATGTGGCGAAGCCTGGGGTTGAGAAAATATTTAAATCTGTTGTCCAGTAATGTGCGAGATGTGGTTTTATCGTGATACCCATTGCCATGACTATTGCAAAATAGATGTATAGTTCGTCTACGTCAGTGTCTTTCCAATCCACTATGCGACTTGTCGGTTTCATTTCCGCTTGTTCGAGAAGGTGCTTTGCGTATTGTTGCGCGTAAAGGTTTGTTTGGCGAGCTATTTCCTCCATTATTGGTCTATCCCAAATTTTTTCGAAAATTTCGTACGGTTTCAAGGTAGGGCTGGTGGTGGGGCCATGGCTGCCAACAAACTCTTCCCTTCTCAACTGAGGGGAAATTGGCGGAATTGGTAACGTACGCCAATTAAAGTCGAGAAGCGATAGCGGACCATTCATTTCTCCATTCACATCATCTGAGACTTCAGGGGGGTTGAGCGGCAAGTCATCGGCGGGTTCGTTGTTGAGTACGCAGGCCGCTCCAGCCTCCTGCGCCGAATCTTCGTCCGCCTCTATGAACAAGCGGAGGCCGCGAGGGACAAGTTGGCGTGGCTCATCCTCATCGTCGTCCGACTCCTCTTCTTCACTTCCTATGGGCAGAAAAACAACAGCAATTGTATAGTGACCAACTGGACACGAAGACATTCATAAAAATTATCAGTTCAATAAAATACTACTGACCGATGTTGGAGACGCCCTCAGCCCTCAGCGACCGGTGGAGGTGGCGGGCGTCGATGGAGGACCAAGACCTAGAACAAAACACGTTAGTTTAGACGAATACTTTCTTATTTTATGAGTGTTCGTTCAGGCATTGTCATGGTTTTCAACTTACCCCAGCTGAAAACCGTTGTACTGCAGAGTTCCGCGCCCGTCAGGGTAAGGAGGCATCTCCAACGGGGCGCCCTCAGGCAGCTCGCTGCTGGCGCCGATGTTCATCCTGCTTACAGAACATCAATATTATAAATAAAATGTCAAGAGGTAAGTCACCTGGTCATGACGGCCTTATGCGGGGCCCAGTTACTCTCAGTTTTGTTTGGTGTATGCTTCACTCACTTCTACTTACCCGAGGACCTACTGAAAACTACTGTTTTGCCCATTGTAAAGAACAAGACTGGGCCAACCTATATACCTAGAGATCTGCGAGATAAGATCACGTAGCTTAGTTGAAAAAGAGCAACCCTGCGCTAAAGGGGAAGGTGCGGGTTCGAATCCCGTCGAGATCGTAAATTTTTAGGCTTTATTAATTTCTTAGAGATTACCCAGAGTACTATAATAAATAAAAAAAAATCATGTAAATTAATATTTTATTCGTGTTTTTTTTGGATGTGTAATTTATGGACAATATCTGAATATATAAACTTTTTTTCAATTAATAGTAAATACATATATAATTATTATCAAGCTGAGAAATAAAATAACGTACTGTTCAGTAGCAATGGTCTGGCGCTGACCCACTCCGGCACGGTCCCCGCCTCTGCCACCTCTGGTGCGGCTGCTACGCCGTGATGCAGTCGGTGCTACAGCAGGCGGTGCAGCAAGCGGTGCAGGCGGTGCTGGTGATGGTGAAGGCAGTGATCGTGCACCTCTCGCTCCTCTGCGCCCCCCACGCATACGAGGGCCGAGTCCGCGTGCAATTTTGTTTCTATTGACCACAAAAAAATTATGTTAAAAAATATATACCTTATTTCAGTTGTTTTCTTTTTGTTTTACAAATAAACTGAAAACGGTTCCTAATTTACAGCAAGCAGTGATGAACCTGAATCAAAAAAAATATCTATCGAGACTAAACCAAATCTACTTGTTTTTTATTTATTTCACAAATAAACCAATAAAGTGTTGTGTCTGATGTGTAATTTTTAGTGCGTGAGGGCACCAGCACTTGGTTGATACAGCGGGTTGTCTGCTAATGAAGCACTGTGGAAAATATCATACTAAACCATATCCGTCAAAAGTAAAAGATTTTTGAAAAAAAAAAGCCGTTATTGTTTTCTTATAAATCGAGAGCATGACTCCTTTCACGACTTTTCCCTAACTCTCGTGGTATCGGATTTGGCCATCATCGCCCTTCTCAAAAAATCACCCTGTATCATAATCATCTTAATCCGAAAAAAAAAGAAAGTAAGTCTGAGAAAAAGCGTTTCTTACGAACGCTGTCTTAACGATGAGAGATATACAATTGAGTTTTTAAAAAAAGTTGAAGAGCTTTATAATCAGCAACAGCATAAGTCTAACTTTTTATATTTAAGTCACAAAAATTAGTTTTTTATATTAAAAGAACAATTTAAATCGTAAAGTCATGTTTATTGGTCATATTATCAACCATTATGAATTTTTATCTAAATAAGTAAATTTATCGTCTTAAGTGTTTAAAACAAAACAATTTCCCCTTTACTGCTTATAATTTGGACGAATGTTTAAAGAGATAATACGACATACGTATGAAACCGCGACCGTGTCGTAATCTTTTGAGTGATATTTTTAATAGACTTGTTAGCACCAAGTACTAACCGAACCATCCTCATAATTTCATCACAAGTAAAAATGTTTACCTTGCTTTATTTTGTGGTGTACAATACAGAATTTTGTATTGTATTGTATTGTTTACCGCCCAACGAAATGGGCACGAGTCAGCTAGTAATCCTAATGTGAAAATTTGATAAAATTTTCTTGTCTACATTTTACGGTTCATGAGATTCAGCCCGCTGACAGGCACACGGATAGACAGCGGAGGCTTAGCATATTGATGGAATGACAGTTAACAACATAAGTTACGCCGATGACATGGTGCTGCTGAGCCCATCGATCAGTGCCCTCCGGAAGCTGTTGAAAATCTGCGAGAGTTATGCGGAGGCTCATGGGCTCAGATACAACGCCAGCAAAAGTGAGCTAATGGTTTTTAAAGCTGGAGCAAAGACCTATTCTACGGTCCCATCAGTTTCGCTGGGAGGCACTGAACTAAAGAAGGTATCCGAGTTCAAGTATCTGGGCCACTGGGTCTCCGAGACTCTCTCAGATGATTTAGATGTAGAAAGAGAGCCCAGGGCATTATCAGTTAGAGCAAATATGTTGGCCCGCAGATTCGCACGTTGCAGTACAGCTGTTAAGATAAGTTTGTTTAGAGCGTACTGTCAATCTTTCTATACGTGCAGTCTGTGGATTAACTATACGCAGAAATGCTGGAATGCCCTGCGCGTCCAGTATAATAATGGATTCAGAGTGCTGCTGGGACTGCCTCGCTTCTGTAGCGCATCCGGGATGTTTGCAGAGTCCCGCGTTGATGACTTTTACGCAATCATCCGCAACAGAACAGCATCCCTGATGCGTCGGGTCAGGGGCGGTACCAGTAGCTATCTGAAACTTATAGCTGGAAGGCTGGACACGGACTGTCCTTTCATGAAGTTCTGGACGCGCACACATAGTGCAATGCGCTTATGAAGATTGTGTGGTCCGTTAATTTAAGAAATGTTTTTATTTTATTTTATTTTATTTTACTTTTGTTTTTGTACCTATATGGCTGAAATATGTATATTATGTGTACCTATCTAAGCTGAAATAAACTAATTGAATTGAATTGAATTGAATTAGCAATAGGGTCCGATTTCATCCTATCGGTACGGAACCCTAAAAACGAAAAAACTTTTCACACAAAAACCCACGACATCACGCAGGGGCGGTGATAGTAGGAGTGAGGAGATAGTACATACATCCAGTACCGCCACCGCACAGCTCAAAATGCATTCAAATTGCATATTTGAGTAATCTTTAGATACATGTTACAGTGACAAAATTGCTTACCGCAAACTGTAAGCGCGTGGTTCGCGAGCTTATGCGAAACTCGTGTTTTTGAGGAATTAATTTAATGAGTTTAGTGACAAACCAAAACCAGTCAGAATTTTACCTTGAGCGTCGTGTTTTCATCTTTCGGCCAGAGCGCGGCGAATCGGGGATCACAAGACGGATTTTTTTCGCTGATTCGTTCCTCTGGTTCTTCTCTTGTTTTAACGACGGCGTAATTTGGCGTCGTTTACGACTTCTAGTTAGCGTTATGAGTTGTTCGGCCGCCAACCTGCAAAGTAATAGGTAGGTACCTAAATATTCTGTTTTTCCGACATTCATTGTGAAAAGTATGGGATGGTTGAGCTTTTACTTTGAAGTAATTAAAGAGCGTAAGCCCTCACACTTAGGGAAATTGATAAGCAACTTAACATGACCTCGTAGCGCAATTGGTGCGCCTAATCTAATTGCGGGTTCTTTTCTCAGAAACGCGTATCGAGTTGAAATTCACATCATATACTCAGGTTCGTAAACTCTTGGGGCCGCAAAATAAATCAAACGTGTAAGTCAACGCTATCAAAAGTTACAGCCGTTTATGCCCATTTTTTTTTTATTTTCCAAGGGAATCACATGGTCACAAAACCTATAGGGTACTTCCCGTCATGAAAATTGGCAAGAAGAAAATTGACAAGTAAAGGTAATAAAACACTGTTTTTACCGGATTGATCGCGTATATTATATAAAAAATATATATATATATAATATACGGGATCAATCCGGTAAAAACAGTGTTTTATTATGAGTTCTCGCGAAAATAACCTTAGAATATACTAAGTAAAGGTAAATGTAAAATCCTAAAACCGTAAATTTGAAGTCATTTAAAAAAAATATTTTCGTCATGGACCAAAACCTATAGGGTACCCACTTCCCGTTCAGCTAAAATCATGATATTTGTCAAGAAATAAGGTCTAATAATTATATAATTAATATAATATAATAAAATATAATGTTTAATTATGGAACCCTCGTTGCGCGAGTCTGACTCGCAATAATCGTTTATTTTTTTTGTTTTGGTTCGAAATACAAATTCGTTCCTAAACCGCATTCTGCAGCCATTTTGCAAATATCTGTCTGACCATTCCGGAATAAAGAGGAAAATAAACAATTAGAATTCCATCTTAAAAAAAATTGCGTCATTAGGTACGTCTCTTATTTTATGCCTCAGACCATTTTTGACAAAATTTAGAAATTGACTTGACTGTTCTGGTCTACACTAGGGAAGACTGGACTTGAAACTAAAACAGTCATGACGATATTGTTAGGGGCTAACAACTTAATTATCATTATTACATCATCCATCCAGGAGTGTTCCACTGTAGGGCACAGACATCCCTCCCCTCCTTACATTCGTCTTGGTCCAAAGTAGTTATTAAATAAAAACACTAGAAATCTACTTACGCCATCACATCAGCTCCGCCTTGTTCAACTGATGGCACGGAAGGGTCCAACGTTGGCGGAGAAACACCACTGGAAAACGAGATCAATTATAAGAATAGGAATCATTGATTTATGCCATATTCGTCCCTAATGTTCGGCCCACTTCATTAAAAAGTCTTTGTTCGTCCCGCACGATAATATTTGTCCAGATTCGTCCCTCATACCAAAATTATTGTAAGTACAGTGAACGTCAAAAGTATAATTTATCACCACAAGTCACAACCAAATCTGTGGCACGGTAATGTTATCTATACAGTATTGTAACTCGGCCCTGTCCTTGAAATAACTACCTACCAAAACAAAACAAAACAAAACCACGCGATAGGGCTGCCCGCCTGCAGTATTTTAATTTCATCTAGGTACCTACCTACTTGAATTTCTTTCTAGTTTTGTGATTATATATTTTAATAAATATAAAATATTATTTATTGTAAACTGTGTACATAGTTGGTCATAGGAACTAGTTACAGATTATTCAACAGTTTGTCCTTTCAAACATGCAATTATTATTATTAGAATAAGCTAGTGTCTTTAATAACCTAGGTAAATTTAATAGGATAACTTTCGAGTAGGTAATTTGCCAACTTCATAGCCGAAAGTAATAAAATGGCTGACTTGGATCTCCTCGTTATCTCAACACTTTTTACGACGGAAGTATTACGAGACGAGACTTGGCATATGTTTTTGTTCGTGTCTCACCACTTTTTGTAGGTAAGTACCTACTTACTGAGAAAGAAAACTTAACGAGTTCTTTTTAGGCTTTCGAAACCCGTATGGTCTCGCTCTGTCCGTTCTTTTCTTTATTGAATATCTCAGTAACTACCGCAGTTATCAACTTCAAATAATAATAAATTTCGTGCACCATGACTGATTTAAGGAAAAAATAAATGATTAAACATGAAAATTAAAAATATGGTGTAGTCTCAGTAGCCCGGTACCGGTAGTTAAGTCAACCGGACTTCTGAGCCGCTCGACGACTCAGTAGTTCGCTTGCCAAATTCAACCGGACTTTTGAGCCTTTTTTTCTGTACAAATTGTGACGTCGAAATTTTAAAGTTACAGAGGGGGGCAATTGTGGTATCAAATGAATTACGTACTTATCAAAACAGTTTTTGAAATTTATGTAGATTTCATACTTTTTGAAATATTATTTTGAAAAAAGTCGAAAAATTGACCGTTGGTGAAACTTCCGTCCGTGAGTGCCTCCTTATTTGGATAGGTGCCTACTTGAACAATACAGTAGGTTCACAACTCCTAAACATTCAAATTCAAAAAAATTGAGATCTCTGCATATTTACGTTGCTATTCAAGAGCATGTGAAATATGACGATGAAAAATTTACATTAGTAAATAATTCGAATTTTCATATCTTCAACACCACTACGTTGGACAACTCAGTTATTCTTGCATGCCAGAATTGTGGCGTTCGTTATGTAATGTTTATTTTAAACATAAATACCTACTTACTTGCTTGAAGCCTGAGCATTCGCCGACTCTTTATAGAGACTTAGACAGTGAAGCGAGCACATCATGACTGCCTGATCATTGTCCACCCTCCTTATCATATCAAAGTTGTATTTCTGTGATTGACACCAGTTACAAGATACTATAAACCTTGTATGGTGCATGTGGATGGTTATACAGGATAGAGAGCAGAAGCAATTAGGGTTTGAATCATCGTAGGTTGTGAAGCTTTTCGTTGGTTTGCGCTCGAAGTATTTCTTGCACCATTTGCATTGATCTGTGGAGTTAAGTATTTATGAGACATTGAAAAGCCGCTTCAAGCAAGCCTCAGGCGAAGACACCTATAATCTGCAATACGAATAATACCTACCTATTGCAGAATTAAGTGGCACATTGAAACTATCGCTGTCAATATTACACAGGATGTCTTTTTGAGATGGGAGTGGATGGCCAAATCCGAAATTTTGAGAGTTAGAAAAAGTCGTGAAAGGAAACATGAGCTCAATTTAAGAGAAAATAAAAATTGCATACCTATGTACTTATTTTCCTACTACATTTATCGGATTTTTTTCAGTAAAGTTTAAAAATTTATTAGGAATAAATGTTTTACCGAGGATAAACTTATTTATGAATACTATTTTACTATTTAAAAAAACCCGTTAAATAGTATTTATAAATATGTGTTCAGATTGCGTAAGTTTAAAAATATTGAGGATAAACTTCATTAAAACACAGGTTAGTATCCTGCAAGCACGCCACATTTGATCGAATATGTGAATTAATATTTTCACATTGATTGATTAGTACCTAGTCAACTAGTCAATACTCCCCGTAATCAAACTAATATTGAAAAATAGAAAAAGCCATTTCTCTTCATTTTAACGACTTCAAGTACTAGTCGTAGTTCTACATATATTCGGTAGTATGTTTTTTTTTGTATGTTCATCGATTTTTTCCGTCTAATAAGGACCGATTGTGATAAATGATAATTCTTTCGCTATTGTGTAGATAATGATCCCGAGTCCCCTAAAAACTGTATTCCCGCGGGATAAGTAGGTACTTATCCCGTGAAGCTTAAAAAACGACATAATCCTTATGGTGTTTCCCAAAAGGATTATGTTGTTTTTATTTGTTTTTGGTGATACCTTCACCAATTCTCAATAGATTTTGATGATTCTTTTTTTGTTGCCTGAAGGTTGATTTTGAGGTGGTCCCATAGAGTTAGATGACGACGGATGGCCGATCGCCTAAAACGTAAGACGACCGATCTTGGACTGATGATTTTGTACGCAAAGATTCCCAACATAAATCCTATTACTAACCTTAACAAAAACTTAATTTGCAGCTGCAAATTAAATTTTCTACACAGGTCACACTATTTTCACAATTTTTCTCTTACTCTCATGGTTTCAGATTTGGCCATCCACTACCATCTCAAAAAGCCACCCTGTATACTCCCTGGACCCAAAAATAATAATCAAGTCGCAATACTTAACTTTTATAATGATAAACATACCTTTTGCCTTGAGACGCTATGTTACCAGAATAAGTAAGTTAACTTTGGAACAAAATAGATAACTACCTGGGATACTATTATTGACGAACTTATAAGCAGCAAAGCAGGGATCTGAGCATATCTGCTGCGACGCCGTTTCCGTGAGTTCCATCTCAATCGTCGTAGCTTTCTCCAGAGAGCACACGGCGCACTTCGCCCACACCGGTTCAGGCTCTGGGCTATTACTCCTCTGATCAAATTTCTCCACGCAAGACTGCGAGCAAAAATGTTTATATTGCCTTTTATCGTCCACAGGCGCAAGGAAGACTTGCGCACTAGTCAAAATATTCCTCTGACAATAGCAACATATCTTCAATACTTTCTTGAACTCATCCAAACAGCTCGAGTTACAAAACTGCCGAATATCATAACCGAAACGCACGCAGTACTTCCCCAAGCTTGTGCGCTGCACTAGGGTATTGCATTTAGCGCATCTAGAGCCGATTCCATTCTGGAACCTTTCTAGACATCTTTCATCACAGAAGTCCATGGCTTCCCATGTGAGGACATTCTCATCCACTATAAGTATCAGCGTGCACTGACTACATCTCCTATGGAAGGATTGTTCGCGCTGGACCATGGCCGCAGCTTTTGCTTGGATTTTGTATCCTTCAACCAAGTTCTTGTCTATCGAATTGCTTACGGCAGGTTCGCTTACTCTTAGATTCTTGATGTAGTACCGACCGCCCTCTCTTTTACACAGGATTTTTATACAGGTTCGTTCACATAAGAAGCGAGTTTCTCCATATCTGACTAACGAGAACTCGCAAGGTTTGACTTTTTCACAGATGAGACACTGTCCTTCTGTTGATCTGATCTGGTCAATACATTTAAGGACATTGTTGTGTTTGAACACAAATTTATCTTTCTCATCAGCCATCATATCTTCGAGGCAATCGAGCGAACAATAATACGAATCCTCGCCATCGAAGTTGTGGTAAAAGTAGCATGTTTTTTTCTGCTCACACTCGGAGCACAGTAAGGTTTTCGGTGTTATTTCTTCGATGATATACTTTTTACGAGTGACTGTGTATTTTCCAGGATATTCTGCTTGATAAGCTTTGAGGCAGTGTTCGTTGCATACGTATAATGTCTCTTCGTTGTCCGTGAATCGGAAGGAGCAGGATTGCTCAATCTCACACTGGACACAGGCTCGGTCGACAGGGCAGATATCCTCGATAATGCTGGGTAATGAGTTGTCATCGATTTCTACCAGTTCTTCGAGATCGTTGTCGCTTTCACCTGTGAGAGAAATATTAATTTTCATGTGTGTTTTTAGGTGCACAGTATTTTAAAATAAACTGTATATGTAAGAAATAAATGTGCACGCTTTCTCTGTGACAGTGCTGCCACACGCATGGTTCTAGAAGCTAGATATTTGTCCCTTGATTATCATACTGATGTAGTTTTCGTGACGTCATTACCTATCGTTGTAGAGGTAATGACGCCGCTAAAGACTTCATCAGTGAGAAACAACCACAAAAGGTCTCGCCTTTCTTACCCCTGCCATTCTCACTATTCCAGACATGGACTAGGCTCGGAATCAGAAAGATGTTGGACACGCTCGACTAGACAGCCGACAAGCCAGGGCGGCACCCACCTTCTTCCACCCACATCACCAAGGCCATAGATAATAGTAATACAAGGCTAACAAAACAAAATGGATCTGCGTCTCTTGGCGGGAACACTAACAGGACACACAGCCCAACAAACACCAATACACTATCGGAACCACGGACAGCCCTGCATGCAGAAGTGCCGTGACGACGCTTCCGCTGCAAGCTGTGCTAGTAGTTTAGTTAGGTTAATAAAATACTAGTGTAAATGGTATTATACAGCTCATGGTATTACATCAAGGGCAGAGGTTAGTTTATAATAAAAAGTTTTATAGGATATACCTTTAATGTCAACATGTAGGCTTGCTGTGGAGAACGCCTGAATGCTTGTCTCCGTGGTTAGTACAGGTGTGTCTACGTCACATGAGCCAAGGGCCTGTTAGAGGAATAAACAATTATCTATAATATAATGTGGATAAACAGTACTTAAGTGAATTAATTCTCATCTGATACTTTCATCATCGACAACCGCTGGGGTAAACGTGTTCTTGAGTGGAGACCGCGACTCGGCAAACGTAGTGTAGGACGCCCTCCGACCAGGTGGGATGACGATTTGCGAAAGACTGCTGGCAGATGCTGGATGCGGCAAGCTGAAGACAGGGCGCTATGGCGCTCATTAGGGGAGGCCTATGTCCAGCAGTGGACTGATATAGGCTGATGATGATTATGACTTTCATCATCCTCATCATCAGCCTATATTAGTCCACTGCTGGACAAAGGCCTCCCCTTATGAACGCCATAGCGCCCTGTCTCCAGTTTGCAGTCTTTTGCAGGCCATCATCCCACCTGGCCGGAGGAGGTCCTACACTATGCTTACCAAGTCGTGGTCTAATACTGTAATGAAGTGAAAAACCTTGAATGTCAATATTTCTGAAGATCTTATCTGGAACCAGTTACTCAACAAATAAGTAATGCTGGGCAATCCATGCAGCATTGAGTATGTATTCCGAACTAAGAAGAGCCTGAATACCTAATAAAGGTGCTAGATAACTGATACAATAATGAATATTAGTTAAACTATATGCAATTAATAAATCCCAAAAATTTACGTTCTCGACGGGATTCGAACCCGCACCTTCCCCTTCAGCGCAGGGTTGCTCTTTTTCCAACTAAGCTAGGTACGTGATCTTATCTCGTCGACCCGAAAATCTTTGGGAGTTCTTTCGGCACTTACGCCGTCAGCGCCACCTACAGAGGAAACAATGAAGTTATCCAATTCTGCTCAAAGACCAAATTTACATTTAGTTCTTTGACGAGAGGTTTTGCCGTTGCTTGATTCTAAGGTTTTTATTTATTATAGTACTCTGGGTAATTTCTAAGAAATTAATAAATCCCAAAAATTTACGATCTCGTAAATTCGTCGTAAATTTTTGGGATTTATTAATTTCTTAGAAATTACCCAGAGTACTATAATAAATAAAAACCTTAGAATTAAACTATATACATCGATAGATATTTCATGACAGACAAATTTCTGTAGATCTTACAAACATTTGTTCATCCACTGAAAAAACTAGTAGTTTAGTTGCCCTCAGCTCTGCATAAGACTGCTGGGGGGAGCGAGATACAGAAGAGGTCTTTAGTCAGGGGTTGATAAACCCAGCCCGTTACATAAATAGATAGAAGTTTAGTATTTTATTATAATACCTGTGAGTGTTCTTGCTCTGATCCAGCCATTGATACATCAGGAGAGGATTTAATTGCGATGTCGACAACTTCGACATTTCTATCAATTTCACTCGCTGCCATGGCCATTCTTGAGTCTTTTCTTGACTACCTACTTATTCAGAATCACAAAGTCCGCCAAAATAATGTCCTTTTGTGTCTAAATGGGAACTTGTCAGTTAAATCTAGACAGCACAGCACAACTGAAATAGTTTAATGATCATGAGGCTATTTTTGCTCAGGTCAATTAGAAACCGAACAACCAAAAGAGGGTCTAAGATAAGTACCTACATATATATTAGATTTAAATGCTAACCCTCTTTGGGTTAGTGTTCTCTCAAGTGTTACCCCAGCTATAGGAGCTATTTGATTGTATTCATTTATTTCAGATACTTAATTAAAATCCATATCCACACAAAAAAAAACAAATTAAAATTACACAGTTACATAAATTTCAACAGTAATGTTGGTACAATCAAAGATTTAAATCGTTGGGGACAGTTTTATTTTCTTTAAATATACAAAGTAGTTACACAACCAAAACATTTAAAAAAGCAATAATAATATGGTATATAATTAATCAAACAATTCGTGGTGTTTTTGACTGTGAAGCAAAGATTTAAATCTTTGCTTTATCTACTGTGAAGTATAACTTTAGTGCACTTATATTAAATACCATGAACCACAGTTTACCTTCAAACAAACCAAAATACAACGAGATATCCGCTTCCTTGCCTGTCCGCTTCTCATTCAAGTTAAGAATCACAGAACATTGTTATGTTAAGAATTCACTATAATTAAACCTAAACTAAACTAGTCAGAGATATTCAATCAAATCAATGTAGGTACTCTTTGGTCAGAGACACTGAGCTGAGACCGTGGCTGTGAGAGATTAAACCAGTGTTGCCGTTCAACAAAATAAGAAGTCGCTAGCAGTGTTGCCAGATGGAATCTGTGAAAAGCAGTAGAAATTTTGTTAAAAAAGCAGTAGATTGGGAAAAAAAGCAGGTAGATTTTAATATGTTATAAATTAGTACCTATGTATTGTGTTTTGCGAGTATTTTCATGCAAAAAAAAACATACAACAAAGCTACTAACCCGTTTTTTTTAAATTTAAGAAGTGTTTTCTTTGCCCACATTCCTAAACTGTTTAGCTTTGTGGAAAGCGAGGCCAGGCGGCCTGTCGGCTGTGCTTTGCTCAGTTCTTTTCAGTCTGATTGAACTTTGATTTGTGGTTTTGGACATATATTATTAAGTGCATAGTAGAGTACCTAATAACTGGATAAACAGTCTCACTCAGTTTGCATTTTGCAAAAGTTTATCGAACGAACGAACGGACCGACCAATCAATCGAAAACAATGAACAGACATACCAAGACAGACAGAAAGAAAGTGAAAGCTGGAAGGAAGAAACGAAGGAACACGGAACTCTTCAGTTTCATTCATCTGTTTCAGTTTTGTGAAGTTTGTGTCATTGGTAACTTATCACGTGAGCTAAAATAAAGACATGGAGTCACTTGCTATTGATGCTCGGAAAAAGCAGGTAGATTTCACAAAATTTGAGCAAAAAAGCAGTAGATCAGTAGACGGTTCAAAAAGCAGGTAGATCTACTGCTAAATCAGTAGATCTGGCAACACTGGTCGCTAGTCAAATCTAAAAATTCCTCTAGATATGGAAAAAATCGTTCCATAAAAATCCACTAGATGTCGCTAACCAACCTCAGCAACGCTCAAACCGAAATATCGATTTTAGTAGTAGTTGAATAGTTGTAGTTTTATTCCTCCGTAGTTTGTTGTGATGTCTGTCAATGTCAACTAAAATTTTTTTTTATATCTTCATTAATTTTAAGAGAGTTTTGTCACACAGTGACTATGCTACTCCCGTAGGAGATCAATTCTTTATAATATATACAACCAACTCAACAAAATAGAAATAAAATTAACGTGTGCCACATAACAGTGCATGGCCACCTCCATAAGGAATGTGGATAACACTGTGCGGCTTACAAACCTACCTGAACTGACGACACAATGAATGAACTCCTCCGAAACTGCCCACCCAATACGTACGTAATTCTCGGTCTCACTCATTTTTGATAGCAGTGAGCGAGATAGACAACAAACCTTATACAGAATGTTCATAATTGGGGAATTCCTGCATGCTCTGCTTCTATCGGAGTTGCCAGCGTAACATATTGAAAATAAGATACATAATACTTGACGATCAATGTGGCACGGCGGGCGATGGTCCACGGTTGCCCTTGTAGCGACATATTGACCCGCCTAAAAGTCGCTAGAAGTCACTATAAATTTTTTTCTCGCTAAATGTGGAATTTTGTCCGCTAAACATTCATAAAATCCTCTAGTTCTAGCGACAAAGTCGCTAGAACGGCAACACTGGATTGGACGGAACCATAGAGACGTAGAGTAGAGTAACGAACAGGAGGGAGACTACAAGCAAGTGAAGTAAAGCAAGTAAGCAACATGCATGCAACGAAACCCAACAAAAAATACACTCCGCTATCTAAAAAAATACACGCCTCGTCTTCGTCTATCTCTACAATATCAATACTTAGAGTAATAAGGCACTAGAGGTGTTGTATATACCCATTTCAGTCACTCAAGAGAGAGATAAAAATATGCTTGTAGCCTGAGAAGAAATGAGATAGAATGAAAGTTTCTCTGTCTCTACCAGTGTGCCAGTTTTTTCATTGTTTAGCTCTTATAAGAGCTAAACAAACATGCCGGGCACATCACATAGTATTTGTTGTTTTCGACCTAATGATACTTTCTGCTAATTAAATGTGTGAAAGTGACTCTGCGGGCATTCCTGCGTCTCTCAACGATATAAATCTGAAGCAACAATGGTGCGGTGCAGTGTTTTTGGATGTAAAAGTGACGGTGAACGAAAAGTGCCGAGTTTGTCATTCCAATCGTAAGTACAAGCTCGTTTGACTTCAAAAAAGGTTTAAAATTTATAGTTTCATAGATTTCCGTACAGACAAGACTCAAAAACTATGTTTTAAAATAATTCTAATAAATATAACCTAAAATTACGAAAATTTAGGGTTGCCTGCACTCGAAAATAAAATTCCCCAAATGTCGTGGCGCATTGAGACATGAATACCTACATCTACATACATTCTTAAAATATGTTTTTGTTTGTTACAGATTTCCCGAAAACAATGATTTACGTTTGCTTTGGATAGAAGCCACGGGTCGCAAAAACTGGGAACCCAAAAATATTTAGTAAATTTGTTCAAACATTTTCATGTAAATCGTGAAAAAAAAAGAAACGCGAACGTATCTGTTCCCTTAAGCTGTTAGAAGACTGGTAAGTAAAATAAATAAATACATAAAAAGAATCAGTGCTACAATGATGGGTGAAGGACTGTTTGAGATTTGGATAAAAAAATTATACCTTCTATACTAATCAAATACTAAATCAAATATATTTAAATGGTATTGGGATTTGGTGTTACTAATATTACTTACAATTTTTAATACTATTACTATAGCACTATGTATAATCTTCATATTAATGCTTCAATATTTTATTTCAGGCATGTAAGATAAATACTACTACGTGAGGAACATCACGAAAACTTTGAGTTTGTTAAAAATACAATGCAGTATAAATATAACCAACAGTGTTAATTAGTTAGTAGGTATGTACAGTTTAATTAGTGTATGTACAATTTTATTATAGTATCAAGTACTATTATTATTAATTACTAGTACTAAGGTGCAATGTTATACATTATAATTGAATAATATAAGACTGAAAAGGGTACATTTTGATAAGTTGGGTAGCCAGGTACTTATAGAAATATTTTGATTAAGGCTCTTTGATAGAAATAAAGACTGATTGATTTGTGATCCTATGATTTGTGGAGAATATATTGGAATCGTTTTAAAGACTGGTCATTTTTACACAGGTAATAATTATAACAGAATATAAAATATTTGGAAACATAGGCAAGGACGTAGGTAATATTGTGTATAAGGTGTAAAAACTGTAATATAATTTGGTTTTCTCTGTACTTTTTACCTGAAGTATAATTTAAAAGTGCTTTTGAATTTCGTACTATGGTTGTCTTATCTTAGCAATACCTAAAGTGTAAGATTTAGTTACTCAGAAGAAATGTGATCTCTTATGTGCAATTTTTATTGTCTGTGTTTGGTTAGTGTTTAAATTGATTGTCTAGCAAAAATATTCTTTTCAAAATGACATACTTTTTGTATTTAGTTTAGTATTTGAAATTATGTGTGACATGTATGTGGCGGTGGTAATAAATTTAAACGAAACACGTTGTTTTATTTCTATGCTAATTAAATCAAAAGTTTACCTATTCTCGCATACGTAGGTACCTAATTTAATGATGTATGATACTAAAATACCACCTACCAGGCATAAAATTACGAACCTAAAGTCAGGGTAAAAAAATTGCATGGCAACACCACTTCGTATAGTCTGTCCCTCTTTGTGGCCACACTTGGTATACTCGATCTACGTATCAATATCACAGACACAAGCAGAGTCGCGGCGAAAAGCAAGCGGCGCCTTGTAGAAGAAGTTGAAGTTGAGAACTGATTTTGACAATCAAAACACCTCTGTGAAGTTGGCCGCCAGACTTTGTCTTTTTGAAACTTCGATATTGCTAATCGTTTGAGAATCGTTTGAGAGAGATTGAGAGTTCATTAACATCGTTTGAGAGTTATTAATTTTTATGTAAAAACCATTTTAAATTTTTGTGTGAAGTTGGCCGTCATTCCGGTAAAAATGTACTTGGACGTTTAATTTTTGTTTCATTTGTTTGAGAATCGTTTGAGAGAGATTGAGAGTTCATCAACATCGTTTGAGAGTTATTAATTTAATTATTACAGTAAATAATCATTTCTGAACCAGCAATTTTGAATTTCCCCGCCAAATAGTGCACTTCCGGTCTGCGGCGCAGGCGCAGTGAAGAAGAATGAATAAAAGGGTGAATGAAAGAATGAATGGGAAAAGACGTCATAGAAAGACATTGACATTCATTGAAAGGAATCGTGTCAGCTAAGGTGTCAGCCGTCGTTAAACTTCGCCAAACATCGTAGAGCGAGAAAGTTAGAAAAAAAAGAAAAATCATAGTGCAGCTATTCTAGTCATAATACCATTTCACAAGTTAATACTTTGAAATATGTTTAAATAATCATAAAATATCCATGACATATATTCTAAAATATAAAAATATTAATTTAGATACTTACTACACCCAATATTATTAATAAAACTTTTGCATATTCATTATTAAAACTTATTTGTCTTATTATTCGAATTCGAGTAGCGAACAAGTAGGAAATCAAATTTCCAAAGCAGTGCATGACTGCTTTGGAAATAATAATGAATATTAAGAAAAAGCTTTATTAATAATATTGGTAGTAAGTGTAGTAAGTATCTAAATTGATATTTTTATATTTTAGAATATTTGTCATGGATATTTTATGATTATTTAAATATAGTTCAAAGTATTAACTTGTGAAATGGTATTATGACTAGACTAGCTGGACTATGTATGACTTTTCTTTTTTTTCTAACTTTCTCGCTCTACGATGTTTGGCGAAGTTTAACGACGGCTGACACGGTTCGTTTCGTTGGAACATTTTTTTTATTTGACTTCTTATTTGAATTTGAGCGGGAAACAAGGAGGAAATGAACCCATTTTCAAATGACAAAATGAACCTTAGAACCTAAAAAATAAAGATTAAAAAACAATAATTTGGCTGTTTTATTCAGTTACATTTTCAAACTTTCTTTCTTGATCTTTAAGCCCCCTCCCCACTCCCAATTCAATTCGTTTTTAGGGTTCCGTATCCAAAGGGTAAAAATGGGACCCTATTACTAAGGGGCCGTTCAAGTATTACGTAAGCAGATTTATTACAATTATTTACCCCCCTATCCCCCTTGTCAGCAAAAGTAAGCAAAGCTCTCTAAAGCCCCCTCCCCCCATGCTTACATAAACATTTTTTAATTAATGTATTGTTTTTTTTAATGAATAATGAGCAGAAGTTATAATTCTAACAATAAGAAAATAGATTCTAAATCTAAAAATGTACCTAGTAGATTGGATTTATTCTTAGTCGCCGCTTGCAATTCTTCTTCAATTCTGCAACTTTGCTTGTAATTTATAATTTCGCCACACTTCGTTAACTAACTTCTGTACATTTTGTGCTTTCGTATTTGTATGAGATTTTTTTTAATTTTCTAACAATTTTTGGTATAGCTTGGATTTGTCTATTTGAAGCGACATCATATTTAAACCTTAAACTTTCGCTAATGGAATCAACGGTAACACAAATGTTAACTTGCTTTGCTATGCTTACGATACGTCTACTCGTTATAGTATCCAAACGGAACAATACACTGACAGAGGAAATTTAGACAATAGCGCGCGATAATTCCCCTACTTCGTTCTAAGCGAGTGCCTAAACGTATGCATTACTTGTGGGAATCCTTGAAAATGCGATTCGTTTTCAAGCAAAGACAATGTGTGGGTTGCCATCTGTGTAAAAAAGTAAATACCTAACTACCGATGATCTAATCATCATCAAGACCCCCCTGCCCCCCATGTCATTCAAAATAAGCAAAGCAAGGACCCCTCGCCCCCCTATAGTGCTTACGTCATACTTGAACGGCCCCTAAGACTTCGCTGTCCGTCTGTCCGTTTGTCACCAGGCTGTATCTCATGAACCGTGATAGTTAGACAGTTGAAATTTTCACAGATGATGTATTTCTGTTGCCGCTATAACAACAAATACTATATAAAAACTGTATAAAATAAATATTTAAGGGGGCTCCCATACAAGAAACGTGTTTTTTTTTTGCCGTTTTTATAGATAATGGTACGGAACCCTTCGTGCGCGAGTCCGACTTGCACTTGGCCGGTTTTATTTTTTTAAAGTTTTTCACTTTTTAACGTTCGATGAAAGTGGTTCGCGAAAGAGTCTGCTGAAGCCTTTGAAGATTATTATTAGGTTGATGAGATCACCATTATACCGCAACCTGCAAAATCTTCCGTCACTATCACAACTAAAAGGCAAATAAGATGCTGGTACTTGATATCATGCTACCTTTCGCGTAGGTAGTGCTCGAGGAGAGCCTGCTGCGTCGGTGACATCTGCGACGATGAGCAGTATTTTGTAAATATTCATCGCTATATCAAATATGTTATTGGTGGGAAACATGCAGATATAGCATTTTTTAATTTAGATTATGTATGTGTGAATGGTACCTATTTAATTGTAAGTAAAGCTAACGGAAGCATTATTATGAATCGTAATGTAAATGCGATGTAAAGAGAACTTTGATTATCCTGTAAAATAATTATCATACAAACACTTTGTAAAGCCAAGCAATTTAGCTTTTTTCCATTTAAATTTTTAATTTTAGATCTGTGTGATACCTAGTTATTAGCAGTCACAAATCAATATGCTTCAAACATTTATGTACTACTTCTCAGTAAGTTAGTCGGAAGTTTTTTTTATATGAGAAAGTGTTAAAATTCCTTGTGTTAAAATCATAATTTATTTTTCTGATATATTTCTTTTAGATGTATGTGTCTGCTTAGTGTTTAACGTTATTCTGATTGAGGAACTGATTTGTAGTTCTAATGTAAATTTAATTAGTACTTTCCATTGATTGTACCTTTTAACTTATCAAATATTATGTTTGCTGTATAGTTCAGGTAGGCTAAGTTTAATCATTAAAGTAGAGATACTTGTAAGTAAATAATTCAAATGCATCCTTTCCTAATCGTCTGCCCAGAACTCTTGACTTGTTATAGACAAAATCTAAGTAACAATTGATCACCAATAATATTTATTTCTGATCTAAGATCAACAGCCTGACATCTTCAAAAAGTAAAAGTTACTAAATTGTTATTGAACTGAGAATAATATAATTTTTATTTAATAAAAAAAGATCATTGTAGTAGCTGACCATGAAACGAGGAAAGGTGTGGTATGTTCCTTACATGTTACACCACACTATTATTATTCTTGTTACTGTAGAATGGATGATGATGATTACTTACCTTTGTTTGGAAGAAATTTATATTTGAAGAGTTGATTTGAGTTAGTATAGGGCCTTAAATGTTTCTGTCATCCATGCAAATTGATAATGGAGACAAGCAACAACACCGATGCCAAAATTGATGATTATATGGGTCATTTGCATTAAAATTGTACATGCTACGAAATGGAAACGAAACGGAACGTAACGAACTTGTTACTAATTGGAAGCATAAGGCTTTGTACACAATTAGAGGATTTTTACCTTATCATCATCATCTGATAGAAGTTAACTGGCGGACTTGAATTCTACGTTATCAACTCGCACATATAAAAGAAAACGCTAAACTTTGATTGTTTTAATTAAAAATACTTGCTATTTTAAATAAATATTTTTATTATTTTTATTTATAAAATTATTGTTTTAACTCCTAATCATAGATATAGATGTACCCCTAAAATACAAATATCAAAGAATCATGAAAATTTGACCAGTAACATTATAAATATAACATGACATAATAAATAGGTACCCACCTATCTAAATTCTCCTCTTCTCGATTAAATTAAGCTTTATATTACGCTACATAAATCGAAGTAAATTAGCATATTCAAAACAATTTGTCATAGTTATTACCAAATTAATTATAGATCTATACGAAATGTATTTATTTGTTATCGATTCTGATGATTGATTTTAGACTAAAGTAGCTTTTATTACCTATTCAACAACCACTATGCCAAAAGTATGTCGCAAAAGAGAACATCTTGCGGTTGATGATAACTAACACAATACTACACATATTTTTTTAAGTCGGTTAAGATCCCAGTGTGTACGCGACCTGCCGTTTCGTAACGTAACGAATATTGTAACTAACTCGGATGAAAACACAAGAAAAAACTGAAATAACTTATGAAACTGAACTTGAAAAGTCGATAAAACACACTGTAATTGAATGTCTTTACACTGTATTTGAAAAGCAGTAAAATTAACTTGAATAAAACGGCGTTTTCTTACTTTTAAGTTCTAAATTTCGTAACGAAATCGAACTTTTTGCGTTATGAGATGTGCACCTTTTCACCGTAAACAAAAAGTAAACAAAATAGTGGAGTTCTCTATAGTTCTTAGAAAACTGACGAGTGTTGCCAATCTTTATATATAATTCTAGTTGATTTTCAAAAGGTTTTTTGATGAAAATAGCGTAACGAACAAAACATAACGAAATGGAAGAAAAAACTGAGACATAATGTTAAAAAATCATTTTCTCTTTAATTATTCATTTTTTAATGATAAATTTGATAAAATAGTATTGCTCAGGTTAATCAGTGACGAATAAATATTTTCATTAGTTGAATATATCAGAGGGAAATCTTCCAAAGCATTTTTTAGATGCAAAGACCTCTGTGGGACATGATTAATTTGTATGGAGATATTTTTTCATTGTTTTTTGAGGGTCGCAAAAGTATGAATAAGATTATTATTTATTGATGAATTGCAATTTATACGATCAAGCAATGATTAAATTACGCCAATTTGTTAATGAAATGTACCAATTATGGATATTTTAAGCATAAAAAAATTTCAAATTTTGGGACACATTACTAGTGAGGAATGTACAATTTTAATGCAAATGACCCATATACCTAACAGATTAGTGATGATAATATAATATTATAATGTTATTTTATTATACACTTATTGTTTTATTCAGAATAGTTTGGTAGCAGATACATTTAATATACCTAACTACTAACTATTTCATTGCCAACAAAACACATGGCAACTTCCCACATTCCCACAGATGTAGGTACCTAGATGTGCTGGCTGGGTGGGTCTACAGTGTAGATCGAGTATACCTATTCCTCTAAGGTCTACAGAGTACATACTTTGTATCGCGGGATGTAAGCTGGGCAATGCATGGGTTAATAATAACGAACACTAGGTTTTGATATATCTACCTGCAGGACCTGAACCACAACAAGATAATTTTTAGCAATAAAGCTAGCACTGTAACCTTTATCGTTTATTCTATTTATCAGGTGTATTGTAATAAACCTAACACAAGGTTTTCTACAGCTGGGCAAAGGTCTCCCCATTTATTAAAAGCTGAGCTGTTTATTAGCCTATTGGCTGCTGGTCTTCTTGGGAGATAGTTTCGGAGGAGGCTCCAGGAGCACCCGGGGTCGCATCCAGCGGTCTCGTGTGTAGAGGAGTGAGTCCGATCCGACCAAGGTGTACGTGGCGGGGGTCTAAATAGCGCTAACAAATCTACAAAATCATGGTCATATGCGGAGTATATTATTGTACCATGTACACTAATCAACCCTAAACTGGATGCCAAGCCAAATAAGAGTTCATGTATTTAGTTTATAATTCTTGAATTGCTTGATTTGATTTGAAATAAATTATTATTATTATATAATGTACAATAGTCTCGCCAAAATGACAAATTATTGACTAATTTTATTTTCGGGACATCATAAAAAAAATCCATCTATTAGTGCTTGCTACCCAGTCTGATATAAACAAAAGGCTGAGAACAGGGTTGCCAACCATAGAATTTTTTTCCTCGTACTAAGCAGCTAAAAATCTCGTATTTTGGCTTTCGAACCTCGTACTTGCCTCTAAAAGGTGACTAAACCAAAATTAATGCATATCAAACTGTTGAATTTAGGACGTTTTACACAACGAAATAAACTATTGCAAGTTTCTACTAAATAAAACATCACTTTGTATTAAAATAATCCTTAATATTACTATCGTAAATAACTAATGAACGAGATTTGTTTGTAGGTTGAAAACTTTGCATAGGTAACTATGTACTTCTAGTCTCAGTTTTCATTTCCAAATATTATATCAGGAACATCCTCATTCGCATCGTTTTTCTTTTTATTTTTGCACGAGATTTTTATTTATTTTGTGAAGTTACACCTCTCTGGTTGGCGCTATGACATGTGTGATCAAGGCGACAGACAAATAATGCGAAGAACGAAATGTTTTATTTCTCGGGGATTTCTTGGTTCATGGGATAGCGAGCGAACTATATAGACAATCATCGCGCCAATGCGACAAGTGTTATGTTATGTCAAAATCTCGTACATAATTGTACGAGGTTGACAGTGCCCTCGTACCTCGTACGGAAGACCAAAAATCTCGTATTTGTACGAGGAACCTCGTACGGTTGGCAACCCTGGCTGAGAATAAATGACGTACGTCAATTGTTAATTAATGTCAATGTCATTCTATGACGTATTTTCCCACTCATTCTTTCATTCAAATGTTTACTCACTCTTCGGTCATCCACTGCGCCTGCGCCGTAGACCGGAAGTGCACTATTTGGCGGGGAAATTCAAAATTGCTGGTTCAGAAATGATTATTTACTGTAATAATTAAATTAATAACTCTCAAACGATGTTGATGAACTCTCAATCTCTCTCAAACGATTCTCAAACAAATGAAACAAAAATTAAACGTCCAAGTACATTTTTGCCGGAATGACGGCCAACTTCACACAAAAATTTAAAATGGTTTTTACATAAAAATTAATAACTCTCAAACGATGTTAATGAACTCTCAATCTCTCTCAAACGATTCTCAAACGATTAGCAATATCGAAGTTTCAAAAAGACAAAGTCTGGCGGCCAACTTCACAGAGGTAATCAAAACATTGCGGTTTGCTTTTGAATTGGCGCCATTAATAAAAGAAGTTGAAGTTGAAGTTGCTTTTGAATTGATGTTCAGTTTCAGAAATTTAATTAATGGCTATTTCCATCGTTTTGGCTAGAGTCTAAAGCTAGCTTGTCAGCGCAATGAAATAATATCACTCGCCATTTTGTGTTGTGAACGGATCTTTGCTATGTTTGTGATGTGGTGCAGTAGCACCTAAAATTTATTATTTTGTTTACATACGTTTTGGCGTAAACAAACAAGAAATTGAATTAATTTTCATGCTTGTGATAGTGTCTAGTGAGTTATAGATTTTTCTAACCTTACATCATTCCTTCAGTGATAACACTAGAAGTTTATTGATGTTTCTCTCCAGAAGTCTTGGCTCAGTGAATTTTATATTTTCAGAAACCGCCAAAATGTCTGATAACTTAGCAGGGAGAGCATCTCTAAACCCAGATGAAGTTGCCAAATCTTTGTATCTGCAGCAGATAGAGCAAGCTACAGATATGAGGCCTTTCCTGGCAGAAATGGAGAGGGTCATGAAGTCATCTAGTGAGAGTGATGATGATTCTGATTCTGAGGATGATATGCCCAAAGGCGAGAGATCTAAGGGAGACCGCCTTGTCAATGGAGTTATCACTACAAAGGAAGGTAAGTAAGATGATCTCTTCGGTGTAATTGGTTCTAGAATCTTAGATATTTTTTGTAAACAAAAGAGTTTCCAAATAAAATATACATACCTTCATATTATGTGGAAAATATTTTACAACACTGGTATCATCAGAACTAATTGCAGAAGTTCAAAACAATTTTTGGTTCTGACTGTTTTTATTTATTTTAATTTTTGATTTTCATTTGTATCTTGTCTCTTGAAAACTCGAATCTGAACCATTTTTGCTGCACAAGTGCTATTATGCATTGTAGAAGTTTGTGTTTTTGGTTTTAGTTATAAGTATAACTTAGATCTAACTTTGCTATTACTCTGTTGATTTCTGTTATTGCTATCAGATTAAGTGAAGTTTTCATTCAAAAATGCATGTGTTTACATAAAATAACTTGGATTCTTAAGCCAAGTATGTATAAAATTATAAAAAAACGAAAAATAAACTGGGCCCAGTATCTCAAGCTCTGCTTGCTTTGGAGCTGAAAAAGAATTTGTGAGAAATGACCAGCATTATGGAAAGAAATAAATTGTAAGTAATAGCTGGCTCAGAATCTGTACTCTTGGATGGACCAGCGTGGGTAAAATATTTCAAGTTTTTTTAGGTTTTATATTATTATAAGTCTACCTTATAGGGTACCATATCCCAAGGGGGACAATGGGACCCTATTACCACAGTATAAATATATAACATACAGTAGGATGCCTTTGATCTCACGGTTAATGCTGAAAAGTAACACCACAACATATGCCTACTAATTAACAAAAATTAATTCTTACTAAAAAAAGGCAAAATAATTTGAAAAGAAAATTATTCGCCGAATTAAAATGTACCTAATTAAAAAAGCCTACTATATACTTATCTGGTATTGAAATTATTTACCATGTAAGTAAATCTTGGATGGGACAGTAAGGAGAGCTACCTTTTTAGTCCTGTTTCTATAATTTGGAAGATGGTTTAATTTTTCATCGTTATGGTTTCATTTTCGAAAAATCAATATCGGTGTAGATAAAATGGAGTCATTTACAAAACCAAAACGGCGGATTTTTTTCAATCGATTTTTACTTGTAACTTTTCTGATAGAGTTATGCAAGTTGGATTTGCCATCTTGGATTTGAACAAACACCTCATATCCGAAATCTACGCCCTCAAGTTAGTCAAAAACGATACCCTTATGTAAAAATTGAAATACAATTAATATCCACCATCTTGGACTAGAAAAAACCCCGCATATTCGTAATGTACAAGTTATCATCTTCCCTACACAACGGTCGAGCTAAACTAGCGAACAAACTTCGCGTCGTCGTATACACCAATATAAAATCAACTATCTATGGGTCAGCTCTGAAAATTATGCCATCAAAAAAGCCAAAAGTCTTTTCGTCTTTCTTTAGGCTTA
Organism: Eupithecia exiguata; assembly: GCA_947086465.1. Taxonomy (NCBI): domain Eukaryota; kingdom Metazoa; phylum Arthropoda; class Insecta; order Lepidoptera; family Geometridae; genus Eupithecia; species Eupithecia exiguata. The sequence goes on from OX352246.1 coordinate 3,802,857, forward strand.
CTAAATAATCTGCCAGCAGTCTTTCGCAAATCGTCATCCCACCTGGTCGGAGGGCGTCCTACACTAAGTTTGTAGAGTCGCCGTCTCCACTCAAGAACACGTTTACCCCAGCGGTTCGGTTGGTCGGTTTGTCGGTTCTTATCGAGATCTGGCCAGCCCACTGCCACTTCAGCTTGCTAATCCTTTGATTTAAGGTTTTTTTTAGGGTGGGGCGCGGTTTCGAGTCCCGCCGAAACCGGAAAGTTTTGGTTACTTAACTTATTTCATTCCTTTTATTTAAGTTGATAACCTTGGTTCTCTGTAAACTATCAAAGCCAAAGTTTTTCTACCAATCCTTTACGATTTTTAAGTTATTATGAGAAAACCTTTAAACCCCCCCAAAAATACGTTCTTAGCTTACGTCCTAAAAGAAAACTCCATGCAAAATTTCAGCTTCGTAGCTCTTGTAACTTCAGAGTTCCCTTGATATCTCTTCTATATATTTATTTATGTATAAAAACAAAATAAAATAAAACAATTACAACTAGTATAATATACACATAATATCTATTGCCTAAAATGCTAAAAAGTATCTATGTAGCATAATGTCGCCCGTCCCTACAGCTATTCGTTCGAAGCATTGGATTCCTGCCCCCACCACCCAATTTCGGGAGTGGGTGCAGTCGCCGGAATAACTGTGCTAATTCATTTACCTACTATGTCGTGTTGAAGGACGGTAAATTACTGGGGGTACCGATGCGATGGTTATTGGATCCATGAATGAGTAAATGCAAAATGTAATGTATGTGTATGGGCTGATATGATGTGATGCTGATGAATGTATGAAATACACTAAATACTAAAGTTTTTTGCTAATGTAGTAGTTATTTATTATTATTATTATAAGCCTACAGGATCCCACTGCAGGGCAAGGGCCTCCCTTAGTAGTTGTTTATGTAGATATAAATAGATATACCTAGATAAGTAAGTTTATTTTCTCGATAGGGCGATGTGGTCGCTGATCGACAAAGTCCCTTTATTTCTACTTTTAAATTGAAAAAAAAAACGCGAAGTGTTTTGATAATTTTAGATTTCAATTTGATACTATCTCTATGTATATTGATATATTCCCAACCGCCCCATTAACCTCCCCATCAATGGGGTGGTTGAAAAAAAAATCCCATCCGCCCCATTACTCAAGTCAATGGGGTGGATGGCATTTTCTGCCCCATTGACTTTTTAGATAAAAAGAATAGAAATATTAAATCTCGCTATTCATATATTTATTTTGCTATTCACATAATTGAGTATTAGTAGGAACAGTCGGAAATCAAAAGGCCAACTTATTTGAGCTAATCAAGTTCGTGTTTATTGTCAATAACATTTTAATCCAAACCGCAACCTCCTGCATCGCAGGCAGACCTTCACCCACCGCGCCACAGAGGACGTCCAATATAATATTTGATACTTAATTCACTACAAGCTATTGAAAATTTTTCGAGGCGAGAATCGAATCCGCATTCTCCTGCGTCGCAGGCGGACCTTCGCCTGCTATGCCACAGAGGTCGTGAATTGTTTCTTTTCTAATTTCCCTATCCTCATGGTTTGTATTAAATTTAAATAAGTATCTTCTTACGATTCTGATGAGGATATTATTCCACATTACACACGTAAAATGTCTTAATAGAACAATTTTAGTTTTGTTTTTTAAATAAACATGCTGAACAATTCAACAGCATCATCTAGCCCCAAATTAAGCAGAGCTTGTGTTATAGGTACTAGATAACTGATATACATAATATAATACAATCTTAGATAGATATTTTTATGTAGTAATTGGACACAAAATGTAACGTTGGCATATTTGTATCGTATCTAGTCGTTAACGCCAGGTAGCCTCCTTAGGGGGCTGGGAGGTGGTGTTCAGCGTTGCTAAGTGACAGTTGCCTACCCATTTGCAGCCTAGGTATAATGGTAGGTAGGCTAGGTAGATTTAGGGTGGGTCGTTCAGTGTAAATGTAAAGCCATTAAGAATTCTTCAAAGGGTACTTCAATTTAATATGAAAAATGAAAAGTTTATTTTGAAAAACACGAAAAGGACAAAGCTCTGGGCAGCTCTGCCTCCTGTTGTTATAAAAACTGTTACTGAAGGCAGCATTTTCCCCAGCACAATGTTTGTAGTTATCTTCGCTTTTGCAATGTATAAATAAATTTTTAATTTAATAATAGAGAAAAATTATATTGAACGTACTTTAAATCGTATCCATTGCCGATCGCCGCTAAAGACAAAAGGAGATTCAACATTTTCTTTAGTTTTTATTCATTATCAAAATGCAGCTAATAAGCTGCGAAAATAGTAAGAGTGTGAATGCAACCTAACTATTTCTCCCGCCAAGTGCGAGTGCCAAGTCAAGACTTGGTATTACCGCATTGCACTAAACAATCTTATTTAATATGTAATAATATGTATTACTTGTGAGATGATCATGGCAGTGACTAACCTCTAAAATCTAAGATTTAACAAGTATTTGAAATGTCCATAAATATATGTATATTTTATCAAAAAACTGAGAAGGGTGTGTTAACCTGTTTAGATATTAAATTCCTTAAATCAAAAATAGCGATATACATAAATTTAATACAAGAAATAAGAATAAACTCGCTATGCCCACAACTAGGTTACACAAGATTAACGTATCTTTTAAAGGGCAATGTATACGCTTCTACAACAAAACTCCAAGTGAGTTTTGCAAAAATTGTCAATAAATAAATTCAAACAAATTGTTAAACACATCCTTTGTAAAAAGGCCTACTATAAAATATTAGATTATCTAGAGGATAAAAAAACTTGGGACGACTTTTGCTCCAACTCGAAAACTAACATTCTAACAAGGTAAAGGTTTCTTGTCCGCTTCTTTACTTTACCTTAAAAACATTAAAGTGAACAAAAAATCAAAGTGATCACTTTATTTCCTAGTTTTACTTATTGTAATCTGAGTTTTGTGACGTGTCCAAGAGTCCTGTAAGGTCTAAAGGAAATAAAGCACTTTGAATTTTGAATTTTATGGTAGCTTAGAGGCTCGCTCCCACCTTAAAAACGAATTTGAACGTACCCAGATACACTTATGAACACATCTGAATTACCTACCTGCAGGAGGGCGCGTGGAGAGCGATCATATTCACTCCCGTCTGTACAAACAAGATTCGCAAAAGGGGGAGGAAGCCGGAGTGGGTGGCAAACTGTTGAGCTTTGAAACACTCTCCCCCTTCGTTAAAAGCGAGAATTTCTCGTTAGTTTTTATTTTGCTGTCAGTAATAATAACGAAATAATTGACTCTACGCTTGCCAGCTTGTAAAATAATTAGCTATTGCTCGCGGAATCGCTCACGTTCTTGTAAAGTAAAACGTTACGCAAAAGAAAATCACACTACTATTTTAAATGCGAAAGTTTGGATGGATGGATGGAAGTTTGTTGCTTCTTCATGGCAGAACTACTGAACGGATCGGGCTGAATGCATAGATGTAGGTCGGAGCCTGGAATGGACTACTTTTTAGGGTTCCGTACCCAAAGGGTAAAACGGGACCCTATTACTAAGACTCCGTTGTCCGTCTGTCTCGTCTGTCATCAGGCTGTATCTCATGAACCGTGATAGTTAGACAGTTAAAATTTTCACAGATTATGTATTTCTGTTGCCGCTATAACAACAAATACTAAAAACAGAATAAAATCAATATTTAAGGGGGGGTCCCATACAACAAACGTGATTTTTTTTGCCGTTTTTATAAATAATGGTACGGAACCCTTCGTGCGCGAGTCCGGCTCTCACGGGTTAAGGTTATACACTTTCTTTTCTTCTAATGTAAAACATCAAAAAGTGTGCTAGTAATAAGTAAATAATAATCGTCAAACACTTATCACCACTCGCCACACCTAACGTCTCGGATATTGGGTCTCGGAAATCACATGCGAAGCCGCGGAGAATACCTAACTTTCCTATATATTTTTTCATCTATTAGGGTAGGTATACAATGGATAAGATACATTACACATTACATACATTTAATTTCGTGACCGTGATGTCTGGAGGGATTGTGGGGAGGCCTTTGTCCAACAGTGGGTTGGTGATCTTCTTGACAGCCCGATCCTCTTCCATTCTATAAGCGTATATTCTAAACTTATAGTAAACCGTCCGTAATAAATGCCAGTTTTAATCTCAATGCTATTTCCAACGAACTCAAAGGGATGCATGCCCTACGGAGGGATGAGTAACCACCCCCAGGCGTGGTACAGGGGGGTGACGCCGTTGCATACCTCTCGAATCAATATTCCCGGGGATCATAAATCCTTCGTCAGTCAGTCTGATTTCACTAGCGTCCGTTGCAACCCGTGCAACATCCTGTCACTTACATCTTTGCATTCGTTTATTTAGCTCTTATAGTCTAAACAGCTCTCAAAATTGCCTTTAGTTAACTTATTTTCCTTTTTAAACATGATTCAACTTATAATTTCAAGTTTAATATGTGTGTGTCCCTATTTCCTAAAGTTTTACTTGCGGAATGTTTTATATTTCTTTTCTAATAGTGTCGTATATGAAATTCATCCTGATTTTAATTGCTCCACGTCTTCGACGAAATTAAACGCTGACTAAACTTTCGGCGTGAAAAAAGAACAGTGTTTGGATAAGGAAAAATTTAGGTACCTGTGACACAGGCCTTTCTCGCAGAGACCAGTAAAAGAACTACATTACAGTTGAGAAATTCGAACCTCAAAAATAATTTTGGAAACTTTTTGTGACGGTTTTTTTTAAAATTTCATATTTTGTGGATTGGTTTATGGTAAGTACTTGTGTTTCTCTGAAGGATATAATTCGTAACGAATACATCCGACAGAGAACTAGGGTTATCGACATAGCTAAAAGGATTAGCAAGCTGAAGTGGCAGTGGGCTGGCCATATCTCGAAAAGAACCGACAACCGCTGGGGTAAACGTGTTCTTGAGTGGAAACCACGACTCGGCAAACGTAGTGTAGGACGCCCTCCGACCAGGTGGGATGATGATTTGTGAAAGAATGCTGGCAGATGCTGGATGCGTCAAGCTGAAGACAGGGTGCTATGGCGCTCATTAGGGGAGGCCTATGTCCAACAGTGGACTACTATAGGCTGATGATTATGATGAAGTACTTGCCGATATCATTCATTACTTATTCCTTAACGGCCTTTAAGCGGAAGTTTACAATCGTGGAAACATGACTATTAGCTGTTAATGCGTTAAACTGTATGAATCAATAATCGAACTCTTGATTTCCATCAGTACAATAAATGTACACTTTATACAAAGTAAAATAATACATACAGTCGAACATAGTCCTCTTTTGTTTTTCGTTTCGTAGATTAAAAATTCACGCGTGGGTAGAACCGAAGATCTACAACACATAAATACAAATCAAACTCAAAAATTGATGCAATAAAAAATGCGCTTTTCATTTTGTGATGTTTTTCGATCTCTCTCACCCTTGTGGGAGGAAATTTGTCGTAATGGAGGTCTTGGTTCTCATTATCCAGGTCAGGGAAAGGCGAAATATAAGGAAACAGCCTCGGCCCACACCTACGTCAAGCGAAATTGAGATAGGTCGCTGAATGGGGTCACGGGTAACCCTGTTACGTGTAACAGTATTAGGGTTGATTTTGTGTCGGTTTGTTTGAGCTTTGAGTTTGTGTCGTCTATTTTTCGCTTAAAATCTTGCTAGAGTAGGACTAGGGTAGGCAGATTAGCTAAATTTAACTTCGTAACTCCCGAATAAAACGCATCTCTGGTTTAAGCGCGTTTGAGACGCGCTTAAACCTGAGATGCGTTTTATTCGGGAGTTAGATGTGCTTAAATGTGAGTTGCGTTTGGAGTATTCGGAAGTCCATACTTATTTATGAGAAGAGTAACGAGTTTTATGTGTAAATAAGTATTTATAAGCGAGGGTTTAGTTAGGTAATTATTAAGCTGTTTAAGTATAAAATTTGACTTGTCTAAGTGCTTATTTTGTAAGCCTAAAGAAATAAAGTTATTGAATTTTGTTTTTTTTTTGAATTTTGAATTTTTTTAAACTAAGCTTTGGATTCGGGAAGCTTTAACGGAGAGTTAGATTATCATAACTTCTTATTATCTGAGTATACCTAGTGCTGGTGAATTTCTGTATATTTACGATATTGGGATACTTATACAGGGTTCCCGTCTATTATCTTCAGATGCTAAGCTAGTATTATTAACGAATAATGATTATTATAGTAATGTAAATCTTTCCAGAACGCAGAAAAGACCGCGCGCGTGCGTTCAACTTCACCAACATTGGCAAAGAACGCGAGTGGCTACGAGACGTTCTGCTCAACTCCTCGGAGTCTTCCGAAGACGAGTCGACACCTGAGGGGAAGGAACGGCGTATTAGAGCGATTCTCAAGGAGCGGAGGCACGAGCTTAAGTACGCAAAGCGGTTCCAGGCAAAGAAAATGGTATGGTTTCTTAGATTTCCACTCCTAATTCCTACTAATACTGGGGCTTTCAGGTGGTTCGTCGGCGGGTGTTTTTTTTTTTTTTTTTTGTGGATTTTAATGTTTTCTGCGTTCCACAAGCAATATCTGAGCAGCTGACTGTACATATTTTTTAATCGATTATTAATTTTGTTACATTGCCGAAAAAAAATATAACACAACAATTTTTTAAATGATTATGGAAAAAAAAATTAAACTGCACACAGAAACACACAAGTGATAAAAAGCTGCCCTTTTCTTTGACGTCACCGTTCCGTTTTTCAACTCAAAGCTTCTGTTCCTTCAATGCAAATTCAATTAGGAAAATTGAATGTTAAAAACCATCATGTTTGTTGTTTGTGTGTTATGTTTAATAAATAATTTTCTTGTCATGACAATACAGTTAACGGTGACGTCACGTTTTCGTCACGAAATTTTGCGATTGAGTCTTAAAATATCTACTTTTCAATTATCAAATTTCACAATAAAAACATCAAAAAGATACAAAAATATGCAGATACATTTTTATATCAATAGAGAATACAAATAATAAGCTTATTTGAAGTGGCATGCATATACCCATATTTCAATTGTAAATACTACTTCTAATTTGTTTCTATTATTTGATTGTAATTCTCTTTGATAAAGAGTAACAAATCTGAATTATTGTAATGCTAAAATTTTACAGCGTGTTTTACAGAGGGCCACTGGTCATTTGAAATATGTATGTATGCGTATCTCCTGCCAAAGTTGCATCTTGATTGTTTGGTGTTGGCGCGAGATTCAAATAATTTTGAGTTTTTTCATTTTTTCTGCGTTTAAAAAAATTCAAACTAACTGAAAAGTAATTTGCCGCAAATCGTTAACTATTTTGTATGAACCGATGTTGAAACCAACTTCAATTCAATTGTATTTTGAGTGTTTTGGAAAATCTTGATTTTTAGCCCAAAATATATTATTTTCCCAAATGCTTCAAAAGTAACAACAAAACGAAGTTTTATTTTCCGCTAATTTTATTCCTTGTAGAGAAAAAATATAACCACACATTTATTAATGTCGCGCCAACTCGAAACATTCAACCTTAACAATAAGATTTCCTTCTAGAAACCAAACTACATGTACTACAGTGCCGGTCTTCTATCAACAGTAGACCGGTACGTCCACCCAGAGCGTGTCAGACCCCCGCCGTCCACCAGGGGGCGCAGGGGTCGGCCCCCCTCCGAAAGGGGGGCGCGGGCCGATAGAGGGGCCAGGGGAGAGAGGAAGACCAGAGGTCCTTATAAACCTAGGAGGGGACGGATCAAGGACGGACCCAGCACTAGTGTTGATACGGTAAGGGATTTATTGATGTGTACTTTTTAACCGACGACGAAACGAAAAGCAAAAGAGGAGAAGGTTCTATGTTCGGTCGGCTGTATGTATCTTTTTTGTATGTTCGTCGATTTCTTCGTGAATTATCGACATATTTCGATAATTCTTTCGCTTTTGTATGGCGAATGATATCGAGGTGTTCCGTATTTTTAGGGTTCCGTACCCAAAGGGTAAAAATGGAACCCTATTACTAAGACTTCGCTGTCCGTCTGTCCGTCTGTCACCAGGCTGTATCTCATGAACCGTGATAGTTAGACCTCTCGTTTGGATAATACTTTTTAATACCTTATTTTCAGTATGTAACAAGTACAGTAAATCATTGTTGAGAACTGATTTTTGGAAAGAATTATCTAAAGGCGTTTTAGTTTCTAGTTATCCAATATTTTTTTGTAATCGAATATTTTCTGCAGGTATTTAATTTAGCCATCTGGTTAATCTGGTTATCTTGATCCATTCCCCGCGATTCACGTCACCTTTTTCATGAGTATTTGTATGTGACGCAGCCGTCGCAGGGAGTCGATGGATGGATGCGGCTCAAGACCAGACTTTGTGGCGTCGTACGGCTGGGGGATGTCCAGCGGTGGACGTGGACTGATATGGTGATGATGATGACTGTATTTAAGAGCCAAAACTACTCTAATATCAAAATACTCTTGCTCTAATTTTAAAATCACGAGCAAGCTATGCATCACTGATTGCAAATTTGTAAACTAACTCATATTTATTAATATCTAAGTATGTATTGCGATACTGAGCAAATTTATGTAAGTATTTTATATCAAAGAACGCTAACTGGGAAATAGATAGGTACAAACCTTCATAAGACTTGTAATAATTACCTTTTCACCATTGTTTTTAGTGTTATTTAGGTCATAATTTATTACGTTAAGTAAGGGTAAAATGAATGTTTTAGCTTTTAGCAACTCCTTCAACAATAAAGTTATTATTATTATAATAATAATTGTTCTTGGAATAATATTCTAAATGCATTTACAGACTATACAAGATGGCCTATTAGATTGGGAGGAGCAGCTTCGAACCATAAAGATGGAAGAGGATGATAGCTTCATGTTTAACGCTATGCCATCTGATAAGCCGGAGAAAGTTCCTGGAGTAAGGTGAGATCAAACATTCACTTATTATCTGGAAAAACTATGACGTCATCGAGACGTTCCATTTTTGTATGGGATTTGCGTAGTTTCTTGTCCGCACGCTAAATAGCCCAGCCGGGTTAGAATTTTACTGAATTATTTCCCATCCCGACAATTATTGCATTAGCCTTTCGGGCGGTGGCCCGATTCTGATGGCCTTTCTAACGATTTTAAGTATTAATTTTTACTCCCAAGGAAATATTTCTTTTTAACGTCTAAGCTGAAACGATAATATATAGATAATTCTTTATTCACATATTTTTTATACACCAATAATCTAAATCAGTCTGGTAAACACAAAAAATAATTGGCGGATAATGACTTACTATATAGTTATTGTTATGATTTTTGTCTTCAGAGGCCGCAAGAAACTCTCTGAAAAGAATACCCCCGAAGCCCTTACAGCGATGCGCAGACGTCACTGGCAGCTGGTTGTCAAGAAGGATCTAGGGAAGGTGCAACGGGCTCGGGCCAACACGCACAAGGAGGCCATCCTGCAGAGCAAACGGCTAGCCACCGCCTGCGCCAAGCATTGGAGGAATGTTGCTAGTCAGGTAAGAGTACTTCTAGAAGGATCTAGGGAAAGTATAACGGGCTCGGGCCAACCCGCAAAGAGAGACCATCCTGCAGAGGAAGCGGCTAGCCACCGCCTGCGCCAAGCATTGGAGGAATGTTGGTAGTTAGGTAAGAGTACTTTTAGAAGGATCTAGGGAAAGTATAACGGGCTCGGGCCAACCCGCAAAAAGAGACCATCCTGCAGAGGAAGCGGCTAGCCACCGCCTGCGCCAAGCATTGGAGGAATGTTGCTAGTCAGGTAAGAGTACTTCTAGTCTAGAAGGATCTAGGGAAAATATAACGGGCTCGGGCCAACCCGAAAAAAGAGACCATCCTGCAGAGCAAGCGGCTAGCCACCGCCTGCGCCAAGCATTGGAGGAATGTTGCTAGTCAGGTAAGAGTACTTCTAGTCTAGAAGGATCTAGGGAAAATATAACGGGCTCGGGCCAACCCGAAAAAAGAGACCATCCTGCAGAGCAAGCGGCTAGCCACCGCCTGCGCCAAGCATTGGAGGAATGTTGCTAGTCAGGTAAGAGTACTTCTAGTCTAGAAGGATCTAGGGAAAATATAACGGGCTCGGGCCAACCCGAAAAAAGAGACCATCCTGCAGAGCAAGCGGCTAGCCACCGCCTGCGCCAAGCATTGGAGGAATGTTGCTAGTCAGGTAAGAGTACTTCTAGTCTAGAAGGATCTAGGGAAAATATAACGGGCTCGGGCCAACCCGAAAAAAGAGACCATCCTGCAGAGCAAGCGGCTAGCCACCGCCTGCGCCAAGCATTGGAGGAATGTTGCTAGTCAGGTAAGAGTACTTCTAGTCTAGAAGGATCTAGGGAAAATATAACGGGCTCGGGCCAACCCGAAAAAAGAGACCATCCTGCAGAGCAAGCGGCTAGCCACCGCCTGCGCCAAGCATTGGAGGAATGTTGCTAGTCAGGTAAGAGTACTTCTAGTCTAGAAGGATCTAGGGAAAATATAACGGGCTCGGGCCAACCCGAAAAAAGAGACCATCCTGCAGAGCAAGCGGCTAGCCACCGCCTGCGCCAAGCATTGGAGGAATGTTGCTAGTCAGGTAAGAGTACTTCTAGAAGGATCTAGGGAAAGTATAACGGGCTCGGGCCAACCCGCAAAAAGAGACCATCCTGCAGAGGAAGCGGCTAGCCACCGCCTACGCCAAGCATTGGACGAATGTCGCTAGTCAGGTAAGAGTACTTCTAGAAGGATCTAGGGAAGGTCAAGATTATAAAATTTGGCAGGGAGATATTACGGACGGTGTCCTTGGAACGGATACAGGCTACTTCTTATCCAAGAAAAAGAGTGCGAAGCCGCAGGCAGCAACTAGTATGTTTATAAATCCGAAAGATACTCTGTCAGTTTATGTATACTACGTTGTCACGCCTTAACGGTTGAACAAATTTTAACAAAAATTGGCATGGAGATAGACGGTATCCCAGGGACAGACAGACATGGGCTACTGTTTATCCCGGAAAAGCTCGTGCGAAGCCAAGGGCAGAAGCTAGTACATTCATAAACAGAAATCTACACTAATATTATAAAGGAAAGATTTGTATTTTTGTATGTAACGAATAAACTTAAAAACTACAGGAGCGATTTCAAAAATTCTTTTGCCGTTAGAAAGCTACATTATCACTGAGTAACATCAGCCTTAGAATATACCCGTGCGAAGCCGGGGCGGACCGCTAGTGTTGGATTTTTATAGCTTATTGATTTGAATACAATCATCGCCTGATTGGTCACCAGTCAATTTATTAAAATTAACGAAAGTGCCAAATTTTCTACGTATTCAACACCATTTTATACTAAGACATTAAACTGCTTTAATGATCTCTTTGTCAACAGTCGCAAAAGAATATGAAAGAAACCGTGTGGCGCTGCAAGCGACTCAGTCGAGAGATGCAAACCTACTGGAAGCGGTACGACCGCGCGGAGAAGGATGCCCGGAGAAGAATGGAGAAGGAAGCTGAAGAGCAGAGAAAGGTAATGGTTTTTCAGGCACGGCATGACAGGATATAAGCCCTCAATAATACAGTAAACTTATTTAGACTAATCACATGGCTGCCTTTTAGCGAAACTTTCAAACTGCCTATACCGCGCTTTAAGAGTGTCTCTCCATCAGAAATGCCTAAGATTTTTAAATCGCGAGCTAACAAGCAACTTCACCACAGATGGACGTAGAACTAATGGAAGCGAAGCGGCAACGTCGCAAACTCAACTTCCTGATAACACAAACGGAGTTGTACGCGCATTTCATGCAACGAAAGTCTCATGGGGAAGGCGACAACGGAACAGAACAGATACTGAGGCAGTTGGACGAAGATATGGACCCCAGGCTGGCTTCTATCGACATGTATGATAGGTGAGTGTGATAGAGAAATATTCGTACAAATATTTTGCCGAAGAATTGAACCCCCAACCTCCTGCGTTGCCGCCGAACCGTCGCCCTCTGCGCCACAGAGCTCGTTAAAAAAAATGGAAATGATGATGATGATAAATGTGAAACATAATGGCGTTGTTTCAGTGAGGCGATGAAAGCTCAAGCGTCACGGAATGCGCGCGAGGCTTTCCGAGCGGAGCGAGCGCGCTGTCAGCTGTTCGACTCGCTGGCTGGCGTTGGAGATATTGAGGTTTGTTACTGGAAATACTCATATACAGCATACTATAAATATTTAATTTTATATGGTGGTAAAAACTACTAGAACTTAATTGTGAACATTTATTGAGGCGATGAAAGCTCAAGCGTCACGAAACGCGCGCGAGGCTTTTCGAGCGGAGTGAGCACGCTGTCAGCTGTTCGATTCGCTGGCTGGCGTTGGAGAAATGGAGGTTTGTTACTGGCAATACAATAAATATTTTATTTAATTTTACGGTAAAAAAAACTAGGACTTAATTCTGAGCATTTCTTGAAGCGATGAAAGCTACAGCGTCACGAAATGCGCGCGAGACTTTCCGAGCGGAGCGAGCGCGCTCTCAGTTAGTTGGCGCTGGCTGGGGTAAGAGATATCGAGGTTTGTTACTGGAAATACTATTGTACAGCAATACTACAACTACTCAATTTTATTTCACGGTTAGCGGGCTCGTCAGCGAGCTGCTCGCTTTCCTGGAGTACATCGGATGGTTAGACCTTTTTGGTAGGTACCAAAAGGGTCCACCTGTGGCCTAATTGTGTAAACCAGTCCAGAAACTCCCTAAACAGAAAAACCGTGTTGGGACAAGAGGCCCTCTTATGACACGGGTTGAGTTGCATTAACAACAGTTAATCTAATATTCCAGGTGGAAGGTGAAGTGGAAATCGAGGAGGAGGTTATAGAAGAGCCTGAGACGGGCGAGCACGACCAGCCATCCATATTCCAAGGCACGCTCAAAGGGTACCAGCTGAAAGGCATGAACTGGCTCGCTAACTTGTATGACCAGGTGAGGATTTCACTGATGGATATATTTGACGGAGGAGATCCGCAAGGTACTCATCTAAATGGACTGACATGAACTTAATCCCAAAATGCCGGAACTATTTACGTTAACTCACATCAACACAAGCAAACCTAACTCTGGAGTTAGATTTTTAGATCAAGATAAATAATAGATTCAGGCGTTACTTTGCGGAAATCCATTGCAAAATATAAGGATGAAAATATATAGTAACTATTCCGCGAAAAAACCTTCTCCGATAAGTTCTAACAAAATGTAGTCCGCTTTGTAGAAGAAAAACGACGCCAACTACAAACTACAACTAGTTGACGTCTTGCTTTGATAGGTATTTTTTCATTTTGTAGTTGGCGTCGTTTTTCTTCTACGAAGCGAACTACATTTTGTTAGAACTTATCGGTTTTTTCGCGGGATTGTTACTATATATTTTCATCCTTATATTTTTTGGATCAATACCACATAGAATAGAACGCTCGATCTGTCTCTAATCCTTTGCTAAATATTTTCGTATGAATACTCTGCTAACTACTATGATAAACTGCGACATCTATCCAAGCGGAAGTGTTTATTTACATATGTATATGTATTGCAAGTCACTACGAGCTATTAAAAACGAGATCCCCTAACCATGATTTCTCGAGTAGTTGTACACTGGCGGCTTAGAATTGTTTGCACCCTGGACCAGTCCAGGGTGCGAGCGGGACAGCTATCTATATATTTACCTACGCTCAGCAATATTTATTATATTAAGCTCTTCTTCATTCCATTGACATCAATGTAACACTTGTTCTCAGGGTATAAGCGGCATCCTAGCCGATGAGATGGGTCTAGGCAAGACCGTCCAGTGCATAGCGTTCCTCTGTCATGTGGCAGAGCGGCTCGGCGTGTGGGGACCCTTCCTCGTCGTGTCGCCGGCCTCCACGCTGCACAACTGGCAGCAGGAAGTGGAGCGGTTCGCGCCGCACTTCAAAGTGGTGAGTGGACTGCACTACAGTACTGTAGCCACAGGCACAGTGCGCTAAACAGTTTGTGCGTTCTAAAGAACCACACACCCAAGAGCAATCGGCCTTCACCACAAAATTTTGGAACGTTGTACAAACTCTTTGATAAAATTAAGCCTTATTACCACTAATTAAAAAAAAACCTTTGTTAACATTTACTTAATAATTTGTTTACCAGGTACCGTACTGGGGCAGTCCATCAGAGCGTAAAATCCTACGCCAATTCTGGGAAAGGCGTGATCTTCACACGGAACAGGCTGCTTTCCACGTGTGCATAACTTCATACCAGATCATTGTGTCAGATCTCAAGGTAATTCTCTTCTTACATAATGCACTAAAATTCCTCAAATGCATCGTTCGAGACCTTTCCCTTTAGTACAGTAAACGACGGCAAGAAGTTTTTGTTTATCTTTCTCAGTTTCTTTGGTAAAGCGGTACCTCTGATGCTGGATCGGCATTCGGCCAATTGGACGACCTACGTACGATTTTCCTTCTTCTATTTTAAAGGAAAAAATTCTTTATGGCTCTGGCCAAACATCGCCTTAATGTTTCGCCACAAAGCACGCCAAAACTTAGATTTAGAAGAATATGGGAAGCTCATACATTTTACCCTGGGCACAGGTATGACAGTACTATACCCTGAGAAAACTCGCGGATGCTAGGCATAGCATGCTATACTCGTGTTTTTAATTATCTGCAAAAAATATCAACAAATATTCCCGCTAATTACTTTCTCTTGTTGATTTAAAGTACCTACTTGTAAAATACACAATTTAAACTACCAACTTGTCGATTTCAATAAACAATGTTAACAATAATATCTTTATCTCGATTCAAAGCTGCATATGATTTTTTAGTTGTGATTTGTTGAAATAATTTGTAGCTAACTCTATGCTCAACGATACTATGTGTGATGTTAACTACTCTTAATGAATTATTTTTCATATGTTTGCAGTATTTGAACCGCGTATCCTGGCAGTACGTGATTCTGGACGAGGCGCAGGCCATCAAGAGCTCCAACAGCATGCGCTGGAAACAACTCCTTGGGTTTAGCTGTAGGAACCGGCTGCTGCTCTCTGGTAAGACTATATGGATGGAGTCTAGTTTCTTATCTATCATTATAATCAGTTTGTCGCAGCTCGCAGGACCGACGGCAGTTGTCATAGCCCTCTAATGTGATACTTAACCTTGCTGAGGGTGTCAAAGGGGGTAAAATCAGTCAATCAAATCAAGTTGGGTCTCTCTCGAGTACATTTCAATTGCAGTTTTTTTAAAATATTTTCTGCGATCTGCAAGGAATAATATTACGAGAATGTAGTTTTATGTACCTATATGAGTCATCTGGTACCTACAACACAAGCTCTGCTTAGCGCGGGGCAAGATGATGCTCTGTGGATTGTCTAGCATTATTTATTTATTTATCTATGTAACAATAGGGATATTGTTTGTAATTAATTTCAACAAATACACAAAAATATCAAAACCACGAAATTACAAGTAGTATTTACACAACAATTGCATCGTTCTAGGAACCCCCATACAAAACAGCATGGCGGAACTCTGGGCCCTCTTACATTTCATAATGCCGACGCTGTTTGATTCCCACGAGGAGTTCAACGAGTGGTTCTCCAAGGACATCGAGAGCCACGCCGAGAACAAAACTATGATGGACGAGAGTAAGTTACAATAGGCTGTTACTGTCATCATGACAGCAACTAAAATCACCAAATTATGTATTTACTGAATTATTCATGAGCCATAAATTACAAAACACGTATTATATTTTTCGAGATTCATTGTATTATTTGATAAAATAAAACTACAAAACATAACAATCCGCCATGACTGTTCAACACCAATCAGAAAATACTGAGTTGTGACGTCATGCCGTCACAATATGTTATGTAAAGGCACAGTATAACTGGCGACGGTCTAAATTTCTTCTCTTGATAATATTATGGTCTTTAGGAGTCATGTCATTCGTTGTGTCAGAACTGGAATATAAAAAGTCATGTGTGCGGAGACCAAGATCCAATTTTAGTCACTGAGCATCAAGTATTTTTAACCCCGTATTGTTTGAGTAAACAATGTTTAATTTTCATTCTAGAACATCTTTCAAGACTGCACATGATTCTAAAACCCTTCATGTTGCGTCGCGTGAAGAAAGACGTGGAAAACGAGCTGTCAGACAAGATTGAGATTATGGTGCACTGCCCGCTTACTATCAGGCAAAAGCTGCTCTATATTGGTAAGTATAACCTGAGACAACAAAGAATGGGATTGATAATGATGTCATCTATCTATTTAAGGCATTGCATTAAATATACTAGTCATCTAGAACCCAAACACAAGCTCTGCTTAGCGTGGGTCTAGATGAATCTGTGTGGATTGTCCAGCATTACTATCTCTCTGTTTGAATTCGATGTGAGTGGGACAGCATGACAGATCACCTCATCTTCTATCCCATTTTTTAAGTATGCGGATTTTAAATTATGTATTGACTCTAAATCTTCTGAATGAAGTGCTAGGTCTCACTTTTCTAATTCATTTGTAGGCACTGAAACGCTTCCCATCCCGCATACTCAGCGTGGGGATGGGTTATGACATAACCACCTTACAAGAACCGTTTATTGGAGGCCTAGTTCCTTATCATAAATTTAATCTTCTCTTATTTTATACGACATGACAGCGGCTTTCTCTTTGACCCGACTCATAATAGTAAAAGTACCTGGCCATTAATTTTGCACATGGACCTTTGGAAAGTGATCATCGGCTAATTTTGGCTTCGTAGAGCGTTATCTCTGTCGCGCACTACCTATGTTGTTTTGTTAGTCGCAATGCTTCTTCCCGATGTGGCAGTGTCCATGTTTCACATCCATACAGTTCCAGCAGTGGACGATAATTTATAGGCTGGTGTTATTACTGTTGTTGTTGAAACGAAAATAAGCTTTTTCATTCCTTCCTAATGCGCACGGTTTTGCTATCATTGGCGATAATTTTTGTAGATCTAACGAATTTGTTTGTAATTTTTTTACCCGTTATTCCTAGAGACAATATAGCTCCTAGCCTTCGATCAAAAATAAGGAGTTCGCGGCCTCCCCCGTAGATACCTAGAGCCTTACAAAAATGTCACTCAAAATTGGGTTCGTTTTGTTTTGACGCAGACAGTTTGCGCAGAGCCTGACAAGTTTTTTCCATACGGAACAAGAGATTGGTGGAGTCGAATTCATTTTATTTTATTTTGTAAGTAGGTAGGTACCTACCTGAGAATTATATACCTACCTACTCAGTTTATTTTCTATAATGATTAATTAACAGAATTCAGGTAAAGATAACGAATCATTTATTGATGAAACTATAAATTGGTGTCTCAACAGTAGGTATTTATACAAAAGGGTCATTTCAGACATACAATAATTTAAACTTACAATACAATTTCAGGCAGGCACTCTAGATTAAAAAGAACTGGTTCCTGTCTGCGGCTTTGCACGAGTTTTTTTTACGGGAAAAAAATAAACGTTTTATAAATTCATACTTCTGGTAGGTAGGTAAGAACCTAGTCTTTCTTTTATTAGAGAGTCTACGCAAATGAAAATTTAGGGCGGGCCAACTAATTATTTTAAAAATCATCAACTAGTAATATTAAACTTATTTTTATGAAAAATATATTAATACATACTATAAATGAAAAAAAAAATTTAGAAGAAATAGCCTCTCCATTTATCAATTTAGAACAAAATTAATATTTTAACATAGGCAAACCAAACAACAATATTTTATGCTGATTTCACAAGTATATGACTCACATCTCAATATACGGGTAAAAAGTATATATAAACTTACTGAAAATAAGAAATTCCATCCTTTTTCAGCACTTTGGACGAGTGATTCTTGCATTTTTTGTACCCATGCTTTTTGTCTGAACGCTAAAATGACACTAGTTGAAAAGCTTCCCTAACATGTCAAATGGTCTCTCTTTTGCTACTGAAGGTTGTGGCGTGCGCATTGTGAATCTAAGGGGGGCCGGCAAAGCCGGACATTTTTGATCGATGCTCCTAGCCCATCACATCAAGATTCGTTAAGTCGTGAAAAGGTGACACAGAGACAAACAGACGATTAAACAAGTATAGCATGCTATACCTATACTGTATCCATCGAGGATGGAGAACTTTTTTATACAAACGAAATCACCTGAAGAAGAATGGACCAGTTAGTATTTCCTGCATGATATTTACTGATTTTGTTGTATTGTTTTGTAGCGCTGAAAAAGAAGATCAAGATAGAAGACTTGCTGAACGTGTCGATCGGCTCTGAAACTGGGCCCAACGTCGATAAGAACTTCACGTCGAATCTCATGAACTTGGTCATGCAGTTCAGAAAGGTATGTTTGAACATGTACAAAAATAGCTGAATAAAAAAACTTGTTAACCCTACCAGCAAATATAAGGCGACAGGTCTGTACACAGTTTTGTCCGATTATGTGGCGTATTTTTTCGCCAATAAAACTGAATTTCCTTATTAATTTCCTAGTTAGTCGTTAAATTGAGTATTGAAATTAAATTCTTCAATCAAGCTAATTTATGATTCAATCAGAGATGAGAAAGTCGGGGGCATCGTCCCCAAGATAATGAACCAACTAGTTGGGAAGCTACACATAGTTCACTACTTAACACAGTGGCCCATCTCTGGTGAAACCACATTAATCAGGGTGTCAAAGCCGTTTTAAATGCATAAAGATAAATAACATAAAACATCAATATTTTCTAGGTCTGCAATCACCCCGAACTATTCGAGCGCCGTGACGTCCGATCTCCATTCTCCTGGCACGTAGACGATTACCACATACCCAAGATAATAGCCGAAGACTTGATCCTCATCCGCTGTATACCATCAA
Source organism: Eupithecia exiguata (assembly GCA_947086465.1). Taxonomy (NCBI): domain Eukaryota; kingdom Metazoa; phylum Arthropoda; class Insecta; order Lepidoptera; family Geometridae; genus Eupithecia; species Eupithecia exiguata. Next base: position 3,821,764 of record OX352246.1, read on the forward strand.
AGCGACATCTACTGTACAACAAACTGTCAGTCCTGACCCCGGATTATGTTCACGAGAGTTTGAGCGAGGATGGATGCTTTGGGTTCACGAGATTCGTTGATATATCGCCGATGGAGCTGTATAGGGTTATGCTTTGTGGCTGGTTGTGTGCGTAAGTATAAGAACCTTATGTACACGTTGTTGCGGTCATATAGCGAGAAAGCTTTATAATAAGCATGGCCAAAGAATGGAATGAGCTTCCAGCGTGTTTTCCCGCCAGAGTACAATCTTAGAGTCTTAATCCAGGGTGAATAAGTTCCTTCTGGGAAAGTGTGCTCCATATTAGCTCACATTATCACTTATTCAAGTGAGATGGTGGACAAACACTTGACCCTCGCCAATAGAAAAAAAAGCAACTCCAAAGTTGTCAAAACTAGCGTAGGACCATCAGCGGAGTATGTCGGTATATCATATTCCAAAGGGCAAAATAAGTTTGTCAATAATATTAATGATAGTGACCTGAAAATCTAAAAAATTTGGTGTAATCCTACGTTGTTTGTGAAAGTTTCAAGTTACATTATTGGTAAGCGGAAAAAATTATTAAATTATAAATAATGATTTCCTACTAGCCGAATTTCGTCCATGGCCATGGGCGGCCAGTCTCAATGAAGACTGGTCAGGTGCGCAGGACATATTATAATGCGCAAGTGTGTGCGCAAACACAGGTGCACTATCTATTACCTCACTCCCATAAAGAGAGGTTAAGCGCAGGACCAAGTAACACCGCCAACAACGTTGTGATTCTCGACTGCTATTGTGATTTATTCTTGCTAGAAAAAGTAACGGTCCAACAAATCAGCCTTTCAAAGGACTTTGATATAAAAAAATAATGATAAAATTATATTATGAAGTAAATAGTAAAATATTTAAGTAATAATATTGTTTTTGTACTTCCTTGATAGTTTTTCTTGGTACTCAATATTTTTGTCAACAGTGCAAAAGCTAACCTCAAAATGCTTACAGAATCCATCACATCGAGTATTCGTTACAAAAATACGACCGCCTCCGCCACCGGCAGTATTGGTGGTACTCCGAGAGAGACGCACAAATATCTGAGAAGTATGAGAAAGCGAGAAAGAGAGATATGCTGCTTATCTGTCCTGATGGGGATACTCTGAAGCAGAGGAAGGAAGATGGGCTGATGTGGATGGATTTGTTGTTTACGGACGGGCTGTGGATTAGTGGTAAGTGAATTGAATCATAAGCAAGCACCTACGTTACAGCTAAGTAGTATGAGCGAGCCGTGTGGAACTGGCTTAGAATTTGCACCATCACCCCAACTGGGTCGTAGGAGGCGACTAAGGGACATACACGGGAGGCGGGCAGCAGCGCTTCTTGCAGAATAGATCTACCACCGAACTGTGATCCCCAACCCGCATGCCCAGCAATGGGTTTATGGGTATTACACCCCATGAGATAAAAGCCAATAAGGCGATTATCAGGGGGAGGCCTGCGTCCAGCAGTGGACCATAAGCTGTTGAGGTGGATGAGCAATTAAGATGAAATATTAAGGTTCCTAGATTCTTATAACTTTTTAATGACCTGACCACGATGATAGTATAAATAGTAGCATCATAAATTGTTAATAGATTCAAGATACAATGATTCAAGATGCAAATGATTCAAGATTCAATGAGTCGAGATTCAAATGATTCAAGATTCAACGAGTCAAGATTCAATTCATTCATAGCTGCTCGATAAAGTTTACTCCGAAGTCTCCGTCCGCCTTTCGGCTAGTGTGAAAGATACTACTACACGTGTATTTATATTAACAGGAGGTCCATTCTACACTTTCGCGGACCATACACTGCATTACATGGCGGAAACTGTGGAGCATCGCGTCATGAGGGCCAAACATATGAAGATAAAAGGAGAGGTAATTAGTTTTACACAATTATAGCTCCTATCTCTTTAAATATAAAGTTACCCACTATAGCAATTTAGTCGATCTTATCCATCGTCTTACAAGAGACATCGACAACCCTACACCTTTGGTTTCTGCCATAATAATAATCTAATAAAGTAAAACTAAAATGTTCTTAAGAATTAAAATGAGGGTTATTTCGTTAAAAGGTTCAAAAGTCGACAATTTGTGTTATTTTATACCGAAAATAAATCAAATGTCTCTAAGGCCCGTATTACGAAAGCTTACTCAGTTATCAATAGATGCTTGAGTAACGCTTTTCTATGGCAAAAACGTCACTCAAGCATAGATCTATGGCTGAGTAAGCTTTCATAATACGGGCCTAAATGCTTTAATAATTTACCGCATTATGCTCCTGGCGCCGTTTTTAAACATCAAGGCCATCATGAGCGTCTCTATATAGAAATATGTATCTAAAACAGTGTTATCAACAGGTCTGGCCAGCCACCGACCAGCCCAGCACATCGTTCGAAGAGCCACAGATGACTGGAGACCTGATCGAAGAGTTCCAACACATCGAAAGAGATCCAGTAGTTTACCCCATGATGCCCACTCCGCTACCACAGTGGCTGATCGCTACACAGCCCAAGGTAAAACAGAAATTAGACTTATAGTTATAATACACTATATTGCGTCTAGGAACAGCTTATCCATTGTTTGTTTTTCTTATGTTATGACTTGTATTTCCAGGCCAGAGCGCACACACGCGCTCCGTTCGCAGTGTCACGTGCGTTTGCGTACCACGTGACGCGACACCAGCACTGCGAGAGCGCTGAGGGCAGCGCCACTCTCGCGAGACTAGGCGAGAGCGCGCGCCCGGCTAGAGGCTGGGCGCACATACAAGTACCAGGTCAGTGTAAAATCATTAGCCTATGTCTACTGCTGGACATATGTCCCCTTATACACAGCAACAGGCAAGCTGACAGGGTGTCTATTGCTGTGTATACAGAAAGTGTCGTTATTAATACAGAAAACAGGTTTTTTTGCGATTTCTACTTTACTTTTACCAACTCGGTAGTTTATTAGACCTTATTTATTTTACCTAATTATTTACTGCAGCTGTCAAAGCTTTCATTAGATACTAGACTTCTAAACATCGGGTTGTCTAATGTCTATGGCACATATACTTAATCAAGAACGTCATCGAATGTGCAAAAGCCTCACCACTGCGTACGTAGACGCGGAAAAGAGAAAGAGGAAGATAGATCGAGTTACTGTGGTAAACTACAATTTTTTACTATTTTCAATACTTTTTCATGGAAAAATCATCTAGATTAATCATTGTTGCATACTGCGTCGGCTCTGTACAAATAGAAACTTTCGTAAGTTCCCATTATAAATATTTCGAGTCGACAGAATTAGCATCACTATCGGTCAAAACTGTCTATGAATTACATAATTCTGTCATTCAGTCTCCCTTCACTCACCTGTCAACAAATATGGAACTTCATAGTCGTGCATATACCAAATATAAAATAAATCCATGGACGGGTATCTATCGATCATTAAATAAGAATTAGTAAAACAAATTGCTTAAACTATTTAAAAAAAAATCATGAATTACAGGAGGAGATCCTATGTTCGACTGCATGTATTTTTTAAATGTATGTTCATCGTCAACATTTCTCCGTCAACTAAGGACCGAAGGCGAAAATTCTTTCGCTATTGTATAGAAATAACTCCGAATTGGTCCTTTATGAATTTTATTCCCGAGAGATTAGTATTTATCCCGTGAAGCTTAAAAAACAATAGACTCCTTTGAAAAATTACAACTAGCTACAACAATTTTGTTGATTCTTGCCTTGTTGTATAATGGTTGATTTTGAGATGGTCTTATAAAAGTTTTATCCTGGAGGATAAAACGTATCTAAAACATCATCACATGATAATTTTCACAATCACGGTTCTAATGGTTTCCGTGGCATGGGAGTGGGCGTAAACAAGACGTCTTACAAAGTTGACGGATAGCGGATCGCCTTAACCGAAGGACGACCGATCCTGGACCGATGATTTGGTTAGGGTTTGTATTGCTTGTATATAATTTATACAAAGGGTCTCAACATACCCTATTACTAAGCCTTCTGTCTGTCCGTCTTTATGAGCGGACTGTATTTTATCATTATTCAGGAATTTGAAGATTAGGTTAACTTATTAGTTTAAAAAAAACGCCCGATTATTTAAATATTTGTTATACCTATGTGGTAGTTGCCTACTAAAATCCGAGTCAGCCGCTTGCAAGATGAGTTGACGTTATAGTAAGTCGTTAGGCGCACGTATCTCTAATGTCAAATCAAGAATTTGTTTGAATTCGAAAACAGAAGCGAAAGGAGGAGTCTAGCAAACCTAGCAGTGGCTGATCTCCGGTTCACGTTTTGATGATGATGTAATACTGAAGATTACGGTTTTGCAAAGATGTATACTACAATGTATACTTACCTTTAGATTCAACTTAAAGTAAACTCGATGGATTCTCTTTTTTCTGTTAACAAAGTACCTGCTGTAGAGTCTCCAGTCTCTGCACCTGCCTAGGATGTACTAGGTAGTTTAGAACCTTTGACAAGGCAAATAATAAAAAAACAACAAAAAAGGTAAATAGTTATTTTATTTAATTGGAATTCTTGGTTGTATCTATTAGGTGGGTTCCTACAAACCTACCCAATACTGGTATCTACCAATTATTGGCAGCCATACTTTGAAATTACTTGGGTACAAAGTGACAATTTTCTATGATTTCCACGAAAAATACTAGTTTCGTTTTAACTAGTTCCTGAATAATAGGAAAATAAACAAACTTCTTTGCTTTTTAACAATTTTTATTGATCAAAGACATCGATTTAAAAATAAACTACTATTGTAAATTGTTTCTAAAAAAAATTATAATTTTGTCTTCGCCGAGGAATGCAGAATGGAGCAGTGTTATTGTCATCACTTGAACACAACATGTTCATATGTTGGTGCCGCTACCTGTCTGCCTTTTGTTCTTACCTTATCTACTAAGTTAACATATATTTTACACCACAATTTACGATTCGTCTTCTGAATCAGAAAAAATAAACATAAAGCAATAATTTGTACATCAGGTAGTATATTACCAATCAAGAGCATATATGTATAGCTATCAAGATAATCAAAAACATAATCAAATGTGGCATCAAATGCCATAATCGAAACAGGTAAAACGGATATGATGAAAATCAATGTTGCCACTTGAATTTTGACACACCATTGTGGTACAAGCTGTGTACGCGTACGCATTGCGAGTAAACTATACAACACTCTTACATACAAACAGATACTAAAAACTGACAACGTTATAAAGAAGAAAATACGCGAATAATAGAAAATTTCTTCGAAAGGGTCGTTATGAAAATTGTTCTCATTTGATTTGCAGCTACATATATCAAACACCAACAAAATCAAAGGAAGACCCCAAGCAATAATGTTGAATTTCAACAACTTCCTAGATATTTTCATTTCAAATACTACAACAAGGTCCATGTAGATTGTAACAGACGTGATGCATATCCAACAGTAGCACACATGTTCAAAATAATTTAGAAGGGCATAATAGAAACAGGACACACCTGATTCGAAAAGCTTACAATTTTCGCTTGAATAAGTGAATAAGTTCTGTGAAAAATAAACCGCTTCCGATAATGAACTGCTGAGAAATGTTAGCACTTTTACATAATTTCTGAAGTCGCGCCATTTCGGTTCACAAATCCATCCTAGAACACCGGCTATGAGCGAGATCACGGATAGACTTATTGATATAATACTAAATATCTCACATATTTCCTCTTCCGTTGTTGTATCATAAATCGTTAAGTTACATTTCGAATAAAATTCTGTTGCATTGGGAACATCTGTACGGTTCGTTCCGATCATATTTCATCCCGGTTTCTCGCGATTGTTTAGAAATAGAAGCACAAACACTCTTCAAAATTCTCATGCGGTTGAATGTATTGTTCGGTACGGTCAAACCACCACTTCTAGCTATTCACTAAATCAGACTAAACCATTAAAACTGTGTGTTTATTATGTTACTGGTTTCGCGGCCGCCTCGCGCGGCCGTAGGTTTATTTTTATACTTAATATTCGTATAGGATAATACGTGACTTTACATGAGTTATATGGAGGAAATACTCTGTTATTATTTGTACTTATAGTATAGAGTAGAGATGTACCGAATGTCAATTTTTGCACATTCGCGAATGCGAATAGTGACTAACAAAACCAACTTGCCACCAATTTCTGTAGCTTTTCTACTTTGGCGGTCTCTACTAATGATAGATTCTACTAATGATAGATTCTACTAATGATAGAATCTTACGAGTTTGTTCCCCCGGGGTAAGCGAATTGCATTGGAATACTTCTTTTTTTTTCTGTATGGAGTTTCTTGCAATCCTGTTTGGATTGTTGGATAATTTTTTTTAGAGTTGAGTAACAATTGAAATTGTTTTTGTTCTAATTTTCTCGTTGTTATGATTGTATTCTATGGAAAATGATATTTACTATTTGATTAAATCAAGTTTGTGTCGTAAAACGGAATACTTTTCGTTGTAGAAGCAAAATAGTGTATTTCATAGGTCGTTTTGCCCTCGCTAGATTTGCGTTGTACTTTGAAATGGACATGGCTATAATATATATATTTTTTTATATATTTTATACCCACGGCCAAAGCTAACAGTAAACCCAATCTCTTGATCCCGGCATTTGTCAACAAAGCCACTTGACACTGGACGTTTTTTTGCGCGCGTTAGATGATAACGATAAATTTGTGAAACCAAAAAATTTACAAACAAAGAGTCTGTAAATTTTTATTTGATAACTTTGTTTTATTTATTTAGAATGTAACAATCGATTATCTAGGTTCTACGTTTTCTTTTTATTTTAAATAAAAAAGAAAACGTAGATCAAGTGTTTTATTTTTAAAATAAACCTATTTTTTAAACTTTCACCGCAATTTTTCCTTTCCTCTGACTTTACATGTACCATTTAAATATGTATGTTAGCAAAACATTCGCATGAATTCTTGCGAATGCGAATAAGGATATTGAAAATCCTGCGAATATTTGCAAATGCGAATTTTCGTTATATCCCTCGTATACACATACAGAGTGGTTTTTTCGACGGAGCAGTATTTGACCGATAGCTACAGGAAAATGGTCTTGGGTAGGATCGATAATTTTGATATAAATTTTCATCCCATTCACAGATTTTTAAAAATATGTAAGTTAGCAAAAAATTTGCATTTCACACGATATCTATTTTTCATGCCATTCGATCCTGTTTCTTATACTGATCAAAAACTTCTATCAGACTGAGTTGAAGTACTAAAAATTCAGAAATTGCAAAATATCAAGGCTTACTTTAATTAATGAATAGATACAGTTTAGAGTGAACTTTGTTTTATTTTTCTATAGATTTTTTTTATGTAATCGTGATTTCATCATCAATCTTCTAGCATCAACCCTGAACTATAGCATATATTAATCTCAAAGTAATTTCCGTGATTATCACATGCACGCCGAAAACGTATAGGTAGGGTACGGTCTACTTCCCGTTGACCAATAATATATAATATATTAAAATGAAATTTTGCATTAAGCAAGGAAAAATCGACGATCGTCGCACGAGTAAAGGAAAAATCTGAAAACTGTAAATTTATCTGATCACAATAGAAAATATTTTTTATTTTCACCGTAGAGCAAAAACTATAGGGTACCTCCTTCCCGTTCGTTGACCTAGAATCATGATATTAGGTAAGAAACAAGGTCTTATAATTATTTTATTATACGGAACCCTCGTTTCGCGAGTCCGACTCGCACTTAACGTTTTATTCTATTTTAATCACTGTTTCTGTGGAGTCTGCAGTCTCCGTATTTACTTAGGATGTAGTAGGTAGTTTAGAACCATACATTAAAGAAGCCTTTTAATAAGTTTTTTTTTTGAGTTCGAAATTATAATATTATTTTTAATGATTTGATAAAAAAAACACCGTTTTTTATCAAATGACTCAAAGGCTCAAGAAATCGATTGATCAATATTAAACTATTGTCAACAGATAAGAACCAGCTTGTTAGTGACGCGGGTAAACTGACAGTCCTGGACTCATTGCTGAAGAGGCTCAAGGAACGCGGCCACAGGGTGCTCATCTACAGCCAGATGACGAAGATGATCGATCTTTTGGAAGTAAGTGCCTAAATATATACGTATAACGGAGTAGCTTTTTTATCATAGGGTATTTTAATCTATACGAGAAAAAATCTAAAAATGTATTATTGAAATAGCTTAGTTAAGAAGCAGTCGGAAAATATTGGTTTTAGTTCATAAAATAACAAAATACATTTTGAAATTCAATTCTGTTTCCTGTTTTTTAATCTGTTTTTAAACACCATGAAATAGTAGGCGTAATGTCATGTGGCTGGTAAGTAAACTAAAAAGTATCAACTGTCTTCACCATCATAAGCGCGTTTGTTTAGGTCAGTTGGTTGCGTGGCATTCAACTGAAGTCATGACCACAGAGCAATATGGCATCCACTGCGTCAAGCGTTTTCCTCAAGTTACGCGTGCAACTTTAAAATGTAAATTTTAAACGCATTTTTAGAGCACTTATCGGTAGAATAAAAATTAAGTATTTTTTTAGTAAGTAGTTCATTAACACTATCGAATCTAAATGAGACACTTTTTAATAATGGGTACCCTATAATAGAACTGAAATTTGGCTGCTTAGACATATGTACGTTCAGACATTTTTTTAAACAGTTAGCACGAGAGTGAACTTATGATTGAATGAATGTTTACTTGATTGCACTTAAAACAACAAAAATAAAACCTTATATCTAAGATATGGGCAGAAGTCTTTATTATAAGGTTTAATTTATGACTTTGATTGTCCAAAGTAGTCATCAAAATACTCAAGATTCTGTTTTCTGATTTCACTTATTTACAGGAATACATGTGGCATCGCAAGCACAAATACATGCGGTTGGACGGCTCCAGCAAAATATCCGCTCGCCGAGACATGGTCGCCGATTTCCAGGTAAACAACTACTCTAAAACGAGCACCTGTTTTATACACGCTGTAAATTATACGAATTACCATTTCTCCAGTTTTCTTTCTATAGGCAGGCGAACATATATGTCGTGCCTGCAGGGATTAGGGATAGGTTTTTGTTGGGATGCCGGTTAGTAAAATTGAAATATACAGGGTGACTTTTGAGATGGGTATTCCGAAACCATTAGAGTGAGAGAAAAGTCGTGAAAAGAGGAGTCGTGCATATTTAGATTTTTTTGAAAGCTTTCACTTTTGCAGGAAATTAAACCAATAGATTTTCAAAAAATAATAACACCCTGCATTTTTGTACTAACGGATTATGTGGCTGATGAAAACCAATCTTTGCAAAGATCTCGCATTGATGAAAATGAAAAGAAACGCCATTAATACTAAGCTTCAATATTATAATTTTAAAATAAAATTTTCGAACAATTGGTGTGCTCGTCGGTACCCAGGATACTTAACCTGTATTTTAATGGGATTTATCTCCGATAAAGAATCTATTCATAATGAATTCTTCAAACATTAATGGTAGAAAAAAAATAAAAATAAGTACTTATGTATAGTTTTCTCATAAATAGCTCATGACTCCTTTAACGACTTTTCTCAAACACATAGTTTCGGATTTGGTCATCCACTCCCATCTTAAAAAGACATCCTTTATTTACCCTTGCATAAAAACAAATCTTGAGTTAGTACCAGGTTAGTACCTACAATAATTTGATAATGTTTATTTCAGGCTCGAACGGATATTTTCGTGTTCCTACTGTCAACGCGGGCTGGTGGACTTGGCATCAACTTGACGGCAGCAGACACGGTACACTTCAACTTCAACTTAAAGTTTTTATACTGTGTAAATACACTGGCAGTCACGGCGGCAGAAGGAGGGGCCGACACTCGATCACAATAACCCACCCTACCACAGATTGTGTCACCTTAAGAGGGCGCAATGCGCGCCATTTTGTGAAAAGGATAGGTATAGGATTTCGCATTCGTACAAGACGATTGTCTTATATAGAAATCGGTCAGTACAAGACAATCGTCCTCTTACACAAAGACTCGACTTTTTGGTAGGTATTCCAGTTACAAAAAATATACATTTCCATTGAACTTATTGTTGAAAACGGAACTGAAAGTGCCTTCTTAGTGATTAGTTGATGTTTATAAGAACGGTGAGGCTGCATTGCGCGTAACGCCACGCAAAAAAAGTTTGTAGTAAAAAAAAAGAAGTAGGTAAATCCCAATATAGGTTTTTTTTGCTAAATAGTTACCTGTTCTTTAGGTGATATTCTACGACTCCGATTGGAACCCAACAGTGGACCAACAAGCAATGGACCGCGCGCATCGACTGGGCCAGACTAAACAAGTCACGGTGTACCGACTCATCTGTCAAGGGACCATTGAGGAACGCATCATGGAGCGAGCTAGAGAGAAGAGCGAGGTATGTTAGAATATAACGATAATTCGGGTAATATTGGAACTAAACAGTGGACCAACAAGCGATGGACCCCAGGCACCGACTGGGCTAGACGAAACAAGTCATGGTGTGCAGACTTATCTGCAAGGGATCATTGAGGAACCTATCAATGAAAAGTAATGTTAAAATTCAAAATTCAGTGCTTTATTTCCTTTAGACCTTACAGGACTCTTGGACACGTCACAAAACTCAGATTATATAAGTAAAACTAGGAAATAAAGTGATCACTTTGATTTTTTGTTAATGACTAACAATATAAATTGCAGTGCCTTACAGGGTGTATGTACTAATTAATTACCAATATGTACATAGACATATATTGGCAATTAATAAATGAAATGAAATGTCTAGGATGATTGAAAGTTATTTATGTTTATTTTCTAGATCCAAAGAATGGTGATTAGCGGTGGGAACTTCAAAATAGATTCACTGAAACCCAAAGAAGTGGTCTCACTGCTACTCGATGATGAGGAAATTGAACTCAAATGTAAGTTGACTTTAAGCTCATTCTACGTCATCATCATTTATTTCAGCCGTGTTTAAAACAGTTCTTACAGATGTTAGAAACGAAATCGCTTGACCCGAGAGCAATGCAACCGGCATCTACATGTAGATTGTTTGGAACAGTCTGCAGTTAGATCAACTGTTTTTGAGTCTGAGTCTGTCTCATTTAGATTCTATATCTTATTCTGCTAATGAGCCACTATAAAATTAAAAATAAATTATTCAATCGCCAAGTGCTCTAAAAATGCATATAAAATTTACATTTTCAAGTTGCGCGCGTAACTTGACGGAATTTCTGGATGCAGTGGATGCCATATTGCTCTGTGTTCATGACGTCAGTTGGTTGTGTGGTACCTAAATAAATGCGCTCATGTTGCTGATGACAGTTGATACTTTTTAGTTTTCTTTGCAGCCGTATGACATTATAACGTTGCGCCTACTATTTCGTAGTGTTTAAAAACAGATTGAAAAAAACTGGAAACTTTGAATTTAATTTTCACTAAGGTTTTTTGTTATAGTGCTTACCCGCACTTTGGGTATCTCTAAGAAATGAAATAAGTTCCCAAAAATTATCGGTTTCGGCGGGACTCGAACCCGCGCCCCACCCTCAGTACGGGTGTACTCTAACCAACTAAGCTACGAAACCCTTAGTCGGTTCAACCGAAAATCTTTGGGACCTCTTACGGACTATAGCGCTCCACCTACAGGGGTAACATTACAGTTTTCAATTTTCACTAGTTCTAATGAGATAGACTGTGGAAGGGGCTGGAGTAGCCTTTGTCAAAAGAGGCTTTACAGACGAAATATTGATGTCGTAACAATCGTACATGCAATAGTATTTTACTACTACGTTCACACTATCATCGCGATAACGCAAAAATTTGCACTCTCGCGAAAAGTCTGGCCAAGCAATTCGTCCTATCACGAATGCCCTTCGCGCCGCTGTCGGTAAATTGCCACACATCAAACGGTTTTATCGCGAAAATATTACCTGTTCCTTATTTGCTAGTAAAAGGTTAATCAGGTATGTTAAAAGGAGTCATCATATTTTTCCAACTTCATGTTCAAAACTTAACATAAAACATATAAATTATTTATTCGACACAATGAGTGTTTCTGTTTACACATTGAATCCGTAAGGTCCTAAAATAGCGTTCCTGTTGTTATCAAAAAGGTAAAAACCTATGCGTACCTACCTGGAAGGGAAAAAAATAACGTGTTATTATTAAAGCTATGTTTTGTTGCTTATTTATCATGCTAAAATACTGCTATTAATGATCATGTAAGGAAAACTTTAAGGAAAAATTGTCGTGTAATCGTTAATTAATGTTATCTTTAAAATAGTGCTCTGGTTTTATTTAATTATGTAAATTCAAATTCCTAAGGGTTTTTTGTTATTATAGTGCATCCCGCACTCTGGGTATCTCTTAAAGAATATCTCTTAAGAAATTAAATAAGGTCCCAGGTGTTGTGAGATAAAAAGTAGATTGTCCGTTCCCGGGATACCACCTACCTCTCTGCCAATTTCATTGAGATCCGTTCAGCCGTTTAGGCGTGAGAAGGAAACAGACAGACAGACAGACAGAGCTACTTTCGAATTTATAATATAAGTGTGGATTTAAAATATCAAACTCAATTACTAATTAGGGAAGGTACCTTCACGTTTTACTAATTGCCGCGACGACGACGTGACGGCGCCATCACAGTATCAGCTGTCGACATGGCGCGACTGTGTCCTGACCTGACCTTTTGCTAGATGGCTAGTGAACCGGTGGAACTTGTTTTGTCGAGTTTTTAGGAAAATATTGAGCTTCTGACTAAAAGTGGAATTGCTGATTAAATCATTACTGTTTACAGATCGCCAGAAATCTGAAGAAAAGAAACGCGAAGAACGAGAACGGAAGAGAAAGAGTGGTTTGCCAACACAGGTTGGTTTTCTTTACTTTACAAAGTATAGAATAAAGAATAGAAAATAAATACATATATATGGACACAGGTACACACAAATAAAATATAAACATGCCTAAAATAAGAACAATTTAACATGGAGGTTACCCTAAACCCTTACTTATTAATTACGCTAATTGCGCGTAAATAAGTTTAGCAGAATTCTTTTTAGGACGAAAAAACTCCTTAGAAGACGGCTTCTAAAGCGTTTTTTCGGCCTTAAAAGAACAGGCACAGAAGTGTTAAAGGGAAACTAAACTGTACTGTTTATTCCAGCAACCAGCTCCAACTTCAACGCCTGAACCGAAACGGTCTCGCGACTCTGCTTCGGAGCCAGCCAGTCCGCTGCACGTTGATGATGATGACGAGAACATCGTGGTCGACGCGCCGCTCGCATCTACTTGTAAGTGTGATGTCGACAGTACCCTACAGTACCTGCGTCTCGTGGAATTTCTCGGCGCTCGTTCTCTCAGAGAGAGAGGCACCATGTATAAACTTGTTGCTTCTTAAATTGTGGCCGAGACAAGATGAGAGCCTACGAGACAAGATGAGAGCCTACGAGACACCGAGGCGAGATGAGACGATCGCACCATGTACACACTGGTGTTCGGCCTGTCTCGAAGTGTCGCGAGTGTCTACTGCCTATACTAAAACGTTAAAACCTAATGTTTTTTTTCAAGCTTATTCGATAAAGATTTCGGAGTAAAAAGGTTTTAACGTAACCCATTCAATTAATAGGTTCAAACATTAACAATTGATATATTCGGCGCGGCCATTACAGCACATGTTTTAAGCCTACCGTAAGCAATATAACTAAAATAAATAAATAAATAACAAATAATGCTGGACTATTCACACAGCATTATCTAGCCCCAAGTTAAGCTAAGCTTAACTGACGCTAAGTACCAGAGTACTAACTCTCTCTCAGACTCAGGATAACAAAGTTTTGTTCTTTCCCCAGCTTTCTCCCCCGCCGTACAACACAATGCGTGGGGTGTCAAACGCGGCGTGCGCGGGGCGCGGCGCGGACGGCCCCGCGGCGCCCGACACGCCTTGACGCGCCGCCCCGAGCCCGCCGTCACTGAGACTGCCTCTGTTGCTGCTGGTAAGAATTAAAATCTCTTTATTTCCAATAATACAATAAACGTACATTTAGAAATAGTCAAATTTTATACTGACACGGAAATAAAATGCTAATTCATAGAACTATGTCGATAACCTTGGTTCTTCCTTGGTGGACAGTTCTCTGTCGGATGTATTCGTTACCAATCCTATCCTTTTTAGAGAAACTCTGAGCACAGCTCTCTCCATAGCTCGCTGGGCGACTTTAAACTGGTGGCCAAGCCCTACCGTGAGTGTCCACGTCTCAGCTCTGTAGGTCATGACGGATAGGACGCAAGGTCTATCCGCCTTACAATAATGATGATTACTGTAATGTATCCGGCCCGTGCAGGAAAAGCAGAAACTAGTAATGTATAAATCCTACTCTCATTTCCAGGGTCACTCCTAGACCCACCAGAAGCCGTAGACTCGCCCCCTACGGAGGTGCTCCGTGGCCGGCGAGGGCGGGGGCGCCCCCGCAGCGCCGCCCCCCGCGCACCCCCGTCCCGCCGCCCCCGCCGCCCTAAAGACCCCTTGCTAGTACCGCTAGCTCCGCCGCCCGAGGAGACGACTAACACTTCTAACACATACTACTAGTAGGTACTACTGGTAGTAACTAAAAGAAACGACAAACTTGACGTAGGTATGTCTTTTAGTCTTTTGTGTCTTTTAGTCCCTGCTGTATTATAGTACACCTCTATACTCGATGTAGAATCCAATATATTTTATGTCCACAAAGATATTTATTAATGAAAACTTAGCAAAAACTGATAACTATAACAGAAATGACAAGGTACAGCAAGGTTCTCACAAAAACTAAAACACAATCTTCAACAACACATAAACCCATAAGTGCAGCGAAAAATGTTAACATTTGAATTCGAAAACGAACGAAAGATCAATAAAATGATGAATGAAAGCTTTCAAAACCAGAAATTGTTTCAAGTTTCTGTGATTTGCTTCGATGATGCCGATGTCGTTATATATTTTCCACCAATGTTCCTTGGGTTTTGTATCCCCTTTGTATTGTATTGTTGTAAGTATAGATAGAAATTGGTATTGGGCTCTAGGGAAGGTATTAATAATAAATTGGATCTATCTGGTCTGGGGTTTTTGAGCCAAAAATCGCCTCTACAACCTTTGACGTTGACTTCCGATGTCAAATGACATTTCAAAAAAGAGTGTTTGGCTCAAAAATATTGTCTTATATTTTATGTAACATTGAGGGTAAGGGACTGCCCCGGAGGTGAGAGTATCGTTGCTTTGGTGTCTCGTCCTGACACTTAAGTAATTTTATAACATGGGCCAAAACTACCTCAAATCAACACCGGATGTCTATATCTTCCAAACTACTAAATATTTAACTTAGAATTTTAAATATGGTAAAGTTCAGAACTTACTCTATCGTTCACATGTGACACTACACTAGCAATGATTATACATGGTGAAGAAAAATAAGTGGTGTGACAATCGAGAAAAAAATCCTGTTTGTCATACTGGTGTGATAAGCTGGTGTGACTAAATTTTTCTCGATATGAAAAACTTCAAAATTTTTACTAAAACCTTAATTTTAAGGTTTTTATTTTTTATTATAGTACTCTGGGTAATTTCTAAGAAATTAATAAATCCCAAAAATTTACGATCTCGACGGGATTCGAACCCGCACCTTCCCCTTCAGCGCAGGGTTGCTCTTTTTCTCGTCGAGATCGTAAATTTTTGGGATTTATTAATTTCTTAAAACCTTAATTTCTCAATAAATACAGAAATTAAGATCATGAGAATAAGCATGGTAATTGAATTAAGCATAAAGAAAATTTTACATGTTGCGTTTTTTTCAAGTAATGCTCTAATTAATAGATAATAAGCAAAACTTGAATTTTGGGCTTGCGTTGTTATGCCCTGTCCCGCTCCTATGAATGCGAAATTCTATGCCTATCCTTTTCACATAATGGCGTCGTAATGCAGTTTCTTAATCTTACGCAATCTGAACACATTATGATATAACTTCCACGGGTGTTTACAACCTGTAAACCATCTGAAACGTCGGGGGAAATGTGTAAATAAACGCGGGTATAATCACACTCGTGTAGTGAATGTAAAGAGTTTCATTGTTATGAGCGTGTAGAGATATATTTTGTTCTCTCGTCGACACATTCGACCATGGAGGGCACTTAGCCTAATGTTTAGTATTATTTGTGTATAATTGTCAATAAAAAAACTTACGTTATTGTTAAGCGTATCTACATATAATTGAGAAAAATACAAGAGATTAAGTGTATTTATGAAAAAATATGTTTATTTTATCTTTTAATAATAAATGTTACTTTATTATTTATTTTCTTAAGAAATTAATGAAATGACGTAGTTGATGTTAAATAAATGTTATTATACTGAAATTATTTAATTTCATCTCCTAATTGATCCTTGCTTAGTTGTTCTCTAAATAGCTGTAGGAAGGAAGTCAAGACTGCCAAACACATTCTAATATTATTCATTCGAAAGTAATTCTGTCTGTCTGTTACCTTTTCACGCTTAAACGGCTGAACGGATCTTGATGAAATTTGGCAGGGAGGTAAATGGTATCCCTGGGACGGAGAAAGGCTACTTGAAAAGCGCGTGCGAAACCGCGGGCAAATGACCACCCTTATAAGAAAAAAAAATCGGCGGCGGCGGCGAGCGGACTTCTCTGCTGATCACCGAAAAAAAGTAAAAACCTAAACATTAATCTAAAAATTAGGTAATGTATTTTTTAGGTCTTAATTATTATTTAGGTCTTAAATAATAATAATTTACCTACCTAATTTGGCAATTGATTTTACCTTATAGTAAAAACATCTGTTTCAGCCAGACAGCCCAAAATACATTAATTAGGTACAGCTTTTGTTTTACATAATATACCTTAACGAGTACCTCATTAAACTCAATCTCTTATCGAAGTGTGGTAGCCACATAAAATTCAAAGTACCAACAGTTATTATTAATACCTACGTGGCACGTGGCCCGTCTGAGACGCAGAAGGTTCCAAGTTTGGTTCCCGTCGTGGAACAAATTTGGATTAGCGATATTTTTGTTTCTTGTCTTCTGGCGGTTTGTATTTCAAAATTTCTCCGGTAACTCAATAGCCCAAACTTCACGGTCGTTGAGATGTTTGTAATTTTTTTTGAAAAACACCCAAAGTCTCACCATGAAATCGTCATGACGATTTCGATGACGATGTTGATTTAGATTTTACATTTTTTTTTTGAGATTTACTCGATTTATTCAATCGACAAAAAGTTGTTGGTCCCAAATTCCCTGTGTATTATATCTAATTATCCATTCGCTAAACGGGTATGTATGTACCTATATGCGGGTATGTATGTATCAGCGTCGTTACTAGCTTCGGCTTGTAGCAGCATTAATGCTGAGACCGGGACCTTTTTGGCCCCTTATGTTATGTAACACATTTGTTGATCTGTTTTCATCCCTTTGTGTTTATTATATAATGTTTCCTGTACCTACTTAGTTAATACTGTAATGTGTCGTGTTATGTTTGGTTTCAAATATAAGTTTTTTTTTCTTTCTTTTCTACGCCATATCCACAGCATCGAGCTGCCCCCCTAGCACGGGGATTGTTGTCTAGGGTAGAATAGAGAAAAATTACGTCACTTCGTCATCGAATGCGTAAATTATTTGAAATGCATTCCTTCGACATCAATAATGTACGCAATGTATGGCGATGCGATGTCATTATTGTCTATTCTACCCTAGATAACAATCCCCGTGCTAGGGGGGCTGGCTTTGCTTAAATATTTACAGTTCTAGTCTTTAATCATAATCAATAGGCCACTTTTTACTCGGCAAGAGCGCACGCGAGGCCGCGGGCAAAACTTAGTAAGATAAACACAGTTTTAATGTTTTAGTCTGATTTAGTGAATAATTAGAAGTGGTGGTTTGACCGTACCGAACAATACATTTAACCGTATGTGAATTTTTAAGAGTGTTTGTGCTTCTATTACTATACAATCGTGAGAAACCGGGATGAAATATGATCGGAACGAACCGTACAAATGATCCCAATGCGACAGAATTTTATCCGGAATATAAGTATGTACGTACGGTACGTGAAATATCTGATGTAATTAATATTATATCAATAAGTCTTTCTGTGGTCTCACTCATAACCGGTGTCCTAGCATGGATTTGTGTACCGAAATGGCGTGCCTTCAGAAATTATGTGAAAGTGCAAACCTTTCTTAGCAGTTTATTATCGGAAGCGGTTTATCTTTCAGAGGCATTTTTCATGAAACCAATTGTGTACTCGTATTCTAACGATACTGTAGAAGGTGCAGTGCAAGTGTCCTGTCTCTATTATGCTCTGGTTAATTATTTCGAACACGTATACTACTGTTGGATATGCATCACGTCTATTACAATCTACATGGACCTTGTTGTAGTATTCAAAATGAAAATATTTAGGAAGATGATGAAATTCAACATTGTTGCTTGGGGTCTACCATTGATTTTGTTGGTGCTTGATATATGTTGTTGCCGTTCATATATATATGATTACGATTTCGAATACGATGGTTATAAGCTGTTCATGATTATGCGTGTTCTTTTCTTTTTAACGTTATTAGTTTTAAGTTCCTGTTTGTATGTCAGAGTGTTGTATAGCTTACTCGCAATGCGTACGCGCACACAGCTTGGACCTCAATGGGGTCTGAAATTCCGAGTGGCAACATTGACGTTCGTCATATCCGTTTCACCTTTTTTGATAATTACATCTGTAGCCACATTAGATTATGCTATGGATTATATAAATATGGATGCCAAAATGTATATGCTCTTATTTAGTATTATGCCAGATGTACAAATTATAGCTTTATGTTTATTTTTTCTGATTAAAAAGACGAATCGTAAATTGTGGTGTAAAATATATGTTAACTTAGTAGATAAGGTTAGGACGAAAGACAGACAGGTAGTGGCACCAACATATGAACATGTTGTGTTCAAGTGATGACAATAACACTGCTCCATTCTGCACTTCTGGGCGATGTTAATACATAGGTAATCATTTATTCAAAATCGGAAACAACAATATTAGAATGGTGGAAGTGGAGAAAGAGATGCCGTTAATAAATAAAAATTAAAGATCATTTAGCGGGTATTTATTGCGTACCCTTTGTTTTCTTTTCCCAACGTTTCAACCGCGTTACAGCGATCGAGGCGAGGTACGTATTTATTTATTTTTATAATGGATTTGCACCTTCCATTAGCATTTCTTCCCGCCTAGATTAAGGGATATCTTCATCAGATGAAGAAGAAATATTTATCATCATCATCATTACCAACCCGACTTCACCCACAGCTGGGTATAGGCCTCCAAACTCTTGTACCTCTCCACATGGTCCTGCGCCAATCTCATGCCATCTTTGCGTGGAAGGCTCCAATAACACCCGAACATAATCTCCATCTAAAATGATTTATTGTAGGTGTATGCGTCATTCTCAGGGATCAGGATACCATGCATGATTTTTTTGACATGAATGGGTCTGTGAAAAAAAAACATAATCATATATGCCAGAAATTGCAGCTGGCCTGCAAAACAGACAGCGCTGCACGAATAAACGCACTCAAAAGGACAGAAACAAGATCAAAATGAATAGGCTATTTGACTATGACTACATTAAAAAAGTTCCTTGTTTGTATGTTTCTATAGATTTTTGAAGGTAGGTACGTACCTACACAAGCCTTTAGATAACATTACCGTGCCTTTAAGATAAGTTAAGTTATCCACAGTATCGAGCTTCGCATAGGTACAGAAGGCCTTGTTATAATACATAAGCCACTTTTTATTCGGGAAGAGCGCACGCGAGGTGTCGAGCAAAACTTATTCAGATAAACACAGTTAAAATTATTGGTTTGATTTAGTAAATAACTAGAGGTGCTGGTTTGACCTTTCCAAACATTACATTCAACCGTATATGAATCAATAGTGTTCGTGCTTATATTTCGATACAATCGTGAGAAACTGGGATGAAACATGAATGGAACGAACCATACAGACGACACAAATGTGACAGATTTTAATTCGGAATATGACTACGTACGTGCGGTCAGTGAAATAAGCTTAAATATAATATCAATAAGTCTATCCCTGGTCTCGCTCATAGCCGGTGTTCTAGCATGGATTTATAAACCGAAATGGCGTGCTTTCAAAAATTACGTGATATTGGAAATATTTCTTAGCAGTTTACTATCGGAACTGGCATATCACTCAGCGGTCTTATTCGAGGAAGCAAGTGAATTCGACGATTCGATTTATGAAAATACAGTTGGTTACTCTCTTTATTATGCTATTCCGAATTATTTTAAAAATGTCTACTACTGTTGGATATGCATCACGTCTATTACAATCTACATGGACCTTGTTGTAGTATTTCAAATGAAAATAACTAGGAAGATGTTGAAATTCAACATTGTTGCTTGGGGTCTACCATTGATTATGGTGGTACTTGAAATACTCGTGTGTTATTGCCTATTTTTTTATATTTGCGGTGTCGAAAACTACGAGTTTGGTTTTAAACTTTATTTGACGGTGCTTGTTTTTTTCTACTCAACGATGTTAGTTTTCTGTTCTTGGTTTTATGTGAGAGTGTTGTATAGCTTACTCGTAATGCGTACGCGCACACAGCTTGGACCTCAATGGGGTTTGAAAATTCGAGTGGCAACATTGATTTTCGTCATATCCGTTTCACCTATTTTGATAATGACGTCTGAAGTCATACTATATTATTGTGATTATTGGTATTTTACGTTCTTAAATCGTATAATGCCTGATGTACAAATTATAGCGGTATGTTTATTTTTCCTGATTCAAAAGACGAATCGTAAATTGTGGTGTGAAATGTATGTTAACTTAAGAGATAAAGTGCGTAGGGAAGCGGCATTAATTTTATGAACATGTTGGGTTCAACTGATGATTATTAATTTGATACTGTTCCATTCTGCACTTCCGGGCGTAGAAGGTTCCTATACCTAAGTGATGCCGTTGACAGGTAAATAAAAACTGTTATTAAAGTACTAACGAATTTTCTTTATATTCCTCCTATTCATTGATTTTTAACTGAGTTCTATGTTATAATGCAGGCGAACATAGAATCTATTCCTTGTAGTCGGTAAAAATAACATATGTGCGCCTTATGACTTTGCCGATAACGTCAACCATGCCAGCGGGTGACCCGGATTCAGTAGTCACCTTCCAAATATGCTCATTAACACATATTTTAGCACCAGATAAATCAACGCATGATTTTCCAACTCGGCGCATCGGCCATTAATCAAGATGACAGTTACAAACTGTCGATAGGTACCTTCATTGGTTTTGGTCGCATCCATCATCACAGAACGCCCTGGTATGTTCAACTTCCGGTGTCATTGCATCTATACTATTAATTATCAAGGTGTAATTATAGTCAAAGATTTAAATCGTTATATAGGCCCTTACCCGCGCCGCCGCCGCCGCCGTGTTGTTGGCGTTGTTGCCACGCGAAGTGAGATAGATCGCTCACTTAAAATTTTTCTTCCGCTGTTCGCTTGTTGTGACCGCACAGCACAGATTGCACACTTTGTAGACAGTCACATTTTCGATTTCAGGGCTTAATTGAACCTTTATTTTGTATAGAAGATGTGTGCAATATGATTGCACAATAAATAGTAATAATAATAATTAGGTTTATTGTCAATAACACTATTTTTAACTACTCATTATAGTAGTTTATTATGGTAGTGTGCGTGTGTCGGCCTTTCGACGCACCATTCAAACATTTTCGATTTCAGGGCTTGTAGTTAGGACATTTATTTTTTCACAAAAGTTTGTGCAATGTAGTTGCACAAACCAAAACCTTACCATACCACTAACTAAACCAACTCAGAAGAGACCGCGATCGACCGCAAAGGTCACGGGTTCAATTCAAACCAATAGGTACCACTATTACCATTTCATACCATTTTACTATATTTACCTAATTTAAGTTGGCGGCAGTAGAGAGTAAGTCTCAAAGGGCGGTTTGGGGAACAACCACCAACATCTACCACATTCCCCAAACACAACCCTTTTCATGGTCCCAAACATGGTTTCAGTTTTTGGTCTCAGGGCGCCGGGCGTATTACTATCAAACGATTAAAATCTTGAAAAAAAGTCAACGTTGACATTGGTGTGGTCATATACCTATCGTAGTAGAGCAGCCTACGCTGTGCGAAAATCTTAAAAAATGATTTTTTATTTTGATTCTGTCATACGTACGATATGTGTCCGCCACCACAGTACGATCAGAATGGCCATTAACAATTATTCAGTGAGCTACCTCCTAAAGGTACCTGGATACTGGTCTAGTACCTGTACACTTACGTGGTACGTACGTTCCTTATATAGTTAAAAAAAGGTTTCTATAGGTACTATATTTAGGAAAGTTGGTGGTAAGGGGTGAAACTTCAAGCATATACATTTCAAAAATTCTAATTTAAATTACGCCACCCTAATAGATAACAACGTAAAAATCATTCTCCATCTCGAAAAACTTAAAAACTTCCTAAAAATCGGAAATGACACATTACACCCCTAAGAATATCCGTCAAATCACCAAATTGTCCTGACCTATCGTGAGGAACAAAACCTCAAGACGTCTTGGGTCTTTTAAGTTGGTGTCCAAAGTTCAAAACCATTATAAGAAGGTCTATGATGCCAGAATATCTGTGGCTATTTGAGGTCTTTTCTGACTGGTTGCTGTGGATGGGGACAAAACATGGGGTGGTGAATCACGAAAGCGTCGAATGAAGGATGGCTTTACAAGCTTGAAGACTTGTCAGTTTGGATTAGGATATACCTTTTTTAAAGTTTCAGAAAAGTTTCTCAAAGTTTTTAAGAAGAAGAAGAGAGATAGGTAATAATAATTATTTTAGTGAAATAAATGGACTCAATTCAGATGTCGCCAAAACTGAAATTGAAAATATTTATGTAATTCTAAAATTAAATTAAACAATTTCTAACAACTACTGTTTTTTTTAGTTTTTCGGGACAAGTACTTATTCCTCGGGAATAATAATTTTTATGTGACCACCTTCGTGATCATTCTACAAACCTACAACAGCGAAAGAATCTTCCAAACCGGTCCACGATTCACGTTAAAATCGACGAACCTACAAAAAACATACATAGAGCCAAACATAGAACACGATACTCTTTTGTTTTTTCGTCGATTAAAAATGATGCTATCCTTGTTAATTCGTTCGATATGAAAGGAATGGCAACATTTTTAGTGCTATTTTAGTTTTGGCGACATCCGAATGGTCACCAATCTCGCACCACATTACCTCGTTTGTATTATTGGTACCAATTTATTAGAAATAGCGCGATAAAATCCGTTGATAAGAATTTTTATTACCAGTTACTAGGTACTTATGTTGACTATCAAAACAACATAATTAGGCAATTTAGGCATGACAAAAACTATGTACTTAGAATTTTTATTGTACCTACTTATGTACATAAGTATAATATGGATGGATATTATAGAACCGAAAAAGACGCTACCTCTACCTTTCTACTGTAAGTGAAAGAGTTCCGTATAATGTAGAATCAGAATCAATAACTTTATTTCTCTATACTTACAATAGAAGCACTCCACACAAGGATATAAATAAATATTAATCTTTTATGACGGTCTTAATGAAGTTTGACAGGTTGGTAAATAGTATCCCGGGGACGGACATAAACTACTACAAAAGCGCTGGCGAAGCCGCAGGCAGAGGCTAGTACAGTATAAAAGTTTGAGAACCAGCCCCAGTGATGACATATCGCTTGCGCGAAACGAAAGATGTATCATGTGCATCCGTGGTTTTTTTTACCGGTTCCCTAAAAACCGATAGCTGTAAAAAACCGTATCACGTAACCCACGTGCCCGTTACTAAAATAACGTGGAGAAACGTGTTTTTCATTACGTGACGATTTTGTTATGACGAAAATTATTTATGTTTTAAGGGAGGACAATTTTAGAGGGTGTAATGTATGAGATACGTACGTTGCATCTTTTTTTTGCTAGGATGAAAATTTTAGTTTTCTAGCTTCTTCCCGCGATTTCGCACGCACTTTTGTAGTAGCTTATGTAATGTACGTGCTTGAGATAAAGTCTACCTCTCTGCTAAATTTCTTTAAAATCCGTTCAGCTGTTGTCAAACAGACAGAGATAATAAATATACTTTCACTTTTGTAATATTTTGGTAAACAAGGTTTTTGCTATTAAAGTGCGTAAGCCTTACGCTGCTGGGGCAGTTTTCTAAGATAATTAATAATGTCCCAAAAAAAATTGGTGTGACTTGAACCCGCAACCCCCCCTTAGTACGGGATGCGCTGCCAATTGCGCCACGAGGTCAAGTGACGTAGGAGTCGAACTCTGGGACCTTTTGAACATTATTAAATTTATTAGTACTTTTTTAATGATTTTAGCAGGTTGGGCATTGTTACGTAATATTGGAGGTCGAAAAATCGCCAAATTCGCCTCATAGCATTCGCTTCATGGAATAGGAATGGAATGAATGAATGGTCCCCCATTCATTCTTTCCATTCCTCCATTAAGTACCTACTTTCCACATGAGCAAAGCCGTGGGGAAAAGTGTATGCAAATATTTTTGTAGGGCACCTCTACAAAAATATTTGCTCAAGTAAGTGTTCGTCTGAAACCTTTTTAGGATTCCTTACCTTAAGGGTAAAACGGGACCCTATTGCTAAGACTCCGCTGTCCGTCTGTCCGTCTGTCACCAGGCTGTATCTCATGAAACGTGATAGACAGTTGAAATTTTCACGATGATGTGTTTCTGTTGCTGCTATAACAACAAATTCTAAAACACAGAATAAAATTAATATATAAGGACAACAGGTAGACGCTTGAAATATTCATAGAATATTTAGCTACCGTCAATCACCCTAAATTCGCCTACTTTTGACACATTTTCGTTTGCTATTCTAGATATATGTAGTTTAGAACAAAATCAAATATACCAGTCACTTTCTTTTACATCAGGTTATCTAAAAAGAGAAACAAAGACATAAAATGTTAATTATTTCCATACTAAAATGGGTCGCAAAGATGCCAGGCGAATTTAGGCACTTGTGCCTAAATTCGCCTACCCTCATTTTTTCGGTCCCTGTAAGACGTGGAAATTGCGTTGTTAAAGAAGTTTAGTATAAAAGTTTTGCTTTAAACGAATTTAAACTCTAATGTTTCATAAACAAAGTCTAATTCACAAAAAATGGGGTAGGCGAATTTAGGCACGCTTTTGAACAATGCGCACATTAGCTCCATACATTAAGCGAGTTGTGGTTAGGGCTGCCAAAAATATTTTTTGTTGTAAAAGCTTTCCATCACCATTCAAGCAAACAAAAAGGCGTACCTAGTACCCACCTACCATTTTAATTAAAAATATTTTTCAGTCATTAGATCACAACATGCAACAAAATCATAACCCTCTAATTTTGCAGTCGGGTAAGGAAACCAAGTGACAACCCTAAACCCAGGCGAATTTTGGAACTAACATGTCAGAAATTTTACCTCTAATTATTCAAATGCATTTTTTGTCACAACCACTTAACTTAGCTTATAAATTAATATATTGTTAGAAAGCCGGCAAAATTCAGTTTCGACTAATAACGGTGCTACTGGTCTTACCTCTTATTTTCTTCGGTTTCCAGATGAAGTTTTGCAGACCACTTATAAAACTCGCCTTGTTCGACTTTACTCAAAATGTGACTGTCATCTCATACCTGAAGTTTGCTACAATTCGATTGCAGAATGTTGCCATAAAAGAAAATTGTCTACTTATTGGTAGGTTTAGGAACCGTTATCTATGCTATAGTCCATGTTCTGACCATTTAAAAAAATCAGGCGAATTATGGTACACCAGGCGAAATTAGGGTGTTTGACGGTATACATTCACTTTAAAAGTAAACAATTAAATTAAAATAAAACAAATATTTAAGGGGTCCCATACAATAAACGTGATTTTTTTGCCGTTTTTATTGATAATGGTACGAAACCCTTCGTGCGCGAGTCTGACTCGCACTTGGCCGTTTTATTTTGGCTTCAGCAATTTGTCTACAACTCGTTCAATTGACACATTGACCTACAAATCTCGTAGGGGTTCAAATAGAACTGTGTTGCTTGGTTTACTTTCATACTATTAGTTAGACGTCATAGTTGTACCTTCCTTCCTACGTAGGTAGGTATCCATTTGGATAATAATTATAGAAGAATTTAATTGATAGTAAAACAAGGCACTGATTGGTTCACAGCTTTGTTCGTTTATTATCTTACTGAGAAGCTTAGGAAAATGATAAATTTACATGTTTCAACCTTCGATCAAAAATAAGTAGTTCGCGCCGGCAAAGCCGGAAATTTTTGATCGAAGGTTTCAATACGTTAAATTAAATAAAAAATAAGTGCTACAGTTCTGTTGATTATTTGCCGGAAATTATAAAGTGACTAGGATTTTTATAATTTTACGGGTCTTACTATCTGACGGTGACATAACAAAAAGGCGAAAAGGGCGATAGTTTGTGAGAAGATAAAGAAGGTGATAACTTTTTCCCTAGCTCATTTTCAACCGTTTCACAACCAAACTGTATTCCAATTTTAAAATTCCATTACCCTCAGTTAGGCAACATTCGAATTCCAATTCGTTTCTGTCATATTCAACACGCGAGCATGCGACCGTCTGAAAACTTTGATTAAACTTTTTTTACCTAGGTACTTTTGTATATTTTATTGCAAAAATCAAAAATAATTAGGTATATTTTATTCAAGCCGTATCTCTCTCAACTATAAAATACGAAATTACAAAGAAATTGTAAAGAAAGAAAGAACATTTCTTTGGTAGGTTTTAAGTAAGGGAAAAATAATTGGGTATGGTTCGAAATCGAAACTTCGTCTACCTTTTTGATGACGTGTGTGTATGCGACCAATAAATACTTCGGATTAAAACTCTGGTTATCTTTTCTGCTTAGATTTATAGTAAGGGAAAAATAAGTGGGTATGGTTCGAAATCCAAACTTGGTCTACCTTTTTGATGACGTGTGTATGCGACGAATAAATTCAATAAAACCAAACCAAATGTGGTCGAGATGCAGAACGAAAATAATTAATGCTCTTAAGATTCGTCTACTCGCCCAAATGATAAGAAACATTTTCGATTTCAGTTGACGAACGACTCGAATCTGGGGGTAAAGTACTTTTCACGAAAGAAGTCCCGCGGAAATCAGAAAAACTGTTTTTATTCGTAACTAAATTCTTTTACTTCATTTAGTCAGACTACCAGCAGCGCTGCATCTAAAGAACTTCTCTCGTGCAAATCACTATTTTTAGCAGAAGCTTGAGAAGCTGAATTATCGAAAGCTAATAGATGGTCGGAGAGCATCCTACACACGTTTACCGAGTCGTGATCTCCACTCAAGAACACGTTTACCTCAACGATTGTCGGTTCTTCGCAAGATGTAGCCGACCTCAAACTTCAGCTTAATCTTAAAACTATGTTTGTCGATAACTTTGGTTCTCTATCGGATGTATTCGTTACGAATCCTATCCTTCAGATTAACTCCGAGCATAGCTCTTTCCATTGCGGTCTATCCAAGACTAAATCAAATCTAGTATCAACCAACGAATAACAAAAGGAGTACTTACATGTACGTTTGAATGTTTACTATATTGTCTTCGTCATTTAATTATTTTAAATATTATCCAATTATTATAATTATTATCGGATTTTGATGATAGAAGGTAGTCCCATATTAGTTTTATTCCCGAGGAATTTATTTTGTCTCGTAAAACATAAAAAACAGGATCAATATTCAGAATTTAAAATCGATTTTAATTGTAAAAAACATCAATACTAAACTTCATTCAAGGACCAGCAACTATCAATAATTTGACGAGATTTGCATTTGCTTGTGATTTGTATTGTAACTGTTCTCAAAATTTTCCCGACGTGAATGAAAATCAATGGGTTCGATTGTTGATAGCGTGGTCACATTTAGCTAAAAATAGCAATAGTATTTTTTATTAATTTAAAACACTTAAATTGCCTTCTTTCACAAAGTCATAGAGGTAGAGGTGTAGTAGAGCTCTATAGTAGAGCATGATTCAGTATAATTTTTCCTATCTTTGCCTTATTTATCCTACAAGGTACGACCTATTAGATCAATCATCAAAGTGCATTATTTACAGGACTCTTAGACACATCATAAAAATTCAAATTACATATGTAAAACTAGGAAATGAAGGTTGTTTTTTTTTACACTTTCACTTTGATTTTTTATCCTCTAGCTAGATAATCTGATATTCTGTAGTTAGCCTTTTTACAAAGGACATGTTTGACAATTTGTTTGAATTAGGTACTTCATTGATAATTTTTAGATGACCTCTGTGGCGCGGTGGGCGTAGGCCTGCCTGCGAGTCCTGCGACGCAGGAGGTTGCGGGTTCGATTCCCGCCTCGGGACAAACGTGTGTACGATCTGCAGACCTTTGTTCAGGGTGTTCTGGTCGTTTTCTATGTATAATAAAAAATATCAATCTATGTATTGTATTTTATTATGTATATCAGTTATCTAGTAGGTACCCATAACACAAGCTCTGCTTAGTTTGGGGCTAGATAATGCTGTGTGAATTGTCCAACATAATTTATATATTTATTTTGGAACTCACTTGGAGTTTTGTTTTAGAAGCGTATACTTTGCCCTTTATGAGATACAATAATCTTGTGCCTGTTGTTTACAGCGAGTTTATGCTTATTTCTAGTATTTAAATTATTTTGAAGGTAACAACAGTTAAAAACAATTAGATATATCCTTCTACGATACCCCCTGCTTAGTTTGAAAGCTAGGTACTTTTCTTAGGCAAGATACTTTCTCGGAACCAAAACGTCTGTTACATTTTTTCCTCCACATAATCCGGTACACGACGACAGACATTTCCGACATGGCGGCGGTATGCGACGTCGCAATGGGGTGCGAAAGTGCATTGAAGATAAATTGGTCGCGTGACCCGGGGTACAAAAACCCGGGGTTTTTGTTAACGTACTAATGATCAGTTTTTGTAAGAGGGTGGGAAGCTATTAGGAGCTGAGATGTTGAGCTAGGTGCTGCTTGTTGCTTTGCTTGTGATACCAGAATTGAGTGGTCCTCCTTCTGAAAGTTTCTAACAGACGGACTGTTTCATAGTCGGATGACGAACGGACGAATGAATGGGCCTAATGTCTGTATGTATGATCTATTGTGAGAGGGATGAATGACCGATTTCTTATATTAAAATTATTATTAACAATGTATAATTTTAATTTCGACATTTTTATTGAAAAGTAATAATTAATCATTTAATTTTTGTAATTTTTTGTGTATTTTAATTATAATTAATTAATTAGTGTAATTGGCAACCGCCGCCGTTCCAATTAAATAAATAAATAAATTAGTCAAATACTGTGCGGTTTTTGTCGGTTAAGCAGCATTGCAAGGCTGCGGCCAAACCAGTCAAATTTTTTGAGTTAATCGTGAAAAGCGTAGGTTTATGTACTTTTAACAGAAATAAGATTCCATATTGCGACGCCGTGTGCCACTTACAGGATTTAGATTCAAGACTCATTATATTAAGCAACTTACAGCTATAAAATTACGCTCGTTCAATGGCCTCTCGTTTTGCTAAACTTTCGGTCTGAATGGTCGCAGAGTAAAGTTAAGTATGAAGAGAATTATCTGAGAAGAGCAAGAGAATGAGCTCTTGATTGTACGAAAACAGTCCAAAGATAAAGGTCTTAACTATTTTTGTAATATACGCGATCAATCCGGTTAAAACAGTGTTTTATTATTTTTGTAAGTTATAGATCCGTATTAGCTATATTTTGAAGTTTTTATACTGTGTAACAAAAATGAAGGACCACATTTTAAGGGGGGATTCAGCTTAGACAACATAACAGAGGAAAAATATCGAAAAAAAAATCGCGACTACCCCCCCGGTTTGATCCTTCATTTATGTTACATCCTGGATAATATTACCCACCCCCCCCCTGAATATTTGATCCTTCATTTATGTTAAATCCTGGATAATTTGTAGTAGGCACACCTTTAGCTGTCGCCGCCGCCGCCGGTGGATGGTAGAATCAGCCCGTTTGCAGAATGGCTAAGCCGATTACAAAACGGCGGAACTCAGTTGCCGATTTATTAAACGATCAACAATAAAGGTGAACGTCTTTTTAGCCATCTCGTCAAATCAAACTATTATAACTTCGATATAAGTAAAAAAACCTTTTTTACTTTTATCGAAGTATTATAATCGGCATTCTTCAAGCATTCTATACAAGCGGGCTGATTCAACGGCGCCGGTAACTACTAAGATACGTAAGTAGGTGCGTTTCCTAATATGTATTTAGTAAATCATTCAAACGACAAATCATCTTGTCAAGGATCACAACAGTTAAATTTAGCCTTGACCTATGACGTTTTTAACTAGAATTTCGACAATATTTGACAACTCGACTAATATTTGTAAGTAAATATGCTTAAATGCACCTACTCCGGTAATTAAACACAATGGGCAATTAACGAACTTAGTGAATAAAACAGTTGATTTGTTTGTTTAAAGCTGTAATTATAATTTTACATAGGTACCTACCACAACACCTATATTTACATAAAAATAATACAATATTTATTAGTTAGTTACAAACATTTCCAAAGAAGTTAGGAATCCATGTTGAAGCGAACAAAATCAATAACATTTTGTTTCTTATTTGATAATAACTATTTATAAAACTGTTTATGTATAAAATTTGACTTGTCTAAGTGCTTTTTTGTAAGCCTAAAGAAATAAAGTTATTGACTTTTGACTCTTGTACTTGATCACAGAAAAGATAATACTCCGATAAAATGAAGTCCGTCCGACATAAAATTTCGTAACGCAAAACGCCATATTCACGCAGAGGTCAAACATCAATAGGTTGCGAGTTCGATTCCCGCCCGTAAACAAACCTTTGCATTATTTTGTGGCCACACTGTTTGAAAAAAAAAGTTTTAACAAAAGCACTTTGTAGAGTAGAAAATAAGTATTTGGTCCCCATTGTCCCAATTTAATACCTTTCGTTCAGATTTATCAGCACCCTCGATTTTTGATGCCTGTTGCCTGCACTCCGTCGTGTAGTATCCCCAAAAATTAATAGGACCTGAATATACCTATACAACCTTCTTCACCAGCGTATTTGTGCTTACGAGGAGGGGAGAGTAGGTCCACTGTTCAGTGTCTGCCTCAAACAAGGTGTTTTGGCATTATCACCACGCTCGGTAGACAGACGGATTGGCCATCGCATTATTGGTGTTATAAATAAATACACGAAGGAAGTTACTGCCCTACCTTTGATCAAAGATTTAAATCGTTAGATCCGCCCTGACACCAAAAACTGAGGCATTGACTTTGAATGTGAGCGTTAACAAAATGCCAACGCACGCACACTACTAATGAGAAGTTAAAATTAGTGTTATGGCAATAAACCTAACTGTCTTTATTACCATTGTTTGTGCAATTATATTTCAAAAACTTCTGTTAAAAATAAGATATCTATTGGCCCTGAAATCGAAAATGTTTGAATGTGTGCGTCGAGAGGCCGACGCACGCATACTACCTAATTAGTACCTAGTTAAAAAGAGTCTTATCTCACTAATATTATAAACGTGAAAGTTTAGATGGATGGATGTTTGTTCCTTTATCACGCCAGAACGGCTGAACGGATCTGGATGAAATTTGGCACAGAGATAGATTATAGTCTGGAATAGACCATAGGCTATTTATCTATTTATCTTTTTATCCCGGAATTCCCACGGGAACGGGAACTACGCGGGTGAAACCGCAAGGCGCTGCTAGTTGACAATAAACCTAATTATTATTATTACCATTTATTGTGCAATCTTATTGCACACACTTTTTATATAAAATAAAGGTTCTATTTTGCCCTGAAATCGCAAAAGTGTCTATGCCTAAGAAGTGTGCGGTCACAATAAGCGGACAGCAGCGGAATGAAATATTCCAAGCGAGCGACCTATCTCACTTCGCGTGGCAACAACAAGGCACGGGTAAGGGCCTCTAACGATTTAAATCTTCACGTTTGATAGGATCCCGTAATCAACTCTTATTACATCCGAGGGTTGAGTTAAAAGGGTCGTTTCCTAAGCCACGGCTGTCACGCCAGCTCATCGTGTCGTTAGTAACTCCTCAAAAACTAATAGAATTCCCTTATACCCTCAATAACGTCCTATATTTATTCCTTCTCAAAGAACTCATCGGTCAAAGGCACATGTGATATCTGATCGTAGGTATACGCGTCGAAGAACCGCTGTGTGACGTTCATTGCGTAGTCTATTGCGTAGTCAAGGATAGGGCCCCCGAACTCGCTAGCGAAGGTTTGCGCGTCCGAGTTCAGAACGTTGAGGATCTGAGAACCTGGGAAATAAACAAAGTTAAATCAGTTGAGCTAAGTACCCTTAGATTGTTTGTAACAGTCTCCAGTAAGCTCAACTGTCTCAATCGTAGCACATTAATATTCTTATAAACAGTGTAAGCCCGCGGCTTTTCTCGGGTTTTTTGGAATACAACAGTAAATAGCAGCAGCATGGGTTATTGCAGGTGTATTAATCTTTATATGTGCAAAATTTCAGCAAAATATATTCAGTAATTTAGGCGTTTTACTTTGGCCAAACATATTTACAACGGCACAACCACAACTCACGAATTTACGCCTTTACAATTTTAGCCATATTAACATGCGAAAGTTTGGATGTAATGTAAGTTTTGTTCTATTATTACGTTAAACAAAAGAATTTTCATAAAAACCATTGGGCAGTTTGTAATGCCTATTTTAAGCTTTTTTTAATGCCTCTGTAATACTTTATGTTTTTCTGGTTTTAGTTAGATATGTGAAGTTGCTCTTGGTGGCCAGTGTGACCACCAATTTCTGTTTTCGCATATCTACGTACTATGCATACTATACAAAATAAAACTATTACATTATGTATTAAAAAAAAGCTTATGATAGGTATCACAAACTCCCCAATAGTTTTATTGAAAATTCCTTTGTTTAACGTATTATTAAAATAAAATAGGTGGCGCTAGTGTAACTTAGGGTACTATGTTGATGTTTGTGACTTTTTGACGCCAAAACTACTGAACGGATCTTACTGAAATTTTGCATAGATGTAGGTCTAAACCTGGAATAACACATACCTAGGAGCCACATACTCCAGAATACATCTAAATGGACCAGCAGTAGTTTGGCAATTTTTTTTGTAAATTCATTTACTTACTGATTCTAGGGTTCCCTCTGATGAGATTGGTGAGGTTCAGCTTGAGGCTGGTTCCGTAGTCCGCCTTATACTTGTAGGAGTTGATCTTGTAATGTCCTTCTCCGGCCGCGTTGCGTACCACTCGCTCTACCACCTCCAGACGGATGTGCTGGTTCCCTGGTGTTCATAAGACATAATATTATGTAATTTCAGATTTATTACTTATAAACTTATATTCGAGAAAAGGGTTCCCGGTGGTGACCGACTACACAACTGACAGGCCATGACCACCTGATAAATAAAGAAAATTACAATTTAATAATAAAGTCCGGCACACTATCTACACGCCGCCATGCCAGTCGACGAAATGCGATGCGTGTTGAGATTCGTTGGGTCTCGGGTCGCGTTGTGTGTCGATAGTGTGTTTCCGGCTTTAGAGAAAAGTCAAAAGTCAATAACTTTATTTCTTTAGCCTTACAAAATAAGCACTTAGACAAGGATAGCTATCCTGGTGTGCGTTTTTTGGTTTTAACATGAATAAATAGAAAAAGGTTTACTATTTGCGGTAAATTACTTTTCCGCTAGTTTTATTGCTTAAGCGAGGCAAGGCAAAAGAATACAAATACCACAAAAAACAAAATGAATTTCGCAGCTAATCGGCGCAAACCACCTTTAACAGACTACTTATATAGTTGCAGTTTTTAAAATTATAGCCACTGGTAGGTTCAAAGTCTCCGTAGTTCGTACAACCTAGGCTTTTTGCAGCCATCAATATCATTAAAACCACATTATCATTAAACATAAGGAGGCACTAAATCTAAACAGTTTAGAAAAAAAATTCACGACCAGCGGACACTGATTAGCCACCACTGTCATGGATAAAAAAAGTAGGTAGGTACTTTTGACTAAAAATTCGGTTTTTAAACGGATTTTTAGCTGTTAGCGACGTCACACGCAGCGCAAACTAAATGGTGTTAGTTTATTTTACCTCCGCAAAATAACAATGTTCGCTTCGCTACAATCTGGTAAAGACCTCCTTTGTCACCTTCAATAAGGCTTTCGCCTTTAGTACCTACCTCTAATAATTATAATAATGAGACTCCTAAAATTATGTTGCTCTATGCTTAAAACCGAGTTGTACATAATTATAACCGTTTATGTTGTAGGTACATAAAATATAATAATGTACTCGACGCACGAAATGTGACAAAAGGTTTAGGTTTTTTTTCGCCGCGAAGCAGTTTGTTTTTCAAAACAACCACGCACAAACAGCAACTAATCCAGTGAAACCGCGTTGCCTGGTAGACTGTCTAATTGGCCAGTTTCCAGCATATATACGTCCAGACCTCTTCTGTTACAGGCTTGTTGTTGTTCACGATGCTACTTAAAAATCTTGCCCTTGGCGCTTCCTTCTGTATCCAGATTGAAGAGAAGCAGTCTTCCCAGCAGACTGTAGACTCCTCGGATGGTGAAGTTGCAGATGTCGACACTTCTGTTACAGAAGCTTGTAGGTTTTCCTCCCAAGTAGATTGTAAACCCCTCGGAAGGTAACGTTGCAATGTATTTCGATACCTCTGCTAAAGATACTTAGAAGCTAGAATGGATTAAGGTTTTCCTCAATGCGACTTACAAATCTTGACCTTGGCGCTTCCTTCTGTATCCAGATTGAAGAGAAGCAGTCTTCCCAGCAGACTGTAGACTCCTCGGATGGTGAAGTTGCAGTGCATGTCGAAGATAAACGTGCGGATATCGCGACGGGACCTGGAGGAACCAATAGACCCTTTACAACTAAAATCTAAGAATCTACAGCCTATACTGGTCCACTGCAGGACGACTTATTGGTTTTTATTATAATGGGCGGTAGTGCCTATAATCCCCACGCTGGAACAGCGTGTTAGGGATCGCAGTTCGGTGGTAGAATATTTCTACAGAAGGCGCTGCTACCCTCTCGGTGGATATCCCTTATATCGCTTCTTACAATAACCGCGGGAAGAATTTAAACATCCAAAAAAATAGGTCTCAGGCGGGATTTGAACCCGAGTTAACTTTTGGGGTAAATATAAAACTATTTTTCACAATTTAATTTTTTTTTCTATATAATGTGTGACTCTGTTAATTCCTAGTCCATTCTCTTGATTTTATTTATGTTTCAAAGTCGTACAATTATTCAGGGTTACGAAATTTAATTGCATAGTGTTTTATACATACTTATTATCTTCGCAATTATTACTTTATTACGCATCGAAGCTATAAAAAATAATATAAGTAATTAACATTAAAACTACATTAAAATTAGTTGCAGGTTCTGTAGGTTAATTAGAGAAGAATGTTGCATTATCAAGGGCTAAAATCAAGGGAAGGTTAGACCTAGAAGGTAGGTACAACTTACATAAGGTATTTTTCAAAAAAAAATCGTATCAAAGCTGCATTTATGGAGCTTTATATAGAAAGGTTATTTCAATTAAAAGAGCGTGGAGCGTGGATGAATAAAAAAAATAACCTGCATTCAAGTGATATTCCTTTGGGTACGAAATCCTAAAGAACATGTAGCCGAACAATAACTACTAGACGTCATAGAAGGTTAAGGTGGAACTTACGAAACTTTATCCGGCACACAACTGCTCAAGCCCGTCAGCTTCGCATTATGGAATGTCATCTGCAAGTTTCCAGGCAAGACTATGCTGATGTTCCGGTCAAGCACCAGGGGATCCAGTGCTGGGATCCCAGCTTCCGGGATTCCCTTCACGATGCCGGGGATAGCGTCCAGGGTTGCTTGCGTGAAGCATTCGTCGCTCAGCTCCTCGCAGGGGTGGATGTAGTCAGCTGGAAGAGATATAATACATTACAAAATTAAACACCAAGAAAATACAAAAAAAGAATAAGTAGGTAAAGGAAAAGATAGAAAACAGAGTTGTACAATGGCCGGTCTTATCGCTAAGACGGATCTCTCAGCCAGCTCCTGAGCTTGTGGTAGGTATAGGTACTAACAACCCATCCCGGCTTCGCCCGGGCACAGAATAATAATATACAGGGTGGCTTTTAGAGATGGGGGTGGATCCGTGGATGGCTTAATCAGTAACCGTGAGATTTAGAGATAAGTCATGAAATATTACTAATAGGTACTAAGAATATTACTATTACTAAGACTTCGCTGTCCGTCTGTCCGTCTGTCTCTCATGCTCCAGGCTGTATCTCCTGAACCGTGATAGTTAGACAGTTGAAATTTTCACAGATGATATATTTCTGTTGCCGCTATAACGACAAATACTAAAAAACAGAATAAAATAAATATTTAAGGGGGCTCCCATACAACAAACGTGATTTTTTTGCCGTTTTTATAGATAATGGTACGGAACCCTTCGTGCGCGAGTCCGACTCGCACTTGGCCGGTTTTATTTAATCTTTAATTTTTGCAGGAAAATGAACGGACAGATATAAAAAAGATAAACCCAAATTTTTGCACCACTGCACGGTTTTGTTTGCTGATAATGATCAATCTTGGCAAAGAAATTCGGTACTGAAAATAAAATTAGTAGGTACTTATGCATTGATTTCTCAAAAATTGAGTTCATTTACATCTACGACGACATTTCTCTAACTCATGGCTTCGGGTTCGGCCATCCATTCTCATCTCAAAGCCACTCTGTATATACTACGTACGCTATCCAAAGGTACTATGTAGGCATAGCGGTTTTTTTTAAAGAGATTTAGGTAAGTTTTTTCGTATTACAATGTATTTACAAAACTCTATCGGCTTACGCAGAGCAAGCCGCATTATCTGTGATACCTATTTTGTCGAGACATCAAATTCAAATTCAAAATCTAGCTTTTGACGATGTACACACATAGAAAAAAATACATAAACTTTTAAAAAATACTCAAGAACTGCATTTTTAATTAAAAGGTAAATAATACGCGTGTAATATCCACGAATAAGTATAGGTACAGGGTTATTGGTAAATTAGTGACAATATACGTGAACTGCACGTTCAGCCCATCATCACAAACACGTTGGCGAAGACGCCAGGTCTTAATTCTTAATTTTGGTATTGGTAATGGGTCCCCTCGCAATTCAATAATCGTTCGTTAGAGAGGTTTTATTTGAAACTCAGCTTAAAAACAGCTCTGCCCTGAATTAACAGAAGATATGAGAGCGAAAGATCGGTCTTAAGTAACTCATTGGGTTCCAGACAAAGATGTTTTTTCATTTAGCAGCAGAGGTGACTTATATTTTTTGCTAGAATTTAAACTTGGCGCCTTCACGAACGTGTTTGTGATGATGGGTAGGACCTGCAGTTCACGTATTGTCACTAATTTACCAATAACCCTGTATAATTTCATAACTTACGTTATTTGGAAACAACTTACGTAAAGGTATCAGTTGCAAAGTTCCATACACGCAGAAGCACAGCCAAAGCAGCACACTAACTTGGGTTTCCATCTTTATCCTTTTATTTAGTTACTGTTACTTATAATGTTTACTTGAGTAAACTAACTCCACAAAATAAACAGATAAACAAATTGACTTGAAAGACTTGAACCCCCAGAACACTTTATGATGTATTTTTAGGTGCCAGCCACTGGATAAACCACCTAAAGAAACACAAATTCACGAGTCAGTACAAACAAATCGATCGAACAATGGTCTTCATGTACATTAAAGGACTTATAGCTTCCTTAATGTCCTAACCCATAATAAGTCAACAATAAGTGTAAACTCACATGCAAGACGCAATCACAACACTGACCTTATTGAGAATCAGCCACTTTTATTGTAATCCGTAGCTAAGTACAATACCGTCATAAGATGCAATAAAAAACAATCGCAATCAACCCGCGAGAAGAATCAACGAATTTTAATCACAAACGTTTTTAAACTAGTTAATTTTGTACAATAACGACATAAGTTGCAATGCAGTTTATTAATACCGTTGTATCTAAATTGTGCCACTGTTGGTTTACACAAATAATTATTGATTGATTTAATAAAAAAATTGCACAGAATCTAGAGATATCGACACATCTAAGATGCGTGCACACTTGTCCAAGTCTTCCGTCAGTATGTCGCAAGTGTGCCAACAGGTGTTTTGCAAGAGGTGTAGCAACTGCGGTTAGGCCACTATCTTTTAGGATTGAGCTGGTCGTCAAGGATTTAAGTCGAGGTCTTGTGGGCGCGGGAGTGAGACGAGACGACGAGCTGGTCAATATAATTGTATTTTGAGTGTCACATTGCATTGAAGATCATCAATAACATACATAATTTGATTGTTTAAAAAAAACTAAAAACCGACTTCATATTTACACAGTTTCTTAAGTTTTTGGGGACGGGTTATCCCTCGGGAATAATTTTTTTATGGAACCTCGGAACCATTCTCCATTTATTAGCGAAAGAATTTTCTAAAACGGTCCGGTTGACTTAAAAATTGACGAACGTAAATAAAAAATACATACCTACAGCCGAACATAGAACCTCTTCCTCTTTTGTTTCATCGCATAAATATTTAGGTATTTAAAGAAAATTACAATAATAGAATAAAATAATTACAACTAATATTTACACTTGAATTTATTGTATCGCATATTAACAGAAAGTGAAGTGGACAACTCATCCGCGGATGAGTTTTGTCTTGGATGAGTTGTACCTACCCTAACCCTGATAAATAGAGTTTAATGATTTCTGGGCGTTCCTGTAGGTAGGTCTAACATTTCGCGCAAAAGTGACTTTGCGATTACACGCAAAAAGCAATAATAATTGCAAAGGTTTGTATAGTTCGGTTTCGCACAAAGAACCCTGACCGAAGCCGTTATTCATTGCAAAAGGGAAATTTACATAATTGCGTGAGAAAAAAGAATTTAAAATACCTTTTATCCACTGATAATATCATCAAAATACTCAATCAAACCAGTGGACCAGACCAGAGTCTTTAGCACGGGTTGTGCATTCGTTTTCGACGAAAAAAGTTTTCGATTCCTTCCATACATTCGGCGCCCTGTAGCGCCTCTACCGGCTAGAGAGGAACTACTTTTCGCAGTTTGACAGCGATTGAATAGTTAAATATATAGAGTCGTTACTTTTTAGAGATATTTGACAGATGCTATATTTACGGAATATTTTTGTCTCCCATTGTACTTATCTTATGTGATGTCTCTTTCTTATGTTATTTTCTGGTGTACAAGGTGGTGTACTGGTGTAAAGAATTTTTGTACTGTATTGTACTTCCTCTTTTTTTTGTGTGTTTAAGAAAGCCAAATAGAAGTTAAAATTTAGCGAGCTCGCGAATCTTTTTTCTTATTCCTTTTTTGCACCTTCATACTAACCATCCATACTGATTTACCGGTCGGAGAGCACACATGTCTGAGCTAGGTGTGTGTATAGTGACTGTATAGAAGCACATACTGAATGAGCGGAGTTTGTATGGCCTTTGTCGCCGATTGACCACCGTGCGAAAGCATTCTGCCATTGTATTTATTGATTGCTTATTTGATCAAGTGAATCTATCACGGTGATTTGTTCATTTGTTACAATAGTTATTTATCAGCAAGAAGAGAGCAAAATGATTTTTTTTGACGTAGGTTGGTGTTGACTTTAGTTCTGATGATTATATCAATGATGATAATGATGCTTGGCCAGATGTCGCCCAGTTCCGCACCGACAATAGTATTATAGGAGAACAATCTTAAGCTTAGTTTTATATAAATATTGACCTGTATCTAAATCCCATTATATTTAGACTTAGATAGGCGAATAACATTGTATTAAATTTTAAGCGTTATACACTTACTAGTGGTTTATTTTTCGCTTCTTCCACTAGTGGACAAAAAATTGAAGCGAACAAAATCAATAACATTTTGTTTCTTATTTGATAATAATTACTATTATTAAGCTGTTTATGTATAAAATTTTACTTGTCTAAGTGCTTATTTTGTAAGCCTAAAGAAATAAAGTTCTTGAATTTTGAATTTTTTGTGCACATTAATCAATACCGCTACCACCCAGCACAAAAATGTCGTTATCTTTAGATACATTTAAACTGTAATAGAACTACGCTATGCTTGTGCGTGACCGATCGAAAGAGTCTTTATAAGCCTGTCTTCTATCAAGGCCTGTATTCCCTCGAGGTAAAGATGGCATCGCCAGCTCAGGACTTAACAGCTCGTTCAAGAAAACTTTATTAGCAAAGAAAACTACAAGTAAGAATTAGTATTCAATTGAAACAATTGCGTTAGCGCAACTGTTACCGTGGACTGTAAAAACAACTGACGACTTCCAACTGCAAAATATTTCACACATGCTTTTTGCTTGTTTTATCAGCAAAACCAGTGTTTTGAAATTACTTTAAACTAAAAAAAAAATTAAATTCTCCAAGTAAGAATTCAAAAAAAGAATAACATGAAGAAAAAACTAAACTCTTTTTTCAATAAAGTTTTTACTGTTTGAAATTTAAAAAGTCGTTAAACAAATGCTGACCCTTCGGATTAGTTCACCCGTGGCACCCTGTATATTCTCTGCAGACTGATAACCTTGAGTTGATTGAGTTATTCAAATCTATACAAACGGACAGACTGACAGGCCCATGGCACAGATAGCACTATAGCACCCATGGGAACCGATGTAATGATTGTCCAGCGATGTAATGCTAATAAGAATATTGTTAGATTGTCCGCCAGTTGGTCGTTGTAAAAATAGCTGTATGTACATGTACTTATGTAGAGTTTTGCCACATGTTATGAAATTGGTTTTACAAATATTTTAAACGATTTAGGGTTGTAAGATGCTGTTTGAATTGTCCGGCATTATTTATTTATTTATTTAAAGGGAAAGTTAGAAAAATATTCAAAACGCCTTGTACTTTTATTAAAAAAAAATATAACTAATTCTATAAAAAAGGTGTTCCTCAGGAATCGGTGTTAGGCAACAAGCTTTTTTGATATTCATGAATGACATTACTTACATAAACACAGATAAAATCATACAGTACGCGGATGATACCATAGTAATAATATCCGCAGAAACTGACGAGGAACTGCAACATGATATAAATTAAACAATCGAGATAATTGGTCAATGGTTATGGGAGATAAATAAAGCGTGATGGTCTTTAATACACAATTAAATTTTATTCAAACTTGAAATGTACAATAACACATATGAGTAAATAATATAGAAAATCTATTAACAGCACAAACGAAAATTAAAAGTAAGGTATGAATTGTATGGCGTGATCGGACAGCACTAATTCGTTATCTTGTTTCTTATCCTGACCGATCACGATATCGGATAGCACCTTTTGCCGTGATCCGTCAGGATATGATCGGTTTTTGCGTGATCCGTCAGGACATACCCCAATCTGCCCTAAAGCCTATAGTAAAGGTACCATTAA
This sequence comes from Eupithecia exiguata, assembly GCA_947086465.1. Classification (NCBI taxonomy): domain Eukaryota; kingdom Metazoa; phylum Arthropoda; class Insecta; order Lepidoptera; family Geometridae; genus Eupithecia; species Eupithecia exiguata. The sequence continues at coordinate 3,863,546 of OX352246.1, forward strand.
ACAGTGGAAACAGAAACCAATAACGAAAATCATGAAATAGAAATCAAGAGCCACAAAGTTACGGGCTTAGAACTGGACCCTGCTTTAGCATGGAAAGAGCAAATAAGTAACAAAATCGTTACTTATTTGCAAGATCCCCTAGGGGTCCAGAATCACTCCCTTTCGGCATAGTACACCCTTTCCGTGCACCCTGTATATTTTATAGAATAATAATTCTGTTAGCTGTTTGAACATGTCCGCTGTATTTATTTTATTTATTACCTTCCTAGCATTAATAGGAATTAAACATTTCCTTTATTTTCTTCGTACTGCCGCGGTACGCTCAGCCCCGTAAGTAGGATGTATCGTGCGATAACTCCACATTGTGGTACAGTCGATGCTGCACGTTCATAGCTGTAAATCCAGTCGTGATGTTTGCATACTAATGTGGGTGTGTTTCCATTCGTTTCGCGAGGACTTCAAGTTCCTATATTTTCAAAACCAAATATTTGTTCAAACTGTAAAATTGGCTATTTGACTACATTGAAATTAAGTTGCAAATTGTGTTCATCCTAGTCAATGACAACGTAACAAAGCGTAATCAGGTGATTTTCATTAAAAAATATGCCTATTTTAGGTAAAAACGGGATTAAAATTCGTAGACATTTTTTGATATATTATGATCACGTGACCGAAAACGTTCTGCGTTTGTTTGCTTCGCTGGCGCGGTCCGCCCCGGCTTCTCACGGGTACATTCTATAGCCTATGTTCATCAGGGATAATGTAGAATTCTAACGGAGAATTTTTTTTTTAAATCGGTCCAGTAGTTTCGGAGCCTATTCAATTCAATCAAACAAACTATCAAGATAAAATTCCTGAATAATGAGACAAAAAGTCGGTTTGAAGTTTTATAAAACACGCCATATTATTTTTTTCTAAAATTGTGCAATGCATTTCCGTAAAGTAACGCCTCAATCTAATGATTAGGAAGGTGACATGAGAGAATGGCGGCAGTTGAGCGAGGTAATTAAGAGACACATAGAAACACTCAAAAAAGCATAACACCCTCTCGGTGTGGGTACCACCCCTGGTGTGATGACTGCGACTATTGAGTGCTGTTACGGGGTGGGTCAGGGTAGTTTTCTAAAAAAAGATATTTTTGAACAGGAATTTGAATTTATTAGATTTAGTAAAACAATGAAGTTGCCGCGACAAAGACCAAACCCGAACTGACGTCATTCCCACAGAAATGCACGTGCAAGCAAGTACTTAGATTGCTTGCGATGCACCCTACATTTACATTTATTGCGAAACAATATCGTAACAGTGCTTGAGGTTATGCTTTTTTGAGTGTTTCTATGTGTGGCTCTTTATTACCTTGAAGAATCGAAACTGCTTAAGTGATTTTGATAAAATGAAAAAGTTTTCATTACTCGTCTGGACTCCTTTATGGTTCTCACCTAAATTATTGAAAGTGTTTTGACGCCTCCGTTTGCGAAAAAAGTGAGAAAGCTGAGACCGAGTCGTTTTTTTTAAAGTTTTCATGTAATAATTAGTCTATTATTCTGTAGCTCTTTCAATCGTGTAGCGAGCGCCTGACAAGAATAACATAGCTTAATAGTAAGGTTTGCTCTTTTGTAACAATGAGTTTGGTAAATCGGAACCTATCCCAAACAAACTTTCACTATCATAATAGAAAATTTGAAGGTAAATCCTATTTCATGAATGTCATTATATCTTGATGTCATAATGAACCAAGGTAATTTATTGAATTGCTTTGAACAATAGATTTTTTCGATCGTTTCGAGAGTGGTCCCAGTCGCCGGAAGAAAAATAATAAACTTAAATCTATCCGGCGACTGGGACCGCGGTCCCAGTACCTAGCGGTCCCAGTTGACGGAAGCCTCAAATGATAACAGTGTCGCAAATTATTTTTTTATAGTCGATAGACCTTCGTTGGACCACAATCTCACCTGATGGAAAGTGAAGGTGTGGCCGACGATGTATCACGAAGTTCTAGAAGATACCTATACCTATTCACCTAGATACCTATTCACTCTTGTCTACAAGAGACCCAGGTTGTAATTGAACGGAATAAAAGCAGCAGGTATGATGAAGGTGGAGGAAAACCGCTTAGTGCGAATGGACGGTATATCCACCAAGGACACGGAACACAGGAATCTGGACAAACGGACTCTTTTTTGCAGAGAAGAGGTAGGCTTGAGTTTTTGAGGCATTAAAGTTTTATAGAAGGCCTTTTTACAAAGGATATGTTTAACAATTTGATTGAATTTATTTATTGACAATTTTTGCAATTCACTTGGAGTTTTGTTGTAGAAGCGTTTACAATACCTGTAGTACTTTTTCGGTTTTGTAACCCCTTTACAAAAAATACTTACGAATTTAGAATCAAGTAAAGTAGATAGGTATTTGCCAATCCTAAAACCGGCAGTAACATTTCTAGCGTGCAAATATTGTTAAAGCTCAGATAGTATCAGACTTCCCACTGTAATTACGTAATGCATTCCGCGCTGCGCGGGCGCATCCACGATGTACCGTGAAGGACGGTGCGCATAGTTCAATGTAAGGATTTTATATTGCGTTGAATTAGATGAGATCGCGAACTATGCCATCCATCCTTTACAATTATTTCTAATGGTTCATACCATACCAGGACAGGATACTGCGGGCGGACCTACCACGAGGTGAAGGGGTGTTAAATCATCAATCTACCTGAGCTCTTCTGAGTCCGGTTGTCGATTTTATCGAGACGTGATCGTTACGCCTAACTTTTGTATGGAATTTGCGTAGTTCCCTGTCCGCAACTTTATTTCTTTAGGCTTACAAAAAAGCACTTAGACAAGTCAAATTTTATACATGCACTACAGCTTTACAAATAAACTATAATAACGAGTCGTGATCGTGGCGTCTCATTTTCCTATGGATATTGTATTGGTACAGCGTCTCTATCGCGCGGACAGGGAACTACGCTAATCTCATACAAATACGAGACGTAACGATCACGTCTCGATCGTCAAATAGACTCACCCCCCAGGTCTCTGGTTTTATTCCTTTACAACTTACCTACTAGTTAGCATTTATCTGCGGCATTAGCTGTAATGTCAAGCAATATAGTAAAACGATTTTTTATGATCGATAATTAGCTATCTTCCTTCTTTACGTAATCATAAATAGGTTGTTAGTACCTAAAACATCTTCTTGCTTATAAATATCCTTGTTAGTACCTAGTGGTTTGTTTGTTACCGTTAAACGAGGTTTTAGATGCGAACCTATCAACCTATCTGTCATAACGACTCGCACATGGCATTTTTTCATAAAATTTACAACTATCGTGATTTGCATTAAGGATACGTTAAAAAGATATCCCTTATTAACAAAGAAAATTACAATGAAATAATAGAATTAAATTAAAACGAGTATTTACAATTAAAACAACTGAGCCAACTGCAGACTGTTGCAAGCAATCTACAGGTAGCTCAACTCAAGACCAGTTGAAAGCGTCCCAAGACACTGGCTGCATTGCCCTGCTGTATGGCAAAGCTGATGCGCTGCGCCAGATACTCACTAGCCATCGGGTCACGTGTCGCTTCAGATCAGATAATTTTTAAAAACCCGGAGAGCCTCGGTACCCTACGGACTTAGGGTCTCCACTTCAAGGGGAGCTTTTAATAGGCTCTGTTGAAACATGTATTTTTGCGCCTCTTGAGATCTTCGGCCAAATCTGCCGCCGCACCAGCCCTCACGGAAGTCCTAGGAAGATGGGAAGGTGCAAGTGTGTCGATGCATGTAGTGTCCCACACAACAGGCCTCCCCAACTCCCATGGGACTAGAGTCATGCCGTCGGGTCCCTTACCATCGTCACGCAACAGACCATTTGGTTCGAGAATAGCTGGTACGTTAGCCTTGACCAAGGCTCACCGGATGATGTCGCAAGGGCTGCCATGGCTAGATATTCAACCGGCAGCCCTTGTACACGATAATCCGTGATGACCAAGCTGTTCGACAGCAGTACCGACTGGCATTGATGAGGCGCACAACACCTTGCACCCAACCGAAGACAAGTTGCGACACGGAAAGTAACAGAATCGAATAAAGTGTCAGGTTGTATGTTACATGGAGGAAGTGCAACCATTGTCCTGACGCTCATTTAGAAACGGCCAGGAGGTGGACACGATCTGCAGAGCTGAAGCACGTTTGTATCAAACAGTTACGTATAAACTCAGACAGAGGCCCGTCCCATGGGTGTTGGGATAAAAGAGATTTCGGGGGAGCAGCATCGGGGCAAGCACTATGCCGAGCCGTTCGAGCTTCGTCTAAAATGAAATTTTGAATGTAATTCTAGGTGGGACCAAATGAAAAGGTTTTAAAGAAATTAAATTAAAGAACTAGTGCTGTAGACGGAACACAAGAACGCATTTTGCAAATACCTTAGCCTCTCAATTCTACAGACCTGCGACCATGCCTTGTCATCCAAATATTATATTTAAAACCGATGATAAAGTATTCTTTATTATGTTGTCTAAGCCTTCTAAGAGCTCGCTGTGTTTCCACATTTGACAACATCTCAAAGAATACGTAGAAAAAGATACCATCGTCCAAAACTTTCACGTAAATGTACTTAAACACATTGTTTTATTTAGGTAGAATATCTTTACAAACCGTTCATCTTCTTCGCATAAAAAGAAAAAGACATGGCGCCAAGCGGCGTTGTATCTATTTAAACTTAGAACATCAGACTATTAGAGCATTGCCATAGACAGCTATTTTAGTTCTTAGTGGCATCTCGTTCTATTTTTAAACAAAACAGTAGCCCTTTGATAGAGCGATGTTGCCCGTGAAAATGTTCAGTGTTTACAGAGCGTTCAGAATTAGATTATTAAGTGGTTATTGTAAGATAGTACTTAATAATTAAAAGCATACTATGAAATTTAATTGAATGCATAATTTCGAATCCAAAATCGATTGACTCAGTAATGAAATTATAAAAAATCAAAAAGCTTTTGAATGATTCTGGCTACTCGATACTAGATGGCGCTACTAGTAGCTGAGTGAACTCGACATGACTCTACTAAAGATCTCACTATCTATGTGAGTACCTACTTCGAAAGTTTAGATGTCGTTATGGATGTTCTTGCTCTCTAAGAACTTTTCTGATAGGAATGTTAATAGGTATTTTAATATGTTTTATTTCAGTTAGATATATATATTCAATAGTACGTACAGCTACGGCTCCACAGGGATCATGTTGCCTCATACGATTCCTTCTGCCTCTCTCTAGAACGCGTTCTAAATTCAAACTTTTCAAAAGTTTCGCACGTATTATTTTTGGCATGACAAATCGCGTATCCGACCACTAAATCATTAGAGGAGGTCGCACATCGCGCTATCAAACTTTTTGGTCATCACGTGGGCCGAGGTAAGTGCTGCCCCCTGCTAGGCGTGGGAAACTCCCCACGTGGGACCACCGCGAGCTTAGGCTTGCCAATTCGGCGGTGGTTTTGGGACCTAGTTCTGCGAAACGTTACTTCTAACTTCTAAGTAAACAACACCTAAACAAGAGCTATCTTCTTTTAGTAGTACTAGTTTCTGCCTACGGCTTCGCACGCTTTGTTTCTATGGAAATGATTTATCGTTATTTCTATCCCATGGGAACTGATTTATGGAATAAAAGTAGCCTGTTTTATTCCTGGCCTAGAACTATCTATATATACGACTTCGACTGATTTGCCCGATCCGTTCAGTACCTAGTTTTGACATGAAGAAATATAAACCTTCCATAAAAACGTTCGTACATTTATAATAATAAATAATGCTGTAAATAATGACAATAAATAATGCTGGACAGCTCTCACAGCATTATCTAGCCCCAAGTTAAGCAGAGCTGGTGTTATGGGTACTAGATAACTAATATACATAATACAATACATTACATAGATAGATATTTTTTATTATACATATAAAACGACCAGAACATCCGGAACAAATGCCTGCAGATGGTACGAATATTTGTCCCAAGGCGGGAATCGAACCCGCAACCTCCTGCGTCGCAGGCGGACCTTCGCCCACCGCGCCACGGAGGTCGTCATATAATATAAGCGTGATGTGATGAAAAATAAGCATCTTCTATTTTTAGTCGTGGTAGAGTAATCAAACTAATGAATACTGTATTTATGATTTTAAACTCTCACTTGCTCTACCTGTTCCATCGTTTCTCTTAATGTTAACAAGGTACCTATAGGGTTTGCTGGTATTAAGTCTTTTTACGGATTAAGCTCGTTTTTGTAAATTATTACGTAACATTACCTCAAAACATTCCCTATACAGCGGGTTAAATTGTCTAAGCTATTCTGTTTTGGTTGGTACAGAGAACAGTACCTACTACCAAAAAATACCTATTATAATTTTCGGAGTTAAAACCTGATTAATCATTTGCAATGCGCCTATTCTACTCTATGCGAATCAAAAGTGTCTATGGTTTTGCCGTTATTCTGTTTTTTAGTATTTGTTGTTATAGCGGCATCAGATATACATCATCTGTGAAAATTTCAACTGTCTAACTATCACGGTTCATGAGATACAGCCTGGTGACAGAGCGGAGTCTTAGTAATAGGGTCCCGTTTTACCCTTTGGGTACGGAACCCTAGAAAAACACATAAGCTGGGTATTAAGAGCCCTGTTATGGCGCCATGCAACTTGTGAGGTAGCTAAGCTAATCACTTATTTAAGCATCACAATCATAGTACCTAATTAATTAATTATATCTACTCAATTTCTTTTTTGCACAGAATTAATAATCTGTGAGATTAGAAGAGAAAAGGTAGTGACGTAGTTGACCGCCAAGTCGTTAAACCTAGTTCATGTAATGAAATAATAGAACTGTAATTCGCCAAAGCTATTTCAGCAATTAACCCCTCATCGTTCACTTCAGGACTATGTTTACGGATAATCGGGGCACGGCGGTCAAGGTTACCCGCGGGTCATCGCCCGCGAATCCAACATGGCCGACTGACAGGCCGATGTGTTTTTGTCACGCGAATTTTGAACATGTGCGGAGCTTTTGTTTTTGAAATATAGCCGATATTTTTAATTAGAGAAACTCTTACATGTCGGGACGTGTTTCGTTTTTGTGGGAATATCATTATATATGAATGGGATTGGGAGAGACGTGTTCGGACTTTTATTGTCCCAACTCGATTGTCGTTTGTTTTGTGAATGTTTTATCGTTTTCAAATCAGTTTTGAGTGAATGAATTGATTTGACGTTTTTGTTGCGGATATTTCGGACGACTAAACTTATCTTCGGAGTTTCTCTGAAGGATAGGATTCGCAACGAATACATCCGACAGAGAGCCAAGGTTGTCGACATAGCTCAAAGGATTAGCAAGCTGAAGTGGCAGTGGGCTGGCCATATCGCGAGAAGAACACACCGCGAGACAACCGCTGGGGTAAACGTGTTCTTGAGTGGAGACCGCGACTCGGCAAACGTAGTGTAGGACGCCCTCCGACCAGGTGGGATGACGATTTGCGAAAGACTACTGGCAGATGCTGGATGTGGCAAGCTGAAGACAGGGCGCTATGGCGCTCATTAGGGGAAGCCTATGTCCAGCTGTGGACTGATATAGGCTGATGATGATGATGATGAAACTTATCTTTTGCATAGCTGGTCTGGCATACCTTGAAATGTTGCTTATTAAACCCAATTTAACGACTGCAACAATAATATTTTTTAACTGAAACTTGAAATACACAAGAAAATAAAGAAAAGCAAGGAATTAATTCAGGACTAACGTGTGATCAAATATTTCATCTCCTCAATTTATGGTGGCACGCTACAACCAACCGAAACACAATTAAACAAGCGCCATCTGCTGCATAAATCTCCCAAATTTATTAATGGATAAAAATAAAAACGATTTATTATCGGATGAAAATAAAACAATTTATTATTGCGTATAAATAAATTGACAATAGTGTATTGTAGAGGTATTGTGCAAATGCTAAGACGCGGTCCAGTGTTATTTGTCACGTTTCTTGGGGTGAATATTAGGGAATTAACAGATTGTCATGTTTGATTCTAAACGGTGGATTTATACTCCATTATGTTGGGTAAAGGAAGGTAGGAAAGTAATTAAATAAGTTCCCAAAAATTATCGGTTTCGGCGGGATTCGAACCCGCGCCCCACCCTCAGTACGGGTGTGCTCTAACCAACTAAGCCACGAAACCCTTAGTCAGTTCAACCGAAAATCTTTGGGACCACTTACGGACTATAGCGCCGGTGGTATGAGTTTCGTGGCTTAGTTGGTTAGAGCACACCCGTACTGAGGGTTTGGCGCGGGTTCGAGTCCCGCCGAAACCGAATTTTTTTAGAAACTTATTTAATTTCTTAGAGATACCCAAAGTGCGTAAGCACTATAACAAAAACCTTAGGTAGGAAAGTACTCTTTTTTGTTGATAATAACTTAAATATAGTGCGTCACGCATTCATCGCGTGCGTCTCGTTGGGGAGGACTATGTCCAGCTGTGGACTAGCATAAGCTGGTGATGAGTGCGTCACGCAAGCAAGCAGTACCTATTTTCATATTAATAAATCATATCTAGGTAGGAAGGTACTGACCATGATATTACGATTTCTATAAAAAACATTGACATGAGCATGACAATGTTTCCTCTGAGTATTAAATTATTTGAAAATATAAAAAAAAGCGACGCAAAACTGTCATAGAGAAAAAAGTTATTCGATTTTATAGGTAGGTCGATACTCTACGTTTTAATAGGTAGTGTATCAAACCCTAAGTTCTATACAACCACCAACAAAGCTCTTTTTAAGAAATTAATAAATCCCAAAAATTTACGATCTCGACGGGATTCGAACCCGCACCTTCCCCTTCAGCGCAGGGTTACTCTTTATCCAACTAAGCTACGTGATCTTATCTCGCCGTCCCGAAATTAATTTAAAAAAATAATAATTTTGTAAATTTTTGGGATTTATTAATTTCTTAGAAATTACCCAGAGTACTATAATAAATAAAAACCTTAGAAAGCTCTTTTTAAGTTTAATTTTTCACATCAATGAAGGTAAGTATCTCTTCTTCTCATCCGATTGTTAAGAATTTAAGATGTCCTTTGTAAAGTGATAAATGTGATAATCACAGATGTCAAATATCCTCTAAAATGACGTCTCAATCCGTAGCTGTCAATAGCGACGCACACGCATCACATTTCAAACGGTAATCCGCGCATTTTGGTAAACGTCACGTCTGTTACGCCCTCTATGGGGTAAAAGTGGATATGCAATTTTTATATTGTTGGATACTTACTTGGGGATTATTGAAAGTGAAATAAATTATAATATGATTTTACTCGCATGTCAGGTATTTTAGATTTTTTAGGGTTCCGTACCCAAAGGGTAAAAACAGGACCCTATTACGACTCCGCTGTCCGTCTGTCCGTCTGCCACCGGGCTGTATCTCATGAACCGTGATAGTTAGATAGTTGAAATTTTCATAGATGATGTATTTCTGTTGCTGCTATAAAAACAAATACTAATTTTTTTTATAAAATAAATATTTAAGGGGGCTCCCATACAACAAACGTGATTTTTTGCTTGAAAAAGAGATAGAAAAAACTTTACTTGTTACTCGTACAAGTAAAAAAATTATAAAAGAGACACAGAAATAAACAACTTGCTCGAGTCACAAAAAGGTCCTTGTATCAGCATAATGTTAGTCGCGTTTGCATCCAAAGCTGATCTTCCGACAAGACCGTTTGGTGACGTCACGGAATATAAAACAACTCCAATACATGCTGCTGTTTTTATAGATAATGGCACGGAACCCTTCGTGCGCGAGTCCGACTCGCACTTGGCCGGTTTTATTGTTACTTTTTTTGTCAGTTGGTGTTGGAGTACTTAAAGTTGTACACGAAGTCTAGACTATCTAAAAAGATCTAATATAATATTGCTTGTAAGCTTGAGTAAGGCATTTATTTATGAGCATAAATATCAAAATCCACTTAAATTAGCTTAAATTAATTAAACTCATCGATAACTTTCCTACCAACAAAATTAATATTGAAATATACAAACGCGTAGGTGGATTATGTATTTTTAAACGGTGTGATAACCGATCTGTGAAACTATAATATATTTATCTACATGTAGTCGTTATGTATTGCCACTTCATTACAAATTGAAATATTTTTATGTGAAATATATTTATTATATAAATTTTCAATTACATTGAAGTTACCGCTCTAACGAGAGCTGTTTGATAAATTACTTCATTTGTTAGTTTTCAGTGAGACCGAATTGGAAATATTTCAATATGGTTACAAAATCACAGGTATCTCTGATACATTAGTATCTCTGGTAATTCGAGTCAGTTATTGTGTTGCTAGGTATCAACTTAAGGCAGTACCCCGACGGACCTGAGCGCCACCACCTATTTTATTTGATTATTACGTTAAACAAAGGAATTAAAAAAAAAACATTTTTTTTGGCATTATTTCATTGGCAGGTTGTGATACCTATCATATCCTTTTTTTTATTGTCTCTGTAACAGGTTTTTTTCTAGTTCAGGCAGATATGCGAAGTTTCTCTTGGTGGCCACCAATTTCTGTTTTCGCATCCCTGCCTTGTACTATACAAAATAAAACGATGGTAATAATAAAACTTATATAACAGATGTATTAAAAAAAAGCTTATGATAACTATCACATACTCCAAATGTTTTTTTTTTTTAATTCCTATAATCTCGATAGTGTGAGTCGGGGTACCGCCTTAACCACTTAAAGGTATCATTTATCCTACTGATCGACTCAGTATAGTATACACTCATAATATAGTATACACTCATAACTACTATTTCATTTCCATATGTCACTGAAAACGCAAACAAAAGAAGGAAAAATACTGTTTTAAGTAACAGTATTTTTCCTTCTTTTGTTTGCGTGTGAAAGAAGGTCGAAAAAAATATTATTCATCTACCCAAATATCATAAACCCTCTCTAATGCGTTCAAAAACCATAGGCAATGACCAGCATTACCAACCAATAGAAATAAACGGAACTGTAATGAACTCATAACCTACTGAAAACCGTAGGTTATAGAGTTTAAATTGGGAATAGGTGTCAAATTCAAGTGAGTGTGCTATACTAGTATCTACATTCTAACTATAAATCGCACGACATTTTGATCTCGAGTGACACAAGAATAGTCACTTTGTTCGTTTGTCTATGATTTAAAAAAAAGTACAGATATTCGAAACGGCGCCATTTCGAGCTGTCATTTGTTCGTTAGCTTTTTATTTCCAGTTACGAGTAGACAAATTTTCTGATAAGTTGAATAAGTTCTTTATTTCTGTCGAAAATGAGTGATAGTGACTCAGAACAACTGTCAATGTTAACTACCATTACTATATTATTTATTTATTTATTTATAATAAATAATTTGCTTCTGTATGTGTTCAATTTATTTTTTATTGCATTACACTGGTAACAATGCTGGTCATTTCCCTATGGTTCCTGAACCCATCATAGAGCCCTTATGATATTTGGGTAGATAAAGTAGTGTATGCAACTGTACATAATTAGGCATTACAACACTCGTGTGATGCTATTAAGAAACTCGCCTTCGGCTCGTTTCTTAAACCCACACTTGTGTTGTAATGCCCTCCATTATGCACAGTTGCATAAACTACTATTACCACACAAATGTTATTGTCACTTTTAAAGATTTTTTTTATAATTATTACCTATTTAGCCTGTATCATCTCTAAATTTTTGTCATTTTTTAATTAATAGGTAGATTTTATAATAAAAATCATGTAAATAAATTATTAGAATAAGTTTTTTTTGTAAATCAGGATGTAAACAGTAGGTTCAACATTACCTTCATCATCATCATCATCAGCCTATATCAGTCCACTGCTGGACATAGGCCTCCCCTAATGAGCAACATTACCTAACAAAACATTATTTACTAAAGTATTTACAATGCTACATAGTAGGTAAGGTACGTCCTATGGTACGCGAGTACCAATACCAAGTAGGTACAGAGCTCTGGTAGTGCAGAACAGCGCTCGTGTCAGAGACGGTCTGTCGATGTTATCGGTTGGGATTCCACTGCGGTGCTTTTGTCAAGGATTGGCATTTGTAAGGTGGAAGAAAGTCTTGGTAGAAGTTTAAATCAGAGTATAGCATAAATAAATAAATACAATTATTTTATTTCGGACTACAATGATCCATAATTGGTTAGGAATGTTGTATGCTGAAGTGACCTTTTATTAGTGTTAGTATTCTTAGGGTACTAAAATTAAATGAAATCGAATTGAAATTAGATTAAACTAAATTAAATTGGAATAAAAGAAAATTGAATTAAAATAAAAAAAGACATTAAATCAGATTATTAAATTATGTTAAACTTAATTACCTATATTAATTTCTTTATAATTTTCTACCACATTGGCGAATCAATTCTGCCTGCTACTTACTGCTTTTGTATTTTGGCATAGCATAATAAACGTCCACTGTTACCGTGCCTCACCGGAACAAGGGGCGTTTTGGCAGAACCACCACCACGCTTGGCCGGCAAATTGGTGATCGCAAAAATAAATGACGGAATGTACTAGTAGGTACTTATCAATGGTGGTTCTATTGCTACGAGCAATCTCTACTAAGGAACTTTCGGATAGACTAGTCACTTAATCTCAGCCAAATAAAATACCTTACATATAAATATTACAAATGAATTACCTACCTGGCTTTCTAGATACAGACCCAGCATAGAGAGGAAGCCGACGAAAATGACTGTTGAAATTTACTCAGAAAATTATGTACAAAATGACCCTTTAGTTGTGTTAGGTAGTTCAGAGTAATAGTAGTTTATATGTTTTTATTTTGTACTATTTGCTGCAATAAATATTGTTTTATCGTTTTTTTGCCTTCTTATTAGCAATTATAATAACCTAGGTACACCTACAATATTATATTAGTACTCGTATCAGTAGTAAGCTAGGTAAAATGGCCAATTCTCCGCACACCAACTATTATACCATCGGAGGATTTATTTCGCGAAATTGTTTATAGGGTCGAAACGTTTTACATTATTCAGGTCTGAGGGCTACAATAGATAGCTCCCAGGCTGCAGTCACGCTTAGAGCCGTACTGAATATGCATGCTTCAACAATACGACAATGTCAAAGAGAAAATATTTTCTGGGTGAAATTGTCCCATGACACTCGGAACGTGTTGAAACGGTTACTGGCTGGAAAGAAAAAAGTATAATGAATTTTATGTAGACTTCCAATTTTAAAAACTTAAAACATAAGTCTAAAAAGAGTGAGTCCGATTTCTAAAAACTCATTGGTAGAGTCAAGAGACAAGCCCTGTTCCAAATTCAAAGAAGCTCTCCATCATAATAAATTATTTAATTCAAAAATAGAATGTAGAAAATAACGCGGCGAATGTGCAATGTAAAAAAGTAGATTAGAAACGCTACCAGATTATTTGTTTTTGAGTGTGAAAAATCACGTTTTTCGACAGTTTGTGGTTGTCTTTAAGTTAAATTAATGTTTCGCATTATATTTGAGTAGTCTACGTTGCAGCTGAGGGCACACGTGACATCGCTTGCTTGTTTTTACTTATATTTGTTTTTAATGCAGATGTAAGTAGAACAAATTGGTTAAAAATGTGTGGATTTCAAACACGGCTTCTTGGAATGTTATTTTTGTTTTAGAGATTGCGCGCTTGTGAGTTATTCCTATAGGTACTACTTATTAGAGCTTGGGTACAAAATGGCGTTTAGTAAAATTAAGGTACGTAAGTGACAGGGATATTCTGTTTATTAAGTAGTCTTTTCGTGAATTCCATTCATTGAATACTTAGCTACTGACTGATTCTGTTTTTTTGTGGTAATCATCCCTGTAGGTACTTAGCATTTTTATGATTGATTGAAGGACCTAAAAATATAAAAAGAAATGGAAATACCTATTTAATAAAATATTAGGTAGCTAGTTTTTTTTAGAAAATAGGTTTAAGTGTAAATATTAGTTGTAAATATTTTATTCTGTTATTGTAATTTTCTTAATAAAATTAACTGCTAAGAGGTTCTAAGGTTTTTTGTTATAGTGCTAACCCGCACTCTGGGTATCTCTAAGAAATGAAATAAGTCCCAAAGATTTTCGGTTGAACCGACTAAGGGTTTCGTGGCTTAGTTGGTTAGAGCACACCCGTACTGAGGGTGGGGCGCGGGTTCGAATCCCGCCGAAACCGATAATTTTTGGGACTTATTTCATTGCTAAGAGGTTGTTTCTAATAAAATATTTATTGATGTATCCAGGTTAAACTTCGGCCTCCGCACTAGGCAAAGCCTGTATCGATCGCGGAGACCGAGTCATTTTTCCTTTAATTGAGTAAATCCATCTATACTAATATTACTAATCCGAAAGTAAATCTGTCTGTCTGTTACGTTTTCTCGCCTAAACGGCTGAACGAATCTCAATGAAATTTTGGCAGGAAGGTAGATAACCCGGGGACAGACACAGGACACATACTTTTTATCCCGGTAAATTGCGAGCGAAACCGCGGGCGGAACCTACTGTTAAAAAAAAGTTTAGATGGATGGATGGATGTTTGTTCCTTTATCACGCCAGAACGGCAAAACGGATCTGGATGAAATTTGGCACAGAGATAGATTATAGTCTGGAATAGGCTACTTTTCATCCCGAAATTCCCACGGGAACGGTAACTACGCGGGTGAAACCGCGAGGCGCTGCTAGTATTTACATAATTTTGTCATGACGCCCTTTGTTTTCGAAAGCTCACACAATCCGGAACAGATAAAACCGCTCCATTTCACCAAACTCAAATGAACACAATCAAGAATGTTTTATTGTTGTCACCAATTACCAGAGGTATTTATGAGCAACAACTGTTCGCACGTAGATTTACTGACACGCTGTCATGGCAGTCATTAAGGCTGTGACATTTTGGTTTCCGTTTATGGCTGCCACGTTGGGTTAGATTAGAAACCTCATTTTAGGTAATTTTGTGGCTAATTTGAGTGAAAGTAGAAAAGCGTACTTACCTACCAACCTACTAAATGTACATTTTTGGATTTATGCTTAATATAAATGTACAAAATTCCATAATTATGAAGTTTAGGTTGCATTGACTTTTTTCGATATTATGTCATCCCGTTGGCAAAGGCCAGTGGGATGACACAATATAGACTCTATTTCCCTTATACACTTATTATATTTTCCGGAGTTAAACCTTATAAATCCTTTGCAATGCACCTTCTACTCTATGCGAATCTCAAGCGTCTGCTCTTTTGACGTTGGACCAATTCTACAGGATGACAGAGAAGAGAAGGAATGGGAGGATTCAGTTAAGTGCCTAGTTTAGTTTCCGTAGCAGATTGGTACACGAAGGTCATAGAATCGATATGAAAGCGGTCTCGCGATTCGTGTAGTTAGAAGCCCTAGGCCTGGGTCTGTGTTTCAGAGCTGTATTTTCATCTGGCATTACTTAAATACCGCAGTTAACAAATAATGAACCTAGGTACTCCGTTAGAGCTCATACACACGAGCGGCACGATGTCGACGGCAGATGCAACTTCAGCCGTCGACACCCGTCAACGGCAGCCGCCGACGCGTCGACGGCTGCCGTCGACGCGTCGACGGCTGCCGTCGACGCGTCGGCACGATGTCGATGTCGATGTCGACGGCACGATGTCGACGGCAGATGCAACTTCACGCGTCGACGGCTCTTATGAGCTCTTACATTTGATAATCTTTGAATAATGCCCCTTTTTTAACGCTTAGGGTAGTTAAGAAGTTCAACAGAATATCACTAGTCGTACGTAAGAATTTTTTTTCACCAAAATCCGTATAATTTCATACTTCTAACGAAGTGTTGACAGTCGACACATGTTTACGTCCCCTGATGGATGCCACACCTAATTACCGACGAAATCTCACATAAGCCGGAACTCTACCAATATGACCAACATTTCAAACCAAATGTAAGCAAATGAGAACTTTGTCTTAAAGGAATTAGACCCATAGAGATTTCAAGAGATACTCTATGGTTGTAAGATTTGTAATTTGAATTTAGAAAGAATGTTTTCCGTGTGGATTTTTACATCGTCTTAATTAGGTTACAGAGGTAATACCTAACCTTAACATTTTACGCTATTAGTTGACTTTAAATACAGACTTGAAAACAAACTATTTTATTTATTTATTTTGCATGTAAAGTATACAGCTTAGATCTTAATGTTAGCTTAGGTCAATAGTACACAGTCCTAGTCCTCCGACCAGGTGGGATGACGATTTGCGAAAGACTGCTGGCAGATGCTGCAAGCTGAAGACAGGGCGCGATGGCGCTCATTAGGGGAGGCCTATGTCCAGCGGTGGACTAATATAGGCTGATGATGATGATAGTACACAGTAGTACAATAGGAATAGTTAATAACTAATTTTCTTTATTTCTAGTGTGAAAGCGTTTGTTTGTTTTATTTATTCTACACAATGTTTGTTTTTTTACTGTCTATGCAGAAAAAAGCAATGTGACGGATTTACAGTAATCAAAATTAATAAATGAAGAATTTATCAGAAATAATTGTGGCGAATTTACACATACTTTTTTTCGTGACGAATCTACTTTGTGGTATATGTACAACAACCCTATTTAAAAACGGATCACTTTTTATAATTGTTTTTCATAATTTTAAAAATAAATTGAGGAAAATGCCGCAAAAGAATGCGTTGTTTGGATATCTATGGGGATTCTCTGCTCAGCAGTGGGACCTAATATACTAAATATATTTTGATTAATTTGAATAAACTAAAAATCAACTCTTTATTTTTCATTTTTTTTTTACGTTTTGCTGGATTTTTTAAATAAAAAAAAGGAATTGCCCTCGGGAATCATTTTCTTTACAAAAGCGAAAGAATTTTCATAATCGGTTCATAATAACTGACGGAGAAATCGAATAACTTACATAAAAAAACTTATACGTACATACAGCCGAACATAGAATCTCCTCCTTTTATCGAAGTCGGTTAAAATATCTAACAACACTCTTCATAATTAGGCCTATAAATTTATTACAATAATTGTGACCCATTGTTTACTAAACCGCTTCCGAAACAAATTAAATCAAAAACACCAAAACCGGCTCCTCAAAGTGTCGTCTCTTCTGATCCCTTTGTGATTTTATTAGGTATTGTTTACAATAATCGTAAAGAAAGTCCATTTAATATCAATAAGCTCACGCACTCACGATCTAAAGGCACGACCACACTGTCGTGTGCCACGTGTGTCGCGTGCCTTATTGTTAGGTTGGTCGTGACGTCTTGGACTACACGTCGCCGGTTTTTTACTTGCGGTGCGACAAATCTTTTAGCTACGATAGGGTGGTTATTAACGCTAAACCCCCCTCGTTGGGGAGAGACGCATGCATACTGATGAGGAATAACTGCGTATTTATCAATATCTGCAAACAATGGGCAACCACCACTCATCTGTTGAGATTGAGACCCTAAGACCTCTTTTTTCGCCCGCCTCCTTCTCTACTGCCGTCACAATGGCGTCTGACTATCGGAACACTGAACTACTGCCGACTTTCTGGAAAATCGATGTTCGTGTCATAAATAAAGTTTTTTTTTGTTAAATTCCATTTATATGTCCATTTTCATATAAATAGTTAAAATACAAATGGTATTGTTCAATTCAAATCAATTAACAAATTAAATTAGGTAAAGTAAAAAACCGTACCTGAAAATGAAAAAAAAAAATTAAAAGAGAGAGAGAGAGAAACAAATAAATTAAAAAATTAAAAGAGAGAGTAAACATGATATCATAGAGTATTGTTGAACCTCATCTAAGCAAAACCTTCTATGGGAAACACGAAATTAGTTTTATATCCCGCTTGCATATAGTCCGTCCATCTGGTTAGTTATCAATATGTAAATGTTAGTATTTAATTTAAATAAAAATAGCTTTCGGCGTGTCAAAGGTTGTTGTTGTAACCTTTTACGTGTGTAATTAGTTGCCGAGGTGTAATAGAAAACGATTTTGTATAAATTCTTGATAGTTCACGACATATAAACCTTTTACGGTATGTTCGAAAATATGAAGAAATTGTACTTGGAATGATGTTATAAATACCTATGCATTGATTTTATTATTGATTTATTTAAAAACTAAAAAAAAAAGAATGAATGAACACTTTATTGTACTAAGGTTTTTATTTATTATAGTACTTTATTGTACAATAAAAATAAACATGAATAAATAATCTTATATCTAAAATAAACATAATACAGTAAAAAAGGCGGCCTTATCGCTGAGAGCGATTTCTTCCAAAAATATATGGATCTTTTTTAAAAACATAGTTCTCAATTAACATTGTTTGCTCCAATTTGCGTTTTAAGTACGTGACAGTAAAATATGTTCGTTTCCGTACCTACGTAACTATATTATCGTTCGTAACTATTTTGCAAAGGGAACCCTAATAAACTGATAAAAAAATGTTGTAGCAAAAACCGACGTGTCACCCTGCCAAGTATACTGACCGCGCCCGACGTTGGTTAACTTCAGTGAGCTCAACTTGCTGAGGACATTGGACTTGGATTACTTTTAAATACATTTTATTTTTAGTTGTTATATAGCGAAAATAGTGAACTACCACCTGTTAAAATTTCAACTGTGTACCTATTACGGTTCAAGAGATACAACCCGCAGACGGACAGACAGTGGAGGCTTAGTAATAGGGTCTCGTTTTCACCCTATAGGTACGGAACCCTAAAACGTATAACAAAAAGTGCAGCGTAACGAACCGTGAAGGCAGTACATGCAGGCTCCGAATTTAGTGGTCCCACGAGTTATAACTTGATCATTGTAACCACCCCTTTGTAGTAGGGATGGGGTAAATAACTTTAACGATTTTGATGATTTGACACTACAAGATGATTTGAAAGGCAATAGTGCATCTCAGATTTTTTTACGTTATCTTCACGAAATGGGAAGTGATAGGAACAATAATTATGTACATAAGTGTTATCAACATACCTTAAGAACCTATACTACGACGCCATTTTGTTAAAAGGAAAGGTATAGGATTTTGCGTTGATAGGAGCGGGATAGGGCAGAGCAACGCAAACCCAAAAATCTAGTTTTTACTTATTATCTATATTCTAAGGTTTTTATTTATTATAGTACTCTGGGTAATTTCTAAGAAATTAATAAATCCCAAAAATTTACGATCTCGACGGGATTCGAACCCGCACCTTCCCCTTCAGCGCAGGGTTGCTCTTTTTCCAACTAAGCTACGTGATCTTATCTAGTCGACCCGTAAATCTTTGGGAGGTCTTTCGGCACTTACGCCGTCAGCGCCACCTACAGAGGAAACAATGAAGTTATCCAATTCTGCTCAAAGACCAAATTTACATTTAGTTCTTTGACGAGAGGTTTTGCCGTTGCTTGATTCTAAGGTTTTTATTTATTATAGTACTCTGGGTAATTTCTAAGAAATTAATAAATCCCAAAAATTTACGATCTCGACGGGATTCGAACCCGCACCTTCCCCTTCAGCCTCTCGTCAAAGAACTAAATGTAAATTTGGTCTTTGAGCAGAATTGGATAACTTCATTGTTTCCTCTGTAGGTGGCGCTGACGGCGTAAGTGCCGAAAGAACTCCCAAAGATTTACGGGTCGACTAGATAAGATCACGTAGCTTAGTTGGAAAAAGAGCAACCCTGCGCTGAAGGGGAAGGTGCGGGTTCGAATCCCGTCGAGATCGTAAATTTTTGGGATTTATTAATTTATTATCTATATTCTTATTATTAGTCTGCCTGTGACCATGGAAGCTGAAAAGCCTCCGAAACGTCAGGTTATAAACAAAATATAAAATATACGCGATCAATCCGATTAAAACAGTGTTTTATTATTATCTATAAATTAGGACATTATTTGAGAAAAAGCATATTAAATGTTCTTTATACTTAATCCAATTACCATGCTTATTCTCAAGATCTTAACTTCTGTATTTATTGAGAAATTAAGGTTTTAGTCAAATTTTAGAGGTACTTTGCGATCTTTTTCTATCAAGAAAATTGTATGGAATCGTGTTTTCGAAACACAAACGATAGAGTAAGCCCTGAACTTTACTATCATCATCATCAGCCTATATCAGTCCACTACTGGACATAGGCCTCCCCTTATGAGCGCTATAGCGCCCTGTCTTCAGCTTGCCGCATCCAGCATCTGCCAGCAGTCTTTCGCAAATCGTCATCCCACCTGGTCGGAGGGCGTCCTACACTACGTTTGCCGAGTCGCGGTCTCCACTCAAGAACACGTTTACCCCAGCGGTTGTCGGTTCTTCTCGCGATATGGCTAGCCCACTGCCACTTCAGCTTGCTAATCCTTTGAGCTATGTCGACAACTTTGGTTCTCTGTCGGATGTGTTCGTTGCGAATCCTATCCTTCAGAGAAACTCCGAGCATAGCTCTCTCCATAGCTCGCTGGGCGACTTTAAACTGGACTTTACTATACTCGTATATAAATTTCATAGTTAAATATTCAGTCGTTTGGAAGATATGGAGCTCCAGCGCAGTTGATTTAAGGTAGTAAAGGCCCTTAATTATTTAGGTTAATACGTTAACATTCATTCAACTTTAACCCCTAATTAATATTATTCAAAACACCAAATATTTTTAATCTTCGCTTAACGTGTCACGATCTAAAACTAAGATGACACGACATAAAGTCAATCACCGACTAATTGTCGATCATTTCTATTCATAGCCGTTTTATCGACATCGATGAGTGTTCTATCGACATAACTTACAACACTAGTAGAGTTAACTGTAGACACCAGTGGGTCCTGTGCTTTATAATTAGGTTTAACGAGCCAGGTCGTTAGTGTGTTAGTAGCCTTATGCTTTCGTGTGTAATGGCCTTTAGTTGGGTTAATTAGTACGTCTGGGAAAGAATGTGATTTTATTGGATTAAATTCACTTTTAATTAGAACTTTTTTAAAAGTTTTTAATACTCTCATCCGGTTACATTAATACCTACTGTCTGGGTGGTTTAGTGTCTAGGTGTCTGGTGTTTTAATGCTTAGTTAGGTGTAGTGTTCAAACACTATTTAGTTGAAAACAGAAAAAAATGTAGCAATTAATACTCACAGAAAAACTGCTAAAAAACGTAAATTTCGTCACCAAAATAAAGTACGTCATTTTAGCAGCAATTTTTTTTACTTTATCTACGTTAATTGCTGAAGCCCCAACGCAATATTTCATCATCATCTCATCAGCCTATAGTAGTCCACAGTTGGACATAGGCCTCCCCTAATGAGTGCCATATTACGCAATATTTATTGATTTAATTTTTGACGTAAATAATATCGCACCCTCGGTAGAACAAGGGCATAACTGCCATGTTTGTGATTTTACAGGAGAGCCATTTTAAATATTTTTTTGCGCTGAGAGTCATTTTATCTGCTTCTTTTATTGACCTTGAGGTAATTTCCTTTGTGTGAAATATACCTTATAGTTTTGTGAATAATGGCATGCTCTTTAAAATGCCTAAATAATAATGTTTTTAATTATTTTCATATAAATATAAAAACTTACCTACACTTAAGCCTTTGTTCCGCCAAAAATTTTCAAAAAAATTAATTATGACCATATTTACTTTTATTTTTATGGGATGTTTTTCAATAAAAATAACAGTAATTCTTAAAAAAATATATTTATCTATTAAAGTTTTAATAGGAACCCACAGACACAATAACACTTAGTAGTAAGACTTCAAAAAATCTTAAATTGTAACAATGAAGTATGACAAACAACATCAAACTTTTAAGTCTTTGTTCTTAACACAGATATTACGGTCTTTGCAATCTTAAATATTTTAAGATAATCAATCAAAGATCTAGCAAAACTCCTAATAGAGTCCACAGGTGATCGGAATGCTGGCTTTTATTTCGGTCAACGAATTAGCATTGCCATTCAACGTGGCAATGCTGCCAGCATTCTGGGCACTTTGCCTTCTGGTGACGGCTTAGATTTTTAGAAAATAGATTTAAGTGTAAATATTAGTTGTAATTATTATTGTATTTTCTTTAGTAATAAAATGTTAACCCATAATATAACACATTTAGATAATCAATACTATTAAAATTATATAAAATATAGAGTTGAAAAGAGGACAACAGTATTTTTTCACTCAGATTTAATGGCAATTGAACGTATCTGAGTGGATAATTCTAAAAAAACAAAAAATTATAAAATCAAAACAAGATACTACAGCCACACTCGGAGACGTTAATGTTTACTAAAGCTACCACTAAGTAATGTTTTTTAAATCTTTACTTAGTAATAGTTTAAACAATCATTTACATCTCTAAGTGCGGATGTTAAATAATGTACCTATTTATTAGAAAATTGAGATAGTTCTTTGAATAATCAATTAAAAATAAAAATATGATATTATGGTACCTACTTTACTGTAGGTACCTAATCATTGAAATAGTGAAATCGTTCTTTAGCTAGTTGAGCAACTAACGTTTGTCATCAAATCACAATTAAAATAATCCAATAAAATACTGTTCATAAAATTTCGGAACAATGTTCGAGGCAATTAACTGCCGAATGTCATCTCTCTTCCGATCGGGGATTGGTAGCTTTTCGGTGTACAGAACACTTGCCTAATACTGCGAAATGCTGAGTTAGGGACCCATTTTACCCTATTTTTAAAAGTTGTTAGTTTTAAGTGCCTAATATAATATATTATTCAAGTTAGTTTTAGCCTATTGTTACTGTGTTCACTTTTTTTATAGTCTAAGTACCTACTTGTTTTTCTTTTGTTCTTGCTTTTTTGTTTTGGGTAAAACAAATGAAATTATTATTTAGTATTACTTAGCCTTATACCTTTAATTTGTTTTTTGTTACCGGTGCTTATTACCGGCTTATTTTCACATTAGCTTCTGTCCAGGTATCTGATTGATAGCTATATCTGTATTGGTATGTCTCTAAACTTTTAGTGCATTTTGAACATACAAAGGCACAACTGTTCGAACGATTTTGTACCTCCAAATTATTTTCTAAGAAATGGGCATATGTAACGAAAGTGAGACTTTGTTCCTCCAAAAATGTAAAATTAATAGGGCATATTTACCTTAACGACTTATTCGCTCCAAACGACAACCAATCCGCAGGCCGGCTGCGCCGCAACTGACCAATAGGATTTTGTCGTGCCAATACGTTTGAAAAAAAGCTTTAATGTGACAAAGGCACTGTTGCTCTCTGGTGAAATTGGATGGAATTGAACGAGTGTCTTTGTTCCTCCGGGTATAAACACGTTTTTAAAGCACTTTGGCATACTCAAGTCATTTTTCGAAAAATGGGTAGTTATGCCCTTGTTCTACCGAAGGTGCGATATGGCGTAGGTAAGTAAGTACTTCGTGTATATGGTAGATATAGCCATTTGTTTTTGGTAAGTACTTTGTTTCTTTCAGTTAAAGCATCTTACCGTGCCAAGATTAATTTGTAACCGTCATTCATCAAGCCATCAATCAATCAAGTATTTCCTGACAGTCATTCAAGCTGCAACAATACTTGCTTTTATTCGCATTGCACTAAAATGTGCAACGCCTGCGCTGTGCAATACACGTAAGTGTACACCTTTGGCCATTTGACCAATTGTTGCCAACAATGACACCGAGTGTACAGTTGCATTGACAGTTGTTTAGTTTTTTTTGCCGGTAGTGAAGATGTCAACTCTGAATAGCCTCTTCACAGGGTGTTTCAAGGAATGGACTACAATCGTTCGGTATAAGTAGTGGTAAGGTATCCTAGTAGGTATACACAGGATGTCCCTGTCTTAATGTTAAGGTAATAACTGACGATAGATAATTGACGACCTCTGTGGCGCAGTGGGCAAAGGTCTACTGCGACGCAGGAGGTTACAGATTCGATTCCCGAAAAAACTATTTTATACCTACAATATTATTTGTTACCAGCTACTGCCCGCGGCTTTGCACGCGATTTTCAAGTAGCCTATGTCCGTCTCCTAGATATGGTTTACCTCCCTGCCGAATTTCATTAAGATCCGTTCAGCCGATTAGGCGTGAAATGGTTACAGACAGACAGACAGAGTTACTTTTGAATTTATAATATGGATGAAAGTTACAGTTGAAACAGGCAGCTCTCTTCTTCCCATAAATCTTAATATCGAAAAATAACATAAGAGATACCCCCTTGGGGGGCGTCCATTAATTACGGGAGGTGTTGGGGGGGGGGTCGAGTTAAATCTCACCTAATCTCACATGAGGGAGAGGGGGGGTCTCGCCATATATCACGTAAATATTTTTCTGAGAATTTTAGCAGTTGTTCGTTTCGTGTTGGCGCGAGATTCTTTTCTCTTGATCTTCTTTCTTTATGTATATTATTGTTCGATTTGGCACTGTGATTATAGACTACGTTCTTAGAAGTTTTAAATCCAATGCAATCAAGCACAGATTAACTTATTTACATTAAAATATGCGTGTTAGAAATCTCACGTGAGATTATGGAGGGAGGGGGGTCGACCCAAATCTCACGACATCTCACCAAGGGGAGAGAGGGGGTCGAAAAACTGCCAATATCGCCTCACGTAATTAATGAATGCCTGTTTGTATGTATCTCTTGTGTTATTTTTCGATAGGATACCTGGTTTAAACTGTAACTTTCGTCCCTATATACACATTAAATACACATTAATACAATACAATACAATACAAAAATGCTTTATTGTACACCATAAAATAACATTGCAAAGAGACATCACATAAGATAAGTACAATGGGCGGCCTTATCGCTAAGAAGCGATCTCTTCCAGGCAACCTTTGGATGGAAAGGATTAATAAACTTATTCAAATCAACACACATGTCATGTCATAAACAGGGTTACGATCGGACCGCATTTCTAAGGCTCTATTATCGCCTAGGCCGGAAGTCGCTGAACATATGCGTTCTGGTCCCATCCGTCGGTAAAGTAAAGGGTTGGGTTGACACCCATTGCGTCCGTTGTCCAATTTGTAGGAAAAACAACCGGTGTTGCATCGCGGATCGGGGCAGGGATGTAGTTAGGAATCACAATAAATCTCACCTATATTTAAAATGCGATGGATGGAGGCATGGATGTTTGTTTCTTCTTCACGCTCCAAAAAAAATCCTGAAATATCTGGTTTGGGGATCCTATTTGCAATTTGAAATGACTTTAAAACCAACAAAACAATATACTATTTAATTATTTAAGCGAAATGTGAGGTTGTGGATGATTTTTGTTATAGGCTGACGATGATGATGATGATGGATGTTTTAACCTCCTTACGCCAAAATTACTACTACTAACTAACCTAGAGTGTAGTTAAACCTATCTTAGGATTTAAGATACTATTAAACCAAAATATGTAATCTTTCTGTCAATAAATAATATCTATCTATCAACTGAACCAATCAGGCTGAAATTTTGCGTAAATATAGCTCTAAGCTTCGAATCAAACATAGAACATGTTATAGTACTTTTTACCCCATAAAACAGTTCCCATGTGATATATATATAGATAGACAGAACGCGTGCGAAGCCACGGGCGGAAACTAGTTCATAAAATTGGTTGATGGTAACACATCTTAATTATCACATTCGATGTAAATAGTATGCAGAAAGTCCTAAAGATTTTCGTCTAGAAAGACGTACGTGGCGCTGTTGGTTAGCGCGTTCCCGCCCTGAGCTGAGTCGACGGTTGTGGATTAAGTCCCGTCTAGGTCGAACATTTTTAAAATAAAGTCCGGATGCAAACCAGATGGAATTTCGTACAATGACCTCTTTGCCACACTTGACAGTGGTCTCAAACAATTTTGCATTACCGGTATGGTTTATAAGAAAAAAATATTGACTGGCTTATTAAATACAGTTACATTTAAAAATCGAGTTATAATTTTATTAATATCTTATTCGGTAGAAATAAAAAAAAATATGATTCATAAATCAGAATCCGATATCTCTGTATCGGAGTTACTGAAATTAACAGTTAAGTTAAGTTAACGAAATTCCATGTACTCATCGCGATCGGACTTTAGCTGTAAGTATATATTTTTATTTTGTAGTAAAGTGTGGTTGGTGGGCGTGGATGAAAAACTTTTAATAACTAACTACATAATATGTCTTCTTCATTCAAAATTTTCGTTTTTGATAAAACGTTTCGGCTAAAAAAAATTTTTTCCCCAAAATTAAGTACTTACGTGTTTGAAATATATCAGTTTCCGTTATACCTAATGTGAAAATATGAAGTCTACTTTTACAATTAATTCATTAAATTAAAATATAACAACACTTCGAAAATACGTAAAACGACAAAATAACAACTCTTTTTATAATACTTTGTAAAAAATATTACTTACTGCAGGGCTAAATATTTTAGGCTATTGAAAGCTACAAAAAAATCGCGATTTGAAACGTGCATAAATCTAAGTTGCGTTTTACTAATAAGGAATTAATATCCCTATAAGAAAATAAGGACCGTTTGTCCTAGTCCATCCCTGTAATAGTTAATATTGCATCGTGTCGCACGCGTCATTATATTGCGATCGGAGTCACGTGGTCACGCGCATGGTAATACGCACCCGATGCGCCCGCGCACGTGCTGCTAACGCACCTTGGTTTACCCACGTTTCTGAATTATTGGAAAAACGTGAAGTCACCTTTTAAACAAATAAATAAAAATAAAATTGAAAAGTATTTTACAATATTTCTAAACGTGACGTCACTTACCAAGTAAACGTCGTTACCGAGTACAGTTACCTACAGCTTACAGGGGTACACATGTCATGGTCTCCGTAAAAAGCCAGAAGGAGACAGCAGTAAACCCTTATCTTTTAATTTCGCAAAATGAATGTTCGAGTCCACAACAAAAGAAATTAATGAGGATTTTCTCATAATTCGTGCAGAGGGTGACCCAGGCTTGGTGGCGATTACGATCATGTTGAACATGGAAAGGGTTACACAAGAGTGAAGCAAGAAGTATTTATAACTAGTTTCAGACCGCGGTTTTGCATGCGTTGTTTTTATGATACGTTAAAGCCTTTTAGGCTTGAAAAAGTAACAGATAGACAGAGTTACTTTCGAATTTATAATATTATAAGAACTAGCTGCTGCTCGTGGCTTCGCACGCGCTTTTTAAATAGCTTATATCCGTCCCCGGGATATCATTTACCTCCCTGCCAAATTTAATTAAGATTCGTTCGGCCGATGAGGCTAGAAAAGGTAACAGACAGACAGACAGAATTACTTCTCAATTTATAATATTAGTATGGATTAGTAGGATGGATTTTTTTGAAAAATTTCGACAAGGTTTTTTTGGGTCGCGACTCGTTGTCCCACTAATTTGACCCACTACTGGTGGGACATGGGCTCGTGGTCCCACTGTTTGTGCATAACATTATTTATTCGCTTACAGTTTTTCATTCACAAAAAATAGTTGTTTTTAGAAAAAGAGGGTCTTTTAGCAAATCTATTCTATGATAAGTTTACTTAATTACTTGTACTTAATAATACTACTTATGTTTTTTTTATGAACAGCGAAAGAAACGCTTCGTTGAAAAAAATTCTCAGGCCAGTATGTTGGCATTTCATAAAAAGATAAAGGTTTCTATAACACGCTAGGCTAAGCATTTATCTATTCTTAATACCAACCTAGTAAGGAGTGAAAACTATAAATTAAAAATTGAAAATAAAGTGTAGGTACAGTAACTAAAAAACGTGTGATTCAATTTAATTATTGGATCTCGGATATAGATTACAAAATATTTTTTGTAAACATCTAATTAGGAAACTTTATATTTACGACAGCAAGGTTTAAGCTAAAAAAAAACTTTCTCAACGCATAACTGCACACGCTTAGTGAAAAAGGTGCACATTCTTATTCGAAACGGACGAGACACGAATGAAAGCTGTCGAAACCTAATATTTTTCAAACATCTGTGATTGGCTATGATGATACCATGTCGCTAAATATTTTCCACCAGCATTATCATCTGTTTTATGAACTCTATGTTAACAAAATACATCCTGGGCTTTCTTTTTGGCACACAGCACACACACACAAACACACATACAAACAAACACACAAACATTTTTGTTGATTTAAGTAGATAATGTTTATTCTTGCATAACAACATTCAATAATTCCCTAAAGGGGTAAAGATAATTCTGTGCCTACCACTAACCCCTGTTCTTGACATAACGACAATCTGTCGAAAGCCGTTGGTCAGATATTCTTTTTGGCATTATATTTCTGTTAGGGTGAAGTGAAAATAGGGGTGAATTAGTATGCATTACTGCTTCTTTATTATTTTTTATGTTACGTAATTCTTGGATTTGAGTTTAGTTTCAATTTTGAATATGTATTTATGAATTTCGGTTTCCATGATTGTCTCTCTGATTTATGTTTGTGTGTGTGTGTGTGTATGTGTGTGTGTGCGAACATAAAAAATTACCTACTACAGGTATAAAATCAGGTTAAACTTTCAATGTTAGCGAAAGCTTTAAAAAATCAAAGTTTGTTTAAAGCTTCCAAAAAAAATTGCAAATTTTTAAGGACCCTATTGTTATATATTAACACTTTGACTGCCACCGATGCTCTAAGCGTTCTTTGCCGCCTGGTTGCGCAGCGACGCTGAAACTTGGTAGTGAACGTACTAAGCTAAACATTTAGGTTTTTTCAGTCAATTTTCCAAATCGGTCCTTAAATGACTAGAAAATCGATGAACAAACGTAAAAAATAATACGTATTGGTTTTACGGAGCGGAACATAGAACATGCTGATTTTTTCGAAGTCGGTTAATACATAATGCTCTATATTTTCCTTTTTTCTAAAAAAAAACTTACTGAACGGATCGGGCTGCTAGTTCTAGGCCTGTAATAAAAAATTGTCTACTATTCAACCCATAAATCAGTTCCTATATGGGATAGAAATAACCTTAAACAACGCGTGCGAAGCCACGGGCAGAAACTAGTTTTTAATACAGCGAAGATAAGTTATTTTTCATACAAGTTTGTTTACATTGGTTTGACGATCCCGTGCGTTGCATAGCGTGCACTAATACAATACAAACGCACTAAACATTGTAAGGCAGTAAAGTTAATAAGCTAAATTTTACGAGAAATCGTTTGACGGATTTAGAGCTTTGTGAAGGTAAAATAAAATACCCTTTTTGTGGTGCCTAGGGGAAGCTTATGGCAATGTTATGTGAGGTTTTTGTATAGATATTGGCTCCGAGACCAGGGACTGACAAAACGCAAAAAAAAATATGATGAATACAATACAATACAAATTCATTTATTCCATTCAGATACAATAGTACACTTGGAAAAGTCACGGCAGATACAACAGAATTAAAAATAAAATTAAATAGCAGGTACATTAACAATGTATGGAATAAAGTCATCGGCAAGAGCTTCGTCAAGATTATAATATGATTTTTCTATGAATAAATTTCTAATTTCAATTTTAAAAGCAGCATTATCCATTTCACGCAATTCTATGGGCAACTTGTTAAACAATTTTATACCTAAGCATACAAAACTCTTTCCAATTTTGGCTAATCTGTGTGTTCGAAGACAAATATTATTTTTATTTCTAGTATTATATTCATGGATGTCACAGTTCAATTCAAATTTATTAATATTCAATTTAACATACAACAGATTCTGATAAATAAATTCTCCTGTCAAGGTCATTATTTGTAGTTCCTTAAATTTTAGTCGACATGACTCAAGTTTTTTCATCTGAAGAATAGATCGTACTGCTCTCTTTTGCAATATGAAAATTCTATTGAACTGAGACGAGTTTCCCCAGTTTGTTGAATATTTTACATCGATTTTTTTCGGCGTCTCTTTAACACGAAATAACTAAACTAAGTAGGTTGGTATCTTCTTTATAAAGATAGTGTCATTTGTAGACAATATTAGTTTCAAAATTCACAAATAAAAAACGTTCAGATTAAAATAGTCATGTATAAAGTACATGAAACAGAATTTTCTGAGGTAGAGGCAATGTAAAGCATTTTAGTTCAGCTACTCACCGCTAGATGGTGTTGCCAGTCAATGAATTACGACCCTAGTAGTATGAATGAGTTACTACATTATAACTTTTTAATGTCATTTTTAATTGCAACTTCACATAACTGTACCATACATTATTTAGTAAAATGCTCTTTAAGGCCAATTTAGCCTGTTTTTATTCCCACACAGCTACTTTCTAATTTGAACTTAGTTTTGCAGTAAATAAAGGTGATTTTATATTGTTTTTATAAATAATCGAGGTAAAGCAGTTATAATAATACTCATGAAGATAATTTCGTGATTAGACGGTACTTTTGTGAAGTTATAGAGTTAAGACATTTACCTACAATTAAATTACTTACCTTTGGCATAGCATTTTATATAACAACCTAACTACCTACCCACAAACATGTAGGTTATGTAGTTACATACTATGTATTATGTAGTTACATACTATGTAACTACATAACCTTCATGCAAACTTTCCTATTGCAATATTGAACCCTAATGACGACCGATATGGCACAACGTGCGCAGGTCTGCCTGCGATGCAGGAGGTTGTGGGTTCGACTCCCGCCGTAGAAGAAATATTTGTACAACCTACACGTCGACTTTCCTTTTTCCCTATCGCAATATCAAACCCTATTGACGACCGATGTTGCGCAGCGTGCACAGGTCTGCCTGCGATGCAGAAGGTTGTGGGTTCGATTCCCGCCGTGGGAGAAATATTTTTACGATTTGCTAATATTTCTTCCGGTTGTTCTGGGTATTTTCTATCTATCTATCTAATGTATTGTATTAATTGTATAACAGTCATCACTAGATGACTATTGACTACTAAGTACAGTAGGTACTAACCTACTGTACTTAGTAGGTTCTTTACTTTAGTACTTAGTACAATTTTTTTTTTCAAAATAGTGCACGTAACTCAAACAACTAAAACTATGATGTTTTAGTTATAGTTATAGACTATGATGTACACGTAAAAAAACCTGTAATGATGTTATAATGTCTTCTAAATAAATAAATATACCTTAATATATTTTAAGATGTTTGGAATATTTGTCGTTGATTCTTTACATAATTTTGCAATAAATGAACCATTGAACCATCTTAAATGTTTACATTGACAACAGACAGCCAGACAGACGAAACGAAGCTTTCTTTACTGATAACAATCACAAGTTCTTATCAATGATACCTACTCGTAATTAAACAGTGGCGCCCGCGCCGCCGGAAATGATAACAACCGGATGCACAGGACACGCCCACTGCTTAAGGTGCTTTCTTGAATTAACGAGTCAAATTAACAACTTAATAAATGTAAAATAGATGTGTGTATTGTCTCCCATCCAAAACTTTACTGGATTTATTTAACCAACACTAAAACGATTAACTACATCGATCATACTACATAAATAAGCATATATACATATTCACAAGATATGTAAATTAATTTCATTAGGTAGGTAGATAATAAATAGTAGATAATATAATCTAGTCCCAAGGTAAGCAGAGCTTGTGTTATGGGTACTAGATAACTGATATACTTAATAGAATACAATAAATAGATAGATATTTTTTATTATACATAGAAAACGACCAGAACACCCTGAGCAAATGTCTGCAGATTGTAAAATAATGTAAAATACCTCCAGACGGTGGGTATATTTTTCCGTACAGATTACTATCTGTCTGTAGGTAGGTATATTTTTTCCTACGCTATAACAGTTTTTCTTTCCTGAAAAAATAAAAATTGAAGCTCGTTTTGGTCTTTGTTAACATTATTTAGTTAGAGAATAAAGATATATTCAAGAAAATCCAGACAAAGTATTACTCTCTTTTTCAATGGTCAAATTTGGTAGAGCTATTCTACCATATTTGACCTCATTGAAAGAGAGAGTAATACTTTG
Organism: Eupithecia exiguata; assembly: GCA_947086465.1. NCBI lineage: Eukaryota > Metazoa > Arthropoda > Insecta > Lepidoptera > Geometridae > Eupithecia > Eupithecia exiguata. The sequence goes on from OX352246.1 coordinate 3,895,570, forward strand.
TCTCGATTTTCTTGAATATTTCTTTATTTATAAAAAGGACAGGAATGATCTCCTTTAATAAAATTCTTCATAAAAAGGGAGCATTATTTAGTTAGAAAATAAAGAAATATTCAACAAAAACCCAGACAAAGTATTACTTACTCTTTCAATGAGGAATTAGGTAGAGCTATTCTACCAAGTTTGACCTCATTGAAAGAATAAGTCATACTTTGTCTGGATTTTCTTGAATATTTCTTTATTTATAAAAAGGACAGGAATGCTCCCCTTAATAAAACTCTTCTTAAAGAGGGTGGCGCAGTTTTAATTCTATAAAATAACCTTCTGTTCTGATATCTACCTTGTGATGAACGTGGGGTCCCTTTTATGACGTATAATTGAGTATTTATAAGATTAAGAACATTTATAACTTGTCTGTGGGATAAATAATTACTTTATGAAGTTTTATTGAATTACATATATTGCACGGTTTTATGATTTTGCCTTCGCGAATTCTTTATAGGAATGTTATAATCATGTAGAGTTAAGTTTTTATGTTTGTTGGTACCTAAATGGTAGTTAATCTCCGAAACTACTAGTCTGATTTGAAAATTACTGTCATTACTACAAAATACAAAATAATTTATTCCGAATAATGTACCTAATAATGTTAATATGGAGTTTCTCTGAGGGATAGCATTCGCAACGAATACATCCGACAGAGAACCAAGGTTGTCGACATAGCTCAAAGGATTAGCAAGCTGAAGTGGCAGTGGGCCGGCCATATCTCGCGATGAACCGATAACCGCTGGGGTAAACGTGTTCTTGAGTCGAGACCGCGACTCGGCAAACGTAGTGTAGGACGCCCTCCGACCAGGTGGGATGACGATTTGCGAAAGACTGCTGGCAGATGCTGGCTGCGTCAAGCTGAAGACAGGGTGCTATGGCGCACATAAGGGGAGGCCTATGTCTAGCAGTGGACTAATATAGGCTGATGAAAATGATGACATAATAATGAATATGTTACAATTGAACAATGAGACAACAAAAGTTGAAAACTCTGGAGTTGCCTCATCGCTCTCCTGGCGCCTCCTTGGCACATAAATCAATTTTAAGTAATCTTGATCAGTTATTGAAAATTATATAAAAAACTTACTTTAACTAGACTAGCTCTGTGGTGCTTAGAATTTGCTCCACCCCAACTCTTCGCGGGTGTCGTAAGAGGTGACTAAGGGATATCCACCGGAGGTGGGCATCAGCGCTTCCCACAGAACAATTTTACCACCGACCTGCGATCCCCAACCCTACCTTTTTTGATTCTTGATTCTTGACCTATCATTTTCTAAGACACAAGCATAGTCAAGTCAAATACTAGTCACTCGTCAACCGACGGGCACACGAGAGTTTTAGATAATAACCCATCGAATTCTATCCCTGGAAGATTCCCAAAACACCATAGACGAGCACAAGGCTACCATGTTTATTCATTGATAACCCTGTTATCATTATCACGTTATCAGTCGCTAAATTTTATCAAACATGTCCGGTGCAAGCGCACCTACTATCACGGTCTTGAATTTGTGGCCCAGGATAATGGTTAACGACAAAGACTATGAAGGGTGTAATTAATAATAATAATACAGGACAACCCACACAATTTTATTTTATTTCTGACATTATTTCAATTAATTTTTGTAATGTTTATAAAAACTAGGTCCTTTTACAGGCAACTCTGATATAATAAATAATTATTATTTTATTGTACAAACAGGAATGATTGTCTTTTTGTTTTCTAGTTTCGTAAAATCCTATGGTGTTTCCTTTTGTAATATTAATAAGTTGTTTAATAAATGTATTAGCCTTACTCAAATTTAGAAATAATGACATCAAGTGTGTGTGTAAATGAAATGAAACAGCATCATCTAGCTCCAAGCTAAGCAGTGCTTGTTTATGGAGTATCAATAAATAAAATTAATGTTGTAAAATTTACACAGCATCATTATCACAATAGATGTGACTAGCGCAGTACTGTGGTAGTTATAGCAGAACGGAAGTTAGCCATGGTTCCATATGGGCTGTCCAAGCTTCGGGAGGCTTATTTAATTATGCCAAACCCAGCAGCAATGGCTAAAATTGAGTAAGAGTTATTAAACTTGACCCGAGAGCTGGTGGGTATCTGGCGCAGCGCATCAGCATTGCTATACAGCAGCGGAGCAATGCAGCTAGCGTCTTGGGCACACTTCCGACTGGTATTGATATGGATCAGTTGAGCTACATGTAGATTGTTTGCAACAGTCTGCAGTTAGCTCAATTGTTTCAATTATAAATACTAGTTTTAATTTAATTCTATTATTTGATTGTAATTTTCTTTGTTAAAAAAGTATTCTTTTAAACTTGTATTGAATTTGGATAAGACGGTTTTTTTGCGCGTCTTGCGTTTCTCTCACAGAGGTTCAATATTGTATACTTCTGTCTGCAGAAGCAATAGCAAGAGCTCAATATTCTGACTTAATTCAGTTGGTAATAAGATTTTTGACTCCATTATATTTTTAATTTATTTGTTGGGTTAGCTCTAACAGCAATGATATTAGCGATATTTTACGGAATCAGAAGTTCTTATAGCCGCGTGGTGCACAAATTAGTGATCGTGGATAGGAATTGAATAATTCTGTCTCTACTTTTTACGAATTCGCTATCTTTTCGGCAAGTTGTTGGCAACACGCACTACATTTTTATATTCAGATTTCAGCAAGTAAAGCCGGCTACAAAATCTATTTTAACCTATATAGACCTGTCATCACGAACTACAACAATGGAAATTGAGTTGTCTGTTTGTTTGGGCAGCTGTAGATGATGTTTACTGTGTAATATTTACACCAATACACCGCGGGATGTGCTTGGATGTAAATAGACGTATTTTGGAGCGAAAATGTCCGGACATTTCAAATTGTTGAGCTTGCCAGGTATTATTAAAATTGATAGTTTAATGCTAACTAGCATTTATCTATCAATTTCAATTTTACTGACTATAGTCGCAGTAAGATCGTAGTCGTACAATCTTGAATTGACGAATTGACGACCGATGTGGCGCGGTGGGCGAAGGCCTGCCTGCGACGCAGGAGGTTGCGGGTTACATTCCCGCCTCGGGACAAATGTGTGTACGATCTGCAGACATTGGTTCAGGGTGTTCTGGTCATTTTCTATGTATAATAAAAAACATCTATCTATGTATTGTATTATATTAAGTATATTATATTTTTACGACATCCATGGGATAAGTTTGTCTTTTAGTCTTTTAGTGTCTTTTAGTTTGTCTGTGTGGGTGGGGGTCGACCCCCACCCACAAAGACAGAATATTATAAATAAAAAGGCATTTCCTGAAGCCGCGACTGCCACGGCGATTTGTGTATGCGTGTGTGTACCACCGCTGTAGCTAAGGCTTCTTTCAGACACATACTAGATTCAGATAGGAAATGGCAAATAGCCGGATAAATGCAACCCTATTTCATTGTTTGAATTGTATCCATTGCGGTATTGTGTTAAATCAACACTTAATACAGAGCTCAATTCATTAACTATGTTTGTTTTAATATGAAAGCTTTGAACTAGATTTTATGGCCAGCTGTGTAGATTTGCCGCTGCTCTGGCCCGGAATGGCGAGGTAGGAGAGGACGCATCATCATAACACATAATCAAATAAAGGACATCATAATCCGTTTTTACAGGACCGTTTCACGGATCCTTTGCTACTGGAAACGACCATCAATAGGCTACTTGACTACTACTGGGAAATAATTCTAACGTATTGTCTGATAAAAATAATGCAAAGTGTAATTAATATTTCTTCAAGGCCAGTCGTATTAGTTATGAAAACTAATTTTAGAGTTTGAATAAAATAATGCCGCGCCAAAACGATAATCTCTGTCATGGCTACCGTGTTCCAAGCTATGACGTCACCCCGCCACACCACACCTAACAAGAAGAACTCATTGACACTGTAATCTGAGGATGTGTGACGTCACTTGCGATCCAACCAAACACATAGCGTTTTCAGTCACGTGATTATGTATCAAAAATGTGTTTTCTTTAATCCCATTCTTTTAACATAAAAAGGCATATTTTTAATAAAAATCACCTGATTACGCTTTGTTACGTTGTGTCTGACTAGGATGAAAACAATTTGGAATTTATTTTTAATGTAGTCAAATAGCCTATTGTTTACTGGATCCGGTATAATATAGGGTGTGTAAAGTCTCTACTACATACGCCATGACGGAATAAAAACGGCACACAGCATCCCTTTCAAAGAATGCTGTGTGAATTTGGGACGGCCTGGAACTGGGGGTTATTTTTTGGCTTCAATCATCATGCGAGGATCCCATAATCCCCACGCTGGGCATGCGGGTTGGGGATAGCAGTTCGGTGATATGGTTCTGCAGAGGGCGCTGCTGCCCACCCCCCAGAAGCATGTCTCTTAGTTGCTTCTCGCGAGAAGAGTTGGGATGGTGCAAATTCTAAGCTGACACCACCCGACATGAGTATGAGTAACCCACGAATACATCTGAATTGACTAGTAGATGTGTTTGTCAACCCAGCTTTTGCGCTGAGGTATTCTAAGCACGTCCATAAAGCGCTGAACTGTAGTTACTGAGTAAGGTACCTATTTAGGCCACTTGCGCTGTAAAGCGCATGTATCAAGTGCGTCGAGATGTGTGAATAAGGTGCTAGGGTTGGGGCGTGTCGATAGAATTTTATCGATGTTTTTTGATAACGTTTGTAATGGTGTTTGTTTGTGTTTGTGGTGAATGAAAACGTTTTAAAAGGCGTTTTACTTAAACATTTGAAATAAAACAAACAGAATATACGCGAAACAGATACGTACTATCCACACCTTATACTATCATACCACAAATAAGTACTATCTTAGTTGTCTAAAGGTTGAACAAGAATTATTTATTTTCAGCCATTGCTGTCAAACAAAAATAACAACTTCACTATGAAGAAATCTAAAACATTCTACCATATTTAGCATGATCTAATTGTATGTTGTCTGTTTGAACTCAACGTTATTTAAAATAGGGACTTCAGGGTTTGCGTTACTAAACGAAGAAAATAACAATAAAATTTTAAGGACCTTGAAAAGCAAGCTTTATAGCGGTAAAGAGCGAACTTGGATACAACAACTGCGATATAGCTGTACGCTCATTGTCGACCAACACTTGATACCTCTTTGCAACTATCATGGTTATAAATATTATTAATATTTACTTCCATCAATCGGATTTTACCAGGGTTTGTATTGGGATGATTTGAAGTGGATATTTTGCCCCAAGTCGGTAATTATCCCATTAGTACACATACTATGAAGTTTTCACTTTTAAATTAATTAACATAAACGACCCGCATGCTTTCGAATCATCGACACATCGACATCGACAACAGCCCACCACTAGCCTGCATCTGTGTCAGATGTTCGGCAGGTGGCGCGCAGGTGAAGAGCCATACTAGGCATGCAGCTTTCCCGCCAAAATCACTCGGCGAGTTGGGCCGTATTCTGCCAAGCTCTATCAATGCCAGAGTCGCAGTTTGGCTAGAGTCTGGAGCCTTAACACGTTCCAGAATCACTCGGCAAGTTGGAGCGCATTCTGCGAAGGCTTACCAATGCTAGAGTCGAAGTTTTACTAAATTGCCAGAGCTTTTTTTTTGAGAGTCTTTACACATTGGTCCAAAAACACTAGTCGAATCGGAGTGTATTCTGTGAAGCCTTACCAGTGCTAGAGTCGAAGTTTACTAGGATACGTTGGTCCGAAATCACTCGGCAAGTTGAAGCGTAAAATTTCAGAACCTAGAGCCTCTACACGTTGGCCTAGTTCCTGATCAACGGCAAGGTTAGTCAACAGCCTATAACTGTCCACTGTTGGACACAGGCCTCCCTTTGATAATAGCCTTATTGGTTTTTATCTCATGAAAGAACGCAATAGTATAAATAAACAAACAGACAATTCATCGCACTTATCATTCGTCCAGAGATCGTGAAAGGCTCGACCCTGAGATAACGGGAGCGAGGCAGATGTCTTACACATTTTCGCCATACCGTACTAGGACCTACATTAATTATTGCTAAATAAATGGTCAATCGATTCTTAGTGAGATAAAGGCAATGAGTGAATGAAATGGCCAAGTTTGCCTAATTAGTGAGTAGCCATTCGGCCAACTTTGTGCTTTGAACTTGCATAATGGCATATGTTATATTTTTTTTGTGATAACACGCTACAGTACCTACGCATTATTCGTACCCTAAGGTACTGTACCGACTTTTTCTGACTAGAATGACCAGTTTTTTATTTTGCTAATTCCAAATTGAAACCATTTGAAATTTTGCTAACCATATTCTATGTTTTATTACCATGTGCCTTTTTATTCAAATATGGAATAGAGCAAAGCAGTGCAACATAACTGATATGATGAACTTTCAATTTTATTTCAAAACTATTCAAATATAGATTGTTAACTTAACCTTCCGACTTTGACTAGGGCTGTGATTAGAAAGTTTTTTCAACCTACCGATGTCCAGCCTATCGATATAATTAGGGATGGGATAAGATTGGTCTACGAACTACCATTAGGTTACTATACTTTTATCCGGGGGCTGGTACGCACGATGTTTATTAATTTTTAGTTCAGTTTTGAAAGTTGTTTGTTCTCTTTTTATATTTTTAACCCTTTTTGAAAGCTCTTTATTGTTTTATTTATAGTTTTTCAAGAGATTGTCTTACTTTTCGCATTTAGTTTAATACAAGTTTTTTCTTCCTATCTGTTCTTAAAAACAAGAAATGTATATTTTGGACCAATTTCAAAAAATGATGTTAGGCTAGGTGGTTCTGCAGAGTCTGCCGAGCGTTGCTGCCCACCCCTGAGTCTGCTGAGTTCTGAAGTATGCATAAACATCCTCCATCTATTCTAAATTTTACGATGTTAGTTACTTAATTATTTATTGACCTAAGCGTTAGCTAAATTCACAACTAAAACATAGTTAAATTAACCAGTTAACTAGTCAATTAACCGATTCTGGAAATAACTTATAAGCCCACGTCATGCTTTCACCTTGAACTGCGCGCACGCACGTCAATTGTGACAATGATACAGTTTGCTGTAACAGTACATTATGTTGGTACTACCTACCTTGTTTCTCTTTTTACGAGTAAATGTGAGTAAGTTCTTCTTGATTCTAAGATGTCGGTGGATGGATTTACACCGGTTTGAACTGAGTTAAACAAAACACGTCATGGAATGTCATAAAGTAAAAAAGTCTTTATTAAGAACTTGTACAAAGTTAAAATAGGACGAGATGCGACCTGCAGAAGTAAAATACTGTGTCGCAGATCGCAGCGCCCTAGGTTTACTTATATTGTTAAATATATGATGATTAAAGAATTTATTTTATTTGTTATGATATATCTAAAATGAATACCATAATCACATAGACTTGCAGAAATACAAAGATTTATTCATAGATGAAGTTGAAATCTTTAACGAGTCACAACAAAACTGTATTATTTCTTTTAGAGTCTTAATTAATCTTATTTTTTTTGCAAGCTCAAGTGAATTAAGTGTAAATAAATAATGCTGGACAATTCACGCAGCATTTACTAGCCCCAATTTAAGCAGAGCTTGTGTTATGGGTACCAGATAACTGATATACTTAAATATAATACAATACATAGATAGATATTTTTTGTTATACATAGAAAACGACCAGGAACACCCTGAACGAATGTCTGCAGATCGTACACACATTTGTCCCGAGGCGGGGATCGAACCCGCAACCTTCTGCGTCGGAGGCAGACCTTCGCCCACCGCGCCACATCGGTCGTCCCTTCGTATGAACTTTATACTTAGGAATTACTAGTTCTGCCTTATACCAAAAGAAACATTTGAGAATATTAGGTACAAAAACATGACTTTGAAGATGGTTCTACTAGCAAGAAATTGCAGAAATAAATCTAGAACCTTTAAAGATAGTGACCGTACTAATCGATAAAATGTATAAAGTAGGTATCGATGTTTTTATAACAATATGGAGGTAATGTGCCTGTTACAGTCAAGTGTGAGTGCAAGATAAATGTTATATGAATAAAACTCATATCGGAATACATGCAGCAACTGCTGGTAATAAAAATGCGTCATATTACTAAATTTTACCAATATTTACAAATATTGCTGTACAAACACAATAACGCAATAAAGTAAATTGGAAGCCTTTATAAGAACCAGAACAAGTTTCATTTCAATATATTATTTTTTTATCTGCTTCTTTTATGAGTTTTGTATTGAACAATTCCATTCAATTTCAAAATACGTACATAAGTATGTACGTACACACATTTTTTAAAGCAAAATATGTACTTACATATTTTGCTTTAAAAAATGTGAAAATTTAGTTACAACCATTAATCGGTCAAAAATCAAACAAAACAATAAAAGATATATCGTAGACCGTATACCATAATAAAGGAATGGAATGACGAAAGCAACCGAAAAAGTATTCGATATTTGAATGTCTCCGAAATCAAAGCGCGGTAACTCAACAAGGCGTGGGAAAAAGGCCTCCTGTTCGAACCTCTTTTTTCAAATCCTCATTGTAGATTACACCTGCTGGCCGTTCGCAGCTTTCGTTAAAAAAATCAGTGCGCTCTTTTTCGAATGGACCTACCTATCCCTCGAATATTCTTTATGGGTATTTATTTTTAAAGTAGTCGTGAGATACTCGGTATACTACGATTATTAAGTGGTAGAATCACGACGTAGCTCGTCTTTTTTCATTCGGTGCATCACGAACGATGAAGGGTTATTGATCATTATAGACATCATAACGCTGCCCAGTTTTTTTCTCAACAAAGAACTCTCGACGATTACTCCCCAAATTAAATTGGTCGGGTAATTTAGTGTAGATGACTCTACGAAAAACAATGTTTGAAAAAAGAACCTACCGCGTGCGTATTGACCGTGTAATTTATGTAAAAAAGCTCGGAAATTAAGCTTTAAATCAGTCTTTCTGTCAAATTGACCTTAACTCTGTCACGTAGCGAAATACAATCGTCGTCGGTAAAAAATATTGTAAACCGGATATTTTTCTTGTCCATGCAATTGAAATGCTTAGAGCTTGTTTTGTGGCTTTTTACTTTGGTCGTGTTATGCCACCATCGTCGGAGTAAAAAACAATCACCTGTACTTCCGCTGCGTTTTCTTTTTAATTGGGACGATGATTTGAATATTTAATTTTGGAATGATGTTGATGCATCAATCATGGCAACGTCTTGTTCGGTGGGATAGGATCTTTGTTGTGATTGGTTAAGATTCTTTCAGTTCCACGAATACCAAAATTCACTTATCAAAAATTTCTAAACTTATCTCTGAAATAGTCATAATACTTATAGGTATTACAATTTCAATATTCTATATTTAAATTAAATATGACTATTTCAGAGAAATTACTACTTATGTCAATCAGTATTTTTGTTTTGTTTTACAAAATACTATTTTTTTAAATAAACTTTAAAACACTGTAACGTAACTCTGCTTCTGAATGACCAATGAATTAACTAAATTATTGCACTGCACTATCAGATTGATCTACCAAAACACGTAAGCACATAGATCCCTGTTAAAAAAAACTAAGAAAGGGCCCGTCCTTGGCACTAGAAATTAAAACGCACCCGTCCCCCGTCAACGGCATTTAAATTGACATTACAGATACCGATAAGAATTAGGTGTCGAAAATTTACGACGACTTGGCCTTATACGGTACACGCGCGCACCGGCCGCCTGACGATCACATTCCATTTACAAAATTGGAATTTAATGTAAACGACCGGCCATCGATAGTCGATATCGATACATGTTGGTGTGTTTGTCGCATCACTGTTGGTATTGTTTTTATATTTTGCGAGTTTTTTTGATGCTAGTTTATTGTTTGTTGTCACAATTCTTATAGTATCTTTATGGTGTGTTAGTAGTGCATAGCGTCTCAAGCAAAACATGAAAGAAAAAACTATAAAACTTAATTAAGAAAGTCTTAAACCTACCAAAACAACTCTGTCCATTGAACTCAAATATAATTGACATCCAAGGGTCATTAAAGCCTACAGTCCACTTCACAATTAAGGAGACTGGTCTAAGAGTCCATCAAGTTGTTTTATAGTCATCAAAGTCCAAAACAACTTAAGAATTTAAAACCAAATCAAGCCTCTATTCTCTAATTAAAATCTTAAATCAAGACAAAAACTCAAAGCTGCCGGAAATCCCATGCGAATCCAACCTGCATGCGCGCCATCCTGCTTCATCCAGGCGTTTCCGGATCCGCAGGATGTAGGATTCGGCGGGGGTTGCACAATTGTGCCACTTCCGGTTCAGGTTGTAGGTGCATTCTGACCTTGGGAATTTGAGATTGATTTGACATTGAGGAGAATTTCGAGATTCCTATCTTGGATGTCTTCAGGAAGATTTGAAGGTAGGAAGACAGGAAACTGCTGGCAGGTGATAACGAAGCTTTGTTCTCACGACTAGTCGTTTCTTTTTCACTTCTTCTACTATTGGACAAAAACTTGAAGTTGCGATAAAATCAATTATAGGTACCATATTTCTATTTTGATAATAATTTATTTAAAGTAGGTACCTATACAATTTGACTTGTGCTTATTTTGTAAGCATAAACAATAAAGTTATTGAAAAGTGAAATCCGAATGTGTATGCAAGATCCTATTGTATACAAATGTATAATAAAAAATATCTATGTAAGTATATCAGTTATCGTACCCATAACACAAGCCCTGTTTAGCTTGGGGCTAGATAATGTGAATTGTCCAGCATTATTTATTATTATTATTATAAATAAACTATGAAATATTTAATGTTAACTTTCATCACTGTTTTTTGCATCGAAATTTCAAAAACGCCAGCGGCGTTAAAATATTTTTTGAAGTTTCGATAAAAGCGATTCTGGTCAAAGCGACGCGTATCTAGCACAGCGCATCAGATATGGATCAGATGAGCTACCTCTAGATTGTTTGTAACAGTCTGCAGTTAGCTCAACTGTTCACAATTGAAAATGATATAGTTCTGATTTGTTGCTATTCTGTATAATTGTAATTTTCTTTTTTTTATAAAGACATTGTTTAGTAACTCTGAAATATGCTAATGACTACCATATGCGAAGGCGTTCTTCTTCTGAAAAACATGGAGACTTTCAAGATATACCTGGTAGTCCCACTAAGCAGTGGAACCACGAACCCATGATTTCAGGGATAGTGGGACCACGAGTAATAGTGATACAATCCCAGTTGGACCACGAGTCGCGACCCCAAAACTCTATGTTTTATTTTTCGTAAGAGGAACAGCTTCTCGAAATGTATATTTACATCCTAGACCAAATAACGTAAAACTTAGGTGCTCTGTAAATCTTTGACTGCTTCAATTTTTTTCTATATTAACTCTACTCTCGTTTGGAGCCCGATCAAGGCTTGGTTTTTTCGAGTTTATTAGACTCGCATGCCCTGATTAGTATATGCCAGATCTCCCAGATAATATTAAGGAATGGCATATGTTTCTAAGGCAATTCGATCCTACATCCAAGATTCTAAACCTTACAATGTAGACGACAGAAGGTGTAAGCAGATGTAAAATACCGACACAAAGCACTTGTAGAACCTTCCAAACACCATGTGCACAGAATTAAAGCATTTTTTCACCATATTTGCATCCAAGTGACACATGTCGTCTCAAGGCCCAAAAAATCGGGGATTTACTGAAAAAATCTTTACAAAAAAGGATTTCTACGAAAAAAAATCGTACAAAAAAGGTTTTGAGCTCGACAGATGTATTAAAAGGCACGTGCCATCTGCCAAAATCTTCCAAGGAGCCAACAAAGAAATAGATTTAGAAAAAACGCTCTAAGAACACCAAACTGCGATCGATCAACGCGCGTGCTCAGCGCAGGCAGATGGTGCGCGCTGATTGGTCGAAGGAGTTTGAATTTGGAACTTCCGGACAATAGCTTGATAAGGAATATGACTTACGGTTTTGCCGGTTACTTTGATTTCTTTCAAAGAAGTAACAGAATAGGCAAAATGGTTATAGATGCTGATGCGTTATACTTCAGTTTTGAAAGAGGTTCCTGCCACCAAATGTCATTAAATTTTTAAATGCTCATTGTCCATGACCATTAAATGTTTGCTTTTATGTTGGGTAGGTAAGTATCAAGGTTCAAAAACGGCTAATATTAGGCAGAGTAAAACCAAAAGACCCAACTTTTACACAGGAAAGATTCGTGTTTTGGAAACTCCGAAAAAAGCCCTAAGCAGTCTTGTCTGTTGAAAAAACTTTTTAAACTGTTAAATTATGTATTTATTAAAGTTCCAGTAAATATAAATAATAATGCTGGACAATCCACACAGCATTATCTAGCCCCAAGCTAAGCAGAGCTTGTGTTATGGGTACTAGATAACTGATATACATAATACTTTATATTACATATATACATATTTTCTATTATAAATAGAAAACGACCAGAACACCCTGAACAAATATCTGCAGATCGTATAAACATTTGTCCCGAAGCGGGAATCGAACCAGCACCCTACTGCGTCGCAGGCGGACCTTCGCCCACCGAGCCACAGAGGTCGTCAAGTACTTACCTACATAATTTCCTGTAATCTGTGTCTAAGTGTCTATGAACCTCTATATCTGCTTCACAAAGAATAAAAATATTATAATTATGTTATAAATCCCATGGGTGAACAAGCCGTGAGTGCAAGAGCGCGACTCCCTACCGTCAGATTTGTTACCGCGGTCTCGATTCCCTGCGTATCGAGGTCCCTCCGTTTCGACCAATGACAGCTTTTCATACAGTGCAAACTCGTACGGGGGAAAGTCACTTGAGTTTTGAGCTTGTTATTTACAACTTACCGGCCCTAGCAAAATAATGACTTATTAATCATAATTTGTCACTAGTATAAGTTTTCTAGGCTAGTTTGAATAGAGGTTAGTTACGTAAGTCTGTAAATCAACTTATTTTGAATAAAATATTTCATTTCATTTCAAAGCACACAACAATATGTACGGCGACGGCTAAATGGCGATTTCTTACACTAATGACAATGGTAATGGATAAAGAAAGTGATTTTGTTGTTTCCGATCGCCATTATCTACTTTCAATTGTCAATCATCATTTGTAATGATTTCGATATCGATTAATGACTAAATTGGCTAATCATTGGTTATCGTGTGAAAAAAACTATTAATTCTCGGCTTTTGAAAGTATTTTTATTATTTCTATTGAGAAATAATTGATTTATTAAGTCACAAGAACAATGACGAGGTCAAACTGTTAAGTGACGACCTCCGTGGCATAGCGCGTAGTTTATCAACCTGCACTTTATAGTGCAGGAGCGGGTTCGATTTCAGGTCAATTCAGAATTTCAGAGATAGTGATAGGTTTATTCGTGAGTAACTAGTAGGTATTATCCGTATTATTTTCGGTGCTGCATTGTGATAACGAAAATAAAATAAAATTATCCAATAAGTGACGAAAATAGTATCTACTTATGAAAATGAGTGAGCCGCGTGGTGCCGGCTTGGAATTTGCACCACTCCAACTCTTCCCGTGGGTGTCGTAAGAGGCGACTAAGGGACATACGCGGGGGGCGGGCAGCAGCGCTTCTTGCAGAATAGATATTTCACCGAACTGCGATCCCCAACCCGCATGCCCAGCATGGGGATTATGGGCATTACCCCCCCATGAGATAAAAGCCAATAAGGCGATTATTGTGGGAGGCCTGCGTCCAGCAGTGGACCATTATAAGATGTTGAGGTGGGATACTCACGAAAGTCACAAATACAACTGACTGAACATATCAGCTGGTTGACAAACCATCGGGTTTGTTCTGGATGGTTTTCCTAGATGTTTCCTGGGGAACTGTGTTAGCAGAAGATCCTGATGCTGTCATTCATTCATTCATTCATCATCAGCCTATATCAGTCCACTGCTGGACAAAGGCCTCACCTAATGAGCGCCATAGCGCCCTGTCTTCAGCTTGCCGCATCCAGCATCTGCCAGCAGTCCTGATGCTTTTGGTTACATATAATCGGTGGAGTTTCTCTACGCGATGGAAACCGAAATACGGAAATCCGTAGAAGTGACCGGCGTTATAAATAAAATAAAAATAAAAATAAAAAGTTTCTTTAATCAGACATACAAGAGTCCATCAATTACACAAATACAAATACATCAATAACAAACATTAAAAGAAAAAAGTTATGATAGCTCTCAGAGATCCTTTTCGTTAGACGTTGGGACTGAGCATGTCTCACGTGAGACGTTGGGAGTTGACTCAAGAGTTAGCAAGCTAAAATGGCACTGGGCAGGTAATATAGCTAGCAGAACCGATAACCGCTGGGTAGCAAAGGTTCTCGAGTGGCGGCCGCGATGCAACGCGAAATGGAGTGTTGGGAGACCTTCAACTCGATGGATCGACGACATCGTAGCGGTCGCGGGAGTCGATGGAAGGAGGCGGCTCTGGACCGCCTTTTGTGGTATCGTATTGGATAGGCTTATGTCCAGCAGTGGACTTTTGTGGGCTGATATGATTTGGTGGACAGCGGTTACTCACTTTTACAGTTTTCAATTGAGCTTTGCCATCATATTCTTTGGAGGGGTTTTTTTCCTGTTGAGATTTAATTAATAAATCTTGAGTGTTACGAAAAAACGCCACCTGGTTAATACCATAAAACTCAAGATTTCGATAGAGATCCATCTATAAACTTCAAAAACTGAATATTAATGGTTCCCACTCAAAATCTATGAAAAAATATCTCGAAAGATCTTTTCCCATGGAACCTCTACCTGAATACAGCAGCTGTCTATCGTATCTTTTATCTCATTCACACAGTTACAAAATTAGATTTATCTATCTCTTTCTAGATAAGACAAATCTTAAGATGGAAAAAATGTGAATTTCAAGCCTTTGTAAGGTTTATTTCAAAATGTAAGTACTTTTTACAATGCCTTTGTAAGCGAAGGTTTTTTTTATGAAATCGTGGATTAAGTACAGATGCGAAGGTTTTTATAATTACTTATTTTACGAATACTAGTTTGCACCCGCGGCTTCGCACACATTTTTACGAGATAGACCTGAAGACGATGAAGAAAATGTGGTCTTTTCCGATACAGAATTACATCCCATGATGTTCAATTTATCGTACCTATATTTTTTATGGTTAGAACACCCTTACTTATATCTTCACAGATTGCGATAGTGCAAACTATTAAAAAAAACCGGCCAAGTGCGAATCGACTCACACACGGAGGGTTCCATACCATCGTACATATTTCGCAAAGAGAACCCTAAAAACTGATATAAAAAATTAAAATAGCAAAACACCATTATGACACCCATCAAAGTACTGACCGCGCCCGACGTTGCTTAACTTCAGTGATCGGTACTCACCTTGGTATGGACATTGAACCCATAATTATTACATTTAATTTTATTTTTATTTTTACAGTGTCAATAACTTTAGTGATCTAATACCCTGTAAAAATTTCAACTGTTTGCCCTTCGATAAAAGTAAAAAAGGAAAATACGGTACGTTCTACCAGCGCAGCGCTCACCCAAAAACTGTACCGTGTTACAGATGGAATAATGATAAGGTATCGGATTATCAGAAAATTTAAAGTTTGGTGTATCTACTTACGCGGGAAAATATGTGATGCCTTGGGCTTTGTTTTTTGTTCTCTATCGGATGTATTCGTTACGAATCCTGTCCTTC
Source organism: Eupithecia exiguata (assembly GCA_947086465.1). Classification (NCBI taxonomy): domain Eukaryota; kingdom Metazoa; phylum Arthropoda; class Insecta; order Lepidoptera; family Geometridae; genus Eupithecia; species Eupithecia exiguata. The sequence continues at coordinate 3,911,371 of OX352246.1, forward strand.
AGAGAAACTCCGCTTCTGTTGCTAACCGTTCCTCCCTAAACAACGAGAGTTATGCATAATCACCACGCTCGGCAGGAAGAGCAGTAGAGGTGTTAAAATACACAGAAAGAAGCTGCTGTCCTTCCCCTGGTAGATCATTCAATCGGCTACGACATCCACGGGCTGAGTTGGAAGAGGTCGATTATTACGTCGCGACCGTGACGTCATTTAAACCATATACGGCCCATGAAAACGGGATTTCCAGGAAATAGTGTAGAATATTTATCTGACAGGATCAAGACCGACTATGAAATATCTGGTAATTGATTAACTACGTCGCCTTAACGGAAGATGGCGTGACAGTCAGCACTTTTGAGCAGTGATTTTGAAAACGTTATATTTTTAACTACAAATATGGTAACGCTCGTGGTCCCGATTTACTGGCACGCGACACGGTTTTAGGGTCTCGTGGGTGAGAGGAGAAACACTTATCTAAATGATTACCTACCAACCCTAGTAAATTTTTACGCGAGTACAGCTTTTCGTAATCTGTACCAGTGTTACAAAGAAGAATTTGTCTTAAATCTTCAAAATGTATATACATCGAAGCGAGTGCACACTTTTTCCTGTAGTTCTGTAACAGTATACAGTATACTTTGACTGAATATAGGAACAAGTGCTAGATACCTGCCTTGTTTTAACATGAACGCATTCAAATAGGTTAAAGGGAGCCACAAATGCAAAACAAACGAACACGATTTTTGAGCGTGAAGTGAAGTGCCAAACGACCGGCCCGATATGGACCTCCGCACTGTTGGTACTAATTTGACATAAGCCCGAAAAGCACCTCTACACAGTTGGGCGGTTAATAAAGATTTATTATGTTGTCGCATCGTACTGTTGCCTGTGTGTCAATTCTCTATTCATGAAATAACATACCTATGTAGATATTGTTTAGAGGTAGATATTTGTTGTTTTTCCATTTTTGTATTATACTGCGGAACCCTTGGTACCAGTTGTTATGCTTGCACCATATTATTATTATTTCTTAGGCAATTCGCTGCGCGTTTCGTACGGTTTTAATTATAATCGACTGTTAAATGTAACGTTAACCAGGCCGCGATTACAAATAACTATAAGGTTTCATAAAAATAACACTTTAAATATGCACTTGAATCTAAGTACATTTTAAAGGTCATCTTTATTAAAACTTTTCAAAATAATTTTTATATTTATTTTGATTAAGTTGATCATGATTGGGAAAGGTGGACTAGTGTAATCTTGAACCCATGAACAGACTATAAAAAAAAACATATTTCTTAATCTACCCCTATTTAGAAATAAGTATGTTTTTTTTTGTTCATGGGTTTTGCCATTTTTGACCTTCTTTTCCATCCTTCCTTCTCGACCTTTTGACCTATTGCTATGCTTGGAACTAAAACGATGAAAAATAAAATGAAAAAAAAAGACGATAAAAATTACATTTCATAATTTATACGCATAAACTTATAGCTAGCATCTTGGAGACGGTACCGATTGGTGTTGAGATATGTATCAGTTGAGTTACATCTAGATTTTTTGCAACACTGCAGTTAGCTCAACTGTTACAATTGATAAATACTAGTTGTACCTACATAACTTGTTTCGATCAATGAGGGTCTTATATTTACAGTAGCCTTATATTTTTTCTCGTTCATACCAGCTGAGAGTGTTTTTTTTATAAACATTATAAAATAGCAAAATAAAACAATTACAACTAGTTAAAAGATATACATATATTTATTTGACTCAACAAGAACAGAACAGCACAGACAAACACAAACACATAAGTAGATAGATGAGAGATGCATGCATCAGCGAGAAGTAAATTAGTATATAGGTACAGTCAGCTGCTCAGATATGTATACACTTCCAAGTTTAGACTTTTATTTTACTGGGAACTTATCATAAAAATATCATAAAAGTCTACGCACACATTTTTCACACTAAGTAGTCATCGTTCTTTTCAGAATACGATACTATATAAATTATCACAATGCCTATACACTTACTATTCAGTCAGATTTCAAAACATGGGAGTTTATACATATTTTCGCAGCTGACAGTACAGCTAAGAAAGAAAGAACAAAAATCTTAGGTATACAGAACAAAAAAAAATATAGGTAAAAACAGAACCCAAAACAGAAATAGAGCTACAGAAAAATAATATTAACAATAAAGCTGGACAGTTCACACAAAAAATTTAATCTACTTATTCAGGTAGGTACCTTCTTATATTACCGTGAATCGTACCTATATCTAACTACCACAAGCAAACACAAAAATAGATGGGTAAACACATAAATCAAGTAAACAATTAGTTTACAATCATTAATTGTATTTTTTTCTCTCAATAAAGTCCATATTTAACTTCTGTTAAATGTAGGGCAAATATCATCATTATCATCAGCCTATATCAGTCCACTGCTGGACATAGGCCTCCCCTAATGAGCGCCATAGCGCCCTGTTTTCAGCTTGCCGGGCAAATATGGTATTGCAACTTATGCAATTTAGTTGTATGTTATGACGTTGGCATGACAACTTATGCAATTTAAGTTGTATGTTGTGACGTTGGCATGACAACTTATGCAATTTAGTTGTATGTTGTGACGTTGGCATGACAACTTATGCAATTTAGTTGCAATTTAGACGTATGTTTGACGTTGGTGATATAACTTACTCCACAAGGGTCAACATAACACCAGCGCTGAGTAGGTATTTTTAACTTATCTACTCAGCAACATGCTGAGTTGATACCTTTTTGGCTCGACACTGGGTGGTTTGCCAGGCAGGTTGCGGAAGTTACTAGGTAAGTAACCAATTCTGTTTAAATTTCCGACAATTTAGTTTGTACTAAGTAAGAAATTAATGTACTAAGTAGTTAACCGTTATTGCACTTACCTGTCTTACTGTTAAACTCGATCTAGTTTAGTTCCTTCCTCAAATGTATGGTAATTCTAATGTGTCGTGTCAAATAAATCATTTCATTTCAGTTATACCTATGTATTTTCAATTACTGTTTTCTTTTCTGCGAATGCAGCAATATACCATCTTGATTTCCTTTCATGTAGTGAATAGCTTTATTAGATACGTATTTACAATTTTCTACGTCTTTAAATAGATGTTGGTTATAGTAGGTCTCTACGGGATGCCAATCATGTCTGTCATCGGCTCTCAATATCTATTCATTTTCCATGCTATCTTTGGCCTTTCATACAATTTATATCCATTGAAGAAATATTTTTCTCATTCAATGAATCTAGGTGTCGGGATTTTGTATGGCACGTAAGCGAAAAATAAGATCATCACTATTGTTCTGGACTCCTCAACACAATTACGTTTATTGCTGACTGTAACAACTTTGCCATTTAATTAGAGCTTGGTTCGTCCAAAAAAAATATCTTGCTAAGAACCGATAACCGCTAGGGTAAACGTGTCCTTAAGTGGAGACCGCGACTCGGCTAACGTACTAAATATATGTATATATATATATATAATATAAAATAAATTTTTAATTTAATAATTAATTAAAAACAATCATAATATACATATTAATATATAGTAAAATAAATTACTAGGTACCTAGTACAGGATGCCGACCTGCGAAAGACTGCAGGCAGATTCTAGATGCGGCAAGCTAAAGACAGGGGAGATAGGGTAGGTCTATGTCCAGCTGTGGGCTGATATATGTTGTTGATGATGATTAGACCAAAAGGAGAAAACCTTTTGGTTTTGATCTGTCGATGTCAATTCATATGTAGTTTAATTTTTGTGACATCTGCGAATAGGCACCAGTTCCAAACTACTTTTGCTTTTATGACAGTAAGTACCTATAGCCATGAATGTGCCACATCAAGACCCGAAAATTATACCTTTCAAAGATTTTTGCAAGCACTTTTTGCAAGAGCCAGGTAAAACCTTCGCACGTGGTACACATCCTTTCCCACGCTTTTGCGCAAGCGATGAAAAGGTTTTTTTAATTAAAAAAAACTGCAAATACCCGAACACGTGTGTGATGAAAGCCGTAGATCAGCTGATTCTATCAAACCCTTTAAAAGATTTCCATCTCTACCAGTCTTGTAATAAGTTCCATATTCCGGTATCTTCAGTGAATGATTCCATCAGCTGATGTGTCAAAACTTCGGTTAACAAAAGTGAATCTAACTCCTACAAATTTAAGGTTCAAATTGGAACTAGAAAAAGGTTTGCAATCAGCTGATATTGTTAACATGGTTCAGAAATAATATAGGTATAACTCTGTTTCTGATAGAAATAAGACTCAAAATCAAATACCAATGGATGTTACTTATAAAATGATGTTTCTTTATGGTATCTTCTTAGATTTGTATGATGGATATGATGCAAAAAGTTGCATAAATAGATGCACAAAAGATTCATAAATAGATACGCACGTGTTCAAAGAATAGGTTCGATTTAATATGGAGCATTACGTATCTTTGACATTTGATTCAAAGCAAATCTACTGTAGAAGAAGATTCAAGAATCCATACAAATGGAATTAAAAAATTTGGCTCACAAAAAAACTATTTGTTGCTTTTTAATACTTACCTGTAGAAAATATTTTGTTGAAGTAAAGCTAGGCTATGACAACGATTTAGCATAAAATGTACATTAAAATGTACATGCTGGATGCGGCAAGCTGAAGACAGGGCGCTATGGCGCTCATTAGGGGAGGCATAGGCCTCCCCTAATGAGCTATATATATATATATAGCGCCCTGCCTATATCAGCCTATATCAGTCCACTGCTTGACATAGGTCCATCAGTGGACTGATATAGGCTGATGATTATGATGATGATGATGCACATTTAAACTCTCAGCTACGCCTTTTAGGTCAAGAAAAATAACCTTCACGCATTCTCTGAGTATCTCAGTGACCGCATGAATGACCTGCAGCTGGACCATGTGTTTCTTGGACCGTGAAAGTGTTAAGGGAGGTCAAAGCAAAAACACGCCTGGACCCCTATATGCATGTAACCGTTTTAGAATACGGCCCTTATAATCTTCGATAAAAGTAAAAAAGGGAGATGAGGCATTACCATCTCGAAAGTGTATGGCTCAAGTTAGGTTCAACTATGTTCCCTTACCTCAGTCATAGTCGGACCGGCGGCGCGGCGGCGCGGGTGGTGGCGTTTGTGTTGCGCGTGCTTGCTACGACGCATAATTTTGTGTGATTTCTACTAAAACACCACGACAATGCCCTCGTGTTCGTTCACCAGGTGTACAAATAGCTCCAAAACAAAAAACAAAGCCCAAGGCATCACATATTTTCCCGCGTAAGTAGATACACCAAACTTTAAATTTTCTGATAATCGATACCTTATCATTATTTCATCTGTAACACGGTACAGTTTTTGAGTGAGCGCTGGTAGAACGTACCGTATCTTCCTTTGTTACTTTTATCGAAGCTTATAATATAATTTCAACAACCATTTCAGAAATGTAGCTAGAATATTGGTTAATGAAACCTTACGTAGACAGGTACAAACATTCATTAAAATACCTACGCTATTTACAATCAAAACAGCATTTCGAACCATCCTAACAAAATACAAACCAGGTGCTGCCTAAAACGAGAATCCAAATAAGTCTTTCACAAATGCAATCTCCTTCGCGAACGATCTCCGAACAATGGGACAATGCAAGGACGATTTTAGTTCACTCTATTAAAACGCCATTAATCTTTGACCAACTTAATACTCTAAAGCATTAGAATATCACCCTTAAACACATTGTCATAGAGTCCAATCTAACTGCATTTCAAGTAAAAAAGGAATTAGATCATGCGTAGTTGTCTTACGGTGTACTTTCCTGGGAAGTTAGGTTATGTTGGTAGATGACAGTATTGCAATGCTCCTTCTGTTTGGGACTGATTTGCGTATAACGGAACGATTTACATCACAATGTATGTTAGTAGATAGGTTACGGTTCACCCTTTGGAATTCGATAAGGGATACGTGTCCCGTTAGAACTTTTGAACAGACAATGCGGGTATTATAGCATGAAAGACGGTTTCTTTTTAGATTGAAAAAACTTATTTTAGGGCAGTCGTTTTATATAAATTAGGTACTAAAAATATTTTTTTTACCTCGAATCTATATTACACAGCAAACTAAACTTAGACAATAATTAATCTAATCTCACTAATATTATAAACGTGAAAGTTTAGATGGATGGATGGATAGATAGATGGATGGATGTTTGTTCCTTTATCACGCCAGAACGGCAAAACGGATCTGGATGAAATTTGGCACAGAGATAGATTATAGTCTGGAATAGGATATAGGCTACTTTTTATCCCGAAATTCCTACGGGAACGGGAACTACGCGGGTGAAACCGCGAGGCGCTGCTAGTATGTAATAAATCCTATGTACCTTACCTACATTGTGAGGTGCTTTTTCAGGGTTTAAAGTACCTAATCATGGCTTTTGATATATTGTGCTATTGGTATCGCTATGACCACAGTATACATTATGGACAGTATGGAAACTAAGTTGATGAAATAAATACCTACGCTCCATTATAGCAATAGGGTTGTAACTTGTTTTTGATATACATTTTTATTAAGACGTTTTTTTTTCTGTAGTGAATCAATGGAATTGGAATCGAGCCATTATCTCATCCATATCTCACGTAGGAAAGAGGGGGTCTCGGGAATAATATTTGTACCTACGTAATACTTTTTCCGAGACTTTTAGCAGTTGTTCGTTTCGTGTTGGCGCGAGATTATCTTCTCTTGATTTGCAGTAAGTATTTTATTGTTTGATTTGACACTGTGATTCTAAATTACGTTTTTAGAAAAGTTTAAATGCGATGCAAACAAGCACAGATTATCTTATCAACATATACTAAAATAACTTTAAATACAAAGAAAATTGAAGACAAACAAACAATTGAGGTAACTGCAACTATTGCAGACAGATGAGTTAACTGCAGACTGTTGCAAACAATCTACAAGCTAACTCAACTGATCCATATCAATACCAGTCATATCAAACGTCGTCCCCAAGACGCTGCTGCTCCGCTGTATGGTAAATGGCTGCCGATGCGCTGCGCCAGATACTCACCAACTCTCGGGTCACGCGTCGCTTCGACCAGACGCTCAGAACTTTTTCAAAACACGGAGAGCCTCCACGGGCCTAGGATTTTTACCCGACTACCGACAGGGGAGGGTTATGAGGCTAGCACCCTATGTTTGTATGTATGTGGCCGATTTCTTTGTTCCCACGTAGCGCTGAAACTACTGGTTCGATTTCAACAAATTATTACTCCAAGGGGAGGAAATGCTTTATCGAGACTTGCATATTTGCGCCTCTTGAGATCTTCGGCCAAACCTATTTACCAATCTACGCTACGCTACAAACCATCATATTTTATGTCTTTACTAGCCTTCATAAAAGGACAAATAACATGTTTCCCTGAACTGAACATCTAGGATTACGTGCCTATGACATCATTTTTGATTTGAATCGTATGGAATAAGGTAAAGCGCCACGTTGTGCCATATATGGCGCTTAGATCATGAGAAAATGCAATAATTGTAATAATTCTTGGTATAGAGGGATTTTTATATGCAGTTAACGTTATTTATGACTGTATTTATCGTTTATCCTCTATTATATTCAGTGATCGGAATTTCAGGCGCTTATTTACCTAAAGTTTGTGTAAGACACAACATGGAGCAGTTAAAACCATCTTTCACGGGAATACTTTCCCGTAAATTCCCGGGATTTCAGAACATTCTAAAATAATGATTTTTTCACCGGAACCTTATTTAAAGACGAAATATAAGACACTTTCATTCTGACGCGAAAATCGATTTTTGTAAAAAAACGCGTTCAAAAAAGGTGTCTTATAATTCGTCTATAAATAAGATTTCAGTGAAAATACATTCTAGAAAATTCCAAAATTCCCATTTGGAATAAAACAAGTTTGGGTTCATCTCACAAAACAGACAATTATATACCTATATTTTTTTTTATAATATTTGTTTCTATTATTCTTACGCAATTATCAAACAAATTATAAATGCGTATGAATAAGTGTTTTAAATTTCGTGTAGAAAAAGGATTTTGGCATAAAATCATAAATATAATTAAAAATGTTTTTTTTTTTCAGAAATATTGACTTTAGTGAAAAACACGTCAGAATAAAAGTGTCTTATATTTCGTCTATAAATAAGATTCCGGTGAAAAATCATTATTTTAGAATATTCTGAAATCCCAGGAATTTACGGGAAAGTATTCCCGAGAAAGATGGTTTTAACTGCTCCATGTTGTGTCTTACACCAACTTTAGGTAAATAAGCGCCCGAATTTCCGATCACTGATTATATTACATGATTAATTTAATTTCGTAACATAGTAAGGCGAAAGTTTGTAAAGATCTGAACACGCGAACGACGCCAAAATAATAATAATAATAATAATAATAATCATTTATTTCAGACTATAGAACAGTTACAGATCTTATTTTAACTTATTCTACGGTCCATAGTAATATATACCTTAAAACTAACATACATACAATATTAAAAAACTAAAATTAAAGACGCGTTATTTGACGGCGAGACGTGACGCAATCAGGGTGTCAGCTGACGACGGTGCACGGCGGGCGGTGTCTCCTTGCAGGCGGCCAGTGAACCGTCGGAACTTAACACCTTTCGGCCAAAACTCTGCGCTTAAGTAGGTCGACAGATGTTCAGTTGGAACTCTGACCATAAATGAATTAAAGCTCACATTATGGCGAGAGTCCAGCTTTTGGACGCGCATCGAGAGTCCAGTCTTCATTTTCAGGTACTCCTCCACAGCTTTGGTCTCCACACAGAAATGAACGCGAGAGACATATAGCTGGGTAGTTGGTACTTCCGCTCGGAACCCAGAGGTCAGGTCTTTCGGCCCAGTACCGCACTGGTTACGGCTGGTGGGCTTACGGCTCTTGCGAACTACCACGGTGAATCCTTCCGCGTCACAAGGCCCCTTCCTAGGAGCCAGCGCAGGTGCAGCACTACGCACTACTAAATAAGTAGTATTAAGTATAACGGACAGGTAATAGGTAGTATACTAAACAGTTTTTTTTGTGAATGGATATATGTATTACATAATGCGAAAATTTCTGGTAGATTTACTACCTACCTATATCAATCTGTGCCTATACTAAGTGTGCCTATACTTGAGTACATTATTCAATTCCCATGCGCAGGTTATTTAAATCCCATAAATAACTTACCATACACAACGCGTGCGAAGCTGCGAGCAGAAATTAGTTTTATCATAAATTCAAATCAATATATTTTATATGATTCATCTAACCACAGCTAAACGCAAACTAAACCAATCATGCTTGAATTTATCAGATAAATATTGACTCTAGCATTGATCCTTTTTTCTTCTCAATAAAGTCTACATAATATTATCTCGTAAGATAAATCGATTTTTCCCCCTCAATCTTATCGACCACAATGAGTTCTCAGCCACAACAATTGATTGTTGACCGAAGTTATCGATTTCATGATCTTATGGACCATTGTCAGTAAGGATGGAGCGAAAAAAATATTGTCTATGGCTTGCACAACGGTAATGCTTTGTGCATTCTTATTTTGAATGCGATGAAATTCTGAAGCGTAGAGGTAAATGGATGATTTTATTATGCCAACCTTTACAATAGATCTTCTTTGCATATAATATACCGACAATAACAAAGACGTGGAAAATGTGGATATAATATTTGTTGCTTGCTTATTTCTGTCAAGGTATTTTATTACTATAGTATTTTCTACGGGCTAGTTATTATTATACGAATCGTTCAGAAATCATAGAAAGTTCTAGAAAAATACCAAAGTGACTGAAGAATGCAACATCTGCTTTAACAAGTGCTTGCAAAATCTAAATGCGTTATACGTGACCGAACAAAATAAAGGCCCAAGAAATGTGTGCCAAATCAAGGAAACCGCAAGACGGCTGCGCTTCCAAAACATTAGCGTTCTATATTTAAAAATAAAAAAAAAGAAATGCACCAGATGTAAAGCAGGTACCAGCCAGCATCATGTTGCAAATTATAAAACGTTACCAAATTCAAAAGTCTGCGATTGCACGAAAAGTACAGGAGAACGGGTGTTTTGAATTTGGTGAGGTAATCAAACACAGCTTGTCAGACAGCTGGTAAGTTACGGAAGGTAGAAAAAGTAGCGCGTGCTAAGAAAAAATATGCGGGCACAAGTTGAAAGCTATTCTACCGGGATTAGAAAAAAAAAGAAAAAATATCTCTGGTGCATGTGATTTCCGCGAATGGTGTGAAATCTATTTTTAAATTGGCGACGGCAGCGACGCGACAGATGTTTTGAATGTTAATGCTTAGGAAACAGTATTTTGCATGCTTTGAGAGCTTATTTCTGAAATTTTTGGAAGGTATGGTAATGTTTTGAATTGAGAATATAAAAGTAGGTAGGTAGGTACCTTTTTGTCTACTTCAGCTGATCAGCCATTTTTGTTCATGAATTATTTTCTCAGAGGAGGTGATGCATCCTTGCCATGCATCATCTTTGATCATACTTGCCTTGGTGTTGCATGTCAATCCATGCCTTAGCAGCATGATTATAAGGTTTAAATTAAACAAATAAATAGGTAATGCTGGACAATTTGCACAACATTATCTAGCCCCAAGGTAAGCAGAGCTTGTGTTATGGGTACTGTAAACTGATGTTACAATACAATACAAATAAATATATTTTATACATACAGAATACATCCAGAACACCCGGAACTCATATCTGCAGATTGTACAAAAGTTTGTCCCGAGGCGGGAATCGAATCCACAACCTCCTGCGTCGCAGGCAGACTAGTAACAAAAGCTATTTAATTTCCGTTTTTTAACTTCCAAAATGTTAAACAATAGCTCTTGTAACATTATCGCCCCTAATTATTTTATTTACCAAAAAGCATATCCGGAAGAGCCGATAGGCAAGACACGTGGGTACTTGAGTAGACCACACACATCGAACTTGCGCTAAAGTAAAGCAAATAATTAGGGTTCCGTAAGCGACGACTGGAACGGTAGGACAGAAGAGGCTGGCGTTTGTAGTAGTAGGGCCTCTACCATTTATACCCGATGGCGCAAAAAGGAGGTTTATGTTTTGTTTAAAATTGCTCGACATTCTAAGCCACTTTTCAACACGACCTATCGACTTGAATTAACGTTTTAAGTTTCCATATCATCGTTGTAGTTATAAATAAAAAATAAATAAATACATAATATAAAATGTCTCATTTCCATTGAATTATAAACAGGTACAAATAAATGTACGTAGTTAATATAATATAAATAAATATAATTTTTTTACTGAAACATGGTGTTTTTGCTCATATAATAATATATCTTACAATACATAGTGAAAATTGGAAAGTAACTATGTCTGTCTGTTACTTTTTCATGCCTAAACAACATAACGAATCTCAATGAAATTTGGCTACTTGAAAAGCGCTTGCAAAGCCGCGGGCAGCAGCTATATGTCATTTATAATACACAGGTACTACAAATTTCTCTACTGAACCCTACTGCAACTAAATAACACTCCCACTTTCCTCAATATATTTTATTTTGTAAACAAAGGGTGTGGAGGGGTAATACGGGCGCGATGCCTGATAGCTTAAGTGATGGTATCCTGGTTGGCTCGATACCAGCCCACTGGTCGCAAGTGCGGAATCGATTCCTGGATCGACCATTTTTCTGGTTGAAGAGAAGCTTATATTTTATGCTATAACTAATAATAATAATAATGCTGGAAAATTCACACAGTATTATCCTAGCCCCAAGTTAAGCAGAGCTTGTGTTATGGGTACTAGATAACTGATATACATAATACAATACATTACATGGATAGATTTTTTTTTAATATAGATAGAAAACGACCAGAACACCGGAACAAATACCTGCAGATCGTACAAATATTTGTCCCAAGGCGGGAATCGAACCCGCAACCTCCTGCGTCGCAGGCGGACCTTCGCCTACCGCGCCACAGAGGTCGTCAAACTGGAAACTGCATCTATTTATTTAAAATATTAGTTCGATTATTTAGCGCATTCACTGCCCAGCCTTGCTGTACGGCCTTTTGCGTCTTGGGGCATGCAAGTGTTGGTATAGGTAGTTTTGGGAACTAATAAATATGTGTTAAATAGAGTTTGTCAATTCAGCTTTTTGATGAATTAATTGTAATTTATTTTACAATTTCCCTTTTGTGGGTTCGGTAGGTAGTTAGGTGCTCATTCCGCTCATCCAATATCTTTGTCCAAAGTACATTTGATCAAAGAACTGGGATGACTTCATCGAATTTACTAGCAACACCGATATTTGATCAAAGATTTGGATACTAGTTTCTGCCCACGGCTTCACACGCGTTGTTTCTATGAAAACGTTAAAAGGTTATTTCTTACCATTGGAAACTGAAATTTTATAGATTAAAAGTAGTCTATGTATTATATCTATCATGTCTATGTCTATGTATTTGGTCAAGAGCTATAACTAATATAACTATGCAAAATTTCCCGATCTGCTGAGAAGTTTTGGCGTGAAGAAGTAACAATCATCCATCCAAACTTTCGTATATATAATATTAGTGATGTGATATGATTTAATTTGAACTCAACTACGCAAATTATTAATTTTCATTTATTTTTTCACATTGTTGACGACCGATGTGGCGCGGTGGGCGAAGGTCTGCCTGCGACGCAGGAGATTGCGGGTTCGATTCCCGCCTCGGGACAAATGTGTGTACGATCTGCAGACACTTGTTCAGGGTGTTCTGGTCGTTTTCTATGTATAATAAAAAATATCTCTATGTATTGTATTACATTATATACATCAGTTATCTGGTACCCATAACACAAGCTCTGCTTAGCTTGGGGCTAGATAATGCTGTGTGAATTGTCCGGCATTATTTATTATTTATTTATTTTATTATTTATTGTAATGATGCAGATGTCCAAACGACGACAGTCAAAGCCAATCATCGTGTCAATCACGACACAATCAGCAAATCACAAATCAAAAAGCCCCATTAAGACCGCCTTTATCACCAAACACGGATTCGAACCTGCGACTAAGTGCTATCACTTTGTAACTGATTAATTAAACAAGAATCCTGTACTTTTTATTTTAATTAACTTTTTAACTTGGGCCGGCGCATCCCGTTATGGCTACAGGTGCGCGTGAACCAGATATTTTAAAGCTTGCAAAAAATGACTGTAGATGGTTTCAGCGTCAATAATTTAAAAAGACGAAAAGAGACACAGAAAATTGCGGGTTTGAGTCCTGCCACGGGTCAAATGTTTGTTGATAATTGAATATTACTCCAGAGACCTTATAAGGTATTAGTTTTTCATACTTTACAAGAAACAACTAAAAAAATAACTAAGTTAACACTTTCATTGCCCATGAGGCACATGCACGTGTTGTCTCTGCTGAAGCTGCGGTGCACTCCTTCGAGTCGCACTACAGAGACAAGGCAGTGAATGCATTAAAAATGAGATTCAGCATTATTTTTTATTTTACCTACATTCGAAAATACTTACAATCTATTTGATATTCAATTTCAAAGCAGTACAAACGTATATAAACTCAAGTAAGTATATATGTTGGTATTTCTGTAATTGTGTTATTTCATAACCAAACAAGACTCACAATAATATTCTCTGAATTATTTATCCAGTCCTTATAAGTCCGGACGGCATGCCTTACTTCCCTATTCGTAAGTAAATACAATAGTGAACGGTCAAACCTGTGGACCGTGTTATTTTGTAAGGAGGTAAAGAGCCGATAGCTTCCTTCATTAATTTTGGGCATCTGTAACTCTTTGCATCTGCCTGTCCTTGGGCATAGTATAGGTAGGGTAGTAACGCAATTTTGATAGATAGATTATAACTTTATCTCACCATGAATATGTACAGAAAACAATTAAATATAAACTATATCTAGTGGTACAATCGGCGGCCTTATCGCTAACAACGATTTCTTCTAGGCAACCTTTGAATGGACAGGATCAGTACGTATTAAAGCTGACGGTGGCGTAATTGGTGATAAGACATAAATATGCTAAAATATGTACAATATTTTAGCATATAAAAGTAAGTAGGTACAAAATAAATATTATAAAAATACATAATAAGTGTAATAAAAAACACAAAATGCAAAAATTTCTATTTTGTTTCTAATTTATAAAAAAGTAGGCAGCGCAACTAGAGGTTACGTGACCGTGGTTTGTTTTTTTCTATACTGTGCTGACCGATTTGTAACGTCATGTCAGAGTAGTTACTTTTATCCATACTAATTTTATAAATTTGAAAGTCTCTCTTTTGTTTACATCTAAACGGACTTAATGAAATTTAGCAGACAGGTACCTAAATGGTGCCCCGAGGATGGACAAAGGCTACTTGAAAAGCACGTGCGAAGCCGCAAGCAGTAACTAGTATTAAATAAAAGACAATTGCGCAATCACTAATTAAAAAAACCTTAAAATATCACTAAAGCGAGAAATAATTATAGTGGAATTAGCAGGTTGAGTCAACGTTGTGTAAATTAAAAGTTACTTATTTGAACGGATCTGGAAATCATTTGATGTAAAACCTACAAAAACATAACAATATTATTTCTATCGTGACCTTGGCGTTAAAGTTTACAAGTAAAGTACTTTAGAGAGAGCAAAAGGGTGGCAAAATAGCTCTACCAAAATGCAATACCGATCTGAATTTACTATGGCACATGACCAGCAAAAAACAACCTTTTTTACAAAAAGCTTGATCCTTGCTACCCCTTTTCTACCCCTTTCTTCTTTTGCTACTGATGCATGACAGCAGCGAAATGTAACTTCTTGGTGCGAATGATTGATTTGTTTATTTTTATCTTGCATTTTGAAAGGGGTAGTAGCTAAGCCAGTTTAGCAATGTCATTGTATCTTACCAAGATGCCAATGACGACGGTTAGGTAATCCTTTTTATATATCTGCATTTTTTTACTATGTGAAATTTATTATCACAGTTGGAGTTTTACGTTTCGGAATCCTAGGAGTTCGATACAATTTGAAACTTAAGTTTGAAATATTCTTGACAAGAACTTTTTTGGCTCTCTTAGCACTAGCTAAGAGTTATAAAAAGCTTCCTACTAAGGAAGCTTTTTATAACTGACAAGGAGTCCGCCCTGGCTTTGCACGGGTATATTCTATCGCCTATGTTCATCAGGGATAATGTAGGATTCTAATGGTGAAATAATTTTTCAAATCGGTCCAGTAGTTTCGGATCCTAGTCAATTCAAACTAACAAATCTTTCCTCTAATAATGTAGACAAATAAAATCTACCAATACTATTTTAGGAATAGAAGCGTTATAATCATAGGATCAAGACATTCTCCGATCGATTGATAAAAAAGATTTGCCATAATTCAATCGGAAGTTTTAAATTTTGAATCTTTTTTTTACCTACCACGGAAAGGAGATTGTACTGCATGCGTTTAGTTACTATGTAGTACCAACTCCTTAGTTCTAGAAAACTTTTTGGTAAAATTTATGACCAATGTTTAGAAACAGTCGTAAAATCTACCGAGAGCTAAGAATTTAGTATTACTCACAGCTTAGTTTAGAAAATATTGAATTTGTAAATACGGAAATGCCGGAGTAAAAATACCTGCTTACGTCTATTCTAGTAAGTATTCGGAACCTCCGGATATAAGAGTTTATTTTCCACAACTGAAATAAATGTGGCTTTTTGCCAAACAAAATGTTTATGATGTCCACTCATTCACCTACCACTGATATAATTAATCTACTAAAGTTCGTGTTTCCAAGTTTCTGTGTTTTCTTACAAAATGTTCCTCTTTATCAAATTCGAATAAATGTTGATTAAAAACAAACCCACACCTAATTTATGTAATCATTCGTTCCTAAACCTAAAATTAAAAGCCAAAAATATCTTATCTCTATAAATTAATGTTTTAAGGTTTAAACCACCTGCTTTTTGCATTGGCTTTTTGTAAGCAAGGTGTTCTTTTGGGACATTAGAATCTTGACACATTTGAGTTTTGGATGCACTAAACCAGCAGGTGAAATTAAAAAGTAAATGGATTCCAAATTCAAATTTGTAAGGAGCTTCTCGATCTTTGAAATGTGAGGTTGCCGTAAAAGAGGTTGGATTATTTTTGCTTTTTTTGACGCTAGGAAGGTGTACATTTTTACACGTTTGATTCCACTAGAGATTGAATAAATAATTTTGTAGGTGTATCTGTACTACTTAATTGTAGATATTTCATTCTGCGTTTTTAGGGTTACACCCAAAGGGTGAAAACCGGACTCTAGTAATAGAGTTCGGTTTTCACCTCCGCCGTCTGTCCGACTGTCCGTCCGTCGCGTCGGCGGCGGCGCGCGGCGTGCTCTCATGAACCGTAAAAGATAGATAGTTAAAAAATTCACAGAATTTGTATTTCTCTTGCCGATACATATAGACAATGAAATAAATTAAATCATAAAGGGATCCAACTTTCATACCAAGTTGAATAGGTACCGATCACCGAAGTTAAGCAATGTCGGGCGCGGTCAGGTTTTGGATGGGTGACCGTGCCAAGTTGGGTTTTTGCTTTTTTTAGATCAAAAAAATCTGTTTCTAAGTTTCTTTTTGCGATATAGTTTTGTACGTTGGTACGGAACCTTACGTATGCGAGTCGACTCGCACTTAGCCGGATTTATTTGCAGTGTACCTAAAGTAAATAAAATACATTTACGTAAAATAGTTTCTCTACCATCTTACTAATATTAGAAGGCTTAAGTTTGTATCTTAAAGCAACTAGGTATTTAAAATAAAAAGCTGTAGGCACATAGCCACGAGCTTTCGCTCCAAAACACCATTGCTCTTTACCCTAATGATAACTAAAGACTACTACCAACCACAGACTAACAAAATTACAGGGTAAGGACCCAGTCCATCACATTACTGGGAACTCTAGGAAGTCCTTTAAGTATTGTTGCGCGGTGTACTTGTTTGAGCGGCAGGTGAGACGCGACGCAGCTGCCCGGCCAAGGTTACCGCGCCCCGCTGCAGCTAGTGATGTGCTTGGATGGATGTTTACAAGCTTTGGTATGTGACAGTATCTAGCTAGATGTAGGTAGGTACCTAGCTGGAATTCAGATGGCAGGCTCCGTTATTCGGAGTGATGTTTGACTGGGTAGCCATGGGAAAAATACACTCGTATGCAGATGTCAGTGCTTATCAGATCACAGCGTCCCTACCTAAATATAGAATTTTATTTGTAGGAATAGGCTAATTTACTAATGAATTTTGATTCAAGTTCATTAGTTAGATTATCAGAAAATATTAAACACGTATTTTTTTGGTTATCATTATTATGTATATCAGTTATCTAGTATCCATCACAGAAGCTCTGCATAGTTTGGGGCTAGATAATGTAGGTATATAATAATGCTGTGTGAATAGTCCAGTATTTTATTTATTTATTTTTTTTGAGTTACTTGTTGATTGTTTGCAACAGTCTGCAGTTAACTCAATTGTTTCAATTACTAGTTTTAATTTAATTCTTTTATTTGATTGTAATTTTCTTTTTTAATTTCGTAAAATGAGAACTTTATTTTTACGAGCTATGGCTACATATTCTACTATACAACGTGTGGCCATTTCGCATCCTTTAAATATCCAGCCTTAAATTCAAGTCCCATGAAGCACGATCTATTTTTAACCCCTGCACTGCATGTCCCATCCCTACACCAGTGGCGAGTGACCACGTGCTGCGCACGCGCTGTGCTGTAGCGAATGTGGCGATATGTCCCACTCGCCGATTGGGGGTGACCTTAAGAGGACAAATAATGTTTGTCTACGTCTATATCTAGAAATTTGGTTAGGTTTCGGTTTCGCTATCCACTCAGCCCGTGAGCACCATAACCTCCAAGATGGAAACGGTCTTCAACCAGTCTTCGGACATCGTTTCCATAAAGCAAGTCGTTATCGGAGGCACACGCCATAACGTGAACCAAGTGCATCTTAACGTATTCACTGCCCGCTTCCGTCGCAGCTAAAAGCAGCGCTAGAACCACATGTGTCGTGGGCAACTAAAGGGTTAACATTAACATAACACTGTTATAATTGCCGCTTACGCTCTCGCTCACACTAAAAGCACACCCTAAGCGGCAGAGCCAACTGCGTCTTGTCGTCGAACTGTGGCAGTTGCATGTCGCACAAAACTCACGTCCACAACTGGTCCACAACATATCTCCTGGTCTGTTCTTTAATTTTCTTCGACGGGTTCCTTGTCATTCTGACGTAACGCCATAGTAACCCCAAGACGGTCTGAAGACATTCCCATAAAGCACGTCGTTACCGGAGGCACTCTCCATAACGTGTAGGAAGTCGACGCTTACTGCGCTCTCGACTGGAGCGAGCGTTCACACTGGGAGCGAGCGAACTGGGATCTAGACACGAAGACTGGAGCGAGCGAACTGGGATTTAGACAAATAAATAAATAATGCTGGACAATTCACACAGCATTATCTAGCCCCAAGCTAAGCAGAGCTTGGGTTATGGGTACCAGATAACTGATATACATAATACAATACAATACATAGATACATATTTTTTTATTATACATAGAAAACGACCAGAACACACTGAACAAAGTCTGCAGATCGTACATACATTGGTCCCGAGGCGGGAATCGAACCCGCAACCTCCTGCAGGCAGACCTTCGCCCACCGCGCCACATCAGTCGTCGAGACACGAAGACTGGAGCGAGCGAACTGGGATCTAGAAAAGCTACTTGTAGGTAAGTCTCGGTAACGAGGTCAAATGTGGCGAGCGAACCGGGATCTACAGACAATAATATAATATAAAAACGCTTTATTGCACACAAAGATAGAAAAAACAGAAAAAAACACAAACAGAATCATTTGCACAATGTGCGGCCTTATCGCTATTGATTATACTCGTAGTGTAAGTAGTGTGTATGTTATTAGTTAAGAATGTACAAGTATTGTTTAATTATTCCTTTTTTTGTAAATCGCTGTAAAAACCTTTGTAGGTATTAGTACCAATGAACTTAAAAGTCGCCGGAGGTTAGCCCTCCTGTCTAAACACAAGTTTATTGTAAACTTAGTTAGAGCGAGGTGTCAATATCTTTGACCCTGATAGGTTTGAAATAAGGAGGTATGTTTGTAATACAAATAACAGCAATCGTTAGGAGTAGCATTAAAATAACCTATAAGTACCGACTTAGTAAACCTATCTTTTGTGAATAAATATTTATTATTATTATAAGTAGGTGAGGACTGGAGCAAGCGTTCAGGCTGGGGAGCGAGCGAACTGGGATCTAGATGTAAGACGTCGCTAGAGATGTTTAGGTACTTGAAGTGACGCAGCGCTCCACTGCGCCGGCCGCCGCCGCACCGCCCCGATGACGACGTCATGGCTTTATTATGTTGAATGGATAGTTCTGCATTATTTGTTATTTTAAAAGGTGTGTATCATAATAAACCGAACCAAAAACTTTAAACCAATTATAATAACAACAACATAATAATAAAGTTAGATACAGGGTGTTTTATTTCAGTAAAAACTGCAGGGGTGTAAATTTTAAGTCGACACCTATTATTGATAGAGTAGATAGCAAATTGAGTTGTTAAATAATAGAGTGCGTACAGTCGAAGAGAAAAGTAAACGTAAACCGGTCAAGTGTGAGCCGGTCAAACTTGTGCTGATCACGCTTCGAGTTGGAGGTTATTCTATATTTAAACTAAAAGTGTCGCTATCAATTGATAAAGATACTTTTTAGTTTAAACTTTTACTAAGTACTACTAAAAAAACATAGGAAACAGAATATTAACCTATTTTGTGACTTTATATTGTTATCAAGCGTCAAATCTCACTAACTTAAATGCATTGCACCTATTCCGTGAAAATATATAAACACTTTTGCGAACAAGCGTCCATTGATCGCTAAACAGAGCAGCCGCTAAAAACCGATAAAAAGATGGAACAGAGAGATACTGTCGTAATCCAACTTTTGTACGTAAACACCTTTATTTTGAACAAAACCTCTGTTATGACAAGCAGCTGTTCAGATAAGATAAACGAGATTAATATACAGGGTGTTTCAAAGGCTAAGTATAATGTCATCCAAAAAGGAATAGAGCTATAAAAAGTGGGATGATGCTATAAATTTTTGATATGATAGTTTTTGTTCTATTCGTATAATTTCAGTGAATTTGTTTAATTAT
Organism: Eupithecia exiguata; assembly: GCA_947086465.1. Taxonomy (NCBI): domain Eukaryota; kingdom Metazoa; phylum Arthropoda; class Insecta; order Lepidoptera; family Geometridae; genus Eupithecia; species Eupithecia exiguata. Next base: position 3,931,669 of record OX352246.1, read on the forward strand.
TGGTTTTATATGAAGGAATGACAACAGGATAAGAATAAATATTATTCATAAGTAATACGTAATTTTTTATGATGTTTTGAAGTAGCTCTTGGAATTCACAATATCTTTTTATTAGCATTCGTACGCATCACAGTTGTGGCTGTTGTACCTAACTATTATAGCAATGGTGTCCTTTTAGTCGAACTTCGACCACGTCGTTGACCAGTCTCAACAGAGACTTAGCCAGGTGCGCAGGACATATTATAGACACGGACACAAACTTATATAAATAAATAATGCTGGAAAATTCACACAGCATTATCTAGCCCCAAGCTAAGCAGAGCTTGTGGTAGCTCATGATTGTAATAGTAATGATTTCAATTCATAATAAGTAATTTTGCGAATTTTTTGTGTTTCAAAAGTAACATTTTATTATTTCAATTACCTTTTCTAATTAAACAAGATCCCTCAAGTGAGAATGACGCACGCGCTACCTTATTAATAATAATAATAATGCTTCACAATCCACACAGCATCATCTAGCCCCAAGCTAAGTAAAGTTTGTGTTATGGGTACTTACTATATCACTGATAGGTGTATTTTATTAGGAGACTTATCATCCACTTTTTCTTATATTCTTGTGCCAAACCTAAGATAAGTCAATCACCCTGTATACCTACCCTAGCTTGACGTTTGATCTCGGGATAAAACGGTCGTGATCCGCAAATTTAACAAAGTGTCAAAATTTCGACACAGCCGCGTATTACAGAGGTAAACAATGTGAGACATTGTGAGAACCGGACCGATACATATCTGAGGACCCTAATACACGACAGACAGACAAACCAAAACAACTATAGTATAAGTATAAAATAACTATTATAGATTTAAGAAAGAAATTTCCATGTAAATAATGGAACTACCAATTAAAACTAGTATTTACAATTGAAACAATTGAGCTAACTCAAATACAAATAATTGACTTATTTGAATTTGAATTGAGCTAACTGCAGACTGTTGCAAACAATCTACAGCTAGTAGTAGCCAGCTTGCGAGGCACAGCTCACATCGCCGCTCATCTCTTCTCATCTCCGCTGCGTGACGTCGCCAGTTTGCGAGGCACAGCAACTCCGCTTAGATCTTTCTGTGTTTCTTCCCATACAAATTAATAGCTATGATAAATATCCGCTCGGTCGTCTCCACTGAAGCTGAACAGAAACGAGATTTGTAAATAACAACGTTATATTGATTGTTTATTTATAACACATCTTTTCTCTGCTTATCTCAGCTCAGCTTTAGTGGAGTTTGGCCCTAAGATGATCATCGTAACAGCCGTTTTATAATGTATAGGTATTTTCTTTATATAAATACAAGAACCTATATATGCCGGTGGATATGTCTAAGGTGCTGCCTAGTCAATCAACCTGTCTATCCAATGTGTCTTATTACCGCTAAATCATTCAAAAACGGTAATCTAGCCTCCAGCTGCCTTTGACTAACGAAATAAAACAAAATCTAAATAAACGTCAAGTAACAAAACTCCATGAATGACATCCTTCATGCAATTTGAAATCGGAACGTAAATCAGTTGCGCCTTGCGCAAGTTTACTAGAAGATGGCGTCACGGAAACGTCATAATCGGCAGCCATCTTGGAATGTGGTGTTTTGAAAACAGAAGACAATAAGATGTCAGGATGGGCACAAATAAACAATGATAGTAAGCAATGATGATATGTATGTAAGGTATGGTAAACATTACCTGACAATTCCCTGATGACGACAAAATTTAAACATAGCTTAATCTTGTAATGAAAATAAAGAATATTTTATTTCAAACAACAGACAACCGAGAAAGGTAGTACACTCATCATCAAAGGATGTTCTTTATTTTCCCTGTATTTAACTCACTGCTGGGTATATGCCTCCTTCATCTTTGCCAGCCTCATCTGCCCTGTGTCTTTCGCATCCAGGTGTGCCCTGCCCAGCGACTTTGATAATGTCATAAACTCAACGTGCTTTTGGACGTCCACGACTTCTTGGAGTTGATCTTTCCCACCACTTCGTCATAGCTTGTCAACCGGCCATCACCACGCCTAACCAATTGTCGTACCCAATTCCATTTGAGGTCTATTTCCATATGTCTGTGTGGTCTATCCCCAACGTCGCAGACTTTCGTCCGACGTCGTCACCGTATTGCGTATTCGGTCTATGAGTTTGATGGCCCTTGGCACCTTGCACTTGGTAATCATAAGTCTCAATAAAACATAGAGATTGAGAGGGTTCAATATCTACGCATTATTACATGAAATTTGCACTAATTTAATTTGGAAAGTTTGTCTGTTCCCTGCACTAAGGATATTGTGTCTTTTTATTATAATCAGTAGATCATCATTTGAACACAACAGTCTCAACGGATGGAATGTGACGATGTAGCTGACGATCTGCGACGATAATCTAGAAGACCTTAAATAGATCTTCTAGATATTCGTCACAGATCGTCCTCTTGAAGATATCCAGGATAAGGTCAAGCTTAGCGGTGGGAATGGTGAAGGTAGAGGAAAACTGCTTAGTGGAAGTGTCTATTGTTTCAAGAATAATTTGAAGTCAATCATAACGGGATAGTTACCATGATTTGATTTTTGATGTTTTAAATATTTCGGCACAGTTTCATGCGCCATGATCACGGCTTAACTGAAAACATTGCGCCAGTTTTTATTGGCAGACATACCGATCTACCCTCATTTTTTATCTTTCCGTTTTTTGACTTGTGATTTAGTAACCATGATAGATTCAAAAGTTTTATTATAATAATTTGAAGACCTTTATTTTTATAACCTTTGATAAAAACGTTGAATTGGGGGAAAACCAGGCTAAATATGGTATAAAAGACGTTGGTTAGTAAACATTAATTCAAAAATAAACCGCACAAAACAACAAAACTCTAAAGTTGTTTATTAATTTTGTTAAATGCATAAGTCTCTATTTAATTATAGGTTACATAATTAATTCTTTATGATCTAACTAACCCAAAAGTAGGTAAGTACCTAACCAAACTACCTTCCTTGGTTGGTATACTGTTGCCCGCGGGTTTCCTTGGCGATCTAATACACAAAATACGTAACTGCTCAGCTGCTCAGACTCTACCGACTCTACTCTACTAGTTTTGTGACGTGTCCAAGAGTCCTGTAAGGTCTAAAGGAAATAAAACACTGAGTTTTCACTTTTGAGTTTCACACATTCAAATCTTCTGTCTTAAAATATCTGTATTAAAATATTATTTGCAGCCATAAAAATAATCATTTAAAAACATGAAATCACAACCATGTTTCAATAAGTCAGTGTTTTTGTAACATCTGTCATGTCACTGCAGTGTATAATTAGTCGGTCTTATGGCCAATGACGTGTGGAGGTCGGGATAACCTTAGATCTTATCTGGTGATGCATTTATGAACATTATAGTGTACTAGTTTCTGCCCGCGGTTTTGCGCGCGTATTTTCAGTATAATAAGTAGCCTATTATCGAAGTTCGGCTATGTCCTTTACGTACGACAAACTTTATTTTGATCTGTTTAGTAGTTATGGCGATCTTTTTGGCTGGAGTATAAGTAAGTCAAATTACATTTATTGAAACAATGTTGTCACTTTTCATGGTGGCATAGTACAACATTAAAATGTATTCTCAAAACCTTAAATATGGCTTTTATAGACTTTATTATTCTGAAATTTTACTTACAAAACTTTGTCGTCCATTTGAATAAAACCGGCATTATCAATTAAAACGGCAAAAAATCACGTTTGTTATATGGGAGCCCCTCTTAAATATTAATTTTATTCTCTTTTAAGTATTTCTTGTTATAGTGGCAACAGAAATACATCATCAGTGAAAATTTCAACTGTCTCACTATCACGGTTCATATGATACAGCCTGATGACAGACGGATTGCGGAGTCTTAGTAATAGGGTCCCGTTTTTTACCCTTTGGGTACGAACCCCAAAAAATAATGTTACAGGTAGAGTAACATAATGTGGCATTTTAAGGTAAGTAGGTACATTATATCGTGACCTATACAACTTATAAAAAGTTATTGCTGAGGTCTACGATATTACCGATGGACCTCACACTAGTCCAAGTCATTGTCGTGAGGTTCAAGCTGAAGATTCATACAAAAACGTGAAAGTACTTACTTTGTATGACATCAGTAACGGCTGGCTCCGCAGCAACAGCAGCGGAGTCCAAACGGCGTAAACCCGCTAATCGAGGGTACCTATTTGAGCCATTTGGGGTGGAAACCCTGGTCCTTGGGGTCCTGGGGCACATGCAATATACAAAGATCTTACAAAACTCCTAATAGAGTCCACTGGTACCGGAATGCTGGCTTTTATTTCGGTCAACGAATTAACATTGTCATTAAACGTGGCAATGCTGCCAGCATTCTGGGCTCTCTGCCTTCTGGTGACGGCTTAGGCTTTTGCCGGTAGCGCCAATAGATGCGCGTTCAGATATAAGCTGAACGCGCATAATTCTCTGGTGATTGCTTTATTGTTACTCAACAAGGACATTAATCAATCAGTAGGTTGGTACTTACTTAAGTATAAAGATGATCGATTCACCAGAACCAAACGATGGCTTCAAACAATTAGAAGCCACAAGTCAATAACCATAACTTTTACTGTCCTATAACAAATATTGCTTGCCCGCATCTGTCTGTCCGGCGTGATACTTAGTATCTTTATTGTTATCTGTTGTAGGGATGGGAAAAGGAAAGCCGGAATAGAAAGAAAATCACGCTCTCAAGACAATTCTTTTCAAGACATTTTAAGAGCGTGATTTAGTTTAATACATTTAATTCTTATAGTTTCACATTACTGCACAAAACTTGATAAAAAATTTATAGTAAATGGTAAATTTATAGTAAAATAAATAATAATTACTAATAATTATAATAGTTTAACAAAGAGCTATTGACCAGAATATGTTTATTTGATTTCAAAAAGGAAGATTCTTGGTTGTCGGTTCTGTATTTTTTTACGTTGCATGTTATAATCATTATCTTAGTATTTTTTGCCAATAATGGTTTTTGGGTGTTGATAATTCTTTCACTTTTCTAATTACGTACAACTTGGAAGAAATTGTAAAAAATAGAATTTATCAGGAGTTTTTAGTTTTTTTTGCGTTTTTGGTAAAAAAAAAAAATAGTACTACTATCGTAGACCACGGACGACCTCACTACTATGGACGACCTCAGTGGCGAGGTAGTCGAAGTTTCACCTGCGACGCAGGAGGTTGCGGGCTCGATTTTGGCCTTGGGACCAATATTTGTACGATGTACAAATATACATGTACGATGTACAAATATTTGTTACGAATGTTCTGGACGTTTTCTACCCATAACACAAGCTCTGCTTAGCTCGGGGCTATATGATGCAACGTGTGTTGTCCAGCATTATTTATAATTGATTTTATTTACTCTAGACAGGCACATAGATAGGACAAAGCTTAATCAATAAAACTATAACATTTTAGGGCTCATGTTTCTTTTCAATCGAGGAAACTGACTATAATGAATTGAAATAATGGCTTAATCCTAAAAAAGCCGGATAAGGCTCGTTAATGTACCAGATGGTTTATCCGACTTTTTTAGTTATGCCTGTATTGTACCGTACATTACAGGTATAATCCTAAAAAAGCCGGTTAAACCTGGTCCATCCTTACTTCACCCCATTCATTCCCCTAACCACCTGTCACGACTCGTTTTGATTTTATTTGATTTGCAAACGAGTGGTCAAGGTGTCAAGGGGTGTAATTTATACCATAGATATAATTTGTTTTTACTTCTATCTTTTTAGAACCCATAATAAAACATCCTGTATAAAATTATATAAGAACACGCAAAACATTGCGTCCTACCCGTCATGACATGACCTACGGAGCTGAGACGTGGACACTCACGGTAGGGCTTGTCCACCAGTTTAATGTTGCCCAGAGAGCTATGGAAAGAGCTATGCTCGGAGTTTCTCCGAAAGATAGGATTCGCAACGAATACATCCGACAGAGAACCAAGGTTATCGACATAGCTGATAAGACAACCGCTGGGGTAACCGTATTCTTGAGTGGATACCACAACTCGACAAACGTAGTGTAGGACGCTCTCCGACCAGGTGGGATGACGATTTGCGGAAGACTGCTGGCAGATGCTGGATGCAGCAAGCTGAAGACAGGGCGCTATCAATGGCGCTCATTAGGGGAGGCCTATGTCCAGCAGTGGACTAATATGATGATGATGATACAAAATACGACCATATATAAAATCTTTACCATCCTGATTTTCTCATTTTACTCTTCATACTTCTCAGGTTGTCTGAAACAGATTGGTTCTGAATCAGTTGAGCTACCTGTAGATGTTTACAACAGTCTGCAGCTAGCTCAACTGTTTAATTGTAAATACAATTTTTACGTTCTAATTTGTTTCTTTTATTTGATTGTAATTTTCTTTGTTAATAAAGTAGGTCTAATGACTCTTAATAAGTCTTTAAATGGTCGCTTTATTATCTACAGTTAATCATCTATCTATCTTTGAACCAATCTCGTATATTGTTCAACTTAAGCCATCGACATGCAGTAACTTCCTAAAAAGACAAATGAATCTAACTTGTTGTCCAATAAAAACTAAAAAAGATCTCTCATTATTTATCTAAATCATAAAAATTTATTTGCAGAATAAAATTTGAATTTCTACAGTGAAAGGCGATAAAACTTAAATCTAATGGAATCACAATTGATTTTAACCAATAAAAATAAAATGTTAAAAACAAACAGGGCTATAAAAGAGATGTAGTGTTTATCGATAGGAAAGCATATCGAATAATAATGCTATGAAAGTTTTGTGTTGGCTGCACTCAGGACTTACAGACAAACAATATGACAATGGCATTCTTACTGTAGATATAATAATGCTGGACAATTCACACAGCATTATCTAGCCCCAAGCTAAGCAGAGCTTGTGTTATGGGTACTAGATAACTGATATACATAATACACTACATTACATAGATAGATTAAACATAGAAAACGACCAGAACACCCGGAACAAATACCTGCAGATCGTACAAATATTTGTCCCAAGGCGGGAATCGAACCCGCAACCTCCTGCGTCGCAGGCGGACCTTCGCCCACCGCACCACAGAGGTCGTCATATGCTGAAAACTTTGTGAAAGAGCGGCAAGAAAATAAATATCATCTTGGAGGTAGGTACACAATAGTTATTTGTTATCATCATCATCATCATCAGCCTATATCAGTCCACTGCTGGACATATGCCTCCCCTAATGAGCGCCATAGCGCCCTGTCTTCAGCTTGCCGCATCCAGCATCTGCTAGCAGTATTTCGCAGATCGTCATCCCACCTGGTCGAAGGGCGTCCTACACTACGTATGCCGAGTCGCGTTTTCCACTCAAGAACACGTTTACCCCAGTAGTTTATTTGTTATACAAGAGTGCAAAATGGCTTTTTAACCGCGTGCTCAATTTTTGTGACTGAGCAAGCGAAGGATTCTAAAATTATAATCCTGAGCGTTAGCGAGGGAATCAAAAGAGCACGAGGTAAAACATCTTTGCACTCGAGTGCAACTCGTAACTGTTCATCCCACCTCAGCGAGGAAAGAGTATTTTTGCTCTTCGATATCCGAGTGTAAAAGTCGTTTTTATCCGCTAGAGGATAAAGGAATTGAATTTAGATCAACGGTGGAAAACGGTTTTTGCACTCAGATATCGAAGAGCAAAAATACTCTTTCTGAGATGGGGGATGAAAAACATATAAACTATCAGAGATATATATGCTGGGTACATGTCAGCTGAAAGCCAATTATAAATTTCCACTTATAGGTTACAAATTAGATGAAAACCACCATCATGTAGGGTCTAGTCTAGCGTCTAGTAGTTTATTATGTATTATGTTGTATACACTCCTGCCTTTCTTAAATTTTAAAATTTCTTTCCATCCAAAGGTTGCCTGGAAGAAATCGCTGCTAAGCGATAAGGCCGCCCATTGTACTATTATGTTTAATGTTTATATCTGTTTCTTTTAGCTTTATTTTGTGGAGTACAATAAAGGATTTTGTATTAAGTAGTCTGTTTTGTATTAAGTAGTTTGTCAAGTACCTACTTCCACATAGCGCACCAAAACGGGTGCGCTATGTGGAAGTAGGTACTTTGATGCGCTTCATCTGGGTGCGCTACGAGGAAAGCTTCTTGGTTTTAACTGGATTTTTCTAAATCTAGTTACTAAATTTTAAAAAATGTAGGTAGTTGTTAGTAAGTACTTACTTTTCTATCTAAACCCCCTTGACAAACCTACCCCCCCCCCTCTCCCCCCTAAACACGCTTACTGCAAGGAAAACCAACTATAAAATCAGCAGTCACGGTCAAAACCGAAGTCTAGGCCCTTTGCAAAGCTAGGCTAAGTTTCACTGAGGCACAAGAGGACATAGAATGAACCAAGCAGGCACTACTTAGAAGCAATGTGATAATCCCGTCAAGAAGTCACTCAACTTTTTGTAAACCAAGCCCCCCTTTGCAAACCTAGTTTTCCCTGAGTACGTCCACTTAAAGAGGACATAGAACGAACCCAGCAGTCAGTGCGATGAACTTTAGCGTGGTTCGATGTTGCTTCTGAGTATTGTGGCAAGTCGAGGCACATTTTTCAGCAATGAAAGAATATTAGGGATAAGACCCGAAAAACTATGTTGAAATAGTTAAGCTAACAGCAGACTGTTGCGAAAAATATAGAGATCAAGCTCAACTGATTGAAACATTATTAGTGACAAAATAAGAAAATTACAATTCAGGAATAGAAAAAAATTAGAACTAGTACCTATTTACAGTTGAAACAGTTGAGCTTACAGCAGACTGTTGCGAACAATCTAGAGATCAATTCGCTCAACTCAGCGAGCTCAACTGATTGAAACATTATTGTTTGTTGATACTTAATATTGTTATTGTGCACGCCTGAGACATCTTATATTATAGAGACACATCAATTTAAGAACTGTATATTACTTGTTACTAACTAGCCTTGTTTGATCTCATGGTTGTCCTTTTTTAATGAAAAGCCAACTAAAAAAAAACAAACCAGGCCTCAAGACGCTACTGGCTGCATTGCCCCGCTGCTGTATTGCAATGGTGATGCGCTGAACCAGATAAAAAGAAAACGTTAAATTTTATTAGGCCATAAACTATTCTAGGCTATTTCGCTTTGAAATGTCACTGAAACTTTGTATATTCCTGCCCTTTACATAACTAACTAAAAACTATATGACAAGAACTTTAGTGAATGAAATATGATTTAGTTTAACTATATTTCATTTAGTTTTTATTTTAAAATTGCGTGACTTAATACCTTAACCTAAACAATGAAACCAAGAACCATGAACATGAAATATAAAATTCTAATTAAATGCAGTTTTTTTTCAATATAATTTTAAAGACACTATAATTATTCTATCCATACTATATTATTATAAATACGAAAGTAACTTTGTCTGTCTGTCTGTTACTTTTTCACTCCGAAACGGCTTAACGTATGTTGATAAATGGCAGGAAGACGGTACCTATCCCAGAACGGACATAGGCATTTCATTTCATTTACTCAAACAATTTACATTGTGTCAGATATTTTTACAAAGGTGCACATGTTAATTAAATAAATTACGAGACTAGAGTGTAAACTAATACAAAAAATAATACTGAACAGAGAATTACAACATTAAACAAGGTACGGTACAACATTTAATTATTTTAAACATAGGCTAATGAAAAACAATATAATAATGAAATTAGGCTACCTTTCATCCCTGCAAAGTGCACGCGAAGCCACGGGCATAAGCTGATTTTACTATAAAACTATCGTAGTTTGTATAACGAATTCAATAAGAATGTGACCGGGTTGACTACAACTTTAAAACTTACTTTAAGTAAAACTAGTGGTCCGCCCCGGCTTCACACGGGTATATTCTATCGCCTATGTTTAACAGAGATGATGTAGGATTAATGTAAAATTCTAACACTGATAGAATTTTTCAAATCGGTCCAGTAGTTTCGGAGCCTATTCAATTCAAACAAATCTTTCCTCTTTACAACATTATTATAGTGTAGACAAAGTCTTGTCTACCCTAAGCTGTCGCTATCATCCCGGGTTGAACTCCGACCGTTGGTTCGGTCGCCATTGCTATAAATCTCGTCCTACTTCTATTGTTGCCAGCACGATCTTACAGATTCAGTTTTATGTATGACGCAACGCAATCCATTTTTAAAAAGTTATAATTGTCTCTGGTTTATCATCAGAAAGAGTCTTAACTTTTAACTGTTATTATAAATTTAAGACGTGTACAATATAATACAATACAATACACTTTATTGCACACCAAGAAAATACAAAAGAAGAATGAATACAGGAAAATATAGATAATAGAGTTGCAAAATGGGCGGCCTTATCGCTAAGAGCGATCTCTTCCAGACAACCTTGGGATGGACACGAAGCAGTTGTACTGTACACGTACAGACGGTGGCGTATTACTTAAATATACAATACATACATACCATACATAATACTAAAATACATATAATATAAAATACACTTCTTAATACCTACCAACTTTCTATATCAGATATAAAATAAAAACTAGCAATTTATGACTAAAGAGAGAGTGATGGGTATTGAATGTTGTTCTTAGCTTTACATAATCTGGGGTTAATTATTTAGAGTTAGAAATTATGTTTTAGGAGGATACTGTTCTTAGCTCCGGAGGTAAGAAGGCTAGCTAGATGATTTACCATTGTTAGAGATAGAAATCTTTTGGTTTATAATAACAATATGTATATACAGTTTGTGAGGTTGTAGGGGTAATCTCTAGATCTACTGAACCGATTTTGAAAAGGTTTTTTGCTATAGTGCTTCCCGCACTTTAGGTATCTCTAAACCTTAGAATTGAGCAAAGGTCTCTTTGACGAGAGGTGTTTCCTTTGCAAAAGTGCCTTTACTGAAGTTTCATTTGTAACTTTAGTCTTTGAACAGGTTTGGTTAAACTGTTATATGATGATAAACTAATATGATAAACTAAAAATTATGATGTTTCATTCGAATTGAGAACCCTTTTGCGAACCTACTGAGTTGTGACCTAATTCATTGTAATGAGTACATAATACACCTATGTATCAAAATATTCGGTAAGTAAAGTACCTCTGTAATAAAAACATAAAAACAAATTCTTGTATCTTTTTAATAAAAACACGACAAATCAGAACAAAAGTATGTACAAAGTACCTAGAACGTTACATATTTATAATAAACCCACACAAATGAATAAAATCGTGAGAAACCATTCGCAATAATAAAAATGTCACCGCAATCCGTTAAGAATGTGCAACACTAGGACCTTCCATCAAAGGAATCTAAACCATAATCTCATTAGAGTAAAGTTGAAAATGCTGGTATAGAAAAGTGGAATAGTGATGTATTGATTTAATATGGTTTATTATCGATAAGACACGCGCTAATTTAGCTTTGCGATGTCGATTGTCGAGATTCCGATGGATGTGTGGAAATTGGAATTACTTGCTTTTAATAAATAATGAACATGTTGGTAGGTTAACGACTAGGTCTTTTAACAACTGACTTTGAAACAAGATCCGTCAAGTGTGAGTATGACTCGCGCGCCGAGGGTTGCGAACATTTGTCAATAGGCTAGTTTCCTGAAAAAAAAACTAATTTGTCCATCCGTTAGATTAACAAAAGATATTGGACACGTATTTTTTATTTTTACAATTAAGCAAAAGAATTATGAAGGTATAGCTAGTTGAAGTTCCGCGTGACGTCACATGAAGCGACACTTTTAACGACTTTGTGACGTCATGAGCCCCCACTGGCCAAACTTAACGCGCTGTATCTGTGTAATTATTTGTTTGATTGACAAAAGAAAAAATACGTGTCCAATATATTCTGTTAAGAATCTTCAAATAACATTATATTAGCTATTTTGGTAAGTATTTTCTGTAAGTAGAAGCTTAAAGCAGTTTAGTTATTTAAAAAAAATGCATATTGTTATAGAAATACAAAATTATATGTAAGTATTTAAGAAATACTCAAATACTTGCACATAATTTTCTCGAAATACGCCAAGCTTCTGAAACCCTAACTGGTAAAATAATTACCTAGGTACACCACTTTATACAAGAGAAAGAGAAACCGGAGCAAAAATAAGACCTGTAATTAAAGAAATAAAAAAAAATCCGTCCATCTTTCTCAAATCATCTGTCATTTAGTAGATACCATTATCAGTCAGCAGGTGACACTACTTCATTTGCGAACGACGCAGATTGTTTTATAATGTTCTTCATTGCCACCTATAAAACTTAATCAGAGACAATTTAATTTTTTTTTCAAACCACATGCTCGACAATGCCGAATTATAGGTCATGTAAACCCTACCGAAAGCAAGACATTAAATCCCTTGGTATTAGCCGGGTTATAATGTTGTACTGAATTTCATTATAACCCGCTGGTTAATAATATGATTTCACTTTTCATAATTCTTATTACTATATGCATAAAGTTTAATTTTACTAAACACAATTTGTCCTAGGCCATGGCCTACTTGATTTGACAAAATAAATGAAGTTTGAAAAACTTTTTCCTCCGACCAGGTGGGATGACGATTTGCGAAAGACTGCTGGCAGATGCTGGACGCGGCAAGCTGAAGACAGAGCGCTATGGCGCTCATTAGGTGAGACCTATGTCCAGCAGTGGACTAATATAGGCTGATGATGATGATGATGAAACTTTTTAAAATTTTCATGTAGATCCAAAATCAAAAAGGTTTTGTCTTTAAGAAATGAAATAAGTCCCAAAAATCTCCGGTTTCGGCGGTACTCGAACCCGCGCCCTACCCTCAGTACTTGCAGTAGGTTTTGTCTTTTATTATAATCAACGAAGCTGCTGTCCCACGCCACGCATGTTAGCCGCGTGGGTTCGTTTGTTTGACAATCTCGTATTGGTGCGTACCGTGTGCGTACCGTGTGCGTTGGTTGCCTGCAGTGGACGTTATCATATAGGTACATTTTCTTGCAAAGCAAAGGTAGATACACGTGCGTAGTCTCTGCGGGCGTTGTGGCGATTTTCCGAACATTGGCAAAAGCGAATGGCCTCTACCGACAAATATCTCAACGAATTTCACAATTGATTTGCTTACCTACTTTTTCACATAAAAAAAATGTAATGGCATCTTGATTTATTATCAACTTTGTCCTTGGGTACTGCAAATTGGTCAATTTCAGAGCTAAATTGGTCAGAAACAGGCAAACCGTGTAATTTTAAATAGTTTTAGTCGTTACAAAACTTTTGGCGACCACGTTTAAACTTCAAAGTGGTTTTATAGTCATTATTTTTCTTGTCAAAGTTATTTATTCGATTCTTGAATCTTGACCTTTGTGGACTTGACATGACACCTACTTCCCTTAATTTGCTTCACAGAAGGTCAGAATTAGATTTATATGGGACATTAATAGCTAATGTTGGAGAGAAGGCTTTATCGTTATGTTTTTTGAAACAAATAAAGCGGGTAAATGAAACTAATGTTATATAATTACTATTTAACGGGTATTTAACGCGTTTATTTACCTTATTTTCCCTTATTTTCGTGTTCAGATCGCGTAAGTTTAAAAATATTTAATGTTATATAACATAGACTTAGGTTTAATAGTACGTGTAACATTATACAAGGCTGTTAATCTTGCAACGAAAATGAAAGTACATTTTTTGACATTGAATTTTGACAGTAATTCATGAGTTTTTCCATTGACATTCAATTATGCGGTGAAATAGTCATCTATAATTTTGAACTAAATGTTTATGTTTTTAGTGAACGCTGTGTTTGGTTGGTTTTGGTTAGTCCTTAGCTGTTTTTTCCAAAGTGTATCTGATTGCTACTGACGTGTGTAAGTCTGTGTGTTAGTTAAGTTTACTACCATTTTTTTGTTATAACGTATTTACTTATATACTCGTATGTATGTACAGTAATAAAGTATTTATATATAGTGTATATGCTAATTGTTAATTTTGCACGCACTTTGAAGCAGAATGCAGTGAGGATATTTAAAAAGCTAAGACCTACTGTACCTACATTTCAGTAAATGAAGTACTTAAGTACCTATTGTGATTATGACAAAATTACTAAAACAAGAAAGCTATGGAGACTTATTTTATTTTTCAGTAGGTAGGTAGAGCAACGAATATTTTGCGAATATTTATTGCGTATGATTGTAACTTAGTGGCAGTTACAATAATAGGTACGTAGTTTTTTTTTCGGAGCGAATGTATTTTTCCGTACCTAACTGCCAACTTACAATCATATGAAAAAAATATTCGCTCACATTTCAAAACAAAAGCCTCTAGGCAAAACAGTAATTGACTAAGACAAAAAAAAAATGCGTAAAAACAAATGAAAATACGCTTCAGGACAAAAGCGGTAAAATGATCACTCCGAGGCCTTTTCGAGACAGATGTAATATGATTAATAGCAGAACTTTTTAATGGGTTTCCGAAAAATATTTCCGATTTTATCCGTAAAAAATCAAAGCATGTGGGTCTGCCGTACTGTCATGTCACTGTCGTGAAAGTAAGGATGTAGTGTCTTGATACTTTTAAAAGTATTTGATTTGTGACCCAATGTTATGAGGTAACTTTAAGTCAATGTTACTTTGTGGCTGGTTAATGCTAAGACTATGTCGAGCATTATTTATGTAATGTTGAGTTCGGTTTGACGACAGTGTCATTAATTGGATTTAGTAGTTCCATGTCCGAAAAATAGAGGCTTTATACAAAATCCCACAGATAAATAAGACATTACGATGACGTCTCGATACTCAGTCAAACCAAACTCAGGGCTCTGATTCTGATGCTCTACCCTGCTCTACCATGAAGTTAAATTTTGCCTTCACGGTAGAGCATTAATAATATAGCCCTCGCCTTTAGATTAACTCTCATATAGGACCTCGGTGCTGTTGGATTTGGCCCCACGCATGCCACCCAAAGGACCGGGTTAATATATGGCCCGAGATCATGTAAATGAGAAACACATACCAATAATAATAATACCGAACAATTCACGCAGCATTATCTAGTCCCAAGCTAAGCAGAGCTTAAATTTGAGCATTAATCGTATAATAACAAAAAGTAGAAGCAAGTATTATAAAATCTTCCTAATAATTTATTAAGATAAAGAACGCAAGTATCAAAACACCTCAATCACTGCATCATTATTCTCATAAAAAAGTATTCGAATTCCATATGTTCATTTTTTAACGCCACAGGCTTTCTTTTGACATTTTTAAAAATAAAACTTCACATTGCTAATTGCAAAAAACGGAATTTGACCCAGAGAACCCGCATAAGAACGCATATTTTGTGCGTTTGCGCATCTGGCCCGCTATGCCAGCCGATCGGTGATACGTTACTTGCGCATTATTCTAGAATCCTAAATATTTGTTGTAAACAAAGGACTTAGGTAAGTACAAGACCATATAAATACTTATTCATATAGATTCTTGTACGATATTGGCATTATCGAAGGAAATCGCAGAATTTCGCAAAAAAACTTGGTTTTATCATTTTCATTCGTCGCTAATCCGTTTTCAAACTCGTATTTGTACCGTTTTCCCTGCGCGTGTACATTATGCAATGTCAAAGTTTTTATTTAGGATATATCATCATCATCAGCCTATATCAGTCCACTGCTGGACATAGGCCATAGCGCCCTGTCTTCAGCTTGCCACATCCAGCATCTGCCAGCAGCCTTTCGCAAATC
The DNA here is from genome assembly GCA_947086465.1 of Eupithecia exiguata. Classification (NCBI taxonomy): domain Eukaryota; kingdom Metazoa; phylum Arthropoda; class Insecta; order Lepidoptera; family Geometridae; genus Eupithecia; species Eupithecia exiguata. Next base: position 3,947,502 of record OX352246.1, read on the forward strand.
GTCATCCCACCTGGTCAGAGGGCGTCCTATACTACGTTTGCCGAGTCGCGGTCTCCACTCAAGAACACGTTTACCCGAGCGGTTGTCGGTTCTTCTCGCGATATGGCCAGCCCACTGCCACTTCAGCTTGCTAATATGATACGACACGACTTAGGATACCTATATAGGTATTAGGATATCACTAAAATTGGATAAAGTAAGCAGACAACGTAACTCGACCGTAGGGAGCGACACAAAAGCTTTGAGGCCCAGTCGTACGTCCAATCGCGTCGCAGATGATGATGATGTTACGTGAGCTATACCACGTGCTACTGCATTGAAAACTCAGGTGCAAGTAATTATTATCACGAGAACGCAAACGTTTACAAAGAATTTAATTTTTTTTATTACTTAGGTACCTTATAAATCCGAACAGAAACACTTTTTTAATCTACCTTCATACAAATCTAAAACACCACCATTTAATTTCGAACCCTACATTTCTTTAACCTTTCGTAAAATCGTACTTGATTTTGTTCATGTAGAGGTCAAGTTGGAGTGGTTTTAGAGGAGGTGGGGTTTAGAGGTTGGTATAGAAAGGAGTTCCGATTCTTCCTTTTGACGTAAAAGTACTTTTTTGTGCGCATGTGCCGTAACACGTGCTCGTATTGTGCTTTTTTGGTACGATTTAGTTTTTATTTCTGTGATTTGACTGTTGAGAAATAGTGGATAAGACTTGACTGGCACAATAACTAGACTTAATTTCTAGTAAAGTTATGTGTATTGATTGGATTAGGTACTGCTTAAATATGAAGATGATTATTATAGTAACTTCTTAGCACTAAGATCTATGAAGACAATGTAGTACCTAATCGATGGCGATTTTTGGCCTCGGCTCGATCCTTTGGCAAGGGCCACGGAAGGAATCTTGAATAAAAAATTATCTAACCTTATAATAAAATGTTAATTATAAGTTATTTGCATTGCAATAGTTGTTTGTTCTTCCATTATCGAAGTTCAAAAATACCTTACCAACGATCCATTATCGTCGAATCACATAAATGCAAAACTGATGCATTTAGACACCTAGTCACTTTTGCCTAGAAGAAACCCAAGTTTTAAGAAGTACACACACCTGGGCCTTTTCTTGACTAGGTGTCTTCTAGACCTTCGTGATACATCGTTGACCACATCGTCACTTACCAAGATGTGAGATTTTGGTCATACGAAAGTCTATTCACGATATTTTTTAATTATCAGCGAATTTCATTATTTTCTTCTGCACGGAATAGTTTTCTTTGACAGCTTGATGTCTTTAATATTTATCCTTTTGTATTTTTTATTTTTGTCATATCCACATTTTCTTCACCTAGTAAATGAAATTTAACACCAACTTGCCCGAAACACTGGCCGCCTGCACTTCCTCCAACCGCAGAGCATAGAGCGTTAGAACGAACCACAGACAAAAACATTTGAATATGGAACACATCCTACATGACAGCTGCATTGGCACGTGCTGCTGATAACGATTGGAGGACTTTACTGATAAATAGAAGCATTTGAAATAGTTCTTTATTTGAAATATTTGCTTATAAATAGGTCTGGAAGGTTCTAAGAAGTTTGAATATGCTTTTGTCAATATTTAAAATGATTCAATGTGCCTTCAATTTATCACTGACGAATTTTGCGACACAGTGTACAATAAGTTTTTTACTTACACGAAGAAATTTCAATATTTTTGACATTATGAATATGATTTTATATAAAGGTGAAGAATAATGTATTTTTGTTTATGTAAAATAAACATTTACATTTATAAGATGAGTAAATGAGTAATGTAAAACGCTTATTTTTATAAATAAGAACTCTTACTCAACGTTGCTTCACCCTAACGGGGGTTCATGTAGATTCTACCTTAAAACTGTAACACCTTGTAATGTAATGGCCATGAATGCAGTAAATAAATAAGAATATGATTCGGTTGTCTGGTAGAGATCGCTCCTGAGCGATAAGACCGCCAATTGTCACATTTATTTACTTCTTTTCATCTTTGTTTTTACCCAAAGGGTAAAAACGGGACCCTATTACTAAGACTTTGCTGTCCGTCTGTCCGTCTGTCACCAGGCTGTATCTCATGAACCGTGATAGACAGTTTAAATTTTCACAGATGATGTATTTCTGTTATCCTTTGAGCTATGTCGACAACCTTGGTTCTCTGTCGGATGTAGGTATTCACAGTAGAGATTAACCAAAAGTTTAAACTATTGTCGAATTGTAACAAGCGGGTGAAAAGCCGGCTGTCTGTCTCTGTTTTGTTCCACAGCGGGCAAACTAATCTCCCTTTCTTCCAACTTCCTCTGTCATTCGACGCGTTTAGACGCACATTGACTAATACGCATAATGACCAATGAAAAAAGCATCATGAATACGCAAAATGACCAATCGCAAAATGACCAATGGAAATAACATCATGAATTTTAGTACATATTATTGTAATGGTTTTCAGCTACAAATAAAGTATTTCTTATCTTATCTGAATACGCAAAATGACCAATCGCAAAATGACCAATACGTGAAATGACCAATACGCCAAATGACCATTACGTCAATTGTTATAAGCAAGTCAAATCTGAAGAATGCAAATCTAACCTACCATTATTATAAAGTTTTATTTATCTTCAGTTACATCGTCTATGTATGCAAATCTGTAAGTTTAATAAAACAAATTTTAATAGTCAAAAAGTGTATAGATAAACCGTAATAGTTTAGAAAGTGAAATGACCGTGGAGAATATATCGTTATTCTTTGAATGGGGCTTCCCATAACAATTTCATAATTTTCTATAGCAGTGAGATATTAACAATTGAAAAAAAATATAATTGTTTATCTCACTAATATTATAAACGTGAAAGTTTAGATGGATGGATGTTTGTTCCTTTATCACGCCAGAACGGCAAAACGGATCTGGATGAAATTTGGCACAGAGATAGATTATAGTCTGGAATAGGACATAGGCTACTTTGTATACCGAAATTCCTACGGGAACGGGAACTACGCGGGTGAAACCGCAAGGCGCTGCTAGTCTGTTTATAAATGTTACTTTTAAGCTAAACAGTTTTAAGCTTCGATAAAAAGCTTTTATCGAAGGTCTTAAGTATGTAAATATGCTTGTGCTAGGATGTCCTGCTCTTACATACAAATATATGGATTTAACATACCTAAATAAACACGATTATGTATATAAATACATAATACATATAGCGTTGTATAGCACCCTTAGGTTGGGTTTACATACGTAAAAGTACGTTTCGTACGTAAAAGAAAAAGGCTGGTAATAAATCCCAAGTTTAAACCGACTTCAAAAAAAGAAGCGCTTCTCAAGCTTTATGTGTTTTTCTAGGTAGTTACATAAAACATATTTATTGGTAATTCAATGCGTCAAAAACTGATCGGTAATTTATTCCTCTAATTACGTTCTACAAAAGGAGTTCACGTAACTCTACAATTACGAATGTTGTATGAATCACCACTTTTCAAAGGATCAAGAAACATTTATCTTACGAAACAGAATGTCATGTTCTAAAATTGGCGGCTGATTTTTAAAAGAAAAAAGTTAACCCTTCCATGACATCACCGTCTGCAAAGCACACGCTAAACTAAATTTAGTTTTAGCCATATGCAGAACTGAAAAAAAATATCAGATTTTTTCCCGATATGATCTAAAAAGTTTGAATTCTAAAATAGAATGTAATATTTTTCGGTAAGAGATACAGGGTGTAATGAAATAGGTTGAAGTTTTTGATAGGAGATGATTATCGGGTTTTTAACAGTTTTTAAAAATCAAGTTTCTTATCCCTGTCCATGACGGTAATAAATGTCAAGAAAATTATTTTAAAGTAAGTAGCAATTCCAAAAGCAGATAACTCGGAACTTAGTTGTATTCCATCTTGTTTTATTTATTCTTTAAACATAAAATTCTTAAAAAAATTCTTATTTAAATTTTCAAATCTCTATCCATGCAAAGATTGCCTGGAAGAAATCGCTTCTAACCGATAAGGCGGCCCATTGTACTTTTATGTTTAATGTTTATAATGTCTATGTTTCTTTTGATTTATTTTATGGTGTACAAGAAAGAGTTTTGTACTCTTTCTTGTATTGTATTTATAGGCATTTCAATCTAAATGATATGGTATTCAGGTACCCACTTTATATGTCACATATTATTTAAATTTAGTTTTCTATGTTTATAGAGCATCACAATTGTTCTGAATTAATCACCGAAACAGAGTCTTTCATTCAAATAGATCCACAAAAATCTTACTAAATATGTAGTTATTCTTTCAATTTACCTACTCTTAAGCCCGTATTATGAAAGCCTGCTCAGTCATAGATCTATGCTTGAGTTACGTTTGTGCCATAGAAAATCGTTACTCAAGCATAGATGGATGACTCAGCAGGCTTTCATAATACGGACCTCAGATTTCAAACACCCTGTGAACTACAAAAAGATAATAAGGCCCCAAACCTTGGATTTCCCTGCTAAGGGGTTACAAAAAGTGTGTTGCGCAGCCAGGTGTGGCTTGAACGTCTTTACCGGATATCTGTGAAGCATGTGTCTTCAACCCTACCCTAAACTTGGCGGAAACAAACAACCCTTGCTCTAATATCAAAAAACAACCCTTTATATCATTATTTTTATGATGTTCGAGCACATTTGGTTTAGTGTTTTTGATTTTGTTTTAGGGGAGTTGAAAGTAAAATTAAAGCGTCTTCTCCATATGAGAGGAGTTTGTTTGTGCAATAGTTTTGATTTGAATGTAATACATCTAATTCAGTTCATCGGACTCAACAAATAATAAATAAATAAATAATGCTGGACAATTCACACAGTATTACCTAGCCCCAAGCTAAGCAGAGCTTGTGTTATGGGTACTAGATAACTGATATACATAACACAATACATTACGTAGATAAATATTTTTTATTATACATAGAAAGGACCAGAACACCCTGAACAAATGTCTGCAGATCGTACACACATTTGTCCCGGGGCGGGAATCGAACCCGCAACCTCCTGCGTCGCAGGCAGACCTTCGCCCACCGCGCTACAGAGGTCGTATTGTATAAAACCATAATCCAAATATTTATTCCATCCTAAACTTTAGCATCATCATCAACTCCAGCATTCTTTGACAGACGGCATCTCAAGTTCAAAGTTCAGCCAGTGCATTAATCTGCGATTAACTGTACACGCGATTGCACGAGTGTGGCCACAGATTAATAAGTGGCCCGGTGTGGCCCGTAATACCATCTTGGAGGTTGAGTCTGTTTTGACCTAGAATGTTAGTGCTAAAGAACCTGTGGCGTTCAACGTGTTATATCACACTAATTATTTTAAACGGTTGTTTTGTATGGATGTTTTATCTGTTAAAACAATACAGATTTCGTTTTTATTCCGAAAAACACTTAGTAAAGGAAAGCGGAGAAGATACCTCTAACTTGTTAGTTGTGAAATGCGTCGCGACTATTTTGTTTTTAACCTTAAAACCTTTCAGCGTCTACTGCTTACAGATTTGCATCGGCAATCTAAAGGTTTCCAGTGCTAGAGTTTGCCGATGACGTCATCCGCAACAATATTCTCGCATGACGTGACGAGAATATTGTTGCGGATGACGTCATCGGCAGAAATGTTTTTTTACGAACCAAGTCTTGATTTAAATATAAAATGGAGCTTTACGCAGTGGGACTACACTTCTATACAAAGCACTATCATAAATAGCACTTATAATGATTAAGTTTTGTTTATTTGTTTTACGAACCAAGACTTGGTTCGTTCGTAAACATACTAGAGGTTATCAAAAAGTTTAAACTATTGTCAATAAGTACAGTTATGCCATATTGTTGAACGCTTAACGTTGAACAATCGGTTGAAGCAATTATTTGGATTACGACGTTTTTTTTTACGTTTACGTTACTAATTATATAATGTAACTTTAATCAACAATTATAAGACATTGAATAATATATTAGAAACAGGAAACGAAAATCACATGGAATGGAAGATGACTCACGCAATCTGAGAGTTGTTGTATAAAAAGTAAAATATTGTCTGTGGTTAATTTGACATAGACAGATGCTGTCTGGCTAATGGAAGACTGGAGAAAGTGTTTTGCACTCTGACCTGCCGAGGAATGTACAGTCAGCGTTGTTCATTTATACCTAGGTATGCTTCTTTTTATATTAGGTAGGTACCCATTCCACTTATTCGTTTTCTATGTATATAAAATAATAAAATATGAATTGCATTATATTATATTATATCAGTAATTTAGTACCCAAAACTCTGCTTTCGGCTAGAATGTGTGAATTTCAAGCATTAATATTATGATTTTTATTTTGATATTTTGTTATTCAATATTTGTGTACAATAGGTAGATTTGATCAAAGAAATGAAATGAATTCATCCAATTTATTAAAACAATTAAATTAAAACTAGTAGGTATTTACAATTGAAACAATTGAGCTAACTGCTAGCGTCTTGGGCACGCTTCCGACTGGTATTGATATGGATCAGTTGAGCTACTTGTAGATTGTTTGCAACAGTCTGCAGTTGCTAAAATAAAGAATCTACGAAAAAAAAAAATTCTTTATGTTCAACTAGAAGTAGAATTTGCTTTTTGTAAGTTTTCGGATGTCTTCAAACGCTCACAAAAAGTAAGATTGGAAATCAAATCCTTTCTCACACACATAACGGCGACCGACGACGGCGGCGGCGCGCGGCGGCGGCGCGCGGCGGCGGCGCGCGGCGGCGGCGCGCGGCGGCGCGGCGCGGAGCGGCGGCGTCACGGAAAAGCAAGGTAATTTTCACGCTGACTGTACGTTACACCGGCTATATGCAATTGTAAAGATGATTACAAGCTTTTAGCAAGTTATACATGCCTGTCAAAGATTCGAGGTTTTGTTTGATTATTTGCGGAACGACATTTTTTACTAATTTCTTATTAGCTTTCTAGGAAGAGATTCTTTGAGGCATTTGGAGGAAAATGACACAATTTAGGTCAGCCTTTAACAACCCAGCACTGGGCCAAAGTGTCTTAGAATGATGATGACACCCAGACAAATGTGTTAAACAGACACATTTGTCTGGGTGTTGTTTCTAATTATTTACGAAATTTCATCACAAAATTGTTATAGGTCTAAAAAAATAGTCTTTCTTAAAAAAATCAAACCATAATATATATATAATATATAATAGTATTTTTTTTGAATTACTAACAAATGAAACTGGTTTTTCATAGTAAAAATGAAAATTTAGAGCAAACTGCGATTTTTTTGTTTCGAGTCAAGTTGAATCAATCCTGTATCGACTCCCATAACTTACTAACAAAAATCCTTGCGGCGTGTTGACAGACTGTCAGTGTTCCACAAGTATCACTTTGGGGATTGTGCGCAGGCTGTGCACGACCATATCACATCTTCACCATTCCACCATAGAACCAGCAGATGCACAGAAAAATACCACCAGTACCTGGTCGATATACCTCAGTGTCAAACCAAAAAATTCTGCTCTAGCTTCATAATAAGCACGGCCAAAGAGTGGAATGAGCTTCCAGCGTCGGTTTTCCCGCCAGAGTACTGTCTTGGAGTCTTCAAATCCAGGCTGAATAAGTTCCTTCTAGGAATGCGTGCTCCATCTTAGGCCTCATCATCGCGTATTCAAGTGAGATGGTGGCCAAACGATTGACCATCACCAATCTCACTAATATTATAAACGTGAAAGTTTAGATGGATGGATGTTTGTTCCTTTATCACGCCAGAACGGCAAAACGGATCTGGATGAAATTTGGCACAGAGATAGATTATAGTCTGGAATAGGACATAGGCTACTTTTTATCCCGAAATTCCTACGGGAACGGGAACTACGCGGGTGAAACCGCGAGGCGCTGCTAGTAAAAAATAATAATAATAGTGTTTTATTGCCTTAAAATTGATTTTCCGTACAGTCAAAACGTGGGTTTTGGGACTAATTTCACCTTAAACATCGCGTGTGAAGCCGCGGGCAGCAACTAGTAGATAATAAAAACCAAGATTCAAGTAAAAAGTATCGGTAGAGAAATCTCATTTGGGCATCATTCATGTTAATAAAATGGAATCTTAAATCGCTTTAAAACACTAAACAAAAAGAAAAGGATGCGCCATTTGGCGAAAATCTTCGCAACTTCCGGCCACATTGGCCTCACATCCGGTTGCCTGGCCCCTTTAAATCAATTCAACAGGTGGAATGAAGGTGCATAAATACACCATGGCTTTCTTTATGTTGTTTATGGTACTATGGGACCATAAGTTCTGTATATCGTTGGGTATAGAGGTACCATATTGACGCTTTGCTTACAAGCAATATATCGGCAAAATGTATCGGCGCTATAGTCCGTAAGATAAGACAGATTTTCGGTTGAACCGACTAGGGTTTCGTGGCTTAGTTGGTTAGAGCACAGTTCTGAGGGTAGGGCGCGGGTTCGAGTCCCGCCGAAACTGAAAATTTTGGGAACTTATTTCATTTCTTAGAGATACCCAAAGTGCGTAAGCACTATACCAAAAAAAAACCTTAAAATGTATCAAATTAATTATTTTGGTGGTTCATTCAGTAATTAAACGAGAATTTTCCAATTTCCCAATCAAACATAAAACAAGATAAGGGAATATTTCTTAATCAAACTATGCGTATTAAGTTCGTCTCCGACTTACGAGCGAATACTAGGTAAACTACAAACTCAAATATACTCGAATTTTCTTTCTTTCTGTTTCTCAAAAATAAACAATATCAAACGCCAAAGGCCATATTTTGTGGGTGTAGCGCTGGTGTGTACTACCCTGATTCAAGAAAAGCTCCGCAAAACCAGTCACCTATACCAATATCATCAAGTGAGATTGTGGTCGAACGAAGTCTCTATTGACTATAAAAAATAACACCATGAACATGTTATCCTTCTATTTTGAACAAACCTGTAGTCATAATCAAAAGGCCCAGGCTGCTTACTAAAACAATCAAAAACGCCATTTGTTGGAAATCTCGCGAATCGTTTCCGGCCACGGAGGGCAGGTCCGCTTAAATCACACTAACAGGTGGTTAGGGGTTGATGTAATACGGGGGAAGCGAACTGTTAGTTGATTGTTTCATTATTATTTTTGGTAAGTTTTTTGAAGGAATTACGAAGTAAAATATGTAACCAACCCCCGAATAATCAAACGCATCTCAGATTTAAGCACGTCGTGACGAATTTTTGACAGATTTTCATGATTTTCAAAAACTCTCAAATAATCGCGACTTCAGTCGTACTTAAGTCAGAGTTGCGTTGGAGTATTTGGGCGTAAGTGATTAAAAATATTGGCTTGTACGAACGTAAAAGTGAAACAAAACACTACATAAGCCCTTTTGGGAGTTTCTCGGTGTTCAAGCTCAGAATGACCAAAAGTCACTGAATAAACATTACTTACAGCAAACCAAGACTACGGCGTAACGCAGTTGAAACGTTGGGATTTATAAACTTATGCAGGTATACCACTTTCTTTGTTACGATATTAGATTAAGAAATACCTTATTACGTCTTAGGTCATTATTTATCTATTTAATTCTGACAATCCTGATATTAAACAAGATGAGGGGGCTTCTGCCATAATCTTGGCAGGCGGGGGTGATGATCGCAGTGAAGGCGTTGAATCACTTCACACTGACATTATAAATGCGAAGGTTGGATGGATGGATGTATGTCACTTCTTCATGATAAAACTACTGAACGTATCAGGCTGAAATTTCCATAGTAGGTTGTAGGTACCTCTAAGCGTTGAATCAAACATAGGATATTTTTTATCCCATAAGACAGTTCCCATGGGATAGAAATAGCCTTTAAACGCTTCCATAGACACAACGCGTGCGAAGCCACGGGCAGAAACTAGTACCTATTTAATACATAGAAGAAAGATGGCGCTCATGCGCCCCTCTGTAAAGCTCCCAAAGAAATTAAAACTGAAACCCTGAAATCCACTTAAACCATTCCACACCAATCGGTTTTTATTATAATAATAAAATAAAATAATAATAATGCTGGACAATTCACACAGCATTATCTAGCCCCAAGCTAAGCAGAGCTTGTGTTATGGGTACTAGGTAACTGATATGATATACATAATACAATACATTACATAGATAGATTTTTTTATGATACATAGAAAACGACCAGAACTCCCGGAACAAATACCTGTAGATCGTACAAATATTTGTCCCAAGGCGGGAATCGAACCCGCAACCTCCTGCGTCGCAGACGGACCTTCGCCCACCGCGACACAGAGGTCGTATTGATTTTTATAGTAAGGTTACCAACCAAAATTCTATTACAGAAATGAAGATGTTACACTAAGATTACATAACACACGTACCTCGATTAGGTGCAACCAGCGACTCTGTCGAAATTGATACTAACCTGCTAAGTTTATGGTAGGTGGGTGGTTACTGGTTACTAATTAGTATAAGAGAGTTTAGTTTCATCATCATGATTAGGATTTATAATCCTTCGAGTATTTTCGTAATCTGAGAGGATTGATGTCCACAGTAAAGTTCAAAAGTTCCAGTTAAGTTGCTAAAGATTGTGTTGCTTTGTTATTTATGTTAAAGTTTAACTGTCCATGTGTCATCCATCAAATTGTAACGCTGTGGTTTACCTCAATAAATAAATAAATCAAATCAAACTACTACTAGTGGCATACAAGACTTCTTGCCGTAATGAAGTACTTATCTAGTACGGAAGACTCGACCACGGGTAATAATACCTAGATTATCACCTAGATACACTAATGTAACTGTAATTATAACCAACCATGTTATAAGTGCTTATTAGTTAGGAATAAACTTTACTTTATACAGCGGGGTAATACAGCCACCTGCAGCATCTTGTGGACGCTTCCGACTGGTATCTGTCTGGATTAGTTGAGCTACATGGTGATTGTTTGCAACAGTCTGCAGTTTGCTCTGTTGTTTCAATTGTAAATACTAGTTCTAATTTGTTTCTGTTATTTGATTGTAATTTGTTCATCAAATTTTACTTTAACGACGACTTAAATACTAGGGCATTTCACGTTCTTGGCGTTTTGTCGATATCGTCGTTTTGCTATATGGGTATTCTGATAGGTACCCAAACTACTAGACTGGAATTTTAGCTAGATGTCGCTACTAGAAAAATGTTATCACGCTTTTGAAGTGTTTCTTCCAAACCCATTGTCACTATTTTGTTTGAAATCAGTTTACAGTTTTTTTAAAACACGCCAATTTATAAACCCAACCTTTTCTTTATTTATACAGCTGAATTAACTAAGTCCTATTTTCATTACCTATTTATTATTCCCAATTTGTTCCATAACACAAATCACTTCGTATTATCCACACCCCTTTTAGTTATGATTTAATGTGAAGGGGTAAGCAGGGATGACAGGTCGCGTTATTTTGAGCTTATTATGTTCAGCTGTTTTTGATTAGATTGGATTTTTGGAAGGTTTTGTAAGAGTTAAAATAGCAGCTACTTATGCCTCAAGATCAAAGCTCTTTAGGCGATCATCATCATCAGCCTATGCTGTGCTCATTAAAATTGCAATGATTGCTGCTTGTACTTAATAATCCACTGCTGGGCATGGGCCTGTCCTAATGAGCACCATAGCGCCTTGTCTTTAGCTTGACACATCCAGTATCTACCTGTAGTCTTCGCAGGTCGTCATCCCACCTGGCCTGAGGGTGTCCTACACTACGTTTATCGATTCATGATCTTCACTCAGCGTTTACCCCAGAGCGGTTGTTGGTTCCTCGCGAGTTATGGCCGGCCCACTGCAACTTCAGCTTGCTAATTCTTAGAGCTATGTCGATGACTTTAGTTCTATGTCGGATGTTTTCGCTTTCAGACGATACCTATTAATGTATCTTTCTAAGAAATGAAATAAGTTCCCAAAAATTTCCGGTTTTGGCGGAACTCGAACCCGCGCCCCACTCTCAGTACGGGTGTGCTCTAACCAACTTACTTATTTCATTTCTTAGAGATACCCAAAGTGCGGGTAAGCACTATAACAAAAAAACCTTAGAATGTATCTTTCGTTCTTAGTCAACCTATGAAAATTACATTTATAAGTGTCAGTAGATAGCCTGTTCTTCAGAAATTGTTCTCTCACTCCGGAATTTAGTATCAAGTGCCCACCTTATCCTAGAAGCAAAGATCAATCTCTCGGTCGTTGACCTTGCTATCCGACAGCGATCTATCAAAGATACGCTAAGACAACACGGTGTGCTTGTCTGTTTGTCTGCTTCGCTCCCACGGGAGACAGGATGCTGAGAAATGGGATAAACATATTCGCTGATGGGACAAAAAAAGGACTGAGCTTACTTTGAAAATGAGACAGTTTGAGCAGTTTCCTGGTTTGAATTCTGTTGGCAATCTGTTGCACAGTTTTGCAATTATTTGAAATCCGACTGCGCAAGTCCGCAAGAAAGAGGGTTGTGTTTTTTTTAATCCCCGTTCGTTCAGTAGGTACAATATCTTTACTTACCTAAAAGTAAAATTTGAAATTGCGTTCAAAACTTACTCACCTAAAAATTACTCAACTATCCTTGGGCTTTAAAATCAGTTTTTATCGAACTAAAAATGAAGGTTATTTTTATCTTATACTGTGCGCTACTGGCACTGAAGCAATTTCCTACGAAAATTTAACATGTCCCAATTTTTTCGACTTTTTTTTATTTTTTGGGACTTTATTAAATTTTCGTAAGTTAGAGTGAGGTTAATTAGAGTAAGACGAAAGCTACTCTTCTCTACCAAACATTTGTTTATAATTGTGTTGAAATAATGTAAACCAGTTACATATTTTTATAGCCAGTCGCTTTATTTGGTCACTTTTCAATCCACGATTATGAATATAAATAAATACTCATAAAATTTAATTGAATCTTCCGATACTAACAGATAAAAACAATATCATCTCAATCCAATCTAACTTATGGCATGAGTATAAGATAGCCAACCCAACTTATGGCATCTTATATTCAACTTATGGCCCCGCGCCATATGACAGTTGTAAAGCAGGTGGCATACAATCTGTGCTGAGTGAAACAGATAGCTGGTGTTAGACTGAGATAGAAAAGCTCTTTCCGTTTCCGCTTTTTGGAACATCTGCACCTTGGCAGATTTGTAAAGACGGTCTTGATGGTTTAGGAAGTACCTGTGAGGTATGGGCAGGGATATTGATACTTTTGTTGTGAATATGAAAGGTATTAATTTAAGATCGCGTTTTGAACCTTATAAGTTCGTTTTTCAATACACACATCAACCATAGGTATAGATCCGAGAAACCAAGTTAATGAGAGGTCTTTCTGTTTCCGAAAAAAAAACCTGTCTAGTTTTCTTTACCGGCCAGTTTCCCAATAAATCCGTGAATGCAAAAAAAGGTTGCAAAGACGCGAGCAAAATCTTTTTTGAAATAAATAAGTTTTAGTCCCAGAAATTGTGAAAACCCTGAGAAGGTAACAAGTTGAGTCGTTATTCCATGAGATATGGAGGCTTCCGGATTTTCGCATCGTAAAATTGGAGTGCTTCCGGTACATTCTGTTTTGACTCTATAAAAACAGTTTAAATAGATAGATAGATGAATCATTTATTTCTCGATAACATTACTGTTTAACGGCTTCTTGTAATACTAGAATTTGCACGCGGCTTCGTATTCCAAAAACTGGCCCAAATATTAACCGACGAAAAACAAAAAAGAAGGAGGTTCTCATGTTCGACTGTACGTATTTTTAATACGTTCGTCTATTTCTCCGTCAATTTGGGCCGATTAGGAATGTTCTGTATGGAAAATAATGCTGAGGTGGTCCCATTAAAATTTAATTCCCGGGTGATAAGTTTGTGTAAAACTTTAAGAAAGAGATAATTATTGTTTCTACATAACAATCAAATTATATACATATACTCCAGGTCCAGAAATCCCTACTTTTACACGAAAAGCGTTGGTTATGTATTTCGAGTGTTTCTATTGTTCTGTGGTTTCTATGTTGTTGACGTCCACTCTTTATAGCCTAAAAGTATCAAAACGTCTGCATCTATTTCATAAAATAGGTAGGTATCAAAATACCCTTTGGTGTCTTACATAGTTCTCATCTTAGATACATTTTGTAGATCTTCGATCTCTCGTTTTGAGGAAAATTGGAAAAAACGAGGACCGATTTGGGTCTTTTATTTTGCATTTAATTACTTGTTTCAAAGAAGAAAGCTAACTGCTGACTGTTGCAAACAATCTACTGGTAGCTCAACTGATCCATATCAATGCCAGTCGGAAGCGTCCCCAAGACGCTGGTTGCAGTGCCCCGCTGTATGGCAATGCTGATGCGCTGCGCCAGATACCTACTCACCAGCTATCGGGTCACGCATCGCTTCGACCAGACCAGACGCTCTGATATTTTTTTTAAACTCTGATAAAATTATAAATAGGAATTCGTACTGACTTCTAACTTACCATTCTAAATCAGAAAAAAAACCAGCCTTCTATTAGAGTTAATAAATTGTAAGCCATAACTTTGTAGGTTGTGTATTTTATTAATTTTATAGATGCTTTTATAACAGCATCGTTGATAAATTTAATTTCCTACTGCGATGTAAGACAACACCAAAAAGGTGTGTACAAGATTAGTAAATAATGCTTAAAAATAAACCACAAAATGCATGCTGCAATGCACACATAAATCATAGGAAATACCTTTAGTATCGAAAGGTACTTACATACTCTAGGCGGGTTATTCTGAAATATCGATAACTAAGATCCTGCGATATAATAAGTTTAGAGTGTGACCTCTGAGTGTGACGAAATGTAGGGTATGTAATGTACCTACCATTTATTAGATAAACAATGAAGATTACAATAAAGAATAAAATAATTACAACTAGAATTTACACTTATATCTATTTCTTATCAATGTTACAGTTGAATGCTTTGTTTAGACCTATGTACATTGTATTTTAAAATAATAATAGTTATTTATAAAATTTTGGTAAGTATTGCATTTTGCCCACGTTTTGCCATACGCAATATTTCTGTCATGGTCATCCGTCAGTCATACTTTCTGTCATGACTATTAGCCCATCTGATTTCGTTTCAGGTACATGTGATTTGGTTTATGATTTTTTGCATGGTTGTAAATTAAAAACCCCAAGCGCGAACCTAGCAAGGATTTTTCAAGGAATTATCAAAATTAGACGTTTCTACAAAAGAAATAAAAACATTATAATTAAATATTATTCAATATTCAGTTTGCGCTATGGCGAATCTTATATAAACAAATCTGTTTGCTTTACCAAGTAATACTGAGATGATGTGTTGTTTAACGAATTGTAATCAAATCGACATGATTCGATGACGCGTGAAAACGACTGCGCTCTGAATGGACTTGATTGCAACCTGATGGTGCATGATGATTGATGGAAGCTTTGTTGGTAGGTAGCCATACGTTAAATTACAATGAGCTTTAAATTTAAACACATACCGAAGTTTTTTGTTTGATTTTTATGTTGACCGCACTAATCGTGAGCACCGAACATTAGAATAATGTACAAGGTCTGGCCACTTCTTTATTCCACTATTTAGATAAATGAAAGTATGCTCTGTTTTTGTTAAATCCTAAGGATTAACTATTCAAGTTTCTGAGCTCTGTTTTCAATTGTTTTCATGCCGGTTTTCTATGATTTTCTACATCGAAAATCACTAGCGTTACGACATCGACTTCCGCGCATGAAAATCTCGAAAGTCGAAACCTATCCAGAATACACCCCTTTCACCGTTTATTTATAAGTAACCCTTTTATACAAGAATTGGTTCATTAAGAACCGCTTTTTTATTATGTTTCTATTTTAATTTAAACCGGCATATGTCGGCTGCACATTGTTAGATGCGGTTGTAGCTTTCAGGAAGTTAAAAAATTGTGTGACAAGATGGTACTTCCGCCTAGTGTAAAAAATTGTTTCAGTGGGTTGAAATAATTCTAATTACTTAGTTATTTTGAGAGGTGCTGTAGAAGGGTGAAACTGGCATAAATCAAACCGTCAATATTTTGAGTTGGTAAATAGTAGTTCGTGATATTCTAAATCCAAAATAGTTTAACTTGTTAAAATGTAATAAATAAGTTAAAAAAAAATATGACAGAAAATTGTACAGGTTTCAGTATAGTACAGTAAGAAGTTTTTTAAAACGAATTACAAAATTCCAACATTGTAAAAAATACGCTCTGTAAAAGCGTTAAGGATTATCTGGATGACAAAATGGCCTCGGAACCTCGGCACCTGAAACTAAACAAATTGTATGCAGTATGTATTTATTTTCATTCTTTATTATTTGTGTGTTGTCAATTAAATTCTTATAGGTATCACTTTATCTCGATAAGCTATTATGACATGAAAAAAGTGTGTGTGTTTATTGTTTATTAAGTGTAAATATCACGATTTTTAAAAACCAAATAAACTAGTTACGTCCGTTTACACAAGTACGCTGTACATCACTTACTTACTAAATAAATGATTTGAATTGAATACTGCCAATTGCAGGACATTCCTGCAATTGGCAGTCTCTCCCTTAAAGGGATTTCTTCCAGACGGTCATGTTATAAGCCTTATTTTAAGGCTAGCTATGAGCTAGCTGTGTGTGAAGTAGTTGGGCTAGGCCAGTGTCAGTAATGAAATAAGTACCTACGTGGAAAAGATATCCGAAAATAGCTCAAGTCCGTTTCAGATGTTTCACCCTTAAATATAGGTGAATTGTGCCTGATTGCTATAGTCTAAGTTATATCCAACTCCCACACATGAGCAAAACCAGTAGGCCGGTAGTAACCAAGGGCAGTAGTTCAAATAATTGCAGAAACTTTATTTCGACTCTGCAACGGACATACGATACTTCGATCCCTTGTCAACCTTCATCTTCGACCTTCATCGAAAACGTCCGGAACCCAACACCCATAGAAATGATTCCGCTAATCTGTTCCCACCCTGTGCAGGTCGCCAATTGTACAAATACTCGGAGGATATCCTTCCTTTTATCCCGGGAGCAGGAAAAGATGTGGGCTTTACATTGCTGGATTTGAAGGTTTCGGGATGGTTGTTGGACGTTTTTTATTGGAAATACAATGCAATGACATAATATGTACAAATATAATTTATTGCACAATAAAGAATTTAAAAAAATGCATCACAGAACTCAAAACAATTATAGGTATAGAGCGATGATCTCTTCCAGGCAACCTTAGGATGGATAAAAAGTGATCGAAAAAGTACAGACGGTGGCAAAACCCGTTTTCCAGAGACGCATTTGTGCTGGTTTGTAAGATTTAGTGGAAATCGCGCATAAAATAAAAAGCAAGAAAGTGTTCAATTGAAAACTGATAAAAGTTAGTCTATAACGAAGAAGTGACCCATTCGTGACCATCATAAGTGATCAGTTTTTTGCGTATTGCTAGCCATTTCTTAACTTTCAATAGCAAAGCATATTTCGACGTTCCTTGTCGTGAATTTTTAATTCCTAGTGGAACTGGACGTAGGTATTAAAAGACATCGGATCAATCAACATAAAAAGCATTTATGAAGTAAGTTTTAGGAAATAAAAGTCAACAATCTATTTCCTTTTATTTACTGCTATCTCTGACGAAAACGAGCAATGGTTGTCCACCATAATTCTATAGCAATTTTCAACTTTCACAAAGCACAAGTGGGCAGTAAACAGATCCAGTTACTGCACAAGTGATGCTAGCTCCACTTCCTCAGGATATGGAGCAATGAAAGTCAAGGATGCAGATGCTGTACTTCCGATCCGAGGTTCAGAGGTTCCGATCACACGATGGATGTAAAAAATTGTACCTAAATGTGCCACCTTCATACAGTTTTTGATGCTTAAGCAGGTATTTTATGCTAGGTGTATCTTTGACTAGCAGCGCCTCGCGGTTTCACCCGCGTAGTTCCCGTTCCCGTAGGAATTTCGGGATAAAAAGTAGCCTATGTCCTATTCCAGACTATAATCTATCTCTGTGCCCAATTTCATCCAGATCCGTTTTGCCGTTCTGGCGTGATAAACAAACATCCATCCATCTATCTATCTATCCATCCATCCATCCATCTAAACTTTCACGTTTATAATATTAGTGAGATTAAGCTTTAGTTGATATGAATATTGTAGGTAAGTGATAAGAGGAATTTAGATTAATTTCTAGGTATAAATGTTTTACTTATAAGTTAGGTTTTTCGTTTGTTTCATAAGGTTTGTCGTATGCTTTTTACTTACCATAGGTAAATAAGTATCATTATTTTCAGCTTCTTTTTAATAAAATATGTGAGCGTCATCTGGTAAAAGCGACGCGTGACCCGAGAGTGAGTTTCTGGCGCAGTGCATTAGCATTTCCATACAGCGGAGCAAAGGCTAGGCTAAAGCTTCCGACTGGTATTGATATGGATCAGTTGAGTTACCTGTAGATTGTTTGCAACAGTCTACAGTTAGCTCAATTGTTTCAATTGTAAATAGGTAATAGTTTTATTCTATTAATGATTGTAATTTTCTTTGTTAATAATGATAGTAGCTATTTTCTTCGTCTTCAGTAATCTTCGTTTCCCTCAGGATATGGAGCAGATGCTCTACTTCCGATCCTCAGTTTTGTAGTCCGATCCCACGCTTAACTACACGACGGCGACGAAAAAAAATTTAGGTGGGTCGTTTTTTGTAGAGCTATTTGATATAACGTGTCAATCGACAAGTGAAAAAGCCCTTCAATTCCCGGTTTTTTTTTTAGTTTTCTTACTTGTTTATCGTTGGATTCAATTTGGTCTCTGCGCTGGTTGAACTTACATCGAAATTAATATTTGAACAATGTTTTTTTTTTAAATTAAAATTAGCTTAGGCAGACTTGCTGTCGATTCGGACAAAATAAATTGGGCCGCAATGTCCCAATTGACACTTTTAAATTTAATAATTTTGTTACCGTCGATTCGGACACCATTAAAAATAGCTGCCTTGTACAGTCAGTTAAAAAAACATGTTTTTGTAGCCAACCAATTACAAATGGAACTTGAAACTTGCATTAAAAAGTGACTACTGTACAGTGTCCTATAAAAATGGCAAAAAATCTCGTTTGTTGTATGGGAGCCCCCTTAAATATTTATTTTATTTAGTTTTTTAGTATTTGTTGTTATAGCGGCAACAGAAATACATGATCCGTGAAAATTTCAACTGTGTAACTATCATGGTTCATGAGATACAGCCTGGTGACAGACGGACAGACGGACAGCGAAGTCTTAGTTATAGAGTCCCGTTTTTACCCTTTGGGTACGGAACCCTAAAATGACGGAACCAAAGTAAACGCGAAAACCACTGAATGGATCGGGTTGAAATTTTGTTCAAATAAAGATCTGGACTTGGAATAACATATAGCCTACGTTTTATTCCAACAAACTCGTGCGAAGCCGCGGGCATAAGCTAGTAGAAGTATGTTTGTAATATTTAAAACTGATCAGAATCTCCATAGACGAAAACAAAATAAAAACCGCTTTATAAGATCTATACAAAATTATAAATTCGAAAGAAGATCTATCTGTCTGCCTGTTACCTTTTTACACCTAAACGGCTGAACGGATCTTAATGAAATTTGGCAGAGAGGTAAATGGTATCCCGGAGACGGACATAGGCTACTTGAAAAGCGCGTGCGAACCCGCAGGCAGTAGCTAGTAGGATATAATAATTTGAAAACCAGCCACGTACACAAAAAATCGACACTTTTCTTGATTTCAATTATGGTTCCTATAGTACATTCCATTCCCATGGAATGTACTTAAGCAAGGTACACGGAAGGTAAAGAACCAGATAATTAGTTGCAATTAGATGATGTGTTCCTAAATGTAACGAGATCGCGGCCGCTTGATACCTTCAGTCAACAAGTGTGTTTACCTGCATTTATTATGCACTCGACTGTACTTTGTTTATATTGTACTGTACATCGTACAGTGGGGTACAGAAAGGCTACTAACGTCCGTTACGTTTAAATCAATAAAATACAAAAATACTTTATTGTACACCAGAAAAGAACATTATAAAAAGACATTACATGAGACAAGTACAATAGGCGCTTAAAAGAGAGCTTTTCCAGGAAACCATTGGATGTAATGAATTAATATTTGAATTTAAGAAAAAAATAAAAAGATACTTAAGCTAAAATAAAAAGTTTAATTCTATCGTCTGCGTTCACTATGCAATTGAAAAAGTTTATCTACCCATAAAAACAAAGGTTTTATTCCTCCTCAATTTTATACAGGATGGAAAGTTTAAAACATATGAAAGCAATGGGACAAAATAATGGGACCACGAGAAAACACCCATAAAAATGAACTATTTGCAGTTTACAAGCAAATCCTACTCACCTATTTAAGATAGCGTTTGCAAAAAAACTCGGAAACTTCGATTTCAATTACAAACCTTGTATAGCAAGACAAGAGTGAATTAGGTGTCTTCAAGACCTTCGTGCGTGATACATCGTCGGCCACATCTTCACTTTCCATCAGGTGAGATTGTGGTCAACGAAGGACTATAGACATTAATGTTATTTTAAAAAAAAGTTTAGAGTTTAGTACTTATGGGTAAAGTCATCTGACGATGCCATCGTATTGTGTGACGTACTAGGTTTTAAAGACAATTTCGTTGTAGCTCCTTACATTGGACAACAAATTATATATATTATCTATTCTATTAAAATAATGGTGCATACAAAAGATAACCCAGTGCTAGTCAACAAACGTCGTTTGTTTTTTTTATTTGCTAACCTCTAAAGTCTAGGTGACTATAGGATATTGCCATGACTCGGCCAACATCTGGAGGAGCTACTGAGGTTACCACACATAGCTTTTTGTATAACAAAGAATCACTTCGTATGTCCAGAACGTTACTTACACCCTGCCTCTGTCGATAAGCCTCAGTAGCCGGTAATTTCTACAGCAACTAAACAGTTAAAACCGAGACTATGTGAAGGTCTATTATTGGTGACTTTAATCGTCGATTAGTGTACATGAGGCTAAGTATAGGCGGTGAAACAGGCCCCCAAATAAAAGTGCCTATAGGGTCAAAAGGTGCATTTCCAAAACGCAGTAGCAAGATCAAAAGCACAGATAAAAACACATTAACAATTTATGTTACGAGCGTAGCATGAGCCCAAAATAACCATAGCCATATCGCAACGCCAAATAAATAAGATTAGACCATGTCCAAATCCCATCTAAAACGGTTCAACCGTCCACTTATCCGAGCCACGAGCTAATTTGAATCAATTATTGAAGTCAGAGTTCAAATCTAACAAATATTTGGACCTTTTTTCTGATTGAATAAATTCTCTTATAACAAGAATAATTTTATGGAATGTATGCATTGAGATACCGCTACAAGTGACCAAATGTATTTATCTAACTATTTACATTGACGGCTAAGAGTGAGTCATACAGAGAAATGGATGTTCCGTGGAAAATAAAGGACTGCCCGTCTTTTGTTATAAATACTTTATTAACAAATAAAATTACAATCAAATAACAAAAACAGATTAGAACTAGTATTTACAATTGATGTAGCTCAACTGATATGGATCAGTTGAGCGATTTGGGGACGTTTCCGTACTGGCGCGACCGGTGGCGCCACCATGGTGTCCTAATAAACCCTTAAGCTGGTCAGCTTATGGAGTATACACCAATTCAATTCTTCTTACTCTAGATGCGGTCATGCTGACCAATATAAAATGAAAGTTTGTCCATACAGCATTAACGAACATTACAGTATTAACAGTCTTTACAGCATTAACAGAAGGCTCTGAATGTTTCTTCTTGCTCGTAGAGCTGAGGCACATTCAGAGCCTTTTGTTAATGCTGTAAAGACTCTTCGAATCCATGTGTGTCATGGACCATGAAAGTTTTAAGGGAAGAAGCTAACCGCATTCACTGCCCAGACTTACGAGATAATGAGCTTTGAAGTTTACATATATAATTTTTAGTCTACTAAAATATGCTTGGGTCTCTCGGCTTAGAGCTAGATAATGATGTGTCAATAGGCTAGTTTCCTAAAAAAAACAGTTTGTCAGTTAGATTATCAGAAGTTATTTTTTTTGACAATTAAACAAAGAATTATAGAGATATAGCCAGTTAAAGTCCGGTGACGTCACGCCGGGCGACTCTTTTTAGCGATTCTGAGACGTCACGAGATTCCACTCACAAACTTTGCCGCGCTGTATCTTTGTGTGTACACACACACACACACAAAGATTTTTTGTTTGACTAACAAACGAAAAAGTCATTATTTTAGGAATTTTTATTGTCTAGCATTATTCATTTGTATTTAATATCGTCTATAATAAACAGATGTGAAACTAAACCATCGCGGCACGAAACCTAAATATAACGTTACAAGAAGTCAGCCGAGACGACCAGTCGCCATAACGGGACCCTAAAAGCGAATGTTACAGACCATAACATCTTATAAAATAATTTACTTTGGAATATCAATTCTGTTAGAAATATAGCGAGTTTATGTTAAGTTGTATAATCTTTGAACTCTTGCACTAAGTGATCACATTCCTAAGTTACGCGGAAGTGGAGTTCGTTTGTTAATCATGTTAAGTTTTTACGGATTATTCGTTATTTGGTTTAGGAGGATTGATTTAATTGGTTATTGTGTTTGAGTTTTGAAATATACTACTTTTTAGAGAGAAAGTAATAAAATCACTTGAAAATGGATAAAAATGAATTTGCGATCTCACTTTATGATGATTATGTATTTTGAAAAACTAAAACGATACAAGCATAGCTATTTCTTATCCGAATTTTGCATACAAATAAGTATCGAAATTCCATAAAATCCATAAAATCGGGGACGTAGTTTCCAAATGAGTTGAATAGTACGTTTGTATGGGAGCTTAGAGGTTCAGGCCCACCTTAAGAAGGCTTGCCAATGATTCGGTCAACATGTTACGTACTAACTCCCATTATAATGTACTTACATAATATTTTAATAGTGGTTTTTACTTTTTACCCCTTGAAGAAAATTTAGGTTTTCTCATTTCCTAGACACCAGTTCAGTTGTTGTGTTCAATTAGCAAATTTTACTGTTTTATGTCGAGTATTACCTTATGGCATATCAAAATAACATTATATATTAATGTATAATCAAAGCTATATGAACAAGCATTGCATAAAATGAGCCTCGAGCTGTGGAATAGTAAAGTAGATGATTGATAACGCGGTAGAGCGTGTTGTTGGGACGATGACGATGTAAATACAAGGATATGACTACCTTGAAATGTCTAAATATACAGGGTTATTGGTAAATTAGTGACAATACGTGAACTGCTGACAGTGTTTGAAAACGTCTGGTTTGATAATGTTCCTTCTAGCCGAATCTTCCATGCCATGCGCAGGATATACTATAGTGCACAATAGTGTTCGCAAGAACTGGTGCACTCTCTCCCTAACTCTAATAATCCGATACGATGGCAGACCGAACTGAACGAGGAGAGCACGTCGAAAACGTTCTCAGAACTTTTATAGTACCAAATTTTGTTACTTGGGAGGTCAGGCGCAGGACCAACAGCTTAACGTGCTTCCCGTGGCAAAGGCGTGTGACACCACCAACTTCCTGACTCCGAGCTGTTACTGTGAATGTCTGGTATATCAACCATGTGAATAATGAATAGCAAAAGTCATAGTGCTGATCCTTGAGTAACCCCTATTTAGGTTTTTTTAGATAAAGGACTAGGCTTTATGCTTTTGCATACTCAAAAGGCCCGTATCATGAAAGCTTACTCAGTCATCAATATATGCTTGAGTAGCTTTTCTATGATATATGTATTGCTCAAGAAGAAGAAATATATTTAATTATACCCAAAATAAAAAATAAAAATACAGACAGACAAATAGAGATAAATAGGTAGGACTATTATTAAAGTTAAAACTATAATAAAAATAATAGTAATAAAAATAGGGTAAAAAAGGGTCCCCACCTCAGCATGTGTAGCATTTGGCTAAGCCCAATGCTACGCTGGTTTTCAGGTAGAGCCCAGGAATTAAACTTTCCTCCAAGGAGTGAGATGACAGTATAGTATAGTCACTCATGACGTGATCTTTCGTTTACTTTTGAGGGTCATCTTTCATAATCTTTTCTTACTACCTGAGCGAATCAAGAAAGCTAGCCATTATTCTAAATCTGTTAAACTGTGGTTAAGAGCATTAAAAACCTAATTTCTAGTGTTTTTATTCGAAATTTCAAAACTCGTAGTACTTTATTTAAGTACTTTATTTCCTTTAGACCTTACAGGACTCTTAGACACGTCACAAAACTCAGATTACTTATGTAAAACTAGGAAATAAAGTGATCACTTTGATTTTTTTGCCCACAGGTAAAGTAAAGAAGCGAACAAAAACCTTTACCTTGCTTGTTAGAATGTTAGTTTTCGAGTTGGAGCAAAACTCGTCCCGAGCTTTTTTATCCTCTAGATAATCTGATATTTTATAGTAAGCCTTACAAAGGATATATTTAACAATTTGTTTGAACTTATTTACTGACCATTTTTGCAACTCCCTTGGAGTTTAGTTGTAGAAGCGTATACTATTTTTAATGTGATATGGGTCTTTTTGTGCCTGCAATAAAATGATTTTAATTTTATTTATTTATTTAAAAGATACATTTATCTTGTATTGTATTATTTCTATACGTATCCACACTATTTCTAACAACTGATCACCAAGCAGGTCTTACTTGTACATCGCTGCCCATCCAATTATCATATCCACTTTCTCTAGCCTGTAACCAATGTTGTGATCGTCTGTGTGTCCTCACATCGGTACAGTAACGGTAACCGGTCATTTGTCAAATTGTCACACTATGGTGTCATTGGTCATTTGTCGTTCAGTGAGTTTTGTGTTTATTGATTAGATCATAAGGTTATTGTTTGGATCGATCATTGGGCCAGACAGTTAAATGTTATTTATTCAGAGTTGTATCATTAGTCATCGCAATTTTAATAGGTATTTAAGAATTGTCTACAAATATTTTGTTGTTTTTGTAGTGTTTGCACTAAATTTTCTTTATTTCGTTTTCATTTTTTTCTATTGGATTTACATCTGGCATTACTTGTTACTTGTCCCTGGACTGTTTTCCGCAACTAGGCCACAGGTGGGCCCTTTTTGCGTGTCGGGTGGTGGGCTGCTAATGTAACCACCCGATGTCTTCTAGGAAGGCCAGCAGCTCGCTGACGCCGGTGCATGCCTCCCTAGGCGTCCTCGGTGTCCCAAGGTGATGCATTCTTTGGGAAGCCACGCTGTCGCATTCTACAAGCACATGCGCGGCCGTCTCCTCTGCGTTCATGCACCCCCTGCAAAGGGGGCTGTCCGTGATACCCAAATTGAATAGGTGTTTGTTCAGCATGCAGTGTCCTGTGACAATACCGATAATTTGTCGGAGTTTGTCACGTTTCAGATTGAGGAGCTTTCGGGAGAATCTCGGGTTTAAGACCGGGAAGGCCTCCTTCGACTGCCTACAATCCGGGATACTTGCCCAGTAGTCTTGGTGTTGTTTCGTTGTTCGTTGTCGGATCCATGAGCGAACCTGACTGAATGGTAGGGGAATTATTGGTTCGGGCCCTATCGGTTTCGATTCTGAGCCTCTCCTTGCCAGTGCGTCAGCCTCGTCGTTTCCTCTGGATCCACTGTGCCCTTTTATCCATTGTAGAGTAACTCTATTGGATTTGCTTACTTGTTCCAGCATATGGTGGCACTGTATGGTCAGTCCCGAGTTGTGTTCTCTCTTGTTCAGAGCCTGTAGTACTGCCGCGCTATCTGAGAGACATCTGGCATTATAATGGCAAATAATTTAGAACTAAACTGCCTCAACCAACGTTGTAGCATTTGCATTTTCAAATAACCCACATTTGAAAAGTTCCAGGAACTCTGAAAGAAAGTTTTACGTTTGTTATTATGTAGGTATAACACAGATTCTGCCCACAATTAAAACGGGATAAATCATAACTTACCAAGCCAGCCAATATTTTCGCAACAGCCAATTAAATTAAAAATAAATAAAATCTGTGAATCTGCAATATTGCAACGTTATGTAACGGCGCATCAATTCCGTGAGAATTCGTATATTAATTCATGGATGTAGGTCAAACTGCTGATATTAGCTTCTTTATTAAGATGTCAGCGTCATATAACGGACGTTATTTAGGGCAGCATAGCTAGAGCTTGTGATGAACAATAATTAACAAATCATATTTTTCAGCTTAGACCCTACACCTTGTTTCGTGTAACATGTTTTTTGCACGACTTCGCATTTCATTTTCTGGATAAAACGTATAGTCTTCCCATTTGTGCTGTCTTCTTCTCAAATTTAATAAATCTCAAAGAAACTTTTAGGCAGAGCGCAAACTTGAGTCACGATAGTTTTAAGACAGGTAGACTTGAGTCACGACAGTCTTAAGACAGGCAGACTTGAGTCAAGACAGTCTTAAGACAGGCAGACTTGAGTCACGATAGTTTTAAGACAGGCAGACTTGAGTCACGACAGTCTTAAGATAGGCAGACTTGAGTCACGACAGTCTTAAGACAGGCAGACTTGAGTCACGATAGTTTTAAGACACGCAGACTTGAGTCACGACAGTCTTAAGATAGGCAGACTTGAGTCACGACAGTCTTAAGACAGGCAGACTTGAGTCACGACAGTCTTAAGACAGACTATTGCTTAACAAAAATTATGAAGACGCGGAAACTTCAAGTGAGGAAAGTCTGTCTCAAAACTAATGCGGCTCAAGTCTGCGCTCAGCCTTATGAATTAGGAACCCGTAAAATCGGTCCTCAATATGACGGTGGCCGATATACCCAAAGGTCGTATTTTATTTGCTAATATTATGCACATCTAATTATAAATATTCGTCTCTGGCGTTAATTAATTTATTACTTTGTTTTTCGCTAACAATAAATTTTGTATAAAACGCAGAATCAATCAGCCTACCTAGTTTTTTTTACATTTTGTGGGAAAACGGTGACAGTTTGATAGCTTATGTCTGCAAAATAAATATAATCTCAATACACATTTATGTCAAATAAATTAAAAATTATATAGATAAGCCTAGAAGTTATTATCGAAGCTATAAAGATACCGGTGCTGATTAAATAAAAGTAGCCAAAATAATTTTATACTTTATGAGTGTTTGCACAAAAAATTTAGTGCCTAAGGGCCAATTCAGACGTACCACAACCACGACACCGGCAACACGTGGTCGGTTGTTAATTGGTATGTAAATGATTATTATAATTACCACTGATCACATTTTGCCATCTAATTCAACCGTGGTCCGATACCGACCACATTGTAACCTCCAGCCACACCGCGCACTAGCCGTCGCGTCGGCGACATCGCAACTGCGTATGTTACGTTATGTATGACTAGTGTACGGTGTGGCTGGAGGTTGCGATACCCCAGTAACTACTAGGGTGGTTCGTATCTTTATTGCTTCGATAATAACTTCTAGGCCTATCTAGCGACGAACCACTACACTACACTAGTAGCTACTACTAAGGTGGTTCGTCGCGGGTATCGCAACCTCCTCCAGCCACAAACCACCCTAGTAACTGCTAGGGTGGTTAGGCGCAGGCTTTTTAACTGTGATTTTAATTTTTTTCTGCGTTCCACAAGTAATAAAACCGGTGATAAAGCAATTTACCGCAAGCCGTAAAATATTTTCTATAAACTTTTGATAAAATCAACTTCTTTTAATTGCTCGTGGAACGCAGAATCTCGCGCCAACCCGCGACAAACAACCTAAACCACTTTTGGTCGCTGCGATGTCGTGTGGTTGTCGTACGTGCGAATTGTTCCTAACTGTATTTAGTTTCACATAAAAATCGACATTATTTTTTGTAAAGGTACCTACTCTAAATAGTTATTATTTATAAGTTATGACTTCTTGAGTTTGAAAGTTTATTGACTTTTAAACTTATAACGTACCTAATAAATATAACGGTGACTCTCCGGATATATTTTCTAATGTAGTACAAGATTTTAAGCATTTATCATAATATGCTTTTCTTGCGACTTTTTTTTTGTTCAATTTAATAAACCTAACTGGGTCTCCACTTTTTCACTTTTCTTCGCCACTAAGGTATATTGCATGTCACTTCAAAAAAGGTGATTAGTTTTATTTGTATTCAGTTTCAATATAGAAATATAATCTGCATAGGTATATATTTTTGTATTTTTCGATGATTTTATTGTGAAACTCAATAATTGAAAAGTAGATGTTTTAAGACTCAATCGCAAAATTTCTAAACGTGACGTCACCATTCACCGTATTGTCATGAAGCTGTAACGGCATATCTTTTTAACAGAAAGAAAATAATTTATTAGACACAACACACAAACAACAGATATTGTGATTAGTATCATGTATGTGTTTCTAATTTTATTTTGATTAAAGGAAAAGAAGCACTGCAAACTGAACGTCGACATCGCAGAAAAAGGGCAGCGTTTTTACACCCGAACCTTAGTGCACTTTCAGTTTTCCTTTTTTTTCTAAATGTAAGTTCATAAAACCATTATTATTTTTTCATTTCATCTGTATCTCGAATAGGTACTTTAAGTCTAATAAGACAGATAGGTAGGTACTGAAACCACGGGCACTGTACGAGTCCGTAGAGTGAAGCCCTGGTGACTTTCACATTTATAATATTAGTGGGATATGGTATGGATGCTATCAATCTGTTATATGCTAGTTTTAACTTAAGTCCACGGGGTCTAAGTTTGTTCATAAGTAGAGTATCTAAGATATAAACAACCTGTAATACAGGTTTTACTAAACCTACATCAGGCACCAGTCTTCACAAAACAGGTTCGATCTAGTATACTAAATGCCTAAATTTTGTATTTACTTAAGAGAACCATTGTGAAGAAAAATAAATGATTTATTATTATTGATAATAAATAAAAAAATTGTTGGTGCTATATTTTTTTTCGGTAATTAAATAACATATACAATAAATCGATTAAAAAAAATCTATGCATAAATACCCAATTGACCACCAGTAGTTATGGATCCTTTCGTATGAATATGATAATGTGCTTTTTTCAAATCGCCATCGCCTATAGCATAGCCAACAAAGTAAAAATAACAATACAGTGCTGCCAGCAGTATTTGAATATTTGAATATTTACAGCGTTTGGGCGGCCATGCGTAAACGAGGCAGGAAGTAGAATCCTTTATTTAAATTAATACCCTCATTTCAAGGCAGTCGGTCAAGGTGAATAACTTTAAGGATTTATGGGTTCGTAAGATATGCGGTTCTTGTAAAGAGGGAAGGGCTGGACAGCCGCGGTCGCGGAAGTATCGTCCCCTCCGTATTCCTCAGGCAACACCGAAAGATATAAAAATATCTTACAAAGCTCCTATAAGAGCCCACAAGTGATCGGAATGCGGCTTTTATTTCGGTCAACGAATTAGCATTGCCATTCAAGGTGGCAATGCTGCCAGCATTCTGAGCCTTCTAGTGACGGTTGGTTATAAATTATGTGAAAAAAAATATGTCATGCATCGGGGTGCGTAGAAGCGTATTATGCAATAAAAAGTTTTTGGCGTATTATGACATTACCGCTTTCTTCGATCGGGGCGTCGATATCTCCATATTATTTTAGAGTACCTCGTATATACTAGGGTCGGCCATATCTCGCGAGGAACCCACAACCGCTGGGATAAACGTGAGTGAAGACCACGATTTGGCAAACGTAGTGTAGGACGACTTCGACCAGGTGGGATGACCTGCGAAAGCCTGCAGGCAGATGCTGGATGCTGTAAGCGGCGCTATGGCGCTCATTGGAGGAGGCCTCTTATTAGTCTGGAATAGCGCATAGATTACTTTTTATCCCGGAATTCCCACGGGAACGGGAACTACGCGGGTGAAACCGCGAGGTGCTGCTAGTATTATGAATAAGAACGTAACTCTGTCTGTCTGTTACCTTTTTACAACTAAACGGCTGAACCGATCTTAATGAAATTTGGCAGGGAGGTAAATGGTATCCCGGGAACGAACATCGGCTACTTGAAAACCGCGTGCGAAGCCGCGGGCAACAACTAGTTTAAAATAAGATAATTAGTGGGTAGGTAAGTATTTTTGGTTGGTCTCACTTCGGCCCGTAAATTGTTTGATCGCGCGGGCCGAGTATTTTTAATGGATTTAATTTTGAATGGAAATTAGAAGCAGGAATCAATAAATTGGGTATCATTTAAAAAAATATTTCAGTTCATCAATATTTAGACAATATAATAAATATTTCAAATTACATAATTATTAACGAATATATTTAACTCCCTCACAACTGACACCTGCCGCCAAATGAAGCAATAATTAGAAATAACTGTATCCAACGACTCCATTTTGAAAACCATAAATTATGTTTTGTTTCTAGTTTTGAAATTGGAACAGCATTTGTTTTATTGACGTATTGTTAGCTACTTGTCTATGGTAATTTGTTTTTTCTATCTAACATAGGGTTATTTTATATTAAGGTAGCAATTTTATCGTCATCATCCACACCCTGTCTGCTAACTGAGGCAGGCTTCACCAAATGGGGTAGCGATGATGATATACTCAACTTGAGTATATGTATTGCAAAAACTAGCAATAATTAGGTCGCATTCGTCTGTATGTAAAAAAACAATAATTTGATATTAAGGTTGATCATTTCTGGTTGGCGAAAGATTCAAAGTTTTTTGCGGTTTCTAATTTATTTTCCGTTGTACATGGAATAATACTAGCGGAAAAGTAATTTACCGCAAATCGTAACTAATTTTCTTTATACATGTGAAAAAACCAACTTCGGTTTGTAGGTATTTTTGGAGCATTTGGGAAAATAAAGATTTTGGGATAAAAATCAAGCCACTGCTCCCAAAAAACAATTATATCGAAATATTATGACGGGTATCATGGAAAATTATTTACGATTTGCAGCAAATTAGATTTTCGTTAGATTTATTCTATGGAGAACGAAAAAAAACGCAAATTTGAATCTCGCACCAACACGAAAGAAAGAATTTTCGGTGTGAATTAACCAAACTGACAGTCCAGTAAAAATTGCTTGCCTGCTGATTACCGTGCGCTTGCACCGTGACGATAGGGCTGCCACTGCCCCTAAGTGGAATTACTCCACAATATCCAAACACGCTATTTCCACCCCTATAATCTTCCACACAAGCTTAAAATTCATCTAGCAATTGATTTCAGTTCCGACTTCTTTTATTAACCCTGTAAAGTTCCAAGAAAATCAGCGGCGATGGATTTTGATTTCTATATTGCATTTCATAGGGTTGATATTTTTTTAAGCTCTGTTCTGCATGAAGGACCAAGGGTCTTACGGCCTGACCGCAGTTTAGTGTGAGTTTTATGGTAAGGGTTTATGAAGGAAGCTACAAGTCGCTGCTTTCGGACGTTATTTTATGACTGGGGACTGCTGTTTTAACGGATATCATTATAATGACAATAGGACAAGGTGGGTTAAGGGTTAAATCTTAGTTTTTATCGGCATTATTATCTAACCGTTCACTGGTCAATGGTTTGAGAAACTAGGGCGCGCTTATCGAATCAAGGTATTTTTAAACTTAGCATTTCAAAACCTGAATTACTTATCGCGCGCGGATTACACTGGATAATAAATACTTCCCATTCAAATTCTACTATTAATGCATGCTTTTATTATTTATTTTAATACATCTAATCTACATGATATTCGTAATGTAAACAGAGTGACGGTCCTAAACAAAGTTTAAAAGTTCAAACGCACATGACTGTTAGATTAGGTTTGTGACCGTGCTATTTCGTCACGTTCGTGCCGCGCCTCTCGGTAAAAAACTGATTTTTTAACTGACTGTACAATGCAGATATTTTTAATGGTATCCGAATCGACAGTAACAAAAATATTAAAATCAAAAGTGTCAATTGGGACAATGCGTCCCAATATATTTGGTCCGAATCGACAGCAAGTCGACTTTGCAGCGAGATTCAAACTCTTCCTTTAGCTTAGGATTAATAGCCACTAATCCACGAAAGCCATGTGTTCTAGTCCAATTTGGTTTCACAATGCAGTCACGATTTCGGTAACTGCGTGCCTATCTATCAACCATCCTCAATCAGAAAGTAAATCGGTCAGCACTTGCTACGTAACCTTCAATAAATAACACTCGATAAATTTGGCATAACTGTATTTGTTTATTGACCCTAAACAATGTTATTAATTATTATGTCGGTCTTTGTCAGTTATAATCGACTTAGAAAATAAAACCGGCCAAGTGCGAGTCACACTCGCGCACGAAGGGTTTCGTACCATTTTCTATAAAAACGGCAAAAAAAAACTTGTTTGTTACATTTGTTTCATTTTAATTTAATTATTTATTTTTAAATTGAATATATAACTTAATATTCTGTGAATATTTCAAGCATCTACCTGTTGCCAGTTGGGTGAGGAACCCTAAAAAACAGAAACGCCTCCTTTTTGTTCCGCAAAACGGAACACCGAAAGCACGGAATACCGAAAAACTGTAGACCGAAAGATCATGAAACCGAAAGAACGCTATACCGAAATTTTCTTTAGGGTTTTACGTTACTTTTCTCATACCAATTAAAATATTTTTAAAACTTTTCAGTTCACCCATGTGGGTGAACAAAACAAGTACCTAATTTAGGTTTGGATCAGTCTCTAGGTTTGATAAATAAAGGATTTGACGAATTGCGAAATTGACAAATTAAGCTTATGACTTGTTAAGGATATGGACAAACAAGTATTTGACGACTGTCTGCGTAATCCTACACTCTATGACCCGAATCACATTGTAGCCATCTGACGTTTCGTCGCGTCGTTGGTATTATATAAAAATAATGTTATGTGTAAATTAATGTGATTCTCATCATATAAAATTCATACGATTTGATTGTACTGCACATATATCGCTTCTTGTCTGGTCGTGTCGTGTCAATAATATGTTTCCTGATTTAATGTATTTTTAAAGTGCTTGATCTGAAATTAGTTATTAACCAAATTTCTTACTAAGTTATTAAATAAAATAATAAATGTAAGTACAATCAAGTAATGGAATCAATTTAGAAATAGTATACACAATTGAAACAGTCGAACTGACTGAAGACTGTTGCAAACAATCTACATTTAGCTCAACTGATTTATATTCTTTGTTGATTTTCTGAGTTGAGCAATGAGAACCAAAATAAGTTTGATAAGGTAGGGCCCCGTTGCGCAATTTGCTCAACTGAGTTGCGCAATTGAGTTGCACAAAAGGGACCTCGCGAAAATTACATATTAAAAAGTAACTCGGTCTATCTGTGTGTCTGTCCGTTACCTTTTCAAGCCCAAACGGCTGAACGTATCTCAATAAAATTTGGTAGGGAGGTAGATGGTATCCCGGGGACGGACAAAGGCTACTTTTTATCCCGGAAAAGTGCGTACAAAGCCGCGGGCAGCTAGTTAATATTATGATTATTATTCTCCAACTTTGTTTAGCTATCAACCCAGGATCGCTAATCGTCAGCTAACGAACCTCAATAAGCTTTTTTATTACTAATATGAATATTCATCACTACTTCACAGCTGAGATGTTTGTAGCTTGTTCACTGTAGCTGTTACGATATTTGTATAGGCGGGTTCGACGTTGACGCCTTAAAACCAGAACCCACCTACGCCAGGTCGCGTGTTGCAGATCCGCGCACGATTTTTACACGCATTTTTAATACGCAACAATACGCGGCGCGGTTCTGTCATATAGAAAATTACACCGCGTGCGAATGGGTGTTGGTACTTAGTCGGCGATATGTTAGCGGCTTCACGTGTAGTCAACACACAAAAGCGTCAGGATACGTTGCTGGGTTGGTAAACATTGTCGTCGGCGGCGGCACGAAATCAGCAACTTTTAATATATAAGAGAAGATAAGTCGCGGTGCGCCCGTAATTTTTACGGACGTGCTTGAAAAAAAAAAGAAAGTGCTGCCGACATAACGTCGCGGACAAGGACACAAGAAGTCGGCGGGCAGTGTTGCTGACATAATTGTTCTGTCATATAATTCTCTGCTCATAAACATTACGGTTTATGAGCTACATCCCGCTGACAGATGCACATACATCGGACGCTTAATTGGGACGTTGCTGCCCCAGTTTGCACCCTTTGGGTACAGAAAGCTTCAAAAGCTAGCTAAGTGCACCAGCCGTTCTGAGTTTAGCTGTTGCTAAAGCTCATTAAATCATAAAATTCGTGGTCTGATATAGGGATCCTCTGAACTTTGTATAATGGTAATCGGTCGGTTGTTGTTTAATTACCCGGGGAGTGGGAAACTCAGCCTGATTGTATCTTAATCAAATTGTATTAGATGGTTTTCAGAAGCCGAGCAATTTAGTTTTAACTGACGGAAAGAAGGTTCTCAAGTCGACGCATATTTTTTTATTTATGTTGCCACTATAGCAGCGCCTCGCAGTTTCACCCGCGTAGTTCTCGTTCCCGTGGGAATTCCGGGATAAAAAGCCTGCCATGCCTATGTGCTATTACAGACTATACTCTATCTCTGTGCCAAATTTCATCCGATCCGTTTGGCGTGATTGAGTAACAAACATAGGTTTTCGTTTTTGACACGACAAAAATTAAGGTTTTTTTGTTATAGTGCTTACCCGCACTTTGAGTATCTCTAAGAAATGAAATAAGTTCCCAAAAATGTTCGGTTTCGGTGGGACTCAAACCCGCGCCCCACCCTAATGAGCCGGAGCCACCAGCGCTATAGTCCGTAAGAGGTCCCAAAGATTTTCGGCTGAACCGACTAAGGGTTTCGTGGCTTAGTTGGACAGAGCACACCCGTACTTAGGGTGTGGCGCGGGTTCGAGTCCGGCCGAAACCGAAAAATTTTAGGGAACTTATTTCATTTCTTACGACAATAATTTTTGGCATAGTGGAAGGCAGAGAGTCTCGCTCTAAAAATGGGGCTTATTAATCGGTGTTAGGTTTGATTCCTGCCCTGAGTTTTTAAATTTATTAATAAAATGTTTATCAAATGAGGTACATGCTTAGATCTTTCCTTAAGTTCCAATGTTTTATTTTCACATATATGTCGTCCCGCATATGTGTTCATAAGGGAAAATATATTGGGACGCAATAGTTATTTGGGCGTGGGATTCACATAATATATCCCCCAATCACAAGGCGGAGAAAACACGTGAATCACGGGCTAGCCCTAAGAAAAACCCTCTTTTCCATACAATATGGAAATCTTTTCATGAAGAGCTGTTTTAGATGGTTGAACTCTCTTCCGTTCTAAGGAACGTAAAAACGGCACAACCATCTACGAGTGACCTCCTGATATTTACTGTACCTGTAGTAAATACAGGTTCTTACCACGATTCTTACCATACATTAGGTAAATGATGGTCATAATTGAAATGATGTTAATTTTAGGGTTATCTGTAGAGCACCGGCTGAACTTTAGCCGACTTGTTCAGGTTAGCTATTGCATGGTACATAACGTAGTCATTGCAAAACTCGAATGGTACTTACGTGACCTGAAAGCTGGTGAGTATCTGGCCTACGCATCATAGTAGGGCCTACTGTATGGCAATGTTTGGCCAGATACTCACCAGCTCTCGGGTTACTGCAGACAGTTGCAAACAATCTAGAGGTACCTCGAAAATTAAGAATTTCCTTGACGACGATAATATTTTGTGTCACCGTCAAAGCTTACAATGGGTTGGGTTACATAGTCAAAATTATCAAGATTATAGCAGGATCGCAAGTATTGAAATTAAATTTAATAAAAATAAAAACATTTTGACTTTGTTACACATACAGTCCAAATTATCACGATCCTAGTATCGCAGGATCGCAAGTATTAAAATTAAATTTTATAACAATAAAAATATTTTGACTGTGTCACACACACTCAAAATTATCACGATCTATCGCAGGATCGCAACATACAGTCCAAATTATCACGATTCTAGTATCGCAGGATCGCAAGTATTAAAATTTAATTTTATAACAATAAAAATATTTTGACTGTGTCACACACACTCAAAATTATCACGATCTATCGCAGGATCGCAAATACTGAAACTAAATTTAACAAAAATAAAAATATTATGACTGTGTCACACACACTCAAAATTATCACGATCTATCGCAGGATCGTATGTATTGAAATTAAATTTAATTACACAAGTGATTATATCGTTGAATTAGCTAGAGTGAATTCGTGTTTCTGTTTTTACCAGTACCTACGGGCCCTGATCAAAAGATGTTTTAAACGGTTCTAAAGCTTCTTGGAATCTCTAAAGTTTTTAAGCTAGACGTTTTTGAACACTTTTATTTTAACACGTGCAAATTCACTTAAAAACGGGCGAAAATTCAGCAATTTTCGAGTGAAATTGGAAAACTCAACACGTGCTTAGACCTCTTGAAAACTATTTGCTAATGGAAACGTGATGAAGGGCTGATAAGGAAGGTACCTACTTGACTGCTCATTCAGTTTGACACGTGCTAAACGGATTAACTAGTCTCTATTTTAACGAGGATAAAGTTCATTTTATGAGTGTATAATGAGTTTTGCTAGCTGTACGAAATACAAAAAAGTTTTATGAAGACTAGACTTAGTTGTTATTGTTATTGAGTTCAGAATAATTGCTCGTTTTTGGCTGCTAACTGTACTACAGTGTGTTAATTTAAAACATTTACGTTCAATTATTCATTGCAGCATTCTGCCAACCCTACCTCTTCAATTAACACCTGGATAAAGATCTGAACAGCACTTTTCCAAGTGCACTTTCCACCTCTCCTCGCCACTTTTCCTTTGAATGGGTGTAAAGGGGAGATAGGGGTGAAAGTGGTGAAATATTTTTGATGATTTCCGTAGATAGAGGAAGTGGGTTTTAAGAGGCACTTAGGGTGCTCAGTTAGGGGTGAATTATTAAGTTCGTTAGGCACAAGCTATTTCTGAAAGAGGAAGAAAAGTGTCTAATGCCTTAACTAGACGCGTTCTAACCATTTCTTTTAAGTTTCACCATAAGTTTTATTGAGGCTTGTTCATAAATTGTTCAAATTGGAGGAATATGACTAATGAATAAATCAAGAGATAAACATCTTTAGCAGTTTTGATTGTTCACGATTATTTTATAAATTGGTAGAGTTTTTCCACTCTTAGCTTGCGCATTACAACATGCACTAAAATCACATTTAGACGAAATTAAACTAACCAATCTATTGTCAAATCGCAAATGCTAATTGGTTGTTTGTTAAAATATGTTTGCTTGTTTTCATCGAGCGATGCTAAGAACCCCTTGAACGTTTTCTGTGGCAGACCGAATGTCAAAATATCGGTCAACTCGACCGGGTTTTCTAACCATTTTTCGGGAAACTGACTATAATCTGCTAATTATTAAATTAAACATGAAATTACTCCAATACTTTTAACAAAAAAAAAATAAGAAAATAGTTGTAATTGTTTTCTTTTGTAACTATATTAAAAAAAGTTACTAAAATAAAAAATAAAAATGTAATTGTTTTATTCTGATTTATTTTTTTTAAAAGATTGTACTAAAATTACACTCCAAATTTTTTGTAGTACTTATTTTGTATAGTAAAAAAAAGCGGCAAAGCGACGTGTAAGTTTAGAGTAGAAAAGCTCTACCTAACTCTCACGGTTTCCCTCCATATGTCAGCTTCCTTCCGCTGGTATTCTGGTATGAATGAATGACCATTGACTGTTTCTAAACGGCAATGGCGGCATTCTACTCTACATTAGGGTACTAATTATCAATGGTAAATAATTGACCTATTAGTTAGACCCGATAATAATGCATTAGAATCAGTATATAAATAATAAATAAATAACTAATGCTGGACAATTCACACAGCATTATTTAGCCCCAAGTTTAGCAGAGCTTGTGATATGGGTACTAGATAACTGATATACATAATGTTATTATACATTATATAGATAGATATATACATAAAAAACGACCAGAACACCCTGAACAAATATCTGCAGATCGTACACACATTTGTCCCGAGGCGGGAATCGAACCCGCAACCTCCTGCGTCGCAAGCAGGCCTTCGCCCAGCGCGCCACCGAATCGTCAATATAAAAAAATATATGAAAAAAAATGTTTTTACTTAGATTAGCTAAATAGTATTTTTTATATTTATGTATGTCTTTCATTATTATATTAAAACTAGTGTTGCTACAAAAACATTTTTTTTCATATATTTTTTTATATTGACGATTCGGTGGCGCGCTGGGCGAAGGCCTGCTTGCGACGCAGCTATTCATATAGCTTTTGATTTTTATCCGGGTAGATATGGGAAAAATCAATGTCAATCTGAAAATAATAAATGGGTTCAGTATAAAATAAATAATGTAGGTCATAATCCTTACGATTCCTTACTATCCCACTAATATTATAAATGTGAAAGTTTGGATGGATGGATGTTTGTTACTCAATCACGGCAGAACGGCTGAACGGATCTGGATAAATTTTGGCACAGACATAGATTATAGTTTGGAATAGCACATAGGCATATTTTATACCGGCATTTGAAATGAAATGAAATTTATTTATTGCATAGAAACACAGACAAAAAAATACCGAAAACAATCATTTTTCTAAATTTAGCTAATAGTTTCTTACTTAGACTAATCTATTTTCGAGAATTTTATTTTAGTTTAATAAAATTCTCGAAAATAGATAAATAGGTGGATACGTGAGAGGCGACTAAGGGACATACACCGGGGGGCGGGCAGCAGCGCCTCTTGCAGAATAGATCTACCACCGAACTGCGATCCCCAACCCGCATGCCCAGCGTGGGGATTATGGGCATTACCCCCCATGAGATTATCAGGTGATTATCAGGGGGAGGCCTGCGTCCAGCTGTGGACCAAAATAGGCTGTTGAGGCAGTAGTATAACATAGAAGCTACTCGTTAAGGAACCTTCTCATTAGAGCACCTAGGTATTTATTACATAGATTACGTAAGCAACGCATCAGTGATATAACTACTGCGGATAATGTGTACTTGTCTGCAAGGTTGCTGTTAATGATTGCAAGCACAAGGTAAATCACGTCTCATCACTAGTGTGGGGACTTGTCGATGGAAATATATCGATGATTACATCTTTTAGGAAAAAATTGTGTTAGTGGGTGTCGTACTCACTAACACCATTTTTTGATGATCTCAACTGCGGAGTAACTTATTGTAGACTAGCATAAACATTTATTTTTGTTTTAGGATTTTATCCATACTTGCATCATAAATTCGAAAGTAACTCTGTCTGTCTGTTACCTTTTTACGCCTAAACGGCTAAATGGATCTGAATGAAATTTGGCACAGGTAGACGGTATCCTAAGGACGGAGATTAGTTACTTTTTATCCCTGTAAAGTTCGTGCGAAGCCGCGGGCAGAAGCTAGTTCGAGTGATTTGCAAAAAAAAGTACAATCAAATGATGATTCATTTTTTCCTTTACCTAACAATATATTTTTAATGTTTTTTATTCCAATTTTCGATAAAACGGAAGCGAAACCTATGCACTATTTAGGTACAACCTATTGCGTTGAATTTGCATAAAATGATCCAAATCTAACGTAATGTCTATTCATTATTCTAAAAATATGAATATATCGAAATCGATAGAATTATAATCATAAATATACATACATCTCTAGCTTGAGAAAAAAGATCTCACGGTTCTGCCGGCGATGATGCTGTGTGTGACGCATCATGGTAAGGAGATAATAAAATAATAAAGACATTAATACTGACTTTTATGCTATTAATAGTTTTCTTACATCCTTTAAAACTATTCCCCGGTATTCATATTAATTTATTTAATTGCAATCACTGTGTACATTTTTCAGGTTACATTTTTCAGGTCAGGGTATTAAGGTAATGTTTAAGAGACACAATGGCCCACCATTGTGTCTCTTAAACATTATATATACAATAGGGCGTAGCAAAAGGTATTAAGAGTAGCAAAGGTATATGGTGTATGTAGACGTCTGGTTAAAGAATAATTTAAAAGTTGTTTTATGAATTTAACATTTAATTTTGGTTAAATCGCAAGTAGGGGGAAGAAAGCCTATTCCTTTCAGTGGGGCAGCAGTGATTTTAATGACTAGCCTCTGCCCATGGCTTCGCACGCGTTTGCTGGATAAAAAGTAATCCGTGACATTATATCTATCTTATTGCAAAATTTCAAAAGTTAATTTCGCTCCTGTAGAGTATTTATTGATTCTTGAATATAACAATAACTTTCGCATTTTTAATGTTAGTCCAAAGTTAATAATTATATGTTCGTGTTTTTTATTATTCAGTCTGAGCCATCCCACTTCCAGGGCAAAGCCCTCCTATGTCGTCGATTACATTTCAATTGGCGTAACTGAAAAATACGTAAAATGAGTTTAAGAAAAATTTAAAAACTATACTCAATTCTCACAACATTTTACGTATCGCCAATTGCACCAAAAGGGAAAAAAAACTGAAGCACTATACTCGTTTTTTTGCGCTTTCGAATGGCATATTTAAAAAGTCAGTTACGTTTCGCTGCACATTTTAGCTGCAAATTTTTCAGATTTCCTTACAAATTATTTCATAACTGCAATATTGCAAAAAATCTTGACTGCAAAATAGTGCAACTGCCATAAACATAAAAATTTGGTTACATCAAATAAGGCTTCTAAAGACAAACTTCATATTTTGCCAGAAAATTCAATAAATAATTATATAAATTAATATTGATATAGCTTTTCTGTCAAAACAGATCCAAAAAAGGTCACATACGAATTAAGTTATGTTCAAATGGAAAAAACTTTAAACGCTTCTACTGAAAAGTCGTATTTTGTTAAATTTTTTTTTTCAATTAAACCTGCAACCAACGATATACGAGTACCTACCTAACCTTCCACAATTTATAGTTTTTTACTGCTTATAGACAAATGATCCAGTCATCGGTATTTATTGAAAATAAATTAAATAAACAATTGAAACGAAATTCAATAAACAATGCGATGAAATAACTCCTGTAACAATACTTGTTTACTGAGGAGATAAATAATAAATTTGTTATTATGATTGACATTCTTTTCAACAATTCTTGTCTATGATCTAATAAATAATCATAATAAAATATGTAACGATGACTCGAACCATAGATTCTTTTCTGTCTTCACAATTTTATCAATCTATTTCTTGGAAGCCTCGTAAAGTATGGTTTTTACCCGACTACTAACGGAAGAGGGTTTTGTTTTACAATTTTAAACGGTATATATGAATGTAGCGAATAAACTTAAAAAATACTGAACCGATTTCAAAACTTCTTTCACCATTAGAAAGCTTACTTTTCAGGGAGTGAAATAAGCCTATTTCACTAACATAGCCATTTTTTATCCTAGAATTCTCACGGGAACAAGAACTGCGCAGGTGAAACCGCGAGGCGCTGCTAGTAAATAAATAAAATACTAGGTTTATCTAAGATAAGCGTTGCGTTACGGCGATACGTTTCGACAGGTTTACACATTATTTGCAGCTACCCTCACTAGGTTTTCTAAACTAGGGATGTCCATCTGCACACTCGGTCGACACACAACACTACCAGTGTCCGCGACGCACTGAGAAACCGGTCTACGACGAGTACATTTTCATCAAACATTTGAATCCAGTTATAGCAAAATGTACTCGTCGTAGACCGGTTTCTCAGTGCGTCGCGGACACTGTTAATGTTGTGTGTCGACCGAGTGTGCAGATGGACCTCCCTAGTTTAGAAAACCTAGTGAGGGTAGCTGCAAATAATGTGTAAACCTGTCGAAACGTCGGGAAAAATAGGTAAATAACCGCGATAAATACCCGTTAAATAGTATTAATAATTATAGTTTTAATTTAATTCTATTATTTGATTGTAATTTTCTTTGTTAATAAAGATTATTATCTGCTTAGAATTTCTAGTGTACATATTAATTTATTTTATTATAACTAATAAGTCCCACAGACTCCACAGAGTAACTAAATACTTACCCCGATATTAAAATGGCTACAAAAAGACAGTAGTTAGTATGTACTTACTTACGAGAAAATGACCATTTTGCATAATGGGTCTGTCTCCAAAGACATATTTGAGAATATACCGAGCTATCACAGAATGTAACACACGACAATAAAAGAAAATTGCTTTCCTATTGCATTGTTTTAACTACCACTAAATAACTTGAAGAAAGCAAATGCGATCCTCTGCACCAGCCACTGGGAATACAGTTGTCTCTTTCAGTTCTATCGCCAGTTATTCAGTTAGACAGAGATGGTGGTATACGTGAAGTGTTTTTTGAGATAGTCCGAGGCAATTGGCGATTTCCTCTATTAATTAAGCATCTAAGATTCTAGATAAAGCTGTTTGTACAAAACATTTCGACGGTCGAGATACATATCTATTGAATGTTGATAATCTAGTTTTTATAGCACAGGTAGTTTGACTTGTAAGTGAAATTGAACTTTTTTTGCATAGATTTTAGGAATAATTTTGCTTGTTTTGTGGACGGATCAATATCAGTGCCTTTAGTGAAGTTGTTAAAGGGTTTAATTTGTTGCAAGTCGTTAAAAAGTATTAAATTAATGACGTGTAATTACTTATTGGAAACAATGTTCGTAAATTACAAAAGAGTAGGGGCAAAATTCATCCGAATTAAACTTAGTTAAAAATCGAGTTCAAAGTTTTCATACGATGCTCCCTGCCCAGCTGTCAGGCCTTATCCTTAACCGAGTTAAGATCTAATCGCCTTTACGGAGCTCCGTCAAAACGGGTCATATACACTATACAGAGCGTCCCACGGATGCCTCCTCATGCCACATGGAGGGAAAGTACCTTGAATATTGTAGATGGAACATTTTACTGAAAGAAGACATTATTTGAATTAAAAAAAACAATTTCAACTGCATTCATAGATATTTAAATAATTACATGGTTGAACCGGGAATCGAACCCGTTACACGAGAAAAATAATCAACGGTCCAGAAAAATAATCATCGGTCGGTCATAGATTTAAAAAAATCTTTCATCATTAGAAAGTTTACTTTTCAGGGAGTGACATAGGCAAAGAAATTAAATAAGTTAAAGAAATTTACGATTTCGGCGGGAAAAAACAAATGGGGATATTATTTAATATCTTAGAGATTACCCAGAGTGCGACATCTTACGTACTAAATATAATACAAAAACCTTAGTGTCATAGACTATATTTTTTCACGGAACCTCCACGGAATTCAAACGGGAACGGAAACTACGCGGGTGAAACCGCGAGGCGCTGCTAGTAATATCATACATTCGAAAGAAGAATATATATATATATACATCATTTAGATATAAGGATTATTTATGTTATTATTTTTAAGTGCAATAAAGAATTCATTCATTCATTCATTCGAAAGAATCTCTGTCTGTCTGTTCCCTTTGCACTCCTAAACTGAACGGATCTTAATGAAATTTGGAAGGGAGATAAACAATGTCCTGGGTCACACCACAGCTTACTTGAAAAGTGCGTGCGAAGCCGG
Organism: Eupithecia exiguata; assembly: GCA_947086465.1. Classification (NCBI taxonomy): domain Eukaryota; kingdom Metazoa; phylum Arthropoda; class Insecta; order Lepidoptera; family Geometridae; genus Eupithecia; species Eupithecia exiguata. Next base: position 3,991,169 of record OX352246.1, read on the forward strand.
GGGCAGCTGCTAGTACAGTATACTTCTCGCTGACCTGAATTTATTTTCCGTTAAACTTAAATGAGTTTTTTATCATCAGTCAATCAAATAAATATATTTTACCCCTTGGCACGTTCCGTTAATTGATCATTCATTATTAACCCTTCCATAAAGGGGCTGATCAAAGGGTTGATGGAAGGGCTGATCATTTCAAGCAGATGCATGATTTTTGGTCAAGCATCGCTTTAATTCCGTATTGTGATCGTAATTGCTTAGTTTTTGTATCGCAACAGCTGGTTTACGATTAATTGGATAAAAAAAGTGAAGATACTTATTTTCAAAGTTTTTATTTCAATGTAAATACGTAAATTGGTGATGAAAGTATTTTATTTTTAACGTTACCCTTCTTAAAGCTTGTTTTATTCTACGAAACCCTCTTAAAAAAAAATATCAGTTAGTCTTATTTTATTCACTGAAAACGGTGAATAAAAAACACTTTCAATCGCTATTTTGGCGTTTGAATTTAGAACACACCAATATATTTGAACTCCATCTCACTGCTATACAGCCTCCTTGCGCTAAAACTACTTAATACAAACTCCTTGTGCAAATAACTCCTCGAAATTTGATTGGTCCACATTTTCTACAAGGAGTTTAGCATTATAATAAAATCTGATCGATTTTTCCCGAGAATGACGATCAGAATCAGAATATGGAAGTAAATGTACTAAATAAAACATTTTGAACTTTCGGACATGATTTTCTTTCGAGTTATACTTATGTAGTTGTAATTCCAACCAGCTGTTTTCTCCATGCCCCATTTTATGGGCGATATCTTGTTATAAAAATATGTACCTACTAATTACGTACCTATTGCAAAAAACGTGTCATAGATAAATATTTCATATAGATAGACAACCGATAATGATTCAAAATAGTTGAAATCAGTAAAATAAAACCGGCCAAGTGCGAGTCGGACTCGCGCACCGTTCTATGAAAACGGCAAAAAAATCACGTTTGCTGTATGGGAGCCCCCTTAAATATTTATTTTATTCTGTTTTTTTAGTATTTGTTGTTATAGCGGCAACAGAAATACATCATTTGTGAAAATCTCAACTGTGTAACTATCACGGTTTATGAGATACAGCCTGGTGACAGACGGACAGCGGAGTCTTAGTAATAGGGTCCCGTTTTACCCTTTGGGTACGGAACCCTAAAAAGATCTAGCGAATAGCCATCTATGTACGTAACTACTTAACGTGTGAGTTAGTTATGTACGTATACAAACATAAAATTTCTAAATAAAATTCCCGCTGCACACCCTGTAAGGCTTTTAGCTAATTATCGTACATTACCACAAATTATGTAGTTAAATATCTTAGTGTCAGAAATGCAGTCTGGTGTTTTGAAATGTGCATGTAAATCATACATTCCTAGGTAGTTACATAATATACCTGCCTGCCTATGTAGAATCGGACAATACTGTGTAATTTGTCGCTTAACGCATTCACTGCGAAGTCTCCCGGCGGCGGTGGTGGATTTGGTGCATGGACACGTGCGTCCGGGGCCATGGAAGTGTTGTTCGCGTTGTTGGACGTTTGTTATATTATCTTTAGACCTAGTACACATGCAAGCAATAAAACTTTGAGTATTGAGAAGTGTTAGAAAAACTGATAACGATAAATATTAAATTAAAAAAAAAACGATTAAAATAATGCATACCTATACCCTATTCTTTCAATTATGTAAATATTAGAACTAATTTGTTTATATTCTTTGATTATAATTTTCTTTGTTAATAAAGATATTTTATTTCCTTTTTATTTATGTGCATATATTATAAGCCTTGGTCATCCCACAGCTGGGCAAAGGCCTCCCCCACTCTTCAGTCGCAGTCGGCCCGGAATTGCTTCAATACGTCCCACCATCGTTTAGGTCTCGTTTATCCTTTAGGTCTACCGCGACACCTTCTCACCTGGTCAGGCTGTCATTCTGTGTCTACCTTAGCTCACAGCTCTCTTGGCGCACGGCAACCGTGACCAGCCCGATCCCACTTTGGCTTTGTGTCTGAGAGCATAGTTCGGTGTTGCGAACTCTGTTCGTTAGTTGGACCAAAATACTGCGCTCCTTCTTCACCCTCAACAGCCTATAATGGTCCACCGCTGGACACTGGCCTCCCCCTGATAATCGCCATATTGGCTTTTATCTCGTGGGAGGTAATGCCGATTATCCCCACGCTAGGCAAGCGGGTTGGGGATTGCAGTTCGGTGGTAAATCTATTCTGCAAGAGGCGCTGCTGCCCGCCCCCCGGTGTATGTCTCTTTGTCGCTTCTTACGATGCCTGCGGGAAGAGTTGGGTTGTGTAAATTCTAAGCCGGCACCACACGGGTCCATCGCTAGATGGCAAACCTTCATTTTGAACTTCTGAAGTTGCGTCAATGACCAAGTTTGCGCACCATGCGTTAGATTACATTATTTAAATCAAAATATAATCTCAACCAACCCTATTCATTATCCATAGTCGATTATAATAATAACGGAAGTGTAAATCGGAAACTGGGGCAGGAAGGGTAGTGCACGTGCCCTTCGAGTGACATGTGCAGCTCACGTGTAACTCTTTAGGGTGAAAGTGAGGGTGGACTGATTCAGAGTGAGCTATGGGGGTGTGTAGACAATGAAGGGGTTTTGAAGGGTAAACAAAGAGTTAATGTAACAAGTAAGGTAGGCACTACGTGTTTTGTGTCGGGGTATAAAGGGAAACAGAGAACATATAAAAAAATTATGTATTAATTAATCTCTGTACAACAAATAATTTGCCTAATCTCGATAATATATAATAATATAGAGCATAAATATTTTTATTAGTCGAGACCCTTACATAGGTCCGTAGGGTACCAAGGCTCTCCGGGTTTTCTTAAAATTATCTGAGCGTCTGGTCGAAGCGACGCGTGACCCGAGAGCTGGTGAGTATCTGGCGCAGCGCATCAGCATTGCCCAAAGACATTGGTATACAGCTGCAGCGGGGCAATGCAGCCACGCTGGCTGCTTGGGGACACTTTCGACTGGTATTAAATATATGGATCAGTTGAGCTACCTTTAAATTGTTTGTAAAAGCATGCATCTGTCTCAATTGTTTCAAATTGTTCTAATTCAATTATATATTTTTGACTAACTTTATAAACATTTTCAACAAAAAGATGTATCGAAAAAAATATTTATATCTAATGTAACACAAATCAAAACGCTGCAAGTCTGTATGCTTTGCCGTTGCTTAAACGATCATGCCAGTTTTATTGGAACAATTTAATTCAAAAGGAGATTCAAGATATTTTAATTGTAATCAGTTGGAGAGACAATGCAGCTATCTCCTTGGCGTTATCAGAGGATCTGAAAGCGCAGCAAGCGGACCGAAACGCACCGTTACACATCGCGTGAGGGGCGCCCGCGCAGGCGGCACGTCACCTTGGAATCCTTTATATCATATACCTATACCGTTTTTCAGGTGTAAAAAGTCTGTGTTAATCCAGCCTAAAACCAAATTGACCTCTGTGGCGCGGTGGGCGAAAGTCTGCCTGCGACGCAGGAGGTTGCGGGTTCGATTCCCGCCTCGGTCCTCGGTCGCCATTTTTCAGGCATAAAAATAATAAATATAAATCAGTTCACTCTTCAAGAAGAAATTGAAGGGTAAGTAAGTAACTAAGTCAAATTTGAGGACGTCGGACGACGAGGCAAGTTGCCTCGTCGTCCGACCACACCACGCGTTACCTCAGGCAACGCGTGGTGTGGATTTCCCTTTAGTACTTAGGTATCCTATTATAAACAAAGGTTCAAGATAAAAAGGCATTAACAGTTTTTAAGACATGTGAGAAAACCTTTTCACTGAACAACCTCCGGTTTCCAAAATGACGTAAATTTTAAAAAGCGTGAGATCTTGTTTCAAAGGCCTTATTTAAAACATACAGTAGGTATACTTAATGTAAGGTATTAAGTGAATGACAATTGCATTTGCCCTGTCTCGAACCGGGCACGTATGTAAACGAAGTCACACGGTTGACAATAGTTATATTTTATATTTTATTTATTTATTTTATTTATTTATTTAACTTCTACTGTAGATTGTTTGCAACAGTTTGCAGTTAGCTCAATAGTTTCAACTGTAAATTAGTATTAACAACTGAACTAGTGTTCAAATTTGTTTCTATTATTTGATTGTACATAATTGTTTTTGTTAATAAAGAATCATTAACATTAACAGTTCCAACTTCTACGAGAACAAGTTACCTTTTTACAAAAATTGCGTAGAATTGAAGAATAGGTGTCCATTCGATACCACGTATTGACGCCACTTCGTTGAATAGTCTAACAATGGAAAACCCTATATAATCTTAAAGAAATAGAACTGACAAAGGTCTAAAGCGATTGCATAAACGAACTTTAACTATCTACACACAAAATGTTTTACGGGAGAGAGAGAGAGAGAAGCCATTGACTCCTGAAATACATACCTACCTAATGCAGACTGTTGCTAACAATCTACAGGTAGCTCAACTGATCCATATCAATACCAGTCGGAAGCGTGTCCAAGACGCTGGCTGCATTTCACCGCTATATGGCAATGCTGATGCGCTGACCAGCTCTCGTTTATATTATTTGTTCGGGAGTCAATGAATTCACTTAAATTATTAATAATATATGTTTACTTGTGCCACATAAGGTGCAATCCCGTCGAGATCGTAAATTTTTGGGATTTATTAATTTCCACATAAATGTTTTTTATTTTACTTTTTACTTTCTCGGGTCAGTACCTACTAGAGAGTTCAACCAATGACATTAAGCGGTCTAGATAACAACAAAAACCTATTCCACCCTGATGGCTTCTAATGGCCGGTTACCTTAACTAAGTACAACCTAGATACGAATTCCATTCATACTCGAGTGCTCCGTAATGCTGGTTATGTGAGGAGTGCCAGGTGGCATCACTAGTGCAATTTTCCCCTCAATTTGATACGTGCTTTCTGATTGTAGAGTTCCGCATTGGGGGACAAAACGGGGGAATTGGTTCCGGGTAACGGAGGTCTTTTAGAAATGTTAGTTGCGAAGATCTTTATTGTAGTGGGTTCGTTTAAGAGAACTCTTTATTCGATCAGAACGCTTCGGGACTTCTATTTTTTTCATAATTTATTAATCAGGTTTCATTCGGTTCTAATAACTCATTTGAATATCTTTGGGGCTAGATGATGAATTCTATTATAAAAAAAAGAAAACAAACAAAAAAAAATATTATCAAATAATTATTGAAAAACCTTTGTATTTGACGTAATAAATATTTTTAGGGTTCCGTACCCAAAATGTAAAACGGGACCCTATTACTAAGACTCTGCAGTCCGTCTGTCTGTCTGTCACCAGACCGTATCTCATGAACCGTAATCCATGACAGTTAAAATTTTCACAGGATGACGTGTTACCGTTGTCGCTATAACAAAAAATACTAAAAAAATCAGAATAAAATAAATATTTAAGGGGGTAAAAAACACGTATGTTGTATACATCAATACCTTCGTGCACAAGTCTGACTCGTGCACTTGGCCGGTTTTTATTTTATCTACTGATTCTTTACATTTTCGTCTCCCTCAGTGTATCAATAGTAAGATTTTTAGTTACATTTGAATCTGCAATACACTTATTACACACAGTCCTCTAGAGATTAACACTTTTATTGCCAACGACGCACATCTGCGAGTCATACTAGCTGCGTCCTGTCCGGACTCCCTGCGGACGCGTCGCAAAGGCTGGGCAGTGAATGCGTTCAAACAAAAAGTGCGTTCGTCTCGGATAGATGACATTACCTTTACGAATACTAAAGACACAAGGAAACGCATCATCGCACACACTTTTTAATAAATCAAAGACAATATGTAACCGAAGACGTCCAAATCTTCCTAACAAAAGATATCCTTTGCCACGTGCCCGTCCATAACATCCTGAGCCATCATCCTCGAAGCTTGTCATCATAGTCCTGGAGTGTCACAGGTCAGGGTATGCTGGTGAAATGGAAGCTATGTGGTCACCCGTTCCGGTGGTAGCTTGATATATGATTCTGGGGGACAGCGTACGGTATAGTGCGATTGACCTCTGATAAAATAATACAATGTAGCTTACTTACTCTGTGGCACACATGACATTATGGTACTTAGAGTAAAATATTACTACTTTATTGGTAATTAAACACATTGTAGTCGAGGAGGTCGGGGCGTAAAAATTTACGCCTACAACTACAGCCGTCCAAGGAAACCCAACATCGGAAAGCCATCAGCTTCCTTCTCCGTATTTTTATCGACTTCAAGACCTCTTAACCTCTTAAATGTTCAGCTATATGTTTTTTTATGTATGTTTATCGATTTGTTCGAAAATTACGGACGGATTTCAATAATTATTTCGCTATTGTTATAGAAAATAATCCCGAATTGGTCCCGTAAGAAAAATATTCCCGTGGGATTCGTTTTTATCCCGTCAAGCTTATAAGACAACATATTTATTTAGAATCACGATTAACTACAACAATTTAGTTGATATCTTCGCCAATTTTGAGGTGGTTCTATTAAAGCTTGACTTGACTTCGATATGTGCGCCGTCGCCGTCAAACGTATCAAAAGCGACATCACAAGATAATTTTCACATCACTCATAGCAAAGGGCCTATACAAGAGGTCTTTCCATTCGTCGTTTCATCAGTGTGTCATCAGAACACCGTTCCCGTTGGGCCATGATGACGCAAATGCTTGCAGAGTCAGAAGTACTAGCGTACTTCTGACTCAAACTTGACCTGACTTGACTTGAACTAAACTTGAAAAAGTTGCGCCGACGACCGTGCTGGTATGATTGCCGTCCTACCTTATATTTGAAGGTACGGCTACGGACTAGCACTAGGGCACCAAGGATCATGTTAAAAATGAGGTAAATACTTATTATTCCTTCCCGCAAGTCTCGTGTACCATACCTTACATTGACAGTTGCCGGAGGGTGCGACGCATGCGCCGGAACGCGTCACGCTCTTGACGACGCGTGCGCATGTAGATCGTCTTAGCAAGGAGCTTTATTACTGCTTTTACGTTAAATAAGAACTGGTATAAATTTTGATATATATTTTTACGAGCCTCAGAAGCAGGAGGAACAGTAGTCTGAACTAATGGGTAAGATTTGAGGGTCTGAAGCAGGTCAGAGTAAAGAAACCAATCATTTGAGGAATCTGGTACACATTTACTCTTAAACAGCTATAGAATTACTTAATCAGGATATTTACAAGCAAGCATTAACAACCACCATGTAAAACCATGAAACACAACAGAATAATCAATTAGATGGTTTTTATGCAAATTGACCAATTCTTTTCCAAAGTTATATTGAGTGACGGAAGGTTTTGCTTTTCTAATCGTTCGACAGGCTATCTATGCTCTGTGATCAAGGAGTTATCCTAACAATATTTATAAAATACACCTGGAGCAGTTTGGCTATCTGCAGACAAAAATTTTAGAGCTGATCCCGCTTTTTAACCGAGGTAACGAAAAACAAATGAGGAGGTAGTTCTATGTTCGGTTGTCTGTATATTTTTTAGTATGTTATTGATTTCTCCGTTAATTGGACCAAAAATGTATTATTAATAGTCTCAGATCATTTTACTTATATATAATTTAAATTTTTATTGTTTTTTCATTTGCCATTCGACCTCCTTCACCTGTGGACAGTGGCACTGGCATCATGCAGGGCGATGCAAGCAGCGGAACGCGTCACGCCATCGGCGCGTGCGCAGCATGTGTAACTGTCTTTAATTGTAGTGCAACGATGGACGCTGAGCTTTATGTTAAGGTTGAAATAACGACAAGGAGTCGTGAACGGATGGTAGACATATGTACATTTGTTTGACTTAACTCAATCGTACAACCCTTCATGACTCCAAGATTTTTCCCTTACTTAAAGATAAAGACAATTTCGTTTATTACACAAGAACAATAAATAACAACGGCAAAAATTAAGGCTAAAACTAACAATCTCACTAATCTCACTATCTCACTAATATTATAAACGTGAAAGTTTAGATGGATGGATGGATAGATGGATGGATGTTTGTTCCTTTATCACGCCAGAACGGCTGAACGGATCTGAATGAAATTTGGCACAGAGATAGATTATAGTCTGGAATAGGACATAGGCTACTTTTTATCCCGATAAAATGGATGGTTCCCGTGGGATAGATTTGTTTTAATTTTTCATAGAGCTAACTTAGACATATACTACCTATAACATACGACCTACTGTCATTATCAACCCACTATTTTATGTCATCCGTCAGTTTGTCCTGCCTGTCATGCTCTCTGGAGTGTCATGCCATTACAACAAAACAATTCAAAATTTCAAATACGAAATGAAATTAAAATGTGAAATTATATAGTAGCAGCATAAATAAAGCAAGAAAACTCAGTAAGAAGAAACTCCTCATCAGTACACGTACATAATATGAACCGTTGTGAAGATGTTTGGCTAAGGCACCTAAACGCCAAAAATATTGAATGGATCAAGTTGAATTTTTGCATGTTCCTACCAACGCTGCACATAGGAGACAGGATTAAGAGTTTTAATCCCAAATAAGCCTACAAAACGTTTTATTTAATTTTTAAAGATGAACCAAATCTAACATTAATGCGTAAGAGATATCAGCGAATTGCGATAGTGGAACCTCTTGCTACGACATCAGCGCAGACTTATTTTGAGGAATATTGATGAAAGAGCCCTCAGAATGGCTGGAACAACGGTAATACCGCGCTACGGAGTCACTGGAACCTTTCTCCATCTGTGATAGTAAAAATCCGTAGGAACTTCCGCTCTTTTCAGTGCTATACCAGTAAATAAGCAGTGTGTGATGTTGTGGTGTATTGTTTTGGTGCCGTGGCGTAAATACTGCAAAACGTAGGTACTATTGAAGCAGTTAGTGATAGGTATGCCCGACTTATTCGTAAACAGTGCACCAATGAATGTGTGTTAATAAAATAGTATGATGATAATTATAATTGTTTTCTTTGATATAGGTACTAAAAATATTTAATAGCAAGAGAAAATCTGCAGTAGTGAGCAGGAGTTAGCAAACACATAACGTTTACTTAGGCCATGTTCACTGATCAACTAGCAATGAGGTGACTTAGGATGGCAATGTCCCCGTAAGACACAAAAACGGGGGGTTGGGGGGGCGGAGCCCCCCCTTTAAAAAAAACGTTTACTTGGGCCATGTTCATTTATATTTACAACAGGCAGTATGTTCACAAAAACAGTTGTACATTAGAGTGATCAACTAGCAACTAGGTGGCTTCGGATGGCAATGTCCCCGTTAGACAGAAAAACGGGGGGTTGGGGGGGCGGAGCCCCCCCTTTAAAAAAAACGTTTACTTGTATGTTCACAAAAACAGTTGTAGGTAGGTACATTAGAATGATCAACTAGCAATTAGGTGGCTTTGGATGGCAATGTCCCCGTAAGACAGAAAAACGGGGGGTTGGGGGGGCGGAGCCCCCCCTTTAAAAAAAAACGTTTACTTGGGCCATTTTCACTTATATTTACAACAGGCAGTATGTTCACAAAAACAGTTGTACATTAGAGTGATCAACTAGCAACTAGGTGGCTTTGGATGGCAATGTCCCCGTAAGACAGAAAAACGGGGGGTTGGGGGGGCGGAGACCCCCATTTAAAAAAAAAACGTTTACTTGGGCCATTTTCACTTATATTTACAACAGGCAGTATGTTCACAAAAACAGTTGTAGGTACATTAGGATGATCAACTAGCAATTAGGTGGCTTTGGATGGCAATGTCCCCGTAAGACAGAAAAACAGGGGGTTGGGGGGGCGGAGCCCCCCCTTTAAAAAAAACGTTTACTTAGGCCATGTTCACTTATATTTACAACAGGCAGTATGTTCACAAAAACAGTTGTAGGTACATTAGGATGATCAACTAGCAATTAGGTGGCTTTGGATGGCAATGTCCCCGTAAGACAGAAAAACGGGGGGTTGGGGGGGCGGAGCCCCCCCTTTAAAAAAAACAACCTTTACTTGGGCCGTGTTCACTTATATTTACAACAGGCAGTATGTTCACAAAAACAGTTGTAGGTAGGTACATTAGGATGATCAACTAGCAATTAGGTGGCTTTGGATGGCAATGTCCCCGTAAGACAGAAAAACAAGGGGTTGGGGGGGCGGAGCCCCCCTTTAAAAAAAAACGTTTACTTGGGCCATGTTCACATAAATTTACAACAGGCAGTATGTTCACAAAAACATTTGTACATTAGAGTGATCAACTAGCAATTAGGTGGCTTGGGATGGCAATGTCCCAGTAAGACAGAACAACGGGGGTTAAAAAAATTTACTTGGGTCATGTTCACTTATATTTACAACAGGCAGTATGTTCGCAAAACCAATTATGTAACTTGGGAGGGCTAAGTAGGTACCTGTTAGTAAGAAAAACGGGGGAGTGAATGGGCAGGGGTGCCTATTACATTCAGAAATTACCAAGCCGCTTCAATAAATGTAATTTTATAGCAAAAATGATTAAGGATAGTAGTAGTAGGTAGGTAGTAAGTAATACACATCGATACCCAGGAAAAAGCCACAAGTTACCCATTAAGATTTCTCAGTTTGCTACCGCAAGTGGTCTTTCAGGACACGATGTCACGCTAAAGGTCGGCGTTCAAATAATGCTGTTAATTAATATGATACACTACCAAAATTGTGCAATGGAACGCGACTGAAAGTAACTGCTTCACATTGAAATTTTATTGAGGCTGCGATTCCCATTGGATGTGGCTCAGGCGAAAGTGTCTTTAAACCGCGTACACCATTCATCCCTACCCCTGTTGCCGTGTGCTTTGCTTTGACAATTAATAAATCGCAGGGACAGAAATTAGAGGTGTTGACCTAAGTTAGTATTACCATAACATTCTCGGCCTAAGGTCTCATTGGTTTTCTTACGGCCTACTATAATGTGCCCGTCATATTTTTGTGTGCGCTCCAGAGGGGAAAACGTTAAATGTGCCGCTAGGTTAAGAATCATTGCAGGTCTAAGTCTACTTTGACGGTAGACCACCTCCAACTCCACTCCACGCGGACGAAGTCGCGGGAGCAGCTAGTTAATAATAATTAGATTACTTACGGCTTGCGTCTCTTGTCACCGTCTTTAATTAAGTGACTTTCATAATATGGTATATCATTCTTTTCATTTATTATTCATTATTAATCATAAACAGTCCTGTGCACTGCCCACCTTGCGCCTTACATCAGGTTTTTCATAATTACTACAAAATAACCCGACAACTAATCAACCCGCAAGGCGTGGCCACGTCTCCATTCTTCTTGATGAAGACATCATACACAAAATCAAATGAGCTTTTTCAACCGAAATCAGCCGAAAAATGTGAAGTAAGTTGGTAATATTATTTTTGAGTTGGGTGGTCATTTTACACGCGGTTTCGTTGAATAAAGTGGCTAAGTGTGAGTTAGACTTTCACACTAATTGTTCCGAACCATATTCTCTCGTCAGTACCAGCTATTTATGGTTTTTGATTGAACACTTATAGTACTTAGCACTTATATATATACACATTTACAGCAACAAAGAATAACAAATAAAAACTATTAGTCGGCCGTCACCAGAAGGCAGAGTGCCCAGAATGCTGGCAGCATTGCCACGTTGTTGAATGGCAATGCTAATTCGTTGACCTAAAGCCAGCATTACGATCACCTGTGGACTCTATTATGAGTTTCGTAAGGTCTTTGTATATAATTTATTTTTATTGAAAATAAATTTTTACTAAAGACAAAGAAAGTTAGAGTAAATGACACTTTACTATCAGAGATTGTAGATTGTAATTTACAATCGAATAATAGAAACAAATTAGAACTAGTATTCACAATTAAAATAACTACAGAATGTTGCAAACAATCTACAGGTAGCTCAACTGATCCATATTAAATACCAGTCAGAAGTGTGACCAAGACGCTGGCTGCATTGCCCCGCTGCGCTGTATGGCAATGCTGATACGCTGCGCCAGATACTCACCAGCTCTCGGGTCACGCGTCGCTTCGACCAGACGCTCAGATATTTTTTTTAAAAACCGGGGTCGCTTCTTTCCTTACAATAAATAGAAACATAACAAGTATTTGCAACTGAAACAATTGAGCTAACTGCAGACTGTTGCAAACAATCTAGAAGTATATAGATAGTTTTAATTGACTTTGATTGTTAAATAATATTGAAGTAGTCACGGATGCCCAGATGTGTTCATTATAATTTCGATTTAATTTCTTTATCTTTTATAATCGTTAAATTTTGCAATTCAAAGTAGATATTTATGACCTTTTAACGTATGGAAATTAGATAGGTACAAAATAAAATACCTCGCACGTGCCTGCTGCGGTTATTTATATCTTGATCCTTGGTAGCGCCAAAATTATTAGAAAATTACGATTACAAAAATTTCACGAAATCAATCCAATGACTACGCAACCGTTTCCTTTTAACTGACAGATCGAAAAACAAAAGTGGAGGAGGTTCTTTATTTTAACGTCATCATCATCATAGCGCCTATACACGTCCACCTCAGAATTGCTGGACATATGCCTCTCCCATACGACGCCGCGAAGAACGCTCCTGAGCCGCCTCTATCCATCGACTCCCTGCGACCGCTACTACGACGTCGTCGGTCCTCGAGTTGATGGTCTCCCAACACTCCGTTTCGCGTTGCATCGCGGCCGCCACTCGAGAACTCAATGTTTTAATGTATGATCGTCGATTTCTCCGTATATTATGGAACCATTTGGAAAATTCTTTCGCTATTTTATGAAGAAATCCAACCAATCCTGGTGTTTGGTGTGTTGTTTTAGAAGGGATAAGTCTTTGTCTCGAAAACCTTAAAAAATCTAAGGTTTTTTGTTTTAGTTTTACCCGCACTTTGGGTATTTATTCATATGAAATGAAATAAGCTCTCAAAAATTTTCAATTTTGGCGGGACTCGAACCCGCCTCCCACCCTCAGTACAAGTATGATTCAGATCGTATGGATGACTTGGCGCTTCATAAGTGTGGGACTGTAAGAAATAATGAGCTATAAAGAACTTAAAATCAATAATAAATCACTTAAAATACATTATAAATTAGTAACAATCAAAATCAAATACCAAATAACAAATTACTCATTAAAGTATAGTAGTATAGTAACCAAACTTACCAAAACCTCCTCCAAAAAGATTAAATTAAATCACTTGAAACCAGTGTTCATAGAAAATGACGAGGTACGATTTGCGCCAAATAAGTAATTTACCGCAAACCTCCGCTAGTTTTGATCCCTTTAGATTCTAAAGAAAGGGATCAAAACTAGCGTAGGTTTTAGAACGTGGAAAATATAAAAAACCGCAAAATAATTTTAATTTTCTTCGAAATTGAATTGTGGTTCTATTCAAGATCGCAAAAAATTTAAATAATAACCTACTAGCTTCTGCCCGCGGTTTAGCATGCGTCGGTTCTATGGAAATGTTTTAAGCGTCTTTCTATCCCTTGGGAACTGATTTGTGGGATAAAAAGTTGCCTGTTTGATTCCAGGCTTGGAACTACCTGTTTGCAAAATTTCAGCTCGATCCGTTCATTTGTTTCTGCGAGAAGAGATAACAAACATCCAAACTTTTACATTTATAATATTAGTGTGCAAACAAAATCCTGTAAAAGCAACCAAGATATCCAAGATCCCTCACACACATCGGGCCGCATTAGGTGAAACCTGAATCCTTTAAAAGCAACCAAGACATTCTAAGATCAGTCAGCCTTCATGGCGGCGGGGCGTCGCACTTCCGAGGCTGGGCAGAGAATCTTAGCACCAAATCAAAAGGTAGGTATGCTATTTGTCTGATGTCATTTATTGTCTATGGTAAACAATAACTCGCACTGAGATCATTTTATTATGAAAATATCAAGATATGTTGACATGCCTTAATAAAGTGTTAATCTCACTAATATTATAAACGTGAAAGTTTAGATGGATGGATAGATGGATGGATGTTTGTTCCTTTATCACGCCAGAACGGCTGAACGGATCTGAATGAAATTTGGCACAGAGATAGATTATAGTCTGGAATAGGACATAGGCTACTTTTTATCCCGGAATTCCCACGGGAACGGGAACTACGTGGGTGAAACCGCGAGGCGCTGCTAGTTGGTAAATAATAATTAACTATTCCTACTCAAGAATATGTTAAATATTTTTCTCACTGGAAAAACAATGGCATTCTAGTAAAACAAAGCCATTTTTCTAGCGATGATAATCTAATCTAAGTAATTTTATGAGTGTTTTCAATGGCGAAACATAATTATGATAACTCTCCATCTATGGCAGTCGGTAAATAGGTCTCATCATATCGCTTTTATTAGTTCACTGCTGGACATAGGCCTCCCCTATTGAGGTAAAGATGTCTAGGGAAGTTCATGTGTAAAACTAATAAACTGACACTATTATGGCCCATGACGTACATAGACGTCTTCCGGCTCGTGGTGTTGCGGTACCCCGCAGTGAATGCGTTAAAAGGGAAGTTTTAACGCATTCACTGCGAAAAATAAAGATTATATGAAAACTGCCTCAGACTCGTCTCAGAATGACATTTTGATATTTTACCTTTGATGAGAGAAACTACGGATGGGTCCCTCCATCCGTAGTTTCTTGTGTGCGTGTGAAAAGTGCCAAACTTCAAACCATTATTATCAATCTCTCCGTGCATGTAGCGCGGCACGCACTATCAGAAAAGGATTACTCACCTTACTTTTTCTGTTCGGTTGTGGCCTTTCGGCTTCGGCTCTTCAGCTTTTTCTCTTCCTCTCAGGGCCCAAATTCTGCTATCCAATTGCTTTACTATGAAAATGCTATCGTAGCAGAATCGTCCATAGATGAAAGAAACTCTAGATAGTGCGTGCGGCGCTACATACACGGAGAGATTGATAGAATGGTTTCAACCTTGACACTTTTCACATGCGTCGCTCCATCCGTAGTTTCTTTCATCAAAGGTAAAATATTAAAATGTCATTTTGAGACATTTGAAACAATACCATTGTTATGGAGAAGCGTCTAAGAATTAGCAAGCTGAAGTGGCAGTGGGCCGGCCATATCTCGCGAAAAACCCACACCGCTGGGGGAAACGTCTTCTTGAGTGGAGACCACGACTCGGTAAAAGTAGTGTAAAACGCCCTCCGGCCAGGTGGAATGACCTGCGAAAGACTGCAGGCAGATTCTGGATGCGTCAAGCTGAAGACAGGGCGCCATAGCGCCCTGCTGGACATAGGTCCAGCAGTGGGCTTAAATAGACTGACGATGTTGATGACATTTATTTTATAATTATTGTGCATATATTCTAGAATTTTACCGTCGTAATAAATCGCCGCATTAAGCCCAAGGTCCAAGGCTAAGTAGATACAATAATACGACTTAAGGCTGTGAAAAGTTTATTGTGTGGAAAACTTGCGGTTCTCAAACTTGGATCTGTTTCAATAACTTGAAAGGAACGAAACTAACGACGCAAATATGCAGGTCTCGATAAAGCCTACGCATTTGCTCCCCTTGAAGTCAAGACCCTAGGTCCGGTGGTTAGCGAGGCTCTCGGGGTGTTTAAAACTGACAAAATATAAAAAGTTAAAGTTAGTTAAAGTAAGCTAGTTAAAAAGAAATATCTGAGCTTACGGTTGAAGCAATGGGTGAATCGAGAGCTGGTGAGTATCTGGTGCAGCGCATCAGCATTGCCATACAGCGGGGCAATGCAGGCAGCGTCTTGGGGACGCTTCCGACAGGTATTGATATGGATCAGTTGAGCTACCTGTAGATTGTCTGCAGTTAGCTTAATTGTTTTATTTGTAAGTACTAGTTTTAATTAGTTTCTATTATTTGATTGTAATTTTTATGAAAAAAAAGTTTACGAACTATTTTTATTTATGATTCATAACTTTCTAAGTATGCGAAGAGAGATCGTGCTGGGCAAGGCGTAAAAGAACGATAGATAGTTAAATTTGATAGCAAAATCCTATAAAATATTCGGATAAAAAACTACCCTTAGTAATCTGTTCTCGCTGCTACAACATTGTGCTTTTGCTCCTGAAATAACAAATGAGGATCCGTAACGTTTTTAGTTGAGAATGCAGATTTTTAGAGCTAAGAAATCTTTAACTTAAGTGCAAAAAATTTACTTCTACGACAACAACCCAAGTCCCATAAACATTTTATTCCCTGATGAATAATATTTGTATTTTAGATTAGAATATATAGAAAAAACTAAAAATCGAGTTCAAATTCCTTAGTATTTACATTGCTTTTAAAGATTTCTGTCCTTAAAAATATAACTACTAAGGAATTTGAAGTTGATTTTTAGTTATAAATAAACCTACTTCAATTAAATGAAAACTTAAGACCTGTGGATGAATAACCAACGGATATCACAACAAAGACACTAAACTTGACAGCCACTGCCTTGATACAACAATTTGCATTTAAACTGAGTTTAAACTAAGCGTAAGATTAGACCAGACATCGCTCTCATTAGCTGCAAATTGCTCGGACGATGGGCATCGATGTTGACCTTCGAGGTAAACTATTGTGTCAAGAATTAGATAGGTACTTACTTAAGTACATTAAGAGGCGAACCTAATGGGTTTAGTTGTCAAACTCAGTACTCACGAGATTCCCGTGGTTAAAATGAGAATTAGATAAAATTCGTAATTTTTTTTTTTTGTTTCATCAACGTGAAAACACGATTATGAAAAAAACCGAATAAACAAAATCATGAAAGTGCACTGTTTTACATATAATTTGCTCGAGATCTGGAAACCCTGCGGTAAATATAAATGACTTATGTTTTGATTCGTAGGTTATTATTTGTTTCCTTGAACCAGTTTCTTCATAACTCAAAAATCATTCTTTTGTTTGCTTTAATACAGGGATGGTTTAAAAGAAAAGAAAAATAGGGGGTTTAAATGTAGGTAATACGGTTCGTTTTATCTAATTTATAATAATCTTTCGTATCGTTTCGACCATCTAAAAACTGGTCCCAAAATCGAGGCCCTCTGGGCCCCTATAGACCCCGCCATGACATGACCATAGACCATAAAACTTTGCTAGACCAATTAACATCATAAAAATATTTGAGGTTTATTCCGTCGTATCCAATCATTATGGCCGTCTATATCTAATTGGAACACAATACCGACACCTCTTGCACTGAAATTATTCAATGACTCATAACATTTTTATTATATTTTATTATTTATAACGCATTCCTAAAAAAGTACTAGAATTAGAACTAATTTTTCCCGTTGCTCGTCATGCTTTTGATTTTAGGAGCCATTATTTTAAACTGGAATAGCCCTTTATAATCAATCGTTTGGAATTTTATTATAACTGCAGAGAATTATCGTGGATATGAAATGTAGCAATTCATGGCAAGAATTGGTATCATTATCTGAATCAAAAAAAACTTTGCTAACTAAGTCTTAACGATATTAAGGTGTTTTCTTTAAAAATAGTAAGGCGTTGTTGGTTGTATTAACTACTTGACACTTATCAATCTTTTTTACAAAAATGGGTGTCTCCGTATTGCTAACAGAACATTTTTTTTATTAAGTTGGTAAGTGCGACAAAAATGCATTTTCATCCAAATACTTTTTCTGAAATGGGGATCTCGGAGAGTATTTTTGATTTCAGATATCAAAGAGCAAAAACACTCTTTCCTCGCTGAGGTGGGATGAAAAGTTACGTGTTGCACTCGAGTGCAAAGATTTTTTACCTCTTGCTCTTTTGATTCCCTCGCTAACGCTCAGGATTCTAATTTCAAATTTTTTAATCACCCACTGCGCTCGTGATTCAATTTTAGATTCCTTCACTTGCTTGGTCATCAAAATTGCACGCGGTTAAAAAATAACTATTATATTTTATTAAAATTTAAACATTGCAATGCATGCTAAAAACACAAATAACAGACTTACTAACTTAAGTAGTTCAGATGAAAATGAAGAAAATAATCACTTCTGATAAGCTGTTCATTCCGCGTTCTTAGCTCATACGTGACTTGGAAAGCAAAATAGAAAGAGATGTCATTCATCCTCGACTCTTGTCTATCTCTTCGTCTAAACCTTGTCACGGCCCGCGGTGGATAATTGCTGGTAGAGTCTGCCTTACCTTGCCTGCATGCTAAATAGTCCCCGAGTAGGTAGGTATATCTAAAACCACATTTAGGGTTCCGTACCCAAAGGGTAAAAACGGGACCCCATTACTAAGACTTCGCTGTCCGTCTGTCCGTCTGTCACCAGGCTGTATCTCATGAACCGTGATAGTTAGACAGTTGAAATTTTCACAGATGATTTATTTCTGTTGCGGCTATAACAACAAATACAAGAAAAAAAAATATTTAAGGGAGCTCTCATACAAAAAACGTGATTTTTTTGCCGTTTTTATGGATAATGGTACGGAACCCTAACATAATTACTACTTTATTTGAGAAACATAATTACAACTTCAGTATTTTCACGCATAATACGAATCTGAAAATGAGACTCATTTATCGCATTTTATTGGCTACATACACGTTTAACGAATGTTTTTTGTATAAACTCAGACCTCTGTCCCAATAGTTTTCAAGTCGACAGATTCGCATCTCATTTGACAGATAGTCAAATGTCCCTATTAAATACTACTTCATTTTGTCATTCAGTTATAAACGAAACTTTTTATTAGTACCTACATGTACTTACCCAATAGCACATAAGCGAGTAAAGGGGTATTAAATAGCGATTTATTATAACTCGTGATAATATCACGAGTTATATATGCAATACCCTATACCCGCTTCCTATTGGTCAATTTCAAATTTCAACAAATTCAAACAGGGCGTTGGTAAACCTGTCTCTGCGTGCACATGGCGCGAAATTTGATTTCGGCTACTTTTGTAGAAACGCAGTATTTTACTTGTGGGTTACGCGGTTTTGCACTATCCCCGACGACATGGGCTCAATCTATAAAAAAAAATGTAAACTACATAAACATAATTCTTTCCATATTATTAGGATGAAAGGGAGAGGTAGGTAGTGATGTCATAAGACGAATATTAGTAGAAATAGATGCAATTTAGGTATAACTCGATAGCTCGAGGCACGCGTGGGCTGCCAGTTATGACAGACTCTAAACGACTGTTAGGTAATTTGTAAGATGTAGGTAACCTAAGTACCTACTTACAGAAATATGATAAGCCTTGTTGTTTCACCGAGAAAATAGATATCGAAAATTCTGGCAATTTAAAAATAATAATATGAAAAATAATTACCCGGTCGAGAACGTCCTAATTTTTGGACGTGTTCGACCGGGTAATTATTTTTCTGAAGCTGCAAAACTTGCCAGTCATTTTTGTAAATTTAAATAACGTCACAACTAAGAAAATTATCTTTAATAAGGACAGGGTAAATAATAGAGAAATGAAAGAAACTTACATACATACATATATTTTATCTAATGTCGTTATCCACGTCCAGTTACACTTGATTGATAATATTGAAGGCTTCTACGCTGCAACACCAAAATGATAACAAAGCATAAAACAGCTCTACATATGAGTAACAAAACAACCTTCATATGAACAAAATAACAACAGAAAAACAACAGAAACGATGAGTCATTTTTCTTAATAAATCCTTAAGCTTCGAGTATGCCTTAAAGCACATAAGGTACTTTAAATCCAGTAAAAACAAAATACGTGAACAAAGACTTTGACCCGTGTAAGAAAAATGCACTCACCTTGGGTTAACTATTTCGCAAAATTATTAAGACACTGTCAAATCACAATAAAATAACTTAGTCCTTGGTTTATTAAAACCAAAAATCATAATAATCACGAAATAATAATATAGGCTGTTCGTCTTTACTGGAATATTGTTAAATAATCAAAGTCATAACACAGACACAATAAATATTACCCACTTACGTCAATGAAAACATTTTTACCGCTACTTACCACAAAACAAGAGAGAGAGGACTTAAAATCCTTCACAGAAGATTCCAAATACGAATTTCAAATTGTGGCGTCTAGTAGCGATTCCAAATTTGAATTCAATGCTCGGTGCATTTGAGTCCGTTTTGTGTGATGTCTCACCTGATGATCTTGGTATCTTCAAGTTATTACAAACCGTAAGTTGGAAAACTTAAGGTTTTATTTAACTTGGATGGTGCAGTAGGTTTTAATAATAACCAGTTTCAGCTTGCCGTGGGAACGTAGTGGATATGCGAGGTATAATCGCTGTCGGACGGAACAGACTGCAATAGTCCAATTTCGCAGCCTTTTACTAACATTCGTAGCCAGTTTTTTGAAAACCCGTTTGGAAATTGGACTTTTTTTGAGTTATTGGCTGCTTCACTTTTTCATTCATCTTCGATTTGAATTTGGAAGCAAGTGTTTGTAATGTTTTTGTGTAGTTGTAATGAAGATTTGAAAGTAGAACTCTTTTTTATCGATATCATCCCCGGTTTTCATTAAGAATGAGTGAGACATAGGTACTAAATGTGAGTCCGCTTGCTAATGGATTGCATGGCTGATTGTCAAACCCAACCTTAGGAAAACGTGAAATTACGAGTAAAATATGATTGGCAAATTGAAAAATCCTTGTATGTACCTCACCTCAGCAGCCTTCATAGATCCACTGATGGACACAGGCCTCCCCCTGATAATAAAATCTCTAGTTTTACCTATTAGATTATTCCGATCACATTTTTAATGTCTTCAAACCACACTTGTACCTC
This sequence comes from Eupithecia exiguata, assembly GCA_947086465.1. Classification (NCBI taxonomy): domain Eukaryota; kingdom Metazoa; phylum Arthropoda; class Insecta; order Lepidoptera; family Geometridae; genus Eupithecia; species Eupithecia exiguata. The sequence continues at coordinate 4,011,987 of OX352246.1, forward strand.
GTACATAGGTACAAGCGGGGCATAATACGATTTTTGAACGTTCTGAAACATTGCGTTCCATTCCATAAAAAATAAAAGAAACCTTTTTAAAAGGAATACGTACTGTTTAACTTTAGAAGCTTAAGATTTAGGTGTCGATCTTGTTTTGGATAAAGAGTCGGTACCCTTGCAACATTTTCACACAAATAAAATGCGCGCCTAATGAGGCGATCAACAAAATACATTGTTAAAGGCTCCTTACACTTTTTGTGGTTATTAAACAATGCTTAAAGATAATCGATCAAGGAAGTAAGTATACAAGGTTGCCAACACAAAAAATGATATCTACTGCACAGTACTGTACTGATCACTTTTCGAGTTTGTGGGGAAAATACCCTGCATTTCTTTAAATCCTCTTCGATTAATTGATACGAGGGACTTTTACCGTCAAGTAGATAATTTAAAACGCCTGTTAATTTAGGTAAAAAAGTTCAATTGAGGTGTTTAATTTAATTTAATTGTGCATTTCACCGTGGTTTTGAGTATTAAAAATGTAATTATCATGACTAAAATCTGAACTAGAGATTTAAAGGCGGATTAAACAGCGTAATTTTTTTAAAGTTATTTTAGCGTCGCGTAATAATATGTACATTGGTAATTTTATTGTCGCTGTGTAGCACAAAAGAGGATTTTTTTATGAAGCAACCTATTTTACGCGACTCAAAAAATTACGCTCGTTTGTTTAGCCTAAGAGTAGTTTAGAGCTTTAGAGTTCAAATTAGGTTCGAGAAGTTATTTACCTGGAGTTTCGTTTTTTATGTGTTCATTTTATTTATTTATTTTATTATTGGATGTACTGTAATTAAAATAGGCCCCCCGTACCTGTCATAATGACGTTGACATTCTATGAATCAGATTCACAATGAATTCCATAGGTAGTAGGTATATCTTACCCACGATTGGCTAAAGCGTAATGTACTGTAATGACTCAAAGAGCAAAGTTAACACAAACACACTCTTGTTTGTGGGTACACACAAAAAGTCACGTACGAACAGAATGTCTCTATTAAATCTCACAGCTTTGGGTTAGGGTCGCTCTATATACATCAGCACGAAAAAGAGGGAGCGGTAGTAGGTAAGAATCTAGATTTAACTGGTCTGTGGTAAGAATCGAAGAAAAGGTGGCCAATGATTGTCTAAAGTGGACAGAAACAGACAAATTTAACATCGGATTGAACGGACCGAAGATGATTAAAACCTCAACCTCAACATCCTATACCTGATGGTCCACTGCTGGACACAGGGCCCCCACTAGAATTGCCTTATTGGATTTCATCTCATTAGGGGTAATGACCATAATCCCCACGCTGGGCATGCGGGTTGGGGATCGCAGTTCGGTGATAGATCTATTCTACAAGGGGCGCTGCTGCCCACCCCCCGGTGTATGTCCCTTAGTCGCCTCTTACTACACCCACGGGAAGAGTTAGGGTGGTGCTATTCTGAGCCGGCACCACACGGCTCTAAGGCGGAGAAAACACAAAACATGTGTCATAATAATATGGTAACAATAATGCTGGACAATATACACAGCATTATCTAGCCCCAAGCTAAGCAGAGCTTGTGATATGGGTACTAGATAACTGATATACCTAATGTAATATAATACATATACAGACATTTTTATTATACATAGAAAAACGACCAGAGCACCCTCAACAAATGTCTGCAGATCGTACACACATTTGTCCCGAGGCGGGAATCGAACCCGCAACCTTCTGCGTCGCAGGTGGACCTTCGCCCATACCTATACCATACCTATACCTTAGATTTTTATAAGATTATTTTATACCAATGGAAAATACCTAAGTATTCTATTTTAAAAGCAATAATTATTTCTAATGTTTTGGCGCGCAAAGAACTTATTGCGGTATTGGAGATCAATGTAACGCGATAAACATAGCCTGTCAAATACATAAAAAGTCCTCTTGAAACATTGATTCGAAAATGAGAAAAATATCAAAAAATACAGACAGTAGAATTTATTTCTGTGTAGTTCAACCTCCACTCATATGTAAACAGGTGCTTAACTCTTCAAACACCAGTTTACTGACATCTATAATATTTTATTCCTATACATCGCTGTTTCTGTTCACAAAATAGTTCTAATGTCAGAGCTAAAACAGTAATGGTTGCTCGCGCGTACTATTGCGCAAGTTGACAGAATAAAATTATAGTTTGTATGGGATTAGTCATTTAGAAACTTTTTGGTATGTTGCTGTCAAAAGAGGTTTGAAACTTTTAAATAGAACTATATTTGTAAACCCGGTGGATGAGTTTTCATGTGTTTTTTTTGTTTAGATCTCATTGTCCTTCTGTAAGATATATGAATATTTGTTTTTGGAGCTCGGCATTTTTTTTTTAATAAAAAAAATTGGGAAAAAACATTAGAAACTTTTACAAAAACTACTACGAGTCGAAACAGGATAAGCATCCGAATCTCCAAAATTCGGATACACAATTAGCCGGCACCACAGCCGGCTTATAATTTACACCACCCGGGAATATACAAAACTCTTCCTTTGGGTGTCGTACGAGGCGTCTAAGGGACATCTTTTCTTGTTGAAAATTTGTCAAGTGTGTAAAAAGTGTTGATAATTGGTCATTTTTCATTTCCAATGATGCAGCATAGAGAGAGATGATATCATTAAAGAAAGAACTGTGGTCGTAATTCTTATAAGAAAAAACAATATGTTTTTCATCACCACACTCTCAAGAATCACTCACCACACTCTCAACCATCTAGTGGAAATTGAAAATTGTAAGTGACCCTACAATTTTCATCCACTAGATGGGCTGGTACGTAATGGCCCAGCCACATCTATAATCCAAATTGTCCAGCTATTTTGTCATCATTCTTATGAAGGTACGATTTAACACAAAACCAAAAAAATCTGCTCTACGTTCATAATAAGCACAGCCAAAGAGTGGAATGAGCTTCCATCGTCGGTTTTCCCGCCAGAGTACTATCACAGACTATCTTGGAGTCTTCAAATCCAGGGTGAATAAGTTCCTTCTATTAAAGCGTGCTCCACAGTCAACAAGAAAATCTGGGCAGGGTTCATCTTCAAAAGTATTTTCGTAGAATAAAATCAACTACAACTGACAACAACTACATCTGAGCCAAATTCCTTGTAGATTTTTTTAAAATCAAACCACGACACCAATAACCAAAATTCACTTCGTTGGCGTCGTGTTCCAGATGTTATTGTAAGCAATATTTATCGAAGGAAGGATCTCAAATCGACCAGTAATGTAAATTGCATGTTTTTACATGCAATTCGCGCACGCGGCAAGAGTTAATTTTAGGTTACATATGGGCGGTTTTTTTACAAACATTCTACAAGGAGTTTGGCTAAGATTTGAACTTGAGTCACAGAGGCCATTTCCTTCAGTGAACCAAGATGGGAGCAGAAGCTAAAACCAGCATCTAAAAAAAATGTAGCAATGTTCAGTCCAATTACCTTTTAACCTTCTTACATTAGTTAAACTTATGAGGCCAAAGTTTAATTAGTCTGACGCAAAAAGTAAGTAAAGTTCAGATTTTTTTATGTATTTTTTGACGGTATGACTCAAGTTCGTACATAATGTGTCTAACACTGCATACAGAAACAAAAAAAATAAAGATTCCTGTCACAGTCTGCACTCCGCATTATACAATATACATTATGCCTTCCGACTAGTATATAAATCAGTTAAGCTACTTGAAGATTGTTTGCAACAGTCTGCAGTTAGCTCGTCTATTTGCTGTATAAATAAAACGACAGGTGCGAGAAGGAATCTTGCACCGAGGGTTCCGTATATTTATTTTATGTAAAGACCAACAGTTATAAGTAATTATAGGTAATAGGTTTACAAATAATTTCTTACACTTACACAGCCCCAGCAGGTCTTTCAAAATATGATTTTACATAATTATGTTCTTAAAAAAATACAATATTCAGAGAAATATACAAGCTTAGTGCAAATAAAATTCTCTACTTACGATCTTATACAAATTCAACTTATTACAAAATTGAGAAAATAGTGTATAATTGTAAGACCATATTTCTTGCCAAATATCTGAGAAATCGCCATCCCGCCTGGTCGGAGGACGTCCTACACTACGTTTGCCGAGTCGCGGTCTCCACTCAACAACCCGTTTACCCCAGCGGTTGTCGGTTCGCGATTCTTCTCGCGATATGGCCAGCCCACTGCCACTTCAGCTTGCTAATCCATTGAACTATGTCGACAACCTTGGTTCTCTGTCGGATGTATTCGTTGCGAATCCTATCCTTCAGAGAAACTCCGAACATAGCTCGGATTCGGGATGACGATTTGCGAAACACTGCTGGCAGATGCTGGAGGCGGCAAGCTGAGGACAGGGCGCTATGGCGCTCATTAGGGGAGGCCTATGTCCAGCAGTGGACTGATGTAGGCTGATGATGATGATGATGATCTGAGAAACGGTTAACTGTAAACTATACATCACCTATCTCTTTACTTTAAGTTATACCGTTTCTCATGCTCGTCCCTCGGGTTAAAAAGCCAAGCACGGCGAAAAACAATCCTTCTCAATTACGTCAAGGCTCGTCTAGTCTGAATAACGGTCGCGTTAGACCATATACTTTACCTTTACTAACTAGGTACCTACCTGACTTAAAACTTACTTACTACTCTACTGGGTACAGTCACGCCTGTCCCATATTACCGCGCAGAATCGAATTTGCGGAGCCGCAACTCGAGGTGCGCAGCGCGTACGCGGCAGTTTCGCATCTCGTACAACGGACAACGTCATTGCGAAACTCTTGCAGCACCGCACATACGGTGAAGCGCGATAGTATGAGAGCAACTTCAACAACCAACTTGATTTTGACACGTGAAAGTGACATTTTGATGTACATAACTAACTGACGTCACTTTGTTATTTATGGGCTTAGGTACCCGTAAATAAAACCAAAACTTAGGTGTATGCAGACTTTAGTACAGTGACGGAACGGAAGTCTAAAACTGGGTAGTATAGTACTGACCGATGTAACGGGGTGTAATGTATCGTGTTACACAGCGTGCGTTCGTCTACGCGTTCGTGCAGTCAGCGGGCTCATTCTATAACTTATTTCGAACCTTACTAAAGTAAGTAAGCTTACAAAAGGGGTATCACGGACAGCCCCCTTTGCAGGGGGTGCATGAACGCAGAGGAGACGGCCGCGCATGTGCTTGTAGAATGCGACAGCGTGGCTTTCCAAAGGATGCATCACCTTAGGACACCGAGGACGCCTAGGGAGGCATGCACCGGCGTCCGCGAGCTGCTGGCCTTCCTAGAAGACATCGGGTGGTTAGATTAGCAGCCCACCACCCATCACGCAAAAAGGGCCCACCTGTGGCCTAGTTGCGGAAAGCAGTCCAGGGACAAGTAACAAGTAAGCTTATAAAAACAAATTACGAATTATTAAAAGCCCATTTATTACGAATGCCAATAAAGATAGATAGAAAGATAGAACATACTTTATTGCACACTTAAAACTAAAAAGAATTTACAAATTAAACAATAACAATATAAGTGACAATTGGCGGTCTTATCGCTCAAGAGCGATCTCTGCCTGACAACCTGGTATGGATAGGATTATTGGATATATATGGGGTAAGATCGGTGTGCATCTAATGGTATTAATTATAAATGTATACATATTAACTCAATATTTTATATATAAGTATTTTATATATATCAATAAAATAGTCTAGAAATTTAAATCGAAGGCAACACTCTCGCCATTGCCCTCATTAATTTCTCAAAAATCGACATTTACAATAATTTAGCCATTAGCTACATAAAATTCTTTAATTTGTCCGTCCGACCAGCATACCGGTTAGCATTCGATAGTCTAGTTATTAGGTATTTTATGATTGAATTTTAAAAAGTCGAACATCCGGCAATTTGTTAATTACTTGTCTGTTTAGCGAAATCTATAATAATTTGCTATTTTAGATGATTTTAACGTCCTGCTCACAATTATAATAATAATAGGTACTTTATTTCAGGCATATAATAAACTAGCAGCGCCTCGCGGTTTCACCCGCGTAGTTCCCGTTCCCGTGGGAATTCCGGGATAAAAAGTAGCCTATGTCCTATTCCAGACTATAATCTATCTCTGTGCCAAATTTCATTCAGATCCGTTCAGCCGTTCTGGCGTGATAAAGGAACAAACATCCATCCATCTATCTATCCATCCATCTAAACTTTCACGTTTATAATATTAGTGAGACAAATCTTTATTAACAAAGAAAATTACATCTTTGAATCTTTGAATTAAATTAAAACTAGTATTTACAATTGAAACAATTGAGCTAACTGCAGACTGTTGCAAAAAATCTACAGGTTGCTCAACTGATCCATATCAATATAGACGGACAATATAGACCTTATAGACTAACATACTAACATACGAGTAGATAAAACATTTAAAATTAACCGAGTCATCGACGCTCCGATGACGCACGCGCGGTGTCGTTTGACAGGCGTCCAATGAATTTCATGAAAACGACACCTTTCGACCAAAACCCCCATATACGTAGAGAGTCGATCCGTCGGCACTCTCACCATAAATGAACCGAAGTTCACGTTACGGCGAGACACCAATTTCTCAACTCTCGAGGAGATGCCGGCCTTCTGCTTCAGGTACTTCTCCACGTCCTCAGCGGTCACGGAGTAGAAGACGCGCGACATGTAGAGTTGCGTAGTAGGTACTTCGGCACGAAGCGGGCACAGCTGCCCAGGTGCTCTCGGTGCGGGAAATATCCTATCCTATCCGGGAATTATCCTATTCCTACATCTACAAGCCTATATTGGCCCACTGTTGGGCGCCTCCCCTGATAAGCGCTGTATTGGCTTTTATCAGAATCGGGCTAGTGTCTATAATCCCCAAGCTGACCATGCGGGTTGGGGATCGCAGTTCGGTGGTATTTGTTCTGCAGCGGTCGCTGCTGCTCCTCGTTTGATATCTTTTAGTCATCTCTTACGACACCTGCGGGAAGTATCGGGATGCAGATCAAGTTTACCACATAATTGCGATCCCCAACCCGCAAGCCCAGCCTGGGGATGATGGGCGTTACTGTCATATGGGGGATATCTCACTAATATTATAAACGTGAAAGTTTAGATGGATGGATAGATCGATGGATGGATGTTTGTTCCTTTATCACGCCAGAACGGCTGAACGGATCTGAATGAAATTTGGCACAGAGATAGATTATAATCTGGAATAGGACATAGGCTACTTTTTATCCCGGAATTCCTACGGGAACGGGAACTACGCGGGTGAAACCGCGAGGCGCTGCTAGTGATAAATAAAATAAAAAGCGTTTAGGGGAAAGTCTGCGTTCAGGAGTCAGTCTAAGTCTTTTTATGTCTGTAAACGATAATTAAAGCATTTTACTCACAGACTATTAAGCAGATTATTTCATAGAGTTTCAATTAAAACAACAGTGACGTATTTAAAACCTTCATCTGGTCAACCGATGATGATTAAATTTTCATAGACGTACATAAATAAAAGAAATGCAGAATGCTTTTAAAAGTGTTTATTGATTTATTCATTTTCGTTACTACAAATCAAACTTCCTTTATAATAAATCAGTCTAACAAATGTAAGTACTTTTTTTAATTTATGGGTAGAGGCCATGCATTCTGTTCTGTCAATTTTGTTACAATTTCTCTAGAATTTTATCCTACAGTTATTTAATGTCAAAAAGCTTTTAATTTTTTTTAGTTGAATACGTAACTAATAATAAAAAAGAAAAAACAAAACAAAAAGTGTCACATTAATATTTACATGTATTAATTCAGGCAAATCACAATCCGATCAGAGAAATAAATATTCACCAACACTTAATTTTAATGAAATAAAGTTTATATATTTTTATTTATTTAAAAATTTTAAAACATTATACGAGAAAGCTTCACATTTCTAAATTTAGTATAAGTAATATCCTTCAAATAGCATAGAAACCAGCTCAAAATTTAGTTTACATAATTACTATTTTTTAAAATATTTAGAAAATTTCATCCAAATGTTGACACTCTACCTTGAAGAAGTGTGCTTACACAATTTTTTAAAACCTACCATCCAAAAGCATGAATGCACAATGTTCATTCGGCATTTATTTTAGTACAATGCACAAAAACCACCTTTATAAAGTACCTACAATGTCAGGTGTGCAAAGTGTTTTCGTACCTTTAAATTCATTACATGCGTAAAACTTTACTTTACACTTCATATAACAAAACTACAGTAATTTAAGGCTTTACTACATTTAAATAAAGTACATTCTTCAATGAGCTTTTAAAGAGAAATACCGGTGTCGATAGCTTACCAGCGCGCGGAAGAATAAAGACGTATCTACACACTTGCGAATAGGACATAGGCTGTTTCGAACTTAAGGCGGAATCATAGGCATCTGTCTCCCAAGAAACAAAAATTCGCAAAATGATCTTGACGCGTGCGCAGCTGCCGTCGCCTTGTAACATTTGGTACGTGCCGAGAGAAAAAACATGTTGTCTATTCGTAAATTATTCTGGAAAGTTGACTGGTAATAATTTTATATCAGGTTTTTAAAATAGGGCACCTATTTTAATTTTATGGTTATATTAAAAAGTGTTTATAAAGTAGCTTTTATAGTTTCTGATTAGGAATATACAGAATGTCCTCCCAATAAGGTTTGCTGGAAGAGAACTCTTCTTAGGTTTAAGCTCACCTTTTACATATTTTTTCTAGTTTAATGATTTATTAATGTATATTTTTTTTGGTGCAATAAATAAAAAAAATATTCTAAGGCCATGGGACGTTGAGGGCAAGTGAAAGAAAGAGAAAGAATCATTTTTTTTTTAATGGAATAACACTTAAAAAAAAAAAAAAAATTACCTTCTTAGCTCGTAATCTAAAAAGAGTCAATCACAGGAACCAATTTTTGTTTTATAGTCAATAGACCTTCGTTTGACTACAATCTCACCTGATGGAAAATGAAGATGTCGTCCATCATGTATCACGAAGGTCTAGGAGATACCACTCACTCTTGAAATATATTTATTTCAAGAGTGAGTGGTATCTGTCTGTAAAATCTGTCGCTTATCTTAACATTGCATATTAAATTGAAGGAAGATCATGAAGTTTGCCAAAAGCTAAGCAAGCTAAACGAAGCACTTTAAAAGCTCGCTTACAAAAGTTAGACTGCCGCCTCAATTTTTTTTTTATAATTTAAGGAATCTTTCTTCTCAGTAAAATTTATCATATTTTTTCTGGTACTTAGGACACACTGTATAGTTTATTATTATATAGATAGGGTTCTTTGGCCTAGACGGGACATTTTGCTATTATTATGTCACATTTGGTACGTGCCGAGAGTCAAAAAACGTGTTGGCTGTGCATTAATTATGCTTTAAAGTTGACCTGTCGAAATTAAGTCGAATTTTTAAGAACCTAGTTTTAATTTTATGATGATAACTTATTATTTGATGAGCTTAGTTTCTGGTTATACCATTACCTAGGTATATTTTATTTATCATAAAACATTGTTATTCTTTTCTTCTGATTAGACAAGGCATTTTATTACGAACATTTGGAACGTGCCGAGAGAAAAAACATGTTGTCCACGCGTTAAATATACTGAAAAGTTGTTCTCATTTTAATTTTTAATATTAATTGGGTTATTTTCGATATTTTACATACGAAACCATTGATTCTTAATAAAATGTATTTTCTATAGCCGAAAGATTATGCATTCTTTCGGCTAAGTAGTGCTGGACAACTCAATCTTAATCGAACTAAATGTTATTGCCCGATAAGTAACAATATCTTTATCTTTACCCTTAGCATACTCCACTAAATCTTTGTACATATTAATTATATCTGTATAATTAGTTACTTTCCCTCAGTATTTTTATTATTTACTAGCTTCTGCCTGCTGCTTCGAGCGCGATTTTTCGGTATAAAAAGCCTGTATTATATTATTCTAGGTTCAAAACTCTATGCATGCAAAATTTTATCACGATCCGTTCGGTAGATTTGACTGGAATCGGATTTGGAATTTTCACCTTTATTCTACTAGTAGGTACCTGCAATAGGACTTTTTGGCTAAAGTATTTTAAAGTTCGGTTTATAATGAAGTTATAAACTATCTAATTATACCGGAATACCTTTTATAAATGATTTCATCTTCATATAAAAAGTAGGTAAAATACAAATCTTGAAATTTGATCCTAGAATGTTCTTGTGCCACTTTTGCCGAATGATTGTATTTCAAACGTATTAAATGGCGACTGCCACGGTTAACTTAACATTAAAACATTGACAAAATAACGGTTCATGATATTGTCACTTGCGTGATTGATAACATTTCGATTTGGAAAGTTTATGAAACTTTGACTCTACATGTCTTGGTGGAGGGATTAAATTTTGTTATATTCGTGCCTTGTTAAGGTTTATCTCTTTTCTCAAGACAACCTCCGATAAAACTTTACTTCCGGTAAGTTCGTTTAACGCTTTATCATGTGCGAATACTTCGGGCAAACTTCACAAATACGAAACATGAATTCTAAATAATTAACAGGATAAACTTGTTTGTATCTGTTTTTAACTAATGAGGACGCCTACCTAATTTAATTTTACCGGACCATGACGAAAATAATAAAGGGACTGAATTGACCAAAACTCAAGAAAGACAGCTGTATCTTCCTTTACCTGGCGTCAGCAGTCAGCACACATGCCTTTCTTTAGAAAAAAAAATCCATAAAGGTTACGAAAACTGTGAGAGGCACATCTGCTTATACCTCCGAGGCTTACTGTCTTCTATATCCAATTTAAAATAAGCTTTATAACAACACCAAAGAGCTCTATATTGTGCAGCTGTAGGTTTGTTTTGGCAACGTCTTCGGAAGCGGTCGTGTGTTGTCGGCTATCTTCGGACGCGTGGCCCAGTCGTAATAGCCCCAAGGAAAAGTCAACTCGTATTTAATTGATCCCGTTATGTTTAAGGGCGAATATGGACAGTTGATGAGCTATCCATCTAGTTTGACCTTGGGGAATAAAATAGAGCTTCCATTAAAGATGAAACACATCCTATTATTAAGAATGGGGAATTCTAAAAAGCTGGCAGGATCCTCTTTTGTTTTTCGTATACTGGAGCCCTGGATTTGTGACCTCAGCGTGCATCATCATCATCATCAGCCTATATTAGTCCACAGCTGGACATAGGCCTTCTCTAATGAGCGCGAGCGCTATAGCGCCCTGTCTCCAGCGTGCATATTTATATGAAAAACAAAAGACTTTTAAAAATGTATCTCTCAAGTAAAGGGTTTACAGACAACTGTTTTCATTAAACTCTTTTAAACTTAACGCCAGTATAATCTTTACAAAGTAAATTCATAAAAATATTTCTTTAAGAACGCAGTAAAATACCGTGACATTACTTAAGTATGTATCGTTATATTATGATATTATTAAAATTTCAAAACATAAATAGACAGACCATGCTTAATAAATGTAACTAGGTACCTAATAAATAACATAAGACACTTTTATCTTCATTAAAATAATAGACAGATGATTGAGAAGCAGTTGCCGACGAGTTGCCGACCGACGACGACATTGTAACAAAGATACTACCGACACAGTCTCAATAAATCTTAAAAAAACAAATAAAATGAACACGGACAGATGTATCAGACAATTGGCGAAGTAAATAGAATCGAAACATATGGCCCAAGCTCTATGGCGGATATGTTTTAAATGGCGAAGTTAATGTGGATTTTTACTACATATGTAACTAAAATAAGGTATTAAAAAATTCAAAAGTCAAAGTGCTTTATTTCCTTTAGACCTTACAGGACTCTTGGACACGTCACAAAACTCAGATTACATAAGTAAAACTAGGAAATAAAGTGATCACTTTGATGTTTTGTCCACTTCAATCTTTTAAAGGTAAAGTAAAGAAGCAAACAAGAAACCTTTACCTTGTTAGAATGTTAGTTTTCGAGTTGGAGCAAAACTCGTCCCAAGCTTTTTTATCCTCTAGATAATAAAAAATACTTCATTAAATAAGAAGAAACTACTGATCCATGCGAATATTATTAATTCAAAAGTAACTCTGTCTGTTATGTTTTCACGCAGAAACGGCTAAACGGATCGGGGAGGTAAATGGTATTCCGGGGACGGACATAGGTTACTTAAAAGCGCGTGCGAAGCCGCGGGCAACAGCTAGTAACAAATATATTTTATATACCTACATATAAAATATTGTTATAAGTAGGTTGACTTAACTATAGTACGACGAAAATTAAAAGTGGTCTTGTATTATGTCCGGAATGTCCACTCTAAATCTTGTCTTGTCTCATCCAGAACAGCTGTTTATTTCCCAAACGTCCAATCACAGCACATAAAACAGTAATTAGCCTTTATGTAAACATTTACACGATACTAACCTATATTTTTCTTGTAATGCGCAGCGAAATTTATTGTTGTGTTGTGACGTCAAAGTTTTGAGCAACGAGGGAAATTAAAGGATATTACAGATTTATGTTTCTAGCGTTAATTCTGCAATCCGTATTAAAAAAATATTAGAAGAACTTTACATTAACGCAATAGTTTATAACTTATAACACGCATAGAAACTTGAAAACGATTCCAAATATTGTGAAAATAAAACATGATGTTGGAAAAAAGTTTAACTCAAATTAAGTAGGTACCCATGCCACAACAGATACCTACCCAGGAAATAAAACATTAAGTTTTTTCAAACTAAAACGAAATAGGCTCAGCAGAAACCCATAACGATAGTGTATTGAAGATCAGAAACCATACAAAACAATAAAAATAAAGAAGTACTAGGAACAGATGCAGACAAAACGAGAGGTAGTGTTATCACACAAGCACCTAACGGGTTTCAACACATCTGCTGATCTGCTGCTGTTGTCCTGGTGCAAGTTGTGGGAAACGAGCGATACCAAGAAAGAGGTCGACTCAATTTTAGTTAAATGCTTCTCTTTCCCGAAGAGAGTAGAGTCATTTTAGTAAATTATGGAACGAAAGGTTAAAGAATCAAGGATATACCTTAATATATTAATACGACGACCTCTGTGGTGCGGTGGGCGAAGGTCCGCCTGCGACGCAGGAGGTTGCAGGTTTGATTCCCGCCTTGGGACAAATATTTGTACGATCTGCAGATATTTGTTCCGGGTGCTCTGGTCGTTTTCTATGTATAAGTAAGTGTCCAGCAAAAAAATATATATATATAATAAAACCCACAAAAATATCTGATCATTGGGTTGAATGCATAATGTCTATTGCCAGTATGAGGGTTAGATTTACGCGAACTTTTTGAAATAGAGAAGTGTGTTTTTTTATTACTTTTCTAGCTACATTATTACCCTAGAGCGCTAATTAGTCACCTACAAGCCTCATTTGGAGGTTATAAGAACCTACTTACCAAATATGAGAGATGTAAAAATAATTTACTAGTTGTAATAAGATAAAAAAGACTGAGAAGATAATAAAATATATTGTGCAAACATACCTTTGATAAAAAGCTCTTGTTTTATGCAAAAGTTTTACGATTTTTATTTTACCAAAGTAAATTAGCGTTTATATAAATGTAACATCACAGGCATCACCATTTGGACCACAATCCAAATTGTCCATCTCTCAAAGGGTTGCGACTTGCGGGATCATACAAGGTGTTTCTGTTTTTGGCGACAAGTAGCAAGAAAGGTGCGCCAAAAACTCAATTAAATGTTATATCGTCGGTGGGAAAGAGGATGTGGGCGGAGATTATTGTTTGAATCGGAAACGTACTGTTATATTGACTTCCTTTGGTACAAGTGTCTTTGTACGATTTTTTTAAAGGAAACAGAAATACTGGTTTCATTTTTTTTTGTATAAGAACTTATTCATTCACATAATTATTGAATAGGTACGCCGCAATTAAGATTTTTATAGAACTAGTAGTGCTAATTCTTATCTTTTCGATATATTATTATGTAGGTATGTCTTTGAAAATTATCTTTCGATTTTATCTTTATCTTTGTTTAAGTTTTATTAAAGCAAAACGCAATACAATGTTTGTTTTTCTTTTAACTTTTTTAGCTATCGGTTTTATTATTCAATATCCATTTCCAGCGCATGCAAACAATTCAATCACGCTTATAGCCATCTGCCTGTCTGTAACTTGATAAATTGCCTACAAACGACAAAATAGTCAAAAAACAACCAAAAAACAAAACACACTCGACACTAATCACTTACTGCCGATTTTTAAGAACGGATGTATGAACCAAACGGAAATTGGCACCTTTTTTAACCTACCCAGATTATAAAACAAAAATAACACCGTCAATCGTATTGACGAAGTCATACAGTTGAAAATCGGGGATCGTTTATGAATCAGCGTGAATAGAACTCGGTTTTCTTTCAAATTCAAAATTAAAAATGTAAAAAAGTAAGTTCTTCCGAGGTAAGTAGGTCAAGTTTTTGCTATCAATTTTATGCAGATGTGTGGTTTTTTTACTTTTTTAAAAGACGCACCATAAAGGCAGATGTATGGGTAGACCTTGAAGACGTTTGGAAGAAAAAAATGAACACCTTTGCTTTGCGTCTATCAGGATGCAAAGTTGGAGGTAAGTTTTTTTGTTTGAGTGTCTGTTTCGAGGCAAGGTCCCGGCATCTTAAAATCACAATATTAATTAAATGGTGTACTTAACTCAAGTAAATACACCAATAATTAATGTTTAAGTAAAAAGTTAGCTCTAATCAACTAAGTTCACACGCAAAAGATGACTTTTATGCGAGAAAATAATACAATATAAATAACTAAAAAATACACCAAATTTTCCCAAAAGTGCAAAATTTATTGATTGTTTCAAATATTCGTTAAGCTTTTTCGGCAAAACAGCATAATTGTTAACGGGCAATTAACTTCAAACACGGTTATGGACTCACGAGAAAATTGATAACATCGCAAATTATCAGGTTTGGCACCGGAAGTTCTTACAGTGCCGTTAAACGTCATTTTATTACTGACCTGCCCGCTCAACGATCATCTCGTATTCAATCAGCGAAGTTATCATCACCACATAGGTACTTCATATACCCATGGCTTTGTAAGCGTCATCATCATCATCAGCAGCGTATATTAGTCCACTGCTGTAACATTGATTTATGATTATTTTGAAATTTGTTATTAATTGAATTCATTAATTTTATAAAATTCGAAAATAGAAATACTTATCATAATAAAAAATAATAGTAACAGAGGTCCCAAAGATTTTCGGTTGAACCGACTGAGGGTTTCGTGGCTTAGTTGGTTAGAGCACACCCATACTGAGGGTGGGGCGCGGGTTTGAGTCCCGCCGAATCCGATAATTTTTGGGAACTTATTTTATTTCTTAGAGATACCCAAAGTGCGGGTAAGCACTGTAACAAAAAAAAGTTTTGGATAAATTAATTTGAATAAATGGAAGTACAATTTTAAGACCTACATTGTAACATAATATTCTGGCAAATAAACATCTTTTGGACATAGGCCTCCCCTAATGAGCGCCATAGCACCCTGTCTTCAGCTTGCCGCATCCAGCATCTGCCAGCAGTCTTACGCGGGTCGTCATCCTATCTGGAAGCCCACGGCTATGCAAGTGCATGCAAAAAAGACTAGTTAACTAAGTACTTTCACTACAATACTAACCCACCAAAGCCCAAAGTTAAACTGTAAATCTTGTTCTATTCACATAATTCATTTAAGTTTGTAATAAAACAAAAAAAACTCATTTAATAGGATCAAATGAGTTTTTAGTTGAGTTCTATTATTTATTTTGTATATTTCTACAGTTATCTCCTCGTTAGTTAGAACTTACAAGCATGAAATAAATTGTAGCAACTGTATAATTTGTAACCACGTACGTTAAACACTAAAAATGTTAATAAAAAATTGCAATACATTCCTAGATTAAAATCTCAACTATTTTATAAACGCACCATACGCACGTAATGATAATTATTTTTAATTAGAAAAATAAACTAGAAACTGCGTTAATGGGATGACCAGTAGCAGTTTTAATCTGTTTTTATGAAATATGACCCGTTTATTTATTAACAAGTCAAGGAAATGTCATCTTTAAAATGTCTTAACAAGGTCCAAACTCCGTCATTCCATTTAACTGTTTTATTCATAATTTTGATCGCGGCAATAATCTTAATTTCACATCACAAATCCTGCTCTCACTTAAGCTTATATTTAATAATATTAAATTTAATATAATTTATAAACAGTCTTCCTCGCTGTAATCTAAACGGTTAAGTAATTAAAGGAATTATGAATGGTTTTTAGAAGGCAAGTTTAGGGTTCAATCTACACCTTCTCATCGGCAGGTGATACGTATCTTTTTTTGTAATTAAAACATGGAGGAACGTATGTGGTGCTCAAATCGGTTGTCATCAAACGTTGGCTCAGCGGGTAGTTGGAAACTAAATCATCTATGAGATAAAAAATCACTTTACGGTGTGTCAATTTACTACTTCTGCCTATAACATACCTAGCTTAGCTATAGCTGCCGAGATACAGTTGAAAACTGAGATTTTCCCAAAAAGTTATGGGTGGAAACCAAGATCTAGTTTGAGTAATGAGCCACACACAGGCAGGAGTACCATAAATCGTAATGTTTAGTTGTATTGGCCTTTTTCCGTATGTTATCGACATTTCAGGTACCTACCTAATGCCTGTGGCTATGGTTTTTTATTGCAGGCCAAGCACAACTGTTGTGGGAAGAATAAACAGGACATCGCATTGTTCTACATTGCGTAAAATACTGAAGTTGAAAGAATTTATTTCAAATTTTTACGCATTTGATGACAACGCAACGTATGATATTTCTCTACTCCATCCTAGACCACAATCGTGTGGTCTAAGTAAACACAGACAAGTAAAAAGTTAGCAAGTCCACTGGATATTTTTTCCTAGGTCGGTTAAAAGATGACATAAAACTGTTATGTGTACGCACTAGGTATGTCAGTGTTATTCTTATGTTCGAAACAGCCCGTCCATGTTGCGCCGTATGTTCGGTGAGCACGTGTTGTGTCGATTCGCAATTTTTTTTCAATTTAATCGACATCTTTTTTTCCATTTTGCCAGCATCTGTTTGGCAGTTGTTTTAAATTTCAAGTTTTCTTTTTGTAATTAGTTACGTAATGTGAACGATATTTTTTATTCTAATTAATCGATTGATAATGGTTAGAAATTTATCTTGTAAATGAGGTGATACATCAAAAGGATATAAGGGTGCAGTTTATGAAGTGTTTTGGTATTTGTAATTGCTGTAGGAACTTGAAATAATATTGATTGTTTAAATTAATTAAAATACGAACTGAATTTTATATGCATTAAATTTTATTCACAAGAGTACAAATACTATCTTCAGTTTAACGCACCAGACCACACAATTGAACAGAAT
The DNA here is from genome assembly GCA_947086465.1 of Eupithecia exiguata. NCBI lineage: Eukaryota > Metazoa > Arthropoda > Insecta > Lepidoptera > Geometridae > Eupithecia > Eupithecia exiguata. Next base: position 4,029,490 of record OX352246.1, read on the forward strand.
AAACAAACGAAACCCAAAACAATTACAAAATCAATAAATTATATCACACATTGCCAGTAGCAAAAATAGATCACTGATAAACAATAAACATGACCTTTATTAATGGTATTAACATAAAAATGTGCTGTTGACATTTTAAACCTTGTAAATGTAGCACCGGCTCTGTACATTGCCAGAATATTAGCACAAAGCTTCGTCCGAGCGTCGCTTACGTCTATTGTGGACAAAACGTATGCACCCCCCCTTTTTTTACCCAATTTTAATCGTTAAATTAAACATAGCAATATAGTTTTAAACCGTTGTCTATAAGTACTTACTAAAACTCTAAGAAACTAAAAAATACTAACCTAGTTTACCTAAAAAAGGTTATTTTGTAAATAATCATGCATTAAAATCACATCTATAGAGAAGTCTTTATAACTAAATAAACTGCAAAAAAAACATCTCGTTAAAAGTAAATAATATTGAAAGTCAGTTAAAAGTAGTTAGTTACGCTTCCGTATCCAAAAAGTGCCAACGGAACCCTATCACCAGATGATGATGATGTTGATGATGACATAGTATTGTCCAAAACCTCCACTAACGCACAAGAGAAACAATTTCACACATAATTCATAATTGAACCAAATAAAGACAAACATAAAGACAAACTTACAGACAACAAATCAAAGTGATAATTTGTGTGACTTGTCTTACAAATTAGCACATTATTGTAGGTCATGTCGTAGTCAATACTATAGTTCGCCATCTGACTTTTTCACATTAGGTCACTTCCGGTTCTGTTCAATAAGTTCGTATTACATTTGTATTTTTTAGGTTTTCGTATTTGGCATTTTAAGTGTGAGAGATTTTTTTTTATCTGTCTACAAAATCTCAAATTTTATACGGAATGCATCGAATGTAAATATATCAACTATTGATTAAACGGATATAAAATAAATGTGAAAGATAAAATAGTTAAAATGTTTCGGATTGAAATTTATCAAACGAACTTCACCATTTGTTTTCATTATGTCATTATCGATAGAACAGCCATGTTTGTTGCCACATTTTTTGTAAAGTTCTATAAATATTACATTTTGTTTTATTGTAAGTATTTTTATAGTGACTGGCATGGCAACACAATTTGATAACATGCTATATAAATAATGCTGGACAATCCACACAGTATCATCTAGCCCCAAGGTAAGCAGAGCTTGTGTTATGGGTACTGGATGACTGATGTACTTAATACAATACATTACTTAGATAGATATTTTTTATTATTCCTAGAATATACCCAGGACAATTTATTGCAGATCGGACAGCCATTTTCCCAAGTCGGGAATCGAACCCCCTGCGTCGCCGACAAACTTTTGCCCGCCGCGCCTTATCGTTCGTCTTTGATAAAGACTTAAATCTTGAGGCTCTGTGGTGTGTGGTATCTGTGATGAGAAGATATTGCGAAGGTTCCCAAACGCTGCCCATCCGAGTTGGATTCGACGGCAAACCTCTTTTGTCAACAGCTTCTCACAGACTTCCCTAACTAGGGCAATAATTACCGTTGGCCATCTCTCGCTTCACACCTTCCAGGTAGAGGCCGATGGGCCAGATGTTATGATAAATCTCTCGGTCTATTGTCTATGCCGGTTTTTAGACATTACTGGACACATGGCGGACAGCAGATGGTGGATCTTATGGTTTGGGTTCATAGAAGATGAATCGATGGTTTCACCAACACACTCCTGCCAAAACCAAAAATGAAGATTTTTGGTGGTGTACGCTGGTAGTGTATGACTTGTTAGATAATGTAGCTTGGCAAATGACGTCACCTGGATAGAGTCGATACTCGATAGAGTTCCCAAAATAATAAATAATAATAGTGTTTCGTATTTTTAACTTTATTATTATAGACTGAATGCAAGTCTTTTAACTTTTAACAACTTTTAATAACATGTATTTCTTGCAATAAATATTTGATTGATTGATTGATTTATTTTTTGATGAAATAAAATTACAAGAACAGAATAAAATAATATATTCTTTCTATATAAAAACTTACAGAAGAATCTTCCCACAAAATACCTATGTACGAAGTGTAATTCTTAATCTCTCTAAGTAATATTATATTACTAGTACATATCCACCTATCTATTTATTTTCCTTCAAAATATCCGATTATTATTTCCTTGACTATAAAGTAAAAAATATCCATCCATACCATACGTTACTAGGTTCCAAAATGCCATGTCCCTTTATTCCGAGTGAAGCCACGGGCTAGCAGTATCAAGTAGCGTCAAATAATGATAATTTTTATTTAAAGTTATCTGCATACCTAACTCTAAATAAACTAACAACCGGTTACCGGTAATCAAGGTTGGAGACAGGGAAGATTTATAAGCAGGCCTCGATTCTGGGCCTGACTCTGGAACTAAAATTTGGAAACATAATTAAGCACATACCCGACAAAGCTCTGTGATATATTAAAAGTAAGCTATATATTACGGTATAGCAAGCTGTCACAGACGGTGGCTATGCTATCTTCTCACTATCTCACTAATATTATAAACGTGAAAGTTTAGATGGATGGATAGATAGATGGATGGATGTTTGTTCCTTTATCACGCCAGAACGGCAAAACGGATCTGAATGAAATTTGGCACAGAGATAGATTATAGTCTGGAATAGGACATAGGCTACTTTTTATCCCGGAATTCCCACGGGAACGGGAACTACGCGGGTGAAACCGCGAGGCGCTGCTAGTATTAAATAATACTAGCAGCGCCAGAACGGCTGAACGGATCTGAATGAAATTTGGCACAGAGATTTTTATCCCGAAATTCCTACGGGAACGGGAACTACGCGGGTGAAACCGCGAGGCGCTGCTAGTATTATATAATAAAAAAAAAAAAAATTTGATTCAGATCCGTTCAGCCGTTCTGGCGTGATAAAGGAACAAACATCCATCCATCTATCTATCCATCCATCCATCCATCTAAACTTTCACGTTTATAATATTAGTGAGATTATAAACGTGAAAGTTTAGATGGATAGATGGATGGATGTTTGTTCCTTTATCACGCCAGAACGGCTGAACGGATCTGAATGAAATTTGGCACAGAGATAGATTATAGTCTGGAATAGGACATAGGCTACTTTTTATCCCGGAATTCCCACGGGAACGGGAACTACGCGGGTGAAACCGCGAGGCGCTGCTAGTAATATATATTTTTGCACTCATTAGCTCTACGGCCGTCATGTCTTACTATACCAAAATATATCATGCAATCTGTCGACATATTTTGGTGACGTAATAAAATATATAGCTGCGTCTATGATCACTCGCCGATTACTATAGGAAATATACCGTAATATACCTTGCTATGATTTATATTAATAAATATTAAATCTCCGTCTTGGCTTGGGCTTGAATGACACTTGTCGCCCGGTTTTCGAATATAAGAAAACTTATTAACATTTTCACTGCCTACGTTGTATTGTAAGTACCTACATCTAGCTCTACAAGTGCTACTAGCGTAACATTTTTCTATTTTCCAGCTAATCTGTCTTAGAAAATTTATTAAAATACGGCGCAGGATCATAAAAAGTTGCCCGAGAACAACGTGAGGGCTTTTACCCAGTGTTAATTTATTAAATTTTCATTAAAAATGCATTTTTTTGTAATGTAGAGTTTTGACACTTTTGGCTGTAACAACTCTTTTGCTGTTTGATACAATTATCCACACTGACGTCACAAATTCGAGCCTCCAGTATACGTAGAGAATGTAGAGAGATTGTATCGTATTGTTTTGTAGATATTGACATGACACGATTAAAGTCGCGATGTGATATGATAATTTAGGTAACTTTAGTCTCCCAGAATCGGGGCCCGTGCTCGCGTCCACTTACGGATTTCAAACGTAATTTGTTTTTATTGCGGTTATATTAACTGCCACGGTTTCCGAAAATATTTATTGTACTGTATTTTATGAGGTCGGCTGTAGCCGGTGTCGCTTTTCTGGTCTGTTATATTTTCTCTGATTAAAATGTCATACGAAAAAGCTCTGATTATTTCATCGTCATCATCCGCAGCCGGATTTGCCCACTTGTGGGACTTGTCACTAGATACGCCGCGTTGCGATCGCGACGTAATAATCGACCCCAATGCGACTTTGTAAACAAACCAGCGAGTTACAAAGCTAGGTCAGGTGAAGGCAGTAATGGAATTCGCGTCCCTTCGCTCCTCGCTCTGAGCGCTACTCAGAAACTATTGTCTTGATCTCCGTCTAAACGATGATCGTGCGATCCTATGCGACTTAGTAAACAAACCATTCAGTAAAAGGAAGCTAGGTCAGGTAAGTAATGGAATTCGCGGCACTTAGTCAATTATTATATATTCTCTACCATAGCGCTCCTCGGAAATTCTATAACGATAGTCAATAAAATACTTCTCTGGATAACAATTATTTTGCTTGTTTAGTAATAATAAAAACCAAATCTTGTGACCTGTGTATAATAATACACAGGTACACAGGTCAGATGCAATATGTTCAGAATGCAAGTGAGTGGGGGAACTACGAGCCTTGTTTGTGTTGTAGGAAGTCCGACGTCAACCCATTTAATTCAATGATTTCGTTAAACTACGATAGTTTTTATTCATAAATTTTTATTTAGATGTATTCGTTACACTAAAACTTTCAAGATGTTTTTTTAAAAACTTTGCAAGTATATTACTCTGCCTATAACTCATTTTCGGTGTCACTTTTCTTGTTTGTCATATTTTCAACGGTTAAAATGTCATACGAAGAAAATGCTCTGATTATTTCATCGACATCCCGCAACCGGGTTTGCTCTCTAATAGGATTTCTCACTAGATTGGCCGCGAGGCACGCGTGCAATTTATGCGTATTAGAAATATTAGAATATATCTTTACTTAAATATTAGGATATAGATATTAGGATAGGAATCTGAGGAATGCCAATACTCTATTATTTGGAGTGGGTAAACAAAACGACTAGGTGTCTTGTTTTGTCCGGTGATTTATAAAAAAGTTTTAATTGCCTGGTTTTGCCAAATTAATACATGGCTATTAATTCAACAAAAGAGGCCTATTAATGTTTATTTATCGGAATTATTTATCTTTAATACGGTAACGAATCGCTCAAGTTTGAAAAGTGGCCTTTCTGAGTAGCGCTATCATGCTTCCTTCACGGATTTAGGCATTCGGAATGTGATAATTGTATTCGAAGTCAAGAGGCACTTCAGGTTTGGATACCTTGCAGATGAAAGTACCTACCTAGGTACTTGCGTAGTTGCTAACTCGTGACTGGGGCTTAGAGCTTAAGATTGGTGCGAACCTCTAAACCCACATAAAAACGTATCTTCTTTCCGATTCATTTGAAACTACGTCCCCGATTTTAATGAAATGTTGCATTAACCCTTAATTTGACGGATATTTTTTTTACTTAAATATGTAAAATCGATATAGATTTAGGTTTGTAGTTTTTAGGGCACCCTAAAAAAAATATACAAAAAAATCTACCCATTTCAGTTTCCTGAAAAGCCTACGTCTATTATACTGGACATCATCAAGTTCACAAGAAAGAAATACACTCTAACCATGTGCAGTATATCTCCCATTGTCGAAGATAATGAATAAAGGAAACAGCGAGTTCATTTAAAAATATTCAATATATTTTAGACAATTAGTCTCATAGTTACATTTTCTTAGGGTTAAAACACTAAAAGGAACTCTAAAAACTTAAAAGTATCAAAACTCACTCATATTTTGAACATAATAATTAAGGATTTATAAAATCTTCATAATAATCAACATTTTTTATCAACATTATTATTTTGATCAACATTAAACAATAATCCGCCTTAAATTCTTAAAAATATTAAATGGAATCGCTATAGTATCTATCATTATTTTCTTTTTGGTTGTCTTCCTACCTAATTACTTTTTGTGGAAGTTGTAAAAGCAATTTCTTTTGCTCACTAAGCACAACCTCTGGTTGCATTTGGAACATTGCATGTTCGTTTTATTGTTCTTGCAGAACTTGCAGCGTCCGTATGACGTATATTCAGGCCAGTGGTTGGATCCATCAAAACACACAGAGTTTGGGGGCCTTGGTTGGTGCACTTGGCTTTTGGATCAGCGCTTTTTTGTCTACAGGGCTCGGTGGTACCGTCACAATTGATCTTCCTTTTTGTCTCAATTCGACTGCCAATCTCTGTCTAAACTTTTTCAAGGAAATGTTTTTCAGGCACTTCATGTCGCATTTTCTCCTGTAGAGCAGCCAAGCATTATTAACTGCTATATCTAACATTTGGCCAAAAATGTTCATGTACCAACGACGACTTTTGAAAGATATTCTATAAAGAGCTATTATTATGTCACACAGGTCAACACCTCCCATATGTTGATTGTAGTGTCGAACTAACTGCGGACACGTGACACCTTTTTTCTTCTTTTGTTCTTTGCTCCATCTCTTGATTTGTTCAATTGGGTAAGCATCTGCGTAAGAACAGGCTAAAGTCACAACTTTATTGTCGTTAAAATTACAAATTTATTCCTCTTCATTCTCATGTTCAGAACAGCTATCGACATCCGAAGGAGCATTTTCAGGTGGCACCAATGCTACTAACCGATGTCCTCTAGACTTGAAGCTCTGAAAAACAATAAGTGGTAAGGTATAAAACATTTTATCTGCAGATCTCTAAATATATAATAGGTAAAACAATAAAATTAATTTTCTAATAATACGGTAACGAGAATACAAGACATAAGTTTTTATACTAAGTTTTCTATCAATTTGACAATGGGAAGAATACTGGACATAGTATTTAGCGGTTACTTTACTAGTAATTCGATGACGGGAAATATACTGGACATACAAGTTGTCGGCGTTGTAAAAACTAAATAAAACTCAATAAAACAAACAAAATTTTATGAATAGCTCCGGGTGTATGTTATCTTTAGCATTCAGTAAAAGTACAAAGAAATAAGCCGTGAAACAATTAATGAAATACAACTTACCGAGAGCCCGCGCAGCGCGTCCTTCCTCCCCGCCATCTCTCCGGCGACTGCTCACGTCCCGTCGTTGTGTAGGCCTTGATGATTTTTGACAACGTCGGTAGATAGTTAAGGATGCTTTTATAGCACATAGGTTTGAGATATATGGTCTATTTTTTTATGTAGATTTTTTTTCATTCAACGGGACGTATACTACACAATGTCGAATTAAGGGTTAAACAATTAACATACAGATAAGACATCGATATGTTTGCACCGTTTTAGTTTTTCAAAATGAATTTTCGCTCTCATTTCAACGTGGATTATGAAACTGAAAATGTCATCCAGCTAAAATTAAGTTAGTACCTAGTAGTGCTAAGTAAGAGCAATGGAATCCGTACTAATATTATAAATTCGAAAGTAACTGTCTGTCTGTCTGTTATCTTTTAACTGAGCTGAACGGATCTTAACGAAATTTGGCAGGGAGGTAAATGGTGTCCCGGGGGATAGAGTGTAGAGTAATTTTTTGGCATTTAAAAACCTCAATTCGTTTCACTATGGGGTTTAAAAACTTGCTAAATTATTATTATTCATTTATTTCAGATAAAATATCCATATCACATTTTCAAAAATTACATCACTTGAATAATGGATGACCCCAAAGATATGCCAACAACAAGAAGGAGGAAGTTAAGAAAAATATTAACAGTTTTCGCAGCCTAAATAAATGCACGTTCGTAGACGTTTATTTATATATATCACTAGCTGCTGGCCGCGGCTTTGCACGCACTTATCAAGTAGCTACTATGTTCGTCCCCGGGATACTGTTATCTTTCGCTTTTCGCTTCTTCCACTAGTGGACAAAAAATTGAAGCGAACAAAATCAATGACACTTTGTTTCTTATTTGATAATCTATAAAACTGTTTATGTATAAAATTTGACTTGTCTAAGTGCTTATTTTGTAAGCCTAAAGAAATAAAGTTATTGAATTTTGAATTTTTATCCTTCATGCTAAATTTCATTGAGATCCATTTAGCTGTTTAGGTGTGAAAAGATAACAGACAGACAGACACGCAGTTACTTTCGAATTTATAATATTAGTAAGGATATTTACATTTTTTGTTTTGAAAAAACTAAAAACTGACAAATATCTTAGTATTTATTGCTCTCTTATGTCTAGTCCATCCCAAGGTTGCCTGGAAGATAGCGCTGCCCGATTTTCAGTATTCAACTTTCCTCCTGTATTGTTTTTATGTTTGTGTGAAACATAAAAGAGTTATCTATCTATCTACCAGTTCTGTTTTTTAAGTTTTAACTTATATTATTACTTATCCTTTAGGAGTTTTTTTTATGGAACTGCCTCCGGATTATTCTCCATACAACAGCGAAAGAATTTTCCAAATCGGTCCATAATTTGCGGAGAAATCGACGAACATACATAAAACATTATTATATAAACCGAACATAGAACTCCCCCTCTTTTGTTAACCTTGGTTAAAAAATTAAATATTTCCTAGTTTTCTAATTTTGTCTTTACGTTCAAAAATTTTAAATTCGCATTACTTAATTATAGAAATCTGATTTGTAAATTCAGTTTAAAAAAATATCACTTTTAGGCGGTATTGGCAAACGATCGTACGATGGAAAGATGCGATTTCGTCGCGCGATGAAAATGTTCGTGCGAGGTTCCAATCCAACTTAAGTACGGTGACGTCACAGAAAAAGGCCAGCGTTGTTACTACCTGAAAATATGTGCAATTTTAAAATTTGTGGGTATTACATTTTTTTCGGTAGGGAAATAACTTTAATAGATACATAGATAGATAATTCTTTAATCACCTTAAATTAAAAAGAAAAACAGATTGTATAAAATTAAAGGTAGCAATGGATTTGGCGGCCTTATCGCTTAAAGCGATTTCTTTCAGGCAACTAGAACTAATTAATAATAGATTATGAAAAAATAACTATGCATATCACCTATTAGGACGCCGCCGCCTTACATTACATTATTGAATAGGATTTTGGGTTGACAGCAGTCTACAGAAGTAGATATAGGTATTATGTTTTGGTGTAGTTATTTGAATTTAGAAGTATTGCCATTTATTTATGTAAACTAGGTAAGGTACAGTCAGCTACAGTACGAAGTTGTACGTAACTCACCTCTTCAAAACACGTTTGGTATTTATTTTCAATTCTCACAGCAAACAGGAAAGCTCACAGCATAACAGGAATATCCTAATGCAATAGCTTAATATATTACAATTAACACAAAACAAACAATGTAGCCTTACGAAGTTCGTTCAGAGAGATCTGGAACCGATCTATTTTCTCTGCAACCAAATTTAGCGTGTCCAAAGAGCAGGTAAGAGGTGGATAGGTTCAATTTCAATAACAAGCTAACTGTACTGCCAAGGACGGAATCACAAGGTCAACCTTCGATTTATTTCTGTGTCGTTGACCGTCCATATTATTTACAATTACTTGTTTTCTAATCTTGTCTCTGACGTTCTTTAATTTAAAATTCGAATTCTTATCTGTATTGATTTGTTTGCAGATTCGAATTTTAAATATGTGATTCTCTAATCACCTGATAACTAGGTAATATCGTATGGAAATAATCAAAACTTTCGATTTTTTACTTAGCTGTTTGAAACATCTAACAAAAGCATCTAACAATTGGAAGAGTTTAAAAGGTACTTCAGTTTATAAGCCTGGAATGACATAGAAGCCCAATAGGGTACAATCGAATCGTCATTCATTGTTACATTTAAATGCAGAAAATGTACCTTTAATCACATTTTCCTCGTGAATAAGAACTTTTGAATATCGAAGAATTACAAATTCAGAATCGAATGGCAACATTTTGTTTTCATAATTTTTATACGACAGGAAAGTACGTAGAACAGTTTTTTTTAATCGAATGCATTTTATTCGATGTATTTTAAAAATATTTTGTTGACAATTCTTCAATTAATAAATTTTGAATGAATTTTCATTTTTTTAGGAATGGAAACTCTTACTCTTAGAACTTTTACTCAACGCTCATGAGCATTCTTGACAAAGAAAATTACAATCAAATAATAGAATTAAATTAAAACTAGTATATTTACAATTGAAACAATTGAGCTAACTGCAGACTGTTGCAAACAATCTACAAGTAGCTCAACTGATCCACATCAATACCAGTCGTAAGCGTGCCCAAGACGCTAGCTGCATTGCCCCGCTGTATAGCAATGCTGATGCGCTGTGCCAGATACTCACCAGCTCTCGGGTCACGCATCGCTTCGACCAGTCGCTCAGATAATTTTTTGAAAACCCGGAGAGCCTTGGTACCCCACGGACCTAGGGTCTCGTCTTCAATGGGAGCAAATGCGTAGGCTCTGTCAAGACCTGCATATATGCGCCTCTTGAGATCTTTGGCCAAATCGGCCGCCGCACCAGCCCTCACAGATTCCCTTTAGTCCACGTTCGTAGCTGATCTTTGATAACCAGCTACGAACATGGAATTTTTTTCTTGCTTGATATCCAGTTACGAGAACGGAATGTTCTTGCCGTTTTCGTAGCCATGTTTCGTAGCCAGCTATGAATGTGGTTTTTTTTTTATCTCTGTTCATAACTGTTTATTAAATTATAATATTTTATCCACTTTCGTAGCAGAGTTTCATAACCTGGAAATATCAACTTTTCAAAACTTTTCATAACTAGGTACATAATAAGTTATGGTGTATGGTCAATATGATCTATGAGGGCTGGTGCGGCGGCAGATTCCTAGGACTGAAGTCCTAGGAAGATGGGAAGGCGCGAGTGTGTCGACGCGTGTAGCGTCCGACACAATTGAACATTCCTGACTTTAACTTCTACAAATATGAATACTATTTGTAAAAGTTACGTTGTATAGACCTTTTACATGTTTTTATACTTTGTTATGTTACCTACATTTTTTTGTAGTAATAGTTTGAAACCGCATTCGAATTACTTGTCCAGTCCATCCCAAGGTTGCCTGGAAGAGATCGCTAATAGCGATAAGGCCGCCTTTGTACTTCATCTTGTAACTTTTTATTTCTGTACTGTTTTCTGTGTTTGTGTGGTACAATAAAGAATTATCTATCTATCTATCTATCGAACTGTATTTATATTACAGTAAGTACATGTGCAGTTGTGCATAATTGTACTGTACCTACATTCCTGACTTCCCAATTCAGTCAAAGCTCAACATCCACGCCCATACACACTCGTGAGCTAAAGTCATGAATAGGACAGGAGCGGGTCTCTCGTGATTTGGCACTGCCAATGCAAAATAAACCTTACGTCTACTGGTTATGGGTGAAAGTATGTTAGGCAACGTCGTGAATAGCACAGGAGCGAGTTGTCGTGAGTTGACCCTATCGGAACATCGGCCTTAAAGGTCGCCTGTGCTGTCAAAGGAAAATAAACCTTATGTCGGTGGGTTATGGGTGAGAGTATTGTAGATGGGATGTGGAATGTGTGAATGCTCTTTTATGAAGATGGTTCAGCAGTTATTTGGTTGAGCTTGAGGTTTGTTTGGGAAATTAAGTTTGAACTTGGAGATTGCGCAAAACTTAAATAAACTACCTAAGTATACTTTTGTTATGTTTTGACGACCGATGTGGCGCGGTGGGCGTAGGTCTGCCTGCGACGCAGGAGATTGCGGGTTCGATTCCCGCCTCGGGACAAATGTGTGTACGATCTGTTCAGGGTGTTCTGGTCGTTTTCTATGTATAATAAAAAATATCTATCTATGTATTGTATTATATTATGTATATCAGTTATCTAGTACCCATAACACAAGCTCTGCTTAACTTGGGGCTAGATAATGCTGTGTAAATTGTCCAGCATTATTTATTTATTTATACTTACCTACTTACTTGGTTTTTTTCTTCTATTTTTTACCGATGAAAAACATTTTACACACCTGAACATCCATTTTACACACCTCCTTTTTTGAATTTTTGAAGTCGGTTATTTATAAGTCAAAATAACCAAAACTGGCGCATAAGAAGGGTAAGTAAGGTATACCATAACTTACTTACCTTACCTAAGTAACCCGTACGCTGGCAGGTGTTAGTTAAAGTACATACCTTCTATAAAGTACAAACAAGGTGCCACAAAATTGTTCTGGGCCGAAAGGGGGTGATTCCAAGCCCCGAAGCGGGAGCGGTGGCAGCGGTAATTATGTTCGAGGATTTTTTTATTTCGAATTTATAGATAACAAGATAAAGTTAAAAACTACAACCCGACTACGTGAAAGTTATAAAAGTTTGAAACATTTACATTGACAAAATAGAATGACGTATCGGTCATATTTGATAGGCATAGAGTTGAAAATGAAAATAGGTCGTAGGTATTGTAATTTTTCTCTATGGGACCTGCAGCCTGCGGCTACCTAAACTTTAATACGCGTTTTGAAGGCTTATTCGGGGTCGGAGCCCTAAATCCTATAGCCTATAACCATCGGGGTATTGAGACGAATCAATCGATACATAATTTGTTGAAATCGAACCAGTAGTTTCAGCGCTACGTGGGAACAAAGAAATCGGCCACATACATACAAATATACAAACATACAAACATAGGGTGCTAACCTCATAACCCTCCCCTGTTGGTAGTCGGGTAAAAATAGATTCAGGCGTTACTTTGATTTATTGCAAAATATAAGGATGAAAATATTTAGTTACAATTCCGCGTAAAAAATCTTCTCTGATAAGTTCTAACAAAATGTAGTCCGCGTTGTAGAAGAAAAACGACGCCAACTACAAAATGCAAGACGTCTTGCTTTGATAGGTATTTTTTCATTTTGTAGTTGGAGTCGTTTTCTTTTACAACGCGGACTACATTTTGTTAGAACTTATCGGAGAAGGTTTTTTCGCGGAATTGTTACTAAATATTTTCATCCTTATATTTTTTCAAATTCATAAACATATTTTTTTCTTCGTTATTGCTTTAATTTGTCAACCTCTACGGTATAATTTGAAATATTTAGAGATTTATACTACTAATGTAGTATAAATAAAATCTCTTGGTTATTTATTGTTGAGTTGTAAGTTTGCAATAGTCACGACCCGGACGAGAACCTGTATCATCTCAATGACCGTACCATGTTCTATGCAAACTTACAAGGTGGTACAGTAAAGTAGGTATCTCAAAACTTACGCAGTGTAAATAATAGTTGTAATTGTTTTATTCTGTTATTGAAATTTTATTTGTGAAAAAGAAGAATTATCCTGAAAAAATCGATTTCGAATTTTTCGAACCTAGATCTTCCCTCAGTACGGGAACGCTCTAACCAATTTTATTTGTGGATTTTATAACAACTCAAAACGTAGGTAACATTATAATGTTGTTAGCTTGCTATAATTACCTACACATGGTATACCATAACTTATCTTGTGTAAATGTGTAGGTAAATATAGCAAGCTAACAAGGGTAAGTCAATTTTAATAATTACTAACTTAAATATACTCGCATCTCGTGTCCAAAGATTTTCAAGTAAAAATGTCACTCGTATTTCGTGTCTTTTTTCCACGCACATGGACGACTTTCACCTACAAAAGCTTGTGAAGAAGTATGGTACCGCACCGCAGTGAATACTCTTGTATAGGTGAGTTCGGCGCTCAAAAGGTTAAAAGATAGCTGTGCAAGGAGCGAGAGGGAGAGGAAGTAAAAAAACACTGGCTGCTTTTGCAAGCTTAAAAAAAAAACAAATTCAGATAATATTCTATATTTAAAAATGTCATCTGATCACGTGATCATGTGAGAAACTGAGACACACATTATCTACTGAGTGCTTACGAGCTCCAAGTACAAAAGTTGTTTAGAAGCGACTCTTTCAAAAGGATTATATAAAAAACAAGACCAAGCAACGACTGTATGAAAATTTAAAACATCTGTAAGTAATAAAACACGTGTACATCAAAACAATTAACTAAAGTACATGTATCCCAGGTAGTACTCAAACAAAAGCGCATCTGGACACCTGGATTCACTAACATCTGTACCAAGCTATTATTGGATTGGCAGAATTAGACAACAAAACTAGATTGTTTAATACTTTGCACGTGCACTTGCAATGTTTTAGAATTGTTTTTTTTTCAAAAGCGAAAGCTTGGGAAGCTTAGAAATTGATACCTTGTTTGAACTAGTTACAACTAGATTTTAGATTTTGTTAATTCTTTGCACGTTTAAGGTTTCTTTTGAAGAGTTTGAAGTATAAAATTCTTCGTACTACTTACTTATTTTAAGATGGAGTTAATAGCGTTATGTATCTCCCTTAATGAAAAAGTCTAGAGAGGGACCAAAGTGTTACCTTATGAAATAACAAGTTAAATTAATAAAAAAAACAATAACCATCTGGCCATAGGACCACATGAACTTAGAAACCTCATAAGTCATAACAAAACACCAGCTCTAAAGCCCAGATGCACGCAGTGGTGCACGCGCGCAACCATTCTGCTGGCAGGTTGGTGAGGCTGTATGGCCTCTTCGCCTAAGAATTATAATTATTATATATTTATATTCTTTCTTTTGACGACCGATGTGGCGCTGTGGGCGAAGGTCTGCCTGCGACGCAGGAGGTTGCGGGTTCGATTCCCGCTTCGGGACAAATGTGTGTACGATCTGCAGACATTTGTTCGGGGTGTTCTGGTCGTTTTCTATGTATAATAAAAAATATCTATCTATGTATTGTATTATGTTATGTATATCAGTTATCTAGTACCCATAACACAAGCTTTGCTTAGCTTGGGGCTAGATAATGCTGTGTGAATTGTCCAGCATTATTAATTTTTTTATTTATTATTTATTTTCTATGGAAACGTTTCAAGGATATTTATATCCTCTAGAAACTGATTCATGGTTTAATTGCAACTAGAATGCAAAATTTTTGCCCAATCCGTTCAGTACTTTTGAAGTGAAGAGGTAATTAACATTGATACATCTAAACTTTTGCATGTATAAAATCTATGATAGGTACACATAGTGTGATGTTAAATTTATTATTATATCAGCGATATAATTACACCAACAATTCAGTTTCGTGAGATTAAACTTTTATTTTTATTCCAATAAGAAAGAAATTAAACTAAATAAGACAGGGTAGCGTGCACCGGCGTAATTTATCTCTCTGGCTGGATAAATAATAATTCAGTTTTACATTTATGTTTTGTGATCTCTAACAAACATCTGCACTTATTTAAATTCAGTTTCTATTTTTTATATAGGTCTATGTTTTATACCCTCATTCTATTTACCGATTTCAAATTTATAAAAACAATGTTCGAAATTGGAACAGTAATCCCACTAATATTATAAATGTGAAAGTTGGGATGAGTAACAAACACCCATCCATGTTTGTTACTCAATCACGCCAGAACGGCTGAACGGATCTGGATCAAATTTGGCACAGAGATAGATCATAGTCTGGAATAGCACATAGGCTATTTATCACGAAATTCTCACGGAAACGGGAAATACACGGGTGCAACCGCGAGGCGCTGCTAGTATTTCTATAATTTTCTATCCGTTGAAAGAATCCGAAAATCGAATGTATAATTTTCATTTTCGAAAACATTCTAGGCACATCTTTAATCCTAAAAAATGCCCCGCGTTTTCTTATTTTAAGAGATACAAGCTGTTGCCTGCGGCTTCGCACGCGCTTTTCAACCTGGGGACGCACATAGTCCCCGGAATACTATCTATCTCCCAGCCAAATTTCATTAAGATCCGTTTAGCCGTTTAGGCTTAAAAAGATAACAGACAGACAGAGTTACTTTTAAATTTATAATGTTATGGATTGATATTTTTTTAACCACAATGGAAAGTACCGATGTGGACGACGATGTATCAAAACCATATCACGAAGGTCTAGAACACACCTTTTTTTTCTTTTTTTTTTAATTTTTCATGTTTAATTCTATTACAAACATATCTTCTCATTCGTAGCGTTCTTGGCAGTACGGTCATGGTCGTCATGACGAGTCTTGTCGTAGGGGTTGTGTCGCTTGTCTCACTATATATCGCCATCTCTCCCTGTTAGTGGTCATTCTGGAGCATTCATACATGCATTTCAAACATTCAAACCTTCAATATTGCGTCGCATCATTCTATCGTACAAAATGACTAGATTACGATTTCCTGCTCGTTAAAAGTCAAGGGTTAAACCTTCATGATTCACTGCGAAATCATTCTAACTGGCAAATTATTCACATTATAAATCTCACGATGATTCACAGATTCGTAATCAATAATTGTATAATTTATTTAATAATCTGTTTATTTTTCATGCTATTTGTATTTGTATTTATTTATTTACCATTCCGTTACGTAACATAACATAGGCAAGTCAAAATTATTATTTTTTGATAAAAAACACAATCATATAAAAATCTCACACAATTTCCATAACATATTATTAACTTATATTAAACTGTTAATTTTACTAGGTACTAGGTGGTTACTAGGTACTAGGTGGTTACTAGGTACTAGGTGGTTACTAGGTGCTAGGTGGTTACTAGGTACTAGGTGGTTACTAGGTACTAGGTGGTTACTAGGTACTAGGTGGTTACTAGGTACTAGGTCCTTCATGAAGTAAGCCTAAGCCAAGCCAGGTCTATGCCAAATTAAACAAAAAATGTGTATATGTGTGTGTCAAGGTGATGATGTACACTAAGCCGAATTTCGGCCACAGCGGCCAGTCGCAACGGATACCAACCATACCTTCAGGACATGGTGCACAACTGTGTGCGCAAACACGCGCACTGTCTATTCCCTCATTCTCATCTACCGATAGGACGGCAAACAGACACGACTGGGGAGAGGTCAGACGCTGGACCAACCACATAATTAATGTATTTTACAAGGCACGGGAGTCCAAGAAGTTGGTGCTGTTGCATCGAACAGCACCAACTTCTTGGTCTCCGGGCTGATACTGTGATTTTAACAAAAACTCCAATGACAATATTTGGCCCGACCCAGGATCAGAACCCGTGACCCACCGCTGGCAAATAACCATTTTGTATACGTGTATGAAATAGTTGTGATAAAAAGTTGGTGTGTTGTGTGATTCAGAACCTACGGTATTTCAAAGAATGTCGTTCCAATTTTTCGATGAACTTTATTGGCTGTGGGAACTTTTACCACGTCAAATTGTGTAATTTACCTGTCTTATATATAATATTTTTGACAGACGGATACTAAAATTATTAGGTATTAATAATAAATAATTCTGGACAGTTACAACTGTTAATAATTATGAAAGTTGAACATGAAAAGATTACACAATTGTAAACCTCACTATACATAATACAAAAATGATTACATCACTTGAAACAACAGATGAGTCAGCTAAACCATACTCATCATTATCATCAGCCTATATTAGTCCACTGCTGGACATAGGCTTCCCTAATGAGCGCCACAGCACCCTGTCTTCAGCTTGCCGCATCTAGCATCTACCTGCAGTCTTTCGCAGATCGTCATCCCACCTGGCTGTCGGGTGTTCTACACTAAGTTTGACGAATCGCAGTCTCCACTCAACGTTTACAACCGACAACCGCTGGGTTGTCGGTTCTTCGCGAGTTATGGCTAACTAACTGCCACGTCAGCTTGCTAATTAAATAAATAAATAATGCTGGATGATCACACAGCGTTATCTAGCCCCAAGCTAAGCAGAGCTTGTGTTATGGGTACTAGATAACTGATATACATAACATAATACATTACATAAATCGATATTTTTACTATTTCCAGATCGTACAAACATTTGTCCCGATGCGGGAAACGAACCCCCTCCTGTATCGCAGATAGACCTTCGCCCTTTCGTCTATTATTTTACTAACAACTTTTTATTTAACTGTACTAAAATTCACCCGTAGTAAAGAGTATAGAGCTTTTTTACGATTCGTCAACCCATACAAGTTGGGACAAGTCGGATGGTGTGAGTTGATGGAATGACTAGCAGAGTCTATTAGAAATGTCCGATCCTTGCCAGTATTTAAAAACTGAGTTTTTCCTTTCAGAAAAGTGAATAATGGTACTTTACTTTGACTATTTATTTAAGTCATCATCATCCTGACTCTACAGCCGCGGGTGGGCCTTGGTCTGGTCGAGTAAATTTCGCCATCCGATCCTATTCTTGGCTTTTTCCTGCTGCTATTTATTTAAGTAGTTAGTAAATTAATATGTTATTTATTTATGTATACTTTTAGTTATTTATTTATCTTGATATTTTTTGGATAATTCTTTATTACATAATGTAGGTATCCATTGTATCCATCTTTGTAGTGTATGTATTTTAGATTGTATTTGGTACACCCCCTGCCTTTCTTAAATTCAAAATTCTTTCCATCCAAAGGTTGCCTGGAAGAGATCGCTACGTAGCGATAAGGCCGCCCATTGTACTTATCTTTTGTGATGTCTCTTTGTAATGTTATTTTATGGTGTACAATAAAGCATTTTTGTTTTGTATTGTATTGACTCCTTCGCCCACCGTGCCACAGAGGTCGTCTATTGGGATCCGGTCAGCTACGGCCACATGTCTGGAACGGCCTCTTCCCATGAAAGGCCAGTTCTTTGTATGGCCACTTTCTCATAATATATGTTTTATTTACCTACTTTGTTCTTCGTTCTACTTTGTGGACTGTTACTCGTGACGCGACGTCACCCCAATAGGTTCTGACTGAAAACCAGCGTCGTTATCGTCCTCGGATGATAACGACAATAAGCTGAGGCAGGACCTGATTAGCCGCGCACATAGGGAAAGACCAATTTTTCCTACTCTTGGGACTCTACTACATGCTTATTTTTTAAAATTATATGTTTAAAAATTTAAATCCCAAAGTATTATGTTTCTGTTTATCATGTATGTTTTTGTGTTTCCCTTTTTTGGAAAATATGTGTGTGGCTATGAACAAATTCTTTATTCTTCATTCTTTTATTCTTTATGTCGTATAGGTCGTATATTAATTCGTTGAGCTATGTCGAAAACTTTGGTTCTCAACAAGATAAAGTTAAAAACTACAACCCGACTACGTGAAAGTTATAAAAGTTTGAAACATTTACATTGACAAAATAGAATGACGTATCGGTCATATTTGATAGGCATAGAGTTGAAAATGAAAATAGGTCGTAGGTATTGTAATTTTTCTCTATGGGGCCTGCAGCCTGCGGCTACCTAAACTTTAATACGCGTTTTGAAGGCTTATTCGGGGTCGGAGCCCTAAATCCTATAGCCTATAACCATCGGGGTATTGAGACGAATCAATCGATACATAATTTGTTGAAATCGAACCAGTAGTTTCAGCGCTACGTGGGAACAAAGAAATCGGCCACATACATACAAACATACAAATATACAAACATACAAACATAGGGTGCTAACCTCATAACCCTCCCCTGTTGGTAGTCGGGTAAAAAGCCATACTAACTATAACTTAATCTGTTCCCTGAAGGCTATCACCATACTAACTACTACTTAATCAGGTCAAATGTCTTATACGATCGCAAAATCATATGATACGAACAGAATAAATCCATCTCGTTTGATCACGCGGCAGACCACAGGCGAGAAAAATTATAAATTTTACGCCTTGCGCGTGAAAAATATCGAATAATGAGAAATAATGTCTCTTTTCTTGGGAATGGGTTGTTTAATTTCATTTGCGCTGAATAGATTATTCATAGGTGGCCTTTGGAGAAATACGGGGTAATGTAGGTCAGGTAATTGGATAAACCCGGGTTTTTTTATAAGTTTATTAAAGATCACGGAAAAATTACCGATGTGGCAACTCAGGGTTCGAAATGACCCCTTTGAGCTTTAGGCCGTAGACACATCACTACGGTACGGCGCCGCCACCGTAAAACTACGTGCCGCAGTACGGCGCCGCCGCCGGTGCCATGTAGTTTTATGGTGGCGGCGCCGTACCGTGGTCATGTGGCAACAGTCTGCACCTAGCTCAATTGTTTCAAGTGTAAATACTAGTTTTAATTTAATTCTACTATTTGATTATAATTTTCTATGTTAATAAAGTAGGTAACTACATATTTTACATGCAAAGTCTACATTTTTGATGTCGCTGTAGTTACTAGAGCATATCTTATTGCAGTTGACTGTACCATATTTCAAACTAGTTTCTGGCCGCGGTTTCGCACGCGTTGTATAAATGGAAACGTTTAAAGGTTATTTCTATACCATTAGAACCATTCTATAAGCTAAAAAATAGCCAATGTATGATTCCAGGCTAAAGGCTACATCTATCCAAAATTTCATCCCGATCTATTCAGTAGTACCTAACAAAACAAACATCCATCCATCGAAACATTCAAACTTTCATTTTTTTCATTAGTTTGATACTTGCAAATTCAAAGGTTAGGCTGAACCATTATTATTATTATTCTATAGAATGCTGTTGGGGCTGCCTCGTTACTGCAGTGCTTCCGAAATGTTCGCGAATACGTTCACTGACGGCTTCGCGGCGATTATGCGGAAGCGAGTCGCATCAAGCATGAGCAGAGTGAGAAGTAGTCGCAACAGCATTCTGAAAACAATATCAGTGAAGTACGATTGTCCCATTCTCCACCATTGGGTGAAACTAGTTATAGTTTAGGTCTACACCTACTTTGATATTTCTTTATGTAATTTCATTAATTTTGTACTGTGTTAGTTTGTAATTTTGTCTATGGACCATTGTTGTCTGATAATAAAGTTATTGAATTGAAAAAATTGAATTGAACCCAAACGAGCGTAAATTTTTGTGTTTAGTGTCGCGTAAAATGGGCCGCTTCATACAAAAGTCATGTGGCTGAAATGACTTTTGTATGAAGCGGCTCATATTACGCGACTCAAAACTCAAAAATTTACGCTCGTCTGGCCTCAGCATAACCTCATTCGTGAATTCGTGATGACACATTACACTCGTACACCGGCGAACTATTACCTACTCTATGATATTACAGTTAGGTACCACTTTGCATAAACATCTCAAATGCAAGACTCGTACTTAGCTGATTCGAGATAGGATTGAATATAAACGGCCATGGGAAAGTTTAAAAAAAGTTCGAACAGGATGTAAGAAATAGGTAGCTTGCCTTTAGATTTATACTGGAGGTCTTTACCCAGGTAGAATAGGGCTCTGTGCACAATAATCCAATACCGCTACCAACCAACACAAAAAATTGCATTCAAATAAGGGCCATAAATAACGCATTGGATTATACATATAATCTGTAATGTTATAATTACAATACAATATAAAACACTTTAGTGTACACCAGAAAAAGAACATTACAAAAAGACATTACATGAGACAAGTACAATGGGCGGCCATCGCTTAGAAGGGATCTCTTCCAGGCAACCTTTGGATGGAAAGAATTATGTGAATTTAAGAAAGGCAGGGAGATGTACTAAAGATAAACTAGATATACACATAAAATATTTATAATATACTAAAATACTGGCTAATATATGAATACCTACTACATGGCTGTTTATATATTATTGTGATTAATAAATAAATAAATACAAATCACAGTGACAAAATGACTTCTCACGAGCTTCAAATGAGTGGTGTGTGAGCTGTCTGTCATTTGATGCCGTCAATAAAAACACATCTAAATATTACGAGTTAAAGCCTGCAGCGATGCTTTTCAGGTTACGACAAGCTTTACAAGGTTTCTTGGTTTCTTTACTTTTGATAAAAAGCCCATCTTCTTAAAAAATTAACAAAATCAATATAGCCACTTTTATATATATGACATTCCGACATTTTTATTTTTACGGAAAGAAGAAATTAGTTTTTTTTATTTAAATCAAATACCTTGATAATGGTTAGTAATTTTGTTGTCTACTTTTATGTGCTAAAAAGTTAAAAATAGAAAAATAGGTATACAAAAAAACCATCGTAATTTAGTTTTATCTGGTTTTACCCGTTTTACCGAAGAACATTGCGTCATAGAATAAACAATACTAGGTAAGAACCAACTAAACGGCTGGTGACGCGATCACAATTGAAAAGACTTCAACGCGCTTCTCGTCACATGTCAAATGTCACAAAAATGTCACTTCTCTGAGGTTTTAGATTTTTTTTATTGTTAATCTATTATTAGTAAGAAAGTAGGTATTTTTTTCCTAAGTCTTATATTTCTGTACTAAAATTTGTTTTGTGTGTTATCCTACTAATATTATAAATGTCAAAGTTTGGATGGATGGATGTTTGTTACTCAATCACGCCAGAACGGCTAAACGGATCTGGATGAAATTTGGCACAGATATAGATGATAGTCCGGAATAGTACATAGGCTACTTTTTATCCCGGAATTCCCACGGGAACGGGAAATACGCGGGTGAAACCACGAGGCGCTGCTAGTGTTTAATTAAATTAAATATTTTCTTTATTTATTTCTTTCTATTTCTCTATAACCTTCGAATAAATAGTCTTGTGGGTCTCGTTCAATCATTTTATTAAAGTTATCTCTACCTTCGTTCAAGTTAGCATATTTATAACTTTAAGACATGGATATATTTCTTATATATTATATGGGTAAAAAATCTAAACCTTTATCTAAACAAATAATAATAATCAATTCCGTTATGTAAATTATTTCATCACTAAATATCCTAATCATGCAATAGAACAGATCCATTCTAGGCTGTTACTTTCAGTTTATCCCGTCCCTAAACGAGGCCATTCCAAATTCAAATCCCTATCACCGAGTCTCTACCTATACCTACTACACCATCTGTCAAGAAAGTACAGCAGAAAATGCATTCTACAACGGTAAACATAAGGTTTAAAGTAATTATGATAGTAACGCAATATGTCGAACGCCGATTTGAATCCTGTGGCTAATATATTAGCGGTCACAAAATCACCTGTTCTTATACACCTGTTCCCTGCAATCACATCTGACCACAACCGCGACGGTAAAATCAACTCTAAACTCAGGCGTAAAAAGTTTTTATTCATAGAGCAATGAAACCTTTTTTATTACACCAATCAAAAGACGATCGAAGTAT
This sequence comes from Eupithecia exiguata, assembly GCA_947086465.1. Lineage (NCBI taxonomy): Eukaryota > Metazoa > Arthropoda > Insecta > Lepidoptera > Geometridae > Eupithecia > Eupithecia exiguata. The sequence continues at coordinate 4,052,516 of OX352246.1, forward strand.
CAATAGAGTCGCAAAAAAAGTTTTGTTCGTTTTTTGAACTGGCTGACGTACCGTAAGATGTCATCGAGTCCGCGCCAATGGCCGTTCGAAGTTTGAACTTTACACTGTGATGTGAATGGTTTCATAGATTTTCTTTTGTTTTTGTATTTTCTTATGTAGAGTTCTTTATCATCGAGTTCCAGACCCTTGGTCGATATAATTTTGCAATTTTCTCTGTGTTTATAAAGTTTCTATTGTTAATATCCCAAGTTATTATCTTTTTTTAATATTGTTTCCCAAAAAAAGAGAGAATTAAGGTCTCCTTGGTCAATGATGAAGTCACTTAACGTGTGATGGTTAGCTCTGAAATAGGTGAGTTCCACACCAAAGTCATTCCAATTTTTCACTTTACATCTGTCCCTACATTTTTTTTTTACTTTAACCAAAGAGGATTCTTCTGACCAAGTAGGCCGTTCTAGTAGTTTGGTTATTAAGTTTTCATGTCGTAATAGGCGCTTCCTTGGTCGGTCCCGGAGAAAATCATGACTGACGTAAATGTTTTGATAGTCAATCTCTTCATTGAATTAGGTTACGTCTAGCCATCTATAAATTAAGCCGCCATTATATCCCTAGTTAATTTATGTCTCGCCATTTACTGGGATAATGATGCTCGTCCGACAAGTTCGAGATTCAAATCGTAGACATGCGTAGGAAAAAGAGGACTCCGCGTAAAGCTAGGTACTTACATAGCTCCAATAAACTAGCTTACTTTCCAGTAGCGATTTTCTTAAGTGATCGAAAATGGAAATACATTTATTAAGACGCTTGAGGTTTGCATTGTTAGATTGTAATACAGCTAAAAAGTTAGTAAATATTTTTTTGCTAAATTAAGAAACGGTATTAGCGGCGCTTATACGTATTTGTTCGAAAAAAATAGGCATACGTACTGTTGCTGATATCATTGGCAGACTTGGAGTTAAAACTTTTTGTCATTTGACCTATCACATATATATCCCAAAATTAAAATAATAAAAAGTTTGAAATGGATTTTTGTATCTCCCGCCTCGTTAAAAATGGAACTCCATAGAGATATTCTCTCGCATTTTGGTACGAAGCAATAAAGAATTTTCTGTCTCATCTTTAGAAATGGAATAAGCGACTTTCCGAGCAGAGAATCAAAAGTCAAAAGTCAATAACTTACTTACTTACTTCTTTAGGCTTACAAAATAAGCACTTAGAAAGGTCAAATTTTATACATAAACAGCTTAATAAATAGTAATTATTATCAAATAAGAAACAAAATGTTATTGATTTGGTTCGCTTCAATTTTTTGTCAATCAACGGAAAGTACCTACTATAAAATCTATTTTACATTTTACACGTACTCAAATAAGTATGAAAAGTACCTACTATAAAATCTATTACTTAGCACATTTTACACGTACTCAAATAAGTATTCAGGTCATACCTAGAGCTTGCCCTCTAAAAGCTGATTTTCAGATGTGACCACGAAGGTTAGGTTAGTTAGGTTGTGCAATACTTTAGCTGCCTTGCGGAGTCCTCATTCTCCATATAAGCGACTGTAAGGTACTCAGGTAGGTAAGGTACTTCGTGAAAGCTGTCCCTTAAGAAGTTGAAGATGACCCTACCGGACGGAAAAGGAAAACGCAGTTTCTAATTATCGAACGAGTAATTATGACTTGTCCAGAAAACTAAACGAAAGTGACAGAGAAAGTTCGAGAATGTCTGAAGACTTGAGGACATGAAAACATCAACAAAGTAAGGGTGGGTTTTAGGTGGGATGAGCAGAAGCGTAAGCGGATAGAGTGACAGGTTTTCAGTGTAGGTTAAAATTAACAGCTGGTTAATTCAGATGTATATCAGATGTATCAGATAGTTTTTAATGTGTATCTTTATTAACAAAAAATAATAATTAAATAAAAGAAACAAGTTAGAACTAGTATTCACATTGAAACAATTGAGTTAGCTACAGACTGTTGTAAACAATCTACAGGCAGCTCGACTACTTATTATTATAAAGATTGTAGGTTATGTACGTATTAATAGTATGTAATGAATCATTGTTTTTTTTTCGAGTGCCACCTCCTTTTTTGTTCTTATATGTCCAATTTATCCCAAGGTTACCTGGAAGAGATCGCTCATAGCGATAAGGCCGCCTTTGTACTTCGTCTACGCGTAGCATTTATTTCTGGACTGTTTTCTGTGTTTGTGTGGTACAATAAAGAATTATCTATCTATCTATATATTTTAGACGCTCATTGGTCTTCTATTTGTAAGTATGAAGTAATTGAAAAAAATTAAATCACCCGGCGTTTGATTCGGGCTCGCTTACGATCCGCGAACGCGTTAAACATTGATCGTTCATATACCTAGCTATTCTTTGATCCAGCGATGACATTGTACGTACAGCCTTTGGTACAGCTTTTGGTACAATCTCATCCAAAAATCCTTACAATCTTTGTGCTAGTCAACAGTCGCGTAAAAAAGTGTAAACGTTTTCATACCAAATTACTGACCTTGTTTCTTTGAAAGTTGGAAAAGAATCTTGATCCGTATTGTACAGTCAAGCTATTAGTACAATCTCATCCAAAAATCCTTACAATCTTTGTGCTAGCCGACAGTCGTGTAAAAAACTGTTAACGTTTTCATACTAAATTAATGACTTTGTTTCTTTGAAAGTTGTAAAAGAATCTTGATCCGTGGCAGGTCCAATAAATGTATTACGGTTATCAATTACATATCGGACGGTATAAATAAGTGAATCGGAGATCCGTTTGACTTAATTCAATTTATTCGATGTTCAAGGTTTTGACTATGAAGGTTAGCTGCAGTTTTATTTTACTTTACGGATTTTAGGAAAACTTACAGCTATGATTTGACAATAAGGTTTTGCCTATAATATCACGCATGATATGCTACCGAGGGCTGATTAAAAGTTTCCACATAATAGGTCCACTTAAAAGTGGTTTAATTGTTTCACAAAGCTATTTGATTACATTGAAAATAAGTTACAAATTTGTTTTCATCCGGGCGAGTGAAAACGTAATAAAGCGTAAACTGGTGATTTTTATTCAAAAATATACCTATTTTAGTAAAAAAACGGAATTACAATTACACATTTTTTTATAATTATAATGATCACGTGACCGAAAGCGCTCTGCGTTTGGCTGCATCGCTGGTGACGTCACACCAATCACAGATTACAGTGCTTTTTGTTCTTCTTGTTAGGTGGGTGTGAGGTGTGACGTCATCGAGTCATGTCACCGCTCACCGGAGCCATGACAGAGACTATCAGTTTGGCGCGCCAGTATTTTACTCAAAATTTAAAATTAGTTTTTATAACTAATACGACTGGTCTTGAAGAAATATTAATTACACTTTGCATTATTTTTATCAGACAATACGTAAGAATTATTTCCCAGCCAAGTAATAGATATTTGTTCACAGACATGAGATTACAGAGTTCAGTTTATAAAAATATATGATGTAACTTACAGATTTTATGGTATTTTTTTTTACTTTTCGGTTTTGTTTCCTTCCATCCGTACTCAAACGAATCGAACGAAAACGGAAATTTCCAACAAAATTGAACTGCTTTTTCACTTTAAAATGATGGTAGTATATTTTCATACTACTTGACACTGAAATTTTGGTACTTACAATGGTTTTTAAATTATGTAAAAATGTATAAATAGTCAAAGTCATAAAATTCGTTCAAAAACAGCCCTTTCGTAACTAAGAGAGGGAAGTTACACGTTGATTTTTGCGGCCGTACTTTGCAACTGCATATCAAAAGTACTACAGAAAACCTTCAATTTCGACAGATCTATAATTGGCGTCATATATCTGTCGACGTCACATATAGTGACTCGTTATATAAAAAAAAACAATCACACCATCTTTAAAAAATGTACCTGCTATAACATCTATTTTATTTTGATACGGAACCATCAATCTACCAATACCTAGTCAATAAATTCGGTCCACACGGTCATCGACCAGCAAACACCCAATCAAAGGTAAATCTAGCGCACGTACCAATTAACTATATTAATAGCCGACCGTGTCTGTCCGTCTGGCACAGCACGCGAACTGATTGGAGACGGTCTGATTGAGAGAATTTAGGAAAATAATAATATTGGGGGTTTTACAACATCCTGTATACAAGGTGTATGTGTGAATGTGAGAGGTAACCTAACACAGGGTATTTTACTCCAAACGAGAAAAAACCTAAAAATATATTACTGGGATAGCTTAAGCAAAAATCAGTCGGAAATTTTTAGTTTTAGTTAATAAAATAACATAAAAATTCTAAAATTCAATGCTAATGTTTTAATTTTTTTTAATATATGTTTACCACCATGGAAAAATAGGTGCAATATTATAACATCATCCGGCTGAGTACGTAAACTAAAAAGTATCAACTGTCATCAGCAACAACAGCGCATGTGCATAGCGTATCCGTACACAGACAACTGACATCATGACCACAGAGTAATATGGCGTCCACCTTTTTCGTCAAATTACGCGCAATAAAGAAGAAACCGGAATATGTCAATTTTAAATGCATTTTTTTGGCACTTAGCGATTGAATAAGAATTTTAATTTCCCCGATTCCGCGACCACTACGATGTCGTCGGTCCATCGAGTTGATGGTCTCCCAACACTCCGTTTCGCGTTGCATCGGAGCCGCCATTCGTGATCCTTTACTCCCCAGCGGTTATCAGTTCTGCCTGTGAGCTATATGACCTGCCCACTGCCACTTCAGCTTACTAATTCTAGATCTTTTAAAATCTCTAATTAATTAAATAAACAAAAAATTAGAGATTAAATAAAAAGATGCCTATCAGATGGGTAGAGTCGACGAGCTTCTTCCACTAGTGGACAAAAAATTTAAGCGAACAAAATCAATAACATTTTGTTTCTTGTTTGATAATAACTATTTATAAAGTTGTTGTTTATGTATAAAATTTCACTTGTCTAAGTGCTTTTTTGTAAGCCTAAAGAAATAAAGTTATTGACTTTTGACTTTTGACAAAACCAGCAAAACAGGGTCAACCTTCCAAAATGGTTTAATTACGCGAAGGCACTTATTGGAGGCGTAGGGGTTTTTTATTGATAGCGTACAACATTTTTTTAGGCACTGACTAGTTAGCAACTTAGTGACTGGTTAGCAAAACTTATGAAATGTCCCCGAGTGTGTATAACCATCGAGCGATGGGCCGAATTCTGCTAACCATCACTTCGCTATATATGACAAAAATTCAAAAAATTCAAAATTCAATAACTTTATTTCTTTAGGCTTACAAAATAAGCACTTAGACAAGTCAAATTTTATAGATAAACAGCTTAATAGAGACAATAGTATCAACTATAGATGAAAGAAACTTTAGACATGAAAGAAACTTTAGCTCGGTGCTATTTACACGGAGAGATTGATAGAATGGTTTCAACCTTGACACTTGACATGCGTCGTTCCATCTGTATTTGTCATCAGCAAAAATGTGTCATTTTCAGACGGTACCATTGTTATGTTGAAGCATTAATTTAGTAGAACTAGGACCTAGAGCGGCGAGATGGATAATATCAAACCTGAATGACACTTGCGTAGGACCGCACAAGAGTATGGAGGTCTCGCCAAGCAGTGGGCAAAGTCAGGCTTTAACTGATGAAGAAAGTCCATTTTCAGCTGTAGTAATAAGTATTCATAGGTCTAGGTTCTTTGTACAACTAAAATATCTATCTATACAAAAAATACAAATACAAAAATCTTTATTATTAATGATAGAACATTGTATAGGGTACAGATGTGGGCTGACTACCGCAAAAGTTATACTGTATTATCTATATACTGTGTTGTTATCTAGTACCCATTGTGGGTTGTCCAGCATTATTTATTCATTATTTTTATCAGTAAAAAATCAGCCTGTAGATTAGTTCTATAACAAAGTAACAATTCTCGGCGTGTACGCAATTCGTCACAAACTGTTAAATCTATTCCATATAACTACACGATATCATAAAACTGTGTTATGTGACTAAAGCTGTTGAGATAGATGTCACAGTGGAGAGAAGAGCAGCTGGGTTAGTGCTGTTTTAGATAACTCAAGCATAGGTGCAGAATACAGATGCAAAGAACAAAAAATAACAACATAGCTCAAAGCTATGTTGTCATTTTTTGCAGCTATTCCATTTGACATTGTAAAAATAAAGTTAACTGTTTTGCAGTGCCCTTCCAGGGTGCATGTATGTACCTAGTGATAACCATTCACCTTAGAAATAAGAATAAATGTACCTTCATGCAAAAATAAACGAAATATGAAAGAATTCGTAAACTGAAGTAGCATTCCAACTCGAGAACCTTTACTCCCCAGCGGTTATCACTTCTGTGAGTTATGTCATGTGCCCACTGCCACTTCAGCGTTCTAATTCTGGGGACCCAATTAATTCTCCGATTGAATAAATAAATAAATTTATAAGTTATTTATTAAATAGATGCCTATCTGATAGAGTCAACGACAAACGTAGAAAAATGGCGAACGAAGAGGTTGACCGATCCATCGTCCAATTTCCCGAAGGACCGATAACCGCAGCTTTGGTTGTGGTTAACGTGATCTTGAATGGGGACTGCGACTCAGAACGTAGTCTAGGACGGCATATGGCAGGTAAGGTGACAATATACGAAGGTCTACAGGCAGATGCTGTAAGGATGAGACCAGCTGAAGACAGGGCGCTATGGTGCTCATAAGGCAGATTGAGCTGATGATGAAGCAGAGGCAGAAAACAATGATCCAAATGTGTACTATAAGATCTTTAAAACATTGTATTTTCAAGCAATAAACGAACTTTGACTTTGACTTTGATGATAACATAACAATGAAGCCGTTGTATCGGGGCGTCAGTCATAAACATGAAGAAGTAGGAAAGTAATCTAGCTGTGTTATTTTCAGCTGTGCACCAGTAAAGTTGCATTCCTCGACACGGCCCGCAATATATTACCCTAAATTGGATTTGGAGAATTCGTATCTATCCAATATTATGACCATGTGGTTATAGGTAAAAGTCGCTTTTACTGTGGCAATAGCTAGAACCTAGATCCTTCTATATATGATAGGATAGAGGTTTACTTTAATGCGTAAAAACAATAGGAAGTATAGGTAATAATCGATCTAGACTTTAAAGATATTTAAACATTTAAAAAAATCTAGATTAACATTACCAAATAAGTTAATTTTCATGCTGATCGTGGCTGTGCTTATTTTATATTTTAATTGCCATCCCTGTAACCCATGTTTCGCAAAATAAATGCAATTGGAATTGAATTATTTAGAACGGGATACTTACCTACCTTTATTTTTACGTGATCATGGCGCATGAAACTGTGCCGAAATATTGGAAAACTCAAAAATCATCCCGTTCTAAATGATTTCTATGTTAATAACCAGGATAGTCCCAAAAGTTTTATTGAAATTGAATTGAATTGAAAGATTGAGTATAATTGTTAATTTCCAACGTAACGAGTCCCATTAAAAATTTAGGCAAAGACCACACTGAACCTGACCGTGCTTTTGCATAAATGTAGTTCTAATAAATAATAAAAATAATAAAAAAATAAAACCGGCCAAGTGCGAGTCAGACCAATGTATATTTAAGGGGGCACCCATACAACAAACGTGATTTTTTTGGTCGTTTTTACAGATAATGGTACGGAACCTTTCGTGCGCGACTCTGACTAGCACTTGGCCGGTTTTTTATTCAGCTTTGCATGCATATGCATGATGCTTGATCAAAAGTAGGTAGGTAGTCACACAATCAAACTGCATACACCTACCTAACCTACGTCCGGCACCGGCACTGGCAGTCTGGTTGGAGCCGGTGACAGTATAAACTGAATCTGTGTCAATGTTGAATATATTCATACATATTCAAACTAACCTAACATCTTACCAGACAGAAAGTCGCCCAGCGATGGCCGTAACTTTCCTATCGTCAAAACTATTTGCTTCTATAGTCGAATGATTTACGACCGATGATGTGGTGGGCGAAGGTCCGCCTGCGACGCAAGACGTTGTGGGTTCGATTCCCGACTTGGGACAATTGTTTGTACGATCTGCAATTACAACAAAAACTACTCATTGCAGATCATAGATAAATAATACAGCGGGGCAATACAGCCAGCGTTTTGTTCACGCTTCCGACTGGTATTGATATGTATCAGTTGAGCTACATGTAGATTGTTTGCAACAGTCTGCAGTTAACTCAATTGTTTCAATTGTAAATACCTACTAGTTTTAATTTTTATTCTATTAATTGATTGTTATTTTCTTTGTTAATAAATAAATAATATTTATTTATTATTTATTTATGAATAATCTAGTATTATATAACACAAGCTCTGCGTAGCTTGGGGCAAGATGATGCTGTGTAGATTGTCCAGAATTATTTCTATGTCTGTAAAGTAAAGTCATATACCGAGGTATATGACTTTACTTTACACACACAATTTCACTTTATAAACACAATTTCTTGAGAATGGCTCGTGAGCCATTCTCAAGAAATTGTGTTTATAAACAACTCCCAGAAAAATCCTGAATTCTCGTTCTGTGTCGAGTTTGAAATATAATTGTGTGCACAAAGTATGAGTGCAAAAGAAGGATGCTGGATGCTGAAGAACATAGGTGATGGAGTAGCTTAAAAAACTTTGTAGAGCCGTAGAAAAACATAAATCTTATCCTACTAATAATAATAAATAATATTAAAAACGTTTATTTGAAACTTATAAATAACTAAATAATTGCATGCTTACTCGAATACTAAAAAAGGAATACTACAAAAGGTTTCCTGGAAGAAGTCGCTTCTAAGCGATAAGGCCACCAATTGTACTTTTACGTTTTTATGTCTACGATTCTTTTGATCTATTTTGTGGTGTACAATAAATAATTTTGTATTGTATTACTACATTAAAAAGCCAAAAGTTTGTGAAATGTCTATTTCATTTTGTTACCTAAGATCTCTAAAACTACTGAACAGAAAAAGATGAAAATTGGCATACATTTAGAACAAAGCCTATGTTAGATAATAGGCTACTTACTATACCTACAATACGCGTACGAAGCAGCGGGCAGAAGCTAGTATTCTTAACTAAAAATTAATGCAACTTCCTCAAATATAATACAAGTTCTCAGATTTTTTGTACCAATTTATTGAGTAGAAACATTTCTAGTAGGCAAGTAAATTATCAATTACATTATACGCATACGAATATCGTCTTTATAACCTCGGCAATAAAACAGGTTACGGAATAATATTTGAAAGCTTCTCTATATTTGAGTTGTTGCTCTGTAGAACATTTAGATAACGTAACATTTAAATAAGTGTTTTGAACTAAGTAAGTATTGACTGTATCAGATTCTATCACTGCCATGAATTTAAGACTTATTCCAGTTTTTCAATACATTAGAAGGAACCTGTCGTAGGTTAGAAGACTGGTTATTTCACTCGTCAGTTTTCCCGGGAGGAATAGGCATTGATTGATTGATTTTGAATCGTGTTTTCGAAACTTGAGAAAGATAGAGCAAGTTCTGAATTTTACCATATACAATGTGTATTTTTGAACCTTGATCAAACGATATGTGCGGATACACGATATAAATTTATCGATAAATATCGCATAAAAAAAAAATTAATGTTGGCTATTTAAAAAAAAAGCCGATTTAATTTTTTTTTAATGAAAACTACATCATTTGGTTTTTTCTTCGTTTCTGTTTGAGTAAACGGTGTATTTTATTCAAAGTAGTCTCATTTGAAAGCTAAATAGTTTACCTATCTAAGAAAATTAGAAAAAAATACAATTTCGGTACATAAGCCTAGTAAAAATATTTTTTATCCCGCTTTTTATCCCGGAAAAGCGCGAACAAAGCCGCGAGCAGCAGCTAACATATAATTCTTTATTAACAAAGAAAATTACAATCAACTAATCGAATTAAATTAAAATAGTATTCACAATTGAAACAATGAAGCTTACTGCAGACTGTTGCAAACAGTCTACATGTAGCTCAACTATACAGGGTTATTGATAATTTAGTGACAATATGTGAACTGCAGGTCCTGCCCATCATCACAAACACGTTCGTGAAGGCGTCAAGTCTAAATTAAAAAAAAAAAAAAAAAAGTCACCTCTGATACTAAACAAAAAAACATCTTTGTCTGGAACCCAACGAGTTACTTAAGACCGATCTTTCACTCTCATATCTTCTGTTAATTCAGGGCAGAGCTGTTTTTAAGTTGAGTTTCAAATAAAACCTCTCTAACGAACAATTATTGAATTGCGGGGGTTCAATTATTGAATTACTAATACCAAAATTAAGAATTAAGACCTGGCGTCTTCTCAAACGTGTTTGTGATGATCGGCTGAACCTGCAGTTCACGTAGTGTTACTAATTTACCAATAACCCTGTATAGTTGGTCCAAGTACACACCTTTGCCTATATCTAAGCTAAGCATCTACTTTCTGTGTCGTCGGTCCGAGTGACCCGGGGTCGGCTTTCTACCGAGTAATTAATAATGCCCATCCGGCGACATACGCTGATGATGATTGGGACAACAGGTTTACTTACGGTAATGTTATATGTTACAAGACATTGCACGCGTTTATGCACTTCAAGATGCAATTTCTCTTATTTCGTTTCGAAATCTAATGGCAGCCATGACGCTTATCATGGAAGGTTAAGTCCAGTAGAGGATTTACTAGTCCACCAGTGGCCTTAACCTCTGCATTTTACTATAAAAACTATCGTAGTTTGACGAATTCATTACGGATGTAAGCGGGTTAACTACGAACCTTATTTGTGTTGGAAGAACACCAACGTTTCATCTCTTAACGAGTGACTTCTTCAGGGTGAGTGCGGTTCTAGGCACGCGCGTTCCGCGTCCCTCCGAGCACTCACGTACTCCGAGCGCAAACGTTGGTGTTCTTCCAATACAAATAAGGTTCGTAGTTAACCCGCTTACTTCCGTAATAACCTCTGCATGTTGATGATAACGATGAAGTTGTAACATATAGAGAGATGGTTTTATGTACAGATCTAAATATATATCTAAAGATTAGCGCAGGGCTAGTTACATCGCACATTAATTTTAAATGACGTGTCTTCGTAGCCAGTTACTGGGAGAACAAACGAGAAAACAAATCTCACTAGTTCAGTCAACTGAACTGGACAACTGAACTAGTGGGAATAGACGGAATTTTCTAGCAAAAGCCATAGGTAATACATTTTTTCGTCGATTTCTTTGCTCGATTCAGATTTGAGAAGTTTTTCGGTGTATTGTATACGATGAATATTGCTCAGTCATAGATATATGCTTGAGTGACGTTTATGTTATAGGAAATCGCTACTCAAGTATAGATCGATGACTGAACAAGCTTTCATGATACGCGGGCCTCAGTATTTACGACACTCATTAGCTGCATTTCATTGACAAAATGAACCAATGAGAGATTTATATTATTCACTTACAAACGGTTTGACGACCGATGTGGCGCGGTGGGCGAAGGTCTGCCTGCGACGCAGGAGGTTGCGGGTTCGATTCCCGCCTCAGGATAAATGTTTGTACTTGTGATTGTGGTCAAACGAAGGTCTTTTGAGATAACAGCCAATAAAGTGATTATCAGGAGGCCTGTGTTCAGCAGTGGAACATTATTGGCTCTTGAGGCGGATTCATTGATTTGTAGGTCTATTTTCTACTACTGCTACTGGTACAGAACCCTAAAAAGTGAGTCACTCATTAACAAATCAAAGATTACATATTCATTGTATTGTATTTGTTTATTTAATTCATTCTTAACAGTTGTAATTATGCAGAATTGTTTCATGTTAAATGGATCATGTAAAGATTTATTTATTTATATTTATTATCAATGAGCATGCGCAACCTACGTAAACCCGTAGAAATTAGTAGCCATCCAGTGATATCTAAATGTAATTAAACCTATCTGAATGGCGTTCCGAAGTTTAAATTAATATAAAACGCCTTTTATCTACTTTAATATTAATTAAAACTAAGCGCGCGCTTTAAGCCGGAGTTTATCTCGGTACTTAGGGACGTTGCAGACGGGCGACTTGAGCTAAACGCATTAAATGTCCAGCCTCGGCAACCCGCGGGGCGCGCTACATAGTAGTTACATTAGGTATGTACTTTATTAAAATCAGATAGTTGCCACCACATTATCACCATTGTAATCGAAAATGCAACTACTGCAGTCCAAGCTGGTCAAAAATTTAGAACAAAAGAAAATTTCAAGTAATGGTAGGAACAATTTAGCACTAGCTACTACAATAGGCTACTTGACTACTACTGGGAAATAATTTTAACGTATTGTCTGATAAAAATTATGCAAAATGTAATTAACATTTCTTCAAGGCCAGTCTGTAGTGTCAGTATTAGTTATAAAAACTAATTTTAAAGTTTGAATTAAATAATGGCGCGCCAAAACGATAATCTCTGTCATGGCTCCGGTGATATGACTCGATGACGTTACACCTTACACCACACCTAACAAGAACAACAACACGCACTGTAATCTATGATAGGCGTGACGTCACCAGAGATGCAACCTAACGCAGAGCAATTTCGGTCACGTGATCATATATCAACAAATGTGTAATTTGAATCCTGTTTTTTAGCTAACATAGACGTTTTTTTAATAAAAAGCACTGACTAGGATGAAACAATTTGCAACTTATTTTTAATGTAGTCAAATAGCCTATTGAAACGGTTGAGCTAACTACAGACAGAATTGTTATATACGTATCAGTTTTATTATGACACTTATGATAACCAATGAAGCGTTGTCTATAAAAGTAGTAAAGAGCACTTGGGCATGGTAGTTCCTCTCCGCAAAAGATACACGCCCTCTATTAGTTCTAAAGTGAATAGGGTTTATTATTGTTGTGAAACGTTTTTCACAACATCCTCATCTAAGTTACTGACATTATTTTTCATAACTGAGGCGGTGATAATTATCACCGCCTCAGTGTAAGAAGTATCATCAATCAAGTAAAATAGTAATAGTATATAATATAGTAATAGTATCGTATCAAATCAAGAAGTAGATCGGCACAAACGAACGATTATAATCGTTCGTTTGTGCCGATCATAAAGCTACTTCGGAACTGTCAAAATAAAGTAAAAACACTTACAAATTTTTGAAAGCACCTGTCCACTTGAATTTTTGCATTTTTATCGCGATTTTGGAGTAGCTCTTAACTTGGATATTTGGGGGCTTCTGGTTTTGGGCAGATAAGGTTATTTGGAAGTTTTAGCTAGGTACCTACCACCTCAGACTAAGTAGATTTCTTACTTAGTCTGAGCCTACCACAGAACAAATGGTACTTTAGTACCTAACTTAGTAGTGGAAAATAAACATACAAATGGAGGAATCAATGAATAATTTTAATTTTTATCAGAATTTAAACAAAAGCGGAGGATGTTCTACGTTCGGCTGTATTTTTAGGGTTCCGTACCTAAAGGGTAAAACGGGACCTATTACTAAGACTCCGTTGTCCGTCCGTCTGTCTATCCGTCTGTCACCAGGCTGTATCTCATGAACCGTGATAGTTAGACTGTTGAAATTTTCACAGCTGATGTGTTTCTTTTGCCGCTGTTACAACAAGTAAAACTAAAAAACAGAATAAAATAAATATTTAAGGTCTCATACAATAAACGTGATTTTTTTTTACTCGTTTTTGCTCGATATTGATAAGGGCAACAGGCTTGAAATATTTACAGAATAGTTAGTTACCTGTTTACTTTTAAAATAAATAATTTAATTAAAATAAAACAAATATTTAAGAGGGGCTCCCATACAACAGACGTGATTTTTTTGCCGTTTTTATAGATAGATAAATTTGATAATGGTACGGAATCCTTCGTGCGGGAGTCTGACTCGCACTTGGCCGGTTTTATTCAAAGTGGACCTCCTGATCCCTTACAATAGGCAGATTAAGGTACCTACAGATAAGTACAAAATAATTGCCATTACATAATCCTTTTCATAAATGTAACATAAATCCGCTGTCTTTGCCTGACAGTTGCAATAACTGTCAAATGGCGAAATCAGAGTTAAGAGCTCATCAAAACAGTATTAAATCAAACTTCATTATTATTTAAATTAGGTGCAAGTTTCTGTAATTAACTAGAAGGTTCGATTTCATAATTATAAGACTTAAGTTAAAACACCGGATTTTAGCAATTACAAATCGATAATATGGAAAACTAAACGATCAAATTAATACTAGAGTTATTCCGGAAATTATTGTAGGAATAACTATAATTTCTAATTGGAAAATATAAATTTGCGCCGATGTGTTGGTTATGGAATTAAGAGAGTTCACTATTTCAATTAAATTTGCACCTAGATCTTATTTAGACTAAAATAAATTACGAGTGGTATGCTCAGTTTACTACAAGCCGTTTTTGTCTTTTTTTTCTCATTGTAGTTCGTAAATCTGTCAAAAATCCGCGCGCAAAAGTAGGCACAATAAAGGTCACTGCCCACTGCCCGGCGCCCGGCGGCCGCGGCGTCCGTCCTAGTTTTGGCTTCTGAGTTAAGCAAATTTATTATTTACTTACGTACCTATCTAAAAACATATCAATACAATAAACCTATAATTGACAAATACTGGTTTTTTTTAATATATTCTGTATAAAAAGTTTCTTTATCCTTGACATAGCCATACCTACATATTATGATGAAAAATTAAATAGCACGTTTTTTGGAGGTTTTTGGGAACCTTAAGTAATCGACATTCAATCACACAATAAAACTATTAGGTAATAGGTACAAGAATTAAATCGAAACATTGATCTTCAAAGCATGAAAATATCAACTGATTGCTTTATTGTACCTAAATTATTTGTTATTGTTCGGTATTTTTTGTTCCTTGTTATTTGGTAAGTTAGTTAGTTTGCATACACAATAGGACCGACACGTATTTTATTTAATTATAAAGGTTCTTACAATAAATGTGATTTAAAAAAACACACACAAAATCTACGCTTTTTATTCTTATACCTTCGTTATTCATTTCCAATAACGAATTTAAACAATCCATCAGTAGACCCTATAATTAACCAAATTAGGTAATGCCAATTAAGACAGACAGGCAGGGCAGGTAGGTAAATCTAGACAAAGGGAAAAAGGCTTGCATTTCGACATTTCGAGCCAGTGATGTCATGAATTCACGCTTTTAGATTAGCTTAATGCGATGCGGGATTTGAGGCACGTATCCCTTAATTAGCAATTCAACGGAAATGTTCGTTAATTTTGTTTAACTAGAAAATTATTGTAAAGCAGTTATGTAGGAACGGTAGCTGGAACTATCTAATAGGAACTGGAACAGAAGCTGGAACTAACTAATTATAATTGGACTTAATAAAGCTAAGCGCAGAAATACCCTAATTAATGATTATATTAACATATTTACATAGGTACTTAGGTATATCATACAAAATTTTGATTGCAATAGTTTATAGAATTGGTAGGTAATGTACAAAGTTTCGTGACATCTCGTGCTAATTTGTTTTTGTTGGTAATAGGAGGAATCTAAGTAGGTACAGGTTAAAAAAACATCAGAAGGTACTTATCTACGATAATGTCAGTAGGTAGGTAGTCTACAAAATAGTTTTCGGGCGATGCGATAGAACACAGCGGTGTTTGTGTTTATGCAAGTGCTTGCGTAACCTGCATTCTTGACTCCGCCGATATGCGTACGCGCATTACGGCGATCTGGAGCCCTGACTCCGGGGAACAATTTAAAATGGTAGTACCTATAGACCAAATAGTTGCTCGTAGTTGGGGTCTCAAAGGTTTTCTTGGTCCTTGCTTTGGAGTCGAATTCGGTTTTTCAATGAATTTAGAATCTTGATTTAAGTTGCGGGTTCAAACAACTTAAATCAATGTTTTCGTCATAAACATAGATAGAAGGCATATACCTTAACACTTTGACTGCGAACGACGCGCACAATGACGTAGCACAACTCCTTGCACAGAAACGCGAGAGCTTGGCAGTGAATGCTTTAACAATAAAAAAAACAGATAAATAACGTTCTACGTTATGTTATTATTTATAAGATTTTTATCGTAGGCTAGATTTTTGTAATATCGTAGTGTTTAAATGTTATTTTTCAAAATGGAATGCCAACAATTTCGAATCTCGAACACAAACAGTCCACTCCGGTGATTAAATTCATCTTCAGAGAATCAATCCGCACGTCAGAACACTGCCAACATAACAAACTCAAAACTTGTCATAATCAACTCTATTGTATGGCAATAAGATGTATGGCAGTAGTACAGGTTCTGCCCAAGAATGTCACAGTGACGTATATTGGCACAGTAGTAATGAAATCGACTACGCACGTACGTTGATCATTGTTGTCAGTTACAGGTAAATCCTATGTGTCATTTGGTAACAAAGCATTTATTGAAAACCATAAAACCTGACTAGATTCACACTTTTTCACTTTTTTTTTTCGCCAAATAAGAGTACCTACAAGATAAATAAATAAATAATGCTGGACAATTCACACCGCATCATCTAGCCCCAAATTACGCAGAGCTTGTGTTATGGGTACTAGATGACTGATATACATAATACATCGATAGATATTTTTTACTATACCTACATACCCAGAAAAACGGAAGAAATAGTTGGAAGGTCGTGCAAACATTAATTGTCCCAAGGTGGGAATCGAATCCGTCGCAGGTGGCCCTTCGCCGGCCACATCGGGGTCGTCAAAATCTAGCAGAGAAAGGTGTTTTTACCTCATTTATCAAAAGTCAATAACTTTATTTCTTTAGGTTTACAAAATAAGTACTTAGACATGTCAAATTTTATACATAAACAGCTTAATAAATAGTAATTATTGTCAAATAAGAAACAAAATGTATTGATTTTGTTCGCTTAAATTTTTTGTCCATCTCTGATCCATACCTATCAAAATTGTTGTAGTCGTTTTGATTCTTGGAGATAATATTGTTCGTCAACCATTCTATACTGTTTGACTGACACTTGAAAAATATAACATACGCCTCGCAAATAAAAAGTAGCATAAACAAAACAATAAATTATTGTTAGTACGTCCGATACTAGATTATATCAATGCAAAACAGCACTATCCGCTCAGTAGGTGTGAATTCAGATGATTAGATCAAATTATAATTAAGTGCTACAATGATTCAAATCGGTCTCTTTGTTATCACTGATTTAAACTTGACACCAATTCATATTCCTTATCAATACACACACCAAAGACGCTGCATGTAATGCATACACCAGATTTGCGCTTTTAACAAAAATGTTCAATGGTTCTGTACAATAAAATAAAGTGAGTCATTATTTCACACAGCAATATTTAGCCCCCAACCCGCGTGCAATAATACGGTTGGGGTTAATTTTAATGAACTTTAAACACATATAAATTGTAAAATAATAAAAAAAAACATATATTTTTACTATAGTTATAGTTTTGTAACGTGTAAATTATAAGGTTTTTGACGAGATCCCTGATGATATTCTTAATATTATTTTATGATTGATGTGCATAACATAATACTTTCATCAAATGGAAATGATGTTCTGAATACTCACGGCTTTCATACTCTTTTTTTTTTTAAATAACTACACTCCTGAAGAACCCTAACCAGTTTACTTGAAACTTCTGTTTTCAGATCTTGTTTCGTTTCTGTACATATTCTATGTCATGGCCTCTTGGGCGTGGTGAGTAGGTGTGGTGGTACTACTACTGTTTAGGATATCCTTTGTTGAACTGTTATTGTGCTACTGCACGCTAGTTGTTTACTCTGTGCCATTTTGTCTTTGTTTTTTTTTTTTTTTTATATTTGCTTAAATATAGGTTGACAATGGTGGTTTTAAAATAGAGTATCACTATATTTGACTTATTAGTCGTGCAAATGTAACTTATAGTATAATTTAAATACATTGTAGTCAGAGTAGATCTATCCTAGTTATAAAAAATATGTCGAATACAATGCTTTGAACAGATACAGAGAAAATGTTCATTAATTTATTAGCGACTCGCTGCTATGGCGTGGTGGGTGAAGGTCCGTCTGCGACGCAGGAGGTTGCGGGTGCGATTCCCGCCATGGGGCAAATGTTTATAAGACCTGTAAATATTTGAACTGGGTGTTTCGGGTATTTTCTTTGTACCTATATTATAAAGTATCCTATTTATAAATTCGATATTTTTTGTTTTACCTCATACTTACCTCCACAGCTGAACGTGCCTCCCCCAAATAAACTGGGTTCTGTTTCCCATAATCACCCTAAAACAACCAACGAAAAAAACGCCAAGAAATAAAGAGTTATTCGGATTTCCGGAAACAAAGCGTGTGAAGCCGCGGGCACTAGCTTAATATAAAATTATATCAAAAATTTCATTTCGTGATGGCAATGATTAAGCTCGAATCGTTCCTTCGAGCGAAAGCATTATGAATCTGATTATAATTTCATTCAGTTGGCAGCTGCCGATAAGTGGGCAGAATTGGGCAGATTTACACAAAATTTGCATCCCAACGGAAGCTTGTACGTCACGCGATAGTGGGCAGTTGCCTTTATGACGGCTTATTCCTGGTTTTAATGCAAGAAAAATAGTAAGAACCTACCTACTATGCATTTGAATTTGGTAACTAGGAAGGAGGTAGGTGATCCGAAATTCCTACCTACCTACTATTTATACCGAATCATAATCATCAATCTTATCTTATAAAAAGGTAGGATAGTATAGGAACCTAATTATTGAGTAATCTATCTAATTTAATAGGTTAGCTACCAGCTTGCCTACTAAATCGAGGCCTAGCAGGGTGGTAAGTACCTACCTAAAACCGTTCGACTCACCTTCATAAGTAGGTAAAGTAAGTACAACTCCTTATCTAGTATTGATTTTCCCTAAGGATCCTAGGTAGGTAAATAGGTCTCCTAGCAATGTTCATGTTCAAAGGAAGTTATGAAACTGCAAAAGCTCCGTTCGAATCTCCTCCGAAGTTTTTACAAAGAGGCACGTGTTCGCGTCTTTAGCGCGGTGTTTTCCGTGTATTTTCTGGTCGGGTGGTCTGCGGGCGCGGGCGATACGGTGCGGGGGGCGCGGCAGCCGGCAGATGCGCCGCGCAGCGCCATCTCTCGGCCGGGGGGGCGCCAGGTGCGCGAGCCCCGCCGCCGCCCGCCGCCCCTACCCTCCCTCAGTCTGCCGTCACGCGCCGAGCCGAATGCACGTCCCATCGGCCCGCAATCACACACACACGCGACGCGCGCGTTTCGAATAGTGCACGATACCGCGACCGGTTCGCCGCCGATGAGCCAGTGACGACTCGATACCTTGTGCCGTGTGACTTAGTGAAAACAAGTGTTCTATCGAGTGATGGATTACCGCTGTTTCTGGTGATTGTGGTCGGGCTACGACTGTATGCCCCGGCGCCGCTAGAGCGGACGCCAGCATGCGCTCCCCGGCGCTGCTGTTGGCCCTGCTAGGGTTTCTGCCCCAGGTACTGACATCAACACCACGCATCACGTCTAGAGAATCTCTCTGTTTACAATTCGCGTGTAATCGAATCGAAAAGAGTGTATTGTGAGTGACGAGGTCGGTCGAATCGCGTTCCCACGGAGCTAGGTGCGCTAGGCACGGCAGATCGTCCTGGATAGCGAGCCAGGGAGCCGAGAGCGCGTCGTGACCGGCCTCGCTGGCTGTGTGTGTCCGGCACGTTTGCCGAGCAAACATAGGCACCTAGTTGTGAAGAAAGTCAGGTTTTAAGACCGGCGCGGGGTCAGCACAGGGTCGACGCGAGCCTCTTCGCTTTAAAATTAGATGCATTGCATTCCGAGGCTTTGCTGTCGCACTCGCCGAGAATAACTCTTCCAGACGAGATATTTCGGGCAGGGTTAGTAGGTAGTCCAGTCTAGATCTTCAGGGCCCTTCGTTTATTGCCCGCCGCTAATCGCTGCTACTGTCGTAAACTCGCGTAAACAAACATAGATCTGACATAGTTAGGGATACCTAAACTCGAGGGTCATTGCCCGCTCCAATCAAGGTTGTAAGGACATGTCAAATTTTTCTTGATCTCGTGTTCCCACGACGTTTTATTACACTCGCTTTACAGTGTAGGGGTATAAAGTTAATTATTAACCTCGTTAAGTTCGTAGGAAACGAATCGATCAATCCTTCCCGAGATAAATATTTATTCAGTGGATTCACTAGTTAGCTGGGAAGCGTTGCATGATTCACCAGCATCGATGCAGCGGTACCTACTTTCCCAATAGTTACCGCCGCGCGATTTCCTAACTAAACGTAGGAAGATTATCTAGCATTCTTGAATTTACCGGTGCCAAACCCACCCGCGAAAACAAGCCTAAATGTGCAGTCAAGTAAAGTACCTAAATCTTGTATCAAAATAGTGACGTACTGTCGCCAGTTAAAAAATCGATATTATTCGCCGGGTGGCATTGTTCTCCCGCATAATTTACCGACTTTACCGAGGGTAGTGCACCCCTGCGTACGCGCATTGCTGCCTATTGCCAGTAGGGTCACCACACCTCGTTAAATCCACACGCGAATTTACCGTTACTGTAAATGCATTTTGTCATGTAGGACATGTTAGCTATATATGTAGATATAGGTATAATACAGTATACCTACACACAGCTCGGTAATACAGAGACAAGTGTATGGGGATTTATGAACTAGAACGAGTCTTGAATTTAGTCCACCATTGCGTTTTTACGCCAGTCAAGTTAATTAACCATAAGCATCAGACCAGAACACTTGTAAATCTACTTCGTAAGTTGTCTATTGAGATATTTTTAGCTTGCATCTGTGTGCTTCAGTTTTCAATACATTGTGAATGGAGACTCGTTGTTTTACAAAAAACGGTATACGCACAGTGGACTGGTTTGTCTTCCCTCGGGCGACTACGTGACAAGCAGCGTGCATTGATGTAATTGTCCCACCGGTCCACTCCTTTCATCGACATCGATACATCCGCAGGAATAATGTCCGCACTTTTTTTCTCAAGTTGCCAGGCTGCCAGCTTCGCGATTCGAAATTCGAAAACAATCGCGTGATCGCTCGACCATCTTCGTCGGAAGCGGCGTCGGAAACACGTCTGCCCCAAAACCGCAACATTATAATTTCCAATTTCAAATAAATAATACGATGAAGGTTACTTTTGTTTTTGTAATTTATCTCGAGAGGATAAGGCTTATTAAATTGATTGTATCCTTATTGGGGCCATATAAGATATTAAGTTGAAGCCTCGGTTTTTCTTTTTTTTTGCAATGGATAAGACAATGTTACCAGTTCTCGGAGGTAAAGTTATACATTCTCGATTACGGCCGGGCGTCTAGCTGTCGCATAACTAGGACATAGCATGTCATAGCTCGCATGGAACGTTAGTTGTGCGTGTATGATTGCGTTACGATTTGTGATATAATCGATATATTTCATATTTAGGTGTGTTTGTGTGTCAGTTGCGCCTGGGCATACGACTAGCATAACTTATGCTTCGATCATATATTATCCGTTCTAAGTCATAAACGTCAACTGTCAAGTGGGGAAAAAATTGGGTCCGTATTTAATTAATTTACCCTAATGGTTGTCAATGTGTGTCGCGTGGTAACCCTGGCTCGGCCATTGCTGAGCAGGTGCGAGTCGTATTTAATGGCAACTCCTAAACATCTGCTTTTTCACAATTTACTCGTACACGAATTCCAATAGCCCCGATTCTGAAGGTTAACTGTACAATTAATTGCCAACATTTTACTAATTAAATACCTTAAGTTAGGTAAACACCTTTTGGGAAACCTTCATTGAATAGTGTTTTTTTCTCATCTTAAGTTGTAGGAAACTTCCCGTAACTTTCAAACTGTCGTAGAATTTGGATTTTTCACACAATTTCCATTTCACAATGCAGCAATAATAATTCCTCATATGTCATGTTAGCAATGAGCGTTTAAGTATGTGAAACTCCCTAACTACGGGCTCTTTAAATTTTTGTTATAATTTAGTCCATTGTCCAAAAAGTTGTTCTATGAGAACTTCAATTATACTACCTAGTACGAAATCGTATAATCGTCTCGCCTTGTATTAACTGCTTAACCATGAGAAAACGGTAAGAATTTCGACTTATTGTACCGTCGCACTGTGTGTTATGGAGACCATTTTTCAGACATCGGCTTTTTTTGGCAAAAACCGATAGATCTAATGATTTCAAATGTTAGAGTAGAATCCCCGATTGCCAAATGTGTTTAATTAGGGAGAAATCATTTTTTGAATTTTGCATTTTTTCTCCCGAATAAAATTTAAAAAAAAATCCTGCTCCTGAAGTATAAATACTTTTATAATATAATAAAAACAGTTCAAAAGTGTATCTTACGCTCCACTTTTTGGAGTTGTTAAGAACCTTGTGACTATCTTAAAACACGAAATATCAATATATTCCGGTTTTTCAATTTTATTTTTTTTCTCCGTCATTCTACACTATTGGGAAAAGTTATTTATATGTAAATAAAGATCTTTGTTTTGTGTACCTTTCATAAAAAAACCATATCCCAATCACGTGGAGTAATGAAGTTATGGCCAGTTATATTAATAACCGGAGTTTTGTCTCGTAGGGTTGTCACTAATTTGAATGATAATAATATCCGGTATCCAGATTTGTTTAGAAATGAGAAATAGTGTGTGTTCATGTTCGCCTAAGAATGTTTCTATGTGATCATAGATAGCACACACAATATTGTGCCATTCGTCACAAAGTCTAAAGAATTTGGTCCTACTATAAACATTCTACCAATCTTTTACACCTTACATATAAGAAGGTGGTAAAGATGTGGAAAATAACACAGAACAGAACTCTGAACAAAAGCGGCTCGTTGATGCTAGAAAAAAGGAAATTCAAAACCAAGTAAGAGACAAAACGGGCGCCATTTTTTTCCCGAAATTTTGGTTGTAGAGAAAGGGTTGCTGGAAACATAACACTTAAAATAACATGTAAGTCACATCTTATTTTAAGTGTTATGTCCAGTGAGTTATCAAGTGATGATAATGAATTTGTGGAGTTTGGCAAACAGACAGCCTATAAATATGTCGAAAGTTATCTGGCATCTGATACCATTACCTGAAGCTGCAAGAAGATTATTAAAATCGGTGGCCAATCCAAACTCACTTGAAGAACTTAGTAGTATCGATGAAACACAAAACTTTGATTTGAAGAAAATTTCTAAAGCTCAGACTTGCTAAGTTCTGGATATTCAATTAAAAAAAACCGGATATCACAGTATCTCAAAAAGTGACAACCCTAAATGACGCAAATAACTGGCTCTAACTTCATTATTCCACGTGATTGGGATATGATATATTTATGAAAGGTACACAAAACAAAGATCTTTATTTACATATAAATAACTTTTCCCAATAGTGTAGAATGACGGAGAAAAAAAATAATATCGAAAAAACGGAAAATATTAATATTTCGTGTTTTAAGATAGTCACAAGATTTTTAACAACTCTTAAACGTGGAACTTAAGATATGCTTTTGAACTGTTTTTGTAAAATTATTAAAATATTTATACTTTAAGCACAGGATTTTTTTTTAAATTTTATCCGGAGAAAACAATACAAATTTCAAAAAATGATTTCTCCTAAACTAAACACATTTAGCAATCGGGGATTCTACTCTAACGTTTGAAATTATAAGGTGTATCGGTTTTTGTAAAAAAAAGCCTATGTCCGAAAAATGGGCTCCATAACACACAGTGCGTCGACAAAAACCTAATGGTTCAATTGTAGCTACAATCGATCCAACTTTATCAGAAGCGACGCTCATTTGACATGTTTGACAAATGGACGCATTCAATCCCACCGTGTCACAACACTAATGTCACTATTGTTAAAGTAATTTATCTCATTACGAACATAAACCACCATTAAAGTTGATTTAGTTTTTTTATCGACCAATACCGGACGTTTAATTGAATCCCGATGCTGTAAAAAGCAACATGGCGGCCAGGATCATTGATCAGATTACGCAATGCTGCCAAACTGGCTGCAGGAGGAAGTCCATATAATGTTTTATTGATTTTTATTATTCTCATGACTTTTTATCTAATTCTCGCTATAATGTTTGTCGATTCGATAAAAATCCATAGACAACTTCGTTTCGTAATTCGAGCTTTCGAAATTTGAATATCGGATGGCGCGAAGCGTAATTTAGTCAGTAACCTTCTAATTTAAGATTCCATTGTTGGTGTTGTCAGTGCAAATTATTAAGAGCTGAATTGGGTAAATGTGCCGCGTGATCTACCGATTCGTGTGGGTGGCACAATGCTGGAGGCATTGCTTAGAGATGAGTCTAAATGTGGGCCGAAAGTTAAGGCCGATAGTTGACAGATATGAATGCTAAGTTGCATGCGCAAATTAAGTAATTACCTGTAGGTGGATTTCAAGAATTTCCTCTGATAAGATCTACATCATTATCCTAAATTGTATTCAAATTGTATTCGGATAGAGTCGTGTATAGAATGTAGCTGTGTTTCATCATGTTGCGATGCGTAATGAAGATTGCTTTGCTTGCAAATTGAAAATAATAACAGCCACATCTCGGCTAACGTATCATTTGACTAAAACGTACGGAATTAGCGATAGTACGTTTCTCAGCTACACTCACTACACGCACATTTTGTGAGAATTCATAATTCAGAATTTTAATCTCTGAATATGAAACTTCAGTTCACTAGAACATGTTAACCCCAGGAAGTTATGTTATGTTTTAATACATACAAAATGATATAAAAGAAAGTATTTTATTATGCTCCGCCTTGAATGCGGAGAGGTTCACACGTAGTAATCCCAATAGCAATTGAAGCCAGGAGATCTGGTTTACGATACGTACACGACTCCCAGATCATAGTCGGTGCCGGTACACCGACGCACGAAATCTCAATTCGCTTGTGCAACGCTTAAATAACCGCAAAATACCTTATTATGCGCTTTCCATATAAGTTCCAAGCAATCTGCGAGCCTATTACCTTCCAAGCTCATGATTCTCCGTTAATTTCGAATTCCACTAGATGTGTGTTCTTTTGTGCCGATGCAGCTGTCAGGGCTTACACAAAGGATCGCAACTTTTGTCGCCCGAATATCGGTTCGCTTAAGACGTTCTTTTATTTGCCACCAAAGACATTCCCTGGAACGGAACGCTCTTTGTGAAAGAGCGAGACTGGCAACCCATAGCGAGAATACAATACTAACATTGAAGCTAACTTCTCTGAAGCCAGGTCAGAAAACCAATTAGCAACAGGGCTCATTCGTCAGCTGCTATAAAACAAGCTCGATAATTTTTTCATCTTTTAATTCAGAGCGTCGTCGTTCTATTTTTAAAGAATGAACATCTTTACGGCATGTGTACGTTACACTGGCCGAAAATACATAAATGGAAAAAAATAAATCATACGTTTATGGTTCCAAATATAAATTTTGCGAATTGATGCAGACGATCGTCGCGGCGCTATTAAAAGACTCTGTTTGGGAATTTATTTTAACATTCGCGTGTGTTATAACGGGAGAGATGAAAAACATTCTCCTGTGTTTCATTATTAGTGTTATTTTTAGGCAGACGCTCAACCTGCCGTAGTGTTTACACTCTTGGTTCACTTACATACAATGCTGTTCACATGATTATTCCCTATCTCAATCTAATCGAGGACTAAAACACCATAATTATTCTCATAGCCCCGTAAGTGGCCAACAAATCATCTTGACAAAGCAATTCGCCTAAAATATCTTTTGATCGTGATTCTGGTGTTATTAAAAATATTAATGTTACACGATATATTAACTGAAATGGTATTGCGAGATGGTCGATTAGGTATTCAAATCAATTTGGACGGTTTTGTTGATGCCTGCGTCGGCGCAATTAATGTTACGTGCCAGTGTTACTTTCCTTTCAACGCAGTAAAAAAAGAGTTGGATGTTCACGATTCTTGTAGCGTCCGATGCATTAGACGTGAAGTCGTATGTTAAATAAATTAGGCACACGCATAATTGATTACTGACATTCGGAAATGTCTAGTACAATCGCTCCCATCATTCTCCCTTTAAAATTTGATATTCGAACGCCGAAGTTTGATTGAACAATAAATCCATAAACAATTGATATTTTTTCCCGGGCGGCTTATTCTTTTTTTGAATGCATTCTGCTCATCAATCAGGCTGGCGTCAAATCCGCCCGAAGACATAATAAAACTTACGTTCGGTAGTCCGGTAAGTATTATTTAATTGTTGGTTTGTTCTATCCCGAGGCGAGTGTTGTCGGGCCCACATCCCGCGTTGTAAATATCATTTAACTTAATTTGTTCTTCAAATGACATGTATTATCCTTGTTTATGGCGTTTATTTGAACTTTGAAAGTAAAAGTGAGCTTGTTAACGGTGACAGCTGTCATTTTTGACAGGGAGTATCGCTTGACATACGTGTTAAAAATAATTTTATGACAAGTACCGGCGGCGTGGTAATTGATTAATTATGGTCTAAAATGGTAAACCACGATTCGAAAGCTACTCCTTCTGTAAACAATGGAACAAAAAAGGGGATGTTTAGAGTGTGTATCGTTTTTTGGTGATTTTTTTGGTTCCGCTCCTACCTGACAACCACGTGGATGTGTGAAGTGATATGTTCCCCTCTCTTTCTTCTCTTTAGTGTTAGAGTGAGATGCAAATGATTTGCGATCAGCCCCGTAGGGCAGGAAGTCGGTTGAAATCTGGTGTAGTTTTTACCACAGCTTTGTTTAAAACGGGGGTAAAATTTTGACATCATGACAGACACACCGTCTCTGTTACCAGATAAAACTCAATTTAAATAGTCCATTGTTTTGCTTATCTGAATAAAAACTCCGTTTTGCGTGGGAATGGTAGGTTTAATATTTGTTCGAAGCATCTTAATTTGTAGATTCACAAGTTAATCCAGCTTGTTAAAATTCAAATCACGTCTAAAGCCGAATGAAAGCAGTAAACCTTTATTATTAGTCATTTATTATGAGGCTAAACAAGTAATCAATTTTAGATTGGAACGGGCCAGGAAACGTTTGTATTTTATTTCATGAAGACCGACGCACGTATTAATACCGGTAATGATTTGCCAAGACACGCCGCCATAACTTAATACCACTTCCTTCCGATGCCCTATAACGCCGACTCGAATATTTCTTCCTAAAAACAAGGGTCTTTTATCGAGCACAGCAGTAAAGCAAAGGTTCGGCAAGTTGTAATGATCGCTCAAACACCCTAATGCACAAGTCTTCAAACTTGTTGACCCCACATGCAGTATAATGCGAGCAACTGCACATTCCTCGTCAATACAAGGGTTGTACACACCCTGGAGGGCAACAAAAACTCGTTTTATTATTATTCATAATAAAAATGAATTCAACTCGTTTCGTTGACGAGTGTATCCATCAACGGAGAAACACTCTTTTTATCTATCGGTAGCCCTGGCAACATCGGATCGTTTAAAACAAAGCGGGGGGCCGTCGATATTGACAGTTCGATTTACAAAAATATGAATTGTTTGCCGCGTCTCTGCTGTTCCAAGTTTAATTCAGGTTAGGGGTGTCAACGCGTGTGGGGCACGCAACCCCATTTTTAAACGACCTACATTGTCTGTCCAGTAAAACCGTTAATGTCTCGCAGGATCGATCGTTCGGACAGTTGTGCAAATAGTCTGCCCGAGGATTACATCTTGGGGCGATGAAAGCTGTATTGCCAGTAATGTTTACTCTGTCCCGAATCAGTGATATATTGGCCTAATCCATGTCCCATTATTTATCTTGCGCAAACAAATGCTGATGTTCTTTTTCTCTTTTCAGGTGCTGACGTCTGGTTCCTTCGAACTTAGGATAAAAAGTTTTACGAACTCGTTGGGTAGGTTAAGTAGTGGCCAGTGCTGTGATGGTTCTTCAAATAGTGACGCGCCGTGTTTGGCGCCGTGTAGGACTAAATTCCGAGTGTGCCTCAAGATTTATCAAGCGAACATCGATACGACGTCACCGTGTACATTCGGTGACATCACAACACCTGTGCTGGGTGGGAACTCATTGGATGTGCCCAACCTCAACGTGGAAGGATTCAGCAATCCCATCGTTTTCCCGTTCGACTTCACGTGGCCGGTAAGTTCATTTCACTACAGCCTTGAATTCACTTCCATCAATTTCGTAGGCAACAATAAAATCAATACCTCGTAAAAGAAGCATTAAGTAGCAACCCTACATCAATAAATCAAGTCCACGTTACCAACATTCAAATTCCAATAATCCACAGGCAGTGGGGCATCTCATTCGCCGTAACGTAAATAGTGAAAAGAAATTAAGGGATTCTGTATTCAAATTTGACAGAAGCGATGACGATAAGAATGCCCGAGTCGAGTAACTCGATGGTTTAACGAGCGGCCGCGTGGGACGGCTACAACGCTCAATGGCTCATTTTTAATTAATTACGGACGAAGTAGCTTCGCGGTCATGTAGGTACCGCCGCCGTGTGTTATTAGAAGTAGTTAGGCTGCTCCATGGCTGCGTTCTCATCTCGATTAAAGCTCAAAGGCCGCTCAGGATCGTGATTCGATATTGTAATTACCGAGCTTATTTACAAGGATAACGGACATCTTAATTGGACCGTAGCTCTTGAGATTTCGCTGGCGACAATTGTTTACACAGCAATGTGGACACTGGAGATCTCGAGTGCTATTTGTATTTTATTTAGCGGGCCGCTTCAAATGTCGGGCCGTCTCGTAATGTTTGAGTAAACAATTGCGCAGAGCTCGACTGACCATCTGGAGAGAACGTAACATTTGGCCTCATCGGCTCGTCACTTGTTTTTTGGTAGGTTAGGAAGAGGAACCATAGACGAAAACTTTTCGGGATGGATGTGCGTCCGGCAACCGCTATCATTCCGAACGAATTGGCACTAAATTGAAACTTCCTGTTTAGTTTCACGTAGCTCTATTGGCAGACGTGGCATGTGTTGACATGCGATCAATTGAGCGAAAGCGATCTATCGCGTTTCGGAATCTGACAGGTTGACAGCAGAACTTTGAGCCATGTGTGGTATATCCTTACTTATCTATCCATATGTCGGATTTTTTAATCCTACGACTTAATCCACGTTGAAATGTTACCTACTTGACAAAAATTTGACACAAATACTATTCTTTCTCACTTTCACATCACTTCTTCTCTCTTAAGCATTTACAGTCGTCGTAGTATTAATTAAAGGTTAATTTAATTCATCACTTTAACGAACGTGCTTGCTTTCTTACTCAATTCAAATGATTTCTATAACGAAAATATTGCCTATGGTAAACAGATAAGCCAAAGTATGTAGGTACTTATGTATATGAATAGAATAGACGTATATAGCTAGCTATCATATGTCGGAGGATTGCACTCTACGCTACCCAGTGCTTACCGGTTTCGCCACGGTCGGCTGCCCCGCATTTAAATACAATCTTCCCCTAGCATTTGAAGTTTTTTCTTGTAATGAGGTCATCGCCGGGCGAATCGCGAGCCATATCGCCCGTGCCTAGTCTACGTAATGTGTTGTATGGGCACATCGTTCCGCGCGCTGGCTTCAGGTGAATGTCTGACCAAGAAAGCTCGTTTCATCATCAACTTCTAATTTATTCACATTAATTTCACTGGCAACATCGTATATTTCATTTGTTTTGCAAGGTTTTCATTACGCACATTTATACGTGTAATGATCATAGAGACGGCATAGATTGGCGCGCGATTTGAATTCGGAATAATTCCGTAAAGGTTAACTCAGATGCATTCGAAATTTCGAACGCTCGATTTAAAAAGCTCGTCCTCGATTCGAATTTCGAAAATGACATTACAGTTTTACTCATCGATTTGATTACGACAATATTTTGAAACTCGAAGCTGCAACGCTATACGATGTAACCCTAAACGCCACTGCATCCGAACCTTATCTGATCCCATGTGAAATAAATCCGAGGCTACAGATGTGACCCGCGATTGTGGGTCATATTATTAATACTCACTGCATCGGACAGTAATAACTAGTAAGTAGTAATGCGCTTCTACACTGTATGTAGCTATAGCTACTAACCATGTAGACAAGACAGGCATGTTCACATAGAGAGAAACATAAAAACTCACGATCTTATCCTAATCTGAGCAAGCAACAAGCACTTGAATTGTGAAAGGATCATTAGTATTCCACTCGCCTCGATTTAATTTTATTTCTTAAACATTGCTTTGTAAATCCCAGGTTTTATACCGCGTGCTCCGTTACTCCGGATGTCACAAAGGTTAAGAGTTCTTTAGACATTCCCATCCGTCACAACTTTTATGAAGTAGCTTCTATAGTCGCGCGAGATTCATTATTATACCTAGGTTCAGAAAGCGAGAAAGGGGTGCGTAAAAAAAATAAAAAGGGTTCCTGGAAATGTAGGTTAGGTACATTTAATAATTTTTCGATAATGCGAAAGTTGTGCCTGTTTTTTTCATCTTCTCCCCTCTTGCCGCTCGCATACCCTTTTCTCTTGGGATGATCTCCCCTTGTGTCAGCTAGCTATAGACAAACAAGATATCGTGTCGTATGACATGAGTTGAGTACCCTAGCTCAGACCATAGACCGGATTCTGAGTCTCTGCACGTATGTATTACAATGTAGAAAGGTCGATGGTACGCGCCCTAATGCTAGGGTTGTACCCATTCACTTCCATTCATGCATTCCGTTACTATGTCGTTTTAATGAGAAAAAATAAGGCTTAGCATACACCTGCTTTGCGCAAATGTCAAAGTGTAGTTCGTGCATAGCTATTGGTTATATTATAACGCGTTATAGTAACGTCGCGGCCGTGAACTTTTTGTTAACCACCGAAGATCCGTCTTGTACCTACCTCCATTGTTTATCTGACCATTGTCGGTACGATCCAGTATAAAGCTTTGTTTTCATAGCTAATTTGACCTGTCAGAAGCTTCAAGTAAACCTGTCATTTCAGACCGCAAAAGAATTTCATAAGTTGTCCTATAAAAACATATGCTCGAGTGTTTTTATTGCGTGGAATTCGGTGTGCATATTTATCTTTTTTGTTATAATAAACCCTTGAGTTAACCTAATCTTTAACTGCTGAGTTAACCAAGACCGACGTAACCGACGTTTTTTTGTGTCGTAAAGTTTTAGTGAGCTTATAATGTCAATGTCAAATTCGGTGTCTTATTTCCTATTGCGCTATAAAACTGACATTAATTCTTACAGACTCCATATTCATTCATACAGATGGACATACTTCGGTTTTATTGTAGGTAATCTACTACTGATCGTGCGTCCCCCACGCCAGCAGGCATATTGGTGATAGCAAAGGGGGTGGTTAATATAACCCTCCCCTGTCGGTAGTCGGGTAAAAAGAAGGAAGCTGCGGACCTTCTTCTAGTAGGTTCCCTTTGCGATATCCATGGGCTGACAATACAATACAATTACTTTTTATTGTACACCAAATAAGACAGATATACAGGAGAGGAAAGGACTAATACCGATTACGTTGTACAAGAGACGGCCTTATCGCTTAGAGTGGTCGTTACGACCGCTACGGCCATGTAGCAAAAAGTGTAAGCCCATTCAAATTCACTTCGCAAAGTATCACTGCATCATAAACGATTTCACCGGAAAGAATAATTTTCACCGGTGAAATTACATCCAGTTTCGTTTGTTACCGTGAGATATACACAAGTTAACTTAATTAAGGTTAATTAATACAAAACCTCTGCGTTTAAACTTCTTATTCCGTGGCCAGCGAAGCGTTGGCTTAGCTACAATAAATCAGACGCTGATAAAAACAACGCTGTAAGAAACGACACAAAAGACTTCTCGATCCGTAAAAATTGGCGTTCAATGTATTTGTTTGATGCTAAATTGTACCTTGTAGGAGTTGTGAGCAATTAAAAAACCTAAGGGTTTTTAAAAGGTGTAAAAAGCTCACTTAAATGTATGCGTGTCGCTTTGTGAAGAAACACGCGTCTTTATGTGCCCACAAGTAGACTAAGCAACAGCGTAACTAATTCTAGAGATTGTTAGTTATTTTGCATGTTTCGTAAAATAGTTTCACGCTCTAATAACTTAAATGAAAGTATGGAATCTTCACATTCTTGTTGAGACATGGAACGAACTAAAAGACTCGAGCTTCGAAAGTTGTCTATGAATTCGATACACCTGCAATTTTAAATTGCAGGTGCGTTTCGTAGAAATTAACGTGTCGTCGACATTAGGTTCTAATTTCAAAACGGTAACGCGCGCCGCCGCCGTAGTCGTATCATTGTCTCATGAGAACTGTCACTTGTCATTGTCAAATAGCGGCAAGAAAGTAATTAAAAATCCATCGTCGTAAACAAAATAAAGGCGGCCGGTAATTATGTTCGAGTTGTAATCGGTTACCCGCATTATTATTCGTTGTATGTGCTTGTTACATAAGTTTCCACTCCGAAAAACGTAAACCTTCGAACGGATCATCGGTTATTGCTTCGTAAGGTGCGCCCGGTATCGACGACTTCGTAAAAGTCTGGTAGTTTACCTACTCGTGTGTGACATTATGTACATTCAAATCAAAGACGTTTTATGACGATGAATTTTCGTTTTAAAAGCATTTGTTTTCAAACACGTTTGTGTTACAAGTTACGGCTCATGTCTAACTTTTGATATGTTAAAGAACTAAGTGTGATGAAAGGACTAAGTGCTTCGGCTCCATTCATGCACATATTGCTCTGACGAAACACGACACCGAAGCTATAGACTATAGAGTCCGCCATAGTCAAGTGACTTCCGTCTATGGTTTTTTCACGAGAGCTCTTATAATTTCCTTTATTCCAATCCGCTCGCGCCGGTATCCTCTTAAAATACCTACCCTCACATCCGCTTCTTTTAATACCGCTACGGAATGTCTTCGATTTTGTTCCTTCGGCTTTTATCTCTCTTCCCGGGCAATTAAAGTTTAAACTTCAACAAAAAGCATCACAAATAAGATTCCACGTAAAAGTAATTTCGCATGTGCCATTACAATACCGCTTGTAATGCGATTTCATAAGCTTCAAAATTAAACAATCGGAGCGTGGATAATTACTGTTGCATTGTTCGGAGCCAGTGCACAGGTATTCAGCAACCTATCAATTAAGTGGATTCTCTACTCGATCCTAAATAAACAGTCAAATGCGGTTGCTAAAACAACAAACCTCCTTGGGTAATGTTTTCGTAAGATTAGTCATAGACAAGATGATAAAAATAATAAGCTCATCAAGAGAATGAATAGACAATAAAAGCTCTGCTTGTTATTACTGTTCCGAGGCGAGCGCTAAGAAAACACTCCTTTTAAAATGAACGCTCTTTTACGGTCAGAATCTGACAGTTTAACTGCGTCTCTCCACGTTTACGGCAGCTAATAAAATTGTTCAAAAGAAACCGATTTATAATAGTAGCCGAAATTCGCATGTTTCTTTTTCATAATGCCAGATGATTGATGTCAATCAATATTCATAGCAATGACACAGTTTACGTCACATTCTAAATTTAAATTTGTGAACTTTTAAATTCTATTTCTAATATCGAATGGCTAAAACCAGACTAGCCACACTCAGCTTTCGTCAGTTTCTAGAGTGCGGCAGACGCGACATCAAGAATGATTGTCTGTCCCGCCAATTCATTATGAATTCAGTTAAGACGGAAAACGCGTTCCATTTTTATTAGTTCCCAGTGAGTACGGTTCTAGTTCTCACATCGGACCAACCTGTGGAGGAGCCCTCAAATCTGCACTGATGGAATTCTTCGCGTTCCTTATTCATCACACGCGTGTTTCTAGGAACCGTGAGTCGCTTGCTCCTTTCGTTCACGGGAATATATCGTCGCCATTATTTAGTATGCGAGTAGCGCCGGTACTTACTAACCTGTACATACTCTGTGGTATTTATGGACGTGTCAAAGGCCGATCATATGGGAACCTCCGCGGGCGCTTGCAAATTAGAATTGATGTTTAGAATTTGTCATAAAACTTGTCTTGGTTGTAAAATTTGCAATTTCGCGGATATAACTTGTAATAGGCTTGGTATAGCTCAGCCCGGAATGTTTTTCGCGAGTCATTTTGTGCAAATAAACACCTTGTTTAAAGATTAGTTAAACTCGGAGTAGATTGCCAGGTTTTGATCTAACAAGCCCCGGTTCTTATTATATTGTGTGATTATTACTCATCGGTGTTAAAAGTCTGGTTCTCTTAATATTCAAAATAGATTATAAAAACAACCTAAGATAATGTAACGAATCAAGTCGAGACATGTACGGTGCGATCAGGATGAACAGATCTTGTTTGTTTTAAAATTTTATTAACTTTTAGTGCGGTTTCGGTTTCATTTCAACTTCAACCCTTCTCATGCTTATCAGAAATCTGAAATTAGTTAAGTTTTATTTTTAATTCTTCCTCATTCAAATCGCTCTGTTGTTTATGGCCGACATTTTCATTTTTCGAATTCCGAATTGCCGACCGACGACGCAACGGATGCCGGCGATTCCATGTGAAATCAAAGGTAGCCAGTTTTTTCACTTCGCCCTCGATATAAGTCCCGAATTCTTCATTCGCCCGCCTTTTTGCCATTTGTAATTGAGGGCAATAAATTTTTTCTTGGCTTATTCCGTTCCGTACACTCGGGACAGGTCGTTAGCGGTTGTAAATGTCCAAAGAAGTATTTTTCTTCATTCAGAATCTATCACAAGTCTTAAATTATAATCGTTTTTATTATTTCTTTAAATTGTTGGCTGATATGATAATAATTAATCCTTCTTCCGACTTCATCTAAAATCTAACGGTTCAGCCCGGTGTTACCTACTTAAAATAAAAATGTAGATTGAGTTTCTTGTCTTACCAGATATTTCATGTGGGTAATAGACTTGTTCCTCAGCAGTCCATTTAAATACCTATTATTAAATGTACCTACTTACGACCTTCATAATAAGTAGATACTTTCGAAAACAATAGAAACTATTATACAAATGTTAAAAAAGATGTCATTCATTACGTTATTTGGCGTTTGCGGAAAGCTCCGAAAAAATATCTAAAGCACATAAATTTACCTTGTTGGAAAGCATCCAAATGTCTTCAGCATTAAACTGTTATAATTCAAAATGCACTTGCTTACAACCATTAGCATTACTTTCAAGATAAAAGATGGCGCCGCCGGCTTTAGAAATATTCTGTGTAATAACATTCCTTTTTTGAATGCAAACAAAGGATTTCTCTCGTTAAACAATTCGAATTTCGAACGTCATAGGTCACACGGACCGCGAGGTCGCATTGCTTTGAGAACGTCTCACTTTTGTCTATGCTACGGCATGCTTGTTCCATACATTACACACCAAGTTGAACAGCCCCGTGAATAATACCACTTGCATAGAGTTATGAGGCTCTCCCAATTCTACGGTGTTATAGAGGCTCTTTCCTCTGTCACAGTTAGACACCAACTGGAAACTGTTTAACATTCAAACAGAATGCACGCGTGATACTGTCGCCAATAAAATGTTAGCCTCAATTTTTTATGGAAGAATATTTGTACAGGAAGTGCCCTGTTCGCACGGTGTTACAACATTTTAAGTCGTTTATGCACAATTTAAAATTTGAGCGAGACCTTTTTGGGTATGATTCATCGGGTCAACGCGCTAAGTAATCAACCTCAAAATAGGAGATAAAAATAATTAAAAGCACTGTAATAAAATGGACACGGAGCAAAACAAGTTACATGTTAGACGTTCATTATATTTGCATATCATGTTTTAATTTGACGTATTGTTGAACGGCGTAAATTATATCGATCGGGTTCGAAATACCAATTTAATTTACCACGGTACGAAGAGTATTATCGTTTAAAAATACATTTTAAAGCAACGATGCAAAGTTGTTTTTAGAAACGCAAGCAAAGTCAGGGTGTAATTGAAAAAAGAACCTGTTCAATGTTACCACACGGCAAAGTGTGAAAAATGAAATCACGATTCTTCACTGCCTGTTTGTGTTCCAAATATTCTTTCTCGTGTCGAAACGAAGTTCAAAAATCGAACTACAGCTAAGTATGACTTCTCTTATTTTAAATTTTTAATACGGATTCTGCGATGACGGACGCGCAACCATAGACGCTTACATGTTCCATTTTCGAATCGTTCATACTAAAAATATATGGTGTTTGTGTGAGCATGGTCGTTGAATCACCCTGAAAAATTACTTTTGTAGGTACAGCATCGATATTGACCGCGATGGTGGTACCGACCTTGTTCTATTTCGTTACTAGTTCACGAAGCGATGAGAAAAATATCGTTACCTTTTCCGTTCACAAAAGTATTTGCTTTCAAAAGCGGTGTAGCACTAATCAGCTTAGAACAACAAACAAACGACCATCTGTTGCGATTTTTGTCTAACAATGAAAGTCCAACAATAGTAAAACACGTGGTGACCATCACCTGAGCCTTTTGTCTCCAAAATCCCAAACACATGGTCAAGAAACAAAAATCAGGGATCCGTTCCCACGTACTTTATCCTTTGGGCTCACTAATTAATAACAAAATGTCGGATTCAGATATGGAAGTAGCCTCTTTAGGAACCCTCGTAAAACGATTATCAAATCATTCCCCGCGTTCGAAACTCGAATCTCATGATATCACTTTTGGTTCCTTTTTCATCGCATTGAATTTAACGCGTGAAGAATTTACGTTGTCTGATTATTCTCTTTTCAAAAAAAGGATACCAGTCGATGGGCTATTCTAGCCAGTTCTTGAAGGGAAAAGGGGTTCTATTTTTAACTGGCAATAATTAATTGACTATGAAAACACTCCAATTTGGGAATAGAACATTGCTCTATGTACCTACGAGTATAAGTTTAAGCTAGACATAAAATTTTCGAAATGTTTATCAATGAAGCACTGCAATTTGATCCTTATACTTATAGCTATAAAGTATAACGATTTGACACGTTCATAACTAAATGCTACCTGCTCACGTACGCTTACGTCGTCGTCGACTGCTTTTTATGGCCTGGAGAGTCACTGTCGTGGGAACCGGCATATACTTACTACAACTGACCGAAATGCGTTCTCGATTAACAAATCAGCGAACTGCTATATAAGAGCTCAATTCATATGCCTCACTCCTTATTAGCTGTGATAAGTGGTTCAATACAGAAGTTTCTTTTTAATTTGTCAGTTTTTGTGGACAAAAAGTTACTCTACTATACTGATAACTTTATAAGAAAATTATGTTGCACGTAAATAAGACGACGAATCAACTCAAATCGTCCCAAAACCTCCCGAGGCAATGCTTCCCATTGGTATTAAAATCATTAACAATAACACCATTCAAATTCGTCAAAACTATAAACGTAACGAAAGTTTAATTGCGAGCTCGTAAACATAGACAGAGATAGAAAATATGTTTTTGTCAGTGTGTGAATCGTTTTCTCGTATTGATTTCCATCGACAATAATCATTGTTATAAACGTGTATCAGTTCCTATGCAAATCGCTCATTGTTTCATGCAAATTGAGTTTTCATTCATGGCTTAATAAGTGACATCTGTCAGGAAAAACTATGAATCACTCTCTTAAGACTGGAGTGATCAAACGACGAATTAATTAAGCTGTGACCCTTTATATCCGGCAGCTGCGAAGACACATGCTTTTTGTAATTATAATACTTACATCGTCCTTTTGATTCCATTCACTCACATTCAGCACGTTAGTTCACTCTTTAGATTCTCTTTTCAAAAGTTGTAAAAACCTGTGTCGGTCCTTTCATATCATATCCTTACCTTACGTGCTTTGTCGTTCCAATTTCAAATTTTATTCGCTTTATTTACGAATTTCCGGAGGTACTTTTGGTTTTAACTCTATTATGTGTAAATAAAATATTATGCCTGTCTTGACCAAAAAAATATAACCACGTTTCTTTATATATTATAATAGTCACTATTACATTCTTTCTGTCTGTAAGTAGCTCGGCAACAATGAAAAAAGGATTATAGTTTTATCAGCAATAAGTCAATCTCTTTTGCTTCTTTGGCTTTCCCTAAACCATGACCATGACTTAATACCATTTTTGCATGACCGACCAACTTGCCTCACCCATTGATAACCCAAGGCGCCCAAACGCTGTTGACACCGTCTTATCGTATAATCTCCCTACTGCCGTTTCGCCTTATGTCAATAAAACATGTAAATACTACTATCAGATAATCACAAAAAGGAGTCAAGTATTTCTATTGACTACGTCATGGATTCAAGTGATTCTATTGGTTTGATTACAAAATGGTGGGATCCTATTGGTCCATTTGTGATCACGTGATGCGGTAATGTTTTTGTTAGTTGCTTCTAGATTTGTGTCGGTTCTGCATTGAGCTTGGTATTTCCAACTTGACAACACATGATGGCAACATTGTCAAATGTAGGAAATATTTGGAATTCCTACCGCTCTTTGCTATTTGTAGACTCAAGTTAGTAAGAACAGGTTTTCAAATGTACTTTCCTACTAGGAACTTTGCAGTCCTTTTTCGATGCATCTTTCGTGACATTCATCTATCTATGTTTTAAAATTGATCTCTAAGCTCATAACATAATAGATAATTATTTATAATAATTATGTTAAAATTACTAATAAGGTATAATTGAAACCATGTTGAAATACTTTTTATAATTAAAGTGATAAATAAAATTACACATTCGAAATAAATCATTTAACGAATACATTTGTTGACTAAGTGAACGAATTATAATCGAAAAACTACTTTAAACAACAACGTTTTCGGAAAACTTAATAAAGCATCAGTTAAGCTTAAAAGTGAGCAAAACCATACTTTTGAACAACACCAGCTAGCAAAAGGCTTTTATGATCACGTACTTAAAGTTTCGTTTTTATTTTACGCGAAAAATCTCATTATGAATAACACACCGGCATTATTACCTCTTAAAATTTATTCCATGTACTAGTAATGTTTAGCAGAATGTTTTAAGAACTGCTCGGTTTTTATGGAAACAACATTTTTTGCACAGATTGTAAAGCGCTTGATACACAGTCCAACTTGTTGGACCAAATTAAAATAGACTTGATTGAATTGGATAGTGTAAACCCTAAAAGTGGTATTTGGAAGCTTTGCTTAATGATCACATTTTTTGATGTTTTCTTTATGGGCGGCTTATGGCCAGCAGTAGATTTTTTTTCTAAATTGTTAGACGAATGTTCTTTATTGTAGGTAGCTTTTTTAATATCTTGTTATTACGTTTTTTAATTATTATAAGTTTGTTTCTTTTTTTTTCAGGGCACCTTCTCGCTCATCGTCGAAGCGTGGCACGATACGAACGAGACGTCAAGATCAGACGGTAAGTTTTTCTCAGCTTCTTTTACACTAACAGATACGATTGCGATCATAACAATAATTCTATGACCGATATATCATTCGTATAAAATGCTTGGTTGGTGATATATGATAACCTTCTTTAGAAATCTAGAAAATCATCTCTAGAGATTGCCCAAATCACAGGTGGATCTAATGTGAACCTAAGACATGCGCAAGCGCATGTAAATGAACCGTGAAGGCAATGGCAGTAATACTTTCATGTCTAGATACCGGTCAACGGCCATAGAATACATAGAACATTTCTACTAAATTTTCGTCCTACAGAAGGCTAAGTTTATTAGAATAGCGCATCAGAAATCAACTCACGCGCAGCTCGCCGTGCCCAGAACGCCAATCGCCCGCGCCATGGGAACAATTCTGTGTTCCACGATATGATAATATAAGCATTCAAATATACATACTGTCCGTTAAATGCACGATAAACACCCAGAATTACAGTGAAACCTAATGCGGGTAAATCGTGACCAACGTGAGTGGAATTTTACAATTTTCATGAGCATTTTTGTCATCAGCTCAATTTTGTCGCTCAACATTCAAAACGCAACAATCGCATCAAATTATAAACCACACGCGCGGTTTACGACCAAAGTAACAGCCTAATAATCCAATTCGAAGTTCTATGTGGTTAAAAATAACGAATACATCTTCAAAATCGGTTAAAACGCGGTAACGGCTAATCGCAACGTTAACCGCATAATCACCGGAACGGCATGTGCTCCAATATTAGATATTATCATATTACGATCGATTGCTAGTTCTATCTGACGATGTCACGACCACGAGTGCCCTAACCTAACCGCCAATAAAGAATCGACTTTGCATGCGATTGCGTGACCGAAAAAATGAATCGAACTCGTAAATACATCATGATCAGACTGTAGACACGAGAATCAAGTTTACTTTTCTACACTCTATATTCAATAACTTAACACTCAATTTGCTAAGTCTCAAGTGTTTGCAAATATAGGAAACCGCATTCGTGTGCTATCCGCATCATAACCGCTTCTCGCCCGCGGCCGTCGGGCAGTAAAACAAAAATGGCGGACGCCACCGCCCATTTCTTAATGAGATTCCCATCCCGCTGCACTCTGACCGACATAATTACTACTCCTGACCGAATAACGAAAAAAAACATTGATTTACTTACAAGATTTAGAGATACCTACACCGGTTTACCGAAAATCATTAGGCCCGAATAGCTGAGTTTACCGCGGGAGCGATGGGCGTTGCTTACTACCGAGAAATGGTACAGAAATCTAATCAAGCATAATAACAGGTTGCGTTTGTTCGGG
Organism: Eupithecia exiguata; assembly: GCA_947086465.1. NCBI lineage: Eukaryota > Metazoa > Arthropoda > Insecta > Lepidoptera > Geometridae > Eupithecia > Eupithecia exiguata. The sequence continues at coordinate 4,093,318 of OX352246.1, forward strand.
TTAATGCTTTATTAAATCATTCGGAACATCTTGGCAGCTGCAGTAACCGTTGCACTGGAGCTTAAATCGGCAAAACTGAACAAAGTCGATAAAGAAGAATAGCAAGAATAGATGGAAGAAAAGATACATCATAGATCAAGCGACAATGACTGAAAAACATACGCAAACAATGCTCGATCGTTCTTCGACGAAATCTTTTGTGCCCCAGGCGAGCACCTGGTCAGGCCCGAGTCTTGTTTACTCTGGACGGTTGGCTCCTCAAGGTATTTACACAATCTTTCGTCGTAGGGCTTGAGGGGTAAAAAATCACGGCCCGGAAGGCTCGATTTATGATGTAACAACGCAGGAAGCTTTGTCGACAGATGCTTAGCATGTGCCTTAAGTGGCCACACTTCCACTGTTCCTGTTTCTTTGTTTTAAAAATATCTGTTCGTATCGACGCCATCATTAAATACATTGTCTTCAACTTTTACGTTTCGCTTTTCTAACTGCAAAGTGACATGCACTTTATAAAAGCTACTGTACAAAAGCGAATTCAAATCTAAATCTTTCAATGCCTTACTGTCGAGATGTCCACTCAATCGAAGTTGTTTATCAACCGAAGACCGGGGCTCTTGAAATACTCGACTTTGAGTGGACAGTTTTATAAACAAAAGTATCTTAAAGAGGTTCTTTCCCACAGTTGGAGACAGGTGTCAGGAAGGGAACACGGCTCGTTTTCGATTTCGTCCGAGAGGCCATATCACTAATTACCTCGGATCCAGTTCTTACAATCTAGTCGCATAATGAGCCTCCGCTGCATCCGGTGGCAATATTCATCGATCATCAAAAGCGAAGCAAAATCGCGTTTCCAAAACATCTCGATCGCCCGTTATATACCGACTCGAATTATCTGTTATTTCGCTTTCTTTTGTTTTTATTTAGAGTCTCGTTTTATTTGTATTGACCTCTGGGTCCGTAATTACAGGTCTCGGCATCGGCGGAACACGTACCGTTCTGTCCGTCCTTAAACGGGTTATTTATTTGTGAATCGGTATTACATTAATAGATAGGGTACACCCTCATTTAATATCGTTACGATGTTGAATAAGGATGATGTCTGTAATTTCGTTTCTTTCCGAAGTTTCGATGACTCGAGAAATAATAGAAGACAAAAACGGTCGGCAATTTTCCATCCAATTGCCTTTGTTAGGGCTGCTGGTTCTAGACTTGCTAAATTGCGGGTGTATTTCACCGCGGCTGGCAACCCTGACCGCCCTGGTAACCCTGCCAAGTGCACGGTTGCCATAACTCTCGGAGCACTGGTTTTAAATTGCGCTTGCTCCTTTCCCACACCATTTTTCTAATTCCCTACTCCCTTTATTCTCTGGAAATGCTTGTATCTAATCGTCTACTCTATAGTCTACAAAAGAATGTTGCCAGTATTAAATTTAATATTTATTGGTTGTTGGGTATTGCATGCGCATTGCAGCCTTTTACTTTACGATGTACCATCGGAATGGGGGCCAGATCGAAATAAATTGATACCCCTCGACTGATTGTATTTTCGTTAGGTTGGTACACGGCATGCGTTTTATCTCCTAGATTTATTGGACAGATATAATCACTGTAAGCCTACACCGTAGCGTCTTACCGATAATATTGCTTTAAATGATATTTACCATTCTATTTTGACTTAAACTCTTCGCTGTTTCATCATTCTATTCAAATTCAACGTTCGAAAACTTAACTTAATCGAAAATCCATGTTCATCGATCGAAGAACACACGTCCATTTTCTGTACGACTCGGACAAAAGGAGCGATGTAACATACGCCACGAAATTAGTCGAGTTTTTATATACCTTTTAATTTTGTTCGCGTCTGGTTTAATTTTATCTTCAGTCGGGATTACCGGCTTAGGAATGTATCCATCGATGCAATAAGAGTAAAAACTATGCCGAGAAATAAATAAAAGTAGACAGGTTTCTGAGATTTCTGCCCTAGGGTTGCCACCTTAAGATAAACACTCAAGTAATATCACCATTACAACTTAACAAACACTTAAAGTAACGCTTAGCTTATATTTCTTCTTTTTTTATTTCAGTACTTACCTATTTCTTTTTCTATGTTTCGCACCTTTTTTGTTCTAACTTGATTTTTTTCTTTCGGTATGGCAACCCTGTAACCGGCCATTTCTTCATGATGAATGGAGTGGTGTTTTTAAATCAATGCGGTTCCCAAGCTAGTTTTTGCAGGTTTATGTAACCACCAGGACTAGTTTACAGAATTTTATTGTAGCGAGAAGAAAACAGGCGCCAAGCTAAATCAAAACATTGATTGCAGATTGTTTTGTGATACAGAGGTGTTAGTCATGGCGGTTATAAAAAATGCCTTGATATGAGTAAAAAAAAAAATTGTGTACGATATTTTTTTGAACACAAGAAACGTAATCAGAATTTAAAATTGAAACAATTGAGCTAATTGCAATTAGCTCAATTGTTTGTAGAAAATAATCTAGAGGTAGATTATTATTATTATTTTTATCTCAATTGTTTAAATCGTTAACACTAGTTTCAATTTAGTTCTATGATTTGATTTTAATTTTCTTTGGAGATTTTTTTTATTAAATTCACAAAAAAAATCTAAGAGTGCGCTTTTTTGTTAGAAGGTTTGACATAGAAGGAGGGCGCCTAAGTTTTTTAATTGTTTGTCCAACGCCGATGAGCGATAACCAGAAGTTAAAGCTAAAATGAGTCTTGAGGCACTACGAAAAAAATTATCCTGATCATAAATTATATACTTTTTTTTAATTATCCATACTAATATAATAAATTAGAAAGTAACTCGGTCTGTCTGTGACCTTTTCTCGCCTAAACGTCTGGACGGTTCTCAATGTTTGGCAGGGAGGTAAATGTTATCCCGGGGAAAGACACAGGCTACATAAAAACGCGTGCGAAGCCGCGGGCTTAAGCTAGTATTATAAATACATACTTGCACTGCGAATTGTACTTAAATACAAAACAACCTATATAAAAGGTGTTTGTCAACTAAGGACACCAAAAGTCGGCTTATGTCGTACCTACTCTGATAAAAATCTTCAATGTCACAATGACAGGACATCAGGATCGTGAAAAAGCGGCGGCGGGCGCCTAGGCTGAACGAAAACAGTGATTCACCGCACAATAGGATCTCACGGTTGAATGCGGGCGTCAAATGTCCAATTTACTCGTCCACCCTTTCTCACGGCTATAAACAAATATTTATTAATCGTGACAAATCTTTGGGATTCCTTAAGATCGACAAGAAATTCCTTTTGGTAAACATACGCTGTTGTAAGCTTAAACACGATGTGTAGTTATGCCGTTTTGTCACATATTTGGGCCTCGAGGTTTTAAGTTTCTTTAGTTAACGGTGAATAGTGACTACCACAAAATCAAATCGAAGCTAGGCTCAAGCGGCTGGTCACGACGGCTGCAGAGAGAAGAACTTCCTTACGCAGAGAGTCCAGGAGTAGGTACCTACCGCATTTTGGATCTGACCCTTGATCCAACTTCTTAGCGAGAGTCTCTTGAGATGTTGATCGAGGTTATTATTATTAATACTGACTGAATAAACCAACTTTAAAAAAAATGTACTTTTGCCATTGTCCTCTCTTTTTAAGTATACATTTTTTGTCTTTTGTTACGAGTAGCTAACACTATTGTTACGTAATTCAATTCTTTTATTCACGGTCCAAAATCTCCAACAAAAGTATCTCATCTGAATAGACCATTACTTAAAAAAAACATTTGATACCTTATGGTCGGATAACATACTTTAATTACTCCAAAGACCAATAAGCCGAAACTAATAAATTTTAATTAATCCAATTCTTAAATTCTCGATCAAAATCTCTAACAAAATCCTTAATCTGAATAGACCTTTATTAAAAGACCCTACTTAAAAAAAACAACATTACTCTATGGTCGGGTAACATACTTTAATTAGTCCAACGACCATTAACTCGAAACTTATTAATTTTAAGATGTTTATCTTGCTTAGAACATTACGTGCCTTATTTTAGTGTTTACGGCGTTAACATCTGATATACTTTGACGTTGACCTTTTTATACGGCCAGAATGCGTCATAAGTACCTGGGAACGCTATTACGGACAACGAACGTCCATTAATATTTGAAACAACTGTCAAATAAGACTCGCATAAGTAGGTCTTAGTTATTAAGACTAACTAAGTATTCTCACACAATTTAAAACGACGTCTTTTAGTTAAATATTAGCCTCTGTTATTTTCATTCGTTTTCCGAGAAAACGAGATTCCATGTTTAAGGATAGATATCATTTATGCTCAAAAGTTGTACATAGGCGAGCATAATGCTAGATAGCATTCTCTACTGGTAACCTTAGGGTAATATGGACAACAATTAATATAGGTAGTGCTACATTATAGAATTTACAGAAAAAATATATAAATGTAATTAGCATCAATAAATACACACAAAGAAAATATATATACAACTCACAATAATACTTACACTATAAAGTTTTAATTATGCTTAAAATACGTACCGAATTATTCTTGTGAAAGAAAGTATAGACAATCTGAAGACATTTATTTAGGATGCCTCGATATTCGATGGGAAGACTGTTCCATAGCCGATTAGTTTATGGTTCGGTTACGTGCAAAAGCTACTCTTATCGTCACAAACCTACATAAGATAGCATTAGCGAAAACGAATCCGAAACCCCGAATTTCTTTTTTACGAGAAAGGGGCTTTCAATGCAAATTATAACGTTAAGTTGAAAACATGTACGTTTCAAGTTAAATGAAATTACGGGTTTATTGAAGAAGTTTAACTATTGTACTAGAAAAAAGTACGCAAATTTAAGGATTATGGAGAAAAAAAAAAACCCTAATTTTTGAACCTGCTAGGAAATGACATATAATTAACCTATTTAGTAAAAAATAATCGAGCTCGTTTTTTTTTTTTTTTTCAAGTTAAGTATTATGTGTAGTAATTAAAAATTTTGCATGCCATCATTAATGGTAGAACATAATAAACTCATATCTAGATTAAGACCTTATTTTGTATGCACATATGTTTCTTGCGAATAAATATATGACTATGCCAAAAAGATAACCCCATAACTCTTTTTTCCAGACACTCTAATAGCCCGAATGACGAAGCAGAGTATAGCAGACGTGGGCGGCCCATGGGTCGACGATGAACAGCGATGGCCGACTACCCAGCTCAAGCTCTCCTACCGAGTCACCTGCTCCCCTCACTACTACGGAAGCGGTTGCGAGGTCCTCTGCCGCCCGAGAGACGACAACTTTGGACACTACACCTGTTCTCCTAGCGGCGCGATTGTCTGCAAACAAGGCTGGACAGGCGATTACTGCTCTAAGCGTAAGTGATTACACTCTATTTTACTATCTATGTAATTTATTGCAATAAATATATCAGTTAGGAATTTTAATAAAATAAATAATGCTGGACTGTTTACACGGCATCATCTAGCCTCAAGATTGTCGAAGACCTCTGTGGCGCGGTGGGCGAAGGCGACGCCGCAGGCGGTTGTGGGTTCGATTCCCGCCTCGGGACAAATATTTGTACGATCAGCAGCTACTTAAAGTGATTAGTAAGCAAATTTGGCCCTGCGTAACTTGGGGTAGATTTAGTTGTCCAGCATTTTTATTAGCGAATTTTGTTTAGTGACAGATTCGAAAGTCAAGAGCATTCTAAATTGGAAATGATGGCCCGAAATAATGATAATAGGCCGCCCCAATTCGGTTCATCCTCATTAAAATGTGTATGACAATTTTAAGCTCTACATCCTCTGGACTCTTGCATAGATACACGTAATGTTGTAATTATAATACACTGACACGGACTATTTACATAATAAAAATAGCTGACGCGCGCTTAAATACTTTTTGCGAGTGTCCTTTTTGCCAATGTCGTGGAAGAAGGGTGCGAATGCTTATTTCAAAGTTTAAAATTAGAACACGTGCGCTGTCTATGGTCTTGAATATTCTACAAAGTACAAGTACAAGTAGTCTGAATATGATACGATACAGGAAATAAAATGTCAGAACGGGTGTTTATTTAATAAATTATTTGTTTTTTTTACCGAGCGTGTTTCTCTAATCGTGTATCGGCCATCAAAGGTGTTCTAGAAACATACGCCATACTTATGAGATCATTTACTTGGCTATATATGGACAATATATTACAGATGCCGCGCATTAATATAGACGCTTGTATTCTCTTCTTTTTACGTACACGACTGCGAAAGCCATGGTTCTTTATTTTCAATGGAAATTAATGACTGTAATCTTATTTTGTCAGTAAATCAATATAATTAAATACTACTATACTGTATTTATCAGTAAATTATAATTGATGATAATGATGTCCTTACCGAATTTCGACAACAGCGGCCAGTCTCAACGGAGACTATAGCCAGGTGCGCAGGACAAGTTTTAGTGCACAAGTGTGCACGCAAACACAGATGCACTCTCATAAACCGTAGGGGCGGCAGACCGACACGACCGGGGAGAGGTCAGGCGTTGGGCCAATTGTAATTGAATTTAATATTTTTAATTGTAATGAATAGGCCAGTATTAAACTTCGGCTGAAATAAACGTATTTAGAATTTTAATAAGGTAAGTAACTACTAAGTTCAGTTTGTAAAAACTTAAGTTTATGTCTCAATTTGTTTAAAAATCCTCTTTCATCGGTTTTTACAATAAAATTTGAATAAAACGCCAGTAAACTTGCAATAAAAACATTTATTCTAGAAAAATACAACTAACATGCGATTGTTGAAAAAAAATGACGAAAAAACTTATTGTCTATGGTACATTAATTTTGGCCGTTAATTAAAATTAATTTCGTTCTTTATTCACCTACCTTGGCTTTATTACAATAGAAATGGAATAGATGAGATTCGAAGTTCAAAAGTTTAACTGCCCATTCAGAAGGTGCCTGGTTCTTTTATAATTGAGTGTCAAAGAACTCATAAAGCGTAAGTTGTGAGAATTTTTCCGATTGTTATCGTAATGAATTGATAAGAAACTAAATATATTATTCTGTACCCCGAATAATACTTAATAAACATTATTCATATTTTTATACTGTACCTATGATTAGAATTTTTTGAAAAAACGAAAAAACAGACTTCAAATTCCTCAGTGTTTACACAGTTTTTAGGATTCCGTACCCAAAGGGTAAAACGGGACCCTATTACTAAGACTTCGCTGTCCGTCTGTCCGTCTGTCACCAGGCTGTAGGTATCTCATGAACCGTGATAGTTAGATAGTTGAAATTTTCACAGATGATGTATTTCTGTTGCCGCTATAACAACAAATACTAAAAAAATTAATAAAATAAATATTTAAGGGGATTCCCATACAACAAACATGATTTTTTTGCCGTTTTTGTAGATAATGGTACGGAACCCATCGGGCGCGAGGCCGACTCGAACTTGGCTTGTTTTTTATTTTTGAATTCCGAAAATAGTTTTCACGCTGACACTCGTTATGACGTTACTCCAAAAGATTGCTAGCGAATTAAAAATAAAATATTTTATCTCAACCCAATTGTGAGAAACTAAAAACCTTCGTGCTAGTAAAAAGGTCACTTAAAGGTCTGAAGTAAAACTTTAGATTTTGAGCTTTACAAATAAATATGTTCCTACGTAATAAATTTATTAACAAAGAAAATTACAATCAAATAGGTAATAGAATTAAATTAAAACTAGTATTTACAATTGAAAGAATTGAGCTAACTGCAGACTGTTGCAAACAATCTACAGGTAGCTCAACTAATAAATACGTTATATCGTAGAATGAAATGGCTAGGCCGATGCAAAACGAACACTGTTTTTTTATGAATACCAAATTAATTTAATTCGACGAGATGACTAAACGACGGTTAGCCGTATCGTTCTTTTGCAATCGACCTCACCATTCCACAAACAGGCTGATTCTTCGATCCGGCGGCGATATACGAGTATGCATGCGTACGCGCATAAAAGATGAGTAGTAAAGCGTTGTCGTATGTCGCTGACCAGTTTGGACCGTGCGACCGCCCGTGTTGTCTATGTTTGCACGGTGAAGCAAAACAAACATCTACAGCATGTCGGCACGGTTCTTGGTCTTTGGCATTGAGTTGGACCCAATCTTAACAAGACATTCACTATATCTAGGTTAATTTATCGATTTAGCGGTCAGCTACGGCTTCGCTCGGGTATATTATATCGCATATGTTCAACAGGGATAATGTAGGATCCTAATGGTGAAAGAATTTTTCAAATCTGTCCAGTACTTCCGGAGCCTAAACAATTCAAACAAACAAATCCTTCCTCGTTATAATATGAGTGTGAATAAATGTAAAAATAATCAACACACAAATATTGTAAATGCGAAAGTTTACACGTATAGATGGATATTTGTTACGCCAAAACTACTGAACGGATCGGGCTTGAAATTTGCATACAGATAGTTCTTGTTTTGGAATAAAACATAGGCTACTTGTCATCCCATAAATCAGTTCCCATGGGATAGAAATAACCTTAAAACGTTTCCATAGAAACAACGCGCGCGAAGCCACGGGGAGAAACTAGTCATAAATCATACTGGACATATTATTCACACAGCTTCGTCTGGCCCCAAAGTAAGCAGCATAATGTATGAGATTTAAGGAAATTAAGTTTGATATTAGGAGTTAAATCACCAAGTTCTGACATTATGCATTGTATGATACAGTCGTAGGTACAATAAAAACTAAGTTATCATTATCAATCAACAACAAAAAATAGTAACTGAAAACACTGTAAAAAAAATAATATTAAAGTACCTGCCCTATCGCTCAAAAATCAAAGAAAGCGCACTAAACACAGTAAACAAATAATTTACAAAATGTAAAGTGTTTGTGTGGTCCGCAGACAAAGAAAGATCTCCATCGCTTTCTAATCAATCGTCTCAGAACTTCATGTGTGACGTATGCGCCCGCGCAGTGTATTGAAACAAAGGTAGAGATGCATTGTGGCGGCCCGGCGGATGTCAGCCGCGCAATCTCAGCCCCACCTGCCAACGGGTTCCCACACTCCGGCGCCGCAAAAAACGTGCCAGACAGAGAGAAAACATCCTCAAGCACGTAGCGCGCCGTCTTTCTCTTACACCAGGGCTGCGTCGACACGATCCATGCGACTTGACGAAACAAATCACGATTTTCTGGTAAAAGATCTAACGTGTGAAACTTGCACCAGAATATTCCGTTTACTAAGTCTGTTTACAACATGACTATTTGCATCAACCAACACGAGTATCGTATTTTTTCTGTAATTCCTTTGTTACTTTTCACTCTACAAAGTAAATTAGTCGAAAGATTCTCAAAAAAACTAAATACTTACTGCATTTTTATTATACCTACTTTAATTAATATTTCACACTTAATCGGTAACAAAACACTTTTATAACCTTGTCTCTCTCTCTCTCCCAATAAGGTTTGCTGGAAGAGAACTCTTTTTAGGGTTAAGCTCGCCTTTGCCATATTTTTTCTAGTTTAATGTTTTATTATTGTATTTTTTTCGTGCAATAAAGAATAAATAAATAAATAAACAAAAATGTAACGCGGTGAATTCTATAGGTAATTTTTAATAAATCAGGCGTTATTTTCTTTTGTTTCTTCATAAAATCCACGCTGACGACAGACGTCACAAATCCAGGCCTCCAATAGATATACGAAAAACAATAGGGGATCGCACCAGCTTCAATAAAAATATCTTTGTATATTCCACCTGATTTACAATCTAATCGAAATCGTATAGTCGAACATCATCGTTCGTAAGCGGTAAAAATAATATATAAAGTCTACATACACGCACAGTAAAACCGGGTCAAAAACACCTTTATCCATGAATCGATCGAAATAAAACTTGACCGTGTCACGCGCATCTGTCCGTACGGTATTATATATTCTGGGAAAGCTTAACAATCCCGAATTTTGCATGTCTGGAGGCATTATCCCTCCGATAATGACAGGGTAAATAAAGACCCTTTACGGAGTTTAATTTCGCCTAATTGTAAGATCGCAATATTGTTCTCACGATGCCTTCTGTGTTATCATCTACGGCAGCATCCATGAAGGATGGTTTACGTAGTTTTCGTTTTGCTACACTAAGGTTGATTGCTTTATGTTTTTAACTTTGTGAAAGTTTAAAAAAATATAACACATTGATTTTCCTTGTACTCACTGGATCTGGGATCACTTTTTTACATATAGTTATATCATGATGTTTAAGAAACGAGACAGCATTATGCGATATCTCATTTCATCGACATAAGTAGGACCAATATAAATCGAGTTTCATAAAGACATAACTTTCGTTCCCATCCAAAACACCAGTTCCATAGTTGTTTTTTTAACTACAGATGTTTTCAAGACCTTGAACGCCCTGCGGCATTCTTTCACTAGAAATCAATATTGATAAATTAATAGCTAAAACCTTACCTCACTTATACCCCAAATTGCTTTTAGAGTGTAATTTTTACTACCGTTCTACTCGAGGGTTAGATAACGTCAAGTGAGAGTGCATCAAGTACAGCACTCGTCTTTGATCTATCTTTGGAAGCAATTGCTGTACTCTTAAGAACCCGGCCGCTGTTCGAAAACCAATTCCCGGCCTAAGACTCGAACAATAACTCTGGGTGTTACAATGATTAAAATGTCTGTAGAATACGGTAAAAACTAACTGGAAAGTACGGTTTAAAGGTTTTATTGGTTAAAATATCATAAATAATTATTAGGTAGTCAGTAACTCAATTTTAAAGTCCGCCTTCAATCAATTGTCTTATTTCCCTTGCACCGGTATTGGTTTTACTGAGTCGACTTGAACTTTATTACAAGTACCTTGTGTCGAAAATTGAACCAAGTTCGGTGATAAAGGGTAGGTTTTTAATGAGACATTAATTTTTATTCTCCATTCATACTAAAGAACTTAAAAACGATTGGTTTAAAACTTAAATGACCGTTTATCTTCTGCGAAAGTACGAGAAAGCAGGATTACGCTTTCAATTTCCTGGTCGCCAAATAAAACGGTAGTCTGCCGGGAAGTTGGAGCCAATTTGTGGAATGGAGTCGACATAAGCCGATTTACGGATTTGCGAGTGTTTGGAGGGATTTATTCACTCTGTGTGTATCCCTTTAAGCTAGTGATATCAACGAATCCTCTATTTTGAGCAGGGATTGCAGTCTGAACCTCGCTTATACTTGCTAGTTGCGAACTTGGAGCTTCCTTGTTTTGATAGCACAACGCCGGCTGCATTAGGGCGTCAAGATGGCGTCTAGTATTTTTCTAGGGGAACAGTAACGGTCGAACGACGGTTATGCTCCCCGCTCTATCTTCCCCTTTGTATTCGCTCCGATAACTTGCTCACGCGCACCCGACCGATACAACTCTTACCACTTAAAACACCTTTTCTACGTCTGTAATACATTGCCGCGTTCGTTTCGAAACAAGTTTGTTTTTTATTTGCGAACCGCAATGCACTCCGAACGGAGCGTAGGTATCTAAGTAAATTTGAGTTACATCAGCTCTATCATAAATCATAAAGTTAACGATGCGCATTACACCGGCAATACATTATCTTGGCTTATTATAATAGTTAATTCTTATCTTTTCAACGAATTTAAATTTAAATCTAGCTTTATTTGGTAGTTATTTTACCGCGTTTTTAGTCATCAGTTTGATGACTAAAAAAGCAACGCGCTAGCTCAGATTTCAGCTACATGATAAACATTCGATTAAGCATGCGATTTGTCGAGCGAAACTCTGCTACTCGGGATAACGACTCCTAGGTTCAATACGTGACCTGGCTAACGAACCTCTTTGTAGCTCGTCCTTCGCGAATGCCCCATCTCATCTAGAATGCTTCCGTATCATAGAGTTAGAATAGGACAAAATTCCGTATATTTACTTACCTCTTGACAATGACGATGCTAACGAATGCTTTCTTTTTGTTACAGCACGCTGCCTGCCGGGCTGCGACGCGGAACACGGTCACTGCCTCAAGCCCGACGAATGCATGTGAGTATCCACTTCACACGTATCCTCTAACGTCCCAACAATGGTTCCACCTTTGTTCGTTCCCTTATTAGTTGCTCGTTATCACTCGACTGACGGTCGGTTTCCTTTCAGCTGTCATTCGGGCTGGGTGGGCGAGATGTGCGACCAATGCGAGCGGCACCCTGGCTGCATGCATGGGACTTGCAGCCGGCCCTGGGACTGCAACTGCGAGGAAGGCTGGGGCGGGCTCTTCTGCAATCAAGACCTCAACTATTGCACCAATCACAAGCCGTGCCTCCACGAGGGGACCTGCCACAATACCGGACAAGGCAGCTACACCTGCGTCTGTCCGCCTGACTACACCGGCCCTAACTGCGAGAAGTCTCTACACTCCTGCGCGGTCAGACCTTGCCTCAACGGAGGAGCTTGCGTTCCCGATGAAGGGGGAGAATTGGCTTGCGCCTGTCCGCAAGGGTATGATGGAGCACGATGCGAGACTAAAAGACTGACCTGCGCCGACCGACCTTGCCAACATGGAGGCGTCTGCGAACCCAGAGGAGCTGGCTACATTTGCGTCTGTCCCATCGGATTTGGAGGAAACGATTGTGCCTTAGAAGCCGACCCTTGCGCCGCCGGACCCTGCCGTAATGGAGCCACCTGTTCTCGCGCCGGAGACGGCTTCCGATGCACCTGCCGAAACGGCTTCCGAGGCAACCGCTGCGAACTTGACATCGACGACTGCGCTGGCGTGACCTGCGAACACGGAGGCACTTGCGTCGATCTAGTCGACGGTCAACGCTGCCAATGCGCGCCCGGTTTCCTCGGCCCTAGATGCGAAACTCGCGTGGACCTGTGCCTCGCCAAACCCTGCGCCAACGGCGGTGAATGCCTAGTCATGGACAACGACTACGAATGCCGCTGCCGGCCTGGCTTTGCCGGCAAAGACTGCAGCATTGACGTCGACGAATGCGCATCCTTCCCCTGCCGAAACGGCGGGACCTGCCGCGACCGCGTCGACGGCTACCACTGCTCGTGCCTTCACGGCTGGAGCGGCAAAACCTGCACAGTATCCTTAGCAGACTTAGAATCAAAACGTGCCGGAGATCATTTACGTCGCGTAGGAGATTCTATGGAAGACGAGACTTTACCAGCCGGGCGTTTAGCCTGGATAGTAGCAGTAGGAGCAACAGTGCCTGCCTTAGTTTTACTCGCTTTAGGAGCATTAGCGTGCGTCAGAAGACGACGGAAGAGGCTAGCTAGCGAGGCGGATGCTGAGGCCAGAGCTCAGAACGCCGCGAACGCTGGCGGCCACGTGATCAGAAACACGTGGGGGAAGTGCGAAGCACCTGCGCCGGAGTGCCAGAACGCGCACAATCAAGCTGCGGAGGAGTGTAAGCGGAAGACGCTTAACACTGAGAATGCGCGGCTGCTGGCGGCGCTCGACCCGCGTCTGTCGAGACTTTCGGCGGATTCGGCGTATTGCGCCAATAGGTAAATATAACTTTACTTAACCTTTAACCTATTCCCCTTGTAATACAAATACCTGTAACCTTTAGACTGCCGCAATAGAAAAAGTCTGGTGGGTTCGGAATGCCTTTATCCCCTTGTTTGTTGCAAGGACTGGATGACTCCTCTGTCAAAAATATCCATCTGTTGAGCGGACTCTTGGTGTCCGATTTCGGCTGTGAAACTAGCTGTTTAAAGAGTCTTCTATTATAGTCAAATTATGAATTCAGCCCTTTCAAGTTTAAAACTTACAAGAGAATAATTTACAAAAGTATTTCTGTTCGCAAATTTAGTCCTCCAGAATTGGTTCACAACTTTGTATAGCTTATCTGATTCGATTACTAACGTATATTTTTTTTATTTTCAGCGATACGTCGTTAGTAAAACGCGGCCTAGAAGGAGGAGGGGTGTACGTTCTGGACGACCACTGTCTACCCCCCACATTCGCAACACAAGTGTAGTGACATACTGACATTCTTATTTATTATATTAAAAAGGACGCTCCCGCGAATTAGGCTGTGGCCTCAGTGTAAATATAGTGGTTAATGTAAAGTGACTCCTGTATAGACAGCTAGACTAAGCGTTTCATGTATTTATTTTTGCGATCGCCTGTGTAAATAGGTGAGGCGATTCGTTGTTTTGTCCTGGATTCAGTGCGTATGCCCCGGGTTCTTGCGGCGCACGAAAAATAGGTTCAATTTTAAATTTTTCCGTTTCGTAAAACTCTTTGTTTTTCTGTGATACTTTATGGAAGTAACACAGTTTTTAGACAATAGTAAGTTATAGTATTTGTAAAAAAATGGAAATTGGTAATCGCTTCACTTCAAACATGATTTGGGTCCAAACTTTTTATCCTGCATCATTGATATCTTTTTAATAGTTTTAAATACATTTTCGTGCGTTGCATGGGGTAATTCCGGCCGGGGTATGGACCGTACGCACCGAGGGCAGTGGACAAACGTCCACGATCGATCTCTATAGGCTGCGTTAGTTCGGTCCGCTAACGTAAACTAAATGATACTGACCCCAGCATCCCTTGTACACTCGCTTACTCCACTTTTCTTCTTACTTTACCTTATTTTTATATTTTACGACCTTCTGTCGGAGTTTCAGATTGTGACGAAATTTGTAGTGTATTTGACAAAATCAAAATTTTACATTGTGTAGGTATTTTCTATATTGTTACGTCAGACAACAACCTGTTGTAATTATGTTTAAATTCAATATTTTTCTCTGGAATTTCGTCAGGATGTTGTAAATTTTCAAGTTTCTCGGATGTAGAGGCTTCAGTATCATTCGTGTAATCTGACACCCTCCCAACAAGACTCGCACGCCGTGCGTTCAAAAATGCGCGAATCGAGCGCGTATCTGTTATGTGATTGACTTATTTTGTTCCTATGATTTTATCCGTTAAAATCTGTTGATTTTTCTGAAAATCGACACTGATTTTTTCTATCGTTCTTATGAACAGCTTGGGTTAGTCGGTTACACAGCAATCGTTCCTGTTAAATCGAAAATGGTTTGTACTAAACTGTTTGCAGTTTTAGTATAAATGGTTCTCGTGAACAAAATCATCACGCACCTAATTAGTCTTAGGTTATCAGTACTTATAAGTAACAAGTTTCGAAAGCTAAGTCATTTTGTATAAAACAATTAAGTTTTAGTTTAAGTATATCTCCATAATTTTAGTGTGCTTCGGTCATCAGGCAACATAGGACTATTTCTGGTTGTTTTAACTTATTTATTGTAATAGGTTCTCTTCAAATATGTCGATTTATTCTTGATACTATACATTTTTTGTTTTAAATTGGGTAGTATTGATGTTGATCGATTAATATTGAATAATTTATGTGAAATTGCTTTTTATAGATGTGTAGATATAGCATTATTCGATAAGATCCCTCTTATGTTGTCTGTGAACTCACAAGCGCGATCAACTAGAGTAATGGACAAAATTTACTGTAGAACTATACTTAAATAGACTGATCATAAATATTATGTAAGGTAAGGAGATGACAAATGTAAGCTAATATGATGTCAAGACAGCCCAGTCGATATTATGATAGCTTTTGTACTTAATTGATTGCAGATAATTTCAACTTTCATTTTTCTTTTTGAGAATTTTTATAAATGTGCTTAATAAATTGTTATGATACCCATTCCGAATAATAAAATGACAGTTTTTTATAAATAATTTATACAACATTTATCCATAATGTGAATTCTTATTTTTATTAAAATCATGATTATTTTTTGAATATAAGTTTACAATTGACTGATGAATGATTCTAAATTGACTACGTATTAGTGTATCAGATCCAATAAAGTAGAAATCATGTATTTAGTGCCGATGTGAGTATACTGAAAGTTTAAATTTTAAATCATTCCATTTCTTAGGTTAACTATTATGATTCTTATTTTTAATTTCTCTATTTTCTTAGTTATTGTTTATTTTGCATGCATATCCAGTGATTATTTTCGTATCTTTTATATCCTTGAGGGATTTATTAGGCATCTTTCTGTATCGCTGTGCGCTACCTTTTGGTATATTCACATTTTCTTTTTATTTCAAAAGAAAAATGAAAGCAACTTTCTAGAGATGGAAGTAACCAATAATTCCATAGTTTTTATCCGTAATAAAAGTCATAATATTGTAATGATTTTGCGGTGATAAGCAAACGAGTGTTGGAGTGAATGGATAAAATGTTAATAAACAATTGTTTACAAAAGATTAAATAATGCATTTTCTTTTACAATAACCTGACAACCTCCTGAAACCTAGGTTTTGATTATGGGACCTGTAATGTGGCCCTTAGGTACCCCGTTTTAATGCATATTTGTAGGCTTAGAATAACTAGGCAGCGCGTTTTTACTCTATGGTTGTAGGTACTTGAGGCAATGGAGGCAGTATTTCTACCTTATTTGAAGTATAAAAATTCCATTGTGAATCTCCTTACTTGAGTCTTGTTATAGGATTCGATCACGGGATCCAGGATTTTTTTCAATCCCGAAAGTTCAGGATTACGTTTAAGGCCAGTCATATAAAACATTGGTTACGTTGATCAGTCGTCACTTTCGCTATTTCGTCTCCCTCTATCACGTCACTATCCTATGACGTCACTTTCTGCATCTAGTCAGTCCTTAGAGTATACCTATACTCTAAGAGTCAGTCACCTTAACTGGTCTCATGCCTTATTTCGTCTCTTTCCCTACTCGTCCGACGAAAATGTATCATATACAGTGTAGTGTATGCAGGTTCAATATACCATGCATACATTCACTATCTCGTGCGTAGATTGAGAATTTAACTTACTCTAAGATCTCGTGTGTCCATATATCGCCAGCAAGCTGTCACTGTCATACGTCATTGACAGGTGACAGACAGTGGGATGACGTGAGTGTCAGACAAGCCCGGAGCGCGGGAGGGGAGATGATCTGGGGCCGCCGCCGTGGGCGGGTGATGTGCTGCTGGGCGATATGTGAACAGTAACGAGCCAGTGGTTAGGTAATTGTATGTAACATCGGACTTCGGACACTACATACAGTAAGGTAAATAAAGCTGTAGGTACCTCATCAAAAAAACTATCAAGGAGTTTAAGTATCTACGTTAACCTAGTTGTAGTAGATCTTTTCAAAGCGTTGGATTGTTATCGTCTAGTTATAGTAGGTAGTTATCTTCTATTGTCTAGTTATATTTTATCTAAAAAATAAACTCGCTCCTTTATACAAACTTGTTTTTCCTTGAATATTTTATCTATTGCTAAAAAGACAATATTTCCCGTACGATTTATTGAAATTTTCGGTAGTACTTAAATATAATAAAATAGCCTATAAGTACCGACTTTGTAAACCTACCTTTGGTGAATAAATACTTATTATTATTATTAGCAAAGAAAATTACAATCAAATAATACAATAAAATTAAAACTAGTATTTACAATTGAAACAATTTATATTATATTTACCTAACAAGTTAAAAGAAATATTATTTTTTAGCAGAAGAATAAATATTCAAAGAAAAACAAGTTTGTATAAGGAGCGAGTTTATTTTTTAGATAAATTATAACTAGACAATTGAAGGTAACTACTATAACTAGACGATAACAATCCAACGCTTTGAAAAGATCTACTACTACTAGGTTAACGTAGATACTTAAACTCCTTGATAGTTTTTTTTGATGAGGTACCTACAGCTTTATTTACCTTACTGTAGGTACATGATACATTTTCGTCGGACGAGTAGGGAAAGAGACGAAATAAGGCATGAGACCAGTTAAGGTGACTGACTAGATGCAAAAAGTGACGCCATAGGATAGTGACGTGATAGAGAGGGAGACGAAATAGCGAAAGTGACGACTGATCAACGTAACCAGAAATACATAGGAAAAGACTGGCAGCTGTCAAATTGATCTGCTGTTATGGGTGTGCTCCAAGGCTCTAACCAACTAAGCCACGAAGCCTTAGTCGGTTCAATCGAAAATCTTGCTTACTGGTAAGACTACTGGAAATAGCCGGAGTTGTCAACTTAGACATGAAGATTACACATAGGTAGTTTTATAAAATTGAGCCTAAAGCGCCAAAACGCACGTCTCTTGCAATGAGTAGGTATACTACAATACTATGGTTTCTTGTACGAGGGTCCTCGTACAATTATAGTGTGCGTTACTGGGGCGACATGTAGACTCAGATCAGGTCTTTCGAATTTGGTCGGATAACTGTCTAAAAGTTCTCGTATGTTGCTTTTATTTATTGACGGCTTCGATCAAAAATAAGGAGTTCGCGGCCTCCCCCGTAGATACCTAGAGCCTTTCAAAAATGTCACTCAAAATTGGGTTCGTTTTGTTTTGACGCAGACAGTTTGCGCAGAGCCTGTCAAGTTTTTTCCATACGGAACAAGAGATTGGTGGAGTCGAATTCATTTTATTTTATTTTGTAAGTAGGTAGGTACCTACCTGAGAATTATATACCTACCTACTCAGTTTATTTTCTATAAGGATTAATTAACAGAATTCAGGTAAAGATAACGAATCATTTATTGATGAAACTATAAATTGGTGTCTCAACAGTAGGTATTTATACAAAAGGGTCATTTCAGACATACAATAATTTAAACTTACAATACAATTTCAGGCAGGCACTCTAGATTAAAAAGAACTGGTTCCTGTCTGCGGCTTTGCACGAGTTTTTTTTACGGGAAAAAAATAAACGTTTTATAAATTCATACTTCTGGTAGGTAGGTAAGAACCTAGTCTTTCTTTTATTAGAGTCTACGCAAATGAAATTTTAGGGCGGGCCAACTAATTATTTTAAAAATCATCAACTAGTAATATTAAACTTATTTTTATGAAAAATATATTAATACATACTATAAATGAAAAAAAATTTTTGAAGAATTTTTTTTTGTCTGAACGCTAAAATGACACTAGTTGAAAAGCTTTCCTAACATGTCAAAATGTATCTCTTTTGCTACTGAAGGTTGTGGCGTGCGCATTGTGAATCTAAGGGGGGCCGGCAAAGCCGGACATTTTTGATCGATGATTGACGGTTAATTAGAAGGCGTAGAAAGCTAAAATTCAGCGTGGATTTATTTGAATAAGCGCTCTAAGTATTGGCAAATCATGTACAGTTTGTTATCTAGTTGAAACTCCCTTATTTGAGGCTCGAAATAAGTAAACCATTTTCAGTTGTAAAATTGATTTATTTCGTCGAAAATAAGTTATAGGATTTCACAGTTTTGTCAGAAGATACGGATTCTTAATAGGCCACAGCCAATGCAATCACAGAACGCCTTTCATAAGTAGTTCAAGAGCTAGAGGTTATTTTTGATTTTCAGAAAAACTCGTGCAGTTCATAAACCGTGCACTTTTTTGGAAAAAACTACTAGGGGTCATTTAGCAGAGACCAAACTGTCTCTGCTCACAAAAAATCATTTTTGTTCGTTCGGCCATTCCGAAGATATGGAAATCTGAAAAACGTTGAAAAACTACAATTTGCAATAACTCAAAAACCACAGGGCGCACAAATGGCGCTGTTTGACCAAGGAAGTGCTCAAATATAAGCTACCTTTTAAGCTATTTAAAATTTGGCTAGGGCTAATAGGTAAAAACCATGTCGCTGGGGTAACGTTTTCAGACGTTACTGCAGCGAAATGTTATTTTCTCGAATTACTCTGAAACCTTAAGGCGCACAAAGTTAATTTTTCGGGCTCATTTACAGGGCATAGGGCTCTAAGTTTTCTATATATAATCATCTTGATCCGAGTCTACATGTCGCCCCAGTAACGCACACCAATTATACCTTTAATTTTGAATTATGTAGTGAGGCCCATTTAGAAGTCTTAAAATATTATCTTACTAGCGACCCGCCCCGGCTTCGCACGGGTATATAGAAAATTGAGTGGAGACCGCGACTCGGCAAACGTAGTGTAGGACGCCCTCCGATCAGGTGGGATGACGATTTGTGAGACTACTGGCAGATGCTTGATGCGGCAAGCTAAAGACAGGACGCTATGGCGCTCATTAAGGGTGGCTATGTCCAGCAGTGGACTAATATAGGCTGATGACGATGACTTTAGATATTATTATTACTGTTTATTTTTGTTTTAATATCTAGGATTGTAATGATGAAAGAATTTTTCAACAAAATACAAATACAAAAAGAAAAGTAGTTATTATGACATAGGTAACTATAATAGTTAGACACATAGTGTTGGAAACTTCTTTATCTACCCAAATATCATAAACCCTCTCTAATGCGTTCAAAAACCATAGGCAATGACCAGCATTACCAACCAACAGAAATAAACGGAACTGTAATGAACTCATAACCTACTGAAAACCGTAGGTTATAGAGTTTAAATTTGGAATAGGTGTCAAATTCAAGTGAGTGTGCTATACTAGTATCTACATTCTAACTATAAATCGCACGACATTTTGATCTCGAGTGACACAAGAATAGTGACTTTGTTTGTTTTTCTATGATATAAAAAAAAATACAGATATTCGAAACGCCGCCATTTCGAGCTGTCATTTATTCGTTAGCTTTTTATTTCCAGTTACGAGTAGACAAATTTTCTGATAAGTTGAATAAGTTCTTTATTTCTGTCGAAAATGAGTGATAGTGACTCAGAACAACTGTCAATGTTAACTACCATTACTATAATAAATAATTTGCTTCTGTATGTGTTCAATTTATTTTTTATTGAATTACACTGGTAACAATGCTGGTCATTTCCCTATGGTTCCTGAACCCATCATAGAGCCCTTATGATATTTGGGTAGATAAAGTAGTGTATGCAACTGTACATAATTAGGCATTACAACACTCGTGTGATGCTATTAAGAAACTCGCCTTCGGCTCGTTTCTTAAACCCACACTCGTGTTGTAATGCCCTCCATTATGCACAGTTGCATAAACCACTATTGTGGATATATGAATGTCTTCTATAAAACTGTAGTCTGTATAGTTATTATAGCCATAACTCTATGACTGTAGTACATCACTCAGAGGTACATCACTTTGCTCTATTGCCAACGGCCAATAGTATCCGCAGCGTACGCGATAGAAAGGATCATGGTATTTGATTTAGACCGTGGGTTACATTATCGAAGTTTTCATACGGATCCCTTCAAAATATTCTGTAGTCTATAACCATCAGGGATAATGTAGATTTTAATGGTGAAAGAATTTTTCAAATCGGTCCAGTAGTTTCCGAGCCTATTCCCGTCAAACAAACAAATCTTTCCTATTTATAATATTAGTATAGATGTAGAAGACCTGCATTACATATTTCTGTGGTCAAAGGATGTCAATAAAACACAAAATATCTTAAAAGTATTTATTTGGTTAATAATAAATTCACTATTTACAAAATACCATAGTCTTGTCTTATATTTTTCAATGAAACTACAATCTGCTTATCGCAATTTAAGCCATAATCCTATCAATTATGAGTAACTACCTAGAGTAAAGGTAAAATTGCAAGAAAATTCATACTACATTAAACACGAAACAACAGTTTAAAAGTTCAAATTAGAACATTTCATTCTACAACTATTTCACCGTCCCCAAATGCTTTTTACTCTAATCTGTGAGATACAAAATGTAGGTGCATTAAATCTATTCTTCAACTGTGACTTCAATGACAACAAATTGCAACAGCTAATATTCCCTACTGACATAGAACAACACTGAAATTATACATTGAAGTCACTTCCTTACATCTAACTTAGAACTAGACTGCTTATTTTACGTGTAGTTGTTTATCAATTTATTCGCCACTGCGAGGCGAACGGTCATTGCTAGCGCGATCCTTTTTAGCTGTACCGTTTTGGTGGGGGGATCCGGAGCGAGAACGGGACCGGTCCCGAGAACCCGAGCGGGAATGGGACCGAGACCGCGAGCGGGAACGAGAACGAGACTTGGACTTCGGACGTTCTTCACGCTTCACGGACGCTTCCTTGCTGCGGGAGCGAGATCTTTCCCTGTGGAGTGGAGGAATAGATTAGCGGCTGTGTTGGTAAATCTGATGAATTAAATGGCAGTGGTTGAGTCAGATTTTAATTTATCATCAAGGTATTCAGCCCCGAAAGATGGTAAGAATAGTATCATCATTTTGTGATGTGCGAGAAACCCATGATTGGCTATATTTGTGTAAGAAAATAAATATGTATACCGTTTATTCCCAACACAGTTATTATTATTACATCAAACAAATAAAATACGAAAAAAGCTGAAAGTGTCCAAGCTTCAACACAGATAAATGCTAAGTATTACAAAATGCTCACCTCTTGTCGACTGGCGCTCTTCGTATGCAGAAAAAAGAAATGAGAGTTAAAAACAAATTGTGCGATCAATGATTTGCATCGATGAGGGCAAGAGATAATTTTGATTGTTAATGTATGCCAATGGGTTTTGATTAGCCAGGATTTATCTGGAATGTCATACGATAGAGCTTCATATAGTGTGAGGATACTGTTTTGTAACTTCGACACATAGATAATTCCCATAGTAAATATGAGATGTCATGTCAATGAATGGACGTTTTTCCTCTCCGCCGGGTAGCTAAAATGTATGAAGCTTATACGCCGAAGTTGGAAAAACGTGTCATATAATTACATACATTTTTGCTTCCCAAACAAAACAAAAACCCTCAATACCTAATCGACAAGAACTAGAAGTTTTGATACAAAATAGTATCCTCATGAAGCAACATCGCCGACAATTTTGACAGCACATCTCACTCACTTGGGATCGGCCTTAGGCGACCGCGAAGCAGACCGTCCATTCCGGGGAGACTTGGAGCGCGGCCTGCGAGCGGGCGAATTCGAGCGACGAGCGGAGCGAGAGCGACTGCGGTCCTTGGAAACGCTGCGGGCCCTATGCCGGCCGCAAGGGTTTAGTACTACGCTATAGCTATAGCAGGCTATTGTGGATGGATAGTTGTAGGGGAGGCGGGTAAAAGCAGTACACACATTATTTCTCAAAACGCGTTATATTCAAAGTTGAAAGTTAGTCTTGTGCCCTGTAGAATGAGGGCCCATTTCACCACCTTATCTCAAATAGATGCAAAGTCGCACAGAAAACAAATCAGTTAGTTAAATTCATGATTTTTATGTTGGTGGTGATGAATGCTGGTGAAATCGGCACCTTTTACGTATTTGAACTCTATATTAGAGCCACATACGATTTCTTACTAGCTCGCAGCCCAATTTTGACTAGAATAAAACCCATGTCTGTTGTGCGCCAAAATAATAAATTATGCCCAATTAAAAAGCAAAATATCCCAACTACTACATTATCATCCACGATCACCTGAATTTTGTCTCTCTCGCGTCAGCTTAGCAAGAATTTCAAAAATAGTTTTTATCATTTCAATTTCTCAAATACATACTTATACATTTTATGTTACATAGAAATTTATGCTTGTTTCTGACAAGAGTAAAAACGAACTGTAAACCTTAGTCTAACAAGAACTTTACAGAGAAGGTATATTTACACCATCTAAACATACAAATTTTATAACTATGGCCATTACTTACGATTGCAAGTTTTGCTCTGCGCAAGACTTTACGCACCTAGCAGAAATACTAGGTTAATATGCAAAACATGCTAGGTTTAGATAAACTAACTTGCAATAAGATATCAACATGCAAGCATTGTAAAGAAAAATATGGAAATTTAACTGCTGTGCTACCTAGCTAATTACAGTGACTAACCAACCCTAGTTTAGAAGGAATGGATGAGATAATACAAGAAATAATTAAAAATAATAACTTGCAATAAGATATCAACATGAAAGCATTGTAAAAAAAATATGGATATTTAACTGCAGTGCTACCTAGCTAATTACAGTGACTAACCATCCCTAGTTTAGAAGGAATGGATGAGATAATAACTAGAAATTAATGATGCAACGAATACCACTTTTACGAAAATGATTTCTGTGATGTATTTACGTTTTTTTTGTCTGGATGTTACCAGCCATTGAAAATAGCCTGTACTGCTACCAGGCGACTGTAGTACATGGTTTATATAAAAATGTTTTTGCGCTTTTCAACCTTGGAAAATGTGTATTGTCTCACCAGAAGACCAATGGATTATCAAAAGAAGCGAAGCTTCTGTATAAGTAAATATTTTTAGTAAAATTTTATATAATAGTTTTATTTTAGACAACAGTCAGAAGATAATTATGAGGTGCATAAAAGTTATACACAAGAGCGTGACACACGGTACAAGCAAACGGAGAAGAGTACAAAAGATTTTTTAAATATTATTCGTAATTATTTATTCGCCGAATACGAATATTTGGAAAATGTTTACTATTCGCTGAATACGAATATTCGTATTCGTTGCATCACTACAAGAAATAATTAAAAATAACAACTTTCAATAAGATATCAACATGCAAGCATTGTAAATAAAAATATAGAAATTGCAGTGCTACCTAGCTAATTTAATTAGTGACTAACCATGGTCCCTAGTTTAGAAGGAATGGCTGAGATGAGATAATACTAGAAACAATTAAAAAATCCAAAAAAAAACCTCTGTATTAATGAATAGATAAAGTACCTATTCAAATCTAGATGGAAAGCATGAATTCTGAATGTTTTGAATCCATCTCAGTATTTGGAATAGTCGGTTTTCTAATGTAATGAAAGCATGAATTCTAAGATCATTACTAATAAAAGGTTTTAAATCTGAGATCATATTTTTTAAGCTTATTATTTATTACATTTGCCTTGGTCATCCCACTACCGGGCAAAGGTATACCTTTGTATATTTGTTGTAATTTTTTTACAAAAATTTCTTTTAAAAAATTATAAATTTCTTTATGAATCCACAGCCAATATCGAGTAGAGATGGGCCGAATATTCGTTTTATATTCGGTATTCGGCATATTCGGCAGCTTTACCGAATATTCATATTCGGCCGAATATTCGGCTGAATCACCTAATGTTCGGCAAAGTGATACTCAAAGTTTTTACTGTTAAGACCCGTGTATTATCATGATTTGAGTGTACAGTGTAATGAAGTAAGTATTTTAGAGTGTAGCTTTCTGATTTTGTCGTCACTGAAGCTTTATTTTCAATTAAAGTAGGTTGGTAAAAAGATAATAACTTCAATCAATATCTTCACGCCGGATCCCTTGCAGGGTAGGCAAGGAATCCATAATAACTTAATGCAAAATATAGGCATCTAGCTGTTTGGGATTAGGCTTCTGTGTTAACTCTTTATAATAATATATTAAACAGGCCTTAATTGAAGGAAAATAAACAAGATATTTATTTCGGTCAGTCTTTATTGTGTTAGAGAATAGCTGAATCAAATCACAACACCTTAGTAGATTATGAATACTATTTTTTTCTAGTTTCTACTCAGCATAGCGTCGCAAAATATATTTACTGATATTAAACGTTTAAACCTATCTTATTCAACCAATATAGTTCTTTATAAGGAAAATTAGTAATTTGTTTGTACTTTTCAGGTTGTAATTTAAGAGATCAATCACTTAATCTACACATAAAGAGTTAGGAACTTAATTATAGTCCGAACCGAATATTCGGTACGGTAAAAGTATTACCGAATATTCGGCCGAATGTTCGTATTCGGTGAAACCCATGTTCGGCCCATCTCTAATATCGAGTCAAGATAGTTGTTTTATCCGGACTTTAAATTTTATTAAAAAGCTACTAACTCGCCTGTCATTTAGATTCCGAATGTCTACAAAATGAGTTGGAACAGTACTAACATAACTTATACTCACTTGGAACGGGATCGCGAGCGAGACTTAGCAGCGGGCGACTTGCTCTTGGGGCGAGACTTGGAACGGGAGCGGCTGAAACGTTTTATGACATGTTTAGAAGAGTCTAGCTCACGGGGAGTTCAGGAGAGGAGTGGTGATAGAGTCAGTGGGCAAGTTATCATCAAGGTATTCAGCCCCGAAAGATGGTAATGATGTAGTATCATCATGTCAAATTAACTTAACTTGCGTTGTTTATATGAATACAACAAAGTGTGTCAAGATCTAGAGAGACAGATCTTCTATCTTGTTTTGATAATAATCTATACCTCTCGTAACGCATGTGAAGCCGTTGGTCCAGGCCTGACCTCTGCCCGGTCGTGTCAGTTTGCCGTCTCATTGGATTATGAGAGTAAGGGAATGGGAGAGTGCATCTGTGTTTGTGCACACACATGTGCATGGCTAGTTCGGCCAGTCAACAGACTGGCCGGTGTCATGGCCGATATTCTAGCTAGGAGGACACGATCACCATCACACCTATTCACTCTGATATGTCGCAGAGCAGCCAATATGTCAAGGCCTAGAAGACACCTATATCTTGATGATGGAAGTGCATACCTTGAGCGGCTACGACGACGGTCACGGGAGCGGCTGCGGCTGCGGCTCGACGACGAGCGAGTGCGGCGGCGAGCGGACCTTCTGTCTTCCACTAGGCGAATGCGACGCCCGTTCAACTCAGTACCATCCAACTTCTCAATGGCAGCGCGCATGTCCGAGTGGGAAGCGAACTCTACCACGCTGGAATGGAGAGGTGGATTGTAGCGGTGGATGTTACATTGGAGGAGTGGATGGAGGAAGGTGGCGTCAGTAGTGAATTTAGCATCAAGGTATTCAGCCCCGAAAGATGGTAAATTATGTAGTATCATCATGTTCAGTGTAGTGTTCATATGTACATGTTTAAAAAAACTGATCTATGTTGAGTGACACATATTATTGTAACAGTTATTATAGTCTGTGTCCAGCAATATTTTTTTTATAAGCCTGGTCTGTCCCACGGTAGGGCCTCCTCCCTCCACACTCGATTTCTCGCCACTGAGGACCAATTTTTTAAGTGCGCGTTTAGTTTGTCTTTATGTTGTTGTTTGTCCATCGACGTTTTGGTCTGCTGCGAGGTATTGTTTCCCGAGGGGATCAATTCACTGAATCGATTTCGCCCACGACTCATTCTGAAATACGGCAGACGTGACCCGCCCAGTCAGATATGTCATCTGACTGGGCGGGTCATTTCAATGTCTGCAGAGTACGATCTGCAGACATTTGTTCTGGGTGTTCTGGTCGTTTTCTATGTATAATAAAAAATATCTTTCTATGTATTGTATTAAGTATATCAGTTATCTAGTACCCATAACACAAGCTCTGCTTACCTTGGGGTTAGATAATGCTGTGTGAATTGTCCAGCATTATTTATTTATACGAGTTATTTATTATAGGTATTGTTAATTGTTATAATTGAATAAGAAAGTCAAGGTCTGCAAGAATTATAATGGCGTCATATGATTTTTGCGTCAGGATTGTAATCGTACGAAGTTTCGTTTAGGTAATTGTTACTTACCCTTCATTTCTGTGCTGCTTGTGGGCATCAGCATAAGTAACTTCGCCGGCCTGACGCATGTAATCTTTCAAATCCTGAAAACCAATTGCTCAAGTCAAATATTTCATCATACATGTACAAAACATCCTGCTGTAATAAACAAACATCAGAGTTGCAACTGTCATCAAGGTATTCAGCCCCGAAAGATGGTAAATAAACGATATCATCATAGTAAAATTGAGGTATTCCTAGAAAAGTTGATTTTGGCAAAATCAAAATGAGCGATACACGCCTACACAGCGATTTCGTGTGCGGTAACTTATCGGTGGTCATTGTTTAGAAAATTTGCATTTTGGGTGACGGCCGTCGCTTTGATTGCTCCTCTCAGCTTGAGAATTGTAACTGCAGCAATTTTGGTGATAGGCATCTCTGTTTCCGTATGTCATTTCGAGGGTCCACTTTCCTAAATACCCAGGCTTTTTAGGGGGTAAGTCAGCTTCAGCCCACTGGCTCTAGGATTTGTTTACGTGTTGTGTTGGCTGCATTGAACTTATTCTGTTTTTTCTGTGGTCCTGCGCAACTCAATTATGCTGGCTGTCCTTGTGCTGATCTGCTAGTAAATTTTTCTGTCTAATCATCCCAAGAAATATTTTTTTGTGTCTCTAAAGAGACATCGTCATTTCGTAACCAGTTCCTTTGCTGTGACTTGTATCATGCACCTTATGATTGTCCTAGTCCTTTTATGCATTTTGAAACAATGTGGTCATTGAAATTAGTCCTTTGCTGCGCCTTGTATTATCCACCTTCTAAATCCAATCCAATCCTCAATGAAACACCTGTAGTGCAGGTGTCGCCCTTGTAGGTCCTCAGGTATGAAAATCCAGGCTACTTTACACTTAATGAAAGATTGTCTATGCTTGTCAACATGTTTGATCCCATCCTGTTCATTTTCGTAAACAATGACCCCGTAAACAGACTATCGCATACAAAACGCGGCAAAGACTGAAAAACTGATCAAAATGCCCACAACACTGATACTATTCTAGTCTGTTGTGTGCAAGCTTAGGCAATGAAATGTAGTAAATAAAAATGGGAGTTTACGTAATGGCTTCGCTGAGTGCCCCCCTGACTTTACCTTGGCCTGCGTGGTCCAGGGGTGGCTGTGGGGTCGGATTGGGCACTGGTCTAGCCGGCCGGGTGGCGGGGGCCGTGACGTCACCCCTCTCCTCGGGATCGATACCTCCTAACATCGCCATTGACCACATCTCACATCGCGATACATCGGGGACTCAGGGCACGGTACGCCACCTTCTGTTGTTTTTAAAAATTAATCTTTAACCTGCAGTTTTGTACATGTGTAAAGTTTAAATAATGTCATGGACAATGCTATTTGACTGTTAACATAACAAAGTTTACTACTGGACTGATTGATATTAAAAATGTTTTTCTTTTTTTTTAAGTTTGATTAATAAACAAATATGTGTGAGGATCCGATTTTAGCGTCCGCGTCATCCAATGGAAGATTGTAGGGGTTGGTGGTCCATTTTCTTCTCAATGCTTGCTCAGAATGTGATTGTGCCAATGCAATCTTTGCTTTAGATTCTTCACCTGTGAGCTAAGTTCTGCCATCTTGCTTGTGTGTCCTTTTGATCCAGCGAAGGTCCCCTTGAGTGTCCTGTGACGTGCCCTGTCCAAGATGAAGCCCAAAGAGTAGGAAGTAAGAAGGTGCCATGTGCCATTGTCCCTCATTGTCCGTGGTCGATGGAGCGCCCAGCCCTCGTGTACCCGAGTGTCCTCGACCCTGGATGATGGTGTGATGATGATGGAGCCAAGATTGTCGGCAGATCTCTTACCTGCCAGCTAATGCGGCTTGACAGATTTTCGACGGTAAGCCGGTACTCAGTGCGCGTAGGCGGCCCATATCTGAAATTATAGTGTTGTTAGAAGTATGCCTTTTTTTAACAGAATGTAAGGACTACACTTAGCAATAGTAGGTTTGGATTATTCTCAATAAGACTCATTAAAACTTGAAGGAGTATGTACTGTTTACTTTATAATTTGGTACCAATTAAAGGACATGCGAGTGTAATCCTTACACACAACGTCATATTAAATTTAGGTGCAACCTATGTTAAGAAATGAACCTGAATTCGTTTCATTATTTCCAACATTTATGCGTATAATTTATATTTTCATGCCAAGTCGACTATCGAATGTAGGTAAATGATAAAACTCCTTCAAGGTCGTAAGGTGCGATAAAAACAAATAACAAAATGACATTATGATAACGTGAACGAGGGAATCAAAAAGTTTAATTTATTATTACGAGGATCATAAAACTACAAAATGTACGTCAGTCTACAACAGGATTTTAACAATTTCTAGGTATTTTGTGTGATTTAAACTTTGGGTTCGAATTTATTTTAAATTTTTTCAATACTACCTGTTTAACTTTGTGCTTATGGGCATGCTACAAAATATTTAAATAGGTACATAGATTTATGAGATACATTACGTGAATCTAAATTACGTGAAACTACAACACAACTCTTTGGTCATGCTTATAATGAAATATTTCAAGGGTATTTATTTGAATCTATTAGGTTTTTACTACAGATACAGTTTCTAGCCGTGTGTATACAAAAAGCACAACAATACATCATCTCTAAATCATTAGAAAGAAACCAGAAGACGCCTTAGTTTAGATCTAGTTT
This sequence comes from Eupithecia exiguata, assembly GCA_947086465.1. NCBI lineage: Eukaryota > Metazoa > Arthropoda > Insecta > Lepidoptera > Geometridae > Eupithecia > Eupithecia exiguata. The sequence continues at coordinate 4,123,422 of OX352246.1, forward strand.
TTAAGATTCTGTAATGAACTGCGTCTAGGGGCCCGTTCGCACCGAAGCGGAGTGGAGATGCTAGCAACAGGATCTCGAGTACATCATTGGTGCTCACGATATCAGAATATCGCTTATCACCAGAGATCGGAAATTCGGGCGCTTATTTACCTAAAGTTGGTGAGTGACACAACATGGAGCAGTTAAAACCACCTCTTTCTCGTGAATTCTTTCCTTCTTGTTTCTATTATTCTTACGCAATTATCAAACAAATTATAAATGCGTATGAATAAGTGTTTTATATTTCGTCTAGAAAAAGGATTTTGGCATAAAAACATAAATATAATTAAAAATGTTTGACTTTAGTGAAAAACACGTCAGGATAAAAGTGTCTTATATTTCGTCTATAAATAAGATTCCGGTGAAAAATCATTATTTTAGAATATTCTGAAATCCTAGGAATTCACGGGAAAGAATTCACGAGAAAGAGGTGGTTTTAACTGCTCCATGTTGTGTCACTCACCAACTTTAGGTAAATAAGCGCCCGAATTTCCGATCACTGCTTATCACCAATGATGTCTAAAACATATCAATAGGATAGTATCAGAATACTATCCTATTGATATCTTTTAGATATCTGCGCTTCGCTTTGGTAGATAACTAAGTCTTCTGGCTGACTATGATGATGTAGGAATGATGGACACAGGATTAAATCTTGTAATATGTATTGTATACAGACGTTTCACGACGCGGAGCAGGCCGCCGCGACGATCCAGAATCACTGCTCAGCGCGCCGTATATAATGTTGAATGAATATCACCCATAAGGTAATTCGAACATGTGGACAGAAAAAACGGCACTAGATAAGATGCTGGTAGTTTGTGGGTATATTGCTGAGTTAATATAATAGTAACAGGTGGCATATCCAGTGTTTCGTTCTGATGTTACTTTAGTATTCTTTGATAACATTAGATACTATGTGATACTGTTACTGTCTTTCCTTGGTAGAGTAATGGATCAAGGTTCAAAGAGAATCAAAACACTGGCATGGAATGAAACTCTTCAATGAAAATGGAGTTGTATTGGATGATTTTTAGACACAAAATGGTCGCAAAAAACATTTTATTATGGGAGACTTTTTACTTATTTCTTTTCATTAAAACTATTTGCATAGAGTGGCCAAATGTTCTGAGGAATGGGATTTCTGCAATAGAAGCTTGTGTCTTAACCTCTCAAACAATTTTAAACAGAAGTAAGAATTGGCGCATCGTCTTTTTCTTTTCGAAGAATATATTAATTTCACACACACGAAACAAATGACGATTAACCTCAATAAATATAAATAAATGAATAATTTAATTATTGTGGGAAAAAATAAGAGCTAAGACAAAAGCTCATTAAATACATTTATGAAACTGACAATGGAAGGGACAAGGGATAATGGGCATTGCTGCAAAAACATACACATAAATTTTGTGCTGCATAAATAAATGACAGTGAATTTATTTATGCAGCTAGATAAATAGTTGTACAACATAGAGACCAGGTTTAGTGAAAGTACTAGAAAAACCTGACCTCTGTTAAACAAACTGTGCTTCACATCCAAACTCAATAATCAATTTGGAGTCACCATTTATCATAGGTTGACAGCTAAACTAAGTCTATTATCGTATCATAACTTATATAATGAGAAATCACGATGATATAAAAGCTAGTTTGATAGTGATGTTATAGCTTATTATTTTTACATTTTGATCACATGGGCTTTCAATTAATAAAATTCATGGTTCAAGGGGGGCTTCTAAAACCATTACCAAGAAATTTCGATTGATTATCAAGTTTGTTGGGAGAGCACAGCAGTAATAAAAGAATACAGACGGTTCAGGGCGGAAGGGGCGGCGCGGCGGCGGTTGGTCCCGACTGCGCCAGCGGTCTGACCCCCTGGGATTGCCCCGGGCTCGCTCCACAGACACCCTGCAGTCAAGAGGACGGTGACAGGAAACACTCACTCGTAACGCGACCGACCACGATCCCGGTCCGAGAAGCGCTCGCGGCGGTACCGGTCGGCGCTCCGGTCGATGCCTCGCGCCGGCTCCACCACCACCCTGTGTATTCCGGCTCGGTTAGCACTGCCTGTCTTGCCACGATTGACTCAATGGGGGATTTAGCTATTGGCCTATGATCTGTTTATGTTATAAGGGTACTAGGGCACATCCCTGCAGTGGGAGGCTATAGGCTAGGCAACTAAAACAATAATATTAACCCTTCGGAATGGTTATGCCAGTCAGTTTAAAAGGATTAAAATCAGAACTTTAGGTAAACAGGACTATGAACATGTACATATATTTTCTAAATGGGAGATAGGGCTCTTAATAAGAAATGAGTCAACCGGCAAGCTGCTTAATGAACAAATCAATCAATTTTATGTTTGTATCCCAAACCAAATTAAATTTTGAAACCAAATTATTGTGAGGCAATGCCAACCCAAACACTTCACCTTCTAGACTTTGGGTTCATACATCAATCACAATCATGCCTCACAACTTTGACATTCAAGTAGATTCTTATATTCACACATAATTGTGGAGCCGGCTTGATAAAAAAAGTAATTTAGTACAAATAAAGTTCATCACAATACAAATACAGCACAAAAATCAGGGATGCTATAGTCTATTCAGAGCAAAAGAAATAACATAAACGAACCATAAAAAAGGTTCTTTAAAGAACAAACTTTCAAAGCCATGGACTACGAAATGACAGCATGATAATTACACTAAAAAGAACCTAAAAATACAAGGATAATCTAACTTTTGTTGCCTTTATAACCCGACTAAATCATAATAAACGTTTTATAATTGAACTGGGTGACAAGTTCCTCATCATCAAATACCGATTTTAGTGATTAACTAAACAATACTATTATTTGTACTGTTTATAATAAATTTTATTTAAATTGTTACGTTTATTTAGTACATCAACAATAATATTTTAAAGAGGTAAAAATTATAATGCATACTTCATTGCGGAAAAAGTTTGAGTACCTTTGATTCCTTGTTTACGTTATTTCTTTTGCTGGGATGAATGGGGTATAGTTTAAATCATAAGTGGAATTCAACAAAGGAAAACATTTTTTTTTAATATACTGATTATTAAATCATTCATTAAATGTTTACAGCCTAACATAGATCTCCTTAGAAACAGCAACAAAAAAATATAATAAATGAAATACAAAGTGAAATTTGAAAAATCAAAGCAGTCTTACCTTTCTCCCAGCAGTTCTTTGCCATTTAGTTCATAAACTGCATCATCAGCATCTCTGTAGTCTTCGAATTCCTGTTATAACAACACAGCTTTAAAAATATGAATGCAGGTCAATATGAAATAATTATTTAAAATCATGTTTGTAAAGAAATTTGAGAGGTTAAAGCCAAAGTTTACTCGTCCACTATGCATAGATAACAGTACTGTATGCATTGACACAAAATGATGAGCATACTTACCACAAATCCGTATCCGTTCTTGATGAGGACATCACTGATGCGGCCCAGCCCTTTGAAGAACCGCTCCAGATCTCTGTCTCGGACCCCGTGGGGGAGCCCGCCCACGTACACTCTCGACCCCTTCATCTTCTAACCTATAAGTAAATACCAACGTCATTAACAACACCACTTACCACAAATCCATATCCATTCTTGATCAGAACATCTCTGACCCTTCCGAAGCCTTTGAAGAATTTCTCCAAATCTCTATCTCTGACGCCGAAAGGCAGTCCGCCTACGTAGACTCTTGACCCCACCATGGTCTACCTACAAGAATGGGCACAAGGTAAGGACTAGAGCCTGAAGTTCGTTTAGGCTTAGCGCATTAACCAGGTTCCCAGTCTGTTGGTTATAAACCAAAAAGTTCCGACGGAGCCAATAGGTACTTGCCATCTTTCAGAAGAATCAGGAATGTACGATGTAGGTATTACGTATCACGCTTAGAAACATCAAAGTTTTCAACATCAAACATTGGGTCAGACCAGCGAAGTAAGTTAGTGAACACAATTATATCGATGCAAAAATACGGTGGTAGTCGCGCCCGCATCGATGAAAATCCTAGTAGTTCCTCATACATCACCTTCGTATTTACGATGACAGCCAAGGAAATCGCTACTGTATAGACATTCGATCACAAAAGATCGACCAATCAATAAAAATCTGGAAAACAAAAACTACCAAAAAACCACGCGCGCAAATGGGTTAGCGTCTTCACCGAGCATTAGTTTTTGAACAATATGGCGGACAAGGCGGCCTTCTTACAATTACGTATATTTATGTATACTTACCGAATAAACACTCACAATATTATAGATTATCGATAAGTTTAGTATTATAGCAAAGAAATGTAAGAAATTCTGATGAAATTAGGAAGAAGTTACTAATTTATCACTATTAAATCCACGGACCGACACGTGCACAAATCCTCAACCAATTTCAAAGCGGAAGTGAGAATGATTGAATGCAGTGTTGGATTCGGACAGATTAAAAAATATTGTACGTTGCGTTCAAAAATATCGTATAAGAAAAAGATCGTACATCTTGGAAAAACAGAGTTTCCAAACTATATTTTCTTGAAATATATATAAAAATAAAAAATATAAAATATAATACCGTATTAATAGTATAATATAATACCGTAATAGTAGTATTGAAAGGAAAAAGGAAAAAAAAACAACTTGGAATCAAGGTATTATATTTATAATAGTATTGTAGATCGAGATTTTTGTTTACCCTAAATTTATATCGATTTCTGCAACCTGTTCAAGGCACTCCATTCCGTCATTACTTTTGTCATTCGCTCTTCATAACATTGCGTCTGTGGGTTAAAAATCGATGCAGTTGCCATACTAACGCAACTAACGCGCGCCGAATGCAACTCCGAGCGCCTAATATGTACTCGCCCTAAACGTTGTACTGTAGGGGCTGCCTCAGAAACTCAGATAGTTTGTGTACAGAGACAAAACACCGCGACGAACGTGAGTGAGCCTTATCACAATCACATAGAGTACAAAGTTACTTCACTATTAACTAGCTAACAGTGAAATTATTTTGGACGTTGTCTGATTGTGTTAAGGTTCTTTAAAGGATCTATGTCTATGGTACGAAGTCAAATGTTGCTGTATGTAAAGAAGGTGTTTATATGTAATTTTTGAAAATAACTTGTCAATATGAAAATTATCGTATTTTTGCGTACGATCCATGAATTAGGATAGTATATCGTACATAATGACTAATTATCGTATAAATACGATAATTATCGTACGAAATCCAACCCTGATTGAATGACTGATCAATTCATTCATTGATTGAATGGCAGAATTTGAACGAACAAATAGTGAGAAGGGAACGAGAACGAACCCACAATCAAGGAGTATTGAGAGTACGGAGATTTTCTCCGTCCACATAACGAACAAAAAGCAAGATTGGCAGTGTTACCTTCTTCAGAACCACTGTCGCCAAACCCATCGTTTATTCTGCAGGAATGTAGGTACATGAGGTCTTTTAATATTGCTTACCTTATCCTTATACATTCTACCTCGTCAAGGCGTGCAAAATTAAGATAAAAGTAGGTCTACAAAAAACAATACCTAATCTTAGAATAATTTGTTTAGTTACTCTAAGTACCTAAAATAACATTAACATCAAAGAAACTTCGTGGAAAAAATTACGTTACATTTGCCGGGTCTTGGCAACTCACAGATAACACCCCCGTCAAATTTATAACAACCCTTTTTGTGTCAGGGCCGAATAAAAAAAATTATTATAAAAATATACTTTAGCGCTGGCAATCTCTCGAGAAGCCGCTGGAGTAAACGTGTTCATGAGTGGAGACCGCGACTCGGCAAACGAAGTGCCCTCCGATCAGGTTGGATGACGATTTGCGAAAGACTGCTAGCAGATGCTGATGCGGCTAGCTGAAGACATGGCGCTCATTAGGAGATGCCTATGTCCAGCGGTGGACTAATATAGGCTGACGATGAGGGGTCGTCGGTAGGATTAAAATAAAACAATATTTTATATCAATTATTTATTTCCATTCCAAAAGCCAACATGCCTTATGAATACATTAACTTCCCCTCTTAAATACATGCAGCATGTCCTACTCTTCATTCTAGTTTACTTACTAAAACCGATTCTTTTACGTCGAAAACATTGAACTTGTGGAGTACGTACAACCTAACTACTAAACTAACTACTCTTGCAAAACTTGTTTATACCAAGTTGCTCAAAACTAGCGCCCTCTTTGCCGCTAAAACATAACAATATTTCTTGGTTTTCGGTACAGATGTCACCCTGATTATTAGTGGAGCGAAAGTGGAGCCTTTCTCGTATTTATTTTGCAAGAAATAGTTGGCTACTTCCTTCAACGAAAAAAAACGGGGATAATTTGAGTTCGATGTTTTCCGATGATGATTTCAGTTAGTGTTTCCTGAACAGTTTCAATGTTTTCGCCACCAAAAGCTTCAGAATAAACTATCAGTTAAGAAATATGACACACTAGGCACAATACTGCGAATGCAAGTTATTATTGTTTTAAAATCGAAAGTCGTACTTTCGCTGTGGTTTTTAACAATAAAACAACCAAATGAATTTAATTAGCTAGCTTAGTAAGTCTTGAGAAAACTATTTATTTAATTAAACCACAGAGAAAGTTTTCGTTAAGCTAATTTTAAGATTTTAAGATTACAGCTCAACACACGAACTACATTCATTCAAGGCAGTTTTTAAATTTCTCTGCAGCACATTTCAATATTTTAAGTACAGTCACGTTCAAAATTACAGTCATAGCAATGGTCGTCCATTTTGTTGGTCATTTCATCAACCTAAATGGTCGCTATGCTACGACTCGCTACAATACAGAAAAAAAAACCAAGAAAACATTTTTTATTAATACATAATAACGTATGATATTGATCCGAACATTTCATAATTTCTTTGAAATAGAGGAAAATAGAGGGTGTATTTCTTATGACATGGTTGGATAGCATGGAATTGGCTTGATGTCGATAATTTTTTTTCAGCTTATTTTAATTGCAAGCTGCCTTGACAGTTGAAAAGAAAAATATACAACTGTTCTTATACTATTTTTCGCTTATTCAAAATTTCAATTAATGTAGGTTTCATCTACTATGGCCATATTAATAATATTGAACAAATTAAACTCGCATGATTAAAATATAATAGAAAACAACATTGACTACCTAAGAAGTAGTAATTATTTTTATGTAAACATAAATATTGATTTATAAAATTGCTTTGCAATTACAATGACCACACAAAGGTACTTATTCAATATTATTATGTAATTGAAATAAATATTATAATTTGTATTAGGTCATAATTTTTGACTTAAGTATACATATAAAATGGCTTCCATCGTTGTCATACAAATATTTAAACCATTTATAAAACAAAAATAACAAATATAAATTGTATAATAAATGAACAGTTTGGATTGCTAAATTCATACCTACTTGAATTATAATTTTAAAATAATGTCGAAATGAAAAAGTTGTCTAATTTTACAAACTTGTTGATTTTCTAACAAAAAACAAATAGGTATCATGATATCCTTAAAAGAATTAAGTCCTTAATAATTAGGTAAGCAATCAGAGTCTGCCATAAAGTAAAGATTTTTTTTGTTTCCTGTCATACGTGTCGTCTGACAATTTAAATACAAGTTTATAAAATTAGAAGTCGAATATAGATCTAAAGTGTCTCGAAATTTGCTAAAACATCAGTCTTTAGAACAAGCAAATGATTATTGAAAGGCCACAGTTTCTTTCGTTTAAAATATATTAGAAAATAGCCCCAATATAATATATAATTCACAGTATAACATTAAATGTTTATTATTTCGAGAATTATATATATAAATAATTATGTAGTTTCATAAAAACAGAAGAATATTGTGTCATATTTGAAAGGTAAACTTTCACACACACAAACACACACCTATTTTAAGTAACCTAATAAATACTTGTACTAAAATAGGCATGCTTCTAAATTACGCTCAAATTCAAACTAACTAAATGTCAAATTGTTAGTAACTTAACGTCTAACAAACTAACTAGTTTGAACTTCATCTGATACAGATGTTTGATGTTTATTAATATTTGAACTCTTTGCTGAGCAATTTAAATTACTTAAAGGTCTTTTTTTAAATGCTTTCTTAAATGTGTGGCAATAGTAAAAACCTATCTAAGTCACTACAGTACACTGCAGTGATTTTCTAGTCAATACTTTTTATGGGCAATTATTATCGAAATTACAAAACGATATGTTAGTAATGTCAATCTATATTACTTTACCGACGTACAAAATTGTCAAAACATCAAACAATTCTTCGTTCTGTTAGTAAGATATAAAGTTATTGCTTTTATGCAAATCTTGGCCGTTGCCAACACCAGGTTTCATCCATGTATGCAAAAGCACACTTATCATTTAAAAAACGACCAAATTTCGTGCGGTTCTTAAAACCTATAAAATTGCAGATTGCAAAAAGTCATATCTAACAGCTATTTCGATAGCTAAATCCGTGCTAATATTAGCTAAAACTTTTCATCGCAACTGTACCGAAGTACCAATCACAAAATTTTTGACAGACGTCAAACTTGGCGAGCTATTTCACTATTCATTTCAAATCGTGTTTTGAACACGAAAAATAAGTGTGTTATTTTTTATTCTCATTCTATGTTCTACTCCCGAATTTGCGTTTTCAAACTGGTGGAGGGCCTCGCACGTAGCGTAGTTGTGGAGTCAAAGTTTGTGCCAAGGAGTTGAGTGCATCACAGCATCTTGGTCGTTCGACCAGCCACGCCGCTAGAAGCAAGGCTACTAAGCAGAGTTGTATGGGGATAGAAGAACGCATCACGCGCCATAGCCAACCTCCGCGAGGGCTGTAGTCGGGATCTCCCGCGCCAGTTTTGCGTTTTCCCGCCACGGCTACAGATTTGTCCCTGCAGAAATAAAAAAAGAAATTAGGACACCAATTCTCTATCAACATAACTTTTTGTTGGTATGTAGATACAGTATATCTTCTACATGGAGTTACAAACGCTTTGTCTAGTCTAAATGCTGGCTTCAGACAGTAAATACCGATCTAGCAATTTTATAAAAGTTTGATTATGTATAGTTGGTTTGACTGACCGATAAACATGGCATACAGCGCCACCACGCAGAAAAAAATAAAGTACTTAATTCTAACTGCATTTTACTACCGCTAGATGGCTTTCATTTGCTATATGGCGCATTTATCACTTTGTTACAACCACTTTCATTTTCTCTATGGCTTTGATCACTCACGAGTGCCCAGAACTTATTAATGTGTCATCATCATCATCAGCCTATGTTAGTCTACAGCTGGACATAGGCCTCCCCTAATGAGCGCCAAAGCGCCCTGTCTTCAACTTGACGCGTCCAGCATCTGGCTGCAGTCTATCGCAGTTTATCATCCCATCTGGCCGGAGGGCGTCCTACACTATGTTAACCGAGGCCCGGTTTCCACCCAAGAACTCGTTTACCCCAGCGGTTGTCGGTTCTTCGCGAGATATGGCCGGCCCATTGCCACTTCAGCTTGCAAATTCTTAGAGCTATCTCGATAACTTTGGTGATGTGTTTAAGGTGGTTATAATAATAACTTACTTGACTTCGTCTATCTTCAGATCAGGAATGCTTTGCTCGACCAGAGCGCGGCAGGACTCTTGTAGAGTGCGGACTTCATTCTCCGTTTGCTCCATACGCTGTTCACAAAATTAAACTTTGTTATTATAAATATTTAATTTCAGTTTATCTTTTTTATCTTTTCTTTTATGGATTTTTTCCACTAAAAACTAACAATCATGGTCAAAATGAAGTCCCCATAATGACTGTTACAGTCTGTTTACTCACAGTTGAGAGAAAAGTCGAAATCAATAACTTTTTTTCTCTAGGCTTAGAAAATAAGTACTTAGACAAGTCAAATTTTATGAGATTTATATGTAATAATAGAGAGTAGAGATAACATAATTCAAGGACAAACAACAAGCACAGGATCTCTATGGCCGGCACTTACCTAACAGGCCTCTTATTTGGCACCTATAGACCTCTATGCTGTCACCTAGGTAACTAGCACTAGACCTGGGGCCGAATTCTGCTAACTAATCTCTTTACTATGACAATGGTATCGTCACAGAATCCTCCATAGATGAAAGAAACACTAGATAACGCGTGCGGTGGAATTTGCACGGTGAGATTGGTTTCAACCTCGCTTGTTGTAATACGCGTTCCTCCATCTGCAATTTCTTTCATCAAAGGTAAAATGCTAAAATGTGTTATTCTGAGACGGTACCAATATTATGGTAAAACGATTAATTTAGTGGAATACGACCCACGTATCATCATCATCATCAGACTATGATAATCAACTCCTGGACAGAGGCTTGCCCCTAATGAGCGACATAGGCCCATGTGTGTTGTCACCTAAATAGGCTATCGTTCTAGCAGTGTCACAACAGAGGAAAAAATATGTTGTCCTTACCTTAGTAATAGCCCTATGGGCGGGCGAGTTAGGCGCCAGCGCAGCTTGCAGACGTCGAGCCAGCTCCCGTAGAGCGGTCAGGCGACGAGCCCTACGGCCGGCGCCATCGCTGTCGCCGTCGGAAATGCCGGAGTCGGAGAGAGAATCGCAGGTTGAGCTGCCCTGTAAGAGAAAAAAACAAACTTTGTTACTTATCGCTTTTGTTATTAACATCGTTTTACGGTTAAGGTTACGGTTAATTAAGTTATAAACTCAGTAAAAAGTAACAGTAACGTACCTATGTATGTATAAGCAGGCACTGGCGAACCTGCACTCTTTTGATAGTGTTTTTTTTTATAATCAATAGACCTTCGTTTGACCATAATCTCACCTGATGGAAAGTGAAGATGTGGCCGACGGTGTATCACGAAGGTCTATAAAAAACCTATTCAATCTTTTGAAGAGACCCAGGTGTACAGGACAGATCAGAATGGCGACTTCACTTGCTGGGGAGGCAATACACTAATAGTTTCGCCGAGCCAATGGAGTAGGTAAGTAAGAATGTTTCAGATTTGGAGCGCGATTGCTAGGGTATTTTAATAAAATTAATAAAATTCTTTATAGATTACTTCGGTGAAATGTTTTTGTAATAACTTATTTAAAGTGATAATGTATTTTATAGAAGAGCATTACCTCCTAACACAGGTATTCATAATACTTAAAAAGAGGTCTCGGAAACTGAACAATGTGTCAATGTGAATAAACCATATGAGAATGATAACATTTATTTTATTTTATATATTGTAAAGAAAGAATGGCCGCAAATAAATACAAAAACTCTTACCTTCTTCTTATCAACAAGCGATGCTGCTAGCTGACGGATCTGCTCGACAACCTCGCTCTGGTCCGCCACGGTACGTTCCCGCAGAGACTCTAAGGTCGCGAGGTCGCCGCGTAGGGCGCCTTGCAGCTCGCGTAGGGCTCCCTCCCATTCTGCCCACGCGCAGACTGCTTTCTCCAGGGATAAGAGCTCGGAGGAGGTCCTGCAGTAGGGTTGCCAGATTATTTTGGTTCAAATATAGTAGATTTGGAAATCTTCCTCTTAAAAATATAGTAGGATAGGAAAAATCTTAAAAAAAAAGAGTAGTTTCTGTTCAACATTGTTATATTACAGTACTTGGTATTACAAACTTATTTCAATATTATTTATTAGTAGATAATAATTTATTAAGAACTAGCGACCCGCCCCGGCTTCGCACGGGTATGTATTATATCCATTTTAATTTACATTCACACACGCACTCACACAGCACACACAGGGTAGTTTATTTATAAGGATGAACTTTATTTTGCTTTGCTCGTTGTAAATGTTGTATTAACTGTTAGGAAGGAAGGAATCTTTGTTTTGAAAAATCGAATCAATCAACCTGTTTACAAGATTAAACTGCTCTGTTTCTGTCAAACAAAGTGCGCGTAAATCGCGTCGCGATTTTGACAGTCGCACTCAGTGCTGTAGTAGGAAAATAACATCAACTTCTTTCCTTTAACGTACCTCGGACCTAATAACATACCGTACCGTACCGTACGGCCAAAGAATGACTGACATTACTCAAGCCTTCCAATGCAGAGGATGCGTTCCGTTTCACGCATTAAATAATTGTTGCATGTCAATTTCTTAGGGTCCGAAAAATATAATAGTTTCGCCTACTATATTTTTTTTCCAGAAATATAGTAGGCGGTGCTCAAATATAGTAGGATACTATATAATATAGTAGGGTTGGCAACCCTATCCTGCAGGGATGTGTTAGTTGTTACTAGTTGTCTGATACATTTTTTTCAAGCTTTGTACTTATGGAGAATAAGGTTGTGATAATTTTGCTCAACAAAGTCCTGGGTTAGTCCGGCATTTGAATTCCAAACGCCCGCGCCCACTTCTCACTAAGTTGCGCGACATTTGTTTTGTTGATAGCTTTGACAGTGACATTTCTATTTACAGTTTTAATCTAGCCCCGTAGAGGGCGCTATCCAACCAGCGACATCTAGCGGTAAAAAATGACACTTAACTAAACACTCGCGATTTTTTTTTTTAAAAGTAGTGTTGCAATAAGTATTTCCTCTCACACATTGAAATGATTACATTTTGTGGAGGGGCATGAATTTTAAGAATGGTATATCTCTACCTAGTAACTGTAGACTGCTAGCGCCACTTTAAGATTTAAAAACCGCTTCTCTACAAAGAACAATGGCAAGAAAACTAACCTATTATGAGCATCATCCCAGGCAGAGCGTAAGGCGGCCAAGTCTGCGGCGAGTCCACTGTCATCCTTTTCCATATCGCCAAGGGAACGTTTCACTGACACGTCGAGTTTTAGAATAGAGACCTTGCAGTCTAGGAGACGAGACATGCGCTCCTGAAAAAATAATAATTTTAGATAAATCACACAAATTTAATAACACACAAGTAAGCCTACCTAATACCTATACCTATATAATAAAAGTTTAAGAAAGGTTACGATAATAAATAATGACGATTTGACCTCTGTGGCGCGGTGGGCGAAGGTCTGCCTGCGACGCAGGAGGTTGCGGGTTCGATTCCCGCCTCGGGATAAATGTGTGTACATTTGTTCAGGGTGTTCTGGTCGTTTTCTATGTACAATAAAAAATATCTATCTATGTATTGTATTATATTATGTTTAACACAGTTATCTAGTACCCATAACACAAGCTGTGCTTAGCTTGGTGTCAGTAATTGAATTGTTCGGCATTACTTATCTATTTATTTATTTAATGCTGGACAATTCACACAGCATTATCTAGCCCAAAGCTATGCAAAGCAGAGCTTGTGTTATGGGTACTAGATGACTGATATATAATATAATACATACCTAGATATTTGTCTCAACATTGAAAACGACCAGAACACCCTGAACAAATACCAGCAGATTGTACAAACATTTGTTCAAAAACATTTGTGGGAGCAGCTAGCATTTAATAATTAAATATCGAAACGACCTTACCCGACTTTAACGAAACCCACATGTTGACCCTGACATTTCTGACTGTAAGACAATACACTGCCTAAGGCTGTAAGTAGGTAACGAAAACCAATTCAAATCCCACTAAATGCCCTTGTGACGTAGCCAGCTTCCGCAATAGCATCAGGATCTTTTATTAAAGTACAGGTTTCGGTCGTAATTTTTTTTCATTCGTTACTTTGCAAAGCTAATTTAAATAAAAACATGAAATCCCGCAACGATTTTACTTTGAAACTGGTGCGAAAGGTAAGTACTCGCAAAAATGAATACTATCAGAACATAAGGCAGGCTGCGAGAATATACCTCAAATAATTTTTAAAAATTATATTTGTTTTTAAACGACTGACTTATTGCTGTTACAAATCGCAATAAGTCAGTCGTTAAAAAAAACATACGTACGTATGTACGAGCCGAGCATAAAAATAGGTATTTTTCAAAGTCGGTTGAAAAGTTCCAATTTCAAAATCGGTTCATCAGTTTACGAGCAACCATGGGACAGACTAGAGCTTTATTCACGTCAGGGTCAAAAAGAAAAATCATGTGGATAAGTCTTTCCATGCCTATGAATATAATGCACAACGGGATGATGGGTGGCTGCGGCGCGGCGGTACAGTTAATGCGTTAAACTCATAACGCCCCTCAGGTTACGTAAAAAGAAATGCCGTTACCTTGAGTTCCTCAATCCTCCTATGCAACTGGGCTCGAGTATGTGGCTGAGGGGCGCAGTCCCCTGGTTCACAGACATCATCCAGGGTCTCCCTCAGTGCTGCCATCTCTCGTCGGAGCCTCCTGGCGCCTCCACGACGAGTGGCGGCGACGCGTAGGGCTGACCATCGCGCTGATACAGCTAAAACAAAACAAACAGTGGTAAGTCGAAAGTCATAGTTTTTTGTTCGCAGGTTTGATTTTCCGTGTTCGGACCACTGGGCCGAGTGGGACGAACCCGGACACCTCGTATTATCTGGCCCCAAGTTAAACAGAGCTTGTGATATGCATAGGTTAGGTACTAGATGACTGTTAAAGTTAATACAATAGGTACATTACATATACATCTTTTTTTACTATACATAGAAAACACCGGAAAACGGTAGTTTTGTTTTCTTTTGGAGACTGCGATACTCGGAACAAATATTTGCAGATCGTATAAACATTTGTCCCAAGGCGGGAATCGAACCAGCAACACCACATCGGTAAACATAGCAAAGTAGCACATCTCTGGTAGAAATGCAACCCGCAGGTAAAAATCAGGTGAAAATCTTCTAGAAAAAGAAACAGGCGTTTTGAAGTTAAAACTATTTTTTAATATGGCATTAGACAAGCACCAATTTTTTATTGAAAATGCAGTGTTTTTTCAACTCAACCAATTCAATTCGGCCAATTACGGAATACGGTAGCGTACTTTCAGGATCAGATAAATTTCGAATAAACTTACAACATTTTCTTTAAGTAGGTAACAGAAACGAATGGTGTAGTCTATTTAGTTTACAAAGAGCTAAAATACATTTTGTTTACTATGATGCGCCTGAAAGTAGGACGGGATGTAATAATACCAGTAGGTTAATATGCTGTTAAATGCCAGGCAGGTAATAGATATATACCACTCGATTTGAATGGTACCTCACTTTGTGTTGAACCCAGCTGTAAAAGCATTTAATAAGTACCTGTTAAATTGTTATCGGTACTTGAAATCAATAGAAAACTATGATATTCAATGGATGACATGTATTATTTTCAAAGAAAAAGTACATAAATAAAAGAACATAGGTAGGTACTAAAATGTCAATGAAAAGACCGTGGAAAAGGCTTTGGTATTATACACAGGATAAGTTTTCACAAGACCGTTTTTTACGCATCCTTCGCTATTGGAAACAATCGTTTACTGGATTCGGAAGATTGTCGGGTGTGTGAAGTCGCTCATACAACTACCTACATACTCCATGACGATAAAAATCCTGTAAGTCCAGGGATCCTGTAGAACGGATGCTGTGTGAATTCGCCCTAAGACTACCTAACTAAAATAAATGAATAATCCTGGACAATTCACACAGCATTACTGTACAACTGTTTAGTAGAAGTTAACGCGTTCACTTCCCAGCCTCGCCTGACGGAGCCGAGCTTGAGATGCGCATGTGTGTCGTAGGCCACAAAAGTGTTGCAATAAACTATTTTCTATCAATCTGATAAGGAAAACAGTGGAACCACGCGAACCTATAGTCCGCCGAGTCAAGCTAATAGGAAAATAAAAAAGCGCATATTGGAGAAGGATCTCTTACTCTGAAACGAGAATCTTTAGGAACCTAATAAAAATAGAGAGGGTTTGCTAACGACATCCATGAATAAGAAAGCAGACCCGGCTATTCCAATCTTTGTTTTGACACTAATGCCTATTAACACCAAGGATTTTGAAAGTGGTATAACATGTTTATAAGCAGCTAATGAAGTTCCAAGCTAAGATTATCTATTTAAAGAATGAAAATATTAACTCACAAATAACAAGGAAACGAAGTAGTCGAGATGACACGGTTAAAAATAGCGAATGTGAACCCAAAATACAACGCTGTATTGCAGTATGGAACTGGATTATGCTCTTTATACACTAACCAGAACGGTCATGTTAATATTCATTTCTTTATGATAAAAAAGGACTGTGATGATGGAAGAAAACATTTGGATACCTACCTGTAAATATGCTTTGTATAAAAGTCATAAGAGAGATCAAGAATAGAGGCAACAGATCACTATCTAAATCGAGGGATTATAAACTCATACACGTAAAGGAAACTATAAAATCTGATACAGCGTTAAGTGTTGCTTAAGAGCGTTCAAATCCGGTTGCAAAGGAAACATTTTCTATATCATCTGGTAATCTGGCGTAAGTAGTACCTACAGCGGATATTAGGTATTGATCGCAGCTTTAGAAGATAATTGCACAAATTACTTACGACTTTGATGTAGTCGTAATCTTGTTCAATGAAATTATCTTGTTTATTATTTAACCACCGATCATGAAAATAGTATCAATTACATCTTATAGATAGGGATGGTGGAGAGGAGTAACCTTAAGAAATTAAAAAATTCCCAAAAAAAATTGATTTACCTTTACATTCACCCTTAGTACGATCTCTTATAGACTATTTCTTAGTCAGAGATTGATTACACAGTGCGAGGGCTTTACGCACTTTAATAACAAAACCTAGGAGTAGCCTTTTTTGAAGTTTTATTTTGAAAGAAGTGTAAGAAATCTTCTTAGCTAGTTAAATTAGGTAAAAGGCATAAAAACAAAAAAAACATGTCTATCTGCTAAGGACTAGCAAACAACCATCTACTCAACTTAAGTGACATATACCTAAACTATAAATTCAAATCTTGACTATACGGAAAACTACTCCAGATTTAGTGCAAGCAAACAAAAACAAGCGAAAACCATCAAACCTTCTAGCTAAACGCTAATAACTCTTAGAAGATACAGCGAATTAGGGCGAACTGAAATACAGTGCCAACTTAGACATTTAGCTGGACGAAATTGAAACTTAGGTAAATCCTCCACAGCGAACGTCTCGCGGCGAGTCAACAGAATTTGTCACTGCGAATATAACTCTATGTAATAAAAGTCAAAAGGCTAGACGGGGTGCTTTATTTCCTATTGATCTCACTTATAGGACTTTTGGAGGCGTAATGGAATACACGCTTGACGCATCGTTCATAGAGTTGCTTTACTTGCTTGATTAGCATAGAATATAGACTTGATTCGCTCCTAGAGTTAATATTAGAATGATGTCGCGTGTAAAAACTATCGCCGACGGTACACACGCCCGTGAAGTTAATCCCTAAACTCTAGCGTCGCTACTAGTGTCCACTGAACATATAAACGTCCTAAATGTCAACTCCATGAACTTGCCTTTGATACAGACATAACAGCTACTCGTAATACTGCTAATATAGTGGAGTCAACGAACGCACTTGCATTTCACAAATAACCAGACATCTGGACTGTCTAGTTAGAAATAGAACTGGCGTAGATTATGCCCAAGGATAATGCTGGCATAGGGTTCCGAAACTGATTATTAAAATTACAATATGGGGTAGGTATACTTTACATATAATGTAAGTGTATAGATTGCATTAGTATGGTATCGGTGAAACAAAGTATAGGAAAACAAAATGATTCAGAACGATACAGGATTTATGTAGACAGATAGACATAAAACTGAATAGGTAGCAGACTAGCAGATTCATTAGCCATAGAAAGAAGTTGTGACGACTTATTTATTTCTAGAAAATCAAACATAACTCCGGAAGACAAAGCTTAGAAAGAAACAGTGTAGGAACGGGAAACGGGTAACAAACATCACATCGTTTCAAAATGCGAACGATTTCGCGTTCCGATACCGGCGGAAAACAATTGGCAAGCCGAGGAGGTCGTCAGTCAAATACAAGTCATTACTGCTTCCCTTCCGACCGAGTGTGTGAAATGGAACGGAACAGGGACGACTGGCGATTGTGCGAATTTGGGGACTTGGCGATACATGACTCACTTGTATTTCTATAATTTTATTAATGTAGGTTAATTTGGGCCATGTCTTCATAATCTTGGCTATTTAAACAACAAGCAAAAATTCTCAATAAAATACCAAATATTTTCTTTTCGGAAGCCATTAAAATCGGAGAGCAAATACCAAAGATTCCATTTTTAAAATGGTTCAACAAAAACGCTTCATTTTCCTTGATAACATTCTCTCCATTTTTAGCTGATGGAGACCGAAAAACGTTTCGTTTTTTTTTTTCGATAAAATTCTCGGTGTTGCTTTCAAAAACACAAAACCACTTCCATACGTGGAATAACTGGTTACGACACGCGACAGTCGGGCATCCTTCGGTGAAAGCAAATAAATTGTACCTAAAGTGACTCAACGTCTATAAGTAACCAGAATCGTGTGTATTGGCTTTACTTAGTTATGATAATTCCAAAGGGGCGACAGATAGTTAGGTAATATGGTTATTCAAAAGGGTACCTACCTTAATGTTTTGGCTGAGTACTTGTTTTTTAGCAGATGAATATTACTTGAGTAATCTCTTAGTGGTGAATTCTACTACATTCTCAGAAAATATTTAAAAAATGACGACCTCTGTGGCGCGGTGGGCCTGCGACGCAGCAGGTTGTGGGTTCGATTTCCGCCTCGGAACAAATGTGTGTACGATCTGCAGACATTTGTTCAGGGTGTTCTGGTCGTTTTCTATGTATAATAAAAAATATCTATCTATGTATTGTATTATATTATGTATATCAGTTATCTAGTACCCATAACACAAGCTCTGCTTAACTTGGGGCTAGATAATGCTGTGTGAATTGTCCAGCATTACTTTTAAAAAGATACACCGATCCAAAGTTTTAGAGGGAGTCGAATCCTCTCTATAACTTTTGCTACTTTTGGGCGTGGCTGTGTTACTATTAATGGATGATAGATGATAGGTGCTTACATCATTTGCTAACTTATAATTAAAAGGATTTCTTACATCCAATAAAACTTGTTCAAATTTGGATTTATGGGACGCAAAAAGTTGTTACTGTTACTTAACAGTTTTCTTAAGCCGTAAATTAATTGGTCTAAAACAAGATACACGTCCAGAATATACATACATAGGTAGTACCTAGGCTTATTTATCAAAATTACAATATTGATAAAAATAAATCCTCTTTATTTCCGTTTTTTGGATAAAATAAGTAGGCATTAAAAGTGATTATATTCAGCAAATCTAAAATTTAAAGATAATGCTAACCTGCAGTTTCAAAGAACAATTGATGATGAGTCAAATACTAAAGTCCAAATTTGCAAGTTTAAGGTTACTGATCTCAATGAACCACGAGAAATAACTGTTCACGTTTTATAACATTACCAGTTTTAAACATCAAAATATGGTTGGAATAAAAACAGAGAAATATTTTTTCCGCAAGTTCTGTTTTCACTGGCACAGCGTAAGCATTTGGCTGCATTGTCCCAAGTTTATAAGTGCATTCATATAAGTGTTGCAACCGCAAAATGAACCATAATAAGATTTTTTTGTATTAGTAAAAGAACCTTACATGACGCGATCAGGTCAGCTATCCAAGTACTGACGCGACGTTGCATAACTTCAGTCATCGGTAGGTAGGTACTCCAATTGGTATGGACGTTGGGCCCCTTTTATTAAATTTATTGAATTGTCTGTTATAATAACTAATCTATCTCTATCTATATGTCAAAGTTTCAACTGTCAACGGTGCAAGAGAGACAGACTCGACAAAAGTAAAGTAAAATTACCAAAAAATATCACTTCTTTTGTATGAAAGCCCCTTTAATGTTAATAATATTTTATTTTTATTATTCCTTGTTAGAGAAATAAATATTCACTGAAAATTTCTACTGTCCACCTTTTACGGTTTATGAGATCAGACAGCGGAGGCTTAGTAACAGGGTCTTGTTTTCACCCTTTGGCCAAGGGTATCTACGGTAACCTAAAAACCAATTTAAGAGTGGCTTTGACAAGTACCTAACCAATAATAACTAAGGAAAACTGCACAAACGTATTAACATTAGTCCAAAATGAAATATAACAAAACTGGAGGTAATTGGTAAGTTATTATATTAGACAACAACATATGTATTTATATTGGACAGTACCTGGATAAGGTGGAACATATTCCGTGTAGAAATCCATTACGGAACTGTCAACTCGATCATGCGCAGGAGTCGGCAAGGTCGCTTGCACTTTACCAACACAAAACTGAACGAAAAACAAACGTCCTTATCCCAACATAACAAAGTCCAAAATGACACGTTATCACGCACTTCACAGCAATTGTCGAATGGTTGACAGCAGCTACCGGGCTTTGAAAGTGCACCTATTGTGTAGACAATAAGGCGCCATTTGCAACAGTCATTTCATCATCGGCTTGCAAATAAGGTGTGATTGAAGGAAATCTAACGGTACCCAGACCTAGACACCGAACAAACTCAAAGTAAAATGTGCCTTATATCTTACGGTGTAAAGATAGATACAAGATATAACCAAACTAGGCTAGAACATAATGAGCCTTGAGTCTTAGAAGGAAAATTTAAATTTGAATTGCAAGACCTAGACAGAAACAGAAAAAACAGAGGCTAAAATGCACCGTACTGCATTGGAATTAAAGTTGAAACAGTTGCAGTGGCATGCAGCACTATGACGAATCAAGGTGACCTCGATGTTGTACTGAGAACGATTGCAGATCTCAATGATGCTGTTCTGTTTGCGATGTTCATATAGAATAACACAGTTTGTTCGAAGAATTCACGATTGCACTAGATAGAAAATATTATCTTTTTAAACGATATTATAGGAACAAACGCATAATGCTTATTTTAAATCACAAATCACAAAATGGAATTATACTTTAAAATTGCAATTTACTGTATCAGTTCCTTTATGTAGAAATTGATTGATTATAAAAAAAATACCGACGGCGATACAACACTCAACACGGTAAAGCATAAACTAAACGATATGTACTATACAGTTGTCAATAAACATACAGTAGTAAAAACTACAGCTGATATAGATTATTGGGTTAGTAGAAGGCTATCAAAAGCAAGTGACCTCGACGGTTGACTAGCTGTTAATAGTCATTTGGCCTTGCAAGGTATTGTCCGATAAGAGTTATGGATGTAGGTATAGGGAAAACTATGCATGCTATAAAACATAACAGCGAATGATTTCTATGCCTAAGTTAATTCTTTAGATTTGTTCGTTTTGTTACTTATAAAATTCTTAAAATAAATGTTGCAGGGCAATCCACACAGAATTATAATTCTTTATGTACTATCCAAAGCTTGTGCTGTGTGTACTAGATTTCTGATCGCTATTTGAATATTTTTATAATAATTATATAAATAGCACCCGGAACAAAGACATAATGCAGATGGTACAAACTTTGATTGTACGAATCGAATCCGTAACCTCCTGAGTCACAGGCGGACCTTTGCCCGCTACGCCTCCTTAGTATACCAAAAAAGAAGAAAGGAATTACATTTTAGGCCTAGCGCACGATTGATTCACCAAAACAATAAGCTACGTTGCTATAGGGAAAGGCACCACAAGAATGCTTTCTTACTATCCGAACAACTAACAACGGTGTTAAACAAGTACCATACATAATTCAATTAAACTCAACATAAATTGACATGTCAATTGAAATACCACTCGACAATGCAGATGAATTCAGACAGCCAATTGAAAAATATTTCTAAGGTCATCCGAACAATGAAAATTATAGACAGGCAGGACATATCTACGTATACACTGAAAAGACTGATGAAATCAAGTAAATAAGCGATTGTGAAAAAATAAATAAATAACGCTCGACAACCCACACTGGCCACACGGCATCACTCGCCAAACTAAGTAAATAAAAAAATATAAATAAGCTGAGTTTATAGAAAGCAGTTAGAACAAACTTTGATTTCCGAAAAGTCGTTGACTGTTTTAATAATCGTAACCGAATCAAACCGGAAACCGTTGCGTGAATCAAATAATTAATTGTATAACGAATTGAATCACGTAATGTAACAGTAAATTAAATGATGAGAGTAAGAATAACAGAAGACAATAACTTCGGATTAAATAAGATTATAGAGTCAGCAAGAACAGGTCCATTGACTTTATAATTGTAGATTTTGTAGAATATTATCTATATAAATCTATTATCAAAATGAAATGT
The DNA here is from genome assembly GCA_947086465.1 of Eupithecia exiguata. Taxonomy (NCBI): domain Eukaryota; kingdom Metazoa; phylum Arthropoda; class Insecta; order Lepidoptera; family Geometridae; genus Eupithecia; species Eupithecia exiguata. The sequence continues at coordinate 4,145,709 of OX352246.1, forward strand.
TTGTTAGTAAGCGCGCAGAGTAAACTTTCGTTTGGTTACTTTATGAAAATTTAAGTTATTGGTTATTTATGTGATGGAAAAAATATAATTTACCGTTAATTTCTGAATTTTGCAATTCAACGGGCAAACAGTTTTTATTGCAATTTTTTTGGACAGATAACCATCTGTCGGGTCAACTAGTTTTTTAATGAAAGTTAAACTGATAAACTTACATAATATTTTTGTCTCTCTTATGCGAGACCGTCGCTTTTCAACGGTAGCACAATCATCAAGTGAAAAGTTATTTCAGCGTAGACCATCTGTCAATTTCTGCCAAGACTTGCGCAAGACTGTTGCATCATCGCAAGATAATCAGCACGGTAGCAATGAAAGAGATAATAATAAAAGTAATACAACATTTAAGGCTGACTGGTTCTGACCTAGTATTAACAACACTGCATTTAATTTTGATACCAGATGTAAAGTAGAGCAGTTTTTAATTTGGCGTTATGCCATCATACGTTGTGAAGGTGACGTTTATAGAGATTAGGTTCGGGTCTTTGACAGCGGGTTAAATTGTCTAAGGTTCGGTTTGATGGATAGAGATTATAGATAGAGAGCCTGATAGAGATTCAGCTAAGTTCGGAACAATTTACTTGGATAAACCAAAAAAGAAGAAAGTACATATTAAAGCTAATCGTCGGCTCGGACGTTTTAGAGAATAGCGAAGCGTTTGCTAAGCCGTAATATCTAAGAGGTCGCGCTCGCGGGTCAATATTTTTTGGCGTATTTTAGCAGCTGCATTCTTACTTTCTACTAGACAAGGTACTAATTTGTTAACTCTTTTCTGCCAGAACCTTAAAGGAAGCTGCAATTATTACGCAGATCAGAAAACAGCGAGTTGGTAGCAAATTGCGTGGGATGAGCCTGTGTAGGCGAACTTGGCTCAGGTCAAGTACTATTACACTCTTAGTACTTAGGCATTAGTACATGTATGTATTTGGCAACCAGTTAGGTTGCTCAATTTGAATGAAAAATTTGAATATTGTCTTAAGCGCTGGCTGAAATTCCGGGTTATCTATTCCATAACGATTGCTGTCATTATGACTGGCCCTACACGTTTTTTCTGATGGATAGGCGTATTTGACTATCCGAAGGCAATTTGTGTACCTATTTATTTACAAATGTATGGAACAAAAGCTTTGGGATAGTCGAATACGCCTATCCATAGACAATTTCATCCGACAATCAGACAAAAAATCTGACGTGTATCTATACGACCGCTTTAAGTAGATATAGAATTGAAGCTCTGGAACTCGTATAAAGTGACGGTTATGACAATTTTATTATTACAATCGAGACATTTTATCGTGAAATTTCGACATATGTGTACAAATATTGAAATTCCACAATAAATAAAAATCATCGTCGAATTTTGTTATATTTACCTACGACATTTGAAGATACCATCAATTTATGTTTTATCGAATTCGAAAGAAACATCAAATGTTGAAGACAAGGTTTACAAACAACTTTCACAGAAAAGGATAGTAAGAACCAGGAAGTTACAATACAAAACAAAGTATCCGATGCACATAAAACAAAAAGCAACTTTGCACAATGCGCATACGCATTATGTGGTAACGCAATGCATCCATCACACTTTGGTGACGTAACGTGGAAAGTTACATTTTACCATTTTCACTTGCTTTTCCAACTTTCTAGAAATGTTTGATTTGTTAAGATTTATAAATGTGTGAGATTTCTTACTGTTTTTTTTATCTTAAACAATTTCGACTTCATAATGTTAGAATACTTATCTATCATTAAACTCTCAGCGTTGGGTTATTTGAGTTTTAATACAACCAAATGGTTCTACTTACTTATGATTGTATCAAAATACACAATCAACAATTTTGTCAGTTTCTGATTAAAAATATCTTAAAAAAATATAACATTTACTTAATGAAATATTTTTGTTAAGCATTACATAGATAACTTACCAATTTCTTCATTTTTGCTGGGTGATGTAACTGACACATTCATTTTATCTTTTCCTTTATTTTCACATTAACATAATCACAAATCACAACGTCACAGTTTTACACAAAATTCAAAATATCACCATAACCGCTATCTAAGAACAATGATGTAACAAAAGTCGTAATTTAGTTGATTATTACCAATTTGTTGTAATGATAGATTAGAAAGTGTTGGATGCCCACGACTTAGCGCATAAATTGTAGAGTGATGTAATCCGTAAACCTTTAACTTGTTTAAGATTGTTTTAGAAAACTAATACTATTTGTCAAAAAAAGAAAAGAAAATAAATATGTGATACTAATATACCAAGATAGGTAGGATAGGATTTAGTCAATCAAATATTTGAAAGTATGACACCGAATGTACAAAAATTTGGGAAATTATCATTCCCATTGGGATATTAAAATTTGTGCAAGAACACGCGTTTGTACGGGACAGTTGGCAACCCTACACCGGATATACATGACATGACATACATTTATGATAAATATAAAATAAAAACCTACGGGGATCATTCGATCGATAGAATGTCACATTGAATATTGACAAAAAAAACTGAATCAGGAACCAACGATAGAATTGAGCAGTTAGATAGAAAAATCATAACTAAAATATAGTCTGATGAAAAACAATCCATAGAAAACCATAAAAGAATTCATAGTTAGCGGTACGTGAACTAGAATGTCCGGTCTAATACCCCGTTACTGTCTGCCGGCTTTAATTAATAAATTAATCTTTATCCCACTTGCAATAGAGGGCATTATAGCTAGATGAGCGATTAACCCAGACATACTATGTCAGGCGATTCTATGGGAGAATCAATCAAGACATGCAACGCTGAACGATCTACTCAGAATAAGAACATTAATGGTCGACGTCCACCATCAACAGCAGCACTGCCTTCAAACAAACTTTACGATGGCATTGGGTCATGTGATTGCTAAGCGACTAAACGATTAAAATAGTAAAAAAATGGAGTAGATTGTTTCTTTGCGAAAATAGATATGAATCAGAAGACTGGGAATAACGTCGACTGTAACAAGTCTAATAGTAGATTGTTTTACAAGGGACTAAACCATCCCATTATATACGAGGTTGTTATACTCCCGAGCGTAGCGAGGGAGGATGACAAGACCGAGTTATAATGGGTGGTTTTGGCCCGAGTAAAACACTCTACTTTTCACTTCGATTGCGAGAAAATAAAACAATTCAAAATTAGACAATTTTCAGAAATTTTATTAAAAATTAAATGTGCAGTTAGAGCAATTTTGAATGTTTAGTGATATGTTTTTCCCGGGCAATTTTATTTCGGTTCTCTGTGATTGGGATGTGTGTGTAATATTTTGAGTTGATTGTTGTGGAGTAAAAGTTGGAGAGACTCGACTCATGCTTGAGTTTCGTGCATTATTAAGATCTGAGTGCGGCTTCAGCTGAGTTGACATATTCATCCAATCCCGCGATGTAGATGCTTGGGGTTCTGTAATGTTTGGTAGAATATTGATTCCTTCCGTAATCCGCTGCGTGACGTGATACTTGTTTTGTATAGAGTCCTCTATATAACCTTCAGCCACTTGATCGGACCTCCATCCACCGTGCCGTTTTAATGTCGTTATATTCGCACCCGAGTCCGCCAACAGAGTCGCGGATGTTCTGCGGAAACAATGGCCCGTGTAGAGTTCCGGATTTGGTAAATTTAGATAAGTGGCAATATCTTTAGGCATGTTACCAAATTTATTTTTGCCTATGACTTGCCTTGTGCATTTACCATTTTGATAATTTAGAAAAAATCTTCTCGTTGAAACATTAGTGGGACGTAACTCCTGATAGGCTTTAACTATATTAAGGTATTCTCCACTGATGACAAATTTACGCTCTTTGTTTGTTTTCGTGTTCGGCAGACTCACAGCTTGTAGGTTTGTATCCGTTTCTACGTCTTCTAGCGTTATATTAGCAAGCTCTATTCCTCTGCATGCACCGCTGATTCCATAAATTAAAGCAACCTGTTGAACAAAAAAATAAGTGTGTTATTAATCGTAATAACCTAGGTACATAATTTAGGTATGTAGGTAGGTATCTATTTATTTAGTTTGAGTTGAGTACATAAGTAGTAGGTTACCTTTGTTGCCAAGTATTGTTTATTTGGAGCGTTATTTAAAAATGTTTCGATTTCTTGTGTCGTCAAGACTTTAGATTTTTTTGCCTTGTATCCAGTGGACAATTTCTTCAGTAAAGCCGTTAAATTTACATATTTTTTAATATCGACGTCGTGTCTCGTTTGTAAGGTCATTCTTAACATTGAATATGTGCTCCAAAGAGTCGACGATTTGAATTTTTTCGATAATTCATCAAAATAAGTGAGAAAAACCCCTTCTGTAAAAGAATCCACACGTTTCTCATCTCTCCATTTCATAAAATTTTCGTAACTCTTTAAATATATTCCACGTGATTTTGTCGGCAACAGATTCATAATTATTTCTTTGCCCTTTTCTTCCATTTGCATATTAGCATCTTCACTATCACTTGATGACATTTTTCACGTTCACAATTTGGAAGTAAAAGTCAGGAAGTTAAACGTAAAAGTTTGTGATTTGGAATGAAGAAAATTCTAGAGATTTAGCGCCAATACCATCTTTTTTTTTAAATCTCTATTTAACCCGCAACGAAAGAGTTCGCATTCTACCGTGAAGGGAAGAATCAACCTTCATAAAACATCACCAAGACGGTTCTATTTTCAAAAAAAAGGTTGACGGAGCACCAAGAAGTCGAGTTTTTATGTAAGAGAACGAATGCTTTGTACTGGCTGATGATTTTAGACAAAAATTAAAAAGAAAAATTACTTTTTAGCCCGAGGGATTAAACTCGAGTTTTAGGCCTGCTAAGCTACACTATTATGATACACTTTTCGAGCAAGAGAAGTGAAATAGTAGATTGTTTTACAAGGGACTAAACCATCCCATTATATACGAGGTTGTTATACTCCCGAGCGTAGCGAGGGAGGATGACAAGACCGAGTTATAATGGGTGGTTTTGGCCCGAGTAAAACACTCTACTTTTCACTTCGATTGCGAGAAAATAAAACAATTCAAAATTAGACAATTTTCAGAAATTTTATTAAAAATTAAATGTGCAGTTAGAGCAATTTTGAATGTTTAGTGATATGTTTTTCCCGGGCAATTTTATTTCGGTTCTCTGTGATTGGGATGTGTGTGTAATATTTTGAGTTGATTGTTGTGGAGTAAAAGTTGGAGAGACTCGACTCATGCTTGAGTTTCGTGCATTATTAAGATCTGAGTGCGGCTTCAGCTGAGTTGACATATTCATCCAAACGTTGAAACATTAGTGGGACGTAACTCCTGATAGGCTTTAACTATATTAAGGTATTCTCCACTGATGACAAATTTACGCTCTTTGTTTGTTTTCGTGTTCGGCAGACTCACAGCTTGTAGGTTTGTATCCGTTTCTACGTCTTCTAGCGTTATATTAGCAAGCTCTATTCCTCTGCATGCACCGCTGATTCCATAAATTAAAGCAACCTGTTGAACAAAAAAATAAGTGTGTTATTAATCGTAATAACCTAGGTACATAATTTAGGTATGTAGGTAGGTATCTATTTATTTAGTTTGAGTTGAGTACATAAGTAGTAGGTTACCTTTGTTGCCAAGTATTGTTTATTTGGAGCGTTATTTAAAAATGTTTCGATTTCTTGTGTCGTCAAGACTTTAGATTTTTTTGCCTTGTATCCAGTGGACAATTTCTTCAGTAAAGCCGTTAAATTTACATATTTTTTAATATCGACGTCGTGTCTCGTTTGTAAGGTCATTCTTAACATTGAATATGTGCTCCAAAGAGTCGACGATTTGAATTTTTTCGATAATTCATCAAAATAAGTGAGAAAAACCCCTTCTGTAAAAGAATCCACACGTTTCTCATCTCTCCATTTCATAAAATTTTCGTAACTCTTTAAATATATTCCACGTGATTTTGTCGGCAACAGATTCATAATTATTTCTTTGCCCTTTTCTTCCATTTGCATATTAGCATCTTCACTATCACTTGATGACATTTTTCACGTTCACAATTTGGAAGTAAAAGTCAGGAAGTTAAACGTAAAAGTTTGTGATTTGGAATGAAGAAAATTCTAGAGATTTAGCGCCAATACCATCTTTTTTTTTAAATCTCTATTTAACCCGCAACGAAAGAGTTCGCATTCTACCGTGAAGGGAAGAATCAACCTTCATAAAACATCACCAAGACGGTTCTATTTTCAAAAAAAAGGTTGACGGAGCACCAAGAAGTCGAGTTTTTATGTAAGAGAACGAATGCTTTGTACTGGCTGATGATTTTAGACAAAAATTAAAAAGAAAAATTACTTTTTAGCCCGAGGGATTAAACTCGAGTTTTAGGCCTGCTAAGCTACACTATTATGATACACTTTTCGAGCAAGAGAAGTGAAAAATGCTTTGTATGGCTGCTATAAAGATTCATGTTCTTATTATAGATTCTGAGAGAGTGGAGGTGATCTGACAGATGGACGCTGACCATTAATCCCCATAAAGAGCAAAACATGTTCCAAGATGGAAGGATGAGTAAAAACTTGGAGAAGGGTTGGAATACTTTACTATGTGCTTGATTGCTAGTGAATGTCGCTTGATTGCTACAGAATTATTTTTAAATGGATTTCATGAATACATTGTAATTATCTAAGCAAAAAGTAGGAATGGCACCGTATTTCTAAAAGCGAACAAGTATACCTTTTTATTCGAAGTTATTAGAGTTAAACTGGAATCTAATCGACATAAAAAAACTCAAGAATCCTAGTAGATGCGAAAATAGACTCACCTGAATTAACATGTGTGTAGAACGATTATGTGCTTCGAATTCGTAGATCAAATCTTTTAGCGTAGATCAAATTCTTTATAAGTTAAGCTACCTGTAGATTGTTTGCAACAGTCTGCAGTTTTTGTTGTCTGTATTAATTTAGTTATTATTTGATTGTAATTTTCCTTGTTAATTATGATTAATTCTTTATTGTATCAAAGTTCAAACAGATAAATAAGTACACACATGAACTTAAAGCATAATAAATAAGTGAAAGGCACAAATGCCAGACGAGACGATATAAAAACACAAATAATACATTATAAAATACAAAAATATACGACAAAAATAGTCTAGCAAGCTATAAGAAGCGTAGAACCGGTAGAAGTGAAAATATTAAACCACATGTGATGGAGCGCGCAAATCCACTTTCCACGAGATATACGATAATGTCTCACATTATATCAAGATACTAGATCTTAATGTGCAGCAAGTTATATTTCAAAGTTTTAAAAGCATTAGTTGCGAGAGAACTCTATCGTAAATGTTGTAATTATCACACTAATTATTATACGAGTAAATGCGAAAGTTTGGATGTTTAGATGTTTTGATGGATGTTTGTTACCTCTTCACACCAAACCTACTAAACAGATCGGAATGAAATTTGCATACAGGTAGTTCTAGGCCTGGAATAAAATATAGGCTACTTTTTATCCCATAAATCAGTTCCCATGGGATATAAATCACTTTAAACAATGCGTTCGAAGTCGCGGGTAGAAACTAGTAAAATTATCAAAAATGTATGTTGTTCTTTTTTTTTAAGATGGATGAATTGTGCGAGTTTTGGACATGAGTAGAAAAAAATTCAACTGTTAAACTATCACGGTTCATGCGATACAGCCAAGTGACAGACGGACAGACGGACGGACAACGGAGTCTTAGGAATAGGGTCCCGTTTTACCCTTTGGATACGGAACCCTAAAGACATGGGTACCGAAGTACCGACCGATATGCCGGCTAATAGGGAAGACAAAAATAATAATGTTGCGCCGACTCAAACTAGAGGTAAGAAAATTAAAAAACAAATTGTAACACGGGGTGGCGCAACACTGGTACAGTGTGCTCGTACCAACTAAGTAAGGTAGGAGTAGGTACGTGTATTCTTATTATTGTATACCAGAAGACACGATTCGCACCTATGTAACAAGAACCATCATTACCAGCGACCTTTGTAAATGTCAAAACCATTAAGATTTCAATGCACACCTACCTGAGACAGTTTAAGACATTATGTTATTTAATACAGTGCTTTTAATAATAGTTATAACATTTATACCTAACTAATATAAATACAATAGGTAAAGTTAGTGTCAAATAACTTATCGTGACCTAAGATAAAAACATGAATAATCCATACCAACTAGTATCTATAAAAGGTAAGTCAAGTTTCTATAAAAAGATACAACAAGCAAGACACAGGAGTGTTTAGGATGATCTCATACATGTACCTACCTATATGCATAACACAAATAACTAATACGTCAGTCTGTAGCTATAGAAATGATCGTATTAGCTTAGGTATTGCTTCTAGACCCGTAGGTAATTGTAGACAAACATAATATAGAGGCCTTCCTCTACAGTTCGTCTATAGTCTATGCATGGCTCGTATTTTTTTTTTAAATGCTACGTGAGAACGTGAAATACTGATTCATAGACAATAAAGAACTATTAAATCTTTGTCATTGTTTATAAGTATAAATGAAACAATGGAGGAGATTGTAGAATTCTCTTGTGAAAATAGATGAAGGAATGACAAAGTAAAATCTCCGTGAACTCGAAGCTCATAGCGAGAGACCGCTCAGAACCGAGATGCCTGGTTCTCCAGGCATGCATCATGAAGTCTTTTGTCTGAATCCAAGATCCACTGACCCGGTAGACTTAATTCACCTGGAGTAAATAACCTGGGTGCACCTTGGGGTCGCTGAGCCTCAGGATAAGTACCTTAGCATTCACTAACTTGGGGTCATTCATTAATCAAGTGACCCCCCTCCCCGATGGTGATACGTGTTTTTAGCCGACTTTTTTTTAATAAACAAATTAGAACTTACTTTTAGAATTGCATCAATAGAGCTAACTGCAGACTGTTGCAAACAATCAACAGGTAGCTGAACCGATCCATATCAATACAAGTCGGAAGCGTCCCCAAAAAAAAACTACTCAATCAGAATTTAGTCTAGACTACAATTTGGCTTTCACATAACTAAAAGAGTTCTTTATTATCTACTTCTTTACTTATCTTCACTCTAACTAATCGCTTGTTCTACTTTTTTGTCCATTGTGTTGCCAGTAAACTCATTAGCCGTAATTATTTTCTTAATAGGGTCTTTGTCATTAAGTTATTTAAATGGTATGGATTTGGAATGCTTTACTTACTATTTATCCCAGTAGGTATTCAATGTACTATTTGATTTTGTTTTTTAGCTTAGCCCGCGCTCTTCAGTATCCTATGTCCGTTCCCGGGATACTATTTACCTTCCTGCCAAATTTCATTATGATCCGTTCAGACGTTTAGAAGTGAAAAGGTGACCGACAGAAATTATTTTCGAATTTATAATAATACTAGGTGCCGCCCGCGTCTTCGCGCGCACTTTTTAAGTAGCCTATATCCGTACCCGAGATATAATTTATCTCCCTGTTAAATTTCATTGAGATCCGTTCAGCCGTTTAGGCGTGTAAAGGTAACAGACAGACAGAAAGATTGAGTTACTATCGAATCTATAATATACTACCAGCGCCTTACGGTTTCAGCCGTGTAGTTCCCGTTCCCGTAGGAATTCCGGGATAAAAAGTAGCCTATGTTCTATTCCAGACTATAATCTATCTCTGTGCCAAATTTCATCCAGATCCGTTCAGCCGTTCTGGCGTGATTGAGTAACAAACATCCATCCATCCATCTATCCATCCATCCATCCAAACTTTGACATTTATAATATTAGTGGGATGGGATTAGTATGGATACTTAACTTTTTTCTTATAGATTTTGAACGCCTATAAAACGCGAGTTTCTCCTTCGTACGTGTGAAAGTAACAACATTTACCAACTTGCGACTAAATACGCAGTCACCGTTGTTTGATAATAATAACATACAAAATGCCAATGGTATCGGACTATAAGAATTATGTAATAAAATAAAGTGCTTGTGAATTTTTGGTACAGAATTTTGTAAGATATGTAGGTAGGAAGGTATATGATATCCCGGGGACGGACTTAAGCTAATTTTTATCCCGGAAAAGCGCGAGCGAAACCTCGGGCAAAGCTTTTCTTTTTACATTTTATTTCTTTTTAATTCGTTTATAAAAACCAGACATAATACTACAGAGTTATTCAATGCGTTACGTCTAGGATTGTGTCAAGGACACCTTGCAAGGTAGTAGAAGTCTAATCACAAGGTAGATAGATAAATGGATAGATACATAGATAATACTTTATTGTACCACAGAAAACAGCACAGAAATAAATGCTACGAGTAGACAAAGTACAAAGGAGCGCCCTATCACTATGAATGAACGAACTACAATGCAGAAAACTAGTGCTTTGGATGATGAATCAATCCGTAAGACGGAAGAACTCGCCAATGAACTAATCAAGTCAATAGAAATACATTTTGTTATAAGTTGGGAATATGCCGTTTATTTGTATCTACGAAGCTTCTTTTATAATAGCTCCTTGTGCGCCTAATGTAAAAATCAAGCAAAATGAGTATTTTTAAACACTTAGATTTTTTAACGAACGTAAATGTTCTGATTAAAAAAATACTGTATGATAGGTAGGGAAAAACCTGTAGAAGTCGAGTAATCAAAAATAATTTATGAAAATACAAATTTCACATAAAAAACGGTTTTCATTGAAATGCTCAAATTATTAGCGACAACACCACATCACTTTTTACGAATTACATAGCCAGACTAATGTTTTATTTGAGTAATCGTTTACTTTTTCTATTTGATGCTTATATTTTGTATAAATAATAGATAATATGCAAAATCTTGATTTTTGCACTGACGTTGCTCTGCTCTGTCCCACTCCTATGAACGCTAAATCCTATGCCGATACTTTTTACAAAATGGCGACATAGATTGCACCCTTTACATCAAAGTGACAACAAAGTAACTAACTTATTTGGGAGAGGAAGAGGCATTTTCACAATATCCGAGGCAATTAGATAATCCAAGTGACAAATGTGACAGTATCGGCTAATACATAATTGTGAATTAAAACGCTTAGGTACTTAATTCATTACCTAGGTACCAAATAAACAGAATCTAATTATGAGTTTTATACCTAGGTAAGGTATAAACTCATAATTAGATTTTACCTAATATGAAATTGCATAATATCAATTTCCGATGAATCATGCAATCATAAAATTGAATTAAGTCCTATGAATGGTTCTGGGTCATTTCAAACGGGGACACCTCTAGGTACTTCTTATTACCTACAAGTTGGTACTACTTAACAACTTACTTCAATAATTAAGTATTCAAAATTTATTGTTTCGAAAAAACACCAAAATTGACTTCGAATTCCTTAGTATTTACACTGTTTCTTTGTTTAAGTCACTCCATCTGGATAATTTTCCATGCAATAAAAAAAAAACCAAATCGGTGGATAATTGACGGAAAATTATACGAACATAACATTCAATAGAGAGCTCTCCTCTTAAATTAATACTAGCTTACGTTGTCATAAACAAAATTCCGGTATTGGGTCTTTAGTCAACTGAGGCCGCTCGAACTCATCCCGCGGGATCAGTTGACCTAATGTATATTTTGAATCTGGCAACTGATCCCATTGACACCTTTTATGATTTGTATAGATACGTTAGGTACTAGTTCAGTACATGAAAATAGTAAGTGAGAATGATTGTTTTCCAAAATAGGCATTCAATAAATAATTTGTACTACGATTGTTTGTTGAACTAGGTATAGTAAGATACCCGATAGATAGATGACTAGCTAAATAATAGTGAAAGTAAGGTTCTACCCACACTGTTTGTAAATAAAAATGTGTAGGCATTAATACATATTTATATATATTAATAGTTGTATAATATCACTGATAGACAGTATCTTGTATCTTGTGATGCTGACAAATTACGTAGGTAGGTATTAACAAATCTATAAATGATATTATTGAGCCTATTAAGCGTAAAGATTATGACATTGAATTGTTCTTAAATTTGTTCTGAATAGTCAACTCAATTGAATGACAAAATTGCGAAAAGTAACGCGATTACAAGCAACGCGGTAACAAGGAAGTTTATAATGAACAGCTGGCAAACACTACAATAACAAACTACACCAAGGTTAACTTTGCACATTCTGCCAAGAGCTGGCAACTCACTAAATCAAACATAACAAAAATCAGAAAGCGTAAATTTGATTCGATTTCAGCGGCAAACCCTAATTTTTGAAATCGGAACACTTTTCAAACGCAATTTAACAATGGCGAAAGTTTATACTGCGTCGTTTGTAAATAAATTTATATTCAGAATCACTCGTGCGCATCCAATATTTTCTCTACAAAAGACAACAACTATTAATAATCACAAAAATTACAGGTTGTGCAAAGACCACCACTATTCACTGAAGTCTACTCGTAATTTGTCGTAAACGAAAACACGAACGCTGCAAGCACGTCCGACTTTGACGGCGCGCTTTATTTACTGAGCTACCTCTTTAGTACTCTGCTTGCTACGAAAATATACAGCGCTTTGTGAGTGCTTTGAACGAATCGTGCAGCGGTTTAAGCGCTTTTTGGCTGGATTAGAACAGCTGACTGAAATCGATGATCGTAGGTAACTTTAGTTACCACCTATAGTAAAGGCAGTCTGTTAGTCTATTATATGCTAACAAAGTGAGGTCGACGATTTGCAAACTGTTGGAATAAATGCATCTATTGGAATAAATTGACTGATATATCGAAAGGAGGACGAATATCGAATAATGACTCGAATAATAAAGCCCCCTAGCTAGCTATTATACACAAAAAACAAAGAATTGACGAAACTGAGTTGAAAATTCAATGGAAACAAATGAGATTCGAGAAATTTCGCATTCATGGAACTTTCGACACATTTTTTATAGATTGGAAATTCAATTCAGTAGGTACCTTAATATAAGGTAAGTTATTATTAAGTACATAATTAACTATTACGTATATGTACCTTAATACCTAGGTATGTTTCTTTCTACCAGCAGTAATATTAAGAACGTAGGTAATTGTAATTTCAGTCCACATAGGCCTTGAGACATTGCAAATAATCTGATATATGAACAATAGTTTTGGCGCGAATGCCAAAGAATGCACCGGCGGCCATTTTGCATTTCACAAGTCATAGACTAAAAAATATTGAGTTTGACGCATTAACCTTGTACCGACGTCAGATTCAGACATAGGTCAATAAGCACTGAATAATTATTTATTCATAAGACTGAATACCTATTTGTACAGCGTCTGAGATAATTTTGAATTTTGAAAGTATTGTATTTGATTTTATCTATGTAAAGGTGAGCCGAGGTTTTATTTGGTAAATTTAGGAGAAGACAAAAATGTACCTACCTCACTAACAGCAACATCAAGCGCGATTATCAAGGAGGTTTATATTATTACTAGCAATGCCTCGCGGTTTCACCCGCGTAGTTTCCGTTCCCGAAGGAATTTCGGGATAAAAAGTAGCCTATGTCCTATTCCAGACTATAATCTATCTCTGTGCCAAATTTCATCCAGATCCGTTTTGCCGTTCTGGCGTGATAAAGGAACAAACATCCATCCATCTATCTATCCATCCATCCATCTAAACTTTCACGTTTATAATATTAGTGAGAAGTGAGAAGTGAGATAGTGAGATTAATCAGTGGGTGGTAATAGGTAAAACATAACATGTACTAGGTACTACATGGATGTGGGTGGAATAACATTAAATAAAATCAGTAGGTACATAAGGCAGTTCCGAAAGGCCTACCTACACTCATAACCAGTGATCGGAAATTCGGGCGCTTATTTACCTAAAGTTGGTGAGTGACACAACATGGAGCAGTTAAAACCACCTCTTTCTCGTGAATTCTTTCCTTCTTGTTTCTATTATTCTTACGCAATTATCAAACAAATTATAAATGCGTATGAATAAGTGTTTTATATTTCGTCTAGAAAAAGGATTTTGGCATAAAATCATAAATATAATTAAAAATGTTTGACTTTAGTGAAAAACACGTCAGGATAAAAGTGTCTCATATTTCGTCTATAAATAAGATTCCGGTGAAAAATCATTATTTTAGAATATTCTGAAATCCTAGGAATTCACGGGAAAGAATTCACGAGAAAGAGGTGGTTTTAACTGCTCCCTGTTGTGTCACTCATCAACTTTAGGTAAATAAGCGCCCGAATTTCCGATCACTGCTCATAACCATAAATCAATCTTTATACATTATAATCACAATAAACGATATGAATATCTTTGGCACGAAATTAAACAACATAAGGTGAGCCTATATGTTCTATTTTCACATAATAGGTAGGTATATAAGTAAATAAATAAAAATTAAATACACCCCCTTTTGAATTAGATGTAGCAAAAAAAAATAACACGTATAATGTTGTAGGAATGAACGGATATTTGAAAAAGTTTTAGAATTGTTTTATGTTACGCGAACATTAAATTACACAAGCCATAAATTATGTTAGGTAACAGCGAAATTACGATAAGTTTTAATAATAATGATGTTATCGAACTCGTAAAACTTACATCTACGCTTCTGTCTCCCAAATTGCACGAAACTGATTAAAACCTTTCCTGAAACCACCATTATGTCGAACTCGAGGTTACCAAAACGAAGTTTTATATCAGACTGATTTTTCTCAAGAGTGCATTTCGTGCGTAGGTATATTTATTTAGTATTTTACATCAATGATGTCAGTGTAAACGTGATTGGTTAGATATTGGACCTTATTGACACCTACTTTTGAGCAAATGTGGAAAATAACTACCTACAGATTTGAAATTGGACCAAAAAACTTTCCTTCTAAGGATCTGTATAAAAATGGAAGATTTGGGGATGATCTTAGCCCAATGACCTGCATCCCACCGTATCATCACATTGTTGGTCGCGCAGTATCATCCTATGATACAGGGTGGAGTGGGGTGATCCGTGGGATGACGCAGTGGGACTAAAGAGATTAGCTCAATGACATCACATCCCACTAATATCATAATTGCGAAAGTTTGGATGTTTAGATGTTTGGATGGATGTTTGTTACTTCTTTACACCAAAACTCTGGAAAGGTAGTTCTAGGCCAGAAATAAAACATAGTCTACTTTTTTATCCCATAAATCAGTTCCCATCCATGGTATAGAAATGAGCTTTCATGGCCCAAGATGCAGAAGTCAATCTGCGGGTTCGAGTCGCCTATGAGTAGCCAGTAAAGTAAAGTAGCCTATGAAATTAATAAATCCCAAAAATTTACGATCTCGACGGGATTCGAACCCGCACCTTCCCCTTCAGCGCAGGGTTGCTCTTGGGTCGACTAGATAAGATCACGTAGCTTAGTTGGAAAAAGAGCAACCCTGCGCTGAAGGGGAAGGTGCGGGTTCGAATCCCGTCGAGATCGTAAATTTTTGGGATTTATTAATTTCTTAGAAATTACCCAGAGTACTATAATAAATAAAAACCTTAGAATAAAGTAGCCTATGTTTGATTCCAGGCTAGAGCCAAAATTTTAGCCCAATCGGGTCAGTCGTTATGGCGTGAAGAATCAAACATCTAAACATCCAAACTTTCGCATTTATATCAATAGTGTGATTGATAACTGGTAGTTATGTTTTAGTAGTTTTTTTGTCCGCAATGCAGAGCACTATTTGCTATGCAATATTAGCTTTGGGTTAGTCTTATCGAAGAACAACACAACATGCACGTGTTACCCGACAAGACAATGGGTAATCCTACGACACACGTATAGGTAGGTACCGCACCTAGTTCCTGTGAAAACTTAACGCATGTATACTAAGTAAACAGGGTGAGTTCTCAGGGCCACTGAAGGGAAGTCTGAAACCGTGAGAGATAGCGAAATAGTACCGATTTTGAAAAAAAAAAAGTTCTGCACAAAAACGTCAAAGATTTTTAGTATTAGTTGGTCCATGGTAGTAGGTTAGGTACCTATAATTACTTACGTCCCTCATAAGCGCAGCAAAAAAATAAAATTAGTGTGAACCCACAAATGTGGCACTGATAAAATCATACTATGTTATGTAATTAAGTAAGGTATATGCTTTATTAGTTTCTTTAAAGATTTGATTTGTTTTTAAAAAGTGTTGCCACCTTATCTCGAAAAAATCCCAAATGTATTTAATTAATTTTAATGTTGCAATGATTACGACCAGGAAGTTCCATGTTTATCCACTGCTACTAACTCATAAAAATAAAATGACATTTATTTTAAGCGCATGATGCACGCTCGTAAAGCAAAGAGTTCAAAAACGTAGGAGTATCTATTGTGTTAGGTGAAACACATGTTAGGTATTTTTAGTCACTCGTGTATTTATTTTGAGGAGCGTCCGAGTCTTTTATCAGTACCAATCCCACTTATGTCTTACTACCTGATATTATCAACAAACTATGTAGGAGTTTTAAATAATTGAAGTACCTAGTACAGTCAGCTGCTCAGATATTGTAGACACTCCTAAGTTTTCAATGTAGCACACATTTTACGTACAAAGTAGTCATCGTACTTGTCAAAATGCGGTATAATAAATGATCAAAATGCACTTACTATTCAGTCAAATTGAAAACATGGCAGTGTATATGTCACCGTCAAATAGTAAGCCCCGTAAAATTATAAAAATCCCAGTCACTTTATAATTTTCCGGAAAATAATCAACAGGACTGAAGCACTTACAATTTAACGCATTGAAATACGCAAATTTATAATTTTCCTAAGCTTATTCGTAAGATAATAAACAAGCAAACCTGTGAACCAATCACAGCCTTGTTTTACTATTTTACGAAATCTATGGCGATCACGTCACTCGTAAAATAATAAACTGTCCTCTGATTGGTCGATGTGGCCGATGCTCATGTTTTACGAACAGTTTGAAAACTATTAACCACTGTTCCACTAATTCTACAACTAAGCAACTCCAATTTTACTAATGAACAAACTATTTAAAAACACCTTAATGTTGAAAAACACACCATGAAAACTTTGTTGTTACTATTCGGGCGTCTAATGAATGACAGCAAAAGATGGCGGTGCGGGCTAGCGCCCATCAGCCAATCAGCGGGCGTCTTGCGTTCCGTCACTTACTAGTTTATTATTTTACGGTTAGATTTCGTAAAATCATAATTTGACGTGTTTAAATGCGTTACATTGTAAGTGACGCGGCCCAATTGATTATTTTCCGGAAAATTATAAAGTGCCTAGGATTTTTATAATTTTACGGGTTTTACTATCCTACGGTGACATATATATATTTTCGCAGCTGACTGTACCTACCTAACTTCTTGAAACCAGTAATTTGATTAAAATACTAACATTAAGTAGGCAAGTATCTGAAAGTCATATCGCATTTAAGAGGTTTAAATACTTCAAGGTTCTACTGCAATAAGTAGGTACCTAAGTAGGAGTAAGTAAGAAGGTTATTAGATGAGGCCCATGTCGAGCAGTGGACTATTATAGGGTGATGATGATGATGATGATCACAGATACCGCAGAGCCTCAAGACGAAAGTTAAATGTGTTACAAACTTATATGTTGTATGTGTAAAACTTATATGTTGTCTACGTATGCAGGTACCTAATGGTTTGTTTTTAAAATTCATATTCTTATTTTATATTCCTAGTTTAAGCTTAGGTATAAGAATAGATAGAACCACCTAGCATAAGATTGCAGTGCCCTAGCAGGGTGCATGCTTGATACCATAAGTTATTGTAAGATCTTTGTACAGCATGTTCCGCAATAAAATATCTTGAATCTTGAATCTACCAGTGATGACTAACGGATCCGAGACGTGGTCGCTGACTAATAGGCCTCGTGCATAAGCTCTAAGTCGTTCAGCGAGCTGTAGAAAGAACCGATAACCGTTGGGGAGTAAAGATTCTCGAGTGGCGGCCGCGATGCAATGCGATACGGAGTCTCTTATGACCTCCCACTCGATGGACCGACGACATTGTAGCGGTCGCAGGGAGTCGGCTCAGGACCGCTCTTTGTGGCCTCGTTTGGGACCTATGTTCAACAATGGACTGATGGGCTGTGATGATGAAGGTCACCAATATTTATATTATGCCTAGCTCAATACTTATTGTAGGTAATACAATACAAAATTCTTTATTGTACACCACATAATAAAGCTAAAAGACACAGATGTAAACATTAAACATAATAGTACGATGGGCGGCCTTATCGCTTAGCAGCGATTTCTTCCAATTTTAATTTGTAATGTATGAATGTATAAAGATCGTTTTAGGTTTTCGACATCTAACATGAACCACCGGCGCTATAGTCCGTAAGAGGTCCCATAGATTTTCGGTTGAACCGACTAAGGGTTTCGTGGTTTAGTTGGTTAGAGCACACCCGTACTGAGGGTGGGGCGCGGGTTCGAGTCCCGTCGAAACCGAAAATTTTTGGGAACTTATTTAATTTCTTATCTAAAATTTTGATAAAATCTATGATAAAATTATTTATGGTGATGTAGGTATGAAGGTAAGATATATTAGGGATCTATGTAATCAAAACCCTAATGTCTATAAAAAGAATTATATCCAGCCGCAACGCAATTCTTCAAGCAAACAACAACACACGGACACGCACGATGACAAGATTTGCAAATCAACGATTAACCCCGTTGATCAATACAAAACACCTGATGTGCAGAAAAGTACCTATCTTCCAGAATAAATTGAGTTCCACAAACCATAAGTGAGTTATATGTTGTAAATGTGCGCTACGTAAAAAGTAGTTCATGTTATCGTTTTGGAATAAAACGCAAAAATTCCCAAATAAACACGTTGTTCAATGCAAATTTCCCTGTTGTAGATTTTTACAAAATCTCTTCGCGAATCACAAGGGTTCCGCCACTCTGGCAGAATGAAGAACATACCAGTGCAAAAATTTGTAAAAAAAACGAAGCACACTTTTGGAGCGAGGCACTCTCCGTTCCGCTTTCGTTGGCAGAAATAGACGGAGACGAACGAATGGGCGGGCGATCGTGTGCCGTGTCTCCGTTTCCGGGAATTGTTAGAGCTGCCATTACACAATAATTATTTTTATATAAATAGAAAAAAGTATGATTGATTTTAGTTTTAAAACAAGAACAAGTATAACTACAGTGTAGGTATGATAACTAAGAAAAGCTAACTTCTTTTCCATCTAATAAGTACCTAGTCTTTGTTTAGTTGATTATTTTAAAGGTTTTTCTTATTAATAGTGCTTACCCCGCACTCTGGGTATCTCTTAGATTATTTTTTTAGGGTTCCGTACCCAAAGGGTAAAAACAGGACCCTATTACTAAGACTTCGCTGTCCGTCTTTCCGTCTGTCACCAGGCTGTATCTCATGAACCGTGATAGTTAGATAGTTGAAATTTTCACAGATGATGTATTTCTGTTGCCGCTATAACAACAAATACTAAAAAACAGAATAAAATATATATTTAAAGGGGCTCCCATACAACAAACGTGATTTTTTTGCCGTTTTTATAGATAATGGTAAGGAACCCTTCGTGCGCGAGTCCGATTCGCACTTAGCCGGTTTTATTATTGATTATTTTTAGTTCATATCCCAGAAAACCAAATACTGATGAATCAATACTGCTAGAGCTTTGACTTTTTTTTATTAATTTTAGGTACTTTAGTTAAAAATAGGTAGGTACCTACACCAGCCTATCGCCTGCCACCAGACATAAGAAATAATTAAACCCTCTTCAGTCACTGTCTTAAAATGACATCAAAAGAGAGATTAACACTTTAGATTTTGTTCCCGATAAAGCCAATAATAAGGTTTACAATTTACAACATTTTTATAAAAATAAACATCAACACTTTAGATTTTGTTCCCGATAAAGCCAATAATAAGGTTTACAATTTACAACATTTTTATAAAAATAAACATCAACGAATTATTTTAGGAAAGTTTATACTTTGCGGTAACTATCTAATTACCGATTATAAGGACGATCGATTTACATTGCGCGATATATTGTTTTTTTTAATCCTCAAACATCAACGGAAGACGTTAGGTACACCCTGATTTACCATTTGGAGCGTAGCTTTCATAAATTCACCTTGCGTTTATTAAATCAAGGAGGTTTTTACATCCTTCCATATTGGAGCACGAGTCCATAAATCGTGTATGCAAAAAACCAGTCCAAAAACCAAATATAGACAGAAGCCTTGTTTGTGACCGCCGAGATTGGTTAAACATGCGTTCAATAAACCGGTCGCGATGCAACTCGTGTGGCTAATAAGAAAACCGCGAACACCGCTCGCATTTTTGCATGAAACGAGATATTGCATGGTTTTATGTTAAGCACAAAATTGTCCTGTTCAGTGATTTGGAATGCAAAAATTTTCCCGATTCAACGGGTTCTTTTATCAAGCTGGCAATTTTTTTCTCAAATATCTGCCCCCCTAGCACGGGGATTGTTGTCTAGGGTAGAATAGAGAAAAATTACGTCACTTCGTCGTCCAATGCGTAAATTATTTGAAATGCATTCCATCAACTTCGATAATGTACGCAATGTATGGCGATGCAATGTCATTATTGTCTATTCTACCCTAGACAACAATCCCCGTGCTAGGGGGGCAGGTTGGTACTATGTACGAACCGAACGTAGCTACTAAAAAGTTGCACATTTTGAAGGGCATTCTTTGAGAATGTCCGTTGACATGAAAACTCGAAGAAATAGTTCGAACAAACTGAAATGAGGACGACTTTTTAGGTGGGGCCGCCAAATTAGGATGACATAGACCCACAGACATAGTACTATCTGCGCGCCCTTATATGTCTGTGCATAGACCGAGCTTTTTTTAAAATGCCATCTTAGCTCCTCGAAGCCATCTATTAGTTCTAAGGTAAACAGGGTTTGTTCTTTATTGATAAACGCCTTATTGGGTAGATATTGGTGCCCATGCAGATGGCACAAAATTTTACTATTCAAATTTAGTAGAATGTTTGTCGACTTACCTCTCACGTCTCTTTGGAGTGTGGTCGAGAGTCCCTCAGCCAAAGCTGCGTCCAATAAGTTGATATTTTCACGGCAACGCGTCACCAACTCCGTCTGTGTACGAAAATGTACATTGCAAACAAAGAACTATTAACTTTACTTTCTTATAAACACAGTCAATTTTACAAGAAACAGCGCCACCATAGTAAAGCAACTAATTCATTGAAATCTAATGACCAACTCACTCTTAACTCCTTCCAAAACTCACAATCCAAAACACTTATAAACCTAAGATTATAACAGTTTGAAATTTATATTTTATAGGTTTCTCTAACAATATTTACCTATTTTACATGGTTATTGTCAATTCAAATTGCATTCCAAGTGATTTCTGATACGGTTAGAAAACAGATGCAGCGTTATAGAAAAGCAAAATTACTTACATATAACTAACCTAACGGTAAAAAAACTGTTTAATTAGGTATCGTTCTAGAGAATAGGGTGTTAATTGACTGAAACTCCACAATAATTTTAAATTAAGACATTTATTAATCTAAACATTTTATACAATATCACTGAAAGTTTAACATTATCAGAAAAAATAGATCAATTAACAGCCTACTTCTACCAGCGTACAAATAACTTAACAACACTGTGAGATATTTTGGAGTTCAGTCATATACAATCCGCAATTTCTTAAGTAATAAATAATACTTAGTGAAAATAGTATTATAGCCAACACGGCTTCAACCTTGTAAATATACATTTCTACAATATCTCACTCAAATGACAAGAATCCTAATCCCAAACTAACTTAACTAATAAAATAAATAGTTGTGCAACCTAAGAATAGCCCCCCATAATTTCCGCACTGAAAATGAAACTGTCAAATTTGACGCTGTCAATTTGACATTACAGTTCTCAGCCGTATGTTCTGCCACTGGTAACTATGAATGATTCGTTTGAAGCTTTCTGTACCTACTCCTATAATTACAAGTATGTATGTACTTATCCACAACTTGTCCCCAATAAACTAAGATTAATAAAAAACAATATGGGTTAATTCTGATGTCGGGAAAACTAAATTTAACTAATTTGACAGCACTAAAATGTTGGTGGATAGAGCTATGCTCGGAGTTTGACAGATTCGTAACGTAGCTAAAAGAATTAGCAAGCTGAAGTGGCAGTGGGCCGTCCATATCTCGCGACGAACCGACAACCGCTAGGGTAAACGTGTTCTTCAGTGGAGACCGCGACTCAGCAAAGGTAGTGT
Source organism: Eupithecia exiguata (assembly GCA_947086465.1). Lineage (NCBI taxonomy): Eukaryota > Metazoa > Arthropoda > Insecta > Lepidoptera > Geometridae > Eupithecia > Eupithecia exiguata. The sequence goes on from OX352246.1 coordinate 4,168,037, forward strand.
AGGACGTCTTCCGACTAGGTGGGATGACGATCTGCGAAAGTCTTCAGGGAGATGCTGGATGCGGTAAGCTGAAGACAGGGCGCTATGGCGCTCATTAGGGGAAGCCTATTTCCAGCAGTGGACTAATATAGGCTGACGATGATATTTTGCCTGTTGTTTTAATTTAAATTTTTTAATTGTCGCCGTCCCTATTATAACCATCATCATAACAAATGAGATTTTTAGAGCTGTCAAAATTAGTTAATTTTAGTTTTGGTGACACCTGAATTAACACCTTTGTATGGTCTAGTATTTATTCTACTTTAAGATCGAGCTAGCACCATATTTAACCACCAAAGAATAAGAATGATGTAAAAATGTTGCGGTTAGTAATAAGAAAACTTAAATAACATTCAAATCATTCGAGAGACAGATTTGAATGTTAGTAGGAAGTAAAATAAAAATTAGCGAAAAAAAACACACGTCACTCTGGTTTGTGTTGCGATTGTTTCACCAAAGTATTGAAATTAATTTGTTTTTAAAATAATATGGTCTCACAGTTGAATATGTGTAACCTACTATTATATCGTGCAAGTACATATAAAGATTTAACTTAGGTATTTTTTTCTACAACTATATCGAATGCTTAGGTGCTATTCGACTCGAAATCGCATGCGATAATCATTCTCATGCGAGTAGTTGGACTTGCTGGTACTTTATGAATTTGCTGGTACTTAATTAAAGTTCAAACCGTTGTCATCACTATATGAAACAAACGCAACACAAAACGTTTCAACACGTTAGTAGGTATTTTATTTCAATCAGCGATGGTCAGATTTTAATGCTACAATAAAAACTCATAAATGCTGTTTGTTTGTACACTTATTTCTATTTAATCATGATTTTAATTTTAGCGTAGGCATAATATGTATCACAATTTTAAGTCTCTCTCTTAAAGAAACTCATAACCCCCTTAAAATAGGTTTACTTATTGAAAAAATTTTAACATAGTGAAAATCGGACCACCGCATCATACTTACGATAAAAAAGCTTAAGCGTCACTGTAAATGTATGTAAACAATAATGAGCACCGAGAACGCAGCCACAGCCAGGCAAAGCCGGGCGCGCAAGCATGCAGGCCGCTTATACTGCGTCACACACGACATATTATCATCCGATATATCGGAGTAACTGTCCGTATCATATCTTACATAATCAATCGCACGGAGTAGGTCCGGAGAATCCTGACGCGCCATCAGAGCTTCCGCCACTTCTAGCTGGGAATGCGAACGCCGGACCAGCGAGCGGACTTCTTCGGACTCCGAATCGGAGACATCCCAGTTGCGGCGATGCTTCGGACATGACGACTCCTCTTCGGAGTCCACGCTTTCCGTCGAGCGGCGTCTCAGTTCCGATAACGCGATCTTTTGGAGCTCTGACTCCCCGTCTTTTGTTCTTCGTCGGTTAAGCGAGTCTAGTATATCAGGGCGGTTGTTGACCTCTGTATACTCTAGCGAGGAGTTCACTTCATCGCTGGTCAAGTTAGAGCTGTGCCTTCTTCGACTCAACGCTTGTACATTTAAAAGGTCGAACTCCGGCGATCTTTTGCTTTTATTCGACTCCGACGGCCGTCTCCTTCTAACACCTTCGTTGCTGTCAATGCTAGTGTTGTTCCTCGAACGTTCCAGACTGTCTAGTAAAGATTTCTTTCTCTCCGCGCTTGACATTGACTTTTTAGGTTTGCGTGAGTTTTCTACGGGTGATGTTCGAGTGGGGCGCTTGTATCGTTCTCTGGTATCAGGTTTTCGTCGTCTGGTATTAGAGGGACTGTCGTGTTCTGGTTGTGCGGACAGGCTGGAGCAACAATCTGATTGGGAGTCGAGGAAGGCTCTGTAGTCGTCTCCGAATTCTAGGAGGCGGCGGGCCGCGTCTGAGTCCGGGGCTTCGGAGTACGGTTCGGAGTTGTATTTCTCCTGTGGGCAAGGATGATGTTTGTGTCAAAAATGATCTTAAAAAAATATGAAGACTAATCGCATGGATTAGATACCCGAAACGCTTGCAACAGGAGAAAATGTACACCATGATTAAAGATTCAATATAATTATGTAAGCCTTATCGTAGAATTCAATATTTAACATGTTGACAGTTTGTATAGCTATAGGCTATATGATTTCCCCTTTTGATAACAGTTATTTGTAAACTTAGGTTTAAAGACTACCAAAGCTATTCTTGTCGCTATTTTTGTTCCGAATGTGTTTATTGATGACACAATGAATTAGGTTTTTGTTATTACAATGCGTAAGCCTTCGCACTGGGGGTGATCTCTAAGAAATTAAATAATCTCCCAAAAAAAAAACGATTTTGGCGGGCATTGAACCCACCAAGGTTTAATGCCGATTTTTTTAAAATATTATTTAATTACTATGAATTATCTTTCGGCATAGGTACAATTTTGATAATTACATAACATAAAAATATATTAATTTACACAAAAAAACATGTTACAGCAAATTAGGCACTAAAAGACAGGTAGAGTTATTAAATCGACGCGGAAGTTTTTGGCTGGCGAGCGAGCCTGCTTACAGAAGTAAGAAGCGTCAACGAGGTGACGGGAGGTTTTTTCATTCGAAAAGACATTTATGATGTAAAGACAGAACAAAAAATATATATTTTTTAATTTTGGTTATAATCTTCGTTTGCTTCCTGAGTATTTTCGGGTGTATAGAATTAACAATATAGGTACCTGATAAAAGTCCCAAGCCTGCTCAGAGAACGAGCTGTGTCCCTCAGTCCCCGCCGTCACACTCCGATCTGAATCCTTGTCTATGCTGAGGTCCCACATCTGGTTCGGGTCTCCCAGACTCATGGCTAAGAAGTTCCTCTCGCGGTCCTGACTCCTTGCTAGGCGCGGTCTGACAGACCCGCCAGCCGGGCCGAGTTTGAAGCTGGGGGCTACTGGAAGAAAGGAGGTTGGTGTTAGGTTAAGAGAAATAACAAAATGCTGTACACATACACAACATATCTGGCCCCAAAGGAAGCGGGTGTTGTAAGTGAAGTCATGTGCAATTGGTTTCAGTAGTCATACCCAAAGTGCGAGGGACTACGTACTATAATACAAAAACCTTAGTATCAATCCATCTAAAGACCTACCTGCATCAGCCTCGTTCTCAGGTATAGCGCCATCATCATTGGAGATGTGCGTCATCTCTATGCTCCGGCGCAGGTTGGCGATGGTCGGCAGCGGCTGCTGGTTGCCTTCGTCGCTGTCGTTGCCGGATGTTGAGGTGGTGTCGAATCTATGTGAGAGAGTTGGTTTTAGTTTTGGGAGAGTAAGCGTAAAATATTTTTGATACTTGATAAAAAAGCCGAAACAAAATCATGGCATTTCAGCAGCTGTAGTTCAAAGTAAGTTACCAACTCAGTTTTTTTTTATCCGTCTGTGCTGTCCCACTCCTGGAGGCCTTCCCTATTTCCCGCCATTTACGTATTAATCTAACTTTATTTAGCACTCACCTAAGACTATACTTGAGTTGAGAAGTGTGATGCCCCAAGTGAAATAACTTAGGCCTTCGATTAGTAATATTGGAATGTCAATAGACTAGACTTGTGCCGTACTTAAACAATATGCACGATGTCTGATTTTGAGAAACTATGTACTACGAGCAAGATGTTTTTGACTTCTACTGAATACAAAATAAATCATAACAAGGATTATGAAGTAAATATTTGCTTTTCCTAGTAGCAGCAGGCTGTATTTTTTTAACCATCACCGGCGTCAACTGTCCTCAGAACGACAGACTTTACACCAGTGATTCCTTCTAGAAGGCTCAGAATACTCAGGCTTGAATGTTCCACTCACCTGCTCTTTCTACTAGTAGCGGGATCACTGGCTTTGCTTCTTATCCATTTTCGGCGTCATCCGTCCACAGAACGACAGACTTTTCAACAGTCCAGCCTTCTAGATGGCTCTAGAATACTTTACACATTTCTAGAATGTTCCACTCACCTGCTTTTCCTACTAATAGCAGGTTCACTGGCTTTGCTTCTTTCTTATCCATCTCTGGCGCTATCCGACCACAGAACAACATACTTTTCACCAGTCCACCCTTCTAGAAAGCTCTAGAATACTCTAGAACTTTCAAGAATGTTCCACTCACCTGCTCTTTCTGCTAGTAGCAGGATCACTGGCCGTGCTTCTCTCATTCTTATCCATCTCCGGTGTCATCCGTCCACAGAACGACAGACTTTTCACCAGACGTTCCCTTTTAGAAGGTTCGTTGGTTCTCCTCAGACGTAGCTTCAACCGCTTGCGACGTAGCCAGCATTGCTTGTCGTTTGCTTCCACGCATGAGGTGCAGGCTTCTGTCATTGTGTTGGTGCTTGAAACGTGGCCCTGGTGGGAGAAAGTTACAAGTTATTCTGCTGTATTGGCTCATTAGTTAACCAAGAAAATAAACAAATCATTTACAATATTGTTCTGTTACGGATTCTTAAGGGGCCTGCGGATGATGATTTGCCCATACAAACGTACTACCAAAATGATTTGTAATTCGAGCATAATTTCCACCATGTCATGTTGATTTTTGTATACGAATAGTATATATCTAGGTCCCTGGTTGTTTTTTTCTTAATAATACACACCTATAACTGAATATAATCAAAAATATGCAAAATCGAATTTTGCATATTTTTACGTCGAAAATGACATGTTTTCGTCCTATTTGTTTTAAATTAATAACAACAATACCGTACGTTTTATTTGTTAAGGAACATAGCTTATATTGTCTAGTTACAGAATAACAACACAATGTCGAAGATACAACAAGTTTTCAGTCATCATTTTTGGTATTACGGAACATAATAATTCACGAATTGAAGTTGCGAGCAGCTGTCGCCGGATTCTTAATGGATCTTGTTCTTGGAAACCACATCATGCCCCTAAACAAGTTATAAGTGTCTAAAGCAACTGAGGTATTATAATGATGAGGTATTCCTTATATTTATTATTATTTATTGAGACAAGTCCAATAAACTACTGCATTATCAAATTCCGCTGTCGGATTTTACTCATTGCTATGTAAAGGAACCCCAATCCCAAGCCCATAGCATAGTTTCCCAAAATTGTATAATGTTCTAAAACTTTGTAAACAGTGTAAAATACAATATAATTATAATATTGTATATCGAAAAAAAATTGCAAGGGGAAGCGAATAAAATCTAGGGGGTTTTAAAGACGCAAATTCAACTGGCATTTGAAAGACTAGCAATTTTGTATTAGAGTCCAAGATTCACTTTGGGTTACTGAGTCACAAGAGTAAAGCCTGGAGTTGGTCAGTAATTGGTCAATCGACCACGGGCGTGCTGCGTTGCCAGCTCGCCTCTTGCTTCTTCATGTTCTTGGTCACCTAGGCGACTTGACGCTTGAATGCCCCAATTGGTGGTCTAATGCCTTAGACGGTGTTTTACCCAAAACCAGTGTGATCCGCTAGGCTCTTAGGATTAGAATGGAAAATACAAAATATTACCAACCTGTACAGTAGTGGAACTCCCTCTAAGCTTAGAATTCGAATTAGCCGGAGTTACTCTCTGTGGGGAAGCGAGGGTGTTCAACGCAGACTCAGATATAGACATGTTGTGAGACATAGCAGCAACGTCGCCCGCCGTGGGAGTGGCTGCGAGGCTGGCGTTGGTCGTGAGCTGAGAGAGACAGGAGACTGACCACGGGCGTGCGGCGTTGCCGGCTCTTTTCTTGCGGAGAGTCACCTGAAAGGACGGTTTGATTAACAGCGATCTGTTATGTTATCATCGGTGTGAATTCAGATGTCGCCATAACTAAATTAAATTATTTTGCGGCACTAAGAATGATGCCATCCTTTTAATTCGATTGTTATGAAATATTCCACGAACTTTCAAGAAAGTAGCCAAAATGGTAATCCCTTAAGTGTTATCTACCTTAGCATGATGTGTAGGAGTGACCGTGCAAGTAGAAGTGCTCATGTCCATAGAAGAATGCAGGTTTCGTTCTTCGGAGGTCAGTGAGTTGTCCACTTCGCTCTCTGTGGTGTATTCTCCCGAGGCGTCGTAGCTCTCTGTACACTGAAATGTAAGAAATAAGGTTTTAATCCTGACTGGTCCATAAGAGGTACCGCAAAGAGTGGAATGAACTTCCTGCCTGCGTCTTTTTCCCCTTCCCCTTTCCTTCCTTTACACTACAATCTCGGGGTCTTCTAATATCTTTATTAGCACATCCCGTTTTCCGGATAATAAAGACCAATTAGATATTAGAGAAAGAATATTCTATTTATTGGTTCACAACAAAAGAAAACAGAAAATATTATAAAAACCTAATGAATAATTGTCACATACGTACTTCAAATCTGCAGTTAGCTCAATTGTAAATTTTAAATACTAATTCTAATTTGTTTCAATTATTTGATTATAATTTTCTTTATTAATAAAGAATATAGGTCCTGCGTCAGCTTATTTATGCCACAAAAAGTTGGGTAACGTTGGTTTTCTAACAGGACCTTTGGTGCGTGCGTGTCTACACGGCTGTCAGACCATTGGTGAAATTGAGCTCAGACTCTATTAGCCTAGTAGTATCATCATCATCATCACCAGCCCACATCAGTCCACTGCTGGACATAGGCCTCCCCTAATGAGCGCCATAGCGCCCTGTCTTCAGCTTGCCGCATCCAGCATCTGCCAGCAGTCTTTCGCAAATCGTCATCCCACCTGGTCGGAGGGCCTAGCCTAGCCTAGTATACCAATTCAGATTGGTACACTAAGCGGCTAGGCTCCAACTTGAACGATAAAGTAACTGTTTCCAAAAGAAGGTACTTATCATAAACTGACCTGATTCATCTGATCACATTTGTTCCCCTCCGAGCTCTGATTCAACCACTCTTTGATCCTGGACATCTTATTCCTACTCGCGCTCTTCTCCTCTTCAAATGATAGCGGCTTGAAAGCCCTACACTTCTTCTTCAACTGAGCTTGAACCTGCTTCTGCACCAACTCTTCAGCCTGATTCACCAGCCTGACTATATCCTCGCTTCTAGTCTGTTCCAATTTTAAAAGATCTGGTGTTGACGCGTCGAGTTTACTCTTGTCTATGGATAGTTCGCATTGTATTTCCACGGATGAGGTCATAATGTCTGTAGAGTCTTCGTTTGCTATTTTTCCTCCGACGTATGTCCATTCCTCTTCTGATGACTCCTCTTGACTCTTTTCTGTCTCCATCATTTGTCTGTCAGAGTCTGTATCGTGGTGTTTAAAGTAGAATGTGGCTAGGTGCTTAGACTTTCTGTCTGTTTGGTTGAATTTCGATGAGTCTTTTGGTTTCTTTCGTTTGATGACTGTTGGTGGTGTTCTGAGTCTTTCTTCGAAGTGGTTTAGCTCCAGCCCTGTGAAAGATGAAACTGAATTAGAATTGTTGGTAGATGTTTGTTTGCTTTGAAAGAATTTCAAAACAAACTGTTGATATTCTTGTAAACAATGATCGAACTGAATGTTTTGAAATTTTATTTTGGTTTAGGTCTGGTTCAGCCAATATTGTTTTACCAAGACTAGAGATCATTGTGCACCTTTTGCGCTCTGTGAAGTAATGAATCTATCTTAGCAATATGTGATGTAAATAAGTAGGTAGATAGACTATACATTACATATGACGATAGCATTAATCTGTGACAATGGTTGCCAGCCCAATAGGCTATTTGACTACATTAAAAATTAGATCCAAATTATTTTCATCCTAGTCAGTGACAACGTAACAAAGCACATTTTTTGATGTATGATCACGTGACCGAAAACGCTCTGCGTTTGGTTGGATCGATGGTGACGTTACACTATTACAGATTACAGTGTAAATGAGTTCTTCTTGTTTGCTGTGGCGTGTGACGTCATTGCTCAGAGCTCGGGAGCCATAACAAGGATTATCGTTTTAGCGCGCCATTATGCCTTTAAAATTAGTTTTTATAACTAATACCTTGAAGAAATATTTATTACTCTTTGCATTATTTTTATCAGATAATACGTTAGAATTATTTCCCAATAGTAGTCAAGTAGCCTATTACCAGCAGGGTTTGCTTGTAACGGCAATTAAAAAGTTCTCATTGAACTGGTCCTTACCGTCAATCTGGTCACCAGCCGGTACAGTCTGGTCTGTGCTCCTGGTGTCCATATCCTCACAGGTTCCCGGCACCCGCCGATCGTCCGCCATCTTGTATTCCGATCGCGTCAGTTCCGATTCGCAGTCCGATCCGAATCCTCGCCAATTGTAGGTTAGCGCATATTCTTGTTCCTCCTGGAAAAGAAACGAAAAGTTTGGTCATTTCAATTTTATTTTTAAAGAAGAATGTGTCTCTCTGCCTGAAAGTTTTCGTTGATACTTCTACTTGGTCTTTAGAAAACTCTTAGCTTTAGGTTCTTCACTCTTAGCGTTAGTTTATGTTTAGGTATACGATCCACATACAGAGGTTTCCCAGGACCTTCACCACGACATCGGTATTCTTTGGTGTTATGACCACGCTGCGCTATCCGGAATGTGGTATTTTCTAAAATGGTAACTCTCGAGTGTATCAATCATCCCGTGACCTTTACTGTTTTGCTGTAAGGCTTTCTGATTTCGTCTCTTTTTTAAAGAAAAAAGGGAATTGGTAACTAAAATTCCCCGATTTAGATAAGTTATATCTCTCTAATTCCTTACCTCAGATGCAGATTGTCTGCTATCCGTAGAAAGGTCCCGAGGTCTGGCATTGACAGGAGTTCTCTGTCTTCTCGGAGACCCTCGTCGGCTGAGTCTCGGATGCTTCAGCACTGGCTCGTCGTCGCTGTCAGTTGCTGCTTCTTCTGACACTGCAGCCTGGAAGGATGAAAATATATGTTAAAGCGGAGACAAATGAAGAATGAGAGTGTATTTGGTGGTTTCTCTGTTTTGTGGGTGGTTTTGGTTTTTTCTTGTCCTTCTGGGATAATAGGTTATTGACAAAAGTATTCTGTCTGTCTGTATTAAAGGGTCCTTTATACTTGACTGTCAAATTAAATATTGATACTCAGTACTTAACTAGACAGTTTTTGAACGTGAAAACACACACAGTTGTACAGTTTAAAGTGATAATTTATACAGACTAGTTGAATTAAATCGAAACCATTAATAACTTTACAAAAGAAATCAATAACAACGGTCACACACAGCGACAAATATTTAAACCCAAACCATTACATAATTCAATTTTTCAAAGCTATTCATAAAAACAAGGCACCAATAAATGTCATTCCATAAAATCTCTACGAAATTTATGGTCGGAAATAATCACATAAATTTATGGAATAATGAAATAGATTATCTGTTTCTGTGGTCGCTTTCGACCACTCGGTTAAAAATTCAATTTTACCGACACGCGACCAAACTATCTAACCCTTTGATATTAACGTAATTGGGTTAATAAGAGCAAGTAGGGGACATAAATAATACCCTTCAGTCTCATAGAACACTGTTCTATTTCGAAGTTTTGTTAAAGGTCAACGTTTTGAAATAGTATCTAATTCAGCTACCTGAAAATATAACATAGAACATAAGGTCAGGCTAAATGATTTAGCGTACGTTGCCTGTAAATTGTTGCTCCAGGAAAAATAGTTTAAACTACTGTCTGGTATTTGGTAGTGAGCTTGAGTACACAATTCCTTTTGTCAAAATTTTGTGTGACTTTATACATTGCAGTCCAAAATGGGCCCAATAATGCGGTTGTATTAAGTGACAAAAAAGTGCTCCGATCATCACCAAACGATGCAGTTAGCTTAATACAATTAGCCCGGAACCCGTCGATATACAATTCTATCACCACAAATAAAAACTGCCTATCCGATACATAAGAACTAGCAAGGACTATCGATTCGTAGTTTTAAGACTTATTCAAAGCAGACTTCAGACAGGCTCCATGCGTCCAAATGCAATCCAAATGCAATGACCTACATCTCTAAATATCTACTTAATTGACTCAGTACTTTTCTAGTAGTTTATTCCAGAAACATCAAATTTCTCGAACTGACTACTCCTAAACTTCATTCTTTGCTCATAACAAAGACTGTTTTCCTATTAGCTAATCCAATGACACCCAAATCTGATCAAAAAAGACATAATCTGATCAACTAGTAATATCCATACACAATAAATAACTTACTAAGATCACAAAGAAAGACTGTCCCTTACGTTCAGTCACACCCTTAGGGTTAGTTAGGGTAAACTCAACAAGTCGATTGCCACTTAGGGTTTCGCAATGTTTGCAAACCTCGGTCCCCCTCACACCGGGTGGCTGATCACCCATTGTTAAAACACTTGAGAATAGCAATAAATAACAACTTTCGTGGGAAAGGCTTATTAATTTTACGAATAGTAGTTTATTTGTATAGAAGTTGACGTTTTTTCTCAGGCGAGAACTGAATGTGACTGAAATGAGGAAGGAAAATGGAATTAGTTACAATGTGAGAATAGAGGATGTTTATAAATTATATTTGCGTCAGTCATTCATATGTTTTAATATGTCCGTCTGTGATTTCTAGTAAAATGTGTCGAGTTTTCGGAAATAGAGATAATTTCAGAATCGTCAAGTAGTTAATTACGAGAGTATCTAGGAATCATATTTTATCTTTAACTGAAAGTCACCAACGATAAATAAAATAAAGGTTGTATTTATTCAGCGCAATAAAGTGAGTTGACAAAGGCTGATGGTGATGAGTGATGTGATGACACTACACACTTCTGACACCCTCAGACACCTCGGGTCACCTGATGGATAGTAGTTGGTTACCTGACTATGGCGTGCATTTCGAGAGCCAATAGTCCAAGTGACACCGCCTCGATAGCTTTTAGAGGAGTTGCCAGCGTCGCTCATACGCCTTGGCAAAGAATTGACTAGTGTCGTCACATAGCTGGGTACACTACACATACACACCTGGCTATTGAACATCGTGATGCACGCTTTCAAGAGATATTGCCATTCGAATTCATTCGATAGTCGTCAGGTAGAGAAGGTGTCAACGTCGCTCGCACGCCTTGGCAGAGGACTACTGACCTGTGACGTCACACGGCTAGTTACACTACACATACACACCTGGCTATTCACCCTCGTGATGCACGCCTCCAAGTGACACTGCCACTCGATAGCCCGCAGGTAGAGGAGGTGCCAGCGTCTCTCGTACGCCTTGGCGGCGTCACACCCTCCGCAGAGACGCACCACTGAGCTCACGATCCTTCTGTGACATTCCACGTCCTTCTGCAATACCTGCAAGTAAAGAGAGGTTCGTTAAAAATGCAAAAGACCTTAATAAAAGTCCGCGTAGTAACGCGGCAATTTTCATAAAGCATTTTCTAGCAACATGCAGAGATGTGCAAATCTAGCTCTTAGCTCTTAGTTTACAACGAAAATCATATTATTTAATTTGATGAATCTGCCTTCAAAACATTGGAAAATTTTCGCTACACGCTCCACACTGTCATCACGCAGAAGTAGAGCTTATGCTACGTGAAATATCCAGCTCCAAACAAACATTTTTTATATTTATAGAAAACTCTTCAAATTATTTTGAGAAGGTGAAAACTTTAAACGTGTCGTCGATAAAAATATTTGAATCAAAAGAAGAATAAATATCTTGGAAGCAAGATTACTGGCGTAGCAACAACAAGATAGAGAATCAGAGAACAACTTATTGCATCACAATGACGATAAGTAGATCGAGATATTGATAGTAATCAAAGAAAAACCGGGTGTAGACCAGGAGTAGATGGTAAGACTTGTAACTTATCGAAGACTATTTAGAAGCAAATGCATGGTATGACCTTGAGAACCAATTTAATGCTTTTCAACCGACGAAATAACGAAGGAGGTTCTCAAGTCGACGCGTATATATATATATTTTATGTTAGACCACGCAAATTTTTTACAGAGTTGTCCGATTTTGATAATTCTCTCATTACTGTCTAGAGAATGATCCCGAGGTGGTCCTAAATGCATTTTATTAACGAGGGATTAGTATTTATCCTTAAAAAAAACACCCTAGCAACCACCTAATCCGACAGTTCAGACATAGATGAATACTATTTACCGAAATTTGAATTCAGTTTTTAGTTTTTAAAACAGGCCAAATTATAAAGATTTCATTCATAATCATAATCTACAGCCAGTGCTAGTTCACGGCTGGACATAGACACACTAAAAAGAGATCAAAACGAATGGTCGAAATGAAAACCATAAGTATAAGATGACACTTTTTCAGCTTGACAGCTGAAAAATACAACGTAGCAGAAAACGGAACTGTACCATCCAGATCTATTCCCAAGAATGTTATTCCACACAATAAACCAATGTTGAAGCAGCGGCGAGGTCGATTCAGAGCAAGCAATCATACCAACAATGGCGGTGCCTTTTTGATGGAAAAGAAAAAGTTTCAAAAAGCGAACAAAGGGCGGAACGTGCTCCGGTAGTTGCGCACGCGTTGATCTATGACACAGTGGAGAAACGGAAGCAGTAGGTAGTAATCAAATAAATGGTCCGTCCACAAATTAAAAACTAAACGTGGTAAATAGAGATACGTTTATTGACACAACAGAGATACAGCACAGAACAGAAAGGAGGAAAAATATACAATAGTTGCTAGACCCACAGACTAGATACAAGAGAGAAATAAGCTTGTTAAGTGAGCAGGCAGGCGAGATTTTTATGCCACAGGAAGGATAGTAGCTCAGAACTACTGGGAATAAGCGGTTTACGACCATGTGTAATATTTATCTCATACCCACGTTCTAAGCGAATAAACAATTTGAAGTTGAGTTTTACAATCATTTTGAGTTTTCAGTTGAGCTACCTGTAGGTTGTTTGCAACAGTCTGCAGTTGGCTCAATTTTAAATACTAGTTTTAATTTAATTCTATTATTTGATTGTAATTCTTTTTTAATAAAGAGATTTTTGTATTAATTAGAGATTATTTAAAGCTTAATAAGTAGTGAGTTTCTCTTCTGTATGTTATCTCACTGTGTCAGTAGCTACCATTTGCTGATACAACGGTATTTATTCTATTGAAAGCGTTTTTCACAATGATTTTATGATTGGTATCAGTATCACTATTATACACATCGATGGTTATTGCGGTAAAAATGATTGTAAATTTAATAGAATAGACAAAGTAAAGCTTTAAGTTTTTGCAATTGGGTACAAAAAGTAGAACAGGCACGTTATTAAAAGTCACGTTACCTTCCTGCGTTCACGCCTAAATGGCTAAACGAATCATAATGAAATTCGGCAAGGAGGTAAATGGTATCCCGGTGACAGACATAGGGGACGGACATACTTGAAAAGCGCATGCGAAAAAGCTAGTGTAAAAAAAATATAACTATAAAAATATTGAATACATTGAGGGTTTAAAATAATGTATTATATTGAATTAATTCCGCCTAAGCACAAAAGATGTAATCCCAACGCGATTGTATTTAATCATGTAAATCTTTATACTTCGAATTTTTCCACGGTATATATCTCCAGCGCTTGGACCAATCCGAGTCTCAGTGCGGAAAATAGAGTACACACAACATAACATAACATCTCCAGCGCTTTTCTCATCGACCAGGCGATCCGGTCTGGTCGACTGTAAAAGTATTTATGCTGTCTGGAACCCTCCTCGTTATACATTGAGTAGTCCAAAGAACCTAAACTTTCAAAAACTTTTTTCCTAAACAATGTTGCGTGCGGTAACGTTCTAGAGTCCGCGCCACCACTGGTCTTACGGCAAAAACGGGAACTAATTCCGATCACGATAGTGAGTTATTGGATATGAACGATTTTGACTGCCTCTTAGACAAGAAGAGCATAATTACTGTATCAAGATATAGGTAGGTAAATCAAAACGAAATAAATACAAAATATTTATTTTATTAACTATAGTTCCGCGACAGTAGCGCCGCGTCTTTCGGACTTCAGTAGTGGCGCGGACTCAAATAAGTTTTTAAATTGGTTATATGGCAACATCTAAGGCAATAAGCATCTGTATCAGCAAGAAGGTATAGTCCTCAATTGCGTTAGCAGGAAATAATTTGTAAAATCTGTCGGCAGATTTGCTTCCTACATTTCCCAACCACTTTCATTCCAATTACACGACAAACGCAACTAGAATCAAGACGATCTATAAACCACGATATCCATCCATACTTATATAATAATAAATGCGAAAGTAATTCTGTCTGTATGTCTTTCTGTCTACCTGTGTCTGTTTCTCTGCCTGCGTAACTTTTTCACGCCTTACGGCTGAACGGTTCTTAATGAAATATGGCAAAAAACTAGAGAGAAGTTACCCTAAGTAGAACATAAAGCTAATTACATTTTTTATGCGTCAAAAAATTAATATTGAAAGGATAAGGATATGCGATAGAAGATTGTATGGATGTGGCGACCTCTGTAGTTAAAACATTAAAATGAATAGGTAAGTCTAAAGTTTAGACGTGGCGTATGATTTAGTTAGACTCTAAATCATAACACTATTATTTTAAATGAGAAAGCTTGGTTCGGATGGATGTTTGTTACCTTTTCATGCCAAAACTACTGATCAACTCGGGCAGAAATTTTGCATACAGGTAGTTCTAGGCCTGAAATAAAACAAAGGCTACTTTTTATCTTTTTTTTACCATAAATCAGTTCCCATGGGATAGAAATAACCTAAAAGAACGCGTGGGAAGCCGCTGGCAGAAACTATTTATACCTATACGGTTTTGATAAAAAGTGTTATAAAAGGTACTATGGCCGTACTATTTGTCAGGAAACACAAAAATCTCTTTAAAACCAATCACGACATAAACAATGAGTATAACAGACGGAACAAAAATAAAATAGTATTACCGCCATCCAAACTTGAACTAGCAAGACTAAGTCCATACCACAGACTATCTAGAATATATAACAAAATACCTGAATGCATAAAAAACGAGGACAAACATGCACTTTTTTGCAAAAAGCTAAAACAATTTTTACTAGATAAGTGTTACTATTCCGTGAACCAATTTAATATGGACAAACTGACATGAGAATTAAATTAAGGACATCATAAATAACTGACATTCTGACTACTAGTATAAGTTTTAAATTATCAAATTTGTGTATGCATGCCAAAATTA
Source organism: Eupithecia exiguata (assembly GCA_947086465.1). Taxonomy (NCBI): domain Eukaryota; kingdom Metazoa; phylum Arthropoda; class Insecta; order Lepidoptera; family Geometridae; genus Eupithecia; species Eupithecia exiguata. Next base: position 4,183,173 of record OX352246.1, read on the forward strand.
ATTTTACTTCCAATTTTAAATTTTTATTAATATTAGTTTGACATTTCTTTTATTCAATCAACTATTACCTATTGTATAAAGTGCCTTAATTTTTGCAGTGCCCTTACAGGGTGCATGTACTGACCACCTACACCTAACCATTCACATAGACTAAGAATGAATTGTACGTACATGTAAGCAAATAAATAAATGAAATTGAAGGTAAGTAGTGTGAATAAACCCCATCAGCATTGCTATACAGCGGGGCAATGCAGCTAGCGTCTTGGGCACGCTTTCGACTGGTATTGATATGGATCAGTTGAGGTACTTGTAGATTGTTTGCAGCACTCTGCAGTTAGCCCAATTATTTCAATTGTAAATACTAGTTTCAGTTTAATTCTATTATTTGATTGTAATTTTCTTTGTTAATAAAGATTAAGAAACTTAAAAAAACCCCAGGAAATGAAATGACATACTATATGCCATTCAGTAGTGGACCATTAGCTTGTGGAGGAAAGAGCTGTTCAGTAGCAGCGCGGGCGAAGCCGTGGTAAGAAGTTGGTTATTATTTCGTAAGGGATCCAATCTTGAATAATAAAATATGGTACCATTGTTGGAGAGATCTCATCTCGTAGGCTCATTAGGAAGTTGTTTCGAGATGAACTGATATCGAAAGGGGTCATAGATATCGACAACCGAAAGTACCTGCTTGATAAGTCATAAAGATTTCAATAAGATTCCACTAAGATTACGATGATTGGATGTTTTACATGAACTATTCATTTCAAAGGTAAATAAGTAAATAAAATTAAATAAATAATGCTGGACAATAATAATTCACACAGCATTATAATTCATAATTCTTTATTGCACTAAAAATAACCAATTTTGAAACCTTAAACAAGGAGAGGTATCGCAAAGGCGAGCCTAACCCTAAAAAGAGTAGGTACGGCATTATCTAGCCCCAAGCTAAGCAGAGCTTGTGTTATGGGTAATAGACAACTGATATATACCCGTATAGCGTGCCTATAAGGCCTCCGGTTGATATAGCAGCTATCGTGTCATAAGCTTGAGAGTAGTAGGAGTAAGACATAATTTATATTAGAGCAAGCCGTGTCCGGGCCGGGCCTAAGCCGGGGCGGGCCGAAGCAGTTAGTACGGAGAAGTTAGTAGAGGGGTCCGGACGGGACGCACGGATCATGCACTGTTCAATATAAACTGCTTCATACAAAATGTATGTACCGTTTCAAATCCGTACCCCGTCCGGACCACGTACACGGTGCGCCCGGGCACGGCGTGGTCTTACATAAATCATCCCTAAAACGCTCGAAAAAAATCTGTATTTACTAATATATTAAGTGTGAAAGTATGGTGGATGAATGTTTGTAACTTCTTCACGCGAAAGTCACTGAACGGATCGGGCTGAAATTTTGCCTTGATGTAGGTCTAGATTGTAAAACATTGGGCTTTTTATCCCATCAAAAGATAGAGAAACCTTAAAACGTTACCATAGAACAAGAATTAGACAGCTAGATCTTTGTTGACTTAGAATAAGGTATGAAACTACTTATTACCCCGGAAAAAAAGCGTCCGAAGTCGCAAGCCGAAACTAGTACAATAAAAGAAGTACAAGAATAACAAATTTAAAGTCAGAGGCTGTTTGTTCAAAGTTGAAGATTAAACAGTAGCTACTCGGTCTATTTGCTCTCGAAGACTCGAAGAATTTCAACAAGAATTTCGTAGTATTCTTAGAAATCAGACTGTCAATATTTGGATATCAACTGTTTGAAATGTATTCGTAAGTTCTGAGTTATTAAAATCAACTGATATATACCCGTATATAATGAATTATTATCGTGATTCAACAGAACAGCACCAGGTATAATATACCTGGTGCTGGTGTGGTGGTAACCAAAATTAGAGATGTAATAAATAGAAATATCTGAGGTGATGTGATTAGTGATTCACAAAATATCCCCGCCCCATATTTCTTCCGTTTTCGCGGCGGCTGTTTAACTAAATCCCGCCATAGCAAATACTTGCCGAACCAACCCTCTTAGATATCTAATTTAAAAGGAATTCGGCAATCAATTCTAACCACATCAGCACGCAAAATGTCAAGAGGTGGCGTGCCGAGTCAAGGTTCCTTAGTGGTTGTAAGTTAGGAAGATTACTCGATGGCATTTCGCACATCCTATCGTGATATGTCGAGTGGATATAATGTGACAAGGACATCTACCACCTATTAATGGTATAATAGTGAAGTGCATCTTTAAGTAAAGATGTCAATTATTTGTTAGCAAGCCAACTTTGAAATTGTGTTTAAGCGTCTGTCTACCAGTTAGCTACTGGATCGTCAGCGACTTCTCATGAGTCCATTTCAGCATGAAGGAAATCAATAATGTGGAATAAACTTCAAATAATGTGTGTCTTGTCCGTGTTGTTTAAAGATAAATTCAAATTAAAATCTGTTTCAATAGGATTCTGTCTGGTTCTTCCTTTAAAGTTTCTATTTGGTTATCAAGAATATTTTATCTTCAAAATTGTGTAATTCTCGATAGACTCTTGCTCAGTTAAGTTTTTTTTAACTACTACTAAAGTAATTTGACAATCGGTAGTCGTGTTCGGTGTTCCAAACTACAGACTACTGACGAAATAACTGACAATAACATTGCGCAAGAGTGGGCATTAGTCGCTCACGATTCCATTATGACCGGCTTTAGTGCTTTTGTTATTTTCGTACCACTTTGCTGGAGATGCGTCTTGAATTTCTCATTTTGAAAAAGTAGAAGCAATCAGAATTCGTACCCACCAAATTGATATCACTATGTTTTCAAAATGCCTACTTATAATTTAGAACTAGTATTCAAATTTGAATCGGTGTAGAATATTTACTGAAGGTAAGTTTTGATTGTTCTATTTTCTAACACTCGAAGTGAAAAGTATTGTTTTTCACGCGCGTCAAAACCACCCATATCTCGGTCTTGTCATCCTCCCTTGCTACGCTCGGGAGTATAAACAACCTCGTCTATAATGAAGTGGTTTGGTTCCTTGGTTAAAATATACTATTAAGCACCAGGAATTGTAAGTTAACACATACTTTGTTGTGGTCTATCCACAACAAAGTAGCTGTTAACTTACAATACTGTTGCAACAAACAAAGCTCAAGGAACAGGACATGTCATTTACAAGCCATTGTCCATTTTGCTTTATGGATTGCTAGTTGTAGGATAAGTTTTAGGACCTTATAAAAGACTGAAAGCAAACAATAGTGTGAGTACCTACGTAACTAGTAGATGAGTAGGTGCGAGCTATTAAAATCAGAAGATCCAATTGGCTGACAAGAGTCAGTCAAGAATTGTCATGGGTTGTCATGGAATCTACTCTTATCAAGGAATTTTTGTACTAACTAGTGGACTCTTATTTAAATAATAACAACAGACAAGCTGGACAAAATGTGTTCACTTCTACAGGGTGGAAAGAATCTATGGGCCCTGGAGGGGAACTACCTTAAATCCTTTAGCTAGCTCATTTAACTGAAAGGAAACATTCCTTATTTTTAAAAAGAAACATTCAAAGATTTTCAAAAAATTCCTTGTCTCATTTGGGAATCGAACCAACTAAAAATTAAAAAAATAAACCCTCGCTTTTTAGTTACGCGAATCAGTAGGATTATTGTTCAGGATAAAAAGAAAGAAATAATAATAATAGTACTGGACAACTCACACAGCATTAAATAAAAACAATTTATTCCCAAGTAAATTGTAAACAAAAAGATTTTCGAAAATCTGTAATAAGAAGTGGAAAGCTATGAAAAAATCACTATTGCATAATACCACTTTAGCAATCCCCTGTCTGAAGTCCAAAGCTAATCAGCGGCCCAACCACTCCATTTCAAGGCCCTTTAAACCAACAATTATTTCATTATTTCCCTTACAAAATCGTGCCACTTATACCACTGACTATATATCTATATCTATCGTAACAAAGCTGCAGAACAATAATTGCAGTGTCGTAATCGCAATAGTAAATTGCTTTTATACAGTATGAATATAGCTTTGAAACAATACCGAAATATGATGTGTTTTCTTTGTTATTGACAGCGGTGATTAAGACATTCGTTATAGTTAAAGAGAAGATGAAGCAGCTAGATCAGATCATATTTATGAAAGTTCCTCAAGCTTTAGCTGGATTCAACACACAGTTCAGTTTTGTTGACGTATAAAATTGTGCACACTTGGATATAAAAACCACAAGACAGAGGATGCTGCCAAGAACAATAATAGGAGGCCTGTACTCAGCAATGGGTGACATAAGGGAAATATGTGATGAAGCTGAAGCAATGTGAGTGAGCATACCAGCATCTTACATATTCAGGGAAGAAGCAGATGGCGATACTTTGTGGCAGAGGGCAAGATCCACTTCAGGGTTGATGGGCCAGGATAGTAAAATTGACATAGAATTTCAGAAAAGGCACGAATAGAGTAAATATCAAGACTAAACCAGCTGCTACATAGTTAGGTGGTCATGTGGTTATGAATAACACCATACTAGGCACGTGGCTGTAATTTCGAGCGGACAAGATAATTGGCGGCTATCCTACGTTTTAGCAGTTTGCAATTAAGAGAAGGGTCTAACAAGACACGTAACGCTTTCTATAACAGCTCAAGGAAGTGTGAAATGGATTTCAAAATCTGATCTGACAACGTAATTTATCTCTAGAAACATGCTTTCACACTTAGTAGGTACGGTACCTACAGCTACACTGAGATTATGATCGGAATGGTCAGTAGCATTGAGGGACCGAGAGTTACATATTCATCAGAGAAGGACTTGGGGCCTATAGACAAAAGAGCACATAGTAACCTTAATACTTAGGGCTTATAGATAAAAAAGCACATTGTCAATCTTAATATAATGTTCAATCTGTGTTACCGAGGATACTCTCGTTACCGAGAGTTACCTATTCATCAGAGAAGGACTTGGGGCCTATAGACAAAAGAGCACATAGTAACCTTAATACTTAGGGCTTATAGATAAAAAAGCACATTGTTAACCTTAATATAATGTTCAATCTGTGTTACCGGGGATACTCTCGTTACCGAGAGTTACCTATTCATCAGAGAAGGACTTGGGGCCTATAGACAAAAGAGCACATAGTAACCTTAATACTTAGGGCTTATAGATAAAAAAGCACATTGTTAACCTTAATATAATGTTCAATCTGTGTTACCGGGGATACTCTCGTTATCCCTGGACCTCCCTAACGATGGAATGCGGCTTAAATCGGTTGCGAACAGTCGATGGATGATGACAGCTTAGGATCGTTTTTTGCGGCGTTTTTGGTGGTCTTTGTTTAGCAGCGGACTGAAAGATCCTAGAAGCCTAGGTTCCACTATCATGAGGTCACATCATCATCACATATGAGTGGACGAATATGGATTGAAATGATGATGATTACTTTAGTACTTATCTCGAACGAATCACAGCGATTTAGTAATTGTAATTGACGAATTACGTAAAAAGTCAGCGAAGAAATCTGGAAAAAGGCCAACCACTTTCCTACATGGCGAATGACATAACACTTATAACGAGGTAATAAAGCCTTTTATACATTGTCATAATTCAAGGTAACGCATGCCGCAGAAGTCATCGGCCGGTCCGACGAATTTAGTCGAAGCTAGTCGGAAATAGCCGAAGGTGGACGGAAATATCCGAACGCGCACATGCCTGACTTTCAGCATGCTTTCGCGTGGTCAATGACGGTCTGAAATAGAAAATATTAAAGATATTTGTACGATATACAGATTTTTTTATGTCTCCGTCTTCAATTCAATATCCTTTCTAACAATCATGGACAAAAAAAAATGTCTCCCCTATTTCTAAACTAAACACTACATTATATTATAACCAATGATTATAATGTACTATTAAACTTTGCCAGCCAATAACACCAAATTAGACATGCGATTTCGACACATTCCTACAAGTAGGTACAACCATATAAGACACAAATACTTTGCAGGAAACATCGTGCGTGACGCCGGTCGTGAGATATCAATCAGAATGTGTGAAGAAAAACTTAGTGATAGATGGGAACAAATTGAAAAGCAAGGGCATGCATTGTTCGACGATTAAGGAAGCGTCTGCTAATAGAATAGAATAGAGTAGAAACGGTTTTCTAGTCGATGTAGAGAAAAAGGCGGTGTTGAAAATAAGCCAAGATAACACTTTGAACACAGAAAATTCGAGTACATTTTCGGGAGAGATACAAGGAGAAGGGTGGAAAGTGGTAGTGGATGCAAAGATCCACCGGAAATGCAGCCTATGATACATTCCATAGCGAGTTAATTCTCGTCGTCTCGTGTCAGTAAATTCTATACAAATTCTACACATGCTGATTTTTAAACGAAGACGCACAGTGTATGTCATGTTACCTACGATAACAGGTTGATATGATGATAATGATGATAACAGGAAAGCATAAAATAACAAACAACATAAGAAATCGAAGATACCCATTTACGGATAAAACATCACTCTCGGTGAAAATCTAATCAACGACTTTCGAGAAAACCTAACGATGAAAGTCGAAGGCTCAATGCAGGGAAATACCGTTGAAGTATTTATTGTGGAATGCATTTGATGTGCCGATGGGGTTAAACGCGGACTTATCCTTCAAGCACTTTACTATAAACAAAGAAAATTCGAACCTAATATTAGAACTAGTATTTATCATTGAAACAATTGAGCTAACTGCAGACTGTTACAAACACTCGAATGGTAGCACAACTGATCCATATTAATACCAGTCTGAAGCGTATCCAAGACGCTGCTGGCTGTATTGCTCCGCGCTATATGGTAATGCTGATGCGCTGCGCCATGTTTCTATGTTAATAACCTACTAACTATCGTTTTCCGTTAAAAAGTTTATGTGTCATGTCATGTCAACAATAGAACGTACCTATGAGATTTACCTAATATCTTTATCATCTCATAAGCAATTAGGAATTATTTCTCTCTGACGATGCGGCCTTTTTCCCCCATATCCGCTATTATCATAGTCTCTAAAAAGAAGTTTATTGATTGTTGGAGAAGAAATTAATTTGAACTATTCAGTTTATAATAAAACTTTTGAAACTACCATGGTTATTAACATAAAAGCGTTCCGAAATATTGGCATCTATTGGCAGCTTAAAACTCAAATCATGGTTACTATTCAGTTTATAGGTACTTCAACAGACTAGTTTTAAGAAACAAACGTACGTTTGTTTCTTAAAACTAGTCTGTTCTGTCTTGTCTGTCTTGTGTTGTGTCAGTACATAACTATGACAATATATCAATCAATCAATACAACCGTTATAAATGCATGCTGTCTCCATCTATGGAACGGACGTGAGACTAGTTAACATTAATTATTTTGCAGCTTAGTATATAGACAATTTAATCTAAGAAGCCGTATGGGTCTTTACGATGTTATTAGGGTCAGGTCTACATTATATGATAGACGGACTAGTTTAACTACCGAGTCGCGCACTCATTAAATTAAGTTGTATTCTACTAATACATGTCTATTTTTTTGTTTAAGTTGGCAAACAGGCATACGGCCCGCCTAATGGAAAGCGGTTACCGCAGCCTGCAACGTCAGGGATATTACACGCGCGTTGCCGACCCTTTAAATGTCTTGACCATTTTTTGACCCAACGACTTCGCAAAGAGGTAGGTTGAAATTGGTTTTTGCTGGGGTCGATGACAGAAACTTTAATTATTGAGTAATGAAGTCAAGGTCATTGATCTTTGAGGTAAAGGTCACTGAGCTTTTCTGTGAAAACGTTGGTACTATTACTCCCACCGACGAATTAGCAATCTGTAAGTAAGTAGCGGTCTGGTCAACATAGCACAAGCTCCGCGATCTTCCTCAGCACGCACGCGTGCTCTGAACGTGCCACTCCTACTCTCAGAAATAAATTACTAAGCAAAAAAATTTATCGGTTGTTTCTATTAAAAATTTGAGAGAAGCTTTGTGGGCCACAAACTCGAAGATAAAGTAAAAAATTACATATAAGAAAAAAAAGCCAAAAATACAACTAAACAAATTCATAGAAAAAAGTAGTAGTGAATAGAAAAAGGGCAGGCCACTTTTAACGAGGTACAGACGACAGATGGAGCAAAACGGTAACAAACTGATACCCACTCGATAAAAAGCGCAGGCCAGGCAGACCATCAAAACGTTGGAGTGACGTTAAAGCCAAAGTAGCTGGAGTTACTTGGAGCAGACTAGCTTTGGGTAGAGAAGCATGGAAGGACTAGCGAGGTCCCGGACAAAGTCGTGAAAGCTGACTCATATTATGGGCCCACACAGATGTACAACAGGTCTCGATCAAAGAGGCTGCAAACAATATGATACCTACATATTTAAGCACCGCTTATGGCGCTGGTTTATCGAGCAAACTTTTTACAGCTTTGACGAGTTCATAGGCTTAAAATGACATTTTAAGTTATTTAATATTATAACTTTGTTATTTATCAATAAGATATCTTTTTAATGTTATTTTTGATTGTGTATTATAGCTACAATGTATAAAATCGTTTAGCATAAGTATGTTTAGTACAACCTGATCTGATACGTAACATTTTTGTTATAAAGAACTATTGGAACGGAACCTGGAGGAGGCTTTCACCACTAAAATGGTATTTGCACATAGTACTAAATAGAGAAACTTTATTTTTAAGATAATTTTGTGATGGTGAATAAAGCTCATTTTAATTTATTTACTTTTGTCTATTATATATTATTTTTAAATGTATATTCTGGAAGCCGTTAAATAAAGCCAATCAGAACAACCAGAAAAAGTAACAAATGAACTCGTCTAACCTTTTCTCAGGTACAAGTATAAATAAAGTTATTTCCTATAAGGAGTTGTGTGATGAACTGCGTTCCATTCTCAGACTCGCTACTAATAAAAGTACAGACTTCATTCGAGTAATTTCCGACATTCTTGCGTGTACCGGAACGCAAGTATTTAACTGATTGTAAGGTATTGGCATCAGAGGAAAAAGGTAATGTCACTAGTGTTAATATGGTTTTAGATAAAAAAAAATGTATACAGAAATATATATATTACTAGCTTCTGCCCGCACCTTCGCTCGCATGTTTTCGGTGTAAAAAGTAGCCAATGCCAAATTTCAGCCCAATCCGTTCGAACGTATGGCGTGAAAAGGATACTTAACAAACATTCCAACTTTCGCATTTATAATTTAGTATGAAGCTTCTGCTACTTATGCTCTACCCATAGAAACTGTTCAAAAACTTATGAAAAATTACCAGATTTGAATTTATTTTACTAAAAATATAAAAGTAGGCTTGCAATGAAAAAAATATATGGTCGGCACAGCACTGAATATAGTAAACAATTATGGAACTTCAATGTCAATGATCATGATAGGATTGAGCTTAATCTGCCCGGTCCGTTACTTATTGTGCGCTCGCGCAACTCAAAATCTACTTTAGTACATTGACGTAGAGAATAAATCAGCTTGACTTTAAAGTTATTTGTGGTATAACCCCCATGCCTACTTCTCACAGTCGTGATTGGCGCAAATTAGCCGAGTTACACATTTTACGGTGACATGCTGTGAGATTTCAAGGTTGGTGTTCGTGACCGCCATTTTAACTTTTTTCTATAATAATAAGTTGTATTACAAAAACTAAAAATCATACTATAATAAATATTCCATGATATTGGGACAAATTGTACCTATGACTTAATAAATCTCAGGAATTAAACTTCTAGGGCTCTTGAATCATTCTGTAGGTACTATCACCAAAAATTCCGCCTTTACCCCCTAAGGGTGATTTTTCTGTGGATCGACTAGCAGGTACCCCCGCCCTACTAACTTTTGAACACCAATAGCAGCGGGTTTCGGGGCTCTGTCATATTCATAATCATTTATGTACATAAAATAACCTAAAAAAATCTTCAAAAGCTGCACAAACATAATTTAATTATACATCTTTTTTGTAAATATTTGGATTCTCTCTCAGACAATTTTAGTTTTAAGTTTATGTGAGTTTCATCAAGTATTATTTAGCCTTAACGGCTGTACAAAAATTGCCGTAGCGGACGGTATTTCACGTCCACATGGCGGGGTATTGGTAAAGTTTTCAACTAGCAATAATCGCACCTCGGATTAACCTCATTGGTTACGATATTGCCTCTGCGCAAAGTTAGAGAAACCAAAAAATGGTTCTCGCCACTATCTTTTGCTGAAACGCTTCGATAGCGCGATCTAGGCTCCGTCACCTTTTACTAGCGACATCTAGTTATATTTTGATGCACTATTTTTGCATGACGTCACGTCGCCTTGACTAATTTCGAGCAAGATGTAAGCACATCACGTCATCATCATTATCTAATAAAAAACTTTTATGTACTGATTTAATATAAAAATACTCAATAGCTATTCAAAAATTGTCATATTATCTTAGGTTTGAACTCCACGCCAAAATAGAGATGTCGGAAATGATGAGTAGAAACCATGGGAACTAAGACTTTAAACGGTCACAAAAGATGCAATTAGAAAATTTACAAGCATACAATTAATATGTCTGCAATTAAATACATAAAATTTCAATTATACTCTAACGGGGATCGTAATAACAACATAGGGGTCTAATGTTGTATAAAAGGTATTGTACTTTAAGATTATTTTAATTATGACTCTTGAACTTTTGGTTTTAACTCCACTTGTAAATAATTAGTAAATGAAATAAAAATTATAAGGTTTAACACAGTTAAAGCTAACTGAGGGTTTTGCTAGAATCGCGTTTTTTTACAGAAATAATGTAAATTTTTCACGTTTGTTTTCGACTCCTCGATTTATGATTATAGTTCATTGTAGTTTCCCATATTTTAAGGTTTACAAAACTGTAAGCAAGTAAATCAAAACGAAAAACATAACTTCACACGATAATACAAATTTGCACTTAGGATCAGGGCATCTAGGAAAAGCAAAGATCATTTGGAATATTCTATGCCGTGCAAAGTTATTACGCAACATAAAGCACCGAAGGATAAAACTGATGACTAAGGGCCGAAGTTACAAGATATCTCAATTATGGCGATTAGGCAAAGCAACGGTTTGTGGTCGGCACTCTGCAGGTTGTGCAATGTTTGTCAAAATGCAATGCAATTTGCTAAATTAATACCTAGCACCTACCTACGTACGTAGATCAAAGATTTTGTTTGGTACTAAATATATAATAAACTTTTGTTATTTGAAATTTCTGATGGTTCCTGTACGCTGCGCTGACGTAACTGTATTCCCGCACTTTTGTTATTTGACATTTCTGAAGTATCGTAGTTAAGAAATTCATTTAAACTATATTTCAAAGCTCAACTAGCAAAACTAGCTGCAGTCACGTTCTCCCATGTCCATTTACTAAAGCCTCCACTCCATATTTCGGTTTCATTTGTTTTGCTTCAATCCTATTCGCAACTTGCACCTTAATGTTTCCATCACCATTGAAATAAACAATAATAATTACACATACATAACATTGCATCAGCAAACGCAATCTCTAAGATTTCACGGATTAGCCACGGTTCATTTACCACCCATAGACAAACCACTGATAATCTTTCCACTTGTTACTCGTTACGTCACTTTACAGATTCAATATCATCTACTACACCCTGTGGAATAGCAGCCATAGATGCAGCAGCAGTCTCTATGGATTCCCCAACAGGCTACATTTCACCATTGGTCATGGTAACCTCCGGTGCTTTAGAGATTTGCACGGTTGTCTATAGTTTTCATCTTGATTTTTATGTAACCGCAAAACCATGTTGAGTACCAAGCTCATGGGAAAGATGTTAGACATTCACAATCCCTTCTAAAACCTTGAGTTGGACTAAAATAATATATGGGAAACAAATTTATCAAAAAACCATCACAAATATTAAAGTATCTAGGTCAAGTTTAAGATATTTAATTTAAAAATCTCCTATTCCGAAAAAAATCATTCATCACCAGTAAATACTATTTGATTGAAACTTTCATTCATTGCAAAACAAGCAAATAGTTTTTTTGTGATTGCATGTAATGTAATTATTTATAATCAACAGAACTTTCAAGATGTTTGACGATAAATAATTGCTCAAAGTGTCAGATAATTAAATAAAGTATGAGCGAAAAGATGCAAAATTATATTGTTGCACAACAGGTGATGCAACGATGACAATGTCAATATATTCACACGATGTCTTTTATGCCTTTCTCTAGATTCGCGAGAGAGAGTAAACAGGGAGTTCGTATTCATCATACAAAGTTACAGTACGTTACAATTGCATAACATAAACAAATAAATAAAAGAAGAAACAGGTTCATAAGAGTTTAACGTTTCATGATTTTATTAAGTGTTAAAATAGTTACCTATAAATAGTTATGGAACTGCAAGGTATGATAAATTTATAAACACACAAATTCGGTGGCTTTGGATAAAACCAAAGTCATGATCAACATTGGTCCAATACCGGTCGTCGTACATGGTCCCTTCTCAGACACGTTTCCGAATACACTTACTTCTGGCAGATTCTGCAGTTAGATAAAAACAATTTCGAGAAGGAGGCCAAGAGGAGGATCCAGCTAGGTTGGGTAGAATTTGGAAAACTACGCCGAGTCGTCCCGTCATCAAAACCGCAATGCTTGAAAACAAAAGTTTCTAATCAGTGCGTCCTACCCGTCATGACCTACAGAGCTGAGACGTGGACACTCACGGTAGTGCTGGTCCACCAGTTCATGGTCGCTCAGCAAGCTATGGAAAGAGCTATGCTCGGAGTTTCTCTGAAGGATAGGATTTGTAACGAATACATCCGACAGAGAACCAAAGTTATCGACATAGCTCTATGAATTAGCAAGCTGAAGTGGCAGTGGGCCGGCCATATCTCGCGAAGAACCGACAACAACCGTTGGGGTTAACGTGTTCTTGAGTGGAGACCACGACTCGGTAAACGTAGTGTAGGAAGCCCTCCGACTAAGTGTGATGACGACCTGCAAAAGACTGCAGGTAGATGCTGGATGCGTCAAGATGAAGACAGGGCGCTATGGCGCTCATTAGGGGAAGCCTGTGTCTAGCAGTGGACTCGCATAGACTGATGATGATGATGAAATAACTAAGTATGCAAGTTTAGGCTGGCAAGTTGATGATGAATTATAGATAATGTATTTTACGATATTCACATTTCTATATTTTATATTACATAATACAAAAGCAAAACACTTAAAGATAGAGAGCGAAAATGGCAATAAAGTGAAACTGTGGGTATACAAATCACACTACAGTAATGCAGTGCACACCCGCAAATCAAACCAATAATGACCGGGCCTACACGGGCTCCATTATACACAGAATTACCAGCATGGATACCAATCGATACTATCAGTTCCAAATGGGGCCTATTTCGTACAATTCTGCAGTAATTATGGTTACTAGATGACATAGCATCGACATGCGCAATTGAGGCACCGATTTGTATCAGAGGGCTATTGCTGGTAGAATTACGAAAACGTTGTACTATTAAAATGGCACTATCTGCTAAAGCCAGATGTGCAGTGCAATCGCGAACAATAGAATTGCTCTTCACTTTAGAAGAACTCTGCCTTAGTCTGTTTCTGTGTCTATACGATTGTTTGTTTTAATCAACGGTAGACGTGACAATTGAACTGATTGCGCCCTAAATATTGTGTATTTGAAGAAGCAGGATAAATTGGAAAAGTCTTGGATTGATTCTAAGTAATGCTTTTACCATTGTTGCTGTTGGCTTGGCTGCTAGTAGGATCATAGGACAGGCATTTTATGACGCCGCAAAGTGGTGACCATTAATTTTTACTGCTTTGTTCAATTTAAATGAATGATCAGCTTAAACTAAGGAAATTGAGGTAAGTCAAGGAACCAGTTTTAGCCCAATATATTTTCTTTATGACATGCTTGCATGGGGTGTTAGTTGACCTACTTTAGGCTTGCCGTTATTCTTATATTGTATTACACTGCAATCTCAATACAAACCTACTGTAGTGGAACACGTGCGCAGTCGATGTAGTAAAGCAAGTTTAGGTGCAGCTGCGCTTAGGCAAGGGTTCGAGGGTCGATAGCTCTGATAAGCCCTAACAGAAAACATTTCATTTATCACCATGGTCGATTTCGTAGGTTCGAAAAACGGAGCTTTTAAGTAAAAGAAATGAAAAAAAAACAACTCTGTAATAGTCGAAGAAAAAACGAGCTACTGGGTTAAACTCAAAACAGATTGAATGTAAAGAAAAGAGTGAAAAGAATAAAAAAAACATCTTCTAAATCTGCCAAACCATTTGCTATCTAAGAAATATTGTTCTAAAAACGCAGGTAGTTATCGCAAGAAATGTGCATAGGAACATTAAATTTACGACTGTACCAAAAGACATAAATACGTACGTGAAAGGTGCAAGGTACTGCTAATCTGATAAAGGCAGGTAATAACTGTTTAACGACAGGCTTCGGTAAATTTCTTAAGGTGTGGAGTATTGTAATTACAAAGATGACTGTGTCAAAGTGAAGTTTAAACATACGCTGGCTTGTGTTTGAAATATTGCAGTAAAGCTATATAGGAGAATATGTTAAGATACAAAAAAGAATACGACAACAATGTAATAAATACGGAACGGAATAATAATTGAATACGGTACGTCAAAGATAAGATGGGACAATCTACCGCATTAAGAAATTATCTTCATTCCTGAATATAATGGTTTTTCTTAATGGACAAAAGAAAAATCTTACATTTTCAGTATTCTGTACACAGAGTGAGTTCGATAGTAATCTATTGCTAAAGCTACCATTGCGAATGCGCAAACACAACAATTTTGTAAGTGTTATGATTTAGTAAACTGATTCAGTTGTCGAAGTGTAATGCAATATTTTGCTAACTTACAATACTTTGTCCAATTTATAGTTGGCTCTAAGTCTAAAGACAATTTAGTTGCGCTGTTGACAAAATGATTGGATGCTTTAAAATACTTTAAATTACTCAAATGATTTTGCTACTATTAACTAACTTGTCGTAGCAGTCATATACATACATAGGTAATTCAGCTTATGAGTGTGACGTGTGTCTACGTCCACATTTTATACACTATCCCTCGCTCCTTAAAGTTTATTATCATTTGTATCAATTAGCTTACTTAGCTCACCCAGTCTAAGTCTATGTAACAATTATAGTTTTCCGCATCGAGCTTATCCCGATTAGTGTCACGGTTTACTTTCCATAATTCCCACTTCGCACGATGCCCTACATTCTGTTACGAGTACGTCCGCTATGCTTTAATGTTGTTTGAAGACTGTACTACGCTATTATAACATGTCATATAATGTAGAATTTACAGTTTATAACCAACTTCCACCGCAAGGTTTTCAAGTGCCTGTTCTACATATAATCAAGGTCAAGTGTTTCGTCTATTCTTAATAAACTGGTGATCTAGATTATCTGTGTCGTTAGTTAGTAGGTACATAAGTGATATTGTATGTTAGTTTCATTCGTAAATTATTTTTTAGTCTAACTGTGCAATAAAAGGATTTTCAATCCATCTTTCTATCCTTACATTTCCATTCTATCCCCGCTATCCTTTATTCTTAGATCGAAGTCCTATGATAATTTTAAGTTTAATAGCGACAAACTTCGGTAACAACATCTTTCTGCCCAGACTAACCAAACAATCCGACACAAAGACTAAACAACGTAATATAATAAATAACACAAAGTAAGTGTAGGTACTCAACCATATTTGCAGTCTACAATTCAATTCTTAGAACTGGAACTTACCTGCAACAAAAACACAAGATATTTAATGTTAACGCTCACAAAATAACTCGAGTGCAGTTGACCTCCCTAGCGAGTTCAAGTACACTTTATTTTCAAGTGCTTACACACACAAATCATTGAATTCAATAGCGTTATTTGTAAATGTCGACTGCCACCGGTTTTTGAATTTATTTATTTGCTAATCTAATGGTCCTGTTCTGATTAGGTTTAATTAAAAGTAAAAGAAATTCAGTACCGTTTATAAATAGAACAGTATGCGCTTGACATTGTGTTAAAAATTGTTGCGCAAGAACCATTGGAATGTAAAGTTAGAACAAAGCTGTTTGAAAACGCACAAGAGCTTTGAAATGAAGCTTTGTTAGTAGAGTACCTATTGTTAATAAGCCTCGATATTAGGCGTTTAAGTAACACAGCTGTAAAACTGTTTTATTAAGAGGTCAGTAGCACTGCACGCCCTATTAATAACAAGTCGTCTAAACGAATTACAATAAAATACTATTAAACATTTGGCTAGACGATAATAACATTAAAAAGAAAAAAGTACATGTAACCATAACCAATGATGCAACAATTGTTGATACAAATAAACCAATCAACATAATAATAAGCCCAATCAATTCCGCTGATCTAATGAAAGTGGAACAGACAACAAAATGACAGTGATCATCAGGGAACGTTCACGCCGATGTAAAACTCAGAAACCTAACCACATGATGTTATACAATCTTTACAATTAGTAATTATGAGTATGCGGTTGGCAAGCATCAGCAAATTGCAAAATTGACGGTTACAAAGACTTGTAAACTATGTAGTCGTGAAGATGCAAATAACAAAAAGCAGAATGACTCAGAATAGGCAAGTTTTTCACAGAATATGGGTGACGTAAGATTTATAAAAAACATAGTTGTAGCAGTAAATGTCGAGAGAAGGAATTATGTGTAGTTCACATACTGAGTAATATCGCAACGGACCTTCATGTGTCAGGTAAATGTTGATTTGCGTATTTGAATGTCGGACGAACAAAGCGGTTTAGTGTAATCATAATCACTCTAATGATACCTCTGCGGACTAGATTGTAAATGAACAATTGAGATAGTGTAGACGTAGACCTTGAAAGTTGCTCGAGCTGTACTTCTTGGTTCTTCAAAGACACTTATGAAATAAGCATAGATTTAACTTCGAAAAATATGACGAATGCAAAAATAAACCACACTAATGTGAATGATTACTATGATTAGGTATTGATTGTTTAGTTGTATTCATAGGCGAATAATCATCGATATGTATGGAGTCACCTGCTGACAATCAGCTTAATGCACGATAAGTATCAAGGGAATGAAACTAAAGGACTGTTTGGTAGCTAGACGCTAAAGCAAACATAAAGCAGAAATAAATACAAAAGCAAACGACTTAGAAACAAGAGTTATTACAGGACTCGTAGTACGCTAGAACAATAACAAACCACCTACACGATTCCGCAATCAACCGTTTAAACGCTGGATTCATTACATTAGGGTTATTGACCTCAACGAAAACAAAATTAGATTCAATCAACGACTGCCCACATTATATTACTAATGCGTTTACGATTTCGACAAACGAGACACGTGGGTTCATTCATCATTTTGAGGGAAGACGCAATCATTCCCAAGTTAAATGCAACAAAGGAGTTGCCCACGCTATATGCTGTGATTGTTTTATGAATATATTACCAACAAATATTTGAATAATGATGATTGGAAACCATTGTTTTGGAATTTAAAATTCATGTATACGTTAATGCATTCGATAATCTCTGTCATGGCTACCGTGTTCCAAGCTATGACGTCACCCCGCCACACCACACCTAACAAGAAGAACTCATTGACACTGTAATCTGAGGATGTGTGACGTCACTTGCGATCCAACCAAACACAATAGCGTTATCGGTCACGTGATCATGTATCAAAAAATGTGTAATTTTAATCCCATTTTTTTTTTCATAAAAAAGGCATATTTTTCATAAAAATTACCTGATTACGCTTTGTTACTTTGTCACTGACTAGGATGAAAACAATTTGGAATTTATTTTTAATGTAGTCAAATAGCCTATTCAAATACTTGTCAATAGACAACGGAGTGAAACTGCATTCCAAAAGTAACAAAAACAGTCGCATAACGCAATATCAATGAATGAATATCATCTACATAAGAATAGCATTGAACACCTGCATCAAGTTATTTAAATTAATAGCTTTTAAGTCACATGTAAAATTAATTAGATACAGATCAAGTTCAGTTTAGTAACATAAACTTAGTGACAGTTATTTGCTATCTTATCTTATTACGTATTAAATAAATGTAGCATCGAAAGTGTGACTCGCGTGTCACGGGGTATGACGAATGATTTCAGAAAAGTTCTTGACACCGAGTGTTTTAACTTCAGTCATATTATCATTTATGGATTTTGAAGAGCTAGAGAGATCTCATACGCAATATGAGATAGCATTTCTACTTCCTAAGGTGTGATAGTTACCTACTATTAAAGATGATGAGGGTTTCTACAGAAGCTATTTACTAATAAACCACTTGTGAAAGTGAAAATATTTGTTTAACGGTGCAGAACTGCGGTTCACTGACTAATACTATAACCGTGAAATATTCTTGATCATACGTTAATAATAACGGTTAAATAGTTTTAAGATAATGTTATTAATCCGTAGCATACCGTGAATTATTTTCCAGAGGTGGGTGTTGATGATTGGATTAAATAACGATATGCGCCGTCAAAGGTGGTATTTTGTTGTTAAAGTTTAATTCACGGTAATATGAATTTTACTGCATCACATTTTATAGGATCTGGTCAACTGTTTTACATAATTGACCGTCTTATTACGTTTCTCATTTATGATTCTTCAGAATAACCACAATAACCAATTTTATTTGCAAATGTCAGTTTACAGGCCAGGTTTCAAGTAGTTTACATAATGTACTTTTATCCAATAAATGTAATTATCAAGTTGTACAGCAGTGGTAGTACATTTAAACACAATAATAAAATAAATTATAATTTATTATAACATTATATATAAATAGAAGTAACTCTTTCCGACAGGATTAAGAGTGCGAAACCAAGTAAAATGTGTATTTTTAACACTTAGATTTATAGTAACGAACGTAAATGTTCAGATTTAAAAAATACGATAGCTCGGAAAAACCCTGTACCAGAAGTCGAGTAATGAAATAAAATTTATAAAAAGAAATTGGTACCTTTGTAAAAAAAATACACCACATTGTCTTTTACGAATTACATAGCCAAACTAATGTTTTATTTAAGTAATCGTTTAGTTTTCTATTTAATGCTTATCTTTTTAATAAGTAATAGATAATAAGAAAAAACTTGATTTTTTGCACAGAGGTTGCTCAGCTTTGTCCCGCTCCTGTGAACGCGAAATCCTATATATGCCTATCCTTTTCACAGTTTTTTGCATAATCCCGCTCATATCAAATACTCCTATATTCAGATATTTTCTTAAAACAGTAGTTTTATCTGTAGCGGGAATAAATTACCTCTCCTAATTACGTCATCATTCATAAAACCCTTCACATGGAGCCATTGTACACTCAAAAGGAAGCAGACCTTAATTTTAACCTTCCTAGCCCATATTCCAGAGGAAATATAGCGTAAGTCAGAACCAGACAGTAATGCTTGATCTTGCTGCCCCATTCTAGAGATTTACTAGTTTCCTACTGTAGCACCAGTGGGCGAGATTCTAAATTATGAAGCCACTTACCGCTTGGAAGACAAATTGAGCCATTTTGTATATTTCAACGTCTACCTGATTCACCGATCAACCAATGCAACTTGAGCTATCCAAGCCGGCGGAATCATATAACCAACTGTGCATGGAACGTTAATCACTAGAAGAAAACGTAGGCATATCTCTAAGTCAAAGCAATACAGACTATTTCAAACAAACATCGCATATCAAGTGACAAAGACTTGTTGGATAATATTATTTCATAACGATCCGATGATAGAGCTCAGAATCTAAGGTCTCAGTTCGAGTGGTTGTAAAGGATAGCTTCCTTATTTTATGCAAAGAGGTTATGACAATACAAACAGAGCTTAGCGATTGTGATGCATTATCTCAAGTGTTTCTTGTTACTTTGACGGGGCAAATAGCTGGTTAGTAGGTACAGTTATACTGTAAGAAAATTATTTTATAAAGACAGAGAAGTTGGTTATATTACGAATAGAATCTTCAAAATTTCGCTGCTTTCAAATGTTCGCGATGCCAACAATTCATAACACAATAGGTAACTACTAGGAGAAAAGAAAATCTTAAAGATTCTTTATATGTCTGTTAGTCATCATCATCATCATCAATTTAACTAAATTCCATTGATTAATTTAACGATGATCTAACGAGCTCAATATTTGATAGCATCATCTAGAATTCATGCAGGAAGCTGCTGTAACAACCTTGCAGGTAAAACCAAATATCATTGAAAATCTTCACGCTTCAACGCTGTTCCAATCGTCAGTCATGCACAAACACTTGATACTTGAATTTTCTAAAGCATTTAAATTGAAGAAGTAGGTACCTTAACTTCCATATGAAGTTTGATTTTTTTGTACACAACTCAGGTTTCTTTAATTGGTGAACGTTTCATTATCATCAAACGGTATTGATTCTGTAATTATTTAGTAAAAATAAGAGCAGCAAATAGAGTAGAGAAAGCCAGTCATACTCACGTTCTATATCTTTACACACATTCTCTAAATATATGTGCAAGGAAATAATACCAGTAGAGTTAAAATTCCAAAGTTTAACTGAACTATACTCCTGAAGTAACACAGAAAATAATAGAGATATTCCCGAGAGCCAAGAGAAGAATATGTTGCTAATTAATAATAAGGACGTATTTTTTATCAACCCAAAAGATATAAGACTGAGATCACCAGCGTATGAGTATGAGTCATGCAATCATTACAACCGACGGAACTCGTTCAGTCTATCCAATTATAGTGCTATTGACCCATATAGAGCCACACACGATTTGCAAACTATAAAATAATACGATATAGAACCAGTTTAACTGTTTTAACACAGAGAAAGGAAACCGTGGTAAAGATTAGGCAGCGGAAGTAAGAGGATGTGAATAAATTGTAGATGATCTTCTAGGAAGGAATATAAATGTTGATGATTCTCTAGATAGTTGGATTCTCGTTCCAACTAGAGTTGTAATGTAACTAGGATTATTGTTTTGTGAAAACATGAAGTAGAAAGTTGGAAAATAAAAATACTCGGTGTCTAATATAAGGATAATGAAATGAAATACGGATGATGAGAAACTTTTAAAATCTACGAGGCTTGAAAGACAAAATCATAACAGATGCTACCTAAATCTGGAGGGTACTTACTTTTGCTATATTATCAGATCTTAGTACAGTAGCCAGTAATGTCTAAAGTTACCTAGAAATCGATACTAGCGACTAATCTAACGGAACAACCACGTGGCTAAAGAACGCAACCGCAAACTATATTGTATTTAAACTGGTTGGTTTTGCATTAATTGGAAACCATTGAACTACATGAAACCTTATAATAATTCATTTTAGAAAATTACAATATTTGACGAAATTAATGGCTATCCAATTACTCCAGAATTTACAAACGGTAATGAAAGTAGATCAAATAGAAGTAATAACAAATTATTAAAAGTAGGATGAGAACTTGAGAAGGCATTTTTAGCATGACGGTCAACTCATGTAGGCATATAATAAAACTAGCTGTTCCCCGCGGTTTCACCCGCGTTAAATTCGAATTTCACATTTTTAGGGGGATAAAAAGGTCTTTTAACTTAGCAATCGACTTGATTTTTGGCATAGAATTACTTTAAAGGATGGAGAGTAACATAGGCTACTTTTTGTCTTGGTAAAACATCAAATTCTCATAGAGTTAGTTGAAAGGATGGAGAGTAACATTGGCTACTTTTTGTCCTGGTAACACATCAAATTCCCATGGGAGATTAACGGAAATATACGACTCTCCATCCTTTCAACTAACTCTATGCCAAAAATCAAGTTGATTGGTTGCTTAATTAGGGCGTAAAGGAAGGACTAACAAGCAC
This sequence comes from Eupithecia exiguata, assembly GCA_947086465.1. Classification (NCBI taxonomy): domain Eukaryota; kingdom Metazoa; phylum Arthropoda; class Insecta; order Lepidoptera; family Geometridae; genus Eupithecia; species Eupithecia exiguata. The sequence goes on from OX352246.1 coordinate 4,205,123, forward strand.
ACTTTCGCATTCATAATATTAGTTAGGATAATAAGCATAGCAATATAAAAAAGGCACGCAGATTACTCGTAATTCATATCCAAAATGCATTTCATACAATAAAACTTGAATATCATGTTTGTGAACAAATCTTATTTGATAATGACACAATGACATAAAATTAAATAAGTGCCAACATAACAAGCCAAGTACAAAACCTAATACTATTTCTTATGGCTGTGTCCTAATTCAAAGCCACTTGGCCATGTTCAGTTAACCATAATTTGTAACCTTAAATGCTACTGACTAATGGAACTAATAACCAATGACTCGTATGTCCACACATGTAGAGCAAATTGTAACTAATCAGAAACAATTGTGATGACAACATTACAAGATTTCGAGAACACAGGAGGTATTAGATTTCAGAGATGTGTTGATGATGAAGTATTAGGACAAGGGTTTGACGAATGCTAAAATATTGTATTACTGTCGACATACAAGCAATTTAATTGCATTCTAAATGTCTTGTGCAGTGATACGGACAATAAGAACTTGGAATGATTAAGGTAAAAAAATGTTTTTGAAGTTAACGTTAACCCACAGACATTATACTAGCTGCGCGCGGCGCCCCGTTAACCTAATGTTTATAGCAAATTTGATACCAATAAAGAATACGTGAATATAAAATAAGAAAAACAATACGTATAAGTATCAGATAAAGCCCAACAAATTAATCCAGGAATTACCAACGTAGATAAGCAAACGATACAGACAAGAACACACGATAAAATATTAAACGGTAGTGCAATAAAGTTTTGATAAGAAGGAGCTCCAGTCAGTGATGGCACACTAAGCAAATCAGAGAGTTCTTTCTCTCTGTATACTACCATCAGTTCCAAAACCCACAAGCTAGATGCCTCGACTAGTTATGTCTGTCGGATTAGACGGAGTAATAACTTGAGACGGGGTACTAAATTGTCATACCCTCAAAAGTAAGGGTACTGCTAAGGTATTTTATTGTGTGTGCGATATCTAAGACGTATGAATTAAGGACAACACGGTGATTTATGTGCCCCAGACGTAGCAACATGATTTAGTTATCTTAGATATCGGCTTTCCGGAAATAATTCAAACTGCTTAGAATTTCTTTGGAGACAATACTTTTCAATTCTCTTGCTCAAAAATTGAGTCAATATAGCTTAGCTCAGCGGGCGGAAAATGCGTTTTTTGAGGTATAGGGTTGTAAATTAATTATTCTTTTTAATTTTTATTTGAAATCATCAGCTAGTCAAGACATTCGCCCTCTTGGACAAAGACTCGACGTTTTGGTGTTCCATAAATAAAGAAGCAACATTTTAATCGATTTCATTTTAGAAAATGGAACTTACCGCCTTCTTGGTGATTGTTATTATGTTTATAGAATCACCCTTTCTACCTTTTAACGGTAGAATGCGTACTTTGCGTTACGCGTTATGTAGAAAAGTTGGTACTGGCGCGAAATTTCTAGAATTTTCTATATTGCAAATTTAATTGAAGGTAAAATTGTTCTATTTTCTCGCAATCGAAGTGAAAAGAAGAGTGTTTCACTCGGGCCAAAACCACCCATTATAACTCGGTCTTGTCATCCTCCCTCGCTACGCTCGGGAGTATAAACAACCTCGTCTATCAATAATCCATAATCACAAACTTACTAACTAATAACGAAACTAACGGAGGAGAACCTACGCTTTCTTACGTTTTCTCCATTTTAATTTTCAATTAGATATATTCTTCTAACTACGATCTAATCAATAGTAGTAAAAAGAATATTATCTCATTCTACTTGAAATATAAACAGTATCTTATTTAAAATCAAGTCTAGTACTTTAATAAGTAAGATTACGTTACGTTACGATGCTAAATTATTTTATTATATTATCACATCGTCGTCAAATTAACCAAATGGTTTTATATAGGTTTATTGATTACTTGTGAACTTGCACATTTATGCTAATAATGAAAACGCAGCCGTTACTCATAAACATATTACGACATTTTATAACCAATTAATTAACGAAAGCCCAACCTTACAGCCATAAAAGAAACTCTCCAACTTTCTTTCGGACCACCACAACGACCTTTAGGACAAGACTACCGACAAGCGTTGCATAAAATATTGTGATACCATCAATATGATCAGCCACTTCATGCTCTTAATCCATCAAAACCTGTGCTAGATCCTTGATCTAGTACGGAAGAAATACAACATAGGTCTTAAGGTGTTGGCTATAAAGTTAGAAATGCCAAAGCCGTAAGCACTTTCACAAGACATTGTTCATTTCCTATGCCATGACCATAACGTGTAATGACACCTATGCATCGTCTGGAAACCATTAGTCAATTGCTATTGAATAGAAGATTATTAGCATAAGTGATTCTAGCTTTGCGATAGGAAAGCTACACTTGACTGACCCGTCAAATCTTAGTAATCATAATGTCAAGACTATAAATCCGAAAGCGATGAAAAGCAAAGAAAATGCAGACGAACATAATTCGTGACCTTAATGATTAAAAAATATGAAACTGAAAGTGCGTAAGCCATATTTAATGAACGTTGCACTGACAAATCCAAGAACAATAGCTTCTCATGCATTTTCTCAAATAACAGTCCAATTTAATCCGTGCCATAAAGCCAAGTTCGTGTGTACGACGTTGGATACTATCACGTCAAATGGGCAATTCTAGTCAAGTAACTAGCGCGGCAGAGGCAGAGCATCAGTTTGATTGACAGAATACTGGTATTAATTTAACTAAAGAGTTGATACGCAAAGAGAAAGTCAAAATTAATATCGTCATAAAGAAAAGGACAAGATTGGCGTTTTGTTCAGAAAGGACGGTTATGCCCAGCCGCGGGTTAACAGATGAAAATAGTTATGATACAGACTGAGAACTTTTTGAAAGAATTGGGAAAAAACAAGTTAACTGAATGCTAAAATTTACGAACTTAAAACGATCGCGTCTCCAGTTTAATTTCACATGTTAAAATAATGGAAATAACCCGGAGTTAAGTCCGAATACAAATTGAAATTTTAAAAACAATATGAAAGAATACCAGTGACCTTTTAAGTCGTTCAAAGCCTAGAAGGGGCAACGCAATCAATTATGTTCACAGATCGATTAGATTCATTCGAATTCACATTCCAATCGATTTATGCATCACGCCCGGAAACAATATAGCGTAAAGTACTGCACAATTTGAAGGCTCTTTTATTTTCTAAACAATTGTTGAATGACGTTGCCATTTTATGGATTGACTAGCTGGATTTCTGATTATCAAGACCAAGGTATCTTGGTCTAGCTAGTGTAAAATTTTACCTTTGTAACCTGTCAACAGCTCAATATTTAATCTCTCAAAATACATATTTGTGGTTCAATTATAAAATCAAACGTTTAACCAAACAATCGTTACAACCAAATCCACTATGTAACGAAGCTCTGTAGCCGTTGGTCTTCGAGTGTGACAGATAAATTATCTCCAGCGTAGTTAAATTACAATCACCTAATAGCTTACAGTCGTGATCGACTCTCCTTCCTAGAATAGTCCTTCTGGTTATTACATATCTACTTTGTCTTTTGTATTGATTGCCTTTGCATATTACAGGGGAATTGGTTTCTAGTTTGTATTTTGACTGAGTTGTTAATTAACCTTCAGATGTTTAAATCGATTGTTAAGGTCTCGTAGTTTTTACCCTACATCTGTATTTTTTACTTAATTATCTATTAAGTTTCTTTTAATTAATCACTGCTCCCTTTTACAGTTTCGTTTGCATAATCCAAAGCCTCATTAGCCATACATTTCGCTTCGCACAATTCGTTAGCATGTTTAACACTATTAGCTGATCCAGTAATAACTGTAGTTACAGCAATTAGAGCAATTTTCACTTTGCAAGTGCAACAGCAACACTTAGCCGTTACGTCATCAGGTTCTGTTATGTTAGATATCTTTGATAACGGTCAGATAATCAAATAAATCCTTAGGTTTTTAATTCACAATTTTTAAGCACTTTCAGAATATTACAACATGACGTGAAACTTATTAAAAGTCTATGTGATACCTCCCGTGATATGATTTTGATTTTGTCTTTGGTTGCTCAAAATTCTTGCAACCGGTTAGTCCTTTTAATTTTGTTTACCGTTTTCGTAGTAACATTTTTTTTATTAACTGTGTGTGATTCATCCACCGGGGCATAGATCGTCAGCCTCACCAGGTATCACTGGATTGACGAAGTCGAAGCCGACTCTAGCTCAACTCCAGCTAAAGTTTCGGTTGTGAGCTGTCAGAACCGAAAAGTCTTGTGTCGGAGGCCAAGATGATAGGATCACAGAGTCACTTACTAGTAAGGAAATAAATAAATAAATAATGCTGAACAATTCACACAGCATTATCTAGCCCCAAGCCTATATAAACCCCAAGCCCAAGATATACATAATATAATACAATACATAGATGTTTTATTATACATAGAAAACGACCAGAACACCCTGAACAAATGTCTGCAGATCGTACACACATTTGTCTTGAGGCAGGAATCGAACCTCCAGCGTCGCAGGCAGACCTTCGCCCACCGCGCCACATCGGTCGTCAAGTAGAATCAATTAGAGTTAGAAACGGCAAATTGGCAACGAAGTCTATCATAAACTCAAAACTGACAGCTACCAGCCCAACGCCCTTACAACTCATTCAATTTACGTCCACCACACGACGCGACGATCCGTGCGCTCGAGCAGCCACGTAATAACAACCGGCGTCGCTCTGTCTGTTCGTCACGATATTTCGTTACTTGCTGGGGTACAAGTAACTGTTTTGTAGAAGCAGTACTTTTATTCAGGTTTTAACTTTTTCTGGATCTGGAGAATTAGCTCTGACGTATTAACAACACACCGTCGAGCAGTCTTTTCGGGACACCTCGCTCGAAAACTCTCTCTAAAACCTATATCTTATAGAGCATTATTCACAGAAATTCTAGTAGCCCATAATGAACACCAACTTTATTTATTTACTCGATCACAACGTACCGATCGTATTTCTGTCATCTGTGCGTTAAATACAGGGTAACCCTGGTGGCAGCTGTATAGACAAACATGCTAGGGTGGGACGACCCAGAGATAAGGGTCAACAACATAAGAGCTGCATTTTTGTTTGAGATTGTAATTCGTAGAAACTATCCTCTTCCGGCCTTTTTTTAGCCTAGGTACTAATGTACTCGTATGTAATATATTGTAAACGTAAATATCAACACAGCCAGCGCATTGGAGATGCTCCCGACTGGTATTGATAAAGATCTGTTGAACTACATCTAGATGGTTGTAACAGTCTGTAGTAATCTCAACTGTTTTAATTGCAAATACTAGTACTAGAAGGCTCAACGTGGAAGAAGATACTGTGGAACATGTGGTGGTGCACGGCCACACAGGAAGCCAGACGGAAAACGGGATTGAAAAGGCTCATAGAGGCATCAAATTAAACCCATCCACACCCACAGAAAAGCTAAAACGATGCTGTCAATGCCAAAAATCCTGCTACGGTACTTAAAGGGACTGGGCTGGTTAGGGCCTGGTTAGGCAGGGGGACAATGCACAATACACTCCCATGCGAGATGTCAGTGAGATCCCACCACTTAAAGTTAGAATTAGGCGCAACGAGGGCAGACCAGGTGGCATCGGTCCACCTGGTCTGCCCTCGTTGCGCCTAATTCTGCCTTTTATCTCGTTGCGTCTATAACCTGATGAATAGCGCGGGAAACCGCAGAACCAGTTATTGTGGCAGTCTTTGGAGAAGAGGTACAAATACCGTAATGGGTTTGTTCCTGTTGGGATGACGATGAGAATTGAGCCAGTGGATACGGTTGACACAAAACCCCCAAGGGTGGAAGCATAACAGACCTTATACTCAGCAGCGGGTGTTACCAGCTGCGTAGAAAGAGATAACAATCGGCTGCTAATGATGATCACCCTAAAAGCGGCAAAATTACAAACAAAGATATATCATCACGTAAACATAACCTTGACCATAAACACATAGATGCATACATTAGTATACATAGATACATACATAATCAGTGGAGTGAAGGATGGGATCTATATAATTATGTATGGTAATCAGTTGATTAGCATATCATTAACATTTATCGTCTGGCGGTGTATATTTCGATACTACATAATTAGGTAGGCTGTGATTCAGTTTTTATGGGCATGAAGAACGTGAGGAAACCCATTGCTTGGCTAATTTCACTTCATCATCATCAGCCCGTCGTCCACTGTTGAACATAGGCTTACCCCAAACGACGACGCCAAAAAAAGCGGTCCTGAGCCGCCTCCATGCATCGACTCCCTGCGACCGCTACAATGTCGTCGGTCCATCGAGTGGGAGGTGATCTCACACTCCGTTTTGCATTGCATCACGGTCGCCACTCGAGGACCTTTACTCCCCAACGGTTACCGGTTCTGCGAGCTATATGGCCTGCCCGTGCCAGTTCAACCTGCTAATTCTGAGAGCTATGTCGGTTAATTTGGTTCTTCTACGGATTTCCGTCATTTCGCTTACATTTTGTACCTAAATTTTTTGTGTAAAATTTAATACTGGTACGATACGAATACAGCACTATCTAGCTGTTATTTCAAGAACCCTACACATTTTTTTTAAACAAACGGGTGACGAAACGCACTCCTCAAAGACAATGACAAAAATATATTAGTGGAAAATATTTAACGACACTGGTAGATTGGAGCAGATTATTATTATTGGAGCAGACAAGTTCAATTCTTTTTTTTTTAAACTTGAGACGTTATCATTGTTATCCTGAACGATTAATTTAGTGGAAGTAGGGCCCTGACGTTAATTATTATATCTTGGTACTTAGTACCTACTACATCGCTGCGAGACTCGCACCCGTGGTAGTGGTCCCTTGATATCGCTACCACGAAGTCGTAACAAGTAACTGTGATTTTGCTTCCTAAGTGCTAGAACAAGCGCAGGCGATTATTCACGGTTATTAAAATGGGCGGAGAGATTATAATAATAATGGAAGAGATAAACCTGAAACTAGAACATTCACTAGCTATTTTGCCCGGAGATCGATTATGAACAGTGAATTGACTCGTGAATAACCAAGTTACGTAGTACCTAAGTTGTATGTTAATCTGTTTAGAAACGTATTAATCCTTCTCAATTTTATTAAGACAGACATAAAACATATTTATTAAGAAAATAACAGAATAAAACCATTACAACTACGAGTAGTATTCACACATAATACTATCCTTTTCCAACTTTTGAAACAGAGTCAATTTGAGATTATAAAACAACAAACAAAGTTCATAAATTTTATGCTCATAAAGAATAATATAAAAAGAATTTATACACATCCTCAACTTGAAATTTTACTGGTCACGGGCATTATAGTTAAAGTGTCGGGGAAAAAACAAGAATAGGCCCGGGAATAGTTTATAACATTTAATCAATAAAAATACTATTTTAATTGGTGAGTGACCAATTAGGAAGCGCAGAACAGGATATCTTAGCGTTTAAAATTTGGAGGTTACTTCGTCTACATTCAGATCTGACAAAAAATCTAGTCAAAAAAGTACTTACCTTTGTATTTACTTGTACTTTGGACAAGGATTATTTCGGTTCCAGGCAGTGAATACATACATTAAGTCGTTATTATTTATCAAATTCATATATTTGAATTATTCATATAAATCAATCATAACTTTATTTCTTCTTCACGCTTACAAAATAGGCACTTAGACAAGTCAAATTTTAGACAATAAACAGTATTATAAATATTATTTATTATCAAATAAGAAATATGAGGAAAGTAGCTATATTCTAGCTTTAGTGCATTATAGATTTGTGATATAATAGAAGCCAATTCTACCTGGGGGAACTAAGATCTGCACCGACACCTCGCATGGGAGTGAATTGTGCATTGTCCCCTTGACTAATCAGGCCCTAACCAGCCAAGATCCTTTAAGTACCAGAGCAGGACTTTTGACGATTCTATCGTAAGATCACTCTCTCTCTTTCTTATAGAAGCTTATCAGCATTTAAAGACCATTGTGCAGTATACATTTGTGATATAATAGAAGCTAATTCTAATCCTTTGTGGGGAACTGAGATCTACACTGACATCTTGCATGGGAGTGAATTGTGCATTGTTCCCCTGCCTAACCAGGCCCTAACCAGCTCCTTGAAGTACCGGAGCAGGACTTCCGGCGATTCTATCATAAGATTTTTCTCTCTCTTGTAGAAGCTAATTCAAACAACATTCAAAGTCTAGACCCTGGCTTATCATATTGCCGTATTTTTGTTTTCCTAGAGAACTGGCAATAATAGCGAAGCGGAACGAAAACTAAGTTTTCGTTCCGCTTCGATTTTCTGCACAACAAGAACTACACCAGAATATAAGGGTGAACTCACACAGCATCCGTTTTACAAGATCCAATTTTTTTCGAGATGGCGTATTCCTTAATTGTGGCGTATGCGTATAGAAGGAGCAAGTTCACACACCCGACAGTATTCCGGATCCAGTAGCGAAGGATCCGTAAAAAACGGTCGTGTAAAAACGGATCCGCTCTGTGATCGTACCCTAACAGGCCACAGCTGGACATAAGCCTCCCCTAATAAATGCCTTATTAGAGGGATATGCCATAATGTGCACGAACATTAGTGTAATTAATCACAGACGTAGTTGCGTTATTTTAAAAAACATCCTCATCATATCTTTTAGTAATGAAATCGAAACCGAAGGACGCATCCGTCCATCCCATTTTTTTCACCCATTAACCACACCATACAAACATTCAATCAACACCAGATAATCCAATAACATCCGGTGCCCGTATCTAATGTACACTTGATAAGCACGGTATAGGTTCTAAGGCAGAAGGGCAACTCGATGATTGTTTATGATATCGTAAAGGGAACGGAAACAGGTAAGAGGAGGCTGACAGAAGCCTATGGATGCCTGTACCCGGCAGTCGGTAAAATGCAGCGGTAAACTATGACAATGATGAGGTAGAAAAACTAAATAAAAACTAAACTTAAATTGATTTCTTCCAGGCAAACAAAAACTTAGAGAAAATCGAAGGATGGCGGTGCTTATACTTTGATAAAACGAATACTTATAACTATAATTATTTTATACAGTACTCCAATAATTATTTTATAACCAAACACAATAATACTGAACACAACAGATAAAAAAACAAAGAGCAGGAAGTATAGCAGTAAAAATGGCAATCACAAAGGTGAGGTGTATTATGCCAGAAAAATCTAGACACCTTCCGAGGTGGCCGGTAAGTAAAGCAAGTTTATGACAACATAAGTAACACTAATAGCTGATTGCTTATTTACTACATATTGAAGTACTCACTGTAGAAGTTACTATACTGTGTGTGCCATAATTTGTGACAGGAAGGGGTGCAACAAATTATGAATTTCTCTCCTAATAATACACACAGATTTCGTTAAAAGCTTTTGAAAATTTGAGGGAGCATATCATAGGGGGTTATTTTATCCTGTCTAGCTAGTAAGAACAAACATCCTATAAATGTGTCTACGAAATAATATAGCGTAACGATTTTCAGCGTGACGACATTTAAGCCTGGAATAACTGTGAACTTTTATTTTCTACCAATGTTTATTTTCTACCTCTGCTATTGAATATCTATTTCGTAATAAAATAAATATTACTTACAAAAATAATTTGGTTGTTATTCTTTGTAAGTAAGTACGGTCGATTCGACACGTAACGTTAAACGACAGTTATTTATAAAAAAACTTTTCGTAAACAACAGCGTTTTTTCAACTTGGACTTCTAGCCTGCACTCTTTCAAGCATACAAGCTTCATATTATTTATCTGACGGTATGCTTTACAGATTTCTCTTATTTTACAACTTTGTGAACATGATAATAATCAAGTTGTCAGTTTTAAGAGATCGTAAACTTATAATAGGTCACGCAAGTTACAGTAAGTTTAATAACAGAGAAAGTTAATATTGCGTAACTACTTCCAAATAATACTTCAAAAGTTTTCATCCAGTTTTGATTATAAGCTTATAATCACTCAATGACAACTTCCGACGAGTTTCCGACGAGTCTATATACGTATGATACTATCTACAAAGATAAAATTACTTACCTATCTAAAATACCTACAAACGGAAAACCGTGGATAGACGAAATTTAATAACATCCCAAAAACTTTCGATTTCGGCAGGACTCGAACCCGTGACCGGGTTTGCTCTAACCAACTGAGCCACAAAATCAAGTACCTATTCGCAGAGTTGAAAATCTATGAGACTTCCTAAGGACTTTAGATCTACATAGATTTTCGACTCGGCAAGTACTTGGCTTCGTGGCTCAGTAGGTTAGAAAGAGGGTGAGAGTGAGAGGGTAGGTCGCGGGTTCAAGTCACGCTGAAATCGAAAACTTTTGAGATATTATTTAATTTCTTAGAGATTACCGCGAAAGCGAGGGTCTGCGCACTATAGTAACAAAAACCGTAGATAGACGCTTCAAAACAAAACACAACTGCAAGTACTGAACCGAAAGTGTTAGGTTGCCTGTGAATGATTTCAGATCACTATTGTCTTAACTATCTTAAAAGGATCAGTGCACTGTGATATAATAGTCGAAGCATTAAGATCAGATCCATTAAGATTAAGTTATTATAAATAAGTAGTTCCTACAACTTTGTTATAGAAGATTATGTAAACTTTGAACTTTGCGAGTATCTCAATCAACTATTGTTCAATTACCAGAGAATTTAAAAAACATGTCCATTAGTAAAATTAAAATTACTAACCATACATTTAATAGTAATCATAGCTAAAACGAAATAATAGTATGCATATCAATAACAATTAGGGGAGGCCTATGTCCAGCAGTGGACTGATATAGGCTGATGATGATGATGATGATATCAATAACGTTCAGAACGGCAGACGGAGTAATTGTGGCAACCACTCGCTGCCTGCAGTCGACCGAGCGACGCGGCTTACAGCTAATGAACAAGTCTGTGCTCACAGACAATAATTATAGATAGTAGGCAGCTCATTACGTAAATTAGATCGACAAACGAGTGTTAATAAGAAAATAACTGTAACTTCTAATATGGAATCTAATGACCAGTACAATTTAAAATTTTAACAAGTTAATATTAATAACAAGGTAAGAATGACTACTAATTTTAAAGCTAATGATTAGACCATTTTGAAGTTCAAATTACAGGCCACGCAATGAGCTCTTTAGAAGCATCTGTCAAACCAATTTAATACGGAGCACGGAGAGCATATGGGGGCACAATGAAATGGTGCTCTGTTGAATTACGGTCAATGTTGGCATGAATTGGGGGCAATAGCTTCGACAAATGGTTAGAAACCCAAATGATGGCGCTAAAATGGTCTATCGCAAAATATATCAAAAGCCTAGGAGATAGAATACTTAATCACAAAGCATGACATTCACAATATAAATACAAATAATATCAAGTTTGAATGGATGGATGTATGATACTTCTTCACGCCAAAACTACTGAACGAATCAGGCTGAAACTTTGCATACAGGAAGTTCTGGAATAAAACATAGGCTACTTTTTATCCCATAAACCATGGGATAAAAATAATCTTAAACGTTTCCATAGAAACGACGCGTACGAAGCCGCAGGCAGAAACCAGTTGTTCGAAAAGTTGCCAAATTTAGTAAGCGCAGAGTTCTGGAACATAGCAAAACTATTAATGAAATTGAGATTACACAAATTAAAATAACTTCCGATCAAATCGATTACGATCGTAAACGAACAGCGAAAGTAGAAAATCGATTTGCAATAAGCTGTAAATGTTCATTGATTTTATTGGGACTAGGTTACCTGTATAGCCTAGGATGAAATAGAGCGCGACACTTGACAAAGAAGAGCTATAAAACGTTAGTGGTCAAGTGAATTCTTAACTTAAATATACTGATTTTGAAATGCGACAAGAATCTTGCCTAATTTCAGAAAGAAATAAACAAATAATGGTCTACATTTTCACGCGGCATTATCTAGTCTGGCCCTAAAGTCGATAGTCTTGATTACTCCGGCGAATGATGATAATGTAATGACTGAAGAATATTCCAAACAAAACTGCAGAAAGATAATATAATGATCACGCAAATCGTAAGCCCACAAAAACCCTGAATTCGAAATCGATCCATATTTCCCAGAGTAAATGAACAAAAACATCGATACTAACGAACCTTGTGCTACACCCATGTTGCTATTATTTAGCAACAAGCGGTTACCGAACGACAGTGCAGCTGTACAAATGCAGCCTTGGACAATCGTGACCATACATAATGCAACCATGAAAACGGAACTCAAATCAATGGAATTGAATCTCTAAGGATTCCCACATAAATTTTAAAATGTGTTTCCGCTGTTAATCAATAAACATAGCTACAATCGTATAAGGTTGATTAGATGTATAGCAGAAAATACTATTGGCTATGTTTGTGTAAAATTCTACAATAATCTGCCGGAATTGATAACCAGTGCCGCTTCGACGGCAATATATACCGACAAACTGAAGAGAATCCTATTGGACAGGGCATACTATACAGTCTAGATGAGGTCTTTGTTGAAAAATTTGAAGAAAGCGTTGTCGTAGATCCACATGAATATAGTAATAAAATACTTTTGGTAAGATTACAAAAGGAAAATTATACTCTACTTAGTTTTATTACTATTATGTACCTAGCTAAGCTATATTTATATGTATGTACCTACTTGACATGTAAGAAAATTTTCTTAGAAATAAAGAACTGAACTATCAAGCCACTTTGAACTTTGTCACTGAGGTTATCCTCTAGTCATTAGTGGCTTTATCAGCATGGCCCTTACGTCACAATTCACTTGTACTTAATGCAAGGTAGTTTAAAAAATTGCTATAAAATAGATTATAATCATCTTATTCAACATCACCATTGCCTTTTTTGTAAGTATAATTCAAGCAACGACTATGAGGTTTAGCACTTTTGAAAACCTTGTGGAAATCTGTGTGACTAAGACCTTTTGTGACGGCTGTATTGTGCGATGATGGCCCTTTTGCGTAACTAAAGCAACGTTGACGAAATCAGAGACAAGAACTGGATCATCTTAAAGCTTCTCTTTGTTTATTGAAAACAAAAGATTGTAAGGTTTAAGAAACGCTGTTTTTAATGTATATCTAGTGCAGTAGTCCACAAAAAGGATTTATAGGGGATTCTATGTTCAGCTGAATGATTTTTTTTAATATGCTCGTCAATTTTTCAGTCAATTATGGAACGATATTGAAAATTTAATTTGAAGTCGGTTTTAATTTAGTTAAATCAATTTATTAATGTAATTCTCATGAAATTCACAAAGCCATGTCCAGGTGGAAAAAATCTCACGTTTTAAGAATATTATATTCAAGTGACTCGTCAAATTACACAAAACATTAGGTAGTAACTACAAACTTATCAGAAAAAAGCAATCGATTCTTTTAACAGGGGATGAAATCAATTAATCATCAACCCCTCAACTTTTACTATTGTTGTAAGCTCGTACAGCTTCCAATTTGTTTACACGGACCACGATCGAGTGTTTCCTATAGCTATACAGAATAATAATTCGGAAAATATTAATATTGTAGATGCAAATATTTGAGAAGTTGTTTTGTACGCGTAAAGCACCAAACCTACTGAAAAGATCGGACTAAAGTTATGCATATATGTAGTGTCGAAGATCAGAAGCTAATCCTTCTGAGACATTCACAATACACAAAACATGAAGTCTGAATGAAAATAATAAAATAACGTTACGCACCGTTTCATACCCTTATGTACTTGGACGACTCATGATTTAAGTTTAAACATACCTGAAACAAACAATATATAAATTAGATAAAATAACAAACAGCCACAACAATTGGTTGAACAGTTATACCACAGACATTCTGTGGTCATACATTCCAACAACACGTCCGTAGTATACAAAGATAAGAAGATAGATATGTAAAGAAGACAACCTACAGATAATCTAGGATTTGGAAGATATAAAAAGGAAATAAACCAAAACGAGAGCAACATTTATGATACTCGTTTGTCAGTCAGAGTCATAGTAAGAACACAAAAACGATTTAATTATAGTCTTGGTATTTTGAGTCGCGAGTAGCTAAGTCTTTCTCGCAATACAAAAAAAATTGCCACAGGCGATTTGGTCACGGGTTCATTGTAACTAAATTTTGATCGATTTAAAATTAGGATCGTGATGATGGAAAAAATTGAAGGTCTGGTGATCTTGAAAACAGAAAAACTAGCATCAAATTTATCGTTTTGCCGGGTTTAGGACTCCCACAGTTTTTTGGACATCTTAGTCACATTAGGCCTCAGTAAAGGCACGGTAATGTTATCTATACAGTATTGTAACTCGGCCATATCCTTGAAATAACTACCTACCAAAACAAAACAAAAGCACGCGATAGGGCTGCCCGCCTGCAGTATTTTAATTTCATCTATGTAGGTACCTACCTACTTGAATTTCTTTCTAGTTTTGTGATTATATATTTTAATAAATATAAAATAAATGATAATAAAACCGGCCAAGTGCGAGTCCGACTCGCGCACGAAGGGTTTTGTACCTACCATTATCTATAAAATCAGCAAAAAAACACGTTTGTTGTATCGAAGCCCCCCTTTAATATTTGTTTTATTTTAATTTTATTATTTATTTCTAAGCTGAATATAAAACTTAAGTACCTTATATAAATAAAAAAAAAAATTGGTTGCCTGTAAAGTCGGTATACGGGCGAAAGTTTTACGTGACAACGATTTATTCACTTTTTATGTCTGTCTCTCTCGCTCTTAGGCGGGCTAACCATGCCCGAGTGGAAGGGACGCGTGCCTCTCACTCGCTCTCATTGTGAGCGCATAACGTGAGCGGAGCGTAACGCAGTTTCTTGAAGTGTCACCCGGCAAACCAATTTATAAGACGTTGTCACGTCAAAATTCTCAAATTGCACGCTCACTGCTTACAACATTTTTTACCTATTGAAAAGAAAAATCAATAACTTATCATTCGTAATGACAATTCTGTCAAACAAAAAAAACATTCAAATTAGATAAAAAATAGTTTAATACCAAAAAGATCGTTCGTCACTGCGCTGCGGCGCGCGGCGCATCCCCTACTGGTTGTACTTACCACGATCCCGCCCTCGCATGAGGTGACAGTTATGACTCGTGTTCCGGCCGTTTGTATGAAGACAGAATACTGTATAGATAACATTACCGTGGTAAAGGCGTAAATTTTTCTTATCATTATTTCTATCTAGATCTCTTATCTATTAACTTCTGTATCTTATTCAATTACATTAACTAATCTAACCTGTCTTAAAAGCAGCACTTCATTTGAAACCAGATGGAATAGCAAAGCCGATGTGAAATGGTCAAGTGCAGCTTGTTTTTGCTTCACAGCGCAGACGCATATCCCTATACAACCATCTGACGTGGAACACGTTTCCAATGGTAATACGGTTGTTTAGATAGGCGTGAAATCAAGAGTATTAGTGTAATCACATTTATATTGTAAAAACGAATTGGATGGCTGTTAGTTGCTTTTCCAGCACAAAATTACTGAATGGACCATTCAGTCATTCTGTTGTTGTTGTAATCTGAAATTTTGCATAGATATAGGTTTAGACTCTAGTTAAATTAGTCTTTTTTAATGAAAAACACGAGAAAATCCACGTATAAAATTGTACTAGCCCACGGTTTCGCACGGGGATTATTGTGTCTACCAGGTTTTCTCTGTTTTTGTCAAATTCAGTTCAGTGATTTCGGAGCTCTAAAGTTAAACGGCTTACAGGCAAAATTATCAACTTCACTAGACCATCTTTTCTTCATTTTTTAGTATGTACCGCTTCGCTGTATTTATTTGTTTATTATGTAGTTGAAAGTCTTTGTTGCAAATAAATATGTATATTTTAGATAAGTGCATCACATAATGTGCTAATAATATAAGAGCGATTTCTACAAACTTACAATTTCGCTGCCACCTTCATAGAGCTTTACAAATAGACACACTTATATGAACACGTATTGTACTGACCACTTCAAGTCTTTTATGTAATACAATTTCATTCATTTCTTTATATTACACAATAACGTAATTTGCGATCGTGAATACGGCTTTCTATTCATTCATAACATTATTTTTGTAGATCTGAACAGAAGCGTCTTTGTGTCATGTAAGCTCTCAAAAGAAATTATCTTTTTTTGGAGTCTGCCTTACCTACTGCAGAACAAAGGTCCTTCTCTCTTTTCACTCATTTCTGTTTTATACTACTTATTATAACATTCATTTATTTCTGGTCATTGATTCATCATGATTTATTCCAGGGTAATTTAAATAATATAATTAATTCATAAAAAGGTTTTTTTAACTGGAACCTACTGTAGAACTCAATCAAGGAAGTTATTAGGTCTTGAATCGTCAAAGGCTCGAGATTTTGGAGCCAAAGCACATGCCAAAGCACCAAATTAGTTTAGTATAGTTTTAGGAACATTTAAGTTGAAACATCTGACTCCATTTTTAAACCAATGAAGTGTTTATGTTTACCAAAGTTTTAAACATTATCAAAATTGATACCATTTTGAACAACCCGTAACACACACATTGACAGTAAGACAATTTTCAATCTCAATCGATTGATCGCGTACGTTTACAGAGAAAGTTATTACCACAGTTTAAACACTGAACGTAAACGAGTTTTTGTAGGTTTAGCTGTCTTTGTAAACGCGATTGTGCGAGTAATTTGCATGGATGTTTTGCTACTTGTGAAAACGGCGTATTTATGTTTTATTGTGGAAACTCGAGTCAAGGTTCAAAGAGAACCTGAGAGTTTACTTTCCCATATTGATCTGTGGCAGAATAATGCAACCACCTGTGCCTCGACTTTGACAGGCGATATATTAAGAAGATAACAATGGATAACGTATTTCAAGTTTCAATATTATTGTCATCGGGAAAATCGCATATCGTCATATGGGTGACGATTCGTCACCCAAAAGTAATTCAGGGGAATTAAAACCATATATTTTCTTTGCTTGCGAAATGAAAATGAAAATAGTAAAGTATTTGCTAAAACGTAAGATTTGGTTGATCAAAGCAATTTTCACACGACCCTTTTTGTAGACCTCTACCAGATGGCCGTTTTAGATGTATTCAAGAGTGTCAGTGAATTACAATATTTTAGCTGTTGATTGCCTGCATTTTGATAAATAAATAAAATAAAAACTATGAGCAGCGAAAATGGTATCAGTGATACACTCGGCGTTCTTTAACGTTGAAGAATTAGAGAAAAGTGCGGAAAATATAATGATATTTTAATTTTTGCGGGACTCGAACCAGCACCCCAGCCTTTTTCGATTTCGATTCGACTGTTGCGAACTGTTGTTGTTGCTACAGTTTGGATGGATTTTGAATTTATATATCATGTAAATCATGCTTCCAATACGGTAGGAATAAAAAATAAAGGTAGGCTGGGTTGGGTAACTAGTGGACAAGCAAAAAACATGCAATCTTTTTACTGATCTGAAATCGGATACCGACTACCAGAAGTGGTTGCGCGCTGGTAACCAAATATGCAATGAGTTTTACTCATTTTTAAATTACATTTTCGAAGCCTGTTCCGATGTCCTTAAAAAACGCCATCGTAGTGTTCGCAAAGCCTGAGGGCCTACTCGTAAAAAAGAAACCGAAGTTTCTGATTTGTTTTTGTGCAAAATCTTTATGTAAGTGACATAAGTGTAGGTTTTGCATGTCAACGAATCAGATATTACGATTTTGTTTTCCGAGTTGGCCCTCAGTTTCCGTCTAACTCATAAATCATAAAGACGCTAAAAAAATGTAAATAACCCTTTTTTCAATCAGAAAACGGAACTGTAAGCGACTTTCTGGGTGGCATAAATAAAAAAAAAATACCCAAAAAAAAAAAATTACCTCTGGGTAAGAAATTACCCAGAGTACTATAATAAATAAAAAACCTTGGCATAAATAAATCAAAAAAGTACCCACATACAAAGTGTTATACTAACGCCATTTTGAAATAACATAGGTGTTGCGTGCATAAACCAATCACTTTTCATTCCGATTCAACACCTCAACAGCCCGAATCACACCGTCTGTCTGTCTGTCTGTCTGTCAGATGTTATTACCATACGATTAGATCGCGCTCGGTTGCACAATCACACCTATTTACCTCTAATTACAATCATACAAACTAATATAACATGTGAAATTGGTTGAAGATACAGTGCGCGTGTCTTGGGCATGCGCAAATCGGTTGGTAGTTATTGCAACAGAATATACAGGGTGTAATCCAAATAAGTGCATAATGCTGAATGGGATATCTGCACTAATAAATAACCTTTGAAAAATTAAGCCGTTAACATCGTATTATTTTATACTAGTTTCCGCCTGCTTTGTACGAGCCTTCTTAATCTTCTTCTTCTTCTTAATAATAGCTTAATACCAAGCATACTCTAATTTTTAACCAATTATAATACTAGCTTTTGCCCCCGGCAGTGTTCGTGTCGCAGGTACCAAGGCAAAATGAATGTAGCATAGAGCACGAAGGAAGAACTACTATCTATTTATTTAAAACTTTATTGCACTAAGAAATTAAATAAGAATAAGAATCATTTATTTGCTTAAAACATGAGTATTAACATGGTATGAGCATGCAATTATGTTAAAATATAAATTAAATAAGATTTACATGTTTTGCCGTTACTGGCAAGCAAAAAGGAGAGGGCACACTGCAGATTAGATAAGTTCCCAAAAATTTTCGATTTTGGCAGGATTCGAACCCGCGCTGCACCAGTCAGTCAGTACGGGTTTGCTCTAACCAACTAAGCCACGAAATCCTAGTCGGTTTCGTCGAAAATCTTTAGGACCTCTTACGGCTCAAGCGCCGTTTAGCGCCACCTACAGGGGAAACAATTACAGACTTACAGTTATCCAAACCTATTATTACCTTTATGGACAATCCACAGCATCATCTAGCCACAAGCATAAGCAGAGCCTGTGTTATTTATGCTCAATACAATAAATAGTTATAGTTAAATATCGAATAGATAGAAAATATATTAACGGAGAAATCGGTCAATACCTCAAACTCAAAATTTCTTATGGCTGACAAAATAAGCACTCAGACAAATCAAAGTAGTAAAAAAAATTATGCTGAACGTTGGACACAGCATCGTCTAGCCCTAAAGAAACCCGAACTTGTCTTACGGGTGACAGTAAAGTAGGTTCATAGTCGTTACATAACTGGTTGCCGCGGCTTTTTCCAAAAACGTTATAAAACAAGATAATCCAAACAAAAGATTAGAAAGCTCTAAAGTTATTGCTGATTTTAATCTGGATTATGAACAAAGATCGCTTTCACAATATTATGAACTTCTTGGATTAAATATGGGAGACATCTCAAATAAATAAATGGCGGTGATCTTTTGCCACATAATGTCTATACTTTCTAATAGGCTAGTTTCCTAAAAAAATCGAATTAGTCCGTCAGATAAATTATCAGAAAATATTGGACACGTATTTTTTCTTTTGACAATTAAACAAAAAATTATGAAGATATATTTATAATATAGTGTGATAGGCTGCATACTTTTGTATATTCGTCTCCTTATAAACGCCATTTTGGGTCTTATCATTAGAGGACTGAATGGGTGGGAGGTCCTATGGTATAAATATAATTAATCATTTAAAGCGCCATAATGTGGTATACATTATGCTTCTACAACAAAACTCCTAGTGAATTGCAAAAACTATCAGTAAACAAAAGTCAAAAAGGTTGACAACAAAATATCAGATTATTTCCGTGGCTAGTGTATTTAAGAATTGGCAATTTTAAGAATTTGACTTTTTCTAAATGTACATTTATTGTCTTATGGAAACCTAGAAATTAATATAATATTAAGTCTCAAAATAGCGTCACCTGACTACCGCGCCATGTATTTTCGAGATTCTATTGGCGGCGGAAACGGGGCGTTAATATTTTATGCCTCGTGCCATGTATTCCAAAGTCTTGCAACCAGCCACATCCTGCAAGATGAAGAAGCCGCCAGCTGTGAAGAACCTTTTTAAATTTTTTGCTTCAATTCAGATGCACAAGGTGTTTATGCACCTGTGCGGACGTAACAACCGAAATTAATCTTTATATCGTGGCATATAATGCAGATTTTTGTACGACCACACGAGATTTACTGCGAACGCTGAATACGGTTACTATACTGCGAAATAAGTTGTTATAAGATCAATGATCGGTTTCCTAGTAATGTTGCAATATGTCATTCGCGACTACGTACGACTTACGTCTCTTTTTCTCTTCTCTTGTTGTCCTGATTTTGTATTGACTCAAAAACTGAACATACACCATAAAAAAACCTTTGCGACTGTATTCTGGCCTTGAAGTCAACTCAGACTTTTTAATGCTCTGAAAGAACACGTATTCTGAGGTGGAGTTCTAGACTAAACACAACGTAAGTACTTAGCAACACACTTACATTTCTTAACAACAATGACGATTTAAACCTTGATAAAAAAATACGATTTAAGAGCTGATTTTCCATTGTTGGAACGTTATTTTGACTGATTTTAACTTTTGCAGAACAACGGCAGAAGTAAACATAAGGCTTTATTCTATTCAGGTAGTTTTAAAAGCTTATAATGACTGAATCGTGACTTATGAATAAATTCAATAAGTGCTATGAATTCGTAATGAGTTAATGGTTCTTGCGTCATTACGGTCGCTTATTGCTTGTCAATTACAGTGCTATCTCAATCGTGACTGAGTCTGCAACTGTGGGTAACTATTACGTTGAACTGTAATCTGGTAATCTAAAGGAAAATGTTTGGTAAATTGAGAAGGTTCAGCATTTACAGCATAGAATATTAAGCACTTATTTCTGTCCGTGGGTTCGCAAGTGCGATTCCCGGGTTATACTTGCCTGCCCTTCCAAGGAAACAATCTACCTAAATGCCAAATTTAAGATGATCTATCTTAAACAGTCGTAGAGTCGTAATAAGGTTAAAGACAGATAGGCGGACAAACACAACGATAAGTCTTTGATAATGGTGTCAAAATAGCGCAGTTTCGACAAACGCAGTGCGGGCGAGGTGGTAAAAATTAATGAGAAAACCCCAAAATCAATAAGAAAACCAAAGATGTGTTAAAAAACAATATTATGATGTCTCAAAACACCTGACTAACACACCTTATATTTTAGAGATTCTATTGGACGATTTGACGTAATTATCTCCCGTTCAATCTCTAGTAGTATCTTTGGTGGAAAAAAAAAACTTTTTTTGACTAGCTTATTTACATCGTTATTTTTTGATTTGGTGCCTTAAATTAGCGCTAATGCTACAAAATTAATTGATCTCTTTGTAAGATTCAAAGCAGACGCAAAAACAATAAAGTAGGTAAAAGAAGTCTATAAAAACTAAAACTCCATTTTGATCGAACCAAGCCAAAAATGACGTAACGCTATCGTGTGATCTTATTTTTTGCACAGGCAACACCTCAAGGCCACGTCAATGACCGGGTTGCCAGTGTAAAAAATGGCTATTTTCTATTATTTTGAACACGACGATTCATCAAACCTACAAACACAGGTGTTCGGTTTTTTAGGGCATTCTTTTTTATTGTAATTTAATAGAAATAGCTAATAGATTTTATCCATGGCTGTAGGTGTTGATAAATGACCATAAAAACGAGGGCAAAATTATGATCGAGCGATTTTTGTCTGACCAGGCAATAAAAAAATGATGAATATTGCTGGACGATTCACACAGCATTATCTAGCCCCAAGCTAAGTAGAGATTGTGTTATGTATGGGTACTAGATAACTGATATACATAATAAAATACATTTTATAAATATCTCTTTTTTATTATACCTAAAAAACGACCAGAATACCTTTAACAAATATTTGCAGAGCGTACAAACATTTGTCCCCGCACCCGCAACCTCCTGCATCTCAAGCAGACCTACGACCACCATGCCACAGAGGTCGTCAAATTCGAGGTTGGTTTTTAGTTTTTTTCATACCATTCACATTTTACTTAAAATTACTAAAGTCTACTCTACCTAGTCATAATTTGGTATGTTTAAAAAAACTATAAACCGATTTCTAATTCCTGAAAACTGATAAAATACAGCCACAGACGGAAAAAAAGGCAAGAGACTTTGTACTTAATAGGATTTATGTTTGGACCCTTAGCGTACAAACCCTAACAAAATCATCGGTCCAGGATCGGTCGTTCTTTGGTTTAGGCGATCCGCCATCCGTCAACTTTCTTAGATCTCTTGTTTACGCCCGTTGCCATGGAAACCAATATAGCTACCAGTGAATGAAATTTATGATGTGATGATGTTTCAGATACGTTTTACGGCGTGCACATAAATTCCTCGAGAATAATCTCTTATTCTCTTTCTTCAAAATCAATCTTTAGAAACACAACGAAAGAATCATTAAAGTGCATAGAGGATTGGCGAAGATATCAACAAAATTGTTGTAGCTTGTCGTTATTTTGCAAAAGTATTGTTTAAGCTTCACGGAATAAAAACTAATCCCTCGGGAATATAATTTTCATGGTATTAACTCGAGATCATTCTCTATTCTATACAATAGCGAAGAATTATCACAATCGGTCCATAATTGACGGAAAAATAGATGAACATACATTAAAAAGTACATACAACCGAATATAGAACTTCCTTCTTGAAGTCGGTAAAAAACTGGGTGTAGGGTCGAACTTAGGTTGCATTCGCACAGCGAATTCGTTTTTACAGGACCGGTTTTTACGGATCCTTCGCTACTGAAAACAATCGTTTACTGCGATTAGGAGATAAAGGTAAGATTTTCGAGTACCTACTATTTTTTTACCTAAGAGAATTCGACTAATTTATTATTAGACTATTTAATGATTCAATAGTCTAATAATAAATAGTCGAATTCTCGAACCGGTATCTTTAGTCCGTATACGTAATATTTGTATAATTGACACATGTTCGAAACTCTCGGCGCGCGAGCTATACTCGCGCTTGACCGATCTTGTTTTTAATTTACACCAGATCTGAATAAACGCATGCACTTACTTATAACTCGTATTGTATAATGTTGAAAAGAAACAGAAGGTCAGTTCATCATTCATCAATCTTATAAGAACAAGGAACACTACAAATTACAAACAACAATCAAATACACACTTTATTGCCTTGACATTGAGATCAAACTGTACTAGGATTAGACAAAAGAGTGCGTGATTCGCCCGAACCTCCTTTGTTCAGCCGCTAGAGGTCGTTGCTAAGAAAAAATGGCCGCGATTTTTTACCGATCTTTTTTGTAACCATAATAATTTGTTTTGCGGCTGAGGTCATCGTGACTTCAGCACTAGCTGAAGTAGTATTTAAAATCAAATTGTGCAATTACACAATTACATTTTCAAAATAACAATAATTGCGTTATTATGTGTTTCGAACTTTCATTTTTAAAAGTAAGTACCTACCTAATGTTTCGCTTGAGATGCTTTAAATCAGCCAAATCATATTTAAATCAAATTATGTTTATTTAAATTTACATGTGATTTAAATCAATTAATTTTATCACTGCAATGAGAACAGACCGCAATCAAAAATGTATAGGGAGTGGCCAAATTAAGCTTCGGTGCACACGTGCAATATAGGTAGGTAGGTACTCATACCTGCTCCGCTTGTCGAGGAATTTGAGTATTGAGGGAATCCTCTGAAAACAATAATTTTCCACTTATTACCCGACTACCAACAGGGGAGGGTTATGAGGTTAGCACCCTATGTTTGTATGTTTGTATGTATGTGGCCGATTTCTTTGTTCCCACGTAGCGCTGAAACTACTGGTTCGATTTCAACAAATTATGTATCGATTGATTTGTCTCAATACCCCGATGGTTATAGGCTATCTATAGGATTTAGGGCTCCGACCCCGAATAAGCCTTCAAAACGCGTATTAAAGTTTAGGTAGCCGCAGGCTGCAGGCCCCATAGAGAAAAAAATTACAATACCTACGACCTATTTTTATTTTCAACTCTATGCCTATCAAATATGACCGATACGTCATTCTATTTTGTCAATGTAAATGTTTCAAACTTTTATAACTTTCACGTAGTCGGGTTGTAGTTTTTAACTTTATCTTGTTTTCGTAGTTTCTTTCATACATTCAATAAAGTTTAAATACCTACTGCAAGAAGTCGGGCAAAAGACGCTAAACCTATGTGATTGCGGCAAGTCATAGCTGTTTTAATAATTAAATCACAGTGAGTTTAGATGGATGAATAGATCTGTTCTTCTTCACGACAAAACTACTGATCGGATCCGGCTAAGCCTTTGCATACAGGTAGTTCTAGGCCTGGAATAAAACATAGACTTTTTATCCCATAAATCATACAAATCATATTTATTTAAAATATAAAATTCAGATTGCAGCAATTAATAAGTACAAGCGATAAGTGGCTTATGCTTTTTTTGAACTCTATTAGCTAACAATCTGTCAATAGTAGAAATTACAACAAACATAACAGACATGACCCGAGGTGAAATATTTTACACAATCACTGACATAATCTGACATAACACAGGATATTACAAATCTTTTAATTTCAATCAATCAATAAATCAAACATTAAATATTCATTAACTCATAACATTCAAAGTAAGTGATTTCAAAGTGAAAGTAAAACATGCGTTTTTCATTCTGCCGTTAATGAGACAGCTTAATGATATTTTAGTATAGGGCAAAGGTTAAGTATGTTAAGACTTAAAAATATGGGGCTTAATTGATTTCGAAATCGGTGCCTTGATCATTAATTTGCTGAGTGGTGCTTTTGTTTCTGATACACGGTAGTAGAATGGTGCTACCTATGGAACTACGCAATATTAATAATAAAAATAAAATAATTCTGGAAAATTCACACAGCATTATCTAGCGCCAAGCTAAGCAGAGCTTGTGTTATGGGTACTATATAATTGATATACATAATATAATACAGTACATACATAAATAGATATTTTTACATAGGAAATATCCAGAACACCCGGAACAAATACTTGTGCCAACTGTCACAAGGCGAGAATTGAACCCGCAACCTCCCGCGTCGCAGCCTGCCTCTATTTTCCCGGACAACTAAAACCAGGGTCTCTTAAAGACGAGAGTGAATATGAGTGATCTGGTGTCTTAGACCTCCTGTTGACCTTCGTGATACATCTTCTGCCACGTCGTCGTCACTTACCATTAGGTGAAATTGCATTCAAAGGAAGGTCGATAGACCTTCCTTTTTAGTCAATAGACTATAAAAAAAATATCATCGTGTTCCTCACGAGTTCATACGGAACAGAAAAAAGACAAGATCGAAAACACCAACGTTTTCAACTTGAACTTTGATCTAGGCACGTACAACATGAGCTTTATTTTCTTCAGCTTTGATTGTATTTATCGATCTCCCATTATTTCAATCAGTATAAACTTTCCTAGAAAGCCCAAGATAAATATAGACAAGACAGCGTATTTACGATATAGACAAGACACGCAATGGACGTTTGTGTCCGTTTGACCCTCGACGGTGGAATCATGGAGTTTGATGATGATGGATCATCGTCAATACATTATAGCTTATAAACTTATGCAATGATCGACATGATCGCGCAATAATGCCGGTGATCTATCATAGTCTGAGAAAGCTCATTGGGAAACTTTACCCGGTTGTAGAAGTTTAGTTCGCGGTTTTGCTATTTGTACAATTCAGAGAAGTTTCCTTTGGGTTTCATCAAGAGAAGAGTCAAAAACAGCAAGGCAAGCATGTGTTCAACCAATAGTGAATCTTATTTGTCAAAAGATAACTATTATTAAAATTCATTACGGATGTAAGCGGGTTAACTACGAACCTTATTTGTGTTGGAAGAACACCAACGTTTCATCCCTTAACCTCTTTCTCTTCTCTTTCTTCCTTTTAGTGCTCGGAGAGACGCGGAACGCGCGCGCCTAGAACCGCACTCACCCTGAAGAAGTCCCTCGTTAAGGGATGAAACGTTGGTGTTCTTCCAACACAAATAAGGTTCATAGTTAACCCGCTTACATCCGTAATGAATTCGTCAAACTACGATAGTTTTTATAGTATTATTAAAATATACAAACCAAGCAGTTTTCTTTGGTTGAAATTATAAATAAAACGATTATATTACACCAAAAATATACTGAAAAAAAGCTCATCAATGTCTACAGAGATTTAGCAACAGTCAAAGCCCTTCAAATCGCTCATCTAATAACAGGTCTTCAGCTGATGGGCCACAATAAAAATAAAAATATCTGGACCACTTCCAGCGACCTTGGGCCTTAAAAAGAATGTGCTCACGCGCCGTATAATTTATAGAATGCCCTACTTTTTACACTAAGTCATAGTACATAGGCAATTTGTTGTAGTGTATTGGTAATATTAGATTTAGATTGATTGCGTTAAACGTGGGTTTACTAGTCTTGTTTATTAGCAGTGTTTTTTTGAATGGATTGATGTGGGTTTTATACTCGTATCCAACCAATGTTGCTAGTTGCGAAAATCATTGTCGTAGGTTGGTTTAATATCTTTCACAAGTGACCCGATTGTGTAAGCTTTGACAGACTGAGTTAAACTAAACTAACACTTTCATGGCCCAGGTCGATCATGTCCCTCGGGACCACCGTGGGGCGGGGTAGTGAATGCGTTAATGACCCCCACCAATACTCAGAACACCAAAAATGAAAACAAAAATAAGAGACTTTGTCTAAGTTAGGCATAACAATAATTAGTTATGTCCTACTTAGACGAATAAATATTCGTAGTGAGAACGTACAGAATATAAAATAAACTATGTACCCCAAATCTGTTACAAGATAACAAACAAGACACAATGAAATAAGTTATGAGGTAAACTAATACAACATTACAATAGTAGACAATAAAACACGATGATGATTATGTTGGATGAATCACCGGCTCCTTTCACAAAACATAAATCAATACGTTCGACCTATTTCACAATAACCTCTTTGATTGTAACTGAAAATAACCGTCAAGTTAAAATCGACACATGTATCCAACATGTAGGTAATAAAAATCAGGTCAATCCTTATGCGTGGGAGATTCACTTCACCACACTCACTAGACTATACAGTTTATGGAACCACAGTGAACTTTACAGTTATAAAGATGTTAATACACATAAACCTATTAATGTGGTTTCCACAAGATTTTTCGAAACATTCACAATGGTTTCATCACAGGCAGATGCAACCACGACGCGCCTTCTCTCACTCGTCGTTCATTCTGTTGTCATGTACGTGACAGCACATGCGCCAAGGAGTGTACAACAATGTTCGTTTAGCAGTTTGGCTACCACAACATCAATATCTCATGACTTATTTATTGTACCAATACAATAGCTATAACCTTCTTTATTAACAAAGAAAATTACAATCAAAAAATACAATTAAATAAAACTAGTATTTACAATTGAAACAATTGGGCTAACTGCAGACTGTTGCAAAAAATCTACAAGTAGCTCAACTGATCCATATCAATACCAGTCGGAAGCGTGCCCAAGACGCTAGCTGCATTGCCCCGCTGTATAGCAATGCTGATGCGCTGCGCCAGATACTCACCAGCTCTCGGGTCACGCGTCGCTTCGACCAGACGCTCAGATAATTATAAGAAAACCCGGAGAGCCTCGGTACCCCACGAACCTAGGGTCTCGACTACAAGGGGATAGCTATTGATTTGATAAACTGATATCTTTTTTGATTTTTACCCGGTAGCAATCGTTTAAGACCTGCTCAACAGTGTCACAAAAAAGGTTCAGAAAAAATTAAATCATTAGAAGTAATATCGATGATAAATTATCAAAAACCGTAGAACTTAAATTAGCTCCGACTAAAGTGAGAAGAGGAGTATTTTTACGAATCCATAATAGTAGTCAATCAATATAACTAATAGAAATAGCATCAATCAAATTATTACCATTGGTTACAGTAAATAAAAGGTTAATGTATCGTACAGATTGAATGTTTGTAATAATGTGCTTCAGTGTAACTTATTAGTTGATTGGAATTTGATGAACTGCGTTTAATATCATAAATTAATAATAAAAATTAAATCATTTTACTTTCCTTCTATATTCCAACAAACGAAAATAAATAACTAAATAATACCGGCCAAGTGCGAGTCGGACTCGCGCACGAAGGGTTCCGTACTATCTATAAAAACGGGAAAAAAAAATCACGTTTGTTGTATGGGAGCCCCCTTAAATATTTATTTTATTCAGTTTTTTAGTATTTGTTGTTATGGCGGCAACAGAAATACATCATCTGTGAAAATTTAATTTGTCTAAATATCACGGTTCATGAGATACAGCCTGGTGACAGACGGACAGCGAAGTCTTAGTAATAGGGTCCCGTTTTTACCCTTTGGGTACGGAACCCTAAAATCCTAAAAACATCAGTTACTACAAAATCTTCGTTTGTGTGTAATTGTAGCTCAATTATCAATCATTAACAATTAGTCTGCAGTTTTCTCAATTATAAATACTAGTTCTAATTTGTTTATATTATTTGATTCTATTTTTCTTTGTTAATTCTCAGGTATCAGTGGCCAATGCAATGAAACAAAACTATTTAGCTTAGCTTTACCTCTGTACCCATTTACCCACATTCTGTCTTCACTGACGGACGTTCAATCTTAAGTAATAATTAGAGTAGGTACATACAATTTCTCTCTCATCTAGAAATGGGAACGGAAACCCGCTATCTAAAGGGTCATCTACCACTTAGAGTGTGCCTATTGTTTTTAGAGATGTATTTATTGATACCGGAGTTTGATCTGTATCAGTGATTGCAGTCGTGAATGTTTTGATCGTTTTTGTGCTCATTGGTTCTTTACTGTTGCAATTGGTATCAGTTTCGTCAGAGTGCTGTAATTTTACGGTGATATTTACAAAATATTAACGAGCATTGATAGGAAAATATTGATAGAACTCCATAGGTACCTACTGCAGTAGGTACCTATGGAGTTCTTGAAGTATATCACAGTACAATAAGTAAAGGAAATGACAGGAGTTTAGATAATACGCGTGACCCAAGAGCTGGTGAGTATCTGGCACAGCGCATCAGCATTGCCATACAGGCGGGGCAATGCAGCCAGCGTGTCGGGCACGCTTCCGACTGGTATTGATATGGAGCAGTTGAGCTAGCTGTAAACTGTTTGCACAACAGTCTGCAGTTAGCTCAATTGTAAATACTAGTTTTAATTTAATTCTATTAATTGATTGTAATTTTGTTTGTTATAAAATACTATTTTTACCCGACTACCGACAGGGGAGGGTTATATCTTTAAAAATATAAGTGAAGCGAATAGAGTACGAACAATATTTGGTGACTTTATGGAGTGATAAACGTTCGTCATCATCATCAGTCCACTGCTGGACATAGGTCTGCCCTTATAACGCCATAGCATTATGTCTTCACCTTGCCGCAGCTAGAATCTTACAGTCTTTTGCAGGTCGTCATCACACCTGGTCGAATCCTACACGTCGTTTGCAGAGCAACGTTTACAGCCTGTTTTTTGTTATAGCAGGTAAGCACTATAACAAAAAACAGGCTGTAAGACATTCGTATTTCATACTTAAGTACAAGTACCCACAGCATTTACACTCCATCTACATAAAATAATCCATAAAAGTTATATAAGTGCACAACATCCGTAATTTAGGGCAATATAAAACAACTCAATCATAATTAGGAGCATAAAAGTATAATCCTACCAGCTGCAAACTAAGATAATGAACCAAAACTTTCTCTGAGTCAATGACTATGATTACTTCAATTCATAAATTGTAATAATACCATTGAAGTCTAATTGCGAATTGACAAGCAAATTGTGACTGACGAGCTACGTAGATTATAAAGCATGATGTCAACTAATGAAATAAAATACCTAGCAGTAAAAATGTCGTGTCGTGAGATAAAGATAGAGATTTGGATTGACGGGACAGCTTGATCCAAGAGGAATATCACCATCATGTGCTATAGGATTGATCATGACATGACAGCTTCTCATAGGCCGTCCTGCTAAGATCTTATGGATCTGATCACATGTTCAATTTGTCTGTCATTTACAATTCTAATCTGTATCTTCGTGGCTTATAATTAGTTTGCGATGAATAGTGTCGTAGATAGTTGATCAATAGTATATCTTGAAACAACCTATGTACTACTGCCTCTTCTCTCATCTTTCCAGTAAGGTAATTTTCGTATTATTTCCCTGGCTTTTATATCAAGTGTTCAGTTTGAGTATAGTTAATTTTGCTATGTTGGTATTTTTTTTACGACCTCTGTGGCGCGGTGGGCGAAGGTCTGGCTGCGACGCAGAAAGTTGCGGGTTTGATTCCCGCCTCGGAACAAATGTGTGTACGATCTGCAGACATTTGTTCAGGGTGTTCTGGTCGTTTTCTATGTATAATAAAAACTATCTATCTATGTATTGTATTATATTATGTATATCAGTACCCATAACGCAAGCTCTGCTTAACTTGGGGCTTGATAATGCTGTGTGAATTGTCCAGCATTATTTATTTATTTATTTGAATCTCCAATGTTTAGTGGACAGTGGGTTAACCATGAACATTTTGCTTTAGGCGACGATTTGAATCAGGTGGAACCGTTCATATAATTTATGAGAGCTGTCATGATAGTGTAATTATTTAATTTGTTCATTTGCTTTAATTAATGACTTGCCATAAGGGCATCTGTTTGATTAGCCAGACTTTGGAGAAATTACTGTTACTTTAGCATTCGCTTTAGCTTTACCGTTTAATAATTTTTCATGAAGCATTTCTCTTCATACTGTTATTTGTCTTTGGATCGTAAACATTTGAGTTCAACTTCAAGTACTTTTCTTTTTCTATTTTTCATTTAATTAGAAACGTGTGTATTTCAAAACATTATTTGTCATTAGAATGTTTACTCATAAACACGCTTTCGTCTTTTCACCAAACTTAATCCGTACCTTCGTGAATAAAATCATAACCCTTTAATTTACGACAGCCACTTTCGGCGAAAGTAAATGTCATTTTAAAACGTGAACTGTTAAACTTGATGGATATATCATTATAGCAATCAAGAAATTATGTATCATAATTTAGCGATATGATATGAGAAATCTTATGATTATCGAAACTTTTACAATGTTTGTGATATCCCATTACGTCGGTCAGTGAGTTTAGCGGGTAATGTTTGATGTAGAATTTTGAACACATAGACTCGCATAACATAAACGAACACATAATATCAACAAAGTGACAAATAATACACTGAAAAGGAAGAGACTGCCCGTGACAAACACAGCGGAAGAGAAAAGGAGAGGTGGTGACGTCACGATCCATACGACAACACACGATTATATAAACAGTGCTGACTAGAAGCTGACTCAATTCACTACACCCGTAATTGGATACGCGACACTAGAAATAGCTTTAGTTCCTATCACAGACAAATCAATGACTATAACACTCGAATACACACCTACACCTGAAGCGGTAGAGCAGTAACACAAGCGGAAGTCAAAATATCTTTTGATCTATCTAACACTTTGCTGAGTGATAGTTTATAAGAATAAAGGAATTGGTTCCGCGAGTTTAAATGTTGAGCAATTGATAGCAATTAAATTTAGAGTACCTTTCGAAACAGCAGACAGATTTCGTGGGTTCTCTTACCTGTAAACAAAGAACAAAATAATTAATCAAAGCTTAGCATTACAAATGTAGGCTTAAAGATTAACTTTCTTAAGATTAGAATATCGCCAAAACAAAAATACGTTTACGTTAATGTATTTTGTGTGAACGGCTTACCAAGATTATTTCTAAAAGTAATTAAGCAACATAAAGTTCCAAATATAGTGCGACTTAATAACAAACAGTCATAAAAAATGTCGTTAACACCAACCCTAAAATTAGTAAAACCGTTGCAAATGAACTCCATTTTTGGTGGTAATAGCATTCATAGAGCCACATGTGGTGCCTCCCACGACTCAATAGTTTTGATAGAAGCGGTTTGCTACATTCTATGATTTGTAAAGCCAGACCACACTTTGATTTCATGACAATGAAGCGAGATGGCAGCGGGATCTATCATCAGCCTATGTTAGTTCACACCTGGACAGTAGCGGGGTCTATAATCAGTAATCACACTTAAGTACCTACCTAGATTTTAAGCACAGAATACAATAAATGAGTATGGTAGATTGAAGAAATTTCAGGGAAACTTAATACGTCTCCTGCTTTATTCGGGAAGGTGACAGATGTCAATTACTTTGGTAGTTTGATTTTGGTAATTTCAGATAAAAAAATATCCATTCGAAGCTAAGCAATCATGTTCAAAAATTTACCAGATTGAAAAAACCAGCTTTGAAAAACACAGTAATCAATTTGACCAACGATAAAATAAATACACATAAGAAAAACCGTGTCAAGCCATGTATCCTTGCAAATCGATTGCCCTCGATCTAGCTACTAGAAACTAGCAAATATGGTGAAAACATGTCGAAACGGGGTCGATGTATGTTTGCATGCCACTATCAAATCCCTCTGCGACTGATAAATCGGTATCTGATAAAGTGATAAACAGAGAACGCATTTCACAGACGATCGATAAATTGCTGCACTTATTGATCGAAGAATTTTTTACGTTGTAATATAGCTACACAACGAAATGACTATTATATGTATTATCAGTTTCTTGATTAATAGAACATTGACAGATAATAAATACCTATCAAATTTCGTTGAGTAAGGCATTAGAAGTGAGACGAAAGGGCTAAATTCACATTTTAACCGACTTCGAAAAAAGAAGAAGGTTCTGTGTTCAGCTGTATGTATGTTTTTTAGTATGTTCGTCGATTTTTCCTTCGGACCGATTTGGTTGATTATTCTGCAGGTAGACCCTTAGGTGGTCCTATAACAATTTTATTCCAGAGGGATTCGTTTTTATCCCGAAAAACTTAGAAAACAGTTTAAACGAAGGGATTCGAAGTCGGTTTTCAGTTTTTCAACATAATCTAATTATTAATAACAATAACCATATCAATAGTTTTTTTTTCTAAACCTACACAAAAATATAGATGGATACACAACAAAACACGAGAAATACAACAACCGAAAGGTAAATTCATAGAAGAAGTAGATAAAACCCTAAATTTTCAGCTTTAACTTATATTGAAATAACTTCACAGGCAGTTTTATAAATCAAAAGGTCAAATAAATCACACATAACAAGCAATCAACACGTTAAAACTGAATGTTAATTATCACAAACGATGTATCACAGAAGGTGCTACTAACGAAGGTCGTTGTTACGTTACATGGCTCGTGTGATTGACTGCATGTTTGCATGGATTTTGAAGTAGTAACTTGTTATTTATACAGCAATTATATTATTTTTATATACATATTTGAAGATCGTTAGTTTCGATACGAAGATTGTTAAAATATGCAATATTTTTTAAGTCAAACCACAGTTTGTATAATTATCATACCATTTAAACTTAGTTTGAGACATAATATAGTTCAAGGTCTATGTATTTTTACTAAGAAGTAACAATGATTTATAAGTTTGGGTGATTCGTAAGAATATACACCCAACACGAACTTTTTACTACTAAATATTGATTACAAGATAGATGTTAGGTACTTTAAATATCAGCTAGAGTTTTACGTCGTTCAAAAACAAATTTAAAGCCAGTTACTGACCGATATTACGGGCCGTACGTAACGTAACGTTACGCCGTGTGCGAACATCCGTCTCGTTGTTCGTAGCGAGCATCTTTCCCCGTAAGTACTGACTGCATACGTTCACTGTGTAACACGTTACATTACGCGTAACACCAGTCGATGCCCGGCTTTATGTTGGCTCAACTATGCTATCGGGAATCGTATAATGACGTATGCATCTGACGGCAATACTCGCACCTAACTCACGTGATTGCAACTCTGTCGGAAGCCTGAGCTGAGTCACGTATTCACAAAAATATATACATTTGAACAACCTTCTCGCCAGAATTATTTGCTTAGACACTGAACAAAGGCAGGAAATTGTCGGACAAGCTCACCTGCATCCATTAGCTAAATGTATATTTTAGAATTTCGCGGACTGTGGCGTGAGGTAGGTTGTGTGATCTTTTGTTTGGGTAGAGAAACCTGTTTTGCGTCTTAAATAAGCAGAACAAGTAAACTTGTACGCTTGTATCCTTCTGAAGTTCATGTTGCAGGCACACTCATTCGTTGTGTGAAATGGTTCGAGTAAAACAGAGGGTTTCAAACAGTTTATTCTAAAAATACACAAGGCTATAAGCAGATATGAGATGAATTGATAAAACATCAGAGTATTGTTGAGCAAATACTGTTATAATCATGCATGTGTGGAAATACACGTTTCAACGAATACTACCATCATTAGTTGAATGGTGATAACGAAGAACCTTATCAAGGTGGTCTTTAAAAAATTAAATCTAAAATTTAAGCCTAAAAAACATAATTCTTTGGCACGCATTACGAAACTATGCTCAGACTGAGCATAGTTAAATAAATAAATAATGCTGGACAATTCACACAGCATTATCTAGTCCCAAGCTAAGCAGAGCATGTGTTATGGGAACTAGATAACTGATATACATAATATAATAATTACATAGATAGATATTTTTTACTATACATAGAAAACGACCAGAACACCCGGAACAAATACTTGCAGCTCGTACAAATATTTGTCCTGAGGCGAGAATCGTACCGGCAACCTCCTGCGTTGCAAGCGGACTTTCACCCACCGCGCCACAGGATCGCCAAAGTTTCGTAATTTACGCTTCTGCCATAGAAAATCGTATCCCAAGGATATATCGATGACTGAGCAGGCATTTATAATACGGGCGTTAGAATAAAAACAGGCCAATCAGCACGCACAAAACCATGATAAATGTTTACAACTAAATTACTCACCCAGTGAATATAACAATGACTAAGATTCAACTGAAAATAGTAACGCAGTCTTGCATCCTGCTGATGCGGAAAACGGGTCAGTTATTATTACAAGTGTCGCCAGGTTTCAGAATAGGTTAACCTTTATAAAAAGTAAGAGCTCTCTGAAATTAAAGACAATCTGCCTAAAAACATTGATTTTTTGCATTGATGTAGTCCTACAAAGTACGCAAGACTTAAGGGGCCTGCGGATGATGATTTGCCCATACAAAAGTACTACCAAAATGATATGTAATTCGAGCATATTTCCACCATATCATATTGTTTTCTGTATTCGAATAGTATACATATATCTAGGTCCCTGGTTGTTTTTTTTCTTAATAATACACACCGATAATGAAATGTAACCAAAAATATACAACATGTGATTTTGCATGACATGTTTTCGTCCTTTTTGTTTTGTATGAAAAAGAAACAATATCTTACGTTTTGTTTGTTAAGGAACATAGCTTATATTGTCTAGTCACAGAAAAACAACACTATGTCGAAAATAATATGAAAAGTTTTAAGTCATCATTTTTGCTATTACAGAACATAATAATTTACGAATTGAAGTTGCGAGCAGCTGTCGCCGGATTCTTAAGTGTTCAGTGTAAGATCTTCTGTCGGCGATCAATTATGATGTAAATCTTTGCAATGTTGTAAAAAGATAAACGAACATGTACGAGTATGTTGTTCTTGATAAAGTGACAGATAAAACTGAAATAATCTTCCATCGTACGGATAAAGGCTTTCATCATGTCTTCATACTATGCGCAATTTAATTCATTAAACGAACTCACGCAATAATATAATCAAAATATTTGCAAAACAGGTGTCTGCCAGGCATATTGTACAACACACATACGTGAGCACTACATATAGTGCTCATGTTTTATTGTTAAAAGACATTAAAGCTATAAAACATACAAATTATGGAACAGCGCAACCAAATCTTAAGAAACAGTGTCACAAAATTTTCCTAACATCTGATCTAAATCTGTATTTCCTCAAAATGGAATTTGAGTGATCTCCGTCGCCTGTTCTCAAAAGGAAACACTAATGGAGGTATAGTTTCCTTTCCACGAAGCACACAGTAAACATTGTCTATTTCCAACTTTTCATGGCTTAGACTGGTGCAAACAAGCAAGTTCAGGGAGTTAAAGGCCACCGGTGAAGAAAGAGCTTTGACTCTAGCGAAGAGAGGTCTAAAAGAGCACATCAAAATAATAATGATCTACAATGCGCCAACTAATTATGAGATTGAAGACCGTTGGTAAATTCTTAAGGAAGTCAAAAGAAAGTTTCAAACAAGTAAGCTAGGTATTAAACCAATTGGAATAAAGTAAGATAAGCTACACCGTTAAATACTAACTATAGAATGGCATCTTATTTAAAGCTACATTGTTTCAAATGATGAATGAACCCCTAGAAAAGAACAAAGAACCCCTCAGCTTTCTAATTACACTTAACAGTAATGTGTGGATTTATGATTCTCGTAAATTAACTTAAACTGAACCTAAGTGATCAGGTTTTAGAGCCCACTATATAATCTTAAGCATCTATTAAATCATTAGCTCTAGTTTCTTCAATTCAATGAAACAGTATCTTGTTACTGGGTTGAAAAGGTCAGGGTGAATGACCTAGGGTGTTTTTACGATGACTTTTCATTTAAAGTTCTAGGGCACGCAATACAACTAATGCTTATAAATAATGTTATTACTGCTCCTAGTACAATTACTTGCTTCGCGTCTCTTGGTAATACCTTGGTAGCTAATTAGAGTTAATAACTAGTTATTATAAATAAACTCGCATCTCCTTTCACGGTTGCAAAAACAACGTCTTTTTTGGAGATAATTACTATTGCAGCTAATTGTTGCCGGTAGGCAGAATGTTCATCAATCAAATTTTGTATGTAATTATTATGGCCACTATTGATCACTACGGATTTAACATGTTTAACTCGCTGAATATTCATTTTGACTATGTTGTAATTGAGTATGGGATGTTGTTCGATCTGAAAGAACTTGATTACATTGTCTATATTTTCATCACCGCCTTAGCTAAGTTCATCATAAAATGCCGTATCCATGAATCAATCTACGCTCCTTTTCAACTTATCTTTACGGTTTACATTACATTACACCCACGCACGACCTACCTTTCCAGGCAATGACCTGCCGTGAACCCTGACCCGCTGTTCGGTTCCTGGACTAGGCTTTTCTAAACTGTTAATTTCCTACCACTGTTTCTCCTTGATTTGCACCGACAACGAAGTCGTAGTTTTCTACCAGTCTTTCAGTTGCTTTCAGCTTTTTAACTTATTCATTCATGGGCATATTAAGTGGATAGATAATATTTTAAAATTTGTAACGTTTTTCAGATTTATATCATTTTGTATAGGTAAATACTACGGTAAATATGAATTAAAATATCAGTAACAATACAGGGTTCAACTGATTTCTAATCACCGGCTTTAATAAACGAGTTAATAATAAAAAAAATGTCTTTATTTCAGATACAATGATCCATAGATTTATGTTTGTATTTGTAACAGTTTAACAATTATTTAATTCTTAAAAGGTTTTGTACATACTAAGGAATAAATAATTGTCTCAATGTCAAAATAATCAGCACTGCACCCTGTATTTGTTGTCGTTGTCGATAGCTGTTCGTAACCAAATAATTTGTACATTGCTTTAACAATAATTGTTAAAGCAATGTACAAATTATTTGGCAGTAATAGTCGTTATTAGATACATAATTATTATGTATCTTATAAAGACTATTCCTGTTATGCGATGGTATGACAACTTATTACAAATTAACTTTGACCGAATTAAAAAATCATCAAGGATAACTGAAAAACAATGAGGCACCAGGCGTCTCCTGATTAAATGGTCTAATCCTAAAAACGTATTCTTCAGCAACTTAACCGCAGTTACTGTTAAAAACAGAAAAACACGAAGTGTTTTATGTTTTACCATTACCACCTAAATATATTGAAATGTATTATTATGTATTGAATGTGTTATGTATTTGCTTCTAAGCGATAAGGCCGCCTATTGTACTTGTCTTATGTAATGTCTTTTTGTAATGTTCTTTTTCTGGTGTACAATAAAGTGTTTTTGTATTGTATTGTATTGTATATTGAAGTTATCCTAGCATTCCTAGTAAACGAAAAACCTTTAGCGACCCCTGTCACAGGTGTTATTAACATATTATTATAAGTATAGAGCCACGGCACGTGGGGGTTGCGTGACAAGCTAGGGGGTACGCCCGAACAATAAAACATTCACATGTACCCATATAGCTTTCGATTGCTCATTTATAGTATCGTATAGCGGCTTTGGAAATGTAGTTTGGCGGTCGTCGACCACGCATGATAAGTTGTAAGTTGTAACATACTCGTAAGGTATTGATTTTAGAAGTATTAAAATCTGATATTGTGAAGACGGTTTCTCACCAAAGCAATGTGTTAATGAGGTCTGGTAATAACTTAAGAGGGCGCAATGCACGCCATTTTGTAAAAAGGATAGGCATAGGATTTCGTGTTCATAGGAGCGGGATAGAGCATGCGTTTTTGGAACGGCGCAATTGCAGAAATGGAGCTTTTGCTTATAAACAAAAAACTACACAACTTATGAAAAAACTATCTGAAGGAACCAAGTAATTAGTTATGAGTTCATAACATACGAATCTAAACATGAGTCATTTTAATAGACGGCAGGGTTCCTGAGATCTCGACCAAATGATTTGCAAAACAGTGCAATTTCATGATTTCTTTCTATCGTATGTTTTTTCCTTAATCGTTTTCTCATGCTGAAGGAACCAAAGAAAAATTGTAGAATTTTATGTTATTGGAGTTTTAACCACGGAAATCCCGTGAGTACGGAGATCTAGTTCTAGTTTCTAAGGTTTTTATTTATTATACTCTGGGTAATTTCTAAGAAATTAATAAATCCCAAAAATTTACGATCCCGACGGGATTCGAACTAAGCTACGTGATCTTATCTAGTCGACCCGTAAATCTTTGGGAGTTCTTTCGGCACTTACGCCGAAAGAACTCCCAAAGATTTTCGGGCCGACTAGATAAGATCACGTAGCTTAGTTGGAAAAAGAGCACCCCTGCGCTGAAGGGGAAGGTGCGGGTTCGAATCCCGTCGGGATCGTAAATTTTTGGGATTTATTAATTTCTTAGTTCTAGTTTGTCAAGCAAACACGCCAGGTTCGCGTCTTAAGTACCTCTACCTACCTACTTTTATAATAGTAGAAGACGGCGAAGATGAATGATCTAACGATTAAAGAGACTAACAAGCCTCAATAGATAATGTCGCTGTTAAAAGTAAAAATGTTTTACTATAAAAACTATCGTAGTTTGACGAATTCATTACGGATGTAAGCGGGTTAACTACGAACGGAGGTTAAGGGATGAAACGCTGGTGTTCTTCCAACACAAATAAGGTTTGTAGTTAACCCGCTTACATCCGTAATGAAGTATAAATGTTGTTTGGCGGTCGTCGACAACGCATGATAAATTTTAACATACAAAGGTATTGATTTTAGAAGTATTTTGATCTGATTTTGTGAATAACGGTTTCTATAAAAGCAATGTGATATCAGCTATAAGTGAGAAGGAAGGACTTTGCTGGACTAACTAGGTATCAAGGGAAATTAGAGCGCTACGTTTCGTTTCACTCAAAATTATTTAATACCTTATAATCTAACTAATATTATAAACGTGAAAGTTTAGATGGATGGATGGATAGATAGATGGATGGATGTTTGTTCCTTTATCACGCCAGAACGGCTGAACGGATCTGAATGAAATTTGGCACAGAGATAGATTATAGTTTGGAATAGGACATAGGCTGCTTTTTATCCCGGAATTCCCACGGGAACGGGAACTATGCGGGTGAAACCGCAAGGCGCTGCTAGTGGAAATATAAATAAAAATATAAATAATGATGTTTCTAGAAAAAAGTTGTTTTACAGGGGTGTGGACTCTCTTAGTAACACAAATCTAATTTACCTGAGCCATCCTGCGAATTTACGACATCGATAACAGAAAAATTAGGTCACACTTTTGTGGTATCAACTTTCATTAGGTAAGTGAGGTCATTGGCCCCACACCCTGCTATTTGAAAATCTTTACCTTTATTTATTCTATGCTATGTTTAAGTATAGGGTGAGCCAGAAACCGTAAGTTTTTTAGAGACTGTTGTATCGTCTGCTAACAAGTTGTAACTGAGCTCACTACTAATCTCAAAAGATTAAACAAAATATTGCGGTATACACGAGACATGGAAAACACGTAGGTACGTCAAGCAGTATAGATCTAGTAGTTATCGCACTTGAGCTAGAGAAAACTAGTATGTACCACGTAATTTCAATATGGTGTACATTAATATATGATAAGAACACGCTTTCATTTCAGGAGGGACATCACAATTTTAGGGCACCCTGTATAAACCCCGGTCACCCTCGTAGAAAGTCGCAATAATTTGTTAGTACAGGATTGTTATCGATAAAATGACTTTAGTTTCCTGTTACACGTATTCGTTTTTCAGATTTCTTGTGCATTTATGGTAAATCAATACGAGAACTTTAGTTATCGTTACATAATGCCGTTTTTAGCTTTGTTTTGTATCAAATATTGTTGCAATCATAGAGAACAGTGTTACAACTAGACTAGGCTATTTCTTTTTCTCTTTCCGCACTAAGCTCCATTATACAAGCGCTGCTGTCATGTGTATGTTTATTCTGTAGTTCTGTAGAAAACCAAAATGTTTCAAAAATCTGACCGTATTTAAACTCTATAGGTAGATTGTAATTCAAGGTTGCCGGGAGAAATCACTCTTAGCGATAAGGCCGCCTTTTGTACTGTACATGTTTTATTTAGATATAAGATTATTTATTCATGTTTTTTTTGTACAATAAAGTGTTAATTCATTTATTCATTCATTGTAATTTTTGTGTATTTATAATTGTTTTTAAGAACTAACATCATATTGCATAGCAAATGACACATTCGAAAGAAACAACCATTATATTTGTTGAGAAAAAATACAATGAAAACATTTGTATTGATAAATTAAACAAAACAATTTCAAGAATCGCAACGCTGATCCGCCATTTTGATTTGAGGTTACTGACCCGCATTTAATCACGGGAAACAAGCGAAGCTGAGATTCAATCAGCTTTGGTCTTGACTTGCAAAGTTTTTCTATTATTAGGCTTGGATTGGACCTCACCGTCTATCTACAGGTATTTGTTTCTTTATACAACTCCTCAACTAGCTGGACGTGCGTATGCTACATCTACTGCTGAATATGACCGGTTGACGACCGATGTGGCGCGGTGGGCGAAGGTCTGCCTGCGACGCAGGAGGTTGCGGGTTCGATTCCCGCCTCGGGACAAATGTGTGTACGATCTGCAGACATTTGTTCAGGGTGTTCTGGTCGTTTTCTATGTATAATAAAAAAAATATCTATCTATGTATTGTATTATATTATGTATATCAGTTATCTAGTACCCATAACACAAGCTCTGCTTAGCTTGGGGCTAGATAATGCTGTGTGAATTGTCCAGCATTATTTATTCATTTATTTATTTAATATGCCTCTTCCAAACGAGCGGGTAATGCCATAATCACCGGCAGGCGGAATGGTGAACGCAGTAGAGGTGTTAAAAATATACAGAAAACCTAGCTTTTTTTCTGTATATTTTTAGTAGACCACCGTCTACTTTATTCGACTCTTACAACATACACAGTAATCTAACATTAAAGAGAATTTCCATATTAATTTGTAGGCAAGTCTCTTTCTCGGAATGTGTTCTGTCTGATACGTACAGCACAGTATCGGAGATAAGCATGAAGTCGGTAACAAACAAAGAACAAAATTTTTGCCGAAAGCTCTGTTTAAATACATACACATAGCGAGAAAAGATGATTAATATAATCAGTTAGGAAGGTTAGGTACAGAACCAAATATAAGACCTATAGGACTATTGACCAAACTTGATGGTTGATGGTTATGTTGTGGGTAAAACTGGTGCATATAAAACATTGTCAAACATTGACAGTGAAAATAGGGCAAATTCTACAGCAGGTCAGAAATAAAAACGCAGTGTTCACGCGACATTCCTTGCTTTTCGTTTTATGATCCAAGTGGTCACGCACTTGCAATGCTTTCCACAATTTATAGTAATCATTATCTTTGTTTCTTTTAACAGATATAACTTCTGAGATACTTTGTAATTCAGTGTTGTCATGATCAAATTATGTACGTTTAGATGAATTTGGTGGGGAACCACGATTAATGAGATGTCTGTCTTCTGTCAATATCAGTAGGTACCTAATACCTATATTATATGATGTTTTTGTTATTAGGTATTTGTCTCTAATGCAGAACCTTCATACACTAAGGTGTAGGTACCTATACCTATTATATTATTTTTTACGCGGTCTTATGCCGCATTCGTAGTATGTAGCGAAATTAATTTAGTGATAAAACGAAGAAATAATCATTAGATCTATAAAATAATTGCAGTTAAAAGGAAATCGTGCGCACGATTTTTACATATGGCAACATTTGACCTAAATTACGTCATATACCTATATATTTAATCAATTGCATGTTTGATGTATTTTCTAATTTTATTAAAGGAAATCGATCATTAAACTATCTAATTCTGTTAATGATATGGTTAAATTGACTTGTGAAAGGTGATATTAATGTAGGTAGGCTGTAAATTTGTTTTATTTTGACGTGAATAGGATAAAACTGAATAATTTACTCATACTAGTTTATTTACTGTAAGATTGCAATGCACTAATTGGACTGGAAAAGCCAAATTAATACTCAGTAGGTATCAAGTATTAATCGATGAACAGAGAATGAAAACGAAATGATATCAAACCTGAGACTTGGGAAAGCACCAAGAACCAGTAAAGTTTTCAAGATCTAGTTCGCCTCATGTCATGAGTGCCAGTACACTTACCCTACACAAGTAAGAGATCTCTACAAGTAGTAAATTATGATAACCAGTACAAAATTAAATTACATGACGTTGCAAAATGTCTGATCCAAATTTTGAAAGTCGCAAATTCTGAAATGACGTGCTTTCTACCCGAAGGCCAAATAAGGCATTTTTGAAGTGATTTCATATCGACACTTTCATTTCCATCATCTTTCAAGTCATCAGTTTGCCATGGGCGACAGTTGTCCATGAGCTTGTCTGGTGTTAACGAGTCTATCACATAGCCAATTTTGTTAAGATGATTTCTCCATGCTAATAATTAATGTTATCACTTATCATATCAGTCATGCATGTCAGTCAGTTTCGTTGTTCTTATTCACATTTATTCATTTACAAATGTAATTGAATTAGTATTCAGATCATAATTTTTTTCATACTCTGCCCACAGTTTTTATTTAGAAGCACGACCGTACATTCGAGTCAAGTTCGACGAACATTTTTCCAACGAGAAGTTATAAAATAGCCACCATATTAAGTAGCTGCTAACGAAGAAGGAATCTATTTCAAAGAATAAATCAAACATGTCAACAACCAGCATGTATCGTCTCAAAAAACAGTAACAATGTTCCGTATTTAGTTTTCACAAATAACCCAGAGAATTGATCTGTATGACAGTGTGGCACGGTCGAGAGTCAGGTTGGCAGTAAATGTGGCTTAATGAGAGGAAATATGGAAGGAACGGGCACGTGTTAGAGCTTCCGTTGTTTTATAGGATAGACCAGACGACCAAACCTCTGGTGGTTTGGTCGTATAGTTAAAATCAACAAGGTATGAATGAGCACGTTAGCATGTTACTGACCTTTTTGTTAGGGAACAAGTAAACAGTTACGTGTTTAACAAGGGTGTCGTTTTGTTTGAAAACACGTAAGAAATAGGAAAATATAAGAGTAATCCTTATTTAGTTAGAATCACATACTAATTTGGTACGAGTAAAACCTAAAATACAATAACACGAAATTAAAGGCGGTTGAATTATGGGATTAGAAAGAAACTGACGAGAATATTATGCTATAAGTCAAGCTTATGGCATTAGAAGTAAACAACTTTTCTCAATAAATCAATCATGTTTTGCAAAGTTAGAAGCACACACCTTTAAAATCCTTTTTAAGATTCACTCTCTCCACAAGCCAGCACATGCCCACACGATTACGCCTCATTAGGCTAATAAAAGGCCAGGTGGTGTTTTTGTTAAATCCTATATAAGACATAAAAATGTCTTAAGTTGATATTCAAGTTTACAAGAAGACGCATAAGTTAATAGCTGCAAATGGAGCAATCTTAAAACAAGCTGGATTTAAATTAGCTACCTAGTAATATTATGATGGTAAATATATTAAAACTGTTCCTAAACCCAAACAATGATAACAT
Source organism: Eupithecia exiguata (assembly GCA_947086465.1). NCBI lineage: Eukaryota > Metazoa > Arthropoda > Insecta > Lepidoptera > Geometridae > Eupithecia > Eupithecia exiguata. The sequence continues at coordinate 4,249,692 of OX352246.1, forward strand.
TATTGGTAACTGTAACAGAAAGGTAAGGGCTCCTTAAAGGAGCTCACAAGGCGCAGCAGTAGTAAACGGACAATAAGGTACTTCCGAGTAAGTAAATTAATCACAACTCTATGTTAAAACCACATTTTAATTTTTGAAATTGAATACTGAAACAGTCCTTAAAAGCAAATTTTGAAACGTAGCGCCGTAAAACAACAAGATCTCGTTTTGTGTTCTCACGCCTCCCTCCTCCCCCTCATCGTGGGAGAGATGCCACAGTTTGTTTGTAAAGGCAGGCCCGGTATACGACGGTTTTGATCTACATCTTTACATAAAACTGCATTGACCTTAATATAAACAAGAATAAAAACTAAGGTTTCTTAAAAATATTTATCAAAAGTTTCGAAAATAAAGGCTATATGAGACGATTTCTAGAAAGTGAAGGTTTTAAAGTTTAGAGAAAATGTAGATAATTTACGCACTGCCAGATGCAGGTTCCTGTCCCGAATTATACAGTTCCTTCAAATAGCGAAGCATAGCGAATTATTAGTGTTTGAACGGAGGCAGGTAGATCGCAACATCCTAGTTTACTCCTAGTAGTATTTATCTGGACTAAAATATGTTGTCTGGAGGCATCCTCAACGCATTATACGCTCTAACTGTGTGCAAAGACATCTTTAATATTATGCTGATACACAGAAGTCATAAAGACCATGCTGTTTAGTAACAGCACATGTTACGGTTGAAAAATTGACACGTTTGCATTCAACCGTTGTCCTTCGTTGCAAATAAAAAGTAACTACATTGTAACAAGATAAATGCAGAGTTCCCACGAGCAATAGATGTTCAATTCGCAAATAATTTGGATACAATTAGCAAATTTAACTATTATTGTCGTGAGAAAGATAAACTGGGTGGAGTACTGTGTTCTAAATAAACAATGCTGGACATTTCATACAACATCAACGAGCCCCGAAGTAAACAGCGCTTATGAAGGAAATTGTTAATTAATTTAATATATTAATTATTTATAAACATGATTGTAAGGTTTTTATTTATTATAGTACTCTGGGTAATTTTTAGACATGATTGTAATTAAGTTTGGCATAAAAGCACATTTCATTATCTGGTTAACAACCCCTCTGTGACGCAGCAGGCGAAAGTCTGCCTGCGACGCTGAAGATGGCAGGTTCAATTCCCGCCACGGGAAAAATGTTTTAACGATCTGCAGATATTAAATATCTCATTTTGAACAAGGTGTTTTCAATGCATTTATAAAAGAAATCTATGTATCTATTTAATGTATTGTACCAAGTTATCCTATGCAGTACCCAAACCAAAAAATCTGCTTAGCTTGGGGATAGATGACTCAGTGAGAATTGTCGAGCATTATTTATTTATAAATATATCCAGTTTATTGATAAACGAATAGGTACATGAAGATCTACAAAAAGTAATGATGAAAATAAATAAAACCAAAGCTACTGAACGCTAGAATGACAACTAAACAGTTAACGGCAGTGAACATCTAAACAAAATGACACCATAAAATTATTTATCCATTACCCCCATTACCGCAGAAGCCTCCGACAATGCGCATAATAGAAACTGCGATGTACGATTAGCCCTAATGTGTGAGTCTGTGAATGGATATTTTATAGACCGTGGAATTTTATGAGGACTCAAATATTGCAGGGTAAATAGAAACAAGATAAACATAACGTTGAGGTGAAAGTGAAAATTGATTATGTCCGCGTAGTTTCTTTATGTATGAAAATCGATAATGGCTTACATTCTGTATATTAAATAACCTCAGACAGATGTATTAAGTGATGATAAGTACTATACAGTAAGGTTCTCTGTAACCAGAAACCAGAACACCTAAGTATCTCTGCAAACGTTACCTTTAAGACAGCGAAGACTAAAATGTTGATATTATATCTATTTCCTTACCTGAAACAAAGAATAATGATTTTTAACAAACAATTGTGAATAACAATGCAAATGCAATCGATAAGATTTTCGATTTAAGATAAGATCTACTATATATAAACACAATGACTGCTTTGAAATAATAAGGTCAAATGAAATCTGGGAAACTGGGTGACAAAGGGACAAAGCCAAAAGACCGAGAAAGACAGTGATAATGTTCAAGGTTTAGTGAAAGGAAAACAATGCGTCTTTACTTAATCGAGTTCTGGTTAAAATTAAGGCAGTTTCAGAACATAAACCATAACATTGTGCATTGAGCTATCAAGAGCTAAATGAATAGTTCTCTCATATAAGTCATAAACATAATCATAACTCCTAAAGACTATGTTATTATTTCATTGTTTCTACATTATTCGATATCTTCGATAAGCCATCATTTAGACATCTGAAAATCCAGATGATGTAATCAGATTCTAATAAGATGTTAAATATAACTCAATATTAAAGGATAGTCTATAAAATAACTTAATAACATCACATTTTAAAACCAGAATTAAAAATCAACGTTAAGAAAGACAGTAGGTATTGTTTTTTATTCTATCAATACAATCAGGTTCATGTTACAAAGGATGCATATGAATTGAATGACTTTTGAAATGAATGAACACGCATATCAAATTACTATAATGAGGTTTTAAGATACAAGATTGTAACGAAGAGGATCGTAAGAAGTTTATTTTTTTGTTTGTAATAGAAATCGAACATTATCGTTAAATCTAATGTTCGATTTCTATTACAAATACTAACTTTTTAATTACAGGATCAGACGAAAAGATGACTAAATTATACTAAGGCAAGTCTCCTATTCGGAGGAGACCCGTAGACATTCAATGTAAGTTTCTGGTTGCTAAACTTGATGGGAGAAAAAATAAAATAAAACATGAAAATTGTAACAATACGCAGTTTTGCATTGCTTGCAGGAAAGGAGTTTAAACAAAGGAACATCCCTTTAGCCACATCATTATTGGCTCAGCATGGCGCAAGCGCAAGTTGTCGCATGAAATATTTCTAATTAAAACGACGGAAGTGGGATGGTCGAGCTTCAATAGACAAATAAACATAAAGGCCTCGACTCTGAAGACGATTTCGGTCTTTGGGAAACGATATGCAACAGACAATCACGTTACGAATGATGGTGGTGAAATGATACTCTAAACATAAACATTAAAGTCGAAGGTATATCGTTTCTCCCGAGGTCGGTGCCAAGCATACAACTATTGATAGTCATAGGATGTTGAAACTAGTAAAGGGCTCCTGACCCACAAAAGGTGAATGATAGTACACAGAAGACTTGAAATACGTGGGAAGGAAGCCTGAATAATGAATTAAATGATAGGGATAGTAAAATTTATGAGCCTATGAGTCATTTATCAGTAAATCACACTTGTCAAGACAAAGCCGAAAGTGATGGTGCACTAAAATACCTAATAGCAATGACAAAGGCCAGTCTATATACGTATATCACAGCACAAAAAACAGGAAGGTGAATTTTAAGCAAATAATTGCATACAAAATCTGATCAGCAGCAAGACACTCTAGCAATCATGTTTAAAAGTAAAAAGCCTGGCAAAGTAAACGTTTCAGTTAATTAAAATCACAACAGTTAGAAAGTTAAGATCAGTAAATCTAGGTATGTGTGAAACAGTAAGCGGCTTGTAATTAAATCTTGAGTAATGAAAATACATTATTTGCCAATAATATTGCAATTGCTAACAATTAAGTGTAGAAGACACATGAAGGTAATCAGATTTCCATGTCTTTCTTATAGCAGAAGTTATTGGACAACTTTAATACCCATTTTTACCGACTTCAAGGAGAAGGTTCTATATTCGGCTGTAGGTATGTACTTTGTTTAATGCATGTTCATTGATTTCTTTAAAAAATATTTCGCTTTTGTATAGAGAATGTTTACGAATTGGTCCCATAAACATTTTAATCCCGAGGGATTAATATTTATCCCGTCAAACTTTAAAACAACAAAATACCAATTTTGGTGATATCTTAACCAATTCCTTATTAATTTTGATGATTCTTTACTTGTTGTCTAAAAGTTGAAATTGGGGTGGTTTCATAAAAGTAAGATTCTCGAGAAATATATAGATAGATAGATAAATACTTGTTTGTACGTGTGTGTAAAACTATTGGGTGTGTGTAAAAATTCTAATAGTAAGCTTAGATGGTATTATCTCGCTTTAGAATCTGAATTTATAATAGAAATCTCAAGTGCTTGCATTTTATTCATCCGGTACAAAACCTACATATCTGAAAATTAAGCCGCGGGCTTATAAGAAAGCTATAAGATTTCGAACTAGTTTTTCTCTTATAATCCAGTCAATATTATTTTTACAACAAAGGGTCTATTCGCCGTTAAACAATGCAGGCACTTGCTGCATGATCAAATCTCGAGTGCATCCCACACGTTTCATTTTAACGATCCATTGAAATGTTAGATTGTATGGGCTTTAATTAGTTACACTTACAGTGCTACACCATCGACTTAAACTCTTACCTCTACCAATATTACAGGCACATCAGTCTAGTCTGGGCTTTTAACAAGCTAGCTTACGGAATCTAAATGGTGTGTTGTACTGTGAGGAGATCTCACCTCACCTATTCAAGCTTCATCCGATAAACTTAATTAAACTTGGCATGAGAATCATCTGTCAAAGATTAATCAACGGTCCTAAGAGACCCATTAACGAACAGATTCATCACTGACTTCTTAACTAAGCATCTTGTACTATATATGAAACGAAATCGGAAACAGCAAAGTCTTAATTTATAAAAGTCAACAAAATAAGTCCTATATAAGGTAATTTTAAATTCAATTCAACACCCTGTCAAATTTTAATGCGAGAAATACAGAGAAAAAGAGCCACTTTAAAGGACAACTTAGTTGCTTGTCCATGCTAATAATAAGATTTATTCACACAGCTCAATTGATTGCCAAACCATACATTACAATTGAACACCAATGGTATTAAATTCAGCTTCCGATACAAATCGACAGTTCCTGAACGCAACTTACGACTAATTCGAGAGTGCAATCGTCCATCAAACAACGCCTGAGGCGAAGGCTAGTTTATAGACTTCACAGGCTATAGAATTATCATAGGAAACAATCTCTAGAAACCCCATATTCTGTCTCACAGTCAACGGTCTCAGAAATGGGCCCGACGATTTGTCTTTCTGGCATATTGTGTACCCGATAAGGCTTAGCATTTTAAGGTCTCCTAATGGCTTGTACGACACGTCGTTTGAACATATCAGGGAACGTTATGGTGTGGAATAAGTAAGACATATTATGAACTAGATTCGGTCGCCGAGACACTGTTTTATGAATTGGACAGTGTAAACAGTGAGATAAGATTTTTAGGAGTTTGAACGAACGATAACAATTGTTGTTACAGCGAAAATAATGGCAGAATGGCCTTTTTAATGTTTTACATCTAACGAAATTGAGCACAAACCCAAGCTAAGCAAGAAAACCGTTAGCTCCAACACCTCATTGAAAAAGGCACGGCCATCAAAAGATTACAAATCGAAATCAATCGCACAATAAGATTCAATCAGGCATATGGAAATTGTAATGACGATACGTTTCATATGGATTGCGATAGTCACGTTTACAATCGTAACCAATTTTCTGAACGAGTGCGCAATCTGTACAAAGAAGTGCATGCGACCGACATTCAAAAAGATCAAAATAATGGACCAGTCAGTATCAGTACCTACACCAGATGGAGAGATGTCATAAAAAGAAATGGTCGTGAGAAAGAGTTATTCAAACGTCTTCATTGGAAAGGATTGCATCGAAGATGGTATAAGTTAAGGTTAATTAATTCGAGTGGTTAAGATGAAGCGATATCATATGAATAAATATGTTAAAAACCACTTGAGAAGATATTATGTAAAACTAGTTTCGCGAAAAAATCGATAAGAAGTGTAATAAATATACAAATGTTGTTATTAATAATAATACGGCTAACACAGCTCCAAAAGAGAGAGAGCATTGGAAAAAAAAACAAACTATATTTCTAGCTACTAAGAAAATGCGTTATAAGCATAAACTAAGCTCGTAAAGGAACGGTGAAATACGATAGCATCGTCAAGTGCGTTACGCGTAACGGTGACTGAGAATGGTCATGCCGTAAATCCGTAACTAGCAATTTCATCGTGAATTTCCAAGTGTTTTCACTTGAATCTAACAAAGTAATGACTGCACTGCCTGAGGCTGCTTACATATTGAAAGCCGATTCTGATACTGCCAATCATTTATATAACTATAGATCTCAGCCTATATCAGTCCACTCCTGGACATAGGCCTCCCCTAATGAGCGCCATAGCGCCCTGTCTTCAGCTTGCCGCATCCAGCATCTGCCAGCAGTCTTTCGGAAATCGTCATCCCACCTGGTCAGAGGGCATCCTACAGTACGTTTGCAGAGTCGCGGTTTCCACTCAAGAATACGTTTACCCCAGCGGTTGTCGGTTCTTCAGCTAGCTAATCCTTTGAGCTATGTCGACAACCTTGGTTATCTGTCGAATATATCCGTTGCGAATTCTATCCTTCAGAGAAACTCCAAGCATAGTTCTCTCCATAGCTCGCTGGGCGACTTTAAACTGGTGTACAAGCCCTACCGTGAGTGTCCACGTCTCAGCTCCGTAGGTCATGACGGGTAGGACGCACTAATTGAAAACTTTCGTTTTCAAGCATTGCTCTATGGTATCTATAGATATATTTCATCATTCAAAATTGTATTTATAATAATAAAAAACCTTCTATCAAGTTCTTGTATATTGTAACGACCTAGAAAAAACGTAGATAAATTGTCTATATACGACAGACAAATCAAAATATGTAGTTGAAAGCCACCAGATTGCAAGGCACAGCTACCGGCTGCCTGGTTTCCACCTTAACTTAGCCAACACTTTATCGTAACTCTCTCCGAGCCGAGGTTTTATTAAATCTGTGCTATATTATTGCAGCCCTCAAGGGTATTCTGTGCCTGCAATCGAGACGGATATCTCTAAGATATTTATGACGCGTCACGTTTGTGACCTACAACTTCGAAGTGTGTAATTTTCAGCAATTTCAACGGATACCAAAAGTGCGGGTAAGCACTATAACAAAAAACCTTAAAGCACATATGACCTATAGTATTTTTTTTTAAATATGTAAATACTAGCAGCGCCTCGCGGTTTCACCCGCGTAGTTCCCGTTCCCGTGGGAATTCCGGGATAAAAAGTAGCCTATGTCCTATTCCAGACTATAATCTATCTCTGTGCCAAATTTCATCCAGATCCGTTCAGCCGTTCTGGCGTGATAAAGGAACAAACATCCATCCATCTATCTATCCATCCATCCATCCATCTAAACTTTCACGTTTATAATATTAGTGAGATAGTGAGATTATAATTTGATTGTTTAAAAATCCTACGATATGATTGTTTTCAAAATAACTAAAATGCGACTTCCGAATCTCTTAGTTTTACTTTCTTAAGTTATGCGGCATAAATACTAATCCCTCTGGAATAAAATCTTTATAGGACCCCCTAGGAATCATAATACAACTGCAAAAGAATTTCCAATTCCTGAATAAAGAAAATGGGTTTTGAGGTAGTAGTCGATCTTAATTTGTTTCTGAAATCTAGTTATATTTCGAGACTAATTTAGTTCGTTTACGTCTGTTGCCATGGAAACCATTTGTTACCAGTGATTGTAAAACCTATCATGTGATTATTTTTAGATACGTTTGATGGTGCACATATAAATTTCCTGAAGGTCAAACTTTTATAAGACAACCTCAAATCAACCTTTATACAACAAGGAAAGAAACATCAAAATCTTAAGGATTGGAGAAGATAACATCAAAATTGTTGTAGCTAGTCGTGATTTTTCAAAAGGATTATATGTTGTTTTTCAAGTTTGACAGAATAAAATTTAATCCCGATCATTTTCTATATAATAACGAAGAATTTCCAAAATCGGTCCATAATTGACGGAGAAATCGACGAACAAACATAAAAAAAAACATACATACAGTCGCCCATAGAACATCCTCCTTTTTGCGAAGTCGGTTAGAAGTAAACTTTGCTCGGTTCAATATGTTCAATAATGGTTTGAAACAAAAGCTACTTAACCGAAGAGAAGTAAATCTAAAAGGGATGGACAATTAGCTTGAGCAGGAAGCACAATTGAATGAATCAATTATAAAAGGAGAGGAAACTATTAACTTGTCACAAGCCAGCCTATAAACCGCTACGCCAGGGTGGATTTATGTAAACAAACTCTAGCCGGGTTAACATAAATAGATAAGGGTTATCTAGGTGACATTTAATTAGTAAAAGCGACAAATATGTATGTCGATTACATTAGTATAGCTGAGAAACACGATTGAAGATACGATAAAAAGATTATAAAACGAAACAAAGAGCGATGAATCAATGGTAGATATAAGGTTTTTTGTTATAGTGCTAATATTTTCGGTTGAGCCGACTAAGGGTTTCGTGGCTTAGTTGGTTAGAGCACACCCGTACTGAGGGTGGGGCGCGGGTTCGAATCCCGCCGAAACCGATAATTTTTGGGACTTATTTCATTTCTTACTACGAATATGTATGTCGATTACATTGGTATAGCTGAGAAACACGATTGAAGATACGATAAAAAGGTTATAAAACGAAACAAAGAGCGATGAATCAATATTAGATATACTTACTTTACTGATATAGGTATATACTTTGTTGTACACTTAACTCGGAGACATTTTACAAAAGAAACAACTACAGAATAAGTGACAATTAGCTGTCTTATCGCTAAAGAGCCATACCTCCCAAACCAGCTCCCAGAGCTTTGAATGGATAATGATTGCTGAGTACATAGGGTAAATAATATCTGTCATTGAATAAAAATCCATAAACCTTGCGGTGTTTATTACCTGCGACTCCTAAACGCAATAATATTCAGTTTCAGTCACATTTTAAATTGTAAAGTTAAAAAGTAATTGTTAATCATCGTGAGTTTGATTGAAAGAGTTTGATTAGAAATATTAAGAGAAACAACAAACAGTACGTACATGTAGAAAAATCTAATCAAGATAGTTTATTTACCTTTAAACTTCTTAGAAATAATAATAACGTGATTGCAAAGCTACTAAAGTGGCTTAAGTACCTATACAAAGGAAAGGCAATTTAATATTTACTTAAATTGTCACTAGGAGGAAGACCAAATCGTTCATATTTTTAGCTGGAACCTATAATAGGAGCATCTGGTTTTTACGATTCAACTATCTACTAAAATAAAGGTAATATGCCTTTTCATATCTAGCACGTCTAAGATGGAAGGCGCTTATTCACCCGATAAGTGGAACAAATCAACTGGTATATTCACATAACCTTCTTTACCGTAAAAATGTTTGCGTGCTCTTGCGTGCTTACGGTTAGCAGTAATTAAGGCTTTTAGAACAAAACTGTAAGTATTCGAGTGCCGACTGTGAACTATAAATTAGTTATGGCTTGATAGTCGGAGTGATAAAAAACTTAATGTTTCTTTTCTAGCATCTTGTGAGGTTTTCTCGGTTTGAATCTCGAAGTCTTGGGTTCAAGTTGCACTAGACTTTCATAGACCCATTCATTTTCAAACAACGAAATTCTACTTTCATCAATAAAGACTTATTACTTCGACGTGCGTTTACGTGCATATTAGAACCAGACACTCAGGTACAAAATGGCGTCAAAACTACAATTCCTCTCACTTCCATTAAGACAGCAATCATAGAATCATACCTTGGGTTACGGCTACAATAGCCTATACGTTTCGTTGGACATAACCCTGAGATAAAATATCTCAAGTGTGTAATTTCCCATCAAACCGCAACACATAAATATAATGCATCACCTTGGAAATGACAGGAGTGATGAAAGTTGAAAATCGCCAGTCTAAGAACAAGAAACACCATGTCCAAGAATGTAAAGTTGATTTTGTGCTATCCAAAGCTATTAAATCAAACAGAGAACTAGATACTTACCCGCAAAGGCGATAGCTTATGGTTTTATCACCACCAGGCAATCTTTAGTAAGAGACCTTACTATTTATATAAAAGCTATAAAGTTAATTTCAGGACCACCATAGTTTGACGACTAACCTAAATACCGACTATGAATAAAACTTCAACAAATAGAGATGAAATCAGATATAGGTCCATAATAAAGATGTGGGAGGTCTTCAGCCATTACGATGTATTGTAAGTCAAAAATACAACGCCTACTCAAAGGGAATGAAGAACATCTCAATCGAGAGACAATAGCACTATTGTGGGACATGAACATAGAACAATTAGAAAGCCCTTCTTTCTAACGAGAATTTTTCGTGTTGCAAGATATTTGTACGTCTAATAGGCAGTTTACCGATTAAGTACCGTTATTATAGGTGTATTATTGGTACTTTCCTCGGCTTGCGTAGGGTCAGGCCCTTCGAATTGCATGATGAGAGGCTATTCAATTGTTTTGTATACTCGATTATGGTCATTCATAAAGTCGGTTTTCTTCTCAGGAGATCCCTTGATAAGAAAATGCATGATTATAGCGTCAGAAACTTTGAACCCATGCTATGTACAGGTTCACTGAGGTCCTGGGATATCTACCTAAATCTTTACTAATCTTATACAGAGGTGAAGTATACTTTTGTAGTACTAGTAGTAGTAGCACCTCCGGTAATAGCAGAAACTGGGTTTCATGGCAAAAAAAATCATCTATACATTTTTCCTGACAGCTAGACTACGTTTTATCCAGCTGAATAATATTTATATCAGAAAGTGAGTAATATTAAGATACTCAAAGTTACTCGACTCAGAAACTAAACAATAGGGTGTCAGAACAGAATCATCTTTGAAATATGTCTCAACTAGATTCCATAGTGCTAATAAACCACTAAAAAACACATTTTTTTTATTAAATCGAGCGTCCAGCATATTCGGACGCCATATTGCTGTGGTCATGACGTCAGTTGGCTGTGTAAGCAAATGTACAAAGCCTGATCTGATCAGTTCACAGCTGACACTTTTAAGTTTACACAGCCGCCATAACAAGATGGCTACTATTTCATAGTGCTAAAAACAGGTAAAAAAAACTGAAAACTTCAAATTTCAATTTTATGTATCAAAACTAACATTTTCCGACTGATTTTTGCCAAGATATGTAGCGTAGGCAGTAAACAAAAATATATTTTTTCAGAGTAAAATACCATATTACAGATAGTTTCAACAGTACTGATAGTTTCCAAGCCAACTGTTGTATAGTTTTTGTTATTAATGTGAGGTTGCATTAAGCTGAGGTGGAACCCTTTGGCCTGCACCGCTACAGCGCAGAGCACACCCGGGGGGCTGACTTACCCACAAGCAAGCTTGCGTGCCTACTCACTTATCTAGCTTATTTCTTTCTTGTATCTAGTCTGTGGGTGAGTAGGTAGGTAAGGCCTAGTAACTTTTGTTATATTTTTCCCTCCTTTCTCTTCTGTGCTGTATCTCTGTTGTGTCAATAAATGCATCTCTATCTCTATCTATCTATCTCTAAGCCCTCGTACTATGCGAACCAACTGTTCCACTCCAGTATTAACCACCTAACCTACTGCTAGAATGACGGGCTCCGTGATTCACTTCCACATTCGTGAAGTGGAAGGTAGGTTTATTTGCGGATATGATATTTGAGGTTTCTAACACAAGTGTTCTGTCGATGTTCTTTTGAATGGTCCGAAGGGAAACTCTAATGATAGGATTCTGTTTGCTTATGAAGGTCTTTTTGATAGCCTCGGCAACTATGATTATGAAAAAATAGTTTCTGCCCGTGGTTTCGCATGCGTATTTTCTATGGAAATGTTTATATGCTATTATCTGATATATGGATACCTAAGTTATGTACTTAAACTGTACTTGCTATTTTGTTTAATTTTATTAGGTTTGTTATATGTGTGTCATTTATCTCTGTTTTATGTTTAGGATAATTTAATACTTCAGTAGTTTAAAACCGTTGTTATTTTGTTTAATTTTATTATATGTGTGTCTGCAGACGAAAAATAGATGATTTATCTATCTATGGATTAAAATTAACCTAAAAGAAAGAAGCCTATGAGTCATTCTAGGTCTACCTACATCTGTACAAAAAATACGGAACCCTAAAAAACAGAAAATGAGCCCCGATCCGTTGTGTAGTTTTGGCGTGACAAAGTAACAAACATTCATCTAACCATCCATCCGAACTTTCAGATTTACATTAACAGTGTGATTGTGTGATACATACATATTAAAATTTAAAGATGACATACAGTACTAGGTACTGAAGCTTGGCAGTTTTACTTGTCATAGATTATATTAATACTAGCTTCTATATGCGACTCCGCACGCGCTTTTTAGGGTTCCGTACCCAAAGGGTAAAAACGGGACCCTAAAAACCCTGTCACCAGGCTGTATCTCATGAACCGTGATAGTTAGAGAGTTGAAAATTTCACAGATTATGTATTTCTATTGCCGCTATAACAACAAATACTACAAAACAGAATAAAATAAATATATAAGGGGCTCCCATACAACAAACGTGATTTTTTTCCCGTTTTTATAGACAATGGTACGGAACCCTTCGTGCGCGTGTCCGACTCGCACTTGGCCGGTTTTATTAAGTATCCTTATCACTTTCCTGACAAATTTCAATAACATACTTTCAGACGTTCACTCGTGAAAAAGTAACAGACAGACACGCGTTACTTTCGATTTTTTAACATTAGTAGGTGTGTGAGAATTAGAAATGTATCTATATTGCATAAATCCTTGAATATTTGTGAAACGATTTCGTATCTTCTATCGCATACAAACAGCGCCATGTGCACCAGATGTGAATGACAAACATTTGGCTGGTGCTGTCTGTGAACTACTTACTTGTTGTTGATACCTACAGCTTGAGCATCCGATTTTGCTTAGTGAATTTCATTTTAGGAAGACGTTTATTAATAAAACACTGTTTTTACCGGATTGATCGCGTATATTTATATTTTGTTTATAACCTGACGTTCGTGAAAAGCCTCCGAAACTTCAGGTTATAAACAAAATATAAATATACGCGATCAATCCGGTAAAAACAGTGTTTTATTATGCGTTCTCGCGAAAATAACCTTAGAATATACTAAGACGTTTATTGTTTTGTTATGTTAAAGATGAACAGGTATTATAAATGCTCCTTTCTCACAAACCAAAATCTTTATAATTTGAAAAGTATTAAAGTACATTACACAAAGATCTCCAAGAAACAGGAAAAAGTTTACAGAGTACATACAAACAGAGTTGGGCTGCTAGTAACTCAAATAACTCCGGCCATCTTGGTGTTTATTTTAAGTGGTAGGTATGTTAAAATTTCAAGAACAACCTTCATAATTACGAGCGAAAAAAAAATCGCATTAGATTAGGTTTAACAAAGCTTTGAAAAACTGCAACTGTTAATAGACTTTCGTTGCCGACCGTATACCTACAGAGTAAATCGGGCACAAAAAATAATTTCACCAAACCCTTATATGAAATAGCGTTGAAAATTAAATAATAATATCACCCCATTATCATTATCATGTTCCTTGAGATCCGATTGCAAAGTTTCAAACAGTGTGTTTTCAAAGCAATAAGTAACACAAGAAACTAAATTGCCTTCCGTCATGACGCGTATCGGATCGGTAAAAGATGAAAGCTAAACGAGGAAGTTCTATTAAAACAATAGGATGTGTTCCGTGATTAGAAACTGGGAAATGGAACAAGAATTTAGTCACTGATAAATAGGTATAGGTAATGAATTGTGCGACATTGTTGGGGTGTAAACGGAAAAGTTTTGGAATGAGGAGAGATAGAAAGATTGATGCTTTGTAGAAGGAACAACAGCACATACATAAAATAAATAATGTTGAACAGTTCACACAGCATTATCTAGCCCCAAACTAAGCAGAGCTTGCGTAATACTACAAACAGAAAACTACTTACTGTATGTTTGTGATATCGATATCGATTCGATTCGATATTTATCGAATCGAATTTATAGAATCGAAATCCCGCAACGGAATTTCGACTGTATGTGGCGTAAATATTTTTTGTAAACAAAGGAGTTACAAAATCAAAGAAATAACAGTGAAATATTTTACGACACTGGTATCATCGGAGCAAATCACAGAAGCAGAAAATGTTGGTTATGGCAGGTTTCATTCATCACTACTGTATTAGCTTTCATCTGTTTTCAAACTTGTATTTGCACCTTTATCGCTGCTCGTGTGAATTCGGTTTTTCGAATTACTCGTTAGTAAAGTTTTTGTTTTAGTTTTTAGTGATTTTGATTTTAGTTGATTTTGATTTTGTTACCTTTAATTTCTGTTATTTTTATTACTTTTTGTTAGTTTTCATAAGTACATAAATGCCTTTTTTTCTTTACATTAAATGTCTTATTGGATTCAAGAAACGAGTAAAGGTAAAGTTATTACAATTACAGTTAGCTTGTACTTAAGTTCCACCACGGCATTGTTGGACAAAGGGTTACCCTTGATCCACCTTTATTAATATAAAATGGTTCAAGCTAATTAGAGCCGTGTATAAACAAGGCATGTTCAGATTGTTCACTGTAGTAGGCCGCCGATTGTGCCATTAGATATAGTTAGTATTAAGTTTATGTTTAATTGTTTTTGTATATGTTGATGGTGCAATAAAGTTATAATCTATCTATCGATATATCTATATATAGTTGTTAAACAGTCTGATAGGTTCAGTACCAGCAATGATACACAGAAGTTGCCAAAACAACAAAGAGCCCGGTTCTAAAGAGCGAATCACAAAAACTGACCTAGTCTGGATGCCAACCAAGTGCAACGTAACGGTATTTAGTTAGGTAGTTTAGATACGATGTTTTCGACTGTCTAAAATAGTGTGCAGTACTCAAACTGTTGTCTACAATTTTACTAACAAATATAGGTAGTAAAACACTGTTTTAACCGGATTGATCAATTAATTGACGTAGACGACGAGTAGATATGCAAAATTCAAATTACTTGTAAAGACAAATGTCACCTCATCACGTCACGCCTCCGAGACGTCAGGTTATAAACAAAATATAAAATATACGCGATCAATCCGGTTAAAACAGTGTTTTATTATTAGTTCTCGCGAAAATAACCTTAGAATATACTAAATATAGGTAGGAACAGCAAATCATTAAACTGAAACTCGACAATGCTAGCGGCAACAACAGCATGGTGGTCAACAGAAGTCTTCAAGGCATAACGAGATACGTGATCAATCACATCAACAAGAAGGAAAAAAGACAGATGCGGATGCAGAATACAAAACCTATTAGGTACCTATAATTCCCTTTTAACCAGTCATAACTACCTAACTGAAAATATCGATTACTTGTTTTGGAACCTCGTTACTCAATCAATTGTCCGAGGCCGAATTAAAACGTCAAAAAAAAGACAATAACAATTCGAAATTTGAAAAAGAAAATGATTAAAAGGCGGGAAGTGGACCGTGAATGGTTGCAACAGCCGGATCTACGAATGTAGTTACAAATGGGTGGAAATTCTGGAAACTTAGAAGTTACTTAATTTAGCTTAAATTGATGAAAACATATCAAGACGTAACAATATAGATATAGCCACTATTTACTCAAGTAGTAAACGTGATCGAACCCACGAGTTGAAACAGGTATGTCTATTTCTAATGCCAATATCAGCTATTCAAATTCAAACACATCAATCAATAAACGGTCATAAATCTTAAAAGAAACGAGTAAGGTCAATAGGGTAGTGAGTCAATCTATTCGAAACGAATCTATAAAATATAGATTTGAACATATAAATAAAGTTTACGATCGCTAACTATCGAGATAGATCTCAGACGAATGAGTGTGCGAATTGAAATGATATTGTGGTTCTATCACAAGCACTAATGTGATAGAAAACGTTAAGTGAAGTGGAAACGAGTCGTATAAGAGACTAAAAAGGAGAATAATAGTTTCACTGTTGAAAAAAAAGGAAGAACCTTATGTTTGCAGAACAAGTTAAGGTCACCAAATCAATTCAGAGGTATTCGTGAATGCCGCAAAAAAAGTATGAATGATAATAATAACTTGACTGTAACGAATAAAGAATCTAGTTGTTTTTTTTTCGACTGACTTTTTTTTATTTAATGTTGATAATTCACCTTTGTCTCGCTCAAACGTAAATTCCTTACATTCGATCAAAAATTTTGTAACTCATCAGCTCTAACATTGCTGTTAGAAAGCTGATCATTTTAAGCAAGAAAGTACCTACGATTAATCATCATAATTATCATATTATTACAAAAAAAACCTAAAACTCCACAAAAAACATATAAAATACGAAGAAACTACACAAAATCGGAGGAGCATAATAAGGTACTTTCAGGTACACCCGGGGTGAAGCACATTTTTTTTTTTGACACAACTATTTTGTTCCTGCTGTATAATCAAAATAAAGTTAAATAATGAGCGGTGAAAATAGTTCGAGCGATACACTCATGACAAAATCAGAAAAGACCACAGCTAATACGTTGATCTTTTCTGGTTAGCATTATTGAGTTTTTTTGCAATATCTCTAAAACTGGAGATAGAAAAGGGACAATTTGGTTGAATTGAAAGCAAAATTTGTCGGCCACTCCAGTATTCAAAGCAAGAGAAAGTTCCAAAAAGATAAATGACCAATCAGTCAATGAATGTGCCACAGGCCCTTTGAAGAAGCTATGATAAATTGATATAAATTAGAGAAAGCATTAGCTGAGACTAACCTCTGAAAATGTTGAAACATGAAAGTTGACGCACGGAAGCGCATAAATTTCTTACTACAATCGTTTCCGAAACTATTAAAGTTTTGTACATACAAAAAAAATTAAATTTCAACTCCTTGAACCATATATAGAGCTACATAATGCAAAATTTTAACTCGATTCATTCAGTAGTTTCGGCGTTGTTCGCGCAAATATGAAAACTTTAAATTTTAAGTAGGATTTAGAGCGCTCTCATACTACCGCGCGGTACCGTAGGTGCGGTGCCGCAAGAGTTTCGCAATTAAATTAAATTCTTTATTTCAGACTTCATGGGTCCAGGGTAACATAAAAATTAGAATTAACACAATAATCAAACAATAGTACTAAAACATAAAATGACGTTGTCTGTTGTACGAGATGCGGAACAGATGCGAAACTGTCGCGGACACGCTGCGGACCTCGAGTTGCGGCTCCGCAAATTCGATTCTGCGCGCTAATGCGAGACGGGTGTAAACCCGTGTAAGTTGAAGAGGTGCGTTATGCTCATAAGGGCAGGCATTATGTCCAGCAGTGGACTAATATAGGCTCATGATGATGATGAAGTGTAAGTTGGCTTTGGAGCAGCTGGTCGATTCAAATGTATTCATATTGGATGAATTTTGACTACGAATAAAAATCAAATACAAGAAAATAAACCCATGAGTACCGAAAATAATATGCACATTATGCGTCAGACTATAAGTAGGTATTAGTTAGGTAGTTAGTAGGTAACATTTAGGGAATAATAAAACACTTACCTAAACTTTTGTATCATCGTGCGGTACGTAGATTTCTTCAGAAGTGTCGATCATCCCAGCGAAGTCGGTTCAATCCGTTTTCAATTTCAACCATTAATTTGGTATTTCAAAAATCTCTTCAATTTGTACTTATCATTTCTTAAAGGCACTTGGCAGGTCACTTCGTCGTTTTATTCGTTTCGTCTAAAAACATTCCGTGTTATTTTTTGTCCTTTTGGTATTTTACAACAGGAAATTATTTTAAAAGTCAGTTAATAAAATAGGAAACTTCATTCCTTACATGCAAGAGAGCTATTAAATGTTAGATATTATAATGTATAACCATTTGTTAAACATTATTATCGAAGTAACGGACCTTATCCTTGACATATAAAAAAAACATATACGGGCACTGAGATTTATAATAGCTACCACCTTGTAATAAAGTCTAAAATAGCAGGAATGAATCAGTCGGTGTTTTCAAATAGATATACAAATCCATTAAACATTATTGAGTTAAATTGTGAGGTACAATGGTAGAGATAAATAATCAGACGCTGTTTTACGATAGAAAACAGAGAAACATGAAGTACGAAGTAAAACACACACAATACTATCACCAAGTGGATCCGAATATTACGAATTCAGTGAAAAGAGTTGATGGTGAGAAATTCTTGATCAAAAATCACCGCATAAAGCTAATTAAAGTTTAGTAATGCTTCGACCCACATAATTTGCACGTCTACAGTAATAAAACGGAATGTGCAAGTCAAATGGCAAATAAAAATATTGCGAAGGGGAGACGATGGATTGCTGCAATTTGGTTAGAGATCACACGATTTTTTGCATAATTTCAAGTTAAACTGTTTAACCTAATGCTATATGCAATACTAGCAGCGCTTCGCGGTTTCACCCGCGTAGTTCCCGTTCCCGTGGGATTTTCGGGATAAAAAGTAGCCTATGTCCTATTCCAGACTATAATCTATCTCTGTGCCAAATTTCATTCAGATCCGTTCAGCCGTTCTGGCGTGATAAAGGAACAAACATCCATCCATCTATCTATCCATCCATCCATCTAAACTTTCACGTTTATAATATTAGTGAGAGTGAGATAGTGAGATTGTGCAGATTAAAATGCTTTCTGCCTAGTAAGCAGAATACGAAACAAAAAAGAGATTTTAGGGTGCAGGTGAGTATTGTATTTTATTGCAATATATGAGGATTGAATCAAAATTCATGCAAGCAAACTCACTAACGTTTAGTAGGTGAGGTGAATCAATTGTGTGTATAACAAACAGATGACTCAAGCATTATCCAATTTCTCAAATACGAGGCGGTCCATCGAGCGTAGCATTATTTCTAATTATCATTTCAGCATTTATATACGCCAGCGTTACATAAATCTTCCGACGACGACGAAGCGTCTGGTTTACCCAACCGATATTCTTTCATGGAGGTCATAATTTAGGATGACGGGTTTTGGACGTGTGCCATTCTTTCACAACTTCAGCTTCCCAATGGACGTAGCAAATGGGAAACGAATTAGACAAAAACAGTTGCTAAAGGTGATTTGGACAATTTACGAGATTGCGAGGTGGATAAGTAAAAAATCGTGAAGTCACGTCGTAAAAGAAGCCAAGCGCAACAAGTGGCAAGAAAACTTGTTTTCTTTGAATGCTTTAAGTGAGTCGGTGCAAATACGAGGGATAAATCGATGATGTCAGATAAATGGAGACCAAAGAGACCTAAGATTTAGAGCAGACAGTTTTATGCAGTTACGTTTGTAAGATTAGGAGCTAATTAGAAATGCGAAGCCTCGTAAACAAGCAGAATCGAAATGGGTGACTTTTATAGATGTTTATTTAGAGTGAAGTTTACTGTTGTTCAAACACTTGATGGTTACAATTTAAGGTGCATGAGACATCGCTCAGCCGGATGTTAGGCATTATTAACGTGAGGATTAATAAAATGACTAATAAGACAAGATCTCTCAGAATATTTAAGGTTCGCCACAAAGAAGTTAGTCTAAATGGCAGTTGTAAATACACATTATTAATAAGCTAACAAGGTGCATTCAGTATCGGATTAACCTTGAGACAGAAAGTTACCGGCAGACCGGTCAAGGTAATCTGTCTTGTAAATAAATCAATACTTCAGGTAATATACGTATAGCTATTGCGATAAACAAAGCCTGCAGGCTAGCTGATAAGATAAACTGATATGCTTATACTAATGCTGAAAAGAATAAGGTTGAAAGTGATGCAGTAAATGAGGATGTAGACTACCATAAAAGGAACACAGATGCTCCAAAATTCGCCCGTGAAAGGCACCCGCATACAAGCCAGGATAACCACAACCGAACCACACTGCAAACTGGTTTTCGACTTCAGTGCACCATTATTATTAAAGACTCGTGCCAATCGTTCAAAGGAAACGTGCTCAACAAAGAAAGGCAAAATAAAAACCGTAAGACAATTTCAGCAAACTTTTATACCAAAAGGACATACGATAAAATCCACACGCTGTTATTTCATTTCAGTGTTCGTGCTGGCCATTCCATGCGTCACATCACAATCCATTAATAAGGCACTTTGTTTGTTAGACTATGTGTAAAAATAATTCGATAAGTTGTTCCGTACGGGGTAGCGGGCGGCCGCGCGCGCTGCCGGCGACTTGCTAACTGCCGCTTTCAAACTAAACAGCAACGGCCACGAGGAAACCGCCCTACCTATCTCCCTCACAGAGGAAAAATTCGAACGCGTAGACAGAGACAGAAACAATCCAATGTTTCTGCTTAACGCAGGATAAACTCACTACGTGAATAGTTCCATGCATTAGCCAGAGAGGAATGGGGCGATTAGTTTTTTTTTGGTGTATTTGGCAGGACTTTTTTTGACGGTTCACCTTCTATTTTTGTTTGGTTTCTATTGGAGCGGACAAGACGTTTGGAGGAAGTGGTATGATGATTGAACTAGGGTTCTCGGAAGTTTATAATTAATGATTCCGAAGATAGATGTGGTAATAGTGCCGCTCAAGGACGGAGATGAGATCATACGTGAACTTAAAAGCTTAGCGTGTGAACACTTGAACAACTTAAGGCTGCAATTCCACTGGTGATATACCTAGCAGGAATCATGCTAACTGTGTCAAAGATTTTAAATCCTTGAACTGCGTAGGTTTATTTTCAAACGACATCATGATCTGGTGCAGCTCCATCTTTGGTGGGAAGTGATTAATCTATAAACTACTTTTCTTATGTCATTAGAAAATTCTGACGTGTCCAAGATTCCTATAAGACCTAAAGGAAATAAAGCCCTGAGTTTTCACTTTTTGACCTGTGAAAAAAATCATCTAAGTTTAAGGCCCAGTTTCATACTAAACAACAAGATGTAAGGTGTCTAATAAGGTAAGCAAATGGTTAAAAAAATAGTACAGAAAATGCTTATGGTGTTATTGCTACGTGCAATCTAAAAACGTCGTTATTTTGACAAAGTGCCGTTCACACCGACCCGGTTTCGGAGTTTTATCTAAAGTATCACGAATCGATCAAACAGTGTCACGAGTCGGCTACGACAGATTATTATGTATCTTTATACACTAGTAGGTTTCGTTTAATTTTCGTGTTCAGGAACTTCCGAATAGTTTCATATAAAAATTATGAAGTTTCTGAAACGAATTCTGAAACACTAAGTTTCAGAAAGTTTATAATATTCACATAGCATCATCTGGCTCTAAAGTTTTATAAATTTGTAACTTGTTTTTGCCACCGGTTTCACACGTGTTGTTTCCAGGATAAAAAGTAGCCTGGTTATTTAGAGTAAAAAAAGATCTAACAATTGTTTAACGGAAACTTATCAAGGTTATTTCTATACCATGGAAACAACCTTGATTTATGGTAAAGAAACAATTATTACCAAAACAGATTACCTCGTAGGAAAAAAATACTATGTGTTGTTTCCGATCTCATCTTCATCTAAGCGAAAATTTAGACTGATTCGTTTAGTAGTTTTGGCGTAAAGAATAATCATACATCCATACATACAAATATTAGCATTTATAACAACTACTAATATTGGTTTGATGCGATTTAAGTAATACAGACGAAATTAATGTTATGAAACATTAAATCTAGGTTCTATGAGAGTTATTAATAAGGTGCAAAATAATGTTGACGATAGCAAATAAGAAGTGACAAGTAAAGATAAAATCAACAATAAATAGCAGGTAGGTACATAATACTTACTTACAAAACTTACGTAACCGAAGCTAAAGCATTTCTTGTGTTAGTTTTGTCAGCTACTGTCAACGATAAATAAATCGAGATCAAAATACCGCGAATCGATTAAAACTTAAATATCGATTCAACAGCTGAATCGGAAACGGAATCGAGTAATAATAGCGCGGGACAGGAAGTAGCCATTGATATCGATCAAAAACTAATTGAATTTGGAATACAATAACCGTGTAACTTAGTTTAGATTACGATGATGGTATAAACTGGCAAATTACAATAAACATATTGAGCATTGAATAAGAAACGTGGGTCAGAATCAAATTAATTTATTGCGTACGTCAACCACAGATATTGATGTAAAGCCTGTAGTTTCACCGGCAAACACATATTTGAAGCGAACACAGCATTGATGCAAAAAACAGGCTGTAGATAGATAGATAGATAGAAAATGCTTTATTGCACACATAACTTAAAAATAACAAACAAAGATAAAATGAAGAAATAAAAAAAAAATGTGACAATTGGCGGTCTTATCGCTCAGGAGCGATCTCTACCAGACAACCGTGGATGGATAGGATCGTTGGATTGAACGGGGATCTGTGTGCATTAGTATGTAGCTAATATAATTACATAATTCTAATACAATTACAATATCAAATCTTAGTACATACAACATAATTATATATAACCTACCAACTATAATTTTAAAAATACCTAAATAAATATATATACATAATATTTATATATACCTAATTATAATACATAAACATACTTTTATAAATACATAAATATATATCTACATTTCATAAGAGGAAACAGGGGTGTGGTCAGTGACAGCAGGACAAATAGTGTTCCCTCACCATACTCTTGAATATTGGTAGTGACTTCGCATGCCTTATTGACACTGGCAATGTGTTCCAAAGCTGTACAGCACGGACAGTAAATGAGTTGTCGTAGAAGGAAGTAGAGTGAACAGGGACTTGAAGCATGAGAGTTTCAGAAGAGCGCAGAGAAAGAGCGTGCGAATGATGAAGAAAAGTGAAACGTTCCTTGAGATAAGGGGGTGCAGAAGAGAGAAATAAGATATTGTAGAGAAGAGATAGGATGTGACTGTTACGGCGAAGCCGTATAGCAGGCTGGCAGGCTGTATTGCTTTACCAAACGACAATAACGTCGAACGCAACCAATATGTTGGTAATTCAGTATGCAAGTGGGTTAACTTTGAACCTTATTTGAGATGGAAGAACACTATTCATCCCTTAACGCATTCACTCCAGTCCACCTTCTGCGGTGCGACCCAAAGGGACAGGCCGCAGCAGCTCGGAGGAAGTTAAAACGGACATGTGCGACAAGGGCAATGAAAGTGTTCAATAATGATTTTTTAAATTGAAATCTAAGACATCTTAAAATAAGATCTTAAATATGAGATTCAAGACAAGAAAACAATTACCTATGTACATAGGTACTTACTATCATATTGTGATTGGTTCATAAAACTTTATTGAAAACAAAATACCAAGCTTCATTCGACCTGGAGTCTATTCTGTGAGAGAGCTTCGACATAGACTTTTAATCACTTAGCTCTTTCTACAGCAGTTAGAAGAAGCGAAAAAAGACATGTGCGTCATGGACAATGACATTGTTAACGAGAGACTTCAAGGTGAGTGCGGTTCGAGCCGCACGCGTTCGTATGATGGTTAGGATGCTTTTGTGCAACAAAGAACAAGTATCTACATACATAATATAGTTTAATGGTTAGGGTACTGATTATGACGATTGTAATAATAACTTCTGCTTCTTAAGGTAAAACCAGTAATAACCAGTCGAGTGATGAGGAAGCCATGAGTGTCACGTCATTGTGGTGCAACTTTCTCGACGCGCGATGGAGATTGATCGTGATACCGCTGAAATCCGGATCAAGATCGAGCCTACTCAAGCTTACGCACCGTTCTATACAAGTTCTTTAACTACACTAGTTGTTGCCTGTGACTAAGCTTGACGCAGACTGTAATTATTCTGAACAGGCCTGCTAAAAGGATTTATTTGACAAAAACTTCACCCTTCCGTGCATGCCGTAATAATTTAGAGCCGAATTTCAACCACTAGTGGGCTTCCTGATTGTTGTACCATTCATCACGCGCCTGCCCTAGCCGCATCCATTGACGCCTACAGACGTATACATCGTCGACTCACCTCGAAACTGAGCGCTCAGCTTCTTTACGATATCCTCGTCCACCAATCATTCGTCGCTTTACTCCACCTGTCATCACCTCGCCTTGTTATATGTCCCGGCCAGTTCTATTGAAATTCCATGATTTGACTTCCAACCAACATCGTCGCTTTACTCCACCTGTCATCACCTCGCCTTGCTATAATGTCCCGGTCAATTCTATAGGAATTCCATGATTTGACTTCCAACCAACATCCTGGGGCCGAATTCCACTAAATTAATCGCTTCACCATAACAATGGTAACGTCTCAGAGTGACATATTTTGGTATTTAACCTTTGAAGAAAGAAACTACAGATGGAGGGACGCGTGTTAAAAGTGTCAAGGTTGAAACCATTCTATCAATCTCTCCGTGCAAATAGCACCGCACGCGCTATCTAAAATGTCTTTCATCGATGGACGATTTTGCGACGACATTACTGTTCATAGTAAAGCGATTGGTTAGCAGAATTCAAGCCCTGGAATATTTGTCCGTCATCGAACAAAGCTTTTGTTTGTCGGGTACTTTTTTTATCTCGTACTTTTGTTTTATTTCCCTCTACGATTAATATAATGTGACTGTTCATAAAAGTAGCCAACAGATTATTTGGTTGTATCAGATACAGCAAACATACAGCCTTTACAAAGTGTAAGCACATAAGATACAAAACTTTCACTTGGCCCTTCAATAGCATTTGAAGAGCGTGATGAGACCGTTGTCAATGACCCCTATAATTGCATTTAATTAGACCGTCACGATGAGAAGGGCTTTGGCGACTGACAAGCCCTTTGTAACCGGCGAAGGTTATCAGTTTGACCCGAAATGGTTTATTTGACGATAAGTACTTTCTAAAGTACCAGCAGAAAAGTTAAGAAATACTATTTATTGAGTAGGACCATGCTCATTAATAAAGTCTATCATAAAGTATTTGGATTAATGGCGACGCGGACGGGTGAAATAGTATATTTTATACTAGCTTTTCCGCGGTACACTCGTTGTTCAGGTATAAAAAGTAACCTATGTCCTTCCTTAAGATGATCTTCCTTAAATATTATAAAAATCCGTTAATACTTGCATGTATAAACTATACCCCGTCTACGTATTTAAAGTTTTGTTTGGTACATGCGACTTCAACTTCAACTTCTTGTTTTTCGCTCGCTGTGCTTTGCTGCCACAACTCTGCCATGTCAAAAGAGTCGTAAACTTTAGTAGAGAGGAAACATAAAATAAAATGTTCATTTATTAGAATTCATGCAAAAAAAAATATTTTTGAATAATACCATTGATTTTATCTCTAAGACAACACAAAGTTTAGATACTACTAGGTACCTTTGTTGACAGGTGAATGAAGGAAGACTGAATGACAGAATGAAGTATTTCAAAGGCACAGTTACTTTTGACCTTAGAGTATACCTAGAGACGGCATACCTACGAAAAAAACGTGTATACCTAAACTTACCTATAATCTAAAATGGCTCCTTTCCGTAGTGCTGCCCTTTTGTACCTCGATATTTTTATCGAAACAAGTATTTTTGTGACGATATTTTAGCAGTTTCGTAGTGATTTTATTGTTTTCACCACGATTATGAAACAGAATTCTATAATCATATAGTCATAGAATGCTTTAATTAGAGATACAAAGTATGTGAATGCACGTACCCAACTATGGCTCGACCGCGCTCATGAGATGCAACCACTGAGAAGTTAAGAAAATGAGCTATTATAACAATGGTAATTTTTTCATGTATTTTCCGAGTCAAGACTCATGCGTTTAGACACGTGCCAGAACTCCTTAGAATTAAAGATCAAAGTTCACCAAACCAGTTTATTGAACAGTCTGCAGTTAGCTCATTTGTTTCAATTGTAGGTAATAACTAGTTCTAATTTGTTTATACTATTTGATTCAAATTTTCTTTGTTAATAAACGTTGTGTTCATTTAAGAAAAAAAGGTACCTACTGAAATGAAAAAACAAGCTACTTAATTGCAAAATATATTGTTTGTATGCAACAGTGATTTGTGAGATAGTATATTTATATTTGTATAACAATATGGGTATAACAATGTGTAATCTGTATCTTTAGCGTAGACGCTATCTATGCTTATATTATAAATGCGAAAGTGTATTTGTTTGTCATTCAGTCACGGCTTAACTAAGAAACCGGAACCTAACTAAGAAAGGATGGAGAGTAACATAGGCTACTTTTTGTCTTAGTAAAATAACAAACTCCCATGGTAGAGTTACAGGAATATCCCCCTAGATATTATATGAAATTCGAATTTAACGAGGATGAAACCGCGGGGAACAGCTAGTATTATTTATTATTACAATATAAATCACAAAAAGATAGACACCACATTTTATAAGCAATTCAACAAGTCTCATTCATTTATTATATTATATCACAAATTTAACACAGACTCCTACATTTTTAATTAAACAAGCAATGTAATCCGTCTTATTGATTTACAGTATAAATCAAAAATTTAACACAGACGCCACCTGTATTTTCGATTGTAGAAGCAATGCAACAGTCTCATTCATTTACACATTTGCAATATACCTACCTAATTCAAAAATTCAACTAATACTACACCTAAATTTTCAATTTTACAAGTACCTAATGTAATCAGTCTCATTCATTTACAGTATAAATCTCAAATTTACATTATTTCTATTAAAGTACTGGATCGCGCTGGCACTAGTGGCTGAAACAAACATGAAGAATAAATTTATAATGCAACATTATTTGTCAGCCTACAATTATAGACTCTAGAAAGGTACCGAGTAGTTCAACTTTGAAAAAAAATCTAAAATCGTAAAGAAATTCTAAAAAAAAAGGTGGGCGAAGAACTGCCTGCGTTGCAGGCAGACCTTCGCCCACCGTGCCACATCGTTTGCGAAATAACTTTATTTTGCATGGAAATTATTTGCTAAGGGAGGATTTATGGAAATGTACATTTTAGAGGGGATTTGAAGTATGGTAGGCTTTAATATTACTTTGGGTCAGATTTATTTACTTAAAACTTAATATTCATTAATATCAAAATTTAAGCCCTTTAGAAAAATAAAGGTAGTCAAGTTTGTTAATGCATATATGCATTACTTTGCAATAGAAGTTTGTGGGAGTAAGGTCAAGTAAAATACTTACTAAAAAGATTCGTGACGGTACGGCATCCTCTCGCAGTCTTGTTATTTAAAGTTCGATTGAAGCAAGTTTCTTCAAAATTCGTACCAAACTTCAAATTTTCTACTCCAATTGAGTCCAGCCACTTTTTCTTTTACCGTAATTTTCGGGTAACCTAGAACGTAAAAAACCAGTTGAAAATTAATACACTACAATTTACACTTGAAAACATCGATACCTATGAAAAATGCCTTGAAGGACAACACTATCGCCAAACAAACAGTTTCATGTTTTCTTTAATTACACTTAAAACTTACAAAAATAAGCTACATTCGGTATGAATTTTATGTAAACTATTCCTATGAAAGCCAACACATAAGGTATTTATTGTATTATTTGGTAATTTAGCAAAATAAGAATACGTACCGGTGTAATGTTATGTTTGGACGATTTTCACTTGTTTTTAAGCCGCAACCTACCAAACTGCTGTTTGGCATCTTCCTATTAGCTTTCTTTCGCTTACTATATAAGTATTCACATGAAAAAGTCCCGAACTCAAATAATTTTAGCATTTTTACTGTAAATGCAACTCTCGTTGACAGTTTACATACCTGAAAGTAAAATGGCGAACCGGCCTCAATCATGCTTTGCTATGACGTCACGTTTCAATGTTGCCAAAAATAGGTTTCGCACATTATATTGATGTCTCTTTTTACATTGGTTATTGTAGGTAAGATAAAACGAGATAGCTATAAGTTTATGAGTACAATATCGATTTAGATCATATTTGTATAACCGAAAGTTCCTATAGAACAATACGCCGTCTCTATATACCTATACTCTAAGCTTTTGACAGACAGAGATGCGAATCTGTCGACTCGAAAATAGTGGGGAATTACTAAAGTACTTAACGTACTTTCCGATTCATTTGGAAGATTTACAAGGTTTATTTTTCTTTATCTTCCAAATGAATCGGAAAGTACGGTTGATTATGCATGTAAAATTTCATCGCAATACCTTTATTGCATTCATAATCGGATAAGAAATGGCTAAGTTTGTACCGTTTGAGTTTTTCAAAATAAATAATCATCAATAAATACGAGCGAAAACTCATTTCAATTCATTTTCAGGCGATTTTATTACTTTTGCTCTAAATTAATTTTGTTTTTTGAAAAACTAAAACGGTGTAACATAGCTATTTTTTATCCGATTATGTTTGCAAAATTTCATTAAAACCGAGGACGTAGCTTCCAAATAATCGGAAAGTACGTTTGTATGAAGGCTTAGAGGCACCCAGCTTAAGCTAAAACCACTATTTTGGTGGTAGGGCTCCGTCCAATCCTTCCACCAGTGGTAGACTTGATGGTATTAGGTACAGATCTGCACTTCTGCAGTGTGCAATATTAATCAGATATTGCACCATCAATTCTTGATAAAGAATTACATAGCTAAGGGAAAGAAGCAATAATAAGCTAAACGTGTACCAATCTAGGGTAACCTTTTGTTTATGAGACATAACTTATTGAGAAATGTTCTTGATAGAATCTTTTCCTTACTTCTAGCTTATTTATCGCTAGATTTCATCATTTTATATGCTGTTACATACATAACAGCCGTGACATTAGCTGCTTTTATTTATAATTATTAATACTATTTAACGGGTATTTATCGCGTGTATTTACCTATTTTTCCCACGGGATGACTCATGATGTCATCCCGTGACCACGGCAGTGTGTAAACCTGTCGGAACGTTGGGAAAAATAGGTAAATAAACGCGATAAATACCCGTTAAATAGTATTAATAATTATGTGTTCAGATCGCGTAAGCTTAAAAATATTTATTGCTTTTATTTAGTAGTGTAGGTAGTGTTAACACCTTCGGGTCACACTAAAGAGTAGTAGATTCTATGTACTAACACTTTTGTTGCTCATGCCGCACATGCCCCTCTGCTCGTCTATGGAGCTGCAGCGCACAACTTCGGGTCGCACCGCGAAGAGGCTGGGTGGAGTTTGGGAAATAAATCAATCGCATGCATAAAATACATCAGACCTAAGGCTCGTCCTAAACCTAAGTTAAACTTGTCTGTTTAAATCAAACTAATATGATAAATGCAAAAGTTTGGATGATGCCCATGGGATAGTAATACATCTTTATTAACAAAGAAAATTACAATCAAATAAAAGAATTGAATTAAAACTAGTATTTACAATTGAAACACTTGAGCTAACTGCAGACTGTTGCAAACAATCTACAAGTAGCTCAACTGATAGTAATTACCTTTATACGTATCCATAATAAATACAAACACATATTATGATGTGAGCGAAACCGCGACCAGAAACTAGAACCTACTTCATAAATATCAATTTCTGTTCGTTAGTCTCGCTAACACTTAAAAACGTCGAATAATTTTTGTTTTGATCCCTCTAATACAGGGGTGGTTAAGAAAAAGAGAAAAATAGGAAAAGGTTGTCATTGTAAATTTTTTGAGTAATCAAGTGAACGAAGTGGCAGGCAACAGCTAGTTCTAAATAAATTGTGATCTGTGATTGTGACCCAAATTTTCTCCCATGCTGTCATTTTTGACAGCAAAAGCCACAAGCAATCCTTACGAAATAGCAACACCTGAATCTCTCATCTCGTCCTGCCGCGAGAATCAAACCCACTCACCCGGAGCCACAGAGGTCGCCATCTCGCCACTGATATATGGCTATTAGATTATACGTTATCATTTCCATCGATTCCCACCGATTTCCCACAAAGTTACAATAGCGCCGTAGGCTGCGCGCGCGCCGTCATTCTGGCCTGCCTTAGAATGTAAGGAATTGATTACGGATTGCTGGTGTCTTTGGATTTGCATGCTTATGAAATCAATGCCTTTTCTGTACACTTCGTTATTACCATAGATATTCTGCGTCATTGCAGACTTGTTCTATTGAATGCAATAGGCTATTTTCATACTATTTCCCTAAAAAAATCGAGTTAGTCCGTCAGTTAGATTATCAGAAGATATTAGATAAGTAGGTACGTATTTTTTATTTTGTCAATCAAACAAAAGATGACAAAGATACAGTTCGTAAAAGTTTAGGAGTGGAGACTCGTGACGTCACAACTAGTCACAATGACAAGTCGCTGAAAAGTGTCGTCCGGTGTGACGTCACGCAAAACTTTATTAATTCAATTCATTTATTTATACCTAAGGGTCACACGGAACACTTGTTCATCTGGTTATAACTTCATAATTTTTGTCCACCATCTCATTCTGGTGAGATTGCGTTGTGATCAAACGAATGTCCATTCATGATAAAAATAAATTGGCGTATTAAAAAAACTATCAACCGACTTCAAATTCCTGAATAAAGAAAATGGGTTTGGAAGTACTTTTAACCCCGGAACACTTCGATTGCGATCAAATTTTTCAAGTGGCGACATCTAGTTAAATTCGAGTCTAATTTAGTTTTATGTGACGAATGGATGACACATTTTCGCACGTTGCCATGGAAACCATTTGTGGCTGTCAAAATTATCATGTGATGATGTTTTAGATACGTTTTACGGCGCACATGTTACTCCTCGAGGATCAAACTTTTATTTTTATTATATTTTAAAATTAGATCACATGACATAATGTTTTTCTAAGTTTTGCGGAATAAATAGTTATCCCTTGGGAATAAAACTAATTTATGGGTCAACATCGGGATCAAACTCTATACAATAGTGAAAGAATCATCAAAATCGATTAACCATTGACGGAGATATCAAGTAACATTCATACAAAAAAATATACAGCCGAATTGAGGACCTCCTCCATTTTTTGAAGTCGCTTAAAAAACGTATTAGCACGAAACAAAATGTATGTATGAGCGCTGACGTTTCCAGATCAAAACACGTGACCCAGTATAATGTAGTTTTTACCTACCAACAATCCTAGCAACAGTTTGTTTCATTACCAACTTAATTTCCATTAAAAAATAATTCCGTGCCTCCTGATAAGATCTCATCTAATAATACGGTCATTATTGGTACGTGGGAGTACTGTGGGATGATCTTGCAACACGGTTAACTCTTGCGCAGCCTTTAGTGGGGGTTATTCTGGTACGTGAGATTTATGATGGCTTTTGTGAAATATTTTTGGTAATAATGAACTGGTATATTTTATCACATTTTTTTAATAATAAGACATTTTAGATGTACTTTTATAGCTGTAATTCAATTTGCTTTCACGTGTATCTTAGAAGCGATATACGTAGGTAGGTAATATCTTAGAAAATCCTCCTTTTTCAAAACTCAAAATGTAAAATACATAGGTCTGCAATATTGGGACACTGTAGACGATAACAAGCATGGATCATTTTTCAAATTGCAGTTTTCCCCAGTCTTGATATCCACGAAATATGGTAAATATTATTTATACAGATGATACATGAACATCTTTCAGGTATTAGCCTGCTATACGATATGCAATCCCGTTGATAATAACAGATCTCTCGAGAATGGTTACCCCAGCACTTCATTTCGATCAGCATCTAAACATCCATAGATTCCCAGAAAGGAAAATTTATTTCCAAACGTTACCTTTTGCGGATGTGTTGGTAACTTCAAAAGCCATGGTTTGAGATTTGTGAGGCATTGTGTTGTAGAACTTTGAGAAATTGCTTGTCTTTACAAATTATTCAGAATGCTTATTCTAAGAAATGTACAATTTAAAGTGATCTTTACCAAACACTTCAATGAATAAAAATGTATATGGATAACAGCATAATTTAGCCCCAAGTTAAGCCGAGCTTGATTTATGGGTAGGTACTAGTTAACTGAAAAGCTATCTAGAATTTGAATGTTGGTAGACAAACATTTAGGTGACAGATCGCAAAAATGTATTTATTTTTGTAGCTTTTAGAATTAATAAACCACGTATTTTGTATAATGACGGACTTCCTTTTCAATTTGGGTGACTGCCCAAAAATAATTGGACTCTTGGCGACTAATCACTGAAATTATTAAGTGTGCGAGTTATAAATTTTTTGCTGTCGGTTATTTCGGTTGGTGACGGAATATCTGAGTAAAGTTCAGGAGTTCAGATCGCAGAAAACGATTTAAGAGGACTACTGGTCACCATCTGCAGGCTTTTTAATGAAAGTTACCTTCAGACAGAACTTATACACACAATATAGCACGCTTCAACTACAATAACTGACATAGTTTATTCCCAATCGAGAACTAAACCGTCACCTTATTTTGTTTAAAGATCGTGTCTTGTCCAACGTAAAGGAGTTCGTAATAATTACAAATTCCTCTTCCAGACCTTCGTGATCAAATCGTGACACATCGGCCACCTATTCACTCATCTATTCTATCATCACGAACAAAAAACTCTCTCACACCACAGATTAAAGAGTATCTATAGGTATCTACTATTGTGACTTTTCTGTCGCTTATTAATACTTAGGAGTTCGATGAGTTCCAGAATCGAACCACAGAGACACAAATAAAGAACATTAATTACAAGCACTCATCAAGCAATTACCAGCTTCTTATCAGAATAAAATTAGGAAACATATTATATACAATCGAGTTATTCCAAATGCCTTGCCTATGCCCAAAGTCAGCCATGGAATAGATAGATCAATAATAGACAGGTGTCCATTGTTCAACGGTTACTACAGGGTGTGCAGTAGAACGGATCGCTGTCGCCGACACGGAACGAGGAGACGCGATGGTCCGTGACGAAGCTTGGTGCAAAGTGTAGGAGGCAGCTTGGTGAAAAGCATAGACGCTTGGTGTGTAAAGTTAGTTTGGCAAAGTGAGCATATGGAAGGTTTGTTTTGGTTTAACTCATTGTTGATTGTTGTAGGTAGGCCTTAGAACTAGTTACGTTTTAGATCGGAATAATTTTCAACGAACCAGGCACTTAGAAACGACAAAGGACTTGTACGAAGGCTGAACTTGTTTAACACTGGAGAAATAAGATGAGCAAAGTCTTATCTGATGGCAAAGTGAATAGTTACAATTGCTATTCAAAATCAGCAGGCGCTTCAAAGACGAAACTATTAGAGTTCGTTTGTTAACTTCTATGATACGATTCTAGGTATATCATAATATGTTGGAATTAGTTAACTAGTAGGCCTTTAGGCATTAATAATAAATAATAATAAATAAAATTCAATTAAATCTATAAAAATAAAACTCAATTAAATCTATCCTACCTACGCAGTTTTCGGCAGGCATCAAAATTTTCGTATTTTCGATCGTAGTTGATGTAGATTCGGTCGATACCGATAGTATTTGTCGAAAGGCTCATCCGTCGCGCGCGAGCTACAGCTGTAGTACTGCACATAACTACGAGTACAATACGAATTTATTTTGGAAACTTGTAGGAATAAGCGGTGAAAAATCTCATCTCTCTTCTATTCCCAGAGTCCACCTTAAACTCGTGCTATATTAGAATCACTAGTATGAACACAGATGGCGCTAGTCGTCACGATAACATCAACTCTCTGTGTAAAAATTCGTAGTATGAACCATTATCTTCTCGGATATCCCTTATAACTTGCGCCCCATGTAATAAGTAATAACCGAGGGTTTATGTATCCGGCAATAACGGATCAGCACTTACATTAGCTAATCCCTAATTACACGAACTGCGGTTTGTTTATAGTGCCTAACCGATTAATTAGAACTTCAATAGGCTAGGTTGGTACTTAACCTATATTAATATCATGTTACTAATTACTAAGATTATTATTTATGTAACTTATGTTTAAAATAGGGAGAGCCTCGACGCGCGGACAGGGTCTGGAGTCGTGGCGGTAGAGGCGAAAGAATCGAAGTTCTCAGCAGCAACTTGCGTGATTTGGCAGTGTGATGAAATAGCCACTTCTATCGAACATTGTCCAACCGTTGCATTGACTGATTTGCGTGAAATATCATAATAGTACAGATGAGACATGCGAAATATGCTGGTAGTGAGGCCAACTCGTCGAACTCACCCCGTGGATGTCGAAAGAGTCGACTAAAAAAACCTAACAGAGGAAAGGCAGCAGCTTCCTTCTGTGTATTTTTCAGTTTGTGAGTTAGTTATGGGGACCCCCCCCCCCTCTTATTCGGGGAAGGCACGTTGTCAATCAGCAGTGGAATCATGTGTGCTGATGAGGCACGCGTAGAGGCACCAGTTAATAAGTCATGTAAGAAAAATACCTTTTTGATGCATCTGGATCTATGTAAGTAGAGTGTGGTGTGTAGATAAAGCTTACCTGAAACAAAAAATAAATAAATTATAACAAATTTTAGAAAAAGACAATAGTTTCATTGGATTAGTTTGGAAATTGATACTTTTGGAGGCGAGGAGGTCTCTCACGACAAGAAATGGGACCTCCGCAGCCGTTGCACTATGTAAAATCAACTTTTTTTTAAAATGTCTTTTATACCATACTTTTTAATAAAAATAGATCACAGTGTGTCTAATAATGTTAGAATAATAGATACAGTTATTTAAATTTTTTTTCAGTAGAAAGTCGATTTATCGGAAATTAGTGTTTTATTTTACTTAGGTGACCGATAATACCCGACATTACCCTAAGCAGAGCTGTGTGACATAAAAGCTCTTCCATATCACTGCTCAAAACAAAAGCATGCAGAACAAACCGTGAATAACCCTAACCTCCGCTAATCTTCACCTTTCCCCTATCAATACATCTTGTTTGCCGATCGTAAATCTAGTACCTACTTCCTAAGGATTGCATAACACAAGCCATAGATTATTGATATAACATCGCAGGGATCGCAGGCGTCGACCATCGATCACGAACCCTCTACGTCTACTATGAGGTATTGTAAAGTAGTTGGGGGGAAAAGTCGGAGAAACGTCTGGCCGGATATGACAGGCCGGATTTTGATACCGTTTTTAAGGGTTCCGTACCCAAAGGATAAAAACCGGACCCTAATACTGAGACTTCGCTGTCCGTCTGTCCAGGCTGTATCTCATGAACCGTGATAGTTAGACAGTTGAAATTTTCACAAATGATGTATTTCTAATAAAACACTAGAGGAAGCTTTGTAAGATGGACACATTCATTGAAGAAAACGTAGATCTGAAGAGTAATCTAAGGTCTTTAGTGACTGGTGTGTTATACGTAAGGTCATATACTTAGCCTTTCCATTTTAGTGTTACTATTGAGGTATAGACTACTATACTATTGAGGGATAGACAGGGTAATACAGCTAATGACTCGGATGGCCGGACATAACCCAACCCTAGACTAAGCGTGATTCATAGGTTATTTATCGATTGCCTTCGATTCCGTGTTAGTTTCACTTGTCATATAAGTAGGTACACTATCTTACCTAGTGTTTATTTGTTTGCCTTGTCGTTGGCGGAGGCTGGGACGTTCCAATTAAAGACATTGCTGGGAGATCATTCTTTATTTTCAAGAGCCGACTCTAATCGACATGACATGAGTGAACACTCGAGGTGTGTAGGTGACAGGCCTCATTTTGACGTTGACAAGCAGGACCATAGACTATACAACACCTAGTACATTAGCTTAAGCTATGTATACATAAGTTAAGTATTGGTTTATTGATTAAGGCACTCCTTGCGGAATTTCAACCACAGCGCCGGCGCGGCGGTGCTGCGTTGGACAGTTACTCTAGTTCGTAGTTAAATATTTTCAAAAATATATCACAAAAATATCTTAAATCTTTTAAAAATACCATGGTTATTAACATAATAGTCATTTATAACAAATCATCAAATCATGGTAAATATTCCGTTACAAATTACTTTTCCATATTGTTCTCCATTTGACACATAAAGTTGTGAAAGCACCATTCCATACGAATGGGCACTGGGCAGGTGTTAACATTTCCCTAATCTTTTCATTATGTCATATCTAACACCTACAGGCTGGATTATTTATAAACGAGGCACGCCCCCTGGCGGTAAGCTCTGTGTACTATCGTGAGAAACTTACAGCGGTTGGAGTGGTTTGTTTTCGAATTGCAACTTATTTGAATGATAACGAGGGTTCTGTATACTATGTATGGAAAATGGAAAACAGTTTATTGATTTACTAGTGTCCGCCTGCGGCTTTGCAATAACCCATGGGAACTGAGTTATGGGATACAAACTAAGCCTATGTTTAATTCCTAGAACTACAACTACCTCTTTGCAAAATTTCGCGCCGATTTGTTCAGGAGTATTGGCGTGAAGAGGTCCGTCCCCGGGATACCATTTACCTGCCAAATTTCATTAAGATCTGTTCTGCCGTATATGTGTGAAATGGTAACAAACAGACAGACAGACTTACTTTCGAATTAACAATATTATACTAGTTTCTGCCCATGGCTTCGCTTGCGCTTTTTCGGGATAAAAAATAGCCTATGTCCGTCCCGGGCCACCTCACCTCCTCCCCTCACCTCACCTCTGTAGCCTTTATCCACTAGTGGTCCACTGCCTCCCCCTGATAATAGCTTTATCGGTTTTTATCTCTCGGGTAATGCCCATAATCCCCACGCTGGGCATGCGGGTTGGGGATCGCAGTTCGGTGGTAGATCTATTCTACAAGGGGCGCTGCTGCCAGCCCCCCGGTGTATGTCCCTTAGTCGCCTCTTACGACACCCACGGGAAGAATTGGAGTGATGCAAATTCTAAGCCAGCACCACACGACCTAAGCCAGGCCACCTCCCTACCCTACCAAATTTCAATGAGATCTGTTCAGCTGTTCTAAACAGCTGAACAGATTTATAAATACTATTTAACGGGTATTTATCGCGTTTAATTACTTTATTTTCCCGACGTTTCGACAGGTAAACCTGTCGAACACTGCCGTGGTCACGGGATGACTGTCAGTCATCCCGTGACCACCCGTTAAATAGTATATATAAATATGTGTTCAGATCGCGTAAGTTTAAAAATATTTATAGCTGAACAGATCTCATTGAAATTGCGTGAAAAAGTAATAGACAGACAGACTTACTATCGAATTTATAATATTAGTATAGATATAGTATGGATTCAAATTCCTAAACAAATACCAGACAAAGCAAGCCGCGGGGCAGCACATCACACATAATACGGGAAACAATCACGTTCCGCTGGTATTTCGACGGTTTCCAAAACGTGCGGTTCAGAGATCACCGTATAAACTGAAGATGTATGATAAGTTCCCTTTTAACACGTTTAGTAAGTTTAAGTTAGGGTTAAGTTTCCGTTTCCGATGTTTTAGCGATATCAACGTTGCTGTAGATCTAAAACTGTACTTGCTTGCCTACATTGTAATAGTACCAGTATTAAGAAAGCTTGCGCAGACATCAATATTATGCTTGAGTAACCCTAAGAAATGGAATAAGTTCCCAAAAAATTTCGATTTCGGCGGGACTCGAACCCGCACCCCACCCTCAGTACGGTTGTGCTCTAACCAACGAAGGCACGAAACCCTAGTCTGTCACTTATTCCATTTCTTAGCGATACCCAAAGTGCGTAACAAAAAACCTTTGAGTAACCCTTTTCTATGGCATAAACGCCACTCAAGCATAAGATCTATGACTGAGCAAGCTTTCATTATACGGGCCTTAGACTGCCTCGTCGGTCTAGCGGTCTCGCGTTCAAAAGCTGATACGGGGTCCGAATTTCAGCCGTGCCGAAATTCCGCTAAGCGGACGGCATAATTGGTTCAGCGTTTTGCACTAGTGTAGTCCTAGATCTGGGCCAGCTTATATTATGTATCAGTCATCAAAGTGTCCACAACACAGGCCCTGTTTAGCTTGAGGATAGATGATGATGTGTGAATTTTCCAGCTTTTTTATTTATTTCCGTATTGTATTCTATATTTGTGTAGTAAAATAAAGTATTATTAGTTAGAACGAGGTGTCAATATTTTTGACCCTGATAGGTTTGATACAAGTAGGTATGTTTGTAATACAAATAACAGCAATCGTTAGGAGTAGCATTAAAATAGCCTATACGTACCGACTTTGTAAACCTATCTTTTGTGAATATATATTTATTATTATTATTTATCTATCTATACGAAATTTTGAAAGATCTGTTCATCGACTGAAGGATAAGAGAGTTTCGTTTAAAAGTCAAAAAAACTTTACTGGACTCTGAATCGCAAGGGACATAGTTTTTTTCGGAGTTTAATGATGCTTACTTACAAGGAATTTTCATTCTTTTTAGGCTCTGTTTAAGTTATAAAATTCACGTAAACCATGTAACGAGAAAGCGGTAAAAGTTACTACTTCAAGATAAAATCAAAACTGTTATTTTATGCGGTTAAAAAAAGAGATAACCCAAGATTTATAATCGAATAAAGTGGTTGTAAAAGAGTTGTAAGTCTGTCTGACTTTATGGAATAGAGGGGTATATATTATACTCAATACTCAATATTTTTATTGCAAACATGTTGTACATGGGATCTTAAAGATAAAGTGTCTCAAACATGCACCCTGCTAGGGCACGGCAATATTTAGCTAGGTGGCTAATTCTTATAATCTAACGACTTATTCTGAATAATCTATATAACAATAGTGTTTAGGCTTCTTATCGTATAATATAGACTTCTATCTTTAATAATAGTGAGATCTAATTTATAACCGTAGAACCAACTCTACTTATCAAAACCAACCCATAGGCGTAAATAGTTGACATATTTTCATTTCCTATGTCGTTTCAGTCACCATAACTTGCAAGCTTATGAAACGAATTCTCTTATGCAAGTTAGGTTTTCACACTAGGGCTAACCACAATGGTCTAGTGGCCAGAAACTACGAGGCCAGGAGGACTGGATATGGTGGTAATCGGCGCGAGTACGTGTGGTTAGATATTGGCCACAAAAAGGATATTTATTAATAAAAAATATAGCTGGACTAAAAAGAGAGCGCGTTGCTATTCTGGCTGTCAAATATATAGTGGCATAGAAACATAGTTTAACATTGTTACACTCTCCTCTCCGCGAAAGATCTCCGTCATCTTTTGATTTCTTATGTTGGACGTTTGTAAGCTGATGACGACGACGGTGAACAAATTGCTAACTGTAAGTTTTAAATGTATCCTTTACGGTTTTTTTTAATGGTTTCGAATGAATAATCAAAAACACTAGCAATGTGAGGTCTAGTTATGGAATCATATTGGGTTATGGCGCCTCATTATAACTCGAGTTTATCCCCGTAAAGTACTGCCTTACTAGAAAAGGGTTAAATTTGACTATTAACTTGCTAGCTAGGTTAGAGTACTCCATTCAATAACCATCGGAGTGTCACCGTCTTTCATTTTTACGACATTTTCTACCAGAAGATTAGTGATTGGCCAGGGCCAACACCTGTATTCTTGCCAATGTGCAAACACCTTAAGGTAACTTGCAAGTCTCAATACAGGCACTTGCAAATAACCATCGTATAGTCACGACTACAGTTAAATACGTAAGACTTAAACATAACTTTAGCATAATCATAATATTTACATATGATTATGATCCCAATGTAAGAAAGGGATCTAAAGGGTTTGAAACCTTTGACAATAGCACAAATTGGAAAGTCCAAACTTTCTTTGTTGCTCAATCAATGCAAATGACGGCTGTTGTGACCACCTGAGGCAGCTTTTTGTCACAATTGTCACAAGGCGAGACAAGATGCAACAGCTTTAAAACATACTGGTGTTTATAAATACTATTTAACGGGTATTTATCTCGTTTAATTACCTTATTCTCCCGACGTTTCGACAGGTTTACACACTGCCGTGGTCACGGGATGACTGGGATGATATGTGTTCAGATCGCGTAAGTTTAAAAATATTTACATACTGGTGTATCATCATCACCATCATCATATGCCCTTTGGCACATATAAACAAAGATAAACTTTTACGGTGCACCTTCAGACACAGATTAACAACAGTTGACTTTGATGGTGCAACTTCAGATACAGATTTACAACAGTTAACTTTGACGGTGCAACTTCAGACACAGATTAAGAACAGATAAACTTTGACGGTGCAAATTAGACACAGATTAACAAACAGATAAACTTTGGCGTAGCAACTTTAGACACAGATTAACAACAGATAAATTTTGACGGTGCAAATTCAGACACAGATTAACAAACAGATAAACTTTGACGGTGCAAATTCAGACAAGGATTAACAACAGATAAACTTTAACGATGCAAATTCAGACACAGATTACTAATGGCAACAAAACAAGACAAGGGTGAAAGTAATAACGCTAGGATCAGATGAAGATGAACTTGGATTTAATCACGGTTATACAAGGACATAATAGCAAATAAGAAGTAAAGATCTGACGAATTGATTAAAACCGTGTTTTGAGTAGGTCGGTACGACGCAGGTAGGTTTTCTAACATTAACATCAGCGGGCAACTAAGATGTTTCTAGATAACGTTAATAGGTTTAATATATCTAATGTTTGACCTTCATGCTTGAAAAATGTGACGCTGCTTAAATGCTTTATGAAGATCTTTATTATGAATAAATAATCGCTTAGGTTTAATTTTAGTTAAATGTCATTTTTTATTTTCTTTAAGACGCTACCCCGACCCAAATTAAGCGGCTGCCACCCGCCACCTCTTTTTCCTAAAAAACTTTGAACAAAGAAAATGTCATAAATTTCATTGGGCAGTTTATGATACCGTTTAATACGCCTGAAACATAATTAGAAATGAGGATGTGTGGATTGTTCAGCATTATTTATTTATTTAACTTATGTTATGAAAACTGAAAAGCGACGCGCATGCGCACCCACGTCAAATCTAGCCAATTATAACGGTAAACCTCATCGGCAAGCGGCGAAGCGTGGAGACGGATGCGTCAAGTTGCAATTTAAAACAAGAGTTGGGAAGGAAACGTTCTCTGAATAGCAATTTATTTTTATTTCTAGGTGGTCGATAAGATTAATGTCTGGCGCCCGGTTGCGAAGTGGTTGAATGACATTTTAAGCCGGATACTGACCGGTGTTACGGGGCTGCTAATTTACTCTTCACGGCGAGCATGCCACGTTACGCCGCGTGCAAAAATCCGTCTTGTTGCTAATACATCAGAATAACGATGCAAAACACAAAAATAAACACAATATGTAAATTGCTCGGTGCGCGAAGTGTAGCCAACTGCACGAACTTTGTCGCGATAAAAAAAATTGATATGCGACAATTTACGAACAGCGGCGGTGGCGGCGCCAAGGGCATTCGTTTTCGCCATGATGATTTGCGATACAACGAATTGATTGGCCAGACTTATCACGACAGCGTAAATCTACTCGTAATCGCGATAGTGTTGCCGTATCAGACTATGGCTATAGTGGTAGATATCGATTCAATTTGGCGGAATTTGAAAGGAGTGTTTGTTAGGTGTGGCGTGGTGTAGTAGTGGATAATAAATAAAAACACTATCAGGATAAAAGAGTGTTTTAGCAAGAGCTTCGATATACTCAAGAGGGCCTAACAAAGGATTAAAAGCTTGCCAATTCTCATTGTGTCTGAAGTAATGAATGCACACAGAGCCTGTAATTTCACAGTTCTTGCGAAATCAACAACGCGGGTGTTCTTTTCTGGTTTACGAGCAAGTACTACCATAAACAAAACTAGGCAAACTCTCCGAACCCCACAATTATCTCAAAAACGCAGTTAACCATTTCCTTCTCAATATTTGCCCTTATCCATTAAATCGGACCGTTTTAAATCAATTAACCATAACTAGTGTTACATGACTTCCCTGGCCAACAACTCTTTACGTAATGGAGTTATTGGCCAAGTAATATTGATCGAGATAGCTCAAACTATCATTAAAAAGGGATAAACTCTACGAAGGCCTAAGCGTGGTAATACCGGAGGTCTCTTTCACTATCTATCGTAAAGTTTTAAGTACATTTAGTTAGAAGTTATGCCTAATAAGGTAATAAGAAATGATTGTATAGTTATCATCTAAAAAACTTGACGGGAAGCCTAAAATGTAGTTTAAAGTTAAGGCGATACCCCGACCCCAAACTAGCGCCGCCATAGTATTTTATCTTATTTTTACGTAGAACAAAGTAAATTTCGAGAATTTGTGTGACTTGTTTGTTGTATAATAGTTTTATTCTATTAGGTTTAGGCAGAATATCGAAGTTACCCTTGGTAGCCACCAATATCTATTTTCGATTTACTGGCTAAACTAAATAGAGTAAAACTATTACAGACGCATTAAAAAAAGGTTATAATAGGTATCACAAACTGTACGATGGATTTTTCATTTTTTTTTAATTAACCTAATCTCACTAATATTATAAACGTGAAAGTTTCACTAATATTATAAACGTGAAAGTTTAGATGGATGGATGGATGGATAGATAGATGGATGGATGTTTGTTCCTTTATCACGCCAGAACGGCTGAACGGATCTGAATGAAATTTGGCACAGAGATAGATTATAGTCTGGAATAGGACATAGGCTACTTTTTATCCCGAAATTCCTACGGGAACAGGAACTACGCGGGTGAAACCGCGAGGCGCTGCTAGTATACTATATATCACAGTTTCGTAAAGGTATCCACCAAATCTTTCCATACGCTTAGAAAAATATGGCATTGAGTACTTTTTAATGATTGCATTTTATGATGGCAGCAAACAACTCCATTGTAAAATAACAGAAAGGTAGGTATAAAACGTGTTGTCAAGTCTAACAATGCACACAGGTGATGGGTAATCTATGTGTCAAACGTGTGTTGACCTAATTACACGC
Organism: Eupithecia exiguata; assembly: GCA_947086465.1. Classification (NCBI taxonomy): domain Eukaryota; kingdom Metazoa; phylum Arthropoda; class Insecta; order Lepidoptera; family Geometridae; genus Eupithecia; species Eupithecia exiguata. The sequence goes on from OX352246.1 coordinate 4,292,526, forward strand.
ACTGGGCATCGGTGTCAATGATAAGAGCAGTAAATTGGAGGTAATAAAGGAAACCATTGTAATTATAGCTCCGGGAATTTGTCAAGAGATGGCGCTATAGGATTGTAATATGCCAACAACACCAACCATGCCAAGCAACATGAGTGTAAAGCCGTCGTTTGTTAAAAATTTGGAAACAAAAATAAATAATTTATGCTGGACAATCCACACAGCATAATCTAGATAGCCCTAAGCTAAGCAGAGCTTTTTTATGGGTGATGACAGTTATTTATACATAATAGCTACATAATAGAATACATAACATAGATAAGATATATTACACTGAATGACTGAGAAAGTTCAATTAGATTTCTTTCATACTTAATCCATTCCAATATTATAAAATCGAAAGTAACTCTGTCTGTCTGTCTGTTACCTATTCACGTCTAAGCGGATGAACGGATCATAATGAAATTTGGCAAGGAGGTAAACAATATTCAGATGACGGACATAGGCTACTTGAAAATCGCGTGCAAAACCGCGGGCAGCAGTTAATATTATAAATTATTCGAAAGTAACTTTATCTGTCTCGTTGTCTTAACTTTTTCACGCCATAACGGCTGAACGTATCTCAATTAAATTCGGCAGGGAGGTAGATGGTATTCTGGGGACGGACATAGGCTACTTTTTATCCCAGAAAAACGCGTGCGAAGCCGCGGTCAGAAGCTAGTCTCACTATCTCACTAATATTATAAACGTGAAAGTTTAGATGGATGGATGGATGGATAGATAGATGGATGGATGTTTGTTCCTTTATCACGCCAGAACGGCAAAACGGATCTGGATGAAATTTGGCAGAGAGATAGATTATAGTCTGGAATAGGACATGGGCTACTTTGTATCCCGAAATTCCTACGGGAACGGGAACTACGCGGGTGAAACCGCGAGGCGCTACTAGTATGCTATAATTCGATGGTGGCCCTTATTATCATAACGAATGTTTACATCGGGCTGTGTCCCACAAGGTCCCGGCCAATATCCGGTGAGCATTGTACGGCATCCTGTCCCGCCTGAACTGAACATTTACGACTTGTACGCTATTGTCGACAAGATGTTCCGGTCATATTTTACATTGTTGTTAATTTGTTACATTTGCTTGCTGGTTGACCTTCATCATCATCATTTGCAGTAATTAGACCCACGGTAAGCCTTTCACTATTCCTAGCATGTGTGCTTAGGTACTCTCGATCAGTCTTTCAATTTCGAGGATACAGGCGACTGGGCCCATACATAACTAGGACCGCGGTCCCAGTTACCTGATCACATTTTTGAATCGGTCGACTGGGGCCATATACCTAATTTGCTTTAATGTACAGTTAACAGAAAAATCAAGTTACATAACTCAGGATTTATTTTATGTAGTGTTACAGTGAAGTATTTTTAGTAAGAATGTCAAAAAAATAATAATAATAATAATAAAATTTTAATCGGAAAAGATTATTTTTCTGTGTTTGTCAGCGTTTCAAATCAAACCCAACTTCGTTTTGAACTTCAATTGTTTTCTTTCGTTCGATCCATCATCATCATCAGCCTACGCTAGTCCACAGCTCGAAATAGGCCTCCCCTAATGAGCGCCAGAATGCGATCCCAATTTTGTGCGTTAGCATAGAATTCAATATTGCCAAATTCTACCACTACCAACGTATATCATATGGGTTCTTGGTTTGGGTTTGGCCCATATTTATTAGAAAGCCAGTGTGGGAAAGAAAATGCTCATGGCAATTCATTGCAGCATGTCGTATCACAGTTTGCTCCTATAATTTATCAAGGCACCTACATTCTTATCAGAGTTATCATTATCAGAGATACTAATGTACATAATGTACTTATTTTAAGCTTCACATAGCCTGCAAAGCCAGTTCCACAAGCAAGCATAAAGCTCAAGCCAAACCTTGCAGCGAGAGACATACGCTACGCAACGTTTGCGACGAAATGTGGAAAACGTTGGATGGGGCGGGCGTGGCGTAAATATATTTATTCATTATAAAGCACATACATAAATACTAAAAACTTTTTAAATACCAATAAGTGTCTCTAGTTGGGCCATCTGATTCATACAATTTGAAGTAAGATCTCATAATGCGCCGCATACGTTGCATTTGCATACGTGGGAACCTTAGATAAAAGTAAAAAAGGGAGATACGAGACGTTATCCCAGCGCTCACTCAAAAACTGTACCGTGTCACAGATGAAATAATGATAAGGTATAGAATCATCAGAAAATTTAAAGTTTGGTGTGTCTACTTACGCGTGCAAATATGTGATACCTTAGGCTTTGTTTTTTGTTTTGGAGCTATTTGTACACCTGATGAACGAACACGAGATCATTGTCGTGGTGTTTTAGTCGAAATCACACAAAAGTATAAGTCGTAGCAACCACGCGAAACACAAACGCCAACGCCCGCGCCGGCCGGTCCAACTATGACTGAAGTGAGGTGAGGGAACATAGTTGGACTTGACTTGAGCCATACATTTTCGAGATGGTAGTACCTCATCCCCCTTTTTTACTTTTATCTAAGGTGGGAATAGTCTGTTTCCAGCTTTATTGGCCAAGCCAGCTAACTAATCACAAATTGAATCTAATCGCATATCTTCAACCAAACATGGCGAGTACTATTTATGATCTCATTAGTGTGGTCAGGCCCTTATTTAGGGATCGAGCAGTATCAGTAGGATTAGAATCAATATCCGCAATCGATTTCAAACCTTCCTCGATTACATTAAAAACTAGAATGGTATTGTTTGACAATGAAACTAATAGCATCGATGTAGGAATAAGGTTAGGCAGGGCATGGGTATTAGTATTGATGTGGACCTTGTATTTATTTACGCAAGCTAAACTAAACCTTTTGTATACATGCTTTAGGATGCATTTTCGTTGGTCAGCGTGTGTGGATTTTTAACGTTGACGGCAAAGCTTTTATAACTACGCGACCCCCTATTTCGAGATGTTATTTTACTCCCACTTCATAATTCAGACATTGATATTCGTTACAAACCTTAAAAAACTACATTAAGTAAAAACAAAATCGCCTAGCTTTTTCCGAAGAACCTACCCTGATACCTTGATACCTACAGAGGTATCAAGGTATCATTAGTCATTGAAAGCCTTTTAAAAGCCTTCTGGCGATTCGAAGACATTATTAACAAAAAGTTTCGAGATAAATCCCAAAGGCAAAATAAATAAGGATCCACAAATATTTCAGAAAATCCCAAAGACAGGATCAATTTCACCCGCCGTGAACGAAGTCCCAAGCAATTACTAGCATCAAATAATTGTAATAGCTACTTTCATGGGCGAATCCACTGAATAATTCAACTCACGAGTAATCGATATACAATTCGATACTAAGTCGATTTCCCTAGTAAAATACGGTATCGATAATAGCTACAATAAGTGAAAACAAGATGTAAGAAGAGATTTATAGTCGTTGATATGCGCAATAACTGGACTATAAGGAAGCCGATTCGATTGAATAACGGGCACACCTTAGCCTTGAGGAATTTAATAGCAATTTTGTGTGCGTTTAGTACTAAATCATAAGGAGGAAGGAACAAGATAAATAAAAATATGTTTATAGTTTTTACTCTTGGTTTACGTAATCTTATATTTACCGAACTTAAATTAAACAGGTTCACCTTGTACGGTGACAAGACGACGGTGGTAAGGCGCCAACTAGGCCTTAATTCCATTAAATTAGTCGCTTCACCATAAAAATGGTATCGTCTCAGTATGGCACATTTAGGCATTTTACCTTTATTGAATGAAACTACATCGGACGGACACGTGTCAAAGTGCCACGATTGAGTTTCAAAAACGTCTTTTAAGTTTCAAAAACAGTTAAAAGAACGAAAGTTTTTTAAAACAGCAAGCAAAACACCCAGTTGTTTAACTAACTAGAGATACGATTAAACGCCCTTAATAACCCCACCATAACTAACAACCAAAGCTTTCAAGGTGTTAATACAGTGAAAGTGCAATTAATTAACGAAACTAAAGCGCAAACTAGTTACCTAGCTAAAAGACGATAACACCGAATACGTTGTTCATAATAATACAATAGCAGAGAGAAAAGACCAAACACACGTACTGAAAATGATCCAAAAGCTACTGTAATGGAAGGTGATAAGATCGTATTTACTGAAGCTAATGGACGTAAACGAAGGGACGAAATTAACACCTTTGAATTAAATGCCGTGGAAACGGCTAAGAGCTACTTAGCTACTTTCTCAGATGATAGATATCAGTTGAAAGGACTGAAGACATCTTACTGGGGTCGTATCGGTACTAATGAGTAAAGAATAGTGGCTGTTACGTTCATGCAATCTGGACTATAACAATGTAAAGGTAATGAATACGGCCAGGAAAAACTGAAATATGAGTTTTTGATAAAAACCAACTTTGAGAAAAGAACACAATGACAAAACACAATCGAGATTAAACACGACTAGTAATAATTACACAGCCGATGTAAAATGCATTTGAGGTACCCTACTAACAAACCCCTAAATAGAAGCAAAAAAGAGTTGGCTAGTTAGAATAATCAATCTAATATGATAAATGCCAATATAACTGTCAGTCCGTCGCCTTTTAACGACTAAATGGCTGAACAAATCTGAATAAAAGACAATGACATTTTTAACTCGGGAAGGACGTTATTTTTTATCAGATTTCTATTCAGGGATACTGCTGCCAAAAACTCGTAACGAATAATTGAATGCTTTGAGAAGTAATTAAACTGAATGACCCGGCGACCAAATACTTGATACCAAGGTAATTCACGTAAAAGCATCAACATCAGCCGACCTAAATCAGTCTGGAAGCTTATAAATCTTAGGTCGAACCTAGGTTCCGGTCATTGTACTAAAACTTCAATCATTAACGACAGAAATAAACATGTTTGCTATGCCATTCGATAAAAATTACGTTTACCTTGTTTATCTCCGAGTTTATGAGTGGTCCTCTTGTACGTAAATGAGCGAACCGTTAAGGGGCAAACCAGGAAAAATACAAACCAATACTGCAATCAAAATAAGAAATGTCGTTTTATTAGGTATAAGCCCTGTTAGGGCATTTTGGTCCTGAACCTTGAGTGAGCCGCATGAGTTCTTTAAAGACAGAGTGTAATAAAAGTACAAAATACTTAATAAAAAAAAAATAAGCTATCACAGCTCCTACAATTTTTGTAGTCCATACAAAAGCTTTTCCAAGAGTGCCAGTGGCAGTGTAGATACAGTGATTTAACAAGTGCTTTCTTTATACCTACTATACTTGAAGCAGTCAAATGGTCGGTCAATAGGAAATTTGAAATTTCGTACGGTCTTATGGAAATAAATTACTACTGAGTTATGAGCCTTTCGTAGTTTTATCGTGGAGTCTCATCTTATTCCTAGTTTTCACGATAAATTTCAAGGTGCATTTACTAAAATAGCCTCTAAATATTAGGATTAAAATATTTAGTACTTAACAATTCCGCGTAAAACCTTCTCTGATGAAATCCAACAAAATGCAATTCGCGTGCACCTCCTTCTCACAAAAATTGACATGCCATGCAATCAGAGAAGGTTAAAACAGGCTTACTAATAAAATAAGCCAAGAATACCTCGGAAAAGTAAGAATTTCGACAACACCTGTCCTTAAATTCAAATACTCTAAAAATGGCAAGAGCTGGAAAAGTAGAAAGTGGTGAACTTAAGATAATGAGCCGTAGAACTTTCCACGCATACTCAACCTCTAGCTTGATGTTATGGTACTTAAGACTGTAAAATTGATTGATACTCGAAAAATAAAGTTAAACGATTGGAAAACGAGGCATACGAAAGCATGATGCACTGGTAAAATAAAATTCCTATGTTTTCTTATGTATGTTTATCGATTTCTCCGTCAATTAATGGACCGATTGTGATAGTTCTTCCACTATTGTACAGAAAATGATCCCGGATTGGCCTCATAAAAATTAAATTCCCCAGTAAGATAAGTAAGATAAGTATTTATCCCATGAAGTTTAAAAAACAACATAATACTCTTGAAAAATCACTAGTTACAACAATTTTGGTGATATCTTCGCCAATTCTCAATAGATTTTGATGATTCTTTCGTCGTTGTCTAAAGGTTGATTTTGAGGTGGTCCCGTAAAAGTAAGATTCTCGAGGAAACTATATGTGCGCCGTAAAACGTATCTGAAACATCACATCTCATCATACATTTCACTCACTGGTCTATTGGTTTCCATAGCAAGGGGCGTAAACGTGAGATCTAAGACAGTTGACGGATGGTGGATCGCCTAAAGGTCGATTCACACATATCAGTGAAGTCTCCGTTCCGGCAACGTGTCCGCTCAGTTCAATATCAGTGCGAAATATTCTTTCATACATTCTCTATGAACGCATCCGAGTACGTGACGTCACTAATACTGATAAGTGGGGTTCATAGAGAATGTATGAAATAATATTTCGCACTGATATTGAACTGAGCGGACACGTTGCCGGAACGGAGACTTCACTGATATGTGTCAATCGTCCTTTAATCGAAGGACGGACGATCCTAAACCGATGATTTTTTTAGGGTTTACTCAAAGGGTCCCAACAGAATAATATTACTAAGCCTCCTGTCTGTCTGCCTGTTGTCTGTCTGTGAGCGGGCTGTATTTTATCAGAATTCAGGAATTTGTAGTCGGTTTATAGTTTTTAAAACAAGGCAAATTATTTGATTAAAGTCGTTTAGGTTCCCCTGTCACTCTTATCTTGTCTTGCATTAATTTGTCGTTTAGGTTAGAAGAAACTAACACCAGTAAGTCTACTTGACAAAAAGATCTGAAATCATTCCCAATAAATTTAAGATGAAATATTAAAAAATTGAGTTAATCTCGGCGTCTCACTTGTGACGCGCCTATTATAAAGATTCAGATTCAAATTGTTTATTGTCACACATCATAATATACTTATAACAGACTTCAAAAATTAGGTTTTGATTGGCTATATGTAAAAAAAAATGTACGAGTATGTTCGTAGATTACACCTTCAATTGTGGACCAATTTTAATGATTCTTTTGCTATTGAATAGAGATTAAAGAATGATCGCCCATAAAAATATTATTTCTGAGGGATCAGTATTTATCCCGTAAAACTTAAAAACAATGTCAGTAGATCAAGGATTTCAAAGTCGGTTTTTAGTTTTATCAAAATAATCAAATTAATTATATGATCACGTTCAAGACAACTGTACTGTGTCCTTGTAAATTAATCACTTCAAAGTCTATTATTAATTACTGCATGCATAATAAGTGTGGTAGATTAGATTATTATCATAAATATACATGGTTTTTCCATTAAGCTGATCATAAGATAATATTTCGGTGCGATAGAAGTTTGTATTAAATTTCAAATCAGTAAAAAAATCACACTTAAATTTTATGTATAGTGTGTTTCACAAAGAAACTGTTATAATGTGGTATATTTTTTAAAACTATATATTACAAATTAAATATTAGGTACTCGTGGTTAGTCAATATCGTAGTTAGGTAGTTGTTACCCTAATACTATAAAAAATATGAATTTAATTGAGTAGCCACCATTGTAATACTTTATTCAATCAACTAAGCAACCAGAGTTTGTGCAGCTAAACAAATATCTCATATATTTTAACGAAGACTATATGCCCTTTAAACAGCTGCAAAAAATAAAATAAAATGCAAACCAGTCGGTCGATTCATGAATTTTGTGATCCGCCGTTTTCCAAGTTATTTTTTATAAAATAAATAATTGAACATATTTCTGTTTACCGCCTGTGGTTTTCAATATAAATAACTAGCTTTTGCCCGCAGAATCGCTCGTGCTTTTGCTACGACAAAAAGTTGCCTATGTCTGTCCCCGGTATACCTGGGGAAATCCTATGCCCATCCTTTTCACAAAATGGCGTCGTAGTGTAGCCCCCTAAGGAGTTAAAAAGTAACAGACAGACAGAATTACTTTCGAATTTATAATAATTAGTAAGGACTTTTTGTTTTGTATTGTAATTACTTTTAAAACTTAATTTATCTTGTATTTTATGTACTAAGTTTTCATGTTTTTTTATACTTTTCCTTCCAAAATCACGACTAAAATAAATGACAAATTCTTAGCCTTTGCTCCTTTATAGCATTTTTATCGACCATCTTAGATTTTTATCACCGATATTGATTTTAATATCATCGAAATGATTAAGATTTTATTGTCTATTAACTAAAACTGTAAACGGGTTTAGTAAAGGTAGAGCTGTGCTTGGTAAAAAAATAAAAAACAACATAAAAGATGTCTGAGTCAAAAAACGTGAAATTGAAATTATCTTTTTTGTCCCCTGTGATGAGGCAGTACACATGTATTCAAATAGGTTTGTTGTTTTCGCTACTTTCATCGTCATATTATTTTATAAATTATTTTTATTACTTAACGTTTGTGTTTTTTGTTTTTTTTTGTTTAGAATTAAAGAGAGTCAGACATAGTTGGGGCTGGCTGGAATGAGACGACATAACATCGTAAAAAAACGCTTAGTAATTTTAACATTAGTTTTAATTACGAGTTTTTTTAGGTATTGGTGGCCTCAAGACGAAAGTCTTCAATCAGTGTGTGTTACCAGTACGGATCTGAGACGTGGCCGCTAACTATTATAGACCTCGTTCATAAGCTAATAGTCGCTCAGCGAACTATGGAGTGCTATGCTCGGGGCTTCCCTACGTGATAGAATCCGGAATACGGAAATCCGTAGAGGAACTTAAGTCACCGACATAGCTCTCAGAATTAGTAAGCTGAAGAGGCAGTAAGCAGGTCATATATCTCGGAGAACTGATAACTGCTGGAGAGTAAAGGTTATCGAGTGGCGGCCGCGATGCAACTCGAAACGGAGTGTTGGGAGACCATCAATTCGATGGACCGACAACATCGTAGCGGTCAGGCTGCTCAGGACCGCTTTGTAGCGTCGTATGGAGGCATATGTCCAGCAGTGGACGTGTATGGGCTGATATGATGATGATGGTAGTGTTCATTAATAAAATAAACTTAACTACAGAACCTGACGATTGCCACTATTCTTAACTCCTAAGCTTTTCTGAAACCTTTCAGATTGCAAGTTGGGTAATTAATAGTTTTACCAAATCTGATTTATAAAACCGCCATATAAATGTCTATGTATACTTCCAGCCCTTTTCAATGTGGTATTACTGGGTATGAACAACGTATGGGCATCTCCCATGGTGGTCAAGTTGCGAGATGAAAACCAGACGGTCCTCTCACGTCCCATCACAGATGATGAAGCAGCTTGGATCGTCTCCATCTTTCTTCTGGGTGGAATCACCGGTTTGTACTATGTGCTACCTTATAGTTTTAAGAGTCAGAGGATGACATCAAGGGCAGAGCAACATGGTAAAGAATTATATAAGAAAAGCTTGAATGTGCCTTTCATTTTAATTACACGCGTTTGGACCAAAATTAGGGGTCGATTTTACGAAAGTGGGAGAACCTGATCAGGGCTCATGCGAGTCTACCGTAGTCGAAAAACCGAGCCTTGATCAGGCTCCAAATGAGTGTAGAAAGATATTTAACCTGTTTGACTCAATTTTGAAAATTCTAGAGTGTTGATATTGGGTTAGTAGTATTATAGCACCGTCTGACCATAATCTCCTGATAGTAAGTGGCGATGTGACCAACGATGGATTATAAAAGTCTTGACTAGAAGACACCTATTCAATCTTGTCTTGAAGAGACTCGGGTTGTAGTCTGGAAAAACAGAAGCAGGAAACGAGTTCCAAACTTCAGCTGTGTGAATGATAAAGGTAAAGGAGAACCCTTTAGCACGAAGGAAATACACAAGATAAAAGTAAACCGTACGTAACCGAGTTTGTAATACGTGCTGTAATATACAACAAGAAAAAGAAGTGGCAGCAATGTAAAAATATGGAATCTTACCGTTCACTAATATAAGTGATCTTTTATTTTCAGTTCCGTTGTACAGCGGCTTCCTCATGAACAAATTCGGTCGGAAGACCACACTAATCATAAGTAACATACCACGCCTACTGTTTTGCTTCCTGGTAATCTTCGCGAAAGAATACTGGATGCTGCTGGTCGCCAGGTTCTTAGGTGGTGTTGCCGATTTCTTGTGTCTGGCCGTTGTTTCCACGTACTCTTCAGAAATAGCTAATGTAAGTGTTTGCTAATCTCAGTAAAATTTCACTGGATCTGATTTTTAAAAAGCTGTTTTCTTTCTTTTTATGATACTCCAAACATAAAAACCTTCCTTATAAATTACATTTCGTGACGTGATGTTACAATATTTTCTTCGTTATTTCAGAAAAAAATTAGAGGCCAATCGGGCACGATGATCCAGATAAACTCAGCATCGGGAATGCTGATCATGTTCGCACTTGGCCCTTACCTATCGTACATTACGATGAATGTCCTGATGACGTGCATGGCCATCGTCTGCTGTTTACCTTTGCTGTTCCTTCCTGAGAGTCCCTTCTTTTTGTACACAAAAGGTATTATATCGATTCTTCTTAAGTTACAGCTGGGTTTTATTTATTAATTCGATTTAATTTATTATTAATACATACTATTTTTTTGAAAATATTATTCTACCATAACGACTTTCGGGATGCTATTGATAAAATAGATTAGGGTAAAATACTTGAATATTATAGTTAAATTTTCATAACATTGGAAGTAAACACACGCAAATATGTAAGCGTTTCTGAAAAATGAGTCCTAAAATAAATTTAAAACTTAGGTAGGTACCCAATGTAAAACTATCTCCAAGACTAAGTTATTTAAGAAATATGATGCAATGATTTATCTTAACTAAGTAAATATACCTTTTATTTTATTTTTTTAGGAAAGATAAACAAAGCAGTGGAGATGTTAACTTTCCTTCACGGTTCAGAAGAAGCAGCTAACAAAGAAATAGACGAATACACGAACAAGAATACCGACGAAGAAGTAGTCGTCGACAAATGGGCTATGTTTAAGGACAAAGTGATCATCAAAAGCTTTCTGATAGTGATTGTATTATCTTGCATACAGCCTTTACTTGGATATGCGACTGTGAACTTCTACTTGCAAACGATATTTGAAACAGCGAATACTACTGTTAGTTCGGAGATATCGTCACTGATCATAGGAGTGATTCAGCTTATTGCATGCTCCTGCGCATTCCTGTTGACAAAGCGATTTAAGAGGAAGAATATTTTATGCATCACTCTGGGTGGAATGGTGATTGGACATGTAAGTATTTTAGGCTAAGGTTTTTGAAAGTATCTACACAAACGGAATATTCTACTTATCTTAATACATACGACCGAGACAGGTCTTGAACCCGCAACCTTCTATTCAGAATGGGAATGCGCTAAACAATCATGCCCTTCTGTAAGTAGGTACCTACTTGACTATAGTCAGGTGACTTGTTGAAATCTTTAAGATTTTTTACTGACTTAAGCGCCGTTTGCTCCTCCTACAGGGTAAACATTGAAGCTATCCAATCCTGTTCAAAGACCAAAGTTGATCAAGTTGATTTACTACTATAATTCAATTTATATGATACATTCATAATTCAATTTATTTCAAGGTTATTTACTCTTGATTTATAATCAAATCATTTTGTTTTTTCAGATTGGCCTGAGCACATTCTTCACCGTGCAAGAAAATGGTGCTGAAATCTCTGGGGTCCTCAACTATATTCCACTTGTTTCTGCTGCGATTGTCATATTCGGATTCAATGCAGGTACATACTATTGTATTCTATTATTCATATTACGATACGACTAACAGAGCAGCTAACAAAGGCGATGACATATTCCTGATATTTTTTTTTAGTTTGATTTTACTAGCTTCTGCCCGTGGCTTCGCACGCATATTGTCGGTATAAAAGTAGCCCATCTTAGTTAGGCTATGTTCTAAATTTTTTTTTTATTTTTTTTATTTATTTATCAACTTAAAGGTTAGGTATTACAAAATTATAATAATAGCACCCAAAAAACCACAGAGGTTTGTAACGGAGCGCTATTAGTGAGCCAATCTTGCGATTTAACAAATTGTGATTGTTATGAGAAAAAAAAAATGAAAGTTATTTCATCTTGATCTGTTCAAAAGTTTTGGAGATCCTATGTAACCAAATAAAATAACCATTTCATAAGCTATCAGGTTCATGATACTAGTAGGATGAAGGCTAGCTTCTATTCTCGATTTCGCTCTTCAGAAAACCTTGTATATGTCATTCAGGGCTAATGTAGCTCTCTATTAGTAAACTAAATTAACATAGAACCATCGAGTGAGAGACTAACAATACCCTTATCATTTGATTATCGATGTCATTATAAATCAAGCTGTTCGTTCTTTCCAGGCATGGGATCTTTCTTCTGGATGCTGTTAGCTGAGATACTCTACGGCCCCGTGCGTGCCTACGGAATATCCTTGGGCGTCTTCTTATCTTCAGTAGCCAGTTTCTTAGTGAACCTTTTCTTCCCTGCTATGTCAAGAGGTCTGGGTGTCGGTGGAACCTTCTGGATATTTACCGCTGGCTGTACTTTCAGCTGCGTGTACATAGCAGTGTGCGTGCCCGAAACAAAGGATAAGACGTTTGCTGAGATACAGACAGCTTTGGGAAGGAGCGACAAAACGAAGCCGGTTTCGGAAAAGCTTATTATTTAAAACTCAACGAATATTTTGTCAAAATTTCCTGTGAATAGACTAGCATACACACAATAGTTATAGGTATCGGTTTAGGAAGATTTATTTATTTATTTACTGTAGATTTTCTCAACTGGATCCCGGGAAAAGGTAATTAAATATTTATTTGCATTGAGTTTTTCATTTACCTTTTAAAATATAAAACATGAAACGCAGTCTTATCACGAAAAATTCAACGAATGTTGGTAGGTACTTGAATGTTCACTTACTGTTTGGCAGTATTTATTCATATTCATTTATTCATAGGTGTAGGTAGTGTTAGTGGGTACACAATGCATAAAAACCCTGTCAGGGCGCAACAATTACAAAGTTTGGGTTCGCTTTTGTTAGCTTAATCATTAATTTTACTTGAATACCTTATATTTATAGAAATAATTAGCAATGTCATGTTTGATATAAAAATAATTGTAGTTAAGTATCAGTTAAACAATAATTGAAGAGAGATTAATCTAATAAAACGAATCGAAATTTAATGTCAGATCAGGAATAGTCGCTAGGTAGGTTAAACATACATAATGTTAAAGCTTTGTCTTATAGCAGTAGATATGCTTAGGGTCATCCATACAAGGGCAAATAATGTGATAATGTGATAAGTTATCACAATAGACATTTTTATTTTATTTACCGTTGTATGGATGACCCTAAGCATGATAAGGTAGGAACCTACTTGCTAACTTAGTCTGTAGGTGATAGTACGTCAGCTATCGTCGGAGAAAAATTCGTAGTAGCATTTTTGTATTAATATAGTTTTCAAGTGATTCAAAAATATATTATCTTTTGGTTCGCATTTTAGGTTTTCGGGTAGTTTATTAAATATTTTAGTTAATCTAAATTTGGGGTTTTTACTAACAGTTGTTAGGGTTGTACCGGGGAGTATTATTTTACTTTTATTTCGTCTACTACAGTTGTTGTCTAGTTCCGTTTTGTTTGGAAGTCCATTTATCAGTCGATGAAAACAAATAATGATCATTTGATCGTTTTTAAAAGAGAAGTTTTGTGGGATAAATACTAATTCGTCGGTAATAAATTAACAAATAAATAGAAGAAGAAATCAACGAACATACATTAAAAAAAACATACACCAGACGAACATAGAACCTCCTAAACCTAAAAGAGTTAGATTTCTCAACAAAGTATTTAGTTTTAAATCTTGTTCCAGTAAATCGACCACGCAGCAAATACGTGTTTTGAGCATGTCGTACCGTTTACCAGCAGTTTCATTATGGCCAACTGGTTTAAATTATTAGTTCGTCAACAAAGAGATACGTGTTTTGACCATTTTGTACCGTTTACGACAAAAATTAAAATATGTCTATTATTTGGACCACGGTAGCAAAATCCGTAAAAGACTTTAATCGCCATTTCTCGAAAGTGTACTCGGAGGACTTACTGTGGTTATCCTTTGTGGGGCAGTATAGCTAACTAGTTAAAAATTATTAGTTCGTCAACAAAGAGATGTCGTAAGTGCTTATATGCATTTTGTTTTATGACATGCATGACGCATAAACTAGATCAATTTCATGAAAGTCGGATTTATGATCGCAGTAGACGTGTTAAATATACACAAAAGAGTGTATCAGCCCTTCCTCTGGTAGACTTGGCCCTAGTTGTCGGGAGTATGTTCGGGTAAATCGACCACGCAGCAAATATGCATTTTAGCTGCGCTCGCAATTGAATGCTTATTTACTTGCGATTACCTGAATGAAGTCAGTTCGCGATTGACGGCCATCGTCGCGGGTTTTCCACACCATTTCTACCAATTACAACATCATAACGTGTGGCTTTAACATACACTAACTACCACTCTCAAAAGGGTATTTTGGGTATCAACCGTTCACTTTCTACCACTTGTACGAAATTCCATTTCTTATCCTTTTAAAATCTCAACAGACAAAGCCAAGTAAACAGATCGACTTCAAAGCACAAAAATCGTTATTTTGTCTTAGATTATTTAAATCTAAATTTACCTATATATATAATATTGTCATTTTTATAGGACTGCTTATATATTCGAAGGTTATCGAGAACGGGTGGTTATTTATTAGTCAGCAAGGTGAAACACGTACATCTGTGTATAAAATTTTACTTTATTTTTGTCTGATACTTTGACTAAGCTCTACATGCCGTGGAATTTTTTGGCCAAGTCGTGGAAATAATAAGCTTTAGGCGATTCGTTGATGTTTTTTTTATATAATGGATATCTGAGTTAACTGCAACAATGGAGGAATATGCAAGTGTTGAGTCATTGAGAGCTACGAGTGTGAAGTTAAAGTTACCTTGTATGTCTCCAGTACAGAGACAGTATACGTGTGTTCAAATTGGTTTGTATTATGTTTTACTAGCTTCTGCCCGCGGCTTTGCACGCGTATTTTCGGTATAATAAGTAGCCCTTTTATATGTTCTAACGTACTTTTGATCTGTAGTTTTGAAGATAAAAAAACAATTGGTGACAAAATAAATAAATTTACATTGCACAAATTTCCGGGTTTACAATATCCTACTAGGATATGAATAAATTACATTATTTATTTGTTTGTAACATAGCATAAATGGTTCCTGTTTTTATAATTTTGTTGTTAATATTTTTTTTCTATTATCCTCTTGTAAAATGTTCTGCCTTAAGAATATTTTCATTTCAACTATCTTATATAATCACAACCGGAATCCATGTACCGGTAAAACTTGGAAATTTTGTAAAACTAAATGAATGCTGTTCAATTCACATATCATCATCTGGCCTCTCGTAGGTTATCAAAGTTTGTGTTATACATGGAAAACAATCAGACCCGGAAAAAATATCTGGGGATCGTATTTGTCCTGCGGCAGGAGTATAAATAAAAAATACTAATAAAATTATGAAGTTTAGAGGGCCCAGTCATCGGTCGTTTAAGCACTGCTTGGGGGCCGTTGAACCCAACGTTTTATACGTCTTGTTAATGGTAATTTGAATTCTTTTAATGTTTTTTTTATGGTCAAAAATAAAAAAATATTTGACGAGTTTTATAATAAATTTAACCAAACGATAATAATAATAAATTTACGTGAGGACTAGATTCTTCTGCGAATCGAGAGGCACATATTTTTTGAATTTAAAGTGCCTAACATGTTTTTATTAATTTTGGATTAGATTCACGAATACTAGAAAAGTGGTTAGGTATACACTACATTTCTACAGGTAGTTTAGCTATGAGTAATTCAAACGAACCAAGTTTTTATTACATGTACCTTTAATTTATTATTTATTTGTGGAATTGTTGATCACGTTCAGCATTTTCTGTGTTATGTAGAAAAAAACAATCCATACTAATATCCATTCAAATATATATACTTACTTATACTAATACTAGCTGTGCCCGCGACTTCGTCCGTACATTACGTTTCGCAGTTTAATTCTTTGCGATTTATTTGGTTTGCAATATGTTGATAGCGCCATCTAGCCAATGCTGAGGCTCGATGGCGATATTGTAAACCAAATAAATCGCTAAATGATGGATGCGGCAAGCTGAAGACAGGGCGCTATTATTGCGCTCATTAGGGGAGGTCTATGTCTAGCAGTGGACTAATATACGATGATGATGATGATGATGACTGATTTTTACGACCTTTTAACGTTGTTTGTAACAAAACGAATGGATGAAATCGGACAACGCGTTGATGAATTACAGCTTAATACACATTTTGTCTTTCATCCCCTCTCCCAAAGGAACCATACTGAATTCCGGGACAAAAAGTATGCTATGTCTTTCCTCGTAGTATGAACTCAAATCATGTCAAGTTTCATTTGAATCCATTGAGTAGTTTCGACGTGATGCGCAGCCAAGAAACAGACGGACAGACAGATACAGACATGAAAGAAAATAATTACAGTTTTGGCTTCAGTATCGATATTAGAATGCCCTCCAAAAAGAATTTTCAAAATGTCTCCAATGTAAAGAATTGAACTTATTACAGTTTTGTTAAAAGTATAGATTAAATTCGAAAATAACTCAAAAAATAAAACGAAACGGATCTTAATGAAATTTGGCAGCGAGGTAAATGGTATCCCGGGGCCGGACAAAGGCTACTTAAAAAGCACGTGCGAAGCCGCGGGCATCAGCTAGTATGAGATAATTAAAGAAGTAAGTAATCCAATCGTACGTACCTATCATTAGATCGCTTCACTATGACAAAAGTATCGACGTTGAATCGCCACGTAGAATCCATGATAGATAAAAGAAAGAAACTCCAGATGTGCATGCGGTGCTATTTGCACGGAGAGGTTGATAAAATGGATCCATTTTGGTTTCAATTCGGTTGAATTTCGAGATCAGTTTCGAAACCCTTATGGTCCCGCTCTGTCCGTCCTCTTTCGGTCTTGAATATCTCTGTAACCACCGCAGCTATTTGAAGTTTGAAATAATAATACATTTAATGCGCCATTCCATTACTGATTAAAATTAATAAATAGAAAAAATTAATAAACATTTTCAGTACAAATTGTGATGTTCAAATTTTTAAAGAAACGTATGGGGGCAAATATATTCGATATTTGCCCCATAGGTTTAATTAAAAATTTAAGAAGTGGAGTATCAAATAAAAAGTATCCGTTTGTACATTACAAAACCGTTTTAGAAATTTTTATAGGTTTCATACTTTTTAGCTTCCTGTGACCATGGAAGCTGAAAAGCCTCCGAAACGTCAGGTTATACAGAAAATATAAAATATACGCGATCAATCCGGTTAAAACAGTGTTTTATTATTTCATACTTTTTGCAATATTTCGAAAAAAGTAAAAAAATGACCATTACTACCAACTAAAACGTGGATATGCTGGCGATTCTGTGACTGGTATAGTCACTGCTATAGTAAAGCGTTCTGGTAATCAGAATAAGGCCGCTGACAAGTATACATAATAAAAAACAAACTCTCTTTACTCTGAAGCTATAATGATGTGTTAAATGTCAAAATTATTATATTTCCAGCGCTTCTGAACATGGTGTTATTGGGCATGAACAACGTATGGGCCTCTCCTATGGTGGTGAAGCTACAAGACGTGAATCAGACTGTCCTCTCGCGTCCTATCACGGAGGACGAAGGTGCCTGGATCGTCTCCATCTTTCTGCTGGGTGGAGTGACAGGCGGGTTATTCTTTTCTTAATTCTAAATATTTTCTGAACAGTTGTTTTTTAGGGTTTCGAGATCGGTTTCGAAACCCTTATGGTCTCGCTCTATCCGTCTATTGCAGCATTACTGCAGCTGTTAAGTTGAAATTTGAAATAATAATACAATTCGTGCTAAACGAATGCTTATAAGAAAAATTTAATGACAAAAGAAAATGATTTTTTTTTGTACAAATTATGATGTCTAAATTTTTAAAGAGACGTATGAGACGTGCAAGGGGAGAACCAATAAAAAGTATCGGTTTGTAAATTAAAAAAAAGTTTTTGAAATTTCTGTAGGTTTCATACATTTTTAATATATTGAAAATAGTCGAAATATCTACCACTACCCCCTTATCTGCTAAGTGTGCAGAGCGATCCATCTGAAAGGTATCTACTATTTTTCGGTATTAAAGTCTATCCGGCACTTAAAGTACATATTTCTATAATCGGCAAATGTTCGAAACCCTCGGCGCGCGAGTTACACTCGCGCTTAACGGATCTTGCTTGTTAAGAAACTAATACCTTTATTTTTTTGCCTGGCGAGGGCCACAAATTAATTCAACTTTTTGTTTTACTTTGATACCTAAATAATATATTTTGATACCTGTTTCAAGACATTTGAACTGTAGGTATAAATAAGTCGTAAGCCTGAGCTCATAAATATGTTTTTCTTTGAACACTGGTTGTTTTGAGACCCTGCGATGTAGCAAAGGTCAGAGATATTTACTGTTTTTGAATTGAAGACTGCAGTCAAGAAGAAGACGCTCGGCGGCTGACGAAATCCATGAACGTAGTGTTCTTTTATTTCAGCTCCTCTATACAGTGGTTTTCTGATGAATAAAATTGGCCGGAAGACCACCCTGATCCTCAGTAACATCCCACGCTTACTGTTCTGTGTCCTCGCAGTCTTCGCGTCAGAGTACTGGATGATACTTCTCGCCAGAGCTTTAGGAGGTATTGCGGATTTCATGTGTCTCTCTGTTGTTTCCACGTACTCTTCGGAAATCGCTAACGTAAGTATAATGTTTATCCTACTGCTAATAGAATGGCAAACGTTGGTGAATATGTTTGTTTGCCGTCAAATAACAGAAGGGATCAGAATGAAATATTTCGAATGCATTATGCAGGTAGCTACCAAGTTCTAGAATCATCATCTAGAATCTAGATTATGAAAAATACGTGCAAAACAAGTAGAAGTTAGTCGTCTTTATCACGAGATTGCATAAATTTAGCAACATCAAGTCCGCATTAACTTCATTTTCCCTAAATTACATTTGTCGATAAGTACTTATGTTTGCTTGCATAAAATACTACTGATCAAGCTGTTACGAAATATTCAAATTCAACATCTGACATGTTATCATTTCACACGTCGAATCATTCAAGTGAATGCCAATTTCTTCTCATTATTACACGCGAAGCGTCGAGTGTTTCTATATTTGGTTGACGGACACTCTTCATAATGTACCTCCAAAGATCAAAATCGCTAACCAATTTTGATAAATGAGGTATCAATACTCGTCTGGTCTCATATATGGTTCGTAGCTGCATTGTGTTCGCACTATCACTATCAAAAAAGTGAAAACACGAGGACCGCGTCGGGTTTTTATTGTCTCAATAAATCACTTGTTTCAGAAAAAGATCAGGGGCCAATCCGGCACGATGATACAGATAAACTCAGCGACGGGCATGCTGATCGTATACGGACTGGGTCCCTACGTGTCTTACGTGACGATGAATGTAGTCATGACGGTTATGGCTGTGGCCAGTTGCATACCTCTGCTGTTCCTCCCTGAGAGCCCTTTCTACCTGTACACGAGAGGTGCGTTGATAATTCTTTATGGTCTCCTAAGAACCGTCATTCGTTACACACAACCACGTTAGACCGATCTACCCGCTCCGTCGCGGGTGAAACTGATATCACAGGGAATCCGGAAAGTAGGCGCCCTCGCATAGTTTTTAAAGTCGAAACCAAGAAGCACCATGCATCTAACAATCAGATGGCTTCTCAAAATGACTTTGCCTACATTGTTTGAGTTTTAAAATTTCTCAATACAAAATATCTCAAATTTCTTGCTTCATAGATTATTAACTTTCAACGTTGCGAGCAATATAATCGTCGCTTGAAATGATCCCGATGCGAAGTTTTAGAATATACTGAAACAACTAACAACTGACTCCTAAATCAATTATTACAGAAAAAGTTATGATTTCCAGGAAAGATAACGGAAGCAACGGACATCCTAACTTTCCTCCACGGTTCAGAAGATGCAGCGAACGCTGAAATCAAAGAATATTCCAGCAGGATCATCGACGAAGAAGTCATCATCGACAACAAATGGGCTCTGTTCAAAGACAGAGCGATATTAAAAAGTTTCAGTATGGTGTTCGTCCTGTCTTGTGTGCAGCCTTTACTGGGTTATGCTACTGTGCATTACTTTTTGCAACCGATTTTTGAAACTGCGCACACGACTATTGGATCCGAGTTGTCTTCTGTGATCCTAGGTGATAAACTGTTCTTTTTAGCTAATTTGATACGATCTTATTTCTTTTGCAATTTCAAATTAAAAATCTTTATTTTGTAGGGCTGTTCCAGATGGTAGCTTGCTCGTCCACGTTCCTGTTGACCAACCGGTTTAATAGGAAGACGATTTTATGCACAACTTTGATTGCGATGTTGATTGGAAATGTAAGTAGTTAAATTAATGGTTTATTTTTAAATTATTAGTCGTTGCTATCATTGCACACTGTAAGAAAATTGTGTAGCCTGAAGTTGAAAAAAAAGAGAAATGAAGATTCGTCAAAATATAAATGATAATTAGGTTTTGGCAAACGAAATGAAAACCATAAATATTATTCAATATTAACTATTTATAAATTATTATAATAGCAAGCGTGGATTACCATACCCACACATACAATGCACTGATTTTGGGTTTCAGACAGACTGTCCTGTTTTCCGATCTGTATAATAGTCGTTTTTAAATTTGTATGATTTATTAAATTTTATCGTTCTGTCTATTTCAGGTTGGATTAAGCGCATTCTTTACTATGAGGGAGGGCGGCAAAGAAATCTATGGCTTCCTGAACTACCTACCACTTATATCTGCTGCGATTGTCATATACGGATTTAATGCAGGTAGGTACTTTCCTGAATTCTCTAGGTTTTGTATTTGTACAAAGAACGTCCTTATGTACCAAAGTTTACCTATAGTAGCAATTCTTCTTTCTTTCCTACAATTACTATATTCCCTTTCTTTCTTTATATTTTCTTAGAGTCGGTAAGTAACTACTTTACTACATCATTCAGCATTCTCACACTGAGTCAGTTTCCCAGTCGCATGTGAGACACATGCGACTGGGAAACGAGGTGATCTTTGTTCGCTTTACAATTATACCTATTACCATAATCATTATTTCGAATACTTGCTCGTAGATTATCATCAGCAACGCGTAGTTAACAATGATAAGTATGTATCTTATCATATTTCTAGACTTACTGATTCCTATCATTCAATTCAGCATTTCTAAAAATGATTTGCATGTTTCAGCAATTTTTTGTTTAGACAACATTCTCTTTATTATTTATTTCAACTCATTGTTATTAAATAAATGATTTGCTACTTATATTTTTTCTTATTTAACATTGATTTTATCATTTATTTTAACTTTAACCTTTGTGTTGTGCCTTCTATGTTTTTACAATAAAAATACTTTAGGACTAGTAGACTAGTATATCGTTTAAAGGTGCCAAAACACAATATATGCTAGCTACCTTTGGGGCCCTTATTGATTACTAGCAGCGCCCCGCGGTTTCACCCGCGTAGTTCCCGTTCCCGTAGGAATTTCGGGATACAAAGTAGCCTATGTCCTATTCCAGACTATAATCTATCTCTGTGCCAAATTTCATCCAGATCCGTTTTGCCGTTCTGGCGTGATAAAGGAACAAACATCCATCCATCCATCTAAACTTTCACGTTTATAATATTAGTGAGATAGTGAGATTAGTGAGATTGATCTTTTTTCACCACTATTTATCGAAACTTTTGTTTATAAGGTTTTTGTTATTAATTATTATATAGCCCTAAGAAATTAAATAATATCCTAATTTGGTTTATTTCAGGAATGGGATCCTTCTTCTGGATGCTGTTAGCCGAGCTTCTCTACGGGCCCGTGCGCGCCTACGGCATATCTTTAGGTGTCTTCCTGACGTCATTCGCTAGTTTCATCGTCAACCTGACGTTCCCAGCTATGACTCGCTCAATCGGCGTCGGAGGTTCCTTTTGGACTTACACTGCAGGCTGCGCATTCACTTGTTTGTATATAGCAGTGTTTGTGCCCGAAACAAAAGATAAGACGTTCGCAGAGATACAAATTGATTTGGGTAGCAAGACGCATCATTTGCCGAAAGTCTTGCAAAAACTGATAAAATAAAGGTGTAATGTATTATCATTATTTGCGGATTTCACAATTTGCAGGTTAAAGTCCTCTCGAAGGACAAGATCAACTGAAGTCGCCGTAACCAATTGGCACCCAATGTTCGCATTGTATTAGATAATTAAAATATTAGTAAAACACAATAAAAACGCACCTCAAATGTACTGGTTCAGATTATCTGATAATAACAATAGGTAACTTTTTTAGAGTCAACTTATCTCTTGATTATTTGAATAAAGATTCTTTGTTATCGGATAAAGCAGGTTCAGCTTTGATTTCTTGTTTCCTAGAAATTCCGGGTTTTCTAAAGTGTATTGAAATTTGAAATGCGATCCCCGTTTTAAATTTATTGGGGAATGAATTTTATGTATATATGTACCTACATACAACTCAAAGAAGTTTGATAATTTTACCCCTAACAACGGTAGTATCTACCACACTGTTTTTTTTTTTTCAAAACCGCGTCGCACAATGAAAGTTATATTATTTGGATATTCAAATATGAAAATAAAACATTGAACAACAATAGTTATTTCTAAATTATGTTAGTAATATTTTTTATTTGTATGAATATCTTCTATCCAAATTAACAACTCTCATGGTGCGCCGCGATTAAAAAAAAAAATCGGTAGCATATGGCATATGCAGCGCCAGCCAGCGGGGCAATGCAGGCCGCGTCTTGGGGACGTTTGAGACTAATATTGAAATGGATCAGTTGAGCTGAGTACCTGTAGATTGTTTGCAACAGTCAAAAACAAATAGATTTATCATAAATATGATACTACTTTATGAATGAAAGTGTGCTGAGATAGCTACGCGTTTTTCCATTTGAAAAAATCGAGTTTAAAAAAAAACTTACGACCAAGACTTTTTTCGTACTGCAAGCTGAAGACAGCGCGCTATACCGCTCTTTAGGGGAGGCCTATGTCCAGCAGTGGACTAATATAGGCCGATGACGATGGTGATGATGAATTAAACAGATGAATACACTAGCTAATGCACTAGCGACACTACTCTCGCCCGTAGATTGTTCTATAAAAAGAGACTCGGTACCTATTAAATTGAAAAAAAAAAAAAATTATCGCAGACGATAATCGATATTACTATGTATTTCGTAACAAATTGCAATTCATATTTTATTGCGTAAAATTGTGTAATAAATATATATACGGTCTCGTAAGTTAGGACATTTAAATCAATAAGTCTAAAGATTTTTAGGGTTACGTACAATTATCAGTTCTCTGCTATCATCTGTCTGTCCGCCTTCGGCCACGTACGAAACCGGAGATTCGTAACCAGTTGCGGTAGAAGTCCGTGTCCGAAGGTTTAAATTTTATACAGGTCTAACTATATATAAATAAAAAAACAGACCTTAGGAAAACCAATAAAATGTCACTACGTTTTCCATACTTTCGCGCCTTATATTATAATTTTTTATGCATATTTCATATTCCGAAGATGTTTACTCCAAAATGGACAAAACAACTCTGTTAATGTTGTTCTTTGGATTTATCAAATAAAAATGTAATTAATTGAAAACGAACAGGTTTTTTTATCACTTATTTCAATGCTTGTTACATACTTAGTTATTTGGTAAGCAAAATGCTGAGCAATATTTTTCAGCACTTTATTTAATGAAAACATAATTAAATGTTTATTTTTATCTTCTTTATGATAACATGTTGCAAAACGTTGCTCAACTAAAATTTCAGTCAGGTAAACTCTAAGTACATTTTCTATTTGTGTACACTAACATTAATAAAGGAAATTTGTTAGTTTGTTTATGAGTTTGTGAGTAGGAGTTGAAATCTACATAAGTATATTGTTAGCCCAGAGTGTCGTAACTAACAGTTTCATAGTCGTACTACGTACGTTTAATAGTAGACCTAATGATTGTAGTAAGATTGGCAACCCTATTCTTTCTACATCACTATGTAGAAAGAATAGGGTTGCCAATCTTACTACAATCATTAGGTAAGATTGGCAACCATATTCTTTCTACATCACTATGTAGAAAGAATAGGGTTGCCAATCTTACTACAATCATTAGGTCTACTATTTAAGCTCCACACATATTAGGACACTACCATATACTATGTATGTGTATAGATATGTATTGTATTGGAAAACTCTATTTTTTGAAACCAAAATATAATACCTTCTTTGTTTTTTGTTATTTCTTATATACCTTGTCTTATACCTTGCTATTTTCGCCTATTTCTTATACTTTGGTTTTTTTTTTCAATAAACAATTTTTTTCAAGGCCTCGCTCGCGTGCTGTTATTTTGCCTTCAACTATGTTGCACGTATACTACTATTTATTATTTGGATTTATTTTTATATCACACTAATATTATAAATGCGAAAGTTTGGATGGATGGATGTTTGTTACTTCTTCACGCCTAACTACTGAACAGATCGGGCTGAAATTCTTACCCTGGAATCAAGCATTTACCTTTTATCCCATTGTTCCCATGGGATAGAAATCACCTTTAAATAAATAATGCTGGACAATATGTAATATAACTGTATCACATTTATCCTCCCCTTTCACTGTTTTGTTAATAATATTTTTATAAAAATGTAAAGCTGAAACTATATAATTCGGCGGAACCCTGATGAGTATTCTACGGAACCCCTAGGTTCCGCGGAACCCACTTTGGGAATCCCTGCTCTAAACTACTTTAATCACCATGATCATCTACTTTTATATATCCACTGGACAAAGGCATCCAATAATGAGCGAAACTAATACAATAAAGTGATAAAGCGCCGATACCAATATAGAATAGACAGATAACAATCAAGCGCCATGTTTTCAGCTTGGCGCCTCCAGCATTTGTCTGCTAAAAAAAACTATACTCTATTCTTTATTATACAAACCAAAAGGAGGCAACCCTAGACATAAATAAAGTTGATGGGAAATCTAGATAAAATGTCTGTAGCTTCCGATCTGTTCTACATAATAACGAATCAAATGAAGATAATAAGATTATCTTTATGTTTTATCGATTGTTAGGCTACATTATAAATAGCAACGTTGAGTTATTGACCATTATTTAGTTGTAGCCAGAAGGATATACTGACTGATTAAAACGAAAAAATGTTAAAACTAGCCTATATTAGTCCTGTGTTAAGACAGTACACATGTGTAGAAATAGGTGAGTTTTGTTTAAAAAACAAGTGTATATTAAAAAAAAACGTCAAGTGCGAGTCGGACTTGCGCAACGAAGGTTCCGTAACTAAACCTTATATTAATTATATAAATTAAAGACCTTGTTTCTTGCCAAATATCATGATTCTAGCTCAACGGGAAGTAGGTACCTACCCTATAGGTTTTGGTCCATGGCGAGAACCAAAATAATGCTTTTTTGGTGATTAGACTACAAAATTACAGTTTTGGGATTTTTTCCATTAGGTACCTTGCTTTTTGCCGAATTTCATGGTTCTAGGTCAACGGAAAGTACCCTACGGGTTTTTGGTCCATGGCGAGATTCAAAAATATTTTTACAGTTTTCGGATTTTTCCCTTTACTTGTGCTATAAGATCTTGCTAATTGGCAAATATCATGATTCTAGGACAACGGAAAGTACCCTATAGGTTTTGTGTGCCCGTGATTCCCGAGGAATCAAAAAAATGGACATAAACGGCTGTAACTTTTGATTGCGTTGACTTAGAAGTTTGATTTATATCGAGGCTCCAAGAGGTTACGAACCTGAGTATATAATTTTCATTTTAATTCGATACCTCCACGCGTTTCTGAGAAAAAAGGGTTGAAAGACGAAACACACGGACAACAAAGTGATCCTATAAGGGTCCCTTTTTTTCTTTTGAGGTACGGAACCCTAAAACGGAATCTAATATGTAAATAATGCTGGACAATTCACACAGCATGATGTAGCCCCGAAGTAAGAAAGACTTGTGTAATGGGTACTAGATAATACTATAAAGCCGTTTTTATAGATTATGGTACGGAACCCTTTGTGCGCGAGTCGGACTCGTACTTGGCCGGTTTTATTAAATTTTCGCTAAAAATCATTATGACTAAAGTTGATCATTATTCGATTCTCTACCAAACTTTCGCATTTATAAAATAATTGTGACGTGAGATGTGATGATTAGTGTGATGTGATAATTTTCAGCGAATCTCATGATATTACTGATGGGTTTGAGCGCAACGTGGGGTTCTCCAATGCTGGTCAAGCTGAGAGACGTGGAGCAGTCACCCCTTTCCCGACCCATTACAGAAAACGAGGGGGCCTGGTTGATCTCCATCATACCTCTAGTCGGGCTGACTGGTAAGTTGCAGAGTTTTTAATAGCTTTTTTCTTTTTGCTGTATGTGTGTCGGTACAGACCGACACACAAAATATTGTATTCTTGCTATTTGTCGGAAGAATACATTTCAAATGTGTTCTATACTCATACATTTATTTATAAGAAACATATGTACATATTATGTGCATACAAAATAAGGTCTTAATCTAGATATAGCTACATAAGTTTGTTATGTCTGTTCTATCATGTTATTGCCGGCAAGTAAAATGCCCAATTCTGTCCTCACCGTTTTAAAGATTTAAAGGTGAAGCAAAATTTATATTTTTTCAAAACAATTCCAACCATAATGGTCATATTTTGATATGATATTGAGTCTACTGTGATTTGTTTTCTTATTCTACTTATTTATTAGATTCGTTTTAAGAAAAATATTTTGAAATATTTCCCACGGAGCGGCCCTAAGGCACATCACATTAACACGTTGACTGTCTGTGCATTACATGTAATGCATTATCCAAAGGCAATTGAACCACGTTTCCTGGGCTGGAGGTGTGAGCTAAAGCTTTGATTTTGTAGGGACGTATGAACTATGCATTGGTATTTTTGACCATGATGATGACAATCTTTATTATATAGGTACTTAGCGACACTAGCTGTGACTTCACACATTACGTCGCTCATCAGCCTCGCACTTCTCTGGTGGACTAAGCATTCTTTAAAGTTTTTATAAGCTACGAAACGCCAAAGGCTGGCCACCTAGTAATTTCGTAAATTTTGTTTTCTTTTCAGTTTCGTTCTACAGTGGTTACCTGCAAGACAAATTCGGTCGTAAAACCACGATGTTGATGAGTTTCATACCACGAATGATCTCATGCTTCCTCATAATTTTCGGGACTGAATATTGGGTTATACTGGTGGGGAGAGGCACCGGTGCTATAGCCGACATGTTGTCTATATTGGTTGTTACAACGTATTCTTCCGAGGTTGCCAATGTAAGTAAATAAATTAATGCCTACCTATTATATAATATGGTACCTACACCGTATCGTCTGTTTCCTCGGATTATCGAGACAGGATTGTTCTTTTTTTTGTTGTTGCACCTTCAAATTTTGATATTAAAATTGTTCTTAGCAAATGTTTATGGTCGCAAACCTATCTACTAGCTAGATATTATTATTGGAGATACTGTTACTTGGAGAACGCGGAAAATAAAAAAAAAAACTAATAAAATTATTTTTTAATTTCACGCGCGCCCGTTGTTGTTGTACCGGATGTCCGGATTAAAATAAAATAAAAATAAGTTGCATAAATATCTTATAATCTCGTATTTTTATGAACCCTTTTTTTTAAATGGGCGAATCGAAATAGGTGGATCATAAAATCAGCCCGTCTGTAGAATGCCTAGGCCGATCGCTGAATTGTTGGGAATACGTAATTAATTTCATTAAACAAGATGGCGAAATGACGTTTAACCATATTGATGAACGTTGATCATTGTATGGCTAAACGTCATTTGCACGTACATCAATCGGGGTAGGCAATTAACTGAATTGCACCGTTTCGCAATCGGCCTAGCCATTCTACAAACGAGCTGATTCTACGATCCGGCGGCGACCTGTATACTAAATAGCTTGTTTTGTTCCAGAAAGACATTCGTGGTGAATCTGGGACGATGCTACAAATAAACTCTGCCACTGGCATGCTGGTCATGCTTGGGGTAGGCCCATTCGTGTCTTACATGGCAATCAATGTGGTGTGGGTCTGCTTAGCTGCTGCAGTTTTCTTCCCAGTTCTGCTCCTACCAGAGAGCCCTTACTTTTTGTACACAAAAGGTATTCTTTTTTCCTTGATTCTGCCCCTTGGATATTATCTATCTCCTCGCAAACTCCATTACGATCCGATTTGTTGTTTAGTCGTGAAAAGGTAACAGATACGATTTCTCAATTAAAATATTAGTGACATAATTTAATAATAAATATACGCAAGTTAATATAATACTTACAGGAAACGCTAACATCAGTAGTCAAGAAGGACAGAGCAATGAGTGACAAGCCGTTTCCAATCTCATTCAACCATTTAAAATACATTTTCATATTTTACAAGAAATGACAAAAATCAACTACCGATACGCTAAAGTAGAGAAAAGTTCTACATTTCCCGCAATTAAGAGCTGATTGATGATGATGAATTTCAATCTTTTTCAGGAAAGAAAAAAGAAGCAATCGATGTTCTAACCTTCCTCTATGGATCTGAAGAGGCCGCTCATCAGGAATACGAGCAGTACTCCAACAAAAACACCGACGAAGAAGTTAACAAATGGGCCTTGCTCAAGGACAAAATAGTCATCAAATCCTTCATCCTGGTCATCATACTATGTAAGGTTCAAGATTTTGCTACATACCCTAAGGTTCACCTTCACGACGTGTCCCACGATGGTCAATATAAGTTTCTGTTTCGATGATTTCCTTTTAAAGAGAATGTTTTTACAAAATTGAGTGGTGCGGCTAACGTTTTTTGGTCCTGATTAACGTAAAAATAATGATACTGATTGGTTTTTTCTATTTTAGCCGCAGGTCAACAACTAGCTGGATACAACGCAGTAAACTTTTACCTACAAACGATATTTGAGACAGCAAACACTACACTCAGTTCTGAGATATCTTCCCTGATCATCGGAGTCATACAACTCTTTGCCTGCACCTGTACATTCTTTCTTACCAACCGGTTCAATAGGAAGACGATTTTATGCACCACCATCGTCGCTAAGTTTATTGGGATGGTAAGTAACACAACCAATTCATCTATAAAAACTATCGTAGTTTGACGAATTCATTACGGATGTACGCGGACGCGGAAGTGCTCGGAGGGACGCGGAACGTGCGCGCCTAGAACCGCACTCACCCTGAAGAAGTCCCTCTATAAGGGATGAAACGTTGGTGTTCTTCCAACACAAATAAGGTTCGTAGTTAACCCGCTTACATCCGTAATGAACCAATTCATCCTTAATAAACAGTATACTGCCAGTTATGCATATGTTCCCGACAGTGGCCTAGGGAATTCCTCTATTAACAGACAAACTCATCAGATTATTGTCACTATTTTCCGGTTACGGGATAAACCAGACGTAGATGGCGGGACAGATAACTTAGACGCCTGATATCTAATGTATGGAAGGAGCGAATACCAGATTAGATTTTTATAATCCAGTTGTGCCTAGAACTACAGAAAGCTATAAACTACCAGTGGACGTTTGACTGAGCTGATGAAGTCTGTCTCAGGCATCCGAGAGACTATTTTCCTTATAAAAATTTAAAAAGGAGGGGGTTCTAGGCTCGGCTGTATGTATTCTTTATGTATTTTGGAAGACTTATCAGTCATTAATGGATCAATTTTGAGAATTCTTTCGCTATTGTATAGAGAAGGAGTGAAAAGGGAATCAATAACACCTTATTTTTATTTGATAATAATTTTTTACTTATCTCAGTGCTCATTTTGTTAGCCTAAAGTTGAAACCTGAAATCTAAATCTACAACTCCCTACAGATTTTTGTTTGATTTCAGGTCGGTTTGGGATCATTCTTCACCGTTATGGAAAATGGCAAAGAAATAACAGGATTCCTCAATTACATACCGTTAATTTCTGCTGCGATTGTCATTTACGGATTCAATGCAGGTAATATTATCAAGATAATATAATCTTTTAATACAGTAATATTATACATGCGAAAGTTTGGATGGATGGATTTTAGTAACTTTTTCACGCCAAAACTACTGAACGGTTCGAGCTGAAAATTTGCATAGATGTAGTTATAAGCCTGGAATCAAGCATAGCTTTTTTAAAAAGAACCTTTAAACCTTTCTATAGAAAATGCGTACGAAGCCGCGGGCAGAATCTAGTACCCTTATATAACACCCAGTACCTTATTTAAATCTTCTATCTCTGCTATTGACCAAAATCAATACTTTTTCCAGGTCTCGGCTCTATATTCTGGATGCTGCTAGCAGAGCTCTTATACGGCCCAATCCGTGCTCAAGGCATGTCAGTAGGCATGTTCGTGACAGCCATTTCCACCTTCGCTATCACCTTATCCTTCCCTGCGCTGACCAGCTCTATAGGAGCCAGTGGTACCTACTGGATCTTCGCAACTTTTTGCGCGTCATTATGCGCTTTCATAGCTGTATTCGTTCCTGAGACGAAAGACAAGACGTTTGCGGAAATACAGACGGCTTTGGGCAGGAAAGAATTTGTTGATATTGGGTCGGATTTGGGCAAAAATGAAAAAGATCTTGGTAGTGAGAAGGTCTAGTCATATGTAATTGTAGCTTAAATAGCGCTATTAGAATCTGACTTTGTCGACGAAATTTATGAAAAGGGAGTACAGGACATTCTGCGAATGGGACCTTATGCGCCCACACTAGTCAAATGTGTCGGCTGCATTAGTGGGTAGCATGAGCACGTTTTTGGCAGCTGTCAAAGGTAATCACGGCCTCCAATAAGAACTGCCAAAATTCGATGCCGCTGTTGGACAACGCTAAAATCTCCCATTCAATGGACCGCCATCCAGGGAGACTGGGTATAAACGATTTGGGTTTCCATCAGATTGTTAGAAAAACAAACGCATACAATTTTCTCACTGAATAGAACCGACCGACGACGAAGCTGTAAACGTCAAAATATCTCAAATTCAATCGGTATCCCACCAGAAAGTTAGATAGGTACTTAGATAGAAAACACTTTATTATACCACACGAAAGTTGGTAAAAGACAGGAAAGTTGTATGTATTTTTTGTACCGTATTAGTAATTAAAATCGTTTATACCCAGTCTCCCCGGCACATTCAATGGGACAGGGAGATTATAACGTAATCGCACAGGAGTTCTCTACCAAAAGCCCACCCTAACTGCGAAAATGGTGATGCTATAGTTAAGAGCATAATACAGTGAGTTGGTCACTATGGTGCGCTGCAAAATGTTATTTGGTATAGGCAAATTTTTTAAGTCAATTCTTGTGTAATTAGCTAGTCATCACTAATAATAGGTACTGAATTATGTGTAACGTAGGCATCTAGTTATAAGTAAGTATTAATACCTACTCAAATAAAATTTAAACATTCAATGCGTATCTTTTCCTTGTCATGCCTATTTTGGGTTATACTTAGATCACACTCGCGATCAGAGCACGTTATAATGGATTATTTCTTTTATATCTTTTACGACAGAAAGTTTATCCTTATCAAAATATCTAGCAATGATTGGCATTTCTGCAATGATGCCACGATTTCGTTTCCTCGATCAAAAATTGACGCGTAACTCAGGTAAAGCGTATTTTATTTTGTCTGAACAATTACTCTGATTTCTAAGTTTAACAGAACAAATAGAGATCCCGCGGGAACAAACTTTAATGGAACCACCTCGGGATTATTTTCTGTACAAAAGCAAAGGAAATGTCATTATCAGACTCCGATTGGCGAATATATCGAGTAACATACATACATACATACATAGGTACTTACAAACATACATCGAAGAATAAGCATGATGACTGATTAAGAGAAACTATTCCCAAATATTTCTAGACATCCACTTAACACAAAATAAATTATATTTCTGCAAAAAATGGATTTTAAAGGAATATTATATTGAGTTTTCAAAAAGCTTTTTCAGAAAATTACAATTAAATATTTAAAAAAAACACTAGTATTTACAGTATTATCAAGAAACAAAGAAAGCTATTGATTGAAGAAAGACAGACCTTAACCATAGTTATTCCTGTGGTTATTCTGTGCCTTTACATTACACATTGTGACAGACGCATGACGTCACACCTCAGTATTTGCTGATTGGTGAATCTCGATAAAAATAAAAAATGTAATAAATGAATAAATATTGCTTGTACAATTCTCACAGCATATCCCACAGCCCCAAGCTAAGTAGAGCTTGTGTTATGGGTACTAAATAACTGATATACATAATACAATACAATACATAGATAGATATTTTTTATTGTACATAGAAAACGACCAGAACACCCTGAACAAATGTCTGCAGATCGTACACACATTTGTCCCGAGGCGGGAATCGAAACCGCAACCTCCTGCGTCGCAGGCAGACCTTCGCCCACCGCGCCACATCGGTCGTAAAATAATACTAGGTACGTGTTTTGTAATCTATGGCTCAGACATAATTCGCTAAATACCTACATAATTTTAGTGATTTTTAGTTACTGTCATCCCTGTAGATAACTTTTTTTTTTTGAATCGGTAAAAAATGGTTAGAAAACTTGTTTTATGGCAGACACGTGATTAAGTTGCAATTTGTTTTAACCGACACTTGCTGTATCCGCGCTTGATCCAGCTGGATTTGCTTCGATCCAGCATAAATCCCGCTGGATAGAAAATGCCACTGGATTGCAATCACTTTAATGTACTTCGTAGGTATCTACACGTACTTATTCAGAGCATGCATTTTTAACGCGCTATTAATGGTGCGATCTTATCATAACGAGTCATTATTTATACCTACAAAAGTACGTAAAGGTAGGTTAATTTTACAACGAATTATAGCAATTAAGCAAATAACGTTGTGCTATAAGTAGATTAGACAAGCATGATTAGGCGGATTACCAAGATAGGTATAATTGTTCTATGATTATGCTGAATGATCATATCTATACGTACCTACCTAAGACTATTCGCGCAGCAAAGGTGATTAAGCGTTTTACAAAACTCAATTCGATTTCAAAAAAAATTGTAAAACGTCATCTTGGTGTCACCAGACTATTCATGCAGATAACCCGGAATACTATTTTAGCGTTTAGCAGCTCCGATAAAAGTAAAAAAGGGAAATGAGAGATAACCATCTCGAAAGTGTATGTTATAGTTATTTTATGTGTATATCTAGTTTATGTGTTTATTAGTCTATCTTTAGTACACCCCCTGCCTTTCTTAAATTCACATAATTCTTTCCATCCAAAGGTTGCCTGGAAGAGATCGCTTCTAAGCGATAAGGCCGCCCATTGTACTTGTCTCATGTAATGTCTTTTTGTAATGTTCTTTTTCTGGTGTACAATAAAGTGCTTTTGTATTGTATTGTATTGTGTATGGCTCAAGTCGGGTCCAACTATGTTCCCTTACCTCAGTCATAGTCGGACGAACCCTTCGTGCGCGAGTCCGACTCGCGCTTGGCCGGTTTTATTTTCTACTATTTTCAATGCTTATGGAAAAGTTATTTAGCTGACAACTGACAGTTATTTTAAACGTGCTTAGCAAAGAGTATATAACGCTGGGGCGAAGGTTATATTAAAAAGTTTATAATAAGTTACCTGTCTTTAAGTTTTCTTAAATTTCATAAATTTCCTTGCAATTTTCTTAGTTAGGGTTCCGTACTTGACATTACTAAGACTCCGTTGTCCGTCTGTCACCAGGCTGTATCTCATGAACCGTGATAGTTAGACAGTTGAAATTTTCACGGATGATGTATTTCTGTTGCCGCTATAATAACAAATAGGTACTAAAAAAACAGTATAAATAAATATTTAAGAGGGCTCCACCACACCAAACGTGATTTTTTTGCCGTTTTTATTGATAATGGTACGGAACCCTTCGTGCGCGAGTCAGACTCGCACTTGGCCGGTTTTTTTTATGTAAGACCCTTCCACGATGTATTAGAAAACATTAAAAAAAAAAATTGGTAAAGCCATTCTCAAGTTATAGCTTGACCAGGAGAAATATCTATCATCATCATTTTTATAATCTTCGTTTCATACCATGTAATGATAGAAACTTGATAAAATAGAAACTTACGTAATTCCCCACTATTTTCGAGTCGACAGATTCGCATCCATATCTGTCAAAAGTAACTGTGTCTATGAAATACTTCATTTTGTCATTCAATCTTCCTTCACTCACCTGTCAACAATTTGGGTTCCTCAATCAGTCGTGCTTTACCAATAAAAAAATACGCAGACGAAACGTTGGTGTTCTTCCAACACAAACATGGTTCGCAGTAAACCCGTTCACTTTCATAATGTACCAAGAGTTAATACCTAAAAGTAGCACTTACCTCATGCTCTCTCAGTCTCCTCAGCAGCTCGTGGTAGGTCCAAGATCTGGCGGCGGCGATCGAGGGCGGTGGTAGGCGGCCTTCCATGCGGTGGAGCCAGCGTCGGAGGCAGTGCAGCTCGTGGGCTGCTGTGTTGTCTGGAAGAGAATCAGTTGGATATATAAACAAGCAAATAAATAATGCTGGACAATCCACACAGCATCTAGTTCCAAATAAGCAGAGCTTTGTGTTATTATTGGTACTAGAAACTCGAGTCTTTTTGTTAAAACAACTAAATAAAAAATTTGCTTCAAGAGATCGCTAAAAACCATAAACAAAAATACTGGATTAGTAAAAAAGGCCATGTCGTTACGTTGACGTTGACGACGTTTATCGTGTTAAGGCGGATACCCGACCCAAACTACGCCACTACTAAAATAGATTTTAGAGCAGGCAACTTCGATTCACACCTTATTAGGTATCACAAACCGTGCGATGGATTTTTAGTCATAGTCATATATTTATTTGCAAGAAACATAATGTGCATACAAAGTAAGGTCTTAATCTAGAAATAAGTTCACTATGTTCTACCATTAATGATGGCATGCAAAATTTTAATTACACCATATTTTGACTAAAACAAATAAACACATTATACAATATTCAAGAGTATGGTGAAAGAACACTATTTGTCCTGCTGTCACTGACCACACCCCTGTTTCCTCTTATAAAATGTAGATATATATTTATGTATTTATAAAAGTATGTTTATGTATTATAATTAGGTATATATAAATATTATGTATATATATATATATTATATAATGTTGTATGTACTAAGATTTGATATTGTAATTGTATTAGAATTTTGTAATTATATTAGCTACATTACATACTAATGCACACAGATCCCCGTTCAATCCAACGATCCTATCCATCCACGGTTGTCTGGTAGAGATCGCTCCTGAGCGATAAGACCGCCAATTGTCACATTTTTCTTAGTTCTTCATTTTATCTTTGTCTGTTATTTTTAAGTTATGTGTGCAATAAAGCATTTTCTATCTACACATTCCTACCTACTTTAAAAACAATCAAATGTATTTAATATTTATCATATTTTCACAGCCCGCCTTTTAGTCAAGGGATAAATAGTTTAGCTTACCAACGGTATCAGAGCTGTCTCCATTCCTCTGGTGTTCAGGATTCAAGAGAAGGTACAATCCTTCCCACTTAGCATTCAGGTGGTCTATTCTCCATGTTACCTGTAAAATAAATAATGCTGGACAATTCACACAGCATTATCTAGCCCCATGGTAAGCAGAGCTTGTGTTATGGGTACTAGATAACAGATATACTTAGTATAATACAATACATAAATAGATATTTCTTATTACACATAGAAAACTACCAGAACACCCTGAACAAATATCTGCAGATCGTACAAACATTTGTCCCGAGGCGGGAATCGAACCCGCAACCTCCTGCGTCGCAGGCGGGTCTTCGCCCACCGCGCCGTAGGTATTAATTAGTTCATGTATGTTTTAAACTAGATAAATATTATTCTGTACAACACGCCACCGTCTACACTTATTCTATCACTCCCTGTCCATCCAAAGGTTGCCTGGCAGAGATCGCTCAAAGCGATAAGGCCGCCCATTGTACAACGTAATTTGTGTAAGTTCTTTCCTGCCCCGTGTATCTAATTTATTTGGTGTGCAATAAAGAGTAATTGTATTGTATTAATTCAACTGTGGTTGGTACACTAATCGCCGGCTTAGAATCTGCACCACGCCAACTCTTCCCGTGGGTGTCGTAAGAGGCGAATTAGGGTTTGAGTTGACTATTACAGGCTTTTGAGGCGAGGTGAGGAGGTCATCATCATCATCATCATCATCATCAGCCTATATAAGTCCACAACTGGACATAGGCCTCCCCTAATGAGCGCCATAGCACCCTGTCGTCAGCTTGCCGCATCCAGCATCTACCAGCAGTCTTTCGCAAATCGTCATCGTCATCCCACCTGGTCGGAAGGCGTCTTACACTACGTTTGCCGAGTCGCGGTCTCCACTCAAGAACACGTTTCCCAGCGGTTGTCGGTTCTTCCCGCGATATGGCCAGCCCACTGCCACTTCAGCTTGCTAATCCTTTGAGCTATGTCGACAACCTTGGTTCTCTGACGGACTCAAATTATAAGAGATAGGTAGGTACATATTTCTGCTACAAACAAATTATGGATCATAGTAATCTGAAATAATGTTTCTTTATGAGCGAGTTCTAATTACCTAGTCACTTTGCTCGCAATTCGTTTATTATGTTTCACACATGATCAATCCCATATCAGCTGTTAAATTTTGCGACATCGAATTAACACCATCGTTGTTTTAAATAAAACGAACCGCCATTACGGTTGTGTTTAAGATATAGTTTGGAACTTAAGTCAGCTTACATCAGCACTGGCTTCGGGAATCCGATCCAGGATCGCGTTTCCTTGTTCGATGAACTTCTCTCGGCGTGGCTCCACGGAACACAGCTCAGCCATGCGCCTCTGAAATAGAATAAATGAGGATGGGATAGTACTTTATTACGATCAATTATTCCAAACGAAGTAGAGAGAATGCTCTGTGTACATAACAAATAAAATGTCAAATCAAATAAGACGTCAAGCCCAATGAAAAAAGAGATCCCCTTCGTTAGATCAATGGTCAAGCCAGTGAAAAAAGAGATCCCCTTCGGTATACGTCAAGCCCATAATGAAATCATCATTCATCATTAGCAGTCTAGTAGGAGGTAGAAGAAGGTTACGTTACGATAACTTTAAAACCAAAGAGGTCAGATATAGTATTACGGTTACGTTGATCAGTCGTCTCGTCACTTTCGCCATTTCGTCTCCCTCTCTAACACGTCACTATCCTATGGCGTCACTTTCTGCATCTAGTCAGTCACCTTAACTGGTCTCATGCCTTATTTCGTCTCTTTCCCTACTCGTCCGACGCCGAAGTACAGTGAGTAACAACATTGTCAGTACAAAAAAAACATTAGGTACTGTGATAAGTTATTATGTAGGCATTTGTTTTTAAAAGAAAGTTCTAAGGTACTTAATACTTTCAAGGTAACCAGTAGGTATCATATTTAAAAAAGTACTAGGCAAGCAGAAGTTCATTGGAGGTAGGTATACGAAGTAATTTTGAAAAGAAACATCAAGACTTGTGATGGAGTACCTACTATAACAAGTATGAAAGTTACTATTTTTAAGGAAACCAGTAAGCTCGCAGCCTACTTTGAACTTAAGGTGAAATGCTTCGTAAACCAATCGTAAACATAACGTAGGATTCTCGTATCTTTATTTGTACTACCTATCTAACGTTATGTTTACATGCCACCTCAGTATTTTCTCTCTGAGCTGTAGTCAGTGGCTTAAATAAAAAGTCAGAACAACGACACTCAACTCTCTTAAACTCCCATGGCTTAGGTTCAACGGTTAGACCTCAGCGAACCAATATTTATAAATCTATTGGCTGGATATATTGCTTAATTTCCTGCCGGTTGAAGCTGACAATTCTGACTTAACTCCTAGTGAGTTGCAAAGTCTGTCAATAAATAAATTCAAACAAATTGTCACAACCTTTCTGTGCAAAAAGGCTTACCTACTACCAAATATCAGATTATTTAGAAGATAAAAAAGCTTAGGACGGGTTTTGCTCCAACTCGAAAAATAACAACTAACAGGCTAAAGGTTTCTTAGTCGCTTCTTTACTTTAGTCTACATACCGAAGCGACAGAAATCAAAAGTACCACTTTATTTCCGTGTCGGTGTTTTATTCCCTTTCTAAGTACATTTTTGTATTTATGGAAATAAAGAATTTTTGATTTTGATTGCGTTCAGATAGTTGGTACTCGGGACTAGAGTATGTCTGCAATCTATGATCCCAGAGAATCCCTACGTCTGTCAATATATTTATGAAAACTTGTTGTAGTACACTCATAAGAATATCGATCGGTTCCCCAAAACTAGCGATATACATGATTTAAATACTATTAATAAGAATAAATTCACTGTGCCCACAACTAGACTATAGTTCTACGAATAGTAGACCTCGTGAGCACTTAACTTTTTTCCAGCAATTAATAGTTAGTAGTTAGATATAATAATCTTCGAAATAAAATATCATAAATCAGAGATGTTCAGAAGCATAAGCGCCATCTATAAAATGATTTCTTACCTGCGCAAACTGCAAGCAGGCGAAGACGAAGGATGTGGCCGGGCTATTACATAGTACCTACATACTCACGAAGTGTTACAAAGATGTTCTAATAGGTGGCGCTGTACGGTAAATGCTCTCATGCTTATCACTGCATTTTGCAGAGCCATTTTGCTCGTCATGGCGAAAATCCTCATCAGATCTACCATCACCATTTCTTTATGAGAACAAATTAAAATGACTACCTTTAAAAACTAATATTCAAACAGATTTCTTGTTCGCTTCTTTACTTTACTTTAAAAAGATTGAAGTGGGCAAAATAATCAAAGTGATCACTTTATTTCCTAGTTTTACTTATGTAACTGAGTTTTGTGACGTGTGCCAACTCGCGTGAGCCGTTATCAGAGTTCGTTGAACTCTGCTACGAATATTATAATCTTTATTAACAAAAAAAAATACAAATTAAATAATAGAACTAAATCAAAACTAGTATTTGCAATTAAAACAATACGAACTAGTTCACCGAGCAGAGGTGGAATCTGACAGTTGGGTTCAGATAGTTACCATTCTGAGCTGCCTGCTCAGCAGGTTCTCGGGACTAGAGTAGATCTCCTCCTGCACTCGCGTGAGCCACTGAGAGAGTTCGTTGAACTCTGATACGAGTTGGTTCAGCGACCACTGCCGGTTGAAGCTGGCGATTGGGTTTAAGTTCGGCTGGAGGGCTGGGGAGATTGACTGCAACTCTCCGTTTGCTTCCTGAAATAATGATTTGGAAATTTAGTTTCATTACTGACTTCAGGTGCTAGCTTCACAAGAAAATCTATGTGTTAAACTCCCTAAATTTAAAGGTTTTCCCCCCAAATTTTATATACTATAAAATTTGGAGGGAAAACGTACGAGTCTGTACGAGTCTTAAGTCTACCTTTAAATGTAGAGAGAGAGTTTCTGAATATATTTTCATAGATTTTATGAATTTTCGATGTTTTTTTTGGGGAATGCCAATTTATCCTACTTGCAGATGACAAAATAACTGAGTTGTCTTACTTTTGAATTTACAAAAGGGAGGTCGGA
The DNA here is from genome assembly GCA_947086465.1 of Eupithecia exiguata. Classification (NCBI taxonomy): domain Eukaryota; kingdom Metazoa; phylum Arthropoda; class Insecta; order Lepidoptera; family Geometridae; genus Eupithecia; species Eupithecia exiguata. The sequence continues at coordinate 4,332,443 of OX352246.1, forward strand.
ATAGAATCCCGTCCAGAGTGCTACAAGTTAAAGTTTTAGATGACACAAGACATTCTCCCCTTTCACCATTGCTCCCATTCTCCAGTACAATCAATATTTATTGCATATTGACGACTTTGTAGTTCATAGTCTCCCTATATTAGACCACTGCTGGACATAAACCTTTCCTAATCAGTGCCATTTCACCCTGTCTGCAGTTTGCCGCATCCAGCATCTGCTTACAGTCTTTCACAGATTCATCGCACCCGGCCGGAAGGCGTCTCACACTACGTTTTCCAGTCCTCAGTCTCCACTCAAGAAAACGATTACCCCAGCGGTCGTCGATTCTTCGCGAGATATGGCCGGCCCACTACTACTATTAACTTCTCACCTTACAACTGTCTATGATCTGGTTGTCCATGATGTAATCGTAATGGTGCCGCAGCAGAGGCCAGAGGTCGTCGATGGCGCTGCCGCCGCTCGCCGCGGAGCCCCAGCTGCGTCGCCACGCTTCGCGGCATGGCTCCTTTCTGTAATGACATTTAATTACATACCATCATGTTAGTAAAATCTGTGGTTAGATTTAATTAAACATAGATGTAGGGACAGGGACATGCTTTTACCGGCTTCTACTAAATAGTAATAATAAATAATAATAAATCAAACGTTTATTTTCTCTCACAAAGGTACCCATTATGTGTTAGGTATGTAGAGGCTTAGTTAACATTAGGTACTAATAATAATAATTAAGTAATAATTATTAGGTACTAAAAGTAGGTATTTCCTGTGTTGTGAGAGACTGGTGCCTGTTATAGGTTTATGAAAAACCTGTAGCACAGGTCACCAGTGTACTCATTCCGCGGGAGGCAATATGCGTTTACAGTACCAGCATACGTAGGCAATTACAGTTACAGGGTATGTTACCACAGAGGGTACCAACTTAAGATTAATATAAGGTATATTAAAGCTAATAATAATACTAGTATATTACAATAGATACCATAATAGTCTGAATATTTAAGATGAAAAATATAAAACCTTCTCTGATATAATACGCGTACACGTATACTGCCCGCCCTCCCACAAATGGACATGCCATGCAATCAGAAGAGGTCAAATCAAAAAATCGGTTACTGTCTTTGACTTAGGTAGGTACCTGAATTGTTTCGGAAGTTGTTCCGAAAAAGTAGCCCATAATATGGGCTACTTTTTCGGAACTTTTTCAGTTTTATAGATATTATCTATAAAACTATTTTAACACATTTCAGTGTCACAGAGAATCAAACACAAAAACAATCGCATCGAGAAGTCGTTAATTAGCTATGACCAATTTACTATGGAGGCTTGAAACAAAACAACTCATGGCCATAGGTCATTCACCTCTCATTGCAAAAGTCTTTGCCATAGATAATGCTGAAGTTACTATAACGTAACCTTACACGCCTCAGGTATTTTTAACAGCTGAACAATTTGCCAAATCTTGTGTATTTGTAGCATTCTTTATTCAATTCGCATTCGAATTCAAATAGTGGCCTCAATCATAGGATGTTCTTAATGCTGTCTACCAGAACTGGCAAAAAAAACAAGGCGCCACGTACGTAATGGGGTACCTAGGTAATAATGGGGGTGATTATAGATCTCGATAAGGTCAAAGTTTGGTCAACAAATTATTGGATTTCGTATATTGTGTCTACCGTAAGCTTGAGTTGTTAAGGTAGTCAGTCGCAATAGAATTTCGTTTAATATTCTGTCTAGGGTAAGCTTGAGTTGTTACGCAGTTAAGCCAGCTTAAGACCACTCGGATAACTCTTTAACACACATAGGTACGTCCACTCATAAACATGCCAGGGTCAAGCAAAATTTTACCATATTCACCAAACTTGGCAGGAAGCTTGGTGATCATTGTGGATTTGTTAAAAATACACAAAAGGACGTTCCCTTAGTCGGATTCATACAACATCTACGGGCTGAGCTGGATTGTTCGATTCTTACGCCTTCTGGATTTGTTAAGAATACACAAAAGGAGGTTCCCTTAGTCGGATTCATACGACATCTACGGGCTGAGTTGGATTGTTCGATTCTTACGCCTTGTGGATTTGTTAAGAATACACAAAAGGAGGTTCCCTTAGTCCGATTTATACGACATCTACGGACTGAGTTGGAATGTTCGATTCTTACGCCTTGTGGATTTGTTAAGAATACACAAAAGGAGGTTCCCTTAGTCGGATTTATACGACATCTACGGGCTGAGTTTTGAGGATTGTTCGAACCTCTTTATGGTAGTTGTTTGCAGCGCCCGTCAGGTGGCACCTGCGCGCTCCGGAGCAACGATAGAAATTAGCCACTCTTTATTGCAGAAGTCTCGAAGCCTCTGTGAAGCACATTACATTGCATTGCATACTCATACTAACCTCTTTTTGGTGAGGCTGTGGTAGGGCCGCTCTAGTTGTTCGCAGCGCCCGCCAGGCGGCGCCTGCGCGCTCCGGAGCGACGACAGAGAGAAGCTACTCTTCATTGCAGAAGGCTCGAAGCCTGGAATTATGGGAAAATATTGCATAAGGACAAAAATCAATGGAAATCATTTTTAACCCCGAAGAATAAGATGGGTTTTTTAAGTTTTAAAACATGATGATTGAATAATGATTCTTCCATAGTTCCATAGCGGTGTCGTGGATTGAGTCATTGAGTCGGTGTCATCAATAAAGAGCCATCACTCTCTATTAACTTTTTATTTGTGACTATTCCTTGCATGGCAACCTAGCCATTGGTGGATCATTAAAAGGATAATTGACGATTTAAATTATTAGAAATGACAGATGTAGACAAACATAGGTCTATTATCGATTTAAAAAGAACTTCTAAGTATAGCAACATACCTTGGAAAACTCTACTTATTCCAGTAGAGCAGCAAACATGTAAAAGGTGGACAATATGTTAGAAATAGATAAAATATCGTATATTTTAATAATGTTAGTAGTACCTAATGAGTTAGTAAAAGTTGTATTGATAGACTTACTTGCTGACATCTCGATTATCTCCTTTGGGAACATTCTAAATGAATCGATTTACTTCTAAATCGATGTTAGCGTTCCCACAAATTGTTTGTACCATCTATTTTATAAATCTTTGTACTTTCTTCAATTCTCTTTCTTTCTTTTTCAATTCCTCAATTTTGTTTCCTTATTTTAAAATTAGAAAAGTGCTATTGCGACTAGATTCGTTAATAAATAATTAATTGCTAATCATGTAATCTTGGGGGATTCATGAATTCGATTGTTTTGTTTTGGTTGAGTCGTCGGTGGTTACATTTTGATCATCTGTCTCTTCTGCTGTCTGCTGCGGATTCTTTGCCAGGTCCTGTAAAGAAAGAAAAACAAATATAAACACGTAGTACAGCTTTAGGGCGCAGCTAGTATTTATCATGTCTATGTAGTAAAGTAGCTTTTTAGGGTTCCGTACCCAAAGGGTAAAAACGGGAACCTATTACTAAGACTTCGCTGTCCGTCTGTCACCAGGCTGTATCTCATGAACCGTGATAGTTAGACAGTTGAAAATTTCGACAACCTTGGTTCTCTGTCGGATGTATTCATTGATCCGCTCGCGGGCGGAATGCCGCATGACAGGTAAAGAGCCATAAGCAGTTATTACCTTCAATGTTATCGTTAAGGCCCTCATGTCACACTGGACAGAGGAAGCTGGCTGAAGCGAAAAAATCTGAACCCAAAAATAACCTATCTTAGGCCTTATAAATGATAATTATATCAGAACATTTTTGTGGAACATTGATGGAAGGTTTTTTATTTATTATAGTACTCTGGGTAATCTCTAAGAAATTAATAAATCCCAAAAATTTACGATCTCGACGGGATTCGAACCCGCACCTTCCCCTTCAGCGCAGGGTTGCTCTTTTTCCAACTAAGCTACGTGATCTTATCTCGCCGAGCCATTCGCCAAACATTCATGTCATTCATTCATGTCAGTCGCCGAACATTGATGTACGCATAATAGCGATTTCTATGAAATCTACGCAGCCATGTCTTGGTTTTGAGAGGTCCTGTACCTAGGCTGAGGCCACCGCTTTATATTGAGAGCATCTGTAAATCTTATTGTCGAAATAACAGCTTTCATGTTAACATTTATTGGCATTTAGCATCCTCAGCCTCAGCATCGATACACGTAGCTTTCACCTAAACATAATCAATTGTTTTCACCGGGCCCTTGGAAAGTCGCAATTTTCTCGGATTTCACAGCGATTTGCCGGCCCGCGACAAATTGGCGCGACACGCCGACGCGACTTAATAAGCGACTAATAATTCGCCGTTGGCAGTGACATTGGTTTATGGTAAAGTGGACAGAAACAGGAACTTTCAACGTGCGTGTCGGACTCGCGCTCAGAAGACCAGTCGAGGGTCGCATTTTAATGTAGAACGAAGATGATTCTGGAATTAAGCAAAAGACGGTGAGTCTTGCTTGTATAGATCGTTTTTGTGTCTTCTAAATTACGATCTTCTCCGAAGCCTATTTTTAATTTGGAATGACGACCGAGGGAAACCGCGAAATTTTGTTCTAAAAATCTACATTTTCGAAAATGCTCCCAAAATACAAATAAATCAAAGTTGATTTTATCATATTATAAAAAAATTACACCTACTTTTTTTCCAAAGGTATAAAATGCTGTTGTATATGTACAACCTCCATGTTTTTATTTTGAGCCTATTTTCAGTGTCCGTTTCAGCCGAAATGTTCTTCTAATTCTCATGTATTGATTCATCTAATGATTGCACTTCAGTCTACTAGATACGGTAGCAACGGAACCAACTCAACTCAACCACGGTCAAGGAGCGGATAAATACAACCAATTAGTTAGTTGGAAACAACCCCATCACTAGACCCTACATTGTACATATAAACAACCATCGCAGCGAGGAATAAAAACTTAACATTTTAACACCTAGTATATTCTAAGGTTATTTTCGCGAGAACTCATAATAAAACACTGTTTTAACCGGATTGATCGCGTATATTTTATATTTTGTTTATAACCTGACGTTTCGGAGGCTTTTCAGCTTCCATGGTCACAGGCAGACTCTCAGAGTTCCATGGTCAGAGGCAGTCTGCCTGTGACCATGGAAGCTGAAAAGCCTCCGAAACGTCAGGTTATAAACAAAATATAAAATATACGCGATCAATCCGGTTAAAACAGTGTTTTATTATTTTAACACCTACTGAACGAAGCGCACCAAAACGGGTGCGCTATGTGGAAGTACTTTGGTGCGTTTCATCTGGGTGCGTTACGAGGAATACCGCATATTATAAACTACCTTTTTTAGAATCAAACCGTTAACGTTTGATATCTCTAACCACGCCTAATAACAACAAGGCTGTATTTACCATTTCCGAAATTCAAGTTCAAAAGTGAAAAAGGTATTTTGTGTACTTAAATATAAACAATCGCTTTCTAAAGCAACTTTGCACGGGTCAAACTGACCCCGGGCAAGTAAACAACATACTAACTACATCTAGACAACTTTAACATGGCATACTCAGCCCGTGTTATTCTGAAAACAATGTTGCTTTGCCATTGAGATAGGTTTAGCTTTATGGATTAAGCGGTTCTCTTGAATAATATTTTTAGCATTTATCAATTTTATAAGCTTCTGACAATATATGTCGTCGTAAATGCGGTAAGTATCAACAACAGGCTTTGCGTTACGGACCAAAATTGTATGCGTCAATACAATTTTGGTGGCGCAGCGGGGCGTCTCGCGTCGTCGTCGTCGTGGCAGGCGCAGGACCCAAACGGTTTTCTATCTCAAAGATCACTAAATATTTACAAAAATGTTTCTCTTGCTCTTATTAGAACTGTGGTCAAGAGAAATATTTTTTCGCGAATTTTACCGTTAATTCTGTGACACAGAGTAAGTGACTGAATTAAAAATATATGACTTATGTGAAGGTACTTATATGTCTCCACCACCGGAGGCGGGCAATAGCGCACCCTGCAGAACAGATTCACCTCAAAACTGCGATCCCCAATCCGCAGCTTGGGGATTATGACATTAGGTTATAATAAGCCTAATGATATGAACCTATGCTATGATATTGTTATGGGGGTTATTCCAGTTTTGCCCCCCGAAATCCCACTTGAGGGGGAAAACTGGAATAAAAAAATATGAGTTCCAGTTTTCCCCCTTGAAAATCCCCCTCAAGGGGGAAAACTGGAATGGAAAAATAATTATTCCAGTTTTCCCCCTTGAAGAGCTATTCAGGTGCTTATCAAGACATGCCTGTGCCCAGCAGTGGACTAGCATACGCTGTAGATTTACAGTATAACTATGTCTTGGCTGGGTAAATCGTCATGGCAATGTAATCATCATCAATCTAGACTTAAAGGTTCTTTCTATTTTCACGTCGCAATGATTGATCACTTCTATTTTGGGACCCATCAATCTTTTATTCCGACATTTTACTTTTACTTGCAAGTTATTCGCTAATAGTCCAGTAGGTATCACTACCACACACGAAGAACGTCAAAGATATTTTGCAAAACTTAGCGTTTCGATTTCATGGTTTCTGTGTGAGATATCACTATACAAAAAAAGGGTTGGAGCTCTACAATTTGCACAGACATGTAGTTTTCAAATAATTGCACAGGAAGGAGGAGTAATTGAAGGAGGCTATCATGTGCACAGATCAATATTCAGTGAACGAGCCAAGCCGCTAATGATTTTTTTTATTTGCTTTTGGTGGCTTTCTTATCACTACGGCCATGATATGATTGCACAAGAAGGAGGAGTAATTGAAGGAGGTTATTCATGTGCTACTACAGATCAATATTCAGTGAACGAGCCAAGCCGCTAATGATTTTTTTTTATTTACTTTTGGTGGCTTTCTTATCACTACGGCCATGATATGATTGCACAAGAAGGAGGAGTAATTGAAGGAGGTTATTCATGTGCTACTACAGATCAATATTCAGTGAACGAGCCAAGCCGCTAATGATTTTTTTTATTTACTTTTGGTGGCTTTCTTATCACTACGGCCATGATATGATTGCACAAGAAGGAGGAGTAATTGAAGGAGGTTATTCATGTGCTACTACAGATCAATATTCAGTGAACGAGCCAAGCCGCTAATGATTTTTTTTTATTTACTTTTGGTGGCTTTCTTATCACTACGGGCATGATATGATTGCACAAGAAGGAGGAGTAATTGAAGGAGGTTATTCATGTGCTACTACAAATTAATATTCAGTGATCGCCACAAGCCGCTAATGATTCTTTTTGCAGATAAATCTGTGACGATTTGGATTGCTTGGATCCAAAAATTGCTGCAGTAGTGGCGACATAGCGAACATAAATTTAAATGACTTGTCGGCGTCCAACGTCAGCCTTTTAATTCGGGCTAGCTTTCGGTCAGCCTACTTGTTGAACGTTGATCGTGGATGCAGCTGAAATTTTGCATTGAGGTACCTAGTTCTAGGCCGGGATTAAAATATAGGCTATACGTGAGTTGTTATTCGTTCGGATACGTATATATCGCGAGGTCCCTTTTGTGCAACTCAATTGCGCAACTCATTTGAGCCAATTGGGCACCGGGCCCTTCTTTATCAAACTTATTTTGGTTCCCATTGCTCAACTCAGAAAATCGGGTCGCGACTCGTGGTCCCACTAATTTGACCCACTGGTGGGACAGTGTGTCGATTTAATGGGCTCGTGGTCCCACTGTTTGGTGGGACCATCAGTCAACGTAATGCAGTCGCTCGTGGTCCCACTGATTTGGTCATAAGGGCTATAATACAAATATTTTTTTGTGAAATTAACAGAAAAGTGGAATTTATTATTAAATTATTTTATCAACAAGGAATATAAATCAGTTGAGCTAAATGTAGATTGTTTGCAACAGTCTTCAGTCAGTTCGACTGTTTCAATTGTGTAGGTATACTATTTCTAAATTGATTCCATTACTTGATTCTACTTAGATTAATTATTTTACTAATTTCAACTTAAATATTACTCAAAAGTACACCGATTTAAAAAAACATTTATCTTTTAGTATCAAAAAATGCACAACGAAACAGTCAATACTAGGTATTTTGCAGTTGTTTGGCTTCAATGAAATTTTCGGTTCATTAACTTAGTACGAAAAATATTGGATTTGACAGCTATGTGAACGAATAACAACTCACGTAAAGCTCGTGCCCATACAGCTACCTACCATACTCATATATTTATATCTAAGCTATTGTTCCTAACCTAAGATCAGTAGACCCGCTTTCCTAAGATCATTTGATAACCATAATGAGAAACATGTTATAGAAAAACAATGTTTCGGACTTTTGGCGAAGAGACAATAGATCGGACAGAGAAAGGGTAACTGACATGATATAATACATCCGGTTAATTAAAAGTGAAAACAAATTGCATTTTTAAACAATGAGATAGTATTTCTTACTTAGTTCATTAATAAAGAAATTAGTTTAGTTTGATAAATCACAACGACTACATACAAAACTAATCACTTTTTATAACAATGATGGGAAATTTTGTGGATTCCTTTCTATTTTTTAGAGTATCATTTTAGTAGAAGACAATATGAAGTTCAAAAAGAGTTCTCTATCAGCCGGAGGAATCGAATTTTATTGAAAGAAATATGATTTTTCACAATTCGTCTTACTAGGCGTGGACATGTTTGTGTATCATATATTTAGGGGTTGTAAGATTTTATAGAAGTTCATACGACAAACACAATATTTAGCTGAATAAAAACCTACCTGAATAATGTCACGTTATTAAAGTATACCTTAGCCCAACGTATGTAGAATTTTTGTAAACAAACCAGGACACATTAACTAAAACTCACTTTTGGCGACGAGTTTTAAATATATTTTTTGAAGGAAAGATCTCAAATCGACAAGTAATATACATTGCGTAAAAACAGACGCGGCAACAGAGTGAATTATAGGTAAATATTTATTACTTTAGTAATACTTATTTTTAGATACTCATTCTAAGTGGACTTGTCTGTTCTTTTTGAGTATAAAATAAAGATCTTTAAACCGAAATATTGGCGGTTTGTTTACAAACATTCTACAACCAGTTTTAAATCGTTGAAAATAACAAAAAAATAAAAGGTACGTAAATCGTTCTTAAGTTACCAATAAATAAGCTAAATGATAATCCTTACAGTAGATCGTTACAACCTGTTCGAGCCCTTGACCGTTGAACTTGACCAGAGAGCATATCAAATCGACGCTCGATCGAAACTGAGGCAAAGTGCTCAACGCACGAATGTGTAATTATGTACAACTCGAGGGTAAGTAGATGACTATGGCCTTTTTCCGTTTATTTTCATAGAGTTATGATATGATAGAATTTATGGAATAGTATGATGGCTTCAACTTTTTCATTTAGACAGTCACAGTTAAGGTTAGAGTTCATTTTGGTACTACCTATAATAAATATAACGTTTATTGAAAATGAATTAAGACTTAGAATAAATACAACCTTTGATCCCCACACTAGGATAAACCTGTATCTTGGGGTTAACTTGATTAGTATTATGAAAAGAACCCAGGGAAGGAGTTAGGAGATACAGGTTTATCCTAGTGGGGACTAGGATAAACCTGTATCTTGGGGACCTCCTTCCTTGGGTTTTTTTCATAATACTTATCAAGTTAACGTTAAGTTATAGGTACTTCAGTAAGAACAATAGTGTGCCTTAGTGTGCAACATACCTAATGTAATGGGTCCCCTAAGGACACCAGTCTCAAAAGAGTTTGGGCAACAGGAGACACCACGAGAATGTGTGAGTTGTGTAGTGTGTGCAAGTGTTTGTGATTAGTGCTCCTGAGGACTTTCATATTTTTTTGTGCAATAGTGTGATGTGATGATCGACTACAAAGTACCTGCCTAGTATCTACCTCATCATAGATCATAGAAAACTTAACACCAAAAATCTAGCCATTATTCCATTGACGACCTCTGTGGCGCGGTGGGCGAAGGGCCGCCTGCGACGCAGGAGGTTGCGGGATTTATCAGTTATCTAGTACCCATAACACAAGCTCGGCGTAACTTGGAACTAGATAATGCTGTGAGAAAAGGTGAATACCTCATATTTTCTCTATTTAACCGTTGATTGACACGAACAAACTATTTAATTACTCATAGGTGATATTATGGTCAAAAGAAGGTCCATAGACTAAAAAAAAAAAATTGGATTCTGTTATACAACAGCAGAAAACGGTTTACCGTCGATACGGAAAAAAGGGATATTACGACTTAGTGCTCTCTTGTTCTAGGGGTGCGAAATGTCTCGATGACGACGTCTCGATACTATTACTTTCGGCTCTGGTCGTTCTTTCACCCAATTATCCTCCTACACCTACTTATCTATGAACTTGACCTACACGTATCGAATCGACCCTCACAGAGTCGGGCCCTCACGCACAATAGTGTAATTATCTCCAAGGATAACCTCGCAGGACGTCGGACTGTGTATACAGATGTTCAAACTTGATTTGAATATTTGATTTGATTTTTAAACAGATTTCTTTGTCTGTCTAAGAAACGTGTGTCTAGTTTCTTTGTTGCCTGGCTGGTATACATTTTTATAGCTGGAATGAATTGTCAAAAGAATCGTACATACATAAAAATATAAAAGGGTATACCGGAGTTTGGTATAAAAGTTTCTTAGTCATCCACATTTTGGACAAGTCAGCTCAAACATCTTTTGTGATGGATGACAGATTTTTGAATAGATGATAGTTTATTCTACAGGCATTAAGCCTAGCCTATTAAAAAAATGCTGGACAACACATAGCATCACTTAGCCCCAAGCTAAGCAGAGCTTGTTTTACTAGAAGACTGGTATACTTAATAGAATACATTACATAGATACACATTTTTTTATCATACCTAAAAAATACCCAGAACACTGGCGTACAACAAAGTCTGCGGACCGACAGCAAGTTGACAAAACACCGTCGTCGGCTGCGTATAGTATTTATACACTGAAATGTAGCACCAACCCAACCTGCCACGGGGTGTGTTGCTGACTTTGGTGCATATATTAAACTCCATGACAATAACAAAACATTAAAAAAGATACAGCCAAAACTCTTTTTTTGAAAAGTCGACTTTATTGGCGGAATCTCACACTCGTCGAGACGACTCCACGGGTCGTCTCGTCCAAAGGCAATATAACCATTACTGATTACAGACTCTTATTAACCCTCCATAAGAGGGCGCAATGCGCGCCATTTTGTGAAAAGGAGAAGCATAGGATTTTGCGTTCATAGGAGCGGGACAGAGCATGTGTTTTCGGAACGGCGCAAGTGCAAAAATGGAGTTATTGCTGTAAATAAGCAATAAATATTAATAAAACTACACAAATTATGAAAAAAACTATCTGAAGGAACCAAGTAATTAGTAATAAATAACCTACGAATCAAAACATATGTCATTTCAATAGCCCGCAGGGTTCCTAAGATCTCGACCAAATTATGTGCAAAACAGAGCAATTTCATGATTTTTTTCGTATTTTTTTTTCATCTTGTTTTGACTTTACAGGAGCCAAAGAAAAAATGTAGAATTTTATGTAATTCGTGTTTTTGACCAAGGGAATTCCGTGAACACTGAGATCTAGTCTTAATTTGACAGGCAAACACGCTAGGTTCGCCTCTTGACACGGGGCGTTATGTAACGAACGTGTTACACAGCGAGCGTTCGTGCAGTCGGTACGGATAAAGAAGGCGCTCGCGACGAGCAACTCGTTACTCGTTGCGAGCGCCTTCGGATACGAATTTTTGACGTTTCATGCTCGCTGCGAATGGTACATTACGCCACGTTACACACGTTAACACCGGTCAGTTCCCAGCTTTAGAATTTGTACAGACTTTTACCAAATAGGTATAAGTACATATACTTAAGTAGGTAAATATCGTCTAGCAATCTCTGTATTGATTTATGTTCAACAAAATAGCTGAGGTCTAAGACACCCAGGAATTTGGCCGCTATTTCTAACTTTCACTAACTTCTAGCTTAGAGCTAGAGGGCAGAATACAATAAATAAACCGGTCAAGTGTGAGTCTCTCTCTTGTGCAGAGAGTTCTGTCAAAAATCAAATAGTAAATTATGTTGCATCGCGAGGAGAGAACGACCCAGCAGTGAGCTAATGGTTGAAAATAAATAAAAATAATATTTTTCAGAGGGAATTGATAATTACATAATTAATTAAATTAGATATTGATCAGTTGAGCTAGGTCCCTCTAGCTAGATTGTTTACAACAGTCTGCAGTCAGCTCAAAGGTTTTATATCTGTAAATACTTACTATAATTCTAATTTGTTTGTTTCTTTAGCAGTCGTTTTCTTAGTTAATTAATTAGATATTAGGATAAAAAAATATGGAAACGCTTGATTGTTATCAATAGCTTTATTCACTATTAGTCCTAAATAAATTTGAAAGCAACGAAAGAACGCTTTTTTTTAATAGAACTGTTAATCTTTCCGATCTAACCTTTCGAATACGGAACTCTAAAAAAGTAAGTAAGCAGGTAAGTTTAATAGTAATTGTTAAAACAATAAACTTTCAATCTTAAGCAATAAATGTCTTAAATCAATTAAGATGAACATTAAGATAAGTGCGTGCCTCGTCATTTCTCAAACGATGCGATGTCAAAACTGTAAATCGTGAGGGTTCAGCCAATAAATGTGATATAATACAGCTCTCTTGCTTACCATTCGGCTGTTATATTGCTTTTCAATCAACACTTTCTTTGAAAATTATACAAACAAAGTTGTTAACAAGTGACAGGTCAATGAAAGTAAATATTGTAAACTAGCAGCGCCTCGCGGTTTCACCCGCGTAGTTCCCGTTCCCGTAGGAATTTCGGGATACAAAGTAGCCTATGTCCTATTCCAGACTATAATCTATCTCTGTGCCAAATTTCATCCAGATCCGTTTTGCCGTTCTGGCGTGATAAAGGAACAAACATCCATCCATCTATCTATCCATCCATCCATCTAAACTTTCACGTTTATAATATTAGTGAGATAGTGAGATTGTTAATTGGGGTTGACGGAAAACCTTAGTATCTGTTAATGCAATCGCTACTCTGCTTGAAAACTACATACATATATTTGAACTTCTTACAAATATTTGAGCGGGCCTCAATTAAAGACCTCAACTAGCAGGCAAAATTCGATGCAAAAATCAAGTTTTTGCGTATTATTTATTTATAATTCAAAATACGTATATGTTTTAAATAGAAAAACTAATCGATTACTTAAATAAAACATTAGTCTGCTATGTAATTCGTAAAAATAATGTGGTGTCGCTGATATTTAGAGCATTTCAATTAAAACAGTTGTTTTTATGCGAATTTTATATGTTTTTTTAATAAAGAAACCAGTTTATTTTCGTAAATTGTATTCCATTACTCGACTTCTACAGGTTTTTCCCTATCTATCGTATTTTTTAATCTGAATATTTACGTTCGTTACCATAAATCTAAGTGTTTAAAAATACCCATTTTGCTTTATCTTTGCATTAGGCGCACTCTTAAATGAAGTAAAAAAGGGGAGATACGGAACGTTCTCCCAGAGCGGTAACTCAACAAAGACACAAGCTATTTCCAATCTTTTGCAATATACCTACCTAATAAACAACAAATATTATGGAAAAACGTACTCAGACCGAAGTGAGACCGAGACAACAATACGCTACCCGAGTACGGCGACTCGCAACAAAACGTGTGTTGCTATCTCTTTTTACGCACGAATGTATTATTATTACTTATCTTTCTATCCCTGTCTGTACATAGCGAACAAATCGTAGCAAACACGCGAAACACGAACGCCGACGGCACCGCTCCGACTAAGATTGAGGTGGGTGGACGACCTACTAGGACCTAATTGGAGCCTTCCACTTTCGAGAAGCTAGTACCGGATCTCCCTTTTTTATAGCTAATTAACTAAAGAATGACAAATAAATTAGTAAACCTAAAGAATCTTCTAGCTAAGGGATAGAATTTCCTTTGAAGAAAGCATGTTATTGAAATTATGAGGATTTGATAACATTCTCTTCAAACCACAGTTGGTTTGAAGAGAATTATTATAATATTAACCAGTAGACAAGGCTCCTGGAGGTCTTATACTCCACTGCTCGGTATTAGGCCTCCGGTTTTTCCTCGAAAGCTCAAGAGGAGATGCGAGAGTTATTCCCAATTGCGCATTTTTGTTCATGTATCTCACGTGAGATAAGGCTTACTTCCCAACGTCTCACGAAAAGTTTTAAGCGAGTCCGTGAATCGTCATTTACAATCTAATGTCATTTAATAAGTGCTAGGCTGTTCCGTGGCCTCAAAGGATAATACAGAATATTGCACATATAACCCAGACACCTAAATAAACCAAGTACTTAAGAATATAAAAAAGAAACACCCTCTAACTAAATAACAACATCAACACTTGTACAGCAAGACGAATCCGGCTCGAAGGACCAACAAAAAGAGCAGTTTTTGTCGGCAGGAATGCACCGATGACACGCCTAGATAATAATGGAAACCTGATGGTCAGCCTGTTTTATAAGGATCTATAAAATAAGGTAGTTTGAATTGGAGTTTAATGGTTATGAAATATAAGCTCATAAAAAAGTAAATTGAAAGGGAGTTTGATGATTTTTGTGAAGGCAACCCTAGCATCATTTTTTTGGATATTCTAAGGTTATTTTCGCGAGAACTCATAATAAAACACTGTTTTTAAATATACGCGATCAATCCGGTAAAAACAGTGTTTTATTATCATTTTTTTGTTTCGAAATCGCGGTGCCCAATGAAAGTTATATTATGTATACGGATAGAGGACACTAATACAAATAAAACATGGTCCATAACATAATCTCCTAAGCGTCAGGTTTCTGAGATATTCACAGATGAAAGTAACTATTGCTCCTTAGATAAAAGTAAAAAAAGGGAGATACGGTACGTTCTCCCAGCGCTCACTCAAAAACTGTACCGTGAACAAATCTGACAATTGCTATCTAAGCCAATTTTCAAAGATTCGAGGTCGATTTAGTAGACTTCTTGATGATGTCCTAGCCAATTTTGGCCACAGCGGCCAGTCTCAATAGAGACTAGCACCAGGCCCGTAGCACATTTCCGCCCCGAATGCATAGCAGTAGCGGTATCGCAAAGCGAGCTCCGCTGCGAAACATTACTATATTGGCTACTATAAGCAGTGTTGCCAGATGGAATCTGAGAAAAGCAGTAGAAATTTTGTTAAAAACGCAGTAGATTGGGAAAAAAAGCAGGTAGATTTTAATATGTTATAAATTAGTACCTATGTATTGTGTTTTGCGAGTATTTTCATGCAAAAAAAACATACAACAAAGCTACTAACCCGTTTTTTTTTAAATTTAGGAAGCGTTTTCTTTGCCCACATTCCTAAACTGTTTAGCTTTGTGGAAAGCGAGGCCAGGCGGCCTGTCGGTTGTGATTTGCTCAGTTCTTTTCAGTCTGATTGAACTTTGATTTGTGGGTCTGGACATATATTATTTAGTGCATAGTAGAGTACCTAATAACTGGATAAACAGTCTCACTCAGTTTGCATTTTGCAAAAGTTTATCGAACGAACGAACGGACCGACCAATCAATCGAAAACAATGAACAGACATACCAAGACAGACAGAAAGAAAGTGAAAGCTGGAAGGAAGAAACGAAGGAACATGGAACTCTTCAGTTTCATTCATCTGTTTCAGTTTTGTGAAGTTTGTGTCATTGGTAACTTGTCACGTGAGCTAAAATAAAGATATGGAGTCACTTGCTATTGATGCTCGGAAAAAGCAGGTAGATTTAACAAAATTTGAGCAAAAAAGCAGTAGATCAGTAGACGGTTCAAAAAGCAGGTAGATCTACTGCTAAATCAGTAGATCTGGCAACACTGACTATAAGGCCAGTCGTATTAGTTATAAAAACGAATTGTAAAGTTTGAATAAAATAATGCCGTGCCCAAACGATAGCTCCCGTTTTCGAAGCTATGACGTCACCCCACCATACACCACTTATCAAGAAGAACTCATTGACACTGTAATCTGTAAAAGTGTGACGTCACTTGTGATCCAACCAAACACGATTTCGGTCACGTGATCATATGAAATGTCAAAAAATGTGTAATTTTAATACCGTTTTTGTACCTAAAATGTCATATTTTTAATAATAATCACCTGATTACGCTTTGTTACGTTGTCACTGACTAGGATGAAAACCATTTGGAACTTATTTTTAATGTAGTCAAATAGCCTATTGGGAACGTGGAAACACAAATCATTATCGCACGATAGTCTAAAGCGAGATTACGAGAGGTTATATCATGCAAGTCTACATCGTTTATCAAAGTCAATCGCGTTTCATTTTCACTTTCTTTCAGTTCATCTGATCGGTTCAAACGGTCATGGCTTGTCGAGGTGTTTTCTAATACGATGTTTGTTTGTATTTGAATATATAATCAAATTTATAATTAAATTGGATGTAAAAAGATATTTAGATAACAAAATAAATATTGCTGGACAATTCACACAGCATTATCTAGCCCCAAGCTAAGCAGAGCTTGTGTTTTACCCGTAAATACTAGACTAGACAACTAGTACAATACATTTTTTTTATTATACATAGAAAACCCAAAAGAACACCCGGAACAAATATCTGTAGATCGTACAAACATTTGTTTGGGTGAGTTCGAATCTTCCGCTGAGACGACCACCTAGGTCTGATTACGTCTTGTTTAAATAGGCCTCGAGACCCAAGTCCGTGGGGTACCGAGGCACTCCGGGTTTTAAAAGAAATATGTAAGCGTCTGGTCACAGTATACATATCTTTAAGTGTACTGGGGTCTGGTCGAAGCGACACGTGACCCAAAAGCTGGTGAGTAGGTATCTGACGCAGCGCATCAGCATTGCCATACAGCGGGGCAATGCAGTCAGCAGCGTCTTGAGGAACCTTCCGACTGGTATTGATGTGGATCAGTTGAGCTACCTGTAGATTGTTTGTAGCAGTCTGCAGTTAGCTCAATTGTTTCAATTGTCAATACTAGTTATAATTTTTTTCTATTATTTTTTAGGGTTCCGTACCAAAAGGGTAAAAACGGGACCCTATTAAAGACTTCGCTGTCCGTCTGTCCGTCTGTCACCAGGCTTTATCTCATGAACCGTGATAGTTAGACAGTTGAAATTTTCACAGATGATGTATGTCTGTTCCCGCTATAACAACAAAAAGCAGAATAAAATAAATATTTAAGGGGCTCCCATACAACAAACGTGATTTTTTTGGCCGTTTGGTACCCTTCGTGCGCGAGTCAGACTCGCACTTGGCCGGTTTTATTTAACTATATTTACCTCTTTATAATATTCGTTGATTAGGGTCATCAAATGTAAACGATTAAAAACCCAAATGGATAGTTTATTTATTACCCTCTGACAGTAATAATTACAAAATTAATGTCCGTAGGTATCTTACGTAGGGTCCTAAATTTATGTTTTAATTGGACAGTAAAATTATTATCTACTAGAATAATAATAAGTAGTAGTCATAACCAGACGTAAGGGTAACATTTAAATATGGTTGTTTATTATAGGTAGACTAGCTGCAGCCCGCGGATTTGCACGCGCTTTTCAAGTGGCCTATGTCCGTCCCCGGGATATTATTTACCCCCCTGCCAAATTCATTAAGATCCGTTCAGCCGTTAAGGCGAGAAAAAGTAACAGACAGACGGATAGACAGACAGAGTGTTACTTTGAATTTATAATATTCGTATGGAAGTATGGATTTAGCATTAGATTTTGTAAAAGTTACACAACACACTTAAAGTGTTAACTAAAAATTAACGAAGATGAATCACCCTGTATCAACATTTCAGAATGAATTGTACAAAACTAGGCAGGTCATCTATACGATCTATTTTACAGAATCAGAGAATTTAAAATGCCACCAAAAACATAAAACACACGTTTATAACTCCGTCAAGTTCGTTCAGTTAGTAGATTTATCGATATGAGCTGAGATAAGTAAAGATAAGATAAGTAGATATGCCATCAGCCTATATTAGTCCACTGCTGGACATAGGCCTCCCCTAATGAGCGCTGTCTTCAGCTTGCGGCATCCAGCATCTACCAGCAGTCTTTCGCAAATCGTCATTCCACCTGGTCGGAGGGCGTCCTACACTACGTTTGCCGAGTTGCGGTCTCCACTCAAGAACACATTTACCCCAACGGTTGTCGGTTCTTCTGGAGATATGGCCAACCCACTGCCACTAGCTTGCTAATCCTTTGAGCTATTTCGATAACCTTGGTTCTCTACCGAATGTAATCGTTGCGAATCCTATGTTTCAGAGAAACTCCGAGCATAGCTCTCTCCATAGCTCGCTGGGCGACTTTAAACTGATATTCACCCAGTTTCATAGCAGTTCTTAATCTTAATTTGTTACGTTCTTTCATTCATCATCATCACCATAGCAGCCGAAAAATTAAAACTGCTACAGTGGCATTGAAAAAAAGCTTATGATAAGTATCACAAACTACCCAATGTTTTTTTTTTAATTCCTTTGTTTAACGTTATAATAAAATAGGTGGCGGCGCCTGTAGCATTCTGACTTATATTAAATGTGCACGGCCATCGGATGTGCTCGTCTAACTCAAGGGTGTATATCCCGCGGGGGATGCATTCGCACTCAGCATTCGCACAAGGTGCGGCATATCGAGTGGACGTGTGTCACCGAACAAATCTGTGTTTTATTGGCATAAAGTAATTACCTTTACCCAAACCATTACTTGGTATATTACAGCGCCAGTGTGCGTCGGGTTACTGCCTTAACAAGTCAAAGTTGCGGTAATAGATTGTATATTTTAATAATCATTATAATTGGCCAGTTCCGTAACAAGCCCTATTGATTGCTTTGTTGGTAAAAACGAAAGTGTTATACGAAAACGTATTGATTGAGCTTCTAAAGAGCAATATGTTGGGTGGGGTGACCAAATTTTCTAACTGTTGGTTGTTTGTTGTATTTGATGACCGTTATGACGCGGTGGGCGAAGGTCCGCCTGCGACGCAGGAGGTTGCGGGCTCGATTTCCGCCTTGGGACAAATTTTGGTACGATCTGCAAATTGCCGCATCCAACATCTGCCAGCAGTCTCTCGCAAATCGTCATCCCATCTGGCCGGAGGTGCTATAGTATAACAATATTATGTTACAAATCATCCATACTGATTTTGTCAAATAAATCGTCCACACTGACATTTAATAACGAGGTGTTCCGCGTTCGTCCCACTCTCTTCGGCTCAAATTGGTTCGAATACGAAAAAATCATGTTTTAAGTACGTTTATAGCCATGTTTTATAACATATTTTTTTACTTAATCTGTACGCACCTTTAGATATGAAGAAAGATGTAGTTGATATAATACAGAAATTGTAAACCAAAATACCATTCAGCCACCGGTCTCACGGTACGATCACATTAGTCATGCGTGGCTTCATACATTTGTATTCAACTCATAACTTGGCTCTAAGTGTTTATTCTTATACATACGACTACGTACCTATCTAGATTCATTAAGCATAGCTGTTGGCAAGGGGAAGTGTATTAATTAAAGCTAGAGTTTTTGAGGTAATTACAACACGAGGACCACATGTAGAATTACTACATGTGGACCGCGCGAGGATCTGACAGACAGAAATACCTAACGAATGTGTCAACAAAGTCAACATCAAGCAATTCTTCGAAGAATTTGAAGTTGGAACTCATGTGGTGTGAAGTGAATTATGGAATTCTAAATTGGAACCTTGTAAACTGGTTATCGTTTGATCGAGCACGATTTCGTAAAATATTTGTTTTATGTTATATGGTTTATTAACCTACACAACCACGTGTTACGATGATTCTTTAAATCAGGTAAAAATTGCGAATACAGTAACAATATATTAAATAAGTTCCCAAAAATTTTCGATGTTGGAGTCCTGCTGAATCGAAAATTTTTGGGACTTTTTTAGAGTTTTCCCGTTTTCAGTGCGAGTGGCTTACGCACTATAATACAATAAAACCGGCCAAGTGCGAGTTGGTCTCGCGCACGAAGGGTTCCGTACCATTATCTATAAAAAGCAAAAAAATCACGTTGATTTTTTTGCCCTTTAATATTAATTTTATTCTGTTTGTATTTTTTTTTGTTTTTGTATTTGATGTTATAGCGGCAACAGAAATACATCATCTGTGAAAATTTCAACTGTCTAACTATCACGGTTCATGAGATACAGCCTGGTGACAGACGGACAGAGAAGTCTTAGTAATAGGGTCCCGTTTTTACCCTATGGGTACGGAACCCTAAAAAGACAGTCAAAGTCAAGCATCACCTTGCCTTAACGAGGTCATGAATAGAGGTACGACAGTTTCTGCTCTAAAAAGTCTTTTAGTTTCTGCTCTAAAAAGTCTTTTATAACGTCTTGTTACTTTAAAGGTATCAAGTGACTGATGTTTTTGTTCAAACTCACTCACTGACACAGACATGCCTAGCGAAATGTGATACCTTAACTTAGCTGTTGGGTATATTCTATTCTAGGTCTAGGAGATTTTAGGGTTCCGTATTAAGCTGATCTGAATGCTGTGAAGGACTAAAAACAGAATAAAATAATTATTTAAGGGGCTCTCATACAACAAACGTGATTTTTTTGCAGTTTTTATAGATAATGGTACGGAACCCTTCGTGTGCGGGTTCGACTCGCACTTAGCCGGTTTTTTTTTCTTTTTTTTTATTCAACACAACAAAAGCCTCTTTTGCACATGATGTCGTTATACTCTTAATTGTTATTTATTATTTTTTGGAAATTAGAATTAATATAATTTTATTACCTTATTATGTAAGCCATTGTCGACAACAACAAATTTTTCGTGTTCACACTTAGGTAGTTTACCCTGAACCCTGAACGCCGCTGTCCTAGGGGTGAACACATTAAAGTGGCGATCACAATAGGCCTATCATGGCCGCAGTGATAAGAAAGCCACCAAAAGCAAAAAACAAAAAAAATAAAAAATAGTTAGTTTATTAAGATTCTATTAGCTTGTTTTTATTCAGATTTTAATTTCTATTGTAATTATCTAAGCTGATGATGACAATCCGAATTGGATAAATAAATTAAACTAGTCGGTCACTATGATAGTTTGGTAGGTAAGGTACCTGATACCTACTACTGTATTTTACTTAAATTGTTAGTAGGTACATACATTTCATCAGATATATCATAGAGACTAAGGCCCGTATTATGAAAGCATGCTCAGTCATCGAGCTCTGCTTGAGTGATGCTTATGTCTAGTTTTGAGTGAATACTAATTTTCAAACAATGCTTGGGAGCTCATGTCAAAATCTACACTCACTCAAGTAGCCGTCAAGAGCGGATTTCCTCCGTCCACGCCTTCGAGTAACTGCTTAGACATATTATTGAACGGTTACCAAGCATTACTTGAGTAATTAACGCTTGAGTAGAGATCACGTAATGACTGCTTAAGTAATGCTTGGGGAAGCTTTCATAATACGGGCCTAAGAGGCTTACGGACAAACCGAATTACGGTTTAGGTTAGCTTTAAGATAATTTTAGTACTTAGGTAATGTGAAACATAAATAAATGAAAAAAAAAATACCAATTTAGGGGAGGGGGAAGAAGGACAGAATTATAAATTGCTAAAACACTATCATGTGAACATTAATCGAAAAAAATCTCAAAGATCAGATTAGTTTACATTTCTTGGATGAGCAAAGCGTAATTAACTAGCTTCTGCCCGCGGCTCGAAAACTAACATTCTAACAAGGTAAAGGTTTCTTGTTCGCTTCTTTACTTTACCTTAAAAAGATTGAAGTGGACAAAAATTAAAGTGATCATTTTATTTCCTAGTTTTACTTATGTAATCTGAGTTTTTGTGACGTGTCCAAGAGTCCTGTAAGGTCTAAAGGAAATAAAGCATGTTGAATTTTAAATTTTGCTTCCCTCGCGTATTTTCAGTATAATAAGTAGCCTATTTATCTAAGTTAGGCTATGTTCTAAACGTACGCCAAATTTTATCTTGATCTGTTCAGTAGTTTTGGAGATCTTATGTAAAAAAAAACACATTTCACTTTCGTCGATTTAATAATATAGTAGGTTTTACTCAAAAGCTTTTTAGTTAAAACCAATTAATAAAAGGCTTTTTCCTGTACTAAAATGAAACAAAAACAGCACTAAAAGTACTTCAGTTAGTAAAATGGATATTTGCATTGTCCTGTCTTGCAAAACTTATCGTTAGTGCAAAAACTTATTGCGCGGCATTCCAAGAATGTGGCAATGAAAACCAGTAACATACGTTTATCGACAAAGGCCGTTAGTTATGTCAGACGGCAGAATGTCAATGAGCATTAAAAATTCACGGAGGACGTTTGCGTGAAACGAAACGTGGGGCAGCCATCTTGATTCTTCTTCAAAAGGCGCGAAACTAGTAGAGCAAAATATCATCAAACTCGAAAAATAAAACAGGAATATAGGTACTTTAGGAGGAGAAACCATAGAATTAGAATTTTTCGTGACTATCAGTCTTTATAGTAAAGTGTGAATCGTAAATAGCAAAGATTTACAAATCCTGATTTTGGAAAACACTATAAATTTGGCAAAATCATGTTTTTTTTCACTTTTGTTCACACAAATTATAATAATAACATATCGCATTTTTTTTTCTAATAGTCAATGACAAGGGTCCAACGGAAAATGCCCAAGATAAAAACGTTCTAATTTTTCTCTGACCCAATAAAAATGCTGAAAGTAAACCGTGAGCCAATCAGATCATTACAATAATCGAATGTGTGAAGCCGGAAGCTGTAACAATGCTGCTATCGAATAGATCACACACAATAGATTCGATACAATTTCTCTGAGAATATCCACCTAATGCTGATTTTCCATCGCGTGCTAAATATACTATAGACTTTCAATCGCACTTATATTATAGATGCGAAAGTTTGGTTGCATAGATGTTTGGATAAATAAATAAATAATGATGGTCATAAAAATCGGTCCAGAATTGCTATAGAAATCGGCGAACATAAAAATATACATACAGCCGATTATAGAATCTCCTCCTTTTTTAAGGTCGGTTAAAAACTTGTTATTTATTTATTTATTTATTTATTGAGAACCACCAACAGAGGATACACTCTTATACACAGTAAAAATCACAAAAGGCATCACCAGTTGTGACCCCCCAATTACAGGTAGTTACAGCTTACACAAAAATATTCAAGTTGACAACAAGACTTAAGGTAATATAATAATAATTAATAAAGACCCACACATAGAGATATATATAGAAGATATACAGAGAGTAATCGTTAAAGCTCAAACTTGGTAGATGATACCAGCGTATCATTATAGTTAAGTAGGACTAAGGTATACATTTGAACATAACTGTGTTAAAATAGATATAAAAAATTATATAAATAGTTTGTCTAAAGGTATGGGTATAATAGGATTTTAAATTTAAATTTATACTATAGTGTTACATTCTTGTAGAGCTAAGCTGACTTTTTTCTTAAACTTATGTAAAGGTTCACCTAAATCCAAATCACATCTTTTAGAAAGAATGTTGTATGATTTACACAGTCTGGACATAACAGCGTCTTGGCCAGAGTTTGTTCGAGAGAAGGGAATTGAAAACAAATTATAAGCTTTTATTCTAGGTAATCTGGTTGGGATATTAACGTGAAATCTACTAGTAAGTTCTGCGCTATCTATATTGCTGTTAAAAACTTTATGTAAAAATATTAAATCAAGTTTTTTCCTACGAATAGAGAGTGGGATCATTTTGTACTTTTTTAGCCTATTATTGTAACTTTTGATTTTCTTAGCGAGTCGGTCACCGTAAGTCACATGATAAAGGAATCTCTTTTGTATGCTTTCGATGCGTTTAGAGTAAATTTCGTAACGAGGGTTCCATATAATACTACCATATTCTAATATGGGCCGAACTAGAGCTTCAAAAAGTCTTATTTTTGTTATAGACGATTTAAAGTCTTTACAATTCCTTAAAACGAAACCTAGAACCTTAAAGCTTTTACTAACAATATTCAAGATATGTGTGCCGAATTTTAATTGAGGGTCTAATAGAACTCCCAGATCCCTAATCACATTAATGTAATTGAGTTTGTGACCGTTAATAAAATAAGAATTGAGTTGAGGGTTATTCTTGCGAGAAAATTGTATATAGTGACATTTGTTCACGTTCAGGGACATTTTATTATTTTCGCACCAGTTATGCAGTCTTGTCAAATCATCTTGGAGGAGTTGAACATCGGAAGATTCTTTAATAGACCTGAATATTTTTAGATCGTCGGCAAACAGATATATGTGTGTGTTTTCAAAGCAGTTCGTGATGTCGTTAATAAAGGTGTTAAATAAAATAGGTCCTAGATGGGAACCCTGAGGAACTCCAGATGTGGCTATGTATGGTTCAGAACTGTACCCTACAACTACAACCCTAGAAGGTCTAGAAGTTAAATAAGAAGAAAACCAAGATAAAAAAGATCCCGTAACGCCCAGATGGGAGAGCTTCTTCAATAGAAGTAAGTGGTCGACTTTGTCGAACGCTTTGCTAAAATCAGCATATATTGCGTTTCACCATCTTCAACTTTCTCATGTACAATTCGACATACCTAAATACCGTGGCTAACATTGAATCTGCCATAAAATTGAAACTCATCTAGATGTCGATCGGTATTCTATTACCTAATGCCGCAGTTTTATCTATTACTGGTTACTTTATCGACTACGGCAGGTGAAGGTCGTATCTAGGCATTATTTCGTCTGTGGTCGAACGGAACACAGTTTGAATTTTTAAATTAGGAATACCTACGTACACTATGAGTTAGGATTCCTTATTTGTAACCGACTTCGAAAAATAAAGAAGTTCTATGTGTAAATCAACGGACATACTTACAAAACATACATGCAACCGATGTATGTTTATTACGTATGTCCGTCAATTTCTCCATCCTGAATGGACCGATTTGGATGTTTTTTTTGAGATGATAATCCCAAAAAAACATCCAAAATGAGGTGGTGCCATAAAATTATTCCCGAGGGATTCGTTTTTATCCCGCAGCACCTACCTAGTCCGTGCTTGAGTCTAATTCGGTTTTGAGTTTTCTAAAACAATGAGAAGACGGATCCGTAAAGAATGTTTAAAATTGGAACATTCCCTTATTTTTATTTTTGTAGTCGAAGGAGGTTGCGATAGAATGTATTTTAAAAAGTTTTAGTAGAGAAGGCCGGAATCTACAAATTATTTGCCTTGTCCAATTGGAGGCCAGTGTAGCCACCTTGCGAAATACACCATCTGTTAGTTTTGTATAGAAGTTTTTTATTTACGAGTAACTTTACCATCAGCATTTGAGTTGAGACAGTGTTCAATGAAGGATGGAAAATTACCTGAAACAACAACAAAAAACATTATAATTTGGCATAACATCTTTTAAACTGGAGTTAATCTTTTTTTTTCTTAGCACACCTGCCCACACTTAGATAGATAAATAGATAATACTTTATTGTATCGCATAAATACAGAAAATAGTACATAAATAAATCTTACGAGTAGACGTAGTAGTAAAGGTGGCCTTATCGCTATGAGCGATCTCTTCTAGAAAACCTTAGGATGGACTGGACATGTCAGAACAACAAAGACTCAGGTTGCCTCGTCTAGGTCGTAATATTTGGGATAAATGAACTCTTAGGCCCGTATTATAAAAGCTTCCTCAGTTATCAATCGATGCTTGAGTAACGCTTTTCTATGGCATAAACGTCACTCAAGCATAGATCGGTGACTGAGCGAGCTTTCATAATACGGGCCTTAGAGTTAAGTAAATACATAAAGGTACTTACTAAAAAACGTCGAACACTGAGAAAATATTCTTAATAAAAAATTACAGCGAAACAGTTGGAAAAAAAAACTATACCTATTTGCCTTTACTTGGAATATCGTGTGAATTATGGTGATTGATTCCTCCCAACAATAGTTATCTAGACTTCCGGTTCACTTTCTAACGCAGACATAAAACTATATGGTCGTTTATCATAGGCTCATTATAACTAACGACGTTGCATACACGGTGGGTGCGGTTGGGCCGACTACTCACTCAGGTGAGTACCTACACAAACCTGGCCTGTCTTCCATTGCAACACCCTAAATGGGTACATACTGTGAACATTTTATGAACACTCACCTAACTACTAAGACCTGATGACTGTATGAATGCAATAAATAAAATACTGAAAAAATACTGAAATACAGGTAACAAAAACAAAACATAGAAAGCTACAACGTTAAAAAAATGACAAAATATTATGCGTCTGGAAAATGGCTTTATCTTTAAATCCTACACTCGATTGAAACCTGATCAGGCATCAGTTTTTCAACTACGGTAGACACGCAAAAGCCCTGATCAGCAAGTCAGCCTGTTCAAACAAGTGTCCCCTACACTTGTTTGGACCCAAGTCAGGGGTCAGTTTTGCGACTATGGTAGACCCCTTAAAACTCAAGACAAAAAAAAACATGAGTAAGGAAAGGCCTGGGTATCACAGCCTTTGAATCATGATGACAAAAAATATACACTAGGTAAGTATCGGAAAAAAACAAGGCTTTGTTTCCGATGCTCATTTTTGTCCTACCATAAGACAGCTGTTTAGATTTTGTTCAACAAGAGTCTACTTGAATTCTTATGATTGTTACATAAGTATTGAAGTTAACTCTTGTCATTGTCAGCCCAAACAAACCACAGTTAACGAGCGACCATGATTATATTGTATGACTGTGTATGAATAAAATAAACTGTAATTTTAAATTATCAATAAAAAACCTAACCTTATTATTAGATGTATTTTAGTCACACTTGAGATTTTTTTTGATTAGCGCTGGAAAGAAAGCCCTTTAGTTGGAAATAATTTCCAACCATTTGTCAAGCCCTTAAAAATCGGATAAATAAGTGTTTTCGTGATAATGTCTTAGATAATGTCTTAATCGGTATGAGTTTAAGTTAAATGCTCATCTCATCATATTGTCGTTAACAACTTAATCACTGGCGATAGCTTAAAAGGTCAAAAGGCATACCTGCCTATTAACCCTCTTACTCATAATTTGAATTTAGAAAAGGTCAATGCGAGGAGGTTCTTATAAAGACAACCAAAAAGTTCCACGCTCGGCACCAAAATCTTTTAGCGCGTAGTTTTAATGTCGGCCATCTTGTTTCGTATTAAAGAGGTTAGGTCATAATAGAACAATGAAGGAAAGGTCTCGATCCACCCGGAACTACCACCATATCTTCTGTACAACATCAAAAACGTTTTCTATTAAAGTTATCTATTAATGTAAGTTTTCTATTGCTACAAAACTTTCGTAACAGCTGTTATAGCAGTAACAGTATCGCTAAAAGTCGCCGACCACTAATAAAGCGCAAATCGTTTTGTAAGCTGCAGGGAACGCGATGAACTTTGCGCTTGCGCATGTAATACAGGACAGGTGACGGGTCGAGTGAGTCAAACAATTGGTGCAATGGGTTGAATTGAAATGTTGGGTACAAGTGTTTTACCACCATTTAGTTACAAATGTAGAGTTTAAAGGTTAAGTACCTTGATCCCGTTCATATGATTAAATAGTTGTTTATATGGTTGGTAGAGTAGAGAGGTTTGGAGGAATTAAAATAAACTGAGGAATAAATTAAAAACTAATAGGTTTTTTGTTAAATACGGAACTTGTAAGCATATAATATATGCTTATAAGTTCTCAATGCAAACATTTATGCATAAAATATCATATTTTTTATTACTTTATGATGAGAATCAAAAGTTTGAGATTCTAGTTAGTAGGTAAGTTTTGACTTATTATGAGAGTAGAAATAAAATTATTAAACCTGACTCGATAGAAAAATATCGCAAAGTTTTCTCTAAATCTTCACGTTTTTCATTTAGTATAGTTACTTAACATATTTCTATGAAATTTTGTCTTCGTGTCAATACACTTTTGACGATTATGGTTTTTCCGGTTTTATCATATTAGTATGGATATCAAATCGTGCCTGATTTGAATAGGTAGTGAAAAACTTTATTAACAAAAAAAATTAAAAAAAATTACCATCAGATAATAGAAACAAATTAGAACTTGTATTTACAATTGAAATCATTGAGCTAACTGCAGACTGTTGTAAATAATCAAAAATAGATAAAATATAATTAAATAATATAAATATATTCTAATATTGAATAATTGTCACTAATTTATTGTAAAACAGTTTACAGTTTACTTACAATTACAGTACTGATAATGTAATACAAGGCGCAACTGGATCACAACAGCCGTGGGGTCCCATTAAAACAAACTTATTACAAGTCCGGAAAGGGCGGACCGGTGAATTAATTTGATTGCGTCAGATTATCAGGAAACCCTAGGGACAATCATGAGTGCTTTAGGGTTAAGAAATCAAAGAAAACGTAACTAGGTAACATAAGAACATTTTTACCTGACTACCATCGAAGACAGGACGCTATGGCGCTCATTTGCTGCACATATCCAGCAGTGCTGCATGCAGTGGACTATGAGCGCTCTCATTACTACCGCGCGGTACCGTAGGTGCGGTGCCGCAAGAGTTTCGCAATGACGTTGTTCGTTGTACGAGATGCGGAATCGATGCGAAACTGTCTCAGACCCCGAGTTGCGGCTCCGGAAATAAGATTCCGCGCGCTAATGTGAGACGGCCGTAAATAGGCTGATGTGGTGCGGTGGGCGAAGGTCTGCCTGCGACGCAGGAGGTTGCGGGTTCGATTCCCGATCTGCAGATATTTGTTCAGGGTGTTCTGGTTGTTTTCTACGAACCTATAATAAAATATATCTATGTATTGTATTATATTACGTATATCTAGTACCCATAACACAAGCTCTGCTTAGCTTGGGGCTAGATAATGCTGTGTGAATTATCCAGCATTATTATTATTATCAAGTACTAATTAAATAAAGTACGTAATTGAAATACTAATAACATCTTTATTAACAAAGAAAATTGCAATCAAATAATAGAATTAAATTAAAACTAGTATTTACAATTGAAACAATTGAG
Source organism: Eupithecia exiguata (assembly GCA_947086465.1). NCBI lineage: Eukaryota > Metazoa > Arthropoda > Insecta > Lepidoptera > Geometridae > Eupithecia > Eupithecia exiguata. Next base: position 4,361,583 of record OX352246.1, read on the forward strand.
CCAACTGCAGACTGTTGCAAACAATCTACAAGTAGCTCAACTGATCCATATCAATACCAGCTAAAAATTGAAATACTTAAATTTTTCAGATATTCTGCACTCATGAGCTGGAACTTGGCAACCCTACATCTACTTGATAATGTGTCAAAAATCGATTTCTTCTAATTATAAAGTAGTGTTCAAGTCATCAAATATTTATTTTGGCGAATCTGTTACCCTGCCTTTGCTTTATTTTTCAATATAAAAATGTCAGTAAGTCATAATGGTTCGGAGAAGAAGGCAAATATGTATCAAAATTGAGATATTTTTTTCATCAAACATAATTTTTCAGATGTTCTGCACTCATGAGCTGGAACGTGGCAACCCTACATCTACTTGATAATGTGTTTATAATCAGTAGGAACCTAAATATGTACCCAGGTACTGAAGTACAGCCCCATAGCAAACATGCTTTGTGATAGCTTTCACTTAGTCCGCCTAGGGTGCTATGAAATCGCGAGTTAGTATTCGATAAGTGGATTTGTATGGGTTGAATTATTGCTAGACTGGATTCTACTATGATGGGTTGAAATGGTATTCCTATATCCAGTCGGATATAGGAATACCATTTCAACTATTGTCATGATTTCATTGTCATGGTGGGTTGAAATGGTATTCCTATATCCAGTCGGATATAGGAATACCATTTCAACCATTGTCATGATTTCATTGTCATGATGGGTTGAAATGGTATTCCTATATCCAGTCGGATATAGGAATACCATTTCAACCATATTGTCATGATTTCATTGTCATGATGGGTTGAAATGGTATTCCTATATCAGATTCCCTAGAAGATAGATTGATATTATTTATTGAAAGAAAGATTACATATTTTTTGTTCATACGAGTAGTATCTTAAATCCTAAGATAGGTATGGATTACCTATCTTAGGATTTAGTATGGATTGTGCATTAATTTACGATAACGAAAATAGTTTCTGTCTCATTTCATACATTTGATCCCTTGCAGCGCCTCTAAATGATAGAGAAGAACTACTTTTCGTAGATTGACAGCTAAATCGAAAACTGAATCGAGTATATGAAAGTATTCAACCGTGGATAGTTTAATAACTCGATTTTAGTAGAATGGTTTTGTGAGATTTGGCAGAGGCTTTTTTCGCGGAATATTGTATTCGTGTCATTCTTTATTTGTACGTGTAAGCGAGACACAAGTTGAACTCTATCCAGCTCTAACTTTTTTCGTAATCTTACTGTGTACACTCATACTAAGCATACAGTCATCGCACGAGAGTGACCTCCTATATAATTATGATAATTAAAGGTATGTTAATTGTAAAATTTCTCAATAAAACCACGGACTTATTAAAAAAATGCTTTATCTTTTTTTGCATTGTATTATCTGTCTGATGATAAAAATTGCATGTTCGTATCTCAACCAGGACGCTTGTTATCATCTGTAGTAGCGAAATATTTATACACCCTATTAAATATAATAGATTTTTTTACATCTTTCCCGTCGATAAAATAGGGCATAATTTCCCTCATTTTCGTTTGTGCACATGATGCAGGCCCACCCTGTACTTATATTTAATTATATCTTTTACATTATTTTAACAGACTTCACTAAATAAAATACAATGCATGTTACTTTGCCTTGAAGGGTAAATCCGCCTCGTACATACTCGTAAGTTGTTTGGCTTCCGTTTACAAACACGTCAAGCACGTGCTAATCACTCGTTCTAGTTCTCTTTACTAACCAATTTCAGATGTACTATGGAGATTACAAAATAAGAGAGCTGGCGTTAAGACCGCCCCGTGAGTCCTGACACTTCCTGTCATGATTGCTAAATACATAGATACGTTTAGAAGTGGCTTAAGAGTTGTAGAATTATACCGACCAGTAGGCGAAGTCGCATTACTTAATAAGTAAGTATAATATGTAAGTATATGGATCAGTAAGTAAGTATAATATGTAAGTACATGTATATTTTTTTGTACCAATAAATGAATCTAATCTTATCTAATCAGTCGAGCTACTTGTAGATTGTTTGAAACAGTCTGCAGTTAGCTCAATTGTTTCAATTGTAAATACTAGTTTTAATTTAATTCTATTATTTCATTGTAATTTTCTTTGTTAATAAAGATGGTAATAAGTAAGCCTCTGTAATATTTTTATTCACTATCGTCTGGCAGAGATGCGAAAATAGAGTTTATGTCCACAAAGTGCAACTTCGTATCTCTTAGCTTTTTTTCGTATCTCTTCCTAAAAAATATACAATTTAATTTTAATAATTAAATATTTAATAATTATTTTTTTAATTTTTTTTTTTTAATTTTGTAAAGTATACAAAATAAAAATATTAGGCATTAAATAAAATAAGCTAAAAATTGATCATTATCACAAACTGCCTTTTGAAAATTTTGATATTAGGTACCTTTGTTCAACGAAATAATAAGATCACATAGGTGGCGGCGTTAGTTTGACTCGGGGTATTAAAATAAATAATAAATAAATAATAAATAATGCTGGACAATTCACACAGCATTATCTAGCCCCAAGCTAAGCAGAGCTTGTGTTATGGGTACTAGATAACTGATATACATACAATACATTACATAGATAGATATTTTTTATTATACATAGAAAATGACCAGAACACCCTGAACAAATACCTAAGTACTGTCTTATCGGCTGAACAATCAAATCAATGAAATTTGGCAGGAAGGTAAATAGTACTCCGCAGACGGACATAGACTATTTCAAAAGTGCGTGCGAAGCCGCGGGCATCAGCTAGTCCCACTAATATTATAAATGTGAAAGTTTGGATGGATGGATGTTTGTTACTCAATCACGCCAGAACGGCTGAACGGATCTGGATGAAATTTGGCAGGAAAGTAAATAGTATCCCGGAGACGGACATGGACTATTTCAAAAGTGCGTGCGAGCCGCATGCAGTAACTAGTCCCACTAATATTATAAATGTGAAAGTTTGGATGAATGGATGGATGGATGTTTGTTACTCAATCACGCCAGAACGGCTGAACGGATCTGGGTGAAATTTGGCACAGAGATAGATTAGTCTGTTTTTTTGTATTTCTTTATTCATCAAAAACTTATACAATTCTTATTTAAAAGACACTATAAACCAGAGAAGGTTTCTGGAATAGCACAGAGGCTGTATTTTATCCCGGAATTCCCACGGGAACGGGAACTACGCAGGTGAAACCGCGAGGCAATGCTTGTAAGTAATAAATCCAAATAAGTAGTGATTTTCCTCTAACCGCACATAAATTTAATAAATTTAAGTGCAGAGGAAAATCATAGCGATAATATCGCTCGTAGTTGGATGTAGGTTATTTATTGAATTCTTAAGTATATCGACTCGCTGGGTTTTCAATACTGGTTGGTTTAATTGATTTTGTGTTTGGTTGATTATTTTATGTTATTAATTATTTATTTGAGAACACGGATAGAAAATAACAGCGAATAACTGGTTGCTACTCCGTCAAATAGTTAGGTACATGGGCTAGGAATTAAGTACCTATTATAATTGCTAAAGTAGGTACCTAATAACCGGTTATGAAATAAGGAGTAAAAAGTGTCTTTTCTTAACTAGTTGAGAAAGTGGACCAAAGGCCTAAGTACTTTAGTAATTTAGTTATGTATACCTACTACCTACTTTTTTTATTTATTTAAAAAGAATATACATAGGACTTAAATTTATAACACTCTTTAAACCTTATATTATGTATATACCTTATAACCTCTTTCACTTCATTGTACTCAGCCCTTGAATACCATTCAGACGCATAGTACCAGAAACGCAAATTACCTTATACGCGGATGACTTCAATTAGGCCTCATTTTGGACGGTCGAAAAAGATAACGGCTTGAATTTGTTTTAAAAACCCTCCACTTTTACTTTTTTTTTACTACTTCTTTCATCTAATTGTAGGAAGGTGCATTTAGAAGACTAATTAAAACCGTCTTTGTTGTTCTTACATGTCCAGTCCATCCCAAGGTTGCCTGGAAAAGATCGCTCATAGCGATAATGCGGCCACTCGTAGCACTGTTTTCTGTGTTTCTGTGGTACAATAAAGTGTTATCTATCAATCTATCGAAAGCATAAAAATATATGTCGTTGGTAACATATGTAGTAATATGCTCCCTTTGGAGTCGAGACCCTAGGTCCGTGGGGAACCGAAACTTTCAAAAAATTATCTGAGCATCTGGTCAAAGCGACGCGTGACCCGAGACCTGGTGAGTATCTGGCACAGCGCATCAGCATTAGCAATGCTGATGCGCTGCCCCGCTGCAGCATTGCAGCTAGCGTCTTGGGCACGCTTCCGACTGGTATTGATATGTATCAGTTGAGCTACCTGTAGATTGTTTGCAACAGTCTGCAGTTAGCTCAATTATTTCAATTGTTAATACTAGTTTTAATTTAATTCTATTATTTGTAAGAAATGAAATAAGTGCCCGCGGGACTCGAACCCGCGCCCCACCCTCAGTACGGGTGTGCTCTAACCAACTAAGCCACGAAACCCTAGTCGGTTCAACCGAAAATCTTTGGGACCTCTTACGGACTATTAGCGCCCGTTCTATTATATTATGATTGTAATTTTCTTTGTTAATAAAGTATTTTTTAATCACAAAAAAAAGTAATATTATGGTCATATTAGATTTACCCAATTTATTGATATTCGATAAGTAAGTATTTCACCTGAATTTTCAAAAGCATCAAAATCCCATTTAGTTAAAAAACAGAAGCGTAGGCAGATAACATATTGCCAAACTGCAGTTAGTTGCATAACACGTATGCTACAAGGAAATGGGCAGCTTTGGTATAACATCCCACATAGCTATAAAACTTATAATAAAGAATGTACGTGATGTATTTACGATCGTTACTTTGTTATGGAAGTAGAGGAAGCTTCCGGAATCGTAAAAAAACTCTTCCAGAAAAGGAATTGTTCTGTAGGTCAATAAGCTAGAGCAATCGATTTTAGGGTTCCGTACCCAAAGTGTAAAACGGGACCCTATTACTAAGGCTCCGCTGTCCGTCTATCACCAGGCTCAGGGTCTATCTCATGAACCGTGATAGATAGACAGTTGAAATATTCACAGATGATGTATTTCTGTTGCCGCTATAACAACAAATACTAAAAACCAGAATATAATAAATATTTAAGGGGGCTCCCATACAACAAACGTGATTTTTTGCTCGTTTTATAGATAATGGTACGGAACCCTTCGTGCGCGAGTCCGACTCGCACTTGGCCGGTTTTGTTTAAATGTCCTGACACCGGCTACGTTTAATCCCTTAAATTTATACTTATGTGGCAGTAGACTACGTCCATAACCGATCCGTTCAAAAAAGTTAAAGGCAGACAGAGTTTTTTTATTGGTGATAATCAAACGTTTGGCCACTTGTATATGTGATGATGTGGCCTAAGATGGAGCACGCTTTCCTAGAAGGAACTTATTCACCCTGGATTTGAAGACTCCATAGATCGTACTCAGGCGAGAAAAAAGACGCTGGAAGCTCATTCCACTCTTTGGCCGTGCTTATTATGAATGAAGAGCAGAATTTTTTGGTGCGACACTGAGGTATATCGACCAGGTACGGGTGGTATGTTTTTGTGCGTCTGCTGGTTCTATGGTGGAAGGGAGACGATGGGATAGATAAGGTCGTGCAGTGGTTGCGCACAATCCCCAAAGTTTCGATAAAAGTAAAAAAGGAAGATACGGTACGTTCTACCAGCGCTCACTCAAAAACTGTACCGTGTTACAGATGAAATAATGATGATAAGGTATCGGATTATCAGGAAATCTAAAGTTTGGTGTATCTACTTACGCGGGAAAATATGTGATGCCTTGGGCTTTGTTTTTTGTTTTGGAGCTATTGGTACACCTGGTGAACGAACACGAGGGCATTGTCGTGGTGTTTAAGTTGAAATCACACAAAATTATACGTCGTAGCATGCACGCGCAACACAAACGCCACCGCCCGCGCCGCCGGTCCGACTATGACTGAGGTAAGGGAACATAGTTGAACCTAACTTGAGCCATGCACGTTCGAGATGGTAATGTCTCATCTCCCTTTTTTACATTTATCGAAGCCCCAAAGTGGTACTTGTAGAACACTGACAGTCTGGCAACACGTTGCCGTCTGTGTTCGAGGCTTTGTATTATTTGTATATTTTGTATTTACTTTCGTATTTACAATATTATAGTATGGGTGAGCAGTGTACTTATTCTTGGGAAAACAATCTCGGACCCCATTCCTATTTTAATCGCATCAAAATGCTTAAAAGTGTTTCCCTCGAAGAAATTTGGTTGTGGAATGATCTCCCTGCCGGGGTTTTCCCTCTGGACTACAACATGGGGTTTTTAAAAAAAGGCCTTCTAAGGCATTTAAAGGGTCGGCAACGTGCGTGTGATGTCCCTGATGTTACAGGCGTCCATAGGCTGCGGTAACCGCTTTCCATCAGGTGGGCCGCATGCCTGTTTGCCACCTCGGTGGTATAAAAAAAATTTGTAAAAATAGTACCTATTCATGATTTTGATTGATTTTGTGTAAATTTCCACCTAAATACGATCCATGTCGTGCTCGGGATCAGATTCAAAAGTGCAAAAAATTGAGAAAATCTTCCATGTCCACTACAGTAGAGAAGGATCGAAATGCTCCGAAAAAAGGACTACGACTATATTTGGCAGAGCATTACCGTAGCGGCCATCGACTATACTTGGCAGGGCACTACCGTAGCGGCTACAACATTTAATAGTCAGTAGTAATCAACGAAAACCTTCTCGTATATTTTTGTAAAGTATCGCCCAACCTGGTAAAGTTTTTACTTCAAATAAGCGGTATTTATTATAATTTTTGGTGTCTAATAAGCGTTCATTCATGTAATATGTTATTTAAAACAGAATAAACACTGCTATCACCTCCGCTGGATTTTTTACGAGAAGCCGAGTTCAATTTAAAAGTAAAAGTTTCCCAAAGTTTGCTTTACCTCATTACATCTAACCTACGCATTCTTAAAATGGGGCTAAACCAGCCGTAAACTGTTTAAAGCCGTATTTAAACGAAAGCTGTAAAGTAAAATCAATAACTATTATAGAAACCGTTTCTTACGTAGTAAATATTAGTAAAGTACGCAAGCATAACAAATTTCTCAACAGGGTATTATTGGAGTTGAAACCCTCATACTCAAAAGCTGTTATCTGAGAGTCGAAAGTTCTCTTGTGTCGACATAAGGCAGTATGAGAAAAACCACAGCTTAGAGCCAGACTCCACCAAAACGGAGATGTGTGGAGATGCCTCAGACTCAAAAGCTGTTCTTATCTGAGAGTCGAAAGTTCTCTTGTGTCGACATAAGGCAGTATGAGAAAAACCACAGCTTAGAGCCAGACTCCACCAAAACGGAGATGTGTGGAGATGCCTCAGACTCAAAAGCTGTTCTTATCTGAGAGTCGAAAGTTCTCTTGTGTCGACATAAGGCAGTATGAGAAAAACCACAGCTTAGAGCCAGACTCCACCAAAACGGAGATGTTGGAGATGCCTCAGAATCAAAAGCTGTTCTTATCTGAGAGTCGAAAGTTCTCTTGTGTCGACATAAGGCAGTATGAGAAAAACCACTGCTTAGAGCCAGACTCCACCAAAACGGAGATGCGTGGAGATGTCCGTAACGGAGTCGAGAAAAGACGTTTTTCAGCTAGGGTGGGAATGCAATGCCTTTACTCCACTTGAGAGTCTGCCTGGTGCTTAAGATGGCATACTTTAAATTAAGTAAGCTCTCCATCCATTCTCTTTACTCTTCTCCACGAATAGACAAACTTGAAGGGTTTTCCAATCGATCGACCTCCTTACAATCTCTCCTTATTAGAGCACCAATAAAATGATTCAAGAAAACCTCACCCACTTTCTACACTGTACAGCATGGCTAATAAGTTGGTAGGTCATGTGCACCTCGATCATACTTCACTTTTCTTTCCGAGAAATAAAGTGAGTCATATCTATTACACTGGCCGACAAAAAAAAACTTTTTTTTTGGTGCAGTAAAATTTTGCTTAAATATTGTTTTTGAACGTGTGTCTGATGAGGATGACGTACCTGCATTTGTCATACTTGTATCAGCTCTAATTTAACAACTACCCTCAATTTTAAAATTTAGTCACTTTTACTTCAACAAAGTGTCACAAGTTTTATATTTTCTATAATTCCGTTGTTTTTGCGCTATGGCGAGCTCATCACGATGTTGTTTGAACAATCCAGATGCATTTTGTTATATTTGTGGTGAATATACCTTTGAAGATTGCCGAAAATCGATAAACGAGTTCGTAAAAAAAGCATATTTGGCTTATTTCAACGTGAGTATTAAGCATCAAGACAAGCCTTGGGTGCCTCATTTTGTGTGTAAAACATGCAGTGAACATTTGAGGCAATGGACCAATTGCAAAAGAAGGTGTATGAAGTTTGGGATACCGATGATTTGGAGAGAACAACAAAATCACTTTGACGATTGTTATTTCTGCTTGGTTAAGGTCATCGGCATAAATCGTAAAAATCGGAGCAAATGGACATATCCTGATATACCATCAGCGAGAAGACCTCTACCTCATTCCGAAAGTATTCCTGTTCCTACGTACCACAACCTGCCAGATATCCCAGTAGAAGAAAATGAGGAAATCCAAGCAAATTCCGAGACCGACACGAATGACGATTTTAATCGAACCTCTCGCTTTTTTTCTCAAGGTGAGCTTAATGATCTCATAAGGGATTTAGATCTTTCAAAGGAGCGAGCTCAGTTACTGGCTTCCAGGTTAAAAGAGAAGAATTGTCTTGCACCGAACACAAAAGTAACATTTTACCGTCAGAGAGAACGTGATTTGCTGCCATATTTTTCTGATGATAACAACCTGGTTTATTGTAATGATATTGGTGGTTTATTAGTAAGAATGGGTTTAGAAAAGTACGATTCAACTGAGTGGCGTCTTTTTATAGACAGTTCTAAAAGAAGTTTGAAATGCGTTTTGCTTCATAATGGCAATAAACACGCTTGTGTTCCTATTGCTCATTCTACACGAATGAAAGAAGAGTATACAGCAATTGCACTGATTCTAGAAAAGATAAAATATGAACACCACCAATGGTTTATATGCGTCGACCTCAAAATGGTTAATTTTCTGTTGGGACAGCAAGGTGGATATACAAAGTTTCCATGCTATATGTGTCTTTGGGATAGCAGAGATAAATCGAATCACTGGGTACGTAAAAATTGGCCAATCAGAGAAAGCTTAGCTGTTGGAGAGCAAAATGTTATCAACACACCTTTAGTCCCCCGAGAAATGATCATTTTGCCTCCTCTACACATCAAACTTGGTCTCATGAAACAATTTGTCAAAGCATTAGACAAAACAGGTACATGCTTTGAGTACATCAGAAAAGCATTTCCAGCTTTAAGTACAGAAAAACTCAAAGCTGGAATATTTGACGGCCCTCAGATAAGACAGTTAATTAAAGATGATAACTTCGCAACATCTATGAACGAAACGGAAGCCGCCGCGTGGAACTCATTTGTCAAAGTAATTCAAAATTTTCTTGGTAATCATAAGGCTGAAAATTATGAAATTCTCGTAAACCAAATGCTTTTATCGTTTAAAAACTTGGGATGCAATATGAGCATCAAAGTTCATTACCTACACAGCCATTTGGACTGCTTCCCACATAACCTGGGTGATTTAAGTGAAGAACAAGGAGAGCGGTTCCATCAGGACATCAAAGTAATGGAGGATCGGTACCAGGGTAGATGGGATACTCACATGATGGCTGATTACTGCTGGGCTCTTATGCGAGACAACCCAAAGGCCAAACACGCAAAAAAATCAATTAAGAGAAGTTTTTTGTATTCTGAATAATAAAAAATGAGTTTTTTTCATACAAATTGTTTTTATTAAATATCTTCAAAACTAGAGCTGATACAAAAAAACCGAATGCATATTTGAAATCAATGAATGAGGTATTCTCAAAATCAGGTCTTAAAATTATTGCACCAAAAATTGTGTCGGCCAGTGTTATTTATGAAGGATCGTTCATTGTACCTAGGGTTAGATAACCGCAGGTTTGAATTAATCATCTTAACTTTTCCTTTTATAGCTTAACAACCGCGAGATTTTTTACGAGTGAAAAACTTAGTGTCGGGCACCGCTAGTAAATAACTTGAAAGCAAAAGCCACCGCATAATTGGATTCAATCTAAGAAATAGATCCAAGTGGCCAATCGTGAGAAAATTCATCGTAAACTTGTACCGAAGAATAAGAGAGTATAGAACGGACATACAGACCGATTATCTACCTCGTAACGGTGTTCTGGTCATCGTCATCATCAACTTATACTAATCCACAGCTGGACATAGGCTTCCCCTAATGAGCACCATAGCTTCAGCTTGCCGCATCCAGCATCTGCCTGATATGTTTCGCAGGTTGTCATCCCACCTGCCTTTGCAGAATCGCGGAATCCTCTCAAGAACTCGTTCACCTCAGCGGTGGTCGGTTCTTCGTGTTGTTCTGGTAATATTGAGACATTCTTTCTTTGTTTACGCCGCCTAACTGATGGTATAACATGACCGAGTGCGTCATGGACACTGAAAGTGTAATTTTTGTTATAACTGCATTCGCCTGCGATAGGGTTAACTTAGCGGTACTAATGAAAAAGGTTGAGAAGAACCGCTTAGTACCTACGACTGGAAGGAATATCCAATAGATTTTTTGTTACAGTGCTTACCCGCACTTTGGGTATCTCTAAGTAATGAAATAAGTTCCAGGTGGAGCCACCGGCGCTATAGTCCGTAAGAGGTCCCAAAGATTTTCGGTTGAATTGACTAAGGGTTTCGTGGCTTAGTTGGCTAACGCACACCCGTATCCTTGGGGCGCGGATTCGAGTCCCGCCGAACCCGAAAATTTTTGGGAACTTATTTCATTTCTTAAATATATCCAATAGATATGCCATATAGCATATATGGCAGTGCTCTGCTTTTTTAAAGGGCCTTATAGTTTAAAAGCTATAATTTTGTCGTGAATAATTACTATGAATAAAGGTAGTTTAATCTATTATCTCATATTACTAATTGCTTTTAACCAGCGATATTGAACTGGCGTCGAAGTCGCTACCGCGGCGTCGTTGTCGCGGCGTGCTCGCTGCGTCGTAGCGGCGTGATCGCTGCCCAATCGCATCGCTTTGAAATCGCAGTCAAATCGCCAGTATTATTAGGCTGTTAATTGTGACATTTTTGCATTGCGTCATTTATGGTACTTAGATAAGAAATTAGGTTACTTTACCATTCGGCATAATTTAGTTCTAAGGTAAACATTGATAACAAGAACAACTAGCTTATTCCCGCAGCTTCGCACGCGGCATCCTGCGTATATCGTGTTTAGTCTAGTTATTTCACTTACATTACACAAAATTTCCTCTTGATCTTTTCTGTAGTTTATGAGATTTCAGATCGCAAACATATTTATTTATTTAGAGAAGAAACTCCAACTGCGTAGGTATATAGTTTCTTCTGAAACTTTCGCCTGTATAATCATCATCATCAGCCTGTATTAGTCCACTGCTGGACATAGGCCTCCTCTAATGAGCGCCATAGCGCCCTGTCTTCAGCTTGCCGCATCCAGCATCTGCCAGCAGTCTTTCGCAAATCCTCATCCCACCTGGTCGAAGAGCGTCCTACACTACGTTTGCCGAGTCGCGGTCTCCACTCAAGAACCCGTTTACCCCAGCGGTTGTCGGTTCTTCTCGCGATATGGCCAGCCCACTGACACTTCAGCTTGCTAATCCTTTGAGCTATGTCGACAACCTTGGTTCTCTGTCGGATGTATTCGTTGCGAATCCTATCTTTCTGAGAAACTCCGAGCATAGCTCTCTCCACAGCTCGCCTTTATAATATTCGTAGGTTAAATGATGAATCAAACTTAGATCTTTTTGTTGAACTGACGTGAGAAACTGATGTGTAGGTAAGTAATTTCGATTTTATTATCTGCTGCAAAAACAGAGTCATTATTTTTATAACCTATCAGATTTTAATGGCAGCAGCACATTTTCAAGGCGATTTTAACACCAGTAGAATCTTAAGGCGTAAACTAAGGCAAAAACACGAAAATTTGGTGTTTTTGAACCCGTTTACTGACGAAAATATTGACTGTGCAGCTTTGAAATGCATATCCTGTAACAAATTTCTTTCAGTAGAGGTACGTAGCTGCTGCCCGCGGTTTCGCCCGCGTTTTTCAAGTACCTATGTACGGACATACTTAAATATAGTATAGTAAAGAGTGTCCTGGAGACGGCCCCGGGATACTATTTACCTTCCTGCCTAATTTCACTAAGATCCGTTCAGCCGTTTAGGAGTAAAAAGGTAACAGACAGACAAACAAACAGTGTTACTTACGAATTTATAATAAGTAGTAAGGACGTATGTTATTCAAACCCTATACATTTTGCAAAATTTTAGTCCGATTTATTCATCAGTAGGTACCTATGCACGCAGATGTAACAATCGTCATTTAAACAAACATGATATTTGAGTATGAATGTGATACTACATACGAAAATAATTACGAAAAATTCTGTCTTTCAAATATAAACTGCCAAAGAAATTCTAAAGAAAAGTCATCAGCCTCAAATTAAGCTTGAGTCACAGTGCAATGAGAACAGTAGGACAAGTCCAATCAAATATAAATTGGCAATTGGCAAACAATGGCGGTTACGGCCCACTTACGTCCATCTACGTACTTTATTGTATGAATAATGCTCAAATTATATTAATTCTTATCTGTATGAGATTAAGGTAATCTGGGTTGACGGTTTTCTGTTGGGATTAGATTAAGTTATTTATGTTGGTGTGTGTGACTGATGAGGTACGGGACAATGCGGAAAAGATAATTTTTACTTTTATTAGCATTTATGTAGGTCAGGCTACACCATTTCCAGTGGTATGTGACCGGCTTGAAAAACTTTTAACAAAAATAATTGATTCATTAAGCAAACCAGTTCATGATAAGCGTTTCTTAAATTTCACAAGCCATAACAGGAGGGCAATTTTCTGGTTTCAGGATATACGAAAGGTATTCGAAACATTTAAAACGTTCAGCATAAAATAACCTTCAATTAAAGAAATACGACATTCCACTAGGTAATTTTATAATTAACTTCTCGTATGTGATAAAGTTGACCTACTTTTAACTTTTTACTGCAATAAGAAAACTTTTACAAGTTGCGTAAATTCAAAACGGCTTTATTTCGATCGATCAAAAATCGATAAAGGTGAATTATTTCATAACTTATTTAATAACATTTTAGTATCAATATAATCGAAAGTAACAAACCCTTGAACACAGTTCGAAAGTTCGGATATCCGAATGATAAAATCGAGTCCGGCTTGCATCTCTTTACAAAGTTCCTTTCACAGAAATTCCAACGCAAACTTCAAATATTCAAGCTTCAATTTCGATTGGCAGGTCTACTCCAGTGTTGCCAAATGGTGTTCGAAACTAAACAATAGGTTGCGAATATTATTCAGATCGCTTTCGCTCTTGAATACCGGTCGGAGATGGCCGCACCTGATTAGGAGAGTGCTATAATAGACTTATTATGAACACTTCCTAGAAAGAACTGGGAAGCGATACCTATGAATGAATGGTGGTGGGAAACCGCTCAATATTTCTTCACAAATATTTGTTTGGTTTGGTAACCCCATTGTTTACAGAAAATATTTAGGATTCAGGAACTTTTTTGGGCTTACCTACCTCAGAAATGCCTATTTTGAAGAAAATTCCGAAATACTACGTAATATTACGATTAATTAATCCGGGTACTGACCGGTGTTACTGAGCGTAATGTACCAACCATTCGCCATTCGCAGCGAGCATGTCGGTGAGCGAGCTCTGGCTACGTACGGGGCGGTACCAGGGCGTAAGGTAAGTAAGGTACCGACCAGTCGCAGCGAGCATGAAACGTAAAAAATCCGTCTTCTTCTCATTGCGAGCGCCTTCTTTCCCCGTACTAACTGCACGAACGCTCGCTGTGTGACACGTTAGGTACTGACCAGTCGCAGCGAACATGAAACGTAAAAATCCGTCTCGTTGCACGTTACGAGCGCCTTCTTTCCCCGTACTGACTGCACGAACGCTCGCTGTGTGACACGTTAGGTACTGACCAGTCGCAGCGAACATGAAACGTAAAAATCCGTCTCGTTGCACGTTACGAGCGCCTTCTTTCCCCGTACTGACTGCACGAACGCTCGCTGTGTGACACGTTAGGTACTGACCAGTCGCAGCGAACATGAAACGTAAAAATCCGTCTCGTTGCACGTTACGAGCGCCTTCTTTCTCCGTACTGACTGCACGAACGCTCGCTGTGTGACACGTTAGGTACTGACCAGTCGCAGCGAACATGAAACGTAAAAATCCGTCTCGTTGCACGTTACGAGCGCCTTCTTTCCCCGTACTGACTGCACGAACGCTCGCTGTGTGACACGTTAGGTACTGACCAGTCGCAGCGAACATGAAACGTAAAAATCCGTCTCGTTGCACGTTACGAGCGCCTTCTTTCTCCGTACTGACTGCACGAACGCTCGCTGTGTGACACGTTAGGTACTGACCAGTCGCAGCGAACATGAAACGTAAAAATCCGTCTCGTTGCACGTTACGAGCGCCTTCTTTCTCCGTACTGACTGCACGAACGCTCGCTGTGTGACACGTTAGGTACTGACCAGTCGCAGCGAACATGAAACGTAAAAATCCGTCTCGTTGCACGTTACGAGCGCCTTCTTTCTCCGTACTGACTGCACGAACGCTCGCTGTGTGACACATTAGGTACTGACTAGTCGCAGCGAGCAATGGAACGTAAAATAAATAAATAATGCTGGACAATTCACACAGCATTATCTAGCCTCAAGTTAAGCAGAGCTTGTGTTATGGGTACTAGATAACTGATATGCATAATTTAATACAATACATAGCTAGATATTTTTTTATTATACATAGAAAACAACCAGAACACCCTGAATAAATGTCTGCAGATCGTACACCCACACACCACACTTGTCCCGAGGCGGGAATCGTACGACTGCACGAACGCTCGCTGTGTAACATGTTACGTTACGATCCGTAACAAAGGTCAACCCGGCTCAAGAGGCAGTACCTAAGTATTTATCTAGATACTTAAACGGAGAGCGGTAAGGCACAGTACAAATCGTAGATAAATGGTAAACATCCAAACGCGAAGTAAATATCGGAAGATTAGTTCGCATCATCAAATAACATAACTCGGAGGCATCACGAATGCTTTCTTGTCGTTTTACTTTCCTGGAAAACCGGAGAAATTGTGTTTGATGTTACGTGAGGTTTGTACGAAGCGTGTATTAGTCAGATGTGTTATGATATGGCTCTAGGCTATAAGCTAGCTACAAAAACCTAGATAAAATAATAAATAAAACCTAAGGTTTTTATTTATTATAGTACTCTGGGTAATTTCTAAGAAATTAATAAATCCCAAAAATTTACGATCTCGACGGGATTCGAACCCGCACCTTCCCCTTCAGCGCAGGGTTGCTCTTTTTCCAACTAAGCTACGTGATCTTCACAGATCACTTCTTTCGTGATTCTTAAATAAAACCTTTTACAATTTTCGTACACACGTAATCTGTTAGCACGATCATATCGAAGCTTAACGAGAGCTTTGCTATTTATCGAGCCGATAGATTCTATTAACTATTAATAAAAAGAAGCAGAGTTTATGAAATACTAGCTTCTGCCCGTGGCTTCGCACGCCCTTTACCGGGATAAAAAGTGACCTATGTTCGTCCCTGGGATCATCTACCACCCTGCCAAATTTTATATAGATCCGTTTAGCCGCTTAGGCGTAAAAAGGTAACTGACTGACTGAGTTACTTTCAAATTTATGTGATACTAGCGGTCCGCCCCGGCTTCGCACGGGTATATTCTATCGCCTATGTACATCGGGGATAATGTAGGATTCTAATAGTGAAAGAATTTTCCAAATCGGTTCAGTACTTTCAGAGCCTATTCAATTCAAACAAACAAACAAATTTTTCCTCTGGCAGGGTCGCCATGTAAGGATGGGCGTCGGAGGCGACTGAAACGACAGAAATGCAGATGATGACTACTCTTTATTAGGGAACGTAACTAAACTTACACCACAAATTAGGTAGTTACTACAACGATTAGTGCATACATAATAGTTACTACATCTCATTAAAATATAAGTACAGAAGTACGGATGTATGAATTGCATTATTTCATTCAATCAAAGAAAATAAATGCGTGGACGGAGCATAAGTGAGTAAATCGGCGGTTACACACATTATTACAAAGAACAGACTACAAAACTATGTTCGTCCGACCGTATCTTCATTTTCATGAGTTCAAATCAGAACTTCGCCATAATTGAGTTACGGATAATGTCAATGTTTTCCTTTTTATCGGTGATGCCACCAAAACATCGCACACTGCTATCGATCGATACGATAACATACATCAGTCAGTTTCATCATTGTTGTAACTCAAGATTTTGCTAGATTATGCAAAAGATAGCAATCTTGAATCATGACTTCGGGTCAGGTCTACTATGAAAACGAACGAAGTTGACGCCGGATCGCACATAACCAAGGACGGCTGATCTGTTCTATGCTACGAGGTTCTGTGCCTTTCGGTGATCTTGCTATGAAAATGATTCTGACATTTATTTTCTAGAGATCCGAACAAAAGGTGTCAGTTAGTGACGCTCCCAAAGCTACTTGGTAGTACAGTTGTTCGATTCGTGCGATATACGTAATCCGTCAACTTTGTTCGATATCGGAGTCTGGAATGTTTTTGTCATTATTTTCTGCAAGATGTTAATTAACATTGACATAGGTAGGTACTTAAAAAAAATGAGAAGAGCGAAGAGCCTCGATCAATATTTCAAGAAACTCTGGCTTGGACGTTGGATCAAGGGCCAGATCCAAAAGGCGGTCTCTACTATTTTGAAATGTAAGTACAATAACCTATTACCTTTCATTTGATACACCACTTGATTTCGTAGACCTCTTAAAATTTCGACATCACAATTTGTATTAGGTACTGAAAAATCCCTTTTTATTTTTTATTTTTTTTTTCTTTTAATTGGTAATGGCGCACGATATGTATTTTTTTTTAAATAGCTGCGCTTGTTGCTGAGATATTCAAGAAGGAAGGAGGCCGGACAGAGCGAGATCATAAGGGTTTCGAAACCGATCTCGAAACCATAAAAGCGTTCCCGCTATTCCTCAGTACACGTAGCCAGATCACGAAATAATATGCTGATGATTTGATTGACTAATTAATGAATCAGTAAAAATGTGTTATAATTATAATCCGCGCGCGATAAGAATCCGATGGAATGGGCCCATTTTGAAACTAAACAAACGCGGTCGTACCTTTATTTAGAAAAGGTTTCGGCCCGTTTTGACCACGTGCGGATATTCACGTGCCTACCAGAAATGTAGCGCAAAATTTTTACTATCTATGGCAGTTTTGAAAAAAACTAGGGTACGAAGACTTACATAGCGCCAGCAGCGATCAATCAATCTCGTAACTTACCTGAAAGAAAAGCCAACATTACAAATAAACCAACGGTTATGCACAATAAACTTATTATATGAACAATGGGTATTGAACGAAACTTCCTGAACGAAGCAATTTAAACAATAGAAAAGGATTCCGCATAGTACGAGTAAGTTAAACCAGTGATTAATGAAGAATGGGAACACAAAACTTGACTCAGTTATTAAATTACTGCCTATGTGGACTTTAAAAGCAAAATAGAACCTATTTCCGATTATTACATTGTATTTAATAACTAGTAACACACATTGTAATAAATAGTACGTATGGATTTTTGCGAATTAGAATTTTTCTTTCGAAAATCAATAATATCATGATGCGGCGCAATCCAAGGATATTAAAATTGGTTGGACTTTATTGGTATAACAGATAGAGAGGTGACCTTTCTAACCAACTTGGAGTGTGCAGAAGAAGTTAGAGAATTAACTGAAGAAAATGTAGGTTAAGAGCAGCAACATTACTGCCAGGTCAGATTTTAAAGCCCCAGACAAAAGCAAAAAGACGCTAAGCAATGTTATGGCGATCAAAAGAAGAAATTCATACGGATGTAGTAAATTAACATTTTCGCCAGGAATGAGTTTAACGGAAAGACAATTCGCCAGCCATTGTACTCATTGTACTACAAGTACCGTTCAGGGCGATGACATCACAGACGGTACCTGTCAATCACCTGTCACCTGTGTGGTTCTGCTTAGTTGAAATTTATGTAAAACTATATAAAAGAATTTGAAGTTGTATGTTCGCTCGGAAATTATTTGAAGGGGTTAAGATTGGTGGATGTTCGCGAAAAATAAAATAGTGTTAAGAAAACTTGAAAATAACGTTTCATTATCAAGGATTAACTGTTTGGTCTGCAATCACTTTAATAGTATATTTTTATACAAGGAACCAAACCAGCCCATTCTAGACGAGGTTGTTTATACTCCCAAGCGTAGCGAGGGAGGCTGATAAGACCGAGTTATAATGAGAGGTTTAGTCCCGCGATAATATGAAAGATATAAACAATATCTTTCATATTTATAAATACTATTTAACGGGTATTTATCGCGTTTAATTACCTTATTTTCCCGACGTTTCGACAGGTTTACACACAATACAATATCTTTCATTTTGAGTGTGAGAAAATAGAACAATAATTATTATCAAAACTTACCTTCAGTAAGTATTCCATACCGATTTCACTTCTCTACTTCACGAATTTGTCGTTAGTCTTTAAATACTATATTTCACGTGATTTCGACCGCAACAGTTAGAATCATATTGATTATTTCTTTGCCATTCTGTCCCATTTGCATATTATTAAAGTTATTTTCGCTTGATGATAATTTTCAATTAAATAAGCCAAGTTCATCTTCAGTTAAATTTATTTTGTAGTAAACAAACTTTTTGTGTCTTCGTTTTGTTAGTTACTACCTACCTACGCATTCTACCATGGAGGAAGAATCACCATACAAAACATCCAACAATGACAAACAAGGCGCTTTCATTTTCTAAAATAAATTCAAATGAAAATGTATGTTCTTTGTAAATGGAAAACCAAAAAGTCGAGTCTTTATGCAAGAGGACGAATGTCTTGTACCTACTGGCTGATGATTTCAAAAAACATTAAAAAGAAAAATTACTTTATAACCCCAGAGCTTAATAACGATTTTTACCTCCGCTAAGCTACGCTACATTGACACACTTTTTGAGCAAGAGAAGTGCAAAACATTTTTATTTCTTAGCCTTACAGTAAAATGATACCGTAGACCCGGTTTTAAAATATAAGATATTTGACGTCAACGAAGTCTTAATTTGGCTTATTCCCAGAGGTCCATGATTCTATTGTTTCCTATTTCCCAGCGGGTCCATGAAAATTAAAACTAGAATTTGAAATGTTCATACATGAACTCCCAACGGGTCCATGAGATTTAACTAACGTACAGTCAGTTAAAACAATACAAGAGAGTATTTCTTTAGTTAGCGTGTCTTCATGTCAATAGAGCGAAATAGACTACAGGTTTGAGCAAGATAGACAGCATACAGGGATGCGGCGGAAGAGTTATTATTTTAAGATTAAAAAAATTACATTGTTCAATGACTACTTTGTTGATTTTTGACTTAACAACCCTTCCATACCAACCAGTATTTGGAATTGTGAAAACGAACGACACCGTACCACCAATTTAGTGGAGGCGTGGCACAAAACCTTGAACAGTCAATTGAAAATAAAACCCCGTTTACTAGAATTATTTTATTACACACGCTCCGGGAACAAGCTGAGTACTACAGCAAATATCATGTGTCTAAACAAAACCGAAGCCGACAGTCAATTAATAAAGATTTGAAAATAAAAATCAATGGAAACAAAAATAGATAAGTATCATCGATGTTCTTAACCAATATAAAAGCCTTGGTAACATTTTCAAGTAAATTTAAGATGTTGTTGAGCTATATGTAATTTATTTTGGACTGTTGATTGTTGTTGATATTTCTATTTAATCAATAGAACTTATACCTACCGTATAAGAAACTGTTCATCTCATCCTGAAACTGGGATTTTTAATGCTTATGTCTATTTAGTATAAGATTGATATTATTTAATTTGACTTAATGCCTTAGGTGATTTATTGTGATTTTACCGAAACTCAGATTTTTAATGCTCAAGTAAGTCTATTTAGTATAAGATTGATATTTAGTATTTAACGTTCTTTAATAATTTTTGTGATCCAAAAAAGAGTCTTGATTTATCTATATCTAACGCGTTCTTTAATAATTTTTGTGATCCATAAAGAGTCTTCTCTACATTGTCTTTTATTTCATGAAGAACAAATATGTGTCCTATCTTATCAAAGCTTTTATTGCTAACTGTACCAAACAATTCCATGGACCCTTTGGGAAAGGAAATGTTAATAATTTTAAAATGTCGTGGACCCGTTAGGAATCAATGTATGGAACTTAGTTTTTTGAAAACAATAGAGTCGTGGACCTTTGGGAATAAGCCCTTAATTTAATTTAAATTTTTAGTTTAGTAATGAAATCTCTTAAGTCTTAAAAAACTATACAATAACTGATAAATAAGTACTTACCAAACAGAAAAACTATTTTCAATATTCACTAATGAACATTGTAGTTCCGATTGGTTTTTGGCCGGTTTTAAAGAGTATATAAAGTTTATTAGATATGTAAATAAATGGAAAGGCTAACGAATGGATTTTATCAATCAAACAAACAATCAAACAAGATTATTTCTCTACCATTAACACCCCACAACACACATTAACTACCTAGATTATGCAAAAATTTTCCTTTTTTTCTCCTGACTAATTGTAATCTGAAGTTGAAGCATCTTCAATCTCTGATAAAAACATCATAGATACAATCTTACCCATATGTGACCTTCGTCATTCTATAAATAAAATAAAAAAATGTAATAAAATTGGTGAACTGTTGCGTGATGAACTGCCTTTTTAACTAATCAAATGACTGCCTTATTATAACTGACTCGTGGTGCTTCAAATCACGTGGTCATAAACCGACAAAAATTAACAGCTGTTGTTCGATATTTGAATCGACCAACCAGACGCTGCGAAAAAGGCGCCATTCATGCTCGAACAGGTTCGCTTCTATTTATGGTGGCGGTGGGATCAAGCTGCCAAAGACAATGGCAGAACTTTTTGTAACTTTAAGCTTTGTTTTTCTGAGATTACTTGGAGGAAATACTGTAGCTACGGCCGAAACGAATGGAAAGAATGCAAACAGAGGCGTCATAATTAACAGTGGATTAAAAAATGATGATTTTGTTAATGATTTATTTGATAATAATTATGACAATGATGATAATAGAAAGGAAGATACGGACTATCACTAAGGACTACATAGTAAATCGACAAGTACATGTTCAAACTGCCCTAACACTCACTGTCGTAGTAAATTGGAACGTGTACTAGGTTAAACCTCAGTAATAAAGTGAACTAAACACTCGTTCTAGCTGGAGCGAGACTTAATGAGCCGAGAAAATAACAGGCAGTCAAACAGCCAATCAGCGCGCAATCTCGACGAGCCAATCACGAATCTGGAGTAGCAGATTAAAGGTAAGTGTCAATTTAATCAATCTAATAGAGATATAAGCAGCGTTTAGCAAGTTTCCCTCTAGACCGGCACAAACCAACCATTAAAAGAGTAAAACTGGTAAGGATGTGGTGTTTTAGACCAAAGTGTCGATTGTTGATTCGTTCTTATTTTTTCTACATATTTCACAGGGTCCGATTGTGTTGATACAGTTTTTTCTTTTCTTATATATGTTATCATTGACTCTTCGATAAGATTTGGTCCATAAACGTACATCAGCGAACTAAGAAAGGCAGCAGAGGACAATTATATAAAACCGGCCAAGTGCGAGGCGGACTTACGCACGAAGGGTTCCGTACCATAATCTATAAAACGGCAAAAAAAACACGTTTTTTGTATGGGAGCCCCCCTTAAATATTTGTTTTATTTTAATTTAATTATTTATTTTTGTGTGTATTAAGTGAATATGTAACCAAATATTCTGTGAATATTTCAAGCGTCTACCTGTTGCCGTTATCAATATCAAGCAAAAAAAAACACGTTTGTTGTATGAGAGCCTCGTTAAATATCTATTTTATTCTGTTTTTTAGTATTTTGCTGTTATAGCGGCAACAGAAATACATCATCTGTGAAAATTTCAACTATCTAGCTATCAAGGTTCATGAGTTACAGCCTGGTGAGAGACGGACAGACGGACAGCGGAGTCTTTGTAATAGGGTCCCGTTTAAACCTTTGGGTACAGAACCCTAAAAATATAAAAGCTCCGTAAAGCCATTAGATGTCGGAACGGAACCCTAAGCATTGCTCCCAATTACTAACAAACAAGATATTGAAAATATTGGTTTCACCAGTTCTTTCATTATACAGTAGAATTTAATTGGAAGGTTAGTAGGTACTCGAGTGACACAGATCTGCAGCAAAAGCTCGTTCGCTGCAAGACTTATTAAAAATATAATGGTTACAAGTTTCCCTTATTTCCTTTACATTTTCCCATACTTTCTCGATACCGGTTGTCATGTCACGTTGACGATATTGCTAAGAATGTTGGTAAGTAGGCTATTAAAGAGGAATGTGATGCTGAAGATAGTAACGTTGTGAATGGAGAACGGGGGGAGTGGAAAGCAGAAGGGATAGCTGATGATCTTTGTAAGGATAGGTGAGAAGCCACCGACATTGTTGAAGAACAAAACATCATGAGAACGATTAAGTTTTAAATTTTAACTTTATAATAAAAATATATTAAGGTGAGGCGCGGGTTCGAATCCTGCCGCAATCGAAAATTTTTGGGATATTATTAAAAAGTTTTCGTAGAAAAATATATTTGTTTACAAGATACAGGTGTAAAACGACGAATAAACCAAAAAAGACGAAAAATTGGGCTTTTTAACGGTTTGTAAGTCGTGGACAGTGAATGTGTTAATCAAATTCTGCAATAAATCGAGAACGTTTGTTTGTAGGAAAGTGTTTGGATAACTCACTTAGCCAGTCACACCCAGGAATCCCACCAGTCAGACCCAGGAATCCCACCAGTCAGACCCAGGAATCCCAATTTATTTAAAAAAGTATTAAAAACTGAAATTAATTAGATGGAACTAACAAGCACCTTGTCCTTTAACTACATTCGATTCTTTATTTATTTTTTCAACTTAATCATGCACCTTACCATTCTTCATTCATCAAATGCTACCAATACTAAACCACCCACCCATACATTAGAGATAAACATACCCACGCTTCCAAGAAACCCATCCACTATCCAGACAAACCTGTTCCACTGACCGTATACCTCTATACATGTCTACAAGACATGTGACTGTGACCACACAAATGTTAGATTAGTTTCCTGAGACCGCTAGACACGAAGTTTATTTCTTAAGTCGGTGAGAAGCCAGGGCTTCGATTCACCCCGAGCGACAACTATCATTACATACATCAAGATATTTCTTGAATTACCTAATCAAAACATTATAATATAGACAGACAGCGCGGCGGCGGTGTCGCATCGGAACAAATTAACCGCAAAAACGAGACCTAATAGTATAAAATAATAATAATATAAAAAGTGAAGGAAAGAGAGGCGCAGCAGTTGGGTTTCAGGCTGACGAAATAAGATCAACCATTTGAATGGTATTAGTAACCAAACCAAAACTAGACTGAAAAAATTTTGGAGCTATCTCAGATGGTGACTGCGGCTTATGTATTGCTTACAAGTATTGAATAAAATTTGAAACAATTAAAAGTATCTCGAAAACCTGAGTTTGTGATTGTACTTTGTAGCTTATGTACGATGAATAAATCGGGGGAAAATTACAAAACAACATAATAAGATCAGAGTGGGAAATCAAATTGTTCAACTGCAATCTCAGCGCAAACACAATACGAACGAGTCAGTGCATCCTTATGCGCCGGCACAGACTCTAATTAGAATTTTCACACGGTTAAATTAACAGTACCATGGTACTGTGTCAATAGTAACAGTATAGCTGTTGTGCGTTTATATGCAACTAGCGGTCCACCCCGGCTTCGCACGGGTTTATTCTATAGCCTTGTTCTTCAGTGATAATGAAGCTTTCTAACAATATTTTTTGAAATCGGTCTAGTAGTTTTAAGTTTATTCGTTACATACAAGAATACAAACCTTCCTCTTTATAACATAAGTGAAGATATAAAGTGGAGCCTGTTTGTGAAGCAATGCCATGTCGGAGCATAAAATAGTGTCGAGATGCGAAAAATGCGATACGATGTTGAATACTAAACTCACAACTCAAAACTCTGGTTATCAAAAAAAGCGTAGAAATTTTGTAATAGCGCTGATGTATTTTATTTTTTACATTTTGTCTATGCTGCGTTTGCCATTCAAGCACGAATTTGTAAACTGGCACAAATCAACTTCCGCTTCTGCTGACTACCTAAAATGCTTATCCAAGTTCGTAAAACTGAAATCGCCCGAACTTGCGATGGCCGAGTAATCACGTGCTACTGGAGAAACAAGTAACTGACTCATTTAAGTGTGAAAACCGTTTGTGCAAGTATACAAATAAGGCTAATAAGGTAAATACGAGTTCAAGGTAAAGAAACAACGTGCTAAATATAGTGTTGAGGTTAATTGTAGGCACAATGTGATTCGTTATGTGAACGAATTACATGTTTGGAACGAATATCTAAAAAATTGTTGTAAGTATAACAAACGAATCAGCATATGACACAGCTTATGGAGTACCTAAAACATAACTTCTACAACAAAGTAACACGATTTTTATAGCTATATTATCTAAGTTATAATATTTTTCAGACTAAGTGAAGTACCCCGGAGATTACACATAAACAAACTTACTAATTTTGAACAACTTTGAAACTGTGCTTTTAACTAATCACGACATGAATGACAAAAAGACACTTGAAATATGTACCTAAAAACTTACACTCCACATGCGAAATCATAAAAAGAAGAACCAACGGTTAACAGATAGACCATTAAACAGACAGCGCAACAAACCGAAAACAGTGAACATTGCAAATAATGTATGTAAAATCACTAATGTAATAGACGAAGACTTAGAACATAGCTAACGTATTATTTAAAACGATAAAAGAAAATAATGCTAACAGAAGGGATATAGTTGTCTTTGTAGTAGATATTATCAAAGTCATACCTGTAGGAGGTTCTGTAGTCCGTGTGAAGGTAGCATTAGATGTGAAGATAGAATACACCTGCATGTAATGTTAGATGGAACTAATTGTAGATAATGGCGGTGAAGCTAAGTTTATTACTTAAATACAGGGATGCGTCACAAGACAGTGGTTTAATTATCATTTCTACATTTTATCAACCTAACCTACACTACACGTGTTTTATATTTGCTAGGTAAACATCGTGCACGTTCCTGTTAAGTTTTCTGTTAGGTCACTAAATTCACCGAAAGATAAAATAGACCATCTATCGTATCGTAGTATCGAAATTAGGTAACAGCCACAACCATGTCTGTTTTAACTGAATGATAGTAGCTTTCGATCAGGTATCCGCCGCCTCCTCCGCGGAAAACTTTATCGATAATACTAGCAGAAACGGGTATCGTGGTGGTACTGTAATCAAATGTATTGTTGAAACAAAAAAGTCATATAAAATAAGAACTCTTTAGATAAAACAAATACAATCAAGGGAAAGCCCCAATAATCACCGTAGCAACAGCAACTGAACTGTCAAATTATAATAACTTTCCATCACTTTCATTATTCGTCATTAACTTCGTCATTATACGAAATTGTTCTACCTTTTCATTCTGATTAATCTATACGATTATCTTTAAACCCTTGGGGGTCAATCGAAACCGTGAGCTTACTTTCATCTTATGTTTTGACTCGGGCCGACATTCATTCATGGGCGATACATCGATAGAACCTTGTTGTTTTAATATAAACTATTTGTTTTATCTGTATTATCGTGTTAACTTGATTGACCGCTATTAGCATAACATTTTAAATTAAGTAGTTGCATTTACTATCACTTATTTCGCTTCAGATTTGGTGGGAAGGAATAGAACAAGAGGTGTATAGATGAAACTTGCAAGACTAACTCAGTCTACCTACAAAAAAGTACATAATTTTGTGTGATTCGACATTTAGATCCAACCAATTTGGCTTGATCAAAATTTCGAATCTACCTATTTTAGGTACCTAAGCAGTGTTTGATTCATATTTTGATGTTAGCTACGGATAAAACAATAGTCTTATACTAGTTTATGACACTAGTAAAAAAAAGTTCCAGTTTGGATGTTTGCAAAACCGGAATACGAAAACAGGTGATAAAAATCGCATGTGAGAAAGATATAACCTGAATTAATTCTTATTTCTCGGACAGAAAACACGCGAACAATAAAATTGTCGTAGTCATTGTACACGTAACAATGTTGACAAATTTAAATCTAGATAAGTCATCGACATTGACTGGTTCGCAAATGAACTTTTAACCTAATCAGTTTATAGAATATACGAAATTGCATCCAAATGCAACCAGCCATAGCTCAATTTAATACCTATGAATCGTGGGTTTACTGCAAAAAGTACCGTACTGCAAATAAGTTCGCGTGGCGCGTCACAATTACAGATTACAAAGAAAAGACAGGTAAGAAAGGTACAAGATGAGAAGATTAAGGTCAATGACCGGAAAACCCTAACTCAAGGGAATGATACGACCGATCTCACGCTTCCGACATTATGATTGTTGTAAATGTTGTAATACAAAGAAATTTATTATTTTGTGAATTTAATTTTACAGACGAAGCTCTTACTCGTAAGTATACATAATGTACATTTTATTGTGATTTTGAATTTCATGATGGAATTGGTTATCCCAATTTAGGAATATAACAATTATTTTTCCCTAATGAGGTCATCTTTAATTATTCACGACGTTATAGGAAAACCGAACAATATTATGAAATGTAAATTAGTTCCTTTCAGTTATTCGAGCGGAGTGTTGGTTTAAATGTTTTGTCTGTAAACATTACAAAATTAGTTAAACCTTGATGGTTCAGTCTATCATGACGGGAAGTTTTGAAGTGGATCAAAAGACAGGGCTAAAACAGCCGGAAGCGATGCGTGAAGATGGCAATATGGCGGCGAATTGGAGGGACTGGAAGATATCATTCGATTACTACATGGTCGCAACAGGTAAGGAGCACGCAACTGCTAGAGAAAAGTGCGCATTGTTCCTACATATAATTGGAAACCGAGGTAGAGACGCTTTTGAAGAATTAGATTTGAATATTAAAAGTGACTATGAAACCATGGTATCGAAATTCGAATCGCACTTCAATCCACCTCGAAATATCAACAACGAACGTCATATGTTTTTCGAAACATACCAATGCGATACCAATTTCGACGAGTTCTTCAATGAACTGAAAACGAAGAGCAGAACGTGTGACTTTGGTGATTTGAGAAATAGTTTAATTCTGGCACAGATTATCAGAGGGCTTAGAGACGCGAAGATGCGAGATTTTTTGCTGCTGATTCCAAAGTTACATTTGGAGGACACTGTAGCGTGGTGTCGGGCTGCAGAGTGTGCGAAATCGAAGAAATCAAGCCAAACCGTCAACGATCAACCAGATAACATTGAAAAGATAAGTGGTAGTCAGCAAACTGAAGAAAAAAATAACTCTGAGGTCAATGTAAGCCGGAAAGAGAGTGGTAGTGAGGAGGACGATTACGTCATTCAACAAAGGGAAATCATTGACAAGCTGGCAGAAAGCCTCATGAGTCGTTCAGAAGACAGCCTATATTCAATTCGTGCCAGTAGCAACTCGTTGGACAATCCAATGTACCAGATGGCGGAAGATTTCGTCCAACTTAGAGAAACTGGTAACCAGAAGACTGGCCCTGAGCACCCCGCTCGCCCCTGGACCACTTACCCTAATACTTTACCCTTGAGAAGGGTTAATAATTGTGACTATTGTGGGGACAAACACAGTTTGGGGGAGAAATGTTTGGCGTGGGATGCGATCTGCTATAGATGTGAACGTATTGGTCACTTCGAGCGAATGTGTCGCGAACCGCGATATGGAGCAGTATGTTCAGGTTAAACAGATTATTTTAGACATAATTAATTATATCATCTTGCCTTTCATTAATAACCGAGTTGTATTAATTATTTTTTTATTCTTCATTGTTATGCGATCAATAACAAGAGTTCTATGATTTTTTTTAAGCAACTCTTCACACTTCTCTGCTTCTAAATAACAATCAATACATTATTTAGTGTCGTTTCATTTATGCTATCTATTATACAGTCAATAACAAGCTTCCTGCAAATGCGTGGGTGAGTCATCAGGTTGGAACACGTTAGCCGCGGTGCAGTGACACAGGTACATAACATACGAATTAACAGTTTTCGAGATGCTAATACTGGATCAATATCGTTTTACTTGTATCTCATTACTACACTAAAATTCAGTCTAGCACCAAAAAATATCAATTATGTCAGTTTATGATTTCTTGATTTGTCGGTAGCTTTCAAATGACAAGTAGGTACGTAAGCTAAGAATAACGGGAAATTAACATAACGCATAATGACAACAACAGTGAGTCAATTTGGAATACAAATTTGAATAAAATTTTAGGTTCAATTCAAAAACAGTAAACTTGAAATTTGCAAGCTAAACGCCACAGTGCGGTGGCGCGCACGTACCGGAAAAGGGTGTCTGTTGAACTTTTGTTTTGGCCAATCGTGTCGCGTATACAATGCACTCGTGCCGACGATGCCGGCGAGGGCGGACGTGCGTGACTCATGCGCAGGAAGCGAGGATTGCTATTATGAAGATTGGATTTGATACAGATTTACTACTAATCTTGATAATGGTATGGCAATCCTAACAAAATGATGACGATGGAGATGAGACGTACGTTGTTAATCTGAAAACACCGGATGTTATTCTACGTTAGACAACACATTTGATACAATCATGATCCTGGCAAGCCAAACCAGCACAGTAGATAATGTATTAGAATATTCCTAGCTGTGGTCTAATAATTATGAGTTAAACCGTTCACATATTTACCAAAAGTTATACCTATATTATAAAAAAGGTGGCTTTGTAAAAAAGACAAGGAAACCGATAAGATCAAAATATAACAAGCACAAACAAAATATATGAGCTGATTATTTACATAACAAAAACATTTTGCACGGCAGCCGTCAAAATAAGTAAACGGTCAAAGTCACTGAGTTAATAACATTAAAAAATCATGGTAAAAAAGCCAGAAATGAGGGAAGTGGAGTATCTTTTGTGGTCGCGGCATCCTCATTGCGTAAACGCAAGAAGCAATTAGTATGAAAATCTCTTGGTCTCGCTCGGGAGAATATTACGTGGTGTTAAGTAACTTGAGACCACTGGTACTTTAGACGATTTAAGGTAGTTTTATGTCTAAGAAGTAAGCCAACTTCAACGTTAAACCATAATCAACACTCACTTTGCAATACATTGTAGTGAGTATAATCTTAGACTCTTAGACCTTACGAAGGCATTTGATACAGTGCTTCATACATAAAACATGGATAAACCTTGTGTTTATCACATTCCTGGCGTAGATTCCCTGTAATTATATGATGGCGAGTTTGCCAGGGGCGTATGAGGATATACGACGAGGCGTGGCGAGAATAAAAATTAATCCAACCATCGGGTTCCGTAGGGGAGGGTTATGGTACCAATAGTTATTAAATTACTTATTGAATTTCTATTAATCAAGTAATAGTTTCGGTTGTTCGGTAGAAGGTTATTCACCGAGTTAAGTTCAATTAAGAATGAGAAAGTTTTTTGTTAATGAAATGAAATAAAATGGTAAGCGGTTTTTTTATCGTATTTGTAAGGTTAGACTTACAGACAATAAATTTTCAAGTATCATCCCAAATTTTCGACACTTTTACATCCATACTAATTACTATACAATCTATATTATAAATTCTCAAGTAGCTCTGTCTGTCTATCTGTCTGACTGTTACTCGTCTAAATATTATCTGAACGGACATAGGCTACTTTAAAAGCGCGTGCGAAGCCGCGGGCAGCATTTAGTAATATTATAAATACGAAAGTATCTCTGTCTGTCTATCAGTCTGTCTATTACCATTTCACACCTAAATTGCATAACGGATCCACGGCTCTTCATGATATTTGGCAGATGGCAGTGAGGTAAAAGGTATCCCGGAGAAGAACATAGGCTACTTGATCTGTACCTTAGCCGTTTCGTATTTTTCCGACTTAAAGAAAATAAAGAATGAGTAGATTTAATTTGAAATACCAAGATACGCAAATACGCAATCATCTACCGCTATTATTTTTCACACGAAGTTTGTCGACCAGTACCATATACTTCTATAGAGTTTAGTTCTCCAGTACAATAAATCAGCAGAGTACTGATAAAGCTACAATACAAATAACTCTTTACTAAGTGACCATTTATTACTCAAGGTTTACAGGTGCTGTTTGTATTTAGTGCCACTAAATCAATATTATCTTATTTCACTTCTATGGAGCAAAAGTTGTTTATGTTTTTATTTAACTGATATATTGGATTCTGTTGGTCCTTCTGTTTTATTTATACGGTCGGTTAATTCATATTTATTTCTACATGTACAAGTTTAATATTATGTAGGTAAAAATATATATATAAAATGCATTTTTGCTGTCATTTCAAGCACTGCCATAAACATTTTATTACATCTCAGTAAAATAGTTCAAGGAATTTGGTTATTGATTCAGACAGTAAAAGTCTGATACTTTTAGACTAAAGAACAACCTTTCAGATCATATTTTACTATTGTAAATGAATAAAGATTAGAATATTAATCAAAGTGGTTAAAAAATAGCGTGAGAGTAATGTTTTCTAATGTACTTGTTTTCTTTATTTTAGAGTCTTGTCTGGTGTTAAACAGAGCTACTTAATGCGGAAATTAAAATGAATTCAATTAATGACAGGCACTATCAAAAAGACCTTGTAATGACAAGAAACATTAAATTTGTACTAGATGATATAAATCAATGACATTGCATTTAAATACCTAATTTATTCAAAGCGTGTGCTAGATTTTAGCCACGCCGTGTTTCATCCAAATATTCGTAATTATATCTGCATACGGTTATTAGCATACGTAAGTAAACTAAGGCGGAATTCAGAATTTGATGATTCTGTAGCTGTTTCTAACCTATCAGACATAAGATGAAAAAAACTTGTAAAACTACAGAAAGTTACTAGAAAGGTGTGATTTATGAAACCTTTGACTTAAAACGTATTTTCAAGCAATGCAAGATATTGTAGCAAACAGCGACGACGATAAGGCGGCACGGCGTGCAAGAAAAAAACTCGGTTGCGTTACGTTTAAAGATGTGAAAATGAGATAAAACATTATCAAAGAAAGCAGAACAACACGCAACTTAACAAAAACAAAGAAATACGGAATAGACCTTGAATAAATTTACATAATTAGAAGGTTAATTTTGTTGATCAGGCTTGTTCAATTTGAATACCTACTTGAAGAACCTTATCAGAGACCATAACATCCTTCTTAACCCTGAAAACATCTAATGCAAGGACTTGAATTATTTACACCTTTGATAAAAAACAAAACCAAACATTGAAAAGATAAAAATGACGTGTTCACATTCAGTTTTACTATTTGTGAAAAAAAAAGAATCACCCATTCAAGCGAGTAAATGTAAGAACCAAAATAGTGGACAGAACTTATGAATCAAAGTTTACCGTAATATTTGGAGCGTAAGATAATTTACGAGACGAGTCGGACGCGGATCAAAGGCGCCCGTGCGTGCACGAGCCTCTAATAAGTAATAACTAAAGAATACATAATGCATTACGATCACACACTACAATTACCTGACACAACAGAAGAAAATAGTCCGACTAAACGTAATAAAACGAAATATGATCTAGGCAATAATGCTTGTTAAGCAGGGTTTAATGTCAAAAGAGACACAAATCAAATATAAATTAATGGATTAAACTATCATTAAATATATCATCAAATCAACAATTCAGACTCACGATTTTCAATATTTCACCGTATTCGTGACGATAAGGTCACGCTGGGAGCGCAAATGGTAACCGATGTGACTGCTTAAGCTTGGAAATTCAATCTAAACCTAGGTCAAACTCTCTAGAGCACTGTTTTAGACTATAAATCGAAGGAGACTGAGCGGTTTAGTCAGCAACCAACGGACAAAAGGCTATTTCTATGTTTACGGTAAGCTATTTCAATATTCAGACAGATTATGGTCTAGCTAGACTTAACTCTTTCAACTTTCTCCGTTTAATCTTTTCCAATAGCAATTTAAGTATGATCATCTTCAATGTTATCGGAGTATTAAGTCTTGGTAAAAAGTGAACGGTATTCTCAAGTTCCAGATTCGCACACAATGGCGGGCCCACTTGCTCGCAAGTCTGATTTGCAATTAATAAACGACCTACTATCATCGGCCTGGCAAGTCATTCTCGCACTTGTATTAATTAATTTGAAATCTCAAGCTTTTACGATCTAAGATTTCGCGGTGATGAATATGCGTGCTAGTTTGTTAATAATGTTATTAATGTCACTTTCTTTCTCATGTTCAATGTCAGTGATGAAATGAGCTGCTTCAAGTTAGGTTATGCACTTCGTCGGAACCTCGCGCAGCCTTTTACGGACCGTGACACGAGTTGTCATTGCATTAATTATATACGTCCAAAGGATACGTGTCGTGTCACCAGCAGGTTCCCACTGATGGATGATTTCATGTCTCATTCTGAGAACCTTGCTGTTGCGTTGCGTTTTCATTATAAACAGTACCTGGTAATAGCTTTGAATGGTAGTTTCGCGATCGTTATTCAATCTAATGGTCTGAGAGTGACTTACCATAAATCATGGTGCGGACAGCGGGAAAGGCGCATCAATACTCCGGTAGTCACATGAACTCGATCACAAGCCACTTTTTGTGTCGCGTTCAGTGAAACGTATCAGTTAGGATCGAACCACACGGTATTAGCACTTTTCACAAACACAACACTGAATGCACTGCGACTCCACATGCACGTTCCAGCGTTCCTCAAGTTCTGAGGTGAGGCAACAGCACGTCCGCTTCGCAATGCGAAATTTGACGGTCGCAGAAATGTTTTCTGCAAAAGCGACGGTAACACCGACTTTACCGGTCGGGTCCGTTCTAAACTCGGAAGAAAGCACAACCACACGCGAGCGTGCTGCGCGACTAGCGCTAGCAAACTGAACGGACGGGCTGGCGGCGCCGCCACCGCGCCAACTTTTACCCAACCGAATCGAAACACCCGGCGATCGACCACGCTGCCTTTATTAAAACAAACTTTCAACTTAGAAGGTTTTTCAAGTTGCAAATAACCTGCCCTGCAAACATGGAAAAGACACCTGGGCAAGGCTCATGAGATACCTACACGCTGATTATGCGATGATACGAACGCGAACTAAGTTTAACATGACACACAAGGTATGTGACAAAGACCTGATAAGATAACATGATGGAACCACAAAATTACGTGTAATGATTAAAATGTCTAATATTTATTAGAATTACTTACCTCAATTTGATTGGGGGCTATCAATGTTGTGGTGACATGAGATGGTTGACGAATTTTGATAAGGAATGCAGTTGAACAATGCTCGATAAGAAAGCGATTGAAACTAAGCCAAACAAAAAACAGGTTGTAGTTAAGGCAAACACAAATAATGAGATCGTTTCCAAAACCGACAATTTCCATAAATAAGAGCGTTCGACGGTAAAACAAACTCAAAGTTAACCTAAATTCATTCCTAAGCGGACACAGTCACTGTAAAACAGATTGCACACCCAAATAGGTATCTGGAATTTGTGACTGATCTACAAATAAGATTTATTTTATAGCAGTTGATTAAGAACAGAGGAATGGGACAAGAAAATTCCTACGCAATCGGAATCTAATTGAAATATATTGGATTTTAGTTTATAATAGCTAAGCGGAGACATTTATGTTTGTCTGGTTGCAGAGCTTAAGTTTTTACTAAAATAGCAATCTTTAAACGGATTGGAGAATTCCAAAAGGATGACATGCAATTTACAACCGAGCAGCTGCTGTATAATGCACATTTTCCTTTGAATACCAGTGTGATGAGAATAGAAGGTAACATTACTGCTGCAAGATAATTATTGTACAAGGAACGAGCAGTTCTTAGAAGAAAGACAGAAGATAAATTTCAAGAGAGCAATTCATGCATTGAAACGTGCGGTGATGTTTACCACAATAGCCTAGATAGAAAGAAGTACCAAAGAAGCATTTTGATATGTCGTGTCTCCTGATCTGAGTGATTCGTATGCGTTGTGCATAGATTACGAAAACTGTTTTACATTTGGAACTACTTTTCTAAGTATGACCGCGCCGCGTTCCAATAGTTTCGTACGAACCCTACTTCTTTGTAAGAGTTGTTCGTAGGAACTCTTTTTCGAGGGTTAAATTGCGACTATTTGCCACAGTTCTGCCAATTTGATTGAAGTTTTCGAATGATTTTGAGTGGTCCGTCACATTACCTTCAGCAGTAAAACTTTGATAACTTTGTTAGACGTAAGTAGAACCTAAACGAAAACTTATTATTTTCATTTTGGTATTGTGCATAATGTGCATGCCTATACTAGCAACTCTGATATGCATATCTTGGGAACAAGTACTAGTTTGTGATTATTCGCATCATGAGCACGCAACAGCACGTGAGTGCAATGTGTGACACAAGTCACAAGCGAAATGAATCAACTCATTTAAAAAAAAATATCATAATAATCTTTGCTTTCCCAAGTGTTATGGTGGTCCAAAGCTTTACCGTTACCAATTTAAAATAAAACCGATCAAGTGCGAGTCGGACTGGCGCACGAATGGTTCCGTACCATTATCTATAAAAACGGCACGTCAAAAAAATCACGGTTGTTGTATGGGAGCCCTCTTAAATGTTTATTTTATTCTATTTTTAAGTTTTTTCTATTATATATTAGTATTTTTCTATTTGTTGTTATAGCGGCAACAGAAATACATCATCTGTTAAAATTTCAACTGTCTAACTATCACGGTTCATGAGATACAGCCTGGTGACAGACGGACAGCGAAGTCTTAGTAATAGGGTCCCGTTTTTACCCTTTGGGTACGAACCCTAAAAAAAAACAAATTAACGGCTGGTCACGGGCCCGAACTATCGACAAGGACCACATGACTTACCATTCAGGAACCTTTCCATCTTGCAAACAGTACAGAAATAAAGGATTATCTCAGTATCAGTCTATGTTCATCCACTTACCTTCGATCAAAAATAAGTAGTTCGCGGGGCCGGCAAAGCCGGAAATTTTTGATCGAAGACTTAGATAGATAGATAAAGGCTTTATTTGCAACTTCAGACACACACATACAAAATACAACAATTTTTTTTTTACTAAAACCCCATAATAGTCATACATAATAGTCATTTATTCATAATAATTATTATAAGTCAATATTTGTGTAATTTGACCACAGCTGGAATAAATTTTATAAAATACAATCGATTTAAAATTAATGAAAAAAAAATTAAATTAAATTCAATATCAATTCATACATTAGTCAAATGAAATAATATTAATATTCAAAAAATAAAATAAATAACACAGGTAATGGTCAAAGGAACTGTGTATTTACAATTAGAATATGATCGTTAACCCCAGGCGCTAGGACTGGATTCCTCTGCATCTGGCCATCGTGTGTAAGACCTAGTTTTACTAGTTCTGCAGTAAATTACAAGTTTAATTATTATGCATACATATTTTATGAACGAACGAAGTGAGATCTAGAGATTTAACAGTGAAAGTACTTCAATGATTTGATTAATTTTAGTATCAATAAAAGTTTTGAATGAAATCGCTAGAAATCTGGTTGCCTGGAAGATGCATTTTAAGCGATAAGGCCGCCAAATCAAAATCATAATCAAAAATTCTTTATTTCCATAAATACAAAAATGTATACTTAGAAAAGGTCAAATTCTTAAAATAAAACACTGACACGGAAATAAAGAGGTACTTTTGATTTCTGTCGCTTCGGTATGTAGACTAAAGTAAAGAAGCGACTAAGAAACCTTTAGCCTGTTAGTTGTTATTTTTCGAGTTGGAGCAAAACCCGTCCCAAGCTTTTTTATCTTCTAAATATTCTGATATTTTGTAGTAAGCCTTTTTGCACAGAAAGGTTTTGACAATCTATTGCTGTTCTCTGTAATAATGTTTAGTTAAAAGTATTATCTATCAAACGGAGTTTACTTGTCCACTTGTGTGATATTAATTGGGTTATGCCAGTTGGACATAGAACTTTAAAACACAGACCCAGGCCTAGGGCGTCTGACTACACGAATTGCGAGACCTTTTCTACATGGTTACCTTCTAGTAATTTCTGCGACGGTGACTGAACTAGAGTTCCACTAAGCTGATCCTTCCATTTCTTCTCTGTCATCTCGTAGAATTGGTGTATCATCGAACAACAGAAGCTGGCGTTCCGCATAGACAATAGATGCATCGCAAGATCAATACAGAGGATCTACGTACAGGATTGCATTAGGTACTACAATCACTATTTCGGCAAAGAGAGTTTTAAACCATTAATTTAATTCCGATTGATCTGTCTAGTTTTTGGGCCATTTTCTTCCATTTTCAGGACAAAGTAAGACGTCTTTTGATTTTGGTGTATTGATCTGTGTTTATTTTGACACCGTTTTATAATACAATCCATATTGAAGTTGTATTGCAGGTTTTTACGTCTCTCCACGAGACGAAACTAGTTGACGTCTTGCTTTGATATGTATTTTTTCATTTTGTAGTTGGCGTCGTTTTCTTCTACAACGCGGACTACATTTTGTTAGAACTTATCGGAGAAGGGTTTTTTTTCGCGGAATTGTTACTAAATATTTTCATCCTTATATTTTGCAATGGATTTCCGCAAAGTAACGCCTGAATCTATTATTTGGCTTTTTAGCTAGTTATTTTAGGTTTTGGTGCAACAGAATGAACACTGTTGAATTTTGCATTGTCTCAATATGGTCAGGACTAGGTTCAAATTGGGAGATCTCAAATCTATACGAAGCACTTGTAATTAAGTTTCATGTTGTGGTTTCATCAATTACACTTACATCTCGAGCTTCTTTATGTTTTAAATTAGCTTTTACGCTTTTATGTTCATAAAATACCAGCATTAGAGTCAAGAATATCATAAATAATAAATAGAAAGCCTAGAAAAATAACTACGGGTTTTATCGATGCGATTTCAAAGAATATCCCTTATTCTTTGAAATTCGTTCAAATGTTTGTTTTCACAATATGCGTTCTTATTATTAAAGATAACATACACGACTCTCGATACGAAATTTCGAGGAATTCTATGAGAAATCTTAAGTTGTGATATGGGTCGTGAGTCTGTTAAACATATAGATACCTAAATACTTCGGTACTACGGATGGGTAGGTAGCGGTTTTACTGACGGTATCAATGTAAATTTCGCATACGGTCTTGCGTAGTATTGAGATTTGCACTCTCCTTGCGCTCTTTACGCACGTAAACTTTTACGTACGTATATTCCGAGAACAGGTATTTCCCGGACCAACCCCTACCGCGTGCATTCCAATTCCGATGCGGTGGACGCACAGTCAATAAAACAGTAAGCAGTAACGGATGGCCAGTCCACGATCATGTGTACAAAGATAGCGATAGACATGGGAACGTCGCTAATTACAAACAGACGGACACGATGATAGATGCCATCTGAGCGATAAGCTGTAGAAGAGAGAGGTAAAAGAGAATTTAATCACTTAGGTACCTACGGAGAAGCATTGAGATGTTATGGATAGTTCAGCTGGTTGATTATTTTGTTTATCCTATTTAAATAAAACCGGCCAAGTGCGAGTCGGACTCGCGCAAGGGTCCCGTACCATTATCTATAAAAATGGCAAAAAATCACGTTTGTTGTACGGGAGCCCCCTTTATTTTATTCTGTTTTTTAGTATTTGTTGTTATAGCGGCAACAGAAATACATCATCTGTGAAAATTTGTCTAACTATCACGGTTCATGACATACAGCCTGGTGACAGACGGACAGACGGACAGCGAAGTCTTAGTAATAGGGTCCCGTTTTTACCCTTTGGGTACGGAACTTTAAAAAAGTACATATTAAGTCTATGTTATAATCAGAAGCCTTATCGTGAGACTCGCATAGTTTACGAAAACTATAAAAGTTTTCGTTTCTTTCCATACATTTAGTTACAGCCGTCCAGCGCTGCGGATCTTGACTCTCAGGTTCAACTTAGCCGCCATAAAACAAGAAGTTGAAGTATAAGGTTCGATTTAACTACTGCATAACAAAAGAAAAACAATTTGTTACACTGCTCTGTGCGTAGTGTACTAGTTATCGTGGTTTTGTTTTTGGTAAGTGTTGAATACAATCATGAACATGGGATTAGTCTAAATCGAACTACATATTTGTTTTACTATAAAAACTATCGTAGTTTGACGAATTCATTACGGATGTAAGCGGGTACATATTTGATACATTTTTTTTTTACATATTATTACTATTATTTTTTGGAACATATTTGTTGATTACGACGTGTGTTGCACTCATAAAGAAACTTGATAATTATACGAGGGGTTCGAATGCTAATTCTTTTAAGTCATATCATTAAAATATCAAGCAGTAGTGTTATGGAGGTATTCCGCATCCGTCCCACTCGCCTTAGCCCAAAGTAGTTCGAACTCGGAAATTCAAATTAAACGCCGAAATCGTTCCGGATTTGTCCCATTTTTAGATGAACGCTATTCTTAAATTTTCACTGGACAGGATTTGGCGCATAACTGGTTAAACTCCTTAACACTATCGCGGCTCAAGACTCACATCTCCATCTGAACCGAACGCGACGACGACAAGGCGTCGATAGTGCAAGCGTTAACAAAACTGTCATAAAACCTCTGCGCTTGCATAACGTATCACACTGTGGTTCAACATTTTCTTCAAACCATAAAGAAAACAAGAAAAACATACATTGTTTTTTTTTCTATGCCTAGCCACCGCTAATGTTTTGATGTATCATCTCTGTCTCGTGTGAAAATTACTTACTATGCGCCTACGCAGGTCAAGGTTATGTAATTACGAGTCCGTTATTTATTACGTTAATAATAAATCTACTGGTTTAATGCGAAATTGATATCTGTTTTATTATAAGTGCGCAGCGTCGATATAATAGCAATGATGCAGTGAATGCGTTAACACGTTAAGTGTCCATGACGGTACTGTGCATTTTTGATAGTTAGGTGAGCAGACGGTGCGTTATTACCGGACGCATTCACTGCCCATTCGCATTGGTCCAATTCGTCTCACGGAGGCTGGGCAGCGAAAATGTTAATAATTAGCGACCTAAGAGCTGATCCCCAACCCGCATGTCCAGCGTGAGTCCCTCCATGAGTTAGAGTCAGAGTAAAAGTAAAATAATCAGGGGAGGTCTACGTCCAGCTGTGGACTATTATAGGCTGTTGAAGTTGAGCTGAGGCCTAAGACGACCGATGTGGCGCGGTGGGCGAAGGTCTGCCTGCGACGCAGGAGGTTGCGGGTTCGATTCCCGCCTTGGGACAAATGTGTGTACGATCTGCAGACATTTGTTCAGAGTGTTCTGGTCGTTTTCTATGTATAATAAAAAAAACTATTTATGTATTGTATTAAGTATATCAGTTATCTGGTACCCATAACACAAGCTCTGCTTAGCTTAGGGCTAGATAATGCTGTGTGAATTGTCCAGCATTATTTATTTAAGAGCGCTTACGCTCACGACAAATTTTACACGTTAATAAACGACACAAAACTGGCTGTTACACCCACGCGATCAGTATGCTATGAAAACAGCACGAAGATCCGGACGTGTATTAAACTTTTTTTGTACTTTTTAAACCTGTATTTGATAGCTGAAGCTTTCAAAGATCCTTGTGGATACAAGGGTTTGAATAAGGAAACGTACACACAGCAAGGCTAGTAATTTGCTAACGTAACAGACGTAACGGAATACCTAGCGTGTTATTAGCACGCCGGCAAAGTCAGGAACAAATAACAGTATTGGATGATTCAGTTTATTACTGTTTTGGACCTTCCTGGTTCTAGTAACTCGGTTAGATCAGCTATGTAATCGCTAGTTTAAGAAAAATGCAGGGCGATAAACGGCAATAAACACAAAGAATTTTCCAGAATATTGATACACATATTGAAATAATATTTTCGCGTAAGCACAGAATGAGGGTACAGGGTGAGTTTTTTCATTCAGCGTGACTGAGGTGAAGTCTGAAACCGTGAGAGTTATTGAAAAGTCAGTTCTAGTACATAATTATCTATAGGTACCTAATATTATAAACAGGAAAGATTTGTTTGTTCGTTTGTTTGAATTGAATAGGCTCCGAAACTACTGGTACCGATTTGAAAAATTCTTTCGCCATTACAATCCTACATTATCAAAAAAAAAAGTCAATAACTTTATTTCTTTAGGATTACAAAATAAGCACTTGACAAGTCAAATTTTATACATAAACAGCTTATAGAATATACCCGTGCGAAGCCGAAGCGGACCGCTAGTATAGGATATGTAGATAGTACTACAGCGTACCTTAGTCAACTTCATAGAGACCAGCATGGCTATTCAAATTCAGGTTCTTTGATTTGATGGTACTAAATAAAACTACTTTTTTGATTAATATCGCATCGGGTCACCTTCAGGGTCTTCGATCAATTATACCCGTATAATCAAGTGATAAAACTGAGTGTACCTACATGGTATGCACCTCGAACTTTAAAACTCAGTCTATGAAATACAGATCGAAAACTATTAGGTATCTTTCCATTAACACATCCACTGCCAAGCCAGTACGACCAGCAGGGGCGCGCCGCGGCGACGGCGCGGCGCCGAAGCGTGCCGCCCCGCCGCCGGGGGGTGGTGCGCACGGACACGTGGGTCCGGTACCAAGTGTTAGCGCAGAAGAGGGCATAAAACATGCAAGAGTCAATATGTCACAGCTGCGAAGATTACATAAAATTCTTTTACTATGTGCAAAAAGCCTCTAAACTGGTGAAATTTAGTAAAAAACACAATTACATTCCAAACAACTAAGTTGTGCGTGTGCAATGTGTGCATTCCACAACAAAAACAAAATGTCAAAAACCGTGTGCTACAAATACCTATGTTCATCATCATCTGCTTAGCTAATTACAAGGCAGGTGTATAACGGAGATGATGTATGTCATAGTGACACCTGTCAATGTGGCATATGTCAGATGCTTTGTAGCG
Source organism: Eupithecia exiguata (assembly GCA_947086465.1). NCBI lineage: Eukaryota > Metazoa > Arthropoda > Insecta > Lepidoptera > Geometridae > Eupithecia > Eupithecia exiguata. The sequence goes on from OX352246.1 coordinate 4,403,161, forward strand.
CTATTTTTTAATTAATTATAGTTGTCCAGTTTCGTATATAGCAGATGTTTTGTGATTGAAAGGTCAACTTACATCATCTATTCATCATCTTTCAAGGCACATTTCTAGGTTCTAGGTACGTTTTAAACCTCATTTTCTATTACAGGTTTTTCCATAAGTAGCTCAGACCTATTAAATCAAAGTGAATTATCATTCTCCCCACTTATTTTGAACGTTTTATGCACATACCTAAGGAAAAACTAACAAAAGGATCCAAGAAAATAAATTAATTAATAGGTACACCTACTAACTTTAAACTTTTAGTGCGTTACTGCGCCGCGCAGCGCCGTCACGCCGCCGCCGCCACCCCGCGCCGCAGCTGCAGCAGGGAAGCGGTGGCGCACGAGGCAGGGCAGTGAATGCGTCATGCATTTTTACATGACGCATTCACTGCCCAGCCGCTAGCATTTTTTTCCCTACGACTGCAAGCGCCAGACCAAACTACGTGTTTGCTCCTTTAATTAAATGTCAAGATATTTTTAGAAATTGCAGATGTTAAGACCTTGGTTAAGGGTTACTTGGTCGTAAAAGAAGTGGTTATGTAGGACTATAGCTAACATGCAATTTTAATTGAATTTTTTATATGAATTAACGATGAGACTTAAAGGTGAGCCTGTTTCTCACAAGAACCTGAAATACTAACCCAATAATTCAGTTCTTTTAAGTTGTTGTGTACTTTAAAACGGGACCTTGCTATAAATAAACTAGGTGCGTACTTACAGGTTTTTTACATTGAGAATTCAATGTCAACGTGTTCGCCATGTCTATTTTTTTAGTTCATCTTCGCAACATCGCAATTTTTTAATGATCGATAAACTTTCAATTTCGACTAAAACCTGACTCGGCGGTAAAATATACTAACTTATTTAATTTAGTGCCTTTTTGTATATTTATAATCGGTCACATGTCAACGGACCAGTTTTAAGAAAATCAGGTTTTTAATGTTTTGATACTTGCCTTTATATTTATGTTGTTTTTGCATCGTTTTCATTTTAAATTACATTAATAATAATACCAGAAGGTACATAAAGCAAAGACAGGGATACAGACACTAAAGGAGCAAATCAAATAGTTTTCGTGATAACTATTATCCGATTTAGAAACCAAGATATATTATGGCAACAATGACATTTATGAATGAAAACATACATCAAAACTGATAAAAATAACAGAAAACAACAAGGTAACAGCAAGGCTCTCTAAAAACTAAGACACAAACTTCAAAATAATCAAAATCTCACAATGTGCAATACAGCGAAAAATGTTTAAATTGAATTGGAAAACGAACAAGAGATTCATTAAATGATGAATGAAAGTTTTCAAAACCAAAATTGCTTGGACCTTCTGCGCTTAGCTTCGATGATACCAATGTCGTTTATTATTTGCCACCAATATTCCTTGGGTTAACTAAAAATATCCATGTTTTTAAATTCGGAGAAAATATTCTAAGGTTAAATTAAATGTTTAAAAAAAAAATTGTCATTCTTTTTTAAATTTTATTCAAATTTGTTTTAAGCGTTTCATAACTTGATTTATATGATAGTCAATTTGTTTTTAATCTCATCTCATCTCACTAATATTATAAACGTGAAAGTTTAGATGGATGGATAGATGGATGGATGTTTGTTCCTTTATCACGCCAGAACGGCTGAACGGATCTGGATGAAATTTGGCACAGAGATAGATTATAGTCTGGAATAGAACATAGGCTACTTTTTATCCCGGAATTCCCACGGGAACGGGAACTACGCGGGTGAAACCGCGAGGCGCTGCTAGTTGTACATAAAGTATCCTGTATTGCCCTTATGTTTAGTGAATAAATATGTCAATTTTAGTTCTATAAGGCTGTGGATTTTGTTGAATAAATAAATACTAGTTATTTTTTGTAACGTATAAGGATTTACGGAATATTTTAAAGTTTTTCAACATTTTGAGTAGGTACATCAGAAACAATGAAAGTATTGAGTGTTGCTGAGGAAAACGTTATACACCATTTACACCTCCGCGTAAGTGCTACTTTGCCATATCATTGTGCCCACATTTTTAACAGTAAACATAACGTAATTCGAGTGTGGCGTATCTCAGCAAACATTTCCCAATATGAAATGTGTCGCAATGCAAGCAGAATAAATAGTACAGTCAACATTACGTAGTGTAAGGTTTATTTTGATAATATAAGAATTTATAAGTTCATTTAAGTCGGATCGGACACCTTTTTTTATCTCTGGCAATATTTGTCAAAAATATCATATTTTTGTCGTTCAGTAGTTATTTAGCTATCTTTATTGAGCCTTTTCCGGTCCCGTCATTTTTGTTGTGTCAAATGTCATTGCTGAGACGTCAACCAAAAACCAAATGATTGTGTTCCTTTATACTGTTGAGACGATAGTATTTCGTCGAGTCGATAGTTTTGTCACCTTTTGTCTCGATCAGTTTTGTCATTATTGCTGAATCGTACTTTCTACCCTGCGCCAAAAGTAGTGTATTTCTTGATATGTTAGTTTATTTTAACGGGTTATACAAGGTGTATCATAATATGTGTACTATGCGAAAGGGGGGGAATTTCCACCCCCCCGGGGAACAACTTTTGTTCAACAACTTTTCGAATTTCGATTGGTATCTGTGAAAAAAGCTGCATCAAAGTTTCAACATGGACAGCTGATTTTTTACGAAGTGACAACCCTAAGGTCAGCTGTTTCTTGCACTTGGGACAATGACCTCAGTATGGTCACAGCTGACTAGCGAGAAAATGTATGTACCTACACTTAATACTTTCCTAACTCTACTTTAGATTTTAAAATTTTCTCAATACTACCCCTAGGTACTACCTACCTACTAGCATCTTATTATTATTACGCATTTACTAAATCGTCTAGTAATCTCCCGCCATAGCTGAAATCTACGAAGATAAATACCTACCTACCTGCAGAGGTTAGTAGGTACCTATAGGATACCCGGATAGGGTTGTCACTTTATTTAGGCACTAGGAAATTAAAACTTTTTGTATGGGAAACTGAAAATAGGAATTTTTCATAATCTCCCCCCCACAACTGATCACCATTGGGGTCTGAAACCCCCCCCCCTTCGGCGTAGTACACATATTATAATACACCTTGTATATACGGTTTATGTTTATCTTATACGGTAAAATAAACAAACATAAACACATATTAGGTAAGGTCATACAAAACCCTTAAAAATATCATAGTAGTTAAAATAGCGGAAGTACCAGTACTGTGCAAGTTGCTTATTTTTGTACTTACATATTTCTTAGTTTTCTTGGATGACTAGTTATCAAAACACAGCTTACCTGAAAATAAAAATAATATAGGTTAGGCTAAACAAAAGCCGTGTGGTTAGAATTTACACCACGCCAACTCTTCCCGCGGGTGTCATAAGTGGTGAGGCAAGGTGATCAAGGGATATCAACCAGGGGGCGGATATAGGAGCACCTGCAGAACAGATCCACCACTGAACTGCAATGCTCCGCATGGAGATTATGGCTTTACCTACCCCCCTATTGAGAGAAGCGCCAATAAAGCGTCTAAAAGGGGAGTACAAAGTCCAGCTGTGGGCTGCTAAAGGCGCTGCGTTATAGAAATGTATGCACTTCTCCTAGTTCAAATCAAAACAGTCCATGCCCTAGATAATCATCATGCAATCGGCTTGATCAAGCTTTGTGACTACAACTTCAAATGGCTTCACAATAGAGGTTCAGAACTAAACTTGCTAAACGTTCACCAGTTATGCTAATCACATTACTCCGACTAATATTATAAAAGAGTATGTTTGGATGTTTGTTTCGAAGGGCTAATTAGAAGCTTAAAGTTGTTACTACTTCGTTCACGCCCATCACTGTTCCTAGACACAGACCTACTCAAAAATAAAAGGTACAGAAATCGGTCTTTGATTAATTATCTACATCCCTTGACCGTCGACGGTCAGCAGCGTCTAGGCCGTGTGAAATAAAACCGGCCAAGTGCGAGTCGGACTCGCGCACGAAGGGTTCCGTACCATTATTTATAAAAATGGCAAAAAATCACGTTTGTTGTATGGGAGCCCCCTAAACATTTATTTTATTGTATATTTTAGTATTTGTTATTATAACGGCAACAGAAATACATCATCTGTGAAAATTTCAACTGTCTAACTATCACGGTTCATGAGATACAGCCTGGTGACAGACGGACAGACAGACAGCGAAGTCTTAGTAATAGGGTCCCGTTTTTACCCTTGGGACGGAACCCTAAAAAGGCGTGTCCTGGGATCCCTGACTCTGACCTGTTCCTCCTCCTCAACTGCGTCCAACTCCACGGTTGGACGCAGGCCTTCACTGATTATCGCCTTATTGGCTTTTATCTCATGGAGGGCCCATTTTCCCACGCTGGGCATCTATACCATATATTATATCCCTACCCTGCATACCCCAAATGTTACCTTATAAGAACCAGGGGAGGTCTAGATCCAGAAGTAGAGCGTGTAGGGGTGTAGTGACCGATATTATACACAATTGGGAATACATCGGCTTGACAGGACCCAGGTATTATTCCAGCTTCATCTCACCCACCAGTCGGCATTCGATCCACTGTCCGCCCGCACCGAATCCCGCCGTTCGGCTATGTCAGTGTGACCGCTGACTGTGACAGCTTGCGGCACCGCACCTACGGTACCGCGCGGTAGTATGAGAGCGCTCGGATAGTAACACCTTGACATAGGTACGAGATGACGTTATGTAGGCCATGGTATAACTTAAACTACCTAGCCATACACTACAGGTGGTATATAAAGGCTCACAGACTAGTAAACAAATTATTCCAAACCAAGGATATCTCCATAATCCTCTATACAGACTACTTAAGGATCCGGCAACAGCTGCTCGCAACTTCAATTCGTAAATTATTATGTTCCTTAATACCAAAAATGATGACTGAAAACTTTTTGTATTTTCGACATTGTGTTGTTATTCTGTAACTAGACAATATAAGCTGTGTTCCTTATCAAACAAAACGTAAGATAATGTCGTTTTTAATACAAAAATAATAGAACGAAAACATGTCATTTTCGACGTAAAAATCAGTGAAATCGCATTTGCATATTTTTCCTCACATTTTATTATAGGTGTGTATCAGAAAAAAACAACCAGGGACCTTTGAATAGAAAAAAAAACATGATTTGGTGGAAATATGCCCGAATTACAAATCATTTTGGTAGTACGTTTGTATGGGCAAATCATCTTCCGCAGGCCCCTTAACATCTTATTAAAACCGCGTGCAAAGAAGCGGGCACAAGCTAGTCTGAGATATGATCTTTAAGTAACATGCTTGTCACAACTGTCTCCAAATATATTCATACTATTGATATTGCATACGACACTCATAGATGATGACATAACAAAGCAAATGGGCACATAATATCATGGGTATTGAATCCAGTATCTTGAATTGAAGGTCGACGAGACACACTGAATGGAAGTATGTCATCTCGATGTCAGATGTTAGACGTAGATATGATGAAATCACTACGGTGTGTACGCATTGATTACGTACTGATAGTAGTAGTTAAGTTGGACTAGCTCATTGGGTAAGTAACAGGTACTATTCACAATAACTTCACAAAAGAACACTAGCTGAAAAGTATCTCGAGATGATTCGATAATTCGGGGTTTTCAGGAGAGCCATCTACTCGACTTGGCAGGGCCACATCCAACTAAGCTCCTTTGAATCTAATCCAAGACGAACAAGAAATCAACGGTCCTCCAAAAATCTTTGATCATAATCTGCATCTTGGATTAACTACGTTTTTTGGATCTTTGTATTGTTAACTTGTTTATAAAGAGACACTCTCTGTCGATACTAATATTATAAAGAGAAAAGATTTGTTTGTTTCTTTGAATTGAATAGGCTCCGAAACTACTGGATAAGATTGTAGTCGTCCGTATGAATTACAATACAATACAATTCACTTTATTACACACCAAGAAAATACAAAAAAATAATACAGGAAAAGATAGAAAACAGAGTTGCACAATGGGCGGCCTTATCGCTAAAAGCGATCTCTTCCAGACAACCTTGGGATGGACACGAAGCAGTTTTACACGTACAGACGGTGGCGTATTACTTAAATATACAATACATAATACTAAAATACATATAATATAAAAACTATCATTATGTGGCTTTGGCTTTACAAGTTATTTTTTTTCCTAATTTCTTTTAACTATAATCACGTAACAAGAAATTAGATCCGCAGAACAGATAAAGACACCTCATAAAATTATCCACGCCTTTAAAGCTCGCGCTAAAATAGTTTTTTTTTCTGTAGGCACGTGCCTTTTGTTATTTATGTATTGTAACGTTTTCTTTTTGTGGCTGTTAGTCGTTTAGTAAGTTAATAGAATTCAGACACGGCATACCATGGATAATCGCACTTTTCTCTATTACCGTGGAATTTGGAGAAATACATATTCTAATATGATAAAAACATTTACTACGGCCGCCGTGTAATATTGTGTTGAATACTAGCAGATTCTACGGGTTTCTACAGCGTGGCACTGGTAAAACAGTGAAGTAAATGAGAAACCACAACACATCAAATAAATAAATGATTACTTTGTGTCATTTAAAATTATTGACTATCAGTTTAACTTTAGAGTCAAGACGTATTAATAATAATGACTAATAATGTATTTTGTATTTTTTTTTATATGATTCGGTTAGAAAAAAAGGAATGAAATGAAAAATGAAAAGGTAACTGACACAAAATCCGGCAGAAAGATGATTGCCCGATATAAAAACCAAACAGGAAGTCGCATGATAATAATAATCAGCTTCCTTTCACCTCTTCCAAAATCAACACGGACTTAACTCAAAATTATTTATTTTATTATTAGAATTGAAGCGAACAAAATCAATAACATTTTGTTTCATATTTGATAATAATTACTATTTATAAAACTATTTATGTTCAAAATTTGACTTGTCTGAGAGCTTATTTTGTAAGCCTAAAGAAATAATGTTATTGAATTTTGAAATTTATCATCATCGTCATCCATCATCATAGCAGCCCTTTATGCAACCCACTACTGGGTTTAAGCCTTCTTAAATATTTCTCTCAGCCAGCTGTCCTGTAGGTAGGTAGGTAGGTCCTTTTGCATCCACGTGTGCTCAGCGACTTTAATAATGTCATCAAACCCAAGGTGCTTTTGAATATTTAAGTAACTTTAAAATTACATAATAAGCGCCATAACCCTCAAACAAAACTTTGCATTGCTGTTGTAACTTGAACTTAAATATAAAGATTGACAGGGTAGGTATAATTTACCCAGGGTTCATAAGACAGAGCTCTATGGCACTCATTCAACTTGTAAGTATAGGCTTAAATGACGACGCAACATCCGTCGTCATTTAAGCCTATACTTACTATTATCATATAAGATGTTGAAGCGGAGATATACGGAGTTAGCGAAGGTCCGCCTTGGAAAAAATGTTTGAACGATCTGCAAATATTTGTTCTGGGTGTTCTGGGCACTTATGAATAATAAAAAATATTTATGTATATAATCTATTATCCTACTAATATTATAAAGCCGAAAGTTTGTGATATGCGATATTTTTTTTGTTACCTGGGATCTCCAAAACTACTGAACAGATCAAGATGAAATTTGGCATACATTTAGAACATAGCCTAACTTAGATAATAAATAGATAACTTAGATAATAGGCTATCTATAGTATTCATTATACTGAAAATACGCGAACGAAGCCGCGGGTCGAAGCTAGTATTAAATGTATCAGTTATCTAGTACCCATAACACAAGTTCTGCTTAGCTTGAGGCTAGATGATGCTGTGTAGATCGTCTAGCATTTTTTTAATGGTAAAGCCTTCCAGGGCGGGCAGTCTCGACCAAAATAGCGATCGCATGGTGAACGACATCGGTTGCAAAGAAAATCGAAAAAAAATCGTTAAAATATGACCGGTAAGAACCGGTCATATTTTCACGATTTTTAGTATTAAAATTAAAATAAATCTACCATGGAATCATCGATATTGTATAGTTAACAACCACCATCCTTACGAAAAATCGTAAAGATGGCGAATGTTTCATTTCATTTCATTTCATTTATTGATTCGCAAACAATAACAATTGTGTCGGAATTTGGTACATAACATAAAAATATTAAGATAATAAATTACAGAACTAAAATAATACAATTCAAAGCACAATTAAATAACATATTATATCACAGTAATTACTTAGCTTAGGTTAAAAATGTCAAAATGTGATGTGTGACAATGTGATTGCGATCAAAAATTACAGTCCGATAAATTTGTAGCGATCGGTCGGTAGTCTGTCACTATTTTCTTTACTAACCTCCTTTATGCATCATAAAAAGTAAATTTTGATTATAAAAATATCATGGAAGTTGTACACACGTAATCACTAGCCGTGCGGCTAAAATATTGAATTGCTTTCGCCAAGGTCCTGCTGCCCATTCCTCTCGCGCACCCCGAATATAGCAATCGGTACTTTACGATCGTTATGTCGAGACTGCATCCCGAGTACAATGAAAATGCAGAGTTACGAAAGTAAAAACGTTGTAACATGTTTGGATGACACACTGAAATATGTGCGACACACCAGGCGAAACGAATATATACGTTGATGTTAATATAACAGAATATTGTTGATCTAGGGTAGGATCTAGGCATACAACGTCGGTTGGATTTTATATTCATACCTTCTAAGCATCATATTCACCAAGCCATGCAAACGCCTTCATTCACTGCACAATTTCCAGACAAACTCGATAAGCGACCCGTTTTCTTTATTGTTTGCTATAAATTGTTCGCCGGCAGCCAAGAACAATCACAATTATGAGCCCTAATTGCGTTAGGGAAATGGGAATGGGTATCGGTTTAAAAATTGTGTTTCGTCATGAGTCTCATCCTTTCAACTTACTAATATGACTGCTGCTTCCAAATCTAATTGAATATTTATCGCGTTCTTTTGCCATTCGTGTTACCATTAATTATACTTAAGTCCTTTTTAACCGTACATATCCTTATTGTACGTTTGAAAAGTTAATTACTTAAAATGTTGTGATGTTAGAAACATGCATAGCAGTTCAGGACCTAATCTTAATTTGTTTTTAATTTGTGATGAGTTGAAGTTGGTTGAAACTTTTAAAACATAAATAAACCATACCCACTCAATAGCGAAATAAACCGCTCAAAACAATAGCAGTTATCGGTAGCGATCATAGTCCAGCCTTAGGCTCTCCTATATGCCAGTTACTTTGTAGTCCACTTTCAAGAAATGCAGAATTATCTGTGATCGAGGAAGATTGATGGGCTGTGCGATCATAGAGGCCGATTTGTAAAGCAATGGCGCTGAATCACTTGGTTTAGTTGCATTACAGCTGGGTGAAATAGCTGCGTCATTCTGGCAACCCCAGTGCAATAAAATAGACACTTCGGATTGAGAAGCATTTAAGGTTGTTCGACGCGGGTTGATGCGAGTTTTTTTTTGTGGTTATTAATTTTTTCTGCGTTTCACAAGCAATAAGGTAGCCGAAATGTTATTTGCCGCAAATCGTAAACCCTTTCTATGAACTTATGATAAAACTAACTTTGATTCATTTGTATTTTGGGAGCATTAGGGAAAATGTTGATAAAAATCAACATTTTCCCCAGCCCGAACAAAATCTCTTATTTTTCCAAACGCACAAAAAATACCAGTGCTTAAAAAAAATTGAGTCTCAAGCGCGCCAACCCGCGTCGAACTACCTTAAATGTTAATAATGCTGAGATAACTCCATTTTTCTTTTCTTTCTTTCATTTCTAATAGGAAATTCGGCTTGGGGGACTTCATTTTATAACAGGCGTTCACTATTCAGAGACAAATGTCCCTTGGCTAACGTCACGATTGAACCAAAAATATAAAATAGAAAAAAACCTTTGATCTCCAGAATGAGCTGATGTTACCAGAACCTACTCGCCCATCTCCTGTAATAATTCCATCAACATTTTGTATAATTAATCCTTCCATAAAATAATATTGTGTAACCGAATCATATCCAGGTGATTACAGTAACGACTTTTAGAAGTGATCGTAAAACATAACGATCTCGCTCAAAATAATCCTTTAGTTCCACCATCTGAACCAGATGGCGTTAGTGCAATTGTACCTACTTTTTATGGCGTTTATGTACTTTATACGGCTTTTTGGTAGGTTCTTACTGTAACAATTTTAAGGGCCTTTTGTATTTGAGGAAAAGATAAATTATTAGTAATCACAATAATAACATAACCGTAAAAAAACTTGTATTTTCAAATGAATTTGCAGGCAGGGTACTATAACAACTTTTCGCATAAAAACTTCAAAATTTTAATACATCACCATTTCATGCAAAACGACACATGTTATACTAAAAAGCATATCTTCAAAAGGAACTTTTATCCACTTTTCCTGTCATGCAGGATACATAAACGTTTAATCATTAAAATAATTGCCATCTTCACATGAAAACACCAAAATTAGCAGGTTTCCTTCAATATTAATGAAATTTCCATGTAACCAGGTTAACGGGAGGTGTCCAAATATTACAGGAAGCCATAAAGAATGCACTAACTTTCTTTAAAGGGGCTACAAATAGATCCAATTAGAAGAACGCGGAAGATATAAAACAGAGCGAGACATTTTCGTGTCTATGGCTAATCCATAGCTGTCTTTGCTCTATGATAGATAAACCTTAATATTGAAGTACTGAGTTGCAACTGCAAAAATTAAATCAACCATACTTATTTTTTCTATGCTTTTTATTACAGTCTACAAATATGGCCTGGGTTCAGTGTGCCATAAATGCATTAACAGACCGAAACGGTAACAACTGACATAATGACGATGATGTAATAAAGTCCAAAACCAGCAAATATTCAGTCTAACTAAAAGCTTCTGACAGGAACTACCTAAAGTTCCATAAATAATCTTGGACCGTAAAAATTATATCGCATTGCATAAAAATGTATCAGATCGGATACCCGAATGCTTTCTGTCGTAATAAATGTTTCCGAATCGAGATGTGTGTTGAAATGAAATATGATCCGTGAAACGGCTTCGATATTTTTCTCGGTAGTTTTGATGTTCTCTTGTCTGATTGGTTGGTTGAGTTACGAGGATGTCTTGTCAGTGCAAATCAACGAGCTGTCAAAGTCAGTTTTTCCGGAGTAACGACTGTCTTCAGTTTTTGCTCGAACTTTTTACTTTGTTGTACAAACATCATGGTCATCGATCGAGGACTGGAACAATGCTTCTTTCAGTAAATTCAGTTGTTTTATGTATCTGATTTTTTTAAATCACGACCGAAGGATACACCATCTTTAACAAAACACAGGAAGAAGAGAGATTTTCCTGAATGTAGATTTTTAGCACTAAATTTCGTATTCTCCCAAATGCTCCAAAAATACCAGTGAATCTAAGTTGGTTTTATCATGTCTTCATCGAAAGTGGTTTACGATTTGCGGTAAACTACTTTTTCGCTAGTTTTAATGCTTGTAGAACGCAGAAAAAATAAACACAAAAACCAGTAAAACAATTGAATCTCGCGTCAACCCGCGACGAACCTTAAAGGCTAGTTTTCCCATTAATTATGTGTAGGTAGGTATGTCCCATATTTAGATAACTAAAATAAGCGAATTGATTCAGAAAAAAATAATGATTAGCGTGATAGAAAAATCATCACACAAACAAAGTTAGTTCGATTTGTAGAAGCTTTAACCGACCAATATTGTGCAGTCTTGAACTATTTATTACATTTAAAATGCTTTGGCCCGTGAAAGATTTAGCGTTAAAACCATTAACAAAAATATCTTTGAAGCTTAATCAATCACTGGGCAAGATTTAAAAAGTCGACGTTTCTGTCACCAATTAGCTGCAACTTCCGTGTCCGAACGAGCTGTTGTCAAATCAAATTAAAAAGAAACAAAATGATTTTTCCCGCCATTTTCCTGTTATAAATCTTGCAGCGCAATCCGGAAGGAGATGATGAAATTCTCATTTACCACGAAAAATAACACACAATAATAAATAGAAAATTATTTTTGAATAGGCTTTCCATTTCTTTAAAATTTCTGATTAATCTGGAATGATATTTGTCAACAACCAAGCAATTCTGTTAAACTTAATTTACAGAATAACCAACTGCCATTCCTTTTGACATTTGACCTCAATCCGTCACAAATAAAACCTCTTTTCATTCGCTCAATTTGGATTTAGAACATAACCTTTTTGTTTTTAGGAAATTGATGATGGCGTGGTATATTTCACGGCGTTCTTATTTCGATTTCATCGCTTATGGTATAATGACTAACATTTCGGTATGTCGTTGATTTATCTAAACCAGAGCTTATGATTGTACCTATTGCATCACAGTAATTTAGATTCATGCCACGGTTTTTATTGTGGGTTATTACGTTGAATGAACTGATATAAATTACTTAATACCATAATATGGGATGGGTTGGTTGGAACTGCTTCGCGAAGTTACAACACACAGATTGGAATAACTAGTAAGATACGTTATTAACTTCAGCTTAGGTAATTATTTTTATGACCAATTGAATTTCATAATACCTTAACCTACATAAAATGCAATTGAATTCGTAATCAATGTTTAACCTAAGCTATAAAGCTTACAAGAAGAATAATATGTCAAAATATTGTTTGGTAGGAGGGTCAGCACTTGATTAAAATAAATAAATAAAAAAATGCTGGACCATAGGCTATTCGACTACATTGAAAATAAGTGGCAAATTGTTTTCAGCCTAGTCAGTGACAACGCGCAACGTAACAAAGCGCAATCAGGGGATTTTTATTAAAAAATATGCCTATTTTATGTAAAAGAAACGGGCTTAAACTTACAAATTTTTTGATATACGATCACGTGATCGAAAACGCTCTGCGTTTGGTTGCATCGCTGATGACGTCACACCTATCACAGGTTACAGTGCGTACACTTCACACTACACCTAACAAGAAGGATAACCCTTCTTGTTAGGTGTAGTGTGAAGTGTGACGTCATCGAGTCATGTCGCCGGAGCCATGACAGAGATTATCATTTTGGCGCGCCATTATTAAATTCAAACTTTCGTCGGTCTAGAGAGTAGACATGTCTCGGTTGCAATAAAAAAATGTTTTTTTTTTAATATATTTTAGTAAATTTAGAACGTATAGTTTTTTTTTCGTTAACTGTAACTTGGTTTGGTACCTACTTACAAATAACAAGTTGTACCCTGTATCCTTAAATTAGTACTGACACCTCTAAGTACTAATCTAAAGACAGATTAGACACAACATGTCCAAGGATAAAAGTAAAGTACCCACCGTTATTTTCGTCACGAAAGGATTAGAAGAAAGGATGTGGATAGAGGCAACTTCAAATACAGTCAAAACACATACAGCACATTCCGAGACAAATGGGAAGTACCTACCTTGCCCAAAATAGACGCCAAGCACTAAGCTAAAAGTGTCACAAACCTTCTTCATCTTTCGGGTGGTGAAATTTAGAACTACACTTCTAACTTCTAATGTATACCGGCAATAATAAAAAGCATAATGATAATCATGGTATGAATCGAAAGCTCCTAAAATTCTGATTAATACTGGATTTATTGGAAGAGCCTCTAAATAATAGGGGTGGAAATGTTGCCATGATTGTTTCACTTGTTTTAAGACAAAAGTCGATGCAAGCGCCACTTGTGGACTGAAAAGATAAGTTGGCGCTGTAACGTGTTAATGATCTCTCAAAGTGACATATCAAAGAGTGGCTCGTGACAGGTGATAATTTTAGATAAAGCTACTTAGTTTATTATTAAACTATTTTAAATAAATATTCGTGGGAGGTTAATATCCAGACAATCACAAAACATTTAGTCTTAAAATGAAAGTTCGCGTTGTTGTCGCTCCCGCTTCACGTCCCGCGTGTTTGACGAGCAGTTTAAACGAAGCTTAACGCATTCACTGCCCAGCCTAGGCGGTGCGAATCGCACCGTGCGACCCCTGTCGGGGCGCGCCGCCGCGCCGCGCCGCCGCCAGTAGGACATGTGCGTCGTAGGCCATGAAAGAGTTAGAGCCTATTTCGAGACCAAACCAGCTAAACATTAATTAATTGCAGTTGCAATTTTCATTTTGCATGCAATATCAGCAGCACTCAAAGCTTTACCACTCATTCACTAAGCTATAGAGATAATCAGTTTATGCAAGTGTTATGTAAAACCATTAATTACCTATCTATTAATGAGTAGGTATTATGTAAAAGACTTTATTTAGGTACTGTGCTTATGTATTAAGTACATGTGTGTACTTACATTCACTAACTATCATACGCATACATGCAAAATGCGAACACATTTTTAGTTCTCAGATGTCTGTCATCTCTCAACGACGCCGTGACAGGAAAGTAAAATCCTCTAGCATCTACATTGCTCTACACTTTAGTACTGAGTAAAAACTAATAGAATTACACAAATAACTTCCCTACTTCCATAATGATTAAATAATTATGATAGACACGCCAAGAAAATTCATTATAACGTGCACGACGATGCTTAGTTAGGTAAGAGTGGTAATGCTTCAAATAACTAAGCTCAAATTACTTTAGATTAAATAAGAACGCTAGGGTACCTTTCCATCAGTGATGTGCTATCATTTGAAACTATCATGCTTATTAACATAGAAATCATTTACAACGGGATATTTACGATGATTCGATTTCTGAGTTCTCCAATATTTCGGCACAGTTTCATGCGCCATGATCACGGAAGAACTAAAGTCACTGCGAGTTAGTTTTTATTGGCAGACATAGCGATCTACCCTCATTCTTTGTAATTTGCTACGAACATTACCACTACCACCACTCAAAAATCGAATCATGGTAAATATCCCGTTCTAAAAGAATTTCAAATGATAGCACATCACTGATGGAATGATAGCACATCATGTCTGTCCCATCAGGCTTAAAGTGAGTAAGAATGTTTTACGACAAGACCTGTTACCAGGTTGCCAATAAAAATCTGAATCTGATCTTATGAGAGTGAGGTAATAGAGAGTGCATTTTTGCGTCTTAATATTAATATATTTTCTAAATTTATGTAGAATGTTACAAAATCTCCTCCAAGCACTAAAAAAAACTATATTTGTGTTGGAAGAACACCAACGTTTCATCCCTTAACGAGAGGTAAGGTTCGTAGTTAACCCGCTTACATCCGTAATGACTTCGTCAAACTACGATAGTTTTTATAGTAAAATAAAAAGAACTACTTAACTCAAATGATAGTAGGCACAATTATAGTGAGTTTAATCGCCCAGTTAAGTTTCATTTTCGACAGGCAAACATTAAAAAAGTGACAGTGTGTTAAACCAAATTTGGCAGCTACTTGTTACATGACAGCTGGTTAAATTAACGGAATGAAACGAACTGATTTCGAATCGGCTTCGATTTACAAGCATACGTGATCATAGTTTAGGATCAAACACAGAGACGCGAGAAAAATATCATCGTAATCGATAAAATTTACCGAGGGGTTTGCCCTGAGGAGTTCCCAGTGGGAAACTCCTGAGGACCTTCTCACGCCTTCGGTCTCTTAACGACCATGGACAAGCACATTTCGGGTCCCTGAGCCATGGTAATAAATGAGTAGGTAATCGATAATACATATTTAATACATATTTTGAATATCATTGATAGCACGGTTAAAATTAGTGATTTATGCGTGTTAGAAATATGACCCTAGGAAATGTAGGTTCTCAAAATTTTAAAATATAGAATTAAACTTTTATGTTGACTGTACAGTACAAGGACGTTGAATAATATCCCAAAAAAAATCGCCGGGACTTGATCCCGCGACCCTCCCTCAGTGTGACACACAAACTCCTCACTCCCACCACACCACGCGACACTCCCAATTGCGAGAGCTTACACAATAACAACATAAACCTTAGAACAAGGACAATCGGAAGTTGTGAGATATCCAACATAAAAAAAAATAGCTAATCGAATTGAAAACTTTTTCGATAATCCAATTCGCCTTAACTCACGTGTTCGACAAATAGATCATCATCATCATCATCATCAGCCTTTATCAGTCCACTGCTGGACATAGGCCTCCCCTAATGAGCGCCATCGCGCCCTGTCTTCAGCTTGCCGCATCCAGCATCTGCCAGCAGTCTTTCGCAAATCGTCATCCCACCTGGTCGGAGGGCGTCCTACACTACGTTTGCCGAGTCGCGGTCTCCACTCAAGAACACGTTTACCCCAGCGGTTGTCGGTTCTTCTCACAAATAGATCACCAATGATAAATCGATATCGTTTATCCATTGGTGATTTCGTTCCCATTCACTTGTTTCAAAGTTGCCCAATATTGTCGGTATGGTGTAGGAGTCAACATCAATAGCATCATCAGTTTTATTGTTAAACTTCTTTTCAATTTCACAAGAGTGGGTCTACCTACAAACGTGTGTGTCAAGGGCGGGATGTAATTGAATTGTAGGTAGTTGTGATCATGATTGGTTATCTCGCGGCCTACGCGAAGGTAATGTTCAAGATGAAGACTAAGGCCCGTATTATGAAAGCATGCTCAGTCATCGAGCTCTGCTTGAGTGATGCTTATGTCTAGTTTTGAGTGAATACTAATTTTCAAACAATGCTTGGGAGCTCATGTCAAAATCTACACTCACTCAAGTAGCCGTCAAGAGCGGATTTCCTCCGTCCACGCCTTCGAGTAACTGCTTAGACATATTATTGAACGGTTACCAAGCATTACTTGAGTAATTAACGCTTGAGTAGAGATCACGTAATGACTGCTTAAGTAATGCTTGGGGAAGCTTTCATAATACGGGCCTAAGTGTATAAAACCCTGCCAGTGCAACTGTGCGATTACGCTAATCTCCCATTCCCATTGAATGGGTCATCCAAAGACACCAGTGTCCTCGAAAACACAAAACCAAAAGAATCATTCAAAACGTTCCACAAATGACGAAGATAAAATACTTACGTACAGCCATCGAGCTAGAATGTAACTCGATGCATACAGTCGAACATAAGACCTCCTCCTTTCATCGAAGTCGGTCAAAATTGCCTTGAACCCTAAAGTGAGGTATTCCGGGTTCGTCCCACTCGCCTAGGCCCAAGTAGTCTGAACACAGAAATTTAACAACGCTGAAATCGTTCTGGGTTCGTCCCATTTAAGTCTATCACATAGGCACACGTGTAGGTAAGGTACTCCTAATAAATATAACTTTCATTTTCTGCGTCTACGCCCTGTCATTGCAACGTGTAGATCTATGGGCCCTTTAGGGACAATATCACAGACGTATTATGCCGGGTACAGACGAAGGCTAACGAACGAACGAAAAGTACCAGTGAGTGTGGACGTCATTGCGAAAAAAAGCGAGTCCAAAAAAGGGCCTTCGTTCGTCTTCGGCCGTGCTCCGGAGGCTGTCGCTACATCAAAGCAATATGGAACGAACGTACCGATTGTCAAATCTCAATCGTTTGCATTCGCTCGCTTGGTCTGTACCCGGCATTACATCATCGCCCTTACGGCTTATTATGACGCATTAGGAACAATTCAGCTAGCGATTACCTACATACCACGTGTGGTGTGGTTATTGCAAGGAATATATTTGTAGCACGATTCTCAAAGTACCACTTTATGTAAGTTCTCAGATGTTAAACGAACCATTTGACACGCTCTCTGATACTCTCTTTACTTTGAAAGCTTGGAGTGCCTCGTACATACAAATACTCAAGTCTGCAGTAGTATAGGTACATTCATTAAAATTTGACATGATTGATTTTAATTTTTTTTTTCATTTCATTTCATTTATTAAACTATAGGAACATTGGAACACTTTGGAAGATATGGACATTCGGCGGAGTTAATTTGAGGTACCTACTTAGTATAAACACTAAGTCTACTTTTCAATAATTAAATTTTACAATAAAAACATAAGAAATACAAATATAAATAATCAGATTTTTTTAGGTCAAGTAGGGCATAATATCTGCCTGTCAAGCGTAGTGATTATGGCTTTCCCTTGTTTGGGAAAAGCTCTTCCAACAGTGGACGAATGTTTGCTTATGAGGCAGTCAGTACAGTGCCTACTAAGTTAGCACTTACTTCAGTAGTTAATACCTTTGGTTGGTTTAGGTACTCAGAAGTCGACCGTACAGCACAGTACAGCGATCGATCAGCAATCGATATGATAAAGACCCGATATCGATGCAGCAGCATGTCAAATCAATATGCATTTCGTAATGTTTGAATTGAACAGTGAAAGTGAGATAAATATCCAGGACCTGTAGGACTAAGTGGCTAGGTTTGCGTAGGCTGGTCGAAAGTGAACATTTGATTATATTAGACCCTGCTAGGGAAGGAGTGAAAAGTCGGACTCGGTTGCTGTAAAAAGCCGGATGTATAGTTATGAGTGGCTCCGGTTTGCTGGCCGAAATCTAACATTAACTTAGAGATCCTGCCAAGAAGGAAAACAGAAAGGAAAAGACGGATTAGATTTGAGTTAAAAGCCTGATCCAACCTGTAAATAGCCACCTGCAAATACTGCTGGGTCAACGCCTCACAAATTAGGGAATGTAGACGCTTATATTAGATTAGGTTAGTCGCTTCTTACGACATCCACGGGCTGAGTTGGAAGGGTCGATTCTTACACCGCAACCGTGACCGGTTAAGACGGATAGAATTTCCAAAAACCGGGTTAAGCTCAACACTATTGTCCCACCTTCGTATGTCGCTAGTCGCTATCTAAATGATCTGCATTTCTTGTTACCATTCCTTCTACGGATCACCGCATTGAATTTAATATGGTTCACTGTTACTTACCATAAAGAGGCTGACATAGTTATTTTAGTGACGTTTGAAAAGGTTTTTTGACAGACTGCCTCTGATGAAGGTCTACTAAGTTATTCCTTTACTAGCTGTTTGGTACGAGTAGTTCAATTGACAATCGAATAGTCAGGTCCTAATGCTGAGGTGTTCCGTATTCGTCCCACTTTTTAAAGGCAGGCTTTAGTACTGTCGACCACAAACTTTTCATGTAAGAAGCCTATTTGTTTTCGAATTTTTTATGACAATCTTTTTTGTTTATGAAGAAGTTGTAATCGCTTTTGTTATTGTTGGTCAACATTGCGCAGATATTATTCTACAGTTTTTACTTAGGGTTCATTTTTATATATAAAAATATATAGAAGTGGATTTTACCAAATGCTTAATTGTTATTGGTAAGTCGACAGATATTATCGACAAGTCCAGTTCCGAACTGTTAGCTTATTTCCGAACATGCTCTGGCAAACAAGGAAATGATATAATATAAAGCTAGGTTTACACATTTCCAATGCAGTGTCACCACTTTTCAAGCCAATGCAGATCTTATCTGAGTTCCTGCAATGATAAAATAATTACTTACCAAAATCAAGAGTTCCTGTCATTTTCGAACAGGTTGACAGAAATTTTATTAACGTGTCGAGATTTTCAAGTCTACCAAAGTACTTAATTTATGGAAAGGACATTAACTGGCATCCGTGTGTGACTGTGTGTGATTTGACATAGCAAAAATAATTAAGATTGGCTAGTCTTTATTGAGACTAGCCACCGCCGCCGTGGCCGAAAATTCGATCATCATCATCATCATTGAGACTTTTTCTGTCATAAAATAGTTGACTAGACTGAAAAGACGGCGCGGGCGCTTGAAAAATAAGAATCTCATAAACCCTGAATGTGGTTTAAGCCATTCTAAAAAAATCGGTAAAATATGACCGGTAAGGAAAGACTTTGCGACCGATGTCGGTCGCCATGCGATCGCTATCTTTGTCGAGACTGCTCGCCCAGCCTTTTATTCTTTATGTAGTGTATGCATTCCACTCTGTGTGTTTTTTTCAGGTTTAAATCAATGGTACTATTCAAAAATAAATTATTTTGGTAGTTTTTTGTAAAAAAAAATAGGTTTAGTCTCTCTAACTTAAGTTAATGACTCTTTTGACATGGACACCGGCGGAGTTGTAGCAGCACCGACAGCGAGCCATGAAATAAGAAGTTGAGTTATTTGAGTTCTAAGCAAAGCTTTTCAGGCAACGTTCAGTTAAGAATTTGTGATAATAAAAAGATTTCATGACCGAGTCGAACTTTACAATTACTTCCCTTTATAGGCAGGTAATTGTGAATGATCTTGCTGCACCAAGCTTGTAATTTGAAATATAGAAGCGTAGACTGCATTTCAATATTTCGTAATTGTAACGCAGCCTTACAAGATTTGTGCAAATAACAGCACTAACTGATACCGCTTTCCTTCCATATTGACAACATGACGAAGCGCAACTAAATTATAGTAGAAACGGGAGCTGAACACAGATTTATTGTTTGTTTCAATACTGAATCCTTAGTATGGCTTGTGAATATTTTACGAAAACTATTTTCGTTACCTCCTACGTTTCACTTAATGTACGAGATAACGAAAATAGTTTGCAGCGACCCTACCGGCTAGAGAGGATTTACTTTCCGATGACGACGTCGAGGATAGATCAAAGTGGAGGAAACCAATAGGGAAAGCAACACCATATTTGATAACTAGCTGGGAAGGGAGAGAGAGAGAGAGATGAGATGGATCCAATAGTATCAAACGAACGTTCTTGTCCTTTGTTTCGTGGCTTTTACCGACTATTTGCCACAATTCTGCCGATTCGATTCGATTGTAGTTTTTGTAATGATTTCGGGTGATTCGAAGCATTTTTGTAGTAAGTACAAATTGCTATGTCAGCGGTAGTAAATGAAACGCTTATTCCCAGTAGTTATGTGCTGTAGTTCTGTACAGAACTACTGGGACAACATTTGTCCCAGTACTTCTGTGCATCAAAAAGATATTACAATTGGCAAAAAATATTTCTTCATTTTGGTATAGTGCAAACTCGTACTAATCGCTCTGATATTACCAATAGAAGAAAGCTTATTCAAAGGTTGTTCGGTTGTTCCTGAATCCGATAATTTATAACGTCAAAGGTTACACAAGAGCGACGTTTATTTAGTTTCTGTCGAAGAAATCAGGAGATAGGTTCACTCAGAGTAAGGCACTACCTTCATTGGCGAGTGAATCGCCGGCGATAGTTCTCATCCTACCACATGCACACTAATTACAACACTTAGACATATTATAAATGAGAAAGTTTGGATGTTAGGATGGATGTTTGTTACCTCTTCACGCCAAAAATACTGAACGGATCGGGCTGAAACTTTTGCATCCACAGATAATTCTAGGCCTGGATAAAAACAATAGCTACCTAATTTTTCTATACTAATAAACAGGAACAGGAAGAATTATAAACAGGAAAGATTTGTTTGTTTGTTTGAATTGAATAGACTCCGAAACTACTGGACCGATTTGAAAAATTCTTTCACCATTAGAATCGTACATTATCCCTGATGAACACAGGATATAGAATATACCCGTGCGAAGCCGGGGCGGACCACCCCGTTAGTATAATATGATATACTTAATAGAGACCAGCATGGCTATGCAAATTTAGGTTCTTTGATAAGATGGTACTAAATAAAACTACTTTTTTGATTAATTTCGCATGAATTCGGGTCGCCTTCAGAGTCTCTGAGAGAATCCTAAATTATCTCTGATGAACATAGGCGATAGAATATACCCGTGCGAAGCCGGGGCGGACCGCTAGTATCACATAAATCAGTTCCCATGGGATAGTAATTGAACAGAAATCACCTTTAAACGTTTCAATAGAAACAACGCGTGCGAAACCGCAGGTAGAAACTAGTATTATAAATGCGACAGTTTTGATGGATAGATGGATGTTGGACCTAGAATAAAACATAGGATACTTTTTATCCCATACATCAGTTCCCATGGGATGGGTAGGATAGCAAAAAACCCTTTGAAGAACTTTGTAAATTATAATTTACAAAGTTTTTCGCAACTTCGTACGCATTTTCTATGATAATTATCATAGAAAATGCGTACGAAGTTGCGGGCTACTAGTAAAAGTATTTAAACCTATCACATCAGACATCTACTTCCGTCTGTACCCCAAGCACAAGCTCTGCTTGCTTTGAAGCTTTAAAATGCTGCTTTTTAGGGTTACTGGTAACATTACGTGAACTGCAGGTTCTGCCCATCTTCACAAACACGTTTGTGAAGACGCCAGGTCTAACTAAATTCTTAAACTTGGTATTGGTAAAAGGTACCCCCCGCAATTCAATAATCGTTCGTTGGAGAGGTTTTATTTGAAACTCAACTCCTTCATTATTATTTTATTCTTTAATCCAGTTGTCAGGGTCAAGTCCATATCATTTGTACTGCGCTTCAGTTTCTAATCTCATGGCCGCTGGGGTAAGAAACTCTTAATCTGTTTTTTGTAGGCATCGCCTGTGGTTTCCTGTCCTCGTTACTGGAACCTGGTCTAACTTGTTTCTATCTTCAAGGTTCTTCTGTAGTTTCCTTCCATCTGTTTAGATGTCTTTGAAGCACCACACAGGCTAGTTTCCTATAAAAATCTAATAATTCCGTCTGTAAGATTATCAGAAGATATCGTACACGTATTTTTTCTTTGGTCAATGAAACAAAAAATTGACAAATAAACAGCGCGTCAAAGTTTGGGTGTGTCGCCCGGCGTGACGTCACGCGGAATTTTAACTGGATATATCTTCATAATTATTTCTTTAATTATCAAAAGAAGAATACCTGTATTTTGATAATCCAACTGACGGACTTATTATAAATACACTTAACACTATCACTATTGTACGAAGAATGATAACCCACAATTTTTTTGCTAATTTTCTTTGTCAGTAAGTAATTACTTAGTTATTACTTAATTAAGCCCATAGACAATATTCTAGAACATAGAAGGATAAGTGTTTGTCCCGAAAAACTTAATTTAACTGTAATAGAGTGGAGACCATAGGATCTTCGTTTTCTACTCATAAATCTTGAATTTTCAATTAAACCTTCAACAACTTAACATGTTAAGGGCACGAACTCATTCCGCTATGGAATTCTCAATGATGGCCAATTAATTGGACAATAACTTATGTGTCCAGTCCAGAATGTTCCAATCCAGAATGTAGGTCCATTCTAGTTGCATTTCGAAGTGATTAATAGGTGTACCGGAGATGTTAGGTATTTGACTGGGCCTGACTCAGGCAAAGATAAAATCTATGTTCGAGCCTGCAAATTATATAACAAATCTGAGCAAAATAATTTGATTATTTAAAAAAAAAATGACATCGAATCCCTTATTTACACTGTTTTTTTAAGTTTTTCGGGACAGATACTAATCTCTCGGGGATAATTTTATACAACCTCGGGATCATGCCCCATGAAATAGCAAAAGAATTTTCCAAATCGGTTCAAAATTGACGGAGAAATCAACGAACATACAAACAACCGAACATAGAAACCTACTTTTTCGAAGTCGGTTAAAAAGTAAAATCCACAAGCTTGAAGTCGAGATAAAGATATTATTTTAAACGGTATTTATTGAAGAAAGTACCTTATATCGACAAGTAACTACCTACCCTATTTTTGTCCCTGTTGTAATTTCTTAGTCAGCTTCAAATGCATCCTTGTGCATAGTGCATTATGCAAAGCAGTTACGTATTTAGTCTGTCTGTATGTATGTACCCTAGATCGGGTTTTTGGAGCGGCATTCCAGACTGTACCACAGGAGATCGGATGCCTGACTTTTTATGAGATCGTGCATTTATGAGCGAGACGGTACGAGTATAGTAAGGTCAATATAGTCATTTTGGTGAAGTATTCCCATTTAGATCACCAATTTTAAGGCAATCGGTCATCAATCTATGCTTGAGTTACATTTTTATCATAGAAAATCTTTACTCAATCATAGATCGGTGACTGAGCAAGCTTTTATAATACAGGCCTAATAGTACCACATTTAGAGCACCTATTTTATGCTCAATTTTCTAGTGATGGGGTTTTGATATAACTAGCTTTTAACTTAATTAACTTTTTCAATAGGCTACTTGACTATACTAAATAAATTATTTAGTATAGTCAAGTAGAGTCAAGTTAGAATTATTTAAAATAATTCTAACGTATTGTCTGATAAAAATAATGCAAAGTGTAATTAAAATTTCTTCAAGACTAATACGACTGCGTATTAGTTATAAAAACTAATTTTAAGGTTTCAATAAAATAATGGCGCGCCAAAACAATAATCTCTGTCATGGCTCCGGTGACATGACTCGATGACGTCACTCCTCACACCACACCTAACAAGAAGAACAATACGCACTGTAATCTGTGAATTCTATCTAGAATTTGCACCACCCAACCACGGTAATGTTATCTATACAGTATAGTAACTCGGCCCTGTCCTTGAAATAACTACCTACCAAAACAAAACAAAAGCACGCGATAGGGCTGCCCGCCTGCAGTATTTTAATTTCATCTAGGTACCTACCTACTTGAATTTCTTTCTAGTTTTGTGATTATATATTTTAATACCTATATATATAATAAATGATAATAAAACCGGCCAAGTGCGAGTCCGACTCGCGCACGAAGGGTTTCGTACCATTATCTATAAAATCAGCATAAAAACACGTTTGTTGTATCGAAGCCCCCCTTTAATATTTGTTTTATTTTAATTTTATTATATATTTCTAAGCTGAATATAAAACTAAAATACCTTATTTAAATAAAAAATTCTCAAATTGCACGCTTACTGCTTACAACATTTTTTACCTATTGAAAAGAAAAATCAATAACTTATCATTCGTAATGACAATTCTGTCAAACAAAAAAAAAACATTCAAATTAGATAAAGAATAGTTTCATACCAAAAAGTTCGTTCGTCACTGCGCAGCGGCGCGCGGCGCATCCCCGACTGGTTGTACCTACCACGATCCCGCCCTCACATGAGGTGACAGTTATGACTCATGTTCCGGCCGTTTGTATGAAGACAGAATACTGTATAGATAACATTACCGTGACCCAACTATCGACTGGTATCGTAAGAGGTGACTAAAGGACATTCACCGGGGGGCGGGCAGCAGCGCCTCCTGCTGAACAATTCTACCACCAACTGCAATCCCCAACCCGCATGCCCAGCGTGGGGATTATGGGTACTACCCCCCCCCATGAGATAAAAACCAATATGGTGCCTATCACAGGGGGAGGCCTGCCTCCAGCAGTGGACCAATTTGTGTTTAGGATTTCCCTTTCTCCGATCCCTTAGCAAAACTTTTTTTTTCACTGAGTTAGTATTACTAGTTTTTTTTAAATGTTTTATTCAACAAAAGAACTCGGGTGATTTGTGAGCAAGAGCACTCGTTCGATACTAACGTGTATTTAATGATCCCGGGCCGGATGCAGCGACTGATTGAGATATATAGGAAGTAGGATTAAGAAAGCCATGGTTCAGTCTTCGATAAACGATAGGTAGCCTTTCAGTTATTAATGATAATGAGCCTAGATAATATACTTACCAATTATGGCTTTTGTATAAGTCCTCATTACGGATGTAAGCGGGTTAACTACGAATCTTATTTGTGTTGGAAGAACAAACAAAAAACACAAAAGTTTGAATTCGTCAAACTACGATAGTTTTTATAGTATGTATGTGTACTCTTGTATCCGCACTGAGACTCAAGTTGGTCCATTGTACGTGGTTTCTGCTAGCGCAGCCAGCCTAACTCCATCCAGAAGCGCAGAATCTTCCTGGGGTCTTCACAGGCTTTGTTTTTATAGTAAAATAACATAAGTCCTCTTAAAACATAGACCTCTTAAACCAACATTCACAGTATAGTACCTACTAGCTGCTACCTAGTATATTTCCGTCCAGATGTTTAGGTCCGTTTAGATCCGTTCAGCTAGCCGTTCAAGTGTGAAACGGTAACAGACAGACAGAGTTACTTACGAATTATAATAACACTAGTTTCTGCCCGTAGCTTCGTATGCGCTTTTCCGGGATAAAAAGTCCAAGTACACTCACAACGTCTAGGGCCGAATTCTACTAAATTTATCGCTTCACCATTACATAGCTGGTATTGTCTAAGTATGACAAATTTTGGCATTATCATGATAAAAGAAACTACACATGGATGCGTGGTTGAATGAAACCAATCTATCAATTGTTATATCTAGATTGTTTTCAGCAGTGTGCAGTTAGCTCAATTGTTCCAATTGTAAAAACTGGTTTATATATTTATTCTATTATTTGATAGTAATTTTCTTTGATAATAAAGTATGTATATTATCTATCAATCTCTTCGTTCAAATATTCCGATAAAATTTATGGACTTTTAACTATTAAATCAAATTTTAATGAACGCTATGTTTGTGTACCAAGAGAATGAGAAGAGTCTTATTAACGACGAAACGAAAAACAAATAAAACCGACCAAGTGCGAGTCGGACTCGCGCACGAAGGATTCCGTATCATTATCTATAAAAACGGCAAAAAAATCACGTTGGTTGTATGGGAGCCGTATTATGATAACTTGTTCAGTCATCAATCTGTGCTTGAGCAACGCTTTTCTATGGCAAAACCGTCACTCAAGCATAAATCTGTGACTGAGCAAGCTTTGATAATATGGGCCTAAAACTCATTTACCATCCTGTCCGGCCTTGCCTAGCTATAGCCACAGAGAGAGGTCAATAATCCCGGCTAAATAAAGACACGCTAAAACTGATTAGTTTAACTTAGTTAAATATTCACCGTGCATAAGTGGTACGTGAGCTTTATACATAAGATCCTTGAAATTAAATTGGAGTTTAGTACTTGAGTAGGTACTGGTAGGTAGGTAGGTACGTTATTTCATGGTGGTCTTATGGTAATACGTGATAAATTTTATTGATTTGATTTTACTTGCAAACATCTAAGTAGGTATTTATTTCTTTTAGACCTTACGGGACTCTTGGACACGTCACAAAATTCAAATTATATTAGTAAAACTAGGAAATAAAGTGATAACTATGATTTTTTCTTCACCTCTATCTCTTTGTGGTAAAATAAAGAAGCGAACAAGAAACCTTTACATTGTTAGGTTGTTCGTTTTCGAGTTGGAGCAACACTCGTCCCAAGCTTTTTTATCCTCTCTAGATAATCCGATATTTTGTAGCAAGCCTTTTTACAAAGGATATATTTGACAATTTGTTTGAATTTATTGTCAATTTTTGCAACTCACTTCTACAACTTTGTTGTAGAAACGTATACATTGCCCTTTTAAAAGATACATTACTCTGTGCAGCCTAGTTCAGCCGTTTCGTTGTGAAACGGTAACAGACAGACAGAGGTACATTTGAATTTATAATTACACTAGTTTCTCCCCGCGGCTTCGTACGCACTTTCCGGAATAAAAAGTCCTAAGAGCCTATGTCCGTCCCCGGGATACCATCTTCCTGCCAAAATTCCCTTTTTCATCCCGGAAAAGCGCGTGCGGAGCCGATGGCTAAATTAGTAAATAATAAGGCATTCACAAAGCATTTAATTGTTGAGTGAACAATGTAACTTTTGTAGTGTAAGTACAATTAAGTACATTATTCAAATAGTACAAGCTCAGAGTAATTAAAACAGTAAATTAATATATCGCTGACTATTAATAACAAAAAGTATTTAGTCATAAACCCTAATAACTTCCGTCCTAACACCTCGACATAAAAAAACAATAGTTTGTTGGCAACACAAAGAGCAATTATTATAACGGGTATTACAAGAACCCTGTAAGCTTCTGATATGTAGGTGCCATAATGTGATGTAACTATTACACTCGGCAAAGATGAGGTTGGTTAGACAGGGCCCGAATTCTGCCAACCAATCGCTTTACAACTCGTCCATCATCATCATCATCAGCCTATATTAGTCCACTGCTGGGCATTCAGGTACAGTTTATAAATTTTTAACTTAATTTTTTTTTTAGTTTAATTTTTTAACTCGTCCATAGATGATAGAAAATCTAGAAAGTGCGTGCAGTGGTACTTGCACGGAGATATTGATAGATTGGTTTCAACCCTTGACACTTTTTACACGCGTCCGTAGTTTGTTTCAACAAAGGTAAACTGCTAAACTGCTACAAAGTAGACAAAGACCAGTCTAGCGAGTCGCGGTTTAATGCGGGAATAAGGAGCTGCTGCCTCGCGTACCATTTGTTGGTAGAGATTCTCAAAACTCGAGCGTACGTTGAAGGCATAAGAGACATACTCTCTTAACGTACGCTCGAGTAGAGACAGTAAACGGTGTGTCTTTTCTGTGTTACCTCATCTATAAATCAGCATAAGTGCAAGCTCACATGCGCGTGGGCAAGGCTGCAGTGAACTGCAACTGTATGACATTTAGATCAACTGAGGGCGGTATTGTGGCTGATGTCATTGACACGTAGCTCAGGATAGATAAAAGCAGTGCTACTAGATAGACAGATAGATGAATAATTTATTTTTCGTCTGCAGACACACATATAACAAAGTAATAAAAGTGATTTTAAACTACTTAGGTATTAAATTAGTCCGTGCTACACGCAAAATGTGAGCTAATTGTCATAAGATAGTAGGAAGGTACGTGGGGTAAAAGAAACAAATCCAACTAGGATAGTCCTTACTAGTTGGATTCGTTTCTTTACACGACATGTTAAAATTATACTCTCCACCGCAAGACTTCAATAAGTTTGTTTCTGTTGATTTGTTTGTGTGTCTGTAATTTTATTCTATGTATCTATGGGTGATGTTATCGCTAAGCGATAAAGCCCTTAAATAAATTAAAAAAAAAAAAAAAAAGACTTGATAGTACGAGCGAACCTAGCGTGTTTGCTTGTCAAAGTAAACTAGGACTAGATCTCAGTACTTACGGGATTCCCGTCGTTAAAAACTCGAAATACATAAAATTCTACATTTTTTCATTGGTTCCTTCAAAGTGAAAACACAATTAAGAAAAAAATATACGATAGAAAAATATCATGAAATTGCACTGTTTTGCACATAATTTGGTTGAGATCTTAGGAACCCTGCGGTCTATTGAAATGAATTATGTTTTGATTCGTAGGTTATAACTAATTACTTGGTTTCCTCAGATAGCGTTTTCTTAAGTTTTGTAGTTCCACTTGCGTCGTTCCAAAAACGCATGCTCTGTCCCGCTCTTACGAACGTGAGTTCCTATGCCTATCCTTTTTATAAAATCGCGCCCTCTTAAGTACTTTCTGCAAAATTGTCTAATCTCAACTAGAAATAAAACATTTTATTGATCATGTTTCCAGTTTTTTTGGGTGAATTGCCCACTATCCTTTTTATCCACGCTTGACTAGGGTCTAAAATCTCAGACAGAATTAGAGATCGCATTCTTTAAGTTGTACTAAAATCAAAACATAACGTACTCAAACACACCCATTATCTTTCGGTAAACCCCGTTCTAGAATACTATCTTTAAGTACAGACCAAGAGACATAGACATAGACATTCATTTATTTGCTGCTGCAGTACAAAACATAAGTAGGTACATAAAAATATAGTTTGAGAAAAAAAAAGTAACAGTTTAACATCGAGAACATAAACAATTTCACAAAACATTTTTCAAAAAGACTGACTGTGCCGTGTTACAGCAGCAAAAAGGTCTCGACTCAGCATAAATGCCTTACCACTCAAGAGTAGATAGGCGCTGATATTCTGCCGAAACCACCATGATCACAAGACCCTGTGAGGCTTAAGATTAGAGTAAGTAGTGTTATGTGTTTAATAATAGGTAGTTGTTGGTTGTTGGTAAGAGACCATTCAGAGGCTGTCAAAACAAAACAAACAGAAGTAAAACAAGACAATTTTCTTGAACACGAAAGCAGTAAGTCATAAACCAGTAATTCTCAGTTCGTAAAGGGCTGTGATGCGTAAAATGACTCATTTCTTGGGTACCACCGCTGGGCCTATTCAACCGTAGGGACACGGAACTAGGAAAACGAAATATGAATGCGTGGACCGGTAGGGTAACTTCGTTTCAAAAATGAAAAAAAAAACTATTTACAGAAATAATTGTGCAAAGAAACATCTATTTCCATAATACCGTTTCGCTCCTTAACTATCAAGCACAATATTTTTAACTAGCAGCGCCTCGCGGTTTCACCCGCGTAGTTCCCGTTCCCGTAAGAATTTCGGGATAAAAAGTAGCCTATGTCCTATTCCAGACTATCTATCTCTGAGCCAAATTTTATCCAGATCCGTTTTGCCGTTCTGGCGTGATAAAGGAACAAACATCCATCCATCCATCTAAACTTTCACGTTTATAATATTATAGTGAGATGAGATGAGATTGTCATCACAATCACCGTATTATGCAATAAAATACCAAGGGAACCGAATTTATTTTTGCGAATAAAAATGTTCTAGTTAACAGATACTAAGTAAAAACTTGATTTTTGTGCTTACGCCGCCGCTCTGCTCTATCTCGCTCCGATAAAATAAACACGAAATCATGCCTATCCTTTTCAGAAAATGGCGTCACAGTGCGCCTAAATAATACTTATTTTACATACAAATAATAACATAACTAATGACAGCCAACCTTCTTTTTACACGTCTACTTGTAGGGTACAGTTAGGGTTCCGTACCCTTTAAAAGAAGACTCTATTACTAAGACTTCGCTGTCCGTCCGTC
Source organism: Eupithecia exiguata (assembly GCA_947086465.1). Lineage (NCBI taxonomy): Eukaryota > Metazoa > Arthropoda > Insecta > Lepidoptera > Geometridae > Eupithecia > Eupithecia exiguata. The sequence continues at coordinate 4,433,875 of OX352246.1, forward strand.
TGTCTGTATGTCTGTCCGACTGTCTCCAGGCTGTACCTCATAAACCGATAGTTGACAATTTGAACTGTCTAACTATCAAGTTAGAGAGTTAAAATTATAACAGATGATGTAGGTATTGCTGTTGCCGCTACAACAACAAATACTAAAAAACAGTATAAAATAAATATTTAAGGGGGCATTATATATCATATATTTATATACAACAAACGTGTTTTTTTGCTCTTTTTTCTCGATATTGATAACGGCAACCGGTAGGCGCTTGAAATATTCACAGAATATGGTATTCACTTTAAAAATAAATAATTAAGTTAGGAGGTTAACGGTACGGAATCCTTCGTGCGCGAGTGCGACTCGCACTTGACCAGTTTTGTTTTAAATTATTTTGTACACTAGACATACCGTACCTATAAGGCGTGTTATGTTTTTGTAAGCAAACCTAACCTAACATTGATAGAAAAGTTATTAGTTATATAGTTATATTATACTCTTATTAGTTTAGTGGACCATATTTATTTATTTATGTCCAAGTAACATTGATGTAGAATTTAATTGATGTGGTATTCACTTACCTAATAGCGAGCCATTATTGAAGGAAGCTGCCGGTATAGACCTGAAATAAAAAGTCACATTGTATTTTTTTCTGGACAGTAACGAATAATTTCACTAATTCAAAATTGTTGTAACTAGTCGTAATTTTTCTATAGAATTATGTTGTTTTTTTAAGATTGACGGTATAGTATTTATACCGTCAATCTTAAAAAAACGACATAATTATATTTGCTGCAATAAATATTTGTTACTTTTTTTTTAATATACCCGTGCGAAGCCGGGGTGGACCGCTAGTGTTAAATAACTTTAAAAGCATTCAAAACTATTACCCCTTAGAAGGAGCGAGTAAATTACGAGGAGATACAAATCAAGTTATCTGTCATTCATGATGGATGCAGCCATCATTCAAAGGATTTCCTGTCTTTAGGCCAAAACGGTGACGACTTTATAAAGAAGGACCAAAGAATGCTTGGAAGTCCCGATGACATACTCTACTCTAAAAGGATATAGAAACGCGTGGATTCACAGATTACACTATAGTTTGTACAAGTTTTATTTTTACTTTTTTAGGGTTCCGTACCCAAAGGGTAAAAACGGGACCCTATTGCTAAGACTTCGCTGTCCGTCTGTCCGTCTGTCGCCAGGCTGTATCTCATGAACCGTGATAGTTCGACAGTTGAAATTTTCACAGATGATGAATTTCAGTTGCCGCTATAACAACAAATACCAAAAAACAGAATAAAATAAATATTTACGGGGGCTCCCATACAACAAACGTTATTTTTTTTTGCCGTTTTTATAGATAATGGTACGGAACCCTTCGTGCGTGAGTCTGACTCGCACTTGGCCGGTTTTATTTATTCTAGTTGACCTGTTAGTTTGTGTTGGACAAATCTTGCAAATGAATTTTAGATCAGTTATCCGAAATTGAAATTTGGCAGACTTACGTAAGATCGGTGACAATACAATGTCATAGTAGGTACAGTCAGCTGCGAAAATATGTATACACTGCCATGTTTTCAATTTGACTGAATAGTAAGTGCATGGTAATTTTGATAATTTATTATACCGAATTTTGACAAGTACGATGAATACTTTGTACGTAAAATGTATGCATCGACTTTTATTTGAAAAGTTCTGAGTAAAATAAAAGTGAAAACTTGGGAGTGTATACATATCTGAGCAGCTGACTGTACCATCGAGCTGATCTGAGGTTGAAAAGACTTAATCCTACCGATTTTGGGTTCGATGGATTTGTCTTCCCAAGAACTATGGGTCCTAGATAATTATCAAAACTAGGAATTTTAAAGTTTTTTTTTTAATTTAAAATGTATTAATTAATACAAGAGTATTTTCGTTCTGTCACAGTAATAGTAAGAAAAAATTCTAATAGGAGTCAGTTTATAAATTAGTCTAGCCGTTCGTCTTATCTAGAAGATAGAGAAAATGACAATCAAATAATAGAATTAAATTAAAACTAGTATTTACAATTGAAACAATTAAGCTAACTGCAGACTGTTGCAAACAATCTACAGGTAGCTCAACTGATCCATATCAATACCAGTCGGAAGCGTGCCCAAGACGCTAGCTGCATTGCCCCGCATCATTTTGAAGATAGATCACATAGACACATCCAATAGACCTCCATGCTATGGGCTACCCCAAATATCTGCACGACCGAAAGTGAAGAAGATTTTTTTCTCTTCCTCACTAAATGGCAACCATTTGAAATTTTGCTTTCCATGTGTGGGGATACCCGTACTTAGTTTGTCATAATCATAACTCTTCATGTATAGGTATCAAGTTACCCTATTTCACTCTTTGGAATTTCAAATGGCTGCTATTCAGTGAGGAAGAAGTTGACGCGTGACCCGAGAGCTGGTGAGTATCTGGCGCAGCGCATGCGGGGCAATGCAGCCAGGGTCTTGGGGACGCTTCCGACTGGTATTGATCAGTTCAGCTAACTGTTGATTGTCTCAAATCTGCATAGCTGAATTGTTTTAATTGTAAACTAAATACTAGTTCTAAGGTTTTTATTTTTTATTATAGTACTCTGGGTAATTTCTCTGGTTTATTAATTTCTTAGATACTAGTTCTAATTTGTTTTTATTATTTGGTTGTTTTTTTCTTTGTTAATAAAGAAGTTTAGAAACAGGTATATAAAGGTACTTTCTCTGTTTTGTCTGGTAGAGATCGCTCTTTAGCGATAAGCCCGCCAATTGTACATATTCTTCCATCTTTTATCTTTGTCTGTAATATTAATTTATGTGAGCAAAAAAGAATTTTCTATCTATCGATCTATTTTTCTTTACTCATAGGAATATGGATACTTTCTATACTAGTAGGTAGGACAACTTAGTTAGAGTACTTAGTATTTCTATCATCCAATTAACATTTTCGTATTACTTCCACAATAACTTGCATGTTTTAGGGCACTACAGCCGTTTTAGTTATTCTAACCGCAGTGATGACCGAAGAGCTTGCATTTGGCACTTTGCCAACTACAGTTAACGGTAACGTAATGGCACTTAGTTTAGTGTCATCTCTGACTAAAACTTTATATCACTGAACGCAATTAGTATAACCGGCAACGTACCTACTTGAAGCATGGAATGTGCAGCAACGTCATCTCTCATGCTGTCCAGCTCAGATCGGATTCGAACTGAGCAGGACAGCATGAGAAATGACGTCATTCTCAATCCCATTCCATAAGTATGCAGCTTATAAGTATCGAAAACTGTAAATAGTATACGTGGAGTAAACCACCAAAACCGGGCGAATGGAATTGGATACAAATAATGCCTCTTCAGCTCGGAAAGGTGTTATTTCCATTACAGTAAGAACACCTACAGGCAGTATCCATTAACACTCTCATTGCCACCGACGCACATGAAGTCCCAGGAAATGGACTACTCCTTTTGCGCCTGCAGGTCGCACGCACCGCAGAGGCATGGCAGTAAATGCGCTAGGTATACTGAATCAAAATTTCTCGCAATCTTTTATGATAAATAATAATATATACGTATGTTGTGTATAATATTGGTATCTATGTAATAGTTATGTACATAGAATATATATTTTCTAACAGTATTCTATTTACACGCCACCGTCTATACTTTTTCTATCACTTCTTGTCCATCCTAAGGTTGCCTGGCAGGGATCGCTCTTAGCGATAAGGCCGCCCATTGTACATTATTTGTTATTGTTTTTGTTTTGCTGTGATATATGTATTTTGTAATTAATTGGTGTGCAATAAAGTATATTGTATTGTATTGTATTGTAAAGCTAGTGACTATGACTACAACTTGACACGAATGTGCCAAACAACGATCCGTTAATCGCAGTTTATTTCAGAACCTCCTTTTAAGCGTTTTATTAATTTGCCGCAAAGTTATTTCTCTGTAACTAATTCCAAGAATAAACCTACGCGATGCGTTTCTGTTAGATCGCTTTGAACAGGGGTTTTAGCTTCGGTTTTTTTTGTCACTCTGTACTTGTTTAATGACCTACCCCATATCACATCATTGCATACAATAGGATATAGGTTTCTCTTTGCCCAGACGTCTGTGATGTGTGAGTTGACTAACATAACTACAACTTCAGTGCTTTCACGCATAGCACTAATACGAATAGGAAAATGAGACTCATTTATCGCATTTTTTGGCTGTACTTCGTTTAACTTTGTGACTACTACCATTCTAAGCCTTTTTTGTGGGAGACATCAATGGTTCTCGATTACGTTTATCGAATGTTTTTTGTGTAAACTCAGACTAAGGCCTCTGAACGTGATGGATGACCTTCGAAACCAGAGCTAGGACTTTGGTGGTCCTCCTAAAAAATTAATAATAGTTTGGGGTTAGAGAACGGTGTGTGAATTTTCCTGCATTAGGTATATATTTTAAGATGAGCACCTCTAATCGCTTTCGATCTGTTATCATGAGGGGGTAATAATTCCAGAATCCCACCGCTGGGCATGACGGTTGGCACAGGAAGATGCCATTCCCCTGGTGAATTCCCTTAGCCGCCATATATCCATATTTTGTTACAGGGTGAAACTTGGACCGGAAAGAGTCAACTATAAACGTGGGCTGAATTGGTGAAAATGACAACTAAATTGTAATAAATTGAACATTCCACATGATACCATGTCAACCCACAATATCGTAGTTAAAACTCTGATATATTATCTAAATGGCTTTCCCCATTAGCTTGATTGTTTTCTGATAAGAAGTGAGGAGTATGAAACTCGAGCGACCAATTGATTGTATCTTTCGACGACACTTCTCTACGACAATAACATCTCTGCAGAGAATTTACTCGACACTATAATTGCAATGTCTCTATCTGCTTTAACACGTGCAGTATCCGAGTCTCCCAGTGAAGCATCTCTAATGAGATTTCAACGGTACTGGGTTGGTAACCATAACCACTGCACGGTAATCCCACATGCTCATTATAACTTGACTAGGAAACGCTTTTGACGATGTCTCCCAGACCTGTAAACCACTGTACGCTAATTCTACTTGCTTATAATAACTTGACTAGGAGACGCCCTGGACTTCGTTCCTGTTATCATCATCGCGGGTCTTCTTTAATGCTTTCAAGCCTCCCCCTATTCTGCGATTTTAATACAATTTGAAGACCGAAGCTTTTAATATAAGCTCGTTTCGAATTTTTTATATAGCTTTTTTCGAAACAAGTAAAAATAGGCGTCAAGTTTTGAGTTTTTTTGTTTGTCTAGGACAATACTTAAATCTTTATTAACAAAGAAAATTACAATAAAATAATAGAATTCAATGAAAACTAGTATTTACAATTGAAACAATTGAGCTAACTGCAGACTGTTGCAAACAATCTACAAGTAGCTCAACTGATCCCTATCAATACCAGTCGGAAGCGTGCCCAAGACGCTAGCTGCATTGCCCCGCTGTTTAGCAATGCTGATGCGCTGCGCCAGATACTCACCAGCTCTCGGGTCACGCGTCGCTTCGACCAGACGCTCAGATAATTTTTTGGACAATACTCATTCTTAAGAAATACAATTTGTATGGGATCATCTTGGGATCATCCTCTATCTCTAGAATAGCAAAAGAATCATCCAACGGAGAAATCGTACGAACATAGTATAGCGTCCCAGAGACAGGAAGACACGCAAAATAATATTTTTGATGCAAAAGATACTAAAGCACTTACGGCAAGGTCGGCAAGTCAAAATGCTGCCAACGTAAACCTGGGTATGCAAGCCACAGCCACACCGGAAGTCAAAACTCAAATACCTCTCTCGTCAAGCAGATTCCTGCCGAGTCAGAAGTCGGCTAGAAAGACATAACCCTGGTCTTTAATCGTATGATCCCATGGCATTCTCTCATGGCATTATCCTTCCCAATCTACACACCAGTTATAAATTCGCTATGGCGGCTTACTAAAGTGATCAACAATTGTCAGAAACTTGACAAAGCTGCGCCCTCAACCCAGATTGTACCCCGAGGCAGTCGGTCAGTGTGAAATCTAGCAAATCGCCCATCGCTTGGTCACGAGGCGTGCTGCGAAATGACGGATTGGCGACGCTTTCTTTAGTGAAATTATTGTTGTCAAATATTTCTTGTTCCAGGCATTGTTTTCTTCTTTCACATCTTCACACATGTGCCTTGGTAAATAATTATATAAAACATTAGACTTAATATTGAACAAATGGAAGGTCCTCCTCTATTTTTGCCGTAAATTTTTCTTAAACCATTATGAAAGTATCTGTAAATACTGTGGCATATCCAATTAGAAGTTATAATAAAAAGATCATATAACCCTTTCACTACACCTTTTCACTGCAGAATAAATTGCTTGGATGCGAATTTAAATTTTACTGCTTTTATTTATTTATTAGGTACTTTATGTAATCGTAATGTCAACATAAAACCATGGTTTTCGCTGTGCCTAATACCAAAGACTAGAAACTAAGCTATAACAAAATGTTGTTTAGTTTCATCTTCAAGACATTTTAAGATAGGTTGTGTCAAATAGAACCAAAAAATTCCACTCTACTTTTATTGTAAATACCGGTAGAGGACAATCTCGGGGTCTTCAAATCCAGAGCGAATAGGTTCCTTCTGGGAAAGCGTGCTCTATCTTTTGCCAAAAAGGAGGTAGGTGCCTACCTCCTTTTTGGCTACTCTAACCTAACATAACTCCGTACTCCGTACTTTAAAACCAACAGAAGACACATGCATGATCAAAGACAATGAAGAGAGAGAAAATTTCTGTCTGATGATGGAGACAGATGGTGGAACTCCTAACCCTACCGAGTTTGGGTTTGTTGGATGTCTTTCCAAGCACTTTGGTCCAACCTTGTTTATAAAAGTTTTTTTAATATAAACAAATATTTTCCATTCAAACTTAAGTAGTGCGCAACACGGGTCTAGCAAAGATGCACCAAGTTTACAATTTATCGAACAATATTATAAATTTTATCGTTTCCCGATAGCAAAAGCTTCTATGGCATGGCCATTTCGAATAACTGTACCTTATATTGGCAGTAACCCCCAATAAGCAGACTGGATAAAGTTCCCAGCTTAATTTTATATCTAACTGCAGTTTATTGGAATTTCTGACAAGCTTCATTGCTTATCAGAGTTATCTCTCAGAGGTGGCCAACTGACCGTTAGTAATTGAAATTAGTAGATGGGAGTTCTATTCTGAAAATGCGCAAAAGATGTTTAGTAGGTAGAGCCTTAGTGTAATGGTGGGTCATATTTTCCGAAGTCGTGTGTCCGACCCATTAGATGAAAAGCAGACAAAAAGGATGTTTTGGATGTTTTCTCCCCAAGCTGTGCGTGCATAGATTGGGGCTAGATGATGCTGTATGAAAGTACTTAACCTCTATGAATAACTTTTGTCACATTTCAAAATAATAGCAACATCATGCTTGCCAGCCAAAGCAAAAACTTCTACACTCCGATTAAAAACGTGGATATTTTTTGTAACAAAGCCCCAGGGAATATTGGTGGAAAATATTTAACGACATTGGCATCATCGAAGCAAAGCCTTGAAGCTCGAAACAATCTTTGGTTTTGAAAGCTTTCATTCATCATTTAATTGATTTCTCGTTCGTTTTTTAATTCAAAATTAGACATTTTTTTTGCTGCACATGCGTTGTTTTAGTTTTCAGTGATAACTGATAACCTTGCGTTGTCTGTTATTGTTATCAGTTTTTGTTAAGTTTTCAATTATAAATGTCATAAAATATCTTGGATTTTTAATCGGAGTATATGTTGCCAGCCTACAACAGACATTTCGTTTACAAACATGTCAAAGACAAAACAATCACGTAAAGAAATATACAAGTTGCCTGTTAAATAAATAAAGGTATCATACCGGATTCCATGTTTATTGGATTCACATCAATAACTTGATGTTAATAAATCGAGTTTAAGTGTGAATCTTTATAAATGGTTAACAGTTATAATACTTATATTATAACTGTTGAATGAATTATACATATGTTAGGTTAAGGGCAATGGGTTAGCGTGTTAACACATTCTAGTTCTGAGATAATAAATTTGATATTAACAATAAACAAGTCAAAAAGCCACAAGTCTATTCGCAATATTTAAACTATTTTATTGTTACATATTTATATCCCATGGGAACTGATTTATGGGATAAATAGTAGATTGTTTTACAAGGGACTAAACCATCCCATTATATACGAGGTTGTTATACTCCCGAGCGTAGCGAGGGAGGATGACAAGACCGAGTTATAATGGGTGGTTTTGGCCCGAGTAAAACACTCTACTTTTCACTTCGATTGCGAGAAAATAAAACAATTCAAAATTAGACAATTTTCAGAAATTTTATTAAAAATTAAATGTGCAGTTAGAGCAATTTTGAATGTTTAGTGATATGTTTTTCCCGGGCAATTTTATTTCGGTTCTCTGTGATTGGGATGTGTGTGTAATATTTTGAGTTGATTGTTGTGGAGTAAAAGTTGGAGAGACTCGACTCATGCTTGAGTTTCGTGCATTATTAAGATCTGAGTGCGGCTTCAGCTGAGTTGACATATTCATCCAATCCCGCGATGTAGATGCTTGGGGTTCTGTAATGTTTGGTAGAATATTGATTCCTTCCGTAATCCGCTGCGTGACGTGATACTTGTTTTGTATAGAGTCCTCTATATAACCTTCAGCCACTTGATCGGACCTCCATCCACCGTGCCGTTTTAATGTCGTTATATTCGCACCCGAGTCCGCCAACAGAGTCGCGGATGTTCTGCGGAAACAATGGCCCGTGTAGAGTTCCGGATTTGGTAATTTTAGATAAGTGGCAATATCTTTAGGCATGTTACCAAATTTATTTTTGCCTATGACTTGCCTTGTGCATTTACCATTTTGATAATTTAGAAAAAATCTTCTCGTTGAAACATTAGTGGGACGTAACTCCTGATAGGCTTTAACTATATTAAGGTATTCTCCACTGATGACAAATTTACGCTCTTTGTTTGTTTTCGTGTTCGGCAGACTCACAGCTTGTAGGTTTGTATCCGTTTCTACGTCTTCTAGCGTTATATTAGCAAGCTCTATTCCTCTGCATGCACCGCTGATTCCATAAATTAAAGCAACCTGTTGAACAAAAAAAGAAGTGTGTTATTAATCGTAATAACCTAGGTACATAATTTAGGTATGTAGGTAGGTATCTATTTATTTAGTTTGAGTTGAGTACATAAGTAGTAGGTTACCTTTGTTGCCAAGTATTGTTTATTTGGAGCGTTATTTAAAAATGTTTCGATTTCTTGTGTCGTCAAGACTTTAGATTTTTTTGCCTTGTATCCAGTGGACAATTTCTTCAGTAAAGCCGTTAAATTTACATATTTTTTAATATCGACGTCGTGTCTCGTTTGTAAGGGGTCATTCTTAACATTGAATATGTGCTCCAAAGAGTCGACGATTTGAATTTTTTCGATAATTCATCAAAATAAGTGAGAAAAACCCCTTCTGTAAAAGAATCCACACGTTTCTCATCTCTCCATTTCATAAAATTTTCGTAACTCTTTAAATATATTCCACGTGATTTTGTCGGCAACAGATTCATAATTATTTCTTTGCCCTTTTCTTCCATTTGCATATTAGCATCTTCACTATCACTTGATGACATTTTTCACGTTCACAATTTGGAAGTAAAAGTCAGGAAGTTAAACGTAAAAGTTTGTGATTTGGAATGAAGAAAATTCTAGAGATTTAGCGCCAATACCATCTTTTTTTTTAAATCTCTATTAAACCCGCAACGAAACAGTTCGCATTCTACCGTGAAGGGAAGAATCAAGCTTCATAAAACATCACCAAGAAGGTTCTATTTTCAAAAAAAGATTGACGGAGCACCAAGAAGTCGAGTTTTTATGTAAGAGAACGAATGCTTTGTACTGGCTGATGATTTTAGACAAAAATTAAAAAGAAAAATTACTTTTTAGCCCGAGGGATTAAACTCGAGTTTTAGGCCTGCTAAGCTACACTATTATGATACACTTTTCGAGCAAGAGAAGTGAAAAAGTCATTTTATTCCAGGCCTAGAACTACCTGAAGGTATGCGAAATTTCAGCTTCATTTCATTTTCAACTTTCGTATTTAAAATATCAGTTTGATTAGTGTGATGTTTGTACGATCTGCAGATATTTATTTGTTCCAGGCCCGTTAGCACGGGGATTGTTGTCTAGGGTAGAATAGAGAAAAATTAAGTCACTTCGTCATCGAATGCATAAATTATTTGAAATGCATTTCTTCAACATCAATAATGTACGCAATGTATGGCGATGCAATGTCATTATTGTCTATTCTACCCTAGACAACGATCCCCGTGCTAGTTGTCCAGGTGTAATGGGTAAAAATAAAAACTATACTACGTAATACTTAATGTTATAAATTAATCAGTTATCTAGTACCCATAGCACAAGCTCTGCTAAGTTTGGGGCTAGATTTGACCACAATCTCACCTGATGGAAAGTGAAGAGGTGGCCGACGATGTATCACGAAGGCCTATAAGATACCTATTCACTTTTGTCTTGAATAGACCCAGGTTGTAATTGACGGGAAAAACAGCAGCAGGGAGTGTGTTCCGGACTGCAGCGGTACGAAACTGCTACTGATACGAGCTCTGTGAATTGTCCAGCATTATTTATTAATTAAAATCTTTGACGCAATTGCATGTTGCTTACGATGCATTGCATTGCAATGATGTCAAATTTGTCCCACTTTGCCTAAGCGAGTGTCTATGACAGACCATGACTGAGTGACACATAAAACTGCACTTTTAGACGTACCAAAATATTTAGGTTCCCAATTCCCATGGAATAATCTCGATTAACATAAGAAATGAGTAACCGTTGTTCTAAATACATAAATGCAGAAGTTTTAGGTTGAATTGCATAGAACCGGTAGGCCTATGGTCTACGACCATTTGGTGGTCTTCGGTTCCGTTACAGTGTCATTGTTACTGCACGCGGGTAAGTGGGTTAATAGGCACATTACTATAAGATAGAGTTACCTACAGATTTCGAGTAAGTGTTGAAAGGTAGATAACACAGAAATAGTGTAAGATAAGGATAAGCTTAATTTGAGATTTGGTGAACGTACACCGTAATTAACCGAACGCGCCGAGGAAGTATAAAATCGTACGAACTTAAAGAAATCGTTTATTCGCTTAGGGCTTAGAACATGGGGACATTACGTAAAATAAAATATTTCACGTAATATCATTGAATTAGAATAATTATGTAGCCTACAAAAATTAAAAATTAAATTTAAACAATATTAAGTAATAATACCTAATGCAAAAAAAACCATTTTATTTTCTTTCTATTTAGTAATTGTTTTCTTTGTTAATAAAGATTAAGTAAATATTTTAGTTACCTAAATTATACACGGACTGCGCTTTCATGAAGCACTGGACGCGCACACATAGTGCCATGCGCTTGTGAAGATTAATTTAAGATGTTTTTTTTTTTTTTAATGTATATGACTGAAATATGTATATTATGTGTATCTAAGCTGAAATAAACGAATTGAATTGAATTATATAAAAGATCATCAGGTAGGTATTTGTGATAAGGATTTTTTTGTTTAGTTTTTTGTTCGCAAACGCAATTAATATGCGTCCAATTAGCGGCGAAAATAGTATGAGTTAAACATTCACAGAGTAAAATATAAGGATGAAAATATTTAGTAACAATTCCGCGAAAAAAACCTTCTCCGATAAATTCTAACAAAATGTAGTCCGCGTTGTAGAAGAAAACCACGTTTATTAGTATTCATCTATGAAGAAAACGACGCCAACTACAAAATGAAATCATAACCCTCCCCTGTTGGTAGTCGGGTAAAAATACCTATCAAAGCAAGACGTCAACTAGTTTCGTCTCTCCACGAGACATCATCATCATTCACAGAGTACATCAGACGACCTGCATGCGGTTCAGAGCATCATCACAATTCATTTATTTCAATACGTTTTTGACGCGTTTTTACCGATAGTTTTAGGCAGGGCGCAAACGTGGACACTGTGTCAGATACAAGGTGTCGATGAATATTTGATTTCTATGGAACCAGTATGAAATCATCCACTGCCTGCGCATACGTAAACATTTTTTGTATCCAGTCTACTCCCAATTAACACGATCAAAATTGTTCGGTGTCGGCAACTGGAAACTAAAAGTGTCTACGTTTGCGCTGCGCTTTAGTGGCCTAAGATTTTTTTTCAGATTGGATAGATGTGCGTCCAGCTTAACACACTTGTTTGAGATGAGAACATTACAAATGTTACACAAAGTGGGGTAAGACAGTGTTCATAAACATAAACCGGGCGTCAAACAGCAGTCGTCGTAAACTGACGTTTTATTCAAGTGTTAGCTAACGGCAACTCAGCTGTGCGATTACTGTAATATATCCCATTTAATGGATCGCCATTCGGGGAGACTGGGTATAAGCGAATTCGGTTTCCATCACATGGTACAAAAACAAATATGTACTTAGTTAGATACATACAATTTTCTGGCAGGATGGCGCCGCCGACCGAAAACAAAGCTGTCAACGTCAAAATATCACACATGACAAACTCAATTGTAATGTTTTATTTATATTACGTTACATAACGTTAAACTTCATACTTATGTTACTCACACTTGGCCTTTACTTCTACTTACTGCTATGTACTTTCTATTTCTTACTTTGAATCAGAATTGCTGTGATCGAACAAAAAAGGTCAAGCAAGTGTGAGTAATATGCCAATTGACTTTTAAGACTTAGACATAGGTCTTAAATCTTGACGTTGATGTTAAAAATTCCGGTGTCGATTGGCTCCATCCCGCCGCCGGAAAGTTGTATGTATTTTTTTAAGTACCATATTGGCAACGGAAATAATTTGTTATGACCATTCTCCCCGGATGGCCCATTCAATGCGAATGGGAGATTTTAGCGTAATCGCAAAGCTGTTCCGTTTACGTTAAGTTTACGGTAGTTACGTTGTTACGGTTCCAATGGTCTTGTAATTTACTGTAACGTGATGTGATTGTTGGTTCTTTGGGTTCTCTCTTGTGTAATATTGCGCGGGCGCATAATAATATGCGCCCGCGCAATATTATAATAGGATGTGCTGTTGTCTATTGGTGTATTATGCGTGGTTTCGACTTTAAGTGTATTTCTTGATTTCCTAATATCTACCTAGTATTTTATCAGTACCTATCAAATGCAAGTGAATCCACGGGCAAAAGACGAGTTCTAAACTCCTCTAACTAAATAAAATCTTATATCAACGGCTCTATTCCGTATAAAAGCAAATATTTTAATCGTATAAAATCACATTTCAGGCACAACTCTTTTCTTGACTAACTCTGCTGTTTTCTTGTTCAACTTTTTTTGACTAACTTTCTTGACTAAATCTGCTGTTTTCTTTATTTCTTTAATATCTGTGTAATCCTTTTTGGTCTTTTTGTTGGTCATATTTTAAGTATTTTATTGGAAATTGTAACGCTGTGGGTTACCTCAATAAATAAATAAACACACAACATAATACAAATAAAAACACAATAAATACAAACAGCTTGTCTCAATCAAGGACACATTTCTAGAAATTTCTAACGCTAAACGATTCTCAAAGCATAGATTTCACATAGAGAAAACCATAGACGACAAGTGAATGAAATAACCTACTGAGGTCAGGAAAGCTATTGAAAACAATAGCGAACGGCGGTGATATTGGAAACTGATAACGGTTTCAGATTGGTGTTTAGATTGCCTTATTAAAACGACTTTGCATGAGAATAGATTCTACTTGTGTTTAGTATCTTGGCGCTTTTGCTTTCTCAGTAATACTAGAAATTCTATAAGATTATTTTTACGTTCTATTTCACGCACAATCTATGTTCTTCCAGTCGTAAGTTACTTGCTCCTGGACTGGTTTCCGCAACCTCGCCGACGACGCCTCCCTAGGCGTCCTCGGTGTCCCAAGGTGTTGCAATCTTTGAGATGCTACGCTATCGTACTATACAAGCACATGCGCGGCCGTCTCCTCTGCATTCATGCAACCCCTGCCTCTTTGCAGGGGTGGCTGTCCGCAATACTACAATTTAGTTCCAGCCGTGTGGTGCCGGCACCGGCAGAATTTACACCAACCCAACTCTTCCCGTGGATATCGTAAGAGGCGACTAAGGGACATGCACCCGAGTACGAGGAGCAGCGCCTTTTGCAGAGTAGATCTACCACCGAACTACGATCCCCAACCCGCGTGCCCAGCGTGGGGATTATGGGCATTATCCCCATGAGATAAAAACCAATAAGGCGAGTATCAAAGGCAGGCCTGCGTCTAACAATGGACCATTAGAGGATGTTGACGTTGAGGAAATATTCTTCAAAGAGCGAGACTAAAGCTAGAAACAGACTTAGCCCATGCCACGCAACGTACGCGACTTATGAGACTAACTGCTGCCCGCAGTTTCACACGTGTTTCGGGGATAAAAGTAGCATATGTTTTATTCCATACCTAGAACTGCGTCTTTACAATTCCAGCCCCATCAGTTCGGTAGTTTTGGCGTAAAGAGGTAACAAACAAACTTTTGCATTTATAATACTAGCTAGTGTGATATGAACGCTTGAATTTGTATAAAAATAGATGCCACTTATCGTACGCCAAGCCATACAACGACGATGTTTTCTGCATTTCGTCGCGTGTAGGTTACCTCAGTTACCTACCTATATTGCGTGGTGTGAGCTTAGTTTGTTTCTATTGTTTCAAGAAGAAGACCAAAAGGCAGGATAAGTAAACACACCTACCTACCTAAATTTTTACCTATTTACCACTTACGTAGATTTCAAAGACAGCAACATCAAAGAATTGCTGAAAAGAAACAACTGTTCAAACTTGTGCCTACTCTCGCCATTTTATAACGTCTCTGCTTCCGAATTCTATTTTTGAATTCCTAATGTTAAGGTTATTAACCCTAGCAAACCATAGCTGGATTTAAAAAGGTTGACAGTCTTTTGTTTATTTTAAAAATCGAACAGTACCTTTTTAATATGCTGAGCCATTCGGTCGGCCACACACCGATTCCTACCCAAACATTGTCATTACCATTAGTTTGGGGACAGGGACAAGCCCTCGAGATCCTGCCATAGATAATAAACATACGGGAACAGATTAAATAATTACCATGGTAGGTGTGTCCCGCAGGTTAGCCTATTATAAAATTGATGGTATTGTAATATCGTTAACTTTATTTGGTCTCTCGTTGTTTCTGACAGACTTTTGGACGGTAAAATAACTTGTAAATAAAATGGTATTTTAGTAATTTGATTGTTTTGAAAAAACTAAAAACCGACTTAGAATCCCTTAGTTTTAAACATTTTTTTAATTTTGCGGGAATAATGCGAATCCTTCGGGAATACTATATTTATAGGACCACCTCGGAATCATCCTCTATACAACTACAAAAGAATCATCTAAATCGGTCCATAAAATTTCACCTTGATCTGTTCAGTTGTTTTGGAGACCTTACCTAGGTAAATTTTGTTTTAAAGAAAATTACAATCAAATAATAGTAGCACTAGTATTTACAATTGAAACAGTTGAGCTAACTGCAGACGGTTGCAAACAATCTACAGGTAGCTCAACTGATCCATATCAATACTAGTCGGAAGCGTCTCCAAGACGCTTCTGGCTGCATTGCCCGGCTGTATGGCAAACCTGATGCGTTAAATATAAATTAAATTAATTAATACACCTTTCACAAACTTTCGGCTTTATAATATAAATGGGATTGTTTATTTTTAGCGATTTCGGGAAAGACCCCTTAAAAAGGAAGATTAAAAAATTAAATTCAAACCTTATCAATCAAATCACATTTATTATCTGTACTCTGTACGCTTTAACATCTTCTCGGAAGAACAATACATTCTATTCTACTCGTAATTCAATCCTCGAACGAAACAAAACAAGTCTCTTTCAAATGGGGTAAAAATAGAAGACACGAAGTTAAAAGAACAAAGAATCTTCTGAGAAAGAGTCCAAAATGTATCCAAAACAGGTAATCATTACGTATTACAAAAAATATGATATTCTCATCCAATTCGTGACTTCTCAGATAATTAAGAATGTAATGTAGGATACCACAAAAGCAATCTCTTTGGAATTTGATGTATTTTAGAGTTGTCTATGCTTTTATTGTGGCTGCCTATATCATTAAACAAGTGAAGGTCGATTTTGTAATTAAAGTCACTTCGTAGATGCAGTATGTTATGATGACTTGGGAATTTTTTGTATTTCTGGGATCAGATCTGAGACCGGAAGAATTTTTTTAAAAGAACGGAAAACAGGAAAAAAATCTTTCGTGTTTTTGCGTACCAAATAACATAAGGAAATCTATGTTTTCAGATTTAATTTCTTTACCTTAACGTTATCTATACTAAAATTATAATGAGGAAAGATTTTTCCTCATTATAAGAATAGAATAGAATAGAATAGAATGAATAGTCTCCAAAACTACTGGATCGATTCGGAAAATTCTTTCACCATTAGAACCCTACATTAGCCCTGCCTGTGCCTGATGAACATAGGCAATAGAATACACCCGTGCGAAGCCGGGGGGGCCGCTAGTATTACAGGCAAGTCAAAGGGTTAGTTTAAAAATTTTATCGGTCCCGTAAAAATACTTGAAGTTTCTTCAGTTATTTATTTCCACAGGAAAGAACTAAAAAACATATTAACTAACTAGTCCCTATGTCCAGAACAGGCCTTTCAAGAATTTCCGTGAATTTTTTAACGTTCTATAAAATCAAGTAGTAAGTAGGTACTATGTATAGTAAAATGATACGGTATGATATATTTTTATGATACGGACGAGTCAAAGCACACATGTGTGCTTTGACTCGACTCGTCCGTATCAGATTCAATATCGGGTGTTTAGTACGAAATTTCCTGCTGCGTCTCTTTCTAAAAATAGAAACACAAATTGTGGTCTTTAAAGAAAAAAACAGGTACTACGTTTTGATGGGGTTGCGGAGGATGAATTGCCCATACAAACGTACTAGTAAAATGATTTGTACTTCGACCATATTACCACCATGTTAAGTTATTTTTTGTATTCGAATAGTATTTATCTAGGTACGTCCCTGGTTGTTTTTTTATTATTACTCAGCTATAATGAAATGTAAGCAATTTGTATTTTGCGTCAAAAATGACATGTTTTCGTCCTATTTGTTTTGTATTAAAAAAACAATATCTTACGTTTTGTTTGTTAAGGAGCAAAGCCTAGTATTGTCTAGTTACAGAATAACAACACTATAGTAGAAAATACAAAAGTTTTCAGTCACCATTTTTGGTATTACGGAACAGAATAGGTAATATAACGATTAAAATTGTGAGCAACTGTCGCCGAAACCTTCATGGACGAATAAAATAACCCTCTTGTTTCGATACAGAATAATGAACAACAATCAGTTATTTCATTATTTGTTCAATAAAACGAACGTGAAACGTATATGCACCCGCGACAATCGAATTCTCGTAATCGGTAAATAAAAGCGCGTTATGGCAACATTGTCGTTGATTAAAAATTAAGCCATTAATGGTTATTTTATTACCCAGTTACGCTTACATGGCGGGAAATAGAATAATAGGCGCTTTGTAAAAAGCTGAATGGAGTTCGTACATTTTTAGAGTGAAACAGCTGGCAACGACTTGATTTTTAGAATAGAGTTAGTTGAAAGGATGTAGAGTAACATAGGCTACTTTTTGTCCTGGTAAAACATCAAATTCCCATGGGAGATTTACGGGAATAATCCCCCTAGAAATGTGAAACGGCTACGCTGGCAACATTCAAATAAAACCTACTTAAAGTCAGCTCTTACAGTCTTTTCCACCACACAAATAACTAAAACTTTCCTGCTTGTTCTCGTCGTGTTTCAGACATAATTGAGACCAATATTTATTGAAAGATCTCAAATCGAAAAGTCAATTAAATTGCGTACCTTTAAACGCGGAAACACAGAAAATTTTAGGTTAAGTATGGTCAGTTTGTTTACAAACAATGTACATCGAGTTTTGATAGTGTATTATATACCTTGACATTTCCACGAACATTCCAATATAGACTATTCTATCCAGACTAAACTTAAACTATAGGTAAGTAAGTTCAAAAGTCGGTATAAAACTATTTGGCATTCGCTATTTCACTTACACTCCTGTGGTTCGGCGACCCAAAGTGGATCTTGGTCTCTCACAAGACTTCTCCAAGCATCTAGCCGTTAGTTGGTGGCTAGCGGCTAGCTGACAATGGAAAATGGTTAACCAAAGTTGCGGAGTTAGATTAAACGTAAAACTGCGAAACTGAAACACAGTGTTTATTACCTAAAGTGCAAATTAACTCGTAAAACCGTGTTGGATAACGTATTTCCCGGTTCTATACCTCTACCTATAGCAATAACAGGCGACCATGGTGATTGACAACAGAAAGCAAACGGCGAAAGTGGAATGATCGTTAGCATTCAATATCTGGGAAGCGACGGTATTGCACAGACGGTAGTTCCCACCTAGTTTGGATGACCTTTTGATTGCAGTAGGTACACTGTCTCGAATGAATAGTAGTCAGGTCAGATAAACAAGCAGACAAAATAGCGACTTCTCTTATTGAAGGTCAAGACAAACACAAAACTGTACGAGTGCTACCATACGATAGGATACCTTAGAAAGTAGATAAGGTTTCAACTAGAGTACCTACTACTCTACCAATATATGGTCCCTTTGTGACAAAATTTGCAATTTTCCTTTGAAACTAACTTTTGGTCGCACCACAATGGCCAAACGGCATGAAAATAAAACCGGCCAAGTGCGAGTTGGACTCGCGCACGAAGGGTTTCGGACCATTAGCTAGGTATAAAAAAATCATGTCTGTTGTATGGGAGCCCCCCTTAAATATTAATTTTATTTAATTATTTATTTTTAAAGTGAATATATAACTAAACATTCCGTGAATATTTCAAGCGTCTACGTGTTGCCAAAAAAGCCCTTACGTATTTATTTTATTCTGTTTTTAGTAGGTACCTATTTGTTGTTATAGCAACAGAAATACATCATCTGTAAAAATTTCAACTGTCTAACTATCACGGTTCATGAGATACAGTCTGGAGACAGACGGACAGACGGACAGCGGAGTCTTAGTTATAGGGTCCCGTTTTACCCCTTGGGTACGGAACCCTAAAAATCAGCCGAGCCTAAGTCCTAAACAGAATAAAAATCACAAAATTATCATCATTGACTCATTCATCATATCAGATAAAGATTGATCTAACTCTGGCCTTTACCTAGGTGGTACTTGAAATATAGTTGGATATTTTTCCTAAAACCTGTTTAGGAAAATTAATGTCAGTAACATTGAAGAAGGCAAAGGAAGCGCTATATATTTTTAACTAGGTATTGTTCTAATACGGACGTTGCTTACAGTGAACTTGAACTAGGTATCTATCAGAAGGATATAGCAAGGCTAGCGATATTTAATCACCGCAGTTGCGCGCACGCACTCATGCAATTCATCGACAAAGAAGCCACAGCTTCATATATTACTGTCCCTATCAAAGTCGACAAAACAAACTATAATGAAACGGGACAATACTTTTTAATCATGTATTAAAGTCAAGGTTTCATTATATCTTGGTTTTATACTTGGTTGTATGTTTAGGGTTCCGTACCCAAAGGGTAAAAACGGGACCCAATTACTAAGACTCCGCTGTCCGTCTGTCCGTCTGTCTCCAGACTGTATCTCATGAACCGTGATAGTTAGACAGTTGAAATTTTCACAGATGATGTATTTCTGTTGCCGCTATAACAACAAATAATAAAAAACAGAACAAAATAAATATTTAAGGGGGCTCCCATACAACAAACGTGATTTTTATGCCGTTTTTATAGATAATGGTACAGAACCCTTCGTGCGCGAGTCAGACTCGTACTTGGCCGGTTTAATTTAATCTAATAACTTTTTGAATTAGATATTATTTTCATATAATATTGCAGCAATATTGCAATCATACTGGTCACATTCTAATAAGTTTTTACTTCAATACACCCTGGATGTATCGAATGAGTGAAAGCATCGAATGTAGGTAGTTACTTTATTGTGACGAATCATGGAAAACTGGGCCATTCGATTTTTCGCACGGACCCGATATAACACAATTGGTCGTAAATCATTCAGCCTTCAGTATACTGATGTACTCGATGTATAACTGATTCGTAATCGCCAATGGAAAATCAATGGCAATCAACTGAAACGATACTAGATTTCCAGATTTTTTATTCTGGCAAAAATACAAGAAGTACGGTAAGTGTAGGTATAACGCAATCTCTTTTGTATTCCAGTGTGATATATAAAAGAACTTTTTAACAAAAAATTCAACCGCCGAAAAAACTGAAACGCAAAAAATTATTAAGCTTTTTAATTAACCTTAATAACTAAGTTCTTAATAGTGTATACTTATGTAATTTTGAGTCGACGGACGGCGCCAAAAAAAGTCATACCCGTCGACTTGATAACCTCCTCTGTTCTTTCGTCGGTGGAAAACAAAATCATCCATAGACTAGAATCACTCTCCCTTGGTCATTCTATGGTCTATGGTCATTCTTGTTTATCTCAAAATGATAGCCAATTTCAAAATGGCGGTCGATTTATTCAAAGCCCTACCGATAGCCCATTTCCCAGGCTATCCATCTGAACGTTTGCATACCGCTTCATTTTGATGTCGTAGGATCTGACATTGGTCACGATTCCTACTTTCTAGTTCCTATAAGGCCCTATCACATGTGCTAGTTATATAGTATGTTTCTGTTTTGTTTTTACTAAATTGTAACAAACTTGGTTGAAATGGTTTTCACCGCTTTCTCTTGACTTAATTGTACATTTTGTACTCTATCCATCACCGCTGTGGGTACTGTACGTTACTATAAAGTTTATAGTATAAACGATGTGTATTTTTTAGTGTTCCGTACCCAAAGGGTAAAAAATGGCACCCTATTACTACGACTCCACTGTCCGTCTGTCACCAGGCTGTATATCATGAACCGTGAAGTTAGACAGTTGAAATTTTCACAGATGATGTATTTCTGTTGCCGTTATAACAAAAAATACTAAAAACCTATATACAATTAATATGTATGGGCCACCCATACAACAAACAAAATTTTTTGCTCGTTTTTGCTCGTTAATGATAACGGTAACAGGTAGACGCTTGAAATATTCACAGAATATTTAGATATATATTCAATTTAAAAAAAAATACTATTTGCTCCCATACAACAAACGTGTTTTTCTTTCGTTTTAATAGATAATGGTACGGAACCCTTTTCGAGTCTTCGAGTCGCACTCGCACTTGGTCGGTTTTATTACAAACAATAATTACGCCAATGGGAGATAGATCCGTAGATAGATCTACGGAACGTAGATCCTAGGATCTTTGTTATAACCAGTTCGTAGCTCGGGGCTTCCAGCAATTAGCATTTCACTGTCGATGACACAGAACTAACTCCAGATTTAGTTCTGTGGTCGAGGATTTCACAATCTGTTATACAGAGCGTCCGGCAGACCGTCTGGCATATGTTTACTGTGGATAGGTGAAACCAAGTGCAATAATAGCATTAGATATTTTTCAAGATTTTTTATCGAAATTGAAACTATTTATCTGTAACTTTTTTGTACGAAATAACATGGCATACAATTTTGTTTTAACACAAGTTTTAAATAAATACATTCAGCATGCTAACCCTTTCCACAAAAACATTAACGTGAGATCTAGGTAAATAAACCAGCTATGGGCATTCAAAGAGTTGAAAAGAGAAAATAAAAAAAATAAAAAACTGATAGTTTTGGATGGAATTAATACAAAACCACATGTGAATCATACACAGCAGTTGGTTGGTCTTTTATAAATTGTACGTCAAACATTTATTGCCCGAATTGCTTGTATCAAAAGATTGTTTTCTTGTGTCGGCCTTTCTCATATTCCCTATTTCGGAATGGGCTTGGTCGATGCGGTAAGATGCCATATTAGGTAGACAAACAAGACCAACCTATTTAATATAAGTGGCGTTTTTGTACATTTATAACCTTATTTGATGTTAAGCTACTTACGAAAAGAGACATACCTAGGTAAATCTACATCAAATTACACATTATTACAAGTTAAATAACTGTGCATGTTAGTTTAAAATTATGAGGTAGGTCTATAGGCATGTCACTTTTTCGCTGACTGTACTGTAGCGGTTTAAAAGTAGGCAGTGACAAATTTACCCTAAAAATATTTAAACAATTTGAGCGGTGACGAATTTACACTAGATTTTTGCGATGACAAATTTACCCTAACCCATAGAACGCACCGTTGGTACCTTTGACAACATCATCAACAGCCTATGTTAGTCCACTGATGGACATAGGCCTCCTCTAATGAACGCCTAAGCGCCCAGTCTTCAGCTTAACGTATCATCTATCTGCAGTCTTTCGCAGGTCTTCATCCCACCTGGGCCGAGGGCGTCCTACACTACGTTTACCGAGTCGTGGTCTCCACTCAAGAACACGTTTATCCCAGAGGTTGGCGGTTCGTTTTACTTTTGGCATACAAAGGTGCTAAATCCTCTACCCAACTTATTTAAAAAATCTTAGCCAAGGTCAAATGCATTTGAAATTATGTTGAATGTCCGGGATTAGCGCGCAATGGCCACAATTTATAAGAAATTTATAAAAGAGATCCGGCCGAAAAAAACTAGTAGAAACATAATATTCCCTATTTAATTGTCGTATGAGGTACTCTACTTGCCACTAATAGATAGATAGATAAATCGTTTATTTTTCGTCTGCAGACACACATATAACAAAATAAACACTAATTACACATATAACAAAATAAACACTAATTGCGAATAAGTTTAAAAAAAAAATTATTATCGAAGCGCTATGTGTCATTTTTCTATAAAAACTCTATCGCGAATGTAAACAACTAACAGCTTGTAAGTAAAGTACCATTTTAATAGAATGTTTGATCGCAGGAAACACCTTAAAAGGTCAATGATACCGGAACCACCCCAAAAAGCCCCTAAAGATCATAATCCCTCGAAATATTTACGAGTAGCTAACATGCAAAGGGCTAATCTAATTCACGCATGATGTTAAATCATAAAATGGGTTCACTTTGCTAGTACTACCTTGCCTTATTTAGATTAATGAGCTAAAGTGGTGTCTTTAAATACTTTTTATATCAGAATCTTGAGGACTTGCCTAAGGTGGTTCGACTTCGTATTAAGTAAGTAATCATTTATTGGTTGAATTGAAATACATGTAAATACAATAGTTGTTACAGATTCTAAGGTTTTTATTTATTATAGTACTCTGGGTAATCTCTAAGATCGGCGAGATAAGATCACATAGCTTAGTTGGAAAAAGAGCAACCCTGCGCTGAAGGGGAAGGTGCGGGTTCGAATCCCGTCGAGATCGTAAATTTTTGAGATTTATTAATTTCTTAGTTGTTACAGAATAAAAACTATAAACTCCATAATAAAACTTCCCATGATTTACTGGCATGCAAATGAATAAGGCGTGGGGCTGCAAAACCGGTGCGTGTGAACGCACGCGACAGCAACAGGCATGCCAGTAGCTGATGACTTGTCATCGTTGGTGTAATATATAAGGATGAAAATATTTAGTAACAATTCAGCGAAAAAAACCTTAATAAGTTCTAACAAAATGTAGTCCGCGTTGTAGAAGAAAACGACGCCCACTACAAAATGAAAAAATACCTATCAAAGCAAGACGTCAACTAGTTTCGTCTCTCAACGAGACATCATCAGACACCACAATACTCGACCTTAACACTGAGAGCGCTAAGCAACAACGGCAGAGTCCCACCTCCCACCAGAGATGTTGCCACTCCGAGCTCCGCGCGCCAAGTCTATCGTTGTTGCATGTTTTTTTGTCTGATACAAATGTCGACTTGACACGTGAACTACATACCAGATACAATTATGTGTGTACGTCTTGGAAATACACTATTGCTAGAACGCAAATTGCAAGCTCGTCTAACTTGCAAATAATATTCACTGTGTGCCAGTTGATATACATGCTGTTAACTGGCATGCCCGCTACTCTTCCGTTTTACTGTGTATTACCGGCTTCAGTTCTTCATAATCTAAAATATTCAGATCATAAGAGAAGTATGTTATGTATGATGTTTAAATGTTTCTTTTTTAGCTCTCCTTGCATAAGTCCACCACTGTGTCTTAAGCAACAACAGCTCCAAAAAACCATTAGAGTAAGTCAACCACTGTGTCTTATTTACTATTTTGCAGCTGGTTGGTAATTTGTTTCTTACCTTGTTATTCTAACTAAGTGGATGTTTCTTTTCACTTATTTTCCAGTCAAAGCTTGAAGTAAGGAGCGTTTTGTTTTCTGTTCCTACTAATTTACCTACTTACATTTTTTAAAAATTATTTTAATTCTAAAAAGTATATAATATTAACTTGTACTTAAAGTACCCGATTTCCCCCATTATAATTTAGCTCTACAATAAAATAAGCTTTCATCTTCGATACCAACTATCTCAGGTAATAAAAACCTGTTCTAATCACAGCGACAACCGACAAGGTTGCGTTAATTAAACATAATACATGCGCTTGCGCAAGCTAACGTCACTGTACGATTCAATTAAGTGCTAGGCTTGTATATGTTCGACCTGTATTAACTAGCATCCGTCTATGAATTTGCTTGCGAGATGCTGTGCTGTTCTCAAAACATTTAAAGTACCTGTGGTAAAACACCGATGGATCAAATCGAATACCTTCCATCGATTGGTAAAACAAATCAATTTTATCTAATTTTGAATATTTCGGCGCATATCGCCCATGTGTGGTAGTAAATTTGCCTAACAATACCTTCGATTTAAATCTTTGTTAAGGTCTCGCTGCGCTTTTAGATTCGCTCGATTTAAAGACCAATAAATAGATTGACTTTTGCATAAAAACCCTAGAGCTCGATAGTCCTTTCTACCGCACAAAGCCGCGGGCTAAAATTAGTGCAGAATAATAGATCTCGGAATAGTAAGTACAATATAAATATTTAGCGTCTCGGCCCTTGGAAAGCGCCATCTTAGCCGACATGACATTGCATGTCTCCCTTTGTGGTCAGTGAGCAATGAGTCAACACAATCGATTGATGATCCTTTTGTTTGCGGGCAACTCTGAAGCAATTAGCCGTTTTTGTTCGAGACTTCGAGTACTTAAATTCTTCATTGTGTTGCAGTATACAACATAGCTTGAGTGACGTGATAAACTTGTGGGGGCGTCTATTTGATTACAAAGGCGTCGAAAGGTATTCTCTTCAAGAACTTGTTCGATCAAACCGCGCCATCCATTCAATGTTAGTTTGACTGATATGAGAGCGTACTATAATTTCGTGATACAATTCCAAGTTTCCGTAGTGTAGCGGTTATCACGTGTGCTTCACACGCACAAGGCCCCCGGTTCGATCCCGGGCGGAAACAGTTCCTTTTTGCAGTCGCAAATTTTGCTTCTCATTACTACATTGAGAAAGGGCTCGGTTTCACGAGTTTCTATGAATTTATGCAACGGAGAATGGGAGGAATCTTGATAATAACACGGAAGAACGTTGACAATGTGAGGTACGAAACAAGAGCTGGAAAAGGCGAAGTAATTAATAGAAAGTGGTACAGAAACTAGTATGGTACGGGATCGGATAATTTCTAAATTGACCATTACCGCCGGTGAGGTCAGTGACCCGTGATATCGAGTGCTGATAGTACACCATCTTGCTAGGAAGTGACCTGGTTTTGAACGTAGGTTAAACATGCTCTTATCAGATAGGCTATGGGGAGTTTTATAAGGTAATTTATCGGTTTATGATGATTTGCCTAGATTTAAATAGGATGTTTGTTTTTGACATACACTTTGGCGACATGTTGACAAATTGGTCCATGGATCAAATTTTATGGTCCATATTATAACCAGTTTGTTCTAGGTGTTTTCTGTGTGTTATATTATAACGAAAATATCTATCGATGTAGCATGTAGGATAATGAATTTAGTAGGTTTTTCAGTTATCTATACTTACTAACTCTTCTAGATGTCTAGTATTCTAGTAGGTATGTTACTTACCCATAAATATGTGGTGACTCAGCCTGTTTCAGACGTTACGAGAAGATGGTGAAAGAAACTCCGATAATATCCAACATCATAAACTCGATGAAACAGTGCCACCTAACCAGACCATAAACCTTTAAGTACCTAAGTAACTAAGCAATTACCAACTATGTCAGCTGTCAGCACAGCACGTCTCCTCAATCAGATGGTGTGCGCAGGCGCATCCTCGTTTAACCACCGTCTTCCGCTTTCGTATCGTAAGTAAAATGGGTAATTTGAACTTGTAAATAAATATTTTTGTGAATTAAAAATTTTCTTCGAATTCCTTTATGTAATTAGTAATTAATTACACTGTTTTTTTTAATTTTTGCGGGACAAACAGATCCATCAGGGATAAAAATTATTAATTATGACTATTTTATCTTATTTTTTCTATCTTTCCTCTTTATAATACTAGTGTAGATTTAGATTAACAATGTGCGTTGTGGTTGGACCACCCTCTAAATGCGGATGGTTGGATGTTTGTTACGGCAAAACTTACTCAACAGATCGGGCTGACATTTTGCGTAGATGTAGGTCTAAGCTTGGAATTCAACATAGGCTACATTTAATACCATAAATCAGTTCCCATGGGATATAAATAACATTTTAACGTTTCCATGAAACAACGTATACGAAGCCGCAGGCAGAAACTAGTAGTATCATACATTCGAGAGTACTTTTGTCTCTCTGTTACCAGTTCTTGCCGAAAACACTGAACGGATCTTAGTGAAACTAGGCTAGGAACGATCGGGAATATTTTTTCCCGATTGTTCCTAGTATGATCGTAGCTAGGAAAAATCAAGATTTTTTTTCCCGATTGTTCCTAGTAGGAACGCAGGGGGTAGGAACAATCGGGAATAGGCGTAGAGGAATTATTTACCTCATGGAAAATGGGTGCGAACTGCGAAGCCGCGGACCTGGCGTTTGTGAAATATAAATTCAGTACTATAAGCCCAGTGATTTTGTTCTCTCTCAAGTGGTCCTCAAAGTGAGTAAAGGAGTGAGTGCCTATCTAATTATATTAGAAGCTAAGTAGTAGCCTTGCACGATTGGATTATGGATTATAGATCGTTGAACTCAGCACGTGTTTAGATGCAACTCAATACCAAATTAGTGGTTGTTGACCTAATTTTAGCGTGATGACCTTAATCTGGTTGAGCTGCTCAGGACAAGTAGCTACAGAGGACGAGGACCAAGGTGCGACAACGTTCGAAAGATCAAGGCGCGATGACAATCGGAGGACCAAGGTGAGACGACGCAAAGATCAAAGGAGCAAGGCGGGACGCCGCCGATAGGAGCAGGACGGGACCACGACGGTCAAAGGACTAAGGAGAGTTGCAGAGCAGTATCGGTTTGGAGTAAGCAGGTCGTCTACCCGATGGGACACCCTCTGGGCCTGGGTAGACTAGATGACCTGATAGATGGTCAAACTATATCGTCAAGGTAGCCGGACTTAAGATTCGTGGATGAGGCTTCTGGAGGACCGATTGAGCTGGCATGCAAAAAAGGAGGCCTGTACCAGCAGTGGGTAAAATCTGGCAGCAAATGATGATGATGACCCTAATCTTAGGAAGTTAGTTCATGTATACCGAAAGTAAGTGCCCCCCTGGGTGTGTGGTGTCTTGTCAAGAGTTGTTAGGACACCGTGGGGGTCTTACGATAGTTGTTGATAAATTTTTAGGTCTTTCAAGATGATTTTCCAGAATGTTTATTTTTATTTGGGACTAAACCACTGACTTATTTCCATGATCTAAGTCGATTCTATTTTATTTGAACATTGATTGTGTTTTAAAATCTAAATCGATAAGAAACAGAGGAAAATTGTGTTAGCAATCTTTTTATGTGAGTAAACAGATATTTGAAGCTTGGATAAATATAAGATTAAAAGTATTGAGAAGCAAACCCTATTTTCATCAGTATCCAACTGCTTTGGAAATTTTAAAATACTATACACATGTCATGGAGGCTACTATACTATATGTACACATGTCAGTAGGGTACTGATGTATAACATATAGAATGATGGATGTTTAATTTTGTTAATATCTTTATTATTCAAGTTATATGAAAAAGGACCTAATTCAGTAATTTGCTAGGTTCAGTGGATTTAGGAAAGATTTCAGGATCGGAAGTTGGGATCTGGGTTTCAGGATCGGAAGTTGGGATCTGGGATTCTGAAAGGAAGGAAAAAAGAAATATTAATGTCTTATCCTTGTTATTATCATTCTTCTACTGCTGTCCAACATCAGATCATGTCTTTATAAACCTTTCTAGGTACTTGGACCTGTTTAGTACTTATCTATTAATTCGTGAGTTGGTCTATCTTGTTGGTCATTTATGGACTCCTATTTCTTTCTTTTAAACATTAGCTACCCACCTACCTACTAGATTATGGAATATTTTGTACCTAGCAAAGGAAACATAATGAGGAAACATATATATTCAAGATATGTAGGTACCGATTTAATGAGAGACTAGAGAGGTTTTTAATGCTTAGCAGCAACTTTACAGCAGATTGATTGGTAAGATTTAAAAAAAAATCTTTTGCTTTTTTAATTTACAAAAAATCACTAATCTACGATTTTATCAGAATATATAGGTTCATAACAAAACAAAGGATTGTAGGGGGTATTGGTAGACTAATTTGCTATCGTGGTAAGTCTATGTAGGTAAAAAATTACTGATTACTCAGTATCTGAGTCTGTAACTCAGAGTAACTGACCAACCGACCATATGACCCATAGATCGATAGCGAGCCAAGGTTGGACATACTGCATTGCCTTGCATGCAGTTTTTATGTATTAATAACTTTCGCGGTCTCATAACTTACTTGCAAATCTACAATAAAAGGCCAAGCAACTCATTATAACGGCGTTGGATGTTTACAGCCAGTTACCACAATGTTTTAACCGCACTTTGCCTTAGGTTTTACGTAAAATTGCAACAGTAAGTTTGCAAGTAACAAAATGTAAACAACTCACCGGCAGCAGGTGGTATAGGCGTATACTCTCTCCTGAGAGATAGAATAAATACGACACAACACAAAACAAACTCTAAACACACAGGTTTCACTCAAAAATCATTGTAAAAATGCTTTTCACTTTGTTGGAAATCGTTGAAAACAAGAAAGCAAAGTGCAACAGAAGTTGCGAACCGAACAAAACTCTATGAATGAATGAATATGAATCGATTCGATCGAGCAAGGGAGGAACGAACTAAACAAAACTTGACGGCTTGACGTGCGTGACGGTCGGCTGCGCTGCTTCCCACTTGCAAGAAGGCGGCGGCGGGCGGCGCGCGGCGATGCAAGCCTTTATGAACCTTATTACACTAGATTAAGGAGTTTTAGTTAAACCAATAAGGACGTTCAACTTCCGAAATATGCATCTTAGCGCCATCTCGTGAAGTTTATTGATAATTTTCGCCACCTGCAACGTTTCGTTTTACGCGTTATTTTTGAAAATCACGAAAATTCAAACGAAATTTGATAAATCTGCAAGTAGCATCTTTATCTACAAAAAAAAACATTTTTAGGGTTCCGTACCCAAATTAAAACGGAACCCTATTACCAAGACTCGGCTGTCTGTCTGTCCATACATACAGCCCAACATAGAATTTCATCCTTTTTAGCAGTCGGTTAAAGAAGGGCATCGTACGTAAAAATCATAGTTCCTACACTACAGCATCTAATGATCTACATAGGTGTTTCCCATCATGCATTTTCCATGGGATATTCGATGCAATGTGCGCAAAGCCGTGGGCAGAAACTATACTGTAGGATACTTACTAAAAAAACTGAGTGTTCGGTGCTATGCACAACGCATCCGATCCGAATTCGTGAAAATACGGATCTAGTCAAAAAAACCGACAGAATTCGGATAAAGTTATATATACCTAACGAATTTTTAATGAATAAATGATCTACCTATCTATCAATCAGATAACGGAAATAGGATCTATTGTGCGTATGACTACCTCAGAACGCAGGTATGTTCACGGATTCGGATCGGATGCAGTGCGATTCCTTCTGAAATGTTTAATGAACAAAAACGAAAACAACTTATCAGTACATTACTTTATTGACTACTAACTACTATTTATTAACAACTAGCCGAGCTGCGATTTGGGCGCACTGAACGTCCGTTTCCGCGACTGCTTTTTGCGGGAGAGCTGAATCTGCTCAAGTTGTTTGTTCACCTCCGCCCAAATCTGGGTCTGGTCTTCCATTGGTATTGTTTTTCTGAAAAATAACACACAAATGTGTTACAAGAGATTTAAACAGAAAATGAATAGGTACTAATGAATTTGGATGGGGTAAAATAAGCACAAAGAATCTTATTAGATTCTTTGTGCTTATTTTATTTGCATTATTATCCTTCATTTACCAAATATCTTTAAGTAGATAATCTATAATTCAATTGCTAAATTTTATTACAGTCCTATCCAACCAATTGGCCAGGAATTTATTCAATACCTCCCGCCATCTCCGCCTTGGTCTGCCACGTCGCCATATCAAGATCAATATGAAATATTCAAGAAAATTTCAAAGTGCAAATAAAATAAGCATCCAACAAACATCAAAGTGCTTTCTTTCCTTAAGACCTTACAGGACTCTTGGAGCTCTCCCACACGCCACAAAATTAAAATAAAATTAGTAAAACTAGGAAATAAAGCCACAACAATTTATATAAGGTAAAGTAAGAGGGAACAAGAAACCTTTTCCTTGTTAGGCTGCCAGTTTTCGAGTTGGAGATCAACCACTGCGTTAGACACAAGAGGGTCAACAATCAAAAGAAATCTGTGTTTTTAAATACTCTCAGTGTTTACCTGTACTGCAACATCAAGTCATGTTTTTCCCATGGAGTAGCTCGAAGCTTCCTGCGTACTCTGTCCTTTTCCTTCAAATGCTCTTCGATATTGGCCACTCCCTTCAGCTCCTGCCGTTCCCATCGTTCCAGCCATGGTCTGGGCTTAAGCTTCACCTAGTTAACGTAAATAATATTACTAGATGATAATTTTGTTAGCACATATCGGAAACACAATGAATAGAATGACATGGTCTGGTAGGAATACAATTCAGACACTGGAAATCGTTCCTAAGCGACATTTGAAATTGAAATTCAACTCAGGACTTTATTTCCTTTGGACATTACAGGACTCTCTTTCAGACGAATCAGAAATTTTATAAAGTAAATTTTTGGAGTAATTTTTCATTCATGTCCGACGTGACGCAGCAGGCGAAGGTCCGCCTGTGACGCAGGAGGTTGCGGGTTTGATTCGCGCCGTGGGGCAAGTTTGTACGATATGCAAATACTTGTTTCGGGTTCTTATACATAAATATCTATCAATGTGTACCTAATGTGTATTATGTATATCAGTCATCTAGTAGGTAACCTACCCATAACACAAGCTCTGTTTGGCTTGGGGGCGGGATGATACTTTGTCGATTGTCGAGCATTATTTATTAATAATATTATTCATTAAACTCTCAATTCACACTTTACTCAAGGGCATACTTTTATTCAAGACAAAAATACTAATATCTATTGAAATGAAGAAGAAGAGATAATTGTGTCATTGGATCTCAAAAGTGGCAAACTCCACTAGAGGTCAAGAACCGTTTTTTTTGCTCAAACCATGTAGTTTTTGCCTCGATTCTGTCATGCTTTTCCAAAATAGTAATAAATCCGTTGCTTTTCCATAGTAATTTAGGCCTAAAGTTCGACTGCATATTATTATCAGACTACAAACTCCAGTCGTTGTTCGATAGGTACTTTTGTGTATCATCAAATTATCTCCATCCATAGGTAGGGACTTAGGTACCTACATTACTTACGTAACATCATCATCATCAACCTATATCAGTCTACTGATGGACATTAGGCCTCCCCTAATCAGCGCGATAGCGCCGTCTTCAGATCTCCGCATCCAGCATTTATGACTGCAGTCGTTCACAGGTCGTCATCCCACCTGGCCGGAGTGCGTCCTACACTACATTTGACGAGTCGCGGTCTCCACTCAAGAACACGTTTACCCCACCGGTTTTCGGTTCTCCGATGGGCAGCCCACTGCTACATTAGCTTGCTAATTCTTTTAGCGATACCTTGGTTCTTTGTCGGATGTACATATTCGTTACGAATCCTATCTTTCAATTACGGTCTAATTGCTTTTTCGTAAGCCTAAAGAAATAAAGTTATTGACTTTTAATGAACTTTTTGAAACTCCGAACATCCTGACAATCTGGTTTATAGTGTTGTAGGGGCTCGACGAAGGTGTAAGACTTTTCAACTAGGGCTGTTAAAATATAACTGACCGGACTCAACCCACAGTAAACTCGGCTTTTATACCTCTGCCGTGCCTTACTAGAAAGCTCTACGCTTTTCCGGGGCTATACCTATCTCTTTCATTAATCTAATCTAGATCATTCGAAGTCCTTTTCTATCCTTTCGATTTGGTCGAGAAAACTAAACGTACTAACTATTAGGTATTCTGTGGTGTCTCTCGAGCGCGGGTAGCTACTATTACCTAATCTATGCAATTCCGGAACATGCGGCGTTTCAATTTCTAATTTGAACCCAGTTTGAACCTTATTCCTTTGCAATAATGTCGTCGTCGCTAATAAGTGTCTTGTTAATAAGAATAATATAACATACCTACTTGGTTAATAAATAAATACAAATACAAGTTTCATTTTTTTCTTTATTAGCAAGATTTTTAACTGGCACTAAAAGCAAACCACTTATAATCATACATGTTCCTGCCCATGTAAATGCAAGTTGATTACCAAAATATGTTTTAATCACACTAGCTGCTGGTGTACATATAAAACTGCCTAGACCTTGAAACAAAAACGCTATACCAGACGCATTTGTTAAATTTTCCAAACCATAAATGTTTACCAAAATCATGCTACGGAGACTACTTGTAGGAGAAATACAGAATCCAAAAAAGCAGCTGTAGAAATACTGGTAGAACATGGTGCGTGAGATATCGGAGAGGATCGTGGACACGCCGGAGAGGATATTTACTAAAATACATATTTTTATAGGATCTAGCTTGGATGCTATTGCGCCTACAACTAACTTTCCGATTATATTCATAAAACCTATGGTACTCACAAATAGAGCGCAATGTTTGGGATCAAGACCATTACTAAGATTCCGATCTTGCAGAAATATGTACGGTACTGTATAGCCCACGTACAGGGTAAGCCCACTCAAACTAACTAATAGGAAAGATTTCTTATTTAACAACTTGGGCGTGATCATTGTGGACAGAGTTCTTCTCGTCGCGGTAGTAAATATGCCACGTCGCTCCTTTATATCCTTTACGGACGCAACGCGAGTAACTGCCAATTGGTACTCTATACCTGTTTTAGATTCAGACTTTGTATCCAATACGCTTTTCTTGTATGCAGGCAGTTTTTTCATTTCGCCATCGTAAAACACATCATCTTTATACATGGGTCGAGATTGAGGAATATGTTTTACCCAGTTTAATTTCCTCCAACAAAGATCTTCTCCTGGTTTATCAGACGATTTTATTTTAGTAAGGCTAAGTCTTTTGCGCTTATTAACAGACATCATAGACTTGGACTTGGACCTTGACAGTATAGACTTGACCTGATTCAGTTGAAAATTACTCATTCCACCGGGAGCAGTCTGAGCTGTTATTGCATATCCATGATGATGTGGTTTGGGTGCAACAGACGAGGGTCCAGCTTGGGCTACAGTAGAACTCGTAACGGAGTCTGTATCTACCACCGCAGATGCGGTCGGGTAGTTCATATTCGAAACGGCGTGGAGTAAACGTTCAGTTTTGGTTGAACTTTTGACATTTTTATGACTAGTATCTGCTGTGTTGCCATGAACATTTTTGAGACTTGGCAAAAATGCAACAGTTCGAGATGATTTGTGTGCATCATCCACCATTTTTGTAACTGTTAATGAAAGTAGTGGACAGTATGTCATGCCAAAAAAAAATGATAATGCATTTAACCCCGCATGTAAAAGTATCAAAATCCGCCAGCCAGCCACTTTAACTATATATGAATTAATTGGATAAAACATCATTACGCCTACACTTGATCCACAGGTAGATATGGACAATGCTAGGCATCGCATTCTTTCAAAATAGAAACCAACTATCAAGGCTGCCACATTAATAAAACAAGATCCAGTTCCAGCCACGAAGCCGTAAAAAAATAAGACAGAGGTGTAGGTCATAGAAAAATAAGTACACACCAAACCAAAGGAAATCATAATTGAACCTGTCAGGCAAGCTGCTCTGAACCCAAAACGGTTTATGTAGGCAGATACTAGAGGAGATATCAGGTAGAACATGGATTGAGAAACCGCGTTGATAAAAGCCACCGATGAACTAGTTGATCCTAAATCTTCAGTAAGGTCACTAAACATGGGGCCAAATGTGGAACTGACGCCATTTACGAAGAAAATAGTAAGAAAAGAAGAAAACACGACTACCCAACCCCATCCTCCTTCATGCGGAACAGTTATTTGAGCTACAATTTCAGTTTCATCAACGCCTTCAGGAGTTTCATCAACGCCTTCAGGAGTTTCAACTTCGGCAAGGTTTTCGACCGAAGATGGATTGGTAGTATTGCTAGGTATCTCGATAACATGCGGTTGCTTTTGATCCACATTCTTTGTGGTCATTTTATTTCGGATAAGGTATGTTACATTTTATTTTATATCTTCAGTACTTTGATTGTTTATCAATGCTCTGCATCACACCATAGATCGCCATTATACACAAAGAGAATACAATAATTACTACGTAAGAATTATGAATATGGTTTAGGTAAATTACAGTGCTTACTACAGCTTGACCGGAAACCGTAGAAATTGAATGAAACTACATAAAATAGAGCCTATGGTCTATAGATTTGACAAATCTTGTCAAAACAGTGTCAAATCTTCGCTTACCTTCGTAATGAATCGTTCCCACCACGCCGATTCCCGCAACGTCGACTCTCGTAAAGTCGATCGCGCCTAAATTCCCTTCACGTCGACTCCGTTTTTATCAAGGTACAGTCGGCAGCGGCATTGGGAAAGTATATAAAAACTTTGTACGGCTGATAAAATTCCATAACCTGTGTTGGTTTTATAAAAATATTCAAATATTCAACGCATTCACTGCCCAGCCTTGGCACGGGCGCGGCCACGAGGCGCAACAGGGAGATTTGTGCGTTTTGGGCCATGAATGTGAGAATAATTAATGTACCTAATTGGTTTATTGGTTGTAAATTGGTTTCTTGTAAATTGATGTTGAATATTATATAAATTTAAACAAATAGAGAAAATAACCATTACTTAATAACAAAATGGACATCAGATGTGAATGCGTTAATTTTTAGAATATTTTTATATAAGCAACTTACCTAAGTAATGGAATCTTATCAGTTATCAGTATAGATCGGAAATTCGGGCGCTTATTTACCTAAAGTTGGTGTAAGACACAACATGGAGCAGTTAAAACCATCTTTCTCGGGAATACTTTCCCGTAAATTCCCGGGATTTCAGAGCAATCTAAAATAATGATTTTTTCACCGGAACCTTATTTAAAGACGAAATATAAGACACTTTTATTCTGACGCGAAAATCGATTTTTGTAAAAAAACGCGTTCAAAAAAGGTGTCTTATAATTCGTCTATAAAAAAGATTTCAATGAAAATACATTCTAGAAAATTCCAAAATTGGAATAAAACAAGTTTGGGTTCATCTCACAAAGCAGACAATTATATACCTATATTTTTTTTATAATATTTGTTTCTATTATTCTTACGCAATTATCAAACAAATTATAAATGCGTATGAATAAGTGTTTTAAATTTCGTGTAGAAAAAGGATTTTGGCATAAAATCATAAATATAATTAAAAATGTTTTTTTTTTTCAGAAATATTCACTTTAGTGAAAAACACGTCAGAATAAAAGTGTCTTATATTTCGTCTATAAATAAGATTCCGGTGAAAAATCATTATTTTAGAATATTCTGAAATCCCAGGAATTTACGGGAAAGTATTCCCGAGAAAGATGGTTTTAACTGCTCCATGTTGTGTCTTACACCAACTTTAGGTAAATAAGCGCCCGAATTTCCGATCACTGGTTATCAGCCACACAAAGTTTTTATTTACTTTCCCTATGCCGCTGCCGACTGTACACATCAAAAAAGCGCGGTCTACGTGAAGGGAATTCGACTTTACGAGAGTCGACGTTGCGGGAATCGACTCTAAGGGAATCGGCGTGGTGGGAACAATTCTTCGTAATGTAGGTATTCGGGTATTCGTCAAACTACGATACGATCAAGGAGGGGGGTGATTTCTTTCGTCCACGGATAGGTTTAATCATAGAGCAAAAAAATTTTAGTCCCTAAAATGGAGGAGCGATGTGGGCGTGGCACGCGTGGCATAAGTATGGTGAGCTTACCTTACTTAGCGTAGGGTCGGAAGCGAGAAAAAATTGAGATACATCGATATCTAAAAATATATCAACATTGACTTTTATATAACGAGGAAATAATATCGAATAAATATCAACCAAACAAAAAATAACACTAAAGCTTCTTCCTCGTTTTTACTTCTTATCTACATACAGTCTTTAAATTCGAAATACATTTTCTAAAGAGAAAAAAACGAGGAATTTCTAAAATTATGTATTTTAGCGTACCTCAATAAAAAAAAGAATTAGTAAAGATTCTGCTCTCAATGCGTAATTAGTAATTACGTACAAAAAGTGGTGAGATCCGAACAAAATCATATAAAAATTAAGTCTCGTCCCGTACTTCCACCGTAAAAAAGTGATGCTATCACGAGAAGAGCCACACAAGTCAGCCATTTTATTACCTTCCACTATGAAGTTGGCAAACTACCTATTTAAAAATTATTCTAAACTTCTTACATATATTTTATTTTATTTAGTAGTAGGTAACTTATTTAGTTTAGGTTAGTATTATGTTTGTTGTTGTTTGTATTGATTGATGGTGCAATAAATTAATACTATATTATATTCAAGTCTAAGGTAATAGATGGATGTCGACGTCTCGTCATATCAACACTTTTTACGGCGAAGCGGACGTATTAGGTACGAGACGAGACTTGACTTAATTTTTATGTTATTGATTTTGTTTGGATACATCTATAGGTGAAATAGTATGCAACATCGCGCACTTATCCAAACAGAACGATTAGAATTTCAGTAAAATCGGTTTATTCAAAAACTAGCAGCGCCTTGCGGTTTCACCCGCGTAGTTCCCGTTCCCGTGGGAATTCCGGGATAAAAAGTAGCCTATGTTCTATTCTAGACTATAATCTATCTCTGTGCCAAATTTCATACAGATCCGTTCAGCCGTTCTGGCGTGATAAAGGAACCAACATCCATCCATCTATCCATCCATCTAAACTTTCACGTTTATAATATTAGTGAGATTAATTCGCCTTCGTATAATAAAACATCGATAAATAAATGTTCGATAAAAGGTAGAAATTACTCAATCCCTAATTTTGCGTGACATCTATCCGACGCGCGACGTCCCAACCGAATAAAGCGGTTAAATGAAAATGAAAATTTTACAGGAACATCAAAAAATGCAATTAAGATAAAATATGTTAAAAGGTGAACTCGAACTCGAACCGCACTACAACGGAACTTCGCAACATGGCGCGGCCAGTTATGCTTTTTATGAAATCCTATGAGACTATGAGGAAATAGCTTGAGCTCTGTTTTTGTGAGCGAGATAGCATGAGCACGAGGCTCATGCTGCATGCATCGCTTTTTTGTTGACTTTAAAGCTTAACGCAATGCAATAAAGTTTATTATAATAATAGTCTTTATTTCAGATACAATGGTTGAAGTTACAGTAAAGTACCTACATTAAATTTATAGAAGTATATACTAATAATTATAATATTTAGGCACTTAGAAGGCGTTGGCATTCGTATTCAACCGGGTTGAAATGTACTCTTCTGTGCAGACGAATTTTGTCGATACTACTTATTAAAATGGTCGTACCGTATCTCACTAGTCACTATTGGGGATTGAGATTCATGAGTTTAGCCATAATCTTGGCTTAGCAGGCGGATTGGGGATCGCATTCAATAATGTAAAATACACAGAAACAAGCGCTGCCCTTCTTCAGGTAGGTTCTTTAGACGCCTTTTACAAGAGTGGTCGATTCTTACGCCGCGACCGCCACGAACAGCTTGAGATCCAAAGATTCAAAAATAAAAATTCGCATTGTGAGCTGTTACCGCGTTATTCAGTTGTGTCGTCGTGACAGCATACTATAGGGGAGATGTAGTCAAACGGAAACAGTGACAATGGTCGTGATAAAACAAAAGCTTATTTATGAATTTTTTCGAGTGCGTCAATCTAATCTACCTTGCCTCATTAAATAAAATTTTCGTCCTATGTATTCGAAAAGAGGCGAAGGGTTCCTCAATAAGTTGAAGCAAAATGGGTCCTTCCGGTGCCCTTATGTGTGCCCGATGGTAAAAACGGCTTTTGCACTCAGATATCGAAGAGCAAAAATAGTCTTTCCGAGATGGGGGGATGAAAAGTTACGTGTTGCACTCGAGTGCAAAGATTTTTTACCTCTATCTACTTATTCAGGTACCTTCTTATGTCTACAGTGACGAAATGAATTTTTGAATTCGGAACAGTATTAAATTTTAAAAAATGTACGGTATTCGCTTCGATTAAATTTAACCA
This sequence comes from Eupithecia exiguata, assembly GCA_947086465.1. Classification (NCBI taxonomy): domain Eukaryota; kingdom Metazoa; phylum Arthropoda; class Insecta; order Lepidoptera; family Geometridae; genus Eupithecia; species Eupithecia exiguata. Next base: position 4,472,851 of record OX352246.1, read on the forward strand.
CACTTCATTAGATAACCAAATTTTAAAAAAGGCGGATACTTTTAATTAGTTTTTTTATCACAATGTCACTTGTGACACAACCTACTATGGTTAGAGGACTAAGTAAAAATTTATGGTTAAAATTGTATGTATTTTGTAATTTTGTTTTTACACATACGTGACCCCCATTACCTTCATCTCCCCTAAAGGGGATGATCCTGTATGTTTTTCATTCATTCATTCAGGATACCGCCCTAAAAGGGAGTTTGAGAGGAGATTATTAACTAATGACAACAAAGATTTCTTTGTAGTGAAAATACTACGTAAGTCACACGCGACAGTGGTTCTGAACAAAATGCATAGCACTTCCCTCTACTTCTTGTATTCTGTGGGTTTTCTCTGTTCAAATGTCGCTCGGACGTAAATAAACATTTGATTTGAGTACCGCCATGAAATTATATGCCTAATAATTAATAAATAACTGCATAATAATTCTTCTCAGGCCATAGCCACGACATTGGGCGATGCGTCTTGCGTGGCGTCGCTATGCCATGACCCGCGCTCCTATGAACTCGAAATCCTATGCCTATCATTTTCACAACATGGCTTGCATTGCGCCCTCTTGGCAAAGACTGCGAGTTCGAATCCCGCTCTGAAATGTAATTCTATCTGTTTTATACTTGGAAAATCGTGTATTTTTATTACCACCCCATTTGATAGAGCAGTAGGACATCTGTATTTTTGTCACCAACCGACAAGACACGCACGGTTCTAACTTTTGGTCAGCACTGAAGTGACTATCGTGGCCGTGCCCTTTATGTAAGTGCTAAAAAACTGACTTGAGGCAGAGAAGCGCGTTTCAATATGGCTCCTCTACTGGGTATGTGTTCGATGTGAAAAGGTCACCCTTTCAATGGGTTTTAGCAACGATAGGGTTACCCTTTGGTTGCGCTATCCAGATTAGATTGAAAAGGTTACCTCATAGTAAGGGTTTTTAGTGTTACACTGTGGTTATCATTTGTACTGCAGTTGAATTGGAGGAGACTATGCATTTTAAAAATAAATACTAGATGTTGTGTTATGTTATGTTATGTATACGCTTCTACAACAAAACTCCTAGTGAGTTGCAAAATCTATCAATAAATAAATTCAAACAAATTGTCAAAACGTTTCGGTGCAAAAAGGCTTACTCCAAAATATCAGATTATTTAGAAGATAAAAAAGCTTGGGACGGGTTTTGCTCCAACTCGAAAAATAACAACTAACAGGCTAAAGGTTTCTTAGTCGCTTCTTTACTTTAGTCTACATACCGAAGCGACAGAAATCAAAAGTACCACTTTATTTCCGTGTCAGTGTTTTATTTTCAGAACTTGACCTTTTCTTAGTATACATTTTTGTATTTATGGAAATAAAGAAATTTCGGTTTAGATTTTTGATGTACCTATTATTAATGAATAATTAGTTTCGATCGCGCGATCACTTAGTCTGATACTTTTACTTTACTCATGGATATAATTTTTGACTAACTCGAGGGCGTAGATTACGATACGCGGTGTTTTTTCATTCAAATATTAGATGGCAGATATTTTTTTTTATTAAAATTTTTACTCATGTGTATCTTTTTTAACTAACTCGAGGGCGTAGATTACGAATATGCGGATTAGAGATGGGCCGAACATGGGTTTCACCGAATACGAACATTCGGCCGAATATTCGGTAAAACTTTTACCGAACTGAATATTCGGCCGAATATTCGGTACATTTGATTCCGTTCCGTCGTATATAAGATGTCATATTTGTCTTATATCTCAGTAGACTATAATTAAGTTCCTAACTCTTAATGTGTAGATTAAGTGATTGATCTCTTAAATATCAACCTGAAAAGTACAAACAAATTACTAATTTTCTTTATAAAGAACTATATTGGTTGATTAGGATAGGTTTAAACGTTTAATATCAATAAATATATTTTGCGACGCTATGCTGAATAGAAACTAGAAAAAAATATTATTCATAATCTACTAAGGTGTTGTGATTTGATTCAGCTATTCTCTAACACAATAAAGACTGACCGAAATAAATATCTTGTTTATTTTCCTTCAATTAAGGCCTGTTTAATATATTATTATAAAGAGTTAACACAGAAGCCTAATCCCTAAAAACAGCTAGATACCTATATTTCGCATTAAGTTATTATGGATTCCTTGCCTACCCTGCAAGGGATCCGGCGTGAAGATATTGATTGCGGTGTTTTTTCAAATCCAAGATGGCAGATATTTTTTTAATTTAAATTTTTACAGTGGCCCTGAAAAAAAACCCTTACCCTGTAAGTCCACATTGCCATAGGTATGCCAGGAATGCTATGTAGCATCATGTTCTTTGACTTTGTAAAATTCTGAGTTATTCTGCCACAGTAACAAGTCTGGTTTGTTACGAAGGATGAAAAAAAAGGTTAAATAGGTAAAAAAAATAAAACATGTTACCTGGATTGGATTAACAGGCACAGTGGTACCCTCAGATAAGATCTCTGGGTCCATATCGAAGGGGAAAGTACTATACTCAGGTAGGGCATCCCTCAAGTAATACAGCTTGTCATCGAGACGCTTTTCGAGTCGCAACACTTGGATCTGCTGGACGGTCGGATCGTAGAGGTCGTATTTGATCTGAAAATGAAAATTACTTATAAGTCATTCACCATACTGGAATTTTTTAGGGTTCCGTACCTCCTTAAGGAAAAAGGAACCCTTATAGGATCACTTTGTTGTCTGTCTGTCAAGCTACTTTTGTAGCATGAAGGTCATATCAACATACTCACGTAAGTTGGATTTATATCACCAAATGGGTAACCATTTGGAGAGGTGATATAAATCCAACTTCTAAGCCAACGCAATCAAAGATTACAGCCGTTTTAGCACACAAAACCTAAAGGTTACTTTCGTTTTAAGGTCTTATAGCACATGTAACGGAAAAAATAACTTTATACGTTAAAAAAACTGTAAATTTCAATTTAACTTTGACCTAGAATCATAAAATTTTTGGCAAGAAGCAAGGTCTTATAGCACAAACAAAGGGAAAAATGGCGTCGACGGCTGCAATTGCCTCATTGACGGGAACCTACCAGAGGAGCAGCCACCAATCAACCTGAGAGTAATAAATATGGCAATTCCCCCTAGTTTGGGGGGGGGGGGGGGGAATGTTCAGCAGATACAAATGCTGTTTCGTATAATTCTTATATTCAATTCTTCTGATAGATATGATCACTAATTTTACCTCAACCCCCTGATGATCAACAACATTTCGGAGAATGAATTCAGCTCTTAGACCGCATCCCTTCCTTTCAATGCAGATGCCAACGAACCTGTTGCTTTTCCCTTGTGCATGAGGATCCGCTATAGTCACTGCCAAGATTGAACCTGGAAAGTAAAATTTGCAGTCGCTTGTCATACTCGTATTTGTCAGATTGCTAGCACAATAGATTGTTTTGATTTGTCCTCTATTTATGCATATGTACAGACTTTTATAACTTTATCTCTCTCTCCCAATAAGGTTTGTTGGAAGGGAACTTGCTATATTTTTTCTAGCCTTATATTTTATTATTGTATTTTTTCGTGCAATAAAGAATTAATGTAAAATACTCATAACCATGACATTTTAAACTTTGCTTTTTTTTACAATCACCAACATTATCATCAGCCTACAATTAGTCCACTTCTGGACATAGCATAGGTCTCCCCTAATGTGCACCATTGCATTGCACCCTGTCTTCAGCTTGCCACATCCAGGATCTGCCTACAATCTTTATTACAAACACGTACAAATCTATAGTAAATAATAGTTTATTCACTATGGTTAGTTTAGGGACCCATTCCACTCAACTAATATCATTGTCCAAGTTCTTTATCCAAAATTCGATCAAAGTTCTGTGACGGATGCCTATTCCACTCATCAAATATCTTTGTCCAAGATTCCTTTATAATTTGCGTACTTGAGTTCAAATGAAATCATACTATTAATAAAACTGCGAAAGTTTGTATAGAAGGAAGTTTGTTACTTCTTCACGCCATAACTTTTCACTGGATAGGGCTGAAAATTTGCATAGGTGTAGCTCTTGACCTGGAATAAACCATAGGCTACAATTTAACCCATAAAATTACAGTTTCAATAGGAATTAATTACCCTGTATATGTTTTCATAGAAACAATGTGTGCGAAGCCGCAGGCAGAAACTACTACTTAGTATACAAATCTTTGATCAAACATCGGTGTTGCTAGTAAATTGGATAAAGTCATCCAAGTTATATGATCAAATGTACATTGGACAAAGATAATGGATGAGTGGAATGGGTAGGTATCTACTAAATATTTCATATCGAATTTGGCTGCAGTATAGTATCTACCTCTTCATAGTTTGATTTGTTAGGAAAACACCATCATCATCTGCAACCTAAATTCACTACTTCTACAAACCTTTACTGTTAGAGTAACTCTTGTTTTACTCCAACAGTAGCCTCCTACCTATTTGTCATTCAAAATGTTTGGCGCGAGGTCCATAGATATTTTGTGCGGGTGGGTAGTACAGTAAGCTGCTATGTATACACTCCCATGTTTTGAAATTTGACTGAATAGTTAGTGTCATTGTGATAATTTAAATATTGTATTCTGACAAGAATGATAACTACTTAGTATGAAAAATGTGTGCGTAGACTTTTATATGATATGTTCCGAGTAAAATATAAGTGAAAACTTGAAAGTGTATACATATCTGAGCAGCTGACTGTACATACCAACATAGAACTCAGGTATTTCAATTTGATTCCTTCTCTTAAGCATGTCATTTCGTTCTAACTTCTCTCGAAGGCTGTTCCTCCAGTTAGGATTTGGATCAGGGAGGAATTCGGGAAATGTATGTCTGTACTCTAAGAGTGGGTTGGTTGGTTTAGAACCGCGGCGTCTTGTCTGTACAGGCTGGGGTTCTGTGGTTTGTTCTGGTAATTCAGCTTTCTCAGCTACCGTAGATAATGGACGGTAATCTAAAAACAGAAAAAATACGCATTATACAGGAATAAGCCCATAAATTATACGAAAAGTTCTGGTACCAATTTTTCTAACCTCTCCGGATTAACCATTTTGCAGCAGAAAATATGTTTTCCGATGTTTTTCGGATTGCTAATGACATGTTGAAACGAAATTAGGTGGAAATTCGTCTTGCTTTGGTTATTTACAGTGAAACGAATAAAACATAAACAAACATTCTAAAATTCCACTGAAATTGACTTTCGTTCGTTCAGTTCGGTTCGGTCTTACGTACTTAGTGTTGCCAGAGTTATTGAATACTCTTTGGTTGCCAGGTCCATTTTCTACAGACGCTCTGTCTGTAGTGAGGTTAACACATAAAAGTGAACACAGTAGCAGTCAAATTCCCAAATAGTATTTTATACAATATAGAATCTTAAAATAACATAGGTATAAAAACAAGGTATATGCCATCGATAAAAGTAAAAAAAGGATGATACGGTACATTCTACCAGAGCTCACTCAAAAACTGTACCGTTTCACAGATGAAATAATGATAAGGTATCGGATTATCAGAAAATTTTAAGTTTGGTGTATCTACGTACGCGGGAAAATAAGTGATGCCTTGGGCTTTGTTTTTTGTTTTGGAGTTATTTTGTACACCTGGTGAACGAACAAGAGAGCATTGTCGTGGTGATTTAGTCGAAATCACACAAAATTATACGTCGTAGCAAGCACGCGAAACATAAATGCCACCGCCTGCGCCGCCGCCTCAGTCCGACTATGTATGACTGAGGTAGGGGAACATAGTTGAACCTCACTTGAGCTATCCACTTTCGAGATGGTAATGCCTCATCTCCCTTTTTTTACCCGACTACCGACAGGGGAGGGTTATGAGGTTAGCACCCTATGTTTGTATGTTTATATGTTTGTATGTATGTGGCCGATTTCTTTGTTCCCTCGTAGCGCTGAAACTACTGGTTCGATTTCAACAAATTATGTATCGATTGATTCGTCTCAATACCCCGATGGTTATAGGCTATAGGATTTAGGGCTCCGACCCCGAATAAGCCTTTAAAACGCGTATTAAAGTTTAGGTAGCCGCAGGCTGCAGGCCCCATAGAGAAAAATTACAATACCTACGACCTATTTTCATTTTCAACTCTATGCCTATCAAATATGACCGATACGTCATTCTATTTTGTCAATGTAAATGTTTCAAACTTTTATAACTTTCACGTAGTCGGGTTGTAGTTTTTAACTTTATCTTGTTACTTTTACCGAAGAAGGTGTATGCCTTTATTATTATTTTGAGATTGTATCGCTTTCTCCGTGAATCCTTATAAGTGTAAATACTTTAGTCACATAGTCATTTTAGCGGGATGTGTGTCAAACTGGTTTATAAATTATAATGCTAACTGTGAGTGGAGCAAGATTCAATTTTCAATATTCAACTGTGTCCATCACGTTGTCCGTTTTACGATACCAATTTTGTAGTGACAAGCCAACCAACTTAACCATGATAATATTGTGTTAATTTTCTGTTTCTTTTCATGCAGATTTTTAGGGTTCCGTACGAACGGTAATAACGGGACCCTTTTACTAAGACTTCGCTGTCCGTCTGTCCGTCTGTCACCAGGCTGTATCTCATGAACCGTGATAGTTAGACAGTTGAAATTTTCACAGATGATGTATTTCAGTTGCCGCTATAACAACAAATACTCAATAAATTAAATGATTTATATAAATTTTTTGAACCAAGTTATAATATTAACGCAGATAAAATACCGTGTTTAATTAGGAGTTTCATGAAATATATCCACCTTCCACACCCTGTCGTTCAATTTAATACGAATCCTTTGTTTAATACCCCCTATGAAGTAATCATGTTTGAACCAGATATAATCTTAGATTTCGGCATAGAAAAAGATTGCTCATATGCTCGTGAAAAATTTAACAAACAACTTGACTCTAAATATAATGGATGGCACTCCATATTTACTGATGCTTCAAAATTAAATGATTCCAATCCTGTAGGTGCTGCAGTTTGGATTCCTTCCTCGAAGATAATATTAAATTATAAATGTCCTTCGATCTCTTCGGTTTTTACCGCAGAATCTATAGCATTGTTGGAAGCTATTCAGTTTGTAGACTCGCACAACCTCAATAATACCTTAATATTTTCCGACTCTAAGAGCTCTCTTCAATCCATTTTATCTTGCCCCTTTCGCTCTAAATCTAGATTTCCAATTATTCTTAAAATTCGTGAATCTCTATTCAGATGTAAAATTAAAAAAATTAACGTTATCTTAGCTTGGATCCCAGGTCATTCTGGGATCCCAGGTAATGAATCAGCTGACTCCTGTGCAAAACGAGCAATTCAGTTTGGTACTGAGGAACACCTTAAAATTTTTGTTCATGATCTTTGTTCAGCCCCTAGTTCTCATCTAATTACCTCTTGGTCCCGAATGTGGAATACATCTAGACTTTTAAAAGGTAAACATTACGGTGATATACAACCAGAAATTCCTCTCAAACCTTGGTTTTTAAATTTAAAAAAGCCAATAAATCCTGCACTTCCATCTTATGCCGTCTCCGATTAGGCCATTCATGTACTCCTGTTTATCTAACCAAGATAAGGGTCAGAGATCAATCACTATGCGAATGTGGTTTGGATGATGGAGATGTTGAGCATCTTCTCTTTTCCTGTCCAAGACTTACCATATCCCTTCATGATATTATACCTCCTGAAATCCCCCGTCCCCTCTCTTTAAAAACTATTCTTCCGTTAGTATTTTCTCCTTTAGTATCTAAACTTTGTAGATTTATTTCTTTAAATAATATAAAATTGTAATTTTGTAGATTAAATATTATATCAAATGTTTTATATTCCTTTAAAACTAGATTAATAACTTATTTTTGTGCTCTTTTTTATTGCTTTTAGTTTGATTATTAACGTTTATATTTGTAAACAATTAACTTAATTGAGATATAAACTTTATCTATTTATTTTATATTAAAACTCAACCTCGATAAAAATTAAAAAGAAACTTTTTGTACTAAAACGGTCATTGGCAAAATTGTATCAAAATAGATACAAAGCCATATAAAAGAAGTTGAAGTTGAACAACAAATACTAAAAAACAGAATAAAATTAATATTTAAGGGGGCTCCCATACACAAACGTGATTTTTTTGCCGTTTTTATAGATAATGGTACGGAACCCTTCGTGCGCGAGTCCGACTCGCACTTGGCCGGTTTTATTTATTACTAAGGGGATCTCTTTTTTCATTGGAACAAAGTACTATAATCTGTGGTGCTGCAGAAGAAGAACTGTCAATGTCAAACAAATGACAGCGACATCAATATAATAGTCATTTTTCTTTTGTCAAGCAAAATCCAAAACACGGAATACTAATACCAAAATCCAACAACCATACTCTGAATAAACGTTCAAAACATGTCATCCATTACGCAGAAATGTAACGATGATAATATCCCGTTGGCGGATGACGATCCTCAAGTGATAATCAATGACGATTTGAGCAACCCTCGCCTAAACCATGGGCGGTCATTGGATTCAATTCCCAGCTCCTACACTGGCTCTTCCAGCCCTGGGCTGAATGGGCCTGCCAGCTTTGAACAAGATTCCGGCATTGATGAGCAAGAAGAAAAGGCTCGTCTAATATCACAAGTGCTGGAGTTACAAAACACACTGGATGGTATGATCTCATTTACTTTGCCTTGTTGACGTGTTAGATTTTACTAGGAAGTTCTTGCCTCATCTTATTTGAGGAAGTTGGTCTTTGTCATAATGAATACAAAAAACCTTTAGAAGTGGTCAGATTTCTAGACTTTATTTATTTACCATAACATTATGTTACGTAACAGGCAAGTCAATGGGTTAGTTAAACAATATAAAATAAAATAAGCCTTTATTTCTGGATTACAAATTCTGGTTTTTCCTATATTTTTTAATTCTATTTTTCTTTTGCTCCAGTTTGTCCTTCGACATAGACCTCCTCTAAAGTCTTCCACTGTTTCTTGTCCTTTGCAGTGCGGGTCCATTCTGGGCCGGCCACCCTTTTGATGTCATCTTCCTATCGTTTGTTTTGTCTGCCTTTACTTCGTTTATTTCCTACTATTGTTTAACTTCGTTTATTCCCGAGGAAGTAAACGAAGTTAAACAATAGTCAGTAAGTAAAAAATATCGGTTAAAATATAATAGGTTACAATATTTTACAGCTATTTGCAATATCTCTTATTTTTGAATAACAACATGATTAAAATCAAAAACATTTTATGGTCTGAAAACATTAATAATGAGTTGGGATGTGATAAAATAACTTAAGAATTGAATAAAAACATTAAAATAATTTGATTACTCAATAATAAAATATTATGATTCATAACCGATTAGTATATTATATTGTAACAAGTTGTCATATAAATATAACTTATCATACTCTGATCGATGCAAAGTGTTCTTGCACATTATTTAAATTTGTTTAAGTTTAATTTTTTATCTCATTTCAGATTTGTCGCAACGAGTGGACTCCGTGAAAGAGGAAAACTTGAAGCTCCGATCAGAAAATCAAGTTCTTGGACAATACATTGAGAACCTCATGTCTGTGTCATCTGTTTTCCAATCCACTGCTTCTCCCAATGTACACAAAAAGTAGATTATTTGCACCTTTAATTGTCAGTGTGAAAAGCTTAACCACTTAACCACTGATAATGCATCATGACTAAGTTGCATATTAAAACACACCCTCTATGAATCATCATACCACTGATAATGCATCATGACTAAGTTGCATATTAAAACACACCCTCTATGAATCATCATCGTCATCATCAGCCTATATTAGTCTCTCTAGCATCTGCCAGCAGTCTTTCACAAATTGTCATCCCACCTGGTCAGAGGGAGTCCTACACTATGTCCTCTTTGAATAATTCACATAAATTGCAATATAGCTTTATTAATAAATGTTATACAAGCAAAAAAGTTAATAATCTTAATATAAATTTATTATATAATTGCGCTAATGATGTCTCGCTGCAGGGCAAGTAATGGGAGATGAAAAAAAATAGAAAATTAATCAAAAAATTATAAATAAGAATTAAATATGAATTAATATAGTTAAAAAGAAGGTTTTGGCCTCTGCAATCAAACTTTTGCAAACACATCAAAACAAAAACTTGTTGTCATTCAGCACAGCTCACTGAAAAATTAAATAACCATACAATTTTTACCATAAAAGTTTAATTTTAACAGGTCATAATGAATGAAGTATGACATGTAGGTATTTAATTTCCTTCTACACTCAGATTGTACATTTTCTTATGGATTTACTTATCATGTTAATTGATCTAAAAATATTATCAGTAGCTTTCTCATAAAATGTATATAAACATTCCAGCTACATTATATTTTTTTCTGTTATTTTTATTAAAATATAGCCTTAAATGTTGCTCTCTTAACGCTATGAAGTATTTTAGCTTTACTACAAATTAAGTTAATAGGTCTATTATAAAGTATTGGTTTATTAAAGTATTGTTTAAGTCCAATTTAAATATCTTTTAGTTTTCCCTTAGGATGGAGGTGGAATCTATACAATATAATCTAAGATTAGCAGTTACATTAGTTAGTTTGGTCCAGTGAATGTACCTATGAAAATTGTTCTGTTTCCACCTGGTCGGAGGGCGTCCTACACTACGTTTGCCGAGTCGCGGTCTCCACTCAAGAACACGTTTACCCTAACGGTTATCGGTTCTTCGCGAGCTATGGCCAGCCCACTTCAGCTTTCTAATTTTTAGAGCTATGTCGATGACTTTGGTTCTCTGTCTGATGTATTTGTTACGAATCCTATCCTTCAGAGAAACTCCGAACATACCTAGCTCTTTCCATTGCTCGCTGAGCGACTTTAAACTGGTGGACCAGCCCCACCGTGAGGGTCCATGCTCCGTAGGTCATGACGGGTAGGACGCACTGATAGAAAACTTTCGTTTTCAAGCATTGCGGCATGGATGACGAGAAGACCCGGCGTTCGGCGCTTCCAAACGCTACCCAGCCCAACTGAATCCTCTTGTCCTCCTTCTCGAAATTGTTTTAATATAACCCAACTGCAGAATCTGCCCGAGGTTAGTGTATTCGGAAGCGATTTTGAGAAGGTGACCATGTACGACGATCGGTATTGGATCAATGTGGCCATTGATCCTGACTTTGGATTTGTCCTAATACATGCAAAGACCGATGCGTCGCGAGGCTGAAGCTAGGCCGTCCAGCATTTGGTTCATCTAGCGACTCCGCCATTGGTACTATGTCACTTGCAAATCGCAGGTGTGAGATGTAATCGCCGTTTATGTTGATACCCTTTCCTTTCCAGTCCAGCGTCTTAAAGATCTTCCAACGCGCTTGTGAACAGTTTCGGGATATGACATTCCCCTGTCTCACTCCTCTAGTCAAACGCCTTCTTATAGCCCACAAAAGCCAGACACAAGGGCTGATTATACTCTGCGGTTTTCTGTATAATCTGCCTCACTGTGTGAAGGTCGTCTATGGTGCCATATTCTCCGTGAAACCCGGCCTGTTCTGGTGGCTGCTCGTCGAATCGATTCGTGACCACTCGTGAAAACGTGTGCAAGCTACACACGTGGCTCAGGAGTGAGATGGGTCTGTAATTTTTAAGAAGGGTTTTATCTCCCGACTTAAAAAAGAGAAGGTATCACCAAACTCCCGCTCCACGCCTTTGGAGTTCTCCCACTACTGTGAAGGATGGCGTTGAAGAGGGTCTGTAATTCCTGTATAATAGAGGCTCCTCCAGCTTTCAAAAGTTCTGATGTTATTCCGTCTTCGTCGGAGGCTTTTCATTTTTAAGCTGCCTCAGAGCTAACACGACCTCGTCTTGACTGATGCCTGGCAGTTCGTCGGTGTAGTGGCGTATCAGGGTGGCTCTGGAATCGTGGTGATCCCGTTCGGCATGTGCAGCGTATAAACATAGGAATCCTCTATTTCGGCAGAGATCTCCGATAATCGATAATACGGTCTTTCTTTATTCTTCTTTAATACGGTCCTTCCGTCGTGGAACACGAGGGCATTGTCGTGGTGTTTTAGTCGAAATACCTACCACAAAATTATACGTCGTAGCAAGGACGCGAAACACAAACTCCACCGCCCGCGCCGCCGCCGGCGCCGGTCCGACTATGACTGAGGTAAGGGAACATAGTTGGACCTAACTTAAGCCATACACTTTCGAGATGGTAATTCCTCATCTCCCTTTTTTTACTTTTATCGAAGATTGCATCATAACTTCATAAGCCGTCACACAATGTCGCGCCCATAGAGTTATTATAGTAGGTACTAGGTCGCGCCAAACTACGTCACGCATGAAAAATTGGCGCAGTTCCTGAAAGATCGCTTCGTTCGTGCAAAAATGCACGCAATCACATGAAATTGTACAGTGGGTGCGTGCTGAGCGCGTGAGCAACGCATGTCTGGGTGTTTAGACTGATGTCATATAATTACACTATCTAGGTACCTACCTACCTACCTAGGTACTTTAGATTTTTCGGAAGAGTTTGTTATTTTTATTACTAATAATAAATAGATACAAGATATGTACCTACACAACACATAAGTTATACCTATGGGTACCTATTCCGCTATTCTAGTTATATAAGAAATACCTTGTGGATAGGTACCTACCTACCTACTACACACTCTTGTCGCCTGCCTGAAAGCTGGAAGCTTAGAATGTTTAATTACTCTAAGGCTGGAAGTAATTTGCGTCAAATCCGGTAGGTAGGTAGTTCTGATTTTTAGCAGACTTGTTTACAGAGACATAATGTACCTAGCTAATTTAGTCTACTTTAGAAACGTCCTGAGGATGTAGGTACTATCCAATGAAAAAAGAGATCCCCTTTAGACTTTAGATCCATATATAGGTAGGTACTGTGCTTTAGATCAATGGTAGGTAGGTACTATCTTAAACTAGTCCTCTACGGTTATAATCGCCAAAACATAAAAAAGCCGTAATTTCAATTAGGTACCTATAGTATTATTTCATAAATAAGTAAAATTTGTCTCGAGCGCTGGACGCAACTTGGTCAAAAAACCGCGAAAATTTCAGATTTTGGCTATTAAAAACGGGAAATATAATAAAACGATCGACTAAAAAAAACTTAGCGACTGATGATGAGATACCTAAGTAGGTAGGTACCGTTTTAAGCGCTATGAATTTGAGTAAGCGAAAAATTAACATAGGTACGATGAATATTTATTAGAAATAATAAAATCCAGAACGAGCTCACAAAAAGAGGCTTGTGATCAATCCATTTCAGATATTAAAATGCTAGCCGTGCGACTAAATTGCTAAGTGAGGGACTAGAAATACAGAGAGGGATGTTCCCAGGAGTAATGTGAGAAAAAGACTGTGACTGAAAGGGTGTGTTGTGTGTATATGTATACACATACACACTTTCAGTCACAGTCTGACTGAACTTGGACGTGGACTTTGAGTACCTACATAATGCAATTATACATAATTGCACTATGTACTCAAAGTCATGTGTTAGGCAGTGTGATAATTGGTCCGAGGTTAACACTCCCCCCATGTTGAGGGAGTGTGTCCCTCAACATTATCGTACTCAAAGAATAATAATACTCCTAGCATCGGACTCCTAAAGGAACAAGGCATTGCACTACTCAATCTACGATCGCACTCCTAGCGCTGCGCGGTTGCGTTGCTGCTGGCTGTCTGTCTGTCATAATTTTTTAACCGAAGATAGCCGAATAGAATGCAACAAACGGAAATGAACTCCATCTACGGAAATGAACGACCGAAGTTGTTCTCAGTGTGACCATGTGTGGCAGATTCTGCCACTGCAGACCATTACAAACGATCTAAAATTTATTATAACTCAAACTGAATGTAGTTATTACATTTGATTTTACCGTTTCCATGAAGGACGTAGTATGAAGGCATATTTTTGGCATTGATTGACGTCAAGTCTGTGAGATTTTGGCACATTTTTTGGACAAAGTGTGGTAGAATCTTCACTTTGGGATGGTCACACTGGTTGTTTTGTTCTTTTCTTGACTCTTGCTTTTTCTTTCTTTCTTCACTTCAGTCGATTTTTGACATTTGTGTAGTACGATCGTTTTGTTTTGGTTGTGAATTTTGAACAGTGAATTAGTAATAATGCCGAAAAAGCTAAAAGTTGTCGTTAAATCGTTGTTCGGGCACGAGATCCGTAAAGATGTGGGCCTGGATAACCTAAAGTCATTGAAACTGGAAGACGCTTGGCCGTTTATCAGAGACGAAATAGAGATCGAAATTGGAGGCAGTCAGTTAGTGTGTATCCCACATATAACAGAGGCTGATTTGTATAATTGCACGTCGCTTTTCGTACAAAACGACAAAGAAAATAACGGTAAAATGTTCACGCCTCTGGGGGAGCTGAATAAAAATATAAATAGGAAGAAATCTAACGCGGAATATGTAAAATGGTTGGATAGTGCCGACTTCCAAGACGAAAACTTCAAGTTTCCTCATGAGAGCGTAAAGGTGAGTGGATTCGATGTTTTTTACTGTTGCTGCTTGTCGCCTTCAAAGTAACCATGTGTCTCCTTAGTTACTACTTTGCCGTAGACCTTGACCTGTCCTTGTAGGATAGGAATGAATTATTCGTAGGACTCACTATTTATCTAAGCATAAGCTGAGCCTTTTGACTTCAACTTGGTAATGCCTATTTGAAGAAACTGAAAGCCTGAAATCATGTTTCCGCAAAAGAATCTTAATTAGTAGGTACCTTCAATACATCCTTCATTCATCTATTATTCCACTACTTAAGTACATAGATTATAAATTTAGAAATAAAATAGCTCAAGAAGCGTTTCACGACTAAACCCTAGTGAGATTGCTTACAGAATTTTAGGAAATTTTTGAAATTTTTCAGTATAAGTTTATGACCGCTCACCTGTCTCATAGCATAGGTGAAGCGATTGTAGAATAAATACCAACTAGCCTAAGTTAGTTGAATATGGAGTTCATCAAAAAGTATTTAATTTAGGTATACTAAATTCTGTGTGCAGCTTTGCACTTTTTCCTAAGATAAAAGTAGCCCTTGTCCTTCCCCAAGATACCATCAAAATCTGAGTCAAATATTTATAAGATCCATTATGCTGTTGATCCATTGTCTGTTAGATATGAAAGTTACCTTTTCAACAACAGTGAGAGACAGACAGATAGGACATAGGAGTTACTTTCACAGCTTACAATATTTGTCTTGTTTGATAATTATTATTCATAAAGCTGTGTATGTATAAAATTTGACTTGTCTAAATGCTTTTTTGTAAGCCTAAAGAAATAAAGTTATTGACTTTTGTAGCTAGAACCCTACTCCTTCTCCTGCTCAACAGCCTATAATGGTCAACTGCTGAATGCAGGCCTCCCCCTTATTTAACCACCTTATTGGCTCCTGATGGAGTTCATCTCATGGATAGCTAGGACCCAGAGATTAGAAAATATGACTTTTCCAGTATCTGAGCTATATCTTTTGAATTTGATAATATTTGCCCTAGCGATTAGCTCTATAGGTGTGTTAGCATTACCCATGTTATGATAACAGTTTTATAAATAACACATATTCAGTAAATCCCGGCTATAAAATAATTATTGCCATTTAATGCTTCAGCTGCTACCTGTAATAAAATACATGATTAACAAAATCAAGTCTTACTTTGTATTATTAGAGTATGAAGATAAACCAAGGGTAATGTTCATTTGATGATGTACATACCTTACCTATCCTCAATTCTACTAGGACTGTATGGATTTTCCAGCATTATTTATTAACATTGTATTTGTGATACTTCATCATCATCATGATGAAGTATCACAAATACAATGTTGTGATACTTATGTTATGAGGATCCTATTTTATAATATTACTGCCCAATATACTTGACAAATCCACTTTCAGACTAAACAAACAAAGGTAAACCCATTGCTGTTTGTTAGTCTAGCTAAAACTTAAAAAGTCTTGACCAAATTGTAATTTTTTAATAGTTATTTGATTTTTTTTCTTTTATTTGTTAGTAACAAGTAAGTAATGGGGTCCTTAATATAAAAACCAGAATTTTTAATACTTCTTTGATTTGATCTATTTAATTGGGAAGGAGTTTTGTTAGGTAGGTACCAATAAGCTAATGAATAGTTCGAATATAATGAAAAATACATTTATGCTAACAAAATGCGTACGAATCCGCTAACAGAAGCTTGTAAATACAAGGACGTGCGTACGTGCGCCGACACGTGCATTTAATCGCATTGGGCGCACTTACGAACCTAAACATTTCACTCATGTTCGACTCAATGCATTGCAGCCGGCACGTTGATCTGTTTGTAAACCAATCGACCTATTTATAAATCGATTCACCGACGAATAAGTGAAATCGGTTCGAAACCAATATAATCTCCACTTGGGTAGAATGTTAACCTGTTAAACGCCAAGCCTGTAATTGATGGAGAAATGCATTCATATTTCAAATTCCAACAAAGAACTGAATTTATTTTTTATTTCATTAAGATTCCTTCAGGAGTTTAGGCGTGAAAAGGTAACAAACAGACAAGAGTTGGTTTCGAATATTGGTATGGATTTTCATAAAAAATATTATGTTTTTTGTTTATATAATATATACAAAAAACATAATATTTGTATATGTATATTAAATTTGGCAGAGAGGTAAATAGTATCCCGGGGACGGACATAGGCTACTTGAAAAGCGTGCGAAGCCGCGGGGAACAGCTAGAAATTTATTTATATTATACTATAAATAAATTTCTATGTTTGAGTGTATGTATTTGTTATGTATGTTCGTCGAATTCTCCGCCAATTATGGACGGATTTGGAAAATTATGTGTTTCGATATTGTAGTATAGAGAATATTTCCGAGGTATTATTGAAATTTTCCTTTACTTGAACTTATTTAAGACTAGCTTCTGCCTGCGGCTTCGTACGCACTTTACCGGGATATTAAATAGCCTATGTTCATCCCTGGGATACCGTCTATTTCCTTGCTACATTTCATTCAGCCGTTTATGCGTGAAAAGATATGAGACAGACAGAGTTACTTTCAAATGTAAAAGTAAAGATAGTATGAATTTATATCTGGGAGTTTTCAATTGGCTCATTTTATCTACACTTCACTAATATTATAATGTGAAAGTTTGGATGTATGTATATTTATTACCTCTTCACACTCGAACTACTGAACGGAACGGGAATGAAATTTTTCATAAAGGTAGTTCTGTCTGGAATATAGGCTATTTTTTTATTTCATAATTAATCGTGCGGAACCGCGGGCGAAAGCTAGTAATTAATATGTAGTATGTAGTCTTTCAGACATTACAAGAAAAGATCGACATTTTGACATTAAAAAAAACAAAAAACTTTTTTTTGCAGATCACCCTTCAAGATGAAGCGACCAAGAACAAAGTGAGAGTAATAATGGTAAACTTCAGTAAAAATATAATACCTAAGAACCGGGATTTGATCAACAACATATATTTGGATGTGGAGAACATCAAAGGTATGTATTCCCAGCTGTGCTTCTATGCAACAGCAAAAGTCACTTTTGCTCTACTTTGCTCTAGGTACCTTACTTAGATGTTTGGATTGCTTTGTCCCTACTGACTTTAAAGTAGGTCACAAAAGTAAGGATTAAGAGGGCGCAATGCGCGCCATTTTGTGAAAAGCAAACGCATAGGATTTCGCGTTCATCGGAGCGGGCTCCGATAAACGCGAAATCCTATGCGTTTCCTTCAATCTTATGCTTTTCCTTTTATCCTACGCCGTTACAAAAACGTATGCTCTATCCCGACAGAGCATACGTTTTTGTAACGGCGTAAGCGCAAAAATCAAGTCTACTTATTTACAAGAAAAACCACAAGTCATGACGAAACTGGTTCAAGGAACTAAATAATTAGTGACTGATAATGATAACCTACGAATCAAAACATAAGTCATTTCAATAGACCGCAGGGTTCCTGAGATCTCCACCAAATGATGTGCAAAACAAAACAAAAAAAAATACGATAAAAAAAGCATGAGTAGGTGCTTTTTTTCTCATGCTTTTTTTATCGTATTTTTTTTTCGATCGTGTTTTTACTTTCAAGAAACCAAAGCATAAATGCTGAAGTTTATGTATATCGAGTTTTTTAACACAGGGATCCCGCGGTACTGAGATCTAGGCCTTGTTTGACATCCAAACTCGTTCGGTTCTGTCTGCTTAGGCGTACGTAGCTCAACTGTTTGATTCACGTCTTTGGTGAAAAACATATTACTGCATCTGTTAGTGTGGCAATCCACCGAAATTCAGGCTGTCAATTTTTTTTAAAATAATAATGACAATAACATTTGACTAAACATGATTTAAAGAGGTGGTCATATTTAACCCCTATCTTTCCTAAGGTTGCCTGGCAGAGATCGCTTTTAGCGATAAGGCCGCCCATTGTATATTATTTGTTATTGTATTTGTTTTCTGTGATATACTGTATTGTTTAATTAATTGGTGTGCAATAAAGTATATTGTATTGTATCTTTATTATCGCAACTAATACTTACTGTGGCTTAGATTGAAGTGAAAGTTTTGCCGTTTCGCGGGAACTCGAGCAACGACCAATACCAACCGGGGAAATGCGAAATTTGAATCCACATTCTAAATTCGAATTTCCCTTCCAGATCTAAAAGGCAAGAAATCCGTGTACATGATCACAAAGGTCCTTATGGCTGGGACGATAGAGTTCAGAGTTACCCGAGAAACTTCTTCTAGAATCTTCCATTTGGGTAACGCGGCGCCTCTGGTGTTTGGACTGGAGGAGTTCCTGATTGGAGATGATGGGAAGCTGGTTGCTAAGGTAAGAAACTGACTTAAGTGCCTAGTGTCAATTTTTCGAGCTGTCAAAATAGGTTGATGATAATGATTCTTTGTTAATGGCAATATGGTCTAGTTAGACAGAATTCGGCCAGTGTCAAGTTATGGAAAATAATTGTAAAGTTATCTATCAAATTATGAAGATTGTTTGATATTTCCACCGTTAGGGGACATCCATTAATTACGTGAGGCGATTTTGTGAATTTTTAAGAGACAGTTTTATGAATTCACAAGAATTCAAGAGTAGGTAAAGTTTATTTCGTTGAACCGATTATCTTTTGCTTACCCGACTGTCGCAACGTCCTGTAACTGTTACCTACTCATGTTATCGTCAGCGGAACGAGTTATCCGAGCATGACATAGAGTCGTACGTTTTAAATTTCAGTATAGTGGTACCGTTACAGATTTTGTCGACCACTCCGTCATCAGATGGGCCACTCCATCGCCTTATGGAGTGGTCGTCAAAAGCAGAAATGTGAACTTACTTAGTTGTTTTTTTTTTAATTTACTATCATCACAAGATAGAGTTTTCCTATTCCATTGCTAAGTACAAACCGTAATGAGGAAATTTCAATGCCAATGTCGTTCAATGATTGAATGCTCGTTTGTATGGACAATGAGAGAACAATACAATGCCATAGCAGGCTAAATCTAGTTCTTATTTATAGTTATTGTTCGAATTACGCTTCATTATCAGCCTATGTTAGTCCACTGCTGGCAGGGTTGATAATAAAACCGGCAAAAAAATCATATCTGTTGCATGGGGAATTAAATATTTATTTTTAAAGTGAATATGTAACTATATTTTCTGTGAATATTTCAAGCATCTACCTGTTGCCGTTATCAAAATCGAGTAAATACGAGCAAAAAAATCACGTTTGTTGTATGGGAGCCCCCTTAAATATTTATTTTATTCAGTATTTTGGTATTTGTTGCTATAGCGGAAAATTTCATCTGTCTACTATTACGGTTCATGAGATACAGCGACGGACAGACGGGTGGACAGCGGAGTCTTAGTAATAGGGTCCCGTTTCACCCTTTGGGTAGGGAACCCTAAATATCATGATTCTCTTAAAATAAGTCAATGAAGTAGATTAATTTGATTTTAAAACAGTTTTTTTATGCTAATATTTTTTTTCTATCCAGTTTAGGTTTTTATAGGCAGGTACAAAAGGTAGTTTCAAAGGTTTTATCACACGAAATATTGTACCTACTAGCAGAAAGAGAAAACACCAAGTTTGTTACAGTTTCATATCTGTCTTGCCTTACTTTTTTTATATACTATCAATGACTATGTCCATTTGTTCTTTATTTAATTATAAAACAGCTATGACTTGCCGCAATCTCATAGGTTTATGGTATTTTTTTCTGACATCTTGCAGTATTTAAACTTTATGGAATTATTGTATGAAAGAAAATACGAAAATTAGTGAAAATTATTAATTTCCCTGAATCCCCAACCAGGCGAGCAGATACATTGCGTGTCTGCACCGAAGCTTAATTAGGGCACAGTGAAAAAAAAAAGAATTAAAACACATGTTTTATTTTAAAAAATCATTTGATTTAAATCATCTCAACCCTGACTGCTCGACATAGGCCTCCCCTAATGAGCACTATAGCACCCTGTCTTCAGCTTGACGCATCCAGCATCTGCCTGCAGTCTTTCGCAGGTCATCATCCCACCTGGCAAAAACCTGGAAACTACGCTTGTTTATCTGCTAAATGTAGTTGCTTACTGTTATGTTTAACAGGTGTATGCCAATCAGTACTTAGAGCTACATTATTTATCCTAGACTGTTATATGAATTAGCACCATTGTTCTTCGCAATATTTATGCAATACAAAACTGTGTAATCTGTGCACATAATTATATCGGTGCTTTCCTACGAGACCTTCGTGCCTTGAACTACATATTATAATATAAGTACTACACTCTTGCTCTTTACACTTGCTTGGCGCGCGGAGCTCGGAGTGGGAACATCTCTATAATTTTCCTGCGGAGTAAGGCCCTGGTGACCCGTACCACAGATTTTCGAACCTCTCACGGGCACCAGTCTCTTGCAAAACAAGATAAATAGCATTATATTAAACTTAAGCCAAAAATTGTAAACAATTATCTTTTGCAAGAAAAAATAAATATAATATTCATTCATTCATCTCTGGTGGGACGTGGGACTCTGCCGTGGTTGCTTGGCGCTCTGTGTCAGGGTCGAGTATTGTGGTGTCCTGATGATGTCTCGTGAGACAAAACTAGTTGACGTCTCGCTTTTATAGATTAATTTTTTTGTAGTTGCTGTGGTTTTTTCTTCTAGAACGCGGACTACATTTTGTTAGATCTTATCGGAGAAGGTTTTGCGCGGAATTGTTACTAAATAATTTCGTAGCTCTGATAAGTAAACGTAAACACGCAAGTAACATTAGTTACGTTTTTAATCTATCAAAAAAATAATAGGAACTTTAATGTTTCAATTTATCATTTAAAAATAAAACCGGCCAAGTGCGAGTCGAACTCGCGCACGAAGGGTTCCGTACCATTATCTATAAAAACAGCAAAAAAATCACGATTGTTGTATGGGAGCCCCCTTAAATATTAATTTTATTCTGTTTTTTAGTATTTGTTGTTATAGCGGCAACAGAAATACATCATCTGTGAAAATTTCAACTGTCTAACTATCACGGTTCATGAGATACAGCCTGGTGACAGACGGACAGCGAAGTCTTAGTAATAGGGTCCCGTTTTTACCCTTTGGGTTCGGAACCCAAAAAACACTACTTACATTAAAAAAAAAATGTTATAGCATGTGTACTAGAATTAATAGAGTTGACATCACTGTATGAACAAAGCATTCAAAGGTTGAATAAATATTGATTTCCGTTATATCTGTGCTCCATCGTAGATAATGCGATAAGTAATCTATTGTTTATTGGTGTTGAAAGGAACAGTAAAAAACACGTTAGCGAGGTACAGAAGTTTATACCCGGACCCGCCAACATGTGTCATGATGTTGCGATGTCTGTGTGGCCGCATCTTCGTCTTGTGTCTTATGTTGTAATGTGAAAACATAGCTGTTGCCCGCGGCTTCGCACGCGCTTTTCAAGTAGCCTATGTCCGTCCTCGGGATACCATCTACCTCGCTACCAAATTTCATTAAGATCAGTTCTGCTGTTTAAGCTTGAAAAGATAACAGACAGACAGATAGACAGAGATACTTTCGAATTTATAATATTAGTATGGGTTTTATTTTTAATAAATTAATAATTAGTATATTATTGCGGGCCGCGATGATCATGGCTCAAAGCGAAGCGTAGCGCAGGTCCAGGCATCACAGCGCAGTCAGCATTGCAGCTCTTGATGGACAAGCTGAAATGAAGGCCCAGGCTGTATGTCGAGGTCTTTATAGCGCTGACAGTAAGGCCCGTATTATGAAAGCATGCTCAGTCATCGAGCTCTGCTTGAGTGATGCTTATGTCTAGTTTTGAGTGAATACTAATTTTCAAACAATGCTTGGGAGCTCATGTCAAAATCTACACTCACTCAAGTAGCCGTCAAGAGCGGATTTGGTCCGTCCACGCCTTCGAGTAACTGCTTAGACATATTATTGAACGGTTACCAAGCATTACTTGAGTAATTAACGCTTGAGTAGAGATCACGTAATGACTGCTTAAGTAATGCTTGGGGAAGCTTTCATAATACGGGCCTAAGAGCTGCAATGATGACTAAGCTTGAAGGCGCAGACCATCGAGCCAGCGAGCTTAGCTTGTAGCCATCATTTACATAAAGTATGGTCAGCAGGGCTGTCATTGCGGACCAAGGCTTATAAAGTGCTTTACTCAAACAATGCGCGTAAATTAAATAAAAAAATAAAAATTATGAAACAAAACTCGATATTTTGCAACCGGCAATTTCCATTGTTGACCGTAAAACATGACGGTAGAGGAAATTTATGGCGCCGTTTCGGGTAAGCCCGAAAGGTCGACTTTGTTGTCTATACCTACATTATTATAAATGTGAGTAGACAATTAAGTAAACTTGTATAAATAGCGCTTAAACAATAGTAACCCTAATACTTTATTGTATTTCCCTGTGTCATGGTTATAGTTCTGTGGTCACGGTAATATTGTATTCATAACTGATAAATCACGGCCATTTTGTTCTTAAACCGAGAAATGAAAATCCAATTGTGAATGATTTGGTACCTACTATTTTCGGTACAGGCAATAAATTTAGGTACGAGATGTTAATTCAATTAAATTTAGGGTATGTATATACCTAATCAGATATATAGCTGTTTACAAACTATCGCGTCGTGATATGTAACACAAACTATCTACACAAATTTTCTATAGTTTACATTACAACATGATTAAAAGTAGTGTTACAATTTTAGGTTGACATAGTATCCGTGCTAATATCACTATCTCACTAATATTATAAATGTCAAAGTTTGGATGGATGGATAGATAGATGGATGGATGTTTGTTACTCAATCACGTACGAACGGCTGAACGGATCTGGATGAAATTTGGCACACAGATAGATTATAATTTGGAATAGAACATAGGCTACTTTTTATCTCGGAATTACCACGGGAACGGGAACTACGCGGGTGAAACCGCGAGGCGCTGCTAGTATTATAAATTTGATAGTAACTCTTGTCTGTATGTTACTTTCTTACCTTTTCACGCCTAAACGGCTGAACGTACCTCAGTGAAATTTGGCAGGGAGGTAGATGGTATCCCGGGGACGGACATAGGCTACTTTTTATCCCGGAAAAGTGCGAGCGAAGCCGCGGGCTGAAACTAGTTTTCTATATTTGACAACCTGTCTAGATTACCTAGTCTGACAATTTAAGATTGACATGGTAAGGATCGTTTATTTTGAGATCTTGTCCAACTTACGCTTATCTTTTAACCGACGAAAAACAAAAGAGTAGGTTCGGCTGTATTTATGTTTCTTCGTTGATTCCTCCGTCAATTATGGGCCGTTGAATTCTTTCGCTATTGTATGGTGAATGATCCCGAATGAGCCTCAAGAATATTTTTTATATGGGATATTTTTGTACCCATATAAAAAATATTCTTGAGGCTTAAGTATTTTAAGGTTTTGTATAGGTTTTATTTTTTAGTGCGTTAGCCCTCGCAAACTGGGTTATCTCTAAGTAATTAAATAAGTTCCCTAAAATTTTCGATTTCGTACTGAGGATGGGGCGCAGGTTCGAGTCCTGCCGAAATAGACATTTTTTGGGAACCTATATAATTTCTTTGACAAGTATTTGTCCCGAAAACTTAAAATATTAAGGAATTATATTATATAGGAGTCGGTTTTTAGTTTTTTTTAATAATCAAGTTATGTTGTTGTGTTTCTTTCTTTTTTCTATTGGCCCTTTTATTTTATTTCTTAGTACGGAACTTTACTTCAACAAAACATGTTTGCTTTTGCAACAGCAGCGTCGAAGCCAATATTGTGCAAAATAAACTTCTTATCTAATCGGCTACACCTTTCCTTGTTCAAATAAATCACATAGGTACTATCCAAAGTACCTATACTGCTACCTCGGTAGATATTGATTTTATATCCAAGTGTCTTTGCGACAAGTTATCTATCTTAGATTCAAAGAAGCGAGTTATACGACGTACTCCAATCGATAACAGGGCTTCCCCTTATAATCCAATTTTGCAAGTTAGATTGAAGGTCGATTAGATTACCTGTGATTGGTGCATCAAATTTTTAAAAGCAGTCGCAATTGTCTACTGTGTTTTTTTCATAATAAAGGTTTTTTGTTACAATTATCAACGCTGACGTTACACATACAGGCATCCAATATACGAAAAAAAGGGGGCCCCGCCAGCTTTTAAGTTTCCCTGTAGCTTTTAGTATGACTACTTATTGTAGACCTATTAAAGTTCTTTGTTCTGTCTGTAGGTACCTTAATATTTTTGCATAGCTTAATATCTACTTTATTTAATACGAAAGAGTCAATGCCTCGGTAAAGTTAAATTAAATATATTTTAACGTTTTTCTTATTATCCATTATAAATGTATTTCTTATTGTGTAGAACTACCTTTTAAGATACCGTTTAATGTATTTATTACATAAACGTATGGTATAAGGAAAAAATGAAATTCTTTGTTGCATTTTCCGTATTTACGACATCTTCGAAACCTGTCGTAAAACAATTATATTTACGTTTACGTAAATGTTTTACCTTGTTTCACCTTGAATTTAAAATGGCTTACATCTGTTTTGTTTAAGTATAAATACCATATATTATATAAGTACATCACTTAAAACATTGTAAGTGTTATGATATGAATGACTTTATTAGTCTAAACAAAGCCCGAACATGAAAGAAGCAAAATTGTTTAACTATAAGGTATATTCATGAAATTCTTGAGCTCACGACAGTGAAGAGCTGTTTTGTTTGACGTTAAAATATGTCATTGAACTTGATCGCATTTGGCAATGCTCCTAAATCTTCAAGGTAATTCTGTACCTATCTAATACCACAGATATTATAATGCTAATACAGAGCATAATTATGAAGGTACTACCTAGAACCGGTTTTATTTTAGGTTTGTTTAAATCTAAGGACTAATATTACTCGTAATTCTAACTTGCACCTACATCGTATAGTAAAGTGGGGTTCTATCATTTTACCTTGACCATCTTTCAAGTTGATGATATAATATCATCATCTTTCAGTCTTTAAACTGTATATTTCTATGATAGATATAAGTAGATAAATGATGACATCTTCGGTCGTCGCCGGAAACAGCTTTCCCCATTATTCCCACTTTGTTATGAATGAGTTTCATTTGTTTTAGTTGCTATTTATTTTTTCGTTATTCTTTTGTTTAAATTCAATCAAGATTTTCTGATTGCCTGTGTAGTAATATTATATTGGTTATGCCAGGTTATGCTGTGGTTTTGGTTTGATTTATTTATTATTGATTTGTAGATTCAGACAATCTCACGCGATGGTTCAGAAACACATTTCCCAAGTACCTAATAGCCGCGTTTCAATGGAATGGTTGGGCTCTGTCTACGCAAAAAATAAGATTATTTAAAGAACCGCCAGTAGAAAGCAAAAAGAACAGGTTCCACCGAGATTTGAACTCGGATCGCTGGATTCAAAGTCCAGAGTGCTAACCATTACACCATGGAACCTTGAATCTTCTGCGCGAAATTCGGCTATAGTTGATTTTGTAATTATGTGCCAACGGTTTTACTATTTCATCAGGATTTCGAACCAAACATATACCTACCTAAACTAACTATCAACCTAACGCGTAATTATTATGTATAGAATGTAAGGTAGGTACCACTTGCACATTTTATTTATTGTCAATTTGTTTCATCGTGTGTTGTTATTATTGGGCAATCCTATTAGTCACTGTTTTGTTTATTTACGTTATTATCGCGTTGATTGATACATGATGTGATGAATCATCGAGTCTTGGGATCTTTATGGTCGTCAGTCCGTCGTATTGCGTTGACTTGATCATTGTTATTGCCAACTAGCAACACGCCCCGGGCTTCGCATGGGTGCAATGCTGATACTAAATATAGTACAGAATGTCTTGTCTCTGCATTTTAAATCTGTAATATCTTCGAAAATATTTTTTTAATTGATCCGCAATAAAGCTTTTAGGCCGCATGGCTGTTTCATCTTCCAGTTATAATACATAACTTTATCTTATGTTTAAGTAACCTGCCATAGTCACAAAAATTAGTCTGCCCGTATACTCACTGCCCAAAGAAAACTTCACCGAATGTATCATGGAAACTCATAGAGCTAAACTCCTTTTTAATCATATTTATCTTCTTTTCAGAACCCAGTTTCCATAATGTCCAAATCGCTGCATTGGAAGAAAGTGGACCCATCTGACCATCTGTACATTCCGAAAAAGGATACCGCTTCTGTAGCTTAAGGCATCAAACATCTAGTTGGTCTGAAAACGCGGAGAAAAGAAGGTAGAAGACCCAAAAGACCTTCTTTCTTGAACTTTACGGCGATGCGTCTATTTGGTCACTGGCTTATCATCAGTGTTTAGTGAAATATTACTTGCGAGTATTTGAATTAGGTATAGGTTACTTTCTGTATTATTTTGTCTGTGACTAGCTTAAGATGACAGCTGCCGTAAAATGGTTGTAGAAGACTACTTAGTGGCCAGAGGTTCAAAAGCCACTAGATTGGTGTAACGTGATGGTTAACATCGGGAGAGATATATATTAGTTAGTCTAAATATTATGTGGGTAGGTATATAATAGAACATTTTATGATTCTGTCTCCCTAAGTTGAGTTGAACTAGCTGGACAAATCGTAGTTAGATTAAGTATACTACTTTACTTTAGTGAATAAAGCACTAGCCTAGTTTTTTAGCCTGTTCTGTGGCTTTGGAATGCACGTCAAAAAGCCTCTCTTAATAATTTTAGTACAGGCTTGTATCACCTCTGAAATGATTAACTATCTCGTTTCTTATCGGTTACGCACGATCTTTATCAGAGTTGATAATATATAACCTTATAATGACAGTAAAACTTATGAACAGTGATTTTATGGTATAAATTGCTGTAGTGGTCGTTATTGTTTGATATGGGTTTAGGTTATATTTTTAATGATGTCTTGTAGATTGCTTGGCTACCAGTAAAGCTGTGTCGTAAGCACCTGTAGCCTCGGATGAGACTGGCCGCCGTGATCGAAATTCAGCGGACATAACCAATAAAGCTTAAAATACCAGTATTTGTACTTAAGTTCTATAGCAATAGCTTTAGAGCGTATCTTACCATAGTAAGTTTATAAAATTTTTGGTAATTTTTTTTACTTGTTTTATCAGTTAGCACTGAACATTGGTTGTTAACGTTATAATACTTGTTTTCTGAACATTCCAAAAGCACTAAATGTTGATCTTGTTTGTTCATGTATACAAATATCTGTAACATCACTTCACCTAAATCTGTGATTAATTTTTATACCAGTAGGTATTGAACAGATACTTAATTTACACTGTTGACTTATTTTGAATATTGTGATTTAAATGTGATGTTTTTATTGTAATTTATTTTGTGTATGACATCTTGTATCACGTTTTGCATTATTTTAATTTATCAATAAAGTTGTGTGTACAATTTTTGTTTTTATTGAATACTAGCAGCGCCTCGCGGTTTCACCCGCGTAGTTCCCGTTCCCGTAGGAATTTCGGGATAAAAAGTAGCCTATGTTCCATTCCAGACTATAATCTATCTCTGTGCCAAATTTCATCCAGATCCGTTTTGCCGTTCTGGCATGATAAAGGAACAAACATCCATCCATCTATCTATCCATCCATCCATCTAAACTTTCACGTTTATAATATTAGTTAGATTAAAACATGGTTCCAGACATGGGTAATATCCTAATACTTTAAGCCCATCCACCTAAACAATAAGGTTTGGTAAGAAAATATAAATTTGTGATAACATTTTTATTTAACAAAATAATATGCAAAATATCTATCTTATTTAGTATTTCTTCAAAGTCTTCCTGATGAGTGCAAGTCGCTGCCTGTGAGCCTCCGTCATGGCAGAACGCTTGTACGGCTTCACTTCTTCATTGCCAAAGCCTGGGATCCACATGTTCCAGGTTCTTTCTGCAAAAGATTTAAAAAATATATAGATATACAAATTTGTGACTAGCCATTAAGTTTTTATCAATTAGGAATTATATTTCTTTTTTCTTCCTACTACGATCCGCTGGCCATAATTAGATGTGTTCTTGTGTGGAATATTCAGTTGTCATACCAGTGAATAGACAGGCCGCTCATTAGGGGAGGTCAATGTCCAGTAGTGGACTAATATAGGCTGATGTTAAATAGCAAGCACCATCTTAAGGTTTGAACACTTCAGTTCCTTTGGTAAAGTTTAGATACTATACTTAAATAAACTGGTTCTCTACAGAGTTAATTGTAATTCACAGTCACTGGATGAATTGCAGGAGGTTCTGTTCTGCTACTATCACAATCAATCACATGAAGACGCTAGGTCATAATTCTTAAACTTGGTGGAGAAATTAGAAGTAATACTTCTCTCTATTCCACTAACCCTGTTTAAAGAACAAAAGCTTACCTAAATGCAATTGTATATCCTTCAGCTCTACAGTAGGAGCGTGTCTGTGCTTAGCGAAACGACAGGCACTTTCAAGACAGTTGTCAATGAAGTCATCCGCTAAATAAAGGAGGATTTCTTCAACTTCTTCATCCAGCTGAATAGTTGGGTTTACTTCTCGCACTAGATCTTGGAGGCGCGCCTTGGAAATTATCTGTAAGATTAAGATTCTGGTTAGCTTCAACAGACTAGGTATAAGTAGTCTTGAATGTCTAGCCTATACCTATTCCGTCCACATGTTAACTGTCACTTTTTTTGTGAAGCACTTCTGAGATAGACATAATTAGTTTGTAGATAAAATAGGAATTAGTGCAATGAATATTTAAAATTATGTCTTCTTCTCATCTTCATGGGTTTATGCATGATGTATGGTAAATTTATGTACCACTAACAAACATACAGAACAGAAAGTGTAGGTCACAGATTTTAGGATAAAATCGGATCAAGTTCGTAGCTCTAACTACGTAACAATTACGCACAGGTGATTCTCCACCAGGAGTATTGTTCTTATTCCCAGCACTCATAGGGCTGTGTTGTGTTGGGGAACTTTGCACGGAGCCCTGCAATTGCGGACTTGGATTGTTCACAAATTGAATGTTTCCTTGGTTGATGGCGGGCATGTTGCCACCAGCAGTTATCTTCATCGACGTGACGGAGAATGTAATCAAATTCACTGAATATTTGAGTCTGTTGAAATATTTTTCTGTGATTTAAGCAAGAACTTCTAACGATATTAGGTACGTACGATACGATTCTTTTCTTTCAAAATTCAAAGTGCTTTATTTCCTTTAGACCTAGGACTCAAAGAGATTAAAACCACTACGTTACTTTAGTACTATACTTATAAATCTGTGCACTACGTTTTATCAGGACTCTTGGACACTTTGTTTTGATGGATCAAAATTTCATTACAAAACTAGTTGATTGGCCGGCCGCCGCCGCCGCCGTCTCACTCTGATGATGGGAAGACGGCAGAGACAGACTTCTATTATTCATCTATTTCTCCATTTACGTCATCTATGGACTTCTCTATCTGATTGACAGCCGTTGACAGCAGAGTAGACGTTGACATTTATGTAAGCGGTAGTAAAATATTTCAAGGTGATGCACACCGATTAATCGACTAAACATTTTTCTACAATCAAGACAGACCGAATTAATCCCAGATTAATCCAATGTTTTTGAATTCTGTAAAATTCGACACAAACACAAGCTTAGCGTAAGGTTATGTTATGAGAGCTTGCGTGGAGCTTGCTCAGTCATCCATCTATGCAGATGCTTCAGTAACGCGTAATGGCATAAGCGCCGGGACATGGTATGGGTCAGCTTCATGGTCCAAAAACAAATTTTATACTATGGGTCAGCTCCGCTAGGAGTATTATTATTCTTTGGTCAGCTTCTCCGCTAGGATTATTATTATTCTTTGGTCAGCTTACACCGAGACGCGACGACGACGACGCTGCGTTCATTTTGATTAAAATCACAAATTGAGGAATAAAATACGTATATAAAACGTATTAAAATATAGCTTTACATGTTAGTAGGTACCGCGGCGCGTGGGCAGTTTTCGGAGTTTTGAATAAAATTTGTATATATTTTTGAGTACATACCTACCTACTACTTATTAAACAAAGTTATATCCTGACGACCGATGTGGCGGCGCGGCGGCGGGCGAAGGTCAGCCTGCGACGCAGGAAGTAGCAGGTTCGATTCCCGCCTTGGGACAAATGTTTGTACTATTTGCAAATATTGGTTCCGAGTGTTCTGGGTATTCCTATGTATAATAAAAAAAACTATCCATGTTATGCTTTGATAAAAGTCAAAAAGGAAGATACGGTACCTACGTTCTACCAGCGCTCACTCAAAAACTGTACCTACCGTGTTACAGATGAAATAATGATAAGGTATCGGATTATCAGAAAATTTAAAGTTTGGTGCATCTACTTACGCGGGAAAATATGTGATGCCTTGGGCTTTGTTTTTGAGCTATTTGTACACCTGGTGAACGAACACGAGGGCATTGTCGTGGTGTTTTAGTCGAAATCAAACAAAATTATACGTCGTAGCAAGCACGCGCAACACAAACGCCACCGCCCGCGCCGTCGCGTCGCCGCCGCACAGTGGTTCCGCGCCCTAAGAGCAGCGGTCATAGGGTTTCGCGAAGGTTATGACTGTCGTTATCAATACTAATTATTATTATTATGCTTTCTTGTAATACTTTACGTTATAATAAAATAAAAACAACCAATTAATGCTTAAAAAAACTTATTTATTCGAAAAAATCAAGCATTTATGACGATTGATAAAAAACATGCTAAAATACAAAAAAAGAATTGGAACTTAATAAGTATTAAACTTAAATATTTACATGCTTTTACTAAAAATAAAGCCAATACCGAACTACAAACTCAGAAATAGACAAAAAAATTATTTATACATAAAAATACATATTTTAGGAGCAATATCTAAGATAATGTACATCTAGTGTTCATTACATAAATAAATACAGTTTTTTCTATACCAACAATAAATTCAACGCTTCTTTTGATAAAACAGACTTCTTCTTCCGTGTTAACTTTCTTAAACCAGAAATGTAAGGATCCGAATTAAGAAGAAGTCTATGTATCAAGTCGGTGTTTGTGACAAACCGGGACATTTTCCTCGTTTGTCACGCCTAAACTGACACCACGCGAGAATGGCTGCGGGAAACTTGCTTCCGCAGCCATTCTCGCGTGGTCCAGTTTGCAACAAATCTTGTACAAAGATTTGCAACTCTTTTTTCCAAGTCATCGGAAATAAAATTCTGAACATCAGGCAACAACTGCATCAGGGCTGGAAAACCTCGACGCATCCGCTCTAGGTCGGATTTGCTGTCCTTAATAGACAAACAAGTATCTAGTACGAACATTCTTTTGAAGGAACACTCAATACCAGTACCTAAAACAAAACAACAAACAGTTACAAGCATATCAAAATACAATAAATATTTCGTAGCACGTGCTACGCGCCTGGGCACGCGGCGTAGACCCTGGCTGCACCTCATAAATGCAAGTAGAAGCAAGTACACTTTTTACAATCTGGTAGTAGAGATTCTAAGTGATATTTTTATACCAAATTCAATGCTAGAAGTAGATAGGAACATAAGTAAAAGTTTCAACTTATAAAAAACAACAGAAATTAATACGTAAGAAATGGTGTGGCGTAGCACTCTATTTAAAAACAAATAGCTGATTGAAACTGCAAAAAAGGAAAGTAAATTTATAAAACATACCTCTAACTTGAATGTCCATTGCAAGATAACAGGTCACAGACAACAGGAACTCGAACACATGCGTCGCGTCTTGGGCTAATTAGACTTGGTGATAACATGGTTGATGACTTATTAGATGTGTTCACTTTCGATGCCGAAAAAGGAATGTTGCGAACAATAGATTGCAAAACCATTTATACCCTCAGGTAGTATGACAATTAGTGGATAACTGAGCCAGGTATCAAGGCTTAGCTCAATCATTGCCCTCTGAGCCCTATGACCTACTACCGATACCACCGTGCGCCGCCGCAAAGTAAAAAAGGGAGATGAGGCATTACCATCTCGAAAGTGTATGGCTCAAGTTAGGTTCAACTATAATATACCTACTTCCCTTACAAGTAGTAAGGGAAGTAGGTATATTATAGTTGTAGTAGTATATTATATATTTATTATATATATATATATAGTAGTATATTATAGTTGTAGTACTTTCGAGATGGTAATACCTCATCTCCCTTTTTTACTTTTATCGAAGATGTAATACATTATATTGTATTATGTATACTAGTCACTTATACAGGCTGGTTTTTTTGAGAAGGGCGGTGATAGCCAAGTCCTTTACCACGAGAGTTAGGGAAAAGTCGTGAAAAGAGTCATGCCCTCGAGTTATAAGGAAACAATATTTTTTTCAAATACCTTGTACTTTTGACGGTAATGGACCTGAATGATTAAAAAAAATACATTCTTTATTATTGAACCAATGGATTATGTTACTGATAAGGGTCAATCTTATAAAATTTACTATTTATTTCATTTTTAGTAAAACATTTATTTGCAAACATTAATCCTTATCTTAGCCACTAGAAAAAGATAAACCAATGAATGAATGAATGATCTTTATTGCACTTAAAAATAATAACATAAATAATCCTTATATCTAAATTATGATACCCAGTGCAATAGGCGGCCTTATCGCTGAAAGCGATTTCTTCCAGGCAACCTAGGTTCGGAGAAAAAGATATAAGACAAATAGTTGGTAGAGCACATTCAAAAAAAAACCAATGTAATGTGTAAGAACTGTGTTAAACAAGAATCCAGAGACAACTAAGATTCTTTCCAAATAATGAACACTACATTGTACTTCATTACTTTCCTACAGCTTCCACATTCATTTCGTAGAGTTTGTCTCCGTTATGTACGACTGGCCGCCGTGGGTGAAAATACTTACGGCTTATAGGACTTTAATACTTTGTATAGCGTTAAAAACTTAAAATTGAACAAAATTCAAAAAATTCTAAAACTTTATTTCTTTAGGCTTACAAAATAAGCACTAAGACAAGTCAAATTTTATACATAAACAGTTTTATAGATTATCAAATAAGAAACAAAATGTCATTGATTTTGTTCGCTTCAATTTTTTGTCCACTAGTGGAAGAAGCGAAAAATAAACAACAAATTAATCGAATATTCTAATTTATTAATCAACCATATCCTCATCAATCAAAGAAGACATATCGGATAGATCATCGTCTTCTACAAAACTTTGGTGCTGTACATTGTTCTTCGCAATGTCGTCGACGAACTCGTACAGTGCCTCTCGCATGTCCCACTTGTGAAGTCGCAGGCGACTGGAAAACAAACCAGACATCGACAGATTAGTGAATTTCTACATGACAGTGTTATATAATTTGAATTAAGACTTTCATGCATGATAACCTGACCCTAAAATAACTATTTGATACCTATATATTTAATATCAACTCGATTTTTGCCATTTCATATTGGAAATTAGACCGGATCCTTCAAGGGGACGAGCGATGGGGCATTTGCAACTATTTTGACCCCATATTGTACTATGCAAAAGTAGGCGGCCAGTGAACCTTCGGAACTTGACGACCATGGCTTCTGCGTTTAAGTATGTCTAGTGATGTCGATTTGGAACTCTCACAAGTTGAAGCTCACGTTATGTTGAGAGTCTAACTTCTCGACGCGCGCCGAGAGTCCAGTCTTCATTTTAAAGTACTTCTCCAAGCCTTGGTCCCCCACACAGTAGTGGACGCGTGAGACGTAGAGCTGGGAAGTTGGTACTTCCGCTCGGAAACCAGAGTTCAGCTCTTTCCAGCAGTGGGTAGTCGAAGAAGAAGAATTTATAACTCACATTTCTGCCTCTTCCTTCTTCAATTGAGTGATATGGGTAAACGCGTTTACGATTGCATCCGATTCATCGCGCTCTGGGTCCAACATAGTCAGCGAGTTTTGATTTCGAATCGGTTGCTGAAACAAACACACTAATATAATAAACTAGCAACGCCTCGCGGTTTCACCCGCGTAATTCCCGTTCCCGTAGGAATTTCGAGAAAAAAGTAGCCTTTGTCCTATTGCAGACTATAATCTATCTCTGTGCCAAATTTCATCCAGATCCGTTTTGCCGTTCTGGCGTGATAAAGGAACAAACATCCATCCATCTATCTATCCATCCATCTAAACTTTCACGTTTATAATATTAGTGAGATAGTGAGATATTGTATACAAAGTACAAACATGGGACAAATTAATAAAAATTATTTGCAAACGATTCGGCCCTGGGTGTTAACTATTATTGGGTCGCAGTAAACTCGGCAATTTGAGATGGATTAAGGGAATTTCATGAAATCTCTGGAATTCCTAACCGATAAAGCATTATAATCAGCGATAACATCAAACTACATAAATGTAAGAAGTCAATTTTTTTTAGAGGATAATCCGATTGTTTGTTCATGAAGAATCATATAGAATAAGCACATTATATACAGGGTTATTGGTAAATTAGTGACAAAACGTGAACTGCAGGTCCTGCCCAGTATCACAAACACGTTCGTAAAGGCGCCAAGTCTAACTTCTAAAAAAAAATATAAATCACCTCTGATACTAAATGAAAAAACATCTTTGTCTGGAACCCAACGAGTTACTTAAGACCGATCTTTCACTCTCAAATCTTCTGTTAATTCAGGGCAGAACTGTTTTTAAGTTGAGTTTCAAATAAAACCTCTCTAACGAACGATTATTGAATTGCGGGGAGTACCCATTACCAATACCAAAATTAAGAATTAGGACCTGGCGTCTTCACAAACGTGTTTGTGATGATGGGCTTAACCTGCAGCTCACGTATTGTCACTAATTTACAGATAACCTTGTATAACAAGCCTGCACAATTGTTTATTGTCCTGTATAAAGAAAATTCAAATCAGAATACCTTAAAACAGCTGTTGCACTGAAGTTGCGTCGCCGGTGTTATATGCATCATGTCATTTGCGATGATGTATTTCCAAGTTAATCCATTCAATTTCTGATTCCTAAACGCGAAGGTTCTCCGAAAATGGAATATACGCTCTGAACGCATCATGATGTTCCTCTCTCGGAATATTCCTGTCACTACTACAACGAGCATGTTTCTCTGAAAAAAATCATCAAATGGAGTCATTTTTAAAATATAAAGATATTTTAAAAATGACTCCATTTAATGACTTGATTGAAATTGATAGTAATTGATGTCTACGGAAAATACGACTAAAACAATTATTTATACTGTTTTAAAGTTATTATTTACTTAAATCAAAAAACTTTTTAACACGGATCGTACATTATCATTTATCACAGAACAGAACCGACACGGTTAAGAGAGGGTAAAGGCATGTTTTAGTCGAATTGTTTTAGAAGAGTTGTTACTAGTCGAATTATATTTTAGACGAATTGTTTTAGTCAAATTTTCCGCAAAGCAGTTGTTGAAACTTCCTAGTGGTTTTTACTATTTACTTAGTATATGTGTTTAGAGAAGTTTATTATAATGCTTGTAATAAAGGTTAAGATCACTTTATTAACAAAGAAAATTACAATCAAATAATAAAATAAAATTAAAACTAGTATTTACAATTGAAACAATTGAGCTAACTGCCGACTGTTGCAAACAATCTACAAGTAGCTCAACTGATCCATATCAATACCAAGGTTAAGTAGTATGTGTAGATATGTTTTTTTTAAGTACTATCTAAATAGATTAAGTCAAGTGCCATCGTCTAATAATTGTTCTTTTATGTCCATTCCATCAGAGGAGTATTTAAATATTTGGCGCCCCGGGCCAGTTAGCTTTGCCGCCCCATTTATCTAAGAAAAAACCTGCTCTGTGGTGTGAAATAATAAATGAAAAAAAAAAACCTAAAAATTAACCATTTATTCACTACACATTTTAATACTCCATTTAATAAGGGAGCGCATAATTTTTTTTTTCTAAGTATAAATTGGTTAACTAAATCTTCAATGACGCTCTTATAACTTATGGCGTTTGTCAACTCAGCTTTCTATGTTCAGAACAGCTAAGCTGTTTAAGCGTTCTTCGCTTTTAGTGGAACGTAAATAATTCTTTATCCTTTTCAATACAGAAAACGAACGTTCTGCATTGCAATTCGTCACTGCGGTGCAAAGAAAAATGCGTAAATGCAATCTCTACATATGGGAAAGCTTCTTTTAAGTCCTTATTTTTTAAAAAGACGCTATTATTGTTATTTTTTATAAGTTGCCTAACCTAACGAATGTAAATGTATAATGATTCTTGAACGCAAATGTTATTAAGATACTTTCTTGTTGGTAGGTATTGGTATTGACGGTATTGTAGGTAAACAATTGGTTGGGGTTTGGATTTGAAGAGTTCTTTTTTAGTGACAAACAAACATGACAATTAAAATATAATATTTATTTTATTAGGCTTGAAATTAAAAGGCGCCCCGAGAAGGCCGCCCCTCATAGCCTGCCGCCCCGGGCCATGGCCCTCTTGGCCCTAGGGTAAATACGCCCCTGCATTCCATCCTAACGTTGCCTGGAAAAGATCACTCACGCCGATAAGGCGGCTCTTTATGCATCCTCTATTTTCAGAATTTCTGTCTTTGTATGGTATTATTAAGTGTTTTCTATCTTTCTATGTATTTTTTATCGAATCAATAAAAACTAACTCATTTTTACAGTTGAGCGCCTATGATATACCTAAGAGCAATTATTTAAGCTACCTTCTTGCAGTGCGGCCGTACTTTTGATAAAGCGTTGTTTTATCAGGAGACCCGTGACGGGTGAAAATCGAATCCCGTGAGACCAATACTATTAATATAATATATTTTTTTTAATGATGATCCAACTTAAGTAACTGTTTGATATCAAGAAGCATTTGGCAACATGAACGGAGGTTTAAGGTTATCGCAGATCAGAGCAACACCGCTACAGCATCATGCAATATGTACTCAAATTATTTCAAATCTGGGTTATAACTGGTATTATTATTTAGATGCAATTTATGTTGACGGCATCAGATGACAGACAGCTCGCGGGCCACTCGTATGAAGCTTGTCGGAAGCCATTTTGTCACTGTAAAATATATCTAAAGGTAAGGTGGTAAGGTGTAAGGGGGCCTCCAACATCTCGTCTCCCAAGCCAACCGTACCTGCACGTGGTGCACCCTGCTAGATAACGAACTAGGCTCTGGTGAAAATATCAAACCATAGTTGAATTTGAATGCACATTTTTATGCTGTGTGTACTCATAGGTAGCGATAGATTAACACTTTCTTGGCCCCGGACTCACATGTCCGTGTGCACCACCGCTGGCCTGCTTGGCAGTGAATGCGTTAATCTGTTCAGAGTTTTACTAACATCGTGATGTATAACATCGACAGTGAACGTGGTAGGATCATGCTCCGTGGTCGGCAACCGCTCGCAAAGCACGAACGATAGTTGCTGCTTGCCGGAGTACATACGGTTCTGTTTTACAGCGAGCCGTCTGAGCACGTTGCGGGCGTGCGAAGAGTAGACAGATAGCTCTATTTCTTCGGAAGCTGAAAATGGAAATGAAATGGAATCCTTTATCGCGTCGTTTTCATAGCTGACAAAAATAACGCGACTTAAGTTTATGTTTAAGGGAAAAAGGTGGGCAAAGCTGGCTGTTGGTAGTATTTTCTTGATGGTGGTCTTTACGCACGAAAAAGCACATGACTACATGTCATGTGCTTGTTCGTTTCTTTCTCTTCGTCTTTTTTTATTTAAAAAAACTCCCCTGCCAATGAATTGTTAGATGCCGTTATTTTTTCCAATAAATTATAAACAATAATAAATAAATAATGCTTAACAATACACACATCTAGTCCCAAGCTAAGCAGGGCTTTTGTTAGGGGTAGGTACTAGATAACAGAATACTTAATACATAGATAAACAAGATGTCCTGAAACTCAACGTCAAGCCGAAAACGGAAGACAGGTGGGTTCATGACAACCCAGAAAAACCATAAAACCATGCTTGTACATGCTTCCGAGGGAAAATGTAGGTCACGGCTGATCGCGGTGTCAGCCGGAGTAGTTTAATTTTTATTTTTTGTTTTAATACCTATGTAAACCGTGCAAAATTCCATCGAACGAACATCTAGCATCTCTACCTGTCTCACTCTAACTCACGTCCAATAGCGTCAGTATCCATTTATTTAGAAAAAATATAAGTATCTGTTGCATAATCGCCTTTGCACTTGTTGAGTTCAATATTTAAAACATAAGTAAAATGTACTGTTATAAAGGTGTGGAACTGTTTGTATTTTAATCTTATTTCATAAAAACAAAATAATGTTAATTTTTAAAGGTGAAAATCAATACGTTTTATACAATTTTGAAATCTAGGATAACTGCGCCAACTTTCCAGCCTATCGTGATGAACTTTTTTTCTGTATAAAGAGTCAAAGTCAATAGGTTAATATTGAAAATCATTGACGCAAAAACAGAACTAAATTGCAACCAAACGCAGAGCGTTTTCGGTCACGTGATTATATATCAATAAATCTGTAAAATAGGAGAATCTACTTAAATTTGCAAATTATTTTCGATGTAGTCAAATAGCAGTAATTTCACATTCACTTACTCGAGAATCCAGTAGATAAAGAAAGATTACTGTCCTCGGTATAGAAGCCTAGTATCATAGGCCTCCGCGGCATGTCGTAGTGCGAGAAATATATCCCGAGGAACTTCTCCACTAGCATCTTTGTGAGTCTGTCGGGCTCCAGATAGTTACGGACGAAGGGGAAGTGCAGACCCGTTTCGTTTATTCTTATACCGTCCTGAAAATATACTTTGTATTGTTATATAAATAAAAAAAGATCCGTCAAGTAAAACCGTCATCTTACAGACGTGGATAGTGGATACATCTACATCTAGACTTGTTTATTTCAGCTACTTCCACAGTATTAATATCTTATGGTATACTGCTGTGGGGGAACGCTGCAGATATTATCACCGTTTTTGTTCTGCAGAAGAGGTCTGTTTGAGCAATCTATACTAATAATAAATAAAAAAATTCCTATAGTAGGCACATTTTAGATAGGTCGCTCTTTAAAGTTCGGAGATTAAGGAGTATTATTTTCATATTTTTTTTCAATCTGTAGGTATAGATGTCGCACGAAATGTTTTACTATTTTGTATTTGATAATTGCCGAGATATTCAAGAAGGAAAAAGAACGGAAAGACCGAGACCATGAGGGTTTCGAAACCGATCTCGAAAACCTAAAAATATTCGGTTTTCTTGAACTTTGTTTCTACACTACTTCTAGACAACTATATCCTAGTTGCGAAAAAGAGTCTAGAAACAAAGTAAAAAAGAGAACCTAGAAACATAATAAAATGAACAGCTCTGATTAAAAAGATGAACTATCCTACTTAGACTGATCCGCGAAGACCTTGAGAAAGTAATATCTGTACTGGAATAGGGTATTACATCCATTTTTGAGAAGTGTCTCAATTAGATTCTATAGTGAAAGAAAGAAAGAAATACACATTTTTACATTTTAAAGTTGCGCGCGAAGCTTTACGAAAACTTTGGACGCAGTGGATGCCATGTTGATGTGTTTATGACATCAGTTGGTTGTGTGGTACTTTACCAAATGCGCTGATGTTGCTGATGACAATTGATACTTTTAGGTTTGCCTACACAGCCGTATGACATAACAATATTGCGCCTACAATTTCATGGTCTTTAAAAACCGATAAAAAAACGGGAAAAATTTAATTGACTTTAAAACTTTCTTTTGTTATTTTATGAACAAAAACTAACATTTTCCGACTCCATAATCTATCTCAATAATATATTTTTAGTTTTCATCTCATATAGAGTAAAATACCCTATTACAATCTCAGCCCTTGCATAACGTATAATGAAACTGCATCATGTAACATTCGAAATTTTAGAATAAGGTATGATAATATGTTTTTAACTGGCCTATAAAAAGTAGGTATGATTCGTGTGTTGTCAAATTATACAAAAACGACAAATTGAAATAT
Source organism: Eupithecia exiguata (assembly GCA_947086465.1). Lineage (NCBI taxonomy): Eukaryota > Metazoa > Arthropoda > Insecta > Lepidoptera > Geometridae > Eupithecia > Eupithecia exiguata. The sequence continues at coordinate 4,513,508 of OX352246.1, forward strand.
GATCAGGCATTAAACCGAGTCGGCAAATGTACGCGCGCCCTCCGGCCAGGTGGGATGACAGCTTACGAATGACTGCAGGCAGATGCTGGATGTCGCAAGCTGAAGACAAGGCGCTATGGCGCTCATAAGAGGAGGCTTATGTCCAGCAGTGGACTAATAAAGGCTGATGAGGATGAGACATTTAATTCTGCACAACCATCCAGTTTTTAAGCCCTAGCCAGGTTTTAAGATTTTTGTTGGTAATTGAAACATGGTTTAATTCAACTTACCAGCTCAGACAACCTTGGAAACTTCATAGTGATACTTTTGACATAAGCCGCTGGTTCCAAGCCATCACAGAGAGGGTTCCCTTCCACCCATAGCTTCTCTATCTTACTGCTCACTCGGAATAAGTCAGATATTGACATTATCTACAAGAAACAAGTTCATTTTACAACAATTAGAAAACCCCCTTATGGTTTAGATTTGAACTATCATCTTAGCATTACAATGGCTAAGTACAACTATGTACCTATACTATATACATCAAACATGTTTGGTAATCAAACTTTGATTTAATTTTTATATTTTAAAATCGATTCCTACGTAAGCGTAGATGGATATATAGATAGAATAGTACATTGTTCATTGAGTCTAGAACGTGCTTGTCCTAAAAAACGGGGTAAATATTAATTTAAAATTAAAAATCTCTCTTTTTGCATTGGGGAACATAAATGTCTTATTACATTTTCCTATAGCTATAAAAAGAATCACAATTGTTTTACTTACATTATTATTGCTCAAGTCTATAGCAGTGAGATCTCCTTTTATGAAAAAGTTTAATATTTCAATAGGTGGTTGGCTGAAATATAAAAAAGAAGGTTTTAGGCCCGTATTATGAAAGCTTGCTTAGTCATAGATTTGTGCTTAAGTAACGCTTTTCGATGGCATAAACATCACTCAAGATTTGATGGTTGATGAATGATGACTGAGCAAGCTTTTATAAAAAAAGGCCCTGAGATACATCATTTTCATTTTTTTTCCAAACGTCATTTGGAATGCAATCCTAATAAAAAAAATCTTCTTTTAATTGTTTTGGTGTGTGTCACCGCCGAACGCTGATTAGTTGGGAATACCTAATTAATTTAATTCGACTACAACGTCAAAGAGATGTTTAGCCATGTTGTAGAATGTTGAATAATGGGCATAAACAATTAAGAATAGGGCCATAGACTCAGAATTTTCACTACGTTAATAGGGCCCATTTTTGAAAAGTGTCTCAATTAGATTCTTTAGTGTTATTGAACAACGAAAAAAAAAAACAAAATTTTTATTCAATCGATAGCTGCTCTAAATAGGCATATATACATTTTCAAGTTGCGCGCGTAACTTGACGAAAAAGCTGTAGGCAGTGGACGCCATATTCCTTATATATTCTTATTCTCTGTGGTCATGACGTCAGGACGACTGGACGTCCGACTGTTCAGCACCGGAACAAATGCGCTGATGTGGATGATACTTTTTAGTTTGCCTACAGAGCCATAATGACATAGCGTTTACTATTTCATGGTGTTTAAATTTTAAATAGGTACAATTTCTTTTTTTTTTTCATCATCATCATATTTTGTATTTGTATTTAATGTATTTGTATCATCAGCCTATATCAGTCCAGACATAGGCCTCCCCTAATGAGCGCCATCGCGCCCTGTCTTCAGCTTGCCGCATCCAGCATCTGCCAGCAGTCTTTCGCAAATCGTCATCCCACCTGGTCGGAGGGCGTCCTACACTAAGTTAGCCGAGTCGCGGTCTCGACTCAAGAACACGTTTACCCCAGCGGTTGTCGGTTCTTCTCGCGATATGGCCAGCCCACTGCCACTTCAGCTTGCTAATCCTTTGAGCTATGTCGACAACCTTGGTTCTCTGTCGGATGTACTCGTTACGTCGTTTTTTTTTTTTCATATGTATAGTAAAATACCTTATTGCGCCGCCGACCCGTTTTGCAATCTACCTAGCCATTCTACAAACAGGCTGATTCCATGATCCGGCAGCAACATAAAATATATTCAAATTGTCAATACAGTATTTATAAATTATGTACTTGCCTAAGTTCATTACTGCTTAGATTCAGTGCTTTTGTGTCTCTTCCCATCCTCAACATCAGTATTTTGAAATTAGCTAATAAAGATAGTTTGTAGAATGCTATTTTCTTTTCAATGAATTCTGGAACCAATATATACTTATTTGAATCCCTCCTGTATTATTTTCATAGCTAAGAGATTATATTACTCTATTGTATTCATCATCATCAGCCCTTGTCGACCCACTGCTGGGCATAGGCCTCTCTGTGTTTATGCCATTCGCCTCGGTCCTGCGCTACTATTATATATTACTAGCAGCGCCTCGCGGTTTCACCCGCGTAGTTCCCGTTCCCGTGGGAATTCCGGGATAAAAAGTAGCTTATGTCCTATTCCAGACTATAATCTATCTCTGTGCCAAATTTCATTCCGATCCGTTCAGCCGTTCTGGCGTGATAAAGGAACAAACATCCATCCATCCATCTAAACTTTCACGTTTATAATATTAGTGAGATTATTATAAATCTATTGTATTATAAAAGAAATATTTTTAGTAATAGCAAAATATATTATTTGTAATAACAAGAAAAAACAATACATACTAATGAAGGTGCTGGCTTCTGCCAGCGGCTTCGCACGCGATTTTTAAGAAGCTTATGTCCATCCAAGGTATAATAGACAGATAGAGATACTTTTGCTTCAATCATATTTCGGTAAAACTTACTACAACAATTTAGGAGAAATAAAAAGTTGAGTCACATACCCTGATCATTACAAAAGTTAGATAAATTTAATTCATGTTTTTCTGTAAACCTCCTGCTCACCACACCAGCAACAATATCATCAATTGTCACACAGCTATCAAACAACTCAGTCGAGGATTTATCGTAGAACAGAACATCAATGTTAAACATGCTCTGTTGATATGGGCACATGAAGTCGTATCGTATGATTTTGTTAATGAAGGATAAGCTGCTGGTGTAAAATGAAGTGATTCCTCCCATTGTCGAGCCCGCAATCGGGATGAATATCGAGTTGAAGTAGTCACTAAATGCATCGTAGAGGTCTGGTTTGGGGTCAGTCCATCCGTGGACCTGTAAAGTAATATTCACTTTTTTAACATACGTCTTTGGCAAAGATGTATATTTTATATTCAAATAAAGTGATTTAGTGGGTACATAGCTATGCATCGCATAGTGAGTGGTATAAGTAAGGTAAGCAAAGAGATCAGATGAGAGTGCTGGCCATACAAAGCCACCTTACTAAAACAAAGTCAATCTTGTATTATTTAGACGGACCAGAGGAACAGGGTTGAACTAGACCACTGATTGATAGAATAACTCACCGAGTATTTAATTTCTCTTTGAGAGTAACTAAATTATCAGCATACCTACCATAACTTTGTGGAAACAATGGTTAGCCGACTCATCTTCAATGGCAATACTATGTTCAATGAATTCGACAAACGGAGTGCTAGTGCTTGCCCTGTTTAGCAAAAACCTTTTATAATTGTCCAAAGGGTTCTTCTTCGTGTTCATTTTCACAATTTCATTGATAATTTCCTAATGCAAGCAAAGTTCACTATCACTTTAAAAAAACACACGGTCGCGTCACATCACACACCAAAAAGCTAAACAAACAAAGTTCAGTGATGATGAGATGATTGATATTATTTTAGTACAAATTTGTGATTGATAAATAATTTGAAATGAATGAAACTGTGACAGACATTCTCACATAGAGTTTAAAATATTACTACTTTATAAACATCGAGATGGAATCGAGAAGCTGAATCGACTAAACATCAAATGTTGCCACTCCAAAGATGGAATGATTTCATGAAAGCGAAGTAAGCGAAGCGAACGAACTGCGAAAAAGGAAAGAAAAACAACAAAAAATAGTATTGATTAATTGTTACGGAAATAAACTCGCCAAAACCGAAAAGAACTTAAAATGAAGACTGCCATTCTTACCCTCTGCAAAATTCTAATATTTGTGATTGTTTTTATGAGCATCATTTCACATGTTGTGATTGCCGATTCTGCCCCCAAAAAACTGCAAATTGGTGTGAAGAAGCGGGTTGCTGACTGTCCTATCAAGAGCAAGAAAGGAGATCTTCTTCACATGCACTATACGGTAGGTAGTTTTAACAAACTTACGCACTTATTTCTCCATACTCTGTCTAGAATGCAAACTATTATTCTGTTTCATAAATTCTTTCAGGGAACTCTAGACGATGGTACAGAATTTGACAGCTCAATCCCTCGTGGAATCCCCCTGACTTTTACCCTGGGGTCTGGACAAGTCATCAAAGGCTGGGACCAAGGCCTCATGGGCATGTGCGAGGGAGAACAAAGAAAACTTGTCATTCCACCAGAATTAGCTTATGGCGATGCTGGAGCCCCACCAAAGATTCCAAAGGCTGCAACTCTTACATTCCATGTAGATTTAGAGAAGATTGAAAGAAAAGAAGAACTTTAGTCAGCTCATATTTGCTTCACGGGAAGTTAATTATCCTGAACATTTTAGTTGCCATGTCGATCAAGTTATAGTACTTAGTTTGAATTCTTTTGCATTTGCATGCAATGCTGTGTAAACTGGCGCGGTTCCAGGGGGGGGGGGGGGGGGTCACGGGGGTCATGATAGCTTTGTTGAAATGTTTCCATAGAAACAAAGCTTGCAAAGCCGCAGGCAGAAAATATAGTATTTACAATAAGAGCAAACTGTACTTTTTTACTGTTGGGCTGATTAGGTATCAAGTGTGACCCCACCCCCCCCCCCCCCCCGAGTCTTAGGCTGCGACCGCGCCTGAGTGTGAATACAGTGAAGTGGAGTATAAATTAAATACTTTTTAACAGAATGTTTGGATTTATTAATAATACTATCATGCAATGTTTATAATTACTAAATAATATATTATGATATGGTCTAGCATTGGGTGGAAAAGTTTGATTTTACCACATAAGGGCTTAAAGACCTTTCGAACAAGCAAATGACCAAATAAGAATAATAATGCTGGACAACTCACTCGCACAGCATTATTTAGCTCCAAGCTAAGCATAAACTAGATAACTGATATGCCCTAATACAATCCAATTCACAGATTCATTATTACCAGAACACAACAAATCTCTGCAGATCATACAAAATTAACGTCCCGAGGCAGGAATCGAACCCGCAAGCTTCTACGTCGTCGCAGGTGGACCTTCGCCGAAGTAATATTATTTCATCTGTGGCTTTCTTTGGTAACACTCCGCTCCGCGTGGAACTTCTTATTTTTCTGGACATTTTGGTATACACTGAAAAATCATTACACAAAAATTATAGAATGTCAATGTCAAAATAATGATGATGATGACAATCACAACCTAAGATCACAACCGACAACAAATGTCAAAAAAAAACTGAATGAAACGCTGGCGTTGATTTGATTCTCCATTCCGTTTTTTCGCAGGATTTTGTAAATTTTGGTATCTTGCTCGGATAAGTTGAGCTTGAGGTTGAGCCATTTCCAATGGTGAAATCATTGTAAAAGATTGTAGAGGTCTGTCGTTCATACAACATGGTAAAGATAATATTCTTACACCCAGACCTGGGCATAGGCGGTGCCGAGCGCCTCGTTATCGATGCCGCATTGGCCTTAAAAAAAAAAGGTCACGAAGTCTCTTTCTACACGAATCACCACGACCCTACACATTGTTTCGCGGAAACTAGAGATGGCACGTTCCCTGTGACCGTTGTCGGAGATTGGATACCTCGGTCTATATTCTGGAGGATGAAAGCAGCTTGCGCTTACCTTCGCATGGTGTATGCTGCTGTGTACATGGCCTGGTACGTGATTCCAGAAGAAGAACCTACTCTCGTCTTCACAGATCTGATTTCTCTATGCATTCCATTTTTGAAACTGGCCAGAGGGTCTTTTCGTGTTGTATTTTACTGCCACCACCCTGATAAACTCCTTACATCCGAAGGTGGTGTCCTGAAGAAGTTGTATAGATATCCACTCAACTGGTTAGAGGAGTTGACAACAGCACAGGCTGATAAGGTGCTTGTGAACAGTAAGTACACAGCGAGAGTGTACCAAGAAGCATTTCAAGGGATCAAAGACATTCCTGATATTTGCTATCCCTCAATCAACACTGAATTTTTCAAAGCTACAGTGCCTAAGCCTTTGAAAGAAGTGGTACCAGTAAGTACAGATAAGTTCATCTTTCTATCAATCAATAGATATGAGAGGAAGAAGAATCTCCAGCTGGCTCTGAGAGCTTTGGAGCATTTGAAGCATATTGTAAGTGAAAATGATTGGAATAGAGTACATTTGATAATGGCTGGTGGTTTTGATCCAATCAATTTAGAGAACATGGAGCATTACATGGAACTCACTGATCTTGCAGCAGAATTAGATATTGAAGACAAAATCACCTTTATGAAGTCACCAAAAGATGTTGAAAAGGTTTCCCTACTCTACAACTGCAATGCTTTGGTCTACACTCCGTCCAATGAACATTTCGGCATAGTTCCATTAGAAGCTATGTATTACCGTAAGCCAGTCATTGCTGTGAACAGTGGAGGTCCTACAGAGACTATCATACATGAAGTGACTGGTTTCCTATGTGATCCGACAAGCAAAGCCTTTGCTGATGCTATGAGTAAACTGATGGTCAATCCAGACTTGTGTGAGAAACTTGGTGATGCTGGTTTGAAAAGATTTGAGACAAAGTTCTCATTTGATGCATTCACGGAACAGCTTGAAGGGATACTGAGCCGCGAGAGACAGATCGCTTTAGAAACTAGGGCTATAGAACAGGAGAGAAAGCATAAATAACATAACGCCAACGCTCCAACGGTCTTTGACCTTGTTTGAGTGTTTACAACCAAAGAAATGCATTTGTTGTGATATGCAGGCACCAACAGTGTGTGTTATTATAAGTGTAATTAAAGCATAACATTGTTATTGTTGTGAATGTCTAGCTTCTATTTGTTATTCTTTTGATCTGCTGATTGCATAAGACAAGGGGTGTAGTGTATTTTAATATGATTGATCTATCATTTTAGCAAGTAGTTAATAATATCCAGTGTTATGTCCAGTGGTATAATAATTACATGTTGTTTAATCAGTACTTAAATTATATATATGAAATTTTATATTATAACTTAGATTAAAAAAAATGTTAAGAAAGAAATAAGATAATGATGCTCATATCTGCAAATTGGGGACTGATATTTGGAATTAAGTGTAAGGAACATCGATCAAAAATGTCCGGCTTTGCCGGCCCCCCTTAGATTCACAATGCGCACGCCACAACCTTCAGTAGCAAAAGAGAAACATTTTGACATGTTAGGGAAGCTTTTCAACTAGTGTCATTTTAGCGTTCAGACAAAAAGCATGGGTAAGTGCTCGTACAAAAAATGCAAGAATCACTCGTCCAAAGTGCTGAAAAAGGATGGAATTTCTTATTTTCAGTAAGTTTATATATATTTCTTACCCGTATATTGAGATGTGAGTCATATACTTGTGAAATCAGCATAAAATATTGTTGTTTGGTTTGCCTATGTTACAATATTAATTTTGTTCTAAATTGATAAATGGAGAGGCTATTTCTTCTAATTTTTTTTTTAATTTTTAGTATGTATTAATATATTTTTCATAAAAATAAGTTTAATATTACTAGTTGATGATTTTTAAAATAACTAGTTGGCCCGCCCTAAAATTTCATTTGCGTAGACTCTCTAATAAAAGAAAGACTAGGTTCTTTCCTAGGTAGGTAAGAACCTAGTCTTTCTACCAGAAGTATGAATTTACAAAACGTTTATTTTTTGTCCCGTAAAAAAAAACTCGTGCAAAGCCGCAGACAGGAACCAGTTCTTTTTAATCTAGAGTGCCTGCCTGAAATTGTATTTTAAGTTTAAATTGTTGTATGTCTGAAATGACCCTTTTGTATAAATACCTACTGTTGAGACACCAATTTATAGTTTCATCAATAAATGATTCGTTATCTTTACCTGAATTCTGTTAATTAATCCTTATAGAAAATAAACTGAGTAGGTAGGTATATAATTCTAGGGTACGGTATTTTGTAAGTAGATAGGGTAAGGTACCTATCTACTTACAAAATAAAATAAAATGAATTCGACTCCACCAATCTCTTGTTCCGTATGGAAAAAACTTGTCAGGCTCTGCGCAAACTGTCTGCGTCAAAACAAAACGAACCCAATTTTGAGTGACATTTTTGTAAGGCTCTAGGTATCTACGGGGGAGGCCGCGAACTCCTTATTTTTGATCGAAGGTAAGGAATAATAAAAATAATCTGGTAGATCATGGTTTACCTAAGCATTGATTTAAAGAGGGGTAAGTTCATTTAGCATTAGATGCAGTACAGAATAGACACTTATGACATCTGTATATTTTAAGTTTTTATTTGCACAAAATAGTTTAGAAAATAAATGACCAATATATTTATGACATTCTTTGACTTATTGAATCTGTAGTTGAATCATGTTTAAGCTTTGTCCTGCATGTTATTAAGTAAATAAATGTAATGCAAGTTGAATGGTCTATTATTTTGAGCGGTGTAAGTAATGAAAGCAATTGTGTAACAATATTATAAAACACTATATTCATAAATAAGTAAGTACCTAACTATCATAACTACATACCTGCTACATTTCGATGTTTATTGTGTTATACACTCGCTTAAAAATTAACATACAGGTTTCTGAACTAAACAGACTGCTTCAGCAATGCTTCAGAAGTTAAAACTAAAAAAGACTTGACAAATCATAATCACAGAGATTGTTTTTACTGCTCAGAGCAATTTACTCAATAATATTAGTTTTATCCAAGGTATATACTTTTTCCACGGTTTCTTCCGGTATGGGTTCAATAAGTTCAATTTGCAGATTGTATTGTTGATCCAATCCTAGATAGCTGTCGCTCATTATGTACACTGTGTAGATTATTCGACCTGCGGACAAGAAAACTTGATTAGAGCGAAAGAAGGGAAAGTTAAGGCCTGCTACGATCAAACTCTTTTTTAGGGTTCCATACCCAAAGGGTGAAAATGGAACCCTATTACTGAACCTTCGCTGTCTGTCCGTCCATCAGCAGGCTGTATCTTATGAACTGTAAAATGTAGACAGTAGAAGTTTTCACAGAAAATGTATTTCTCTGCCGCTGATATAGCGGCACATAATAACAATAAAATAAATATTCAAATATAAGGGGCTTCCATACAAAAAACATATTTCTGGCTCTACTTTTGTCAAGGCTGTATCTCTTGAACCATCATAGGTAGAGAGTTGGAGGTTATTATAGGGTGAAGGTTATTATTGCCGCTTTAAAAAAAACAAAATCAAGGGGTCCAACCAACGCAACGTTCAACTTCAGTGATTCAACTTTACCAACTTTACCAAGTTACTGATCACTGAAGTTAAGCAACGTCGGGCGCGGTCAGTACTTCGATAGGTGAACGCTTCATGACGACCTGTTGCTATTTTCTATTTTTAAAACAATCTGTTTTTTTGGGTTTCTTTTGCGAAATCAACCATCGTGCATAACTATGCACGATGGTAAGGAACCCTCTGTGTGCGAGTCGACTCGCACTTGGCCGGTTTTATTTCTTATGCGAAAGTATGCAGAGAATGGTCCAGCAGTTGCTTTTCTTTTGATTTTGGCTCACTATTTAAAAGACCTACAGCATTTCGCCCTGTACCTTGAAGTTTTATTCATCTTATCATCTTAAAGAATTTTCTCACTAAAACATGTTTCGTGTAGCACAAAGGTAGCAATTATGCATTCGGCATGATATAAAGCGGTTACCTTACTGCAGCCTATGGAGTCCATAGTATGGACACCTGTACCTAACATCAGATACGTTACTTACAGGCTGCCGAAATCGACCACTTAATTAATTAAGACGCTATTTTTATGATTTACCTGTATATGAAGGCGTGTAGAAGGTGACCTGCGAAGTCCCTCTACCCGAGACCCTCTTCAGTGCATGCAGCTCCTGATTATCCACTGTCCCCAGGGTTACGAACCACCCTTCGTTCTTGCCTCGCGGGAAGCGCGGGCAAAGTACGTTGTTTGGGTTGCCCCCGCGACGGTGCGTGTTTATTAGGAGGGTATATTCCTGAAATTAAAACAGTTTAGGTATTAAACTGAGCTTTGTTTAGACTTAAGATGAGCATGCTGATCTTGTGTTAATTATACCTACTTACTAGTTGACTAATAGAATAAATCTACACTAATAATATTATAAAGAGGAAAGGTTTGTTTGTTTGAATTGATCCGAAACTAAATAAATAAAATAACTTAGGTAATGTTATGGTACCATCTTGGCTGGTCTGAGACAGAATGTTGTTTCCCGTTCGGATCACTCTGGGCCGAAGCGAGTGGAACGAACGCGGAACACCTTGTATTTTTCATCAATTTTCCAAACTATACTGCGTCAAACCGAACCAGTTTTTTTATGGAATTTTAGTTCGCTTTTGCGCTCCAACTGCGTAGTCCATCTTCAGCATCTCAACGACTGCTGCAAGGTTTGCGTGAGTTACCGTCTTGCCGTCTACACGCACGTTCATACTTGCGCAAACTGTGCACGCATGCTCGCAGGTAAGACGGAGCGGATAAGTAAATTCTTCAGGTAAAATTGGCTTGTACCTGTTCAGCATGTAACGGCATCCACTCATCTCTTCTCTGTGGCTGTGATATTCTCTTATCTTGTTCGTGGTCGCTGTCGAACCACAGACCGCGAATGTCCAGCTTTATGTCCAACGTCGGTAGGTCCATTATTGCCTGCAAGAAATGTGTTATCAGATTGGTTTCGTCATATGAGCCCTTGCTCTTAAAACGAGATACAGAACACAAAAAATCGTGACAAATGTGTAAATTTCCCGTTTGAAGGATTGTGTTAAACTAAACTAGATTTTTATTTATTGAACTTTAGTTGACATTTGCTGTGCCTACAATCCTTATGATATTATAAGGCGAAAGTTTGTGAGTTGTGCCGTTGTAAAGATGTTTGGATAATTCATTTCATTACGGATGTAAGCGGGTTAACTATACGAATCTTAATTGTGTTGGAAGAACACCAACGTTTCATCTCTTTACGAGGGACTTCTTACATCCGTAATGAATTCGTTAAACTATGATAGTTTATAAATGTTTGGCCAAAGTAAACGCCAAAACAACTGAATGGATCGGGCTGGGAAAACAAGATATACTCATGATAAACCCAACATTTTCAAACTTGTGCGTGTGTGTGTTCTATGAACTTATGATAAAAACAATTATGAAAAGTTGGTTTTATCATCAGACAATAGTGTACGATTTGCGGCAAATTACTTTTCTGCTAGTTTTATTGCTTGTGGAACGCAGAAAAAATTAAAACCACAAAAAAATTTAATCTCGCGTCAACCCGCGTCGAACTACCTTAACCCGCTAACAATCATAACAATTAATTAAAACCTGTAGTTTTATAGTATATTCTAAGGTTATTTTCGCGAGAACTCATAATAAAACACTGTTTTAACCGGATTGATCGCGTATATTTTATTGTTTATAACCAAAATATAAAATATACGCGATCAATCCGGTTAAAACAGTGTTTTATTACTGTAGTTTTGTAGTAAAAAAATCCTTTCATATTTGGACACTTGGGTCCATTACTGATGTGAGTGCCTTACCCTGTGTATTTGCTCAATCTGTCCTTCATCGAACTCCTTCCTCAAGTATCTAGCCAAAGTCTCGTAGTTCTTGCAGGCTGATTTCACTCCGTTCAGAAGCATGCATGGTCGCTTAGTATCTGAAACCATAATTCACATTGAATATCTTTTTAAAAACATTAAACTATGAACAATATTTGTTTAACTACTGCAGCCAGCGTCTTGGGGACGCTTCCGACTGGTATTGATATGAATCACCTGTAAATTTTTTGCAACAGTCTGCAGATAGCTCAATTGTTTCAGTTATAAATACTAGCTAATTTGTTTCAATTATTTGATGGTAATTATCTTTGAAAATAAAGATTATCTACACTACTTCAATGGTGTGTTTACTAAAAATACTTCGAAAATCTTTGAAATTTGACTTTAATTGAAGGACATCGAATGAGTATTATCATATCATTAGATCTACATCGGTGTCATTTCCATCAATCATCATAACTAAGATAATAATCACTCTATATTCTTCTGCGCGAGAAATATAACGAATAGAAAAGTAATTTGCCGCAAACCGTAAACCATTTACTATTAATCCATTATGGAAACCACTTCGATTCAATCGTATTTTGGGAGCATTTGGGAATATGTTGATTTTAACCTAAAATCTCTTGTTTTCCAACATCGTCATCATCATTATCTAAGTGTTTATTTTGTAAGCCTAAAGAAATAAAGTTATTGACTTTTGACTTGACTTTTGATCACCATCCGCAGCCGAATTTTACCCACTGCTGGGTAGGTATAGTTCTCCTGAAGTTTGTGCCATCAACCACGGTCCTTTGCTAACCGCCTCTATTGACGCCGATTAAATATATTATATATCCTTATTTTCCCTAATGCTCCAAAAATACTAGTGAATCGAAAGTATTTTTTATAAGATAATAATAATACACCACTTTTTGGTGTACGACTTGTGGTAAATTACTTTTCCGCCACGCCATCCGACATTTCCTACATTTCGTCGCGGACGCTGTATGAACTGCGCTTAAGGTGAAATAAGTCCCAAAATCATGTTTTGACTGTACTGAAAATCAATTTTAAGGCAATAAAACACTATTTTTTTAAATATTTTTTGATGAGTTGTGTTAGTAAGCTATGGGAGTCGAAACACGATTGACTAAACTTGACTCGATAGAAAAAAATCGCAGTTTCCTCTAAATTTTCATTTTTACTACGGAAAACCAGTTTCATTTGCTAGTTGCGTTTCGGCCGGCTCTTGCCTTTCTTTCTCGCCTTTACCGTGCGGCGTTCGCTCGTCCTTGTCTCGAAAATACGAACCTATTTTACTTTAAAGCTTAAAATGTGATTTCCATCTAGAACAACATGATAAAATAAAATTACCTTTAGTCATCTGCGAGAACATGTACAACTGATCAGATTCGACGTGCGGTAAAGTGGTCAAGGGTGATTCGGCCGGCCAGCGCGCTTGCACGATCGCCTGCATTAGGATCTGGCAGGATAGACAGACGGACAGCCAGCCGTTCTCTGCTGATGTGTCTATCATCGCCTGTGGAGTAAACAGTATTAAGATAACACTTTATTGCAACACTCAAAACCAGAAAGAATAGCTATGAATAATGAATGTATAAAGCACGGACTTATCGCTATGAGTGCCTAGCGCGTGCGCAAGCAGTGTGGTACTGGCTTAGAATTTGCACCACCCCAACTCTTCCCGTGGGTGTCCTCAGAGGCGACTAAGAGACATACACCGGGGCGGGCAACAGCACCTTTTGCAGAACTGCGATCCCCACCCCGCATGCTGTTGTTTGTTGGGGTGGTGCAATTCTAGGCCCACGGCCATCCCCCCGAAGGGTTCCCGCCTTGCCGAGGCGGGGCTGGGGTTCTTAGTAATCGCAGCCTGGTCACCCGTAGTGAAGGTTTTAGTGGGTGGAAGTCCCACATAGTCGAACTGTCTCCGCCGCGTGGTAGTACGATATACGTGCGCATTTATCTCAGGACAAAAAAAAAAATATGGCCCGTGGCCATACATAAAATATCAGCAGTAGGTAATTACGGCAAAGGGATGGAGCCGCAACTTTTTTGAAGACCAATAATTATTGGGTATAAGGTTGGAGACCAATAATAATTGGTCTTCAACCGCAGCAAAAAAGTTGCGTATAATCAATGTGCTATTACCTAGATGACAGTAGGTATAAAAATAAGTAACCACGAAAAAAAAGCATAGAGCGATGTGTTGGATGATACATTTCAGGAAGGGTTTGCGCCGCGGACCACTTCGGGTGTTCTGCGGCCCACTTCGGAAGCTTCCAGGGACCACCTGTAGTCCTCAGACCACCTTTTAACAACTACTGGTTTACCTTCCAGCTACGTTTTAAAACTAAATAATTGTCATCTTACCTGCAAAATCCTTATGGTCTGATCCAACACCGACTTGGTGTCAGTGAGGTAGTCAGTATTGGGCAGCGGCAGGCGAGCCATGTGCGCTTGCAGCAGTAAGAACGCTTTCACGTTGGACGAGTCGAGCGAGAGGGAGGACACGGGCAGGCGGCACTCGGTGGCCAGCTCGCTAGAATAGGACATAACGTATTAGCAGTATTTGGCAGCGGCTTTAATACCACGTCTCAAGGTTCAAAATGTTGCCTTAAACCCGGTAGCACATCCTAGTCATGCCTGACCGATAACGTAGCATACTCTTAGCAGTCGGACAGAACTCGCAACAATCCGTCTATGTTCATACTGCCGTGTAGATTTGCTCTGAAGTGGGCCATAGTTCCCTACTTTATTACCAAGTAATAAGGTTCAAAATCTTACCCAGTCAGCACATCCTCGTTATGCCAGACCGGTAAAGTCGCATCTTTTTCACTTTCAGACAAAACTTTCAACAATTTGTCTATATTCATATTGCCGTGTAGATTTGCGCTGAAGTGTGCCATAGTTTCCAACTTTATTACAAAGTAATAAGGTTCAGAATCTTACCCATTGAGCACATCCTCGTTATGCCTGACCGGCAACGTAGCATATTCTTCACTGTCGGACAAAACTCTCAACAATTCGTCAATATTCATGTTGCCGTGTAGATTTTCGCGAAAGTGGGCCATTGTTTTGTATGAGAGGTAATAGTATGAGGCGATGCGGCCCATCCATGTTGTGTGGATTGTTCTTTGGTCCTGAAATAAAGGTCAATCAAACTGTTAATTAATATATATTTACAAAAACTATATTTATATTAAGTTTAATTTTTTTTTTAAATATACAGGGTGGGGCAAATTTTTGGCCCCTTAAGGGTAGTTACCTTTTCTTTTGTAGTTAGAAGGTTTTGTTCTTAGGAACTTTCTGTTTTATTTTGAAGAAAAAAATATAGCCATTTTTAGATTTTTGAAAATAAGTGCGGTTCACCCAAAAAATTACACTCTATTTCCAATCAGGAACACTTTTCCCAAAGTAACATACCAAATCAAATCGTAAGTTTTGGCAACGCCAAAAATTTGCCCCACCCTGTATATTTATGTACGTAATAATATTTATAGTAGGTATTTGTTAAGACAGAAAATTACAATCAAATAATAGAATTAAATTAAAACTAGTATTTACAATTGCAAC
Organism: Eupithecia exiguata; assembly: GCA_947086465.1. Lineage (NCBI taxonomy): Eukaryota > Metazoa > Arthropoda > Insecta > Lepidoptera > Geometridae > Eupithecia > Eupithecia exiguata. The sequence continues at coordinate 4,528,846 of OX352246.1, forward strand.
AATTGAGCTAACTGCAGACTGTTGAAAAAATCTACAGGTAGCTCAACTGATCCATATTGTCTATATTCATATTGTTTAAACTCAAATAAATTTATGGTATTTGTTAATGTATGTTTTAAACGAAATAATTAGTTTTCTGTATAACACGCCACCGTCTACACTTGTTCTATCACTCCCTGTCCATCCAAAGGTTGCCTGGCAGAGATCGCTCAAAGCGATAAGGCCGCCCATTGTACAACGTAATCTGTATAAGGGCAGGGTTATGCTCACATGTATTGCTTGAGGCTCTGTGCTAAGTTGATTGTAATCTTATGTTAATACGCATAAAGTACAAGTTATTACTTACCTCTTTAATCTCAATACAGTTAGCGTTCGAAAGCGCTTCAAGCGACATTTGTACCAGGTTCGACAAGTAGCAGTTAACATCTTGAGGCTCTGTGCTTTCTTAGTAGATTTTAACCTTAAGCTAATACAAATAAAGTTCAATTTACCTCTTCAATCTCTATACAGTTCGCATTAAAAAGTGCATCGAGCGACGTTTGCACCAGGTTCGACAAGTAGAAGTTAACATTTTGAGGCTCGGTACTTTCCAGGTTGTAGTATGTCGGGTTCTTGAGGAGACGTCTGAAGAAATAGGTCCATGTCATGTAGTCTAGGATGTCCTGCTTGGTTTGGACTGTGCCTGGAAATAACAAGATTTTACTGAAAAATGTAAAGATTAGGGTACACGGATTTTTGAAAAGCGCCTCATTTAGATTCTATAGGGCTAATAAACCACCTTATTTTTAGGGTTCTGTACCCAAAGGGTGAAAACGGGACCCTATTACTAAGACTTCGCTGTCCGTCTGTCACCAGGCTGTATCTCATGAACCGTCATAGTTCGACAGTTGAAATTTTCACAGAATGATGTATTTCTGTTGTCTAAAAAACAGAATAAAATAAATATTTAAGGGGGCTCCGCTACAACAAACGTGATTTTTTTGCCGTTTTTAGGGTTCCGTACCCAAAGGGTAAAAACGGGACCCTATTACTAAGGCTTCGCTGTCCGTCTGTCACCAGGCTGTATCTCATGAACCGTTCTAGTTAGACAGTTGAAATTTTCAAGTGTCACTCGAAAAAATAAAAATTTAAGAAAACAATAATACTTACACTACATACTATAATACCTATTATAATCTATAAACATTTTAATAAAGTTGTTGTTCAATAAGCTTGTTATTAGATCTCTTATATTTACCAGCAACAACTTCAGCGTTCAAATGGTCCGGTAAAACGCTGAGCAAACTCGACTCGACCGGGAAAGGCTCGTACAGGAACTTCTTGTAGAAATTCTTCTTCTGGTCGTGTACCAACACCACAGCTACTCCTTCGTTGTCGTACTGAAAATTATTTAAAACAAAGTTTGAGGATTAATTTAGTAGATTTTTAACATTAGGTAAGTTTAATTTTAGTTTTTAGTCAATAGACCTTCTTTTGACCACAACCTCACTTGATGGAAAGTGAGGATGTGGCCAACGATGAATCAAGAAGTTCTAAAAGATACCTATTCACTTTTGTCTTGAAGTAAGTAGGCTATGGTATTTCTCGAAGTTTGTAAGAACCCGCCTTCAGACTAAGTCCACCGATTTGACTCAAATAGCCCTAAAATATCATTGTAGGGCTTAAAACTCCATAGCCGTACTAATAAGAGACTTAACCTTACAATAATAGAGTTGAATCTCACCTGTGGTCGCCCAGCTCTTCCCATCATCTGCAGTACATCCGTTATAGGCATATCGACGTATCGCTTTTGTTTTCCATCAAAATACTCCGTCCCTTTGATGACTACTAGATGGGCGGGGAAGTTCACGCCCCAGGCCAGTGTTGCTGTGCAGATTAAGACCTTGGGAATATAGAGATAAGAGTTAAAAATAAATTGGTACTGAATAAGAGTGCCTGAATAGGTATGAGTTTGCCGTGTGGCAATTTGCACCACCCCAACACTTCATGTAGAACGTCGTAAGAGGCGAAGGGATATCCCCAGGGGACCGGTCAGCAGCGGCTCCAGGAGAACAATCATACTACCAGCGTGGGGGTTATGTGCATTACACATTGTATCGTTGTAGCGAATCATTCTTCAGAAAGGCCTAGTTCCTCCTCTCCAAATAGGTCTAATAAGACATAACGTTTGTGTGAATTTGTGCGGAAACTTTCGTGCGTGCTATAAGTTTTTCCTTCCTCTTCCATAAATAAAGGGATTCAATGAAATAAAGACATGGCTAATTCCGCCATAGATATTCTAAGAGTTCACCTGTATCTTCTGATTGATGAACAGTTCCTCCACAGTTGTCCTGTCCCTCTCGTGTAGCCCGGCGTGGTGGATGCCGATGCCGAATGCGAGCGTCAGCTTCAGGTTCGACTCCCGGACGTGGCCCAGGATCTGCTCCATCTCGGACTCGTTCATGTGCAGCCATTGTTTGGGGTTGTCTTCGGCTGCTAGGTAGGCGATTAGGTCTAATGCTGTTAATCTGGGAATGTGAAAATAATGTAGTTAGAGCTTTCGATGAAATAGGTTCGTTTTGTTAGAAAGACGACTTCATCGACAGTGCTCATTATTCATCTATCTTCAACAGCCTATAATGGTCCACTGCGCAGGCCTCCCCCTGATAAGTCGAGTCGATTCCTCCAACTCAGCGAATGGATGACGTGACAGTCGACTAAGTAAAGGATGCTACCAGAGGAAAGGCAGCAGCTTCTTTCTGTGTACCAAATGGCAAAACTATGGCAAAACGCCACCTCGTTTGACAGATCTATCGAATGAAAAACTACCATATCCTACTATGTTGTAACAAACCGCTTTTCTGCCGTCTTCTGGAGACGTAAGCAAAGAGCGCTGGCTCGCGCGGTGAGTGTGTCCGTACGGCTTAGAAGGTAATCTTGTTCATACATCATGCGGGGCAGTAGTTACTTTAGTGACAGATCTATTGAAAGAGCTATTATAGCTAATATCCTACTTTTTAGAAACAAACATAGTCTGCCTCCTAATGTAGATCAAGGCGAGCGCTGGCGCGCACAGTAAGTGTGTCTGTATGGCTTAAAAGCTAGGCTTGTTCATACACCATGCGTGGCAGTAGTTCCTTTATTGACATATCTATCTAATGAAAAGCTACCATATCCTACTATTTAGTAACAAACCTTGTCTGTCGCCTACTGGAGACGAAAACGAGCGCAGGCGCGCACGGTGAGTGTGTCCGTATTGCTTGGAAGGTAGGCTTGTTCATGGACATCATGCGGGGGCAGTAGTGGCGCCCGGGGTGCCCTGATATGTGCACCTGAAATCAAAGTTACAAAAAATATTGATTATGTGAATAAATTATGACACTGGCTTAAAACAATAGGGAGCTCACGCAATACTATTTCCCGATAAAAGTGCCATAATTTTTTCCATTTTATTCGTCAATTATAGTTCCAACTGCGTTACCTTGTTCAATATCAAGCTTTTATAATGGTCAAAAATCGTGAACAAAATCGTAACTAACAAATACCGAACATTAATTCATTCTTTTATTTATTTATTTTTGTCATAAAATCACATGAAACACTTGGTCATTATCAACAGGATTTAGAGGCCTATTTTTCACTGTGAATGATGCGAGTGCAACGAATTATTATACAAATAATTTCCCTTGGAATACTTAACTTGGCTTAAAAACCTTTAAATTGAAGAACAGAAGTAAATCCAATGGTTTATCAAGTCTCACCTCCAAAGGCACAGGCCGAACCGAAGGCCTGAAATTGTATAGTCCCATCTCGCCGATATTCAGCCAATTAGCGAGGTCCTTTGCGTTCGCCAACGCGGTCGATAGACCAATGATACGCAATTTTCTTGACGTGTGGGATTCGATGAAATTCGTTCTGAAACGTTTAAAGGAACAACGATTATTAACAGGAACTAAACTTTACAGAATAACATGCGTAATTTGAAATTGTCCCCGCAAACACATCAATTTCCAATACTGTTATTACTTGATATTATTATTGGATATATTAATTGTCTGAAATAAATGAATACAATACAATTACAATGACGAAACAATTTGTGACCTTTTGAACTCTCTTTTATGGACATTTAAGTCCAAATTACCTCGATACTCTCGCTACTGCAATAACCTCGAACATTAAACTGATTCCGTCCTGTTTCTCTGATGTCGCTTCTGATATGATACCTATCATTTTTCTGGAGTGTTCACTATTATGAAGGTGATGTTGCTCGGATGTCAAATCACCTCTATACAAAAACATCCAACACCGGCCCGCGATCCACGTATCTCGTCTATGACTATCGACGCGACATCTCGCACGTAGTTCATCGTTTGTCGTTCATCTACTGATGCCGTCCCATTTTTCTGAAGTTTTCACTATTATGTGGGATTTATTGATCGAATGTCAATGTTTAATCGTAATAAAGTCTTAATTACCTAGACACAATAACCTCCAACACGGGTCCTCGATCCTCTCCCAATAGATGTATCTCGTCTATGACTATCAAAGCGACATCTCGCACGTAGTTCCTCGTTTGTCGTTCATCTACTGATGCCGTCCCATTTTTCTGGAGTTTTCACTATTATGTGGGATTTATTGATCGAATGTCAATTGTTTAATCGTAATAAAGTCTTAATTACCTAGACACAATAACCTCCAACACGGGTCCTCGATCCTCTCCCAGTAGATGTATCTCGTCTATGACTATCAAAGCGACATCTCGCACGTAGTTCCTCGTTTGCCACGATCGACTGATTCCGTCCCATTTCTCTGGAGTGGTTACTATTATGGATGAGCTTTTTATTGCTCGGATATCGGGGGAGACATCACCTGAAAACAAATAGTATTTATATGTACATTTTGGTGATTTTTGTAGCCTCCCATATCGTTGTCGATGTTTACGGATTTTTTTATGTTGAGACTTTCGCTTGGCCATAATCTCATCAGATAATTAGTAATTGGTGGTCAAATCAGATTTGTAGTATTTTTTCATTTATCAGAATAGGCTCGTTTCCCAAAAAATCAACAAGTCTGTCAGTTAGATTATCAGAAGATATTGGACTAGTGTTTTTTATTCTATCAGTTAAACAAAAAAAATATGAAGATATATATATTTTGGGATTTATTAATTTCTTAGAAATTACCCAGAGTAGGTACTATAATAAATAAAAACCTTAGAATCAAGCAACGGCAAAACCTCTCGTCAAAGAACTAAATGTAAATTTGGTCTTTGAGCAGAATTGGATAACTTCATTGTTTCCTCTGTAGGTGGCGCTGACGGCGTAAGTGCCGAAAGAACTCCCAAAGATTTTCGGGTCGACTAGATAAGATCACGTAGCTTAGTTGGAAAAAGAGCAACCCTGCGCTGAAGGGGAAGGTGCGGGTTCGAATCCCGTCGAGATCGTAAATTTTTGGGATTTATTAATTTCTTATGAAGATATATAGTTAAAGTTCCGCGTGACGTCACGCCGTGCTACACTTTTAAGCACGGCGCGGCGTGACGTCACGAGCCCCCATTTCCAAACTTTGACGTACTTTATCTTTGTATTTTTTGTTTGATTGACAAAAGAAAACATACTTGTCGTATATCTTCTGATAGTCTAACTGACGGACTAAATAGAATAACATTTTTTAACCCAAGAAACTAGGTACCCTCTTTTACTATAGTTATCAATGTTGGTTTATTTTTTAGGTTGAGTTTCATTGACACAATAACCTCCAATACCGGCCCCCGATCCAGTAGCTGAATCTCGCACTACTGGATATGGCAGATATCTGGAAATACTGGTTCAATTTAGAAAATTCTTTCACAAAGCTACATTATCCGAAAGCGACGAAGGTTGTTTCATCCAGCAGGCACCGCGTGAGCGAACCGTGACCACTATCAGAAGCTAGTATTAAGAAACTAAATTGGTTACCTGTCAACTCGACTACTTTCTTTCCCAGTTTCTCCTCCATACGAATCTTCCAGTCTTTTATCCTTTCCTTGACTAGGGCTTTCAGTGGCGCTATGTAAACCACCTAGAATTAAATAAATACATTGTCAGTATACCACGATGTAATATTGATCATTGTTCTTAAAAATTATTAAGTACTAGCAACGCCTCGCGGTTTCACCCGCGTAGTTCCCGTTCCCGTAGGAATTTCGGGATAAAAAGTAGCCTATGTCCTATTCCAGACTATAATCTATCTCTGTGCCAAATTTCATCCAGATCCGTTTTGCCGTTCAGGCGTGATAAAGGAACAAACATCCATCCATCTATTTATCCATCCATCTAAACTTTCACGTTTATAATATTAGTGAGATTAGTGAGATAGTGAGATTGACGGACTTAAGTTAAGTCATATCGCTAGGACAAAAAACTGGCTTTTCCTGCGAGCTGCTGCAATCCATACTAATATGATAAATTCGAAATTACCTTTGTCTGTCTGTCTGGAACATTTTCACGCCTAAACGACTTAAATGAACTGAATGAAATTCGGCTGGGAGGTAGATAGTATCCCGGGGACAGATATAAGCTACCAATTCTTTCGGAAAAGAGCGTGCGAAGCCGCGAGCATCAACTATTCTGTTATAAATTTAGTTCAATCTGAGTTTTTATCAGCTCTAACTAAATGAAGGCTACGTTTTTATAATGACTAACTTCATACCTTACCCCCGCATATTCGTTGAACACCCTGAACATAGCCACTTCAGACACCGTCTTTCCAGAGCCTGTAAGCGCTCCTAACAGAAAATTATATTCCATGTGACACAAACAATGGAATATCGAGGTTTTTTTAGAAATCTAAGTTGTATTCTGCCTTACTTCATACCTTACACCCGGGATATTCGTTGAACACTCTGAACATAGCCACTTCAGCCACAATCGTCTTGCCGGAGCCTGTAGGCGCTCCTAAAAGCACATTGTTATCCGAGTGATACAAACAGTGGAATATTTGAGTTTGTATCGGGTTGAAATGACTGAAGTTGTATAGCATCTCGAATGAAGGGTTGCATAGAGCTGTTACTGGGAGCGGCTGGAGTTCCAGTAAATCTGAAATATAGAAAAAGAAATGAGAGATTCATTTAATAATAATCTTGACCGAGGTTACCTATTCGAGCCGTTTGGGGTGGAAACCCTAGGTCCTTGGGGTCCTGGAGCACATGCAATATACAAAGATCTAACAAAACTCCTAATAGAATCCACAGGTGATCGGAATGCTGGCTTTTGTTTCGGTCAACGAATTAGCATTGCCATTCAACGTGGCAATGCTGCCAGCATTCTGGGCACTTTGCCTTCTGGTGACGGCTTAGATTTTTAGAAAATAGATTTAGGTGTAAATATTAGTCGTAATTACTATTGTATTCTGTTCTTATTACTTGCTGCAATAAATTTAATAATAAGATATTTCTTTGACGACCGATGTGGCGCGGCGGGCGAGTATCCGTCTGTTGAGGCTCGGGCTGCGGGTTCGATTCCCTTCTTGGGAAAAATGTTTGTGCGATCTGCAAATATTTGTTCCAGGTGTTCTTGAATAATATTTATGTAATGTATCAGCATTGCCATACAGCAGGGCAATGCAGCCAGCATCTTGGGCACGCTTCCGACTGGTATTGATATGGATCAGTTGAGTATGTCTGTAGATTGTTTGCAACAGTCTGCAGTCAGCTCAAGTTTATTTGTTAAATCCATGTATTTGTATGTTAGAGCAGGACATCCTGGCACAAGTATATTTACATACTTAAAAGGATGTTCTAACAACTGTTTAGCTTGTAGAATAACATATTTTATACAAATAAACAATTTTCAATCCCTACATCGTTCCACCAATCACCCTGTATAATCTTACTCTTAAAGAAATACAACTAAAACGACAGAAGATCTCTCCTGTAACATGTATACTAGGACATGACCTAATCTAAGTTTGTTTTAAGTGATTGATATGTGGTTGGTAAACCTTTATTTATAAATAATTAAGGTCTAAATACCTGTGTGTGGCGGGTGAGTCTCTGGTAGAATCAGATGTTGGAATGTCAGTGGAAGTACACTTTCTGATCCAAGCCATCTATAGAAGAAAAATATATTTTAAAGATACGTTATCCAAGAAAGAAAAAACTATTTATCTAAGAACTCTGTAGATCTTTCGCGGAGAGGAGAGGATGTTAAGTGGACGTCAAAATACGCACAGTATGCCACTTTAATCTGACCACCCCACAAAAACTCTTTCTTTTTTTTATTGTGGTCAAACTATGTTTAAGCGACTTCAAAAATTTAAAAAGGAGTAGGTTTTATATTCGGCTGTTTTAAGTATGTTCGATTTCTCCATTGGATGATTATAATGCAGAGATGTAATATAGAGATATATAGAGGATGATAGAGGTGGTCCTTACAAATAAATAATATGTCATTTATTCGTAGGGTGGTCCTATAAAATGTTATTCCCGAAAGGTTACTGTTTATCCTGCAAACCATAAAAACTGTTTAGAAACAAGAGATTCGAAGTCGGTTTTTAAACAATCCGATTATTAGATTATTGTTTTCAAGAAAACGTCGCAATAAAAGAGCATACTTGAAAAAAAAAGACTATAGAAAAGACAGAGATAAATATAACAAAGTGATTTGCCCTAAAATGAGTAAACCATATCTAGCCTATGTCCAGCAGTGGACTATTACATGATGGGTAAACCATAGACCTCTATGGACTATACATACCTTTCAGAAGTAGCTCTGATGTAATACTGCGGCGGCAACGGTTCACAAATCGGTATCGTTATGATCAGTTCTTGAGGCTCGTTCGTTATTACCTGAAACATAAATCACAATCAAAATTGAACCTTACAGACTTAATGCATAACCTTCGAATTAAAAAGGTTCGTGTTAGTGAACCAAAACCTAGTATTCATCATAGTAAATGTCTAAAAAAAAGTGCTTTAACTCTAAACCATAGTAGCGGGGGACGGTTCGCCTGCGACGCAGGAGGCTACAGGTTCGATTCCCGCCTTGGGATAAATGTTTGTACGATTTGCAGATATTTGTTCCGGGTAGTCTGGGTATTGTCTATGTATAATAAAAAAATATCTATCTATGTAATGTATTGTATTATGTATGCATAGCAGTCATCTAATATCTACCCATAACACAAGCTCTGCTTAGCTTGAGGCTAGACCATGCTGTGTGGATAGTCCAGCATTAATTTAGTCCTTATTAAAAAAATTAAAAAAAATTGTACGAATAGCAGATTAAAATAATAATTAAAACAACCAGTTTAGGTAATGTACACATTAACAATGAACTTTTGAAAAACAAGCTGTATCACAAACAGTTAGGATTCAAAATGGTATACCTGTTTCTTAGTGATGAGGAAGTATTCATGATAGTACATGATATCCGTGTCGGGGTCTTCCACCCATATCCAGAAGGCCTCCGGGGCCTTGCCGTGGTATTTGTCACTCCATCTGTAAATTAATTTCTAGAATCATTTTTAGGGTTCCGTTCCTCAAAAGGAATAAAGAAACCCTTATAGAATCACTTTGTTGTCCGTCTGATAACCCTCTTTTCTCAGAAACGTGTATTGAGTTGAAATTCACATCATATACTCAGGTTCGTATAACCTCTCGGAGCCTTCTAAGTCAACGCAATCAAAAGTTACAGCCGTTTATGCCTCGTTTTTTGAATTTTCTAAGGGAATGACATGCACACAAAACCTATAGGGTACTTTCCGTTCACCTAGAATCATGAGGCAAGAAGCAAGGTCTTACAGCACAAGTAAAGGGAAAAAATCTAAAAACCGTAAATTGTTGTTAATTCACAAAAAAATGTTTGATTACTTACGAGTACAAGTTTGTAGTGTTTGTAGATATTTAAGTTAATTTTTATTTTTTTCGAACCTTTTTTTTCGCTCTCGATAAAGACAACGGAGAAAAAGGTTTTAACGTAACCCAATTCAAGACAGTTCACATATATCCAATTCATCCTTTATCCAATTCATCCTTAATTGAATTCCTCGCAGATTTCTAGTATTGATACTTACTTGAAGTTAGGCGTAATAGTGAGCCGTATCCTTAAAACTGTCCTAGTGATAGGGTGTAGGCTCGCTTCCATTTCTAGCAGCGGGAACTCATCGGCGCATTTCTTTAGGTGACGAGCGTTCTTTGGGTTTCTTAGTAGATCGCCTGTAGGGAAAGAAGAAAGATCAAAGGTCAGAAAACCAACCTTAGTGGTTACAAAATGCAGGGTGGCACGAAACAATGTGTACTAAGTCTTACTTTTTTTATTTCTGTACTGTTTTCTGTGTTTGTGTGGTACAATAAAGAATTATCTATCTATCTATCTAGACAAAAGAGGGTGATTCTTTACCCGCCACTTGTGAAGTATATGTCAGTAAGACCGGGTGAGTAGATAAAGTCGAATAACTTGTGTACTCGCCGTCGAATTAAGTTGTGATTTCGTGTACTATCCTTATCACGCGTCCCCCACCTTTTTTGTTTGGATATCTTTATTTATTTTATATATAGTAGTAATAAGACTGACAAAATGATTGTTAATTGAGAGTAACTTCCTGACGATATCCGTACCGCATTTTGGATCTGGCCCTTGATCCAATTTCCTAGAGAGAGTTTCTTGAGATGTTGATCGAAGGTCTTCGCTATTACGCCGTTAACCGAAACAGCTATCGGGACAATGATGGTCGCTGAATCTAAATTCCACATGCTGACAACCTCGTTAGCAAGTCAAGATATTTAAAGATAAAGATATATTTATTTGACTCAACAAGAACTGCACAGACAAACACAATCAAGATAGGTAAAATACAAAATTGAGGAGATGTTACATACGTAGATAGATGAGAGATGTATCAGCGAGAAGTGAATTAGTATGTAGGTACAGCAAAGAAAGAAAATTTAGAAATATTTGCAAAGTTTATCTTTCTCAGCTCTAACGAGGTTAACATCATGAGGTATGGTATAATTATTATTAAAGGTATATTTACCTAGCTCCTTCCAATCCATATCTCTTATCTGATCAGGCTTCAACATCGGGTATTCGATATGTTTCAACGTCTCGATTCCGAAGCAGTTGAACTGTCTCATATCGCTGTAGAAATCCCACTGTTGCAGCTCCAGCATTTTCGCCATTTTCAGGTAGATTGCGGCCATGTATGCGTTGTTCTTGCGTAGGGTCATCTCGAAGAGTGCTCGGACTATTCGCACTGCGTTCTGTGGAAGAATTGATTCATCATCGTCATCATCCGCAACCCGACTTCACCTGCTGCTGGCTGTATAGGCCTCCAAAATCTTGTGCCATTCCACACGGTCCTGTGCCAATCTCAGGGTTTTAGGGTTCCGTACCTAAAGGGTGAAAACGGGACCCAACCACCAAGCCTCCGCTGTTTGTCCGTCGGCAAGCTGTGAACCTTAATAGTTGAAATTTACACAGAATGTGTATTTCTGTTAACAATATTAATAAAATAAATATTAAAATGAACGGGGGCTCCCATACAAACATATTATTTTTTGGCAATTTTTGCTGTATTTTGTAAAGACCGACACCAAATTTTCTAAAAGTCAGTAACACATATACTATTAAAACAATAAATAATAAAATAAATTAAAATCGAAAATTTAACGGGGTCCCCGAACAGTCTTAAAGTGGTGCATTTTATAAAATTGGTGCCCCATTTTACAACTAGATGTCGCTCGTAACGTGTTCTATATTGCGCTTAGGAGATTGCACAGCATTTATAGAGATTGTTGACTTGTTTCTCTTGAAGATATGCGTTTTTTAGGGTGCCTTTTCCGTAATAGTTTTGAACAATGGAACGGAGCCCTCCGTGTGCGAGACGACTCTCACTTGGCTGGGTTTATTATGATAAATACAAGTGTGGTTGCGTTTGACATAGCTCACGAGCATTCCAGATGCACAACTTAAGCCGGGAAATGAACGGCACCATTGGGTGTAATGTAACGTTTTACACAGCGAACGTTTGTGAAGTCAGTACGGGTTAAGGAGAACGCAACGAGAAACTGTAGCGTATCGTGCTCGCTGCGAATGATACATTACTAAATGCCCTCTAAATATGACTATACCTGACTGATATAATTAAGATCAGACTGCAGCGAAGAGGCATTAGTCCTTCCTCTGCTAAGATACGTCTGGATCAGTATATTAATCTTCCAGTGTATGTCTTCAGGCGGGTCTTCGATGCGAAGCTCGCAGTATTCGTTGTGTAGCGCCCAGAGATCTGTTAGCTCTTCTTTGCGGACCTGTGGGTATTTAAAAAAAGAAAAAAATACGTAAGTTTTTTGTTTATAATGTTCTGCTAATTTAGCACATTGTTAATTATCACTCTGTCTTCTTCTATTGACTTAAGTCAGAGTGAGAAAAGACACAGCTTAGCAGCTGTTTTAAGTCAGCAGACCATTATGAATAAGGGGGTCATTGTTTAAGGAGCTAAAGGTGCCTTGTTTTGTATTGCATACTGCGCGATTAAAAGCTGCTTAAGATCGATATAACTCAAGTATTTTAAATTGGGATCAGGTGAGCTATGAAGGAAGTTGCGGTTTCAAGTCCCGTCGAAGTCGATAATTTTTGAAATGTATTTTTTTTCTAGGAAATGTTTACATCAATAATTACCCTATTCTAGCAGTTGATTCAGTATTTTAACTGATTTTTTCAGCTGTCACATAAAAACTGTGAATAGATTAAATGGGATTTAACGTAAAAGTTTTTAGATGGTGGTTTTATCCAGGCTGATATCACGGCTTCGCCTTTTAAGACCAAAATCAAGGCAGTCTTTCATCATCAACCTATACAAGTCTGGACTACTGGACATAGGCCTCCCCTAATGAGCACCATAGAGCCCTGTTTTCAGATTGCTACTTTTTAGGGTTTCGAGATGGGTTTCGAAACCCTTATGGACTCGCTCTGTCCGTCCTCCTTCCTTCTTGAATATTTCAGTAACAACCGCAGCAATTAACTTGAAAATTAAAACAAAAATTATTTTCGTGCGCCAGTACAGATTGAAAGATTGAAAAAAAAAATATGATAAAATGAAAATTTTCGGAACAAATTGTGATGTCAACATTTTTAAAGAGACCTATGAGGAACCAATACCTTTCATTAGAAACTTATTTTAATGAAAGGTATTGGTTTGTACTTACATCTCAAAACAGTTTTCGAAATATCGATAGGTCTCATACCTACTGTTTGAAATATATTGAAAAAAAGTCGAAACATTTTTTACTACTTCTTGATCTCCTAAGTTTACAGAGCGATCCATCTGTAAGGTAGGTACTTACCTACTATTTTTTGGTATTCATTATATAACAGTCTCTTATCGGTACCTAGAGTACATATTTGTATAATTCACAACTGTTCGAAACCCTCGGAACGGGAGTTACACTCGCACTTGACGGATCTTGTTTAAGATACGTCGATAACTTTTCTGTCCTAATTAATCTGAACATACCTTTAAATTCTGAAAGTCGGAGCACCTAGTCAGCATTTCAACCACAGCGCCCTGGGTCATAGACTTGCGCACCATCGTGTTGAAAACCTCCATTGTTTCGCACGTTATATAGAAGTGACTGGCTGTGCGGCCGAGGTCTGAAATATTATGAGGTAAGATATAATTATTTCGTAAATATATCATCATCACCGTATGTTAGTCCACAGCTGGACATAGTAGCGTAGTAATGAGCGCCAGAGCGTCTTCAGTTTGACGCTTTGGTCGTCATCCCACCTGGTCGGAGGGCGTCCTACACAACGTTCACAGAGTCGTGGTCTCCACTCAAGAACACATTTACTCCAGCGGTTGTCGGTTTAAGTAAAAATTCATAGCAAGCAATAACCAAACGATCCATAGCCCGCATGCCCAGAGTAGGGATTATCCATTGAGTTCCATTACACAAATATGCTGGAGGTCAAAATATCGATGGCAGATTCAGGCCATTGATTTTCGCCATTTTGGCGCTGAGTGTTTATTGACCGTCCATGCATGGAACTAATACGAGGGTATTGTTTTGGTATTTCTTAACAAATGTAAATTTTTATACCAGAGACTAATAAACTAACGGTATGCTTAAAATGGCCGCAAACGAAACTAGATTTACAGAGCTGACCTCTGTAAATCTAGTTTCGTTTACGGCCATTTTCAAATGTAAGCTGATAGTTCAATCATGCGACAAAAGCGATTCCCTATCTTATACTGCCACACTATCACATTAGCCCACAAAACCTCCACAGTTGAGTTGAGCATAAGCTTCCATCTACTCTCCGCCACTGTTATAAAATGGCCGATATGTTGAAAGGTCTTCTTTGCTAATGTTGTCAGCTATACTCGATGCCAGATAGCTAGGCAATACAGGTCGTTAACCTATCCTTTACGGAATCACAATAGGGAACAACTAAGATGTTTGCATTTTATAGGGTTTACAATTATTCGGAAACTTTTAACTCATTATATCGCACAAAATTATAGAGCATTCATATATTTTTCAGTAATTACCTTAACGTTATTTATTAATTTAAGTATCGCCTTACAATACGTGAATTCGTAGAAAATTCCAAAAAAACAGAAATAATACATTAGGATAGCATATAGAATAGAATAGAATAGAAATACATTTATTTACAACAACAATACAATACAAGAATACAACAGTTAGAGTTAAGTCACACTTAGAGATTAAAAATATTATTATTAGGAATAATACGATTTATATTTTTTTTTGGGTTGGGTTGTTTGTTTCTGCTTCCTTGTACGTTTGTAACACGACACTCTAGCGACACCGGTATCGCTCGGTAGGTGTATATGAAAAGCAACAGAAAAGCGATAAATTTCAATGAATTTTGCCATTTCGTGAGGAGGTGAACAACCTGTCACCTTATTTGGCACTTAGTTTTTACCTGTCACATTGAGATCACCAGTCCGTTCGTTGTATCGGATCATATGCGTTCTATCCAGTTGCATCGCAGCCGCCGTGATCAGCTCTCTCCGTTTAGTTTCCAACATCGGTTCCTCTTGCACATCGCTGTATGTTAAACCGTAAACCTAGAAAGTTACATATTATTTCACCACTGAAAATAAAGGTACCTACAGATAGATCTCTTGCAAAGAATTTGCCACAGTAGGACTACAACAGCAAATATTTCACAGGTGATAGAATATTTAAATAACGAGACATTAATGAAAAGCATGATCGATAAAAATACAAAATAGTAGATAGATTATTATAAACCGAGTGTGTAAAGCAGTGTCTAACGTCACGGGTGTCATTGAATCCCGAGTGCCACTCAGGATTCAGAATAACTTGCGAGCGAAGTGAGTTACTAGAATAGTGAGTGCGAGTGGGATTTAATCATGCCCTAGACGAAGACACCTTTATCCACGAGGAGAACTCATTTTCACACTTATTCGAGAAAAACATTGATAACGTGTTTCGCGGCATTCGTTTTTTATTCCACCTTCTGAACAAAGGTTAGTTCGAATTTTGAAGAAGCTCTCCATGAACTGAACAAACGAACTCCTTGGTAAAAAAAAAACAAAAATACGTTGATGTTCTAAATTCAATTTCATTATACCATTATTATAATGTTCATTATCCAAGGGAGTAATGGGTTTTGAATTTAGAAATCAAAATATGTATGGAAATATTGGCTAAGGAGCCCCGTACTAGAAGATCTCATTGGTTTATAGAATTCTTACGTTTTTTCGAGCGAAGACTGTGAAAAAGATTTTAAGAGATTTTTAGATTTTAGTTATGTTTATTAATACTGTTTTTTTTGTACTTTAAATTATCTGCAAGCAGAGGATCGTGTTGGGAGGCTGATTCCCAGCCGAGGGTGAAATCCGGTTGTGGATGACGATGATTCTAAAATTAATGAAGGTAATCGTATAAGTTTACAAATAAGGTTGATATTCCTTTACCTGCGGATTGATCCTCATCCGGACGAACAGATAGGTATAACTGAGCCACTCGACAGCTTCGTCTATATTCGTCACAGTGCCTAATGAGACCTAGAAAAGACAAAACAAAATGTTACCCATACGCTAATGTCAATAATTTGTTAGCAAGAGTGAAAAGCCGAAAATTAAATATCCATTCTTCATCGTTTATTCATTTTTTTTTTAATTTCACCAAAAGTGTTGTTATTTTGTCGGACGTTCGTGTTTCCCTCGTATCAAGTGACAAGGAAGTGATCCCGATACCAAGGGGGAGAATTATTCGGAGGAATAATCCGGTGGAAACTCTTGATGATGATCAGGTCAAGGTCAGCTGTAAAGCTGTAATGCTCCACCTCACCTAGCTTGTGGGGGATATTGGGCCACTAACACGAAGGAGCCATGCCCTTAGCGCCGTTGAACAATTCATGTCGCCAGTACATTTTATTTATTTATTACAGGCACAACAAACCACTTTATTTCATATCAATATATGATAAAAAGCCTATTAATACTTATCGCGACATTATAACAAATTTAGACAGATCCTTTACTTTGCATCTGGATCCTTCTAAATAGAAGTGTCTGACAATATACACGTTGGACGTGTACAGAAGCCTACTGCTTGTGCATTTTTACGAGAAATAATGTCTAATTTACGAAGCGATTTTAAGCAATATAGTATTAATCCTTATCCAATTAACTTACCTTAAATACATTGTGCATTTAATATAGAGCAATATGGCTCTTTACAGCATGTAATGTAAATGAATATTTTCGAAGATATTACAGATTTAAAATGCCGGGACCCGACAGCATTGCACCCGCGCGAAGCCAAGGCGGGTCGCTAGTGGTGTGATAATTATTACGAAGCGCTATTAAAGCGCCTACAAAAATCTGTAGCAATAAAATCGTAGTAACTAACTATTTACACTATATACAAACGTTTGGTCAAGTAAAACGGAGGGTTCAAGTGTCACCAATGAACCGAAACGCTTCGTAAGCGCGATCTAGCCGTGGTGCAAAATAAAGCACGACATCTAGTTATAAATTACGTTAACTCTAGTACACGGAATTGCCGCTTGGTGACGCTGTCGCGGCTGCGAACCCATGAGAGGTTTTCCAAACAAATATGTATTTTATTTAACATACATTCTAATGACACATAAATATATAATATTAGCTTACGCCCGCAGTTTCACACGAGTTTTTTCATAAAAAATTGTCTATATATTGTGTCTTACCTTTCACGGGGATTCGTTTTACCCGGGTTTTACCACTGAGTGAAAAGGTAACAGAAATACGTAATTACTTTTATATTTATACTATTAGCATGGATTAGAGCTAGGAATAACCTATCTGGGAGCTTATTCCACTATATTAATAGCTTCACCTTATCAATGGTATCGTCTAAGAATGACACATTCTGGCATTTTACCTTTGATGAAAGAAACTACAGATAGGGACACGTGTTAAAAGTGTCAAGGTTGAAACCATTCTATCAATAAGAAATGAAATAAGCTCCCAAAAATTTTCGGTTTCGGCGGGAATCGAACCCGCGCCCCACCCTCAGTACGGTGTGCCCTAACCAACTAAGCGACGAAACCCTTAGTCGGTTTAACCGAAAATCTTTGGGACCTCTTACGGACTATAGCGCCGGAGGCTCCACTTACAGGGGTAACATTACAGTTTAACCAAACCGGCTCAACGACCAAAGTTACATTTGATTCGTTTGACGAGAGGTGTTGCCTTTGCTCAATTCTAGGGTTTTTTGTTATAGTGCTTACCCGCACTTTGGGTATCTCTAAGAAATGAAATAAGCTCCCAAAATTTTTCTCTCTTTTCTCTTCCAGATATCCTTGCAACCTGCGATCGGAGAGAAGCGCGTCGCGTCGTCGTACAGCTATCCTGCTGTTGTAGCACAGCTCGTGTGCGTCAGTGGCAGTCAAAGTGTTAATACAGTAGTAACGGTTACTTACCTCAGCATTCAAATTATCAGCAAGCAGATTGATAAAATTACTCTCAATCGGGAACTGATTTGTCATAGACTTGAGATAGTGCGTCAGTTTATCGTGGGTCGTTATAATGATGCCGGTTCCAGAAGTGTCGAACTGCGGTCGACCAGCGCGCCCGAATATTTGAAGGACGTCTAGGATTGATAGGTCTACGAAGGTGCCGTGGGCTTGGTCGTAGATTTCTGTACCCTTTGGGAGAGAATACGGTTAATCACACTAATATTATGAAATAGTTACTGCACGCGGCTTCGTACGCGTTGTGTACGAAGACGTACCATATATCTAATTTAACTGAATCGGCATTTTACGCCCTTACAACTAGTGCTCTACTGACCGCGACGCGATAAAAACGTCTGACGGATCGTTTACTTGCTATCTGTGTTTTTACGTGTATTCATTCAATAAACTTTTGAAAAGTGATCAGTGATTTGACTTTGCACTCTTAACTACTTAACTAACTTTACTTCAAATGTACGACACGTTCGTACACGTTGTTTAAGGTTATTTCTATACCCTGAGGACTGATTTATGGAATAAAAAGTATGTTACGGTGTGCCTATGTTTTATTCCAGGCCTTAAGAATCCGGCGACAGCTGTTCGCAACTTCAATTCGTGAACTATTATGTTCCGTAATACCAAAAATGATGACTGAAAAGTTGTTGAATCTTCGACATTGTGTTGTTATTCTGTAACTAGACAATATAAGCTATGTTCCTTAACAAACAAAACTTACGATATTGTTGTTTTTAATACAAAACAAATAGGAGGAAAACATGTTATTTTTGACTTAAAAATATGTTAAATTCGATTTAGTATATTTTTGCTTGCATTTTATTATAGGTGTGAATTATTAAGAAAAAAACCAACCAGGGACCTAGATGAATACTACTCGAATACAAAAAACAACATGATATGGTGGAAATATGCTCGAATTACAAATCATTTTGGTAGTACGTTTGTATAGGCAAATCGTCATCCGCAGGCCTCTTAAGATATACTTCTTTCTATAGTCCAATTCAAACGCTGAGAAAAATATGGCCTACGTGAATTTCGCCACATAGCCAATAAGGCGATTATCAGAGGGAGGCCTGCGTCCAGCAGTGGACCGCTTTGCTTTTATGAAGCACTTCATTACAGTACACGATTCCGCATATAGTCGTGTATTTATAGGCAGTGGGATCAACTAAATTAAACTTTGTTCCATGGGAATAAGGTATGAATTGTGCGAAAGTAAACCGCACCCTACACCGCACCCAACGTACCCGAATAACCACACCATGGGCCGGCAAATTGACACCCCAAGCCAATGTGGAAGTGCACACAAGTACCCTGATGAAACCTTCGGAGAAGTACTTTTCCACCATGTTTCTGTAACAAAGTAATTTATGAAAACAATGATTAATTCAATAGCTATAATATATTTCAACTAGATTCCACTTAAATAAAACGTAGTTATGGGAGAATGTAACCTACTCTTAGTGCAATATGTTTGTATCGGACTAAACTTCCAGATTTTGCTAATCTAATACAACCCTGGGTTAGCTCGTCGTTAGCCGTTAGCTCTTTATAACATAAGAATAGAAAATGTACATATACAAGTAAATCTTTATCGCTACGAAGCGATCTCTTCTAGCCAATCATTAGTGCTGCAAAAACTTTCGTAAGTCGCCATATTTTTCGACTCCTGTCGACACCAAAAATATGGATCTACTCACCGATCACTCCTAAGCATGCCCGCATGATGACAAGCGAAGCCAAACGCGAAAAGCTCGCTTAATATCTTATTAGGGCTGCTACCTATAGATTTCTTAGCCTTCAAGAAAGCGCCGGAATCCTCAGGCTCGAAGTGCTTCAAATGTCCTTTCTTCTGAGCTAGTTCTTTTAACACCATAGCGGTTTGGTGGGTGGCGTTACGAGCGTGCACGAAAACCATGACTTGATGGCCTTTTTGTACCATATCAGCGGCTTTATCGTAGCAGATTTCGTTCATTTGTTGTATCTGAAATTGATGAGCATTAGTTAGCATTTTCAAAAACTGTTTAATCTCTAGACTCGTTTGGACCCAAATCGGGGATCGGTTTTACGACTATGGTAGACCCTAATCAGGGCTAATGCGAGTCTACCGTACTAAAAAAAAACCAAGC
The DNA here is from genome assembly GCA_947086465.1 of Eupithecia exiguata. Lineage (NCBI taxonomy): Eukaryota > Metazoa > Arthropoda > Insecta > Lepidoptera > Geometridae > Eupithecia > Eupithecia exiguata. Next base: position 4,548,953 of record OX352246.1, read on the forward strand.
CCTGATCAGGCTCGAAACGAGTGTGGGTGTAGTAAAGATGCTCGAATCACCAACTATTTGGTTTACATCTAGGTGTTTATCAATTAAGTAGAACGTGTTCAAACAAACCAAAAGTTGCAGAGACATTAGTTTAATCTGTTTAGTTTTTCTCATTTGTATGTATTGTTTCTTTCCTATTAATTAGTTAGAGCGACATAACCGCAGCGTGTTTAAGCTATAAATAAAAAAACGTTTATTTGAAAGTTATAAATAACTAAATAATTGCATGCTTACTCGAAACAAAAAATTTATCATTAGTAGTTTATCATTTATTATTATCAGCTCTATAAATAAAGTAAAAAAAAAACGAATGAATGGTGCGGGCGGAATTGACAGGATAAATCTGATATCATTAAATCTATCGCATCAAACGCCCTTTCGTAATAGGACGTTTTTTTAGCGGGGATAGGCGCTGTTTACTCGCATTAATTATAGTAATGTTCTAAAAATAACATTTGTTTTCTTCAACCACTGCTACGACTATTCCTTAAAAAATGTTTTACAAACCTGTCTCAAATGTGCACCACCACCGCTGCCAGTGTCCTTGATGCCAATAAACTGCTGCTCTAGAGGTACAGGACGGAAGCGAGAGTCGAAGAAAAAGAGACCAACATTCGGATTTACACGGAGGAACCTGCAAAAGAAAATTAAGTTTTCACCACCCGCGCTCCTAAATTTTGACTTGGCTGCTCAAAAACCGTGAACAAAATCGGGTTTTGCTCACATGTTGAAATCATATTCCATTTATAATAATTCATTATTTAGATTATTATGAATGGAATATATTATTATATTGTGTATTATATACTGATATATCAAATTAAATATTAATTTCTTAGAAATTAAATATTCTTGAATGTGATTTCGTAGTCATGTTGTACACATGACTTGCCTTTGTATAACTTCCAATGTTATAATGGTTAATAAATACAAATATACAGAAATATCAGAACGTTGCACTAAATTTCGATGGTGTAATAAGTTATTGATACTCTATGGACGACGCCGAAAAAAAGAAAAAATCTACGCAATCTGCACCAGGGAAGGTCCACTTTCTTATGGAAGGCAGCGCCATTTTTTGAGTACTTTGACAACTTAGCTTGTGAAGACGAATCTTTGAAATTAAATGATTTTTGTTTCGTGCCTTTAAAATCCCTCGCTAGCTCAGCAGTCTAGGATAGAGTCAATTGTGGATCATAAGGTCTAAGCTCACCTGGCGACATCCAGATAATTAGGCAGTGTAGCAGAAAGCCCTACTATTCGGATCATGTTCTGGCTAGACTCGATTTGCCGTAACGTTCTCGCCACGATTGCTTCAACGATCGGCCCTCGATCACCGTGTAGTAAGTGAACTTCGTCTATGATGATTAGTTTTACTATTGAGGCTAGTTCGGTGTCCGCTGCGGATAGAGAAAGAGTTATGTTAGATAATTAGAACAGGGAAATATACAATAGTAAAATATAGATGGATAGTGTTAAAGCGCCGCCTAAGACGCTGGCTTATCGAGCAAACTTTTTATAGTTATGAAGAGTTCATAGGCTCAAATTGACATTTAACTAATTAATTGTATAGAATTATTTTGAAAACTTCATTCTCTACGCTGAAGAATACCCAATCCAGCGTAACCGAGTCTAGCGTGACGGTTCACTTTCGTTTTATCATAATCATCCGTACCAAGCATCTTCCTGAAGCCTTTCGCAGAAGTCCTCATCCCACCTGCCCAGAAGGCGTCCTACACTACGTTTGCCGAGTCGCATTCGTTTACTAGTCTGAAAAAAATTATCTAGAGATTCCATTTTAAAGCGTAATGCTGATACTCACTCGCTCCCTTCCTAGTAACTACATCCCACTTCTCGGGGGTAGTGACGATCATCTGAGTCTGCGTTACTTCCGTCTTCGTCAGCTTCATATCTCCAGTCAGCTCGCGCACTGCTATGCCGAGACCTTTGAGGCGGCGCCCGAAGCTGGCTGTCATTTCGGATGCTAGGGCTTTCATTGGTGCTATGTAGATTATCTGGGAAGTTATTTTGAGCCAATGAATACCTTCATTTAAATTTTTCATTCTTTACAAGGAAGATTGAATACTGTTGCAAACAACCTAGAGATAGCTCATCTGACTGGATTTCATAAATAAAATCTTCTATGCCTTGGCCTTATGTCCCAGTTTTCAGTCTTTGTGTTGTAGAATAATGTATTATATCTATTTATCTATGTCCCATTACTATTCGGGTCGGTCCTCCTAGTCCTAGATGAAAGTAATCGTTAAAATGTAGGCCCAAAATATAAAACCCTATTTTAATCATTGCAGTTGTTTATATCTCACCAAAAACATATATGTTAAAACTCGCCAAGTTCGTTCAAATAGAGTGTAGTGATACAGATTAGTAAAAAGTACGCGTAGCAAACACGGATCGCTATTCATTTTCATCGGCTAAACCCAGCTCAAGCAGTCACTTCATAAGCTCCCTTCGAACACACCTATGCTAATAAAGAGGATTATAAATCATCGAAAATGTAATTTATTGTACGTGTCTCTGTGTATTCAATAGACTGAGTAAAGTGAACTACTTAATTCTTTTATTCCAAACCAACCCACAAAAATGGTGACCCCGACGTGATTTAACTTCCGACGTAATGTAACTTCATAGATAAATGAGCTGAGCTCATTAATGAGGTGCTAAATTTCATAGCCGTTCCTTATATTAATTGTTACGTTTTTCCATTATTTAATTTGTCTTGGCAAGTTTGTTTTGTTTTGTTTGTAATCGTAATGTTAGACTTGACTAATCAGCCCCGTTAACGAGATTACAAGCAAAATCGTCGGGTGTTTTTAATTTTTCTTAAAACCACCTTGTTTTCTCACGCTTACCTTAAACTTGTTCTTCATAATAACATTATTCTCGATATGCTGCTTTATCTGATGCACCACAGTGAGCAGAGCTATGTTAGTTTTCCCGGCGCCGGTGGGCGCGCAGATCAGAAGGTTCTCGTTAGTGTTGTATGCCGTTTGGAATACCACAGACTGTATCCGGTTCAGCTCTTTCACGTTCTCAAATGCCATTTGGCCGATCTGCAAAAAAACCGATTTGATGAAAAAAGATCAACAAAACCAGAGAGCTAACATTTTTGCTGAAAAAAATTCGCTGTATTGATTTTTCATCCGAACATAGAACTTCCCTGTTTTTCGTTAAAACCAAAACCTAGCTATAAGAGGAAACTGCTAAGCATAACCTACCCTTTGATTTTGACTCACATATCCCGCGGTAGCTGCTCAGCTTATCTCTGGTGGAAGAGCACCTTTTATAAAATTCGTGTAAGTATCTTACTTCATCTAACTCCGATACGGGAACACGTCTGTTTCCAACCTCCAAAGGCACTGGTTCATTCTTCGGTAGAATCACTTCTTCAAACTCTTTCGTATCCTTTCTTACAACGTTTTCTGGTAGGATTAGTTTGAGACCGGAGACGAAACCTGTAATGAGCTTTATAAATTAGGTCCAACGTTTCATATTCTGACCTCAAGTAAAGCCGCTACCCCACCGCTGCGAACGGAGAGGCTACGCACGTGTATCTAACTTCGCTTTGAAAGAAAATGTATGTGATAACGTCCACTGAAACCCACGGACACGCTACGCACGAATAAGCGATTATTGATGTCATTGCTAAACGCGTGGCTTGCTCGAATACGGCACCCACGCAGCTCAAAAATCGACTCCCCAATATACAAATGCATTTTTCACAGTTACACGGGATCATATATACATCAGGGACGTTCAATGGTACCGTATCCCTCGGAGAGCGTAGTTAGTGCCGTAATTATGTGTGGGGTAACGTTGGTGTTCTTCCAACACAAAAAAGGTTCGTAGTTAACCCGCTTACATCCGTAATGAATTCGTCAAACTACGATAGTTTTTATAGTAAAACTAAATCCCGTTGTAAATAACTTTAACTTGTTAACCTTGAGGTTGCCACGTTGAATGGCAATGCTAATTCATTGACCGAAATAAAAGCCAGCATTCCGATTACCTGTCGACTCCATTAAGAGGTTTGTAAGATCTTTGTATATTGCGTTTGCACCAGGAGAGTTTTTACCCCTAACCGCTGAAATCGGTAACCTCGGTCAAGATCTTCGCCGTTTGAGGGTCTCCGCTGATGATGTTTTATTTACATAAATAATAATATATCTACAAACCGGCAGCATTTTTGGCGTTCAATGAAGAATCGTATACGTTAGGGTATTGTACTTTGGTTTGGAAGTATGATATCTTCTGCAGCACTGGATCTAAGTTCTGCTGCGAGCGTGTGGCAGAGAACGGTACTACGGGTTTGGAGAGCTCTGCTAATCTGGAAACAAGAGTATGTTATAAGTTATTGTTATAAGAAGTTTAAGGGAAATTATTTATGTAGATTTCGAGACAAAATTGACGGGCTGCTCGCACAGCTTCGGGTGATAAAAACTGCCCTTTCTGTGACGTCACCAAACAATCACACAACACAAATCAATAAAGAAAACAAATAAAAATTATCAGCTTTTTTGAAGCCTATTGCTGAGCGATGTTGAAAAAAAAACCTCAAGTGCGAGTCGGACTCGCGCAACGAGGGTTTCGTATAATTGTAAAATTAAAAGACTTTGTTTCTCACCAAATATCATGATTCTAGTCTAGGTCAAGGGTAAGTAAGTACCCTATAGGTTTTTGGTCCATAGCGAGAATCAATTTTTTTTTGTGAAATAACAACTAGTTTACGTTTTTCAGATTTTTCCTTTACTTGTGCTACAAGACCTTACTTCTTGCCAATTTTCATGATTCTGGGTCAACGGAAAGTACCCTATAGGTTTTGTGTGCATGTGATTCCCGTAGAAACTTCAGAAAAACTGGGCATAAACGGCTGTCACTTTTGATTGCGTTGATTAAAAGTTTGATTTATATCGTGCCTCCAAGAACCTGAGTATATGATGTGAAATTCGATACCTCCTCGCGTTTCTGAGAAAAGAGGGTTGACAGACGGACAGACGGTCAACAAAGTGATTCTATAAAAGTTCCTTTCTTCTTTTGAGATACGGAACCCTAAAAACAGTGTGGGAAACCGATATTAGGACCAAAATAAAAAAAAACCACTTTATTAACAGTACCACAACGTAAAAACAAACTTGCCTCTTAGCTCTCAACTGCGCAATATTAATCTCGGGTTCATTCTGATCCTCTTCTATCCGTTTCCCCTTATTCTTCTTCTCTTCCTTTCTCACTAGTTTGGCTAACATCTTCTCTCCCTCTGACTGCACTGACACTTGGCATAGGTATTGAGGCATCTTGTTTTCAGGGAGAATTGCTGAGGCAACTGGGAAAAGGAATAGAAACTAAGGCTCGTATTAATGAAAACTTATGCGATCTGAACACATATTTATAAATAATGAAAACTTGCTTAGTCATCGATCTTGCTTGAGTAACGATTTTGTATGGCATAAGCGTTACTCAAGCATAAGTTGACTGAGCAAGCTTTCATAATTCGGGCCTAAGACTTGGTTTTTGTTTGCGATACAAGCAAGGAATTTAAATTATCAGATGGTGGATTTTCATAATTCGGTGAGAACTGACAACGCGGCTTTTTGTCAATCTCTGTGGCTTAGTAGGCGCTCCGTGAGACTTGCAAAATTGCGGGTTTGATTCGCACCATGCGACAAATGTTGTTTGTATCTGCCGTTCGTTGTCACTTACAACGAGCGAGACGGTCTAGGCGCCTTCAAGTTATTCAAAATATCATGTTGATGATCCAAATTCCAAACTTAATACTAATCTCTTTCTCTGTCTGCCTGTCTATTTTTCTATATGTACATACATCTATCTTTGTCTACGTCTTTGTCTGTCTGTCTATCTATCTATGTGTCTGTCTTTAAACCCTAAACGGCTGATAGGATCTTAACGAAACTTGGCAGGTGACAGACTGTATAATGGGGAAGGTCCTAGAATAGTTTTTTGTGTGGAGTGGTTGTAATAAAAGAGTTTGTTCACTTTACCGAGTCTATTCAATATTAGAGAAACGATTACATTAATTTATATTAACGATAATCTATAATCCTCTTTATTAGGATATGTGTGTTCGGAGCGGATTAGATGAAGTGACTAAAGCCTCGGCTTAGCTGGTAAATATTGCTGAACAGCGAAATGCGTTTGGTACGCCTGCTCTTTACTACCCTGTGTCACTACAGTTTTATGGTATCTGTAGTACAGGCATCCGGAGTTCGCTGCAGACGTTTCGAGTGCCGTGCAGCGTTGCGCGGTTTTCCGAGATACAATTACCTAGGCTACTTGTCTCGGAAAAAACGCGTGCAAAGTCGCGGGTAGATAAATTGCATTATGATCTACTTTTTCAACAGAATCATAACTCACTTTCGGCTATAGACGGTCCAGGCACCGGCACAGGCGCCTTCAAGCTGTTCACAATCTCCTGTCGATGCACCAACATCTCCTGGATGAACTCAAACTTGTCGAACCCGAGTAACTCGAACATGTCGTTCTGCAGGTCGTCGTTACTGCGTGGCGAGTTCAGGAATGTGATGATGGATTGGAGTATGTCAGCGCTGGATATGCCTGAGGTTATGTAGAGTTCGTTCACTTTTGTTTCTAGCCAGGATTTTCCGTACTGGAATAAATCACACTAATATTATAGTTTGAATGGATGGATGTTTGTTAGGTACTTCTTCGCGCCAAAACTACTTAACGTAAAACATTGGACAGAAATTTTGCCTAGATATGAGTAGGTACCTGCATACCTGGAATAAAGCATAGGCTACTTTTATTATTTATTTATTTAATTTAGAATATTTTTTAGGAAAACTAACAGCTAGGTAACTATATTACACAAATGTTTTTTTTATTACACTCGAAAAATAACAACTAACAGGCTAAAGGTTTCTTAGTCGCTTCTTTACTTTAGTCTACATACCGAAGCGACAGAAATCAAAAGTACCACTTTATTTCCGTGTCAGTGTTTTATTTTAAGAATTTACTTTTTCTAAGTGTACATTTTTGTATTAATGGAAATAAAGAATTTTTGCTTTTCCTTGAATTACGAGTATTTATCCCATAAATCAGTTCCCATAGGATAGAGTTAATCTTTAGACGTGTCGATTATAGAAATAACGAGTGCGAAGCCGCAAGCAGAAACTATCTTAGACTAAGAGATAAAAAAACTCATAAATTAAATATGATAAAACAGTATACAAATTAATAGATTCGTAGATAAGGCTGCAGCTGTCAAAAAGGGGTATTAGAGAAAAAATAGGGTGTAGATGGGACAGGATATAGACCAGTCGGCCGCCCTAGTTATCGTTGGATTGACTTTAAAAACGAAATAAACATTTTACTTTTTCAACAATGTAAGAGAATCCTAAGACTTTCGGGATATTGATTTCACGTATATTTAGAAAACGCAGAACTTAAAAAGCTCTTATTATTTTTAGCTTGTCTTAATAGTTACCAGTAAGATAGTAATTTTCCTACATTATCTTAATATTAAATAGAAAACATACTTTGGACTCTTGTATTCCTTTGGGTACTTGTATAGCTTGTTCACTATACTTCATAGAGAAATCATTGACAAACGCACTGGCAGTAGCTTTCTTTGGTCGCAGATTAGCCAAGGGTTTCTTAGACGGAGTGTACGGCACATAGTGGCATTGTATGTGCTCTCCCCATAGTTTGATATTCTCCTTGTTAGACTCACAGGCTTCTTTTCTAATGTATTCTTTTGATTCTTCTGTTAGCTCATTGGATATGTCTGTTACAATCTAGAAAGACGGAAGTTTTAAAGATAAAATTAGTCCAGCCTTTGATATGAATATTTGTAAACTAAACTGCCCATACTCATCGATCTAAGTAAAACTTGAAGATAAGGTATGTTTTCCCAGCGCTAACTCAAGAAATGGCCTGTTTTGTGTAACAACTGAACGCAAAAACACACGCTATTATATTATATGATATTATATCTAATCTTGTGCAATATACCTACCTAATGAACAACAAAGAGGGAAAGAGGTACCTAGACCGAAGTGCGACTGAGACAACAATGCGCTTCTCACGCACGATCTCTATTTACGCACGAATGCGCAAATATCGTATATTTCTATCCCTGTCTGCTATCGTTGTAGCAACCACGCGAAACGCGAACGCCACCGTCGTGTCGGCGCGGTCCAACTATGACTGAGGTGAGTGGACCTCATTGCACCTAATTTGAGCCTTCCACTTTCGAGAAAGTAGTCGGTACATAATCTCCCTTTTTTACTTTTGTTTAAGTCAAGTTAATGTGTACTAGCCGGCAAACTTCGTTCCGCCTTAGAATCATAGATGACATATTAATATTAGTTTTTTTTATTTGATTACATGATGATTATTGATTACATACGTAAAGTTTATAAGAAAAAGATTTTCTTCATATTTTTTCCCCTTGTGAATTATTCATATTTTTAATTAGTTATTCTGCTATTCAGGGCAGATACCAATTCAACAATTCAAAGATCATTGAAATTAGTCCAGCCGTTCTTGACTTTGAAACGGTGTAACTAACACAACTTTGTTTTATAAAAACCGATTTGAAATACATACACGAATACACAATTTACATTTCTTATCGATGATCTTTCCTTCAATAAATATTTATAACAATTATATCTGAAATACTCTGTGGTGTGTCCAGGTCCACACACATGAATTTTTTTGTTGTTGTGATTTGTATACAAACATTTTTACCCAATTTGGCTGGAGTATAGACAGTAAATGTCAATCTGTGGGTGCATTTTATTAATATCACCTGAGAAGAATTAGGAAGGATATGTTACAACATATTTCCTGAACCACTCAGATGTTATAGAATTTCTTTACAAGGGATTCTTCAAAATTAAACTCAGTCAGCTGATTCCCATATGGCTGGCGCAGACAGATTGTTATATGCAATTTATGAGTCATTCCGGCCAACCAGTTAAAAACTCAACTTACTTCACATATAGCGTTAACAGTAGACGACTGCACTGTCCCAAACATCTGCCTCAACTGGGCAAGATGCTTGAGCATCACAATATCCTGGTCCAGAAACATCCTCAAGCAAAGCACCGCTGCATCATCAATAACCTCATCTGATTGATCACCAGTCAGCGTTTTGCATGATGTCTTCAGCTTCTTAAGAAGGTCAAGTAGCTCAGAGTGGCTTGATTCATTCTGTTTTATGTAGTTTTTTATGTCAGTGAACGATTTAAACCTGGAAAAGTTAACAATTTACACAACTTTTTATGGGTAGAAACTTCTGATCAGCCTTTGGTTAGGTATCTGTGATTATGGTACACATTAAAAATACAAGGCTAGGCTTTGTTTAAGATTAAATAGAATACTAGGTCATTTGCAACCATACCATTTCAGCACTGTTTGTAACTTCATTTATTTTATATGTATAAAGTGTGCTCTATTGATGTGATTTCCCGTCATAGCTTCATACAAAACATAGACTGCTAACTAGAATATGGAGACTTTTTATGGGGATTTCCCAATCTCTATTTTGCCTAACCATAGCACAAACTCGTTTTCAGAAAGCATCCTTATAATGAAAATTAAAATATTTACTTACTTTTGCACGTTCCGAGAACGCAAAACCTGCTTTGCGAAGTTTGAATCAGCAGTTGGTTTTAGGCAGCGAGGTTTATCAAGCTGAGTATGAGCTCTCAAAGCCCTCGTGATTCGGGGAAGTTCCACAGTAGCTGCCATTGTTTAATTCTGCTGATAGTCCTGAAAGCTTTGGTCCAGTTTAGAATAGAAAGATACAGCAACTGGAGTTTTATTTGAACTCCGATGACACAGTACACAATGCGGCTCAGGATAATAAAGCTAGTTTCGTTTATTGATTTGTAAAATTTTGATGAAAGGGTTCAGTAGAAAGTAATAACAAATATGAATTTCATAAATTCAGTTCACCCGGTTTTATAACAAGACAATCGCTGTTTACAGCAGGTGTGTAAAAATATTGTGAAATTAGCGAGAAATATTATTGTGAAACCGTGAACTTACTTCGAGGGAGGAGATTTTGTCCAGAAAGCCTTGCGGTTTACATAGTTTAGTTAAATGCTACTAAAATTGTAAGAAATTCGGGTTTTATTTAGAAAACACTGAAAATAAATAAATATTTCACAATGAAAATATAACGGACTTTGCTAGTGTGCTGTGTGTACAGCTGACTGTCAATGTCAAAGCTAATGGCAATGTTTTTATTGACATTGATGTTTGTCGCAAAAGCCACTAAATCATGGACGAACGAAAATCACCCTCAACTACCGAGACTGCACAAGGAGGATAAGTTGCAATGAGCACAAAACAAAGAAGAAGCAGTGGTTGAGCGTTGAGCGCTGTTTAGCGTATTCCTTCGATCATAGAGTTAATATAGTACTACATTTTTACAAAAATTGATGGCACATTTCACCATTTTGACTCGATCAAAGGGTGAACACGCTCTCTATGGTACTATAATAACTCCACAGAACAGAGAAGTAAGTGGAAGTGCAATGCAACAAAATTACTACGGGAACCGATGTCGCCAAACTCACACAAATAAACCCCTAATCATATAATACAATACAAAGAAACAATTCGTTTGATTGGTAGTTTCAAGTTCAGTCAAAACTAGCCAACGTCAAAGATTTGGAAATAAACCTTGAAATCTACTCAATAAGATTCATTTTACTTTAGCAGCAGAACGTATTTACGATCTATACTCACCAAACATTGGCCTGACGAGTTAATTCCGCTACTTGACCATAGATGGCGGTATTCTCCGTGATAGTTATTATAAACCTAATTTCGTTAGGTATAAGATTGATATTCGATTGATAGTTCGCAGATCTACTGCTACTCGATTAAGGCTGCACCAGCAGGGCTATTCACGATTGCTCCGAATGAAACCGAGCCTCGGAATCGAGAAGACATACGCGCGAAATTCAAATATTACGCGCGAAATTCAAATATTTTATCGATTTTTTAAATTTTCTGCGGTCTGCAAGGAATTAAACTACCAGCCCCCCTAGCACGGGGATTGTTGTCTAGGGTAGAATAGAGAAAAATTACGTCACTTCGTCATCCAATGCCTAAATTATTTGAAATGCATTCCTATAACTTCAATAATGTACGCAATGTGTAGCGATGCAATGTCATTATTGTCTATTCTACCCTAGACAACGATCCCCGTGCTAGGGGGGCAGAAAAGAAGTCATAGACATATATTTCTATGAACCCATATTACAATAAAGAAAATTAATGGAGCAACAGGTAATTTATGTTGATTTTTAGTAGTAAAACTCCTTTAATAATAATTGCTCAAATAGAAGCTATAAATCTAAATTTGTCAAAACATGGGCTTATAGATTTTTTTTTACTTTTTATGGAAAACTTCTTTTTCTGATTTCGCGCGTAATATTTGAATTTCGTGCGTATCTGTTTTCGATTCCATGCCTCGGTTTCATTCCGAGCCATCGTGAATATACAGGGTGGAAAAAATCTATGGCCCTGGAGGGGAACTACCTTAAATCCTTTAGCTAGCTCATTTAACTGAAAGGAAACATTCCTTTATTTTTAAAAAGAAACATAATTGCATTCAAAGATTTTCTAAAAATTCCTTGTCTCACCTGGGAATCGAACCAACTAAAAATTAAAAAAATGAACCCTTGCTATTTTATTATGTGAATCAGTAGGATTATTGTTCAGGATAAAAATAAATAATGTCTTATAAGTAAAAAAAAAGTGAAAACTAATATTCATTTTATTTTATCATCAATAGAAACAAACACAAAATATGAAACATTTTTTTAAGTAGACAGATGTTGACCAGTGAAAAATCACACTATCACACTAATATTATAAATGGGAAAGTTTGGATGGATGTCTGGATGTATGGATGGATGGATGTTTGTTACCTCTTCATGTCAAAACCACTGAACGGATCGGTCTGAAATTTTGCATACAGGTAATTTTAATCTTGGAATCAAACATAGGCTACTTTTTTTCTTTACTATCACGGTTACGGATACAGCCTGGTGACAGACGGATAGACAAACAGACGGACGGACAGCGGAATTTTAGCTATAGGGTCTCGTTTTACCTTTTGGGTACGGAACCCTAAAAATGATGAAAGTTATCGTTCGAAATTCAAATTTGTTGCCGCAAGTTGATAAAAAACACACTCCGTTTTAAAGTTTTTGTCAGAACGCCTCATGTAAGAAGGAATTGTGCATGGGTTTATTATTACTATTTAACGATTTTCTTATCGAAGTGTGCAACAAGGTACCTTCCAATTAATAACATTAGCAAGCCTCTTCATCATACGATGTCTTTGGATGTTAGAGATAAGAAAATTATAACGTGTTATTTACTTGTTACAAGTGAACAATACTAGGTATTGTTAATAAAGAATATGTAATAAATATTCGATTTCATGGGTATCCTATACAACAGATGAGTGAAAAGTCAAATGTTTATTTGACAATTTTTATCCTGAACAATAATCCTACTGATTCGCATAATAAAATAGCGAGGGTTTATTTTTTTTTATTTTTATTTGGTTGGTTCCCAGGTGAGACAAGGAATTTTTAGAAAATCTTTGAATGCAATTATGTTTCTTTTTAAAAATAAAGGGTCCTTTCAGTTAAATGAGCTAGCTAAAGGATTTAAGGTAGTTCCCCTCCAGGGCCCATAGATTCTTTCCACCCTGTATAAAGCACATTGAACTACTTCTCCTTGGTTTGTTAATCCTAACTTATGTTATAAATTCGAAAGTTGGTCCTTTCTTCACACCCTAACTTAGTAACCAATCGCCTTTATTTTTGGCATATAGTTAATTGAAAGAATGGAGAGTAACACACTTTTATCCCAACAAAAGGCGTGCGAAGCCGCGGGCAGAAGCTACTACTAAATAAACCAATCATTCTTGTAGATTCTTTACAACAGTCTGCTACAACAGTTAGCTCAATTGTTGCAATTGTAAAGACTAGTTTTTAGTTGGTTTTATTAATTTATTGTAGTTTTCTTTTCTAATAAAGAATGTTTTTTGCTAAGTAAATAATCGATTCAACATTAAAATCACATTAAAATATTTATTTTCTTGTATCGATATTAATCGATAAAATCAACAGCAAAGCAGTACCGATTTGCTTGACTACATCACTAATCGAGTAGCGAAGAACTTTCGAGAACGAAGTGAATAGACACAATCCAAAATCAACTTTATCATAATTGCTTAAGGTTGATTTTGACTAACCGTTGTAATAAATTATTTGTAAATTGAAATAAATTGAAACTTTAGGAGAAAACAATTAAAATCCTACTTACCGATGGTATGAAACACCTCCGGTTTTAATATTTTTTCGCCTACTATCATTTTTACATTCCAAAATGGAACAATACGGCATAGCTTCGGAAAAATGAATTTGTCGCGAGACAAGCAATTCAAAGCGATGTTAGAACACGACTCAGATCAGTTAAGCGTAACTACGCTTAATTGTGACACGCGTGCCACGCCCACTTAGCACTTCCACTTACTTCTCTGTTCTGTGAATAACTCTATGCCTTCGATAAAGGAGTGGTGATTTCTTCCGTCCACATATTATTCGTACTATGTCATACGAAGGGGTTCTTTCATTGCTTTTTTCATTGCTATGTCATGTCCAGGGACGAGTGAAATTTCACGGACGGAGTCTCAGCAAAAAATAAAGTGAAGCATTCAATAGTCCACCTATCCTCTGTACGTACGCGTACGCACTCACACATTGACATCAAAGTCCACCTACCGTCCGCCATTACCACACTAGACGCCTACTGATGTGCACCACTTGGAACAAATTTGATATGTGAAAAATGCCCACTTGTGTTGTTAAATCTTGCGAAAATCACACCAGTTATATCAAAAAAGAACACGAGATTACATATCACAGGTAAGTTTCTTATTCCATCAACTTATTTCTTTGATTTATCGCAACATAATTATCAACAGCAAAATCAGAATAAAAACTCAAATTTTGCCGGTGCTGCCAACATGTAAACATGCAAATTTCCCAGTAAGTGTGGGAGGATATGAAAAATGTTTCAATACTTTTATTAATTCAATTATGAATTAGGTAGGAAGGTAACCTACATACTTTAAATAGGTAGTAATCATTTTGGTGACCTTTGCATGGGCACAAATAAATAAAACAGAATGTTTGTTTGTAGTGACAAACAAAAATTCTGTTTTATTTATTTGTGCCCATGCAAAGATCACCAATTAATGCAGTTTTTTTTATTACAAAATACGACTTTTGAATAGTTTTTTTCTATCTGTTTGTTTGAGCTGAAACAGCTGGACCCATTTTGATAAAACTTTTACTGATGCTGATGCTACGCATGTAGCTGATGTTATAGTGAGAATAAGGTTGAAGACTGATTGTGCAAGAGCAAAGTAAACCGTCTTTAGACATTTTGCGTCAGACACATTCCTCAGTCTCTTGAAGACATAGACATAGAATTTTTCACTACGCCTTGAAGATGAATATCAGCTTCCGTACTCTTGATATTGTAGAATTGGTATGATGAGTCCATGAAAGCGAGTTGTCTAAGTGAGCCCCGAGGTACTCAATAGATCGTTCTAAAGAGTGACAGTTACACAACAAGAAAGAGAAAACAAAAAGAGGAAGGCTGACTACGACTAGAAGGAGAAAAGCATAGATGAATAATAAACTGGGAGAAAAGTAACGAATTTAGTTATACTTACATTTAAAGTTCAGCAGATTGTTTTGACCTTCCCACTACGATGATAGGGATAGGGAGCACATTACCGTTGCTACGCTGTAGCAGCTACGACGTAGCAAAGCTACAAGCTCGTAGCTCCAGGATGAAACTATTGACTGCGTTGTGGAGGGTAGCCAAGGAGCACATTGACGTTGCTACGACGTAGCAGTGCTACGAGCTACATCGTAGCTCCATGGTGACGCTACACGGCAGCGGCAGGCAGGTCGTCGAGGGAAATAAGGAGCATATAGCTGTTGCTACGTCGTAGCAGTGCTACGAGCTACATCGTACCTCCAGGGTGGAGCTACGGCGACGTCGTCGAGGGTTCTAGGGAGCACATTGCCGTTGCTATGCTGTGCAATCGGGAAAAAATAAAAATCGAGATATTTCATACTTATTCAAATAGGAAAAGTAAGGGATGAAAAGTTTTTTCCTACACAAACTAAACTAGTACTAGTTCGTAGCTAAGCCGCTCACATTCAGAATGAAACAATCACATGGAACTTATTTAAAAAATGAATGAAATGTCAATTTTTTAAATAATCCTATGCAATCACTTTTTGTGTTTTAGAGATGGCGCAGTGAACTGATATAATCCATTTTAATATGATTAGAGCAAGTGCCTCCTAGTAATCATTTATTTATTATTAATTACAATCCATTGATAAAGAAAATACAATAATAATTACAACTAATATTTACACTTAAATCTATTTTCTAAAAATCTAAGCCGTCACCAGCAGGCAAAGTGCCCAGAATATTTAATTTTTAATTTTTTAATTTATAATTTCAATATTATAAATTCTGAAGTAGCTCCGTTTATTACCTCTTCATGCTTAAACGGCTGAACGGATCTCAATGAACTTTGGCAGGGAGGTAGTGATATCCCGGGGAAGGATATAGGCTACTTAAAAAGCGCGTGTGAAGCCACGGGCAGCAGCTAGTTGTAAACATAAAGTTTTAGAAGTCAATAAGTTGAAAGTGTGTTGTATTCTACTAAGATTATTCCAATGGTTCTCAATCTAGACTTAAATGTCATCTCTGTATCGAAGTGTTCGTTCATAAAATGACTTTTTTTAATAAAGAGGTATCTACATTATCCCTGAGTGCTATAGGCTGTATTCTGAAGTATTATGAAGGTCCGCCTGCGACGCATGAGGTTGCGGGTTCGATAACCATCTTGGGACAAATGTATGTACGATCTGCAGATATTTGTTCCTGACGTCCTAGGTATTTTCTATATATAAATCTATGTATGCGTGTATTAAATTTAACACTTTCTAGCTTCTGCCCGCAGATTTTTCGCGCTTTTCAATTATCCTATTTTAATCCCTAGGATATTATAGTTACATAAATAGTTTAGCTCCGTGACCAAATTAAGTAAGATCTGTTCCGCCGTTATGGCGTGAAAAGGTAACAGACAGACAGACAGAGTTACATTCGCTTTCATAATACCAATTTTTTTTAACTTATTTAGGTATTTATTTATAAAAAATACAACTATTTTTACAAGAGCAATGTGGGGTAATATGGATCTAGTACCCATAACACAAGCTTTACAGTTGGGGCAAGATGATGCTGTGTGAATTGTCCAGCTTTATTATTTTTATAGTGTCCAGGTTAATATTAAGTGAACAAAGCCGCGGATCGATGCTAGATATAAGTAAAATCCAAAGAAAAACTGTTAGATAATAAACTTGCTTTATTTCAGTGAAGCTGTAATTACAATAAGTACATACATGCGGTTAATATTCAATGGTTAGTCATTATAACTCATACAGTAATACAGTTATATAACTCTAAATATGATATTTATTTATACTGTTGCTAATTATTTCTACGTCGAAGTTATCCTTCTATTAACCTTAAGAAACATTCTAGTTTTTGTTAAAAACAACGCTAAATACTTTTAGTACTGTAAGTATAAGGTACCTACATAAGTAGAAACCTTCTCAATAACTTTCAAACGATAATAGGTTTTGTTACATTAAAAACGTTTTTCTGTAGGTATTGTAAGTTGGTGATTTGTAAAGACCATTTCTTTAAATAAGGTTTTAGATATGCGGGCTTAATAATGGCATATCAATAACTAAAGCTTTGATTTGGTTTTAAAAAGGAAACAAAACTAAATTAATTCTCAGAACTAAATAGTACCTAGAACAAGCAAAAACAAACAAATACTTATGCATAAGATTAAAAAATCATCGTCAAAAAAGCAAAAAACCATGTTTGAATTAAATGCTCAGAATTTCGTTGTGGTCACTATACTCCGATTTAGAATCCAAGATATTTTATGTCAATAAACACATTAGGAATGAAAACTTAACATTAACCGAAAACAACAAGATAATTATTAGTAATAACTAAAACACACATTTCAACAATGGATTATCGCACATGAGCAATGAAAAATGTTTAAATTTGATTTCGAAAACGAACGATAAATCATGCTTCGATGATACATCGTTAAATATTTTCCACCATAAAGCTTTGGGTTTTGTAACCAATGGGTTACAAAACCCAAAGCTTAATGGTGGAATATCAATCCCAAATGTGCGATGCCCATCTGTGTACAAAAAATATCTAGGTTTTTGAATCGAAGTTTAAGTTACATTTAAGCACAGGAATAAAAAATAATTGGGAATGTAGTAAGAAGATACAAATGAAAAGTATCATAAAATAATTATACGGTCACTATAAGTAAAATAAGTATATTTTACGGGTTCTAAAAGCATTTAAACTAATGTTTAAAGTAATAAAACAAATCTTAGGGTTATAAAGCTTATCTCTAAGTTTAAACATAGTACTGGTGTATTTGGTTTTATTACCTTACAGTGAAAGTAGTTAGTCAGTTTTTGAATTAAGTATGCAGTGAACAAATTGAGAAAAATAATCGGAAATGATAAAGATTAACCCGATGTAAAATAAAATATTAAAATACATAATTTCAGTTCTTACGACAATAAGATTAATGAAAATAACTTAATTCATACATCTAAGATAATTAATACGGAATGGATAAGTACTAAAATTAAGTCTTGTTTTAGTGCAAATGCCTTGTTTCAAAAACTGACTAATTTAAGTCTCAATCCAGTATATTAGCACGTGACTAGCCAATGTTTTTACTTCAAACAAGATATTAACCAACTTTTTCCCTCGATCAATAAAGAACCGTATCAGGTAGTTGATGAGGGCGATAATCCAAAGTCACATGTTGATGTACTCGACGAATCTTAAGTCTAAATACTTATTATTAGTCCTACAAGACCTTTCAACAATAAAGTACGTGTCTCTTACTTATTACATACAAAGTCGCTTCACTAACACAAGGTTCTAAACCATATGTCATGAACCTTCAAACTTTACCCAAACAGATAAATATCTAACGTTTTGTTTTGCTTTTGAAACTGGCCAATCGTCCTATAGTATATTATAGCATTCCAATACACTATATCTATCAGAAACATCTAGAATAACCTAGTAAACTTTACAATTTTAACTACATATAAAGCGGTTTACATACAAATACACACAGTAACACATGCGTCGATAAATAGCTTTACAAGGTTGTATATGTCGAAAATATTGGCCAGTTCGGTGATTTTTTGTAAAAACGTAAGACAGCACAAACTTCTTATATAGTTACATAATTCTAATTTCATCTAGACAAACAACAACATCATTAGGTATAAATTTTCGTTTCTTATAGATCACGGTTCAGATCCTAGAAAGGTTTATATAACTATTTCAAACACATATATAAATTAAAATCAAAATGTGAAAGTTTAAAAAGAGTCAAAACACGCACGGCGTAACGTTGATAGTAATTTTACCTTTAACGATATGATTTTTTGGACAAAAATAAATATATTCTTAAAATTACATCTGTTTTCGAAAGACAATAAAATACAAGTGTAAGAAAACACACATAATTAGTTTATAAAATATTATAAATAATATTTGAAGGAAATATCTAGGTACACAAAATAGGAGAATCTATAAGTAGAAATATAGGTAAAGATAGTTTGGATTTAGGAAATTTGGTCCTTCAAATAAAAGCAACAACTTTGCCGGTGTACAGTTTTTTCCAAAATGATGTTGCAAAAGCCTTATCTAAATGTTAGCAAACATGTCATATTTTATTATTATTGTGATATTTCATAACAAAATAAGATCATCTAAAAATACGCTATATTTCACAGAGCCGGAATGGAATCTTTGAACAAGAAATCATACCCTAAGACTTGTGATTCCAAAACTAGATACAATAACTGGTTAGTATAATATATCATGATAAGAATATATAATATCTATTACTTCGAGGCAAAACATCAGATATATTATTTTTGATATTATCCGTAGGACATTAAATATAACAACACTAACTTCTAAAGAAAAACGTGTTACATACAATTTACGTAGTAGATGGTTTATATTAGGTCATACGAAGCCATTGTTCCACGATTTATCTGTAAAATAAATAAAATATTCAAATTAGTATTTCAATTGAACGTTTAAAAGATATCGAGTAAAATTATGTTAACCAGTTACCTACCTTGGCTTCCATCCACTCAAATGTTAGGTGTTTACAGACCTAAAAAAATGCATACATTTAGAAATTCATTTAATTTCATAATACATTGGTTTTGTTGTAATTTTACTGATACCTTTTTAATTATTTTGATTTGTATTTTCTGATGAATCGTTTTCCAGTACCATTTTATCCAATAACTTCTAAATCTTTGAAGATACGACAAAAGGGAGAGGCAAATACAGTAAGTAGGAGAAAGTAATAAAAAGGAGAAGCATTGCATTTTTGGATGACAACTTGGGGAAGAAGACACACATAAGCGGTTGGGACTAGATAGTATACAAGGGGTTAATATTAGATATAAACATAATAAGCAGTCCCAGAACCAGAAATCTTAACACACTTATTGCAAAGCTGAACCGTGTATAGTGATTCATGATTCATATGAGTGACTTGTTCGATATAAAAACAGTTTGATACGTGAAATGTTTTTGTTCCTATACATATATGTGTGTGTGTGTGTTAATGCTGTAGTTGCTATAGCTAATAACAAAACACCATCGTTCAGTGTAGAAAATGCTAGTAACGTTAAATGTAGTTAATGATCTCAGAATATTGTT
Source organism: Eupithecia exiguata (assembly GCA_947086465.1). Classification (NCBI taxonomy): domain Eukaryota; kingdom Metazoa; phylum Arthropoda; class Insecta; order Lepidoptera; family Geometridae; genus Eupithecia; species Eupithecia exiguata. The sequence continues at coordinate 4,568,933 of OX352246.1, forward strand.
TTCGCAACCCAAAACTTAAGTCACTTATATGAATGTCAGCATAGATCTAGAATTTCGATGAACAAAATCCGAGAAGATAAATATAGTGAAAGTAAACACATAAGCCAACATCACCAATATAGATATTACGTTCCCACTTACCAAGAACGACAAAATTAAACAAAAAACAACAATAAAACAAGTTGCTAGTTTACCGAAACTTGTTCACGCATAGTTGGCTGAAAATGTGAAATATAATGTTAGTCTGAGATCTGAATGTGTTATGTGGAACTGAGAGAAAATTAAACTCACCGATGATTAGGGCCAAGATGATTATGCCAATGACAGCCGCGATGATCATCATCTGGAAATTGATAATAAGTCGATAAAATTCATATTTTTATTTGGTTAAGCATATAAAAATATTCAATGAGGCTTCAAGGGATGTAAACGTGGGTGTTTAGGTATGTAATTGGCAATTCACAGAAATGAATGCCACATTTCCAAAGGTCTCGGTACTTCATTGCTAATTGAATACCAAATTATTATAACCTTCTGTGGGTTCGCATGGTATGAAAGGTATATTTAAAAAATATTACCATTATTTTAAATTTCTACCTTTAAGTTCTGGAGCCAGAATTTGCTTTTCAGTTTCCCGGCCTGCTGCTCGAACTGAGAAGCACCTTGCTGAAGTGCATCTGGAACATTAAAATTATAATATGAGATATTTATTTAAATTTTCAATAGTATTAACTAAGCCATAAAGATCTTTACATGATACGAGTAACCAATACTGAAAACTGTAAAACTTTCCTGCGATGAACACGTTTAACATGTGCACATGCCCTTGAAACTTCTATGCCACATAAGGCCAAGGTACCTAAGTACCTATATATAATTGCTTCGCTGTATTTTCCTTTTAATCGTCGTGTTTGGTTCTTTTATAGGTCAGCGCCTATAATAAAAGATACCTCAGTAAATAAAGACATAAAGGATTTGTGCGATAAAAGTTTATTACCTGCTCTATCATCAAGTTCAGAAAGTTTCTGATCTCTCTCTAGAACCTTCTCGACGTTGGTCTTCATGATGTCAACGACCTGTAAATTTAAGTCAAACTATGTATTCTGGACATATTCATTCTTAGTTCCTATTGTTGTCAAAATTGGTTAAATATAAAATTTGGAATATCTTGATCTTCTCAAAATACTTAGACAGTTCTTGAAGATACATAACACAAGCTCTGCTTAGCTTCGGGCTAGATATGGTGTGTAAATTGTCCAGCATTATTATTATGTATACGAAGATCATCAAAATTCAATATCGAATCATCAGGCTGCTTATGTTCTAGATAACGCGTAAGATTTCGTTATCTTAATATATATAATATAATATCTAATTATGTTAAATAAACGAGAAGTGGTAATGACATTTGCATTTCGATTAAAAGCGTGCTAAGCCAGAAACAAGTAGGTACATAGTAACCAAAGACTTCAGTGCTGAGAGTTTTGCCTAAGTTAATTCAACGTTCTCAACCCATTTCTTTTTGTTGGGAAGGAACGTGCCTTTAGATGAGCCCATCCGATGAGCCCCGAGAGGCGTCCCGGATGACGTCAGGGTACTTAACATCCTATCCTATCGTGGGTCTTACGTAGACGCATCTTATACTTATCTTTGCTTCGTATTCACTATCTTGTTATCATTATCAATCATCAATTATTTATATAACTTGCTTAAGTATCAGTAAATGAAATTAAATTAAATTCCAATAATAGTAGTATTGTGTATCAGTTATCTCGTGGCTAAGATACAAGCTTAGTTTTTGCCTCTGTTTAGGTGCATTTTTTGGCACTTGTATCGTACAGGTCATATTTAGAGATTGTGAATGAAAAGTCAAAAATCTTGCACTGCTCTAGCTCTGGCTGCCTACCATAATCATTGATCACACACTCAGAATTTGCCTTGAACAATTCCTTGTCAATAATATATCAATGTGTAATCTATGTGCTCACTAAAATTATTATCAATTCAACGTAATAAAGAAAGTCTATAAATAAATACTTCTTTTTTCGCTTTTATGAGTCTTTTGTCTCATCTTGTTAGTCTTTCTTAGGAATTATTAAAAGATTCCCTTTCAGATTCCGACCTACATTTTCCTCATGCGTTTAATCGGTAAAAGCTTATAAACCGAGATTTTAACCTAGACTTTATTATTCAAAGGCAATCCACAGAACTATTAGATGATTTCTCGAGGGAAGTTACGACTAAAATAGTAAAGTATACCTTTATAGGGCAAGGCAAGTAATTGTCTTTCTAAAGCTGTCGACCGTAGCATGTTTAATTTCCGGAATCTGTTGACGTTCTAACTTTGGTTAATCGAATAAAAGAGAAAAGTGTCTTAGACCAAAAAATTTAATGAAGATAATTTATTTGTGAGACGAAGAAAACAAAGGACGGTCGATCCATTCTATGAAAATTCTGAAATTTATTTCTTCGAGATCCGAAACGAAAGGTTTCAGTTGGTGACGCGCGAAGGATGCGGTTAGGTTGTTCTTCTCGTGCGTTCGACGTCATCCGTCAACTTCGATCGCTTTGCAAAGTAGACCTCCAGGCAGCGCCAAGCTCCATACAACAAGAAATTTATTTTAAAAATAAAAAGTTATGGTTGACTTCTTTGGACCAAACGTGAATATTCCTTATAGCTAATTTACGCATGCTACTAGAATCTTTGATTAATTCGGACAACATTAGAGTTGTAACCGGACCGTTGAACAGAAGCTGACAGAAGCTCACCTCGTCGACTTGTGCCTGCGTCTGCTGAAGACGCCGTTGAGCAGCCACCTGCTGCGGCGTCTTCGGACCTCCCACTGGCATCTCTCCATCACCCCCTGGCGCTAGTCCTCCTTCGCTTGCCCTGAAACAACAGAGTTTAAGATTTAATCCAGGTAGGTGCATTATATACACTGCTTGCTATAGATAGAGTCAAAACATCGAGAAAAAGATTTATGTAGAGAGGTTGAGAATACGTGAGACGTTGGGAATAGGTGACTCTCTCGTGACACGCTGGTAATACTTAGCTCTAGTGTGCGAGCTCAGGCGCGTGCGCGTGAGTCGCTGTGAGATGTAGGGAATCGGGCTTTCTCATGTGAGACATTGGTAATACTGAACTCTAGCGTCTCCAACTAAGCTATAGGCAGTGTTTTACATTATTGTGAAAAAAAGAAAAAGAAACTACGGGATGATAAGTCATCCTGTCCCTAAAAAGCCCGCGCGCGCCGTCCGCGAATGAAGTTAAGTCGAGAGAGGTTTATTCGTATAAGTAAAGGGTTATCATAAACCGAATTTTTCAAAAAAATGTGGCGTAGTGGGTTGCTTATATTGCGACTACTCCACACCGCATCGGGGGCCCTAATTGACCAAAACAAACGAGCAGCCTTCGCTCAGTTCTGGTGATGGAGGTTCAGGGTACGCGTTCCACCATTGGGAAAACGATGCGGGAGGAGGTTTTATACGAGGTACCTACCAAAATGAGTGGCAGGGTGTGCTTAGCCGACAGGTGTAAAGATTGAGATGATTCAGGACCCGTTGAGGTCAACTTTTTTTTTATACCCAAATGTTTTCTTATGCAACGGTAGAAATACACTGTGACATACTTAAACATCATTTAAACTTATGTCCCTAATTTACTAATATGTATTTGATCCTATAAACTTTATTTTACTAAACTTTACTTTTGCTCTATTTAAGGCTGCGGTGATTTGTTAGACAAGGAGATATAATTTTCTAGCTAAAGCGTAGGAAGAAACCTTCCGACATACCTACCTGCTCGAGAAGTTCGCACGTGTTCTTATTATGTAGTGTAGGAAGGTAATTTTAGTTGTAAGTTATTCACATGGTAGGGCGATGAAATTTGTGGGTACAACACCTACACTGGTTCCTAACAATCTTATTATAGTGAGGGGGTGTAGAATCTAAGTAAATTAGATGAGGAAGTTTGGGTGGGCCTTCTAAGTAAACCGAACCATGAAACGTAGAGCACGTTGAGGTCAAAACTGACGAAAGAACAGACATTTTAACAGACGATGAATAATGAAAAATTTTTTCATTTTGTAGGTGGCGTCGTTTTTTTTCTACAACGCGGACTACATTTTGTTAGAACTTATCGGAGAAGGTTTTTTCGCGGAATTGTTACTAAATATTTTCATCCTTTTAATGGATTTCCGAAAAGTAACGCCTGAATCTATTTTTTTTGAGACGATGAATAAATCACAATAATCACATCACACTTAAATTATAAATGCGAAAATTTGAATTTTTGATATAAACCGCGGGGAACAGCTAGTAATGTTCATAAATTCAAAAGTAGGCTAATTGACTGAACGGAATTTGATGAAAGGATTGTGTTCTGAGGAGGTACAAAGGTTTTTAATCAATAAAAACGTGTACAAAGTTGCGAGTTGAAACTAGTTTACCATGAGACATATCGAGCTATACCGAGATCATGGAATACGCGACAGTGCTGAAATATTGGATAACAATAACAAATCATAGAGAATATCCCCGTGTAAGTGCTTTTCTAAGTCTATTAAAGGCAATTATATTTAGGATTCAGTGACTGCTGGATAAATGGATAAAATCACAGCCAATCTAAATTGGCTGTGACCAACGCCAAAGCTTCCATTCAATAAAAGGTTAAAGGTTCGCCGATAGTACAGAAGTGGTCCATTCAATTTGATTTTCCAAATTGGGTTAGATGTTATATTTTATATTGAAATCGTGTAGGGATAAGACATTACAGTTTTTTATGATGAGCATGGACTTCGATGAAGATCGTTAAGCACAGATTTTTACTGTGGTGTAGATAAAGTTCGGTAAGAATGGTCTGTTGCTGTCGAATTTTAACGAAACCAGAAACAAAATCAATGCAAAATTCGTATCGAAATCGATGCTCGCGCTCTAGATTCAAAATCACTACATAGTATAAAATAAAGTCGCTTCCCGCCGTCTGTCCCTATGTATGCTTAGATCTTTATAACTACGCAACGGATTTTGATGCGGATTTTTTCATAGATAGAGTGTTTATTGTATAGTACCACAGGTTTTTTTTACCACCTCTCACGGTCTTCATGAATTAGATCAACGGAATGTTCTATTGGGACTTAAGACCTCGAAGACTTAAAACCTTTGAAATGACAGCGAAAGTCTCAAAACAGGCACATTTTCTGTGCTTCTCTGTATTTCATTCACGCAATGTTAAAACATCGATTCAACCCGTATTTGCCGTGTTCGTGTCTTGAAACTTTAATACCCTGTAGGTAAGGCAAACAAGTAAACTACTTTACCTGAATTTGTTAGTAGAATACAGTAGAATTAACTTATTATTGCCGATCAAATAAACGATACCTACGAATAGTATTTTTACAAAAAAATACGTACACTAAAAACTATTGTTACTAACTAAATTACACTAAAAACAATTGTAAGCATAACTTGTAGGTACAGTTGATGATACTGGCCACCAACTTTTTCAAAGAAAAACATTTATTTTCCAGTGCGCAAACGTCACTCAAGCATAGATCTATGACTGAGTAAGCTTTCATAATACTGAAAAAATCGGTCTCTACTCAGCAAGTGCGCTATGGTAGAGCAGATCATATCATAGCGCCGGTCGTCCGTGGAGACCGTGGTACGTAAGGTGGCCTCTTACACACACACAAACAAAGAACAAAAATAATAACATCCAATTTTGGCGCAGCAATTGTAGTAATACAATACATTACTATAATTTCTGTGCCTTTCGACGCTCGTTGACTGGTCTATAAAATAATGATGGGGTTTTAAATTTAGTGGGAAAGATAGCAATTCCTCAGAAATACAACTTTTTTGAACAACCTCGGAGTGATAGTACCCGGTAGTACTAGTAGGCAGTGACAGAAAAAAATAGTCAAAATGGTTGGCGACGATCTATCAAGTGCTACCAACTCAACTAAAGTGATGGTTGTAAAGTAGGTTATTAATTATTATGTTCTTCAAGTCACACAAGGCAACCAGCTATATTTTTCTTTATACTTGCTTGCATATTATCATTTTTAGTCCGTACCCAAGGGCTAAAAACGGGACCCTATTACTAAGACCGTCTGTCCGTCTGTCACCAGGCTGTATCTCATGAACCGTGATAGACAGAGACTACTAGAGTTAGACAGTTGAAATTTCACAGATGATGTATTTCTGTTGCCGCTATCACAACAATACTAAAAAACAGAATAAAATAAATATTTATGGGGGCTCCCATACAACAAACGTGATTTTTTTGCCGTTTTTATAGATAATGGTACGGCTTTGTGCGCGATTCCGACTCGCACTTGGCCGGTTTTATTAGATATTTTATGTCATTCGGAGGTTGTAGCAATAGTTACTTTGAATTCTCGTTAAAGTAGAAATTCAATTAAATCATGGACCGAGTCGTATATTACTAGGAAACTAGGTGTACGTTTTACTATAAAAACTATCGAAGTTTGACACATTCATTACGGATATAAGCGGGTTAACTACGAACGGGTTGGTGTTCTTCCAACACTAATAAGGCTCGTAGTTAACCCGCTTACATCAGTCTACGTTATTTAAGGAGCAGCGCCCAGGTGGCCAATATCACCATAAGGTAACATATTTTCTTTTCGAAATACTTTCGAGGTTTTGTCTTTTGAGGACTTTATTATGGCGTCTTAAATTTTCTTATGTATGTATTATGTCTTCACGAATATTATTTTGATGGTTTCCAAAAATTGAGAGAACGTCAATAACTAACATTATGATGATGAAAACTTAAGAAGGCAGGTTGGCATACATTATTAAGTTTAGATTTTCCTACCATATGTCACCCAGTCTCGACAGCTTCAGACGTTGTGAGGTAGATAATACTCAATCAAGTTATCGATTGGTCGAGCTTCAACAAATTGGTAAAAGATAAAAGATAAAGATACATTTATTTGACTCAACAAGAACAGCACAGACATAGAGTTCTAACGTAGAATACAAATTGAGGAGATGTCACTTAGGTAGATAGATGACAGATAGCGAGAATTTAATTAGTATGTAGGTAGGTAAGGATTAATAGAAACAGCTGTTTCTGAATTATCTCTCTTACATTAAATTTTATTACAATTTCAGGAACTTATTATTATCTAGTTTAATATTGGTAGAGTCGTAGATGTACCTATCTTGGAAGACGCACGTAGGCCTGCTAAATTGCTTTTATAAGGTGCTATTACACTCGGATCCACTGAGCTGATCTATTGATGGATTAGATTCGACATTTTGTTGCAATCAAATATCCGTAACCTAGGATTATATCCCACTGCTTGATTATATTCCACTGAAATCCATAGCTCGGAGGTAAAAACTTACATTTTGCGTTCCCTTTCGGTTCTCTTACGATGAAGCTCAAAGCGCTATCGATTTTCACTGGTCTACGACCGGCACGACTTCATTCACTATAGAAAATCTGTCACTTAATCACGCATTTAATAATTCCACAAAATGCTACAAACGGGCGCAAAATACCCCAAAACGTTTATCAAATCGTAGCCTCACTTGAACACACTATTTCCAGCCCTTAGTATGTGCTGTTGAATGAAATTTCAGAAATTAATGGACATCAGAAAACCTTCCGCGACGGAGTTTCCCGTTTCGTATAGAGGGCGCATCGGTAAGCTTTCATAATAGGCACGTATTGTCTAAAAATACCAACGGAACCTCCCAACCCAAAAATCAACCTTAAGCACTACAACTTTAAGTGTATTCTCCCTCCAAGTATGAACCAGGGGTCTGTGTATGTAGTTGTTGAAATTGTGAGAGTGTGAGTAAAGCTATTGGCGCATGCGTACAGTCGAGTTGAACAAAAATCAATTCCATTCGTGTGGGTGTTACGTAATGGGGAGACATGTACATGATTGTAGTTGCCCTAATTGTTGATAATCTTGGTCATATAACAGTATCTGAATGGAACATGTGATTTTTATGTCTGGTATAGAATAAAGATGATAAAATTATGACTATGGTTAAGATTCGAGTTACAAGAGAAATGAGCAAATGCGTAGGTCGAAGAAATTACTGTATTTGTAGAAGCCTTTCAAAGAGAGATTATAATTAGATTGTGCATATTTAGTTTTATGTACCCGGAAAATCAGACAATATTTAAATTTTATTCTCAGTATCGTGTTATATTTCTATTAAAAACATGATTCTGAGAATAAATCTCAGATTTTGTCACCTAGTTTCTGCCCGCAGCTTCGCACGCGTTCTTATGTCTCTTGTAATAAGGACTTTATTAACAAAGAAAATTGCAATCAAATAATAGAACTAATTAAAACTAGTATTTAGTTTTTAATTGAAACAATTGAGCTAACTGCAGACTGTTGCGAACAATTTACAGGTAGCTCAAGTGATCTATTTCAATACCAGTCGGAAGCGTGCCCAAGACGCTGGCTGCATTGCCCCGCTGTATGGCAATGCTGATGTGCTGTGAGTATCTGACTCACCAGCTCTCGGGTCACGCGTCGCTATTTGTTATCATAACTGTGTGCTCGAAATAAATGAAATCTAAGTCCTAATCCGGGTCTAGAACTATGTACCTCTTTCCGAATTTTCAGCCTTAACCGTTTAGTAGGTAGTCTTGACGAGACCAGGTAACAAACATCCAAAAATTCGTATTTATAATGACTAGTGTGATTATCTGAAAGGTACTTTGGCAGTAAATGGTATGATGTTGGAATTGTGTAAAAGGCCCTTATGGCTTTAAGCCTTCTGAAATCATGGCTCATTGCCAACTGGGTGAGGACCTGACCGAGTTTCATGAACTCTCCATTTTTGCAACCATATCGAAACAATAGATAGACAATATAGAATAACCTGCTAGAGTAGAGATTACTCTAGTACTCTATATAAGTAGGCCTTTGAATCTGTGGCAAATGATTTAAGGGGGCGATATATCACGCCATCCCATCCCACTAATATTATAAATGTCAAAGTTTGGATGGATGGATAGAGGATGGATGTTTGTTACTCAATCACGCCAGAACGGCTCAACGGATCTGAATGAAATTTGGCACAGATCTCTCTAGATGTCTAGAATAGTACATAGGCTACTTTTTATCCCGGAATTCTCACGGGAACGGGAACTTCGCGGGTGAAACCGCAAGGCGCTGCTAGTTTTGTAATAAATATAGGCAAAATATTTCGCGTTCATAGGAGCAACAGAGCAGAGCGGCGTAAGCGCAACAATCAAGTTTTTTCTGATTATCTATTAATTAGGACATTAATTTGCAAGAATAAGCCGAAGATAACCTTCTTGGTCTATTATTTAATTAAAAAAACTTGTGTTTAGGAGAAAAATGGTATAAACTAAGAAAACAGATGGTACTTTGCACAATTATTTCTGATATTTAAAATAGTAATTATTTCATTTTTTAATCCCCTGCGTTGTATCCCATAAATTATTATGTATTTTTTTCTACGCCTTTTCGATAAAGATAACGGAGAAAAAAAGGTTTTAACGTAATCCAATTCACGTCCATTCACATTATATCCACGCCATAAATCATCATCTTTGTCCCTTCTCTGAGATGTATTGTAATCTTTGACAAGAGCGGATTAAATTATCTTAAATATTTTTAAACTTACGCGATCTGAACACATATTTATAAATAATATTTAACGGGTATTTATCGCGTTTAATTACCTTATTTTTCCCGACGTTTCGACAGGTTTACACACTGCCGTGGTCACGGGATGACTGAAGTGAGTGTGTAAACCTGTCGAAACGTCGGGAAAAATAAGGTAATTAAACGCGATAAATACCCGTTAAATAGTATTTATAAATAAATTATCTTAGATTGTAATGTACACATTACATTTATTGTTACTATAATGTTAGTTCAAAGTTAACTTTACTTGTCAATGTCGCGCTTAGTCCGCCAATAACAAGTAATCTAAAGGCTTAGAACGTTTTCCCACGAGGCACGACACGACACGACAAAATGCGGTGACGACTCCGCTTCATACATTTCTATGAACCGTTTACTCACGCAACGACACCGCACAGCACGACACTTACGAGTACATAGAAATGTATGATGCCCGGAGTCATCACCGCATTTTGTCGTGTCGTGTCGTGCCTCGTGGGATAACACGGCGAAAATGAGACGCGAGGAAAGCTTATGTTGATATTACCTATATGGAACATGTGTCTGAAATAATAATATATTATTATTATTTTTTAGTAAACAGTGTTAGATTTTATAATGTATTGCCAGCCAATATTACCAATCTCGGCGAAAAGGCATTTAGGATCACCCTAAAAAAGCACCTCACTGAGAGAGCCTACTACGACATAAATTATCTCTCAGATCACAATTTTTGGAACGATATCACTTAGACCGCACTCCTTTTGTTTGTTATAATATATTTTACGTTTAAGACTTTCTTAAGTGCAATGTAACGTGCCTATAAGAAAAACTGAAACTGAAAACCAACGTGTTGAAATAATGTTTTATTATTAATTTATTATGACATTTCATATTTTTTTACCGACGAAAATAATAAAAGAGGAGAAGGCTCTGCATTCGGCAGTTTGTAATTTTATGTATTTTTGTCGACTTCTACGTTACGGACCGATTTGCAAAATTATATTGCTATTCTATAGGGAATGATACCGAGATCATCCCATAAAAATTGTATTCCAGAGGGATAATTATTCGAGTATGCCAGTCATCCCGTGACCACGGCAGTGTGTAAACCTGTCGAAACGTCGGGAAAATAAGGTAATTAAACGCGATAAATACCCGTTAAATAGTATTTATAAATATGGATAATTATTCGCCGTAGAAATACTTTAAAAACAGTTTAAATACCTATAAGAAATTAGAAGTAGATTTCTAGTTTTTTCAAAACAATAAAACTATATCAATAGTATTTTTGCGTTAGGTTGTACTTAAAAAGCCCAATGCCTTTAGGAACAATGCTAAAAATGCATCAAATTAAATATGACTATCTCTATTACAAATCTACTAACCTGTCAGACAAGTAGTTGCATCACATGGGTACCGAACCTACTCACCTCGCGGCGGTACCAAGTGCACCCAGCTTCCGGATAGCTACTTCCGCTTTGAGATTAATGGCGGTTTGAAAATTGTCTGTGGCATGGCCTAGATTAAAAAGGTAGGACACGTTTACAAGTGTTATAGTGTAGTGTAGACGAATATATTGGTAGGATTTTTTCTGTCTCTTCAAACGTTAGGGTTTGACCAGAGGGGCCCAATTCTGGTAAACAATCGCTTTGCTATGATAATGGTATCGTCGCAGAATCGTCAAGTAAAATCCATAAATGAAGGAAACTCTAGTCTAGATAATGCGTGCATCCATTTGCTAGAAAGATTGATAAAATCGTTTCAACCTTGACACTTCTTTTGGCACGCGTCCATCCATCTGTAGGAGTGTTAGGGGGACTCCAACATCTCGTTTCCCAAGTCCCAAGTCAACGTAACCTGCCCGTGGTACACCCTGCTAGATAACGAACTAGACTGGTGAAAATATCATACAATCATCATAATTTGATAACTCAGTTATTTACAATTATTTTCCATTACTTGATACTGGAATAAAAGTATAGTATCCAACCATACTTATGTATATTGCCATTAACAAAGAATCATCACCATCATTCAAAGGCTTCATTCTGTGACGATAACATTGTCATAGTGAAGTGATTAGTTTAGTTGAATAGGGATCCTATTCCGTAGTGTTCTGGGGCCCTATTCTACTAAGGCCGAAATCGCGTCCTACGGTACGCGATCAAACTCGGCCTGATCAAGTTGGAAGTACCTTATTCCACAACATTTAGGTAATCTCACAATGTGGGAAACATAAAAGTGTGAAGAAAGAAGACAAATTGACAAAAAAAAAATTGTGAAGACAAAAACATTACACTTTTTCTTGATGGTAAGCCTGCCTTTAAAAAAGGGGGCGAAAGAGCAACGATTTCAGCGTTCGATTACATTTTTCGGTATCGGACCACATTGGGCCGAAACGACTTGTTTAAGTGCTCTTATTTTGAAATCCTGAAGAAATAAACTTATCGACTTCCGACTTCATTCCATCGAATTAAAATCATGTTATTACAATCAAATAATAGAATTAAATTAAATCTAGTATTTACAATACTAGTAATACAATTGAAAAAATTGAGCTAACTGCAGACTGTTTCAAACAATCTACAGGTAGCTCAACTGATCCATATCAATACCAGTTGGAAGCGTGCCCAAGTGTTATTACAGAAAATAGAAACTATTGTAGAAATATAAACCAAATAAATCTTGTTTTACGAGTTTTATGAACACTAGTACCACCTACCTACTTTTCGATATCACAATTCACAAAGTAATTTCTGATCGTGCAATATTATACACTTATGTATTTTTTAGACTACCTACACTGTTGTGTGGGTATTATATACATATAATGTAGTATTATAGAAAAGAAATGAGCCTGGTGTTTGAAGGACTATGTTGCATAATAAGTAAGTGTATATGAAACGACATTTATATTTTATATAGGGTTATTGGTAAATTAGTAACAATACGTAAACTGCAGGTTCTGCCCATCATCACAAACACGTTTGTGAAGACGCTAGGTCTTAATTCTTTAACTTGGTATTGGTAATAGGTACCCCCGCAATTCAATAATCATTCGTTAGAGAGGTTTTATTTGAAACTAAACTTAAAACAGCTCTGTCCTGAATGAACAGAAGGTATGAGTGGAAGATCGGTCTTAATAACTCGTTGGGTTCCAGACAAAGATGTTTTTTCATTTAGTATCAGAGGTGATTTATATATTTTTTTAGGAATTTAGACCTGGCGTCTTCGCGAACGTGTTTGTGATGATGGGCAGAACCTACAGTTCACGTAGTGTTACTAATTTACCAATAACACTGTATAAGAAAAAAAAATGCTGTTCGTTAGTCTCCCTAACACTCTAGAACGACTGGACAGATATGCTTCATTTTGTTGAAGTTGTTGTTGTTGAAAGTTGAAGGTAATACGAAGTTGAAGAAGAAGGCCCAGTTCTATAACAGGCTACCTGAAGAAATTAAAGGTGCTGGAACGTTTGGCGTGTTTAAAACCAAATTGCAAAAATATATATCTGAGGATGTAACACTACTAGACAAAATTTAGAAAGACGAAAAATAACATAATTATTGACTTAGTTTAAGTTTCTCATGTAAGTAGCATATTTGTTGTAAATGAGAAAAATAAAGATCTTTGAACTGAAGTTATACGAAGCGATATTAAATAATAAATAATGCTGCACAATCCACACAGCATTATCTAGCCCCACGCTAGGCAGAGGTTGTGTTATGGGTACTAGATAAATGATAATAATATGTGCAGTACAATACATTTATAGTCTTAGTACTGAGTTCATTATAAATAGTTGCCGGACTGTTAACACATCACAGGACTCATAAAACATTAGTGGGAAAGATGAAAGGCCGAAAAGTTGCCACTTTAAGTATTGCTCTTTGGGCTCTTTCTTCTGTTAGTTACAATGTTTTTCCCGCTCCACCCCATGTGGTAATGCAATAAGTTAAAATTGATTGACACAGGGCAAAGTTAGCTTGTCTAGTTATATTATGATCTGCAATATGGCGTAACTTTTTTAAAGATAAATATTTACTTACAGACTCTACCACATAAGGTTTTTATGTGGGGTTTAAATAAAAGATTATCATCTAGTATGATTCCTAAGAAGACGCCAAGAGTTATTGTTCTCTTGGCGTCTTCTCTCGTCTCTCCATTCCCATGGGGTATCGCCACTTTCTGGTTTAGTACACACATTTTGTGGCACTAAATAATCAGTTTCAATTGAATATAATTTAGATAATTAATTTACCAACCTAGAACAAAACCTCCCAATGTTTCTGTCTTCCAGTTGCTGTTATAATCTTCAGTCCACCAGTGATTCAACATTTTGTATTCGTAAGTTTGTTCCATAATAATTTGATTGTGCTAAAATAAATAAAAATCGGCTTGAAATTCCTTTTCATTATTATTTACAATGTTTTTAAAGTTTTTTGGGAAAAATACTTATCTCTCAGAAATAAAAAAATTATGGGACCATCTCAAAATCATCCTATATACAATAGGCTATTTGACTACATTAAGATCCAAATTGTTTTCATCCTAGTCGGTGACAACGTAACAAAGCGTAATCAGGTGATTTTTATTAAAAATATGCCTATTTTAGGTAAAAAAACGGGATTAAAATCACACATTTTTTTTATTGAAGATCACGCGACCGAAAACTCTCTGCGTAATTGTTGGTGACGTTACACTATTACAGATTACGGTGTCAATGAGTTCTTGATAGGTGTGGCGTGTGACGTCATTGCTCAGAGCACGGGAGCCATGATAGAGATTATCGTTTTGGCGCGCCATTGTTTCATTCAAACTTTAAAACTAGTTTTAGTTTTAAAACTAATACCTTGGCCTTGAAGAAATATTAATTACACTGCATTATTTTTATCAGATAATGCGTTAGAATTATTTTCCAGTAGTAGTCAAGTGGCCTATTGCAAAAGAACCATCCTAATCAGTCCGCAACAGGGTATATGCATGAATTTATTTTTGGTTCATTTAATTGATCACGTTGTGTTATTTCATTACCGATAAAAAATATAACACCCATATTTTGAAGTATAATAAGGAAAAAACGAAAATTAATCTGTACTCAGTTTCAGGTGATAAAAACGCTGCCTTTTTCTGTGACGTCATCGTTCAGTTTGTCAACTCAAAGTACTTCTGTTCCTTCAATCAAAATAAAATTAGAATCAATTTTTTTATAAAAACCATCATGTTTGTTGTTTGTGTGTTGTGTCTAATCAATAAATAGTTTACTTTATTTCTTTCTTGCAAAAAAGGTATCCCGCTAAAAGCTTGATGTCAATACGGTGAACGGTGACGTCGCGATTAGAAATTTTGCCATTGAGTCATTAAATATCTACTTTTCAATGATTTAATTTCACAATAAGAACATCAAAGAATAATTAATGTATATGCAGATAATATTTTTATATCGATAGAGAAAATAAAATAATAATATTCAGCTTATTTGTCACAGTCACACGCATATTGATGGAGTAATCGGCGAAAATAATATATTATAACATAAAATACATACAGCAGAACATAGAATTTCCTCCTTTTTGAAGTCGGTTATAAAGTGTTTTATATTTACAGCCGCTGTCTTTTTGCCTGTTGGCCGACATTTGCAATCACACGTGGATCCCAGAATGCGGTGAACTATTTGTCCAATTCGATGAAGATACGAAGTATGTTCAATATTTTCCTATATCAGTAGTTTCCATGTCAGTTAAAAATGTAACTATTCGGAACTGTGTCATCAAATGTATCGATGGATTAAGAACATTTGTGATGCCTACTTACAACGCTAACACATGTATCCTGCCACATAAACTTAAATTAGAAAAAAGTGAAAAGTGTTTTGATTGCCATGAGTTTACCGATTGACAATAGAGATATGCTTTTTTGACAGCTTCCGATTAATAAGGTTAGCGTCGATAGGCCGGCAAAGGAATCTAGCCTTATTAATTTTGCATTGACAGAATGAAACGGATTTCAAAATTTTTATATATCTAAGGTATTGTTTGCCAGCGGACACATCGAACTGTCAGCAATGCCGGCGAGAATTCTCATTCAGTTTAGTACGGACTACGACGTCAACGGATTCACGATCAGTGGACGCACTCGCACTGTCGCTCCGTCCACATTTCCTCCCGTCCCGGACTCTGCGCCGCCGGTTTGTCATTCTGATTCGTACAAACTGCAAAATTCGTCCCCTTGATTCGAAAATTCGGATTCAATGTTAAACTCTTACCAATTGCGGTCGCATCGGCCATCTTAGAGAACCCTAGTGTCTAGTTAAACCTATCTTAGGATTTAAGATACTATGAACCAAAAATATGTAATCTTTCTTTCAATAAATAATATCTATCTATCTGGAATAATCTGATGCGGTTAGTATGAGGCGTCCGATGCCATGCCGGTTCTAGCGACGCTAGCCTGTAAGCGGGTACATTTGCGGTGGGCCTGTCTTCATCTGTCTATACCAAGTTTGATTAAGGAAATTATACTCTTATTAAACAGGTGTGTTAGGTACGTATATTTTGCAATACAAGTATGAACTCACTTGCATCTGACATGTTTGAATTCACAGAGTTGCAGAGTTCTTGAATCGTCTGTTTATTGATGAATGTGACATATTTGAATATAACTGCGATAATAACTCAAGTAAGTATTACATTGGGACTAGTAGATACCGTATCCCTTTATACCTATTTATCCATTCTTGTATGAATCTTCTAGTAGGATATTAAGATGGATGCCTCGTTTTACAAAGGTACAATACCTAGTTGTATCTAATGTAATCAGTAAGGTACCTAATCTAATAAATCTTACTGATATCTTTGCTCTTTTCTAGGGTTCCGTACCCAAAGGGTAAACACGGGACCCTATTACTGAGACTCCGCTGTCCGTCTGTCTGTCCGTCTGGCACCACTAGTCATCAGGCTGTATCTCATGAACTTGATAGTTAGACAGTTGAAATTTTCATATTTAAAAATAAATAATTTAACTAAAATAAATTTAATATTTAAGGGGGCTCCCATACAATAAACGCGTTTTTTTGCCGTTTTTAAAGATAATGTTAAGGAACCCTTTGTGCGCAAGTCCGTCTCGAACTTGGCCGGTTTTGTTCTTTTGCTCATTGTGTTCTTTTATATTCCTTTAACTATTTCGAAGGGTCTCCAGTCTAGATTTTCCTCATCGACAGACTCTGCCCCGAAATCTATTATATTTAAGATACTTATAATTATTTCCAGATTATACAATAGCAGACAACTATTCTGATTGCTTCCGCCCACAGACGTGTCCCACCGTAAATGATTCCCTTAGAATGGGAGATTATAGGTTTATCTTACGAGGCAGAAAAATTGTCTACGATCCCCCGAGAGTAACCAACCCCATGCTTTACGCAAGAAAATTATGGCACACAACGTTTCCAGACCTACCTGCGTACATGTTAAGGGGTAAAAGAAGATGGACGCCGACGAGGAGAATTAAATATAAACATACGCGTTCAACGGGGAAAATTAGTACAGTCACTAACAAGCCTATTAAACGTGCAAAAGACCAGAAAAAAAAGATAAAAGAAAAGACTAAACCGACTACCCCAACAACGACTACCCCTACAACGACTACCCCGACAATGAAGCCCGATGATATGAATTGGATTAATGAGGAAACACCGGAGGGAAGGATTTTAAGAAAGGAACCTGTTATAAAGAATGGAAAAAAAATGTTTAGAGTAGTGAAACTAGTAAAAAAACCTGCTACAAGGTCGTTATTGCCAGTTCAGGAAACAACAAAATACATAAAAACTGAAATGAAACCACAAAATATTAATGATGAATCCAAATTTGATATTTCCTTATTTGACAACGAAATAATAGATTCAGATTTTATCGAATAGGAAAATAAAGAAATAGCTTTGTTTGAAATTTTTATAAAATAGTTCATATTGTAAATTCCAATCAATTACACTTAACTCAGATCATGAACTAAGCTTTTTTTATTTAGCCTAACAACAAAACAGATGCAAATAGCCTAACGGTAGTAAAATACAATATAAACAAATATCTAAAATAAAGATTTAATTGACGCATTGCTTGGGAATCAAAGCACGAAATTTTAGTTATAGAGCTAAAGACATTTTGCATTCATAGAAGTGACCTATGAACGAAGTGTTATTTCATACTAACGCTATGCTTAAAACGATAAAATAAATAAAATACATAAAAAAATAAACCTACTGCAAAATTATTTATGTAACTGTATAATAACCTTATGCTTGCATAGCACTAATAAATTGATACCAGACTACGTGCGCAGACACAACCATGTATGTTACTGGAGCAAAATAACATTCGAGACTGATATAAATAATATAGAAAATCATGACTGAACTATGTTTTATACATTGGCGCTGGGTAAGTTTGTGCTTATCGATCAGTCAATTTAAAACTATTATTTACTTTGATATGTTTCTACTTTGTTGAATTCTTTTGTTTTTTTTTCAGCTTTTATGATTGTGGACACGAGTTTGCAACATTTCGTAGCGGTAATTTCATCTCATGTTTGACTGATAAATTTGGGAGTAGTAGTTTCATATTATCATTTTATTAGTATATACAATTACAATTTTGCAATCTGATTGTAATTGGAATTTGAAAAATACTGCGCGAACGATCGGCGCCGTACGTTTCGCAGATGTGTCGCGACACTAAGAAAAGAGTTTTTATTTTAGTTAGCCTGTATAGCAGTGTTTTGTTTTAAACTCCTATTTTAAACACCTCGATTTATAAATGAATAATAAATAAATAAATAATGCTGGACAACTCACACAGCATTATCTAGCCCAAAGGTAAGCAGAGCTTGTGTTATGGGTACTAGATAACTGATATACATAATACAATACAATACATAGATAGATATTTTTTATTATACATAGAAAACGACCAGAACACCCTGAACAAATGTCTGCAGATCGTACACATATTTGTCCCGAGGTGGGAATCGAACCCGCAACCTCCTGCGTCGCAGGCAGGCCTTCGCCCACCGCGCCACAGAGGTCGTCACATTTATAAGTAGGTAGCATTTTTTTTTTAATTTTCATATTATATTTTCAGCCTGATAACGCCTGCATGCTCTCTCACTCCTGTAACCACACGTTCGAAGAGGTATGTGGGAAAGACAGTGAAGATAAGGAACCGCGAACATTTCTCGACTTGTGTGACATGTACGAATATAACTGTGCTCATTCTAAAGGTAAGTGTCTGTTTCAAGTAAAATTCAGTGTCTGTTTCAAATAAAAGTAAGTGTTTTCCTGGGGACCTCTTACAATTTTATTCAAATTCTAAAGATCCAGCATTCCATTCTAAGCTCCCAAGTATGTTCGATTCGGAATATGACGTAGGGAAGATATGAATTAATACAAAAAATTACGACGCAGGCGGAAGCGACCTGGACCCTGACTGAATCGACTATTTTTAAATTTTTCACGTTACCAATCTTTTACTTTTTTTTAAGAGCAAGTGTGTCAAGTAGTATGTATATAACTATGGTATCTACTTTGAATACAGGGTGTTTTCAAATTAGTGCACAATTCTGAACTAGGTTTTTCACCTGCTACCACAGATTATTCAGTGATCCAACAAAGCCGGAAACGATTTTTTTTTCAGATGAAGATAGAGAAGCAATGCTTTTTTAATATAAACAATAAAAGTGTGAAAACGCTTCAAAATTTCTTTGAGAAGATATGAATTTCATCAGCATGTTTCTTTCAGATTACAACACCGTTGATTCGGTAGAATGCCCTGAAGAAATGAGTTCTGAAACAGCAACTGACTCCACTACAACCAGTTCTACTACCACTGGTTCCTCAACTGAAGATGATTCAACAAGTCCAAGTGCCGAGTCCACTACTTTAAGTTCTACAGAAGCCACAACAGTAGATTCCTATAAATGCACGTGTTCTCATGTTTGTCCTACTGTGCCTATGGAACCAACGACAACAAGTACTACTAGCACTACTTCTTCTACAACTACTACTACTACTACTACCACTCCTGTACCAACTACTATGACCGAAGTTGACACTACTATGAGTACTACTCTTGCGCCGACAACAGAACCAGAAAAATGTACTTGCCATCTTACTAGTACAACAAATGCTATCGAAGCAACTACGATTACAACCACTACTAGTACTACTACTACGCCTACTACTACTACTACTACTACCACTACTCCTAGCACTACCACCACTCCCAGTACTACTACAACTCCTAGCACTACCACTACTACTACTCCTAGTACTACTACAGAAGCTGCACCACCCCCAACGTTTTATGCCTGCACTTGCTCTCACACAATCGAAACTACTCCTATGACAACTACTACTCAATCAACTACTACTACTGAAATTACTACTACTACCACGCCTAGCACTACTACCACTCCCAGCACTACCACAACCCCCAGTACTACCACAACTCCCAGCACTACCACAACCCCCAGTACTACCACAACTCCTAGCACTACCACGACCCCCAGTACTACCACAACTCCTAGCACTACCACGACCCCCAGTACTACCACAACTCCTAGCACTACCACTACTCCTAGTACTACTACAGAAGCTGCTCCACCACCAACGTTTCATGAATGCACTTGCTCTCACACGATCGAAACTACTCCTATGACAACTACTACTACTACCACTCCCAGCACTACCACAACCCCCAGCACTACCACAACCCCCAGCACCACCACAACCCCCAGCACTACCACAACCCCCAGCACTACCACAACTCCTAGCACTACTACCACTCCTAGTACTACTACCACTCCTAGCACTACCACAACCCCCAGTACTACCACAACTCCAAGCACTACTACCACTCCTACCACTACCACAACTCCCAGCACTACCACGACTCCCAGTACAACCACGACTCCTAGCACAACCACAACTCCTAGTACTACCACTTCTACTACAACTACTGAAGCTGCACCACCACCAACGTTTCATGAATGCACTTGCTCTCATACAACCGTAACTTCTCCTATGACAACTACTACTACTAGCCGACCTACTACTACCACTGAAACTATTACTGAAACTATTATAGAATATGAAGAAGACAATGAAGTAGAAACAGTTCCAGCTGTAGAAAAAACACCTCAACCTACAAGACCTTTGATACCTGTTAGCTGTGCTTATCCAAAAGATTGCGATTTCCCTTCCACTTGGGAAACAACACCGGAAGGCGAGACGAGGGACTTCTTCCAAATATTAAGACAACGGTTCGGTGATAGAGTGAAAATTCTAAGGGCAACTACTCATTTCCCGAGGAGGTTTCTTGTGGAGAATGCCCGGAATGCGTTTGTGCAAGGCCGGCATGGGGACATTGGGAAGAAATAGAAGTTATTTGATTGTGATAGATGATTATGGTTATTTTATTTATCGAAAATTTGACTTACTAGGCGACTCTTCGATCAATTCTATTGAAAAAAAAAAACCGGCCAAGAGCGAGTCGGACTCGCGCACGAAGGGGTCCGTACCCTTATCTATGAAAACGGCAAACGGCAAACGTAGTGTAGGACGCCCTCCGACCAGGTGGGATGACGATTTGCGAAAGACTGCTGGCAGATGCTGGATGCGGCAAGCTGAAGACAGGGCGCTATGGCGCTCATTAGGGGAGGCCTATGTCCAGCAGTGGACTGATATAGGCTGATGATGATGATCTATGAAAACGATAAAAAAATCACGTTTGTTATATGGGAGCCCCCTTAAATATTTATTTTATTCTGTTTTTCAGTATTTGTTATAGCGGCAACAGAAATACATCATCTGTGAAAATTTCAACTGTCTAACTATCACGGTTCATGAGATACAGCCTGGTGACAGACGGACAGACAGACGGACAGCGGAGTCTTAGTAATAGGGTCCCGTATTTTACCCTTTGGGTACGGAACCCTAAAAACAACAGCGATTAAATGCTATAGTAACTTAACACAGAGTGCCCATAACGCACATAAACATGCAAGACGTGTACGTAAGTATTGCAAATTTCTATACAGGCAGTGAATGCGTTAAATATTCATTCTATTGCGTTTCTAAATGAAATATCAACGTGCGAACTTTAAAGCCTTGTAAAGTTTCGTTATGAATAAAAACCATAATCCAACTTTAAAGACATATTTAGCAACTGCAAACATAATATTCAACAGCAAACTGCTGGATATGCCTCCCGTGCAACCTCAACCTCAACATCCAAGAATGTCTCGCCGTTCTTCATGTACCTAATCCATCTAGGTTCAAGCGAGGTTATTTGATGTTGGTACACTTAACTATAGGTGGCTATAGTGCCTATCTCTCCGCCTATCTATCAATTTCTATTCTCTGCATAATTTTAAAAGGTACTCCGACGGTACCAAATTTATTTCTATCAATAACATCCGCACTGTGTTTTGCACTTCGTTAAGTTTATACTTACGGCGAGGAAGGTCAATGATGCATTGTTGTAAGATCATTGTTTTGTCAAATTAGATGAAATAGGTCAGTAATTCATACTGTGTCATCGACACTAACCAGGGCCACGAGAATTTATTACCACGGACTGTAATTGTACTTATTTACTCATTAACTAGATGGGCCCGCGGCTCCGCCCGCGTAGTGTTTTAATTAATGTGCGGAACCCGATTCGTTTGATAGTTATTCTTCTATTCCGGACAGAGACCAATCCAATAAATCAAAGATCATTACATAAATAAATAAATGATGCTGGACAATTCACACAGCATTATCTAGCCCCAAGCTAAGCAGAGCTTGTGTATTATGGGTACTAGATAACTGATATACATAATATTATTTATTACATAGATAGATATTTTTTATTATACCTAGAAAACGACCAGAACGCTCGAAACAAATATCTTCAGATCGTACAAACATTTGTCCCAAGGCTGAAATCGAACCCGCACACTCCTGCGCCGCAGGCAGACCTTCGCCCACCGCGCCACAGAGGTTGTCATAAACAATTGGTAACATTTTAATCTGTGAGGAGTGGTTGTTTAATGTTTACCCACTTACAATGTACTTTTGTAATGTCAAGGTGTATTGTTTGAAGTCCTAATAATTGTGTTGTTAGACAAGTTGAGAACCATAGAGGTAAGTATCTACAATGTAGAGTCAACACTATAATAATAATAAATGTAATAAATAAATCATTTATTTCAGACAGCTAAAACAGTTATTGATCTTATTTATTACTACTTATTCTACGGTCCATAGTCATACCAAAATAAACACACAGTTTTTAAACACGTATACACTATTTCATCACGTCCAAGCACAGAATTAAACTTAGTTTCACTTTGCTATTTAGTTGAATCAAGATTTAGGCCAACTACGACTTAGTCCAATCGTGACCTAGTTCATTCAATACCTAGTCTTATCGAGATGTCGTCATAAAGCTTCTAACCCATTTTTTTTTGTATTTTTTTATTTAAATTTGTGTATGAACCAATTTAGTGATACGGAAGAGCGGGGTCCTCTCACATAAGCGTAATTATGCTTAAAAGAGAACCCCAGCCCGTTCCCGAACCCCCCCACAATTGTAACCTTGGGTAGGTTACAATTGGTAGGTAGATAGGATAGATATTATTTATTGATAGAAAGATTACATATTTTTGGTTCATAGTATCAAAATCCTAAGATAGGTTTAACTAGACACTAGGTTCTCTAAAAATAGCAAGAAAAATAATTGGTAAACACGGTAGGCTAGACAGTTACGCACACAAACACAGCGGTGTGACATGCAGCACACAAGCATTAAAATGTACAGAATAAACCATTTTTCATTTAATTTTCATTTCTTATATACCTTAAAACTAACATACATAAAATATAAAAACTTAATTAATAACACGTAAATCATTATTGTGGCGACTTTCGATATCCAATGAATTTTATGTGGGTAGGTACTGAGTAGCGTGCTGAGAAATAAATAAAAAAGCTGGACATTTCGCGAAATTTCCCGAGGTAGAGCTTCTGTGTGAAGGTATAGGTATACTAGATGACCACTATAGAAACAACCTACTATAAAATAAACTATGCAAAGAAAACACGCATACCGAAAAAAATACCTGTGGTAATCGAACCTGCGACATTTCGCGTCTCGGGTATATCTTCATCCACTGCACTACGGTTGTTATAGCACACACTTCGGGAGTCCGGATTGACGCCCCAGGGATACGAGCCCCACTGCAAAAAAAACCTAACTTCTGCCCATCGGATTCCAGTTCTGATAGGCAAAATAGTAGCCTGGAAATTACTCCATTATTAAGCCTATCAGAACTTGTTTGTGTTCGAAGTTTTGTTTTCGGCACTACCTGGGCACGTATCACCCCGAGAAAATCTGGTGTGTCAACCCAGCGCTGCTGGATTTCTGTTATGGCGACTCAACTCAACTCAACAGTCTTTAATGGCCCACTGCTGGACGCAGACCTCCCCTTGATAATCGCCTAATGGGTTTTTATCACATGGGGTATGCCCATAATGCCCACGCTGGACATGCGGGTTAGGGATCGCAGTTCGGTGGCAGATCTATTTTGGAAGAGGCTGGTGCCCGCTGCTGCATCCGGTGTAAGTTACTGGTGTGGCGACTATCCCTACTTTACCCTAAACGGCTGCGGATCATGATGATGACATAACACAGTGTCGAAACCAAGCAAACCAAAATCACGTGTGTGACAAAAATCAACTAAACTTCCACGTACACGTTGCCACACGGCCATGAACCAGATTGTACGAGAATGCACTTCATCACATGACGGTAGGTAAATAATAAAGTAATTAGTAAGAACTGAGCTATGCAAGGACGCGCACAGATATGCCACATCTCGGATAAAACGATTGAATAATTTTATTAGATACAGGTTCTTCTAATGTAAGCTAGCACGCGGCTTATTGGCATTTAGTCCCAGAGGTATTTAGGTATGCAGTAAATCAAATAACGAAATTTAATTAAAAGTGAAATTTATAGTTTGTACGTACTAGAAAATCTTTTCCGTTAGAACAAGCGTTTTATTATAATTTCTTTGTTTTACGTTGCAAAATTTATATAGTATATTACACCAAATATCAATTCAATATTCATGTTTTGTAAGTATCAATATAATACACTACTTTATCCCGCTGAGGTAAAAAGGGTGGGCTTAATGCCGAGGCATTTTCAACCTGCCGACCAATAACAATGTTTTTACACTCTAGTCTTATACCTACTTATTAATAACATGATGATGACATAACATAACATGTGTACTTTACGGAAATTACCGGTGAATTCTCAAAAACACAGGTTCTCTAAATAATAGATTCTCGAAAAGACATAGGTATACAAGTGCATTCATTAAGGACAAGAAGTAGCTATTGTTTGTTAAAATAAATGAAATGAAAAAATGCAAATGTACCAAAAGAAGACGCAAGTTTAGACTGGAAGATTTCTACGTGCCGGACTCTTACATGCCGGACTTACTACTAGCAAAACCCGAGACCAGCTTTTCTATGGCTGTCGGCACAGCTAAGTATAATACTTTTCTATTTCCGCTTGCCAATAATGACTCGACATGTAAAACCTTACTTAATAAAGTTGGCAACTCCCAACTTAGTTTTATTTTTCGAATTCGGGAAAAGTTTTATGAAAAACTGCTTGTTGTTCTCTGTTGCTGCAATCCGCCAAGTGGACTGTATTTTTTTCGGTAGGTCTCGACCTAGGCATGTAGGTAATTTACGTCCTTAACATATGTAGGTATACTAAGTACCTATATATTTTATAATATCTATTGCCGGCGGCTTTGCGTTTGGCTTTTATCGAAATAGTATAGATAAAGATTCCACCATTCCTTAAAGATAGACATTTGGCAACAATGGGTACTTGCTATGCAATTTTCTGACATATTGCAACTCTAACCAATCAAATTGCGATTTCAAAACTATGTAAGGTAAAGGTACCTTGACAACGAGTTGTGGCAATACAACCTGAGTGCCTATTACTGCCGGTACAGCCCTACCACGAACACCTCACCGCACCTCATCAGTCTATTGTTAGTCCACAGCTGGACGCAAGCCTCCCCTGATAACCGCCTTATAGGCTTTCATCTCTTGGAGTGTAATACCCATAATCGCCACCCTGGGCATGCGGGTTGAGGATCGCAGTTCGGTGGTAGATCTATTCTGCAAAAGGTGATGCTGCAGGTTACTTTTTTTGAGACAGTTGGAAGGAAACTCCCGTCCGTACTGCAGGACACTATACACCTTAAGTTAGAGTCCTCGGGTGATCGGAAAAGAAGACTACGTTAACTCCTAATCTAGTTTTGAGTTTGATTAACACCCATATTTATTTATTGTAGGTAATCATTTAAAGAGGCACTAAAAAAAAACTAATCACTCACATACCTACCTGAGTTTGTAGGTACTTCTTTTGCGTAGACTTAAGGTTAGAAGTCTTCATGTAGATTTTTAATTTAGGTACATGCTTGAGAACTCAATTTCCCCCGATAACTGTTAATTTTCGTCAAAGTTTACACGTGAATTTAATTAATCAAATCAAAACACGATCAAAATATCTTTTCAAACAATTAAGATTGACTAACCGATTCCGTTGCGTAATAATTACTTGCCAATTATATGACATTCATTAACCAACCGGATGTTTGTGCGATTAAACGTTATAGTTACATTTTTAGCGTAAATGAACCGGTTATAATAACATTTTAGCGGTTATTGCTCGTTACCCGACCGGAAGGTAGAGTGCGGAAGTTATGGCGCGCAAGGTGAACCGTTTGTTTGTGATATATCTTGTCGCGATCGATATTCTATCCTGAGTTATTATGACCGTGTGAATTATTTATGCGTGAAGTAGGCACTAGTTGTCCGCTGCATTTTTTAACAGTTTAACGCCCTGTTTCAAAGCTTTATTCTAAAACTGGCGTTTGAGCGGTTTGTGTTGCGTGAACTATTTTTATGAATATAAAAAAGTTTATTTGTTTTACCACGATTGAGGTGTTGTAGATACCGCAAATTATTCCAATATAGAAGGAGCACCTAACCTTCACCTTAAGGAGTGGAATCTTCTGAATTGGAATCTTCTGATTCCTTGGAGTGGAATCTTCTGATTTCAGCTCACACAGGGAGTCTCGTAACCTCCTTACGAGAGGACTGAGCAAAGGGTCAGGTTCCATATACTCTTGAAGGAACCCTTTTGGATAACGAAAACGATGATCAAATGGAACAAGTTCTGTTCACATTATGCTATCTTTGCTAGTACGTCATCATAATTAACCATAATTTTTTTGCAACAGTCTGCAATTAGCTCAATTGGAAATAGGTACAAGATTTTTGTATCTCTTTTTCATTTGTAATTTTCTGTGATAATGAAGACAATAATAGGCATGATGACTGATTTTGAGAAACTAATAAAAGATGGATTACAGAAAGATAAATTGTGCTTTCAATTTAGCTCTAAAACGCTACAATATAAGTGGCGTCTGTTTATGACGTCACCGATGCACAAACGTCTGATGAAACAGAATGACCATAATATTTTTTATTGAATAGAATCTCTTTAATAACAAATAAAATTAAAATCAAATAAAAGAAACAAATTAGAACTAGTATTTACAATATAGTCAAAACAAACAATAAAATCTATCGATTGAGGAAAGTCAGACCTTTACCATAGTTTATTCCTGTTATTCTTTGCCACATTACACATTGTGACGGCATGACGTCACAAATTTGAATTCTCTGATTGGTGTTCAACGTGTCATGGCGGATTGCTGTATTTTGTAGTTTTATTCTATCAAAATAATAACTAATCTCGATCCAAATAAAAATATAAATACGTGTTTGTAATCTATGGCTCAGGTACAATTCGGTAAAAACAATTTTAAATTGGTGATTTTCTGTTTCATCATCCATATTGTGAAAGAGACAATTAATGGATTGGTTTGATACTCCGAATGTGATTTAGGCGTACTTTACGCGCATAGCAGACTAGCTTTCAACTATACAGTCAAATTGACGAACTAATTGAGTCCATCAACCACCGGATCTCTTACAATAGGTACGCAAAATTAATTGCACTGTAAAATAAATACTTCCTAGCGTCCCCAAAGATCACAGGTCCCGGAAGAACTGAAGGTTATACATTCGCTATAAAGCCAGCAGCATTGTACCGCGCGCTCAGTGCGTCTCCAGCTGTTAGAAGTGACCGTGAATTGTAAGTGACAGATACGTCTCATCCATTACGTAGTTGTTGATAATATAACGTTGTGTATATTGTGCTTTATTGTCCTACTTTGTCATTCATAAGTCAACAAGTGTTTTGGTGTAACTTTTCTAACTTTTTTTCTAATTACATATTAAAAGCTGCAGTTTGAACATCAGTGCATTTTCAAGTGAGAAGAGAAGTAAATGTTCTGTCTACCTTGATTATAAAAACAAATGTAGTCTCGAGTGTGCTTTGTTGTCATAAGTCAATGAGTGTCTTTAAAATTTCATCGAATGTAATAAATTAATGCACGAATATATAGTTATTATGTTTCTTCAAAGTTATTAAATAATTAAAACAGTTATCGTTTTGTAAAATTTCGATTAGGTTTGTGCAAATTCGATGTTATCGTCAGAGTGCATGTGCAAGTGTTGTGCGGTCTAGGTATGAATACACAAAAAAATAAAAAAAACCTGTGTATATTGCTATTACTCTACTGTGGTTTGTTACTAACTCCATAGTGTACTCCAATAGGCAGTTCTAGCCATATTGGACTTTTTTCCATAAACAAAATAATTTCGTTTCCTATTTTTGAGTATCTTTTAATACCTACCTAACATTGTTTTCATACGATTTTATCTTTTTCCTAAAAAAAAACAATCAATTTTAATGTCTATTTCACTTTTCAAGAACTTTGTCTGGAACCTCTTCTCGTCAAAGGGTCGTTAATCTAAAAACTGACGTATTTTCGCTACGTCAATGACTCCTTTATTTTACGTCTGCAATCTGCGACAATCACAGAACTAATTCAATAAAAGTGTTACTGAACCTAGAGTATCGATTTACGGGGATGACGTAGGTGAAGGGTCGACCATATTTATCGACACAAAATCAGCTTATGTCCATCAAAAAATGCTTGATATTATGTCGACGACATTTTGATGATGCAAGTGACATAAAACCTACAACAGACGGAGTTATAATATAATTATGCCATCAAAAACAAAACTTGTAAAGAAAACAAGTCTCGCAACTTAGTTCTTCTACCGTAAAAAGTTGTGAGATCCATGTAATACCAAGTCGGTTATCTTATTAAGTCCCTACTTACGGGACTTTCTGTTAGTAAGTTAGTAGTTTATTACGTAATTAGCTAACCTAACAACATCTTATAGTGACCATATCAATTTTTTTTAATGTTTTAAATAAAATAGATTGTCTTTGCCATCGCATGAAAACACAATGTATTATTTAAGATTGTTAGTGCGATTGCCAAGTCAATCCATTTTAATTTAATTTTTTTTTTTAATATGTATAGCTTTATGTATATTTTTAATATATTTTATATTTGTATTTCTTTATTAATCAAAAACGTATACTATTCTTATTTAAAAGACACTATAAACCAGAGAAGTTTGTCTAGCGTCTACGGTTACAGCGTGTTGCCACATATTTGGCATGAAGTTATAGATAAATAATAATAACTATTATTAACATAAACAAACTAAATCTAAGTACATACCATTATTAGAAGCTGAAATAAATATTACCAATAACAACCTTCTATATATTAACATATATTTTAGCTCTGTCTGTTGTGGACTTTAAGGTGGTCTGAAGTCGTTGCTATAAAGCCTTTTTTTGCAGTAAAGATTATTGATTTTTATTTTTACCAGCCTTCTTTTGCAGTAAAGATTTCCTAAAGCAAATGGTACCTACTCAAACATGTACTATAATATATCTATGCTTAAACCTTTAGAACATCCTAATTGAAAAGCTGCGCGGAGTAAACCAATTCCATGGCGATAAGATTGACGAGGTCAACCCAGGTCATGTAATTTCGGAGGGAGATTATAATATAATGTTAAACTATTTAGACAGTATCCTCTAGCCCCAAGCTAAGTAGAGCTTGTGTTATGGGTATTATAATACATAATATTATATCTATCTATGATAGATATTTTTTGTAATACTTAGAAGTATTTTTTTATTGAATTTTTTATTATACGTAAGTAGCAGGTCGTACAAACATTTGTCCCGAGGCGGGAATCGAACCCGCAACCTCCTGCGTCGCAAGCCGACTTTGTGGAAATTTATTTGTTTTTGAATTATTTAATACAGTTACTTAAAAAAGGAGTTTTATTTGTATATATTGACACATCGTCGTGGTAATTTTGGCTATTTGAGTTTTTCAACATACGGTCGCTATGGTGATACCACGTGATACTATAATATGGTTGTCATTCTCGCTCAGCTCGGTCTATTCTGAAGCCTGAAATGATTGCCTGAGTGAGTTGCAGCTGTTGGAAATAATGTGAAGTAATAACATGCTTCTTAATAGCTTGACTAGCTGGATATAGGGATGGTTATCGATCGCACATGCACATGAATAGTTAGTTTCTAATTCCCATGCAGTAAAGCTCGGGCAATAAAATACTTCATGTATTACGAAAGGTGGATGAACCTTTAATAAAATAAACTCAACTGTCAACTCAATAAAATGAATGGTTAACTTGTCAAATATCTATAAATAAAAATCATCTAAGTACTTACCGCTTTGATTAGGAACTTGTAACATTAAGTTATTTCATTGTGACCTTTATAACATTTGGTTATTGCTCATTGATATTTGGTCATAGGTCATACCAATTGTGTCATTTCGTTTTTGTGCTTTACCAAACAAATATGTTCTTCCAGATCAAAATGCGTTTCCTCATCCTTACCGCACTCGTGGCAATGGCCCACGCCAGGCCCGCCCTCATCTACACAGAACCCTTCGCCCCACTCGGGATCCAGTACGCCTCCGCCCCCGCTGTCCATCCTCATCCTTCCGTCGAGCTGAACGCGGCTAGCGAGGCTCAGCTGCCAAGAGAACTGCTGAAGTCGAGGTAAGAGAAATTTAATGTGGTTCATGTATAGAATTAAAAACATTGGTCCCAACAAAGAACCCCAGGGGATCTCCGGCCGCACTGCGCGAGATTTTCACTCCACGCTTTAGCAAAAGCTGCGAATAGTTTATTCGTAGTCAAGAATAAGATTATCTTTAGATAGCTTGCAGCAGTCCGTAGTAAATATCATGTAAATTTTTTTTTTTCGATGAAGTACCTACTTACAGGGGTAAGATTAAATTTGGAAATTTTGGTGAATGCTCACGTAAAAACTCGCAATGTGATAAATAAAAAATTGGGTAACTGATCATCATCGATCATAAAAACGGTTGACTTTATTGTGACTCCAGAAATAAAAAGATAGTTATTTATCTGCTCCAGCAACAACCAGTTTATATAGATTTAGTTTAATATTTAGGCCAAATAAATATTATAATAATAACGAGCTGACAAGAAAAAAACATACATACACTTAGCAACTAGTGGTATAATGATGATATGTCGCTTGAAAACATATTGCACAATTCAAAAGTACTGTACAGAATACAGTGTGTGCTGCAGCTCAGCAAAAAGGCTAAGGCTCACTTATATATAGCACATAGGAAAAAAAAACAATCTCAAAATTCTCCTGCTCTATTTCAGTGACTTCTACGACAACCCTGCAATCGCAGAAGGCCTTGCCAAGGAGTCCTGGTTCACGAACAAAGAGATGCAAGTCGTCGAGCGAGAAGCTGAGAAGATCCCTAGAGAAAA
This sequence comes from Eupithecia exiguata, assembly GCA_947086465.1. Taxonomy (NCBI): domain Eukaryota; kingdom Metazoa; phylum Arthropoda; class Insecta; order Lepidoptera; family Geometridae; genus Eupithecia; species Eupithecia exiguata. The sequence goes on from OX352246.1 coordinate 4,600,514, forward strand.
CATATACAAGATCATCAAGAACGCTGGCTTTTTGGATCGGCATTAAGTGAATAGTGAACGTTATTGCAGACGATGTATGAACTGAAACGAATGGCAATAACAGCAAGACCAACAATACTTAGTTATAGGTGTTTGATAAGACGGACTTCAGTGAATATCGTAGTTTCAAAAATAGCGAGGTAAGGAAAGGTACCTAATGGAAACCTGCGAAGATTTTGTTTGTATTCCCTTGTAGATACTTACTGTAAATATCTATTTAGTTTAAGAATCGTCACATTTAACTTTAACTTAGTAAACTTAGTTATTTTTATAGATATAACATGTAAATACCCATCGCTTATATTTAGCTCCAATGTTTTATTCTTATGGTAATACAATGATAAGTAGGTTACGTAAACTTTAAGTTATTAGTTTTAAACCGGTTTACTACTAAATACATTTTAATGCAGAAACTGTGATACCAAACAATAAGTACAAAGTAAGTTATTGTTTGTCTAATTTATTAAATAAAAAAACTTAAATAATTTCTGTCTATACCAAATTCTTTGTAATGTCACAATCGCTTCCAAATTCGGGTTTTTTGAAGCTTCTACCTCTTTTGCAAGTCACCCAGCATTCGTGTGTAGGTTTCTGAACGAAATCTGAAATTAAAAGATAAATATGTCATTCGTAATTTTTGAACAAAATCTGAGGGTAAGTAAATGTGATTGTCAAAAAAAACTAAAAACCATAGTTATTGTATACTCTTTGCTATAACAAACTGTTGTATAAGTTTTGCATAGCAAATATAATAATAATCCCTCTCCAGGAACAAAATGTTAAGAGGACCATATCGGGATCATCCTCTGTACAATAATCCAATCGGTCCATAGGTAATTAACGAAGAAATCGATTAACATACATAAAAAACATATCAAAAAAACACTAACTTGCACAAACCTAATTGAACTACACATTTATATATACCTACCTAAACTAAATAGAATTGGCTAGGACAATGAGCTTATTTCTGCATCCAATCCTTCAGGCGACTTTAATTAAACTGGTGGACCAGCCCTACCGTGAGTGTCCACATCTCAGCTCCGTAGGTCATAACGGGTAGGACGCACTGCTTGAAAACTTTAGGTTTCAAGCATTGCAGTATTGATGACATGAATCGATGTAGTTTCCCTACACCTAGCTCGATCTTCCTCTACTATGCACCTCGAAGTAAATTAAAAATATAATGCTGGACAAATCACACAGCATTATCTAGTCTCAAACTAAGCCGAGCTTGTTAGGTAGACTTAGTAAGTCAAAGCCTTCGGTTCGACTTATAGAGTTGTCGACCCAACTCACTCTAGCTAGAGTTTATTCTCGCTATTTCTGTCATCCTATTATCGTAGAAATCAAAGTTTAAAATTTACTCGTCAGAGTCCTCAATGAAAATGGAAAACAACCCCGTTTCCCAGAATAGGATGAGATTAGTATTCCACAAACTTTGTATCAATTCCAGGGAATTTGCTGAATCATCTTATAAACCGTATGACACTCAAGATAAGAGTGTATTTAGATGGCGAAGTAGAGGCGCCACAGCGGGCCAGTCTATTTAAGCTTGACCCCGATAGGTTGCAGGGCTTTTGCATCAATTCTTTATCTGGTGAGGTCTTGCTATTTTTGTCTTTGACTTGTTGTTTGATAGGGCAAGCTTAGGAAATGATGCGTAGAGGATAGACTTGACGTAGGCGTCTAGGAATGAGTCAACAGTTTCGGATCTAGCTACTGTGGGTAGCTTCAATTAAACTGTTGATTGTTTAACAAGTTTCGTAGGCCTTGTTTGTCAATATGGAGCAATATTATCATATCCATTACGTTAGACAAACACTACTCAAGAGAAGTAGCTATATTTATACAATTTACATATAATTAAGGCCATGGGCTTGACGCTAATGAAAATGAAGAAAATATAAAAAAAGAAAACACGAGAAAAATAATTATATAATTGCATGTAGGTACGCCTTGTTTATTAATTACTATGGTATCTCTACGAAATTAAATAAGTTCCCAATTTTTTTTCGATTTCAGCAGGATTCGAACCCGCGCCCACCCTCAGTACGGGTGTGCTCTACTAAATAAGCCACGAAACCTTAGTCGGTTCAACCGAAAATCTTAGGGACTTCTTACGGACTATAGCGCCGGTATACCCAAAGTGCGGGTAAGCACTATAACAAAAAACCTTACAATAGTATCCTTAGAGTCGATAGTCGATGGTCATTGATAGTTATTTTTTTAAAGGAATAGGTTGAACAGGGGAGAAGTAGCTAGGTAAAAATAAGTCAAACGTACGCACTTGATGTATAGCCTGAAATGACCTACCTTTTCTGCTGTCACAGTTGAACTCGTGCATGTCACAGGTGTCGATGAAGGTCCGCATCTCGCCGCAGGAGTCGATCCCACACATCGGCACTTGGTCGTGCCGGCAGATGTCTGCTATGTTGCATTCTTCGGTCAGCTAGAAAAAATCTCTTCTTATGTTAGGTATTTAGGACAAACTTTTTGATATTGATATTGAAATTTGATTATAATTTATCAATCATACTATATAAAATTCTAAAAGCGGCCTCAGCGGCCTGAATTAGGCCAACGCGCAACGCCTCACATAAGACGCGTCTATACCCAACGTTTTAATGAAAGCCATACAAGGGGGTACGGTCTGCTGGAGAGATATGCAGGTTTGCACGTGAGAGTCGGTAGCGTGTATGGGGACGTTTTGGTATACCGGAGCTGTCTTCAATTCTTTATGCGATACAGTACGGTGTCACGAGAGTGTCGCCTGCGCAGGTTCAAAAACCTGCACCGATCTTTTCCCACACGCTTCGGCCTACCTGCACAGCTAGACCTCTCCGTTGGACAGTAGCGTGTGTGCATGGTACCGGCCACACCAAATGACATGTGTACAAGTCGAAACTTAACTTAACAATTGAAACAGATAGCGAAAATATTTTGTTTTCTTTACTTTAGGACTCGCATCAACAAAATAAAACAAAAGACTGCTTATTTTTTCAAACTTGGAGGAGACAGCGAGACTGCTCTGAGTGTGAGTTTGTTTATACCCAAACTCGAAAGCAATAACATTATTTACAACTTTTATGCAAACAGACCGACCGACAATATAAACCAATCACGAACGTAGACTTTTTTTTTACCAATGCGAACGCCTAACTGATCGAACATATTAAAAATCGTGCAATGCTCACTAAGTTTTAAAATAACTGTAGTCGGACTTCCTTGAAAATGAAAAGGTTTTTCAATAAGACCATTCAAAAGAATCTACCTTCGTCTTCGGACTCAACTTAAAATGGGTTACACGTGTTTCTATGGGAGGACCATACCTCTACTTTTCTGCAATAACACGTGTAAGTTTTTCTTAGTATCTAGAAGAGCACCTTGGATTGGTTTCCGTGGCACGTGTTCGAAGCTTAGAATCTTAGGGGTCGTTCATTAATCACGTGATGTTTTTTTGCAATTCTCTAACACGGGGAGTGTCAGGAAGTTCTAAAAAATAGTAAAGGCGTTGTCCTCCCTGGTAATACGTGGTGAGGATTTAAAGTGCAAGAATCACGCGTATTTTTTTGTACATGATACAATAAAGTATCAAAAAAAATTAGTATAATTATCCAGTGCCTAGCATCAAGTACTGTATGTGGCGAACTATAAACGCCGCGGCTAAGGAGTGAACACATTGAGTCACGATCATAACAGCCTTATCATGGCCGCCTGATACGAAAGTCAATAAATGTTTAAAATTAAAATTTATTTACGATACAGAGCTAAATAATTTTATCGATTCCTAATTTTCGTTCGACTTTGTATATTCGGATTAAGGAATCGAAATCCAGGTGGATTTCGAAGGCTTTATTATAAAAAATTGACCGAACATTATGGAGAAAATCAAATCGAATGTAATTCGAATTTCAAATAATCTAAATTGCAATCTCTGCTCTGGATCTAAATCAACAAAAAGTTTGTATTATAAAGATTTATCACAGTACCTACAAGTGTAACTTTTAATAGTCAAGTTAATTTTCTTATTAGATATGCCTCATGCCTATTATTTTACTTATATTTTTTTGGTTGACTGTACTTAAATTCACCTCAAACTGCTGCAAGTTGCAGATAGAAGAGTACTTATAGCATTTTTACGATTCGTCAACCCACACCAGCCCGGGCACGGGGCACGGGGATTGTTGTCTAGGGTAGAACAGACAATAATGACATTGCATCGCCATACATTGCGTACATTATTGATGTTGAAGGAATGCCTTTCAAATAATTTACGCATTGGATGACGAAGTGACGTAATTTTTCTCTATTCTACCCTAGACAACAAACCCTGTGCTAGGGGGGCAGTTGGGAGAAGAGTGATGGTGTGACGAACGACTCCTAATTTTATAGAAAATTAGGAACCGTGATAAAAATATCTGTTTGTCCGGTTCAGAAATTGCGCATTCAACGAAAAATTTAACACATCGGTACACGAGATATTGCAGTACACCCCATCCCCCTTGTGATGTATCGAGTTTTTTCCCGCACCCTTTCGCTTTCATTCACGTGAAAGGACCGAAAGGGGGGAGGCCCCCTTTCGGTCCTTTCACGTGAATAATGGACGACCCTTTAGGATCTAAACTTAACATAAAACGTTTACCTTTGCACTATCCACGTGTGCGTGGGTGCTGTGCAAGAAACTAGCAGAGATGAGAAGAACTGCGTTTACAAACATTATAGCAACACATTTTTATAATCTACCGTGAAGATACGCAACATTGAATTTAGTAAATCGAAATTGAAACTGGTTTTACATCGCGAAATAATGTCGCGTAGTAGTTTTACGATCGTAAAATGTTTGCTGACATTTTCCTTTTCAATAAACACTAATCTCATCTCACTAATATTATAAACGTAAAAGTTTAGATGGATGGATGGATAGATAGATGGATGGATGTTTGTTCCTTTATCACGCCAGAACGGCAAAACGGATCTGGATGAAATTTGGCACAGAGATATATTATAGTCTGGAATAGGACATAGGCTACTTTTTATCCCGAAATTCCTACGGAAACGGGAACTACGCGGGTGAAACCGCGAGGCGCTGCTAGTGTTTAGATATTTAATGAGGGTTGGGTTACGGAATGGGAAGTTGGAAGGTTGCAGTACAAAGTTGAAAACAAAACACAAACCTAGTACTTAATATTTCTTTATTCTGAGCCCTACACACGATTCGTCGATGCCTACGATGTTGCCGTCCTGGCCCATACGGTATACGGCCTTAGACGTGTCGTAGTTTTAGCTTAGATACGTAAGCAGCTCGAAGAAGTCAGGCTTCTATTGCATCAAGCTGCCACCGGATAGTGAACTATGCAACAGCTCGAGCGGTTCCGTGTAAATAGAAGACTTGGTGCACTATGCCGTCGTCATATTAAAGCTGTCGGCGGCTTCAAGCTGCCCGTGTATATAATTTAGGAGCCTACCCTTAAAATAAACTATCGTAGTATTTGGCAAAAACTGCAAGCTAGACGTAGCAAACTAAGAACAGGGTGCTGTATAGCACTATATTGATTAAATTTTGTTTATTAGCTTACGAACGCAGTCTTGGTTTCTCCACACACATAGATATAATCTTTTATTTCAGGCTCACAAGAAGTACAAAGTCACTTAACTAGGGCCCATACAATAAATACCTTTAAGACTAACTGTATATTATTTAAAAAATCTTATAGAGAATCCCATACAAATATGAGACGTGACGATCACGTTTCGATGTTATCGTCAAATTAACTCGGGACTCGGCACTCACTTATTTTAGAACCTTATCAACAGTTTTTGAAACAAGACAATAAATAGGTTTTTTTTTGTTATTAATAGTGCTTACCCCGCACTCTGGGTATCTAAGAAATGAAAAAAAGTTCTTAAGTCTTTGAACAGGTTGGATAACTTCAATGATTTCCCTGTAGGTGGAGCTAACGGCGCTACAGTACGTAAAAATTCCCCGAGATTTTCGAGTTGGCGGTTACTGATTTCGTGGCTTAGTTGGTTATAGCACACCCGTACTGATCATGGGGCGCGGGTTCAAGTCCCGCCGAAATCGATTTTTTTGAGTACTTACATAATAAATAAGCAAAATACACAGGAATAAATAGCTTTATTACACTCTATTATTCTTAGAATTGATGTTGCAATCCGTTCTGAATTCTGGCTTCTTGAAAGATCTTCCTCTCTTGCACGTCACCCAGCACTCGTGGATAGGCCTCTGCCTGAAGTCTGGAAATTAATAAAATCAAACAATACAATACAAAATTCTTTTTTTTGTACACCACAAAATAAAGCAAAAGAAACATAGACATACAATGGGACGGACAATGGGCGGCCTTATCGCTTAGAATCGATTTCTTCCAGGCAACCTTTTTTTTTTAATTAATGGTAGTGCGACGGTTTTTGACGTTTCAGAAATAATGCGGAACTATTAACTTATTATCATCTAGCCCCAAACTAAGCAGAGCTTAGATTAAAGTAAAACGGGCAGAACTTGTGTTATAACTGATACATATCTACATAATGTATTTACATTACATAAATAGTTGTACATATCTGTCGGCAGTGGGTATACGAAAAACCATCGCACCAACTCTTGTTGCGCTACCAAAAGCCGGAAATACACACTGTAGGCACAATAGCCTAGCGTACATCCTCAGCCTGTACCAGGCCTCCCCCTTAAGAGCTTTACTGAGTTGCAACATTTGATAATCCCCTAACATGGCATGCGGGTTGGGGATCGCAGTTCGATGGTAGAATTGTTCTGCAGGGGGCGCTGCTGTCCGCCCCCGGTGGATATCCCTTAGTCGCCTCTTACGACAACCACCCGAAGAGTTGGGGTGTTGCAAATTCTAAGCCTACCACACGGCTAGACCAAACCTATACGTTCATATCTGTACATTTCTATGTAACGTATTCAAGTTATATCAGAAACAGTTCGTGATACCTTTCTTACTGTCGCAGTTGAACTCGTGCATGTCACAGGTGTCGATAAAGGTCCTCATCTCGCCGCAGGAGTCGATCCCGCACATTGGCACCTTATCGTGGACGCATAAGTCTGCTACTTTGCATTCTTCTTCATTCTATAATAGTGGAACCATTGGATATTGGCCAGTGGAAGGTTATACGTTTTCCCGGGATGAAAAGTAGCCTATATAATATTTTATTCCGGGTCTTGACAGTCATATTTCAACCCAATCCATTCAGTAGTTTCACCATGAAGTGGTAGGTAACAAACATCCAAACCTTCATTGATAATATTAGTGAAAAACAAACATCGCAATGGATAACTAGGGTTTTTCATTCTGACATATGTCGACAGATGAATTAACGAACCCTATTGCTATAAAGTCAAGAGACTTGTAATTAAGGAGAGGGATAATTTTAATAATAACCACACACTGTTAGATTTTAGTGTGTGTGTGTGTATGTATAAATCTGTGTTTCTGCTTAGTAAATTTTAATCTCACCTTCATAGATTCACTGTGGCAGCTAACTAAAGATAAGTAGGGTAGTAGAGCTAGAAATAAACATAATATATCATTAATACTGGAAATAGTAGGGAAGCAGTAGATTCTATAGAAAAAAACAATTTTACCCAATAATATAATAAACATAGTTAATCGTCATAGTAAATTGAAATATACAAAATTGTTAACATCACAAGCAGGCTTTGAAATTGAAAGTGTCTCTCAATGCAATTTCAATTTTTATAATAACAAATAAGAGAGCTATAGAGGATATTGCGTATTACGTAAATAAATTTTATAACTTCATTTCAGAGGAATTCAATAACATAAAGTTCAATAATGTTTTTTTATTGATATTGGGTATAACAAAATAAACTATGATTCAAGAAAATCTGATACCAAAGGGTAGATATATCAATTTGGTACCAGGTTTACCTGTTCGCTTCAAAACCTATCTATTTCTTGCAATAAGACGCAGGTGATGGTGCATAGGCTAGATCTACCTGCTCGTAAGTCATGAAATAAGAAGTTGAAGGTTGTCTTCCTAACTTTCATTCGCACTTACCGATTTTCCTCTACCTTCATCATTCTCACCGCTAGTGTTTATAAGTCGCTGCTTGCTGCTGTTTTTCCGGCCAGTTACAACATGGGTCTCTTCAAAACAAGGGTGAATAGGATATCTGCTAGACCTTCGTTGTACATCGTTGGCTTCACGTCACGTTCACATCGGCGAGATTGTGGTCAAACAAATGAATAGAAACCTGTCGTCAAACGAACTAAATGTAACTTTAGTCTTTGTCTTTTTTTGGTTTGGATAAAGAAGAATGGCAATGTTCCATACATCCGCTGACCCAACTTTTTTCGACGGCGTGCATCACCCAGACCTTTTAAAATAAATAATACGTACATTAAAGATTCCGAAATCAATAGAATAAACCTTTTACAAGTTGGGAGAAAAAAGTTATTGTAGTTTATGCCTTGTTAGAACGAACGCCTTCTCATATTATGAGAGCAAATTCAGTTGAACATTTTCATAGCAAATAACGTAGGTGAAATACTCCTCTTATCACGTACGCGCATTCACTAAGCATGTGCACTTGCATTAATTACTATTATAATAATAGAATAAACCGTTTGTAAAAGACCTGGCCTTCTTATTTCTTTTAGGGACCTGCTTATTTTATTTAGATTTATGGAATAGAATAGAATATTCATTTAGTCATTTATTTCAGATAATCACAAATCCATATAATAGTTATCCATATAATAATAGAAGGTATAGTGTATATAAATAAATATAATTAAAATATAAATGTAGTGTACATATGTAGACAGACGCATTATTGCTTTAGGTTTATTGTGTAAACTGCGCTCACCTTAAAAACCATCATTATTAGAACATAGAATTGTTACCAAGAACTACTAAGATAGGTATTAAAGACATTTTTTATACGTTGCTATTTTTTATTGATCACAGGTACATTATACAAATACAAAATCACAGGTAGGTACATTATAAAAAACATTGTAGATAATAGGTAATCAGCATTGTAAATAGAAATTATTATTTATTCACTGTATTAGAAGCCTGTCCAAAAATGCAGCTGGTGGTTTCAGGTTTGGTTGATGTCTTGCATAACCGAGGTACCAGATTATGCTCATTACATGTGAGCAACACCCAACCGTTCTTTTGCCTGCTGCACAATAACAATAGTATCCTAGAACAGCTCTTCTTCCCACTAGCCCTCTGTCAGCAACGATGTAAGCCGACAATTCAAACATCGCAAAGACATAGGTAGTACTGAAGATCTTTAGCCAGTCCAGTCGTAGGCGAATCAGTAGAATGCCGTGCGGCCGAGGTATCAATTTGTAAGCTACCTAGGTACCCTCTTTTTTCCGATGCGTATCGACGGAAAAAAGAGGGTAGGTAACTAACAAATTGATACCAATGGTAGACAGCAAATCCAGTAGTAAGCCAATCAGACTGCCGTTGTATCTTTTTTTTTTCTTGATAGATTTACTTTGACATTGACAGTTACAAAAAAAGTCACGTCTGTGGTCACGTTCTAAGCTTTCGTTTCTTTCTCGCACAAAATACAAATAAAAATATATTTTGACTCCCTGCTTCTAAAAATATAAGTGATAGATAGAAAAAATTATAAAAATAATAAATCCGGCAGAGTTTATTACATTACTGCACATCGCTTGTTTATTTTTTCTTTGGACTGGGTCGGGTATTGCCATTCTTCTTTCTATGCTTCTCCTGTAGGACGGACTATAGCACCGGTAGGGTGCTTCAAAGCGTGTAAAACAGCAACTTACAGACTGGCTTATTGGAGCACCTTACTCAATCCGTGTAACTACAGATGAAATTTGAAGGGTGTGTTTTCATTAGACTTGATACTTGCTGAAAGATACCATCATGGCATTAGTATAAAAATGACCTCTGTATGCGCAACGGGCAAAGGTCAACGATCTGCGAACTTTTATTCCCAACAAATAACTATTATATTGTTTTGTATTTCCATTTCCAACATCCATTGAAACTTTGAATACAAACTGGAAATCTATTCATAATTGTTTTCTCCATAAATCCTACATGCCTTACACTATATTAGCTTAAAATGTACTGAAAAATTATAAAATAATTTATTCTCAAATCAACCAAAAATTTCGGGAATTCCCAGAAAATTCAGAGGACCGGGAATCTATACTTGCTTATCTGCGGGCTAAATGATGCTGTGTGGATTGTTCCGCATCATTTATTTTTTATTTATTTTATTAAGTCTATTTTTATGTAGGCTCGGTTTTCTATCTACATCAAAGAAGAAGCAAAAAGAATAACTATTGCTGTTTACATATAACATAAAAATCTTAAAAGTTATACACGAAAAATAAAGAGTTTCTTCAACTAAGGTTGCTCTGTCTACATAGCTTCTACATGTTGTCTAAAGACTACGTACTGGTTATACTAACACAAAACTACCTATTACACGAAGCCACGGACAAAAACTAGTTTCAAATAAACTATCATTTTTTTATAATCCCATCCCACTAATATTATAAATGTCAAAGTTTGGATGGATGGATGGATGGATGGATGTTTGTTACTCAATCACGCCAGAACAGCTGAACGGATCTGGACGAAATTTGGCACAGAGATAGATTATAGTCTGGAATAGAACATAGGCTACTTTTTATCCCGGAATTCCCACGGGGAAACGGGAACTACGCGGGTGAAACCGCAAGGCGCTGCTAGTGTCATTATGTTGTCACAATTCTTAGTATTTACTGACCGACTTATGTAAACAAAAAAATCAACCAAAATCAGCGTAGTAAATTGAAGGTTTATTAACGTCAGAGCGTGAAAAATCATAAATTTCAGATTGGCTTATCGGAGCCCCTAATTCAATTAGTCTGTGTAACTACAAATCATATTTGAAGGGAAGCGTTTTCATATGTTTTGATACTTGAAATAAATGGATAAATAAATAATAGTTTACGAAAGGTAGGGAAATCATTTATGGGCAATTGTGTACGCTTCTATAACAAGCTTCCATCTGAAGCAACTGAGCTCCCTATTCGTAAATTTAAACAGTACATAAAACGAAATCTTATCAAGAAAGCCTTTTACTCCATAGATGATAACATCAATGATGTTAATACTTGGCCAGATGACGCCCAGTTCTACACCGACAATAGTATTTAAGGAAAATAATCTTAAGCTTAGTTGGTTTTATACAAATATTGACTTAGACTGATATGGACTTCTTAAACTTAGATAGGCAAATAATATTGTATTACATTTTAAGAGTGTTATATAAACTTACTAATTAGATTAGTAGTTTGTATAAGAGTTAGGATTATTTTTGGTTATTATCATCAACATTAACAACTTCAATGCTAGTTTAATGTCATTATTATGAAATGTAAACTACAGTAGTCAAGGTGCATTAAATGTTAAGGAGAACTCAGTGCCTAGACAAACCTAACATAGGCTTTAAGGCACTACTAACCAATTTATGTAACCAATGTTTTTATGAATAAATTATATATATCTATCTATCTATCTATCTAATGATTTATTTTTCGCTTCTTCCACCTGTGGACCAAAAATTTAAGCGAACAAAATCAATGACATTTTATTTCTTATTTGATTTAACTATTTTAAAGCTGTTTTTGGATAAAATTTTACTTATCTAAGTGCTTTTTTTGTAAGCTTAAAAAATAAAGTTACTGACTTTTGACTTTTGGATGCTGGGCAAGTCACACCATCTAGCCCCAACTCTTCCCACGGCGTCATTAAAGTCATTTATTTCATCTTTAAACTTATAGTAAGCACTTAGACATGTCGAAAGTTTACATAAAATGTGTACAATGTACCAAGATCACACTTATTCAACATCAGAATTATTTTCACAAAATAAGGATGTATCCGCCATAGCTTCGTCAATTGTATAGTAACATTTTTTCGCGTCGAACGTAAGATCCGACTAAAGGATATTCACCGGGGGTCGAACAGCAGCGCCTCCTGCAGAACCATTCCACCATCCCTCTCTCTGCGATCCACAACCCGCATGCCTAGTGTGTAGGTTATGGGCATAACTAGAGAATATATACACGGTGAAACATGAGTGGTGACATGTATAATAATAATAATACTATCGTAGCATACGATGCCCAAAGGCAAGGTATGCATAGCCATTTTAACAGTGATTGCAAAAATGCTACCGGAAACTTTTTTGTCTGTACCTAACCTATAACTTGACTTGCATGGATACAAGTATCAAGACTGTTAATTTCCATTCCAATTAAAGTAACTTTAAGAGCTCAACTCTTAATCTACTTGAAGCCTTGAACCTGCTCCGTCGCCGCCGTTATGGAGCTACCGATCGGTAATTTACTGTTTTTTTTTATTCTTCGGTATCATATCATAAACCCCTAAATGTTTTTTATCAGACGATTAAAAGCTTATTATACCAGAACAAAAAAAGTTAAAAAGAAAATAATACACATTGTTTTCAGTTGCTGTTTTTATTTTGTCTCCTCTTTCAACATTGGCTGTAGGAGAAAATAATGCAATGTATGCTGATGCAATGGAGTCATATTCGGTAAGGAATATGAATAAAGGTAGCCATAATATAAAATGCCATGAACAAAATTCAAAATTCAAAATTCAATAACTTTATTTCTTTAGGCTTACAAAATAAGCACTTAGACAAGTCAAATTTTATACATAAACAGTTTTATAGATTATCAAATAAGAAACAAAATGTCATTGATTTTGTTCGCTTCAATTTTTTGTCCACTAGTGGAAGAAGCGAAAAATAAACCACTAGTAAGTTTGTATAATGCTTAAAATGTAATACAATGTTATTCGCCTATCTAAGTCATAATATAATGTGAATGTGTGTCAAAACGGAAGACAAGAAAAAAGAACCAAACCAAGTAACATGATAAACAGAACAGCCAATGTTTAATGTTATTTCATTGTACAAGTAAGACTTAATAACGTAATACAGTACCTAACTATTACGGGAAACATGACCACGGGAAACAACTCCTAGATCGAAATAAGATCGTAATATGTTACAAATTTAATTGTTTCTGGGTACTTAAACTAACTTCTTACCGTAAGTATTAACTAGGACGGAGGAATGACATGTTATACGGAAAAAATCATGTTATAGATACTACCTACTTAACAAACAATAATTATAACCCTAAACTTTTAATAGTGACTTTTGAATGTAAAATTTTATTTATTTGGTTCATTGGGATCAATCAAAGTAGTTATACTTTGATTGATCCCAATGTTACTAGTGCCTATTAAATTTAAAATAAACTTAACTTACCAAACTTTGCAGGCGTTAGCAGGTACTTAAAGTATTCTGTTTTTTTCCACTAGGGACCACAGACACCAGATACGCATATAGATAAACCAGATGATGTGTTTCTAAAATTTGTGTATGAGGAAGTGAATAAACAGACCGCGGCTCTAGAAAAGATAAACAAGATGATTGAAGTTAATGGAAATCTAAGTAAAAAGATACTAGAAACATTGAGCACAAACGACCGCCGCCGTGATGAAGATAAATTTAAGTGCGATGGGGAAAAACCGTGTGTAAAAAATATTTCGAAAGACAACATGACATATGGGAAGACGTTAAGAACCGTATTACTGACTGATCTTTCGAAAGCAGAGAATGCGAGTTTGAAAAGGCAGTAAAGACTACAACAACCACAAAAAATCCATAACAAACAACTCAATGTAACTTTTATACCGAAAATTGGGACACTGCAGAGAAGAAATAGAACTGATAACTAACGCAACGTTGTTTTATAAATAATTACAGTAAAATTACGAAATGTAAGGGACTGATTCAAAACACACGTCACTAACCCAGAGCGTAGTAGAAGAAAGCCACTGGCCCATTGCAGCGCAGGCTTCCACGGCAGCCGCGGCAGTGGGCCAGCAGCTAATGCAGCAGCGTGCAGCTGTGTGCACAGTCTGCGCTGCAGTGGGGCTACATGTAGTCACTACTAAACCTATATCACAACGCCGTTAGTCAACGGTTAATTTCAGATCGAGAAGATTGTAAATAGGCTAACTAAGTTACGGACAAATTGCGATTATGTTTATTTTAATATTGTGTATAAAAATGTTAAAATTTTCATTAATTTGCAAAAAATTCGTTTTGGCATTACATTTTTCAAAATGCGAGCTGTTTATTTCAAACTCTTGTGTAGACAAAAACAATAACATTGGTAAATTCAATAGTTTGGCCCCCAATATTTTAATTGTAGATAAATGTTCACTTCGACTTCTTGGGTCACAAATTCTTGATGAGTCAACCATTTTTAGATAAGAAAATTTGAAATTTCAACAGAACTTTGGACAGACTTCTCAAAATTAATAGCAAGATTAATTAGTTAGACAGTAGTATGTGCGCTTTTACAGATTTCCACGTAGCCTCTTGCGGATGAGTGCAGTGAAGGAGGTAAAGGTTATCACAGGTTTTATCCCACGCCACCAGCTAGCTCCTTCGCATTTGGGCAGGTATCATCGTCTTTCACGTGTCTGAATACTGAAATATACGAGTACAATCATTTAATTAATTATAATTTTTGTTAACTTAGAATACTTTTCCCATATATTTTTTTATTTTTTTTGCCGCAGCCAACTTGAAACTTACATTAGGTACCTACATGTAAAAAAATATTTTTTATTATACATAGAAAACACCCAGAACACCTGGGAAAAAAATTTGCAGATCGTACAAACATTTGTCCAGGGCTGGAATCTAACCCGAAGCCTCCTGTGGAGCAGCGGGTGAAGCTCCGCTCGCGACACAGGAGGTTTCGGTTTAGATAGAAACCTCCTGTGTTGCAAGTAGAGCTTCGCCAGCTGCACTGCACCACAGTCATCCACGGGAGGAAATATAGATAGATAATTCTTTATTGTACCACACAAACACAGAAAACAGTACAGAAATAAAAGCTACGAGAAGAAGCACAAAGGGGGCCTTATCGCTATGAGCGATCTCTTCCAGGCGACCTTGGGATGGACTGGACATGTAAGAACAAAAAAGACGGTGACACTTGAAAAAAAGAAATTATAAAATAATTATATAATACATCTACTAGATATCAACATAACATACAAAATAACAATAAACTAATACGAACATAAAAATAATTTGCTTAACTTTGTAACTATAGGTTATGCTGATGAAGCAGTTTGAAATATTACCCATGTTTAATTCGCAGGAGTATTCATACAGGTCGCAGAGGTCTAGGAACGTCCTGGCTTCGTTCACGGACTTGCCACAGACTATCACCGTGTCGTGGAAGCACATGTACGCATGCTCGCACATTTTCTTCAGTTCGTTCTGAAATAATCAGAAAAAGTCACTGAATAAGTTGATTATTCTCTGATTCCCCTTCAGTAAAAGTTCAAATGGTCAATTATAGACAAACTATAATAATAATTTATAATAATATTTTTTTATTTCCTCTTCACAATAGGTTACTTAAAATTAAGTTATTATAAGCACAGTGCGTCGAACGATATTGAAGCTGTATTATCTGAGGCTGGAGCTTGGTATAGGTTTCATAAAAAACCTGTAAATACAAGACCTCAGGGCTCCCACTCCACGTATTACATACAATATATATAATATCTTGAAAAAGCTGAATGATAATCAAAAATAAAATTGTCATCAGTAACAAATTTTGAAGTGCCTTCGTACAATGGACTGATTTTTTAACTTATAGCCAGTTGTTTGTATGCTAACCAGTTCAATAAACGAATCAATAATCAAAACACTTGTTTACGTCAATGAAGCCCTGATCCTTGACGTCTCCCCGTCGCGTTGTGTCGTTCAGCCGTCCCATAGGATTATGAAAGTGAGGAAATAGAGAGTGCATTAAGTCCTGCACACTTGGCTAGTCTACTTTGAGACCGGCCGCTGTGGTCGAAATTTAGCTAGGGACATCATGTATTTGGCAAGATATATTCAACGTACGAACCGGCTGTTAATAGGTGCTGGAGATAAATAAAAAACCGGCCAAGTGCGAGTCGGACTCACGCACGAAGGGTTCCGTACCATTATCTATGAAAAAGGAAAAAAAACACGTTTGTTGTATGGGAGCCTCCTTAAATATTTATTTTATTCTGTTTTTTTAGTATTTGTTGTTAATATAGCGGCAACAGAAATACATCATCTGTGAAAATTTCAACTGTCTAACTATCACGGTTCATGAGATACAGCCTGGTGACAGACGGACAGACGGACAGACGGACAGCGAAGGATTAGTAATAGGGTCCCGTTTTTACCCTTTGGGTACGGAACCCTAAAAAGAAAGCTTACCACATATATCTTATCTCCGAGGATATGGCAGTCCACATTGGATGTTAGGAGTAAACTGATACAAATCACTTTTAAGATGTTTCTCAGCGTCATGATGATTCAGTTGGGAGGACGAAATGAATTGATTCGTAAAGCAAGTTTATGCCTAGATCTTTAATACAGAGGTGTATTTAAGGAGCGAGGGGCAAATTAGGTATTTCAACCACTACCTGCATGTACGCTTAGTATAAATAAATAAAATAAAATCTCTTTATTTCGGATATCTATGATCCATATTGGGTTAGTAAGCACACAATGAAAAAATGAAAAAAACAATGAAAAAAGAAAGGAAGTGTTAGTCGGTACAGCTTTAACTTAAATACTAACTACCTAATAATATTATTTACAAAACGCATGCCTCGTTATCAGAGTCGTCATCATCATAGCGAAGAGACGTTTGACGGAATCACTCTGCGAACCAGGCCTGCCCACAGCGGCGATGAGAACCTATCCGCTATGGTCCTCAGGATGTTGTTGTGGCTGTCCCGCACTCTGCGGATCAGGGATGCTGTTTTTTTGCGGATGATGGCTTCGAAGCCATCCGTTTGATACTCTGCAAACATCCCTGATGCAACATCCCCGATGTATAAGCGTGCACAGTCTTATTATGTAATAGTTTTCGAGAGTTTTATAGACTTTAACTTCCATCTCGCTTACACATACAAAAAAGAAATAAACAATTAATATAATATTATGTAACAAAGATTGTAGTAGCCTATACGAAACTATTCTACCGTTGGCTATCAATTTGTCGTTGTCATGAAAAGAATTTGACAACTGAGTACTTACCTAGTATGTATTCTGCCTGGGGACTTACGATATTTTTTACCTGCAACCCGCTATATGATTTCACCACCCTAAATGGGTACATACATAGTGTGAACATTTTATGAATACTCACCTAATCACTTAGACCTAACTGTTAGAATCCAAAAAATAAAAATACTGAAATACTGAGATTGAATGTGCCTGTCGGCTGTATCGTCTTATTTTTGTACACTTTTTCACTTTTTGTCTACGTGACTTTATTTGGTGAAATCGTTCTTAGCTATGTTTCATTCGTGTCTTCTTTTTAACTTCAGTTAATTTTGATTTGATTAATTTAAATCGAGTTCTAAAAACGTCCCTGTTCCCTACATTGCTCTTTCCCAAAACAATAATGTATTGTGTCTCGAATTCAGCGAACTCACATGTTTTGCTACAACAATAGGAAAACGCTGAAAATGGGAAGGAGGGTCTAACAAAAGAGTTCATAGTATATTCTAAGGTTATTTTCGCGAGAACTCATAATAAAACACTGTTTTTACCGGATTGATCTTGATTGATTGATTGACTTCTATAATCAGATCGACGGTATTACTATGGGTTCACCAGTCTCTCCAGTAGTCGCCGATATTTTCATGGAAGACTTTGAGGAGAAAGCCCTGCTTAGTGCTCCGGTAGCACCGAAGATCTACAAAAGGTACGTTGATGACACCTTTGTAATATTACCAAAAAATAAAGTGACTGAATTTCTTTCCCATTTAAATTCCATCCACTCTAAAATAAAATTTACAATAGAAATTGAGAAAAACAATAAATTAGCTTTCTTAGACACTTTAATAATAAAAAACCTGGATAAATCACTTGGACATTCAGTTTATAGAAAACCAACCCATACAGATAGGTACCTCAATGGTGATTCTCATCACCACCCATGTCAGTTAGCTACTGTTGGTAAATCTTTATTGCAGAGAGCCCACGGCATCTGTGACGAGCACCATCTAGCAGGAGAGCTGAAGCACATCCATGAAGTTCTCCGGAGTAATAAACTTCAAACTCCACGCCATCCTCACAGAAGCCGCCCAAAGCCACACACAGTTGAGCGAGCCCCAGCTATCCTTCCTTACATCAAGGGAATCACAGACAAAATTGAAGGAATCCTAAAACGAGCTTCGATTAAATCTTATTTCAAGCCGCACAAGAAGATTCAACAATTTCTAAGACCAGTCAAGTGTAAAGTCCCCTTTGAAGATGCTGGTGTTTATAAAATTGACTGTGAATGTGGCTCATGTTACATAGGGCAAACAAAAAGAAGTATAGCCACTCGATTAAAAGAGCACATAGCTGACGTCAAACACAAACGGTCGTCAAAGTCTGTAGTCTATGAACATTCACTGGACGCCGGTCATTTTCTTCGCTTCGACAAAGCTCAAATACTAGCTAGAGAAAACCGTTTCATTCCTAGAATGCTCCGAGAAGCAATTGAAATTCAAAAACATCCGAATAATTTCAATAGAGAAGATGGTTGGAGAGTACCTGCCGCTTGGGATCCAGTCCTACATCGAGTCAGGTCCCACACCCAGCAATCCATAGCTACAACCCATCAAGACACTGTTAGTGATTACTGCGTACATACGGAACGTTATAATTAAATTTGTATAATTGACGGTAGATATGTAAAATTCAAATTACTTGTAAAGACAAATGTCACCTCAGTCTGCCTGTGACCATGGAAGCTGAAAAGCCTCCGAAACGTCAGGTTATAAACAAATATAAAATATACGCGATCAATCCGGTAAAAACAGTGTTTTATTAAAAGAGTTCATGATAAAAGCACTTTTACTTATGAGTTAACTATTTTTGTGGGTTGGATATTTTTCATTCATAAAGCACAAATTCAAGCCTTACATTACTTGTAGAGCTTTTGTATTATTCAGGTATAAGAATAAGCATCAGGAATCTAGGAGTTGGGCGTTGTCACTACCACACAGTTTTTTAAGCTTCGGTAGAATCACCGTTTCAATGATCCTTATGTAAAATGTTCTGAATAAAATGATTTATGATTTATGATTATGACTTGTAGAGCTAAGTCCGGATAGGCATAAAAGTGGAATACGTGTTCCGTTTTAAAAAAACCGAATTTCGGAAAATGGTCATCACGTATTGGTAAGTTAAATATTGGTGCCTATGTGCCATACTTTCCAAACTAAGAGAGTCTTTATAAAAGTTGGGCATACCTAGGGTAAAGTAGGGATTTTTTCACCCTAGGAAGGCAAGCTCGGCATCTAAATGTTGTGTACTGACTGCGTGCTGATTAGACCAACACGATATATGTTGCAGGATGACCGTGTTCAAATTTGCAGGAAAATGATAAATTCCGGGAAAAATCATATAAACAAGACATTATCCAATTTTTGGTATGCTTTAAGATTGTCTTGTATCTTACATGCATTTACTTGCGACTTGATGAAGTCTCTTAAGGTCCCTGTGGTGTGCGAGATTTCTGATAGTCGCTTTTTTTATTATCTTTCAGAGATTTATTTGTGTTTTTGGATGTTCCTGGTTATCTTTGACAAACACCATGTTTATTAATGTTTTTCACTCAATAAAACACACGTCTAATCTGTGTAAACCATTTATTGAAGTCTAAATGCATTTATTGAAGTTACATTGATGCCAACTTATTTACACTAATAAAATTACTACTTTAATTGATTACATGACAAAGATAAATAAGTAACTCCTATTTCTATTTCGAACTGGCTTATATGATTAGAATAACAATAATCTAAACAATCCTGTGACGTAAGCACGGGAATATGTTCTTTAGGGTAGAACATAATAATAATGACATCGCATCGTCATACATTGCGTACATAAAGAAGTTGAAGGAATGAATTTCAAATAATACATATGCATTCGATGAAAATGTGACGTAACTTTTCCCTATTCTGCCCTAGACAAGAATCCCCGTGCTTGCCCTACTGAACTTATAAAATAGTAAGGTGCGCATGCGCTGATATAGCTGCGAGTTAAAATTGTTAGTCATCATAGTAGTTGCTTGTAGGGCGACGGGAAACAGTCAGGAGGGACTTATCTTCGGGACAACCCGTTTGTTTGTAATCTGTAAAATATAAAAAGAAAGGTTACTTATTTCAGCTGTATACAGGTCGATTAATAAATAACTATTAAGAATATAACGACTTTCACCTCATATAGATAGAACGACATAGTTGAGAGAGGTGTAGTTCTAAATGTGACACAACTAAAAGTCTACATACATTTTAAAGGTCCTGGTGAAATACGAACAAAACCAAGGACAAAAACTAGCATAGCATGTAGGTAGACTTATTACAGATATTTCTAAGCCTCTTGATATCAACAAATTTGATGCTTCTAGAGTTGTTCTCTAGAAGCATCAAATTTGTTGATACACGATACATAAGACAAAATTGAACTTAATCAACTTGAAACTAACTCCTTCGTCGAATGCAGTTGAAGTCGAACATGTCACAAAGGTCTCTAAAGCCCATGACATCACCAGCGTGGCTGATGCCGCAGATGGGCACGCGGTCGTGGTTGCAGACTTTGGCCATGCTGCACCATTTGGGACCCATCTGAGGAAACAAAATAATGTATCACCGAAATTTTTGATTAGATTTTTTGAAGTTGTTTATGACTTTGAGCAAACGAGATTTGTTGGTTAAAAAATGGTCTACGAAACCACTAGAATCACTACTAGAGTGTAGGTATTTA
This sequence comes from Eupithecia exiguata, assembly GCA_947086465.1. NCBI lineage: Eukaryota > Metazoa > Arthropoda > Insecta > Lepidoptera > Geometridae > Eupithecia > Eupithecia exiguata. The sequence goes on from OX352246.1 coordinate 4,621,482, forward strand.
GAAGAGCAAAAGGGAGACCTGCGTTCTGTTTAGAGCAGTGAGACGACAGAGGCTGGATTTAATATAATATAGGGGAGTATTTCTACCTACTAAAAAGTCCCATAGTAAAAGTTCGTAATTTTGGGGGTGAAAGCGTTTATGTCACAAGCAAAAGATCAATTAAGAAAAGAAGGTTTGATCACATTACTTTTTTTACCTTCCGCCCCATCGCAATGTCTTCGTTGTCCCTTTCCCGAGGGGGACCGTGCGTCGCTACTGATATGACGCAGACTAATAAAAAAACTGAAAAGAAAAACCATGTTATCGGCTGTGAGAAAAAATACAAAATCTGAAGTCCAGACTTGTTTGTTAATGAAATGTTTGTTTGTGAAAATGAATATGTTTTACAAATAACTAGATACTAAGCGGATCGAGCAAAAATTTGGCACAGATGTAGTTATAGATCCAGAAAAACATTTGGGCTAAGTACTTTTTGTCCCTGAAAAACGTGTTTTGTTTAAAAGTTCAAATTTAAAGCTTTACCTGTTAAAACTTTGCTAAACGCCATGTCTCTTAACCTCAACAGATAAGCCACAAATGAGCCTCACCTTAAATTTGTGGAAATTCTCAAACTTTGCTCTATTGTCTATGATACCCTATGTTTAGTAAACATCCCGTTTACACCGAGGGTCCTGTTATGCAAACATCATAGAGGCGGAACATGTTTACATTTCGACTTGGAAACTGACTTGAAGTCTGGAACAGAAAGGTAAATAAAACTTGTTAGAGGACTTAATATAATTAAAGATTCTTGTGCTAGTGAGGCTAGCCTAATCTTTAATTTGATAAATCAAACCATACAAATTGACGTATTTGATTGAATCAAAATTTCATAAGCAGCTAAATACATGAATTAGTTAATTGCTGGATACTATGTCCAGCCCTAATAGTCCTCTCCATCCAAGCAAACATATCTTATTCTTAGACGAAAATACTTTTAAACTTTTAAACTTAATTGAGCGGAATATTACGCCCACCAAATATATTGAAAACCAGAAAATAGAAACTTGAGTTAAAAACTCCTAAACAATACCGCGTGGGCAAATTAGTGACCGAAATTCCACGTAAATACGAAAAAGTTCACTCGGAGTTTTACCTGTATTTGACGGCTATAAAAGGTAATTAGTTGGCTCATTCTAGTAGATCATCCAATTAATACGTACTATATTCATACATTGTAAATACCCAAAACACCCGGCAAATATTAGATGTATGGATACTTTGATGTTTGAATTTTTGTTACCTCTTTTTTTGTAATTATTGCGCAGGTAATGTTGTTATAGGCCCGGTTAGCATAAATGCTACTTTTTATCCCGAAAAATGTATACGAAAACGCGCCCAGAGACTGGTTTGTAATAATTAAATAATTTCATAGAACCAATGGGTAGTTTTATAAAGTGAAAGTGTAAGAAATATTGGAATGAGGTATATATATTTGATCAAGAAGTTGCTAATACAGTTACTATTTGCCAATTTTGCCAGTTGAGCGGAATTGCCGAGTCTACATTGGAAATTGCTAGGAAAACGTAGAAGGCGTTTCGGCTTTCTTGAATTTCAACACAAGGATAATGTTTGAACTTGAAATAAAGTAAAGAAGTAGATAACAATGTAGGCAGACCCCCTAAAAAATGGACTGATGACCTGGCGAAGGTCGCAAAAACAACTGGGTGTAGTCAACCAGGTAATTTTTGGGAGGACTTTGGGAGACTATCCACTCAGATCGACAACATTGAACAATTCTGCGTCGGTCAGTGTAGTGGCCTCTTATGGGGGAGGCCTAATATCCATCTGTGGATGTCCATCGGTTGAGAATTTGATGACAAAAGTAGTGACTTACTTGTTTTGTATTCACAGTTAAACTCCAAGATATCGCATTTGTCTATGAACCACCTGACTTCTCTCGTCACAGAGTTTAAACCACAAACTCGTTTCTTGGTGTGCATACAAACGTGAGCTTCGAAGCACGTGGACTGTAACCGAAAAAGTTAAATTCATTACAGTTTTATGTGCATAAGGAGACAGAGAAACTTCAGTTGGTGTAACTGTCAACATTTTAATATTTTCGTAAACTTTTTTTAATACGTTTTATTCAAACAACTAGTTGCGAGTTGCCAGTTGCCGCAATAGTTACTTTGTCAGCATAGCGTCTTAAGTTGTAGAGATGTGTTATAATTTAAATCAGCTAAATAATTCCTAAGCAGTGGTTGTAGTTTTTTAACTAGCCTCAAAAGAACACAACAACACGATACTACAACAGTTTATTAGAAGATTGTTGACTAGCGGTCCGCCCCGGCTTCGCACGGGTATATTCTAGCACCTATGTTCATCAGGGATAATGTAGGATTCTAATGGTGCAAAAATTTTTCAAATCGTTTTAGTATTTTTGGAGCCTATTCAATTCAAACAAACAAACAATCCTTTTTATAATACTAGTGTAGATTACGCAACAGTGGAAACCGTAATAGTAAAACACAATGCGAATTAGGGCCGCCAAATAAAGTCGGAATTCCGTTTTGAGATTTCAATTCGAAATATCGATTCGGGATGTCGAACGCAGTAACTCCAAACAAATCTATGGACTTATCACAAACAAACAGTAGTTTTCCGTTCGTAGTTTCTCCGATCCGAAATTCCTCATCCTGTGCATCCAAAATAAAAATAAACGTATGTGTGTGAAAGATGTACGTAATTATTTGTTGTTATAGTGACAACAGTAATACACGCCCTATCAAAATTTCAACTGTTTACATTGTTCATTAGAAATATAATGAACACACGCTGACAGGTGGATAGATAGTCGGACATACAACGGGTTCTATTTCGGGTTATTAATAGCTTAAGTTAGGTACCTACTTAACCTTACAATATTAATAAGCACCTGTCAACGGGCACCCTTTGGGTACTCAAACCTAAACATATCATTATATTTCTTAAAATATGCTCATTCATTTTCTATAAGTATTGTGTATTATTATAATGTACTCTGTTTTGTAACCGTTGGGTGGACGATATCAGACGACACGGAGGCCAAGACTGGATGCGACGGGCCCAAGATCGCGAAGAATGGAAAATGAGGGAAAAGGCCTACATCCAAGAGTGGATCCCGAAAAGGCCGACATGATGATGGTGACTCTGTTTTGAACGACAGTATGTCATATTACTTCAAAGCTAAATGTCCGTTTCATAGCATATTTCCCCACGAGTACATGAAAATAAGATTTTTGTAGATTTGTGGAGAAAGATATACACAGATTCACTAACATTTACTTCATATATATATAGGTCTACTTACTCTCTTTTTCCCTTCACAGAAAACAACAAAACAAAAAAAAACTCCAAAAAATACAGCGTTCATTCTAAGCCTTTCCGAGAAAACTGTTCTGTGAGTAGTAGGTATTTGATTCGTTATCCATTGTTTGGTTTCAATAGCGATGCGTGGGCTGTTATAATCAGTGTTTATACCTAGAAGAAAAACCGTAGGTTAACTTTCGGAATTGTGAACTTCATTGGTAGATTGCAATGTAATTTTATGGTAGTCACTATTGATACATGATATTTCAGGTCTTTCGCTTTATTCTTTTTCATCTCATCTATCTAGCTAGGCCTGCGGAAGGCCCCTAACTGTAAGCCTTGCTATTCGTTTGGAAAAAGAATGTTAAAAGTTTATTCAAAACTTTTAAATGATTGAATCAACCATTCTAAGACTAGCTTAAAACTTATTAGGTGAAATATAAGTCGGCTACGAAATATTGTTGGTTAAACCAAACATATGCTCTTAATTAAAGTTAATAAATCCTTCCGCAAGTTAAGTATCAAAACTTTGTTGGCCATTTTTATTTCGAAATGAAATTGTGACAAAAAGATCGAAAATTTCAACCTTATCATGCCTTTAAAATTTGTACGCTAGGATAAATAACTCATGGTTTTATTCTTAGAACTGCTATAAAAATGGTTTTAGTGTAAAATATTTCAACATGATTTTTGATACATCGCTCTGTACGTGCACGTCGTCGTATAAAATTTTCAGGTTTTTTTAAGAGTATTCAGCGATTTTTGCCTTGAAAGTATGAATTTAGTTTTTTTCTTTTCAGGGATTCTGGTATTATTGAGTGTTTTATATATATCAAAAGCACAGGTTAAACCAGACAGTATTTATAAGGTGAGTAGGTATTAAAAAAGTAACACTCTATATATCTTACGTGTTTTGACTTACAGTTGGTTAGCACAAACCTGGGTTTTACTCCCCCCGGCATGTTGAGCAGTGACTTACGTATGTGTGATGACTTGACGAGGTAGTTAACCACTCACCAGGAAGCCTCAGTAAGCTAGTCACCAAAAATGCTATATTTTTTCATCTTTCTAGAAATGCTACAAAGCAAAGACGTGTGTTCACAATAACCACGAGAAGTGCGGCATCAATGGAAACAATGAAAGACGCCGGTTTCTTGACTCCTGCGATATTGAAGAATTTAACTGTCTCTATGACAAAGGTAAATAAGGTGGTGACGCGTGAAAAGAAAATGGGTTTTTATTATTTTCTACACGTAATTTTGATAACAAATAAAAAGTTTTGCGCATATTGTAAGATCACGGCAAAACAAATTACATTATTCTAGTTTTTGCGTATAATTAGGCTCCAAAACTACAATTCATTCAAAGATACAATCAAAGATTCATAGGAAATCAAAACTCAGAGTCCTTTATTTCCTTTAGACAGGACTATCGCACAAATTCTAATATTTTGAGAATGTGTGTTTTGATATCATTACAGATTACAGAAAAATATCAATGGACAGTTGCCAAGATCTACCGTCGCTTTACACCCGGGAGAGAAAAGATGAGGATGGTGACCAACCACTTCGAAACAACAAGAATAAACTCGAGAATGAACACAATCCTAATAAACTCAACCTGGGCCATAATTCTATTGAATACGCTGAATCATCTATGCCAGTACAACCTCAGAACCTTGACCTACCCGAAAACAACAAATCATTTAAAGGTGGAGAGATGAAGATGGTGGGTTATAATGAAACCAAGACCGTTAAAGAAGCAATCTTTAAAGAGACCATCCACGGTAAAAAAACTAAGAAACCTTTCTATGTACCTAAGACACCTGTTAAGACGGCTAAGCCCGCGAAATACAAAACTACCATGGAAGATAAAACGCTAAGACTCGGGAAAGAATCATAATACCTTTTTTTGAAAATATATTGTTAGAAATCAATTCTGTTTTCATTTACCTATGATGGCATTTTTGGTGTCTTTATGTTGGACGATGAGTCATGAATGTGCCTTCAAACGCTCAAAGAGTCTTCTACAAACTAAAGTCGCTGGCCTGCCGACAAGTTTACAATATTCATACACTGAAATGTTGTAGCAACCCCGAAATATCTGCGGGTTCGGTGCTAGAGCCCATCAGGCTAGATATCCCTGTTATATAAAAATAAATCAATCGTTTTACATGAGAACGGACTATGACAATTGCGACAACACCTCCTTAGCCCGATTGGTTGCTAAGATGGCCTTTAATTTTATAGCCGAGCGTCGAAGTCAGCCCCGAAAGTACAAGCAGCATCCCACTATCAATAGTTATTGGTGCTGGAGAGCAAAGAGCGAGACCTGTAGAGGTGGTAGCAAGAGGATCTGCGCAAGAGACAGGCATACAAATGACATAGGAATGTTCCCTGATCAATGTAATGTTTTTAAATACAATTGTGAACATAGGAGTGGTAAGTTTTTTGTCAATGAATTTTTTACAATGATGATTAGTTTATAATGATGTCCTTGGTAAGTTTGTGTGCATTATTAGAATCATTCGGAATCACCGCATTTGAAAACTTAGGTCTATTGACTCCTGCAGCTAAAATGGAATGATCAATATATACATTATTTTCGAGTGTGAAAGTTTTCTAATAAGTATTAAGTAGCTGGTGTTCCCTGAAGATATTATGGCGACCTCTGTGGTGCGGTGGGCGAAAGTTCGCCTGCGACGTAGGAGGTTGCGGGTTCGATTCCCGCCTTAGGACAATTTTTTTTATAACACAAGCTGTGCTTAGCTTGGGGCTAGATTCTATTCTATTTCTAGGATCTATTGTGTGAATTCTGTGTGAATTGTCCAGCATTATTTATTTATTATATCAAACTATTGATATTTTTCTGTTTTCAGATTTTATGGTTACAAATGAAAATGTATGTAAAATGAAAAATAAAAGAGCCATGGCAAGCTAAATAGTCGTAGCGTGTAATTTATTTTCATTTCAATTTCCTATTTACTCACATAAATCTTGGGAAAATGATTGCTAAAATAATCTTCGGTGTTGGTAAGATTGGTTTTTGATCAGAAAAAAAATAGATGAACAGTAAATAAGTAAAAAGTATTTACTGAGCCCAATTAAATAATTACCTTACATTTTATCAGCGTTTATTAGTCTGATCAGCTTTATATACTGTACTGATTCGGTAAGTCTTTATAAATAATTTTGTGAACAGAACAAATGAGGTAGGTATAAATTTGATCTGTACAGGGTGTAACAAAAATGAAAGGCCAAAATTTTTAGGGTTTAGCTTTGATTATAGAAAACGGGAAACATATTTTTAAAATTTCCCGACCTAGTTTTCGAAAAGATAAATAAAAGCAGATGATCACTAGACTTGGCAACAACTGATGCATGACATTCTCTCTTCGTAGCTTCTTTTTTTTTTCTTTATGAAGGTCTTTTTCGCACATGCGATTATGATGCCCTACTACTTTAGTCTACATACCGAAGCGACAGAAATCAATCATTTTATTTCCGTGCTATTGTATTATTTTAAGAACTTGATCTTTTTCACGTGTAGGTTTTTGACATTTTTGTCAGTGACATTGTATTTATGGAAAAAAATATTTTTCCCATCAGGCGGGCAGTAAGCTTGTTTGCCTCCATGGTGGAATAAAAAAAAGTGTTTTAGGGCTTTTATTAGGTATATTTAGCTTGTTGTTATTTACAGAAAGAAAAGAAAAAGCGTGATGTCCAGTTCTACTGTTCAGAATACGAGGATTGTGAACCAGGAGGACCTAAAATATGTGGATTCGATGAGGAGGTCAGCGTGTTGGCGTATTTTGACAACATATGCACTATGTTTAAAGCGAATTGCAAATTAGCTGGCTGTAAGTACCTCCCATAACTCAAACACGAATACGATGTGCTCTCATAGTACCTATGTTATGCTTCTGCATTAAGGGCGTCTATTAACAACACAATAACAGTTTTTTAACCGTGATCATTATCACGGTCGTTATCGGTTTGTCGGTTGTTATCATTATAACAAAGCTCTTCTTTGAACGCATTTGAACGTAATCCATAAATTCATTGATGTGGTCAATGAATTTATGTCATGTTCATTTTATGATTTGTAGGAAATTTAAATACCCACCATTAGTAAAATCAATACCTAATATAAGTCTTTAATATTTTATAAGAATTTTATGATTATTGGGAGATAATTTTATAATATTTTATAAAAAAATATAATTTTATTGTTATTCTGATTTGCCAATGTTATGTTATTTAACGAAATGGTAAAATAAATAGAAAGTAAGTTATCAGTATGGGAGATTTAAATCACAAAATCAGTATCAGACAACGTGGGTCTGTGCACGGCCACGCAGCGTATTTTAGCTGGGTGGATTTGTTTCACAACGTGGCTGCATGGGCGGGGTGACCTATTTGAGCAAGCCACGAGTGCAGCAATGACGTCATTAATCTCGTGTTCCTGCGTAGCGTGTTCATGGGTTGCAGTGGACGACGTTATCACATACATTTTCTTGCAAAGCGAAGCTAGACCATATTTGTTTTTGTTTTTTGTCTACGGCTACATACACGTGCGTAGCCTCTCCGTGCGCGGCCTTGAGTCAGCGGCTTAACTTTAAGTCGTCATTGCTTTTGATTTCTGTAGGTAATAAATTCAGAAACAATAATACTACTAAATGTATACATTTATTTCAGTATACGAAGAAGTGGATATGAAAGTTTGTGACATGAAAAGAGATTATAAAACCTCATTTAAAGATGAATTGCAATTTGTGAAAATTATCAGACCTACTCCACCAATGACTGGCATGCCCAGGCCCCCAAAAGAAGAAGAAGATGAAACTCTAAGAACTGCCAATAATACGAAAATTCAGGTGTCTTTTGATGAAAAAGGAATCGAAAGAGTCGAAAACGAGAAGGTTGTAAAAGTAGATATCGGGAACAGTTCATATGCCAAGGATCTATTGTACATGCATCAACGAATTGCTTTATTACCGAAGGGGGGAAGAAAGACTTTAGATAAGGAAGGTGAAAGAGTATCAAAATAACTGATGATGGTCTCGCCTGAGAACATAGTCTCAAGTATAATAAAATGTATGAGTACTTAAGTATACAAATAAAAGTGCCTGTTTTATTCCTAACTAGCAGCGCCTTGCGGTTTCACCCGCGTAGTTCCCGTTCCCGTGGGAATTCCGGGATAAAAAGTAGCCTATGTTATATTCCAGACTATAATCTATCTCTGTGCCAAATTTCATCCAGATCCGTTCAGCCGTTCTGGCGTGATAAAGGAACAAACATCCATCCATCTATCCATCCATCTAAACTTTCACGTTTATAATATTAGTGAGAAAATGCATTTAATTAGTCTCCTCATTCATTTGACGACCTCTGTGGCGCGGTGGGCGAAGGTCAGCCGCGGCGCAAGAGGTTGCGGGTTCGATTCCTGCCTTGGGTCAAATATTTGTACGATCTGCAAGTATTTGTTCCGGGTGTTCTGGTTGTTTTCTATGTATAATAAAAAATATCTATCTATGTATTGTATTATGTATAGCAATTATGTTGTCTAGTACCCATAACACAAGCTTTGCTTAGCTTGGGGCTAGATAAAGCTGTGTGAATTGTCCAGCATTATTTATTTATGATTTATTTATAATTTTTCAATAGTAGCATGCATGTTGTTATAAAACATATGATTTTTAACCGACGAAAAACAAGAGAGGAGGTGATTCTATGTTCAGCTTTATTATGTTTTATATCTTCGAAATCCGTCAATTAAATGCCGATGCGGAAAATTCTTTCGCTATTGTATGGAAAATGATCCGGAGGTGGTCCTGTACAAAAAAATCTCGCGAAATTAGTATTTCTCGCGAAAAAGTAAAAAAAACAGTGTAAACAGTAAGAAACTTAAAATTGTTTTTAAGTTTTTCAATATAATCAAATTATCTTCTACAAGATAGTAAATGTACGAGAGGAGGTACGGATTTTTCATGATGTATGAAGGTACTCTACGCGTAACGCCATCTATGAAGAAACGTTACTATGTAATTCAAGTGGTCCAAGGTTTCAGTCCTATCGCGGCATTCAAATTCAAACAGCTCAAGCGAAAGGCTGATTCATAGGCTCTACTCTACGGCAAGTTATGTTGCTTGCATTCACTAGATGGCGCAAGGAGTTGCAAAATGATTATTAACAGTCATTTATGGACCGATTTGGATGAAAAATATATAACATGGATTGTACAGAGTACGATCATGAGGTGGTCACATCAAAATAAAATTCCCGAGAGATTCGTTTATCAAGCAAAACTTAAAAACAGTTTAATAAATCCTTAGTTTTGGAACTTTTTTAATAATAAGTAAGAAGTTTAGTTTATTTCCAAAACAACTTATGAAAACACTTTCATGAACGTATGACTATAAAATAAAACTACAACTAAGGAAACTTAGTAGGTAGGTGCTACACTAATACTAAACGTTAGTTTAACAGTTTAAAACCTGTTTTTGAACTTTAGTTGTGGATTCGAAGTTGATTTTTCTATTAATTTAAAACAATTAAATTATTAAGGTAAGTAAACAACGAAAAAGAAAAGTGAAAAACTTTGCATCTAATTTATGCCGATCTAGGATCCAGATTACAATGACTTTTGCACTCATTGACATAAGGAAGTGAAATTCGCAATGCGATTTCAAGTGAAATTGTCACTTTATTGTCGCTCAGATGCGATAAGATAGGACGCCCACGCGTGGCCTTTCCCACGGCCCTATGTTCAAGAGTCGCATTACAAACAGTTGAGTAGGCACTGAGATAGCGAGTGGAAACAGAAACTAAAAGGGCAGGTCAATATTTGCTATTGGTAAACAAGAATGAAAATAAAGCGATCCTGAAGAAATAAATAAACAAATGTAAATAAATAATACTGGAAAATTATCGGGAATCGAACCCGCCACCTCCTGAGTCGCAGGCGGACCTTCGCCCAGCGCGCCACAGAGGTCGTCATACAAATGTCTCACCTACCAGACGGGTAAAGATCGGGCCACAAAAGAGGTTTTACGGGGCGTAAGGTAGGCAGCGATCATGTTACGTTACGCGTTCATTGCTCGTTGCGAGCGCCTTCTTTCCCCGTACTTACTGCACGAACACTCGCTGTGTTACATTACGCCCTGTAACGCCAGTCAGTACAACCTTAACATTTATATCTTACGGCAGCGGTTGTGGTGTAAGAATCGAATCTCCAACACAACCCTTGCGACTAATGGAGATTACCAGAGCAAGGGCAGTAGCGCTCTTCTTTGTTTTTGGCACCTTTACTTCTATCAATAACCCGGCTGTCAAGCGTGGTATGGCGAAACCCCCTTGGTTTAGGGAAGATACTTTCAGTACTTATGAGTGCTGAAGAAGCGCATATGCCCAGGACAAGCAGACGCAAAGCGCATTACCATACCTATTTGGTGGATATACCGTCCACTCGCACTAAGCGGTTTTCCTCCACCTTCATAATTCGTACCGTGGGGGTTTGAAACACGCTCCGTTTTTCCGGTCAATTACAACCTGCGTATCTTCAGACAAAAGTGAATAGGTATCTTCTAGACCTTCGTGATACATCGTCGGCCGCATCTTCACTTTCCATCAGGTGAGATTGTGGTCAAACGATGATTTATCTATAGTCTATAAAAAAAGGAAAAAAATGTACTTGCTTATTAGACACAGATATGTGTCTAATAAGCAAGTACATTTTTTTCCTTATAGTTAAATTTGGTAAGATATGCAAAAAACAGAAGCTTATTTTTAGCTGTTTGTAAAGCTCGTGCATAAAATACTGGGGACGACAAGACGCCAACGTGTTAATTATTATAATCTCACCGCCGTATGCCACCCGTCACCACATTACGGTTAAATGGAATACTAAGTGGATTACCGTCAAAGTGGCGATGCTTTTATTCGTGTAAATCGAGTTGACTCGATATTGAAAACAATCGACAGGGTAATGCACGACTCTATGGCTTTTTTAGGGATGGGTGTGCGAGGGTAAGTTATGTGCAAAGTTATCGATGAAAAACGGAAAGTGGATTTGGAGCAAATGCGTAGGTTCTGTCCGATATGGCCTAGCTCTTGAGATGTTCAGCCAAATCTGCCTCCGCACCAGCACTTACAGATGTCCTTGGGAGATGGGAAGGCGCAAGTGTGACGATGCATGTAACGTCCCACACAATGGGGTCCCCAACTTCCATGGGACTAGTTTCATACCGTCGGATCTCTTACCATCGTCACGCAACAAACCATTCGGCTAGTAGTGAATTGTCAAGCATTTTTTTGTTAATTTATTCTTTTCATCGATATCGATAAAAATCAACCCTAGATATTTATAAGCACGCACGATTGTCATGTCTTTTGCCACGTGTGCCCCGGCTACACGACCGCCTCGTCCACCCTGAATTTGAGATTAGTACACTTTTACCCTTTCCAATAATCATTTCTAATTGTTTACGCACGTGTTTGCTACCTTTGTTGAATTTTAAAACAGTTTTTTTATAAGACAAAGGGTTGTAACGACGATAAAATCGGAGTTAACGATTTGGACTTCAAAATAAAAGCCGAATGATGCCATTAAGTCTTATCAAAGCTAGCTTTGAATAAAAATGCTTGATGGCATCAAATACTGCATAACAATTTTCCTCTTACACCTATCAAGAAGGATGTTCAGGAATTATTAAAACCAAGATAACTCAGTAAATGCCTGAATAAATGACTGAAAAGTGTAGGAAAGTTCATTTATTTGATGATGTTTTTTGTTCGTTAATAAAACATGTGTTAGGTATCTTTATAAAACTAGAAAGTACATAGCACAGTAAAAATGTATGTATCAAAAATATCATGAACAAACCGAGGGATTTTAAAATAAGCAGAACCAACTGCCTAATGATTCAGCCAATTATTATATTATAACAATTACAAAAAACTACTCGGCTTATTGAAATTGATGTGATCGATTACTTATTTTACTGTTTTCATAAGCATGGGAAAACTGTAGCTAATGTAAACTAATTATAAGAAATAAAAATCTTTCACAAAGGTAAAAATAGTTTTTTTTTCTTTGTGAACTTAAGGACCGATTTAAAAAATTCCTTCGCTATTGCATGGAGAGTGATATCCAGGTGGTTCCATAAAATATATTTATTCATTTATTTATTAAGTACCTATTTATCCCGAAAAACTTTAAAACTGTGTAAATACTAAAGCATTTGTACCTAGTCAGTTTTTAGTTTTTTTTAATGATTAAAGATGGTGGTTTGCAGATAGGTTGGTTATCGTAGAAACGCGGCTAATTTAAAATAAAATTACTTCAAATCGATCGGCTGGAAGGTTTGCTGCGGCGACATAGGTATCTAAAAATACTATTATTTTTATCTAGAATAAAAAAATTATATATTATGAAAGAAAATTGCACACAGCTTCAATAAAGAAATAGCATTACCAATTACATAAATAATTATGAAAATATAATACGAATAAAAGGACAGGAAGAAGCGCACATTTATTGCATCTAGGAAATAAGTTCGCACGTTTTAGCGAAAGCGTCAAGCATTGTATGGGATCCGCGTTGATATTTTCCTTTTTAATCGGAATCCAGGATGTTTGAACGCATGAATATTTATCGCGATATCGTCCGTTTTGCCGTAAACCGCATTTTAATGGATTTTTATCTGACACTTTATGCGCACGTACTTTTGAAGCATGACTTTGAAGCAGATTACAAGAGTGTTCAAATCAAATTTAAAAAAGATGTTGGTACTTAACAATTTCAATTCATTCACAACGTAAACTCGATTTACGATTAGAAGTCCATTTTTGAATTAATGAATTAAATTAAGAATTCGGATTGAAAATTGTTTTGCAATTATTGCGTTTTTCCGATTGTCTTTTTTTTATTGATTTATTTTGCGGATTATTTTTTTCCAATGTTTATGTGTTTGGCGGATACGCATTTATTACCTCGAAGCTACAAAACGCCTATAGCGATTTTGGTAAATGAGCTAGCAAATACTCGTCTAAATTCCGGGAATGTTCCCACATTTTGGACCGAGACGGTTTTTTTAGTATTCAATTAATTTCTTGTTTAATACGTCTATTGTATTGTTAGAGCTTATTGTCAAATTGTTTCAATTATTTTTCGTTTAGTCATATAATTAGGATTATTTGATTCAGTAAAATTATCTATAAATATAAAAACTAACTCAACATTAAATGAGTCTTCACAAACACTCGAAATTCTTGTCCATCATTCTGATCACCAAATCCTTCGAATTACAGACACAGTGATCGTTCGACAATAAATACTTCAAACATTTACGTGCAAGCCGATAACTTAACATTTTTATGCGAAGACGATTGTTTATCACTTATTTATTCTGTCGCTAACTGCAGTGAGATTTAGTAGTTTTCTGACTTTTGGAGTCTAAACTTAAAGGCACTGACCTGCCTCCTAAATAAAATTAGGAGCTATTATATTGAATCTTCAATTGAGCTCCTATAAATTACCATTTCTCGTGTTATGAAGGATTCCAAGGAAGGAACGTAGCAAGAAAATGTAAATTTTAAGACGCTCTTATGAAAATTTTATGAATAAATATATAAATTATATTAATTCTCCTAATTTGAGCTGTTACTGATTCCCTTGTTTTACGTTTTCAATGTGTCTCTTGCTATTTTTGCTTCTCTCCTTAAATTATTTTGTATTTATGTTTTGTTAATTTTTAGGGTTCCGTACCTCAAAAGGAAAAAAGGAATCCTTATAGGATCATTTTGTTGTCCGTCTGTCCGTCTGCCAGCCCTCTTTTCTCATAAACGCGAGGAGGTATCGAGATCAAATTCACATCATATAGATACTCAAGTTCGTAACTTCTTGGAGCCGCAATATAGATCAAACTTCTAAGTCAACGCAATCAAAAGTTACAGAGGTTTATGCCCTTTTTTTTAATTTCCAAGGGACATGCACACAAAACCTATAGTTCCCGTTAACCTTGAATCATGAAATTTGGCAAGAAACAAGGTCTTATAATTATATGATTAATAAAATATTTAGTTACGGAAACCTCGTTGCGCGAGTCTGACTCGCACTTGACGTTTTATTCATAGTGCTAATGCTACCTTCGCGGCGAGTAGGAGATAAATTCAAGCAGTCGTACATTTTGTATTTTGTCGGTTGCCAGTTTTTTCTCGATACCTCTCATAGCTCCCAGAGTAATAATATTATCGACAAGCTACAATAAACGATGTGCAAATCTCTCATTCCCACGATGTGATCAGTGTAATATATTGATTTGTTTTCTTCTAACGAGCGGTACTAATGCAGATGCAACCTGCATTTTTAATCAGCCAGCCTTTGTTGTGTAATTAATTTTATAGGCTTATTGGTTGGCTAAAGTTATTTGAAAGAAAATCTGTCAAAATTGTGCAGAACTATTACAAAAAAATGTTTATTGTACACCAGTAAAACAACATCACTAAGAGACTAAGACAAGTACAATGGGTGGTCTTTTTAGAAGAATCAAAGCTCCTGAGAAACACATTTTGCAAAGTTGTTTAATAATAGGATTGATTTAGTAGTAGAATAATTAGATGAATTATTCATCTAAATATTCTATAACATTTTCTTAATACTCCGAAAGAATATGAATAAAGAAAATGCTTCTATGAAAATCATACGTGTGCCTATTTTTATGTTGGAAGGGATGACCATATTACGTAAAAATACAAGCACCCATGCAAATGTAATGTAAATGTAATATCATATAATGTAATGTAAACTATGTAAATTTATGGAAACAATAACAAACAGTCGATAAATAGAACAATAGAATCCACACACACCTTATCCAGACAGAAATCAACAAAGTGGTTAATATTAGCAGCACCGTCCATATTTACGCCAACTAATTATTTATTCTAATATTGAACCGTGAACATGTCACCCAGATCTTCATGATCAAAACAATATGACATGGTACAGACGATGTAGATACCGCAACTGAAGATGAACAAAATGCTTAAGAACTAGATTTATTTTTAACAGAGAGAATTTCAATCAAATAATGAAAACAAATTAGAACTGGTATTTTTAATTGAAACAATTGAGCTAGCTGCAGACTGTTGCAAATAATCTACAGGTGGCTCAACTGATCCTTAACAATACCAGTTGAAACCGTCCCCAAGAAGCTGACTGCAATGTTCCATATAAGATTAAAAACCTAAAAAACTGATTGTAAAATGCCTTGACGTTTTAATATGAAATTAGAAATGCAAAACTATCTATGACAAATATGACAATCAACATAAAAAACAACACTTCAGACATTCAGAGAATGAATGAATGAAATAGTTTGAATGAAATAATTGAATAGAGAACTATTTACAAATACTTTATTGAAGAAAATAATCTGTAAAACTGATTTTGTCATGGAACAAGACTTTCAAGTTTTTGTCGGTGTCCTTAAACATGAGCCGCTAAGTTCGAATAGTGGGGAATGAAATAAGATAGAAAATCACGTATAACACGAACATTAATAATGCATTATACTGGCAGGCAGGTGGACATCATTGAAATAACAATTGATCGGAGACTTACTAGAGCTTTTTGACTCCAAGATTCGAGAGACGAGCGATTTTCAAAATACAGGTTGTAATTAGCGATAGTGTAGATTTTAGATTTGACTGACGCATCTGATTGAGTAGTTACGTATCTACCTACCTACCTATTTGTAGAGACAATAATTATTGTTTGACGGTGAAATGAAAAGTAGGTAGGTATAAGTCATAAAATTTATTGTTAAATATGACATTAGAGTAAGTATGTAGGTACAGTGCGCGTCAGAATTAAGTATCCCCCTTGTCTACAAGATATTTTCTAACTTCTATTCGCTTGTGACTAATTTTTAATGCAAAAACTTATCAAGCCGCTAAGGATCGAACCACCCACCCTTTATATGGAGACTCGAATTCTCGGCATTAGATCAACTGAGCTATTTAGCTGTTGGAACAATGCGTCCAATTTTGTCTATCGGTCTAATTATTTTAATGCCAAGTCTTACATTTTTTTTATGGATGCGGGTAGGGTTTGACTTTGTCGTTTGTAGCGAACAAAGTAATTGTCACTCGTCTTATTCCGTGTGGTTTGCTTTGTGCATATTTAGCGAGAGATCGAAATATTGTTACCAATGTTCTTTCGTTGTAAACAAATTATTTTTGATTAAAATATCACAATCTATTTTAAAAAACCTTTCACTGCTTACAGATATTATTTGTTATTATGGTTTATCAAAACAATTATTTCGTTATAATATCATAGATTTATACGTAGTAGTTATTGTATAAAATTGTAGACATAATTATAGAATATTCTTTTTTGTAATTTTTGTTTTTTTTTTCATTAACTTGCAACTAAGCCTATAAAGAATAATATCAATTAAAAATCTTACATTATTGCAAAAAAAATAGATAACAATTATTATAAAAAAAAGAAACACCGCTCACGAGATTCGAACCATGTCACTCTTATCTTGTCTTGCATTAATTTGCCGATTACTACCGCAAGGCCAAGTTGATACTTAGAGGCTATATCGAATTTTAAGTAAAGTTACCAAATTAAATGAAATTAAAATGAAACAATTTATACAAAAATTACATTTTAATGATACAGAACATATAATTTTTGTTGGAAACGTCAAAAATATGAAAAGAAAATGGAAAATTATAAAAAAACATGTAATTTTGATCACCCAATCTCCAACGATCGCTGACAGGATTTGAACCCACATACATTGAGATAGGGGGATACTTAATTGTGACGCGCACTGTACTTGTTTTTTTTTACTACCATCAATCCCTGATCAGACATCATAAAATAAGGAGTAGCTCAGGGATAATTTTTTGGATCACTTTTATTTACCTCTTTCAAGAGTCACGTCTACAAAGGTGTTTAATTTCAATTTTTATTATTTCGAACTTATCGAAATAATAAAAAACCATTCAAAATACCTTCTGAAATGAATACGATTTATAAAATTATTTGTTCAAGTAACTACTTGTCGAGCTTTCTTTATACCTTGTTCCCCAACATATCGAGCTAAGCTTTGCCCTGATTGACAGCCGAAGCGCCACCAGCATTGTTAGACCTTCCTTTCCCCTCAAAGCCTTCCTCTAACATATCCAACAAGAGTAGATACTTGCCACCACGGAGCTTTTCCTAGAATGGCCTGGTAGAGCAACAACTATTAAACGTCGATAGTTGCTTCCTAATGTTAATACTGAATTTAGAGTTGGGATAGTTACGTTGCTGAAGACATCATTAAATTAGTCGAAAAGTCTTTGTCATTGATCTGTTTTAAAAACAGTTTCAAAGATCAACGAATCTTTTATTCCATTATCTTGATCCGATCATCTCTTTTTTTCATGATAAAATGTGCCTGCCACAAACTGACTGCGTCATAATACCTACATATTATGGTACTTAACTTCGTGTCATTTCATTTTACAACAGGTAAAAAAAGATACCAGTAATTAGCGATAGTAGGAAAGAAGGTCGGTATTTCACGAACCGAGAGTCAGGATCAATTTTATATAGAAGTAGTTCCTTTACATCCATGAAAGGTTTGGTCTTACTTTTTCCAGTGCTATCAATGTAATTAATTGATAGCGGAAAACTAAAAAAAAGCTGTAAGCTAACGGCTGTATCAGAAGCCAATGTAAAGCCGGCAAATAACATCCCTATCAGAATTAAACATTTAAATATGATTCGTGAAACTTATGCAATTGTATTTGTAGCTAATGTGTGTCATTACATTTATTCGCACAGCTTTTAATTTGGTATTTGTATGTATGGCCTTGTCCCGTATTCGTTTGCATCTCTTGATCCTTATTAGTACCGGTGATGCTTGCTACAGTGCTACAGGCTTCATAGAGCCAGTAACATTTGTAAGATGTATGATGTATCTGGTAACACAACCTCTGCTTCGGAGATGCGCACAGCAGTGCCGATTAAATCTACCACCGAACTACGATCCCCAACCGGCATACCCAGCGTGGTGATAATGGGCACTATCCCCCATGTGATAAAAACCAATAAAGCGATTATCTGGGAGTGTGTGTAGTGTGTGTGTGGACCATTATAATGGTCCACAGCTGGACGCAGGCCTCTCCCAGATCAACTCAAATCTCAACTCAACAGCCTATAGGCTGTTGAGTTGAGATCGTGCTGAATTGATTTACTTTTTTAATTTTTATTTGTAATCATAACCTACCCTAGGACCTAAGACTTTTATTGTTTCACGTTTAAAAATAAATAAATTACAGGAAATTCAAATAAAAGTTACTTCTATACCTTTGTAGCACTGCACTGCACCGGTGTGATACTGTTATGTAATTAAACTTACATAATGTTATTTACATGTTCCGATGATGCTATGCAGCGTCTTAGGGAATGCAGGTGACGTCGAACATGGATTTACCTCAGGATGATGACCCCAAGTCATACATAATGTATAAATAGATTTTTCCGAGTTCCTGACATTCATTAGGAATTTTCAACAATTTTATACGTACGGTTGAAGAAGATGTTGTAGTTTTCGGTTTGTAACCCTGGGACCATATTCAGCTAAACATATCGCTTTAATAAGACAATGGTATTGTCATAGGAAGACGCATTTTGGCAATAGATGAAAGAAACTACAGGTAGAGAGACGCTCGTCAAAAGTTTCAATGAATCAATTAATATCTCCGTGCAAATGGCGCAGCACTCACTGTCTAGAGATTCTTTCATCTTAGGATGATACCTTTGCCATAGTAAAGCAATTGAGTTGGGCCCTGAAATTTTTCAACGAGCCTACACATTCGAAGACACTGTCAAATCAAACAAATTAAAACCCTTGTTTCTTACCAAATATCATGATACTTGGTCAACGAGTAGTAGGTTTTTGGTCCAGCGAGAACCAATTTTTTTTTGGGAATTAACAACAAATTTACGTTTTTAGGATTTTTTCCTTTACTCGTGCTACAAAACTTCTTCCATTGCCAATTTTTATGATTCTGGGTCAACGGGAAGTACCCGATAGCTTTTGTGTGCATGTGATTCCCTTGCATAATTCAGGGCATAAATGGCTGTAATATTTGATTGCCTTGACTTAAAAGTTTGATTTATATTGCGACTCCAAGCGGTTACGAACCTGAGTTTATGATGTGAATTTCAACTCGATACCTCCTGGGGGTTGACAGACGGGCAGACGGACTACAAAGTGATCCTATTTAAGGTTCTTTTTTTCTTTTTGAGGTACGAAACTGTCAAAATCGAAGTTTGAGATGTCTCGGCCAGAATGTAGACTGACCGTTCGAAGTTCCTCAAAACTTATCTAACCTCAACTCATACCTATAAATTATAACTTTAATCGAGTGTATATTTTTAATATTAAGATATTAGTTAATTTCTAAGAAATATTTAATAACTAAAAAAACTACTTTGACGGGACTGGAATCCGCATTTTTATGGATATTATTAAATTTCTTAGAATCTAAATAATTTTATTGATTTATTTGTTTAGAACAATGTCTAAGAACATAAGCATAGGTCGGGGGGTAACTTGAGTAAAAATTGTTACAGGAATCTATTCTGATAATAAGGGTGTTCACAGACCAAGGTACTCAGCTTTTTTATCTTACAAATCGGATGAAAATTTATTGATTTCTAGACAAAATAAAACAAAACATATTAATTAATAATACTTTTATTTATTGCAAAACCAAAATGTATTATGCAAGTTGTACTATTTACATTATTCAATTAAATAATATATTTACAAAACATTAAACTATTCCTTTGGAATGCACTGCATTTTATATTTGGACGGAATTGTTTTCCCTTATTTTATATAAAATCTATTTTAAATACAAACTTACGTAAAATACTGTAAATTCTTAAATTTGAGCTTAGAGCACAGCTAAAGTTACCTATAGCTCAAAAATTTATAAATGCATAGAAATAGGAAGAAATTGTCACAACACTTCAGTTCTTAAGACGAGATTTTTTTTTTAAATAAATACACATCAATCAAAATGTCTCGACTTGAATATGAAGAACTTAACCTATCAATTCAGTTACGTACTGGCCGAGTCATAACAAATCATGTACGTGACGACCGTCTTGATGGGCCTAAGCGAGTCAGTATAGTCAGATTCAGGATCAATCCTCAATGATACGTAGTGGTTCGTCCTTAGAGCAAAAGGTTCTCAGTAAAACAACGTTCGCAACGCGATTTCTCATGGGAGCGAAACGTCCTCAATTGAAAAAGTAATGTCTTTACAAAGTGAAATGACTTTTCTGTCAAACGACAGATGCTTTAAATAGTCACGGAAGTAGAGCGTCCTCAATTGAAAACGCGATCCAAACAAATGAACAAATGCTTTTTTTAGTGTTTGTTTTTGAAAAAACTGAACACTAAATGAAATATTAAACTTGATTACTTTAAAAACAATGGTTGAAATAACCTGCGGACATAAGTTGCTACAATGATGTTTGACAAACAATATCATAGAAGATTACTTGTAAAAAGTTTATGGAAAAAGTCTCAAAACCTTAAAAGTATTTATTGTATTTATATCAGGAATAATAAATTATCATACACATAAATTACATAATAAATGTATCTAGTGCAAAGTTGGTCATAACTCGGTCAACATTTAATTGAGCCATAAAAAACCTAACTAAACTAATCTTAAATTAGTTAAGCTCCTAATACTAAGTAACCATAGCCCTATCGGTAGGTGGTATAGGGACCATGTAAGTGAACCGTTGGTTGTAGTCCGGCATCTTTAGGGTGGTATCGGACCACGGAGGACTGGGGTTCCACCGGTCGATGCCGTCTGTGTCTTCCGGGCCGAGCCGCATGCGCTTTGCACTGGGGTATTCTAGAGCTGATGAAAAAGAAACAGATTAGAAAACCAGGTAAATATTCTTATGATATAGCAAAGAAAGAATGCAACACAATTAAAAAGTACGTGACAAATAACCAAAATCTAGACATATTAAATGGCAGAGTAGATTCAGACGACTTTAAGACCTCTAGACCACTGAGCTTCGAGTTTTCGCAGCCAAGCCAAGTTTGGAGAGAAACATGCGACGCTTGGCTGGCAGGACAATTTTAACTGACATATATTTTTTATTTTAAATTCATAATAGGTACTTCAACAGCATAAACACTCTATTAAAGAAACATTTTTCATCCCCTTAGGAAACATCTCGTCAAAAATATACAGAAAATTTGTTATAACAAACAATATTAACACCCACCTTCAACAGCCGTGCTTGTACAAGGTTCCTGGACATGATAGTTGACACGTGGATACTGTTCATAGTACTCCCTCTTTCCATGGTAAGGGTACATGTACATACTGCTATTTACCACCACTTCTGGAGGGGCTTCGTAGTGGTGGGGAGATCTGATGACAAAACACACGTAACTTAATACTTAGGCCCGTATTATGATCTATGCTTAAGTAACGTTTATGCCATAGAAAAGCGTTATTCAAGCTTAGATCGATGACTGAGGAAGCTTTCATAACACGGGCCTAAGAATATATATAATAGATAATATATACAATATTGTATCTCCCCAAAAGTTGACCGAGTCGTAGCAAACAACCAGGGGTCAAATTCTGCTAAACAACCACTTTACTGTGACGTCGCAGAATCATCGTATGAAAAAATCAACTTTAGATGACACTTTTGATACGCGCGAGTTTTGTTGTAGAAGCGTAACATTGCCCTTTATAAGGTACATTTATCTTTATACATTATCATGAATACATTTCATATGCGTGACATAAAACAAATCGTACGACCTTGTCGTACCTACGTTTATTTGAAACAACCAATTTACCGAGATAAATGTGTGAATTGTATGGTAATCGAAAGCATACTATAGCTTTTTGTTTTGTTGATTCGGATGTGAAAAATTGAGTGCCTTCGTGATTTGAAATACTGAGTGTGACATAGCATTGAGCTGAAACTGGATATTTCTGGTATAGTTAGGAAACACTCTTAAAATTAGTGTTTTACCTATATACCTACTGAAAACGAGTTAAGTTGATTTGATGATATAGATTTTGGAATTGAATTGGTAACCACGTTAGAAACTAAGGCCCTTAATATGAAAGCGTACTCAGTCATTTATGTATCTATGCTTGATAAACGCTTTAAACGGCATACCTAAGCGTTACTTTAGCACAGATCGATGACTGAGTACGCTTCCATTTACACGACATTAGTTTTTAGGTCTTAAACATATATTTATAGCAAAACGAGTTGAAGAGTCAGATATAGCAACGGAAAAAAAAATCAAAATCATCTCCTAACTTTTCCGTTTCCTAGCATTATTAATAAAATATCCTATACTTTCATGGTTCTCACCTTTCTTCACTTATCGTAGAACCAGGAGAATGCGTCGAATAATCCACTGCTCTCTCATACACCCTTTCACAGCCAAACTCGTCCTTCTGCACATACGAAGACACGTGGTATCCACTGTAGTCTAGCTCCTGGTTCTCCACGTAATACTCCTGGTACTCCTGGTACTGGTCTCGTCTGAAGAACTTCTGGCAACGAGGGTCAAGCATCCCGCAGGGTTGGTTCTGGTAGCCGTAGTATTGGTAGAGCCAGGAGTTGGCCAGCATTATTTGAGCTTCTTCTTCGCTGTTGGTGATAGAGGATTTTGTATGGTCAGAAAAATATGTTATTCGATGGTATATTTTGATTTTGTTTGTATTTTTGGAACGCAAAAAAAGCAATTTCTGAATAGTAATAGTTCGGTTTTTTTGGTATAAATAAGAGCCTTTCAAAAAAAACTGATTTTGTAAATCAAAAGTCTAATTAGCTAGACAGTAAATTAAAATTTCATCCTCGTAATTAAAAGCAAGTCTTTGAACATTTATTTTTGTGAGCAAAAAACACCAAAATTTGAACGGTTCGTTCTCAAATTCTGTGCAGATGGTGCTGTGTGCTAGATCTGGAATAACTTACAGGCTTCTTTTAATTCAAAAAACGTGCGAAATTTTGGGCTGGACCAAATAGTATAATGATATTGGAACTGCTATTTAGGACTTACAAAACCCTTACCTTAGCACCTGATTGGTTGCCACAATGAACTGCCTAGGCGCGTCGGCAGCGTCTTTCACTTGTAGCACCATGTGTATCCAAATGAATTCGCCGCTCCTTTGCTGAAGTTTCACCAGCAGTATGCAGCATTTGTCTTGCTCTGATTGGGTTACTGGGAAATAAAAAATACTAACAATGACAAAATCAATTATAATCACAGGCATTATTTACTGCCCATACTCAACTTATACATTTGAAAAGAAACACATTCTTTTTAAATTGTTTGACAGCACTTGTACAATAAAATGGCAATCGAATAACTACATAATGTCAATGTCCAGCTGTGGACTTGTTGAAGATGTGTGTGGGTACAATAAGAACGCAGATCAAAAAAAAGTGCGACATAATAGGGGGAAATGCAGGGAAAATAATTGTAAAGTCAGTCTACAATATTGTCGAGTTATTACAAAAGAGTTTTGCTAAAAAATTTACAGCTTGTACAAGGCTCACGATGACTCGGTCAACGTGTGAATACGCAATGAGACATGATAAAGTATATAGTTAAAGAATTCAAAGCTTTTTAGTACAAAACTATAGATACTTACTTAGCCTATGCTTGCTCTGCGCCTCCCTCAGACTGTCCCAGTGCATTAATTGGTACCAGGAGACGTCCGCCAGCTCAGACTTCTTCCAGCCTAGGTACCATTCACCGCTGGAACAAAAAGTTTTTACTAAGTAAAATGTTACAGTGCAAGTTAGAAGTTAGGGGCTTTTGGTCGAAGCAACGACTTCTTCTACGAAGTTGTCTTCCTATTATGTATTGTACAAGTATTTTGGACATGATATTATTCGAATCCACGGACTTTAAAAATACTCTACACTTACGATTACAATAAAAGATGAAATTCGAATGAGACTAACGCCCGAATACTTAAACGCAAATCAGACATAAGCACGTCTCAAGTGATTTTTGACAGATTTTCATAGAAAACTGTGAAAATATCGCGACTTGAGACGTCCTTAAATCTGAGATGCGTTTGAGTATTTGGGGGTTAATTGTTTGTACACATATCATATGCCTAAAAAAAAAATTGCATATTAAAATTATCCTAGTCTGTCAAATATGTCATCACAAAGGTGTGATGACATATTTGACAGACTAGGCTTAATCTACCCATGACTCTGGCAACATGGTGTGTGGATGGACCCATAAATAATAAGCTCAAACACACATCATCAGCCACAAATTAAACAGATCTAAATAAAATTTATTCATAAGTTGAACAATACCTAAATTCAATCAATCAATCAATACTTAAAAACAATACCTTAATGAATACCAACATATTTCGAACTTCAACTATAGCACGTAGATTTATTTAGGAAAGCGAGAAACCTAGATAAATTATTTATAGACCGACCTAAGGCATGCATAAGATATTCTATGGTAAAGATATTAGATAAATCTACACAAGCGTACGCAGTAGATTTGGTCTTTACCTTCACTATTTAAGGTACTTATCTAAATGTAACAAATTTACTCACGTAATGCTAGCAAACCAACATAAAAGTAAGTAAGAAATAAAATAAGTCCTAAAAAAATTCGATTTTCGAACGGCGCTAGAGCCGTAAGAGGTGCCAAAGATTTTCGACTACACCGACTAAGATTTCTTGGCTTAGTTGGTTAGAGCACACCCGTACTGAGGATTGGGCGCAGGTTCGAATCCTGCCGAAATCGAAAATTTTTGGTACTTATTTAATTTCTTAGAGATTTCCCAGAGTGCGAGGGATTACACACTATAATACAAAAACCTTAAAATAGTAAGTAGTTACATTACCTATAGGAAGTCAAATTTTAAAGTTTGAAACAGTAATTTTTTGGGTTACAGATAATTTAAAGTGGGTCTTAAATTTAATATTACATGCAAACTTTTAGTTACAATTTTTATTTTGACTTGAGATGATCACATTCACTTTCAAATTAAATTTAAATTAATAACTTAGTTCGTTATCTCGTTAAGGCTCTTTTCAGAACATAGATCAATTAATCTTAGTCCACAGATTAAATTAGAAAACGGTTATTGAATGAAGTCTAAAGTAAAAATAATATAACTCATAGTCTGTATGTTACATTATTAAAAAATATTGGATCGGTACATATTGTTTCTTTTGTAAATCAAACAGAAAATGACAAGGACGAAGCGCGGCAAAGTTTGATAGGAGGGGCTCGTGAGGTCACGCCGTGCTAAAAAGTATCGCACAGCGCGGCGTAAAGTCACGCGGAACTTTAATTGACTATATCTCAATTTTTTTAATTGACAAAAATACGTGCCCAATATCTTCTGATAATCTAACTGACGGACTAATTAGTTTTTTTAGGACACTAACCTATTGTCTCAATTGTAAATACTAGTTCTAATGGTCCCATCGGATGATATGATCAGAATGATTCGCGTAAAAAATTGTATGGAATAAAATTAGCTACGTAATGTGACGCGACGAAACGGGAACCATTCATCAGTTTGTGGTTGCGTCTGATCACTCTCAATGATCTTTCTCAATGGATCATTGATCCGTTGCAACTGCTTAGTTTTAATTCTTTGATTGTATTTTTCTTTGTTAATAAAGACTCATAAATGGCTTGTACACTTACTTAGCATCAATATGTAGTATTTTCATATCCATGGCATGTACAGTGGTGAACACATTGGTGGCACCGTGCACCACACACTCGCGGGTCTCGGGCATGGCGAGTGGTGTGCACTGAGCTAGGAACACTGGCTCGTTGCGACTGCACAGGGGGAGGTAGGACACGTAGTGGCCTCTTACAAGTACTACCTGGGAATATTATTTGCTTGTTAGATTGTTGATATTCTGTAGAATCACATCATCATCATCAATCATGAGGTGCAAAGTTATAAAGCAGAACAAAACTTGGTAAGGTGGAATTGCTCAAGACAAATCAATATATATATAAAACACTGTCATAGAATATCATATGGAATTATTTCGTGTGTTTTTTATAATTTAACTAACTATACCCTAGCTAAACTCGATTTAGAAAGTTTGTAAAAAAACCATGTCACAAATTACTAAAACTCAGTTGCTGGGCGTCGAGTTTCAGATATAATTTTATGCAATATTAATTGAAGGAAGGCTCTCAAACCGTCACGTACAATTGCGTTTAAAAAACACGCAACAGAGTGAATTTTAGGTTAAGAATGGGCGTTTTTTTAACAAACATTCTACGAGTTTGGCTATTGTAGTAAGATTTGGTGGCATTCGATTTATTTTTCTTACTTTTTGGTCGCCAAATCGCATCTGCCTCCTCGCATTCCTAGACACATTCATCCGGCAGAAGAAATGCCTATTCTTTGGTAGATTCTCAGGCTCTCCATTACCGCGGTTCAGCTCCAACTGTACCGTCTGGTGGTCCTGTCTGTCTATTATGTCATATACACTATCGCCGTGGATGAGTAGGTCCTCCTAGAATACAACATTTCATGAAATTGTCTAGTTTATTGAGGTTTATTTTGGGAAAGAAGCAGTTAAAAAACTATCTAGTTTTTGAGGTTTATTTTGGGAAAAAAGCAGCTAAAAACTGTCTAGTTTTTTGGGGTTTATTTTGGGAAAGAAAAAGCTAAAAAACTATCTAGTTTTTTAGGTTTTTTTTGGGAAAGAAGCAGCTAAAAAACTATCTAGTTTTTTGAGGTTTATTTTGGAAAAGAAGCAGCTAAAACCATCTAGTTTTTTGAGGTTTATTTTGGGAAAGAAGCAGCTATGTCATAAAACTACTTACATGCTTGTACAATTTTAGTATTCATTTACTTTTAAACGAACTCTGCACGTTACAAAAACAAAGCTATGCGCTAAGTGTAGGTCGTATTGTATATACACTTACTTAGATTCAATGGTACTAACTATTCGGTTGTCTGGGAGAAATCGCTCCGCGAAGACCGCCCAATATGGCTTATTCAATAGAAACCGTATTTATTTGTATATTATTTCTAAGTTAAGTGTGCAATAAAGTATTTTTGTATCTTTTTATCTATCAATTATTTCGAGCATTTGGATATATTAGAGATTTTGGGCTCAAAATAAACTTAATAATTCCAAATGCTTTTAAAGTACCTACTAATGATTAAATTTATCATGGTACACCATAAAACAATTGAACAAGTGATTGCAATAGTGACATAGAATACAATGGTGACATAGAAAATGGTACCTAAGTTAGATTTCCGCTAGTTTTATTCTTCTGTAGTAGGTACACAAAAAAAGCTAAAATATACCCGATAAAATGATTAAAACATTTAATTTCCATAAAATTAGATAACGATTTTAAGGAAAAAACCTTACTTGTGAGCAAAAACACAATAAATAAGGGGAAACTAACTACCCAAGGCGTTAGTAACAAAAATAATTTCAATAACTTCAGTTACAATGAGGTATCACTTACAAAGCAATGTCGCTTATCTTACCATAGAATGTCCCAAGTACTCGGCAGCATTTTCCGAAATGTACAGTAGTTTCCCGTTCTGTGTCATCATCATCATAAAACCATTCATTGCCTGAAAACAATGTAAATGTGAGTTACTTGGTTTATTGCTTTTGTTATATGTACACTAGGTCATTTGGTATACGTTGTCGGTATTGTATCCATTGGTATTACGGAATACTTTCAGCACAGTTTTAACAGCTTGTTTATAACGCACATTGAAGTATTTTTTTTATACATAACTTAAACGTTAAAAAAAACCGAAACATAATTTTAGCGATAAGAAACTTGAACTTAAAACTGATCTGAATTTGAAATTCATAAGATAAATAAAGAAAATTACAATCAAATGATAGAATTAAATTAAAACTAGTATTTACAATTGAAACAATTGAGCTAACTGCAGACTGTTGCAAACAAGGTTGTTTGTTTGCAACAGTCTGCATATAATTATCATTAGATAAATATCAATACATGCGATCAACACTCTAAATTTATCAAATTTTTTGAACTCAGCCCCTATTATCATTTATTCCATACTCCGTTGTTCAAATCCATTACTTCCATCGAATACCGTAGGTAATCAGAAAAATTGTTCTCACCAATCTTCCTAACACAACTCTCTGAAAAAGTAGCTTCATTAATTTCCCGACCGGTCGTAAACATGAAAAATATACTAACCTTAGAAAATCCGATATTGGGCGTAGGGCTCGCTTGTTCTTGATACTGATAACTAAAGTCGTGACTCTTGAACACTAAAACGGAAAGAAACACCAAGTTATGGGTGAAGTTATAGCAACAGAAGATAAGATAGCAAGCTAAATGCATTTTAAACGTCTTAATACGCGTTTTCGTGACCAAAGGTGAGCTGACAAAAAGTTTTCGAGAGCACTGATTTAGGATAAAGGATGAACGTGATGAGTTTGAAGATTTGGACCGTGGACATGGGAAAACACGGATAAGAAGATGGGTGAAAAGGCTTTGTCTACCAACGAAGACGAACACTTGGGTGTAGTAGACTACGATGTTAATAAAAGATAAAACTGTTTATGTTCAGTGCACGTTTTATCAATATAGAGCTTGATATCTGTTATTATTGTAACACCAGCAAAATAAACGGGGTACATGTTTTGATACTAGAAATTGTCATAAGATCCTTGCACACAACATGTAACAAATGAATAAATGATTCTAATGATTCTAATATAGTCGAAAATAAAAAAGAGAGTTCCCTTGCTACTTTTTGGGTGCTAGACATTGTGTCTAAAGCAAAACAAGTGACGACCTCTGTGGCGCGGTGGGCGAAGGTCCGCCTGCGACGCAGGAGGTTGCGGGTTCGATTCAGTTATCTAGTACCCATAACACAAGCTCTGCTTAGCTTAGGACTAGATAATGCTGTGTGAATTGTCCGGCATTATTATTTATTATGTTGTTTATGTTTCTCCGTCAATTATAGTTCGATGATTCTTTTACTTTCGTACTATTTTTGTATTAAAGTACTATTATTTTACTATTTTTGCTTTTATACCTCGAGATTAATCCTGAAATTATCCTCGAAATAATCAAGAGTGATCACTGCTTGTCACAAACGAAAAAAAAGAGCATAAGTATCCAATATAAAGAAGATCGAAGACAGTTTTTTTTCAAAAGATTTACATTCGTATGCGGGGCAATTACGTGGTCTTAAACAAACCTTGTTGGAAGTAGTTCATCTTCCTCACATAGACGCAGACGAGGGCCATCAGCTGCAGCTGCGACAGCCTCTGTCTGGTAGACGGTGGGAGCGGCAGCAGGTCTCGTAGATTGGAGATCTCTGCGTTGATGAGGTCGCGCCGCATCTTGCTCGCTCCTTTCGTGGATTTTGTTGGCTCAAATCTGTTTGGGTGATAATGAGTATATTTCTGTCAGAATGTTCATCGAAAGGTAAGCATATTTTCAAAGGTTTTATTTGCGGCCGCTCACACCATACGACGTGTGAGGGATGTGGTGTGTTTCAAAAGTCAAAGGTATCGTTTTGGAAATTTCAGAGCAAAAATGATGAACATTTTACGTAGCATGTAACTTGCTCAAAGTATCAAAGCTTTGCGACATGGACACCAAGTTACTAGTGTGTGTGGTATCCTAACTGTTGAAACACAAGTCAACAAACCAACTGTTTTATTCCCTACCCTCGAATACACATATTATATAGCCAGGATACCAGAGTGTGCACTACTTATGCATTTTTTTGGAATTTCGGACATAGTTGTCAACATAGAAAACGTTCAAACCATGATTTAACATTTGTAGATCAAACAAACAATTACCTGCGACAGGAATCAAACCTTTCTGAATTTCGGTACGAAGTTTTGCTTTTTATGTCAAAGTAGACTTCGAAACAGGAGGTTCAATTTTCATTGATTGCCACTTAAGGTCCCACGTGGTTCCCCCACTAAACTCTGAATAGGGAAAACTTTACTTTCCCACAAACTGTCTATTCCTAAACGTTTGTAAATGTTTCTAGGATCCACACAATGTGCGGATACGGGGTTCCGGACGGCGGCGGCTTTGACATTTACATAACGATCTCTGTTTTAACGCCGGCCAGCGATTTGCTGAGCTTAAGCGGAATTAAGGCGGAAATTGGCGATTAGAATTTTATTGATAGATTTTGCATTGAGCGCCATTTGATGGGAATATGTAATTACTGGCTACTGCCCGCGGCTTTGCATGCGTTTTTCTATATAATATGTAAGTAAAATAATGCTGGAAAATTCACTCAGCATTATCTAGCCCCAAGCTAAGCAGAGCTTGTGTTAAGGGTACTAGATAACGTAATATTAATTAACTAATAACGTAATACAATACATAAATAGATATTTTTTTATTATACATAGAAAACGACCAGAATTCCCTGAACAAATGTCTGCAAATCGTAGTACACACATTTGTCCCGAGGAGGGAATCGAACCCGCAACCTCATGTGTCGCAGGCAGACCTTCGCCCACCGCGTCACATCGGTCGTCATTATATATTATATATTTATATATACATATCTATATTTATTTGTTACATGACTGAATCATGCATGACTAGTCCTGGTAATGTTTAGGTTGCTGTCAAACTAAACAAAACAAATTATGTTTGATGACGAACTTGAAGGGGAAGGGAAATTAAAGTACATACATAGATTTCAAGGAATTAAGAAACACGAATTTTGCTTTTTATTAAAGTGAATAAGTATTATCTCATGCCAGCTTAAGCCAAAAATCTAAAAATTGCGATCGTAAGTGTTCTCAGGCTCAGTTGGATATAGAACGCAAGGTGCCATGCCGGATCAAGTCCCGTCGGAAGCGAAATTATTGAGATATAACTTCTTAGATATTGAACCTATTCAAGGTTATAGCTACTTACAGGCCATTGGAATAGATTTGAATTTGAAACGTGAACAAATTAAGCGAAAGATAGCGAAGAAGATTAAACCAAAGAGAATAGTCTTCATAGATCTGTTACACATAAAATTACCACACATTTTATGTGTAACAGATCTATGAAGACTATTCTCTTTGGTTTAATCTTCTGTGCTGCCCAAGCAGCCTTTACACTAAAGGTGGAAGCGCACTACGCGTCCGTGGAACTGCGCGGCCGCGGCCCGTGAACTTAGAACAAATGACGAAAAAAGCCGCGCGGCTTATTTGGTGATTTGTTCTGACTTGACATAAATTGCCGCGGCCGTGCAGTTCCGCCGTCGAGTACGTTTGCACTCTTATGGCTTATTGCAATTCAATTTTTTATTTTACCTTTAGAACAATTTTTTTTTACCACAATCTTACATGCAGAAAACGACGATATGGCCGACGGTGTACAACGAAGGTCTAGAAGACTTTTAAAATTAAAATCGAATGTCGTTGATGCTATAAAACATTTAAAAAAACCATCAATCGATAAACAGACGCTAAAAGCACTACTTTCCCTCATCAATATCCCGAAAACAAACAATCACTCAATACCAATTCAATCAAATTAATAACAAAGTACCCATCGTTCCCACAATAAAGGCTAACGATCGAAAAAAAAATCTAATCAGCCAGTAAGAAAAGAAAAAAGGAAAGGAGGTTTTAAAGGACTGCCCGGGAGATCAAAGAGGCCGACGGCACGGGTGCGCGGGCGCAGGTTGTCGGACATGCGTTTTATCATTCAAACGGTGACGGAAAGACACTTCCTTCGACTTTTGAATTTTATTGGTGTTTTGATTATTTTTAAAGGGTGGGTTTATTGAGATTTTATGAGAATTTTTTTGATGTTAATCGGTAATGGTGGAGTGGGTGGGATTGGGTACTAACTTTATTCAAATTGCTTTATTCATTTACTGAAATGATTAAAAAAGCTTGGGACGAGTGTTGCTCCAACTCGAAAACTAACATTCTAACAAGGTAAAGGTTTCTTTTTTTTTTCTTTACTTTAACTTAAAAAGATTGAAGTGGACAAAAAATCAAAGTCATCACTTTATTCTAAGGTTTTTATTTATTATACTCTGGGTAATTTCTAAGAAATTAATAAATCCCAAAAATTTACGATCCCGACGGGATTCGAACCCGCACCTTCCCCTTCAGCGCAGGGGTGCTCTTTTTCCAACTAAGCTACGTGATCTTATCTAGCCGGCCCGAAAATCTTTGGGAGTTCTTTCGGCACTTACGCCGTCAGCGCCACCTACAGAGGAAACAATGAAGTTATCCAATTCTGCTCAAAGACCAAATTTACATTTAGTTCTTTGACGAGAGGTTTTGCCGTTGCTTGATTCTAAGGTTTTTATTTATTATACTCTGGGTAATTTCTAAGAAATTAATAAATCCCAAAAATTTACGATCCCGACGGGATTCGAACCCGCACCTTCCCCTTCAGCGCAGGGGTGCTCTTCGTGTGCTCCCGTCGGGATCGTAAATTTTTGGGATTTATTAATTTCTTAGAAATTACCCAGAGTATAATAAATAAAAACCTTAGAATCAAGCAACGGCAAAACCTCTCGTCAAAGAACTAAATGTAAATTTGGTCTTTGAGCAGAATTGGATAACTTCATTGTTTCCTCTGTAGGTGGCGCTGACGGCGTAAGTGCCGAAAGAACTCCCAAAGATTTTCGGGCCGGCTAGATAAGATCACGTAGCTTAGTTGGAAAAAGAGCACCCCTGCGCTGAAGGGGAAGGTGCGGGTTCGAATCCCGTCGGGATCGTAAATTTTTGGGATTTATTAATTTCTTAGAAATTACCCAGAGTATAATAAATAAAAACCTTAGAATCAAGCAACGGCAAAACCTCTCGTCAAAGAACTAAATGTAAATTTGGTCTTTGAGCAGAATTGGATAACTTCATTGTTTCCTCTGTAGGTGGCGCTGACGGCGTAAGTGCCGAAAGAACTCCCAAAGATTTTCGGGCCGGCTAGATAAGATCACGTAGCTTAGTTGGAAAAAGAGCACCCCTGCGCTGAAGGGGAAGGTGCGGGTTCGAATCCCGTCGGGATCGTAAATTTTTGGGATTTATTAATTTCTCATCACTTTATTTCCTAGTTTTACTTATGTAATCTGAGTTTTGTGACGTGTCCAAGAGTCCTGTAAGGTCTAAAGGAAATAAAGCACTTTGAATTTTGAATTTTGATCCAGGGACATATTTAAATATAACTGCTTTTTTTGTTTGACGACAATTAGAAGTGAGTTTTTCCGAGTTATACATACTTGGAAAAATAACAAATTCATTCATTCTTTTATTCATTACTAGCTACTGCTCGCGGCTTTGCACGCGATTTTCAAGTTACCTATGTCCGTCCCCTAGATATTGTTTACCTCCCTGTCAAATTTCATTATGATCCGTTCAGCCGTTTAGGCGTGTAAAGGTAACAGTCAGACAGAGCTACTTTTAAATATAAAATACTAGCAGCGCCTCGCGGTTTCACCCGTGTAGTTCCCGTTCCCGTAGGAATTCCGTGATAAAAATAACCTATGTTCTATTCCAGACTATAATCTATCTCTGTGCCAAATTTCATCCAGATCCGTTCAGCCGTTCTGGCGTGATTGAGTAACAAACATCCATTCATCTATCTATCCATCCATCCATCCAAACTTTGACATTTATAATATTAGTGGGATATATTGGTATGATTTAAACGAAACCAATGGCAAAGATATCTATATCACAGGCTTTACAAGTCTAGTTCAGATATTTAAGGTTAGCCAACTCAATCTACGCATACATTAATATGTAGATTTAAAGTATGTACTTAACTATTAGTTAAATTAAGAAAAATGATTGTCTTTGGTATTTTTTTTGTCTGTGTTTCTATGCAATAAATAAATTTCATTTCATTTTGACAATCCTTCATACGAAACAAAAAAAAATGTCTCGCAACGGGATACGAGTCTCTACCACCCGTTACGACCTTTACTTCCAAACGTCCACAAAGGTCAAATCGCTCTCTGATTGAGTTTTTTCCTCTGATATCAAATCGAGAATGTTAAAGGGACAGTCAGCCACAAAACCGACATTCCGTACATACGACGAGGTCATTTCACGGTGAATCCTATTGAAGCGTTAAAATTCTTCCGGAATACGTAAGAAGGTACATTAGAAATGATGAGTATAAGGTACCTGGACACGTGCGTGGAGAGGTTTTTTATTACTTTCAATAAAGCAAAAAAAAACCTAGCCCTCAATTAAGCAGATCTTAAATTATAGTTTTGGGTACTAACACACAAGCATGATACATAATTTCATTTATAAACTTCATATATTTATTCTATGATTTGAGTTTTGAGCTACGTTCGTAGTAAAAGACAATAAAACCGGTCAAGTGCGAGTCGGACTCGCGCACGAAGGAGCCCCCTTAAATATTTATTTTATTCGGTTTTTTAGTATTTCTTGTTATAACGGCAACAGAAATAGATCATCTGTGTTTTTTTTTAATTTCAACTGTCTAACTATCACGGTCATGAGATACAGCCTGGTGACAGACGGACAGCGGACTCTTAATAATAGGGTCCCGTTTTACCTTTTGGGTGCGAAACCCTAAAAAAACAGAATTATAAAGAAATAAGACATGCTCACTCAAGTCAAAATTAAAAAAGCTAAGCATAGCTTTTTTAAATTTTGACTGAATTTTTAAGTTATACCTTTGCAGTAGGCTCGATGATAGATGTATATGGAAGAAACTTTATTGCATTATAAAACAATTTAAAATAATTTATTATATGCTAAATAATGCTCAATCGGCGGAATTATTACTAAAAGCGATCTCTTGCAGTCAATCTTCTGATTTGTATTAAGGATGGTTTTGGTAAATTCGGTCGTTTGTTCATGCAGTAGTTTTTTGCTACGACTTCTATCTTATGTTCACTACTCGTTGTATTTTTCATAGATGCTGAAATTTCTCTGTGCCCGCCATAATTTGGATTGGGTTAGGTCGGATCGTGGACTTCATCAGACGGTTTCTTTCAAGCTTCAGGTTGATATTCAGAGAGACTTAAGTCTTATCAAAAAATTGAAACTTTCTATAAATTAAAGCGATTTTTAGTCTGTTTTGTTCAGTTTGTTTAATATTTAGCTAGGTTTGTTTTCAAATATTTATTTTGTAAAGTCCCTGTAACAAAAATATTAAACTTTATTTTTCAGTTTTAAATTTTGGAAAACTTATGTCAATACGACCACGAATACTTATTTATAAACAAGGATAAAGCGTAAAAACGTTGTAATGTAAAAAAATAAACCTTTGTAATGTCAAAGGAATAAAGTTGATAATTGATTGTTTATTCGGTGTTATTGCGCATTTTCAGTCGCCTGAAATGGTTAGCACGTTCGCCCCAAAACCTCTGCGAGCGTTCAAAGTAACATTAGGAAATAAATTTTTAGATAAAATTAAATTTAAAATTGCCGTGACATTTGCGGCATATGAATAGACCCGCCCAACTCAGCCCGTGGATGACGAAAGACGACTTAAGCGAGTCTAACAGAGGAGGGGCAGCAGTTTCCATCCATATTTAACACCTTCAATGCGATCCCCAACCCAGGTTTGCCCAGCGTGGGGTTTATAGCATGCCCCTTATGATATGAGCCAATAAAACGCTCATCAGGGAGGCTTTTGTCCACCCGTGGACTACACTGGCTATTAATTCTAATTTACGGAAACATTTTGCTTCAAAGAGAAAAGTTTCGTCAGACATAATCTTTTGAACATTGCTTTAAATCTCTTGAGCTTTTAAATTTCATAAAAAATGGCATTGTTTAGTATTTTTATATTAAATTGTAGACATTGTTTTATAAATGCGTATATTAGCGTAGTAATAGAATCGTAGATATTTATAAGGTATGTTATTCGGATTTACAGAATTTTATATTTTTATATTATTTTGTGTATTCATTTATTAACTTTTTAGGTATCTTCTTTGTATCTGTATGCACACGTATCCACTACTACAAACTTGTCTCTCTCTCCCAATAAGGTTTGCTGGAAGAGAACTCTTTTTAGGTTTAAGCTCGCCTTTGTGACACCTCTCTTGTTTTAAGGTTTAAAAACTTGTTTTTATTAGTACAATAAAGAATTATAAACACAATGCAGTATAACGAAGAAATAAATATACTATGGTACTCGAAAAATACGTCAAATCAATAATTACTGTTATTAAAATCATTTCTTGATCAATAGTTATCAACCAAGAAAAAAATGTTTTCATCAACTTAAAATAGGAGGCAATTTTTGCTAAATTCAGTAATAATACTTATAACTACTAGTCAGTAACTACTATCGCAAAAAGATTATTTTAAATTAAATACTAGGGTAATACTGAGAAATCCTTAAATGTTTCCAATAAGAAAATATGCAGGTAGATATTTTCTTGCTGGAAACATTTTTCTTTAAAGGGTACTTTAATTACGCGTATATTCAAAAGGTAGTTATTTATACAGAACATTACTTGAGTTACTAAAATGATAATTCATAGATAAGCACTCACCTCAAAAACATCTTGAATAAAACCAGAATATAAAACCGGCTAATAAACTTGAACACAAATTATCAGTCCATTATAAGTAAACCAAACACGACCACACAGTACGGCGGATCTACAAAACTAACGATAACTAAATAACAACCCTTCACACTAAACTAATGTCCAACGGCGACCATAAAAATAACCATAAACCGCACGTGTCGCTCATACTCAACACCTATACAACCACACACTGCGACAACCACATCACAATAAAAAAAAACAAACGTCAAAGTGTAACGCGTCAATTTATGCGTGAGCTTTTTATTAGAATGAGATTAGGTTCGATCCTGAAGCTCGGATACTTCCGTGCGCGCCCGCAACAGGGCATCGACTATAAAAAGCCACAAAGCCTCTCTTTCCCTCGAGCCTTCAGTTTCTTTTTGCTCGAAAAAACATGCGCTCGCGCCCTAACGAATCCCTACTCCCGACTGCTCCAATTTCGAAATGTAACTTTAAAACTGTCATTTTTAAAACTGGAATCGTTTAGTTTAAAAGTAAAAACTGGAAAACGGCTTCATTTGGAAGGTAATGAAACGTGCGGGAGCGAGACGGATAGACTTTTCATTTTTCCGTGAGAGCCTTGTTGTCTACGGGAAAGAAATGGAATGGCTGTGTAGCGTTCGGACGTTCAAAGTAATGAGTTCGAGGGAGATGACGGTAATGCGGTGTAATTATGAGTTGTTCGCGTAAACGAGACAAAAGTATGATGATCGTGGCAATGACAGTTATTGATATTGTCGTAATAAGCAGCGATTTGCGCTGAGCGGTGTGTTTGGCTGGGTCTGCGTTTGCGCATGTAACACACGTTAATTAGATTTTAATGATGAGCAATTGGGTTGAGATTTGCATTGCTAGTTTGTATGTTCCCTCATACATTATATCAAAGTGTATTTATTATGTATCATGTATAACTTTAGGTACCTAGGTTATTAAAAGATTTTTATCTTATTTTTAAACCACCTGTTCAGACTTTACTGATTATGTACCTGCTAAATGTAATATATTATATTAATTATGTTGTTATTTGTTGTCGCATAAAACAGGACAAGGAATTATTCTAGAAAGACCTAGAATAATTCCTAGTCCTGTTTAATGCGATTCCCTTTAGACCTTTAGATTCTGATACCCGAGTATAAAACGTCTGGTCGACGCCTTCACGACGCCGACGAAAATCCAAGGTTTTTTTCTTTAATTATTTGAACTCGAGAGTAAGGTATACGCTTGGAATTTCCTTGTCTCAATCCTACTATTAAAACTATAACCCTTAATGACTGCTACACCCACTTAAATCTAGTGGGTTTCAGCAGGTAAGATTGTATCGTATCGAGTTTCCCTCCTGGATACAGCCAACTATTCTGAGACCCAAATAAAAGTCCAGCTGATTCTGATGCCCAA
This sequence comes from Eupithecia exiguata, assembly GCA_947086465.1. Classification (NCBI taxonomy): domain Eukaryota; kingdom Metazoa; phylum Arthropoda; class Insecta; order Lepidoptera; family Geometridae; genus Eupithecia; species Eupithecia exiguata. Next base: position 4,659,851 of record OX352246.1, read on the forward strand.
ATAAAAGGTCTGGCTCACGAAGCCGCCGCAGATTTAGTGAGAGATGTACGGACACCCTCGGGGCGGCTCCCGGGCTACGCACGATAACCACTGTAATCTGATCATCACACGCTAATGTGGGAAAGTAAGTGGTTTTAGAAAATAATAAAAGTTTTATTTATCGCAAGATAAATTTGAAACGGGATATTTACCATGATATGATTTTTGAGTTTTTCAATATTTCGGCACAGTTTCATGCGCAATGATCACGGGATAACTGAAGGTAGTATAGACAAAAAAGTCATTCCGTGCATCACCCCTTTTCGGCTTAGTACACATGTTTTGTGGAACGCTGTACAATTATTTCTGTCCGTCAAACTAAATAATTATATTTTACAGCGTTCTAAAAAACATGTGTACTTTCTATGAAACGGTTCTAGGCGCGCACTTACCCTGAAGAAGTCCCTCGTTAAGGGATGAAACGTCTGTGTTCTTTCAACAAAATAAGGTTCGTAGTTAACCCGCTTACATTCGTAATGAATGTGTACTTTCAGCTTGAAGCGGCATAATCCGAAGACAGGGACCTTTTAGGCGCCCGGAACCATGTCTTTATTTATAAGGCAATGTCAACAATACACACGATTAAACATTAAGCTTTTTTGTTTATGCTTTTTGTAAATAGTCATTTGGTTTCTTTTAAGCACTCTTTTTCTTCATCTTTCTTTACTGAGGGGAGGGAAGGGCAGCAGCTCCCTTCTGTGTATTATTATACACCACCCCTACTGCGATCACCAATTTGCCTACCAAACGTGTTGGTTATAGCCAAAACCACCCCTCGTTTGGGGGAGGAACATAGGATCATGATGATGATTACGTTCATATATCTACAGTACGTGCCAAGTTAACTTCAACTCAGCACTGATGATGATAAAATCTAAAACGACCTGTTTAGCCCAAAATGAGGTCGCATCGAAAGCACCCCTTGTAGATAACGTCTCCAGATTCCTAGAACGGTACAGTCAGTGAAAACTACTAGAGGTAAACACATGGTCAAAAATGTATAAATATCATTAAGTTTTTAGACTTATGAATTTTATAAACGAGGTAAAGTTAATTTTGACTAGTATTTTAGATCAGTCAACAAAGGACTGTGGATAGAAAATTCAACTGTAAAGAATTTGACTTTGGGACTTTGTTTAGACAAACATAACTAAAAGTCCCTACTCTTAGTGGGTGAGCCCCAGAAGTTGGGAGACAAACAGCGGGTTTTTCATCCACTTGTTGTAATTTGACGTTTAAACTTTGACCTCTAGTGTGTTTACTTGTGTGTGGAGAAACCAAGACTTGGTTTCTAAAACAAAAAAGAAAAACCGGCTGAAAGAAACGCCCGTTTTTTTTGATTTTTTTTCTTACATCTCGGAAACGACGCGTCATTTAAATTTTTATTTACAATTTAAACAGTATAACTTTCACGTTTTATGGTTTCGAAATTGTCTAGCCTAAGCTGGAGCCAAGATAATAAAAATACTTTCGGGTACATTTCGAGATTTAAAAAAAAACTGTGAATTGATTAAAGAGCCTCACAGACTTACGCGGCCTGCAGTGGCGGTCAGTAGGTACTATTTGACGAGAAGGTGTTATCAAATTGTACTGACCGCCACCGCAGGCCGCGTCAGTCTGTGAGACCCATAATCCAGTCAATGGATCAGATTATCACCGGGTAAAATTGTCATCGTAAAAATCTGGGGTAACTTTGTCACCGCTTAAATTATTTTAAGATTGTCATAGGGCAAACAAAACAAAACCTGTCTTTTGCTTGAAAATAAAACAAGGAAAACCTATGTGTTAAAAACATTTGTAATGATAGATTTGCCCTATCTTTGGCATCTTTTTCTCTTTGGTCTAAACCCTACTTCATTTACCGAGGTACCGAGCGTACAGAACCCGATAATATCAGCCTAATAACGCGGTGCCTTTGTCTATTGTTTACATTAGGGTAGGTACGTGTCTTCATCGTGCCGCCTTTGGACCTCCCTGCTGTTACCAGTAACTACGTCGTCATTGTGGCGGTGGCCGTCGAGCTACAGGATGCTCTGTTCGCCTCTTAACAGAAGAATTTGATGATTGGAATACATTTTCGAAGACTTTTTGCGCGCGATGGTCCAAGTGATGATGATGATGAGGAAGCATCGGAAAACAATTCATCATTCGACATACATTTTATACCCATTTCATCACTTTCTCATATCATTCGCTCCAATTATTTTTGGTAACAGTCTGTCTGTTACCAAAAATAATTGGAGCGAGCGAGAATTGGAGGATTCTAAATTTACTATCTGTTAGTAAATTTAGAATTTATCATATTACTAGCTGCTCCCGCGCGCTTTTCAAGTATCCTATGTCCGTCCCCGGGATAATGAATGAATGAATGAACACTTTATTGTACAATAAAAATAAACATGAATAAATAATCTTATATCTAAAATAAACATAATACAGTACAAAAGGCGGCCTTATCGCTGAGAGCGATTTCTCCCAGGTAACCTTGATACCTAGGCGTGAAAAGGTAACAGACAGACAGAACTCTGTCTGTCTGTTACATTTCACTGTGTGTGTCTGTTACTTTCTAATTTATAATATTACAGTATAGATACATTATAATGTATTTAGATATTATGGAAATATGATATGAAAACCTTTAGCATTGCCTACGTAGGTACCCAGTTATACCTTTGACTCAAAGTCTTAGTCTGTCTTCCGGGTCTTGGAATATCAATCCAACACCCTGTACAATCAAAAGGGTGCGCACGCGTCGCAGTTTAGGGTGCGCGTGAGCAGCGCGCTAATGACGTCACCGGACATGCGCGTTGCGCGTTTGATCCGCCGCGCAGGTGGCTCCACCTGCGGGATTATCAAACGGTATTGTTTTAGTTGCCGGTCATTGATTAACTGATAAACTTTTTTGAACTGCTACGTGAGAGTTTAGTTAAGCTATATTTGAAAGGGATTATCTTATCGGGACTTAAAAAATTACCCTTTAGTATGTGTAGGTACTTACTATCCTATTAACAACACACGGTTCGTGGGTTAGGCCCCCGGTGTGTGACGCCCCCGTGGTGGAGGCACCCGATTTCGTTTTAGTGCGATTAAATGTATAAATTGAATATCTTTATCCAAAGTACAGTCTGATAGCAAAGTGTAGTGTAACCTATTATAGTAATTTTTTTTATAATTGTACACATGAAGTGATTCAAAGTCTTAGTTTTTTAATATACCTAATCTTTATTAGAAATGTCGGTGAAACAACTATTTGTTTAACTAGTAATATCACTTAAATAAGATGATTACTATGTAAGTAAGGTAATTATCCTATTCATTATTTTCATTTGCAGTTTGACTTACGCATTGTTTTTTAATTCATATTTTTCGTTTAAAAAGCAGAGCATACCTATACAATTACACTATAATTCAATTCAATTCAATTTATTTTATTTCGGTTGTTCACCATAATTGTTAGTACAAAGCAAACTACCTATACACTATGTTAGTAAACATAAAAACAGATTTCAATTAATAATAGCAAGCAATTTAAGCTAAAAACTTTTACCTTTAAGGCTGATCGTCACCGATCGTGCAGAAAATTTAAAATTTTAAATGCAAACTGCAAAATCGTTAAAAATTTCGACAAGTGACAATCAGCCCACTTAATTCCAGAAAAAAAGTTTCTGACAGTAAAGCTCCTTTTGAAATCTCACCAAAAACGATTCACTTTCACTCCCATAGTCTTTCCCATCCAAAAAAATCCTCATTTATCAACTTTAAACATTAACCCTGACTAAATTAACCAAACCTACAATTTTGTTATTAAAAATCTCGTCTACCATTTTTCAGTGAAGATCCTAAGGATTTTTGTAACCTTTTTGGGGTTTTAACAAATGTTTTGTTTTCGATGGGTTTTTAAAGATAGGGTTAAGGTTAAACATTCGTATTAATAAATCAGTTGTAAGATCGGTTTAAGCTATGTATTTTTACTTTTTGTTTCAATTCAAACCAATTAAATTTCCTGAGTTGACCTACACTTCATAGGCTACAGTGTTTAATTATTCACATGACGTACAAATGCAAGTAAACCATATTATTTTTTATTTACAACGTAGAATTTGCTTTTGCAATTTATTTGTTAAGCCTAAATTGAAAGATAATGAAGTAAGAATTTGGATTCCAAGGTTTTTGACAAGGCTTCCGTCAACTGGGACCGCTAGGTACTGGGACCGCGGTCCTATTCGCCGGATAGATTTAAGTTTATTATTTTTCTTCCGGCAATTGGGACCACTCTCGAAAGACGTGACTTGTACAGTCGTCGTCAGATAGGTACAGAACCGAAATAAATACCGACAATGTTTAAGTAAGCCTAATTCATTGAATAATAATTAATAATAGTTCCTGTCAGTTAAAAAAAATTCACTCCATGCGCTTAAACTGACTTCCTTCGACTGAAATGGCCGATTGCTGCTCTCAAATACAACATGTCAAATTGTTAACCTGTCATGGGTATGGCATTCCTTGATTATAAATGTAATTTTATTACAATAATACATAGATAAGATCATATGCACGAGAAGAGCAAGAAGAAAAGACATCGCTGAAAAACAGATTTAATTTTTTGTAAAACTACTGCAAACGTGTCTCACGGAATGGTATTTGCTTTATTTTGACCACGTACAATATTTTCTATTTAAGAAGTGTCAAACGTGAGTGTTTTCTTGGTATTTTATGATGAAATTCATATGAAGTAAAACAAGAGGTACGTTCCTATCAAAATAAACACGCAGAAAATCCCTTCCTCCCATGATGAAGAAGGGTTTATGTTAAAAAAATCTTATAGTCAATGGATATTCATTACCATTAAAGTTCGCAATAAGCATGCAGATTTCAAGGAATATATTCTGCTCCGTTTAGATGACTCACCGTATTTTCTGGAGACTAAGGATAACCTTAATTTCCATATTATCAAATCTCATGGGAACTTACGGCTATATGATTTGTGAATAAATAAAAGATGACCGCTTAAGCCTAATTATAGGGCAGAAGTTGTAAAATGAAAATAGTAGTAGTATCTCTGCTTCTGAGTTTTTTAACCGAATCAAACTATGAACAAAAAAACCGGTTAAGTGCGAGTCGGACTCGCGCACGAAGGGCTCCGTACCATTATCTATAAAAACGGCAAAAAATCACGTTTATTATATGGGATATTAAATATTTATTTTATTCTGTTTTTAGTATTTGTTCTTATACCGGCAACAGAAATACATCATCTGTGAAAATGACAACTGACTGTCTAACTATCACGGTTCATGAGATACAGCCTGGTGACAGACGGACAGTGAAGTCTTAGTAATAGGGTCCCGTTTTTACCCTTTGGGTACGAAACCCTAAAAATAATTAGAATAAATTCGACATTGGTAACTGTTCTTTAGTATTTGAGTAGCGTGAGATAACTATTTAACCTTTTGGTGGTAAAGATTAATAACTCGTTTTTTTTTAATCTGTATAAAAACAAAGTCATGTTAGTAACACCATTTACAACTCACGAATGGCTTGACTGATTTTAATGATCTTTGTTTTGTTGGATATGTCTCCGTCTCGGATAGAAGAATATCTAAATTAAAATACGAAAAATTCCCGAGGGGAAAATATATGAACAAAATTGGTTTCATTTTTCTTATGTAACGCGTTTCTGTTTCTAAAGCGGAACGAAGAAGTTTACCGGGCCAGCTATCCCTTAGCCAAACTCCTTGTAGAATTTTCGTAAACAAACCACGACACAATTATCTAAAGCTCACTTGTTTAGCGTCCAGTTTCAGATATAATTGTAAGCAATATTTAATGAAGGAAAGATCTCTAATCGATCAGTAATGCAAATTGCGTTGCTATAAAAGGGAGCGGCAACAGATAGAATTTTAGGTTAAGTATGAGCGGTTTGTTTACAAAATTTCTACAAGGAGTTTGGCTCAGGTTTTGTATAAAATGTCCAGCAGTGGACTGATATAGGCTGATGATGATGATGATTGTATAAAAAGTAGTTTGAGTAGTATTGATTTAAACAAAATGTATGCAAACTCTTAACCCGTACCAAGAAATTTAAAAAAAAACAAGATCCTCTGCACTTGCTTGACCTCAACCATCCTCCCACCATATAATTTAACCCTAAACCACTTACCAGACCAGTATCCAAGAACCGGAGAATTCCGTTCTAAAAGCCCTTGACCCTACAATTCCACCTGTTCCGATCCGACCTCTGATCTGATCACTGCAAAGGGCAGAACAGAGGAGGGAGGGAGGGTACTGCCCGTGATTTAATGCCCTACTCGCTAATTATGGCTTGCTCAAATTGTACCTTTCTCACGGAATTGGAAAGGTTACGTCGATCTTTGTTGGAGCTTAAGTAAGGGCTTAGTTGAGAATGATTGAAAAACAAAGAGATAGAGCTGCATTTTACTACGGCATCAATGATCTCTGATTGATTTAAATTGGTTGGGAAAATCAATGACCTAAGATTTTAGTCACTCATTTTGCAGACCAATTCAACGTTTTCACTGCTCTGCCGATACAGTGCGATGTGACTCGCACAGGGACTCGTCACGGCTACAAGTAGTAATATTATAACCCCATGTGCGTCGTGGGCACTGAAAGTGTTAAGTAAACTGAAATGGTAACATCACAGGACATGTCTTTAAGTAATTTATCCTAAACTATGCCCCGTGATCACTTTGGCTATATCCTTAAAATTTAAATAAACCTTGCAAATCAAATAAGAAAACTAGCCCAAAATTATACTCGCCTTTAAAATCAGTATAAAATTTCAATTTACTCCAAAATTCAACATAAACTTTAACGCTACATTTATATTCTCGCGTCTGCGAATTCGAGAAATATTCGCGCGCCTGCACAGGGGAATCGAAACCTTTATTTAACCAGAGATTAATCGGCGATCAACATTTTGTTAGCGCCGTATCTAGATGCGCCAACCGCCCGGTACGTTACTGCATTTTCTACGTAGTGTTGGGACATCCGGCCTTTTCAGTTGGCCGGATGTTGTATCATATTGCAAGGCAATTAGTGATATCCTTCAGCAAGCTGTAACAAGGCGGCAAACCTAAGGCTGTATCCAGATTGTGGGGGCCCCGCGGTATATATTCCCAATTTTTTCTTCACCTTTTCAAAGATTTTTTAACCAAGATTTTAAGATTCAATTAACAATAAAAACACGTAAATACTTTGCGAAATACAATTATTTCGCAAAGTATTTAAGCAAATTGTTGTTTCCAAAACAATTTCAACCTTAGTGATTTATTGGTAATTTATTTCATTACTATAAGATTCGTTTAAAAAAAAACTTGGAATATTTTTCACGGAACGCCTCTATGTAACATTATTAAACTGTCTAAATTACAAAGCATGATGTTTTATAACATGTTTTATTTCTTATTCTGGAGGCACCTTAAGCTAAGCTAGGATTAGACGGAGCTTCACCGTAACATCCTGTCGTAGTTTGGTTTCTTCAAGAAAACCCTTGTTAAGACAATTAATAATTACCTGTTCGGTCTCCGACTAGTTATTAATACCATACCATACTGTTGTGTAGGCATCCTACGACAGCAAATAAAGTGAACTATTTCTGAGGAGTTTGGCTGTGTAACGACATCGGATAAAATGTTAAATGGTCAAGTCCGGCTCTTTACTCCCATTACACCAACCCTAGCTATACTTATTCTGTCTGCTACAACCTGTTACCCGGTCAACCATCCCCATCTCTTTCTTTAACCAAATTCTACATCACACCATCCCTCTCCCACGATCCCAGGTCAGACTGGCATCACCGTAATGATACTTAAACACATATTTAAGTTAAGATTCTTTTTTTAAAAAGACATGCGTCTGAGATGGTTTACAAGATATTTATAGAAGGTAGTAATTTTGTAGTGGATTTTCGCAAAGGTCTTCAGTTGGTCATAATCCTTTTTTTACTGCAGGACACCCTGGTACGTCTTCAATGTGAGTAAAAACTGCAAAAGAAAAGAAATACGACTTTTTTTTTATTATATTAAAACCAATCGTAAGTCTAGTATAGACCTATACTTCAGAACGCTACTAAGCTTAACCCACCTGCTAAGCGTAGATGATGTAATGATAAACTACGAAAGCTTTTATAGTAAAAAAAAAGATGTAATGATAGCTCATGGCAAAAGCAGTAGTCTTTTTGCCCCTAAAATAAATAAAAAACAAAGCAGTAAGTACTCCAGGTGATTTTTACTTCTAAACTCTGTTACGATGATACATAGTTACTCGCTATCAAAACAATAGAACGGGTGCACCGATTTCGTGTAACATAACTAAGGACCTGGCTTATGTCCAGCAGTGGACTTATATACGATGATGAACTAAGAACCAGTCTCGTATAAGTCACCTTTATAAATTGAAGTCGAAAAAGGTTCATCCGGTAGCCCTTTTTCACATGCATACGTTCTCAGCACTACTGTTGAGTATTACTTTTTAACCGTCGAACATAAGTGTTGCTGTGAGGCAGGATAAACAAACACTTTATGGTCGAGGGTTAAAAGTGACACTGATTATAATGTAGAACTTACTCTGCATAGTGTCACAGACATATTCGAGCAGATCACAAAGGTCCAGGAAGGATCTCTTCTCATCTCCCATGGATCCGCAGATCGGGATCGTGTCGTGGACACAGGTTTCTGCCATGATGCAGTACTGTTCCACTTTATTCTACAAACGGAGAAGTTAGAAAGGGTTATTGGTAGTTTACTGACATGGCGTGAACTGCAAGTTCTGCGCATCATCAGGAACACGATCGTGAGGACCACAGGTCCTCACAGTAGTAGTGGTAGTGGAAGTCGAAGACGAAGACAGAAAACAGAAACGAAGTCTTAATTCTTATGTTTCTGAAAATTAAGTCTGCAAAAAAAAAACGTATGTCCTATTATTGAATTTAGACTTGTTTTTGAACCAAACAATTACTAAAGACCGATCTCTCTTTCCCACACCCACTGTTAATTCAGGGCAGAGCCGTTTTAAGTTGAGCTTCAAATAAAGCCTATATAAGGAACGATTATTGAATGGAGGGTATCTACTGTCAATAACAGTTAAGAATTAAGACCTGGCGTCTTCACAAACGTATTCCTGATGATGGGCAGAACCTGCAGTTCATGCAGTGTCAATGAATTACCAACCTCAACCTCCTATAATGTTTTACAGCTGGACGCAAACCTGACAATCGCCTTATTGGTTTTTACCTCATGGCCCATGATCCTCACGCTGGGCATGCAGGTTGGGGATCGCAGTTCAGTGATAGATCTATTCTACACATCAGACGTCATGGAATATCCATCATCATCATCATCAGCCTATATCAGTCCACAGCTGGACATAGGCCTCCCCTAATGAGCGCCATCGCGCCCTGTCTTCAGCTTGCCGCATCCAGCATCTGCCAGCAGTCTTTCGCAAATTGTCATCCCACCTGGTCGGATGTCGTCCTACACTACGTTTGCCGAGTCGCGGTCTCCACTCAAGAACACGTTTACCCCAGCGGTTGTCGGTTCATGGAATATTAAGCATCTAAAATTGCAAAAATATTTTTCGCTGGTTTCTCTAGGTTCACCAGTGTTTTGAGTGTTTTGTTGTCTGAGGAGTACTTTAGGACTCCTTTTTTTTTGCAGCACACGTGTTACTTATGCTACTTTCTAGTTACCTATAGGGAAACATTGTCAAAATTTCACAACACGATGAATGAAATATGTTTTGGTTTTGTTAGGAAAATCTACATATAAAATTTTGTAGTTCTGGTGTTAACGGTTTATGAAATACAGAGCATTTTTGTTTAAATTTTCAGCTCCAATTTTGAACCCCTTAAAGTTTGTATTTTCAAAATTCCTTTCATACCAAGACCTACACACCCTGCAAGTTTCAAGTCTCTACGCTTACTGGTTTAGGCTTTGTCTATATGTCAGGACAAAGAGTTTATATGTATAGATTATACAAACCGAAGGTGTAGAAGCGTAGTCAGGTACATGGCAATGTATTGTAGATACTTGAAACAATACGAGAAAACCTGAAACAAATGAACATCAAATAGAAAAATATCGAACAAAATTAATTGATAAGTTTAATATTTAATCATAGGCGTCTTCTGTTTTTAAAAATCAAAGGTTTTTGCTAAGTCGATGCATCGATGTCAGAAAAACAATACACTACTAACATTTTTATAATTGGTATTGATAGCACCTCACACAAGATTTCTTGGTTATGTTTCGATACTAAGTTTTACAAAATAAGGTGCACTTATATGAAAGGATATATTCATAAGGAGTTAGGAAGAAATAATGTGTTATAGGTACCTACCTAGTTTTATTTTATTTAGGTGCATAGCTACCTGCTCTGTCCACGCATTTATTTTCTTTGACTGAATGGAAGAATGCTATAACTCTTTTTTATTGACTCAGCTTCTTTTTAGGAATAGTGATGCTCTTCGTTTCGAAAAATATTGGGACTAAGAAGAGGTTCGATATTTATCGAGCGGACTGATTACGTGTATGAAAAATTGTATTCTATCATGAAATCAAAGAAAATAAATGGTTGTTAACATGTTTAATTAAAACTCTTTTCTAAGAAGTAAAAGAAAATACTCACAGAGAAGGAATATAAGAACCATGGTAACGTAGCAGGTGACACAGATGTTCCTGTGATATGTTTGCGGCTAGAGCACCTATGTTGTTGTAAGCTTGCACTGCAATAGACTTGTTGGTCTGTGGCTCCCAACATTTTGGTTTCAGTATAAGTTAACTAACTAATAAAATTAACAAAGAAAATTACAATCAAACAATGTAATGAAATTAAAACGAGTATTTACTATTGAAACAATTGAGCTAACTGCAGACTTTTGCAAACGATTTACAGGTAACTGATCCATATCAATACCAGTCGGAAGCGTCCCAAAGACGCATGTGTTCTGTATTTATTCCACCGTGTTCTTGAGTGGAGACCACGATTCGGAAAACGTAGAGTTTGACGCCCTTCGGCCATGTGGGATGGTGACCTGCGAAAGACTGCAGGCAGATGCTGAATACTTGAAGCTGAAAACAGGGCGCTATGGCGCTTATTAGGTGAGGCCTATGTCCAGCAGTAGCTTAACATAGGCTGATGACGATCTCGCCGTAGGTAAACATGTTACACTAGTCCCTTGTTAAGAGATGAAACGTTGGTGTTCCTCCAACACAAACTAGGTTCGTTGTTAACCCGCTTATTTAGTTACACATAACGAAAATGGAAGTACCATAAATGATTGTACCTACATAGAAACCAACAGAGAGGCAGGTATTCTCTTACATCAAAAAAATACACATGAATAAGTAAAGGAATGGCTGTAGTAGGTCTCAAAATAAAAATTAGAACAATTTGTCATATTAAAGTAAATTAAAAGGTATGTCAAAATATGCCGCTGTATGCTGTATTGCTGTATTTATCCAGTAAAAATGTGAGCCCATAAATAATAACCATGTACATAGTTTTTTTGTAGTTTTAGAGTATTCTATCGCTCATGGGTTGGTTACTAAGAGCGATGTAACTATGAGTAAAATTTATGGTGTACTTCGAGAAAACCAAAATGAATTAAAAACAACTAGCCAATTTTTAATAAAATTTAAGTAATTATTTAGAAGCTCTACATAATATTTTACCTTTACAACTCTCTCCAACACCCAGGCTACTGTACTTTAAACTATACTTTTTTCACCCAGGTTACTGTACTTTAAACGGTTATTTTAACGTAATGAAAGTTTGAGCACCCCTGCCCCTCCGTGGTCTAGATAGCGCTCAACAAAGCTGGTGTTATGTCATAATTTCCTGGCCCACAAGCATAGTTTAGATTTATTCGGGCAAACAATGGTCGTTTAGCTGAACTATAGCATTCTGGGTGATTGGTTGTGTGCTAGCGACATGGTGCTTAGGAAAGTTTTTTTTTGTAAGTTTCATAACACCTATATATCTCAGCCATGAGATACATAAGTAGATTAAGCCATTTTTTGTTTTTTTTTTGATAGAACTTTTTTGTTGGAGCGGTCATTGTCTTCACAACTGCTAGTGTCGAATATTAAGCAAGAAGTCGAATTTAAGAATATTTCACTTAGCATTTTTGTAGCTCAAGGTGTGTTTGCAGTTTTAATTGTTATAGGTATACCTAATTACTTTTGTGATGATGTTTCCTTTTGAACTAGGTACCTACTTATCGAATTAGTTTAGTTTGTTTCTAAGTTAGTAGATAATAAGGTAGTATTGTATTATAAATATGTAACTTTTTTTTTTTTTGTATTAGTTGTTCCGTTTGCACTATATACCGACTTTTCTTGTATCTTTTTTTCCATCCCAAGGTTGCCTGGGAGAAATCGCTCTCAGCGATAAGGCCGCCTTTTGTACTCTTTTATGTTTATTTTAGATATAAGAATATTTATTCATGTTAAGTTTATTGTACAATAAAGTGTTCATTCATTCATTCATTCATTCATTAAGATTAGTAAAAGATTAGTTTTTTAATCATCAGAAAAATTTTGATTTTGATTTCTCAGAAAATGTAGTCCACATTTTCTGCGAAGGTAAAAATCTATATAACCGTCCTAGAATTTTTTTTTGATGATCAGAAAACGATGACCCTTTGTGTGTTTCAAGGACTGGATGAGTCATCTGTCAAAAAACATGCATCTGTTAGAGGACTCCTGGAGTCCGATTTCGGTTGTGACGTATTTTTTAAACGTTGTAGGTATGTCATATAATAAAATAATTTTCAGGTTTAATATTAGTTGGCTTAGCTACAGAGGTTTGGGCTCACGTGGAAATAGAAGCTGAAGACTACTTCTTCCCTCTAGAACCGGTAAGTGGACTCAAATCTATAAAAATAAAAAAAAAAATAAAAAAAAAAACAGTACCCAATTTTCCTTATTTTAAACCATCAACATGAGAAAAATCACACTTTTGATAACAGATCCACTGATGGTCGGAAGTTTCCCTGAACTTTTCCGTTATTCCCGTTCCAAATCGAAATTCTCTCAATAACTTTATCTTCTTGATTTTATGAACGTTATACCTCCGCCCTTTCAGGTGATAAACTTCTGCAAAATGGCGGACCAGTGCCAACACGACTTCGTACCGATCTGTGGGCAGGATTCCCTCGGTATCACTAGGATGTTTAATGACAACTGCGATCTTTACGAATACAACTGCGATGAAAAGAAACGTAAGTGTCTGATTATCCTATGCCTCCGCAAGTTCTCTACTGGACATTGGCTTGCCCTCATAAGCGCCATAGCGCCCTGTATTCAGCTTGCCGCATCCAGCCTCTGCCTGTAATAGCTGCAGTTATAGGTATGTTGAGTTTTGGGGCCGTCCGTACTTCGCAATTGCGGATGAAAAGAATGACAGATTTGTGACGTCACCTGACGTGACGTATGTAAAAAACTAGACACACTTGCGCCATCTTTTGAAAATATACAAAGTAATAGTCATTTTCTAAAGTTACTTTATATGGAGGAGAGAGGTTTTATTCAGTTGTGTTTTTTATGTTACAGAATACCGACACGTCAAAATGGACGTTTGCAACTACGAGGCTGCAGCTGCAGCCCAGATGGAAGCTGAATAAATTAATAGTTTAATATTTATTTTAAATGGTGTTCATTCATTTCGAAATTAAGACTAAATCTAGGTTAAAGTTGACTGATATCATTTTAGACATGTTTTGTGATTTAAAAGGTGGAACGTTTTACTTAGAACAACTATATTATATACTATATTTTTTTTAAAAACTGATGCAATAAATAAACTTAAAATATAATAACATTCCGTTTAACAGAACAACTATATTTAATAATAAATTCACGATGGGAAAAAAAAATGAAGAAAATAGTTTTCGCATAAATTTTTCGTATGTGACGTCTTCACTGATTTGATTGTAAGGCAGAATGAAGTTTGCCAGGCCTGCTAGTTATTGTATAAAAAATAGTGTAAATCAGTATGACATCCGATATCAAGGGCAGCAAAGTTGAGGTCAAAAGACAGTTTACTGTTTTCTCAAAACAGCCTCTAAGCAAAACTACAAATATCTGTTCAAACAGAAGCGCCTACATAAATCACTTGAGCGCGGCAAGGTAAATATATCACTTCTAGTACGTCACAGTCGTTACATATTCTAAGAATTGTTTGAGCAAATAGTCGCTATGGATTTTATAAGCACTTGGAATTTTTTATTTACTAGACTAGTAGCAATGTTTTGAATAAAGTTTTTGGAGGAACTGTCACAAAAGTGGCTTGGACTTGTAGAATATTTTTTTAATATTTCGTCGGTTGCAGGTTCAATTGGTGGACAAAATATGTAAAAAAGTTGAGTACAGTTTTTACACAGTTTTTCTTAGTTTTTACTGTCCTTTCGAATGATGTCAGTATTCAAAAAAATCTAACAAGTAAATAAACAAGTACGCTACATATTTTAGTAGTGAATTTTTCAGATTGTCTTTGATATTAATATGTTTTAACTACAATATTTCACGAAATCTTGACTGCTAAATAGTCTGTCTGCCATAAACATAAAAAATAGCTATGACTGATATTGAATATTTTTAAACTTACGCGATCTGAACACATAATAAGGTAATTAAACGCGATAAATACCCGTTAAATAGTATTTATAAATATAACTGATATTTTCATCCAAAAATAAGGCTATTTAGGACAAACTTCATAATTTCAAAAAACAGATCCAAGAAAGGTTTCATGAGGATAAAGTTATGTTCAATTTAGTATGCAAGAAACTTGAATGCTTTTACTGAAAATCCGTGTTTTGTCGGTTACCCCAACTGAACTTGCAACTGACGATTTAATGCTAGAAGACACAATGTTAAACAGCTCAGTTACCAATGTAAAGAGACTTAATTCCTTTCTAACTTGAAATTACATTCATCTACTAACCTAGAAAACGAAAGAACAAAATGAAGGAAGCCTAAATTTATTTAATAAAACAGCTTCAACTAAAATCTTCGAGGAGATCTTATAACTAGAAGGTTCCGGCATCACATTATCATCACCAGGAATGAGCTTATTTGAGCTGGACAATGAGCTGCTTGGCTATCAGCTCATGTTAATTGGCCATTGTTGGCGCGTGCGCATAGCTATCTTTATTGAGACGCGTAGTACCTGACTTATTAGTTTGTCCTAGTTGGATAAAGCTGAACCCATATCTCTCCGAAGTGAACGCGGAGGGAGCCAAAGGAAACGCTATGTGTCACGGTGGGTATTTACAAAGAAATAAATAAGCTAGCTAAAACACACTATATTGAAAGGAATAAAAGCTCTATTCCTCGCTCGATCGTTTCAAATATTCTTCTTTCCATTCAATTTACAGCGTTGGTCAATTCATTTATTTCCATTATAAATAAAATACATTGTGCGCGGAAAACTAAAGTTTAAAACTCCGGAGTACAAAATACACTAATTAAACAATCAAGTCATTGTTAAAAACGATTTAAGGAAACACAAGAAACAGCTCAGAATAAAATCGAATGAAAAATAATTAACATAAAATCAATGAAAGCATACTGAAAATGGTATTGCCGATCGATGTGGCGCGGTGGGCGAAGGTGCTATTATACATAGAAACCACACAGAGCACCCTAAGTAAATACCTGCAGATCGTACGAACATTCGTCCCGAAGCGGGGATCGTACCCGCAATCCCCGCCACGCCACAGAGGTCCTCAAAAACCCACATTCTAGGTACATTACCTACTCTGTATTTTCAATAAGAAACAGGTAAAATAATTACAATCCTATCGGAGCTATAAAACCTATTGATATCGCCCTCGAAACAAACTGCAGGGCACCTCATGACGTACGTGGGTTATCTGTTAGGAGCTTATAATCTGGAGATATCTAAACTGCATCAATTTGTTTCTATTCATTTGTCTGATACCCATTAACTCTGACTTTCAGTGTATTTGATAAGATTGTCCAGTTTTTACGATTGGAGTTTCTTGGTTAGACGTTCAGAGTTCGTTGTAACTCCTACCTTTGCTCTTGTGACAAAGGAGAAGCTCTGCACCATTTAATAATTAATAAAAGGTTAAAAAGTAAATTCTTTTCTTTTCATGACGGCTTTGGGCTCATCTATTTTCTTCCGTTTTTCAAGTATTTGATCAGTCTTTGATGGTTCATCTCCTTTTATGTCTTCTATAACAGGCGTGAAGGGTGTGGATAAAATTATAGCGTGCTAAATTTAATATCGTTTTTTTTACATATAGAACCTTCCTTACGACCCGAAAATAATAATAATATTACAATCAACTGAATTATTGAATTGGTGACCATAATTTGCCTTTGAATTTTTTCAGACCTCTTTTAGCTACATAAAAGTACTTAACCTCTCTAAAGATGTCAAGCAAGGTCAACCCGGCATATTCAAGCCCAGGTGCTCGCATTCTATCAACAATTAGTTCACTTAACTCGCAACTAGGTACACACAAACACATCCTAGCTTTGTCCTGCGTGTTAGTACGGTCCAGCTAAGTGCTGCCCGATCCTTGTTAACTTTTAAGGTTAACAAGGCGAGTAGGTATGTCTGTATGTCTTTGCCGGTTGTTGGTAGTGCTCTGTGCTGTTTTTTTGGGTTTACAAAGTAGCTTTTGTGAAAGGTTGTAGGGTCTTCTCGGAAGATATGGTGGAGTTATTGAAACTATTCTCCTGTAAGCTTGGTACAGACACATTGATTATTATAGAATTTGTTAGTTAACAAGAAAGAATTATTTTTGTCTAGAATTTACCAAATATTTCGTTTATTTGAAAAGCTGATCGTCTTATTCGCCTTGTATCACCACTAGGCGGAAGAAGGCATTAAGGCTAAAAATTTTAGTTATGTATAAATTGTTACAATTTTTTCCTAAAATCCTCACAACTCCTATTTGTGCAGCTGATAAGAAGGATTTTCTATCTTTGAACTATTTATTCTTCTGCTACTGTGTGTTTTTTGACATAACCTTTCCATTTTGTTGTGTCAACATTTACAAAACTGTAGCAAGTTTGACCCATCCGGTTGCTACGTGACACTGTGTCTAAAGACGTCTGCTGTTTTGGTTTTTATTCTATATGAGATGGAAATTATTTCTACCTATGTAAGTATACTAAGTTAAGGTTAGCAGGAAGGTGAAGGCACACTGAAGAAACTTTTTCGTAGATCCTTTATAGGCTTCATTCAACAAATAGGAATTCATAGGGTCCTGTATAAGGACGAAGCTGTACTGAAATAATTAACCGTCGACGTAAAAACTTAAGAGTTATTCCGATTTTTGAGGTCTTAACTTTATGAACAAAGAAAATAAGGTAAATACAAATGTTTAAGCATAAAAAAATTTTGACCATTGGAATTTGCCACATTTGATATCCACACACTTAAAGAATAGAAATAAGAGCTAGTATTTAGAATTGAAGCAGTGGAGCTTACTGCAGACTGTTCTAAACGATCTAGAGGTAGCCTTAATGATTCATATCAATACCAATTTGAATTGTTTCAAAGACGATGGTTGTATGGCAATGCTGATGCGCGGCGTCTGATACGACAATTTTAGTTGATGCATGACGCATTAAAACGTGGTGCAGTGCAAGTAAGGTTTGACCAAAAGTTTGTCACCAATTTTAGAGAATTCGGCTTTCTCTAAAGCTGCATTATCACAAGGATGTTAAATGAAATGGGCGCGCGCCGGCTGACAAACAGACAAACATTTGGAATACGGAACTGTAGCAAGTTTTAGTTTATCTTATAAAATAACTCGTGGCTGTATGTAAACCTCAAAGTCAAAAACGAATAGTAGGTACGTATTAGGTATAGATTATTACAGGATTTGTTTGTTAGAAGGGAAGGTAAATCTAGCACCATCAATGCACTCCCCACCCGGCCGGGGTCGCAGTCTCAATGCTCATTAATTGTGAGCTAAGTAATTAAAGGCCAAGATAAATAAACGTATTAGAAGAGAGAAATACGACGGTGCGGTACTCGCTAATAAAATAAATGAAGAGTTGGCCTTTAGGCTGTGCCACAGTGCTGTGTGACCGCGGTTGAGGGGAGAGTGGTAAAACCTGATAAATTAGAAAATGATTAGAAAGAAGAAAATAAATATGGTCTGTTTAATGGTTGATATGAACAATTTCAATCGGAATTAGGGCCGAATTTGAAAGCACTCAAGCATAGTTTTTGTTATGTCGGCTTAGTAATATAACTAGAAATTTCATCAGGGGAAAGCAGCACTCAATCCTTATAATCAAAAATTTTCCTGATGCGAGGTAACCAACTCGTCCACCAGGCAAAAGTTTAAGTCCAACATGTGTCTTATTTAGTGGATAGGTAAATTTTTTAAGGTAAACATAGGCAAGATTGTTGGAGCTTAACTTATAAAAAAGTAACTAAAATAAATTTTTCACACTTATCAAACTTCATCATTAGATTATTTTTACAATAAGTCCTCTTTATTTTCTCTTCTTTACTTATTATACATAATAATCTACTAAGGTTTTAAATTTTTATAGTGCTCACCCATACTTACGGAAAATCTCGTCTTGGGCGTAATTTTTTGTGGGAAAGGCATTATTTAAATCTTGGTATAGTATCTACTCCCAAAAACATGCTTTATTCGTTTACCCAACTTCCCTCTCAGTATGCGCAAGAGTCCCGGGCCGATATAGAGGCAATTGATTAGTCGGCGTCCTTTGTGCGCGCGCGCCGATGCCCACAACAATTTGCTCGCGGCCTGACCGCCCTAATTTTGATGGCTTATAAAATTTATTTTTAATGTATTTATTGAGTTTGAGTTGGGTGGATGTGAGATTGAGTGACCTCCTAGGTGCAGTTAGAATAAAAATAAAATAAAATAAAAATTAAGAAACTTTTAGATATAAAACACAGAATAATAAATGAGCGATGACAGTTATAATGTTTAAAACCGAATATTGATTGGTGCTCAAATGGGAATACCTTTGGTGCTCAATGCATAGGTGTCCAAAAAATAGGTGCTCAAACGGGAATACTTCCAAATAATAAGCTACAAACATATAAAAAAGATTTATTTTCTAAGAACTGTCATTAAGTAAAGTAAAGTATCGTAAAGTTTCTGCATAATTGATGACCTGCTAAGAAGTGCTTTTTCATTGAAAAGTTGGTAGTGCTGTCTTATTAATTGTAGCTGTCTAAAAAAACATTACAAATACCAAATTTTTGGGCATAGTACGCATAAGGTACCTCCACTTTTTTGGAAGAAGCGAGGACCGATATAGTTCGATTTTCCCACTACATTGGTTATATATAAGTTTCTATTAAATGTAAGGGCATATCCACGCTCTCCTTACATCAGTGTTTATAACTCTTGTTTTATTGTCTGTTCACATGTAGAACAAGCATTAGCGTTTGTTCTCTTATACTTACAAGCCACTAGTCACTGGTGACTTTTGAATTATATTTTCAATCCTAACTTTATGGCAGGTCTAACTCCACAGAGTACTAGAACTAGTGATGTAACCAGATCAAAATTTGTAACCATTAAACCATCTTGTACCTATCTTACTTGTAGCTTGTACCTATCTTACATTTAGCCAACCTCCGTGGTGCGATTTTTTTTAGGAAAGAGTAAGGTAGCAAACTGATAAAGGGAATCAAAAGAGCACGAGGTAAAAAATCTTTGCACTCCAGTGCAACACGTCACTTTTCATCCTACCTTCTTTCGAGGAAAGAGTACTTTTGCTCTTCGATATCTGCTTTCATTGATAAAAACGGCTTGTACACTCAGATATCGAAGAGCAATAATATTCCTTTCCGAGATGGGGGATGAAAAAAATTATACAAACTTACACTAAATAAAAACTTTAGTTTTAAGGTGACTGCAATGAGAACCTCTAAGCCGTCAGAATGAATCGGAAAGTACGTTTGTATGGGAGTTTAGAGGCTCGCACCACGCACCAACTACGGCATTCTGGAGTCGAAATAGCCTTTCCCTGGATAATTGTCAAAATTCAATTAATCAGATCATCGGTGTGAATTATCTTTGCAGCGCATTTGTGTGTATCCTAGAAATAAACACTTAGACGGCACTTCTGTATAGCTTGTCTAGTGCATAGAATGTACATTCAAGCTGGTAATTGAATGTACATTCAAGTAGAGACTCATTGAGACGTGCGCTGAGCCCCGGACCTACCCCACGAGTGAGCGAATCGATGGGGTGCACGAGCCCGTAGAGTCGCAGTACGCATGCGTAGGACAGCGCTCGTTGGACTGGTTTGCGCAGAAGTGTTTTGCGAAAGCTTTGGTATTTTTTACTGTGGATAAAATCTTAGTGCCAGTTTGATAGAAGTAAAATGTGGTTCAAATTATGCTTTTTTTAAAATTCTTCTATTGGCTGAAATAACCGTATTTACCGAAACGGAACGTACCTAAACGTTACAAAAGTTGTTGCTAACGAATTTGATACTGATAATTTTAACGTACAATTCTAACAATGATAACTTTTTACTGTGCTGTGACCAATTAAATGATTGTTTTATGATGTGAGGAATGTATGTGAAGTTTTTTTGAAAAGCTGCCAATTTTCCACTCCAAAAAGCTAGCCGTAAGCTCCGCAAAACCTTTTTCTGCGCGACATTACTGCGGCCAGACCAGTCGCTTTGCCGCAGAAGCGAGAAAAGCTCCCAAAAGTCTGCATTCGGAACTCAAATTCAAATTTTGAATTTCCTTATTCAAGTGAGTGCGTGAAAGGAAGCGGAAACAATGTAAGTTTTAATCGTAAGGCGACCTATGTGAGTTAAAAACTACTTTTTTAATTCTATTTGGTGAAAACTGCATTATATTGAAATGTGTGTGAAGGTGTGTCCAAGAATAATTAAATTGGATGGTATTTTGCGCAGTGCTCGCTCAGATGAGTGGGTTGTTTTGTTATGCAGTAGAGATAATGCGGCAAACCTGTGTTTGTGTAGGCGTAGATTATGAACCTAATAAGTTTGCTTAGTGTGTAAGCTGACGAGCGCTAATTGAGAATGAATGTACCTAATTGGTAATCAAGAATGTTTGAGTTGGAAATTTTCTGCAGATTGATTTGTCTTTGTTTATTCTTCTAATGCGCATCTGGGTTCCTAACAGTGTAGAAGATTTTAACAGGATTCTAAGAGCAGCCACTGTTTAGAGTGAAGAATAGATTTTTGGATTGCGAGGACATAAGTTAATGAAAATAGTTGATTATGTGGAAAAATTTCGAAGAACAAAGGCAGATATAGCGATTGATATTCGAATTCATGTAACGGGGAGGTTTCCCAGCTTTTTGGCAATATGCCATATCTTTCACTAAATAGGTAGGTAAGTATGTTATTGACGAGTAGCGGTAACATCATCAACAGTTTAGGCTGAACCATTCCGATCCAAGGAAGCAGAAAGGAACAAATTTTTGAATTTGTTTTGAGAAACCTTGTATAGTGTCAGCGTAAAATTGGACAAATTAACAGAAATGTCTTTCGGTTTCTGCAACT
This sequence comes from Eupithecia exiguata, assembly GCA_947086465.1. Classification (NCBI taxonomy): domain Eukaryota; kingdom Metazoa; phylum Arthropoda; class Insecta; order Lepidoptera; family Geometridae; genus Eupithecia; species Eupithecia exiguata. The sequence continues at coordinate 4,681,438 of OX352246.1, forward strand.
TATTTGGCGTATTCGGATAAGTGCAAAAAAGCGAGTTTTGCATAAGAACAGCTTGGGATGAGTTTTTTGTCAAGTCGTAAAATAACAACTAACCTTCGTCGTTTCTTTACTCTCGTCTTGATTTCGAGGCGAAAGTAATCTAAAATATCACTTTATTCCCATTAATGTTTTAGTTTTAAGAATTAGACCTTTTCCTTTATTCTTTAGACGACCTCTGTGGCGCGGTGGGCGAAGGTCTGCCTGCGACGCAGGAGGTTGCGGGTTCGATTCCCGTCTCAGGACAAATGTGTGTACGATCTGCAGACATTTGTTCAGGGTGTTCTGGTCGTTTTCTATGTATAGTAAAAAATATCTATCTATGTAATGTATTGTATTATGTATATCAGTTATCTAGTACCCATAACACAAGCACTGCTTAGCTTGGGGCTAGATAATGCTGTGTGAATTGTCCAGCATTATTTATTTATTTATTCTAATGTACCTATTTATTTTCTTGCACGCTTTTATCTCTAGGTTATTTTCATCTTATGCTGGACATTACGCCTTGATTATTTAGGAACTTTGGCAAATACATTTGGCTTAGGATAGCCTTTGAGACCCTTAACTTATGTAGGCAACTAGGCTGTTCCATTTGGCAGTTTGCCATAGTTTTTCCATAGCTATGGCATTAGGTAACGGTTATAAATATTAAATTGCATTCAATCGATAGTTCTCATGGTCGAAGGTGAAGGCAACGTGGTTGTTATTGGTTGGTCAGGTTTTAATGAGTTGAAATGTGATCCAACCGATCAGTTCGATGTGATGCGGATGATGTAGGGATGGGAGATGATTAAAAGAGTGTGCAGTTTTGTGAGCATGTGAAAATGTATTGTTTAAATATACTTTTATTGCTTTTAACGTTTTACCTTCTATGATTGTTACTATGTAAAAGTATATATCATGTTTTTTATTTTAGCTTATTCTGTTTTTCAATATCTTTTTTTGTTGTGTTAATTTTATACTTTTATGTACCTACCGACATGATGTTATAATGTTTTTTTTTCGCGCGTCATTTAAATATTTTGGAAGGTCAAGATGTATTAATATCCAATGTATGAGACATAGGTTTCTTTCTTTCTTTCATAGGTACATTTGATGACATCTGTTAGTGTTAGTTATGGTCTTGTGTAATTTGATTTAATTTGATCTTTCTATCACTGGATCTTAGCTCTCAGAGGAACATGTTAAATCTTTCGTAGGTTTTAACTAAACTTCTTCTTTTAGGATTCTTTTTTTTGTTTTTGTTTTGAGACGTGTCCAAGAGTCCTGTAAGGTCTAAAGGAAATAAAGCACTTTGAATTTTGAATTTTGAATAGGAAAACCTGTTTTTGAATGGGAAACCTTTCCTACCACGTTGTTTACCATGGGTACCAGATTGTTTTTACTAAGTAGTAAATAATTAGTAACACAATCTGGTATTAAAACTTCATTTGCGTACTTATGGACCGCGCAGGCTCTGTATTGTATGCAATTAATAAGTCAATGAGACATTTTAGTTGAAAGATTGTCGAAAGGTTAATAAATCAAGAGACTGGGGAAGGCCTGTCATCAGCAGCGAAATGACCAGAGCTTATAATAATAATAATAGACATCATGCGATCGAACGTCAAAGACACAAACAACTCCATAATAATTTCAGGGCGGAAGGCAACCCGAACGGTATCCCCACGCCAGCTGAGCCGGAGATCGGACCAGATGGAGAGGTCATCGGAGGACCGCGCACTATGCAGCAGATTGCAGCTCAGAGGCGGCTGCAGCAGACACAGGCTCAAGTGGATGAGGTACGTGGTTAATCATCTAATCTGATTTGCTTCATTTTGATACGCCAGAGCTAGGCTACAGACCGGACAGATGGAGAAATCATCGAGGGTTCGCATACTTTGTAGCAGATTGCAGCCCAATAGCGGCTGCAGCAGACACAGGCTCAGTTGAATGAGGTACAAAGTTTGGATGAGGTGAAAGCAGTCTTTAAACATCAAGATCTCCCTAAAACTGATCAATATTAATGCCCGTTTCGAAGGAAGCAAAAAGTATGATCAAAGTAACACAAATTTAGTGAATTCTTCTTTAATGGGTCTACGATGGCATATGTCGACGCGATAGCTGTTATGGATTTGGACAATGATGAGGTGAATAAAAATGTCAATGTGGTGTATGATACTAATGCATTTCCTTTATAGGTGGTGGACATAATGAAGACGAATGTGGAGAAAGTGCTCGTGAGGGACGAAAAGTTATCTGAATTGGATGACAGAGCAGGTACGGTAACGATTGACAAAACAAAGCAAATAAAAAAAGGCTTATTTATTTATTTATTTAAGTAAAAAAATTAACCATAAATAAATGAAGTCAATAACACTGATAATAATATATCAATTTCAGATGCACTTCAACAAGGTGCTTCACAGTTTGAGCAGCAAGCGAAGAGTTTGAAGAACAAGTTCTGGTTACAAAACCTTAAGGTATTAATAAATTATTAAATTTGTACTATCATAAATATGAAAGAGTCGAAAGCGGAAAAGCTATGATCGGAGTTTCTATGAAGGATAAAATTGGTAACGAATACATTCAACAGAGAAACAAAGTCATCGACATAGCTCAAAGAATTTTTAGTTGAAGGCAGTGGGCAGGCCATATTTCGCGAAAAACTGATAAAAGCTGAGGTATAACGTATTATTGAGTGGAGACTTAATGTAGGACGCTCTCCGGCCAAATGGGATGACGGCCTGCAAAAGACTGCAGGCAGATGCTGGATGCAATAAGCTGAAGACAGGGCGCTATGGCGCTCACTAGGGTAGGCCTGTCCAGCACTGGACTAATATAGGTTGGTCATGATGAAATCTAGTAGAAGGCACAGGTAGATTAACAGCTAATGATTTAGTTGATATGGAATTCATTTGTTTTAGAGGCAATAATTGTCAACAAACTTAAAGAAGGTACTGTAACCCAAGAAGACTGAACTGATAAACGTGCACAAATCAATTAAACGTGTGATTTATACTATTCCAGATGATGATAATAATGGGAGTGATCGGAATCGTGATAATTGGACTGCTGTTTGGTAAGTTATCACACATTTCACTTATTGGTGTTGTAACGTGAAAGCTAATAGCAATATTAGAGACCAATAAAAAGAAAAGAAAATTTAAACGTTAACGGACCCAAAAAGAAGTCCGAATTTTGGTAATTGTTTCAAAAATACTGCCAGGGATGTGATCAAAAAGATAAATAGACAAAGATTTATTGATGATGAGCAAATATCTTGAGTGCGCAAAATAAAATAAAAACTATACATCTGAAAGTTATTAAACTGAATCTGCCGTTTTACTTTTTATATTACATACTTTAGTTATTTAAACAAAAACCTTTATCAACAAAGAAAATTACAAAAATAGAATTAAATTAAAGCTAGTATTTTACAATTGAAACAATTAAGCTAACTACAGACTGTTGCAAGCAGATTACAGGTAGCTCAACTGATCCATATCAATACCAGTCGTAAGCGTCCCAAGACGCTAGCTGCATTGCTCCGCTGTATGGCAATGCTGATGCACTGCGCCGGATACTCGCCAGCTCTCGCGTCACGCGTCGCTTCGGCCAGACGCTCAAATAATTTAAAAAAATGAGATGGTGTATTTTCTTCTTAATTTAAAACAATATCACATCTCTGAAAGTATCAGTATGAGACATGCCTTATTTTTAGATACAGTCTGCCTGGATATTGTCTGTCTAATGTAATATGTGTCTAGATATAATTAAATGCTCCTCGTCTAATAGACACGCTACTCTTCCATTGGCTGCATAATGATCTGTTCAAACAAAACTGTCCTATGCTTTCTATTAGAAGAAACAAAATTTCTGTAGCGATTTGTGTGGGAATCTGGATTTTAATCTCTGACATATTCTGTACTGATTCTGGGTACTTGATTAAGTATTCAATCGAAAAGAAATCTTACAGTCTTGTTAACAATAACAAAGTACACACACAATTATATACAAAAATGCAGGTTCTCATATATTGATCGCTCAGCTCTTCTAGAATCCTCTTAGATGAATCTGGCTAAAACCTGTCCAAATTGAACCACCGAACCACAAGGGTAGCGCAGAGAGGCTTCGGGCATATTTCTGCTTGGCATTTGCAGGTGATAACATTAAGGCAATGTTTAATTAGTTCGGTACCGATCCCCGGCGCCCGCCGTGCCGGCTATACCAGCTGTGGGCAATCATACCTTGCCAGCAGTGGTTGCTAACCCTTGTAAGTCACTGTCGTTTTGATGTATCTGAGCAAATGCTTAACGTGTGCTTTCTTTCTTGAATGCTCTTTCCTTACGTGTGCTTGAACTGTTTGATGCTTTTTTGTGGACTTATTATTTAGTTTCATAAGATGCCATCCTTTACAGTATGAAAGGTAAGGTATTTTTATTTTTCATAAAATAAATTATCTATGTTCTGTGTTTTGATCAAAACAAATGCATTTGACACACATTGCTGTACTCATAACATTTCTTATTACTTATTCTATACGTGCATTTACATATCTACATGCTGCAGCCATATGGAATCATACATTAACTTTTGATACAAATAAAAAACATATCTTTTTTTGTCAACCACAACACTATAGTTTTATTAGTATAGACATTCTTACATGTTCACCTTTTTATACAATCTACTGCAATTTACTTTATTATAGCTCTATAATCTCTTACATTTTACTAATACCTATCTACTGTATCCAAAATACATATTCCACAATAAACTGCGAAAACCACTTGTTAAATATTTCTTCAACACAAAAGAAACAGAATTGGAGCGAAGTAAGTTATTTCAGCTAATTACTACGAACTCAACATCGACTCAAAATTTAAACAACAAACCATAAAATAAATTTTACAGGCTCGAAAAGTTGGTATGCAACTGAATCATCACAAAACGTACGTAAATCCTGCAGATATTAATTATATTTCTTCTTTCAGGAAAATACTTTTAACTTCACTATTCACCAATGGATACGGAGGTGACTATAATTATATTATATGCTAGTTATCTATCCAATTCATGTTATATAACTATATAAAATCTCATCACTGAACACTAATTAATAGAAAAATAATAATACTTAGATTTTGGTTGTGTCAAAGACAAACGATAATAATCGATGTAAATTAGTTAAATGACTTAGATTGTACTGTCAAATAATTGAAGTTATTTCTTGACTTGAATAATATTAATTAAAATTTGAATGAAAGTGAGAACTGTGAAAATTAATTTGACTTAAAAATGGCCTAAATTTACTTATATGGCACGTAATGCGGCATTTTGAGTAGAAATTTTAAACAAGTAATGTAAAATCTTATATACTAAGTTCTATCTACTAAGTAACGTAGTCTTTATTAAAAGTCTATAAACTCTTCCAACTTCTACTCGTGGATATGAATAAAAGTGGCAATAAGTTGTCTATTATTGTGATATAAAAATTTGTTTTAAAGTAAATAATTTGATTTGCGTGCCTTGAATGTAAAAATAAAGGATTTTAACCATTTTCTACGACATTGATTCTCCAATTGGCCCCAAATTGAATAATTACTGAAAAACAATGTAAATTTGAGCTTTAAGTAGCTAATTTTAATACTTAATTTTCTTAGATTATAAGGCAAGTGTTAATGCCGCAGTTTAACTATGAATTTCTTGAAAGAAAAGCTTTCTTCGATGTTGATAATAAATGTGAACTTGACTGTTCTTAGTAATAAATATTCATGTATATTCTAGCTTTATATAATTTAATCTCTATCGCACTAAATGAAATGTTATACTTATTCAAGTCAATTCTATTGTTTAGTTAGGTAAATATTTAACTTATATTGAAATTTAACTATTCAATTAATGTAATTTTAATGTTCAACAAAACTAATAAATACCTACTTTTGAAACAATAACAATGTTTAGTAAATAGTAGTTATATTATTTCGTGTCATAGTAAATATTATATTAAATTCAACGAATAATAAGACAATCTTATGAAACGATAGTCCGAGTACTTTTGTCATTATAGTCGAGTATAAACTCTGTTAGATGTATAAAATTATGTGAAAAATTTACTGTCAAATAAATGTGATCTGAAACTTTATGTTTTTTTCCAGTTCCAACACATTAATTCTAGGTCAAACAAGATCCGTCAAATGCTGTGACTCGCGAGCCGAGTGTTTCGAAATGTTATAAATAAATAAATAATACTGAAAAATTCACACAGCATTATCTAGCCTTAAGCTAAGCAGAGCTTGTGTTATGGGTACTAGATAACTGATATACATAATATAATACAATACATAGAATAGATCGATATTTTTTACTATACATAGAAAAACGACCAGAACACCCGGAACAAATGTCTGCAGATCGTACACACATTTGTCCCGAGGCGGGAACCAGCAACCTCCTGCGTCGCAGGCAGGCCTTCACCCACCGCGCCACATCGGTCGTCAAATTTTCACATATATCGCTCTTCAAATTTCGATGATCAGGGGGTATGTAATGGTATTTTTTTTAACTCTTTACAGCTTATTTCAAAAAGGATGAACGTAAAAATAAATCAAAAGTATACGTGAAATCTATCGACTGATGAAGCCATGCGATGAAGATGTTGCTAAACCATCTAAATCCAGACAAGATGAGTTCAGCCGAGCCACTGGGTCGACATCAATCGCTTAAAACCACCATATTTAACATTTAGCAACGCTATCGACACGAAACTAACGTGTTAATATCGCTTTACATGGAACAATCTTCGTAAATTGATAAATTCAGACCTGCCATATTCAACACCTTTACCGAACTGCACAACAAACCTTACAGGTCCCTAGTAAGGTGTGAAATCGTCTAGCAGTGTTGTCTATGGTAGTTTTCGCAAGCGTTTAATACCATAGAGAATGATGTGAGAGCATAGCTTTCTCTTTGATATTTGCCCGCCATTTTGATCTAATGGTCTGTTTCAAGTGAATTATGCGCTTCTGTCATTTGGAGTGAACGAATGTTTGGCGCAAGATAGGGTTCAATTAAAAGGTAAACATGAGTGTACTTACTTCATGGGCTTTGTTTATGTGGTGTTTTGAAACTTTGCTACGTAGAAATAAGATTCCCCGCAGTAAATTATTGACCTTATAGGCATCTATGTACTTTTCAATAAATTTATGTCCGTTTAGATACAGATACTGTTTGCTTATCGAAGATCTATGTTGCCCTATCCAATCCGTTGTAACTTAATACTCAGAAAGCAGCTTAACATCCAACGTCACTTACATTATATTACTTGATACTTAACACTTTCATGACCGAAGACGAACATGTCCATGTGCCCGTCCCTTCGGGTATCTTTCACCACCGAGCCTGCCTGGTCAGTAAACGCGTTAAAATATTAACTGCTTGTAGTACATGGGCAGGCAGGATGCATTTATCATTCAAACAATCCCCAAGTACCTACTACAAAACAAACCATTTAACACATCAGAATCAACACCTATCGTATCATTTCACTCTCTCCCGCTTCACATCTTGACAAGCAATTAAATAATGCTCCGAGTGCCCTCTAAATTCAATATCTGCGAGCCGACTCTTTTAGATCTACGAGCTTTATGATTCTAGGCCCTACTATTGGTACTAACGTTATACACCAGAGAACACTGGACAATTTAGTTTTTTCAATTACCTAGCGTACTAGCTGGTTTTTTTCTTGTCTCGTGTCACTTATATTATTAGTTTCTTTTGCTATTGTGGTTGGGTTTCCAAGTTTGCTATAATTATCTTAAACGTCTCAATGTCACGCCCAATCTAAATCTTTGATCAACTAAGTGTCCAAAATACGGTGCGTCCTTCGACGTTTATGCCATTATATGACCTACGATCCTGACATCCTGAAAGTTTCCTATTGAAACATCAACCATTCCATTCAATTTTCTTACTTTGACGCTACCTATTTCATCTTCAGAAAAATATATGTCGTATGGGATGGAATCCTTACATCACTCACCTAGAACCGATAACTATCGAACGCTAACAAGTCCTGCACATTCGAAAACCGTGCGTACTCTCATGCAATCCAAGAGCTGTTGCACTGTATGTAACTGAACACGCTTTGTTTTCGCGGACAGTTCCCACCGCGCGGCTAATTGACTGTCTGCCGAACGGAATATCGTGTTCGCACTCCATTTTTGCATCACTTTATATGCTGTTCCGTGCAAAACAGGCAAAACTATCGTCTACAGATGGAGTTTTTAACTGTTGGACTCTCGTTTTAGCAGTATATACTCTAATATTTGGTAAAATGCGGAATAGGACGGATTGTTACCATTGCTATTGGCAGATTTATGTCTACAGCAAAAGGGCACTGTAAGTTTTGTTTCGATTCGATGAATCAAAAGTGGGATCTGTTTGTAGAGATAATCATGATGTTGATCATTTTAAAAACTTGAAATTTATAAATTATGTAAAGTAAACCATAAGTTTCTTCAGTCAGAAAAATAAGTGTTATTGTAAGGAACGGCAGAAAAAATAATGTTTTAGCTCTATAGTTAAGCCCAGAGGTTGAGCTCTGATCAGAACCTCTTCGGGTGATAGCTAATGCAAGACTCTCGGAAGGCAATTGAAAAGAAAATTGTGTAGACTTGTAAACTTATCTTGACTTACAACAAAAAATCCTTGAATTTTAACTTTCAAAGGTTAACAAATTTAAAACACTATCGTCTACAGCTCTTGACTTTGGAAGATGGTTAATCAGCGCTTTAAAAATTTTGGTGCTAGAAAATTCGAGGTGTTCCTTCGATGACTTGTAGGATAGTAGGTAAGTTATCTATGCAATGTTTGTGGTGGTAAAGCGTTTGACCACCATCATACAAGCGAAGATGTGGCCTTATTCTTACTACCACCCTTTTGTGTCACTTACCTTACCTCCATGTTAAATTTGTTCTTGTGTTCCGCTTTATTTTATATTTGTGTGTACCTGTGTCCAAATAAATGTTTTTCTATTCTATTCTATTCTATTCTTAGATGGAGCATGCTTTACCAGAAGGAACTTATTGGATTTGAAGACTCCGAGGTTGTACTCTACTGGAAAAACATCGTGCCACAGATAATATAATACTATACTATAAAGCCCCTTCTCATACCATTTGCCTCTAAGATCATGTACAGTTTCACCTTAATTGTAAATGATGGTCTTCTACACATGTTTTGCAAAATGAAGATCCATTTCAAACAATCTCCGTCCGATCGCGGCCTAGGTCATTATTTTCACGGTTACTCTTCCCAAGTGCCTGTCAGGATGCATTTACACTGGATTCAGGCGTTGGTGTTTGAAGTGGGTATTGTTAGAAGTGGAGACTTTGTATTGTGCATATTAACGCAAGCACTGCCTCTACGGTATAACCTGCAAGGGCGAACTGCAGTTGGAGGTGGTTGAACACGCTCGTACGTCGTTGGCAATGAACAAGTTATTTTTAATATTTTTATGTTCATGTGTATATTTTATCTATCTATACTTCTATATTTTTTTAAAAGAGAAGAGAAAACTGGGAGAAGTCTGAAACTACAAGAGCAACTGAAAATTTTGCATAGAATTTCCTTTTAGGACGTAGACATTAAGAACGGTTTTTTTATTTTTTTATTTTATAATAACTTCAGAACCTGTTGGCTTTGGGTTCCTTTTTTCCTTTTGAGGTACAGAACCCTTAAAAATACTGCGATCATCTATCTGCCTGAACTGAAAAGCGTGGTGACTGAAACCGTTGGTTGTGGGAGGACTGAACAGCAATGGACGAATATGTGCTGAAAAGATCATAACTGAAGTGACACGTCCGTCGTAGTTAGTTCCTTATCAAACCACACCCCCTGCCTTTCTTAAATTCACAAAATTCTTTCCATCCAAAGGTTGCCTGGAAGAGATCGCTTCTAAGCGATAAGGCCGCCCATTGTACTTGTGATATGTAATGTCTTTTTGTAATGTTCTTTTTCTGGTGTACAATAAAGTGTTTTGTATTGTATTGTATTGTAAACCACTGTTGATTTTACAAACCAGTATTTTTGGCAACCAGCGTCCTACCCAACCGTGGTCCATCAGTGTGGCCCGTAGGTATCAGCAAATTGGGATTATTACGTTAGGACATAACGAGGTGTTCTACCTTCTCTCTAATCAGAACCACCGCTGTTGAGGGCCTGCACTGACGTAATCATGGAGTTTACGTCTTTTATTACGTGCCAAGGATGAAAGGTAATGTGTGGCTAAGATATTGAAAATGTTTAGGGAAGTGGAAATCTTTACATTCTCTTCAAAGTATATAATAAATGTAAACGTAATAAAAGACTAGGTGCTGCCCGCGGCTTTGCACGCGCTTTTCAAGTAGCCTATGTCCGTCCCCAGGATACCATTTACCTCCCTGCCAGATTTCATTAGGATCCGTTCAGCCGTTTAATCGTGAAAAAGTGACAGATAGACAAACAGTTACTTTCGAACTTATAATATTAGTAGGTACAGATTTTAGTTTCACATGTACGAAGCTGCGGATTAGATATATATAACGATACAGATTTTAGCTTCGTACATGTGAAACTAAAATCTGTATCGTTTAATCGTGAAAAAGTGACAGATAGACAAACAGTTACTTTCGAACTTATAATATTAGTAGGTGGCTGCGGATTAGTTATATATAACTAACCCGCAGCTTCGTACATGTGAAACTAAAATCTGTACCTAATAATATTATAAGTTCGAAAGTAACTGTTTGTCTATCTGTCACTTTTTCACGACTAAACGGCTGAACGGATCTTAATGAAATCTGGCAGGGAGGTAAATGGTATCCTGGGGACGGACATAGGCTATTTGAAAAGCGCGTGCAAAGCCGCGGGCAGCAGCTAGTCTTTTATTACGTTTACATTTATTTATTTATTATTTAAATTGATATAAAAACACAAAATATAAACTTCTCACAGAAAAGACACTAGTAGGTATTTTTTAATTGAAACAGTTGAGGTAACTGCAGACTGTTGAAACAATCTAGATGTAGCTCAAATGATTTATAACAATAAATCATATATATATAATGGTCATTTTTAAAAAAACATGATCAATAGATGTTGTAGTGTAGAAGCTCTGACTTTTCGTGAAACGTTGAGAATATGAACGTCTCACGTGATGACGTGAGTCGTTGGGTATAACCAGTATTTTTTGCTATAAGAACCATGAAAAAGAGAATGAGTTATAACTTAGTATTCATTTATTGGATTGATATTGTCCGATAAATTTATAAGATTGCTTGAAATATCTCGTTATCTCCAACAACTAGATCTATTCGTATCGGATTCTGTATCAATTTCAAATCAATGTTAAAGTAGAGGTAAGCTGATTGAGCGCCGGTTACGGGAGAATTGCATTCGAGTACTGTAATGGAATTGTATTATTTTCATTTTGTATGTATTTTAAGGGATACTCTATCCAAATAAAAACCCATTTGTTTTCTAGTCTAAGAAAAAATCTTGCCTGCTGTGCGAATCATCCCTGGCTTACCAAGTTCGAATTTAGAATAGAATAGAATATTATTTATTTGTAACTCCATCATACTGTCAATAAGAGTCACAAAATGGTCCCTGTCTCAGCATGAGCTAATTGTAAACACTTTACAACCAACGCTGGTCTTCCGACAGAGCCGTTTGGTGACGTCACGAAAAATTTCTACTATATGAACGAATTTCGAAAGTTGTGCTCATAATAATATATTAATTGACGACCCAATAACTTTGCTATGGCTGGTGTAGCTCATATGGAACCAGTTGGCTTAACAATGATTGCAATTTCGAGATGAATTTATGGGATTAGAACCATACATGTGGACTTAAAAGTGATCCTTATCAATAAAAAAAAAGTAATCTCATGTGAAATTATGCAAACAAAATTCTGACATACCAAAACTGTATAGAAAGACATTAAAAACAACAGAGAAACATCGAAGTTTAACGATGTCCGTGACACAGGTGTCCCTGTGTCACAGACATCGTCATACTTGGATAATGGGTATGCCAGAAGATTTTACCAAACATATTTAAATTATGAATAAAATAACTAAATAAATGAAAAGATAAAAAGTTCAAGCCAACAGAGAGAAAAGCAAGCCAAATAATTGCCTAGGCTGTGACTAGCTAGGCCGCTTATATTTCGGACACAGGGCGAGGTAATACAGCGTTTCGGAACAAAGTGTGGGCCCTCTGCATGTTGTTAATTATCTAGTACATGCGATAGGTGTGGATTTACGCATTGGTCATTATATTTGCTATAGCTTCTGCCCTTGCAGCTGGAATCAAGTGTAGTTGCGATTATCCCCTTTTAATCTGTTTACTTTGACTCTAAGCTTTTGCAGGATTAATAATGAACATGATCTGTGCAATTATTCAAGAGTATTGACACTGTAAACTGGCACCAAAATCTAAACTAACGAACGAGCCTTGATATGAGCCATCCATTTTTTCCATCGTAAAAGAAGTTTATATTTGGTCCCAGTAGAATCACACCATACCTTTATTTTTTTGGTAATATTTTTTTACACACAATTCGATTTCTTGTTAAGTTTTTTTAGCTTAAGAAAAAGGACATAATAATGCCATGCATACTGAAATGTTACGTACGCTATGCTACTTATTTAGTTGGCTCATAAAATAAAGGACAAGGAAGAGAAAAGGTAATATAAACCTTTTTGTAAGGTAGATGTCCTAAATAAACCAAAAAGAAATGAGCGACTTGATCTCCTTCTGGTGCCAATCTTTTTCCATAACGCTGGCAGAAAACCAACTATAGCAGAAAATTCACTCCTAAAATAGATGAACACGGTCGTAATTTCGCACGTTAGAGCAACATAAACTTACTGCTAACTAAGACGTCGGTCCCGACTTTATAGTGTTAGCGGCAAGAGTTTATAGTTTCAAGATTCACTTGCGGAACGTTATGCTTTATAGTTATGAATACAACACGAGGGCACCTTTATTATAAAAGGCTTTAGTAGGTCTTGGCGTTACACAATAAACATGCGACGCAAGTAGTATAAATAAACAAATAAATAACATTTCCGAGTATTGCGAACGAGATCAAACCTTCCTGAATTAAAATTAAGTCAAGTCTCTCGGTGTTTTTGAACACTCTCAGGTCGCAATGGACTCTTCGCAAACGTAGTGTAGGACGCCCTCCGACTAGGTAGGATGACGATTTGCGAAAGACTGCTGGCAGATGCTGGATGCGGCAAGCTGAAGACAGGGCGCTATGGCGCTTATTAGGGATGCCTATGTCCAGCAGTGGACTAATATAGGCTGATGATGATGATAAATGGAGTCGCAATGGAGAATATCCCCGTGCGCAGGACATAATAAAGTGCAAAAGTTGGTGCGCAAGCACAGGTGCATTCTCTATTCCATCATTCTGATAATCCGATGGGACCGGCAGACCGAAAAGACCAGTGTCCGGTCAGGGGCAGGAACAACGGCGTAAGGTGCTCTCCGATGCACGGAGACACTGCTAACTTCCTGGATCCGGACTGCTGCAGGTAATTTTTCTTGCTAGGATTTCCTCGGATGATCCCGTGACCGCTAGCTAGACCAACAAGGCATTCTCTTCTCTGATTAAAATTAAGGCCATCTATGTATATAGTAAAAGAAAGTAATACAAGCAATTTTAAATAGGTGGTATAATTTCCTCAACGCATTACTTGAGTTACAAAGCAAGCTCCCCAGGATCAATAAACCATATCTCGCTCTTAGCTGTTTGCAGCACGAGTTATTTCCTTTCGTCCCTTACAAATTATGACATTGGCCCGCACAAGCTCGCAGGAATTGGCCAGCCGTTTAAGGTCATGCTTTTCCCTTTAAAACATCAATTATAACACCTCTTTATGTTTAAATTTATTTAGTTGTTGTCGTTCTTTTTGTGTGTTAATTTTCGATATGTGGTGTTTATGTTGTTATAATTTACGACTTAAGGCGGTGTTTTTGCGTTGCCTTTTAAACCACGTGGTGGATTTATAGAAGAACGTTTCAATCTGTGTGATCTTGCGGTTGTAGCTTTTTGGTAACAATTTTCTATTAATGTTTGCGGCTTGGAGTTCTACTTTCTTTAGAAAAAAATTAATAGGGGCTTTCAGATCTTTTCAAAGGATATGACTTTGACTTTGTTTTAATAAACTTTTTGCCGATATAAGAAGGTTTTTCAATTATCAATTTATGATTATGCCGTCTCACGATAATGACTCTATCAATGGTGTTCACCGAAACATTATAACATTTTGTTGCATATAAAAAGTTTTAATTATGGATTCTTTCTATGACCACAACAACTATTTCAAATATTATCTATCCAATCATTATGTCTTATAATTGCATGCTGATAAGATAACAAGATACCTACACCTATAACTAAATAGATTGGACGTTGTGCGCAAATTGGGACAAGAACAATGCTTGAGCTGCTAATTAAACACCTGGGATTATTGATCACTGGGTGTTTTGTTCTGTTTCCATAACACATCATACCTCAACAGCCTAAAATGGCTGGACGCAGGTTTCCTCCATAATCGTCTTATTGGCTTTTATCTCGTGGGAGGTAATGTAATCATATTCCCCACGCGGGCATGCGGCTTGGGGATCACAGGTCGGTGGTAGATCTATTCTGCAAGAGGCGCTGCTGCCCGGCCCCCGGTGTATGTCCCTTAGTCGCCTCTTAAGACAACCACGGGAAGAGTTGGGGAAGAGAAAATTCGAAACCACAAAAAGCAACAACAACCACACTGCGATTGTGTCTCTCAACGTATTATTGATGCTAACATACTCGCTGTGACATGATTTCCCTGAGAAAGATAAAGAATAAGGGTAGACACTTTACTCGATGGACAGATAAGCTTATAAATTTTTTTTTTTCATTGTTCAAAGAAGCAGGCAGGATGTGGACAATGAGAGCACAAGACAAGGAGGAATGGAGAAGACCTTTGCCAAGCGGAAAATAAACTAAACACCAGTTTATTTCTTGTTAAAGTGTATTCTTTAATTTTTTACTGTGTAAGCAACGTCGGGCGCGGTCAGTATTTGGATGGGTGACCGCGTCATGATGGCTTTTTGCTATTGAATTTTTTTATCAGTTTTTTAGGGTTCCTTCTGCAAAATAGTTGTACGATGGTCCGAACAAGTGTCAAGTCCGTGGCGCGGCGAGTTGACTCACACTTGGCCAATTTTATTTAAACTTCTTCGCTTCTCTTCGCTTTGGCGGAACATATACGTGTTGCACATGCTGAACATCAATTGTCATTATGAAAATCAATAGAGACATTAGCGACTTTATGCAGTAAGAAAACAAATAAAAATCGTAGCGATAATCGTGTGCTAATGAAAACAGCTGTTCATTGCACATTCCGTACCAATGACAATAAAATCTAAGTTAATGATACTGTACTTAGAGCATTTATTAAGATTATTGTTGTTTGATATCCATTTACTTTATGATACACCTAAATAAGTAGCTGCTTAGTAGGTACATTTTCACACTGGCCAACTTTTGCATTCTACAGCAAATTTTAACTTTTTTTTTAATAAACGTAGTTACAATAAGGCCCTTATTATGAAAGATTATTTCTTATTCAGTTGAGCTACTTGTAGATTGTTTGCAACAGTCTGCAGTTAGCTCAATTGTTGCAATTGTAAATACTAGTTTAATTTAATTCTATTATTTGATTGTAATTTTCTTTGTTTATGAAAGCTTATTCAGTCATCGATCAATGCTTGAGTAACGTTTTTCTATGGCATAAGCGTTACTCAAACATAGACCGATGACTGAGTAAGGCCGTGCTCACTTTGGATACTATTTCATCCGAATTTGATTCGCGCGTCAACGTACGACTACGCACGAATAATCCCGACCTTCCAAGGACTATGGGAGCGCTCACACTGCATGCGATCAGTAATAAATAATAAATAATGCTGGACAATTCACACAGCATTATCTAGCCCCAAGGTAAGCAGAGCTTGTGTTATGGGTACTCGATAACTGATACAATACATAGATACATATTTTTTATTATACATAGAAAACGACCAGAACACCCTGAACAAATGTCTGCAGATCGTACACACATTTGTCCCGAGGCGGGAATCGAACCCGCAACCTCCTGTTTCGCCCACCGCGCCACAGAGGTCGTCAAATCAGTCGTACGTATACGTACGTATACTCACGACGTCCGAATACAATCCGAACTTGTTGGGATTTATCACGCAGTCGTACGTTCAGTTTTACATAAACCGGTGCACTGCCTATTTGACGGACAAAAACGTATTCAGTGTGAACAGTCCTTTCAATAGTACGAACGTACTATTGAAGTCAATTCGTACGAACAGTACTCTTACGAACACATTCGTGGCCAAAGTGAGCACGGCCTAAGATTTCATAAACGGGGTAAGAATGTGTTGATAATGGGTTACTACATCAATGTTATTAATCTGTGTTTTGTTTTTCATACAGTTAAAACAAAACACGATTCGATTCGTCGACTTACTATAGAATATTTTAAAGTTATCTATTCCAATCTCCTATTTGGGTGTAGCGCTATTTCGCACCACAGGTTCTCACTACAAATTCATTTTTGCCGTTTCATACCAAAAAATGTCAGCTTTTCAAACCACATTAAAAAAAATCGGCGTTTCTACACAAAATTCGTTTCCGTTTCTCACCACAAAGCGATGAAGAGATATTGATGTTTGGTAATTTGACTGACAATCTAATTGCTGTAAAGCATTAGGACATTTTATGCCAATCGATTTTGATTATGATGTTGCAATCGAGTCTGTTATTTTTGCTCAAAATTGTTTTTACCAAATTTTTTAGTCCTAGGCTTCTAAACGACATTTTTTGGACCGAATATTCAATTGAATAATACATTATTATTTTTGTTGTTTTATTTACTACTAAATTGCTTCTGCTCTCGGCATTAATAGATTTTTTCGGTGATAAAAAGTATGACAGATTGAGTTCTTGTGGAAAAATATAATAATTGTACTACCTATTGCAGCAGCGCCTCGCGGTTTCACCCACGTAGTTCCCATTCCCGTGAGAATTACGGGATAAAAAGTAGCCCATGTGCTATTCCAGGCTATAAAGAAGCTTTTGATCAGTATTTTAAGCCTTGACTGCATAGTTATTAGAAAACTTAAATAAGTACTCATTCACCGGCACTAAATCCAATTAAAGCTGGTTAATTAACAATTTCAACAGCTACCTGAACGCTTACATTATTGTTCATTAGAATCTACAACAAGGAAATAAATCGATTTTGTTGCCTGTTCTGATACCTATTAATTGTTTTGTCCGATGCAATAAAATTTTAAAGGACCATTTCGCTATATTGAAACGTAACGAAATTAAACGGCTCTGTCTCGAAAACATAGCTTTTACTACTTGTATTAAGTTATAGTAATTATTTATATCGATAATGATTTTAATGGCCGAATTTAGAAGAGAATTGTTATACAAATGTGCAAAGTTGCTTTTTGTTATTGCGCGCTCAATTTTGATGACCGAGTATGCGAAGGATTCTAAAATTGAATCACGAGCGCAGCGAGTAATTCTAAAATTAGAATTCTGAGCGTTAGCGAGGGAATTAAAAGAGCACGAGGTAAAAAATCTTTGCACTCGAGTGCAACACGTAACTTTTCATCCCACCTCAGTGCGGAAAGAGTATTTTTGCACTCAGATATCGAAGAACAAAAACACTCTTTCCGAGATGGGGGGATGAAAAATGCTTAATTTGTGTAACAAAGATAAATATGACATAATTTGCTTTTATTATTAATATTAAATTAAATGTAACACAAAAAGGTCACCCACAATTTGAGATCAGTAGCAAAAGAATAAAACCAATCCAGTTGGTTTTGCAATAACGATACTATTAAAGGTAAGGGCCGACTGGACACGTCACAGTATAAGTGGTCCCGTATTATAAAATTTTACGATCTTCCGTAGGCTCTGTTGGATCTGAATTGACTATTCTTAGATCCTATTTTGGTACTTAAGGAGGTTTTAACACGGGATATTGCCGAGTTCGTTGTCTTTAAGACGAAAAAGTTCTTATCGATTTTATATTAAGCTGATTTTGAGCAAACTTCGCGAGTTCTCTTTTGCGCAAGGTTGCTCAACTGCGAATAGTTGCGTAACGGGACTTCCCTTTTGTGCAACTGCGAAACTTATGTGGGACCGTTCGTGAGATCTTACCTTCACCTTTTTAACATCACTGAACATACAAAACTAAGTAGAATGACCTTTTCAGTAAAATATTATGTTATACTATTAGAACTACAACAAAACCGCTGGGTGAACGTCTTCTTGAGTGGAAACTGCGACTCGGCAAACGCAGTGTTGGGCGCTTTCCGACTAGGTAAGATAACGAGATGATGACCCGCGAAAGACTGCAGATTCTGCATGGGGCAAGCGACATGGCGCTTAGTAAGTGATTTCTATGTCCAGCAGTGAACTAAAAATAGACTAATGATGACATTGAAAAAAAATACGGTAGGCCTGAAATTCGAAATGAAAAGCATTTCAATGTCCTAACCTACTTTATACTATCAATAAATTATGAGTTATATTATCCATGTCGCCGCCGGATCCTAGAATCAGCCCGTTTGTAGAATGGCTAGGCCGATTGCAAAACGAACGCCGATTTGTTGGGTATACCTTATTAATTTCATTGGACAAGATGGCTTAGTGAACTTATCATTTTAGTTTGATCTTATTTATGAATGTGATCGTTAAAAAATCGGCATAGACAATTAATTGAATTGCGCCCCGTTTTGCAATCAGCCTAGCCATTCTACAAACGGACTGATTCTAGCATCCGGCGACGACATAATAAATAAAAAATAATGCTGGACAATTCACACAGCATTATCTAGCCCGAAGCTAAGCAGAGCTTGTGTTATGAGTACCTACTAGATAACTGATATACATAATATAATACAACACATAGATAGATATTTTTTTTACATAGAAAACAACCAGAACACTCTGAACAAATGTCTGCAGATCGTACAAACATTTGTCCCGAGGCGGGAATCGCACCCGCAACCTCCTGCGTTGCAGGCAGGCCTTCGCTCACCGCGCCACAGAGATCGTCACATCCAAACCATGCTCCCGTACAATAAACTTTAATAATGGCCACATCACACGTAACTCTTTCCACCTTTATTTCTTAGCGTACCTTGTTTTATTCCTCGGTGAACCTCACTTTTATTCTCTTTTATTCCTCTTTCTGCCATTGGACGTCTTAATTAAACATTTTAAGATGAAGCACTATTATTCTCGCTATCTTTCTCTCGCGCTACTAGAGCATGTATTCTGTTTCGTTATTTTAATAGTGTGTTGTTGTGGATTCATTGGTGGTCAACATTTTTTTTACAGCTGAAACAATACGTTTTTTATACACTAGAAACAATTCAGTAACTTTGGTACATCATTGACTACGTAGTAAATGATGCAATAAAGTTACTAAATTTTCCCTGGTGGGTGAAAACGGTATTGTTTCAGCTGTAACAAAAAGTTGACCACCAACGAATCCACAACAACACACTAATAAAATAGAAAGCTTTTAAAATGTTTTTAAATTTAAATTTTGAAAAACGCTTTCTAATTAAAAGTGGCATGTATCTACAAAATCGTACGAACATAGGAATGTAAGGGAAATAGGAATGTAAGGAATATAAGGTTAACGCACTTTAACTAGCTTTTAAAGGTCTCAGCATTAGTTTCATCAAATCCCATAAGTCACAATTCTATGCATTTGTCTTGCAACGCTAACCAATACGGGCGTGCAGTGAAGATTTCTTCGTTCTTTGTTCTTTCTTCTCCGTATTTATTTCCTTGAAAAAATGTTGCGTTCCCCTGGACCCCCAGTTTGAGCCACATTTGCACATTCGATAACATCGTCATTGTGACATAAAATTGTTCGGCTGGAGTCCGCAATGGCTGACTTCATATCCACCGAACAGTCGTCGACAGTGTCCGCTGTGTCCGGTATTTATTGGTATTGCAATTCGAAATTGTATTATGTATTCAACTATCCAACATTTTCTGTTGGTATCTGGAATTTCATGAATTTTATTTAATATTTGTTATTACTTTTGGTGAAATGACGGTATCCAGGTGAGATAACGATGTGCTTATACAGGGTTTTTGGTAAATTAGTAACACTACGTGAACTGCAGGTTCAGCCCATCATCACAAACACGTTTGTGAAGACGCCAGGTCTTAATTCTCAATTTTGGTATTAGTAATGGGTACCCCCCGCAATTCAATAATCGTTCGTTAGAGAGGTTTTATTTGAAACTCAACTTAAAAACAGCTGTGCCCTGAATTAACAGAAGATATGAGAGTGAAAGATCGGTCTTAAGTAACTCGTTGGGTTCCAGACAAAGATGTTTTTTCATTTAGTATCAGAGGTGACTTATATTTTTTTTTAGAATTTAGACCTGGTACCATCACGAACGTGTTTGGGATGATGGGCAGAACCTGCAGTTCACGTATTGTCACTAATTTACCAATAACCCTGTATATAGCCTGCTGATAAATGTTTGATGTGTTAAGTTGAAGATGGGGCTCATTGTATGTCCAGCTGTGGACTATCATAGGATGAGGCGCTTTAGGCGAATCAGTCGTGGATCTACTCGCTGGAAATAGTAAACACTCGCAAATGTTGTGCCGAACACGTTGATATTGCCAACTTAAAACTGTAAGCTTGGACCATAGAAAGCTTGGAGGCTATGGAAACATCCATAGATATGCATATAAGTCTGAATAGTAGCCTCAGCGGTGATACGTGGCAATCAAGTATGAATTGGCTTCGTCATTATCATCATCAGCCTATACTAGTCCACTGCTGGACATAGGCCTCCCCTAATGAGTGCCATAACGCCTATCTTCAGCTTGGATTAACTTAAATTTTGTTTTTTTCTAGGCTACTTATTTAGCCTATCAAAACTTGGTTTGCAGCTTTCGGAAGTTAGGTGTTTTGGCAGTGGAGGAACAAATGGGTATCAATACCGACTTTACCTTGCAAGAAAACACTTTGCGTTATGTTAACGACCGTACACCATAGTTATAGGGTCCTGCTAGGTCACGTTTCTGAACTGACACAAAGCCTACTGCCTTTATGTCTTAATTTAGAAGTCCAAGTTATGTGTATCAGAAGGAATGTTTGTATTTGAAAGTCAAAAATGATTTAAGCAGGATCTTTGTAATTTTATCCAGATTTCGAGCTATTTTGCTAACAGATATCTCATTCATGGGGCTAAAAGTTATAACCTATTGCATTGTTTTAGTTCGTACTCTAAACGAAGGTTTGAAGGAGATGAGCATAAAATAGACACAGCTTCAAGAAACTTAATCATTTTATTATATCAGCACCTTCGATAAAAGTAAAAAAGGAAGATATGGTACGTTCTACCAGCGCTCACTCAAAAACTGTACCGTGTTACAGATGAAATAATGATAAGGCATCGATTATCAGAAAATTTAAAGTCTGGTGTATCTACTTACGCGGGAAAATATGTGATGCCTTGGGCTTTGTTTTTTGTTCTGGAGCTATTTGTACACCTGGTGAACTAACACGAGGGCATTGTCGTGGTGTTCTACTCGAAATCACACAAAATTATACGTCGTAGCAAGCACACGCAACACAAACACTACCGCCCGCGCCGCTTTCGCGATGGTAATGCCTGATCTCCTTTTTTACTTTTATCGAAGATCAGCACATAACAACATAAAATCAAAATCTCTAAACGAATAATGAAAATAATTAGTTAGTATATAATATATGTACTATATTACGACTTTTCCGTTATTCTGCTATGTAACATTATACCTACACCTACCTACCAAATGCGTCATTTGTGCTACCCGAAATCCTAAAGAAACTGTGATCTAAGACCTCTGTGGTGTGGTCTTACCTTATTTTTTAAATTAATTATGTGTGTGTAGATATGTACCCTTATTGTTAAATTGATTCTGTGTATGTTTTTGTCAAATTCTATGGATCCGTGTTGTCTGAATTAATAATTGAATTTGAATTTGAATTAAGACTATACTATAACTCCGCCGGATGTCCTTAACTTCAAATCTACGGAATGCTTAGCTTTGAAATTTATACATGGCAAATTTCAGAACTCACTCTATCCGTCATATGTTTCGAAAACACCATTCCATTAAATTTACTCGATAGAAACAAATCGCAAGGTTACTCGTACTTGCTCGTACCTCTAAATTTTTACTAAAATCTTGATCTCAATATATACCTACAGAAGTTCAGATCTTGAAAATAAGCATGATAATTGAACTAAGTATAAAGAATGTTTGATATGTTGCGTTTTTTCTTCTTCAAATAATGTCCTAATTAATCTCACTAATATTATAAACGTGAAAGTTTAGATGGATGGATGGATAGATAGATGGATGGATAGATAGATGGATGTTTGTTCCTTTATCACGCCAGAACGGCTGAACGGATCTGAATGAAATTTGGCACAGAGATAGATTATAGTCTGGAATAGGACATAGGCTACTTTTTATCCCGAAATTCCTACGGGAACGGGAACGACGCGGGTGAAACCGCGAGGCGCTGCTAGTATACCTATAATACGCAATAATTTTCGGGCTTGCGTTTCTGTGCTCTGTCCCGCTCCTATGAACGTGAAATCCTACGCCTATCCTTTTCACAAAATGGCGTCGTAGTCCCTTTAAGTAGGTGTCAGTTATCTAGTCCCTATATATCAGAATCTCAGCTTAGCTCGGGCTAGATGAAGTTATGTGAATTATCCAGTATCATAATAATCTATTTTATTTTTGGATACGGTTAGCAAAATGCCGTCATCCTTTTTTAGATAATAATCAAAAGCTGGATGAGAGTAATGAAAAAAGCTCTCAAAAATTTTTGATTCAAAAAAAATAAATCAAAATTCAATAACTTTATTTCTTTAGGCTTACAAAATATGCACTTAGACAAGTCAAATTTTATACATAAACAGCTTAATAATAGTAATTATTATCAAATAAAGATGATTTTGGCGGGACTCGATCCGCGTCCCACCCTCAGTACGGGTATATTCTTTGGGAGCTTATTTCATTTCTTAGAGATACCCAAAGTGCGGGTAAGCATTATAACAAAAAACTTCGGATGAGAGTAAGCCAAAGCGGATCGGATGCAGTCAGAGTAAATCAATTTAATTTCCTTAACCTAGCAGATAATTGTTTTTCCCCATAGTAAATTACTAGTAACTTAACAACCACGTTATTTTCAACTCGGATTTTACGAATTCACTTTATTGTGCAGATCATAAACTGATCAAATGATTTTCCTACTATTTCTTATGACTGTTAGTTATAAAATTACACAGAAAATAACCACTGGGAAATTTCCAATAGTTAAACTTCTTGGAATAGGGTAATAAATACTTGATGATCTACTAACTGAATTTCGACCAAGGCGGCGGCGGCGGCCTGTCTTAACGGAAACCAGCCCGGTGCGCAGGACATAACATAGTGCACAAGTGTGTGCACAAACACAGGTGCACTCTCTATTCCCTCACTATCATAATCCGATTTTAAGGTATACCGATACGACCGGGGAGAGGTCAGGCGTAGGACCAACGGCTCAACGTGCTTTCTGAGGCACGGGGATGTAATACCGCAGCAAAATTCTTTTTCAGAACTGTGAATTTTCATTGCTTGAAAAATCCCATTTTGGGATATGGTCAAACATGGTGGTGAATCCTATGTTTTTTCTTCTGTGTTTCTTTGCTTAAAACTTTTGAATCATTTCAACGATTAGGACACCGTCTTCTTTCTTCCTTTGTTTTAATTAAAACCACCAGGGCTCACGTGCTTTTTGGGGTTCCGTACCTCAAAAAGAAATAAGGAACCCTTAAGGGTTTGTTGGTTGTTAAAGAGAGTTGACAGACGGACAACAAAGTGACCCTACACTTTGTTGTCCGTCTGTCAACCCTCTTTTCTCGGAAACGCGTGGAGGTACCGAGTTGAAATTCACATCGTAATATACTCAGGTTCCTATCGTAACCTCTTGGAGCAGTAATATAAATCAAACTTCTGAGGCAATCAAAAGTTACAGCCGTTTATGCCCATTTTTTTGAATTTTCAAGCGAATCACATGCACACAAAACCTATAGGGTATTTCCTGTTGACCTAGAATCGTGAATTTTGGCAAGAAGCAAGGTCTTATAACCCAAGTTAAGGAAAAAAATATAAAACCGTAAATCTGTTGTTAATTGTTAATGTTAATTACAAAAAAAGTTTGATTACTTACGAGTACAAGTTTGTACGGAACCCTTGATGCCCGAGTCCAACTCGCACTTGACGTTTTATTCTTTATTCTCTCACAATCATGTGCATTACCTTCGATGGCAACAAAGATTGCCAATTTATACCAATAGGCCTCGGGGCATGTGTGCGATACGCAGCGCAAGCGCTCAAGTAGGTAATATAATCTATTGCTTGCACAGATAATAAATACGCACAAAGTTATGCGTTAGTTCTCTGATTGGAATGAAAACTAGTTTGGTATTGCATTAGGTGCATAAGGTTGTTTTACTGCGGAATTATTTGTATTTTACTGAAAATGGTTCCACGGCAAAATCATTTTAATGAATTTTATATGATTTAAGTAATTATCACGGTCTATGTATATAGTAAGGTCTCGAAAATAGCCCCTCTAGGTTTTTTTTCCCTTTTCTTTGATGTGGTGTTTTAAATACTTTTTCTTACCTTTTTTTAATAAGAAGCAATTACCTGCTATGTCGGTTCTAGGAACTTAAAACTATAAATAATCCAGGAGAGATAATAATCGAAACTTGCATAAAATGAAGCAAGATTTTGCAATAAGATATCCCTATTAGTTGAAATAACGTCATTGTTTATACGGCTATATAGGATTAGTTCATTGTTTTTTCATACAAACGATGAGTTCTCACTGATTTCATCATCATCATTCGCAGCCGTTTTTTAAATGTTTTTATTAATTTGTGGCATTGTGAATTAGAAGACGCAGTGTAGGTCCCCACGAGATAGACCGAGGCGACCTGGTGAAAGTAACAGGAAGCTAGGTGCGGCATTCTAGGACCGCTCATTGTGGCGAATTTTGGGGGAGGCCTGTGTCCAGCTGTGGACGTTTTCGGCTGAAATAATACCATCTAGTTTATTGACAGTTAAATTTGCAGTAAAATATAGACTACATCAACTCAGCTTAATGGTCCTTCCGCGTCAGGGCAAAATTCATACCTACCTAACTTAGGCTTATGCATAATGTCAAATTTGTCATTATAACATAACATAGAATAACTCTGCACTAATGTGGGTGGACAATATATACCAAATACAAATATGAAACATCGTTTCCTTAATTACTTATATTATATTTACCAAGGAACTCATAATAACACAAATCGCTAGTGTTTCCTACACCAGGCAGTCTCACGTTATAGACTCATACCATAGATTTAAGTTAGACATAAATAAAGGTTACGTGTCATAGAAACTTGTATGAAAAAGGCTTGACTCTGCAAACTGTTAAGCCTCATTTGCATCGATGACAAAACAACAATAAATTAGCAATTCCTTCGGCTTCTTGTTATAAATCAACGGGGAACATGCGTGCTATCGACGCTGGACTTCATAACTCAAGGCAGGTTCAAGTGGTTCAAGTTTGTACAGCTTTATGGTGGAATGGAAACGTTTCAACACACCTATAAAAATCTATGAATTTTACAATGACGTCATAATAAATTCCATTTTCTACATTTACCTACTTGAACCTTTTCTTTCAAATCATTGTTGACCCCAATTCTACTGCTGCTTGTTAAAACAAGCATTTTTTATACCAAGGGTTTAGTGGGGTGTCTCTGTCTGGTTCTGCAAGCAGGTCATAATAGACAGCAGGAATCTTATTAAATTCGTTATTGGCTTGTATACTCTTTTCAATAGTTGCTCCAAGAAGCTGTCCTGCATGCTGCAAACACCATGATAAACCACGTCGGCTCGTGGGCTAAACCTGGTTGAAAGAGGCTTGAGTGCTCCGACACTTCAGCCTGGCGGTTGCTCCCCGCATAGTGCCCAGTGTCTGTCTCGGCAATTTTGCAGTCCACCCCCGGTGGCAAGGCAGCAACGCAATGGTGGGAGTCCTTAAGGGCATCCAAAGGCCGACGACAACTTAATGGCTAAGTTGTCGTCGGCTAGACACTAGCTCTAGACACACATCATCATCATCAGCCTATACCAGTCCGCTGCTGGACATAGGCCTCCCCTAGAGCGTCATAGCGCCCTGTCTTCAGTTTGCCGCATCCAGCATCTGCCTGCAGTCTTTCGCAGATTATCCTACCTGGTCGGAGAGCGTCCTACACTACGACACACAACAAAGTTTTCCCGAGGAGGGTAGACGGCCGGTTGTAGAACATCACTAGCCAACATGGTTTTACGAATGAATCATGATGACTTTTTTATACCTTTAGTATTACCTCACATCATGCCATCAGGTATTATTTTATTGTAGCACTAATAATGTATTGGTTAAATATTAATAAATAAAAAAAAACTTAAAAAGATGTGTATGTTTCGTATGGTTGTTGAGCTTAATCTATAATGTTTAAAGGTTTTTGATATTATAGCGTGTAAGCTAAGCCTCAACACCTCCTAACACTCAGGGTAATTTCTAAGAAATTCACCAAGTTCAAGTTGGTTAACCACGGTTTTGATTTTAGCAAGGCCGTTGCGTTTATGCATCTGAGAGTTCTGCTACGCATACCACATCCAGTTCTCTATGAAAAACCTTTGAATACTCATTATTTTATTGCAAGAACTGTTAACAGAAACAATAGATCCCCGCGGTCGATACGATGGCCTATCGCGTTGAATAATTATTAATTCCCGTTTGAAATCTACGAACCCATTATTAAAAGCCAATTAATGGCAGTTCGTGATTAAAACGACTGGTTATTGGTTGTTTATAAATGATTTTATTAAGTCAGATTTGTCTTTATTCAAATAGGCTTAGCTACAGCCCGGACTACGGGATCTGATTAAGATTTTTCAACTCTACTTGCATTCTTTACTGGTCAATCTGCACAAAAGGAAACAGAAAAGTGTGCATTCGCGTTAACCTTTACCTCCCTCCGGCTGATAATGTACAATACGCAAAATGAGAACAACAAGCACAATGTACAAACGGGCAAAATGTGCAATACGCTAAATGAACATTAAGCATAATGTGAAAAAAGCACATTGAGCAATACGCAAAATGTACATCAGCTAAATGTACAAAACGTAAAATAACAACTACTCTTAGAATACACAATACTCAAAATTTACGTACATAAGAGAGACTCTCCTCAAAACTTGCAATCTTTGACTGAGGCAAAACCTGATCAATCTAGCAAGACAAGAAAAGCCTCTAACTCTTCGCTCTGGCCGTAAGTTCTGTAGTAGCCCAGGCGTACGTTCTTACAACCTTTGATTGACTCAAAAGCTGGTCAACCTGTAGCAAGATGAGCCTTAGCTTTCCCTCTGGCCTTTAGGTCTAGCCAAGCGGCCTCGTTTCACACTAACGAGTAAACGCCTATCTCAGAGGCTAACTTCTTCTAGATTTCTTCAAAACTTAACCCAAACTCTTTCCTCCAGCTCCAAGGTCTGTAGCCTAATGTAATAAGTCCACAGTAAACTAAGATAACCAGATCACGATACGTCATACTAATAACGCTTGATTGACTCGAAAGTTGGTCGACCTATAGCAAGATGAGCTTCTAACTCTTCGCTCTGGCCCTAAGGTCTGCAGCCAGGCGGCCTCGTTATGGCCTAATGAGTGAGCGCCCACTTCATTAGCTGTGCAAAAACAACGTCGCGTCTCCTGCGCACCATGCATCTTGTATGAGACACCCGCCGTGCGGCGTTATTCTGTAAGCTCTACGTTTTTACGTTTAGGTGAATATAGATGCTTTCCTTATAGTTCTTTGATATATTCATTAGTTACTTCGGTTATAAGACAGAGTTAAAACGAAGTTCAAAATGAAACAATCACAATGCAAATAAAACACGTCTAGATCCGTAGATGCTATGGAGAGAAAAATGGTTGAAAAGTACCTGTCTATTGGGTTTATGATAAGCAGCTGTCAATGTGTCGAGATTTGTCATTCACTATTCCCTGAAGTTAGTTTTGCCGGTACGAAATATAATCTACCTCTTCTGTCAATACCACGACTCGTGTAGGCTACTAAATCTATCTCATCTGCTCTTGTATCTCGTAATTTCCCAATAAAATTTATTCGCCCTATCAAAAACCCTGCGTTTTAATGGTGTCTCTCGTATTAACGGGTTTATCATATTGTGCTGGTGCATAGCATATTGTGAGATTATTGTGGTCAAACTATTCTTTAGTTTGAGCATAGATCTTAAGTTTCATGAAGTCGTCAGAGTTCTGTAAAATTAACGTAAAGGATCATACCTCCCTGTAATTAAAATTGCTGAGAAACCAGTGCTTAGACAACTAACCTAAGATAGGATTTATACTGCTAATCAAGTTATGTAACGTCATTTTTAATGAATAAATGATATCTATCTATCTCTGTACAAGATTTTATTTATTCATTTTCCCAAGTACAAAATCAGTTCGATATTTCTATAGAATTGCAGCAATCTCACCAGTTTTTCAGAATACCCCCTCGCCCGGTGTTAGCGAGTTCGTTGGGCGACGATGTATTGCGTATTGTCGCTCAACAAATTGATTGGGCTCGTCAGAGGATGCCGCCCCGTCACTTCGTCACTCCATACGCGTAAAATATCACTAACTTTACCACATCACCAGTTCTGGAAACTTACTAACCTCAACCTTACTCCGTCGACTCAAAGCTTCCAATCGCGATATAGGTTTTACTCTTTTGCGGCAAAACCAGAGCTATTTGCGGATGCCCAAGGCGAGAATCACCTTTACTGGAAGGTGATTAAGGTAGATTCTGCAGTGTTTTTGTGGCAAGTGGTGTTGATTTTCACATGTCAATAAAATCAAGAACAAGTGCAGACCGTAACGGATTTCAAGGCGGCAAAAACTGTCCAGTTTTATTGAATGGCGGAAAAAGTAAGGATTCACTATTTTATATGAGTATGGATTATTTAGTATACCGTCAAAGGTTCATTCAGCTTTTAAAATAAATTCCTTACCTACTAGATGATGGAGGAGTTTTAGAAATTTTCTATCGCCGATGTTTACTTCTTTCGGTAGTTTTGTTTGACTGTTATATTTATAAATGGAATAATCATAATGAAAGACTTAGATTTTTATGACTTTAAACTCTTGGTGTTGAGCTATGCTACAGAGGCCGCTTTCAAAATCTAAGAAATGTTAATTGCGTATTAAATATACACACATACACGGCGACAAAGTTACCTCTAGTTTATGCAGGTGTGGTTTGTTCACAAACACTTCAAATCGAATTTGGCTGGAGTACAGGTTCAAAATTTTATAGCGGCATGGACATATTTTAACAAAACGAAAAATGAACAATGCTGCATACAATAAATACTAAAACAATGAGATGAGGACAAAAATGATCGGTATTATTGTAGGCAAGGTTATTTATGCACGGACGGGAACGAACCCGCGACCTTTGGCTACCGTGTCGGCTTCGGTGGTCTTAAGGCGAAGCCAGCAGATTGTTTTATACTTATACCGTCCGTTTGGATTCAGGAACTGAATAAGGCAACGCAAAATTTTGCCAGCGTGCTTGTGTCATCAGCAACACCAGCCCTATAGGCCCACGGCTGGACATGGGCCTTCCCTGACGAAGCCAAAAATCATCATCATCATCTATACTTCTATACTAATATTATAAATGCGAAAGTGTGTTCGTTTTTTTGTTTGTTTGTTTGTCCTTCCTTCACGCCCTAACTAAGTAACCCATCAGGAGTATGAGTATTAATAAACCTACTGAAATCTGAACTACTATTAACCCTTAAGAATCCGGCGACAGCTGCTCGCAACTTCAATTCGTGAATTATTATGTTCCGTAATACCAAAAATGATGACTGAAAAGTTATTTAATCTTCGACATTGTGTTGTTATTCTGTAACTAGACAATATAAGCTATGTTCCTTAACAAACAAAACGTACGATATTGTTGTTTTTAATACAAAACAAATAGGACGAAAACATGTCATTTAAGACGTAAAAATATGTTAAAATTTTGCATATTAATTTTGCTTTCATTTAATTATAGGTGTGTATTATTAAGAAAAAAACCCACCAGCGACCTAGATGACTACTATTCGAATACAAAAAACAACATGATATGGTGGAAATACGCTCGAATTACAAATCATTTTGGTAGTACGTTTGTATGGGCAAATCATCATCCGCAGGCCTCTTAAGTGCGCACTCAAATGCATCAATACACTACATGTAATGCAATGTTATTGTACGGAGACTATAACTCCAGCTGACATTCAGAAGAAGCATGGGTCGCAGGTTCAATGTTTGTAAAAACTGAACGGAATTTGATGTTCAAAAGCCGTAGCTTTTGCATACAAAGTTTGGGCTATCTGCAGGAAAAATCTAAATATATTATAATACCATGTTATAAAATACCATTTATCTTCTTATATTTTAATTCGAAAGTTTGTGAATTGTGCCGTTGTAAAGATGTTTGGGACAGGGCGCTATGGCGCTCATCAGGGGAGGCCTATGTCCAACAGTGGACTAATGATGATGATGAAAGAGGTTTGACCAAAGTAAACTCCAAAACTAGTGAATGGATCGTGCTGAAATTTTACGCACTTATACATCAGGACCTGGAATAACATTTAGGTTTTTATCCTTAAAAACGGGTATAAGCCGTTTATTCTAATACTCGTATTTCTTTGGGTAAACAGGGTAAAGAAATATTTATCGTATAAAGGTACATATCCTACAAAAGAGCATTTCCAAATAATGAGATTCCCTCAGGTAAGCAACATTGTTTTCGAATAAGTTTTTATAAAAAGTAGCACAAAAAGGCACTACATATAAAAAAGGTAAAGCTACTTATAAAAAGGTATAGCTTACATATAAAAAGGTATTGTAGTAATGCAGTGAGGAAATGGAAAGTGGGATAGGCTGCGTAACGCAAGATTCCAACGCACGCGGTGATATGCAGTTCAATTCGATGTGCTAG
Organism: Eupithecia exiguata; assembly: GCA_947086465.1. NCBI lineage: Eukaryota > Metazoa > Arthropoda > Insecta > Lepidoptera > Geometridae > Eupithecia > Eupithecia exiguata. Next base: position 4,712,731 of record OX352246.1, read on the forward strand.
GGAGGGGAATACCTATCGATATTCAGGTTGGTCGATGGTAATTTTTTTTAATTCTTTTTTGTCTAAAGTAGTCATTTTTCGGGGGAGGCACGGCACGTAGAGCTGTGGACGAAATTATGATGACTCTTTCTCAATTAAACAGAGAGAAAGAGTCATTTCTTAAATAATTGTCATTTTTAAGCGCTCATGGAAAAAGCCCTGTCTTTTGATTTACTTCACTAGTTTGTTATTCTTTTGTGTTGTGATACACAGGTATTACATAGATATTCATACATAAATTTAAGTGCACTGTGACTTGCTACAAGGCGTACCATTTTTTTTTAAATGTGAAATTTGTCTTCTTTTCTTAAAGTAGTCCCTAAAGTTATGTAGAGCACGTCAACAACTCAAATAATGGAACATAAAACCACAATTAATTTTTATCGATAAAGCAATGGCTCCTCACTATTAAAAGCAGGCAATCTCATATGTTTTATTGGAGTGCAATGTGCGTCGAATGCCTTTGTGCGGGGATAAAACAATTCAATGTACACGTGCCTTTATCCTATTTTTGAGATTACCCGATTACTTTGGAATATTGGATTGGGAATATAATTTACGATTATGGTAAACGTACATAACCAATTTTGTGAAATTGGTTTAAAGGATCTAGGCGCGTTCTGCAATTTAATAAAACCGCAAATATAAATATATACAGAGATTTGGTTAAAAAAACAAGGCAAACTTATTAAAAATTAAAAATTTATGTCGAATTAATTAATAAATCATGTTGGACAATCGATACAGCATCATCTAGCCTCAAGTTCAGCAGAGCTTGTGTTATGGCTAGTTACTAGATAACTGATATATTTAATTCAATACATTATAGATAGACACACGCACACATACGTAGATATAAATGTAGTTTTTTTTATTATACGTATTTAAATAAAAAATACCCTCATCACCCGGAAAAAATATTAAAGAAGAAAAAGAAAAATGAAATTCTAATCCTAACTAATATTATAATTGTGAAAGCGTGTTTGTATGTTTGTCCTTCCTTCACGCCTTAACTAAGCAACCAATCGACATGATTTTTGACATGGAGTTAGGTAGTTGAAAGGATGGAGAGTAACATAGGTTACTTTTTGACCTGGTAAAGCATCAAATTATTATAGATTTACGGGAATAATCCCCCTAGAAACGTCAAATTCGAATTTAACACTGGCGCGGAAACAGCTAGTTCTTTCATAAATTAAAAATTGTTGACGCTTTTAAGGTTGTTCCGTTATCTTTGAAGTCCATTCAAATTCCTCAAATTCCTAATAAACTGTAACGGACTGGATATCTATCGGTCCCTTAGAACTTTGCTGCCCTTTTTCTTTCCTCAATTACCAACGACAAAGACCTTCGTCGTGTGAAGAATTTCTTTCGAAATGTTTCGAAGATAAAGCTCTACATTTCTTGGACTTCATAATGTCAGAACCAGTGTTTATAAACCTGTGATTTCGGAATGATCCAATGGATGTTGTAGAAACGCGGTGGGTCTTAGTTTTCTGGTTGTTTGATGAACACGGAATAGTCGCATCGTATCGATTTATTCGGAACGCGTGAGAATGAATGGAATTACGGAAGCTCTCTTTTTTGTAGGTTTGTTTCGGAATTTAGGATAATTGGGTAAAAAAGGCATAATTTAACACCAACCAAGTCATGAATGTGGGGTAAAAAGTATGAGGATAGCTTTGCACGTGGCTTCATTAAGTAACTGTTCACTTGAAGAATTAACATTAAATCATTTTAACAAAGAAAATTACAATCAAAAAATATAATGAAATTAAAACTAGTATTTACAATTGAAACAATTGAGCTAACTGCCGACTGTTGCGAACAATCTACAGGTAGTAACTAAACTGATCCATATGAATACCTGCCGGAAGCGTCCCCAAGACGCTGGCTGCATTGCCCCGCTGTATGGCAATGCTGACGCGCTGCGCCATTGAAAAGAGTTGAATACAAGTTTGACAAAATTTGCTTTCACTTATTTGTTTGTTGTCACTCCTCTACTGGATATATTTTACAACCCATCTGGATGAAATTTGGTATTCAGGTTGGACGACTGCATTGTTTTTTTTGTCGTTCGGGAATATTTTTTTATAAGTTCATCCAAAAAGGGGCAAAAATGGAGTCACTAAATATCTCCGCCTTAGGAGATCCTGTTTTGAAGGTTATTTTATGCCAAGCTTAAAACATTGGTGCTATAGTCATCGATTCCTGCTATAAAGCTATCGGTTAATCTGCTATACTTTAGACCAAAGGTCAAGTCGTCGGTAAAACAATTCCTTAGAAATCCTTCTTAGCCACAGTAAAACAAATGTTAACACCAGATGCAGCAATGAATCTTATTTGTCATCAAGATTCCGAACAAATCGCCTCAATTAATCCATCGTCAGTAAAAACTCTACAGAATGCACCGATAAATTAATTATGTACCAAAGAAACGCATTTCTGGGCATCAGTGTACTGTGACCAAATATTTGGGATTCCTGGCGTGCTTTGGGTAGAAAGGAACCAATTTCATGTGTTTGGGCCATTTGTTTACCTGTAAAAAAGTTTACTTACTTATTTTAAAATTCGTTGTAAGTACGCTTATGCTGAATTTGATGAATGTGATGCTGGATGCGTCAAGCTGAAGACAGGGTGCTATGGCGCTCATAAGGGGAGGTCTATGTCCAGCCGTGGACTAGCATTGGCTGATGATGATGATGTAAATTCTCAGTTAGTATCATATCTGTGAGTAAGTTAGGTACCAAAATCAAAAAATTCTTTATTTCCATAAATACAAAAATGTAGGTATACTTAGAAAAAGTCAAATTCTTAAAATAAAACACTGACACGGAAATAAAGTGTTACTTTTGATTTCTGTCGCTTCGGTATGTAGACTAAAGTAAAGAAGCGACTAAGAAACCTTTAGCCTGTTAGTTGTTATTTTTCGAGTTGGAGCAAAACCCGTCCCAAGTTTTCCCAGATCATCACTAACAGTCCAAATTAGAGGCCTCCCGTGCTGAGAGCCATAACGCCCTGTTTCAGCATGCCACATCCAGTATCTGAATGCAGTCTTTCACAGATCGTCATCCCACCTGGTCGGTGGGCGTCCTACACTACGTTTACAGATTCAAGATCTCCACACAAGAACACGTAGTTCAGTAAATAATGATGAATGTGATGATGTTCGTTAGATAATGGTATCTATTCGTTGTAAGTTCGCTGATGCTAAATGTGATGCTGGATGCGGCAAGGTGAAGACAGGGCGCTATGGCGCTCATTAGGAGAGGCCTATGTCCAGCAGTGGACTGATATAGGCTGATGATGGTGATGATGAAGAATTAGGCAATGTTTATTATGTATTTATTCTTCTTGTATTTTAGGGACGAATAAAATTTGTATTTATTAGGTACCTACTTTGTTTTGTTTTCTACTAGTTTGATAATTATTATGTAGAACTCAGTTTTTGCGTGTCAAATAAACGTAACTAACCACATCACCACTTGTCAAGATGAAATAACAAAATCTGCAATGTTTACTTGCTTTTTCAATCATTTCCGCAAATTGCTCTCAATTCACCGAAACTTCGGGTCAATGACACATTGTTTCAATGTTGATCTATATTTAACAAAAAAATCTTTACGAGTACCATTCAAAAAACATTGATACTACTGTCCCGTTCTTTTAGTTTATAGTGTCACCAAAGTCGTGGGTGGGAGCGAGACAGGGCTTTTTTGTGAGTGTGCCTTGGTTGTGGGCTGAGTTTCGCAGTGATGCATGACGCCTGTTCTATTCGAAGTAGAAGCGACAACTCGGTGTAAGTGAGTAAATGCTGGTTGTCTCTCTCCGACTGTTTTTTTCTTGTGTTGAATGTTGACATTTTTTATGTAACACTGTAAGTTATTGCGTTTGATTAGTATGGGTCTGATAATTTTTACGTTGCCTACGTTTCAGGAGTTGACTTTTTAGATTAGACATACCTATTTGAAAGTTTGAAACATATACCTATGTATAATTAATTAAGAGATGTCTATTAATTATTTAAAAAAATTAAATCGACAGAAAAAATCTACTTTTATCTACTTTTTATTTTGAGCTTAGTACTAAAATCAAAATTGATTTATAAATGGATTGTTAATTTAAATAATTTATAATTGGGGAAACCAATTATTATATGCATTAATTAAATTTTAAGTAAATCTTACACACCCAGGAGTAAGTAAGTGGCTAAACCCAATAATACTTAGGTAGCTATCATTTGCAGCTCAAACGACTCAAATAAAATTTCCATTCTGGTTTTTTTCATACAAATTTTTTCATTCTACTGCTGGGTAAAATAATTACAGACATAACTACTATTGGCTGCTTTCCTGAATTAAATCATTAACGCTAGATACCTTTTCAATAAATATTTTACAAGCATACAAAAAAAAAAAATGTCGTTTGAACATTAAATTTATTTACGCTGAAGCGCGTTGATATCTTTTGTTCTGCGTTCTGTTTATAATTTTTTATCTGTTTTTTTTTCATAGTATGTTTTGCAAACGTTATTTAAATATTATATGGCGCTCATTAGGGGAGGCCTATGTCCAACAGTGGACTACTATAGGCTGATGATGATGATGATGATGATGATGATGATAATTCAAATATTTTTTTTGTGTCGATACAATTTCATATAAATAACAATAAAATTTTGATAAAGCATTCTAAAGTCAATGTAAATTTATTGTTGTACCAAATAGCACAAAAAAAAATCCTAAGCTCTACCTTAGCCCAAAAGTGGTTTCACTTTCATTAGACAGATCTCTTCACACATCAACCATACAAAAAGCTCATACAATCAACCACGGTCCATAACACGAGCATTCATTTATAAAATAATCCAGCTTAAAAATAAAACTATCCGTCCAGTTTAAATTAAAAAGGCTCTTAGCGCATTAACATCAGTCAAAGACGCTTCAAACCGTTATTACTCCGTCGACTGATCTACATATCGACTGAATCCTTTCCGTGAGAAAATCTTTTAGAATAATCGACTATTCTAAGACGTAGAGAGTTGGAGGCTGCGAAGGTTTCATAGGTCCAAAAGCGCGCGAACGCAGTGTGGCGCCGATGCCCGCGCGCATAGCACGCTCACACGACCGCGCGTGCGCGACACGCGACCTGTCAAAACCGCGTTGACAGCCGAACTACATTCGGAACGCCCATTGGCCCATTTGAATCCCGACAATAAAAAATGGAACGGATGATTTTTAAACCTCGAATTGACGTAAACTTTTTACACGGACTCTGATTCTTTGGAAGTGACATTCGGTTCGAAGTATATTTACATAGAGTGTTCCGATTTCAGTGCTAAACGTTTCTCTAGGTCTGCTTAATTTTCATTTAGTGGTTGCAGCTTACAAGGGCGTGAATTTGACTTGTTAGAAGTGTGAACTGAAGGTGTGAAATACTGGATTTGGCCAGAAATAGTTGTGTTTGAGCTGTAATTTTCATCCATTGATTTGTAGAGATAATTGACATTTTGGATTAGTCGGGACTTCAAACGGTAAGTCTGAGTTTTTTTGTTTAAATATTCATCAGAAATACTTAAGTAATTTTTTGAAACATCAACTTTTTTCTGTAACCTTACAAATTTAATTTCGTAGCGCAAGTTACGATCCTAATGTATTATTTATCTCATGGCTTAAAACAAGGTGCGCTAGCGCAGATATCTATGTGAGTATCTAAGAAATGTGGATAGAAGCCTGTGGGTGAATAGCTTCAGGTTTTATCTGCTTACAATAATACCTTATTCAAACGCAAAATTCAGTCCATCTCAACATAATTTGTCTTTTTTATCCCAAGAGAATAAAAGATGTAGGTACCTACCAGACTAATTGATGTAAAAAAAGCACAACTCCTAAGTAGTATGTTCACAATGCCAATTGACTATGGAGTACATACCTAACCTACCTATTCCATTCTTAGTTTTTGTCCGTCTTTATGGGTCATATGACGCATCGATTCAGTGCCTATATTTTTTGTTTGCTCAATATTTTTCGGTAGATCACTCTTCCTGTACACCTATGTTTTGTTTTGGAATGATTTATTTGTTTTTTTATAACTTTTTTGCACTGAAGTACAAAGGGTGGACTTAGTGTCGAGTTACTACTGATAGGTTAGTAGGTAGTTTACTTATGATAGTTTTGCAATATCAAAAGTGTAATCAAAGTGTAGTCAAACTTTTTCAGAGTGTAAGTAGATAATTAAGTCCATTAAGTCAAAACGAAAAGTAAGAGAATGAAGAGTTTCATGATTCTGTAGAAAAATCTCGATATTGAAGATTATATGGTTACTGTTGGACAAGCCGGTACTGATGGAAGTCTAATTATGCACGAGTAAAATGCAAAACTTAGATTTATTTTATACAATACCTGACTATTATAAAATACATATCAAATTTACGGCCATATTTAATCAATTACATAGAACCTGTTCAAAGTAGCAGTATTCGGACCACTTGGTCCAAAGAAATTTAGTTGCGCTGCAAAAAGGTCAGAGGTCTACTGTGTAACCGAAACGGTTCCGATCAGCGCAAGTTTTTTAATTAAACCAAGCGGTCCAAAAAACTATGACGAAAGTAAATTTGAAAGAGATTTGAAAATAGAACAAGGTCAAGCGCAAGAACCTTTTGATTTAAAAATAGAACAAGTTCTTTAAAGTTTCAGTCAAAGCGAGTTACAACTGCAGAACTCACATCAAAAACCATAAATATTTATATGGTCCTCAACCCCATAATTAAAACTTAAAACCAAGACCAATTTTAGGCAAACTTTGTATATTTTTTATTTTTGTTGTATTTTGGATAAGTTTCAAGTATACCATACTTGGTTTTGTATGTAAGTGATGTCCCTTTAGTCGAATTTCGACCACCGCGGTGACGGCGGCCGGTCTCAACGCAGACTAGCCAGATGCGCAGGACATATAATAGTGCACAAGTGTGTGCGCGAACACAGGTGCACTCTCTTTTTCCTCACTCGGTTGTACGTAAATACAACCAACTAACGCTGAGGCGTTCTGTGACTCGAGCAAACTATTTTCTATTCTATGTTCTTCATATATTTTGTATTATGTGTCCGAGTTAGAAATAAACTTATATTTTTAATAGGTACATATCTTAAATTTATTTAGGCCTGACTAGTCTAGTATAGGATATATCGTGAGGCAAACGACACAGCCCCTACAACAAGACTCATCATGACGACCACGACCGTTCTGCCAAGAACGCTACGAATGAGAAGAAGTCTAGTATCCATACTATAATATATAACATACTATAATATATATATAATAAATTCGAAAGTAATTATGTCTGTCTGTCTATTTGACTGTCTGCTACCTATTCACACCTAAACGGCTGAACGGATCTCAATTAAATTTGGCAGGGAGGTAGATGGTTTCTCGGGGACGGACATAGGCTAAGTACTTTTTATCCCGGAAAAAATCGTACGAAGCCGCGGGCAGCAGCTCGTTTTTAATGTTTCGAAACACAGAACATGACATGACAGCGTACATGACCTTTTGACAAGCGTTACTCTGTCGCTTCTAGTTAAGCTATGTCGGTAGGCAAATCAGTAAATCACACAACTTGGGCCGGGTTGCGTTCGCATTTTTATCGGAGCTGTCATTGTTATTTGACATTTTAGTTTAACCTTGGAAGAGAATAGGTTAGAGTTTTATGAACGTTCGATTAAATGCAAGGCACAATAGTAAAATAATACATTCAGGCGTTACTTTGCGGAAATCCATTGCAAAATATAAGGATGGAAATATGGTTTTGCACGGAATTGTTAATAATTATACAATACAATACAATACAATACAAAAATTCTTTATTGTACACAAGAAAATAACATAACAAAGAGACATCACGTCATAAGATAAGTACAATGGGCGGCCTTATCGCTTAGAAGCGATCTCTTCCAGGCAACCTTGGGATGGAAAGAATTGTGCATTTAAGAAAGGCAGGGGTGTACCTAAGATTATCTAGAATACATATGTATTTAATACTAAAAAGACCTAACTTAGATAAATAACATAATATACTAACTACTTAAATAAATAAATAAATAGTCAAAGTAAAGTACCATTATTCACTTTTCTGAAAGGAAAAACTCCTTGACACGAGCTTTAAAAACTGGCAAGGATTGGACTTTTCTAGTGGACTCTCTAAATATCATCCTTACATGTTATTAGACATGGTAAAAGCAATAGTATAAGTGTACCTTAGTAACAAAATGTAAATACCTATTTTAGGTGAATAAAAGGCTTGAAATGAAATAAAAGGCGAGACAGCAAAAGGATTACCTAAACCAAAGAAAAAGAACGCTTAGAATGATAGAAGACATAGACGAGGTGTCGCCGAAAAATTGCGACAAATTTGTCTAAATTTCCTATTCGTATACGTGCGCTTGTGTGCGTGAAAGCACTGAAGTTATAAGCTATAAGCTTGTCAACTCATGCATAGAAATCATTTAGAACGGGATATTTACCATGATTCAATTTTTGAGTTTTCAATGTTTCGGCACAGTTTCATGCGCCATGATCACGGAAGAACTAAAGTCACTACGAATAGGTTTTAAAAAAAACTCGTACCTACATAGATTTGTTTTTGGCTACGAAATCAAGAAAATAGTTGAATGACACTATCCCTCTGCTGTGTACAGCAGCGTGTTTTTCTCTATGGTTTAAATCCTGTTAATGTCAAATAGATTTTTGTGTATTGCATTAAAATTTGCTGGGAACACCTGGTATGCGAAAAGTACAGGGTAAGAAAGGAGGCTGGCCAGAATGAAAGAGGTCTAATACCCTGCAGCGATATAGATGTCATATCCCCTTTAATTCCTCCTTTAATTTAATTCCAATGAAAAAAGCATCATGAATACGCAAAATGACCAATCGCAAAATGACCAATACGTGAAATAACCAATAGAAAAACATCATGAATACGCAAAATGACCAATACGTGAAATGATCAATACGCCAAAATTTTATACCCCGACGCAAAAAGATGGTAAATGAATCAGAAAATGTCAATTATGTGACGAAAAAATCAAAATCAAATATGTCATAAACGACTGATAATGTCAAAAAACACAACTGTCACAGCAAATGCCAAATGTGACAGAAAGGGTTCAATGAAACTAATACAGAAAATATTTTAAAATATTATTCATCACAAATAAATGCATGACTACAACAACAATCACATTTATTTAATTATTCTTATTATAACTAATAATATTTTAACACTAATTGTGATCTCACTTTGATCTCTACACTAGGACACCCTGTGCTGTAGAGCGAATCTATACTCATAAAATCATCAAGTCAAAATTAACTCTGTCTTTCTGTCTGTTACTTTTTCACGCCTAAACGGCTGACCAGATCTTAATGAAATTTAGCAGGGACATAAATGGTATCCCGGAGACGGACATAGACTACTTGAAAAGCGCGTGCGAACCCGCGAGCAGCTGCTAGTAATATATTATTCGGGATATCAAGAAACTTATAATAATCTACATCATGAGTTTTTTAAACATAAATCTTCTGTAAGTTCCGTAGAGTCTGTAAACATGAAAGAAACATAATGTCACCATTATTTGGTTTTGATGGATGTCATCCATAAATAATGTTCAAACTGTTTTTGTAGACGGGTGACGAAAGACAACTTTGAATGGAAGCATCTAACAAGACTTTTGACATTTGAAGGACAGAGTATATGAAGAATTAGTTTAAAATCCCTCCGACAAAACTATAAGAGAGTCAGTTATAATCAGCCTTAGGAGTACGAGTGTTTTGTCATTGTCCGCGTTTTTAAATCTGTCAGGTCAAGTCAGTAAGTTTACATACTTTTGGTACTTTTCTTTATGAAACCGTAAAATGGGACGAATCTGGAATAAAATAAGCATTGAATTTGATTTTCCAGATTCGGGCTATGCACCATGACTCTTTATATGACCCATTCAAAATAATCTCTTGACGATTTTATGTTTTGTATAAGATATGTAAGTACAACGAGAGGCCAGTACCCGAAAGGGGTCCTAACCTAACCTAACCACTTAAATAATACATGTAAAATTAAATTAAATCTATTATTTTTTAATTTTGAATGAATGTGTTAACTATTATTATAAATCTATGAAATATTTATTAGACATACTTACGTGCATTTTAATAAGACTCAATAATTTTTTAAAGCATGAATATTGTAATTACGGATATGGAATAAATGGCATTTTTTTGTTTTTTTTTTTTATATTTTATTTATGTAAGACTGTTATTACAACACAAGCTCTGGTTAGCTTTGTTCATTGTTATTTATTTATTTTATTTATAATCTTAAGAAGTTACCAAGCTGTATTATTTCTCACTCTAAAATAAATGGTACAGACTATTATTTATAAATAAAGGGGTTAAATAAGTTTTAACTAGTTAGTAGTAGTAGTTAGTAAGTTTTAACTTAAGTACCTACTTAAGTAAAAAAATATCCTATAATAAAGTTTTGTTACCATATTCGTAGCTACTAAGTAGGTACCTACCTGCTTAGCAGCTACGAATATAATAACAAAAGCTTTGATTTCAAATATAAAATGACGGTTCATCGGCAAAAATTATAAAGTCAAAACCTGCCCATAAATAACAGGAACCAAAATACGCATCGGAATTTAGCAACTTATTCCACCATACTGTTTCAATATAAAAACGTTACAATGAAAACACAGATGCTCAAAACAAAACACTGAATACCAAGATGAAACTCGTCGAATACCCAGCAAATATTTAAATTTCGACGCATATCAATGGAGAGGCATAAGCCACCGACTTTTTTTATCCACCGCACTGAGACAATAAAGAAAAAGAAAAAGCTATAGAGAATAAAACAAAAAAGTAAAACAGCATCTAGATTCAAGACTTGGCTGATTCGAAGTTGGAAACAAAAGAACTCTGCTTCTGCCTGACCGAGATCTGTACGCGCGCATTTCGATTTCTTTTTTCTTTTTTTAAACGTTGATTTCTTTTCTCGATGCATCACAATGAGAAGGTATTTTATATGTCAGTAGCATTTTTTCAAAATTACGGGATTGTTACTTATTTACTGCCGCTTCAAAAACGTATTCCATGTTTAAAAGTAAGATGTCTTAATTGTTCCTTTAAATTCAGTTCAGAAAAAGAACGTTTAATTTTTACATCTAGCACCTCGTTTGTTTCAATATCAGTCAGTGTCAAAATTTTAGTAGCGTCAAAAAGTATGCATTACTTTTTTTTATTAGTACAAAATTGGCTTCATTTACGAGTTGGTACAATCAGCACCAAAATTTACATGTTCAAAGTTCTACTGAACGAAACAATGTCAGCAGGGGGTCACACACTTCTTATTGAGTACTACTTGTTGCCGTGGCTTCGCCCGCGCTTATCATGTATTCCATTTTTCGGGTTAATATATAGCCTATGACACTCACAAATAACGTGACTTTCTATTGGTAAAATAATTTTCAAAATCAGTTCAGTAGATCCATAGATTACCCCCTACAACCTCTCAAACTCACAAACTTTACCTCTTTATAATATTACTAGCGGTCCGCCCCGGCTTCGCACGGGTATATTCCTATGTTACTCAGTGATAATGTAGCTTTCTAGCGGCAAAAGAATTTATGAAATCAGTCGAGTAGTTTTAAAGTTTACTCGTTACATACAAAAATTCAAATCTCTCCTTTTATAATATTAGTGTAGAGAGTACAGATTATCTCTCTCCCTCTCTCTTTTTTATCGAAAAATAATTAAGTACCTCACCCTACCTACCAAAAACCCGTTCATTTTCTAACATCGTTCATACGAAACCAAAATGAGATGTAATTTTAACGAATTTGACTGTACATACCATTTATCTCAATTCATAATGAATAATCACTATAATTACGATAATATCAATGAAATATCAACGCTTAGATCATCGCCATATTTATATTTACGTCTGGGAAGCTTCGGAAACAGGATTTGAACCCTTCTAGGATGTTTACTCATCAGTGAGTAATAAACGACGTAATCAAATCTATGCTTTGTTTATTGGAGGGTAAAATACGTTTTACTTTAGGACTTGGATATGAATCATATCATAAGGTATTGTTAGTATAGTGTGTAAGCTCTTGCACTCTGAGTAATCTCTCAGAAATTAAAATAAGTATCCAAAAAATTCTATTTCGGCGGCACGTTCCACTCTAAGAACGGGTGTACTCAAACGAACTAAGCCACAAAATCAAGTACTCGCCTAGTCCAAAATGTTTGGGACCTCTGACGTATTAAGTATTTAAACTTAGAATCGTATCTTAAACAAAAGTTTTAAGGATGCTTGTATAGGAAAGTATTATATCTTAGAATCATATTATACAAAAGCTTTATGGATGCATGTAGGAACCTTCACTGTTTTTAGGTTTTCTCCATTCTGTTCAAGATACCGTTTTGTTTTTCTTAAGTCGTTTTCTCTTCTCTTTTATCCCGGAATTCCCACGGGAACGGGAACTACGCGGGTGAAACCGCAAGGCGCTGCTAGTGTTCCATAAGTGCTGGTTTAAAAATATAACCAAAGAACACTCACCCTAGAATGAAAGAGAGATAGAGAACTCCTTGCTCCTTTCCTTGTTGTACTTTTAATTAACCTTCAAAACATCCTAACGGAGTAGCCACAAATATTGACCCCCCATTTTTAACACCCACATTAGCGTGTAGTTTTGTACCCTGACAGTAATGTCCACACTTTTTTAATGTGTACCATCCCGAAAAACCTTTTACACCTACTTGATATCTAAAGCTTTGACTTTAAAGTTCAGATTGGTGAAGTCTGGTACCTTTGAAATTAACACCATTTAGCGGTTACTTACCATGGGGTGCAGGTGGTCTTTGTTTAAGGCACACCTGATTTGTTTTTTTAAAGGCACTTTAAAAGGTATTAAATGCCCATTTGTTTAAACTTCTGTGGTAACGTTCAAGTTGCTTTATCTTTGTTGGTAGAACATTATACCGGTATGAACCTCTCGATAGCGTGAAATTTCTTTAAAAAGTTTTTAATACAGAATTCATTCAGAAAAAAATCCAAATTCAATATTAAAAGTGCTTTATTTCCTTAAGACCTTACAGGACTCTTGGACACGTCACAAAACTCAGGTTACATAAGTAAAACTAGGAAATAAAGTGTAGTATTAAAATTTAATAGTAGGTTACAGTTTACAGCAAAATGCTTACTATCTAGGGTACAAACTAATCAAAACTATAAGGTACAATCTAAAAGACATAAATAGAAGGTAGGCTGTCCACGAGTGGACAAAAAATTTAAGTGAATAAAATCATTAATACCTTATCATCTTATTATCACTATTTTCTTGTTTGATTATAATTACTATTTATAAATCTGTTTATAGTACAAAATTTGACTTGTCTAAGTGCTCATTTTGTAAGCTTAAAGAAATTAAGTTATTAAGTTTGAGTTTTATCGTATGTGTACCGATGAGAATGTTTTCCGTCACTTTCAGACCAAGATCCGTATTTAGCTATCTCCAGTGCTCCAGTGTACAATAGTCTTAAGCAGCTTTGCTTTGCATCGCTCTAGTTGTGCTTATCAGAATGACTCGATTTGTGGCCCCCATCTGAGATACACCGCATCATTCACCGACCTTCTGCTGGCATAGAGCTACGAAATAAATTATATTTTATTTGGATGCGGCAATAATGCTAGTGCTGCTTCTTTTTGCAAGCCCCAAAAAGAACACAATTTTTGTCTGGCTGGCTAGCCAGACCTGTGAAAGAGCAGCATTAAAACTATAGTTTGTAAGAAATAACTTTTTTTTCTGAAATAATAATGTCATCAATTCACAAAACAGTATTTTGTGACTTTGGCAATGCAGTGTCTTCCCATATTCTTCACGATACGTCTATTTTGGCTGTTTCTATACTCAATACTCATTTTTTCAAGTGTTTCAATAAACAGAACTTAAAAAAGGTTTTTCTTGTTCAGATTAATGTCAAGCAGATTAATGTCAAGCAGATTAATGTATGTCCTTGGTCTATGTGAAGTGTACTGAGCAATAATTTGTAATGTTACTCTTCATAATATGCTGCCATTTCTTGATATAGCTTTATTATTATTATTACCATAGGTATGTTATTAGCGTTACTGACGATTAGTTTCACTTATGACAGTAACTGTCATTTTGATAGCTGTCATTGAAAAATATACTCATATAACTTTATTATTTGAGGCATAGTCACTATTAAAAAAGATAAATAATACATAGATGATGTAAATTATAAATCACGACGCTCTGACATTCGTGAGACGTTGGGAAAACTTTTCATGAGACGTTGGGAATGAGCACATCTCACTTGAGACGTTGGGACTAACCCGTTACACCGTGTATTTTATTTTAATTGACTATTAAAATAGGATATTCTTGTAATAATAGTTTTAAATTAAAAATATATACTAACTTCCATGACTAAAAAATACCACCTCCAAAGCTCTCTCATCCTACATCCATCGAAAACCTAATCGTAGGCCATTATGTTCTACCAGAACTAATTCACTGGGCCTTATCATAATTTGAATCGACATTTCGTATGACTTTTGTATGACAAACCGGAGTTTTCTTACGGTTATTAATTCCTCTGTGGCTCTATGAGTTTTGTTCTCATTAGGTAGTTAAAAATGAGTTCAGTCAACTTTGTACCAGTACCACCGGGGGGCGAATTTTTATCACCAAACTGCGATTCCCAACCCTCACGTTTAGCATGGTGATTATGGGTTCCTTCCCTCATAAGATAAAAGCCATTGTAGCCCTATATGAAAGAGGTCTGTGTCCAGCACTGGACCAGTATCAGCTGTAGATGTAATCATGTCTTACTAACAATACGTAAGTATGCCGTATAATGGAGTGTACAGACCAAAGTCGGTGACAGGGCAAGTTGCAGCGTCATCTCAATGTTTGTTTATTATATATTATTACTAGCAGCGCTTCGCGGTTTCACCCGCGTAGCTCCCGTTCCCGTGGGAATTCCGGGATAAAAGTATGCACTATTCCAGACTATAATCTATCTCTGTGTCAAATTTCATTCGAACGGTTCAGCCGTTCTGGCGTGATTGAGTAACAAACATCCATCCATCCATCCAAACTTTCACATTTATAATATTAGTGGGATGGGATTATTAGCCCTGGTCATCCCACTGCTGGGCAAAGGCCTCTCCACAATCTCTCCAGACATCACGATCCTGAGCTTGTTTATTATATAATAATAAATATTGCTGGACCATCCACACACATCATCTAACTCCAAGCTAAACAGAGCTTGTGTTATGGGTATACTAGATGACTGATATACTTAATACAATATAGAAAGATAATTGATAGTATGCATAGGAAATACCCGAACACCCTTCTTCACTCACTTTTATATCACATTCAATAAAAACAAGAAAGAAAATCTGCAAAAATCGTACTCTACCCTACAACTCTTTTAAATTTTAGTTTATCAGTAATAATCCTATGAACTCTATATAAAAACTAGGGTTTTCCCTATTAAATGAAATATCTCTACGATTTCTAGGCCAAAATTAATTTATTTACTTGCATTTTCTAAGTTTATCAAAGTCATCGCATACGCATTACTTAAATCCTAACCTATTGTTGCTATCCCTTTAAAGTCACGGCTTGCTACCTTATTGGCATATTACGAACCCTACAAGGCAAGGACCTAATGACCTACGACATTTCAACCGCTGTCTCTGTCCTTTACCATCTCTGTGCGATGGAAGGAGACAGGCTAAACCCATAATAGAATACGACCGTATTTGTTTTGTTCGATTTGCTAGTGGCCAGTACTCTCTCATATTGTTTCTTTAGTGCTGTTGTCTATGGTTTGCTTTTTGTTTGTATGATAGGTTCCCACAGGATTGTGATAGCATTACTCAACGCTGGCTTCTTGAATTGAACCGAGGACTTTTGTGCTTTTTGAAATTCGAACCGCAAAGGGAGGACGACATTTATGTCGTGTTCTAAGAAAACAAGGAAAATTCATACAAGGTGTTGTATTGGTTAGGTACCCGCAGTATTTGAGTTTTAGGAGTAAGTAGGAGCGACATTTTTTTTCTGGCTTTGAGATTCTCAGCATGTTTGACAGTTCCCAGTAGGTATTTCATCACTAGTATTTGATAAATGTTCATCGACATCTTTACTTATCCCAATTACACCGCTTTTACAAATAATGGCATTAAAATTATACACCAAGAGATGTCCAATTTATTGATCCAAAAGTGGACGCAATCATTTTAATCGGGTCCTTATACACTTTGGGCCAAAATTATTGGTGCATTGAAAACTGTAATTTTGTCTTAAGAGCGAGCGTACGTAAAGTACTGGCATTATGGCACAATAAATGTAATTTTACAACATGTTTGTACCATGATTATTAGTCTAATATTATTTCAAGTAAGAAAATAATCTTCAATCTACATAGATAATACTGTAGAAGACGATTAAAAGCAGTTCTTTCAACTAGCCATTTACAACCAAGTAGTTTTGTAACTTTTTAAGCACATCTTCACGCAAAAAGTTAAGTCCTAAATTCAACTATATATTATTTCACTGATAAAAACTGCCCAATGCCTACTGCGCGTTGATTTGTCGGCAAAGGTCGTAACTCATTAGCGTTTTATGACCACCAGAATTTGACACTCCATATACGAGAGTGCGAACTAAAGACCCCTCCCCGGACCATTTTGGGCACATTTGGATGATGCCTCATGATTGGTGTGCGCTAAATGCTAATTATAGACCGGTTAGCAGTCCTTTTTTGGCTTAAATGAGTGTTTGTGCTCACTGTTTTAGGAGAGACAAATACAGTGGTTTGACCAATAACGAGAGGTTACGGTTTTTGTGGCTACATAGTGTACGATGTAGTTCTGATATAGATCTCTATATCAGAACATAACAAAACGTATTCTACGTAGATACGTACGTTTCATTTCCTTGCAAAACCATATCCTACATAGATATGTTTTTGCAAGGATATGAAACCTTAGCGTGAGTACCTACTTTAATTTGTTCTTAATAACGTTGATATTCGTTTCTCAGGTTGTGAGTGAGGAGTCACAGTGGTTTCGTGCCAATGATGACAACGGCTCCGGCGCGAGGGAACGCCGACCTGTGCGTTGTACCACCACTGTGCCACCATGTTCACCAGGTAAGCACCTGCTCCAGCTAGTTGTGTAGAGAGTCAGTGGTCTCATTCCAATGACAACGACTCCTGCACGAGGGAACGCCGACGTGTGTTGTATTACCACTGTGCCACCATGTTCTGGTGCTTTCCTGGCCTGGTTCCTGCAAGTTGTGATGAGTGTCCGTGGTCATGCTGATGACAAAAACTCCGGCGTGAGAGTTGTACTGCCCCTGTGCCAACATGATCACCAGGTAATAAGGACATATATATATAAAGTGACATGTGCGCTGTATTAACCTGGTAAGAACCTAAAAGAGCTCCAACTGCATTAATGAAATAGCTAGAATCTTTTTAGATTCTATAGCTAAAAAGATAGTAGACTTGCTCTGCATTTAACCAAAGACTTTTACACTTGTGTACTTTGAAATGTGAACCGAAAAGAAAAGGCGACCTTTTTAATCCAATTCTTCGTAAAGATCTTCACAACTACCAAATCGGAAATACGAATACCATCAAAGGGCAAAAAAACTAAGTGTTTTATTTCCACCCGTTTACAGGACTCTTGGGCATGTCAGATATTTTAAATTTCATAGGTAAGTAAAATCAGAACAGAGTGGTAACTTCTTTTTTTTATCTTCTTTATGTTAAAGTAAAAAAGTTAACCAGGATGGATTTCATAAACCGCTTGCTCGAGAAATATTGAGTAAAGAACCTTCTTTCTTCTTAGATAGTTACCTAACTATCTAAAAACATATCGAAGAATCAAGAACAGTGGTAGATACTCCTTCTTATGGATGGATTCTACTAGCGCTGGTGAGAGTCGTACAAATTAATCGTTTAGAATTTATATACAAACACGACTTCCAATTTATTTTTATTCTCTGTATAGTTCTGACGTTTCAAAGCACGGGACACTACGTATATTTACTTATTAAACGTCAATTTCCAGTAAACTCGTTCAAATGTACCAGAAACTGGTTCTGATGATGACGATGACGAAACTTCGTGACTTGCCCATTCGAGCTGCAACGTCACCATCGTTTAGCACGTGCTATAGGTAGATACTGTGTATACTGTCTCCATGTTTGATGGTGGTGTTGTGTGAATAGGGGAATGCCCTTCAAGAGTGCTGTATTTGTTTGACCGGGGTTCGATACCAGAAAACCTAAATTATCGAATCTCGTTTATAAGGACAAGATTTGGGAAAAAATTGAAAAACTAATCGTAGTAGAGCAACCACGTTACTGAAATACAACAAGATTTAAACATTTTACACCTCTCACGTGAATTTGTTCGCGTTGGGTGTTTACTATGTGATTCTGGCCATAGAAAATTAATAAGATTTTATTCAACTAAAACAGCAATTAAAAAGGGTATTGTCGGGTCGCGTGGCATTTCATTAGTGCGTGGAGCTCTTAAAAGACTAGGTGGTGGATTGAGACAAACGCAGCTTTTAAAGAGCCGGCAGCATTTCTCACAATAAACAAACGAACAACTTCAAAAGACAAGAAACAAGAATAGAAGAGCACCCATTTTAGGAGCACCGATTGTATTCCTAATAGGAGCACCTGCCAAGAAGAAGTTTCTAGTGATGTAGTTTAGTCTAAAAATAATCTTACCAAGCCAATGTTCATTTTGTCAAAAATAGTGACTTCTGAAATAAAAAATGATTTTCAATGACGACACATAAAATTCACACCTGTGACGCTACATGTTAACTGATTTCAAATATAACTATGTACTTTGGCCAAAAGTGGGTCAACATAGACCTTATTAGCGAATAAAACGTAGGTAAAACGTCACATAATTGAATTACCAACAAAAAAGTGCGAAATACGTTACCTGGCGCCAAAGTAAAGTGACGTATATAAGATAGAGTACAATTTCTGTATTTAATTTCATATGTCAACAGAAATGGATAATTTTCGGAAACGTAGGTGTCAAAACGTCTACATAATAAAATTTTTACCCTACCCGAATCAAGTATTTGGTTCCTTTATTTACTAGTTTGTTTAGTAGAAGCGTACTTACCTAATGATAATCGAACATGTTCCGAAAGGATTAGGAAGTTAAGGATAAGGATTAGAAAATTAAAAGAAATATAGAAGTCATGACAGTCTTATCGTGTACAGAGAAACAAATTGACCTAATAATTATCGAACAAGTTCCGAAAGGATTAGGAAGTTAAGGATAAGGATTAGGAAATTAAAGAAATAAAGGAGTCATGACAGTCTTATCGTGTAAAGAGAAGCGAATTTACCTAATGATAATCGAACAAGTTCCGAAAGGATTGGGAAGTTAAGGATAAGGATTAGGAAATTAAAAGAAATAAAGGAGTCATGACAGTCTTATCGTGTAAAGAGAAACAAATTTACCAAATGATAATCGAACAAGTTCCGAAAGCATAACTCGGCATCTAAGTTTTACATCGTTAACCAAATGTTGTGTCAAGTTCTCAGCATAACCCAAATGCCTTTTGATATACTTTTTTTTTGTTTTGTACCTCAATAAGTACGTACCTAATGCCCGTACCGCCATTAGAGATGACTTGCTCTTATTTTTCTAAAAGCACCAATTTTCGGGCAGACGACATTTTGGTAATTCTATTTTTGCTTTTAGTTTTAGAGTGATTTTACCAATTTTGGATATGCATTACGAAGATATGGTTTCTATTGAAAATATTTTTGACAATGAAGGATTATAGTTACTTTGATTATACAGCAAAAGTGCCGTTCTTAAAAGTTCTTAAAAAACAATTTTGACTACATTTTTTTATCCCATGGCAGGTTACATTTGCATTAAAAAAATCGAGTGTTTCTAGTTCCAGGACCATGAAGACTTCTTGAGTAGTCAGTAATCACTTGGTATTAAAGCAGTCCTGAAATCTTTACAAAAGTAAACCGGACGTGATCATAAATAATTATTAATTCATTGCTTTTAATTAATGGTTTGAAGATTTTTGAATGAAAGGACATACAGGCTAACATTGATTACTATTTTTCACTTCAAAATCGCGATTTTGAAGAGTATATACAAATTTAATTTACGGGTGTGCTCTTAGAGCACATTACTACCGAAATTTTTTGGGAAATTATTTCATTTCTTAGTCATCATCAGCCTATACCTGCCTGTCAAACGACACCGCGCGTGCGTCATCGGAGCGTCGATGACTCGGTTAATTTTAAATGTTTTTATATATGTTAGTCTATAAGGTATTTATTGTATGGGCCCTAATTAAGTTTCTTTCTTTGTGGTCTGAAATAAAGGTATTATTATTATTATTATTATACTAGTCCACTGCTGGACCTAGGCCTCCCGTAATGAGCGCCATAGCGCCCTGTCTTCAGCTTGCCTGCAGTCTTTCGCAGTCAGTAATATAAGTATAAAAATATAACTACTTGTAACAAACCTTCCAAATTCGTCCACTAAGCTCCGTTAGACTCATGGCTACATCAGTGCATCATTAATCATACACCTTCAGGTACAAATAAGTATGGGTAAGCGTAGATGTCACACGGTACTTGTAGGGAAAACTTTACCTCGACTTAAATACTGGTACAGTCTTTTTTATCATGTAGTATAATTGTAAGAATCTATATTATTAATCCGAGAGGTCTATACCCAGCAGTGGGTAAAATCCGGCTGCGTATGATGATGATAATGATCTTAATAATTAAATACATGACAGCCTTATTGCGTAAACAAGAAAATACTAAAGAAACTAACCATTAACTTACCAAATTCCAAAGAACAAAAATAATTTATGAACAAATAATTTACAATAACTTTGTAGGTATAGTTGTTCTGTGCCTTGACTTAATTTTCAAAACAATGCTACAATTTTCCTATTTTACATACTTTTAGGTTCAATACTTAACTGACCTGTGACAACCTAAATAACATTATTTTGTTTATTCAACTTCTCTTCAAGGGGAATCGCTTAATTCGCGTTCTGTATATACTTTCTGGAGGCCGGGGTCCTAATAGACCAAAACTAGCCTTAACAATATTTTTTCTATAGCTCAACGCCAAAAATTGATCAGATCGTTTCGATAAAAAAAATTTGGTTGGTACTTAATTATACCTCGAAAAAAAATAACGCAAGTGAATATATATATATATATATCAGAAAACTATTTCCCCCGACAGTCCACATACATTAATCTGGCACGTGGACACCGGATAGTGGATAGCGACACTAAGCCGATCAACTCTGTTTGTCCGCAAGTGTACACGGGATCTTGAGGAATTCGTAGTTCGGTACAGGCGATGACAATGGTCGTTTGGTGGACCATGGAGGTATTGGTTAAGCAAACGTTTTGGTGCAGGATGTTTAGTATTGGGATCAACATATTTTTTTGGGGAGTTGACGGTGTCATGGGCTACAATTTTCCAGGTAGATTCAATGTATTAAATGTTACGTAAGATAAGATGTTTTAAAGTTTGGTTTTAAAATCGTCCAACATCTTGCCTTTAAATCGTCTCTTTTTTTTGTCGCCGTAAAGCTACAAAATAAAACTGGAGCTATATTTTGCTTCTAAATAAATCATTATTGGATACAATCAACTCCTAAAACAAAAGTTTAGATCATTCAAAGTCAAAAGTCTGTGTAAAAGTTGTAAATCGTAACGTAACAACTACTAAATAAATTAAAAAAAATATGTACTAAAAGTCATATTGAATTTAAACTTAATTTAGAAAGTTCATTTGTTATAATATAATCGATATCCCTTTTCAACTATATGCAACATAATACAAAAAATCTTTCATTGGGTGGTAAAACTAAGAGATACTTGTCTATAAGGGCCATATCAAACACTTTTTATTTTTTGGTAATAAAAATCTAATTCCTAAAACACTTTCGAGCTCAAGCTTCCCTTACACAATCAGTTCATTGACACGTGACATCTATGACATTTAAATGACAGCAGACGTCAAACCGCGTGTTTTGACACCAGCCTATGTTAATGAAGGCTGCTCTAATTAAACCTTTGTGTTTGAGCTAAACTCATTAAAATTTAATGGAACTTAGAACATTCATTACGATAATCCATTATTGGATTGGACCATCGCATTGAGAAATGGAATATAAGTTGCATTGAATAAATATTGGATTCATAGAACTTCTAGTACCTACTTAGGGATAGTCTTCTCCCAGTACTTAGGGAACCAAATTACCCAATAACTATGCAGTAAAACTGGATTATTCCCGTTCTCCACCACAGAGATCCTCAGTGGGGGATCCACTGAGGATTACTGGGACTTTTTAAACTCACTTAAACATATAACCTTGACATGTGGATTTTGTTGTTAGGTATTTATACTTATAATAATAATAATGCTGGACAATTCACACAGCATTATCTAACCCCAAGCTAAGCAGAGCTTGTGTTATGGGTGCTAGATAGCTGATATACATAATACAATACATTACATAGATAGATATTTTTTTTAATACATAGAAAACGACCAGAACACCCAGTACAAATACCTGCAGATCGTACAAATATTTGTCCCAAGGCGGGAATTGAACCCGCAACCTCCTGCGTCACAGGCGGACCTTCACCCACCGCGCCACCGAGGTCGTCACTTATAGATTGACAAAAAATGTGGCTTTCTGTATTGAATTGAAACCAAACAATTATACAATTAATAAATAGCAAATGAAGACTCCAGGGAAAAAGACGAGGTTGTCAAGAATCAAAGATTTTGAGATATCGCATGTTTAAACTTTGGAACCTTATGGTTCGGAAACCCATAAGTTTTACAATAAAACAAAAATATAAGTTGAATCAAAAAGGTTTTATTATTCAGGAAACGAAATTACACTTAAAAACTTAAAATATTTCTAGCGTAAAAAAAATAATAACTATCCTAAGTCAGATTTTACAGGGAAAAAGTCACATATGTCACTGACAAACCCGTTTTTTTCCGTGGAGATTTTAGGTATGTTTCAAGTTCTTGAAATATTCAGCAGCTCGGTGGCTACAAAACTTTGATAAATCTTGAAGATCTTTATATTTCTCTTTAGAGATTGCCAAATCATCTTTATAACATTGATCTGGTAGGAAAAACTCTCCAAGATTCAAAGGCATCTCGTTAAAGGCTCTTGTTCTGGCATCTCTTATAATCGTGGTTTTCCAG
This sequence comes from Eupithecia exiguata, assembly GCA_947086465.1. Classification (NCBI taxonomy): domain Eukaryota; kingdom Metazoa; phylum Arthropoda; class Insecta; order Lepidoptera; family Geometridae; genus Eupithecia; species Eupithecia exiguata. The sequence continues at coordinate 4,736,146 of OX352246.1, forward strand.
GCACCATTGTAATGGCTTCTATGTGATACCCACCTTAGATGTTCTTTCTCAATCCTGATCTGACGAATGGGCCTGGTTGGAAAAGGACATTTTTTTTTGTAGAATGGTGTTAAGTATGATGTCCATGTACGAAACGTTGAAGAATCACATTCAACTACTTGGAATGGAGAGGGTTTTACTCTTGAATTTTTTACTACTTCCACCCAATCGTCTGAAAGTTCAGCTGGTGCTTTCTGATTAATCAGCCCCATATTCTTAATAACAAAATTGCCAGCACAAAATAATACTGCGCTGACCTAGACGTTTTCTTCCCTGTACAACTCTGACATATGCTACTTTTTCCCTGTATGCGATTTTTTAAACGTCAAGAACTCTAAGACTAATTCGTATTTTACCCTGTCGGTTTACTATCATATAGTACCGGAAATTACCTACAAAATCGCATTCACAGATTAGTTTTCAAAAAAAAGTGACAACCTCGTCTTTTTCCCTGGAGTCTTCAAATTTGTTTGCGCTATCATACACCATTATTAAATGCTAGCTTATGCCTCCGGCTTTCACGAGTCATGATTGTCTGTGTGTTGTGCCTATAAGAAATGCTATTTTATATTACCAATACCTACCTACTTCAATTTTTAGTTTTATTTTTGATTTTGATTTTTGTTATGTGCTGTATAAGCTTGTGGACCAAATAAATCATCTATGTATTTTCTTTATCTTATCTTTATTATTATGAACCATGTAACCCGGTAAATAGCGTAAGAACCGATCGGGACACATTAAAAAAAATGCTGGACAATTCACACCTTGCGTCATACATGTGCCTATAGAAAAACAATGGCTTCTCTGTTTGGATATACATACAAATCCTGGATACAGTCTGCCGTCGTGATACAAACCTTCACAAAAATTCAAGTATAAGTCCAAAGAATAAGAAAAAGGTGTATATATTCGCATTTATAAAATTACCTACCACGGATTATCAAAGGCACTTTAAACCCGGAACCTAAGCTACCTTACCCATCACTTACAAAGTAACTCCGACAGCCGCAGAAAAGCACAATTAACAGACGCATGCGTACAACCTTAATGGATTTATGTACTTATTGACGGATCAATCATTGAGTAAACCTCTGAGTACTCAGTGAAGCCTTTTAATTGAATCGTTTCTAGTGCAGGTCTTTTTGTAGCGATTGTTTTGATGTGGTGGTTCGGTTTTTTTGTCTACAAAAAACCGAACCTCTTTGACGGTGAAATGAGATTGTCAGTTAGAGAATTAGATGATGATATGGTGGAATGTCGTGGGCACTCACGGTAGGGTTGGTCCACCAGTTTAGAGTCGCCCAGCGAGCTATGGAGAGAGCTATGCTTGGAGTTTCTCTGAAGGATAGGATTCGCAACGAATACATCCGACAGAGAACCAAGGTTGTCGATATAGCTCTAAGGATTAGCAAGCTGAAGTGGCAGCGGGCCGGCCATATCACGAGAAGAACCGACAACCGCTGGGGTAAACGTGTTCTTGAGTGGAGACCGCGACTCGGCAAACGTAGTGTAGGACGCCCTCCGGTGGGATGACGATTTGCGAAAGATTGCTGGCAGATGCTGGATGCGTCAAGCTGAAAACAGGGTACTATATCTCTCATTAGGGGAGGCCTATGTCCAGCTGTGAACTAATAAAGGCTGATGATGGTGATGATGAAGGTGGAATGTATAACATTTAAGTTTTGCGGAACATTTATTAATAGGTACGTCGATAAAAAAAATAGAGCCACCCCGAAATCACTCTCTATATAAAACCAAAAGAATCGATTCATTTGACGGAGAAATGGGCCGAACGTAGAACCTCTTGCTATTTTCGAAGTTTGTATTTTTTTAATAATTTTAGAGCCGACAATGATAGTACCTAGCTATTTTTGGGTTAGTATCATTTCGTCTAAAAAAGCAGCTGGTCTAATTAGCAAGTGGTCTAAAAAGTAGGTGGTCTAAGTGCAAACTGGTCTAAAGCACAGATGGTCTAGTTAGCAAATGGTCTAAAAAGCGGCTGGTTTAAGTACAAAACTGGTCTAAAGCACAGATGGTCTAGTTAGCAAATGGTCTAAAAAGCGGCTGGTTTAAGTACAAAACTGGTCTAAAGCACAGATGGTCTAGTTAGGGAGCGGTCGTCAAGTTTCTATCAAAAATGAAGACAATTTTTATTATGGACCGATTGCCGATTGGCCTGAAGTGGAGATAATCATTATTCAAACTCCTTTACATGCATACTGGCCACTTTAGATTATACGTTGTCATTAATCAAACACGGTATGTGTTTGATTAATGACAACGTCATTCTACTATGTGATGTTTTCCTGCCATTGCGCTGAATAATTTAAATTGTTATGTGAAAATTGTGAAATGGTTATATATTAAATATAATTTAAATATGGATCCTGGACCAAGTAGTGGGGCACAAAGTCAACAACCAAAACTGGTATTTATAGAGAGTCAGAGAGGAGGTTCATCTCTTTTAAATGAGGGCTATAGATATAATTTAAATAAAACAAATAAAGATAGCACTACTCTTTGGCGTTGTGCAAACCGTGCCGAATGTAGTGCCTCTATTAAGTTGGGCCCGCGGCGAAACAATGTTGAGAAACCCGCAACCCCACATTCCTGCCGAAAAAACCAAATTAGAAATGAAGTGGACTTGATAATTGATTCATGTAAAAAAGAAGTCTGTAAGAATTACGCCCCAGTAAAACAGATTTTTGAAGAACAGATATCTAAATTACATACAAGTTCAAAACGTAAATTAATCGAAATGGATATGTATGTATCGAAAAAGGATAGGGTTAGTATCATTTCGTCTAAAAAAGCAGCTGGTCTAATTAGCAAGTGGTCTAAAAAGTAGGTGGTCTAAGTGCAAACTGGTCTAAAACGCAACTGGCATATGTTCTAAAACGCTTATCGCCTAAAACGCAAGTGGTCTAAAAATACATCTCGTCTAAAACTCAACTGGTCTAAAACGCTACCCGTCAATAATGCAACTTATCTAAAACGTTCTTTGTCTTAATCTCATCCCGTCAAAAATTAATAAAATTACCTCAGTAGAATTATACTTTATTCTTAATAACTTCGTAATTATTGGACTAAGCCTACTATCAAACTAAAAATGTTCTTTTTAAATTAAAAATGCTCCTTATTAAATTAAAAGTTTTCTTGCTCCAAATGCGACCATTCCTTTTTCACACTATCGTTTGTATATTTTTAAATTCTTTTTAACTTCTGTTACTTTCTTCAAACAGTCAAATGGTGAAATCAAACCCTCCTCTACAGCAGTCAATAGCTTACTATATTCACTGTTGAATTTTATGTCAACCTTTTTTCTATTATTGACATTAAAAATATTTTTAATTAATTTAATTTCCTGTATTTTAGATTCTTGAAGTATTTTTTGCAAAAAATGAACGAATGTGGGCTTTGGGGGCACTCGGCTATTCAATCTCCTATGCCATGCTTCGACAATGTTTGTCGTGCGATGTTTTTCCTTGGCACAGCTAATCATGGGCAATGAAAGCCACTGTTTGTTTACATACCTATGGAAATTTTGCATTTCTTCCGTATCAGGTGTAATTTGTAAAATATTAATCCAAGCGTCGGCTATGTAAGTGGTGGGCAGTAATGGTGTATTCGCGGTTAATCTGACAGCGTGGCGTCCTTCTCTAGTTGAAGTAAGATTTAAATCGTTACCCTTCTTCCATACTGTTTTATTAAAATGGAAGTAGCATCCGGTCAACTGAGCTTGAGGGAATACTATTTTGAAAGCATTGTATTGGGCTACTTCGTAGTCGCATTTGTAAAAGTCTATTTCAAGCAATAGCTTTGTTTTAAGAGCCTCAAACAATCTGATGTATGTGCTTTTATTTTTGTTAGGAAGGAGGGCATAGACCATTGGAACAATGTAGGTATGGTTTTCATTACTTCAGACATCCAACTGTAAAGTGAAAAATTGCATGAAGGGTTTGGGTACCCTTTTGAATGTGGAATCTCCAAAAAACTGTTGGCCCTTTACTTCATTCAATGTTTTTTGACTTTGTTTGGTACAGAAGACCAATATTTTATCATTATTCTCCCCATCACCCCATATCAAAAAATCTCTGGCTAAAATCTCGGGTACTTCGACGTCGTTTAAATTTTGGGGGTCGGTTTTTTTTACATTAAGAAAATTCCTTCTTTTTCTATTGAGTGTATCCATTTTTAGACCACTTGCGTTTTAGGCGATAAGCGTTTTAGAACATATGCCAGTTGCGTTTTAGACCAGTTTGCACTTAGACCACCTACTTTTTAGACCACTTGCTAATTAGACCAGCTGCTTTTTTAGACGAAATGATACTAACCCCTATTATTGTCTAGTTTCTAACTTCGACACGCGACGCGACGCAACGCTGCGCGCATTATAATTCAAAATCTTCCTTTATTTTCTATGCAAAAAGATAGAAATCGGCGCAATTGCGGCGCAACATGGTGCCGCGGGGCGTTTCCGTATTATGTCAATCAAATTTGTAGCTTTTCACGTAGTAAGTAAAGTTATGTTTCGAGTCAAAATGCGCGCAGCGTCACGTCGCTTTGCGTCTCGAAGTGAGCTTTATACTATCCGAACACAGGGTGTCTAAAAATGGGTGCTCAAACTGATTTTGAGAACTCTCATTTTCGTTTCATTGTTCGTATTCTTAAAAAAAAGCAATCATGCTTCTAGTTCTTCAGCTTTGTACACCTGTGACATAAATATTATACTTAAATAATAGTTTTATTATCACAGGCTTTATAACTTAGATAAATATTATGTAACATTACCTAAGTAGCAAGGTAATACGTATAAATCTATTACACTTCTAATAATAGAATAAATTAAATAATTCTGTCATACATTATTTATGCCTTGACAGAACATTGTAAGAAATAACATAAGCAACTTCACAAACATGACGTAAATGCTACGTATGTTTCTTACTGTTTTGTGTATTAACAATTTATTGTTAGGTTTGTCAACGTACGGGGAAATCAAAACAACTATTGTTCGATATTGCTAATAATTTGAAGGTAGTTTTACACTGTCGAGCCTCGAAAAAAATACGGATGGGTCAACAGTCGCTTCGCGCGGTGATGAGTGGAGACGTTCTCTTCTCTTAGTATTAGCCGTGTTAAGTTGTCAAGATAGACGATCTATCCGTTCAGACGCACATTGACGCACATACGCATAATGACCAATGAAAAAAACATCATGAATACGCAAAATGACCAATCGCAACAAGCTAGCTTGTTCCAGGTTACTTTATCCAAGGTGGTCAAAACAAATCCCTCACCCCCGTATCTGAAAATACCCCTATGTTCTCCGATTTTTCTTAGTTTTCGGGTTATGATTTTCTACGTTTTGTTTGAGAATTTTCGGGCGGAACAGATTTCTCCGTCAGCTATGTACCAATTTTGAAAAATTCTTTCAGTTTTGTATAGAGAATAATCTCGTCGGTGGCAGTGTGTTCCATTAAAATTTTACTCCCGGGGGATTAGGTAGTATTTGTTCGCAAAACTTAAAAACAGTGTAAAATTAAGGGATTCGTAGACAATTTTAATTTTTTTGAAATCTGTCAAATTGTGTTTGATAATTTTTATGACCATAAAATGAATAGGTATTTCTTATATAACCAAGGTTGTCGACATAGCTCAAGGGATTAGCAAGCTGAAGTGGCAGTGGGCTGGCCATATCGCGAGAAGAACCGACAACCGCTGGGGTAAACGTGTTCTTGAGTGGAGACTGCGACTCGGCAAACGTAGTGTAGAACGCCCTCCGACCAGGTGGGATGACGATTTGCAAAAGACTGCTGGCAGATGCCGGATGCGGCAAGCTGAAGACAGGGCGCTATGGCCCTCATTAGGGGAGGCCTATGTCCAGCTGTGGACTGATATAGGCTGATGATGATGATGATGATTTCTTATATCAACTACCGATGATTCAAAATGCCTTAGGCTAAGTTCGACTGCAATTTTATCTGCAGATTCCCACGACTGCAAATGCTTAACTCAATAAATCACAGCATCCAATATTAAGTACTGAGTATATTAAATCAAGGTTCCGGTATAGGTACAGTCAGATGCGAAAATATTCACACACTCCCAAGTGTTAATAACCATGATAGTTTCAAAAGGAATATACAGGGTGTACCAAAAAGTAACCAAAAAGTTTCAGGAGTGGCTTAGAATCGATAATGGAACCGAGACCTGATTTATAATATGAGCTTATTGTCATTGAAAAACATATAAAAAGGCCCAGGTCGGTCTAGGTTTACATCCCCTTTAAACAAAAAACACCGACCGCGACATCATCGGAGTGGGTGACGCGCCTTCGGTGCGGTAGGAGTACTACAAATGCATTTTTCCACGGTTCTATGACAATTAAGCACATGCATCGGTTATTGCTTAGTTTAGTAATCATTTTGCTTTTATTTGTTTTTTCGAAAACAAAAGTTGTTTTTTTTTTGTATTTTTCCCTTATTTTATGATCAAAGCTATATCTTATGATCTCTTAATATCAAAGAAGATCTATATTTCATTAAGAAGTTCGTACCATAATGGATGCTTTTGCAGTTAAAATAAACCGATAAACTGGCTTCAGTCAGTCACAGTAAATAAATGGCTTGAAAATTATTTAGAGGATCTTTCTCGTTGAAAAACAGTGCAGTATTTAATCCCGATCTCAACTAAGTAGCATAAATTAACTGTAGATATACGGAGCCATCGTATCTCAGTGCTGATTTAGATCCCTTTTACAGCGTGCGATACTTGAGCAAGATATATGAAATAGAACGTAGCTAGTTGCTTGTTGATAAGGAAGAATCGAGTTGGATTTGAACTCTTCTGGTGGCAGTGGACTAATATAGGCTGATGATGATGATGAGGTAGGTAGGTGCATAGAAAGGGAATCTATCTAAAAGTTTACTGCATTATGATACCTTCTCCGTTTATTATTTTGTGGAAGAGAGATGATATTATATTATATTATAGATGGATAAGCGCTCTTTAAACACGGTCTTTAATTTTTGTAACACCCTGTATATTTTTATAAAGAAAGATTCGTTCATAAAGTTTAGGTTTAATAAACACCGAAAAGTAACTTTAACTAATGCACATTTCAAAGTGATTGACAATCACTTTAAATAATATGAAATGTTAGACTTTTAGTTTTATCTTTGCGCAATAGTTTGATGTAATTAATACGTCTGGTGAATTAGTAACGGTATTTATGCATTACCTTTCAACTGTTGGGAAATTAGTTGTTTTTTTTAATATTTTTTAATTACACTCACTAATTGCACTCCTCTTCTTAGCGCACTCAGTACTACTTACTTACTTACTTAGTGCAGTTTTTTTTTTTCATCATCATCATCGCCTATATCACCATAGCGCCCTCGTCCGTCGCGTCTTCAGCTTGCCGCATCCAGCATCCGCCAGCAGTCTTTCGCAAATCGTCATCCTACCTGGTCGGAGGGCGTCCTACACTACGTTTGCCGAGTCGCGGTCTCCACTCAAGAACACGTTTACCCCAGCGGTTGTCGGTTCTTCTCGCGATATGGCCAGCCCACTGCCTCTTCAGCTTGCTAATCCTTTGAGCTATGTCGACAACTTCGTTTTTTTTATTATCTAAGAATTTGTGTGTGTTAGGTATATCTTTTTCGGTAATGAAATAACTATTAAAACTCTGAAACTAAATAATCAATTAAAAATAAATCTATTGAAAATCATGTTTATTTATAGGTTTAGTTACACTGGTTAGTTTTTACACCAATTAGTGCATAATGTGATAATGTCAAACACAGACCTTAAGATTAAGAACATAAAGGTTGACAGATTACCGTCCCAGCCATGAGTAAATCGAGCATAAAAAATAACCTCAGATTATCTTACGTAAGCGTTTGACATTAGACTCTATAAAGGACGGCATTACAATAAGGTGTCGTTAAATAGATCATCTTAAGGCGATGATTTGTAAAAAGACAGAATTTGACATTGAAAAGAGGATCTTAGATTATTATCGCGGCGGATCTACTGTTAAAACTTTTGAAACTATCATGGTTATTACTATAGAAATCATTTAGAACGGTATATTTACCATGATTCAATTTTTGAGTTTTCCAATATTTCGGCACAGTTTTATGCGCCATGATCACGGAAGAACTAAAGTCACTGCGAGTTGGTTTTTATTGGCAGACATACCGATGTACCCTCATTCTTTGTCTTTTGCTACGAATATTACCACTACCACCCGTTTCACTTTCGAACGCAACTCGATCACGACACACAACACTGACGGTATCCGAACGCGATCTGGTTGGTACATCATTACTGCGGTTTTTACACAATCTCACCACACATAAAAATATTATACACCACATAGAAATATTGGAAAACTCAAAAATTTAATCATGGTAAATATCCCGTTCTAAATGATTTCTATGGATCTACTGTTATCTAAGATTATTATTAATCTAAGATTATTATAAATCAAAGATTATTGTTAGTGAGAAGAATGAAGAAGCTGAAGTGACCCTGGGTAGGTCATATAGCTCACAGAACTGATAACCGCTGGGGAGTAAAGGTTCTCGAGTGGCGGCCGCGATGTAACGCGAAACGTTTTGGGAGACCATCAACTCGATGGACCGACGACATCGTAGCGGTTGCAGAGTCGATGGATTGAGGCGGCTCCGGACGGCTCTTTGTGGCGGCGTATGTGGGAGGCTCATGTCCATAAGTGGACGAGTATGAATATTTTTAAGCTTACGCGATCTGAACACATAATTATTAATACTATTTAACGGGTATTTATCGCGTTTATTTACCTATTTTTCCCAACGTTTCGACAGGTTTACACACTGCCGTGGTCACGGGACGACTGGTCATTGACAGTGACTGGTCAGTCATCCCGTGACCACGGCAGTGTGTAAACCTGTCGAAACGTTGGGAAAAATAGGTAAATAAACGCGATAAATACCCGTTAAATAGTATTAATAATTATGGACGAGTATGGTCTGATATGATATGATGTTTGATCCAACTACAAGCGTTAAGGTTGACGAATTCCAACAAGACGAGATCAAACTCTACCAGATGAAAATGCAAGTACCGGCGGTTCGCTCCGACGATAGATCTTAAATCATTACTAGGTAAATCACAAGGAAACCCTTTGCTTACACTGCTGTCCACATAAACTAAACCACCTCATTATTCTCATTTAACTTTGACAGCACTTTGACAGATACCTAGCGTTTAATCGAGAATTAAAATTAGCTGTCATGTAATGAACACTGCTGCGGCCGGCCGGTTATTTAAACACCCGGAGAGTACTATACCAATTGGATTATAATTGTTTTTCACGCTGATTTGATGTTTATTGTTTTATTGCATGGATGTGTATTGATTTGTTGCAATATTCTTTTGGCTCTGGCTGAGAATGGCCTCAGGTGTTGAGCCTTCCTGATCTACCTGATCTAATGGTTCGTCCACATGTGAACCGAGTAATGGCGAGCCTATATTATAAGCTTGTACAGCAGATCAATTCAGACGGTTTCGTAAGTTTATAACTAGCTAACTTATAACCGCTTTGCACGCGTTGGAATAAGTAGCCTATATGTCATTCCATGTCCAGATCTTTATGTGTCCAAATTACAGCCCGATCAGTTCAGTAGTTTTCGAGTTTATTTTGGCCAAACATCTTTACAACGGCACTTCTTACAACCTTTCGCCTTTATAATATTAGTAGGATAGGATAGGATGGGATGGGATAGGATAGGATATGATAGGATAAGATAGGATAAAATAGGCTAGGATAGGATAGGATACTATTTTCGCCATTCACTGGTTTATTTATTTTGGTTTTTATTTATAACTACTTCAGCCCGCGGTTTCGCTCGCGTATTTTCTGTATTATTATGTAACCTATTATCTAAGATAGGCTATGTTCTAAATGTACCTACGTCAAATTTTATCTTGATCTTTTAAAAATTGAATCAATAAAAAATAAATAAAATGATCGAATATTCAATTCTAAGTTCTATTTCCAGAAGAAATTAAGTCTTATTTACTTCATTAAAAATCCTATAACTCATCCACATAGGAAATCGTCAGTAAATTGTCATTCCCAGAGATATATGAATACCATAATTACCATCAGAACGTTTTGTATGGCTTCGCCTTGAAGACGAGGAAGGAGGAAATCATTAGAATAGTTTGACTATTTTATGTTCAGCTTTCATATTTATGGGTCTTATTTTCTGTAGTTGGTATAATACCTATGTAAGTCGGTTGAAGAAGAGTTCCACGCACATTATTTTTTAACCGGTTCTAGGAGAAGTCGGTTAAAAAGTGTTAGTGCCAGACCAAACATGGCTGCAAATTAATCAAAAAATGTTCTGTGATTGAAATGCCGAACATTCGTCTTTTTCTATTGTCCCCAAGATTCCAAACGAAAATAAACGCAGTCAGGTAAAGTAGCAGTGGACAAAGTCTCGTAATTAGTGCATGCAAATGTTCGTGCTAATGAGTACACTATTGTACTGAGGCGAGCGTTGACCGGTAGGAATCCATTCCATGCTTACTTGTCTGTCAGTGCTTGGAGAAACTGATGTTATACTGTGGATATTAGTTTGTTGTTTTAAGTTAAGGGCATATACTACCTCAAATCAACTCCACCGGATGTATACAGGGTTATTGGTAAATTATTGACAATAAGTGAACTGCTGGTTCCCATCATCACAAACACGTTCGTGAAGGTGCCAAGTCTAAATTCTAAAAAAAATATAAGTCACCTCTGATACTAAATGAAAAACATCTTTGCCTGGAACCCAATTTACTTAAGACCGATCTTTCACTCTAATATCTTCTGTTAATTCAGGGCAGAGCTGATTTAAGTTGAGTTTCAAATAAAACCTCTCTAACGAATGATTATTGAATTGCAGGGGGTACCCATTACCAATACCAAAATTAAGAATTAAGACCTAGCGTCTTCACAAACGTGTTTGTGATGATGAGCTGAACCTGCAGTTCACGTATTGTCACTAATCTCACTAATATTATAAACGTGAAAGTTTAGATGGATGGATAGATGGATGGATGTTTGTTCCTTTATCACGCCAGAACGGCTGAACGGATCTGGATGAAATTTGGCACAGAGATAGATTAGGTATAGTCTGGAATAGAACATAGGCTACTTTTTATCCCGGAATTTCCACGGGAACGGGAACTACGCGGGTGAAACCGCAAGGCGCTGCTAGTTTACCAATAACCCTGTATGTGATTGGTTGGTTCTACAGCTTTGGGGGTGATGGACTGGTGCATGTAAACTAACATTAGTTGGGTATTTTTAAAGTCCACGCGAAGGAAATCGCGGGCGGGTCACCTAGTTTAGAAATAAAACTTGTCAGCACGTGAGAAACAAAGCTGTCAAATCTCACTAATATTATAAACGTGAAAGTTTAGATGGATGGATGGATAGATAGATGGATGTATGTTTGTTCCTTTATCACGCCAGAACGGCAAAACGGATCTGGATGAAATTTGGCACAGAGATAGATTATAGTCTGGAATAGGACATAGGCTACTTTTTATCCCGAAATTCCTACGGGAACGGGAACTACGCGGGTGAAACCGCAAGGCGCTGCTAGTTTACCAATAACCCTGTATGTGATTGGTTCTACAGCTTTGGGGGTGATGGACTGGTGCATGTAAACTAACATTAGTTGGGAATTTTTAAAGTCCACGCGAAGGTAGTCGCGGGCGGGTCACCTAGTTTAAAAATAAAACTTGTCAGCACGTGAGAAACAAAGCTCTCAAATTGACCATAAATGCGTCTAGTTTCTACGTGTGCCATTAGACCCACCTTATAAGACAAAACGCACAAGTGTGATATGAGGAGAAATGGCTGTAGCCTAGGGAGGCACTTTCCTCTCGAATGTGGACGATGGTTCATAATCAACCTGTTAGGAGGTTTGTCGGGGATACTTTGGCATTTTAACGCATAAGCCTTTGTGCCTAGAAACCTCACTCAACTGAAACCATTGGAAATTCAAGTTGAAAAGTTTACCAAAAGTAAAAGTTTTTAAAAGGTAATATAGGACTAATAACTAAATTGTGAATTTTTATATAATATAAGGGTATTTTACTGAATATGAGATAAAATCTAAAAATATATTATTGAGTTAAAAGCTGTGGAAAAATGTTACACAGATATAGTTCTCAAATAAAAAAATAATTTGCAAATTCAATTCAAAATTTTCAGGTTTTTTTATCTGTTTTTTAACACTATGAAATAGTAGGCACCTTACGGCCGAGTAAAACTAAAAAGTGTACTAAAAAGAATCAACTGCGCATTTGCTAAGTACGTGTCACAAACAACTGACGTCATGACCACACAGCAATATGGCGTCCACTAGGTACGTCTAGCGTTTTCGTCATAATAGGATTACGCGCAACAACCAAAAATGAAAAGTATTAAATGAACTTCTATGGCACTTAGCGATTGAATAAAAAAATTATAGGTATATGCACTACAGATTCTAACTGAGACAGTTTTGACAAATGTGTATGATGCCCTTTTATAATAGTTAGTGTAAGTACTAAGGTTATTGGTACGGTATTTGTAACATATTTCGATCATAATTCGATCTAGGAGTAGTTTCCCGTGGTCGAGTGTCTTCCGTACTAGTTAGGTACCTACTGACTTACGTTAAGAAGTCTTGTCATTGACCAACTATGTATTTAGGGTTCAAATTAAGCATTGAAAACTGCGGGAAAAGCAAACGGGATTGGGTAGTTTTTTTTTATCGACTTCAGGGGAAATTCTATCTTCGGTATGTATTTTTTTTGCAATATCATTGATTTCTCCGTCAATTTATGGACCAATTTTGAAAATTATTGCTCTATTGTATTTGATCTATTATATATATATATATATAGTCTATTTGATCTCATAAATATTTTACTCACGAGTAATCCCCGTATTTATTCCCTGACGCTTAAAAAGACACATAATACTTTTGGAATCCAAAAAACACTTTATCACAGTACAAAATATTCTTGCAAATCTTTTACCTAGAGATCACAGTATACCAGTATAGCATAAACACACAGTAGGTAATAGAAGCCGATACAATGCAGTATGGAATGCCTTAAAGGTCGGTGCAGTGTTCGACTGCAACCGATACGCTGTTGCGGTTTCTAAGCTCCCCCTGGTAGTTGGTGTGAGTTTAGAGGAGACGCGACGAACTCAATATAATGAAAGAAGTTTATTATTGATCTCAACAGCCTATAATGGTCCACTACTCCTCCTGGTAATCGCCTTATTGGCTTTTATCTCATAGATGTAATGCCCATAATCCCGTACGTGGCGTACGGGCGTACGGGTTGGATCGCAGTTCAGTGGGAGATCTATTCTGCAAGAGGCGATGCTGCCTGCCCCGGTGTATGTCCCGTAGTCACCTCTTACGACACCCACGGGAAGAGTTGGGGTGATGCAAATTCTAAGCCGGCGCCAAATGACTTATTACTACTTACGACTTATATCTCCTCTGATTTCACGCAACTTTAGAACTTGCCAAATCAAAAAGACTATACCGCTATACAGCTATTCAAACTATCCACGAGCTTTTTTTCCGTACTTAGTTTATAAATCTAAGAATAAAATTAACCTGAGGCCTTAGTCTGAGTTAATACAAAAAACATTAGATAAACGTAATCGAGAACCATTGATGTCTTCCACGAATAAGACATTGAATGATAGTAGACACAAGCGAAGAATAGTCAAAAAATTGCGATAAATAACTCTCATTTTCCTATTTGTATGCGTGCTATGCGTGAAAGCTGAACTGAAGTAATTATGTTTGTCAACTCACACATACATAAATTCGTTGTTACCTTCGAAATCAAAAGAATTGTAGGGGCGCTACAAGGTGCTAAATGTATAGAAAGGTCTCCAATTTGATGGAAGTATTCAAAAGATAATGCGTACAAGTCGTACTAGGGCCTCTGACATTTTAATACTGTATGAAAATGTAGATTTTTGTTTTTATAGTGACTAGATCTTTGTTTCACAATCTTTGTTCTACATTATCACCTGATAGTAAGTGACATACCTACACACTTAGGGAACATTCTAAGAAATTAAATAACATGGCATTTTTTTTTAGCCTATTCCCGTATTTTGGGATAGTTCGGCCGTTGCGGGTTCAAGCCCCGTCGAGGTAGAACATTTTTGGGATATTACATATTTGATTAGGTTTTTGTTATTTTTGTAATATTTTTTAGTTAATGAAACCACAATTTTTATATATTTACCAACGGCTCTATTTTTTGGGTGTCCATAACTCTACCGCTACAGCTTCTCACCCAAACCGCATCCTAACTGATATTGGAAAATTGTCTAAATTATCAGCCTTCTCTCGGCGTGGGAAAACAACAGTTTTCACTCCCACTCGGTTATAATGCCAGGATGGGCTGTATGTGGGAGCTCTATAATTATTTGCATGTCTAAAATCACCTGCTAGGCAGGAGTTGTAAAGAACAGGTATCTACCAATGCAAAATGCAATGTGTAAAATGCAAGCTATAGGATCTCGAATGTTTACGCTCCTGTGACGCCAACGAGGTTTGGAACGCGCTTCTTGCTTCTGTTTTTCCAGCCAAATTCAACCTGAGTCTCTTCAAGACAAGGATGAATAGGTTCTTCTAGCTAGGCTTGATCTTCCTCGGCCACTTACCATCAGGTGAGATTGCTGACAAATGTCTATTGTGATATGTCTATTAGCAGTATAATATACTGCCAATAGACATTTGTCATGGTAGTACTTATACTACCATGTTTTATCTCAATAGGTACAGGCTTTTTATAGTTTTCATACTGTTTTCAAATTGAAAGATGTCGTGATTTGGTAAACCCACCTTGTATTGATGCAATGCAAAGGGTTCTTTAAAAATTCTTTGAGATCGAAATTCTCTTCGAGAATTTGGGTCATCCCTACGTGTAGCTTTTTCCTAGGTTTAATGATGTCTACGTTATTCACTTCAAAATGTTTGTCTACTGTAGGATTTACAGCATCAAATACCAATTAAATCAATAAAAAGCAGGGCATCTCTCACCGAGACTCTGTCTAGTCTAAATTGGGCTTTGTTCTTACTCGTGAAGATGCCCTTATACAAAATGGATTAACCTTAGCGTAGCCGACATTGCATTTCGTTCCCACGGATCAAGACTTTGTAATCCTTGCTGCTGGTTTCCACTTTCGGGCTGTCATTTTGACGTTTGCTAATTTTGAAGCTCGTATTTTTTTAATAAAGTTTTCCCGAATTTTGTGTCCACCTTTTATATATATTAGAACTTGTCCAATATCAACATTTATTAAAATAAGCAAAATATGTATACTGTTGGTGTTTCTATATTAAATAAATAAATAAATTAATTATGCTCTGTAAGGTAAAAAAAACGATTTTCTCGATTCGCAATGAGCTCTACCGAATTTGATTTGACGCCTACTTAGCCGTAAAAAAATGCATAATTAGCGTTCCTGAAAACGAAAAATACTAATGTTGATGGACAAAAGAATCATAAATATGAACAAAAGTTGTTACTAATGTTGATGGACAAAAGAATCATGAAGAATAATGTTGATGGACAAGATCACAGATCAATACTCAATACTCAATATTTTTATTGCAAACATGTTGTACAAGATAAAGTGTCTCAAACATGCACCCTGCTAGGGCACGGCAATATTTAGCTAGGTGGCTAATTCTTATAATCTAACGACTTATTCTGAATAATCTATATAACAATAGTGTTTAGGCTTCTTATCGTATAATATAGACTTCTATCTTTAATAATAGTGAGATCTAATTTATTAACCTACCTTTTATGTACACAAAGGAATTATAATCAGAATGATCAATAAAATTAAAAGACTATCAACGTTTGAGAAACCATTTGTTGGTTATAGGTACAAAAGTCCTGAATTCAGCCGAATCTATGACATTTCTTTTCGTTCTTGTTGCTTTATACTCATAATGTCCAGAATTCTTAAAGCGAACATTGATTGACGATCGACTTACATCCTTATTGCCAATTCCCAACTGATCTTAACGATCGCGTGCGCAGCTTTATTAGCCAAATAACATATCCCGGGATCATTGAATAATATCCTCCTTTGTACCCGCGTAAGGTTTTGTTCTTTTTCGAAAGCCGACTTTTTCCCACCTTCAAGTCAAAACGTCAAAATCTGGGCCAAATGCAAATCTTTACTTGGTAATGTTTATTGAGAGACACGATTTTTGAAGGTAATTTATCTTTCGGAATGACTCTATATGTAGGAAAATCTGTCATTTTAGAGGGGGGGCAAGCTCCTATACAGTAAGTGAAAACCACGTTAGCGTAGCGTGTGCAATGTGCATGGCAGGCGCAAGATGGAAGGTCAGGCTGCACTCCGATCAGATCAGTAACGAAGACCGTGCAGTATACGAGTAGAGATGGACAGCTCATAGGTCGCTGGTTCATGCTTGCAGCCGGTGTAGTTAGAGTTGGCTGTTGTGCAAGTTAAATTTTAAAAGAACGGGGTGTCCCGGCTCTCAGCAAAACTCAGTTTTTAGGGTTGACCCACAGGGTGAATACGGGACACTATTACTAAGCCTCTGTATGTCCGTCTGTCAGCGGGCAAGAACCGTAAGAAACCGTTGAAATTTTCAGTGTGTATATTTCTTGCAGCTATAAAAACAAATATTAAAAAAATCCTTTTTTATATGATTTCTTTTGCGAAATAGTTTTGTTCGATTGTACGGTACACTCCATGTGCGAGTCGACTCGCACTTGGCTGGTTTTATTTAGAGATAGTTTAAGCCCCACAAAGTAGGTATGTATTAAAGTGTATACCTATAATCTTTTAATTATTAAACTAAATATATTTATTTACTTGAACTATACCATTTAGGCCCACCTACTTGGTAAATGACTCCCTCAAGTTCTTACAGTCATATCTGTTTCTATCTTATAATTTAATTTTGCTAAACGCCACATTATAATATAATATGGCTTATAAAGATTATAATAAATTTCAATAGTAACAAATTGATAAAGTCGTTGACATTAAAAAAAGGATTTATTGGTAGTTAATTACAGATAAAACCGTCATAAAATGTTATTGATTGGTTATTTATTACAAACATTTTCTGATGCCTCGATTAAAGCGTAAAATGCAGCATGCTTTATTTTCCTAGCGTTTCATTATGTTGCAATTAAAAATGCAAAGTTGATTTTTATCGATGCAATCAATTTTTAGATAAGATTTAGTTTCTCAGGTCACGTCATCGTTCTCACGAAATAAATATTTTACATTACATGAAATTGTTTTCAATTATGTTCCTGATTGTTTCAATTCTGTAATAGTTTTTACGAGTGTAAATAGGTAATCTGCCAGTTCTTCTTAGCCACACCACTGAGTGATGCGGCAACAAAATTTTTAGATTAAATTTATTAATATGAAGTAAATGTTGTTTGTATACGGGACCGACATAATCAAAACAATGGCTCAACCACATTCAATTTATACCAGCTTTCTTTATCCTGTGTTTTTTGCATTACTGCTACAAAACATTACGGTAGGTACTTCTGTCAATAATAACCTCAAGTCACGTTCATTTTATACTTAGACTAACTTACCCGAAGATTCGGGAAGACTCAAGTGACAAGACCAATTCGCGCTGTGTTAACTAAGCTGCGCAGGCGGCTCCAGCCGGAGCTTTTGACGAATGGATATATTAACATTATTAATATCTCCCCATCAAGCTCACTTCACTCGCCGTCTCGTCGAGCCTTTCAATAGACTTTACAGTGAGGAATAGCTTAGGTAAAATGTACAAAGTTTAGTAATACTTTATATTTCATATTTCATTTATTTTTGCTTGCATGTAGGTACATTCCATCTTATTTCTAAGGTAATTGGTTATCACTAGGTACATACATGCACCCTGGAAGGGCACTGCAAAACAGTTATTTTTACATTGTCAAATGGAATTTTACAATAACATAAATTTCATGCAATACATAATAAATATAATTAATTAAATTGAATTGAATTTTGAATTTAGAAGCCAGAATGGTCAGCTAGTCATTGTTTCATCATAAGGTCACGTCATTTTAGTTTGTCAGTAGCGAATTGGTCAACACAATAGTAACATTTTTCTAATAAAAATAATTTTAGTTTCTTACAAAAAAGCGTATCTTATTCTTCATTTTTTAAATTTTCAGGTATTTTATTGTATATTTTTACCTACATGTTTAGAAAATACAGACTCGTACAGATTTTTTTTCTGTTCAATATGTTTATATCAGCTTCATAATTATGTAGGTACGGCAGCACGAGTTTTAGTTTCGTATAAGCGCACCTTAGACAATTTATGTCTAAGAAGCGCACACAACGCGAATGTGGAGAGAGTTTTCTCACTGATTAATACTTAGTGGAGCAAAGAGAGGAACAGACTAAGTTTGCAGTCAGTTAAATCGTTGATTCTCACTCAATACAACTTCAATAACATGTCATGATGTAGATTTTCATGATTGTTTGATGAAAAACCACAATCTTCTTGCGGAAATTGGCAGCTCAGCTAAATATGATTCAAATAAAGTGAGTTGTATAGTAAAATACTCGTGTTTTTGTAAATGTCCTCCTTTTTCGCCGAAAATGCTCCTTTTAGATCCATCTGGCCTCCTTTATCAAATTTACATCTGGCAACCCTTGTCATGACAGATTTGACAGCCTATATACAAGCCTAGGGGGGTGACTTCCTCCGTCCACGACAAGCCTAAACTCCCATGATTCTGCCATCTAATTAGACGGATCATTTAGAAGTAGATTTCTTAAATATTTTAATTTATAAATATTACAATATTTTAGGTATTTCTGTTTTAAAAATCTGCCAAACAGCATTTTAAGTTGACTTACCTATAGACAACTTTATGATTCAACATTCCAACTAGGATATAGACTGTGGAACAAATTTTTATTGGAACGTAAATACTGCATAACAACGTAATTGAATATCGTAACTTTTAGTAGGTAGTTTCTGTGTTAACTAGCGTAATTGATATGTTTTGCGTTCTAGAACTTAGCTAAAGCAAATAGCTATTTAATTCGAGAAAATTAATGAGCCTATTATAATAGATAGGTAATTGATTTTGCAAACCTAAGCAGCTACCTACCTAATTTCTACTTTGATTCTGCAAATTTTAGTCATTTTCAGAAAACATTTCAGAAAATCCAAATAAAATTATTATTATTTTAAGTAATTATTATTATGTAAGTATAAAAAATACCCAGAACACCCGGAACAAATATTTGCACTCTCGAATCATCATCATCATCACCTATATTAGTCTACAGCTGGACATAGGCCTCCCCTAGTGAGCGCCATAGCGCCCTGTCTTCAGCTTGCCTCATCCAGCATCTGACTGCAGTCTTTTGCAGGTCGTTACCCCACCTGATCGGAGGGCGTCCTACACTACGTTTGCCGAGTCGAGGTCTTTTTTCAAGAACACGTTTACCCCAGCGATTATCGGTTCTTCTCGAGCTATGGCCGGCCCACTGCCACTTCAGTTTGCTAATCCTTTAAGCTATGTCGATAACCTTGGTCCTCTGTCTGATGACTCACGAATAAATTTAAATAAATCTAGGGATCATTGAAAATCTGGAGGAATTATGACTTAGGTCCCTTCAAACCTAAATCACTTTTTACCTTACAGGTTCGACCAGGGAAAGTCAACAAAAGGCGCGAGCAAACTCCGCCGGGACCTCATCAACGCAGAGATCGCCAACCTTCGAGACCTGCTGCCGCTCCCACCGTCCACCAGACAGAGGCTGTCGCAGTTGCAGCTGATGGCCCTCGTCTGTGTTTACGTGAGGAAGAGCAACTACTTCCAGCAAGGTATGAGAGTGTTTATTTCTTCGTCATCGTACTTTTGCAGTGCAAAAGCTGTTTTTCCGGTCAGTTACAACGGCCTGTTTCTCTTCAAGACAAGAGTGAATAGGTATTTTCTAGACCTTCGTGATACATCGTCGGCCACATCTTCACTTTCCATCCGGTGAAATTGTGGTCAAACGATACAGATTATAAAAAATAAAATAAATAGGAGCCGTTGGGTTGCGTCATAAGAACCCCTCTGACTCATCCCGTGGAGTAAGAGAATCCAAGAGAACCTATCAGAGGAATTTTTCCTGTCATGTCATGTGCACTCACATTATTAGTCCTGATAGAGTAACTTGATTAACACAGCGTCCGTCCAAACAGCAGCTTTAAAAGGCGTAAAAATAAATTAAAAAATTATCTCCGATATGTAGATATTATTTGAAAAAGAGTCTAACACTTCTGAATGGCAACCATTTAAAATTGTGCTGTAGAGTGGGTATGGGTATGTAATCCATTTACCATGTCTCTTACTCTAGCTGCATATAAATAGAAATATAAAAATGTAAATAAAACCTTACTATTATTCAAAAATTAAGAACTTCACTTCGTCAGTAGAATCAAGCCTCAATCCCCTGTTAAAGTTCAACCTGTTACCAGCCAGTGTATCGGACACATCATTGCCACCATGCCAACTCATGCAACTAACCATGCATAAATTATTTAACACGTGTATGCCTGTCAGTAAGCCAGTAATGAGAAACTACCTGCATATTTAACCTCTTAAACGGTGTTGATTAAGTATTTAGTTGTAGGGCTATGCCAAATTTTACCTTATCTATAATTTAAAACTTTTGAAACTATCATGGTTATTAACATTGAAATCATTTAGAACGGGATATTTACCATGATTCAATTTTTGAGTTTTAGTAGTGTAGGTCGCCCTCCGACCAGGTGGGATGACGATTTGCGAAAGACTGCTGGTAGATGCTGGATGCGGCAAGCTGAAGACAGGGCGCTATGGCGCTCATTGGGGGAGGCCTATGTCCAGCAGTGGACTGATATAGGCTGATGATGATGATGAATTTTTGAGTTTTGAGTTTGTGCCGAAATATTGGAAAACTCAATAATTGAATCATGGTAAATATCCCGTTCTTAATGATTTCTATGTCGATAATTTGTTTAAAATTTTTGTTGGGATCCTAGAAAACAAACGTTTCCTGATAGATCAAGTCTTGGATCGGTTTAACTACCAAAATTCATGGCTCTAATGGTTTTTGTTATTATAGTGCCTTCAGGGTAATTTATAAGAAACTAGCTGATGCTCGCGGCTTCGCACGCGTTGTTTAAGGTTATTTCTATGCCATGTGAACTGATTTATGGGATAAAAAGTAGCCTATGTTACTCTCCATCCTTCAACTAACTCCATGCCAAAAATCAAGCCGATTGGTTGCTTAGTTAGGGCGTGAAGGAAGAACAAACAAACACACTTTCGCATTTATAGTAATATTAGTTTAGATTTATTGATATCGATAGAGTCCGAAGAAAGTCTCAAAGTTTTTCGACTCCTGAGTCATTTGAAGTCGTTGCGCGATTAGTTAGCGCATCCCGTTCTGATGGGGATGCGGGTTCAACTCCCATCAAAGTCCATTTTTTTGGAACATTAATACATTTCTTAATTTAATGATTTTACGATACATAGTCTTTGGTATCTTTTTCAATGTGTTTGGATGGGTAGCTCAAAAAGGACTGAACTAATGACCATTCTAATTTGAACTTTTTTAAACCTTACTAACTATGCTTGCTTACTATCGCTTGATAGTATAAATATTTGCATATTTGTAACCTCTGCAGGCCAAAACTACTGGACGGATTGGACTGTAATTTTGCCAAGATTTTGTTCTAGAACTGGATTAATTACTGATTACTTTTCAATACGGAGAAACGCGGGCAAAACTGAGGGCAGAAATTAGTGTGAATAAACATAGCCAATCAATTCAAACAATTTTTAACCTAACCCGTTTTACGTACAAAACAAAAAAAAGAAAAACAACAACAAACAGATATACTTACAGAAATAACACAAAATACAAATAAGTACCGATTTGAACAATCTCAAACCACGGCCATGAGAATCAATCGTAATCAATGTGCAATAGGCAATAACTATTACCTTAAACTTCACGCTGTAACCTTGTAACTATTCCGTACATCAAAATCGAGAATAACTATAGTTGCCTAGTGTATAGCCTGCCTGGCGTAAACGAGCCACCGATGTCTGGTTTCAAACAGTCAATTAAAAATCTAAGGAAGCTTTTCCACCAGTGCTAAGCGACTTAGGTAGAGGCGTAATTAACAACCAGCAAGCTGGCTGTCAACGTACGAAGCCGGCAAAGAGCCAATTAAACGATTTTATTTCGGCAAACTGATCACATTTTGTTTTTGAATTTTATGACACTTACACAGACACTGGCAGAGTCGCGGCGAAAAGCAAGCGGCGCCATAAAAAAGAAGTTGAGTTGTTGATCGTGCTATTATACGGCTTTTGAAGCGAGTTCCACAATCATACATCAGATAATATAAACTGGAGAAGTCACAGGCTCAAGAGAGAAGAAGACAGAAGTCAGAAGTCAGAAGACGTTACCTAGATAAGCTACGTCTTTTATTCCACTTCTAGCTTTGGTGTAGCACCTGTCATAGCCAAAGACGTGGTCAGTTGAACTTAGTGCTGCTACAGTCGATTTTTTGACGACCTCTGTGGCGCGATGGACGAAGATCAGCCTGCGACACAGGAGGTTGCGGGTTCGATCAGATGCTTGTGTGTTAAGTTCCAAGGCTCCAGCCTTGGAACAAATGTTTGTACGATCCGCAAATATTTGTTCCGGGTGTTCTAGTCGTTTTCAAAATATCTATCTGTGTATTGTATTATGTATATCAGTTATCTAGTACCCATAACACAAGCTCTGCTTAACTTGGGGCTAGATAATGCTGTGCGAATTGTCCAGCATTATAGTTTATAGTTTATTGTTTATTTTGCTCACATGTACATGTATACAGCTTAGATATTAATGTTAGCCTAGGTCAATAGTACATGCACCCTGTAGGGTTATCTCACTAATATTATAAACGTGAAAGTTTAGATGGATGGATAGATGGATGGATGTTTGTTCCTTTATCACGCCAGAACGGCTGAACGGATCTGGATGAAATTTGGCACAGAGATAGATTATAGTCTGCAATAGAACATAGGCTACTTTTTATCCCGGAATTCCCACGGGAACGGGTACTACGCGGGTGAAACCGCAAGGCGCTGCTTGTTTAGTTATATTTACTTTACTTAAGTAGATAAGCAAAACTTAATATAACATAATGCATAATAAAATCGTGAGTCTTTTCTCAAAACATAAGCTACTTTCGATCATAAATATAAAACGAAAGCAATTTCTGTTATGAAAAAGCCATTTTTTTTGCACAGACGTGTTGCTTGCTTGTACGGACCTTATACACCTACAAAATGCATGGCATCCTTCAAGCTCAATTTACCGCATTAGGCAAGGCCGAAACACACGCACGCACGCCAAAACTATAGAATAAGGCATAGTTTACAACAGCCTTGAGTAAAAAGCTTGATTTTTATCGATGTTTGATGTTCAACGATACGATAAATGAACATCACTAGTATACGGCGATCAAGTGAATAATGCAAATTGCCATACAAAAGACATAAACGCGCTTTGATACCTATTTTTTTAGTTTTAATGGAATCTTGTGAGATTTATACATTAACATTTTGTGTGAGATTGCAAATACTTTATTTAACAAATCGCTTGATTGTTTATCAAAACGAGTATTTGAGTTCTGCGGATGTTTAAAATGGGCTAACAAAAATTAAAAAATCAAGTCAATGACTTTATTTCTTTAGGCTTACAAAGCTACAATAAGCACTTAGATACTACAACACTACATGGGTATTAGAAATACTGTACATTTGATACAACATCTTATAAAGTTGAGCTACCTGTAGATTTATTGTAATAGTATGCAGTTAGCTCAATTGATTCAATTGTAAATATTAGTTTTAATTTAATTAATCATTTGATTGTTATTTTCTTTATTAATAAAAGTTCTTATTTGTTTCTATTATTTGATAGTAATTTTCTTTGTTAATCCATACTAATATTATAAATTGGAAAGTAACTCTGTCTGTCTGTCATGCCTAAACGGCTGGACGGATCTTAATGAAATTTAGCAGGGGAGTAAATGGTATCCCGGAGACGGACATAGACTACTTGAAAAGCACGTACAAAGCCGCGAGCAGCAGCTAGTATCTTATAAATGAGCTTGATTAACGAAGGCAAATAACTTTTACCTATAACTGATATTTTGTATACTTTACACCTAGTGCAATTATAACACCTATTTGAGAAAAATATAGTTTATCAGAACACACCCAGACCCAAAAAGTTTCATGCCCGGTCACGATTCTCCTCAAAAGTCCGGTATCGTATCGGCCACCATAAAACTCCCCAACAATTACATAACAAAGTTTGTTCTCACGATCGGAACAGTTATTTTGCTTCTGTTTAAAAAACAATGGCGTATCGGTTTTGATAGGAAAATTAGAGAAAATTAGCGGTCCTGGCTGCTACCGACTGATGGTTAGCTAATGGTGCCCGCGGGGAGTCGAACCCGCGCCCTGTCACGCCCGGGAGGTTCACATGGAGCTGGATGCTGGGTTTATGGAGATGTTGGCAGATGGAATGCTGATTCACATTCTTTGATGCGTTGCTGGTTTTTGAAAAGGATTTTAATGATGGACAACCGTCTACGATTTGTGAATTGTGAATTTGATATGTTGATAGAGGTTTTAAATATTCAGATTTATAGAATAGAAAGAGAAATCAAAAGAAAAATTTAAAACAATGATGAGCATATCACACTTTTCGTGATAAGTTGGTAATAGGTTCGTATCTCTTAAGACGCTGGGAATAGTCTCACGTGAGACGTTGAGAATAACTCCTTTTACAAGGTAATAGGTATTGATATGATAGGTATATATTATACAGGGTTATTGGTAAATTAGTGACAATACGTGAACTGCAGGTCCTGCCCATCATCACAAACACGTTCGTCAAGGCGCCAAGTCTAAATTCTAAAAAAAATATAAGTCACCTCTGATACTTTGACGTCATAAATAAACAACGATTTTATCAACTACAGACAAATTATTAATGTTTTCACACATCAAAAACAGTTTATCCGATAATTTATGGCCATAAAACTGCACTTAACACCGTGGCGGGATAAATTAAGATCCAAAAGTTTACAGTTTCAGATAATAATGCAACCAGGAGATAGATGGATTTATAAATATTAAAACGTATAAAGTGTGAACTAAAAGATAAGTTAATTGAGCTTGATAACTTATAAATGCATATTTATAATGGCATAAATAAACTGAATCGTTTACACAACGGATACAATCTTTATCTTTCGATTTGCATATGACATTATTGTTAAAAACATAATTTGTTGGTTTTGAAATAGACACTTTCAAGTTGCTTTTATTTATATGTTCGATTTTTATGGTCCGATTTTCAAAAATCTTTCAGAATTTGGTACCTAATAAAATCATCATCATCAGTCTATATTATTCCGCTCCTGGACATAGGCCTCCCCTAATGGACCTACCATTAGGGGAGGCCTATGTCCAGGAGCCAGGACCCTGGCCAAAATCAAGAACCAATGTTTGTAAACATTGTCACATTGCTCCCCACCATTAACCTTAAAATTACCTACTTTCTTGTTTTTTTTTTACAGAATTCGCACTCCATGTCGTTTGGAGCTCTTTCCTGCAATGCATAATTCTAACAATTACATTTCAAACTCGACGCTACTTAAAGAATAGTGAATTTTTATGTTTTGAGTTACAAATGTTTACAAATATTACTTATACCAGAAAATGGTTTGAGCATATGTATATTATTATCTACAGGCTTTATTGTATTCAGAAATCGCGTGAAAGAAACGATGATCAAGAACTAGTTTTAAAATTTAGTAAACAATTTTACGATATTACAAGACATAGAGTTAACAACTTGAGTTATTAACTTAGAAGTTATGCAACAGAAGGTTACAAGAATCGAATAATCAATCGGTAAAGAATAAGGACTCGATAATCGAGCGATAGGATCGTGGGAATGGCGGTTTGCATACAATTTGGAATATTATCGTCGAACTTTGAATCGGATTGTTTTGACTCAATTAAGGCAGAGAACATGTAACTGCTTTTAAAAGCAGTTATACCCTGGGCAAAATCAAGAAACAAACAAAACAAAACAAGAAAGTAATGAGGGCACCATTTCTTTTTTGTTTTGTTTTTTTGACAGAATGAAGCTTTTCAATCTAGCTAGCTGGCTTTTCTAATCTTTAAAAAAACAATCACGTTGTTTATTTTGACACAAGATGGCGCTGCACAAAAGTCAAGTGTCAATGTCAAGTGTCACGTTGTACCAGATTTTTGACCCTTGAGTTTCATACAGCGCCATTTACTTAGTCTATGGCAACCACTTTAAAAAAAAAACACTTTTTTTTAATGGTAGCATTGAAAATTCCTCATTCGCAATACTTTAATAATACTTACAAACTATAATACCTACATAACCTACAAACATTAGAATAAACTTACATAAACATAAAAATAAGGTTATCTAATTTTTACAACGAAAAATAAAGCTGATGAAGCAGTTTTTTTGCTGCATGCGTAACAAATTAATTTGTTTCAGTTTGAAAGGAAGCTTGAAGTCATCAAAGTTACCATAAAGTACCTATGTACATTATAAAGTCAATGACAATGACTCATACAACTCCGGCCTACATGCATCCATAACCGCACAAAAAGAATTGACACAAATTACCCATATCTTACCCAGTGTTACCCTAAACTGAGGAATTACCCACACGCATCACTCCCGCAGGAATTTTCTCAACAATTTTTGCATACCTTACGTGGGAATTTTACAGTATCTACTTACCTTACAGGTTTGCATAAAATGGGTAATTAGATTAAGTGGAGAGTATGGTGCATTTCGGTTCAGCTCTTTGATAATACTTGGTTTATGACGTTGAATACGTTGACCTATTTTTAAATATTGTTTATGTTTATCGATCGCGGTCGGTTTAAGTATTCTTAAATTAGTAGGTACTTCTTCGGTTTATTAGACTTCCACGAATCAAGCCCTTTCGATTAAGTTGTTTTATTTATCACGAACTTCGTAAGGTTGTTTTTCACACCGTTTTCACTTCTCTACTTCACGAATTTGTCGTTAGTTTTTTAAATACCGTATTTCACGTGATTTCAACCGCAACAGTTAGAATCATATTGATTATTTCTTTGCCATTCTGTGCCATTTGCATAGGTATTATTCTATTAATTTTCGCTTGATGTCATTATAAAATAAATAAACCAAGTTAATTTTAAGTTAAACTAGTATTAAACAAATGGGTTCGTGGGTTAGGCCCCCGGTGTGTGACGCCCCCGTGGTGGAGGCACCCGATTTCGTTTTATTGCGATAGTGTTTAGTAGTTTAGTGGTACAGTCAGATAGCAAAGTGTAGTGTAGATATGCCAGAGATTTCGCGCTGATATGAACTTTTTTTGTGTCTTCGTTAGGCGCAACGCAAAGTTACTACCTACGCATTCTACCATGGAGGAAGAATCACCCTACAAAACACCCAACAATGAACAATTCAAATAAAATGTAAGTTCTTTTTTAATGGAACACCAAAAAGTCGAATCTGTATTCAAGAGGACTAATGACTTGTCTGGCTAATGATTTCAGACAAAAATTAAAAAGACAAAATACTTTTATTCTTAACCAAAAGTTTGAACCAATAAAATAAAAAAAATACAATTCACACAGCATTATCTAGGCCCAAGCTAAGCAGAGCTTGTGTTATGGGTACTAGATAACTGATATACATAATAATATAATACAACACAAAGATAGATATTTTTTTTATTATACATAGAAAACGACCAGAACACCCTGAACAAATGTCTGCAGATCGTACACACATTTGTCCCGAGGCGGAAATCGAACCCGCAACCTCCTGCGTCGCAGGCAGACCTTCGCCCACCGCGCCACAGAGGTCGTCAATACACTACTCTACTCAACACTACAATACTCTCCTTATCCCACACTACTTGCAAGTAAGAATTCCACACTACTAGGTAAGAATTCCAATGCAATGCACAACACCATTACGGCTAAGAATGTCGTGAATCAAACGTTCCAATTTCTACTAACATTTTATTGTAAACAAGCAAAACATAATGCATGCGCATCATTTGTGATCGCGTGCATCAAGGTATCATTACGGTTGCAGATGAAAACTAGAAATGTAGTTCTAGACGAGACTTTAAGTCGCGAAAAATGTTAACAACTGAGATGAAATAAGAAGTTCGGTTTTGTATTATTTTGGGCTAAACTAACAACGGTCAAAGCGAGAAGAAAAAAGAAACGCGTTAATATCGTACCTACAACACATAAAAACCAGTTCCACATAAATAATAAATCGTTGAATCATTAGAATGTATATTGACATTATAGGAGATATGAATGCCGTATAGATCACATCGTGGTTTTTATTTTAAGTAAATTTCAGATGCAGTGCTGGCCAGTTGTTAGATTTTTATTGCTATATTTACTGTACAATAACTTAATAATCACATACATACATGGTGGTCCTATTGTGTAAACAAGAAACTAATAAAGATACGAACAAACTATGGAAAAGTCGGCCAATCCGACTTGGACAGCCGAGGACTCCGTCGTTATAATTATACAGGTACATGTGGTACAGATTGGAAGAGACGCTCTCCGATCAGTGTCGATACTTAACATGATGATATTGATGCAATAATCACGACAAAAAGTCGCGTCTCAAACCTCTCAGAAACACAGTGGGAGCGGTGGTAACACTTAGCGCGCCATTATCAACATATCGCAATCGTTTGTTTCTTGGCAATCGCTGTGTAATTAGAAATAATTACTGTGGTATGCTTTAGTATGTTGCACTGTACTCGATAGTTTCTTGAACATATTGCTATGGATCATAGGAAATAAAATACCGACTGTTACATCAGAATATGTATTAAATACAAAATTACGACATCTTTAATAACAAAGAAAATTACAATGAAATAATAGACACAAATTGCTAGGTAGGAACTATTATTTACAATTGAAACAATCTACAGATAGCTCAACTGATCCATATCAATACCAGTCGGGAGCGTCCCCAAGATACTGGCTGCATTGCCCCGCTGCGCTGTAAATAAATGCAATTTTAGTAGCTGGTATTGTAGATTATTTATAACTAGCAGCGCCTTGCGGTTTCACCCGCGTAGTTCCCGTTCCCGTGAGAGTTCCGGGATAAAAAGTAGCCTATGTACTATTCCAAACTATAATCTATCTCTGTGCCAAATTTTATCCAGATCCGTTGTGCCGTTCTGGCGTGATTGAGTAACAAACATCCATCCATCTATCTATCCATCCATCCAAACTTTGACATTTATAATATTAGTGGGATTAGTGGGATGAATATTTGAGAAACTATTTTATAATAGGTTTGTTAAATTTCAAATATCTCTCTATGCATGATTTGGCTATGAATTTAAAAAAGTTCAAACGGATTGAATTTATAAAACATTGATGTTTTTCGGTTGTGTGTTTTTGTCGAAATAGATCTATGGAATTCCTTTTTTTTCATCATAATTGAATCCTTTCGAAATTATTTCAAAATTTCGCAATTCGATAACGTATTCAGAGTAATTTGAATAATGTCTTGTTATTTCTTAATCTGCGGCTAACATAAAAAAAATGAATACCTACGCTCTACTCCATTCTGATCCACCGAGCTAGTCTTATACATATACACTCCTTTTTCACTGTGATCCCTTATCCCGGGTTGGTTAGTTTCCACTGCTTGAATCTATTCCACTCAATTTGTAGCTCGGGTAGGATAGATTCCACATAGCTATATTTTCCGATAAGCATGTTATACCTAAGTTTGAGTTAGTAACTAATTCAATTAAAATGAAAATAAACAAATATTTCACTCCGACGTCCAACTCCACCTGTCTGCTAATCCAACAACAAGTTACTAAGTAATTTCTGTCCGGATCTAAAAGTCTAATAGATGCTAATGCGATAGAGCTAACTCAACGCTAATTGGAGTAGAGCAGAAATACACACATGCTTATTGTCGCTTAGATTTTTGATAGTAGCCAGCACCACGTATATCAACCTGATCATCGTCAATGAGCCTGTTGACAACCACTGCTGGGCATAGGCCTCCTTTTTAACCAACTACAAAAAAAAGAAAGAGGTTCTCTATGTTCGGCATGTGTATGTTTTTTTAGTGGATTTATGGTCCGATTTTGTTGACTCTTTTGCTATTAGAGAACAGTAAAAAAAGTTGTGAGCTATGACAGATTCCTTCATGACGTTAACACGTGCGGGTTGGCGTAATCATTCTAGTTCACCTTTTACCAAATAATTTATATAAGTGAGTGATTAATGATCTCTACCAGGTGGCTGAAACCGTTCCGTCAATATCAGATTTATTGATGCAAAATATTACAAACATTGATTTGAATAGGTACAGTCAGCTTCTCAGATATGTATTCACTTCCAAGTTTTCATTTTTATTTTACCCGGAACTTATCATATAAAAGTCTACGCACACATTTTTCATACTAAGTAGTCATCGTTCTTGTCAGAATACGATATATAAATTATCGCAATGACTATATACTTACTATTCAGTCAAATTTCAAAACATGGGCGTGTATACATATTTTCGCAGCTGACTGTACTTCAAAATTTCGCACCTGCGCGGTACAAGTGGTGGAATGAAGTAATTACCTACTTTGATTTAATTTTGTGTTGACATTTTCTAAGTTTTAGCCCTACAACGACAGATAGGTTAGGTTTTAATTATTACAGAGCTAACTCATACCCGCCCCGCTTAGCACGTGTAATCCCCAAAATAACAGTAAAATACTTTTATGTTGGCAATAACGCCAACTAGCTTTGTATTAAATCAAAATCCGGAAATCATTCTAAATCAAAAAACATCTAAAATAACGCATATTATTAATGTAGTTCATGAATGATGTAACGTGGAAAATGAAACAAAAAAAATCTTTACGAATTTTATAGTCTAATTTATTACCTAGATAATAAAAACGATTACATGTCATATAAGACAGCTGAAAAACGACAATTTACCAATTAAATCCTTTATTCTATTTAGCCTCTGAAGGTTCCGTAAGTAATTCTGTTAATCATTCACAGGTAAGATACGCTACTAACAAGTGGAAAAACCTTACAATACAAAAACAATAACCAGTATTTTTATATTACTCCATATCATATCCTATTGTAAAGGTATTGATGAAATCACCACTGCCGGTTACACTGACCTTTGGTACTAAACAGATTTTTTATAAAACAATTGAAAGTGAGACTGGTACTTATCTTAAGGTCACG
This sequence comes from Eupithecia exiguata, assembly GCA_947086465.1. Classification (NCBI taxonomy): domain Eukaryota; kingdom Metazoa; phylum Arthropoda; class Insecta; order Lepidoptera; family Geometridae; genus Eupithecia; species Eupithecia exiguata. The sequence goes on from OX352246.1 coordinate 4,767,667, forward strand.
TCATGACCAAGGATTGATGGATAGGAGTATTTCTTGGTGCTTATCATTGTGTACCTTGCGTGGGTTAGAAAATGTGACATAATGATGACAGTTATGTCAAATTCAACTTCTTTCTTAATGGCGTCGCTTGCTTTTCACTACAACTCTGCCAGTGTTAGCGAGTGTCAAAAACTTCAAAAGCAATTAATTATTTGTTTGATTAATTATTGGTTCTATCAAAGCATTTTACTTTTACTAAGCTCTGACCGACCAATAATATAGGTACATATATTATATAATAATATTATCGAGTGTCAAAAACACATCTTAAACATTCAAGTAAACATTGGTACAGATTTGTGAATATATTTTTTATTTTTAAATATAAACAAAAGAAACGCTTTTTTTATTGCGTTGGTGGTATTTAGTTTTTGTTGGATAGTATCTTATTTATTATTAAAGATTGGATTGTACCGATACCGGCTAGGTTAAGTATGCACAAAATATTTCTTTTAACATTAACATTTACCCGAAAATTAAAGTACCTATTGGCGAAAACTTTCTCCCTCAAAGAAAGTAAACGATCGGTCATACTTTACTATTCAGACCTTGAACGATAATAGAATTATTTATTTATAGTATCATTACCTATTTACAATTACAAACGTTTAACCAATAAATCAATGGAACGACAGCTGCTGAGTTCCTGCTTGTAGAATAAAATCTATGATAATGTTGGTAGGTATTACCTGCATTGAACGTCAGGTATGAATTTGTTACCGTAATGTACCTACTTGTTTATTAATTATTTCTATGTCAGTCAAAAGTCAATACAAAGTATTTCTCATCGTTTTTTTCATAGTCATAGTCATATATTTATTCGCAAGAAACATGTGCTTACAAAATAAGGTCTTCTAGATGTTATGATCTACCATGTCGACACGATTCATTTGCATTTAAAAAAAAAACAAGCTGGAACATTTTTATTACTAAACAGGTAAATTACATGTCATATCCCAAGAGGTTCATGATTTGGGTCTTTTTTTTTTACGTTAAGAAATAAAATAATGCAGGACACTATTATCCAGTCGAGCCTTAAAAAAGCAGAGGTTTATGTGATAAAAATAGACAATACTTTTTAAGCTTCAATTAAAATAAGAAATATTATTTTAGTGGTAGATTGAGAACGAAAAGACCCACTGAATGATAGGATGGGTTCAATTTACTACATCATAATCAGCCCAAAATAAGCCTCCGCTTACGAGTGCCATAGCACACTGTCTTCATCCAGTATCTGCCAGTAGGTAGACATTTCGCCGGTCGTCATCCCACTGGGCCTGTAGGCGTCTTACACTAAGTTTTCCGAGTCGCGGTCTACGATCGAGAACACGTTACATTCACATAATAATAATAAATTAGCTAATTTTATACGTATTTCACAAACCGTAAGATCTCCGGTAGATACTTAAACAAAATTTTACAAGAGGATAAGATAAACTTATGCATCAAACTATGATTTAAGGTTACACGCAAACGTAACATCTTTCGATTCGAATCGGTTATTCAATTGAATCGTTAACGCATAAATCGATTGTAATAATCGTGAATAGTAATATCTGACCTTAGTGGTGTTAATTGTTATAGTAACTTAACAATTTACTTAATTATGGATTGTAAAAGAGTTATTTGGTTGTAAATATTTGAGAGTATTAAAAGACTACTGTACGGTTTCACTCGAAAAATAACAACTAACAGGCTAAAGGTTTCTTGGTCGCTTCTTTACTTTAGTCTACATACCGAATCGATAGAAATCAAATGTACCTACCACTTTATTTCCGTGTCAGTGTTTTATTTTAAGAATTTGACCTTTTCTAAGTGTACATTTTTGTATTTATGGAAATAAAGAATTTTTGATTTTGATTTCACCATACATACCTAAACTAAATAGCGCACGCGTCATTTTGCACGCGTTGCATTTTACCTCTGACTGTCGTATTTTTATTACTTACATACTTCTGTACTTCACCTACTATTACGCGAGAAACACTTATCAAAGCAAGATTTGCCACCTTATCTTTGTACTAACTAAACATCGCTATTAAACTTAACTTTGACTATGAATCTTGTGGTCGTGCTAACATAGGCTGATGATGATGATGATGAGGCAGAAGTCGCTTATCTGGCTCTGTCTGTGGCTGTGGCTCTCAGTGGACCAGCTTAGGCTGTAGATGTAGGAAAAAATATGGGACGCCTTTCTTCCAAGAGTGGCAAAGCAAAGCTTTCTATAAAAACAGATAAGGATTCATATTCATTGATACCATATTTGTTCAGAATGTCTTCTAGCTGAGCTAAATTCTGCGGTTATTTTACAATCATTTCTTAACATTCTAAGGCCCAGTGAAATATAGAGGTAGTGCTACATGTTTATTAAAATAATATTCAATTGTAAAACATTATGTGTAATAATAGTGAACAGTCGGAGCCATAAATCTTTTCTCGTGCGTACGGTGCGAGAGTAAAGGTTGTTTACCACTGTAAGATTTGCAACTATTGGCATTTGGTACAGCTTTTTTGTTATTATATTGCACTTCAATAAGTTGCTACTAAATCGTACTCTACCGTATACTGCGTAGCCAAATGCTTGACCACCAAGAATAAAAAAATGTAGATTGCGTGAGGTCCTTAAAACGTTTCTTTAATTTTACCGTAGAATTTACTTGACTGTAAATAAAATAAAAAAATATACTTAAATAACCCTTGACAAATCACACAGCAAGCTAAGGTGTTATGGTTGGCTGATAGACTTAATAGAATATGTTACATAGATATATTATTTATTATACATAGAAAATACCCAGAATACCCGGAACAAATATTTGCAGATCGTACAAACATTTGTCTCATCAAGGTCACCTTGGACCAGGTCTGTATGTATGTATCTGATTGCCTTTTAGTCGATTCTAGGTACGTTTTACTGTCATCGAAACGAAGACAATAGCAAAACACATTCTTTCTGTTTGATTTAACAAAGAAACGTAAATGGACTTAACTAACCGAACCCGGTGACTGTCCCGGTGGGTTGGTGTGTCATTTTCATGTTTGAATATACACTGCCAACAGTAGTTTGTCAACTTCGTCTGCCTGTCGATTTTGGTCTGTAGACTCCTTGAGAATCCACAAGCATAAAGCCGGACACTGATCGGTCTAACGGAGCATAATGTACCAGTCGCAGAGAGCCTAATACGTTACTGTGGCGTGTGCTACAATCCCTTTCGTTAGTCGTGGCGAACACCTTCTTTCCCCGTACTCACTGCACGAACGTCACTGTGTAACAGCTCCGTCACGCCGCCGCCGGTCAGTACCCGACTGACATATTTTCACACATATTTTATCGCTCTCAGTGGTCGATAGCCCGATTCTTACCAGTCGAGCTTGCGCGGGACCTTGACCCACACAGTGTTACATGTATCCTATAGTTACTAAAGCCAGGATTACATGAATAGACTATAGTAATTGCACTATTACAGACCCTGGATGTAAGCGGAATCAAATATGACTATTTAAGGGGGAGGGGAGGGAGGGACTGAAAGATACCTTTTTTAGTGTTTTGCTTTTATCTCGAAAACTATTTATAATATTTTTTAATCACTTCTACATTAATGATCTACTTTACATAAAATTTTCTGTAAATTATTCTATACTTATGCGAAGCCTGACCCGAGAGCTGGTGAGTATCTGGCGCAGCGCATCAGCATTGCTATACAGCGGGGCAATGCAGCTAGTGTCTTAGGGACGCTTCGGACTGGTATTGATATGGATCAGTTGAGCTACCTGTAGACTGTTTGCAACAGTCTGCAGTTAGCTTAATTGTTTCAATTTTAAATACTAGTTTTAATTTAATTCTATTATTTTAATTGTAATTTTCTTTGTTATTAGAGATCAAGCCGATTGGTTGCTTAGTTAGGGCGTGGTGTGAAGGAAGGATAAACAAACACTTTCGCATTTACAATATTAGTATACGGAGTAGTACGGAACTCTTCGTGTGCGAGTCTGACTCGCACTTGGCCGGTTTTATTTTAACATAATTTTTTACTTAACGTATTGCATGAATTTCAATGATTCTCTACAAACAAACGAATGATCATGGCCACTCACACTTTCAATAAATCATATCATGTCAGTCACAAAAATGAACTGTCAAAATTGACAAATAAAATTGTGTTGCAACAATTTGAATGAAGTGTGGATTCATAGAGCCATCAATTCTTATTATTCAAATATCGCAAGTATTACAATTGCAATTTGTTCATCTATCACAGCTAATTGGTTAATTGGTCGTTTTGATGACAATTTTTTACCTGTCTGTCTGTCAAGCTTTCGCGATCTCCTTTTGTTTTTGCTATACTGGAGGGCAGGGCCCAGAATGACAGATTTTGGCGTTATACCTTTGATGAAAAAACTACAGATGGAGGGACGAGTGTATAAAAAAAGTGTCACGATCAACCTTTTTTTCAATCTCTCAAAAAAAACGTAAGACAATTGCAAATGATTGACAAAGGCCTGCGCGATTGTCTTTTGTTTTTTTTTTATATTATCCACGTTGACTTCACAAATCCAGGGCGGAATTCTGCTTACTAATAAATGACCTGTAGTATCGTCGCAAAGTCATCGTCCATAGATCAAATAAATTCTATATAGTGCGTGCGGTTATTTACACGGACAGATTGATATAATGGTTTCAACCATTTTTATCAACTTTTTTTTATACACGCCTCTGTAGTTTTTTGAATATGAACTAAATAATCTGTTAAGTGTACCAACTCTTAGTTATTAGTTGCTTTATCATATAAGAACGCTTTTTTTAGAAAGAAAAACTTATCGTAAGCTAAGTAAGCTTAAGAGATGGCAGTATCCTTAACCGACTGAGGCAAACGGAGGAGGTTCTATGTTGGGCTGCATGCATGTTTTTTTATGTTCGGTGCTTTCTTTGTTCATTGTGGACCGATTTTTATAATTCGTTTGCAATATGTATGAAAATTATCCAGATATTATCCTATTTTTTTCCAGAAAGTTTTTAGTTTTACTAATGAATATAAATTTTAGTAATACTAACTAACATGCAGTACCTACTTAAGAATTTTAAGTCGGTTTTTGCTTTCTTCAAAATGATCAAATTAAGTAAGTATGTGAACGTTGAGTACTTTAACTACTCATGTGTTTCTCACTAGCGCAACATTCATACTTAATAAACGAAAAAGCTCACTGAAAAAAGTGAGTTGTACACTAACATAAACAAAACTTAATTGAGACACAGGTGTTGCATGTACCTTTTAATCACCACGTTAATTTTTCTCAGAAACTAGTACAATATCTAACCAGTAATTATAATTTGAAAGATTACCATAAGGCATGGTGTTTCACCTCTTAGCACCTCTTGTTTTGTAGGTACCTCAAGTACGTGAAGATTCGTAAAGGCAGATGGCCACTATAGCCGTATTTATTGTATATTTAATTAATTTTTTTCGAGTTTGTTGATAGTTTAAACCTCACCAAGAGTTTATTGCAGACCACGACTCAGTAAACGGTATTAAGGACGCCCTCCGGTCAGGTGGGATGACGACTTGCGAAAGACTGCAGGCAGATGCTGGTTGCGTCGAACTGAAGACATGGCGCTATGGCACTCTTTAGGAGATGCCTATGTCGAGCAGTTGATATATGGCTGATAGTAAAAAATACGTTTGTGAGAACTCTACAAGTTCGTTCAGATAATGGCTTAGCTGATAAAAGACCTAAGAGTACCTTTAAGTGCCAAGTTTCATAGCATTTCATAATCTTAAGTTGTTATGTTTTTTTTCAATAATTAATTTAATATGTTTTGGCAAGTTGACGATCCATCGTATTTGTTTATAATCTTGGTCTTGCCAGGAAACAAATTGAATAATGAAAGAACGTAACAAATTAAGATCAGCTACCATCTCGAGAATTAACGTTCTGAATTTAGTTGTTCCGTTCCGAAAGTAACCCATAACAGAGCACAAATTTTACATATTTCTCTTTGTATATGTCAAACAATCATGTCAATCAGTCCTCATACAAACTTACTAGTGGTTTATTTTTCGCTTCTTCCACTAGTGGACAAAAAATTAAAGCGAACAAAATCAATAACATTTTGTTTTTTGTTTGATAATTACTATTTAAAAACTGTTTATGTATAAAATGTGACTTGTTTAAGTGCTTTTTTGTAAGCCTAAAGAATTAAAGTTATTGACTTTTGACTTTTTTAACTTTCCGTCACGGTCTTGTGTACAATCCCCTTTACCCCGTAAAGCTCCCATATATAAAAGCCATCGCCGCCCAGCGGTAACCCTATCTAATTTCCAATCTAACAACAACTTAATTAATAGCCAGTTGTCCAAATCGATTTCTAAAGTGATTTATAAATCGAATGACCTGTATTTATGTGGCCAATCGATAGATCGATTTGAGCATTAGTTAGGCCCTTTTGCTGGAGCAAGCTTGAGAAAGTTTCGGAGAACAGCTACCACAAACCGACGCTACTTGAGACGTCGTACCACACATCTTGGATATAGGCGACGACCTCTGTGGCGCGGTGGGCGAAGGTCTGCCTGCGATGCATAAGTTGCGGGTTCGATTCCCGCCTCGGGACAAATGTGTGTACGATCTGCAGATATTTGTTCAGGGTGTTCTGGTCGTTTTCTATGTATAATAAAAAATATCTATCTATGTATTGTATTGTATTATGTATATCAGTTATCTAGTACCCATAACACAAGCTCTGCTTACTTTGGGGCTAGATAATGCTGTGTGAATTGTCCAGAATTATTATTATTATTATTATAGGCTATGTACTACGTTAATACTTTCATTGCCCATGACGCACATGGACGTTTCCCGCTGTCTGCACCTGAGGTGCGCCCTTTTGGGTAGCATGTAATTAATGTAAACAGCTGAAGGGGAATAATTCGGGACCCCCAGAAAACAAAGTTTGTTCTCCAACAAATTATAAAGGATGGCTTTTTGACATGGGATTGGATGGCCAAATCCGAGACCATGAGAGTTAGACACAAGACATGAAAGGGAAAAAAATGAAAAGTCATGACCTCGATTTATGAGAATACAAAAACTATTTTTTCGGAATCTATTATTAATGTTCTCAAAATTCATTAGGAATAGATGTTTTATCGAGGGAAAACGCCATTAAAATACGGGTTAAGTATCCTGTTATGTCTACCTACACAAATCCAGAAAACGATATTTTCCTTAGGTCTATGGACTTTTATAAGTAAGTATTAAAATGTATTTGTGGTGGGCCCATGCTCATAAGTGGAATCCAACAGGATTTAACAGGTAGGAACTTGTGGTTCCATGGCTTAAAAAAAACAATCATTTTAGGTACTTTTATGGTTCGTTTCTTTTTTAAATTGAAGGATTTTTTTGGCTTGGTGCTATATCGATCTAACGACCAAATACCAGAACGTAACTCGAATTGAAGCACATCGAAAGTGTGGATTTTATGACAGTTTTCAAAGAAAAATCTTTCAAAAATTCGTCACAGAGACGTGTTTAAATCTGAGTTGTATTTGAGTATTCGCGGGTAAGTTTTCCCAAAACACATTTTGCAGAAAACTCTCTAACAGCCTAGCCTTTAAAAATACGCAAGTAAATAAAATGATTTTAACACCAGCATCCTAGCAGTAGGCAGGTGGGTACTGGTTAGTGAAATTGAGATGTTCGTTAGTCTAATGTATGTATCGGCCCATCTGGCCACCACGTCTGTCGTCCGCTCTTAATACACGGAGTGTTGAAGCCTTACATTATGCATGGTGTTTGTCACTAGAACTAGGTATGTTGGTTAGCTTACTAAAATAGTTTACTTTGTTGTATGGTCAATGGTATTTTTAAAGCTCTTTTTGTGAGTCAAAACACTAGACTTTGTAAAATAGCTTTAGATACATTTAAATTAACTGACAAACTCGGGGAGCGCGTTAAAATCTTTTGTATCGAACATATTCAATTTCAACATAAATAAAAAATATAAACAGCAATAAATAAAAGCAGTTCTATGGTACCGGGCCATATCAGAAAAAAGTTTTAGGTGGCGCGGATGAACTAATTTTGGTGAACAAGAGGCGACCTCACACAAAAATGTACCTTATGGCGAGACAATTAAATTGATTATAAAAACCAAAATATGCAGAGCAGAAATAAACATACTCGATAGTTTCTAACCTTAATTCAGGTTAACTCAGTTTGAATTTAGAAGCGGTTTCTGTCTTATTATTTCAAATTATCTCTACAGTTCACAAAGTCCTTTTATGGAGTCCGTGAAACGAGGCTATGCAAATTCACGGCCAATTTAAAAGAAGATTCAAACCTAGGTTCACCAGCAATGTCCCTTTGCCTTTAGGTTTAAGACTTTAGATCGTGTGAATCCTTTTTGGGCAGACTGAAAATAGTTTTTAAGGTGATGAATTATTTAAAAAAACAGCTTAATCAAAAATGTAAGTATGCAAATACATGTGGAAGCAAATTGAAGCGAACAAAATCAATAACGTTTTGTTTCTTATTTGATAGTAATTACTATTTAGAAAGCTGTTTATTGTAAGCCTAAAGAAATAAAGTTATTGATTTTTGACTTTTTGTATACTTTTTGTATATCCCCGTCTGCAAATGACGAATTATGGCAGTAGAATAATTAGAACATTTAAATTTACTTAAGAGTGAAAAATGAAGTCTTGGTTTTGTTTTTAGTTCTGGAGCTATTTGTACAACTAGTGAGCGAAAACATGAGCTTCGTTGTAGTCTTTTAGTCAATAAATCTAATAAAATGACGTCGTAGCAAGCACGCATACGTAACACGAGCGCCGTAGGCGCGGCCGCTGGCGCCGGTCTGGCTATGACCAAGGTGGTTGGACCTAATTGGACCTAATTTGAGCTTTCCACTTTCGAGAAGCTAGTACTTAATCTCCCCTTTACTTGCATCTAAGCGATAAACACAACTTTTACCCCTAGCAACTATTTTTACACTTTTTTAAGAAATTAATATTCGATGAAATCGGAAAGGACTATTTAAAACTACTTAAAAACAAATATTTTATAATAAATTCGCAGGGAACATTTGCGATCAGCTGATTAAGCTAGGGTTGCAATTATTGCAAACCAAAAATAAACGAGCGGTTTGTTGCAACCCTTTTGCGCGCGCGCGCGCGCGTGTGTGTGTGTGTGTGTGTGTGGTAACCATAATTTACTTGGTACTTCAAAAAATAAACAGGGCTAAAATTTTGCATAGACACAGCCCAGTAGACTAGGTAGTATTTAGCCGGGAAAAGCTTGATTGAAGGTTGTTAATTTGATATGACTGTGAGGTGTTAACGTCTTTACATATTACAAACCAAAAAAATCATCCAAGTCACCAAACCCAGTTAACCGGAGCATTACGCAACTAAGGCCGTCTGCCATGCCCGCTGACCCATTCACACGGGTCATCCTAATTACCCTGTCACGAGCGTGTGAAGCCCACTTTGCAATTGACAGCTGTCAGTTGGACGGATTGGCTGGTTTTGATGCGGCTAGTGAAAAATATAGCAGAGAATATCTAGAGCTAAACGATTTATTGAATTCTAAAATGTGTTATTATTTATAAATTTTGTACCATGGAACTGGCGGAGCTTGATGCCCGAAAAATAGCCTTTACAGGCTTCTAAAAATAATATTTATATTTTAAGATTAATAAGTACCTACCTACCTAAGCACCTACTCACATAGGTGCATAATTGAATGTGCAGGTTAACGTAGTCAAGGTTTCGTTAAAAGGTTCAAGGTCAAGGTTTCGTGCTTATTTTAAAGAGCTTTTTGCCAGACCTTGAGATTGAACTAAAGATTAAATAAATAAATACCTAAGATTAAAATAAATAAATTTCTATTTATTATTTAATTTTATTTAATCTATAAGAATGTTACCCTCAAACACACGCCCACACAAACACCAAACCCTACAAGAGTTCCATAGTTATAAACTAAACTCAAATAAATTCATTGTGACGATTCAGCGCGTTTAAGAGCGCGCGATTTCAAATAAATTCATACCGCGAATTTTGTTCGACTTCCTTACACATTTGGCTTGGTTCGGTAGTAGATTGTACAATCAATTTTATTTCAAACCAAGTGGTAGTTCAAATAAGACTCATTTTTTATAAAACTCGCTATTCCCGACATTCAACAGGTAAAACAAAAAACAAACAAGTTGACGCTAAATAATTGCATGGTAGAGTTGATTAGCTGCGTGCGCGCAGATGCGTGTTGCTAATTAATAGAACTAGCCAATAGGCGCGCACGCCTCGCGATGCATGTGCCCTAGAAAAAATAGCGAAGTGTGAGTTAAATGATTTGGTTGCAAGGCCCTTTTAATTTACTACTGTACTCTTAGTCCGAGTCAATACAAAAACTATTTGATAAATGTGATCGACCATTTATGTCCTTACGAATAAGTCTTAGAATGATAATAAACGACAATCGAGACGTAGCAAAAAAAAATCGACAATAGGCCTTAATGAAAATAAGTTTCAAATTGTTAGTGACCACGTTACAAAGCGTATTCAGGTGATTCTTATTAAAAACTATGCCTATTTTAGGTAAAAAAACGGGATTAAAATTACACATTTTTTGATATTATGATCGCGTGACCGAAAACGTTCTGCGTTTGGTTGCATCGCTGGTGACGTCAAACCTATCACAGATTACAGAACGTGTTGTTCTTCTTGATAGGTGTGGTGTGACGTCATTGAGTCATGTCACCGGAGCCATGACGGTGATTATCATTTTGGCGATAATTACCGGATTGTACCTAATAGCAGCATTAAAAAATTAAGAACGCGTTGCATTGCATCTTTGACTGGCGCTCTGGTGTTTACCAAGCGAGGTGTATGAATGAAATCAAAAATTATTTATTTCCATAAATACAAAAATGTACACTTAGAAAAGGTCAAATGACACATCATCTTCATCAATATGACACTTACCATAAAGAGGGTTCTTCGAACATTTACTATTAGTAAACTATTTACTTAAATGTCTTTTGTAGAACAGAAAACTTACCACAAATGCAGCCATCATTAGAAAAGCTAGCACGCCTTGTGCGCCATTTACTCCAACTGATACTATACTATGATACGAATGCCTCAAGCAAGTGACTGACTGACAAGGGGCCGATACTGACGGCATCAGTATCGGCCCCTTGTTCCTACTCGTGGATATCGTAAGAGCTGACTAAAGGAACCTACCAGAGGAAGAGCAGCAGCTTCTTTCTGTATTTTTGACACCTTCACTGCGATCCTAATCTACCTGCCAAGCGAGGTAACCATGGCAAAACCATCCTTAACAGTGGACGTATGACTGCTGATAAGGAAGATACCACTCACCTTATATCATTTTATCACTACTATAGTGAGCTTTAAATATCCTAGAGAACTATAAAGCCCACTATGTAGGACAGAGAAATGAACCAATGAGACCAGCATTAGAATCAGTTAGCGCACCTCGTGAGGCATTTACTTCGACTGATACTAATGCCCCGAGCGAGCTGACTATTATATTTATATTAGCGAGTGCTTGGCTTTCATTAATGTGTGATATTATTAATTTGATTAAGGTAGACGTTTCTTATGGAGATTTGATGAGCGCCCTGTCATGTTATTGAAATTATTCTCCCAATCTAAAATAATAAATAGTTTGTAGTTTATTTGTAATAGGATAATCTTCGGTACAACTGCTCCGAAGGTTTTTAAAGTTTTCTCACTGATAGTAAATCTTCAGGCGTTTAAAAATACAACCTAATTCGTATTTTTGTGCAGAGGCCTTAGTCTGAGTAAATACAAAAAATATTCGATTAACGTAGTCGAGAACCATCGATGTCTTCCACGAAAAAGGCTTAGAATGTCAGTAGACACAAACAAAGCGTGGCCAAAAAAATGCGACAAATAAGTCTCATTTTCTTATTCGTATGCGTGTTATGCGTGAAAGCACTGAAGTTGTAATGATGTTTGTCAAATCACACGTACATAGATTCGTTTTCATCTTCGAAAAAAGAACCACCCCGTGATGTAGTAACAAATCACAGCGGCTTGTTCCCATTCTACTCAGTAGTAAAGCTCCTGATGCAGATTAAACTTGTACTACGCCTATCGTTCCCTAATCTAATCATGAAAGCTTGTCAAAATAAGGCCCGTACTGCATTGTTTATTTGCCGTGAAACCGCCCATAACTTATCGTTATTCTAATCCATCGATATAACCCATTTTGATACACTTTAGAAAGTGTAAATCCTTTGCCACGGTGTACCAATTATATTCAGAGAGTAAGCTCCGGTCAGCTTAATAGTCCAATTTAGTATTTTAGCGCCTCTTCCTTTTTGCTACGATACGGCTCTACCAGAGTGATCAGTTCTAACGTGCATAAGATTTACAAAAAAGCGTCCTATTAGAAAAAAAATTTGAAAATTTTTAGCTAAAGGCTAAAGATAGGCCTATAGGCCTAGATAAATAAAAAAAACATTAATTTAATTACGTAAGCTTAAAAGTTATAATCTAAAATGACTAGTTATAGCTATGAAAAGGGATTTTTTTGAAAAAATAAATTATTATTTACTTTAAAAAACCATTTTTCTGAAGAGCTTTGCTTCTGTTAGTGAATAATCTGTGCTCGCACCGTGGCGGGCCCATTAGAGTTGGGAATTATTCCATATCTTATCGATACTATCGACTGCCTGCTCTTGGTTATTGTTTATCGACGAGAAAGTATCGATAGATATTATCGATTAATTACGAACTATGTTTGTCCCCTAAGTGCGCAATGATATCGAATAATAAATTTGAAAAGTGTAGTAATACCAAATAATTACAGAAAGGATTCTAGCAAGCACTTCACGAACATATTGAAATACCATACCACACGTTATAACGAATAAGAGGCAAGCGCGTTTTGCAGTTGTTGTTGTTTTCCTAAATATTTAACGTAAATTCAGGAATTTACGTTAACATAATAATAATTTTATCATTCGTTTATTTTCAGACAACACAGATCCATAATCGCTTAATTTATATCTAAGTCTTAAGTCTATGTTAGCTGATTATGCGAATTAAACATGAAGGGACAATCAGGCAAAACCACACATAATGCTACTGGTAATAAAAATCTGTGGTTTTACTACACCGTTTTGATCAGTCTATAATAAAGCAATGTGGGCGTATTTAGTGATGTGTCACAACAATTAATGCGTGATAAGTTATCGATGTTTTCAATCTTATTTTGATTTATGAGGTTTTAAGTCGCAATCTATAATTTGATTATTCTTTTAGGCCAGTCACTATAGGATTTTAATAAAAGACAAATCAATTTCAACAGATCCGTGACTGTCATATAAATCTTTTTAAATAGAGGTCAATTACTATTATATTGACCATACATTAAGGTATAATGTATGGTCAATTGTGGCATAACAGCAAATTACTATTACTTAGTTTTTTTTGTTACAACAATGTAAGCTCATGTGTTTTTTTTGTTTCAGTTTTCAAGCGCTTTGACATCAACCAACAACAGACAAACGCACCCAACTTTGGATTTTCTAAGGTAATTCAATAATTTATTTTTTACTTTGAAAAGATAAAAGAATCCGTGTAGTGTCCGAGGTCCGATGTTAAATACAATTACCTAACCACTGGTTCGTTACTGTTCACATATCGCCCAGCAGCTGATCACCCGCCCACGGCGGCCCCAGATCATCTCCTGATCTGCCCTTCCCGCGCTCCGGGCTTGTCTGACACTCCCGTCATCCGACTGTCTGTCACCTGTCAATGACGTATGACAGTGACAGCTTGCTGGCGATATATGGACACACGAGATAGTGAATGTATGCATGGTATATTGAACCTGCATACACTACAATCCGTATTTATCCCTTTATTTTTGCAGGTACGTTTCCTAACATGATTAACCCTACGTTCCGTATTTATCCCTTTATTTTTGCAGGTACGTTTCCTAACATGATTAACCCTACGTTCCGTATTTATCCCTTTATTTTTGCAGGTACGTTTCCTAACATGATTAACCCTACGTTCCGTATTTATCCCTTTATTTTTGCAGGTACGTTTCCTAACACGATTAACCCTACGTTCTAATTCAATGCAATAAACAAATTCAAACTCATCAAAATTTCACCGCCTTCTCATTGTTCTTTATTCCCACGATCAAGTTAACTCACACGCATGTTACTGCTTCTGTCCCTTTCACACATGTTATGATAGCTTACGAGTAACAAGGACAAGTGTTATTTTATTGGTTGCTGTTGGGTGTGGTCCTGTAACCGTTAATTAACGTAATTCTAGGGGTTATAATGATACGGTGGTTTTCTTAGTTTGTAGTGGTTTTTAATATCAGATCACAGATCGGTAATGAAAAGGGTTTTAATTGTTGCTTAGTTATACTATACATACACGTATTTCTTATGATTATAAGAATTAGGTTGATTTTTTTGACAGGTCGGACTTGGCACATACTGTAGGTTTGGTTCGAATATTGTCCTACCCAATGACAACACTCACTGTAAATTTATGAAATACAGCGATGGATTCGAAATCATTTTCTATACAATAACGAATTCATTTTCACAATCTGTCCATAATTAGCGGAGAAATCGACGAACGTACATAAAAATATATACAGCCGAACATAAGTTGCTTTGACTGCCCAAACTTGTCCCAGGTACGCATCCTAAAAATTGCTAACTTGCTTAGGCAATTGCCTAAAAATTGCTAACGTATAACCAATAAGACAAGACCTAGGGATATTATTAAAGTCAAAGTAGAGCTTAGTCTACACATAAATATCAAGAGTTCCTATCAAGATAGTTTATGCGCCACCTACAGCTAGTTAAGCTTTAAATACACTCTAATTTCACCAGCTGAGCACATATTTCTCCGCAACAATGCTCAATGCTCAAACGCTTTACAAAACATTCAATTCAACATACAATACAGCATAAACTATTAAGTATAGCAGCATAGTTTCATAAATCACGGAAATAAGCTTTTAGTTTGCGGGTAGAATTCAACGAGATAAACAAACCGCATGATGAATTTTGACAGACGTCTTTATTGAGAACACTTTCTCGGCGAGGACTTTCAGTGTCAAATAACTGTTTTAGGTACATAAATGTATGACCAGTATCGCTATATATACAGGGTTATTGGTAAATTTGTTACACTACGTGAACTGCAGGTTCTACCCTTCATATTAACTCTAACATGTTCGTGGAGATGCCAGGATTTAATTCTTAAAAAAAGTATAAATTACCTCTGATACCATATGAAAAAACACCGTTGTCTGATACCTACCGAGCTACTAAAGAACGATCTTTCACTCCCATACCCACTGTTAATTCTGAATCGAGGGGGATAGCTATTACCAATACCAAGTTCAGGTTCTTAAGTAAGACCTGGCGTCCTTACAAATATGTTTGTGATGATGGGCAGAACCTGCATTTCACGTAGTGTCTACTAATTAACCAATAACCCTGTATTATATATGTATACCTTAAGGTCTAAAACCACGCGGACACACGCCTAGTCCTGTCACTGCTGATCGTTGTCATCTCGGTGTGAATTGAGCCTCTTAAACTTTATACCAACTCCATTTTGAAAACCATTTCGGTATCAATATCTCACTCTTGATTTATATGCTTGCTCGATTTCGTTCAAAGATCCTTTAAGATCGAGATTGGGACTGTTTTCAAGAATGAAGGAACAGTGACAGGTTAATAATAAAGTTTAGTTTAATAATTAGGAACTTTCATGAGGACATAACATAACATTACATTGGCTGACATAGTTGGTGCATATAACTACTGTTCTACTAACTATCGATATATGCAGGTCTCAAACAAATAGTCAAATACTTTCTATGCAAAAAGGCTTACTATTAAATATCTGATTATCTGGAGGATAAAAAAGGTTGGGACGGGTTTTGCTCCAACTCGAAAAATAACAACAAACACGCTAAAGGTTTCTTCGTCGCTTCTTTACCTAACGAAGCGACAGAAATCAAAAATACCACTATATTTCGGAGCAGTGTTTAGGTATTTTTAAAAATTTGACCTTTTCTAAGTGTACTTTTATTATAATAATGGAAATAAAGAGCTTTTGATTTTGAGGTATGTCTATTCACGTTGTTTTATATATCTGTTTTATTTTTGTTGACAGGCTTTAACCGGATTCCTGATGATGATGACTCAAAACGGCAAACTACTGTATATATCTGACAACGCGGCTGAGTACCTGGGACATTCTATGGTGAGTATCTTCATATATACCTTATCATGTTTCCTTTGTGTCCCTCGGCGCATTCAGCTACACAAGAATATTTTTATTGGTTCTCAATACACAAGAAAATACAGTAATAAAAGAGATTTAATCATTGAAAAAACAATGTGAGACCAAAAGGCTGCCATTCCACGTGTGCTGCAGGAGCTCGGGGAGTACTACAGCGCTGGTCTTCCGAAGCACCTTAGCGAAGAGCGCGTCACTGGCTATTTATACACTCTTTACAATGTTTTGTCTGTTTCTTTCTGCCTAGAATCGGTACCGATAACTACGATCAAAAATACGTAATACCAAAAACAGACCCAGTAACAAAAATCTCGTTTAATTTACTTACCGATACTATAAAATTAAATCTTTATCAGTTCTTGAAATATTTCAGGAACTGATAAAGCTGATATCAGCTATCTTACAAAAAAGCCAGTCAGTACTTTGCACAATTTTTGGCGCTACGAAACCACCGACTGTCACTCGCATAATAGTCAGGAGTTGTCTCCAGAATATACAAAATTTCAGCATCGGGAATCAAACCCACCAACCGATAACCAAAGGCACAAAGGCCGGCGTACTGTGTGGCGATACAACTCCGTAGAGATTCTTCCATTGTTCGCCCAGCTGTGCTTATTAATCATAATTTGATGATATTGACTGGCTATCATTATGTTGGTACCTCTCTAGTAGGTAGTGATGTTTCACACGGCGGTACCGCCAAAATTCACTTACAGGGTGTCTTCAATCGGCTGCTCATCGCCGAAAATGTCAAAAAAATATACACCGTCAAATAATAAACATCAAAATTGTGAAAGTAAACAAAACATGCTGTTTTTTATGCTATAGTTCGGGGGAAAATAGATGTTCCATTCGTTAAAGAGAATGTGTGAAAAACATTCTATAGCTCTCATATTTATGCTAACGAACGTCAGATAATTATATATTCAGATAAAAAATACAATATGTAGGGAAAAAACCTGTAGAAGTCGAGTAATCGAATTGAATTCATGAAAACAAACTGGTTTATTTAATAATAAAAATATAAATTTCGCATAAAAAAAGGTTATAGTCGAAATGCTCTAAATTATCAGCGTCATCAGCATCAGCATCACATAAATAATATGTTTTTTATAACATAGCCAGACTAATGTTGTAGTAAATTCGATCGTTTAGTTTTTCTATTTATTGTTTATATTTTGAATAATTAATAGATAATAAGCAAAACTATTTAAGATTTTTTCACTAACGTTGCTCTGCTCTGTCCTGCTCCTATGAACGCGAAAGGCTATGCCAATCCTTTTTACAAAATGGATGGTCATAGATCGCATCCTTAACCTAAAAGGTTGGTAGCTAAGCTACACCACAGTGTGAAAATTAAACATAGATGAATTCCAAATAGATCATTAAATTGTGTTACTACCGATATAAACATTTATTGCTTTATTTATTGCTGTAAGTACATTTAGTTCAGTATTATCAATGCAAAGTAATATTTACTTCCAAGCAGCCTGTATAAGTCGGCGTACAATAAAACGCAGTGATTAATTCCCTGCGCGGGCGCCGTAACGAGCCACTATTCGGGGTCAGGCGGGGCGTTTGTGTCCGGTCCGGACCACACCGAACACTGCAGTGTGGAGTAGTTCTTCTATGATAACAATTAGTTCCTCATCTAATATTATTAATTCCCTGCCCGGTTGACGTAAGGAGCCATTATTTGGGGTCAGGCGGGGCGATTTTGTCCAGATTACACCGGGCACTGCAGTCTGGAGTAGTTCTTCTATGATAACAATTAGTTCCTCATCTAATCTTTCAACGAATATTAAATGATGTTGTAATAATCCAAAATTTATATTTAGAATGTCCAGAACATTGGAAGGCTAAACATTGGTTTAACAGCTGAATTTAATGTATGATAAGGAAGACCGTTGCCTCCTAATACAGGTATTTGATACTTAAAAGGAGGTTCCGAGCACGGATAAATGTTACATGTCATATTTTATTAATGAAATAAACATGTATTTTTTTGTATTCGTATTTAATTCCGTAATTCCTCAAATTTTTGCCGTACTAACTGACAAAGAATTATCTCCTATAACTGACAAAGAAGCTTTCTTATTTTTCTTTGCTCATCATTGTAATATATGCTCAATATTTGTCAGTAAGTACGGTAAAAATTTGAGAAGTTACGGAATGAAACCAATTACCGAATAAAAAAACCAACCCAACGATCGTACGATCGATACGATATATGATCTACCTAAGTAGATCAAGCTATAATCTTAGTTGACATTTTTAGCAGTTATATGTACCTAACATAATATACCTGCTAAAAATATACAACAGAACCTCACAAAATTAGACTCTACCAAGTTGTTCTTCTTTCGCTAACCAGCTTTATCTATAGAACTCGAATAGACCCCGCAAGCTACCAATGATAAATTAGACGAAAATATGATTGAACTGGTTCCTTATCTAATCTGAGCGCACATTCGAAACATTTTAGCTCAAACGCACCGAAGATCGGTGATTGGATCAAAATGCTCTTGTTTTGATTGGGTAGATATATTTATAGAAATGCTTTGTAATACTTTCGTTAATACTTGCGATTGGGAAATGATGGTTCAGAGCGCACTCATACTACCGCGCGGTACCGTAGGTGCGGTGCCGCAAGAGTTTCGCAATGATGTTGTACGAGATGCGGAACAGATGCGAAACTGTCGTGGACACGCGGTGGAACTCGAGTTGCGGCTCCGCAAATTCGATTCCGCGCGGTGATGTGAGACGGGCGTCAGAGTTTCTTGGTTAAAGGTTGTCTCAAATCAGAGTAATACCGCTACCGCACAGCCCAAAAAGGTGCATTCAAATATGGGCTTTAACAGTAATTTCTGTAATATTAACATTTAGATGAATTTTATACCGACGGCATCAGATGACAGGCAGCTTGCAGGCCACTCGTCTGAAGCCATTTTGTCGCTGCAAAATTAATCTAAAGATAAATTAAAGCTCATATATGAAGGCACAGTTTTGTGTGCGTTAGCGGTGTTGGATTAATGTGCGCAGAGCTTAAGCATTGTTATTTAGGGTGCGTTGTTCTTCGAGAAGATAATCGGAAAATTAGTAGCAATAAATATGTAATTCCATTATTGTAAGAGCAAGAACGGGAGCGGATTTTTGAGTTAAATTAAAATATTACAAAATTAAACAATCCCTCGTATCCTGATATACACGATTTAAAGTTTGACAGCTTATCGCACGGTATTTAATTATTTCCAACTTATATTTCCGAAGAGCGGAGGCCGTTGTCTGTACCTAATAAATTGGAAGTTTATAAAATTTCGATGCGAAACCCTTGAAAAATAAGTCTCGGATGAGTTGTCCCCTTCACTTTTGGATTTGGGTACAACTCATCCGAATCAAAAACCGAGAGAATTTTGATTCGGATGAGTTGTACCCATAACAAAAAGTGAAGTGGACAACTCATCCGCGGATGAGTTTTGTCTCGGATGAGTTGTACCCTAACCCCATTTGTCGTGGGGTAACTTACAAAAATTCAATTCATTATACATACATTCATTATACAAATACATATTATTATTCATTATATAACCAAGCTTGCCTGCCTACTCACTTATCTAGCTTATTTCTTTCTTGTATCTAGTCTGTGGGTGAGTAGGTAGGTAAGGCCTAGTAACTTTTGTTATATTTTTTCCTCCTTCCTGTTCTGTGCTGTATCTCTGTTGTGTCAATAAATGCATCTCTATCTATCTCTATCTATATACTCTTACAAAAATCAAGAAAAATAATAATAAA
This sequence comes from Eupithecia exiguata, assembly GCA_947086465.1. NCBI lineage: Eukaryota > Metazoa > Arthropoda > Insecta > Lepidoptera > Geometridae > Eupithecia > Eupithecia exiguata. The sequence goes on from OX352246.1 coordinate 4,787,835, forward strand.
CAAAATATTCACGTAGGTACTTTTAGAATCCAAAACAGTGATCTCTTATCTTAATTTTTAACGTCTATTCTTCTCGAAACCGAGTCTCGTTGGTGGGACTGCGGTACGGCAATCATTCAAATATCGAACCATTGATTAATCTTTTTTCTACTGTCCATCGCATCCGGGTACATTCAGATATAATAGGTATTACTCCGATTAAAAAACCTGGATATTTTTTGCATACAAATATATTTCAAAACCCAATAGTAGATTTATAACGACATTGAAATCTTCAAAGCAAAGAACAGTAGCTTAAAAAAAGTGATTTTGAACGCTAATTTAACTTAATTATTATTAAAAAATATTTAGCTTTTTAATTCATCATTTAATTGATTTCTTGTTCGTTTTCGAATAAAAATTTAAAGATTTTTCGCTGCATTGCGCTTGATTATGCGTTGATGAAGTTTGTGTTTGGTTTTTATTGATATGGATCAACTGATCCACCTGTAGATTGTTGCAACAGTCTACAGTTAGCTCAATTGTTTCAATTGTAAATGCTAGTTTTAATTTAATTCTTTGATTGTAATTTTCTTTGTTCATAAAGATATAAATTTTTATTACCTTGCTGTTTTCTGTTAATGTTATCAGTTTTTGTTAAGTTCATTCATAGTCTTTGTTGACATAAAGTATCTTGGATTCTAAATCAAAGTATAGCAGCTAACAAGAAGGTAACAGTCCCATCTGTACCCTAGACCATAACTCATAGATCGTCAGAGTTCCCACGATATACTTCTTATAAGCCAGGGCGTAATGATCCATACCATCTATTATTATCTCCCAAAAATAACTAAAACATACCATAAATCTAAGACCCAAAGCTTAGTTTCGAGTGAAGCATCGAAACCTCCCAGCCAATATTTTATTGTATTCTGCAATTAAGATTAATGATAAGGTAGTAAGTACTTAATCCAAATATCTCGTTAAAAACAATGCCGAAATAGTTAATACATCGTTTATAAGATCAAATTGATGCGTGGGTGTGCCTAACTGTAGTTTAGTTCATAATTTATTGTGAGTTAGAGTAAAGACTAGTTTGTCTAGTCTGTTTTTTAACTTCACTTTTTCATTAAAACATTTAGGTCTGTGTTCACCAAAAGATAATCGGACAATTAGGCAGCTTCATTAGGGCTTCCTTCACACTCATTACGGGTGTGCTCTAACTAACTAAGCCACGAAAACCTTAGTCGGTTCAACCGAAAATCTTTGGGACCTCTTACGGACTATAGCGCCGGTGGCTCCACCTACAGGGGTTTATTTCATTTCTTAGAGATACCCAAAGTGCGGGTAAGCACTTTAACAAAAAGCCTTAAATTTCATTTTTTTTTTCAAAACAATCAAATCAGTTGTATCTACTAAGTGACGCCATGCCGATGGTGGTTTAGTCTGGTTGTGTGGGTCTATTAAATACTTTATCATAATTTAGTAAGAGGTAGGTACTGTTACAAGATAATCGGTGGGTGTTCACACCTGGACAGCATTATTTAGCTAAGTTATGGATTAACCAGCCCTTTTTACGGGTCATAAAACGTTTATTGGGAATAGAGTTGTAAACGTGTCACAATATTTCGGAAAATAGATTTCAAACTAAGTTATCAATATCACGGGTAATATAATACAAAGTAATATTATTTTAAGTTATTAGTGTAGAAGAATGAAGTATGCATTAAAAAAGAATATAAATTATGAGAAATTGTAGATAGATTCAAGGCATTTTTAATACAAATCTACCAAACGTCTGATTCTACATTATTCACCCTAATATTATGAATGCGAAAGTTCGGATAACTGAATGAATGGATGTATGTTTGTTACATTTTCCCGTCGAAACTACAAAAAAGATTGGGCAAAAAATTTGCAAAGATGTAGGTTAAAAGTAGCCTATAGATACTAATTCCGAAGTGGTACCATAAACATTTTAGTAGCGAAAGTTACTAGTTGTCGCGCGACAAAACACTAAAAATCAAGAAATGCAAAGTCGGTTATTAGTTTTGTCAAAGTAGGTAAGTATCTAAAAAATCGATCTATTTATCTCTTATTTTTTTCTTAGTATTTCACTAATTTTGAAAATCTTAACTCCAAACCACACACGTCGAAACAAACCATAAAGTACAGACAATAGAGAACGCATTCAATATGCAAACCGAACAATGTAATGATAATCCCAACCATAGACAATGCTGCGCTAACCACTGTACGGATTTATTGATGGCAATTTAACCAGTGAAACAAGACCCACTAAATTGAAGCTAAAACTCCATATTTGTGTATAACTCCTTTGATGTTGAAGGGTTTAGGGTTCTCGTTATTTGGTGGAGTATGAAACGGTTTGTAGTAAGCCTATTTTGATTCATTCATTTAGAACCTGACGACCAGTACAAAGCAAAAACTAATTTCTTAATCCCTTTATTCCCTTTTTCATCTCAAAAACTTAAAAAATAGGCAAAATTGACTCGCAATCTCATGTCAGCACTCTTTTTGTGTAGGTACTTATATTTTTAACTTCAGGCTTAGGCTGGCTCAGTCTACCAATAAGTAGGTACCCACTATCGGAATATGTTCATGACTCATGAAATTGATCTCATGACGCCTAAGGCGCGATAAGTCTAGGCAAAGTTGAGGCGGCGTCGCGCGGTTGAGGCGTTATCTCTATAGCCGCGTACCCACCTAGCGCACAGGCTCGCGCGGCAGCCTCGCGAGCCAATGCCTCGCGATCTGGACACCGAGGCTGCCGCGCGAGCCTGTGCGCTAGGTGGGTACGCGGCTTATGAAGAGTCGTACAGGCGGCTCGCCCTTGACGTGGCTCTGGTTAAAGAGCGCACTGCCATTTATTTCTAAAGAAAACGTTAATATTTTGCACTGTTCTGCCTTGACGCCTCCTCGACTCTTGGCAGGATCAAGTCGAGGAGGTGTCAAGGCGAGAGCGAGACACCTAGGCTAGAATGTCTTACGAAGGTAACTGATGTTTTTTTTTTTGTAAAACTTACTCAGCAATGTAGTGTTATTCCTCTCGGTACTGTTGAGCTATCTGTTCCCGGGTCTTCGCCGTCCCTGATTCATGCCAGTGGCCCTTCCTATAAGGTAATTGCATATCAATACATTGTGGCTGCCCTTTCATCGATGATGTGTCGTTATTGTTGCAAGCCGATTGTTCCATTCAATAATGGCTGATATGCTAATGTTGGAGCTAGATTTACGATTTGGTGAATATTTGTGCATTATGATCGAATATATTTTTAGATTTATTAAAGTGCAACTTAACATTATCACCTTTACTAAGTACAGTAGTTTTTTTGAATACAGTAGTTTTATGGATACTCTTGTACATATTTATTGAACCACCGAAAGAAACACCAATATTTTCTGTCTATGTCCATAATAACCATACAGATAACGACAGTACAAAGTTTTTAATTTTATGTTTTTTTAATGTACATTTTATGGATCAGTTGAGCTACCTATAGATTGTTTGCAACAGTCTGCAGTTAGCTCAATTGTGAATACTAGTTTTAATTAAACTCTATAATTTGTTTATAATTTTCTTTGTTATTAAAGAAATATTTTATGTTTGTCTAGCAATTTTTTGACCTTACTGGAAACCAGAATGAATGTTTACAAGGCGTTTACACTGTTACATTTAGCCTCAATCAATCTCTACAACACAGAACCATTTGTAACACAATTATATGCGATACACTGGATGTATCATTAATCTACATACAGTGTGTGTTTGTCTAATATTAGTTTTACTTCTGCAGTTGTCCGTGTGTAAATAATGCAGGTTATGATTTATTGACTGTTGAAATTTGTTTTTTGGCGGTCATGGTCGAGAGTTTTTGTTTGTGGTATCTATGTTTAGCAGTTATGGGACTACGACGCCATTTTGTGAAAAGGATAGGCGTAGGATTTCGCGTTCATAGGAGCGGGACAGAGCAGAACAACGCAAGCCCAAAAATCAAAGTTTTTGCTTCTCGCAGCAGTCTTTATTGGTCCATTGCTGGACGCAGGCATCCCCCTGATAATAGTCTTATTGGTTTTTATCTCCTGGGGGTAATGCTCATAACTTTTTGCTTATTATCTATTAGATAGATAGATAGATAATTCTTTAATCACCTTAAATTAAAAAGAAAAACAGATTGTATAAAATTAAAGATAGCAAAGGATTTGGCGGCCTTATCGCTTAAAGCGATTTCTTCCAGGCAACCAGAACAATTGAGAGAAAAGGAAGGGATGGCGGTGGTATTAGTAAGGACATATAGGTAAGTGTTGTCCTATATACGCAGAAAGGGTATTGAGCACAGATAGGCAGTTAGAATTATCCAAACACTGTATTTGAAAAGATATAAACAAAATATTTAAAGACCTCAGGCGGCACACGGTCTGCGCGTGAATCTACTTAGCTTGTTGTTGTCGTTCGTTGCAGAGGCGCGCCCTGCCTAGTGCATATGCGCGGTCTCGCTCACGCGCGCGGCGTGGAGCCTACAGCTCGTAGGTCTCGCTCGCACTCGTGCGCGGGCGCGTGGATTCTATTGCATAATACTTGTGTTATTATGATAGTCTAGGTACTTAGGTAGGTAGCCTACATCACCCCCCTCCAGAGGCCGTCACTACGGTCGAAAGTAGTCTGGGAACCGGACCATGCGGCCAGAGCGAGTCCGTTTTTCTTGATGGTCCCGGTTAATCGGCCATCCTGAAGAATGAGGTTCGCGTCCGGGACTAGGGTCGGGAACGGAATGAGGTGCTGGGTTATGAATAGGACTAGGGTGCGGGTCTACGAGTAGGTAGGCCGGTTTAAGGCGATCTACAGATACTGTGACGGTTTTACCCTTAACTAGTAATTTATATACTTTGTCACTCCTATCTAGAACTTCATACGGGCCGGTGTATGGGGGCTGCAGGGAGCCTCTTAATGCATCGTCCCTTAGAAAAACGTGACTAGAAGAGGACAAATCTTTAAAAATAAATATTTTATTATTATTATGCCGAGAGGCAGGTAAAGGGCGCAGCTTCTCTGCAAAATGGCGCAGGCGAGTAGTGAATTCCGAGATATCGGTGGAGTCTTGTGCGGGTACTGCCTGAAAAAATTCTCCAGGGAGGCGCAAGGGTTCGCCGTAAACCAATTCAGCGGAAGAAGCTTTTATATCTTCTTTAAAAGATGATCGAATACCCAAAAGGATCATAGGTAAAATATCTACCCAATTGCTATTCATGTGACACATGATGGCGGCTTTCATCTGCCGGTGAAAACGTTCCACCATGCCATTGCACGCCGGATGGTACGCGGTGGTACGACGATGTTTAAATCCAATCATTTTTCCAAGGTATTGGAAAAGTGCTGATTCGAACTGTCGGCCACGATCTGTGACAATATCCGTCGGACAACCGAACCGGGACACCCACGATATTAGTGCCTTTCCGACAGTTTCGGCGGTAATGTCAGTCATCGGTGTAACTTCAGGCCATCGCGTAAACCTGTCTACTACCGTAAGGCAGTAGCGGTAGCCTTGTGATGGGGGAAGAGGGCCAACTATGTCCACGTGAATAAATGCAAAACGGGCGCGGGGTAAATCGAACGTGCCCAGCGGTGATGACACGTGACGATTTACCTTAGCGCGTTGACAAGCTAGACATCTACGTGACCACTCTCGACAGTCTTTACGCATCCCAGGCCATACAAAACGTTCTGCAACCAGTTTTGTGGTTGCTGCGGCGCCGGGATGGCTAAGATTATGAAGGCTGTCGAAGAGCTGTTTACGTAAAGGCTTGGTCACGAAAGGTCTTGGTGATGGAGTGCTCACATCACAGTAAATCTCGATGTTGGAATCGGTGATCTTGAGCTTCGTCAGGCGGAGCGAAAATTCTCCACTAAGGTAATGTAGAAGCTCTTGGTCATTGGCTTGAGATGAAGCAAGCTGGTCATAATCAATTGGCACCTGCAGTTCCTCGACACGTGATAATGTATCGGCGACAACATTGTCTTTGCCGGAAATATGTCTGATGTCAGTGGTGAACTGCGAGATGTAATCTAAATGACGGTACTGACGAGGCGAACAGTTGGCTTTTCGTTCATGAAAAGCGAAAGTGATTGGCTTGTGGTCAGTGTATACCACGAAATGTCTGGCCTCCAACATATGGCGAAAGTATTTAATACTTTCATATATGGCCAACAGTTCGTGGTCATACGGTGAATATTTTTGCTGACAGGAACTTAGCTTCCGCGAAAAGAAAGCAAGTGGCTGCCACTGCCCATCTTTCAGCTGTTGTACTACTGAGCCCATAGCCAGGTCGGAGGCATCTGTGACTAGTGCCAGTTTGGCCGTACTGTCAGGGTGTGCGAGTAGTGCAGCGTCAGAAAGGCTTTCTTTGCATTGCTCGAAAGCAAGAAGAGTGTCACCGATGATATCGACAGGGCTAGAGCCTTTTATGGAATCTCCGGCAAGAAGATTGTTCAAAGGGGCTTGGATCTTAGCGGCCATAGGCAAAAAACGTCTGTAAAAGTTAAGCATCCCTAAGAAGCGTCTGAGTTGCTTAACCGTTTTCGGGACAGGAAACTGCCGTATGGCTTCGACTTTGGTGTCAAGAGGTTTGGTGCCAGAAACAGAGATGCGATAGCCGAGGAAACTTACTTCGCTGGCGCCGAAAACACACTTGGAGGTATTGAGAAGGATACCATATTCCTTCATGCGGGTAAACAACTGCTGGAGGTGGATTTCGTGCTGGGATTCGTCGCGTGAGTACACTAAAAAGTCGTCTAAGTAGCAATAAACAAAGTCGAGGCCTCTGGTCATTTCGTCTACGAATCTTTGGAATGTTTGGCCCGCATTGCGAAGACCGAAATTCATGAAAGGGAATTCGAAAAGGCCAAAAGGGGTACATATCGCTGACTTAGCAATATCTTCCTCGTAGACAGGTATTTGATTATAAGCCTTAACCAAGTCTATAGTGGAAAAGACTGTAGAACCTGCGATGCTTTGCGCGAAGTCCTGTATGTGCCTAATAGGATAACGGTCTGGGATGGTACGAGCGTTAAGCATCCTATAGTCGCCACATGGCCGCCAGCCGTTATCTTTCTTAGGCGCAAGGTGCAACGGCGAAGCCCACGAGCTTTCAGAAGGACGCGCTGTGCCATTAGAAAGCATGAGTTCGAATTCCTTCCTAGCGATCTGAAGCTTGTCGGGGGCGAGCCTACGGGGTGTGCAAAAAACGGGAGGGCCGGGTGTGGTTCTAATGTGGTGTACAGTATTATGCAATGGAGTCCACGGTGTGCCTGAAGGGCGTGTAATTTCAGGAAATTTGCTTAAAATGTTATGATACCTTGTGTCGCCTGTAGGAACCTTAACAGAGCATACATCAATATTCACAATAGAAGCTACAGCAGATAAAGTAGTAGTATTATCAATAAGGCGTTGATTACGAATGTCTACCATTAAATTATAAAAACTAAGGAAATCGACGCCGATTATGGGTTTGGTTACGTTTGCAACGATAAAACGCCAGGGAAAGCTACGTCTTAGACCTAAGTTTAAATCTAGCTGTAAATACCCGAAAGTGTCTATGGGAGTTCCATTGGCTGCACATAGTGTAAAGTCCGTCTGCTTGGATCGCCGTTCGCGGAGAGCAGCATGGGGAAACACGCACAGGTCACTGCCGGTGTCGATCAGGAACTGGGTGCTCGAGCTGCGGTCGGTCACGAAGAGGCGACTTGAAGAGGCGTGGCAGTCGTCCGCCGCCATTAGCGACTGCCCGGCGCGTTTCCCGTCTTCTTCTCATCGTCGAAGTCACATGGTTTCACGCAGTGGTTGGCTTTGGATCCGTGCGTTGAGTGGTACCAACACAACGGGAACTTTTCGTAGTTGGCCCTTGATCTCGAGCGTTGACGTGAAGATGACAATCGGCGATCCTGATATCTTGAGCGTCCCCTCCGGGAACCGGATCTTTCGTTCGACCGGGAACCGGATCTTTCGTTTGACCGGTCACGGGTGTGCTGGTCGAGCTTCAATGCGAGTTTCTCCACCATCTTCTTTAGCTCTGCGATCTCGCCAGAAGCACTGTTACCTGGAGTAGCGCTGGATGACGTAGCCGCGACGCAGGGCGTAGTAGTGATCTCTTGTATCCGATCGGCGAGTTCCGAAAGTTGTTCCATCGAGTGTGTAGGTTGGGACGCGAGTACGGTTTGGATATTGTTGGGCAGGCGGTTACTCCAGATTGTCCGGATAAAGTCTTCGGGAACGGTAGGTCCAGCGAGGTCCTGGAGGTGGCGTAGGAATTGCGACGGTTTTCGGTCACCGAGTACTTCGTGTGTAAGTAACTGACGTACCTTTTTTTCATGCGAGGCAGAGAGGCGACGGATTAGCTCGGTTTTGATTTTCACATACCGGTTTCGCGTGGGAGGATTGATGATCAAATCCTTTACTGCCTTCGCGTGCTGCATATCTAAGTTAGTCACTACATTGTGGAATTTCACGAGATCGTCGTCGATGCCACGGCACTCGAACTGACCTTCCAGGAGGGCAAACCATATTTCCGGTTCGTCCGGGCTGAATGGAGGCACTTTAATATTGCGGTTAAGGTGATCCGGTGGGCACTCAAACATTCTTTTCGCCTTCCGAGTAGTTACGTTACTCGTCCCGCCATTTTGCGCGTCGGTTTGTTCATCGCGCGGCCGCGGGGCTGTTTCTTTATACTCGTCGTCACTGCTTTCCGAGCTCATAACTGTGTTTTGCGGGGTCACCAGTTATAGGTAAGTGTTGTCCTATATACGCAGAAAGGGTATTGAGCACAGATAGGCAGTTAGAATTATCCAAACACTGTATTTGAAAAGATATAAACAAAATATTTAAAGACCTCAGGCGGCACACGGTCTGCGCGTGAATCTACTTAGCTTGTTGTTGTCGTTCGTTGCAGAGGCGCGCCCTGCCTAGTGCATATGCGCGGTCTCGCTCACGCGCGCGGCGTGGAGCCTACAGCTCGTAGGTCTCGCTCGCACTCGTGCGCGGGCGCGTGGATTCTATTGCATAATAATTGTGTTATTATGATAGTCTAGGTACTTAGGTAGGTAGCCTACAGACATTATTTGAAAAATAGTTCTGTGATGTACCCAATAAGGTATTTTGCTCTGTATGAGAAAAAAGCTATAAATATACCTATTAATGAGGCCAAATCAGATGAAAAATGTTATTTACAGTTTATAACAAAATAAATTTTAAGATTCAATTCATAGTTTCCAGTTTATTTAATCTGTTTTTATAAAGCATGAAAAAGGCTGTGGAACCGAAGGGATCTCTTTTTCATTGGTGTAGGTAAACTAAAAGGTATCGTCTGTCATCAGCAACATCAATCAACGCTTTTATTTAGACCACAGAACCATTTGAGGTCTTGACCATAGAGCAATATGGGGTCCACTGCGTCCAGCGTTCGCCAAGTTACGAGCGCAACTTGATAATGTAGATGATAGAATGTAAGACTTTTGTCATAGTGTTACACCATACACATCCGGAACCAATACATAGAAACCCGTGGTTTTGCGAGCGGTATTCTTGAATAGATAAAACCAGTGTTCTTCATGAAACGGGATAATCTCTTTGACAAACTCCTTATAGAACTCTGAACAAAAGTTCTCCAAGACACTAAAATATTGAACTCCAAGGTGGGCTTGCAAACCAGTGTTTGAAGGTATTCAATGTGAATCGGTTTCGATATTTCTATTGATTCAATTGGTTATTGTTGTTGCACCGTAATTGCAGATAGCAGATACGGAAAATAACTGGTTCTGTTAGTTTTGTCAGGTTTTCGGGATTGATTTATCGATTAATTTTGAAGATTACGTTTGATCGAGGCAATGGATAGTTTTTTATTTTAGGTACTTTGTTCGTCACCATAGGAACGAACTTGCCAATACAAAGTTTATACTAAAACATAGATTAACATCACTAACTTAGAATTTTCTTTTTACCCGACTACCAACGGAGGAGGGTTATGAGGCACCCTATGTTTAGATACATTTGTTATCTATCTATTATGAGAAATTAATAAATCCCAAAAATTTAGGGAGGTGCGGGTTCGAATCCCGTCGAGATCGTAAATTTTTGGGATTTATTAATTTCTTAGAAATTACCCAGAGTACTATAATAAATAAAAAACCTTAGTATCTATTATGAGTTAACTTAAGAAGGAACATATATACTGTTCCTTCTTAAGTTAACTATAGTTATAGTTGTTAGGGTTATTGGTAAATTAGTGACAGTACGTGAACTGCAGGTTCAGCCCATCATCAAAAACACGTTTGTGAAAACGTCAGGTCTTAATTCTTAATTTCTTCTTAATGGTATTGGTAATGGGTACCCCCTGCAATTCAATATAATCGTTCGTTAGAGAGGTTTTATTTGAAACTCAACTTAAAAACAGCTCTGCCCTGAATTAAGAGAAGATATGAGAGTGAAAGATCGGTCTTAAGTAACTCGTTGGGTTCCAGGCAAAGATGTTTTTTCATTTAGTATCAAAGGTGACTTATATTTTTTTTTAGAATTTAGACTTGGCGCCTTCACGAACGTGTTTGTGATGATGGGCAGGACCTGCAGTTCACGTGTTGTCACTAATTTACCAATAACCCTGTATAGTCTACCTTCATGACAGGGCGGGAATGCCGAGAGCAATTATTATTCTGTAAAGTTGATTTCACTTTCTATGGAGCCCAGTATTTTGGTGGGTGGTCTATGGGCTTTGAGGTTATTATTATTAAAGAGCAGACAGCACTAAAGTTCTACGTCCACTGTATCGGAGCGTACGTGTCGGCTTTTAAAATATACCGATAGGATGCGCCCGCTGCTTTCGGATTTTGCATCGGCAATATAGTTGTTATTTTTAGAGTGCTCGAGTTTGGCGATGACGCCTTTCGCAGCAATGTCCTCTTCATTATGAGGGTATTATTGCGGATGACGTCATCAGCAGAAATACTGGTTGGTCTGCTATCTGTATCGGCAGTTATGCCGATAAAGTGGACGAATTATAACATCAATACAAAGCAACAATAGGGTATAACACCCATTTTTGAAAAGTGTCTCAATTAGATTCTATAGTGCTAATGAACGACTAAAAATATTTTGTTTTATTCTATCGATGACTCCCATTAAAATGCATTTACAATTTAGTACATTTTCATGTTGCGCGCGTAACTTGACGTAAACGCTGGACGCAGTGGACGCCATATTGCTCTGTGGTCATGACGTCAGTTGGATGTGAGACCTGAATAATTTTTCTGATGTTTTGTTGACAGTTGATATTTTTTAGTTCGCCTACACAGCAATATGACAGAGCAACATTGCATCTGCTATTTCATGGCGTTTAAAAACAGATTTAAAAAACAGGAACTTTGAATTAAATTTTAAATTTATTTTGTTAATCTATGAACTAAAACATACATTTTACGACTGCTTTCTGCCTAAGCTATCTCGATAACGTATTTATATATATATTTTTTCTCATAATGAGTAAAATACCCTATTACTACGCTATCATACGCTCCGATTACGACCTACCATACGATTCGACACAAACAAATTCTTGAAATGTACGAAATAAATGATTATTGATTCCGGTCCAGTGGACGTATAGCCCTAAACTAGACTTTATAGTTTTGACGGTTAGTTTATCCATATTTTGTTTATGACTTTGTCGCTGAGCGTTTTTGGACGTGGGATTTATCTCTTTCAATGCGAATAGAAATGTTCGATGCCAGCCTAATGCAATACATTTTACTTCTCAATGACTTCACTTTCATGAACTACAAACATCTTCGTTTTACGGTGCGGTAGGTAACCTAACCACAACACCGACACCGTGGTGTGAGGTCAGGTACTGCAGAGTTTATTACCAATATAATATTAACCCTTAAAAGGCGCGTAATTTTTCACCATACAATACAAATACTAGTAGGTAATATTAGTTGTTCCTTTTCTCATATTTCCTTAACCCCCCGGGCGCATACGTGGGCGGGCGGCCAGTGTAATTATGTCTTAACGGAGGGCGCGCGACAGGTGGGCGTGGCGAAGTGACGACTGACGTAATGCAGGGCTGTCGGTGTGTGAAAGTGTTTAAGATAAGTAGGATGGATGGTCTTATAGACGTATTAACGTTATTTTGCTCAGGTATTCCTTAATATTTTTCATTGCCCACAACGTAATACTAATTATAGTTATTAAAAGATGAGCTTCTACAGAATTTAGCAAACAAAATTTAATAATATAAAAGTCTGATTTCACAACGGAGCAGATCTGAGTTTGATCCTCGTTAGATACCAACTAATTTCAGGTACCTTTGTTACTGATTACTTGTAGGAATAAGAAAATGTATGCTTTTAGTAATATCTGATTGAGACTACCACACATGCTACATAATTTAAAAAAAGGATTAACGATCTGCCAACCCTAGCTCAATCTCACAATCTCCGAGTAAACCCAAGTTTACTCTAGGAATATGATTTAATTAAAGTTATTAAACCAGAGTCAGGCTAATTGAAATTTTATGCGGATAGAGAAAATTGAACTACAAAATTGACCCCGTCGACCCGAGGTCGGGAGTGGAAGGGTTAAATCATAATTATTAGGTTTAAATTCAATGTTGTTACAAGGTAATCATGTTGATTATAGAGTTCCTATCGGGCACAATAGTATGTAAGTAGTACTTGGGGCTAGACAAATATTATAATGACCTACCTGCATCATAGTATATTAGAAATTAGGTAATTTTATGGCTCTGCCTACATTTGACTGATCGGCTGAAATTTAAGTACATTTAAAGGCGCATACCCGACCCAAACTAGCGCCGCCACCTAATTTATCTTATTATTCCATTGAACAAAAGAAATTTCAAAAATCCATCGCACAGTTTGTGATACCTAACTGGCAGCCTAGGTGGCGGTGCTAGTTTGGGTCGGGTATGCGCCTTAAGGCATTGACACCCGTGCAAATATTTCTTAGGTAGGTAACCTAGGGTCGAATTCCACTAAATTTATCGCTTTACCATAACAGTGGTATCGTCTCTGAATGACATATTTTTGCATTTTACCTGTGACAAAGGATCTTACAGATAGAGGGAGGGGTGTCTAAACTGCCAAGGTAAAATGTCCTTTCAAGCTTTCCGTGTAAATATTACCGTACGTTCTATCTAGAGTGTCAATCATCTATAGACGATTCTGCAACGATACCGTTGTCATAGTAAAACAATTCGTTAGCAGAATTTGGTGCATGGTTTCTGTCATATAGTTAATTTTGAAGAAAAAAAAACATTTTCAAAAGTTAACGAAATGACAGCAGCATTGTTGCAGTGATTAGAGGTAAACTATTCTTCAAAAGCACGCCCCTCCACAAAATGTGATCATTCCAATGTTTGAGAGGAAATACATATTCCAAAATTGTAGGTAGGTACTTGTTTTTTCTTTTCTACCCCTCTGGTGGATGCATTAAGTTTATCCTAAGTTATTACAATTTCATTACGAGAGCAGTACATACTAAATCAAAATCATGCATATTAATGGCATCGTTATATTATTTACCTCGAACTCAATCCTTTTGAAACAAATCACAACAAAAGAAACAATACTGTAATACACAAAAGATAGAATGCTAATTGCCCTAGCGGGTTCCGTCACCATTTACCTTTTTTTTTTAAACAGAGCTATACTTTGCGAGATTGCGCAGGAGTTTTCATCAGTTCTGCAACCGCAAGACATATTATTTTAATCGCAGATGCGGCACCTTTGTCTAACGCTTCCTACGTTTAGCTTTGTTTGGCTTGCGAGTAGCTTGGAGTCTTAGAACTGCCGGGTGTTGCTACAGGTTACTTTGGAAATTATAGTTGATTCTGCTTGGCTAAAAAAGAGCACAAAAATTTGCTATTCATGAAAAGTCGTCAATGAGACGAACTACTGACATCAAACATATAAATTAAACCAGCTACGTTTAACAGTAAAAACCTCTCTAAGCCTAATAGCTAACTCAAGACAATATTTCTCAAAAAAGTTTGCAATAGTGAACTATTGCAAACTTTTTTTCGTTCAGTTTCGTTCAGTTACTTTATTCATAAAGTTTTGGGTTACAGGTCGGATTTAAAAATAATTTACAATGACAGTTGAAAAAAACGACTTCTATTTAAACAGATTTTTTTTAAAGTTTAGAGCGACAAATACTAATCTAACGGGAATGAAAAATTGGGGTCATTTTATATAAAATAGCAAATTAATCATCCAAATCGATCCACAATTGACGGAGTAACCGACGAACAGACAATATTCTATGTTCGGTATTATATATTTTAAGACATAAAAACATATGTGTACATAGTGCCGAACATAGAACCTGCTTCTTTTTGTGAAGTCTGTTTAAAATTCAACAGCACCACTTCGCGTTGCATGGCAACACGCACTTCCCGGTTTTATCCATTTGGCTAATTTTCAACTATTGCCCACAGGAAGACCTGCTTATCCATGGCGATAGTGTTTATGACGTCATCGACAAGCAAGATCAACAAGCAGTCAGGACAGAGCTTTCTCGAGCACCGAGCGACGGAGAAGACCGTGTGTTTCTATGTCGCATGAACGTGGCTAGAAATGCAAGGCGACAGATGCGGTTCGGGGATCAGAAAGTAAGATGTCTCTCTCTAATTATAGTGTAACTCAAAGATCCTAGTAGCTTTAGGTCTAACTACACAGGTAATGACGACATCAACAAGCAAGTTCACCAAACAGCGAAGACCGAGCTTTCTTGAGCGCCGAGTGACGGAGATGACCGAGTGTTTCTATGTCGCATGAACGTGGCTAGAAATGCAAGGCGACAGATGCGGTTCGAGGATCAAAAGATAGGATGTCTCTCTCTAATCAAAGTGTAACTCAAAGATCCTAGTAGCTTTAGGTCTAACTACTCAGGTAATGACGACATCAACAAGTAAGATCAACAAGCAGCGAAGACTGAGCTTTCTTGAGCGCCAAATCACGGAGATGACCGAATATTTCTATGTCACATGAACATGGCTAGAAATGCAAGGCGACAGATGAGGTTCGGGTATCAGAAAGTAGGATGTCTCTCTAATCATAGTGTAACTCAAAGATCCTAGTAGCTTTAGGTCTAACTACTCAGGTAATGACGACATCAACAAGTAAGATCAACAAGCAGCGAAGACCGAGCTTTCTTGAGCGCCAAATGACGGAGATGACCGAATATTTCTAAGTCACATGAACGAAGAAGATTTATGTTGGGATGCTTTGCGTAAAAAAACCTAACAAAATCATCAGTCCAGGATCGTCGTTTGTTTTAAACGATCCGGCATCCGTCAACTTTGTTAGACCTCTTGTGTAAGTGAAAACTATGATGAGATGATGTTTTATGGGGTCAATTCGGGATCATTTTCTATACAATAGCAAAAGAATTACCACAATCGATCCATAATGGACGGAGAAATCAATGAACATAAAAAAACATACAGCCGAATAAAAAACGTTCTCCTTCTTGAAGTCGGTAAAACTACAAATCTTCGGTTAAAAACGTTGGATTATTTTTTCTCTTAGGTTATATGTATTTCTAAAGTGAATGACTTGTACATACCTAGAAATTAACTGTCCCACGGTTAACCAATTGCTAGATTTTTAAAAACCACTTTGTTTTTCTCCAATGGTTACATGTCAATATTAATCCACTTAGAAGGGAGTTCATCCATTTAAGTTTTTACTCAATTTTGAAAGTAAAGCACCTCATCAATAACACACTCGTTTAAACTTACATCACTTTGATTGACGCTACCATTCCAAGTGCTAACACTTTTAACTCTATTAAAAGTGATTCGATCACTTTGGAGGCTACGAGGTTATGGGTTCTAAATAAACCTGTCAATTTCATACCCACAGTGAAAATTACCAATTTATTATTTCAATATTTAATTAGAATATGATGAAGAAACCGGATTCTGTGTAGTTATTCTGATTTCACGCCCTCGCTGTCTTTTCACAGGCATAAATCAATTTACTAAATGATAAAGCTGGAATTTACAATCCCAATGCTTTGAATGATAGTAATTAAAGAACCTTGGTTGTAAAATCATCAGATCAATGAGGGTTATCAATGTTGTAGGTAAGATGGAAATATCTGGTTAACTGTATAAAAGTCGAATGTATAGATCTTTTTACGCTTACAATGTGTGTCAACGAAGCAAAGATTAAGATGTTATAAGAACAAAAGCTATAACGAACATCTGTTTCAATCCGATGTAGATTTTATCAATTTAAAATTGGTAAGTTTTATATAATAGAGTACACACCAAAGTCGTTGATACAAAGTCGCGCCGACAGATTTGACATTTCATTGTTTGAGTAGTACCTACTACAGCTTCGCAGCTTCGGTGAGATACTTTTAGAGTTATCAGAACTTAAAATGTCGCCCCGTGCCTGATGTGAATCAAAATGTTACCTGTACGAATAATAAATTATGTTGGTCGAAAAAAAGTTGTTTTCGACCAGGTGTTGGTATAAAAAGGGAGTAGAAAATAACTTCGAATTTATTCTAAATTAAAAAAATATTTATCGATTTCTCAAATAAAAGGTATGTTATTCTATTTGACGTTTAAGCAAATAAAATATTGATGGATTGTAAGCAGGCGACAGTGTTTCGTCAGTGAATTCAGTAAATTCAATTTTCTTCCCCCGAACTTGGAAAGAGTTTTATTGCTCTTCGATATATGAGTGCAAAAATACTCTTTCCTCGCTGAGGTGGGATGAAAAGTTACGCGGTGGGATGAAAAGTTACGCGTTGCACTCGAGTCCAAAGATTTTTTACCTCTCGCTCTTTTGATTCTCTCGCTAACGATCAGGACTCTAAATTGGAAATTTTAGAATTCATCACTTGCTCGGTCATCAAAATTGAGCACGCAGTTAAAAAGCAACTTTGCACTCTTGTATAACAAATAACTGTTATTCACCATTATCACTAATATTTTTTGATTATAATAATAAAGTACCTACTTTTTAATAATAATAATAAACTTGTAGGCAGCGACGGTGTCCCCTCGAATTTGGTGTGTAGATGTAGAATCCTTAATTAAGTAAAAATTGGAATTAGGTACCTTTACGTATGATGTTATAAATTAAGCATGAGTGAATGGCAATACTTTATTTAGGTACCGAGTGAAGTCGCAGGCAGCAGCTCGCTATTTTTATTTTTTCTTGGACATAAGCCCACTAAGTTCAAAATATTGCTTGAGTTTAGTATAAATTAATTTCATGCAACATTTTGAAAGTGCAGTGTCCCAGCTATTTAGGATTTACTAAACCGGGTTTTTGTTAGACTACCTTCGTGGGAATCCGAACCTTGGCCGGAAGTGTTAAGAGTAATTTTGCCTGATTTATCCGCTTTTACTATTAGGATCACACCGGTTTTACGGTAACATCAAAGTGAAACATGTACATAATTATTAAGCACCTATTGAATCAAGTAGGTAAGTTATAGGCCCGTATTTTAAGATTATTCATTTTAACCGACTTAAAAAAGGAAGAGGTTTCAATTTGGATACAAGTTTTTTTTATTAGATACCTTTAATTAGGCATATAGTAAAAACGCACTGCTGTCTCAGCAAATAGGTACTTTTTACTACATATTTAACTGACAGTATTGAAATTAAAGTTTTCAACTTAAAAATATGACCCAAAACTGAGTATATACTGATACTTCAGATCAGAATGTTTTGTTTTAGTTATGTGCCATTTTATTTAATCAGTAGACTTCTTTTAATAAATAATGTTTTTTATTTTATTCTAAGTAACTTTGACTATAATTTTTCTGGGACATTTATGTGTATTTATCACCGAAAATCTATACCAAAGTAATTGACGAGAAATCGATCGCATTTTAGTGACAAGGTAAGGTACTTCTGTTTGTAAACATGCCGTTCTTTTTAATAACATATTTCAATTACAATATATCATCATTTATGATTATGATGTATGCTAAATATCATTGCTATAAAGAATGTAGTTTCCAAATGAATCGGAAAGTACGTTTGTTGGAGCTTAGAAGTTCGCACCCCACCTTAAGTCTCTCTTTGTCATTCAAACGAACCGAAGATAAAGCTACCCAGAGATATTTTGCAAGAACGCACGTGCACCCTTTATTAATCGCATACAGTGACTCGGTAATTGCTAACATTAGTTATTTTAGAGTGTTTTAACGCCACTACACTATCGTACTGCCACTTACTGTGGGTGTACGGCGACTTATGCAGGCTGGGGCGTAGATGTGAATTTCATTTATGCCGTATTTCATACATCAGAGCGATATGTCAAACGGTTACGCTGCCGTTTCACATTGTCACATTTTCAACTGTGCATGCGTTTATGGCTGCCATGCCATGGCACGGGTAAGCAATTTTCCACGTTCACGCTTGTGATAGCGATGTTCACACCCACAAAGATTACCTTAGCAAAAAAGACGTTAAAATATTAACTATTTGGCGGATAAATAATGAATGTTAACAAAAAGACAAGGATTTAAAAAAATGAACCCGTAAGGGCTCAATTAAAAGTAATCCATGCTAACAATCCATGTTACCATGGATTACTTTTAATTGAGCCCGTTAACGTTACCGTTACCGTTACGGGTTAAAAAAAAATTAATTTTGCGGCGTTATGGAGTCGATATTTCTTAGTTTTATTTCTAATAACTCCAACTATTAGTTTTGCACTCCAAGTGTCGCACTTTGAATAATTTTAATCCATATTTTATAGTTGTAAGAAAGGATAAGTTATTATGTTCAAGTCGTTTCGATAAAATATAGATCACTCAATAAATCTAGGTTTATTTGCGGTACAATAATTAATAGTACAATTTTTGGTCACACAGACTTGTCACTGATTTACCTAGTCATAAAATATTGTCAATTTGCACGCAATAATTTACCCTACAAATAATATTAACAAAGAAAATTACAATCAAATAATAGAATTAAATTAAAACTAGTATTTACAATTGAAACAATTGAGCTAACTGCAGACTGTTGCAAACAATCTACAAGTAGCTCAACTGATCCATATCAATACCAGTCGGAAGCGTGCCCAAGACGCTAGCTGCATTGCCCCGCTGTATAGCAATGCTGATGCGCTGCGCCAGATACTCACCAGCTCTCGGGTCACGCGTCGCTCCGACCAGACGCTCAGATAATTTTTTGAAAACCCGGAGAGTTCTAGGCGCGCGCGTTCCGCGTCCCTCCGAGCACTCAACACAAATAAGGTTCGTAGTTAACCCGCTTACATCCGTAATGAATTCGTCAAACTACGAGTTTTTATTTTAAGTTCTATTGTAATTAGTTAAGCTGATGGCAATCCGATATAAATAAATAAATAGATATTCTACATCAAAAAAAGCAGATTGTTATAGAACCTTCCTACCTGACGTATATATGAAGGCATTTTCTAGAACATTATACTCTTTTTCTGTAAGTTCTGCATTGATATCTGTTTGCAATTGTATCTATCATGTTAGTTTTCTTTTATATTTTTATTTTACCTGTACTGTCAGAATAAATATATTGTCATTTCATTTTCATTTCATATGATTTGAGTAGGTAGAAGTAAAAGAAAACTATGGGGTTAAGTATTTATTAAATTGCAGATAAAGCTGAAAACAATTCAACAAAAGAAGCAAGACCAGTTGGTTTTAAAACCAACCTGTTGTCTCCAATCGTAAAGAAACAATCACAAAAGCCATCTCGGACTTCGCCATAAGTACCTTAAATAGCCTGTAGGCATCATTTGGACTATCGGCTGAGCCATCCGGGACCAATCACAGTGTTTAATTACAATTCTGTGCAAATCAAGGCAAGCTTGCTAACAAGGGCTGTACAAAGAACAGATTTATTTATTTATTTATTTATTTATTTATTTTAGGGGATCTTTCAGCACTTAAATACATATTAGAAATGAGTAAAGGTAACAGGTGGCTATTAATAAGTTCCCACTTATAGAAACAAATTACAATTGCAAGTAACACAAGTAATAATAACAAGCTAAATATTCGCATTTACCAAACATAAATTCACTATACATTACTGTATCTTATTTTTTAGAGTAGGTGGTAGTATGTACATATGTAAATATAGGTAAGTATTCATTCACTTATTGTTGGTCCAACTGATATGTATCAAAGAAAGACTTATTAAGCTTGGTTTTTAAGCTAGAAATGCTGCTATTGAATATGTCAAGGTCAAGCTCAGTATTCAAAAGGTTAAATTTTTTTCTCGCTCTGTATAAGATAAATGCAAAAGTAGCTGAGCAAAGTTAGTGGGTGTAAAGAAGTTGACTTCCTTACTTAACGGGTTCAGGGAAATATGTAGAAAAGGTTGAACCAAAGACAAAATTAAATTGTAAAAATCGGCAGGTGTTTTACGTACTTACTTAATAGTGAAAATTTGACTTAAATTTCGGCTTTAAAACATGCTTATTGAGTAGGTGGACTTAAAAATAGTATCCAAAATATTCACAACCACGAGAGGACTTAGACCTTTGTTGACTTTT
Source organism: Eupithecia exiguata (assembly GCA_947086465.1). Taxonomy (NCBI): domain Eukaryota; kingdom Metazoa; phylum Arthropoda; class Insecta; order Lepidoptera; family Geometridae; genus Eupithecia; species Eupithecia exiguata. Next base: position 4,808,419 of record OX352246.1, read on the forward strand.
TTAAAGTTATCTATATAATTTCTTAAACGTTTCATTATGTGTGGGTAAGCACTATAAAACAAAAAAAACCGTACGCTTAGGTTGATTTTGACATGCTTTTTATGGGGCATACGGTGGATGACTTAATTGTGTACCTATCAAAAAGTATCTACACAACACAATTGCAGTTTTGTACGCTTGCTAGAGTCTTGCGTTCAGCTATTTATGTGCTACATGTAACAGCTATAAAAACTAAAGACACTCAGCTACTTCTGTGGTACTTGGCAGACCGTACGCATGGACATCGGACGTGTCATCGAGTCGATAAGCCTCATTAGACTAAAGTCCACTTCGTAGATTGCACTCTTAGACATTATGTACCTACATTCATCGACATAGCGACCTATTCTCATAGAGAATCTCTTAAGGTTTAATATACAGGCCTTGACGTGTCTTGTATCTATGTAATCTGTTACTTCTTATTTCTTGATGTTATTCTTATGTTATTACATTACTATATTTTAGTCAGAAATACTCAGCGTAGATGTAAATATCATTACTTCTGTGCGTTTTCTTCCACCTTTCATTCTTTTTGTAATTTTAATAACAAAATCCTTTTAATTTTCTCAAAATAAAACTACAGTAACCCTGTCAATGTTAAATGTTTCAGTCTATTTTTGTTTCTTTATAGTTTTCGCTTAATTTGTTAGTTTACTACCTTTTTTCCGTTTATGATGGCAAACAAACTATGTTTTCGATACCCCGCGAAACAGGCCTAGCCTAGTGCGGGGGTCATTGTTAACCTTCATAACCACCTAGAATTGTCACCACTGAAGTCTTAAATATGTAATGTAAGTAAATGTAAAGTTCTTAGAGGTGTTTATATAAGCTTTCTGGAAATAAACTTTATTGTATCCCATTGGCGTTATTAATTAACTTCTACTAACATTCATTAATTTATCTGAACAAAGCCTTTTTTTTCAATTGAAAATATCCATAACAGTTTCCGTGACATATTTAATCATCTTTATTTAGTAACTTTATCTAATAACACACTATTTTTGTGCACAACAAAGTTATAAAGAGTTTCCTGATCACTGTCCACTGCACCGTACGTAAGAAGCTCCAGTACTTCATCTTCTTTTGCTAACTTATTCTTTCTTCTATAACATATTACAAATACTCTGATGATTAAAAATATTGTTGCTAATGTCAGCGCGGTGAGAATAGCCATCATAACAGAATCATACGTATGCCAAATGTATTCAATCCGGCGAAAGTTATCGCATGCCTTTGCTTGTCGTTTCGCAGTCACATTCATGAAATTCGTATCCAAAGCTCTGTTTACATCCGCAACTAGTTTCGTCAGCACAGTTCTTCTAAGCCAATCAGCTAGGTCGGCTCTTCCGATTTGTTTGAGACGTCGAGCGACGTCCGTATGAGATTTATCTTTGCCTTGGAACTTTTTATTGCCTTTGTCCCATGTTATGAGTAGCTGGAAACAAGGGACTTTTGCGACCATTTTCTCTGCGATGGGTAGGTACGGAGGAAGGTCAAAGGTGGCGAAATGCAAAGAGGCGAAGAGCCTTCGGCATTCCTCAGGGGTCAGTCGCTGGGATATATATTTGTATTCGGGAATGTCGATGTCGATTGTGCATAGCGTGTTTTGGATGAACAGGATTGCGAACATGCATTGTATCTGTGCATATTTTTTCATATTTTTAAATTTTTTTGATTGTGATTTTTTACTTGTCGATTTTATTGTGATGTTGTCAGAATTATTATGCTGTCATGACTTTTGATGATTGATTTTGTTCTCTTTGGTCATAATTGTTTTTGGGTATGTCAACAGGAGCTTATTTACTGAAGTTATTATTTAAAGAGTTTGTCTCTAAAATCGTTAAGTTTTAAATTTTTTCTCGTGCTTTTTACACGATTAGCGAAGAAAAAACATTTCAAAGTTAATGCATCAGCTTCACCTGAAAGTTTAAAGCTTTCCCACAAACAGTTTTAATTCAAGGTGAAAAGACACTTTTTTCCTATTCCTGTAAATTATTATAAATTTGGGTTTTTAATCCATAAATCCTGCCTTAGCTCTGATTCGGCCTGTCCTTTTCCCCATAGGTTTTATAGATACAAATCATAAAATGAATACTCTAAGTTTTCACAAGTAATGGAAACAAAGGCGCGTTTTCCGATCCAGCGGTTTACTAAACGTTTTGCAAGCACCGTTAATGATCCCTGAGTCACGAATCCGACATATAAGCCCCTGATATCGTTCTAATGGTCGTATTATTTCATAAATACCCACAATTTTCTAATAAACTGTCGATTTTCTGATGGTAATTTTATTGGTTTTGTTATTGATGAAAGCCTTTTATCGATTTTGGAACTTGCGACTTGTTACGTGATAGATAGATAGAGGGGGGATATATTAGGGTAGGTCTATGTGCAGCTGTGGACTAATATAAGCTGATGATAGTATCATTATGTTTACCTTGTTTTTGGCAAGGTCCTTTAGACAGCTTTAGATGTAAGAATGGAGTTCAGACGCTACCCCTAATCAAACTATCGCCGACACCTATTTTATCTTATTATTACTTTGAACAAAGGAAATTTCAAAAATCCATCGTTGACCAGTTACCTATTTTAAGGTATTTTAATGTCTGTGTAATAGTAGGCTTAAGGTCGTTCAAATTAATGAATCATCATCATCAGCCTATATCAGTCCACTGCTGGACATAGGCCTCCCCTAATGAGCGCCATCGCCATCGCCAATAAATGAATAAATCAATATTTATTCATTAATTAATGAATAAATCAATATTTATTCATTAATTGGCTTATTTTGTATAGTTTAGGCAGAGATTCCAAGTTGCCCTTTGTGGCCACCAAAATCTATTTTTGATTCTTTGCTGTATGCGCCGGGGACCACCTTGCAATGAATCTTTAGGTTTATGGACAGAGGATTCAAATTCTTCATTATTCTCAGAGTTTACCCAATTTGGGGTAAATTCTGGATGAGGATTAGGGGTCCTTAGCCTTTCGAGGTTTGCTATTCGCCATCGCTCCTACGCTAAGAACATTATGCTTCGCATGTTCCCAAAATTTTGTATTATTAGAGAGATCAAAGAACATTCTACAGCCTACAGTGTTATCTGCCTATCTCTTCCATTATACCTAAGCCTCTAATTGTAGCACATTCCGATATACAAAACATCTCTAACGTCTGGCATCATTAGGTATACAATGACAAAAGAAACTTGTGCAACTCTACTTAAAATATGTGTTCTGCTATGTACGGTTGGAAAACAAAGTTGGATTAATTGGAATTGATGAATTTGAGGTTACTTCATTCGTTTGCGGTGATATAGAGCATTTATTGCTCATAAGCTATTTAATATTGTTCCTGGAGTGGCAAGCGTGTACGTCGATCCTTGACTGAACGAAAATATAGTACAGAAGATGTATTATTTTATTTAGTACTACTTAGGTACTAAATAAAATAATACAGCTTCTGTCTTTTTCGCTTTCATGGGAACAAGCCCTTTGCTTTTCATTTTTAACCGATTTAATAAAGGAAGAGGTTCTCAACTTGACTAATTTTTTCACGTGTAGCGGAATAAGTAATATATTTGACTTCTATAATAACGATATAAACATTTCAAGAACTCGCTAAAAGGAAAGTAGTGTAGTAAGTAGGGTCATAACTATAATTAAACTTTATTTTATTTCCTCATGGTACAAGAGTTATAAAAAAAAACCTAGAATTAGGAAGGTTACTCCAAATTCTTTTGCTATCGCTACAGATCAGTTCCAGTATGTAACCTTATTCCACATCACAATAATGGTTGAAATAGCTCGTACATTCCTGCTCTTGCGCATTACAAAACAGTTAATCTGTCATTTCAATATGACGCATTACGTTTCTATTGGAAATTTTTGTTCATTATTAAGTCCGAGAAAACGACAAAGCCATTTTTTGTTCAGTAGGTATTTAATTTATTTCTTCCAAAATGTTCGATAGCATACAAGGATCTGTGGCTAATCTATGAGAGATTGATCTATTTAGTATATATAAATTAGTCGCCAAGCCTGCTATGAGTCCGAAGGTCGGTTGTCAATAAGTTTTTACTCGTACTATTAAATTTTATGTCGTTTAATTCTAAAGAATCAGAAAATTTCTAACAAAGAAAATTACAATCAAATTATAGAAACAAATTAGAAGTAGTGTTTATTTTAGTTAGTTTATGTCAGTAGTAGTTTTGTTGAAACAATTGAGCTAACTGCAGACTGTTGCAAAAAATCTACAAGTACCTAAACTGATCCATATCAATGCCAGTCGGAAGCGTTCCCAAGACGCTGGCTGCAAAACCCCGCTGTATGGCAATGCTGATGCGCTGCGCCAGATACTCACAAGTCCTCGGGTCACGCGTCGCTTCGACCAGGCGCTTATATAGTTTTTAAATACCCGGAGAGCCTCGGTACCCCACGGATCTAGGATATCGACTCCAAGGGGAGCAAATGCATAGGCTCTGCCGAGACCTGCTTATTTGCGTATCTTGAGATCTTCGGCCAAAAAATTAAAAACAGATTTCCACATTAAGATCGATATGTTGGAAGTTTAGTTTTCAAATAAATTCTTCAATAGTATCCTATATCAAAATTATCGTAGTGCTTTGTGTCTTCTACACTTTTAAGATACCTTACCATTCTGTATTTTAACAGACTCAACACATAATTTTCTTTCATATTCTACAAGTCATCAAGAAGTCATCATACGTGTATCTACATTCATTCACCGATCAAAGAAACGTATACAATTTTTTATACACATACCTACTTCTTTGTTGCAATTTACAACTTTACTTCTCCCAACAGATCAACAACTTTGAACTTTACCGTTCTGAAATTACGAGTCAATTTATGTTATTTGATAAAAAAGTACATTGTATGATCTTGAACGTAAAGCAAATAACGTATGTAAAGATTCGTCAGTGTAATGGACCTATTGAATGTTAAATTGACAATGGTGTTGTGATTTCGAGTTTGGTAATCGATCGTTTGGACCACTCAAGGCGATTCAGAGAATATAATACTGAGCTACTCAGAGAGCTCATCTTAGCCACATAAATAGCTCAAGGTTAACGTTTTGTAGACCAGTGGGACAATCTAAAAGCTGCGAAAGCTTTTATTCGTGAATCTTACTAGAAATGATATATGTGAATATAATTGTGAACATGTAAGGTTGGTGGTTATCACGGGACCTCGCTAAAACTACTAAACGGATCAGGCTACCAGTTTGAAAGCATCAATTTCTGAACCAGGAATATTATTAGGGTAGTTACCTCAACTCAGTAAACACTTCATGGCCTACGACGCACATGTCCCTCGGACCCAGCGTGGGGCGGCAGCAGCGGTGCGACCCGGCTAGTGGCAGCACGGTGGCTGGAGACTGGACAGTTAATTCGATAGACTAACACTTGCATGGCCTACCAAAGCACATGTCCCTCGAGACCAGCGTGGGGCGGTGGCGCGCCCCTGCCGGTTGCACTCCCGAGGCTGAGCAGTTAATGCGTTTAGCAAACTGAGCAATGCGCGAGAAAACTGGCAATTAGTTCTGGACTAGACATCGGACAGTCAACTTTTCAATTTTCTACATAGCTATCAAAATAAAAGCCTTGTGCGAGTCGGACTCGCGCACGAAGGGCTCCGTACATTATCTATAAAAACGGCAAAAAAAACACGTTTCACGTTTGATTTTCTTAACCCATTACATATTTTTTATTTTATTAATTATATTAATTTTAAAGAGAATATAGGTATAACTAAATATTTTGTGAATATTTCAAGTGTCTACCTGTTGCCGTTATCAATATCGAGCAAAAACGAGCAAAAAAAATCACGTTTCTTGTATGGCCTCCTTAAATATTTATTTTATTCTTTTTTTAGTATTTCTTGTCATAGCGGCAACAGAAACACAACATCTGTAAAAATGTCAACTATCTAACTATCGCGGTTCATGAGATACAGCCTAGTTTTGGACAGACAGACAGACAGATAGACGGACGGACAGCGGAGTTTTAGTAATAGGGCATTACTAAAACTCCGCTGTCCGTTTTACCTTTTGGGTACGGAACCCTAAAAAACAACTTTCTTCCCGCCTTAAAAATTTAATACTATCTTAACAATACACCCGAAAAAACGGTGCCTACTAGGTCAGCCAAGTAAAAACAGACTATCATTTGTTTTCTCACGGACACAAACTACAGTATTGAATGTATGTAGGTACCGATAATTACGGAACCCATTGATCTGGCACGTAGGTATATTAATCTATAATGACCAATGAAAGATGATTCTTTCGTCACAGACTACAAAACAAGTATACATAATTACAGGTATGTATAAATTGTGGACCGTATTCTTTAATTACGAAGGCCGATATTGGTTAGGAAATTAGATATCTTTAGTACAGAAAAGAATAAACAAATCTAGACGATAAAAAATCTTGGGACCACTTTTGCTCCAACTCGAAAACTAACATCTAACAAGGTAAAGGTTTCTTGTTCGCTTCTTTACTTTACCTTAAAAAGATTGAAGTGAACAAAAAATCAAAGTCAAACTTTATATCCTAGTTTGACATATGTTATTTGAATTTTGTGACGTGTCCAAGAGTCCTGTAAGGTCATAAAGGAAAAGAGAATAAGAAAAGTAGAGGAAATAAAGCACTTTGATGTTTGAAAACATTATGAGGCAGAATCGTATCTATAAGATACGATTCTGCCTCATAATGTTTAGAAGAAAAAAAGGTATATCATGTTTCCTTATTTTTTTTTACAGTCTATACATACTGACCTGCGTTTGACCACAATCTCACGTGATGGAAAGTGAAGATGTGGCCGACAATGTATCACGAAGGTCTACAAAATACCTATTCACTTTTGTCTTGTCGATATGTCGATGATTCAGGGCAAAAACTTACGTCCTTTGACCTCATGTCTTTGACCAGGACAAAATATAAACGATAAGAACAAACAATCTACGTAAAAAGCTGCCAGTGTTTCATAAAAATAGTCGGAAGCGAACATAAAGATCCGGGTGCGAAACCACTTTTTGTGATAACCATTATCAAGTCAACAAGATATGGGTGCTCCACCAAAAAAGAGTGATTACCTGGTAGCTTTTCTAATTCTTATAATACCACATCTAACGTACCATTTACAACACCTATTTTGACGGATGAGTCTCATATTTCATACTACCCACCGTGTCAGCTAAAATACTCAATCGATCATGCACAAGACCACAGAAATTATCATGCCCATCAATTTACTTATTTACAAGCGGCCAATTAAAAAAAATTGCTCAAAACATTACATAAACCATGAACTATGAACCGAAGAGTAAATCGAAGGTGGTTATGGTATAAATTAATTTTGAAAATCACAGGGTAGACTCAATCAACTTAAATTAGAAAGTTCTAATTGCAGAATATGCCACTTGCGAGCCATAAAGAATGTGGGGTCGGTAATCACTGGGTTTTGCAATCGTTGGTGGCCTTAGAACAAAATGCGTTTCCTATACCCGAAAATTTTATGCGAACTTAGAATACGAATAAAGTAGACCGCCAGTATTAATACGTCCACGCTCTGCAGGCAGCGTATTGGTGATCGCAGTGAAGGTGTTGGATAATACGGAAGGAAGCTGCTGCTCTTCCTCTGGTAGATTCCCTTAGTCGACTCTTACGACATGTACTGAATTGGAGGGGTCGACTCTTTCGCCACGACCGCCAGGGCTACGATTCATTTATTTGGGTATACAATACAATACAAATTCATTTATTCCATTCAGATACAAAAGTACACTTGGTCTGGCAGATACAACATTGATAAACAGAATTAAAAATAAAATTAAATAGCAGGTACATTAACAATGTATGGAATAAAGTCCAGCAAGAGCTTCGTCAAGATTATAATATGATTTTTCAATGATTAACTTCTAATTTCAATTTTAAAAGCAGCATTATCCATTTCACGCAATATCATGGGCAACTTATTAAAAAAAATTATGCATAAGCATACAAAACTCTTTTCAATTTTGGCTAATCTGTGTGTTCGAAGACAAATATTATTTTTAATTCTTGTATTATATTCATGGATGCATGGGTGCATTATTGGTGGACAGTGAGAGCTGGAGCAGATTTAACAGTTCTCAATGTTTCAATACTCTACCATTTTTTCTAAGGCGTGTAAGGGGGACTCCAACATCTCGTCTCCCAAGCCAACCTTACCTGCACGTGGTGCACCCTGCTAGATAACGAACTAGGCTCTGGTAAAAATATCAAACAATCTTCATAATATGATAACTCATATAATTCACCAATATTTTCCATAACTTGACACTGGCAGTATTGTGTCACCAGACCATGTTGCCATTCACAAAGAATCATCATCATCGCTCTCTCTAATATTTGCTTTTTTTTCAATAAATGCTTCACTATCTTTATCTCTATCTATCTCTTTGAAATTGGCCATAATTCGGTCCATCTTCTGCTTCGGAAAAAAATACTTTTGCTCAAAATAACGATTCAATATACTTGTTTTTTTTTTGAGAGCCATAAAAATATTGTTCCTTTCTACTTCCATTGATTTAGATCAAAAAGAGTCCTAAGCATGTATTTGCTCTCAACTGTACCTAATTTTATAGGTACAAGTTATTAATTTTTATTATGGGTATAAAACCAAATGAACTTTAATGAATACTTGCTCTGACTCATGAAATCTAATGTAGATCTCGTTCACCTTTATGATCTGAATCGCGTGTTAATTTTCAATTATCTGTTCCGTAATTTTAATGCAAATTCGACGAAGATGGGTCCAGTTTCTCAACATTAATAATTAACAAGCTTCGTGAGGTAAAGTGAACTTTTCCAACAGAGATATGCTACGATATGCTACTTGTTATGTTTCCAGCCCACCAATAGGATCGCCGTATTATTGCGTCATTTCCATAACTGAAAAATGATAAAATGACGCGATAATGGAACGATCCGTTCCAGCCGACCAATAGTTGGCTGGAAACATAGCAACGTAGCACATCTCTGGTGGAAAACAGGCTGGAGAAAAATAACTATATCATTTCAAAAATAACTATGGTCCATCCTTCCCCATTTTGACAGTCATTGTAAATGTCCGTTTTTTGTAATGACAGAATTAACAGGATGTAACTACAAGCCAAAACCTTGTTAAATCTCGGTCAATATGTGGACGAACCATTTCTTTTTACGGTCATCATGCCATCTCGACGATTCGGCAGAGATTGTTGCCTAGAACTAGTTTTTTACGTAAAAATTACTATCGTCTGTACTTCTATCATTTATTTTAGTGTATAAGTTGACTCATAAACAATTCTATCGCTGCATACCTCCAATCCTCTGCTTATAGCTCACCAATCTCAAGTTATGCTAAGTCTGCGACGCGCTTACTCAAATGCAAAACCAAACTGTACAAGCAGTTAGTACATAGGACAGAGAAACAAAAACAAGGAATTTCACACCTAGCTCCTTAGAATAAAGTCGAGGACTTTGGTTGGCCCAAGCGACAGGGATTTGCGACTGTTATTAGCAGACAACTTGTTTACTTCTCGGGTTTCTATGTGAAACAAAACTTCGTTAAACATAGACGTAAAAAAACCAAAAGGATTGAGAAACAAAAACAAGGAATAAAGACGTATTCAACCAGATAATTCAAGAGTCCCTAATGATTTTAAACATGAAAGCCATGAAACAGACGTCAAGTCATTTTGCCATAATCTTAAAAAGTGGATGGAAAATTGGTTTGATAATCTTGCTGTTAAGCAGGACGAAGGCAGTCAAATAGTGCTTCAGGTTGGTTTATATATGGACGATGGGGAGATGGATTGCGGGCAGCGAAAGACCGGTCACAGTGTCGATCTTGGTGTCTATGTTCCAAAGGACATAGACACCAAGATCGGCACAATGACCAGTCGACAGGACAATTCCAGTATTAAAATGAACATCTCTGATGACGGGAATATGATGGAAACGGACCAAACAAACTAGTGCGTCCAACGCTGATACAGTCTGTCTTTGGGCCACTTCCACATATATTACACCAGCTGCACTCAAACTCGAGTTTGTTTGCTGCAAAAACGTTATGCGTCGTTAGAGCAGAGTTGCATTTATTTATGAAATGTAAATACACCTGATTGTAATAACAAAACCGCTCTCTATATTAAGATGTATTATTTGCATTCTGCATTGTCAACGTGTGAGTGTCTTCGAAGTAACCTTGAAAGTGAATGCACCGTAGAAAATGTTTTTTCCTCTTGCTATGAGAACCTATAACTATGTAGATCTGGTGTTGCTTGCTATTACTATTTAAGTACAAAAATGTATTCGACATTTTTTCATCATCATCATCATCAGCCTATGCTAGTCCACTGCTGGACATAGACCTTACCTAATGAGCGCCATAGCGCCCTGTCATCAGCTTGACGCATCCAGCATCTGCCTGCAGATTAAGATCTTAAAAGTTTAGTATTTTCATCATCATAATAATAAAGTTTATTTATTTCCTCATCACAAAAGTTTTTAGCTTAACTTAAACATATATCAGTGTATTATCTAGTGTTATCGATAGACCATATGAAAACCTTATACTGATAACATATTTGTATGTGTTATATTATGCTATAAGTCGGACGTCCAGTGGCGACGGGCGGACGATATTACTAAGGTCGCGGGGTTATCCTGGATGAAATTCGCACAGGACCGTGTGGAGTAGCGCAATAGTTTGGAGGCCTATACCCAGCAGTGGGTGAAGTCGGGCTACGGACGATGATAATGATGTGTTAAAGTTTCCCTCGTTTCTTTTCTGAAACGACATGACGGCAACACTTCTTTTGGTTGTCGGTAATTGATACAAATTAACATCCATGCGATTTCAAGCACCATGCTATAAAAATCTAAAATCCAAATTCAAGTTCCCTGAGTAGCTAAATAGTGTAGATTCCCCAATTCCTACTACAAAAAACAAAAGACAATCCCAGCCCAGGGCATCGTACCTGGTTAACCCAAAGGTCTTTAACACGTCGCGTCGTGGTCAAATCGACCGTCGTGATTGAAGGCACGTGCCGTTCCGTTATAAAGGATAACATGGGGAATAAAAAAGGTGGAGGTGTGTTCTGACGTCACGATTCGTGACTTCTCTGACTACGCGTGACTCCCTTGACCACGCGTTGACGATGGGCTGTTTGGGTAGCAAACAGCCGGAGGGATATTTAAATAAATTGTTCTATTGGCTGGTAATTATGGAAACGGAACGTTTTGAATGGCTTCTTTTTTGTTTGTCTGGGATCTGATTAATTGGTTTCGTACGTCAGAAGATTTTTTAATGTCTCTCGTGTTTCTTTTCTGCTAGTTTTAATTTTTCGGATTATCAAATGATACTATATTTGATAATCTTGCAGAGACCGGTTGTAAACACACTACATATAAGAGTGGTCCCGTAAAAATACTTAAAAATTGGTTATATGCAATCCACATATGAAGATATTCTTTCTGCTTTTTTGATTTGTTTCGAATTAACCTCAGCTATTTTTTTTTACTCGTGATTTTAATCTGAATCTACTTTTGTTTACAACAGTTTCCAAAACATATATTCAATACCACCCAAGCTGTACTATTTTCTCTAAGATTAGGTACCAAAGTAGATGGTCTATACCTCAGATAAATCCTGGTCTCTTTGTTGGTGGTTCAAATTTACATGAAATTACCACAAGTTTTGTTATTATCTAAGAGCCCTTATATTTCGCTGAGTTTATTGAGCGTCAACACGATACGTAAAAATGTTTACGATATTACACAAGAGATTGAGTTAAAGGTCGTTTTACACGAGTCTAGTCAGTTGGTGTTAACCAGGAGCTCAAGATATTTAATCTCTTAGCCAGAAGCACCAGCATTCTTTTAATGTGTTCGCTATCACTCACGTCCCACCAGCCAGAGAGGCCTATGTCCAGCTGTGGATTATCATTTATTTATTTTTTAAAGGAACACCAAAAGTGTACATATTTTGCTAATTTTAATAAATGTTGACATAATACAAATTCTAATATATATACCTACTCATAAAAGATGGATTCATTAATTTTTTTTTTATTATTATATTATTATTATCACAGCCTGATGATGATGATGACACATTCGATGACAAAATGGTGTAATTTTTCTCTATTCTGCCCTAGAGAACAATCCTCGTGCTTGCCCTAAAGGGCTAAACAGACACTCGCCTCGTGTAAACCAGCCCTACACTAAAAGCCTCGCTATCACGACATAATGACTTTACTAAAATCTACCAGACCTGTTCATTGTTCGTATCTCACTTAGCATAACGGCTACCTCGGCGGCTGGGACTAAACACTCTGGTTTATATTGAAAGGTTTGGATAAGCCGCTGTCCCACCGCCACGCACGATGTGCACGGCCACGCGGCGTTTGCTACCCGTGTGGCGTATCAAATGTTTTTTTTTATTGGTGATGGTCGAGAGTTCGCCTTCATTCATCGACTCCGTGCGACCGCTACGATGTCGATCCCTGAACACCTGGGTGATGGTAGGTTTGCGTCATATAATCTCTTTAGCACGTGGGTGCCCATGCCTACACTTAGCATAATCTCTTTAATTGACATCTCAGACCATATCGTACAGCTGATAGTTGGAACATACCTACTATTGCTTTGGTAATTAATTACAAAAGCGAATCATAACTTACAGTGTCACACGAATTGAAGGTTCTAAAACCCTACCTAATGTTAGTTCGTAGCTGAGCGCACAACCGTGCAACCCCATAGCTAAAGGAATCGAAAAATGAATTTTGACTATTCGTCCGTCGCGGCGTGTACGTGGTTTCATTACAAGTATTGTGTTGTGACCGAGTCATTAAACTATTTCTTAAATTTGTTTATTTATACGAGATTTCCAAATAAAGATCCAGGGTTTATTACACGTTTATACGTATTACGATGGGACGTTCATTCGGAATGACAAAAATATTTTGTTATTATTTTTAAAAAGAAATGTTACTACTACCTATATAAAAATTATTTATCTGGTATTTCCATATATTTTTCACCCATTTTTTCCTTACATTTTTCTTAAGAGGTATCGTTTACCTATATCTATTGTAGTTTTACTGTAATTGGTGTTATCGTATTAATTAAAGTAAATAAATATATTTAATTGAACACACAGTAGTAAGTTATGTAAGTTCCACGATCAACTTCACCACAAGCCACCTTTAATTCTGTCGCACTGCAAAGGGTAACCCAGTCGGGTCACGACATTGAGAGGTAGGTATCTTAGAAAGTGGTTCATTGTTCCCCTCAGCGTCGGTTGGGGAGCTTATAGTGAAGGGGTGATAATAAGTCACGATTGGTCATTCGTCGATGTTTGCCGTCACTTGTGATAAGGCCTTTGGCGACAACTATTAATGTGTATTATCTATATAAATATACTTAAGTAATTATTGGTGTTAAGTAAATGTTCAGCTACTGATTGAAAGTACCGACGGCTCGTTTTGACAATTGGAATTTAACTATGCAATTGGATATGATCAACTCTTCTACACAAAGTTGCGCTTGAGTTTATTGTAAGGTTTAAAATCAATAAAATTACATTCATAGCTTAGTATTTATTTTAAAGAAAGAGTGGAAAAATGAGATGCTAAAAATTATACCTACGTATTTTTCATAAACTCGTGTGATATGGCACTGGATCATTTTTAATAAAATACATAAAATTACTATACATAAAATTACTTATTTCATTTACAGCGGGGCAATGCAGCCAGCGTCTTGGGGACGCTTCCGACTGCTATTGATATGGATCAGTACCTGCAGACTGTTTGCAACAGTCTGCAGTTAGCTAAATTGTTTCAACCGTAACTACTAGTTTTAAGATTAATAAATTACAATCAAATAATAGAATTAAATTAAAACTAGTATTTACAATTGCAACAATTGAGTTAACTACAGACTGTTGCAAACAATCTACAAGTAGCTCAACTGATCCATACTAGTTTGAATGTTATTCTATTATTTGATTGTTATGTTCTTTGTTAATAAAGTTGATTATATTTTTTTTTTAAATAAGCATTACTTTAATGTCAGGTTTATAATAAAAAATTTACTGTTCGCTTAGCTTTTTATTTGAAAGAAAAAGTGTAAAAATAAGACGCTAAAAATTATACCTACGGTTTTTTCTTTAATTCGTGTCATATGGCACCGGATCATTTAAAATTTATTTATAAATTAATTTCATTAAATTAGTCTATGTTTTAGCCGTATTCGCCTGTCGCACGTGTCTATCAGACTGGTCACGGATCAATAAGTTGTTTAGGCGTTATCGGCTATTCGCATTACGAGCTATATCCGGTTGGTCTATCATCATTAGAAACGAGTCCGTGGGTGGACACCGTTGGCGACAGCCCACAATAGATCGTACGTATTTGGTCTACGTGTGAATTTAATGTAGAGCAAATAGTAAAGGCGTAGATCATAATAATGTAGAGGCGTAAAGGCGATAGTTTGTGAAGATCTGAAGTGGCAAGATATTTGGCAACGCTGAAACTCCAAATGATTGATACTTATGAATGAACTATAAGTAGATGTAGATTTAGACCTAAAATAACATAGTGTTTTTATTCACGTGACCAAAACCCAGGGTCGAACGAAACTAGCCAAAAAATTTGATTCTAAGAGTTTTTCTTTTCTATGTTTTTTTTTGCTAAATTTCGGTATATGTCAGTCAGAACCTCTTCTGCACTTTATAAAATTCACTTCTAATTACAATTACACCAGTTTTAGATTTTTCAAAACAATCAAACTATAGTCTAACCAGCTTTTCGCTCGCGCTTTGTCGGAATAAAAAGGAGTCTATGTCCGTTCCCGTGATACCATCTACCTCCCCAAATTTCATTGAGATCCGTTCAGCCGTGAAAAGGGTTACCTTTTCACGCCTAAACACCTCGAATTCGAATGTAACTTTGTTTGTCTGTTTATTAAGACAGACAGACAAAGTTACTTTCGAATTTATAATAATACTAGCCTATGTTACTCAGTGATAATGTAGCTTTCTAACGGCAAAAGAATTTTTAAAATCGGTCCAGTAGTTTATAAGTTTATTCGGTACTTACAAAAATACAAATCTTTTTTCTTTATAATATTAGTGTAGAATAATATGGATAAAAACATTTGCACGAGTACAGTTTTTTCTAAGCCTCCATACAAAAGAATTCAACGCGCTCTTTGTAGTTTGTTCTACGAAAATCGTAGCAAAAGACATTGCGGTTAAATCAGTTCCATCTATAGGAAAATCGATTTACTTATTAAATACCTACTGCTTATTCCAAGACCCTATAATAAATTACCGAGCTACTAAACCGTGCGAAAATCTATGTGGTTAGGCAAAGTATGGGTAATTTATGACACGGAAAATGCACGGAAAGGATATGATTTATTATAACACCCCAAGAATCAGTAACCAGTCTCTGGAATCAGCATGGATTATCCATTCTTGACTTAATTTAATATTTAGCTAGGTATCTATTTCTGTAGGATCTGAGATACGTAGCAAAATTTAAAAACACAAAGTTATCAAGCAAGCTTCATAAAACAGGCATTTAGCTCCAGGTTCTAAAAGTGTTTTAGTTTTAGTTTGTGTGTTAGTTTAAAAATAGAAAAACAGTGGATTCTAATGATTTAAAAAAATACTAATTTTTTTGAGCTTTCTCGACAAAATCAATGTAGGTAAACTTTATAAAACATGTGCTAGCTCCGTTGTTTTCAACAAACTACCCACCAAATAAGCACTTGCGATTCAAAATTTTGAATCGCAAGAGCTTATTTGGTGGGTAGTTTGTTAAAATAGAAAAACAGGCGATTCTAATGATTTAAAAAAATACTAAATTGTTTGCGCTTTTTCGACAAAATCAATGTAGGTAAACTTTATAAAACATGTTGACTAGCCCCGTTGTTTTCAACAAACTATGGGTAGTTTGTTGAAAACAACGGGGCTAGTCAAAATTTTGAAACTGGCATCAAACTGGTATAGATACTTATTTAGGTATACCAGTGTAGCTATGTATACTTATAACTAGCTACAGAACTGTGTTGTACTGTAATTGAAACAAACGATACCCACATTCAAGAATACCACGAGACAGTCAACAACAAAATATAGTCCAAGGGCAACTATATCCGGATCGAAGATCGGTGAGCGGCGAACTGTGAACTTGTGTCGATACGATTACTATTGATTCCTTACCATGCCATAGGTTGAAAGTTACCCATACATTTTAATACTCTGACTGCCAACGCAGTTACAGCCGGTTTATCAATCGCTTGTTATAATTTGACAATAGTTTAAACTTTTTCTTAACCTCTAGTGTGTTTACTTGTGCGTGGAGAAACAAAGACTTGGTTCGTGAAACTAATAAACAAAACTTAATCAGGATAAGTGCTATAAATGCTACATTACTGCTTTGTAGAGGAGTGTAGTGCTATGGTGCTTATTAGGGGAGGCGTATGTCCAGCTGTGGACTAATATAGGCTAATGATGATGATAGGAGTGTAGTCTCTCTGCGTAAAAGCGTCTAAGTGCTTATTTTGTAAGCCTAAAGAAATAAAGTTATTGAATTTCGTTTTTTTTTTAAGCTCGGTTTTTTATTTTGTACGAGCCAAAAAGTTAAAATCTCGTAAGTCATAATGTTACCCCTGTAGGTGGAGCCACCGGCGCTATAGTCCGTAAGAGGTCCCAAAGACTTTCGGTTGAACCGACTTAGGTTTCGTGGCTTAGTTGGTTAGAGCACACCCGTACGAGGGTGGGGCGCGGGTTGGAGTCCCGCCGATATCGAACATTTTTGGGAACTTATTTAATTTCTTAAGTCTTGGTTAAATCTTTTAAGTCGCAGAGGGACTACACTCCTAATATTGCATGTTTGGCACTTATCCTGATTTAGTTTTGTTTATTTGTTTTACGAACCGAGTCTTGGTTTCTCCACACACAAGTAAACACAGTAGAGGTTAACAAAAGTTTAAACTATTGTCAAATTATAACAAGCGGATAAAAAATCGGCCGTTAGCGACGATCACCAGTGCGTGTCTTCCAGCTCCGGGTCGCTTTGCTGAGCGTTAGCAGTGAACTCACTAACGTACTTCTTTATTTTGGGTATCATAGAAAAGTATGGACTTCCTTTTAATTGGCTTAGTTAGATTCTATTGTGTTAATACGATAACTATTTATTGTAAGTTAACCATTCATATTTAACTAACCTACACCGTGTATGTAGTGTCCTGTGTACAAAACAACCCTACCTACCTTATTATATACATATACACAAAATGTTTAGTCATCCCCCATCCCCTAAGGTAGAACTTAAAGTTGATTATCAGAACTTAATTGTCTTTTAGGGTTCCTTACCTCGAAAGAAAAAAGTAACCCTTGCAGGATCACTTTGTTGTCCGTCTGTCAACCCTCTCTTTTCTCAAGAACGCGTAGAAGTATCGTGTTGAAATTAATATCACAATAAGTACTTATGTTTGTAACTTCTTGGAGCCGTGATATAAATCAAACTTATAAACTAAGTCAACGCAGTCAAAAATTACACCCGTTAAGCCCATTTTTTTTCCAAGGCATGCACATGCACAAAAAACCTATAGCGTACTTCCCGTTAACCTAAAATCATGCAGTCTTATAGTACAAGTAAAGGATAAAATTCGTAACTACATAAGTTACCAGCCTAAAAATACGAACGAATCGTTTGTGTAAATTAAGGTGTAGAGTATGTAAATGCATTTAAACTTTGAAATAATGCCGTAGAGACACCATAGCGACCCACCTCCTTTGAATTTTGGTTCAAAGTTCAACGCCAGATGGTATTCAACTATTGCATTGCTATAAATGTTCCTGATATGAGATATGGCCTGCTATTGATTTGGTTACAGAATGTTCGAAAATGTCAGTCTTTTATTATCAGATTTCGCCAATGCTGTTTTAGCGTAGGTCCCAACCTGAACTTTTTTAGGGTTCCGTACCTCAAAAGGAAAAACGGAACCATTATAGGATCACTCTGTTGTCCGTCTGTCTGTCTGTCAACCCTCTTTTCTCAGAAACACGTAGAGGTACCGAGTTTAAATTCACATCATATACTTAGGTTCGTAACCTCTTGGAGCCGCGATATAAATCAAACGTCTAAGTCAACGCAATCAAAAGTTACAGCCGTTTATGACCATATTTTTTTAATTTCCCTAGGGAATCACTGCATACAAAACCTATAGGGTACTTCCCGTTAACCTAGAATAATGAAATATGGCAAGAAGAAAAGTCTTATAGCACAAGTAAAGGGATAAATCTAAAAACCTTAAATTTGTTGTTGATTACTTACGAGTTCGTACGGAACCCTTGATGCGCGAGTCTAACTCGCACTTGACGTTTTTTTCCCTAGGTACTTATTCAATAAGAATAGTCAGATAATCATCTATTAAGTACTCATAATTTTATTGGTCAAATCATATTTCCAATTCAATTATCTAATTAAAATTGATACTTTTTAAATTGAAATAAGAAAATAAAGATAAAAAATGATCAATTATTGTCAATGTAGGTACCCAATACAAAAAATAAAGTCAAACCAATATGGGTTGAATTTATTTTTTATATCCCTGAAATCCAATCAGTTTCCTGAAATCCAAAAAGGGAGTTGAAACTTCTATTTTTGTGTCCTAAAGCCAGCCTTCTTTTTCAGGTAGTCCTAGTCCGAGGCCACTACGTGTCTTACCTCCCCCTGTGCAGTCGCAACGAGCCAGTGTTTCTGTGCGCGTGCACTCCGCTCGCCATGCCCGAGACCCGCGAGTGTGTGGTGCACGGCGCCACCAATGTGTTCACCACTGTACATGCCATGGATATGAAAATACTACATATTGATGCTAAGTAAGTTTATATGATTCTCACATGTATCTTTGTGTTTCTACGACCAGGTGGGATGACGATCTGCGAAAGACTGCAGGTAGATGCTCGATGCGGCAAGCTGAAGACAGTCCGCTATGGTGCTCATTAGGAGAGGCCTATGTCCAGCAGTGAACTAATATTGGATGATAATGATGATGATGATTTTATATTAATATGTTTATTACAATTAGTTTATAATAGGTATTTACCGTAGTATTTACCTATGAAATTGCCGTTCTGCCGTAATGGCTATTTTATTTCCATTTTTGTCTTTTTTCGTTAAGAATTTAAAGTTCAAATTATTTTTATTTTTAAAGTATGGAATTCTTTTTGAACATTATATGTCATTTGTTTAATGGTTAGCGTTCTGTTTTCATCGCATTTGTAAATTTTTCGTCATCATGAATGCGTTAAAAATTCGAGTGATTATGGAGTATGAGTACCGTCGTGGCAGCAAAGCGGCAGAAGCGGCACGCAAAACGACTTGGCGGGGGCACTGCCGTGCCCCCAGATAAATACGTGTACCTAGGCTACTGCCTAGATACGCGTATTGGTTTGACAGGTGGCAAGTCTTCTCAAGATATAGCCTATCGTCAAATGGAGTTATTCCCGACTCGTCCCACTGGATTCGGTCCAAATTGAGACGAGTCGGGAATAACTCTGACGATAGTATCGAGACATGATCGTTACGTCTCATATTTGTATAGGATATGCGTATAGTTCCCTGTCCGCACAATAGAGGCGCTGTACCAAAACCTATATCGTCGAATGGACTCGGCAGCACTCTGAACATTTTCTGCTAGGCGGCTGATAAAGGAGCTCTTCTTTTGCAACTTCTAACCAACCTACCAACTTATTGACGGACTGGTTATTTTCATAAAAAGAATTATATTCTTTATATTCGAGAGTTCCTATTTTATACTGAAGTTTTAAAGATTAATGTCCAGCTCCTGAGCCATAAATAAAACATCCGAACTTTTCCATAAATTCAACGAAAAGCGGATCCAAACTGGTCTGTAACTTGACCAGTGTTATTTACAAACGGCATGAAAACACCGAGTCTGACGTTTACTGCTCAGACCGCGCCACTATAGCTACACTAGACTATCTAGACTTAATGTTTTATCAACGATGGCACCCAGCAAGATAGAGTGAAAATACTGCAAAAGAACAAAAAACCATCCACACCAATATTTGCGAAAAACTAGTTATTTTACGAGAAATTCAAAATTCATCGTCAGAATCGCCATAATTACTAGTAGACCTCGCGATGATCGCCACAATGACTGGTCGCAGGAAACCACTGCTCGGTGCTCGAATCAAGAGCACCGAGCAAAAAAAAATCTAATCCATAAAGCATTAGGACATGACTATTTGGTTGTGTCAGTCGTGTTAGTCGAACTGACAGAAAGTTAATAAAGGCGTGGATTCAGTATGGGATTTTCGTAGTTCCAAGTACGGTAGAGGCGTTCTATCAAATCAAGTACAAAAATGGACGTCGTCATCGAGACGTAGTAGTTGAGTAGGTTAGTATCAAACGCTGGACTCGGAGCGGTTTCCTACGACACGTAGTTAGATAAACCTTTACAAATAACCCGTCCCGAGTGACAAACTGACTGCTCACCTGCATATTATTTCGAACTACATTATCTCTGCGAGTGCATGAATATGAAGCGCTCAATAGAGATGTTGTCATCTACCGGCTGTGACTTACGCATCTATAACTATTGTCTATTGTTTACGAGTTATTATGCGTTGAGCTAGCTTCTGTTACCTAGTGGTTTTACCAAAGACATGGTTTTACAGTGACTCTGTGAGATATAACATGTTTTTTCCTTCCCAAGTTCTCTTAAAAAGTAGGTATACCTAAGACAAATTTCGTTTTAAATCTTAATTAATGTAGTGGGTGCTACCTAGATCTAGTAGCATCTGACCAAACACAAAACACCCAATAATCATATTCTTAGTTCTGTAACAAGCCTTTATTATGTTTGCAAAACATATGTAGATGAAACTTCATGACCCCAGGTCACTTTAAAAAAAACATTATAAAGACCAAGGTGCATGTGAAAGGATTTTAACCGACTTCAAAAAAGGATGAGATTATATGTTTGTATGTTTTTTAAAACTTTGGTTTATGTATGTGCGTCGATTTATCAGTCAATTAATATAGACCGTTATTGATGATTCTTTCACTATCGTATTGTATAGAAATAGATACCATAAATAAATTTAACTCCCGAGGAATTCATATTTGTCCTGTAAAACTTGTATCGGATAAACGTATTTGTTTAAATTATACTTTTTTTATTAACAAAGAGAATTACAATCAAATAATAGAAACAAATTAGAACTACTATTAGCAAATTATTATTAATTTTGTGACCGAACTACTGAGACTACATCATCATTTTTTTTTTATACATTATTACATTTATTAAGCATTTTTTTTTTATTATTAATGTTTAGCAATATTATCTTGCCTCGCATAAAGATTACTAATGAAAGGGTCTAACTAAGTCCACACCCGAATAGAATAGGCCGAAAATAAAAAGTAATTCGCTCTCCACCACGCCGACAAGGCCGACTGATGATTAATCGTCTCTTTGACCCCATCAGACTGTTTGTTTGGCGTCGAAGTTTATTTTAATTATGTCTTTTGTGGTTGTAATGAAATGGATTAGTTTGTTCTACGGAGTAATGAGATTGAATAGTGGTGGACCTCCATCTTTCTTTGTAACGATATAACATTGATCTGTGAGGCAATTATTGGTCGAATTCATCTGAAACGAAATCAAAACACCAACTCTGCTTACTTTAAGGATAGGATGATGCTGGAAGTGGAATAATTAAAATTAAAAAATCGAGACGGTTTGATGAACCTCTTCGCTGGCGTTAGTTTCAAATGTGGGTGCGAACAACTAAGCCCTAACAAACATACTTTCCGATTAATTTGAAAACTACGTCCCCGGTTTTGAAAAAATTTTGCAAACACAATCGGATAAGAAATAGCTATGTTTTCACCGTATTTGTTTTTCAAAAGCAAAATCATCGTCAAATGAGAGAAATCTAATAAAATATATCGCAAAAACCTAAAAAAACCTAATTAAACATTGTTTTCTCTGTCTAGTAGTGAATGGCACCTGGGCTGGGAGCGGACGTCCCTCCATGGCGTGAGCTGGTACCATCTCCTCCACCCTGACTGCTGCAAGGAGGCGCAGACCAAACACAGGTTAAGTGAGTACCAATGTCTTACCTAACACGTTTTTATAGGAAAAAAATCCTTTTAGTAGGCCCTTGCTTAGTGACAGGTGATTTAAGCAGCATCTCTTGCATTCGACTTTAAATGAAGACCGATACGAGAGAGACTGCGAGATGTGAATAAGTTCTTTCTGAGAAGCTCCATCTCCCTCTAAAGTGAGATGTTGGCCAAAAGCTTGACCATCTCCAATAAAAAAAAATCCTTCGGCCGCACACGCTACAAGTAGGTATACCTATGCTCCTCCAGGGTCGGGAGTTGGAGGCCTCGTAAATTCTCGTGCATTTCTCTTTGAGCAAGTTGAACCAATACGCAACATACATTTCTTCTCGATATAAGATCCTTCTTTCAATAAATATTGCATACAATATCTGAAACTCGACAAGCAAGTCAGTTTTAGTTATTTGTGTCGTGTTTTAATTAAATAAATATTTCCTGGACAATTCACACAGCATTATCTAGCCCCAAGCTAAGCAGAGCTTGTGTTATGGGTACTAGCTAACCGATATAAGTACATAGTATAATACATACATAGATAGATGTTTTTTATTATACATAGAAAACGACCACAACACCCGGAACAAATACCTGCAGATCGTACAAATATTTGTCCAAAGGCGGGAATCGAAGACGCAACCTTTTGCGTCGCAGGCGGACCTTCGCCCACAGCGCCACAGAGGTCTTCAAACCGTCGTTTTGTTTATTAACATTCCTCATCGAGTTTGGCTAGTGTATACAACAAATACTTGTACCTTAGTTTCGTAAGTATGTATTTCGCGACATGTCTCTGCTAACTCGATGTAATCACTCACGTATTAGGCCGCTCACACACGTCGCGACTTTCTCAAACGTGTGAAGATGGATAATGTCGCTTAACTGAAGAGGTTATCGTTGGGTCAAGATTACAATGATAATGACACGGTGCTTTGCAATATTTTGATGATGCGTCACTCCTTCTTCTGTGACCCTTTTCTATGTTAATCACCAAAGTAGGTACCGTTAAGGTAATCAAATCACACTAATAATGAGAAAATGTAGATTTTTTTTTCTTTCCTCGCCAATAGGTACTTCTGAACACGGATCGGGACGAAATTTCGCATACGTAGTGCTAGGTCTGGAATGAAATATAGACTGAACGTCTACTTTTTAAGGTTCCGTACCCAAAGGGTGAAAACGGGACTCCGCCTTTGCTTCTGTCTGTCTGTGGGCTGTATTCTTATGAACCGTAAAGGGAAGACAGTTGAAATTTTGACAGGATGTATTATAATATTGTCTCTAAAACAAAAAGGAGGGATGAAATATACATACCATATTGAGTACCGATCCCTGGCAGTTAAACAACGTCGGGCGGTACTTGGATGGGTGACCGTGCCATGAAGGCATTTTGCTGTTTTCAATTAAAAAAGTTTTCTAAGCTTCCTTTTGCGAAATAGTCATGTACCCATCGTACATGACAATTTCGCAAAAGGAACCAGATACGGAACCCTACGTGTGCGAAGCAACTTGCACTTGATCGGTTTTTTTTCGTCCATTTTTCCCGGATATTTAAATGCCTGCAAAACCGCGGGCAGAAGCTACATACATAGTTACCAACCTTCATACCTATTAGCTTTCGAAATAATAAAAAAATAGGCAACGTGTAACAAAGAAAGGTTTTCTTTGTTTATTGGTGATGGTCAAGCGTTTCGTTTACGAAGTAACATTACCTCATCTGTGGTTTGGTCACCACTTGAATAAGTGATGAATTAGCCGAAGATGGAGCACGCTTTCCCAGAAGAAACTTATTCACCCTGGATTTGAAGACTCCAAGATTGTACCTACTCTGGCGGGAAAACAAACGCAGAAAGCTCATTCCACTCTTTGGCCGTGCTTATTATGAAGGTATTTTTTTACATTACCTTTTGTTGATTCGGTTTATTCATAAAGACTGCACCCGTTAGATAGAGACCTACATCAGTTTGGGATCCACGCACACAATAACGAAACGAACCATTAACGCCTCTGCTCGGGCCATTCTGTGTTCTTTGTATGATATTCGCTTAAATAATAGAATCAGGCATTACTTTGCGGAAATCCATTGCAAAATATAAGGATGTTGCCACTGCGAGCTCCGCGCGCCAAGTCACTACTAAAGTACTTGGCGCGCGGAGCTCGGAATGGCAACATCTCTGGTGGGACTCTGCCGTTGTTGCTTGGTGCTCTCAGTGTTAAGGTCGAGTATTGTGGTGTCCTGATGATGTCTCGTGGAGAGACGAAACTAGTTGCCGTCTTGCTTTGATATATTTCTTTTTTCATTTTGTAGTTGGCGTCGTTTTTCTTCTACAACGCGGACTACATTTTGTTAGAACTTATCGGAGAAGGTTTTTTTTTCGCGGAATTGTTACTAAATATTTTCATCCTTATATTTTGGTATTCGCTTTGTTTGTGGTCATTTCGGTACTAAATTATGGTAGGTAGGTACCTAATTCAAAATTTTAACCGAGTTTGGTTTAAAAAAATTAATTATATTCTAAGGATAGGAATTCAATTAGGTGTTCCTTACTTTAATTAATCAAACTAACCGAACACTACATTATTCAATATATCAGCGCGTAGGCGGTGGAACGTCGCAAATCAAACCTACTTTACCGTCTCCACTTTAGCTCCACTTAACTCTAACACACTCGCAAAACTGAGATAAGTTACCACAATCACAGCCAGTCAATCTCATCGCCAATACTGAAGAAACAGCTGATACACTTTTAAGGTCTGACACACTTTTAACGTCTGACACACTTTTAAGGTCTGACACACTTTTAAGGTCTGGTAGGTAAAACGCGACTAACTAGGTACAGTGCACTTGGTAGACATTGGTGCTAGTATAATTCAAAATTAAAAATATCTTTATTTCCTTAAATACAAAAATATACACTTAGAAATGGTGAAATTCTTCAAATAAAACAAACAGACAACAACAAAATTGTCTAGCTTGGATAGGAACCTATAATTTTTCGAGTGTAGTGGAGCTAGCCTATTGAAAGCGAATGTGTTTAGAAGAATTTGTTTTTAGGGCCTTTAGACAATGCAAGTTTCCAAGCTGTTCTTGCCAGCCTGTGTCATTCTAAAACCAACAGTATGGATTGCACAAATAACCGTCTGGTATTAACCCTCATTACTTCTCCACCGATCCGATTCCTCAAAACAAACCTTGCTATTACACAAATAAAACTCATTATGGTTTGTTCGGAGATGTAAATAATTTGTGGGATTGGAATAGAGCTGGCATTCGAGACATCATTCGAATGATTCGATAATCTGTAATGATAAGGATGAGTCTATTATTGCGGTTGTGTGCCGTGGCCTAACTCTGACAATAGGCTCCTACAACACAAAGGGAAAAACTTGAATGAACGATAAACAAAAGAGGAAGAAGAGGACGTTAGACTGTTAGCCATTTTTGTATGTTCACTGTTAATGGTGGACCGATTTGGAAAATGCATTGATTGAGGGATAAATATTTGCCCCGAGAAACTTATAGCCGACGCAGCCCAGAAATTCAAATCATGACACTTTTGATCATCCTATATCAGACGAGCAGTGGACAAAGATCGTCTGGACAAATGACGGCCTTAGGTCTCGTTTACGGAAACGCGTCGTGTCGGCACCACCGACTGTTTGCCTACGACATTCCGTGAGCGCAGCAGCCACATGCTCCTTCACGACACGCACTTAAATCTTAAATATGTTTCAACTGGAGTTCAACATATACAGCCTTCCTTCTATTTACATGTGTTTTATTGTAGTACCTTATAGTTTTAATAAGTTTGTACCCTAGACATTAAGCATTTTGGTGTAAACTGAGAGCTCCTATTAAGTTTCAATAAATAAATATCTAAATGTCTTTTAAGCCCGTTGAACAATCAGTGATGGTAGGACAAAAGAGCGAAATGATTAGGAGGGGAGGGCTCTTGCCCTGCAGCATGTGGCAAGACTATTCTGGAGAACAGTCCAGGCCTTGCCACATGTTATTTTGAAGATTCCGTTTTGATGACGTATCTTAATTCATTTAAAATCATTCTATCTCCAACAGTAACTCAATCAGAACAAGAGCGGTCCTGCATCGCCCTCTTGCGGCTACAGAAGCGTTGCGGGCAGTTCCTCTGGGTCCACTCCGTTATGCAGCTGAAGGACAACCTGGAGAACTCGCAACGGCCTGTCATTGTCTGCACTAACCAGGTTCTGAGGTAAGAGTTCCTACTTAGCTCCGTATTATAGGTATCTCTATTGTGTCCATTGCCTATGCTTTTAACTACTACACAGATTTCTTCTTTGATCTACTATCCTATGCATTTTATTCATGTTTTACACAGAATCATCACTATTTATCCCAATGCCACAACCTAGTACTTAAAGGTAGGTTAGGTACTAATAGGCCACATATTTACTTGTTGTCTTGTTATTTACAGTTCTATTTTGTTAGGTACCCAAGACGATTTAAACTCAAAACTCAAGTGCTTTACTTTTTTTAGACTCTTGGACACGTCACAAAACTCAATTAGGTATAGTAAAATATAATATAATATATATACATAAGTAAAACTAGGATATAAAGTGATCACTTTGATTTTTTGTCCACTTTTTCAAAAGAAGCGAACAAGGAACCTTTACCTTGTTAGAATGTCAGTTTTCGAGTTGGAGCTAAATTAAAGGAAACTCGTGTCCCCATGGACAGCAGCTGGTCAATTCTGTTTTAGGTATCCACTTATTCAAATTTACTGTTGGAGTGATAGACTCACGAAAACATCAGAACTGACCAATAAGACAGGAGACGTGGACAAAGATTGCCACCTTGTGACATAAAGCCCACCGTAATCTGTTCAATGAAACCGAACTTACTTAAGCAATATTCCTAACAAATTGCCTCAAAACAGATAACATTGCCTTTCATTCCCAACAACTGTTTCTAATGATTTTGTTAGCACCGATTACCATCCAACTGCCCCTAATCTGAACCACCTGCATGTATAACAACTCTTGGCTTTTGCTTGGGCACAGTTAGATAAGGTAGGAACCAGCACAAAAAACTAAATCAGAATCGGTATATCCGTTTGGCAGTTATGATAGGACAGACTCTCTGGTAGGAACCTAACTAGTATATAACCTCTCCTTTTAGCATCATCGGGGGTTAAGAAGCCGTCCGCAAAATTTACGGCTGGCTTCTGCTCTGGCTCTGTTAAACCAGAAGGTCTGTTTAATAATCCTTGCTAGTTTAACAGAGCCAGACCAACAGGCGAAACCTGCACCAAACTGACCTACCTCAGTACCTATTCAATTCAAACTATCGAACAATAGAAAGTAAAGTAGAATAGGTGCAACACAACCCATTTGTTGCCAGCAAAGCGCTGAATATGGAAATGGGAGTAAGAGATAGGGTAAAATGGCGAAATAAAATAAAACTTTTGAAGTAAGACAGAAATGTAGCAACACTTGAAGTCGGTTACAGGGAAGGTAATTATTAAGAAGTAAAAGTTACCTACGTACCCACTTTTCTAATGGAAAATGTCATAAGCAGAATGATAATGTCAAGAGAGAATTCTGTGAATGTCTTCCTTCAATGCGCTTTAAAAGTTTTACCTAAATTTTGGGAATTAGAACTACACACAGCATTACTCAAGTAACTGGGCAGTTTAGCAGAGCTTGTGTTACCTATTACGGACACAGAGTTTGGATAACAAGCATGCTTGTTATCCAAACTCTGCCACCTAGCTATCTATGATCCTTTCAACAAACAAAACATTCTCAGGCCTACGCTATCTAAAATTACTTGATTTACCGTCACTGAACTTTCAAAAAGCGAACTTTTCGCATTTCCCGCCGTAAAGCGGTGTTGCTAGCACCATCGATCAACAGCGGCGCTTGTTAAACACCGTTTCTCACATAGCAACAATAGCTCTGCAGGCATATTTCAAGCTATCCAGATAGCTACATCGGTCGGCAGATCGCTCCGGAACACCGCTCTTGTTCAATAAATCAACCTTTACAATATTTATTCGAGGTAACGTCACTATGAGCTCGGTGAGGTGTTGCGTAATCGAGAAAATTCTGCTTTCGAGTTATCCCTTACTTACTCTGGCTTCGTTTGTTTACCAGCTCAACACCTTGTAGAGTTCTACACCATTTTGCTTCAATGTAGGTACATTAAAGCCTACGAACCTACGAATTCCACCCTTAGTGTTTGTTTTCTGGTAGAGCGGGGTTCTCTATCACAATTATTAGCCCCAGCCTAAGTTTTTTTTCACTTTCTCGAATTTATTTCCGAGTGGAAAGTTATCTGAGATTCTCTATATGTCACACAAAACTTATTCTAGTCTGAATTGAAGTACCTATCTAATATCTTGAATTTTGGTCCGTATTGGCTTATCCCATAATTTACAAGATACCACAAATTGTTATAATTTTTTTCGCCAATTTACCTTTTATAAATAATTTATTACCCTGTGACCTTTACCTAGCGTTAATTGTTTTTGGTACCTATTTTCTAGCAAGTGAAGTGACTATCGTTCGACTTGCCATAAACCTTCGCCTATGGTTAGAACCGTGTTTACGCGAGGCGTACGTCGCTCATCTACCATTGATATCTCAATAGGGAAGTCTGTAAGTGACCGCGTTAAGTTATGGCCGGCCATTTTTCAAAGTCCAGCGCGCCGTGGGTCCCGGGGTTTATCGAGAGGTTTAATGGTACAGCTTTAAGCCAATTAGATGCCAATGGACTGTTTAGGTTACCTTGGTTTAGTTAGGATTTTAATTTTTTGGTCAGCTTAGTTTTACATACTTATGGAATTACCGCCTAATAAGAGCCAATAAAGCGCTTATTAAAGGAAGCCTTTAATTAAGTCCAGCAGTGTGCTGTATGATGTATATAAATAAATAAACCTGGACAATTCACACAGCATTATCTAGCCCCAAGCTAAGCAGAGCTTGTGTTATGGGTGCTAGATAACTGATAAACATGATATAATACATGGATATTTTGAATGAGAAAACAACCAGAACGCCTCAACCAAATATCTGCAAATCGTACAAACATTTGTCCCGAGGCGGGAATCGAACCCGCAACCTCCTGCGTCGCAGGCGGACCTTCGCCGACTGCGCCACAGAGGTCGATAAATGCTGTATGCTTGACAAGAACAACTTCTTGTGAAGCTTTGGTCATATGAGATGTTGTAGTCATAAAATTTGAAATGCAATATGGACTATATTACTACCCGCACGCTACATAAGTTAAAATTGAAGTAAGTACTCTCTTTATTTATGATACAAATCAAAATGTAATACGGTGAAAATTAAGTCCTTCGAGCAATCCTCGGTGAATAGACCTCTAGACATTAGGACAGGCATCGTTAGCTCAATGGGTTTATAGTGAGGTGATTAAATTTTATATGCGGGCAATAAACGCTTTAGATTTATCTAATTCCATGCAAAACCGATCAATAAATATTTGTTAAGATCAATTTAAACATATTTATTAATTAAAAGTATGTTTATGATTCGGTCCAATCCATACCACACTTTGATTTGCATAGATTCAATCTATCGGTTTGATTTGATTATAATCGTCAATAACATTTAAATGTGAAACTTAAATGGTTTCAAATTACCGCCTAATAGCAGAAGTAGGTGGGCAGAGGCATAAACTTCGGAACAATTATATCATAAGCCAGCTTATGTAAGGTAACTATAGCTTCAGTTAGGTTTTTGGTTTGACAAAAGTCATAATTTGACTTACAAATCGGGATTTCCTCGAACTTTTTAGTAGTACCCACCTATGGGTATAAAATAAGGGATGGTGAAAGTAATTAAAAATCACCAAAAAATAGGTATTCACCTAATTATCTGAGCTATACGGGTACTTATAACAAAACTTTCATTTTTTTTGCTCGAGCATATTCAGCGAATCCTTTTTTAGCTTTTTCTCCGGAAACAAACTGGCCCTATTGATGTTCTTGGTGCTTTCCATCAACCATTAAAATTATTCGAGAACGTTGTTAAATCAGTAAATTTATTATACAAAAATTTGAGCTTAAATAACAAAATTGATTAGGTACCTACCACTACTTCATAACAAAATCGATTGTCATAAAAAATCGAATCGGTAAAGCATTAGTACTATTCGATTGTCAATTGAACTACTAAAAATAAAATAATACAATGGAAAGAGGCAAACCTACTTACATAAGCATAAATAACTATACTTACCTACCTAATTATAACAAGCATTAGGTCTAGTAACACATACTAGTAACATTAAATCTAAGTATCTAGATACCTATTAATTAGCTATTCACAAACAGACAAACAAACAGTAAAGCCTATCTAATAATTGACCTCAGAAGGAACACGTAGCATTAGCATTGCGTCCCAGATCGCGCACGCGCTGTATCCTAGATGTAGATAATTTTCAAGGCTCCCTAGCATTCTCAGTTTGTTTTTTGCTCCGTAATCCTTCGCTTGTTATGCATAACAGAGTTAATGGAAATATCGTATCCGTACGTTCGTAGTTTCCCACCAAGACGCCAATTTGTGCGTCCGCGCAGGTTAGCGATAGGGCTGTCTTAGTCTCTACCTTTTAAGATATAGCCAGACTCTCAGTGACTCTACTAGGAAAATAAAAATAGAAGTGGTTTCACCACTTTCCATTGTCCAGGTCTTCAATAGGTAGTTAACAGCAGTTTGGACAGCTACAGAACTATTATCTCGATAGTTTTGTGGAGACAATAATATCGATCAATATCTAGATCGATTAGGGTCATCACGTATGAGTCTCAGAACCTTAGCCTTTAATTAAGCTCGCTTAAAGAAGAAGATTACTAGGTTACACAAAAGATTCATGCCAACTGGCAGCCCTACGCTAAACGCATAAATCTCACGGACATGACGTAGGCGGGATACACGTTGACAATTTGTTGTCGTTCACTGTATCATGCATGTGTTAAATTAATAAGCACGATACAAAGACCACTCAGCTGAGTACGAATCCGGTTTAAGATTAAGATGCTCAGCCTTATTGCCATTTAGATTCGATTTGCTCGAATGCAGCTTCTATTTCGAAGGCTTTAAATGCCTCATTGAATAAATATTTGCTTGTTAAACTTTATAAAGCAACATGAACCCATGTACCAATACCAGCATAAGAAATAGGTAGGTACTTATTATCCAATATTTAATTGTATATAAAACTATAGTCTGTAGAAGAATAGATTAAGTTCATAAAAAAACCTCAAAGTTTAAGCTCGCGAAAAAATGTCAGGATAAATATCCCGATTCAAGAAATTCGCATTTTTTTCCGGAACTTTCCAGTAATATGGCTCTCACAGGACCGTTTTGTACAAGAGGAGGCCATTGACACCCACCAAGCAGTGGGTGTCAGCGGGCTGATGATTATGATAGTGATAAGGATATTCAGTTTGAATTTAATTACCCACTCAGAAAAAACCACGGAAGGTAGATATTCTTAAAGACCTAGACCCAATGCAAAAGGCCACATTACAGTTTCAATTAATCTAGTACAACACCAAGCATCTACTGAAGAAACCTACAAGCTTACCTAAAGGCTGGGAATTATGCGAGATCTCAACAAAGGAGGGATTTAAATTGCAAGGTGCTGTTCACAGTTCCTATTGAATTTGTAGTTTGTACTCAGTAACCTTTCGCAGGTAACGTTACCTTTAGATAGGATAACGAAATGTCACATAGTTGGACTAAGCCCTGGACCTATATGTACAATGAGATTTAAAAGAAAGAGTTAAGTAGATACCTGACTAGTGATTTAAAGAGCAATGACAATGGACAAACAGTTATCAGTAGGTAGGCTAGGACATAGGACAACTAAAGAATTAGCTCTGCCTACTTATCTACAAGCTAAGCTATAAGTACTTAAGCATAACACGCTCGTAAAGCTATCCCGCTTTACGAGCGTGTTATACTTAAGTAGGTACTTGTGCCTGCCTCGGAGTCGGTACTTATCCAAAAAATCTATGAGTGGACACAAGACAATGAGCAATCCTAGATGATTGGTTCTGATTGGATGTTTCATGAAATTGCCAAAAAAAATGCAAGTACAAATGCTGGGCACAAAGAATTAAAAAACAACGGTTTAGGCCATCCATCCCAAGATACGTATAAACAAAATGTCATGGAAACTAAACAGTGCAGATAAGGACGACCCAAAAAATGAAAAAGTTGAAATAAAAAAGCTCTGGTTAAACCCTCTCTCAGTGAGTGTACGTCAAAAGTTTAGATATGTCTTGGACGTCGACAAATCGGTTTAGCATTCGCATTAGGAAACCAAGATAACTGGTGGCAAATCAGAGGGCGAGAGGATAAACCCAGCCGATGTAAACACACGTTCTGCATTAATGAACTTGACTGCAGATGAACTCTCCTGTTAAGGTTTTGCGTAAAGGATTTTAAAACGCGTTTAAGATTTACAGGCCGGAGACGCTTGCTTTGATTTAACAGGTAAACAAATACGAAGAGAACATGAGAAAAAGTAAAGTCGCGATAAAGTAGAAGCAAGTCTTGTATGCGGATTGCGAACTATTTAATTAAATCCCTACTTAAACAAAAAAGTATTTAACCATAAACATTAAACTTAAAGGATTCCCATCTCATCTTTTGTTTCATGTAGTAGTTAGGTAATGGGGAAAGCTTGTAACAATGTCGCAGATTCCAAGCAATAACATGCCATCACCCATTAAAAGTTATTTTAACTGCGTATCTCGGTAATAAATTGATTCTCACAAATAGCTAAGCACTTGGTAATAGCAGGTAACACCGATGGTTGTCTCGTTTTGTCCCATGAAAATACCTACCTAACTATTTTGAATCGAAACTGCATTGCTATGTAAAAGCTTTATGCTATTTTAAATGATCACAATCTCTATCACATCCTGGTACAAATTAGGCTTATAAAAACATCTTGTTAAAGAGCATTGAACTAAATTATACGACACTAAATAAAACCCACTCTGAATCCGGTACATTCATAACTGACCGGTACATTCATATGACCTGGCTTGGTGGTCAGTCTGACTGTTAATCTTGGTTTTATGATTTAATTAACTCTTTATAAGTACCTAGATCTTATCTGCCCACTAGACAAACTGTATCAAAGGTTCAACAACTGACAAGTTTTTTTTGTCAACAGTGAACAAGAAGCTGAAGTTATGAAGGCAAACCCATGGCTCTACCACTACTACGCAGTTCAGTCAAAGCTTCACTACGGGTTAGCGTACGAGGCGGCTACGAGAATGTATGGGCCGCCGCCTTCAGACATCCAAGTCTACCCTCAAACCATGCAATACGCGCCGACTCCTCCAGTGTGCCTGAACGGAAACCAACCAGTCATGATGCCGAATGCTGGACTCCAGACGCACATAACGCATGTGCCTCCACACTTGGCTCCCATGCACTACGCCTACGAAAGATCAGAGAACGTCCCTGGACCAGTGGACTACTCCGTCTCGTTGCAGGATAACAGGTACCTAACTAGAACACAAAATTCGTCTTCCGGTTCATCTTAATTATCTACAGTCTAATTGAACTGCAGATGAGCAATGCCATTTAAATAAACCTTGTAGTGTCGATCAATGAATGTTATGGAATGCGGACACACTTAGGCCTTTTGTCCAGTTTTTGTACATGACCATCCAAATAGATTGTGAGTTATTCCGCATGTTTAACTTCAGATTCCTGTTTTAGGTACCACAATATTCGGATAGAAGACACGAGGGTCCAGCCAAATGCAAAGCGGAAAGGGAAAGTCTCCGACGATAAGACCACTAATGAAAGCATGTCTCCCCGATGTACACCGTCGACAGTGACGTCAGGAGATACATTAGTGGCCGTATCAGCAGGGTCAATCGCAAGCAGAAGACCAGGATCAAAAACCTTTAACATATCAGAAACAGAAATAGACCAGTGGAATCCTAGTCCTACGTGGTCAGAATCAGCGCTGCAAAAAGTTCCAGACGTATGTCACCAAGATCTGAGTCCTTA
Organism: Eupithecia exiguata; assembly: GCA_947086465.1. Classification (NCBI taxonomy): domain Eukaryota; kingdom Metazoa; phylum Arthropoda; class Insecta; order Lepidoptera; family Geometridae; genus Eupithecia; species Eupithecia exiguata. The sequence continues at coordinate 4,842,718 of OX352246.1, forward strand.
CGTAACCACCACGCCTCCGACACCTTCAGGAACGCCGTCTGCGTACACGCAGAACTATAGTCATTCATTTGTGTTCGACTGGTCTCCAGAACAATATGTTCCTCATACTAACAATAGATGTAACACTGTAAGCACAGAAAGTTCCTATCAGCAAACCTGGAATAGAAGTCAGAGGACGTTCGCTGTTGGCACAGAGAACTTGGACGAGAATTGCAATCCTAATAGATTAAGTTTATCGATGAGAGTCAGTAATCCACCGCCAGCGTATAACGCGAGAGAAGGGGAGGCGGCGCTCCGAAGGCAAATTGGTAAGTTAGTGTGATCATATCTACAGAACACTTCAATTTATGGGCCTCTGCTGTCTTGATAAGCTGGTATCTCTATATTTTAATCGAAAGTGCCTACTTTAGATCTACCTACTCGTATTTACTGTTTTAGCTGTCTTCCTAATCCAGGCCTTTCTTTACAGATCGTCCACATCCCGATTCTCCGGAAGCAAAAAAGCCTGCATTATAACTACAGTTTAATCTTGTTACCTTTTAATTGAGTTTTACTTTGTAATATATACTTTGTGTAATAAAATATAAGAGCTATGGAACTCTTCTGTGATGTTTGTAAGAATTTTGTAAATGCTTGTTAGTATGTATATTCTCTAAGTTATGTTTTATTGTTGTACAAAACGTATTTGTAACGAAAGATCCTAGTATGAACATACCATTCAGATGTAATCTGTAGTGTATACGATGTGTATTTTGTGTAAATATGATTTAAATTATATTAGTACGATGCAAAATTTCAGTCTCTAACTTTTTTTCCGTCCATTATTAAAATTTTGAAAAGGCAGCCTTTTCTTGCAAATGATCATCTCGGCTTGTGTCTTCTAAAATTTATTCCGTCCAATTAAGTCCTATTTTAAATAATTTTACCTAATTAGATGTTGCTGTGTAGCATTAAGTACTTAAGGTAAATTACTGAAACCTGGCGCGCTCCTTTATTGTTTTCGTAAACCTACTACCCCCCTAGCACGGGGATTGTTGTCTAGGGTAGAATAGAGAAAAATTACGTCACTTCGTCATCCAATGCGTAAATTATTTGAAATGCATTCCATCAACTTCAATAATGTACGCAATGTATGGCGATGCAATGTCATTATTGTCTATTCTACCCTAGACAATAATCCCCATGCTAGGGGGGCTGGAGGCCTACTTTCATTATGAAATTTCGTTGTTTCGTTCGATCGGTACCTACTTTATTCGAACGAAAACGGAAATTTCGTACGAAGTTGCTGCTTATTCACTTTGGAATGATGTTAGTAGATATATTTTTTATTCTACTAGACACTTGAAATTTTGGTTCTTACAATGGTTTTTAAGTTCATGTAAAAATGTATTAAAAGTGCTTAGCTAGGATGGAAGGATGAAAAGAACTAAAGTAGCATCGACAGGTTTGTGACGTCCGTGGCAGCGTGGTTAATTGTATAAAACAAAAAAGGCAATCGCGCCAGCTTTTAAAAATTTACCTAGGTATATTTTTTTTTGAGAAAGATTAGGTGCATGTGCCTAATAAATAAAAAGCATTATTTATGATTTTGTTGATTGATTTTCAAAGTAAAAATTAATGGCCTCGAATTTTGTAGTTTTTTTCCCATTCCCACAATAAGGTAGGTAGGTACAATTAAAAGTCAAGGAGTAAATTTTATACGATTTTACTATACTTATAGGTCTACAATATAATTCGATGATTACTTATAAATAAAATTTCCTTACTATTAGTCTGGTCTCAGCCTCATGTTTCTCAGAAGACATAAATCTCTAGCAGTATCCTTTCTGCCGTAAGGACTAGACAAATCATACAATCTAAGGATCAAGCTGATATTAAAACTATCTGGCAGAGCCTTTATTAAAGTAGGAACAAGTTCATTTGACATCTTCTGTAGAATCACTTGCGATCTTTCGTGTCCACAACGTACTACATAGACCAAGAATTCGAGTATGAACTGAGTCTGCGGTGTTACGTCACCATTCTTGCCAGCTAACTGGGAAAACGAAACGAATAGCGTTTCTAAAGCTGATAGAAGGGGTTCTTTCAATACAACCCCGGCGGCATTAGAACTTTGCGAGTAGTAGCTGCTTCCATCAGAAGAGTTATCGTTCAAACGTCGAAGCTTGTTACTTGAAATATTATCTAAATCATCAGCGTCATCGTGTCTTCGTTTCCTGCTAGACTGAGTTCGATTGCAGTTGCTAGCTTCAAGAGCAGCGTAAATACAGTACACGGATAGCTTAGCCAACGTCGCACATTGTGGCTCTACCAGCTCTTCGCACAGCTTAGCATTATACAAATACTGTGGTAGCACGTGTGATATCAACGCTTCTGTGCATTTCTCTATGTCCAAATGAAACATCGCTAGGACTATGTCGACAGTTCTGTCGAGATCCTCTTGATAGCGGTACTTCAGAGTTTCTTTCACTAAATTCGTGACGAACCAAACTGGTCCAGTTGTGTTGAGAAGGCTTTCAATAATGTGAGTAGCGTCAATGTGTAGGTACCCTCGGCTTTTAATGTCGTCCCAGACAGTATGCAGTTGCTCTAAGATTGGTTGACGAGAAATAATGCTATGAGAGAGAATGATTGGTTTAAATTTTGGAACTGATGGTGGATGAATATCTCTCTGCATTTTCCTTATAATCTGATACATAAGAGCCGCGCGCTCTTTGAAGTTATCGATCTGGATCTCAAGTTCAGTCAGAGGGTTCAAAAACTGCTGGACCATGTTCATAGGTTTCATAACAGCATCTTGATGAACGACATTGACGTACGAGCAGAGCCACACGGAAGCACAGACACTCAAGGAAGCCATTTTTTGCCGCAATGAATCCAGCATACGCTTTACATCCACAGCCGAAAGTGAACCTTGTTCCCAAGCGTATAAGATTTCTTTGATGGCCCCACTTACATTCATGCAGAGATCTTGGGGTTTCATGCTTAAATTTTTGAAGTCAAACTCAGGAGAGCTTAATGTGTGGATAATGTAGTCTATGACTTGGGGTTCACATTTCTGTAAGATTTGTTCTGGAGACTTATAAACACCTTTGTGGGGCATGCACTCCCGGACCCACTTGTCAAAGAATGAATCTCCATTGTCCTCTAGTACTGCATCAGGCCCATAGTCTTGGACTATTGAGCAGAGGATCAAAAATGAGATGTCAAAAATGTAGGCCTTTGTTGGGGAAGCTCCTTTTTCGCTGGCAGCAATCAGTGCAAAGTCATTAAACTTGATTAGTCTTGAAACAAATAGTTTTAATTTGCCTTCTACTGTAGCAACAGCCAGGATTGTATCTAGCGTTGTTCCTCCGACTATCTGACAAAGCATGGCATACAAAGACTCCTGAGTTTTATGGAAGTCCCCACCCATGGTTTTCAAGATTCCTGTGAGGGTAGGCTCGGCTCTAGTGATGAATGAGGGCACTGATCCTTGCAGACCAGTAGGTTCCAGCTTCTGCAGCTTAATTTGGTTTTTGGTTTCTCTTTTCTGTTGGAAATATGCCAGATGACTTTCAGAAACTACATTGAGTTTCAGCAGTGGTTCAAGTAGTGATACAATGCTATTACAAGAGTTCTTAGTATCAACAACATCTAGTAATGGAGTCGCCTGTAACAGTTTCTCAAAGGCTTCAATTATCTCAACTGAATATTCTGCTTCCTTATTAGCTATCCCACAAGTGTTGTGAATGTAGTGCAAAACTTGTGGTATTTTTAGGAAGGTGAATGCAGCCCATAGTGCTTGCTTCGATGCATCTTTGCTGGAGTCGTTGAGGGATATGAAGCATGATCGGATTAGCTCACAGTACAACCGTGGTAATGAGTAGTTTTTTATCCGATGGACCATAAGCAGCTGGCTTGAAAGTTGTTGCATATCCGCACTAGGATTCGACAGTACATTGACAGTAATAAGCGCTTGTAAGCAGTGTGTCACAGGCTCTGCTATATTATTCATGGGAGCAACTTTATCAACATCCATGAGGCAGATCTTTTGTATAGTTTCATGAATGGTGACAGGAGCTTTGAACTGAGTATTCATCATCATAAAAGCCTGAATTTCTTTACATTTCTTATTCACTTCTACATACTCTTCGGGATCATTCTGCTTAGCTAGATAAAACATGGCCAGGAGGAAATCTGAGCTCACTATCTGATTGAGTAGAATAGTTGACTTTTCTAAGATCTCCTGGCTTTGAATAGGATTTGGTGATGGCTTGCTGATGCAATGATGATACACTTGTAACAGCCATAAGATAATTGAAGAAACTGCGTAAGTGAGAGTTTCTTCTTCAAGTTTTCCTCGGCAAGTGATACTGTCTAAAAAGCTCTCAAGGAATTCTAAGAGGCTACTCACGCAGTGGGGTTTCTGAAAAGCGTCGAATTTCGCGATTCTCTGAAGGACGGCTGCGTAGGAGACCAGGTGAGAAGCCAGCGAATGCTTTAGGTAAGAGATAACTAACTGGTTTGCACCGCAGCCTACCATGGCTTGCTGGAGAATGCAATCTGCGAGGTTATACAAGTCGCCGCTCACTCCTCTCGGTAGAATAGTCTTGATGTTGATTCCCCATTGAATATCAGTCCATCGCTCTCTCCAAGCTTTGAGGATGAGCGCTTTTAGAGAGCTAGTTTTACTGGTGATCTTTGATGCGTCCATGGCTGTACTCGCCGTGTTTTATAATTGGATTTCGAGTGGATAGTTCAGTAACAGAACATTCCAGAGTTATCACGGCACATTACAACAATGTTTTTTATTCACTTTGCAGCGACTATTGGCATTTAGGTATCAGTTTGTACACAATTTCACGAAAAATCGTCTTTCGTCCGCGTCACGTCAATAAACAATTGGCAGTTTTCAACTGCATTCTTCCATTCCATACTAAAATTAAATGTCAAAAATTATGCTCATTGATTGGATGTTATTGGTTGACAAACATTACGTATAGGAAAACAGACTTGTAACGCTCCGTTACCTAATAATTTTAAGTTGATAAATACTCAAAAATACTTATTTCATAGTTTTTACTACTATTTAAATTCTAAAACTTTAATTAATTTGAACAATAGCTTAGTTATTTGTACAAATATAGCTTACAAGGAATTCATAATTCAGTTTTAACAATGAAAAGAAGGTTACACGTGCAATACGTAGAACGAATCGTAGCTTACGTCTACTATAAAAAAGTTTACTAAAGGAAACGTCAAAAAACATAACCTCAAGATTTGTTTACAAACATTGTGCGGTCGAAAGTTTCAAATATAAATAAAATGAGTTTTAAAAATTACAAGGATGTAATAGAAGAGGGTGATACAGTGATTCTGTACATCAGCAATAACCTGTACGCTCTGGACGTAACCAATGAAATCAAAAACAAGAAAGGTGAAATGGTTGAGCATGTTTTTCAGACAACTTACGGCGCTTTGAAAGTTAAAAACTTGATTGGCACTGAATTTGGAAGCCGGGTAAGTTCTTCTGACACTCCTTAGACAAAATAATACTGAAGGCTCTCATACATTTCATCTTTTCAGTCATAAATTTGAAATTCTTTTACTTTTCTTTGTAGGTGGAGTTGTCGAAAGGTTGGGGTCACGTTCTACAACCGACTCCTGAATTATGGTCGCTGACACTTCCCCACCGCACTCAGATTATCTACTCACCAGATATTAGCATGATACTCCTGCAACTTGACTTGGTTCCAGGTTCTGTTGTTATCGAAGCAGGTTTGTAATCCTAAGAAATAATTTTATGAATAAAGAAAGATCCCAATATTCTCCAATTGAAACAGTTGTGAAGTCTGAAATTAAAATTTAAAATAGTTTAGCTACCTACTACCTAACTGCAAACTGTTGTAATCTAGAGGTAGCTCAACAATCTTGCTAGCTTATTTAAATTTATCTCATATATATTATCTCACTGAGTAGTTGGTTAGAACAGATGATAGAAAATCTAAAAGTCCAAACGTGGAATTATGCAGCTTAAATCTAACATTTACTGTAATTGATAGGTACAGGCAGCGGATCCCTAACTCATGCATTGGTCCGTCGAGTGAAACCTCATGGGCATGTGCACACCTTCGACTTCCATGAACATAGATCTAAACTGGCACAACAAGAGTTCACTGAACATGGAATAGGTGAATTTGTTACTGTAAGTCACAACATAGTCATCATGCCTATATTTTATTAATCTCTGCCCGTGGCTTTCCATGCATTGTTACCACAGAAGCGATTGTTACTATGGAAGCATTTAATAGAGTAAAGTTACTTCTATCCCACGTTTATGTTTGATTCCAGGCTTAAAGCTACATCTTTGCAAAATTTCAGCTGGTTTGTTCAGTACTTGCAATACCGATGCAATGCCGAATGTACATTATATTGTAATAAGTGTATCAGTTAAATGTAAAGGTAGTACCCATAACACAAGCTCTGCATGGCTTGGGACTAGTCCAGCATTATTTACTTATAAATATTTTATTTCAAATTTATTATTTAACGTTGTTTTGACATAACAAACCTAACAGGCGAAACACAGAGACGTCCTGCAAGACGGCTTTGGTAATGAATTGGAAGGCAAAGCGGATGCTGTATTCCTGGACCTGCCCAGCCCATGGATCGGCGTGGTTCATGCTGTGCTCGCCTTGAAAGATGCTGGTATGTCGACTCCCTTTTTATAAGCCCTGTTCATCCCACTGTAAGGCTCTCCATTATTGTCTTTAAAGCTGGGCATTTTGAGACACTGCCGTCTAATCAGCCAGGAAATCAGTAGGTACGCACAAGTAGGTATACTATCTGAACGAACTACTAGATCATTCCAGTTTTTTAATCTGATTTTTAACATCATGAAATAGTAGGCGCAATGTAATTACGTCATACGGCTGTGTAAACTAAAAAGTATCAACTGTCCTCAGCAACATCAGCGCATTGGTTTAGGTACCTGCACAGCCAACTGACGTCATGACCACAGCAATAATATCGCGTCCACTGCGTCCAGCGTTTTCGTCAAATTATGTGAGCAATTTGAAAATGAAAATTTCAATTTTTTTTTATGGCAAATTATTTCATTATATCGATTGAATACTTTTTTACACAATACCTATCCACATAGGTACCTTTAGCCGGAAATACAAATGCCTGTAGCAGTAGCAGGCATACTTGCATGACAGCCTTTGTTGAATAAAGTGAATAACAAATTTTTTGTTTGTTTTATCTTCTTTCTTCGTTACTGAGACTCCGCGCTGTCCGTCTGTCCGTCACCAGGCTGTATCAGATCAGATGAACAGTGATAGTTAGTTGAAATTTTCACAGATGATGTATTTCTGTTCCCGGTATAAAACAAATACTAAAAAACAGAATAAAATAAATATTTAAGGAGGCTCCCATACAGCAAACGTGATTTTTTTGCCGTTTTATAGATAATGACACGGAACACTTCGTGCGCGAGTCTGACTTGCACTTGGCCGGTTTTTATAATGTTTCTTGTACACTGACATAATATTGTTATGTGTCGTTTTATGTGTTATGTCTATTAAAATTTTCTTTTTTCTAATAATGCGTCGAGCCCGTAAATTTCTGGCTGGGTGCCGAAACGCCATTTGTTATCTTTTGGAAATGTATATGCATAATATCGACAATTTATAGTTTTTTTCTAAAAGCCAACTGGTTTCTTGAACCAACAACGTTTAAAACAACTCTAAGACCACTTCGCTCATTACCTTCTCTATGCTACCTTATAATAAATCTAATTACGAACGATTACTATGTCCAAGCCATGCTTAACAAATCCATTATATGTCAAATAAACCAACTGGTAACACATGAGGCAAACCAGGATTTACTGCTCATTATCTTATTGCATCAGTAGGTACCTATAGGTAAGATAGTAGAATGCTGACTTTAAGCCAAGGATCTTGTAGCCAAGGATCTTGTGTAGAACTAGTAAATTATTAGACTGGCTGTGCTGATTCGAAAATTCTTCTTCTTCAACTTCTTCTTGTTTTTGCTGCTATTACCCCGCCTTGAAAATGATAAGAACTAGAACAAAATGACTCTAGAAGTCTTTTGGGTATGCAAACAAAAACCTCAAACGATTTGACTTCGAATCATAATATTAACACACCGTTAGGGTTCGCCCCGGCTTCGCATGCCTATGTTACTCAGTGATGATAATGTAGCTTTCTAACGGCAAACGATTTTTTGAAATCGGTCCATTATTTTTTAAGTTTATTCGTTACATACAAAAATACAAATCTTTACTCTTTATAATATTAGTGTAGATTCACTGCCCAGCCTGGCAGTGACCCGCAGGGGGCGCGTCGCCGCCGCCGCCGCAAGGGGCTGCTGGGAGATGTGTGCCTCTTGGGCCATATAAATGCTAAAACGGCTACACCAATTTTCATTAAACATAGCTATGTAGACTTTCAGTAAAGCCACCTTCCAGTTCAAAAAAACTTATCTTAATTTGGTTCATCCGTTTTAGAGCTGCGATGGCACAAAGATCATACACATGACACTTAAAACTTGCAACACGTTTTTTGCGTCCAGGATGAAAACTGTATTGGAATTTCTAAATTTTTCTAGTTCTATGTTCGACAAATAATCGATAAATCGATTGCAATCGGATAGCCGCGACGATTATTCAGATCCCCTTGTAAATTATTCGGTTCTATTCATTAATCGGGCTGTTGATACCATTGTATCGATTGCTGATTTGAAAAGTCTTATTAGTTAGGTCTGGTATACGTATGGGTTTATTATTATTAAATTGAATTGTTAATTGTTATTTCCTTCGATGAAAGTAAAAAAAGGAAGATGAGGCACTATTACCATCTCGAAAGTGTATGGCTCAAGTCAGGTCCAACTATGAGTGAGTGAGCGCTGGTAGAACGTACCGTGAAAAGGTCCTAGCTTGGTTGTGGGGTGCTGATTACTTCTATTAATATCAAATAAAAGAAATATTTGCGTGCGCAGTGGTTCACGGTTTTTATTGAAAAAAAAAGAAAGATTGATGAACGAAATGAACACAAGAATGAATGCATGAATGAATGGTATTACAGATAAAAAATAAAATTAATGTTTCAACATATTCCCCTAACAGAAAGAAAATGGCTGACAAAGCATGACATGTTTAGCATTAAACAGTTAGAATAAATCTTTATCAACGAAACAGTTTTTATCTTAACCTAGAAAGTACAAATTCCTTATCATTTACTTATATAATATTAACGATAGCTTTTTGAGAGGACTGTATATTTTTAAATCGATACTACACTAAGAAATGACAGAGGAACAGTGTCCATTTGTTTTAACATTCATCAAAGCTAATAAATTTAGAACAATGTGTGATACATTAAAGCTTTTTAGAACTTAAGAATCAACAATTATGCCTTTTGAGCATTTAGCAACATACTTATACTATAATTCTGTGAGGCATATACTAACAGTAATGACTTATACATAAACAAAGCATACATGATGCTATCATAATACACAGCTACATATTTACATACAAGGTTAGGAATATTATACAATTATTCCAGCTTAAGATACCTACAATATTATAATAATTATGCACTACCCTTATATTATAACCTAATCTATAGGCAAAATGCATATTTTGGTAATAGAAGTTTTATGGAGATTTCCATTAGCTTTCTTAACTTGTAAGGCTCTTACAAGGCCGTCTGAGCCTTCATATACCTGGGTTACTCTAGCCATAGGCCAAGTCATTGGCGGAGTATCTAGCTCACGCAGAATAACCAAGTCACCTACTTTAACATTTGGTACACTATCCTTCCATTTAGGGCGATTTTGTAAAACATTTAAATATTGTTTAGACCAATATCTCCAGAAATGTTGCTTGAGTGCAGTACATTTTTGCCAAAATTTAAGTCTATTGTCCGGTAAATTGGTGACATCTTGTTCTGGCAGGCAATTTAAAGGAGCACCAGTGAGAAAATGCCCTGGCGTAAGGTATGAAAGGTCCTCAATGTCAGATGACATAGGGGTCATTGGCCTCGAGTTCAAGATGCCTTCAATTTGCACGAGTACAGTATAAAGTTGTTCATATGTCAACACATGAGAGCCTAGTACTCTTTTCAAATGATGTTTTACACTTTTAACTGCGGATTCCCAAAGTCCGGCAAATACAGGTGAATAGCTGGGAATGAAATGGAACTTTATGCCTAACCTAGCGGCCTCACTTTGAACCTGTGTTTGATGACATTTTGAAGTGTTTAATTTATATAGTTCAGTCAGCTGAGTGCTGGCTGCCTTAAAAGTACCTGCGTTATCACAATATACATCAGTTGGCACATTGCGCCTTGAAATAAACCGTTTGAAGCTTGATAGAAAGGTATCTGTCTCTAGATTGGAGACCAACTCAATATGAATCGCCTTTGTTACAAAGCATACATAAACACAGATGTAGCCTTTAGTTGTGATTGAGCTTCTCACTCTTGATTGCTTAACTGGTACTGGACCAGCAAAGTCAATACCTACTTTCATGAAACATCTGTTTTTATTTACACGGTCACAGGGTAAGGACCCCATTAATTGCTTAGCAGTTATACCTTTGTGCCTAAAACATATTGCACATTTATATACAAATTTCTTGACCAATCTAAGACCATTTACTATCCAATAGCGTTGTTGGAGGCTGCTGAGGACAAGTTTTTGACCTGCATGAAATAGCTTCAAGTGCTCATTTTGAACAATAAGCTGAGTAACTATTGATTCCTTTGGTAAGATTATCTGGTGTCTTTGACTGTATGGTAGGGAAGAATGCTGTAACCTACCGCCTACTCTGAGGATGCCCCCAGCATCAATGAATGGGTTCAAAGATTTTAAGTAGGAAGATACCTGCTTACCTGCCCTCAACAAAGTTAGATCTTGTGTAAGATATTTTGTTTGCTCATTTTTGATGAACAAGTGCAATGCATGGCTTGCCTCTGTATATGTCACAAAGTTTTCCCTTACCTTAGTGGAACCTGGCCTAGCATTCTTGCAAAATCTAATTACATAAGAAAGAACATTTACTGCCTTATTTATGTTGGAATATTTCTCTATAAGAGAGCTTAAAAATGTCTGTGGTTTGTCTTGAGATGCTGCGCAAACAGACTCATTTTCTTTGTAACCTTTGACCTCCGGTAAGTCCTGAGGTTTGTCATAGCTGTAGCTAGTAATTATGTAATCTATGTTACATAAAAAGGATGGCCCAGTCCACCACAGTTGGTTACCCTGCAGTTCAGTAGGTAAAACGCCTCTACTCAAACAATCTGCAGGATTCTGATCAGTTTTTATATAGGACCATTGGAATGATTTTGTGCATTCATTTATTATTCTGACTCTGTTAGCTACATATGCATTTAGCAACGCAGGATCAGTCTTTTGCCAAGCCAATACTACTTGAGAATCGCTAAATAAGTTCACGTCTTGGATTGTGACCTTTTTGCCTAATATATCGAATACCCTTGAGCTTAGCTTAGCTAAAAGCAGTGCGGCATTTAATTCTAGGCGTGGCACTGAAAGTTTCTTGGCCTTAGGGGCAATTCTTGATTTTGAACAGAGTAAAGATACTGATACCTTATCCTCATTGTCAATGACACGCAAATAGATCGCACAGCCGTAAGCTGTGATTGACGAGTCTGCAAATCCCACCAATTGAATCAATCTATTATTTACAGGGCAAACATTTCTACAAGATGTTATAGGCTCCATCAGTTGGAGGTCATTGTAAAATTGTACCCATTCCTTTTGTAAAACGGGAGGTGGATTTGAATCCCACCCTACATTATGCTGCCATAGCTTTTGCATTATTATCTTGGCTTGAACAAAGACTGGCCCAGCAATGCCCAAAGAGTCATAGAATTGACTTACATAACTCAAAATTTGTCTTTTGGTTTTAGGAATTTCATTACATGGAGGGCATGATATAATAAATGAATCACTATGAATATCAAACTTCAAATCTAAGGTTTTTATATCCTTGATTAGCTCTATGTCCCCAAAACTCTGCTGTTGTTCAGGAATGTCGTCTAAAATCAACTTGTGATTAGCTGCCCATTTGTGCAAATCAAAACTACCTTTTTTTAGTAAGTCGGTTAATTGTGTTTTGGTTTCTATAATATTAGACAAGCTATCATCAGTGTGTAGAATATCATCCACATAAGTGGAGTTCAGCAGAATTTTTTTTTTTTTTTTTTTTAGTAAGTAGGTTAATTGTGTTTTGGTTTCTATAATATTAGACAAGCTATCATCAGTGTGTAGAATATCATCCACATAAGTGGAGTTCAGCAGAACTGGGGCGGCAAGTGGGTACTGATCCCCATACCTATGAACTAGTTCTAGTAAGCACCTGGTTGCTAGCCAGGACGAGCTTTTTAAACCATAGCTAATGGTTGAGAGTTGGATGCATTTGATTTGCTCATCTGGGCTGCTCCGCCACAGCAGATTCATTAAATATCTCTGACTTGGGTCTATAAGAATATTGCGGAACATACGCCTGATATCGCACACAAAGAAATACTTGTGAAGCCTAAATAACAATAGGATGTCAAACAATTCTTGTTGGACTATAGGTCCATTTAACATCAAATCATTTAATGAGATTTTGTTACTTGTCTTCATTGAACCATCGAACACAGTTCGAAGTTTTGTTGTGACTGCATCCTGCTTTATGACTGCATGATGAGCAAAGAAATAGATTGGATCTTTTGAAAGATCATAGAGAGTAATGTCTACATATGAAGCATGACCTAAATCAAGATATTCCTGAATAAAGTTTTTGTACTCCCTATTTAGTTCTTTGTCCTTAAGCAGCCTTTTTTCTAGATTTAAAAATCTTTTTAGTGCCAGTCCTAATGAGTCTCCTAAAATATTGTTCATATCACTAAGTGGAATTTTCAAAGGCATTGATACCTCAAATCTATTGTTCTCTAATTTGACAGTTTCTGTAAAATATTTTTCACAGTATTGTTGCTCAGATGTATGTTCAGCATATGTCTGTGGGACCTTTTCAGTTTCCCAAAATTTGACTATTGTGTTACTTATGTTAGATTCACATTCCTGGCAGAAGAGGCTAACAGCAGAGTTGGGACTAGAGTTTGAGGTGCTACCAGCTATTATGTAACCAAACAGGGTATTGACAAGTCTGGGTTGCGCAGCATCTTCATTGCCTAGTATCTTCTCTGACAGCTCATCCCGCGGTAACAGCGCCTGGAAAAATACATCAGCACCGAGTAAGATATCTATGTCACTTGTGATGTGAAAGGAGTCATCGGCGAACCTTATACCTTTGGGTATTTTAATTTTTGATAAGTCTATAGGACTTTGGGGTAATCTTGATGTAATTTGATCCACTACCAGTAAATTGACCCTTGCCTTATATGGGTAAACACATGAGAAGACATCCAAATGAATGGCATGTTGAATAGACCTCTCTGTATTGGCTATGCCAACTACATTGGTGTTGTTGGACAATAGCGGTCTACCTAACTCTCTTGCAACGCCAGAGGTTATAAAGGAGGATTGGCTAGCGGAGTCTAATAATGCTTTGACGATGATCTCTTTGCCATTTTGTGAGATGAGCTTGACCTTTGCTGTGGGCAAAATAACTTGAGTTGATCGGCCCTGGCTATATGCACTAGAATTAGTCACCGAGGACACATTGGGTACCTCACTCTCTAATGCACTAGAGTTATTTACTGAGGCAACATTGGGCTCCTTACTCTCCATGTGCAGCAAAGTATTGTGGCCCTCCTTACATTTTTGACATTTAAAATGGAATTTACATTTGTTTGCATGACTATTGAGACATATTTTACACAGTTTTTTACCTTTAACGAATACCATCCTTTCTTCAACAGTCGCTAGCATAAAGCTAGGACAGGAGAAAATCTTGTGGTTCGCCTTACCACAGAAGTTACATTGCTTAGAATCAGCTGTTGAAGCGGCAGCAACCACCCTCGTCGACTCCTTGATGCTTCTTCCACCTTCATTATTCTCTAAGGCCAAAGCACGCCCCTCTAAAAATTGCAAAAGCTGAATTAAAGTGGGTTGCAAGCATGGTTGCCCTGTTGTTTGATTTAGCGCCAGGTGATAAGCATAAGAGGTGGTAGGGTCAAGTTTCCTAACAAGGAGACAAATAAGTATACTATCCCACGAGTCAATGGCCTCTCCCAAGTTTTTTAATGCAGCAATATGCTGTTTAGTGTTGGAGATCAATGATCTCAGGGCAGCGGCTGTGTTTTTGGCGCAGGATGGCATATCTAATATGGCACAAAGATGTTCGTTTACAATTTTAAACTTATTGTTATATCGTTCTGCAAGTATCTGTAAGGCTTCCACATAACTGGTACCTAGAATAGGTAGATTCTTCACCAGGTCATAGGGCTCTCCTTTTAAAAACCCCCTGAGGTACATAAATTTTTGGATGTCACAGAGGTTATGGTCGTTGTGAATATAAGCATTGAACAATTCAATAAATGGCTGATATTCAGAGTATTTTCCCTCAAAAGGCTGTATGCTTACGTGCGGTAATTTAATTTTAGCGACAGAAGTAGTAGCAGGCGTGCTTTGTGCCGTTGCCGGCTTCATTGACTCTTCGAGCTCTTCGATGCGGGTGCGCAAGGCAGCCATACACTCAAAGCAGCATGCTTCCGTAGACGTAGGGTCTTCGGCGTGCTCACCTAATTCAAGATTATATTGTTCGTACTTACCAAAAGAATCAATAACTCGTTCTTCCAACGTTTTGAGCATAGCTATGGAATCCTGTGCAATCGTGCCCGCGTTTATTTTTGTATAAATACGGGTCAGCGAGCCCTTCATGTACCCACGACGTGCAACAAGGGCTGCCATGCCTTCGGCAGCCTCCAACTCATCCGTTTTGGACATGGCGAATATTGATGTGATGACGCAACGCTATTGTGAAATTACAATGATTAGATATAACCCTACAGTACAATACAGCTAAATTACACGCAAACACTTAGAATCCGTAAAATACCTGTTGATTTTGACAAAATAACCACTTCTGTTCTCAAAATGTTTCGTAA
Organism: Eupithecia exiguata; assembly: GCA_947086465.1. Taxonomy (NCBI): domain Eukaryota; kingdom Metazoa; phylum Arthropoda; class Insecta; order Lepidoptera; family Geometridae; genus Eupithecia; species Eupithecia exiguata. Next base: position 4,857,807 of record OX352246.1, read on the forward strand.
AATTTTCTTCTTTTATTGCAAACAAAATGGCGATATCGATCGTCCAAACGAAAAAATGATTTTCCCAAACGCAACGCACACTACACTGGATAAACACAGATGTCGCCGCGTACGCTCGTTGTTGCTCCCGAGTCGGTAACCGACCGTGCTCGTAAACAGTGAAGTTAGCCTCTGCCGCCTCTGCCGGAGTTGACGTCACGGGGTCTCGCTGCTTGGATTGGTCGAAGTTACGTGTTGGCTGGCGTCTGTCACTTTGCGACAGACCTACAGCGAACTTCGCTCCACTCACCACCGACCCGATGATGCGCGAGCGCGATCCGTCTATGGCCTCCGATCGTCTCCGAAAGCCTCCGATGTCCGTCCGAGTAAGAAAAAGATGGCTGCTCCCTCCCGGCGTTTGCACGGCAAGCTCAATGGCTTTGCGCTGAACTTCTTGCACTGGCCCGATGCAAACCTCCACTTGTACCAGGTTCCTCTGCCGGCGAAGGACCATGAAAAGGTCCTAGCTTGGTTGTGGGGTGCTGATTACTTCTATTAATATCAAATAAAAGAAATATTTGCGTGCGCAGTGGTTCACGGTTTTTATTGAAAAAAAAAGAAAGATTGATGAACGAAATGAACACAAGAATGAATGCATGAATGAATGGTATTACAGATAAAAAATAAAATTAATGTTTCAACATACCGTATCTTCCTTTTTTTTACTTTTATCGAAGGTTATTTCTTTATATAGTTCTAACCCACCAACACTATATCAATATCAATGTTCAGCTATTTTTGTCCTTTCCCTAAAAAAGGAAGCTATAAAGCTTAAACCAAGTTTGTAAAATTATCCTGCTTGACAATTTGTCGTCAAATGTAAAAGCTTCTGTGGCTGAAATCGACTTGAAAACATTATCAAATCATCGAGATAAATATAATTATACAAAAAAAACACTTCAAATTCAACAAATATTTATGACTTACAATCTTATTTTATAGTCTGGTGCTTGTTACCAAGAACAGCCAGATAAGTAATCAATAAGTCATTGTTTTACGAAACCCTAGATAAAATAATACCGAATGCGAACTCTAAATCAATTAATAATAAAACCGTTTATCTAAATCACGGAAACACTAAATCATTTGCCTAATTGGTTGCTAATAACCAGCAGTGGTTGATATCATCAGCGTCACCTACCATTGTTACAGCAGTACCTTTCAGATCTTGAAAGTATAGCTCCATTGTCAACTCGATATATTTATGGGTGGTTATAGACCATTGGCTTCTATCCGCGGCTTGGCGGTTGCTTCACGAAGATATCGTGTGAACTAAAGAACTTCGCGTCACCGAATAGTCAAATATCTTAGTTAAAGAAATGAGCGAGGGGAAAACCATATCTATGATTACATCGAATCTACAGCGGGCACATTGGAAGAGGAGAACATATCAGGCTCACTACTATACTGCTACACTACTAGACACACTGTCTGTCACCAGGCTGTACCTGACAGACAAACAGACAGACAGACAGACGGGCGGATAGCGGAGTCTTAGTAATGGAGTCCTGTTTCACCCTTTGGGATACGGAACCCTAAAAATCACAAGTTACAGCGCGTCTAAGTTTGGGAGCGGGGCTCGTGCTCATAAAACGGGTGTCAAGCCAGCAACAAATAGAGACTTGAGATTCGTCAGTACATAATTATTAATTCATCTACGAGTAAGTAACGATACTTACATAAAATGTTTCCATATTGCTAAAACTAACTGGCCTTTAAATGCCTATGGACCGTTTAGTAAATGTTTCCGAAAGTTAATATTCCTTTCTCCTCAAACATCTTCAAGTCTTCAGAATAATAAATACGTACTCTACCAACCTCCGACCAGGTGGCATGACGATTTGCGAAAGACTGGGCAAATAGGTCATATGTAAATATGGCCTATTTGCTACAAACTCTTTTGATTCTTTTCTTCTTTTGATAGCACAGTTATCCAATCATGCTGTAACAAAAACAGATTGAAAAAAATCCTTGATTTGTAACCTTGGCATCGAAAAGAATGGACAAAGGTAAAAAAAGATGAAAATTGAGAAAAAGTCCAATAACTCGAAAACCGTGAGACTTTTACTGGGTACAATTTTTTATTTTCTGAACAGTGCTGATACCTCCTACCCGTAGTTAAAGGCTTGGCCACTCTTTACGCCACACCCTGTATACCTTCAAAGCGTCCCATATTACATTGCTTTGATTCCCATAGCTTGCTCATTACCTCTGCTAGTCCCTTAGTTCGCCATATTAGCACAGATGGTTTAATAGTTACTTCGGTATTAGTCCATGGTCGTCAGTTAATACAACATAACTACGCTATTATGTGGTCAATAGCGGATAATCGGTGTATTTCAAACATATTATACCAACGAATTACGTACATATTCTATGGAAACCTATGAGGCAACATCATTTTTGCTGGATTTTGCTAATGATGGTATACGTTCTTAAAAGATGCTTAGTTTCTGGAACTTCGTGATACATCGTTGGCCACATCGTCACTTTTCATCAGGTGAGAATGTCGTCAAACGAAGGCCTATCGACTGTTAAAAATTCGGTTCATTGTTTTTTTGTTGGAAAAATCATGATTATCTAGCTCTGAGCTAAAGAAAGTTTGTATTATGGGTAAAATGATAAACATAATACAATACATACACAGATAGAATTTTTTTATTTTATGAATATAGAAATTACGCAGCACACCCGGAACACATATTTTTTTAGATCATACAAAAACTTGATCAATGGCGGGAATCGAACCCACAACCTCCTGAGTCGCAGGCGTACCTTCGCCCGCCGCGCCACATCATTCTAAATCTCTCAAAATCTCTTTACTAACACCGTAACGAAAGGTTCGTTCCGGATGTTGTGGTACTATATGTATTGTGTAGTTCCTTGTCCAAATACGTCCCGTTTATAAATGGTTCGAGTCAGCCCTTGCGGGTTACAATAGAAGGCAATAATGAAGAAAGATGTATATGGTATTCATCTCGAAATCATATTTTGAAGATGTGCTCCTTAAGAGTTTGTTAGAGAGTTGGATTTTTGGTTGTCGTGGCTTTGCGGTAGACAGAGTTTTTGTTTTCAATCTTGTGTAGTCCTGTCTTGCAGGAGGCCAATATTTGGTCATTTCTTTTAAAAAAACGACACGTGCATAGCTTTTTTATTGCGATTATTTTATTGTGATTTTGGGATACAAAAACATCTAACTAAAACTTCATACTTCAATCTGATACCAGCGTGATGAACTATTATGTACTAGGTACTTAATAAATTTGTAAATATGTAGGTACCTACTTGTACCTTGTGACATGTAAGAAAACTTTCTTATAAATAAAAAACTGAACGGAACTGATGTCGTGATACCATTTTGATTAGACAGACACGTGTAGTGCTCTAAAATATATTGTTTTGTAAAATTCTCTCAAACATGCCCCATTAGGATGACTCTGCAAAGGCACAAAGGGCGCAATTTTTCACCGAAAGATAACGTCCACCTAAGACAGTTGAGCAAAAGGGGCTGTCCTATTACAGTTTCTCTCGTGTCTCATAAGACCACCATGGAAGAGGCTCTTGTTTCTTAGATATGTCATGTTTAGTCGGACGTTTGTTAATGGTTAGATTGTGGCCACTCACTGCAATGGTGTTGGCGAAATTTGCCTCTGACCTTTGCAGTGTTGTATCTTTTCAATTTACTGTGGGAATCCTTTGTAGACTTCTCCAAATGTATTCGAACTTCTCAACATAATCACTGTTAACTTTCGGGCTGAATGCTTTGAGAATTTTCCAACATTATTTATTGTGTATTAATTATTACATGTCGTTCTGCTATACCTTTTAACTTTGGTTTTACTGACTATTTTACTCATATTATGCTAATGCCTAAAGTGTTTACTTATTTTCCATTCAATAGCTATCATAACAATTACTAATTATATTTATTAATTATTATTATAACATTACCCATCTGACCATAACTTCCTATCTATCACAATAATCAGTTAATTGTATAGCAGTGTTCTTCTCAATAACTCCGTCATCAACACCCAATAAGGCTTAGGGATCATACACAGTATTACACAGTATCTTACATATTAACGAAGCATTTAATTTGATTAGCATTAACACCGACGATAGATTGATTAATGGTTACATCGTGTATGGAATTACAGGTATTTAATCAAAGGTTTAGGTTAAATTTAAACCATGACCTTAGATTGAATAACTTGCTACAGCAAGTACGCACTGTTTCTTTTAAAGCCATTTTCGGAACAAAAAGTTTACATAGTAAACGTATACAATACAAATCCTGTGATTGAATGATTGCTTATTGTTATTTATGTATGTTATAGGTATGTTTGAATGTTATTTCCATTTTTCGATGTAGGCAATATTTCAGTTTTAACAAGCATCGCATACCGATGAGCTTACTTCTCGTTAAAAATCCGTTATTTGACTATAAACTACTCAATATCTCACTCAGACTCAAAGTCGACACATCAATGATTCATCAACAAAACCGGGAATCGCATTTACATTGTATTATACAGAACCACACGAACAAGGATACAAATCTTATCAAATCAATGTTGATAAATTTATACGCTGACATGTTTCATTTGCTAACCAACTATGCTGATAAAGATCAGAACATTCAGAACTCAGTCATTGCATATATTACCTAAACCTACAATACAAATTACTGGACTATAATTGTTTTAATTCAATCACAATAACAGAAATCCAATCGAAATCCACGCATGATAAAGATCTCATATCCTTGTTACTTTCGTGGACATGAAATAGTTGTATGACACAACCTGTCCCCTCAGGCGTCTCATACAATGTTCTCAAACCAACTTCGAAATACCATAATATAAAATATATCTAAACCTTATTCACCTGTGATAAGAATAACTTTCGAATGAAATATACAATTACAGCAAAACCAATAGATCGGCACGTGCTACCGAAACACAAATTTACAAATGCAGTTGACGAAATATAGTTCGATGATATAGTTGGAATGTATAGAGATAGTTCTATAGTAAAATTAATTTGGTAAGTAGTTGCGCCACTAAATCAAATTGCACTCAATTAAGATAAAGCGCCTTGAACGACAGCTCTGGACAATAGTGCGTATGACTAATACAGCGTTTTGTTTAGCTAACTGAATTACAACGGATTGGGTGAATTGAATTCCTATCTATATATCAATCGATTAATTGCGTTATTTAATTATATGAATTAACAAATACTGCCCGTGCATACCTTACTTGGTCATAAATAGTAACTCTGATACCTCCTTGGTGCAAGTTAAAGCATTCTTGAGAATTTAGCTGTATGTCTGTTGTCAACCACATTGTGCCTAGGTATTTTTTTTGATACTACTAAGGCGCAAACAGGCTTGTGGCCTGCCTGATGCAAAGCGGTTACCGTAGCTTACACCTGCAATATCAAGGGTATCAGGGCCAACACTTTAAATATCTTAAAAGGCCTTTATGAAGAACCCCATGTTGTATTCCTGAGGAATAAAACCCCACGTGGTATTTCTGAGGGAATACAACATGGGGACCTAATTTTCACTGTCTCTCATCATCAGATCAAACCTTCCAAACAATGCATTACTTTGTTATAATTCAGCTTCTATTTATCCAAAATGTATTTAACGTCAGGCTAATTTTATCATTGCATATGGGTAAAATCACCTTCAAGCCTGCTGCGACAAATAGTCTAACAAATAAGGCACCTGCTCGAGAATTTTCTAAGTAAGATTTAGATAATCTTTACGGTGCAAATTCCAGAATACTAAACCTAGCTTATGTACAATACGGATCATTGATTTATTTATGATCAACAATAAATTTACGGCTTCTGTACTAACCTTTGTGCGCTAGTTGATTGCATTAATTAGTTTGAATTCCTGCTGTGAAATATTTTGACTTTGAATCACCTACGCATTTTGTTGGCAGGATTTAATTTTAATAACACAATGGCTACTTTGATTGCCAATAAATTATTATTAAATTTATCAAAGATCACTCTTAGAGCATGATAGTTTCAAAATCTACATAGTTGCCTTTAAGGTCGATCGCTTTTCTCTCAATTTTTGCAGTTAACCCTTAGAAACACGATACAGCATTTAGTTTAGTCTCTCATATTTGTTTCTTAAGACATAATAGGTATATAGCCTTTATAGAAGATCTCTTGAAAAGTATATTTCTTTCTGCTTGTTAACCTTCCTTATTATGGGTTCTATTTCTTGTAGTGTTATGTTGCTTTAAAACTTGCTCTCGATCAGCAAAAGCCCTCGGCTTATTACGTAACCCTCTTACGATAACAATACTCCCAATCATAACATATTATGATGAAATGATTTGTCCTTTTATAAGTCGAAATAGATTTCAAAAGATATTTGTGATTGTAAGTAATACTTCAACGTTTAGTATAACGTCGGCAAGCGTTTGAATTGTGCTATTTTGAGGAGAATCTACTTTGGTGGCCGTGGTTGTTGCTTGTCTGTATATCCTTATGAATTTTTTAAACTATGATTCTGTTAAAAAAAGTTATATGTCACGTTAGCGAACCTTCAGCCAAACAATTTGAAGATTAACCTAACCTAACCTCCCTGATTTTTAAAACCCTAGCTTTATGATATTCTCGGTAGATGATGCATATCTCGAAAAGCATATTCACCGTCTCGTTTGATTTGTTATTTTAAAGTCAATCTCATGTCAAAGATGTTGTGTCTTTTTAAATACTAGAGGGTTGACCTTGTCACTGTAAAAGATCATAAGAAGTAAATCAATCCCAATAACACATAAACATACACATAATAACATACATGTGATTATGTGACAATATCATATGATCACATCGTAAACCAAAAGCTTGTTACCGAACTGTTCAGCCGATCTTCAATTCAATAGTCAACCTATCTTGATTCCCGACCTGTCAGCATTCTCAGCTGCCTAGAAAGCCTGTAGTTCCCTATTAACATAACTCATTTTACAACAGCCCCGAGATAGGCTAAATAAACACGAGTATGACGTAGTATAGTATGTGACGTGGTGTGGAATGCCTCAGGGCGCGGCGAGTCAAGGCGAGAGGTCAGAGAGAAAGGAACGCCTGTCCAAGTAAATTTTACAGATATTAATAGCAATTAGCTAATGTCTTTAGTGGCCGTGAAATGGACCAGTTTGGGCACGTGTGTACTTTCAGTTGCGAGCTTATTTATAATTTGCCTCTACTCTGTCCAAACCTTTTGTCAGTTTAGGTACGAACCTGAATAAACATAACTAAAACCGATTTATTAATCGACTAGGAAAAAGGAGGCGGTCATACAGCCGAACATAGAACTAGGACGTCATAAAAAACTTACATGTATGCACAGATTACCCCCAAATGTATGTGTTTTTAGGGTTCCGTACCCAAAGGGTAAAATCGGGACCCTATTACTAAGACTTCGCTGTCCGTCTGTCCGCCTGTCACCAGGCTGTATCTCATGAACCGTGATAGTAAGTCAGTATAAAATAAATATTTAAGGGGGCTCCTATACAACAAACGTGATTTTTTTGCCGTTTTTATAGATAACGGTACGGAACCCTTCGTGCGCGAGTCCGACTCGCACTTAGCCTGTTTTATTTATGTATTTTCGTCACTAACCCCGTCATTTATGAACCGATTTGTTTGATTATTTTGCAGTAGTATAAAGAATGATCCCAAGGTAGTCCCAAAACAATCAAATTTTCTTTTCTTTATGGTGGTCAAACTATTCCTGATTAAGAATTCGACCATGTTTATTCCTTACAATTTTACTACAAATTATAATGACTAACAATACCGAGCTTTCAAATCTTTGTGCACATAAATTTCTCGCGTCTACTTCTACCGACCAATGATGATAACGATGGTAGTTCAGTTCATTACGAAGGTAATAAGCTGCGGTTAGCAAGCTCAAAGTTCGGCCCAAATGACATTGTGCTTTGATCTACTTCGAGACCAGTTTGGCTGGGCTGAGTAATGCGTTACTTGGCTGCTAGAACCTAGGCAACCTTAGGATACATGTACAACATAATGTTCTTATTCTTAGTGCTTCTTATTATAAGTATATGGATCGCAATAGAAATGCTAAAATGTTGATTCTCCGTCCGTTCAGATGGACAGTAAGCAAATCTTGAAAATTCAAGATTTTTGATCTTCAATGAAAAGTAGAGTTATTAATTTTTATAACTTAAATAAATAAATAATGCTGGACAATTCGCACAGCATTATCTAGCCCCAAGCTAAGCAGAGCTTGTGTTATGGGTACTAGATAACTGATATACATAATATAATACATTACATAGATAGATATTTTTTATTATACAAAGAAAACGACCAGAACACCCCGAACAAACATCTGCAGTCTGCAGATCGTATACACAATTGTCCCGAGGCGGGAATCAAACCCGCAACCTCTTGCGTCGCAGGCAGACCTTCGCCCACCGCGCCACAGAGCTCATCACTTACTATACTTTACTAACTTACTTGACTTTGTTACTTTAATTATTGGCAATGTGAATTGCATTTTCTACTATCACATCACACCAATTATTATAATTATAGCTGCAAATATTTAGATGGATGGATCGATGTTTGCTTGTTATTTAATCACGCCAAAACTACTAAACGGATTATGCCGAAATTTTGCATAGAACTTATCAGATCTAGACCTGGGATAACACAAAATGCTACCTTTTCCCATAAATTCCCATCGAATAGATCTAACCTACGAATAAATAATAAGATAAAGATAAAGATATATTTATTTGACTTAACAAGAACTGCACAGACAAACACAAACAAGATAGGTAAAATACAAAATTGAGGAGATGTTACATACGTAGATAGATGAGAGATGTATCAGCGAGAAGTGAATTAGTATGTAGGTACAGCAAAGAAAGAAAGACCAAAAAGCTTAGGTATACAGAACAAAAAATAGTTATAGGTAAAAAGAAACAGAATCCAAAACAGAAATAAAACTACAGAAAAATAATAATATAAGATGTAACCTTTAAACGTTTCCATACACAACCTGTGCGAAGTCACGGGGGGAAACTATTTATTTCATAAAAGCTCATGGAAGCTTTTGAACAACAGTTTCATTCTCAGTTTCTAATTTCTTTATTAACAAAGAAAATAACAATCAAACAACAGAAACAAATTAGAACTATTTTTTACCCGACTACCAACAGGGGAGGGTTATGAGGTTAGCACCCTATGTTTGTATGTTTGTATGTATGTGGCCGATTTCTTTGTTCCCACGTAGCGCTGAAACTACTGGTTCGATTTCAACAAATTATGTATCGATTGATTCGTCTCAATACCCCGATGGTTATAGGTTTTAGGGCTCAGACCCGAATAAGCCTTCAAAACGCGTATTAAAGTTTAGGTAGCCGCAGGCTGCAGGCCCCATAGAGAAAAATTACAATACCTACGACCTATTTTCATTTTCAACTCTATGCCTATCAAATATGACCGATACGTCATTCTATTTTGTCAATGTAAATGTTTCAAACTTTTATAACTTTCACGTAGTCGGGTTGTAGTTTTTAACTTTATCTTGTTACAATTGAAACGATTGAACTAACCGCAGACTGTAAACTGTACTTTAACTATTATTACTGTTATCAGTAAATACATTTTTAAAATTAATAAAGAAGCCATTTATTCTACTACCAAATATTACAAATAAAATAACAACTATAGCTATAACGACAGCCTTAATAGTAAACGCTTTATGACCAACGAACAACATCTATCTATCTATCTATACAGCAAGCTTTATTCACTTCTCATCATCATCATATCATCATCAGCCTATAGCAGTCCACTGCTGGACATAGGCCTCCCCTAATGAGCGCCATAGCGCCCTGTCTTCAGCTTGCCGCATCCAGCATCTGCCAGCAGCCTTTCGCAAATCGTCATCCCACCTGGTCGGAGGGCGTCCTACACTACTTTTGCCGAGTCGCGGTCTCCACTCAAGAACACGTTTACCCCAGCGGTTCTCGGTTCTTCTCGCGATATGGCCAGCCCACTGCCACTTCAGCTTGCTAATCCTTTGAGCTATTCACTTCTAACACATCATTATCATCCATCACCTCCTCTCCTCATCAACAAATTGAATACGACAAAAAACTATCACGTACGACTAATGTTATCGCATTAAATTCATTTATGCCAGCAATTAATTCGTATGTGAATGTTTTAAACGATGCTCTTGAGCGCCTCTAGGCGGTTTTCCAACAAATGCGTCTAGGCACGCTATGACTTGCGGGTTACCTGTTGTTATGAATCGCTGGGAATGTACCACATACCTTACGTATCTAATAATGGGGTTTACTAGGTTTTGCACACAGCTCTACTGCTGCAGGAGTTATTCTTATAGGGTTTATTATTTTTTAGCTTGGAGAGTTCTGCTTTAGGACAAAGGCTTCTGTTCCCTCCTTCCATTATTTTCGGTCTTCTACAAGTAGGGTTTAGTCCTTGTAGGTTGTCACAGAGAATTTGAGGTTAAGTCTTGGCCCTAAATAATATGGTGCCACTGAAAACCAGCGCTGCATTGGCACTCGTGTCAATAAAGCATTTAATGCTAAGGCAGGTAGCCTATTTGTGTTACATTTTATCTAACGATACAAAGAAACGAACAACGAGAACACAATATTATGAAACGCAAATAAACATTTCCTATTTCTTTTTCCAATTTAAATGTCTTAAATCCAGCCAGACCCACATGATTAGTACAGAACATTCTCTCCATGGACTACCCTCTCTCACCCCAATTTCTGTGGCTATCTCATTCTCTACCATTTCAAAATCTCATGCATGCTAACGCATCAAGGATAACTGTTGAATCATATAAAGTGGATATGCCGAAGACAAATCAGAAAATTTAGCGCTCCGTTGAAATATTTGGCAACTGTGATCTTTTTCGATTCCTTAGTGTCCTAAGTTTCATTGAATTCGAATTTAAGCTTATATAGCGCGGTTCTTCAGCGCGTCCGGAATGATCGCGAAGGCGCGGACGGACGGCTTCCATACATGCTTGCCAAAGAAAGTCGCCTCGTTGCTATACAGGTTGCACGGGAGTACCAACACCATCCTGAATCCATCCAATAGATGGGATAGGCCGTTCATAAGCACTGTAAACGAATAATGATAACATAGCTTCATCATCAAGCGATTGCAGTGTTTGAAATTATAATACTTATTACACGACTTATCATGACTACCACTAACATAAAAAATAAATCTTTTGACTAACATAATATGGACCTAAATTGGTTTTTGTGTTGTCTGACATAAATGAGAAAAATAAATTATAGGTAAACTTTAACACCGACAGACAAACACGGGCTGCAACTAATGTAAAATATATTACCTATGAGACTGTCGTACTAAACTGTTGTATCGCAAGTTAAAAGGTTGTAGGCAAATTGCTAAATAGAGGAGCTTTCGGTGTTCGTATGCGTGGTTATGGTGAATTATGTCTAACCGGTACCAATTATGGGAACAGCCCATACAAGTTATATATCTCTACACGCGCATGATTGGTTTTCAACGGAGTCAACTGCTACAAAACATCTGGTATACGAAATCGTTTTTTATGAGAAATCCCTTACATAATTTTCACTTGAAAATCATTGTGTCTCCCTCTGAGAATAAAAAGCTTTAAAGTAGAGAATATAAAGACTTTATCTCGATCAAAGCGACTATAGTCTATTTAGTCCATGATTATGTAATTATGCTTTCTAACGTGAAAAAATACCTACGTAAGTTTTGATAAGCGCCAAGCTCCAGCTTCTAAAACGGTGTTTGTGCATTCTAGGATTAAATATACACTAGTAATTGTACAAAACTAATGTTATTTAAGGTTTTATAAAGAATTTTCGAAATTGAGTCCATTCAATTTTGCCCTAAAATTAAGGGTTGGCTTACATAAATTCGCATAAAGCTGAAAATTGGTATAAACGTGAGGGACACCATAATAAACTTAATTTCCCCATACGTCCCATCCATTCCTCTTGTGGGAAAAAAAATCAATGTCAAAGTTCGCAAACAGGGCTTTTGCATAAACACTTTGACGCTAAGCTCACTAAAGCTCAAACAAGCTTGATAAATAAATTATCAAGTAATTAAATGTAAATAAATATCCTACATCCCCGTCATATCCACCATCTAACAAATATTTACACTGGCAACTTCTCCAGCTATAAAATACACAACCTTTAAATCGATAAAGGTTGAAATAAAGAACATCACTCTATTCAACGGGGAATTCACTTCATTATGGTACAACACGATGCTTACCATCACACTATACTGTAGCTTGGGTGAAACAGTTGGCATCCTATGAGTACCACTGAGGATGCAAAGTCCATGGTCTGGTAGTCTTATCTAACTGACACCTGAGCCCGGAGTTTGGTTACTCGGCGACTTGTCATGGAGACGTTACATTTTTGAATGGGATAAGATTCTGCGCCTCTTTCGTTCTCCACTCTTAATTCCATGTTTTCAGCTTGTCACCCAAAGCTGGTTAGAAATTTGATTATTCCATTATAATCGGCTCTCTGTTACCACTATACAATCTTTCTCAAGAAGACAACAGCGTCGATAGTTTGACGGTGACGTCTGAACATCGGTTGGGTGGGCCACCATTCCACAATGCACAGAAATTACAAGCTGATTTGTAAAACCTCAATCTCTCTCCTAAGCAATTTTATGCCTATTTGATGGTTGACGGTTTCAATGACCGGCTTGTCTAATCTTCTTTTACCACTTCTTGCAAAATGATGATAAAAAATTGCATGTGGAACTAAATGACGTACAAGTTGCGATGATTTTCCCAGCTGTTCAATTTATGCTAGTCTTAAGGCCTTAATTACACGATGGATTATCCTGTTACACGCCCGCTAAGGACGATGGTTCTTTGGCTATCCAATAATGCGTGCCTCCAACGATTAGAGGAGTTAATTTGTGCAATAACTAACTGTCCGCTTTGGTCGGTTAAATAAGATTGCTGGAGATAGGCGTAAATTCTCTTGTTGGCTACTGTTAAATGTATTTTAGTGAACGTGGGTATGTCTGGAGAAAGATATCTTGTTGGTCTCGTTTATTGATGTTTTCCAAAACCATAAAATGAAAAGGTATAAGTTTATGTTTGAAAATTATGAAAAAAGAAAGCATGCGCTTTTTTCCACTTAAAATTGCTACTTAGACATTTCAAAGCCTACGGAGACCAAATTTTCATCAACATTTCAGATTCTTTCTTATATGACGAAAGTTATTTTTATAAATGGTTTACTTTTTGGTCTTAGTAGAGTTCAAAGCCGAAGCGATTATATCACGCATTCGCACGTGTCTATTCAGAGCAGCGCGTTACAAGCAAGACGCGTGTCTAAAGTCGCATAATAACACGTCCGCTCGCCTCGGCGGCCGTCGCGCGACTAATCAATTGGCGCGGTCGCGTGATGTCTTCATCAGCCGCTCGGGGGGGTTACGCCCTGCGCTTGCGCACCTATTCGCCTTTCTACGCCAATGTTGTGGGTCTATTGTAATTTTACCTATATGTTGAATTTGAATAATTTATTTTACCCATATTTATAATCTAGTCAATTTGGTTAAACGTAAATCTTTAAGGTCCTCGGGTATTTCCTAATAAGGTTGTGGTCGGTCAACAGTTTCAATGGTTAGTTTTTATATATCTAAGACCAGCTTCTGCCCGCGGCTTCACACGCGATTCGCCCGGGATAATAACTAGCCCACTAAGTTATTTCAGTTATTCTAATTTTGGCGTCAAGGAGAAATACACATGTATCCAAACACCCTGAAAACCGTTTTCCTGTTAATAATAGTGATTGAAACAATTGCTCTGACTGCAGATTTCAACAACACAAACAATCTACAAGTAACTCAACTCATCCATATCAATACCATAGGAAGTTAATTAAATATCTCTCTATGGTTCTAACTAGACTTGGTCTTGTCATGATACTATTCATGTCAAGAACCTCATGATCAAGTTCAGTAGCACCATTCCAAGAAACCTTTTTAATTGCGCCTTATACAGACCAGCTCCGTACCCGTGAAATAGGCGCCTAAGCACGCATACGATTTATTTAGCAATTGAAAGTGCCCACTTAAAGGAATCACAGTGCGGGGAAGGCAACAAATTGAACAGGACCTCCAATTGAACAGGATCGGCAATTACCGAAGACAATGCGTGCGTGAGAGCTGCGCCGGCGCACGCAGCCCGCGAATTAGACTCGTTATCTGCCGCGGGTAATTAGGGAATAGGGAACGTTCCCACGGACAGGTGGGTTGTTGGGGTGTGAAATGTGGTTTAGATCATATGGGTGATGGTTCTATAAAGAAAATGAATTTACGGTCGCCATTTCTAGACTCTGCCTGAAGTTGGATATAGATCCGTCCGTACTTACAAGTTGAACGTTGGGGTGTGAAGTGAAGTAAGGCTTAGATCTAGTGTTAAGGGTGATGGTTCTATGAAGGAGATGATTTTTCAGTCGCCATTTTTAAACTTTGCTTGAAATCAGATTGAACAAGACTGATCGAAGAGTCTCAGTCAGTGCGATCCTACAGGTGTGTTTATGGGGTGTGAAATGAATAAAGCCTTAGATCTGAAAGAAACCAGTACTGATAAATGAGATGATTTAGTGGTCTCCAAATCACCTGACCTCAGTTGGACAACAGACCGCTCGAAGTACTGGGTTGTAGAAAGGGAAAAAAACTAATTCGTTCATGCAATCATCATCATAATAATAATCATCTCATTTGTCAAGCTGAAGACAGGGTGCTATGGCGCTCATTAGGGGAGGCCTATGTCCAACATTGAATGAATGAATGAATACTTTATTGCACTTAAAAATTATAACATAAATGATCCTTATATCTAAATAATGATACCCAGTGCAATAGGCGGCCTTATCGCTGAAATCGATTTCTTCCAGATTAGAAACCATTGAACTACTATAGGCTGATGATGATGTTCATGCAATAATATGCACTGGGAGTTGTTTTTTTTACTTTCAGTCATGGTTCTGCTCTTGTCATACAACTGTTATACGTCAACAGAAGAGTTGAGAGAGGCTTAAGAGTATGAGGGTGTGTGTCTTGTTTGACCGAATTGACTCGTCATTTACTTATACTAATTTAAGACGGCAAAAACTCTTTCTTCTTAAAGCGCTTTTAATTTATGGCCTCGCGACAGAATAGTTTTCAGTAACCCTACCAATTTCTGTTCATTCGATAAACCCGACATTTTATGGGAGCCAAATGTTATACTTACTTCCTAAAACTTCTACTTACCTATATGATGTACCTACCACAACCTCCGTGAATAATTAGTAAGAATTACAAAGTCAAAACAGCTATTAGTTAACAAACTGTCATGTCAGTTCGTTTAAAATAGAATCAGCCTTATAAAACTATATCGCCAGGAATTTCATATAAACATGTAAACGTCGACAGAGACCTATTAATAATCAATTAATAGCCGAATAGCGCGAAATAAATCATAGCTCCTGAAGCTTAACATAAGAAATAAGTCACAAAATAGGACACGAATAAATTTAAATATTGAAGCACAGCGCGTACGCAACCGATGCCGATATTAATTTGAATTCAGAGCTTGGCCGCAACCACAGTACAAAATCGAATAGGGCCCCTAGGACCCCATTCTGCTAAACTAATCGCTTTACTGTGTGTGTGACAACGATATCGTCACAGAATGACACATTTTAGCGTTCTACCTTAGGGTCAGCTCACTCCGTGACGCGACGCGACGTGACGCTGCGTGCACTTTGATTCGAAATATAAATTGATTGACAACGCAAAAAGTACAAATTTTATTGACATAATACGAGAACTCTCCGCGATGCTGCATCGCGCTTGCACCAATTTGTATCTTTTTGCGTAGGAAATAAAGTTATATTTGTATCAAAGTGCGCACAATGCGCGCCTCGGTGTGAGCTGATGATGAAAAAACTACAGATGGAGGTAAGGGCGGCGGAGTAGACGCAGTTTCTTTTTCCTAAGGATTATATGTGACGATTTTGCGATGATACCTACCATTAATAAAAATTGGACTATTCATATTCAATTCATTGTCATAGTAAAGCGGTTGGCAGAATGGGACCCTGACTGGGGTTAGAAATAAACGATCCTGTGAGGTACAAGTCTCTTTCCTCTCTGATCTTACTGCTAAGTTACAACGCTGTGTGCATTCGCGTGTCGATTGAATCGAGTATGGAACATGGAATCGATTCCGTTATCGAGAGCGGTGCGTTTTTAATAAGGCACCTGTTTTGTTGACGAACATGTGAATGAGTTTTATTGCCTTATCCGTTCCTAGGGAGGCATTGACACGTCCCTTAATGATTTACTGGATGTTTTACTTCACCACAGAGTATTTAGTTCAACTAACAGTCCATATTTCAAGCGATTTCGAGGCTAAAACCCCATTGTGGGCTAAGACAATATTACAAACGGCAACGATTTAATTTATGATCGTTTCTCGTATGCGTAGACGTCTATAACCTCACGAAAGTAGCGCAATCTCAGTTTGAGACCATTTATCCTGGAGCGATTGGATTCCTTGTATGCTTCCAATGATGTTGTTATGGTTTTGATTCATTAGGCTTTGTTGCGTGGGCGTGGGTATTTAGAGTACCTAATTGGAGAGTCTTGCAATCGCCGGAAATCTACAGGCCCCGTTATGATTTCTGGTCATAAAATCTAAGAGAGAATAGGCGAATGATTCATACATACAGGCCCTTTATTTGAATAAATGAAGATTTTAGATATATTTATTTACCTCAAAACTACTATACACCATAACCTTAAAACTATGTAAATAAATACTATAATTAGCAGCGTTTATGGTAAATATGGCCTTCACTCAGCATTGTGTTGAGTGCACACTGATGTACACCAGTGCTGATTTTCAGTGAAATTGCATGACACTATAACATAGAATCCGTAAGTAAGTTAATTTTTTCTATAGGGCGAAGTGATCGCTAAGCGACAAAGTCCCTCAGTCTCTTGAAGTAAATAAAAAAAAACATGGCAATGGCTGTCTCAGCAATTTTAATGTGCATGCGTTTGTTTTTGGCTTTCAAGTCCTCTCTTGCGTGAGGGCTATACATTTTTAGTAGTCAGTATTTTTATTGTCACTAGACATGAAACATAATTTACTTACATATCTGACAGTATCCAAGGAAGCCTTTTGCATGCAATGCAAAGCTTTTTTGATGAGGGCTTTGCCCTACGATTTCGGTAGCACTGCTAATCATGATACTGAAATGTTTTAACCTTCGTCATCTACAATGCCTGTGATAAATCATTTACAGGGGGTAAAAGTATGTTTAAGTTCCAAATAAGTAGGTGCTACATACTTTTGCAAATACCAAAAGGTATATCCAATAACTATAATATTGCCCTCCGTTTTCCTCATTTGCTAAATATAATTTAATCGGTTTCCAATCGTGACCGAAGTACACCTAATTACTGTGGCTGGGGATAGGCGCACGCGCATGTTCAGTGCGTATATGGTGCGTTGTCGCGCGACAAGCTGCTGTGTCGCGCTGTCGCGGTTTCGCTACTGTGTGACCTGGTCACTTGCTTTTACTAAATTATAGTATCTTGTCCACTGGAAATAATAGACCACTAATAAAAACATGTCGTGGATGCCAGTTCATGATGATGATGCTCTTAATCGACTACGATGGCCAGTCTCAACGAATACTGGCCAGGTGCACAGGACATGATAATGTTCTCTAATATTATTATAGTGTGCTTGCAAACACAGGGGCTCTATTCCCTCACTCTCATAATAGGATAGGACGGTAGACCAACACGACTGTGAGGATAAGTTTGGCGCAGGACCAATGCTTAACATGCTTTCCAAGGCACGGGGGTGAAACACCTTGAACTTCTCGACTCCGAGCTGCTATTGTAAATTTTCCGTGCAAAAAAATCCCAATAACACTAATCTTGCCCGAACCCGGGTTTTGAAACCGGAACCTCATTATCGGTTGAACCTACACGACTGCTAGACCAAAGAGGCTGTCGGATGCCAGTTACCATGATGATGACAGTGACCTTTATTCACGGTTACCAACAGAACAAATCGACTGACTGACTTACTAGTACCACAAAGTTTGTAGCAAAGCAGCTATTTTATCAAATAAAGAACTCAAACTGCTTTATTTCTTTTAGACCTTACAGGACTCTTGAATGCGCTCCTAAAGAACAACCAATACAAGACAAGCAAAATATTCAAAATCAGAATGCTACTTTAGAAGCTTTTGATTAATGCCAGAGGTCACAGTCTGAACAAGGAACAACTGTTCAAAACATAACTCTGCAAAGTACCAAGCCCATAATTTAATTGCTCCCCGGCCGATGACCTTAGATTAGGCTTTTTCTCGTATTAAGGCCCCGGATGCCTATCTTCAGGCGGGCCAACACATTGATCGGGCGATTCCCAGAAATAAATAGCAAAGTATTTATAAAGCTAAGGCACCGGGCGATCTGCCCAGCAGATTGGGCTACATTCTTGTATCACTTGTAAAATACTTTATTGGTCTGTATTCTGTACTCGCGCTGGTTTGTATTGGCATCAGTTCAATTTAAATGTTTTCTGTATTACGTATCTCATTGTTTCTGACTGTACTGGGTGTGGGCAGGATTAGGACTGCTTTCTAAAAAGTTCTTGGAAACATATGGTGTGTTATTTAAGTCAATGCAATATGTGTGACGCAATAAGAGCAAACAATTTGTACTTTTTAAATTTTAGATTTAAATTTTAGATTATTGTTAGAGATAGAAGTAGCAAGAAGATGGAGTCCCAATTCTTAAAAAAATACAGTAAAAATATTGACATCACACGATTAAAATACCAAAACATCTCAATCCAACTACAAAGAAAGGGATGCCAGAATAAGGGTGGGAGAGCTAAACAGAGCAGGACAGCAGTATGGTTGGTTCAATTTTGGATTTATAGCTACGCCTCCCCGTTAGCTTTATCTAATATCAGCTGTGCGGTATGGAGGTATCTGCTTTAGTGCTTTAGTACACCATCGGCGTACACGGAGGGTTTCGCTGATAATATCCCACGCAAATTGGACCAAGAGGAAAAAACTTAAATTTGGAATCCATGGACAAACGTGCAGGTTCAAACAAACAATGATCACATTTTTTAAAGACAGACGTTCCTTTTACAAGAGTTTCTGAAAGAAAAAGTTTAAATGTAAAAACATATATGACACGAAAAAATTATATCATACAGTATGAATTAACTATGTGTTTTACCGTATACTAAGACCTTTCTGGTGAGACGCAAAGTAAGTATTTAGATAAAGGTTTATTTCGTAGAGTCAGACAACATTTCTGTAAGTAATAAGAACAACTAACAACCAATCCACCAAGTAAAAGCTCCAAATCAGCTAAAAGAAGTTAAAATAGTGAGTGAAATGTTCATATAGTGAAGCGCGAAGCTCACAGCTAATGATGCACTGATTAACAATATTCGGGGTAGATAGCAGTGAGTTACTCTCTGGGCGGGGCGGGGTGCGATGTTAGATTGCGCACGCGTCGATTTATGCCAACCTCTACACATTAAACCTTATCGAACACTAAATATGCCATTATTATATGCGGGCAAATACGAGATTTTATATTGCTTGATTTATACCAATGAGAATGGTATTTGGATGAGAAGATTACTCATCCATTTTGGTTTGGGCATTTTGTTACGCCTATTTTGAGTCATGCAGACAGTGACGTTGCAATTTTAAAGGTTATAAAATTTAAGTAAACTATCGTGTTAGGTCGATTTAACTGCGGCCATTAAAGACTTTGGTATAAAACAAGACGTAACAAAAAATTGCATATTATTATCTGAAGTTGGATTTTAAGTTAGAGGGTTTTTTGCACTTAAAAACAACATGCACCAGTTTATGTTCAATTTCCAGAACAATAACAGGTACAGAACGGAAGATAATCCTGAAAGAAGATAATAAAGCCAATAAGAATGTTCATACGTTAGTTCTGCAAATAAAATTAATATAGGAACCATCGAAAGATTCGCAATCTCCAATACTAACCTGCAATCGTATCATCTATGCCTGCACATTCCCATAATTATTTAGCGCTTGAGTAGATATGATATCGGCACTATCACGCGTGTTCCGAGTTTGTTAAAACGGAATAAAAGCCAATTTATAAATTCGTCTGAGACACGAGAATCATTAATTATGTTGCTGACTGGGTGGCTGAGAAAAACTTACTCCACTCATTTTGCTATCGTCGTCATCACGCGCTGTCCTTTTCTCTCTTTCGCTTAAGTATCAAATCCTTTATGTCCTCTAACGTGACTTACGTCATTCCTTTTCATTGCCAAGCAGACCATACACTCAACAAAACAAGGTCAGTTTTACTGTGTCGGTTTCCCTGACTTTGGTCATTCGTAAGCCCAAAAGGTATCAGTGTCCCTTTCTATTGTTTTGCACAGCAAACCTTCTCGGCGTTAATGGTGTTATCTGCAGCCTCGAACGCAGCCACCTCTTCGTATATTTCTTTATCTTGTCCACTCTGTTGGCGGTTGGCCTTTTTTTATCCATTTGCTAATTTCGAAAATGAGAAGACCCTTACGATGGCATCTACGATGGTAGATTCAGGGAACGTCGCATTAATAAAATTAACGAATGCAGTTTAAATTAATTGAACCTGTACGGGGAACTGCGCTATCCTGGGGTACCTTCTTGGTATTTCTAAGTTTATTATGTCTGGATCTATAGGAGTTTTCTCACTAAGGGTGCTTGTGGTTACTTTTTTACTTTTACTTTTACCTTAAATTTTATTATGTTACATATGTAGCCAGCCCGTAATTAGATGATCACTAGCGTGTAAAACCTTTTGCTTTATTTGAACTGCTAGTGTGTTGTTGTGTGTTGGTGTTTCAATAAACGATTAATTTCTCGAAAGAAAAGTCAATTCGACTTATGCGTTTGCAAAATAATATGATTGACGCCCCTGGCGATAGCATTTTAAGTTTGTATAGCTCAACTGGCATTCCTTTGGGCATATTTTGATCAGCTGGGTTACCAACATAACCTAACCTAAGCTCTACTTATGGGACAGACGTCTATAAAGTAATGTAAACTTATTCATCGTGGATAAGCGATATCTACAGGCTCTGAATACATAACTTCGCAGAGATAATTCTCTAATGCAAATAATATTAAATTTAAATTATGTTTGTTTGTTTGACAGCACAATCCGCGCCATTTCCCAGGATTGTTTACATTAAATTACAACATTCGGTTTATAGGTGGTGTGTTCGTAATAGTGGCATCAGGGTTGCCAAACTGAGATGCAAAAAGTACTATTTGAATTTAAAATCCCATACCTTTGGCTCTTCACATTTCTTTTGCAATATATTAGTGTCGTATTTTTTTCTAAATAATTAAATGCAGCAGGGCAATGCAGCCAGCGCGTCTTGGGAACGCTTCCAATTGGTATTGATCAGTTGAGGTAACTGTAGATTATTTGCAACAGTCTGCAAGTAGCTCAATTGTTTCAATTTTAAATACTAGTTCTAATTTTTTTCTACTATTTAATTGTAAATTTTTTTGATCATAAGGGTTTTATATCTATATATGGTTATCTAAGGAAACCTAAGCGTTTCCTTGACGTATCTTCCTCTTTTCCGACATGAGATCTCATATAAATATATTACATTATTATGTACACAATATAAACCAAATTTATCAAGCCACGGTAGATTCACTCTCTATCAACTCATTTTTATCAACATTTATTGTGACAAAAGTCTGCTCCAAAACTATTGTGCATGGTGATTACCTGACTCTTGGCTATAGTCTTGTCAAATGCTGGTTTTATTCGGTAAAAACAGAAACTAAATTCGTCTACTGCATGTGCGTGCCAAAAAAGTTTCTTCAGAATCATCCATCGGTGGAATAGAATGGAACAAGATGCTTACATCCCGTATCTAATCCATTGATGGATCCGAGAGAAAAAAGTCGAAATGATCTTATCACTCAATGGATTAATCCCCACTGAATGAATGACTAGGATTGATTGATTAGGTTCGACTTTTTTTCACTCTGATCCATCAGAGTATCAGGATCAGGAATAGGAATAGAGACCAAAAATGCATTCTTCATAATAATTATGAAAAAAATGCACTATACCATATAATATATAACAAAGTACAAATACAATGTTGCGTTTGGCTCTGGTAGCCCTAGCTGGTATGAGTCGCCTGGCAAGGCGCGCGCCGCAGGCCGGGGCGGAGCGGACGCAGCGCGGCCACCCCGGCGAAGACGCCCAGCACCACACGCGCTGCATGCATTGAGGATGAGGGAATACATGTAGAAAGTGTCTTTCACTCAACAAATATGTATAAATGTATATGCAAAGGTGGTAAGTTTGAAGGTCTCACGATGTTCGCGGTCAGTAAAGTTCAATCTTTGATTACACCTTGCAAGCGAAGTGACTTTATGGAACTTATTTTATGTCAACATTTTTTGATATTATTTTTATTTGTAAACATAGTCAAGGGGTCTAATTCCGTAGCTGTTATTTGACGATAAACTAGTGGACACTAGTTGTAAACCATGGACGAAAGCTGATCTTTCATACGAGTACCTACCTAAGTGGATAGTTAGGCGTACCAACATTCGGTTTAAAGATTCGCTAGCTATCTAAACCTTCGTACGCCTCATGAACAAAGAAACCGAAGTCTTTTCTTGATACGCAAAATATGGACTGCAGACATTTGTGCATCAGCATCATCATGAGCTAGCATTCCCATATAAGCAGATCTAACCTCTGAAGTCATACGTTATTCCATTCTGATTCACTGAGCTAATACATTGAAGAATTAGATTCGAAATTTTGTTCCACTCTAATCTATAGCCCGGGCATTTACGTTAGTGCCGCAAAACTACACCAATCATCATCCGTAGATGTAATGACTGTAGATGCAATAGATAGTTCTCCATTAGAGTTGGAAGTCAAAATATTACATCTAGGATTTCATTCACGTAGGTGGGTATGCCGTTTCCAAATCAAACCGTCAAGCAGTGCAGCTGCGTCCAACATTCAATAATTAATCGGTTAATCTAAAGAACAATACCGTTTGTAAGTCGACCTCATTACTTGGAGGGCACATATGATTTCACCGCGTTATCTACGCTGATACATCAATGACTTGTCCAGTATTGTTAGTGACGCGGCAAGAGCTATTGTCATACCTTTGCTGTAGTGTTGTCAGTTCGTTCATTGATTGAAAGTATCGAGTCAAAATCCCCATTTAATTTCCTTTTGTTCAACTTGTAACAGTGTTTTGAGTCGTTCGTATTATCTTGCCTCTGCCATTAGCGGGAATACTAAATCTTCCTTTTCGTGTTCCTTCTTAATACTGTCTAAAGTAGTTAATTTACACAGTATCAAGGAACACGAAAATCTATAAATATGCATATTATTGAGTTAGCTTAGGCAAAAAGCAGTCGGAAAATGTTAGTCCTAGTTCATAAACTAACAAAAAAAATTATATTCCAGAAGTTTCCAGTTTTTTATGAAATAGGTAGTATATAATTTTTTTTTTTAATGAAACGTAACGCTAAGCAACTGCTTTGCGTTAAGTACGTTTTGTAAATTTGTTTATTTTATTCGGTTAAGAAGTCAATTTTTATTTATATCGACTATGTACGAGTTCTATCACTGCTTTTGTCTAATTTATAACACTACCAACAAACATAATATTTTTCATTACATTCTAGGTATCTTCCTGACTATCAATCCTATCGATAACTCGATAACATTAAGATACTTCCCATCACTAATTTCGATACTCTTTGGTACGTAGTGATTGAATGGGAGTATTTACAGCACAAAGCCGTTGTTACATAACGTTCAGTTATACGTTTCAAAATGGAGCAATCTGTAGGTCAGCCTTTATAAGTTCTTCTTGCAATCTTTCTCGGAACTTAATGTAGGTTGCACCACTTAAGTTCTGTTCAGGACCTTTGCCTAGGCTTAAGTGATTGAGCCATTGAATGGTTTTAAGTTAGATATATTTATGGTTGCATAAATAATATTCATCATTGCAGCAGGCAGATGTTAGATGCGGCAAGCTTAAGATAGGGCGCTTCACCACTCACTGGAGGACAGTAGAGGAGGTATAAGTCCAGAGCGAACTAGCATAAGTCTGATGATGATGATTTTATTAATGATGACCTCTGTGTGTAATGACGACCTCTGTGGCGCGGTGGGTGAAGGTCCGCCTGCGACGCAGGAGGTTGCGGATTCGATTCCCGCCTTGGGATAAATATTTGTACGATCTGTTAGTATTTGTTCCGGGTGTTCTGGTCGTTTTCTATGTATAATAAAAAATATCTATCTATGTAATGTATTATGTATATCAGTTATCTAGTACCCATAACACAAGCTCTGCTTAGCTTGGGGTTAGATAATGGTGTGTGAATTGTCCAGCATTATTTATTATTATTATTTATATAATGATGACAAATCTTTAAACGATTATGACCCATGTCTATAACACATCTTTGATTTCTGAAGCCGTGTAAAAATGGTCTGTTAATATGCGTCAATCTAACGACTCTTATTTCATCTGAAATATCACACAGCCGCAAGTAACTTCTTAAAACGTGGCATACTCGAAGTCTACCCACACTTACTAATAAAAGCAGACAAGCCTAACAAGCTCCAAATATGTGCACCATAGACAACGGCTAACCGTTCCGGACACACATCAAGCGGGCGTCCTCACCTATCTGTCAATTAACCAGCATTCTTGTGCCCTGACCCGGTGTTGCAAGCGCCCAATATGATGACTAACCTTATTGTTGGGACCTAAAGACCTAACTAGTGGCGCCGTATTACCTACTAAGAGTATTAACATTAACCCTGGTGGATCGCATGATACACATCGCTCTTTGCGAATTGCAATTTAGATAATGTTCGCCAATGACACCTGGAGATCTCATATCTCATCTCCCCACTATTTGGGAAGATGAGATATGTGATAGAATCAGATATTATGCAATATAATCTCGAATACCTGTCGCGGTGATGTACTGTGACGCTATTTTGACACCTTTCCCGTGCTTTTTCGAGTAAACGAGCCCGTATCGTCTCGTAACTCTGCAAAATTACAGTACTGACAATTGAAAATCGACAAGGGATTGTGAATATTCATAATGCAGCTGTTAGTTTTGAAACTGCATAACCTTTCATCATCATCATCAGCCTATTAGCCCACTGCTGGACATAGGACTCCCCCAATGAGCGCCATAGCGCCCTGTCTTCAGCTTGCCGCATCCAGCATCTGCCAGCAGTCTTTCGCAGATAGTTATCCCACCTGGTCGGACGGCGTCCACACTACATTTGCCGAGTCGCGGTCTCCACTCAAGAACACGTTTACCCCAACGGTTATCGGTTCTTCGCGAAATATGGCTGGCCCACTGCCACTTCAGCTTGCTAATTCTTAGAGCTATTTCGATGACTTTGGGTCTCTGTCGGCCATGTTCATTAAATTGAGGCTTAAGTTTTAATAATGATGACTGATGAGGGAAGTAAGCGTCAAGCTCAGTCTAGACTCCTTCGAAACACACTTCGAAAGTTCCAACAATCGTTATTGATTTGTAATCGTCCAGATTTCTGGTCCCTTTCAATTCTTAAACTGTATAACAGTACCATTTCAATTTGTGCATCAGAGATGAAAGATACCGGGCATCAAACCGCCACTATCAGCCATCGTGTGTATTGTGCCGCGTATCACAATGGTAGGAGTCGATAATGTCCGAAAGGATTTCACTGCCCGCGTCAGGACCGTCCGACCGACTAACAATGTTTGAATCGCGCCAGGGGCGATCTACCTCGCTATTACACAATCCAAATAAAACAAGCCAGTTCATAATGCGCCACCACAAAAAGACGAACGTCGACGGATGTTTTCATTCTCAGTGATAGATAGATGACCGCGCGTCTGATAGTTTTTTTGAAAAGCCCGAAATGCTACGGAAAAGACGCGACTTCTTTTATGTTACCGGCTCGTTATCTGTCACATCTTATCGACCAATAAGGACAGCGGACGTCACTCTGTCTGCCAATCTGAGCGGAGCGGGCGCAGCTCAGCGGGGGTCGGATTTAAAAATTGTTCCAATTTTAAATGTGTATCGCGTGCCAGTGTGATATAACCGTAGCGTAGTAATGTATTACGTATTCTTTTATCATTGAAGTCGCTGGCGGTAATGGAGCTATTATGGTAGCTTTTGGTGATTGGCGGATACGAGTCGATTAAAATTCAATCGATTATTACGAGAGTCATTCAGTCATCGATCAAACATCGTTCTGGTTTGGCAGGATCGATTTTGAATGATCTCATTCTGCCATCATTGATCGAATGCATCGATTAGTGTGTAAACACCAAATATTCCATTGACTATGCAACATTGTTATCAAATTTTCTTAGTTAATCAATTATTGCAGTCAACTAACTGCATAGACTCGTACCGGCCATTGAGAATTGATGTATCAATAGATAAGCTGTTATGTAAAGTGCAAAGGGTCGGTCGGAGTGGCAAAAATGTGGACGGAATTTTCCGTAAGGTTGGGTCAGATTAATGTGGCCCGCTGTATTTCTGACCCACCTACTTTAATAGCGTGGGCTTTCGAACAATCTGATTAATATTGTACATATTTACTACCTACGCAATGGTCAGGGAGGTTTCAAAAACTTTGTAGCGGCTAACGATAACTAAGTTAGACCCATTCATTCACAATTTATGGAGGCTGAGCCACTTCTTGTAAACAAAGTGAACAAAGCTATATCCTTACGAAATAATAAAACCCAAATTTTGTGTGAACATGTCCTCCAAAACTACTGAACAAATCATGATGATTTTTAACGCACATATACCGACTTATATACTACTACGTCTTGTCCTGGAATAGTACAAAGCCACGGGTTAAAGCTAGTTAACAATAAAATTAAAGCATTTCTGTTATGTGTTATGTATTATATATTATATAAATATATTTATATATTATATTATTTATATTTAATTTTTCTCTTATTTTTTGTGCTTTTAGTGTTTGTGTTTAAATTATAATTAATTAATTAGTGTAATTGGCAATCGCCGCCGTTCTAATTAAATAAATAAATAATAATAATAATATATTTCTTCTAGGTGGCCGTTTCTGCTCGTTCTCGCCGTGCATAGAGCAAGTACAGCGGACGTGCCTAGCCCTTCAAGAGCAAGGCTTCACAGATATATCGACAATGGAGGTTCTACAGACAGAACTCAGTGTGATGAGGAGGAAAGTTGCAGTGAGGGATCTATCCTTCTTGAAGCATAAGGTAAAGCGATTTAATTTTTATAGAGCCAGTAGAAGATATTTTAGGTGGCCTTAACAGAATTTTAAAAGTTATTGCTCATAATTTTTAGTGCAATAAGACAAGTTCCAGCAATTCCAGTGTTAGAAGTTGCAGGGTAGTAGCATTCTTCGTATCGTAAGGTAATCTCGTCCGCCTCTATTTCGTATGATACAAAACAAAAGCACTTCCACATTTTTTATATATGAAACTTAGATGAGGATGCAATGCAAGCAAATTAAAAGAGGTGAAAAATAAAGTCAATTGTAGAAGATACTACGCGTGCTACCTCAAGCCCTGGTTTCGTTTCCAACGCCATCTATAAAACCATGTCCTATGCCCATAAATTCTTCGACTATTCAGACAATCCAATCCAATTGCTTAGTCCGATTGGGCTGTAGATCTACTGACCTCACTCCAAACAACTTACACATTAACTTAACTAACATACGGTACCTCGCTTCGCCCGAGATCGATCACGCTAACAAGCTGATAGGTGCATGTAATTGACAGAGTTAGAAATAAAATATGTAGGGCACAGCTGATGTGATGTTTATTTCTTTTAGTAACAGAGTTTTATGATGAATTTTGAGGCTCAGCTAAATCACGATAAAATCACAACTTATTTATATAATAAGGCCCAATCGGTGTCCTTGGGTTACTCCAATTTCTTTAATGGAAAAAAAATTCCATTGTTCTTTGTAACACCCAGTTTTGCAGATTCGCGTTAAGTTACATGGTTATACACTCCACTAAGGTTAGTTAGATAAACTTTGTAATTTGTGGTAATTAAGCTCGGTATACCGTATCTAATAGTGATTTTCTATGCGACCTTTGTCGAAGCCTCTGGTTAAAATCGTTCATCAGTTGAAGTGTTATATTCTCAGATAAATACATAACACTTATTGATAAATTGAAAATTTATCGCTAAACTAATAATTACTATCTAAAAGCTCTCACTGTAAATAAATCTTCTCAATCTATATACACTAAGTCAAGATACATCGTTTCAATTAATTACGGTTGCAAATACTTGTACAGATTAAATTAATTTCTTGTTTGGTTCGGTTTCACTTATTTTGCGTACGCGTACTGTAAACAACAACTGATTTTATCAGGTAACAGTTGTAAGAATAGTTACATTTACAATAAGTTGTGCTTCCTTTATTAGCAAGCTGAAGTGGCAGTGGGCTGGCCATATCGCGAGAAGAACCGACAACCGCTGGGGTAAACATGTTCTTGAGTCGAGACCGCGACTCGGCAAACGTAGTATAGGACGCCCTCCGACCAGGTGGGATGACGATTTGCGAAAGACTGCTGGCAGATGCTGGATGCGGCAAGCTGAAGACAGGGCGCTATGGCGCTCATTAGGGGAGGCCTATGTCCAGCAGTGGACTGATATAGGCTGATGATGATGATGATGATGATGTGCTTCCTTTATTAATATTAGACGTCGTCGTTGTGAATAATTACTTCAGGCTACATCGTGATATTGATGCGGTTCAGGTTCGCTACGACTAACTTTTTAGTTTTGAATAATTTTCTTCCTAACTATGACATATTGGACAGTATTTATTTATAAATTGTGTTGAATTTGTCGTATAACATTTTTGACCAATGCAAATTGACGCAAATACAACCAGACACCTGCTAAAGAAGTAATCAGGAATTGAATTAAAATAACACATAAAGTTTACAGCTGCATCAGAGGTAATATTAATTTAGCTTTGAATAGGCCAATTTTCTTGTCAATGGGCTAAATTTCTTAACTTGGGTGCGGAATGATTGCTTATAGTGAAACTAATTCATAAATTGCATCAACATCTTTATCTGTTTCTCTCGAGTAATTTTTTATTGACATTGATTTGATATATATTTACAACCAGATGGTTGGTATTCTTGTTTTTGTATTACTAGGTATTTTCTGCGATATAAAGCTAAATGTACAACAATTCTGTTTCAATCACCCTTATGGACGTGTGATATACTTAAGTGGGCTTTGGGAAACTTAATTATAAACTACTATCTGCTGCCCGCGGCTTCGCCCGCGCTTTTGAAATATCCTATATCCGTCCCCGGGATACTATTACCTTTCTGCCAAATTTCATTAAGATCCATTCAGCCGTTAAGGCGTGAAAATGTAACAGACAGACACGAATTTATAATATTAGTATTCTTTTCCCCAGTCTCTTCCTTATACCGCGTGTTTTTGTTGTTAAAAATCATGTAGTAGGTATATGAGATGCCAACAATCTAATTGTATTGGTATACTCATATAAGAATAATTTCGTTTTAAATTATTTAACTCTTTGTTCTAGAGAACTATAGCCTTAGGCAGTTTGATTCATCCGTAACTCCGCTAGCCAGATCTAGGTCCTAAGGTAAATCTCCACGCCAGTACATCTTTTTGTCGGATAATTGGGTAGGAGATACGTGAACGCTCACGTTACTGAATAAGGTCATACATCTCCTCTCGGTTCACAGATTAAAAAGCAGTTTGCGCGCTTTGAATAGAATGTACGAATGATGAGGATCAAACGCTTAGGGTTTTCCACACGTGCGGATTTTATTGTTTTCTTGCAATCATGTCATTACCAAATCACCAAGGATTTCATTTTAATAAGTAATATTTTAAGAGGTGAACCTAGCGTGTTTGCTTGTCAAACTAGGATTAAGTCTCAGTATTCATGGGGTTCTCGTGATAAAAATTCGAATTACATTAAATTCTATTTTTTTTCTTTAGTTTCGTTAACGCAAAAACAGTATTAAGAAATAGAACTATAGAAAACTATAGAAAAAATCATGAAATTGTACTGTTTTGCACATAATTTTGTCGAGATCTTAGGAACCCTGCGGTCCTGCGGTGCGGTGCGGATTGAAATGACTTATGTTTTGATTTGTAGGTTATTATTAATTACTTGATTCCTTCAGATAGTTTATTCATAAGTTGTGTAGTTTTCTTGTAAATAAGCAAAAACTCCATTTTTGCACTTGCGCCGTTCCGAAATCGCATGCTCTGTCCCGCTCCTATGAACGCAAAATCCTACGGCTATCCTTTTCACAAAATGGCGCGCATTGCGCCTTCTTAAATCAACAGTGTTCTATGCGGGTTAAGGACACTTTAGTTACTCTTCTTATGTTTTAATATTTTCGTATTTAAGTAGTGACTCTTTTCGATTTTTCATCTTTCCTCTTAACTAGTTTCTCATCTTTTTCAGATATGTAGGTTACTTTCTTGATTAACATAATGTTTTGGGTTATTTCTATTCTAATTGATTCGTGTGTATTCGCCTTATCGTAGTCTAGCTTATAGTCTCCGTGTTTCGAATTAAATTAGATTAACGATGGATAGGTTACCCCACGTTTACCCTATAGATTGATTGATGTAAATTGATCGCTCGCCGGTAGTGTTATATAGATTTACGAAACTCGATTGTGAGAAGTTTTCTTGGAACTGTAAGATATTTATTTCCATGTTGGTTTTACTGGATCTGAATATAAATTCTATGGGAAAGTAAACTTTACCGTTTAACGTATTGCACTCAAAGTAAGAAATCAAATTTTATTGGAAATATATTATTGCGCCTTTTGCTATAAAAAGTTTTTGAAGGGTAAGTCGGAAATATTCAATTAAAGTCGCTTGCTTGCTATGTCAGCGATAATGTTAAATATTCAAAGGAGTTTGATATCTTCTGAGTACAGCAATTCGACAGTGAAAATAAGGATGAATTCAATCCTGAAAATATAGCTCCCTTAACAATATTACACAATTTTGAATCCTACTCAGTTGCAATAATGTGTATTGCGTACAATGGTACGCAAAAATACAATGCAAGGTATTTACTGAAACAAGCATAGCCTCTTTTGTATTGTAATAAAGTGCAAGTTAGTGTGAAATATAGCCATATAATATGCATACTTCCAAATCAAACTAATGTAATAAATGCAAGACTTAGATAAAAGTAAAAAAGGGAGATACGGTACGTTCTCCCAGCGCTCATTCAAAAACTTTACCGTGTCACAGGATGAAATAATGATAAGGTATCGAATTATCAGAAAATTTAAAGTTTTGGTGTATCTACTTACGCGTGAAAATATGTGATGCCTTGGGCTTTGTTTTGGAGCTGTTTATACACCTAGTGAACGAACACGAGGGCATTGCTGTGGTGTTGTAGTCGTAGGTGTTGTAGAAATCACACTAAAGTATACGTCATAGCAAGCACGCGAAACACAAACGCCACCGCCCCCGCCGCCGGTCCGACTATGACCGAGGTGAAGGAACATAGTTGGACCTGACTTGAGCCTATCACTTTCGAGATGGTAATACCTCATCTCCCTTTTTTTACTTTTATCTAAGATGCAAGAGGCTAAAAATTGTGTCTGTGTATCTGTGGAACTCGAAACGAATTCACTGCTTTGATGTTAAATTTGCTAAGGTCTGATAGTTTCTTCGGGTATTATTGCCTTAAAATAATCCTGGTTAAAATTCGGAATGAAATTTTGCTTGGGATTGACATCCGCAATTCTTCCTTGTAAAAAGAACGTAAAAAATCATAAGTCACTTGTACTTAGTTTTATACGTTCTAAAGGAAATAAAGCTCTTATGGATACATATTTCAGATTCTTCGCCTTCTAAAAGGCGCTATGTGCAAAAAGTGTAATTTTTTTAAAGCTATTTTAATTATAATGTAAATCTCTGATCATAGGCATTTTATCCAGTAAAGGCGTGTTCGAAGTCGCTGGCTGAAGCTAGTGGAAGATATATCTGGTTGTCGATGTCACGGCGCAGTTTGTCGCGAGCGGTCACGTTTACGGTAGCTGAGTGATGTGCATGTTGTGTCGATATCGATTTATCGATGACTTTCCAACTGAGTTGTCAACTGGTACGATGATCGATGACTCTTGATTTATAATGTCTTTAGTATTATGTAATTGATGCAATAACTTTAAAATATATTTATAGTCATAATTTGTATTGTGTTGTATTGCAATTTTGCGTTTTAGCTTTTGAGAACAATGTTTTGTTTTTAACCAGTCACATAATTGATTATCTTAAGTAGTTTCTGCCCGTGGCTTCGCACGCGTTGTTTCTATTGAAACGTTAAAAGTTTCTTCTATCCTATGGGAACTGATTTATGGGATAAAAAGCCTATGTGTTGTGTTACTTATATCTGTCTAATTTAGTCCACCTAAAACTAGCGCGACTTAACTTCGATTGCTCCAGGTGCACAAAGGT
Source organism: Eupithecia exiguata (assembly GCA_947086465.1). NCBI lineage: Eukaryota > Metazoa > Arthropoda > Insecta > Lepidoptera > Geometridae > Eupithecia > Eupithecia exiguata. The sequence goes on from OX352246.1 coordinate 4,890,554, forward strand.
TTAAATCTCTTCTATGCTTCTCTTCTATGGTTCTATGCAAATGCATAGAACTATATGCAATTTCATCAAGATCCGTGCTGTAGTCATGGCTTGAAGAAGTAACAAACACCCATCCATATCTATCCATCCATCCATCCAAACTTTCCAACATCTCTTTACTTAGCATAGAGGTTTTTTAAAAATGCGAACACCGATACTAAACCATAAAATAACTATTTTTAAACTAGCATCGATGCCCCGTTGTGCATGACTAGTAACAAAGGCTTCAGCGACCGTGGGAAAATGCCTTTTTAAAAGCAGCTAAAACCCGGGCTCATACCCATACTCACAGGTTTATTAAGCGCTCCTAGATTACCTACCGATGAAATCTTTTTATGGTGTTTTCCTTACTCAGACACCTTGCTTTTACTTTATATGAACCAACCTACTTGCTCAGTTGGAAAACGGTGCAGCGTTGTTGGAAAAACAACAGAGTAAGTATAGAAAACAAAAAAAAGAGAACTAAACAGGTAAATAGATGTACTCAAGTGGAAATATTTAAACCGATAAGTAGGTTTACACACAACGTAAGTACCTTAATCCCTCGTGGGGGATTACTTAAAACAGCACCGTAATATTTTTATCAGTGAATGTTCCACGCGGATGTCGGATGCGAAAAGCTGACGACAGGGCGCTGCGCTATTTAGGGGAGTCTTATGTCCAGCTGTGGACTAATATAGACTGATGATGATGATGTCCCACGACTATCTACCTATATACCTGATATGCTACCACGTAGACTAATCTATATACACAAATATCATAAAGACGAAAGATTTGTTTGTTTGTTTGAATTGAATAGGCTCCGAAACTACAAAACCGATTTGAAAAATTCTTTCACCATTAAAACCCTACATTATCCCTGATGAACATAGGCGACAGTTTTTTTTTCTTTATTCCTATATTTACCCGTGCGAAGCCGGGGCGGGCCGCTAGTCTGAACTATTTTCAAAACATAACATGGATTACTTGCCCAAACTTAAGCTAAAAATAAAATAGAACTCCTAGCATGTCAGCATAAAGACTATTTTCTCTTGCTTCAATACAAAATGTCATAATTGTACATTCCCCGAGCTTCTAAATCAACACGTCAGCGTACAAAACGATTTTCCTACATCAAAGTCAGTGCCGTGCACACATTAGGTAAATCCATCGACATTATCGATGTCGTAATCGACATCTGTCGATAATCGATGTTGGTATCGATAAGTCTGCGCTTAACAAAATATCGAACTCGATAGTGTTTGAACGTAAAGTTTAAGTTTACTTGTCTCTTGTTCTGTTGAATTTTGTTGTAGGCGTTTCTTCTAAATTATTTGTTGTTTCGCATAATTAAGCAAAATACATAATTTAGGCACTAAGTTATACCTTAGTACGTACGTTGAAGTCATTTTAAGTTTTTAATTTTTCGTATTGATGCATCAGCTTTCTAGAAAAGAGTCTCATAAAATCAGAATTTCAATTAAAGTCGAGTTGAGAAACACTGACAGCATCTGCGCCTTTGTAAGAATTGTTAATAAAATGGTAGTAAGTACCAAAATGTTAAATTTTTTTTTTTACTACAACGCAATAGTAGTTTTTTTTCTGTCTCTACCTATAAAAACTTTCGTAGATTGAGGAATTCATCATTACTGTAAGCGGGTTGACTACGGACCTTGTTTGTGTTAGAGGAACACCAAAATTTCTCTCCCTCAAAGGGGGGTACCATACGACGCCATTATGTGAAAAGGATTGGCGAAGGATTTCATGTTCATAGGAGCGGGACAGAGCAGAGCGGCGTGGACAAAAATTAAGTGCAAAAATCAAGTTTTGCTTATTATTTAAAAAATAATAGTAATTTTGAAAATCTAAAAGATACGCCATCTGCTTTGTATTCTGTTGTTTTACTGTGCAAAGTATCAAGGCTTATTTTAAAGTATTTATTGAATAGCGACGATTTACTGTACAGTTAAGAGCGAACTTAGATTTTTTTTCGAGAAGATTTTATGTAATCGCTTTTTCGAAACACTGGCGTTCTAGCATCAATCCTGAACTATAACATATATTAATCTCAAAGTAAATGCTTGAGAATTATGGAAGATATGATCGCTGACGTCAAGCAATTTCAGGTATCATCGACTCTAAACATTTACACGGCCTATATGTGACGCACATGTCCCTCGGGACCAGCGTGGGGCGGCGGCGGCGGCGGCGCGCACCTGCGGGTCGTACAACCGCGCGCCGAGGCTGGGCAGTTAATGCGTTAACGAACATCCCATAATGTAGATGTCTACCTACTTATTTATTTAATTTCTAATTTATTGTTTTCTCTCTCGTTTTATGGCTGCAGTTGAAGCCGGACACAGATAAATGTTCCAACTTAATCTTGTTTCTATTTTCTGTAACGTTCTGTTACTTATAAATTTGACTAAGTGCGCCGCAAGGTCCCACACGTGCTGCCTGTCCTATACAATGTACCTTCTTTATATTGTAAGATATTTATCTATTTATAGATAGATGAACTTTATAGTTTCGGCATTGGATTTGTGAATTGGTAAATACTTCCTAATAAATTAAAAAAAAAACTATAATCCGACTTCACAGAGAATAATTAAAATAGGTTTGTATCATGTTTGAGTCCTGGAACACTTCGATAGCGCCTTTTCCTTTTGTCATTTAATTGACTTGAATTTTATTTTCCTAGGACTCAAAAGTATTTAGTTGTAGTCATTTTCGTTAATGACGAAACGTAGTTGTGATTGGAAAACAAAATGGCTGCCATTCCAGAGAGGATGAGTTAGGTCAAATCTGAGTCGGGGGAGGAATGCTTAGTGATAAAATATCTTGAAAATCCCCCTTTAAATATAGGTAATTCAAGATGAAACACATTGTACAAGCTCTGCTTAGCTTGGGGCTAGATAATGCTGTGTGAATTGTCCAGTATTACTTATTTATTTATTGTAGGTATGTATGTATCTAATAATGAAGCCCTGCTTACTTTGTTTACTTGCCCTTGTATACTTTTATACTATATTCATTCGCGTTCAATGTTGTTTTCGGTAATATTTCTCAAAATTTCGAAACCCGACTGCTCTAGTTGTGTACAATCAAACAGTGCCATTGTAACCGACCGCAGTCTATAACTCGCACAAGAGCTTGTAACGAGGGATTTCACGGTGCGCAAGCGCATCCTTTCGCCACGCCTGTCGCTCGATCAATCCAATAGTGTTGGGCACGTATCGATGCTATAAACACGAGCTTGCACTTTTCATCGATTGCTGTCAACTGGTAACCTACATCGACAAGCTTCTCTATGAATTCTTCGTATAATCAATGTAAATGTAGACCATATATCGATGACTTAACGAGTTGCACTTTTCATCGAATGTCAACTTGTCATCTACAAGCTTCGCAAATTTCTTCGTCTGATCAATCTTCTAATGTTGGTCATATATCGATGAATTTTACAACACGTCTCGCATTTTCATCGACTGTCAACTTATCATCTATATCAAAAACGTAGTACTCATCTGGGCAAGCACCTGCTCGTCCCAGACGAGCTACGAGACATCCCCCCGAAGAAAATCCTTCAGTTCCTAGCAGCTGTAAGGGTAAGTGGCGAACTCTGAACGCCGCAGTCCTAGGGGTGAACACATTAAAGTGGCGATCACAATAGGCCTATAATGGCCGTAGTGATAAGAAAGCCACCAAAAGCAAATAAAAAAAACTTATCATCTTCAAGCTCCACTACGAAATCTTTCAATCAATCGAGTTGCAGATTATGATCTTGAAGAATTATAGTTAATTGTAACATGTTTTTAATTTGCTTTATATATTTTCTCTCTCTCCTTTTCCTTATTTTCACATTGTTTTACCTATCGTTTCATTTATTTTAATTAAACGAAACTTACATAATGTTGGTGTCTCTGTTACTAATCCTATGGTGTGTGCCTGTCCGTCATAATTGAAGCCACAGCCAGAACATAATTAAAAGTTTTATTCAAATCCGTGCGTTTTTAGCGATAAACGTATAGAAATATGTCAGTCATCGTCACAAGTTGACAAACAAACCATCGATACAAGAACATCTCTATCCCTTGTGTACAGCCTGCGCTCGCGCATACGACAGATTTGTGGCATCACACGCATGACAATACGATGGATCGTGTTACACTGCTCTAAATTAATAACGTAAAGAAATATGTCAGTCATCGTCACAAGTTGACAAACAAACCTATCGATACTAGAACATCTCTATCCCTAGTGTACAGCCTGCGCTCGCGCATACGACAGATTTGTTGCATCACACGCACGACAATACGGTGGATCGTGTTACACTGCCCTAAATCTCTCCGTTCTTTGATTTGCGAATTCTACTGAATAGCTGTGTTCGGTTCAGCTGAGTATTGTATGAGTTACCGTGCTTTGTGAGCTTACATTAGACTTAAGGCTCTACCTGTTCTGCTTGAGCTATTTGGTAGTTCATAAGCCTAGGACATCGCTTTGTTTTGATAAAGTTAAGGTGGATGGTCACGCGTAAAAAATATATCGGGATTTACAAATTTCCAGGTTCTACATGTAATTTACATAGCATAAAAGAAGTTTTGCGTCCTGTCAGCCATTTGCTATGAACCTTCACCTGAACTAAACTACGAATTAATTGTCGTTTTGGAGTCTATTGACAAACTTCTAATCTAATCATTAATCTAGTTTTAAACTTCTTATTTGCTATCTAAATTACTTATAGAGCCTAGAAAATCGTAATATTTACACGTGATCAACCACCTTATTGGGCTCTACCTGAAAACCAGCGTAGAATTTGGCTTAGCCAAATGCTACGCTGGTTCTTCTTCACCCTAAACAGATCCTACTCAATCATTATCACCCGCTCAGTCGAACCTATTCAATTTTGGCTATAGGTCTTTCTGCATGCTTGCCATTCTCCTCGATCATGTGACAGTCTGAGCCATAGCGAAGCATAGACCAAGAAAATAGATATTTCTGCTCAACTTTAAAGATACTGAATTTTTTAGGGTTTCTGACATGCATGACCATCGGACCACCTTGTTTGAAGCGATGGTTACTTACTGTAAGCCAACCGCCAGGTGGGGGTCCACCTGGCAGCTGGCCTACAGTAAGTTGTATTATAAAAAGTCATGGACGTCCAAAAATGCGTTGGGTTGAATGACATAATCAAAGTCACTGGACACTCCTTGATGCGAAAGACAATGGACAAAGGAGACTGGCAAAGATTAAAGGAGGCCTATAACCAGCAGTGGGTGACATAAAGGGCTGCTATGATGATGATTGTAAAAACACAGTTTATTCCGTTGATCGAAAGATCCTCATCCATCAAAAGACACACCATCTGAAAGCTACAGCAAAGATCAACAGATAAGTTCTTTTATCCGCAGCCATTGGTCAGCTACAACTGACCGGTGTTTGGACACGCAGTTCGCGCGACAATGCGCGTCGATCGCGAGATAAGATGCTATCGGGTGCGCACGCGCCGGGGCCGTGAAACTCCCGCGATTTATGTAATGAGTGCGGGGATCCATTGATGGGGGGTTATGGGGGGTTAGCGGGTTTTTTAATGTGGTTCTGTCCTTAAAGTAACTGATTAGTGTATGTGTCTTCGATAAGGAGATAAAGTCTAATCACAGTAATCACCAGTCGGAATAGGAACCAAATTTTATTATAATTTTGTAGGTGATGTAGTAGGTATTATGTATGGTACGTAGTGTAAGTATTACTGTTTTTAGGGTTCCGTACCCAAAGCGTAAAAACGGGACTTTATTACTAAGACTTCGCTGTCCGTCTGTCACCAGGCTTTATCTCATGAACCGTGATAGTTAGACAGTAGAAATTTTCACAGATGATGTTGTTGTCGCCGCTATTACAACAAATACTAAAAAACAGAATAGGTACTACATGACTGATAAACTTAATACAATACATTACAAGGATAGATATTTTTTATTATTATTCATTTATTTCAGATATAAATCCATAGTACATTATTTAAATCATAAACACTTGTAACTACAGCATCAATCAAAGTAATCAAATTAAGTATTAGCAAATAAAATGTCACAGGAAATTTAAAAATTAATATAAAATTACACAAAATCGAAAATAAAATTAGTAAATTATTATACTTACATAGAAATACCCAGAACACCCTGAACAAATGTCTGCAGACCGTACACACATTTGTCCCGAAGCGGGAATCGAACCCGCAACCTCCTGCGTCGCAGGCAGGCCTTCGCCCACCGCGCCTCAGAGGTCGTCAAAATGCAATATGTATAATTCTGAGACCATTGATATGGTGAAGCGATTAAGTCCACGTTCGTAGCTGATCTTTATATCCACTACGAACCAGCTACGAACAGTTTAGTGAGATTACAGCCCTGGCCTCTCTTTTCCACCCAAATCTTAGCAACCTCATATAACAATATGATATGACGGCCTCTCTATCTTAAAACAGCCTATCGTTTACCCGAACAATTACCACAAAACAAACATCATAATTAAATCGATAACGCATCAGAAGACCCGAAACTGACGTTCGAAACAAGAGTTTTTGTTGTGGCACCGCAATGACACCGAGATAGCGTCTCATTGTGGAACTCTGACAGTTGTTAGATACAGTCAATTCGGTTTTATCGAGTGATGTATCACTCGATTATGAGGTTCGATTCTGTTGTTGCGATGGTTGGTGTGGGGCAATCGAATAGCTCGGCTTAGAGACTATGTTATTCGAGAATAAGGAAGACACATTGTAGTCGGACAGGATAAGTGACACCTATTTTCTCACCTTTGAGTACTAAGCATGAGTACTGAGTATAATTCAGTTAGTATAGGTATATACATACGTAAATGATTAGAGTTCTTAAATCCAAAATTTCCATGTACCATCAGGGGACGCTAGGATGCTAGATTTCTTTTATGTAAGCCTAATAGGTTTAAGCCGGTTGGACGCGAGATTTTTTTTTGTGTTTTTTTTCTGCATTCTAGAAGCAATAAAACTACCGGAAAAGTAAACTGCCGTTAAAAAGTTTCAAACCTCAAAAAAAATATCTCGCGCCAAACCGCGTCGATCATTCTTAAAGTGAATCCGTAGTTTAAAAAAATACATATACTTAACACAGTATTTTTTTATCCCTATGTTACTAGAGCTTGAGTCATATAGCCTTGTAACTACTAGATTAACTTTAAAAAAGAAAAAAATCAATATATACTTAAAATTAACTTAAAAGTAAGTAATAGATTTTTTTGTAGTTCTTAGATTTACCTCATTATTTTTATATCCTTACTTAATTCAATGGTTATAAATTATAATCTATTAGACGTCCTGCAACTTTGTTTTTGTTATCAGTTAACTTTCAGTTGCTTTATGTTGAAATTTTTAAATACTTTCAGAACCTTAATCTCTTACATAATTATTCATTAAGTTAACTGTAAATTTCCTGAACATTTTATAAAAAAATAAATAGATAACTGACCCCCCGGAAACAAATATAAAATTACCAGCCAAAAAACTGCCAAACTGAATCAATCTTCTAATTCTTCTGAACGAGCGACCACCCTAATTTAGATAAGCTATACTGTAAGTACTGATATGATTTACATGCGCTGGCGCAGCTGCGGCGTACTTTTGTTCACCGCCATTCCCACATTACTTAGAGAAATGACTGATTGATGCAACACTGTATTATGGACGGCTTGTGTCGTCACTGGGTCTTGTGACTGACTTGTGTTGAGTAGGATTGGTATATTCTAAGGTTATTAGAGTAGGATTGGTTTAATAAAACCGGCCAAGTGCGAGTCGGACTCGCGCACGAAGGGTTCCGTACAATTATCTATAAAAAAGGCAAAAAAATCACGTTTGTTGTATGGGAGCCCTCTTAAATATTTATTTTATTCTGTTTTTTAGTATTTGTTGTTATAACGGCAACAGAAATACATCATCTGTGAAAATTTCAACTGTCTAACTATTACGGTTCATGAGATACAGCCTGGTAACAGACGGACAGCGAAGTCTTAGTAATCTGAAAGAAATGAAATAAATGGGTTGAATAATGGGTTCGAGTCTCGCCGAAATCGAAAATTTTTGGCAACTTATTTCATTACAATAATTAAAGCTTAGAAGAATTATCAATTTCATAGAATTATAATAATACATATATATTTCTGACATGGAAATAACATGATATTTTTATTTCTGCCGCTTCGGTATTTAGACCAAACTAAAGAAGCGACGAAGGAACATTTAACCTACTATCTTGTTGTTATTTTTCGAGCAAGAGCAAAACCCGTCCCAACCTTTTTTATCCTCTAGCTAGATCATCTGATATTTTATAGTAAGTGACGAAGATAGGACAAGGAAATCGACGATAAAATTAAAATTATGGACAGTGAATGCGTTAAAAGTGCCACAAAATATGTGTGCTAGAAGGGGTTCCGGGTTCATTACTAACTTGACATTAATTAACAGGTAAGAAGGTATAAAATTTATAATTAGCTACCAAATTTAAAAAAATCTTATAGTTGTAACCCAAATAGGGAAAAAGGGATCTGGGAATACTCCTTTTAGTCTTAGGACAAACACATACATAACTTGGGGCACTTGTAAATCATTTCGACCTGCAATAGCCAACGTACAGTAATAAAATCAGCCAGCGGGCCCTTACCATACTGGAATAAGATGTGATTTGCTAGAGTATTTAATACACGCATACTAGACTAGGCCGGCCGACTAAATGGTCCAGAGTGGCCTTATAAGGCGTCTCCGGTTACCCAAAATGTATCTACATGGCCTGATCTTGATGCTGTCGGGTCAGAGACCTGTAGTAGGAAGCGTTGGCTGTTATTAGGTTTAATATCATTAATAGTTACAAATATTATTAACTGTGTATATGGAGAACGTTAATTAAGTGTGGCGATATGGTCTGCTTAAACACAATTCTGCAAGTAATGGAAAATAATTGTAAATTGTGTGAGTAATCCAATTATGAAGATTGTTTGATATTTTCACCAGAGCCTAGTTCGTTATCTAGCAGGGTGTACCACGAGCAGGTAGGTTGGCTTGGGGACGAGATGTTGGAGTAAACCGTTCATTGACTATAGCAACTGACTTTCGTTTGACATGACATCTATATTTAAAGACGGTATATTCGTACACATCTACGCCATCTATTGATTGAGTTCCTAGACAAATAAAAAAAGGAACGGGACCCTATTACTAAGACTTCGCTGTCCGTCTGTCCGTCTGTCACCAGGCTGTATCTCATGAACCGTGATAGTTAGACAGTTGAAATTTTCACAGACGATTTATTTCTGTTGCCGCTATAACAACAAATACTAAAAAACAGAACAGAATAAAAATATTTAAGGGGGCTCCCATACAACAAACGTGATTTTTTTGCCGTTTTTATAGATAATGGTACGGAACCCTTCGTGCGCGAGTCTGACTCGCACTTGGCCGGTTTTATTTTATTTGAAACCGCGTTATTACAACTAAATAAAATAAATCAGTGGTTGTAAATATAACCCTTTTCAGTATTATCAGGATTTATACCTATGCCAATATTTTGAACCTTCAATTTTCAAACAGCATTTACATGCACAGACAAAATAGTATCCTTGCACGATCGGCCCACTTTTGAGAAGATTCAAAAGCAGACCGATCATTCTTAACGCAATAAAACCAACGGCCGTATTAATTTATCTCGATCAGTCCAAAGTTGCAGCGAAAGTTCCACCAAGCTATCAGGGAAACGCAAGTAGTAAAGACATTGATCAATTAAGACCAGATAGCAGTCTACAACAAAAGCCGAACACAAAAGATTAAGCTCCAACAGCCTATATTAAGGTATCTGATTGAGACCGCCAGACCCAATATATCTTTCTGGGCGTTAATAGCGTAGAACTATCGGGCACCCTATTATTTTGTCAAGTCGCGAATTTATAGATCGCCCTGTATAACGGTGAAACGGTTCGCCCTCAAGAGTTCGCTTGATTTACTATGTGAATTCATTTAATTATTTTAAAGTTACATAATGTGGTATTATTGTCTCAATGGTAACCGAGAAACATGGGTCTCTAAGAAGCATAAGATAAAAGGTCTTCAGTTGCATAGACCAGCTAAATCTTAAGTTCCTCGTCTTTTCTTAATACTGTTACCACATAATATTTTGATGTCACAATAAACCTTTAGAAATATGTACTTTGATTTTCTTACACGGATTCTCCTATTCTTCTATAGAGTCTTATCTATCCAGTTATTTTTTTAGCTTCCCAGGCTTTTCAAAATCATCTTATGCTTCTAAATTACTTGGTTTCCTGGTAAGCCTTAAAATCATAAATGCTTAAGCAACTCTCAACGGTGACCATTTGACGCGTTAGCGGCTTAACTCATAGTATCGAATTTTAGCAAGGAGATAGATTGTATGCCGGGGAAGAGCCATAGGTCATTTTTATCCAGATTAAACGCGTGTGACGCTACAGGCAACAACTAGTCTGCTAAATAGGTCAGCGTTTGTTCTCACATCTGTCCTCCCGATTAGCTGATAGCGGTAAAGGTGAACCAAGAGCAAGACAAAACAATTTGATGGCAGCAACTGTAATGTATGGCGGTTGTTCCTCGCACAATTAAAGGATGACTCGGTACAGAGAACCGTGGTTTATAGCGAAGGCCCAGATTGCGATTGTACTCTGATTTGTGATCATATAGCTATAGATACGGAGTAGGTAGAGATTTGAGAGAAAACTGTGTTGGTAAAGAGCTCTCGTGAAGATGTGGGATTCAAGAAACTTAAGAAACTTGCAGATACTGACGCAAAGTTTTGGTAGAAATTTGATTGTCTGAGTATTTCGAATTAATTAATTAATAATGCTTGATAATTACTTACACATCATTATGTAGCCCCTAACTAAGCAAGGCTAGTGAAAGATTTTGTAACTCATATTGTTTTTCCAGCTGTTAAGATATTTGGATTTTTATTAAAATAATTCTAACTAAATACATTTATTTTTAGGCTTAACTGTGAAATTGAAAAATTTGGATTATTAAGTAAATTTTGTACACAAAATTATATACAAACATGTTGATTTATGATTTATAACTACTGAAATCGCTAGAAGGCTAATCGTTGTTTAGTCCTACATTCAAATCAAACCAGGACATCACAGAAGCTATAACTCACAAATTATACAATCTACAAAAGCATAAATCAAATCATATCTCAAAACACCTATAATTTCAGTAAAAATAAATGATATATAATAATATCGTATGATTGAATATAACACGGTATATTTCATTATAGAGGCTGTATCGTGGATATTTACACCTGACATGTTTATTTGTGATGATAAATTTATATGAGTACCATTATTTGTAAAATATAGACTGTGTTTACGTTTGACCATGGCCGCGTCACATCCTGTAACGAAATAGCTGATACACTTTTTGTATCTTATACCTTTACAGAATGATAATAAAGCAACGATGGAAAAGGCAGACAGAAATCTAAAGAAATAAAGAGTCACACACAATTACAATGGAATCGAGTGTGGTATTTTCACTGATTTGTCTGATATTTTGTAATTGGCGTCGTTTTCTTCTACAACGCGACGACTACATTTTGTTAGAACTTATCGGAGATGGTTTTTTCGCGGAATTGTTACTAAATATTTTCATCCTTATATTTTGCAATGGATTTCCGCAAAGTAACGCCTGAATCTATTATTTGAGTCGAAAATAATAATTTATTTATTAATTCTACGGAAAACACAATTACAATGGAATCGAGTGTGGTATTTTCACTGATTTGTCTGATATATCCTTAGAAACTGTCATAAATGCTAACGGATTTATGACAGTTTTTAAGTTCCTATTTGTTTCCTGTTCACTAAAAGTATGTTGTCAGAGCTGTCTCAGTTCAATTATGACGATTAGACTGAAAACGGGCTTTATAGTCTACCAAGAAAACATCACAATTATCCAGCATTCACTCTAAGGTTGTATTGCTATTTGTATATAAAAATCTGTATGACCACAGATCCTCAGATTGTTCGAATTGATCCGTGTGTCCTTAATCAGACTGTGGGTGGCACCCAATCGCATGTAACGACTCCAGAAGTTTTATGTAGTGTTGATTAAACTCGCTGTTCGAATCGTTTTCTAAAGATCTGATAATGTTTTATTTATTTTTATGTGACGTTTTGGGAGCAATAACTATGTGCGGTTGTAAATGTAGTTATGAATCATGCAGGGTGTGGAAATGTTCCTTTGCTTTTGTTGTAATGGTTATTCAATTCGATATTACAACGATTATGGTTGTTGAGTTCAGTTTTGCGTAGACATGAGATGGATTTGTTAAGTGATTTCTCTGAGACCCAGAGATTAAAATAGTGCTGTTTTTTACCCGACTACCAACAGGGGAGGGTTATGAGGTTAGCACCCTATGTTTGTATGTTTGTATGTTTGTATGTTTATATGTTTGTATGTTTGTATGTTTGTATGTATGTGGCCGATTTCTTTGTTCCCACGTAGCGCTGAAACTACTGGTTCGATTTCAACAAATTATGTATCGATTGATCGTCTCAATACCCCGATGGTTATAGGCTATAGGATTTAGGGCTCCGCCCCCGAATAAAAAGCGTATTAAAGTTTAGGTAGCCGCAGGCTGCAGGCCCCATAGAGAAAAACTACAATACCTACGACCTATTTTCATTTTCAACTCTATGCCTATCAAATATGACCGATACGTCATTCTATTTTGTCAATGTAAATGTTTCAAACTTTTATAACTTTCACGTAGTCGGGTTGTAGTTTTTAACTTTATCTTGTTTATGTAAAGTTTTAAGATATTATGTTTTAAGTTTATTTTTTGTGTATCCTTCGGGAAAGCGTGCTCCATCTTTATCATATCTTTGCTTTCCCAAGTTATGATAAAATGCTTTAAAGTTACCAAAAAAAAATGTCAACAGCAGTATTTTTTGGGTAGTTGAGATGTAGAGTTCCTTATAATTATAGTTCATTACTTTGTACCCAAGATCCTAAGATTGGCATGACTGATTAGTTCCTCGTCTTACTAAGTCGAGGACTTGTGTTCAGAAGTGAGAGCTACCGCTCCGACTTACCTACTAGCTAAATCATCACTTATACAAATGACAACGCCTTAAGAAGTTCTTTCTCAACATCGGCCTCTATAAGTCCACTGCTGGACGTAGACCTCCCCCAAACGACGCAAAAAATAACGGTTTAGAGCCGCCTCCATCCATCGATCCCTGCGACCTCTACAATGTCGTCGGTACATCGAGTGGGAAGTATTCTGGAGTATAATGCCTTAAGAAGTTCTTTATCATCATCAGCCTATATTAGTCCACTGCTGGGCGTAGACCTCCCTAATTATGAAAGCCACAGCGCTCTCTCTCTCTAGAATTACATATACAATTCCTTAGACCTATCAAATGTATGTCATTTGCACGAAGGAATGAGACAATGTAAATGTGGACAAATAGCAGAATCGATTTGCTTTGATCGGCACCGAATCGGATCGCGACTATTCCTTGACACTTGTAGTTCCGGATGTATACTGTTAGGGGTATTATACAATGTGGATGATTGTTGTCAATTATTATCATTTCCCTAAATCTCTTTACCTCCCTTAAGGCGGCGGCTCGTGCACCTTGACCGGAGACCGAGACATGAGACCGCGACCGGTAGTTGTCATTTAGCTTTGTACGGGCGGCGACCGCCTCGTTGTCTTCGGTCTCGCATCTCTGTCTCCTGTCTATGTCACCGCGCGCCCTGGCCCGTACAACATGACAAGTAGGTACCGGTAGCGATCTCTGTCTTTGGTCTCGGTCTCCGGTCGGGGTCGTGGCGCGAACCGCCACCTTTAGGCAGTCAAGGTATGACAAACGTTTTTTTTTTAGTATTCCAAATAATCCGTCGATCGTCGTGATCTAGCTTTGTGCGCTTTCTGCACACCCTAATTGTAATATTTTCTTATATAATACCTTAGTATATATATAATACCTTAGTATCTACTGATCACTGATTTTCGAGACTCGATTCAGTAAAAACAGTAAGTTACCACGGTAACTTAATGCATATTTCTTCATAGAATATTGTTATCAACAAAATAAATAAATATCTCTCAGATTTATTCTGTACAGTGTAAACGCACCTGTAAGTGTTAGAACCATGGACACAGCGAGCCTGATTCGCATTTTGCGTGTGTCATTGATGTAAACGTACATTTCGCTACACAACGCTCTACACGGCACTGCCTATAAATAGATCTGTTTTAGTATCTATAGGCCTGCGAATTTGTTGGAAACAAATCTTTGAACTAGAGGTGTGCCGGCAAATTCCACATGTAGAATGAACAAATATTACAGATATAGGTACACTTCTAAGGGTAAAAAATATTTGTCCCAAGGACAAACTGCTTGCTGGCCAACCCGCTTGAACACATCGTAGACTTTAGGCATACAAACGATGACGTAGGTAAGCCTGGTCTACCTAACCTCTCGGTCAATATCACCGAAGCATATGTCTCGACATATCAACAAAGTTATGGAAACTATTCGATATCTGTGTATAAAAGTAAACTTTTCCTGGCTGATGATAAAGAAGAGAACAAAAACACAAGGGTTGACAATTTTGGTACCATGCTAAATGCACAGATTCAGAAAAACAAATCAGCAACTCTCACCATGTCGCAAGAGACACATCCAGAACCATCTCGTCCCGAGTATTGTGCAAATGATTAACGTTACCAGCGATGCAGTTCGTGCGTCATTTGCCACGTTCGTTATTTATTTACTGCGGTAATAGTTACAATTTACCGGTTAATCTGATTTACTGCATGGGATGATACACAAAATGAAGCATGGCTTCTTATGTTGCGCAAGAGTTGCCAAGGGTCGAGTGTTAAGCGATCACATAGATGTGAAATAAAACTGTACCTAATGTTATAAGAAGTGGGGTTCATCGTAAAAATAAAGGCCTTGCAAACGTGACGAAGAAAGTTTAATAAGATCTATCCACAAGTGTTAAGTGATGGTTTATTCAACAATAGACAAATCTATCTCGACTAGGCAAACGTAGTCCCACTTGGTCGGAGGACGGCCTGTCCTCCGACCAAGTGGGATGATGACCGCAGGCAGATGCTGTATGGGACAAGACTGGTCGCTATTCTATGGCGCTCATTAGGGGTGGCCTATGTTCAGCAATGGTCTCATGTAGGCTGATGATGATTATGACGACAGATTAAAGCTGCTAAGAGCTGCATGCAACGAAACAAAAAGCACAAAAACGAACATGACTCTTTTGTAATTTATTGTAGAAACACTGTAGAAAAATGGTGAACCAGACACAAGTTGCAAATAACAAAGAAGTAATTCCTGAAAGGGAATGTTTCTCTCTTAATTTAGCATTTGCCACCAAAACTGATAATACAGCCGAAGGCTGAGGCCAAACGAGCGTAATATTGTGACTGTGAGTCGTTTAAAATGCTTTATTTCAACATAAATAAAAGAAAGAAAGAAGATCGCCAATTTCTCCGTCAATTATGCACCGATTTGGAAAATTCTTTTTCTATTGAACGAAAAATGATCCCAAGGTCGTCTATAAAAAATACAATAAATATAATAATAAAAAATATTCCCGAGGCATATGTCAGTATTTGTGCGTAGAAACTTAAAAAAAAAACAGTGTAAATACTAAGAAATTATGAGTCGGTTTTTAGTTTTTTTGAAACGATGCGTGAAGAAACTCATTTTACGCAACTCAAAACTAAAAATTACGCTCGTTTTGCCTCAGCCTTCCTCAAGCCACGAGATTAGTCGCAGCTTGGTAATGTACTATCAAACCGGGTCTATAAAAGAGAACAGTAAAAGCTTTGATGTCCTATGGTCATGAACACCGACTAAACAAACATCACGAGGGCGAAATATGTTTCAGTCACATTTATTACGATAGGATGGGAATAATTGATAATCTTCGTGTGGTGATGAACGAAAGCCAAACTTCATGCTATAAGTGCGAAAGTTGCTTGTTACCCTTACTCTACTTAACAACTGAACGGATGTAATTGATATTTTGCTAAGATATCAACGATGCAATCGAAAGTGGTTCATAAAGGACATTATGCTTCTTTTTATCTAGTATAGTCTCGTGCGAAAACACGTGATAATACTATCACGTTGCAGTCAAAAATTTGAATCATGCATGTATTATGTGCCACTAACATATTGGTACATTAGCATCAATGTGTCACAATTTAGTGACAAGTAACAGCTAACGAAAATGTTTTTATACTGTGACCACAAGCCATCGGAATGCCGGAAATCCTGAAGCTATTTATTAATATATTTATTTAATCCGCCACATCGCTACTTAATGTGGTTGCTTAAAAAAATAAGGTACCTAAGTCTTGATAGAAGTGTCTGTTAAAAGTTTGCAGAACCTTGTTTAGGTACCACTTGTCTGGGGTAATAAGTCTGTCTGTTTGGCTCTTGGTAGTTTAATAATTTTTTTCAAATACCATAGCTGTTATATTTAAGCGTGGCGTGATTTTGTCAATTGATTCAGCTGTTGCTGTGTTTTTTTTCATTTCTGGACTCTGCGGTAGCAAAGTTTCAAAAAAGTAAATCGTGCGTTTTGAAATTTTTGTAAATTAACTTGTTTGTTAGTAGGTAGCGTTTTATTCTGAAGGTCTTGCAGCCTAAGCCTTAAAGTAGGTTGTACTTTGCAACACGTCATGTCGAGACACGAATTTGTCAGCACCTTTCTATATTTTTAATCTTGATGACATTCCCGACCCCTTTCACTCTCAGTCATTGCAAAATAAGCATGGTTCCGTATTACAAAACGCTAGACAATGTACGTTGACAACTTACTCCACGAGATTTTTGCGCTCTCATTTGCTATTTGAATTTACGATTACGGCAGACGGTATAGAGTCGTCACTGGCATGTAGTCCAGCCGAAGACTAAACAACTTTTGGACGCTCAAAAGACAAAGAGATCCCTGAACTTTTTTTAGCACTAAGGATTTCATGTCTCTTAATTTTGCTAGAATGATTTTCAAGGACTGTTTTGTGATCCTTCTTATTTGCTACCGCAAGTGCCTCAAATTGTCCATCTGTTAGAGCTCTTCTATTTTGAATTCAGATTACGCGACCAGCCTTAATCAGTACCTAGTCTGCAGAATAGTATAAAGATGCAGTATCAAGTTTTTTTACCAATCATTTTCGTATACAGAAAACGTCATGTTCAGAATCCACTTGTAAGTAAATCCACTCGCACAGTTCTGGGTAATAAATTAGACTTGCGAGTGGAGTGTTCCCACGAACACAGAAACGGTATCAAGATGCTGCGCCTGAGTTGAACAACGTCTCCAAAGCGGCCTAGAAACGGCGCGAAATGCTTTATTTTCCCTCTCAATTTATTGTGACGTTTTGTTACCTGTCACTGTCACACGTGTTGTTTACAATACGGGCTTTGTGTTCTTTCAGTCTGCACTTGTAGCGTTGTTGTACGTCATTGTTGGTTTTGAATGCGCATAGTCGGGGTGAACTCTGACATTGATGAAACAGACCAATTATTTACTACGTAGTGCTCCAAAGCCGATGAAAATGGAGTTAAATTACTTTTATGAATAATTCAATTATAGAAAATAAAAAACTTTTTAAAATAGGTTTTATTCTATAATTTACAAACTCTAATTTACAAACTATGGCGCTCATTAGGGGAAGCCTATGTCCAGCAGTGGACTAATATAGGCTGATGATGATGATGACACTGGCAATTATAAAACAGATGAATTCAGCATGAAATATGATGCATTCACACTAACGAAGGAGTATAGTGATATCACTAATAATATGGTCAACACCATAGCAGCAAAGAAGTCGACTTGGGCAGGACACATTGCCCGAATG
This sequence comes from Eupithecia exiguata, assembly GCA_947086465.1. NCBI lineage: Eukaryota > Metazoa > Arthropoda > Insecta > Lepidoptera > Geometridae > Eupithecia > Eupithecia exiguata. The sequence goes on from OX352246.1 coordinate 4,908,535, forward strand.
GATGCGTCACACTGGGCCAGAAGAGTCCTGGAATTGTGACCTCTGGGTCACCATCTCACCTCTGGGTCACTCTGGCCGACCACCGAATCGTTGGGTGGACAAGATAAAACGTCACGGAGGGCATGACTGGAAGACACGGGCCCATGATCGACAGGAGTGGAGAAGAAGGTCCTATATCCAAGATTGGATCGTGAAGAGGCCACAATGATGATGATGATAGTGATATCACCAAAAAGATAGATACCACCGTTTTTAATGATAACGGTATTTAAGATGACATGTAACCATAGCATTCGTAGTATAAATATAGATATATTTAATTATTGTTACAAAGTTGTAACAATTAATAGCGTCCTATATCCTAACAAAGGTTTATCTAGATACTAGGGTTCCCTTATTAATACTTAATTATAATTTATATAATAAACTAGCATCGAAAATAGGCTCTTTAGTCGACTGGCCCCACTCGGACTGGCCCCTCGAGTCCAGTTGACCTAATGCATGTTTTGAATTGGTCGACTGGCCCCGCTTACAGAATTTGTTATAAGTATAGACAAGAAGAAGTGTTTCAACTTATGTCGATATTATCATGACGACCTCTGTGGTGCGGTGGGCGAAGGTCCGGGAGGTATTAATGGTGCAATTGAGTAATAATCTAATTTAAAGATATAATAGAATAGATAACCTATCTCTTGCATTGCCAAATGCCCATGTAAAACCCCCTTTACCCCGTGTAAGTGTTCCTTGCTACCTTGTGTCGCGTTCACACTCGCTGGTCGTAACTATTTAGCATATTTATGTAACAAGCGCGAGTATGTCCGTTAAGCAATTACAAGTATGGGTGGGAGTGTTAGTTAATGAAGTATGAAACTAACGAGCTACCAGTGCTTTGGTGACGGCTCGTGGGTTTGCTAGTTTATGGGGAAACTAGCGGTTGCCCGCGGCTTCGCATGCGCTTTTCAACTCTGAATAGAGAAGCTAGTTGCTAACGTTAACAAATTATGCTGAAAAGCTTTGATTTATTTAATATGATGATGTATCTAAATCATAATATTAAATAATATTTTTTATCAAATAATAGAATTAAATTAAAACTAAAAGTATTTACAATTGAAACAATTGAGCTAACTGCAGACTGTTGCAAACAATCTACAGGTAATTGTTAATATAACGCAGACACAAATTATCATCATCCATGATCCTTGGAGCCCTATAATGTGCAGAGCATGTGAATAATCTATGTTTAAGGTCTATTATATTATAGGTCTAATAATCCGCCTAAGGTCTATCTATAAGGTCCGCCTGTAACGCAGGAGATTGCGGGTTCGATTCTGGCCTTGGGACAAATGTTTGTACGATCTGCAAATGTTTGTTCCGAGTGTTCTGAGTATTTTCTGAATATAATAAAGAATTATATCTATGTCATCATCATCATCAGCCTATATCAGTCCACGCTGGACATAGGCCTCCCCTAATGAGCGCCATATATCTATGTAATTTATTGTATTCAGGTAGTTCTACGATTATTTATTTTGTGTTTTTTTTGCGTTCCAAAAAGCAATAAATCTAGCGGAAAAGTAATTTGCCGCAAATCGTAAACCATTTTCTATGAACTCATGATAAAATCACCTTTGATTCATTTGTATTTTGGAAGCATTTTGGAAAATATTGATTTTTAGCACAAAATCTCCTATTTTGTCCCAAATACTTCAAAAATACCGAGAAATTGTATATGAAACGACCAGTGTTCGAATTTGCAGTGTGATACAGATTGGTATAATAATGAATAATGAATACCTATGCTAATCGATGTACATTATTAATTACAACCATAAAATAGAGACAATGCAGTAGCCTTGATCGAATTAAACAAAACTGTCTCAATAAATAATATTTACTGTCCAGTGTCGTTTAGTTGAATAGATTCAATCCTACACATAGATATACAGGGTGTGCCCGCGGCTTCACCTGCGTAGATTTCATAATATCATGGGTTTATTTTTTGCGCGGAACCATAATTTATTTTCTAAAAATAAAATCCCACTAATATTATAAATGTGAAAGTTTCGATAGATGGATGTTTGTTACTCAATCACGCCAGAACTGCTGAATGGATCTGGATGAAATTTGGCATAGAGATAGATTATATTCCGGAATAGCACATAGGCTACTTTTTTCCCGGAATTTTCACGAGAACGGGAACTACTTGGGTGAAACCGCGAGGCACGTGATAAATAAATAATGCTGGACAATTCACACAGCATCATCTAGCCTTAAGCTAAGCAGTCTAGCAGTGCTTGTATTATGGGTGTTAGCATAAGTACTGGCAGATATCTGATGTTACAGCGGGTAGCTATAACATCAGCTACCTGCCAGTGATAGTCCCGTCAAAGTCGGTCCAGCCGCCGTTTCGAGGATTACCCAAAACAAACAGAGAGACAATTTAAAATTTAGTGTTTTGCAATACTTATATGTATTATATATGTACATACATATAGTCTAAGTATCGTGTTACGTTAAAAACTATCGTAGTTTGTTGAATTCGTTACGGATGTTACGTTGGTGTTCTTTCAACGGAAATAAAGTTCGTAGTTAAGGCACCCCGACGCACACTAGCGCCGCCACCTATTTTATTTTATTATTACGTTAAATAAAGGAGTTTTATATAAAACCATTGGGGCAGTTTGTGGTAGGTATCTATCATAAGTTAATTGTTAAAGCCTCTGTAACAGTTTTATTTTTTCTAGTCTAGGCAGAGATGTGACCACCACCAAGAGCAACTGCTCTTGGTGGCCACCAATTTCGGTTTTCGCATCTCCGCATAAACTATACAAAATAAAGATTTAGAAAAAAAATAGGCATCATAAACTGCCCAATGTTTTTTTTTCATTTCCTTTGTTTAACACAATAATAAAATAAAATAGGTGGTGGCGCTAGTGTGCGTCGGGTTACCGCCTTATCCCGCTTACATCCGTAATAAACTATAACGTGTATTTGTATTAAGTAACAAGCTATTTTTGTATTTTATTCATTTATTTTGACATCACAGACACCTCAATTTTATTCATTTGTATAGATAGATCATGGAACATATACCTACAGTGTTGGTGGGTACTAGGATATAAAGCAACACATCCGTAAATTATAATGATTGATTAGTCTATAAGGAACCATAGACAATTTTTTTTCTTAGGGTGGGGTTTGGAATTTCAGACTTCCTACACGAATCTATGTTTTGCTTCAGGCAGTTCAGAGTTTCTTTCAACTCTAGCAAAAAATCCAGTTGCACTAGATTTTTACCAAAAAACTAAATGCCCCATGTACTAGATTTTGCAACATATATTTATTAGTATTGTGCAACAATGATTTTGTGACAAAAAATTCTGAACTTATTTTTATAATTACATTATTTAAAAAACTAAAAACAGACTTCGATTTCTTAATTTTACAATGTTTTTAGGTTTTTACCTTGAGATTAAAAAAATATAGAACCACCTCGAGATCATTATCTAGATACAATAACAACGAAGAATTTCATCAAAATCGGTCCATACTTGACAGAGAAATCTACGAACATACATAAATAAATACATATAGCCGAACATCGAACCTCTTTCTTTTTTTGGAAGTCGGGTAGTTAATTACAGTCAAATAATAGAAACAAATTAGTATTTACAATTGAAACAATTGAGCTAACTGCTGACTGTTGCACACAATCTACAAGTAACTGTCAACAAGTCAACTGATCCATATCAATACTAGTCGGAAGCGTCCCCTAAATATAAAAAAAGTTACCAATTTACGTTACTAAACCCAAATTTGGGACCTCCAAAAAACCCTTCAAGATATTTGTTACAGGATATATAGTTCCACAGTCAATATTTTCGTCGGAAAATGGGTTTAAAAACACTTTATTTTCGTGATTTACCTTAGTATAATTTGCCGACATAATTAATCATTTTAGAAAAGAAACAATTATAAACCAAGCTACTATTGGCGGTCTCATCCTAACTCATTACTAGAGCGATCTCTACCAGACAACTTTTGATCTACACTCTACACACACTAGCTGGGGTAAGTCTAAGGTACAAAGCAAGCTCTAAGCTTATCTAAGCTCTACAAAATGTTGTCACTTTGCATATTACCAACATCGCCAGCGGCATTCCTCACGTCATACAGATTTCGCACACAGAGCTTTTGATAGGTAGCTGGTAACCCCAAAACTAGCTCAGTTCGTGACCTGTTCTGACCCCGATCTACTAACCGCTTGCACCCATTGTCTTGGGTACGATTGGTGCAAGATATAAGTACCTATGTGAATTCTGTCCAAGACAGTACTAAGACATTGGTTCTAATACATTTTAATAGCGACATGGTAGTCTTATGTGGCCAACTGACTACTGAAGGTCTTGGGTCCGTACTATGAAAGCTTGCTCAGTTATCAGTCTATGTTTGAGTAAAGCTTAATAAGACATCTCCAGGTTTACTGTGATCCAGGAGGTGCGTGGCCTTCGACTTTTTCGGCCCCGATAAGGAGATTTATGTAGGTAATTAAATGTACGTTTATTCATGTAAAAAGACGAGCTTTGGTCGAAACACTGAGGTATTTATTTGTGGAACGACAAAGATTCCATGTTGGTTCATCATATCAGCCACACATTTCCACCGCTGGACATAGACCTTCTCCATCTTCATTATCATCAGCCTATATTAGTCCACTGCTGGACATAGGCCTCCCCTAATGAGCGCCATAGCGCCCTGTCTTCAGCTTGCCGCATCCAGCATCTGCCAGCAGTATTTCGCAAATCGTCATCCCACCTGGTCGGAGGTCGTCCTACACTACGTACTCCATACGACGACGCCACAAATAGCGCTCCCGAGGCGCCTTCATCCATTTATAAAAAAATTGTTTTCGCTTCTACTTTTCATTTCTTCAAATATTTTTTACTTTGTTTGATTTTTGTTAGGTAGACCTTGGATCAATAATTATTGACTTGCATCTTGAATGAATCACTCACATTAAAACAAGTTTGATTGGTGTCAATTGTTAGTACCTACCTACTTATAATTTCTCAATTTACAGTCCGTGAATCTTCACAATGCATTTAAGAATGTACTTGACCTTAGCATTACAGTCTTCGGATATTGTCATGGCATATCTAAAACCTAAACTTACAATAAGCCGATTCCTCTTAGGGCGCATGCACACAGTTAACGGATCCGAGCTACTAGAAACACACCTTTTGTGAATCCGGAATACTGTCGGGTGTGCGAACTTCTTCTGCAACTATACGCCATCACGGGATAAAACGGATTCTGTAAAACGAAAGCTATGTAAATGGAAGATACTTGTTAAAAAAATTACTCAACGAGAAAACCGGTGGACTTTTTAATTCTTAAAAAAAACGAATGCGGTGTGAGCATGAAGTCAATCAAATGATACAATTTGGTTCTCTTAACTTTAATTTATGTTTTCTTGTGCTACTGCTTTTATTGCAGATGAGACATACCAAAAGCTAAAGAGTGCTTAATATTTTTATTGTGAGTTTTAAGTGTTGTTCCTGATTTTCTAGAGTATACCTAACGATTTATGTTTGCATTTATTTCAACAAAGACACAAACAACAAAACGATAAATAACAACTATCAGTATTAACACTTATAACAATTTCCTAAAAATCTAAGCCGTCAAGTTAAACCTAACTTACTAATTTAACCAAATTCAACTCTGTCATGTTATAAATGATTATAATTAATTATAATTAACTAAGGCTCTAAAAAGATGTTATATTTCGATTAATATTAACAAATAAATAATTTGAACCTTGTTTTTACAATAAATTAACGACATATCAAATGTTAAACCTCGCAATGCCATATAGAAACCCGACATCTGTAACATTAATGATTGACAAGGGACCTTGACGGAATCAATTTGTCGAAACAAAGCGCAATTTCATCAATCCCTCTAAAACAAATGATTATTTCGTCTCTTATACAAAACAAATTACGTAAATGAACACATTTGCTTCCATTGTTTCGTAATAGGGATAGATTAGTAGTATTAGTCGAGGAAACTAATATAGCAATCCGTGAAATTTAGTTATTACAAAAGCACTAGTACCCTAGATACCCACTAAAATGCAGAATAATATTGTAACAAATACAATTTAAAAAACAAATAATAGATTCAGGCATTACTTTGCGGAAATCCGCAAAATTTAATTATTTATTATTATTAAAATGTTTTGTAACAATTCCGCGCAAAACCTTCTTTGATAAGATCCAACAAAATGTAGTGTCCATGTAATGTAATGTAGTGTAGAGAATTGCGGTGTCCTGATGATGTCTCGTGGGGAGACGAAACTAGTTGACGACTTACTTTGATACATTTTTTCATTGTAGTTTATTGTTGTTTGTTTTTGTTTCTCATTGGTACATCACCAATTAACAAACACACAATTTTTCTCGTGGTTTAGTGCCTGTGAACAGTTTTTGTCAAAACATTTTGTCAAAAGGCCTTCTTTCTATTCGAACATACAATTAAACTATTTCCCATCGCGACTATCGAAAACCGTGATTAAACGGTCAACAGTATTATCCGAATCCTTCCACGTTTCTATTCTGTATTTTTTTTCTCAGTTTTGTGTAAAAGCGTATTATTAATTCTACCAACATAACAATGCAGTTGGCAGCAGCGCTAGCGTCGATTATTTTACAAGATGATTTTAAACCATGTTGTTGGATGTAAGTTTGCATAAATGCAGTCGGAACGCATATGCATACGAGTAGGTTGTATTGGCAGATACATAACATGCAACTGTATCAAAATAGAGGAATACTCACTATAGAACAAATCATGCTTTTAATAATAGTTTCAAAAGTAAAAAGTAATTTATTAGTTAGGACTCTAGTTCGCATTTTGCCCGCCTGTATAGATAAGTTGGTAGTTTTGTAAAAGAGGATGGTCTCGGTCCATTGAGGATTTGGATTGACAACGTGACGGTTTGACTGGTAGGTAAGGAAGGGTCACGATCTGCCGCCGACTGACCTGGTCTGTGTCCATTGTCTGTGGGACATCCGAGATTTTAGAGGAATTGCGTAATTTTAGATTTGCTTTAAAGTAAAGAAAGTTCCATTCATAGAGGATCTGCCAAATTTAATTAAACTTTTTAAATTATTGTTTTCAGAGAACAGTTTCATAAACTATAAATAAACTTATATATAAATTCACACTCATACCGATCTTAGTAAAATTATATCTAAGGCAACTCATAACCATTTATTTCTGTGTCCTCGCATGTAAAAGAAAAAAGTGAAATGATTCGGTATCTAAATAACTTTGTCCTTTAAAATGGTTTTCGTGATACTATATTTTATTTTACTTCTGACATTCATAACTGATTCAAGATATCTATTGCGTAACATGTATGTTACGCAACAGTACAAAGGTCTTTAAATTATTGAGAAAATAATACACTTTGAAATGTATAAATCAATTTATACATTTCAAAGTGTATTTATTATATAAAAATTAAATTGCTTTTCTGATCAGTAAATGAAAAATGAAAGTGTTTGTTATTTATTGTATTCCACTTATATCAGTCTATTTAAAATAGATGTTAACATTACGTACACCAAACACTTTTAGGTCGATTACTACGCTACTTACGATTTCTCGTTCTCGCACGTACCATGGCCACAGTACCGATCAGCCGACCTCCGACACGGAAGGCACGACCGGCAAAAACTCCACAATGCTCTCGTGACGCTGTACCGGCCCATTCAGAAAACCCACGTGCAAGCATTTCTGCCCCATTAGATCTTCCCAGATGGCCGGAGGAATCTTGCTTGACCACAGAACTCTGGAGATTCGTTATCATTCAAGCGTTTTATTCTGACATCATTTGATTGTTTATCATAAAAACAACAACCCAGTGGCTGGGTATTATGCCTCTTAACCAAACTCAAGTGCAACACGGTCAAACACCAATCTCGTTCAATTTTACGTTACCTTATTCAAATATCATCATCATCAGCCTATATTAGTCCACAGCTGGACATAGGCATCCCCTAATGAGCGCCATAGCGCCCTGTGCTCAAAATCTATAGAAGTTATATCATATTCAGCTAAACCTACCTACACCTTATTAATATTATGTATAAGGTAAGTTAAAAATACCTGCAGCTTTATGAATTAGGTAGGTTATAGCGTATTTATAACTTATTTAATAGTCTACAAGTTGCAAATAAATAAATACTTAAGTTAAAATTTTTAGGGTTCCGTATTCGTTCATTACCCTTTGGGGGTAATTTAATTTGTGTGTTGTTTTAAGTCCGTACCCAAAAGGTAAAAACGGGACCTATTAATGATAAAAAACGCACAACTTTTAAATGTTTCTCTTTGTTATGGTTAGATCTATTTTGAGGGCACTTTTACTGGCAAATACGTGATGTTATAGCGGGTAACAAAGGCGAAATTCATTTGAGAACACAGAATATGTTCTGCGCAAAAAAAATCCATGAGTGTGAATTCTACGCGGACGAAACCGCGGGCACAGCTAGTTAATTCGTACAATAACCTTATTGGTACCTAATAATTGCTTGAATGATTTTTCGGACTGTAAAATCATTATAAATGTAATATATCTTTGAAAAAAAAGAGAAATGAGAACTAAATTGTTTATTATACTTAAATCAACACATAAATTAAATTAGATAATAAGAAACTAAAAATATCAAGACTATTTAGTTCTTTCAGTTTCTTTTTGTGGAATTTAGTAGGTAATTGTCAGAAGTTATCACAGGAAGTTATTCTCATATAAACTCGATAAGCTAGCTGTTCATAACTGAATTAAAAATATAATTATAAGCAATCATCGTAAGATACATAAAACAGTTATATGTAAGAAAATATTCTTATGAATAATGAATTGATCATAGATTTTCAGTAAAAAAAAACAAAATTTCAAGTAACTACCTACTTTGTTTGATAAATATAATATTTTTACATTCAATAACGTTAACTTATTCTAAAATATTTAGTAAGTAATAGTAAATATAATCACAATAAGTAATTCATATAATTTATTACGATTTTATGCATACAGGTAAAAGAAACCGAACCTAAGTAATGAAAATGAGATAGGAAGTTACACACATGAATAAAACATAAAAATAAGCAAATTTTGTGTTATACATAGCCAGCCAGTCTACTGATATAGCAAAGACGAAATAGTTTATTTTATCTATGATATTATGCAACTTACGTACATTTTTGTAAATTACACACAAAAAACAAAATATTTTTTCCGCGGCGGGAATCGATCTCGCAACCTGCGTCTCTGGCCGTCATGGTCCATTTCGTCACCACAGTGGATGTGGACGATACTGGCAATGTCACAACTAGATGTCGCTAGTAAAAGTTGACGGAGCCTAGATCGCGCTATCGAAGCGTTTCAGGAAAATATAGCGGCGAGAACCATTTTTTGGGTTCGCTAACTTTGCGCAGCGGCAATATCGTAACCAATGAGGTTAATCCGAGGTGCGATTATTGCTAGTTGAAAACTTTACCAATACCCCGCCATGTGGACGTGAAATACCGTCCGCTACGGCAATTTTTGTACGGCCGTTAAGGCTTGATAAACTATGTAACTGGACTGGAGTTCATTGGATTGCTAACGCAATCTGATGAAGCCCTCAAAATTAAATATACCTTCATTGAGTTGAGACTATCATATTTATAGTAAGTACTTCATAACCTTACTTACCTGTAATTCTATACTACATATTAATACATATTCTACCTACATAAACTCTGTCCACGCGTTTTTTTTCTTTTTGACACCTAATGCGTTACCGATTCGATTTTTTATGAGAATCGGTTTTGTTTTTAAAGAATTGATTTTGTTACTTAATGCCATTGAGATATTTATGTACTTAGTACCTACTTCAATGTTTTAAACCGACAATAAGAGGAGGTGATTCTACGTTCGGCTGTAAGTATGTATTTTATTTGTGTATATGTTTGTTGATTATTCCGCCAATTATGGACCTATTTGGAAGATTATTTCGCAATTTTTTTATATCCGAGGGAGGTTTTGCTGAAAAAACATTTGTGAAATATTTAATTTTGTTTGAGGAGGAGCAAGGAGTTATTGTTGACTCTTATGACACTCGCGGGAAGAGTTGGGGTGTTGCAAACTCTTAGTGCACCACACAGCAATACCTTTAAACAGGCAATATATGCAGCTCAAAACAGTAGTGTCATTACTTCAACTGTTGCGCATTAAGCGATAAAAACTTCTTAATGTCATAACAGCACTTTTCGTCCAAACGACCGTAGCTAAAAGGATTTTAAGACGATACAAATACCTTTAAGCACTCGAAATCGATACAAGTTTAATGTCACTGAGGTTTGACATTCACACTCGGTGAAAGTATAGGACTTAGCAATCGAATCGAGTGATAATCGATCAATTGCTCTGTAATACGATTATCGATTCGTTGGGGGTCTTACTTTTTTAGGGCTGTCGGTTTCTAATTCCATTCTATCGTTTTATTTTTTATTGATTGGACTATATGGCGCTCGGACGGAGCTCCGCCTGCAACACAGGAGGTTGCGGGTTCGATTTCCGCCTAGGGAAAAGTGTTTGTAGTATCTGCAGATATTTTTTCGGGTATTTTAGTAATTTATAAATATTATTATATTAGTACTTAATAGGATTCTTTAATGTAAAAAATATGTGTTAGGTTTGAGGCGTAAAATAAAATTATCGCTCTCTCTCTCTCTCTCTCTTATCATTATCATCACCATCATCATCAATGATCTTTGCATCCACGAAGGATGGTTCGTTCGGCACTCGCGTAGATGACTTGTAAGGCCCCTCTCATATTTTAATCAATTTTGACTATGAGAGACCCTTCTTGACTAAATGCTATAATGGGGTCGCAAATAAAGCACCCTTCCTAAACTGGTTGTAGTGCCTGGCTGGACCAAACTGGATTTCATGCCGTAAAGTGAATCCCTTTTGAATTTTTTTTTTTTTAAGTGTTGAATATTTTTTCTGTTATAAGTACACTATTTTTTTGATATTTTGATTGACAACCCTAGAGCAGCCCACAGGTGCTACTTATTTTACTTCGAATGTACTTTTATACTAACTTGAAATTTAATTCAATGTCAAGAATAGTTGCGCAAGGTACCGTTTATCTAATAGCAACGTATTTGATTGCAATGTTTGAATTAATGTCATGGCTGTTGACTGAACAGCTGGCTTCGTATGTGATTCGAAACTAAAAACTCAAAGTGCTTTATTTCCTTTAGACCTTACAGGACTCTTGGACACGTCACAAAACTCAGATTACATAAGTAAAACTAGGAAATTAAGTGATCACCATGATTTTTTGTCCACTTCAATCTTTTAAAGGTGAAGTAAAGAAGCGAACAAGAAACCTTTACCTTGTTAGAATGTTAGTTCGAGTAGGAGCAAAACTCGACCCAAGTTTTTTTAAAATTACTAAATAATTCTTCTTTTAGCATATTTTTCAGAAGATCAAATAATGGATTAAATTATAAGATGGATAAGAAATGAAATAAGTTCTCAAAAATTTCCGGTTTCGGCGGGACTCGAACCCGCGCCCCACCCTCAGTAAGGGTGTGCTCTAACCAACTAAGCCACGAAACCCTTAGTCGGTTCAACCGGAAATCTCTGCGACCTCTCACGGACTATAGCGCTGGTGGCTCCACCTACAGGGGTAAAACCTGCTCAACGACCAAAGTTACATTTGATTCGTTTGACGAGAGGTGTTGCCGTCATTTCTTAGAGATACCCAAAGTGCGGGTAAGCACTATAACAAAAAACTTTATGATGAAAAACTAAAAAATTAAAAAAAAAATTGTGAAGAATTTTTATTCAATCGATAAGTGCCCTAAAAATGCATTAAAATTTTAACTTCTTACAGTTTCAAGTTGCTCGCGTAACTTGACGATAACTGGACGCAGTGGACGCCATATTAATCTATGGTCAGTAACACAGCTGAATAAACTAAGCTGTATCTGAGTCCTATTTCCGATTTTATGACACGTGATAGTTTGTTAATTGAAATTGTAACAATTTGTATTGATTAATTGTTTTGTAGATCACCGTGATTAGATGAAGCCGTAAAAAGCTTAATTGTTTTTGCAACATGTTGGTTTAAGTTGGGATTGAATAATTTTGGTTTTGTAATTGGGCAAGTTTAGAACGTGTTCTGTTTTCGCTTGAATTCTAGAAAAGTTGAATTGGTTTGAACTGTTATTTCGATATGCTTTTCCAAATCTAGTAATTTTTTTAGGTCCGTACTTAAACTTTACGTAAACAACGTAATATAACGTAACTTAAGGCGAATTGTAAGGGTAAAAGACGAAAACGACGTCTTTTTGGACAATGTTTCTGACGAAAATATAGATCGTGAACGTTTGAAATTTATATATCCGGTAACACATATCTTAAAGTATCTAGTGCCGGTTCCAAATGCTTGCCGGTAGTTATAGTTAGCACTCAGAACAAGGTTGAAGTAACAATATCTTCAGGTAATTGAGCACACTTTTTGACGGTGTGTCTTATTCGTTTACTACCAAACTCAGTATAGTTATTTCTATAGCTCGTACGCTTCTATTCCCGGTCCATTTGTTTTCAAATGAAGTCAAAATAAGGAGTTTTAACGTAAAAACTATTTGCGCCTATTAAAACATCACTCTCCCACAAACGTTTGCTCGCAAAATATGATCAGGCAATGTTGTAGTACCAAAAACTGACCGAGCGAGGGCGCGGGCTCGCGGGCGACACGGGGCGCGCGGCGCGCGCTAGGAGAAAACGCGACGTTGCAAGCTCTCGTACATGCCGCCGGCTCGCACTATGAGCGACGTTGCCAGATCTTGCTTTAGTACCTACGTTATGTGTATTGTATGATCGCGCGCGTGAGTCTCACTCAAGCAGTTTCAAAAATAAAAGTATAGGTACATAATTTCTAAAATGCAGTGTTATTTTTTGTATCGAATATTTCTTCTGGAGTTGTGTTTTAGTCTTATAATTATATTATGGCAAATAAACGTGGACAGAAACGTCGAGTTCCATCGAAGTGGTTGCGAAAATGTAGATCACGTCATGCAAATGCTTTAAAAGCACAAGTTCGGCAAATGGGTGATGCTGTTGAGTAAGTAACCTATCTTGTACTATGCTATACCGGTAATAAATAATTGTTTAGTCTTCCTAGTCAAGTTCTCAGGCATAATCTAATATCGATGCATCGATGCATGGAGTAGAGTAGTGCCGTTACAGAGACTTACCTATGTAAATTCCTTTTATTCCTTTACTACTTAGGTTGGTACCTAGCCAATACTGTGTAGTACCTAACTCTTGATTTTTACTCATTCAAATAACGATTTTCGCATCCCAATTAACCCTCAATTTTAGGGGTCCGTACCCAAAGGGTAAAACGTGACCCTATTACTAAGACTCCGCTGTCCGTCTATCCGTCTGTCACCAGGCTGACATTTTTTCTTGCAGGTCAATAAATATATTTATTTCTTTATTTTTCAGTAAAAGAAGATAAAGGGTTCCGGTAAATTACTTCTTTCCGGATCAACTTACCACGTCATAAGTACCAACCTCTTACCTAGCGCTGAAAACAAAGATGAATAAAAATAAAACGCCAAGTGCGACTCGGACTCGCGCAACGAGGGTTCCGTAACTAAACATTATATTAATTATATAAATAAAAGAACTTGTTTCTTGCCCAATATCATGCTTCTAGCCCTATAGGTTTTGGTCCATGGCGAGAATCAAAATAATGTTTTTTTAGTGATTAGACAACAATATAAGAATTTCCGCATTTTTCCTTTATTTGTGCTATAAGACCTTGCTTCTTGCCAAATTTCATGGTTCTAGGTCAACGGGAAGTACCCTATAGGTTTTGTGTGCATGTGATACCCTTGGAAAATAAAAAAAGGACATAAACGGCTGTAACTTTTGATTACGTTGACTTAGAAGTTTGATTTATATCGAGGCTCCAAAAGGTTACGAACCTGAGTATATGTTATTAACATGTATACCTTACTACTAGTAACCTACCTACCTACCATCTGATCTACTCCTTCTACAGGACCGGAAACTCCTGTTACCCGGACTCTTATGAGTCCGGTGTCCTCGGGCACCATGGATTAATTTTACACCCATCTATCGTAGTTTAATTTAATTATTATGTACCAAACTAGTTTCTTAATTTGTAGGTATCTGTTGTTTATAAACTATGTACTTCTACACACATCTAGATTTGTTTATTTCAGCTACTTTCACAGTATTATGTCTTATGTTGCAAAATATATAAATAAATAAATTCAAACAAATTGTCAAAACCTTTCTGTGCAAAAAGGCTTACTACAAAATATCAGATTATTTAGAAGATAAAAAAGCTTGGGACGGGTTTTGCTCCAACTCGAAAAATAACAACTAACAGGCTAAAGGTTTCTTAGTCGCTTCTTTACTTTTTGTCTACATACCGAAGCGACAGAAATCAAAAGTACCACTTTATTTCCGTGTCAGTGTTTTATTTTAAGAATTTGACCTTTTCTAAGTGTACATTTTTGTATTTATGGAAATAAAGAATTTTTGATTTTGATTCTTTTGTTGGTGGTTATAGGTAATTATGATAAATAAATAAATGGTGTGAATTTTAACACGTTTCTGACAAAAGAGGGTTGACAGACGGTCAACAAAGTGATTCTATACGGGTTCCTTTTTTTCTTTTGAGTTACAGAACCCTAAAAATGACAAGATAGTGAATTTATATTTTCATGCAGAGTGTATTCATCAATATTAATAAAAACTTAACTAGTATATGCTGATGATGATGATGATAAATAAAACTTCAACAAAAATTAGTTTAATAATATTCGTTTTACTAAAATACTATTAGACCTATGCAGTTTACAGATAAAAACTAGATATTTTGTTTTTGTTTAGTAATGTTAGCCTAACCATTCTCTACACATATAATATTTTGATACAATTACTCCTTTGAACTGTTTCTCTCAAGGATCTCTCTGTTCGCCATTACTCTGTAATACGTACTACACTTGTGCGCGCCATCTAACGGCAGTGGAGCGTATTATTTGGATAGGGTATATCGACTAAGGTTCCAGGACCGCGCGCTCGGTTTTTTGAATCGATAACATGCACTCCTTGCTGCATAGATGGCGCGGGGGTGTGTCCGCTCGGCTGCCAAATGCCCAAGGTCATTTGCCTTACTATTCACCTTAAATTTTACGATATGATTGACTCACTTACTTGTACTGTAGGATTGCAATGGCTAATTTGATAAATAAATAATGCCTATTGGATAATTCACACGGCATCATATAGGCCCGAGCTAATAATAAATATTATTAATAATTTCGTTGATATGAATAAACTAAAAATCACTTCGAATCCCGAACTTAACACAATTTTGAAGCGTTGCAACAAATCACAAATAAATGCTCTGGGACTAATAATACTAATACATAGTAATATAATATACTAATGCCTCGAAATATTTTATATGGGATCACCGGTCATTTTTTTTATTTGCTTTTGGTCACACGGTCATTCTCTGTACAAATAATATTGGAAACGAAAGAATTTTCAAAACTGGCTTATAATTAGCGGAGAAATAGACGAGCATTCATAAAAAAAACATACAGCCGAACATAGAACCTCCGTTTATCGAAATCGGTTAAAATAAAAGTCATTTACAGCCTATGCTGGTCCACTGCTAGACCTCCCCTAATAAGCGCAGCCTAAGGAATCCCTTATGTATCTTAAGGGAGCTACCTATGACGCCATTACAACTGTGAAAAGGATAAAGATAAAGATAAAGATTTTTTATTTGCCAAAACATGTGTTATGTAAGGTAATAGGTAAATACATTTTATGGATCAACATGCTTGACCGTCAATCGGCATGCAAAAATATGTTTGAGAGAGAATGACGTGCAATAACTTATTATTTAGGTAGGTACCTACTAAAGTTTATCATTGAAAAAATCGTCAATATTATAATAACACTTACAAACTAGTAACATTTTCAATTTCTGTCTAAAGAGTTCAGCATTTAGTTCTTTTAACTGTTTTGGTAATTTTAGATTGGCATAGGATTACGCGTTCATAGAACAGGGCGGCGCGGCGTAAGCGCACAAATCAAGTTTTTGCTTATTATCTATTAACTAGCACATTTATTTGCAAAAATAAGCCGAAGGTTCCCTTGGTATACTATTATATACGGTGATGACAGTAAAAAGTTTTGTGATTGATAGTTTAGGAGCAAAACTAAGAAAAAAAGATGGTAGTTTGCAAATTTTTTTCTGATATTTAAATATATTTTTTCATTTTTGAAACGAAGGGGCATGTCCCCTTCGTTTCAAAATCTTATATCGTGTAGATTATTCTAAATACTTATATCGTGTAGATTATTATGTATTTTTTTTCTAAGCATTTTCAATAAAAATTACGGAGAAAAAATGTTTTAACGTAATCTAATTGACGTGAACTCACAAGCATACCTTCCATACATCCAATCGCCATTTGCCGCCATTTGTACATGTGCCCCATGTATTTGTCGAGATCACCCTGCGAAATGTCATCAATACAAATGCATGTACTACCAGTTTGTCGACACTGAAACAACTTTCGAAGACAAATTACATATTCCGAGGCACGGGTGCTGATATATCACGCGTTTCATCTCATGAGTTGGCTTCCGAATGCATTCCTCAAACCGGCTGCTCACATTTCGTGATAGGGCTACTGTCTTCTGATGATATTCATCAAGACAGCCGCTTGTTCACTTTTTGGCATATTTGACCCCCTTTAAATAACGAGTTGTGCAAAATTTTTGTTACAATGCTTGGATAGCTAAAACGAAAGACACTATTCTAAAATGTAAAAAACAGTGTAATCTGTGTAAATGGTTACCTTTACTCTCCTTTGTTTCTTTGCTCTGTGATTATACTTTCGGTATAAATTAGATAATCTCGATCAAACTTGAATCCGCAATTTCAGTTTGCGGATTCAAGTTTGATCGAGATTATCTAACAACAAGCCAACAAGTGGCTCCGGCGGAAGATCAGCGTTGGATGCTGGCTTGCTAGTCATCCAACTCATGCTGAGTTGGAGCCAATTTTGTAAACGGAGCTAAGTATAAGACGCTTTTTCTTTGTTTTCCAAATTAAGTTTTGTTATATTGCGTACCTAGTCCTATTTATAAAATAAATATATTTCATTTCAAAACCAGCGCCGCTACTTGCTTCAGCTTGAAGCAGCATAATGCCGAGACAGGAACCTTTTTGGACCCCTTTGCTAACATTTTTTCAATGTCTGTTTCATAAAAGATCGAAAGAGACACGAATGGAATTCTGTCTGCCTGTCTGTTGAAAGTTCACGCCTGAACGTCTGAACTGACATGGGAGGAGGACGGGATCCCGGGGACGGACATAGGTTACTATTTATCGCGTGCAAAGCCGCAGGCAGAAGCCAGTGAGAAATAAGTAGGTACCTACTGCTTTGCATTCAATGAAGTAAACCTAATTAAAAGTGCACCAATCTTGGAGTCCGATTACGGCATTACGGTCGGTATCGTAAATCCATCGCCATTATACCGTCATCTGTCCGGCTGTCCGTAATGGGGGCGCATGAATCACGCGGATATATCGAACCTACGGTTTTAAGACTTCTATAGGCTTTTCCTGAGCTGGATCTTAAGAGAGCTGCTAAGAGAACTTTACAACGGCATTTGTGAACATCTGGGCTTTAAAGGATTTACCCGCGGAATGAAAATGAAAGCGTCAGGACATCGATTCTCCATGTGTTCGTAATAAGTAGAGATTTACGTTATTATTTGCACTGCTGGGTGAAATTTCTCATGAATTTTATGTCAACAAAAACATTTATGAATGAAAACTTCACAAAAACGTATAATAATAACAGAAAACAACAAGATTACAGAAAGGTTATCACTAAAAACTAAAACACAAACCTCAACAACGCATGATGTCCCATGTGCAGCAATAAATGTTTTAATTTAAATTCGGAAACTAACGAGAGATCAATTAAATGATTAATGAAAGTTTTCTTTACTAAAAATTGTTTCGAGCTGTGTTTTGCTTCGATAAAACCAACGTCGTTAAATATTTTCAACCAATATTCCTTGGGTTTTTACCCCCTTTTACAAAAAATATTCAGGTTTTTGAGTCGGAGTATAGTAAACTTACTCCAAATAGGATTTCGTGTACAACATCGCGGCTACGTTATCTAGGCATTAACATAACATATATTTAACCTTATTGGTAAAAAAACTCGCATGCGCCATATCTGAAACAAGTTCCCGGGCGCTACCGACGCACTCCCCATAATATATCGCCTGACACATTTATTTTATTTCACTTTTTATTTATTTATAAACGTCTAAATCGAGTGTACGGTGGTTTATCACCAGCGGACAGTTATGGCGACAGGGTACATGAGTCGGTGATAAAAAACACTTGCTGGTTAGGCTGGCTTTCGACGGAGATAGTGAGGGGTCTCATTTTAGTCCAGTAATTATGCCCATTTAGTCTCAGGGGAAGACAGTGAGATTTGACTACAATACATTAATTCATCAATCAATTCGTGACGTCACCAAACGGTCTTGTCGGAAGATCAGCGTTGGTTGCAAACGCGACTAACATTATGTTGCAGCATAATGTTCGAGTCACAAAAAGGTCCTTGTCTCAGCATGCTGAGACAAGGACTCGAGCAAGTTGTTTATTTCTGTGTCTCATTTATAAATGTTTGTTCCTACTTGTACGAGTGACAATTAATTATTTTTCTTTTCTATTCTATTCAATTTAATTAAAATCACGATATCAATCACTAGACAGATTAATTTATTAATTTTGAAAAGCCTTTAGTAATGATGAAGATTACTTCATTATAAATGAATAAATCGAATGCTGTTGGTATTCTTGGTCAATTAACTTCGTAGAATATATAAATTATTACCTAGCATGATCATTATTAGCTACTAGATACCTATCTATTCTATTAAAATACTTTCTCAAAGATTAAAATGCCTTTAGTCGATTGTATTGAAACTAAAAACATCTGTGAAACCAAAAATCTCTCTGTTTTGCAACATAGAAACACTCGACCATTGGAAATAGTGCCTAAAGCATTTTACGCTTGTATCCAACAGTGATATTGTCGTTTTGTTGTTCGGTTCTGCGAATTGTTTACCGTTTAAGGTAAGGGGTATGGCTTATTTTTGACGCCTGTGGTTGATGACCTTAGATAAGAAGCCTTTGTTGGACTTTTCAATTTAGACAGTCGCCTTACGATACCAGGCGTATTTTGCTTTTAGTCAGGGCAAAAATCGTCATGATGTATATGTCGATTTAGTTGGTTTTGTCATTATTTCTTTAACAGGTTATAGATAGGTAGTAGTTTCTATGGTATTACCATGTTTTATGGTATGTATTTATTACCCTATTCAAAGCCAGAGAATGACTGCTCTACTCTGCTGTTTTTAGTACCTACTCTTTGTGGGTTCTCTTCTGTAGTACAGTTAGTCACAAAGGGATTCACTCAGAGGTAAAAAGTCTCATATACGAAGGTAACAAGCTACTTGTATTCCGGCTTCCCCCATAACTTTTTGTGTCAAAAAATATCAAATGTATAGGGTCCGGGACCACTCGGGCCCGCTTAGACATTTCCTATATTAAGTGTCACTGGTTACTATAAAGATAAACCTATGGTTGAATGGCGTTATGATAATATTCTACTGACGTGCGTTTGTCTTGCGTCGATTTTTTATTGTTAATCTGCCAGTTCCGCAATGCCACTATATTATTTATTTTACAGCCTCAAAAATTGGTGTAAGGTCTTCGACATCACACATTTCGGCACGGGCCAACTCCGGTAATTACCTTAAGTGTCAATAAATAATAAAACCCGCACGCTGAGTGCTCGTCCATCTCTCTTATCTCAATTCTTAATGCGCCTCTTTGCTCGTCGTTCTTTTTTATTTCCTTTTTTGTATATGTCATCCAGTGGAGAGGTTAAATTCTGTGTTGACAGCACGGAGGTTTTATGTTTTAATCCGAACTTTATGGTCGCTTAATCGGAATTAGAATTCGAATTTTAAGATATAAAACCGTTTATCGCTTTTATGTTGTTTCAGGGAGGTAAAGTAGGATGCCGATGATTATTGACTCATTAAAGTAATGAAATAGAGGGTATTATTAGAGCGGGCTAAATAAAGGCCGGATTATAAATCATGAGTGGTTATGCTTGGGTATCGGTATCTACTCCATGGTAAGACTCCATCGTATCCATCGATCACGGCCCGCGCTCCATGGATTTATGTTACGTAATTGCGGTGTGTGCATGCGAGAGCAACTCATTCGATATTACGTTTTTCATGTTAATACCTTGATATCTCTGTTAATGCTACGAGAAATTGTATGTTTATTATTGCAAGCGATTGCAGCAAATTGAACAATTATTTTGACATGATTTACGAAATGTATTTTGTTTGATGGGAAAAGTGTGTTGTGGCGCTTCGCGGCTGTTTTGTGATTTAGATAGTTATAGGTAGTTATTAATGATCGTTTTGTGCCTCAAAATGTACAAAGGCTGGAAAACTAAATATTTCATGACATCGGGAGGGACGTATACGTAGGAAGTAAGTATTTAAGTAAGAACCAAATATGCAGGTCTCGACAGAGCCTACGCATTTGCTCCCCTTGGAGTCGATACTCTAAGTCCGTGGGGTACCGAGGCTCTTCGAGTTTTAAATAAATATATATGAGCGTCTGGTCGAAGCGACGCGTGACCCCGAGAGCTGGTGAGTATCTGGCGCAGCGCATCAGCTTTTCCATACAGCGGGGTTTTGCAGACAGGGTCTTGGGGACGCTCGGACTGGTATTGATATGGATCAATTGAGCTGCCGGTAGATTTTTTGCAACAGTCTGCAGTTAGCTCAATTGTTTCAATTGTAAATACTAGTTCTAGTTTGTTTCTATTATTTGATTGAAGAGAGAATCTCTTTGTTGATAATGTTCATAGTTGGATGTCATTTCACTCGACTGACAGGTCGGCCAGTATAGATTTCGTGTTTTTATCTGTACCTTTTTTGTAGTTACAGGAGCGAGTTCATACACCCGACAGTATTACAGATCTAGTGAACGATTGTATCCAGTAGCGAAGGATCCGTAAAAAACGGTCTTGTTAAAACGAATCCCTGTGTGAATGCGCCCTTAGTTATAACAAAATAAATGTCAACTCTATCACTGTAGTAGACCTTCGTTCAAGCTTCTCTGAGAAACAAACAGTTGATCTTTACACTTTTGATGAGGTTCGGTACTTGCAAAACAACTGAAGAGCTAAGCAAATGTATTAGGACCTAAGAAAAACAGTTATTTGTGTGTCGTTGTTGTAACAATGAAATGTCACTGTGTCTCCTTCGTCGTATTGGCTAAGATACAATTCCACTCAATCTTTGTCCAATTATATTTGGTCAAAGAAATTGGGTGACTTATGGGTCTCACAGACTGACGCGGCCTGTGGTGGCGGTCAATACAATTTGTCAACACCTTCTCGTCAAATTGTACTGACCGCCACCGCAGGCAATTTATAGCAACACTTGACAGCGGGTTAAATTGTCTAATAGCAACACCGATATTGGATCAAAGATTTGGATATTTGATTCTGCCAGCGGCACGCGTGAAAGCTGATACGGGTTATTTCTTTCTTTATTAACCCGGAAAAAAGCGTGCCAATAGCCACGGGCGAAAACAGTGATATTATAAGCACGTGAGTCGAAGGTGTGACCTATCGCTCACCTTATTCAGAATTGTCAAAACATGTTACGAGCTACTGCAAGTCCCAGGTCCAAGTCAAGGTCTACCGTCAAGTTCAGATTGCGGTTACCATGGTCCACTCCGTCAATCTAACCGTAGATTATCATCTTAAATCTCTACTCCGGGGTTAAATTAGTGTAATCTTCACCACAATTCTGTCAAGGTCCCTAATTATAGGCTCACGTGGCGTAATTGACTTTGAAATCAACGAATTACGCTTAGCTTTGAGATAATGGGTTCGCTAGCTTAATAAACCTACATTGTAGTTGTTTGTAGCATGTACCTTTTCAAAATTTACTTTAACAAGGAGGCTTGTTTACATTTACGCTACAATAGATAAGTCAAAGTAAAAGTAAGCTATATTGAGTATAATTAGCGATCAGTAGGTACTTAATCTTATTTGCGCAAAATGAAGTCATCCGTTTGAGACATACACCACAAATGCCTTGCCTACACATATACATGTTAACGCGTTCACTGCCCAGGCTTTGAGCTCCAGATGAACGAGTGCGTCGAGGGCCATGAAAGTGTTAACAATTAACATATAACTAACACCCCTCTTTTCACGTCGGGGTTTAAGAATGTTACATCATTAATTGACTTGAATTGAACATTATGTTCCTCACTATAAATTATAAAATTTTAATTAGGTAGTTTTCGTACCAATTTCATTCTGAGCATTACAAAATACAAATACAAAAATGCTTTATTGTACACCATAAAATAACATTACAAAGAGACATCACATAAGATAAGTACAATGGGCGGGCTTATCGCTAAGAAGCGATCCTTTCCAGGCAACCTTTGGATGGAAAGAATTGTGAATTATGAGAGAGAAAAGACCTGAACCGAAGAGAAAATTCATATCTAGTGCACAAAGTTTTAAGCAGATAGTTTTTTGAACTATTTTGAAATTGGAGCACTTAGTTTTACAAAAAGACTACGGAAGAAAAAATCCATTTCTATTGCAAAAAACAAAAAAAAAGTTTTTTGAACTATTTTGAAACTAGAGCATTATTATACATTATATCATTCCAAAATGACTGATCATAACGGAGGAGGAAATTCATA
The DNA here is from genome assembly GCA_947086465.1 of Eupithecia exiguata. Classification (NCBI taxonomy): domain Eukaryota; kingdom Metazoa; phylum Arthropoda; class Insecta; order Lepidoptera; family Geometridae; genus Eupithecia; species Eupithecia exiguata. The sequence goes on from OX352246.1 coordinate 4,931,520, forward strand.
TCTATTGCTCTCAGCTCAGGCAGTGTTTTGTTTAGCAATCTGTTAGAAGACGCGATGCTCTGTTATTAGCGGCTGAGCTGTCGCCTAGCCGTGTTATTTATTCTAAACCTCTGTCATTTCACTGAATTCGCCTACCTGTAGGTGCTTATTCTGTTATTTCAAAACCTAGATTGCGAAACGCACCAGAAAATCTTTGGCTAATAAGTACCTATACTTAGTTTAAACTGAACAGTTTTAGTCTCAAACGAAAAAAGGGACAAACGCCACAACAGAAGATATTCTATTCTAAGTAGCGACATATTTCGAGTATCAGTGCCATGGAGAGCCCGTCAAATGAAATAAATCCATTCTAATATTGTATCGATCTATCTATGTATTGTATTATATTATGTATATCAGTTATCTAGTACCCATAACACAAGCTCTGCTTAGCTTGGGGCTAGATAATGCTGTGTGAATTGTCCAGCATTATTTAATATTTTTAATATGATGATATAAGGTAAAAGCGAAAGTAATTCCGTCTTACTGTTATCTTTTCAACTCAACTGTAACTTTTAATGTAATGCTGTTGACCTGAAATTTTCTATTTGGACTGAAACAACAATTAATTAAATGACGTGTTTCAGGAATGTCAAAGGGTAAAATGGGGGTTGAAGTTATTGAGTTTTTTTTTTAAGTTTGTAACTATACTCCGATTTAGAATCCTTGATATTTTATGTCAGCAAAGACATTTATGAATGAAAAGTTAACAACAACAGAAAACAACAAGGTAACAGTGACGTTATGACTAAAAACTAAAACATAAACTTCGACAACGGATAATCTCACATGTGCAGCGAAAAATGTTAAAATTTGAATGCGAAAACGAAAGAGATTAATTAAATGATGAATGAAAGCTTTCAAAACGAAAAACTGTATCGAGCTTCTGTGCTTTGCTTCTGTGATACCAATGTCCAATGTCGTTAAATATTTTCCACCAATATTCCTTGGGTTTCGTTACCACTTTGTATACAAAAAATTACCAGGTTTTTGAATCGAGGTATAGTACCCCAATTTGATTGATACCTACAGAATACTAAAAATATACAACCTTCTGGAACACCTATTTCAGGATTTTTGAAAATATTCCTGAAAATTAAAACTTTGTAGAAATGCTCATTATACTCAAGATTTTTAAAACTACCTACTCATAAAATGTGCATTGGCATTCGTACGGCAAGTTTGTAACGTACTTATGACACGATTTGCTTCAACCTCAATGTGAAAATGAACAAAACTACGGGAAATTAGTTTAAAGATTAGTCGACTTACGGCTTCAACTTTTTTTTTTTTATTAAAAAAGGGTTTTGGAATTTCAGGCTCTTACAACAGGGTTTTTGCTGATCTTGAGAAGCTTTTACCCTAAAGTCTACGCGAGTGAAATTGCGAGCGGGTCATTTAGTATCATCATAAACAGACAGTTTTTTGGCCTGCATATAAAACCGCGGGCTGAAGTTAGTAGCCTAATGCCGCAGGTGTTAAAGTTCCCATGAAGCTTATGTTAGGCTAAATTATTTGTGATTACGAGTATATTTGCTGAAGGACGCACGGTACGGTATGTTCGGTGCCGTGACATCGATAATTATGCCCGCGCCCTGACCCCTGGCGTACCGTGAGTGCATTATTATATTGGAAATAAGTAAATAATTTACACATCATCATCATCAGCCTATATTATATAGGCCAAATGAGCGCCATAGCGCCCTGTCTTCAGCTGGCCGCGGCCAGCATCTGCCTGCAGTTTTTATACTAGGTAGTCGTTATAATTTCCACATCATTAGAATAGCAAGCAGCTTAACTTGACGAATCAAATACTATGTCTATGGCCTCCATGAGGCAGGGGGCAAAGGCCCCCTTGAGACGTAGGAGGTTGCAATTGCGATATTATACACAGATACACACATTTCACTAGGTACTTATAACTTATCATATCACCCTTTTGTTGTCTGGGCCTAAAAATTGAGGATTAGAAAATATACCCTACACCTGTTAACTCGTTGAAAAAGGCTGAGAAAAAGAGGATAGGCAAAGGCACTTTCATGATCGAAGACGCACATCTCGGTTAGCGCCACCGTGTGCTCATGCGGCGCGGCGGCGGCGCGCCTCTGCGGGTCGCATCGCCGAGGCTGAGCAGTGAATGCGATAAGATGCAATATAATACACTAACACTTTCATACTGTGGCCGAAGACGCAGAAGTCGTTCTCCGGCCTAGGCTGGGCAGTGAATGCGATATACATATACTATAACTTTCATGGCCCAAGATGCACCTGAATGCGTTAATAAAACATAGGCCATCGTCATTTGCTGCTATCAAATTGCAAAACGTTTTGTACGCGACAGTACGGTACCATCAAGCACGTATTCAGCCGGTGTATCTTACCTACCTCTGATTTATCTCGCACGTTCAGATAGTGACGTCATAGCTTTTAACTTTTAAGCACCACAGTACCTACCTAGTTAATGAGTCGGTAATTATGGGCTTGAGATTTAATTGATGACAAGATGAGTGTATGATTTAGCACCTCGTATACGCTACAGCTGTTAGCAAAACAACGAAAATATTCGGTACCTATCCTAGGTATCTATAGGCAGTTGGCTGTAGGTGCCTACCTACTACGATTTAGAACCTTGTCCTTTTGCTTGTAATGCGTATTTTTTCCTCTCATCCCATGACCTTGTAGGCCGACCTTGTAGGCCGACCTTGCCCATAGGGTAAGATGACTAATAGATTCTTGCAGACAGATTTACAAATATTGGTCTCGCGATGAGAATTGAACCCCCCACCTTAACCGGCTCACTCGCATGTGTAAAACCTTCTTCCGCTGCGCCACAGGGTCGTAGTCTCTAATGAGAACACATTATCTACGATTATCTACGTATAGATGCCTGCCCAAAACTTAGGTTTTGCCTTAACTTGCAGGCGTACCTATTGGTGATCGTAAAAGGTAGGGTGCATAGAAGGAATCTGCTGCCTTTCCTCTGGCAGGTTCCCAATTGACTCTTACGACATCCACGCGCTGACTTGGAGCCTGGAGGTGTCGTTTGCTACGACGCGTCCGCCACACCCACGGGGTCGTCGACCAATAACTTCAAATTTAAAATGCTCCACTTTCGTTGGTTGCAGAGCTCAGAAAAGCCTGTTGAAGAGAAGCCGAGCAGCGAAACGAGCTACAACGTGGCAGCTTGGCCCACCACTACCCCGGGACATACGGGCTACCTCACCGTAGCGACGCTACCGCCTGCGTTCGCGAGACGTGAGTTCTTTCATTATAACAGTGAGACGAGCTATAATGCAACAGCTTGGCCCACAACTACGCCGCGACATACAGGCTTCCGTTGCATGCTGATGAGGCTTACTGTTAGATAAGCCTATTATATATATTTTTTTTATCAGAAATATCGTTTTTTCCTTTCTAGCGAATGATAAAACGGATTTGTTATTCCTTAGCAGCATACAATATAGATACATTCTTAGTCTAAGCCCGGTTTTCTCTTAAATTCGTAGACATGTTTTTGTTCTTACCATTAGAATACCATGACATGTGATGATCAAGTGACGCTGTGTTCACACCATGCTTTCGTTTATTCTAAACGTATCATCTATAGTCACTACGCTCTGCAGTGCCCCCCTGTCCTTAGCCGTTATTTCTTTGCCGTAGTTTTGCATTACTAATTACTAAGTTAATGCAAAACTACGGCAAAAAAATAACTGCAAGTAATAACCTATGACCAGAAGCCAAGCACAGCGTTTCTTGTCTAGGGTATAATAAACAAAAATGAAAAATTACCTTCAACGAATGCGTATAACATTGAACTTACGCAATGTACTTATAACATTTTCTCTGATTGCCTAAACAAAAACTTGCTGCATGTAGACGAACAATGCTACCCTTGTTCGTCTATTTAAATAATAATTGAAGCATTAACTTTAATGTTTTTATTTTCAGGAAAGATCAAGAAATCCACTGAGGCTTGTGACGAGAAGATCGTCGACAATGGTGAAAAAATGATCATTGATGTTAATTAAATCATTCATACTTCTAACAATAAAATCTAAGTTTGATTTTATTACAGTTGTTTTATTGCTATACCTTTCTCTTCGGTTATCGATTAATCGAATATCTCAAGTTAGTTAAGTTAGTTGAATAAAAAGGCAGCGTTGAGACTAAAATAAGTTTATTAAATAATCGTTTACATACACGTTATTGACTCAACTTAGAGGCTAAATTATTATCAATTAAAAAACTATATTAATATTGTCAATTTGTAAAAGTAAACTGGGTCTGATATTTCTTAAAAACTAGCCTCTTCATTCTGGAAGTTTAGGGCAGTGAAAAAATTAAAATTTAAAATTTGGCAAACGGAGTATTTTCCAACGTTATCACAGACTTTACTTTCGATAGGTATACAAACATTTCATTCTGTAACACTCCATATTTTCATTATTTCATAGAAGTCTAAAATAAATCTACATCTAGGATACGGGATATTTTTCTAATACATCAATATTTGCTACGCAATATAATTTCTCAATAGTTTTGCTGAGTAAGAGCTTTAAAGTTCTAATTAGGAACGTTTATAATCCATTCAAAAACATCTATAATTTTATTGTAAGGAAAATCTAAATAAAAAGCTCAAAATGTAAGCAATAAATAAATAAATGGGAGGGGGGGTGAGTCTATTTGACGTTATTAACGAGATATGATCGTGTATTTTCATTTTTGTATGGAATTTGCGTAGTTCGGGGGTGTAAGCCTCCAACATCTTGTCTCCCAAGCCAACCTAACCTGCGCGTGGTACACCCTACTAGATAACGAACTAGGCTCTGGTGAAAATATCAAACAATCTTCATAATATGATAATACTCCTATATCTACTCATAATAATTCACAAATATTTTTCATTAGTGTGAGGCCAAACTAACGTAAATTTTTGAGTTGTCAGTCGTGTAATTTCGGTCGCGTATTTTCTGCTGCATTTGGTTTCATAGAAAAATCCTGTTTGATTCGAATGGGGACGCAAAATGAGTTATCTGCTGACACACACGCATAGTTCCAACCGAATTGTGTTCGCAGAGGGGAGCGCATGTCAGGTACAGATTGTGTGAGCGAAACTAAATTGCGCCCGTCTGGCAGCCCAACAGATTTTGCTGTTGGGCAGCCAGAATCCTGGGTTGAATTTATGCGATCGAAAATATGCGACTCACAACTCAAAAAATTACGCTCGTTTGGCTGCAGCGTACTGGCAGAATTGTGTCTAATCAGACCATATTGCCATTTAACAAAGAATCATCATCATCTGCTTAGTTCCCTGTCCTCACAATAGAGGCGCTGTACCACATCCTATAGGAAAAGGAAACGTCACGATCACGTCTCGTTACTGATGTCAAATAGACTCAGCTCCCCTGAGTGGAATGATATAAACATACATTTTGTGCATAAAACTTATTATAAATTAGGCATTACCACTATATCCCACAATATCCCATTAAGTTAATCCCACAAATGGGTGTAGACCTTTATGTCCGTCATTTTTCTCAGCCCCGTCTGCATAAAGTGGCTTCACTCAATTTTCAGTCGGCTTTGTGGTTCATAACATTGTTGACCGAGTTCTATAGACATGCAAATATGGACTCTGTGTCGGTGTATTATAAAGTAAAGTTGGTCGTGACTGGTCTATTGATGGAAGATCTTTACGACACGCGACTCTCGCGACTCGCGGCCCTTATATCCTTTCTTCCTCTCTATCGAAAGCAGCTAAACTCAGTTTTTATTTGTATAGTCGGCTGACTGACCTTTTCATATAGTATTAGCTACTTTATGATTTGTCTCTTAAACTAATTTCTGTATTCTTTTCTTATCTTGAAGTCGCTTAAGTAGCGCAAGAGGTCTATACACAGACATGCAAATAACGACTCTGGTGAACTAACAAGTACAGTTCATTTTCGACTATCCGACTAGACCATTCTTGACGATTCCATCTTTACGGCGCGCGACTCAATGGTGGGGCATCAAATTTATATCCTTTCTTCCTCTATATCGAAAGTCGCTAATCTCTATACTTAGTTTTCAGTAGTAGTCGGCCGACTGGTCTGATGATAGTATTAGCGACTCTATGATTCGGCTCTAAAGTTATATATTCTGTTTTTTTCAACCTCAAGTCAGTTGTTAGAAAACTCAACTTTGAGTTGCGATAAGCTACTCTATGACGTTGTTCTAAGGCAACTATTTACTGCCCACTGAACATCATTTCTCCCTCTCTGGCACTATAGGTACATCATCTCTTTTCTAGCGGAAGTTGCTAAGTCGTCTTGAGCAGTATAGTCGGCCGACTGGTCTATTGCTGCGTTCCATCGAAATGCGACTCCATAACGTACTAAATGTCTCTCTAAGGTCGTCTGTCTACCGGAAGTCACTAAAGTCCGTTTTCAGCTGTATAGTGGGCCGACTGGCCTGCTGTTGGAAGAGGGGCCGAGGTGCCTGGCGGCCGCGCGCGTGCGCCTGGCTCGCCTTCACCGCGAGAGCCAACTTGTTGCGGAGCTCCGATGACTGTTGCATCATTGTTTTGAATTCCTGGAACGTGATATTGAATTTTAGTATGGTTTGGATTCTTACTCTAATTCTAAGTGGGAGAACTGGGATCTGCACTGATATCTCGCATGGGAGTGTATTGTGCATTGTCCCCCTGCCTAATCAGGCCCTGACCAGCCCAGCTCCTTGAAGTACCGGAGCAGGACTTTTGGCGAAAGACAGCTTCGTTTCAGTGGTGGTGGTTTTCTGTGGTGTGGACGGGTTTGATTTCTCTATGAGTCTCATATGGTTTGGATTGCGAAAGGGAATAAATTTATCATGGTCTGTAAATCTAATTATTTATCATAGCCTCTATGGCAATCACAGTCGTAATGAAGGGACCATGCGCGCCATTTAGTGAAGAGGATAGACGTAGGATTTCCACAAGGAAATAAAAAAAATACGGGCACTGGTAGTAAAATATCTATTGTAATCTGTCAATAACATAGCGACCGTTATAAAAGGGTCTTGTTTATACAGTTTTTTGAGACTAGGTATATGAAACGTGCGGAGTGATTTACTCAAACGTTGATAGCGATTACGACGTAGATCCTACGTACCACAGATTCTAAATGAACTTTAGTGACTTTAAGGTCCGTATTATCAAAGCTTCCTCAGTCATGGATCTATGCTTGAATGACTTTTATGCCATATAAAAGTGTTACTCAAACAAAGATCGATGAGCAAACTTTCATAAACCTTAGTCTGCTCTTACCTGAGGATCTTTTGACCCGATCCTACATTATCTATTAAATGTAACTCACCTGAGGATGCTTGGGCCCGATCCTCGTGAGCCACTGCAGTGCAAACTCGTGCAATGCACGCACGTGCGGCGGCGCGCGCGCCAGCTCCGCGCCTTCGCGCAGGTACGATATCACTATTGGCACGAGTAACCATAGCATTTGGATGCCTGTAACAGAACACAGTAATAAGATAAAATAAGAACAAAAGAAACATCAAGTTATAAGCTGCTGCCCGTGTTTTCGCATGAATTTGTTTTTATCTGGAATAAAAAGTAGCCTATCATGTTGAGTCTTTTCCAGTCATGCGGATTTCCGGATCTGGTCCGCATGCGGGCCATCCGAAACCTATAAGTCCATACAATATTTTTCTATCGCGCGAGCCACTGCACGCGGAACGCAGATTGGATGGAACTATTATAGGTTTCCGCATGTGAAGAAAAGAGTACTCATTTCAGGTCAATTTAAAATTAAATGGACAATAACGGCTGAAAAAAAAGTAGCAAAATACAATTCTCTCACCCTTCGGTCCGCCATCTTCTGCAAAGCCGCGTGTAAAATAGAAATTTATTCAGAAAAATTAGGACTCTTTTTTAAACTTAAGATACGGGGGGCGTTGAAGACTTAAGCTCGGCTTAAGGTTGGGGGCAGAGGCAGGTTAAATCAAACACGCAGGTGTTTGATTCAACCGACGCGATTTAATTTTTAAAGAAAACGCATGTTTGTTACTGACGTGCGGCATCGGGCGCGGCGTTGACAAGCTCGTCCAGCGCGCTGACGGCGGCAACGGCAGCGCGCGTGTGGCTCGCGTCTGTCGGCCGGCGCGCCTGGGCCGCTCGGGCGACCACGCGGCCGGCAAGACCGCGCGCCCACCACGACACGCAGGCTGGCGGGGATGATGGAGACCAGATGTTGCGGAGCACTGAGCAGCAGGAGGCGAATATCTGGAGAGTGAGGTAGTTTGTTAAGAAATCTAGCTAGAAGTCCAGCATCATATGAGGGCGTTTCGACTTCGCTTCGGCTTGGGGGCACGGAGGGAGGCCTCTTTACCCCGGCTGCAACTCGAGGGGTGACGACCCTTCGGTCTTTGGGTTGAGACGCAATGCTCTTTTGTCTCTTTCTTTTTTTTTTGAGGCTGCATTTGTTGGGCTTCTTTTTTTTTTACAAAATACATGAAAAAGTGGGTTAAGTCGCTGTCGCTGACCAACTGTGGTCGGTGGCCCGTTTGCGCCAGGCCTAAATCGATTGAACGTAAGTTCAAGTTCATTTATTCATTTGTGATACACAGGTATTACAGGGATGTTCACATATAAAAATAAGAGCACTGTGATCTGCCATTAGGCGTACAAATTTAAACACAATTAAAAATACAATCAAAATACAATAATAGTGAAACAAGGTTAAGTTGTAGGAATTGAAAATAATGCGTTTATCAATTTTAAAATGAGTATCAACCTCATAAATGTAAAGCAAGTTGTTTGGATAAAGTTCGATTTTTAGTCGCGCATCAAAGGCAGTTTGGTATCTAGAGCCCACGTAGGTACTTGGTTCCTGTGTAATGGTAAAACTAGAATTTATAATGTATTCGATTGATTCGCCCGCGGTAGAAGTAGCCTCGAAAGACTTTTGTTAACGACATCTAGAACTTATAGTTGCCGGTAAATATCTTGTCCTGTGACGGGCAGCGAGAATGGGAAGTTTGCGCAGGTTCACTCACGGATATAATTCATATGGCACCGACAACGCAGCAGGCGAAACGGATAGGCACAGCTACCTATACCTCTGTCTCACTCTTTCACGGTTTGAAACAGAAACTTTCAATGAATCATCGACGCGACGACGACGTCCAGAAGGTCGCCCACTAATTTGTCCTTAGTATTCTAAGGACGTTCTGCGCATCTTTGTCACGTGGTTCGCCAGAAGACAAGAGGATCGATGGTTATTATACCATTTTGGATCAGACACTAAACTTGGAAATTGTAATGAAGCTTACCTCATTATCATCTGTTTCTAGACAATGCCTGAAGTGGTTGATACAGGGATAGTGCAACGAAGGCGCGGGCGAGGCGCGACTCAGCACCGCCATGCCACGAGCGCCGGTCACAGGTTCGATGCGTTGGTCTGGATCATCTGTAACATGGGTCTCTAAATCAGAAGCTGTTTATAATTGGAAAGTAAAATGCCTTAGAAATTTGAAATGTGTTTTTGGAACTTATTTTACTTGAATTTGGTCTACCATAACTTTAACAACAGATTTTTTCATTTATTGACATAGCGGGTTTTGGGTAGGACATAACTGCACTTTTAACGTAACTGGACTTTTGGGTAGAGAAAACTACTATCATAAAACATCATCATTATTGCCTGAAAAATCTACCACAATTCCTATCTTTCGCAATTTCCTTTCAAGTTTTTAACCGCTCTCACATACCAGCGAAACTGCAACGCGAATTACGCTGCGCAACATTACAATAATCACCGTTCGAGTTGTGGAATATACATTTTTGACTGCCATAAAATACAAGCGAAACTAACGCGGTATTGCAGCGAAATGGTGAACCGAACGCGGATATAGCTGGCGTCCGAGCAGATCGGAAGAATCGCGCGGGAAAGAGATGGTAACTGCAGCGTGATGAGAGAATCATAGTCAAATCTATGAGCTAGAAAAGGCAGTTTCGCCTCTGTTTCGCTTGTCGTCCTAACGGACAAGTGATGGCGAAACTACTACGGTCGTTGCTACGTTTTTGCAGCGGAGTGCCACGGGCCGTAGTATGGAAACTGACATATAATCACTTACCGCTCTTGACTCTCTCTAATAGACTGTGCAGCGCGCTTTGCAGTAAAACAGAGTGCGAGGTGCGAGTTTCTTCAGTAAGTCGCGCCCCCTAAACATAAAACAATATTTCGTTAAGCACTCTACCTACTTCATATCAAATCATAACCTAGATGTTGGGGCTCGATGATGCTGTGTGGATTGTCCAGCATTATTTATTATTTATGTCTGCCATACTATTTCATCATCAGCCTATATCAGTCCACTGCTGGACATAGTCCTCCCCTAATGAGCGCCATAGCGCCCTGTCTTCAGCTTGCCGCATCCAGCATCTGCCAGCAGTCTTTCGCAAATCGTCATCCCACCTGGTCGGAGGGCGTCCTACACTACGTTTGCCGAGTCGCGGTCTCGACTCAAGAACACGTTTACCCCAGCGGTTGTCGGTTCTTCTCGCGATATGGCCAGCCCACTGCCACTTCAGCTTGCTAATCCTTTGAGCTACTATTCAACTATTCCATACTATTTATAGCACACGTATGTCCACGCCTGAACGTACCTACCCCAAACAAAGGTATCATAAATAAATTTAAACGTAAACAAATGTTTGACGACTGCTAATACGATTGACGATCAATGTGGCGCGGCGGGCTAAGGTCCACCTGCGCATCAGGACGATGCGGGCTCGATTCCCACCTTGGACAAATGTTTGTACGAGCCGCAAATATTTGTTCCGGTTGTTCTGGGTCTATGTATACTAAAATATCTACCTATGTATAAGATATTGTATATCAGTCATCTAGTACCCATAACACAAGCCCTGCTTAGCTCGAGGCTAGATGATGCTGTGTGTATTGTCCTGCATTATTTATTTATTAATAACGATTTGGATAATTAACTACCTTGCAATCTGCAGCCCGCTCAAGCACCACTATGCCAGCCTCCGATAAGGTGGTGGAATCTTTGCTGAGACGCAGAATCTCTACTGCGAGGAATAATATCGTTGGAAGGATGGAGAGAGCTCCTGTAAAAAGCGTTTATTGGATAATTTGTTCAGATTATATGACATTTTACAAAAAATTATACTGACCAAAAAATTTGAGGCGCGGGTTCGAATCCTGGCGAAATCGAAAATATTTGGGTAATTATTAAGTGTTCTTAGAAAATTGCTCCTGTGCGAGTTACGCACTATAAAGCAAAAACCTAAGACATATTTTTGTAAGAATTAAATGGAGTATGTGATTAAAAGATAAATGATTACTTTAGTACTACTTTAGTTTCAAGTATCCGTCCCTGAGATACTATTTATCTGTCTGCCAAATTCCATTAAGATATGTTCAGCCGTTTAGGCGTAAAAGGTAACACACAGACAGACGGGGTTACTTTCGAACTTATAATATTAGCATGAATGGTTCTTTACTTGAGCAATTAGTTCATGCATTTACAGAGTGTTGTTATTGAACAAAAACAATAGCCACTATCTGTTTACTAGTTTTCCTGGCAGTTCCAGGAAGTCTGTTGCGAGTTCCTTGAGGATATTAAGTTTTAGAAACGTTTCAGGGTGAAATTTGCTTAAAGCTGAAAACTCTTCACAAGTCTTTCGGAAAATAATTTTAATTTTTGTAATAGGTATTGAATGCATTAATAATAAGTAAGTTCATCATAAGTAGAAAGGTATGAAACCTGGCCTGTCTCCCATTGCAACACCCTAAATGGGTACATACTGTGAACATTTTATGAACACTCACCTAACTACTAAGACCTGACTGTATGAATGCAATAAATAAAATACTGAAATACTGAAAATAGTTGTGGTTTCAAACACACCCAGTCTTTGAAGGCTTTGAGGGCATTAAATCTCTTGAGAGAAGAGTGACCACCATTTTGAATACGATTTTGCATTCTAGTCCACGATCCGGTTTTGAATTCTTTTCGGAGTGGTGGCTGTACGGAACTAATGGCGTTACCTTGAGGGCTAGTGAGTGCAGGCAGCTCGGACATGGCAGATAAACTCTTCACGAGCAGCGTGTCTCCATGCACGCCCAGTCCTTTCGGAACGCCGATGACTCCCACTGTACCCTCTTGTTTAAGAGGACTTAGGGCTGGTAGTCGCCTGAAAAAGAGAGGTGGATTTTGTAACCTATTTACACATTTTTGTTTTTATGGTTTTTATTTTAAAAATGTGAGTATTTCGCTGTTTTGGAGCTGTGCTATTGTCATGATTAGGCAAATTAATGTAGCAATTGATCAGATCGCGTTATTTAGGGCATAGAAGTTGTGAGGTCAGTGTTAGGTGGAAAATTCTAAGAAAATCGAGCACTAATTGAAAAGGTCATACGTTCAGGCTATAACCCTATCCACTCATTTATTTTATAGTTGGCATATGCACTTTGCTGCATCTTTGGTCATATCACGTGAAGAATACAAGGAAGTAAGATGCTTGACGCTGCGGTTACCATTGCGGGTAATATCGCTTTGTGCGTAACTCTTCGATGCCTTCTAATAGACTACCTACATAGTAAAGTAGACTTAAACCTTACGTTATAACAGTGAGTATTACCTGACTAGCAGACACACGCAGACTTCAAGGCAGGAGAAGACGAGAGACTTCCCCGGAGGTAAGTCGCCGGTCGGACCGCCCTCTCCTAGCGTGTGGACCACTTCGAGAACCGATTGGGGAATGTCTTCTGTCGCTTCGTCTGGAGCCAGTTCTAGGGAGGACGGTAGTTTATGAACATTTAAGTTTATGCTGTAAATAAGTGTTTTATAAAAGGCGATTTAAAATATATGAAGATCAGATATTTGCTCTCGGAACATATGAATATGGTTTATAATGAGAATGAGTTGTCTGATTTGCATAGGAGAAAAACTGTACTACTAGTGTTTCTTTCAAGAATTTACTAGAAGATATTTTTGTATAGCGGCATAAAGAAATATTACCATTATCACAAACACATCCCATCAGTCGTCGTCATCGGGCCGAATCCTACTAAATTAATAGCTTCACCATAACACTGGTATCATCACACACGCTTATTGGCATTCATCTTCAACTTCTTATTTCATGGCTAGCTGTGCTTTGCTGCCACAACTCTGCCAGTGACATTTTTTTCCTTTGATGAAAGAAACGACAGATGGAAGGACTTGTGACAAAGGGGTCAAGGTTATGATTATAACCATTCTATCAAGCTTTCCATGAAAATAAGCACGCTCTATCTAGAGTTTCTTTCATCGATGGTCATAACTTTATTAAACCACACGGCCGAATTCAGATATAATGTATGACGTCCTATGACGTCATTCATTTTTCAAATGGAAAAATGTAGTACTACTACCTATTTAATGTAGCTCTGTTGAACTACTCTAAAATTACCCCAAAACAACAGTTTTAACTCTGTACCTTTGATCTTAGCTTGCATATTAGCATGCAGCTGTTCCCTAGCAGCTTCGATGATCAGTTTCAGCACATCAGCGGCTAATAGCAATGCTTCAGTGCTCTCCTGCGTCAGGCCGGTTCTATGGATCATTTGACATAGCTCTATGGCTAATGACCTGAAAATACAAGATTAGTTGAAACATTCGAATACACAGAAACATTGTTCGAAATGAAGTGTCTAAGGTGTCAATATGTATTTATAGATCGACCGAAGACAGGATTAATACGTGAGGGAATAGGAAACATTTTATCAATTACAATTTGAAGCAAAACACAAAATCCTAGATAAACTTCTGTTATTGTGAACTCCGCTTCTTTCTAATGCTACTGCTCTAGCTGCGTTAGCGTCGACGTTTGTTTTAATGTCCATTTACGCGTTAATTATGGAGTTAAAAATGCACGTTGGATACATTTAAGGTGGAAACGCACTACGCGACAACGGAACTGCGCGGCCGCGGCACTTTATGTCAAATTAGAACAAAATCACCAAATAAGCCGCGCGACCTCTTTCGTCATGTTCTAATTTGACGGGCAGTGCCGCAGCCGTGCAGTTCCTTTGACGCGTAGTGCGCTTACACCTTTACGCAACAACGCCATCAAGAGGTAATTCCTTAAGCTATCGTATAGCGTCTAATGCTATTAGTAATGTCGTTAATAAATAAACACGTTAAAATGTTGTCCACACCTGCGTAACGCCCTATTTAGAGTGTTAATTAACGCGTTGAGACGCAGGTGGAGCAGTAGCATAATGGCATAATATTGAAGTTAAATTTAGTCTGAAATTTAAATTTAATTTTAAATTTAGTTTGAAATTTAGTCCATACTTAATTGCAAACATACTGTCGCGGCTCTTCCGAATGGCTTCGAAATAGTGCATTGTTTCCATATTTATTTTTTCATGTACAAATTCCATATGGCGACAATCGACTTCCAATCCGAATCGCCTCGTATTTCCGACATTTTAATTTTTTTATTATACATAGTTTTCAAAAGACTGAACGGAAAAGTTGCCTATATTGATCAACATAGGCTACTTTTAATCTAGGAAGAGAATGTGTAAATTCAAGGCAGAAATTGCATAATATTTACCTGTCTTTCAACAATCTGGCTCGGTTCTCAGCTGCGTCCAGTAAAGTGACAAGTGACAGTAACACTGAGATTGTGTTCTCTACGCTCATATCGCGTTGAGCACATAGAGCCTCCATGCAAATACCTAGAACAGAAAACAAGCTATGACCTGTCGGTTTCGTAAAACTGTTGAAGTTTTTAAATCTTGCGTGGTTATAGCCGTTCACAATACTTAATCCATCTCTGGTGCTGTCCATAAATGTAATTTTTTTTGGGTTCCGTACCTTTAAACGAGAAAAAGGAAACCTTATAGGACCACTTTATTATCCGTTTGTCAACCCTTTTTTATCAGGAACGCTTGGAGGTATCGAGTTGAAATTGAAATCAAACGCTGAGATCCGTAATCTCTTGGAGCCATGCTGGTATAAATAAAACTTTTAAAGTCAATGCAACCAAAAGTTACAGCCGTTTATGCGCATTTTTATTGAAATTTCCAAGGGAATCACATGCACACAAAACCTATAGGGTCTATGTCATCCATCATCGACCTATGTTAGTCATTTGCTGGACGGCTAAGTCTCCATAAAAAAAAGATATACGACATAGCGCCGTCTTCAGCTTGCCGCATCTACAACCTCCCAGCAGTCTTTTGCAGATCGGCATCCCACCAGCCACAGTGTATCCTACACTACGTTTGTCGAGTCACGGTATCCACAAGTTCAGACAAGTAAAATGCTATATTAGAATAGTTTTTCAGTCTTAATAACTTACCGAAAAGTAAATGGAACCTCTCGTCAACTGGTTCGAAAAACTCAAAGTTCCCATTCTCGGTTTTCGATGATCGGTTATCGACTTTGTTCTCGGAATTTTCTGGAACCAAAAACGGAATTAAGTTAAGAACTGCTTTGCTCGGAAAACTTCGACAGATTCCGCCGTATAAACCGAACTTGCTACTTAGTCCATGAGTGTAAGACAGAGAGCCAGGCGTGTCACCTTCTCTTTTCGTGGTTTTTATGTGAAATTTTATGGTTACTTATGAGTTAACTGCCGCTCGCGGCTTCGCACGCGTTGTTGAAGGTTATTTCTATCTCATGGGAACTGATTTATGGGATAAAAAGTACTAAACTCTCCTTTCAATTAAATCCATGCCAAAAATCAAACCGTTTCTTAGTTAGGGCGTAAAGGAAAGACAAACAAACACACTTTCGCATTTATAATATTAGTAGAATATAGATGACTGTAAATTTTTACTTACCATTAATTGGGGAAGGAGTGTTGATATACGCATTGAATCTAAGCGATGCTGCGTAGAGAAGAGACGGCCAGGCGTTTGCGTAATGCGCTCGGGAAGCTTCGGCTGTTTCCGCCGAATAAAACGCTCCGCCGCCGTGTGGCAGTTGTGAAGCGAATTCTAAAAAAATACAATTAGAATACCTGAATTTTATAAATTCATAAAAGACAGCTGGATAATCAACACAGCATCTAGCCCCAAACGTGCTTAGTTTAGGGCTAGATGCTGTGTCAAACTGAAATGATCGGTTTGAATAAAGTCAGATAACTAAAACTGGTTTCTATTTCGGTCAACGAATTAGATGAAATGAGAGAGAGATAAAATGCCTGGCAGAATTGCCAGCATTCTGGACACTCTTATCTTTTGGTGACGGCTTTAATTTCTTAGTAAATTGATATAAGTGTTAATATTATATGTAATTTCAGATAACCCTTTTATAAGTTTCATACATACATTGGAGAAATTATGATAACGTTATTAAATGTGATTATCTCACCTGGAGGTAAACTCAGCAAGGCGTGGTCTTTTAAAGCAGCCAGCCAGTTTTCTCCCAAACTCTCGAGCTCAGGTTCCACTAATCTCAGCAGACTTTCTCCTGTTAACAAATAAAATATGGCAGATTTCAAATAATTATAACAGATATATGTATACCTTCGATATAAGTAAAATAGGGAGTTGAGGCATTACCATCTCGAAAGTGGATGGCTCAAGTTAGGTTCAACTATGTTACCTTACCTCAGTCATAGTCGGACTGGCGGCGCGGGCGGTGGCATTTGTGTTTCGCGTGCTTGCTACGACGTATAATTTTGTGTGATTTCGACTAAATCACCACGACAATGCTCTCGTGTTCGTTCACCAGATGTACAAATAGCTCCAAAACAAAAAACAAAGACCAAGGCATCACATATTTTCCCGCCTAAGTAGATACACCAAACTTTAAATTTTCTGATAATCCGATCAGTTTTTGAATGAGCGCTGGTAGAACGTACCGTATCTTCCTTTTTTACTTTTATCGAAGATGTATACACACAGTAATATACATTTAAGCTAGAAGAAACCAATACTACGACGGGCGTAGCGCAGGGAGGGACCCGAGTAATTAAGAAGCCTTCATCATCAGAAGTCGCTAATTGCCCTGGCTCTATGCCGTCCATTCTAATCGAAGACACGAATTTCTCGTAACTCTTTCACAATTTCGTAACTCCATTAGTACGAGGACGCCCGTTTAAAATTTTGAAAGCTGTGAAGATTCACGTACGCACTACTACCTATATACTAATACTAGCCGCTGCTCGCGGCTTCGCACGCGTTGTTTAAGGTTATTTCTATCCCATTAGAACTGATTTATGGGATAAATAGTATGTAAAATGAAATAAAAAATAAATAAAAAAAAAACAAAAATCTATCTATACTCTCCATCCTTTCAACTAACTCCATGCCAAAAATCATCCGATTGGTTGCTCAGTTAGGGCGTGAAGGAAGGACAAACAAACAAATAAACAAACAAACACACTTTCGCATTTAGAATATTAGTATAGATATATAGATTATAAAATCGAAAGTAACTCTGTCTGTCTGTTACCTTTTTCACGCCTAAACGGCTGAACGGATCTCAATGACATTTGGTAGGGAGGTAGTATCCCGGGGACGGACTTAGGCTTCTTTTTATCCCGGAAAAGCGCGAGCGAAGCCGCGGGCAGAAGCAAGTTTAACTATAATCATAAATCACCGTTGGCTAATCACCAGGCTGATAGTAAATCGAAGATTCCTGAAACGTGAGTATTCTAATACCTAATATTCCTACCTTTGCTCTCAAACTCCCCAAAATCGTCTTCCTCACTGTCTGCACTAGCGTTGTCAATCTGATTGTTGTTGGACAACAACTGATTCCTCCACTTCGCGATCTCAGCTCGGTTGTTGAAAGGCTTGGTGTCGAGTTGTTTCACGTAGCTACCGGGGGCGCTGTTGTTTGATACCATCGCTACTATGTAAACCTAGAAAAGTAAGCAAATTTCCATAAAATTCTGAATACTTAACAGGAGGTGAGGTGGCATAGGAACGGAAAGAATAGCACACAGTAGAAAAAAGAATAAACATACTTTTGCACATAATTTGGTCGAGATCTCAGGAACCCTACTGTCTATAGAAACGACTTATCTTTTGATTCGTAGGTTATTACTAGTTATTTGTTTCCTCCAAGCCAGTTACTTAATTAGTTGTGTAGTTTTCATGTAATAAAAAAAAAAGTTTTTTTCCCCTTACGCCTTGCTCCTTGCTCTGTCAGGTCTGCAGGTGTGCTCTGTCGCGCTCCTATGAACGAGAAATCCTATTTCTTTCCTATTGGCACAAATGGCTGCAACATGGCCTTTTAATGTGAGTATTCTTACCTCAGCCCAGGCCTTCATGATAGATAACTTCTCCAGTGTTGCCATACTTTCGTTGTAGATAAGCGTTGTATTGCCTTTTGTGTTCAATTTATCCAAGCTTGATACTAACAGCTGGTGAACTCTGGACAAAGAAACTTCAGATAAGTTCAGATTATATTTAAAGGTCACTTGCATGTTATCTTATCACCAAGTAGTATAAAAAGCAACGAACCATAAAACATATTAACGCTGAGAATCGAAACCAGGAATTTATATAGCCCTTTACTCATCCGTCTCTCTGTTTCGCGAGAATTACAGTGATTAAAAAGGCAAAGAAGCAAATAAAGTATAAAATAAGAAATATATGCCAGCCAGAATACGTTCCGGTTGATCCTCAACCAATAATTATAATAAAAGTGAGAATTCATTTCACCTAATAAAAATAAGAGGATTCTGACAGAGATTTAAACACGTCACTTATTTATTTAAATTCGTTATCAACCGATAATTTTTGGGACTTATTTCATTTCTTAGAGATACCCAGAGAGCGGGTTAGCACTATAACAAAAAAACCTTAGAATAGTATATATATCAAATAATTTTAACACATTTTTAAGTGGGGTATTTATGCATTTTTTAACGTTTATCAATGTCAAGTTATGCTTCTACAAGGGATTTTCAATAGCATGAAAAAAAAACATAAAGTATGATTTTTACAGTTCTGAATTCCCGCGGATCCACGGGATTGATGTCCTTGATCCTGCAAGCTTGCGGTATTGAGATTTTTCTGCGGGATTGGATTCTCTTTGGGACTTAAGACGAATTAATTCATCTTTGACCTATTTTAAAGCTGTCGCGGTCGTAAAAAAGCCATAAAGACGTACCGTCGGAGGTCGTTAATATCTCTAGCCACCCCACAGCCGATCCAAGCCGAGCATACGTCGCAAGCCGCCGCCGTCACGTGGGACGCAGTGTCGCCAGAAAATGCAGGCCTTACAGCAGCGCCGACCTAGAATAAACGAGAAATGTATGAACTTTGTATTGTTATGTATGAGTATGAAGGAACTACCCTTACGCCGAAATAAAGGTCCATTTCATTTCATTTATTTATTCCACCGTAGGTACCTGTTGATACACTTAGGCCCGTATAATGAAAGCTTCCCCAAGCATTACTTAAGCAGTCATTACGTGATCTCTACTCAAGCGTTAATTACTCAAGTAATGCTTGGTAACCGTTCAATAATATGTCTAAGCAGTTACTCGAAGGCGTGGACGGAGGAAATCCGCTCTTGACGGCTACTTGAGTGAGTGTAGATTTTGACATGAGCTCCCAAGCATTGTTTGAAAATTAGTATTCACTCAAAACTAGACATAAGCATCACTCAAGCAGAGCTCGATGACTGAGCATGCTTTCATAATACGGGCCTTAATGTCGTTGTAGTCTACTTCATTAAAATTATGTCCGTATAGACATGCGCGGTATTTACTGTCTAGAGCGGAAGGGATGCATTTTTAAGTTCTTTCTGGGAAAGCGTGCTCCATCTTAGGCCACATCTTCACTTATTTAAGTCAGACAAACGATTTTTTTTATATGCGCGAGACTTTCGCGCTGTTTTTACGTTGAGTTTGTCCATCGCTCTGGGTGGTGAATGCCGCGTAGGCCTTATCTGGCCTGAGGAGCCTTAGCCAGAAGCCAAAACTACAATAAAGTAAAAAAAACGGTAAAAAAATATCTATTTTTTACTAAGACACAGGCTACTAGACTGTAAGAGAGTTCAATCTTGCTCTAAAATAAAACTTATTACAACCAATATTGATATTTTCTCTAGCACAAAAGTCCAGGGAAGTCCGGTTCCGGCGCCCTGTCGTATTATTGTGAAGCATTCTTAGACCGGACAATCTAAGAAAATATGTAATCTAAAGTGAACCTTAAAACATATAACCTGCGCTTGATATTGCTCCAACAACAAATGTCCAGGGAAGTCCGGTTCGGGCGCCCTGGCGTATTGTTGTATGATCATCTGCAGTGTCCTTAGACCACACAGTCTTAGTGCGTCAGATTCGCCCGTTGCTCCCACGAAGGCCATTCGGACGAGGTCTGACAGGTGGAATGAGAGGTAGTCACCTGAAAGATCAGAATTATTAGTTAGTGGCACCAGAAACATGTGATACTTACCAAAATTGGATGAATTGCATTGATTGGTAACAAATATATCAACTTTATTTTTATTTTACTACCTAAGATGATAAATTGATTTGTAAATTATCATTTTCTAATGTTAGGTCTAGGACAACTCGGCAAGAAATGTACACAGATGAACGCAAGAAGTATAATGACCTCCCTGACAAAGGAGGTTAACAAGATCAAAAGGAGGCCTATACCCAGCAGTTTGTGATTCCGGGCTAGTGGTGGCTGGTGAAGAGGAAGCGATAGTATTATGAAAACCTGCTGAGTCATCTTTGCATGAGTGACGTTTATGCCACCGAAATCGTTACTCAAGCAAAGATCGATGACTCAGCAACTTTTCGTAATACGAGCCAAACAGATCAATGTTTTAAACCACTATATGTTTTTTTTTAATTCTATTTTGCGTTGTGTTTCATTCATGTTTTTTTCTAATATTAGACCACACTGTCTAAGAGAGTATGCGATCTAAAGTGAACCTTATGTTTCGAGTGAACCATATTGATTCTATCTGTAGGTGAAGTCTTACCACTAGCAGGGTTTTGTTGTTTCTTAATGGTCGCCTTCACCAGGTCGAAGTGAGCGCCATCGCCGGTTGCCTCGCAAGCGCCCATTATCTTCTGGATACACTCCATTGCAAATACCTGAACGGTAAAAAAAACATTATTACGTTATTAACCTCATCTTCGAATAAAATATAAAATGGTGATGTTTAAAAACGACGTCCTAAATTTAATTCAATTCCATTCATTTATTTCCAATAAAACAAAATGGGTACATTGTGTGCGGAAAACTTAAATCTAAAACTCCTGAGTGACATAATACACTAATTAGATAATCAAGTCAATTTTATAAACAATTTACGGAAACGCAAATCACAGCTTCATGAAAAAAAATTAAAGTCTAAAACTACATAATGAAAAATAATTAAGATAAAATAAATGAAAACATACTGAAAATTATATTATTAATGGGATACAATGTCAATTTGGATCCTAAATTTTACAATGTCAGCTTGAATATTTTACTGTCAACTAGAAAATAAAATCCTTTTTTTACAATGTCAGTTTGAATATTTTCATGTCAACGAGAAAATAAAATCCTATATCAATTTTAAAGTAAGTCAACAATGTCGTAGAGTCACTTCTCCAGAAGAAATCTTTTTAATTTGTTTTTAGAAGTGTTGTTTGATGTAAAGCTTCTTTGATATCTGAAGGCAGTTTGTTGAAGATTCTAGTGGCCTGATACCTTGAGGAGTATCTAATAATATTAAGTGTAGAGGATATCTTGGTTTTAATTTTTATTTCTGCTATTAACACACTCCCTCTTTTTTTTTTCAGGCGTTTCGTACTCGTGCAGATATTTGGAAAGAAACATGATAAGTACGTGCACGTAAAGGCTAGAACCGTCATAATACCCAGAAACTTGAAATACTCTCTACACGATTCTTCCTGTGTAATTCTAACAATAGTCCTGATGCTTCGTTTCTGCATTACAAAGACCTTTTGCATGTTATATTTGTAACTGTTTCCCCAAAATTGTATGCTGTACCTTATTTTTGATTCAACTAATAGATATAGCTGGCCGGCGCTAAGGAGTTTTCAACGGCTTCTAATTCATTTTTCCAATTTTAAAGTGAGTATATGTAAATCAAAAAAATTGTTGTGTTTATCAAAACTTGCAACGACAGCCATGGTTTAAATAAGGCTGTTTACGCCGCTGTCTCTGTCACAGTGTCTAAAAACAGATTTCCAAATCGAAGATTCGGAATCTGACATGGATTCTCGCGAAATTACATTTTATTTGCAGTTATAATATTTTTTGCGTTCTACAAGGAATAAAATCAGTGGTAAATTATTTTCTCGTAAATCGTACACCTTTTTTATCATGAACGTATTATCCTATTTAAACGATCCTTCAGTAAACAAAAGACAAAAGTAAACAGCAATCAGGAGCATAAGAACCATGATTGAACTGTATATTTCTTACTCTCGTAGGCCATCTTGCTTGTACGGCGGGATGCGTAGATTGTTCTGATTCCGCGTGAAACTCCGCTTGGTCGTCATCACCTTCCATATCGAAATCACTTTCAGGATTGTTGCTGTCTTCTGCAAACAAAAGTAAATGACTTATACATTTGTCATAGCTTCATCTAACGAAGTACGAATATGCCTTCGATCAAAAATAAGGAGTTCGCGGCCTCCCCCGTAGATACCTAGAGCCTTACAAAAATGTCACTCAAAATTGGGTTCGTTTTGTTTTGACGCAGACAGTTTGCGCAGAGCCTGACAAGTTTTTTCCATACGGAACAAGAGATTGGTGGAGTCGAATTCATTTTATTTTATTTTGTAAGTAGGTAGGTACCTACCTGAGAATTATATACCTACCTACTCAGTTTATTTTCTATAAGGATTAATTAACAGAATTCAGGTAAAGATAACGAATCATTTATTGATGAAACTATAAATTGGTGTCTCAACAGTAGGTATTTATACAAAAGGGTCATTTCAGACATACAATAATTTAAACTTACAATACAATTTCAGGCAGGCACTCTAGATTAAAAAGAACTGGTTCCTGTCTGCGGCTTTGCACGAGTTTTTTTTTAGGGGAAAAAAATAAACGTTTTATAAATTCATCACACTCATCAATAGAGAGTCTACGCAAATGAAATTTTAGGGCGGGCCAACTAATTATTTTAAAAATCATCAACTAGTAATATTAAACTTATTTTTATGAAAAATATATTAATACATAGTAAAAATGAAAAAAAATTTTTAGAAGAAATAGCCTCTCCATTTATCAATTTAGAACAAAATTAATATTTTAACATAGGCAAACCAAACAACAATATTTTATGCTGATTTCACAAGTATATGACTCACATCTCAATATACGGGTAAAAAATATATATAAACTTACTGAAAATAAGAAATTCCATCCTTTTTCAGCACTTTGGACGAGTGATTCTTGCATTTTTTGTACCCATGCTTTTTGTCTGAACGCTAAAATGACACTAGTTGAAAAGCTTTCCTAACATGTCAAAATGTCTCTCTTTTGCTACTGAAGGTTGTGGCGTGCGCATTGTGAATCTAAGGGGGGCCGGCAAAGCCGGACATTTTTGATCGATGGAATATGCAAATAGAACAGACGACTGATTTGATAATTACACTATCTATTCTCTATACCTTTTAAAAAACTCTTTCTTTTTTGTCGTGAATAGACCCTCCTTTTGACGACCTCTGTGGAGCGGTGAGCGAAATTCCGCCTGCGACGCAGGTAAAAAAAATAATGCTTTACAATTCACACAGCATTATCTAGCCCCAAGCTAAGCAGAGCTTGTGCAGATATTTGTTCCGGGTGTTCTGGTCATTTTCTATGTATAATAAAAAAATATCGATCTGTGTATTGTATTATGTATATCAGTTATCTAGTACCCATAACACAAGCTCTGCTTAGCTTGGGGCTAGATGATGCTATGTGGATTATCCAGCATTTTTTATTTATGACGATGTGGCCGACATTGTATCACGAAGAATTTGTATCTAGAAGACTCTTAGAAATGAAATAAGTTCCCAAAAATTTCCGATTTCGGCGGGACTCGAACCCGCGCCCTACCCTCAGTACGGGTGTGCTCTACCCAACTAAGCCACGAAACCCTAGTCGGTTCAACCGAAAATCTTTGGGACCTCTTACGGACTATAGCGCCGGTGGTGCCGCCAAAAAAACTTGTTCACTCCCTCTGGGTATCTTTAGGTTGTTATTGGCCGGAAATACAGAAGTCAGCATCAGGATCGAACACCTTTACGGTATAATGTTTACCTATATTCTTCACAACGATAGTCTAGTTACTAACCCAGTCTGATAGTAAGGACGCGCTTAGCCAGCGCTAGCCAATCCTTCAAGGCGGCCGCAGACGCCGCCGCGAGCAGGCAACATGTTAACGTGTCTCGAGCGTGGGAGATCGCGCTAGGATCTCTTTCTACGTCAAGGAACGCGAATAACGCGCCCGGTAGGCCCGTTTCGGTTATAACAACACCTGTGAACGGAGTATAGATTAGTGAAAAGATATTTACTAAGATCGTCATGAAAATCCAATTTGATTTCTTAGCATATTTATCAACACGGAACTAGCAAAGGACGAGTACGATATCGACAATAAGTGATGATTAACAAACTAGATCAGACATTGAGGTTGAGATGAAACTACATTTAAATAAAATTTTAAAAACGGGCGCGATAGTCTTTTTTTTATTCATAGTATATCTACGCTGACGTCACAAATCTAGGTCTCCAGTGTACGAAAAACAAAAGGGATCGCAGATTTTAATAATAGGCGAGTTCACGAGCGCTCGACTCCGCTGGCTAGGACACGTCGAGAGTATGGAAGAGAGGCCTAATGGATCGCGCAGTCAAGAAGACGTATATGAGGTACCATCGGAGTGTAGACCAATCGGCTGGCCCTAGGTATCGCTAGATCGATGAAGTTTAAGCCGATCCCCGCATATTAGACGCCCAAAACTGGCATGAATGCCATAAGCGGTCGCGGGGAATCGATGGATGAAGGCGGTTTGGTTGATCATCCTTTCCTTTACATTAAACGTAAATTCCCGCGCCCATTTTCAGTGGTGGACGTAAATGAGCTGATATGCGGATGATTTACGTACCACAGTAAGGTTTCGCCGGTACATGGTCCTTGGCCATCATAGCATGACGACAAACCTCAGCGGCTTCCTTCTGTGACAATTGACGGAGGCAACAAAGAGCGGCGCGACGGACTGATAACTCAGAACTGGATAGATCACGCTGTAATAAGAGAGAGGTTTTGTAACTGAAGTTAAATAGAAGTCATATTTTGAATGCTACCTTTTGTAATTATTTTGTAAGGTTTTCCCGGCTATCCATTTTACTTTTTCGTTTTTGAAATAAAGATTTAACTTGACATAATAGAATTGGCGAGATTTGACAAGATTATTAAAGTATAGAGAAAATTAATATAGTTGTTGTATGCTCGGAATGCTGGCTTCTATTTCGGTCAACGAATTAGCATTGCCATTCAAGGTGGCAATGCTGCCAACATTTTGGGCACTCTGCCTTCTGGTGACGGCTTGCATTTTAGGAAATTGATGTGTACAT
This sequence comes from Eupithecia exiguata, assembly GCA_947086465.1. NCBI lineage: Eukaryota > Metazoa > Arthropoda > Insecta > Lepidoptera > Geometridae > Eupithecia > Eupithecia exiguata. Next base: position 4,957,121 of record OX352246.1, read on the forward strand.
TTTATATAGTTGTAAATTTGAGGTAGTATGGCATAAAAATTTGAAAAAAATAGATGGCGCTGCTATCCTTTAGATGGCACCACAAATACTGCGACGCAAACGGCCTTAAGATCTATCTGGATTTTAGGGTATGGATCTGATGATGAACTGGATCCGCGTTTGACAGAGATTGGTTAAGTTTCCAGCCCCACACATCATGGCGAGAGAAGCGAGTCGCCTGTTTGCTGCGCTCGCGCGCATAATATATAAGTATGTCTTGTGCGTGCGAGCGCAGCGAACAGTGCGACTGGCTTCGCTCGCCAGCTACTGCTGAAAAGAATAAAAAATGTCGGATTGGCTGTCCAACCCGACATTTTTTATTCTTTTCGAGACTGTGGTTCTAGGTTGTTTATGCTAGATGGGTTTAAACAGTAAATATAATCTATCTCTCTCACTCACACACAGCTGCGGCACGAGAGTATGGTTGTTGATGTGTGTGGGCGCGAACATCTGCAACTGTTGCAGGCAGCCCAGCGCCTCGGCGCGCGCGCCCGCGCCGCCGCATTCCATCAGCGCTGCGCACGCGCATACGAAGCGACCCACTGATGTTACTGTTAACAAAACAATGACATGGTTTTTACATTCCAATAAAACGTTATACAACTAAATTATCTTTCGAAAAGGATCTTCAATAAGTATTCATTTTGGACTGGATAAAGGTGGTGCATGATAGAAGTCGGCGAAAATCTAATGCGTCGGAGGACAAGTCCCACTTCTGGTTAAGTGCGCCTGAATTGTGAACGAGTCAAAAATCCCGCAACGCTAACTGCCATTTGGCTAATGCTGGGCAGCGAGCGGAGCGAGCCGCGCTGTGTGCTGCTATCTATCACGCAGACGTTTCACGGACACCACTGCGGCTGCCTTCCTGATACAGCCTATAAAAATTTTCCATCCTCTTTGCTTCTAAATTTGCAGTACCTTGTAACTCAGGCCCCAGCACCGTAATAAGAGCCGCGACCAGTCTGCCGATACTCCTGTGAAGTTCCTCCGGGAAGGGCGGAGAGGAAAACACCAGCTTAAGAGCTAATGTCAGGGTCGATTCTACGTGGCCGCGGAACATTGGGCCCGATGCGTCCGCTAGCACCGATAGGGCGTGGAGGGACCACACCTAGGGATAGAAAAATTTCAGTAAGTATAGTCAAATATTTGTTCTAAAAAAGTAATTTTTACTTAGTAATGTTGAACAATCACAAACATATCAACCGAAAACTGTATCAGAATACTCTGATTAAAAGTAGTACTGGGTCTTTCGATGCAGGTTGGAATTGGAACACAATTAGACTACAATATGAGAAATAGACGCTCTGATACATAATTAATTGAATTATTATTAAACCTTGAATCATTGCAGTTAAGGAATATGAGTAATTACTTAAAAGTATATTTGCCCAGAAATTTAAACAAAACCTTGAAGATAGTTAGTACATGCCTGCAACTCGTGTCCCGCAGAGTCTTGTGCCAAGGCCCTCAGCACCGGCAAAGCAGCGGCGCTGAAGCCAGCTCCTCTGGCTCTTTGCACTGCGCCTACACACGCGGCCGCGGCTGCTTTAGTAGGCCTATAGAAAAATATAGTGTTAATTAGGTTTGGCGAATGATATCGTCGGGGTGGCCGGGAGACTGATAGTCTCGCAGAACCGATTGAGCTGACGGCCCATACCTAAATATGTGTCGATGGGCTGAATGATGATATAAGCGGGTAATTGTAATGTCAATTTGCGATGCAACAGGTTAAGTGCAGCTTCCGGAAGCATCTAATTCAACTATAGAAAGGAGCGAGCTTTGCTATCTGCGTCACAAATTTGGGACAACGATAAATGCCGTTTCTGGTCAGATGCCTGATCGGAAAACAGTTTATTGTCTAATAGACCGACACTGTCCCGCTCAACTGTTTCGGCGTGCTGGTGGTTTTTGTGTATGACTCCATGAAGTTTTTAGTGGAATACGCCGCTAGATCCCACTCGAGGTAGATAAACAATAATGTACGTTACCTATTGACAGCGGTCCTTGCCAATGTTATCGCCCTCTCACTAAGAGCCTGGCTGTCGGCCTCGGTGATGCAGCCGCACAGCCGGCCCGCGCAGGACGCGGCCAGCGCGCGGACTACTCCACTGGTGGCTGATAAACCAGCCTGGAAACAACAAAAAGAGATTGCTACAGACTCTTGATAACGCTTAACCGCTATGCAACGTAAACGAGCCTCGACCAATCCAAAGGACGTAGGCGTCTACGAGAGCCCGCCCCGCCAAAATCAGACCTAACTAAAAGCTCCAAGTCTTAATTAATTATGGCAAGATCAAGACATCAACAACGCCGAGACTGGAGCACGATTACAATTCTCAATAACGATCGATAAGGATCGATTTTGCATTTGGTGTCAGCTAAAATTTGACTAGAACCGACCGTTCTTATCGAATTTCAATCGACACCAGAGACAACATCGGTTTTTATTGATCCTTATGGGGAAGCGTAATCACGCTCCAAAATCGATAGTACTTTAAGAACTTGAAAAGACATCTGTTAGAAAGCGCTAAGAAAAAATTCTAGCGCAAAAAATCGGCAACCCTAGACCGCGTCAATATACTAAAGAACACCTGACTGATTAAACTTATCAGACAACAACTGTCGGTCGTAAGTCCCTGGGCATGCGGACCAGATGGGTCGGCCGGGAGCAAGGGAGATCGTGTCTTGCACCTTCTTGGGGGGGCGGGGGCATGTATCAACTTCAGCCGTCATCATCAGCCTTCATTTCTAGAGATAATGAATGTCGATTTTTTGTTGCACTTTCTCTGGCGTTCCAAGTTTACTATTTATTAATTTTCAGTCAGCATTGTTCCACCTCAACACATGTCTCATTTTTGGTATCCAAGAATTAAATAATCTCTACTCCTTCCGTTGTTAGAATTACAAATGTGAGCGGGTTAACTACGAATTTCGTTTGTGTTGGAAGAACACCAATAGTCGGGTAAAAAGGGATGAGACCCTTTTTACCCGACTACCAACAGGGGAGGGTTATATAAACATATACACATGTATAAGGTTCAAATTACTCACCATAATAAGGTCAGTGGCAATAGTTTTCACAACATCTTGCCCTAAAGCGCTCTTCTGTTCGGCTAGCGTTCTCAACGCAAGTAGTAAAGCTGTGTACACGTTTATTTGGATAGCCTCTTGTCTAGCGCCTTTTGACATCTTGATGCATTCCGTGAAATGTTCTAGCATTTGTTGCCTGAGAAATAGAGAAACATAGAATGTCTTTTTTAGTATTTTAAGGTACGTTTTTCAAAACACTGGGTAAATGCATTCTTAGTTTTTCTATTAGGAAACATTCGTTCAAAGTTCGGTACCTACTTATTTGAAAAATACAGGATTACCGAACCCAAAGTCGTTCGTCACACAAGTACGTACTCGTTAAGAACAAAAACATGATAAATATAATATGGGTGTTTTTCTACCTGAGCTTATACAGCGTATAAAATTGGTGCAATTTTTATATCTAAGTGATTCCATTGGCTGCGTTGGAAAGTTTTCGCAGCCTATATTTGAGCCTTTGGTCGAATAGCAGCTTTTTTATTGTGCAATCAACAATGTCTATGAAAGTGATATGTGAGGCTTTAGATAGAGAAATGTACCTGTGTTTATTAGAAGCTCTCGCGAAAAGAGTGACCGACGCGTCGATGACGGCGACACCTAACCGCTGAGCGCCATTCAACCCTCGGTTTACGCAGCAAGGCTCACATTCCACTGCACTTGAACCACTAGCTAACTGTACCTGTGTTTGTTAGCAGCTCTCGCGAAGATCTGCGGAAAGAGCGTAACCGATGCGTCGATGACGGCGACACCTAACGGCTGTGCGCCGTTCAACCCTCGGTACACGCAGCAAGGCTCATGTTCCAATGCACTAGATCCGCTTGCGCTTAGAGGTGATGTTAGCTAGAATAAACAAGAGATTTTCAATCTAATTTTAGACACTTTATTCGAGTATTCTGAAGAACATCCAGCGTAAGAGTTGATTGTATTTAACTTTATTGCACGTGACCTCTTTTATGGCTTCATCATTTATTTAACGATTGAAATCGGCTATTAATACGCAGTTTCTCCAGCCTATTTGTTATTCAAATGAATATATTGCCAGTCCGATTCGTTCGGTGGTTTGGGCGTTGTCTGCTATAGCAGATCTGTACTAACAGGGCCGAAAATCACATCTCATACGAATATTTTATGTCTGTTTTGTACTGTGTGAGCAGCAAATAATTATTTGTCTATGTCTGTCTACATGTTAGATAGATAAATAATGACTTTATTTGCAACCTCAGACACACACATACAAAATACAACAATTATACAGTACCTACACTAGTAAAAACCATCAATAATAAAATATAAATGGCTTATAAAAACAAACAATAATTAAAATCTAGGTAAGGTGCCTATGTGTGCTGCAGTATGTCAAATCTTTTACCTGTAAAGTATTTGTAGAATAAATAACATACCTGTTCCTCAATATCCGCGTGATCGGTATCATAGATCCATCCTTCTTCCCCGAGCAGAATTGTGTCCCGAGGATGCATTGCAGCTCTCACCATTCCTATGTTCAAGGAATTAGAATTAATCAAATACCGACTCTGTTGCTTTAAGCTTAGGGGGCGTTTTCACCAAATGAAACCATAAGAGACTGGAATCCGAGACACTTATCCTCATGGTCTAGCGGGAGACCCGTCTGGCAGTCTTCTGTTAGTGATAGAGTAGTCTCGACACACATACACAATGGTTCAATGGTTCAAGAGGACGGCTAGCTTATTTGGTTTTGTATAACCTCTGCAGCCCTTACACAGATGTTATTTAATTAAGTACCAGGATATCATAAACTCACCGGTAGCTACATTCGCTCCAACCGGGTCGGCAGAGCCTGCCAACTCTGCAGCTAACAGCCTTAGGAGAGGGGCAGCGGGGGCACTTGCCCCTGTCAAAGCGCTGCAAGCCTGGTATAATCTGAGACGGAGAAGCGCCGCTGGGGCTTTTAGGGCGCCGCCATAGCTTCTGACTACGCTCGATACGCTGCAACAATTTTGTAGGGTATTTGAATACCTATTCCTATTTAAACTGTGAGCTTAAATTTCGCTTGTAAAGATTTTGCCGACATCCTAGCTGAAAAACGTCTCTTCACATCTCCTGTTCGGCCATCTCCACACATCTCTTTAATGTAGTCTGGGCCATGTTTACTTAACTCAACCAACAGTAGATTGATCGATTCTAATAGGAGTGATCGTGTTTAACAAAGCTCAAGATTGTTTCAGTGCGGCGAGAGAAGCGAGCCGCGCTGTTGTATGACATGCTGCGCTATTGCGGCGAGCTAAGCAAGCCGCACTATGTTGCTTTCAATCACGTACAAGACGTTTCGCGTGCGACGGCGTCCCTGTTGCAGTAGATTTTTAGTACCTGATTTTTCTTAATAATGTAACCGTCAGATTGACTTCGTTAGGAAACAACTTTCCATCCATCTATCTTACGGTCAATCTGTTTACTTACTTGGTGAGCACTGCAATAGCGCCCTCTATGGGCTGAGCGAGGCGCTTCGCTGTGTCGTCATTGTTGACCAGCGACGGACAGTGGATCAGTAGACTGTGTAACGCTGACAACGCCCCAGCGCGGCCTTCTAATGTCACCTGTTAAAAGAGTGCGTGATTTGAGATATGATAGTAATAAAAATAAAACCTGCCAAGTGCGAATCGGACTCGCGTACGAAGGGTTCGTACCTTTCTTTCTTTCTTATATTTTCGCCTCATTGAACTTCATATGTATAAAAAATCATAAATAATCCTTATGTATGGCGAACTATTTGGTTATTTTGGATACCTAATTTAAGTTCCTAATAGTCTTTCCATTTACTTTAAAAAAAAGCTACCATAAGTTCCAATTTTCATAACCACATACTATGATAGGATATTGATAACGGCAACAGGTGGACGCTTGAAATATTTAGAGAAAATTTAGTTATATATTCACTTTAAAAATAAATAATTACATTGAAATAAAATAAATATTTAAGGGGGCTCCCATACAACAAACGTGACTTTTTTGCCGTTTTTATAGATAATGGTACGGAACCCTTCGTGCGCGAGTATGACTCGCACTTGGCCGGTTTTATTTTAAAAGCTCTATTGTTTCCTCCAAATCCATATTTTTTGCAGTAATATGATTTATTTTGTATTCAGTAGATGTTTTAAAACATCTCGGAGTAGTTTCTCAAAATCAGTCATCATGCTTATTCATCCTCAGAGCCAGCCCTTAAGTAGATGCTCACAAGTCAAAGTGGTCTTAAAAGCTTACCTGCCAAGTAAAAGCATCTCCTCTAGATTTCTCAGACTCCAACTCTTTGACTGATCGCGGGAAGCTATTCCGCCATAGCAGCAACATGCGCGGCAATAACCCTCTTACGACTGGCACACCTTTAGATACAAATCCACATTATAAATTAGGGATTTGTTGAATTTGATAATGTTCTTATCGCTATGAGTCCGGATGGCAAAATTTTGAATACGAAAGTATGAATTTTTAATATTCATGGATTCTAATTTCATACGAAAGTATGAATTTTTAATACTCATGGATTCTAAATTCATCTGTTTGCCATTTCTTCACGCTTAAGATACTGAACGGATTGAGCTAAAATTGTACAACGATGTAAGTAGTTCTAGCTTGAAACCTTTACTAAAACAAAAACTTTTATAGAACACAACAGAGAGCAGATGTACAAACTACTTCAGTTAATATAATAATTTTCAAGATAGGCACTCTGTTTATAATTATTTGCATAGCAAGAGTTAAGAACCATAAGCGCCGTAATGGTCCAGGTCCTCGACCTCAAAAATGAGTTTTATTAGCACACAACAAAGTCCAAAGTTGCTAAAGCAGTAAATACTAACCCAATGTACAATAAGCACCAACAATGAACCAGGCAGCGTTCGTCCTCGCGGCAGGAAGTTGACTGCTCTGCCGAACTGTCTTTTGTAAATAACACTAATCTAGTCCACAATAAGGTGCAAACTAACCTAATGTACAAATAGCACCAACAATCAGCCAGCCAGCGTTAGTCCTCGCGGCAGTTAGTCGACTGCTCTGTCCGGCTGACCGGAGCAGTTGTTCTGCCGCGTTGAAAGCTATCTTGCCTCTCCCGTGGGGAACTCCTAACGGGGATAGGCGGACTGCGCCTAGAATGGCGGCTAAGGCTGCTGAGTAACCTGTGAAGAGAATGAAATACACGAATAAATTATTATGTGTAATAGGTATACAGCAGTTCTTAAAACTAATACTACAAGTTTAGCACTTTAAAAAAAACCAGTCCAGTTTTAAGTTCCAGGAGGGTTGGGGGGTCGGGGGGGCTGGGGGGGGGCACTGATCACCAAGTCCGGTAACAAGTTCCAAGTCATCACATCGCTATTGGGCAATATTGTGTTACCTCAGTTTGCTGGTTCTTGTTTGCGAAGCCCACGTTGCAGATTCAGCGAGTGCATGCAGTATAAAGGTTCGGTTGATATAATAATTTGTTTCACCCAGACCCGGAACAAATATCTGCAGATAGTGCAATTGTAACGGGAGTGCTATAAACACACAGCGGATGAACCTAGCGGACATTTTGCAACTCACCAGAAATATGATGCGGCGTCGGCCGAGCGGCATCCAAAGCATCCACACACTTATCCAACAGCGGCGTTATCTGCGACGGTAACGCTATACACACGCAGCGGATGCACCAAGCGGCTGCTAACCGCGCCGCTACGCAAGGATGCTCCAGCACCGTGCAAATAGCATCGACCATGTTCAGCGATGTGTCGGATACCAGGTTTTGGACTGAGGTGCCTAGTTGTAGAGCTAATTCTCCAGCTTCCATTAGTGCGCACACCAGTAGGTGTTGGCTGAATAGGGTTTCCTGTTAAGGAAGTATACATTTTTGAGATATTGATTTTTTAACAAAAGATTTTTTTTTAATTATTACTACACACTTGACGAACGAAGAAGTATCAAACACCCATCCAAACTTTCTCGTTTATAGTATCAATATGGTAACAAATTTCCGGAACTTTTCCTTTTTAAATAACAATTAAAATAACAAGAACTAAGATAAATAATAGATTCAGGCGTTACTTTGCGGAAATCCATTGCAAAATATAAGGATGAAAATATTTAGTAACAATTCCGCGAAAAAAAACCACACATGAGGTCAAACATGAGGTAGCCTCTTTGATTAAGAAGCCAATTAGCAGTCCAACTGTAGTTTCCAGTGTACCCAGAGAATTAAATATTTTCAAATCGTTAAGGAATAAAATAATTTGATTATTACAAAGGCAGACAAAGGTAATACTGTGGTTATCTTAGAAAGGGGTAATTATGACCAGAATGTTAATGAGGTTATACAGTTATGGTATTTATGTAGGTCAAACAGGTCGTAGTTTTCAGGTTAGGTATAAAGAACATTTAGCTGCTCATAGAAACAACCATCCGGAAAAGTCAAATTTTGCAAAACATTTATTAGAATCTGGTCATACATTAAATGATAATCACTCATTTTCTATTTGACATACTTGTGATACGGGATTTAGGTTGTCAGTCTTAGAAAATTTAGAAATTACAAAAAACAGTAATAATAAATATAATACATCAAAGCAATGGCTTTGATAGGTATTTTTTCATTTTGTAGATGGCGTCGTTTTTCTTCTACAACGCGGACTACATTTTGTTGGAACTTATCGAAGGTTTTTTCGCGGAATAGTTACTAAATATTTTCATCCTTATATTTATTATTAATCAAGAACTGACCTGATTACAATCCTTAGCGTTCTCCGGATTGAAATCAATGCTGTTCATCTGTTTGATGACTATCTGTACTATTTCCTTACATGCGGATGCTTGGGCCTTCTCGCCTAGCATCTTGCCCAGCGTGTTTCGAAGGATGTAGTTTATGCATTTTCTGAAATAAATAAAATAAATACTTACGGAATTTATCGATATTTTGTTAAATCTAAAAGGAAAAATGTTGTAGAGATCGGAGCCAAATGTAACAAAAATGTAATCAAACCACGTAGAAAGGTGCAAATGCCAACCAAACATGCTTACTTTTAAAATCAAAAGTAGGGCTCAAATTCGTTAAAAAAGCTTAATCAGTTGTCCATTTTGTGAATATCTCTACAGTATCCTTCATTCCTCTGTCTTCTATAGCTTAGTTTATTGTCCTTAGGAATTTATTATTTCAAAATATTGTGAAAATATGAGTTTTTTTTTTAATTATCTATAGAAAAAAAGCAAAGAGCAATACCATGTTGTCAAAATAAAATAGCGTCATATCACATGGAATTCACATGTTTTTGAGGTTATATTGATATTATCAATTTATGTATCTCACTCCGCTTAGCTCCGACTTTGTCCCTCGTACTGGTAGAAAACGTAGAAAAACAATGACTTTTCTGTAAAAGTTCGTGATATTTTTATTTTAAGTTTTGGTCAGACGTTTTTCTGCCCAGAACTGTGCACAAATCCATCTCAAAAAGCACTGAATAGTGAGGTAATAATGTGATTTGATGGTCTAATTTAGGCCTTACTGATTGTAAGACCTTGACGGTAACCAAGCACTAATCAATGTTTCTCATACAGTTTTATGAGCTAAACAGTCGATTAAGTGGCCGTAATAGAATTGTTTAATCAGTATAGCCTACTTACTAGTTTTACACGATTGAACGCCTATTCCCGATTGACCCTACCCCCTGCGTTCCTACTAGCTAGGAACAATCAAGATTTTTTCCCGATTGTTCCTAGTAGGAACGCAGGGGGTAGGGACAATCGGGAATAGGCGCAATTGAAGACCTAGTAGAAGTACCGTTGCTCTATTCGATAAACCACAAAATAAGCTTTAATTATAATAATAAATAACATACATAACTCGATGTTTTTACTCTGAAACTCGGATGTGCCAGCTCAGGTACAGAGAAGAACACTGTAAGAAAGACTGCGCCGAATTTCATTAAGAGGGCGCAATGCGCGCCATTTTGTGAAAAGAACAGGCATAGGATTTGGCCTTCACAGGAGCGGTACAGAAGAATACGTTTTTAGAACGGCGTAAACGCAAAAATCAAATTTTTGCTTATTTACAAGAAAACTACACAACTTATAAAGAAACTGGTTCAGGGAACCAATTAATTGGTTGGTAACCTACGAATCAAAACATAAGTCATTTGAATAGACCTCCCTGAAGTCTATTCAAATGACTTATGTTTTAGGTTTTGTTTGACTTGTGTTCCTGAGATCTCGACCAAATTATGGGTAAAACAGTGCACTTTCATGTTGATGACCAAAAAAAGAGTCCGTTTGTCCAGGATCCTATTTTCCGAGATGTACCGGTCCTTATAAAAGATCAACTTGAGCTCCTCGGTATCACGCTCAAGGCTAAAATAGCAGCCATGAAGCTAGGAATCCTAAACAAAGTTAAGCGATACTTCACACCGGGACAGCATCTATCCCTATATCAAGCACAGGTCCAGTCTGGTTTGGAGTATTGCTGCCATGTTTGAGACGGCTCGGCCAAGTACCAGCTTGCAGCCTTGGACTCGATAGAACGAAGAGCCTTCAGACTCATTGAAGAGCAGTACCTTGCAGAGACTAAGGTCCAAAGTCTCGACCACCGCCGCAAGATTGCTTGTCTCTCAATCTTTATAGGATACATTTCCGAGAATGCTCACAGGAACTACAAGACCTAATTCCACCATCCCCCTTCCACTCCAGGACAAGCAGACGCACAGCGCATTACCACGCCTACTTGGTGGATATACCGTCCACTCGCACTAAGCGGTTTTCCTCCACCTTCATCATTCGTACCGCTGCACTGGGGTTGTGAAAACGCTCTCTGCTGCTGTTTTTCCGGTTATTTACAATCTGGGTCTCTTCGAGTTGAGAGTGAATAGGTATCTTATAGACCTTCGCGATACACCGTCGGCCACGTCTTCACTTTCCATCACATGAGATTGTGGACAAAGGCCTGTTGGCTATAAAAAAACTCACCTAGAATAAACAGCATCAACATGCGAGCTAGCTGCTTTAGGATTAGCAACTAAATCCAGCACATGATTCAGAAACGTCGTGACGTTTCTCTCTAGCCAGACTCCTCCCATGTTTTGTACGAACACCACATAGGCCTGTAAGAATAAAAAAGTGTTTTATTTACCAGTAACTGTTGTAATAAAACACTGTTTTAACCGGATTGATCGCGTATATTTTATATTTTGTTTATAACCTGACGTTTCGGAGGCTTTTCAGCTTCCATGGTCACAGGCAGAATGAAAAAACAAATTAAAAAAAAAGACATGTCACCTCAGTCTGCCTGTGACCTTGGAAGCTGAAAAGCCTCCGAAACGTCAGGTTATAAACAAAATACAAAATATACGCGATCAATCCGGTTAAAACAGTGTTTTAGTATGAGTTCTCGCGAAAATAACCTTAGAATATACTATAGTAACTGTTGTTAAAATTTTGAAAAAATCAAGCTGGAATTTGTTATCTAGTCTCTCTGTCCCATGCCCATTCCCGCGACATTGAATTATTATTATTTTCATTTTGTTTAGGCCTTTTTGAAACAGCTCAAGATCGCTATTTGTCGCGCCTTTTGGGGAGGATGTTTATGGTGAATGTAGTTTAAGGGTAGAAAAAAACTCACATTAGTTACACAAACGCGAACTTCCCTGTTCACCCCCGAGCCAGATTTGATGATCTCCCCTTTCAAGAAAGAAGTGCCGCCTCTAAGGAATGCACCCATCAGGAGGTTTAGTGCTTCGTCTAGGGAAACCACGTTCTTGGGAGGGTCTTTCTTGTTTTGTTGCACTGGAAAATAATAAAATGTTGAAGGCACAGTAGCTAACGCACGAGAGTTAGGTACTTGGTTATGGCAGTTCGATTTGCCATGGCGCGTAATTAAATTTCTGCATTCTAAGAGAAATAAAATTTGCGGTAGTTTACCGACAATTGTACACAATGTTCTAAAGATAAGGTACCGCAACCATTTAAGCGCTGTCAAGTTAGTTGAATTTTTTGCCATCTGAATTGTCACCAAATACTCCAAAAGTAGGTGTCAAGGTTGTGTAAACTACACATCCCATCATATAGATTACGAAATGTAGGGAAATCATTAATGGGCAATTGCGTACGTTTCTATAACAAGCTTCCATCTGAAGCAACTGAGCTCCCTCTTCGTAAATTTGAACAGTACATAAAACGAAATCTTGCGTTCTTTCATGCCTGTATTTCCAAGACGTGCGCACATGACTGTATCTGGCATACTTTTCATTCTAATTCCCGTGTAAAGCCGACATGTATCAGAAAAAAATAAGCTTCAGCGATGTTTTTGTCAAATTCTATGGATCCGTGTTGTCTTAATTAATAAATAAATTTGAATTTGAATTTGAATTAAATACAATTGATAACTCATCAGCTACTGGTATGCCTGAAGCTGCCGTGTGCGTTTACACGTGCCGGTTTTGCAGCCCGCCGCGTCCCCTCCGTCATATTACATGCCAGTAAATCAATTGGTTCCCATCTACTTGCCTGCCAGATACAGGCATGTCAGTTAGTGTACCTAGAGGAGCCTGCTGTCATTTGGGATTTGTATTTCCGACTTTACAGTTTCGTTCGTATTCTGCTATAGACGTTTGAGCGGCAAGACACGGCTCGGTAGCTTACACGAAATAATGTTGGCTTTGGGCAGAAAATACATTCGAAATTAAAGCATCCAGCAAACTGTGCATACCTGCTGGAGCGCCGATTTTCTTGTTCAGGTTTGTGACCTCGCCAGCCTGAGTTGTTGCTATCAATGTTCCAAGGAGTTCTGCGATCGCGCATCTGTTGAACGGAATATTACGTAATACGTGAAGAATAAATTGTCAAACTATGGTAAGTAATGTCTACCGTAGTTGGAGACAAAAACTGAATTTTCAGTGGACAGTGGGACGGTTTATAAAGACCAACCATTCTTAAGGTTGATATAGGGTTGATTTGTATTTCTGTGAGGATTTGGGAAAATGTTGATTTTTTAGGAAAAAGTCTCATATTTTCTCAAATGCTCCAAAAATACCAGTGAATCAAAGTTGGTTTTATCATGAGTCATTCGTCATCATTCCTAGAAAATGATTTACAGTTTGCGACAAACTACTTTTCCGCTAGTTTTATTGCTCGTAGAACGCAGATAAAAAAAAAACAAATACAAACAGATATAATATATATATATAGAAATATATATATATCAGATAAAAACCACAAAAAAATTAATCTCGCGCGAAATTGAGATGGATTGCAATGACAAGGGACTGGGACAACTGGCGATCTCTTGTCGCAAGCGAAGATCCACTTCGAGTCACAGCGCCAAGCGGTAAGCGAGACACCAAGTAAAACAGGGAGCTTTACACAGGTATGTACCTGAGGGTATAGTCACTAGGCTGCGCGGATCTCAGGCAGGCGGCGGCTATAGCGTCCAGGTCCGCGGGTGTGAGCTTCATTAGAGGCAGTAGGTTCCGGAGAGCGTGCGCGGCTGCCGCTCGCACCGGCGGCGCTCTGTCCGACATGAGAGCGTTGCGGGACGCGCGCGAGACTTCTCTGACCGCGGCCGGGGCGGCTGTGCCCATACCGACACATATCTACAGAACAGAAAGCAGAGTAGGCTGTCAGAGGGCAATCGTAATGGAGAACGAGAAACGCCTTGTGCATGATGCTAAAGGCAGAGCATCACACAACGCGCCACGCTGCAGCGCAGTGTGGTTTGTCGTTACACAGCGATGCGTCGTAACTCAACGATTTCTTGCAAACAGGCGTCGCGTTTGGCGCTCACTTACGACAATGGGAAGTTAGTTAGGCTTCTCCAAAATAGAAGCACCTCTCCATCTGCTAGAAGAGAATGAAGCACTGATGCAAAAACGTAGCACTCGTCTGGGCAACCACCTGCTTACCCATACGACCTACGAGATATCATACCGAAGAAAATCCTCCAGTTCGTAGCAGCTGCAAGGGTAAGTGGCGAATTATGACGACCGATGTGGCGCGGTGGGCGAGTCTTTTTTTATTATACATAGAAAACGACCAGAACACCCTGAACAAATGTCTGCAGATCGTACACACATTTGTCTCGAGGCGGGAATCGAACCCGCAACCTCCTGCGTTGCAGGGAGACTTTCGCCCACCGCGCCACATCGGTCGTCAGTTCATAAATAAAATAAATAATGCTGGACAATTCACACAGCATTACCTAGCCCCACGCTAAGCAGAGCTTGTGTTATGGGTACCAGATCGCCCACCGCGTCACATCGGTCGTCAAATGTTCGAAAGCCTTACTTTTTCAAGAGTATTCATAATCTCAAGCCTTGTCTGTGATTCAGCGCTCTTCAATGATCTCACAAGTGTAGTAACTGTCTCTTCGTAAGACCTGCCCATCATTCTGCCAAGTTTCTCATACATGCCACCCAAACAGCAAATTGCAGCTCTGAAAATTTTTATAACATTAAATCCACCTGTATCTTAAGAGCCAGAGGTCAATTTATTTGGAAGCGAAGCGTGAAAGTGCACCTAAGGATGGAAAATTCCTGTATTCACTTTAATTAAACTATCTACTTATTTATTTAATTAAAACAGTTAATGAAACCAATTACATTAATAGGCTACTTGACTACTACTGGAAAATAATTCTAACATATTGTCTGATAAAAATAATGCAAAGTGTAATTAATATTTTTTCAAGGCCAGTCATATTAGTTATAAAAATTATTTTAAATGTTGAATAAAATAATGACTTCTCATACGTCAAAACGATAATCTCTGTTATGGCTCCCGTGCTCTGAGCTATGACGTCACACGCCACACCACACTTAACAAGAAGAACTCATTGCTCATTGACACTGCAATCTGTGATAGTGTGACGTCACTTGCGATCCTACCAAACGTAGAGCGATTTCGGTCACGTGATCATACACACGTGACCGAAATTGCTCTACGTGTGTAATGTATAATGTATATCAAAAAAATTGTTGTGACAACAAAGCGATCCTATAAGGGTTCTTTTTTACTTTTTCATCTTTCTGATTACGCTTTGTTATGTTGTCACTGACTAGGATGAACTATAAAATATAGCCTATTAATATAAACACTTATAAACACTCACAATCTGGTAGGCAAGTATGAAGGGGAATCATCCTTCACCTTGATAATGTCATTGCATTTATTCACAGTGTCAAAGAGAAGGAATGTGTCACCGACAGAGAAGAGTGTTGCCAGGCATCTAGCCAATAGTCTTCTAGCTGGGACACCAAGGTTCTCGCGGAGAAGATTCACTAGTTGAGCCACTAATTTCTGTTGGCAGCTCTTGATGTCAGACTGAAATAATTATTTATTACTTTGATAAAAGTACAAGATCATGACATAATATCTATGTTAACTTATCAGTGCCCATTTCAGAATCAAAAAATCTAAAATTCTTTATTTCCATAAATTAGGCAGTATTATTGATAATAAAAATTAATTCAGAAGCTGGACAATCCACACAGCATCATCTAGCCACAAGCTAACCATAGCTTTTGTTATGGTACCAGATGAATGATAAAATTAATGGAATACATTAAAAAGATAGATATTTTTTATTATACATAAAAAATACCGTCCAAATATTTGCACATCATACAAACAGTTGTTCCAGGTCTAGTACCTACTGTACCCTCATTCATCCTTCAAAGCTTTAACCTTTTAATGTTAGTGACTATACCTTATGAGCAGCCACCAAGACTTTGTCAAGGAATCGGAGCCATTCAAATATGAAGTGAGGTTTCTTGTCATCAGGCAGCTGCTGCAGAGCCGTCTCATTCAGGGTCAGGGAATGTGACACCTCCATGGTTCTAAAAAACATTAATACAATCAAAAATTAACCTTATCTACATGTGTGAGAGAACTCAATCTAACAGCAACACTACAGGCTATTAGTTCAATGGTTTATGGCTTAGAGGCCAGATTAATAAAGCTAAATTATATCACTATTGAAGCATTTGCACTTGGTTAAATATAGCAACTCAATGCTTATTCTGGAGTGTTGGTTATATTATTCCTAGTATCCAGCCTATTAAAAAACACAGCTGTTACACCAGTTTGTATAATACAAATAAATATAGTCAAATGGCGTCAGACAGATGATTCAACAAGGTAGGTACCATCCTACTCCAATTATCTACAGAGACCAGCAAAGGACTGGTTTTCACAATGCACATTAGTTTAATAGCCACAACTAAACTAGAGCGGATCAGTCGTAAAAAGTGTAACAAACCTCAGCTGTAGCAAATCCTCTACAAATTACCAGCTTTCAAACAAACAGACAATCAATTGGAGCATGTGTGATGTAAGAAAAATAGGTTGTGCTCTAAATAAACATGATATTTTATGAACTTCCAATGCAACGATAATTAATGAACTATCGTAGCATTAACTGCTATAAAACTTGGAAATTAATAAATTCATCACAATACACAAATACAAACACCAATGAAAAAAGAGATCCCCTCCCCACCATAACAAACACAACCCGAAACCGATCCAAAGCCAAACTGAGTTACTATTCTCTCTGGTTACACCTAAGAGTATACAATACTACGACTTAACATTACACTGCTTTTCCATTGATCTAAAGAAGGGGATCTCTTTTTTAAATGTACTTTTCGAAACCTCTGTGAAGTTCTCTCTCTTCTTACTCGCAAACTCAATTTCAATTTCTTATTTCGTGGCTCGCTAAGTCGCTATGCTTTGTTTACTGATGTAACTCTATCAGTGTCCATGTCAAGAGCAATGAAAAAAGAGATCACCGGCCGGTCAGTCGGTCATGTTACTTGTTTTGTTTCGAGATTGGTTTTGGATTTTGTCCAAAATGCTATAGATCCAAAAACCTCTGTGAAGTTGGCCGCCAGACTTTGTCTTTTTAAACTTGATGACTTGGACAAAAAAAAAACCAATGTAAATTAAATGTTAATTGTCATTGTCATGTCATTCATTTGGGACGCCTGGTTTTTTGTGTATTAAAAATAATTTTCATCAATATCAGGATTTTCCAGATCACTTTTGGGATACGCATGCACTATATAAGATAAAGGCCATGTTTTAAATAAATCAATTGAACGCGTAAAACAGGATCAATTCGAGTATCGCAGAGCCAGACGCCAGTGGCAATCTCAAAGTAAATCATTATGCTCAGCATGAGCTCACAGCAGAGTCCGGCTAATATGCAGGCTGCAGTGGATAGAGAGAAAGTATATACTTGGATATTGGAACTGTGCAATCCGGACACTCGAGAGAATGCATTGCTGGAGCTCAGTAAGAAACGCGAAGTCGTGCCAGATCTGGCGCCTATGCTGTGGCATAGCTTCGGTACGATAGCGTCGTTGTTGCAAGAAATTACAAATATATACGTGGCCATGATCCCGCCAACGCTCACCGCACACCAAAGCAACCGCGTGTGTAACGCTTTGGCGCTAATGCAGTGCGTCGCGTCACATCCCGAGACGCGCTCGGCCTTCCTTCAAGCCCACGTCCCGCTGTTCCTGTATCCCTTCCTCCACACCGTGTCCAAGACCCGTCCCTTTGAATACCTGCGCCTCACCAGCCTCGGCGTTATCGGAGCTCTAGTCAAAACTGATGAGCAAGAAGTTATTACATTCCTGCTAACAACTGAGATAATACCACTATGCCTTCGCATCATGGAAAATGGATCTGAACTTTCCAAAACTGTAGCCACATTCATTCTACAGAAAATTCTGCTTGATGACAGTGGTCTGTGCTATATCTGCCAGACCTATGATAGATTCTCTCATGTGGCTATGATCCTGGGAAAGATGGTATTATCTCTTGCTAAAGAGCCATCAGCGCGATTGCTAAAGCATGTAGTTCGATGCTATTTACGATTGTCTGATAATCCACGAGCACGGGAGGCTCTGCGGCAATGTCTGCCAGACCAGTTGAGGGATGCCACATTCTCTGCTTGCCTGCAAGAGGATACCTCCACCAAGCATTGGCTGGCTCAGCTTATCAAGAACCTGGAAGCAGCTCCTCAACCAGCCAGCCCAGCACAACAGAACTTGTGAGCTCCAATTCCAAGAAGGCTACACATGCCCACTACAGAAACACCAAGTAGTACAAATAGTTTAATTAAAACCTGGATCAATATAGCTTGTTGATCCAATTGGTTTTTATTTTCTAAAGTAGTCTATTTATTATAGCAATAATAAATACAAGCCTTGCATCTCTACCTAGAAAAAAGTAAATTGGTGTTTTAACCAATTACAATGCTGAAAATTTATTTATAGTGAATTTATGCTGGTGAATTTATTTTTACTTTGTGGTGGGTTAGTGTACCTTTCAACTTAAATATCTACTATGATATTTGCTGCAATAAAATATACAATTGTAATAATAGAGGACGATCCGTTTATAATGAAGTCAATGATTTGGAAAGTAAAATACTTTAAAAACACCAATGTACATACTTTTTTCTCAAAACTGTGATAGTATTATCCAGTATACCTTCTGATATAAATCTAGGACTGCAGCTATCTATTTATAATTTTGTTTAATGGCTCTAGAAGTCAATATTTCAGAGGTGAAGGTTACTCAAAGATAGTGCATTGCTCACTCCTGGACTTCTAATATAGAGTTTAGAAACTTATTTTGGCTATTTTACCTGAATTTAATCAGTATTGTGTACCAAGGGTGCAATTTCCAAAATCAAATAAGCGGATTATTCTTATGTTTTTAACATATTATCTGATCTAATTGGACTACTGGATTCCTAATGAACTAATTGTTTGCCTTTTTGTCAAAATCCTTATTATTTTGTTTTTAGGTTGAAAACCAGATGGATGCACTAATTTTGTATGCAGTAGTAATTCGACTGGAATAGACAAATAAACCTTTTTATCTAAATCAGTCTTATCATTAATACCTGAAGAATTTGGATCACTCCTAGTAGGCAGGAATCAAGCCTCAGAACATGATCTAAGATAAGAGTGTACCAAATGTAATAGCATTTTTTATGATCATAATAAATCAGGAAGATGGTTACAGTCCTGAATTTAAGGGTTTAATAAAATAAAAAACACTATAGTAGATTTTGTGATCAGAAATCTGGTCCTTGAGTTCGGTGCTGCGACAGGGCCCACCTTCTTGCACCCATAAAATCATAGAATACAGGCCGTGAACCTCTTGTCCTAGACTCTAAAGTAGATCTTTTGTATGTATTGCTCTTGGACATATTAGCTGTTTCACTCCATTTATCCGAAAACTGTGTACCACAGCTAGTAGTATCAACAGAGTTAATGCAAGCTTTGTCTGATTGAAGAATATATTTTACATTATTTAATGTCTGTATCATTTTAGGAATGCTTTTATTACTTTTATGATTGTGAATACATTTACATGAGCATTTGTGGCTTCGTTTTTGGACCATGGTCAGGCAATCTGTGTCACATTGCAACGGCCCTGTGTAATCAGTGTTTGCACCTTTGCTATTGAAAATCTTCTTCATTAGCGGCTCTTTCAGCTTGGTTGTGCTTGCGTTAGGATCGCTAGGATATATTTTGCTAGTCGCTTTTTTCTCGACGATGATTGAGCGGGGTCGTTTACTGGAGCATTGGCTTGGCTCTTTGCTGAAGTATTGGCTGCAATGTCGGTTACGTGACTTCGTATAGCTCTCTCCGGACGGCTTAATAACAGGATCCACAATTTCATCGCAAAGTTTTTGTGCTATTCTTGACATTGGTAATATCAAATACTACAAACCCTACTTAAAGGGCGCGCTACAAATATTCTAACCACTAACTAGTTATTTTCTGATTGAGATTGAAGTGAGGATACTTAATGGATGAAGCAAGTACCTTTAAGGGATCATGTTTTTTTTAGAAAATGTATTGCGGGAGATTCATAACGAATATAGGACTATGGTTTTTACGTTCACAAATAATTTGATTTCATTGTTATTTAGGTATGTCGAGAATCCATTGCGTTGATGTTGATTTGTTATGTTAGGTTGTCGTGTCGTGGTCGTGCGTGGTGTACCCCAACATGACCCCACCCAACCCAAAAATCTTTGTTCCCCGTAGATGGAGAATTTACCGTGCCTTATTTCTCTAAGTTGTTCCCAAAGAGTTTTTTTTTTTAATTTGTCAATTTTGACAAATTAGACTATAGCCATTTCCCAAAGAGTGAGTATACAATAACTACGTAAGACTTGTTCCTATAAGACAGTGGCTCCCAATGACAAAAGAGATCCCCTTACGATGGCTTCTAACTTTTTTGTCACGGACCACAACTGCTTGGATTGGAGGTAAAACCTACGACAAGGCGTACCCAGAAATTCAGCAGTAGGTCCATCAATAAATAGGTATACATAATATATCCAGCGCTTGATTATATGAACGACCCCTGTTCATGCAATCAAGGCACGGACTAATAAAAATTACCGGCAAGCGAAGCAAGCCGCGAATAATTTACCTTGTAACGTGTGTGTTGTACCTAATTTGTTTTATTGGTGGTGGGCTTATATGGGGATCAGGTTATGCCAAAAATCACGAACACACACAGTAAGTTTAACGGCGAGCGGAGCGAGCCGCGGAAAAAGAATGTCATTTGTTTGATTTTCGTGTTTTTTGTTTGCGATGGTAGGAAAGGTTACCTTTTATGGCGGCCAGACCAAAGTCTTACGCAAAAAATTAAAACAATACATCGGCGGCAAGCGGGATGAACCGCGAAAAATGTATATTTATCGCTAGATTTTCCTATAATTTTTGATGCGATAGGTAGTGTGTGCGATTTAGTATGTGAGGTCACATTGTCCGCTACTGCACAAATTGGGTTCAAGTTGTCGGCTGTAGCCTTGTTAGCGGTAAGCGGAGGCTGCCTCGAAAAAATCATTGAGTTGTCTGTATTTTGTGTTAATTATTTTGGATGGTTGGCAAACATTGGTCTGGCTTAAACGGACCGGGCCTCATCACGGAAAAATAACTTGTTTTCGGGTTGATTTGAATAGCTAAAATAGGTAGTGCACAAAATATCAGTTATACTAACGGGGAAAGGGGCGACCTGCAAGTTAAATCGCGGTTAAGGAATTTATTCAATGTGATTGAAGTTAACCGTAAAAAAAACTCACTTGTTCGATTCCCCAACTAGGAACTCTGTAAAAAAACTGTTATGCAATGGCTATAAAGTTGTATAACAAACTTTCACCTAATATGAGAGAATTGACAGATAATGAATTTAACCGAACATTATTTAATTGGCTCTGTGCCAACAGTTTTTATAGTGTTACTGATTATTTGAAATTTAAATTCACGTACATTTATCTGATGACATGTACCTACTAAAGAAAATTAATTATTCTAATATTAATAATTATTTCTGTAGGTATCTATTAAAAGCATGTGTTCGATCTATTTGTTATTACTAGGATAGATCTGCTATAGCTACAATGTATTTAAACTATACTATAATATAAATAAACTACATTTGTACGACTAACAAGTCAAATATAGTGCTAACCTAATAAATACCATCATTCATGCATTAATTCATTCATTCGATTAATTAGTTGGTCCGTTCGTTCGTTCGATAAACTTTTGCAAAATGCAAACTGAGTAAGACTTTTTATCCATTTACCTATTACACTAATGCAATAAATAATATACCTTTGTCCAAAACCACAAATCAAAGTCCGACAGGCCGCCTAGCCTCGCTTTTCACGAAGCTAACCAGTTTGGGCATGTGGGCCAAGAAAATGCTTCCTAAATCGCAAAAAAAGGGTTAGTAGCTTTGTTCTAGGTTTTTTTGCATGAAAAGACTCGCAAAACACAGTGCATAGGTACTAAAATTTATAACATACTAGCAGCGCCTCGCGGTTTCACCCGCGTAGTTCCCGTTCCCGTGGGAATTCCGGGATAAAAAGTAGCCTATGTCCTATTCCAGACTATAATCTATCTCTGTACCAAATTTCATTCAGATCCGTTCAGCCGTTCTGGCGTGATAAAGGAAAAAACATCCATCCATCCATCTATCTATCCATCCATCCATCCATCTAAACTTTCACGTTTATAATTTAAAAAAAAAAAATATATATGAGATGAGATTAAAATCTACTGCTTTTTCCCCAATCTATTGCTTTTTTACCAAAATTTCTGCTGCTTTTTTCGAAGGGGATCTCTTTTTTCATTGCTTTTTTCAGATTCCATCTGGCCTGGCCTGACTATAATAGTTTATGTATATGTATAGTTTGTGTGCATCTGGCAGCACTGTCTGTGGTAGAGGGAATTTGTAGATAATGCTCTGAGCTTAGAGTATAGGGCTTAGAGTAATAAGGCACTAGAGATGTTGTATATACCCATTTCAGTCACTCAAGAGAGAGATAAAAATATGCTTGTAGCCTGAGAAGAAATGAGATAGAATGAAAGTTTCTCTGTCTCTACCAGTGTGCCAGTTTTTTCATTGTTTAGCTCTTATAAGAGCTAAACAAACATGCCGGGCACATCACATAGTATTTGTTGTTTTCGACCTAATGATACTTTCTGCTAATTAAATGTGTGAAAGTGACTCTGCGGGCATTCCTGCGTCTCTCAACGATATAAATCTGAAGCAACAATGGTGCGGTGCAGTGTTTTTGGATGTAAAAGTGACGGTGAACGAAAAGTGCCGAGTTTGTCATTCCAATCGTAAGTACAAGCTCGTTTGACTTCAAAAAAGGTTTAAAATTTATAGTTTCATAGATTTCCGTACAGACAAGACTCAAAAACTATGTTTTAAAATAATTCTAATAAATATAACCTAAAATTACGAAAATTTAGGGTTGCCTGCACTCGAAAATAAAATTCCCCAAATGTCGTGGCGCATTGAGACATGAATACCTACATCTACATACATTCTTAAAATATGTTTTTGTTTGTTACAGATTTCCCGAAAACAATGATTTACGTTTGCTTTGGATAGAAGCCACGGGTCGCAAAAACTGGGAACCCAAAAATATTTAGTAAATTTGTTCAAACATTTTCATGTAAATCGTGAACAAAAAAGAAACGCGAACGTATCTGTTCCCTTAAGCTGTTAGAAGACTGGTAAGTAAAATAAATAAATACATAAAAAGAATCAGTGCTACAATGATGGGTGAAGGACTGTTTGAGATTTGGATAAAAAAATTATACCTTCTATACTAATCAAATACTAAATCAAATATATTTAAATGGTATTGGGATTTGGTGTTACTAAAATATTACTTACAATTTTTAATACTATTACTATGGCACTATGTATAATTTTCATATTAATGCTTCAATATTTTATTTCAGGCATGTAAGATAAATACTACTACGTGAGGAACATCACGAAAACTTTGAGTTTGTTAAAAATACAATGCAGTATAAATAAAACCAACAGTGTTAATTAGTAAGTAGGTATGTACAGTTTAATTAGTGTATGTACAATTTTATTATAGTATCAAGTACTATTATTATTAATTACTAGTACTAAGTTGCAATGTTATACATTATAATTGAATAATATAAGACTGAAAAGGGTACATTTTGATAAGTTGGGTAGCCAGGTACTTATAGAAATATTTTGATTAAGGCTCTTTGATAGAAATAAAGACTGATTGATTTGTGATCCTATGATTTGTGGAGAATATATTGGAATCGTTTTAAAGACTGGTCATTTTTACACAGGTAATAATTATAACAGAATATAAAATATTTGGAAACATAGGCAAGGACGTAGGTAATATTGTGTATAAGGTGTAAAAACTGTAATATAATTTGGTTTTCTCTGTACTTTTTACCTGAAGTATAATTTAAAAGTGCTTTTGAATTTCGTACTATGGTTGTCTTATCTTAGCAATACCTAAAGTGTAAGATTTAGTTACTCAGAAGAAATGTGATCTCTTATGTGCAATTTTTATTGTCTGTGTTTGGTTAGTGTTTAAATTGATTGTCTAGCAAAAATATTCTTTTCAAAATGACATACTTTTTGTATTTAGTTTAGTATTTGAAATTATGTCTGACATGTATGTGGCGGTGGTAATAAATTTAAACGAAACACGTTGTTTTATTTCTGTGCTAATTAAATCAAAAGCTTACCTATTCTCGCATACGTAGGTACCTAATTTAATGATGTATGATACTAAAATACCACCTACCAGGCATAAAATTACGAACCTAAAGTCAAGGTAAAAAAATTGCATGGCAACACCACTTCGTATAGTCTGTCCCTCTTTGTGGCCACACTTGCCAACCATCTAGGTATACTCGATCTACGGTATAGGGTATACTCTAAGCTTAGAGTATCGGTATATAGAGACGGCGTATTGTTCTATAGGAACTTTCGGTTATACAAATATGATCTAAATCGATATTGTACTCATAAACTTATAGCTATCTCGTTTTATCTTACCTACAATAACCAATGTAAAAAGAGACATCAATATAATGTGCGAAACCTATTTTTGGCAACATTGAAACGTGACGTCATAGCAAAGCATGATTGAGGCCCGTTCGCCACTTTACTTTCAGGTATGTAAACTGTCAACGAGAGTTGCATTTACAGTAAAAATGCTAAAATTATTTGAGTTCGGGACTTTTTCATGTGAATACTTATATAGTAAGCGAAAGAAAGCTAATAGGAAGATGCCAAACAGCAGTTTGGTAGGTTGCGGCTTAAAAACAAGTGAAAATCGTCCAAACATAACATTTCACCGGTACGTATACTTATTTTGCTAAATTACCAAATAATACAATAAATACCTTATGTGTTGGCTTTCATAGGAATAGTTTACATAAAATTCATACCGAATGTAGCTTATTTTTGTAAGTTTTAAGTGTAATTAAAGAAAACATGAAACTGTTTGTTTGGCGATAGTGTTGTCCTTCAAGGCATTTTTCATATCGACGTTTTCAAGTGTAAATTTTCAACTGGTTTTTTACGTTCTAGGCTACCCGAAAATTACGGTAAAAGAAAAAGTGGCTGGACTCAATAGGAGTAGAAAATATGAAGTTTGGTACGAAAGATATTTTCGTTCGTTCTCTTCATTTTGAAGAAACTTGCTTCAATCGAACTTTAAATAACAAGACTGCGAGAGGATGCCGTACCGTCACGAATCTTTTTAGTAAGTATTTTACTTGACCTTACTCCCACAAACTTCTATTGCAAAGTAATGCATATATGCATTAACAAACTTGACTACCTTTATTTTTCCAAAGGGCTTAAATTTTGATGTTAATGAATATTAAGTTTTAAGTAAATAAATCTGACCCAAAGTAATATTAAAGCCTACCATACTTCAAATCCCCTCTAAAATGTACATTTCCATAAATCACCCTTAGCAAATTATTTCCATGCAAAATAAAGTTATTTCGCAAACGATGTGGCACCTTTTTTTTTAGAATTTCTTTAAGATTTTAGATTTTTTTTCAAAGTTGAACTACTCAGTACCTTTCTAGAGTCTATAATTGTAGGCTGACAAATAATGTTGCATTATAAATTTATTCTTCATGTTTGTTTCAGCCACTAGTGCCAGCGCGATCCAGTACTTTAATAGAAATAATGTAAATTTGTGATTTATACTGTAAATGAATGAGACTGATTACATTAGCTACTTGTAAAATTGAAAATTTAGGTGGCGTATTAGTTGAATTTTTGAATTAGGTAGGTATATTGCAAATGTGTAAATGAATGAGACTGTTGCATTGCTTCTACAATCGAAAATGCAGGTGGCGTCTGTGTAAAATTTTTGATTTATACTGTAAATGAATAAGATGGATTACATTGCTTGTTTAATTAAAAATGTAGGAGTCTGTGTTAAATTTGTGATATAATATAATAAATGAATGAGACTTGTTGAATTGCTTATAAAATGTGGTGTCTATCTTTTTGTGATTTATATTGTAATAATAAATAATACTAGCTGTTCCCCGCGGTTTCATCCCCGTTAAATTCGAATTGCATATAATATCTAGGGGGATATTCCTGTAACTCTACCATGGGAGTTTGTTATTTTACTAAGACAAAAAGTAGCCTATGTTACTCTCCATCCTTTCTTAGTTAGGTTCCGGTTTCTTAGTTAAGCCGTGACTGAATGACAAACAAATACACTTTCGCATTTATAATATAAGCATAGATAGCGTCTACGCTAAAGATACAGATTACACATTGTTATACCCATATTGTTATACAAATATAAATATACTATCTCACAAATCACTGTTGCATACAAACAATATATTTTGCAATTAAGTAGCTTGTTGTTTCATTTCAGTAGGTACCTTTTTTTCTTAAATGAACACAACGTTTATTACCAAAGAAAATTTGAATCAAATAGTATAAACAAATTAGAACTAGTATTTACCTATAATTGAAACAAATGAGCTAACTGCAGACTGTTCAATAAACTGGTTTGGTGAACTTTGATCTTTAATTCTAAGGAGGTCTGGCACGTGTCTAAACGCAAGAGTCTTGACTCGGAAAATACATGAAAAAAATTACCATTGTTAAAATAGCTCATTTTCTTAACTTCTCAGTGGTTGCGTCTCATGAGCGCGGTCGAGCCATGGTTGGGTACGTGCATTCACATACTATGTATCTCTAATTTAAGCATTATAAGACTATATGATTATAGAATTCTGTTTCATAATCGTGGTGAAAACAATAAAATCACTACGAAACTGCTAAAATATCGTCACAAAAATACTTGTTTCGATAAAAATATCGAGGTACAAAAGGGCAGCACTACGGAAAGGAGCCATTTTAGTTTCTAGGTAAGTTTAGGTATACACGTTTTTTTCGTAGGTATGCCATCTCTAGGTATACTCTAAGACTCTAAGGCTCTGAGGGAATTTGTTTTTTTATCTGTCTGACTAGTAGGTATAAAGTGTTATGTGTATGTGTAATGTCTAATGCAGTGTGACCAGATTCAGTATTTTAATACTTTTTCAGTATATTTCATCGATTTTTCCGAACATCGGTATATTTTCAGGTATATTGCTGGCAGTCAGTATTTTTGGGTATATTTTGGTTGAAGTTATGGCAACACCGTAGTGAGTGAGTGTCTTTGCGACAATGTTTGCGGAATTCCCCGGTACGCGAACATTTGGGACTTTCCCGGATTTAGTTTATACTAGGGATGTTACGGAGGTGGCTTAACGGAACCGAAGTCGGAGTTTTAGAATTTGGTTTGTCGGAGTTGGAGTCGGAATCGGAATCCGTAACCGAAGTCGGAAGCGGAGTCGTAACTCCGCTTCCGACTTCGGTTACGGAACACCCGAAGGTGTTGGTAGATAGATTGAGATGAAGTGTTAAGGGCAGGCCTCGTGGAACAAAAGTTTCTTATTTTATCAATTCTTCGTATTCAGTAGCATGCACATAGTTTAAATAACATTTTAAAGAAGTAGTCGTACCTTCCTTTCGTGAAAATATCTATTTACAAACTTTATACTTTGCTGTTGTATCTGCACAAACTTCAATAAAGTACCTAGAAAATCAGTATTTTTATTGGTATATCTGTCCTATGTAAGTCGGTATATTTCAGTAGTTTTTTGAGGTGCCTCGGTATTTTCGTAAAATTTAATCTGGTCACACTGGTCTAATGTGTTTTTTAACACAAACACATACAGGAACAAGGGGAACAAGGCAAGTTTATACTCAAAAATTTATAAATTTCACGAAGCCCGAAAGAAAGCATCATCAAAATTCTGCCTAGATTCTTAATTTCGGTGCGCGCCGCCTCGTCAGCTGTAATAACAAGCAAAATGTGGATTTTCGGTTACGGATCCTTAGTGTGGAAGGTTGACTTCAACTATGAGAAGAAAGTGGTAGGTGCCATCAAGGGCTACTGTCGAAGGTTTTACCAGCTCAGCATTGATCATAGAGGTGTACCAGAGAAGGTAAAAACCACGTTGTTGTAACCTGTAGCCCTATTGTCTAACTCAACTGGTAATCGTAATCGACTTCATTTTGACATTTGAAACCTAGCCTGGACTTCGATTGTAACTTTCGTATTGTGTAAATAGTTGACACATGGAAGACCATTACCAGCGAAATTGAAGCCCAGTGACTGAATGAAACTTCGTATTTTGACGCGGATATCGGTATTGTGTAACGTCGAAATGAATTTCAGTAGAAAATTCAAGCCCATTTGAAACGTCAAATGAAGCAGGGAGCTCATTCGAGTCTTGTTTGGAATGGAAATCTCAAATATATCCATATAAATAAAAAAATTGTGATAAACATTGTGTTTGAAGGCTAAGGAAATAAGTAGGTAAGTAAAAATCTCTGAAGTAATAATTATCTGAATACATACCTACCCGAGTTCAAATTCATTTTTTGTATATAGGTATACATACGAGTAGGTATATATAAACATTTTCTTCTATTTTTTACAGGGTAATGCACAATACACCCATCAAAGCGGGAAAAGTAACCAACGCCTCGTCGATGTCGATGAGGAGATGACACGCGACCGTGCGCTACAACCGCAGCACTGCATCATCCCCCTGAAGGTGTACGGCGGCGGGAAGTTGATGGAGGAAGGCAAGCCGTTGTTGACAGATTGTGGAGGACTCGAACATAATTGAACGACGACCTCTGTGGCGCAGAAGGTCCGCCTGCGACGCAGGAGGTTGTGGGTTCGATCCCCGCCTTAGAGCAAATGTTTTTACGATCTGCAAGTAATTGTCCTGGGAGTGTGTTACGTATACTATCATCTAGTACCCATAACACAAGGTCTGCTTAACTTGGGGCCAGATAATGCTGTGTGATTGTCCCCAGCATTATTATTATAATTATTAAAGCCTATGAAAGCTTAATAATTTATTTTTTATTGCTAATTTATTGATTCTAACTCATAAATAAACTAAAAAAAAACAATCCATACTAATTTATTTTAATCTTACTACTAATTTATATATGTACAACAGTAAACCTAACTAACTTTTACAAGGCTAGTGTCCCGCACTAGCCTTGTAAAAGTATTTCTTCAATTCGCGCTACAGAGCGCTGCGTATCGCTGCCAAGGAGGCAGCCATGGCCTCTAGCGAACGCGAGATCTTCTCGTTCGCCAAATGCCGCTCCTCAATCTGCATTGCCCACTGAGGCACATCTGCAACATGTGATGTATCTGTAACAATGTATAAAAATACAGCTTTGGAGGAGGCTATGTCCAGCAGTGGACACTAATTGGCTAGCCATTGATATGATGTGACATGAATAATGGTACTCTCCTAAAATTTAAAGTAAAATTATTTCATGATCGCCTGCGCGTTGGGGCCAATTGCGGTGGTTGCATTGGCATATCTAAAGCTAAAGCTTTAAAATTAGATGGGTAATTAGCATTAGTGACAAACATTCAAATTAAAAGATAAAAGGTAGGTACTTACAACTCTCCACTTGGCTAAGGTTTTAGTGGCGCCAGTCCCAACAGCATTGAGATTACACGCATGGTCCTCCCAAAGTTTTTCAGCTTGTTGTTTCGCCAGTAGGCCGTTATTAGCCAGGCGGCCCACTGCGAATTCCCTGTTTGCTTCCATAAAAGCCACAAGCATTTCCATCTGCCTGTCTGATACTATTTTTCTTGCTGGCATTCTGAAATAGCCATATTATCATATTACCACACTGTTGTGTAACAAAACACTTGATAACTTTTGTAACGCATAAAACGCGGTAGTAATTTGTTAAATGTACTTACTTTGGAACTAATCTTTTAGTTTTCAAGAAAAAAAACAGTCGTAAAAGTTGTTTTTGTTTTCACAAACCAGCCAAACAAACTTTAAAATATACCGCGAATGACAAGTTATGACAAGTGAGGGACACGAGCGAGCAGTGCTGCCAGATGGAATCTGAAAAAAGCAGTAGAAATTTTGTGGAAAGCGAGGCCAGGCGGCCTGTCGGCTGTGCTTTGCTCAGTTCTTTTCAGTCTGATTGAACTTTGATTTGTGGTTTTGGACATATATTATTTAGTGCATAGTAGAGTAATAACTGGATAAACAGTCTCACTCAGTTTGCATTTTGCAAAAGTTTATCGAACGAACGGACCGACCAATCAATCGAAAACAATGAACAGACATACCAAGACCGACAGAAAGAAAGTGAAAGCTGGAAGGAAGAAACGAAGGAACATGGAATTCTTCAGTTTCATTCATCTGTTTCAGTTTTGTGAAGTTTGTGTCATTGGTAACTTGTCACGTGAGCTAAAATAAAGACATGGAGTCACTTGCTATTGATGCTCGGAAAAAGCAGGTAGATTTCACAAAATTTGAGCAAAAAATCAATAGATCAGTAGACGGTTCAAAAAGCAGGTAGATCTACTGCTAAATCAGTAGATCTGGCAACACTGCGAGCGAGTTTGACAGTAGAAAACTTGCGTTTCGTTACTACTTTTGTGGTAAACTTTTTTATATAATCTCCTCACAACAAACTGAAAAAATACGTGATTTAATTGCAAATAATGACAAAAATTATGCACAGGCTGTGTTTTTCCAGCATAACAAATATAATTATTGTTTTTTCAACTAGTAAAACAACTTAATTGCAAATAGTACCAGTGGAACTACTAGTTGTTCCACTTGCATTAACGGAACGCATGAAAGATCGAAAACTACTGAAATTGGATTCACATGAATCATTCATTCCGAAGCCGATTACCAGTTGAATACCTTACACAATACCGAAAACATTCTGACTGGATTGACAACTGGTAATCGATTTCAAGTTCACTGGTAATGGCCTTCGAGTTAGACAATAGGGCTACTGCTTCCTACATTATATAGTGCTACTTATGTAAAACAGGTCTAAATTATATGTTCTAGAACAACCCTACCTACTGTATTTAAGTTATTAAGACCTTACTCTTCTTAGGATCTTTATTACTAGTAGGAACCTAGATAAAAGCTAGCTGTATTTTATTTGTTATTATAAATAAATAAATAAAATAAAGCACATAATGTAGGTATAGATAATTTAAGTTTTCCTGTACTCTTGATAAAGTGAGGTATAGTATTTTGTTTTAAATTTAAAAATGTCTTTCAGCAGTGACATATTTTACACGAGCACAAAAGTAATTCAATAAGTAGGTACCTACAGTTTAAAACAATAAATTGAAATAACCATTCATATAAACCTCACGACATGCTAAAAGGGCCACCTGTGGCCTGATGGCGGAAACCAATCTAAAACATTAACAGTAGGTACTCTTTTAAATTTCAGCCAGGCCGAGTTGTTACACTTATCCCTAGCACCGACCCTGCCAGTGAGGTTTGGGGAATAGCATATAAGATCAGAGAGGAAGATATTGAAAAGGTGACAAATCAGCTGGACTACAGGGAAAAGAATGGCTATCAAAAGAAAATATTGACATTCCACCCAATGGCCAATAACATAAAACCATTTGATCTGACACTTTATGTGGCAACAGAAGAAAATGAATCTTATGCTGGTAGGTATGAGTTCACATCAATAATTGCCTTATAGTCAAAAGTCAATAACTTTATTTCTTTAGGCTTACAAAAAAACACTTAGACAAGTCAAATTTTATACATAAACAGCTTTATAAATAGTAATTAACAAACAAGAAACAAAATGTTATTTATTTTGTTCGCTTCAATTTGTTGTCCACTAACACTTTGTAACATTAACATTCAAAATACTTAAAAGCTCGGAACTTACCACTGCTGAGCAAATGCCTCCCTTAGATCCAAGTTTCACACTGTCAAGGGTGTAAAGTTTGCTGATCATAATCTCTATTTGATGAATCTGATATTATCTGGCTAATGATGATTCACAAATTCATGAAAACATAGTCATTATTACCCCTCTTAAAATTTTATGATATTACACCTGATGACCTACAGAGCTGAGACATAAACACTCATGGTAGGGTTGGTCCACCAGTTTAAAGTAGCTGCGAGCTATGGAGAGAGCTATGCTTGGAGTTTCGCTGAAGCAACTAATACATCCATTAAAGAATCAAAAATATCGACATTCAGTTCAAAGAATTAGCAAGCTTAAGTGGCAGTGGGCCGGCCATATCTCACGAAAAACCGACAACCGCGCGGGGGGAAACATGTTCTTGAGTGAAGACCGCGACTCAGCAAACATAGTGCCGCGCATGGATGTGGCAAGCTAAAGACAGGGCTGTGGCATTAGGGGAGGCCTATGTCCAGCTGTGGATTAATATAGGCTGATGATATACATAGAAACCCCCAGAGCACAGTATCAGTAAACATAGGACTCATTACAGGTAGGACTAGACAGTAGATGAGGTATGAGGTTTTATATTATTATGCATTTTAAAGCCTACGGATTATCTACTAGTAATTATTAAATATGGTACCAGCATGACACAGATAGTTTATATACACCTATACTTAGAAACCCCCAGAGCACAGTATTAATAAACATAACTCTTGTTACAGGTCAAGCATCAATAGAAGAAATAGCAAAGCAGGTGGTATCCTGCCACGGTCCAAGCGGGTCTAACAAGGAGTATGTCTACAAGCTAGCCTCGTCAATGAGACAACTGGCTCCACACATCAAGGATAGTCATTTGTATGATCTCGACAAAGCGGTACGAAATCTTGACTCTGATAAACGTAGTTGAAAGTTAATTTATTCCTAGGTTTAGCAAATCAACACCTTAGTATGTGCTATGGCTTTCTCGTTGGCGGAATTGTGGAGATTTTATGACTCTCTGCCATGGGAATTTGTGGAAAGCATGACTAGACAGTAGACATATTAGGTTTTATATTACTTTACATTTTGAAGCCTCGGGTTATCCACTAGTAATTATTAAATATGATAATGCGAATTGTCCAGCATTATTTACTTATTTACTTTCATCTTGGACCAAAAGCTATTTTTAATAAGAGAGCCTAATTTCTGTTGGCTCTTCGCCCTTACTCAGAGGAAACTGTTAACCTTTTCGACTAAGCAAGAGTCACTTTTGCATTTAAGGTTGATCGATTTGTGTTATATTCAAATATTCTTCACTTTCTGCGTTCTAGAAGAATTAAAATTAACAGAAAAATTATTTGCCGCAAATCGTAAACTATTTTCTATGAGCCCATATTGAAATCAACTTCGATTCAATTGTATTTTGAGAGCATTTGAGACAATGTTAATTTTTAGCACAAAATCTAATATATTCTCAAATGCTCCAAAAATACCAAGGAATCGAAGTTCGTTTTTAGGGTACCGTATCCAAAGGGTAAAACGGGACCCTATTACTAAGACTCTGACGTCCGTCTGTCACCAGGCTGTATCTCATGAACCATGATAGTTAGACAGTTGAAATTTTCACAGATGATGTATTTCTGTTGCCGCTATACAAATACTAAAAAAAAACAATAATATAAATATTTAAGGGGATAAAGGCAATAAAGGCAACAAACGTGTTTTTTTTGCCGTTTGCGAGTCCAACTCGCACTTGGCTGGTTTTATTTAATAAGATAATATAAAATTTACGATTCGCAGCAAATTATATTCTTTGCAGAACGCAGAAAAAATTAAAAACCACACTGAATTCGTCAAACCATTTGGGGCCAACACTGGAAGCACATTGTACACTTGAGAGAGATCTTGTCAAGGAATAATAGAAAAATATACTATAAAATGCGCAAATGTTTGAAATGACTTCAATAATCGAGACGTGCGATAGAGAGTAAGCCAAGTTCGGGAAGACATTCAATTTACGCATTCTATGTAAATTATTTCTATTGCTCTAACGATAGGGTGTTCAGGTTGCTCTGTACATACTAGGGGAGCAGATTAGTTCTCTATGAAAAAGTCAAAAGTCAATAACTTTATTTCTTTAGGCTTACAAAAAAAGCACTCAGACAAGTGAAATTTTAAAGTAGTTATAGTAGTCTTATTGCTGTGATTTTGGTTATTAGAGTCTCTATCTCATTAGGACATCATGGTGGCGCACCCGGTCGCGCCACCGTGTTGTCTTGAGTGAGCTACCAAGCGAGAAACACCAAAACAGACTCGACCACCAACTGGTGGCGGAGTGAGACACCAAACAGCTCTATTATAGAGCTATTTGCCGTCTCACTCCATTTGTAATACAAATTAATGGTTGCGCCACCAGCGTGTGATTTGGTTGCGCTACCAAGCTGATATCAGGTGAGGTACCCACAATATAACTATAGACATTTTGTTGGTGGCGCCACCATGGTGTCTTAATGAACAGGGCCCTTAATGTAGGCTTAGGAAGCATTGTATAATCAATGTTCAATACCATAGTCACAATCAGACCATGTCATATCCTCAGACTATTACTTAGTCTGAGGTCATATCCTGCTGAATATAGGTCTTAACTCAACCAAATTATTTACCTATCTAGTCTATCCTAAATTTGTGTATAGGTGGCAGCTCGCGCCGCGACCGCGGCAGGAGACCGAGACAGGAGACCGCTGCCGGCGGCGCGCGACACCGAAGACAACGGTGGTCACCACCCGTACAAAGCTAAATGACAACTACCGGTCGCGGTCTCCTGTCTCTATCTCCGGTCGAGGTCGCGGCGCGATCCGCCACCTTTAGTTAAGCTTTCTCCTGTCGCAACGAACAAAGACAGAATTATTTAGTCAAAGCTATTCTTAAAATGATAAAAATGCCTTTGTTTTCTAACTTGGAAATCTCATTTATCTCGCTAGTGATGTCCCAGTTCTATTTATATGTGAAATCATTGCAAAATGAGCTCTTTTTTAAACAGGTTAAGAGTTAAGACCGAGTTGGCCGAGTACAATGTGAATGTATAATTAACTGTGTGATTGTACTGTTAGTGAAATGATGATTCACCCTGTTTGTGATTAGGATCTCCAAGAATAAGTTCCTATTTATAAGTACCTACAGTATAATGATTATCATTGTTAAGTTTTTTTACTGTTTAATTCTGTTGTATGTTATTTTGAACTTGCACATTTTAATGTGCTGGCATTATTTATTTCAATACCGTGATATCTTCTGTGAGAAAAAAAACAATAATGTATAATAAAAATAATTTATTCAGAAAAAAATCTGTTTTTATTCTCGCTTGAAAAATAGTAACCGTAATAATATTAATAACAATATATTAAGTCAAGGAAAAGTCCTTGCAAATTATATAAGGAAACTCTGTTATACCTACATAAAAACTTTTCAAAATGTACAAACAATTTATATTATTATTGAAACTGTACTAACATAGTTTTTTCTTGTAAAACCACTTATTCAAATAACTACTTTATTGGTTAGCTTCACTTAGAAATTGCGATAGGGAGTGTCACATGGCACTTTATGTTTTATCAACTATTGATAACCCAACCAAAGCAGATAACGACTTAGGAAACGACTGGCAACATTTTGCATAAATACTTGATACCAAAAATATAAAATTCACATTATCTTTTATCGTAAGATCTCTAAAGCTATGACGCAATCCTTTACAGCACATACAACCTTGGATTTCTTTGGCGGGTTTGCTTCAATATAGCTATCACTCGCAATCCTTGCAGTTACAAGATACTACTTATCCTTCTTATTACGACCTAAAAGCTTATCTATAAAACTCCTCTTTCGCTTCACTTTAGTAGCGCTCTTCGCATGTGACTCTATTTCCTTGCCTTCTGCCGTCATCTTGTCTATCAAGTCTGGAATGGTCAAGTCTACGTATTCTATAGGTGGCTTCTTGGCGGACTCTTTACTAGACTGTCTTTGGAATCTTAGTTCTGGCACTTTGTCGTTTTTCTCGTCCAGTTCAGACAGGGATATTTTTGATTCGCCTTCCAGTCGTCCTGGGCCGTTTTGTCCAGCTTCACTCGTCTTATTTTCAATTGCCGTTTTATTCTCAATAGTCTTTACTTCTGGATTGACTTCAGCTTTATCTTTCTTCTCAAAAACATCGTCGTCTCCAGGTTTTTCGTCTGGTTTCTTTCCACCGTCGATACTGCCGGCGCTACTCTTAGCTACGGAACCGATGACTCTAGGCTTGGTCGGTGGCAGTTTCCAATCTACAGGCTTGCGTTGCGGAGAATATCTCTTTACCAACTCTTCAAACAATTTGTTGTGGTCGATTTTTGATGTATTGTTGTTCTCTGGAACACTCATATGCCGCTGTTTAGGATCCTCGTTCTCCTTACCGCCTTCACCGTCCACCTCAGACTCTCCTAAATCTAGCCTCACTTTGCGCGTCGGAGACGGAGTACTGTACGGTTCAGCGAATGGGAATTTGTACAGGTTCGGACTCTCAATTTTGTACTTTTGAATCGGGGAGTTGGGAGAGTACGGCTTTGCTGGCAACGAGGCTCGCGTTCCGGCACGGTTGAAGGTACCACTAGATGGTTCGTGTAGGTTGGAAGTCATGAAGTCTCTTCGTAGTTTGGACAGGCGCCGGGTACGGTCGGTCATCGTCCGCCTGTAGTCCACATCGTCACTTTGGTTCAATTCGGACATGAAGTTGTCTGAATACTTCCTTGGCCTGAAGTCGAACTCTATTTCCTCTGTGCGGGACTCCCTCATACTGGAGTACCCCGGGGTGTTCCGTTTGAAGTTAGAGGTGGTCTTGCCGTGGTTGGACGTAATGATGGGCTCGACGTCTGGCGCGGGCGCTGTGGTCGTAGGCGAGGTCGAGGGCAGGAATATGGTGTCGTGTTTGTCGAATACCTCGCGCCGCTGACTGAACTGGTCGCCGCCGATGATCTCCCGTGACTTCACACTCATAGTTGGCGTTTTCGCCATTATTTCCGCTCGATAACAAACCGCAACACAACGTTTTTGATTCTATTTTCCTGTAAACACTATTTCTATTTCTGTCCGGCGCACATTATGACTTCACTGGTAGCATCGCGCCTATGGTAGGTACACGTCTGCACATTAAATTGGTCAATAAAGGTAGTCCGGTCGTCCGTATAAGGCGGGCCGTTCGCGATATGTGACTGATCAATAGAGTGGTAGCGATAAGATAGGTACGGACGGGCGTCGAGCCCCGCGCCACTTAGCCGTTTCTATATCTTTCAGTCGAAGCCAGTTGAGTAAATATAACTGAATACAATCGTGTACGTAATTAATAGCATTCCGAGAGAAAGCGAACCGCACGGCGGGCTATCGGCGAACTGCTCATTATGTAATGAATATTAAAACAAACGTCCCAAATACTGTTGAATAGCTCATTGTAATCCACACTGAATGCTAATTCGTAAACGCGAGTCAATATTTACACTTCCCGACCTTTTGAACTGATTCGCGGCGACTCGTTAATAGGGTAAAAATATGCAATAGGGCTCTGTGCCTTACAAACTCCGAGATTGTGGAAACGTCTAAGCCGCGATGTGACGAGATATCGACTGTGGGCCTGTTGCTATTATAAATAGTATTATGTGGATATAGAGATCAAAATTGTATGCAGTTCTGTACGTTTCTTGGTAAACTGTGCTCAATGAACCGTTACAACGAAATTGTTCGAGTGATTAACATTGACGTTGGAGCCAACAAGAACCAACATCTGTACCTAGGTACCTACCTACCAACAACTAATTAACATTAAAAAGACTTCAGTAACCTTGAAGCATAAGAATATATGAAAACAGTTGTTTTTATCTATTCTTACGCTAGAAGCTTATGATTCGTTAGGTAGGTAGGTACCTATACCTACTTAATTTATTAAGATAATTTCTTACTAAGGTATCTATTAAGGGTTGAATGAATATAATAAATAACCTACTACCTAGGAACGAAATATCAAATCGGTGCGGCGTCTCTTTTTTTACCAAATGCCCATCTCCATTCTGTTTTGTTGATATTTTCTTGTGCCACTTCAGATTAGTAGGTCAGCGTCGCTGCGTTAATAATACCCGAGGTTTATTTGTGAAGATCACTGGAAGATTGGAATTTAAGAGAGGGCTTGGATAAACCGTACCTACCTACTGATATCGTGGGTTTATCTGACTTCCTTGTTAGTACAGTCAGAATTGAATGTGTATTAGAAACTACCTACCTATTAGTTTCTATAGGATCTTATCTACTAGGCATTTAATACATTGACGACCTCTGTGGCGCGGTGGGCGAAGGTCCGCCTGCAACGCAGGAGGTTGCGGGTTCGATTCCCGCCTTGGGACAAATATTTGTACGATCTGCAGGTATTTGTTCCGGGTGTTCTGGTCGTTTCTATGTATAATAAAAAAATATCTATCTATGTTATGTATTGTATTATGTATATCAGTTACCTACCCATAACACAAGCTCTGCTTAGCTTGGGGCTAGATAATGCTGTGTGAATTGTCCAGCATTATTTATTTATTACATTCCATTTTCCTATGGTACCTATAATTTCCTCTAAAGAAAAAAATATACGGTAGGTAGAAATTTTACGCCCAAGATTCAGTGGAGTTATACTTAAAGACCAAACTAATGTAAGTGGGAGTGATGATGTGATGAAATATCATTTCATTCAAGAATATAATTTACAGACTGACGAAAAATAAAAAAAATAAAACTTCAAGTGCGAGTCAGACAGCACGCAACGAGGGTTCCGTATAATTGTATAGGTAATTATAAGACCTTTTTTCTTGTCAAATATCATGATTCTACGTCAGCGGGTAGTCTCTAGGTACCCTATAGGTTTTTGGTCCATACCGAAAATCAATCTTTTTTTGTGAATTAACAACAAATTTTCCTTTTTCGGATTTTTCCTTTACTTGTGCTACAAAACCTTGCCTATTTTCGTGATTCTGATTCCC
The DNA here is from genome assembly GCA_947086465.1 of Eupithecia exiguata. Lineage (NCBI taxonomy): Eukaryota > Metazoa > Arthropoda > Insecta > Lepidoptera > Geometridae > Eupithecia > Eupithecia exiguata. The sequence goes on from OX352246.1 coordinate 4,995,940, forward strand.
TTGGAAAATTAAAAAAAAAAAAGTGCATAAACGGCTGTAACTTTGATTGCGTTGACTTAGAAGTTTGATTTATATCGCGGCTCCAAGAAGTTACGAACCTGAGTAGGTAGGTATATGATGCGAATTTCAACTCGATACCTCCACGCGTTTCTGAGAAAAGAGGGTTGACAGACGGACAGATGGACAACAAAGTGATCCTTTTTTCTTTTTGAGGTACGGAACCCTAAAAATGGATAAACTTACAATAACATAAATATACTCTACATTTACCTCGGACAGGATAACAATAGTTCGATTCCATTCGGTTATTTGATTTGGCATGCTATTTAACCACGGACTTGCCAAAAGAAATCTGCCTTTTCACGCTGAATTGCTAGTTACCTACCTACATTATACAATACAATACAAAAATGCTTGATTGTACACCATAAAATAACATTACAAAGAGACATCACATAAAATAAGTACAATGGGCGGCCTTATCGCTAAGAAGCGATCTCTTCCAGGCAACCTTTGGATGGAAAGAATTGTGAATTTAAGAAAGGCAGGGGGTGTACCAAAGATAATCTAGAATAGCTACATACAATAAAGACCATACATTAATATAATAAAGACTTATCCAAAAAAAATTATTAAAAAAATATATAATTTGGTACCTTAGTACTTAAACGAAAATGTTAACTATGTAGGTACTTACGAGTACCTAAACAAGTAACTCTAAGTACGTACCACAACACAATCAACTAGGTTGGTAGACCTATCTTTTATTTTAACGATGGTTTATTTGGGTTTATAGTTTTCGCCCAAATAACAGCGTGTAAAGGTTCTTGACTTTTGCTCTTACGAAATCTTCACTGATTATGTTTTCTTATCTCAAGCTGTAGTCTTATTTTGGTTGGTTGAAAGCATTCATTCTTTGTTAATTAGTTAATAGCTATAATGCACTTCCTAGGAACACGTTTAAAAATAACAGTGACTCAGTAGGGGGTCTACTTTGTCTGTTCTGTGCTGTGTTCGGGTGAATTTTCAACCGACGAAAAAATGGAGGAGTTTCTCAAGTTGACGCGTGTTTTTTTTATGTTAGACCACGTATAGCTTTTTAGTAGTCCAATTTTTTAGAAAGTGGTTTAAATCTTAGGGACATAGCCTACCGTATTTATTTTTAACTAATAATATAGTACCTATTCAATCGAAGTCTTGAATACCTATTTTAGCTTACTACCTACATATGGGTACCTAATACCTAGGTACTTGTGCTGTTTATTTTTTGTTTTTATTCCGTCCGACACACGTCATGTTGTTGGACTTAGGCTGGTGTTCAACAAAATACTTAGATAATCACATATTTAGGCAATTTTTTTTATATTTATTTATTCTTTCTTATTAAGGTGGGCCTGAACCTCTTAAGCTCCCATACAAACGTACTATTCGATTCACTTGGAAACTACGTCACCGTATCGTTTTAGTTTTTCTAAATACATAATCATCATAAAGTGAGAACAAAAATTCATTTTTATCGATTTTATTACTTTCGCTCTAATTTAATGATGATTAGGTATTTTGAAAAACTAAAGTGATACAAATATAGCTATTTTTTATCCGATTATGTATGCAAAATTTCATTAAAATCGGTGACGTAGTTTCCAAGTGAATCGAATAGTACGTTTGTATGGGAGTGAGCTTAGAGATTCAGGCCCACCTTAACGTCAAAGTTAACCGACGAAGCTGCTACTGTTCGCTTATATGTTTTATGTACCTACCTAAAATTCCCTATAGTTTACGACATTAACCTCGGTCCTCTCGGGCGGGACGCCCTTCGGCCTGGCGGGATGACGACCTGCGAAAGACTGCATGCTGATGCTGGATGCGTCAAGCTGAAGACAGGGTGTCATGGCGCTCATTAGGGTAAGGGAGGCATATGTCCATCGATGGACTAACAAAGGCTGATGATCATGATGATACACATAGTTTGTGAACTTCAGCCTTAGTTCCTGTTCACACGTCCATGGAAACGGGTGGCGCGTTTTATACAAATTATGCTGGTACGTGTTCCAACCAGCCGAGTATCGTACATTTCCATATACATTTCGCCCCGCGCCGCGCCGCCCCGCCGGCCGCCGCGCTGCCGGGTACCCGACACCCCGACCGGCTCTGTAAAAAGATAAACGCACGCAGCAGCTTGGCCGGTTAAAGTTGACATAGGTACATATTTTCGAAAAGCACTAATACCTCTATTACCTGTCTAACGAAGACTCTACATAATTGGATTACCTGTCTCTACATACTACTAGAACTAGGTACGAATTAAAAATGGCTGCTGCCTACGCTACCTTAACAATGCAATTGAAATTTGTCCTAATTCAGTTAGAGGTGCCTAGGTAATACATTTGACCTTATTTTTCCAATCGCTCGTTAATTTATGCGACAAATTTAACCTACCATCTTCCTATCAATTAGAGCGAACTGGAATAACCAGCCGAACTTGTCTATCTTGACTTGGAATGGAATGTGCTGAATGTTGGTGCAGTGCACTTTGCACAGTTTGCACGTAATCGAAGCTTATGAGGTTTAAAGGTTTTCGTAATAGACGAATAGATTTGTCGATACGAGGTAAAACTTCGGATAAATTCATTACGGATGTAAGCGGGTTAACAAACTACGATAGTGGTTCGTCAAACTACGATAGTTTTTATAGTAAAATAGACACAATAAAGTTTGTGTCAAATTTTATACATACCTAAACAGCTTAATAAATAGTAATTATTATCATTAAAAATTTACTACAAATTGTGGCCATTCTATCAGATTCAAGCGTTAAAAATCATATTTCACTTGATTTTAAACTAAAAGGTAGGTACCTACGTAGTATATTTTATGCAGACTACACGAAAAAAATACAATAATTTTTGAATTTCTGGAGCGAAGTGATTCATGAGGAAGGTGTATTAATTATTTAGATATGATGCTGTGGAACTGGAAGTACCTAATTGAGTTAGGTCTCTGGTTGTTTTTTCTTAATAATACACACCAATATGAAATGTAAGCAAAAATATGCAAAATGCGATTTTGCATATTTTTACGTCAGGTCCTATTTGTTTTGTATTGAAAACAACAATAGGTATCTTACGTTTTGTTTAATAAGGAACATAACTTATATTGTCTAGTTACAGAATAACAACACAATGTTGAAAATACGAAAAGTTTTCAGTCATCATTTTTGGTATTACGGAACATAATAATTTACGAATTGAAATTGCGAGCAGCTGTCGCCGGAAACTTTAACCGTTCTTTCTGCTAGGTACCCGTGCGAACACGGTGCGGTTTGCTTGTTTGCAAGTAGAGTGTATACTCATTCATTAAAGATCTTTCTAAGGATAGAGAGCTAGATGCAAAAAGCCAGATATGAAAAGACAGCAGAAGAGTGGCCCGCAGAGATTCAAGACCGAGTCCGGTCTAGCCAGCAAAAGGGATCATGATAGGAATCCGTAATCTTTAGCATCGCCGGCATCGAAATCACTTAGAAGGAAAAGAAGGTAGGTACCTATAAAAATTAATCGATAACGGACTGTAAGACAAGAGCTCAGTTGATATCACCGGCTCGGCTGAGAAATTTACGCTGACATAATTCGCAAAAAAATTCTCACCTTTACGGTTTTGCTGACTCCCAATCCCAAATTGCCTGGCATGACAATACGCGCATCATCAATGATCTCATTCTGGCCAATTTGAATACACTTTTGGTCATTGGCATTGGCCTTTAGGTTGGCCGTGATCGGAAATTCACACCCACATTATGTAAGGTTGTATTCAATGAAGTATTATAGCTACTTGTTTGTATTGATTTGGTAATGGGGTCTATACCTTTGCATACCCATCATCATCATTATTATCAGCCTATATCAGTCCACTGCTGGACATAGGCCTCCCCTAATGAGCGCCATAGCGCCCTGTCTTACAACAAACATGATGGTTTTTATCATTTATATGTTTCTAATTTTATTTTGATTGATTGAAGGAAGAGAAGCTCTTTGAGTAGTTGATAAACTGAACGGTCACTGAAAAAGGGCAGCCGTTTTATCACCCGAAACTGAGTGCAGTTGTCATTTTAATTTTTTTTCCTTTTCAATTTAATAAAATGTAATTTTTCGGTAATGAAATAACATACCTAAAATAAAAAGTCAGGGCCAGTCGGACTCGTGCGCCGAGGGTTCTGTAGAATTAAAAGACCTTGTTTCTTGCCAAATATCAAGATTCTAGGTCAACGAAAAGTACCTATATACCTACCCTATAGATTTTGGTACCAAGCGAGAGTAAAAAAAGCGTATTTGAGTGTTTTTTCTTTAATTTTTGACTGCAAATTCACGGTTTACAATTTTTTTCCTTTACTTATGCTTTAAGACCTTGCTTCTTGCCAAATTTCATGATTCTAGGTCAATGGGAAGTACCTACCTAGGATTTGTGTGCATGTGATTCCCTTGAAAAATTCAAAAAATTGGGCATAAACGACTGTAACTTTTGATTGCGTTGACTTAGAAGTTTGATTTATATTGCGGCTCCAAGAGGTTACAAACATGAGTATATGATGTGAATTTCAACTCGATACCTTCACGCGTGTCAGAGAAAAGAGGGTTGACAGACGGACAGATGGCCAACAAAGTGATCCTATAAGGGTTCCTTTTTTCTTTTTAGGTACGGAACCCTAAAAAAGATTACAAAACTACATAAACCATTAGATAAAAGTAAAAAAGGCATATACCGTAAAACCTTACAAGATTGCCAAACTGATTTGATTTTGCCCACCACGGTACTTTTTTTAAAATTCTTCATATTATCGAGAATGTTTTAGTAGCTTTTATTTCTTGTTTGTTGGTAGATACTTGAATATGTCACTGGCAGCACTAAATAACCGATTGTCGCTAATTTCACTTCAGTTGGTGTCAAAGTTTGGTGGTGTGTTTGGCGGGCCAAAGTTCGTGCGGAAAACTTTTTCAAAAACAGTACTTGCAGTTGCAGCAGGCAAGTAATTATTTTACCACTATAAGTTTGTAACAAATAAATAATACCTATCGAATATCTGACGCGAAACCTCTTTTAAACTCGAAAATATTAAGGTGGGCATTGTCAAAGTACCTTTTCTGGAGTACTGTTTACTACTTTGCCCACCAAAATATTGCTGTCAGGGTTGTCACTACGACATTAAATCAAAATTGATCTATGTAGGTCCTATAAGTAGTAAGTCGTTTGGTATTATCTAACCACCTTTTGATTGATGATGCCTGTTTTATTAGGAAAGTAAATAAATATATATTAAATAAATATCAGCTGTTTCCGGTCAATGACCTTTATATTAGTCGTGTTTCTTGTATTGAAATTGTAGTGTATATACTTGTAGTTATACATTTAATTTTTTTGTACGTATAGTAGTAGGTACTAAATGCTATTTATAAGGAAGGTCTATAAAACAAGTGTTTCGATCATAATTGTAGAGTATTTCCAATTATTTATTTTTTCAATTCCTCTTTATCAAATAATGTAATGCAAAATTTACCATTTCTACAGTTTTTTTTGTATTTTAATGCCTTAATTTGTTTTATAATCTAAATGAGGTAGGTACTTACCTTATAAAAATATTTATAGACAACTATTACTTTTTCTTGATTAAAGTTTTTGTCGACGTTAATAAGTTAAAACTTAGGTACTATGCACCTACAGTTGACATGGCAGCAGTTGAATAGGTACTTAATTATATTTCATTATAATTAAAGGCTGTTGGTAAACAATAAAAATGTGACAACCCTTGCGCATCTTTTTATTTGTATGAAAAATTTCAAAAAAAAAATTTGTGTCTTTGCCCACTCAATTTTGGCGGTTAATTTGCTTGCTTGAACGTTTTATATTAAGATATAAAGTAACATTGATTATCCCTATTGCTTGTTCCTTAAATCTTGTTATCCTAAGGTCAAAAATACCGGAATTACGATTTTTTTTGCAAAATGGGCAAACTCGGAAAAAAAAAAAATTTGGCCCGCTCTCTAAAATTATGATTTTTACACATACCGTCCCATTTTATTCGATTTATTATCTATTATTTGCAAAGAAGAGTATATTTAAAATAATGTAGCGCAAAATTATTATTAGAACTATACATACTTTTAAAATTATCTTAAATTGAACCACTAAATCCAAAAAATTTGGGCAAAGTTGCACGGTTTTACTGTACCCTTTATGGTAGCCGTATAGGCTCCTTAATTGGTAGGTAGTTTACATCGAGCACGTAGCCAGGTAGTTTATATCCGCTATTTGTGATTTTTTTGTTGCGCTCACTAGTGTGTTGTGTAAGTACCTATGACATGGTATGACTAACGTTGACCAGTCCTCATCGCGTGTCTACTTCTTAGGTCTACTTACTCATTATGTATGAAGTAGGTATCTCCGCAGTTTATATATTATAATAAATCATTTCGTTAGTATCTCCAAGTAGATAGTTAGTACGTAGGTATGATGATGATGATGAATTCTAGCCGATTTTCGTTTCTGCAATATTATGTGACTATTTCGACTACTTATATCTTAGCCTAACTCGTTGTAGAATGTTTGTAAAGAAACCGCCCACTCTTTTGCCGCGTCTTTTTTACGCAATTTAGGTACCTACATTACTTTTACTTACAATTTATCTGAAACTTGACGCCAAGCAAGTGAGGTTTGGTTATATGTGTCGTGATTTGTTTACAAAAATTCTACAGCTTTTGAATATGGAACGATACTTTGGTAACCTTAGAATAATTAGGCATAGAAACGCAGTAGGCGCGCGCGAAGTGAAGCAATTTCAAGGAAGCCTTTAAAGGCTTCCTACGTCGCTCGACCCGTCAGTACTCAAGGTCAAGGCCTACTAGTAAGAGCTCTATAAATTTGCAATAAAAATGACTTACTGTGCTGTGAAAGGGTGTCACAACTCTTCACATAATCATCAGAAACAATCGAAGATTCCATTTCACAGGTAAGTACAACCTAGCATCTTATATTCCGGAGTAAAACATTAGTTTAGGCACAAAAATAAATCGTAAACAAAACAGACGCCATTACAAAAAAATGTTGCTAGCTATAGATCAAAAAACATTTTACCCCATAGATAGCTATTTGTTTTTTCTATTTCTACTGTACACTGGTAGGACTTTTATTTGCCAGATATTTCAGGGTTACCTCCTATCTTACCTGGATTTTAAGTTAAATATGTACCATAGGTACAGGGACGAGAGAAATTCCACGGACGTAGTCCACTAAGAAAGAAGTAAAGTGAAGCACTCAATAGTCCACCACCCTCTGTACGTACGCTTACGCACTCACACATTGACATCACAGTCACGAAAAAGTCAAAGATATAGATATTTATCTTTTTTAAACTGCTTAAAGACGAAGAAAGGTCACCTACCTTTCTTCGTCCACCTAGCAATATTTTACTTTAGGTTGGTAGGTAGGTAGGTACAGGTAACTTCCTGTAGCCTACCTACATATTAGTAAGTATCATGTAGGTAGGCTACATGATAACTATTAGGTATAATAAATGCGAAAGTTTAGATGCCACGCCAAGACTAGGTATAAATACCTAATACTAATATAACTACGGACGGATGAATGAAATTTCGTATAAATGTAGCTAGGCCTGGAATCAAACATAGGCTTTATCTATAATTTTTCATCAAAATTTGTTTTTGTTCACTGACTTACTAAGTACCTAGGTAGGTAAGATACCTAGTAGATTGCGTGAGAGAGTTAGGTTCCTAGCTACGTATAATATCCGCATTTCGATAAAAACTACTTACCAATCCCATTGTTTATTAAGTTAATGAAAAATATAATCTAACAGAAGAGTGGTAAATGAGATAGTCATTGACTCCTTACTAAATGTTAAAATTTCCCTATCTTATGGGAAAAATGTTAGTTACTTGCAACATTATTTGTGCACTTGTGTGCGTGTCGGCTCATGTAATCACGTGCCGCTTACGCACACATTGGTTGTTTTTGTGCTTCAACTTTGAGCGGAATTTTGTGTAAAACTATCACTCTATGTTTAGTTACTCTAAGTTGGTAACTATATTACTTCATTGTATGAATATAAATGGTTTTGACTTCCTGCTTCGCTGCCAAAATTGACGGTAGATAAACCGGAAGCTAAGCCATATCAGGGATTGAACCGATACACCCGAAGAATATTATTATACCATCATCGATCAAAAATGTCCGGCTTTGCCGGCCCCCCTTAGATTCACAATGCGCACGCCACAACCTTCAGTAGCAAAAGAGAAACATTTTGACATGTTAGGAAAGCTTTTCAACTAGTGTCATTTTAGCGTTCAGACAAAAAGCATGGGTACAAAAAATGCAAGAATCACTCGTCCAAAGTGCTGAAAAAGGATGGAATTTCTTATTTTCAGTAAGTTTATATATATATATTTTTACCCGTATATTGAGATGTGAGTCATATACTTGTGAAATCAGCATAAAATATTGTTGTTTGGTTTGCCTATGTTAAAATATTAATTTTGTTCTAAATTGATAAATGGAGAGGCTATTTCTTCTAAAAATTTTTTTCATTTATAGTATGTAGTAATATATTTTTCATAAAAATAAGTTTAATTTTACTAGTTGATGATTTTTAAAATGGTAATTAGTTGGCCCGCCCTAAAATTTCATTTGCGTAGACTCTCTAATAAAAGAAAGACTAGGTTCTTACCTACCTACCAGAAGTATGAATTTATAAAACGTTTATTTTTTTCCCGTAAAAAAAACTCGTGCAAAGCCGCAGACAGGAACCAGTTCTTTTTAATCTAGAGTGCCTGCCTGAAATTGTATTGTAAGTTTAAATTATTGTATGTCTGAAATGACCCTTTTGTATAAATACCTACTGTTGAGACACCAATTTATAGTTTCATCAATAAATGATTCGTTATCTTTACCTGAATTCTGTTAATTAATCCTTATAGAAAATAAACTGAGTAGGTAGGTATATAATTCTCAGGTAGGTACCTACCTACTTACAAAATAAAATTAAATGAACTCGACTCCACCAATCTCTTGTTCCGTATGGAAAAAACTTGTCAGGCTCTGCGCAAACTGTCTGCGTCAAAACAAAACGAACCCAATTTTGAGTGACATTTTTGTAAGGCTCTAGGTATCTACGGGGGAGGCCGCGAACTCCTTATTTTTGATCGAAGTATACCATGGATAAATAATTGTATTGGTGATTCAATATTCTGGCTGGACCTCGGAGCTTGCTGTCTTATTTAAAAATTCAAAAAATACAGTCTTGTGACTTTATTTTTAGAGCCCGAGCCAGTCAGTAAAACTGCAAAATGCTGAGCAATAAAAAAACGATCACTACTTCTTCATGTGACTTTCAACTCGATAGCGATACCTGCACGCGTTTCTGAGAAGAGGGTTGACAGATGGACAGACAGACAATAAAGTGATCCTAGAAGGGTTTCTTTTTTCCTTTTGAGGTACGGAACCTTAAAAACGACCATGCAAAAAGTTATAGCGCGCAGGGAATTGAACCAGCAACCAATTAACGTTACCTCACTGATGATCACACAGAATCATTAGATCGCGCTAAAGGAGCGTTTGGGTTCTATGTGGGGTTTCTTACAAAATTCCAAAATAATCATGTTCATTATCTATACGGGACAATCATTCTATTCCACAATAAGCCCAGTCGGGTTGGAATTTCAAATTGTATTAATTACCATCCCGATAATTATTGCCTCATAAAAGCGGACGTATAGTGGCAATAGTGATCTACATCCTGTCAAAATTTTAACTGTTTAACTATGTTACGGTTCAAGAGATACATCCTCCCCATATGTAGAGCAAAAACAGCCAAAAATATACGTTTTTTGTATGGGAACCCCCTTTAATTTTAAAATTTATTTTATTTTTATTATTTGTTGTTATAGCGGAAAGAGAAATACATATCTAATACTGTGAAAATTACGGCTGTCTTCGTTCCTTTTACGGTTCATGACTTCATGATATATTATACAAGCCCGCAGACGGACAGACAGCGGACGATTAGTAATAGGGTTAGATACATTTCTGTGGTAATAGGGTCCCGTTTTCACCCTTAGGGTACGGAATTAATTTATGAAATAAGTATAATATTTTAAACCGATAACCGCTGGGGTAAACGGGTTCTTGAGTGGAGACCGCGACTCGGCAAACGTAGTGTAGGACGCCCTCCGACCAGGTGGGATGACGATTTGTGAAAGACTGCTGGCAGATGCTGGATGCGGCAAGCTGAAGACAGGGCGCTATGGCGCTCATTAGGGGAGGCCTAGGTCTAATATGGGCTGATGATGATGTTTATTTCAAACACTAAAAATACCATAGTTGCCTAGGTTGTCTAGGGCTCTTCAGAAGCGACAAATCAAATAATTTGATTAATTTCTGTAACGCTGTCGTCGGCGGCGGCGCCGGCACTGTGAATCTATTTATTTATTTATTTATTTATTTATTTATTTATTTACTTCTCAAACAATTTACATTGTGTCGGAAACTTTTACATAAGAGAAATCGTGAATCGTGTGGTTCCTGAAAATACAAATAATCAAGATAGGTATTAGTGAAAACGTCTTGGGCACGCTTCCGACTGGTATTGATATGGGTCAGTTGAGCTACTTGTAGATTGTTTGCAACAGTCTGCAGTTAGCTCAATTGTTTCAATTGTAAATACTAGTATTAATTTAATTATTTTATTTGATTGTAATTTTCTTTGTTAAAAACTTTATATAGGTACAATATGCAAATAGAAAATGTTGCTAGGTAGGTAGTGATAGATAGATAGATAGATAGAAAATGCTTTATTGCACACATAACTTAAAAATAACAGACAAAGATAAAATGGAGTGCATAAGAAAAATGTGACAATTGGCGGTCTTATCGCTCAGGAGCGATCTCTACCAGACAACCGTGGATGGATAGGATCGTTGGATTGAACGGGGATCTGTGTGCATTAGTATGTAGCTAATATAATTACAATACACAAGTACAAGTGATAAAACTATTGGTTTACCGATTTAACGTATAGTTGCATAATCAATAAAGGTAACAGTTGATTAGTTATCTATCACTTCACTTATCATCACTTATACACTACCGACCGACCGACGGACATTATCTTTAATTTGCTGATATGATAGCTTTCCTACAAATTCACTTAGCTGTTAGCAAATCGTGTAATCGATTTGATACGAAGTGCCTACTGTTCTTAATACTAAAGAATAATAATTAGTGCTTGACAATTCACACAGCTTTATCTAGCCCCAAGCTAAAGCAGAGCTTGCGTTATGTTAAGGGTAAGATAGATAACTGATACACGGCGTAGGTTTTTTATTATAGAAAACATCCAGAATAATTATTTGCAGATCGTACAAAAAAAATGTCCTAAGGCGGGAATTCAACCCGCAACCTCCTACGTCCCAGGCGGGCGTTAAACTAAATCTAATTCTACATCAATCAAAAAATTAAAGAAGAAACACAAAAAGTAGATACATTCCAATAGGTAATAGGTAGGTACCTACTACCAACTAGGTACTCACAAAAACTATTTATGAAGCAAACAGAAACAAACAAGCATAGTGTTGCAATATGGGCCCAAAAAGGTCCCTGCCTCAGCATTAGTGTGAGGCCAAACGAGCGTAAATTTATGAGTTGTCGGTCGCCTAATTTCGGTCGCGTAATTTCTCCTGCTTTTGGTTTCATAGAAAAGTCCTGTTTGATTCACACACTACACGGCGGCGACGCAAAATGTGTTAACTGCTGACTCACACGCATAGTCCCAACCGAATTGTTTTCGCGAGGGTGAGGGGAGCGAGGAATGCGTCAGTCGGGTTACGACGGGTAGCTTCCCAAGCAGCATCACAAGCTGTATAACAGCTGTATTAAAGTTCGTTTATACTCTTAATGCTGTATTTCTTGCTGCATAAAGGGGTATAAGCGCTTATACAGCTCTTATACCCCTGAAATGGGCACAAATTATACAGCGTTTTGTGTTATATTAGCTGTACAGTAGTTGTGCAGTGAAAGATGATATATATACTTAAATTATGTTATCTCGAATTGTTTTGAGAAACTACTCCCGAGATAGAAATTATTTAGAACGGGATATTTACCTACCATGATTAAATTTTTGAGTTTTCCAATATTTCGGCACAGTTTCATGCGCCATGATCACGGAAGAACTAAAGTCACTGCGAGAACAACTACTTAAGTTACTCCCGAGATGTCAATTCAATTATTAAATGCAAAAAAATTAATACTGAAGGAAAAATTGAGCTTTTAAAAGATCAATTTCAAAATTTCCCTAAAACTCTACAATACTCGTGCGTGGTGTCTGTCTAGGACGGAGGTCATCGATGTACGAATCCTGATAATCATAGAGTTATTAAAGTACTAGTAGGTACTATATAAACTCTATGCTTGACCGAGACTCTTTTGGATGAAACTTGTACCACACTTGTACCACGACTTGTACCTGAAGTCTGTCGTAAAATATTTTTCACCGATAATACTTGGGTTTGTTTTTTTATTTACAAAAAAATATTATGAATTCTAGAACCGTGTGTGTTTAGATGTTTTTATTGTGATTGCATAACACCTTTTCTCTACCTACCTCATCATTTATTCATCGTTAGGAACTGTGAGAGGACAATAGGTGCTAAAATAAGATGTTCATATTATTTTCTCTTTATTGTCACTATCATCATCATCATCCCAACATCGCCCACAGCTGGGCTTCTTGTGTCACGCGCCACGGTCCACTATAGCCACTATTTACAGGTAAAAGTTTTATGAATACCATTTTTTGTAACATAAGCTCATAAGTATGTATTTTTAACAGGTATTTTTAATAGATCTGTACTGTACGCGGCGTTAGCTGTGGCCCGCGGCTTCGCCCGTGCAGAATTTACATTTCATCTGTTTTTTTTTCACGCGGAACTCTTATTCTCGCTGTATTAATCAGCTACATGCGTAGCATTAGTATCAGTGAGTTGTATCGAAATGGGTTCAGCCGTTTCAGAGATTAGCTCAAACAAACAGATATAAAAAACAATTCAAAATTCGCATACCAATGTGATAAATAAAAATCTGTTAAATTAACACCACAAACAAACATTCCTATTTATTTATTTGTGCCCATGCAAAGATCACCAAAATGATTAGGTAGGTACCTATTTAATCATTTTGTTGATCTTTGCACCAAATTACCTATTAAAATTAAAATTACCTATTTAAAGTAGGTACCTATCTACCTACTTACAAAATAAAATTAAATGAACTCGACTCCACCAATCTCTTGTTCCGTATGGAAAAAACTTGTCAGGCTCTGCGCAAACTGTCGTCTGCGTCAAAACAAAACGAAGACAATTTTGAGTGACATTTTTGTAAGGCTCTAGGTATCTACGGGGGAGGCCGCGAACTACTTATTTTTGATCGAAGGTACCTACCTATCTGATTTCGATTTCGAGCCTCGGTTAAACATATCCGACCTATGAATAGGTGAATAGGCTCAGACTAAGTAACTTACTTAGTCTGAGGTGAATAGGTTTGTTTCGCTTGTCTGTTACGAAGACACAAGTTAGATTTTTTCGAAAGGGCAAGAGCGTGTAAGATTTTGATAATTTGTTTAGCAATAACTATCATAAATTTTAAGTGTAGATAATTTTGTGGTAAACTATAAAGTATTCAAATAATATATTTATTAACTCCTAAAAAGTAACAAACTTGATTTCCTACTTGTTCGCTACTCAAATTCGAGTATTATGACAAATAAGTTTTAGTAATGATTAGGCAAAAGTTTTATTAATAATATTGGGTGTAGTAAATATCTAAATTGATATTTTTATATTTTAGAATATTTGTCATGGATATTTTATGATTATTTAAACATATTTCAAAGTATTAACTTGTGAAATGGTATTATGACTAGAATAGCTGGACTATGATTTTTCTTTTTTTTTCTAACTTTCTCGCTCTACGATGTTTGGCGAAGTTTAACGACGGCTGACTGACACTGACACGAGTCGTTTCAATGAATGTCAATGTCTTTCTATGACGTCTTTTCCCATTCATTCTTTCATTCACCCTTTTACTCACTCTTCTTCACTGCGCCCTGACATTTTTGCCGGAATGACGGCCAAGTTTACACAAAAATTTAAAATGGTTTTTACATAAAAACTACTCTCAAATAATTTAATTTTCCTCTCAAACTCTCTCAAACGATTCTCATCTCAAACGATTAGCAATATCGAAGTTTAAAAAAGACAAAGTCTGGCGGCCAACTTCACAGAGGTGGTCTAAAGGCTGTCACTATCCGTCTGTCAGTCCACTGTCAAGTATTTCATCAGTCAGTTTCATCCTTCAGCCAATCACTCACTCGTCACTCCCGAAACCCGGAAAAGATCGCCGACACCCCGCCAGCTACAGACCAATGAGGGGTTTTCGTTTCGTATTAAAAAAAAAAAAGCTAGTTCTAAATATCTCGATAGGTGGCAGTGTGTCAACTGGCGATTAGGGTATGTCTATGTCAAATGAAGGGAAAACAAACTTTTTCTGAGTGTTGCCATTTACGCATTTTTTTAATGCTAAAACTGGCAGATTTTGTGATCGGTTCACCTTCTAACATCAAACCGATGACGGGGACATAATTAAGTCCCGTCCCCGTAGGTTATGGTACGTAAAAATCATAAAAAACGGGGACATAAGTCCCAATTAAAAATATTTTGGTTTTGAGCTTTATTTTGTTCAAATGAAGAACTCTTTTAATCAGATGTATTTTTGAATGACGATGACGAGAATGAGATGAGATGAGATGTTTTATTACTGAATAACGAGTCACACAATCCCAAAAATCTTCGCCATCTTAGTACAACATGTCGTCCCAAACAGCTGCGCAAGGTCAGTAACCCGAGCCGGCGCGACGGCACTCGAGTTTCGTCTCAAGGCGTGAATGATTTGTTGTTTTTATAAAGTTTTGAAAAAAGAATCGAATAGATCTGTGAAGGTTATACCTAAAAATGTCGTGTTTACCTGTAAGTAGGTAAGTAACTTGCATATCAGAAAAGGACCTATTTCAGTTTTTAATACCTAAGTAAATGAAAAAATACGTAGGTAGGTATGTTGTTGGTAAACCTTTATTATATAAATAAATGAAGGCGTCACAAACACACTATACATTTTATACGTTATTTATGCCTAGTGATATTAGTTTTAAAGGTGATTACTGTTCCTATTTTCAGCTTGCAATATATCATTTTGCAGTTTCCCGGATATTTTACGAAACATCTTTTAGTCATATATTTCGGACAAAATTTAAGTTCGGTTTGGAGTTTTTTAATTTTGACTGTGGCAACACTACATTCGTTTCCTATTTTTGAGAAACCAAAATAAATTCAAGATTTTCTTCAAGTTTTTAGTGGTTTCCCGTCCTTCGTCAGTTCTGGAATCGAATGTTCTTTCTCTGGCTGCGCCGCCGCCGCGCCGCCGGTTTTTGCTGTTGGTGAAGTTATATTCTACCCGATAAAGTTATCTTGCTGTGTTCGAGTTATTGTTAATAACTGGTTGTGTTTGTGCTGATATGATAAAGAGCCTGACTCTGAGCCTATGAAAAACTGATGGTAATGAATGTGTACAAGCAGACGTACAAGAATTGGCTTAAAGGTGAATATTGGTAGCGTGTGTCAACAAAACAGCCGAGCTCTTGGGAATATCGCAAAGAAGTGGTTATAAAAGAACACAAATCTACAGGAAGAATTTCTTCGCCCAAAAAAAGGTCGCAAAACCAATTTTAACAAAGTATTGACAATTTCACGTATTCTGCTATATGAAGAATCGTCCATTCGTTTTTTCGCTGAAATGAATTATCTGCTCTAACAAAGGTAAGAATTGAGTTAAGTATCTACCTCATTTCATAGAGAAGTCTATTTAGTTATTAGTGTCTTTATTTAAAAAAAGTAAAAGGATAAAAAGCAGCCTATGTGTTATTCCGGACTATAATCTATCGCTATGCCAAATTTCATACAGATCTATTTATATGAGTAGAGAGTAACGTACATCCATCCATCAATCCAAACCTTCACCATTATAATATTAGTGGGATAAAAAGTACTTTGTGTTTGCGCTGCTGTAAGCCACTGCACATTAACATAATGTCAGGATTTGATTTAACGTTTTAGAGCTTCTCAAATTAGTGGTTAACCAAGCACACCTACTGCATCTGAAAATGACTTGTATCACTCAGGCATTATAGCTTCCTGTGATCTGCATGTAAAATATTTGCTATTTTGTTGCAGGCCATACAGTAATAAAAACAAGGGTGGATACCGAGGTCAAGTCATCGAAATAAGCTTTCTTGGAACGCTTAACAACAGGCTTGAATACTCCAACGGGAAAAGGACAATAATTGATATTCAGCTGTAATTATAGGCAACGAAGAAATAAAAAACAAGAAATGTATTTGTTTATATTTATTTCTGATGTCAAATAAATAATGCCTTTGTAGGACTAAGGTATTAGTAATTTAGGCAGTGAAAACTAATACCTATAATGTACCTATGAATAAACCTTCTTTTAAAAGTACTTCTCTATTAAAAAAAATGCACTTATTTGTTTGTTTTATTTACTCTCTGAAAGGCACAACCAAATGTTGCTTTGCTTTATTGTTAGGTACAAGCATAGTGAAGGGTGGTGCGTGAGCCTAGTATTATGACTCTCAGAAAAGATCACCAGCAGCGCAGCGTGTAAAGCTCTGGACGCTTAACTAGCGTGTGAGATTGAGCCTTGTGAGATGAATGGATTTAGTAAAATAAATACCTATAGCTTTCTTCAAGAAAATTTCCTGCTCAAGCAAAGCCGAGGGCAAGAACGAATGATCCATAAAAATTCAAGGGTTTGCTTCACTGTCTTGTCACTTTCATAGTGACATTTCTTTGTTTACTTGCAGCATTTGAAAAATCAAGTTTGTTTGCCAGTTTTTTCATTGTTTAAACATAAACAATCAAAAAACTGGCACGATGGTTGTGACAGAGAAACATTCATTCTATCTGATTTCTTCTCATGCTACAAGCATATTTTTATCTCATTCACACCGGTAGAAGGTACTAGAGGTAGTCCTATAGTACCTTGTTCTTTTAAGCGATCGACCGATTATCATTTTGACGTTTTCTTTCATGTGACATTAACATACCATAGTGCCTTGTTCCTCTAAGTAGGAACCCAGTTGAAGCCCTGCCATCTATCGAGATACATGGAACTAATTTTTTTCTTTTTAAAAATGTAAAACGAAAACCTCTCATTACGCTACTTGCAACGACTGCCAAACTCTTCGAGCGCCTTCTACTGCGTCGGTTAGTACCACACATAGAACCAAGACCAGAGCAGTTTGGTTTTCGCTGCCAGCACTCTACAACTCTCCAACTCACACGGATCTTGCATCATCTTGCCCACCAACAGAACAGCAACTACTCCACAGTAGGGATTTTCCTAGACGTGGAAAAGGCGTTCGACCGAGTGTGGCATCCTGGTTTAATCCTCAAGCTGATCGCCTCCCCCACACCAGCGGCCATCATCCAGGTGGTTGCATCTTTTCTCCGTGGAAGAAGCTTCTACGTTGCAGTAGAAGAAACAAAATCAGACCCTCGAAAAATCATAGCTGGAGTACCCCAAGGGAGTTGCTTGTCTCCAGCACTGTACGCACTCTACACAAATGATATTCCGACCCTAGAAAACCAACTTCCACCTGGAGAAGATGACGTCACACTAGCGCTCTACGCAGACGATAGCGCCTACTTTGCTTCCTCGCCAAGCCCAGCCACAGCCGCTAGCAAGATGCAGCGATTGCTGAATCTTCTCCCAGCGTGGCTTGACAGATGGCGAATCGCAGTCAACGCAGGGAAAACGGCAGCTCTACTCGTCACACGACGCCGCACTACACTACCACCACTGGAGCTGCGAGGCCAAGCTTTAGACTGGCAAACTTCAGTCCGATATCTTGGTATAGATATAGACAGGTCGTTGACGATGAACGCACAGGTGGAGCGCGCGCTAAGGCAAACACGTGCCGCCCGAGCTATGCTCCGACCTGTCTTAACATCGAAACTGCCACTGCGAACGAAGATCGGGGTTTACAAAACCTACATCCGCTCACGCCTTACATACGCAGCACCGGCGTGGTATGCCCTATGCTCGAGAACCAACCAGAAGAGGATTCAAGCCCAACAAAATATCGCCTTGAGAGTCTGTACAGGCGCAGGCCGATACGTGCGAAACACGGTAATCGCACGTGACCTGCAAACACCCTCAATCAAGGAGTTCGTGGTTAAGCTGGCGCGCAAAATGTACGACCGTGCGGACAATTCCCGCCATGCTCACCTCAACGGACTCGCCCCCCTTCACGCAAGACCGCCAGATGCAAAACCCTCCTGGCGACCACTTCCTCGGGAACTGCTGGAACTCCATATTGACGCTCACGCTCCAACTCAAGAAGACCATCGTAGCCAATCGGCTACCGAACAGCCATTGAGAGGCCTGCAGGACTCTCAAGGCAATAACACAAGACTCGAGTGACGTCTCACTCGACGTTGAAGCCAGAAGAAAGAACCTTAGTTCGATTCTTATCCGCATTTCGTACTCGAAATGTCGAAGACCATTGAAGAAAAGACTCACTCGTCCGTCGTCCGTCAGTCAGTCAGCAAGTCAGAGTCAGTTCAGCAAAACTTACGTCGTCGATTGTTATTGTATACTCTTTGGCAAAACCAACAAACATTTACTCAAATCTATGTACAAATGTATAATTTCCAGTAAATTCTTATTTTCTCCATGATTGGTAATAGATAGATTTACTTCCCTTGTTTTCCTCAACCATTCCAAAACAGTTCCATAGAATACCGAGTAGAACATGCCATGTATCTCGTATCGTCTAGGTTTAGTTCCCTGTCAAGTATTTCTTTGTAGACTTTTAATACCTCACCTCCGTAATGAACTCCATCTCAAGTCTTTTTGTAAGAAATTATAATATTAATGTTTCAGGGTCTACATGACATAGGAAATGGCCTGGTTATCGGACCTCGCTGGTAGGGCAGAGCATCTTCTCAACAATCTCGATGAATCCACCGGTGCTGCGCTTCGAAACCACAGCAATACCACAAAACGTACCAGTTTCGACAAAAAATACTCACAAGGTAGCATGACAGCAAAAAGACGTTCGCCACCCCCTCGTCTTGCAGCTACTCCAAAGAAAGGGTTTCCAGTAGCAGAGACAAAGTCAAGCTACACACCAAGTAGGAAATCATCACCAATGCATCACCAATCCCGTTCACAAATCAAAGATGCATCAGACAACAGATCAGGAGTGCAGTCAAAAAAGATGTCTCCTAGAAGAAAAAGCCCAGTTGATAGCAAGTTCTATCTAAATAATTGTCCAAAAACAATGGTGGATGATGTTCAAGGGGATACTGAAATGATTGACTTTTGTTCAAAACAGAGACGTAAGTATATGGTAAAATACTAAAGCAATTCTAGCACACTTTCATTAATTAATCAGCCGACATAAACATGCAGAGTTTGACTGTTTCTTTTGCAAAGTTGTATAGGCCTTATTGTCTCCAGAAATTCGATTTTCTGTTTGCTTCAACTTGTAAAAGCTTACTTACCTACTAATACATAAGTTTGATTTAAGCGTTCTATTCTTTTGAATTCTGCTAATTTAGTAAAATAAATATCTACCAATAAATAAAATAAAGTCCCTATAATGTATTTAATCTAAACAAAAATAATATAGTATGTATTAGAAATAGTCCAACGTTGTAGGTATATTATGCCATTTTTGCAGGATTCATTTTAACTACTGACCTTGATCATTCTGAATCAGGATGGCCCATTAGGATGCAAAATCTTGAAGTAGAAAATGCTATGTTGAAAAATGAACTTAATGTCATGAACACAGAAGTTTCACAATTAATTGACAGATTACGGAATGCTGAGGATGGTAATGATGTTGTTAGTTCAGGTAGATAGAATATGTTAGAAATTGTTGTGGTATGCAGAAAATATCAATGCTTTTCATATTGTATTTGCTCCTTAATAGTCTGTTTTTGTGTGCATAGAATAGCTTCCAGTTTTCTATTTGTTCTTTTAATGCATGTTAACACACTTCACAAGTTTTATGACTCCATTAATGCAGTATCAGTTTAGTTTTATTGTTACTTTGTGAATGATTGTAACTCACCTGCTGCAGTTAGTGTATTTCCTTGGTAAATAAATAGTTAAAGTTATGGTTTCCATTTTGATGAAAAATTATAGCAATATCTTTAAATATTTTACATCAATATTCCTTGGGTTTTGTAACCCCTTTGTATACAAAAAAATTCCAGGTCTTTGAATCAGAGTATATGTAGTAAAGTAAACTATATGACCTGTAATTGGGGGTCACATCTGGTGATGCCTTATGTGCTCTTTGTTTTATGTATCCTCTGTTGGTTCTAAATAAATATATACAAGCAAATAAATATATTTGTAAACTTGCCATTGCCATAAAAATTCAATCTACACTTCTCACTAATATTATAAACGTGAAAGTTTAGAAGGATGGATGTTTGTTCCTATATCACGCCAGAACAACTGAACGGATCTAGATGAAATTTGGCACAGAGATAGATTATAGTCTGGAATAGAATATAGGCTACTTTTTATCCCGGAATTCCCACGGGAACGGGAACTACGCGGGTGAAACCGCAAGGCGCTGCTAGTATATTATAAAGTGAAAAGATTAGTATGTATTTTTGTATGTAACGACTAAACTTAAATACTGGGCCGATTTCGAAAATTCTTTCACCATTAGAAAGCTTACTTTCAGGAATTGACATAGGCTATATTTTATCCCGGAATTCCCACGGGAACGGGAACTACGCGGGTGAAATTGCGAGGCGCTGCTAGTAGTGAATAAACTACCTCAGTGACGAAGCAGGCAAAACCCTGTGACGTAGGAGGTTGCGGGTTCGATTCCCGCCGCGGTACAAATCAGCGGTCTGGCTGGGTGTATGTATACTGTATATTGAGAAATAATAATAAAGGTTTCTTGTCGCTTCTTTACTTTAGTCTACATACCGAAGCGACAGAAATCAATTTTTTTTATTTTATTTTAAGAATTTGACCTTTTCTAAGTGTACATTTTTGTATTTATGGAAATAAAGAATTTTTGATTATGATGATGAAATTATTGTATATTCTATGTTTATGAAAATTATGATAATTATTTTCCAGCACTTGGCAAAACCCAATACAAGTATGAATTCGCCGAGCAGGAAAACAAAAGGGCATTGGAAGATAGAGAAAACCTTTCAACACAGTTGCTCCAAGTTCAGGCCAAGGTATCAGAAATAACAGAGTTGCAGATAACTCATGACGAAGAAAAAGTGCGGCTAATGACGCGAATATCTCTACTGCAAAATGCTGTTAAAGATTTGGAAACTAGGTATGTAACAAATAAAAGTTAATGCTGTATGTGAATTGACATGATAATCTATGGGAAACAAGGCAGATCCCGTTCGTTTCAAAAATGAAAAAAAAAACGATTTTAAATATCAGAAATAATTGTGTAACGTTTTATTATTGTCATCAGCATCACCGTATTATATAATAGAATACCAAGGGAAACTTCGGCTTATTTCTGCTTAAAGATGTCCGAATAAATAGATAAATCAGCGAAATCTTGATTTTTGCGCTTACGCCGCTCTGCTCTGTCCCACTCCTATACACGCGAATTCCTATGCCTATCCTTTTCACAAAATGGCGTCATATCGCCCCCTTAAGTTAAGCAGAGCTGTGTGTATAGTATAGTGAGGGATTAAATCTGATAAATCTGAAAATAAAAAAAAAAGTTGAATTTTTTGAGTTTCGTGATTTTTTAAGTGTTTGTAAATTTTTAAGCCTGGATAGACTACTGAATTGGGTGTCTCTGAAAAAAAAAACAGTTGTACGTTTATGAATGAATAAATACAAAATAGCTTAAAGCGATAGCTTAGCTTTAAATAACCTTCAATTCACCAACAGGAACAATAGCCTGTCGACAACCAATGACAACACAGAAACAGCTCGGCTCCAGCTGGAAAACGAGCTGCGCACTGCCAATAACCAGGTCTCGGACTTACAGAGCAAGCTGGACAAGAGCTTAGCTGATTGCCAAAAGGTTTGTTTATTTTATAGTATTCAATTAAGCATTCATTTGTGCCACCGGTAATCTCACTATCTCACTAATCTCACTAATATTATAAACGTGAAAGTTTAGATGGATGGATAGATGGATGGATGTTTGTTCCTTTATCACGCCAGACCGGCTGAACGGATCTGGATGAAATTTGGCACAGGGATAGATTATAGTCTGGAATAGAACATAGGCTACTTTTTATCCCGGAATTCCCACGGGAACGGGAACTACGCGGGTGAAACCGCAAGGCGCTGCTAGTAATATAATAATGTTGAACAATCCACACAGTGTCATCTAACCCCGCTAAAATTAAATGAAATTTATTGTAGAAACAGGTGGAACAACAGTTTATCCATTTATTTATTATCATCATCAGCCTGTATTAGTCCACTGCTGGTCATAGGTCTCCCCTAATGAGCGCCATAGCGCTCTGTCTTCAGCTTCAACAAGCAAGCAAGCAAGTTCAAGTTTTCAGCAAGTTGTTGTCACAAAATACTGTCCATGGGATATAAATAACCTTTAAACGTTTCCATAGAAACAACGCGTGCGAAGCCGCGAGCAGAAACTAGTTTACAATAATCTAGGTTCATAACGGTTCTTTCAAGGTTGAGCAAGACTGGGCAGCGTACAAACTCAGGGTTAAAAACATGCTGGCGTCCAAAGATGGCGTGATCAAGAGTCTTCAGGACGGGATGAGTGACACAGAGGATACGAGGCTGTTGATGGAACAGCTGGAACTGTTGAAGTGAGTTCTGGCTTTTCATAACTTTGCATGTGTTTTTTTCTCTCGTAACTCAATAGCGCTCAGAGCCAGAATTAGTAAAAACGAAATACGATGTTTCTAAATTCAAATTCATCTTTAGGCTTACAAAATAAGTACTCAGATAAGTCAAATTTTATACATAAACAGCTTTATAAATAGTAATTATTATCAAATAAGAAATAAGGTGTTATTGATCTTATCCACTTAATTTTTTTTTCGTTTGTGGAAGATATGGATAATAAACCACTAGTAAGTTTATATTAAACATTATCTAATGTTTAATTTGCCTAAGTCATGTTTGTTGTTGTTGTTGTCATGTCAATATTTATAAAGAACTTTAAGCTTACATTATTTTTCTTACATACTATTGTCGGTGCGGAACGGGTGACATCTGGCCAAGCATTAACATCATTGATGTAATCATCTATGGAGTAAGAGGCTTTCTTGATAAGATTTCGTTTTATGTACTGTTTAAATTTATGAATAGGGAGCTCAGTTGCTTCAGATGGAAGCTTGTTATAGAAGCGTACGCAATTGCCCATAAATGATTTCCCTACCATTCGTAATCCATATGTTGGGATGTGTAGTTTGTTCTTGTTTCTTGTATTTATGTATGTCGTGAATATAACGTTTTTTCAAAAAGTTCTCTATTTTTGTGCGTGTAAAATTAGATTTTCATAGATGTATTGCGATATTACTGTAAAAATATTTATTTACTAGCGGCCCACCCCGGCTTCGCGCGGGTAGATATAAGTAATCAAGAAAAAAAAAAAATTTTTTTTTCAGACTATGCTTGGAACACTCGATCACTGCTTTTGACAAAACAAACAATCAAAATCATCTGTTTGGGAGCTATGATGCCGCAACAACCCACAGATAGATACACACACGCACACACAGACTCACTTTTTTTTATACATCACTTTGCTCTATTGTCAATAGTTTCCGCAGCGTACGCGATATAAGGATTTTTATCTACCCAAATATCATAAACCCTCTCTAATGCGTTCAAAAACCATAGGCAATGACCAGCATTACCAACCAACAGAAATAAACGGAACTGTAATGAACTCATAACCTACTGAAAACCGTAGGTTATAGAGTTTAAATTTGGAATAGGTGTCAAATTCAAGTGAGTGTGCTAAACTAGTATCTACATTCTAACTATAAATCGCACGACATTTTGATCTCGAGTGACACAAGAATAGTGACTTTGTTCGTTTGTCTATGATTTAAAAAAAATACAGATATTCGAAACGCCGCCATTTCGAGCTGTCATTTGTTCGTTAGCTTTTTATTTCCAGTTACGAGTAGACAAATTTTCTGATAAGTTGAATAAGTTCTATATTTCTGTCGAAAATGAGTGATCAGAACAACTGTCAATGTTAACTACCATTACCATAATAAATAATTTGCTTCTGCATGTGTTCAATTTATTTTTTATTGCATTACACTGGTAACAATGCTGGTCATTTCCCTATGGTTCCTGAACCCATCATAGAGCCCTTATGATATTTGGGTAGATAAAGTAGTGTATGCAACTGCACATAATTAGGCATTACAACACTCGTGTGATGCTATTAAGAAACTCGCCTTCGGCTCGTTTCTTAAACCCACACTTGTGTTGTAATGCCCTCCATTATGCACGGTTGCATAAACTACTATAATGATATTTTTTTCACACCTTGGGTTACATTATCGAAGTTTTCATACGGAGCCCTAACTTTTTTGAAAACGGTCGCGGTCGTAATGACGAGTTTTGTTGTATGGTCTGTTTGACGTGTGGTTGCTATTGGCTGGTGGCTAGGTGCCACTCGTTGGTACCTGTGACAGTGACATGTAATAATGGTATTATCAATAAATTTCTGTCTTCTCGTGTACATATCTTAAGAGCGAAATAGCTTGAGCCTCTGTTTTTGTGAGCGAGAAAGCATGAGTCTCTGTTTTTGTTGAAAGACTTAAAAGCTTAACGCAACGCACTAAAGTCTATTATTTCAACGACGTTGGCATTCGTATTAAATCGGGTTGAACGTGTTCTCTTCTGTGTAGGCGAACAACAAACTGTACATTATTATAAATTATGTTACTTTGTTTATTTTCAGAGAAGAACGAAACGAACTCTCTGACTCCATTAACCGCGTCCTTAGCGAATCAGAGACCCTAAAGGCATACCTCAATCAAATAGAGGAAAGACATAACGCCGCGGAGCGGGTTGTCCTCGCGCTAAGGGACGCGCTGAGAGACGAGCGGGTGGCGAGGAATAGAGTGGAGGGACAGCTGTCTGTCTATGGCAAGGTAAGTAGGTAGATAGATTATATGCTATGTAATGCATGTTTGTATGTGGTCCTCGCGCTGAGGGACGCGCTGAAAGACGAACGGGCGGCGAGGAATAGAGTGGACAAGTGTCTATGGCCAGGTAGTAAGAAAACAAAACAATCGCCATTTGTTGTTGCCGGTCCTCAATCTGTTGCTTCTAGTGGAATTCCATTTGTCAAATATCTTTGTCTAATTTCAATGCCCAACATTTGATCAAATTTATTTGACGGATGCCCATCCCGCTCGTCTAACATATTTTTCCAAGCATCAGCCTGTAGGTACTACTTCACTGGCTAGGCCGCTAGGCGAAATTCTTCTTCTTCTCGTTCGTAGCGTTCTTGGCAGAACGGTCGTGGTCGTCATGACGAGTCTTGTTGTAGGGGCTGTGTCGCTTGCCTCACGATATATCGCCATCTCTCCCTGTTAGTGGTCATTCTGGAGCATTCATGCAGTCCCCCTGCATGAATGCTCTAGGCGAAATAGGCCTTACATAATGAGCCCAC
Source organism: Eupithecia exiguata (assembly GCA_947086465.1). Taxonomy (NCBI): domain Eukaryota; kingdom Metazoa; phylum Arthropoda; class Insecta; order Lepidoptera; family Geometridae; genus Eupithecia; species Eupithecia exiguata. The sequence continues at coordinate 5,021,774 of OX352246.1, forward strand.
TTTTCAGCTTGTCGCAACCAGCAGTGGCCAAAAAAATATCATCAAGTCATGCTGCTCGACGACCGATGTGGCGCGTTGGGCGAAAGTCTGCCTGCGACGGAGGTTGCGGGTTCGATTCCCGCCTCGGGACAAATGTGTGTACGATTTGCAGACATTTGTTCAGGGTGTTCTGGTCGTTTTCTATGTATAGTAAAAAAAACTATCTATGTATTGTATTGTATTATGTATATCAGTTATCTGGTACCCATAACACAAGTTCTGCTTAGCTTGGGGCTAGATAATGCTGTGTGAATTGTCCAGCATTCTTTGTTTATTATTATTATGCTAAATGTATTAGGAGACCGAGCACACAACCAAACACTAGTAATTAAGACAGCACAAACAATTTTTTTGTGGAAACTAACCCTATTATTTTTACCACAGGAACTGAAAACGATCCAAATGGAAACGGGTCAGACCATCGCCAGCCTTCGAACAGCCCTTCGAGACAAAGAGATGGAATTACACAACATCAGAGAATCTACCACCTCCGTGAAAACAGTAGACACGAACGCGCTAAACGTCGGCGATTACGAAGTCACACAGGATACCATAGACAAGGAGAAAATACACTATCTAACGCAAACACTCGTCCAGAAACAAAATAGAATGGATAAGCTGCTAGCGGAGAATAACGTGCTAAAAATACAGCTTGATAAGTTGGAGGTAATTTATGTTAGTACAGCGGAAGTCAAAGTCAGCACGTAGCTCTGGCATTGCCGCTTACCTAATATTTCTGTAGGTACGGTAATGTAGATAACTAGCCAAACTTGATGTTAAATATTAGTTAACAAACAACGACACAAAAATCTAAAATTCATTTGCTTGGCGTCGAGTTTCAGATATAATTGTAAGCAATATTAATTTGAGGCAGGATCTCCAATCGACTTGTATGTAATGTAAATTGCGTATAAAAAGACCCAGAAACAGAGTAAATGTTGGGTTCAGTATGTTCTATGGCGCTTATTAGGGGAGGCCTTTGTCCAGCTGTGGACTACTATAGGCCGATGATGATGATGAGTAAGTTAGTTCAGTTTATTTATTTAATATTTTAAGGAAACAGAATAACAAAAGCTAATAACCAATTACGCTGTAATCACACCTGAAGATATAGACAATACTTTAGTGTACCACACAAACACAGAAAACAGTACAGAAATAAATGCAACGAGTAGACGAAGTACAAAGGCGACCCTATCGCTACGAGCGATCCTTTCCAGGCAACCTTGAACCCTGAAGTACAGAAGTTGAAGACTTTTCTATTTAGAAATTTATCGAGGTTAAAAACCAAAAAATTGTGAAGCATTATCTAACTTAATTTATCTCGAATCTGAACTGGCGCTATAAGCGTCGAGTCCGCTACCCGACTGGTTTATTTCCTTTTTTTTTCGCAGTCGAGATACTCCGAGAAGCTAACGCAAGCAGCCTCGCATAGCGTAGTCAACCTACAAAGCCAGGGGCGCCGACGAGTCCACTCTGAATCAGCGCTAATGGTTATCTCCAATAGAATGGCAGCTGTAATAAGGCAGAATCCGGCGTTTAGGATATTCATCGTTTTATATATGGTGAGTTGTTTGCCAGGAAACTAAGGAACATCATCCTTCTCGCAATTTGATGAAATAAATGACTGTACAGGATTCGAGGAACTCCATGACACAAACGTAACGTTATTTTGTGGAAATCCGTTGCAAAATATAAGGTCATGAAAAATATAAGAATGATCATCCTTAATTTTTTTTATTTGCTACGTCATCACACTAATTTAAAACTGTCTACTGTCCGCGTTTTCGAACACGATTTTCCTGAAATTATAAGTTGCCCTGATATTATTTAAGAGCTAAATTTCAGAATTTCAGCCCGATCCGTTTCAGTAGTTTTAGCGTAAAGAAGTAACAAAAATTATGTTTGTTAAGAAAGAAAATTTCAATCTAATTATAGAAACAAATTAGAACTATTATTTACAATTGAAACAATTGAGCTAACTGCAGACTGTTGCAAACATCAATCAACATCACGTGCTTTTTTCCTTTAGACTCTTAGAAACGTCACAAAATTCAAATACACATAATTAAAACTAGGAAATAAAGTGAGCACTTTGATGTTTTGTTCAGTTCAATCTTAGTAAAGTAAAAAAAGTAAACAAGAACCCTTACCTTGTTAGGTTGTTTTTTGAGTTTTTGAGTAGGAGGAAAACTCGTCCCAAGCTTTTTTATCCTCTTGATAGTTTTATTTTTTGTAGTAAACAATCTACAAGAAGCTCAACTGATCCATATCAATACCAGTCTGAAACAAAACCATAATATGTTTGTTACTTCTTTCACACTTTTGCATCACACTTTTTTAGCTCATAATAAAATCGTACCTTCCTAAAATCTTTCAAGGCTCTTTTTTAGACACCTCTTTTATGTTTTGAATGAGGAAAATTTTGTCAATAACTATTTTTGGATGAACCATAATTTGATTCATAGAGTTTATATAGACTATGACAAAAAACACTACAAAAAACTGAAACGAACAAAATCAATAACATTTTGTTTCTTGTTTGATAATTACTATTTATAAAACTGTTTATGTATAAAATTTTACTTGTCTAAGTGCTTTTTTGTAAGCCTAAAAAAATAAAGTTTCTTTTGACTTTTATGATTTGATTGCTTTGAAAAAACCCAAAACAGGCTTCGCACTCCTTTGTTTTAACTTTTTTTTTAGTTTTGCGGAATATATACTAATTCCCTGGGAATAAAAAGCCGAACATAAAACCTCCTCCCTTTTTCGAAGTCGGTTCAAAGTGATCCCAAAACTTCGCATTTATGCATAAACTAGAAAAAATAAAACTGTTTCAGAGGCGTTAAAAGGTTTTAAGGGACATGGATCACAAACTGCCCCGTGTCTTTTTGAAAATTTCTTTGTTTAACGTCATAATAAAATTGGTGGCGGCGCTAGTGTGCGTCTGGATACCGCCCTCATTTGATTCACAATTATTATATCAGCCTACAGACGTTCACTGCTGGACATAGGCCTCCCCCACACGACGACGCTACAAATATTCGGTCCCGAGCCGACTCCATCCCTCTGTTTCGTTGTATCGGGGTCGCCACAGTACCTTAAGTATGCCTGTCCCTTGACACTGCGGAGTGGAGATTTTATGCAACTGGGACGATGACAGTAACTAAAAACCGGCCAAGTGCGAGTCGGACTCGCGCACGAAGGGTTCCGTACCATTATCTATAAAAACAGGAAAAAAACACAGATTTTTTTTGCCCTTAAATTTTTATTATATGTGCTCCGAACACACAGCATTGTTAGAACGGTTTGTAGTATTTGCCTTGATATACCGACTTCTAGTCTGTTTTGGGCCTAATCTTCCACAGAAAGTAGTCGATCCAGTTGTCACGTTGATCGGCTGTCAATGTCATTTCATAGCGTTTGTGTAATTTGCCGCTAAAGCATCAAATTTTTTTCATAACAAGTTTTTTAGTGAAAAAACAGTGATTTATACGTAATAAAAGTGTTTGGAGTGCCATATAAGTGCACCCGAGCAGATGGAGCAGGTTGCTACTTCGGACAAGGAGCTGTCTGATCACCGATCTGATTATACTACTTCTCATCTTCGAAGGGTGATGTAGACCTAGTTTCGCCACCCTTTGAGTTCTGAAACTGGTTACTTAGTTAGTTTCAGTACTCAGAGCCGCTACCTAATAATAAGCACCGAGTGGGTAAGTCTTATAAAGATAAAGAGCGCGATCATAAAAGAGACACGTTGATTACCCAAGTTGGGTACATCACAGATTGTCTGTCGCAATAAAACACTGCGTTGGCCGGCCCTAGTAAAGGAGTCCGTATCCTCGCATCTAGTCAAATACATTTTCTGAGTTATAATCCCGCCTGACCACTGCTGAGGTAAGCGTGGAAAACTCAACGAGCGTCACTCAAAGTTACCATCGGATGGTCTACTTTGTATGGACGTCGCCGGTTTTATCAAGCCGGTCAAGCACAAGTGAGTACTCTTCTAATACAGCTTGTATTATCAAGTTATTGCGATACCAACACAGGTACCTAACCTATAGTATAGACAATAGGTGCTGGCTGTGCCACCTTTTTTTTGGGGTTTGGTACTGCCTACTTCATGTTTAATCATTTTAAGTGTAAGTACCTAATACCTATATATTGTTATAAATTCAAACAAACTTATTTGAGTGTTAAAAACAAACTTCTGATGACAAGATAATGAATAATGTACCTACCAAACTTAGAGCAGAGTTTTGTGTTTCTAAATAAAAAGTTGTCAGAATAATGCAAAAAAGCTTTTGTTGTGGTTTAAATAAAATAGATAAAAAACTATTATAGTAGGATTGTTCTGAAATTCCTGCAAAATGAACCACCTAGTTTATAGCCTGTAGTGCACTAGACTTAGGCCTGTGCAGTTTGGTTTCCACCGGTTATTCACCGAGAAGATTAAATATTAACACAAAAGTTCTAATTATAAGACCCAAGGCGCGGTATGTACTGTTCGGGGCAAAGCTACCATTTCAGAATTTTGCTATTTCAGCATAGGCAGAAGACAGAGAGAAAATATCAGGACAAGAACTGATTTTTGACTCACTAACTTTAATTGTTACCTTTCTTTTGTAAAAATTATTGTAGACATTCTTTGAAGAACAGTACCTCATAACTATTAAGTTAATAAGGTTTGCAAATGGACCTTTCATATTACAGCTTGGAGGTCATCGAGCAAAAAAGCAAATTGACCTTTCACATTACAGCTTGTTGGAGGTATATAAAGTGACTTAAACTTACTTGGAGTGAGTGCAAAATACCTTAGTCTTTTGTAAGTTACTCACATTGAGATTGAAACTGAATGGGTGCAAGATCATCGTAATGGTGAGCTCTGACATTTTTCATTTGAAGTAACATGAAACTTATTATAATATTATATTTTCTTTTATGGCTATACCAACATTATATAAAAACATTAATGGGGCGTGGCTTTATAGATAATATCAAATGAAGGAGGCTGTTACAGTATAAAATTATTCATATTAGGCCGTGAATCGCCATTCACGACTCAGCGGTGTGACCCACAGAGGCGCGCGACGTTGGTGCCCCGTTGATAGACCTGACAGGTTAAACTAGCTCATGGGCACTAACAATGTTAACTCCAGTTCTGAGGAGTCTATTTTTTATACCTACAATCAAGGGCCCGAATGGCACTTAATATCTCTGGCCTCGGAGGCCGTATTTAGAAAGGAAATTTTGCCATATGATCCTTCATCATTATCATCCTCAGTCTATATTAGTCCACTGCTGGACATAGACTCCGGCCACTAGAGCCGTATTCATTAGATGGATCCTGATAAGTAAAATTTTGCTTTAACAAAGTTAATCTAATTTTTATTATGCTCAGCTGAGAGAGTCAATCATTGCTCAAAAGGAGGTTAATGATACCTGCCTCGGAGGCCATATGCAGATGATGAGGCTTGTCAAACTAAGCGGTATTCCGTTATAGCAAGGCCAATCGACTCTTATAACACACTTCAATCGAAGTGTTATAGCATCTTTTGCCCTCGGTCTCGGAGACCGTATCCAGATAATGGGGCATACACACCAGGCGCCGCTACGACTCAGCTCACTGACAACAATCTCAGCAAATGCGTCTGGCTTTCCAACATTTAAAATCCTGAATTGAGGTCCTGTCTGAGCTCTTTCAATGTTCTCTCCCCGGTGGAGTCCCTCGTCAGATGGAGACACGAGAGCTTTTGGAAAAAATTAAGGGGGGGGGGGGCAGTGAAGTAGACCCCCTTTAGGTTTGTCCGAGGACAACCTAATTGCTGATGATGAAAAAACATGAAATACTGCTATGGCCAAGATTTGGCTCAAAGGCAGATAGTGCTGATAATTGACAGTCTGGTTGGATACTAAAATTACATCCAGAAGAAATTAATAGAATCTACTAAGAACAGGCGAGCTAAATAACCCTGGACTAAAAAGGACAACCTAATTGCTGATGATGAAGAACATGAAATACTGCTTTGACCAAGATTTGGCTCAAAGACAGTGCTGAGCTGATAATTGACAGTCTGGTTGGCTACTAAAATTACATCCAGAAGAAATTAATAGAATCTACTGAGAACAGGAGAGCTAAATAGCCCCGGATTAACAAGTTTGTTGATTTTAATAGAAGCAGTAATCAAACCAGCTACTTTGACTATAATAGCTGGTTGGATAAAATTCATACTAAAGGATACTGGAATAGATGCATATATCTCCGGATAGTACTAATGCTAAGATTCTGATCTAAGATCAGCAGTAGCTTCTAGAAGTTTTTTAGAAAAAAGATCTATTGAGGAGATTCTGTGCAGAGGAAATTGGAGAAGCTCTCAAACCGTCTTACGCCGTGCTGTTATAAAAGGAGCACTACACTACACAGCACTATACTACAAAATCATAACACTGGCCCTGACCAGTTGTTTAATAATTTCATAATACCTATCTTAGTTGTTTGGACTAAATTTTTCTTTTTTACTAAATTGAAATGTTGTATTGAATAACATAGATTTCATGTTTATTCTAGAAGAGAGCTTGACTTAAAGTCAAGTTCTGGTACTTGTACCATAATTAAATTGACTACCTACCTATTTGTAATAAAAAATTTAGAAACAAAGTTGATGTTGCATTTCTTGTTAGTAAGAGATGTTGATTAACATTGATCTTAATTGATATTAAATAGAGCATTAAAGCTATTAAATAGCTACCTATTTAATTCATAGAATTTTTTATAATTTAGAAACTAGTTAATGTTTCTAAGGATTTACAAACATCTAGTTTTCTTTATGGGTCTTAGTACCTACCTACCTGTGACTGATTTGATATGTATGTAAATTTATAATTTTATAAAAACACACTTGCATAAATTACAGAAATAATATTAAATTTTTATTTGGAGATCACATAGCGTTTGTGCCTACTCTTTCACCAGCAGATAACAAACAGGTCTTCCAACAATGCTGTGTGTTCGGAGCACATATAATATTACCGTTTTGCATAAAAACAAAACGGATATTATGTGTGTGGAGAACACACAGCATAAGCAAGGTGCTTGCTGGTGTTGGGAGACACTATGAAATGACATTGACAGCCGATCAACGTGACAACTGGATCGACTACTTTCTGTGGAAGATTAGGCCCAAAACAGACTAGAAGTCGGTATATCAAGGCAAATACTACAAACCGTTCTAACAATGCTGTGTGTTCTCCACACACATAATATCCGTTTTGTTTTTATGCAAAACGGTAATATTTTATTCTGTTTTTCAGTATTTGTTGTTATAGCTGCAACAGAAATACATCATCTGTGAAAATTTCACCTGCCTTACTATTATGGTTCATGAGATACAGCCTGGTGACAGACGGACAGACGGACAGGCGGACAGCGAAGTCTTAGTAATAGGGTCCCGTTTTTACCCTTTGGGTACGGAACCCTAAAAATCACCAAAATTATGTTTTTACCGAATGATACCTGAGCAATAGATTACAAAACACGTATTATATTTTTTATTTTAATCTAGAAGAAGATAAAAAAGAAAATAATACAGCAATACGTCATGACACTTTGAACCAATCAGAGAATACTGAGGCGTGACGTCATACCGTCACAATAGTCAATATGTAATGTAAAGGCACCAAATAACCACAGAAATAATGGTAAAGGGCTGACTTTCTTCAATCATTAGCGTTCTTTGTTTTTTGACAGTATTGTAAATACTAACTTCTAATTTTGTTTCTATTATTTTGTTATAATTCTCTTTGCATCGGTGACGTCATAGACAGAAGCCACTAGCATTGTAGCGTTTTAGAGCGAAAGTTAAATAGCATTCAATAAAAGCTCAATTTTTCCTTCAAAATCGCAGAAATATGATTTATTTTGTAATCAGTAGAGGTCTAAAAACGTCGCGGAGTAGTTTCTCAAAGTCAGTCACCATGCCTATTATATTTGTCCACTGAAGCGAAGGGGAGATTATATCCCAGTACGCGTATTCCATTGATTGTTGGATCTGCTGCAGAAAAAAAACCGCTTTAAAAAAATATATATATCAACAAGATAAAGTTAAAAACTACAACCCGACTACGTGAAAGTTATAAAAGTTTGAAACATTTACATTGACAAAATAGAATGACGTATCGGTCATATTTGATAGGCATAGAGTTGAAAATGAAAATAGGTCGTAGGTATTGTAATTTTTCTCTATGGGGCCTGCAGCCTGCGGCTACCTAAACTTTAATACGCGATTTGAAGGCTTATTCGGAGTCGGAGCCCTAAATCTTATAGCCTATAACCATCGGGGTATTGAGACGAATCAATCGATACATAATTTGTTGAAATCGAACCAGTAGTTTCAGCGCTACGTGGGAACAAAGAAATCGGCCACATACATACAAACATACAAAAACAAACATACAAACATAGGGTGCTAACCTCATAACCCTCCCCTGTTGGTAGTCGGGTAAAAACAAGAAAAGTTACAACCCTATTGCTATAATGGAGCGTAGGTATTTATTTCGTCATTTAGGCTTAGTTTCCATACTGTCCATACGTATACTGTGATTATATGCAATTCCATTTGTTAATATTGCTAAGCTCCAGCTCCGCTCCTCCGCTCCTCCGCTCCTCCGCTCCGCTCCTCCGCTCCTCCGCTCCTCCGCTCCTCCGCTCCGCTCCTCTTCAACTCCAGTGATCAGTCGGCCTTAGTCCCCACTGTTTTACAATAGTGTTTATTGTGTGTAATAACGCGGCCATATCTTGCGACGAACCGACAGACGCTGGGGTAAACGTGTTCTTGAGTGGAGATCACGACTCGATTAACGTAGTATAGGACGCCCTCCGGCCAGGGTGACGATCTGCGAAAGATTGCAAACAGATGCTAGATGCGGCAAACTGAAGATAATACCCTATGGCGCTCATTAGAGGAGGTCTATTCCAGCTGTAAGCTGATAAGATGTGTAATTATAATTATCTATGTTTTTTATACAGATATGTCTCCACTTTTGGGTTTTGACGGTTCTGCTCAATCACGCTCCAGATACACACATTCCATGGTCAGCCAGGTCGCATAGAAGAAGATAAAATGGAAAATTACGAGTTATACTTTCAAAATCTTTTTTGGTTCTAAGATAAGGTACCTGGTGTTTTTAAATATGTAATATTGGACATGTTGAGCCTTCTCGTAAATTGATATTACAGAGTTATTTAGATTGCATAAATTAATAATAATTTTATGTAGTCTTAATAACTCTAACATTGACGAGGAGCTTGCATGAGTTTCTACTTCTGCCACCAGTTCGAAGTGGCGCTAGCTATCGAATATATTTTTGAGGTTCCATCTAAGATTGATTGTTGTAACATAATATGTTAAAATTAGCAAAAATTATTTTTAGTCAAATGGTGCTATTTTTCTAATAACAGTATTGTTTAGTGTTTGTATTATTCATTTATCTATTCATAATCTATTATTAATTGGCCATTCATTTGTACCTGTTTAATTATATGTATAATAATATTCAAAGCTATGTTTTCATAAACACCACCGGTTTATTCCTTGTTATGTATTTCAAAGTGATTAATAATATTTAAAAAATATTCTTGTTTATGAAATTATAAGTGTTTTAAACAATGGGTAAACGTTAAGTTTTGTTTTGTGAACAGAAAAATGAGAATATACTTTTGTGAAGTCTTATTGATTTTAATTTATTTCAGAAATTACCTTAATTACTTACTTACCCAGAAATTTTAGCTAACAAACACGAGAAACTCGATTCTTCGTTAATTATTTCGAGGAAAATCAATATTTAAACACGTTATGGTATTCACAAATTGGGTAGGTACGTTGGTATACATAAATAAATATTGCTGGACAATTCACACATCATCTAGCCCCAAGCTAAGCAGAGCTTGTCTATATTAGTATTAGAATATAATAGAACTGATATATTTTGTACAATAAACTACATACATATATATATATTTTATTACATATAGAAACCAAGAACACCTTGAACAAATATCTGTAACAATCTGTCCCCAAGGCGGGAATGAAACCCATAACCTCCTGCGTTGCAGGCGAACCTTCGCACCTACATTTTATTTTATTTTCTGGATTTGAAAGGAAAAGAACCACGTTATTTTTTTAAAGCTTATTAATTATACAGGGTGTTTGGTGGAGGGTTAGACAAACTCGGTGGGTGCGTAGGTGGACCTATTTGTAAAATACAAAGAGGGCCACCTACGCACTCACCGAGTTTGTCTAACCCTCCACCAAACTGTATATTACTATGGTATATTATACCTTATTTAAATATATGGTACGTAAGTTACACTATATTTAGTGTAGGTATAGGTATATTATGTGATGATGAGTTACTTGTGGTTACTAGGTATTGTCTGTGGCGATGGTTACTTACGTCACGTCAATATGATCTGTACAGTATTGACTCGGCCCAGAGGCGGATTAATTGTCGACAGCGCCTAGGCAAGCACCTCATCGGCGCCCCTATATGTAAACGAGCCGCGGCAAAGCGCAAGATTGGTGGGTTGGGGTAAGTTACCATATAAACTTCGATAAAAGTAAAAAAGGAAGATACGGTACGTTCTACCAGAGCGCTCACTTAAAAACTGTACCGTGTTACAGATGAAATAATGATAAGGTATCGGATTATCAGAAAATTTAAAGTTTGGTGTATCTACTTACGCGGGAAAATATGTGATGCCTTGGGCTTCGTTTTTTGTTTTCGAGCTATTTGTACACCTGGTGAACGAACACGAGGGCATTGTCGTGGTGTTTTAGTCGAAATCACACAAAATTATACGCCGTAGCAAGCACGCGCAACACAAACGCCACCGCGCCCGCGTCGCTGGTCCGACTCAGATTGAGGTAAGGGAACATTGGAACCTAACTTGAGCCATACACTTTCGAGATGGTAATGCCTCATCTCCCTTTTTTACTTTTATCGAAGCATATAAACGACGAAGTTTCTCAGTAGTCAAAAAGTAATAAAGGCAGGCATACATAATAGAAGCAGATTTCTAGAAGATAAATATTTATAAGTACTATTTAACGGGTATTTATCGCGTTTAGTTACCTTATTTTCCCGACGTTTCGACAGGTTTACACACTGCTGTTGTCACGGGATGTCAGTCATCCCGTGACCACGGCACTCCACTCGCCGCGCCGCCGTGTGCAAGAAATTAAATATATATATCGTAGTCGGTATAGCTGGGACTCTTTTGTGTTGGTGCAGATCGTACCTGTCCAGTAGGAGCTCAGTTGTTGTTGCGGGGGGCTTTTCGTCGCAACCTTTCTCTGTCCGATCTGGCGTGCCACAGGGTTCACACTTGGGTCCCCTATTCTTCAACGTTTTCATAAATGACATCGGTAGTTGTTTCCAGCACTCCCAGTTCTACATGTTTGCCGACGACTTGAAATTCTTCAGAAGGGTGAACTCTCCAGAGGATAGTCGTTTTCTCCAGGAGGATCTAAATAATCTTATATCCTGGTGTCGTCTGAACGGGATGAGTCTGAATATTGATAAGTGTCATGTAATGCGTTTTACTAGAAAGGTAAATAATATTACCAGGTCGTACCACATCCATAATAAAATTTTGTCAGAGGTCAATCAAATGCGTGATCTCGGCGTTTGCTTGGATAGCAAATTGCGCTTCAATGTCCATATTGATCTTACAGTCAAGAAATGTTTTAAGACGCTGGGTTTTGTTCTGCGCACTTGTAAAGATTTTAAGAAACCTGCCACGAAAATAACCTTTTACAACGCACTTGTGCGTAGTTCACTAGAATACTGTAGTATCGTCTGGAACCCGCATTATGATGTTCACATCAAACGAGTGGAGAGTGTACAGAAACGATTTATGTGGCATCTGTCATTTGGCTGCCATTTGGCTAAAAAGTTACCTAGCTATGATGATCGGCTTAAATACTTCCATCTAAACTCTCTTGCCAATCGTAGAAGAAATCACGATATCATGTTCTTGTATAAACTCGTCAATAATCTCACTGATACCCCCTATATTTTGTCAAAGTTAAATTTTTCTATACCAAGAGGACTCCCCAGACAAAATAAATTTAAACCATTCGTAACCAGACAATCGCGGACTAATTTGGGATCATTCTCTCCTTTAAATAGAGTCATAAAAGCATACAATGCTATACATAACTCTAGTGTAGCAGTCGCAGCCTCTAACGTTCAGGGTAGCCCCCGCAGCTCTGGCTCAGAGCTGAACTGCGCAATTGATTTGTTTTCAAACAGCCTATTTAGCTTTAAGAAATATTTAAGATGTATGTTAGTATAACGCTCGGTGTTTGACGCTTTTCATTTAAATTCATTTAAAATTCTAATTAAAATTATGCTGATTGTAAATATTTAACTTTTTTTTTTTGATTAATTAATTTATTTGTATTTTTTCTTACTTTTAGACGTTTAAATCGATTGAAATTTAATGATTGTTATTTGTTTTTGCATTGAATCTGTAATATTAATTTAAGGACGAAATGTTGTAAATAGTTTTCGATTTGTACCTTTAATTGTAGTGGCACTTAGATGTATAATTTTTAAGGAACAGCCCACAATCAATATTTTAGTGTACACTGTGTTGGTGCAATTTTAAATAAATAAATAAATATATATAGATTCTGGGTGTGGGAAACCAAGTCCAACAGCTTGGTGACTTTTTTAACCCCATAAAGCCGGCTATTATTAAGATTTTTCTTCTTTTTTCCAAAATTTGAATATGTTTAATAAATAATAATAGGAACCAACTATACTAAATAATATACTTACACAATACCATGCTTGTCGTAACTTCAAGGATTTTTTATACTAACGAAAAATTCCTTGCGTCATCACGGAATTTGTATAGGTAGGTACATAACCTACTAACAGTCATTTATTTCCTTCGATCAAAATTTTCCGGCTTTGCCCGCGAACTACTTATTTTTGATCGAAGTTTATTTCAGAAAAATACAGTCAAAGGCAGAACAGTCTTTAGTATGAGAATAGAGGGAAAATATTATTTGGAGATATTCAGCAAAGCAACTTTCGTCGTAGACTGTCCCAACAAACAAACAAATTGAGATCTCTTTGTTTTGGAGTTTGTTTACAAATAATGTTTTGGAATTACTTAAAATAACACAAACGACGTAACGGCGGCTGAACAGATCTTAATGAAATTTGGCAAGGATATAGAAGCTAACCTAGGAAGTAGGTAGGCTACTTTATATCCCGAAAATCACGCGTGAAGCCGCGGGCGAAATTAGCTATAAATATTGTGTTATGTTGTGTGGTTAGGGAAAACCCTTAGGAAAATTATGTACGGGTTTCGGTCACGTTCTTCGATAACACCATATAAAATGAGTTTTATGCGCGTAGGCAATACAAAATGGCATCTAGGTACCTACTGAGCGCGAGTACGGACGTCAGTACCGAAACGTGATCGTAACGACTCAAAATGATTAACCAAATTCAATTACCTACTCATTGTTTCAGTAAAGCACTACACTACACAAGCCTTGGTCCGCAATGACTGCCCTGCTGGCCTCAAGCTAAGTTTGTTATGATCTCGGCATTCAAGCTTGGTCATGGCTGTCCGTGCTATGGCCTCGGCCTTCATGGGCTTGTCCATCAAGGGCTACAATGCTGACCGCGCTACTCTTCGCTTTCAGCCATCATTAGCCGCGGCCAGCAACCCACCCATTCATTATACTGGCATGGCCTCGTCAGTTAAGTAATATTAATTTAAAATTGTTAGGTATTTATCGAACAGAATATTTACTTTCTTAAGCAAATTACCCATTACCCATGGTAGGTATATTAGGTAATTATTAATTTATTAAACATTACTTCTGAAACACCTATGATGCAGCTCAACTCACTTTGTTTTTTGCTGACCCAAATTTATTTTTCTACCTGATTTGTTTTGTTTCAGAACCAAAGAGAATTAAACCACTACGTTCATAACATCCTTGAAAGGTGTTCAAAAACCCAATTATCTGGATGTGTGTGTGTCATAGCGTTAATATAAATCTAATCTATCTAGCCATTATGGCCGTCCAAAAATTGCCGTAGCGGACGGTATTTCACGTCCACTTGGCGGGGTATTGGTAAAGTTTTCAACTAGCAATAATCGCACCAGGGATGTTAGATGCCGACTCAGAAATTATGACATCGGTCTGTCAAAAATATGGTACTTTTCAGAAAAATAAGGTACGGTTTCTAAAAGTCTCACAGTCACACGGTTATTAATTGGTTTGAGTTAATATTACAGTTTTTTGTAGAAACATGGCTAGCTAAGTAGAAAGGTATATTAACTCGGGATAACGAGCGACGCAAGTCACAGATCGAACCTAAAACAGATACTAAGTTAAGTATCTGTTTCAAAATTTGTGAATTGTGTTGTATTTGATACAGTTGTATCAAATACAACACAATTCACAAATTTTGAAACAGAAAACAGAGTCACCGAGTTTCAAAATTATAGATAAACCAAGAGTTACTATTACTACTCAAGCCAGTCAATACAAGATATTATCATAAACCGAATGAACGAACCGTATGAACGGATGAATGAAATGAAGAAAGAAATCTTCGGTTCGCGAGAGAGATTCAACATACACAACTTGTATTGGTTATCCTCCATCTCTCTCGCACCAGTGCAGTCAACGTCAAACGTTACCTAAAGAGGCCGTTTCATTCTACGCATAATACATCGATTGTAAAATTATTCTTATGAGATTAAGAGTAAGGCTTCATAGCACAGATTTGATCATATTATACGTACAGAGTAGTGCTTAGCAGCGGAAACGAAACGTTTCTGTCGTTCGTTCCATTACATGACAAAATAATTTTGATGATTGAAAATTATGGTACATTTGCGTACCATAATAGAAGTACTATGGTACATGGTACGAAGACCTGGATTATGGTACGTGTACCATAATTATGGTACGTCTGACATCCCTGAATCGCACCTCGGATTAACCTCATTGGTTACGATATTGCCTCTGCGCAAAGTTAACATGTTAAGTGATTTGGTTCTCGGCCGGTTCGTTTTGTGAAACGCTTCGATAGCGCCTTCTAATCTTTCTAGTAGCGACATCTAGTTATAATTTGGCGAACTAAAATAGCAGCATATACAGCAACGGTATATAGGTATAGATAGGGTATATATGCATATTCTGCATATACCCTATTCCTAGCTGTAAGTAATAGAAGAAGGATTTCAGAAAGGCCAGTGCGGCTTAATATTTCAATTAAATTGGCGTGTTTTAAAAAACTTTATACCAACTTCAAATTAATTCATTAAAATACCACCCAGGCTGCTTAGTAATAGGATATGTTGGTGGGACCCTTTGCGTACAAAACCCTGAACAATGGCGGCGCGGCGCATTGTGCGAGCAGCCGCTCATCAGGACCCTATCAGATATTATAATATAAATAAACCTTGTTTCATAACGACGAATAGACCCCATTATTGCCAGATTTGCCAGGCAAGAGTGACCGACTTTGCAGAGACATTTGTAATAGGAGCCTTGCTTTTTCCGCATGCTTGATTTGTCGTCTTTTTAACCGCCTTCGAAAAAAGCAGGAGATTCCAGTTTCGGCTGTTGTTGTGTGTTGTTTTTTTTTATGTATGTTTGTCGATTTTTCCGTCATTTATGGTCTGATTTGAACGATTCTTCTGGACTACATTTTGTTAGAACTTAGAACTTATCGGAGAAGGTTTTTTTCGCGGAATTGTTACTAAATATTTTCATCCTTATATTTTGCAATGGATTTCCGC
This sequence comes from Eupithecia exiguata, assembly GCA_947086465.1. Lineage (NCBI taxonomy): Eukaryota > Metazoa > Arthropoda > Insecta > Lepidoptera > Geometridae > Eupithecia > Eupithecia exiguata. Next base: position 5,037,654 of record OX352246.1, read on the forward strand.
AAAGTAACCCCTGAATCTATTATTTATACAAAAACTAGCAAAACACTAATTTTTCGCGAATAGGTAACTTTAAATGGTTTTTGGGAGGGTCTTCAAACGTCCACGCTGGTCACAGGCCTCGCCCAACGCTACTAGGTAGCGGTCTTTAGCCGCCTCCATGTTACGACTACCTGAGACCGCAATCAAAAAAACCGGCTAAGTGCGAGTCGGACTCACGCACGAAGGGTTCCGAACCATTATCTATAAAAACGGCAAAAAAATCGTGTTTGTTGTATGGGATCCCCCTTTAAAGATTTGTTTTATATTAATTTAATTTTTTTTTTAAAGTTAATATATAACTAAATATTCTGTGAATATTTCAAGCGTCTACCTGTTGCCGTTATCAACATCGAGCAAAAATTTGCAAAAAAAATCACATAATTTGTTGTATGGGCTCCCTTAAATATTTATTTTATTCTGTTTTTTAGGCAACATAAATACATCATCTCTGAAAATTTCAACTGTCTAGCTATCACGGTTCATGAGACACAGCCTGGAGATATACGGACAGACGGATAGCGGAGTCTTAGTAATAGCGTCCCGTTTTACTCTTTGGGTACGGAACCCTAAAAAACCCGTCGGTCTCAACACGTGGCCCTAGCTGAATCTCTCAAGGGATCCCCGTAAACTCATCCGTTTATCATCGGTACCAAGTTTTCTGATAGGCACCTAGGAAACATGTCTTTAACAAACAACCTAAGAGAGCTGTCTACGAGCTATCTAAGTAGATATCTTCTGACAACCTGATTGCTAAACTGGTTTGGACATAAATGTTAACTCAAACCAATGTTTTTAACTTCGTGCCAGTGTTGCCAGAAGGTTACATTTCTTACATTTTTCGTAACTTTTGACCCCCTCGCGTAACATGTAAGTAATTTTTATATTTGTGGCAATTTTCGTAACTTTTGAGGACATCGAGCGAGATTTTGTAATACTAGATTTTTATTGCAAACAGTTTACGAACGCAGCCAAATTAAACTTAACTAAAACAGGTGCGTCTAAAAAAGTATTTCACTTCAAGCATTGAACCATGACTACAAATTAGTTCTGTGTAAAACTAACAGATGACCACCTCGTAGTTTTGGTTCAAACTAATAGAATAAGTTAGGAACTTGACTCTTTCACACCATCAAATCAGGGGCGTAGGGACAGGGGTGTGCCCCTAAATGTTTAGCCAACTCATAGCTTGATGATTATTTATTATTGCTGACTTCTATCACTTTGATAATGTTTACTCACAGCGGCAAATAATAAATTGCGGCTCACTCCACTCACCTATATTACCGGTAGAAGAATTCAAAAACTTTATTCTTTTATGCTTACAAAATAAGCTCTAAACAAGTTAAATATTATTTTATTATAATTATGTGACAATCTCTGTGGCGCGGTGGGCGAAGGTCTGCCTGCGAAACAGGAGGTTGCGGGCTCGATTCCTGCCTTGGGACAAATATTTGTGTGATCTGCAGGTATTTGTTCCGAGTGTTCTGGTCGTTTTCTATGTATAATAAAAATTATCTATCTATGTAATGTGTTGTATTATGTATATCAGTTATCTAGTACCCATAAAACAAGCTCTGCTTTTGCTTGGGGCTAGATAATGCTGTGTGAATTGTCCAGCATTATTTATTTCTACTAAAGAGAAATAAGTGGTATTTAGGTTTTGCCGAGCGGACGTAAAAAAAAACAATGTTACTTTTGCAGCAAAAAAGAAACGTAACTTACGACTCAAGGGCGCTGGCAGCACTGTTCGTATCGTACGTTACGCAGTCGCCTGCCGTTTATTAGTAGGTATTCATCAATTGGTCGCCCGTTGGACACGGACCAGTCACGACGTTATGTTAGCGAAAATTAAATAACAGAATATACAGTAATTTAGACTATAACATAGTGCATAGTGAAAAACATCAATAGTATCAAAATATTTTATTAAAATAAAAAATATTATAAATAATAACATTTGCACTGCCTATAACCGGTTCGACAAGAATCCTTGAACCTACATAAATACTTAAATAGTGGTTTTTCCTCGTTCACCGCAAAGATGAATTCAATGTGTTTTATGTGTTTTGTCCTCGGTGAGTTTAAATTACTTAGAATTTATTATAATTTCCTGAAAAAGCATGCAAATACGAGTTTCATAAAAGTTAAATATGTACTTATAATTAAGCGAGAAGTATGTCTCGCATATTGGTTAAAGTGAAGTTCATATTATGAACTTCACTTTAACCAATACAGTAATTATATCTATATAAATCTTATAAGTAAGGAAGGTAGGTACTTCATCATGACCGATGAGAAAGGTGATAGGTTATCGTTTGGGAGTAAACAAACATTTGATTGTCCGCAATAGACACACTTAAAATAAATAATGCTGGACAATTTACACAGCATTATCTAGCACCAAGCTAAGCGGAGCTTGTGTTATGGGTACCAGATAACTGATATACATAATAGAATACAATACATAGATATTTTTTATTATACATAGAAAAAGACCAGAACACCCTGAACAAATGTCTGCAGATCGTACACACATTTGTCTCGAGGCGGAAATCGAACCCGCAAACTCCTGCGTCGCAGGCAGGCCTTCGCCCACCGCGCCACAAAGGTCGTCAAACTTGTGTTGTTGTTGTGTTGTGCACACACACAATAACAACAACAACAACACAAGTACAAATGTGTGACTGACATGTAGGTACGGATTATTCCCGTTGTGCACCACCGATACCTCCTCTTTTTTAGGGTTCCATACCCAAAGGGTAAAAACGGGACCCTATTACTAAGGCTTCGCTGTCCGTCTGTCCGTCTGTCACCAGGCTGTATCTCATGAACCGCGACGGTTAGACAGTTGAAATTTTCACAGATGATGTATTTCTGTTGCCGCTATAACAACAAATACTAAAAAACAGAAAAAAAAATATTATAGGGGGCTCCCATACAACAAACGTGATTTTTTTGGCGTTTTTATAGATAATGGTACGGAACCCTTCGTGCGCGAGTCCGACTCACACTTGGTCGGTTTTATTTTATAGTGATACCTATCCTACATACAACACCATCTAGCCCCAACAAAGCGAAGTGTGTGCATTCGCTGCCGCGCCGCCACCGCGCACGCGCGCCTCTCCGCCACGTGCAGCTTTCCGGCATGTGTGTCGTGGGCACTCAAACTGTTATTTAAGTAATACTTACGTACCAGATGACTGGATAAATCAAGAAAAACTTTCGTGATTTGTTTCAAGGTTTTAAAGATACAGTAACATTATTTCTTAGACGAGTTATTTAATAAGTATGAAGGCCTTACTTATTCTGTCCTAACTTCGAAACTACAATATCTTGCAACTTTGCATGCACCCACAAAAACCATACGTAGGTACCGCACTAAATAACTATTGTTTTGCAAGTTTCCTATAAGACAAGACCGTCCTAATCACTACCTCATCAACTTCGATGACGCAAATAACAGGTCTTCCTAAGGGTCAGCTCACACGGAGACGCGACCCTGTGCGCTCTTTTTAAGATAGTCATTCAAAATACAACTTTAAGTAGGTACTACGCAAAAGATACATAATTTATTGAGGAGGCGCAGCCTGTGGCCGTCACGCGTCGTCGTTGCCACCATACCTTAGCCAAACTCCTTGTAGAATTTTTGTAAACAAACCAAAACACAACTAACTAAATTTGACTTTGTATTATAGTAAGCCTTACGTTAGCCCTCGCACCCTGGGTAATCTCTAAGAAATTAAATAAGCACTCAAAAATTTTCCATTTCCGCGGGACTCGAGAACGGGTGTGCTCTAACCAACTAAGCCGCGAAATCGACACTCACCTCATCGAAAATCTTTGGGACCTCTTACGGCTCTAGCGCCGTTAGCTCCACCTAAATTAAACGAACTAAATGTAACTTTAGTCTTTGAACAGGTTTGGATAACTTCAATGTTTCCCCTGTAGGTCTCTATAGGTCACTCAACCTCACGCGATTTCGAAGCGGCGGCCCATATATTTTCGAATAACAAATTCTAAAAATGTAGGCGTTGCCGCTTCGCGTTCACGTCAATATCGCCCACATAGGATGCAGTGTTACCGTTGCTCAATTCGGTTTTGTATTATAGTGCGTACCTAAGCCCTGACACTCTGAGTAATCTCTAAGAACTATAGGCTATACTATGTTCCGTCCAGATTTCGTGTAGAGTTGACGCTGTTCAGTCGCGTAAAAAATATATGATAGACTGGGATCTTGTTATAATCATACAATCGAAGGTAGACAAGTTCCGCTGCGCCGCGCGGCATCGCGCTGCTAGCGATTTCACGATGCGACAACGCGAGTCGCATCATCGCGTTTCTGTGTGAGCCGACCCTTACCTACCTGCCAAACGTTTGTTTACTTATTTACGTCACGCCGAGGAACCAATTCTGGGTAATCCCTAATAGGATTTTCCTAAATTTACTTTTTTACTACCTCGATGGATTTTGTATTATATAGCAGTGTTTGCACAGATCTCTGTCTTCCAGGATATTAGTTTAATCACTTTTATTTTTTCTACGTTTAATGTTAAATAATTAAATCTCACTAATATTATAAACGTGAAAGTTTAGATGGATGAATGGATAGATAGATGGATGGATGTTTGTTACTCAATCACGCCAGAACGGCTTAACGGATCTGAATGAAATTTGGCACAGAGATAGATTATAGTCTGGAATAGAACATATGCTACTTTTTATCCCGGAATTCCACGGGAACGGGAACTACGCGGGTGAAACCGCGAGGCGCTGCTAGTAGATAATAATTTTAGATATCTTGATGAGTCACCCAGTTTTCTCTTTTAAAAATATAGATTGACCTAAAAACATACTATAACTACCTACCTAAAGATAACGCCTGACACTATTATTATGACACGATATTTTGAAGCTGCTTGAGATCATAAAAAAGCCGTGACGCGTATCGCAGTAACAGTAACAACAACCGGCATTTTTTATAAGATGTATCATACTCGTAGTTATATTTTAAGACGTTGAGAAGGCCATGACTTTTATTAAAAAAAAATTGCTATATCGCAGATAATGTTTTTTTTTTAATCGGCAAAGACCTTACAAAACCTGTCATGGAGTCCACAGGTGATCGGAATGCTGGCTTTTATTTCGGTCAACGAATAAGTATTGCCATTCAACTTGCCAATACTGCCAGCATTCTGGGCACACTGCCTTCTGGTGATGGCTTAGATTTTAGGCAATAGATAAGTGTACATACTAGTTCAATTGTTTTATTTTATTTTGTTATAAAATCCCAAACATAGTAGGTACCTGTAATTTTTTTAATTTGTTTATTTATTGAGACGCACAAAACATAAAATAATCATAGAATATACAAAAAAAATATACATATCAGTTGAGAACATGATAATTTTACAAATTATGTGCATACGAATCATACGAATAAAACATGTAGAGCAATTTTTTTTAATAATAAAGGGATATCTAAATTTTATTATAAATAACTTACATAAGTGCTTATGCATATCAGGAACTTAATTTAACTGATTTTGAAGTTCGGGTAAATTGGTTCAATTTGTATGCTACGGCTTTGCGGATTGCTACGCTGTAGCTGTGCTACGATAGCTATACCACAGATTAGGTTATGTTACTTCGGCTATAATTCGCTGAATGGTACGCTGTAGACGTGCTACAGAGTGTGCTACGCTCTAGACTAGTTACGAATGCTACGCAGTAATTGTGCTAGGAGGTATGTTACGCTTGCCACATTTTTTACATATCAAAATACTCGGACTAGTATTGAATTATCGACTGAAAAACCCGGATTTTATCGCGGAATTTAACCTACACATACGACATTGTACTAATATTTTCCCCATTTACAGCCCTCGTAAATGCCAACGATAAGATCGACCCATCGACCCTCTTCAGCGTATTCGGCGACGCGGCGCATTATGACCCAGCGCACGCGGCGTCCAATGTGCAAGTGCAGGCGGTGACAGGACCAACGCTAGTGGATCCAGACTATTGGGATATGTTTGATGACTACACACCCGCTAATACAGACTATGATAAGTTTGATTGGACTCTTACAAAGGTAAGATAATTATTGACTATATGATAAAGATTTCTAATATCTCTGGATTAAGCTTGACGCAGAGTACAATGTAATGTATACGCTTCTACAACAAAACTCCAAGTGAGTTGCGAAAATTGTCAATAATTAAATTCAAACAAATTGTTAAACACATCCTTTGTAAAAAGGCCTACTATAAAATATCAGATTATCTAGACTCTAGATAACTCGTCCCAAGCTTTTTTATCCTCTAGATTCTAGAGGATAAAAAAGCTTGGGACGAGTTTTGCTCCAACTCGAAAACTAACATTCTAACAAGGTAAAGGTTTCTTGTTCGCTTCTTTACTTTACCTTAAAAAGATTGAAGTGGACAAAAAATCAAAGTGATCACTTTATTTCCTAGTTTTACTTATGTAATCTGAGTTTTACTTATTATGTAATCGGAGTTTTGTTTAATGACTACACATGACCAGTGCACTAGTCTATCGACATAGTTGATTAATTCTTACGATGGTACGATTATTCACTATTTTAAAGTACTCGTACATAGTTATAAATTTATATCTTGCATACATATTTAAACAATAATGTCAAGATGAATAATGTATACTTTAATTATCTTATCAATCATCCAAACGCATTTGAAGGTTTCGATTTCTATACATCTAATAATGACATTAAATTAGCTAATTGTATTGAATACATACATATTAAAAGTGTCAAGGAAAGTAAAATGTATTGCATCAAATACATGTAAATAAGGTACTCGTACATAAGAGTATGTTTAGATATGACACAATGTATTTCTACCGTTGCGGCGTGCAAGTGTAGCGGATTGAATTTCAAGGGTTGGCAAATATGTAATATTACATATGATTGTTGAGCAAAAGAGAACAAAATGAGTTGCACAAAAGAGAAGCCCGTTGCGCAACTATTCGCAGTTGAGCAACCTCAGTTGCACAAAAGGGAACACGTGAATTATTTGTTGCTTTTTTTTTTCAAAAGTATTCTCACGAAGGAGATTGTGGTTTGAATTAAAAGTCAAAGCACATAACAAAGAGTTAACCCGAAATAATATTATAACGAATTCAGCGCACGTTGTGTTGATTTAAAAGTGACTGACCTCAAGAATTGCGCATACACTTTTTAAACATATTATTGTTAAACATAACTTTAACACCGATGAGAACAAGTTTCTTGGAAAGTTGCAACACACATTATGAGGTCTGGTATAAAATGCAAACAAGTCCTCCATGTTTATGATCTAGAAATCGAATAATTTACTCAAATAATATTAATTTTTGTTAAATATACGGACTATGAATAATAAATATATTAGTTAAGCACTGCTTTAATAACACGATCAGAAGGAAGCAGCCATGCCGACATAGCCAACATTATTGTATTTATACAAACAACACTATATATTAGACCTACATTTGTATTTGCTGATCGCTTATACATTATCCGCGACGGGAATCGATCCCGCAACCATTTTCTACCAACGACGCAAGTCGCAACAGGAGGTTATCTACATGGTTCTAGCCCAAGAGTCCATATATTTTTTTGTAAACAAGGAGGTTTCCTGTTACCTTCTTGTTTTCTGTTATTGCTATTAGTTTCGTAGGTTCCCATTCATAAATGTCATTGTTGACATCATCATCATCAGCCTATATTAGTCCACTGCTGGACATAGGTACCATAATGAGCGCCATAGAGTTGACAAAGAAGGACTAGAATCCTTCTAAATGTCAACAAAGACATTTATGAGGCAAATGTATACATTATTTATTAGTTACTCGTACATTCGTCGATTTTCCTGTTATTGTACCTAAAATAAATACTTGGAACTCGTTGCAGTAATTAATTATATAGAAACAGAAAAGTAATCAAAACGTAGCACTAAGTAAGGAAATAGAAATACCTACAATACAGAGGTCATCAAGTTTTCAAACTCCTTGTTACAGCGCGTATCAGCATCATCGGAGGAGAACTTCCTCCTGTCTCCTCTTGGCTTGAAGCTGGCGCTGGCGATCCTCACCGAGGCAGCGACAGGAGCCACGCAGTCGGAGCTGTCTTCAGTGCTGGGCTTTGACCTGGATAGGAACATTGTGAGGAGAAAGTTTTCCTCAATCATCGAGTCTTTGAAGGTTGGTATTAGCTTCGAATTTTCCTGTATGCAGACAATGAACTGAAAATCATCGTACCTAGTTCAAGTTTCCCACTAAGCAAGCTTCGGATCGCAGGTTGCGTTTGTAATTCGGAGATAGCTATTTTTCCTCTTAATCCGGACGACTTCGCTATGGCACTACCTACAATGGATGGTGACCAAATTTACGAAGGAAGGACCGTGTTTAGTTTACCAAAGCAGAGTTGAGAGCAATTACTTAGCATAAAACTAACCATAGGATCTCGTATATATATATGTATTTTTGGTGAGGGAATTGATCCATCAAGTGTAGTGTGAAATCTATTTGTTAAATTATTACTTTATTACCTTCTGTTAGATTTATGCGGTATTCCTTAGTATGTTCATATTTCTATTAAATGTTGCTACTCTAAAACTTTTGAAACAATCATGGTTATTAACATATTATAAAGCATTTAGAACGGGATATTTACCATGATTCAATTTTTTTAAATGATTCAAAAACCAACTCGCAGTGACTTTAGTTCTTCCGTGATCATGGCGCATGAAACTGTGCCGAAATATTGGAAAACTCAAAAATTGAATCATGGTATATCCCGTTCTAAATGATTTATATGTGTTGCTCTCTGTTTTTAGCCGCGAAAACATTAATTTGAGCTTTCTAGTATGTCCTAGAAACATTAGTATTCCTCGTATTTCAACAGAATAATATGGAGAAATATACGTTTCTCCATCCTCTCTTTAAATAAGCTTCTGGTTTTCCAATAAATAAATATAAATTAAATATACGCATCGGGATAACGATGCGATGTATTTTTGACACTACCTATGCTTTTGGGGTTAAACAATGTTTCTTTTTTCGTTCGCTTTTTTGGTGTTGGCTCTATGCCTCGAAAATAATTTCAACTTCAATATATTTACTTTAATTTAATAATGACTCTCTCACTAAATCAGTGTCCCGTACCTTCTTAAATTAAACCTTTTAAGATTTTGATGCTTTAAAGTTCTCCTGAAGTATGTTTAATGTAATGTTTATTTTATTGTAATTTTCATAATTGGACTCCCTATTCAAGTTTACGTTCGCCGAGGCTCGGCTAGCATGTGAAGAGATCGCTTCTAAGCGATAAGGCTGTCCATTGTAGGTACAATGGACAGCCTAATCGCTGAATCACGAAGAGACAATACATAGGTATGTATTGTCTCTCAAAGCATTCTTGTATGGTGTAGTATAATATCTTCTGAAACGTCCCTTCTTCCCCACCAGACACAATCACCCGAGTACATCCTGAACCTCGGCAGCCGAATCTACATCGGCAACAACGCCATACCTCGCCAGCGCTTCGCAGCCATCGCCCAGGAGTCGTACAAGACTGAGTTCAAAACTGTTAACTTCCTCAAACCCGTGGAGGCTGCCAAGGAAATCAACGGATGGGTCTCCAATATCACTGCGGGAAAGATTCCTGATCTGGTTGATGAAGGTAAGAAGTCTATTCTGGAATAGTAAACATTTTAAACCCGTTTAAACTTCAGCTCGAAAATGCAAGCCTTTTAAAAGACCAGTAGGTTTTTAAGCTAGAAACCGCTGTCGTGAGTTGTTACTTCTTGGCTATTGCTAAAGGGTCTTACAAGATAATTCATGTTAATTTCTACAAGCCGGTAGATGGCGCGAAGAAGGAAATCAATGAATGTATTATTCCAGAGATAATAAATTTAATATACTATGGTCCTAAAGTTTTTGTCAGAGAATATTGGTAGATACCTACAATAATATTAACCTTACGTATCGGCTATAATTTACCGTCTTGGAAGTTTTGAAAAAAAATACAATCAAAATTTAATCACAGGCATTACTGATTTAGTATTTGTTGCATTTTTTTTGGAATCTGAAATTTTAATCCCGTTTTTTACCTAAAAAAGGCATATTTTTAATAAAAGTCACCTGATTACGCTTTGTTACATTGTCACTGACTAGGATGAAAACAATTGGGAACTTATTTTGAATGTATAGTCAAATAGCCTATTGCATAGGTACCTAACATAGCGAGCCCGTGCGGGCCATAGACATTATTTAATGATTTGTTTCCTTTTCAGCCGATGTTGCCAACATGGTCGTTCTGATCCTGAACACGCTATATTTCAAAGGCAGTTGGCGACACCAGTTCGCGCCAAATGCAACCAAAAACGGTCCGTTCTACGTATCCGCTGCAAAACAATCTAGCGTTCCATTTATGAATGTAAAAGATAACTTCTTTTACACGGAATCTGCTAAATACGATGCTAAAATCTTGAGGATGCCTTACAGGGTAAGTTTTAATACACATTATACCTACCTCTTTAGGATTATTTCTTCTAAAGTAGGTATAGCCCATAATTACCTATGTCGAGACTTTAACAAAAAACCTTATAATAAGGTAGTGTAGTAGCACTACCTAATTATAAGGTTTTTTGTTAAAGTGCTTACCCGCACTTTGGGTACCTATCTCTAAGAAATGAAATAAGGCGGGACTCGAACCCGCGCCTTCATTTCTTAGAGATACCTAATTATAGTTTTCGGATGTCTAATAATTTCGCCCGTCCCACATTACCGCGCGGAATAGAATTTGCGGAGCCGCAACTCCGCAGGTCCGCAGCGCGTCCGCGGCTGTTTCGCATCTGTTCCGTCCGCGTCTCGTACATACAACGGACAACGTCATTGCGAAACTCTTGCGGCACCGCACCTACGACGACGGTACCGCGCGGTAGTATGAGAGAGCTCTCGTTGTTCGTCGCGGGTCGGCTCGAGATTCTTTTTGTGGTTTTTAATTTTTTCTGCGTTCCACAAGCAATAAAACTAGCGAAAAAGTAATTTGCCTCAAATCGTTAACCTTTTTCTATGAACTTATGATAAAATCAACTTTTATTGATTTGTATTGGGGAGCATTTGGGAAAATGTAGATTTTATCATGAGTTCATAGAAAATGGTTTACGATTTGCGGCATTAAAAGCACAAAAAAAAACTCGCGCCTACCCGCGACGAACCTTAAAGGTTGTGTTTCACCTACTTACTTACCTACTTGACTTTTTTAATATCATTAAAAAAGTAACTTGATTTCTTTAGGCTTACAAAATAAACACTAACCCCCGAATGTTCAAACGTATCTCAGATTCAAACACGTCTCAAGTGACGAATGTTTGACAGATTTTCATTGAAATCTGTCACAGATTTTTGACAGTTGACAGATTTTCATTGAAATCTGTCAAAAAATCGCGACTTAAGACGTGCCTAAATCTGCTCAACGGTTAACACTAAAAGAAAAGAATCAACACCGCCGCCGGCTACCGGTCCTTCAATAATAATAAAACGTCAAGTGCGAATTGGACTCGCGCATCAAGGGTTCCGTACAAACTTATAATACCTACTCGTAAATAAGCAAACGTTTATTTTGTGTATTAACAACAAATTTATGTAGGAAGTCACTTAGTAATAAATATTATTGTAATATTTATAAATACTATTTAACGGGTATTTATCGCGTTTAATTACCTTATTTTCCCGACGTTTCGACAGGTTTACACACTATATTATATAGTATTTATAAATATGTGTTCAGATCGCGTAAGCGCGTTTAAAATTATTTATTATTGTAATAGTTATGTAACTTCTAGTATTTATTTTATTTCAGGGCCACAAATTCGCCATGTACATAATCGTTCCCAACTCCATATCCGGTTTACCTCGGGTGCTCAACGGCCTTAGCGACCTTCGACTCGAGATCAACAATCTGAACGAACGCCTGGTGGACGTTACTCTGCCCAAGTTCAAGTTCGAATACACCTCGCAACTTGATGGGGTTCTGAAGGAGGTGAGATGAAGGGAATGTCAGTTGTGTGTGTCTCAATAGCTTAGCGAAAGTTTTCTCGAAATTGACTAGATGTCACTGCTAAAAATGGATGGACGTAAAAGCAAACGAAGCGTTCAAGGGATAACCCAGACTTAGGGTGTATTGTTTTATGGTAACCATCTAGATCAGCGGGTTAAATTGTCTAAGATCTAGATTCTAGATACATTACATTAGTAATGGTTTTTTTTAATAATCTTTAAGACGAGAGGATTATGAAATGTTAGTAATTAATTATAATTAACTAGCTTCAGCCATAGACTATGCATTTTTTCGGGTTGAAAAGTGACCTATAATGTTAATTCAGGTCTAGAATAACATCTATGCACAATTTCAGCCCGGTCTGTTCAGTAGTTTTTATGTGTATCAAACGTACAATGATCAAAACATTCGTTTTAATAATAAAAGTCCGACTACACAGGCAGATATTTGTTGGGAGGATTCTCTTAAATTCTGGCTCGTATAATGTTATTTTTTGTACAAGTTCCAACGTCTAGAGATAACGAGTTGATGAGCTTAACCTTTTATTTCATAGCTGGGAGTCCGAACAGCGTTTAGTGACGATGCTTCCTTCCCCGGTATCGCAAGAGGGCAACCCTTGGACCAGAAGTTGAGAGTTTCCAAGGTGCTGCAGAGATCAGGCATCGAGGTCAACGAATTAGGCAGCATTGCTTACACTGCCACTGGTGGGTATCTGTGAATCTTGTGAGGTATCTAACGATAGGGCTTTAAATAGCATGGAGGTATTAATAAAACACTCGTCATGGTTAATTACTTGACACCAAAGTGATCTTTATTCAAATAACGGTTCTACCAACATAACATAGTAAGTTAACAGTATCACCAACTTACAAATAACATAATAGTACAGAGTATATCAATCGGAAGTAAATTTATTGGTATTTATTTTAAATATTTGATCAGCCGGAAAAATCTGCTAAAAATCTATTCGGGCAGCAGTATATGTTTTGATTGGCTGTAAAATAAAAACTACCAGCAATACTTGGCCGGCAATTAAATTATTTTTGCTCAGAAAATAAATAGCCGAGTGATCGGCAAAATTAATGTTTTGGGCAGCAGAATTAATGAAATGAGCAGCAGAATTAATAAAACGAGCAGCAGGATTTTACAAGTAATTATTATCAGCCATTAAGTGGATGTTTGAGCTGCAAAATTGATAGTTTGATCAGCAGAATTACAAAATAGTTATGCAGAAAAAAAAACTTAGGCTAAGTAAATATGACGACCGATGTGGCGCGGTGGGCGAAGGTCTGCCTGCGACGCAGGAGGTTGCGGGTTCGATTCCCGCCTCGGGACAAATGTGTGTGCGATCTGCAGACATTCGTTCAGGGTGTTCTGGTCGTTTTCTATGTATAATAAAAAATATCTATCTATGTAATGTATTGTATTATGTGTATCAGATATCTAGTACCCATAACACAAGCTCTGCTTAGCTTGGGGCTAGATAATGCTGAGTGAATTGTCCAGCATTATTTATTTATTTATTTTATATCACTTGGCCTGCATTTGAAATCGCGCGCCTTTGTCCTCCCCCCGCCGCACCGCCGCGCATAGCAACGAAGCTCACGCCGCTGCCGCCGCGCCCGCCTTTGTCCTCCCCTCGCCGCACCGCCGCGCATAGCAACGAAGTGCACGCCGGTCGCCGCGCGCGCCTTTACCCCCGTGTGGCAGCAACGACGACGCGTCGTCGTTGCTGCCACGCATAGCAACGTGACCTTAAACTGGGTTTGATTGAGCACTGCACTTGCAGTGGCCACCGCCACCGCCACTGCAGAGGACCACCCCGGGTACCATACCGGGTCGGTATGGTACCCGGGGTGGTTCTCTACTAAGCACAACCCAAAAAAAAACACGTCACTTCTGGACATAGGTCTCCCCTACAGATCTCCTCTCCACACCTTAGATAAAAACTCCACACACACAGATAAATTATATTACGTACGCAGGTGTAGCAAACCTAAATGAAATTGACATATTGCCAAATCATTTTAAAATTCTAATCACAATTTACTGATCTTAAACATGAATACATTGCTGCAGTTTCAGTTTTAAGGCGTACCAAAATTTCAATAAATCCGAATCACGTTTTGCTGCTGCCTCACTAATATATTGCAGCACAAAATTTTTATTTACTATGATATAAATTTTTAGGCTGCCCAATGTCACATTACTTGCCGACCAATTAAATCATTTCTGCCGATCACTAGTTGCAGCTCAATTTAGTTTTTCTGCTTGCCAAATCAATTATTCGGCTGACCAAAACCGCCTTTATCTGCTGACCGTTTAAATGATACCTATATCAATCTAATCTAACCTAAAAAGGTATTGGTGACATATTACAGAAACTTAAAAAGAGTGTCTTTTTGTGATGGGAGTGGATGGCTAAATCCATACTATGAGAGTTAGGGAAAAGTCATGAAAGGAGACATGAGCTCATTTTATCAGAAAATAAATACTGCATAGGTGCATAATATTTTTTTTTTCCGATATTTTCATAAAAGTTTCTAGAGGGTTGCAGGTTCATACCCGTAGAAGTCGAAAAAATGTTGGGACATTATTAAATTTTCGTAGTAAAATAATAATAACATAAAATAAAATTAATCGTAAAATTGCCCCAGTGCGAGTTACGCACTTTATTAGCAAAAAAGCCGTGTTTTGTTGTTATTTTATTTACAACAAATTAAAATTTCAATGTATTCCCACAGAAATAGCCCTAGTCAACAAATTCGGCGAAGATACAGAAAGCAGCTACGAAGTGGTGGCAAACAAACCGTTCCTCTTCTTCATCCAAGACGAGCCCACTCGCCAGCTTCTCTTCACCGGCAGAGTTTCCAATCCTGAGCTCGTAGATGGCGCTTTTAAAGTATAGATCTTTTGTCTTTTAATGAATTTTTGAATCTTTGTCGGCTTCGAATGACTTGCAAAAGTTTGAAATAGGAATAGATTATGAATTAAGATGCTTTTTTAGAAGAATAGATATATAAGAATTTTTTAGAAGAATATAAGAATATATGGTACATAATACATCTTATAGAGTTTTATGTCGAACTAGATAATTGACGTATTATGATACGATTGCCTAGATTGCGTTTACGACATACCTACCACATACCTACGAGTTCTGTATTCTTTTATAATGTACTATAATTTTACACTACTACGAGTTAGCAGAATCGATTACCGACAACGTGTCTAAAATTTGCATTGAATCAAAAAGCGTAGGTACCACTAAACCCATCTCATAAAACAGCTCTCTGCTCACCGACATACCTCTGACTCATTTCGACGCGGGACATTATTTCTGAGTTTACGCTCCCTATTTTACAGCATCATCATCATACTTTATAAGTCCACAGCTGGATATAGGTCTCCCATAATGAGCGCCATAGCGCCCCCTGTCTTCAGCTTGCCGCATCCAGTATCTGCCGGCAGTCTTTCGCAGATCGTCATCCTGATCATCCTGATCTGGCTGGGCGTCCTATAGGTACTACGTTTGCCGAGTCGCGATCTCCACTCAATAACTTGTTCACCCAAGCGGTTGTCGGTTCTTCGCTAGATATGGCCAGCCCACTGCCTCTTCAGCTTGCTATAATTCGTAGAGATATGATAACTTTGGTTCTTTGTCGGATGTATTCGTTACAAATCCTACCTATCCTCCAAAGAAATTCCGAGCATAGCTCTCCATGGCTTACTGGGCGACTTTAAACTGGTGAACCAGCCCCACCGTGATTGTCCACGTCTCAGCTCCGTAGGTCATCTCGGGTAGGACGCACTGATTAAAAACTTTAGTTTTTAAGTTTGAATTTCGCATACGCTGCCCTACCTAGCTGGATCCCATTCTTGGCTTCCTTCTCAAAATGGTTTTTACCCAACTGCCGAATCTGCCCAAGGTACTTTGAAACAATTTCGAGAAGGTGGCCATGTACGACCGGTCTCAGATCAGACCCAGGCCATCGATCATGACCTTGGTTTTATCTAAGTTCATGCCAAGACCGATGCATTGCGAGGCCGAGGCTAGGTCCAGTGTCTAGTTCAGCTCCTCCAGCGACTCCGCCATTAATATGTCATCAGCGAATCGCAGGTGTGAGATGTATTTGCCGCTTATGTTGATGCCTTTACCTTTCCTGTCCAGCATCTTCCTTTCGCTTTTCTCCCGCGCTTGTGAACAGTTTTGTGATATGACATACCCGTAGCTCACTCCTCTGCGCAATTGGATGGGTTTAGATTATTAATTATGTTTATCTAGTAATGACCTCCAAAAGGTGAATGGCTAACAAGTGGCTAATAAGTGGCTGCATTTTTCTGAATAGAAATTAGTATAAATCCATGACAGTAAAATCAAATCAAACGCTTATACAAATTTAAATAAATAACTTTCGTTATGCATAAACTGTATCTTTTATTCTCACTTTATGCAGATTAGATTTGAATGTGCCATTGCTATATTTACCTATATGGATATCATTAAAATGTACATGAATACAATAAATGTACATCTTTTCTGAGTACCACCAGGTGTTGTACTCAGAAAAGATGTACATTGTGACAATTGAAGTTGTCCCAAAAGTTTCCATTAATCTACTTTGTTTTATTTCTATCCTATTCCTACATCAAAAGTAACAGGTAAGTAAGTATTCTAATTCACAAAAATAACTATAGCGAACAAAAAATATTCTGACAAATAAAAAACGGCGGGGGATTGCGGGACCCAGACTTCAAATTTTGTATCGATTTTATTTGACACAAAATAAATCACATATTTTTTGAAGAATCTTGACGAATCATCAGGGTTTCAACTTTTCTTCGGTTTATTGACCTCTAAGTCCAATATCGTCAACGCTAGAGGTCAAAATGTAGTACCTACATGAATAGGACATATAGATTTTTTTAAATATTCTTAACATAAGATCAATTAGAATAAAATTAGAAATGATCATGTTAAATAAATGTTAATTACTAATAATCGAAATTGCAGTGCATATCAGGGTGTAACTTAGGCTAAAATTAGAGCTTAAGCTACACCATCTGTACATATTGGCACTTAATAAATGAAATGTGTCATTGAGTTACAATGCGAAAATGACTTGGATATGTCTGAACATACAACATATGTACAACACGAAGCTGTGACAGTAAAGAGTAAAGCCCACGAAACACCACAAATTATGGTAAAAAAAGTGCAACGTGCTTTCATTTTCCGTTGTTACTTTCAAAAGCTTCAAGCTAACTTTAGCTTCTACTAAGTATAACCTACAAATTGTATAATAAGTAAAGTACATAAACTTTTCAAGAATCACAGGTAAATCTATGACAGAGCCAGAGGAAGATTTCATAATTAGGTAGGTATCCAAAGACGTTAAAACCTTGCAAAACCGCAAAAACCTGATATAACAACATACGTAGATGACTACAACAACAGAACAGAATATGTGCATTTGGTACGTGGCCACAGACAGCCTTACTCAGTTCCAAGACCCGTTTGAGCAATAACCTTTTATTTTTGTTTACACCTTCCTCATTCAAAGCCGGCCGTGTGAAGCAGAAGACGTATTGTGTCTGTGTGATCAACATGAATCTCTTTGTTATATGTAAGTAACACACTTATTTTTAAACATATTAGAGAGCTTTTATATTAACACTTAGTTTATAGTTTACGTAGTTATTAGTTAACCGCCAGCCAGTCTTTAGAATCACAGGTGGGTGGACTTTGTCCTAATTTTATACATACATTAGGTTTAAATCGTGAGCAGAACGACGCGAATGAAGCAATTTGGTAAATAGCATATTTAATATGTCTAGATTTAATGAGTTTATCTAAAAACTAGCAACAAATCTATTTGTTATGGAAGTAAAGTAAAGTAGTGGATAATGCGATTGGTTGTAGGTACATTTAGGAACACATAAAATAAGAACATTATGTAATAAGTCTACATTGTACAGCTGTTTATTATCCTCAATAAAGAAAAAAAAAAGTAGTGGAAGAGAATGGGAGAATGGAAAAACGACGATGTTGTGAAGTGACTCATAAATAAATATTCTTAATAAGAATCTGTGCGTAAACCGCCTGCACTGTCTTTAATAAAGAAGTAATGATATTATTGTTGAAAGCTTCTTGAGGAAAATTCCAAGACAATCTCCAGGCAGAACGAGTTTTTTTGTTGTAGGTAGGTAAACTTTCTTTTGCTTCATTTCACAACTTCATTTGATAATAATTACTATTTATTAAGCTGTGTTTATGTATAAAATTTGACTTGTCTAAGTGCTTATTTTGTAAGCCTAAAGAAATAAAGTTATTGAATTTTGAATTTTTTTTTTTGCTCTTATTGCTTTGGGAATGCGTTTAATTCTGCTAATGTAGTAGTAGCTAATGTACCGAGCAGATATACCGCTGACTCGCGTTAGGGCCTAACGGCTCTATGCTATTAATATTAAAAAAAAAATCAAAAAACAATTGGTTATTCATTAGGTACTTAGAAAACTCATATAAAAACTATCAGTTTGAGGAATTTATATATAGCTATACTTCTATACTCTACATACTATATAAATGCGAAAGTGTGTTTGTTTGTTTGTCCTTCCCTCACGCCCTAACTAAGCAAACAATTGGCTTAATTTTTGGCATGGAGTTAGTTGAAAGGATGGAGAGTAACATAGGCTTTTTATCCCATAAATCAGTTCCCATGGGAAAGAAATAACCTTAAAAACGCGTGCAAAGACGCGATCAGCAGCTAGTTCATTATAAAATGTAACTGGGTTAACAACGAACCTAGTCTGTGTTGGAAGAACGTTTCATCCCTGAACCAACATCGGAGCGAACCGCACTCGTCCTGATGATACGCTGGTTCTTTTTCAACACAAACTTGGTTTGCAGTTAACCTGCTTACATTTATAATGAAAAGAAATCAGAATCATTGTCATGAACACCTGGTGAAGAAAGAAAACCTGTTATTTTCCAGCAATACTGCTCATCAGCCTCCGATCCTTCGACTGTCACCACGGCCGCTCCATCGCAAACTCAAGACTAAACTTCTTCGACATAGAACTCCTTCGATATGCGGCAGAAGGCAAAACTGGTAACGTCATGGTCTCACCAGCCAGCATCAAAACAACATTGGCAATGCTGCTGGAAGGGGCTAAAGATGATACTGCCACTGAAATTAGGAGAGCTTTGAGGCTGTCTGCAAACCCTGAAGACAGGAAAATGGAGCTGCATTTGTATTTGCACGCTTTGCAAGTAAGTTTTACGTATTATTTCTCACTAAACTGAAGATGCTATTTGGGTATTTTCGTACAAAACAAAAATTGTATCTGTGTCTAGTACCCATAACACTAGCACTGCTTAATCTTGGGGCTAGATAATGCTGTGTGGGATGGTCAACAATATTTATTTATTTTATTTTTCTATGCTTCTTTGTACCAATACCAATAACGTGGGATTATAACAGTACCTATTAACTATAATATAAATAAAATAAATAATGCTGGACAATTCACACAGCATTATCTAGCCCCAAGTTAAGCAGAGTTTGTGTTATGGTACTAGATAACTGATATACAAAATACAAATACAATACAAAGATACTTTTTTTAATTCATAGAAAACGACCAGAACACCCGTAACAAATTTTTGCAGATCGTTCAAACATTTGTCCCAAGGCGGAAATCGAATCCGCAACCTCCTGCCTCGCAGTATCTTGACCAACTCTTTATTGTGCACCACAAAGAACAACGGGCGGCGCTTATCGCTTAAAAGCGATTTCGTCCAATAAATCATCGCAGCATGTAGAAACCGGGTACCTAAAGATACGCTTCCTCCCTCTTTTAGCCCGTCGGCACCCTCTGCTTCTGCATATGCCTCTTCATTAACTGTTTTCTACATTTATGTGCATAGCTTGAACATATGTAGGTACCTACATAACTTGTGCATATTATCCCATATTCAATTTATTTAATTTTTATTTTGTTTTATTTGGGAAACAAAAAGTTCTTCTCAACTAAACCAAAAACTACTAAAGTACCTAACACTTAAACCAACAAAGTTTCCACCATTAAATGGAACGTTAATAGAAATGTGTAGAACTGTTTTCGTTCCATTTCACAGTTCAGGCAGTTCACAAACAAAAAAATTACATATAAACATAAAAGGCAAAACAAATAAGGAGTAACATTATGCTTAACAAAACATCTTCACAAATATTATTTATTATATATATTGTTAATTTATTTATTGTTTTCAATGTAACATATGTAGCGTAACTTGCTAAACTCAAACGTTTCTCAACATCAAATTTGTTGGCAAAAATGTAACAAAATAAATAAACTTTTTGCTTGATTTTTACATTGGGCGCACTCTTAACTGTAGTTTTAGGTATGTTCTCACGCAATCATTGTCTTATTGATTATGTAATGTAAGGGCACGGCACACGCTTGTATAGGTAAGTTTACTTCTGTGTGGGTACAATAAGGATATTAAATTTGTTACATTCAAATTATCTTACATAAGTGGGTTCTTTTTTATCTACTGTTCTGTTTTTTATCTGTTTTTATTTAATACAAACTTACTAGGTCTAATTTACTGTTATGTTTAAAAAAAAATACTTTAACCGTCTTTTCATATGTACTTATGTATCCTAAATTATCCTGCGGAATAAGGCCCTGGTGACCCGTACCACAGGTTTTCGAACCTCTCATGGGCACCAGTCTCTTGCAAAACAAAATAACTAGCATTATATTAAACATAAGCCAAAAATTTTAAACAATTATCTTTTGCAAGAGAAAATAAATATAATATTAATTAATTAATTAATTAATTCAATGTTTCAATTCTACTTCCGTCCACACGCCGCCAGTCAGAGGATACTTCCTCGGGTTACATTTTGCAGCACTACTGTGCTGATAATTATATCAACTTCATTATTTTATGATTGCTAAAACAACTGCCATGTTTAAAACTGTTTACAAACACGTCTATAGGTACACGTCACATTTGTTGTTAATTGATATTTCCGTTTTCGCTCGGCGGGCGGCAACTCTTCAACATGGCCTGATCAACTCCGCAACAGAATTAATGTTGACCGCAACATGTTTATGCAACCATGTTTCTATACAAATGTCTACCATTAAACCGCTACTTCGTCATGACTTGTGCTGATATTATGATGATGATGATATTATATGCAAATAAAGGATTTATGGCGTGGATGAATTAACGTCAATTGGGTTACATTCAAACCTTTTATCTCTTGAAACTTGATCGAAAACAATTCTAAAAAAATAAAAATCTGTGGTACAAGGTCCAGTTTCAAAATGAAAAAAAAATACTATTTTTACTATTTTAAATAATTGTGCAAAGTACCACCTTTTTTCTTAGTTACCTACTACCGTTTTTCTGCTTAACTATCAATCTCAAGATTGTTTTATTGTCATTACCGTATTAAAGAATAGAATACTTTTGAAGGGAACTTTTGGCTTATTTTCGCAAATAAATATCCTAATTAATAGATAAAACCAAATAAAACACTGTTTTAACCGGATTGATCGTATATTTTATATTTACGGTAGATATGCAAAATTCAAATTACTTGTAAAGACAAATGTCACCTCAGTCTGCCTGAGACCATGGAAGCTGAAAAGCCTCCGAAACGTCAGGTTATAAACAAAATATAAAATATACGCGATCAATTCGGTTAAAACAGTGTTTTATTATGAGTTCTCGCGAAAATAACCTTAGAATATACTAGATAAAACCAAGTTTTGGCTTATTGCCCAAATACTTGTGCTTACGCCGCTCTGCTCTGTCTAGCTCCTGTGAACGCGAAATCCTATGCCTACCCTTTTCACAAAATGGCGTCATAAGTCCCCCTTTAAAATAAATCAATTTAAATTTTATCTACTTTTTCAGCCAAAATCAAACATGCTAGAAAGCGCCAACGGAGTTTTCGTATCCAAAAAGTTGACCCTACGGAAAGATTACGTGAACACTATCAAGCGAGACTTCAGTGCTGAACTCAATCAGATGGACTTTCAAGATATCAAGAAATCAGTCGACCTGATAAACGCTTGGGTCAGAGAGAAGACGCATGGGAGCATACCGAATATTGTGGAATCTGGTAATTTGCGTCAAGCTGAAGACAGGGCGCTATGGCGCTCATTAGGGGAGGCCTATATCCAACAGAGGATTACTATAGGCTGATGATAATGATAATGGTAATTTCAGACTTTGTCCATGATCAATTCGGTTTTTAGATACATTACATCAACTCATAAAATGTTATAAAGGAGTAGGGTAGGTAGGTATATGCATCGAATTTTTTGATTTTTTACAATCGAAGGTAGTAGCGTAGGTAGTTAGCGGAACAAATGGATATTTGCGCTACCGCCATGGGATAGGAAGCTTCCTCCTAGCCACTCTGCAACTGTTCATGATAATATTTTTTTTTGTTTAAGAATTTGGGTATCAATCATAGATTCTAAAACGATGATTTTGTATTAAGTATTATAGTTTGTAATGTCTTCGCTTGCTTACTAGAATCTCGTAGTTTACAAAACATTCATAAACCTACTACATGTCATGCCTATCCAACTTGTAGGTAAACGCTGTGATGGGTCACATTACATTGCTTACAAGTTGCTATCGTCGATGTGTATTGTTCGTTCGAATGCCCGGTTCCACCGCTTTTGTTTTGTTAGGGTCAGTAAATTTATTCGATAGCAGCAAAATAGCTCATCATCAGTAGCCTCTATCGGTCTACCGCGTCTGTAATGTCCCTGATGTTGCAGGCGTCCTTATGCTGCGGTAACCGCTTCCCATCAGGCGGGCCGCATGCTTGTTTGACACCTTGCCCTTGGTGGTATAAAAGAAAAAAAAACATCATTTTGTCACTGATCTTTTAAACCTATTTCGGAAAAAGGAGGCGGTTCTGTGTTCCGTTGTAGTGTGTTTTTTATGAATGTTCTTATGTCCATCGATATCTCCGTCAGTAATGGACCTTTCGAATTATTTTGCTTTTGTATAGAAAATAAGGGCTCCTAATACCTAGCATAAGTGAGCCTAGCAATTACAACCTGGGTCTCTTCAAGACAAGAGTGAATAGGTATCTTCTAGACCTTCGTGATACATCATCGGCCACATCTTCACTTTCCACCAGGTGAGATTGTAGTCAAACGAAGGTCTATAGAGACCTTTTAAAACCTCTGACATTGTACAAGGATTGCGAAAAAAACACTTACTTGAATAATCCCGAGGTGATCCCATAAAATTTTATTCCCCAGGGATTAGTTAGTTTTATTAGTTTTTGGCAAAAAAATTAAAAACAGTGTAAAATAAGTGATCGAACTCAGTCTTTAATTTTTCAAAACAATCAAGTTTTATTTATTGGCTTCACGTAGTACGTAAGGAACGACAGATGCTGCAGTAATTAGGTACACCCGAGCGCGCCAATAGTGTATACATCACACCACATTACAATAATAATATTATAAATGCGAAAGTTTGGATGTTTGTATGGATGTTTGTTACCTCTTCACGCCAAAACTACTGAACGGATCGAGCTGAAATTGCATACGGGTAGTTTTAGGCCTGGAATTTAACAAAGGCTACCTCATCTTCCCATGAATCAGTTCCCGTGGGGTATAAATAACCTTAAACAACGCGTGTATAGCCGCTGGTAGATACTAGTAGCACTTAAGTACCTATTTTTTTAACAATAAAACAATATTCCTCGTCATGGGATTAAACGGGGATGTTTTTCTAACAGAAACAAGGTTCTAACTAAACCAGCTCACATGCTTAATGACTACAATTTGATTTTCCAGCCCAGTTAGCCACAACATCACAGATCATCATAGCAAACGCGCTCTACTTCAAAAGCAATTGGAAGTATTCCTTCGACAATCTCCGTACGAAAGCAGACTGCTTCTACCGATCAGGCTTCTGCCAGAAGGTCGCTATGATGGAGATAGAGAGAGAACTACCTTATGCTTATATCAATGATCTGAAGGCACATGCAGTGGAGTTGCCTTATGAGGTTAGTAATATTGGCAATCTTGAAGCAAGCAATACCACAGATGAAATAATGATACTTCGTAAGCAATACTAAAATTCGGGACTTCACGAGATGTAAATCCGTTTTTTTGTATCATTCGCTGTGTCAAATCGCAATCGAAACATTTGAGACAGTAGTGACCACAGACCTAATACTAGCTGCGGTGACTTTGACGTATAACGAGAGAGCCCGTATGAATACGGGTTCTCTCGCTATGGCGTACCACAACCTTCTGATAGCCCATCATGTTTGCCCGTTCCAAGTTAAATAAAACATTCACTTTGATCGGTTAGTCCGATTTGTTGGTCTCTAGCTTAAAATAGCTAAGTGTCGCTGGTTTAGCAATATATAACTTATCGAAAACTTTGAATGCGAGAACCTGGCCACACATATTGTTGCCAGGTTCTCACATTCATCTCATTTAGAATGAGTATGTGAAATAAAATACATCTCACAACAAATCAGTTGGCTCACATTCCAATGAGGTACGCGAACAAAGACACTTCAATGGTGCATACAGATTCCATCTTTGTTTTTCAGGGTTCACGCTATTCCATGATCATCCTATTGCCATTGGAAGAGGGCGGTTGCGAAGCGCTCATCAGAGACCTGCCCTTCATGAGCCTCTCTCAGATTCACGATAAGATGCACCTCACCGACGTGACTCTTCAGATGCCCAAGTTCACTGTTGACATTACCACCGATATGGTTCAAACTTTGCAAAAGGTAGGAAACTTAACCAAGCTTCATACACACTTAATCGCATCAGGGCCCATCGGCATATCTGTACCATACCTACATATAGAAGAAAATATAAGATGTCTCCAAGTAGGTATACAAAAAAAATGGTTATGTGGGTATGTGATCTTTGCCTAGCTAGGTTTGTATGTATTATAAAACCCTTGTATTGTGACGGTTGCTCCGTTTATACTCATAACGCAAGCAAACTTGAGGATATTATTTGGTTAGATGGGTAGGAGAGGTACTATTTACTGCAAATTACTTGATTGGTTAGCAAGAATAAATTTCGTTTTAATTTCAGATGCACATAAACAGCCTCTTCTCCCCTAGAGCCAACCTTACTGGTATCTTTGAAGCATCCACCGCAAGCGTCAACGGGTTCCAACACAAAGTCCACATATCAGTTGACGAAGTAGGCACAGTTGCCGCCGCAGTATCATCAGCAGTTGTCGTCCCGTTATCCTTCAGTGGAGTTGAGGTCAAAGTGGACCAGCCTTTCGTATTCCTCATCAGGGATAACGATCAGGGGATTATACTATTTGAAGGGAAGATTGAAGAACCTACAGCGTTTGAAGAGAAGAAGCTGAGATTAGAGCCAGTGAGGCCTTTTGCTTCCGTCTTGCCGGTTGTGACGACAGTCACAGTGGAGCCCAGACCTATTTTTGACAATAGTAAGTGTGTTCGATTGAAATCTATTGGCATGCCTCCTATTACAAATGCTATTATAATATTAACGATTTCATGACAGATAAACTTTGACAACACCTTATTAACGCACATGTTAGTATTATGTATTACTATTTCGATTGTTTGACATTGTTTAAAATTACAATAAAGGCTAGGCATAGATAAAATAACATAGGTATAAATTATAAGTTACTGTAACATTTGCATGCTAGTATTAGTAGAACATTATTGAAACTAAAAAAATTCTGTATCATCTGTTTATCCTACATAATGTTCAAGCAAATAAATTATCTTTATCTTTATAAGTGGCAATTGGACAACTAAACAATAATTAAAAATAAGATTATAGAAAATATTCTTGATCTGTAATTTGCTAGGAATTTTTGCTCAGCTCACACAGCATTTCTTGGCCTTTTTCTCATGAGATCATATTATTGAGTAACCTAGAGATAGAAACAAAGGTTTTGTGAAATTGATTTAACAAACTTGTCCCTGATCTAGTAAATATAGATCTCGATCGCTCTATATCACAGAACAATCACTACAATTCAAATAATTAATACCTACAGGAAATAAAGGTCATTTTGAAATTTATTGTCTAGAATTATGCGAGGCAACATCACCGATTTGATTTGCTGATAAGCTGTTGTTGTTTTCAGGGCCCAGAGAAGTGCTGACTCCGATTGTTTTTCCACGCAGTGGCATCCAGAGCCAAAACACTCCACCGAGCACTACTGAGAAGTCAAAAGGATTTTTTTCCACAGTAAAAGGATTTTTTGGATAATAACTTCACATTTCCTCCGTATTTACCCTTTGACTCCTCTTTTGATTTAGTTAAACATTGACGATAGAAAAACTAAATTATACTTTAAAGTATTTACTAACTTTAAGGTATGATGGGTCTACTTAAATGTAATTAGATACACCTATGAACTTAGTATTGTACGTCTAATGCGACACTGTGTTACACAGGTCTACAATGTGATTTATAGAACAAATAAATATTTACACACCGATAATAGACCATTTTTACTACCTAATGTATCTTTAGTCTAATGAAAAATAACTATAAAGTAGGACAGAAACATCAAAAACCCAACATCAAAGTTTTAAAAAGACCGGCAAATTTTCTCTAACTAAGAAATCTAAAAGAATCTACTCCACATAAGAGCAAGAAAATTTTAAGACTCCATAGATGAGGCGATTAAAAACGAGTTGTAGAATGACCATGCCAATCAAAATATTTTTTTTATATAGCAACACAGATGCTACAGTTGTTTTATATCGAGCGATATATCCCCTCAGAAGGTAATGAGCACTTCGAAACAGGATCTGATCGAATGTGGGGCATGGGCGTTTCGAAGGTATTTGCTACTGCAGAACTGGTAGTGCCTTTACTACCTGGACTTATTGATGATAAGTTTAATGACTGCATTAAACAAGAATCATCATCATCATCTTGTAACTTAGTTATCTAAACTTGTTGAGGCACCACTTTTTTAGACAACTTTTTCTTCTTGACAAACCAAGCATATGACATATTTTTACCGATTTCAGGAGGTGGTTGTATTTTTTAAGGAACGATTTTAAAAATCCCCAAGTAAAAAAATTAAAAAGTTCGTTCCCGAGGGATTATTATTTAATTCGTCAAGCTGAAAAAAACTGCAATACTTTTGAAAGATCACGACCTGCTACAACAATTTTGGTTATATCTTTGCCATTTCTTGGATATATTGATGATTCTTTCGTTGTTGTTTAAAAGTTGATTTTGCGGTGGTCTCTTAGTGTTTAATTCATAGTAAATTGATATGAGCACCTCAAAACGTATAAAAATCATCAACATTAGTGATAATTTTCACATCTCTGATGACAAATGGCTTACAAGGCAAAGGGCGTAAACAAGAGGTACTTATTTTCATTCGTCGTTTCATCTTAGGTCAGCCGTCACACATCACATCACATCAAACTATTAGACTCGAATTTTAACTAGATGTCGCCACTTGAAAAATTAGATCTCGCTGTCGAAGTGTTCGAAACGTATTTTCACTGTTTAGAAACTTGAAGTCCGATCGGTTTAACTTTATAAACATTATGCCTAATTGTTTATAAAAGATTCATTATATTTATATTGGTACCTACCCTATTTAAGGTCTACGAAAGCATTGTCCTGCTCTTGTCACCTTGAGGTGGGCTAGCCACCAACATCACCGAGAAAATACTTAAATTCTTAGTTCTTACGTACCCTGCCAACCAAATGAGAGTAAGTTAAGAGAGTTATATGAGGACTACATTAATCTGTAATGTAAAACATTGATTCATTTAACCAACAACTTTATCTTAGAATTTTGCAACGCTTACAGGGTTCTTTAGCGTAGATTCTAAATCAAAATTCTAACACCTTTGTCATCATCATCATCAACCTATAACAGTCCACTGCTGGACATAGTTGATCTCCCAATGAGTTCCATAGAGCCCTGTCTTCAGCTTGCCGCCTCCAACATCTGCCTGCAGTCTTTGGCAGTCATCCCATTGACATTAATACAATAAACTATAAAAAAATCACCATAACTCCAATATCCGCTGCGATGATATCGCCATGATCCGTTAATCTCACTAATATTATAAACGTGAAAGTTTAGATGGATGGATAGATGGATGGATGTTTGTTCCTTTATCACGCCAGAACGGCTGAACGGATCTGAATGAAATTTAGCACAGAGATAGATTATAGTCTGGAATAGAACATAGGCTACTTTTTATCCCAGAATTCCGACGGGAACGGGAACTACGCGGGTGAAACCGCAAGGCGCTGCTAGTAGGTAGATAAAGTATTTATATAACTTTATGGCATTGAGGTACAAAGGGTGGGCTTAATGCCGAAACATTTTCTACCTGCCTAGTAAAAGCATAACCAAAGCTCTTATTTACTTCTCTTAAATTATTATTTATTAAATCAACCAACAAAATTTTTACTTGTCTGTGTGTTTATTTTGTAAGGATAAAGAAATAAACTTATTGTAATGTTATTGTTAGGTATATGAGTAGGTGGAACATACCTTATAGTCTTTTCTTTAACACAATTATAAATCTTATAAAAACATGAGTGAAAGTGGAAAGAGTCGTATTTTAAGCACAATCTATTAAACGTGGACCACTTAAAAGATTTAAAGTGTAAACCTTCAAGATTTATGTGCAAATAAAAGCGAAGAAAGATATTAATTGGCCTTTCTTTTGCCATTTCTGTATTGCAATCATTGATTTCGCGTGCTTCGATGGCAGATATAAGAATGTTATTAACATGTAGACTTGTCAAAAAAGAAAAGAATATTCTATGTTTCTGTGTCTATATAACAAACATCACACTAATATTCTAAATGAGAAAAAAAGTTGTTTTAGGTACCTCTGCACGCCAAAACTTATGATCGGCTCGGGCTGAATTTTTTTAGGTAATTCTAGGCCTGTAATAAAATGATACCTTTTATCCCATAGATCAGTTCCCATTGGATAGACATAACCTTGAGCATTACATCTGAAGCCGCGGACAGAATCTAGTAAGTTCATCAAAGGTGGTCGCACAGCGACAGTGAGAAATAAAAAACAAAGTATTTCCTTAGAAGGTATTCAAGTAGTTTATGATTCT
Source organism: Eupithecia exiguata (assembly GCA_947086465.1). Lineage (NCBI taxonomy): Eukaryota > Metazoa > Arthropoda > Insecta > Lepidoptera > Geometridae > Eupithecia > Eupithecia exiguata. Next base: position 5,066,923 of record OX352246.1, read on the forward strand.
TATAACACAAGCTTTGCCTACCTATGTTATATACTTAACGGCTAGATGCTGTGTTTTTTTTGTTAGATTAGCATTCCGTTGTTTTCTCTTATAGTTATAATACTATATAATACTATAAGTTGTAGACATTAACACGAACGAAGTGAAGTAATTGCTTCACTCCCAGTACGTGAACTTATCAAAAGAGAAGTAAGCACCTAAAACTATTCGCTAATCCAAAGCATAGCACACAGCCAGTTCTATACTTTCCATAGCTTCTTCGAATTATAACTGTTATATGTCTAGATATAAGCGCCATAGTTTCCGCGCACGTCACTCTATGCTCCGAGCTGCCCAGGTGCAGCCGCGTGTTTCACCTAAAGCTTTTTATAAAAATGCAACAGTAAAATATTTAAAAAAATATAAAAGAAAAGTGCCAAAGTGTTGTTGTTTCCCGTAAAATTGTTCTCGTAAGTAATGTCATTGACATTTTGAAAGTAGGTCACACTTTGTTGATAGAACGGGACCGGTGTCTTTGTCAATAGAAATAAGTTCTAATTCGTTGTTAAGTTAATTTTTGTTTGTAGTTGCGAGCTCAGGAGGAATTTTTAAAGTAACAAGAAAAGTCGCAACTGTGTAACATTGATTTGATACGTACGTATCATAAATTGCGCTAATTGATTAAGATAATAATTTAGTTTGTAGATTGGAAGTCAACGATTAGAAATACTAAGGTGTTGTTATTAAAACCAACGATTATGATAAATAATATTAGGTTCAAACAATATCGACTATTTTTAACGAACGCATAGGATAAATAAATAACACTGGACAATTCATACACCATTATTTAGCCCCAAACTAAGCAGAGCTTGTGTTTTGCTTATGAGTACAAGATAACTGTTATATATAAACTAAATGGAAAAGTAACACTTCTATATTGTTGCAGGTTTGAATCTTAAAGCGACGGATTTTCATCGAGATGCGTCCTTTATTATTGGGTGAGTTATCAATTAAGTTCATACCTCCTCAGTTTTGGTACCTGTTAGTTGTGTGCATGCAATTTTGCCTTAGATCGGCGATTTTTGAAAGGAACAAGGGACAAACAAGAACACAAAAAGGATATTTTTTTAACCAGAAATCAACCAAAACATGTTTTTCACACAATGTATCTATGATAAATTAATGATAGAAAAAAACACGAATACGAATAAATTAAATTATTAAATCATTGAGAGGATCTATTTACGTGATTTAACTAATAATTAGGTATGATCTCATCTCATACACATCTGATCATAATCACACATTCCTATATACTGCCAATTATGTTGGTATGTTGTCATATGCGAGATTTATCTGCAAATACATCCACCTAGGTATAGGTTGATGTATTTGCTGATATGTATTAGTATATATTTATGTATGATGTATGCCTACACGTAGTATGTTGTAGGTATCCATATACTATGTCAGTTTACTCAGTGAGACCTCTTATTTAAAAAGAAATGGTTGCGAATCACGCTGGATGTTTCCTAAACTCTATCATAACATGTTTTGGTGTTAAATTGTCAATGTAGCCATAGCTATTAATGTCTTATTCATAAAACACGTCGTTGGATTTAAAATATTTGCAACATCCTGTATGACATCCGTAGTGTGCAATACAACTTTTGAAATATTTATGAGAATATAATAAGTTGCGTACGCGCATACCGTACCTCTACAATGATGATAACTTTCTTAGCTGTGCACTTTATTGTGAGGTACCTAACTGCGTCAGTACGGTTAGTAGAATAAGTCACCAAATCAAAGAGAGAACTTTATCAGTAGACCAAAATGATGCTCCAGCCATCATGCATTTGATGAAACTAAATTGTCTATTAAAGACGCAGAAACCAATGTTAATGAAAAAGTAAAGGAAGAAATTGATGTTTCTCTTGAATCGTGATGATTTTTACATAAGTAGAAAAGAATGATGGTCTAACCAATACTCCACATGCATAAGGTAAAGCTAAATTGTCTATAATGGACGCAGAAACCAACGACGATGAGCAAGAAAACAAGGAAGAAAAGTTTCTCTTCAATCGTGACGATTCTTACATGAAAACTTTCTAAAGCCATTTGAACTTCTTTGCTATCCCTACTGCAGCTGCAGTACAATACCTAGAGTAAGGCCAGTGCAGTGCATTCACCGCTCGTTGCGTACTTTACTCAAACAATCAAATAAATATTGCTACAATCTCTGCTAGAAGCAAGGCGTGGTTATGGTACACTATTACGAGTGGTCTCGAAGTGATCGAATTAAATATAGTTACCTAGTTCTTTCTATATTCTTTTTATTCCCTTCTGATATATAAGAAGCTGTTTGAAGGAAACCGATTCTTAATACAATAATTGCATAATGTTGAAATTTGTAGAAAGTCCAACATTGATCCCTTATTAAATCTACGCTTCATTAACGGACAAGGTGACTCCTGTTATTTTCGAAAAGAACTTTCTTGAGATTTTTTGGTTATTTATAACAATAAACAGTGATTCTAGATAAATCTATATAAAATTACTCGCACATAGACAGACGTCTATTCCTATCTATATCATACATTTCTGAGGTCTTGTTTTCTTTGTAAATCTTGATATTCCTTACAGTTGTTTAGACCATGGCTTTCCTTTTTGTTCTCCGCAAAAACCAAAGGCAATTATCCTTTGCAACTTAGCAAATTACCCCCATAATTATTCCCCGGATAGCTTGTGTATCTTGTATCTCTAAACGTGGCATTCGAGGTACAATTATCCCAATTACGGGAGCTAAGTGATTATTATTGCACTTTGCAGAGTGAGAGCAGTGCATTGACCATAGCCACACACAGTCATAGCTGTAGTGTAGATGACGGTATAAATAATTTAGCTATACATGGGTGTTATATGTTTGCTTTCGTTATCATAATAATAGTTACTCGGTGTTGGGAGTATTTCAATGACTCGGGAAGAGTATCAAAAGTAATTAGTAAAAGAAGAAGAAGTAACTCTAAAGTACGTCGATCAAAAGGAGGTATGGGATGCAGTTAAAATGTGTCAATAGGATCAGTTGCCAGATTCATAATATTTATTAGGTCAACTGATCCCGCGGGATGAGTTCGAGCGGCCTCAGTTGACTAAAGACCCGTTATGCGATGTCACTTCCAATTTCATATAACTACATAGATGTTCTTATCGTCACGTTGAATATCGAATTAAAAGAAACAAATGACGCAAGTATGGAATGTGAAGGTTTTAATGTTATTCAATTGTTTTTACTTACAAAGACCTTCTTAAAAAAAGACCGTTTTGAGCGAATTTACTTGGGCGTTAGTTAAGTACTGGGCGCCAATACATCGCGTCCACAAACATCGCGCAAATTCAAAATAGGCGTACATCGCGTACACTGCGCCTAACAGTTTTGCTATTGTTTCTATAGTTTACCTATCATTGTCAATCAATATGATTTTTGTTAAAGTTGCTCGTATCCAGGTTAGACACTACGCATCCGACTTCTGTGGCGGTTCGACCTCTGTGGCGCGGTGGGCGAAGGTCTGCCTGCGACGCAGGAGGTTGCGGGTTCGATTCCCGCCTCGGGACAAATGTGTGTACGATCTGCAGGCATTTGTTCAGGGTGTTCTGGTCGTTTTTCTATGTATAATAAAAAATATCTATCTATGTATTGTATTATATTATGTATATCAGTTATCTAGTACCCATAACACAAGCTCTGCTTAGCTTGGGGCTGGATAATGCTGTGTGAATTGTCCAGCATTATTTATTTATTTATTTATTTTGTATACCTTCAAAGTTAATATTTCCTCGCGTTTGTATTTTTCGGGCACAGACAAATAAATCTCAGCATGACCTGAATATTTTTAGCGAGAAAGAAAAGCGAAAGGCACTGCAGCTGTGTTTGAGTACATCCTGCAATCAACAGTTAGTTGCACATGCAGTTCCGCTACTTGACACACATGCGTAGAAGAACCAGGTATCAGAACAGTTACGAATCGTGGGTATCGAGATAACTGAGATGAAACAAAGGATCACGGTCCTCTATTCTATTGTTATTGAAAACACATTAAGTCACTCAGTCAGATCTTCTAATTTATTTAGTAAGCATACGTATCTAATAAACCATATGTGCTTGCCTCGTAAGAAGCCTAGGTAATTTTCCAAAATAATAATGTTCATATTTATTTAGATTGTAACTTATCTATAGTCTGAGCTTTTGGTAACCGTGGTAAAACCAAACCATCATGATGGTTAGGTTTTACCAGACTAACTAAAAGCACAGACTATAGGTACCTAAGATTTAAGGATATCCTTATACCCTCCTAAGTAATTAGGTATTACTAGATACTACATAAGTAAGTATTACTTGACCGCGCCAATGGACCAGTCATATCCATATTTCCACTTATTTCTGCGAGTCCTGTAGTTCCTCTAATCTTATATCAACGACACACTAACGATGTTTTAATGCCACTCCAATGCTATCGTTTATTATAATATTTATGATGTCCAGTGGCCCAGAGCGGAACAAAACCTGTGTTAAATATTTTTGGTCAAGAGTAAAATACTTCGGTTTCCCAAATCAGGTTTGGGTCACTGTTATGGTTCACATACCTATAAAAGTCACAACGGGGTTAATGTCGCCGAAATTGGCGCCACCGGAATCTCACTGATCACCTTGAAAGGATGAGATTTCGAACATGTTGTTATCGACTGTTCAACAGGTTTGGAATCCGAATTTTTCTTGTTTTTTGGATTTAAATTCCAATTTGCTGGTTTTATCGCAAAGTAGACACGGAGTTTTAGGTAGCCAATGTTTTGTTTCGAATTCTATACCTGAATAATTGTTTTCGTAAAAGGTTTTTAGCTTTAATAGTACCTACTTTTTACGTTTCGCATAGATTTTACTTATCTTAACAAATTATACTTATTCTTTTTAGGGGTAACCTTCTTAAACCTATGTTTTTGCTCACATTCTTTGAATATGATTAAAGGCATATTATCATAAAATACGTGTATTTCTATCTCATATTTCTATTTCAATCTCATTTTCAATACATTATTTACGATTTTATTAAACGTACGTTACCTACGCCGCGCGGCAGTTCAGAGAACGTTATAATGTTCGGAGACACTGTGATAATAACTGTGCATTGCGACGACCACAGACAGCACAAGGTGATTCAGTTATTATTGAGCATCATTCCATATTACTGTATACCTACAAGTTTACGTAGGTAGGTACCTAGTACATACCTATGCAAAGTCTATTCTAAAGGCTAGGTTCTGGCAGGGTCAGTAGAGTCACTACCAATACGTATTTCAAATTTCAATGCTTAGATTTATCCTTTGGTGCAAATGCCGAGTTGTTTTAAAAAGCAATGAACGTTTTGGTAACTACCTCTAAAATTATTGTCAATGCGCGGTTTTAAAACTAAACAAGCATATTTTAATAAAGTTGTTCATCGAGATAAAGTCAGAAGGAAAAAATATATTTCAAGGACCCTCGTTACTTCTTACCCAAAGGCAACTGGGAAGCTATATAGTGTGCATAAATTTAAATGTTTTTAATTAAAGGGATTCGTTATTCCAAGGGGAATTATAGATTTATAAAACTGTTTTTGGCAGAGAATCATCGATCACTAGCACCATTTAACGACATCAGGAGTTTCTAAAAAAAACTAGTTCGTGGTCGTGTTCTGTGTTCTGCTATATGTATTTTTTATGTATATTCGTCGATTGCTCCGTCAATTATGGACAAATTATTTCGCTATTGTATAGAAAATGATCCCGAAATGATCCCATAAAAAATATTCACGAGTAGTTTTTATCCTGTCAAGCTTAAAAACAACATAATACTTTTGAAAAATCACAACTAGCTAAAATAATTTTGGAGATATCGCCAATTCTTCAAAAAATCAATAGATTTTGATGATTTTTACCTTATTGTGTAAAAATTTATTTTGAGGTCTCACAAAAATTAATCCTCGAGGAATTTATATGAGCCGTAAACGTATGTAAAATGTCATCACATGATAATTTTTACAGTCACTGGACTCGAATGATTTCCATGGCAACGTTTGTAAACAAACTATATTAGACTCTAATTTAAACTAGAGATCCCTACTTGAAAAATTTGATCGTAGCATCTAAGTGTTCCGGATTTTAAATTACTTCCAAACTCATTACTCAGGAATTTGACGTCGGCTTAAAGTTTTTTAAAACACGACATATCATTGAGATTTGTGATGACAGGTACGCAATTTGTAAAAAGGACTCAAAAAAAAACCTTGATTATTATGAAGAACACCCGTATTCTAAATAGCATTCTTTATCGAGAGATGTGCAGTTCGATAAGAACAGTTCGAAGAATCTTCTTCCTGGTCGCCATTATGTTATTCAACAATAGCTTCTGCACACTATGTAGGTAATAAAAGTAGCTCATATGTTATCCTAGATCCAGATCTTTATGTGTGCAAAATATCAGCTCAATCTATTCAGTATGAATACAAAATCGATTTGGTTGCAAACAAACTTCTTCACAATGATGGTACAAACATTCGCCTTTATAATATTGGAAGGATTATTTCATTAAAATCATGTTTTATACCATTTATTTACAGTATTACTCCTGGTCGGTGTAAGCAGCGCAAGATGGATGCGTCAGGGTCGAGCGAGGTCTGACGGCGCCACCATCGTCGGTCAGGCTACTTCAGAATTGTCCACTGCTATCTTTCAGGTAATTTTCAAAATTAAGAATCAGCGGCAGGAGTTAAAAACTATAACTGATACTGTTTTTTGCATAGCTAGCAGTGAAAGTGTTTAAATAAAAAGGATTTATCAACATTTCCTCATATATTTTACAGAGACTATGCTGATACTAAAACTTGAAAGTTGTCTAGTTTCTAGCCGGTTTGAAAGTAACGCTTATTAGTTTAATCTTTTGCAGTGGCTTCTATAACGAACAACTTTCTAAAACGAATATCTTTTGGATTTCAGGGTTACATTGACGATGATCAGAACATAGCTTTCTCCCCACTTGGCTACTCTGCTATCCTGGCCATGTTAGCCGAAGGTGCTAAGGGAGAAACAAGAGAACAACTGGTTTCAGCCCTGCATTTGCCTAGTGACCACAACCTCACCAGAAAAACCTACAAATCTATCCTAGGAATGGTACCACTGAAAAACTTCTTTTACGTCTATAAAAACTACACAATTCACGATAGCTACAAGAAGATCTTAGAAGACTACTATCTGACTGATGTTAGATCAGTTGAGAGAGTACAGAGCAGCATCCATAATGATGATGATGATGACGATGATGATGAACAATCAAAGGGTGAATTCACAATTGAAATCCCAGAAAAGAACTCTGAAGACAAAGTTGATGATATTCCGGAAATGATGCCTCCTAAGCCATCCGAAGAACAACTGATCTCATTCGCAGTAGAAGATATTCCTGAAAAAATAGATGTTTCTGAAATAGAATACAAACCAGCCAAGAATATCAAGGAAAAGATAAAGCTAGCGAAAACTTATCCTAAGAAGGAATCATCAGGTGATGAGGAAGAAACCATGGTTGCTGTGGAGGCGAGAAACCACGCGAGAAGTCTAAAGGTCCTGCAAGACAAGAAAGACATTTCTTCATCTCTGTCTGTGAACAGCTTTGGAAAGAAAACTAGCACTAGTAAGTCTAAAAATTCCAAACTTAAACTTATAGTAGCACAAATGAAATAAGAAGTGGGCATAACACAACACAAACTTAAGTATGTCACTGATGTAAATCTTAACTGCTTCATTAAGTTTACCATTCGTGCTAGGATTATTACAATCCGTGACTATGGACACTGCTATACCTACTAGGTATTTAGAAGTAGGTGTACCATGTAATATGACCCCGTTTTAATGTTTTATGAAATGTAATGAATACACACAGGTGTGTTTTACAAATTTACAATCCAGAGCCGATAAGTACATATTTTTTATCCACACGACAATCTGTCGATTCCCAAACTGCTTGTACTTAGTAATTTATGTATAAAGTTTCATTAAATGTTTTCTAAGGTTTTTTGTTATAGTGCTTACCCACACTTTTAGGTATCTCTAAGAAATGAACTAAGTTCCCAAAAAATTTAGATGTTCGAGAAATCGATTTTTTTTGGGAACTTATTTCATTTCTTAAATATTTTCTAATTATAAGGTAGTATTGATTAGCCACCGCGCTGTCCCACTGTAAGGCAACGCTCTTTCTTTTTGTATTATGTATATCAGTCATCTAGTACCCATAACACAAGCTTTGCTTAGCTTGTGGCTTGATGAGGCTGTCTGGATTGTCCAGCATTATCTATTTATTAAACGCTCAAAATAATTAACAGAAATAAGGAAACTATATGCTAAGGCATACTTATTCGCTTTAATTGACAGAAATATAGAAATAATAGTTCTTAAATAACAGTTTACTGTTACTTTATTTCAGAATCTGTCTCCGACTCCCTGATGCTAATCTTCAACGGAATGTACTTCCGTGGTTCCTGGAAGCAGCCTTTCAGTACTGTGGAGCCCGGCGTATTTTACAAGTCCAGCACTGAAAAGAAATCTGTACCGATGATGAAGGCCAAAGGAACCTACAAGACTGCGTACGTGGCTGCCCTGGATAGTGAAGCTGTTCTGCTGCCGTATGATGTAAGAGAAAAGTTTTATTTTCAACAAGCAAACTTACTCCGACATACACGACCGTAACGTCAACTAAAAACTTGTAGAGGTCGTTGTCTGTACTTCAGTAGTTCAGAGTTTCTAACAAACTTGACCTGTAGCGAAAGTTTTGATTAAAAAAACATCACGTAGAGAGGTCCCGTGCCGTACAAAATTATCGTCACAAGCAATAGTTTTTTGCATGTGGCCACGATCCTCTTTCCTGACCGCAAATCTGTATTCCAGAATGAACGTTTCGGCCTTCTCGTCGTTGTTCCACGCACTAGAGACGGCTTGACCCGCCTCATCGCCGACCTACCTGCAGCTCCCCTCTGTGACATCCAGGACATGCTGAAAGAAGAGGAGATTCAGCTCAGTCTGCCTGTGTTCTACGTCGAGACTACTACAAAGCCTTTTGCTGCGCTGGCTAAGGTTTGTGTTATTTAACTTTTAGTGGCCGATTTTGCAACAGTTCTCAAGTTCATCTACGAAGTAGGTGTCTAAATCTAAAGTGAAGATATTTTTTCAACTACTATAAAACCATGCGCTTTGTGCCCAGTACGCTAAATATACATGCCCATGCATGCTCCATGATCATGCATGGTGCATGAAACTGTGCCGGAATATTGGAAAGCTCAACAATCGAATCATGGTTAATATCCCGGTGTATTAAAGGTGACTTTAGGTTATAATATTATATAATACAAGATAGATTCTACAATAATCTTTAGTAGGTACTTAATAGATATTGCGGATACACCTTCTCACCATGTCATAGTCCCAATTTCGCACAAATCTTACAGTTTGGCGTGACGAAGATCTTCAGCCGGGACGCGGACCTGTCAGGCGTGTCTGCTGATGAGGGTCTGTTCGTGCAGGAGATGGTGCAGCATGTCGCCGTGAGGGTCGACAACACTGATGGATCCACATCGATGATTACTTGTAAGTTTATTTTTATTTTTTAAATGTTAATAACAAGCATTGGCATGTCAACTTTCTTCAACTATTTAATACAATAAAACTCATAAATTACTTTCTTCAACAATAAAATAAATTAAAACACATGAATTATAATTGGGTTTATAGGTCAATAAATATAAAATAACAATGAACATTAACATATTGAAAACCTGCTAAAATACTCGTAGATCTAATAAATACGTATAATAATAAATTAATATCCACTTTAACCTTCAAAAAAGTCAACTATTTGATCAGTACCTACGCTAAAATTAACCAATATAAATTTGTTCTAGCATCGAACGCAGTCGCCGAAGCTACCAAGAACCTGCCCATCCAAGAGAAGGTTGGCAGGCGGTTCAGTGTCGAGCAACCCTTCATCTTCTTTGTCATAGACCAGCTCGACAACTTGGTGGTGGCTGCCGGCAAGGTCAACGACCCCAAGCAACCTACTCCCTTTGAACTGAAGACAAGAGAATTTTTCTAAGAAGTTTTTTTCCGTTTAAGGTTTCAATTGCGAGTTCTCGTGGAAAGGGTTACAGTTTCGTTTGTCCAATTCAATGAATGTTATGTCAACTTGTGTACAAGACAAATATGGAGAATCCTTCTTTATCTTCATCATAACTGAGCCTATTTCTTTTTCTAGTATGTTACGTTTTTAGAGTTTAAAACTCATTTAGCGTTCTTTTTTGTAATTTTTCGAAAACTTTGAAATTTTACAAAAATTCCCTTGTACTTAACTTTGTAGCTAGGTACTTATTTATTTATTTACATGTAGTTCATTTACTTGCTGTGAAAGTTAACTTCTTCAAGAACCCAGAAGCATTTGATTATTAAAAGTACACAGTCTAGATAATAAATAAGTTTGTTTAATTAGCTTTATTTATTTATAAGACTACTTATTGAATTAAGTAAATAATTTATTTTAAATTCTGAATTTTCTTTGAATCCTTAAACTAAATTTATCGTTATGGTCTATCAGAAACGTGAAATAACAAAAGTTATAGTAGCGGACTTTCCGAGATAAATAAATAATAAAAATGAGGGTATTCTGAAAATAAGATACATTTTTGTTCTAAAAATTACGAATTCAGTTTACTCAGTTCGCTTGCCGTGATTGTTGTATTATGCAAAATAAAATAAACTTTTATTGGATTTAGGTTCAAGTGTCTGAATTTTCAATAAAAGATTGCAATGGAAGCTAACAAAGAAAATGCACCTGAGAAAATAGAAACAAGAATACCGTTGCCATTACATCCCTTACCACCGTTACCAATACAATTACTCCATAAGAAAGGAAAAGCCATAGAAAAGCGACAACCCCTTCAGACATTATTGCAAGGAAATGTTTTACCGAGCACAAGTAACGCCATAACTTCACAAGAAAATTCAACTACCAAAATACTCAAGAATTTAGATACAAGATTTATCACGTTACGCAACAAAACACAACAAAATCTAGATACCGATTGTCAAATTTTTAAAGATCACGATGAAAAAGTAATCGTTATAAGCGATGATGATGAAACCACCGATGACGGGAATATCAAAGATGGCACGTTTTTTGAGGAGACCAAACAGAGAAGTGAGGTATTAGCTATTACTCCTTTAGAGAAGCAAGTTGAGCATCTACAAGTGAGGAACATCAAGAGAAGTCTAAAAAGGCCATCTAGTAGGGAGCTTCAGGGTTTGTCTCCGCCTGATAAGCGAGAGAAGACGCAAGAAGAAAGTGCCTCGCTGGCTGTCAAGCGTCGTTTGTGCTTCACCGAAATTCCGGACAGGTTTCAATCAGCAGATAATTGTAAGTACGAAGATAAAGTAGTAGTAGTAGTATCTTTGGTTCCTTGAACGTGAAAACACAACTAAAAATATAAAAACAATAAAAAATCATGAAAATGCTCTATTTTGCACATAATTTGGTCGAGATCTTAGGAACCCTGCGGTCTATTGAACTTATGTTTTGTTGATCTGTACTTTATTACTAACTAGCAGCGCCTCGCGGTTTCACCCGCGTAGTTCCCGTTCCCGTGGGAATTCCGTGATAAAAAGTAGCCTATGTCCTATTCCAGACTATAATCTATCTCTGTAATTAATAAATCCCAAAAATTTACGATCCCGACGGGATTCGAACCCGCACCTTCCCCTTCAGCGCAGGGGTGCTCTTTTTCCAACTAAGCTACGTGATCTTATCTAGTCGGCCCGAAAATCTTTGGGAGTTCTTTCGGCACTTACGCCGTCAGCGCCACCTACAGAGGAAACAATGAAGTTATCCAATTCTGCTCAAAGACCAAATTTACATTTTAGTTCTTTGACGAGAGGTTTTGCCGTTGCTTGATTCTAAGGTTTTTATTTATTATAATCCCGTCGGGATCGTAAATTTTTGGGATTTATTAATTTCTTAGAAATTACCCAGAGTATAATAAATAAAAACCTTAGAATCTATCTCTGTGCCAAATTTCATCCAGATCCGTTTTGCCGTTCTGGCGTGATAAAGGAACAAACATCCATCCATCTATCTATCTATCCATCCATCTAAACTTTCACGTTTATAATATTAGTAAGATAAGATAAGATTATTTGGTTCCTTGAACCAGTTTCCTGAAAAGTGAGTTTTTTAAGTAGTTATTTGAGTTAATGGTTTTTTACAGCAAACCTATAGGTATAAAGAAAATTGTTCAATTTTCATAAGCAGATAATCCAAAAAATATATCCATTCTTTGATTGTAATTTCGTTTTAGGTAGGCTAGGTCACTTAGTAAGACTTGTTAAATATTTTATTTGATTTCTAAGGATACTTATAAATCTAACATGTGGGTATATATGTATAGCTTACAACAAAAAGCTATACCCGGGTACATAAACCGATACTGATGGTCCAAGCCAAAACAAAACATTTACATTAAAATTCCACTTTGTAGGTACAATGTTTGTGAACTTCTCACAAACAACATTCAAGTCACTTCACGCGTTTTTGAGATTAATTAGCCAGCACTAAGCATTGTAGTATGAAGGAAAGATCGAATATCTCAATCGAATATCTATGGGATACAAAAATGCCCTTTGTTTAATTTCAGGAAACATACTTGCAAAATTTTAGGCTAATCCGTTCCGTGATTTGACGGGAAGAAGTATTCATATATTTTATTATTTATTTACATGTTAGTCATAATAAAGATATCTGGATAAATTAAGTAGGTAATTATAGTATTGACAAATAATTGAAAAATAAAAAGTCACAAATGTCCATCTTTCCATATATCAATCCAATCTTTCGCATTTATAATAGAAGTGCGAGGTGTAGGTAATTAGTATCATGTGATATACGTGTGATACTGTGATTACAGTCCGCAAATAAATCGATCATCAATAAAACGTCCAATGTTTACCAGGGACACAATCATACATGAGATGCCTGGACCAAGACTACACAGAGGATTTGCTCCACTACCTGCTGGCTACGGAGCGACCGCCAGCGCCAGTGAGAACCACACCCAGGCTCACCAGGGCCTGTCTCATCAACTGGCTCCTGAAGGTCAACGTAAGTGCACTATGCATTTTATTCTATACTCCGATTTAGATACCAAGATATTGTTTTATGTCAACAAAGACACTTTTGAATGAAAGCTTAACAAAAACAGATAACAGTAACAGCAATTAACAAGGTAACAGCAAGGTTATCACTAAAAACCAAAACACAAACTTCAACAACACATATTATCACATGTGCAGCGAAAAATGTATAAATTTGAATTCAAAAACGAACGAGAAATCAATATAATGATGAATGAAAGCTTTCAAAAGCAAAAATTATTTTGAGCTAACGTGCTTTGCTTCGATGATACAAAAGTCGTTAAATATTTCATTACCTATTTTATATATTTTGTTTGCATGCAGGTACATTTTATTCTTAGGTCTAAGCTGAATGGTTATGCTCCTCGGAAGGGCGCTGCAAAACTGAGTTAACCTTATTTTTCACAATGTCAAATATTTTCTATTTATAATATTTCTAGGATTTTTTGTAACCCTTTCTATATAAAAAAATATCTCGTTCGTCGTATCGAATCGGAATATAGACACAGATTAGGTTATGTTACTTCGTGAACCGAAATTGTTTCGAACTACTATCGTTCGCAAACAATAAAAATAATCAGCTGATTATGTTATTTGTATTCCAACTGCCTGTCAATTCAATTGCTTGTTAATAACCATCAATGGTATTTACCTGAAATATATGTATGTTAAACGGCGAAAATAGTACCTATGAGTAGATCTTGAGTATGATATGATACATCTGAATTGACAGGCAAACTGCCTATCAATTAAATTTCCTGTAAATAACCACCAATGGTATCTACCTGTAGTATAATATGTTAACCGTCTTGAATTTTAAGCCAACGCCATACGTTTTACAGGGACCCATAGGCAACCCAGGTACTATCCAAACAGCATGCTGGTACCTTGACTCCATCCTCTCCACGGAAACGGTTCCGCTGGACAAGACCCAGCTGATCGCAGTAGCTTGCTACTGGATAGCCCAGAAGTTGCATGGTTCAGTGGCGTTTTCCTCGCGTTTTATTGGCATTTCAGGCAATGCGTTCACGCAAGAAATGCTGCTGAATGCGGAGAAGCAGATTTTGATGAAGCTGGTAATTTTGATCATTCTATATTAAATAAATAAAACTAATCACACTATTAAAAAAATATTTCTTGCACTTAATAATGATTGTAAACTAACTTAACAAATAGTAAACCTAAAAAATATTATAGTATGGGAAAGTTTGGATGATTGTTTGTTTCGTTGTTTCTATGAATTCCTAAGGTGTTTGTTTATGTACCACATAGGTGAATTCTGTTATTTGTATTGTTGGTCGGGCAGACAGAACCGAGAACAGGTATTATTGTACCACATTTGAATATACTTAATATTTGTAAGTAGGTATTAATTAACTGGCAGAAAGAAACAACGTAGATGTATAGCTGTACTGGCAGGGAGAAGCAACGTAGATTTTTTGAATATTTTGCAGACACTACGTTTTGGAAGTATTATAGGTTAAAACGGCAAGTCATATATATTCATATCAAGCTTAGCTTTGTTTAAGCCAACGTCGTTGCCTTAATAAAAAATTCCTTACAGGGCTTCCCTCCCCAACCCGTGATCCCCCAAGACTTCATGGCATACCTAGCCTGGTGGTGCGACAAGGATCGCCCCGGGGAGATCGAGGTGGCTGCGAACTTCCTCTGCATGTCAGGCCTGATGGTCGTGAAAGAGCTTGGCGCTGTGTACCCGTCGGTGGTCGCTTGCGCAGCGATTGGAACTGCTGTGACAATGCTGAGAGGGAAGGCTGCGATGAAGCGGATTCAAGATTGTCCGGTGTAAGTTCTAAAAATATTATAAAGGTATGTGCCGTTGTGAAAATATTTGGCTAAACACAACGCCAAAAATACTTAACTTTTATTGGTGAATGGTCAAGCGTTTGACCACCATCTCACTTGAATAGATGAAGTTAATCTCATTCATCTATACAGGGCGTCCCACGGATGTGCCACATGGAGGGAAAGTACCTTGAATATTGTAGATGGAACATTTTACTGAAAGAAGACATTATTTGAATTTAAAAAATAATTTAACCTGCATTCATAGATATATAAATAATTACATGGTTGAACCGGGAATCGAACCCGTTACACGAGAAAAATTATCATCAGCATCATCATTATCATATCGATCGAAAGGCTTCATCATAAGGATTGTTTTTTGTTAAATAACATAGTGTCAGAAATAACAGGAAGACCATGAATTTTAATATTTGATGTGAAATTTGGTTCAGAAAAATGAAAAGCTGGCATTGCCGTAATGACATACAACTGACATTATCACTACCTATTACTAATAAATGTACCCACTTGAGAAGTACGCATCATTTCCCTATTATAATTTAAGTGCATGATTTGAAAACGTTTGTTTGTCTAATAAAACAAAGAAACGATGATGACTTAGCTCATGCACTTGTGGACAAACTATTCGATATTTTTAAAGATTTTTTGGTCTTGGAATTCCCAACCTGACTATTTTTAAACCAAAACTTGAATCTGTATTTCTTTAAGATATGAGTATTTTATTAAATTATACTCGATACGAAACTGGTACCTGCTTGTTTAACTTGTTTTGTAACTTAGTAATTAGGAATCCCCAAGGCTAGGTAGGGTGATACTGTACAACGTTGTTTACCCTTTCAAAATTATATTAGTCAGTAGTATGTTTGTAGTTACATATTTTTCAACTCGATTTCATCTCTTATCTTTTACGCCCGTGTCATATTACCGCGCGGAATCGAATTTTCGGAGCCGCAACTCGAGGTCCGCAGCGCGTCCGCGACAGTTTCGCATCTGTTCCGCATCCCGTACAACGGACAACGTCATTGCGAAATTCTTGCGGCACCGAACCTACGTTACCGCGCGGTAATGTGAGAGCGCTCTTATCTTTCTATTTTATGCGATCGCGTAATCTTTTTTCAAAAGACCATTTCATCTCTTAAAAGTAGGTACCTACAAGACTTAAGAGATTAACATTTGTGTAATTGCAAGTACCTGCTGATCCACGGTAATTAATGCTTGAAATGTATGTAATGACGATTTGCGAAAGACTGCTGGCAGATGCTGGATGCGGCAAGCTGAAGACAGGGCGCTATGGCGCTCATTAGGAGAGGCCTATATCCAGCAGTGGACTGATATAGGCTGATGATGATGATGATGTTGACATACATTACATGCCTACCTTGTTCAGCTTTTATGCGCTCCGGTGTACGGTATGGTTCTTTGGGTAGCAAATAAATGTAGTTAACAACCAAATATCATGATTCTGGGTTAACGGGAAGTACCCTATAGGTTTAGTGTGCATTACATTGTACCTTAGAAAATTAAAAAAAAATTGACATAAGCGGCTGTAACTTTTGATTGCGTTCATTTAGAAGTTTGAGGCTCCAAGAGGTTATGAACCTGAGTAAATGATGTGAATTTCAACTTGATACCCCCACGCCTTTCCGAGAAAAGAGGGTTGACAGACGAACAGACGGACAGCAAAGTGATCCTGTAAGGGTTCCTTTTTTCCTTTAGAGGTACGGAACCCTAAAAACTAAGGGAGTTCTATCATATGTCGAAGGGCAACCTGATCAACAAAGTGATTGCTGAAGAATTTCAGCTATTTCTTTAGTGATAGATTTAAAAATTGCACTAACTGCATTAACTTTAAATGCTGTATTTTATACATGTAATTTATTTTCGAAGTATTCCGGGTTCGTCTTTGCTTCGACCCAAACTGGTCCGAACACGGAAGACAAAGTTTATTCTGAATAAAGGCTATTTTTATTTTATTTTATCGCATAACAATTTCAGCTATGCCAAGTTCGGTGCCGATGATAATTGACATTATTCTACAGGTATAAAACAGCCGAGACGAAACCTGGGAGCCTCCTTCACACCTGTGCAGCCCTCCGAAAGGCGGTGCGTACTGTTTCAGATCCCCGCTATACGTACAGAGCACCCATAGACCAGTACGGAAGACCGCCGCACTTTGTAGTTCAGCATATCATAAAATCTGCCCAGCATAGCTCTAGCAAGCCCGGATAGGATACTTTATAATAGTCTGGTAGATTTTTGAGATATTGCAAATTCTCTTGCAAATAAATTTTGACCGCCATTATTATTTTGAAATCAATGATAACAATGGAATGGGTGGCATAAGGCAAAATTGAAAATAATTTTACATTATCAAAATCTTTGTTTATTTTATTTGATATTTTGCTTTATGAATTGCCAATTTCATTGAAATTATCGATTTTTTCGAAATATACGTCAAAATTTATCTGCAAGCAACCATCTACTTAATCTCCTAAAAGTGCTTGAAAATGGCATTTGTTTTATAATTACCTACCTTAATTTAGTGTTATAATTTTAAGTGTTAGTTTTTTAATTGAATGAATTTTTTGACAGATAGTTTTTATGTTTATTATTTATTTTATATTTCATTATAGTAGTCACTAGCCAAACTCGATGTAGAATGTTTGTAAACAAACACTTAGCCTAGCCACAATTTTTATTTTCAAAGTTCTCATTAGCCAAACTTTAGATTTTAGTTCTGATCGTGGTATTGTAAGGTATTAAATAAGTAGATTTATATGAAAATGAATCCATACAAAAATGATTGGTTTTTCATTCAGAAACAGAACACCCGCCATCTTGACGACAGGTTGGCGGCTCACTCTATTTTTGAAATATCTCTGCATTCAAAGAGGTACTTTTATTTTTGTTATGGGTAGATTTAGGTAGAATTAAGGTAGATTCGACCCACATTTATTGTTTGTTGATTCGCAACATTACACCCGCCATTCTGATGCACACTAAAGTTCACTCGGTTGCCGCGTCTATTTATAGGCACGCAATTTACATTACTTGTCGATTTGAGATCCTTCCTTCCATAATTTTTTTTTACAATTATATCTGAAACTCACTAGCGGCGTAAGGGGGGGGGCGGAGGGGCGGTCCGCCCCGGGTACCGAGCTCCAAGGGGTGCCATCTCGGCACCCCTCGCGCCGTTGGCACTTCAAATCCGAATCCGAAGGGGTGATACCGAAAACTCTGCGTGTGAGTTTTCGGTATCACCTCTACAAATACCACATATAAAAAAATTGCGGCTCGCTTCGCTCGCCGTTGTTTTTTATTATAATTGCAAAATAAATACTTGAATAGATACTTTAAAATCGGGTGTAGAAAGTTTGGCTAGCAGAGATCGCTCAAACCGATAAGACATTGTACATACAACTTTATCTGTATTATTCTTTCCCTGCCCTGTGTAACTATTTTATTTGATGTGCAATAATGAGTAATTGCTTTGTACTGTGCTTTATTTTGTTGTAAATTGTAAAAAATATCTTTTCTCATTCATTGTCATAGCTTACTTTTTTTGCTAAGTATGCCTCACCAATTTCAAAACAGGTTGTGGCTCACTCCACTCGGTGATCTTTATTTTGTATTTGTTTCATAACAATCTTCGCAGCCGCCGCAATTTCTCCAAACGTTTCAGGGCTCGCTGTTATTAATTTTTTCATACTCTCCTTAACTTGTTTGTGATCGATCACTCAAAAAAGTAACAAAAATTTCGGCGGCTCGCTACGCTCGCCGGTTTGTTTTTACCTTTGTTGTTGATCGCCGAAAGAAAATTTCGTCGTGGTTTTAGAATACTTGTTTTTGCTAACCTCATCGAACTCCAAAATTACCTATTGTGGTTCGCTCCACTAGCCGTAGTTATTGATAAATTTATTTTTTAAATTATAGGTCACCTTTAAATTCACATATTTAATATTAATAGGGACACAATTAAGTCAATTATTAAGGTCACATAAGACATACTTAGTTACTTTTCACCTAACATCCGAAAATCCAAAAAAATATCGCGGCTCGCTTCGCTCGCCGTTACTTATAATTCCTGTTGTTAGAAATTAACTCCCGCACTGCGGATAGTCAACCGATCCGCACTGCGGATAGTCAACCGACCCGCACTGCGGAAAGTCAACCGACCCCCAAGGGGGGGGGGGGGCTTGGTAGAAAAACGCCCCGGGTGCCAGTCCACGCTACGCCGCCACTGCTGAAACTCTACCAAGCAAATATGTTATTATGTAGCTAATTGCGTCGTGGTTTGTTTAAAAACATTCAAAATCGAGTTTGGCTAGCGTATAATTTAACGAGATAATATAGTGACTTAGGTTTTATTCAGAATTATTAAATGAACATGTCTTATTTCCGTGACGTTTTCTGTTTCCTTTTTCCCTTTTGAATTTTTCAACTTCTACGCACACATTCGGTAGGTACTCTTGCGTAAGTACATAGATTAGAAAGATAGGTACCCTACACCAATTTTAAAATCTGGATACGCTATGTATATTTTTTTTTGTTTGTTTTACAAAACCCTAGGAATATTGATGGAAAATATTTAACGATATCGGTATCATCGAAACAAAGCACAGAAGCTCGAAACAATGTTAGATTTTGAAAGCTTTCATTCATGATTTAATTGAGCTCCCGTTCGTTTTCGAATTCAAATTTAATCAGTTTTGGCTGCACATGTGGGATTATGCGTTGTTGAAGTGTGTGTTTTGTTTTCAGTGATTAACCTTCCTGTGTTTTCTGGTATTGTTATCAGTTTTTGTAAATTTTTCATTCATAAGTTTTTGTTGACATAAAATATCTGGAATTCTAAATCGGAGTAAGATATTAAATAAAAAACCAAAGATAAGAGAGAAGAGAGACATTTAATTTACAAGCTATTATCCAAACTTCACGTTTTACGTACGTAGGTAGGTAGAGGTACTTTGAAACACGCTTACACAAAAAACCTGTTTTATGTAAGTAAACTAAACAATTTCGTGTTCAATGATAGCCAGATTTTAAATTGTTTTAATAATTAAAGACTTGAGGAACCGGTTCTCTCAACCTCAGTTTATTAAAAATTTTGATTCATTGTTCATCTTACGTCGTCATTAGAGCCATTGAGAGACTGGCTTATTCCACTAATCCCCGTTGACAATCCCCGTCAACGGGGATAAGTGAACTTTTTGTTCATTATTCCCCGTTGACGCCGATGCGAGCTCGTAATGGGGATTAGTGAACTAAAAAGTTCATTAATCCCCATTGTGTTAAAAATAAAATACTAATATTTATAAGAATCACGTTTATATTTATTTATAAGGTAAGGACTCGCTGTTGTTGATCCTTGAGGTGTGTCGCAGATCAAAGGCACACAGCTGACATCCAGCACAAAAATTTACATTTTGAATATGGGCTTCTTATCATCTTAATCATTTTATGAGTTATTTTTTACGTGAATTTGACGGCATCAGATGATCTACGCGGGCCGCTCGTTTGAAGCTTGTATGAAGCTATTTTGTCACTATATAATGTGTTTATTTGCATTATTTTTCTGGTTCGTTCTGGGTGGTAGCAGTATCGTATTTAATCTAATGGTTACAGACCAAGCGAGCGAGAGCGAACGAATGCAAACGAGTGGGATTCGTTCGTTCCATTTTGCTTTGATGTAGCGACAGCCGCTGGAGCACGGCCGAAGGCGAATGAAGGGCCCTTGTTTGGGTTCGCTTGCTTTCGCAATGACGTCCACACTGGTTCTTTTGCGTTCGTTCGTTAGCCTTCGCTCGCTCTCGCTCGCTTGGTCTGTACTCGGCATTAGAAGAGTGACAGCAGCGCTTTTTTACTCTATGTCCTTATTGGTAATCGTTTGGACAAACATCCAAACCATCTCGCACCTCTACGATTGTTCGTCGCAGGTTGGCGCGAGATTCATTTTTTTTGTGGTTTATATTTCTTCTGCGATCCAAGCAATAAAACTAGCGATTAAGTAATTTGCCGCAAATTGCAAATAATTTTCTATGAACGTATGATAAAATCAACTTTGATTCATTTGTATTTTGGGGGGATTTGGGAAAATGTAGATTTTTAGCACAAAATTTCGTATTTTCCCAAATGCTCCAAAATTCCAGTGAATCGAAGTTTGTTTTATAATGAGTTCATAGAAAATGGTTTACGATTTGCGGCAAAAATTTTAAACCACAAAAATATTTGAATCTCGCGTCAATCCGCGACGAACCACATGAGGTCGTCCATTAAAACGTGATGGTTTTTTTGCAACTTTTATACTTCTCCGCCTTGGTTGGTTTGAGACTCCCCCCACCCAAAATCACGTTTCTTTTTAGTAGATACAACAATGTCTATAAAAAAAAACTCAATACAGGTTTAATGTAATTGAGCACCACTACGATAAAAATGTCTAAATAAAGATATTACGTGTATTTTTATTGACTTAAGGCCCCCTTGTCATGAAATATCACAAGGCCCCCTTGTGGTTCGAAAAGGGACTCTGACACTCTTCGCAAAGGATCTGGCACCCAGTAGGTATACCCATTCACGTAGGTATAGGTTCCTCCTCCAATAAACATACATGATGTTTATTAAAAAGTTTATAGATATAATATATAGATATAAGTTTAAGTAGGTAAATATTTTGTCAGGAACATAATTACGTAACTACCATATTATTATCCTGAAAGCCCTGTAAGGGCTGTTTTGTTCTTTATTATAGGTTTATAACTTCAGGTTTTTAAATAAAAAATAAATAAATAAGGTAATGTAATCGTAACTGGTAGTAGTAGTAACTAAGAATATGGAATTTAACCCAGAAGATTTTTTTATTCATGTTTTTACTCTTACGCTGTTATTTCTCTAGGACGTCCATCAATCGTGTTATTAACAAACCTACTGCTAATTATTCCGTGGCCACGGAAAAACCAAAGTGTCTCATGCACATACGGTAAAAAATGTTTTTGTGAAAATAGACTTTGTAGTCTGATGGTTAAAGTCGCTTGTTTAATGCTTTGCGAGTTACCTAGGTATAAGTTCAAGGAGATGTTTACGGTCATAAGCCTCAGTCAAGTGTTGTGTTGCGGACCTACTGTGTCTAAATAAAGTTTTAAAATGGTTTAAAACTACAAAATAAAGTGACTTACTGAGATAGAAAGCGTACGGGAACTGAATGAATGGTCAGAAATTGAATCAAGAGGAATTCTTTCAATATGGACTGCCCAAAGATTTTAAGTGAGTATTTAAAGCAAGTATTTTATGATTGCATGTAGAAATCAACGCAACGAGTCCGTTACGCGGATGTATGTCGGTAGTTATAATAATAAGCCTGTTGTTGTTTCTCTGCTTTGGTATTGTATTTGTTTAACATTTGCTAGTGGTCTTCAGGGACCCCTTTTTTGGGTAAAGGCCTCCCCCAGCTTGGCCCATTTATCTCGGTCTTCTGCAACGTTCATCCAGTTCTTTCCGGTTGCGTTTGGATGATTTATTCAGTTCATAGTTTTTTGTCGGTTGTTACTTTAATAATAAATTATAGTTTCTACCTGCGGATTCGCAAGCATTTTTCTCAGGATAAAAATTAACCAGCAATTTATTCCAAGGTTTTTATTTATTATAGTACTCTGGGTAATTTCTAAGAAATTGATAAATGCCAAAAATTTACGATCTCGACGGGATTCGAACCCGCGCCTTCAGCGCAGGGTTGCTCTTTTTCCAACTAAGCTACGTGATCAGAAGTGGGAATTTATGCCAGGAAATTTTAATTTTTCGCGTGAAGAATTAAAAGAAATACAGGGTACAATTTTACAATTACATGTGTTCTAATCCAAAAGATTTTTTTCATCCTATTCGTTATTTTACACGCACTGTAGCATTACAAAAAAAAAGACAAATCATGTATGTTTCTGTATGTTAACTTGAACATTTTTATGTCGACTAAATTAATAGGTATGTAATGTAAAACATTTATTTTTATAAATAAGAACTAACTCGCAAAGTTGCTTCATGTAGATACTACCATAAATTGTTGAACAAAAGTTGACCCCCTGGGTAAGGTAAAATAAGAAAAATATATCAAAACTCCAAACATTTACCAATTTTTGATTATTTCCAGGTATTGCCATCAGCTTATTGCTCGCAATGGACACAGCCAACTCACAAAACGCATTCCCTGATTACGTTCCGAATCCAGACCGCATATATTTTGGCGATGACCGGCCAAGACTACCACAGCCGTTGGCCATTCAACCACAGTTGGTCAACACGGCCAACCAGCAAGTAATCACCAAACTGTTCCCGACTAACCAGATAAACCAACCAGCGAGTGATGGTGAAGTACAGACCAGGAACACAGATGGGACGAGGTCAAGGGAATTAATAAGGTTTGATGAGACGGCCACTGCACTGACTAATTTCAGTATTAATCTGATGAAGGTAAGAGCAAAAAGCACATTAATCAAACAATACAATAAAAAAAACTGATAAGTTCTCCGTTAAAAAGTTTTTGCAAAAAGAATCTAAATCCAAAAATTCTTTATATCCATAAATACAAAAATGTACGTTTAGAAAAAGTACAATCTGACTGACATGGAAATAAAGTGGTATTTTTGCTTTCAAAACTCAAAACTCAAATAATATCCTGTTGACTTTAGTAATTTTGTAATTTCATGTATGAATTTTAGTTACGTTAGGTTATAACGAAAACCGACAACAATAACATCAAACTACAAGGCAACGCAAGGTTACCCATAAAACCAAGAACAAAAACATTAACGGCGCATAGATAGATGAAAGGTTTCCCAATGAAAGCTGGATATCATTTTTGTGCGACTGTCGAAATTAAAATCTCAGAGAGTCAACTAATTTATTTTTTAAATTTAGAAACGACTCACCTACACCAATTTGCTCATAGTCAGAGGACTGATCGCAGATGAGGATTTTTTTTTATAATGCTGGACAATTCACACAGCATTATCTAGCCCCAAGCTAAGCAGAGCTTGTGTCATGGGTAATGGGTACTAGATAACTGATATACATAATACAATACATTACATAGATAGATATTTTTTATTATACATAGAAAACGACCAGAACACCCGGAACAAATCTGCAGATCGTACAAATATTTGTCCTAAGGCGGGAATCGAACCCGCATCCTCCTGCATCGCAGGTGGACCTTCGCCCATCGCGCCACAGAGGTCATCAACGTCAGAATTGAACACAAGAAATTACATAAAATCTCAGACAGTCAATTAATTTGTTATTAATTTAACATTCCTTCTAAAAGTTGTTCATGTTATTTTATGTGTTTTTTTGCAGCAAGTAAGCCAGCAATCGCAAGGGAACACCGTAGTGTCTCCATACTCCATAGCAACAGTGTTGGCACTCATACAGCAAGGGGCTACTGGAGCAACCTTGGACCAGCTGACAGCAGCGCTGCAGATGAGCCCACCGACATCCGCTGCGTCGTACAAGACCAGAACTGATGATATACAGGTATTTGTTCCTTTTAGGACAAAGTGGACTTTGAACCCAAGAGTTATGTTAAACCATAAAAATTTGGAGGAATTGATTTGAATCCTCTTTTAAATCTTTTAAACTTCCAAAATTTTTGAATACTTTCCATTGGAAAAACATGGAGTATTCCTTTAGAGGCTCCTCAGTTACGGCGTCCAGGATGTCTATCTTGAACGCTATTTATATCATACCGGCTTCGCACGGGTATATTCTATCGCCAATGTTCATCAGGGATAATGTAGAATTCAAATGGTAAAACAATTTTTTCAATCGTTCCAGTAGTTTTGGAGCTTATTCTATTCAAACAAACAAATCTGGCCTCACTAAGTTACATATTTCACATGTCTCGTGTGTACACCTATCAAATTTTACGCAAATCGGATCAACTGGACAGTTATGCTCAAAGTAACTATTTCACATACATCATAAGCTAAATCACCTAAGCTAGACACAGAACTTCGTTCAATTAATTATGAAGAAGCCGATCATGTTTTCCTTATCGTCTTTTCCTCAAGTCTATGGAATTACGGTTAAATGGAAAAATATGTTTGTTTTTGCCAAGATAAGTCATTGAAGTTCTATTGAATTATTTGCGTCCGGTTTTAACGAAGTTATCCGCTACGTCATTTGTGATGCAATCTAGACCAACTTCATCTTTGCAACATGACGATTGCACTAAAGGGTCTGGAGTTTTACTACTGCTGAAGACTAGGATCTTTAGCTTTTGCTTGAACTATCAGAAATCCAAATACAAGGCTTCATGAAGACGTATCGACCTTTTTCAGAAGCGCAACTCCCGCAACATCCTGCGAACTGCCAACAACATCTTCCTAGCGAACGGCTTCAACTTGAACCCCGCCTTTAGGGCCACTGCTCTCAGAGACTTCCGTACTGACGTCACCCCCACCAACTTTGCAGCTGCGGCGCAAACAGCACAAGAGATAAACAACTGGGTGGCTGCGAGCACTGATAATAATATACAGAACTTGTTATCTCCAGGTAAGCTCGATTATCATTCATTGTATTTCAAAAGCAGCAGTTAATCAAAGCTGGAGCGATCGATTTTTCTTTTTTCATTGAAATAACTACGCTCTGGGATGAACAGGACCAAAAAAGCAAAAAAAAACATGGCGAATGTTTTAATTAACAGAGTATTTTTATTGGATAGAGTAGTATAAATGGAAAATACTTGTTGCAGATTCTTTAAGTTCAAACACACAGATGATTCTAGTCAACGCGATTTACTTCAAGGGCCTCTGGGAGATACCCTTCAGAAGGCAAGCCACATCCCCTGGAGAGTTCCACCTCAGCAATAGAACTGTGAAGAAGGCCCAGTTTATGCATACGAGGCGTTACTTCAAGACGGGGGTGGATCCTTATACTGGGGCTAAAGTTATCGTGCTACCTTTTGAGGTAAGTTTAAATTTCTAGCTTCTAAGGGTCATCTGAGACGCAAAGCGACGACGCAACGCTGCACGCACAGGGGCTACCATACGACGCCATTTTGTGAAAAGGATAGGCAAAGGATTTCGCGTTCATACGAGCAGGACAGAGCCTGAGCCCGTGAGCAAAAGTCAAGTGCAAAAATCAAGATCTCTTCTAATTAAAAGAGTGCCTACTGTTCAAGTAATCAAATATTAATTTTAACGAATCTGTTACTCTGCCATTGCTTTATTTTTCAATATAAAAATCAAGTCCGTAAGTCATATTGGTTCGGAGAAGAAGGCAAATATTTATCATAAATTGAGATATATATTTTTTTCATCAAACATATGCAACTAATCAAAAAAACGCTTGGCGCTTTTGTTAGTATATTAGGTATAGGAGTAGGCACCTATAAGATTTCTAGATTTCATTTTTGAACAGCAGTAGGATCTCAAAGACCATGGAAATGTTGTTTTTTTTTCGAAATACCAGCCGAAGATAGAGATTCAAAATATTTATTTATATATTTATTTAAAATATTGTACACTTATCCTTACAGGCACCCCTAATGCGATAGTGTACATAGCTTAATAATTATATTGAAAAGGAGAGTCACAATCATAATTTAAAAATAGTAATTAATTCATTATAAACCTAATTTAACCTAGCATTATACAGTACCAAAACAGAAAAAACAAAAACAAAAATATAACTTTATTCTACGAAAACTTAATAATGTCACAATTTTTTATTTTTTTATTTCAATTTTTTTTTGTGGAGGAGTTTGGATAATGACTTTGTTACTTTATAATATTTACCAATTCATTGATTTTGGATGTGATTACGATGATAAAAATTTATGTATATTTGCATGAATCAGTTGAGCTAGCTATAGATTGTATGAAACAATCTGCAGTTAGCTCAGCCGTTTCCATTGTAAATACTAGTTATTATTTTTTTTATTACTGTAAGGATGTTATCTATTTATTTGCTAACAAATGTAATTTACTTCCACAGCGCGAAGAGTATTATCTCATGATAATACTGCCTCATTCCCTGGTCACCGTGGCAGATACTCTCTCCACGCTAACGGTCTCACAGCTGGAGGACTACCTGAACTTCCCCCATCTGGAGACAGATCTGGAGCTGCCCAGGTTCTCGATCAAGGCTGACACGAATCTGAGAACCGTGCTACAGCAAGTAAGTATCTATCTATGCTACTAATATTATAAAGCCGTTAGTTTGTGAACCCACAAATTTATTTCGTAGCATAAGATCTCCAAAACTACTGAACAGATCCAGTTGAAATATTCACTTATTAATAACTAGCCTGAAATAGAGAAATACAATTTATTGATACAACCAATTTACAAGTCCTGTTTCACGTATTAAGAACACAGTCTTATTTAAGTAAAGGGTCACGTTGCGCAATTTGCTCAACTGAGTTGCGCAATTGAGTTTGCAGTGCAAACTTGCACAAAGAGGACCTCGCGGTATTTTCGGTATAATAAGTAGATATATTATACCTGCGCGAAGATGCGGGTATAATATACAGAAAACTAGTTCTGAGGCCCTAGTACGACTTGAATGCATTATCTTTCGAATACTTCCATCGAATTCGAGTCCTTCCTATACATTTAGCGCCTTGTAGCGCCCCTACCGGATCGAGAGGATTCTCGATCCGGTAGGGGTGGGGCTCTTATCGTAGTTTGACAACGATACAATCGTTTCGTACAAGCTCGATGATAGTTTTCGACTGATTTTGAGTGATTTGTTGCACTTTGACATGGCAGCGGCTGTCGCGTTTGCGATGATGTAAAAGTAAGTAGATAGAGCCTAGTTTGCAGATATGGATGAAGTTGCTATCCCCCCTAGCACGGGGATTGTTGTCTAGGGTAGAATAGACAATAATGACATTGCATCACCATACATTGCGTACATTATTGATGTTGAAAGAATGCATTTCAAATAATTTACGCATTTGATGCCGAAGTGACGTAGTTTTTCTCTATTCTACCCTAGATAACAATCCCCGTTATCCCCGTGCTAGGGGGGCAGGGATAGGTTTACTCTGTGTTATATTAACACATAGACTACTTTTGATCCCTAAAAAGTGCAGTGTCCCGATAGGATGACCCAGGAAATAGAAAAATTGGTGAAGTTTAAGTTTGGTTGTAATAATGAATTTGTCTCCAGAACAACTGGTATTCTTTTGAAATTGTATTTATGGTTATTTATTATTACGCCTGAGATTTTATAATCAAGATACTTATCCGTGTGCTAAGCCGAGGGCAGCGGCTAGTCATCAATATTATAATATACCTGAGTACGAGCATTATTAGAAAAAGTACTTTTAGCACTATAACATTAACATACAATTTGGTACATGTTGTTTTAATTTCCTGTTGTTTAGACATGACATATCATTTATTTACTACTACAACACAAGATACATTTACAATTTTTAAATAAATATCATATTCATCAAACAATAACAATAATGTAAAAAAAAAGTGTGTTTCGGTTTTAACGGTCACGAACTGACACAATATTTAGGCAATAAAACCTTGTTGCATTTAAATATGTAATATCATCATCTTCCCACTCGTATCTCTATAACAATGATTTCTGTTTTCAGTTGGGTATATCCAAGATCTTCGGCAACGCTGAGCTCTCGAACATCGGAACCTACCAAGACACGAAGTCACCTCAAGTCTCCGAAGCAGTCCACTCTGCGGCCCTCAAGATCGACGAGGAAGGTGGCTCTGCGTCTGCAGCAACCGCCTTCTCAGTTGTCGCTTTGTCGAATGACTCTCCATCAGTAGTATTCAAGGCTAATAGACCATTTGTAGCTGTACTTTGGGACGGAAGAACTAAATTGCCTCTTTTTGTCGCTAAGATTGAAGATCCTACTGTTTAGTACCTAAACTTAAATCTTAGGTTAATAATTTCAGACTGGCTGTTTGTCTAGATGTTTCACAGACATGATGACGGTCGAGCGGCGATGGTCAAGTACCCCGTAGCATAACTCCGCTGCAAGATCATAGCATAGCGGAACTGCAGTAGTTTCGCTTTGACTTGTCCGTTATAAAAGCGAAACAGAGTCGAAAATGGCTGTTCTAATGCATAAATTTTACTATAATTCTATCTTTTTCCGTGCGATTTCTACAATCTGCTTGGACGCCAGCTACATCTCCGGGCTTGGTCCGCCATTTCGCTACAATACTGCATTTATTTCGCATGTATCTTGTGGCAGTCGATAATTTATATCGCGCTACTCGAACGCCGACACATGTAGTAATGTTGCGCAGCGGAACTCGCTTTGCGGTTTCGCTGCTATGATTTCGGGGTGGAGATGTGCTACGGACCTCATCGAATTACTATGTAACTGCACCATGACGTTTAGTTCCAAGTACAAATACTCAAAAGCCACAGTTAAGTGTTATAATAATTTTAATAAATAAAAACATTATCTCCTAATACCCTGTTTGTTTACATTTTTTTCTTAAACCTCTTAAATGTGTTAATCACTGGGTCGTCAGCGAATGTTCTGAATTCTCCGTTGTAGTAACCCTCGATTTCTTCGAGGGATTTTCCTTCTGTTTCTGGCATGAAGAAGTAAAGGTAGGCAGTGCCGACGAAGCCGAATGCAGCGTAGACTGCGAAGGCTCCCCAGAGTTGGAAGTTTGTTTCTAAGTTAATGAAAGTCTTGGAGCCAAGGAACATGACTACGTAGTTCCATGCGGCTGCGAAGCCTTGGGCTGATGCGCGGCTCCTAAATGAAAAATATTACGTCAGTAAAAGTATACTAGGTTGGTTGATGAATGTTGTTAGTTACTGTTATTATTTACGTAAGGGAAGGCTTTTTTCAATTCCGCTTTTGTATAATATGATTAATATCTAAGGTTTTTTTTGTTATAGTGCTAACCCGCACTCTGGGTATCTCTAAGAGACTATGATTAATATCGTTATCATCATAATCTACAGCCATTTTTTAGGTACCTGATGCCTTTAGTTGTGCTGGTGGAACAAGTTTCAAACAGGACAAGTTAAGAACTCAACTATTGCAGTAAACGATATTATAAAAATATTAAAATCGGGTTTTTGATAGCATGTTTCATTATGGTGAGTCTACAACTCAAAAAGGTTGTGAAATCAAACAATGCGTGCGATGGTTTTGTAGGTGGACCATTATGTAGGTCTGAACATGCTAAAGGAAATTTAAGATCTCCAAGGAATCACCTGAAAGGGAACACTTCTCCCAGCAGCACCCAGGCCAGGTTACATCCAGAGAACACGGCGAGGAAGTAGAAGAAGATCAGTGGGACCACGCTACTCTCAGTCGGGAATGTGCTGGTGTCATATGAGAACACTGTGTCTGGCACGTACAGCTTTGCATACACGCTAATTGCTGAAATAAAATATAAATTAAATAAGTTCCCAAAAATTTACGATTTCGGCAGAACTCGAACCTGCGCCCCACCCTCAGTACGGGTATGCCCCGTAGTGAGAAACTTATTTCAACGTAGACCTTCGTAGCACTTACTACGGTGCTACGACAAACCGGCGGCATGGCATACAAAAGATTT
The DNA here is from genome assembly GCA_947086465.1 of Eupithecia exiguata. Lineage (NCBI taxonomy): Eukaryota > Metazoa > Arthropoda > Insecta > Lepidoptera > Geometridae > Eupithecia > Eupithecia exiguata. The sequence continues at coordinate 5,097,537 of OX352246.1, forward strand.
CAACGAGCACCATTTTAAAAAAATAGTTCAAAAACTTATTACATTAGTAAAGGTACACATCATCATCATCATGATGTGAATAATAATAATAATAGTAATTTTCTAATAATTTAATTATTATATTTATAAAGGTACACACGACGTGCAAAATTACCTGTACACGAGAGAGCAGTCCCGAACATAGCAGTGACCCCCAGTTTCCGCTTGCCTGCCAGTTTGATGATGCCGATGATGACTACCGCAGCCAGGAACAGTATGACGCCCACCATGAGCTGCGGTACCATCGAGAAACAATTAGAAGCAGTATTAATTGAAAGTCATTGTAATGTTACATTGATAGCTGAGCTATTTTGCAATAAGAATTTATAAATATAGGTAGGTATCTAACTGACACACTAATTAGATTTTTTTAGGAGACAAGCCTATTGAGTAGTATACCTTTAGAACAATTTCGATCATTAACAAAGTGTAATTAACAAACTAACTAAAAAAATTACGCAATAACTAAATTCGACACTGTCTGATAAAGACACATCAGCCACAGGCTGCTCGTCTATTAATAAATAAATAGTTTTTCAAATTACTGCTAAAGCTACTCGACTGTTGTTACTTTGTTTTAAATTATTTACTTTATTTCTAAGATGCCATATCTGGGTAAAACTCTCCTACAGAAAGTTTATCAAGTACCTAGTAAAAGATCATCTATTAATTACGATACCCGCTGATATTTTTCTTCCGAAAAAACGGATTATCCACTAACCACAATATTTTTAGGGTCCCCAGACATGCCTAGCGCCCCACACACGTTCACCATGTTAGGCCGGATGGGAGATAGGCCACTCATCACGAAGAACATAAAGTACGCCATCACGAGGGTCAATGGCCTCAGGGTTTCCTTGCACAGCATCACCAAGTTGAACTTGAGGAAGAATCTGGAATAGGATGTGGATGTTGTAATTTGATTGCTACTCAATAGGCTTGTCTCCTAAAAAAATCTAATTAGTGTGTCAGTTAGATACACCACCTATGTACCTTATTTACATGAATTTGATGCAATAAATTTAACTTTACTTTAGTTAGATTATCAAAATATTGGACACGTATTTTATTACAACTAGACAGCGCGGTAGTTTGGTTGACGTCACAAAGTTGTTAAAAAGTGTCGCTCGGCGTGACTTCATGCGGAACATTAACTGGCTATATCTTCATGATTTTTTGTTTAATTGACAAAAGAAAAAAAAAACGTGTCCAATATCGTCTAATAATTTAAATGACGGACTAATCCATTTTTTTTGGTCTCTAGCCTATTGAACGAAAGTTTATAGTAAGTAAATATATATAGTAAAGTACACGAAAACATGTATTCGTGAATCATTCATAGTTTTTCGCCACTCACTCATTGGTCAACATCTCACCCATAAAGTGTGTACAAGTTTAAATCTATGAAAATATTATCAATCATTTTTATCGGTAGCACTAAATGATAGACTTTGGAACTACTAGGTAGGATCTATGAACGAAATCTAATCTTGACCAACTCAAGAACAATTCCTTGAAGATATATTTGAGGTCGACGTATGGAAAAAACCAAACAGATACAAATCCAGGAAAACAATCGTTTTTATCAGCTAGTTGCCAAACAAGTTTTAGGAAACAATATACAATTCATTGTAAACAGGTACACTATATATACCACTAAAATCATATAATTATATATACCATAGTAGGTATGTATGTCTTAATTCAAGGTTATTATTCTCTTTGTCACAGATGAGTGAGATGGGTGGCCTAAATAGCGAATTGATCTTATCAATCGAAAGACAAAGATGTCTAACGCAATTTGATGCAGCGGTTAATTCTCCTATAGATGGAACATGCATATAGTCTAAAGTCTCGTTAAAACTTCGATCAAAAATAAGGAGTTCGCGGCCTCCCCCGTAGATACCTAGAGCCTTACAAAAATGTCACTAAAAATTGGGTTCGTTTTGTTTTGACGCAGACAGTTTGCGCAGAGCCTGACAAGTTTTTTCCATACGGAACAAGAGATTGGTGGAGTCGAATTCATTTTATTTTATTTTGTAAGTAGGTAGGTACCTACCTGAGAATTATATACCTACCTACTCAGTTTATTTTCTATAAGGATTAATTAACAGAATTCAGGTAAAGATAACGAATCATTTATTGATGAAACTATAAATTGGTGTCTCAACAGTAGGTATTTATACAAAAGGGTCATTTCAGACATACAATAATTTAAACTTACAATACAATTTCAGGCAGGCACTCTAGATTAAAAAGAACTGGTTCCTGTCTGCGGCTTTGCACGATTTTTTTTTCGGGAAAAAAATAAACGTTTTATAAATTCATACTTCTGGTAGGTAGGTAAGAACCTAGTCTTTCTTTTATTAGAGAGTCTACGCAAATGAAATTTTAGGGCGGGCCAACTAGTTATTTTAAAAATCATCAACTAGTAATATTAAATTTATTTTTATGAAAAATATATTAATACATACTATAAATGAAAAAAAAATTTAGAAGAAATAGCCTCTCCATTAATCAATTTAGAACAAATTTAATATTTTAACGTAGGCAAACCAAAGAACAATATTTTATGCTGATTTCACAAGTATATGACTCACATCTCAATATACGGGTACAAAATATATTTAAACTTACTGAAAATAAGAAATTCCATCCTTTTTCAGCACTTTGGACGAGTGATTCTTGCATTTTTTGTACGAGCACTTACCCATGCTTTTTGTCTGAACGCTAAAATGACACTAGTTGAAAAGCTTTCCTAACATGTCAAAATGTTCCTCTTTTGCTACTGAAGGTTGTGGGCTGCGCATTGTGAATCTAAGGGGGGCCGGCGAAGCCGGAAATTTTTGATCGAAGCGTTAAAACTTAAAAATGGCTTGACCGATTTGAATATTTTCTTGTTACGTTTGCTGTATGTAATACAGGGGTAATAAATAAAAAAGTTACGAAAAAATTTGGTGATAATAAGTTGACGGGGTGGTGAGGTGGTGGATTATTATTATTATATTACTAGCAGCGCCTCGCGGTTTCACCCGCGTAGTTCCCGTTCCCGTAGGAATTTCGGGATAATAAGTAGCCTATGTCCTATTCCAGACTATAATCTATCTCTGTGTCAAATTTCATACAGATCCGTTTTGCCGTTCTGGCAAGATAAAGGAACAAACATCCATCCATCTATCTATCCATCCATCCATCTAAACTTTCACGTTTATAATATTAGTGAGATAATGTGCTGTGAAGTTTTGTACGTACCTTAGTACAAAATAATATCATACCGGGTGTATCAAAATGCCTTACATTTTGATACACCCGGTATGATATTCTTTTGTACCAAACTTTCATGGCTTCGATCACAGAACACGGAAAAATACGAAAACCCAACTTGCGCACATGCATGTCATGCCTTGTCATTTCATTTCATTATTTTACGAAAACTAAAAGTCGGGATTTTTTCCTCGGTTTCATGACCAGGTGTTGAAAACGAGGACTGAATGTTTCGTTCTTACTTTTTGTTACACCCTGTATATAATATGTATATTGATATAAAACAATATTAACTTACTTTTTGATAAAGTTCATAGTCTTGTGCTCGCACTCTCCATCATGTCTAATCTTCTCGCATATGACGCAGCGCTGCAGCTTCCTGGAGTAGACCACGAGCTGGTCGAACTCGTCTCGCACATCCTCGGGGCTGGTCCATCCTCGGAGGTAGCACAGAGACTTGAGGGCTTCCTTCTCCTTGCCTTGCGACAGCAGCCATACTGGGGTCTCCGGAACCTGGAAGTTTACGAGTACGTTCCCTTTATTAATAGAACAGGTAGACTAGACTATACACGAGCGGTACCTACCTGTTCACTTTATAGCTTGGCTTTTTACTTTCTAAGTGAGGTTCCGGGACATGAATTAAACTGTCACAAGACAAGATAATTCGGATTTTACTATAAAAGCTATCGTAGTTTGACGAATTCATTACGGATGTAAGCGGGTTAACTACGAACCTTATTTGTGTTGGAAGAACACCAACGTTTCATCCCTTAACGAGGGACTCACTCACTCACTCACCCTGAAGAAGTCCCTCGTTAAGGGATGAAACGTTGGTGTTCTTCCAACACAAATAAGGTTCGTAGTTAACCTGCTTACATCCGTAATGAATAATTCGGATTAGTGGCATTTCATGCCCTGTTATTTTTGAGCAACCACCCAAATAATGTACGGTACGTGCGTTTATTCACTTTTTAAAAAGCACCTCAACCTTTATTTGCATCTCGTGCGTCGAGTAAAAAAAATACATTTATAGTCACAATATTTGTAGACCTCGTGCCAAACAGCGTGGCGTGAGGTCCACATACATAGTATATTGTGATCAGGTAGTACAAAACTTAATACCATAGGTATCTCAATGCATAGCTCAGTGCATAGCTTAAATTAAATGACCACAAACTTCGATTAAAGTAAAAAAGGGAGATGAGGCATTACCATCTCGAAAGTGTATGGCTCAAGTTAGGTTCAACTATCTGTAACACGGTACAGTTTTTAAGTGAGCGCTGGTAGAACGTGCCGTATCTTCCTTTTTTACTTTTATCGAAGACCACAAATCAACTTTTTCATTAGCTGGATCTTAGAGGTCTGTGGACCTATTGATTTAGTTCGATCTATTTGTATAGAGATTAAATGAAGGACATCGTGAAAATCTAAAAAAAGATAACTTATTATTAAGATAATCTTCAACAGATGCATTATCAAACTGCAATGATAAAGGGTATTCACCCATAACTGCATACAACCGATGTAAATAAACATGACCTACGGAGCTGAGACGTGGACACTTACGGTAGGCACTATGGAGAGAGCTATGCTCGGAGTTTCTCTGAAGGATAGGACTCGCAACAAATATATCCGACAGAGAAGCAAGGTTATCGACATTGCTCAAAGGATTAGCAAGCTGAAGTGGCAATTGGCTGGCCATATCTCGAGAAGAACCGACAACCGCTGGGGTAAACGTGTTCTTGAGTGGAGACCGCGACTCGGAAAACGTAGTGTAGGACGCCCTCCGACCAGGTGGCATGACGATAGGGGAGGCCTATGTCCAGCAGTGGATTAAAGGCTGATGATGATGAAGAAAACAACTTCGTGATTTATGTTTATGGTAATGTTTATGATCACGTGACATGAGGTCACGATTCTCTCGTTTAACTATAAATAGTTTTAATATTTAATTAAATTTATATGTATAGGTATATTAAAATAATTCATTAAATTTATCACTCGGTATCGGTCAATCTTCGAAAGGAAAAACGACCTTGAAGATTGGGTATACATTACAAATGAGACAAAAACTTAACAGCTATTTTGCATTTATCACACATAAGAATCACGAAAAAACCATGAATAAACCCTATTTGCGTAAAATGTTTGCGATGCCGATGGTGTCAATAATTTTGCGGTCAACGGTTATTCCGATAAGGCGATGTTCCCCTCGGAGATCTCTCACTCCGTGTAAGGAACGATACCAAGCTTAGCGCTTCGTGCGTAACTAAGATAACAAAAGACTTAGGTGGTCAGGAGGTCGACTTCAAGGTGTCATTTTCCTTAAAAATATATAAATTTGAATATCGAAGAGGCTTAACTTGAGACCAGGGTTCTTCATAGTCAAATTGGTTTCTACTGAACCCTACTATCACGCCCTGAAAGGATCAGATCTACTTACAAGTAACCCTGTATAATGAGGATGATGTTATAAGTACTTACAAAGAAAACAAACAGCATAGAAGCTAAAGGCGCGGCGAGGCAGATGAGCGCAGCCCGCCGCCAGTCCACCACGGTGCCCAGGAAGTACATAACAAACATGCCCACTGAGCTGAAGAGTTGGGTGACGGTGCAGAGGGCTCCGCGGAATGAGGGTTCACTGGGAAAATATAATCTATCATCATCAGGCCGTATAACGACGCCATCGACTCCCGCGTCATGATAATATATTGTATTGTAATTGACCTCTGTGGCGCGGTGGGCGAAAGTCCGCCTGCGACGCAAGAGGTTTGGGTTCGATTCTCGTCTCGGGATAAATATTTGTATGATCTGCAGATATTTTTAAGGGTTTTCTGGCCGTTTTCCATAAAAAATCAAAATATATTCATATCAACGTATTGAACTATATTATGTAAATCAGTTATTGTCTAGTATCCATATCACAGACTCTGCTTAGCTTGGGGCTAGATAACACGTTGAATGTTGTGTGAATTTTCCAGCATTATTGTTAATTTGTGTTCCATCAAATGTTTAAATATCTGAGTAACTACCTAACAATGGAATGAATGGAATGTTAGATCTTTTTTTTAATTCAAAAGATTTTCTTCAGTTCTCATAAATGGCCTCTTCCAATAATCAACTCAAAACCACAATTGGACAAAACTACATTCGGAGTAATAACTTGACCCATTTAAATAATCTATAAAACTATGTTTACGACATAGTTAATTCATGGCTTAGATTATTCGAATCAATCCGTGGCTGATAGATAAAGTGTTTGTCAACACCTGTAAGTACTCTATTCATACAACAGCTGATTCTAGATTTATAGCCATATAAGAGTGTATAGCAACGCGAAACGGAGTGTTGTGAGACCATCAACCAACGGCATCGTAGCGGCGGTAAAAGCCAGCATTCCTGTGGTGGTGTTCCACCACATTAATTATGAATTAGCATTGCCATTCAACGTGGTAATGTTGCCAGCATTCTGGGCACTCTACCTTCTGGTGAAGGCTTAGATTTTTAGAAGTGTAAAAACTAGGTGTAGGTAATTGTCTTATTCTGCTTTTGTAATTTCTTAACAAAAGATCTATCTTTATATTGAAGACGATGGTAATATAATCAAGAACCAACCTTATTTCCCCAACATAAGAGTTGATCGGAGCCTCCATAACTCCAGACCCAAAACCCAGCAGTCCATTGGCTATGAACAATGTTGGAAGGTTCCAGGCGTAGTACATCAGCACCCATGCTATGAGATGCGGTATGTTGACTAGGAAGTTGGCTTTCTTTCGGCCAAAGTAGTCTACGATAGGCCCTGAGACGATTGCTCCCAGGGGTTGCGTGAGGTAGGATAAGCTGCCTGGAATGTAATCATTAAATATTTATTATCAAAGAAAATTACATCAAATAATAGAACTACAGACTGTTGCAAACAATATACAGGTAGCTCTTCCGCGAGGGCTGGCGCGGCGGCAGATTTGGCCGAAGATCTCAAGAGGTGCAAATATGCAGGTCTCGACAGAGCCTACGCATTTGCTCCACTTGGAGTTGAGACCCTAGGTCCGTGGGGTACCGAGGTTCTCCGAGTTTTCAAAAATTATCTGAGGCTCTGGTCGAAGCGACACGTGACCCGAGAGCTGGTGTGGTGAGTATCTGGCGCAGCGCATCAGCATTATCATTAAATTTATATCAAAGTGCCTAGAAAATCTTTGTGCTCTAAACTGAAAGAAGTACAATAATTTAGCCATAGGTATCAACCAGGTGAATCACATCTGTAGGAGCCACATTTGTAACAATGTAGTCATTATCTTTGTTTTGAATCAATATTTTAGAATTGGCATTTTCTGTCACTTTTGTATGCTTATACGTATCACCTAAGTACAAAATTATTGTTTCCAAGATTCCTTTGTCATGAACACACTTAAGTCTGACCAGCGCGGCGCCGGCGTTACGTTGCGTAATGTAACGTTACACATAACATTACACGTATAAGTTACATTGCGGGTGTTCGTTTAGTCAGTACGGAGAAGGAAGGCGGTCGTAACGAGCAACGAGACGGATTTTTTTAGCACACGGTGAAACATTATATATCATGCTCACTGCAAATGGTGCGTTGCGACATGTAACTAAGCAGTAAATAGGTCTCATCAAATCAGATGTTTAACTAGAATATTTTTAATAAATAGAAGGATTTTTAACCATTACAGTAAACTACCTACTTTGTAAGCCCACTATCCGATTCAAGATTATCTCTTGCTCATGCTGAGTATCCAAATTTACATAACAATGCATCTTCTAGATAATGAAATCTCCATACCACATTAAGCAAATTTGCGAAAAGCCAGCCTTGAAATGAAATCATTGACGATCTTAACATACGAGGATCATGTAGGTATGTATGGACGATGCAGTACGAGGATGTGAACATAAAATTACTAAAACAACTTCTAAACATAGGTAAACCCTTTGGTTGCATAGGCAAGTCCATTTCCTAAGTAGCAGACTCTATGATAAGTAAAAAGTATAAACTTATCATAGAATCAGCTACCTAGGAAATAAATGCAAGTATATACCAGAGATGTTGCCACTCCGAGCTGGCGCGCGGAACTCGGAGTGGCAACATCTCTGGTGGGACTCTGCCGTTGTTGCTTGGTGCTCTCTGTGCTAAGGTCGAGTATTATGGTGTCCTGATGATGTCTCGTGGAGAGACGAAACTAGTTGACGTCTTGCTTTGATAGATATTTTTTCATTTTGTTGTTGGTGTCGTTTTTCCTCTACAACGCGGACTACATTTTGTTAGAATTAATCGGAGGTTTTTTTTTTCACGGAATTGTTACTAAATAATTTTCGCCCTTATATTTTGCAATGGATTTCCGCAAAGTAACGCCTGAATCTATTATTTATTTCACGAAAAATGCTTCGTGAATAATTGCATGCAGTGTTCTGCGTTTGTTTTGGTTATTTGTTAGCAATAACGTGACTTGGAAAAATTATACTATATGTCTCTACAAGGTAAGTATATAACTTTAAACCATCTTACCAAACCAAGACGCCTGTGTTTCATCGAGGGACAGGCCCTCAGGAGCGTGGAGTAGGTCAGGCAGGGCGATGGTGGCAAAACTGACGGCCATACCCAGGTCCAGGAGCAGGAAGTATGGAGACGAACATGCTACCAGCTGGAAGAAAAATCTTTTAGCGACGTCTTTTTAGGAATACTGTGAAATTATGTAAATATTTTCTACAGGTTTCAAACAGAACCCAAAGAGTAAAATCAGATCATAAATTGCTGACAGGCATTACGTTTTATCTATCTCTTTTTTATTCATTTATTATTATGTGTTTCTCTTTTCCATGATCTCGGGCCATATAGTGATCCGGGCCGAAGCCAACAGCACAGCACAGAGACCCTTTATGATATTTAATATAAAGTCGCTGTTATAATTATTATTAAATTATTAGCATGTAACGGGTAGGTTTCTCTTCTACTATTCGTATCACCAACGAAACTACTGTTTCGATTCAGGAAATTATTTTTACATAGAAAAAACCCTTAATGTTTGTAGGTAGATTTCATGAAAAAGTATTGAAGACAACTGTATCAGAATTTAATTTTGATCATGAAAGAAAGAGCTATGGTTAGCTAGGCATCTCAACAAAGGTTTGACCTCTAAATATGTCACGGTGTTGTGATTCACACGGTTAACTGATTTTGTCCAAAGAATTTCAATAATAATTGGAAGACCTTTTTGGAGGCGTGATTTATGACGAAAAGAGTGTGATTTTTATTATATTTTCAAGTATGTTATTTTGCAATCATAAAACAAGGTAAGAGGTCTTAAAAAAATAACTTATGCTAGGTATTAGGAGCCCTGTTAGGACGCAATGCAACTTTAGGGTTGAAAGATGGAGGGGTAAATTATTAAGTAAGTAAAGGGGAGAGGAAGTCCGAAGAAATGATGGATAGACTATGTAAAAGAGGACATGGGTAAGAAAGGTGTACGTAGGTACTCAGATGCCGACTAATAGAGGAGATTGGAAGAATAATATATGTTGTGACGACGCACGGAATAAGGCCCGAAGAAGCAAGAACACCTCCAATTCAGCCGCAATTGTGGTTAACCTTGTCTTTCAGTGTTTTTTGGTGTTTACCGTATTTGAAACAAAATAACTTAAACATAATGCATCGTTTGCAGTTGATAATAAACGGGTTCTTATAACATGCCAACGTAAACAACGTTTGTAATATTTTAAACATGCCTGCCCACTACACACAGTATAGGTACATAATGTGCACTGGGCCACTAGTCTTTTATTTACGACGAATTGAGTAAGCATGCTAACTTAATAACTTAACCTATTATAGCTTCAGCATTATCTTTGTCTACACTTTATCAATTTGTTTATTATTTGAAGCTATTTTGTAAATCATTACAATCCTAAACTAATATAAAAATAAATAAAACACTGACCTGTGAAGTAACAGACCTAAACCGCGTAACTTTCGAAGCAACAACCTCTTCAATTTGTAGTTTGTGCACCATTTTCACAATATCCAATGTTTTTCCCAAAAAAGAAAAACTTAACACCTACAAAAAAAAACACTAGCTAGAACAAAGTTTTCTAGAACCAAGTTTATAAACACGATGTCATTTTGTTATTAAAACGGACAGATAATTTTATAGCGACAGTTCACGATTGTCTTGCTCAGTTATAGTTTAGTAAATGCGGTGATAAAGGTAAACTGCCTGTACGCATTATTGAAGCTACTACAACACTAGTGGATGCCCTAGGCTTTGTGTCTGCTTTTATTGACAACACTGTTTTTAAAAAGACGAAAGTAGGTATGTAAATATGCGGAGATGACTGTTATCACTTATCACTGAACGCTGACTAATAAAGCAGGCGTTGTTTTATCTGGATGAACAGGTAACTAAAACTAGATAACCAAAGAAAGTGGTAGGTACATAAAGAAGATTACAAATGTAGCCGCCTATAGCAAGAACATAACGTTCATGCTTATACAGGTGGACCAAACAGTGCTGTCATAAAAAAATAAAAACCTCACCCTCTGGGGTACCTGAAAATACCCCATGTATGTTCCCCAATTTGTTGTAGTTTTCGTCATATGAATAATTTACGTTTTGTTTGATTGAGAATTGTCGGGCGGAACATAAAACTGTTTAATTTTTTTTTTGTGAAATTTTAGCGGTTTATTTGTTGAAATATGAGCCCTATGAATAGTATTTTCTTGCATATTATTAAAATGATCAGTTTTCTAATAGTAATGCAAGTTACAATTTTTTTTATAGAAAGTAAAGCATTTACTTTTGGGCTAGACCAAGTTGTATTTTCAACATCATATTAATCATAAAAGAGAAATAGTCCAAAGTTTTTGGGAGATTTTAAATTCTTTGGGTGACCCTAAGTTTCCATAATATCATTAAAAAGTGCTACTTCATACGCTATTATTTGCTGAAATCGGTCTTTAATAGTAGGTACTGAGGTGAATTCCCAAAAGTAGTAATTTGATCCAAGCAACTTATTATTGCCTTTTTTTGTCATTTCTTTCGCTTGTTAGGATAAGAAATGGACCAAATTAAAGTATTAATAATGAATCGGCTTATTAAAGAAGATTTTCAAAACTTCGATACAAATTCGACAACGTCTTAAAAAAATATCTTTCGGTCTTGTGAATGCGCTTCTGTTCTCATTGATTTTCGTTTCAATTTTGTTCAATTTTTTTTTCTTAAACGTAAATTCTTCACGTTCGATCAAATTTTTTTAACTTGCATTTCTGTTAGAAAGCAGATCATTTTATGCACAAAAGTATTGCAACAAAAAACCCTAAGGTTCCACAAAAAAAAACAGTTAAGTCGTTTCGCCCGAAATTTCTCAAAAAAAAAACGTAAAAAATTCATAACTTGAAAACTAAGAAAAATCTGGGAACATACATGGGATATTTTCAGGTACCCCCGGGGGTGAGGCATTCATTTTTTTTATGGCGTCACGGTTTGGTCTACCCTGTATGTGCCTTTTAACTGATTTTGTATAAAAATGTGTTTCTTTCGTTGGTAACTTTACTAGCTTTGCTGGATATAAATAAATAACTAAAAATAAAGACCAGCCAACTATTACCTGTAATGACATATTATGTATTTAGGTACAGGGACACATACACTGTAATTACATCATCATCATCATCAGGCATTAGACGTCCACTGCTGAACATAAGCCTCCCCCAAACGATGCCACAAATAGCTTAAATATAGGTCCTGAGGTATTTCTGTAGTTTTATAGAAACATATTTATATTTTAATTCGAGTCATGTAAACGAGGTAACTTTTGTAAAACTGGTCTATGATCAACTAATTTCTACTGCTGTAGAAGCAAATATGCTAATTATTATGTACGTACCTTATTTGCATATTTATTTCTACTAGATCTACACAACTTTGTAACATAATTTAAATGTATATTTAAAAAAATATATGTAGAAGTATTTTTGGGTAAAGACAAATAAAATAAAACCGGCCAAGTGCGAGTCAGACTAGCGCACGAAGGGTTCCGTACCATTATCTATAAAAACGGCAAAAAATACGTTTATTGTATGGGAGCCCCCTTAAATAATTATTTTATTCTGTTTTTTAGTATTTGTTGGTACCTATAGCGGCAACAGAAATACATCATCTGTGAAAATTTCAACTGTCTAACAATCACGGTTCTTGAGATACGGCCTGGTGACAAACGGACAGACGGACAGCGGAGTCTTAGTAATAGGGTCCCGTGTACCCTTTGGGTACGGAACCCTAAAAATGTGGTTCATTTATGTTTGTTATAAGTGCATATTTTATACTGATGTTACATCTCTCTTGGTTAAAATACATATATTATTTTTATGGAACAAAATCCGTACCTATACATTATATGTGTAAAATTTGTATTGTTACATATTCACCTTATTCAGACATTTCAACATAATTATGATTATCGGATCATCTACTATTTTATGGAATTAAATATGTACCTACATCTTATCACTGGCCTTAAGTTGGTATCGATACATTGTATTTTATGGTTAACACACAAAACACATAATGGGTTTATGTAGGCACATAGCAACCTGTGTATTCATTCATCAAATTAGCCAGATCATAAGGAGACGGAAAGAAATCAGAGAAATAATAACATTAGAAAACCATGATGGTGATGTTATCTAAACCGAATTTCGGCCACGGTGCGGCCGATCTCACTGTAGACTAGCCATGGGCGCAAGACATATTTTAGTGCACAAGTGAGTGCGCAAACACAGGTGCACTCCCTATTCCCTCACTCATATAATAGAACAATTAATAAGTATCTTATTATTTTCAAAAAATGTTAAAATGTTCGACCTTCAAAAATCAATAACAGAATTAAATTAAAACTAGTATTTCCAATTGAAACAATTAAGTTAACTGCAGACTGTTGCAAACAATCTACAGGCAGCCCAACTGATTCATATCAATACCAGTCGGAAGCGTGCTCAAGACGCTCTGACTGCATTGCCCCGCTGTATGGCAATGCTGATGCGCTATGCCAGATACTCAGCAGCTCTCGGGTCACACGTCGCTTCGACCAAACATTTTCAGATATTTTTTTTGAAAACCCGGAGAGCCTCGGTACCCCACGGACCTAGGGTCTCGACTTTAACAGGATCAAATGCGTATGCGTGAGACCTGCATGTTTGCGCCTCTTGAGATCTTTGGCCAAATCCGCCGCCGCACCTGCCCTCACGGAAGTCCTAAGAAGATGTGAAGGCACGAGTATGTCGACGCATAAATAAATAAATACATTCGATGAATTTCATACTCATCCGTACTTTAAAAATTAACTTAGGTACTTAATGTTTTCCTAGATTGATGTATAATAAGATATAACAAAAAAAAGATTAACTGTTACACAGATATATAAATATTTCCTATGAGTCTATCCAGTTAAGGTGTCTATACATACAAACGTATTACAAAAAATAGGCATTTCAAAGGTCTAATAACCCTAAAACCTACTTCAGATAAATATTTAAGACATTCAATGACACGCTTATCATTTTTAGGGTTCCGTACCCAAAGGGTAAAACGGGACCCTATTGCTAAGACTCCGCTGTCCGTCTGTCCGTCTGTCACCAGGCTGTATCTCATGTACCATGATAGTTAGACAGTTGAAATTTTCACACATGATGTATTTCTGTTGTCGCTATAACAACAAACATTAAAAAACAGAATAAAATGAATAATTAAGGCGCTCCCATACAACAGACGTGAATTTTTTGCTCGTTTTTGCTCGATATTGATAACGGCAACAGGTAGACGCTTGAAATATTCACAGAATATTTAAGTATGTATTCACTTTAAAAATCCATAAATTAAATTAAAATAAAGCAAATATTTAAGGGGGACTCCCATACAACCAACGTCATTTTTTTAGCCGTGTTTATAGATAATGGTACGGAACCATTCGTGCGCGAGTCCAACTCGCACTTGGCCGGTTTTATTTTATCTTATTCATTACCTATCTTATCAAAACATTTAGTCTCTTACTTGTCTAGGCATTGAGATTTTCGTACGATAACCTTATCAAAGCAGTTATTTACTGGAATTATCCTGTTTTTATTTCAATTGTCTTATTATCACAAACAAAAAACATTTAAGACTATCTTTAAAATACGGTAACCAGAGGTATCTACGGAAGGCAGATGTCGCTAAACTAAGATATGATCTGTTTTACGAATCTAAACATTAAAGAGCGTCTGGTCGAAGCGACGCGTGACCTGAGAGCTGGTGAGTATCTGGCGCATTGCATCAGCATTGCTATACAGCGGGGCAATGCAGCCAGCGTCTTGGGGACGCTTCCAACTGGTTGATATGGACTAGTTGAGCTATCTGTAGATTCCCTCGTTAAGGGATGAAACGTTGGTGTTCTTCCAACACAAATGAGGTTCGTTGTTAACCCGCTTACATCCACAATGAATTCGTCAAACTACGATAGTTTTCATAATATATCTACTACAACGATAGTTTTTGTAGTATATCTGTAGATTGTTTGCAATTGTCTGCAGTTAGCTCAACTGTTTAAATTGTAAATAGTAGTTCTAATGTTTCTTTTATTTGATTGTAATTCTCTTTGTTAATAATGACTTGTAGTCTGAATTCTAAGTAAATTCTGTAAAAATAAAAACATGACCGGGTCTGTTCCTAACTCGGCAACGGTTTATTCGCCTCCGAAAAATCATCACTTTTAGTTCCACGATTTATAGCCTGATGCTAGATGTCACTAGCACTTGCCTGTCTCTTATTCGTTACCAGGGCCTACGTTAACTAATTGAATAATGTACCTAAGTAAACAAATAAACAAAACTGAAGTGTCTGTTTCAATTTTGGTCGAGCGAGCTGATACAGTGTGTTCATATAGCTCTGCTTAGTTTGGGGTTAGATGATGCTGTGCGATCGTCCAGAATTATAGTATATCTTACATGAACTATCCTTTCACTATAGGTAAGTAGGATTATTTATATCTTATTAGAATATCTCATCTCTTATCCTAAGTCGGGGAATAACTCAGCACTACATATCCATTTACTACTGTTCAAACACATTAACGTTTACTTTATAACTGTAATAAATAATATAAGATCATATAGTACGGATAAGTTCGTACTAAGATAAAAACAAGAAACTCAGTGAATGAGCCGATATAAATATCCTATTTCTCAAGGTCCTTATTTATCTTCTCTTTTCTCTTGCACTTAAAGCATCTAATAATAGGATCATCAGCAAACATCCTGAACTTCCCATTGTAGAAGCTCTCGATATCCTGTAGAGGAACTCCCTCTGTCTCAGGCATGAAGAAGTAAAGGTATATGGTGCCGACAAAGCCGAATGCAGCGTAGACAGCGAAGGTTCCCCATAGCTGGTAGCTGGTCTCCAAATTTACGTAGGTCTTGGCTCCGATGAAGGTGACTAGGTAGTTCCATGCTGCGCCAAACCCTTGGGCTGAGGCTCGGCTCCTGGTGGAAAATTATAGCAAATTGATATCATGGTGGTGGTATGGTAAACTGTGCAGTATAAGTATAAAAACAAACGACAAAGACTCTCAGGAGACAAGAAGGAATATGGAGCTGTCAACATTGATGGACTTCCTGTTCCGCATATGGATTTTAAATTGGACTCAATCAAATGCATCAATGGGATCTTAAATTATTCAAAGGATCGGTTTGGAACAGGCAGGGCCAGTATGTCTTTATAGGGTGTCATGCTAACATTTATTATTAGAGAAGTTATTATGTTACTATAAATAATAACCTGAACGGAAACACCTCGCCAAGCAGCACCCACGACACATTAGATCCCGTGAACAGCGCCAGCGCATAGAAAAACACCAGTGGAAAGTAGCTGCTCTCCTTCGGGAAGGTGGTTTTGTCGAACGAGAACACGGTATCAGGCAGGTGCAGTTTGGCATAGGCACTGAGAGCGGCGCAGGAGATGCCAGTGCCAAGCATAGAAGTAATACCAAGTTTCCGCTTGCCTGTCAGCTTGATTAGGAATATCACGATCATTGAAGCCAGGAATGTAATGACGCCAACCATGAACTAGAAATGAAAATAAAACTTTATGCTTTAAGAGTTTAACTTCTAAAATATACATATTATGAATAAGAAGATAAATTATAGACTGTAACAATTACATCAAACAGCTATGAACACTTTGGTATCAATCAAGTGTGCAAAATGAAATTTATATGATTTGACGTACCGACATTAGATTTATAATAATATTTGACGTTTTGGACTTAATTAGACGTAATTCTGTAAGTTAGTGTAATGAATAAATAAATAAATAATAAAAAAGTCATATTGTGGACAAAAGAAAATAAAATATGGGTGCATCCGTTTTGAACTACAATGTTACAGTACAGACTTAAAGAAAGACACGCTTCACCCTCAGATTGTTAAAGGCGACAACCATTAAAAAAAATTGACATGCAAAAAAAGTGTTTAAGAAATGAAATCTAAATAAAGAAATGTAAACTTGTATATGACTAACATGAGTTTGTTCCACAGTAAATTGTTAAATAAGTTAGTAGGAAGTAAAGGCTAATTTTATTTTATTTAAAAAATGAAATATCTTACCACAACGTTCTTCCCATCATCAGCCATGCCAAAGGCGTTGCAGACGTTGACCATGTTGGGTCGGATGGGTGTAAGGCCGCTCATCACGAAGAAAAGAAAGTACGTAAAGATTAGGCTCAGTGGTCTCAGAGTCTCTTTGCACAGCATCACCACGTTGAATTTTTGGTAAAATCTAGAAAAATTTGAATATTTTTTTACTAAAAGCTTTTAGAACAGATTTTAATAAAATAGTCATGGTTTCCAAATGATTCGGACTTAGAATGGGATATACGCCGATGACTTTTCTCGAGTAAGCGTTACCAATGAAAATACTCCATGCAGGCCCCAAACCTACAATGACAATAATTATGCGCAGCGCATACCAACCTATGTTTCTTTTCTGTTTGAAGATCGAGTCGACAGATTCACATCACAATTATTAAAAAGAAACTGACACATAACTACAGAAAGATATGGGCTATGGGAGCTGAGAGAGCAACGTCAGCCCCCCTAGCACGGGGATGGTTGTCTAGGGTAGAATAAGACTATACTGACATTGCATCGCCATACATTGCGTACATTATTGAAGTTGATGGAATGCATTTCAAGTAATTTACGCATTGGATGACGAAGTGACGTAATTTTTCTCTATTCTACCCTAGACAACAATCCCCGTGCTAGAGGGGGAGGGGAACTTTGGCTAACTAACTTCTCAAATAGACGAACCTCTTGAAGAAATTAAGTTTTTTATGCTCGCAATCCAACTTCTCAAAGCCTTCTAGCTCCTCGCTCTGGCAGCAAAGCACGCATTTCGTCAGATTCCTTGAGTGCACTACCAGCTTGCCAAATTCTTCTTGAACGTTCTCCGGTTTTGTCCATCCACGGAGGTAGCAGAGTGACTTCAATGCATCTTTTTCTCTCCCTTGAGATAACAGCCAGACTGGTGTTTCAGGTACCTGTTACCATAGACAAAAAAATTAAACTTGTTTGTTTCATAAGATAATCTAATTCGTTTGTAAAAATAACAATGTTTGCAAATGTAAAATGGCACTTCTTTGCTTGTACGACAAGAAACTTAATAAAAAAAATATCCATATAATTTTGCACGATAAAACGTAATTATAATAAATAATAATCAACGTGCGAAATATTTATGGGTTTTCAAACAATTTCTGCATCACAGTTGCGTTCCAACACTTCCAACTCGATTTAAAGTCATGACTTTAAATTAAAAAAATTGAAATCATTCTTTCTTTAATAAATAAATATTTTCTACAAACAATTAGACTTACCAATAAAATCAACAGCATAGCTGTTATCGGAGCTGCCAGGGAGATCAAAGCAGCTTGTCTCCAATAAACCACAGTACCTAAGAAGTACATAGTCAGGATGCCTATCGCTAAGAAACATTGCGTGGCCGTAGACAGAGCCCCTCTGATTGATGGTTCACTGTAAAAGAAAAAGTATATTGCACATAGTATTGTGAAACCAAAAGGAGTCAATGATGGAACACGAGGATGTAGATAATTTTGCGGAATTTTCTTGTCATTGAGATATTTGATGACAAGAGTCACAGATGACACATACAGAAAAAGTAGGTACCTGTCAAAAAGTCATTAAAGATGGATAAAAGCAATGATAAAAGAAAATCCTCTGGTACAGATAGGAGTACCAAGATACTAAATTAAGTAGGTACGCTCAAAACTTATACACGTTATAAAAAGATTTTATTATAATTTATACCTAATTTGTACAATCTTAAGGTATCATAGGTACTCGTGCCTCTATTAATTATGTATAATTAATCACTACTACATCATTAATTATTACTACAATAATGCTACAACTAGTTGTTTAGTTGAATTGTTTTCTATTTTTGAGCATGCTGTGGCTACCTGTAATTTAGAGTGCACTAGTTTTTAAGTTCTATCGTATAATTTGTGATCTCTTGTGTTAACTCTAGTTGATTGCCCACCCTTACTAAATAAATAAATAAAATAAATATATTCGTTGACTGTCCAGTATCACCCATTTTTGTTAGGTTTTCTTTGAGTATATTATTATTACACAAATATGGACATGCCATTTACCTATATATTTTGTATTAGTTACAACAAATAATATTTCCTTAATCTAATATACCTACAATATTAATATAACAGTGTTAGAGATTCCCTTTTAAATAAAATAAATACCTGTGTCAGGGAATCTCGCACTTCCAAAACAAATAAAATACCTATGAAAAGTAGGTTAAGTTACGTAATTTAGTTTTAAGGTAGTATTATTTAAAACTTATTTAGGATTAGGTAGTTTAGTTTCGTACTTATTTCGAAGAATTCTCACCTAACTTCCCCAACGTAAGCGAATATCGGAGCTTCCATCAGCCCAGTTCCAAGTCCCAGGAGACCATTGGCAAAGAATATTGTGGGCAGGTTTGGCGAAAAGTACATAATGATCCAGGCAACTAGATGCGGTATGTTGACGATGAAGCTAGCTTTCTTGCGACCGAAGTAGTCCACCACTGGACCAGACATGATGGCTCCGAAAGGCTGAGTTAGGTAGGAGAGGCTTCCTAGAATTAGATAAATAAATAAATAATGTTGGACAATTCACACATCATCATCTAGCGCCAAGCTTAGCAGAGCTTGTGTTACGGGTACTAATATAGATAGTTTTTATAATACATAGAAAACACCCAGAACACCTTAAACAAAAATCTGCAGATTGTACAAACATTTGTCCCAAGGCGGGAATCCAGCCCGTAACCTCATTTAAAAAAAGATTTTTCATTTTAAAAAATCATATCCATAACTTAAAAGAAAATCTCATAGGGTATGGTGGTGGAGAGCGCTAGCGGAGTTTTGATGGTTATATCAATGAACTTATGTACTGGCCACCATGAGCTACTTCGTGCCCATAAGCTGCCCTTAAAAGGCGAACCTAATGGGTTCGGTTGTTAAACTAGGCCTAGTTCAAGGAGTCTCAGTACTCACTCACGGGATCCTCGTGGTAAAAAAACTCGAATAACTAGAATTCAATTTTTTTTTCTGTGGTTCCTTGAAGGTGAGAGGATACAGGCGACTGGTCCCAGTTACCTTATTAGTTTTTTCTTGTTTATTTCGTTGGGCGAGTGGGATCACTCGTAATTTTAACCACAAATCTATTGTTTAAAGAAAGTGAAATTACAATTAAGATAAAAAACAATCTTGAGAGTGCACTGTTACGCACATAATTTCGGTCTAGATCTCAGGAACCCTGCACTACAGTCTATTGAAATGACCTATGATTTGATTCGTAGGTTAAAATATAACTTGTAAACCAGTTTCTTCATAAGTTGTGTAGGTACCTACCTAGTTTTTTGTAATTAAGCAAAAAATGTTTTTTGCGCTTACCAACGTACGTATGCTCTGTCCCGCTCGTATGAACGCGAAATTTTATACTTACCTATCCTTTTCACACAAAATTGCGCACATTGCGCCCTCTAAAAACCCTGTCAACTATCCGGTCCGGTTCCGATCTTAGTCCATGTACCTTGTTCTCGCTTTTGCTAGAGCTGTTCTTTGTAAATGCAGCAATAATGAAACTTTTCTGAATTCAATTGTGCGTTCGTAAAGAAAAGACGGACGGACCATCATAATTGCGTCTTTTCTCTAAGCTAGACAAGGCTCGCCAAGACTCGGACAACATGTAGACGGACCATTATAAAGCAACAATGTACCTGACGACACGAGTAACATTGTTTGATGAACTTGTTCTTTACAAATTATTTTCGCTAACACGTGATCGTGTAGTTAGACGATTACAGTAATTTTGTATGCATGAGCGACTAAGTGGCTTCCCTATTGACAAAACCTATAACTTGACAGCTTAGGTAAGTCTAATATAACTATAGGTTCTCTGAACCGCTTCGAATTATGCAACCGAATTCACAAAACTAAACAGATTCTTTTAGCGATCTGTGGTCCAGCGGGCGAAGATCCGCTTGAGAAGCAGAAGTAGCAGGTTTTTTGCCCATGTTTGTGTCATTTGCATATATTTGTTCCGGTTTTGGTGTCTACGCATAAAAAGTCTAAAATCTTTATACACTTTTTATAAATTTTGCAAGTTTCTGAGTTGATGCGACAACCTATGAGTTTTCAACCATATTTTTTTTACCCGACTACCAGCAGGGTAATTTTATTGTTTTGAAAATACTAAAATCCTACTTTTAAACTTTTACTCAAAAACAGTTTTTTAAGTTTTTCGGAATAAATACTAATCCCTCGGGAATACAATTTGTATGGGACCACCTCGGGTTCATCTTTTCACAACTGCAGAAGAATCATCCAAATCGGTTCATAAATGACGGAGAAATCGACGAACATCATCATCATCCACACCTGACTTCTCCCACTATTGGGTATAGGCCACGAAAGAGAAAGAAAAATTAAAAACATACAGAACAAAACACACGTACAGCCGAACATATGACCTCCACCGTTTTAGGAACTCTGTTAAAAATAGCTCTGTTTATACCAAACCAAGACGCCTGTGTGTCAGTCATGGACAGATCCGTGGTAGAGTGTAGCAGATATGGCACAGCTATGGTCGGGAAGCTGATCGCCATGCCAATATCCAGCAGCAGCATGTTCGGAGACATTATTGCTATGCACTGAAACGATAAAGGTGTTTAGGTAGTAAATTTTAGGTCGCATTGGGTAGCATTCCATGAATAGGTAAAAAAAGTACATAATTTTTTTAGGTCGCATTGGTCGTTTCTTTACTAGCCGACCCGACACCGACATAGGCTTCGATATCACATCAACAACCTGTATCAATCCTCAGCTGGCCTACCCTGATGAGCACATTACTGGCTCTTCTCAGAGAGGGGATGACATGATAACAAACCCTACGCTGGCCATGCGGTTTGGGGGCCTGTATGGGTCGGGTCGGTCAATAAAGAAGTTCCTTCTAGCATTAAAAAAGTAGGACTTGATCTCAGTCGATGTCAATAACTCTTTTGTCTTTCAATCGGTACCGTTTCCGTTTGAAGTGAATGAAAAATCAAAGTGATCACTTTATTTCTTCATCATCATCATCAGCCTATATTAGTCCACGGCTGGACATAGGCCTCCCCTAATGAGTATTACAATACAATACAAAAATGCTTTATTGTGCATCACAAAATAACATTACAAAGAGACATCACATAAGATAAGTACAATGATTAACTCCCCTTTATTTATGTTATTTAAAATTTCTGACGTGTCCACGATTCCTGTTAGGTCTAAAGGAAATGAAGCGCTTAGTCTTTGAGTTCGAAATATTTATCCACAGGGTTCCATAAAACGAACGTTTACTGGAGAGAATATACCACAAATAATTAAAGTAAAATTAGCCTAGTTTTTATGTAACAAAGTTTTTCATTCATTAATGCATTAACATTCAATTCATTCACATTATTTTGAAAAAAAAACTAGTTTAAGCCGGTAATCGAGCACTCACTAAAATTATAAAAAAATTGCTCGTTTTATGACACTGATCGATGTATTTATTCGTAAATGTACCTATTCTTCCCAAATCTTGTGTTATGTAAACAGATTTTTACATAAGGATCAAAACAGTTAAAACATTGCATATTAATTAGAAAAACAATCACAAAAACTAAAAACACCGTTACTTACTTGAGCAACGATAGCTTTTAATCGCGTCACACTAAAGTTATCACCGAATTTTATAATCATTTTCACAGCTTTTCACTCAGTAACGTGTTTTACCTTCTTAACTAGCTAAAATAATTAGTTGTGCTTCGGGCTTTTTCTTATTTTTATTTCACGATTTTGGCTATGTTTTTCGACGAGTGACACCAATACCAATGCTATTCGAAATGAGCTAAGCAAGGATGGAGCCTTCAGACCATCAGACCTGTTTACATTTATAATAAAAAAACATTGTTAATTGTGTAGTTTCACAGAGCGTGTCTTTTAACAGATTTATCGTCTTTATTATATTTTCTTTAAACATTGGTAAAAGATCTTCAATCTTAATACCAGGCCAAATAGGCCTTGATCTCGATATAAATCTCAGAGAAGTTCGACAGTGTTTAAATCCAATTTGTTGCTAGGAACGTCTGTTTTTACCGTCGCGGCGTAAGAAGAAATGTTGTCTTTGGTGGTTGGTTCTGTCCTGCTTTGCTAGTGTTAAAACCTAATAATTCATTAAAAATCATAAAAAAACCCGACATAAGACCTAATTAGTAGATCAAACCGCGCGGCAGGTACCGTGCCCGCAACGCGTCTCATGTGAATCTTCGTTCACTGTGTCAGAGAGGTCGTTCAATTTTTTTTTTAAACTCTAGAACCTAATTCGTCTGGCCTTACCTATTACCAGTGTTAAAACTCAATGATTCATTAAAACTCATAAAAAACCTGAAATGTGACCAATAGTAGGTAGTAGATGAAACGTGGCAGGCACCGTGCCCGCAACGCGTCTCATGTGAATCTTCGTCCACTGCGCCAGAGAGGTCATCCAAATTTTTTTTTAAACTCTAGAACGTAATTCGTCCGGCCAGATCGGGCCTCTTGCGACTTGAAGAAGTATGCCGGATTTGAAGGACCGATGAGACCGCTTGATCTCATACAAGTTCAAAACATTAAACCTCACCGGTAGGCTACCTACTTAGATAACAGGTATTTATAACGAACGAGCTCTATAATTCGAGTAAAACTAAATTAACCTCTTTTGCATTAGAATTTGAGTCTACTTTTCATAACACTGCTGACAAGGTCATTGAATTGTGAAGCTACAAAATAAAAGCGATAAAAGACAACACGTGAGTCACATGCCTAGAAAACCTGTCTAGATAAAATCTTTGAGGATAGAAGAGTGTAGGTAATCTGCAGTGGGGCGGATAGAATAACATTAAGAACTAACTAGCTGCCGCCCGCGGCTTCGCACGCGAATGTCCTGGATTACTATTAGCAAAAACAGAATCAATAACATCAGTGCTCATGAATCAGTGCTCGGAGAGACGCGGAACGCGCGTGCCTAGAACCGCACTCACCCTGAAGAAGTCCCTCGTTAAGGGATGAAACGTTGGTGTTCTTCCAACACAAATAAGGTTCGTAGTTAACCCGCTTACATCCGTAATGAATTTGTCAAACTACGATAGTTTTTATAGTAAAAAATAATCAATAACGTTTCTACAAGCATTTCCATAGGTAAACGTACTAGATTTAGGACTTTTTAGACATACAAATATTAAAAGTACCTAAGTCTAAGTCGTCC
Source organism: Eupithecia exiguata (assembly GCA_947086465.1). Classification (NCBI taxonomy): domain Eukaryota; kingdom Metazoa; phylum Arthropoda; class Insecta; order Lepidoptera; family Geometridae; genus Eupithecia; species Eupithecia exiguata. The sequence continues at coordinate 5,121,733 of OX352246.1, forward strand.
GTTGCCTGTGGTTCACCCTGGTGGACCAAGGGGAAAATAATTTTCCGTTATCTACCAAGTTGGGCCATGCCGGTACCACGGTAGACCACGGGCAATGGACGCATATACGAAGGTATAACTAAGCAACATTTCGGTCCGATCCGATCCATTCAGAGATTTTTGCCCTGTGTAGGAGTAAAATGCACACATCTAAACTTTCGTATTGTTCGTTGCAATAAACAAGTGTTTCTTTAATTTGATTTCCTCTAGGTACCTACTTCAATTTTATGTTATACCTACCAAGCCCTGCCAGCGTCAGCCGAGCTCAAAGCAAAATAATTCTAAAGCGATAAAGTTGAAATGGATTCAATCCAATTATTTTATAGCAGCAATTCTTCTCACAAAATGTTGAAAAGGCGAAAATGCTCGTTGGGTTTGTGTTCGGTGAGAACTGGTTTAGTGTTTGATTTTCATTGTTATCGCTTCTTGGAAATAAAGAAATAAAACAAACGTGTAAATTAAAACAAATAAATATAAATCTACATTGGAGTTTTAGGTTTCAATTCACTGAACTTAATTAATCTCTAATTATTTCAGTTTTATCTCTGGTGCACTGGACTGAACAGCATTTATTATTCGTAAGTACACAAACAGTTTTTATGGTGTATTAATAACTAAGTATCTAAAAAGCACCATAGACAACAAGACTATTTTGAAGACTTGTGGAGCAAAAGCGATTTTTTGGACTTACTAAGGCTTACTATTATAAGTATCGAAAATCTGCTCAGTCCAATGACGCTCATCGTTGATTAACATAGGGATCCCCGAAAGATATCCACAACGATCGATATGATGCTCATATCCAGCAGTTTCCGACCTTGGTGAAGGTTGCAGTCGTTGTTCCACACATGATATGGACGCTGCGTCGACCGACACGAGGTGGACAATCGAGCAATAGCCCCAACTGCCAACGGTTCTGTTCTTCCTTGCAATACGTCTTCGTCCATAAAATAAAGTTTCACTACATCGGCATACATGCACGTTCAGTGCTGATCATGCTTCCTTAAAACGAGAGGGGCTTCGCCATAATCACCGCACTTGGCTGGCGGGTTTGAAGCCGCAGTAGAGGTGTTAGAAACACATCGAAGAAGGCTTGCTGCCCTTCTTTTGGAAGGTTCTCTTAGTATTTATGAAAAAACGTCTCCATGGCTTTAATAAAGTTTTATTGATACTTATGAAAATAACTTTACAGCCTATAAACTTCTGCAACATGGCTGCAGCGTGCATCCACGACAACCGAATGGTCTGCGCGTCCACCCCGGACGGCTGCAGCCGACGGACCTTCCTCGACCAGTGCGACATGTATGAATTCAACTGCGATTATGGAACCCGTTAGTATATTCTTTCATTAACAAATGTCGCGAGAGAACTTGTCACCTTTCTGTAACCTTCTACAGTCTGCGATGAGGTGATGCATCAAAAATTAACTAACCTTGCAGAACAGATCCAACGTACTGCTGCGATCCCCAGCAGGTCCAGCATGGGAATTATGGTATTTCCTACTAATAATAAGAACCGTTAAGGCACTTAACAGCGGTGGCCTATGTCCAGCAGAGGATAGTCACTAAGATAGACTTGAGGTAGCCTCCTAAAAGGCCAACGAGGCACCCCCGCCCTCCCATAGTTTTTGGCTGCGATAGCGGTCGCAGCCCTCTCGTACCATTAGTTTAGGGCCATGCAAACTCACGTTTCGTCTCCCCAAAGCAGTCTTTGGGTGGTGGTTAGGTGGGTCATTATTGACGCCAAGTGTGGGTGGAGTCGGGTTCTTAATAACCACTATAGAGTAGAGGCGGTAAGTAATACGTTTCCGAGTTCTGAGTAAGATCAGTGAATAACACTCTCTTTGCGTTTCAGAATACAGCACAAAAATGCCTGTAGTCCCTTGCATGGGCGGGCCGATGGATTTTGGCTGCTAATTCATAGTGTACTATTGTTAAATAATAAATGTTTGAGTAAATTTTCACTGGTTTTACTCATTATACCTTAGAATAAGATAAAATAAATAGGTAAACTGAAATTTTAAGTAAATAATAAATTCTTTAAAAAAGACGCTGTACTTGGCTGCTAAGTATCTAAAACGAAAGGTACCTACAAATATTTATTTCACAGGCAGTAGGTATCATTGGGGCCGTGGTTTTGACAGATAGAAAACGTATTTTTTTCGATGTCATTATATACTTTGAAATAAGACAAAGAATTCACCCCCGATACCGCTGATCACCAAAACAATAAAAAAGTTGACAAATTAAGATCGCAAATGATCATGATAGGTTATAACAACTGACAACACATTCTGGAACAAAAAACGCAAACAAGAAATGTAGCAGTAGGATAAGTACATAAAATATTCTAATCTTGCTGTTGTTAAGATTTCATTTAGCTTTTGTTAAACATGAATCATTCGTCAGCTGTCATTTGGATAAATTGAGTCATAGGTATTTTGTGGATCATTATTATAGACTTAAATGACAAATGACAATGAGACAAAAGAGGATGCTGACTTGCTGAGGTATTTATGATTGCTGACTTAGATTTATTAACAGCTTGAAACCTCTTAGAAACATACCTCTGCTTATCAAAGTATTGCTCATTATAAATAATAAGGTGATAATTGTACGTAGGAATTCATTTTAAGCTGAAATACGCAATTTACCTATAAATTTAGTAGGTATGAAATTATAAAACAGAATCTTGCCAATCAATTCTAACTCGTCTTAAGCATGTTGTGAGCGAATGACAGAGCACTAACCTAATACCAATTTAAACGTATTACAGGATACACAGAGACCTACATGTCGTCCTGCAAAGAATCAGAGTATCAACTGTGCCAAGGTATTAGACCAAAGTTCATCAAAAGCTTCAAAAAATTTCAAGTTTTTTAAAACGAAGAATATTTTCAATGGTTTATCCAAGGAAGCCGGTCTATCGCAACCATTGAGGCCTAGTCGCATCACTGTTTAGTCAATGAACAAGAAATTATTTAATGACAATACATTTTGTGGGGCTATAAACGGGCTATAGATTACGGGAAAAAGTTGGCTGCAATAAATTGCTTGGCAACATACTAGATATGCAACACACGGAAATATTTTCGATATGGCCCGGCTATATTTTTTTCTACCTGATTGTTGCTGGCAAACAAATACTGGCTCAGGCATGTTGTGGAGGTATTGATAGCTGGTATATTAGTGTGCAGCTAAAATGTTTTAGAATTGGCGACACATTAAGGAAAATGGGAAGATCGTGGTATTCGAATATTCTGAGGTTTCCATGACTGGATCCGGTGTTAACCATGGCTGCATTGCAAAAAAAAAACGTAATGGAGTTGACCGATTATTGTCGATAGGTGCGCAATGCTTCAGGCAATAGGCACTTTTGAGAATTGTAATTAACTGGTTCGTGTACGATTTTGTTTGAATGAAGCTGTTTCGATGAACTTTGGTTTATGCTTTAACGCTTGATTGTTAACATCGATTACTAGCGTTCAAAACCTCTTGATTTTTTAATTCTTTTTTAATGTGTATTTTCGATCACCTTTCTATGTTATATGAGTTGATAATTCTTATTCTGCCGATAAGATTGATATTAAAACGGTTTTCAGGATATCAAGAAATATACACATTGTACTGTATATCATCAAATTTAGAAGTCTTAACAGAAAGGAAAGAAACAGCTTCATCCATCAAAACGACGCTTAAGGAAATATCATCTCGTTCAAATGCACAGGAAGTTGATAGTGATAGTGACTACTTAGAGGCAGAGTCACCAGAAACCGTGCCAACCACAACAGAACCGCAAGTGCTGACAACAACAGAACCACAAGTGCTGACCACAACGGAAACTACTTCGACAACGTCTCGGCTAATAGAATGCATAAAACCAAAGCCCTGTCCAGCAATACCACCACGAGAACCATGTCCTGTTTGCCCTACAATAGAGATTACGACGACTAGCACTCCTAAACCATCAGTGACAACCAGTCAGCCTTCCAGGGCAACAACAATATTAACGACAACAGTGGAACCAACAAAACTTACATCAATCCCACCTGTAACAACTACGACTGTGTCTACTACAACAACAAAACATATCACTACAACAACCAAAACTACTTCAACAACAACAACAAAGATCATGAAACCATTGCCATGTTGCGACAGACCAGATACTTGGTCGACGACCACAGAAAAGATTCTCCCTTACTTTTTCCCCAATCAGCCAATCGAATATAACGAAATTATTATTGAAACAACCAAAAAAACCGATCCCCCTACTAGGCACACAACTACACCTACACAATGGACAACAGAACCATCGACATGTTGCGACAGACCAAATACTTGGTCGACGATTACAGAAAAGATTTCCACCAATCAGCCAATCGACTATGATGAAATTACTGTTCAAACAACCAAAAGAACAGATCCATTTACTACGCATACAACTACACCGACTCCATGGACAACAAAATTATTGCCATGTTGCGATCGACCAAATGCTTGGTCAACGACCACAGAAAATATTTTCCCTTATTTATTCCCTAATCAGCCAATCGAATACAACGATATTATTGTTGAAACGACCAAAAGAACAGATCCACTTACTAGTCATACAACTACACCTACACCATGGAAAACAAATCCATCAACAACTACACAAACAACATTGCTAACAACCAGGATAACTAGTAGACTTACCACGACAACAAAGAGCCCAATCACTACAACAAGCACACCAATAACGACAGCGGTAAAAGCCTCCACAGAAACAGATTCGTGTTGCGATAGACCAGGCTCATGGACGACGACCACTGAAGATAATAAACCTTATTCTTTACCTTCTGAAACAGTACAAAGGAGAACGCCAGTTATTTTACTAAGGACAACAAGAGATTCAACAGTTAGATTTGCACACAAACCATCTATAATAACAATGAAATCAAAAATGAGAACAGTTGAACCAACGACGAAAATAGTGGAACCAATAATAACCGCAGCGCAAACGATTAACACTAAACTAATTTTATATACTAAAACTAAGACGCCATCACCACCAGAGATTGTTTGGGACAGACCTTCAACACAGACAGCAATGAAAACACCTGAAACAATAACTGAAAACAAACCATGTTGCGACAGACCAGCGACTTGGTCAACCACAACAGAAAAAGTAGTACCTTATGTTGTACCAGATAAAAGCGTGTCTGTTGAAGATAACGAAATTCTGGACTATCCACCATTCATTGACCAGCATTTACCAGAACCTTCACCGTCAATAGAACCACCATCATCGCCATCATCAACAGAGTCACCGTCAACAACAGTACCACCGTCACCGTCAACAACAGTACCACCATCACCTTCTCCAACTAAACCTCCACCGCCAACATACTCGAACTCATTCGAAGTAAATGTCCCTCAAAAGTTAATCTTAAACTTAGATTCCGAAGAAGATGAACGTTCTCCTCATAAAATTATATTTCTAAAAGTCGATAAGGAAAAAACGAAACCGACTCAGACTTGGTGGTATCCAACAATGTGCCCGGGAAGTCGATGTGAAAGACCACAGGTTTGGACCTCAACCAGATCTCGTAAGACTCGGAGATGGAATGGAGGTGGATGGAAGTAAATTGTTAGTAGCTCATTGAATCTAATACATATCCTTTACTAAGACTTGCTTTTTATTTTGGAGGATATACAGGGCGGGGTTAAAGTTTTATCTCTTTGAGGGCTATCTTTTATGTTGTACTTAGAACGATTTGTTCTTAGGGGAGTACACAGTTATGTTGAAAAATACATTTACAAAAAACAAATGAAACTTACCAGAAAATTATGTTAATAAAAAAAACATTTACGAAAATAAAATACTGATGGAAAAAACGACTTTTCCAAATTGGCATATATGTATTTCCTAGTTAAATTGTAAAATACACAAATAATGACAATTAAGGATTCCCTGCATTTTTATCAATGAGGTATTGCCCCGCCCCGCCCTATTAATAAATAACAGACCTTTTTACTTCGGGTTCCGAATAGCTAACATCATTAAAATGCCCTTTTACGTTACATCCTCTTTTATGTGTAACCGGTGTCACCCGTTTCAAGATTCACTCGCATGTCTTTCTCATAATCCATCCAGCGTATATTTGTCCTGGCTCTACGCCTATCCACATTCCGAAAATGATTCAAAAATAAACTAAGTCTAATGTAACGTATTTTTTCTGCTTGCAGCTTATTTTGAAACCCTTGGTGGTCTCGGGTGTGAAGGACTTACCACTGAAACGCCTACCGATAAAACACCAGCAAACGATAAACCAGGCGGAGTAGTAGACCCGGAAACTCTAAAATTAATAGTACAAAAAGATTTTGACAGTGATTATGATGAAGGTGGTGGTAAAATAATGTTTTTACAGACGCCATCACCAGTTGTTACTCCCACGTATCCTAAAATTATGTCAACTATGCCTGATAAAATAGGACATAAATGTGAAAATCCTTACTGTAGAGGCACGTGGATGACTACAGTTAAGGGAGAGACGCGAGATTTTTTCAGAATCCTAAATGATGCGGAACATGAGAATCAACCTGATGATAAAAAAAATCTAAACATTAATAAACCAGCCTATACGCCATCTACACCTTCATCGCAAGAACATCACGATTTGTCCATCCTTGAAGATATATTTTTTGAAAGTAGTAAAGAGTTTATGGTGTGAACGAGATTTCATCTGTTGATGAATGAATGTTACTGCTCTACCCATCGACCTACAAACATCATAAAATAAATCTAATCTTGTTAAAAACCAATGAAAATCTAACAATTATTCATTTGTACACATCAAAGGTAAAATAAAAACGTAAAGTTCATTTTTATTTTCTTATTTATTTAGAAATCAGAATATGGTTTCGAAGTGCTTAACCTCGTCTAGGTACAGCTTTGTTCTAATCGTTTGCCTTTATGTATGAATAACTTCTTGAGTTTGTTACTTCTGGCAAGAGAAGGCATTTTATTAACAATTATCTTAAAACAAACATTATTATTATTATATAGGAAAAATAATACATCATAAAAAATATAAGTGAAAAACATAATAGTTTAACAAAACTAGATTTTTGAGCTACTAAGTACAATTAGTTGGTAGGTTCCTAACTAACTTTTTAAGTTTAATATGCTTTTCTGGATCTAAGAGCTTTCTCGACGCATTAAATCTATTTCAAATAATAATAACAGTTAACCACATAAACTTAACTAATTATGCATAGCTTATAGAACTAAACCTACTCTGTTGAGGTAGTATTTTGGAATAGTTAATTGTCAAATTAAATATTTCCAAAATCATTGATCCCACAAAGATTACCAGTACAATACTTGAAAATACTGGTATCGATGTTTTTGTTTAAATCGATATTATTTTCAAATTTCTTATCATTAGTGCACAAAACACAAGAATGAATTAGTGCACATACAATTTCAGAATGTTTCAAAATTTGTTAAAAATGTAAAACCTTAACAATAGAAACATTAACATTTTAAAAATTGTACACGTTTTTAACGGATATGTCTATATCTAACTTAATCAACACCATAATAGGATCTTATGCTTTGATAGAATCATTGACTAGCATTGGCTTATCCGCTTCAGTGCCGTGTTTTTTCTTTTTAAACAGATTGATAAACCAATCATCAGCAAACACAATTTGATCTCCTTTGTAGAACGCCTCAATTTCAACTAAAGTTCTGCTCTCAGTCTCTGGCAGGAAGATATACATAAAAATGGCACCGAGGAAGCCAAAACACGCGTAAGTAGCATACATGCCGCTGATGTGGAAGGCTTCGTCTAAGTTGATGTTGGTTTTGGTGGCGAAGAAGAAGATGCTATATGACATGGCAGCGGCCAATCCGGTTGCCATGCCTCGACTCCTGAAATATACAAAAAAATATGTGTAAAGAGTTATTTTTTAAGATTGATTAAAGCACTCATGATAAATATGGCTCAGGTAACATATAATAGACTACTTGTTTGGAAAAGTACCCATCACAAACAAAATATTTAGATAAACCTAGGTTTTAATAAGCACATAGACTTCACATAGGTCACAAAGTAATCAATAGCAGCTCAGCTTAAAAATGGAGGAAGGACAGAATTGTCCACCTATATAAGATAGTGGTAGTAATTATTTTCTTTAGCAACGATGAATGTTTGGTACGACGGAACTCAAAAACTAAAGGAAAATTTATCCCCTAATCTGTGATGTATAACTAAAATTAAACCAATGTATAAGTACCAGCCTACTTTTTAAAGGGAAAAGGGAGTTTTGAAAAACCTAAAAACCGACTTAATTTTCTTAAGACGATACCCTGAGCCAAACTAGCACCACCACCTATTTTATCTTATTATTTCATTAAACATAGGTAATTTCAAATTTTTCAATGGGCAATTTATGATACCTATTATAAGCTTTTTTTTAATGTCTTTGTAATATTTTTATTTTGTCTTGGCAGAGATGCGAAAATAGAGTTTGGTGGCCACAAAGTGCAACTTCGTATCTCTTCTTAAACTATACAAAATAAAAATAAAAAGGCATTAAAAAGATATCAGAAACTTCTATTGAAAATTTTGAAATTACCTTTGTTAAACGAAATAATAAGATAAAATACGTGGCAGCGCTAGTTTGGCTCGGAACTCGTCTTAATGTTTACACTGTTTTTTAAGTATTGTGGGAGAAATACCCCCAGGAAAAAATACAGGACGATTTTGGCATCATTTTTAAACAAAAGCGATAAAATCTACGAGCATACATAAAATAGTAAAAAAGAAGCATACCTACATGCCAACCGAAAATTGAACTTCGTCCTTTTTTTTTAAAGTCAGTCGAAAATAAATAATCGAATGTTAATACAAGTACCTGAACGGAAACACTTCAGACAGCAGCACCCACGGCAAGCCAAGTCCATAAAAGCACACCATCAACAAAAACAAAACCACAGGAACAATCCCCTTTTGATCTATGAAGGATCTAGGATCGTAAGAATGGACAGTGCTAGGTATGTATTGGCTAGCGTAAGTACTGATGCAGCAGCAACAGACGGCAGTGGAGAAGAGGCAGGTGATGATGAGCTTCCTCTTGCCGGTGACCTTGACGATGGAAGCGGAGATCATACTCATGCAGATTAACACGGCGCCAACGACTACCTGAAAATAAGAATATGTATCGTTATTTTAGATTAAAGAGAAACAAACGAGCTGGGATGTTTGTTATTAAAGTTCCCAAAAATCGATGTCGGCGGGACTTGAACCCGCGCTCCACCCTCAGTACGGGTTTACTCTAATCAATTAAGCCACGAAATTACTTCTCGCCGATTCGAAAATCTGTGGGAATTCTTACGTATTGTAGCACCGTTAGCTCCACCTACAGGGGAAACATTGAAATTTATCCAAACCTGTTCAAAGACATAGTTACATAGTTAGTTCGTTTGACGAGAGGTGTTGCCGTTGCTCAATTCTAACGCAAGTATTTAATTTTAAATAGAAAATTTATCCAGAATTTTTTAAGTAAGTTCTCAAATGAAGTTTCTATAGAAAAAGATACAAAAAGAAAGAACTTGCTCGAGACGCAAAATAGTGAATATTATTTCGCAGCAACTATTTAAGTCTATTATTTACAAAATAAGCACTTAGACAAGTCAAATCATCAGCCTGTATTAGTCCATTAGCTGGCAATAGGTCTCCCCTAATAAGCGCCAATATAGACATTAAACCAAATATAATTACCTACCACTATATAAAACTAACTGTGGTTAGAATAGTTATTCTAACCACAGTTAGTTTTATATAGTGTGGTTTTATATGTGGGTGTGGGTTTTATATGGTGTGGTTAGAATAGTTATTCTAACCACAGTTAGTTTTATATAGTGGTAGGTATTTATATTTGGTTTAATGTCTATATTGGCGCTTATTAGGGGAGACCTATTGCCAGCTAATGGACTAATACAGGCTGATGATTTGACTTGTCTAAGTGCTTATTTTGTAAGCCTAAAGAAATAAAGTTATTGACTTTTTACATCATCATCATCAAAAGTCAAAAACTTTTGATGATGATGATGTCCATCTCAAGGTTGCCTGGAAGAGATCGCTCATAGTTATAAGGCCGCCATTGTACTTCGTCTACTCGTAGCATTTATTTCTTTACTGTTATCTATGTTTGTGTGGTACAATAAGGAATTATCTTATTAATAATTATCTATCTAATGTCTAGCCCTCAGATAACTCATACTGCCTCATGTGCGGTAATTTCACCGGCAATTTTAGCCTCAAAGGAAATACAGCTTAGTAAGCTGATGGAGGTAGAATAGTTATAGACGTGACGATAAAAGCTTTACTATTCTCGAGATATAGATCAGATAAAAAAAACTCAAATCACGTTTACGATAAGGCAGACATTCACTCGTCTGTCTTTGTTTTTTAGAATTTAATTAGGTATATAAAACTTGAACATCAAACGACATTCTTTAAGAATTTGAATATTAATGAATCAACTTGTAATAAAACTGGTAGCTACTTATAGCCTCATGGTGTTTGTTTTCCGGAGTTGCGTAAGATTTGGAAGGTTAGGACCTTAAAACCTTCGAAAACACCATTGCCTCTAATGTGGTGTCGTATTATTATTTTTGCCTGTGTTTTGTTAAATATAGTTCCGGACAAATTGAGAATGAGCAACGGGAATACGTTGAATCGTGGTATAGCGGAATTTTAATAGGTCTAAATGAATGAATGAACGCTATATTGTGCTAAAAATTAACATGAATAAAAAATAAAATCTTATATCTATAAAAAAATATACAGTACAAAAGGTCAATCCATATGGTAAGCCACATTTTTACAAAATCAAAGACTGATTAGCACTTTTTGAATTCAACAAACATCCGGAAAGGTCTCTCTTCACTGATCTTGTTTTAACGCGGTATGTGAAGCCTACGCGTATCAAATGAATCACTTACCTACGCGTATATCTTATCTTTGAACCAAAAAGCCAAGCCTTGTCCAAGTTTTGAACATTCATTGATATGTCTTTTATTTTGACTGGAGTACTAAATTACATTACAACTTTCTAAAAAAGGACCGATAGGTGTGTGCCTATTTCGAACCTTCGTCATCCAACGTCAGTAACATGTCAGGAAAATTTATTTTATTAAAAATTTAAAATGTAGTTGCTAATTACGGATGAAGGTAGAAATAGATGTGGTGTATAAAAGATCTACCTATTATTGTCGTGAGCTATGCATAAAATAGTTTTAGAAATAGAGCACTTACCGCAATAGTTTTAGAATCATATTTCATTCCCAATGCCTTGCACAAGTTAACCATATTCGCCTTCACAGGGGCCAGGCCACTCATGATGTGGAAGAAGAAATATCCCATGACGAGCATAAACGGGCGCATGGTCTCCTTCACAAAGAGTATGTTCTTCAACTTCCAGGCCATCCTCTTGATGATGCTGTTGCCTTTATGCGTGCAGGGTTTGACTGTGTTCCCTTCTTTGAGGCAGATTACGCATTGGTGGATGAAGTGGTTGTATTCTACGAGCTGATCGAACTCCTCTTGAACGTGTTCTGGTTGAGCCCAGCCGCGGAGCCGGCATAGGGACTGGAGAGCGTCTTCTTGACGACCTTGAGAAAGCAGCCATATTGGGGTTTCTGGAACCTGGTTGTACAAAAATTAAGTGTCATTATCTGTAAGATGTATAAGATCTTATAAAACTAATAACGCACAGTTTAAATCGAAATAACTAATCCAATAATGGTTTAAAGAAGAAATTTGTCCTAAGATAAAATAATTGATACAGAATTACAAGCAATTACTATTTGCATAGTTCTAATCATGCATAAGATATTAAAACTATTAGTATATTGTCTATTAATTTGTTGTTAAGAAAAAACGCTGATAACTAATACATTTTTAATGTTACGCTAATGAAATCTCATGTAATGTAATGATCTCATAAAACGTATTAAATATCCCATTAACATATGAAAATTAATAATTTATTGTTCATATTTATGGTACCTAATGGCAGGCAGTTTGTAGCTGCCGTAAAATATTTTTACTATTAACACAAAACCAATATTTTTAGGATTATCGTATAAACGATCTATTATGAAACGGTGTGATAGCGCATTTATATTGGCAATAAGTATAATAATATAGGTAAATTATGAGTTTATCTCCTACCTATATCTACCAAATAATTAGTAACACAAAGTAATTAAGGTAGTACTACCTATATTTTTTTATTATTCTTTATTGCACGAAAAAAATGCAAAAATAAAATACAATAAATTTTTAACATTTTCCCCTGCTTGGTCTGGAAAATCTGAGTCTAGCTAGGTGATAAAATTTGAAACAGTATTTATTTATATTTATGTTCTGAAATGATATGTATGTTGAAAATACCGGATCTCGATAACGGGATTGTCAAAAATTCATAATGATTATAAAAAAAACCTCCTATCTTTGGATATTTGATCTAAATTATATATATCCTTTGGCGATAAAGATTTTACGAGTATCCATAAGAAAATAAATTTATAAAAGATGAAGCTTCTATATAAAAAATGATACAAATCAAGATTAAAAGGCGCTATGCAGTTCCATAGCGCCTTTTAATCTTGATTTATATCGTAATGATTCTGTATCAGTTGATACAGAATCATTAAAATAAAATTTTAAATATATGTGACAAAAGCGATGCAAAATTGTTTTACATTGTGTTCGCTTGTCAACAAGTCTACAAGATATGAATTTATCAATTCATTTACTATAAGTACCTATTTATCATCAAGGTATTTAATTTATTTATTAACACTTAATTTGTTATAAGTAATATTTATCGACTGGGTTATATTCAACAACTCAGTGAGAGCAAAGTTTTTAAAATGAACAAAGTCTATATAAATATGTGGAGAGTTTAATACGTCATGAACAGTTAAACGTTTTATTTATTTTACATTGTGTGTTTTAATAGTTTATTATCTAACCAGGGACTAAACCAGTCCATTATAGACAAGGTTGTTTATACTCCTGAGCGTAGCGATGACAAGGATGACATGACCGAGTTATAATGAGTGTTGTTTTTCACGCGGGCCAAAAGGCCCGCGTGAAAAACAATACTGTTCACTTTGAGTGTGAGAAAATACTTCACGAATTTGTCGTTAGTCTTAAAATACCATAATTCATGTGATGCGCAACAGGATAAATGGAATCATATTTATTATTTCTTCGCTATTCTGTCCCATTTCCATATTATTCAATTAATTTTAGCTTGACGGCATTTTCAATTAAATATGCCAAGTTCATCTTCAGTTTAAAACGAATTAAGTTAGTTTAAGTTTTGTAGTCATTAACGATCTCGGTGGGCGGACGTGCAGGAGGACATCATGGGTTATGTCGACGGAAAATAAGTTAAACGTGGCATAAAAAATAGTTATAAGTACATTCCTACTTATCATACAATAACTTAAAATATGGCTTTTTTTTAATCTATAAACCGACTTTAAATTCCTGATTAATGACAAAATAAAACCCGTTGACAGACGGACGCACAGACAGAGAGGCGGACAGACAGGACTTTGCGTAAAAAACCCTAATACTACTGCTCCACCTGTGTTAGTATTGCTGTTAGTGTTCAGAGTGGGATTAAAGAAAAAAATTGTGAAAAGGATAAGCATAGGATTTTACGTTCATAGGACCGGGACAGAGCAGAGCAACGTCAGTGCAAAAATCAAGTTTTTACAAAATATATAAGCATTAAAAAAAGTCAACGATTACTCAAATAAAACATTAGTCTGGCTAAGTAAATCTTAAAAAAATAATATGGTGTTGTCGCAGATAATTTAGAGCATTTGTGCTAAAATCGTTTTTTATGCGAAATTTGTAATTTTTGTGATAAAAGAAACCAGTTTATTTTCATAAATTCTATTCGATTACTCGACTTCTACCGGTTTTTTCCAACCTATCGTATTTTTTAAATTTGAACATTTACGTTCATTGCCATAAATATTTACATTTCTGCATTATTATATACTCTTAATGTTCCTAAATTTCGACCACGGCGGCGGCCAGTCTGAACGGAGACTAGCCAGGTGCGCAGCACATAGTGCACAAGTGTGTGCGCAAACACAGGTGCACTCTCTATTCCCTTATTCTCATAACCGATGGCACAGCCGACCGACACGATCGGGGAGAGGTACTAACCACTATTAATTCAGGTTTTAATTAGAACATTAGCTACATACCTATACATTATTGGCAATAAATAAATTAAACATAAAGAAAATCAGAGTCTTTCAAAAATATAAAATGAATTTGAGCGGGCTACGAACCGAGTTTATGTTGAATCCGTCAACACACCTACGAAGCTAGATTTTGTTGAATTCTTCAACACATTTACGAACCTAGTTTGTGTTGAATTCGTCAACACACCTACGAACCTAGTTTGTGTTGAATTCGTCAACACATCTACGAAGGTAGATTGTATTGAATTCGTCAACATACCTACGAACCTAGTTTGTGTTGAATTCGTCAATACACCTACGAACGTAGTTTGTGTTCAATTCGTCAACACACTTACAAATCTAGTTTGTGTTGAATTCGTCAACACACCTACGAACCTAGGTTGTGTTGAATTCGTCAATACACCTACCAACGTAGTTTGTGTTCAATTCGTCAACACACCTACGAACCTAATTTGTGTTGAATTCGTCAACACACCTGCGAACCTAGTTTGTATTGAATTCGTCAACACACTCACGAAGCTAGATTGTATTGAATTCTTCAGTCCACCTACGAACCTAGTGTGTGTTGAGTTTTTTAAGTTACAAAGTACTTACAAACAACACCAGCACCATGGTAGTGATAGGTACAGTGAGGGCCACCAATGCTGCCTGTCTCCAAGGCAACACCGTCCCCAACAAATACGAGATGAAGATACCGATGGAAGTGAACCCGTTGCACAGAGTGGTCAGAATACCTCGAACCGAAGAGTCGCTGGAAAATTTAAAAAAAAACCTTCTCACAAATGCTAATTCCACGGGAATATTTTTTTATAGATTATTACTAAATAGATTAATATGTAGATTGTCCTTTAGAGCTATTAAGTATAATACATTTTTTGTATGTATTAGTGTAATAGATTATTAGGTATTATGTGTATTAGTATTAAAAGTTTGAATTTATGTTGTGATACACCGTCATCCTTTTTTTCCCCAAAATTGTTTTGGTTGCCTGGAAGAAATCGCTTTAAGCGATAAGGCCGCCAAATCCATTGCTGTTGCTTCCATATGTTTACATAATAAATAAATAAAATAATTTATTCAAAATATCTTAGGACCAAAAGGATAACAAAGAGGTACGTAATCTCATTGTAATGGAATTAAAACAATGCGTGTGCCTGAACTAGGTGATAACCTGTTTCTCAGGCAAGAAGAGTGCTAAAAACAAATATAATAATCAAATAGACCAGAATCTTGTAACTTTTATTTCTGTACTGTTTTCTGTGTTTGTGTGGTACAATAAAGAATTATCTATCTATCTATCTATCTATCTATCTATCTATAGACCTTACTAATTAAACAAGGTGACAATGGTGAGTACTTAAAATAAAATAGTTACTTAAGTTAGTTACCTACACATATTAAAGGTGTTTACAAATGTTTGGCTTACTTTTTAAACACAATCTGTTTTTTAAGGTGTAAAAATAAAGATTATACATAGAAATCTTTACAATCGTTTTCATATTCGAAGCTGGGCATAAAATAATGGCCATTCATCATTATCATTTTAATTTTAATGTTTTTAATACCTAAGTTAAGTACTTAAAACTGTACTTGCTATTTTGTTTAATTTTATTATCTTTGTTAAATGTGTCACTACCTCTGTTTTATGTTTACGATAATTTATAACTTAAGTAATTTAAAAGCGATTTTGTTATTACGTTTAATTTTGTTATATGTGTGTCTGCAGACGATAAATAAATTATTTATCTATCTATCATTGCCCTCTCAAATAACTTAATTATTTGCATCAAATAAACATTGAAAAACGGAATCTGCTGCTAAGTTATTATTTACAACATTCGATGCAGGTTTGTTGGTTTTTCTAAAGTTCATCGAAATATTCTAATTGGGCTTGGCATCTGGTTTATGTAATAAAATAAATTTAATATAGATAGAAGAAGATAAGTAATAATTTGCTTTATTTCAAAATTTTAAACCAACAGAGAATTTCAGTGAAAAGTTGCCGAAGAGATAATGGATTAGTGGCATTTCGTGCGCTGTCATTTTCGAGTAGTCACTCAAATAAGTCCCGTTCATCCACTAGTCAAAAAAAGAACCTCAACCGTTTGTTGCATCTCGTGCGTCGAGTAAATTATAATAAAGCAAAGAAGTTTTAACCATAGAGCTACATACAATGCAAAACTTTTAGAAGTCTCAATATAATTATTAGAGGTACTTTTTGTACGTATTTTTATAGACACCACACACATATGAACGAACAGAAGCACTTTGACTCGACAAACTGAATGGTGACGTCACAAAAAAGGCAGCGTTTTTATCACCTGAAAGTCAGTGCTGTTCAATTTATCGTTTTTTCCTTAATAATTAAAAATTTTGCAGGTGTTATATTTTTATTTCGATAATGTGATAACATTAATAATAATCGATTTAAAAAAATCTATTCCAATTGTCCAGCATAAATGATTATTTATTAAAATTTATACTTCCCTGTGGGACACCGCGAATTGTAATATAGAAGTTACATGATTAACATAAAAAACTGTTTTATTTTAACAACATTATCATAAATTAAACGAGGCATTTCCATTAGATACATCATAAATAAAGACATTTGTTTGAAAATCGATCATTTTATTATTTAGCACTTTATTTTACTGTTGTTTAAACATAACGAGTGCTCAGAAGTAACTGCTTTGCATTTTAATTGTATAATTGATATTTATGAAATGGTTATCATCACCTGTTTGTTCTTTTTGTCAGTCCATTCCAATTTTTTTATTTAAATTGACATATTTTTTTAAAGTTCATTTTTTTCATTTGGGAAAAAATGAACTTTAATAACGATTTTGTTTATTTCAGCCATCTTCATTAAATTGGCTAAATTATTTAAGACTAGCTGTGCCCGCGGCTTCGTCTACGTGAATTGGTATAAGAGATTGTCTAGATTAATATAAGACACCAATAAAAATAATGACTTCAAATTACTATACATAATGGTTTGAATTTTCTGTTCTATCAAATCCATACAAATCTAATCCCTATAAATTTTATTAATGCGAAAGTTACTCTGCCTGTCATATAAGTTAAGTACATTTATATCTTAAGGTCACAGAACAATATGTATATCCTAACAATGAACTTTAATGATGATGATGTCTACTTTGAAAACCGAACGAAGTTGACGGATGACGTCGGATCGCACAAAACGAAGAACGGCCGATCCGTTCTTTCTTACCTTACTTGGAAAATGGTTCTGACATTTATTTCTTTGAAATCGGAAACGAAAGGTGTCGTTTAGTAGACCCGCCCAAAGCCACTAGGTGGAAAGGTTGTCTGATCCGTGCGACCAACGTTATTCGTCAACTTCGTTCGTTTTACTAAGCAGACCAGGTATCTTAAAAGACACAATAATGCTCTATTACCCCAACCAAACCACAGTCGTAATAATAAGTGGCTGAAATAGTAAGAGCGACACACTCAGATGTATTGCGAATATATTGATAATCGATCATCAAAAGCTAGTTCAAGATGTTATTTTATTATTTATTTATTACCTTATTTCCCCGACATAAGTCACTGCAGGCGCCTCCATCACTCCAGTCCCAATTCCTAGCAGCGCATTAGCTATGAACAGCGAAGGTATGTTCCACGAGGAATACATAAGTATCCACGCGATAAGATGCGGTATGTTCACAAGGAATATGGCCTTCTTTCGCCCGAAGTGGTCCAGGATCGGCCCGGAGACGATACTGCCGAGTGGCTGGCATAGAAACGCCATACTGCCTGGAATAAGGGAATATAGTAAGTCTTATTTTATAAAGTGATTTGTTTTTTATAGCGCACTAGTTAAACCCGAATACGCAGCTCAGAATGCAGATAGCAAGTGACAATTTTGTTACAGATTTTTATTGAAAACTGCAAACAAATCGCTACATAAAGCTTTTGACAATTAGGTAATACGCTGCGTACTGTCACGTCGACTGTCAGTGGGGAGAAGCGGTCATTTAATTTTCAAACCTCAGCGTTTTAAAACAATTACAAAATAAAAGGCCGCTTCTCCGCATAGACAGTCGATGTGACATTACCGCAACGTACCGCGTCATGATGAAGAGACCAAAGCATGAGACGACGTTAAAAACGTTCGCATGCTGGCCGTTTCATTTCGAGCTTTAGAAACATTATAAAAGTATTCACATGTTCGTCTATTTATGGCTAGCTTAGAATCTTATGGCTATAACAAATCCAAAGATCGTAGCAGCCTTAATGCCTAGACTCCTACGATCAATGATCAAAATAAACAAAACAAAAGACAGATGTGATGTAATTTCATGTTCTCTTCCTGCATATGGACGGACAATAGACACTGTATGGACAAACATAATAAATTAATAATTTATGTACTTGTAAAAAGTCGCGACGCCGTCGATACAAACTTTTGGTTTATAACTTCGGTCAGTGCTGATATTATCACCAGTTCATAAGTTTTAGTTTCAATATAGGTAATTTCAATTCAATTCAATATTGGCATGGAACTGATGATGTCGTCCTAGGCCCTAGCCGAATTTCGGCTACGGCAGACACTCAACGGAGAGATGAGACTAGCAAAGGACTTGAAAATAAATGACGGCCTGGATCCATATTTTAGTCGTAGTTCTTTACCTTCTATTTCGACTGGTATTTAAATCTTATTATATTCACGTTATGTTTAGAAAGCTCAAGGTCATTTAAATCTACAATCTGATTGATCAACGAAATTTAGGAATGCAGTCAATAAACTAGGTTTATAATTTTTTAAAAGCATATCGATGTTATTCTTATCGAAATTGGGTATCTTAATTAGTTTTGAATATTTACTAGATCTCTGAAGGCGAGGCGTGAAACATTCAAGTACTAGGAGGTCAACACCTTATAACACATAACGATATCACGCCAACATGTTTTATAGTAGACATTTTTTGGGCGAATAATTGCTGAAATTGACTTTTTGCGGTTGTTTTTCGGTGGTCGAATTATAATGTTTCAATCATTAGAGGTTATAATATAATAGAGTCGGTGTTATATATAGACAGGCTACATAAACAAAAAGCTTGTGGGAAGGTGAATATGTTTAAAGTTAGTTCCGCTTTGATATATACTTATGCTTGACCTATTTATATCTGTTTGGTCAAGCGCGATATATTTCGCGAACGTGGCATTGGGTCTAAGGTTTCTGCGATCGGAAGTTGTCATTGGATATGTCTGATATAGCTGTGATATTACCTATTACATACTATAATACTACGTTACTCAGGTGCCACTATTTACCTATAGTGAGATGCAAAACTACACTAGCTTTTCGTTAAGGAATGTTTGTAAACAAATCACGACATAAAAAATGAAAACTCACATTCTTGTAGCCGAGTTTCAAATATTTGTAGGCAATATTTATTGAAGGAAGGATCTCAAACCGACTAGTAATGTAAATTGCGGATAAAAAAACATAGAAACGGAGTAAAGTTTAGGTTAAATATGGGCGGTTTGTTTACAAACATTCCATATCGAGTTTGGCTAGTGTTATAAATGTTATAATAAATTAAATATTTGTAAAGAAATTATAATTACGGGCACGAACATACGCTCTACCGGTTAAACCAAATGTGCCAATGTTTATATTGGCACCCTGACTGCACTGCCATTAATGAAAGCTCAGCTTTAATCTATTAAATCATAATCATACCGGGTACAGAGGCTCTCCGGGTTTTCAAAAAGTTATCTGAGCGTCTGCTCGAAGCGACGCATGACCCGAGAGCTGGTGAGTATCTGGCGCAGCGCATCAGCATTGCTTGCTATACAGCGGGGCAATGCAGCTAGCGTCTTGGGCACGCTTCCGACTGGTATTGATATGGATCAGTTGAGCTACTTGTAGATTGTTTGCAACAGTCTGCAGTTAGTTCAATTGTTTCAATTGTAAATACTAGTTTTAATTTAATTATATTATTTGATTGTATTTTTTTTTGTTAATAAATATTATACTCCTTTAAAAAAGAATAGGCCGAGATTGATTTAAATTATGTCGGTCGATAGTGATATACCTAATTAGGTACTTTTATTCTTTTTTTGAATCACGGGGATTGGGAGAATACCAGGGTATGCTGTCAATCCCCGTGATTCCTGTGTGATCCGTGTGATTTTTAGCGTGGCTAAGAATTATGTGAGAAAATTCTTGAATGTTATTACTTTCCACTCCACTTTGGAAATAGGCTACGACGTCGCCAGATCGTTGAAGCAGTCCATTTATAAAATGGGTGCCGTTCAGTTGATTGCCTATATCGATTGTTGGATTAAATTAATTTGGTGTTCCCAACATATCAGAGATATTTAATAAGGAATTATCAAAAACTAGCTTCTACATCAAATAGTCCCCTATTTGATGTAGATTTCAGGATGAAAGACGTAACGACAAGAATCATTATCTTACCAAACCAGCTGGCCTGTTCCTCATTCAGCGACAACCCTTCCTTGGCATGAAGCACATCAGGAAGCACCATCGTTACAAAGCTTATGGACATCCCCAGTCCGATCAGCAGGCAGTCTAGCGATATGCATGCTAGCACCTGAGGACAAGAGAAGTCATTTAAAAGAATATACGTTTGTTAAAGGTTGTTACGTATATTGTTAAGTCAATGTCGCAGTGAAGTTGAATTTTTATCAGACTTCAAAAAACAGGAGGTTCTATGTTCTGCCATCATCATCATCAGGCTATAGTAGTGCACAGCTGGACATAGCCCCCCCCCCCCCCTAATGATCGCCATAGCGCCCTGTCCTCAGCTTGTCGCATCCAGCATCTGCCAGCAGTCTTTCGCAAATCGTCATCCCACCTGGTCGGAGGGCGTCCTATATTACTTTTGCCTAGGTTCTGTATTTAGTATTAAAAACAAAACGACAAATACTAATTATAAATTACTGAAAATGTTTTTTTTAATCCGTAAATCTTAGTTTTTAGTTTTCAAACAATCAAATTATGTATCTAACCTTCCGTTATTTACTTCAAGTTAAAATTTATGTACAAGATAGTGATATTGGTGTCCTCCTACAACATTGTACCTCCTAGGAATTCGCTCACAAAGTTAGCTACAGTCAGCAACAACCGATACACATGGCGGTTTTAATTAAAAAAAAAATCGTTTATTTCTGTAGGTCTTACATATTACATTATAAGTAAAATACTGTGCGTAACACCTAATTCACCATTTTTGGCTCATCTCCTCGCTCTAACTAAGTTTAGGAAACTTGTGGAATAGACGCGAAAGATCTCTACCTCTCGGCAAATAACCAAATAGGCAATTTAAACAGGTTTAGTTACAGTTCAAATTTTTTCAATTGTTTACTGGGCTAGCCCTTGTAAAAAACAATTCCGTAATTTCCCACCAATATTTATCGATTCAAAAAATTAAAAATTAAAAGTAAAGTCAAAAGCACTGTTTCAACTGCTAATCACCCTTGTACTGTTTTAAGAAATTTTATTTTTGTACCTAGGTACTTATCGACAAAGTGTCCATCAATTGAATAATTCAGTTTGTTATTTTTTCACGATTTCCTTTAACAGTTTTATGCCATTTTATAATTATTATTCGTGAAGCACTTGATATTCACAAATTTTTAAGTGTAGCGGAACATTTTGGTGTTTTAATTCTCAAAAGCTAATAAAAGTCAAAGCTCGTAAATCAAGATAGATGGAATTCAAGAACATAATGTAACAAAGTTCAAACTGTTGGTTATTGTATACATTTGGTACTTATCTTAGTTACGGTTATGTACCTTACAATCGCCAGCCTAGATACCAAGATGAAAATCTAGCGTTGACGCTCACTGTATCTTTTCTATTGAAGCATCAATCAATGGGCACGGTCGCAAATGAGAGCAATTGCTGGTCATTGATCTCAGAGATATTGAGATATTGCAATATGATACTGTAATGTCTCATTCCGCCATATTACTACCAGGTACCAGGGCTGGCCATATCTCGAGAAGAACCGACAACCGCTGGGGTAAACGAGTTCTTGAGTCGAGACCGCGACTCGGCAAACGTAGTGTAGGACGTCCTCCAACCAGGTGGGATGACGATTTGCGAAAGACTGCTGGCAGATGCTGGATGCGGCAAGTTGAAGATAGGGCGCTATGGCACTCATTAGGGGAGGCCTATGTCCAGCCGTGGACTAATAAAGGCTGGTGATGATGATGATCACTACCAGTAGGTAAAAAAATAAGCACAGACAATCAAGATAAAACTGTAAGCGTAAGAGTTTTATTATAGAATTTAAAAAATCATAATTAAACGGCTTGTTGATACTGTGCGATTTCCGATATTAATGAATACGTATGAAGCTAAGTAACAAAGAAACTTACAGTCAATTAATAGAAACAAATTAGAACTAGTATTTACAATCGACACAATTGAGCTAACTGCAGACTGTTGCAAACAATCTACAGGTAGCTCAACTGATCTGTATCAATATACCAGTCGGAAGCTTTCCCAAGTATATGTATGTATATAGCTAGTCTTTAAAATTATTTAAAAAATATATAAAAATTAATTAAAATTCAATTTTAAAATAACTGAAAATGTGTATACAAATTTACTGAGGCATCTAGGCTACGATACTAAGTTAAAAAACATATACTTATTAATCAAACTACCTACTTTTTAATTTTTCGAGGATTTCCGTTAACAGTTTTATATCTTTTTGTTATTATTATTCGTGAAGCACCTAAGGTGTTTACTAATTTTAATGCGAAGCGGAATTTTTAGATATTTTATTCTCAAAATCTAAAAAGACAAGCTCGTAAATCACGACCAAAGGAATTCACAAACAACATGTTAACTAAACCGACGAATTACAGAATTTGTCATGCTTAAACTTAATTCTGTCAAGTTGATCAAAACCAACTGTTGATCGCCCGTTTAGTTCTTGACGAAATCGAGCCATAGATATTTTATGACTAATTAAAAAGGCTTTTAGTTGATTTTATTGGCCATATTTTATTATATCCCTAATATTTATAGAAGTTTACTATTCTAAGTTATACTTGGACCAGAAGCGCGTGTGAACCATTGACTAGTAATTTATTGCTCTATCGGTTTGATTTATATTCATAAGTTAAGTACCTACTACTTCCCACAATAGTTGATATTTTGATAGCGATAAGTATTTTCGCGATTCGGCAAACGTAGGGTAGGATGCCCTCCGACCATGTGGGATGACGATTTGCGAAAGGCTGCTGGCAGATGCTGGATGCGGCAAGCTGAACACTATGGCGCTCATTATGGGAGGCCTATGTCCAGCAGTGGACTAATACAGGCTGATGATGAAGTATTTTCTACTTTAACGCTTTGGGTTTTGGGTGAAATATATAAAAACTCTACTGACTCGCAGAAAAATGGCGGTTAATGAAAATTGAAAATGGATTTTCACAAATTCCAGGAATACAATGAAGAGATATAACCACGGCTTGCTGACACTGTCATTGTGCTCGATTCTATTTATTTTAACACTAACGGTCAACCCCGGCTTCGCACGATTATATTCTATAGCCTATGTTACTCAGTGATAATGTAGCTTTCTAACGTCAAAAGAATTTAAAAAATCAGTCCAGTAGTTTTTAAGTTCATTCGTTACATACAAAAATACAAATCTTTCCTCTTTATAATATCAGTGTAGATTATATACCTTATAAATATTATAGCACCTACCTTTCGTTGTTATTAAAGACTAGTTTCTTACCCCGGCTTCTCACACGTTGTTTAAGGTTATTTCTATCTCATGGGACTGATTTACGGGATAATAAGTGGCCTGTGTTTTATTCCCGGCCTAAAACTACCTGTATGCATGTGCTGTAAATTTCAACCCGATCCGTTCAGTAGTTTTGACGTGAAGAAGTAACAAACATCCATACAGTAAAGATACAAACATTGCAATAATACTACAAACTTTCGCAAGTGCCTTAGCCTTTAGCCCTGCCCAAAGGCATTTATTTATTGAATCATTTAGTCATCTGTTACATGTTGTTGTGTGACAAGGATCTTACGACAATTTCTAGTATCAAACATGTACCCCGTTTGTGTGATATTATTCTCCACCTGTGACGTGACCACTCTAGCTGGCCCTCTCCAATGGCTTCGGTTTCTCAGTCGAGGTGTAAATCATAATTGACTCCTCCAACTCTGACCGTGGATGTCGTAACAGGGGAATAAAGGAACCTAACAGAGGAAGAGCAGTACCTTCCTACTGCAAGCGATTCGCTTGCCAAGTATGGTGAAGTATGGACAAAAGCCTCCTTGTTTAAGGGGAAGAACGTTCAGCAGTATGACGAACGGTAGGCAAATTTGCTATTGAAAATGTTATGCCTTTGACGTGACCACCTAGCCCTCCCCAACTACTTAGGTTTTTCAGTGGACATGCTTTGTTCTCTGCACTTCTCGATATGCAGAACTAAAATTACGGCCTCACTGATATGCCATTGTGTTCGATATCTGTTGTTATTTCTTGACCTAACAAACTAAAGGAAGCAGTGAAATTAATACCAATCGGAAACTTTCCCAAGACGCTAGCTGCATTGCCGCGCTGTATGGCAATATTGATGCGGCCTGGCGCAACGCACCAGCACTCGGGTCATACGTTGCTTCGACCAGATGGTCTGTTGTAGCAATTGGAGTTACTATTGAACTTTTTTATTCCTCACCTGTGAAGTGACCACCTTAGCCCTCCCCAACGGCTTAGGTTTCTCAGTCGACATCCTTTTTTCTATGTTGTTCACTTCTCGTGATGCAGGACTACAGTCACGGCCTTACTGACACCGTCATTGTTCACGATATCTGGTAATTTTCTATCTGTTTATTCTGCAAGGTTTGTTTTGATAGCAGGTTGTTATGATAACGTGACGTCGCAAAATGGACTTTCTTCGCTTCGTGTGTGGGTTGTTATCTGTAAAGAGGGAAGGTTAATTTAGGTCTTGAGTTATTAGTACGGTTTATTGTGTTTAATGTTTTGATATCTACTATAATTATCTTATGAAAATATGATTTGATTTAGTGTTCTTAAGATTGTCTGTGAAATCGGATTGTATTGTTATGTTATTTTATCTTATGTGTTTAATTTAAGGGGCTGATTGAACGAAACTAGCGCCACCTCATATTTATTGAAATGGCAAACTGTTAATAAACTCGAAAATTCATAGGGCAGTTTTTTATATCTATCATATGCGTTTCAATACCTCTGTAATAGTTTTTTTTGATAAGTAGTTTAAGCAGAGATATGAAAACGGAGTTTGATGGCCTTTGTGCGTTTCGCATCTCAGCCTAAACTATAAATTATAAGGAAATCTATTACAGAAGCTGATATACAAATGCATAAGCTTTTGTCCAAGCATAAGATTGGTACCGAAACTTACCCAATGAATTTCGGAAAACGCCTTTGTTTCATCGTAAAAAAATGTTTATAAACACTAGGAATAAGTACTACTGCCTAATACTAACTATACCACAAATGTTTATGCCTACAAATGATGACGAAAGAGTAAACATTGTATAAATTATTAGAGCAATAAATCACATTTCACATTTCAACAATTAATAAAACAACAGAAGCACAATTAACATGCAAAAGCAAAATTATTGAAATTTGAACCGTGAACAATACCTATGGTCATCCTACCTATGAGATACATTTTTAAAAGCTGGTGCGATTGACTTTTGTTTTCATAAACAATCGACGCTGACGAAAGCCGGGTACAGACCAAGCGAGCGAAGGCTAACGAACGCTAACGAACGAACGCAAAAGAACCAGTGTGGACGCCATGGCGAAAGCAAGCGATCCCGAACAAGGGCCGTCGTTCGCCTTTGGCCGTGCTCCGGCGGCTGTCGCTACATCAAAGCAATATGGAACGTACCGATCGTCGAATCCCACTCGTTTGCATTCGCTCGCTCTCGCTCGCTTGGTCTCCCCACAAGAAGATGGACTGTGACGCCCGTCGTCATCCAGTATAGAAAAATGAAAGGGGATCGCGGCAGTTTTTAAATATTTAGGATATAAATCAGAGGACCTATTTCTACGCATTAAACCATAGAGATTTAATTTTAATCTATAAAGTCACACACGGTCAAAAAAATATACGTAGAACTATTGTAGCTCAATGCATTAAATACACCACTCATGAAACGTTTCAATTGTAAATACACAACACATCAACTGTTTCAATTGTAAATACAATTTCTAATTCGTTTTTATTTTTTAAATAGCTGCCCGGACAATTTCGTTCTACCTAAGAATCAGCGATGGCGTTTCATACGAAAAATTTATGAGAAAACGAATCTCAAATTTAATTTATTTTTGCTTGCATGTAGGTACATTCATTTTTAGGTCTAAGGTGAATGGTTATTACTAGGTATATACATACAGGGTGCATCCCTGGAAGGGCACTGCAAAACTGAGTTAACTTTATTTTCACAATGTCAAATTTTAAATACTCACATAATTTAAGATTAACATAAATTTCATGCAAAAATAAATATAATTAATACAAATTAAATTAAGAATTTAGTATTTTTTTCGTATTTAAAAAACAGATTCATATTTTCTTCGTTAACTTTTCACATTTTTAATTCGTTATTCTGATAATCTAGACCGAGACAAAATCAACAAATCAAAGATCATTAAAATCGGTTTAGCCGTTCTTAAGTTATAAATAATAACTAACACAACTTTGTTTTACATAATACAGATTATAATTACCTTATTTTGATTCTTTTCAACACTTTCAATAAATTAAAACTGATTGATTTAAAACTCGGATGGTTCATTCCTAGCTAGGTACTCACTCGACGAAGGTTAACAATAAAATGGCTATGGAATATCCACGTTCGATTAAGCAACAATTTATTGACCATATTAAAACGTATAATTAGGTCGTTTAGCCTGTCTAATTGTTAAAAAACTTGGGCCCTTATGAGGTTTTGGTGACGACATTGATTATTATTTTACCGTAGGTATGTACTTATCAAATGTCGTGGTAAGTCTAAGCATACCATTTGTCATAACAGTCATAAGTAACCTTATATCATTATACGGTACCTGCTTTTGTTTTGTTTTGTACTGTTTTTGAGCCAAACTGCGCATGGAAGGCGTAAACGCTCTTAAGTATACTTAGTTGTAGAAGAGGTAGGTATGAATTTACTATGAATTTACGTAGCTTTAGGTTTGGTTTACTTGTCTAGACTAAGTTTTAATTGTAACAATAGATTAACGTTTCTCGTTTTTTTTTTTAACTACAAACAATGTACCCAGCTATGGGGAAGACGCTGCCTTCTGTAACACAGTTTATTTTTAAAGCTAAAACAGAAGGCAGAGCTGCCCAGAACTTTGTCATATTTTTGTGTTTTTCAAAATAAACATTTTCGTTTTTCATTTTCATCATTGGGGCTAGATAATGCTGTGTGAATTGTCAAAGCAATTTTTTTATTCACAGTTTCAGCTGACATGCCAAACATGCTTTTACTAAAAAGGCAAATCGCAAATCTTTTGTTTTTACTAAGCTTTTGGATGCAAAAAGCATCGACTTGTTCCTTGAAACTATTATTATTCAATTATATAGGTATTTGAGAAGTAACGGATCTTTTTATAACTAGGTACTTACAAAAAAATTATATCCAACAAAAAACTTAGGAACGGTTATGTCTATAATTATCTTTAGAACCATTATTTGTATCTTAAGCTAGCGGAAGAATTTATTATAAAATCCTCCAAAATGACCTTGTTATAAAAAAGCTCCTGGCTCTATTCATCTTTGAATAATTGATTTCTTAGTTGAGAGATAAGTTGAGATAACAATCTAGAATATATAATAAGACATATATAAATAGATACCGGTTGTATGTTGGTAGATACAACAGATATTCTTTAGGTGCGTTGAAAGGCTTCTTATATACATATTTGATAAGACCAAGTTCCGGGATAGTGACTTAAGGTGAGTGCTCGCCTATTGACGCTACCGGCAGGCATTACCGGCAGTCATCGAATTTCCTACAGCATTTTTCTGAAAAATATAAGAATATTCCCGTAAATCTCCCATGGGAATTTGATGTTTACACCAAGTCAAAATAAAAAAACAAGTAGCCTATGTTATTCTCCATCATTTCAATTAACTCTATGCCAAAAATCAAGTCGATTGGCTGCTTAGTTAGGGAGTGAAGGAAGGACAAACAAACAAACTTTCGCATTTATTATATGAAGTTAGGATTACTCTTTTCACATGTACCTATATTTCAGAAACCTGATGCTTTAGTACATTTTAATGTGCACAGTTAAGTTAAGTGTCCTTTATCTAGTTATAACGTTCAAGCCCCGTTTCTATTTTGTAAAAAAAAACAGTGTGTTACCTGATGTTTGGGCCAAAATCAACAAACCATACTTGTCGATTTGAGCTCTCTATTATGGTATATTATGGTTAATATTATTTAATTATTTCTAAAACTAGACACCCATTAAAATAAACGAATTTTGTGTAAGAATTGTTTACCAAAATTGGACATTGAAAATAGAGTGTATTAAAAGTCGGGACAGCACCTTAAGTTGAACCATGTAAATGTGTATGTGGTTCGCCCACTAGTTCTGATTTGGTGTAAAGTCTCCTTAAATATAACGATACGACAAATGGAAACTATACCTACAACGTACACATAATTATATGTTGGCTTATTGATGATAATTATGTACTATAAACTTAACTCAGTTGAGCTACCTTTAGATTGTTTGCAACAGTCTGCAGTTAGCTCATTTGTTTGAACTGTAAATACTATCTAGTCCTAATTTGATTCTGATCAATCTTTATAACCTTATTATTTTGAGCTTTTAAGTTCTAATTAGAGTTTAGATACCTATTATTTAAGTCTGTTTCAACATTTTTTGTATGAATGAATAATTTCTGGTTTAAACCAGATAGCGGTTGGTTAATGTTGTGCTTTGATTGATTATGTGGTAGAATTAGGAAGGTACTTGTGAAACCTGTTTAGAGTTTGAAAAAGTATAGCGTAATATTGCGCAATTCATTCATTGTCAAATCCTTGTGCAATTTATTGTTTAATAATATTTCTAACTTCGTCCGTAGCAGAAGAATCTAACAAAAAAAATGAATGATTAAGAGCAAAAAAAAAAAGTTTTTAATAACCTTACTGAAGTTAAAAAAAAATCCTACTAGACGTTAGGTGAAAATAAAAAAGGGAGATAAAGTAGTAGCTTCTCGAGAGTGAAAGGCTCAAATTAGGTCCCATTAGGTCCACTCAACTCAGTCATAGTCGGACCGGGGCGGCGGCGGCGTCGACGCCGCCGTTCATGTTTCGCATGCTTGCTACGATTATGTTGCCATTTGCAGACAGAGCTAGAAAAATACTATACATTCGGGCGTAAAAAGAGCAATGCAAGTTTTGTCGCCGTGCATGGGTTGCGTATTGTTGTCTCAGTCACACTTCGGTCTAGGTACGTCTTTCCATATTTGTTGTTCATTAGGTAGGTATATTGCACAAGATTGTAAATAGCGTGTGTCTTTGCGATTTTTTGAAACACAACACATGCCATTTGAGGAGCAAGAGCTGGAAGAACGTACCTTATCTCTCCTTTTTTACTTTCATTTGAGTACTAGACTGATGTTGGTACGAATTAGGGGTTGCACCTTTGTTATATTTTGTTATCACAGATTTTTTCCTGTGGGGACAACCCCCGGTTTTGCACGTGCCCAACGTGCCCGACTTTAGGTTCAAAACCAACGAAAAATCGTGTCATGTAAATACATACGACGATCGGACAGTAAATTGATATTAATTGGTTCAATCTCACAGCCTTGTCACTCATCAGTGTTACGAAACAAATACAGATTTTTTGTGTCGCAGCAAACGAACCACTCGACAAGTCCACCTGCTGGTCGCTGACGACTTTTCGAGTGGTTAAATAAATCACTATTTAGTCACATGAATTCATGAGTATTTCATTAATACTAAATACGCATTGGATATTTTTTTTGCGTTCATTTACAATCAAAATCAGCCAAAACCATGTGAGTGATACAATCATCAAAACATATGAATGGACCAGTTGTATCAAGGTTTTTTTTACAAAATTCATAAAACTGTGGCTATATGTAATTAGAAAAACACAAACTCTACCTATACACTAGCCAAACTCGATGTAGGAGCTCTTGCGACAAAAGCATTTAAAGCATTTTATAAACGCAGCGTTAACGCAACGTTTAGTGCTTCCGTTTGCACAGTCGCGGAGAATTGTATACTTATCAGATCTACTGTTTCAACAGGTTTTGATATGGTTCGACAAACACTTAAGACTTATGTCATCTCGACCAGACTTTTTAGGGTTCCGTAACCAAAGGGTAAAACGGGACCCTATTACTAAGACTCCGCTGTCCGTCCGTCTGTCTGTCTGTCCGTCTGTCACTAGGCTGTATCTCATGAACCGTGATAGTTAGACAGTTGGAATTTTCACAGATGATGCCGCTTTAACAACAAATACTATTAAACCGAATAAAATTAATATTTATATATAACAACAAACGTGATTTTTTTGCTCGTTTTTGCTCGATATTGATAACGGCAACAGGTAGAAACAGGTGAAATATTCACAGAATATGTAGTTATATATTCACTTTAAACATAAATAATTCATAGCTTTTGCTTTATAGTGCGTTACTCGCACTGGGTAAATCTTCTAAGAAAACTAAGTAGTAAGAAGTCCCAGATATTTTCGACCAGGCGCGTGTCGATCTCGTTGCTTAGTTGGTTAGAGCGCACCTGTACCGAAGGTGAGGCGCGGGTTCGAATCCTGCCGCAATCGAAAATTTTTGGGATGTTATTATAAAGTTTTCGTAGAAGATAAATAATTCAATTAAAATAAAAGAAATATTTAAGGGGGGCTCTCATACAACAGACATGATTTTTTTTACCGTTTTTATAGATAATGGTACGGACACAATAGTGTGTCAGACTCGCACTTGGCCGGTTTTATTAATAGATACTTTATATTTTATGTAAATTTCTATAAAGAATGCGATTTACTTCCAAAATAACTGGTTTAAAATTAATATAGGTCCCTCCTTTTTTACTAGCTATTTGTTAAGTATTCCGTATTCGAAACTAAAAAAATCCAAGACACATTATAAGGAGAACTGGCCCGACATTTTTCTACGAACTACTCAAATTATGGTTTTTAAAGGAGAAACAGGTTTAAGAGGGCGCAATGCGCGCCATTTCGTGAAAAAGATAGGCGTAGGATTTCAAAATGCAGGATTTAAAAATGGAGCTATTGCTTATTTATACAAGAAAACTACATAACTTATGAAAACCTATCTGAAGGAACCAAGTAATAAGTAATAATAATAACCTACAAATCAAAACACAAATCAGTTCAATAGACCGCAGGATTCCTAAGATCTCGATCAAATATGATGTGCAAAACAGTACAATTTCACGTTTTATTTCTATCGTAATTGTTTTTCTTAATCGTTCTTTCACGTTCAAGGAACCAACGAAAACATGTAGAATTTTATGGAATTTGAGTTTTTAACCACGGGAATCCCGTGAGTACTGACATCTAGTCCTAGTTTGACAAGCAACCACGCTAGGTTCGCCTCTTAAGTCTCGGCAGGTTTATTATTCTGTTAATGTTATAAAGGAACCTTAAGAGCAGCGTCATGGTGGAGTCAGGTAGGTAACCTTCAAGTTACGCATCCAATTAGTTGATTTTGAATCGTTTTTTAAGTTGATAGATTAGCTAATCTAATGTAATGAACATTTTGAATTAATCATTGCAATGTCGTAATTGCGTGCATAGATTACGTGTT
Organism: Eupithecia exiguata; assembly: GCA_947086465.1. Classification (NCBI taxonomy): domain Eukaryota; kingdom Metazoa; phylum Arthropoda; class Insecta; order Lepidoptera; family Geometridae; genus Eupithecia; species Eupithecia exiguata. The sequence continues at coordinate 5,153,941 of OX352246.1, forward strand.
TACTTACGCATTCAAAATAATCTATCAACCTGCTTAAAAAAGTTGTTACATCGACGAAATTGATCAGTAAAAAACACTTTTAAAAACTAGAGGAGTGGCTATACTTATAAATCTACATAGATAGGTATGTATGTTAAATCGTTCCTGTTACCTGTATCTAATTACACCTTTCCTGTTTGTAACAGACTTCAAATAATGGAGGAGGTTCTATGTTCGGATGTATAAGTGTTTTTCAAGTATGTTCGTCGATTTAAAAAAAAAACTTTCGCTATTGTACAGAGAATGAACCCGAGATAGTTCCATGAACATTTTATTCTCGAGGCTATTATTGACACGCAAAATTTTAAAATAGGCTAAAATTAATGGATTTTAAGTCAGTTTTAGGTTTCAAAACAATCAAATTATATAAGCGAATCAGCATTGCCATCATCATCATCATCAGCCTATATCAGTCCACTGCTGGACATAGGCCTCCCCTAATGAGCGCCATCGCGCCCTGTCTTCATTGCCATACAGCGGGGCAATGGGCAGCCAGCGTCTTGGGCACGCTTCCGACTGGTATTGATATGGATCAGGTGAGTTACCTGTAGATTGTTTGCAACAGTCTGCATTTACCTCAATTATTTCAATTGTAATGACTAGTTTTAATTTAATTCTTTTATTTGATTGCAATTTTCTTTGTTTATAAAATATATTATCTGTTTAGGTATGTATTTTTGTGATAGCCAAAAATGTCAAGATGTAGGTATTTCATTGGAATTTTGTCCAATTTGCAAATGAACGAATTTCTAAAAACGCATAGGCCTAATTATTTCAACTTTCCATGTATCAGTATTTTGTGCGTAGGTATGTACCACATAAACAAATTTTATAACATTTACGCAAGCAGTAATACATTTGTTGAATAATGTAAATGTAAACAATTTTTTCAAACGCAATAATTGCCGAAGTTACGTAGGTACCTACTAAAATATTTACAATTTACATGAATATTTATGTATTAAATATTTATTGGCATAATAACCATAATAATCGCAAATCTACACTTACATTATAAAGAGTAAAGATTTGTTTGTTTGAATTGAATAAGCTTCGAAATTACTGGACCGATTTGAAAAATGATATCACAAATAATATCCTACGCTATTCCTGATGAACATAGGCGATAGAATATCCCTGTGCGAAGTCGGGGCGAACCGCTAGTGAAATAATAAATTCATAACGGATTTTTCAAATTTTCTTTGTTCAACGTAGGTACCTAATAAGATTAAATAGGAGGCAGTGCTAGTTTGAGCCATACGACAGGCTTAAGCCATTTTTGCGCTTGGTGGTAGCGGTATTGGATTAATATGCGCACTCATTTAGTTGCCTAGTTTGATCAAAATTGAAGCAGTAATTCTAATGTTAATAATGATGGTTCAGCGTACCCGAGGTACAAGTTTTAAAAAAATAAGGTTGTTGAAAATTATACCAGACTGTGCTAGAATAGGTCATCATCATCATCAGCCTATATTAGTCCACTGCTGGACATAGGTTTCCCCTAATGAGCGCCATAGTGCCCTGTCTTCAGCTTGCAGCATCCAGCATCTGACTGACAGTCTATCGCAGATCCTCATCCCACCCCGTCAGCGGGCGTCCTACACTACGTTTACCGAGTCGTGGACCCCACTCAAGAACACGTTTACCCCAACGGTTGTCGGTTATTCTCGAGATATGGCCAGCCCACTGCCACAAAAAGCTAGAATTGGTAATTATATCAAATTACCAATAGTTTCAACTTCTTCATAATTATATTGTTTGGTTTTAGAAAAATAACTATTTATTTAAAGGTCAATGCTTTAATTATATCGATTCCGTGAAATTTGATAGTGCTGAAATAACAACCTGGCAACTTTTTATTCGTAACAATAGAGAGGAGAGGTCCCTCTCCTCTCTATTGTTATTATTATAATTATATATTTATTGTTAATATTTATAATTATAGAAAAACAATGGTTTTCATTGAAAAGCAGGAGGTTGCGGGTTTGATTCCCGCCTCGGGACAAATGTTTGTACGATCTGCAGATATTTGTTCATTTTCATGTGGTCGTTTTCTATGTATAGTCAAAAATATCTATGTATGTATTGTATTATAATATGTATATCAGTTATCTAGTACCCATAACACAAGCTCTGCTTAGCTTGGGGCTAGATGATGCTGTGTATTATTATTTATTTAATTTATTTAACCTCTTCAGACACTTCTCGAGAACGGGGAAGCTGTTGTGTACTCTTTCTAGAGATTGTTTTTTTTTTAAGGATTATCTTCGTTACCCGAACGACGACGTCTACTGCCGTATAGGCTCTCATAATAAAGAGTTTATTTTTTAGTTGGTAATAACAAAATGTAACAGCGACATATAACTTTTGAGTTATTAATAACTAATTAACTAACAATTTTTTTAACTAATTTATTTGGCGATCCTCCGCGGGGTTGATACCAGTCCAGTTAAAGAGTGATTTTATTTTTATTTCTATTTCGTGATATGGGTCTTTAATTTTGGAAGTACATAATATAGTGCCTAAAGAAACACATTTTTTTTATTAATTTATGTCCAAAATTAAAACTATGGTGTGTCTAAATGTCGGCCGAGCCATCGGCAGATTTGTGTCGCATAGATAATATCTTAGTGTTTTATCTGGTAGGTCGTATACTAAAAAATATCTATAAAATGCATTCAGTATTGTAACTAGAGCCCATAGCAAAGGCTCTACTTTCTTTTGGGTCAGAAAATGCTGTGGAGTTTGTCTTCAAACAAACGACGTTGCATGACTGGACAAGAATGATACCAGGCCGGGTTACGGGGCGGTATGCCCCGTAACATATATTCAAACACAACTTAAATTTAAGCTCGTCTCAAGATGCTATTTTTTGACAGTTTTCAATGAAAATCTGTCAAAAATTTCGTCTCTTGAGACGTGCTTAAATATAAGTTGCGTTTTAGTATTCGGGGGTTAACGTACGCAGCGAGCATCAAATATCCGTCTCGTTACTTGTTGCGAGCCCTCTCTGAGAGTAGTCAGTGTAGTCAACGTGTCAACGTAAGTAGTCAAGTCAGTACGGGGATACTATTTAAGTATCCCCGTACTGACTATACGAACGCTCGCTGTATGACTCGTTACATTACAAGTACGTTACACCGCGGTGTTGGAGAGTTTTAAGACGCGCACTAACCGGTGCACCGGTTAGTACGCGTCTTAAAACTCTCCTGGCTCAGTTAAACTTCACAAGACGCATCTAAAATATTCATAGTATTTATTTAGAAATCTTATACAGCTTGTGAGAAGGTATGTACCTAGCATCGATGTCCGTGAACAGATAATTTGGTTAATGTATCCAAAATACAAGTTCCTTAGCAATTAAGTCTAACGAATGGGCATGCCAACAGTAAAACTAATAGGCCTCCATAAATGTAATTTGCTTGAACCCATTAATCACACGAAAATTGAAATAGACAACGTGTGTGGAACGATTGAAACTTGTTGGTTTTTGGGAAGGAAAGGAACGCTGTTTGCAGGTTCTCATCTCAATAGCTTAAATTATACTTAGTCATTGTTTAGCACAAAGATACAGTCTTAATTGACATGTGATTTTATTGCCTTGACAGTATGTAATTTTATGTTTTTTATCGAAATTGATATTTGATTTGACCATGTATAAAATGTGTGAGCTCAAAAGTAGCTCAAAATAGAAAAGGGTTCCCAGTGGAAAACGCTTATGAAAAATAAAAGGACGTTTGAAGAAGTGCATTTTGCTTTTCTTAAAGGGTGCCGGATGGTATTTTTTTTACGTATTATGCCTACCGTATGCTTTCATGCGAGGCCGTTTTGTACCTAAGGCCAATGAGCAATAGTAAGAGTACCCAAAAAAGAAATGGTAAGAATAGAATAAAATAAAACCGGCCAAGTGCGAGTCGGACTCGCGCACGAAGGTTCCCGTACAATTATCTATAAAACAGCAAAAAAATCACGTTTGTTGTATGGGAGCCCCCCTAAATATTTGATTTATTCTGTTTTTCAGTATTTGTTGTTGTAGCGGCAACAGAAATACATCATCTGTGAAAATTTCAACTGTCTAACTATCACGGTTCATGATATACAGCCTGGTGACAGACGGACAGACAGACAGCGAAGTCTTAGTAATAGGGTCCCGTTTTTACCCTTTGGGTACGGAACCCTAAAAATAACCTGTAACTGATATTTACACTTAAACTCATACGCAACATTTAAAGAGTAACGACAAATTGGTTAAGTAGAGAAGTGAAATCGGCGTGGAAGATTTACTGAAGGTAAGTTTTAATTGTTCTATTTTATCACACTTGAAGTGAAAAGTATCGTTTTTCACGCGGGACAAAACCACCCATTATAACTCGGTCTTGTCATCCTCTTTCGCTACGCTCGGGAGTATCGTCTATAATGGGGTGGTTTGGTCCCTTGTGTAAAAATATGCTATTATTTTAATCCCCAGTAAGGAGTATGGTGTAGTTTTTAATCGACTCTATGTTCGGCTGTATGTATTTTTTTAGTATGTTCGTATATTTCTCTGTCAATTATGGACCAATTTAAAAGACGCTATTATAAAGAGAATAATCCCGAATAAAAATATTCCCAAGGTATTAGTATCCCGTCAAGCTTAAAAAACAACATAATACTTATAAAAATCACGACTAGCTATAAAAAAATTGGTGACATCTTCGCCAATTCTTATTAGATTTTCGTGATTCTGTATAGTGGTCTGAAAAAAGTTTGACCCTCGAGGGAATTAAATATGCGCCGTAAAACGTATAAAAACATTATCATATCATAATTTTCGTTTGGTTTCCATGGCAACGGGCATAAACAAACTAAATTGTGTCGAATTTTGACAAACTTTTTAAAAAATTTGATCGCACGAAGTGTCCGGTCTTAAAACAACTTCCAAACCAATTTTCATTGCTCAGGAATTTGAAGTTGGTATTTTATAGTTTTTTAAGACAAGCCAAGTTTACCTACAGTTTGTTATTAGACCTTGAAAAATTTAAAATAGGTACTGAAAAGATTGTAACCCTAACCACGTCACCTATAAATTGCCACTGCAAGATTTAGCATTTTTACGAGCTTGAAAACTCAACTCGTAGATCATATTTTATTATCCTAAAATTATTTTGTTATGATCCTCTTAGTGGATAGGTAACATAAAAAAGCTCGCCATGTTTAAAGTTTCATAACATTATGCAACAAGTTGACAGCGGGTTAAATTGTCTAACCCTCAGGCCACGACATGCCCGCGTCTTGCGTCTGCGTCCGCGGCGAAAACAAATCAAAGAAGTTGTTTGAGTGTGTCCATGAGTCACCGCGCGGTGCGACTTGCGGAAATACACATAACGACCCCAGTCGCAAGACGCGCCGCAAGACGCATCGCCCGATGTCGTAGCCTAGGCCACGTAGGACGCGTAGTGCGCTTGCACCTTTAAGGTGTAGTGTAAGCGCACTAATCGCACTACGCGTCAACGGAACTGCGTGGCCGCGGCACTGCCCGTCAAATTAGAACAAATGACGAAAAAGGCCGCGCGGTTTATTTGGTGACTTTGTTCTAATTTGACATAAAGTGCCGCGGCCGCGTAGTTCCGTTGTAGCGTAGTGCGTTTCCACCTGGCAACAAGTAAACTTACAGCCGGTTTTTCATCCCCATGTCACATCGTGTGCTTGTCAACAATTTGTCATTTGCTAACAAATTGTCTACCCGGCGATGATCAACGATGTGTTTACACTATTGTCAAAAATAACAAGCGGGTGAAAAACCGGTTGTGTGTCTAATGTATCGGACAAGTAAGCGGATGGCGCGGCTTTGCATGCGTTTTTCCGGTAAAAATTACGACAAGTTCTTATAAATGTTAATCCTGGTTTTGATCTTTACTTTTGCGAAATTTCAGCCTGATCTGTTGAGAATTAAACATCTAAACTTTCGCATTTATAATATTAGTGTGATTTATGTGGGTCTAAAGATATGAAATGCGTCTATTGTCTAATCCCATGGGCCACCACCATGTTCGCCACTACCACTGGTGGCCAATGGGAAACAAATCCCTGTAGCCAATCTTATTTTTTTTATGTATAATAAAAAATATCTATCTATGAATTGCATTATATTATGTACCTATATCAGTTATCTGGTACCCATAACACAAGCTCTAAGCTCACAAGCAATGCTGTGTGAATTGTCCAAGCATTAATTATTTATTTATAAAAACATCATTTAGTATATCATATTCTTGAAGGCTGACTGACCTAGGTTGTTTCGTTTAGTACCTTACAAACGTTTTGTATTTTAAAGGTATTCATGACAAAACCTTATCTATTCTTACAGGAATGTTTTGTTACTAAAATTATATTTTTTTTAATGATATCTATTCTTATCAATACTAGTATTCGATATTTTGTATGATCATCTCTCTGAAATCCTAAGTACCTATTATAAGCTTAATATTAAAAAAAACGTAAAAAAAAGTTTTTATTTGCATAAATCAGCTGAAACTTACCTAGGTAAAAGCCGATGTTTTCTGGTATATCTAGTTCCCTGATTCCATTGAAATTGAATTCACTAAAGCCTTAATTGTTCTTAATAGTTTTCCGTCAACTAATTTTGCTCAAATGTAAAAATCTTTTTGTCTTAAATTTATAAAATAACTTTGACCGGTTCCGGAAGGCAGGTTGCGGTCGCCTACCTACGGAGCCCGTTCGTTCGTGACTGAACTTGATTGAACCATTTCGTCTTCGCATCTGTCAAGCTTATATAGCTTTACCTATTAGGTACAGTCGACGTCAAAAATCGCTGGGCCTCAATCTTTTCAAGGCATTTTTAGCTTAAACGAGGCGTATGTTTGGTATGTTGTGTGGCGGAGTTTTTTTAATAATTATAATGCTGGATAATCCACAAATTCTCCGTCGTAACAACTATTTATTAATTTAAGGAACACAAACAAAAAAAATTGTATATAAGTAATGCTGGATCATCCACACAGCATCATCTAGCCCCAAGCTAAGCAGTGCTTGTTTTTTGGGTACTAGATGTTACAGACTTAATACATAGAATACATTAGCTTGTGGTATGGGGACTAGATGATTGATATACTAATTACAATACGAGAACATTAATAGATTAAGATATTTTTAGTACAAAAACTCCTAGATCAACCGGAACCAATATCTGCAGGCCGTAAAAGAATTTGTCCCGAGACGGAAATCGATCCTACAACCTCCGGCGTCACAGGCGGACCTTCGCCCGCTGCGCTAAATAGAGGTTCTCATAATCTCTATAAGACAAGTAGGTGTTTAGATTAGATCTCCCTTCATCATCAGCCTATAGTAGTCCACTGTTGGACATAGGCCTCCCCTAATGAGCGCCATAGCGCCCTGTCTTCAGCTTGACACATCCAGCATCTGCCAGCAGTCTCAGATCTCCCTTGTGTGATTAAAATTTTGAATAAGGTAATGCATAGATATTTTTTGATCGATTATTAATGTTATATGTAGATTACTGAAAAAATATACATAAAAAAGCGATCAATCAAACTGATTCAGTTTTGGGTGATAAAAACGCTGCCTTTTTTCTGCGACGTCACCGTTCAGTTTGTTAACTCAGTGCTGCTATTCCTTCGTTGATTTTTCAATTAAAATAAAATTAGCAACAAATAAATGATAAATCCAACATCTTTGTTGTTGTGTGTTGTGTCTAATAAATAATTTTCTTCTTTTCTTTCTTTCAAAAAAAATATCCCGCTAAAAGCTTCATGACAATACGGTGAACGGTGACGTCACGTTTTGAAATTTGCGTTTGTGTATAAAACATCAAAACAAAAAAAATATATGCACATGTATTTATGATGCAAATTAAAATAATCAGTTTTTCAAAAAAGCTTTTAAGCTGATAAGGGGCATGTGACTTTTGAAGTCACATGCCCCTTATCAATATTATTCCTTCTATATCCAAATATAAATTTACATTAATAATTTATTGATAGTAAAGATAAAATCAATAGAAACGAAAAAAATTGCTATTTCTCAAGGTTAGGCACTTTGCTCGTTGACACTAGCAACTATAAAGGAATGTGCTCATTTATCCAATACCGCTACCACTCAGCACCAAAATGTGCATTCAAATATAGGCTTCTGAAGAAACAACCAGTAGCTGTTTATCGTGAAATCCTGTACAAAACAGATACAAATGGCGATTTTTCTTATTGGGAGCCAAGACAAACTTCGTGTCACTAACCCTATTCTATGTTAGTGTTACAGGCTATGTTTTGTCCAGGCAAATTGTGTTTAAAACCAATTTGGTAATATAAAATATTGTAGCAAAATGTAAAAGAATATTAAAGAAACCTCCAATAGTCAAACAGACTTATGCACATATCATGTGACTATTTTTAAACAGATTTTCATTGAAAACTGTAAAAACATCGCGACATAAAACGTGCTTAAAGCTGGTTGGCGTATTTCTAAGTAAGTACTCAAATAATGAGAAAGCTAATAATAATATCACAACGTGGCCGCAGCAGCTCCTATTTTATTGTTTATGGTTTCAGTCAAACTTCAATGGCTTACGCAACATACTTTTCTAACTAAGTTTTCTATTGAAACACGTTTCTGATAAATAATTTTGTACCTTATTTTGTTTGATAATAGAAAGTTTTATTTATTTAGTTTACTTTATTTATTCATAAAAAAAAACAATAATTTTTAAGTTCCCATCCCTTCAAGATTAGACAACAATCTTCTCGTCAAATCGTACTGACCGCCACCGCAGGTCGCGTCAGTCTGTGAGACTCTTAGCCCGTATTATGAAAGCTTCCTCAGTCATAGATCTATGCTTGAGTGACGTTTATGCAATAGAAAAATGGTACTCAAGCATCGATTGATGACTGAGCAAGCTTTTATAATACGGGCCTTAAAATAGGTAAATGATTTAGGTACAAATAAAAAGGTAGGTAATGGTTACAACAATAAGGTTCCCTTACCTTTATTGTTGTAAAAGTTTTTAAGTAAGCGCCATTTTTTTTTAAATTAAAATTATATTTTAACTTTAATTAAATTAAAACAAATATTTTTTATGCTTAAATTGGAAACAATTTAAAATATCTAAAGTTTTAGAAGTATTTTTGAGCCCTTGAGACCGCTATAGCACGCCGACACCCTCCATCGCACCTTCGCAGTCCAATTTGTGCAGTCATGACATGACATCGTCATCTGTGGTCAAGTGTCTGGTATTCCGTCTTTTTGTACAAAAATACGAAACACCGTACAACGGACACACGTTCAAGTAAGCTCGTGCAATGTAATGTGCTATCCTATAACAGAGAATTTATAATAATACTGCTATTATAAACTATAGTTTTCCGGACTAAAGCGCGGCTGGTATGACCAGCCACACGCTCTGTCTTGCTTGCGCAGTTAAATCTTCAGCATATCAACGATTGCACAAGCCGAACTTCCGAGCTTTCGCGTGCTACCGTCGTCGTGACAATCCACACGCCCATTTATACCTGCGCAAACTGGTTTGTGGAAGTATACTCGCAGGCAAGACAGATGGTTGCACTCGGAGTTCTTTATTTTAATAGAGGTACAGGTACAGGTTACCCGACAGGCAGGACTGACAGCTCTACCGACTACGCCTGTAATATCGTCTACGTCTACCATTACGCACATATTGCAGTTTTGTCAGCATCTTAAACAGCGACAGTGAATGCGTTACAATCTGAATGTAATAAACCAAAATCAAATAATTTGGATTGGTTGACCTAGATTGTTTGCAACAGTCTACTGCTAGCTCAAAATAGCCTATTGTAAATCGTTCTAATTTGTTTCTAAAAAGTATTTGATTTTAATTTAGGATAACTTTTTCTACTCTGTGATTTCATCGAATCTATTGTAGGTTGTATCTACCTACGTGGTAAGCGGGTTAGACACATAATATAGATGAGAACCATGCTCCCTCGACTTTAGAAGCTTGTTTTGTTAAATACAAGCCATCTGTGTTTTTGCATTCGAACTACTTGCTTACCTCACACCCAACCGCATTCCAACAAATAAATATTCCTGTTCTGCGTTTCTGATCTTGCAGTTTGTACCTTCTTTATTATGTTCGTTTTAGTTACATGAAAGCCAAATAACCGAATTTATAAACGAAATAGATTGTATGGCTACTCGTCACAAGATGGCGCTAAATGCCTGCCACCATCGTCTTACAGTCTTATCATAATCACGTTCAGTCATCGTTCACACAGACGATTGAGCGATTTCACAGCAAAAGGTTGTATTACCTTACTACCCCGTTCTTATACATATAGCGGACACTATGAAAGTGCACCCACGTGCACTTTAATAATGTCCTGCGCTTATGGCTTGGCTACTCTCCATTTAGAATGGCCGTCGCGCCGTCCCGTGGCGAGGACAATCATCGTCATACCTCACTAATCTTCCCGCCACAAGATGGCGTTAAAAAATTCTGCTACCCTTGCCTGAGAGTAATAAAAATAATACTACGTAGCTCGTAGAGGCGTAGAGCTTGTCTACGAACTTGCTACGGCGTAGCACTTCTACGGTAAAATGGTAGATTTTCTTACTTTTAAAATATCTTAAGTCTATCTAAGGCGGTTCCCCGAGCCAAACTAGTGCCGCCACCTATCTTATTATTTCGTTGAACAAAGGTACTTTCAAAATTTTCAACGGGCAGTTTGTGATACCTATTATTAAGCTTTTTTTAATGCCTTTTTAATATTTTATTTCTTAATGTTTAGGCAGAGATACGAAGTTGCACTTTGTGGCCACCGAACTTTATTTTCGCATCTCTACCTGAACTAAACAAAATAAAACGATTACTTATAATTACATTATAATTACAAACTGCCCATTGAAAATTATGAAATTACCTATGTTCAACGAAATAATAAGATATAACCCTCCCCTGTTGGTAGTCGGGTAAAAATAGGTGGCGGCGCTAGTTTGACTCGGGGAATCGCTTTAGATATCGCAGTCACCCATAACCCATAAATAAAGTTCTGCTTAGCTTGGAACTAGATGATGCTGTGTTGATTGTCCATCACTATTTAATTATTTATAATAGGTAAATAATTTAATAGTCGAATAGTAGAGTTAAAGTCGTATAAAATGAATTAAGTACCTCAGGTGTTCCTAAGGTACTTAATTCATTTTATACGACTTTTCTCTAAGTTCAGGACCTATCAAAAATTAACGAGAACAACTGATAACTTAAAAAACCGCTGTAGCGCAGTTTTGAGGGAAATCGTTCGTAAAAGTAAAAAAAAAACACTGGTTTAAATATAACTACGAAAACTACTGTGTATTTTGAATAAACATCTTACAACTAGATCGCAGTAAGCGAAGATACAGAGAAAATAAGGGTTCCATCTTTGACTAGGGAACCCTCAAAAGGAACAGACATGACAAATTGTGCAGGAATCAATTCAAAAAATATATTTTCACTCGTCTTCAAATATTTCAAATCAATAAATTACCCAAAGTTTGGTTAAACATAATTAAAAACATTCTAACATTTGCAAATTTTTACATATCTCACTAATATTATAAACGTGAAAGTTTAGATGGATGGATGGATGGATAGATAGATAGATGGATGGATGGATGTTTGTTCCTTTATCACGCCAGAACGGCTGAACGGATCTGAATGAAATTTGGTACAGAGATAGATTATAGTCTGGAATAGGACATAGGCTACTTTTTATCCTGGAATTCCCACGGGAACGGGAACTACGCGGGTGAAACCGCGAGGCGCTGCTAGTAATTAATATTTTTAAGTTGAACACAGTGCATGGTAATTCTGTGTAGTGTTTTAATAATAATCTCACTAATATTATAAACGTGAAAGTTTAGATGGATGGATGGATGGATAGATAGATAGATGGATGGATGGATGTTTGTTCCTTTATCACGCCAGAACGGCTGAACGGATCTGAATGAAATTTGGTACAGAGATAGATTATAGTCTGGAATAGGACATAGGCTACTTTTTATCCTGGAATTCCCACGGGAACGGGAACTACGCGGGTGAAACCGCGAGGCGCTGCTAGTAATTAATATTTTTAAGTTGAACACAGTGCATGGTAATTCTGTGTAGTGTTTTAATAATAAGAAATATAATAAATGCAATTTAAAGACTATTAAACGCTATGACATTTAAATCAGTGTAGCAGCAGAAAACCCCAGAATTTGTGAGAAGAAACGCGGTTAATCTCAACTTCTTCGGCTCGTGTATCTAGGTCATTTGATTGACTTAACGTGTTAAATAGCCTTACACTCAAAGTTAAAAAAAAACTAATTCAATTACAGGATTCTTAATACGTGCTACCAGTAAGTAGGTTATTTCTTTACAAATATTTAGAACAGAAATGTTTTTTTACTATAAAACTAACGCCAGTTAAACGAATTCATTACGAATGTAAGCGGGTTAAATTATCCTTATTTGAGTTGTTTTTTTTGTAAGAAGCATCTCTATTAAACGAGGTGAACGAACCAATGATTTTCATATTTTTCAGTTTAATAAGAAGTTTTTAAGATGTCAAAAAAATATAAGGAACGATACACGTATACAATACAGCCTCTGGTTAACAACCTTCATTCTTACTCCTAAACTAAAACCTTATGTATAAAGCACAACGTTTTCATATAAGACACTGATTAGAAAATATTGCAGGATGTCAAGTGTAAGCCACAAAACAGACTAAAATATGTTAGACAACACGGAAGATTCACATTTACAAAGCCTGCTTTGCGTAACAAGCTTCTCGATGACATTAAAAGTAATCTAGATCAAACCAACGAATGGAAACAGGAAAGGTAAACAGAAAAACTTATAAAAGCATTCTTTCAGAATTCTTATAACCAGAAAATAAAATAACAGAATAAAAGGGGTAAATAATCCACCACCAAAGGAGAAAAAATCTAATACCAAAAATTAGAGACGCAGAGATTTTTCAACGATACCTTTCAATTTTGACATCAAATCATGTGCTTAAAGCCTTAATTCTAAACCTTACATCGAAAAATGAATAATTTATTTAAAAACTAATTCTTAATTACCTAAATGATTAATACAATAAGAAAGAACACAATACCTAACACTAAAATGCGACCGGAAATTCTGGGGCGCTTTCTACAAACATATTACATTTATACCACACCCCAAACACATATTTTGCCAAAATCAAACTTCATTTAGTACCTACTGCTATGAACAACAGGTACCTACTGAATTACTATTTAGGAAAATAATCAGGAGAAGATCATTCACTCTCGATCAGTCACTCAATCTTTCCCTTCATTCCTTTATGTCATCGGCTCCTCTTTTGGTACGTTTTCCTTGTTAGACTCGTCGGTATCCTGAGGGCAGTTGTATCCATGGGATCTCATATAGTCGATGTACCGTTGCCTGTTCGCTGGGTTTTGTAGTATAGCTGTTACGAAATCTGAAGTTTCCTTCTGTAGATCTAAAATCTTCTGTTGGATGAGCTTGTTCTTCTCCATCAGGCCGACGGTTCTCCAAGCGAGCTCAATGATCAGTTTGTTCTGCAGGTCCTTGTCTATGCTCACCATGGCGTACGCTGGCGGCGAACTGTCTTTCACTGCTGGAGTCATTCTTTGTAAGCGCTGAATGCGTCTTGCTTCACGAAGGCGGGTAGCGTGAGACCCTGAAAAGAAGAAAAAAAATTGTTTACGGCTGTCGACCTAATTTTATTCTTTGACTAGCAGCGCCTCGCGGTTTCACCCGCGTAGTTCCCGTTCCCGTAGGAATTTCGGGATAAAAAGTAGCCTATGTCCTATTCCAGACTATAATCTATCTCTGTGCCAAATTTCATCCAAATCCGTTTTGCCGTTCTGGCGTGATAAAGGAACAAACATCCATCCATCCATCTAAACTTTCACGTTTATAATATTAGTGAGATGAGATTATTCTAGATCGGATGAATAAACCGTACCGTCCAATGAGCTTTTATGACTGGGACTATGGATTATTTCTGTTGAAATTGTATGCAAAAAATACAAAAAAATCATCAATTTTAAATTATCGCCATCTGTTTTCAAAAAGAAAGTTACTTAACGGTGAAATTCCGTCATTTTGAATTTATTTAGGTATCTTATTTTTGTTCTAATTTCAAAAATGTAGGCAGGTAACCTCTTTGCATACGTCATGCTATTAAAACAAAAGAACAATGGGTACGCGTTCTTTTGCAATATGTATTTAGTTTCAAATTGACTTCAGAATCAGAGGATGTTTAGCAATTTGGTGACGCGGGAAACCGCCCATATTTTTATAAGTTTTGCAATACCGTATGGTACCTTAGTGTACAGGAACTTCACAGTTTTTATTGATTGAATAAAATAAACTTCCAAAACCACTCGGTATACAGTGCAAAATCTGAATAGGGAAGTACCTACGAACTTGCAAGTAAAAATAAATATAATAAAAAGGAACTTCCAGAAGACGAGCATCAAAAAATAAAAAATTAATAACGCAAAACATTAATTTGCAAACCGCAAACCCAAACAATGACTTCATTTGAAAGAACCACGTTGAACTTTTTGTCAATATCGTCGAACAAAGGAATCGATCAAAAAGTACAGTCACGTTATAAGCGACTGGCTATGCCACGTGATTGGTTAGTGGTTACGAATGCAAGTAGAAAAAATCACGTTCATAACATAAAGGCTTTCGCCAAGCTTCAGATAGTTAAGCTCAGAGAAATGTTTCCAACTCAGACTAGATACCTACCTACTTATTTTGTAAAATTCTGGCTGTGATGAAAATGTACTTTGCTAACATACAAAAATTTGTTTTCAAAGTTTTATTGATGTAATGAAAAAAAGGTTTATCGAGAGATTTTTTGACTTTGTTTTTTTTGAGTCCAAAACACGAAATTACATAAATGAGCTAACTTGAATGCGTGAACAAAAGTGTATTCACGTTTCATACATCCAAGCTTCATTTCACATGTCATAAATATACATAATAAAATTAATGAGTTTGTGAGTAATCAAGCCGGATAGTGTGGTTCAGTAGGTGTCCAATTCGTTCGGGTTGGGATATAAGCTTCGGGATGTCATTGTATCGTCTCTAATTTACGTGTTCAGGTATTGTCACTAATTTACCAATAACCCTGTATAAGCATTATTGGGAATAGATAATTATCTATTCTTAAGCTACAGATGATCTTGTGTTATGGGTAGTAGATAGTTGATATATTTATTATAAGACACTACATAGATTTTTTTTACTATTCATAGATAACAACCAAGACACCCGATACAACTAGGTACCTGCAGACTAAAATTTGTCACCATATGGGAATCAAACTCTCCTACGTCGCAAGCGGACCTTCGCTTGTCACGCCACAAAGATTGTCAAAATAGCAGCAATATTGAATGAAGCTCTTATTTACTGAGTCAACGGCCTTGGCTGGAAAGCGCCGGCGCCACCCAGCCGGCCCACCCCATCCTGGCAACATCCCTCCCCCCGAGAACCATTTATCAATACTACCTACTCGCAATACCTAGTATCTACTTTCAGCCTGGAGGGGACAATTTGGAGGAATTGTTTCGTTTCACAGCAATGAAGTGATTCGAATGGAATAAATAAATTAATTAGAATCTTCAGCAGTTTCGAGGATTGTAACAAACGTATTAATTTACAAAAGATTGTAGGTCAAGTTGATTGAATGAAACAAAAGAATAATGGGCTTCGAATGGAAGGAAGCGATGGGACCTTGAACATTTTTGTAAACAACGACATTGATTACAAAAAGAGTGGAGTTCAAGAGTCGTCAAAATTAAGAAATTTAGGTTTTGAAGTTGATTGAACCTTCTTTGGTTCGATGTAAAAAAAAAATTAAATAGAAAGAGACTACTTTGGTTCAATCTAAGTACCTACTTGAAATAAAGGAACAAAATTTCTGAACTTATGAAAAAAATCTTCTTGCATTTCAAATGGAATGAAACAAGAGATTGGGATCTTGATTAATAATAAATCCACCAAAATATATTGTATTTTATATAATATATTTTGGTGCATTGCAGCAACAGATTAAAGAATAAAATCATGAGAACTTAAAACTTACTCGTAGGTAGGTATTTTTACAAACTCATGTGCAAAATGACTTTTCTGTTTATAATGAAAACAATGAACATAATGAGCCGCCTCGGCAGGTACCTATACTGCACGTTTTTGTGCACAAGCTTCGATAAAATTTATTTCAGTGCACAAGTTTACCTTTATAGTTACTTCGTGAAACAACGAAATCACCATAATGGTTAGCATTGCTAATTACACCAATGTGGCTGATAAATATTTAAATGGAATTTATTCTTGGAAACGATTGTTTTGACAATTTCCAATGAACTTTACTATAACTTTTATTTTATACGATTAAATGCCAGACAATCACACAAAACTTGACGTTTTTCATCCAGCATCAATAAGCTCTAACGTCATCCATCTTGCACCGACATTGAAAACCGAGCAACACAACCCGACAAAGCTCAATATGGCTATAAACGTGCAATTTTACCCGAAATCTCAGGAGACCTTTTTCTTACACCAACACAAAAGGATTGAAGGATACTTAATTTGAAAATAGAAGGTCAACACACCTGGTATTTTTCAAAAGTGGAACGCGAGAGCTCGTCCGTTTGTGGAGAGTGGCAGGCTACTGGCGGAGACGGCGGTAATTTTTGTATTTTCGTCTGGGCGTGCGCGGTGCATCGCGTATCGACGCTGTCTCTCTAGACTAGACAGGAGGTTTTTGTTTGTATATTTTGGCTATTTGAATGTGGTTTTGATTTTTTGTTATTGTGGTTGGTTGTTGATTAAAGCATCGTAGCAGCCTACCTATGATTTGGAATAAAATATAATCTATTGTGTATATAAATATTTAGTATACACTAAGCTCAATAACTATTCTCGTGGAAGTGACTGTGTCTTTTTGGAAATAATTACAGGTTGTGTCAAGACCACCACCGAAAACTCGGTAAAGTGATGCAGAAAAATTTTCGTAGCCAGAGATATATTTTTTTAAAAGATTTTTACATATTTGTTTTGCTAGTCAGTAATGTACACTTAAGTTTGCAAATACACGGAAAACGAGGGCGCAGGTAAGTATTTAATTTTCTATAATGAACCTAGGTATGCTACCAATATGTTGTAATTTGTGGAAATATAATAATTAGTAGTTTTAAATACTTAAGTAATATTTATTTATGTTTATTATGCAAATTTTGGTTTGTCAGTCAACTATAATACGAACAAGGAAAGTCTATATTTAGAAATCTGTATCATAATTTGTATTGTATTGCTTTATTTATTTTGCTCAGGATCTCAAAAGGCTTTATTGGAGAGATTGTGACTTAGTGACTAATACAGCCTTGGGACCTTAGCAAGCCATTTACCTCCTTATATCGACACAGCTAAGCTTCAATTTAATCGGATTGTTTACAAAACGGCGTAACTGAAGAACAAACTGAGGCGTGACGCAACCTTCGGGTGATTGAACCTTCCGTTACAAACCGATGCAGTATGAAGCGAGACAAATTCTAAAAATTTTACTTATATATACGGTACTTATTCAATTTAACCATGTGATCGGGAATGGAATCGAATTGAACTGAAAAAGCTTAGAAAATTACCTTATTTGATGATTTTTCTAGAAGGTCGGAATGAATCAACATCGATATGCCTTTGGTTTGTAACAAGTTTCAAGCCTTATTTAAATTGTATTTGACCTAGTTGTAGTTAGTAGGCTATCAAAATAATTAACTTACAAAATCACGAAAAATCACGTCCGTTAAAAAGACAAAATGCTCTATGATCCTAACATATGCAAAACCTGTTAAATACGCGTTAATAACTCGTTAAAACGTTAGGAGTGACTAAGACATAGTTTGAGGTAGGTCAGTTTATATGCAACGACACAAAGAGCACGTAGCTACATTAGGTACCTACGAGTTATCTTTACTTATGTACTAATCTCACTAATATTATAAACGTGAAAGTTTAGATGGATGGATGGATAGATAGATGGATGGATGTTTGTTCCTTTATCACGCCAGAACGGCAAAACGGATCTGGATGAAATTTGGCACAGAGATAGATTATAGTCTGGAATAGGACATAGGCTACTTTTTATCCCGAAATTCCTACGGGAACGGGAACTACGCGGGTGAAATCGCGAGGCGCTGCTAGTTCTTTATAATAGTAACAATAATTCAAGTTACATACAAGAATGTCATAACATATTTATGTATGTTATGACTGTGATGTCATTCTTAGACACACGTAACTCTAAAATCGAAATGCAAATATTTTAGAGTGGAGGTCTACTCAATTTTTTTATAGGTCAAAAACTCAATTATAGGCCAAAAAACTAATTAAAAAACACAAAATATAACTTAATAGGTTTTGCTCGCGGCTTCGCACGGGTTGAATAAGGTTATTTCTATATTTTCTATCCCATTTGAACTGATTTATGGGATCAATATTAACCTATGTTTTATTCCAGGACTAAAAATTCTTATGACTGAACTAAAATTCCTATGACTGAATGCAAAATTTCAGCCCGATCCGTTCAGTAATTTTGGCGTGAAGGGGTAACAAACATCCGAACATCTAACCATCCAAAAAATCGCATTGGTAATTATTATTGTAATATATTTTTTTAAATACCTATCAATATGTAAAATTACAATAGTAGGTAGGTAATTTTAGTTTTTATTTTTAAAATAATTATGTAAACGAATATTAAAATAACAAATTGACAAACCTTTCTTTAGATTTTTCCTGATCCTTTTCTCGCACATAGTTATATTATTATGAACCACGACTGGTTTACAAAACATAAGAAGGACTGACAAGTGGTTAAAAGCGTTAACCGAATAATATTTCAGTGAAATGTTTTTGAAATTCGAATTTAACTGCTACTTTACTGTCACGTCTATACTTCTCAAATACTGAGCGTGGAATGGTTGGTTTGAAAATGGAACGTAAGGCCAGCAAAACGCGGAGTACGTAGCTAGGCTGCGCGTCGTAATGCGTCGCGATTAGAAACTGAAAGTCGTGTTGCCACAAAATGGAAATGTTTTACCCAATTTCTAAACGGAAAACATTCAAAGGCTTTTTAAAATTTGAAGGCTACGACGGGTCTGCAAAAGGGTCTACGCAAGGATCTACGAAATCTTAGTTAAGACATACAAAAGATGTAAACGCGCTCTTTACTGTCAATAATGGTGTAGTTTCGTTTTCTACGTAATTTTTATCTAGGTACTATATTTGAGATCATTTCATTTTCACTTTCATCATTATTTTAGCATGGTTTAGTTTATAACAGATACAAAGAAAAATAATGTCTAAAGCAAAATGTTTACCTAACCGTCAGTAAAGTTCCCGATTTAGAGTTGGCAACTACCGATACGAGGTATTTTTGCACAGGGATCGCATGGTAAGCCACGTGCTGACGCTGGCAAAATTTCAATAGGACTCCACCTTGCACGGGCTGACTAGCGATCAATGTATTTAGAGTCTTATATCTTAGGCAGAGAGTTCAGAATATTGTTTAGTAATTATGTAATAAAATGATTCCTATATTGAATTGTTGGTAGGTACTTGCCTAACATATTACTTCTGTTTATTGTTCTCTTGCCTCAGTTCTCACTGCCCTTTATTACGCAAGTTACCTCAAACTGCCAATAAAGTTACTCAATGTTGTAAATTCACACGGCAGGACACGTGTTTTTATAAGGTACCTGTTGTTATTTCAAACTGAGCAACGCATGGCAACCTCTTACATCAACTGACGTTGCAATATCATGTTCAGACACGTGGGAGAAAAAAAGACAGGTTGTCGCTTATGTACACTTTTGCCATAAATACTTTTATCTAGGTTCTTTTTATATTTTATTGAATTATTTTTTGAAACATTCTGCTACTCTGTTTTTGTTTGTTAATGCGTGTCTGGTTTTCCAATAAATTAATGTTATAAATTTAAAGTGGGGAAATTTTTCTCAGGAGTAGTGGTAACCCTAGACAGAACGCTGACGCTCGATACGACTCTCGCATGGTGGCGCACGTGGTCTGCGCGACGATTGTGTAGTGCACTATCTGTCTACATAGGCCTACGATTATTATAGACATGACATTTAGAAACTAGTACCCTAGTTTGTATGCTTATCACAGTGATAAAATCTGAAATCTCATTGTATCGAGACGTAGTCACGTACAGTTTATTTCATTTTGTGATGAAATTGCACAATTTTTTGCTGTATAGTTGCATGAATAAAAACTTCCGTTTGAATTTTGAATAATACCATTACTGGTAAGAAATAGCGGCAGTACCTTATTCAGGGTGTATCAAAAAGCTAAGACCAAACTTTACGATTCTATCCTAGAACACAGGAAAAATTAAAAAATCTCTTTTCAAATAAGTACCCACCTGTACCTATTATCAACCTACAATTAAACTCATATTTAATAAGGTTGATAGAGGAGATTGGAAGAATAATGTGTCGACCCTACCTAGCGTGGGATAAGGATCGGAAGTAGCAGAACAATTAAACTCATTTTTGGTAGGTGCCTATTTACAAATTTAGTCCAATAAAAATAACGGTTGAAAAGAGAAACCATCATAAAGCTCAACACGCAAAACATGACCGATCTATACGTTCGTAGCTCTACGTCCTCACGTTGTGCACGTTCAAACAGTACCAACGCCAAACGTGGGCTCTGACTCATATGTTTCGAGTAAAAACAACCGTACTCTTACACTGTCTGTGGTCCTGCCACGGTGTTGCGGAAAGTAGAGTTGAAACTGGGTCATTGGTATTGATTTGTTTATGGTTTTTTTAATTTGGTAGAGCTTTAGCTCTATGTCCACCTTGTAAAATTTGTTTTAAGGTCACTAGTTTGGCCAAGAAAATAAACAAAACTAAGGTTTTTGGTTATAGTGCTTACCCGCACTTTGGGTATCTCTAAGAAATGAAACAAGTTCCCAAAAAATTTCGGTTTCGGCGGGACTCGAAGTATCAGTCAGTACATTCTATTGACTATCAGAAAGATGCCCTTCGTCTGCACTAAGAATTTTAATGTTAACCAAATATTTTGTATTAGGTAGTAGATATCTTTCTCGAAATAAAAGTATATTGTTGTATTTTTATTCTATTTTCTTTAAAAAAAAACATATTAGATTATTCTTTAACTTGTAACTCGTTTCAGTTACAAAATACTTTCAAGCGGTTTTAATAAAACGAGTGCCACTTCTATACATTTGTATCACCAGCGTCTGGCCGCATGTGTATTTTGGTACAGTGCGAGCCAACGTGAATTTGTACGGCAAGAGCTCGTGGACGAATCTGTAGGCCACGAGTTCCGACGTTTATTGCAACAACACGAGTATGTATGTACTTGTTACATTGTAACAAGGATGTAGGCTTTTGCTTTACCACGTGACTGTACCTATAACACCTAAGAGCGCTCGCCCACGGCGACTTTTTGTAGCGACAGCATGGCTGCAAAAAGTCGCAGTGGGGCATAGATAATTGGTTGTGTCCGCGGAAGATACGATCCGTTATTCTAGTTAAACAAGTTTTGTATTCTGAGTGGAGCAAAGGGAAATGGCGTCAAATTGGGAGGCGTTCATCTACACATGTTCCACCACCACCCATGCTCCACCAGCACCCATGTTCCAACTACCCCCATATTCCACCAGCACCCATGTTCCAACACCACCAATGTTCCACCAGCACTCATGTTCCAACACCCCCCATATTCCACCACCACCCATGTTCCCTCAACCTCAACAGCCTATAATACTCCACTGCTGGACGCAGGCCTGATAATCGCCTTTTTGGCTATCTCATGGGGGTAATGCCCATAAACCCCACGCTGGGAATGCGGGTCGGAGATCGCAGTTCAGTGACAGATCTATGCTGCTTACAGCACATGAAGTATCCTTGAGTTAATTACCTTTGTTAGTGTGAATTTTTTGGAGTATTTGGGAAAATGCGAAATTTTGTGCAAAAAAACTACATTTTCCCAAATGAATCAAAGTTGATTTGGTCATAAGATCATAGAAAATGGTTTACGAAAATTAGCGGCAAATTAAATTTGCAATAGTTTTATTACTTGTGGAACGTAGAAAAAAATTATAATCACAAAAAAAACACGCGACAACCCGTAACGAACCACCATAATATAAGCCAAGTGTACCTAAACCCTGGCTTGATCCTAACAAGAACGTTATTTAATCCGAGGGGTCACGTTGGCTACCATGCTCTGCTTACAACGTGCCACGACTGGTAAATATTTTTCGAAGTGATTCATGGTAAATAATTGTAATGTTGATGCGAAAATGTGAATTTTGTTTCATAACTGCCATGTTTACTGATTTAATGACTATTTTATCAGATATCACATTTTTGCCGTCGGTGTGTGTGAGTCAATGACAAACAAGATCCGTCAAGTGTGAGTGTAACTCGCGCGCCGAGGGTTTCGAAAATTTACCAAAACGACAAATATGTATGTACCCACCGGTTAGACTTTGGTATTTAATTCAAACTGAAAAAAATTCGACTTTTTTCAAAATATTTTTAAGTTCACACATAGGTGAAGTGTTCACCTAAAAAAACAAAATCTGTTTAGTTATGTACTAACTGATACTTTTCATTTGACAAAAGAAAAAATACGTGTTTATTATCTTCTGATATTCTAACTGACGCGACGGACTAAATAGACTTGATGATTTTTACCCAGAAAATTACATAACTTAATGACAATGTCATGTATGTATCAATCATATAATTGTGTCAAAACCTTTCTGTGCAAACAGGTTTCTAACAAAATATTATTATCAGTATAGTTTTTAGGTCTCCAGGAGAATAAAAAGCTAGGGACAATTTTTGCTCCAATTCTAAAAATAACAGGCTAGGTTTCCTCGTCGCTTCTATACTTTAGCGTCTGCATAAGAAGCGATAGAAATAAAAAACATCACTTTTTATCATGTATTATTTCAATTTTATGACTTTGACCTTTTTTATGTTTACTGTGATTGCTTTTACGGAAAGCATATTTTATTTTATTGGAACTTTTTGATCAAAAAATTCTACTCATTTAAAAAAAAATGACACCTATGATGGTAACTCATATAACTTTTAGGAGATCGCCTCTGTTATGCGATTTTATCGTTACCTTGTATACAAATATTTTTAGTACTTAAAAGTTATTATAAAGTTTACGTAACTTTAATTGGCAGCGCAGAAACGAGGCAGATCAACGTGCAACGAAGTTATGAAACGGAACAAAAAGTCATGAATATAGCCTCGTGATTACTTGACCTACAAGTTTAAGAGTCTTGGAGACGCTTTTGATTGGTATCGATATGGATCAGTTGAGCTACCTCTAAATTGTTCGAAAACAGTCTGCTGTTAGCTCAATTGTAAATACAATTCTAATTTTGTTTCTATTCTTAAGAAGAAGTTGTTGTAATGAAATAATTTGTTCATTAATACGTACTACATTATTATGTACTATTAAGTACACCTAGATGACGATTATTATTATTATATGGTAGGTTCGGTTTTATATGGTTTTATAATAATTATTTGAGCCCTTGGTTCGACACATAAATAAAATTCACCGATTTTTATACAACTTGATCTGTCTGTATGTATATTTTATGACAACATGTGTTGGCAACCCTATTGTCTATGGGCTACTTCCTACCAGACAATATTTCATCATTACGTGGCCTTATCACTTCCAGGCAACCTTTGGATGGAAATAATTCAATGAATTTAATAAAGACAGGAGTGTTCATGTCTATTTTACTTTATCTTTGGTACACCCAAAGATAAAGTAAAATAGACATGAATATAACATTATGAATACTGAAAAACATAAGATAATAAATTAATTTTACAAATTAACTAACTAATTATATGTATACATACCTACATAACCTAGATATACACAAAATATTTATAAAATACGACAGCTTTTCGGCATAGCCTTAGACTTTTCAGCCTCTCTCATTTTCAAGCGACATATTTTCTTAATTTATTAACCTGCCTCTTTTGGCATTGTTTATAACAAACCATAGATAATGGCGAAATTAAGGAACGACCAAGTGGCGCGGCGGACGAAGGTCGGCCTGCGATGCAGAAGGTTGCAGGTTCAATTTCCGCCTAAGCACAAATGTTTGTACGATCTGCAATTATTTGTTCTGAGAGTTCTGGGTATTATCTAAGTATAATAAAATATATAAATAAATAATAAATATTTTTTGGACAATTCACACGGCATTATCTAGCTCCAAGCTAAGCAGAGCTTGTGTTGTTATGGGTATTTACAATTGAAACAGTTCAGCTACCTGCAGACTGTTTTCAAACAATTTAGAGGTAGCTCAACTCAAAAGCATCTCCAAGATGCTGATGACTTGTAGGTCGAGTAATCACGAGGCTATATCCTGTGTGGATTGTCCAGCATTATATATTTTTTTTAGTAACATTCTAATTCGTTTCTCCAAACAATATCCTTTCATTATCAAAGATTCTCCACCAATTTTGGAGTCACATGTGAAATCACATTTCAAACCTGTATTGAAATGATTAAAGCTATGACATCACGTGTCAAGTTTGTTGCCTCGTCATTACAACAATAATAGTTTCCGTTCGGGATGTATAGTTGGATAAACGACTCATTTCCGAGCACGTTTTGTACCAAACTAGCTTCTGTACGCGGTTTCTCATGAGTTTTTCTGGAATAAACAATTGTATATAAATATTCCAGGCTTAGAAATAATGTGTGCATTATTTTTTCCCGATCTATTCAGTAGTTTGGCGTTTTTTTCGTATAAACATCGTCACAATGGCAAACAGTTTTGCCTATGTATGTAATACTAGCAGCGCCTCGCGGTTTCACCCGCGTAGTTCCCGTTCCCGTAGAAATTTCGGGGTAAAAAGTAGCCTATGTCCTATTCCAGACTATAATCTATCTCTGTGCCAAATTTCATCCAGATCCGTTTTGCCGTTCTGGCGTGATAAAGGAACAAACATCCATCCATCTATCTATCCATCCATCTAAACTTTCACGTTTATAATATTAGTGAGATAATGAGATTAGGTACGTTCTAATAGAGAGCCAGATAAATTTAATTTACATCTCTCATGTTCGGTAAGTAGGTTCTTATTACCAAATGGGGCTTGTAGGTGACTAATTAGCACTTTAAGGTAGTAATGTAGCTAGAAAAGCCCTAGGGCGGTAAGTAATTAAAAATTAAACACTTATCTCTTTCAAAAAGTTCGCGTACATCTAACCATTATACTGGCATCTAACCATCTGGCTTTGCTATTCAGCCTTGTCTTTGTGTGAGTATAATAGTCATCAAATTTTAAATAACGAACGGCGAAGCTCAATGTCGATCTTGAAAAAGGAAAAATTTCTTTACTTGGTTCTTTTGAAAGCTCTTAAAGAAAAGTCCATTATTTCTAATTATTAGATTTTATTTATTCACGCTATAGACTATGGATAACTTCAAATAATAAACCAACGTTAAATACTATTTACAATAACAGCGTTATCATCCAGCCTTGATACGCACGTTGCTGGCTTGTAGGTAAACAGTGGTAAAAGAAACGTGATTTTTTATTTGCGAACGTTGCGTTACGAACAACAAACGGTCCTCGACTGAGGGAACTCTACGTCACCACTCATGTTAAACCGCCATATTTAGGAAGAGTATGTTTGGCATGGCACCTAGTATCTACAACAAAATCCCTTTGCCAATTTGCTCCGAAGGTAATTTGATTGCATTTAAAATGAATTTACTTTTGACATCGACTTATTTTCTTTATCATTGACGTTCATTATAAATTATAATTTTAGTATATTACATTAATTAAATTGCGATTTATAAACTCTTAGGTGTTTGTTGCTCGCGACTTCGCAAGCGCTTTTCAAGTAGCCTAATAATGTACCCCTGGATACCATTTAGCTGCCAAATTTCATTAAGATCCGTTTAGCCATTTAGACGTGAAAGGTAAGACAGACAGAGCAACTTTCTAATTTATAGTATTAGTATGGATTATGCTATAGATTGACCCTATCTACTAGAAAATTTTATTTATTGGACTGTAAAATGTTAGATTATTTTTATTGAAGTATTGATCTATTTGTATCTTATTTTGCATGTCAGTTTAGTACCTAATGCTGTAGGTAGGCCTGGTTGCAGACTAGAGATACCATAGACTGACTGAAGACCAATATGCACATTACCACTTAGTTTAACAGCAATTAAATTCTGTCTATTACATTTTACACCTAAACGGCTGAACGGATATCAATGACATTTGGTAGGATAGGAAGGTAGATGGTATATTTTAAGGATCATACAAACTTACTAGTGGTTTATTTTTCGCTTCTTCCACGTTAGTGGAAGAAGCGAGTGGTTTATTGGTGGAAGAAGCGAGTGGTTAAGTGGTAAAATAAATTCAATCAAAAAAAATTCAATTTAAATTAATAACATTTTGTTTCTTGTTTGATATTTACTATTTATAAAACTGTTGTATAAAATTTGACTTGTTTAAGTGCTTTTTGGTAAGCCTAAAGAAATAAAGTAATTGACTTTTGACTTTTGTACCCCTGGGACAGACATAGGCTACTTGAAAATCCGAAATACCCTGCTAATTTCCAAAATATTTTAATTATTTCGTTCCATTTTAGCAGCACAACTTTCATAGGTCAGCGCTACTCAAAAACATTTTTCGTTATGATTGTGCAAATTCAAAGCCATACCAAAGAAAGAACATAATAATACTAACGTACCCATACGCTCATAGCAAATAAGTACGTAATTCTATAATTAGTCCGTCCCCGTAGTAAATAGAAAGGCTCGTTGCTCGTTGCACGATGTCGGCCGCCGACCTGCAAGTGGGTCGCGAAGCACGTGCGCGCCCCACGTGCTCGACACCGAAATAGGTAGGTGTATGTATATGACGATATCACTCTACCACGATCCCACGTATGAGCAAACTACAAGTGACTGACGCTGATGACGGTACGAAGAGCTTCGCGAAGTTTTCGTTATTCGTGCTTGTCCAAAAGTAGTTTTTACCTGTTTTTTTTTCTGAATAGGTATCTTTAAGGTCATCAATTTACTTACAAAACTAAGATCAACATAACTAACTTGAGCTTGATCAAGTTCAAATTCGTTATACCTATTGTGACATTACCTACCACAAAAAAAGACAGCAGTTGAACTCGGTTTAGCAGATAATATTACCGTGGTTTAGCGCTTGAACCGGATCAACTTTATGTCGGCAAAATAAGCTGAACGTAAATAAAGAGCCAACCTAAAGTTGTTCTTATATTGAAAACGTTCGATTGCAATGTTGACGTGTTCAGTTTCAATGGTGAAAATGGACCTAAGAATCTGGGAGGGTTGACGCTCTGGGTAGAGGTCTCACACTTATGTGCCCGCGCTATCAACTGAGTCGGGCCATAAATCATTTTAATCAGTCTTTCTCGCTCGCCCTCATTGGGCTTATGGATAATGATGTACCTACGTAGCATATGACGCTACGCGATTCTTAGGACTTACTTATCATTGATGGACTCAATTGGAAAACACAAATAGACGATCAAGTAGACGAGTCAGTAGCCTATCATATTATGCTCTTCATAGATTGTCAACGACGACCGTAAATACAGATATTGACGGCGTATCACGGGATGGTGGAGTCTGTGTTAATATATGGCCTTTTGTTCTGGGGCAACTCTACAATAATAAAGATATAATTTTTAAGCTGCAGAAATGGTACCTTAGAGGCTTAGAGCAATGTTCAAAAAAAAACTAGCTATAGTTGTAGACCACTATTCCTAACGCATAAACACTTCCGTCCCTCTACATAATTATTAGAGGTAGCACTTTATGATAAGAATAATCCCAAAAATTGTAACCTACGAATCAAAATATAAGTCATTTCAATAGAGATGGGGTTAAGATCTTGACCAAATTACGAGCAAAACAATGCAATTTCATGATTTTTTTCTATCGTTATTTTTTTTCTTAATCGTGTTTTCACTTTGAAAGAACCAAAGAAAATAATTTAGATTGGATGGAATTGGAGTTTTTAACCACGGGAATCCCGCGAGTACTGAGATCTAGACTAGTCCTAGTTTGATAAGCAAACACGCTAGATTCGCCTCTTAAGCGCTGATGTCATACGTGAGTATTAGACTATAGGACATTGACCTACATCATATACCTACAAAGTAACTAATATATCTATAATGCTCATAATTTATGTTATCAGCGCACCTTATCTCGGCAAACATGTATGTTTACCAGACATTCAGTTGTCATACAGATTATGATCTATAAATAAATGCTCAGACCATGTTTCATGCACTTATATTGGCAACTGGTGACATTTTGTGTGCTGGGTCCATGGTTTCCCAATCCAATTCTCCGATTCTCTGTCTAATATTTATTTTTTGTATCAACTTATGCTCTGGTCTTCTTATTTACTTATTAATAACATGGGCACTTAACTTTCATAACATGGGCATTTGACTTTAATAACATGGACACGGAATTTTCGACACAATGTAAATTGTATGGGAATTATACGAAATACATCATATCAAAAAGAAAAAAAACATAGTATCAGGTGACTTATATAGTTATAACCAATATATTCAAATAAATTCATAAAGAAACAAATACCTACATCATCATCATCAGCCTATGTTAGTCCACGGCTGGACATAGGCCTCCCCTAATGACCGCCATAGCGCCCTGTCTTCAGCTTTTCTACCAAACATATAGGTAGAAAATAATAACTAGCTTCAGCCCGCGGCTTCGCACGCGTTGTTTAATGTTCTTTATATCCCATAGGAACTGATGTATGGGATAAAAAGAAGCCTATATCTCAGGCCTAGAACTACATGTATGCAAAATTCCAGTCCGATCCGTTCAGTAATTTTGCCGTGAAGAGGTACCTAACAAACTTCCAAACATTTAATGTGATGTGATTCTCTGCTTTGGGGCGAAGTGAGCATTATCTAGTCGGCAGAGTGTGGTATTTATTCATTTATTAATTCATTTTTATTGGCCATAAAGTTAATTTGATATGGATCAGTGGAGCTACCTGTAGATTGTTTGCAACGGTGAATAGCTGAATTGTTTCAATTGTAAATACTAGTTTTAATTAGATTTTATTGTTTTTTCATAATTTTCTTTGTCAATAAAGAATTTTTATTCCTTCGTTTACTCTCAAAGTTCCACCACGGGCTTCCACGCCCGTGCGAAGCCCATGCACTTAAAAAATAAGGCAGGTATGCACAAGGCACGTGCTGTGCGCGGGTACATACTACATAGTAACTGGGTCAGGGCTGGCAGCACGTGGCCACGTGAGCGCCGGCCCTAATAATTAAGAGTTTAGGCCTTGCACTGAGAAGTAACATTACATAATCTGTGGCTGAGCGCTAAAAAGCATTTAACTTTGAGTTGAAGTTGAAACATACTGATGTATTAAAATTGCATTTTGTGAGTTTATTGCTAACGGGGAACTTAGCACGATGGTCTCTGGAATTAGCACTGGATTATTTTATGGTATATGGCAAAACCGTAAATGTCATAAGATTAAATGAGCTCGCTTTTGAATCGCCCGGTTGCGAACAAACCTCACAAATTCTGCACATGAATAAATCATAACACGGCAAATTATTATTTAAAAAAAGAACGAACTTTTAATAAGAATTGGACTTCGTTTTTTTTTTGCCGTGTTATGATTTATTGTTTTTATGTTTTTCGGAACACGTACATATCCCTTTCTTTAAAATCCCCTTATACCTAAGTAAAATCATTTTCCATAGAAACGCGAAACAATTTCCAAATCGGTTCACAATAGACGCAAACATCGACGAAAATTATAAAAAAAAAACAATCAGCTGAATATAGAACCTTCGCCGCTTTTGTTTTTCATCGGTTATAGTCGTTCATCTTTCCATACAAATTTTGAAAAGTAACTACTACTGTACACTGTTTAATGTTGACTATTCAAAACTAAGCATATCAATTTATCTCGTCATTATCTATGATACACAATACACAAACACTCAAACCACAAACAAATACGTTTAAAAAGCATCGAAATTTTCTTATTTTAACACTGATTTTCGCCCAAACTTTGGGTGACAATAATTAACATAAGGAGAAAGAAAAGTCTCAAATAAAGATTCTGCCATTCTGGCATAGTGTAGTTATTCAAAAGTAGAAATAAATTAATTTTGAAAAGATAAACTCAAAAGTTTTTCTATAAAAACCCTTGTGCTAAAAGTATGTTCACATTTTTTACCCGGCCGTTTTAGGAATTAATCATTTCATCCTAGCGCGCGGGTAGCAAGCCATGTCAGTTGAGATAGCATACCATTACATATCGACGAGTTCGCGGCGTTGACTTGTTTAACCTTAAAAGGCACACAAACCACAGAGTACATTCAAGCCGTCTGCTTTATATTCTGTTTGTGTACTGTAGGTACATTGAATAACGACGACTTATTGTACAGCTTAGAGCGTAGGTACATTGGTTTTTTTTCGATCGATAAAATTTTATGTAATCGGGTTTTCGTTCTAGCTAGCATGATTCAAATTTGCTAAAATTGCTTTTCCGTTTTGATGCTTGGAGGTATGAAGCGTGTCCTCAAAAAATACGTACATCGGATTAGGGGTCGTCCATAAATGACGTCACACGAATTTCATGATTTTCGGACCCTTCCCCGTCCTTGTCACATGCGGCTGGCCACATTTGCGAATGCGTCTCCCCTTAATGTGACGTCACATGTTTTGAAATTTTACATCACTAAATTTATTAAATTAAAGCAGCGATTTATTTTTAAGTTAAGTTTTTTAATGAAATCAACATCATACATCTTGAACACATAAACAAAGCAATTTTTTTACGTATACATTTTGAAATGTGACGTCACAAAAGTTATGACCCCTCCCACTCTTCATCACACCACGTCACGTCTCTGTCAACCCCCTCCCTCCTCTTAATGTGTGACGTAATTTTTGGATGGCTCCTTAGGAGGCTCACACTGCAATAATGTTTACAAAATGTATCTGTTTTGTAAAACAATCAAAATTAATAATGTATATAAATAATAGGCTTTTGTTGGTAATTTTACAGTAAATTCTCGTTTGTAATGTAAACAGACATTGGAAAACATTATTTTTCGACCTTAGCTACTGTTATGCCACACGCGTGATTTTTCCAGGTGAGTCAATAAATATTCAACTGATGGTCTGACATCTTTGAATAATAACATTAACATGACACTTCATTTATTTTAATTCTCGTTATGAAAAACATTTTAACTATAGGAAATATAATTAGAATATTACAAAACTGTAACAGTACACTAAAAAATATATCAAAACGGTTGAGCACCGGCCGCGAAGCTAAGCTCAAGCGGCCGGTGACTAGGGAAGCGGAGAAAGGAACTTTCTGACGATACCTACGCGCAGAGTCCAGGTCCACCTTTAGGATCTAGGGTCATCATCAAGGGTCTTCCTTGATCCAACTTCCTAGCGAGAGTCTCTTAAGATGTTGACCGAAACGACTATCGGGACGATGGTCGAATCTACATCCCATATGCTGACAACCTCGTTAGCCAAGTCAAGGTATTTGCTAAGTTTATCTTAAAACTTTTGAAACATAATGGTTATTACTATAGAAATCATTTAGGACGGGATATTTACCATGATAAAATTTTTGAGTTTTCCAATATTTCGGCACAGTTTCATGCGCCATGATCACGGAAGAACTAAAGTCACTGCGAGTTTGTTTTTATTGGCAGACATACCGATCTACCCTCATTCTTTGTCAATAAAAACCAACTCGCAGTGACTTTAGTTCTTCCGTGATCATGGCGCATGAAACTGTGCCGAAATATTGGAAAACTCAAAAATTTAATCATGGTAAATATCCCGCCCTAAATGATTTCTATAAGTTTATCTTTATCAGCTCTAACGAGGTATGGTGACATGACATCAGCGAGCACCGCCCTCCGTTCTAAGCTATCAGAACAATAACAGGCTTATTATCAATACAAACAAACATAATAATAAACTGCTTGTTTTGAAAAATTCCTTAGTATTGTTCAAACTTTTTTTTTATGTTTTTCGGGACTAATAGCAAGTCCTCGCAAAAAATTAAAGAAGGTCCATATTTGACGGAGAAATCGACTAACATGCATAACATAAAAAATAAAACCGGCCAAGTGTGAGTCGGACTCGCGCACGAAGGGTTCCGTACCATTATCTAGAAATATGAGCAAAAAATCACGTTTGTTGTATGGGAGCCCCTTTAACATTAATTTTATTCTGGTTTTTAGTATTTGTTGTTATAGCGGCAATAGAAATACATCATCTGTGAAAATTTCAACTGTCTAACTATGGTTCATGACTTGAGATACAGCCTGGTGACAGACGGACAGCGGAGTTTTAGTAATAGGGTCCCGTTTTTCTCTTTGGGTACGGAACCCTAAAAACATAGATTCACCCGAACATAGAAACTAAGTACAGTCCTCTTTTGTTTTTCGTCAGTTAAAAATCTAGGAGTGGACAAGACAGTTAGTATAAAAGTAATTATTAGAACAAAATAAGTGAGAGTTTCCTACCTTTGTTATTTAGGTAGATATTAATTATTCTTCCTTTTCTTTTTCAGCGTCTGGTATAGAACGACAAGGTTTTGAAACTCCTCGATAAAAACAGCTTACATTGTATATATGGTAATCTACGTAATAATACCCTTAACATCCTAACACGCAGGTCACGCCCACGCGTGGACCAGCAGCGTGAGCGTTACGTCAGGCCACAGAATACGTGACAGTGACGACACGTGCGCAAGAGCACGTGTATTGATAACGTGGCAGTTTTCGGCGTATTTTAATTACATCAGCAGTTGATAACAAAAGTTCCGTCAGCGTTCGATGTTATTTACTACAAGTAGGGGTGTCATTAATTTTTTAAAGGTAAATTAACTTTGTGAAGGTCGGTCGGGAGGTTAACTAGGTGCCTACCAAAGTATTTATTTAATACCTCCGTTCTTGGATTCAAGATAATTTATTTTTGTTTTTATATATATTTTTTGCTATTTTTTCTGAATACAAGTCGAGAGAATTATAGCTGAATATTATTTTTGTCACTAACATCATCGAAGCAAATCGTAGGTCGAACCAAGTTTTGGTTTTGACAGCTTTCTTTCATCATTTAATTCGTCGCTCGTCTGTTGTTGAATTTTAATTTTCTCATTTTTCTGTTCCACTATGCGTTGGTTACATTTCTGTTACCTACTCTGTTATTTTCTGTTATTGTGATAAGTTTAACTAAAGTAGGTACCTACCTACTAATACAAAAGTGACGCAATGACTAAAATCAACACTGTTACAGATTAAAAACAAAACAAACAAAAGACATCAGCCACAGGCTGCTCGTCTATATCAAATGAATAAATGGTTTTTTTACAAATATATCTTGATATCGTTAAACCAAGTTTTTTTTTATTCTGCCTGTTTTTTATGACTACACTACAGTAATCTTGAAGCTACTATTTTTTTTTAAATTATTTTAGCCCCTAACATATTACACAGTCTTGGAGAGGCTGTGTGTAAAAAACCTATAAAAAGTACGCAGAGTACTTTTTATAGGTTTTTTTTATTTCAGTTTAAGGTAAGTACTTATTATACAGTTTTGGTGTGAAGAAGTAACAAACATCCATCCATCCATCCAAACTTTCGTGTGTTAGTGTGATTTTGAGCGCGTTACGATTACAATAATTATGTGACTCATACATTAGTTGGTAGGTACAAAGTTACTATTAACTACTTACTTATACTATATATTATAAAATTATCTATATTACAGATAATTTTACTACCTACTATCCCAATGCTGGGCAAAGAGCTCGCCTTAACTTTTCCAGGTATCAACGCTTTCTGTGTTTCTTCTTATTATTATTTTTTTTCGATTCAATCTGTAGCGTGTGTAGGTGGAACGTGTTTCCTTCTTTGTCATAACATAAGGCATTAAAAATAAAAACCCACACGTAACCCCAGTACCTACCACGTACACGTACGAACCGTTCACGTGCGTACGAACAATGCAATTCAACAAGTATTGCTATCGAACAAAACGACGCGTTTTGCAGACGCGTGAGTTGTCAGACTTGTCAAGAAATCGAGTACGAGAGATGGCAGAGAAATACTCGTAATTATGTTAAAAACACGTGTCTAGATAAAACGTGGAAACGTGGTCGGTGAAAAATAATTTCGTAATAACACGTTCCAAGTAAAACGTGGTTTATGTTTGCCAATGGTTCCTCATCATCTTCATCACATGTGAATATTCCTCCCTTATCAAGGTTCTGCCGGTGGTAGTCTGAAAATGGCAAGCTTGACATTGACCATTTGATTTATTTATTTAAAACTTTAATGCACTAAGGTACAAAGGGTGGGCTTAATGCCGAGGCATTTTCTACCTGCCGACCAATAACATAATGTTTAAACAGATGGTTGGCGTGCTAGTTTTTGTTCTATAATTAGGTATGAGAAGTTTAACTACATTAAATATATATATATCTCTAAATATCCACTAATGAATTAGAATGATCAAAACTGGAAAATAATAGACATTTTATCCAGACTAATTGTGTAACCTCTTTAGAAAATGCTTGCGCACCAATTGCTTAAAAGAATCTCGCGTATCTGCCTTTCTAATGTCCAAAGGCAAGTCATTCCACAACCGCACTGCCTCTACAGAAAAAGAGTTTCCAAAGAAGGAGGTGTTATGCACAGGTATAGACAAGAGAGAATTATCGGAGGAGCGGAGATTTCTACTGTGATCTTCTGCCAGAAATCACAGTAATGTAATGTAATGGAAGTACTTGCAAAATCTGAATAACGCGGACTTTCTCTCCAGCCGTCTGGAGTTTTTGATTATGACACTTGGCCAGTTCGACTGACCTTGACGTGAATCCGGTCCATCTTTGGCATCGATATAAATTATACCGGTACCTATATACATATACCTATAACTAAATATTTACCGATACTTGGCACATAAAATATCAGTATCAGCAATTCTGTTTTAAAGAGAGAAAACTTATTAGACGTTTTTGTGTTTGTTATTTCTGTATGCACGCACCGTCTTAAATCTACCGAAAATATGCAACCTGATATGAATCATACGAAAATAAGAATCGCTTTGTATATCGGTATTTTAGAGCAAAGTATCGATAGGTACTTCAAAAGTATCAATACTCGAATATATCGAAAAGAAAGTACCGGTATAACGCTTTTGTACCGATATTATTAGTACCGGTATCAAGCCCACCAAACCGTCTGCCAAGTGGCTTGGCACGCGGTTTAGTGATCTCAAAGAAGGTTTTAATACAGTGAAGAAAGAAAGAAGAAATAAACTGCTGTTCTTCCTCTGATTTCTAAGTCGGCGCTTACGACATCCACGGGCTGATTTGGAAGGGTCGATTCTAACGCCGCAACCGCCACGACCAATGGTTATTATTTATTTATTTACCTATATATATAAAATAATGTCAACAATTAGAACAAGAATTTATAATTTAAACAATTGCAAGGTAATTGTAGACCGTTGCCAACAATCTACAGGTACCTGTGTCACCTGATCTATATCAATAA
Source organism: Eupithecia exiguata (assembly GCA_947086465.1). NCBI lineage: Eukaryota > Metazoa > Arthropoda > Insecta > Lepidoptera > Geometridae > Eupithecia > Eupithecia exiguata. The sequence goes on from OX352246.1 coordinate 5,189,750, forward strand.
ATAACATTATTTATTTATGACAATATCGTAAGTACACGCTAATGTAATGGAAGTACTTGCAAAATCTGAATAACGCGGACTTTCTCTCCAGTCGTCTGGAGTTTTTGACTGTAAAATCGCAAGGGTTTCAGAAGGATTTTTTTCTAGATTCTTGATTATGGACTTGTTTCGTGAAAAAATCGTAGGTAAAGTAGTTTTGAAAAACACATTCTCTCCGACTATCCGAGATTGTAATTATCAAGGAAACATCGACCTCGACACAGATTGCCTCATAGTCTTGTCACACGTGAGGTTTCTTCAGCGCCGTTTTCCAAGCGGAATAAGTACTATTTCCGCTTGATAAATTGATAGTTTGTTAACGTCTTTGTCATAATCACCACAATAAACAGAGATAGGTACTTACTTATGGAGGGGGGGGGGGGGGGGTAGGTAGGTAGTTTTTTTCTACTGTACTGTGCGGGTTACAATGCAGAGTCTGGGCAGTGAATGGGCTAAAGTAGGTACCTTATTTTGTTGGCCCTCGTAGCGTCGCGCGTCGTCGTGCTCTTGGATATACCTAAAAAAATAGAAAAAATATTTCCTCCTTATTTTAAACATGTCGTTCACTAGTGGAAGAGTAGACGGAAGGCCCGCCTGAGTCACATAAGGTTACAGGTTCGATTCCCGCCTGTGAAGAAAAATGTTTAAGAATAGAAAAGAAATATATTTAGGTATGTTTAGGTCCTTCAAATATTTATTAACCCTTTCGTCTGACTGTAGGGCAAAAGCAAAATTAAATGTAGAACGTAACCTACTCCTTATTTTTTTAGTTATCGAATTTCACAGATTATAGAAATACCATTTTTTTCCCTAATTTTGCTTATCACACTATAAGATAAAATACCTATACATACCTCCGTTGTGCATAAATTGTGAATGCAAAATGTGTTTTATTTTATTACGATTTCAGATTTAGGTTTATGATACATACTTATAAGATCAACCGATGGATACGATGGCTGAAAGATGCCTAAGGTTAATCGTCTCGTGTTGGCGCGAAATTCAATTTTTATGTGGTTTTCATTATTTTCTGCGTCTACAAGGATAAAACGAATGGAATAGTAATTTGCCGCCAATCGTAAACTATTTTCTAAGAACCCACAAAAAAAACATCGATTCATAGTAAAGTTAATAAAGTTAATAGTTATTAGCAATTGGAAAATTAAGAGATTTTGAGCTAAATATCAACATTTTCCCAAATGCTCCCAAAATACTTTTCCGCTGGATTTATTCTTGTAGCTAAAGCAGAAAAAATTATAAACCACAGAAATATTTAAATCGCGCGCCAACTCGAACGATCAACCATATTAGATTATTTAGACATTTTCGACTATAAGTCTATAGACTGGTTTTATTGGCCACTCTGGGCGAGTCACGTTACCCTGCAACGTGCGCACGCGACTGTTGTCACTCGGAAGTGAACATGACCTAGCATGAAACGCCTGCGCACACGTCGTCGTCGCGTCTTCCGGATTTATCCACTTACTATTGGTCACGTTTTAAATGAGGCGTTTTCAAATTAATTTTCGTCAGTCAAGTCAAAGTCAAGTAAGGGTGCGCGAATTGGCGTTGGAGAAGTATCTGCCACGTTCTTCTCCGGCCTTAAATAAATTAACAGGTCGAGACGGCGGCCATGGGGGTGGATCGTCGGTATTCAGGGCCTGGAGGCAGCGCCCGCGGTGTTTTCCACGTGCCTCTAAAAGAGGTCCTCCATCTTGAGTCCGGGACTTCGCAGGCCAGCACCGTCCGGCCAGCGGAAGAAATTTACTGTGTAACTTTTTTTAGTTCGAACAATTAACTGGGAAAAAGCGAAATGGGTACCTAATAAAGTTTTAATTTCTTCTAAAAGTTAGCTAGGCTCTTACCTACCTAACTGACGTTGCAGGCGTCCAGAAGCTGCGGTAACCGCTTCCCATCAGGCGGGCCAGTGGTATAAAAAAAAACCTCAAGTGTATCCCTGTAGGCCCGGCAAACAGGTGCAGAAAGGACAGCCCAGTGGTGTGTTTAGCCGTTAAGAGTCCGACATAACCGTTATTTCGTCCCTTTCGAAAGAACGGTAGGTAATCGTAGAGCATTTCTACACTATAAAAAGAGGTACCCATCCGATACTTTACCTCTTTTTTAAATGAACCAGCAGAACGGTGGCGGTGTAGTATGTGTGTGACTGTTCTCGAAGCTTTATCTATTTCTTAATTTATTTATTGAATAGGACATCCAACATGAGATCACAAAGCTAGATTCTATTAACAATATAGAGGTCTTATGTCTATGTATCTCTATAGAATAGGACGTCACAGCATGTACATAAAATAATCAACATCGACATAACTTAATATCTACTCATTAACAATATTAAATTAACATAGCTTTAATCAGCAGAATATCGAGGTGTAGATAACTATACATTATTTGATAGAGCGTCATCGTGATGGGTCTAGCTGTGGAATTCGTTAAAGCTGTTACGCCGTCCGCCTAAAGCTGTTAACATTTTGCAAATTCAACACCAGAGGCTTGCACCTACCTTTTGAACAATTTATTGTTCATAGAGTTAGAGCGTTTAAAACGCGCGTTACTTTACCAAACGACGTCACTCACGGTCACGGTGTAGCTCTTGTAATTTCGGCAGACTGCACGTGGATGGCCCACGTGCTTGCTAGGCGCTTACGCAGCTGTCTGCTGAATTCGACTGAGAGTAAGTAGGTACCTATAGTGCTTATTCTAAGGCTGAACAACTGAAATAACAAGGAGGTTTCGTGTAATTTTTACAGTTACAAGCGTAACTGTGTAATTTTTTATACTTAGTTCGATGAGAACAATTAAATGGGAACCTATTTAAACTTCAATTTATTCTAAAAGTTATGTAAGTCTATCTATTTACCTACCTAAAATCTTGACGGTGTGCCCGAGTTTTAAATTAATTTATGGTTTTACTTGTACCTATTTATTTCGTATATTTTTAATGTAGGTACAGTCAGCTGCTCAGACATGTACCTATACACTTCCAAGTTTTCACTTTTATTTCACTCGGAACTTATCATATAAAAGTCTACGCACACATTTTTCATACTAAGTAGTCATCGTTCTTGTCAGAATACGATGTATAAATTATCACAATGACTATACACCTACTATTCAGTCAAATTTCAAAACATGGTAGTGTATACATATTTTCGCAGCTGACTGTACCTATTTAGTTTATTGTTAATACCGGATTCTATAAAATTAAACAAATTTCAATCCAATTACATCAAACTGTAGTAATATTTTTGTAACATTGAGTTAACTGCTTTCTAGCGTCTAGTAGTGATGAGAATTATTATTGTCCGTGGTAACTGCCATCTAGCGTTGAGTAGCCACAACATTCCCCAGTTTCACCAACATCATAAAAATGATTTTCATTTTCTGTGGTTCATTTTGTCAAAGTCAATGTCAGACTGTCAGTTCAGTTCAGGATGACAATGACAAACAAGGAGGTTCGTTTTTGGAAGAACTGACAGGTTTTTGAGTTCAACTTATTTTTGGTATTGTGTTGTTCTCTCAATTGTGTTGATTTTAATTTTTAGCTTGTGTTGTGTAACTCCATTCCGTAAGTAATATAGTTTTTTTTTTATTTAGGTGAAATTAAAATCTGGTCAGTGTCCATCATGGACATTGACCCGTCAGTTTTTTTACCAGCGGCATCAAACCCGCCTCCAAAACCTCCTGATCCTCCAGATATAAATAAAAAAAAATTACCTAACCCAGATACGCGTTCTTGTGTAAAACGTCGTTATACATCGGCTATTGCTGATGATTATTCGGTCTCAGTAACAAAAAAAAATATAATGTCTCCTAATTCCGCTACTCCATCAATACAAACATTATACCAACATCCTATTCTAATTTTAGGGGTAAAGGAATATGGTCATCTTGACAATGGTCCATTCATTATCCACATTGCCAGAACTGATCCTGACCCTTCGACGGGTATATCAATCCGTCCGATTAAATTCGGTCAATTTTTGAAAAATAACAAAATTCTAAATATTTGTTGTGACGGAGTTAAAGCAGTAGGACGCAACCGAATATCGATTGAATTTAAAACTGCTACTGATGCCAACTCATTTTTAGATAACAAAATTCTTAATACGTACAATTATACTGCCACAATCCCCACATACAACATAACACGTATGGGCCTCGTCAGAAATGTCCCTGTAGATATGTCTCTTGACGAATTTGCAGATTCTATAGAAGTTCCTAAAGGATGTGGCTTCGTCATAAAAGCCCGAAGACTTAACAGAAAAAACGTAATGGAAGATGGTAAAACTTCCTGGATACCTACACAAACAATAGTTCTAACATTTAAAGGTCAAATTCTTCCTAGTCGTATTTTTTCTTTTCACACTTCTCTCCCGGTAGAACAGTATCAATTACCTACCATTCAATGCATGAACTGTTGCCGTTTTGGCCATATTAAAATACAATGCCGATCAAAACCAAGATGCTTCAAATGCGCAAAAGACCACGCAGGTGACATTTGCGAAGTATTAGAACATGAAGCTACTTGTATCCACTGCTCAGGCTGTCATTTCACATCAAATAAATCCTGCCCTGAATTAGATCGTCAGAAAAATATAAAAAGTTTTATGACACAAAACGGTGTTTCATTCCAGGAAGCCTCATTAAACTTTTCAAAAAGTACTAAATCATTTTCTGAAGTATCTCAATCAATTTTCTCCCCGACCAGTCTTCCTTCTCAAAATTTACTCCCCCCTAACTCCCCTTCCACTAGATCTTACATCAAAAATGTCTACGTTTCTCCTCGTCCTAAGGTCCCGATGAGCAAACCATATGATAAAACTACTCACCAATCTATCATATCTACCCCTCATTCATCGTTCTCTAACGGACTTGCTTTCTCCCAATCTGAGAAAGTAGATACTAACCATCGTCAAACTTTCCTTATAGAAACTCTTCTTTCACTCATCATTGAGTTATTCTCATCTTCTAATTCTCCCATACCGTCCAACGTTGCCCATAAACTGTCCCAGATCATTTCCAATTCAACCAATCATGAATCAAACATCCATTCTCCAATGGAACACAAAAAGTCTCCGTCCTCGGAAAACTGAACTTATTCATTTAATAAATAAAATTCACCCGTCAGTCATTGCCATCTCTGAAACTTGGCTTGTTCCTGGTTCCCAATTTAGGGTTCCTGGTTTTGTCTGTCACCGAGACGACAGGGCCGACGGGTATGCCGGAAGTGCCCTTCTTATCAAACACTCTCTTCCCTTCTCACTTATATCCCTTCCCTATCATTCCCTTGAAATAAATCTTGTAGCTATAAGAACCTTTGATATTACTTTTATTTCTATATATATTCCCCACCCTAATTCAGCGTTAATCCCTGATATTCTTTGTGTTATCTCTTCTGTCCCTACCCCTATTATCTTGTTAGGGGATTTCAATGGTCACCACACATCATGGGGCTCTAGTCACTGCGATGTATTTGGTCACATGCTTATAGAAATGTTTGATGAAGCCAACCTATGTATCGTCAATGATGGCTCCATCACTCGCAGAGTTATTCCTTCCCAAGACCCCAGAAGCGCTGTCGACCTAACTGTTTGTTCCCCTTCTCTTTCTTCCACTCTCTCTTGGGAAACTCTACCTACTTCTTATGGAAGCGATCATTTCCCAATAATTATTAAATTTTTTAATCGTTCTATTCCTTTTCAAAATTTTAACCCTAATTTAAAATACAGACTATCTGCAGCTAAATGGGATTCATTTTCTGATCAAATTGAAAACTCTGCTAAAAATCTTCCAGAGATACAATCTGGTACCACTACAGACTTTTACCTTTTGGCTTATTCCAAATTGATTGATTGCATAATTTCTAGTGCTAATCATAATATCCCTCTCAAAAGACAATCATCTACTTGGTCTAAGATTTCCCCTCCATGGTGGGATTCTGAATGTACATCAATTATTAAAGATAGAAAAAGGGCTGAACTCACATATAACACCTCAATGACCAATGAAAACTTCATTGTTTATAAGCACACTGCTGCTAAAGTTAGAAGGATTCTTTCTAAAAAAAAAGAAAGAAGGTTGGAAAAACTTTTGTGAGAATCTATCTCCAAGAGCTCCTCCGTCATTCATCTGGCGACAAATTAAACGTTATAGAGGATCTTACAGCTCTCCTAATATTTCTTCTTATGACCCCTCATCTTGGGTTGACAATTTTATCGACAAATTATCTCCCCCGTTTGCTCCATCTTTAGATTCTCTCCCATCATCTTTTTCTTTTATTCCATCTCTATCTAAATTAGATCATAATTTTAGTTTATATGAGCTGAATCAAGTTTTGAATGGGTTAAAAGACTCATCGCCTGGTTTTGATGGTATTCCTTACTCTTTTATTGTTAAGTCCCCTAACATAATTAAGAATTACTTTCTGTCACTAATTAATTATTTTTTTGAAAATGGAGTCGTCCCTAATGAGTGGAAAACTCAAGTCATCATTCCTATTGTCAAACCTGGGAAAAATCCTTCCGATTATAATAGTTACAGACCCATAGCCCTATCCTCTGTCCTGGCTAAGATCATGGAACATTTAATAAAATTTCGCCTTGAGTGGATTGTGGAAAATGGTAATATAATTTCTAATACTCAATTTGGTTTCCGAAAAGACATGAGTACCCTTGATAGTTTAAGCATCATAACAACAGATATTCGAACTGCTTTTATGAATAAAGAATCACTATTTGCAATTTTTCTTGACATTACTGCTGCTTATGATAATGTTTTACTACCGGTTCTCAAAAGGAAGCTCCAACTACTGAGAATTCCAGAAAGAATAGTCCGCTTCATATGTAATATGCTAATGGATAGAAAAATTTTAGTTAAGAACCAGGGTCTACTTTCATCTCCCCGTAATATTTATAAAGGATTACCTCAAGGTTCTGTACTAAGTCCTCTATTATATAGTATTTACACTTCAGATTTAGACCACTCTTTACCGTGTATATGCCTTCAATACGCTGATGATTTAGCTTTATATATTAAATCGAGTTCCCTAGAGTTCGCTCAGAATGAACTGAGTGCATCTCTCAATATCCTAGACGATTGGCTCAACATACATGGAATGTCTCTTTCTGCATCTAAAAGTAATTGTATTGTCTTCTCAAAAAAAAGATTAATTCCATCCATAACCCTATCTATTGGTGGTGAATTACTTATTCAAGTAAATAATGTAAAATTTTTAGGTTTAAAATTAGATTCAAGAATGACAGGTGTTCCTCATTTTAATTACATTTCAGAAAAATGCGAAAAAAATATTAACATTCTACGTTCCCTTTCTGGAGTCAGGTGGGGTTCACATCCATATTGTCAAAAACTTTTATACAACGCCATTGTTCGTAGCCACATGGATTATGGTTCGTTCCTTCTAGATCCTAGTACACGAATGGCTTTAGAAAAGTTGGATAAGGTCCAATCAAAATGTCTTCGATCTATTCTTGGTGCAATGAAATCTTCTCCTATAAACGCAATGCAAGTAGAATGTGGTGACCCCCCTCTTTCTCTCAGAAGACAATATCTTTCCGATCGTTTTCTTTTCAAATTAATTCAAAATTCCCAACATCCTCTTCTCAATAAATTAAATGATTTATATAAATTTTTTGAACCAAGTTATAATATTAACGCAGATAAAATACCGTGTTTAATTAGGAGTTTCATGAAATATATCCACCTTCCACACCCTGTCGTTCAATTTAATACGAATCCTTTGTTTAATACCCCCTATGAAGTAATCATGTTTGAACCAGATATAATCTTAGATTTCGGCATAGAAAAAGATTGCTCATATGCTCGTGAAAAATTTAACAAACAACTTGACTCTAAATATAATGGATGGCACTCCATATTTACTGATGCTTCAAAATTAAATGATTCCAATCCTGTAGGTGCTGCAGTTTGGATTCCTTCCTCGAAAATAATATTAAATTATAAATGTCCTTCGATCTCTTCGGTTTTTACCGCAGAATCTATAGCATTGTTGGAAGCTATTCAGTTTGTAGACTCACACAACCTCAATAATACCTTAATATTTTCCGACTCTAAGAGCTCTCTTCAATCCATTTTATCTTGCCCCTTTCGCTCTAAATCTAGATTTCCAATTATTCTTAAAATTCGTGAATCTCTATTCAGATGTAAAATTAAAAAAATTAACGTTATCTTAGCTTGGATCCCAGGTCATTCTGGGATCCCAGGTAATGAATCAGCTGACTCCTGTGCAAAACGAGCAATTCAGTTTGGTACTGAGGAACACCTTAAAATTTTTGTTCATGATCTTTGTTCAACCCCTAGTTCTCATCTAATTACCTCTTGGTCCCGAATGTGGAATACATCTAGACTTTTAAAAGGTAAACATTACGGTGATATACAACCAGAAATTCCTCTCAAACCTTGGTTTTTTAAATTTAAAAAAGCCAATAAATCCTGCACTTCCATCTTATGCCGTCTCCGATTAGGCCATTCATGTACTCCTGTTTATCTAACCAAGATAAGGGTCAGAGATCAATCACTATGCGAATGTGGTTTGGATGATGGAGATGTTGAGCATCTTCTCTTTTCCTGTCCAAGACTTACCATATCCCTTCATGATATTATACCTCCTGAAATCCCCCGTCCCCTCTCTTTAAAAACTATTCTTCCGTTAGTATTTTCTCCTTTAGTATCTAAACTTTGTAGATTTATTTCTTTAAATAATATAAAATTGTAATTTTGTAGATTAAATATTATATCAAATGTTTTATATTCCTTTAAAACTAGATTAATAACTTATTTTTGTGCTCTTTTTTATTGCTTTTAGTTTGATTATTAACGTTTATATTTGTAAACAATTAACTTAATTGAGATATAAACTTTATCTATTTATTTTATATTAAAACTCAACCTCGATAAAAATTAAAAAGAACCTTTTTGTACTAAAACGGTCATTGGCAAAATTGTATCAAAATAGATACAAAGCCATATAAAAGAAGTTGAAGTTGAAGTTGACAATGACAAAATTGAGAAGTAAAAAAATCCGGCACACTGTAATTTTAAATTTACATAAATTTGTTTTTCTGAAAGAAACAGCTAAAATGAAGGCTATAGTGCAACGAGTAATGAATGCTAGTGTTTCTGGTAGGTATGTAGTTACCACATTACTAGTAGTGACCAAACTTTTGTAGTATAGGACGGTAATTAATTTACAAAATGTACAACCTGCGCTTGATTCATGCAATAACTTGTTTGTTTTACAGTAAATGGCGAGCTTATAAGCAGCATAGAACAAGGAATATGTGTCCTCATCGGAATAACAAACACAGACACGAAGAAAGATATGGAATACATGTAGGTAGCTCACACACTTCTTGGTTAACTTAGTAGTCGCAAAATTGAAGATGTTTGGGATATTCTGACGAAATAGGTACTGCTGTCTAATGAATCCTGATAAATCGTGCAGCTGGCAGCTCCTATCTTCCTCGTTGCTCAGCACACAAGGCCACTGCTGAATATCCACCCCCCAAGCAAGGCAAGCTATGCCATAAACACTACACTTGGCATATGGATTGGGAACTGCAGGTTGCTAAGTTAAATACCTAATACATACAGTATCCTACTTTACTCTAAATTTTTTCACAAAAGTAGTCAAAATTTTAAAAACGAGCGATCCCTGTTTAATTTTCATACACTTACTGGATTTGTGATGTCAGCGTGGATAATTGTATAAAAATACAAAAAAGACAATTTGACCAGCTTTTAAAAATAAAGCTTATAGCTGCATTACAGGAACTACAACCTCTTCAAATTTATTTATATTTAAATTTAATATGAAATCGGTTTGAATAAATTTACAACTATCATACTTCTGTTTTGTTCACAGTGTGCGCAAACTTCTCAGTATAAAGTTATTTGATGATGAAAACAGCAAGAAATGGAAAATGAGTGTAGTTGATAAGCAACTAGAGGTCTTGTGTGTCAGCCAGTTCACACTTTACAATACCTGGAAGGTATTTATCCTATTTTAGTAATAAAAATAATGAAAGCTCTGTTTTTTGAACTCTCTTAAAAAGCTTGTCTGTAGGCATTATTTGGCCCCCACTTCCAAAAGCCTGAACACAATATTACTGGACATTGCAAACAGCATCTAGCCCCAATGTAAGCAGACCTGTTTTCTTTGGGTAGTCTATGGTTGAAAGTGAATGTATATGTCTTCCGTGGTAGTTAACTGGACCACTGAAAACAAAATATTCAGTGGTCAAGCCTAAGGGATCAGCTGAACGGGATCACAGGCAAGCGGCACTAACATTAATTGAAATATCTAGGTCCAGCTTTAATTTGCAAATGTGCAACTATAGTAAATAAATAAATAAATTCATCCAAAATATAATGTTAAAATGTTCCTCTGGCAAAAATTCTTCATAGTCTTTAAAATAAGTTCTTCTGTTAAACTTGACCTTCTGATTATGTCTGAGAAAAAACTAGTCTACTTATAAAGCCACCAAATTGTATCATTATCAGTAATTATTTCTACCATCTCATTATTAAATTATTCAACTATTTTGTTCCTAGCTATAAATAGACTAAGTACCAAGCTATTATTGTAATTTATAAAGAAATTGCTGCGCCCTTACAGGGTAAATTTACCTACCTGCAAGCTAAGTACACCTAAGCTGAAATTATGAAATGTATGTGTATGCAATAAATGAATATTTTTCAAATCATATTCCAGGGCAACAAGCCAGACTTTCATCATGCAATGCCAGGGGAAAAATCAAAGGAGTTTTATGAAAATTTTCTTGAAATGCTCAAAGATGCCTACAAACCTGATAAAATAAAAGGTAAAAGGCTCTAAATATAACATTTGTTAAGAAAAGTTAGCTGAAGATGGACTTCAAATGCAATATTCTGGCATTCTGACCTATGAAATGAAAAAGTCCCCAAAAATGGAGCCACCGGCGCTGTTGTCCGTAAGACGTCCCAAAGATTTTCGGTTGAACCGACTAAGGGTTTCGTGGCTTAGTTGGTTAGAGCACACCCGTACTAAGGGTACGGCGCGGGTTCGAGTCCCGCCGAAACCGAAAATTTTTGCGAACTTATTTCATTTCTTAGAGATACCCAAAGTGCGAGTAAGCACTATAACAAAAAACATTCTGGCCTATTTCTCTGTTCCCTTGAAACAAATTGTTAAAACATGTAGGTAATTGTTCATGTGGTTTTTGATTTTCAATTTTATCTTTCAGATGGAAAGTTTGCTGCCTACATGCAGGTCAATATTCAAAATGATGGCCCCGTGACCTTCGAGATTGAATCACCAGCTGGTCTCAAAGAAAAAACCAGAGGTAAAACCAAAGAAGACACTGTAAATGTATTATGTGAACAAGAAGATAGTAGGTAAGAAAAATAGCTGTATTTTAAGAAATTAAAATATTGGAAATGTGATATTAACATTATTATGTTTGTTTTATTGTTGAAGGGTAGTTAAAAAAACAACGATAAATAATAAAAAAAGTTTATTTTGAAATAATGGTTATTATCTATTAACATGTTACAGCTAGGCCTGTGATTATGCAAATCCTTGTTAGAATATTTAAGTTTTTTACAAAGATGATATGCCTAAGCTTAGTCTAAAAGATATAAGGTGTAAAACTAATTTCTATAGTTCTTATTGTTAACAGATAATGGACCAAAAGTTCAAATGTATTCCAAATTTAATATCAAACCATTTTGCCAGGCAATTTCACTAAATTTACTTTCATTTCACATTTCTTTTTTGAGTTGCAATACATAAATCTGTATCTATAAATATGCTTCTAAGATTGTACTTAAGTTTTATAGTGTTTTTATTTGTCCTATACATAGATGAATATCGCCTAGCAAAATGCAGCCTAATACCAAACAAGTTAATCAAGTAAACTAGTATAAAAGATAAAATAAATGCATTAAAAACTTTAAATTATGTTATGAAACAACAAACGAGATTATAAAATATTTGAATAAATAAAAGGTTTCGTAAATTTTGTAATTTGTATCTATGAGCATTAGTGGCGTCTGATTATTATTTCTATACTGTGATATATAGAGATATAATCACATATATCTCCCAAAAGATCCTACATGCCTATTCCTTCTATCATACCCGATTCTTATAGAATTTCCTTTAACCAATCAAGGCACTTTTCATTTTGGTATATTGCTGATACATTTCCTCACTCCTAGTTCACAATATCATTGGGTTTACATATTCGTACAAGTCTGAAGAGTACAATATTACATTTTAAGATCTTAAACTTTAAATCAATGTGTCAATTTCAAACAACTTTTTTTTACATTGTTACAAATCACCACACTGATGATATAGATAGACTACCGAATAACTATTACAAAAATATCTATCACTATTCTAAAAATTATACGAACAAACCGTTACTGGGAAAGGCTAAGGATTCGAATAACAACATATACCAGAATTAAGTGCACATTACTAAAATACGCCGAATTAAAATTAGGTTCCGAAAATGGGCATAAATAAATGCATTTGATGGATACTGCTTACTCTACTGATCTTAGATTAGAAGTTATGAAAATGATGCGCGTTTGTCGAAAAGTTGACGGCGAGTGTTCGCGGGATTTTGTTTATGTGCGGTGTGGATTGGTGGGGCCGTTCTGAGTGGGGGTCTACCATAGGCCGGAAGAGTATCCGCCTGGTGGGACGCGGCTGATATTGCTGATTTGACTGTACTCGCCGTTCAATGTAGTTACCATGTTGATCTGCCCGTTCATCGACTTGTACCCATCGCCCGTGATCGGATTTCCTTCTGCAAAGTAAAAAAAACATCAGAAAAAAGTAAATAAAAATGTTCATATAATGGGGATGAGCTAAGTTATGTCGATCTCTACCTACGTGATCTTTCGATTGAGTTTAATAATGAACATGCAAAACTTCTAAAATTACCTAAAGAAGGTATGTTTAAGACAAAGCTAAATGTACCTAAGGAAGAATAGAAGAATACTATTTCGTAGGTTAAGTACCTAATGAATGAAAGTAGTTTAATAAATAAGTCTTAAAGGAGCTATGTTTAGGACTACAACCCGAAACTAAGATCTTCAGAACAGAGAAGAGGCGTGCGAAAGAAATATAATTATACAATTATGACTAAACACAATACAAAAATACACTATTACAAATTTACAACAATATACAAGCAGAAATATAACTAAGCTCTAGTATAGAGTAGGCTAAACAATCTTAAGTAGTAACCAACAACAACAACAACACTGCAGCAAATGAAAAAAACCTTGTGTGTGAGTGCTTAATTCGAAAACTTGAAGGAATCGTATTCACAGTTCTTTAGAAAGCAAACAAAAATGACAAGCTTCTTGTAGGTACATGATCAGTGCAGCATTCCTTCAGTTCAAATTGAACACCCACCCATTTCTCTGCGACGGACATAATCTACATAGTACGTCTTTGGGTTGAAGTCTTCAGCATGCCGATTGAGAGAGAACAGATAGCCTGGGACGTGTTTAGGGAAAATGGGAGGGAAACCCGTCAGGGTGTGGGGCCCCTTCACAACTTCGGTCTGCAAGGGAGTCAGGTCTGGTATCGGACCGTCCCTTTCGTATCTGAACAGAGTCGGAGGGGGGTTAGTATTCGCTATGAGATAAGGATCGATCGGGTCATCGAGAGCTGGTATAGGATTGTACTTGTAATCAGGCTTCGGTCTATCGCCGAGAGCAGAAGTCATACCGATGAACGCGTAAGGCGGTAAAGGGTGATACGGCTTTTTATGTTCGGTCGGTTCAAGATAATGTTGGGCTGGGAATGGAGGCCAATGCCTGTCGAGAACCAGCTGCGGAGATAGAGAGTCGGGATCGATTACAGGATGACACAGCTCCGGATCGTCGGTTTTCAAACCGAGAAGTGTATAGGGCGTGTGGCGCACTTTAGGAGCGGCTCTAGAAGTGGACTCGACGTAGTAATTGGCGGGCTCTGGGGGCCATTCGCGTGTAATGTATCTGTGAGTGGGTTCGGGTTCTGTGAGGGCATATTCTTCGGGGTCTGGGTATTCGTGGGTGTCAGGCGGGTCGGCACCTCGGAGGCAGGCACCCGGGTGGCGCCGGCGCGTCGGCAGCACTGGATATCCATCGCCAGTCACGGGGTTCCTCTTCGGTCGGTTGTATGTTGTACGGATGGCTGACCATTCAGAATAATCGGTTTTCATTCGAATTACGCTAGATAGGGTCGAAGGTTCAACAGGTGAAGCTTCGACTCTTTTGTTATTGCTAACAGTGTTATGGTCGCGGTATCTGTTACTATCCATTTTGTTAATAACATCATTATACCTAAACATACATGGTACAGTATGTTTTAATAATAGATTATCAAACAAAGTGGGACCATCTTACGTCGCTTCCAGACCAACAGACAAAAAAAAACATTGAAAAAGACACTGGGGTCTCCCCATGTCCTCGATGTTACCCAATAACCCACTTTGCTTGTTCCTCCACTATTTATTTTATTAATATCCCAATGCTATTTTCAAGTGAAACATGTTTTTGGTTATTGGTAATCCAATAACCACACCTTTAAAGGTGGTGATTGAATTCAGTCATGTTATGCATTAGTTATTTTTATAAAACTCCAGTTCTGGTAGCGTGCACGGTCCTAATATAAATATGAATTGGAACACGGTAGAGGCATCCGAAACCACACGCACAAATCCTAAACATTAAAATTCCTGTGTTCGAATTGTGAAATGGGACGAATTTACGATTGGAACGGTTTTATTGTCTCTTCCGTTATGTTGGCACTTCGCAGCTCGTATATTTGCGAAAACATCTCAAATTCGCAATGATATTCCAACTTTCACGAAATATTCGCGAAATAATGAGAAAGTGCGTTTTAATGTACAAGCAATAACAAAATAAATTATGACTGTCATCAGCGTTGGAAATTAAAGATCCAATCAAGCAAACAATGTGATTGCAATCTTTATTATTCGCAATTAAACGTTTACCAAACATTTAAATAAAGCTACTCGAACTGAACTAATAAAAACTTGTTTCCTTTATTGTAGTTGTTAAACATTTTGCTGCTGGGCTTGATAAACCACTTTGACGATAAATTTATTTTCAGTCTACTTTTTATAGGCATTTCGAAAGCATGTTTTTGCAGAGATGCGAATAGTGGTATGTACCTACCTAATGATGCATACCTAGTTACATTTTTCTCCCAATCCCCATTAGGTAAATTGAAACCCCAACCGTGTCCATTCAGTATTGCGAGTTAGTAATCCATTGTGCGTTGACTCCTCACATCTAACGACGCGGAACTATCCGAAAAAGCTTTAAGTCAACCACACATACAACCTTCGCATCGCGTCATCCGAGCCGACGCGAGCGAAGTTATTCACACCCCTATGTCATAGACGTAAAGCTTTTCTAACGAGCTAAAAGGTGTGAGTGCGTATACATGAGATGTGCGAGGCAATTGAGCGGCGTAATGTACCTAAGAGCTAAGACAACCAAAAGGAAGGCTAGATTTACACATTACGGCGCCCATCAGCCTCACCTATCTCTGGGCGAATACGCATCAAAAGCAGATTCCGCGTCGATAATTGATAAGAGCCATATTAGTGCAGCATGCTTACAATTAAGATGCTCACAGTGGTCCGCGGAAGTAGGGTCATGTCTGCTGGGCGTGGAAGAAGCAGTTCCATTCATCTTGGGCGAAAGTGCAGGGCTGCGTATCTCACCCTCTCCGAACTGGATGTTGCTGCGAATGGTGTCCGTTACCATAGGAATCACAGAGCTGTTTGCTCCCTGGAATCGGAAAATAGTCATGAAAGTAGGTAGGCATACATAAAATAAATAGCTCTACGATTCTTCACAGAGGAGCATGTAGCCATCGAGTAACGACGAGGTTCAGTGCAGAGATAAACCGTTTGACAAAAGTGACCTATCTAGTTTATCCAGAGATAGATTGATCGTTCTTATTAGTAGGTAGGTACCTACAAACATATTATAGTTTTTATATAATAGAAATAAACGACATTACTATTTATCTAGAGTTCACTCTAAATAGTCATTTTGATTATTCCTGTCTTTAATAAGTATCAAAGAAATGACTAACGAGAACGATTTTAGAAAAAAAAAACTTGTAACCTGGATATTTCCCCAAAAAAATGTGTAGAAACTCAACCACTTCACTTGGCAAAAGAACAATTAAATTACCTAGGTTAATCAGTGACCTACCTGACCGTGCAACGTAATCGGTCGGTACATTTATAAGCTTATTTCTGCAATGCAACGAATTTGCTTACAAAGTGGCACTCTCCGATAACTAGTTTGCTTCACCCTTAGGTGCTCATCGTTAATTCGAAAACATAATTTCAGACATCTACGGCCCGGCTAGACCTTAGGCTTCGTGACTCTAGTCTATTAAGCAGAGCGCTAAAGTAGTGTGTACTTGAATAAATTATGAGCCGATACGTTTAGCGGAGTTTCTTTGGTAACAAACTCAATAAGGTTTCTTGTTCTTGCCAGTTTGTGGTCTGGTTAAATATTCGGAGTCACTTGGACGGCGAGGTGAATCAACTTCGAAAAACTTCTCGCGTGACTGCGTTGGGTCAACTTGAAAATTTAAACGTACTAAATTAAAATTAAGAAAACGATATGATATGACTAAGAAAATCTTGTCTCTCGGAATCTCAAAAACGACACAGACCCACCGACCGACCACTTAATCTATTCAAAAAAATATGAATAAGTTGTGTCTTGATTCTGAACTTAAGCAAAGAGTGAAGTATGAGGATTAACTAGTAGGTAAGGTATATAGACCCAAAAATAAATCTAGACCTACTACTACCTACAATTAAAAAAAAACTAAACCTTTTTACCTTTTCAAGCCTAAACGACTGAATACCTACATCTTAATAAAATTTGGCGGGTGTAGTCAGAGACAGATATAGGCTAGAAAAGAGCGTAGAATACGCGAGTACATAGAAAAAGAGTGATACCTGATGAAGTAAATATACTTACTCGAACTTGACCGAAGAGGCGAGAGTGCGTGTCGCGGGGGCGCGTTGGGGAATCACGAACGACGCGAGTGCGAGAAGCGTTATTCTTCAGCAGGCTGCCTCCATCAGTATTGTCTCCGTTGAAAATCTCGGCGATGCAGCTTTTGGGTGCATTCGGGACTCTGAAACGAGAAGATCTTGGTAAAAAACATGAAGTTTATGGTGAAATTTGTCTCTATTCTTGGCAACCACGCTTGTACATGATAGGTGAATTAAGCAAACCCACACCTGGCCGCGTGGCAGACGCGGCATTCCTTGCAGTCATCGATTTTCTAGATCGTATGCAGCATCGCGCACCTATCGACAGCGAACGTGCGGCATTTCAGTAAAATGCTGTAGGAAATTCGATGACTGCAATTCCTGCCTGCAGCGCCAATAGATGCGCGCTCAGCTCTAGAATAACTGATTGATGTTTCAATTTAAAATAATAGACCTTATCGAAATAAGCATTACCTAAATCTAAAGAAGTTGTGAGTAATATTCATGCCTTTGTACTTCTTCTCGTAACATTTATTTCTGTACCTACTGTTTTCTGTGTTTGTGTGGTATAAAGTCTATCCTATCTATCAATGTCTTGCAAATCAATGGCAACAGATTTGTTCGCAATGCCATTTCAAATTTAGACAAATAAACCACGCTTCCATTAAAATATTATGTAAACGATCCCCTGTGAGTCGTTGCACGCACACCACAACAAACTGACAATAAAATTGAGTGCCTTATATATCAAAACTGACAAAACGTGAAACTAATATAGGCACAACTATAAAGTTTTAATGTCCCCAAGTAATAGTATCCCAGGTGGGCTCGCATGGTCATCATTGTGATTACAGGGGACTGATTTCCGGAAGGGGACAGGGTCATTTCCCTGTCTGACCGCGAATCAATACCTCTACCTTCACAAAATAGAGCTTTTGAAAGGCAAAACGCATTATGAAAAGTAACCGGACCAAAACGCGATTGATATAGGTAAATACCTGCTACGCTGACTTGGATTTAACTTTTTAAAAGCTTTTTTTATGAATTCGGTGACACCCTTTTAATTTTAGTGGCTACTAAGTTTTTTACCGTCAGTTTTCTTATATCTAACTGTCATCACAATTAAGTATTTTAAGTCGATGTTGGCTCTCATACGAGTAGGTCTACCTTTATGTAAGAAATTATGTAATGTATATAAAACTAGCTGTTCCCCGCGGTTTCACCCGCGTTAAATTCCAATTTCTAGCATGGGAATTTAAACAACTTCCACTTTGATACCAACCAGGACAAAAAGTAGCCTATGTTACTCTCCATCCTTTAAATTAACGCCAAAAATCATGTCGATTCGTTGCTTACTTAGGGCGTCAAGGAAGGATAAACAAACAAACATACACACTTTTGCATTTATAATTTATCAGTTAGGATTTATGAAACTTTCAAGGAATTTGCTTCCATTATTTTGCGTAAAATAATAAATCGTAACTTGAAAAAATTAAATAAAAATATCGCAAAAAAAAAGTTGTGTGTGAAATAGGTTTCAAGATTATATTCTGACGAGCAAGATTTCTCATACTTGGCAAATCGAGACAGTTAATCCATCGCGATGGTAAGATAACTGGGTACTCAGCGCAAATACCTACTCGTCTGAGTGGAAATCCTTATCTTGGTTACGATCAAAGTAGCAGTGTGACTATTCCAGATGTAGTTTCAACCTATTGAAATCACTGGTAGCTCTAGCTAGGGCGACCTGGGACCCAATTCTGCTAACCAACAGAATCGACACGTAAGTATACTTAATATTTGAATATGGAACTTCAGACAGATCGTCTGGTGCTATTTGCACGGAGAAATAGATGGCGACACTTGATGTGCGTCCATCTGTAATTTCTTTCAGTTATGGGACAATACGTGTCACCCTTTAGCGATGCGATTAGGTTAGCAGAATAGGGCCCCTGTATTTATGCGGTTCCTGTTACGCTGATGAGGCAGCTAGTTTCCATTATGCGCTATAATTTTCAACTGTATTACCTACGCATTTTATATTGTAGCTACAAATATTTAACTGTTTACTATTCATAAATGCTGCATGCACTCACACTCACAATCCTGGTTTAGTCAACCCTGGTGGGTTCCATTAGTCCTCAATCCTCATATTCGAGAAAATATAATAAATAAATAAATAATGCTGGACCTTTCACACAGCATTATCTAGCCCCAAGCTAAGCAGAGCTTGTGTTATGGGTACTAGATAACTGATATACATACTTAATATAATACAATACATAGATACCTACATATTTTTTTATTATACATAGAAAACAGTCAGAACAAATGTCTGCAGATTGTACACACATTTGTCCAAAGGCGGGAATCGAACCCGCAACCTCCTGCGTCGCAGACAGACCTTCGCCCACCGCGCCACAGAGATCGTCAATGTTTAAATAAACAACCAAAATCTCAGATCGTGTACGGTATTTGACACCATGCTATATCTATTTCCCCTATTGAAGGAAATGTTCAAGAGGTTCAACGACGACCTAATGGAGAGGCACTAGGAAGAAGCTATATTCCCCCTTTCTCATTGTAAACCATGAGATCATGAGAAGACGACCTCTGTGGAGCGGTGGGCGAAGGTCCGCCTGCGACGCAAGAGGTTGCGGGTTCGATTCCCGCCTTGGGACAAATATTTGTACGATTTGCAGATATTTGTTCCGGGTACTCTGGTCGTTTTCTATGTATAATAAAAAATATCTATCTATGTAATGTATTGTATTATGTATATCAGTTATCTAGTACCCATAACACAAGCTCTGCTTAGCTTGGGGCTAGATAATGCTGTGTGAATTGTCCAGCATAATTTTTATAATGTAATAAAAAAAAAAAAAAAAAACCGGCCTGTAACCGAAATCAGTGTTTCTAGCAGCTGATTACTCATAATATGCAGTCATTAATGGAAAATTTTAATGTTATTTACACTAAGAATGAAGACAGGTATGCAGGCCACGCCATTACATAAGATCAACTGCAAAACCAACTAACGAAGCAAAGCTACGTTTAAAATGCCATTGCAAACATTTCAAAGCAGACATTTAATCGAATGCAACGTCGGTCCGACCACCGGATCAGGCTTATATTTCACGTCATTCGATCGTGTTCACGCGACTTTTCAATTAAAGCTGATCTGGGATAGAGATCTGCTATTGATAAGCTTAGGTTTATGCGGCTCTGAGGTGGCACATTTGCAAGTAGGTACCTAAGGCGTGGAAGTAAGTGAATTGACGACAATTGGGTTGCGTTAAAATCTTTTTCTCAAAAAAATTATAAATAACATAAAACGATAATAAAATATCTCTGACTCTGTAAGCGCCAAATCAAAACATTTCATTCACTCGCTTTGGACCACCAACAGCAACATTTCGGATACAAAAAGCTACCCATCCTACCTGTAGGTATTCTTGCATCTTCAGAAATCCAGGAGTGGTAATATTTTTCCTTGCTTCTAAACTCGGTAGATAGCTACTCTTATTTTGGTCTGTTTAGTTTTCAAAGTATAATTTTTTTGTCTCGTCTTCTGTTACCAAAACTAGGTATCGTTTTCTGACGTTAACAAAACAAGCTCAATAATTACCAAAGCTTCGTCTCAAAGGCACTATCAGCAATACAAAGCCGTAACATTTGAATAGAAATAGACATGTAAGGCGATGACTAACATCGAGATAGCGGCATGCCTCTGCATTGTCTGATCAAATGTACCTAAGCATAGCAGACCGCGACGCGGAGCCAGTGCGGCTTCCGCTCTGATTTTCCTGCCGCAAACAAATGACGATCGAAAACAAATAGCTACAAGATAATTACTATGCCTTGGCCTGTGTTATTACGGATGATGGAATAAATCGTGATTCGATTTCGGCTCTTGAGATTAACACCAATTCTGCTACGCATCAAAACCATAGCTGAGGGAGAGTTTTGGTCTGGTCGAGTAAATTCCTCGATTTTTAGCTTTTCTTTTCGTCAGCCTAATTGCTTTTGTCTCTGTGGCAAACGGTGAAGTCATCAGCCTGTTATGGGGATATAGGGGGGGTTATAGGGATTCAAATTGTCAACCTTACTCTCTCATACAATTCGCATTAAATTTCTCCCTTGCTCCGGATGTAAGATGCTACTATAGAACTTCCTCTACGCCCATGCTCTCATTAAGTACCTACTCATAAACCTAAGCTTTATGGAAACAATTTCCCTTGGAGCGATACGGCTACCTCTATTAAACTGTTTGCATCTTGAACCAACATCCTGCTTTGAATTCAAACAGATAACTACAAAGTCATTGGATTCTATAGGAAATGTATTTTAATTAACACGCAATAAAACTGAAATACATAGGCGGTGGCATTCATTCGAGCAATAAGATGGGGTAGTTAGTTACATCTCTACTATCTAGACAATATGCTATAGACCTAGGTAGGTAGATACCTACTTTAGACATCCTAACAGCCCTGCTGGTGATATCTATGCGATGTAAAGGAGATGTGCCCAAACATTATGACAGTAGTTTCGATACTAAATTCAGGCGTTACTTCGCGGAAACCCATTGCACATCTAAGAATGAAAATATTTAGTACGTAACAATAATAAAATAAATAAAAATAGATTATTTCAAGTACATCAAGCACTCATAAAAATTATATTCAAAATACACAATAATAATAAAATACAATGAAAAACAATTCTGCGCAAAACCTTCTCTGATAAGATCCAACAAATTAGTTTGTAGCAGAAAAACCACACCAACAACAATGAAAAAAACCTATCAAAGTAAGTTGTTAAGTAACTAGTGTCGTCTCTCCGCAAGATATCATCCGACACCGCAATTCTCGGACAACTAGAGAGCCAAGCAACAACGACAGAGTCCCGCCAGTGATGTTGCCTCTCCAAGCCCCTCGTGCAACGAAGATTCGATAAAAATTTCACGCTAGCCAGGGAAATAAATCCCATAATAGTGCATTCGTAATTCATAACTATAGAGTTCTACGTACGAAGGCGTAAATAACATGTCATCAACAATCTGATAATACCTGATCGAACACCCTGCTCGCTAACGGAACAAAATGACAGGTAATAAACAACAAACTTATATTTAGAAACAAACACTTTAATTATAAACATTTAAAACAAACCTAGCACTATAATTGGCTGCAGGAAAGTGCGTGAGAGTAAATTGTTTAATTGTGATATACGTTGCAGACGCTGCGCTTGCGCCGCACGCAAGGGATAGGCCAATTAGAGCACTCAAACATTCCATACTTTCGACACACCCAAATTATCAATACCATCAAAATCTGATAGGCCAATGACATCTGTTATGAACTTTCTGTTTCGAATCTGACCCGCAATAGCATGATTGCTAATGGTGAACCTTTACTAAAACAAACAGACAAGCATAATAATGGAAGAATGGCTTCAACTAAAACAATATTTTGTCAGGGGTGGTTTCTGTTTAACAGACAGAGTAACTTTTGTATGCATAAAGCATCTCTCGCATTAGTCCTCATTTGCAAGGAACATGGCAAGACGGGTTTAATAAATGCGTGGGCGCAAACCGATTAGTTAGATTCTGTGTTGTCCAGGGTTCTGGTATCGATAGGTATCTAATGTAGGTATATCATGAGATGTAATTGATGTACCATTCATTGCCGGGATTCTAGAATTGATTTTGACCAAGATGAACAGGAACAGATTAATAAATCCCAAAAATTTACGATCTCGACGGGATTCGAACCCGCACCTTCCCCTTCAGCGCAGGGTTGCTCTTTTTCCAACTAAGCTACGTGATCTTATCTCGTCGACCCGAAAATCTTTGGGAGTTCTTTCGGCACTTACGCCGTCAGCGCCGCCTACAGAGGAAACAATGAAGTTATCCAATTCTGCTCAAAGACCTTTTTGATTCTGTTCTTTTTGGGATTTATTAATTTCTTAGAAATTACCCAGAGTACTATAATAAATAAAAACTTTAGGAACAGATTACCTAGATCAGATCTGGACAACTAGGTATATTTTCTGAAAATCCTTACCAATATAATAAATTCGTAACTCTGTCTGACTGTTATTACCTTTTCACGCCTAAACGGCTGAACGGATAATATTAATGAAATTCGGCATCGTAAATGTTATCCTGGGGATGGACATTGGCTACTTGAAAAGCGCGTGTGAAGCCGCGGGCAGCAGCTAGTATAATGGAAAGGATTTATTTCTCAGCACGACGCGAAGGGTTAAAAATTAACAAGAGATCTTGAGATCATTGACTGCAGCTAGGAGAGACAGTAGTATCGAACATAACGCATAAAGGCTATGGGCACCTGGAATCTTGCATTAATCTAAGAAAAAGTTAAATTGCTTTATACTTAGTAGTTTTCTATTGACATGCCTTCTAGTTAAAATGTTTAGCTAAGGGCCTAAACCTAACATAGTTATGCTAGCGCGATTTCTAGATTGCTTGGATTTCACTTAATCTAAGAAAGTCATAAGATCTTGTCATATTCTCCTTGCTACAAACAGACAATCAAAATTACATATCTTGATCTGTACAAAAGAAAGTTATAAACATAATGTTGAAAGTCCAAAATAAGAATAGGTAATTTGGACCTCGGAATATGTTATTAAATCTAAGCTATCTTTTTGGACGCTGTTTAAAAATGCATTTTTATCACGACAACAATCGAAAGATTTACTACTTAGGTACTTTGGTAGTGGGTCCTAAAAATGACTATAACATAAAGCTCTTGCTTATTTTCAAGTTTTCTTTTGTTGATGATAAAAACTTATGCCAGGATGGCATGGAGAAAATAAAGATTGATACTTAGGTATATTACAAACAAGTTCAGACCCACTTTTGGAAGCTTTTTTTGCTTCCAAAAGTGGACCTTTAACTAAGTCAAAAAGTCGTTCTTTAAGATTAGTTTTTTTCTTATTTGAAGTCCATATAAATGAGACTTAATTCTCCAAACCTAATCAATTCGAAAGATAAGTCCTGCAACCGAACCACGGAACCAACATGTCCGTGAATCGTCTCACAATCTGAAAACTCTAACGACAATGTACTTGTAAATCCCATCGAGTAGGCAGGTATGGTATACCGTCCGCAAACCACAATCCAATGTAATGGTGGCGTTCTGGAGATAAGACTTGAAATAAATCGCATCAACAAGACTTCACAGCCAGCCGATAGCTGGTTGGAAATCAATAAACACGCTATCTAGGTATCAATAAGCGATGCAACAAATCAACCATGCAAATTGGCTTTTTTTTTATTCAAAGCCACAGAAAGACGTGAGCAAAATAGACGCAGTTTTCATTATGCTTCCCTTTCCGTTCAAAGGAACTAGATTGTGGGAGCAACTATTACACTGCCAGTTGTCAATTCGATTTCATATCAAGCAGTTTCGATTAAGGTTTTCGTTTTTCGCTCGCATAACTGTCAACACGTAGAATTACATTAAAATCATTTGCAATTTACGCGGCAGTAAATAAAATGTTTGTCATTGAATGTATTAAATTTAAATTGGCCGAGAAAGTGTACAATCGTGGCACTCAACAACATAATGTATTGCCTTTCATTTGAAAACGAAGAGCAGTTTTCTCTCATCCGTCGCTTCGCGTATGATAAAGTTACGCGGTCTCTCATTACTCTGCTCTCATTACCATCGATATTTGTAGAGCAGACATTCCAGGGTTTACAGCAAAGAAAATTTATAGATCTTTAAGTCTAAAGCAACACTTTGGAGATCCCTAGCATCACCAAGCATTCACAGCAGCTTTGGTTAAGGTCAAATGGTTTTTAGAGACAGATGTTAACATCGAATATTTGGGGTGATCGATGTGATTGCAATGAGCTATATTATTTTCCTCATTGCCAACTATCTTGCGGAAAAAAATGCCCTCAAGACCATAATTTTCTTGTAACTTTAAATATTTGATTTCATTACCAAAAACTATTTTTCTCAGGCGGACAAATTCTGTTCACGTCTTCGTCGTCGTCTATAAAACTAAAAATCCAATTCATACTGTGCATAAATCAAAATGAGTTGACAACCCTTGATTCAAATGCAACGGCGTAAAACCCATTAGATAGGTGTAGCAACAGCACCTTGATATCCAACACCGTGTCATATCCAAGCAGAACCTCTTAGTCCGTGTAACCGGCCGCTTTAAACCAACTGGCTCTAATTCCGCTTAACTGGATGCTGTATCGTCCTTTGCATCTCAATGTCTGCTCTAATGTTGTGTGGAAATAATTGCACTGCATTCATGAAGTCGAACTCTTTGGTAACGGTAGATAGGTAATGTTTAACAAATGTATTGTAATCAACATACTAACGTTTTATTCTGAAATAAAAACACCATGTTTTATTTCCGATGTGCATCTTATGTTAGTAATTGTAGCAGGTAACATAAATTTGTATACTAAAATGCGTCAGCAACGTTTAAAGTGGTGTAGGTACCTAAGCCGTTAAGCCTGACCCTAATATTTTATCACCAGTTTATAAATCCCCCTTGACCTGCAACCCCCCTATAGGGTTTTGAATCCTGACCTTTTCAATAAATATAAAAGACTTCCGTTCCCGACTTTGTCTGGCGCCTGCCTCCTTTTATCGCAAAGCTTCAAGGCTATCTAAGATAAGGCATACCCTAGCTTAGGCCTATAGTTACATTTCCCTATATAAGTATTTATCAAGGCTTTATGATTTATGGAATGGCAATGGTAATACGTTATTTTTCATATTGGACGCAAATTAGAATGTTCAACTAATGCATGCCAAATAGCCTTTTCTGTTTTCTCATAATATGTTGTAGATAAGTACCTACTATGTTAATATTAATTTATTCTTTACTAGATACTAGATATTTTCAAATTTTAATCTTTTTCATTTGATATCTCCCCTAACTCGTAAGGCTGAGTTTACACTTCTCATACAAGCAACCAGGTGTTAAGTAAAACTGCAACCACCGCTCTTTGTTCCTCTCCTTCCGACATTTTTCTCTTCCAGCTGTTTTATTCCATCTTCGCCAACGTGTTGACCTATATCAGACTCTATTGTTAAATGGATAAGATCTGGCCTGCTCTGTCGTGGTGTATAACGTGATAGGTTATTGTTTTCTTTTAAATTCCTCGTTTATATAAAGCATCTTTGTTCTAGCATTTTGTTAAGGAAAGGATTAATGTTTGCACGAGTGTTTTTGTAAAACATGAGATAGTAATGTTATATACTTGTTATATTATCTCTGTAATAGATTTACATAATAGGAATTAGAATTAACGTAATGGTTAAGCAAGTCGATAAAGATAAATCTCTTTTATACATACTGCCTATTGGGATAATGTACTATAACGCTACAATAAGAAAAGTTTATTTTGATTGAGGTTCTTCTACCTACTCGTCTACTTTTTACAGGTAAATGTGATAAGAATGAAGTGGTAGCTGTTTGTAGGTTAATTGTGGTTACGGTCAATCACCTGTTAAATAAATAATAACTCGCTCTATAGTTAATTAACTATAGTGATTCTGGCCGCTAGGGTTAGCGACAAAACTTTTTTATGATTGCTTTACACCTGTCAATACCATCCGTTATTGAAATGTCGTTTTCAATGAATATACCTACTATGCAGGTAAATTCATAGTTAAGAAAGTACCTACCCCTAGGAGGCGCTATGAGGTGAATTGAACTGAACCTAATCATTTCAAACACAAAAATAATCTTAGTTTTAGACATAAATTAAGGTCTGGTCTGGGATGCTGACTTACTACCTATGAATACCACTGATGATCTCGAAAACATGCGTTCCGATATAAATATTGCCTTCAAGCACTATATTCTGAGGTAGTAGGTACTTAATTTAAAAGAAAAGTCCACTAATAGGCACAGCTTGTAGCAATTATTAAAACACATGTTAAACATAACATGTGCCACCCACAAAATTACCTGCCTGTGGGTTATATGACTTTCGACCTTCATTCCGTTCATTCGGTTACCAGAATAAAACATAGTTCGGGGTGAGGGCGAGTTCAATGACCTTATAATGTCCACCCTAAATAAAGAAAAGTAATATTTACCAAGTTATTAGGGTAGTACCTACTTTGGGACTGTTTGTGTGCATGAATCATTATGTAGTTTATTTTCTGTAGGAAATAGCTTTTAACCCTTTTTCTTCCATTTTTTTTGTCTCCGCTATTACGCCTTGTTCAGACCTTAAAAGCCCATAAGTAAGTGTATAAATCACACTTCAAAATGTATCAGTTCTTAAACACAAAAGAGGTCGCTAACCCGCTGCCGTCTGGTAGACGTCTAGAAGCGACCTTCTACCAAAAGCTAAAATTAAAACATGTTTGATATTTCACTGCCTGCCAAACACATGTATTTAGCAAAGTCTCCAAAGAAAACTAGTAATGTAATAAATACGTTGTAAAACAATCTCCAACCAAGCTTGCAAATAGAAATAAAAGGAACTAAAACCAGTAATGTACTAATGATAAAGCGAAGATGTAGGTAGAGAAAGGAGTAGGAGGCACTTATAAGTACTAATGTTTGTGCCTTACGGTGTCCTATCCTTTAATTTATAGATGAAATCTCCCTTGGATAAGATAGAAGGGTCAATATCTACAATCAATTGTATTTTACTGAACGCAACGAATGTGTAGGTGATGAAGACAGTCAAATTATACATAATAAATCTTACGATCTAAAACTAATGTTATCACGGGTCGAATTGATGAATGCCGCAATTGACCTGTCCGATACTTTTTCACTTTTTCAAATTAAGTGCATCAAATTAATCAATATGCTACATTTCATTAAAGAATCACTCACAAAAACATGAATGTTAATGAACTAACCCAAATTAAATATTTGTATAGGAAGTTAATGGATTCAAGCATGACTATGCGGAACCGATGATTTTTTAAGAAGAATAAAGAAAAATAATAACAATAGATACCTATGTAAGATACTGAACAAAAGATTTCATAAATAAAAGGTTGGGTGTTTCACAAGGAACGGTTCTAGGCCCAGTCTCTTTCGTATCATCACGAAAAAAATGGAAATTCGATCAGTATTCAAGGCCAAAATTACATAAAATTTACATTCGAAATTTTCACAGCACACTACAACTAACGCATCTAACACGAAGAGCAAAACCAATTCCTCTGACCATTTCTCACGCAATCAAAAATTAGGCATTAAATTTTTTTATGTTCAGCGGTTGGAAGAGATAGCTTACTTCGATGTTGAAGGTTAATGGCGTGACCTCAACACTCATCATGTGGCCACTCATTCATCAGAAATGATTTCTTTTGCTGCTTAATGGTGGTAGAGTGAACTGTCTGCATTAGTGGTGCAGCGGTTTTGTGTGAACATTGTGGCATTTGAAGGATTTGACATCATTAGACACTTTTCCAATGTAAAAAGGTGTGGGAAAATGAGTGGGATGTTTCCTTTGCTGCTTTCCGTGGACGAGACATAAACACGTATAACTTTTAAATTTCAAATGATAAAAAAATGCTGAACAATTCACACGCATTGAGTTAATGTTGTGTGAATTGTCCAGCATTGCTTTAGCCCCAAGTTACGCAAACCTAAAAAAATAATAAAGTTAAAACGATAAAGTACAGAACATTAATTAATCATGCCCTATAAAAACTTGAACTATCAAATATCTGCTTTCAGAAGAAAAATGACAAGCTCACTATGTCTGTTAAATTAGTTCTATACCAGATCGATACTCCAATCGGTTGAGTGTAGCTACAACAAGTTATGCAAAAAGTAGCGCGTTTAAAACGAGGTCAGACGTATGGACATCATTAATCATTGAATATATTGTCCTATGAAGATACATTAACTTACAACTTACAATGTTTGAATATTACGTTTTTGCTTTTATTGCAAGAACACATTTTCAGAACATTGGCAGAATACATTTTGGGAAATCACTCTGAATTGGTACGATACTTACCTAAACATAAGCATTCGTAATTGTCGAGACTTCAACTTTTGTTACAAATTCGGTAATCATCAAAACAATATTATAAGTTTGATCAAATATATATAAAAAGGTAACTATAACAATTCAAATAATAGAATCACAGAAGAATTGAATCTGTTTGACACGCAATTCAGCAACATAGCATCAATCAATATCCGCATAAAACCCTCTGGCGGCTCTCCAAAACGACGCGCGCTTGCAAACAGCCGTTACTGTTCTGATAGTTTTGGAAGTAGATCCGAGACATAAAGGCATTGAGGATTTCGAGGGTAAATTAATTTAATAAGAAGAACCACTTTCAAACCAATAATAACGACGACTAAAGATTGATGCGATTTTGAAATTCACGAATGTCACAATGTTCCATGTTTTGTTTTGTTGGTATGGATCCAAGGATTGATCTATTGGAGTGCCTAATATTTTTCAGCCACATTCGACTTCAAATGTTTGTCGAAAAATGCCCTAAACCGAAAATTCACTTTCTTGTCATGTAGTTTATAAGCAGATTTCATTCTTATCGATTTTAGATCTTTACTTCAATAAATAGTTTTAACTAATTTATGCATGAAAATCAACACCAAGCATTTGAATTTTAGTGTTTTTACTGTTTGTTTGTTTACAAACATTTCACATTGAATTTGACTGGATTCTAGGTGCCCATACATACGATGAGAAACTAACGCTAGTTTTTCCAATCACATTCGTTTACTTTTTCCACGCAAGCCTGTTACATCTCAAAAATGGCAATCACACGTATAAACTCCCAGTAGGGGTTGCATCGTGCCGATGCATATTTATGAAAGAGGTCGTAGGTACGGTGCTCTCGTCGATGTGATGCTGCGCAAATCTAGACGAAATTGTAGAGCAGAAAATTGGCCTGGTTCACAACTTACAAGTGCTCCTTATGCGAAGCCTGAAAGATTTTATGAGTGTGCAATTTCAAAAGTTGTTAAGACGACGTATAAAAATGTTATGTTGGAAGAAGCTTCGAGTTTTGTGACATTTTTGAGACTGCAAACGCTAATAGACTAACAGCCGGTATTTTTGTTTAAACTACTATTACTAATTATTGTATGTCCGAAAGGACAAACTGTTGAAGAATTTATAATAGTTCATAAGACCAACTATGTTACACAGTTTACAATAAATGATTCTTATTCTTGTTAACCTATAGTGTGTAGGTATACCTACTTGTGTGAGGAGAAACCAAGACTTGGTTCGTACAAAAATAAACCAACTAAACTTAATCAATATAAGTGCTGTATATGCTACATTAGTGCATTGTATAGTAGTATAGTCCCTCTGCGTAAAGCTCGATTTTGTATTTTACGAACCAAGTCTTGGTTATAATATTAGTCAAGTAATAACAAGCGGATGAAAAACCGGCTGTTAAGCTTCAAAAATGATACGGAAGCTTCTAAATCATAATAAGTATACAAAAAACTTCTGCCCGAACCTGGATGAGATTGGCGCAGGACCGTGTGGAGCGGATAAAGGATACAGACCTCCAACTCAGCACAAGAGTTTGGAGACCTATGCCCATAGAAGTAGGATTGCGAATGATGAGGTTGATGAGCGTCTGTCCGCGGCTTCGCACACGTTCTTGCGGGATAAAAATAGCAACCTATATGTTAATCCTAGTAAGCCTAAACCTGTATGCAAAATTTCAGCGCGTTTTCATCCAAACACTCGCTTTTATCTATACTAATCTATATTGATATAACAAAGGTAATGTTTGTGAGTCTGTGAGGTTGTAGGGGGTAATCTCTGGATCTAATGAATCGATTTTGAAAATTATTTACTAATAAAAAGCCACCTTGTTTGTGAGTGTCATAGGCTTATTAACCCGAAGAATTAAAACGCTTTTTTGTGGTCAAGTAATTTTTTTAACCGCCCAACGAAGTGGGCACGAGTCTAAGTGTGAGTCTAAGTTGGTACTTAATATTGATGGGAAGACCAGGTCTAGTATTTGCCGCATTGTCGATTGAATGGCTTACTAAAATACAAGTAGGAACATCGTGCTGATTACGGGATCCAATGAAAATAACGATCTTTAATTACATAGGAACCCCATCGTCATACATTAAACCTAACTATCGCGTAGGCGGCAAATAATCGATACAATGATCGTCGTAGAATCGATTTCAATTCACTACTCGTTTGTGACGCTAATCGATACGATATACCAACGATAATAGCGTTTTAATTAATTTTAAATACTTCCGATGTTTGTATTAAGTGATGGCTAGCTGTCAAAACTAACGGGTCTTGGCCCGAGGGTTTGTTTTGTGTTTTAATTAGTCGATTTAGATATCGATATCGCTTCCGTTGACAATCGAATAAACTAGTTTATTGATCACTAATGAGGTGTTTATTCAAACACTTTACTAACGCTGTCAAAAAGTTTACATGTTATATTAGCAGACAGACAGACAGACACGTAGATAGAGAGTTGTCGAAGCACCTATCTAACTACTATCATTTTAAATGATCTGTGAAGTAAAATTGAATGGTTAAGCTTATGACTAAACATTAAATATTGCTAATTTGAAAGTTAATTACATGTAGAAACTTGTAATTTTATTAAATATAGACATTATCATTAAAAAATAGACATTAACAAGTAGGTAAGCGCTCTCATCAAAACGTTTTAATGTGCATCGAATATTGCAGGAAGCACTTAAACTCGAAATCAAAATCATTTCTAAAAGCTTTGTAAAAGTGCCGTCTTCACTAAGCTTGAACCGTGAGATCAATCTTGAATTACGCTCGACAACTCCAACACAACTCCGATTTAAGCGCGTCTAACGGATTTTTTGACAGTTTTCAATGGAAATGTGTCGAAAAATTATCACGTGAGAGTGAGACGCGTTTAAGTTGCATACCAGACCCGAACTAGCGCCGCCTATCTTATTATTCCGTTTAACAAAGGAAATTTCAAAAATTCATCGCACAGTTTTTGATACCTTAAATCCTTTTTAAATGGTTTCAGTATTAGGGCGTAATACATTATTGTTCATACATCATTCCCAAAATTAGGGGATATAGTGTATATCAATTTCCGAAGTTTTCTAATTCCGTTAGGGGGAAGCTAGTTTTTTTTTAACTTTTGAAAAAAAAAATGCTTTGTGTCACGCTTGTATCTTGGCATCATCCAATTTATTGTATTATCATTTATTTTGGCAAATAAACTATATGTCTTTCTATTTAGATTAGGTTGTTTTTGTAAAATACCAATTTCGAGGAGTGTGCTTAACTATCATCATAATCAGCCTAATACTATTCCACTGCTGGAATAGTATGTTTGATGAATATTAATGCAGGTGTTCTCATTATATGATTCATCTAAAAGTTTACCTATTATTGATATATTTATCAACTCTGTACTATCCAAGTGAAACCGTCGGTCGGAGATTTTGACTGTTTAGCAAAATTTTCTTGTTGTTGACTCGAAATATACTATTCTAAGTTCAAATTCGCTTGCAAGATCTAATTCCAATTCCTCCACGTGCGCAGTGTTCGTGTGAATTTCTTCAAATTACTCATAACTCGGGTCGAGCCGGTCACGTCCGTCACTCACCTCTGCCCCGGATCTGATTAACACATCGCACTCCAACGGTATACCGAAACCAGGAACTGACAACTTCACGGCTTAATAGTGAGAATAGGAGAGATTTTGTACCTACCAATTACAGGCTTTCTTGCGATGTCATGACTGTGCTTTTAATTGTGAAGAATCTAAAATATTTTGAATACGTATATTTTTTGTGGTATCCAGTATATTCCAATTCGCTACAGAAACTATAGTGTGACAGCTCAATCATTTAGTTTTGCAAACCCATTTAATCCCAATGTTTTGAAAAACTGTGCCTTCCCAAAGGAATAAAATCTTCGCAGTCCGTAGGTACTTAGGCGATAAACGTCGATTTGTATAGCGCCTAACCTAACTCCATAGAACCTGCCATTCGCAAAATTAATAATTCTTTATAACAAATTTCAGATGTGTACAAATTTCACAACAATAATAGAGAATACAATAACTAAAAGGTGTAGTCAAGTGTAACGTGGGAACTGCGGACATGTCTGTAGAATGACTTGCAAATTGCATCTAAGTGCAATGTTGCGTATTGCGGGCTGTGATGACCTGCGAGGCTGTGAGATGTAGTGGTTTGCGAGGTATATCCAGACGTGCTTGAGTTATGCATAAATTAAAAGTATATTTCATCAGGAAAGAGAGGAAGGCCTTGCCGGCTTCAGGGTGTTATTAGATAATAATCTATACTACTTATAATATAACATTATAAGAGGTAAATTATGTGAGGTTGTAGTATCTACTGAACCGATTTTGTTAATTCTGTTACCAATAGAAAGCCACGTTATTTGTGAGTGGCTATAAATTAACCCGAACTTGGGATAAATGAAAAGCGCGGGCGAAGCCGCGGCCAGCAGCTTGAAGGTATGTAATAATAATATATGATCAATTGATCAGGTAAGTGAGACCTAAAGAACGCTGGCGAACTTGCCAAGGTCTTCTGGATGCTTTCTCGAAAACCTTGAATGATGTGATGGAAGATTATCTCCATATGATCTGAACTAATTTTGGGCTGATTAATGAGACTTAGCAAATGGGCGTCATTTCCTGAAAGGTTTGGGTGAGATCTTTTTCTAGAAGACGTGGGCTAATAACATCCATTTAAAAAAATTGGGCACAAAAAAACTTTATACAGGCAAGTGGATTATTGACATAAAATTTACTAGGATATTTTCAATCTGAATGCAAAAGTACATGTGAGTTAGAAGTGATGTTAAAATGTGGCGTATGAGTAATTTAATAGTTAATTAAGTAGCGATACCGTTAACTTCTGAAGGAGAAAGTAGAAAAAACTAGATTTCGTAGCCTATTGAAATAATGTCCAAGTTTCACTTGCTTACGCCGCATTAAACCCTGTTTTGAACTTAACATTTCGGTAATTTTGAACTTCAATAAATTCTTGAAGTTCCTCATGCCAAAAACGAATATATTATAGTCTAACAAAGAAAAAAAAAAACAGCTGTGTGTAGGTACCACCACAGTCATCCAAAGGATCATTAATTTATCATCCATCAATTTTCCAGAACGCCTATTCACAAAAAATGAGCGAAAGTACCAATTAAACAACATCAACAATGATTTTACCAACGCTATCGATAAACGTCCCGTCAAAACGCTAGTCATCAAGGTCATCTGTCCTTAAAACTAAGCTTAACTTCGCCTACGCCCTACCAATAGCAACAGAACTTGTCTATGGCACAGGAAGCCACATAATTTACGAGCACAACGGCTGACCCGCTGCGTTATCGCAAATTAAACGCCTCGCATCTAATTTATTACATCAGCGATCGTACAGGCAGGAATAACCTAACTCGGTAGACAAAGGTGGTATTCCTGAGCATGCGACTTGTACACGCTTCTATACGACGCCAATAAACCTAAGCCATGCACCCGCATGATTGAATGCCTATAATTCTAATTTGTGAAAGTGTTGAATAGTCAGCTACAGTGGCACTTGCACTCAGGTCAGATAGTGGTCAAACGAGACCTTCGTTCCTGATTTAAAATACTGATTGGTTTCTGAATATCCATCATAATTCCAAAAACAAAGCGAAAGATAATAAACTGTTCATCAACTCGATTTGCCAAGATTTTACTTCTTCCTAGTCTTGCGTTCTTAGTTGAAATAAGCAATTCCAGATGTTATTGATCAATAATACGACTAAAATTAAATTAGTTTAGCTCAGCGTGACGATGAAAATCACACGGTCCGTTTTAGTACGTTTTTTACGACTCTTCCTACAAACCGATATGGCTCTTTCGTGTCTTAATTTGCACGCTCGACATACCTGAAACAGAAGAAAATGGTCATTAGTGTCTATTTTAGGCGCATTTTGCATTTTTATTACGTACTTTATTCCAAATTGGGCAATCCAATTTGAACTTTGCTTCCAAATAACAGTAAACCTACTAAGATCACTTTTCTTTCTCCAAATTAAACACCTAGGTATAATTTGAATTTTTCGTACTAACCAGTCGTTAATAAGATTTGGACATCTAAACCAGCTAGTAGTATCACATACAGCCAAAAGCTGGACCAAATCATTTTAAAATCTTTTACTTTCAGTACCTATACATTTTCGCCATTATAAAATCATCAGTTACAGCTATGCTGTTTAATAGTGTATATTTTTTGCTTAATACAGACTAAAGTCTCGTCCTATCCTTTATTACATCTGCATAAAAGCTGTAGACTGTAATGTAGCTTGTTTATGACCTAATTCATCGCTTATGTGCTACTTGGGCTGTCGGTACCTATCGAAAATAATGGATGGCATGAAAGTGAAATAACACAGTCATTTTGTCTTCTGTTTTAATTTCATGGGAAACGAGTACGGCTTGCTCGGTCCTCCTACAGCGTAGGAACACTGATATTAAAATAGTTTTCGTAATGTGCTATGTGAAAGCTAATGACAAGGAAACCACACTCTACACCGCAATATCCTCATCCACTTCCCATCGGAAATAGAATGCAACCTATGTAGGAACTAAGTATCTAACCACCGTCGCATTCGCCCACACATAGGTAGATCAGAGTAAGCCCATAGAAAACACCTACACTGTCATATTTTGCCATGTTTTTTTTATAAAGAATTGCATATCATATGCCAAATATTCAAATCACAAAATATGCAATAATATATTGCATTGTTTTGTTGAATTTCCTTTCATTTTTATCGCTGAAAGTTTATCCAACGTTCAGATTTGCAATGACGTAGGTAAAATATGCGGCCGTTTGGTGCTGGCAAAGTATTGACCACCACATTTGTTCCCGCGGGTGTCTTAAGAAGCGACTATAGGATATCCGCTTGGGGACGGGCAGCAGCGCCTCCTACAGAACTAGTTTACCACCGAACTGCGATCCCCAACTCGCATGCCCAGCGTGTGGATTATGATAGGAATTACCCCCATAATTTTAAAAGCCAATAAAGCGCTTATCAGAGGGAGACCTGCGTCTAGTCGACCAGTATAGGCTGTTGATGTAGATTAGGTAAAATATCTACCTACCATCGAATAAAAAGAAACTTGAGTTCTCTAGCATGCAAAGTTACCACTTTACGTTCTTAAATTGACAGATCCAGCTCATAATTACAATAAACTCATTACGTTGTTTCCGGCTGGTTGAGTGGCGGTAATGAGCGGCCAGCGGCCACTGAGCGCAAGAAAACGGTACGGCACTGTCTCGCTCTGAATCGCATGCGCAGGAAAAAAGCAAGCCGATGACCGGTGATTTTTGTCCCGAAAAGTTTTGATTACAGTTATGAAATGCAGGTGGAGCAAATGAGAGATCAAGCTTCGATGAAGACACAAAATAAGAGGTTAAGTGACGTGCCATTAATTTAGTGCACGAAGCTATGTAGATCCTTTTTTGCGAGAGCATTAACTATCTCTTGATCTGAAAGTTATTCTTTTTCCCCACATCATCAATTCATCCGTAGGTTAACTTAGTCGAAACAAAAAATAACGAACTTATATTCACCTCCCTATTAAACCGTAACGTTATCTTCTAGGACTGAATTCCAGGAGTTTTAAGAGTCCCACAGAATGAAGTTTTTAATACCTAGCTTGTCTCATTCATTTATCAGTGACCACTATCTATTTTTCTTCAAAGAATGTCTTCAGTCGTTAAATCCTAACCACTAGTATCATGCAACAGCTGGACACGCGAGACAATCATCACACTTTCAAATTGCAGAAAAAACAAACAGATTACTTCTAGCTTCCGTTCATACAGATATCGAGCAGTTTTTGCTACTTAGTAATCGTAAACCAATTGAATATAGCACGGCAAACAATAGGCATTGTATGCGATTGATTTCGATTGAAACAAAACTATAGAGAGATCTTTGTGATCACGAGACAGATCTTGAAATGTTGGAAAATGTTACAGTTGGGATACATTTTCCTGTTTTGGTTTTTATTATTAGACACCGTAAGTATGGACATAAAGTAAAATAGACGTAATTAGAAGCAGTAAAACATAGTATTTAGTATACCAAACTTGTCAAAAAAGATATAAAAATGTAAAATTTGGTTGGTGTGGATTTTGTAATATTAGGTTGTGATTCCTCAGATACCTACTTAATTCAATAAAATATAGAAAAGTCTTCCTCGTAAAAAAGATTCATTTAACATGTAGGTAATCGATCCCGCGATGTTACATCCCATAAGAAGCTCTGAACAGGAAAATCGAGCAAACTTCCTCGTGTCAACCGAATTAACCCCATTAAGAATCCCATAAAGCAGATACGCCATGTGTGCAGGAATGAAAAAGCATAGCATGCCTGAGGCCAGGCCACGCGTGATCGGATGTGATAATTATGCCCTTTATAGACGCTTTTATGTGATCAAACTGTGCAGAGCTGGGCAATTCAAAACTAAAAATGTTAAGCCAGAACTAAGTACTGATCGGGTCTTATCTAATGCGATGGTTTGTGAAGATAAAACATTTTCGACACTAAATGCATTATGCCCTTTATAGACGCGTGTATGTGGTCAAACTGTGCAGACCTGAGCAATTCAAAACTAAAGATGTTAAGCGAGAACTAAGTACTGATCGGGTCTTATCTAATGCGATGGTTTGTGAAGATAAAACATTTTCGTCACTAACTGCTAACACTCCTCAACAGATCATAATAAAACTTAGAAATAACGTATAGCATCTGGAAGATGCCCGGAGCATTGCGGGTGACATTAAACACCGCATGGTATTGGAATACTTGGATGTTTCGGTTATAAGTAACCTGCATAACCGCATACTAAGCCAAAGACCAAATAAGCATATCACAAAAGGAATAACCGAAGACTTCAACATGGAAATTTACAAATACAACTGCAAAATAAGTTAATATTTACAATCATGCTAAACAACAGTTGATCAAAGAAGTATATCACCGTACGTCACAAGGAAAAACGTCAACAGATATTTATTTAACGAAATTTGATTCGTTACAGATACAGATCAATAAATCAATATTTTACTGCCAAAGACACTATTTTAAAGAATTTATTTATTTATTTATTTATTTATTTATTAAATATAATAACTAACACGATTTACAAAACCAATTACATTAGTTACTTAAAATTAAGACACATTATTTATAATTATCTAACAAGTTAAAATTTTACAAAATAAATCAAAATAGAATATTAAAAATTAAATAGTTTAGGCAAATAAATTAATTGGTATATAAAAAAATAAAAATAAATAGGATTTCAAAATATTACAATGGCTTAAACTAATACTAACTAAAATAACCAATCGAACATGCATCCTTTCATTCATCCCTCTCGCAAAACCTCAGGCATACTAACATAAAACTCTTCCATTCATCTGCGAAGATATCACAGTCTGGGTTTTGGTCAAGGAGTCTGTTGAGCCCAGCGAGGGTGCGAGGCAGTGGAGAGTTGGCACGAGAGACGGTTCTACAGTAGGGCACAGAGAAAAGTCTGTGGCTTCTGCTGCGAACGTAGTTATCGGGGAGGTAGAGCCGAAACAGAAGGTTGTGCAGATCAGGAACGTCGATCATACCACGAAGCACCTTGCACATTGTTGCTGTCTGATCGTACGCTCTTCTGGTCTGTAGGGAGTTGTATCCAAGACACCCTTGGAGAAACTTAGTTGGGTACATTATATGGGTAATACCCAAATTCTCTTTTATACTGAGATCTGAGAAACGCCTTCTGTACCTTCTCCAGCAACAGTGCATACGTACTTTCGTGCGGGTTCCAGACGGAACTGCTTGACTCTAGCTTGCTCCGCACTAGAGCCCCGAACAGAAGCCGCACAACACTGTCACTGCGAAAGTCTCGGGCGTTTCTCAGAACAAAGCCAAGTCTTTGAAAAGACTGCTTGGCGACCGTAATTATGTGGTCGTGAAATGTGAGTTTTCGGTCAAAAGTTACTCCTAAATCCTTGATTACCGTTACTCTGGAGATCATGTTGCCATGAATCGAGTAATCAAAGCATAACGGGTTTTTCTTTCGACCGAAAGTCATCACGGAGCATTTGGAGGGGTTAAACTCCATCTTGTTGTCATGACACCATTGACATACTGCGTTAACATCGGCTTGAAGCGCCTCACAATCCGCCGTGGAACGTATGACAGTGTAGAGTTTCAAGTCGTCGGCGTACAGCAGACACTCCGCGTGCTCTACAGCGTCCGGTAGGTCATTTATCATTAAAATAAAAAGTAAGGGACCCAAGATAGACCCCTGACTTACACCTGACCGCGTGTGATAGGGTGCAGACTCATAGATTCCAAGTTTAACATACTGCTGGCGATCGCGCAGATAGTCGGCGAGAAGTCTGAGGAGATCGGGTGTGAAGCCTATGGCGCTTAGTTTGGTCAGCAGTATGTCGTTATTGACCCTATCAAACGCTTTTTGGATATCGAAGTAGAGCACGTCTACCTGACAGCCGAGGTCTAAGTTACTTGAGATGTACTCTACAAGTGTCAACAGATTGGAGTTTACCGACCGCTTATCTCTAAAACCATGCTGGGCATTGCCTATGAAAGTCTTGACTTGTGCGTATATGAGTCTGTGTAGGACGTTTTCAAGTACCTTAGCAGGAGAAGACAAGATGGCGATCGGACGATATTCCTCGACGGCAAGTTTATTCGAGCTTTTTGGGATCGGTGTTACCCTTGACACCTTCCACTGTGCTGGATACCTACCTGTCCGTAATGCTAAATTAAAAATGTGATACAGTGGGGCTACCAAGCTTTTACTACCTGACTTTATAAGAGCCGGTGGTATGGCGTCCGGCCCTATAGAGCTTTTAGCTTTTAACTTTTTAATTCCGTAGAGCACATCTGTCGGCGTAAATTCAATTATATTAACATAGTTGCTGTTACAGCTCCGGTCACAGCGATTAATATTTTCAGCATCTAGCGCTGGAATATCGGCCAGAAAAATGCTTTTGAAGAAACTAGCAAACGCTTCAGCTGCTGCAACACCTGAACACGACTCTCCCTTATACGTAACATTGACAACAAGAAAAACAACTGTTAAAACACTTCACATGTCTATTTAACTTCATAAAAGCAAAGGACATTGAACAGCTGCTCGAAATTACAAAACAAGAATAACAAACCCAAATGTAACGAAAGTGGATCAATCTTTTAAGGACTTCCGTCAAGTGACATGGAATTAATTTGTTCAATATCCATTCGCGAAGTATTTTATTTGTTTATAATAGACGAATAATAATAACGAAACTCACGTACCAACAAAAGGCAGCCAAGACAAGTGAATTTACTTTACCAGCTCTAAAATTCCATCATACCATACCAATAGAATTTAGGTTTTTGAGCGAAACCAAATTTTGTGCCATACCCTAAATAGGAAGCAAGCAATATTAACTTGGCATTGACTCTACCATCAAATCGAAAACGCTCATTTCTGTAGCCGATAAAACTTGTTAGTCTGACATTTCGACGTTGGAATATCTTCGGCTGAACATGCAAAGGGTTTGTGATTTTTACACAACGATTTTTCAGCAGTCGTGATAACCATACCAGGTACGGGACCCTGGCTACACCCGGTTTTATCGATAGACCTATAGCTCTGTACTGTCAGCTACGTAAATGGATATAGCAGCTGCTTACAAGTTTGTGATTAGAGCGTTTCAATGACCTATATATTGAAGGGAGGGACTCAAAGATCATCTTCCCATTTGAAATACCCAACAAAATAACACTAATAACGAACTTTTTAAATATAATTTATAATAACTTATTCAAATCACGTCTAAAATTATCTAGAACTAATTGGTAAACTGGTTCAAAAAGCCATTTATGTAGCTGACTGTTCATGCAAACGACATCCGTAAAAAACATTACAGATGGTACTATGGTACAGTTTTTTCGCCAGGGTTGCTAAGCTCTCTTACTCAAGGTTAGTATGGTTTGTTATATTTGTATTAGTCACGATTGTTTTTAGATAAGTTAGCAAACAAAAGTCTAGTTTAAATAAATTGACTTATGCTCTTGCTGTTCTTTATATTTTGAAACATCCTCGGCAGTGTATTTGCAATTATAAAACCAAAATAAAAGAACCTACAGCAAGTGCCTGACCTTTTTTCAGCACCTTTTTCACTTAGCTCACATTTATGTAACAAAAATGTTACGCTTGTCCATTGCGAAACTGTGATGTTCGAAATTATGCTCTATATTTTTACTTTTATTCGACAATTTGTCACAGTTGACGTAATGTTTGATAGAAAGCACTTTTCGACTTACCGGATCACAGACGCTTGAAAAAACGAATTTCGCAGTTATGTCATATTGTCGTGTCGACGAATTTGGTATTGATTGAATTGTTTGGTTGCTCTATTTTATTTGCATTGTAAAGAACTTTAGCGGAAAATGTTTCAGACAAACGTTGTCTCGGTCGTTATTTGATATTCGTTCTTGTTTGTGAATAGTTTGGTTGGTTTTGTACGCAGGTCTTTATTTGTAACCGATGTAAAAGAAGGGTTTAATAAGGTAGACGTGTGTAATTAATAATTATGTAGTATAACATCGTAGGTAGCACGCAAAAAGATGAAGCGATGTTAATATATAATGTATAATGTCGTTTGAAGAGTATTCTTATCTAAGTTTGACGAAATTCGAAGCAGCAGCTGTTTAAATGTTATGATGGTTCAAAGTAAAAGTAAGTTTTCCAATTTTTGTTAAATCAGCTTGTTATATTCATTACCTTTGAAAAGAAGAAGTGATTTACCCTCGTAAACCAATCTAGTAGCTGTAACCCAGTCTTTATTAAATTACCCGCAAGTTATTGAAGAAAGTCACATGTCAAGCAAAAATAGATCGATTGAAACGTGGATGGATGTCGTCGACGGTCAAACTAGACTAGACGATAGACAGTCTTATTTATCTAACTTTAGACGGATTTATGTTACGCACAACCAATGGGCTATTTTAAAAGATGGTTTTAGTTAGCAGGTTAAGTTACTGCTAAGGGGTTATCTTTAACGGTTGGTGGCGTGTGTTTATTTCAGACTGAAGTTAGGCTCATTGATTCTAAAGAAGATTATCTAAAAAAATTAATAAAGCTTATGGATACTTTAGAATTAGGCCTAAGCCAAATAAGTAGATACGTAATCAACAAAAGTAATAAGTCCTACCAGTGAAATTTGAAACAAGGGAAATTCTAGTTCTAATTTAGGAGGCGTAAGCGTACGACAAGACACCCCCTAATAAGCGAATGACGTTCTGACGCGCCAGTATATAAATATGTCAGCGGATGATGTTGTTTCCACTCAACAGCTTGAATTAGGGGTCTTTGTTTGTTGTTTTGGGTGAACAGATATTCAACTGCTCAAGTGGATTTGTGTTTTAGTAGATCGTAAATCAAAAAATAAGTACGTATTTGTATGGTCGCTAGCCAAATTTAAATACAAAATTTAAAATAAAAAATTGACTAGCCTTTTGTATACCTACGGCTAGTTAAAGAATGACAAATATACGGATACTTATAAGGGCAAAAAGGTTATGTGAAAATGATGATAATGATTGTTTGCTACCTCTACCGTCTCAATTCAACTTCAACTAAGTAATAGGAGTTTCTAAAGAAGGGCAGTCAGGTATAGATAAAGTTACCGCTAAAAGGCATCTTGAAGAACATAAGAACACATGCAGCGCCGTTCTCCTGCACTTTGTGATGCGTCGATGCGTGGAGAATGCACTTTTTGCAGGGTTTATCATCGCTAACGGTCTTATGGGCGGACGATGATGTCGATATTAGATTACGGTAGAATTCTTAGGCAAAAAATTGTTACTGTGACGGATGGACACTGATATTCAACCGATACATTCAACCAGTACCATTAACTTTATGAGCTCCATTTCATTTGGTAGTTATCAAAATTTAAAACAGCAATGAGATTAGCTATTCAGACTTAAATTATTCATAATGGTCTGCTAAGTTAAAACAGCTGCTAAGCAGTGTTATATCTTACTCTAACTTATGTCAATAGAAGAAGACAGTGTGAGAATTAGCAATGTGCTAAGTTAACAATCTATTATGAGTTATAGTTGTTTTCTTTTTTAATTTGGGGTCGACGAGTCCCAGGAGTTCGAATAAATAAAATATTGTGTTTAGATAAACAAAACACGTTAATTATATACTTACATACACACGTACACATATTATATAAATATTGTACATATTTAGAATGTGTAAGCTATGCAAAAACTACAAAGAAACGAAATAAGTTCCAAAATTTTTTTGGGAACTTATATCATTTCTTAGAGAGACCTAGAGTGCGGATAAGCACTATAACAAAAAACTACAAAGTAATCATAACAATGATAAGCTATATTCAAACATAATAAAAGAGAAACTTTAATACCGACATCAATCATTACTATTCAATTTATTCGCAATTGAATGTTACCCATTCATTTCACTTCATTTTATATCCCACAACTCAAGAAACTTTAGAAAGACACAGCTTTGGAATGTAATTTTTTTTGACATTCACGCTTTTACCTGAGAATGTTATTGATTCATAATGATAATGAATCATCATAAAAGTAAAAAAGTATTATATGATGAAAAAACCTGCA
Source organism: Eupithecia exiguata (assembly GCA_947086465.1). Taxonomy (NCBI): domain Eukaryota; kingdom Metazoa; phylum Arthropoda; class Insecta; order Lepidoptera; family Geometridae; genus Eupithecia; species Eupithecia exiguata. The sequence continues at coordinate 5,233,592 of OX352246.1, forward strand.
CAAAAAGTTATTTGTACTGTAATTTATAAAAAAAATTATTACATTTTGGTAAAACACAGCGTTACAACTTCCATTAAAATACTTTAAAATACAGGTAGGTACTTTACAATAAAGCCAAAAAGAGTGGAGTTATTGAAGATACAACACGTACCAAGTAGATAAGTTCATCGGTTTTAAACACAGAGCTTAATTAGCTTTGGTAACGCCTCAAAAGTCAAATATATATAAAGCCAAAATAAACGCCGTGTTATAAATTTAAATTTTAAAATGTTTTCAAAACAAATCTAAATATAATAATTAAAAATACCGTAAAGCTTGTGGCGGAAGAGCAACCATATGCAGTCGTCTTCACGGTCAGAAATAGAGTAGGGTTAGACAAAATGATACTGCATCTTAAAAGGAACCTTATTCCTCGTGCAAAACAGTTGACGTTAGAATGTAGATCTTATTAATAGGTAGCAATGAATAAAGGGTTCGTACATTTGATTGAAAGCATAGAAGTAAAGCTTCAGATAAAGATCATGATTTTAAAGATAGGGAGGTTAACGATGCAGGCACAGATAGATTTTGAAGAGCTGATAAATCAAATGGACAAGATCAAACAACACTAGCTCAGTAAACCTTAATAGTGCAAATAACGTGTTTATTTTTTATGAGACATAACTAGAGCCATCGAATAACCAAAATTCGAGAAGGGTGGACAGGACAAAAACATTTTATAATTATTAAGACAAAAAAAATTGCATCCGGGTTATCCGATTAATTTGAAAGTGAGGTTAATTAGACATTTCATAAACATCAAAGACCTAAAGGAAGCGTTACCTTCCCAGAAATACAAAACAAGTAAGGTTTAATTTAAGACACGCCGAGCTTTGCGGGAATTTGCTATGAGCATGTGCTTGCCAGATGTTTACTTCTAATTATTTGAATAAAGATAGGTAGGTACGACCCACAAAAAGCTATGTATAGAATGTCATTTGCATTAGAAGTCCCCAATAGCATGAAGTGGTGACGTAATAGTTGAAAAAAGAAATGAACAGCTCTTTTAGGAATTAATTGCTTTGGTTTTTTTACCAGAAAAAAATGATTCTTACTCCTAAGCACAGAGATATGAGAAGCCGTACCTAAGAGAAAATTCGATAGAACACCTAACACTGACAAATAATAACATTGTTAAAAACAAAAAAAACATGAATGAACTAACGCGTCGGTTAGTCTTCGTCGAACTATTTATATTACCAATGCAATAAAGAGATAGGGTCATCATGGACGCCTCCTCAGCATAAATAGAAGCAAACAACATGTTTCTCATGACTTCCTTGGTCATCAAATATGTCTTTTGATATAAGTACCTCGAGAGTTAGTAATGATTTCCGATCTCAATAATACTCCTATATGTAGAAGACATATTCATCACAACATAAACATATGTTTTTACAAAAACATTTCCATCCGTTGAACAAGAAGCTGATGATGTTGTTTCTTTTATGCATTGATGCTTGTCAGTACTTATGTTTTATGAATAAACCCAAGAAACAAAGACACCTTTTCAGTAACCTATTAGGTAAATCATCCGTCAAAACACTACAATGCTAGGGGGACTTTCAACAGACCTGTGAGAACCTGTTGAGCTATAATTTTCGAGGTGTAAAGTTCAATCCCACTACTGATGCAAATTCTACAAAGTACAGTCATTGTGCAGGTCGGTGTTGCAAGATCAAAATCGCAGAAACAATTTAATTATACCATGAGGTACATACCTTCGATCGATGGTATTGTGCAAATCTCTGGTGCAGTGCCTTTCACCTAGTTACCACATTGTGAGATCCCATAAGAATTATTCATTTACGACGGTTTACAATATGAGTTCTTGGTGGTCAAAATACCAAGGCGTCACGATTTGCACATTAAGAACTACCGACGACGACTAAAAGCCCGTGTTATGATGGTAATCGAATGATTTGTGAAGAAAGGGCGGAGTATGATGTAGATTTATTGAATGTGTTTTTGTGCGATATTAAACGTCTACGAATTTAAAAGATATTTCGGTATTGTAATAACTATGTTTTATTTCACTCAAAGATAAGTTGCGGTCTAATTTCCCCGTTTAAAACAGTCTAATCATGCCATAAACTTGTTGCATGCCTTTACCTGCTTGTTAACGTGTAATTTTAACATTATCGCGTTAACGGATAAACAACCATTCTGCATTCTGTCCAAGATCACATTACTAGTTAGCCAGCGACTGAGACAAGGTAGGGATTAGCTAGAATGGCGCTAGCCGGCGCCGCCCGACATCGATACATAAATTCGATCTCACGATTCTACTCGATCACCGTAATCACTGCTCAAGACGATAGTGCAGTCAATTCATCGACTTCCGACAATTATCGATACGCCGCCGCTTGTTATTACGGAAAATTGATTTTATTGAGACATACTCGACGAGGCAGTTTTCTAATAGCCCACCGACAGCGGTCCACACTGCGATTATGTGGAATCGATACGATGCAATAAAGGAGAGCCATTATGAAAGTAGTGGTTACACGCTTCAGAGCTTTCAGAGCGATTTTGCACTTGAGTGGAACCATATATCATAGGTACTTCTGATTACACATACCTCGATGTCTAATCATCCAACTTCGTCACTTAAACTTTCAAATTCTTCCTTTTGTTTTTTCCGCTTTCAAACGCCAAACAGCATGCTTATCATGCCATAGCCAATCACAAATCAGTTATTCTTTGAATATTATCCTGATGTGCGATAAACACAATGTCACTCAGTACCCGCTCCTTCGACGCGAGTCGAGTTTCTCATCTCAGGACGATTGCACATCTCGTGTCAATGCCACCGGTCCAGCTCACACACTAGGTGCATCACGTTTAATAATTGATATTTTATATTACAATTATTACATATTATACACAATTTATATTGTGTTGACTAGTGGGCTAAAAATTCCTTAGACTGGAGAGTGAGGTGAAATTATCATCTCTCTATTTGTTCATTTATTTTATAATAAACATCTCAAGACAAACACTCATTGAATTACTACCCGACCCATGTTTTCACCTTTTCCTAATTGAAATTCATAGATTTTTTGTCATTAGTATCTCGCATTTCAATCAACACTCCTGCAATCAAAGACAGTGCAATCGAAACATTGATTTCAGGCCAGTTCCTGATAAAATCGCACTGTCAAGCCTAAGCTCTCCTGTTATCATGATGCAGCCTCGTTGCCAATCACCATTGCCCGTGCCTCTAATATAGATATAAATTACTAAAACTTAATTAAAACGCTTATCTTTCTGGCCCGGCTGGGGTCTATTTAGAAAATTGAACGATTTATCGGCGAAACTCGGAACAACTGTTGCTGGTTGATTGATTTAACGATGGGTAAGGGAGTGTCTTTAGGAAACGAGTGTTATCGGCTTGAACAATGTTGTCTGCGATAGATATCTAGTACCAAGTTGTTTGTTTGTTTCACTTTGGACACGTAGTGATTTTGTTATGAGGCTACTACTGCTACTACTGCTAGGCTAGGCGATCAGAATACGTTTTGATTGAACTATTCCCGTCGTTTTCGCAACGTGTAAGCTTGCTTGAACATCAAGCATATAAGTTAAAGTCAAACATTTAAGTTTAAGTAAATAAACGCGATAAATATCTTTGTTTTGTTAAGCTATGACTACGTTGAATCGCTCTCACATAGCGGCGGCTGCGATGCAAACGAGAAACGGAATGTTGTGAGACCATCAATTCGATGGGCTGACGACATCGTAGCGGTCGCAGGGAGTCGATGGACGGAGGCGGATTAGGACCGCTCTTTGTGGCGTCGTATGGGGGAGGCCTATGTCCAGCGTGTGGACGTGTATGGGCTGACATAATGATGATGATAATGAATCGATGTTTACCTAGCCGCAGTAATGGATTAAACTTTTCAGTATTCTCACACAGCCGGACGTGAATGCACAATAACTGTCATCGGCCGCGTCTGTGCATACAATATGACGCGGATGGCAGGCGCAGGCGTGCTCACGAGCGGCAAATAAGTGCGATTCTCACGGGGCGACCGACTTCCTAAGTTGAATCCGATGCATATTCAATCAAAGGATTGTCTATAGACTTTCTGTGGGTGTTATCATAGTTGGGAAATAAGAAAATCGTTGGGTTAGTACATATTTCAAGTAACACGTAGGTGTTCTGTGAAAAAAATTACCCACTACATGTTTGGTGGAATGCTGGCGGCAAGCTGACGTTGATGCTGACAAGGCGCTATGGCGTTCTTAAGGGAGCTCCAATGGAGCACTTCCATAGGCTGATGATGATCTTACGGTTATATAGATATATAATATAATGGACGGACATACATCCAAGCCGTGTCGTAGGTTAAGTAAAAGAGTCCCGTTTGCATCTTTTGTAGTTGGACAAATGATAATTGTGTTTCTATTAAATAAATAATTTTGTATGTGTATTTGAAACGAAAGCATCTATCACAGGACCTACTGAACCAATTCCATCGAACAATAAGTGAAAGGGCACCAAAATATCGACCCTAATACACCATTAAAGAATCAATAAAATCCCGTTACTTCGTGTGAAGGATACATTCTTGTACGTGACCAAATTATTTTATTTTATGACCTATTGATGTGTTCCTAGAGTTTTATTACATCATTTATGTATAAATAGATATTTTAAAGTTGGTCACTTCAGTATGTTAGGATGTTTGTTTAAGGTACTCTATTTTTAATAGACTCTATTTGATGTAGGTATTTAATTTGTTGTACGTGTGTATATACTATGCGCCTACTGGTTTTTCTGTGCCGCTAAAGGTGGAAACGCACTACGCTACAACGGAACTACGCGGCCGCGGCACTTTATGTCAAATTAGAACAAAATCACCAGATAAGCCGCGCTGACTTTTTCGTCATTTGTTCTAATATGACAGCCAGTGTCGCGGCCGCGAAGTTCCACTGACGCGTAGTGCGCTTCCACCTTAAGGCGATATTGAATCGACCGGTTTATATAATTCAAACTATATCTGATTTGAATTGGCAAAGCAAAATTAAATTGTGTTGTGATGAAAAAACAATAAAAATAACAATTCAAGTTCTTATCGATTATGTTGACAACTGAGTTAAAAAAGTAAAAATAATAGAGCATGAACAAAGCCTCAAACCTAAGCAAGTCTATTAAAATTTGAATACGATACAGTATTCACCTATTGTCGATTCCCAGTAGACGACTGTTGCACCGTTGGAAAGCGCATTAGTTATATAACTCGAATGCATTTTTGATGCTAATACTAAGCACTGTATGTGAGACGTCACGAATTGAATATAGATGACATTATTCTACTGACACTAGAGAACTTTCATGATACCTAAGTAATGTGGTGCGAGAGAGAGAGAGAGTACATTCTGAAGACGAAAAAAAAAGCAAAAAAGCTTGCAAAATGTCCTCTGCCTATTTCTAACTGCCAGCAAAACATTTTACTGGCAGTTAGATTTTTTCTAAACATAAATTCTTTAACATTATGCTTCATCATCATATGAACGTCGAGGCAATCCAGCTCCTCTACAACACGGACATAGTGAGAAGGCTCAAAAGAACAAAACCTGACTTGGTGTTGTGATAATTATAGTTTATGTGCATAAGTTCTATCATAAAGAACACATGAACCTAATGTATTCTTCCTCATAAGTAAATAGAGACAATAAGAAAAGTGCCAATGGACATGTTCTTAGTATAAAGTTTATAAAAATAAGTTAAAACCAAATTACCCATTAGCCAATTCTGTGGCAAGATTGTAATTATTCTCTAATGTATGTAAATTTAATCTAAAATTTGTATAAGTACAGTAGTTAATAAAAAAAAACTAAAATCGTGTCGTTAATTTCATAGATTTAGTTATGGTCTCTAAATTCAAGTTATGTAGAGTCACATAATATCGTATCTGTGAGTAAGGACACAAATCACCTCTATTTCAATGAAAGACGACTTGAGGTTTTAGAATCTATAGAATAGCATTGAAAGTATGAATGAGCAAAAGAGTAACATACCTAGGTATATCATTGCTTTCATGCAAAATGATGTTTTATATGCTTTCTAAAGATACTGTGAACCTCCACTGCGGGTGGTCGTTTGACACTTTGTATAGAAAATTGTGTTTGGAGGAAACATTTCCCTTAGAAATGGTCTTGCCTTAATGAACATCGAACATTACATAAGTTAATTCAAGGGCCATTATCTTTATTGCAGTATTCTACTTTGTAAAAGCTTTCATTAAGTATGCAAATGTTATGGCTACTAATACCGGAATACTGAAATGTATAGGGATTTCTAAAGCAGAAATATCCAATCGCAAGGTCTTTCATGAACCAGCAGGGACCAGAAAATGTTTCCTACGACAATGCTCATAAAATAAGATATCAGAAAGTCGTATCATTACAACGTGATCCGATAATTTAAGGAGAGTCGATATAAAATTTATGAGAAACATTATTCGTCAAGATGTAATTCTTACAATAAACATAAATAATATTAGCTTTGACCCTAAGAAACACAGCGGGGTATTTACAAATGATGATATAGAGGTGGCCATCCATGGCGTCTCTGTTGACACTCACAGCGGCCCACCCGTAGATAATACAATAGCTTCATCATTTTCAATGATGTCTTGATCAAATGATTTAAATTACTTTCTAACTTTACTGTAGAAAATGATCAGTGTTTAAATGAATACAATGGTAGGTACTTACCTAGTTACAAACAATATAAATTATTTACTTTGGACCTAGCTGTTATAGCTGTAGTCTTTAGTATTTCAACACATTTGTCAGATTATTTCTTATACGATCTACCCCTATAATCAACGATTTGTCTAGAAACGGATGAAGAATGATACTTTCACACGCATAATCCATACAGTTAAAGCAAACAGCGTATCCATGATACCGTTGGGTAAGTAGAAAACGCTACAATAAGGCGTTAAAAATCAATGCATCAGCGTATCTGATTGTGTGTCAATCCGTGTGTCTGATATAGCATTATGGCCGCATTATATATGCATAAATAATGTTGATATATGCAAATGGCTCAGCAGATTATGATCTTTTCATACAGTTAACGTTGTTGTTCAATCCGTATATAACTGGATCGTTTTCTACTCATTGTCCAAATATTTACATCATTATATCAACATAAATTTTGATCTGTTCAATGCACAATGTTATGTTGATCATTTGTGGACTAGATAATTCGCCGACACAATTGATATCGCGTGTAATACAAGCTCTATGTACACCTTCAATGAAATCAACGCATAACTACTCCTATTTGGCCTTATATATCAGTTTCAATGGCTCTTTCCGCATCATAGATCTGTCTGCAACAGCTAAGTCCACGTAGATGAAATAAAGTACGAGCCTTAGTAGAACACCCTCAGACAGCCCTCGACATTGTCGCTCACAAATATTCCAGTGAATATAAATGCAAATTTTCTTTTGTATACAAATATCTTGGGATATAAATAATTCTAATTGTGAAATGTAACACACTTTATGTTGAGATATTATCAGGATATCGGAGAATGAATTAAGACGAACCTTCTCCCACGCGAGTCGCATTATGTAATACAGTACATTCGCGTGCAATGGTGCTCACAAATTATCTTTTCATGCTTCGATATGTATTGGAATTGTTCAAATGTATTTCTCGAGAAACTTAATTTATACTTTTCCATGTCAAAGAAGAATAAGAGATTCTTTTGATCCTGTAACTATTTCACAGGACGTGATTTATACAAATTTTACTCACTGGTAGGTATTGTTTTGTAGAAAAGGAACCATCTACCAAGCCACATTGATGAATTTAATGGTTCCGGATTTGTATAATGCTTACCTGTAAAAAGAAAATAACAAATTAGTTACCAATAAATCATGTTATCAATATTTCATGTAAAGAATATTTAAAGTTTAAATATCCTTATTGATGTGCGAGTCAAAGGTTGCATACTAAAAAGCCCTTATATCTATTACTCATATAAAACTCAAATTATGTTAATTTGACGATGAAAATACGAGGAAATGACATAGGAAGTGAAATGTGATGGACTTAAACTATAATGATTGCCGATTGATAGAGACAGGTGTTATAAATGAGTTTTCATCTCATTATAAAGAATTCAGAGATGTATTCACCACGCCTAATTAGAACAAGAAAGCGCGCGCGCCTAGAACCGCACTCACCCTGAAGAAGTCCCTCGTTAAGGGATGAAACGTTGGTGTTCTTCCAACACAAATAAGGTTCGTAGTTAACCCGCTTACATCCGTAATGAGAACAAGAAAGCTTTTCGAAAGCAGGTGCTTGTTTTTTTTTAAAGTGTTTATCAGTTGTAATAATACTCAAATCGCTGCTAAGCGATAAGGCCGCCCATTGTACTATTATGTTTAATGTTTATATCTGTTTCTTTTAACTTTATTTTGTGGTGTACAATAAAGAATTTTGTATTGTATTGTATTGTAATAATACTGTAAAGACACAAGACAAGCACACTACAATGCAAAAACAATAAACTTAACGTAGGAAAAACGTGAGTAATTTACAATGCTTTAAGAATCGTTCAAAAGAAAACAATCATTTTGAGTTATCACCAGAAACAATGAACGGAAGATTTCATTAGACATCATTGATGGACATCAGGTATTTTGATATCCAACAGGTAGGTGTATTCATCATAATTCATACATAAGATACCTAACAGTTTACTTCCGTTTACAAACCTACATACGATTTCCAACATAACGGCACTGTTTTAAAGTTCATAACAGAATCTTCGGTGGGTCAACCTGGACCCTTCGGGAGCATTAGACCGTGTTTTATGGAAATTCTTCGGCCAATGAACACAAATTGGCCATCTCACAAAATGACTGACAACATGTTACGGGTTTAAACTTTGCTGTGTATTGTTCTTTCACTAAATATCAGGTACACAAAAGGTACACAAAATTGGTACCTATACTACTTACTTTAAACTGTTGATTTAATGCGCTGTTACATATAGTACTGAAATATATTTATTATTCTTTCAAACAAATAAACGATTCTAAGGTTTTGTTATAGTGCTAACCCGTACTCTGTGGTAAGAAATGAAATAAGTTCCAAAGTGAAATAAATTTCGATTTCGGCGGGACTCGAACCGCACCCCACCCTAACCCTGGTTCGAGTTATGTTGGTGTCGATAAATAAACGATTCACAATGACTAGGCTAACAGCAATTGAGTGCGCCTATTTACCTAATTATTTTGATAAATAACCAACATTTTGTATGCAAAGCTTCTCACTTTTATTATAATACCAACAAAAACCGGCAAATTATTAGGCAATTCATAATAACAGACAATGGCTTGATTTCAGCAAATCCGCGCCTGCGTGCCGATTCTATCCATTTTCTATCAAAGGTGTTGATTTTGAACGTTTTAGGTCATTCTTTGTTTCATCTCGTAATGATCCATTCCATTTAAAAATATTGAAAAGAACGGCTTTCTACGATCTTAACGTTCATTATCATACAATTATATTTTACCAAACGATTTATTTTTAATTACAAATCCGAGTTGTTTAGATTATAAATTCTATATATATTTATTATACTTTTTTATATAAGCTTCTTCACTTTATAAGTGAAAAAGCTATGAAAAAAAAAGTATGTTGAACTGACATAATTACAGGCTACAGTATTGATAACTACACTAAACCAACCCTAACAAGCTTTGCTGCACGTTGTTAAAGGGAGGCATTGAAACCGTAAACAAATTGCATACACCGCCCCGCATTCAACGTTGGATTCAATCGTCACACTCGAGTTGAAACAATGCATTGAGCGAGCTTTTGATGAGGCACTCAGAATGTGCACATTCTCTATTTCAATTGAGATTAGTATGCAGATTGCAGCCTATGAAACAAATCTTATTATAAGCAATAGGAACCCTTCCATTTGGGGATGTAGATTTAACCTCATATCAGAAGCTGCAATGCAAAACGATATTCATGTACATACTTAGTTATTAAGCTATTAACACTTAAATAATGATACACAGAAGCGCATCTATCTGTAATGTGTGGGTAATATGCTTTTAGCAAGATCCATTTTAAATAAGGTTAAGTGCTTTCACGACATAATAAACTGATCATATTCGATTCAAAGAACTCAAACAGCAAAGTAACTGCTATCAGTGAAGCTCAATGTCGTTGCTGAGCGATAAATGGCAGTTTAGAAGACAAGCTTTTAAGACACTCAATAATTTAGATGCCGGAATACTTGATCCCAAGTACCTATAAGGTAATCCAAGTTGAGTGTAAGAGCTTCCAAGTAGATGTAAGTGAAATCTCTAATGCAAAAAGGCTAAAAGCGAAAGATCAAATTGCTAGTCTTGACAAAGAAATTTGCACAGTCAGACTCGAACAAAGTCTAATCGAAAACTTTCACTCGCTAAAGTGCTTGTACGTCATTCATAAATAGTTGAAATTATTTCCATTTGGGCCAATTCCGTTGGTGCCACGCTTACGCCTTGTCATCAATTGACAGTTATATGTATCCGCTATCTAATAAACTTTCTTTCTTTGAGCACTCACACACAAGGTCCTTTATAAGTTCATAGTTTAGTTAATAATAACGATTATGTTACAACAGGTCATACGTTACCTTTACGGCTTTACTATCAAATTAATATGAAATGAACCTATAGGTATAGGAATTGATATGTCTAATAATCAAATGTAGGCCTTAGAACAATCAGTAAACACAACAAAAAAACGAAAATACCATCGTTTTAAACAATGAATAACATTATTGGGGACGGAGAAAATTATAGTCATCAAAAGAAAACCATGCATTCGACTCATGCATACGTTTATGCCCTCTTTTCTTCGACTTCAAAGAATGCCTTAAAAGGTGGAATATTTCTAGAACTTTATTAAAAGTACTGTTGTAGAATATGTACAGGTACAGTTATATAATTTCCAATTATATCATAAACGCAATAACGATCTAGAGTTACTGCATGGCACGTCGGCCGAGGTGATGATGGGAAATTATTACTGTAAAGCACCAGCCTGACAAAATTTACAAAAAGAGATAGATTGAGGCATCGGATGGATAGATACCTGCCTACGAGTTTAATCATAAACTATTAAATGTATAAATTTCTAGGTAATGAACCCAAATGTAATGTATATAATAATGTCGGTAATGTCCCCAGTTTCTATGATGCTTTGTGTTTCAATAATTCTGGAAACGTTCAATTACATTTGAGATGCCTCTGTTAATAAAACTGAACTTCCAAATAAGCAATTTGAAAAGGATTTGACTTCGAAAGGTTAACAACATTAGGTTTATTAAAATAAGTACCTATCTGTACATTTATTGTCTCTACACTGGTTCGACTTAATGGTGGATGAATTTGATGGTCAAATGAAACTTGAAACTGATACCGAACGCAGTGTAACTTTAAACACTCCAAAACTGAATCGGTACTAGATATCTTTTATAGCATAAAATTGAAAATAATTTGATATTTTACGTAAAATTTACCCCTGTTATTGAGTCCCTATTACACAGGTCTTTACGAAGAACCCGTGGGCAGGCGACAGCCTAAGTTTACTTCCATAATATTGTGGTTGAACGAAGATGATTCTAGACTGCCGGCTAAAATGGCGTGCAATTGATAATGTTTCCAGATGATTGTGGTTAAAACATTTATTGTTTTCTGGCTAAAATGGTACAGAATTACAGTGACTTTTGGTCAGTCAGATTATTGGTCACCGAGACCTTGAAGTTTAATATGAGTCTACACACCAAAGTCGGCGGACGCCCCGCCACGACAAGTTGACAAAAGTATTCATGCACTGAAATATTGCACTAACCCTCGGGGCAGTGCAGCTAGCTTTATTGTAGAAACTCCATTAAGTTGATTTCCTGGATTTAAAAGGTACAATGTCTGTTTTGGTTTGTTTGGGTTTAAACGAACAGCTGTTTTGAAAATCATAACGAGTAATTTCATAATGGTCCCATCAATTTTCCTTTGTGTCTGCATTTACTTCCCATTCATCTTTTCCATAACAGTTACAGTTACCGACTTTATAACACCAACTACCTACAAACCTTAACCAGTTGATCTCATAGTGAAAATGGGTGCAGTTATAAGTACAATTTGATTACTAATGACAGGATAATGATATGGTATGTTATAAAACCATAGCAGGATATGCCATGCCCTTTACTGATTATTGCCCTTTGGATACAAATAATGCAAATATCTCATAGGATTCTGAGCCTATCATTGTCTGACTGTGATGTGGCCCATTGCCTGCCCAATGGCCCATGATGAATTTTAATGTGTGCTTTGTCTCCAATAGACAGAAATAATGTATGAACATCAGTGTAGGTGTATTTAGCTCCTCTTTTTGGTAAATTACTAGTTAGACGATTGGTGGCAAAAAATGTTATTGGTGTTTTCTAGAAAGAAAAAGTCATAGTAGCAGCCCGGAGTAAGGAGGTTGGTGGTGTAACACCCCCGTGCCTCGAAAAGCAAGTTGGACCTGCGCCTTGATCTTTCACCCGTCGTCGTGTGAGTCTTCTGAAGAGTGCACCTGTGTTTATGCACACGCTCGTGCACCATAATATGTCCTGCGCACATGGCTAGTCTCCGTTCCGTTAAGACTGGCCGAAGTCGCCGAAATTCGGTTAAGAATATATCGTTACCATCACAATCGGGTAAATGCTTAGCACCTAGTGTATGAAGGTAAATACATTATTTTTGCTCTATCGTAACTAAAATATACATTTTAAAAACCATTTGAAAGGATACCAAGTAAGTTAAGTTAAGTAGTTTAAGTTAACTACTTTTGCTTTGAACATGACACAGATTTACACTTATGTAGAGTAACATTATACTTGTCTAAGTGCGTCATATAAAGACACTTAATTCTGAAGAAAGTCGAAGGACTGGTGTTAGTCCTAGAAAACACTTTTACCCGGTGCGGTGGATTTCACTTTAAACTATCTTCCAAGAAAATATTTTATCAAAGCCAGTTTTATAGTAGAGATTTGTAGATGCACGAATTGCTACGAATTATCTACCTACCTTTAATAAAACTAACGTTGAGAGTCGAACACTCGTTGATTTCTCATCGGACATTCATCATCATCATCATCATCATCAGCCTATATCAGTCCACTGCTGGACATAGGCCTCCCCCAATGAGCGCCATAGCGCCCTGTCTTCACCTTGCCGCATCCAGCATCTGCCAGCAGTCTTTCGCAAATCGTCATCCCACCTGGTCGGAGGGCGTCCTACACTACACACACATACATTAGTGTAGCCTTTTGCTTAATAAAGAGTAGGTACAATCAATTTCTTATCGATTCAACTCTTCAATAAACCTTGTAGTACTTAGCGATGTAAACATTTAAACTGAGCATAAACTTCTGATATCGCGTCGGCGGACACTAGAAAAACAAATTGTAGCAATCTCCCGTCGAGACACCGCCGTGTAGCTAGGCAAAGTGGGTGAATTCAAATTATTGTAAATAAGCTTCGGTCCGAGGATTTGCACGCGTTTTTCCTGTTTAAAAAATAGTATGGTCCATATTCTCTTGATATAGGTACCAACTTGAAATGAAGTTTTACCAGATATCTTGTTAAACATGCCGTTTAGGCGTTAAAGTGTTACCGACAGATAGAATTGATACATTGTCAGCCACATCGTCACTTACCGTCAGGTGAGATTGCTGTGAAATAGGGGTCGCCAATTGACAATAACAAAAAAACTTGCGTGTCTGACCAGACCCACGAAATACAAAGCTCCTATTGGTCTTTAAAAACCAAAAAAATCGAGTAAGCCGGTCACTTCACAGAAAAATCATCCTTGTGGTGTCTAGGCATACCAGGACTTTCATTAAGAATTTGAATCGAAATTCTTGGGTTTAATTATAAATTTATTTGCTGCGATTGTTTTATGATTAGTAGGTACCTAGGTATTGGATAATCGCATAACGAATCAGTATGATACTTATGATTAGAAACAGATCTTATTATTTGCTACAACCGACTGCGCAAACAATCGAATCATGCGCATGTTGTCATATCCGTTACAAAGTCGATGAAGCGAATCTAAGACGCTGCTCAATGTAAGATCTACGTGATTATGTCTGTGATTTTGTCTCATAAATATTCAACGGTGAGATAGAAACTTTGACTGAAATATTTATCGGAATTATGTTGTCTTTTCCGGACCAGTGGGCTGAATTTAAACTTTTTTAGTCTGTGTTTCTGCTAAGAGAATAAAATAGGAAATTGTACATATCCTATTTTATAGCAAATGTACCCACCAAATCAAATAATACGAGCTAAGAGAAGGTAATAAATTACAAAGAGAAGGTAAAAAAACACCAACTTTTTCTAATATTAAGCTTGATATTATTCATAAATTGTATTTTTCTCAAAAAATATGATGAGATTATAATGTAGGCATCACAACTCCAAAAATACCGTTCGCTGAAACAATAGAAAAAACCTGCTAAGATCCTCTTAGTCGTCTAAAAATGAGAGTTAAAGATTTTAATCGCGCCTCGACCGACTAGCTTCCGACAATGCTCTTTCATAACATTTTAAACCGTTTTTATCTACATTTTACTGTTACCCCGTGACACATAAAAGTAGTTTTTATATGAGAACAAAGGAGTTTATTGTGAGTCAGTGCTCGCGGTGATTCTTCGAAACAATAATTCGGTGTAGGAAGTTGGGCAATTGGAAAATTGCAAGCGATTAAACAATTAGTTTTGTTTCTTTTGTCAAGAGATTGACACAGTTTTCGATTAGATTGGTCATCGTGTAGACCTTGGATCAGATACTCAATTTGTTATTGAATCATAATTTTTAAGAGTTTTTGTCCTGGTGACTTTTATTATGATTTATGACGACGTTTATGCCACCGCATAAAGAGCTAGGTTCTGGTCACAAATACCTAGATCACTAACTTTACACTAGTATACTGTGTCAAAAAAACAAATACCTAAACAAAGATATGCTAATGTTAAATTCATATACCATTAAACTGTTGTTTTTTTCTCTAACGTAGCATCTTTATTTTCACCTTTTACGACATTTCGCTTATCTTATCTTATGTTCGTATATTATCCCCATCTTTAGGTAATTTTAAGAGATGCATTTACTATAATACAAATAAGTAATAACAATTTTATCTTCGGGTAATGTGGGCCCGGTCATTTAGGTGATCTTTGAGGAAGGCCTGGTTCAGGCTATGGCTGTAATGATGACGTGGAATATTATTCATATATGTATAAACAAGTGCATCAACGGCTTTCCTCGACGATGTACGTGACAGATACGAAATAACTCGTAACATAATCGTGGTGTAACTCCTGGTAGTTAAACAACCTTCCGGTAATATAATCCACGTGTAGATCAATATCAAAGCATATTCTTTGGCTAAGTTGAAAGTATTCGGGCGAAAGTTTTTGCTACATATTCTAGTTAAGTACGCTGAAATAGACAGACAACCAGAATCCATAACAAATTTGACATACACAGATCCGCTTGCAGGTGTCTAGGTGTTTTTTTGTAGTTTATTTATATAAAAAGGGGTTACAAAATCCAAGGAATATTAAGTGGTAAATATTTGGGTTTTGAAAGCTTCCATTTATGATTTAATTGATCTCTCGTTCGTTATCGAATTCATCAAATTTAAACGTCTTCGCTGCACATGTTGAAGTTTTTGTTTTAGTCTTAGTGATTATCATGCTGTTTTCTATTACTTATTTTATTACCATCAGTTTTTGTCTAGTTTTCATTCATAAATGTCTTAGTTGACATAAAATATATTGGGTTCTAAAATAAATAAAGAATCTTTAAATAATAAAAAGAAAACCTGTCTTAGTGCTTTTACAAAACTAAAGAAATAAAGTTATCGACTTTTTGACTTTTGAAATCAAATATAGGGTTAGCTATAATCGAAATTTAAATGACATCAAGTATTCCATCAATGGAAAGATACAATACAACGCACTTTTCTTCAATTGAAATTAAATGAAAATATATTATTGAAAAAAAGTCAGTGCAGACATCATCGACATTTTATATGGTGCAAATCTGTGTGCACTTTCAAAAAAAGATGGAGGCATTAGACCAATCGCAGTTGGTACGACATACCGCCGGCTTGCAGCCAAAATTTGCTGTAGAATCAAAAGCTCAGATTTGAGGTCGGAATTTCAACCGACCCAGCTGGGCTTTGGATCCCGTGGTGGTTGTGAAGCTGCGGTACACTCACTTCGATCATTTTTGTCTTACCACACAAACGATTTTTTGTTGAAGGTGGATGTTAAAAATGCTTTCAACTCTGTAGACCGGGGCGCCCTTCTGACACAAATAAAAGATAAATTACCTGATGTTTACCCCTTTCTTTGGCAATGTTACGGTACACCTTCAAAATTAGTATATAAAGATAAGTTATTGTCCTCTGAGGTTGGTTGTCAGCAGGGCGATCCTTTAGGACCGGCTATTTTCAGTCTCGCGATACATCCCATTATAAAACGTTTAGAGTCAAAATTTAATGTTTGGTATCTGGATGATGGTACTCTAGGAGGCGAAGAAGACACGATTTTGGAAGATTTGCGTGTTTTGATAGAAGAATTTAAGCTTATAGGCTTGGAGCTGAACTTTGCAAAATGTGAACTTTATGTTCCAGAAACGGCAACGACTTCTCCTAATTTTTTAAATATAAAGAGTCGCTTCGAAAGTTTAGCCCCAAACCTGAAGTTGATAGATAAATCTTCGCTTTGCCTCTTAGGATCTCCGATCATGGATGAGTCTTTGCCTGATTTTATAAATGAAAAAATTCAAAAGTTCCTTTCGTTTTCCGATAAATTGCAAAACATCAATGTTCACGTGGCTTTTGTTATTTTACGTTTTTGCCTTTTTGTTCCCAAATTCACTTACTTTTTACGATGCTCCCAACTCTGGAAATATCCTCAACTTACACAGCAGTTGGACAGCATCATGCGCGACACATTAATCAAAATTTTTAATATACCTTTAGATGACAGAGCGTGGCACCAGGCCACTCTTCCTATCAGATTGGGGGGTCTAGGTGTCCGCGAAATTTCTAGTGTTTCACTCCCAGCTTTTTTGTCTTCAGTTCATGGTACAAAGGATCTGATTCATAAAATTTTGGATAAATGTTCACAAAATTGTCAACTAACAGGTTTCGATGAATCATTAGCGTCTTGGAAAATAGCCTGTCCTAGCACTAATATGCCCAAAGTTCTTTCTTCTCAGAGACTGTGGGATGAGCCGCTATGTGAGTTGGTACGGAAAAACCTTATTAATACGTCTACCAGCTCATCAGAACGCGCTCGTTTACTTGCCGTTTCCGAGTGGGAATCAGGACTTTGGTTATATGTTTTGCCTTCTAAAAATCTAGGTACCCTTTTAGACAATAACACATTTCGGGTGGCCACCTCTTTGCGTTTAGGTTCTCCCTGTCTAGTTGCACACCGTTGCCAGTGCGGTGAAACCGTTGATAAGTTCGGTCACCATGCACTGGCATGTGTCTCTAGTGCAGGACGTGTGTCCCGTCATAGTTCAATTAATGACATCATCCGTCGGGCTTTTACCAGCGTCAGTATGGCAGCTACTCTCGAACCACGTGGCCTAATGCGAGATGATGGTAAAAGGCCTGACGGTATGACTCTGATTCCTTGGAAAATGGGTCGGCCTTTAGTTTGGGATGCCACTTGTGTAGATACCCTAGCACCTTCTCATCTTGCAGGGACATCAGTAAGAGCCGGCTCCGCAGCAACATCAGCGGAGTCCCTCAAACGGCGGAAATACGCTAATCTTGACCGAGGTTACCTATTCGAGCCGTTTGGGGTGGAAACCCTAGGTCCTTGGGGTCCTGGGGCACATGGAATATACAAAGATCTAGCAAAACTCCTAATAGAGTCCACAGGTGATCGGAATGCTGGCTTTTATTTCGGTCAACGAATTAGCATTGCCATTCAACGTGGCAATGCTGCCAGCATTCTGGGCACTTTGCCTTCTGGTGACGGCTTAGATTTTTAGAAAATAGATTTAAGTGTAAATATTAGTTGTAATTATTATTGTGTTTTTTTAACAATGGTTAGAATTAATAATAAATTTATTGAAAAAGAAGTACACAATAACAACATAATAAAAAAAAGTGTGCTTAACTGCTAAGGTGTTATCGGTTTCTCCGATTATCATGGGCTCTAGAATATCGACTTCAACTCGGCATGTAAAAGCCGACTCAGGCAACCTACCAGAAGAAGTGCAGCACCTTCCTTCTGTATATTTTAACACCTTGACTGCGGTCACCAATCGTGCCCAGCGTGGTGATTACAGTGAAGTAAAACTACTAGTACACAATAAATAAAACAGTTCGAATTCGGCATGTAGAGATCAGTGTTGTGACCCAGACCTACCTAATTAAAAAATGTAGGTTAGTCGATGCTATAACGAAGATTGAAATCCAATACCCAAATTTTAAACAATAGCGAAAGTTTTTGTATCGAAATATACACCGTGAGATTTTAACCCTTTTTTGTCCGCACGTGTCTCTAAAGTCACGTCGTCGGTCGTTGTCGCCACTACGTCTCGTTTACATTGTCCAGTGTCACTTTCCCGATTACAATTTATCTCTCGAACTTTGAGTATTTATTTGACGTGACAACGTGTTTTATGCGTTCGTTACCAGTTTTAGTGGTATTTGAGTTGTCAACACGGTCGCCTTTATCTTTTAAGTGTTTGGACACAACACTTAGCTGTGGCTTTGAAGAATTTATTTTCTTAATAATAAGTGTGTTAGTAGTATTTATAAACAAAGAGTGGGTCTTGTTTCAAGTAAATATTGAACCTTATCGATGAAAGTATCTACCTAAACAAGAAAGGGTTTTAGTTCATAAAATATCTAGCGCAGACTTACAACAAACGTTGCCAGTAAATCATCACCTCGACTCAGATGCCCCGGATCGTCATCTCGATACCAGGCCCTTTGATATTTAATATCGTGATATTTTACTCTCTCGTAAATCAGAGAGATAGCTTGTTGGATAACATCGGAGGGTTAACTTTTGGCGTGAGACGAAGATAAATGTTGTTTTAAACTACCTACGTTTGATAGCGTTATTTTTCTTAGGTGGTTCAATTGGATAAATTGACGAAATGGACACCTGCCTTTAACCTGCCTGTCCTAACTCAAAGTGACGTTTGAACAAAGACAAACGTTTTTGTTCGCTTTGCCACATTTTATTAATATAATACCATGTTTTAATTTCGGTACTTAAGTGCATATGAAAACCTACTTAACTTTTAAACGACACTATCTAATTGACATTCAACGAAATGAAATAGCTAATCTAGGTAATCAACGGTCTAGCACGGGGATTGTTGTACATATATGGTAGAATAGAGAAAAACTAAGTCACATCGTCAAAGAATGCGTGTTTTTTTTGAAATACGTACTTTTAACTTCAATAATTTACGCAATGTATGGCGATGCATGTAATTTTTCTCTATGCTACGCTATACAACAATCCCTGTGTTAGGCCCAGAAAACAAAGTGAAAACCAGAAAAATAATAGCTGCAAAACGACAATTGCAACAATCTACATAAACAATTAAATGACAAAGGCTCTCAGATAGGAATCTGAAATATTTGCACAGCGTGTTAGTACATAATTGAAATAAAACACATTGTGCTCGCGATGAAGGAAATTGAAAATTATACGCATTTCTGGTGCATATTTTTCATACAAACTGAATGTTTCATACAATTATGGGCAGCGCTGGTGGAACTTTCACATTCCTTGAGCTTGTTGCATATTTAAGGCATACCTAGTTTCAGCCAGTTATATGTTTGTGTATATGTTTTTCTTGTACCTACCTACCTATTATTTGTAATGTGTCGTGTTATGTGTTCAAATAAATTGATTTTCTTTTATTATTTGTCTGATGGACATATCTCTAGACTGCACTAGCTAACTACCTATCGGATGAAATCTTGTCTATGAAATATGTTAACAAAACAATACAAAAAGTAAGACGTTCGTCAAAAACCTCATCTCTTACGTAAAATAAAGCTACAACACCCATCTTTTTGCTATTAGACAGTGGAAATCATCATCCAGCATCTGACAAATTGCAATTTACTCCGCGTGGGAAACCGATGAAAAGGATTTGCAATGCATGAGGCACAAAGGCACCAAGAGGGTTATACATATCTATTGCTATACAGAAACAACGCATTAACACGTTTAGTGTGCAATTTAACCCAAAAACTGAGCAATATAGTTGAAGAAAACATTTTGAAAATGGGTAAAAAATCTTTGTGACTGTACAAAACTAATAACAACTTCGGGTGAAGGCATACAAAATGTAGCTAAGAAGTAAGAACCATATAGGAAAACAGACAAATATTTCGACACCTAATTTATCAAAATTGATTTCACCTTTTCGATGCTTGGGAGTAAAGAGTCAACACTCAAAAACGTAACCCGCGTCTCGTGGTCAAACCGAGAAGAGTTCATGCTTTTTCTGTTTTTAATTTATTTGTAAATGCAGTGCATACATGACGTCTTTTAAATTTTCTCCACGTAATAACCAAGATATGTCATCAGTCATCACAATTAAACAGAACATAAACATGTAAGACGTATCTAAAAGATAGTAACGCTAAGTTTAATTGGTTGTTCATAATCACCCACACAGAATCAGCAACTGTTACTATCGTTCCGATTCGAGCTTTATTACCGGTGATTAAGGTTGAACTGTAAAGATGAAGAACAGGGTAATTTATCATGGATAGATTCCAGTGGTTTCCACCTAGAGCGCGTGCGGGACCTAACGGGTCCGGGTAATCGCCGCTTGATAAAAAATTAAAGCGGGCATGAACGGGTTGAGCTTCCATGTTCTTGTTAATAGTTTATTTGAGTCAAACATACACGAAGCCGTGGTGGTCTCGGCCTAAGAATAGGTCCTTTTAACTTAGCCCGTGAAATAGGAGTCAAACGAGCATGAAATCTTACAAACAGATAGACACAAGCTACTTACTATTCTACATCTTATTTATAGATATTATTACGGCGAAAGTATGTGCCGTTTTTTTAACGGTCGATTTATTTTATCGGATGTTTTTTTTAATGGTCAAGCGTTTGGCCACCGTCTGACTTAAATAAGTGAAGATGGAGCACGTTTTCCCAGAAAGAACTTATTCACCCTGGATTTGAAGACTCCCATGATTGTACTCTATCAGGAAACAGACACAGAAAAGTCATGCCACTCTTTGGTCATGCTTTTTTGTGCTTATTATGAATGAAAGTGCACAAGAGTTTTTTGGTTCGATACGGGATATATCGACCAGGTACGGGTGGTATTTTTCATAGTGTCTTTGCTATGAAAAATACCACGTTGCGAGGACAACGCCAAAACTAGGTACTGGATGGTTCGAGCCGAAATTTTGCACACAAGGCTCTGGATAAGAACACGTTAATAGGCTTATTTATATTCCGAAAAAACGCGTGCGAAGCCGAGGGCAGAAACTGTCTAGAAATATTTGTTCTGTTTTTAAATAGAGAAAATTATGAGCAAATGAAAGGGCATTCAGGCGTTTTGACATCGCTTTTCGCGCCATTTGCATTAATGACAGCACGGCTAGTGACGGGCCACCCAACGGTAGACAGCTTGCCTATGGTCGCCTCGAGCGCTGAATCGATGAGACGTCCCCACACTATGTATTTAGCGGGCTTATCGCTTAACTTAGCAATAACCGCTAACAAAGTTAACATTATCAACCATTTATATCAGGATATCGGTATTATAATGATCTATGGGACGGCGTGAATACTTTCCCTGGTTTAAACGAGATCGATCATAGTTTCTTATCGATTATCGATCTTTAGATGAATCGATGCAAATTGTAAAACTTTAATATCTCGCAGGTTGCGGGTTCAACTCCCGTCTGAATTTTAATAATATCCCTAAAAATGTACGAACTATTTTTAGGGATATTATTGAAATTCATACGTAGAGTAGGATAATTACAATAGGTAGGTGGGGTAGTATAAACCTCATACCTACAGGTATTAGAAAAATATTCAATCTTGTTAAGGTATTCCCAAATGTACTTTTTTTGTTCTTTCGTTAGTGTCTCTGCATCTTGTCGACGCAATTCTCAAATGTACTTTCATACAAATATTTTTATCACTTTGCATAGACACTTTAGAGTTGGACTTTCCACAAAAGTTTTTAGAAAAAAACTCAAAAGCAATGATAACTCACTTTAATGGTCGACTGCCAGTTTCTTTATTTTTTTACTACGAAACGATCATAAAGAGCCCTTTGTACCACTAACGCTAATGGTACCTACAGCTACGTCAGGAGAAAGTCCAGCTTGTATCCAATGGCATGTTTTTTTTATTAGGAGCCAAAGTACCTATTCAGGCAGTGGTCACGGTTACGGTGCATTCACACAGCATCCGTTTAACATGATCCGTTTTTTCCGTGATGGCATATGTAGTTGTAGGAAGGAGTCAGCAAATTTTAGCTCCACTGCAGTGTTGTCACAGTTAGCTGGGTACCTACAGCTTACACCGTCGGCCACATCTTCACTTTCCATCAGGTGAGATTGTGGACAAACGAAGGCCTATTGACTAAAAAAAAAACCTTTTCAGTAGTCGACAGAAAATGTAGAGACGATATTAATCTTCTCTGTCCATCAGTCGATTGCAGCAGATTGGAGTACCTAACTAGTGTAAACAAGCCATCCGAAGTGCTCTGTCTCGTCCCAATTTTTGGAGTATTTTATTATATTTCTTTATGTTAATATGTAATGTATATTTGACAAATTCGATTCTTATGATTGACTCAACCGATCGGTGACGTAAAAATAAAAGCTGCTATTTTAAAGCTTTTAGTAGGTTCAATTACAGGATTATCCTGTAATTAATTAATTGCACGTACTTTTTCAAAACTCTGTGAATGCAGTTTTACTTCTAGTTTTACTATAATGAAGGAATATTTCCTTGCAGTAAAACTTGCTATCTTGAATATTTCGGGTAGCTACCTTCCCAGGTAACATTCGTTTGCAACCTGTATATTCTTTCTATGCATATCACGAAATTTGCTGCGACAGAGAAGAGAGATTAATATCGTCTACCTTTTCCGTACTCTGACTCTACTGAAAAGGTTTGAGTAATCAAACTGTACACTAACCTTGCTTACTTTGCTGTAGTATTTTCTATCTATCTATGTACACAGCTAACTGCGACATCGCTGCATTGGAGTGATAGAGACCTCAAAGCATCAGAATTAATCGTTCACTTCACACCTACATATCCAATAAAGATCTCATCCGCATTTCACGGTTTATAACTAGTTCCTATTTAAGGAAAGGTGAGAAAGGTTTATAATGTTAAATGTAGCAAATGCCTGCTAGGGAAAATCTTAGCATTGGGTCATAAATTGTATCGTGTCGATCAGAGATTAGAAAAAACAGAGATTTGTGTTAAGAAGACTTGTACAGAGATTATAGAAGACTTCTCTAGATTTTGAATCTCCATTTTACTACTAACAGACTGGCTTACTTACCCTTACCTACCAGCCCTCCTAGCACAGGTATTATTGTCTAGGGTAGAATAGACAATAATGACATCACATCGCTATACATTGCGTACATTATTGAAGTTGAAGGAATGCATTTCAAATAATTTACGCATTCGATGACGAAGTGACTATTCTACCCTAGACAACAATCCCCATGCTAGGCAGGACACAGAAAACCTACTGGAGATAGTTTCGTGATAGTGCACACAAATAACCCCACCTCCACACACAACGCATATTTACACGTGAGCATTGCAACAATTAATTTGTTTTGATTTACTTTTTTTTCTATTGAGCTTTTATAAATATAAAGTATGTTTTATTGAAGCTACTTAGTTCTTATGAGTGATTTTTCATAACGCAAGACCGAAATCCCCTAACACAGCACCACTTTTTTTATTCTCCATTACTAATTCATTTTTTTTATCGTTTTAAAATAAGGGGTGTTATCATATCACTATCAGCCTTAGCACACTGGTGGTTTGCCAGCGATTTCAAAGTGTTGCGTTTGCGTAAGGAGCAGGCCGCGATTAGCGCTGTTGACGCCAGTGTTCAAAATATGTAAAATTTTGACGTTGCATGTTCTATGATGTCTGGTCTGAGGCATTTTATCTCCCACCCAAATAATTTTTTTATGGAAATCGGTTAAGCCGTTCAAATGCTAAGATGGTCATCATTATCTACCTTGGAGCTTTATAATTCTGTGTGAATTGTCCGTCCAGCATTATTTATTATTTATTTAATCGGTTACTTTAGCTTTTTTGTAAAAAAAGCTAGTTTTAGCTTAGTGAGTACGCCCAACCCTTGGTAGTCATATTAGTCTAATTTCTTAGTAGTACCCAATTTATTTCAAAATATGCGTAATTCGTGTACGTGAAACAAGGTCGTAGATTGCGTGTTGTCGCGAAATTTACTGGAAAAGATAGGTTACCGCATCGGGTTAACCGCAAATACGCTCAGCGACAGAACTTACGAGAGAAAAACAAGCAGTAATTTTGTATAAGAGTGATGAACTTCTGCAGCAGGTATTTCTATTAACGTATAGTTTTATAAAAAAAGGCGTTTAACCATCGGGCGGGTTAGACCAACCACTGAGACATCAAGATTGGAAACCAATGGACACGACTCGCATGGGACCGGTAAGTATATGCACTTAAATAAAATAGGTAAAATGATCATGATGATTATGGTTTTCACTGTTATCTATTATATTTCTGAAAGAGATGCGGCAGTCATATTTTTGCCGAAAATAAGTAGTTAACTGTATAAGCAGTCATAGCCGACTGTACCTACGCGAATTGTACAAATCCTGCTGAATTTCTGCCGTGACATGGCTTTCGTGATGTTTTGCAAAACGAGCTTAAACGACGCAATGTGATTTACGATACTCTGATTCGCCGAGTTGAACAATTCGGTAATGGGAGAATTGATAGCGAAACATTTAATTTGGAACAGCTGCGGTCTTACTTAATTTTACTAGATTAAGGTTATGTTAGCTTTGAATGGAGCCAACCCAACGCTAAGAGGCGACGTGGAAGACCCTGGATGTGATGGCGTGACGAGCTCTAGGCACATCTCCCATCGTGGCCTGTCACAGCGTTGGATCGCTAGGAGTGGAAGAAAAAAAGGGAGACCTTTTCCCGACTGACTCGTTCTTTTCCCAAGCAAAGGGGGGGGGGGGGTTGTACTAGGTAATCACCACACTTAGCAGGCGAATTGGTGATCGTAGTGGATATGAAATACACAAAGAAGCTACTCTCTTCCTTTGGTAGGTTCCCTTAGTTGGGACTCACGAAAGCCACGTGCTGAGATTGACGGGGTCGATTCAGAATTATTTCTTTAGGTTTACAAAATAAGCACTCAGACAAGTCAAATTCAAACGCTGCAACCGACATGGTTGTCTACCAATGTAAAAGAGCCATATAAAACACTACATGAAACCATAATACATTCTTTGAATTTATAATCCTTTTAAAATTATTAGAAAATGTTTTATAATCGGTCAAGCATATTTTTGGTCGATAGTACATAATTTGTATAGTATACGACCTTAACAAATGACCTTAAATGAAATCTTTTAAAAAGAAACAGCAATTGTGAAATCCGTTTTACACATTATAAACTCGGCACTTCGTTTACGAAGCAGAGTCAATTATAGCGATAACCACAAGATCTATTTATTGACAAAAGATGTTAATCTACATAGTTGTCAGACTTTCTCTATTATAGTCACTCTGTCTTATCAACTCATCAAAGTAATTAAGAACACGTCAGAACAATGAATAGGTTTAAATTACAAGAAGCCGTAAAATAAACAAGAGGACGTAAAACAAATAATGTAGAGCACAAATTCTTGAAGGCTTAAAACATGATATTTGTTACTAGAAGGATCGCTGTTAGTAAAACTTGAGATTTGAGGTTCCAAGACCTTTAATAAGATCTAATCAATTCAAACAATTTCAAAATTTGATGCCTTAGATGATAATACGAAACAGAAAAAGACAGATACCTACCTACTTACAGGAAGGAATAAAACCGTAATTTGTTTTTACCTAGTACCTAGTTCTAAAACGATGTATTGCAACGTTACAGCTAGTTATTGTGGAAACTACATCACTAGAAACTTCTTCTTAGCAGGTGCTCTCTATTGGGAATAAAATCGGTGCTCTTATGTAATACGGAAAGTATTATGTATGGCGCTAGTAACCGTGCCGAAATCCATATATACCGAAATACATAATATACAACAGACTCCAGCAATAATGTAAATAAAACCTGGTAAATGTGCTTATAGCGATACTTATTTAAAAGGTTTTATAACGGAGCAACTAGATAGACAAAACTTATTTGGAAGACAAATCTCTAGATTTTCCACAACTTACTCATGATCTTAAAGATTAAAATTTACGACGTGGAAACAGTCCAGCCTAGACAAAAGTCTTAAATCCTCATAAGCAAGGAAACTTCCGTAGATTTTAAATCAAGGCGACTTGCATAACTAAAATCAATAGACATAACGGGAAGTGGTGGACGCCGCTTGGTGGGTCCATGGTTCGATTGGACAGTGGGAACGGTGGGGTTCAACTACGAAATTGATATTGAAAATTGAACAATTTCGGTTATGACACTATGTAGGTAGTCGTTATTGCTGCATCGGTTTAAATATATGTATAATTTATTTCATCATTATCAGCGTAGTAGTCCACAGTCGGACATAGGCCTCCCCTAATGAGCGCCATAGCGCCCTGTCTTCAGCTTGACGCATCCAGCATCTGCCAGCAGTCTTTCGCAAATCATCATCCCACCTGATCGGAGGGCGTCCTACACTACGTTTGCCGAGTCGTGGTCTCCACTCAAGAACACGTTTACCCCAGCGGTTGTCGGTTCTTCTCGAGATATGGCCAGCCCACTGCCACTTCAGCTTGCTCCTCTGAGCTCTATCGATAGCCCTCGTTCCCTCGTAATTTGTTTATTTAAGGCCATTAAATGAAATGATTGTCAGTTCAGTTTCAGTTGAATGATTTGACCCTACATAACTTTTAGCAAAATATTTTATGGGAACGCAGGCTGAGTTGAGTAAAAAAAACTCTTTCTTATTCAATCCGAAACCCTAATACCTATGACCTACAAATTCAATCTGATGTTGAAGGTCACTTTTCCTTTAGAAGTTGTTTTTCCAAGAAATCAGGTCAAGAGATTCGGGAGATAGGTTCTGTCTATCCGATCCAATCAAGATTAGACCAAATCTACACTAGGTAGTCACTATTTATGTAACTTTATCAGTAAGACTATGAGGTAGGTACGTTAACTCAATCAAACCGATGTCTAATGCGATCAATATGCTACTTGCTGCTGGAGACATCATTTCAATACCTATCTGGCACTGTACGAGTAAACAGGAATTAACTTATTACAAAGCAAGCTACTGAGAAATTTACACCTCTGTTTTTCGACAATTTACGCAAAAATTAAGACCCTCTCAAGGATGACGTACCCCACTCGGGAACCGGGGTTGTAATAGGGTTGTCTGAAGGTCATATACATACCTTTGTACTATAAGCATACCTTTGAAACCAACCAACTTCTGAAATTATGCAGTCGTTTTAATAACCCAAATTAAAAATCAATGCAGCATACAATTATCATCAACAATGCGTTCATACTCGATAGTTTTATTTTCTATGTATCATCGGCGATCGGTTCTGCGTGATATGAGCCTATGTACTTACGATCGTCAAAAAATCTGCCTACCTATCCAGTTTGAAATTATTTTGCTTTGAGTTAGTTTTGGGTAACAGGTCACGCCTTCTTTTTTTTTGTTGTCTAGTTTAAACAATAGGTACCTACAGAGTCCGAACAGTCAACATCTGCTCGAGATAACCATTTCCCGATCTCATCTATGAGTGTAGATGAGATCGGGAAATGGTTGAGAGATGAAATTCAAGGGCTGAGAGAACAAAAGAAGATCCCAGATGTGGGACTCATTGCCCAATACTCCCAATCATCCATTATTAAAAATAGTACCAGACCCACGAAACACGAAGCTCTGGTATTTAAAAATAAAAAAAATCGAGCAAGCCGGGGTGCCAACCGGTCACTTCACAGAAAAAACTATCCTTGTGGTGTCTAGGCAGATCGTTTGATGATTGTATGTTGTACCTAAACGCTGGTATTTCCAGAAAGAGCGGTCCGTTGACGTCTCCTCCCAAGTTCCATTAATTGAGTTCGATTATACCCCAAACTAAAACCAAAGCCATCAAAGGCTTTGGTTGATGACTGTCAATTCGGTTTGAATGCCGACCAAGCCTGTTTGTAAAAGCGAGTTGGCAAAAAAGCCGTTTTGACTGTACGAAATTAGGAAACGAAGTTCAATGCATTTTTTTTTACACGGATTGCTTTTGGCTTCATCTCGCCTGACTGTTGGTTCAGACTGTTTAGAAGCTAAGCGCCGATAAAATGCTTTCTATACAAACGTTGCCAAAGAAGGCAAAGCGTCTAAGTGCGTCAGACTGTCCGTCGCAAATAATCACACTTCCTTTCAGCATGCAAATGAGCCGCGTCGCACGCAAAGGCCCAGACCACCCTTCGGAGCCCTAGCTTCGTCTGAATAATCCACGTAATTTCAATGTTATCGCTAGAAATAACTACATATTATTGGGGGTTATTTAAGTATATTGCGTAGCAAGGATACCTACCGTTAATCTATATTATGCTACATTAGCAGTCAACTAGTATTTTGCAGCTTTTAGGGTTATCGTGTTTATTTTCGGAATGCCCCGTGATGCATAATTGTACCTACTCCTTGCCTTTATGCACCACTAGCAAAAATTCGTTAGCTCTCCTTAAGTCATTATTATGTGGGTATTTAAATTATTTGTATTGTTAACACTATCGATGTCTGAAAATAATGATTGTCTTACTTATAACAAAATCTGTGGAAACATTTGGGCAAAAATCTGAAATTTACCTACATTACTAACTCGAAAACCATCGTAAACCTGAATAAATTGTAATGTAGGCATTATGGCCTCGCGTGAGTCTCGGTCTTACATCGCATGCTCGCTACACACGCTTTATCACCCAGACTGTTTCGATATTGTTATAAAATTTCGGCAACGTTACGGGGCAATGTATAAGCAACGTGATTTCATACAAATTTTACACAAGCACTGCATGAATTATATTTATTTACCCATCCCTTTCCCGTTTGAACGATTTTTTCTTGGACTGTTGGTCTTGTAAACATTATGTTGAAGTATGGGTAATGTTTTCGGATATTTATTATATTAAACTGCTAAGCTTAATTTTCTAACGTTATGTCTTTAATTTTTCAATTCTAGTTTATTTTATTTTCCCAAGATGAAGATGATGTGATAAACACAAAATTGTTAAAAAAAGCAGGATTTTCATCTCCAAAGTTAGAAAAGCTTACGTCATGTGATCAGATAACTGCCCGATAATTTTTACACAGATTGAGAATACATAAAAAATACATAGTTATACAACAAGTTAATATCTAAGCTGGTGGATAATGCAAAAATGCACATTAACATGTTAGTTATTTTATGAAATAACACAGCGGCACTGATAATGGCTATCAATTTCCTGGATGGACATCCTTGGTTTTACCTAACTATACTTAATGTGACTAGGAAACAAGGAAAACCATTATGAAAACCACTGAAATAGGCAGGTACCTACCTATTTTTAGTCACAGGGAAAGAGACTACAGATGTTTTCATTATGGTTTTCCTAATTTTGTAGTCACCTTGTTATGTATAATCAAGGAAACAAATCCAGAACTATATTCTCCTTGTGTAAATCGAAAAAAAATACATTTACTGTATTTTGTTGTGAAATATTTTACTAATATTGTATGTTTCGACCTACAAAATCTCAAAATTTAGAAGAATCCATAGCAACACTAATCTTTGTACTCATCATGTCCGACTACAGTATAATTATCAAAAATCACTAAGCTTGCGTAATGGGATTACCACTCGCCTCGTGGAACACATTAATTTAATAATTTTAAACTGAACGACGACGGAACGAACCGAAATAATCAGAAACTTTTTACACACAGGTCCGTTGATAAAAAGACTATGAAAGTAGTCAAGTAACATTTGAACACGTGATACTTATTTTTATATTTACATTAATTATTTGATTGTTTTGAAAAAACTAAAACCGACTTCGAATCCCTTAGTTCTACATTGTTTCTAAGTTTTGCGCAAAACTTATGGGAGAGGTTTAAAAGTATAAATTTGTGGGACCACTTTATTCCTTATACAATAGCTTAGTAATTTTCAAAATCGGTCTGTAATTGACGGATAAATCAACGATCATAGATAAAAAAAGCATACATAAAAGCAGAATATAGAACCTCCTCCTTTTTTGAAGTCTAGGTATTAAAAAATACTGTTATAAATTTATAATAAGGTCATTTGTTGTAAAATTTTAATAGTTCAATATTTGAACAGTTCATAGGTAGGTACCTACTTATTTATTTCTTTATATTTAGATAAATAGATAATTCTAAACAATCTGCATTATCTAGCTCTTAGTAAGCAGAACTTGTAGATATGTCGCCTTTAAGTATCGTATATGTAGAATCAGCCCGTTTTTAGAATGGTTGGGCGGATTGCAAAATAGAGCAATTCAATTGATTGCCTATGCGAATTGTTGGACGATCAGCTATACGTCTAAACGTTACTTAGCCATCTCACCGAATGAAATTATTTGTGTTCTAAAGCTTTACTTTTACAGTCAGCCTAGCCATTCTACAAACGCGCTGATTCCACAACCCGGCGGCCACAGATACACTAACTTGTAGAACAGGTAGAATGCGATAAACATAATTCTCGTATTTTTTTGCTATAAAGCAGTCGTTAATTATGATGAAATTAACATTAAATTTTATAATAATGTGCCAGTTCCTTCCTTTGACAATAAAAATGTAATAATACATTAACACTGTAATTTAGGGATTATGCGAATTATTGAATCTTATTTATTACATTAATATCCTTTTTAATTTAGGCTACTTTCTTTTTTTATGATGTTGAGTATATTTGTTTTAAGTAGGTAGGTATATGATGTTTTTGATTATGATATATTTTTTAATCCTTTATCTCGTGTATAATTTACTTACTAATAATTTGAGATCAATGAAAACAAAAAAAACATTAATCAACTAATTAATGCAAATCAATTGGTGTTTCCAAGCAAGTAGGTAAATAATTGAAAAATTTATATTAAAAACCCGACGTGGGTCTCGATTTTTAAGTTTTTAGTGAAGAAATGTAGCTTAAAACATACACAAGAGAAATCCTAAAGAGCATTTTAATGGCTCATTTATCAAAATTGCTACAGCCGTTTTGATGCTTCGAGGCAATAAATTAGCCACATACACAGAAAAGTGTGAAAGAAGCGCGTTATGTCTTTCACATAATTATGATACCAAAAAGAAGAACTTGGTAGAGTCAATTCTGTAAATAGACACTAGGACGAAAAAACACTGGGGTTTCATTATGCATTGATAGGACAGTTTTTTATATATTGTTGAGTCGCAATCTGAAAGTCACGTTAGGGTCCAATACTTTAAAAACAAATTGTAGGTACGAACAAAAATACGAAATTTAAAAAAAATATACGGTTTTTACGAAAATTAATGGTAAAGCCTACACTGGAAAATATTTTCAAGAGCCAAATGTCATTAGCTTCAGACGAACTTGAGTTCAACGCACCTTGAAAAGGCTAAACCTACATTTTTCGATCACCTGCCAAGATTGTGTTGTACAAATAAATTGAAAACTTGGAATAAAACCTACAAGGCCTTAGATAAAAACTCCATAGTTTCACCATAAGAATCGTGGATATAAAACCTACATGCTTTCAGATTAAACCCTCCATAGTTCGAGTTAGAATTTCGGAAAATGGAATGCACGAGGATGCGGCAGCTGCGCAGCCAAACAAAAAAGTTCGTATGAAACATCCGCACTAACGTTAAGACTAACGTAAAAGGTAGGCATGTTTTTTTTAGATGAAAAGTAAAATTTTAATAGCCGTGGCCGCATTTTTAGAAAACTACGTCAATTAACATATTTTATTCAAAAAATTTTATAAATCAAAAGAGATATTTATCGCAACAATTATTTTACCTGTCATAAATCTGTAAAATCCAAGAACTATGTCAATAATTTCAGCATTTTATTTTTTTCGTTAAAGGTTTCGTCCTCATCTTCATATTTATTAAAGTTATAAATTAAATGAGATTTGATTTTGACTATGAAACATAACAGAGGTAGGAAATCGTTGTTTCATCTCCGCGCTCCTGAAAATCAGCATCCTGAAATCTGCGCAACCCTTGACCTCTCACAACCCGCAGCCGCCACTCACCTGTTCTTTCCGTGACCGATCTTGTAAAGCTCGACGTGCTTGAATTGGGCGTAGGTGGCCATTTTCTCTCAAGTTTTTTCAAAATAAAATTTCACAAAATGCACACCGCGCGGGTTGAGCTGGAGTTAGAGAGATACGTGCGTTCGGTGCAGATGCCGTCAGCTGACTGACGCGCGCGAGCTGGCACCCCAGTTTATAATGTTAGTCGATGGTTTGCCCTCCCGCGATCGCAGTGGCGGGCGCATGCGCCACTTCAGCGGAACACTCTTTTTCAGGGATCGCTGGAGATGGATGCGAACCGTGAGGTGATGATTGGTCGCGGTGATTAGCGGTGAACTTTTGGGAGATACGTTTCCGCATCTGAGATATACGAGGCTATTTATATTTGAAGAATATTTATAGTTTAGGTATTAGGTAACTTAAACTGACGTTATTTTTTGCTGTCACTATGAATTAACTGTCTACTTTAGCTTATTTTAGTCTTATAAAAGCATCGAAAGGACCGAAAAGCTTTCACCGTCATATAATTTTGATCGGAACACTGTTTTACCTACAAGCGAAACAAAAGCTCTATGTATGTACCAAGAAAATGAATCCTTTACAAATGAAACATAACACCATGAAGCCATGGACACCATAATATGCTTGCTCCACCTTATGATACATCGTCGCCCTGCCATATGGGGCCAACCTGACATCGCACACGACCTGTGGCAACAGATGCGAATGATATATTATACCGCTATAAATATAAACTATGGGAAGGTACTAATTTTTACGTGTTGTCAAATATAAATAAATACTAACCTCCGAATCACAGACAGTGCTCCGAATAGTCAAACGTAAGTAAGTTTTAATCCCGTCTTAAATGACAAATTTCTGTCAGATTTTAATTGAAAACTATCAGAAAATTTGCAACTTGATACGTGCTTATACCCGAGATGCGTTTGAGTAGGAAGTTAGATTTTTTGACAAATTTCATTACAATCAGTGACAACGAGGCGTTTTTCAAAATAGTTATTTACCTTAGAACCAAATAGATAGCCATCTTTCGCGGAAGAATAATAAGATTGGTTAAAATTGGGATGTCATGACAAAATATGCAAGGTCTATGCTGGGACATCTTTTCAGTCTGGTCGAACTATGTTCGTGAATGTCTAATGTTGTTTGTTTTTACCTGAATAAATAATTCTATTCCCTCGAAATAATTCTAATTCTGTCTATCTGCTTAACTTAAGGATTAATAAAGCTGTGTGGATTATCCGGCATTATTATAATTAACTTGATACTTTTTAGGGAAGTACCTATACGAGTAGGTACACGTATTTAAAATTGTTAGATACTGTTATCTTTTTTTTTTTTTTTTTTTTTTTTTCATTTATTATTTTCATTTATTTGAAAACCGCTTGTAAAGCTCGATTTTGATACCTTCCATTATCGCAATCTGCCGTTCGTTTACTATCTCGGAGAGCTCGAAAAACAAGCGCACAGAGATTTATCGTGCTTTTTCGCTGGTGCAGAGACAATGCACTCCGCTGTCGTTGCATGACGTACGGATCTTATCGGCGGCGGCGGGGGTGATTCACTGGGACCGCTATTTTATATTGTCCACTTAGTTGATCAAACTTTGCCGGCCGTCTGATGTTTTTTAGGTTTTGACCAACGTTACATTTTCCTGTCGACATAAACATAATATGTACCTAGAAGTAATGATCATGAGATAAAATAACAAGGAGGAATACAATTGTCAAAGAAATCCCACAGCAGAAATTGAAACAACCTTTCAATAAAGACAAGAGAACAATGAACCTCTCCCAAGCTAAGTAAAGAAATTTAATACTAATTTCGCCACTCCCGCTCGAAAACGGTGACTTTGATGCTCAAAACAGTGAGCAAAATCGGGTTTTGCTCACATGTGGAGCTTTTTCAACAAGTTGAAGGATTATTCTATCAAGTAATTTCAATTCAGAATTTTGCACTAAATTTCGAAGGTGTAATAAGTTATTGATACTCTATGGACGGACGGCACAAAAAGCTACACTATCTGTACAAGGGATGGTCCAGTTTTTCACGGAAGGCAGTGCCATTCTTTGTGTACCTTGACAACTTAGCTTGTGAAGACCATTCTTCTAGGCGGAGAGCGCCATCTTTAAATAATCTCCCAAACAACATGGACTTTACATGGGAGTTGCACTTCTCACTTTAGCATATCGAAGGGAAGAGAAGATTGAAGGTTGTATGCGGTCTATCTTGTCTGCGGTTAACCTTCATAGAAAATATAATTTCGTTCGTTCGCGGTTTGAAAGAGGAGAGAGAGAGAGAGAGAGAGAGAGAGAGAGAGAGAGAGAGCGGTTTGTGAGAGAGGGAAACTTATCATCACCTTAACACAAACGGCTATGCGATTACGCTAATTTCTCCCATTCACAATGGATCGCCATCCGGCGAGACAATCGACTTCGGTTTCCATCACATAGTACAAAAACATACAATTTTCTGGCTAGATGGAGCCGACCGACGACGATGCTATTAATGTCAAAGTATCACAATATATATCACAAAATATCAAACGTCCAATTTCAATTGTAATATTTTATTTTATTTCTTTTGTAAAAACGTATGTTACCTAACGGGAAACCTCATACTTATGTTACTTATACTTCAACGACTGTTAAGTGATAAATTCTTTTCGGACCTTTTAACTCAAAGTTAGCTCAAAGTTTTATTTTTGAGCATAAAACCAATTTATAAATGAAGATTAATGAAATTGTGCGCGGATCATTCTGCGGCCCATTGCTTTCTTTTCTCGCCTTCTCCGCGCGGCGTTCACACATCCTTGTCTCGCAAAACCGAGTTCACTTCGTCTTAATGCCCAGTCTCCCCGGATGATTTCAATGGATGAATTGGAGATTTTAGCGTAATCGCACAGCAGTACCCTACAAGTGAAAACGTATGGACACGGGCTACTAGGTACCCAGCAAGATGAATAGCGTACGCTACCAACATTAGTTACCGTGCTAAGTGACGCTCGAGTGGAAACTCTAATCATGTGCCACTGCTAAATGGACAGCAATAAATGATCTTGGCAGTCTTGTTTTGCCACTTCGACCCCTATGTGATGCAGTGAAGGAATATTCCAATAAGGAGGAAGTCGATGTCTTTATTAACAAAGAAAATTACAATCAAAGAATAGAAATAAATTAGAACTAGTATTAACAATTGAAACGATTGAGCAAACTGCAGACTGTTGCAAACAGCTTAGAGATAGGTTAACTGAAAGAAGTTGGTTTAAAGTTTTTATTGCAATTTTTTTTCCCACATCCAGCTGCCTTTGCCGGCGCATAATTGTTATTTACAAAATCAATCCGGCGGCGACATTACATACAAAAGTTTGAGCTACTTGATGCTGTGAGGAAGTGTCTAGTATAAGCATTTATTTATGGTACACACCTCAGCTACCTTTCCCATACTAACATTACATAAATCATTCGCTTCTCAAGCTAAAGTTACAACACACAATTCTAAACATATTCTATTTCAAGCCAGGCGCACGCTTAGTTAGTAAACAACTGAAAACCCTCCCTTTCATTTGCTTTCACAGAACACGCTGTTTACCATCGCCTTCCTGCACTCCTTATCACCATACATGGTCACTTTAATCCAAATCACTCGACTCTACATCGGTACAACTAGAGTGACTTTACTAATAGGTACCTTCTCTAGATTCTAGAGTTGTAGTCCCACGCCACAAATTGCCTAAAGACGTTTCTTTTACCTTTGAGCGAAAATAAACAAATACGAACCCTTAGAAACTGAACTGACTTGAATATTATTCTTAATAATATAATACTTAATAATAGTATAATAAAATACTAGGCATGAATATTGATATCACGTTTAGAAATTTTGCGATTGAGTTTTAAAAATTGCTTTTCAAAGATTAAATTTTTCAATTAAAACAAAAGAGTACAAAAATAAATAAGCAGACAGATTTTTTGAAGTCAAGTGCATATAATATGTGTGATGTCTCTTTGTTATGTTATTTTCTCGTGTACAATAAAGAATTTTTGTATTGTATTGTATTGTATTGTATACTCTACTGATGGCGAAGAGTGCCGTGGATCAGAGTGACCCCGTATGCCTTACATCAGACAAACAGCGATCGTTTCCGTCAAAAAATCCAGACCAGACAAGGTACGAGTGGAACAGAACACGTGTTGATGGATTTTTATACGGCACTTATCGGTAAAACTTGCCTGCCGCTATATTTTTTGTACTTACGAGCCGTTACAAAGTTTTCCAATAGTGCTGGTGGTCTTGCATGGACATGCGCTTAAGACCCGGTGGTTATAAATCAGCTGATAACGTTATTAATGAGAAAAACTACTTTATCGCAAACTAGCGGTCCGCCCCGACTTCGCACGGGTAGAATCTCTCACCTGCGTTCATCAGGGATAATGTAGAATTCTAATGATGAAAGAATTTTTCAAATCGGTCCCGTAGTTTCGGAGCCTATTCAATTCAAACAAACAAACAAATATTTCCTCTTTAAATATTAGTATAGAATATCGAAAATTTAAGCAAAGGTATAACATATGTCAAGTCTCCTAAAATTAAACTTTAGTAAAACATCAACATCCCGAAAACATATACCTAAATAAAAACCATCAGAATAAAATATTACAGACGAAAGTTTGTATGTATGTGTGTGTGTCTATATTGGTTATTGTTACTCCTTGCCGCTCAAACGGCAGAACGGATATGGATGAAATTTGGCTCCAGGGTAGCATATATCAATAAATCTAAAAAAAGCTTCAACTTCAAAACTTAAAAATTATTATTCAACTAGAACGAAAGTACAAAAGGTTTGTTCCTACCCTAAGTAATTTTAAGATGGGCGTTTAGAAGTATCAAAGGGGCAGGTCAGGACATAAAGACAGAAGAGAAACGGTCCGGCATGGCAGAGTGCGTTAAGGTGGGTGCGAACCTCTAATCTTCCATAAAAACGTACATTTCATCAATCGGATCAGTAATAGCTATGTTTGTAACGTTCTAGTTTTTCAAAATAAATAATCATCATTGAATGAGAGCGAAAATTAATTTCAAGCTATTTTATGACTTTCGCTCCCATTTAAGGATGATATTTTTTTTTTAAACAAACGGTGCAAATAAAGCTATTTCTATTTATAAATACTATTTAACGGGTATTTATCGCGTTTATTTACCTTATTTTCCCGATTTCCCGTGTCATCCCGTGACCACGGCAGTGTGTAAACCTGTCGAAACGTCGGGAAAATAAGGTAAATAAACGCGATAAATACCCGTTAAATAGTATTTATAAATATGTGTTCAGATCGCGTAAGTTTAAAAATATTTAAAGCTATTTCTTATATGATTATGTATGCAAAATTTCATTAAAATGACGGGACGTAGTTTCCAAATGAATCGGATAGTACGTTTGTATGGGGGCTAAGAGGTTCACACCCACCTTTAAACGGAATGCGTATGGTCTTTAGCGGGTAGTATAGTTTTTCCCACGAGCGGCGTGTATCGCTACGCGTTGCGACATTTTAAGCGCGCGTGCGCACGACCGAGCTTCAGAACTTGGCTAAATAAAGCTTGGAATACAGTGATAGAGTTAACATTTCCGTTTAGACGACCAATCGGAAATATTATCTCTATCAGTTTATAATTAGAAAAGTTTACATGCGTAGCCAGTAATCCGATGCCTGCACTAAATTTCGCACGTGGTCAAACGTGTGTTTTTCAAATTTTAACTAGCTATGTGAGTATGACTAAAGCTTCACGAGGTTACAATATTATCGCCTTGCCTTCCAATGTGATCTCATCAGCCGTCTAGTCATGAAAAAGTATCAAGACTTGTACCTACTATTCAAGTGACGTTTATGCCATATGCATGCTCAAGCAGAGATCGATGACTGAGTAAACTTTCATAATACGGACCTTATAGAATGCTATAAGTAAACGCTGTTGTCGTTCCTTTCTTTACAAATAAAGGGTCACAGAAACTAACGTCTAAAACAACGTCAGATGGGTTAAGCAGAGGCTAAACTTAACAGCGAATTCATTTTTTAACTCAATAGAACTGTGATCCAGTAAAAAACTATAGCGCCCAGTAGCGCCCTTAGGTAGAGGAACAACCTTATGGCAACCGGCGACAGGTGGGCTTTATGGACCATTATAGTCACGCGCTTTTAGAGAATTTTTTTCAGAGAAAACATAGTTACTCGATCGCTTTAATGTTCGCGTGAGATTAATTATCGTTACTTAAGTATAAAATCTATTTCTTAATTCCTATTTATGTCAAATCCCAATCATAAGTGCAACTTTTATAATTTTTCTATTAGCTAGTGGCCTCCCCTCCACAGGACTCCCTATTGTATGTATCCGTTCTTCACTAGACATATAAAAACAATTATCATCAGTATAGTCTTCAAACATCATCATCA
This sequence comes from Eupithecia exiguata, assembly GCA_947086465.1. NCBI lineage: Eukaryota > Metazoa > Arthropoda > Insecta > Lepidoptera > Geometridae > Eupithecia > Eupithecia exiguata. The sequence goes on from OX352246.1 coordinate 5,272,663, forward strand.
TCATCCAAAATAAACATATCCGAGGCCCGATTCAGTTACATATTCGTATTAAAAGAGAGATCGGTTACGACCCCTGGGGCATATAATGGGTTAAGAGCTGATGTAATTTAATCTACAAAAAGAGACATTTTGGTGTAAACCTTTAGATCCTGATTGCTTTTCCACAAACCACCTAATAAGCAGTAATGTAAATTTCTCGAAGCATTCGAGATAATACGTGCTCAACTCTCACTGCCGTCGCGTAATTTATGTAAAACACTCAAACAAAACAATTGAAGGTGTTTGGATAGCGGTAGGCTAAGCTTTTGCTTTCTGTGGCCACTTAAAAAATACTTAGAAAGACAAAAGGTAAAACGGCATCATCAAATTAGAACAAACGTTGTTTTTTTATGTTACGTGATGATAGATGAAGATTAATGTTGAAAGGGGAAAATGTTAAACTGTGAGCAACAACATAAAATCAACAATCTAACTATAAAAAAATAAAGCTAAACAAACCAAACAATAAAAAAATAATTAGATTATTTCGAAAAAACTAATAAGCTTTTTCGCATCCCTTAATTTTATACTTACTGCTTTTGAGCTTTGCAGGATAACTACTAATCCCTTGGGGATAAAATTATTGGGCCAACGAAGGAATTTTCAAAATTGGTCCTTATTGACAGAGAAAATGAATGACGACCATAGGTAGGTACATAAAGAAACAAACATCCAGCTATACATATATAGAACCCCTGGCAATTTTTCTCTTTTTCTGGGAATTCCCCATCTTTGTCGCGTTTTAGGTGTAACCCTTCTTCTTACGCATTCGGGTAAAATGCACTGATCAACAGCTTTTTTTTCTATGTGAGCATATTCCTAAAGTTAGGTAGTTCTTTGTTAGTGTCAGCTAATTTGTATCATTAACGAGTGTAGGAGGTACGTTATAAATATATCCTAACTCATCGTGAAAGTAGCAAAATATAAATTATCTATTATTTTACGGCTATTTTCCTTTCTTTCGGCGCAAGCGTAGTCTGTCAACATGACAGTACAGTTGACGTTTCCCATGACAGCTCCCCGACAGCCTGACGCGATGAAAAGAGTTCCATTTTTAAACAACAGTAGAACAATGGCGGTGTTTGAATAGGACTCACTTGGATTCAATCAACAAAGCTTTTTACATTTAGGTACCAAGTAGTTCCCAACGAGGGTTCCGACTCTGTAGCATACATATTTAAATACTAGCTGTTCCCCGCGGTTTCATCCGGGTAAAATTCGAATTTCACATTTCTAGGGGGATTATTCTCTCCTATGGGAATTTGATGTTTTACAAGGACTAAAAGTTATAAAGCCCATGTTACTCTCCATCCTTTCAACTAACTCTATTCCAAAAATCAGGTCGATTGGTTGCAGTTAGGGCATGAAGGAAGGACAAACAAGTAAACCAACAAACACACTTTCGCATTAATAATATAAGTTTGGATTAGGATGTATTACTGAAGATAGGGCGTTATAGCGCTCATTAGGGGAGGCCTACGTCCAGCAGTGGACAAATATAGGCTGATGATCATGATTGAACAATAGGAATAAGCTACCCCAGCGATTCGAAAACCTGGTACTAAAACTGTTTTCAGCGCACTGCTTTGTGAGAAACTTTGAGAAACATGAATCCCTGGGAATGTCAACCTTATGAGAAGAAGTAAACAATTACCTATCGCAAAAAATACAAAGAAAGACTAAATAATCAACTCATTAGCAAAAAAACCTTGGCCAAAAAACAAAGGCCACATACAACGCCTATATACTCGAACTTGACCAAAGAAACTGGTGTTCAAACCTGAAGATGGTGCTTTTCAGTGGACTGGCAACTAAACTTTCAACCCAAGACCACATTTAACTGTGGTTAAACAGCCGATTGTAGATGAAACATGGAAGAAATAAAAAAAAAATTCTTAAATGACGAAGATTGGCCGTAGCAGTCACGATGGTGCAAGAATTGCCCCATCCAACTAAGCTTGTGGTTGTCGTGTGTGGGATTCGACTTAAGCCAGGAACGCACTAGTGGGTAGCCGCCGTTGTTTTTTTATGGTGGCTTAGTGCGAACAATCACAAGCGATAAATAATTTTAAACTTACGCGATCTGAACACATTTATAAATATTATTTAACGGGTATTTATCGTGTATAATTACCTTGGGAAGATACCCGTGAAATAGTATTTATAAATATGCAATCACAAGCGGTTGTTTAATAAGCACTGGAAAAGCGGCTAGCCGGACGGTTAGCCACCCCCGCGGTTAACCGCTAGTGCGTAAGAGGGCTTACTTTTATTTATGTTAATAAATAAAAGTAAGCCCCCTTGATTAAGAGAACAAGTTCAGCAGTGGATGTAAGTACATACGTACCTATGCCGATGAATACGAGGAACACAGTTTCAACCTGTGGTTTCAACTCTTGCTGGTAGAAATAGATATACGTTCCTGTTAGAATTTTAGAAGCGGTTGTTTCAGAGTCAGGTCCCGTGGGAACATGTTACTGTCGACAGCTTTGCCCGAGTGCAGATAGACGGACAGTTTAATGGTGGAGGATTTATAATGGATGTTTAGAAGTCCTGGGGTGACTGATGATTTTAAGGACAAATTAGGATAAAACGGTTTCCAAGCTGAGGCCGTTCTAAGTTTAACTCGTTGACCTGAGGCTCAATTCAAGACGATATCTTCGCAGACTCGTCACCTAGAATCCTTAAATAAAAGAAACCCTAGTTAGTACGTGCGGTCCTATTTGCACAGATAGATAGTAAAATTTAAAGCACTGACATTTGCGGCCCTTTATCTGTAGTTTCTGTCATGAAAGTTAGAATAAATACCAAAATGTATCATTCTGTATAACAATTACATTTTCTTAAGGCGGCGATATATGTGAATTGGGCGAATTTGGGTTACATTAAAACCTTTTTCTCCGTAATGTCTATTAAAAGAGCTTCAAAAAACATATGCGACATCCAAAGCATGTTCTCTTCTTTTCAAAAATGAAAAAAAAAACAAAAATAATTGTGCAAAGTAGTTCTGTTTTCTTAGTTATTTCCATTTTTCCCCTAAACTATCGATCACAAGATTTTTTTTATTCCATCTAAAATAAAAAGATTCCAAGGGAACCTTTGGCTTATTGCAAATAAATGCCCAAATTAATAGAGAATAAGCAAAGACTTAATTATTTGACTTACGCCGCTCTGCTCTGTCCCGCTCCTGTACCGGAAATCCTATGCCTATCCTTTTCACAAAATGGCGTCACAGGTTACACCATTAATGAAACGATTCATTTAGCAGAAGAGGTCCCCTAACCCTATAACGTCACAAAAATAACTACGATAGCCGCGGATTTCAATGAGATCCGCAGAAATTTTCGACGCCGCGGAATACTTCCAGATTTGCTTCGAATTTTCACTTCGATAAGTGAAAACACGATCGCAAGGTATGTATTGACAATAGGTACCTAGGTTATCATAAATCTAGGAAAGCCATCGACTGCTTCAACCGCAGCATCGTTATGTGTCTACCTACCCCAGCAGCTGCTTTTTGCGGATCTGACAATCATTAGCGGTTTCGCGGTCCACCAACCCGCTTGCAGAACTAGGGAGTGAATAGACTTGGTTGATTGTACAAAAACTACAAATGTACACACTTCGGTCACTTGGGAAATTTGCTAAATCAAATACCTTGGTACACCTTCAGGTACCTACTTAGGACTAAATGGTTAACAATATCATGCTGCAACTTCGAAACCCAAATGGTGATTAATAGAAAAGTGATTTTTAAGATACTTTACGGCTAACAGAATAAAATAACAAGAACAGATCCCTTAGTAAAATCGGCGCTAAACATAGAATATTTTTCTACTGCATACCTAAAGAAAGGATTAATGACAAGTTTTTTTTAAATTGCGGTATTCGTTTGGTACGATGACTTTATTTGGAACAAAGAAGATAACTTTATGCCCCCACCTTGGATAAAGGCAGGATGAATTGAATCGTCGTAAACATATATAATGCTGGACACGGCATCATCTAGCCCCAAGCTAAGCAGAGCTTGCGTTATGGGTACACCAAACTGATGCCACCTACATAATTTTTCGAAGATGTTCTGATTCTGACCAATGGGATATCTACTACTACTACACGTTTATTTCTAATTCAATAAAAAATGTAAATAGAAAACACCCAGTGAAAGTATCTACAGATCGTACAAATGTTTGTCCCGGGGTGAGAATCGAACCCGCAACCCTCGCCCGTAGACCTTCGCCTGTAGCGCCACAGAGGTCATCATTTCGTACATTAACACACAAATACAATCAGATATCTCAATAACTGACCAATTATCCGCTTATAATGCACCCAACCCTTTACAAAGATGCGAATTTCTCAATTCACCGACGTGGGAGCAAATTGAATATGAACTTTCGTTTGCGGTGGATCGTAGGTACCTGGTAATCTAAGCTTGGTCTGGAAAGCTGTGGGAAGCTGTTATCAGGTCGATAGCCTTCCGCCATTGTTGCATCCAGGCAATGTGATATCTTTTAAAAGCTACAAAGGTTAACGTGAAAGTCCCTATGTAAGCTTGGCGTAGAAAGAATAGGATAACGCGTAGGGCAAAGTTGATGAAATACGTAATTCTTTTGTTTTGTACACCCGTAAGTTTCGGTCAGTTGATTGATACTAACGGTTCTGACAGGTTCAGTATTCAGCGCATATTGTCGATGATATATATATTTTTACTTTTTAGAACGTCACCTCTACATAATACCTTATACTAATATTAAAAGATGAGTGATCATCTAAACTTATGTAACGCTGATCAATCTCACTAGACACCAACAATAAAGTCAATATTAAGGTGGGTGCGAACCTCGCGAAGAATTTGCGATTCATGTGAAAACTACACCCTTAATTGCAATGAAATTTTGCTATATAATCGAATAAGACATAACTAGTGTTTGTATCGTTTTAGTTTTTCAAAATACTTAATCGTCATTAAACGAGCGAAAATTCTTTTCAATTCAATTTCAAGTGATTTTATTATTATCACTCATTTTAATGATCATTTTGTTTTTGAAAAACTAAAATAGAACAAACCAAGCTATTTCTTGTCCTTATGTATGCAAAATTTCATTAAAATCGGAGACGTACATTCCAAATGAATCAGAAAGTATGTTTGTATGGGGATTTAAAAGGTTCCCACCCACCTTAAGCCTTACATTTCAAATGAATCAATCAAGCTTCATTAGAATCCTGCATAAACAGATTGAATAAGATCTGATAACTTCCCTCAATCTCAATCAACTTCGCGACTTTCACCAGGTTTTTAAGCTGGTACTTAAAATAGCGGTAAAACAATAGATAACTGGGCAAGGTACTGTTTCCTGTTCAGTAGTCGAGCAGTAAATCTGAACTCTCAGCTCACAAATCTAGATTCTGTAATTATATAGTATAGAGATCGTGTGCGCTGGTTTTAATACCTTATCTTAAACAGTATTAAACGCCAAATAGGAACACGGTTGCTCGATTCGGACGCGTTTAATTTCAAAGCAAACTTAAGAAGTGAAGGTGAGGAAATATTAATAATATCAACCAATCCAATTTCTTCCAATGCTAAAAACACGGTATATATATACACACCAAAGTCGGCGAGACACCCGACGGGCTGGTGTGCAAGGGCAACCACATCAGCGTATGATTATCGTAACAGCCAACAGTGCTTTAGAGCCAGACTCCACCAAAGCCGAGCGGAGATGAGCGGAGAAATGTAATATTTGTATGCGAAGAAACAAAGATCGAAGTGGAGATGTGAGCTGTGCCTCGCAAGCTGGCGACGTCCTCGCTAGTGCATCCATCTCAACAAACATCAGAAGCTCACCGCACGCAGCTCAGCTGCTTTAGCTAGCACACATCTCCGCTTTGACCAGCACGTATCTCCGCTCTGGTCTAGCCAGCACAGCTTCGGTGGAGACACCCTAGCTGAAAGCGTCCTGTTCTCGGTTTCCGTTGCGGACATCTCCGCACATCTCCGCTTTTGTGGAGTCTGGGTCTTAGCGACTTATCAACAGTACAATATGACCACAATAAACGGGGTTATTTTCTAGACAAAAGTGAAAGGAAAATGTCCTACGATGCGTGAACTGCATTAGTATTTCACGCACTCAAAGGCGTTTTTTTGGCATTTTGGAGGAGGCCTATACTCTATAACCAGCAGTAGGTGTCAGCGGGCTTATGATGATGATGATGATGATGATGATTGGTGCCTAGCCACATTGAAGATCACTTTTAGCTCGAAGAAATTTCCAGCCATTAAGTCGAAACGTGTTTACGATCAAATTCATTAAAATAAACACAGCAGCCACTTTGGGAATGCGTAAATACTATTAAAATATAATACCCCGTTTGATTTAAACGCTTCAATTGTCGGCGTTTTGATTACGGTATAATTGTTACCTTTCTCAAGGGGGCCCCTTTCAAAGAATCGTAAATGTGTTATTTATTGGTGCGAATATTTATAATAATGTAGGTTGACAGGGTAACTTTTGTCTCCGTATTTCGGCAACAGGCAAATCGCAACTAGCTGTATACAAATAAACTTCTTCTAAAACTAGGCCTTTTTGTTGCTGCAACCATTAACGAAAAGTACCTATTACTTCATTAAAAAGTTGATAGATTTTTCAACTAAAGTTGCTCTGCATAGCGTGATAGGGAGTGGTAGTAGTGGTGGAGTAGATAGAGTGATAGGCAGTGATCGGAATTAGGCGGGCTAAAATACCTAAAGTTCGAAAAATAACAGAGACCAAATGGAGACGCCTTAGGACTAAATATTTTTTTGTCCCAATTTTTCGTTCGTTTATTTTTTCGTCCCAGAAGTAACAAACATGCATCCAAACTTTCACATTTCTAATATTAATGTGACTAACAAAGTAGGTAAAGGTTAAAAAAAAACAATTTTATAGTTTTCTTTTCACACCATTTATTCATGTTGTACAATCATTGTAATCAACGTTAAAATTATGAAAGTAACCAAAATATGTTAAGAGACACAGGAGAATATTATTTCAGTTGATATAGAAATTAGTCAGTTAATCTGAATAGCTAAATGTTTCATCACTATCAGGAATGGAGTTTTCTTTGTGATCATCAGATGTATTTTCGTCTGAAGTATTAAAATAAATTATCATGAGTTTTTCTATATTTTCAATCATTAAACGATTTATCAATAACGATTCATCGAGAATCGCTTTAAGTTTTGTACATTTACAACACATTTATTTAAGTAAAAAAGTTTTAAACTCTGGTCGATTTACTCGTGACCTGACCAGGGTATGTTACACAATATAGGAAACTGTATTAAATCAAGATAAAATAATTGATTTCGGCGGCCAGCAGTAGCTTGATGTTTTGGCCCGTCAATACGCCTCTTGATATTACTTTTCTTGCATAGAATAGTATTCTCACATTTAGAACAATATATCGTACTGCTAGCGGGGTCGTAGTACAATTCAGGGTGATCTTTAATCCACGACAGTACAATCCTTTCGGTAGGTTTGGACGCCATTTGATTGCACAATTTCTGTAAATAACGAGATAAAATATACGGTATCCTTTATCCCGGGGTGTCTTATTAGCGTAAAAAAATGGTTTAATGATAGGTACAATTGCGAGTAAGTAGGTATAAAATTTGTGCACGGACTAAAACATAAAGCAATTGTTTAAATTATGATCCATAAGTTGTTGAATAAAATTGTTTGAACTTGGTTAATGTATCGAAAATCGTTTAATTGTATTAAAATTTAAGTTAAAATCAAAGACTTACCTAGTAGTTTGATTGCCAAAGCAAGTAGGTATCAGTGAAGGCTGTGATGTAGTTGCAGTAACAGTAAATCGAAGTCCGTAAATTCAAGCCAAGGTAGTCATGTGAAGCAGATCCAATAAACGATAAAACAAACACTGGTCAAATAAAAGTTCACGAGTCAGAGATGCGTACACAACGGGGGTAGTTACAGGAGTGAGTGAAACACGCATGACGATTGACGACCCTAGGAATGCGAAACACGCCCTCAACCCTACCCATCAACCTTTTTGTCATTGTTTATTGAATACTGCAAACCAGTGACAAACAAAATATATCAAAAGCTAGAAAGAGACAACAAGCTTCGGCTATTCTGGGAAAAGAAAACAATGAGGTGAATCAGTTTTTTACCTGAGTTAATAACAATTAGAAATGTAGGTAAGTTACAAAATATTAAACTTCTTGCAGTTGGTTAAAAATATGGTCGGTTGGGTTGGATGGTTAAAAATGATAAGAACTAGTTCGTAATATATATAAACATTAATATTAAATATACTTGCTAACTGCGACAATTATTCCATTTGCGTCCCAATTGGGTCCAATAAAATTATTGTAGTAAGGAAGTCTCCATTTTTTTTTGCCTCTGTTCTTTGAACTTTATGTATTTTAGCCCACCTAATTCCGATCACTGGTGATAGGGCTTAGATTATTTGTTTTATTCTGAATAACAGGAAAAACGCAAGTTACTGGATTTGACACATTTGGTATCAAAGTTACTACTAATTCTTATTTTACGGTACTTTTAATGAAACACAGCTCTCACAAACACATTATTGTAAAAACCATTCTTTGAACCGGCATGCACTTCATAAAAGGCCTGTAGATAATTATTTTGCGACAAAAAAAAAACAAACAAAAAATGAAATCAATCGGAAACGGTTAGCCATTCGAAATCACTGAAGAAATAATTAATTTTTGATGAACTGGAACTCTATTCAACAAATGTAGAGCATAACCTAGGAACCTAACCATTTTTATGCTTGAAAAAACATGAATAGAAAATAAAAGTTTTAAGTGGTTGTTTGTGGGCCGCATCAACGTTTTAAAAATGCTTTGAAGTCTTTCGTCAAACAAAAGACTTCGACGCGTCTTCAAAATATTGAGAGATGTTCTGGTGGTCATATATAATTTTTCTTATTAATAACGAAGAGGTATCTTTTAAAGTTATTCTTATATTTGTTTCAGTTACCTAACGACTTAACTACATCAATAGCTTCTAGATTGCATTGCCAAACAACAGATATTAAAACTTGTACCAATCTAACGAAATATTTCTTGAGCCCATGTAAATTATATTTTATACATCAATCAACGGACTGATTTGCACATTTATCCCTATAATTGCATTTTATTATTTCCCTGCAATAATTATTTTCTAACAACCAGCTTCCCTGAAAGCTTTAATACTATAGACTTAATATTATTACTCGTTAGTATAAATGCCCTGTTATTAGCAGCCCGTGCAACCTGTTATTAAATATTCCTTGATATTTTATTAGTTTTATGACTAGTAAAATTAAATATCTACCAATAAATACATAACTAATACCTTTATTGTCTACCACACGGTTACTTTCTTCCACAGTACCAGCTTCTGCTTTCATATTGTTTCTTATGCCGGGTTCAGACCAAGCGAGTGAGAGCGAGCGAAGGCTAACGAACGAACGCAAAAGTACCAGTGTGGACGTCAGTCATTGCGAAAGCAAGCGAGTCTAAACAAGGGCCTTTGTTCGTCTTTACATCAAAGCAATAAGGAACGAACGTACCGATTGTCAAATCCCAATCGTTTGCATTCGCTCGCTCTCGCTCGCTTGGTCTGTACCCGGCATTACGGGACACTCCCGAGAAAAACCACTAACTTTACGAATACTTGGTTATGTTTCGTCAATTCATTCTTAAACTTATAGGACACCGAGGGTTCCTTACAATCGTACGTAACTAATTCGCAAAAGGAACTCTAAAACATAGTTTAAAACAAAATTGAAAAAAGCCATCATGACGCTGTCACCTATCCAAGTACCGTGACCGCGCCCGACGTTGCTTACTTTCAGTGATCGGTACTCAACTTGATATGCACATTGGACACCTTAATAATACAATACAATACAAAAACACTTTATTGTAGACCATGAAAAGGACAGTATAAAAAAACATTACATAAGACAAGTGCAATGGGCGGCCTTATCACTTAGAAGCCATCTCTTTCAAGCAACCTCTTTTCCTTTTTTTTTTAATCATTAACATTATTTTATTTGTATTTGTTTTGTAGAGTTGTATCGATATATTATTTACCCTACTCTTGTCAATCCCTAGCGCTTGCCTCATTCAAAATACCCGAAACATTTAGTTCTAAAGAACTAAATGTTTCGGGTATTTTCAATGTATTAAAAAAATCTATCTACGAGTATGAAATGTATTGTGTATAAATCATCTAGAACCCAAACCCACCATCAAGCCCCAAGCTAAGCAGGGCTTAGCAGAGCTTAGCTTGGGGCTTGATGATGCTGTGTGGATTTTCCAGGAACATTTATTCAGAAATATTTATTCGGATCGTAGAATAAGTTAAATAAGATCTATAACTTAGGTGTCTGAAATAAATTATTTATGATTATTATGTGTTTCTCATTTCCAAGATCTCGGGCCGGTCCTTTGGGAGCCATACGTGGGGCCGAAACCAACAGCACAGAGGCCCTTTGTGAATGTTAATATAAAGGCTGTTTATTATTATTTATTATTATTAAACTTTTCGATGGTTAAGTTAATGAATCTAAGGTTGTACACTATTATAAATCAAAGATCCACTGATTACAAGGAGCATAATCCTAATAAGTCGAATCGCGTGTGTTTACTCCATTGCTTTTATGCCCAACACTATCTGAAGTTGTTCACTTGGTACAGTCTGAGGCATAAGTGATATCTTAATTTATTATAATCTGTAACACAACTTTGTCTTACGAGTATTACCACTTTCACTGCCCACGACGCACATGCACCACATGTCTCGTCTCTACTGGAGCTGCGCGACGCGCCCCCCTCGAGTCAGACCACAGTGCGGTTGGGCAGTAAATGCGACAAATATACACTTGTATCTGATCGAAATTGATGTACAGGTGTGGATCAGCTACTAAAGATTTTAAAATAAATAATAAGAGTACTTACCTACATTATTATGTTGAGTAAGCAGCAAAATAAGCAGAGCTTCAAGCTTTCCATCATCATCATCATCATCCTATGTTAGTCGAGCGCTTAACATAGGCCTCCCTAATGCGTCTTAGTGCCTTGCCTGATAGGAAATACTATATTGCACACTTAACTAAGAAATAATATAACAAGGGAATACTTAGCGACAATGGGCGGTTTTATCGCTCAAGAGCGATCTCTCCCAGGCAACCTTGAATGGATAGAATCGCTGATACAAATTATAGGTACAATTTAAATCAGCTATGTTATTCTCTTACGACGAATCAAATTCCGCAGTCCTGATAGGCTTTTCCTTGAGCCTGTACATCGGCGAACACTTTCCTTGTGGTACGGCCTCTCGATTATTGTTGTTAATTTGTATTGCCTCCGTTTATCGAATGTTTATTCGTATTTAGGACATGGCATTTGCTCCACGTTATTGCTTACTGATAGTGTTCGGGGAGCGAGGGATCGTTGCGCTTTCATAGAGGCAGCATAACTATACTCCGTCCATGCGTTTGTTTTCTTTGCATTGTTACATAGACACGCAATTTATCTGCTCGATGAATATCGAAATCTCTCGTTAGTCCCGATATTTCTCGAGGCGACAATTTCGCTTTTAAAAAGAGACCTTACAGGACTCTTGGACTCGTCGCAAAACTTAGACTAAACAAGTAAAACTAGTAAATAAAGTGATCACTTTGATTTTTTGTCAAGTGTAAAGTTCCGTTGTGATTCCGTTATTTCATTTCTAACAATGAACATTTTCAGTTCTCGAGTCATTTCTTAGAGATCCGAAACAAAAGCTTCTGAAGCAACTTTGTAGTAATGTTAGCAGTTTAATTATTGTATTTGTGTTGCTGTTTGTGTTTACCTATGCCTAGAATTAGAATCTACCTAGGTTAATACTCGTCAGAAATATTTGAGGACCTATCTGCCTAGAGCGCGTATACATTCGAGATCCGCAGATATTTCCGAAGGGTTATAGGTAGGCACCGACCTGCCATGGTATCTTTCCATCTACCTAGCTAGATACCTATATAGGTAACTAGGTATGCAAGAAAAACTAAATTAATGTCTTATTTTAACTTTTTTCCTGCTTAAACTTCACGCTGACTTACTAGATTGATTGCTTTACCAGATAGAAGCTTACTAGACTGAAAACCCTCGAATTAATTACCAAGCGAAATTAAAAGCAATTCATTGCACTTCTTACAGCTTCATGATGCCACTAATTAAAATAAGAGCCCACGCAAAAAACACCTTTGAAACCTAAGACGGTAAGGTGAAAATACTTCGGACAGGCAAACTAGACAGAAGTCAGACGGGTGACATCAAAACGTGATGAGCCAACTTGCGACTGATGAAAGTGACAAGCTATATTTTGCACGCAAGTTCATCAAATGTAGCTTAGCAGTCAATAATAAAAAGACAATAAAACGATATACTTAACTAATTAAGCTCTGCTTAGCTTGGGGCTAGATAATGCTGTGTGAATTGTCCAGCAATATTTATTATTATTATTAATTTCTACAAAAAATATAAGCATAAGTTCTAACAGATAGAGAAAGAGAAAAAGTATGAAATGAAACCCCTACCGCCGTTTAGTATAGATTATGACAGGAAAAAATTGTCGAGGTACCTACTCTATTATAATAATATCTATACTTAATAGCAGATAAAGCTAATTGGCTCATAAAACCTTTAAAGTGGGAAAAATATTACGCTTTACAGCAATTCATAGTCAGTTAACCTCTTTGCAGTCTGTTGAAAAGAAAGTTACATGGTGCGTTAACCGCGGAAATTCGCCCAAATTACTGTCTGCAGCGTTTTACTCTAATTGCGAACTCATCGGGAGCACTGCATCGAGGGCAGCCGGCGGCCATGACACCGGATCGTTGACAATGACAGCAATTTCGGCGGGAAAAGTCTGACATAGTAAAAGCGAATTTAAAAATAGACGTGCAATTTAATCATTTTGTCAGATTTCCATAAACCATAACTAGCACGTGTTAGTAATCAATAAGCGTTAAAGAAATGTATGGAATATTTATAGGGACAGAGAAAGTCGGGCTTTCTTGTATGGAAGAGCAAATTGCGATTTTATAATGCGCATGGGCATCCATCCGATTGACATAAAACTCCAATTAAAAAGCTGCAAGCGTTAATTGCGTAGACAGTGTAGACAAGACCAGATTTGTTAAAAACTCCGTGGTAAACTTTGTCTAAAGTTTCAAAGTACCTAATTTTTTTCAGAACAAAGCACATGGACATAATAAGTAATGGAATACGATGATGCCCGCAGTAGTTTTTAGTGAAACTATGTTGCAGACACCATCCTTACCATCCTTACCTTACAGGATTACAGACAGGGAAAAGAATTGGTTTTGCTAAGTTGAAGCGTTGATGAATTTTTTACTCTTATCACCATCTCAGTGTCTTATTTTGGATCTAGATGATGATACGTGGATTGTTCAACATTATTTATTTATTTTGTTTTTTGTGACGTGTCCAGGAGTCCTGTTAGGTCTAAAGGAAATTAAGCACTTTGAATTTGAGTAAATATTGATTAAAAACAAAAAATCTGCAAAATAGCAGTCTGGTCATATCAGTTTAGTTTAAGAAACGTTTTATGGACGGAGCTCCAAATTTCCCTTTCATTAGCACAAATGCAAATGGTGAAAAAAGTGAGCAAACGCAGACCTATTTGTCAAATGTACTGTAAAGTCCGTCTAACGGTCCTCGAATCGTCCCAAAATGACGGTAAATGTTAACGGATGACAGTAATGATGAAATTGCCCTCGTCTCGTTGCTAATGATCGAACTCGATCTGCCACCAGGGTTAGGCCCGGGCTCCACCAAAGCGAAGAATGTGCGGAGATGTCCGTACCGGATGATTTTTTAGTATTTGTTGTTATAGCGGCAACAGAAATACATCATCTGTGAAAATTTCAACTGTCTAACTATCACGGTTCATGAGATACAGCCTGGTGACATAGGGACATATTAAGTCACTACATCGTAATTTGTTAAATTAAGTTACTGTGTATGATTTAAGTACAAATAAACGCTTTTGATTTGATTTGATTTGGACAGACGGACAGCGGAGTCTCAGTAATAGGGTCCCCTTTTACCCTTTGGGTACGGAACCCCAAAAACTATCGTAGTTTGACGAATTCATTACAGATGTTAACTACGAACCTTATTTGTGTTGGAAGAACACTAACGCTTCATCTCTTAACGAGGGACTGCTTCAGGGTGAGTGCGGTTCTAGGCGCGCGCGTTTCGCGTCGCTCCGAGCACTCGGGTGTTCTTCCAACACAAATAAGGTTCGTAGTTAACTCGCGTACATTCGTAATGAACTCTTGAGAAATCATAAGATTAAATTATTAGTAACATTAATGAATAAGGACTGTGTTAGTTTTAAATTGTTACAGATTTTTAGAAAGATAGAAAATACTTTGATTGCACACTTAAAACTAAAAAAATTATTTACAAATTAAACAATTATAACATAGGTGACAATTGGCGGTCTTAGCGCTCAAGAGCAATCTGTGCCAGACACCTTGCCTCCTACCATATTATAAATAGGATAGATAGAATTACTAATATTCGATAGTAAACGTTACTAACGTCGTACCACACATCAAATAATGTTACTTCGTAAGTCGTACTTACTGACTAAAAAAATTATTTACAAATTAAACAATAAAACATAGGTGACAATTGGCGGTCTTAGCGCTCAAGAGCAATCTGTGCCAGACACCCTGCCTTCTACCATATTATCAATAGGGCAGATAGAATTACTAATATTCGATAGTAAACGTTACTAACGTCGTACCACAGATTAAATAACGTTACTTCGTAAGTCGTACTTACCAACCTCTATCAAAAGAACATATATTTCCCAGGTACCTTCATTCTTTGGTAAACTAAACTACTTTTACAATGCAAGTAGGTACGGTACAAATTACACATTTTATCGTACCGCAAATGTCACTGTTTTGTAAATACCATTGACCATTGTTTGGTCTTGAAAGTAGGTTACGTTATTTTGTAGTTCCTTCATTCATCATCAGCATCACTAGCTTATCAAGTTTCAAGCTATCTGCTAACTAAACGAATAATAAATAATGCTGGACCATCCACACAGCATTATCTAGCCCCAAGCTAAGCAGAGCTTGTGTTATGGTTGTAAGTACTAGATGACTGAAATACTTAATTATACTTAATACAATATATTACGTACTTACTATCATCATCATCAGTCTATATTAGTCCACTGCTGGTCATAGGTCTCACCAATCTACATGTATAGTGTAATTTAATTTATTAGGCATAGAAAATACCCTTAACACCGGAACACGAATATTTTCACTATGACAATGATATTTTTACAGAAAGAACATTTTAGCATTCTACCTATATACAAGATGAAAGAAATTACAGATGGAGGGACGGTAGGCGGGACGCGCGTCAAAAGTTTCAAGGACCGGAGGAAGAAATCATTTTATAAATCTCTCCATGCAAATAGCGTCACTCGCGCTATCTAGAGTTCCTTTCAACTAAAAATATTCTGTGATGTTTCTGGGACGATACAAATGTCATAGTAAAGCGATTGGACCCCAGGACCCCAACTCCGAATATTTAAATCTGGAGACTTGCAATGAAATCTAAGACAAAACACGACGCGACAGACGGAAAGCTAAAATTCGTTTTTCATCCCCCCATCTCGGAAAGAGTATTTTTGCTGTTCGATATCTGAGCGCAAAAGCCGTTTTTATCCTCTAGAGGATAAAGTAAATTTGAATTTAGAACATAGTGTGCCCTAAGTTTGATTCAAAACATCATTAAACCTATTCACTTCTACCTCCATGGTGCCGAATTTATCATGCAACCTTTTTTAATTTGTTAAAAACTCAGACTCGTAACCTTCTTGGTGTACTTTTTATTTAATTTTCTTTGTTTGCATTCAGTTATTTCCTCGCTGAGGTGGGATGAAAAGTTACGTGTTGCACTCGAGTGCAAAGATTTTTATCCTTGTGCGCTTTTGACTCCCTCGCTAACGCTCAGGATTCTGATCAGAAGTTTTGAATCCTTCGCTTGCTCGGTCATCAAAATTGAGCACGCGGTTAAAAAGAAACTTTGCACTCTTGTATAACAAATAACTATTGTCGTTTCCTTAATTTGGAAATTGTTGCCCAGAGTCGGAAACAGTTCCTGTGAAAGTTTGGCGTGAATTTATACCCAGTGATACGCATCAAGAGTACAATATACAAAACCATTGAACATTATATCTATCCCATTGAAATTGGGCCTCCGCATTTGTTTATCTTGAATTCAAATGACCTCTCCCATAGAATGTTGAACAATGGCCACCACGCCCAGTCTTTTCGTTCAAATTCCTTGGAGCTTTCCTCTGGTGCGCTTAATACTTACACAATCAATGTAAGCCAGCATTTACATCAAAGCACCAAGTCATTCAAAAGAGTCACGCTACATTAAATCAAACTTTTTAAACTTTCGCGATTTGTTAACAAATTATATAAAGTTTCTGAAAATTGACGAATCTGAAGAGAAAAATGAAAATACCGAACAAAATAAAACCGTAAAGAACAACAACGAGAGTCAAATACAAGCTTCAACTGTTGATAGCAAGAAGAAAGTTCGACGAAGAACTGAAGCATCTTCTCGGAAGTGGAAGGTCGCGTAACAAAGATGAAGCCCGAGAATCGGCAGATCGGTACCTAACAAAAACTAAAAGCTAATACGGCAGAAATTACCGCATCAAACAAAGACTTTCCGGAATAAACTTTCACTGCACTCTTCATTAATCAAAATGAATTAATCTTAATAAACCTCTTTACATTTAGGTGCAACAATATTACTGCTATAATCTCATTTTCGGATAATACTCTTTGGAGAAATCGGTTATGAAAGCGAATTAAAAGAGCTATCGAGTTACGTTCTAAAGTTATTTTTATGGAATTAAGTGGTTGGAGTACCTCCTTGCAGTAAATCACCTTCATCTTAATTGCAACGCAAACAAATTAGTTAGGTACGAGCTTCACAGTCTATTTGTGGTTTATGTAATCAGTGTGTGTTGTAAAAGTCTTCAAAAATAAGCTGATGTTCCGCTGGTCTTTCAGATTTAATAGGCTTGACTCCTTCGATCAAAAATAAGGAGTTCGCGGCCTCCCCCGTAGATACCTAGAGCCTTCTGATTTAAAAAGTATATGACTCACATCTCAATATACGGGTAAAAAATATATATAAACTTACTGAAAATAAGAAATTCCATCCTTTTTCAGCACTTTGGACGAGTGATTCTTGCATTTTTTGTACCCATGCTTTTTGTCTGAACGCTAAAATGACACTAGTTGAAAAGCTTTCCTAACATGTCAAAATGTATCTCTTTTGCTACTGAAGGTTGTGGCGTGCGCATTGTGAATCTAAGGGGGGCCGGCAAAGCCGGACATTTTTGATCGATGCTTGACTCAAATCAATTTGGGCGCAATAAATAAATATTTTCTGTAGTATAGAAACTAATATTTATCGATTTCAGATTTTAAAACCTTTTCAATTTCAAGTTTGTTTTTTTATTTTGAACCTGAAAACGCTGTCATGGCCATGTTGTGACGTCATAGGACTCGAAGCAAATTTCATGTTGAATCTATGAGATCAATATCAATATGAAATAATATGTAATATATCAATCGATTAAGAGTAAAATACGCTATCTAGTCTGTGCTGTGACACTGCCTCATGAACATTTGATAAATATCAATTATATTGTTTTCGACCCGTATGACGTCAAGATGGAGCGTCACAGCACAGATTTTATAGATGGCTGACAGCGTTTTCGCTTGCTTACGAAAAAACACTTTAAAAAATGTTTAGCGGTTTTCTTGATCCTAAAAAATGTGGTAGTATTTCGTTCCTCTAATCGTATAATATTTAACCATTTATGACCTACTTTCAAAAGAGTCAAAGCCTATTGTGAGTGTATCACATTCTACTATTTTCGCCGCTGAATAGTTACATTTTGATTACGAATAAAAAAGAAATAGTTCCAATGAGCTAAAAAAAACTAAAACAATGACATTAATATCACACCCCACACTAATTTTCTAATTGCGAAAGATTGGATGTTTGAAAAACTACTGAACGGATCGGGCTGAAATTGAAATTGCATACAGGTGTACTTTTTATCCTATAAATCAGTTCCCATGCTTTATAAATAATCCTGAACAAGCGTGCGAAGTCGCGGGCAAAAACTAGTTAAAGAATACTTAGAAAAATATTATACAGCAGCAGCCTGTTACAAACAATCTAGAGGTAGTTTTAATAAGCTAATTTCACCTGCCACAATCATGTCACCGTGAGATTTATCTGAACAACAGTAAATCGTTTGATTTCGGCTGTAACAGTTTATTGAGTGTCAATATTTCTTTTCCAAGACAATTAGTTTGATTTGATCTCTCATATTTTAGTTTATAGATCGAGATACGTTTTGTGAACAATGAAATTTAGTTTAGTTTCTTTGAACTGTCAATCATAGAGTATTTTTGCTATCGTGTTCATTGTTGTTGTGGTTTTTAGAACAATAAATATTTTATTATTGCTTTCTCTCTATTAGATATTTATGTACTCAGTAACTTGAATTTTTCACTTGTTTTTGGTTTTTGTTGTTTTGTATCAGTCGTGGACAATTTCATTTCATTTATTTCCACCGTAGGCATTGCGTAATATACACACACTTAATGTCACTTAATATATACACTTAATGTCGTTATTTCTAAATTTGAGTACTAAGTATAAAACATAAAACGCACAAGTTATTAATATTACAAAAGAAAAAAGGATACACCGTAAGGGATTTTCCGAAGCAAGAAAAACAGAGTTTAATATAAAATACTTTTCATCTACATATTAAACAGATGGGTGAAGGTCGTTTCTAATTCGGATTCTATACTACTGTGAATTATTTTAGCAGCAACGGTAGCATCAATTTTCAAATCATCTATATCTACCTATATTATGATGCGTCGCTAACAGAATTTGATGCCATGCGCATATACTCCTAATTCTAGGTATTTTATGTCAACAAAGACATTTATGAATGAAAACTTTACAAAACCTGATAAGAATAACAGAAAACAACAAAGTAACAGTGACGTTATCATTAAAAACTAAAACATAAACTTTGACAACGAATAATCTCACAAGTGCAGCGAAAAATGTTAAAATTTGAATGACAAAACGAACGAGAGATCAATTAAATGATGAATGAAAGCTTTCAAAACGAAAAAAAATTTCGAGCTCCTGTGCTTTGCTTCGGTGATAAATAAATAAATTAAATGTCGTTAAATATTTTCCACCAATATTCCTTGGGTTTTGCTACCACTTTCTATACAAAAAATATCCAGGTTTATGAATCGGGGTATATAATCTGATCGGTGATAAAATTACAGTTCGCAGAGCCTACCATCTAGGTACCTCAGACAAGACAACGCATGACCACCTCTAATGCCCGCTCCCGTTCAAAGCGGTACTAAATCATGCTTTCAAATGCACATGCGAAAAGCGAAACCAGAGATAGGCAATAGTTAGGTGTAAATTATAGCGGAGGCATGTCTCCGATGAATTATCGATCATTAATACCTTGTAACGCTGCCATTGAGTCGCTTATTAATGTGCGTATGGAAGGGACGGTTGTATTGCGTGAGGCGTGAATAGAAATTGTAGAAAATGCTTTGAAAAAAATATAATTAGACATGCATTTTTCTGAAAGCTCTTAAAACCTTTAGCACTCAGAATACTTAAGTATGTAGGTACTATATACCCTAGGAAAAATATCTTGCACATATTTTTCAATCATAGATGTAGCACGGAACTCTTTGATTAAAGGTATTCTGAAAATTTAATAACTGTGATGCCAACTCAGCGATTACTTCACTCATAGAAAGGTAAATTTAAAATTTCGAACAGATTTTAAAGGGATCATACAGTGCGTTCCGTGGGAAAATTTTCAAAAATCTAAAACGAATCTCATTTAAAAGGAATGAAACAAATCACAAAATATGACCAACATCATATCAAAATAATGACCAATAAGGTTGAACTTGTTTTGAGAAAATATAAATTTGCTCTTATTACTTCGCAAGGTTTTATACAACATGAACAACATGTTTCTTTTTTTTGGCTCATTTTTATTATGTTTAATCTTATACTAATTATAAAAAAATCTTTATATTTTAAAGGAATGATATGATATTGAAGTACTATAATTGTTTTTTTATCAATTTGGTATTTTCTGTATTCTGAGAGGGTTAAAACCCGGCGCTCATTATGTCTATTTTCTACAGTCATTTAATAAGAAAACTTAACAAAATATTGTAAAAAGAAATAGTTTACCGTGTAGATTAGATATTGGACATATATTTGTGATTAGTTTCATTATATTAGATTAGTTCTAGAGAAATCTTTAAAACGATGAGGACAAAATTCTGTAATTTACCGCGGCGCCCCCTTAAAACCGAAAACATTTCCAAAGTGTAAGTTATTAGCATGAGCATCAGAATACACCGTTAAAATCAAAACAAGTCCATGATCGAAGGCTCTCAAGTCACCACTTGAAGTGAACATATTGCGCACGACCACCGTACATATTCTGATCGTGTACCCAGACTAGTCAAATGATGCGAGGCTAATGAGGAATTCACACGAACGCGCGATTTGCGGAAGCTACAGCTAACAACATTATCAAGAAGTCAGGGCCTCACTTGGATATAAGATTGCCTCTTTTCTGTACCTTTTCCATGGTTTCAAGAAAGAGAGAATATTGTGACAGAACAACACTAAAAATATAAGAAGGAGCATTGCTGAAGAAAATAGGATATTAAATAATTTCCTATTTAGTCTAGTCCAATTGATCTACCACCGTACTGCGGTCCCCAACCCGCATGCCCAGCGTGAGGATTATGGGCATTACCCCATGACATAAAAGCCAGTAAGGTATCAGTAGACGAAGCTCAGTCATTATTGTTAAGGGTCATTGCTGATACACAAAAATGACATTGCATCGTCATCGAATGTGTTAAATATTTACGCATTTGATGTTTTTATTTCGATATATTTACGCAATCTCACTATCTCACTAATCTCACTAATATTATAAACGTGAAAGTTTAGATGGATGGATGTTTGTTCCTTTATCACGCCAGAACGGCTGAACGGATCTGGATGAAATTTGGCACAGAGATAGATTATAGTCTGGAATAGAACATAGGCTACTTTTTATCCCGGAATTCCCACGGGAACGGGAACTACGCGGGTGAAACCGCAAGGCGCTGCTAGTGTATAATAATTTATCTATTCCAGCATAGACAACAAAACGCTATGCAATAGGGGCTGAAATAGCACCAATGATTGTGTCAAAATTCTGCCCCAAGTGAAGACCCTGATTGCATCTAGGCATCTTTAATTTATCTAACACTTATTAGTCGATGTGACAGACGGTGCCTGATGTATATGCTAAGCCAACGCTGTTATAAATAGATTTCATTCATGTTGAGTCATTAAAATAGATGAGTTAGGTAAAACCTGTGGAATATAAACGAACATGGCATGACGGCTTAGTTCTTACTAAAGTTTTTACTGAGAATAATGAACATGTAACACCTTACCAGTAATTGTTAGGTAAAAATGGGATAGACTAAGGGTACCTATGCTATGTTAATCTGGCAAGATTTAATGCAACAACTACAACGTCTATAAACAATAGGAAACTACAGAGACAGACGACTCGTAGGGCAGCAATCAATGGGTGCCTATGATGAAAGACTTTGAACCTATTTCGAATGAGAAGGTATACCAACCTGTCTACGAGTGTTTATTAGACTTTTTAAAATTTCCGCATTAAAATACGAATCGTTTTGGTGTAAGAAAAGTTATAAAACCCAGCAGCGTTATTTAAGAGGTACCTTACCTACTTTTTTGTTTGTAGGTACTTCTGAATTTTTGTGCAAGTTTTGCCATTTTTCAGTAATCAAAGCGTAGGCAGGTCAAATAGCTCGCAAACTGATAACCACGGGGGAGTAAAGGTTCTCGAGTGGCGGCTGCGATGCAATACGAAACGGAATGTGGGGAGACCATTAACTCGATGGACCGACGACATCGTAGCGGTCGCAGGGAGTCGATGGATGGAGACGGCTCTGCCCCGCTATTCGTGGCGTGTCGTATGGGGGAGGCCTATGTCCAACAGTGGACTTGTATGGGCTAATATGATGATGATGAATCCAATCGTGTGTTTTATGTGGCAAATAAACGATTTACTTACTTGACCAGCACCTTTTTCCAATCGATCAATATTAACGGTAGTCTAGGTAGACAGTAAGAACTGGCAAAAGGGTTTGGAAACCTATACATGAGTGGGTAAAGTCAGGTTCCGGATGATAATGATGTTAGTAAAAATAACGGCCTGAGTTTGAATCCTTTTGAGCTTTATATCCGACAGCAACCTAGCAAGAAGAGGATTATCTGGTGATTGAAGCACTCCGTGCATTAGGCGAGAAAGTGCTTCGTACCTTCGAATTCGTGATGGCGCTTACATAATTCACAAAGAAATTGTACGTACCTACTTAGCTCATGGCGCAATGTTACAAACCAACGCATCTCGTCCTAATAAAAAGCATATTAACATGTAATTGTTCACGATCAAACCATAAAGGAGAGTGGAGAGCGAGCTACAAGAAGCAATTTATATAATTTCCATTTTGATCTTGAGCAATATAACGGGTAGTGCCAATGTAGGTATAACTTTTTAACAAGAAGACGATGACGAAACGTTCCTTATAACGACTGAAGGGGGGATCCTTCAGTCGTTATTAAGAAAATCCGATTGAAATGTGGTACTCATTCAGGATCATCGGTTCTAATATAGCTTTCGAATGTATTATATCTATGATGGTTATGTTTTAATTTCTAGAGTTAGATTTTTTTAATCGTAATAGTAAACCGTCGCTTGTCCACTATCTCACCTGATGGAAAGTGACGACGACGTGGACGACGGTGTATCACGAAGGTCTAGAAGACACATATTCACTTAAACCTTTTAAAAAAATGTCTTAAAGAGACCCAGGTTGGTTTTAGATTGAACTTGCTGCCTTGCACTAGGACTGCGATGACTATATAAAATAAACCTGTTCAATTCTTAAGTGGGTAAAATAATTAAATGAATCTTGTCGGAAATGAATAGAATTAAATAAATCCTAGTAAAATTGTTTAATTAATAGACACTAACCAAGATAATAAAGGCAGGCATTATCGCTGCAACCTGAAGTTCGTGCATAGTAAATGGACATCCTAAATCACCGGCAATAAAATACCAGCGCAGGCGCAGCATCGAGAAGTCATTTGCATATTCACACGCGCTAGCAATTAATTGCACTTTGTACTGGAAAGTGTAGGGTCTGTTATTTATTGGCGCAAAACTGATCAATCTTTTGGTGAAACATGTTTTACTACGAGCCACGTGAAAGACCTGCTAAGTCAGAGCCCTAACTCAGATATAACGATTTTGATACTTGTACAGGTAGACAAGATAGTTAATGAGGTATCATAGAACAAAATCTTCGGGTACTTTTTCAATGGGCTAGATTTGGGTAACGAGAACGAGGTGATTTTGGCAGCACAAAGAAAATATCGCGCACGCAAAATGCGGGAAAACGTCGTCGGCAAACTTTTTTTTCGTGAATAGTCTCGTTCGTTTGACCACAACCTCACCTGATGTTAATTGCAAAAAAGTTGCGTCTGTCAGGAAGGCGTGGATATAAAAAAGCCGATATTTTTTAAAGATTACCCGCAATTTTTATTCCTTGTCCAACGCAGAAAATATGAAAAATTTCCCGCTAATCCTTGTCAGATTCCGTGTGCTATCTTTATATTTATATCCCTGCTGTTCCAATACAGACGCGTTATATCTTCTTATCTGGAGCTGCAGTTTCTTTTAAAGAGTAGGAGCGGAAAACCTTTTCTACGAAAATAATGTTGCCACCACGAACCAATAAACTAAACCCTACTTAAACGAAATCTGAATAAACGTGGCTAATACCGGGCGGGCTTAGATAACACTTAACAGTTGTACTACTTTCATAAATACCCCATTATAGAAAAGATAAACGGACAAACCATGTCGCGGGTTAACCTTTAGCTTGGCCACTTTCTGATGCAGAATTTGATTATACAGAGCAATGTTTCCATCTGTTATCCTATCCATCAAAAGTTCCTTCCTTGTCCCTAACCATCATAATCGTAGTCCATCTTTTTGAACGCTTTCTAGACATGGGTCCCTCAATTAAGTTTTTAACTAAGACATTAGTATCTAAAGACTTTTTCCTGGTCCTTCAGCATTTAATCCTATTGGATTTGTAAATAATATAGTGCTTTCTACTGGTATCTACCCGAATACAGTCAAATGATTTAAAAAATCCTGAACTTAGAGAATTTTCAAAAAGCGTATGAGTTTCATAAATCAAGTTTTTAATATTGACATTTTGACGCGCGCGTGTCTTTATCTGTCTATCTATCTTTCATCTAAGGAAGAATGCCAAAATGCGTCATTATGTGACGATACCATTATATAAATAAATAGATAATACTGAACAATCCAATCCATTGTCATAGTGAAGCGTTCACTTTAGCAGAATAGGGCACCTGGTTTATGGCATCTTATTTTGCCCTTTGCTTAATAATAATAACAGACTTGTTATCTAAAACGAATTACCCCGTCCGCGATTGGTTCCTTGCATAACAGACGGATTTTCAATGTAACGAGAGTATCTACTCTATCTACGGGGTTATGTAAGCGTGACTTAGGACAAACAAATTGTGTAATAGAATACGGTTATTGAAAAGCGATTGCTAGCGGCAAAGGGTAATTGAGAACCGTTTTATTATTATGCAGCTAACTTGGTTCTAGAAACCGAGATATTATATGTTAACAAAGGTATTTATGAATAAAAACTTCACAGAAACAGCAAGGCAACACCAAAAACACAAATTTCAACAACGCTGCTCACACGTGCATTGAAAAAGTCGAAAAAGTTGCAAATTTAAATACGAACGAGAGACGAATGAACTGCTGAATGAAAGCTGTCAAAACCAAACTTTTTTCGATCTTTTGTGATTTGTTACGATGAATAGCAGCCGAAAATGTTTTCTACTAATATTTATTTTTAGCGATACCCAGGGCGGCCGACTGATTATACGCCCCGGTGATTTTTCCCTCATACCTACGCCTTCTTAGGTATGGCTGGATCGACGAAGTTGAAGCCGATCTCCGAGAACTCGACGCCCAAAAGCCGGCGAGAGACAGCTCAGACAGGACCTTGATGCCTTGGGAAGTGTTATGTCGGAGGCCAAGATCCACTTTGGGTCGCTGAGCCACAGAAGTAGATTAGTGATACTTATTTGGTTTTGTTTTGCAATGTTGAAGGAAAGTCAACTCATACAAGCAGTATTATTGGCCCCGAGCATTTTCAACATTATTTCTATGCATTCAGTAACTAGGTACCTATTATAAATTATGTCATAGCATTTTTTTATTATTTGTCGGACAGTACAGATTTTTATCTAAAATCTAAATGGCCTAAGTGAAAACATTGGTCCAAAGGCTGCGCCCAAACTGTATAAAGGCAGTCTTCCACTAAAAAGATATAAGATATACAGGAAAACTATTTTGAGAGGGATCAACTTTGTTTTTTGACCCTTTTTTTGTGATAATTTTATGTACCTACATAATCATTTTATTGTTGCTTTTTTTTGCTTACATATAATTATATTAATTTGTAGTTTTATATTTCTTATTGTAGCTAATTATTCAATGTACTAGGCATACCGACTTGGATACATCTGTAGGCCAAGCACGAGGATTGTTATCTATGACATCGCATCGTCGTACATCGCGTACATTATTGAAGTTGAAGGAATGAATTTCAAACAATTTACACATTCGATGACAAAGTGACGTAATTTTTCTCTATTCTACCCTAGGGAGCAATAACGGTGCTTGCCGTACTGTACTCTAATGGTTATGTAATGTGTGCAAATAAATAATTTGAAGTAGAAAATTTGAATTTGTGGGTCTCGTTTGTTCCTGTGTTGAGATACGGTCGTTTATGAATTTACTATAGGTATACACAAGAGTAGGCTTCTGTAAATGTCGAAAAAGTCGTAGATATCCTTCGTTGGTTTAGCACTGCGGCTTTTGAGCTTTCGGACGGATAGATGCATTTTGTAAGTAAGCACGTGGCTAACGGGTGGTGGGTAGTCTTCTTCAAAGTAGTAAATGTAAAAACAATACGATCCAACTTTACTTTATTGCATTTCGTTCATTGCGGAACAAATCCGCCACCGAACAGCGATTCCGATTCAAGAGATTATGGCATTACCGCTTATCACAGAAGAGACCATGCCGAGCACCCACCCATACCAGTCCGCACTGGTAAAGGCTGTTGATTTGATGTGTGTGATGCGAAACAATTTATTGCCAACTTCATTATGAACGTGAGTGGATTTACAACGATCCCTATCTGTGTTGGATTGAAGAACATTAACGTTTCATCCAATAACGACCTAATCATAAGGGCGGGTAATTTGTAAATGACTACGGTATACACATTATTTTGTTTGCTCTACAAAAAGTTTTTAGTAGAACACTAGTCTTAGATTCTAATCTTGGTGATTATTCATCCTTAGCCTCACTGTCGTCTTTTATAACGGTGTTAATTTTAAGTTTTGTACCTCGCAGCTAAATTGTTATCTTTGCAATCAGTGATTTCATCTTTATCCAATATTTTAGCTCTACTTTCTTTTAATTTTAATTGGTTGTCATTTTGAATAGTGGAACGATAAATTATTCGTTTATGTCGGGCCTCTGTGAGCTTCCTTCTGGGAAGCTTATTTGGTGAGATTTCTTTTATGTCCTCAGGAAATACATAAATCTAGTTATCGTGCCTAAAAGTACAGTTAATTTGTAATTCCTGAGCAAAAAAAACTGATGTGGCACTGACAAACGAAGAAAATAATAATTAAATAATGTATGCTACCTATACGTAGTGTAGGACGCCCTCTGACCAGTCGGGATGACGATTTGCGAAAGACCGCTGGCAGATGCTGGAGGCGTCAAACTGAAGACAGGGCGCTATGGCGCTCATTAGTGGAGGCCTATGGCCAGCAGTGGACTAATATAGGCTGATGATGATGATGATGATACGTAGGTATTTGTCAAGACTGACTGACAAAATCTATGATGGTGATAATATTGTGCAGTGGGACAGTACCTTCATGTCAAACGTCGGTGTTCTTCCAACACGAAAAAGGTTTTTAGTTAACCCGCTCACATTCATAATGAGTAAGAACCTATGCTACAGGGTCTTTAGAATGGTACCTACATAAATATGAGCCTGATACCAGGTTTACCGTGTACTTTATGTTTAGCGTGTGTCGTTTTTCTTTGCCCTTTTGTGTTGTGACTAAATAAATAGAAACCTTGTTTCTTAGGTCTAGTATCAAGTAGGTACATGATACTAGAATAAACGATGGTCAGGGAAATACCAAGGTTTCTAATGAAGTCTCTTACTGACGAATGTGTGAAACAAGACACGGACAAAAATTCCTGGTCATCATGACATACCGAGCTCATGCAACGTAGATAGATACCGACGCTAAAAGCAATTTTCCAGTTTCCTGTAATTATTGAGATATGAAACTTTGCCGGAAAGATGCCGACATCCTTCTTATTACGAGCGCATTAGCTGTGCACATTGTAATAACTTATTACACGAAGTTATATAAATTCTGCTCTATTTAAGTGTTCCGGAGAACTTCGAGGACAGTTTTGTAGCAACATTAAAGTAACTAATCTAGAAAATTGCAAGAAAATTTTAAAGGGTTAAATACTTTCGCAATAAAACTTTTGAAACTATCATGGTTATTAACATAGAAATCATTTAGAACGGGATATTTACCATGATTCAATTTTTGAGTTTTCCAATATTTCGGCACAGTTTCATGCGCCATGATCACGGAAGAACTGATCATGGCAGAATCACGGAAGAACTGATCATTCTTCCGTGATCAAAAATCGAATCATGGTAAATATCCCGTTCTAAATTATTTCTAAACCATTCGCAGGTTGTGTTATGTTAGGTTATTTTGACACTCATTTACCTAATGCAATGGTCACCCCCAAACATGACTTCTGAAGGCTAATTAACGGACATCATAAAAATGCTGGTATTTTGATGATGTCAAACAGGTTCACTGTCCATAGCCCGTATATGGACCTTTTGGCTAATGAGACTTATGAAGACCTAGCTGCTACTGCGGCTTCGCCCGCGCTTTTCATGTATCCCATTTTTCGGGTTAGTATCCTATTATAAGCCTAGACACTCACAAATAACGTGGCTTTCTATTGGTAAAAGAATTTTCGAAACCGGTTCAGTAGATCCAGAGATTATCCCCTAGAACGTCATAAATACTTCACAAACTTTACCTCTTTACAATATTTGTTAATTCGGACTTTACAGAACATTAAATGTTGTCAAAAGTACCAACGGACTTACGAGCACTCGAGACTTGTACAGTGAACATATCGAAATTGTAAGAATAAGTTCAACAATTACGGATTTATGAATATTGTCCGTTGTGGAATATTTTATTTGAAAATTGGCAATAACCTGATACAAATGGTATCGGATTTTTGCTATAAACAATTTTTCCCCCAGGTTCAAGGTTTCGTTTGTTTATTATAGTGGAATGTTCTTGAGCTAACTTAGTCGTAGCAAGTATTCTACGTTTCACAAGAAATTACTTTGCTTTGTTATTTTCTCAAAACACGTGGAGCTTGTGCTAGTCTAGATAATGAAAAGTAATGGTATTAGCAGAGCTCTTTCTTATTAAAAACTCTAGATAAGACACGCACTTTGTAATAACTTAGAAATAATATGTTTTATACGTACACTTAAGTTAATAGAGTGATTCCAATTACGATAGCAAAGAAAATCACTATTAAAGTTTAAGCTAGGTTTAACTTTAGATTAGTTTTATAAGCTAGGCGTTAACTTCGGCTCTAAGAGATCTTATTTACTTAGAAAATCGAAGTGTCGGTACGAGTTTAACTCTTAGCTTAATACTAAGTACCTACCTGCCTTAATACCTATGCAATTAATTACAGTAAAATGTTTTTAATTATTATAGGTAAGTAGGTAGGTATGTTTTGTCAGTTTTGTTTTACTTTGTATGATGTCTTCCTAGCCAATTACGGCGGCCTGTCTCAACGGAGACGAGCCATATGCGCAGGACACATTATGCACAAGTGTGTGCGGAAACACAGGTGCACTCTATTCCTTCACTCTAGTGAATAGGTGTCTTCTTTACCTTCATGATACATCCTCGACCACATCAATATTTACCATCACGTGAAATTTTAAACAAGCAAAGTAGTAATGTTTAAGCATAGTAGTAAAAAAAACTCACAGTTAATCCGATGGGATTTTCAACTTTTAATGTAGCTAATATCCAACCTATCAAAACAGGTGAGATTTCCCGTTTATTTTCCACTAGCAGCGCCTCGCGGTTTCACCCGCGTAGTTCCCGTTCCCGTAGGAATTTCGGGATAAAAAGTAGCCTATGTCCTATTCCAGACTATAATCTATCTCTGTGCCAAATTTCATCCAGATCCGTTTTGCCGTTCTGGCGTGATAAAGGAACAAACATCCATCCATCTATCTATCCATCCATCCATCCATCTAAACTTTCACGTTTATAATATTAGTGAGATTTCATTAATTTTTGTTTGTTTTTTTTTGCCTAAATTTCAGATAACATTTCTTTTAGTGACTACTTACTACCCATAAAGTCTTGCATATAAAAAAGGCAAAAATATCAATGGTACTGTACCTAAAGATTGTAATTTTTTATAGCGCACCAAATATCAATTAAAGTAAATCGCTTGACCGGAATATGCGTCAATCATTTCGAATCGCCTGAGGTAATAACAACAACAATCAATCGGATAATAAATAACAATTTTAGATAATAACACATTTTTGCAACGAGCCCAAACATTGCGATCAAACTAATTGATAAAAAATACTTTCGATTGATAAATTTATGGTAGCATTCAATTTATAGTAATTTGAAAATATGTATTTGAGCTATGATTATTTACAAAATAGGCAACCTTAATTGAAATAGGCGGTTATTATATAATATTCGAAACAGGATTGAGTGTTTTCTTTGACAGGCAATGAAAAAACTATTACTGACCGACTTGGAATTCTTTTTTAAGTCTTCCGGGACAAATCCTTATCCCTCCCTCGGGGAAAAACACACAGCACACACAAACCATTTTTTTATACGTAAATACGTAAAAGAGTCATTAATTTATTCGCATGTTAGTTTAGTACCTAATGCTGTAAGCCTAACCATGGCAGACTAGAAATTGACTGAACCAGAGATTGACTGAAGACCAATGTACAAATTACCACCTAGTTTAATAGAAATAAAATTCATTCGTTTATCTAATTTGAAGTTGTTTTTTAAGTAATGTAATTTACATATTGTATTAAGTTTATCAGTCATCTAGTACACATAACAAAAGCTCTGCTTAGCTTGGGCCTAGATAATGCTGTGTGTATTGTCCAACAATTTTTTATTTTTTATTTGTCATATACAGATTTTCTGGAAAGGGCCAGCTTTTTTACCCATAGTCTGTCATTGCATGCATCGATGGATCAAGCCTTGTTATATTTTTATTATTCTCGTTCTCCGTGTACACTACATTTTAGAATGCGGCCCTCACTAAACAGAATGCAAGAGGTATTTCAAATGCGCAATCATGTTCGATACAATTTTTTAATCGCATTCTCTAGGGCCGGCACTTTCCATTGCGCTGGCGCAGGCTCGGGGCGCTACGCGTGAAATGCAACACAATGGGATTCCACGGGGAATAGGGCTGTCACGTAATCGTATAGAGGTAATCGCTAAATCAATTATAGCATTTGATTATTTTATAGCGCGAGGAGATATTGTGAGATAGTGTACTAAATTAAATACAAAATCCAAACTTGGAAAAACTCAACGCCAGGATGACTTCACTTAGTTAGTTTTAATGTAAGCGGTCTAAATTGATTACATTATATGTTTTTAAAAACGAAAATCCGTAAAAGCTGATCGTAAGTAAAACATAATTTTTTAACTTCCCTTGTTGGACAACTTAAAAAAAGCTCGCGGTAGTATATTGATAAAAATGTTTATATCAACCATATGAAAAGTGGCATCTATTAATTACATGTGGCTTTTAGAGCGGGAGGGGGTCTAGTCAAATCTCACCCAATCTCACGTGCGGGGTCTTGGCAAATATCGCGTATTTTTTTTCAGTTTTTAGCATTTGCTACTTATGGTTGTCCTTTTATGTTACGTGTGCTTCAAATTTGTTAAAGAAAATCGCTTACGATTTGCGGAAAATTACTTTTCTATAAGTTTTATTCTTTTTAAAACGCACAAAAAATTACAAACAAACTTGAATCTCGCGCCAACTTGGAATGAACCATTTTAAGTATTTCATTGTTCGATTTTGTCACTGTGATTCTAGACTGCGTTCTCAGAAGTCTTACATGCACAGATTACTTAACTTATTTACCTACATGAAAAAATAAAAGACTAAAAGAATAAAAGAAAAATCTCACGTGAGATTAGGGGGAAGGGTCGAACAAAATCTCACGACATCTCCCACCAAGGAGTCGAAAAGTCTCCAAAATCACCTCACGTAATAAATGGATGTCACTAAAGCACGATGTACCACAGATTGAATAAAAGCTTGTGCAGTTGTACGTCCAAATGTTTACGCGCACAGATAGCATCACTAAGAGGCGATTGGCCGCAATCAATCGATTGAAGATAGCGTATAGTGCCACCAATTTCTATAATCAGGAAATAAAGACAAAAGGAAAGAAAATTTGTTTAAGGCTGTGGTATGGGTCAAACTAGCGCCGCCACCTATTTTCTTTTTATTACGTTGAACAAAGGAAATTTTAAAAATCCATCGTACAGTTTGTGATACCTATTAATTATATGCTTGTTTTAATGCCTCTGTAATAGATTTACTCTATTTAGTTTAACCAGAAAATCGAAAATAGATATTGGTGGCCACCAAGGGCAACTTCGATATTCTGCCTAAACTTAATACAATAAAACTATTATTGAGGCAATAAAAAAAAGCTTATAACAGGTATCACAAACTCGCACAGTTTGCTGGATTTGTTGGTTGGATTTTTTTCGTAATACATTTTCATAACAATAAGATTACATAGGTGGCGGCGCCCGTTTGACCCATAGATACCACAGCCTTTATTAGCCACTGCTATCAAACAATGTTTCTTTCCTTTTCAAAAACTTAGCCATCATCCACTGATGATGGCTTAGAATTCGCTCCACCCAACTCTTCCTAAAAGATGGGATGGTGCAAATTCTAAAGCTACTTTGTAGTGTTAGTTTTTTATACTTTGTAAGGCCTATTCGGGAACGACTAGATGTGGCCGCAGTATTGTGCGTATCTCTTGTAACTCGTAAATAATACTTTGGGTGCCCACGACGCACATGGTGAAGTAGAGCTCCTCCTGGAATCCTGGCTCTAGGAACAGCTAAGTTGTTCATACTGTGATCACAATCGATGAAAAATTATTCAGGTCAGTCTGGCTTCTGATCTAAGTGATTAATTGCTTAGGTTTTGTCGCGGTGTAGATTCAAGATACCACTTTTGATATCAACAGAGATATCGTGGGTACTGTTCTGGTGAAGATAGCCGATAAATAAAAGCTCAGAAGTTTTTATAAGTTCGTAGCAGTAAATCGCGCCATCATGTAGCATATCGGTCAGGGTTCATATAAAGACAGTTTTCTCGCGACGACGACGACGTGCTGAACCGTCTCAATGTCACGAAACACTGTCAATAACCTACATGGACCTATATTTCTACACAGGCCAACTATACTGCCATATTTATCGCATGGTATTAAGGATGAATCGTTAAATGTTGGAAGACCCAAATCTCAGCAGCCGGGGCCCATGCGTACCTATTTGTTGCTGTTTCATTTGGTGAAGTAGCGCTGCGCTTTTTGTGACATTCTTGTCTATATATCTTAAGCAACAGCCTTTTTGAGACCACATTGACCGTAATTTTTAAATTTTCTCCGATTTTTCGTTGTTTTTTCCAACTAATATTCAGTAAGTACCTATAGATTTTTTTTAAATGAGTTAATTTTAATATTGTAAATAAAAGACGTATATTTTATATTCTGAATTACCCATATGTCAAAGTAGCCCCAAAATGTGACAAAGTAACCCGCAATGTCTAAGTAACCCCAGTTTACTTTACTATCCAAATGAAGCGGATAGCACGTTTGTATGGGGCTTAGGTGCTCGCAACTTTCTTAAGCGGTTTTGGTCTTTGTTACTAGGTTCATTTTAATCTAGAAAAATTAGTGCATTACCTACTTACACAATCCTCAAGCGATTATACTTAATTGATTAGAGAATTAAAAGTAACTTTCTATTTTAGTAGGTAACTCAAAATAACTCAGTGATGTTATCTAAACAGCACGGAAGCTTTTGTTTTATTTTGATAAAAATAATGTGACAGACTTTCAAATAAATAAAAATACTCAGCTCAACGATAACAATCGACGTCGTAACGGCACAGAATTATTCAACACCAAAATAAAACAAAACAACGTAACGATTACGCAACCAATAATTTATCAACACGATTCGGTGTCGAAAAAGATACCAATAGAGCACAATAACTCAAAACTGGTAGATTACTTTGAAATTCCAATATGTAAGCCAGTAAAGGTAGAGGTTACCTACTTGCAAAACGAATCGATATATACAGTAAATAAATACCCAAAACATAATAAGATCGAATGATCATCATCATCATCAGGCCTATAGTAGTCCACTGTTGGACATAGGCCTCCCCTAGTGAGCGCCATAGTGCCCTGTCTTCAGATCAAATGATGCTGCCGCTTATTCCCAGTAGTTCTGTGCTGTAATTCTGTGCATCAAAAAATATTAGAATTGCAAAAACTTAAGGCAATCAAATTCAGCATATGCCAAAATGACAGGAGACGTCAAAATGACAGAAAACGTCAAAACTGACATAAAACGTCAAAAACGACGGAAAATGTAAAAAAGGCAGTAAATGTCAAAAAATTACCGCAAATGTCAAAATTCCCAGTACAGAACTACATACAGCACAGACAGAACTACTGGGAATAAGCGGATGCTGCTATGCAATAGGCATGACAGATCTTGAAAAACGACTCATGCTTTAGAACGGACATGCTTTATACATTTACTGAATCCAAAATAAATAATACTGCTACAAAAAAAATGGATTTCGGAGAGAAAATAAAGCTTTTAAAATGGGAAGTATTCGTTTATAGCCGTGGGCACTGGGCAAAGCCTGAATAGGCATTTAATTTTAATGAAATAAAAATGTATTATATTTATTTCATTAAAATTAAATGCCTTCGAATTGTTAACAAAGGTAAACTGAGACTATTTATTTAAGATTTATGTGAATAAAACTTAAGTGAATTTCTCATTAATGACGTACCTACACCAAAATTACAAGCACAATAAGAAACATGAAGTTAAACCATAAGTGCATCCAAACGACGGGATTTCTAAAAACAACCATAGATAACATTCATTTGCGAGAGTAGCTATAGTTTTGTTGGAAACTACTAATTTCAATCTGGAGCGCAGTTGGCGCGTGCGCGTAAATCATTCGATTTAAAGTGAACTTTAACGCGATTACAACTCCGGCTGGAGTCGGATCGAATTACTGTTCTTTGGATAAAGATTATTTTACATAGACTATCATTCGAAAAAGCCCGCTGTTTTTATTTAAAATTGATATTTAACTGATGCAGTGAGATAGCCAGTGTTATTCATAACAGGCATCTAAAATTCTTAAAATTACTACTTAAAAAAACAGAAAACTGTTCAAAAGTGATAACTGTTGTTCACAAACATGAACATTATAAGGAAAAATTCATAGTAAAAAGAATTTTCATAAGTAGATAGGGCATATGAAGTTTATTCAATTCATTATGTAAGCTATCCGACATCTTACTTACTAGATTACAATGTAAAAATGTAGTCACTGGTACTCAAGTATCTACTAGCTATGCTATCCGCTTAAGATAATTATATAATTAAACTTGCTGTTGCTCGCGGTTTTGCACGCTTTTTTCAAGAAGCCTATGTCCGTCCCGAGATACCATTTACTTCCCTGCCAAATTTCATAGAGGTTCGTTTAGTCGTTTAAGTGTGAAAAGATAACAGACAGAGTTACTTTCGAATTTATAATATTAGTATGGATTTATTGCTTCACCATAACAATGGTATCGTCTTTGGTATCTTTGATGAAATAAACTAGAGATGGAAGGAAGAGTGTCAAAGGGGTTGAAAGTTTCAACCCCTTTCAACTTGAAACTATCAGGTATATTAATCTCTCCGTGCAAATAGCAGAGCACGCACTATCTAGAGTTTCTTTCACCTGGTGGACGATTCTGGGTCCATACCAGTGTTATAGTAAATTGATAGGTTAGTAGAATTCGCCCCTGGACTCCTGGACATGTTACTAATTCAAATTACATAAATATACCAGATTATCGTCTATAAGAGAAAAGTAAACCTAAGGGAGGCTTCACAACATTTAAACCGCCTTTCATCTGCACCAATTGCATGAGAATAGAAAGGTAATCAAATCCTCGCTCTATAGGAGTAGGTAGGTAGGTACAAACAACGGAATTATAATGCGGAATGATGGAGAACAGATCTGACCTGTACAGGGCTTGGAGTAAGAACAGCTGGCTATGGACGTCTATATAAGCAAGAACTCTAAAACCTGTTTTTTTTTTCAGTCTATTAGATGTCGCCCCAGGAATCCTTGTTGTTTTTCAAAAGTCAGCTATAAAATGGTAATAAAATAATTCTGCGTACGAAAGACTGCTGGAAGATACTGGGTGTGGCAAGCTAAGACAGGGGCCAATGGCGCTCATAAGGGGGTCATAAGGTTTATGTCTAGCAGTAGATTGTAAAGGCCGATGATAATGATGAAAAAAGTATGAACATTAACAGTATGAACGGTAATTAAATAAAAAAATAATGTTACACACACATACAGCATCATCTAGCCCCAAGCTAAGAGCTTGTGCTATGGGTACTAAATGACTGATGTACATGTGTGTGTATGTAATACAATTTACTGGTAGGTACTTGTTACGGCTACTATGACAATATAAGAAAAGACATAGGAAATGACATGGTCAATATAATCACGCGTTCTGTTGAAACTGTGTAGAGCAATTATTTCGAGAAATTAAATAAGGGTGAAGCGC
Source organism: Eupithecia exiguata (assembly GCA_947086465.1). Lineage (NCBI taxonomy): Eukaryota > Metazoa > Arthropoda > Insecta > Lepidoptera > Geometridae > Eupithecia > Eupithecia exiguata. Next base: position 5,309,185 of record OX352246.1, read on the forward strand.
AGGTTCAAATCCTGCCGAAATCGAAAGTTTTAGGGAACTTATTCAATTTTGACTGTACTTAGAGATTACCCAAAGAGCGAGGGCTTACGCACTATAATACAAAAACCTTAGAAATATTTCGAGTTTCAGTGGGTTTTTTTTCTGAAACTCGAAATTCAGTCGTAGTTGATGTAGTTATGTTCTTTGTAATTTTCATTACTATTTGACTATTATAACAACCTTGTAGATGTTAAATAAATAAATCTAAATCAAGACTGTTTATTTCACTGACAGATTATGTCCAAGTATGTTCTTCTATCTCTGCGAACCGAACTTTTCATTATTCTACGTTCGTTTCAATTCATCGAGCAATAATCACAGACGTTACGAGACGATCGCAATTTCGCAATATGAAAGTCATTTATGTATCAAGAAGAATGGAATTGAACTGAACATTATTTCGTGTTTTGATTATTTGAATTAGCAGCGCTTACCTTTTGTCATTCATTTCTGTTATTGCTTCATCATCAGCCTATATTAATCCACAACTAGACATAGGCCTCCCCTAATGAACGCCATAGCGCCATAGTGCTGTTATTACTTAGTTTGTGTATTTATATTTGATTGAATACGATTGCTCACCACTGTTACATCATATTGCTTCAACATCTATTTATTTTCTTTATATTGTAAATTGTTTTTCATGCCCCCATCTCGGAAAGACTATTTTTGCTCTTCGATATCAGAGTGTTAAAGCCGTTTTTATCCTCTAGCGGATAAAAATGGCTTTTACACTCAGATATCGAAGAGCAAAAATACTCTTTCCTCACTGAGGTGGGATGAAAAGTTCGTGTTGCACTCGAGTGCAAAGATTTTTTAGCCCGTGCTTTTTTGATTCCCTTGCTAACGCTCAGGAATCTAATTATTGAATTTTATCAATTTAGAATCCTTCGCTTGCTCGGTCATCAAAATTAAGCACGCGGTTAAAAAACAACTTTGCACTCTTGTATAACAAATAACTACTAAGCGACTATTTGCCCGCATCAGGAGTACATATACCTAATTGGGACGCCTTTCTACCAGTTTTTTTCAGTCACTAGGTATTTGTGTTATCCTACAGACCGATTACATAATGAAGAATTTTCGTAATGTCAAAGAATTAGTCTACCAGACTGAAAAAATGGTGCTTTTAGTTAAAATTATATGGCAGTTATGGCATAGACCTATTATCCTATATAGCTACTATTAGTGCGTTTTATCCTATATAGTTACTATGAGTGCGTTTAGTCCTACGAAAAACGATGTTAAGTGTATCATTTTGTAAAAGATTAATAACAATTTCATATAGGTAACTCCCATCTCCAATCGCTAGTGTTGGCCCAACACTCCACGGGACACAACGCATCAATTAATCAATTCTCGGAGATTATCGATAACAATCACGACATTTCATTTAGCTTCGCTGGAAACATCGATAAGTGCTTTCTAACGCCTCTCTAGGCTATCAAATATCAAAATGTGGGAACGGGTCACAGGTCGACTATTTGCTCCCGTGCGAAGCAAAGGCAACCCTAATCTCATTGATGTATTGCTATTAACGAGTAAGGATGTCACGTTACAGTTTCTAGATCACGATTTCACAGTAAGATTGATTTAAAAAATTCGCTCGATAAAATGCTGTACATGTTTGTCTCGCGTGTTAGACGGTACGATGATAAATTCTATAGATATGGTAATTAATCGATGTATACCTACGCAAACACGATCTTCGTGCGTATATGATCTACTTATCAATTAAGGCATGCAATAAGGAAGAAACCATAATTTCATGCGCTTCAAATATATTTAGTTGACATTTATCATAAAACTATTATAAAAAATGTTTTTTGACAGTTTAGTCAATTCAGAGACAACCCTATCAGTAACAAATGAAGATAGCACAGAAACAAATGAGGCTGTAAATTGGAGTCGATAAATATACATTTAATCGACAACATTACTCATAGAGATTTTACCCCACGCCTATTGTAACCATTCATAGAAAACGCAACCGGTGGAAACCTACGAGTTAGTGGTCGACGAAGAAAATGTTTTCCAATGGGGTTTTCTATCGAAACTACCCAGGTAACCTAACTATAATAACAGTCTTGTAATAGTGCTTTGAGGTTTGCCGTAGAGTTGTGGAATTCGAAAACTTTCTCCTGTGTGCGATTTTTATAAGCCACAGATAGGTACGGTCACAGCCGAAAACACTGACTTATTTTTAAAATAGCAAACGCTTCGTAACATCTAAAAAAACATTAAGGAGATTGGCTTTGCCCAGTTATTCGTAGACTGTAGTAGTTGCATCAGTAGTTTCTTCTCCTTTTTACTGCCAAAAAATCAGATTTCTGAAAATCGCTAATCAAGCATTGTTTGATCTTGGGGACGCTTCTTACTGGTATTGATATGGATCAGTCGAGCTACCTGTAGATTGTTTGCAACAATCTGCAATTGGTTCAATTGTAAATTGTTTCAATTTCAATTCAATTTTTTTTCAAAGCTCAATTGTTTCAATTGTAAATACTAGTTTTAATTTAATTATATTATGTGATTGTAATTTTCTTCGTTAATAAAGTACCTACCTAGTTAGGATTGATTTGTTCAAAATTTTGTATTTCTAAATTAGGTGGTGAACCTTTCCCAAAGCTTTTCGCCTGTGTGTAGGGGCACTAATCCCTCCTGTTGTATCATTTCGGACTTTAGATACTTCATTGTAGAAAGAATGTAGGTTAACTTTGATGGAAGAAATAAATCTTTTTTTTCATATTTTATAAGAACAGGTAGCCAAGCCATCTCTTATTATCTTAAATAATCTGTAAGAATCTCGCAACATGCAATAGAATAGACATAACGACCCCGCAAATCTTTCCAACAGATAACCTAGCACCGCTTCTTATTAAATCACTCTAGTAACTTGGAGCTAATCTGTATCCCTGAGGCGTCTGTTAATAACTTGAACCACAGATGATATAATAATTATTAGTGCCACAATATAACTAGCAAGAAACAGTAGTTTAACTAATTTATATTATAATAGGTACTCATTAAATTTTTCGTTTAACCTAAGGGTCTACTTATGACTGAAGAATCTTGGCTAGCATTTCATGAATTTGAACAAAGAATCACCCTTTTTGCGACATCATTATTTCTGGTCAGTTTATTCTGGAAAGTTGCACAAATGTATTTAAGAATAGAAACGAAATACAAAAATAGATAAGCATTAAAACCGTTCAAGTCACTTTTAAAATTACAATTCCTGTCTGTTTCCACAGAGCACATATAAAACTGATACTGATGAGCGTTGCATTTGTTTACTATTTATAACAACAGAAGCCTGAAAAAAGTATATTGTATATAATTATGTACTATTATCATAAGTACCTATTGCTATAGTTTAGTGTTAGTTTTTTTTCTTATACCCAGGTGCTATGTTTGAAGCACGCCTTTTGTTGATGTTGACCCTATGTGGTTGGCAGGCAGAAAATGCCCACCATTTGTATACTTTTGTGTAATTGTGTGCAATAAAGAATTAAATATTAATAATAATAACGAGAGGAAAGAGAACCCTTCGTCCAGCACTAGGAAAAAATGGGCTGGTGGCACTACGTCCAGCACTAGGAAAAAATGAGCTGTTGGCACTACGTCTAGCACTAGGAAAAAATGGGCTGTTGGCACTACTGAACCACCAACCATGCCGTGCCCGAACTGTTGCAACAGACGCATCCGAGCTCGTAAAGTTTCGAAATGAGACGTAAACAGAAATAAACCGAGCAACAAAGGGAGGGAATAGGCGATGCAGAAATAGGCCGGTGTACTTCCTAGTGGATCCGAGAAGGCAGCCCTAAATAACCATTCAACGTAAAAGCGCTCTCTCACCGCGAGCAGTCGCCTGTAATGTAACAGCTCAGATTCGAACATTACACCAGTGAAGGAGTAGAATCGAGCATTCGCCAGAAATGTAACAGCTCAGATTTGAGCATTACACCAGTGAAGGAGGAGAATCGAGCATTTGCCCGAAATGTAGCAGTTCAGATTTGAGCATTACACCAGGGAAGGAGGAGAATCGAGCATTCGCCAGAAATGTAACAACCCAACCAGATTAACTTAATCAAGTACAAATGGAATCAATAAATAGAATCAAGAAAGTACAAAGGGTGGCCTTATCGCTTTGAGCGATCACTTCCAGGCAACCTTGGGATGGACTGGACTTAAGAGAATAATAAAAATGTCAGACGAAGCGGCGATCAATTTACATTGCAGGTAAATGCTTGCGGTGAGGGATACGCTTTATTGTTACAATTTGGATAAGTCGTGTAGTTAAAGAATGGGATCGAAGGTTACAGCCACGCGCCGACAGTGACTATATCATAATTTGATCAAAGGTGATCTAAGCAAGACAGCATGCCGTCCCACTATTATTTTTAATCCCATTCTTTATCTAGACGCCTTATAAGTAAAATAATAATTGTAAAAATAACTGCTCTACTACAGTATTATTCTCACTATCAAATCTTATTGCCTCAGATAGCATGCCGTCCCACTATTATTTCTAAGCAAGTAGGCAGTGAAAAAGAATGAAAAAAAAAATTTAAATATCGAATCCTATTGCTCGTCAGACACGAAGACAGGACTATAACGTTCTCTATACTCACAAACGAATCTTGGAACGCTACATTACAGACGAATGCTCCCAATGAGGAACCACCTTTATATCCATCACTATGGGTTTCGCGTGTTTAAGTTTAATATTTCCGCGAAAACTGGACTCGGTGATAGTAAACTGAGTTTTATTGTGGGTATACCAACAAAGCAGCGACGGAAGCTGGTGGATGCGCTTAGATTTTTATTTTAAGGATGAGATTATTAATATGATAAGATGAGATTATTTTATCTGGTTATCACAAAAGATTACTTAAAACATACAATGATAAGAAAGAATTACAAAAAATGTGACACCAAAACGGCTACCACAGTCTGCGCTGCAGAAGCTCGGGTAGCAACTGCTGTGCCGGTTTTCCATTGCAACCTATTTATTTTCATTTATTGGTAAGGAATTAATAGGACGCATTACTGCTATTTCTCTTCTCAAAATAAATAACGTCGAAATCTTCGTCATTTGCATTCGCATCATAAATAACGAAGAAATTGGAACAGATCTAATAGCAATTGGTGGAAGAGCAATAAATATTAGATAAAGCTTTAACTCCGAGGCTAATACCCATCACTGTCTCATTATAAAACAAAGGTCCCGGACGTGTCTGTCTGTCTGAACACGATAAACTCAAATACGACCGAATGAATTTTCATACGATTTTTACCAAAATGGACGGATTTTTTCAAGAGGAAGGTAAAAACCATAAACAACAAAAATTTACAAACCGATTATTACGTTTATAGCTTCTAGCTATGGTCCGGGATTCTAACCCCGCTGTATGTCACTTCGCCTAAGAAAACTAAAAAAAACACGGATTATGTAGAAATATATTTATGATAAAACCGCATCTTAATCGGATAAGCAACAAACGCACAGAAAAACAGACAAACATACAAAAATTCTAACAATCACTGTTTTGGGTACTATTTGCGTTGATAAAGGTCCCAATAATATTTTTTCTCATATATCTTCCATGTACAGACAGCGATCCGTTACATTTTTATTTTATGTATAGATTATGTCGAGGAAAAATCATGCCGACAGTTATATCATAGACGTGTAGTTATATCTTATGGAATAATTCCTCTTTAAAATACCCCTGCGACTGCTCTGCCAGGTGTGCGAAGCCGGGTCGGTTTGCCAGTTATAGGCACTAGTAATTGTGTCGTAACATATTGATTTAAAACTGCACTTACGCGAATATCCTCCGCTGAGCACTTACCTGTAAAACAGAGCGTTTTCATAAATAAACATTGATTTATGTAAATGAGCACGTGAAGGTGTAGGGGCTTTAAATATAGACGACTGGACCGGCACGATTATCTATATGCCATCGCCGGAAGAGATATCGTATGATTGGGTTTAGTCTGTCCAAAAAGCGTTAACAATAAAATAAAGTTAAAAACTAAAACCCGACTACGTAAAAGTTATAAACAAGCGTTCAAAGATGTTCCGAATATATATTAGCGATTGAATATTATCCATCGTTGCATTTTCATACTCGGTAGTCGGAGGCCTTTGTAGGTACATACAGAACTCCTAGCTTGGGGCCTCCGACTACCGAGTATGAAAATGCAACGATGGATAATATTCAATCGCTAATATATATTCGGAACATCTTTGAACGCTTGTTTATAACTTTTACGTAGTCGGGTTTTAGTTTTTAACTTTATTTTATTTGCCTCTTTTTAGTTATGTAGTAGCTACCAACCTGTGAAACTTTAGTACCATAAGTCCGCGGTTTCTGAGGCGTTTTTCCGGACTTAAAATTAGTCAATATCCTCTCCATAATCCTTGACTGCCTAGTTTGTTCAGCGGTAAATCCCGAGTTGGGCTAAAATTGTACCTAATTGATATTTCACTATCAAGATAAAACCACAGTAGCAGCTAGTAGTGATATAGGTACCCCCATGCCATCGGATTATGAGAGTGAGGGAATAGAGAGTGCACCTGTGTGGATAGTCTCCGATTGGGGGGCTCCCCCCCCCCAACCCCCCCTTTCTGTCTTACAGGGACGACGCCCTCTTAAGTCTCCCGATTGCTAGTTGATCTGTGTTCGCTAACATACTGCCTGTTGTAAATGTAAGTTGACATGTCCCAAGTAAATATTTTCTTTCGACCCCCGGCTTCGTTTCTTAACGTGTTTAGTGTTGTTTACTACTAAATCCTCCTATAGCCAGATATACCTAAATCTGTTTTGCTTTCTCCTGCAGCTTTCCCCTTGTCATTTTATATCTATAGTTTCTCAAGTAAAACAATATTAGTATCACACAATTTTACTAGCACATTCACTCTTTATTATAAATAAGTCTAGTACTTATGTTTGAAATTATAGTACGATTTGCGGTATTTACTAGTATTTTTCGATTGTGGTTGCCTTGTAAGGTGCTCGATGTTCCTCAATCTTCCATATTATGTTTTCTATTTCAACCGCACACAATTTATTACATTTTACATGCTATAGCTTAAAGGAGGACGCGCAATGAAACGGCCACAACCCAAAACCCATCCACAAGATCACACACCGCATACTCGTAGCACTGGAAAAACTTTTAGTTTATCAAAATCGCAGTTGGAGAAAGGTTCCAGTGATGCCGCAGCGCAAACCGCGTTGCGGCATCACTGGAATCACTGTTGTTCCAGACGTTCTGATGACTCTTTCATCAATATGCCTCAAAGGATATGGAGTAAGGTTCAGGTGATGTCGTAACGATTCACCATCGCAACTCGCTGATGTGTCCCACGAATGATTGTTTGTTCAGTCACAAATTATAGAATTTCAAATATTTTTATCCAGTTTCGGGTTCATATTAAATATCTGATATGATATAAAATTATCAGATTTTGTTTTCCTTCATCTCTTGTTTGAAATATTTACATTTACATTGACAAAATAGAATGACGTATCGGTCATATTTGATAGGCATAGAGTTGATGAAAATAGGTCGTAGGTATTGTAATATTTCTCTATGGGGCCTGCGGCCTGCGGCTACGTAAACTTTATTACGCGTTTTGTAGGCTTATTCGGGGGCGGAGCCCCAAATCCTATAGCCTATAACCATCTGGGTATTGAGACGAATCAGTCGATACATAATTTGTTGAAATCGAACCAGTAGTTTCAGCGCTACGTGGGAACAAAGAAATTGGCCACATACATACAAACATACAAACATACAAATATACAAACATACAAACATACAAACATACAAACATAGGGTGCTAACCTCATAACCCTCCCCTGTCGGTAGTCGGGTAAAAATAGCTAACTACGAAAGAGTCAATGTAATGAGATCTCATTATCATGTCAATTTACCATCTATGGTAAATTGACATGATTGAATAGTGAATATTGGTGAATAATATTTATTTATTTATGTATCTAAGTAGTTAATTATTAAAATGTTGTGTAGGTACATCTAGTTAATGCGTTAATTAGTTTATCTTTAGTACACCCCCTGCCTTTCTTAAATTCACATAATTCTTTACATTCAAAGGTTGCCTGGAAGAGATCGCTTCTAAGCCCATTGTCCTTGTCTCATGTAGTGTCTTTTTGTAATGTTCTTTTTCTGGTGTGCAATAGTGTTTTTGTATGGTATTGTATTATTGGAAAACAAGCACCTGGTCTATCTGTTGTGATATACTAGTTACATATACTTGTAGCATAATTAGTAGATTTTGTTATTAGTATTATATTCACTGTAGGTTTCTAGAATGTATCTTGCTCTGTTTATTCTGTTAAATAAGGTTTTTGTTTGAACTGTCCAGCTTTATTATTTTATTTCTATTTTGGGTACCTATATTTTTTTTTGTTCTGTATACCTACCTAAGCTTTTTGTTTTTAATTTCTTTGTTCTATGTTATACCTACATACTAATAATCTTCACACCCGATACATCTGTCATCTATCTACCTAAGTAACATCTCAATTTTGTATTTTACCACCTTATATGTGTACGTCTGTACTGTTCTTGTTGAGTCAAATTAATGTATCTTTATCTAGTTTCTAGAAAAATGCAGTTAAGTCCAGACAAGGACCAAAACCATTAAACAGTCAACTGTACAAAACCTGTTTTAAGAGCAGGACTATTCGAGACAATTACAGCCGGTTTTTCATCAGCTTGTTATTTTTGATAATAGTATAAACACATCGTTGACGAGAGCAGGGTAGACAATTTGTCAGCAAATGACAAAAATTTGACAAACACACGATGTGACAAGCAAATGAAAAATCGACTGTAAGTTTATTAAAAAAACCTTTTATAACGTTGGCCTGGCCGTATCGAAGGTAAAACTCTACCTAGCCATCTAAATATTTATAAATAAATAAATAACGCAGGTGCAGTTTAAAAAAACCCAAAGGCACCATGCACACGATTCCAATTAATCATTGTTGCGTTAACCCATAGATACACTCGACCCAGATACGTGTATTATGTTTAAAAACATCAAACCCATTGATGTGTAGCAGGCGCTTTATCTTCCGCCTGCAGTGGCTGTTCATTTACAATTCTAATTAGATATTTTTGCTTATTTATGCTGATGGGACTATTGAAGACCCCAATTTGTTAAGAGATCATAAATGATGTGAATTCTACATTTACTGTGTATTTTTGTGGAATACTGCGAAAAGAGAAACAGAAAAGCAACAAGGTTCAGCTTAATCGAGTTTAAACATTGATTTTGATCTCGGTTTACTTCAAACCGATTTCGCCAGCTACATTTGGATCGCGTTTACGGAAACAAAATTTACATCTACTAAAGAAAGTATGAATAAAAATTTAAATAAGTTCAGCTTAATCCGGATCAACTTTATATTTAATAATAACAGAGGTTCCTTAATATTTTTTTTAGAGAATGAAGAAAATTTTATTATTAATTTCTTTACCTGGGGAGTAATTTTGAAATTATTCAAAACTCCTAGCTTATTGTAAGCATCAAATTGCAATAATTGAGAGGTAGATCCTGTATAAAACGCCTCGAGGAAATCTCTATCATTTAAAATCTGTCTGTACACCATCAAACCGTATTGATGACTTTAATTAAACCGTAACTGAATTCATAAGTGTTACACTCGGCTGATATCACAGCAGCTTCCGTCTCTGTCCTTCACCCCGAGAAGGAAAGAGTGGGAAGTGATTTTGCAATAAATCAGGAGGGTTCGTTATGCATAAAGGTAAGCCCTCGGCGATATGATAAACTGAAGTTGAAATGATTTGTGAACAGTAGGGCCTTCTGTTTAATAGGATCGAATAATGATAGATCCTCGCATTTAGAAGCAGAACCTAAGACCACTAACTTTATTTCATTTCGTTGTATTAAGTAATATTAATACGATTAGTAAGATTTATTAATTTCTAAGTAATATTAGTCATCTAGTAGGTACCTACCTACCGACCGATGATGGGTCGGTACTAGATGACTGATACGATGACTTAGCAGAGCTTGTATGGTAAAAAAAACTCTGCATAGCTTCGGGCTAGATGATGCTGTGTGGATTGTCCAGCATTATTTATTTATTTGATATTTGATGATTGGGTAGATGGAACTCATTGTTGCATGTCACAACACGCCAAGATAGGCAGAGGTCAACAAAGTGAAGGGTAATTTTTTCCCATTGACGTAAGAACCCTAAAAAAATTATCACTGTACAAAACAGAATAAATATTTGTCACCGCTCACGCTCGCAAACGGAGACTTTGCTGCTCAAACAGTTCAACAGTGACCAAAATCGGTTTTTGAAAAGCCGAAAAAAATTTGGCTTATGTGGAATAAAGGATATTATTCAACTTGTTGAAAAAAGGAATTTGAATTCGTGGTATAAGCTATTGATACTCTATGGACAGCACCGAATAAAGAAAAAAACTACGCTATCTGCTCCATGCGCTGCTGCGCTCTGCGCTTTCTGACGGAAGGCATCTTTAAAAATAATGGGAGATTATTTTTAACAACAGGTACATGAACTTATATGGGAGTTGCATCTCTGTAAGCTGCACTCGTTTTATCTTATAGAAGGGAAGGAAAAAAGGAGCCACGAAAAAAGGAGAAGTAAGAGAAAAAGAGGTTTATAGCATTAATGTTGACTAAAACACGTTTTTGACGTTCGACCTCAAAAAATTACAATTTTTTTTTCACTAGTCATGTTTTTTGTGTCGAGCCTTTTAAATCCCTTGCTCAGCGGTTTACATTAGAGCCACTCGCTACGCTCGTGACTACTCTATACTGCTTCGCTAGATCGGGATTTAATACCGGCACATTCAACAAAAAAGTTTTGCTTACTTGTTCAACAAATAACTATTAATTAGCTTTCTTATTGCAGGAATCGCTTCTAGACTACCGAGAGACATACAGGAAAATAAAAAAAGAGTCGATATTATGGATCTCCAAAAGAATGTATCGCAATTGACTGCACATTGCATTCCAATGGCACGCACTACGTTCACGTGGCCATTAGATATAATATGGCATGCCATTAGATATAGTACAGCGTGTCGAAACCTCACGTAACTGGAGATTGATCACCGTTGCACCTCCCGGCCACACCTGTAGGGCTGCCAGGTGACAAGTTCAAGCTATTTAAAACTGCTAAACAAGTCTTTTCTGATTATTTTTGTACAAATACTCGTGTCATTTACAACTCGTATAGCTTCGAAATAGTTTCACATTTTGGCCCAACAATGCAATGTTCCAAAAAACAAGCAGGTACCCATTGAAACCATAAAACCTTCATAGATTATTTTACTATAGACTAGCCCTACCAGGTAATCCTAACCTCGTAGGTCTTCACCCCAAAGGTTCTCTCTCGTCAACATGTCTCTCAAATGCGCAGAGTCATATATACCAGAGTCTCCCGTTCGTTTTATTTCACTGCACGTCAATACTCCCGTTTTTTGCAACGTCAGTAAATGGGAAGAAGTGCAAAAGCTTTTACGTTGTGGAATTCAAAATACAGCATTGCCATTTGCCTGTTTAGATTAGAGCAAGACAGTAGATAAAGGCATTCAATACCCAGCCTCGTGGTACAGAGGAACATGTGAGTCTTGGACCACATAAGTGTCAAGTGTCGAAAGTTGGGTCATTCACAGCCCTGCTTACACCTTCCGTTATCAAATCAAGAGTAATGGACTAATAGACACGCGTGTTACCGCTTTTGTAATCACATGTAATACACATTACAGACGAGGTAACGAAATTATAGACCGTGTAGCAACTGCCGAAAAGGGCTTTATGTTGATGATGAAAGACAATGTGTAAGGTGTCGAAATATTAGGAACCTAACGATGTCGTTGTAGAAACAAAATGTATGAATTATGCCAAAAGAAAAAACAGTGGAAACACCAGCTACATTTTTCAAATATATATTCTCAAATGATGGAAAAACTAAACTTTCTTTTGTTGCGCGCGAACAACACCAAAATGACTGAACAGATGCACTGATTTTTTTTTCAAAGATGTGATCTAGACATTTATTAACATCATGATTTATATATTTATTTAAAGGACTCCCAACAGAAAAATCACATAACATGAAATATTACATAGCAAATTGTTCTTAAGGTCTAGTGTTCTTCTGATAAAAGGGTATCAAAGCGTGTGTAAATGATGGGTCAACTAAACTTACGCTTACATTAACATTACATATGATAAGGCTAGGCTACTACATACCCCAACCGGGGAGCAGCGGTAGCGAACTGGGCTGCAGCTGCTGGTCTTGTCCTTTTAAATCGAGGTTCAGTGAGTACATGTGTGAGGTGGCAAGGAGAATCGATAGTCGATGTCACCTTTGCCACCCCTGCTGTCGCAGCACGCACCCTTAACTGGCGGGTGCTTGAAAATGAGGAGACCATGTCAGACCACCGGTACATCAGGTTTGAAATCTGCTCCTCTCTAGGTCTTCGAGAAGTATCCACATCAGCTGTACGCTCAAATGTTTTTCCACGATGGTCCTGGAAGCGTTTTAGCAGAGAACAGGCTGAGGAAGCGGCTATTGTACAGAGTTGGTGCCCAGTCCCGACGTCGCTCCAGGGAGTTGACGCGCTGGCAGAACATCTGCGCAAAACTCTCACTGCAGTGTGTGACGCAGCTATGCCACGGGTGCATAAGCTACCAGAGAGAAAACAGGTGTACTGGTGGTCAGACGACGTTGCCTCTCTCCGGTCCACCTGCAATACCTCACGCCGAGCATACGCGCGATGTCGCAGAAGGCTACATTCTGAGGATGAGGTAAGACAACTCTACGAGGATTACCGCCAAGCTAAGAAAACGCTACAGATAGCTATCTTTAAAGCTAAAAAAGAAGCCTGGCAGGAATTTCTGGAGGAACTCGATAGTGACCCGTGGGGGCGCCCATATCGCACTGTGAGGAAAAAGCTGTGCAACCGGGCACCTCCTACTGAATCATTTGAGCCTCATCTGCTCGAACGCGTAATAACAGGCCTTTTTCCTGAGTGTCCGCCGTATGAACCTCCCTCTATGGCGATATCAGAGCCTATGGAGCGTGCTGACATGGAAATCCCTCCTATCACTGAGGGAGAGTTTGGCGGTGCAATCCTACATCTAAGGGCGAAAAAAACCGCCCCTGGACCGGACGGTGTGCCTGGCCGTGTCTTGGCACGTGCCCTTAAGCATTTAGGGAATCGAACTAAGGAGCTGTTTAACACGTGCCTTGAAGCAGGTCAGTTTCCCAAAGTGTGGAAAGACGGCCGCCTTTGCCTTCTTCGGAAGGAGGGACGTCCTCCAGATTCTCCTTCTGGTTACAGACCGATTATTTTGCTCGACGAGATGGGTAAACTTCTCGAGCGCGTAGTAGCTGCCCGTATAGTTGAGCACTTGGCTCTCGAGGGTCCCAATTTATCGGAGGAGCAATATGGCTTTAGGGCCGGACGCTCCACCATTGATGCTCTTCTGCGACTCAAAAACATCACACAGGAAGCCGTTGCACAAGGGGAACGTGCTCTGGCGGTATCATTAGATATCGCCAACGCCTTCAACAGTCTCCCCTACGCATGCATCGATGAGGCACTGCGTTTTCACGCAGTGCCACTCTACCTCCGACGGTTTGTAGAACACTACCTAAGGGAACGAGACGTGCTCTACATTGACAAGTTTGGTACAGTCTGTGCCAGGCGCATGACTACCGGTGTTCCACAGGGGTCAGTGATGGGACCCTTACTCTGGAATATCGGTTACGATTGGGTCCTTCGCGGTTCTTTGCTTCCCCGGACACACGTTATCTGCTATGCTGATGATACTCTGTTCATCGCCCGGGGACGCAGTTATGAAGAAGTTGCACATCTAGCCTCAGTGGGTTCAACCCTGCTGGTTGGCCGTATTCAACTCTTGGGGCTGAAAGTGGCTCTAGAAAAAACAGAGGCCCTCCTATTCTATGGGAGAGGTGGTAAGCCACCAACTGGTGCCTATATTATGGTGGACGGCGTGCGGATCATGCTAACGACCCGCATGAGATATCTGGGACTTACGCTGGATAGAGCTTGGAAATTTACTGAGCACTTCCAGCTGTTGACCCCCAAGATACAAAGCGCGGCTGGATCTCTCGCTCGCCTGTTACCCAATCTTGGCGGACCCAGAACATCCTGCCGCCGTCTATTTACAGGGGTTATACGCTCCATGGCCCTATATGGAGCGCCTGTTTGGGCGGACGCTCTAACAGCCAAAAACAGGGCTCTTCTGCGAAGACCGCAGAGATTAATGTCGATTCGTACAATACGTGGCTACCGCACTGTGTCGTACGGGGCAGCCTGTACGCTCGCGGGATCTCTACCCTGGGATCGAGAAGGAAAGGTGCTTGCAAAGTTGCACGAGCATAAAAAGGAGGAACAGGCGCAAGGGCACCGTCTGGCGCCTCAGGAAATCCAGTACGCGAGGGAACAAGCTAGGGAGACTGCTATCCAAGAGTGGGCCGAAGAACTAGAGCTCGCTCGCTATGGCCGGTGGACTATTGACGCCTTACGTCCAGTCCTGAGAGAATGGCTGCACCGGGAACACGGTGCCCTTACATTTCGATTGGTGCAGGTACTGACTGGACATGGTTGTTTTGGACGGTACCTACACCGCGTTGCTAAAAGAGAGGCAACTCCTGCCTGTCATCACTGCAGCGCCCCCGAGGATACAGCTCTACATACCCTTGAGGAGTGTAGTGCTTGGTCGTCCCAGCGTCAGGCGCTGGAGAGAGTAGTTGGTCAGGACCTCTCGCTGCCGAGCTTAGTGAATGCTATGCTTAACAGTGAGAGGGCCTGGGAAGCTGTAGTTATCTTCTGCGAAGATGTCGTCTCGCAGAAGGAAACAGCGGAGCGAATCAGGGAGGAAAACCCTCAAGCTGAGCCGCTCCGCCGGCGGAGGACCGGAAGAAGGCGACGGCAATTTCATCGCCTTCTTCCGCTTGATGGAGACCAGCTGGGTGATGGTACGAGGAGAACCACCCCAGCATTGCACAGGTCTCCAACAGGGAGGGACGCCCTAAATACTCCGGGACATGCCTCGCCTTTTCAAAGGAGAACTAGAAGGATCCGTCCAAGACGGATGATCACCGACAGGGTAGCGGTCGAATCCGACCGGGACCCCGCAACCCTGTCAAGTGCTAGTGCGCCGTCGAACGAATCGTCTGGTGACGAGTGGTTTGACGACGCTCTGGCACTAAGGTGAGAGAGGAAGTATCGATGGGTTTTTAGTTGGTATGCCACTAGCTGCTAACACTTTGTTAGCAGCTCAGTGGAGAGCCCAACATACCCCTCCAGCCCTCCTCAGGCTGGAGGTAATGCGAAAACCGCATTTTCCCATCGTAAAAAAAAAAAAAAAAAAAAAAAAAAAGGCTACTACATACCCCACAGAGAAACAAAGAATCTGCAAGTTAAACCAAGTTATACAATAAAAGCTTTTAACATAGTGACGTAACTCAAACAAGACATACTTTGTAGTACTATTTATGAAAAGAAACTAAGAAACCAACTAAACACTAAGAGAAACTTTAACGTAGGTAAACTAAAGAGAGCCTAGAACAAGCCTTTCTTTAGCAGTCCACAAAGAGCCTTTACAGTTGAATGCATAAATGCAGTGTTTCAGTAACGAACAATGAGCGATTGTCGGTCTGTTGGTCAGTCAGTTGACGGTAGCGATTTCAAGTGAAGCTGACCGGAGTTTGAGGCTAGGTCACTCAAAAACCCACCACTGTTAATATTTATTTATTTATCCATACAACCATACCTGTCCCTTTAAAACCTTGGATCACGCCAAGCCTTATACGCTTTAAAATACATTCCATATCCAAAACAAAAATAAGGAGAAAAACAGGGATTAAAAACAGTTACGCTTCTTTTTAGGTTACATAATGATCGGCTTGCATAATCTCTTGTCTTCCTAATTCATATAACGCATGATAAAATTTGATACCGAAGATTAAACGATGGACTGACCTATCTGTTAACAACTCCGCATAATAGCATCTGCGCCACTTGACTGTCCGCGGGGTCATTGTCCTCGCGCATTGTTCCGCAAGTGCAGTCGCGAGCTGCAACTAGTCAAGGCCCTGACTACTGGGCAACCACTTCGTTTATTTCGATATTTCGAGTGGTAGTCGTCGACTCAAATTTAGTAGAGATTCGTCTGCTGCGTTTCAATTTATTAAATAAGATGTATCGGAGTCAGGGAGCAGCTATGTCAGAAGCCGGGAGGTGAAGATGACGGATGGACCTGCTATTTATACCGTGTTATTAATGTCTTGGGAAATGTCTGCTAATTGTGCACTCATTTTGCTTTTAGATGGTTCAGGAAATCCTCAATAGGTAGCTAATGAAGAGTTTGACGAGCTACGTATAAAAACAGGGAAATATATGATACGAATTGTAAAAAAAAATTCTGGACGATTCACACAGCATTATCTAGCTTCAAGCTAAGCAGAGCTTGTGTTATGGGGACTAGATAACTGATAAACATAACAGAATACATTACATAAACAGATATTTTTTATTATACATAGAAAACGACCAGAACACCCTAAACAAATATTTGCAGATCGTACAAATATTTGACCCGAGGTGGAAATCGAACCCGAAACCTCCTGCACCGCAGGCAGAACTTCGCCCACCGCGCCACAGAGGTCGTCAATGAGGGAAAAGTAAGTGATATGAATTAGGTAGAAGAAATTACACGGATGCCTGATTGAAAAAATGGTTTAATTTATGTCTACTAAAAAGATCTAACAAAACTCCTAATACAGTCTACAGGTGATCGGAATGATGGCTTTTATTTCGGTCAACGAATTAACATTGCCATTCAACGTGGCAATGCTACCAGCATTCTGGGCACTTTGCCTTCTGGTGACGGCTTAGATTCTTAGAAAATAGATTTAAGTGTAAATATTAGTACCTAGTAATGTAATAAGTACAATAAATGTGTTGGAATAAAAAAAATGTCTACTAAAAATATCTATCTATGGAATGTATTGTATTAAGTAAACTTATCAGAGTTATCGGTTATCTAGTCCCAGTTATACTAATTCTCTTAATTTGGGGCTAATGATTGTGGGTGTGAATTGTCCACCATTACAAAAAAAATCTAAGTAGGAAAACAATAAAACCTCTAACGAAATAACTTTTCGGTCAAAGTTTTTTTTTTTTAAATTCATAAACCAATATACGCGGTAAGTAAATATGTATTTCATAATCAATTACCCGAGCATGCAATCACCTTTATTCCCATTCAAAGTTTCCTGTTGAGGCACATACTTTTCTAAATGGCCCCATAATTTGAATTGGCTATTATTTATTCTGTGGTCCTGAATGACAAGCTTCCATTACTGCACCGTAGGGCTTATGGACGCATTTATATGAAAAACAGAACTATTTGATATATCAAATAGTTCTGTTTTCATATTTGTAAGGGAAACGTTATTATTTTAAATACATTTAAAATTTCATGGCCTTCCTTTTATTTAAGATGCTATGTTACTTGGAAAAAAATAATACTTACGATTGAGCCTTTTGATCGGATCGTTAAATTTGGCGTTTTTTTTTACAATTTGGTTTCGATTCCCGGTTCAGACAGGCGATTATAAAAAAATCTTGGAATACAGTTTAAATTGTTTTTAAAATCAAAATGAAGTCTTCTCTCAGTAAAATTTTCTATCTACAATATTTACAGTACTTTCCCTCCATGTGGCATGGCTGTGGAACGCCCTGTATAAGAGAAGCGTTACCAGAAAGCTGGTGAACTAGATGCCTACAGTGTGCATTGCCATGAAACGGGGCAATGCAGCCGATTGGTTAGTATTTATTTGGATCAGTTAAGCTACCTTATTTGCAACAGTCTACAGTTACTCAATTGTTTTAGTTGCTGCAAAAATTTGGTTGGATGGATGTATGTATTGTTTATTTGTTACTTTGTTGTATTTATATGTATTTGTTACTTCTTCACGCCAAAACTACAGGACGGATTGGACCGAAATTTTGCATAGATGTTGATGCTAGACCTGGAATAACACATATGCTACTTTTATCCCTTAAATCAGTTTCCATGGGATAGAAATAACCTTCCTGCAGTTATATATACCTACCACTCATTCATCTCAAAAACATACACGAACCTACTTGTATGCTTTTAAATTTAAAAAAGGTTCAAGAATACACTATGGCCACCGGCTTTCTAACCTCTTGCCTTCCAAACTGATTCATGTTGTAATAGCAAATAGTTGCTTTTGTATCAATTGGAATGTGAACGTGGAAGTAGCAGGCCCGAAATGTTTCGCTAAATGCACATTTGGACATCATGGTGTTCTTTTGTGAAGTCGAAATGAAAATGTTTGGGATGTTGATTCTGATCCCATACATTTTTTAAAATTAAAATCTATAAATTGTTATAGCAACAGTCTGCAGTAAGCCAAATGTAAGTCTGCAGTAAGCCAAATGTAAATACTAGTTAATTCTAACTTGTTTCTATTCTTTGATGTAATTTTCTCCGTTAGCAAAATTTTGTATCAATCCGTAATACTTGTCACCTCGGATCACACAGAGAGTGTTATTTTTCTAGGCGTAAATGTCGAATTTCGCACTTATCACATCTGAGTCAACTTTTTTGGCGAAATGTTGTGAGAGAGGAGGAGAGAGGCCTATACCCAGCTGTGGGTGAAGTCAGGCGTCAGTCAAGTGTAAGCGATGATGATGAAAACATACAAACTTAGAGTGAGGTCTAGATCTATACTCCGATTTAAAATCCAAGATATTTTATGTCATCAATGTTTTATCTAGATAGACTAATTAATAGTTTAATTTATTAACGACGATTTCCAACTTAACAAGAACTGATAACAATAACAGAAAACAACAAGGCTAAAACACGAACTTCAACATTTCTTCACTTGTATAGCGAATAACGTTTAAATTTGAATTCGAAAACGAACGAGAGATCAATTAAAATAATGAATGAAAGCTTTCAAAACCAAAATTTGTTACGAGCTTCTGTGCGTTGCTTCGATGATACCAATGTCGATAAATTCTTTCCACCGATATTCCTTGGGTTTTGAAACCAAGGAATATCGGAAAACCGGGATAATTTTTGTATAAACAAATATCCAATTCAAAAACCTGGAAAAAATAAATGCTATAGGAGAATCAGCAATGCAAGTTTGCATCAAAGAATCGAGAAGAAAGTAATTGAATCTCATTGATGAACGTTCTGTCAATTGAAATGACCGGAGCAGAGGTCAAGAGATCACAGCTCTGCAGATTGAATTATAAAGTACGTAGGTAGTGTTGCTTAGCGGACGGATAAATCCATTCATGATTATTATTAATACTCATCGGGTATTATTGCCGCATAGCATAGCACATCATATAACTGTCTGAATTATTACTGAAAACAAGAATAAAAACTGTAAGAACAAACTTAAAATTAAGGCTGAAAATTTTACAGTTTTCAATTAATAAAATGATTTAACCAGGCAAAACCAACCGTCGAAAAAAGATTTACGTGGTGTTTATAAAACACTATGTTATTGATGAGAGGGGTACGACGAGAAATGGGTGATGAATTGATGATATGAAAGATCAGAGTAATCAAAAGGCCAAGTTCCTAGAATTTGTCATGACAAATAATTATTTACGACATAGAAACATCTGGATAATAAGGGATATTCTACACAGAGACAACAAACATTAACCTAACTATTTGAATTACCAGCTACAGCCAGCAGATAATAGAAGGCGAGGTACTGGATATAGTTTTAATATTGTCAAGCATTTACTTGACAATAATAAAACTATATCCATAGCCTTAACTAAATTCACTAACTCATTGCAACTTTATCTTGCAATCTGTCAATTTACCGTCTAATCGCCTCTCCAGTGAATAGATTAATGCCTTACTTTATTGGTACTTCGATCCAATAAAACTTATCCGGGGTCTGAGAGTCTAAGAGTACTATGGGATTAGTATACATTTCGGTTATTGGCATGGCACCAGGCACTTTCATGTCCAATAGTCCAGGTTGACACTTGTTTGCATTTCTGGTTGGTCATTTTTCACACTGCACCTGCTCCCAAAATGAGCAGAGCTTGTGTTTAAGATACTAGATGACTGTAGACCCGGAGTCAGAAAGGTGGCGGCGGAAAGCATGTTAAGACGTTGGTCCTGTGCCTGACCTCTACCCGGTCGGGTCCGTCTACCTGCAGTCCAATCGGATTATTTGAGTGAGGGAAAAGAGAGTGCACCTGTGTTTCCGCACACAATTGTGCACTATAATATGTCCTGTGCAGTGCATCTGGCTAGTCGCCGTTAAGACTGGTCGCCCTCTGATCGAAATGCTATGCAATAAATATAATTTTTCACTATACATAGAAATACCCAGAAGACCTGGACCAAATATTTGAAGATCGTACAAATATTTATCACAAGGTGGACCATCGCCCGCCGCGCCACAGAGGTCGTCAATGCCTGCCATTCGGTGAGGAAAAGCTTCTGACCACGTTTTCAAACATATTTTCACCTGTTTTGAACATCGCAGTTATTCAGGGGACACTCTTTTTAAGCACGTCAAATGTAAATAAATATTCTTAAATAACAACTAAATAGGTTTCAACGCAACGGTCGTAATGTGCCTTGTTTTCTGATTCAACAGCAGTTTTACCTGTGCCATTTAAAAAGTTTACTGACACAAGACCTGTAACCGGAGATAAGTGTCGTACAGTTAAGTCATTTATAACTTTATTACAAATGCTAGAATTATCAATGTATTTAGCATCCCATTGATATTCCAATAATTTGCATGTTACGTTAGTATACGACTCTTTACTGTCGGCTGTAAAACGGCAATCCTGAATAGATATGTACTTATTGATGGTGTCATATCCCACTTGCGGGAAACGACCATGTTGCAAGGCATAAAAGTAATTTACTCGAAACTATGGTTATGTGAGGAAGGTTGGTCTTTTATAGCACCGTGAGTTAGGGTGAACAATACCATGCAGTAGGATGATGGTCTGAAATAATAAATTACCTATTCATACTAAAAATATTTATTAACTATTTACATTTAGACTTAGATAGGCAAATAATATTGTGTTACTTTTTAAGTATAATAATAAAATCACTTGTGGTTTGTTTTTCGCTTCTTCCAC
This sequence comes from Eupithecia exiguata, assembly GCA_947086465.1. NCBI lineage: Eukaryota > Metazoa > Arthropoda > Insecta > Lepidoptera > Geometridae > Eupithecia > Eupithecia exiguata. The sequence continues at coordinate 5,330,482 of OX352246.1, forward strand.
AAGTGGACAAAAAATTGAAGCGAAGAAAATCAATGACATCCTTTTTCTTATTTGATATTAATTACTATTTATAAGGGGCCTTTGCCAAAAGAGGGCAAACAGAAGAATTATCGATGTCGTAACAGTAAAAACAAAATGTATTTTTTTCTGAATAAAGACTTGTTATGAATAACTATTTATAAAGCTGTTTATGTATAAAATTTGACTTAAACTTTAAGTGCTTATTTTTTAAGCCTAAGAAATCAAGTTAAGTATCGACTTTTTATACAAATGCCATTTTTTATATTTAGCTGTACTTTTCTTTGTTAATAAAATTTTGCTGAAATATATCTTTCTTTAAAGTGGTACCTAACAGAAATGTTGACGAATTTTTATTTAAGTATTCAAGAATGTCAGATATGTAGGTAAGTAAGTAGATACATAGATAGATAGGCTACATAATGCTGTGTGAATTGTCCAGCAATATTTATTTATTTCTAGATAAGAAAGACAAAGCTTAGATGAGAAAAACCTAGCAAGATGCTTATAAAAAGTAAAATGGTAGAAAACCTAAACCTGTGGTTGATGCCATGCCACATAAAGAAAAAAAAAACCTCACGAAATCCACAAAGCTTCACCTAAAACATTCATCTATTTGTCGGAGTCGGAGGCTTATTTCATTCGTGACCAGTCTTCCTTCGAACACGTGCCGGCCAGAACTACCGCCTGAGGCGAAACCGATCTGATTACAGTCGACCTTTAGAAACCACACGACTGATCTCAAACTAGACAAATACATTGCGGTTTCACTTATTAAGAACTTCAAGAGTCCGGTATAATCTGCGCAATGGAAGACGAAGTGGGAGAACAATCTTGTAGGTTTACCTGAAGGGATGATTTACAAATTGTGTTGTCCGGCGCACTTGTTCGGGCAACGGGCGTGACGTCACGATTCGAGATGAATAGCAGACAGTGAACGTAGCTAATCATAGCCGAGAGATAAGTTTTGTTCCATTAAAAGTGTTTACCGTCTTGATTGATGGACCAGGACCTCCAGGAACCCTATTGTCTTAACTTAGTCGGGTAAAGCAATCACGGATATTTCAACGGACTGAAAGTGTGCGTCCCATACATATTGTATATAAAGATACAATATCATATATGTGTTAGGAAGAAGCCACCTCCACGTGTGTAGGTAGCTACAACCTATTAAGAAGAAGCATCGAACCTAAAAAGGCGCGCCCTCACTGCGAGTATTTGCCTGTAATGTAAGAATCCATCAAGTTTCGATTTTGAGCATTCCACTGTAGGTGAGTCAGTTGTTTTTACAATGTCAGACAAAGCGGCTATCATGTTACAATATAGTTACAGGTGAATGTTTGCGATGACGGAGCACCTTTACAGATAATCTATCCACTTTCTCTAATTCAGGATCAGTCACTCAGGGAGTCGCTTGACTCTTAGCATGCAGCGAAGCTCTTTGTAGTGTGGAACCAGCCTTAGGATAGGGTAAATTTCTTTACTAATAATCCCTATGAACCTTAGATTTACAACCAACGCAACATCCATATGTTAGACTTGTTAGTCTAATCTCCTGTCTCTCAAGAAACTGCAATCATGTAGGTTCCTAGTCATTCAATCCGTTGATTTATTCGCCAATGACACCTTATCGCTGTAGATAGCACTAAACAAGCGGCGTTACTCTCATGACTGTCAATGGATGAATTAATGGGAGGTCAGAGTAGGTGATAACGTAACATAGGTTTGTGGGGATCGATGGCAATTATTTGTGGATGTAATACACTAACACTAAAAGACCGGGGATGTTTCGAATATTTGCATCCGCATCCGCAATTGCAAAGCTTCGGCATAGATTTGGACATCTGCATCCGCATCCGCAACAATTTTACGGTTGTTCATGCAGTAAGGTGGAAATCGTGTTGGGAAAATATGAATTCAATGTGTTTTTTTTTAGTATGATTTTATTGAATCTAATAAATCTTTATATTTAAAAGGAAAGGCATAATATTGAAGTAGTATTTTTAATAGTTTTTTTATTCATTTGGTGTTTTCTGTTTTCTAGGATAAGCACCCGCGCTCATTTTGTGTATTTTCTACATTTATTATAAAACTACTAAAAATATCGTAAATTGCTTTTTTAATCATGTATATCAGATATTGGTCTTATTTTGTTACCTATTAGTTTTATTACTTATCTACATTATGTTAGGTTACGCGACGCGACGCGAGGCATCTCGATACGCAACGCGCCGCAGCGCGGGGAGTTTTCATATTATGTCAATAAAATTTCCCCACTCCCAAATTTTGAAGCGCTGTATCTTATCACTTTTTATTTGATTGACAAAAGAAAAAACACGTGTCCAATATCTTCTGATAATCTAACTGACGGACTAATTCGGTTTTTTTTAAACTAGCCTATTCATAGCACTGTCTTTTCTACTTGTCAGCATACAAGTACCTATTAGGTAAGTCGCTGTTGAAAGTAGGTACCAAGACTCAAGTTGTGTAAACCACTACTTAGAGACAAAAGCGACCAGACCACACAATAACTCACAGAGAATAATCGCAAGATGCCATTCCAACTCGCAGTAGTTTCAGGATGTAGTTGGAGCTAATCGAAGATCTCATGCTGACATGTCTGAGGGCAATCCTTGGGAAGCCACTAGAATCATTGTTAATCAAGTCTCTTGTCATAAGTTGCCGGACATGATAGGGATGCCACCGTATCTAAAACTTTGATAGTTTTAGTGCAGTAATTTAAAATACCTGTAAATAGGGTATTTTTCTTTTTTTTTATGTATTATTAATTATTATTGTTATTTACATTACCGAAACAAAATATAACACCCACAATTTTTTGAATTATTTAGGAAAAGAATGGATAATAAAACTGCATTCAGTTTCGGCAGTTGAAAACGCTGCCCTATTTCTGTGACGTCACCGTTCAGTTTGTTATCTCAAATTGCTTCTATTCTTTCAATTAAAATAAAATTAGAAACAAATAAATGAAAACATCATTTTTGGTTCAATAAATAATCTTCTTTCTTTCAAAAAAGATATCCCGCTAAAACCTTTTGACAATATTGTGAACGGTGACGTCACGTTTAGAAATTTTGCAATTTAGTATCAAAATATCTATTGTTGATTCCATTTCACAATAAAAATATCAAGAATACAAAAATAAATATGCAGATATATTTATATATCAAAAGAGAAAATTAATCAAAATAAAATCAGCTTTATATGGTTCCGTCTTAGATAAAAGTAAAAAAAGGGAGATGAGGCATCACCATCTCGAAAGTGTTGGCTCAAGTCAGGTCAAACTATGTTCCCTCACCTCAGTCTAATATATTTATTTTTAATAAAAAAGACCTATACAGCCAACGTGTTTGTTTTTCTGTTTTTATAGATAATGGTACGAAACCCTTCTTGCGCGAATCCAACTCGCACTTAGCCGGTTTTATTTAAGTTTTTCGAGAAAAATACTTATCCTTCGGGAATAATGTTTTTATGGGACCACCTCAGAATCATCCAATAGCGAATGAATTTTCCAAATCGGTCCGTAGTGACGGAGAAATCGAAATACATACATAATGATAAATAAAATACACAGCCGAGCGTAAAGCCTCCTTTGTTTTTCGTCGGATAAAATAATAATAATAATATTGCTGGACAATTTACACAGTATTATCTAGCCCCAGCAGAGCTTGTGTTATGGGTACTAGATAACTGATATACATAATACAATACATTAAATAGATAGATATTTTTTATTACACAAAGAAAAAGAACCAGAACCCGGAACAAGTACCTGCAGATCGTACAAATATTTGTCCCAAGGCGGGAATCGAACCCGCAACATCCTGCGTCGCAGGTGGACCTTCGCCCACCGCGCCACAGAGGTCGTCAATGAGAGACAAATCGTAATATCTTCTTCATGATTAACCAGTTTCAACCCTAATGATTGATAAATGGGCGTTTAATCGAGAAAGCAATTACCTATCTGCTTTCATTCATCACAGACTTCTGAATCGATCTTTGATAAACTCCCCGGTCCGGCCACGAAGAGCTAAATTACTATGAGTCTATGAGGGAATCGAAATAGGCTATTTGACTACTATTGTGAATCATTTCTAACGTATTGTCCGATTAAAAATTATGCAAATGTTACTAATATTTCTTCAAGGCCCGTCGTATTTGCTGTGAAAACTAATTTTAAAATTTGAATTTATAAAAATAATGACGCCTTAAAACGCTTATGGCTCCGGCGACATGACTCGATGACGTCACAACTCCGTTCGTCAACCAACACCATGTAAACCGTGGACGGAAAAAATCACCCCTGCCTTGATGGTTCACGCTACCAATGAAAAAAGAGATCCCCTTCGGCACACTGCACACCCATCACACTGTATGTATGACACCATAGAGTTTATATAGTACATAATATAAACTCTATGTATGGACACTCTGAAACAGACACTGGTGGAGTCGTAGCGGTGAAAGGCAAGCGGCGCCATAAAAAAGTTGAAGTTCAAGGAGTGACGTCACCAGCAATGGCAGAGCGTTTTCGTTCACGTGACCAAACATAAAAAAACTTAATTTAAACTCTTTTTTTGCCTAAAATAGACATTTTTTAATGAAAGCCATCAAAAATACGCTTTTTTACGTCATTCGCACTGACTAGGCAGACTAGACATCACTGACTAGGATGATAACAATTTGGAACTTATTTTCAATGTAGTCAAATAGCCTATTGTGCGATCGCAGAGCTCAAATCGAATGAGCAAGGAAATAAAACAGAATAACGTCAATAATACTTTTACAACACCAGTCTGAACGAAAATTCTAACTGTTTAACAAATATTCGAGCAAATTTTAAAACTTAAAATCTTTGTACATCCTAAACTGATATTTAGAATGAAGGCCATTAATAAACGTCTGTTCAACGAAATATCTATTTCACGGTAGGTTGTAGATGATTTAGCATTTTATTATTTTGACCTCAAATTATGTAAATTTTAAAAGCTTTCACATCATCAGCTTTAGTCCATTTTTCGAGCACAATTAAACTATTTATCCAAATGTGGATTTTTTATACAATTAAATTCAACAATAAAGCTTTTCATACGTCTCAGTCGAGACGCAAACATTTTTCTGTATTAAATTTATGAATGTATTTTTTATTACATCTACTAATAAAAAAACATGTATTTTTATTGAACACTTCCTATTTCATTTTGAAACCTGAAACCTGATTCCAAGTTTTCAGATTTCTTAATTTTTTTTAAAACACCATGAAATAATAGGCGCAATGTTATGTCATACGGCTGTGTAGGCCAAATAAGAAGTTTCAAGTGTCATCAGCAACATCAGCGCATTTGTTCAGCTCTCACATCCAACTGTCATCATGACCATAGATCAATATGGCATCCGCAGCGTCCATTTTGTTGATACGCGCGCAACGTGAAAATGTAAATTTTAAATGCACTTTAGAGCACATCGATTGTTTTTTTTTTATAATGAATGAACTTCATTAAAGAACCTTATTTGAGACACTTTTCGAGAACGGGTCACATACTTTATTAAACATATCGAAAAAAGTCGAAAAATTGACCGCGAATCCAGATAAAATGTCTGCAAGTATTTCTAAGACACCAATCAAACATAGGTATATCCGTGAAACGATTAGCAACCTGAATAAGAGAAATTCTGATCAACCTCTCTAATCATACTGCATTCTTCATTCTGTTACATAACTTCACCACTAAGCACTAGGAAAAGTTTCAAAGCAAAAACCTTACTTACTGCACTCGCTTTGGAGTTATATAATTTACTTAATAAAATAGAATTAAGTAACGAAATTATCACAAATGTCTGAATTTAGTAATTTTGATATCTTTATTCAGAAGTCAAATTACAGTCAAAGAAAGGAACAAATTCAATTAAAACATTTGAGTTGACGGCAGACCGTTTCAAACAATCATGTAGCTCAACTGATCTTTAAGTTTAAAATTTGTCCTCGTGTGTTTGATTGTTGTTCGGAACTAACTCATACATAACGTAAAACTGATTTCAAATGTACCTACTGTAGGTATCAGAATAAACGTTGGTATCTTATTTTTTTTTCATTCAAATTATGTAATTTAAATATTTCTTTTCGAAGATGGACACTCAAAAACGATGTACACAAGAGTAATTTTCTCTGATTATCTATGTTCAATTACTGGCGATCTATTTAAGATAATTATTATAAATAATTGCTGATCAGCTGATCGCACCATCGCAATCCTCAGACACCTGCCTCACTTCTCCAAATATATTGAAAACATACCGAAAAACTCATTTGAATACGCAGAAAAGGCGCCCCTAGGCGAAGTGCCTTTGAATCATTCCTACAAAGTAGAGCTTACAAAAAATCACCCTCGTCGCTTAATTGACTTTTACTTAGCAAATTAACGACACTTAGCTCAGAGACAGGATACTATTACTCAATTGGCTAGCTGCGATAGCCCTGCTTGCTTACTTTACTTAATTGCAATTTGCTCAGATATCTAGACATTTATTCAAGTAGTAATTCAATAAATAATATATGACATGCATGCGGAAAGATGGCATTAAATTACACACTACAGATGTCTTTTTCATAAATTACATTTAGGTAGATTTATCAGTAAGTCCCATTTGTTCTATGGAACATGACGTAATAGAACAATTTGAGAAAATGTTGTCCCTATTTGTACTATAGAACAGTTTGTACTTTTTGTCTCAAATTGTTCCGTAGAACAAACTAAGTACCTACAATCTACATTATATAAACTTTAAAAATAAGAAGAAAAATTGTTTTTAGTTTGTAGTTAAAGAAACAAGTAAGTATTGTTAAACTGCTGTTTTGCTTTTATTTTGCAAAATAAAAATATGTAGCGAATAGTAGTAGTTTAATTTTTTGATAGTGAACTGTACCTGGTATTAACGTCAGTGATTAATGTTATTCACGTCTTATTTTATATATCATCATGGAAGAATTTGGGAAAAGCGATTCCCATTTAGTTCTGTGCATTCACAGACCCATAAATACAGGAGCAAAAGCTAGTATGTAGTTCTATAGTACAAATAGGGACAACATTTTCTCAAATTGTTCTATTACGTCATGTTTCATAGAACAAATGGGACCTACCGAGATTTATCCTTGATGAAATAAAAAAAATGCACTATACCTATGTAGAATGTACTTACTTGAAACACTTATCTAAAGTGGGTGTAATACCTACCCTGTTTAGGTCATTCATGATGCTTTCATTGTTTGATCTTTTTAACGGCGGCCTCTGTGGCCCCGTGAGCGAAGGTCTGCCTGCGTTGCAGGAGGTTGCGGGTTCGATTCCCGCCTGGGCCAAATATGTCTGGGACGATGTGCAGACATTTGCTCAGGGTGTTCTGGTAGTTTTCTATGTATAATTAAAAAAAACTATCTATGTATTGTATTGTATTGTATTGTGTATATTAGTTATGGTACCCATAACACAAGCTCTGCTTAGCTTTGGGCTAGATAATGCTGTGTGAATTGTCCAGCATTATTTATTTATTTAAAAGCCAGTCTTTCAAGCAAGACTTTACCTTGAAATACTTTGGCGTTTCTGACATGAGCCTTTAGCATGTAAAATTAATGAAATTACACTACTAACCTAAATAAAGTTAATAAGGTCGCGCTCCACTAAAAAGGCCTAAAAATGCCGGATTTTATTGTGGCCATTCGCAACAATAGCGTAGTTTGGTAGTCCATCAATCACGCGAACATTATTTGTTTTATCGATCGCATCGAATTCGGCTCAGCCGGCGCCAGGCGGTGCCAGGCTCCTCTTGTGATTTAGAACAATGTCACATACGAGGACGAGTATTATTTTGATGTCGACGTCTCTACTTTCGTGTAGTTCTGTTTTTTTTTCTTTTTGTAAACTATAATCGATGGAGGCTTAATATTTGGCACTATTAACATTATTACTTATATATACTTAAGATAATACCTAGGCACCTGCTACTAGGTTTTCTCAGAGGTATAAAATTATTCTAAATAAAAAAAATAAGAATGACAATCAGCATCATCTAGCCCCAAAGTAGATCTTCTGTGATGAATACTAGATATTTACTTAAGGCGCATACCCGACCCAAACTAGCGTCGCCACCTACTTTATCTTATTATTCCGTTTAACAAAGGAAATTTCAAAAATCCGTCGCATAGTTAGTGATACTTATTATAAGCTTTTTTAATGCCTCTGTAATAGTTTTGTATACTAATATTATAAAGAGGAAAGATTTGAATATTTGTTGGTTGGGTATGCGCCTTAATGCGGATATTTACATTATATAGATAGATATTTTATATCATACTTAAATATAGAACACGCAGAACAACCGGAACAAATATCTGCAGATCATATAAACATTTGTACCGAGGCAGATTTGAACCCGCAACCTCCTGCATCGCAAGTGGTCCTTCCCCCGCCGCGCCAAAGCTATCGTTATGATGATCGACAGTATTGTTAAAAAACACACGTTTTTAATGTTCCTGATTGGTTTACACATTAGTTGAGACTAATTGATGATGATGATGATGCTGATGAAAGTGCAAATTAATCGGAGTAGTTGCGGATCGTAAGAGAATAGCCAAAACAGGAAGCTCATGTTCCTCCCACTCGCACGCGTGGGTGAGACCAATGGCCAGAGTGCGACCAAAAACAGTTAGACGCATTGGTTAATAAAACCTTGCAAAAGTCAATAGAATTAATGCTAATAAGGTCCCTCCGTTATCCAAATTAAAATATGTTTAAATTAACTTTAAATACAAATAAGCGTTGTTGCGGTGGCCTGTTTGGGAGTTTTATGTTGAAACACTGAGTTTAAGTTTAGAAAAAGGTTTATTTTTCCAGAGCACATATGTACAGTATCGAGTAGCAGTCGGAAGTCTTTTTATGACGGAAACGGAACTTACTCCTTTTTATAGATAAGTAAACGGGGACATAGACCTCAAATATTCCAAGATAAAAATGGACAAGTTTGTTGGATGCCAACAAGAGCTTAGTTTAAACATATCTGAATTATTTAATTTAGATTCGCAACGTTAGGTTCTATAAATATTCTCCGTGTACGTCTTAAGTCGTGAAATTTGGAAAAAATATAATAATAATCATCACCTTTACCCGTCAGCTACACGTAGGCCTCACCTGATAAGCACTTTATTCGCTCTTAGGGCCCTATCTCATTAGGACACCATAAGGTGGCGCCACCAAACGGACCACCAACAAAATGTACAGTTGTAACGATGGAGGTACCTTATCTTTATCTGGTATCAAATTTGCAGTCGGCAACCAAATCACCCGACCAAAACAATTCTTCTTAATACAATGTTTGTTTACCTAATATTATTGGCGACCGATGTGGCGCGGTGGGCGAAGGCCTGCCTGCGACGCAGGAGGTTGCGGGTTCGATTCTTGCCTCGGGACAAATGTGCATTGGCAGACATTTGTTCAGGGTGTTCTGGTCGTTTTTTATATATAATAAAAAATATCTATCTATGTATTGTATAATATATGTATATCAGTTATCTAGTACCCATAGCAAAAACTCTGCATAGATTGGGGCTAGATAATGCTGTGTGAATTGTCCAGCATTATTATTTATTTATATTTAATTATCAAGTATGTAATAATCAATTTACAAAAATAATTAATTCAAGCATGCATTTTAAGTACCTTGAATTAAGGTTCTTGCTATTAAATGGAAGAGAAAGCAAAAGATGCTTCCCATTAGACCAATTACTTATGAAAGGAAGTGTTAATAACCCTTTTATTAGGGGCAATTCTAACTACTATTAAGAGCAATTATCACCTCTACACTGTAGTTCTGTTGCCAGGTGTGCAAGTTAGTAATGCGCTCGGGACTCTGCAATCGCTTCCCGCATATTTTTAAAACAAACAAAGCCAGATCACTCCCTATCTTTAAATAAGGCCAAATGCGAGTCGGACTCGCGCACGAAGGGTTCCGATTCCGTACCATTTATAAAAACGGCAAGAAATCATGTCTGTTGTATGGGTACCCTTAAATATTTATGTATTATAATATGTATATATTATATATATATATTATAATAGGATAGGTACTGAATTGTTTTTGACAAGGTCCTGCCGCCCGTTCCCCTCGCGGCCCCCGAATATAGCGATCGGTACTTTCTTATTTCATCGGCTTTCGGTCTAACTGAACCCCGTACTAATATATAAACTGGCTGTTATAAAATACTCGACTTCGTGCATTGTGCTATAATCAAGTACTGAAAACGGTAGGGCTTCTAAATTTGCCATAAAAAACTTTCTGTTTTAGTGTCTATGGCTTTTTAGTATCTAAGGCCCTATTGCACTAAAACTAGCCGCAATAAACTACTGGATTTTATTAACTAACTAGCTGTTCTCCGCGGTTTCACCCGCGTTAAATTATAATTTCACATTTCTAGGAGCATTATTGCCGTTAATCTCCCATAGGAATTTGATGTTTTACCAGGACAAAGAGTAACCTATGTTACGCTTCTTCCTTTCAACTAACTCAATGTCAAAAATCAAGTCGATTGGTTGCTTAGTTAGGGCGTGAAGGACAAACAAACATACTTTCGCATTTATAATATTAGTTAGGATTAGGATTGCCAACTAACTTTACTTAAAGTGACGCTAATGTATATTCAGATAAAATATCCACAAAACGACGATGTGGTCGCATGATATACACGCGGTGGCCGGAAGAAAATTGAGAATCAAACAGGACCGAATATGCAATCTAGCTCGTCGAGAGGTTCATGTTTTTATCCTAATATTTTGTCTATGGTTTTCCAAACAATGGGTCAACTCATAAAGCAAATAGTATGATTGATAGTTTTTTTTTCTTATGTAATGATAATAAATATCTTCATTAACAATGATAATTCCACCCACCAAAGTCGAAAAGTCGATGGCCGCGCAGAAGTTGACATTAGCACTGTTAGCGGCTAGGCTGCCTCGAATAAGAATTTGAACTCTGAAATACTACATACCAACCCGCCGCCGGGCTGTGTCGCCGACTTTGGCGTGTTGACTCCCTATGGCCCGTAGCACATCGCCGCCGCGAAATCATAGCATTGCTATTCGCCACAATATACATGCAAAACAAACGCGGCATTTCAGCGAAATGGCGGACCGAAAGCGGAGACGTAGCTGGCGTCCGAGCAGATCGCGTGGGCAAGAGATAGAATCAAAGTCGGCTCATACCCTATAGTCGCTGTTTCCCTTGTCGTAAGGACAAGTCATGGCAAACCTACTGCGGTTTCGCTGTTATGATTTCGCGGCGGAAATGTGCTACGGACCTTAACAGAGTCAATACTGAAGCTGAAAAGTGCTCACCCGTTATTGTACAAAACGGCGCAAGTGTTGACAGCAGAGTTTTCCACGTCCACATAGTCGCACTCCCCAACACTTCTTGACGCGGTCGTCGTTGATAAGGTTCTGAGGACAAGGAGGAGTAGGATAAGGATATGGGGAGATGGGAAACTATTATTATAGGATACACATAATGTATAAGGATATTGTATGGATAAGAGTAGGTATCGAGTTTTTTTCTACATTCGAATATTCGTATCCGACTAGCTGTTCCCCGTGGTTTCATCCGCGTTTAATTCGAATTTCCTGGGATTTTGATGTTTTACCAGGACAAAAAGATGAATCAGATCTTAGTTCTCTGTATAACTACAGAATTCCTATATATAGGATTCGCGTAAAGAAAATATACAAATAGGTTTTGTCTTTTCATAGAATCATTAAGTGCCTGTCGTCGTGCCAAGCCCGAGTACCCACAGCACAATACTAACTCAGTATCATCAAGCATTGGATAACTGGAATTCGAATTCAATTTGCAGCGAACAGCGGGGCTGCGCACGCGACGCCCGCGGCATCCACGGTAGCACCGCACTTTGTTGCACTTTACGTCATTACCGTCGCTGCCGGCGCGGGCGATGCAAGTGTTTACGTATCATTAGCGGTGAAACTTTGTCGTTTTGCTGATTCAATTGAACGTTCATGTTGCCTGGAGCAAAAACTACTTTTGAATCTATGGTATCGACGACCTCTGTGGCGCGGTGGGCGAAGGCCCGTTTGCCGGCCCGTTACTATAAAATCCCAGCTGTAAAATTTCACTATATGCTTATGTTTCACTCCCAGAATTCTATACAAAGCAGCTAAGCCTAATACGACACCGCACGGTATTAAATTATAACCGACATACAAGTGCACCATATGCACCGGCTTAGGGCTTCGCCCCTTCCTGGATCCCGTTACAGTCTCAGCCTTTAAGCCTGTTAGCAGACAGGGGAATCAATGGAAAGCGAAGGGTTGGCGCAGCGCGACTTTCTGTAGGAACTAAAGGGCTTTTATGAGATTAAAATAAAGTTTATAGTACCTGTACCTTCCTCCTACACCTATAACTTCTTGGTACCTAGTGGTAACGTGCAAGGGTAGGTAGTGTGGTGTAGTACGAGTTGCAAAACGAAAATGTGTAGGTATTATTTTTACAATATGTCGGCGTACCGGTACGAAATGTTCGGTGTCAGGTGACGAAAGACTTGGTAGAGTTCGCTGCAAAAAGAAAAAAGTAGCAAAAGGAATTGGATATACATATTTATACTAATCAAAATCAATTACATAGAAAAGAAATGTAAATAATTTTATTGTGTTACAGGTAACGTGGATTCATGATATTAAATTTATTACTTATTAATACTGCTACATATTTTCTATAGACACGAATGTGACGCATTATGATTGTAATTTACTAAATAAATAACTACTGATTATTCGTGTCGTAGTAAAATTTAAAATGCATAAGTTTGAATGGAAATGCATAGGTAGCTGGTTACTTACCTAGAAGATAGTGATTAAAATCGCCAATAATAGTGACGGTTAGAATAATTTCAAAATTAAGTGCGTTTACACACATCCCGGTCGACGCGACTGTTAGCCGGTGCCGCCGGGTACCCGGCGGCTAATTGTATGCATTCTGGTGCGTGTTCAAACTATCGTACGTGCTCATACATTTTACCGCCCCGGGTACCCGGCACCGGCTAGCCGGCAACCGGGACATGTGAAAAGGCACTGACGTGAGCGACTCATTCAGCTCTGTCATAGAGAACGAATTTACGGGTAATAAAGTTTATTTGATAGCTCAACAAACCAATTTGTCCGACACGGCCACAAAGGCCTTGTTAAATGTTCGACCCTCTAATTGACAATATCTACGTTTACGTCATTATTCTACGTTTTAATTGACAAATATCGTAAACACAATGTAAACATAAACGTTGATATACTTTCTTATTATTCGAGACTCTGAGTAATACTGTTTTTTTACGTTGTGGAATTAAATATTAATATACCTTTAGAACATTGGAAGTGAAAAAGAAGTTAACTGTATTTTGTTATTTTTCTCTTTGAAAAGAAAAATAGATAAACTGCAAGCTAGGTAGCATCTTATCCTCGATAACTACAAAATCTACAGTAAAATCCCATTAATAATCAAGCAATCTGAAAAATATATTTCATATAAAACAAACTTAAAAACCTACTCAGAAATAAAAAGTACTAGGAGCGCTAGTACTTTTTATTCGCGGTTTCACCCGCGTAGTTCCCGTTCCCGTAGGAATTTCGGGATACAAAGTAGCTATGTCCTATTCCAGAATATAATCTATCTCTGTGCCAAATTTCATCCAGATCCGTTTTGCCGTTCTGGCGTGATAAAGGAACAAACATCCATCCATCTATCTATCCATCCATCCATCTAAACTTTCACGTTTATAATATTAGTGAGATAGTGAGATTATCCGAAGAAAATTTAATCAAGTCTCAAAAAAAACGATATCGGCAGGATTCGATCCCGCGCCTCACCCTTAATACAGATGCGCTCTAATCAACTAGGCAACGAGATCGAACACAAGCTTCATCGAAAATCTCTGGGATCAAGCGTCGTTAGCTCCACCTGCAAGGGAAACATAGAAGCGTTATCCAAACCTGCTCAATGACTAAAGTAACTACGATTTACGAGAGTTGTCGCTTTGCTATACTTAGACTAAGGGAGAGGCGCGGGTTCGAGTCTTAAATTTTCATAGAAATTTGCCCTAGTGCGAGCTACGAACTATAATAGCAAAAACCTAATTATTATTCGATTAAAGAATTTATGGACCATACTTAAGATTAATTATTTATTATAACCTTAATACATAAGTCAACCTAGATTTGAGATTATTATTCCTGTGCAATTAAAGAAATTAAGATTACTTAATTAATTAGGTACCTACTATAATTGTGATACTTAATTATGTCATTAGCTTAGCTTACCTCTTAAGTTACATGGCGCCCTAATACCTAGCTTATGTGATTTTTTAAATCCTCTCACATTATTTAAGGAATGCAAAATAAAATACTTCAAACACTCAAAACGCGATAACGCGAGAATGCGCGAGAAATCGATTTTAGCAATCATCCTTCATCGTGATGACTTGAGTCTTCTTAGGGTTCACCAAAATACCGTGCGCTTTGCTCCATGCAAGGATATGTGAGAGGTCATCATTATCCGTCAAGACTGGAGCAACGAAAACGACGAGACCCATTCGTTGGCGTTCGTTTCGCCGATGCGTATCAGCAATCGACGAATACTCGCAACGACGTACCGCCTTTAGATTTTCAGTGAAATCACTAGATGCAATACTGAAGCAGGTAACTAAATCGTAGTCTTATTATCAACCAGAGTACCAGGCGAGCAGACGTTCTAAGGAGTTTACCAAATCAAGCATGTAATAGGAGCTTCCGCGGGCCGGCCCTAGTTCGTGCGTGACGCCCGTCGGTCGTGCCATCCCAAATGTGATTTACAATGACAACTGCGTCTTTGAACAGATTTGAGGATAACTAAAACTGCCTGTGGGTTTGTTCGCTCTCATAATTAGAACGTAAGCCTTACTAAACCAACACATAAATCAATTAGCAAACAAAAAGAGATATCCCGAGCAGAACTTTCCCGTGGTTCACCTATTTTGTCCACCTGGTGGACCACGGGTAAACATATTCTTCCGTGGTCCACCAGGTGAACTAAGGTGAACCATAGGAAATTATTATTTAACCGTGGTCCACCTTTGAGCACACAATCTTTTTGGTCTTTCGTTGACGTGCTTCACTGTAATTGAATCTTTTCAAGTGCACCTCTTTTTCAAGAACTTACAACGTATTGTTTCTTTATCGTTTGACAATTAATCTTTGAGTATTTCTTGACAATTAATCTTTGAGTATTTCCTGACCATCTAACAGAATTAATGTGTTCTGTTTAATGAAATAGTGCTCCGTCCCTGATCGCTTGTGAGTAAAATTAAATCTTATTAAAATGGGAGATACGCAAGACGAAGAAAGCGATTTGCACTATATTACCAGAAAGGGGGGCACTGTATTGGTGCATGATGTATATTTTTTCTACAGAGTCAAAACCTTTAAAAAAACCTCAGCGGTTTTATGGAAATGTGCGGAGTACAAAAAAAAGAAATGTACCGGAAATATTATCGTTAAGGTAAGTCAACATTCACGGAAGTCCTGTTTCGTAAACCTCCACGCTCCTAGAACTTTTCAAATACAAATTAACATTTTTAAAATCTTTCAGGATGGAAAGGTGACAAGTAAAAAAAATCATTCATGTGCATCTGATTTTTCCAAAATTGTGGTTGCAAATGAAATTGAATCTTTGAAAAACAAAGTCAAAAACACTGATTTGCCTTTAACACAACTTTATAAGGATAGTGTTGATATTTTAGAAAGTAAAGGATTGAACATGGTTACGCAAATACCGTCGTTTTCGAGCATACAACACAACTTATATACAATAAGAAATAAATCTTTAGGAGTTAAAAAAACTATTTATAGCGATTTTGAAGAAGTGGAAGTTCCCATCAAATTTGCACAATTGGTTTTGGCAAACTATTTTTATGAAGGATCGCGAATCATTGTCTTTTGTTCAAAAAGAGCTAGAGAGATCATTGCTGATGTTACTGAATATTTCGGTGATGCCACTTTTTCTTGTTGTCCGAAACCATTCCAACAATTGTACATATTACATGGAGATATCGGGAGTACTATAACGACTACAAAAGTTGTACCGCTGATATACGTATTGATGCCGAACAAAAAACAGGAATCATATTCGATTGTGTTCGATTTAATTAAATCACAGTTACCAAATTTCAATCCTAAAACAATGCATCTTGATTTCGAGAAAGCCGCAATAAATGCTATTTTATGCGCTTTTCCACATGTAACATTGCGCGGTTGTTTTTATCATTGGAAGAGGGCGATTTGGAAGAAGGCCAAAAAGTTGGGCTTAAAATCGAAAGGAGAAAAGCGGATCGCTGCATTAATTGCTGCTCTACCTTTGATACCCCATGAAAGCATTAAAGAAGGATTGGAGTATGTTAAATCTGAAAGCAGTGATAGCAAAAAAATGTTACTCTTCTTAAAGTACGTTGAAAGTTTTTGGCTGTCTGATAAATTCAGTGAAATTTTGTGCGTATTTGGTGAAAGACACCGCACCAATAACACTGCAGAGTCTTATCATTCGAAATTGAATAAAGAAGTAAATAAAAGAAATGCAACGGTAATAAATCTATTAAAAGGTTTAACAAAACTAGAAACATCAAGTTTCAAGACAACATCGAAGAGAAGAAAAATATATATATAGATAACGACGATGATATTATGGGGATACAATTACAGTTACTAAATGGTGAAATTCCAATCAATTTCGCATTGGAGAAACTACGTTGATAGAGCAATTTTAGTTTTAAGTAATCATCATTTTAATTGAAGTAAATTATTTCAATAAATGAATTTAAAAAAAAAATGCCATTCGGTGTACTTTTTAATTTGTCGGGATCAATGTTGCATAGATTTAATCTAGCCAATGAAAAGAGGTGGACAATAGGCAATATATTTCAATAAAAATAATTTAGGCGATTATCAGGTGGACCACGGAAGAATATGTTTACCCGTGGTCCACCAGGTGGACAAAATAGGTGAACCAGGGGAAAGTTCTGATCCCGAGTCCTGAGTTCGGTAAGTCGATGATGACGAAACGTTGTAATTTCTTGAACTATCGATCCACCAAACTCAGTGGTACATGGCTCAGTAATAATTCAAGTCGTACCTATCTGATTTAATAGTGACATGCTCTTATCATACTAAATATTATAAATGCGAAAGTTTGGATGTTTATTACCTCTTCACGACAAAACTACGTAACGAATCGGGATGAAATTTTGCATACAGGTAGTTCTGGAATTGGAATAACACATTGGCTTTTTGGACTTTTTATCCCATAAATCAGTCCCATAGTTCAGTATCATGGGATAGAAATACCACTCTAAAATAAAATTTAAAAAAGGCTAAACCAATAAAATCAATAATAAGATACTTTTAGACAACAGTCAACTATGTAGATAGTAAAAAATTTGTAGTAATCTGTGGATAATGCGATTGGTTGTACATTTAGGATCACATCTCACTAATATTATAAACGTGAAAGTTTAGATGGATAGATGGATGGATGTTTGTTCCTTTATCACGCCAGAACGGCTGAACAGATCTGGTTGAAATTTGGCACAGAGATAGATTATAGTCTGGAATAGGACATAGGCTACTTTTTATCCCGAAATTCCTACGGGAACGGGAACGGGAACTACGCGGGTGAAACCGCGAGGCGCTGCTAGTTATATAATAAGTCTGCATTGTACTTACAATTGTTTATTGTCCGGAATGAAGAAAAATTAAACATTTAACAAAGCGTGCAAAGTCGCGGTTTGAGAACTAGTATCGTATAATCATGACATTATTCTACATATTATAGCATCGTGGGCGTTATAACAGTCATGTGTCTGTCAGTTTGTCTCATGTCATGACACAATGAATCAAGATTCTTCAGAAAGCATTAGATAAAACAATTTATTTTCAGATATAGATTTCACATCAGCCTATTTGCTTTACGGCTATCAACGGTCATCGTGGCGTGCTTGGTACTTAGACATTGCAATTAATTAATTAGAGAGCAGGTGAAAGCTACAGGTTCCTACCGAGTAGGTAACTTCCTAACAAGCTGTGCTGTTCTGTCGTGTCTCACATCTAGGTTAAGGCTGCCTTCCACAGCTACAGAAGGATATGTTATTTAGCACTAGAAAATATAGAACTCACATGCTACGAGTTGCTACGACCTTTGTAGTGCTACATGCCTGCAACTCAATTATGGGCGATGACACATGCAAATTCAACGCTACGGCACCTGTAGCAAAACATGCTGCACGTAACGCTTTGCGATAGTGCTACGTGCTTTTGCAGGCATTGCATGGCGCTTACATGCAACGGACGCACGCCCGGCTACATCCTACACCATGCCACATGCTACACACGGCTACGCGGCCCGGCTGTGGCTTGGTTTTTTTATGCGAAGATGACGCTTTACTCTACGTATTGTATCACAACACACTACACAGCGCTACGCTAGCTCTGTAGCACTACACGCTACAAACAAACCATTTCTACGCACGATTTCGCAGCACAACGGTTTCTTCGTAAAGGACTACACAAAACGCTACGCGATGTGTCATGCGTTGCTACGGCAGCTTAGACCAACAAGCTACACACAACCAACATAACTCTACGCGATGCTACAAGTTACGACAGCTTCGCCTGTGTTATGCACCGCTACGTGGCTCTACGACTTCGTAAGACAACAAGCTACACACCACCAACATAACTCTTCTACGCGTTGCTACAAGCTACGACAGCTACGCCTGTGTCATAAACCGCTACGAGGCTCTACGACTTCGTAGCACTACTTGCTACGCGATACTACGCACGTCTACGCGGTTTTGGGTCTACGATTAGATACGTAGGTAATGCGAGATGTTTTCCATGTTTTACTTACACTCTACACATTACTACGATACTAAACGCTTCGCAAGGCTACGAAATTCGACGTCATTTTTACTGTTGGGCTTAGTAATCTGATTATGAATGGTAACACAATACAATCAACAAAAAGCACACTCAACGCACGACTGCCTGCTAGCCTCAAGCTGAACAAATCAACTCGTGGTAGTGAAGCCATGCGTAGCGTAGCTTTCTGTCAGCGGTGACCTTTACCGTCTATCTCGGTAATCGTTTCAGTGGGTGCCGGGACCGTCAGTAATTGTTCAGTCATACATTGTAGGGCCTTTACGACCGGATAAAATGGCCCTTTGTTTCGATATAGGTCTTGGCGTTGTTGTAGAGGTAGACCCTTTATTGAAAAGAATGGTTATGGTTGCAGTCGTTTTTTATTTTGGTGGAGAGTTTAAGCTTTGTTTCTTTATATTTGGTGAACAAATAATTTAAGACACTTTACAAATAAACTTACAATAACAACCCATATCCATTTATGTGTCCTCGTATGTGGAAGCTGGACCGCAGGACCGCTATTTGTGGCGTCCTATAGGGGAGGCCTATGTCCAGCAGTGGACGTGTATGGGCTGTTAAGATAATGTCCATAGCCAATTACAAACATTGCGACGCTAAAGTGACGTCTACCTAGCTCATCTCTGGTGCAAAAGCATCCAAACCTAACCCCGGCTTAACTGACAGCTTAGCTATTAAACTTGTGATATCTTCCTTAACCACGCCGTCTGTTTAAATGCAGATTGCTTTATTTAGGTACAGTTAGCCTGAAAGCTAAATCCTTCAATAAGCCAAGCAGTGAAGCATACAATAGTATTGTTTTACTTCAATCCACAATGCAGTGAAACGACTGAGTCGAATCGTCAAAGGGTACTATTGTTGAGGACCTCCGGGCGGGTGTTGATAATTTTAGTGGTGACTGTAGTAGGTAAATACTATTAGTACTGTCAACTGCATAAGTTGTAGGTATTATGGCTTTATGACTTTAGCTCCATCTCATACTAAGTACAATAGAGAGCTTTGTGTGAGCGGGCTTAAGCAGGCTGTGTGAAAAATTGCCCAATTCTGTCCCTACCGTTATCAAAATTTCTCTAAAACAATCTGTCAATCTGATCTATATGATAAAATATTATTTTTTTACAATAATTTGTGTAGTTTTATAATAAATCACTGTAGAAAATACAAAAAAATAACGCGAGGTTTTAACCCACACGTAGGAAACAGAAAAATTCAAATGAATAAAAAACGTTAAAACTACTATATACTGCAATTTAACATCTTTCTTTTTAAATCTAAAAATTTCGGATTTTTTATTAAGATTCATTTCACATTGTCAGCATCAGTCAGTTAACAAACAGCTCGCTT
This sequence comes from Eupithecia exiguata, assembly GCA_947086465.1. NCBI lineage: Eukaryota > Metazoa > Arthropoda > Insecta > Lepidoptera > Geometridae > Eupithecia > Eupithecia exiguata. The sequence goes on from OX352246.1 coordinate 5,350,869, forward strand.
GAATCTTGCGGTAAGTCACTTTATTTGTCACGTAAAATTTATAAAATTGATACGAATTTAATAGGTACTTTAAGAGAAGTACTTATTTTCTTGGCCCGAGTAGTCAACATGGTCGATTAGGTTGGTCCCTACAAAATTGTAATGATAAATAGATCTTAGTGCTAATGACTGTACAAATAGGACTCGTAAACACAATTAATGTCTTTACTCTTTGTTCCAAATCCATTGTGTAATAGTTTTTTATTTATTTTGAGATATTTCGTCTACTGTTTTATTTGAAGGGAGATCTTATGCTCTGTCATACTTTAGACTCTAGAGCATGACAGAACATAAGCTCTAGTGTCTAGAGTTAACGTAGTGAAAATTCTAAGTCTATGGTCTAGAGTGATCATGAAAATGTTTCCCCGTTCCAAAACACTTAGAAAATCGAAATTATTTGAAAGTCACTTAAAAAATATAAATCAATGCTTGAAATACTGATCTAGATTTGCTTGACACAACAAAATGAGTAAATGATAAAGTCCGAAAAGGTTTCAACCAAAGACAGTGGAAAATGTATTTGGTTTCATTCAACCCATTAAATTAATACCTACAGAAAAGAAGTGACTAATAAAATAAGATTTACTAAAACCTTGCCAATGCTACCTAATTTGAACAAGTAGACCAGTGAAACACAAACAATCCTGACGTTGACCTTAATTGGGATTCTCAAGGCGCTGCCACCCACGCCCACTGTTGGGCTTGCTAGGTACCTCGATCAGGAATAAACTGCCATGCGCCATCACGCTAACAATAGAAATTAAAAAAAATCATGTGACTTGTCGTCAACATTTACTTGTCCATCATAAACGTGTGTGATAAAGTTAAAATTGTAAATTTTAACCCCTAGACTTGTTTGCACCCAAAAATCTTACTTAATGCTCCAAAAGTACCATAAAATCGAAGTTTTTTAAAACATGGTTCCCGCCCGACCTTACTCTATAATTATATAGGTATAATTACGCTTTGGGGGAAATTACATACGCTATATAATTTCCCTGCAGAACGCAAACAATATTAAATACCACAAAAATATTAGAAAGAATTCTAATATTTTTGCGGTGGATTTATTTCTTCTTTGACACGGAAACCTGATTTCGATGGAATTAGAACAGTCCTGCTAAATTCCCCTTCAGGAGCCGATAACTTGCTTAAACACTTTCCAAACTCGATGTGGAATCCTTGTAAACAAACAGCCCATACGGCTGGTGTACAGGTAGCAATGACTTTCGCTAAAATCTTTGATTATTATTTATATGACAAATATTAAAATTACTAATCAAAGGTTAAGATGTAATTGTAAAGCCTGTTGATTCGTGCTAAGGTCTCTTGAGACCGGTATAAATCTGGCTCAGCCTACATCTTATTAGAGTAAAACACATTATTATGTTGGGTAAGGTACATAAGCTGAAACAGTGCGTTGGAACGTCTGTAGGTGGTTGTAATGGCTTCTTTTAGGGATCTAGACCACTTTTAGCTACGATCTGATTCACCTGTATACCAAACCACAAACAGACCAGTTGCAGTATCACCTATCACACTGGCGATTTGCGAGCGATTCCAAAGCAAGGCGAGTGTGCGGCGAGCTCGATGCGAATCGCCAGGTAGGGCTTGACAACGTCTGTGGCTCGGTGGGCGTAGGTCTGCCTGCGACGCAGGAGGTTGCGGGTTCGATTCCTACCTCGGGACAAATGTGTGTACGATCTGCAGACATTTGTTCAGGGTGTTCTGGTCGTTTTCTATGTATAATAAAAATATCTATTTATTAAGTACCTACCATATAAGTGTACCTAGATACCTACCTATATGGTAGGTACGAAACTTGTAATTAGCCATCAGACAGAAGCATATCATGCATGTTATCTTAGGCAAAGACCTTATGGTCAAATGATAGCCGTAAGTTTTCCTAAAATTCGTAAAACAAAAATAAAATACAAATTTTACTAACTTTTCACGCCAAAACCAAAACCCACTGAACGAATCGGACTGAAATGGTGCACGTAGGTAGTTCTCAATTAATCAAAGGGCAGATATGAGCCATTTTCAAATAAAATGTAGGTACAGTACCTACAGTGAGTAACATGCTCAAAATTGTGACTAAACTATTGTGACATATCTGTATTTTTATACCTACTCATGTGAGTCACATTAATTGTTAAGCAAAGTTTACATGAAACTGCCGAAGTTGAGCAATGTAAAAAAGGCATTTCTGTTGTAAAGGAACGTGAAAGGTTACAAAACAAAAAATATATTATATAAAAATATTATTTACTTAATAATTATGCCATAATTTCGATAAAATCTTGAAGTTCATAATTATCTATAGGAAAAAATTGGCCTAGTTGAAAAATATGCAACAGATAGATAGATAGAAAATACTTTATTGCACACATAACTTAAAAATAACAGACAAAGATAAAATGGAGTACATAAGAAAAATGTGACAATTGGCGGTCTTATCGCTCAGGAGCGATCTCTACCAGACAACCGTGGATGGATAGGATCGTTGGATTGAACGGGGATTTGTGTGCATTAGTATGTAGCTAATATCATTACAAAATTCTAATACAATTACAATATCAAATCTTAGTACATTCATATACATATAACCTACCAACTATAATTTTAAAAATACACACAACACTGAGTCGTTAAAACATATTGATATAGTCGAACATAAACTTGGTCTTTATTAAGTAGTTTTTTTGAAAATGACTCATATGCCCATTACATTCAGTGCCTGTAGATCAGATATCTAGAAGAATTGGCGAAACGATACCGGACCGGGCAGAATAGCGTTATAGAGAGAAAGCCTATGCCCACGCCCAGCTGTGGTAAATGTAAAGATTAAGTACTGTCAAAAAGGTACGTACTTACTTGGCTATGAAACTCCTCGAATCCTCCGGCAACCCCACGTAGATGACCGTGGAAGACATATCACGACACTTCCTAACATTAACTACCTTCCTATTGGCACTAAGGTATATTCACAAAAATTTTGCAAAAAAATAAAACCTCGAACCAATTGCTACCCAAACTGAACTATCAAAGTGACCGGTGTCAGTGAAGAAAGATCGAAATGAAACTGCCAGTACTCAGAAGGAGTTTTAATATCACACTGCTGTTTTGAATCATATTTTCTAGCAAGCGTGGGTTTTGTTTGTAGGCGGTGTAAATTATTGTAATATGTACTTATGTAGTTTGTTTAGTTTCAGAGAGATCTATCATTACCATCTACTTATTTTACGAAACGATAAATAGATGTAATTATGTAGGTTCTTGCCCTACAACATAATATTTTGGAGGGGTGGCTCAGGGTTATATAGGAGGCTCTTGCTATTTTCAGACGTACAACTTGTAGGTACTTCAGATTACCCCATACGGAGTAAATGTAATTATATAAGAAGTAGGTATGGTAAACACGCATGTATATATGCCTGCTGGTGGCCAAAATATAAGTAGGTAAGTAGGTGTACACTTAAATTGAAAATAATTGATAAATTATTCAAATACATGAAGTATTGGTCGTTTTTCCACTGAAGGTTTGATATTCACATTTTTGTACATTTCCTCGTCATTTCCTTTCCAACGTACAATCATTTTCAGCTAAAGTCAAATTCATTTCTAGATTTAAGCAAAGCGAAGTACTTCCCTCTATTTAGGGAAGTCGGAAATCTTTCGAAGTTCCTTTCGTCCAAAAGAAACACATTCAAATTATTTCAAATAAAAAGCGGTGTATCCGAACGACTACCGCGTTCATAAACTGATTCGGCTTAGTATGCAACGTCAGAATTTTGATCCTTTGAAGAACTATGCATAATGAAAAACATTTTTCATTGTTTTTATCACTTATAAAAACACCAACAAAATATTTATTTGAGATATTTTTATAATCGCAAGTTCGCATTTGATTGCACTTTTTTTGACAAAAATCTTTCATAGCCATCGAGAACATCATAGTCAGTTTCCGAACGGCCATGACGCTTTTGACACGGACACAGTGTTGCCAGACGTTCCATAATTATCCCAGATCTACGAATTTTTCGAGTGGCATACGATAAAAAAATAATTTAGATAATGGGTACACTTATATTACCTATATTCCACGATTTTTTTCACAAAAAAGCTTTGACAAATTGTTTGATATAACAAGTAATCTGCCTCCTTTACATGCAAACTTATCAAGGCTTGTTGTCTTGTCTTGTGTTGTGTTGTCTTGTTCATTCATTATGAAGATGAACAAGACGACAGCAGCAATAATAATGACACGACGACAGTGTTTAATGTGCTAGGGGAGCTGAACAAGATTAGAAACCGACACGTCGCACCACTCGTGATGTTGAAAATGTTGGAAGCATAGGATTGCGCCCAAACATTTTAGCCGTCCTAAAGTCTGTCTCTCCCTCTTTATAGATTCGGTAGAGTTCTAATAATTAAAAACAAAGATGCTATTTTTAACACGATATTTTTGCAGCAAATCTAGGATATTCTTAACCGATCCGATCTGGCAGCACTGCACGGACGGGCTGGCTGGCTGTTGAATGTTGCAAAGTTGTTGTTTGCTTTCAAAGTGGATTTTAGAATATTTTTCTAATTATTTCAATATGAAAAAAGTTCTTCTATAAGTACCATGTTGAACCAGACATCTACTGAAGCGTTGCTTTCAGCAACTTATGTGGATAACTACTTGGATTGTGTTGAAAACCTTCCCAATGATCTACAGCGTCATTTATCGCGTATGCGAGAGCTCGACGTAACTTACAGAGGTAAATTTACATTTAGCTACTGATTTTTCACTTTATCAACGAGCTAAGAACGCATCAGATGTATAACGAGCCAGAAGTAATTCATGGAACGCTTTCGAATTTGTTGTGTTGACGTTTACTTTTCGTCTTTTCTACATAGCCAAACATAGCTATAGCCAGCGAAACCAATGCAAGACGAAAATAACATCGCTTCTCTTACTAAATTGATGCTTCTTCGCGTGATTCTTTCAACAATTTTGCGAAAATGTAACCAATGGGCTCTTTTTATGAATTTTCACAAAAAACTCAGGATATTACTCAACAATAAAAAGTTAATTCCACTTAGTCTGAGCTCCACTAGCAATTTACTAGAACAGAAACAACAAATGGCTTCACTTATTTCATAATTTGAATACTGAAGGAAAATCATGACACAAGTCACATATTTTCATTCAAACATTTCAGATTGTCTTAGAGAAGCAGAGAAACATCTTGCTATATCCCTTGGCACAAACACAGAAGAGCGCCGTCGCACCAGAGCTGCTATCCGTCTGCAAGCTGTACTTGTAACTGCCCAGGAAATTGGAGATGAGAAGCTTCAGGTGGTGCAAGTACTGCAGGACCTGATAGACAACAAGCAGCGTTCACTCGATGGAGATCATAAGAAATTATGTAAGTCACATCACAGAACAAAGAAAAGCATTCTCCACAGATATGTTTTTATCAATTCTTCCTTCTAAATATAGTTTGTGATACCTTTATAGGGTGGCTTTAGGAGTTGATGAACAAATCTGAAACTAGAGAAATGATCGGAGTCATTTGGCGCAAAGTTGAAAAAAAAACTGCATACATTTTTCATTTTACTAACATAATTTTCCATAAAAATAAACAAAATTTATTAGAAATCAATGTTTTATCAGAGATAAACCTAATTCAAATACAGGCAGAAGTATCTTAGCTAACAGCAAGCTCACCAGTTGTTCGAAAATATTATATAAACTTTTCACATTGATGCCTAGTATGTATTTAAAATAAGTTGTAAAAAATTGCCATATCCTTTCTTTTTCAATAATGCATTTTTTGCAAAGAATGATCAGCAACGAAAGATTGAACATTAGCAAAAACGAAGTTTAAAAATAATTGAACTATGCAGTTTTTGTTTGTCATAAGTTGAGGTTATGACTTACAAATTTTCTCGAACTCGTAGTTTCGGATTTGGCCATCCACTCCCATCTCAAAAAGTCACCCCGTAAACAGTTAAGTACATTTTTTACTTTACAAGCTTACAGTTATTAACCAGTTGGCCATGGCTCCTGGCTTAGCTTATTATTATTGCTAGGAAATGCTGACATTAAATATTTTCAGCTTTTTAGATTTCAACAAGTAATGATTTTACATATTAAATTTAACTAATAAATTTTGCAGTGACATGTCTAGAAGTGAGCACAAATGGCACAGTTTCTAAGAAAGAGGCCACTCCACCTCCCGAGACAGTAAGAGAGCGAGAGAGAGAAAAGGAGAAAGAGATACCCATAGCAGCACCAATACAACACACCACACCAGCACCTTCGGAACGGACTGAGAAAGAAAAAGAGAAGGTTGAAAAAGATAAATCTGGAGGTCAGTATGAAGCCTTATTGCCAGAGCTAATTGTCACATCAAACCTCTATTTCTCTGTTTATATTTTACAATTCTTACAATTCAATGGGATACACAAAACACTTGATTGATGATGGACAGACAAATGTAACCAAACAATATGAGTCTTTTGTGTTTCTATCAGGACATTTATTGCCTTTTTTAAATGCATTTATTTTGCATAAGTGATTTCGTTTTCACTTCTTCCAATTGAATTTTAAAAAATGGGTGAAGAGAATAATACGTAATAATTTCGTTTAAAATTTGACTAACTCATTTTCTAAGCCTAAAGAAATAAACATTCTTGATTTCAGATTTCTTTTGCAAGGGACCAATTTGACACATCACTAAGGGCCCATGCATACAGCAGATCAGAATCAATAAGTTCATTTCTTTAGCCTTACAAAAAAGCACTAAGACTAGTAAAATTTAATACCATAAACAGCTTTGAGCAACATCCATTTTCACAGGAATCATTTACTGGAGTACTGTCCGGTATGTGAACTTGCTCCTACAACTACATAAACCACCATGCGAAATAAACGGATGCTGTGTGAATACGCCCTAAGAACTGAAATCACTTACCTAGTCTATTCAGACCCAGCTATTAACGCTAATGGGTTAATATACGAATTGAATTTCAGGTGAGCGATGGTCAAAGCGCGCTCGCCGCGCTCGCACCACCACCGGCGCGGGCATCACCACGGACGGAGCGGAGTCGAGCGAACGAGACAGCGAGCGAGTCACACACAGCACCACTAATAAGAAAGGTATTTACTTTTCTATCATTGTTCCAATACTTCTCACCTTAAACAGTCACTACTCCCAAACAGATTGGAAATCTGAATGTGTGTGTTGTGTGGTGGCAAAAGATTATGTTTGTTTATATCCTGGTAGTATTATTATAAAGGCAAAAGTTTGTGATTACATTATGAAGGCTGGGCCAAAAGAGCTCAGTAGATTGGTCTAAAATTTTGCATGCATGAAATTCTGGATCATCTTGCCTATTAGGCAATTTTTTTTATCCCCTTTTAACGCGTGCGAAGCCTCGGAGAGAAACAAGTAGTCACATAAGTGTGAAAAAGACTCTGTAAAATTACTTGACACCACAAAAAGAAACTGTTCATACAACATCATTAAAAATTGTTTTGATAATTTACTTATTTATCGCAAAAATATAATTCTAGCTTTGATATAAAAGTAGTACCTTAGCTTATTTATTATTTTCTTCAAAAGGTATCATAAATAAAAAATGAACGAAAATTCTTTTTTCAAATTTAAAGAAAGTTCTAGCTTTGATATAAAAGTAATACATAAGCTAATTTATTATTATTTTCTACGAAGGTATCGGCAAGAAGAAAAAACGCAAAGCGCGCCAAGCAGCGCAGCGCTCCGAAACACCACCAGAGGAAACCGACGCAATAGACCCCGACGAACCGCGCTACTGCCTCTGCGACCAAATATCATTTGGAGAAATGATCCTCTGTGACAACGATCTCTGTCCCATCGAGTGGTTCCACTTCTCGTGCGTCTCACTAACTACCAAACCTAAAGGAAAATGGTTCTGTCCTAAATGCAGAGGCGACAGGCCTAACGTAATGAAGCCTAAAGGACAGTTCTTAAAAGAACTAGAACGGTATAATAGAGAGAAAGAGGAGAAAGCATAGTATTTGGTTTAATTCACGATGGGGTTCTAGGTTGTCAGACACTTCAAATGCACGCCAAGCTATTTATTTTAGGTAAAGTTTAGGAATCAAACTACAGGCTTAGATAGTGTGGTTATGAAATAAAAGTATTGTAAAAGGGTATTTGAAAACCTTTCGTTTTTTATTAAACTGAAGGCAGTTGACGCATCTGGTTTAAAAATTCAATTAGTAGGATAGAGTTTAGTTCGTCTAGTATTTCAGTAACCACTCGATTTAAGCTGTACAGCTTTGTACCGAATGTGATTTCAATTTTAAACTATGACTATTTTTATTGACTATAATTCATTGCATCTGCTTTATCTGTAAGGTTCGGCGCAAACGCGCCATCGACTACAGCCACCGGTGGCCAGTGGCAGCGACGTAACGACGCATCGCACACTTGTAGCCGGTGGCGGCCACTCGGTACAGCAGTGTCCGCAACTTGTCACTTGTGGTCGCACACAAAACACCGTAACCCGCCAATGTCGCGCTGTCCATGGATGTACCCAATAGAGGCGGCGACGGCGTCGTTTACGTATTAACAATATCGCGAGCAAACATTCTGTGTCGGAGTAAATCGTAAGACTTTGCTGCTGAGAGCGGGTAATAAATAGTGCGGCTTCCGAACACCGGTGGCTATGGTCGGTGACCCGTTTGCGCCGAGCATCAAGTTCATCCAGGACCAGCAAAATTAAGCAAATTAGCTGTTTGGTCTCATTGTGATTGTAAATATAGAAATACTCTTACGAAAAAATACGAGAAAGAAGTACAGCGTAGTTTTACGCATTTATAACTATAGAGATATTCTATAAGATAGTTGTTTTGAACAGATATAATTTCGTACTATTTGAATAAGTTATATGAATATAAGGATTTTATTCTAAAAATTAGTTTTTTTTGTGGGGGGCCTGCAAATGAAACATAATTATACATATTTATTTAGGTATATGGCTTTATTTCATTGATATAATTATGATATGATTTTTAAACACACTTTCCTTAAAACTATCAGTAACCTCGAAATCTTAAAAAAACACACAAAATCAATTTATTAAAATTTCATAAATGCCAAAATTAATTGAAATGCCAGAATTTGTTTGATTGTTTATAAAATATTGCAATGGCGTGTATTTTCGACTAGATAATTATTATTATAAATTAAAACTACAGATATAGTGGTTGTCCAAGGACAATCTGACAGTCCAATAAAATTGGAGTAAGGACTATCGAATCACCACATGCATTGAACGATTTAAAGAGTAGATTCTAAATAAGTAGAGTAAATAACTATCCGCTAAAACTATATATAGCACTTTGAAAAAACACCAGCATATTTTAATTGGGTGTGAGTGACTCTATATTTTTCATTGTATCGTTACCAATTTAGGCCAAACATAGGCTGTTTTAAGACCCCTGTTGTTAACACTTTGGAACTATCTATCCTAATTCATTGTAATTTGTTTCTTATAAATTACATTTGAATTCTACATAAAACTTTAAAAGAGTACATTAAAAACCGTTAAATAACTACACGGCAAGATACATAATACTTCGTGTAATAAAAACATTAGGCCAATATTTTAAGTACACTTTAACCTTACCAGTACCTATAAATTAAATAAAACACCCTAATTTGTAACAATTACTTTAAATATGACACTAAATTGAACACAAATCCATGCAAATTATCTAATATCCTACTATTCGATAGAGAAAATTGAACTAATAAAGATAATCATGTAGGTGGAACCATTATTGGTTTAAAAATGAGGCCATTGGCGATAAATATTTAGCCAACTGGTTCATTTGATTATAGATTCTATTACCAGACCTTATAATCACTTATGCTATAATACCATAGAATTGTGGGGTGATGTGGTCTACACTACACCCATACTCCATGAGGGTTTTTATTGGTGGGAGCTGCGTTTTCTAGCTGACGAGGGGATCCTATGATGCGACGGGCACTTCCAGCTTTGCACAAACCTGGAAAAGTCTATACTGTTCAATAGGCAACAGTTATTCGAAGGGGTCATTGACTTGCAGTGGGCCAGACAGTGTGGACTAAAAATAGAATGAAAATTAAGCAATAAATTTGGAGAAAGCTTTTCGTAACTTCTTTATCACCATCGAAACGCATTTTACTTTTACTATTATGTAATGTCCTGACGTGTCGCTAATGAACGTTACAATCAATATGTTTTGCTAAATCATCATGTTTTTAGGGTTCCGTACCCAAAGGGTAAAAACGGGACCTTATTACTAAGACTCCATGTCCGTCTGTCACCAGGCTGTATTTCATGAGATAACCGAACCGTGATAGTAAGACATTTGAAATTTTCACAGATGATGTATTTTTGCTGCCGCTGTAACAACAAATGCTAAAAAACAGATTAAAATAAATATTTAAGGGGGCTCCCATACAACAAATGTGATTTTTTGCTCGTTTTTGCACGTTATTGATAACGGCAACAGGCAGATAATAGGGTATATTCATAGATTTTCTTAATTATTATGTTGATTAATAATGTTATTTCACTAGAAAAAAATATAACACCTACAAATTTTTAAGTAATTAACGGAAAAAGCACACACTTTCAAAAAAGATATCCCGCTAAAAGCTTCATGACAACGCCGCGCCGTGAACGGTAACGTCACGTTTTGAAATTTTGTTATTAAGTATTAAAATATCTAATTTTCAATTATTAAATTTCACAATAAAAACATCAAAAAATACAAAAATAAATATTACACATAAATTTCTTTATCAATAGAGAAAACAAATAAAAATAATCAACTTTTTTGATGTCACATGCATAATAGCCTATTATGGAAATACTAGCAGCGCCTCGCGGTTTCACCCTAGTAGTTCCCGTTCCCGTGGGAATTCCGGGATAAAACACAGCCTATGTCACTGCCAGAAAAGTAAGCTTTCTAATGGTGAAAGAATTTTTGAAATCGGTCCAGTAGTTTGCAAGTTTATTTGATACATACAAAAATACAAATCTTTCCTCTTTGTAATATTAGAGTAGATCAGTAAAGATTTATCGTTACAGGCAATGTTGCAGTTTATCTCGCTGCAAACCTCCCGACTTATGGCACCATACACTGAATCACATGTAGAGTCAAGGATCCTTTACAGAGCGCTAGACACCCGTTTCTTTTTTATCATAAACTGCAGTATGCCTAATTATGCGTCTCGAGTGAAAGCGTATCACGGAAGCGGATTGATGAGCTAGAAATATTATGTAGGAATACGCATTTAGAACGTTTAGAAGAAATACTATCAATAAATTTACTAATGGCTGTATCCTTAGTGCGCACCGAATAGTAGAGTACTTTTTTACCCGCCTGCCAGGCATAAAGAATAATAATAATGAAACTTTATTAATTATGGCAAAACCCCCTTAGAATATATGTTTTTATAGGTTTGCTTACAATAAGAGAAAATTCTAATTATAGTTTAGTTTTTAATTTAAGAATATGTTATTTTAATTTGATTTTTCTACGAAGTCAAATAAAATCGCAGAAATTTACGACTTAGACGGGACTCTTAAACCCGCTACCGAATTATTATTATAAAAACACAAAGACCTATTTTTTGTGCCTTTGATTCCACACGCGCAATGCACCGGTACATATCACACGCGTGACTTTAGTTAAATATTTTTTGCTGATGACACAATGACCGTTTCTAGCGATCTATAAAAGGACGGGTCATTGTGGATCTTTGGGGAAGCCTCTGTCCAGCAGTGGACGTCCTTTGGCCGAGAAATAAATAAATGAATAATGCTGGATATCGCAAACAGCATCATCTAACCCCAAAGTAAGCAGAGTCTGATTAATGGGTACGTACTACATACTGATATACTTAAAACAATATAATTCAAAGATATTTTTACTTTACCCAATTGTGCTGAGGCGGGAATTGAACCCGCAATCTCCTGCTGAAGGAGGTCAAAGGTGCGGATGATGATGGATGACCTAAGCTCGAGTTATTTTTTTACGCATTCACTGCCTAGCGGCAAGTATTACGAGCTAAATTCGATCATGTGCGTCATGGGCAATGAAAGTGTTAACATACCATCTAGCGGATGCCGTAACTCGTCGACACTTCCCGTCAAGCTCTGCAGATTTGCTTCCTTCATCTCTTGAACCAGCCTCTCCACTTGACGCTTCTTTTCCATGATCGCGCTTTCTAACACACCTACCTATAAAACAAATTCAAAATGAAAGGTGGTTAAAGATTTTTGGCTATAAATCGGTTTACCACACTAATCGCAAGTGTTCAAACATTTTTTTGTGAATAAAAAAAAATATTAGGGCCACCCTCCAAAAAACCTTCAAACCCTTTTAAAAGTCGAAAAGATTTTCTTCATGTTTGTTTACTATGTCTCTGAGCGTGGTTTCTGCTTAAGGGGCCTGTGGATGATGATTTGCCCATACAAACGTACTACCAAAATGATTTGTAATTCGACCATATTTCCACCATATCATGTTGTTTTTTGTATTCGAATAGTGTATATCAGAAAAAACCAACCAACCAGGGACCTAGGTCCCTGGTTGGTTTTTTCTTAATAATAGACACCTATAATGAAATGTGAGCAAAAATATACAAAACCAAATTTTTCATATCCTTACGTCGAAAATGACATGCTTTCGTCCTATTTGTTTTGTATTAAAAACAACAATATCGTGCGTTTTGTTTGTTAAGGAACATAGATTATTATTGTCTAGTTACAGAATAACAACCCTGTGTCGAAGATTCAACAACTTTTCAGTCATCATTTTTGGTATTACGGAACATAATAATTCACGAATTGAAGTTGCGAGCAGCTGTCGCCGGATTCTTAAGCATTCACTGCCCAGGCTCGGCAGAGCGACCCGGAGGGAAGCGCCGCGGTCTTCGGTATCTACACCTATGTGCGTCGTGGTATGTAGATCACATAAACATTCCAGCCTTTATGAGTCCACAGCTGGACATAAGTCCTTCCTGATAAGCGCCTTACTGGGTCGCGGCGGCTCTTTAGTCGTAGATTTATTTGCCGTGATATTTCGCATTCGATTTCCATGTGTTACATACAGGTCATAACTCCTTACAAGACTTCTCTCTAACTTTCATGGTTTCTGATTTAGCCATCTACTCCCATCTCAAAAAGCCACCCAGTATTTTTTTAAGAAACCAAATTTAAATGTAGATCCATGTTTTGAATATTCATGAATGTATTATATTATATTTGAATATCCACAATCCACAACAACAAAAAAATTCAACAAACAACTTAAAACGAATTTCAGGTATAGTATATTCTATTGACAACCTCTGTGGCGCGTTGGCCGAAGATCTGCCTGCGATGCAGGAGGTTACTTGTTCGAATCCCGCCTCGTGACAAATGTTTGTACGATCTACAAAAATTTGTTCCGGGTGTTCTGGTCGTTTTCTATGTATAATAAAAACTTAGATTTACCTCTCGTTTTAGATTCTCCGCAGTGAGGTGGTTGATTTCCGTCGCGTGTTTGGCTTGCTGTATCTGACTCTGAAGGTTCTCCATCTCGGCTAGCATAGACCGCTCTAGCGCTTGCCTGAAAATTATAATATAACTATGATACCACTATGATATTACAGACGGAAAACTATTAGGTAGTATACAGCGAATGGCAGAAATAGCTCAACATTGACAATTTTCAAAAAAAAAATACGCCACACTCCTCGTATATCTGCGTTGTGGGCGGTTCACCCTGTTCACCGAATTTTGTAGCTGACTGTACAGTTGTATCCTTTTAATAAGCGAATTATCAAAATTCGCACAAAAAAAAACAGGCAAGAAGTACCGATACCGATTAGCTTCCGCATGCTAATGTGCAAATCGGTACTTGTAGCCGTCATCTCCGGGTTAGCGTCGGTGATTGGGTCAACGGGGTCACCAAGAACGTGTCTCGGTCTACGGAGGAGAGGACCACATCTTCAATGATTCGTCACAACAATATATGCCACGGAAGCATACTCCGTACCTCGACTATTTGATCTGATAACTCCATACTAAATACTTAATTAAGGTTAAAGCGTGAGATTTTCCCATTATTTCAAAGCAAACAATGGACTACACTTCACAAGCAGGTAGTTCACGATTGATGTACTGCATAATTACTTGTCGGTTTTGCTTAGGAATGACTATGTTTTGAGTTAAGCTTGAAGATGTTTTATGGTCCAACAACTTTTGGGTGAAAGTTGAGGAAACAAAAAGCGACAGTGTTTTTGATCCGTTGTTTTGGTTCTTACCCCGCGAATTATTAGGTATCTAGTATTTGCCCGGTAGGTACTCTATCTTTACCGTAAGATTTTAGAAAAAATACATTATAATCTATGGGAAACAAGGCCCTTTCGTTTCATAAATGAAAAAAAAATCTATTTTAAACATCAGAAATAATTGTGCAGTGTCTCTGTTTTCTTATACCGTTTTTCTCCAAAACTATCAATCACAAGATTGTTTTATAGTCATCACATCACAGTATTAATTAATAGAATACCAAGGGAACTTTCGGCTTATTTTTGCAATTAAATGTACTTAATAATAGATAATCAGCAAAAATTTGATTTTTGCGCTAACGCCGCTCTGCTCTGTCCCGCTCCAACGCGCAATTTATCCTTTTCACAAAATGGGGTATATCGCCCCCTTAATTCAGGCTCAGAACTGAATTCATGATGATGATGAATTCAGGCTCAGAACTACATCTATGTAAAACTTCAGCCCCATCTGTCCAGTAGTTTTGACATGAAGATGTAACAGACATCTAAACTTAGCACACAGTGCTCAAAAAGCTACCATCCTTTTTATTTTGATCGATAAGAAAAGGACGGCAACATTTTTAATGCTATCAAATTAGTCTATAATCATTATCTAGGTTTAACGTCAGATTAGAGTATTAGCATCTATGTATGTAAGTTATTATAATCTAGTTATTATGTATTAGTATATTAATCTATTTGTATTTGTGTATTAGTGTAGGTAATTGATTTGTATTACATAGCATAAGTACCGCCATCCTATGATTTTCTCCGTACACCTTGGTTGCCTGGAAGAAATCGCTTTAAGCGATAAGGCCGCCAATTTCATTGCCTTTCTTTAGCTTAAGTTTTTATAATGTACTGTATGTTTAGGTTTATGTAATAAAGAATTGTCTATCTATCTATCTATCTATTAGTTAAGTTTCGTTTTTGGGTATATTAGAATCGAGTATGTATTTTTCTCACCTATTTTCCTGCTGCCTGCCGTTTCCTCTCTGCTCATTGTGAATATCCTCCATGAGCTTTCGTATCTTGTTTTTGCATTGCAGTAACTCGGTCTCACAGTTGGCTAATTTTGATCGAACCAAAACAATCTCAGACTTTATTGTTTTCTCGTTCTGTTTGGCGATATCACTTTCTTCTTCTATGTAGTTTAAGCCTTGCACCTTGAATGTGAAGATTGGCTTGGTTATGTAAATAATAGAATTAAATTAAAACTAGTATTTACAATTGAAACAATTGAGCTAACTGCAGACTGTTGCAAACAATCTACAGGTAGCCCAACTGATCCATAGCAATACCACTCGGAAGCGTGCCCAAGACGCTAGCTGCATTGCCGCGCTGTATGGCTATGCTGATGCGCTGCGCCAGATACTCACCAGGTCTCGGGTCACGCGTCGCTTCGACCAGACGCTCAGATAATTTTTTGAAGACCCGGAGAGCCTCGGTACCCTACGGACCTAGGGTCTCGACTCCAAAGGGAGTAAGTAAATAAATAAATATATATGATATATAAAAATAAAACCATAAACTCGATGGAACGACGACACCTTAGCGGTCGCAGGGAGTCGATGGATGAAGGCGGTTCGGATCCGCACTTT
Source organism: Eupithecia exiguata (assembly GCA_947086465.1). NCBI lineage: Eukaryota > Metazoa > Arthropoda > Insecta > Lepidoptera > Geometridae > Eupithecia > Eupithecia exiguata. The sequence continues at coordinate 5,366,863 of OX352246.1, forward strand.
GTGATTTGTGACGTCGTATGGGGGAGGAAAAATAAAAAAAATAGTCGAAAGTTAAATGCATTTTACCTGTTCAGTACTTATCCGAAGTTGGTTATCAGCTGAGTTGATCTGCTGCTGCAGCAGTTCCACCTGCCTCTCTTGCTCGCGACCTTTGTTCTCCCAGAAACCGATCTCAGCATCATACTGCAAGAAACGGACAAACGTGAGAAACAAGCTTACGACCGCAGTTTCCTACGATTTTAGTCGGATAAAATCAGTTCATCTACACTTATATTATAAAGTGGAAAGATTTGTATTTTTGTATGTAACGCTAACGAATAATCTTAAAAACTAATGGACCGATTTCAAAATTTCACCATTAGAAAGCTTACTTTTCAGGGAGTGACATAAGCATGTTCTGTCCCGGAATTCCCACGAGAACGGGAACTACGCGGGTGAAACTGCGAAGCGCTGCTAGTATCTTTATTGCATTGTATTGAAAGAATTTGACGTGTTTTAAAAAACTATAAACCGACAGCAAATACCCGAATAAGGATTATGATTGGTAGTAGTTTTTAAATTTCGATAGCGCGATCTAATTTTCAAGTGGCGACATCTAGTTAAAATACGAGTTTAAGTTTCATGAAATGACTGTAATGTAAACTAATGAGTGATGGATGACACGTGGACGAAACGACGAATGAAAAAAGGCCTACTTTAAAACACGAAACACGAAGTTTAGGTTGACGGATCGCACGAAACAAACAACCTTTACTACTGAACGTGCAAACGCGCATTGCTTCGAATGCCTCACTAAACATTTGGTTTCGAACCTATAAGAAATAAAAAATAATTTTCATAGGAAGGTCGGAGCAGTGAGACGGTTGGAACTCCTGAACTATACAATGGTTTCTGAGTAGGTAATAGAAGTTTATCACCCAACAAACCATTAATTCATCCTTAGATAGTTTGTCGGAAATGGAGATTACTAACGAACAAACTATAGATAGGTTGTCACAACCATCCAACTAGGTGGACAGCGTGGTTGGTCGATCGAAAGAACGGATAGGTTCGTCTTTCGTTTTATGCATCAATTTTTTATCCGTAAACTTTAATTTGTTTTTCAATGCAGACGTCGTGTTTACGCTCGTTGCCATAGAAACTATTTGATACCAGTGATTGTAAAAATTACTATGGTATTTTACATACGTTTTACAGCGCACTTATCAATTCCTCGAGGGTCAAACTTTTAAGGGACCATATCAGAGTCAACTTTTATAGAACAACGAAAGAATCATCAAAATCAAAAGAGAATTATCAAATCTATTAAGCAAAGCACGCTGTGCATGGCCACGCGGTGCATTTTAGCTGCGTGGGTTCGTTTGTTTAAAATCGTGGGTCTACGTCACCGGTTTACGTGTACCGCATGGATAGCCTTGACAGCGTTGAACTGCGTGGGTGCCCTAAACGAGGAAACCACGCGTGTGCATGCAATGACGTCATTAATCTCGTATCATTGCGTAGCGTGTTCGTGGGTTACATTGGACGTTATCACATACATTTTCTTGCAAAGCGAAGATAAGACACACGCCTCTCGTCTTTAAGGTCTGGTGGTCTGGTTCTCTGTGTATAATTGTTGTGTTAAAATAGTTAAATTGTTAAGTAATCACAAGACAACACAGTCTCTGCTTACTATGCGGCTGGATAACGCTGTTTAATGACGTGCATTATTTATTTAATCCAGGTCCTACAACTTTATGCAGGTATGCCTAATTTCAACTCTATTTGGTGAAAGGGTAACAAACACACAAACTTTCGATTTAAGCAAAGCGCTTTTATCACTACTTTGTTTCAATCTCACCTTTATAAGATCCACCGACTGACTTGACAGCTTTTCCCTCTGATAATTAACCAACGACACAAGCTCTCGATACTGGTTGTTATAGCTCACAGCTTCAGGGCTCCTGTTTTCATTCTCTTCGGGCAAGTTGACGGGGGACATGTGAGAGGGGCGGTTCCCTCGGGACCTGTTTGGAGACTTCCTGAGGGCTTGGGAGGGCGCTGGCGGCGAGCGGTAAGGCGGTGGGGGTTCTCTGTTGAAGTTAAGTCTTAATTACACATTCTAAAATTAATGTTGACAATTACATACCTATCAATTTTATCTTCTTACATTACTCAAACTCATTGTAGTGTTTGTCAACAAACCACGACGTAAATAACGAAAACTCGCTTAATTCCGCTAAGGATCTCAAATCCATAAGTAATATAATACATTGCGTATCAGTTATCTAGTACCCATAACACAAGCTCTGCTTAGCTTGGGGCTAGAGAGAATGCTGTGTAAGTTGTCCAGCATTATTATTATTATTATAAAAAGACGCGGTAACAGAGTGTATCTTAGGATAAGTATGGGTTTGTTTACAAATTGACTACCAAAACGACAATTTTTTTTCAGCTTTTTTGGAAGTAGTGGGGTCTTTTGTAATATAAAGATGGGATAAGGAAAATCTAGTACTACAATATTCTGGTCAGTTACTTATGAGAGAAATATTGTTAAGGTAATTATGAACACTAACTAGTGTTTAGCTACTATCGTTGATGATTTGCATTAACCCTCAAATACCTTCCTCAAGTAAATAATAGATTTTTTGATCTGCATCGGTATCTAATGACTTAGTTTATGAAGACTTGTCGGAGATCTACATATAACTATATGATAAAATATTTTCTGTGTGAAAAAAAGTGTAACATTTCTCATGTTACTTATAAAAACTTGATAACAATAGGTGCTACTTTCAATAAAATTATGGTTAGAAAACATTTAGTACACCGTGAAAATTGTTTTAAATATGTTGCGAAACTTTAACTGAAGTGTCATAAAAAAACCTGGTATGTCCACCTTATTTACCAACTTACCGATAAGGCGGTACATCTTTCATCACAGGACTGTTGGATTCTGGAGTCTTAGCTTGCTGCACCCCTTTTACCACTCCAATGGGGTTGCCAGGGGAGGTATTAACATTGTTATTGTAAGGTAGGGTGCTGTTCAGATGGGGTGATCCCTGGTTATCAAATGCAGGGTTTGATGTGTTATGGGACCTACAATTTTGAAAAACTTATTCAGCTTGATCCATTATCATAATATAATGAAGTATTTGATAAAACTTGATTAAAAAATGCTGCTAACTATTAATTTAAATCACAGGTTTAAACATATGGACAAATTTAAGAAAACCTGAGTCAAAATCACATGTCACTTCTAAGAATACCCTAAATCTTGTAACTCTTTTATTCTAAGAAGTGATAAACACCTTCACTTTTAGGAATGAGTCATGGTAGTTTTTACCTCAATTAATCTATGTGGTAACTAAAAAGTTTTGATAATGTCTATTGAACCTTATCAGATATGGTTGGCTGCACTCAGAGCAAAAGCAGGAAAGGGGCCCAGTTTAGTAAAACATGTGTGTTGGTCAAAACTACTTCGATTGTATTGTTATGTTAAACAATCTGTTACAAACCCATTTCCAATAGGAGATTTGGAGTTATTTGCAGGAGGTGGGACTTTCAGACTGTTACCAGGGTCTGATCTTCTCAGTATAAACTGTATATCGTTTGAGTATTCACCCCATTTCATAAGGATCTAAAAATACAAAAAAATATCAAATTATTTTCATGTTTGTAAATATTTTGGTAGTTTGCAAGTTTCATTTAGACTTACTTTAAGTGGATATTCTTGTGGAGCTAGCAGCCGTTCGTTGTTCCTCCATCGTTCAATCAGGGTAAATCTGCCCACTTTTCCCGTGGCGTGAGCCAAGGCAAACACTACATCCTATCCAAAAAATAAATGTTAGAAATCAGCTAAGAATTTATTTATTTTTATTTTAAATTATGTCCTCACAACGAATTATGGGTGTCAATAGATAATTTTTAAGGAAACTATGCTGACCTGACAGGTTGTGGTCTCCGTGACCCCACAAACAATCCTTTGTATCCCCTCGACCCAGACCTTCAGCTCCATTGAGCCAAAATCCTCAACGTTCACTGCACATAAAACTTAGGACACCATTGTTCAGAGTATTAATCGACCTGAAACTTTATTCTTGTGCGAAAAGCGTAGTACACGGACACAAACATACCAAAAACACAAATAAGAATTGAATGTTCTGCTGCGAAATTCTGAAATGAATATGTCAGTCAGACTAACGCTGACAGACAACTACTGACATCGACAAGTGACATGACATGAGTCAAACGGGAGATAGTAAATTATGTCAATGAAAAAAGAGATCCCCTTGTAAATGTGCAGCCGAATGTTGTTTTTACCCAATCTACGGTACGGAACAGTGTTCCGTACACGGATTACTGTTCCGGGAACAGTAATCCGTGTACATGTCACCGTTAAATAGTAAGCCCATAGAGTTATTATAGTACTCCAAGTAAGCTAAACACAAAACAGCTAAAAATCCTAGTTCCGGAAAATAATCAACAGGGCTACGCTGGGCATTGGGAGGAACAGGCCATGCCATAGACGCTCTCTATGGCTAGACTAACTCTATGCTCAGAGGGAATTGGACTGGATTTATTTCGTCCAAGGGACATAGCGTCTCCATGGCTCGGTACTTCTTAGTTATAGTTTCCGGCCAAAGCGGTGACAAATAATCATATCGTTTCCGTTAGCTTCCGTTTGTCAAGTTTCAATTCAAACCACTTTGTAACGCTTGTGCTCTTGTCAAACAATTTTTGTCCTATTTGTAGTGATTTTTTTCTCATTGTATTTGTTCACAGACTATTTTGTGCAAACCAAATAAGCGAACCTCAGCAAAGTAGGTATTCTATTTGGTAGGCGCCGTAAAATCCTTTTCAAATTATGACAGCAGTAGTACCGGCGCCTCCGGCGGCTCGGGCGACGGAAGAAGAAGAGGAGGTGAGTATATAGGTACCTTGGTAGTTGAATTGATGGTAATTAAGGTAATTCATCTTTAAATGTACCCCTACTTTCATGCGCAGTACTTAATGGTAATAACAGGGACGAGTAAAATTACACGGACGGAGTCCTACCGAATCAAATGTGAATCACAGCAATGGCGGATACGTCATTGTGTGCGAGTGATTATAGAGTTGCCAACTGAAAATGATGAGAAAAACTCCCGAATACTTTCATACAAGTTTCTAAAATCTTTGAACTGAAAATGATTTGTATCAAGTGTCTATTACTTAAAAACATAAACAAAAGCTTTAGCCATTAATAGGTAATCGTTTTTATTAAACTGAATGTAGATAGGTGGGTATATAAAGCAAGTAGGTACAATCAAGTAATAGAATTAAATCGGTACATACATATTTACTCTTGAAACAATTGAGCTACCTGAAGACTATTGCAAACAATCTACAGGTAGCTCAACTGATCCATATCCATACAAGACAAATCGCGGATCCCGCCGAGCTCACCTTGAAATGTTCGTAGTGGGCATGAGAATAAAGGAGTTAAGTGATTATTCACATAATTTTTACTTACAAAGTCTTGTTATTTATTCTCTGTGCCTTTGTAATAGGTACATAATAAATTATAGATATTGCATAATATAAATATAACTACTTTAAGCTAATTCTGTGAATTTGAATGTCTAGGTTTAAGTTGTTTTGTATCGACCCCACCGGGGTAGGTACCTTACCTATCTACATGTTTGGTACTTTAAATTTACTTAGGATCTTTGTAACAACATGTAAAAATTGAATGAATGATTCTAACCGCATTTAATGCTTCAGGAATTAGTATTCAACGTAGAAGATATCCAGAAGATATGTCGAGACACCATAGAGTTGTGTCTCGGTGGAAACGCGTATAGCCACTCAAGAACACCGCAATGGATTACTATCATTACTGAGAAGACGTTAGCTAGGCTGAACAAACTCAACAAACCGTTTAAATACATCTGTTAGTACCTAATACACCATAAAATACTCCTTGATTATGTTTTTCTATAACTACCCAGCAGTGCGTGATCAAGGGCTGATCTGATGGTAATAAGAAGACTAAAAGGAAGGCTGTTATGCAACCCGTTCCGGGTCGATCGTTTTGTTCCGAAGAATTTTAAAAATTACAGTTAGAAGGGTGAGCCTATAGACAAGCCAAATCGTAAAACGTTCAATAGGCAAAGTACAACCATGTTGCATAGTACTATTCATGCATATCAAAAAGTAGTATCGGGGAAACACCTACTTACAAGCATCCTGAAGAATTTAAAAACAGAGCATCGTTATCGCCTACACATCGACACTAACACTTCTGTATTAAGAAGAAAGGAGGAAGCTTAAAATTTGAACCTTCAAATGATACGTTAGTCAGAAAGATTGGCGTTATGAAGAGCTACAAAAAGTTGATTAAAATCACTAGGTACGAGTATGTAACGTCTTTTGGGTATAAACGTAACTGAAGGTTTTTGTATTAAGTATGTTTGATTTAAACATTATTTTTATTTATTTGATTAAAAATGTGGGGAGATTGTTTTTATTCTCCCCAAAATTGGGGATTTACAGTCTGATATTTGACCTAATCCAGACTAGACCAAAGACATTACACAACTGGTCAAAAATCGAAATAGAGGGCATTTCTTTCTACCTACATTAAGCAAACCAAGTGAGACGACAGATTATGTAATGTTTGGCAAGATTTCAAACCTAGAAAGTGTGAACGCTATAAGTTACCTACTTATTTAAATACCGACACTTCCACTCCACATATCACAGCATAATTGGCTTGGCTTAGCAGGCTTCTTTGTGGAAGATGTCATAGACCTCCTTTTGCATACGCGAACATAGAACTAACGTAGATATTCGCACCTTCTCTCTTGATCATTACGCAGTGCGCTGCGTTGCGTTGGTAGGTACTTCATCGCGCCCGCTGATGCGACAAAAACAAAAGACGCTCTAGACGTTTACAATCATGTGTCCTGCCTGTGCAGCACCGAAGTAGGTACGCGCGTACTTACGCGTAATGATTAAGAGACAAAGGCTGTAGAAAGTACCAACAGACAGACCTACTAATGAAATTGTCTAGAATCTTGCAAAACTCTAAACCCTGATTTGATAATCCTTTCAGTGCGTATAACAGTGACTCAAAAGAACGGTGCAGGGCTACACACAGCCGCGGCGTACTACTGGGACATCAACACGGACGGCTCTTGTACTGTCCGCTGGGAGAACAAATACATGTATTGTATTATCAACGTGTGGGGGCTCGCCTTACAGTTATAGGTAAATAAAAGTTTTAGTTTACCAACAAATTATATTTTCTTATAGACATGACAGGTGGCGTCATCCATGACCGCACGTCGCGCGGTCAGAAGTAGAATTCAAAATAGATCATTAGGGCGCGAGGTTTTCATATCCACTATATAAAAGAAGGCTGCATACTAATTGGGCTTCGTTAATAGTTCGCATAGTCTTAGTTGTCCTTTCGTGATAAGATTCAATCAATAACGCTTTAAGTTTTTGAATGTTATAAAATTGTATTTTCAATAAATTGAAAACTGAATCGGCCGTACTTAGGAGGTAGCAAATGAAACAATTCATAAAGCACATTTTAGTATTTTTATTTTTGGTAAAATTTACCACAATACAAAATAATGATAGAAATAAATAAAGTAATAAAATGTATAAGACAGGTCATAGAACTATGCATTGTAAAATTGGTGCTTTTAAAGCATTTCATATAATTTATAATAACATTAGGCAAAATGGCATTGTGTACAATTAAAAATAAAAGCATTATTTTTAACACAAAATAATATCAAGAGCAGATGCATACACTTAAAATAAAATTAACGCAAAAATGATTCATCACTTTGTGATTTGGTCTTTTACTTTTTTCTAATTTTATTTGTTTACAGGACTAACAAAATGCACATGTACATTGTTTTAAAGCATAATCATTTACCGAACATTATCATCACGCCTCAGCGCACCCATTAATCGAATTCATGATCGATATAAATCGTAACATTGGGTATTCATTGCAAAAGGGTAAGAAAACAAAATAAAAAGGTTTGATATCGAAACGCTCGTCTAACCAAAAGAAGTCGAAAAACAATAATAGTTGAGAACATCAATCACTGTTTTCAAATATTTATGAAAAAACTTTCATGAAATCTTTTCCAAATTTTAAATAACTTCAGGTAAAGAAGGTTAGAACATCAAATCGCACCTGTTTTCGCTCATATGACTTTAGAAACAACGAGAAGGAAAGATAATAACGAAACTCGTGTTAAACTTACTCGACATTAAACTAACTTTTAAAAATAGATGTTAATCATTAATTCATTACAATAGATTTAAAAATTACAAATGTACTTTGTTTATTTATTATCGCATCTCGATGTTAACTATACTCTACTATCGTATCAAATGTTAACAAAATATAACAACCTTTTATATCAAAACGAATGGCTAGTCCTGTTATGGCTAATTCCACATCATAAAGAAATAGTAATGATATCTGATAAGACTAGGTTTCTTTTCACCTTTATTGGTGATTAACTTTTTAAAGTAAAACTTTGATGGGAACGCAGTCATTACAGTATGAAATAAGTGAACTTTGGGCTTTTTACTGCATGGTCAAATTAATAGGTTTTTTTAAGCAAGTTTTTACAAACTTTTTACAGAATTTAGTCTATAGATCTTCTCTTAAATCTCAGTGAAATATTATCGATTACGGTTCGAAAGAAAGCAAATTGAAATTACAAAATGTACTTTGTTTTTTTTTGTTATTTTCCTAATTGGGTTCTTTAAAGTCTGTCGTGTAGTTCAAAAAACCCAAAGTTGACTATGTGATACAAATAAATATCACTCCTAACGATCGAGATTAGAAAGGCCCTTGTCTTGCGCCTAAACACCGTCAATCATTGGTGTAACCTGCGGACCAGTCCTATTTTCAAATAGAAACATAATCAATCAAATTGTCCTTATTTCAAGTATTGGAAAGATGATCTACTGGTTCTAAAGATGAAAAAGTAAAATTAGCTATATATTTAATCTATTAATTGTAAGGAGTTTAGTTGATTTGTTCGTTTGATTATGATTCAATTGAAAATATCCCTTCTGGTTGATTGTAACTGATCGCGCGGGTAATATATTTTTTGGTTTTTCTTATTTTCTGCGTTCTACAAGTACAAGTGGTGGCAGAAAAGGTAGTTTTGCGACCATTAAACAAATTATATGAACGCATGCTAAAACTTACTTCGACTCAATCGCCATATTGTGTATTGCCCCTATGTTGATTTTAACAACAAATCTTTAGTCACATGTCGGTAGACTCTGTAACAATAATTACAAACAAAAGATTCATAGCAATGGCTTACAATTGTCGCAAACTACCTACTAAATGAAGTTATCTTCTATAGAAGATTACTTGTGGAAAGCAGAATAAACAAAACACGAGTGAATAATTGAATATCCCGCACGACATGTGACGATCAGCCTTAAAAAACTTATCTTACAATACAAAATGTTACAAACGGTCTAGTTAGACATTCTATTCTTGTTCCTCTTACGTTAAGTTGCACTTGTATCTTAAAAAAAATGTGTATATTGTATTGGACAGTAGATAATAGTTAACTTGAGCTGAGCCTGAGTCTATTTGAAGATAGTAACGTGACGTCTTATTTTTCATAGATTTTGGTACACCGCCTCTGTCGTACGGACAGGGAACTACGCAAATTCCATACAAATATGACGTCTCCGGGTACAGACCAAGAGAACAAAGGCGAGTGAAGGCTAACCACCGAACGCGATTGAACCAGTGTGGACGTCATGGCGAAAGCAAGCGAGCCCAAATGAGGGCCTTCGTTCGCCTTCGGCTGTCCTCCGCCGACTGTTTCTCATGTGTTCGTGTGGTGTGGATACAACAGCGAAAGCGAGTGAACGTTCGTCATCGATTGTCGAATCCCACCTGTTAGCCTTCGCTTGCTTTTGTTCGCTTGGTCTGTACCCGGCATAACTCTCATGGACTCGGGGCTCTAAACATATAGCTTATGATAACATCAATACAGATAGCTTGAGTGAAAGTGCAACTAATATTGATTTATTGATATGTTAATACAAAGATGTCGATATTTATATATAGTCATTATCTACAACACTAGTATTACATGATCTATTTATTATTCTGTCTATGGATAGTTATCTACGAAATACTTGGGACAAATAGTTAATTACATTAATACTGCGCTGATTAAGACAGTAAGAATATTTAAACTGTTTCTACGTGATTATATTGTATCTGATTCTAATATATTCTACTAGCTAAAATTATGTAGATGTATAATTAATAAAAGATAATAATAAATAACCCTCCCCTGTCGGTAGTCGGGTAATAAAAGAGCAAATTAGCTGAAACCTGTGATGGCATTGTGATGCTCAATCAGTCTAAAAAATATTTTATGGGATCGCAATATAAAACTAATTACAGATTAAAAACTCAATTAAATAAAAGTGTAGAAACCCAAGCTGTGCTGATCATTTAAAGCTTACAATGTGCATTTTAATATTAAAACATGTATTAACCTGAGAGATGTTACAAATACAGCGCACAAACTATTTTAATAACTTATGTACAGTATAATATACTCTTTAAAGTAAAACCTACTACTATGACTACAATAAAAACGATTTAACGTCTAACTAATCAAATTATTATGACAGATAATTCCTCTTATTTACAATTTCACTATACAATACACATTTAAAATTACTAAAAAGTAACATTGTACTTGTAACTTTGCTACCCTTTATGTATGTACTAATTATTTAACGTCGTCCCTTATTTATATACAGTACGCGCTATGCAAGTCGAGACTTAAATGATCACAAGTGAAAGGATAAGAACAAAAATGAGGAACAAATATACACTACCTACGCACTACCTCTCAATCCCAATCTGGGTCAAGCATATCACATCAAGTGCAAAGAGTTACACTTAAGCCGTTCGCGAACAAACTAACCGTAACAAAATATTTACATAAAAATTGTATAAACCTATGAAAATAATAGTAAAATTCATTAAAAATTATTATACAATCCAACAACGCTAACACTGGGTAGATTCAAGTAGAGATCATAACAAGATTCATTTGAACTCGTCTATAGGACGGTCCCTGCCAGGTGGGAACGCGATATGTGAATTTGACTTATTGTCTTAGTTAGGTACGTATTGTACAATTACATGTTTGTGTTCAGTTCAACCCAGTATTTTCCATTACAAACATTCATTCCCCACAATAAATTCTAAACGATCTTACTGACCTTTCACAATGAAATGTTCAGGAAACATGCAATTATCAGACACGCATAAATGCTTTTATAATTCGAATATGTATACAGGGTTATTGATAAATTAGTTACACTACGTGAACTGCAGGTTCTGCCTATCATCACGAACACGTTCGTGAAGACGCCAGTTCTTAATTCTTTTAAAAAAGATATAAATTACCTCTGATACAAAATGAAAAAACAGCTTTGTCTGGAACCCAACGAGTTACTTAAGACCGATCTTCCACTCCCATACCACTGTTAAGGGCACAACCGTTTTAAGTTGTTAAAGTTGTTTCAAATAAAATCTCTAACGAACGATTATTGAATCGAGGAGGGTACCCATTACCATTGCCAAGTTTAAGAATTAAGACCTGGCATCTTCACACGCTAATTTGTTCGTGATGATGGAGAGAACCTGCAGTTACTAATTTACCAATAACCCTGTAGTTTCGAATGTGAATAGGAACATAGAGGTCTCTCTTTCTAACTTAAGTAGAAAGAAAGCGTGAATCGAATAATCAACTGGACGGTTCTATGCACATTCGCGACTGTTCTAGAAGTTTCTGGAGGAAAGATAATGAACTTTCAATGTGAACGGACAGTTAGAATTAAAGGAGATCCATCATTTCCGTAGCTAGCGCGCATCCGCCATTGCTATTCAAAGCCGCTCTTAATTAACCTAACATCTAATCATGTACTTCTATAATTATGCTATAAAAAATCCCGTAGTAGTTACCGTTTTAAAAATACTACAAACTTTGTTGGATTAAAATACGTCTTAAACTTCATGCCTTCCTTGACTGGACAATTCATTCTTCAATACGAATGCAAACTTTCACTTTCTTATTTACAGAGGGCGCCCGCACCACGACCTTTCAGAGAATCTCTGATTGGGCAACTAAAACGTCACATTGTTTTAGTTGTTTTGATTGGATAAGCTGTGTTACCAGCGCGCTCTTTGCCATTTTGGCGTTCAAAAACCTTGTTCAACCATCATAATTGACAACTGACTTTCGTCTCTTCAGTTCAGGTACTTACGGCATTTCTTAGCGCCGCAAGTGCATGGAATTTTGACGTCTTCGAATGGAAACTTGTAGTCGTAAGTGAGCTCTTCGCCTACCGTAATCCGGCGGAGCGCGAAGATCAGAATGTGTTTGTGGCCGTGGATGTCGACGACGCGGGAGTAGCAGTTGGGCTGTAAAGAGAAAGAATGTCAATAACCGACCAAAGTAGGTTCTAAGGTTTGTTTCCGATTGGTCTGCCTACTTATTATATAAGAATTATCAAAATTATATAGTATCAATTAATTAGTATTATCACATTATATCACACTTATATTCTGAAGGCGAAAGTTTGTATATGTGTATGTTTGTAACTCCTTCACACTCAAACAGGTGAACGAATTTAATATAATGCTAGAATATCTCATATTCTCCTGGATATCATCAACACATAAGAGTAAAGTGCAGTGTTCCCGTGGAATTATCAATTAATTGAATGCAATCTTATTCACCACGGGTAATACCACGCACGGGGCGCAGCTAGTTATTTATAACTAGCGGTCCGCCCCGGCTTCGCACGGGTATATTCTATCGACTATGTTCATCAGGGATAATGTAGGATTTTAATGGTGAAAGAATTTTTCAAATCGGTCCACTAGTTTCGGAGTCTATTCAATTCAAACAAACAAGTTTTTCCTCTATAATATTATATCATAATTAAGTATAGGTATAGAAAGACTACGACTTTGGCTTCTACTGTGTTCATGCCCAGTTACTTGATAACTTATGACTTTTTATTCCATGGCCCAAAAGGTCTTTGCGTCGCATCGACCACAAGGTTGTCGTCGATCCGGAACATGTAACAACCGCCGACGCCGCGCCTTCCGTTCATAGCTTCGTATTTCTTATTGAAACATTTGACAGAACTATAATAACATTAATGACCAACTCACATCACAAGAATGGTTAATGAACCTAGCAGCGTTTTCCTGCAGCGTCGCATCGGTCACAAGGTTGTCGTCGATTCGGAACATGTAACAACCGCCGAAGCCGCGCCTCCCGCTCATAGCTTCGGATTTCTTATTGAAACATTTGACAGAACTATAACAACATTCATGACCAACTCACATCGCAAGAATGGTTGATGAACCTAGCAGCGTTTCCCTTCAGCGTCGCATCGACCACAAGGTTGTCGTCGATCCGGAACATGTAACAACCGCCGACGCCTCGCCTCCCGCTCATAGCTTCGTATTTCTTCTCTCGCTGGTCTGCCAGCACCGCTCGGATGACCTCGCCAGCGTATTCTATTACCATGTCACCTGGAAGGAAAGATTGGTTTAGTTTGGTGCGGTAGTTACTCACTATTATAAATGAGGGCCCATAACCTATTGTAAATGAAACTCCGATTAGCAACTAGTGCTTTAATTAAAGATTCAAGTGGATTACAATAAATTATGAAGTTTGGTATGAACTTTGTTGAGCTGTCGTGGAGTGAGATATAGATGTTTAAGATAGCCATTCACAGACGTGCAGTCACATGCTCTTAGTAACATTGACACACGAGAAGCTCGTCATTGACATGTCTACTTCCAACACTCACTACTAAAATTGAGCGACGCAATGTGTGACTCGATAAGTTGTTTTTATTTGTTTAGCATAGACCTAGAACATTCTACTAATATTATAACGGCGAATGTTTGTGCCGTTGTGAAGATGTTTAAACGAAGACAACACCAAAACTACTGAAGACGGGCTGGAAGTTTGCACAGATCCTGGAATAACATAGAAGCTACTCTTTATTCCAAAAACGCGCGCGACTTTGGCGCGCGTTTATGGGCTGAATGATGGAGCTTGGTGCTTTAAGCAAAGTGTCTTGCTTATGCTTACACGCTCTTGGTTTTGCCAGTTACGCCTTACGCCCAGCAGAATTAGTGTCGGTAACCGTAAGAACTACGTACTTTTTGCGTAAACAGATACTCAAGGCGTTAATTCGCATATTATTGCGTCATCACTTGGGATTTTTCAAACAGAATCAAAGAAATCTAGTGGAGAACATACCTTCTTCAATTTCTCTCTTGCAGAACAATCCTCGACCGTGTATATGCGACCTGTAGACGCCAACTGACGCTTTAGAGGTCTCTTTCAGCTGTCTGAATCTCATTGCAGCTGGTAGTGTAGCTAGACGTCTGCAAAACCAATTGATTAGTTAAAGTACAGTAACCAAAGAACTATTATTTTGACGACCTCTGTGGGCGGTGGGCGAAGGTCCGCCAGCGACGCAGGAGGTTGTGGGTTCGATTCCCACCTTCTTGGTAAAGAAAAATGGAAAAGAAAAAGATAGTTGAAATTTCCCTATTAAAAAAAGTTGCACGTTGTGTCGTACAAATGGATAACAGACACAGATAGGTATCAAAGGAGATAGAAAGAGATATCACTAACCTCGATATCGAACTCTCGCTCTCCTGTCCACCACAAGGCGGCGGCTCCTCTCTAAACGGCGAGGCCATCCAGCTAAACATATCATGGTTCGGTTTCCTTGCAACAGGCCCTGTTCGCGCGCTTCCCCAAAGACTTTCCTTGAACCCTTCGCTTAGGTCCAAGTCGTTATCCCAGCTATTCAACTGACGGCCTTGACGAATCTTGTATTTTGTGCAGCGGCTTGCCTGCAAACGAAAACAAAATTTATTGCAAATCAAACAAAGAAAGTATTGCTTAACAGTTTTGCTTAGTTGTTAATAAGGGAGAAAAAATAAATGCGCTTTTGTTTTGATATGCTTACCCCAGGCAGTTGCTCGATGAGATATCTCAAAGCGTTGTTGTTGAGCCCCAACAAATGTGCTCCAGATAGAGTAGAAGGCAGATTGTATTGGATCAGAGGCATTCCCGAAGTTTTCCTAGCATTCTGAACAGCCTCTATCACCTTCGCCCATAAATCTGTCAATGACGGCGAAGTGTAGTTGAAACCATCTTCGGAAGTCACTTCGTAAATCAGCTTCGGTCCATCGTCCTTCGGTGGATCAGGCGCCTGTTTGGGACCAACTGGTTTGTTTTCTTGACCTTTAGTTACTTTACTTTGCTTCTTCGTAACAATTGCTTCAACATCTTTTTTGTCTGTGAGAGATCTTTTAACAGTCTTAGGCTGAGCAGCAGATTTTACTTGAGTTCTATTCGTATCCTTCTCGACTAAGACTTTAGGTGGCTCTATATCGATCATGTCAGCGTCCAAGCTCGGTAATGACGTCATCTTAGCGACTGTAACTGGTTCGCTCCGGCTTACCTCTGTACTTGCGGAAGCAGTGCTCGTATTGGCTTGTTGGATCTCAGTTGACAGTTGCAACGCTTGCGCTGCGTCTCTTTCTTCTTTTTCTCTCTTTATCCTCTCTAATTCCATCATTCTCTTTGATTCTTCGATCGCCTTTTCAAGATCGCTGTCGATGGATTCGTCTTTTATGTTCAGATCTGGCATATCGTGACTGACAGGTCTTGGTCTAGGTGCAGTAGCAGTTTTTGTTCCAGAGGTTTTGGCCTTGCTTCCATCTCTATGCAGGGGCAATACTCTGTTCATAGGCCTCATCGTCATAGGGTTCACAACGTTGGTCGGAATACCTGACTGCTGCGGCTGAGGTGCCTTTATTGGCAGTGAGATACTGGAGCTGTTTTGCGTCGGCAAGTTGATTGTGGTGTTTTGTACGGGAATGCACATCATATTGCTATTACTAGGCTGATTCTGGAGCAGATTGGCGTTCTGATTTTGGGTTTGAATCAAGTTAGTACTAGTTTGAGGTTGCAATTGTAACGCATTTGTTTGTATAGGGAAAGTGATGTCAGCAGCTGCTTTTGAAGCAATTTTCGGATCAACTAGATTATTCTGAACCGTGATGTTTACGGTGTTGTTGCTGGAGTTGACATTGATGTTCATTGGTGCACTGTTTGGGATCGCTTGGAACGGCACATTTATCATTGTGCCGTTATTTTCTCCCTTCTGTTGGAATGATAATGGGTCTGCGCTTATTCCAGTTACATTACTGTTACTATTATTGGTCACGACGCGAATGTTGTGCTGCTGAGGAACATGTTGCGGGATGTTATTCTCAATGTTTGTGGCGCTTAGTCTGCCTCGTTCAGGTAGATTAATAATTCGCTGGTTGTTCTGAGCATTCATTGGCATATTTGACATATATCCCATCTGGTTGTTTACTGTTATTGAGTGGCTTTGCTTGTCGTTGCCTCCTATGTTGACTTTGGCGCAGTCGTTGCTTGGTACATTAGACATGGGGATGTTAGGAGTTGATGGAGGACCCATTATGTTTTTACCTCTGATCGGTTCTTGAGGGAACTTCGGTGACTCATTTACAGACATGCTGCTTCTATTCATAGAACTATCCAGATTCGGTAAGCTATGACTTGGCGTAGAGTTATTTGAGCTCATACTACAATTGCTGATGCTAATTTGAGTATTTGAAACTTGATTGTTTACAATTTGGTTTTGAGAGTTACCATGAGTCTGCGAATTGTTCATCATCATATGGTTTGAAGTACCAGGCATTATGTTATTGACATTGTGATCTGTAGAGTTGTTACAACCCATTAGCATATCATTCATATTGTTTTGATTATTGTTTCCGTACATGGTCCCGTTATTTACTGGATTCATCATCATGTTATTCGACATGCTTGTATTATTTACACTCATTCCGTGGATCATATTGCCGACACTCATGTTCATGTTGTTAGAGTTCATATTTGAACAAATATCCATCGTGCTTGGAGAGTTCGAAAATTGAGGGCTATTACTCGAACAGCTCCCGCTGCAAGAGTTCTGGATTTCGTTTTTGATGTCGGGGATATTATGCATCAAAGTGTTATTCATAGACTGGTGGTTCGAGGTTCCCATTGGCATTGACTGACTGTTCAAGTTCGCGTGCATGTTCATATTATTCATCGTAGTCATATTACTCATCTGGTGTTGCATCATAGAGTTGTGCTCCATTGAATTTCTATTATTCTGAATTTGATTTATCGAGTTCATATTTTGCATGGACAATGAGTTATTATCGTATCTATTACTGTGCATGCTTGGCAACGTTCCCGAATTATCCATTTGATTGCTGAGGCTCATGGTTGGCGAGTTGCCCGGCATGTGATGCATGTGCATACTATTATCGATCTGTCGTGAGTGCATTTGATTCGGAACGTTGTGATGTTGATTTTGCTGATGCATGCCCATTACGCTGTTATCGATATGCTGTCGATTATTTTGCATCATTACGTTGGGCATTTGATGCTGGTGGTGTAGACTGAGATTATCAAGCTGTCTATTCTGCTGCATTGACATTTGTTGATTCATATGCATGTTGCTATCCATGGAGCTTCTGTTATTGATATGGTGATTCATTTGCTGCATATTATGCAGTTGTGTGCTATGCATATTGTCGATTGATTGTCTGTTGGAGTGCATAGAATGGCTGATGTTGTTCATGCCATGCTGTTGCTGCATGTTTTCCATCATCATGCGATTGTTTGGCATATTGGTCTGTTGCATGTGCATGTGATTCAAATCGCTCATATCAGATCGGTTCATGTTATGGCTATTGTTTTGCATGTTATGCATGTTCATTGATTGATTCATAAGGTTTGTATTATCGGGGGTGCTTCTATTCGAAAGCATATTCTGGTTATGATTTTGCTGCTGGTTTAACATGTTGTCGTGGTATTGTCTTGCGGGCGTTCCTTGGTTCATTTGCATTTGGTTGTTTTCAACTAGGCGATTGTTATGCTGAATTTGCCCATTCATAATTTGGATCTGATTTGAAGTGGATGGCTGGTTATCATGCGATACAATTTGCATGTTTCCATGTGGCAGATTCGTAGAATTTAGCGACGTATTTGACATGTCATGCTGTTGAGTATGTTGCATGTTATCGTCCGACGATACAGTGATATTCATTCTGTTAGTAGTCGACTCGTGACATGACATATTCATGTTATGCATGGAATTGTTTCCAGAGTTCATTATTTGAACTTGTCCGTGAGATGACGTGTTCGGTACCGAGCACATTTGAATCTGATTATTCGAGGCCGGAATATTACTTTGACTGTTTTGCATTACCGGTCTCATGTTATGCGGTCCGATGCTCATAGAGGGTGAACTTCCGATGTTAGAAGTCATTTGACAGCTGTTCATTTTATGAATGTTCATTTGATTGATGCTTTCCTGGTGTTTATCGTTATTTCCCATGTTTTGGAATGTTTTATCGTTATTCACGTTGTGTTGCTGGGAGTGCGATGCCATGATTTCTTGTGAGAAGTTCATATGACCACCTTCCGTTTTCGAAAGAGCGTTGATCTTGCTTAGTTTCATAGTCGTATCCGCATCAAAATTACTGCTCATTACTGTGTTTGGTGGGAATATGTTTCCTGATTGAATTTGGATAACATTGTTTGTCGTTGTGTGAGAAGATGAATGATGACTTACATTCATGTTGGATTCAAACTGATGCGAATGCATGTTCATGCCAGAGATTGTATTTCCGTTGTTGGAAATAGACATCAAGCACTGGTTATTCTTATCAGAGTCGTGTGACAGAGATCTACCAGCCATTGTGTTATTCTGGATGTTCATGGAACTTGTGTTCATGTTACTTGTTTTAACGGTCATATTTTGCAATTCAAGTTTATTTTCGGAATTTATAGAACTGATTGGTGTCGAAATCTGTCTCCAAGGAGTAGGCGATTTTGTGGCAGTAACACTTATTGTCGGTACGCTGGGAGAACTCGACGTATCTAGCAAATTGCCACTGATTTCAATCATGTGGGAGTTTTCCATCTTTATATTATTCTTGTTTCCGGATGGAGCGATTGAGCTAGAGACAATCGGTTGCGAAAACGGTATCGATTGCATAGAGAATGAGTTTACAGAGTTGGGGATCGATTGGGAGATTGCCATTATTGGTTGTCCAGTGGAAGATACAAGTGTCACGCTTGGAGACATAGTTACAATACTGGGCTTGGACATGTTGCCTCTAAGCATATTTTGCGAAGTACTTGATAGCGTCATTCCGTGAATCTGGGACGTTATAGGATTGACGCTCTGTCTGCCAGTTATTATAGTCGGACCTGACTGTGTCCCCATGATGATCTGATTAGGGCTCATTTGGATAACTTTAGGCGTCTGTCTGCTATTTCCTGGTTTATCTGGAAGTGGCTGTAGCGTTAGATTCGGTACAGTGGTCTTGATGGTCTTCAGAGAAGGTGGTGATGACTGTAAATTTTGAGCGACGTTAGGTGTCGAGGTCGATACAGTTTCTCCTACATTGTTAACAACCACGTAGCCAGTTGGAACTTCCACAATAGGCTCGATCTTGCTAGCTTGGAATACTTGTGTAGTTGTAGCAGAAAAGCTGCTGTTTTGAGCAAGGACTCCTTGCATCGCGGTCGAAACGAACTGTTGCGATGACATCACTGTATTCTGTACAATCGTTTCCAATCCGTAGTAGACCGGTTGAGTGGTCGTCAGATACATGCAACCGTTGGGATCAGTTACCATTTCTAAAGTAGGAGCAGATCCTAGAAGCACTTGGTCATTGCAGAATTGCGGTAACAGAGTCCCATTTGGAAGAAGTGTTGCGCCGTTCGGTCCTGAAGTTATCAGCGTATTGCCTTGTGATTGCAACGTATTTGGGATTATAGTTTGACCATTTCCAATTCCACTCTGTGATACAACGGTAGCTCCTGTATTTTGCATGTTGTTGGGCGTTAGGATAGTAGCAGTTTGTGATGTCATATTTCCGTTCAATCCTTGAATAGTGCCCTGGGGGATGATAGTTGTCCCATTTTGCATCTGTTGCATCTGTGGCAAGATTGTGGGCCCATTTGGCCCCTGCGAGATTATGCCTTGTTGAATAGTGCCTTGAGGAAGGATTGTAGTTCCTTGTTGCAATGTTTGGGGCAGAAGGCCGACATTTCCTTGAGGTAGTAACAAAGGAATGCCGCCGCTAGGTACCGCTACAAGTCCTCCATTTTCAGTCTGCTGAATTTGGAATGTCTGAGGCATTAGGCCACCTTGTGTCGAGATAAATTGAGTTGGACTTTTGAAGTCTCCTTGGGGCGCTATCGTCGCGATGTACTGCATATTCTGATTCTGTTGTTGTAACGCTTCTACATACGACATAATGTTTTGATTAGACATTGGTTGGACAATGATTGAGGGTTGACCAGTATTGTTATTGGTCTGTAACTGGATGACTGTATTTCCTGGTCCAATGGGTTGATTGATAGCGAATGTCTTTTCCATTTTAGTTTGTCTCTTTATGGTTGTGGGTTTAGGCATAGGGCGTGCTCTGACTCGATTTGCAGCTTGGAAAATTGGTTTCGGTTGGACCGGCGGCGGTTGTTTCTTGGGTGACTTCTGATGGTGACCCGGGAGTAATATGTGCTGTTTATGTTGATTTGGAGATGTTAGCCTCTGAGTGTTCATAGCTGGTACGACAATGGTGTTACCTTGTAATTGCGGCCTTATCATTGGTTGAATATTTTGTATGATGGTATTGTTTGGCATTCCTTGAATGGAATTTACTGGAATAGAGATTGAAGAGGCGCTCATGTTTGGAAATTGATTTTTACCATGAATCATTGATAAGTTGCCTTGATTGTTAGGCAATGTCAGCACTTGATTGGAGTTTGATGAAATTACTTGAATACCCCCGTGGCCTGATAGCAACTGCGCCATGTCGCCCCCTTGAATCTGTTGAAGATTTCCATTATTCCCTTGTTTTACACAGATGTTGTACGGCAGTAATCCAGGTTGTGTTATAATCTGTGGTGTCATAATTTTCTGTCCTCCAGCCGTGCTTGTTTTCGGCGGTATGAACATTTGAGGTGTCACAACGATTTGCGGTGAAGACATTACTTGCTGGTTAGAAGACACCTGAATGTTCGTGGTTTTACTCTGATCAAATATTACGGTGCCAGATTTCATCTGTTCCGTTATAGTCATCGTCATTTCATTAGAAGGACCAGGAGAAGGTGTCTCAACTATTGTTCCATTGATAGTAATTTGTCTCGTATTTATAGACGTTCGTCTAGCAGTGATTCCTTCTGCTTTCACCGTACTTTCACTTCCATTGACGGCGTGGATTAGCATTGGCTGAGCAAAGGCTCCTTGGAAAGCATTCTGCAATGTTGTCAGTGTTCTGTTTTCCGGAGATTTCGGGTTTTCACTTTCACTTTCGCTTGTGGACATCATATCACAGGATGGCATGTGTCTATCGTATGAGTCTTTGTTTCTATAGGTGCATTGGCATCTGTCGCATCGCACCGGTTGCTCAATAGGCGTTGTTCCACTGTCATCGATAGGTCTCATCACTAGTTCTGGTTGTCCGTTGATAGAGTTTCCGGCAAACGTGACGGTATAACTTTCTGTGCCACCGCCTCTGTACAAAAACTGGTTTGTTCTTGGCGCGTTTTCGTTCGGATGTTCGTCTCCTGCGCCATCCAATTGTTGTATGGGAGTAAAATCGTCGTCGTCATGGGGGCTGTTTGGCCGCGAGCTACAAGTGCTTTCGGAACCGGACCAGTCGGCAGTGCCGTCTAACTGGGCGATAGGACTGCACGTGATCTTTGTGTAGAAATCTATGACGTCAGTGTAGTAGCCCTCTGTTTTATCCGACTTTTCAGCAGTTGATTCGTCTTCTTTTTGTTTGGGGGACGTTGTGCGGTAGGTTATAGCTGACGAGTGTCCCGCTTCTTCGCAGATTGCACTGCTGTTGCCGGACTCGTCTTTGATTTTTTTGTCTGCGTTGATTGGTTCCTCCTTCATGAGCTCTAGCGAGTTTTCAGCAGACTGTAACTTTTGTAACGAGCCTGCGACAGAAGATGACTTACTAATTTTGCATCTCTTTATGGTTGAAGAAAGCAGGCTCGTATCTAATTTGTTGTTCCAGCTGCTAGATCTTTGCTGGCCTCTCCCAGTTGTCAAAGTCTTGAGTCCATGGCTTTGTAGGAGCATCTCAGATTTGCTTCTCTTCAACTCTTTGCTACCAGATTCAAATCTTGCGTTGAGTAGCTCGTCAATATAATCATTTTGTCGGTAGTCTTTGTCATTGCTTCTTTCGCCGTCTTCAAGCACGTTTTTCAAGTCTTGGAAGATGTCTTGCATAGATATACCGTCCAGGAGATCGTGGTTTAGGTCTTCGAATATCGCATCTTTTACTTCCTCTGGTAGAATTTCATCTGCTGTGTTCTGAGGCTCTTCTTCGTCTTGTTGCTCTTGCTTGCAGATATTATCAAGAAGATAATCAACAACTTGTTTTACGGCAATCTCTTCCAAAGTTACTTTATTACCGAATTTTATTGGTGACTTTTTAGTAGTCTTGAAGAAATTTAGGGCGCTTTTTCCTGATCCAGAAACTATACTCTCGTGCCAAGCGCCAATTTCAGCCATAACTCTATCAACCACTTGAATCCCCTTACTATGGTCCACTGTTATATTTACGCCAAAATCAAAACCTGGCATTGGTTCAGCCAGTATCAACTTCGTCTTGATTGTATACCTCACTATTTTCGACGGTTTCTTACAAGACCAGAATAGGCGCGTACAAGAGAAATCGACAGGCATTAGAAATTCTTCATAATCGGACACAGTCGGCACTATCTTTCCTAGACTGTGAACGGTTAAAGAACCCATTATGAATTGCACTTTAGTTATTTCACTGTACCTTTTCTTTTTCTTATCAAGTTCTACATACACAGGTCGTGTTAATTCGAAGTCTGCGTCTTTTTGTAGACTTTTCTTTGGGACATCTTTTCCATGTGGTGGACAGAAGACTCTCTTATCATCCATGAAGGCGCAGCCTGCGTTTCTAGCGCATGAGTAATGGAAGGTTTCACTGCAGTTTTTAGCGCAACAACCAACACTCGCGCCTTTCACTTCGCAAGTCGCACATTTGATCATTTTACCTCGCGAAATCGCTGAATGGACATTCTGTAGGGAACCATCAATTTCTTCAAACACCTCCGCTGACCACAAAGCGCAGTTGGCGTGTATCCAATCATTTTGTCCACAGTACAGTAGCCTGCCTTCTTTAGGCGGAGATCCGTCGCCATTAGATTTGCAGAGAACGCAGATACGAGTGTCTGTGACTGGAAAGAATTCAAGTAGTTCTTCATCGAATTTCTCCCCATCAACTTCCAATTTCGGTACGATCTGGTCGAAAGGTCTTTCAATAGATTTGACGTCGCTTTTCACTTTGCTATCAGACATTTCGACTTCTTTCAGAGATTCAGCATCCTCATTTTCACCTTCAACTTCTAAATTCGGTTGGAGACAGTTATTCTCGCAGTCAAACCATGGGAATGTTTCAGAGAACAAGCTCCTGTAAATTGACTTTAGATCTATGTTAGAGGTCCTTTCGATGACTTCTTTCATGTCATGATTGAAGTCTTTTAAAGACACGTATTCGTCGCTGTTGACTCTTTTCTTGATGTCAAGTAATGAAGGGGAGACTATACGATTCATGTCGTCATCCAATGTGATTGGTTGTTTTACAATTGCTGGACTAAGTTCTTGCTCACTTCTCGCTGGAGGGAAGGTTATTATCGGTTCATCGTCATCCGATATCGGTTCGTATTTGTCGACATGCACTGTAGTCGGCAACATTGTAGTGGCTTTCTCGTTTTTAGGAGGGTTATTCTCGTGTACTTCAACACACGGTGTGTCAAACTCCGTCTTCGTGTCAAAGAGACCAGCAGAGAAGCAAATCTCCTTGTTTTGCATCAATGGTTCCTGGAGGTTTACCACTTTGTGTGATGGCATCTCTTCTTTCATTTCAACATCGTTCAGTAAGGACGAGCATTGCCAATCATTCGACGTACTCGGTTCGTCTATTTTATTTGCGAGATTGTTACGACGTCCCCTAGACATGTTTCTGTAGACTTTAGTCTCAGTTGATTTCATAGTGTCATCTGTTGAGTCGAAGTGCAATTTTCTTATTGCTTGTGGTGACATAAGCCTGTAGGGCTTGTTAGGCACGGGAGTATTTTTGTGTGGAGTCAGTTTGAGTAAGGCGCAGGCCTTTTTGTTCTTAGCTAGTAGCTTGAGTAGATGCAGTAGTGTTCCTTTGAGGTGTTCCGTGAGCATTTTTCTCCATGGCGGGTCGTTTGGCATGCATTTACAGCAGATGTATTCGATGGACGGAGGTAATGCCGAGAGCAGTTGATACCCCTCACCGGACAAACCTTCGCAGCTCGCGTGAACCCATCGAGCGCACCATCCACACTCCATCATCTGTAACAACAACATTTAAACATTTACTAACAATCCGTATTGATTTATTCTGAGTGGTATTAACAGCTTTTAATAAGACTAGTTACTGTCCGCGGCTACGCACGCGTTGCTTCCGGGATTAAAAGTAGCCTATAGGAACGTTATTTATTAAGAAACAATGTTAATATAATTATACTTAGTTATAAGTACCTAAATAATCTCTTGGTTTCATTCAACTTACTACCTAACAAACGAAATCTCATTGAGTTGTTTGTATCTACTACCCTCAACTTGTAAAACGATAGATTTAATATCATATTTTGTTTCACAAAAATAAACGATTTATTATTATTATTATTCCCAGTCAATAAATATTGTGTACCACATGCAGGTTAGTTTGGCTTGGGAGACAAGATGTTGGACTCCACTTTACACCCCTCTAGGTATATGCTTGGTATAATGACTTCACTACACTTGTCTGGTTTGCCATTTTTCTGCCAGTGTTCATCGAAATAGATGTGTATCTCTGAGTACTGAAACCAAATTTAGTAAATAATAATTTACCTTGCTGTCAAAGTCGTTATCCCGATAGCACGCTTGGCAAAGAGGGCAGTAGTTTCCTTTCTGCCTCAACTTGAAGCAAGGGCCACAGAACGGCAAACTACCGACGAATTTGCTGACTCGACTGCTATCACAACTCTTACACTTCAAGCATGATCTGCAAATCTGTAAACAAATAAAAATCTCGTTAAGTAAGCGTAAAAAAGTGCGAAGTCATTGATCCATTGCGCGTAACCATGACTACGGTTAAGTTCAAGGTTAATACCAATTTACGAACGATTCAACACAATCTCTTGAGATCCTGTTGACAAGGCAAGTTGCTCAAATCCAGTTTAGTACACCAATATCGCAAGGAGAAAGTACACTGCGTAACTGGGCTGCCAAACATAAACACATGTTACATAATCACAGTAATATTGCTGATTCAACCAGTATTAAATGTTTTATTAGTGGAGGAAGGCGCGATGTACTTTGTGGAGAAACTTACCTGTATCATAACTTCGGGTGGATAGATATGCCTCACTTATATTACAAGCCTATTATATATTATATTAGTTATCGTAGATAACCACATCAAACAAACCACTTCCTGTCTTGTTAGCTTTTGACCTATGACCTGTCGCCTTTCACTCCTACGCAACCAGTGGACCATTCCTATGCCCACCTAGGTTCCAAAAACTGTGCTGTTATCATCATATCAGCTTACATAAGTACTGAATTGAATATAGGCTTCCCCCAATAGACACCACAAATAATGATCTTGGAATGCGATTACGGAACGGCGGTTCCCGATAAGCACCAATTTTGTCTTGTATCGTCGAATATTCGGCAACAACCCGTTCTTACCGAATTTTATCGACAACAGAAACAAAATCGACGCTCCGATCCTTATCGAGAACCGAGCTTGCGCTCCCGAGCCGCCTCCGTTTATAGATTGCCCGTGACAATGTCACCGATCCATCGAGAGAGGTCTTCAAGTACTACTGTGTAACTAACCTGGGATCGAATTCTGCTAACCAATCGCTTTACTATGACAATGGTATCGTTGCAGAATCGTCCATAGATGAAAGAAACTCAAGATAGTGCGTGCGCCAATTAAGGGCCTAATGCATTACAGGTCTTAAGTTAAGAATTTAAGACCTGTAATGTAATCCATTATAAATAAATGAACTGAACTGTACCTGTGGCCAGTCGCTCCTATGATCAGGCGGTGCGTTCGGCAGACAGGCCGCGTGGTAATGCCTCGCACAAGCGCGACAACGCAGCCTGGCGGCAGACCGTGAGCAAGCAGCACAAGACACACAACGCGCGCACGTCCAAGTTCCTCCGCCGCCGGAGTACTCCTCAGCGCACCAGCTGTGGTACCATTCGCAGCAGCTTGAGCATACCACCATCTGTAAAGAATGTGGTTAAATTAGTCACAATCATAATAAGTGTCGTGAGATGTCAAGGATGCCTTGAAACACAACTGACAACTTCGGGAAGCCAATATCCAGTGAGTAAAAACCGAACAATTCACCCAGCATCAGAGCTTGTGTTATCTTTACTAGATAACTGACATAACTACTGAAAGCAGGTGTGGATGATGATGATTTAGTCTAGAATCTTTATCTGTGCTAAGATATGGTCTAATATTCTGGGGCGACGAGATAATAGTAGGTTACGAACACATCAAGCTAACACCGCACTAATGCGAAGTGTTGTTAGTATGGCTCCTAAAATTTATCAGAAAATACCAAAACAGTTGAAAGAACTAAATGTTGAACTCTTTAGACAGAAATTGAAAATGTTACTACTTTGTAAGTATTATTATAATATTGACGATTTCTTCAATGATAAACTTTAGTAGGTACCTAAATAATAAGTTATTGCACGTCATTCTCTCTCAAATATATTTTTGCATGCCCATTGACGGTCAAGCATGTTGATCCATAAAATGTATTTACTTATTACCTTTAACCTTACATAACACATGTTTTGGCAAATAAAAAATCTTTATCCTTAGAACTCTAGCGTCGAACTTGGGTAAGTTAAGCCCTGAGAAGAAAAGGACTGTCTACACATTACATCTATTTTTAGATAGGGACATAGTCGTCTAAAACATGCTTCATCATCTAAAAGAAGGCTTGAATGAAGAGATCGTTCTTAGCCATAAGACACTCTTTCTTAGTGTGCAATTTATTGAAAATGAAATAGCAATTTAAGTTTAGAAAATAACACAGAGTGTATGTGCAGTCACACGAAAAACCGAGGACGAAATACCTAATATAAATCGATATATTACCTTTTCCTTCCCTGCACTGCCACAAAGGAAACACAGCTTGGCAACAGTGAAAGATCCAGTTCCAATTAGTCCAAATCCAGAACTGCATACTTCGTCGGGGTCGTAACTCTCCCAGAAATCGACGCAAATCAGCTCTGGACGGTTCTGACCGCATTTTTGAGAGCGACCGCGCACCTGTAAAAATTTAAATTGGTCAAGACAAAAGTCATCTGAGAGATGAGATTTTGTATGGTATAGGTAC
The DNA here is from genome assembly GCA_947086465.1 of Eupithecia exiguata. Classification (NCBI taxonomy): domain Eukaryota; kingdom Metazoa; phylum Arthropoda; class Insecta; order Lepidoptera; family Geometridae; genus Eupithecia; species Eupithecia exiguata. The sequence goes on from OX352246.1 coordinate 5,394,498, forward strand.
CCCAATTTTATTATCTTTCAAAAGCTAGACTAAATCGCACAAATATGAAATTTAGGATGGATGGGGGTGTCTGTTACTTCTTCACGACAAAACTACTAGCAGAACGGATCGCGCCGAAATTTTGCATAGACGGTAATTACATTTACAGGCTGCTTTTAAGTACATAAATACGGTTTTTCCCATAAACTAATATTAAATAATAATATAACAGAAATTACCCAAAAAGTTTCCTGTAAAGATCTTGTATTAAGTTTGTAAAACTTAATACAAGATCTTTGTTGACTTATAATAACAAATCTATATAAAGGCAAAAAAAATACCGGAAACAACGCGTGTGAAAAGCTCACACATATAAAAAACAACAATCTCTCAAAAATCTCAAGAAACTTACATTGGTGATGTTAGTAAGAGGTTTGTAAACAGTTTTAGATCTTGGTACAAGGTCCATGATCGTCTCATCTTCACTAGACTCCGCTTTAGGTTTCGGCACTGTTGGCTCCACCTTTCTCTTCTTAGGTTCGACAGGCGTCTCTACCTCCACATCCTTTATAACGGGGACGAGAACGACCGGAACCTTGTTCTCAGTATCAATATCTGGCTCAATAGATTCCTCTTTGTCTGGCAGAGTGACTTCTCCAACTTTATCTTTCTCTTCCTGAGTCGGGAATGTAGCGATTGGCTGTCCCAATACGATGGAGGCGCTTCGGCATACGTGTTTGACTCTCGGCCCTTTGAGTTCTACTTTCTGGCGTTTGGGGTCTTCAGCTGGTACAGGCTCGGTGTTATCTTTTTTGCGCACTTTGACCCTTGTCAGTTGTCGTTTCCGACTCAAGCTTATGTCGTCTTTAGCGTCTTCGGCCGTTGTCGTATCCTTCGCCGATTTATCCTGAAAATATGACATTATTTAGTTTTAGTTAGGTAAATTTACTTCAGTAAATTTATCGTGAATTGTGTTAATTATAAACATTATTAATAAAACTAGGAGGCAGATACGTGCCCTGGACGTGTCTGGCCCTGTTAGTGCCCTGAGGCACGAATTAAATGACTCTGAAGTCGTTTAACTGTGATTGTTTTTTTTGTGTATTATATATATATTGTGTATTACTAAATAAAATTAAATAAGTTTTATTATTATTCTCTATTCTATTCATGCACCATCATAAAAATTACCTCAATCTTTTCAGCTACATCTTCCGCAGGTTTCTTAGCAGACTTCAAAGCCCCAAAGATCTTGTTCTCGCTCTCTGGTAAAGCAAACACCCCCGATGGCGTCGTGGTGGGAAGTCGTAAAGGATTGGCGGGTAACGTCCCAGGTTTGAGTCCCGTTCTCATGTTTGGAGGTAGCATGGCTGTGAGTCCCGCGCGGATATGTGGCGGGACATGGAATGCTTTGAGGCACATTTTTAGCCAGCAAGCGGGGCAGCGAGCTGTGTTTGTGCACTTTAGGAGCTTCCATTGCTGTGATCTCACTATCGGTGGTACGTTGCAGTTGCCTGTAAACAAATAGATAAAGATTGAAGACCGCACTTCAAGAACGCAAGTTTCGTAAGTTTAGTTATATCTTTATTAACAAGGAAAACTATCTATATATCTAAGAATAGAAACAATTTAGAACTAGTATTTTAGTCAGTTGAATACATTTTGTTTTCGTAAATTAAGAATGTGATTTCTTAGATGTTTGAGTTAGACACGTGAACTAGCGCAGCTGTATAAGTTCAAGGTTTGGTTCTTCAATTGACCTTCACTAAGTGGGGTGAGGTTAGTAGGAGGACAATGCACAATAACCCACCTACTGCAGTGGGTGGGGTGGTAACCTCCCTGTATGTGAACATACCTATTGAAAGGTATAATAAAAGCGGTAGAATTATTAACCTTCACCAACTGTTATTGGTCTCACAATTTTCAAATTTTTAGCAAGCTGATAAAGGCGACGAACTTGAGAAAATATTAGACTTTAATATTAGATGAGTGGACACTATTCACAGTCACACACAGAAAAATGTGTTTCAAACAATACTATGTTTCATACATTTGATATGCACATCACTAATCTACACAATAGTGTGATTCAAGCTTATTAAATTGTACTAACCATCTCCTCCTAAGCACCCCATCTGATACATGCCAACTTTCGTTGACATCTTCTCTTTCTTCAGCATTTTTGAGATGAACTTTCTGCAGGACTCGCAGGAGTATATCCCGAATTTGCGAGCTTGTTTCACAAATCTGTAGAACCTTACTGCTCCGCAAACGCCACATGTAACTGTAGTCGGCGGTATATTAGTAGCTAAAAATGAAAGGGTCAGGGATTAAAGCATGCAAAATTAAAGATTGTGTGTAGAAATCCTTTATAGTACCTTTGATCTTACGGTCCTTTTTAGTGGTAGCTTTAACAGAATAAAAAATCTTTATCAATACCTTTTGCATAAATAGATAGTAATTAATAAAAGTAAAATTTTCTAAGGTCTACCAACTCAAATTCTACAAATACAAACTACAACAAATCTAAAGGAAAAACAGGATAAAAAATTGCAAATTGAAACTTACGCGATCCTGATTGAGCTGTAGAAAATGGGCCATCTAAACCAGTCGGGGCAGCAGGTGCTGCCAGCTGCAATCTAGCCTCCCTGATGATAACTTTCCCCCGGAGGAGCTGAGATGCCGCAGTTGCAGTCTTCTCTTTCTCAGGACTTGGAGATGCCGGTTTCTCTCTCTCTTCTTGATCATCATCACTGGCCGGTGGACTCTCGCTGTCCCAACTCTCCTCCGACTCAGAACCACTACTTGTGCTTGTTGAACTACTTGCATCAGATATGTCCATGAGTTTGCGCATTGCATGTCCTGCACGATCATCTTTAGTTGGTTCAATTTTACCATCTTCGAGGTTTTCTGCATTACTTTCTTCTGTATGATATTCTGGCTCTTTTTCAAACTTAAACAAGTCTGGTTTTTTAATACCTAGGCCAGTGAAAGATGGTATAGTTTTATCCTTAAATAAGTTTGAGGATTTGATTACCTGTTTCTCTTTGTTCTTTTCACTGTCATTAGTTTTCTCAGTATTGTCTTCTCCATTTGTGTCATTGTGTAAGTTGTTGAATACAAGTCTCTTTAGTTTAGGTTTCTTGAGAACTTTACTAGATGCTATATTGCTGGTTGGCTCCTCACCATCAATGAATTTCTTGTTAGGTTTAATTACTCGTGAGGAATGTGCACTTCGCACAGGTAATACAAACTTGGCACTTGTACTTTCCTTCTCAACTGGGGATAGGTTTCTAGGAGGTGGGGACATACACCTTCCCTCACTGAACTGAGAGAATTTGTTCATAGGCTTTGAAAGTGGATTCAAATTCTTCCTTTGATATCCCTCATAATGTTCCGATGTGGATTTGGAGCTAAGGTCAGTTAGCTTTGCAGGTTTTAAGATACTGTTGAATGTGGAGTACTCTGATTGTTTTAATGCTGATTTCTTTTTAATTATAGGTATAAGAGGAGCATGATGCTTTGGTAGTTTTTTGAGAGGATAGATAAGATCTTTGCAACATTCCACTGTGCCAAAGGTTACTGTTTTCTTCACTGGTTTGGGTTTATCTCCCTTTGGAGGTTCCATTTTGTTCTGTGATCTTGTTCGTACTGGTGATTTATCACTGTTGGATTTATCATGTGTTTCTTGGCTTTCTAATTTATCTGAGACTTCATCGCCCTTATTTTCATTCTCATTATTGTTTTCTTTCTTTTCTTCTTCCTGAAAAACAATATTTGTTTTATAATTAACTTGAATACATAATTTTCTTTGGAAAATCACAATTATCTTTGTTATTTCTATAATACCACATAAACCTAAAAACAATGAGGTAAGTCAATTGGTAAGTCACCGGTGATGAACTTATTGAAAATATTGGATTTACAATGAGTATATCTTTATAAACACACCCCGAGCAATCATCAAATTGGTATTTAACATCAGGTATTTAATTAACACTGAAGGTAATCAAAGTGAAACCAAAGTGCAAATAAGTCAGCGTCTACATCAAGATCATTTGTACTGTACAAATTATACTGTGGATCTAACTTAGTCTAAGAATTTAAGTTTGCATGTTATAATTATAAGCCATTAAGATAATTTATGATAGTCAGATGTTAAAATTAACCAGAAAAATATCCACCAAAACAAAAGAACGGTGTTTGTTAGGGTAAAATGAGGTTATGAAAGAATCATTTTGATTTGTTGCTTACAATAGACATAGTACACAAGGTGATAAATATTGGCACTCATATCACCAACAAATTAGAAATAGATTGCACCGAACTACATTCCTTCGTTTGTGTTCTTACAAAGATTTTGTTGACATGAAAATGGATCATGAAATGTAACAAAACAAGATGCTAAATACGGCAACTCGTAAGTCGTTCTCGTCATTACGTAAATAAACCATTTTAATTTTTAGGGCTTCCAGTGTTATGTAGCCTACACAAGACACAATAGTAACGGTCCAAACAAGCTAAATACCTCTTGTTCCCCAGCAAAATCATTAGAAGTAGGGCCGCGGACGGGCGGCTGGCTCTCCGGAGCGGTCTCATGATAAACAGTTCCCGATAAAACACTAATTCGCTTTCTGTTTTGAAACTTGAGTGGTTTTCCTGGGAATCTCGACCTTCCCATTTTGTTAGGCACGTAAACGTAGAAAACTCAGTGCGTTCCGAGCGAATGTATGGAAACTGGCGCGCATGCTCGAGCCCGCGCGCTCCGCAACGCCATTTCACGCATTTATGCAATGAGTATCACAAAATTACGGCGTAGTTTTCATCGTATTCACGCCAAAACATAAACACTTATCAACACAGATTTTGTAAAACACTGAAACTTATCACTGCACTGTTTTCACAAAAGAAAACATCATCCATCATTTTTAATGGTCGACTGATTGTAGCTGGCTGGCTGGGCCGTAATAGCACTCGGCTCGCTACGCTACGCTTCCATCCATTCAACGGCCGATCGTCTAGCGTCAGCCAGCTATACAAAAGAGAATGTATGATGCACTGGGCACAATTAACCCTTAACGTCCTTCATAAACGTCTTTCGGGATAACACTATTTTTTGTACGGTTATCTTTATCCACCAAAAAATAACGAAACATTGATTGAGTCGTAATTTGACAAAGATGGCTGTTCGTCGCGCTATAACAATAGCGAACACGAGTGATTAACGAGAACCGAGACGAGGCGCGAGGCCGCGGTGTGAACGACACCTGGCTCTCGGGGCCAGTTATGGATTTTAAACCAATCGCGACGAATAATTCGGACCGGTTGGCAGTCGTCCGTAGTTATGAAAACAACTCTGCTCAGAAAACGAACGTCTCATGAGCTACGGAATAAAACTACGAGTTAATTATATATCTGGAGACGTTTAGCCGACTAACTATATCAATAATGTTTTGTAAAAGTAGCTTTGAATAAAAACTGCGCGATCATAGGGGTGTGCGGGGTCTGAGGGTGAATCACACAACACAACGATCGTAATTTGATCAACGGTAGAGATAAAAATTTAAGACGTAGACTCTACGTCTTAAATTTTTATAATTTAACGTAGTATTCATTAATCAGTGTCGAAATCGTATAAGCCTTTTAATGTTACAACAAATTTAGTAAAACTAGTTTATTTTATAATGGTTTTAAAAGGTTTGTTTTAAAGCTATACCTAATTTCCCTAATTCACCTTTATCAACTGTGCTATCTAGAGGAACTAGGTACCTAAATAATTTTAGAATTGATCGTCATATTACATAGGTAGGTACCTACTACCTACCTATTAGTACTTGCATTAAATAAAACAATGTTTATTGTGTTTACTTGCAGTTGTAGGTAGGTAAGGTAGTAAAAGTCGTCATAGTTATAAAGCTACCTATGTATCTAGGTAGGCGCAGGTACCTATCTACTTAAACGTTTCGGCCTCGTTCAACGATTTAGAATTTGGTCCATGTTTATATTTTATTAAAACAATAAATACGTTAAAAATATGTATTTTGGTTCGTAATACAGAATTATTTAAATCTGAATAATTAAAGATTAAAATAAACAATTCAGATGAAAGGTAACCTTTAACATCAATTTAATGATTAATTGGCCTCATTGTAAGCCATTCCTTACAAACATCTGCCCATCAACTCAAAGTAGGTTATTAAGATGGAGAGAGGTTTATTGTGTCGCTTAATGCCAAAATCGTGTTTTAAAACCTTGCGACTACCGCGGTGCGCGGGGCGGCGCGGCGGCGCGCGGCACCTTATATTATAATGTCGTATAGATTACGTATCGTGTAGGTAACAGAATTGATTTATATTCTTTCAGGATAGTAATTGTCAAATAGCTTTATTTTTTAATTTTATTTATGTTAAAAGGCAATACCTACAATACACATACCTACCTAATAAACAATGACAATTAACTTTAATTAATTAATTAATTAGCTTTCTCAGATAGGGTACCTAACTAAAAGGTACTCATCAATCTTATAGCGTTGTTGGTATTATGTCGCCAAATATTACGAAGTGGAATTTAATAGGCCAGAGCTAATTATTGGGATTTCGGATTCAAATTAGAATCAACAATACATTTGTAGCAATGAGTCAATATTGTATGATATCGATGATATTAATATTATAGTAGGTAATATTGTAGATGTGATTTTCTCTATGTGAAGTTCTCTATACTTAGGTATATAGATTTACTAACAAAGCCCCCGTCCTGCAGGACGCACTGTCTCGTCGCCGCCGTCGAGGCTGGGTGAATGCGTTAGCCTAAATAAATAAATGGTTTCAAAAATCTTTATCCTAAGCGGATTGGTAGATTATACCTAAAAATCTCAAACAACAATGTTGATAGATACTGTTGCTACGCTACCTACACAAAATATGTAAAGTAGGTAGGCAAAAGAATGGATCGCTATCTCACGGTGGCAGGTGAATTACCTACCTACCCACTAAACTACGCTACACGCGTAGCTGGGCCCCGCCACCCTCATCATTCTATCCTTACCTACTAAATAAAAGTACCCATAAATGGAGCTATACCACGGGCCGCAGCCAGTATATCTATAGAATTACATCTACATCGAAACTCTATCTATACTTGTACATGTGTACAAAGCGCACCCTTCTCTACAAAGGGAACCCCAAAACTCCGGTCGATCATGCGTAAAGGGAGAAGGGATGATAAAATAGGGAAGCGCTCGGCCTACGGTGATTGAACTTTAAAAACGAACTGTTATTATTAAAAAACTGAAATGTTTAAAACTAAAAAGTTAACTTTGTTACCGCACTGACCTCTAGCGTATGTTACAAGAACGAGAATTTTCTTGCTGAAATGCTTCCTGAAATAGGCACATTGAGAACGGGCGGCATTTCCTCAGACTTGGATCGAAGCGAGACAATTAAATCACTTTTTTCACAATTTCTAACTTAAAACTTCATAATTTTCACTTGTTTTTATATCAATTCACTTGCACTTGATGTTATGGTTTTAAAAATAACTATTCGCGCGTAAATATCGCGGTAGTAGTAATATTTACACGAGTTTCATTGCGCTGGTGTACGTGCGTGATATTATAGTACCAGACTGGCGGAGAGACGCCGCGCATGTCGGGGACCGATGTAAATATAAAAATGGACAAACTCCCCTTCTTGGGGGCTCACCCGAATGAATCACAGTAATGCACGATACGTTCTCGCATTTGGGAGTTTTTTGTTCATGCTGGGCAAGGACCTTTGCCACATGTGTATGAACTATGAAGCAAGATGTGTTCGAACACTTGCTACCAAGTATAAAGGATCTTGATAACTTCCGTATTGCTTTCAAAATATTGATCGGCAGGGCAGGACGATGGTCTAGTGACATTTTCGTCAGCTGGATAATCGCAGGATAAACCGTTCGCAATCCGTATTGTCTTGAAATGTGACCAATACCCCAAGACCTTTTTGTGGCAGGTAGAGATTTTTTTGCTGCATTTGATCAAGATTGGAATTCGGAAACCGTGTGTAGGTAAAAGTGACGCATATGGGGATTTGAGACTAACATTTAGCGCTCACCTAGATCCAGTTTTGTGGCACCGATATCGAGGTATCATATAATTAGGTATAAGGTAGGTATTAGGTATAAAATGCAGGTACCTACTTACGTTGGTACTAAGTTAGCTCTTACACAAAAATCGCTTGAGTGCCAATATATTCTCCTACTTTGTACTATGTTAATTAAAAAACATAAAATAATCAAACCATAAAAATATGATTCGACTGCGTTGTTATATTAATAACAGAAAAGCAAAAAACAAGGTTTTAGAGATAAATATGCTAACTACTGGAACTGCAAAAGCATAATAAGCATATTTTTTTTACATGTGCTGACGGGGCCACAGAAATTGTTCTATTCTAAAATAAATAAAGCCCCCATCTGCCCCCATCATTTTCATAAAATGACTTAGGTAGGTATTTACGTTTATATACTTTTTCAGTTTCGATTTTACTTTATTGCAGATGAAGTTTGTTTTTTGCTTTTCAGTTAAGATTTATTAAAACAAAGCAGTGAGACTAATTATTTTTTTATAAATTATCTTTCTTACTTATATATTAAAATTGTTTACATATGCATACCAATCACATAATACATACCTACAAAATTAAATTACCTAGGCTCGTTCTTGTTCTAAGTAATGAAATTAGTTCCCAAAAATTTCCGGTTTCGGCGGGACTCGAACCCGCACCGCACCCGAACTGGGTTCGAGTCCCGCCGAAACCGGAAATTTTTGGGAACTTATTTCATTTCTTAGAGATACCCAAAGTGCGGGTAAGCACTTTAACAAAAAATCGTTCTTGTTCTGATAAGCAAGTCACTACATAAAAAACAAACTTATAGGTATAAACAAGATATTATTAGGAATTAGATTCACAAATCTACATAATACATAAAATAAACTACACAACAAGAAAAACCATAATCTTTAGAACATCATCATCATCATCAACCTATATCAGTCCACATACTGGACCACCAGTGGACATAGGCCTCCCCCAATGAGCGCCATAGCGCCCTGTCTTCAGCTTGCCGCATCCAGCATCTACCAGCAGTCTTTCGAACATACCTACTATTAATTATTCAGCTTTTGTACCTATATTGTAGGGTACCTATTGCTATTGGTATTAACTGGTAAAATTCCAAATCATTGGAACAAGTCGCGTCTTGGTCGGATTCTTTGAACGAAATAAATTGATAAAATAAAGATTTTCATGCTATTTTCTGTGTGTTTTTAAGGGTTGAAAACCCGCAAAAAATAATTTTTATAATTTCTTGCGTATCCGTGTCTGGATTTTTAAACCTGATAAATGTTGGTGACTAATTGATGAAAGTAGAGAGTTCGATGCACTTAGGAACATATTTTATTAAAAATTATGGGATTTTAGAGAATTTGTACCAAAATGGCTCGAAAACGCAAACCATTGAATCAAAATAAAACACTGTTTTTACCGGATTGATCGCGTATATTTTATATTTGTTTATAACCTGACGTTTCGGAGGCTTTTCAGCTTCCATGGTCTGCCTGTGACCATGGAAGCTGAAAAGCCTCCGAAACGTCAGGTTATAAACAAATATAAAATATACGCGATCAATCCGGTAAAAACAGTGTTTTATTATGAGTTCTCGCGAAAATAACCTTAGAATATACCATTGAATCAAAGTTCGTATTAACATTGTTTCATTTAAAATGGATTACAATTTTTGCAGCAAATTGATTTTCCGCTAGTCATAATCCAGTAGAACGCAGAAAATATCAAAAATCTCTAAACAATTTCGATTTGGATCTAATGACCTGGCTTGCGATGAAGTAAATATTTTTACAATGCATGTGCTCAAAAAGTGCGTTTTCTAAGGAGCCAAATCGTGTGGAAACTGCATCTTTTCCGCACTAGTGCTTTTTACTTTTCTATTTTTTTTTTTAATTTTAACTTCGCCGTCAGCCTTGCCGGGTACAGACCAAGCGAACAAAAGCGAGCGAAGGCTAACGAGTGGGATTCGACGATCGATGACGAACGTTCACTTGCTTTCGCTGTTGTATCCACACCACACGAACACATGAGAAACAGTCGGCGGAGGACAGCCGAAGGCGAACGAAGGCCCTCATTTGGGCTCGCTTGCTTTCGCCATGACGTCCACACTGGTTCAAATTGCAAAAAGGTTGGTGACTCCTATTTTTTTAAAAACAATACAATTTCCAGAAACGAATGCTACAAGCTTGATTACCGTTATAAATAAAAAAAGTTTTGTTCTGGGGTAGATCTCCCTCAAAAATGGCACGGCTCACGTGCCTAACGCCACACGCAAAAGAAAATGATGACACGGCTGCCGTGCCATCCGCAACGAATCGGTTAAGGTTAATCTATCTACGCACTACCTGCACATCTATGAATCAATCTACGAAAAAATATGAGCACTGTGCGCTTTTTTAATCCATTTGATGGTGGGTACAGTACAGACCAAGTAAACAAGAGCGAGCGAAAGCTAACGAGTGGGATTCGACGATCGTTCACTCGCTTTCGCTGTTGTATCCACATGGGTGCCGCGCGCAGCTAGTATAATGTCTGCTTAGAGTATATACCACTAGAGGTGTTGCATATACCCATTTCATTCACACAAGAGAGAGATAAAAAAAAATATGCTTGTAGCCTGAGAAGAAATGAGATAGAATGAAAGTTTCTCTGTCTCATCCAGTGTGCCAGTTTTTTCATTGTTTAGCTCTTATAAGAGCTAAACAAACATGCCGGGTACATCACATAGTATTTGTTTTTTTCGACCTAATGATACTTTCTGCTAATTAAATGTGTGAAAGTGACTCTGCGGGCATTCCTGCGTCTCTCAACGATATAAATCTGAAGCAACGATAGTGCGTTGCAGTGTTTTTGGATGTAAAAGTGACGGTGAACGAAAAGTGCCGAGTTTGTCATTCCAATCGTAAGTACAAGCTCGTTTGACTTCAAAAAAGGTTCAAAATTTATAGTTTCATAGATTTCCGTACAGACAAGACTCAAAAACTATGTTTTAAAATAATTCTATTAAACATAACCTAACATTACGAAAATTTAGGGTTGCCTGCACTCGAAAATAAACTTCCCCAAATGTCGTGGCGCATTGAGACATGAATACCTACATCTACATACATTCTTAAAATATGTTTTTGTTTGTTACAGATTTCCCGAAAACAGTGATTTACGTTTGCTTTGGATAGAAGCCACGGGTCGCAAAAACTGGGAACCCAAAAATATTTAGTAATTTGTTCAAACATTTTCATGAAAATCTTTAACAAAAAAGAAACGCGAACGTATCTGTTCTCTTATGCTGTTCCAAGACTGGTAAGTAAAATAAATAAATACATAAAAAGAATCAGTGCTACGATGATGGGTGAAGGACTGTTTGAGATTTGGATAGAAAAATTATACCTACTTTGTGTTTTAGTCTACCTACTAATCAAAATACTAAATCGAAAATATTTAAATGGTATTGGGATTTGGTGTTACTAATATAACTTACTATTACTATAGTACTACTTATAATTTTCATATTAATGCTTCAATATTTTATTTCAGGCATGCAAGATATATACTACGAAAAAGGTACGTGAGGAAAATCATGAAAACTTTGAGTTTGTAAGAGAAATACAACGCAGTATAAATAAAACCACCAGTGTAAATTAGTAAGTAGGTATGTACCGTTTAATTAGTGTATGTACAATTTTATTTATTTAGTGTATGGGTATTGATTAAGGCTCTTTGATAGAAATAAAGACTGATTGATTTGTGATCCTATGATTTGTGGAGAGTAATCATAATCATCCATCACACACAATGGTCATTATTACATAATAAATAAAACAGAATATAAAATATTTGGATACGTAGGTAATATTGTGTTTAAGGTGTAAAAAAATTAATTTGGTTTTCTCTGCACATTTTACCTGAAGTATAATTTAAAAGTGCTTTTGAATTTCGTATAATGACTGTCTTATCTTAGCAATACCTTATGTGTAAGATTTAATTACTTAAAAGAAATGTGATTTCCAAAGTGCAATTTTAATTGTTAGTCTGTGCTTGGCAAGTGTTTGAATTGATTATCTAGCAATAATATTATTTTCAAAATGACATTATTTTAGTATTTGAAATGATGTCTACTTACACGTTAGCTCGTATTATGTGGCGGTGGTAATAAATTTAAACGAAACCTAACATTGATACCTGAACGTTGTTTTATTTCTATGCTCATTAAATTAAAAGTTTACCTACTCCCGCATACGTAGGTACCTAATTTAATGAATGATGTATGATACTAAAATACCACCTACCAGACATGAAATTACGAACTTAAAGTCAGGGTAACAAAATTGTATGGCAACACCACGTCGTATTACTCTGTCCCTTTTTGCGGCCACGCATGCCACTCATCTAGGTAAATTCTCAATCTACGAATGTCTGTGATCCACACCAAATGAACACATGTTAAACCGAAGGGGATCTCTTTTTTCATTGTGTTAAACAGCAGATACGGACACAGCCTTAGAGTATAGGTATATAGAGACGGCGTATTGTTCTATAGGAACTTTCGGTTATACAAATATGATCTAAATCGATATTGAACTCATAAACTTATAGCTATCTCGTTTTGTCTTACCTACAATAACCAATGTAAAAAGAGACATCAATATAATGTGCGAAACCTATTTTTGGCAACATTGAAACGTGACGTCATAGCAAAGCATGATTGAGGCCGGTTCGCCATTTTACTTTCAGGTATGTAAACTGTCAACGAGAGTTGCATTTACAGTAAAAATGCTAAAATTATTTGAGTTCGGGACTTTTTCATGTGAATACTTATATATTAAGCGAAAGAAAGCTAATAGGAAGATGCCAAGCAGCAGTTTGGTAGGTTGCGGCTTAAAAACAAGTGAAAATCGTCCAAACATAACATTACACCGGTACGTATTCTTATTTTGCTAAATTACCAAATAATACAATAAATACCTTATGTGTTGGCTTTCATAGGAATAGTTTACATAAAATTCATACCGAATGTAGCTTATTTTTGTAAGTTTTAAGTGTAATTAAAGAAAACATGAAACTGTTTGTTTGGCGATAGTGTTGTCCTTCAAGGCATTTTTCATAGGTATCGATGTTTTCAAGTGTAAATTGTAGTGTATTAATTTTCAACTGGTTTTTTACGTTCTAGGTTACCCGAAAATTACGGTAAAAGAAAAAGTGGCTGGACTCAATTGGAGTAGAAAATTTGAAGTTTGGTACGAAAGATATTTTCGTTCGTTCTCTTCATTTTGAAGAAACTTGCTTCAATCGAACTTTAAATAACAAGACTGCGAGAGGATGCCGTACCGTCACGAATCTTTTTAGTAAGTATTTTACTTGACCTTACTCCCACAAACTTCTATTGCAAAGTAATGCATATATGCATTAACAAACTTGACTACCTTTATTTTTCCAAAGGGCTTAAATTTTGATATTAATGAATATTAAGTTTTAAGTAAATAAATCTGACCCAAAGTAATATTAAAGCCTACCATACTTCAAATCCCCTCTAAAATGTACATTTCCATAAATCCTCCCTTAGCAAATTATTTCCATGCAAAATAAAGTTATTTCGCAAACGATGTGGCACGGTGGGCGAAGGTCTGCCTGACCTTCGCCAGACCTTCGCCCTCCTTTTTTTTTAGAATTTCTTTAAGATTTTAGATTTTTTTTCAAAGTTGAACTACTCAGTACCTTTCTAGAGTCTATAATTGTAGGCTGACAAATAATGTTGCATTATAAATTTATTCTTCATGTTTGTTTCAGCCACTAGTGCCAGCGCGATCCAGTACTTTAATAGAAATAATGTAAATTTGAGATTTATACTGTAAATGAATGAGACTGATTACATTAGGTACTTGTAAAATTGAAAATTTAGGTGTAGTATTAGTTGAATTTTTGAATTAGGTAGGTATATTGCAAATGTGTAAATGAATGAGACTGTTGCATTGCTTCTACAATCGAAAATACAGGTGGCGTCTGTGTTAAATTTTTGATTTATACTGTAAATGAATAAGACGGATTACATTGCTTGTTTAATTAAAAATGTAGGAGTCTGTGTTAAATTTGTGATATAATATAATAAATGAATGAGACTTGTTGAATTGCTTATAAAATGTGGTATCTATCTTTTTGTGCTTATATTATAATAATAAATAATACTAGCTGTTCCCCGCGGTTTCATCCTCGTTAAATTCGAATTTCATATAATATCTAGGGGGATATTCCTGTAACTCTACCATGGGAGTTTGTTATTTTACTAAGACAAAAAGTAGCCTATGTTACTCTCCATCCTTTCTTAGTTAGGTTCCGGTTTCTTAGTTAAGCCGTGACTGAATGACAAACAAATACACTTTCGCATTTATAATATAAGCATAGATAGCGTCTACGCTAAAGATACAGATTACACATTGTTATACCCATATTGTTATACAAGTATAAATATACTATCTCACAAATCACTGTTGCATACAAACAATATATTTTGCAATTAAGTAGCTTGTTGTTTCATTTCAGTAGGTACCTTTTTTTCTTAAATGAACACAACGTTTATTAACAAAGAAAATTTGAATCAAATAGTATAAACAAATTAGAACTAGTATTTACCTACAATTGAAACAAATGAGCTAACTGCAGACTGTTCAATAAACTGGTTTGGTGAACTTTGATCTTTAATTCTAAGGAGGTCTGGCACGTGTCTAAACGCAAGAGTCTTGACTCGGAAAATACATGAAAAAATTACCATTGTTATAATAGCTCATTTTCTTAACTTCTCAGTGGTTGCGTCTCATGAGCGCGGTCGAGCCATAGTTGGGTACGTGTAGGGATTGCATTATCTGGACAATTTTCTTATCCGGATAATATGGATTACATCATTCACAAATCCGGATAATCCGGATAATTCGGATAATTTGGATAATTTGAATAAAGTTCAACTTTATTTCAACGAAAACTCAAAAATGACAAATTACAACTAAGTATTTACACGTATGTACATCAATTTCATAAAAATCTAATCAGCAAAGTTCCTGTGACCGCAAACTCGTCCAGTGTGGCCGTTCTAGCGACTTTGTCGCTAGAGCTAGAGGATTTTATCAATGTTTAGCGGACAAAATTCCACATTTAGCGAGAAAAAAAGTTATAGTGACTTCTAGCGACTTTTAGGCGGGTCAATCAATATGTCGCTACAAGGGCAACCGTGAACTCGTCATATATTAAAGCGTGATCGATTTTGGCACCTTATAAATCGCGAATTTTATCTTTTACCTTGTACTTATACTCATCATTCTAACGATTGATTTGCGGTCTTTCCCAGACCATGGGCCCAAGGCCAAACGCCGCTGATGTAGCTGCGGAGCGGGCACTTACTGATTGCTGTGCAAGATGTGAAGGCACTAGCAAGGGTATCTACATACGTGGCATCCCAAACTAAAGGCCGACCTATCTTTCAGGGAATCAGAGATACCGTCAGGTCTTTTACTATCATCTCGCATAGGCTACGTGGTTCAAAGGTAGCTACCACATTGACGCTGGTCCGAAAAATTATGTCATGATTAATTATCTGAACTTTATTGGTCATAAAAGTCTATAATAGTGCATATTTAGCTATTGAAAGGTAACCCTTTCATCAACATGTGCTAGTGTAGACTAGTATAGGGGCGGCATATGAGTAGATGTAGCTCTCCAACAAGACATTATGCCGCCCTTTATCAGCTAAGGTCTTCAACTGACATCCTCCAGCCATCTGCTAATAGTCTTTAACACATCGTCAGCCCACCTGGCAACAGGACGGTCTTTACGAGTTTAAAACAGCGTTGGTCTCCACTCCCCTTATACAAGTTTAAGACCAACTGTTGTCGGTTTTTCTTTGGCAGAGATGGCCCACTGCCACTCAGCTTACTAATTCTCTGAGTTATGTCACCAGCCTTGGTTCGGCTTTGGTGTGATTGGGTAGTTTTGTTTCGAATACGCATACGAATCCTAACCATCAGAAAAACTCCGAACATAACTGGCACTTTCCATAGCTTGCTAAACGACTTTGAACTACTGCACCAGTTGTACCCTGAGAACCTAACTCATATCCGTCAGTTGTAACGGGTAGAAGCACTAGTTCATAACTTTAGGAATGGATAACAAGAAGACTTGTGTGAGCCAAAGAGTTAAGACTTCTAACTCAAACGCTGACAAGCCCTCATAGTTTCACTTACTCTTGCAGCTGCTAGGAACTGCTGTAGAATTTTCTCCGGGGTGATGTATCTGGCTATGCAAGTCTTTGCCCAGGTGAATGCTACTTTGTTGCATTCATTCGGAGATTTCTGCTATGCGCTAGCTTACCTTCGCGCGCATCAAGTGCAAGTGCTAGCCTGGCTGTCAGACTTGATGTCATTTGTTGGTGTAGCGCTTTTGTGTGTACCAGTTCAGAGTGGCTGTTCAACCAATCTTCTCTGGAAAGTGGAAGAAGGCAGCTCCACAAAGTTCCAAACGCCTTGGGAGCATAAACACTACGAAAACGCATAGAACGACCTGAACAGGTAACCGTGGGAGGCGCGGCGTGTGGTGTGACGACGAAAAAAGCCGAAGGTTATACCAAATAATATTATAATTCAAATTGAAACTTATTTACGATTAAATAAAATCGCGATTTAATTATTTCTTCCTTCAAAAAAAGATTTTGAACATTATCCAAATTATCCGAATTGTCCGGATTTGAAACGCCTAAATCCGGATAAAGAAAATTGAGAAATTATCCGGATAATTCGGATAAAACGGATTTTGGATAATCCAGATTGCAATCTCTAGGTACGTGCATTCACATACTTTGTATCTCTAATTAAAGCATTCTATGACTATATGATTATAGAATTCTGTTTCATAATCGTGGTGAAAACAATAAAATCACTACGAAACTGCTAAAATATCGTCACAAAAATACTTGTTTCGATAAAAATATCGAGGTACAAAAGGGCAGCACTACGGAAAGGAGCCATTTTAGTTTCTAGGTAAGTTTAGGTATACACGTTTTTTTCGTAGGTATGCCATCTCTAGGTATACTCTAAGGACACAGCAGTCATTCTGACGTAAAAGTGACGTGACATTCGTTTTGGCGCCAATTTTCTATGGAAAGATGAACGGATAGATAGACTCTGACCAACTCCTCTTTATTTTGTTGAATTGAAATTGAAGTGATTTTCTTTATCTTATCCGAAATCAAATACGAAAAACCTATCAAGATTCTAAAGTTCTCAAAGAGATTTTGCAAAGCGCTGTTCAAAATGACTTCACACGCTCCATTTGTCCTGAAATTCACGAAATTGACTGACCATGCGTTTCCTCCGTTGAAAGGCTCCGAGAAAGCGGCCGGATTCGATCTCAAGAGGTAGGCAAATTGCCTCGATGTGACACAATCAGATTATAATAGATCTATCTCCTCATAATTTTACCCGACTACGTAAGGAGGGTTATTTTTTTGTAGTAAATTTTTACTGTTCAATTTACAGCGCCTACGACATTGTAGTGCCTGCTCGAGGCAAGGCTCTGGTGAAGACCGATTTGCAAATTGAACTGCCTCATGGTTGCTACGGAAGAGTAGCACCTAGGTCTGGTTTAGCTGTGAAGAATTTTATTGATGTTGGAGGTATGTACATGAATTTCATGTCAAATTCTGTTTAATTTAACCATTCACTAGCAAACTGATCACCCAATTTTAATGATATATACACTATCTGCTCTTATATGTTAAGTGTAATGTATCTAACCTCTTAAACACCTTACTATACCTTCAACAAAACACCTGTGCCCACTTGAAATTATTATTGAAGAAACCAGTTATGACTGAAAAAATCTAAATTAGGTATTTGATTAATTTTATCAGACTTTTCGTCTTAGTTTCTAACAATATCTGTCTTAGTTAATTCAGTTATCATAGTTACAAAAGATTGTCGCTACTAGTATAAAAAGAGTTATAGACACGGATGTTGAAACATTTACACTTCTGTTACATGTTTCTAAATGTTTTTTGGAGTCTCACTACCTGATATAGCTAACTATTACATTGACCGAGGCTAACATTCCATCCAATTGGTGTTCTTAATGTCCCAGTGTTATTTGTCTGTCGTCTACAACATTTCAATTAGGTGATATTAATTGTTCCATACAATTTATAATTTCTCCCAAACATCAAATTAAAAGACCACATTTTGTTGTAAATTCTTAAAATTGCTGCATTCTGTTTCAGCTGGAGTTATAGATGAAGATTACAGAGGCAATGTCGGTGTGGTGTTATTCAATCATTCTGAGACAGATTTTGATGTAAAAAAAGGTGATCGAATCGCACAACTCATTTGTGAGAAGATCTACTATCCTGTGCTGCAAGAAGTTACCAATTTGTCCGAGACCAATAGAGGTGAAAAAGGATTTGGTTCGACAGGAACAAAGTAGCTAGATAAGGAATTATTTGTGATTTGCTCTTAGTTATCTTAAACCTGTGCATTCTTTTGTTATGTATGCTCATTAATTTTACCGTAATGTAAAATACAGTATATTTTCTGATAGTAAACAAACAATAGAAGTACTTATTCATAATTTCATAATAATAGTACTTCTATTGTTTGTTTACTGTCTTGGTTAGGTGTTGTGTTGCATTTATTCCATATTTAAATGTGAAATGGCTCATGGGCACAATTTGCCTGGCATATGTTCTAACCATTAAGTTTTAAGTGTATGTCGTTAAGTATTACGTACAAAACTAGATAAAGCTACTAACAGAAATTAATGTATGTGCTCTGTACTGAATGCTTCATGGGGAAGTGTTATGGTAAATAAAAGATAGTTTTGTCATACAATTTTTAATTAACCAACCCAGCAAGGCACTTGATATGAACATACTTATATATCACTTATGAATGCAGTAATTACATTTTCTCATTATTTATTTTACTATTCTGTTTATTAATCACTACAATTTTCAAAACTGGCCAAGACACTTTCAAAATGTGGTTTTTCATATTGTCCTGGCTGAATGGGTAGAATGTTATCTTTTTTTCTCAAGAAAGGCTTGAACAAGCTTTTTAACTTATTTTCATTGGTAATACCAAAGTCGCTTTCTGCTTTCTCCACTTGCTTCTCAAGTATATCTACATTTGTCTGTAGTTTTGCTATAATATTAATTAAAGTAGTAATTTTTTTGGACAATACAGTAATTTCACTCCTGTATTTTAGTATATCTTCTGATAGAGCTAAACTACAATCATTATCCTTCAGTTTTATCATTTGTAAGACACTTGTGAGTTCTTCAAGTCTGGTCAGCATATTGTCTACTACATCTTGAACAGTTCGGAATCCAGTAAGTACATCCACTTTGAAATATGCTGCATAATCTTCTGCCATCTGCTCCAACATCTTGGATTATTCTGCTCCAAAATCTGGGTACAAATATTGAAACACACTTATCAGTCTGTCAAACGCATCAGCCACTAGTTTAGTAAGCTCTCTCATTGATGAAGGAATGAGACGTAAAAGTTTAACAAAAAACTCCATAATTCTATCTCAAACAGATTCTTTAGCGAAATGTGCCAATAGGAATTTTGTACCTCCATTACCTTCAGATTATTGTGAAACTGCTACGTTGCGTTGGGTAAAGCGATACAAACATGTATTGCTGCACCTAGTACGCAAGGCTTCAACAAGGCCGTGACATCATTTTGATTTTCTCCTTCCAGCAGCCTGCGATTGAAGATGAAGATTTTTGTACCTACCTTCACGCAGGTAAGCAAACGCAAAATGTAAACATTGAAAATTATAGAGCTGAACAGTCATTGTCAAAGTGAAATTGTCATTTAGTGTTTTTCCGGGAGCTCCTTGAACCCCCCGAAGCTATCTCCCAAGATGACCAGAACAGCCAACAGGCTAACGAACAGCTCTTGAGAAGCCTGCATGGCTCTCCGAGCAACAACACATGACTCGAGTAAAGCTTTTCTCGACGTAGAAACCGGAAAAAAGAACTCTAGTTCGTTTCCTGCCTGCATTTGACGACGTAGAGCCATGTAGAGTCGATCGAATGTTGAAGACCAATGATGATTAGTGTTGCCATAAAACGTGTCCGTCAACTCTAAGGTCCGTCAGTCGTTCATGGACTTCGAAAATCGTTGGACGTTCGAAACTACGATACAACCGGGCCTCAGTCAGTTCAGTACCACAGAACAGAAAAATAAGTGGAAGTGCTAAGTGGGCGTGGCACGCGTGTCACAATTAAGCGTAGTTACGCTTAACTGATCTCAGTCGTGTTCTAACATCGCTTTGAATTGCTTGTCTCGCGACAAATTCATTTTTCAGAAGCTATGCCGTATTGTTCCATTTTGGAATGTAAAAATGATAGTAGGCGAAAAAATCTTAAAACCAGAGGTGTTTCATACCATCGGCAAGTAGGATTTTAATTGTTTTCTCCTAAAGTTTCAATTTATTTCAATTTACAAATAATTTATTACAACGGTTAGTCAAAATCAACCTTAAGCAATTATGATAAAGTTGATTTTGGATTGTGTCTATTCACTTCGTTCTCGAAAGTTCTTCGCTACTCGATTAGTGATGTAGTCAAGCAAATCGGCTGTTGATTTTATCGATTAATATCGATACAAGAAAATAAATATTTTAATGTGATTTTAATGTTGAATCGATTATTTACTTAGCAAAAAACATTCTATATTAGAAAAGAAAACTACAATAAATTAATAAAACCAACTAAAAACTAGTCTTTACAATTGCAACAATTGAGCTAACTGTTTTAGCAGACTGTTGTAAAGAATCTACAAGAATGATTGGTTTATTTAGTAGTAGCTTCTGCCCGCGGCTTCGCACGCCTTTTGTTGGGATAAAAGTGTGTTACTCTCCATTCTTTCAATTAACTCTATGCCAAAAATAAAGGCGATTGGTTACTAAGTTAGGGTGTGAAGAAAGGACAAACTTTCGAATATAGAACATAAGTTAGGATTTACAAACTAAGGAGAAGTAGTTCAATGTGCTTTATACAGGGTGGAAAGAATCTATGGGCCCTGGAGGGGAACTACCTTAAATCCTTTAGCTAGCTCATTTAACTGAAAGGACCCTTTATTTTTAAAAAGAAACATAATTGCATTCAAAGATTTTCTAAAAATTCCTTGTCTCACCTGGGAACCAACCAACTAAAAATTAAAAAAATAAACCCTCGCTATTTTATTATGCGAATCAGTAGGATTATTGTTCAGGATAAAAATTGTGAAATAAACATTGGACCTTTCACTCATCTGTTGTATAGGATACCCATGAAATCGAATATTTTTTACATATTCTTTATTAACAATACCTATTGTTCACTTGTAACAAGTAAATAACACGTTATAATTTTCTTATCTCTAACATCCAAAGACATCGTATGATGAAGAGGCTTGCTAATGTTATTAATTGGAAGGTACCTTGTTGCACACTTCGATAAGAAAATCGTTAAATGGTAATAATAAACCTATGCACAATTCCTTCTTACATGAGGCGTTCTGACAAAAACTTTAAAAACGGAGTATGTTTTTAATCAACTTGCGGCAACAAATTTGAATTTCGAACGATAACTTTCATCATTTTTAGGGTTCCGTACCCAAAGGGTAAAACGAGACCCTATAGCTAAAATTCCGCTGTCCGTCCGTCTGTTTGTCTATCCGTCTGTCACCAGGCTGTATCCGTAACCGTGATAGTAAAGAAAAAAAGTAGCCTATGTTTGATTCCAAGATTAAAATTACCTGTATGCAAAATTTCAGACCGATCCGTTCAGTAGTTTTGGCATGAAGAGGTAACAAACATCCATCCATCCATACATCCAGACATCCATCCAAACTTTCGTATTTATAGTATTAGTGTGATAGTGTGATTTTTCACTGGTCAACATCTGTCTACTTAAAAAAATGTTTCATATTTTGTGTTTGTTTCTATTGATGATAAAATAAAATGAATATTAGTTTTCACTTTTTTTTTTTACTTATAAGACATTGTTTCTTTTTATCCTGAACAATAATCCTACTGATTCACATATTAAAATAGCAAGGGTTTATTTTTTTAATTTTTAGTTGGTTCGATTCCCAGGTGAGACAAGGAATTTTTAGAAAATCTTTGAATGCAATAATGTTTCTTTTAAAAAATAAAGGAATGTTTCCTTTCAGTTAAATGAGCTAGCTAAAGGATTTAAGGTAGTTCCCCTCCAGGGCCCATAGATTCTTTCCACCCTGTATATTCACGATGGCTCGGAATGAAACCGAGGCATGGAATCGAAAACAGATACGCGCGAAATTCAAATATTACGCGCGAAATCAGAAAAAGAAGTTTTCCATAAAAAGAAAAAAAATCTATAAGCCCATGTTTTGACAAATTTAGATTTATAGCTTCTATTTGAGCAGTTATTATTAAAAAAGTTTTACTACTAAAAATCAACATAAATTACCTGTTGCTCCATTAATTTTCTTTATTGTAATATGGGTTCATAGAAATATATGTCTACGACTTCTTTTCTGGTAGTTTAATTCCTTGCAGACTGCAGAAAATTTAAAAAACCGATAAAATATTTGAATTTCGCGCGTAATCTTTGAATTTCGCGCGTATGTCTTCTCGATTCCGAGGCTCGGTTTCATTCGGAGCAATCGTGAATAGCCCTGCTGGTGCAGCCTTAATCGAGTAGCAGTAGATCTGCGAACTATCAATCGAATATCAATCTTATACCTAACGAAATTAGGTTTATAATAACTATCACGGAGAATACCGCCATCTATGGTCAAGTAGCGGAATTAACTCGTCAGGCGAATGTTTGGTGAGTACAGATCGTAAATACGTTCTGCTGCTAAAGTAAAATGAATCTTATTGAGTAGATTTCAAGGTTTATTTCCAAATCTTTGACGTTGGCTAGTTTTGACTGAACTTGAACTACCAATCAAACGAATTGTTTCTTTGTATTGTATTATATGATTAGGGGTTTATTTGTGTGAGTTTGGCGACATCGGTTCCCGTAGTAATTTTGTTGCATTGCACTTCCACTTACTTTTCTGTTCTGTGTTCAGTACCTACTCAGAGAACCGGGCAGACAACCATGTCGACCGTAGATGGAGTATTGTGCCTTGTTCCTCTAAGGTTTCCACCTTTATTGCGTATCCTTAAAGTCTTTGATAGTAGACTTTTGTGAATTTAAGGATCAAGGAGTAACTAGGGGGCCGATTTCTTTCGTCCGAGAGAATTATCTTTTTTTTATTACTTTCATTTCATTCGTTCATCAAATCTATCTTTTCTGAACTATTTTTTTGATGTTTGTAAAATACAGTAAAATATAATTTAGGATATTTTTCAGAAAAGCTATAGCGGAATGCTTCCGTCGACTGGTTACTTCAAAGGAATAATATGCCCTTTTAATGAAAATGGGCTTTGTGAACGACCTTATTGTCATTATCGCCACTTGGACTTTGATGAAAGTGGAGCGATCTTACAGAAAATTGTGTCGGCTGCCGTACTAAAAGCTTTACAGCAAAATGACACATCAGGAACGAAGCCTCCAGTTCAGCCTTCACATGTAACCTCGGCCACGACTCCCTCAACTTCTTCAGTTCCCTCAACAACGTCGAAGGCTACTTACAACCCAACGCCAATATCAGAGCTCAATAAAATAAACAGCACCGACGCAGAGAATGTAGGAGACCCCAACGAAACAAGAAAGAGGCATATTCCTGTGCCTTACACCCCGAGAAAGCCAGCAGGGTTACCAATTAAGAGACCTGCTGATCTTAATGATCCAAAACCCTTTATCTACAATCCTCCAGGCCCCCCTGTGAAATATAAACCAGGCAGTGGTGATAATATCCCAAATGACAAATACACACCTGCTGGGGCCGTGGAGTCAAAGGAGCAGTACCTGCCAGGTACAGAAAAGGAACTGCAAGAGTATACACTTGACACAAACATACAAGACTCTTCCAATAAATTGAACTATGTTCCATCCAATGACAAGAGTGTCAATAAAAGGAAATTATTAGAATATAAGCCTGCTAAAGTAACAGCTAAGACAGAGAAACCTTCAGCTACCTATCAGCCCACACCAAGAGCACTTGCTCCATGCTTTTCGAGTGATGAAGATGAACCAGACACAAAGAAAAGAAAACTATCAAATGATCTAAACGGTTTAGATAATCTCGGACCAGAGTTTGACATTCTAGATCAAATATTGGATGAAGAAAAATCACAAGAAAAAGAAATAAGTACTGACAAAGAAAAATCAACTGAAAAATCTAAGCACACTAGTAAAGACAGTAAAAAAAGCAATGGTGACCTGTCCAAAAGTGAAAAAAGTAATAAAACCCACTCAAGCAAATCAGAAAAAAAATCTTCAGATAAAAGTAGAGAGAAGAAATCATCAGAAGAAGGTAAAAAAAGTAAATCAGACAAAAAGCCTGAAGATAAAAGTAAATCTGATAAAAAACAGTCTAACGAAAGCTCCAAAAAATCTGATGAAAGTCATAAAAGCAAATCTGATAGAAAGTCTTCAGATGAAAACCATAGAAGCAAGTCAGATAAAAAATCTGATGAAAACTCTAGCAGTAAGTCTGACAAAAAATTGGATGAAAACCACAAGAGGAAAAAGCAAAAAGATGACAAAACAGAAAACAAACATGAACCCAAGAAGTCCAGTCATAAAAGTTCCAGTAGGGACAGAGAGAAAACTAGTAGCAAAGGTAAACATAGTAGCTCTAGAAGTTCAGAACGTAGCCCAAAGCCATCTAAACACAGCTCTTCTAAGAAATCTGATAAGCACTCTAAATCATGTTCAAGTAGCTCAAAAGAAAAAAATAGTAAAGAAAAACGAAATAAGATAAAAAAAAAAGATAAAAATAGACACAGAAGCGAAGACAGGGTGATAGGTTTATCTGACCATGAAACTTTGGATGCTGATAACGGACTGGAGTCTGAAGACTATGATATATCAGATGCGGATGAAGATGCAATAGCATTGGAATGTAAAAGAATTTTTGAAGAGTATGTACCAACAGTCAAACCCAAAAGCCCAGATGAAAACCTGACAGATAATGTAGCTAAAGAAGAATATATTCCAACAAAAAAAAGGGTTTCAAGGACTGTTGATAAAAATGTAAAGGTGATACCTAAAGCTCCTATAAAACCAGATTTTAAAGTAAATGCTGCCAATGCCATGGCAGAGAGATTATCAAAAGTGAGAGAATTTCATAGTTCACGAAATACTCAATCATCGATGATTATAAATCCTGTCATGCCTAATGAGATAAGAGATCAATCTAAAATAGAATTGCAGAGGCCTACAATCAGTACACCAGCTCCTGTTCCCTCTAAGATTCGTATAGCACATGTGCCTTATGCATCAACTATGATGAACACTAAAAAAAACATAGCACCTAGCTCAACCACAGCAAAAACTGTACCTCCTACCTCCACTATAAGTCAAACAATTCAAAAAGGAGCCCAACGAATAGCTCACATGCCAAGTGAAAAGTTTATTGATCGTCCTGGAGTTTTAGAGCCCTTAGCGTCTAAAATACCTGCCAACATAAGATCTGTATACTTGAACAAGATGATTGATGAATGTCTAAAACTATACATTTCTACTCATGATGCCTATGCCAGGGCTCAACATGAAGAGTTGAACACAAGTAAAAAGTGTTCCACTGTTCCAATATATAAGAACTCAGCTGTCATGACAGTGAGCAGACTTCGAAAAGAAATATTGGAATGTAATGGTGTAAAAAAATCTGCCAACGATTCTTCCACATCACAACAAGATTCTGCACAGAAGGCAATCAATTCTGGTTCATGGAGCATAGAAAGCAAACATAGAAAAGCCAATATTAATACTCAGGAATTTAGTGGAGCAAGATTTTATGAAAATATTAAAAAATGGGTTCTAACTGAAGAGCAGCTACAGGAAAACTGTTTCCCAAGGTCTCATGAGTCTGGTCAGAGGGGAAGAGCCATCATATATGGACAGAACAAGCAGTTTCCACCAAAAGGCTTTATCAGAACTTGCTGCAGATGCAAGAAAGAGTATTCAGTAGACAAAAAAGGTTTCCCAGTAGTTAAAGAAGAATGTATCTATCATCCCAACAGAAAGTACAGAGTAAGAGGAGAAGCCAGGTACCAGTGCTGCAGTCAAGATGGAACATCAGATGGATGCTGTGTAGCTCCGACCCATGTGTATGAATATGTGGATTTCGAAAACTTAAAAGGATATGTCAAAACACTACCTCCTGAAAGGCAAATGGATGACTATGGTGTATATTCACTTGATTGTGAGATGTGTTACACCACAAATGGCTTAGATCTCACCAGGGTAACAGTTATAAACTCAGCATGTAAAGTTGTTTATGAAACTCTTATAAAGCCCCTTCATCCTATACTAGATTATAACACAAGGTACTCTGGGATAACGGAAGAACAAATGGTTAATGTAAGGACAACTCTAATTGAAGTTCAAGCAACATTGCTAGCTATGTTCACCAGTAAAACAATACTAGTTGGACACAGCTTAGAATCTGACTTTAAAGCTCTGAAGCTTATCCATGATACTGTGATAGATACAAGTGTTTTGTTTCCTCACAAGATGGGACCTCCTTTCAAGAGAGCACTTAGAAATTTGTCTTCTGAGTATTTGAAGAAGATTATTCAAAACTCTGTAGAAGGCCATGACAGTGCTGAAGATGCTCTGGTTTGTATGGAGCTTTTGCATTACAAGTTAAAGGAGGACTTGAAAACAAGGTGATCATTGTGGATGTTTATCATCATTTATGTACACTACTTAGACTGTAATAAGACTACAGACCGAGAATGAACCACAGGAATGGTTTTTAGTGTAGAAAACTTTTTGGTAGCTTTAGGTCTTCGGTACAGGATTATAAGTAGGCAAGTATGTACCTCATAGTTCATACTTATAATTACCTTTTTATGTGCTACCTATAAATGTAAATACATTTTCTACTTTGATGATTCTATGTTAGCAATCATTTGTGTAGTCTAGATCGTACTAATTTATAATTTAAATAAAATTATTTTCATATGTACATCAAATCTATTTTATTTCCTGCTATGCAAAGTTCTTAAATGATAAGGAAGGTGTACAATAAAAATACGAGTCTAAAACCAAAATAATATTTTACTAGAAGACAAAATATTACATATACTAAGAGGTATGTAAAATATCCCAGGAGCACTTAAAGACAGCTTTAAATATTAAACAAGGGTTAAAACAAAACTGCGATATATGTAGGTAGGTGTTACAAGTAAGATTTCAAATTGATTCATACGGAGGGACTATGACAAAATAGTTTTGGAGATTTAATGATAAATTGCGTGAAACATGGGTTGTTAATTTATGATAGAGATAACAGAGAAACAAAATTGTAACATCGGTTACAATTGCAAGATTTAACTTCACATAAAAAAAATTGTTGGTTAAGTGAAATAGAATAGAGATTGGTTCACATTGTTTACAGCACTAAAAGAATTCAAAGGAGGAATCTTGTTACAAGATATTTAGCAACTAGAAGAACAAATATATCTATGTGCATGAATACAAAAAATGTAATTCACATTTCACAACACACTGTTGAACATTACACTAAATTCAATTGTGAAAATGTAAAAAAATTGTGAGTAAAATTTATTACCAATTACAATAATCGTAAGCAGTTATTCACATTCATGACAGTTCTGGATACTTGACTTATTGATGAATGTGAATTCATGATACTATTTTCTAATGACATTATTATCAGTAAAAAGGCATGGTTTTGGTATTGCTAAATTTATCTGAGCTTCCAAACAGGTTCAATATTCGTTGGCTTGTTAGTTATATTACAGAAACTCACACAGTTGCTCCATTTATGTATAACATCTGTTACAATAATAATTTACACATTTGTCCCAATGAACTATGGAGGTGTTGGTTGCACTTTCCGTGGTTCGGCACAACTTCACTAATGTGTGAGGTCCTGCCGATCCCGTGTTAATCAATAAATGACTGTTCTACACAAGCTTTCACCCGTTTTTCGTACTCCCGCCGATTTTCTTTATAAAGTTGTGCTGCCATTGAGTTCGCAGGAGAATTCGGGTTGGGATCACTTAGTAAAGACTGAAATTAAATAGTAAATATTAGTTAGAAGTGAAATTTTTTATTCAAAGTATAGGATCTCATAGTATTTTTATCTTTGTTATGATTTTGGCATTTGCCCAGCTGTGGAACAGTAGTGGCTAAAACAAATAAATAAATATGATTATGGGCATGTAGTTGCTGATCCTGTTACTATAATTTTTTTTAATTAAGTTTAATTCTGTTTAGATGACCCTGTTTGGCTATTCTGCCCGTGGCTTTGTATACTTGGTTTTTATGAAAACATACTAAGAATATTTCTATCCCATGGGAACTGATTGATGGGATATTTTGATTTATCAAAAATTCCATTTTTACAATATAAATGTACTTCACTGATAATTTTTGCAACTACATTGCCCTTTAAAAGATACATTAATTTTGTGTAGCCTAGTTGTGAGCAGAGCGAGTTTATGTTTATTTCTAGTATTTAAATTATGTACAATGCTATTTTAGGGAACGTGTATTGATTGCTACTGAATTAGTATTTACCTGAATTGAGGTTAAAATTGCAGACACATCATATGTGGGACTCCACCTATTTTGCAGAATGTCTAAACATATGCCACCATCTGCATAGACATTAGGATGGAACATTTTGGAAACAAATCTCACAGTAGGAGGTTTGTTGGGGTATTCCTCTGTGAACTCTATCGTCAGTTTGAATGTACCATCCTCAAAGGGGGTGTCATGAGGTCCAAATATCACAGCATTCCAGATCATAATATTGTTATCTGTAGGAGCACCAGACACACCGGTGGGTGGGTCTTCTTGTAAGCTGTAAAAAAGCATACATGAGCCTATATTATTGTTGTTTAAAAACAGTTGTAGGTATTATAACACTGCTAAGGTTGTTGACGATTCCTTTGTATGTTACAAAGGAATCATCTATGTAAGTTGTCAAGGCCAGGCATTTGAAAACTTGTTTTTATCAGCGCAGAAACAAGGGTCCTAATTCATGGCAAACGGAATTTTCAAGTAGGTATTATACCCATATTAATGTTGTATGGTTGATCATTATTTGGTTACCCTACATTTGAACACAAACAAAAAGCTTATTGGACAGGGCAGATTGAAGCAGTTGTAAGTATATTACACTTCTAAGAACGGTTTCTTAGATTAACAACGGGATTAAGCTTAGCAACAATGCTCAAAGAATTGGATATGATGGAAATGCAAATTGGGAGCAAAATAGAAATCGATTTACGACAAACGCAACGGTGTGATGTAATTAGATGAATCAGCACGATACTTTCAAATAATGGTGCCTGAGGCTTTAGAAGGACACTCAATGATATTGTGCGCATAATTTATAGTGCTGAGTAAGCAAATTCTACGATGATTCGCGACACATACCGTTTGAAATCCCTCATCAGGCGTCTTCTGGCTGGAGTTGACATTTTGATTTCACAAAACTATCTCACTGTTTGGTCGAGTAATGTTCTAGAAACAGATCTTGCTTCCTTTATTGTGTAATGAATATAACCCAAATTTCTTGTACACAAAAGATTCTGCCTTTGTCGTAATTTTCTGTCATCACGGCCTTCGAGATGGTGGTCGGTCTGCCAGATAGATAACCATGAAATTAGGCAATAGAGCCTGTTTGCTTGGTGCTTGCTTCGTCCCGTTTTTAAATGGCGACCGGGGAACCAATCACGAACGAATTTTGCAAGAATCTTGTTTCATTTTATTTTTATATGTTGGTCTGCTTGTTTCTAATGGAGTACTTCACGTCGTTAGTGTATTAGTCATGGCAACCCAGGCATACACACACACACACATAGTGTAAGGGCGGCCGCACACGGCAGACTTTTTGTCGGAAGGCGTGGTCAGACAAAAAATCGTTCACCCTGCACACGTCCGATTTTTCTGCAGACCTTTTTCTGACTGACCTCAGCACAGGGTTGCCAACCATAGAATTTTTTTCCTCGTACTATGCAGCTTAAAATCTCGTATTATGGCTTTCGAACCTCGTACTTGCCTCTAACAGGTAACTGAACCAAAATTAATGCATATCAAACTGTTGAATTTAGGACGTTTTACACAACGAAATAAACTATTGCAAGTTTCTACTAAATAAAACATCACTTTGTATTAAATTAATCCTTAACATTACTATCGTAAATAACTAATGAACGAGATTTGTTTGTAGGTTCAAAACTTTGCATAGGTACCTATGTACTTCTAGTCTCAGTTTTCATTTCCAAATATTATATCAGGAACATCCTCGTTCTCATCGTTTTTCTTTTTATTTTTGCACGAGATTTTTATTTATTTTGTGAAGATACACCTCTCTGGTTGGCGCTAAGACATGTGTGATCAAGGCGACAGACAAATAATGCGAAGAACGAAATGTTTTATTTCTCGGGGATTTCTTGGTTCATGGGAAGCGTCGAACGATAGACAATCATCATTGTAAGTGTTATGTTATGTCAAAATCTCGTACATAATTGTACGAGGTTGATAGTGCCCTCGTACCTCGTACGGAAGACCAAAAATCTCGTATTTGTACGAGGAACCTCGTACGGTTGGCAACCCTGCACGTCAAAATTAAACGTCAATTTCATTTTGACACATAAGGGCAGGGTTGCCAACCATAGAATTTTTTTCCTCGTACTAAGCAGCTAAAAATCTCGTATTTTGGCTTTCGAACCTCGTACTTGCCTCTAAAAGGTGACTAAACCAAAATTAATGCATATCAAATTGTTGAATTTAGGACGTTTTACACAACGAAATAAACTATTGCAAGTTTCTACGAAATAAAACATCACTTTGTATTAAAATAATCCTTAATATTACTATCGTAAATAACTAATGAACGAGATTTGTTTGTAGGTTGAAAACTTTGCATAGGTAACTATGTACTTCTAGTCTCAGTTTTCATTTCCAAATATTATATCAGGAACATCCTCATTCGCATCGTTTTTCTTTTTATTTTTGCACGAGATTTTTATTTATTTTGTGAAGTTACACCTCTCTGGTTGGCGCTATGACATGTGTGATCAAGGCGACAGACAAATAATGCGAAGAACGTAATGTTTTACTTCTCGGGGATTTCTTGGTTCATGGGAAGCGTCGAACTAAAGACAATCATCATTGTAAGTGTTATGTTATGTCAAAATCTCGTACATAATTGTACGAGGTTGACAGTGCCCTCGTACCTCGTACGGAAGACCAAAAATCTCGTATTTGTACGAGGAACCTCGTACGGTTGGCAACCCTGCCTCAGCAGTATTTCTTGAGCTATCATCGCGAGTGTTTGAGAATGAGACTCAACTGGCAGACAGTGTGGCCAGATCAAATTTGACAAAATAAGTAGAAAGTCCAGTATTATATCTGAACATTATTGCAGAAATCAACAGGAGATAGTAACATTCTACCAATACATAAAAGTAAAAAAAGGGAGATACGGTACGTTCTCCCAGCGTTCGCTCGAGTCTTCTTCTAGTCACACGATACAGCTTTTTATCGTGTCACAGATGAAATAATGACAAGGTATCAGTTGAGCTACTTGTAGATTGTTTTCAACAGTCTGCAGTTAGATCAATTGTAAATACTAGTTTTAATTTAATTATATTATTTGATTCTAATTTTCTTTGTTAATAAGGTATTGAATTATCAGAACATTTAAAGTTGGGTGTATCTACAGCGTAAAAATAAGTGATGCCTTGAGCTTTGTTTTTTGTTTTGGAGCTATTTGCACACCTGGTGAACGAACTTGAACGAAATTGTCGTGGTGTTTTAGTCGAAATCTCACAAAAGTACCTATATATATGTCGTAGCAAGCACGCAAGGTTACTATGCTAATATACAGCTAGGTTTCGAGACTATCTTTGTTCTCCTAATTTATTTACAACCATAGATATTTTGCAATTAATATCGTAATAAATCTATGAAAATCTAATGTATAGGTACGCCCAAAAATAGAGGTAGCCCTAGTTTCAGTACATAGTTTTATTCCTCTCCTTTTTCCCACTCCTTTTTTCCCACTCCAAATAAATATATATAGATAGATATTATATTTTTTCGAGTCCTCAAAGCGAATTCAAGGGACTATGGATGGGAGGGTCCGAGGGCTATTCACGATGGATCGGAATGAAAAGGAGTTTTCCATAAAAAGTTAACCATTTTCTACAAAACTTTTGTTTTGTCAAATGTCGATTTATAGCTAGTAAGACGTTGATACATCTAGCCTTGTTTATTTCAGCTACTTTCACAGTATTATGTCTTAGTATACTGCTGTGGGGGAACGCTGCAGATATTAACACCGTATTTGTGCTGCAGAGGAGGGCTGTTCGTGCAATTTATAATATGGGTCCCAGAGAATCCCTACGAGATAAATTCAAAGAAATAAACATAATGACACTCCCCTGTCAATATATTTATGAAAACTTGTTGTACACTCATAGAAATATCAATCGGTTCTCTAAAAATAGCGACATACATAATATAAATACTAGAAATAAGAATAAACTCGCTGTGCCCATAACTACGCTACACAAGATTAATGTATCTTTCATAAGGCAGTGTATACGCTTCTACAACAAAACTCCAAGTGAGTTGCAAAAACTATCAATGAATAAATTCAAACAAATTGTCAAACATGTCCTTTGTAAAAAGGCTTACTACAAAATATCAGATTATCTAGACGATAAAAAATCTTGGGACGACTTTTGCTCAAACTCGAAAACTAACATTCTAACAAGGTAAAGGTTTCTTGTTCGCTTCTTTACTTTATCTTAAAAAGATTGAAGTGAACAAAAAATCAAAGTGATCACTTTATTTCCTAGTTTTACGTATGTAATTTGTATTTTGTGACGTGTCCAAGAGTCCTGTGAGGTCTGTAGGAAATAAAGCACTTTGATATTTGATATTTGAGCTATAAATCAGCTAGCTAGGTAAGTTAGGTAGTTTAATTCCTTGCAGAACGCAGAAAATATTAGAAACCGCTAAAATATTTGAATTTCGCGCGTTATGCCGGGTACAGACCAAGCGAGCGAAGGCTAACGAACGAACACAAAAGTACCTGTGTGGACGTCATTGCGAAAGCAAGCGAGTCCAAACAAGGGCCCTAATTCGCCTTCGGCCGTGCTCCGGGGGCTGTCGCTACATCAAAGCAATATGGAACGAACGTACCGATTTTCAAATCCCAATCGTTTGCATTCGCCCGCTCTCGCTCGCTTGGTCTGTACCCGGCATTACATTCCGAGTCATGACTTCATTTCGATCAGCCCGAGTCGTTCCGTACCTTTGGACCAGTTAAAATTTACACCAAACAACCGCACCCTGAGCCTCTGAACGAAGCCCATTGGCCCCCAGATTGGTAAATTCTCTTAGAGTATACCTATACTCTAAGTAAATTCTCCATCTACGTTGGGGGTAATCTGTGTGTTACCCAGACGCAGAGCCATTTTTATGAAGTTGAGATCATCATTTTGACTTGACATTTGGTTGGTAGTCAATAAAAAAAAATGCAAAACAAAACAACGAAAATTATAGCTTATCCAATAGGTACATTTGGGTCGCAATCGCAATTAATGAAACAGAATTGATATTTAATTAAGAAAAGGTTCAGTTATTGGTTATCTACATTATTGGTAGAAGGAAGGTCATTTATTAAGTCATGAACGATCAGCCTTCTAAAAAGATCCAATTCAATAAGTCCACGGTAAGTTTCTGACCCACCACTATGAGTTAATGCATAAAGTACTTTTTATGCTGAATATTTCACCGCTCTCCCTTTTTCAGCTATTCAATCTCAAAGCAGAGCTTTTGAAAAAGCAAGAGGAAGTATTTGAGAAGAAACAACTTCCTCAGAATAAAGTAGAAAATTTTAAGCCACCTCCGGCACAAAAGCCTGATAATGATAAGACTGAAAAAGTTCCGAAGAAAAGTTTTAAAGATGGATTGCAGCAAGTTGATGTGGAGGAATTAGAAACCTGTAGAAAATCCAAGTGAGGCATAATAATCATCACTTTAGAAACAA
Organism: Eupithecia exiguata; assembly: GCA_947086465.1. Lineage (NCBI taxonomy): Eukaryota > Metazoa > Arthropoda > Insecta > Lepidoptera > Geometridae > Eupithecia > Eupithecia exiguata. The sequence continues at coordinate 5,428,759 of OX352246.1, forward strand.
CCCATCATAACCTAGCCTAAATCTTGCATGTGATCTTGATGATTCTAAGGAGCAAAAACATGGGTGTAAAGTAATCATTAGGTTTAAACAAAAAGTAAGAAAAATACAATGGAGTAAAATATGCCTAACCTTGCCTACACTGACTTTCTCCTCTCTTTCCATACATATTGTGTGCCCAGCAGGGTCTTTAGTGACACTTAGTACCTAGATTTTAAGCTCAATACTCAATTATTTATTGCATTCTATAGGTGTACAGAGGTCTGTACATGTATAGAATAGTATTCATACATATTAATAGTTTTGCAGGGAGGTACACGGTATCAGAAACTAGTGTCTTATAAGCTGGATCTTCTTGTCATTTTAACAACTCTTGATTTAAATTGTCTGTATATAATTTTAAGGGCTATTCTTGAGAAGAAAGCAGAACTATACAACCACTTGGCTGATGGAGTGGGGTTATCAGAACTAGCTGGCAGGTTCCTTGTAGACTTCCAAACGAAGAAGCAAGACGAGGTGCGGGAAGCTGTGTTAGCAGCCAGAGAAGATGATGATATACATACAGTTGATGCTGATGATGATGAATGGTAAAACTAAAACTTCCTTATTCTTTAAATTGAAGAACAAAAAGATTTTTTTTATTAGTACACCACACAACCACTTATAAATTATAGTATATAAAAGTAAATCACTGATGATTAGATTTTTATAATAAATACATAAATGACTGCCGGAGGCCCGGTAGAGGTTGGCCCTGCAGTGGGAAGATACAGTCTTCAACATTATAATTATAGTAATATAAATATGTAATACTGAAAATATATCCTAATTTTGATTTTGAATTGTAAGTAACTAATTTTTATGTCATTTCTAGGACAGAGTTCACTGACTGCCTCGGTAGAACACGGAAATGTCACAAAACTGACATTGAATTATTCAGGAAGAAAGATTTGGAGCTGAAAAAAGCTACATTTAATATCCAAGATGATGAATCAATTGAGCCCCAAATACAGCTGGTACAACTTTTAATTATAATTTATTAGTGTCGTTGCCAGATCATAGAAGCAGCCCGTTTGTACAAACATTCTACAAATGAGCTAGGCAAATTGAAAAACGACATAATTCAGTTGTTTGCCTATGTGGTATGTTGAAGGCCAACATTCAACATTAAGGCTAAATGTCACTGAAGTCATCTTGTTGAATGAAACTATGTCTCAAGCAATTGGTTATTCTCAATAAATTTGTGTTCGTGTTGCACACCCGTCCACTTCTGAACAAGCCTTATAATGTTTGGTTAAAATCTATTCTAAAATATTGTTATTTATTTTAAAAATTGTAAAAAGAGTTCTAATCCTTTGGTCTATTGATCACCATGCAGTAAGTTGCGTACTGTCACGTCGACTGTCTGTGTGGAGAAGCAGAAATTTATTCTGTAATATGTGTTATCATTATCACGCTGCGGTGTGAAAATCAAATGACCGTTTCTCTGCACATACAGTGGACATGACAGTACTCCGCGTACTACGCGGTGATCAAGTGACCAAAGCTTGAGACAATTAAAAGGTTGGCGCGCGTGTAATGTCTCTGACTGATGTTACAGGCATCCATAGGCTGCATAATATCTTTCCATCAGGCGAGCCGTACGCCTCTTTGCCACCTTGGTGGTATAAAAAACCCTTATGAAATCATAATTAATTTTATTACAGGAAAAGAAAAAAGAGACTCCTCTATTAGTACAAAAAACAAATGACTATCTAAGGTCTCTGCGCGAGAAATGGGAGGAGAAGGAAAGAGAGCTTGTTGGCAAAGACAGCGATATTCATTATCAAGATCTACTGTTTGACGGTAAGTAAGCAGCAACGGAAAGTGTGTAGCTAGTTAGGTAGAACGTTTTTTTTTATAGAAATCGCGCTATTGTATAAAGTTTTTTGAATTTTATTCTCATCTGCTATCTGTCTTCTGAATCTGCTCATGAATCTCTCAAGCCAATGCAAATGGCTGGGATTGCAGGCTTTGTGCTTCTTTTCAGCCAGTAGCGGCCATGCACAACAAAGGGATTATTAAGGGGGATATTTTCTACTATTTCACTTCTTCAAAGACAAAAAATAGAAGTGAAGAGAAAATCAATTCGACCTTATTTCTTGTTTGTTAATAATTTATGGTTTATAATTAGACTTGCCTATGTCCTTATTTTGTAAGCTTAAAGAAATAAAGTCATTGACTTCTGATTACCCCATAGTGAAAGCCAGCAAGGCGCTTATTAAAGGTCTAAAAACCTAGGTCCATTGATGGACTGGTATAGGCTGATGTTGTTTTGTATATTTTTTGAGTTATCTAGTGTTTTTTATTAATGTCTGTAATTTATCTCATTGATTGGTTTATTCTCTCACAGAGGCCCGAATGCACGGTGTCGGCTACTACGCATTCAGTACCGACGACAAAGAGCGTCGCCAGCAAATGGACGAGCTTCTTAAACTACGCCAGCAAACGTTGCAAGCTCAGAAGGAAACTGAAGAGGTCAGGAAGAAGCGAGAAGAAGTCATCGCGGCGCGGGTTAAGGCGGCGCGGGCGAGGCAGCGGGCGAGAGCTGGTCTACCGCCGGAGGACCCTGAAGGTATTATAAAAGATATGAAAGTATTATATAAGGATGAATAAGTTTCTGGCCCGGCATACTTGGTTCCGCCTTAGAAGCAGAGATGGCGTTACAAACGAAAATGTATGAGAAAATGATTTTCTTCATTTATATTGTGAATTTTTAATTACTTATTCTGTTAATCGGGCCGGAAAAAACAAAAAAAAATTATTTAAAATCGGTCCAGCCTTTGTTGAGTTATAAATGGTATGGTGCAACTATCTCGACTCTGTTTTATAAATATATTATATATACAGATTTGTCCGTAAATTACACAGTGTTAAAGCAAACAAAACAAGCAAAACATACAAAAAAAACAAAGATAAAATAACATTTTAAATATATATATATATTTTTAATGCTATTTTAATGCTTATCCTAACGATTGCTGTTCTTTGTAGTACAAACATACCTACTTGTTTCAAACCTATCAGGGTCAAAGATATTGACACCTCGCTCTAACTAAGTTTACAATAAACTTGTGTTTAGACACGAGGGCTCACACCTCCGGCGACTTTTGAGTTCATTGGTACTTAATACCTACTAAGATTTTTACAGCGATTTACAAAAAAAATAACAACAATACTTGTACATCCTTAACTATTAACGTATAAGAAATTAATAAATCCCAAAAATTTACGATCTCGACGGGATTCGAACCCGCACCTTCCCCTTCAGCGCAGGGTTGCTCTTTTTCCAACTACCCAGAGTACTATAATAAATAAAAACCTTAGTATTAACGTATATATTACCTATACATCTAACTAAAGCTAATAATTATAAATAACAGACATAGAATAAAGTACCTACATAATAACATAAATAGCTGAAAATATGAATACACAAACATATAGCCCAAATTTAGGATGGAAAATCTAAGATTGAATATCTAACAAGTGCTATACCTGAGAGTAGTCAAGGTTTTGTAAGTAGCGTGTGACAACACGTTTACATTCTAAGTGAGTTTTGTGTTGTAGAGTTTTTATTTGATTAAGTTTGTTATAAATAGACGGAGCTAAGAACTGTGAGTGATGGCGTGCGAAAGATTGTTTTGGACGATTTTATTGCATATACCTTGTTTTTCCTTCGCTTGTATGAAACGTCATAATGAGGAATTATTTTATGTTGTCTGCGAATGATTTGTTGAATGAAAGTTTTCCTAACCGAAAGAATTTGTGTGTCATTGTAGAGTTGGGTTGTTGGGTATCTGAAAGGCTTGATAAATGCCTCTGCGCCCTCTCCAGTGGAAGAAGATGTGACTTCGCATATACATACAATTTAGAGCTCAGTTGCCATTCAATAGAATCCCAACCATAGAAGTCTAGACAGTTAGGACCTTAGCTTTTTGCTTTATAGTACGTTACTCGCACTGGGGTAATTTTTACGAAAATTTAATAATGTCCCAAAGATTCGATTTCGGCAGGACTCTAACCCGCGCCTCACCTTCAGTACAGGTGCGCTCTAACCAACGAAGAAACGAGATCGATCTCGTCAATCGTACTAAACGTATCTTTAGTCATTGAGCAGGTTTGAAAAATCTTTCAAGATTTCCCCTGTAGGTGGAGCTAACGACGCTTAAGTCGTAAGAGGTCCCTGATAGTTAGGACCTTGTTGAAAGACTGCATGATGGGCGAAGCAAACTTACTGCCTACAACCTGTATGCTGGTGTTGGTACTGCTCTATGTTCTGCGCAGCAGCGAGGCGGTTTAAATGAACTCGCGGCTCTGGTTGATGGCGTGAAAGCCATCAACCAGAGCCGCGAGTCCATTTATTTATTTCTATTTTACGAATTTTAGGAAAACTTACAGCTATTATTTGACAATATGGTCTGGTAATTTGACAATTTGACGATAGTATCTAAACGTGATCGTGACGGTTCATATTTGTATGGTATTTACGTAGTTCCCTGTCCGCACGATAGAGGCGCTGTACCAAAACCTATGGGAAAATGAGACGTCACGTTCACGACTCGTTACTTTCGTCAAACATACTCACCCTCATATTCAATGGGCCTCAGCAAACATTTCAAACTTCTAGAAGTCGTTAGTATTTTGTACGAGTTTTTAATGTATTGCAATAGCGATTAAGGGTTATTTCAAGTCTTGTTTCAAGGATTGTTTATTTCTAGGTCTTTGTTTTGTATTGTGCTTGTGTCATTTAGCCTTAGGCTAAGCTAGCAGGCAACTTCAGGGACCCAATTCTGCTACACAACCGCTTCACTATGACAATAGTACTATCGCAGAATCCATGGATTATCATCATCAGCCTATATTAGTCCGCTGCTGGACATAGATCCCCCTAATGAGCGCCATGGAATCCATGGATAGATTACAGAAACTCCAGTTTTTTTATTGTACCACACAAACACAGAAAACAGTACAGAAATAAATATAGCCTTATATAGATGCTAGCGGTCCGCCCCGGTTTCGCAGGGGTATATTCTATCACCTTTGTTCATCAGGGATAGGATTCTAATGATGAAATAATTTTTCAAATTAGTTCCAGTAGTTTCGGAGCCTATTCAATTCAAACAAACAAATCTTTCCTCTTTATAATATCAGTGTAGATAATACTTTCAATCTTGACAGTTTTGACGCGCGTTCCCCCTTCTGTCGTTTCTTTCATAGAAATAACAAAACGTGTCATTCTGTTATGATACCACTGTCATAGTGAAACAATTAGTTTAGCAGAAAAAAGTAAGACCAGGAACCCTTTTATATAAAGGCCTGAAGGATAACTAAAACATGAAATAAAACCTAATAACGAAAACAACGTTTATTCTCTAACTGTCTACGCAAGCAGTAAATTCACAACCCAACTAATAATAATCAATTTATTACAGAAGAAGATCGAGAGACCTTCACCACGCATCTATTACAGTTCCTGAACAAACAGCGCGATGAATCAGAGGCGAGAGTTAAAGCAGAAGAAATGAAGAGGAAAGAAGAAGAAGAAAAAGAGAAACAAAAGCAACGAGAAGCATACGTCAGAGAATGGGATCTTGGTAAACAAGGCATCGAAGACAAAGTAAAGAAATTCAGAGAGATGACACAAGAAGAGTATGTTGAACAACAAAGAAGTAAAAGGATAAATGAATTCGCGCCAATCCAGACTGCGTCGTTATGTAAGTCAAATTACACATTTGATGATAGTGGTTCTATGGTAGGACTGAGTGGTGGAACGGCTAAAACATGGTCCGATGTTAGGCCTAAAGCCACATATCCAATACCAATTCACCAATTGCCGGAAACGTCTGATGTTGATCCTCAGAAAGGTCTATATTTCTCGTCTAAGCAACAATATCATGATAATAAAGCTCCTAGTTCATCGACATTTGTCAAACTAAGACCACCTCCTCCGCCAATCATAGGTGAAGTTATTACTAAAAGAGATGTCAAGTATAAGAATTTCGTTAAAGCTGATGAACCGACGCCTATAGTTAACGAACTAAGCGATGACGATGATAATAATGATGTAGCAGTAAAATTATTTGATAAAACGTCAAGAGATGGAACAGAAATAGCACCACCCCCGACATATGATTACTACGGCCCTATACCTAAAAGAGTAAAACACCAAAATCCATTTGATTCTGATATCCATGAAGCTTTTGACCAAGGGAAGAAGAGTCTTGAAACTAAATCAAGTAATAGACAAATATCTAAAGATTACGATTTTACATTTGGTTGATGATAAATAAAACTAGGTATACCTGGAAATGTTTGTGTCTTTTATTTTCGTGACGGTTACAGTTTTGACTATTATCACGTTCAGCCTAGGACATTCAACTAAACATATAAAATATTTAAAGCTATATTTTAGAGATCAAAGCCAATTCGTAGCTAAAACAACATTATTATCTAACATTCTAAATCTACAAAGTAATATAAACTACATGCATTACTAAAACTCCCCATATAGAAACGTTAGTTTTTCCTGCTCCGTTCTTTTTGGGTTTATTTAGTTTTTCATCCTTATTTTTTGCTATTTCTTTAATATGCAATGTTTCTTTTATGGAATGCGCTGTGGTTTGTATTCTTTCCATGTGGTTGTCGTTAGTGCTTGTCTCAATGGTTCCCATTGTTGTGTGTGTAGTTGTAGTCTGGACTTTGGCTGGGGTAACAGTTTGTTGAAGTGCTTCTGGTGGCGGCATATTGTCGGGCTCTTTGACGTGCACTACAGAGAGCTCTAGTTCAATAGTTGCTGGCAACGAAGTGAATTTGGGCATATCTTCGGTAAATGAGTCTGTTTCTTTCACTACTTCTGCTTGTGTAGTTGAAATTATAACTTTGTCATGTTCCAAGCTTTCTTCTGACATAGTAGAGTTCATTTTAGTATCCATATTTATAATTTTTGTGGTGTCGCTTTTTTTGTCTTCCGTATCGACGACTATTTCATCAATAGCGGTGAATGCTACTTCGTTACTTTCTATCTGTTCTTCTGTCGGTTGATCACCCTGCATTTCATTCTCTCCCCCCTGTGGAACGATATTATCCTCAACATTTTTAGAATTATCTTCCATGACATCATTGGACATAGTCGTAGTGGTTTCTACTGCATCAAAATCTGTTATTGTTGAATCTGTTAAGGCACTATCCGTGGTTTGTTCTTCCGGCAAGACAACTGTTACCTTCTTTCTTTGTGAGAGGAATCCTTTGTTATTTAGGGATCGCTTGCTTCGTTTATGTTTGCCTTCAATCTTAGCGAGTGTTGCGAACGCGGTATTTTCCCTATCTGTGTTTTGTCCATTGCAAAGGTGCCCCTGGCACGGGCAGATCATTCGCCAGGTTTTTGAGGAGTTACAGTAGAGAGAGTAGCATTCGTCTTGATAGAATTTCACGCACAATCTTGACTCTGCGTAAGCTGCAACAAAACACAATTGTCAATGTTAAAATACACGAAACATCGCTTGCTTTACGTCCATAGCGCAAAATAGATTTAAAATAGTTTAGCTAGCGTACCTATTGTTGTTACGGAGATAGCGACCTGTAACCTTTTCCATCAGGTGAGATGGTAGTCAAAATCAAAGTCTATAGTCAATAGACCTTTCTATTGACTATAAAAACATAAAAAGGTGAATCGACCTATAAAAAACGAAGTCTTACGTGAAGGCTAGGGTAGCGCAGTGCGAATAGCCAGTATCGCAGGTGATTTGCACAAGCTGCTGGCCACAGGTGACACTTACGTGGAGAAGTGGCTACGGTAGCGCAGTGCGAGTAGCCGGCATCACAGGTGGTTTGCACAAGCTGCTGGCCACAGGTCGGCGCTCGCTGGCTCCTGTGCACTTGCTCGGCTAGCGGACCGCACCAAAAACAAGTTCGCGCTTCTTCGGCGGATGCCGCCACTGTAACAGAATCATTCAATATTTTTTAATTTCTTTTGACTGTTAAGTAGGTAGAGTTTGTCTTTATCTACAATAATACATGCAATAAAGTTAACAAGAAGATCATGAGTACCTAAAGGTTGACATGTTTGTACTTTTAAATATTTTCTATAGGTACCGTGTAGGTTTAAGTTAAATATGGGTCGGATTAAAATGGCCTCTGTTATAAAAAGGTTGGAAGGGTGTCCCATACTAATGAGGCTACTGAAATCATTAATTCTTAATTTGTATCCGGCTCAAAGGACCAAAACATCTGCCCTAATTTTTCCGGCATTTAAATATACTTTATCCGAGAATAGATATGGTAAATGGGAAAATTGTGTGGTTAAAATGGCGGAATAAAATCATCGGAACAAAATGTAGAGCGGAATCGGTTCAATTACGAGTATTTATGTATTTTACAGGCTGTCCGGCACAGTGTACCGGAAATCAAAAGTAAAAAGTTGCTTACACTGCATTCGCGTATGCCGAGTGTTTGTTCACCGAACCGTGATCCCATATAGCATGAATAAAAATTGCTGACGACGCATTAACAGCGCTCTAATACTTTATTTTTTCCACGCTGAACTATTGAACGTATTGTGGATTAAAAGTTATGTAGGTTCGCATGAAAGTGCTCATATAGGCTTTTTTATCCGGGTAGGTAGGTGTGAAGAGACTATATCTGTGGTTTGGTTGCTAGAGTTACCAATTCTATTATTGTGTGTCTGTCAATATTTTACTTTCACTGATAATCTTTTACTTCTTAAAACTATAATAAAACAACGTTTTATTTGCTTTAACCAAGCTTTATACACATTATTCTTATTATATTAGAACTATTCTAGAGTATAAAAGTTAATAGTAGGTACAGCAAAAGCATAACATTATACAATGGTAGCAGTTTATTGATTTTATTTGTTGTATTGGACAGTGACGTAAAACGGAGTGAAACAGGGTAGCGAACATTGTAGCGGTCGTGGAGTGGATGGATGATGGCAGCCTAGGAACGCTATTTGTGTCGTCGTTTGGGGTTGGGGAGGACTGGACGTTGAATATGATGACGATGGCAATGATGAAATAGGCCAAATAAGAGGGACGCTAAACAGACGGGCGAGTCCGGTTGATAGGTAGTAGAATCGAGGTGTGATCGTCTCATTTTCGTATGGGATTTGTGTAGTTCTCTGTCCGGAGGAAGGAGACGTCGTCGTCACGATGACGTCATGATAGGTATCGTCAACTGGACTCCGGGCCAAATAAATTGCATCAACAAATTTTAATATTTAAAATATTAAAATTTTAATATTTAAAATATTAAAATTTGTTGATGCAGTTTATTTCTCCAGCTGGCCTGTAGGTATATCAGCGGGTACGTAGTTATATCGAAGGGAAACCGAAACCGCTTTTAATTTTTCCAAGCGTATATTTACCCGGTTGGGAATTCACATGAAATTCAGAGCGTTGAGCATTGCGGTCGGCGATCATTTATTCACGTACTGCGCCGGGCGTTGATTACTCCGCCATCGTTGCGATCGCAGCCCTAGAACGTTTTCCACGTAAATAATACTGGTTCCGAACTTCCGACCGGAGGAGGTACCTATACCTACTCGTGTTTTAGGTGTTGCGGGGTTGTAATTGGTTCGGAGCTTCGGTTATTGGTTTGGTAAAATGTAAGGTTCTATGGTTTTTACAGCAGTCTACCTTCAACAATTTTCTCATGATAATAGCTTACTCAAATAAAATCATAAGGTAGGTAGTAAACGCAGTTATCTATACCTGCTTACCTATGTAATTTATTTCACAGTACCTACCAGGTACTGGTCTGTATTATTTTTGTTACGCAATAAAAATACTGAATAGGTACTCTACATACAATGTAGTCGGATATTTTATTTATCAGTGAACTTTTTTTGCTACGGTGAAATAAATTGAATTATTATTATAAGTAAAGACAAAGCAATTTAACCTAATTCAATTTGCCTACTACAAATCTCCAAAGTATGACGTTTTGGAATATACCTATATGTTATTCTGTAAGTCATGTGTGAATAAATAAACACTAAAATAAATACTTAAAGTAAACAAAGAAACCACTTCGTAACGTTTTAAAAGATAGCTCGATCATTATAACATTTTCCATGCCATAAAGAAATAGTTTTTCTTCAGAGTTTTCTTTTCTAATTGTTTTTCACTTCGTTATCTATCTATTTTTGTCTAGACGTGACAGTAAAAGCTACAAGGTGACTGGATTAAATATTTACGACTATTGACTTTTCAAACTGCTCATAACGCCCTTAATATATTGCATTTGTGTTCTTAGAAGACTATAACAAGGGGCAGGATTTTTGAATATAGTAAAGACAGTTGCCCGTGGTTTTGAATGCGTTTTTCGGGATATCAAGATCCAACATTAGAACTAACAAAATTAGAACCTCATGTATGCACTTCGTTCAGTAGATTTAGCGTGAAGAGTTAATGTTCTTAAACATCTATCCATCGAATATTAAACATCTATCATGACCTACGGAGTTGAGACATGGACAGACACTCATGGTGGGGCTTAAAGTCGCTCAGCGAGCTCTGGAAAGAGCTATGCTCGGAGTTTCCCTGAAGGATAGGATTCGTAACGAAAACATCCGACAGAGAACCAAAGCCATCAACATAGCTCTAAGAATTAGCACGCTGAAGTGGCAGTGGACAGGCCATATCTCGCGAAGAACCGATAACCGTTAGGGTAAACGTGTTCTTGAGTGGAGACCGCGACTCCCTAGGACGCCCTCCTAGGATTTTGTGATGTGATTATAAAGAAATGGAGAACTAGATACAATTAGTAACCGAAAATAATATCTAAAATAAAATTAATCTAGACCGGGATACAATGATTTGATTTTAGAGTTTTCCAATATTTCGGCACAGTTTCATGCGCCATGATCACGGAATAACTGAAGTCACTGCGAGTTGGTTTTTATTGGCAGACATGCCGATCTACCCTCATTTTTAGGGTTCCGTACCCAAAGGGTAAAAACGAAAGTTTTCTTTTCTAATTGTTTTTCACTTCGCTATCAATCTATTTTTGTCTTGAAATGACAGTAAGTAATGTAAGTACATACCTACTCAATATAAGCTAGTAACATTTATATAACTTGATAACGTTCATGGGAACCAAACAGATGTGCTTAAGGCTAGCATTTCCTCTGAATTCTTAATCAGAAAATGATCCACTTCAAATACAATCAATACGTTTGATTTGGACCTTGAAAATAACTTTAACTACCTACCTAATAACTACGTTCCACTCGGCAGACAGACATACGTTTTACCTAGAAAATAATATTAAGGTGGTTCGTCGCGGGTTGGCGCGAGATTACCTATTATTTTTTTGTACTTTTAAATTTTCTGCTTTTCACAAGCAATAAAACTATCGAAAAGTAATTTGCCGCAAATCGTAAACCATTTTCTATGAACATAATAAAATCAACTTTGATTATTTGTGTTTTAAGAGCATTAAAAATGACAAATAAAATTGGATTTTTCGCCAATCATCCATTGAAGTACCTAGGTACATGAAGTACTATTATAGTACCTACATAAAACTCAATGCAATCACCCCCCACTATTCCTAAAATTCATTGCGTTATAAGTTACCTACTACGAAAAGTACTTCAATCCTAAAATTAGATTATTATTGGTGTGCCACCCTGTCTCATGTTGAAGCTGTAACTAACATAGCTATTATTATATTATTTTTAACCGACGAATCGAAAAACAAAAGAGGAGGAGGTTCTATATATTCTTTTCAATGGGTTAGTGGCGATTCGCCATCGGACCCTTTTTTCTGCTACTTTTTAGTTCCATACTTTGAGTTTTGATTCGCCATCGTCAAATAAAATATTGTTTTTCGCGTGGTGATTTGCCATCGGCAGTTCCATGTACAGTCAGCTGCACAGATATGTATACACTCCCAAAGTTTCATATTTATGTACACGCGAACTTTTCAAAATATTGTAGCCAAGTCATGACACCTGTCTTCTAAACGTCATGTATTCGAACCTTTTAACATGCTATCTCACTCATGCATGCTCTGTCCCTTCCCTTGATGGGTTCCAATGTGGTAGGAGCGGAGGACATTGTTCGTACCACATTGGAATATATTTGGATTAATGGAGAGATACCTATACATAATTATCTCTCCATTAATCCAAGTATGCTATAGTAATCCTAATGATGTAATCCGATATCTGCTTATATTATGTGAATATAAATCAAGATATAAACCGTGAGCGTACCTATTTCATTTCAATCCACCTGGCATAACACGCAACCTGCAAACTAGGTGACTCTGCTAACAGTTCTGTGTTTGGCTTCGATAAAAGTAAAAAACCGGCCAAGTGCGAGTCGGACTCGCGCACGAAGGGTTCCGCACCAGTATCTATAAAAACGGCAAAAAAAAACACGATTGTTGTATGGGAGCCCCCTTAAATATTTATTTTATACGGTTTTTTAGTATTTGTTGTTATAGCGGCAACAGAAATTACATCATTGAAAATTTCAACTGTCTAACTATCACGGTTCATGAGATACAGCCTGGTGACAGACGGACAGACGGACAGCGAACCCTAAAAAGTAAATACAGCCGATCATAGAACCTCCGCCCCTTTTGTTTCGCGGGTTAAAATGTGTGAAGCTCCAAGGGAGTCTTCCCTTGGAGTCTACGTAATGTATTGAAGTAGGTAAAGAATCTGTAGGTACCTTAAGTTTATTATGAGAATTCAATTTATTCTGAAATTACACGATATAGGACTCTATATAAAGTTTTGATAGGTTTGAAATACAATGGTGGGTAAGCTAGCACCATTTATTGGATAAATTACCGTACCCTCCGTGGGTTATACAATAACTTATCTAGTCCTAAGACAACACTTCGTTTTGCCTTTCCGATGCCGTGGTTCGCAATAGGCGGGACAAACATAGAGTTGTTATGCACAACGCAAAAACGACCTTAATGCATAAAAGTATATTCTGCTCAGCACCTCTGCCTATAATAAACTGCCAGAGTCTATAAGAAAACTACCTTGTGCGTTGTTTCGGAGGAAGGTGACTGAACTCTTGACAGTAAAATGCTATTACTCCTTTAATGAATTTATGACCGATAAATTGTAGTATGTAACATTGTAATTTTTAATTTTTATAATTGAATTTTCATTTACAATTTTTAATTTCATCTACTTTATTATTGACATTTGTTTTCTATTGATTGTTTAATATTATTATCATTTTGTTTATCTGTCTGTGAATTTTATGTTTTGTTTATTTTATACCTAATTGTACCGAATATTTCTGTAAATTTTAAGACGTTGCACGCCCACTAGGGCAGAATACATTGAGACATTGAATTTTTTAATAACAACTTTTAATAACATGTATTTCTTGCAATAAATATTTGATTGATTGATTTGCCTTTGACTAAGTTAGGTTTGCTTTGAAACGTTGATTCAATAAAGGTGATGATTTGAATTGGTCTACCTAGGTAACGCTATTACTGGGACCTAGGTGGACCAATTTTGTATTTATAAATACGAAAGTTAGATGGATAATAAGACCCATATTTTGTTGATGCTGTGGTATCTTTTAGAAAAACACAAAGACTTAAGACGGCTCTGAACCTCTAAGTTCCTATACAAACGTACTTTTCGATTTATTTGAAAACTGCGTCCCAGATTTTAATGAAATTTTGCATGCATAATCGGATAAGTAATATCTATGCTTGTATCGTTTTAGTTTTCCAAAATACTTTATCACCATAAAGTGAGAGCGAAAATTAATTTTTATCCATTTTCAAGCGATTTTATTACTTTCGCTCTAATTTAATGATGATAAAGTATTTTGAAAAACTAAAACGATACAAACATAGCTATTACTTATCCGATTATATATGCAAAATTTCAATAAAATCGGGGACGCAGTTTCCAAATAATTCGAAAAGTACGTTTGTATGGTAAAAACAAGCAAAATGTACATTTTTTCAACATTTCGTTTTATGGTAACGAACGTTAATATTCAGATTAAAAAAATACGATAGGTAGGGAAAAACCTGTAGTAGCTGAGTAATCGAATAGAATTTTTGAAAATAAACTGGTTTCTTTAATAAAAAAATAACGGTTTTCATTGAAATGCTCTAAATCATCAGCGACTAATGTTTTATTTGAGTAATCATTTATATAGTTTTTCTATTTCATGCTTATATTTTGAATAATTAAATAAAATCCCACCTAAAATTAAAGCCCATAGCTCAAAGCCATCATCTTCATCTACTGACTCTTTTCCGGCATTAGACACACACATAAGACCACCTCTGTGTGATTTTTTGCTGGGGAACTCCCAACAAAAAGTCACACAGAGGTGGTATAATAAATAAACAAATGAATATAGATCTAGATGGGTTGATGTCAGTTAACTCTTCACGCCAAAACTGCTGTAAAATTCGGTTTGAAATGTTGGTAACATTTCGTTCTAAACCTGAAAAAGGTATATCAAGGCTACTATTTATCCCGGAAAAACACGTGTGCAGAAGCGAATAGGTACATGAAAGACACAGAGTTGAGCTGTTCGTATGAGAATCTAAGAGAAACCTAACTTTGTATATATAAATCTCTTGCAAATGTAGTAGAAAAGAGCACCGTACATTTCAGAGATCATTAAATTTAATATTCGTTAAAACCCATTTTGGTATCATTTTACCCTATAACGATTTCCACCCTTGCTTCAATTTACTATCATCATTAAAATTTAATCATACATCAAAATATGAATCCATAATTTTGTTTTTCAGGATCGTACCTATCGTACAAATTTATACCTACTTTATTTATACGCCGCTATTCCAAGCATTTATTTTCTTTGACTGAATAAAATAATGAAATATTGCATTTTTTATTCAGTCATAGACACGTAATCTGTCAGATCGATAAATATCGAAGCTCTCCTTACCCCGATATTTTTCGAGTCGACAGATTAACTTTTTTCATTTCACTATTATTTAAGAGAAACAGAGTGTATGAAAAACACAGGTGACGATAATTATAAATAATAAATAATGCTGGACAATTCACACGTCATTATCTAGCCCCAAGCTATGCAGAACCTTTGTTATGGGTACTAGATAACTGATATACATAATACAATACATAGATAGATATTTTTTATTATACATAGAAAACGACCAGAACACCCTGGTCAAATGTCTGCCGATCGTACGCACATTTGTCCCGAGGCGGGAATCGAACCCGCAACCTCCTGCGTCGCAGGCAGGGGCGAAGGCCTGCCCACCGCGCCACAGAGGTCGTCATAATTCTGTCTGTGATGAAATTTTACCTTTTATTCAGTCGAAGAAAATAAATACGTAGGCGGAGCAAAGATACTTAATTTTTTTTCAACTTGGTAATAAAAAAATATTGATTTGTTATCAAATACTTAGGAACTAAAACAAACTACATACATCTTTTGTGAGTAAAAATCTTGATTTACTTCCACCGATATTGTAATAAACTTTTCAAATAACGTCAGAGAAAAATTAAGAGTCTGCCTGGAAATTTATCACAAAACTTGTAGACACGAAGTCGAACAAAGTTAGGGAAATAATTTTTCTCTCACCACTTAGCAGAATGAGGAGCGAAGTCGGGAGCAGCATTCTAGTCAGGAACTTTACTTCCGCGCAAATTTTTCTTAAAAACTGTACTGTATCCGAACATAGACTTTAAGAACTTTGGTAAAGTCCTATTTAAAAATTACAAACTAAATTTTCGATTTTATTCGTTCGCTTGGAAATTGAAAAAGAAAAAGGTACGCTAAGTTTTTTAAAAGTGTGGTTGATAATGTACACAACGGGTCGCGTTTAGAAACTGACTGTCCCGTCTGGCCATGTGGCGGACAGCCAGTAATTACGCGCTGAAGGTAAAGTTCTTTCTACGCTGGACTGGACGCGGCAAATATGTATGGGAAATTGTCTTGAGTAGGTATTGTCGTACCTTGCAGTTATTATTTCTAATACAAACGAACATAAAAGCTCTTTCTTTTTTGAATTTTTGAAGTATATTAATTTGGCGTGTTTTAAAAAAACTATAAACGGACGCGAACAAATTTTTCAAGTGGCGACATCTAGCTAAAATTTGAGTGGGTGTAATTTAGTTTGATGTGGTGAGTGATGGATGACACACGGATGAAACTGAATGAAAACCTTGTTTACGCCCGTTTCCATGTTAACCATTTGTTTGTGAAAATGATGTGATGATATTTTAGATACATTTTACGGCGCACATATTTATTCCTTGAGAATCAAACTTTTCTCTCTCTCCTCTTTTATTGAAATAATTTTCTGAATCTGTCCATAATTGACGGAGAAATCGACGAACATACAAAATATACATTTATACATACATAAAATATACATACAAGAACAAAAGGGGAGGAGGTCCTCTTTTGTTCTTCGTAATGTCGAGTATGAGCGGCACACTCAGGAATATACTTAGATATCTAAATAGACCAGCTTTTACAATAGCAACTGTGCCATGTCTCCTTCGGTTCCTGAAAAAGATCCTTTCATATCTGAAAATTCTTTCATTCATAGAAAGTTACGTTATTCCTGGAACCTTGTTCATATTTTACAAGCACTTGAACAAAGCCGCGAGTAAAAACCTACGAAATAAAATCTCATAATTTCCAAGAAAGACAACCTCTTTCCTTATAGCATTTTAACATAGGAAATTATTTATTAGGCGTTTTATTGATTTCCTTTTAGTAATGATGAGATAGGAAGAGACGTAGGTGTATAAAAATGTGTGTTTCTTGTCCGTGATCTCGTTCGGCTGGTACAGTTGACTGTACCATTCTTCGATAAAAGTAAAAAAGGGAGATGAGGCATTGCCATCTCGAAAGTGTATTGCTGAAGTTAGGTTCAACTATGTTCCTTTTTTACTTTTATCGAAGGTACCATTAAAACAAATCCCAGTACAGTAAATGGCACCACCACCGAAGTCTTTTTCATTCCGTGGTACGGTACAGTTAACTGGACCATTGGAAAATATATTTTATCATGGTACCGTCAACCGTACTACCGAAATAATACCTAATAATAATAATGCTGGATAATTCACACAGCATTATCTAGCCCCAAGCTAAGTGTAGCTTATATATGGTAAAAAATTATGTTACAGCTAAAAATAGAAGACAAAATATATAAAATAAATCATTGTTATTAATTTTCAGAGTAGAAAATGTCACCTTAGTATTTATACTTAAAAGTTTCATGGGTTTTAACACTCATTATATCTGATAGCTTCGATAACATCTGTGGGCAGAAAAATAATGAGATTGGCTAAAGGAAAATATCTTCGTACTTTTAACGAGCATTAACCAGAATTTCGATAAAACTAACATATTGATATACCTAGTCTCTTAACTTTTAACTATGTTGTTTGGGACTCTCTCAGAGCCTGGGGCATGATTAAAATTGACTGGCTTCAGCCCACGGCTTGGCTCTCGTGATATTAGCCTTCAGTACTTATAAATATAGGTACCCAGCACATACCTTTTGGTGAAATAGGCAGAAATATTTCTATGGTGAAATTATTTTCAGAATTGAACCAGAGCGGTTCCGGAGTAGTTACCTACTATTATAAACCTTGCAAATAGTTACCTCCTTATAATGTTAGTATTCATCATCATAGGGGCCCACGTCCATTGCTGAAGATAGGCCTCGCCCAAACGACGCCACAAATTGCAGTCCTGAGCCTCCATCCATCGACTTCCTGCGACTGCTACAATATTGTCGGTCCACCGATGTCTTCCGGTCTTCTCACACTCCGTTTCGCATTGCATCTCGGTCGCCACTTTCCCTAACGATAATCGTACTTAGTTCATATTATTAATATTAATACCTACCTACCTATTAATTAATATATCGCATTAACTGCCCGGCCTCGGCGCTGGAGAAGGACATCTGCGTCGTTGTCCATGAAAGTGCCTCGTAACTGCTCAGAAACAAAATATACTAACACGAAGTCAGGTATAAGACAAGTTAGCCTTTTGATTAAAAAGAACGCTGAAAATAAGCTCTCTCTTTATGCTAAAGTAAATTCCTTGTGTAAACTATAAAACTGAAGAATTTCTTAGCTAGCAATGCTAACAAATTCTCTTTGTAATAACAGTTGCTGCTTGAAAGTCAAGCAGGAACCTTGTTATTATCAACAAGATGTAGATTTTATAACATTTATGCATAGAAATCTTTTATTAACTTCATTGTTCGTTATGATTTGAGTTCTCTACACAAAGGACTTTATACGGAGGAAAATTGTTATAATTATGCAAATGATGTCGTACACCAGACTAATAAGTATTATAAATGCGAATGTTTAGATTGATAGATGAATGTTTGTTACTTCATCACGTCAAAACTACTGAACGGATCGGGCTGAAATTTTTAATTGATGTAGCTCTAAGGCTGGAATCAAATATATCATACCTACTTTTTATCCCATTAAATCAGTTACCATGGGATAGAAATAACCTTAAACGTTTCCATAGAGAGAACGCGTGCGAAGCCGCGGGGCAGAATCTAGTGTTCCTTAAAATACTCTTGAGAAGATGCATGTGTCATGTGTTTTTCTTTGATTGTTAAATTTTAGTTATCGTTTTGAAGTTTACGATTTTGACACAGAAGTTAAACTAACACCACAGATTAAGTAATGTTACTTCGTAACTAACTCATTCATTACCCACGCACGATGCATGTATATCTTGCAAACATACCTACTGTTAAATAGTAGACATTAATACGATCTAAAAATATCAGATATTTTACTTTACAAACTCTTCTTTTCATAGCAGAGGTCCTTTACGATTTATCAATATTGAATGATACGCCGCCATTGAGTTTGATAAAAATAGTAATATACTATCTATTCTCGTATAATATTACCACTTAGGTCCTAAATAGCGTACATTTATAAATTGAATATAACATAATAACCCGCGGGTATATTGTTGATTGACAGACGCCGTAATGTCTATCGATTGTCCTAAATTCAATTCAACGGTGTGTTTATCTTTGAAATAATTTAGAAACTCGGTACACACCTATTTGCATCGTGAATTTAGGTCAATTGAGTTACAGTGTTACACTTAGAGACTCGGTGTAATGTTACCAACGTAGGAGACCAACTCTACGTCTCAGTGTTTCATACATGGACGACGGAGTCTCGCACACTAAATTACTATCTTAAACCTCCAAGCGACCAGAAATAATCAGAGGTTATCGTGGATCGGAATGGGATGGATAGAATGATATTTTTGAAAAGAATTTTCTGAAGTTTGTGTTGTAATTACATTTTAGTTATTTGATAGATAAATTATTTATTCAGATAAAAACAAAGAACATTACATTTTGGTTAGAAGTGCCTTAAAGCCAATGTTAGGTTTAACTAGGCACAGAGTTCTCACCTGGTTCAATAAGAGCTCATAATAACAGGTAGGTAAAAGTATTAATCGGAATAGGTAGGTACAATTAGGCCCTTACAGTAACCTTTTTGTTTCCTGTTATTGTTATTGATAAACTTTCATTCATTGTCCCGAGGTGGGCATCGAACCCGCAACCTCCTGCGTCGCAGGCCCTTCGCCCGTCGCGCCACATCATCGGTCGTCATTGTCGTGATCACCTTGATGCTGTGTCAATTCTAAACTTAGTTATGTCAAAACTGTAAGCAATTATCTTTTGCAAGAGAAAATAAATTATTCAATTAATTTCAAATGTCTAACATTACTTATGTATTCTTTTGTATGTATTATCCTATCCGATACCCGCCCTTGGAGTTTGTCGTTAGCGTCGAAGTGTTTCAATTCAATCAGGGAGTAGTTTTGAAGTACCTAACCTAAACGCTGTTTGTCCACCCAAACAAACAAGTTGGTAACACTGTACAACCATTAATTATATTGAAATGCGCCCATTTTGTCAGGGGTGTAAACCATGTTAACCCATAGCTTGGCCTCCTTTCGCAATTTAATGGTGGTTTGATTCAATACAATACCACAACGTGAGTCTACCCATTAGTTCAGGGAGCCATGAATATGATGTGAAATGTTTTGTTTACTGTGGTAATTTATTATGAGAAAGGGTAAAGTCAGTGAAATAAATACCTAGGTAATATATTAACCGCTAAGAATGTAAATATTTTCAATAGTTCGATGGAAAACGGACAGTTTACCTAAGTAATTATTTTAGTGACGTCCTAACGGAAACCCATAATGTCGGGTACGTATAGTTACTCGTATCTACCTACCTACTAAGGATGTATCGATTACTCGCATTCGCATTTGCATTCGCGAATGTTTGCAAGTATTCGAGTTCGACTTATAATATTACTCTAAATTCTCGCATTCGATACTAATTATCATAGATTAGTGTTCAAAAGTATTATGTTGAATCGATCAAATCCTCATTGGTAAAATGAAGAAACAGACGTCGGCGTCGATATGTGAGAGTGCCATAGTAAAAAGCTACAGAAATTGGCGGCAAATTGGTTCAATAAGTCAATATTCGCATTCGCAATCACGAATATGCAAAAATTTACATTCGTTAGATACATCTCCACTACCCATGTATATTGTATAGCAAGTCCATTGTTCAAGTGCCGGGAGTCGCTCAAAAAACCTTAAAATTGCTTAGTTGACCTTTCATACCCTTTATTTGGTTGTTTTGAAAAAAAAAAGCAGTATAATTCGTGTCTGCGCCTGTATATTACCACCTTTTCCCAATACGAATCCCCCGAGAATAAAAATTTTATGGGACCATGTCGGGATATTATCTATACAATAGTTAAAGAAACAGTAAGATTAGTCCAGAATTGACTGATAAATCAGCGATTGTGCATAAAAAAACATACAAAGGTACAGCCGAATATACGACCTCCGAACCGACCGAAATTAATTTTAAACTGCATTACTTCGATAAAAGTAAAAAAGGTTCGATATAAGTTAAATTTTATAAACTTGGAGTAAATTATCCTGTTTTAGAAATAGAACAAGGTAATATGAATGATGCAACAGCCTTACATTCATCACCCGCCACGTCTCCACTACTACGACCACGGGAGGTCAGTGTATGCAGGAATTTATATTTCTGCAGGTGAATAGTTGAATTATTAATTTTAAGCACCGCAAATAGAGGCGTTTAAAAGTATTTGAGTTTGACATTTTCTTTGCCAACGACACGCGTCTGCGAGTTCTACTACCTACGGAGCAGCTGTCTGCCCCAGCGGGTCGCGCAGCTGGAGTTGGGCAGTGCATGCGCTAACGTATTATTCTTGTAAAACTATTATGGTTAATAACCATAAAGTCTTTTTCAACGAGATATTTATCCAATTTCTCCGAAGGATAGAATTGTAGCGAATACATCCGACAGAGATCCAAAGTTTTCGACATAGCTCTAAGAATTAGCAAGCTGGAGTGGCATTGGGCAACCTTCGGGGTTAACGTGTTCTTGAGTGGAGACCATGACTCGGCAAACGTACTGTAGGATGCCCTCTAGCCAAGTGAGATGACGACCTGCGAAAGACTGCAGGTAGATGCTGGATGCGTCAATTTGAAGACAGGGCGCTATAGCGCTCATTAGGGGAGGCCTATGTCCAACAGTGGACTAGCATAGGCTGATGATGATGATTTATCCAATATATTTTAATATTTCGGCACAGTGTCATGCGCCATGATCACGGAATATCATTCCGTTATTCCGTGGCGTATGAAACTGTGCCGAAATATCGGAAGTTCAAAAATCAATCATGGTAAATATCCCGTTGTAAATGACTTTAACGTATCCATGAACGTATCAATCTACGAGTATCTGCCTATCCCATCGTATCTCCCAAACTGATGGTCCGTTAATGACTGTTTTTTTAGTTTGTTTAAAAAGTGACTGATTTGAGAGCGTCTGATGAAAATTGATGCAACCAATCTACTAAATTGATGTTTCAACATAAACTGATTTGAATTCAAAACCATAATTCAATTTTTTTAAATTGTGATTGTAGGTAACTTTCTTTAATAGTAAACTTTTATTTTATTTATAACTGAATTTTGTGTAACACAATATCGCATGTTGGAAATTTGGAACATGTAGAGTATGCTTTACTCTACATATTCCAAATTTCCAATTCATGCTAGTCACGCTTGGTTACCGTATCTGTAACCTCGGGCCTCCCGTAGGCAAGCTTGCCCGGTTAATCCCCGGTGATACCTCAATACAATTCCACCTGTCAGAGGGTTTTGATAAATCCACCCTTCTATGCATAGTATTATCAGAAGATAAAAGAGATAGGTCGTACGGGATCTATGTTTTATTTCGACTGATTAAGCTGAATGTTCAATTTTCCGAGAAAGCGAAAAAGCGTTTAGGGAGCCGAAGAATCGAATTCGTTCTATGAAACCTCATATAATAAACTATTTGACTACCTACGTTGAAAATAAATCGCAAATTGTTTTCATCCTAGACAGTGACAACGTAACAAAGCGTAATCAGGTGATTTTTATTAAAAATATGCCTACATTAGGTAAAAAAACGGGATTCAAATTACACATTTTTTTATATAATGATCACGTGACCCAAAGCACTGCGTTTGGTTGCATCGCTGCTGATGTCACACGTATCACAGTGCGTGTTGTTCAAAATGCGACTTATTTTTTTTCGGATTTATTTACCTAATTTGCAGCTCCGTCTAAGATCGACCATAGCTCTTTAGTAGTACCTACTATCTAAGCTTTTTTGTTAAACAGCTCTTGAATCTGTTGAAAGTATTCAACCCAATTGGTCTTCGATAACCCATTCCACTAAAGAAAAACAATAATTTACTTGCAGAGAACTCCGTATATTACTAATACACTAAGAAGCTATTCTCTTCGTTTCACATAAAGCTTCTAAGAAAATAAGATCGCTCCTGGATAATACGGTTGTAGCGGCACAATAAATCGGAGCATCTACCTAACACATAATAAAGTACTTTCGGAGATTACCTACGGAGTTACGTAACGGCGGGGTGTAAGTGAAACAACCGTGTAAGTATATTGATGTATGAGAGTATATGAGATAAACCTGGTTAGTAGATTTTTAGTTCGGTTAGTTTTTGTGGGTTTTTAGTTTTGTATTTTTTAAGCATATATGTTAGTTCTTGGAAAATATTGTAAAAGGATTCGCAGAGGCCTTTGTGTTGCACTTGCACCCAAAAAAATACTTTCAAAAAGATGAAACTGGTTTTTGGGTGCCATTGCAACCCACACGAGGCCCAAATTGGAGCAGGACCGAGGCGAATGACAAGCAGTTTTGAGGCCTACGTCTGGCCTATGCCCAAAAGTGGGATTTAAGCGGCTGATGATGATCTGAAACTGTTCGAAAATAGTATTGGTGATAGTATTTGATTAAAATTATGCTAAATATCTACATAGTCGAATTTTAGTTCATTTAGCAAAAAGAAAAAACATTTCGTGAGAAGAAAGTATCGCATTTTGAAAGCTAAGTTCTTATAGTTTCGTAGAATCTAACAAAGGCCCATAGAGCCTTTGTTTGGACACACGTTTTCCTCACCGTAAAAACACGTAAAAATCTACGGTTTCGATAGTGATAATTCTGTAATCTGTGAGCACGGTTGTCACTGTGTTGTATGGATCATTCACAGATTACACTGAATTATCACTATGGCAACCGTAAATTTTCACGGCGAAAAAACTTGAGTTAGCAAAGGCCCTAACACTCGCGTTATTTTAATGCCTATTTATTATTTATGGTCCATTTACTATTGCCGAGCATTAGCTTAAATTCCCAGCGGAATATGTCCTGAATAATGCTTCTGCCTAAAATTGGGGCCGACACTTTGTAATCAATCGTTATTGATGAATGAATGTTTGAGTTATTGGTTGATAATATTGCTGCTACGTTAAAATACTATTAAGTTTATAGCGCTAGATGTTACCCCACTGCTGGACAAAGATCTCCAAACCCTCCCTTCCCATTGTCATTTTAATTCGTGTTGAATATTTTTACAAATTCTTTGCGTCTTCGTCTTCGTCCTGTATGCACTTTTTATCACCAAAAAGTTAAAAAAAGACTTTTATAAATATGAGGTTTTACTCACGATAAATACTGAGGTCCATGACGGCAACATAGCCAAATTCTGATCGCCTATGCCTTACATATATGTATAGTAAACCTACTAAAGCAAATTGTTAACTTGACAGTGCTCTGTATAAACTGTACACCAGACTATAAAGTCTGGTGTACAGTCAACAGAATAAAACAAACGACTGCTTACAAATCCAGAATTTTTAAACGACGAAGATAAACAAATGTTCGGCTATGTTTAAGTTTTTTTATGTTGATCGATATCTTCTAATATGGACCGATTTGGAGAATTCTTTCGCTATTGTATGGAGAATGATCTCAAAATGATCCCATAAAAAATATTTCCGAGAAATTAGTATAATAGTCTCGAAAAACCGAGAACACCGTGTAAATAGATACTAAAGAATTTGAAGTCAGTCGTAAGTTTTTCAAAACAATCAAATAATTTTAGAGATAGAGCAGGGCATCCTGGCACAAGTATATTTATATACTTAAAAGGATGTCCTAACAACTGTTTAACTTGTAGATTAACATATTTTGTACAAATAAACAATTTTCAATTTTACTGTTTTGAACAGATTGTATACAACAGACTGCAGTTAGCTCAATTGTTTCAATTGTAAAAACTAGTTCTAATTTACTTACAATATTTGATTGATATTTTCTTTTCTACTCCCGAAAAGCAAAATATAGAGGGTATAGGTTGACCCAGTGGAAAGTGGCAAGACCCTTCACATAGGTTAAAGCAAGGCAGGGGCCGAAAGAAGCTTTGTCTGGATTTAGGTCATCGCATCAGCGCTGCAATGCGGCTGCCTGTCATAACGGATCCCGGTTGAATTTTTCATAGGGATAGCAGCGGTTTCTGCAATATTGATGAGCGACGTGGGTGTTATTGCAGATAGCTTAGGATCCTTGATGGATGCTGCATTTATTAATGTACCATAACGTCCATAACCAGAGAATATAAATAAAATATCTGGATTTTATTTCGGTCAACGAATTAGCATTGCCATTCAACGTGGCAATGCTGCCAGCATTCTGGGCACTTTGCCTTCTGGTGACGGCTTAGATTTTCGGAAAATAGTTTGAAGTGTAGATATTAGTTGTAATTATTGTATTCTATTATTGTAATGTTCTTTAAATAAATATATGGTATCATTTAGAACCTAATAAAATATATAAATAATGCTGGATAATCCAACGCCGTTATTTAGCCCCAAGCTAACCAGAGCTTGTGCTATGGGTACTAGTTAGCTGATGTACATAGTATAATACAATACATAGTTAGATATTTTTTTATTATACATAGAAAACGACCAGAACTCCCTGAACAAATGTCTGCAGATGGTACACACATTAGTCCGGAGGCGGGAAACGAACCCACAACCTCCTGCGTCGCAGGCAGACCTTCGCCCACCGCGCCGCTGTCAATGATGATTCTTCCTCTAATAAATTCCCTTAGTATCAGGAGAGCAGAAGTTGATTAGAGATACAGAGAGGAGGAGAGTAGAGATTCGTTGGTAAAATCACATAGGTAGTTCTTTCATGTTTATGCTAACCTAGCTAGTAGGTTGTTAATTTTTATTTTAAATATTTTTTTGTCCGTATTCAAAATAGCCAGTAAATAATAATGAGCGATGAAAATGGTATCTACCTACTATGACTTACGAATTTAAGTAGGTATTATCTGAATTGATCATCAAAGAATACCAAATTATACCTTCTCATTCCAATAAATAAGATTCATTGGTATCAAGCTCAAATATATCCACTCAACTCGACTCGATAAAAGATGATTATAAAAGGGCTAAAATCTTTCTGAAAGATCGCGAAAAAATATGTACTTTTGATCCCTGTTTTCCATCAAAAAGGCAATCAAAAGTAAACTCATTCTGCCGTAAAAAATATGATACGTGAGCGGAAATAAAAAGAGTTTTGGGAACATGTCTCTTTGATGAAGCGAACGGGGTACGTATGCAACCTACACCATGTTAACTTTTTCGGGTGTTTTCTCGTGGTCCCATTATTTTGTTCGGGGATATGATATATACATTGGTTTTGCTTACGAGTACGAGATGTTGGGCAGTTCTGGGTTCTATGGGTGCATCTCACGTGGAGTCGCTGTGTCCCTGATGGTAGCGTACATATGATCGAATTAACTTTTGTTGTTATGCCTAACAAATAGAGTATAAATAATGCCTCCTTGGTTTAAGAAATATGTATAGTTTAGGAACAGATGCGAAATAAGAGTTTGGTGATCACAAAGTGCAACTTCGTATCTCTGCATAATCTATAAATAAAATATTACAAAGGTATTAAAAAAAAATGTTATTTTTATATTATAAGGTAACACAAAATGCCCAATATTTTTTTTTGGATTCCCTTTGTTTAACGAAATAATAAGATAAAATACTTAGGTGGCAACGGCGGCGCTTGTTTGGGTGACGGTATCGTCTTAATCAATAGTACTTAAATCTTAATCTTTACGTGACTTTATTTTATACAGAGTGTCGCTTGATGAAAATCAGTGAAGCCATTATCTTGTTTAGGAACTTACTCGACTCGACTTACAAAGGTAAAATCGTTGCCGGGGTTCCCGATTTTTTGGTAAATTAGCTTGTTGTTGATTTTATTAGGAAGTCTGCACGCAAAACTCCTATTTGTTTAAATTTACATGCTTCCTGTTTTCAGTTCGCAGTAGAATTACCTACATTTTTGTAGTAGAGTTCATTTTCCGCCACTGAAAGCCACTTTCCTGGCGTACACAATACTTACTCTGTAGCATTTTGCCTGCTTACTTAGCGTAACATTCTACATACATCATCCTACCCACGGAAACCATTTAATCCTGCCTTGAAGGGGTAGGTATGGGGGGACATGGGGGTAGGTACATCTATGGGTACTGAGAAAGCGTTTTTAGTGAATAGCAGAGCGGGAGCAAAACGGTTTTTTACCAGTTTTCAAAGAAACGTAATCTTTCCTGCTCTCGAGATACTTTTTCGATAGATAGACGACTTCTGTGGCGCAGCGGGCGAAGGTCTGCCTGCGACGCAGGAGGTTCCGGATTCGATTCCCGCCTCGGTACACTTATTTGTACGATCTGCAGATGTTGGTTCCGGGTAAAATTATCTTGTATCCTGATGAGTATCTGGCACAGCGCATCAGCATTGCCATACAGAGCGGTGCAATGCAGCCAGCGTCTTCGGCACGCTTCCGACTGGTATTGATATGCATCAGTTGAGCTGCCTGTACATTGTTTGCAACAGTCTGCAGTTAGCTCAATTGTTTCAATTGTAAATACTTGTTTTAAATTACTTCTATTATTTGATTGTAATTTTCTTTGTTACTAAAGATTATACTCTGGTATCAAAAGTACCACAAGTACCTACTCAGTAGTACAAGTAGTACCAATATTAGTTTGGGTCTGCTTAACTTAGGACAGACAGGTGACACACTGGAAGCGCTGAAAGCGTCTAAATAGATTCAAAGCAAGCCGGCGATTATAGATTCGGATTTAGAACTCAAATGGAGTCTACACGCCAAAGTCGGCGACAAACCCCGGGGCAGATTGAGGCGACATTTCAGTGCATGAATATAGGAAGTAGGTATACTTAGTATAAACTTAGTTTAAAGTCATAGCTCTTAGAATTAGCAAGCTGAAGTGACAGTGGGCCGGTCATATCTCGCGAAGAACCGATAACCGTTGGGGTAAACGTGTTCTTGAGTGGAGACCGCAACTCGGCTAACGTAGTGTAGGACGCCCTCCGACCAGGTGGGAAGACGATTTGCGAAAGACTGCTGGCAGATACTGGATGCGGCAAGCTGAAGACAGGGCGCTATGGCGCTCATTAGGGGAGGCCTATGTCCAGCAGAGTGAATTTTAGCTTAAGTGTAGTCGGTTTGTTTACCAATAATTCACATTGAATTTGGCTTGTGTATAGTCGCCCGCAGTGCAGCCGTAGCCTAAAGGGGGAAAGGGGGTAGGTTACCTTTCGAGCCAGCCAGGTAACAAATCCATACAAATAGAGTCATTCATCGCGATCTCCTGCCGTGTCGGCGCCTCCGCCGCAAATGAAGATTGAACGTCGACTTCAAGCCTTTCTAATAAATCTTCACGGACAGTTTTGAATTCTCATTGTAAATTACTTTCGGACTAATTTTCTAGAGATAGTGAAATTATCTCTGATTTAAAACTGTGATTTAGATCTTTTAAAGTTCTGGAAACAGAGAAAATTCAGGAATTACCATTACTATTGAGATGGTAGATGCTGGATGCGGCAAGCTGAAGAAGGCGCTATGGTGCTCATTAGGCGAGGCTTATGTCCAGCTGTGGACTAATATACGCTGATGATGATGGGATGGTAGAAGTTATTTTTGTATCTTTTAGAATTTTATTCTTACTGACACATCCTTTTGTAAAATATATTGAATTTGGTCATTTCTTTTATACACTCAGGGAAAATTCCAACAACTTCTACGCAAAAGTACTTCTGTGTCTGTCTGTCTGTAACCATTTCTCGCCTAAACGGTTGAACTTTGGCAGAGAGATAGACGGTATCCTAATAGGGTCGGAAATAGGATTTTTATCCTGATCAAAACGCGTGCAAAGCCGCGAGAAACTAGTTTCTTTTCCATACTAAATTTATATTATAAATTCGAAAGTAACTTTGTCTGTCTGTCTATCTATCTAGTTGTCTGTCTGTTTCCTTATCAAGCCTATACGGCTGAACGGATCGTAATGAAATTGGCAGGGAGGTTGACGGTATCTCAGGAACGGGTATAGGTTACTTTTTATCCCGTAAAAGTGCGTGCGAAGCCGCGGGCAAAAGCTAGTAAATTATAATTTATAATTTGTATCGTAACAGTAGAATATATGGTGCCTAACCAACGTGCTTATAATATGCACAAAATAATCAAGTTTGTTTTCAACAAGCGAATACGGCCAACCTCGTAAATTAGGAAACTATACCCAGCGCAGCATACGCGCCGGTCCTCGATTTTCAGAGCTTTTGTTAATTAGTTCTACATGGGTTGGCTTGGCGTCGATATTGGTCCCTGATGTTTCGTGATATCGACTTTTACACAAATAAAAAGGTTTCGGCAGTCGTAATGCTGGGCGATATGCCTAAATAGGAGCTCAAGAGATAGGAACCAAGGCCAAGTGCGAGTCGGACTCGCGCACGAAGGGTTCCGTACAGGTAATGGTATAAATACGGCAAAATAAATCACAGTTCATGATACAGCTTTGGTGACAGACGGACAGACGGACAGCGGAGTTTTAGTAATAGGGTCCTGTTTTACCCTTTGGGTACGGAACCCTAAAAATCACTACATAGCGTTTCAGAAAATAAGAGTTTTTTATAGTTACCTATGTATTGTATATGTAAGTACCTAGGAATATGAATAACTAGACGCCAAAGCTAGACGCTCTCTGTAAGTAGAGAGACGTCTTGACTCAGTGTGGGACAGTTTAGTTGAAAAAGTCTCTTGTAGGGGAACGTCGGAGTAGAGTACTCTTATCTTGGTCTTGATTGATTTATAATCTGGTTAAGGCCGAATTGAGTTCCGCGGACTGTACCAGGGTTCTATTGAGTGTAGGGTTATCACTGAATTACAAAAATATAAAAGAAAAACATTTTAATTGAGGTGTAGGATGCTTTTTATAAAACCGTCTGGTACTTCGTCAATAAATTCGGTAATTCGTAAATCCGATTTAGCTCCCGTGGGAGTTATTAAGTTAGTAGATATTGTATCGGTAGGAAAATTAGCAAGCAGAAAGTTTTATTACCTATATCAATCTTTTTTTGACAAAAACATCATGATTATCAAGGGTTAGTTTTATATTTTCGTTGGACAGTAGGAGCGGTAGCGGATTTTTGGAAGCTTTCAATGTCCTTCGATTTCTCCGTCATTGGACCGATTTGGCTTCTTTTGCATTTGCAACTATAAAGCATGATCCCGAGGTGGTCCCATAAAAATTAGGGATAAGCACGAGGATTTATCCCACAAACCTTAAATAATAGTATAAAAGGATTCAGTCGTTTTTTTTTAGATAATTCAATTCAATCAAATTATCATTGAAGCTGCCTTGAATCTGCCTCTGCTCTTGCTATCGCCGAAAATGGTCCGTTAGTTCACCTACTCGCCCATCTTGAAAGACAGATCAACCAAAAATATTTTAAACCCTGACGTTTTGACCTTGAAGTGTCTTCCTGCCAGCCCTAAATGATTCGCACAGTTTACTACGCGGGCGCGCGGCGGCCGTGAACCCGACCGGTGCGTGCGCGCAGATTGCAGTGCCCCATTTATAGTCCCCCAACATCCATAATGGATGGTCAAGTGCGAGTGCGAATTTCATGGCAATAATTGACGGTTTATAGGTGCGAAGTGCGGTGGACAGGACACGTCAGGATTATATCTAGGTACATATATGTAGAGCACGAATCAGAATGAAAGAGGTAGGTATGAATTTACTATGAATTTACTGTTGTACTTAGCTTTAGGTTTGGTTTACTTGTCTAGAGTAAGTTTTAATTGAAGCAATAGATTTGTTTCTCGTTTTTATTTTTTTACTCTATAGGAGAAAATAATCTAATTTTTTTTTATTGAGATAGCCTAGACAAAAGGCAGTCGGAAAATGTTCGTTTTGGCTAAAAAAAAAAAAAAAAAATTTTAAAATTAAATTTAAACATTACAGATTTTTATCTGTTTTTAAACACCATGAAATAGTAGGCGCAATAAAGAATAAGAATAAAGAATATTTATTTTAAAAAAATAACAGGGTAGCCTTAAAGTTAAATAGAGCTGTATTACCACTAAATACATTTACTTGCAATGTTGTTATGTATATTGTTAAACTAAAAAGTATTAACGGTTATCAGCAACATCAGCGAATTTGTTCAGCTCTCGCATCCAACTGACGTTATGACCACAGAGCAATATGGGATTAGGCAGACAGTCGTCAAATACTTGTTTGTCCATATCCTTTATAAGTCATAACCTTAATTTGTCAATTTCGCAATTCGTCAAATCCTATAATTATCATATCCTACTCAAGTCAAAAGCTTAATTTATGGCGTCCAGTGTATCCTCCAGCGTTTTCGTCAAGTTACGCGCGCAACTTGAAAATACAAATTTTAAATGCATTTTGAGGGCACTTATCGATTGAATATTTTTATTTTTTAATGGTTCTTTAGCACTACAGAACTTAATTGAGACACTTAAAATATGGTTGTAATACCCTATTCAAAACACTGTTGCGCCTCATTTGATTTAAGAATACTTTAAAGTCAATGATGACTTTCCTTTGCACAGTCGTAATACTGAGCCCCATTAAAGCAGAACTCGAAATAATAAACGCCGACTATCTTATTTCCGAGAGTTTTATTATTGCAAGTGCAAACGCGAATCTCCCGAATTGAAGGGAAGTCATCCGGCAAATTGAATTAAGTTTCGTATTCCACTCTATTTCCTTTTCCGTCTGCCCATTTCAATACAGAAGTAGCAATTTAAAATGTTTTCTCTATGTGCTCCATAATTTTGTTAGGCATAATAAGGTTGGTACGCGATCAGAAGGGGATAAAACTATTTCGAACTGAATAAAAGTGGTCGGAAATTTACTGTGACACGGCTTCTTCACATATATGTGTATATGGATAGTTACCGTGCGAATTGTATGAAAAATCAAGGAGTAGGTATCTGGATAAGCGATAAGGCCCATAAGGATATTATTAGAAGATCAGAAGGGGATAAAACTATTTCGAACTGAATAAAAGTGGTCGGAAATTTACTGTGACACGGCTTCTTCACATATATGTATATATAGATAGACACCGTGCGGATTGTATGAAAAATCAAGGAGTAGGTATCTGGATAAGCGATAAGGCGCACAAGGATATTATTACGCGGTTTATGTATAAAATTTGACTTGTCAAAATGCTTATTTTGTAAGCTAAAAGAAATAATATTGACTTTTGACTTTTTTGACTTTTGCCTTACTTTAAAACTTTGTCTAACTTTAAAAACGTTTATAAACAGTGATTGAGCAAAATTTTTGCATCGATGTCGATGTCATTTTGTAAGCCAAAAATTATTGTTAGCAAAATCAACCCACAAAACAGCGACATTAGAGATTACCTTTCTACAATACTTATTATAACCACTAGCTTAATGCGCGTGGCTTTGCCCGCGGAGTTAATTTGAAAGTACCTATATTCTTGCGCAAAATTTTATATTAGAATAATAAAACAAGTTATACTACAAAATTTCAACTATTGGTTGCGCCTACACAATGTCAATCTGGTATGTAGGTACATTTTGTACGGCCAATAGAGACTAGATTTTTTTTCTCTATGGTGAAATTGTGACTTCAATATTTATTTTGACAAGGTCGCATTGATCGTGCGCTGATTTATTATACGACTGGGTTCCATATGACCAATATGTGATCAAAAAAGTTTCCTTTGTCCAATGTCTTTACAGCAACTAAACTGCTGTAAAGACTATTTTCGAACTTTTGAAAGGAGTAATCAAGTTCTGACACTGAAAGAAGTCAGCGTGCTTCAGGCGAGGCTTTGGCTCCACAGCTCAAAGGGGCAAAGAAATTACTTACTTACCAATTTTATACTCTTATTTTTAGGGTTCCGTACCCAAAGGGTAAAAACGGGACCCTATTACTAAGACTTCACTGTCCGTCTGTCCGTCTGTCACCAGATTGTATCTCATGAACCGTGATAGTTAGACAGTTGAAATTTTTACAGATGATGTATTTCTGTTGCCGCTATAACAACAAATAAGAAACAGAACTCGATTAACTATCACTTTACGCAGAAAAAATATAAACCACAAATTTTTTTTATCTCGTGCCAACGCGTGTCGAACCACCTTAAGTCAGTTTTTCACTTATACTATAAAGAAAGCAGAACAACATAAACACAGCCGTATGCATTTGTGGGAATGCGAATAATGAGAAAATGGTACCAGAGAAAATGGCCGACGTAAACATTCTCGTAACATTAAATACAGATGTTCAAAGAAAGGAAATTAGGGATATGTCTGAACTGCACGAAGCAGTGAGTAATGGCGCCGCTTCCGGCACAAGAGTAGGTACGTAAGCTACACATTAGTTACTGGAATAATGATCATGTGAGAGTGGCAGGATGTTTTCTTTTATGCTACTTTTATCATGTGCATTTTCGGCAGAGAGCGGAAACGAAGCATATTTTGTTTTTTTTTCACGCCGCTCGCTTTTCGTTGCGTGAAGCTAGAGTCAAACGAGTGTCTAATTTCTTTAGTTACCTATGTCTCTCGCGTTCATTTCTGTGTGGAGACCAAAGCTGTGGAGGAGTACCTGAAAATGAAGACTGGACTCTCGATGCGCGTCCAAAAGCTGGACTCTCGCCATAATGTGAGCTTTAATTCATTTATGGTCAGAGTTCCAACTGAACATCTGTCGACCTACTTAAGCGCAGAGTTTTGGCCGAAAGGTGTTAAGTTCCGACGGTTCACTGGCCGCCTGCAAGGAGACACCGCACGCCGTGCACCGTCGTCAGCTGACACCCTGATTGCGTCACGTCTCGCCGTCAAATAACGCGTCTTTAATTTTTACCCGACTACCAACAGGGGAGGGTTATGAGGTTAGCACCCTATGTTTGTATGTTTGTATGTTTGTATGTATGTGGCCGATTTCTTTGTTCCCACGTAGCGCTGAAACTACTGGTTCGATTTCAACAAATTAGGTATCGATTGATTCGTCTCAATACCCCGATGGTTATAGGCTATAGGATTTAGGGCTCCGACCCCGAATAAGCCTTCAAAACGCGTATTATAGTTAAGGTAGCCGCAGGCTGCAGGCCCCATAGAGAAAAATTACAATACCTACGACCTATTTTCATTTTCAACTCTATGCCTATCAAATATGACCGATACGTCATTCTATTTTGTCAATGTAAATGTTTCAAACTTTTATAACTTTCACGTAGTCGGGTTGTAGTTTTTAACTTTATAGTTTTTAATATTGTATGTATGTTAGTTTTAAGGTATATATTACTATGGACCGTAGAATACGTTAAAATAAGATCTGTAACTGTTCTATAGTCTGAAATAAATTATTATGATTATTTAGTGCGCTTGTGAGAAAAGTCCAGTTTGTGCCACACAATGAGTGGTCATCATTACAAATCAGTATTTTCGCGACTCACAAGTCAAAAAATTACGCTCGTTTGGTCAGCCAAAAATCTGGACTAAATTGAAAAATTTATAACTATTGACCTGTTTTTTTTTTTTTGCTTCATTTACCTATTACCGTTCTTGTTCCATGCACTTCTTCCAAAAGTAGGTAGACAAAAAATTAAGTGACAAGAAAATCAATAATGTAACTTTTCTAAGTGGTTATTTTGTAAGCTAATATAAATATAATATAAATGTTATTGATTTCTGTGATTGTTACAAACCACAGCAGAGCTAAGGTAGACTAGCCGTGGACCTAAAATTGGAACCATGTTCAACTTCTTTGGAGTCCGGTCCTGGGATCAATATTTGGTCATGCATTGATTTATTCATCTATGAATGAAGCATTGTTTTCCAGGTTTCATTAAAAAAAATCTTATAAGTAAAAAAAAAATGCTTATTTCAGATTCTTATCTTTCTTCCATATCAGTTCGTTTTGAATGGCCACGACTTCCAAGGCACCTATTATATCACGGTATAAAACCATGCCAAGACAATGATGAATAGTCTGTTCATCCGGAATCACGCGTGCCGCGGGACGTCCGACGGCCACCCCACCGACCTTGCCACATATTTGTTGAACTGGACCATCATCATCATCATCACAATCCTTTACTTCATCCATTGCTGGGTAAAGCCTTCTTCAATATTGGCTAGCGTTCATTCGCGATTACGCTTAAACCATCCATCCTTTATTTGACATTTGAAAGCCATTCATTTCAATGGCCTATCATGTGAGTGGCCTTCGGTATACAATTGTAAATTACGAAGGCCATTCAAAGGTCTTTCAATTCAAATGTCAACTTAGGGTTTTTGCGTGCCTTTTGCATCCAGGTATTTGATAATGCACTACAATGTGTTTCGAAAACTTATTGTACACTCATAAATATATCAATTGGTTCCCCAAAAATAGTGTTGCACATACTTTAAATACGAGAAAATAAGAATAAACTCGCAGTGCCCACAATAAATAGTGTTCCTATGCAATAATGCAAAAATAGGGCAAAAATACGCTTCTCCAACAACAACTCCGTACAACAAAACTTATCAATTAATAATCTCAAACAAATTGTCAAACATCTTTTAAAAAAGGCTTACTTACTTCAAAGTACTTATCACATTATCTTGAGAGGACAAAGGATAAAGATTGGGACGAGTTTTTCTCCAACACGAAAACTAACAAGCTTACAATATAAAGGTTTCATTTTCGCTTCTTTACTTTACCTTTAAAAGATTGAAGTGGAAGAAAAATTAAAGTGACCACTTTATTTCCTGGTTTTACGGGTGTTATACTAGAAATTTTGTGACATAGCACTTTGAGTTTTGAGTTTTGACTCGTTCGCCCTGCCTGTGAAGACAAAGTTGGTTCGGCTTGGAACGAACAGCACGTTTCCAACGTAACTTTCTTAGAAAAATAGTTAAATAAATAACGTTCTATTTTTATTTGCGCCTATAGCCTGTAAATCTTTGCACAGCCTTCTTACAGGATGTTACACATTACTCAAAGCACGCGCTTGGAAGGCTTTTCCACTGAAATCTTTTTGTGAATGACCTCTTTCGCTTTCACACGCCTTTTGTTGGTGCCTTGAGGGGCAGCTTACACGTTCCGACACGTAGTCAACAATTTTGACTTTTGGAGTGTTTATTATGTTTATTAAATTATAATAAACATAATAAACACTGAAGTGGAGTGTTTATTATGTCAACCTTTTTGATTGGAGCTTATAAAGATAATAACTTTTCACTTCTCTTGCTCGAAAAGTGTATCATAATAGTGTAGCTTAGCAGGCCTAAAACTCGAGTTTAATCCCTCGGGCTAAAAAGTAATTTTTCTTTTTAATTTTTGTCTAAAATCATCAGCCAGTACAAAGCATTCGTTCTCTTACATAAAAACTCGACTTCTTGGTGCTCCGTCAACCTTTTTTTTGAAAATAGAACCGTCTTGGTGATGTTTTATGAAGGTTGATTCTTCCCTTCACGGTAGAATGCGAACTCTTTCGTTGCGGGTTAAATAGAGATTTAAAAAAAAAGATGGTATTGGCGCTAAATCTCTAGAATTTTCTTCATTCCAAATCACAAACTTTTACGTTTAACTTCCTGACTTTTACTTCCAAATTGTGAACGTGAAAAATGTCATCAAGTGATAGTGAAGATGCTAATATGCAAATGGAAGAAAAGGGCAAAGAAATAATTATGAATCTGTTGCCGACAAAATCACGTGGAATATATTTAAAGAGTTACGAAAATTTTATGAAATGGAGAGATGAGAAACGTGTGGATTCTTTTACAGAAGGGGTTTTTCTCACTTATTTTAATGAATTATCGAAAAAATTCAAATCGTCGACTCTTTGGAGCACATATTCAATGTTAAGAATGACCTTACAAACGAGACACGACGTCGATATTAAAAAATATGTAAATTTAACGGCTTTACTGAAGAAATTGTCCACTGGATACAAGGCAAAAAAATCTAAAGTCTTGACGACACAAGAAATCGAAACATTTTTAAATAACGCTCCAAATAAACAATACTTGGCAACAAAGGTAACCTACTACTTATGTACTCAACTCAAACTAAATAAATAGATACCTACCTACATACCTAAATTATGTACCTAGGTTATTACGATTAATAACACACTTATTTTTTTGTTCAACAGGTTGCTTTAATTTATGGAATCAGCGGTGCATGCAGAGGAATAGAGCTTGCTAATATAACGCTAGAAGACGTAGAAACGGATACAAACCTACAAGCTGTGAGTCTGCCGAACACGAAAACAAACAAAGAGCGTAAATTTGTCATCAGTGGAGAATACCTTAATATAGTTAAAGCCTATCAGGAGTTACGTCCCACTAATGTTTCAACGTTTGGATGAATATGTCAACTCAGCTGAAGCCGCACTCAGATCTTAATAATGCACGAAACTCAAGCATGAGTCGAGTCTCTCCAACTTTTACTCCACAACAATCAACTCAAAATATTACACACACATCCCAATCACAGAGAACCGAAATAAAATTGCCCGGGAAAAACATATCACTAAACATTCAAAATTGCTCTAACTGCACATTTAATTTTTAATAAAATTTCTGAAAATTGTCTAATTTTGAATTGTTTTATTTTCTCGCAATCGAAGTGAAAAGTAGAGTGTTTTACTCGGGCCAAAACCACCCATTATAACTCGGTCTTGTCATCCTCCCTCGCTACGCTCGGGAGTATAACAACCTCGTATATAATGGGATGGTTTAGTCCCTTGTAAAACAATCTACTATTATACTTGTACTTTTGTTACTTTTGTTTTTTTTGTGTTTTTTTACTTTGTACTTGTGTTATCTTTATAAGTTCCAATCAAAAAGGTTGATGCAATTTTAATAGATCTTATAAAGATAATAACTTTGTACTTGTACTTTGTTTTTTTTTGTGTCTTTGTACTTGTGTTATCTTTATAAGGTCCAATCAAAAAGGTTGATGCAATTTTAAAAAATAAGTTCTCATCATAATACTCGTCTTGTCTCCTGTATGGTTCTTACCTAAGATCATGCAACCTACTTCTTAGCCACATTTTGACCTACCTAATTTGCCAAAAAAAAAATGAGGTCTGTTGGGTTTTATAGTACTTTTTGTTCTAATAATTATTAGTACTATTTATAAGGTATTTATTTATGTCGTTTATTTACCAATATTTCCCGACGTTATAACAGTTTTACACACTGTCGTCGTGGTCTAAGAATGACTGGAGTAAGTACTGGAGCTACCGATTCTGCGAAGCGGGCACAGCATTATATATAATCACTACCTTACAGTTTAACCAAACCTGCTCAAATACCAAAGTTACATTTAGTTCGTTTGACGAGAGGTGTTGCCTTTGCTCAATTCTAAGGTTGTACCCAAAGTGCGGGTAAGCACTAGAACAAAAAACCTTAGAATTGAGCAAAGGCCACACCTCCCGCCGAAATCGAAAATTTTTGGGGCTTTTTTCATTTCTTAGAGATACCCAAAGTGCGGTAAGCACTATAACAAAAAACCTTGTTCTCAAAAAGTTGAGTATATACGCCACGGGTGTTTGTAACCTTTCCCGCGGTCAATAAGTAATTTGTTATACTTAGATATGAAATGATAGATCGTATTTCACACCAGAGAAAAATGAATGTCTCTCTCAATCATACTTATAGGGAAAAATTATATTTTATTCAAAAGACTGGGCACTGGAATACTTTTCCTTATTCTTTGATCTGTTCTTCCTGGTTCTGTATTCTTTATTCTTTGATCTGTTCTTCCTGTTTTTTTGTGTGTTACTGATAATTGATGGTTTTCTGGGTCAGTCAAACGAAACATATCCACAAACACTCACTACCTATCCTGGCGCATTAGCATCGAAGTGGATCTTGGCCTCCGACACGACACTATACCGGGTTGTTGGTAAATCACTGACACTGTGTGAACTGCAAAGGTCTTAATTCTCAAACTTGGTATGGATCACTCGTCCTCCATTCAAAAATTTTTCTTTAGAAAAGCTTTATTTGAAACTAAAAGCCCTGAAATAACAGTAGATGAAGAAGTGGAAGATCGGTCTTAGTAGCTAATTCATTGCGTTCCGGAGAAACCTGTTTTTTAATTTTTTATCAGCGGTGATCACGAAATCTAAAGAATAAGACCTGCCGTGTCTACGGACGTGTTTGTGATGGTGGACAGAACCTGCAGTTCACGGCGTGTCAGTGAATTATCAATAACCCTGTAGATCGTCACCGGTTTCTGTCCTGATTCGCTTCTATCCAGTCAGATATCATTCTATCAACCATGGCTATTACTTTATGGTTTTATTATGTTAGTTTGTTTTCAGTCTTTAATGTGTGTAAGTTTTTGTCACTTCTCTTGCTTAAAAAGAGTGTCAATATAGCGTAGCTTAACGGGCGCAACATTTTTTTTAAGGTTAAAGAGTAATTTTTCTTTTTAATTTTTATTAGAAATCATCAACCAGTACAATACATTCGTGCTCTTGCATATTAAAGACTCGACTTTTTGGTGTTCCATTTACAAAGAACATAGTACATTTCATTTGAATTTATTTTTGAAATTGGAACTGAAAGCGCCTTTTTGGTCATTGTTGGATGTTTTGTATGGTGCTTCTTCCTCCGTCGTAGAATGCGTAGGTAGGTAGTAACTTTGTGTTGCTCGCTCGTAAAGAAGACACAAAAAAGTTGATATCAATCAACGCGAAATCTCTGGAATATTTGTTTACTACAAATTTAACTGAAGATGAACTTGACTTATTTTATTGAAAATGCCACCAAGTGAAAATTTCTTTAATAATATACAAATGTTGTGACAGAATGGCAAAGAAATAATCAATATGATTCTATTTATCTGTTGCGCATCACATGAAATATGGTATTTTAAGACTAACGACAAATTCGTGAAGCAGAGAAGTGAAATCAATGTGGAATATTTACTGAAGGTAAGTTTTGATAGTTCTATTTTCGCACACTCGAAGTGAAAAGTATTGTTTTTCACGCGGGAGAAAACCACCCATTATAACTCGGTCTTGTCAGATGTAAATATCTTCATTCATACAGATGTAATAATTATAAATTTAATACGGATGGAAACGGTAAACTTCGAACCTAGTGTGTGTTTTAGTTTGCGATCTTAAGGTTCTATCCCTTTTTTGCAAATGCTCCAAGCATTTGCGAAAGTCACAAATTTTGTGCTAAAAACTACATTTTTCGAAATGCTCCCAAAATACCATATGTATGGTTGTAAAATTTTTTGCCACTTTGATGTTGAGCAACAGTTGCGCAACAAATGTTTGCAATGAATACAGGGCATAAAATACTAACCTTGAAGTGAAACAAATCGTGTGATATAAAGCTCCTGGCAAGATCATCCGGTCTGATGGATTACTTACTGCCTCCTTTGTTCCTAAGCCGACGTAAAAGTTTCTGTGGCACCTGGGGCTGGAAATTCAAAACATAATCTGACTGATAACGGTAACCCTAGCCTTTTCTACGAAGTAAGATATTTTTTTAATCCACAACAGTGTCAGACACCGTTTTGTCTTTGTGAAAATCTGTATTTCTGACCGCAGCTTGAACTCGCTTTACCAGGATAAAAGTAGGAACGTAGGAACATATCTACTGCAAGTTATTCCAGGGCCCTGAGTTCGGTT
The DNA here is from genome assembly GCA_947086465.1 of Eupithecia exiguata. Taxonomy (NCBI): domain Eukaryota; kingdom Metazoa; phylum Arthropoda; class Insecta; order Lepidoptera; family Geometridae; genus Eupithecia; species Eupithecia exiguata. The sequence goes on from OX352246.1 coordinate 5,469,300, forward strand.
TGACGGTTGTATCGAGACACGATAGGGACATGAAGACGTCCGCCGATAACGCCGCTGCGGTGCCAAATCTCATGATAGAAAAGAAGGCGTCACGATGAAGACGTCTCGATACTATAAAAGAAGAAAGAAAGAAAGGAAATAAATAAATGGTTTTTCTTTCTTTCTTTCGTGCGACCGGCCGTGATCGTGTGTCTTTAGGTTGTCGTTGATCAAAGAGGCGCACAGCTACCACGCAGCACAAAGCATTCAATTAAGGGCTTTAACTCGTCACATTTAGATGTTTTTCATATTGACGTCATCAGATGACAGCTCGCGGACCACTAGTTTGATACTTGTGGTAACCCAGTCACTGTAAAATGTATCTAATACTGACGAGTTAAATCCCATATTTGAACGTACAGTTTTGTGCTGCGTGGTAGAGGCTTTGGATTTATGTGCTCAGAGCTTTTATCTACATTGTTCGTTGTATAATTTCACACATAAATTATTTGTTGCGTGCGAGTGTACCACAATGCATATTTTCCTCTTCGATTTTCACATCGACTTAGTTTCATTAAGAGTGACTTGCAGAGGCACTATTCATAGGTATTTTTAGCATTTATAATAAGAAAGCTAAATGATAAAAAAAAGATAAAAAAGTTTATTTCCAGAAAGCTTATACCTAAACACCTATAAGAGCTTAACATTACATAATTATGACTTCAGTGGTGACAATTTTAGGTGGTTATGAAGGATAACAATGACCCCCGCACTAGGCTAGGCCTGTTTCGCGGGGTATCGAAAACATAGTTTGTTTGCCATCACAGAAAAAAGGTAGTACACTAACAAAATTAAGCGAAAACAATAGTGAAACAAAGGAGATGAGTGCTAAAAATACTAAAAACCTATTATAAAGCTAGTAGCTCGTTTTCTATTACGCTTTTTAAGTTTTTTTACGCTGCTATAACGCCAGCTCGGAATGTTATTTTAAAGTCTTGTTCACTATCTCCGTTTCTATAAGCGCAATCATTATGAAATTGGCATTGATAGAAAAACCAATGCGTGCGAAGTCACGGGTAGAAACTAGTTATGTCATAATATTTTTCTTATTCAGGTCAAACTAAAGCCAGCCAAAGCTTGAGGCTTATCTTGCCTTTTAATTTGGATCTGTTCTCTCAGGCACTGTAATAGTTTGCTTATCTCTGCACAAAGGTATCGGATAGTTGAGACCTGCTTATCTGTCAGTTCTGTGCAGACTGTTGGTAGTTATCGAAGTAATCCCTTATCTGAGATAGATTACGTACCGTGGCGTATTGGAGCAAGACAAGGTGGAATTTAATGGCGTATTTAACCGGTTGAAGCTGGAAGCTCTTTAGTTCATGTAACGTTGAATTTGAACTTATTGAAATATCTGAGTCATTCGGGGTAAAAAGCCGCACTTGTGTCTTCTTTCGTTGATAACACATAAACTGTCACGATATAAGAGCGCTCTCATACTACAGCGCGGTACCGTAGGTGCGGTGCCGCAAGAGTTTCGCAATGACGTTTTCCGTTGTACGAGATGCGGATCAGGTGCCACTGAAACTGCCGCGGACGCGCTGCGAACCTCGAGTTGCGGCTATGCTTTTCATATAGTATATTTTATTATACCTACTTCTAAAGTGTATAAGGTTTTTGGCGTATAAAGTGTATAAAGTTTTGGCGGCAACTAAAACAGCTTTATCATGTTTGAAAAAAAAAACGGAATTGGTCGGAGTGCGTACCTTTACTCCTAAAAGTGAGTAAAAATGCGCAGTCGTTTGGGGAAAAGTTCGCATTTAGATTACCCCCGTCATTTTACACCGTTTAGCCATTATTTATAATAATCTACACTTAGTTTAGAAACAATTTAGGTAAGGTTAAATTATTTATGGCTAAACGTATGACCAAAAGCTACATTAAATCAATTAACGCCACGTGAGGTAAGTTAAGTAAGTATTTTTTTTAATCTTAGGAAAAAAACATCTTTTACTTCAACGACTTCAATAGTCGTGCATATACCAACAAAATATAAAATCAATTCGTGGACACATTTATTTAACCATTATACCTACCCCAGGTGTAGTGGTTAAATAAATATGCAAGATGATCCTGAGATTCAACCTACCTAGGTATTATTACTAGGTGTTATTTGAGCTCTGTCTAAAATTCTCAAATACTGGTAAAGTATATCTGGGAACTCTTTGGTGGAATTTTAAGTTAGGTTACGGTTTGAAAGCATATTAAGCTATATAATACAAGGGTTGAAAATATCTTAGGTACTTAGATATAAGTAGCACATCAACATAGTATTAATTCATTTTATATCAAGCTCTGTTTAGCTGTAAGTCCTGAAGCAAAAAAAAAACTAATAATCTTTGGATGTATAATACATTGCTAGCAGAATAAAAAGGATACACATTCGTTATTTTTAAAACTTTTATTAACCAAGCAGACCAAGCAGTTGCTTTCTAGCAATACCAATCTCATTCGTTTATCAAATAAAGCTGGCAACCCCGGTTGATAATTCCCGTTACGCCACGGGCAGCACGGGGTGACTATTTGCACCCCGTCTGCACCCCCTGGGCTCGTACAGTGCTGCCTGATTTTATATTGAAACACTAGTGAGGGCCTGGGGTTTTGGTTGCTGTTAAGTGAGTTTCTTCTAGGAGGCTTCCGTCAACTGGGACACCTTCGTGATACATCATCGGCCACATCTTCAGTTTCCACCAGGTGAGATTGTAGCGTACCAACGCAGATCTATAGACTATACAAAAAGTTTGGGGTGCATCATCTAAAACTTCGATGCAAATTTTTAACTGACGAAACGAAAAACAAAAGAGGTTCTTTGTTCGGCTGCATGAATTTTTAATGCATGTTTGTCGATTTCTTAGGTTTTTTTTTTCGCTTTTGTATGGAGATTGATCTCGAGGTTTATTCGGGTTTATTTCCGAGGGATAAGCATTTGTCCTGAAAAACTTAAAAATCAATGTCAATACTAAGGAATTTGAAGTCAGTTTTCAGTTTTTTCAAAACATTTTAATTATTTAAACGTACTACGAGGAGCAAATTCGCTATTTTTCTTTCAAACTACAACTATGAAGCATGATTAGATCAAAGCAGAGTAGGTAGATTTAAGCTGCAAAAAACGGTAAAGTATATATTAACAAACTGGCTGTTGTTCGCGGCTTCGCACGCTTTTCAATTAGGCTGTGTTCGTCCCCGGGACATCATTTACCTCTCTGATAAATTTCATTAAAATCCGTTCAGCCGTATGAGCGTGAAAAGGTAACAGACAGACCGACAGTTACTTTCGAATTTATAAAATAACATTATAGAATACAAACTGTTGCCCGCAGCTTTGCACGCGCTTTTAAAGTAGCCTATGTCCGTCTCCGGGATATCATTTACCTTCCTGCCAAATTTCATTGAGGTCTGTTCAGCAGAAATGGTAACAGGCAGACAGAGGTACTTTCAAATATATAATACGTATTAGCATGACGGATGTAAAAAAAATGCATGTGTGACTGTCAGTCAGCACTTCCAATATTGTAAATCAATAAGTGCAAAGTACTTTTCTGTCAGTAAAATCGTAGGCGAATGCGTTCAACTGTGAAATTCACGTTTACATGGATCGGCAGACCTATTACGTACGTGCTTCTGACAAAGTTTATACCACTCATTCGTTTTTGCTTTGAATGTGAAATTTTAGTAGGCTTTGCCTGGCTTTAGTCATAGCATACGAACTTTACAATAACTAGCTTTGCAAAAATGCCTCAGTTTTTTTCGTTTTTCTTCTGAACCCTTCCTAAAATGAGACCTTTATTTTCAGTTATTTTTTGCAATCCTTTGCTCAAGCTATTTCCGCAGTTGTAAAAAGTCTTTGTGGCTCCATAAAAGCTGAATTGCTGTGCTTTTTTACGAATGATCTTGTGATATTAATTTAGACCCGTTTTTATGATAAATTTACCGTTGGGTTAAAAAACGCAAAAACCCATATTTGTACATAGTTATTTAAATTGTTGCGATTTTCCTTTCTTTTTTGTGTAATTGCATTCTTTTGTAGTAACTTTATATGATTCAATGTACTAGGCATAACGATTTGGAGATATCTGTAATGTTATGATCTTGTTTAAATAAATAAATTTGTGAACTTTAGTTTACTAAGGTTTTTGGAAATGTCAGATCGATGAGGAGTTTTTAGATTCCATTTATTATGGTGTACCGAGTTGAGTTGGATTCAGGCCTTCTCCCGCAACTACCACGGAAAACAAATCCATACTATCGACACTTAATATTATAAATTCAAAAGTAACTCTTGTCTGTCAGTTATCTATTCGCACCTAAACAGCTGAACGGATCTCAATAAAATTTGGCAGAGCAGTAGACGGTATCACGGGACGCACATAGGGTACTTTTTATCCCGGTGAAGTGCGTACGAAACCGCGGGCGGACGCTTGTTAGAATATATTTTCTGTGCTCAAATTATTTTATTCATTAATAATGGCCGTTTCCAATACACTGCTGGACATAGGTTTCTGTTTGTGTCTTATGCATGCAACCCACGGTTAACGCATGTCATCTAACAAGCGTGTCAGAGGACGTCCTCTGTTTTTAAGCTCCAGTCTTGCTCCACCTATCAACGTTTTGGATCACCTGTCACCACTCCAGCCGACAACGGTGCAGTCCTACTCCAGTTAAACCTATAATATCCGCTCGCTAACGTCATGGACTTTAGTCCGTTTGCAGATGTCAGAACTTAGTTTAATATATGTAAACTAGAGAGAAAAGTCTATTAACACTCGGAATTGCAGGAACCGCCTATCGTTCCGGTAGTTGTGCCGACTCCATTCCTGTCGCACCGTAGAGGCAAGACTGGGCAGTGAATGCCTTAAAGATTTTTGAGCACCGATTTAGGAAGGTACTTTAAATGAAAACAATCAAGTGGTCCCTATTTCCTAGACTTCTCTGATAATTTTCTCCTTTCATATTTCAAAGTTCGTGCGACTTACAATTTACAGCACGGATACGCTTTCACAAAATGCTGGCTGATAAAAACTGCCATTGAATTTTTGAATGAGCTCGTTATCAGTAAATTCAATTATGTCGTGCCGAAACGAACCCATTATTTCGAAGTCCATTGAAAGTGTAAACATAAAAGACAAGATAATGTCGTAGCGGTGAAGGCTATTTTTATTTTATCGAGCCCTTATACAATTTTACCCGCAAGATCGGGCTCTTTGGCAGGTGTCAGCGTACCGACAACCAAGATTGTAACCACAATTTTGCTTTAGGTAACTTTAGTTATACAGGGTTATTGGTAAATTAGTAACACTACGTGAACTGCAGGTCCTGCCCGTCATCACAAACACGTTCGTGAAGACGCCAGGTTTAAATTCATCAAAAAAAATATAAATCACCTCTGATACTAAATGAAAAAACATCTTTGTCTGGAATCCAACGAGTTACTTAAGACCGATCTTCCACTCTCATACCTCTTGTTAATTCAGGGCAGAGCTGTTTTTAAGTTGAGTTCAAATAAAACCTCTTTTACCCCAACCTCAAATTAGCTAAGTTTAGTTTTGGTGACATCTAAGTTGACAACCTTACAGCCGGTTTTTCATCCGCTTGTCACGTCGCTCGGGAGTTTGTCAACAATTTGTCATTTGCTAACCCCGGCTCTCGTCAACGAACGATGTTTTTAAACTATTGTCAAAAATAACAAGCAGATTAAAAACGAAAAATAAAACGTCAAGTGCGAGTCAGACTCGTACAAAGAGGGTTCCGTATAATTGTATAATTTAAAAGACCTTGTGATTACCAAATATCATTATTCTAGGTCAACGGGAAGTACCCTATAGGTTTTAGGTCAATATCGAGAATCAAACATTTTTTTGATAATTATCAACGGTTTTCGAATTTTTTCCTTTACTGGTGCTAAAAGAGCAATTGTGACCTTGGCAATTTTCATGATTCTGTGTCAACGGGAAGTACTCTGTAGGTTTTGTGTGCATGGAAAATTCAAATAAATTGGGCATAAACGGCTGTAACTTTTGATTGCGTTGACTTAGAAGGTTCATTTATATTGTAGCTCCAAGAGGTTACGAACTTGAGTATATGATGTGAATTTCAACTCGATACCTCCACGCTTTTCTGAGAAAAGAGGGTGGACAGACGGACAGACGGACCGACGGACAACAAAGCGATCCTATAAGGGTTCCTTTTTTCCTTTTGAGGTAGGTACCTATGGAATCCTAAAAATTAAAAGATACTTTAAAATATATTTATTTGCTGTTAGATGCGGATAAAGTTATTAAACTTACTTTTAAAGGCCGATGTTACTAATATATCCCTGCAGTACCTGCCTACCATCCTAAAGGGTTCAAAATCTCAGTCTTAACCTGACTTCATTCAATGCGAGAATGTAGACTACATATTTTTATGAAACCAGTTGACTGCTATTTTTTCAGTCTTGCGCGATAAAACCCAAAACTTACACCGACGGACCTTCGAAAATTCAGACATGCATAAAATATGAATACGAGTACATTCGGGGAAGTTTTTATTAAAAACCGAGAGAGGGGACAACTCCCAGGCGATGTGACGAATGTCTGCAGAACTCGTTCAAAATTCATATTCAAGTTTAGGCCGTAATTGATCGGAAAAAATGAGAAACGAGAGGAATTTCAACTTTGTTACAAAGACTGAACGTGTATTACGCAATTTATGAGACACGTCCTTGTTGATTCTAAGTTTATATATTCTGTGGCAAGTTTTGGGGCTATGCTAATACATCCTCCTCTATTAAAACCTCATAATAGTGCTAACTATCCCAGGCAAGCGAACAAAGTGGCTTCAGGTAAAGCGGCGCGGAAGTTTTGATTACATCTTGTGCGGGATATCGCTTATTGAATTATTCAACCCGGGAAGTGTTCAGAGTAGCTTCATTTTGAATTACTCAGTGGAACTAAGGGTGCATGTTTAAAAAAGCAGGCAGCTTGAGTCCAAGGAGGTTTTAAATGCTTCGTAACTCGTTTCAAACGTCATTCCTCGTTCAAACGTGTCATGTCATTCATTCGTTTCGTTCCATTGAAACAAATTATTCAAATTAAAACTTCGTACGCCACACAAACGAAAAAATATGAATAAACGTAGAACAGGGTTGCCAGCTCGCAAACACCTATAAAACAAAAATAATTACTGAACCTAAATTTTTTTACGATATTTCAGTCTTTATGAAAATAACACCATGTTATACTTAACTTTATCATAAATAAATAATGCTGGACAATTCACTCAGCATCATCTAGCCCCAAGCTAAGCAGAGCTTGTGTTATGGGTACTAAGTAACTACTAGACAGTACAATACAAAGATAGATATTTTTTAGGGTTCCGTACCCAAAGGGTTAAAACGGGACCCTATTACTAAGACTTCGCTGTCCGTCTGTCCGTCTGTCACCAGGCTGTATCTCATGAACCGTGATAGTTAGACAGTTGAAATTTTCACAGATGATGTATTTCTGTTGCCGCTATAACAACAAATACTAAAAAAACAGAATAAAACAAATATTTATGGGGGCTCCAATACAACAAACGTGATTTTTTTGCCGTTTTTATAGATAATGGTGCGCGAGTCCAACTCGCCGGTTTTATTTATCTATCATCTCATATAGGTTAGGGTTCAATGGTTAAGATTACAAATTGCGACGCTATAAGTTCTGGCGCAGCGCCAACGACAGCGGACGAGTGGCGGCCACCGGGACAATCGCTGCTACATGTTGAGAATTACACTCAACCAGAGGGGCTGGACTCAGGACTATCAAGGAAACCACAGTTTATGGTGGCTACGACGCGAATCACCATGTTTGCCCTCAAACAGATGGGCTGGACTCAAGGCCAATGTCAACTGGGAGACCACTGAAACACCCCTGACAATACATTTATGAGAAGGAATGTAAGTTTCTTCTTGGCTTTGCTGATTGAAATATGTGTATATTCAAATCTACTACATTCAAGGAAATGTCAGCCGAAAGTGCCGAAAAAATCGACCGCCCCCGACGACGGGACAAATCACGGTTTTCATAATGCGAATGGCCATTTTTACAAGTGAAAGCAATTGAATAAAATTATACTGCACATTTTTCCACTTACTGGAACTGGCGCCGCTGTTATTTTCGTTATTGAATGAAGATTACGGAGCTCTTCGATGTCCCTTAATTCCTCTCTGATCTAAGCACAACTAGGACAAAGAAATAACGTGAACAACATGGTACCTACGGGTATTGTGTTTTTTTAGTAGATGAGTACTTGTATCTAATCTAGGCACTAACTTTTTGTTGCTGACTCTGACTAAAAACTAGATTATTTGGCATGTTTTAAAGAACTATAAACCGATTTCAAATTCCTGAATAACGAAATGGGTTTGGAAGTAATTCAATCTGTTCCTCGAAAGATTTCCCTTTACCTCGTACTAAATTAGTACATTTAAGGCAACGCGGTGGGCAAAAGCTAGCAAAATACAAATGGAGTGTCAGGTCCAGTAAACTAATCCCATCTAAGATCCCCTTCGAACACGCTGCAAAGAGATGCAATATCGACCAATCAGGTTGCTAGTACTGCCCACGTGAGTGGCCTGCTGCTACTTGCTGAGTTTGTATGCACACAGCTGATTGGTATTGACTTGGGTTAGTAACTCCACAGAGTTAGCCTTACCGGCTTTAAAGTTAGGGCTTCAATCAGGGAGCACCTAGTTAGGTCTAAACTTCGGCTCTACATTCGACGGTTGGATATTTAAGTACCTTCCTACCTGTAAGAGGGCAACATTTTGTCGAGTCGCGCTGAATTATGATAAAGTTTGTCTTGTTCTTTTTTTGCCGTGGTTACGGGAATATTTCACTGTGGATTTACGTACAGATTTCTCCTTTTCACTAGCAACACAAGCTGAATTTTTCAAAGGAGATTTTTTGTATAATTAATCTTACCTTCTTCACTATTGAAGGTACACATACTCGTAAGTCATTTAAATAAATAAATCACATTTATTTCAGACACATCACAACACAGTCCATATAACGAGTTGCATACAAAGACAAAGAGAAAAACACATAATACAATAAAACACTAAACACTAACAACCAACGTGAACTTTCGTCCAGTGCTGCATAAAAGGGGAGGCTGTATCCAGCCTTCCTGCAATGACCTGCAGGCGTTGTTGTTGGCGCTAAGGTTTGCGATACGTCATTCGGTAGCAAATGTCCTTTTAGTAGGTACGTCCCAAATTAAGATTTTCTTATAATATTTACTCGTAGTGTACTGAACACACAAAAGTCGGTCACAGCCCGGCGGACTTGTGAGTGCATGAACGAATATTGTAGGTCGCCGACAGTGTTTTGTCAACGGCCCATCGACTTTCGTTAGTGGACTCCATTAGTATGACAAGGTTGTAAAGTATTCTATACAGCCGACTAAAAGAGGACTATAACACAGCAAAGGTATGCTCAAGACAGTTTTTTTCCCGGGAACAAACTGAACTTGAGTGAAACCATGCGAAACACAATTAATCCAGCTCCAAGCTCCATTACTACAAGCGGATTGAATAACTTTAATTGCAGTTTATCTAAAAGCTCCGCGCAGTCAATTGGGCTGTTGGATGTTGGAACCTCATTCATGTTCAACAAGAACCGCTTGGTCATCGCTCGTAAAGATATCACAGTGGTGCAACGCTTCGGATTCCAGATCACACTATAACACTAATCTTATTAATGCGAAAGTTTGGATGTTTAAATTTTTGAACGGATCAGCGTTCAGTAGTTTTGGCATGAAGAGGTAACACACCATACAAACATCCGAACTTTAGCATTTATAATGATTTTTTTAGGGAACGCCAACAGCGTATACATAGAGCATTCTTATTGTAATGTAGCGTAGAAAAAAGAAGAAGCGGAAGGACATGGCGGGCCGCAGGCAACGAACTAAAACATAAAAAAGGATTGTACAATATTGTAAGAAAATTAATAAAAGTGTTGTTAGATAAACAAGCCTATTATTAACAAATGATACACTTATAGGTAGGTAGACTTATTTAGACAGGTTCTAATATAATACGCTAATAACAGGCGGGCACAACATTGATTTCAGTTTGATAAGTACGCTTTTGGTCGAACTAGTATTTGTGTTACTAATTCGACCAAAAGCCCATCCAATCAAACTTTTATATTTATAATATTAATGTGTTGTCTTTATTTTAATGTTTCAGTTACATCGTTCCTTGACTAGTCTCTCTCTCTACCGTGGCATGGCTATTTCTAAAGCAGGTATCTGCAGGCTGTACCAATTTTAGGAACAATCTGCTTTGTAATCGCGCTTTGTTTGTGCAACTCGAATCGAGTTGCTCTCTTTGCAAAAAGGCCCGCAATACATCGGACCTTTTTAAAGACCAAAGCTCGATTTCCGCGCAACTTTTCTGCACTTTCTAATTAAAATTTTAGCTTTGAGCACAATATAAACTTTTTTTGTTCTTTTAAGAGTGTTGTTGTCTTGCCAACCAAGGGAGTTGTTGAAGAACATTTAGCCGCCTGTAAGAACGGTAAACCTACACTATGCTTCCAAATTAAATAAATGAAATAAGAAGTTTGTTTTACACGACCATCTATCAAGATATCCACCGGAGGAGGCGGCCGATACCTGATCTAAGTACACGAAACATGACCTACATCACATGCTTTTATAAGGAAAACTAAGCTAAAAATGTATACATGTGATATAAAATAATAAAACGTCAAGTGCAAGTTGAACTCGCACAACGAGAGTTCTGTATGATTTTAAGATCTTGTTTCTTTATCATGATTCTAGGTCAACGGTAAGTACCCTATAGGTTTAGTGTGCATGTGACAAGATTAGAAATATAAAAAAAATTGGGCATAAGCGGCTGTAACTGATCGCGTTGATTTAGAAGATTAATATCAGGGCTCAAGAAGCTACGGACTTGTTAATTTAAACTCAATACCTCCGTGCGTTCTTGAAAAAAGACGGTTATCAGACGGACAACCAAGTGATCCTATAAGGGGTCCTTTTTTACTTTTGAGGTATGGAACCCTAAAAAACAAAATTGTATACACAAGTTAGCTTAGAAACGATACTATCTTCGAACTTTGAATATAATATATCACAATTTTAACACATTAATATTGTAAAGTCGTAAGTTATATGTTTGTCCTAAGGGTACGCCAGAACTGCTGAGCCATTTTTACAAACATCATAATCGGATATAAAAGAATGAATGAACACTTTATTGTAGTGTGTTGTCTTTGTTAAGTAAAAGGCAATTTGTTATCGCGGAGAGCGATTTCTCCCAGGCAACCTTGATAAAAATCATTTTTCATAAATAAGAAGGCTTTATATTCTTCAGAAACAAAACGTGCTACCCAGATATACTCGAGTTTCCTCCTTGTAGACGACAATATGCATAATTAAAAAGGTTGCTCGGCGCAAAACATGTTTACGAAGCCATCTCATTATGAGCTAACGTATTCTCCCCCCTTGATGTCAGGTAAAATTAATTCGTAGGTACCTCTTAAGAGATACCCTACCGGCCCTCAAGGGCCCGGAAATTTATACGCAACATTGCCTATTCTAAAAGGTCTCTACAAAATAAATTGAGAGTCGTACATTATCGCTAAGGAAAAGCATAAAGAATCGGTACTGTGTGCCGTCAATTGAAACAGTTCGTCGCGCTTCGATCACCATGCCGGATGAAAATGCAGAACGTTTATACTTATTTCGTATTGGCAATAACTCTGTGTGGATTATTCGATAAAGGAGGTTAAACACGAGTGAAAACTCCGCCCTATCTAAAACTTCTTTTAATAAACAACTGAACGAGAACTCTTTTGTACGAGAAGCCTCATAGTTTGTATTAGACTCCATTTTCAAACTTGTCTTCAATTTTTAATTTGATTATACTTGTTTTATTCAAAGTTGGCGAGTTATTTGGTTTGAAAATAGAATTCTATTTTCTTCTTTCAAACAAGTCGTTGTTTGAAGACTTTATGCTATCTACGAACAAGCCTTTTTTACATGGAGGTCTGTGCTTTTCCATGTGAGCGTACATGTTGCCTTGGGGCATTGCAATTCCACAAAAAGCCTGAAGCTACGGCCGCAATGCAGGATGGTAGGTAGGTGGTTTTTGTTGGTTGCTTCGATATTAGCTTAGCGGGTTGCTTCAATAGTAGACCTAGGCTTAGAGATTTTTTCTCAGCCTCTCCCATCCCACTGCAAATCATTACACTTCAGAGCTAAAAAATATTAAACAGACCTCATCGTCTCCCTACATCTAGGCGACTAACTAAGCTAGACTTTTTCGATGTAAGCGGTCCCATACATATTCTTCACACTTTGATTTTTTCATCTTCCATCTTGCAGTGCGGTCGTCGCCCGACTGAATATCTAAAGGTGCTTTGTAAAGCGAGTTACGTGAGTTATAACTGCATTCTATGCGAGCCAGGTGTCCGCGCCAATTTGTCGACGAGCCATACGTATGAACGTAGTCAGACATAGTCAAAGGTTCTTGGTAGTATCATACAAGATACGGGCATACATTTTGAAGAGTTTACTATAGAACCGTGTACCGTTTTTCTTGGAAAAGCTCTCGAGGTTCCTAAAGAGCTGATTACATCGAGATCATATAGAAGTTTTTTAGAGGCTAACAGTAAAAATCATTTATTGTTCTCTCGATTACCTATTGTGTGTGTGCCAATAAATGTATTTTCTTTCTTTCTTTCTCGACACAATGAACTTAAATTAAAAAAAATAACAAAAATAGTAGGTATAACTATAAAAGCAACATTGCGCGAGAATGGTGCCTGCGTTAGGTTTGTAAAAAAACCGTGTTACAGGTCACCAGGCTCCCACTCCGCGGCATAAGTGCTGTTATTACATGATATATTTTAGTAGTAACAGTATTACTATCAGTGCACAAAGGTACCTTCGAAATTTTTTCGTAAACTAGAATTTTTTTTGACATAATCACCGTGGCGCTTTCGTGGAGCCCCGAAGCACTTTTGTAGAGCCCCGTAGCACTTTTGTAGAGCCTCGTAGCACGTTCGTAGATACCTGCAGCACTTTCGTAGAGCCCCGTAGCACTTTTGTAGAGCCCCGTAGCACGTTCGTAGATACCTGCAGCACTTTCGTAGAGCCCCGTAGCACGTTCGTAGATACCTGCAGCACTTTCGTAGAGCCCCGTAGCACTTTTGTAGAGCTCTCTAGCAATTTCGTAGAGACACGTAGCACTTTCGTTGAGCCCCGTAGCACTTTTGTAGAGCCCCGTAGCACGTTCGTAGAGCCCCATAGCAATTTCGTAGAGAGACCTGTAGTACCTTTGTAGAGCCCTGTAGCACGTTCGTAGAGACCTGAATTACTTTCATAGAAATGAAATAAGTTCCCAAAAATTTTCGGTTTCGGCGGGACTCGAACCCGCGCCTCACCCTCAGTACGGGTGTGCTCTAACCAACTAAGCCACGAAACCCTAGTCGGTTCAACCGAAAATCTTTGGGACCTCTTTCGGACTACAGCGCCGGTGGCTCCACCTACAGGGGTCCTGCATACAGTTCAACATTCGTCATCATTATTGTCCTCGTCATAATCAGCCTATATTAGTCCACTGCTGGACGTAGGCCTCCCCTAATGACCGCCATAGCGCCCTGTCTTCAGCTTGCCGCATCCAGCTTCTACCTGCAGTTCGCAGATCGTCGTCCCACCTAGTCGGAGGGTATCCTACATTACGTTTACCGAGTCACAATCTCCACTCAAGAACACGTTTACCCCAGCGGTTGTTGTTTCTTCTCGAGATATGGCCAGCCCACTGCCACTGCAGCTTGCTAATTCTTTGAGCTGTACCGGTAACCTTGTGCCATATACTATACATATGTTATGTTGTGTTATTAATACACTTGGTGCACTCACCATAGGCTAACCTAACTGTATAAATAAATAAACACTTCAACATTCGTGTCTCTGTCAATTTTGCAGCCAAGAACAAAACTAAGTTATAACAACTAATAACTTTTACTAATAATATCAACCAATAACTAAATGCTAATAAAGGCGTATCTTCTACGGCCGAATAGAGCCTGTGACGCAGGCAGCAGCTGCACATCGCCCTTATTAACGTTGACCCCCGTTATAAATGAACCGCGTAGACGTAAATACCGTTGATTTAACGGCTCGGCTCCCCGCACACTCACTAATCCATAACGGGAGAAACAGAGGGATTTGTTAAGGTTGAGATGTTTATAGAAATGAACAACGAAAACTAAACAATTTAAATATTGTTTCAATTGTGGTTCTAATTTGTTTTTTATATTTAATTGTAATTTTCTTTCTAAATACGGGTATAGATTAAAAAAGGTAAGTGTAGTTTTTTATTTCCGCCTGTTCGATTTTTGAAAACCTAATTTGTATTGTTAAATCATTTGTTTAATTTTCATTGTTCAATTTTTCATTGTTAAATTAATCTGAATAAAATAAAATAAAGAATTATAGAATATTAAGGGACAAAGAAACTGTTTAAAACTGTTAATTACAAGTTAAAAATCTAATTGATTTTTTTTATAACAAGTAAAATAAAGTTAAATTTATTACAAGTTAGAAACTGTTAATATAGAATTAAATTAAGGGATAGTAGAATGTAAACATGTGCCTGTCGATGTCACTTAAGAAGGTTTACTTACATACATAGGTACAGATTTAAAGCAGTCGCCGAAAAAGTCTATCTTAAAACGACATAGTAGGTATTGAAGGGCAGAAAACAAGTATAAAAAAAACGTTTTTTTAAGTCTTCAACATCGAGCACATATCCAGTAGAGTTGAAATGTCTGATAATTTATAATTTGTCTGGGAATTATGGTCAAACACCAAAAATCAAACCCAAACACGTCGATCATAGAGGTAAAACACGCTCACTGAACAATTCTCTTGATTTCGAAGATAAAAACGAATCTATGTATGTGTGAGTTGACAAACATCATTACAACTTCAGTCCTTTCACGAATAGGAAAATGAGACTCATTTATCGCATTTTTCCAACGTTTGTGTTTTCTACCATTCTAAGCCTTTTTCGTGGAAGACATCAATAGTTCTCGATTACGTTTATCGAATGTTTTTTGTATAAGGCCTCTGAACTTTTGTAGTCTGAACCTACTTTACGTTATTGTCAAAGCAAAAATCACTAACAAATATCTCAGCTACCTACGAACTCCTGCACTGCACTCATATACTTAGTCTAAGTATACCTAGCTAAGTGTCGTGAAAAGTGTCGGGCATAACTCACGCTCCGCGGAGAGCCGTTGTTCACCCTTCACTTATTCAGTCAAGCTTTTTGTGGGATTGCGCCGCCTGCAACGTGTGCCACTTTCAACGCCCGGCTGAAAGGAAAGACGCTGGGCTTGCATGTTTCTTTGTGTCGACACCTGGGAATAATGATCAAGGAAAATCCACTGTCCCACCGCCACGCACGGAGAGACTACGCACGCGTGTGTCTAGCTTCGCTTTGCATGAAAATATATGTGATAACGTCCACTGCAATCCACGAACACGCTACGCACGAATACGAGATAAATGACGTCATTGCTACACGCGTGGCCTGCTTGAATATGGCACCCACGCAGTTCAACGCTAAGCTCGTGACACAAGCTATGCACGCCCACGCGGTACACGTAAACTGGTAATGTGCACTCATGTTGTCACCAATGCGCTGCGTGGCCGTGCACAGCGTGCGTGTATACTGTGTGCTGCAGTGGAAATGTAGACCCACGTTGTCAAACGAATGAACCCACGCAGCTAAAATGCGCCGCATGGCCGTGCACAGCGTGCGTGGTGGTGGGACAGTGGCTTCAAAGTCCATCAAAATGGCGCATATTAGAAGATGCAGTAGGTAGGTAGGATAGGCTGAATTGCCTGATATATAAATACAATATTTTGCCTTTGAGGTTACGTGTTTCTAGCGCTGATTATTTTATTTATTTATTTTATTTTAAAAACGTTGTCAAGGTAATCTGTTGTCAAGGTGATCCACAGGGAATAAAATTGAGAGTACGTAGCTTTTTATTTTCTACTTAACTTTTAATATTTTTATTTCATAGCCAAACGTCACTATAATAATCAAAAAATCTTTAAATTTTTCAACGTACCTACTTAAGCGGAGCCTAATTTGAACGAAGTAGATACCTACTAATTACATACATACAAAATACTCTATACTCTGAGCGTCTGGTCGAAGCGACGCGTGACCCGAGAGCTGGTGAATATCTAGCGCAGCGCATCAGCATTGCCATACATCGGGGCAATGCAGCTAGCGTCTTGGGCACGCTTCCGACTGGTATTGATATGGATCAGTTGAGCTACCTGTAGATTGTTACAAAATACTCTATACATATTATAAGGCTTATGCCTGACTCGTCGATGACTACAGCAAAATTTTTATTGTAATCTAGAATAC
Organism: Eupithecia exiguata; assembly: GCA_947086465.1. Lineage (NCBI taxonomy): Eukaryota > Metazoa > Arthropoda > Insecta > Lepidoptera > Geometridae > Eupithecia > Eupithecia exiguata. The sequence continues at coordinate 5,485,789 of OX352246.1, forward strand.
AGCCCTTAGTAGAATCACAAGTTGATTTTCTTTTCCAACCCTTATCATAAATAAATAATACTGGACAATTCACACAGCTTCATCTAGCCCCAAGCTAAGCAGAGCTTGTGTTATGGGTACTAGATGATTGATACAATACAATTCGTATTATGTATAGATAGATAATTTTATTATAAATAGAATATACCTAGAACACCCGGGAAAAATATTTGCAGATCGTACAAACATCTGTCCCAAGGCGGGAATCGAACCCGCAAGCTCCTGCGTCGAAGGCGGACTGCTGCCCGCCGCGCCACAAAGGTCGTCGATTATTAATACGTACGTTCAACCAATGTTTAACATTGGTTGAACGTACGTAATATTTGCCTACGTGCACGGGCACCTCGCTCATGACTTTGGAACCGAGAAGGGAATTATGTGGCGTCCGTGTTTGTTTTCACTAGTCAACACAGTTCCACGGAATTGAAGTCAGTCAAACCACTGAACACTAATACATTTCACAGAGATTTAAACAGAATCGGTTCGATAAAAGCTTTTCATGTATCCCATATTCGGGTCAATAGATATAGTCTATGACAAATAAAGTGGCTTTCTATTGGTAAACTAATTTTCAAAATCATTTCAGTAGATCCAGTGATTACCCACACAACCCTAAAAACTCACAAAATTTACCTCTTTATAATATTCGTATAGATTAAGAGGTTTGCAAACAGTTGCAACCTCTCAGTTCATTAGGTAGGTACCTTCCAAATTTGAAGTTAGGTAAATTTGGAAAGATTTGCTTTTAATAATTCCCTGAATTAGGTATAACTCTGTTCGTTATTCAAATTTGTGCGTAAACAGACAAACTCCAAAATGATTGTTTTCCCGCCAAATTACGTTTATTTCTTTCTTTTTCTTTCGGAGAAGGATGGCTCAAATTGCCAAAGGAAAACGGGAAGTTAGGCCTCGGCGGACAAACAAAAATGGAGCATTCTATTTCAAAGGCAGGAAGATATTGAAATACTTTTATGTCGTTAGGTTGTTTAACGTGAAACAACACATTCCGGCTCGTGCACATCGCGAAGTTATTTCATTACGTAGAATGGGCTAAAAATAAGAATATAAACTAGCAAAACCTTTTATGGGTTTTTAATTTTATATTATTTTAGCCTGTATAAGCCCATAGCTGGGACGACACGTGATGCTGGGATCTGCCTCCCTATTCCGCTTTTACAACAGGGCAACATTACGTACCCCTTTGAAAAGTGTCTCGATTAGATTCTTTAGTGCTAATGAATGAACCATTAAAAAAATGAAATGTTTCTTCAATCGATAAGTGCCTTAAAAATGCATTTAAAATTTTCATTTTCAAGTTGCGCGCGTAATTTAACGAAATCGCTGTACCTACGCAGTTATACGCCATATTGCTCTGTGGTCATGACGTCAGCTGGCTGCGTGGTACCTGAACAAATGCGCTGATGTTGCTGATGACAGTTGATACTTTTTAGTTTGCCTACGCAGCCGTATGACATAATAACATTACGCCTATTACTTCATGGTGTTTAAATACAGATATAAAAAAAGAACTTTGAACTGAATTTTAAAATTTATTTTTTTATTTTCATGAACTAAAACTAACTTTCTTTTGAAATTCTTCGTTTTTTTTTTTAAATCGTCAGGCAAGACATTCGTCCGCTTGCATAAAGACACGTTTAAGGTACTTTTTGGTGTTCCATTTACAAAGAATGTACATTTCATTTGAATTTATTTTTGAATTTGGAACTGAAAGTGCCTTTTTGGTCATTGTTGGATGTTTTGTATGGTGATTCTTCATCCATTGTAGAATGCATAAGTAGGTACTAACTTTGCGTTGCGCTTAACGAAGAAACAAAAAAGTTGGTATCAATCAGCGCAAAATCTCTGGAAATTTAACTGAAGATGAACTTGGCTTATTTAATTGAAAATGCCATCCAGCGAAACTTAATTTAATGATACGCAAATGGGACAGAATGGCAAAGAAATAATCAATATGATTACATTTATCTGTTGCGCATCACATGAAATATGGTATTATAAGACTAACAACAAATTCGTGAAGTAGAGAAGTGAAATCGGTGTGAAATATTTACTGAAGGTAAGTTTTGATTGTTCTATTTTCTCACAGTCGAAGCAAAAAGTATTGTTTTTCACGCGGGACAAAACCACCCATTATAACTCCGTCTTGTCATCCTCCCTCGCTACGTTCGGTAGTATAAACAACCTCGTCTATAATGAAGTGGTTTAGTCCCTTATTACTATTTTATGTAAGCAGCTAGCTTGCGACAACAGTCAACTCGAAGTTGACTGTTGTCGCAATTTTTGCTCTGTTTGCATAGCGCCTAACCTTCACAAACACTGATTTATATCAACTAATATACCGTAACCTTATCACAAGAAAACATTTTCCCTTTCTTACACACATTTTTAACCTTGTCCCGTACGAGACTTGATTCCATAAATGATTTGGCGGCTAAATTTAAGCACCAGTAGTTTTCGATAGCGTTATCACAGTAATGGCCAGCTCAAGCGGAGAATTGTTCCCGCCTGTCACCGTGAAGGAAGCAAGGGTCGAAAGGGGTAGCCATCGGAAAACGCTCGCAATATATCAGGACGGATCATGGAGTAATGAGAAGGACTGGGTTTTCGTAGAAACGGAAGCTTGTCACATAATCATGGTACCCATAAGCTCTGCTTAGCTTGAAGCTAGATGGCGCTGTCTCAGTTTCTGATTTTGATATTGCATCTGCTTACGACAACGTCCTTCTTCCGGTTCTCAGGAGAAAACTCGTCCAGCTGAGAGTCCCTGAGAAGTTGGTCCGTTTTATCTGTAACATGCTAATGGAAAGATCAGTCATCATTAAATCCTCCGTTGGTCTTCTACCTCCAAGAACAGTCTGGAGAGGCTTACCCCAGGGGTCTGTCCTCAGTCCTCTGTTGTACAGTCTGTACACTTACGACCTGGAACTGTCTGTTAACTCATTCAGCAATGTTCTCCAATATGCTGATGATATCGCCCTATATAACTCTAGCTCCACTATTGAAGATGCTGTAACTTGCCTTAACTCTGCTCTTTCGTACCTTGGCGACTGGTTAACCAACCATGGTCTTTCTCTTTCTGCCTCTAAAAGCTCTGTGGTCATATTTACAAAAAAAAGGGTTATTCCATCGGTTGATGTATATATTGAACAGGAGACCATCCCCCAGTCAAATAATGTTAAGTTTCTAGGTGTTACACTGGACTCCAGGATGTCTGGTACCCCTCACTGTGCAGCAATAGTTGAAAAGTGTGAAAGGAACCTAAACACTCTTCGTTCACTTTCAGGGGTATGGTGGGGCTCTCATCCGTACTCTCAAAAATTATTGTATAACGCCATAGTCCGGAGTCACTTTGATTATGGTTTGTTCCTCCTAAATCTGTGTAATAAATCTAGTTTAGATAAAATCAATAAAATTCAGTCCAAATGTTTACGAATAATATTAGGAGCCATGAAATCTTCTCCCATAAATGCTATGCAAGTGGAAAGTGGCGAACCACCCTTACACTTGCGTGGACAATGCCTCTCTGATAGGTTTATTTTTAAAGTAGTTGAAAATTCTAATCACCCTCTCCTCCCTAAGTTGAATCAACTGCTTGAATTATTTAGATACTACGACAAGAAGCCTTGTATACTCCACAGCTTTATAAGATTTTCACAACTCCCTGACCCTATTGCCCAGTATTCCTTAAATCCTCTTTATCAGACTCCCTATGATGTCTTGGTCCACAAACCAAACATAATTTTAGATTTCGGAATAGATAAGAACTGCCCTGATGCTTGTAGAATATTCAATGCGGAAGTTGCTTTAAAATACCCTAGGTGGCACCTAATTTTCACCGATGCCTCTAAACTATCTCCGGATGGGGAGGTTGGCGCCGCAGTGTGGATCCCCTTTACTTGTATAAGCCTTAGCTTTAAGTGTCCCTCCACATCATCAGTTTTTACTGGGGAAGCCGTCGCACTCCTTGAAGCCATACTTTTTGTTAAATCCCACAATCTAAATAACTCTATAATTTTCACCGACTCTAGAAGTTGCCTCCAGTCCATCCTATCTAATCCCTTTAAACATGTATCTCGCTTTCCCATAATCATGCAAATTAAAAAATCTCTATATGAATGTCATCAAGATGGCATCAATATCATTCTTGCCTGGATCCCTGGCCATTCAGGAATTCCAGGTAATGAGGCAGCTGATAACCTTGCAAAATCTGCTATTCAACTTGGTTCCCGTGAACATTTCAAAACCTTTTCCCATGATCTCTGTCTTCTCCCCAAAAAGCTGCTTGATAAATCCTGGACAGATAATTGGAACTCATCCAAGCAAATCAAAGGCAAGCGTTATGCTGATATACAGCCAGAGATACCCTCAGTACCCTGGTTCTCTAAATTCCACAAGGCAAATAAATTTACTACTTCTACTTTATGTAGGTTAAGGCTGGGTGCCTGCTGTTCTCCAGTTTTTTTGGCCAAACTTAGGATTAGGGATCATTCTATGTGTGAGTGTGGCTTGGAAGAAGGAACCATTGACCACATATTTTTCAATTGCTCTAAACTAAATTTTTCCCTATATGATGTACTCCCTCCTGATATCCCGCGTCCTACCTCCATTAAATGTTTACTATCCCATATATTTTCCCCTCATATAAACTTTTTACTATGTAAATTTATAAACTCTAATAAGATTAAACTGTAAATATTAGCACTAACTTTCTGTTACAATTTGTACAGTTCCTGCTTCATTAACCTTTTGTAGTGTGCATGCATCCCTAATTTTGTGTTGTCGTTATAGTTATAAGATCAATGGTACTATTCAAAAAGTTTCTTTTTTGCATGAATTCTAATGAACATTTTATTTTATTTTATGTTTCTCTCTACTAAAGTTTACGACTCTTTTGACATGGACATTGGCAGAGTTGTGGCAGCAAAGCACAGCGAGCCATAAATAAGAAGAAGTAGAAGTAGTAGAAGTCTCAGTTTCATTCATTTTTTTTCTCTTAAGCACGTTACTTATATACACGATTTTTTCAATGATAAACTTTAGTAGGTACCTAAATAATAAGTTATTGCACGTCATTCTCTTCTTCTTCTCGTCTTCTATTTTTGCATGCCGATTGACGGTCAAGCATGTTGATCCATAAAATATATTTACTTATTACCTTACATAACACATACCTATTTGGCAAATAAAAAATCTTTATCTTTATTGCACTTAAGAAAGTCTTAATCGTAAATTATATTATAAGGTTCAAAATATGTTGTAACAAACAAAAGGAGTGTGGTCTATGTGATATCGTGCCAAAAATTGTGATAAGCCTTTATGTCGTAGTAGGCTCTCTCAGTGAGGTGCTTTTTTATGGTGGTCCTAAATGCCTTTTCGCCAAGATTGGTAATATTGGCTGGCAATACATTATAAAATCTAACACTGTTTACTAAAAAAGATTTGCTAACTTTCGCTGTCTCGATTCTTCCCGTGCCTTCGCACGTTATGTTTCTGGTTATTTCTAACGCATGGGAACTGATTTATGGGATTAAAAGTATGTCTATGTTATATTCCAGGCCTTGAACCCGAATTTCAGCCCGATCCGTTTAGTAGTTTTGGCGTGAAGAGGTAACAAGCATCTAAACGTCCAAACATCCTAACTGTTTTCCCGCGCAATAGGTAATGAACATCCAAACATATAAGTAGGTATCCAAACTTTCTGATTTATAGAATGTGATTGAACTAAAATTTAAATAATACCGGCCTAGTGCGAGTCGGACTCGCGCACAAAGGATTCCGTACCATTATCTAGAAAAACGGCAAAAATATCACGTTTGTTGTATGGGAGCCCCCAAAAACATTTATTTTATTCTGTTTTTTAGTATTTGTTGTTATAGCGGCCACAGAAATACATCGTCTGTGAAAATTTCAACTGTCTAACTATCACGGTTCATGGGATACAACCTGGTGACAGACGGACAGACGGACAGCGAAGTCTTAGTAATTTTTTACCCTTTGGGTACGGACTACACACCTTTTTTACCCTTTGGGTACGGAACCCTAAAAAGAATTGTTAGGACACTGAATTATTAATCACAATAAATCTACTGTGTCCCACGGCTGTGCAAAGAGTTAAACGATTAAAAATGAAGAAAATTATAATTTAGGAAAACGCCTATCATCAAATGACTTTTGACGTACCGCGCAGTTCCTCTGACGCGTAGTGCATTTACACCGGATCCCTATAATATTGTCAAAAACTTTTGACAAGTCGCGGGAATGCCACCTGTTATGTATATATATAATAAAACACCATATTTCGGTAAATAACGTGTATTGAGCTTTGTAGCAATTCATAACTTCAAGCCAGAACTACCTTCACTTAGTCAACCTTATTGTAGAAATAAGGCGGACAAGTACCTGCATGTTTCATATACACAACACCACCGATGTTTGTCGCGGACATGCCGCCGGCATTCGACATGTCGCAAGATGTCTGTCTTGGCACTGTCGCCTACTCAACTCAACTCAACAGCCTATAATGGTCCACTGTTGGACGCAGACCGGGGAGGCTGATAATCGCCTTACCTATTGGTTTTATCTCATGGGGGGTAATACCCTTAATCCCCACACTGGGCACGCGGGTTGGGGATAGCAGTTCGGTGGTAGATCTATTCTGCAAAAGGCGCTGCTGCCCGCCCCCCGGTGTATGTCCTTTAGTCGCTTCTTACGACACCCATGAAAAGAGTTGGGTGGTATAAATTCTAAGCCGACAACACACGACTGTCGCCAACATCCCTATATAAAAGCGAAATTAACTCTGTATGTCTATTACGTTTCCACACCTAAACGGCGGAAAGGGTCTTAATAAAATTTAGCAGGGAGGTAAACAGTATCCCTGGGACGGACATATTAAGCTACTTGAAACCCGCGCGCGAAGTCGCTAGCAAAAGCTATAAAATAATTTGCTGATCAAACAGCCCGTGGTGGCGGCGTTTTAGCGACTTCGGTGTGTAGTCTCTATTTTAAGGACATCTCTATATTCGGAGAAGTCGAAGCACACTCCGCTACAAAACGATCAATCGCGACAAGAATCGAAATTTGCCTTTTAATGTCCCACTTTAGCTTTTACTTTGTGCGTTTTAATGAAACCATTTAAATTCAGCTTTTCTGTATTTCCCATTTTGATCCATTTGTACAGTTCCAAGGAAAACCGATGAATGTCGAAGTACTTTTTTGTAACCTTTATCCTTAACCTGCTTATTTATTTCTCAGAATTCATATAAAAAGGTATTTTCCTCTACATGAAGAAAAATCTAAAAATATATTATTGAGCAAGCCACAAGCAGTCGACCAATCTTCGTTTTAGTTCATAAAATAGAAAAATACATTTTAAATCCAATTCAAAGTTTTTAGTTTTTTTAATCTGTTATTTTAACGCCATGAAATACATTTCGCCTACTAGGCGAAATGTAATTACGTCATAACCTCCATTGTGATCCCTCATCCACGACCAGTATGACCAGCAGTGGACATATATGTGCTGATGTAGTGTACCGTACCGTATCTAAACTAAAACGAAGGAACCTACTTATTCGCAATAACGACGCTGCCTTGTTTTTAACTGACTGCGAATAAAGGAGGAAGTTCGTTGCTCGACAGTATGTATGTTTAACTTTGTGTATCCTCATCGATTTTTCCGTCAATTATAAAACGATTTGGAAAATTCTTTCGCTATTGTATACAGAAATATCCCGGGTAGGTCCTATAAAAATATAGTATTCTTATTAAGTTTCAAATGGGTTTTGAGCCCTCTTTTAGCCATAGGCCAAGAGGGATCGAGGTCGTGCCAATTTATAACGTTACAAGATTAGTTATCCTGTAACGTTATAAATTGGCACGTGAGTGATATAATTTGATTTAATATTCGGAGCAAAAGTCTCCGCTCGAGGTGATTGATGTGGATCAAATTACTTTCCATCACAGATTTAATTTAGTTCCAGCTTGAGTGATTAACTTTTTATATTTTCATTTCAGCTGCAAATTCACAAATAAAGGCTTTTAATACCCACGTAATATCTACGTATGATATCTATTCTATATCTCTGGTGGAAAATTGCACATAATTGTATAATATTTTATCGAAATGCTTTATCCTTTTGTCTTTATTAAAACGCGGTCAGCACTCAGCACCATTTGGAAATGAACCGTCAAAGGGACAGTGAAATTCGTTTTTGGTCAATATCGGTTTTCAATATGGATTGGTATTGGAAGCCACCGCAGCGTTAACGGATGAAAATTACTTCGACTTGTCACCACTCAGACCGGAAATCATATCTATCTGGAAGTGGAGGGGGGTTATTGAATTATGCTGACATGACAGGTGGTGAAAATTGCTTTTGTTTCTCTGTTGAATACCTTCCAACACACTCGTAACATGCAATGGTGTACCTATTGAGCAACTATTGAGTTAGTATTATACAGGTTCTTTGAATGTTAGAGGATGGCCAAATCTGAAACCATGAGAGTCAGAAAAGTCGTGAAAGGAGTCATGACCTCGAATTGCGAAAAAACAAAAACTGCTTACTTGGATGTTTTTTAATCTTAATCATGATGATTTTTCAAACAATATGCTACCTACCCTGTGTTTTTGTAACCACGAATTTGGTTGCTGATAAAGACCCATCTTTGCAAAGATGTGCATTATCGAAAATAATGAAAATGGCTATTAACAAAGCTAATTACATTCAAATGATACAATTAAATTAAAACTAGTATTTACAATTGAAACAATTGAGCTAACTGCATACTGTTGCAAACCATCTACAGGTAGCTCAACTGATCCATATCAATACCAGTCGGAAGCGTGCCCAAGACGCTATTTTTTACAATTTTAGTTATAATACACCCATAATTGTGAAAGTTTTAATTACTATTATCGAACAATGGAGTGCTTGCCGCCAGCTAAGATACTTAGCCTGTATTTAAATGGAGTTTATCCTTAATAAAACACCATAGGTGTTTTAATGAATTTCGTACAACTTAATAAAAAAATCAGTAAAAAAATAATAAAAAATACGGATGCAGTTTTTATTTTCTTATAAATTATACCTACTCGTAATTCCTTTCACGACGTTTCTCTAACTCTCATGGTTTCGGATTTGGCCATCCACTCCTATCTCAAAAAGACACCCTGTATAGTTATTCTGTGCTATTAGTTGAATTAAACAAGTAGTTATGTTTAAAGTAAAGATAGTGGAAGTACAACGTTGCTAACCAAAGCATAAACCATGGTCTAAAGTTACTTACTGCGCTTGGAGTGTTGTCGTGTTGATCATGTTAATTTTTTGGAGACGGTGCACGATGGAGGATGTACATGTACATCCTCCATCGTGGTATAAGTACCTACCTAAGGTACCAATCAGTACACAAGGAGTAGAAAAGCTAAGAAGCTTAGTAAACTCTGTTCATGCAGCGTAAGCATAGACAAAAGTCGATAAGATAGTAAGTTGTAAATGTTTGTAGGTAAGGAAGTCAGAACAAACGCTTGGTTGAACACGTTATTGTGTATTATCTTGCGATACCCTATATTATATAAATAGCGTTACTATTTTCTATAGACTCCGGATAGTACCTAGAACTAGATTTATAGATAATCCGAGCTTTGGTATGGAACACGAGTGGCGATGCTGCGAGTGGAATGTAAGCTTGTTCTACCAGTATCTCGGAAACTAATAACAGTTGAATGAAGCTGTGAAAGTTTCACTCGTGGTGACGAAAACTTTGAGATGATTTGGTTTTATTATTTTTGCGATATACTGTAAGATACCTACGTATATACGTATACGTTGTTCGTACGCTAATCATCTCTTTAGTTACGAACCTATATTTAATTTCTTTTAAGCACTATATGAGTCAGATCAAACAGTCAGAAAGCCGACAAAAAGAAAGAAGACACCGCATTAGAAAGAGGAAAATGAAGGAAATTGCATCATTGCATCGACAAGAGCCTCGAGAGTTTTCTTTATAAAAATAATCACTGTCGTCGTGTACAACGACCTTCCTACAAAGACCTTTTGTACACGGTGTACAAAAAGTCTTAGGGTTAAAGATTATCCTATACATTCTGCCATGTTTTTCAATTGAGGACGTTTCGCTCCCATGACGAATCGCTTTGCGAGCGTTTTTCTATTGAGAACCTTTTGCTCTAAGGACCACTCCGTATTCGTCATGGCGTGCAAAAAGCGTACAAATTGGTAATTGAATTCAATTATTCCAACAAAGAGACACAAACACTATTATCAAATCTCTTGTCAACGTCGTCGGTCAGAAAACAGGCAAGAAAAGTTACTATTGATCGATATTAGATCATTGATTACAGATTTAGTTAGTGCATGTACGAACACCAAGCATTTACTTTCAGAATGCTTTTCGATTTATCCGGATTGGTGCATACGAGGTTGCGTTTATACTTACAATTTAAGTAAGCATTTACAATAAATTCTACAAGTAGATTCCTTCAGTTTACACGCTGGGATTTAACGCTTTACCTTCAGGATTTGAGCTTTTCGGTATTGAACCATGATTTCATAAAATAAGGCTCACTTTTCATCGATAAGTGTCCGTAGAGACACAGCCTGCCTTCGGTATTTTAGATATGAAACCAACGCACCTGCTCTCCAAGCTTTGTTCTTGAATCTTTATTCTCGTCCATATTTCTCTAATGGTCTGCTCTCAAGGGGTTATAATAAGTTATGTACGGTAGTTTGGGTTTGTTTACTTGGCTTTAGGATCAATGATAATCTACCATCGAACAGCCAGCGGGAACAATGGTTTCATGAAAGTTTTAATACCATAAAGGGGTTGGATAATTTTTTAACTAACTTAACAGCTATTTTTTCAATCTTTTTCTCACAGTGCCTGTCATGGTCGTTATGAAGATAATTAATAATAGAAATCTTATCATCATTACCATATACCATCATTTGGTGGGTATGGTCGATAATATAATTATAAATTCTCTTTTATGGTAGGTCTATAATTTTTTTTTTAATTTTTATTAGCCTCCGCTTTTTGCTTTAATTGTATCTTTTATGTACTACATATAGACCAATTCTCATAATATCCGCGACCGATATATAACCCTACATCCCATTTTACGTTTCCGAAATTGTCGGTTTGCCAAATAATCCGTATCGTTAATAGGCTACTTGACTACTACTGGGAAATAATTCAAACTTATGGTCTGATAAAAATAATGCAAAGTGTAATTAATATTCCTTCAAGACCAGTCGTATTAATTATAAAAACGAATTTTAAAGTATGAATAAAATAATGACGCGCCAAAACAATAATCTCTGTCATGGCTCCGGCGACATGACTCGATGACGTCACACCTTACACCACACCTAACAAGAAGAACAACACGCACTGTAATAGGCATATTTTTTTATAAAAATCATCTGATTACGCTTTGTTACGTTGTCACTGACTAGGATGAAAACAATTTGCAACTTATTTCAAAGTAGTCAAATAGCTTATATGGTCAGTTAACCAACTTTTCCGTTTCCCAAATCGTCCGTTTTCCAAAATGTCCGCTTCCATAGCAAGCTTAAAAACATACTCAATGCTCTGCCTAATTCATATGACATGTATGTAGGTACTTTACTTATGTGTACGTAGGGAAGGTAGGTACCTACCTTTAAATTATTGCTCAGTCAGAACAAAATTAGCAGTGAGCAGGCGGCAGCGCGGCGCGGCGCCGCGAGGTGGAAGGTAATTTGAAATAATAGAGTGAGTAACAAAGTTTCACAATAAAATCACACAATCTCAGGTTTCATCTCTCCGTATTTTGTATGTTCATTCGTGAACTCGGCACGGAAACTTCTGATTAATGTGTGCACCGCGAAAATGCATTGTCCTATTTTTAACCAACTTATAAAAAGGAGGCTGCGGAGGTTCTCAATTCGTCTGTATTTTTTATGTACGAGTATGAAAAATAAATTATCTTCGTCACGTAATGTGTCGGTTTGCTAAATATCGAAGCTTTCGTTATTACCGATATTTCTCAAAAGTAAAATTATGGACACTGTTAGGACATCCGACACCCTAACAGTGTGCTACACAGTAAGTAAGTAGTAGGTAGCATGGGTTCTAACGGTAGGTGTTTATAATAGTCAGACAATTAACTTTCTTATTTGCAGTTTGATCCTTAAGAAATTCTTATAATTTATTGGGTGCAGCTAATATTATATCTGTGAATTTATTATAACTTTTTAAATAACATAATAATAACACATAATTATCTTTTCACTCTACCATGCAAGATCTAGATCTTTTGAACTTTATCCTACTTCTTAGTAGGATACTTCAGCTAAACGCATCAGCTCGAGATAAAGGAGCGCATTATTTAAATTAGTTGCGACTCGAAAGTGAAACTTCCACTTAATGGTAAAACGACATCTCCGCCGCAAAGTGCTAAAACTAAATAACTTAATTACCTACACTTTAACAACGAGAACTAGCTCAACTCTTGATAATGTCCGAAGTTGGATATCCTATTTAGAGGAATACACGGTGCCTTTCATATTCGGTGAAAATCTCAGAAAATTCAGTTTATTAATGATCAGATGATGATGACCGATGGGTAGCAGAAATTTGCAGAATACCTAAAGCACTGCGCACATTAATCCAACACCATCACGGCACAAAAATGTTCATTAAAATAAGGGCTTAAGGTGCTAGTCACACATGATGAAGATGCTATAACATTAATTTTATCTTAAGATATACCTTACAATAAAAGATTATAGCATCTTATGGTGATACGATAATATACTCGATAATATATTATGGTCTCATCTGATGCCGTCAATATGAAATGCATCTCAATACTATTGTCTAACTGTTACATCCCATATTTGAATGTACGTTTTACTATAGGTAAAAACTATTATAGTTTTAGATCTAAAATTTCATTTTTAAGTTGCGCGCGTAACTTGACGAAAACGCTGTACCTACACAGTGGGCGCCATATAGCTCTGTGGTCATAACGTCAGCTGCTGCGACCAGAACAAATGCGCTGATGTTGCTGATGACAGACGATTTTTTAGTTTACGTCACGCGTCTTAAGTGGTATATGACTATGATTATTACGAGATTTGTCGTTTTATTAGTCAAACATCTATTCCAGTGCAAGCCTTTATTTAGATTTGCGGTAAAATCCACATAATTACAAGGAACGTTCAAGAAGAAACTCGCATTAATCATTGTTTGTGGTGGTTCGTTGTTTCGTTCGCTGCAACTCCAATAAGTGGCTTCCAAAGAGAATAGGTGAGGTGGCTTCATCAACTGAAATTGTCTTTTTGTCCGCCCTAGTTCCTTTTGCGGGCGAATTATTATTGCAACCACAAAGCGTTTTCGCGAAAATATATTATCAAGGAACATTAATTGGTTCATTTAACTAGTACACACTACCATAACAAGGGAAATTCTTAAAATTACAATAGACGTGGAAATAAAATAAGCGATAGTTAAGCGATAAATAATATATAATAAATAAATAATAATGGAGAGTAATAAGTGTATACTTAATAGGTGTTTACTTATTAAGAATCAAGAATCAAAAACTCTCTCTTGCACACTGCTCCAGAACAACAACCAACCATTATCCACCACCTGGGTGCGAGATAGTATATATCTATCAAGAATCAAATACTTTGTATTTCCATCAATGCAATGAATGCAGGTTAGTAAAACATGGCTTAAAAAAGTCAATTTTTTTAAATTAAAACACCGAAAAAGGCAATATTTTATACTACACGGTATGTAGACTTAAATAAAGAAGCGACAAAGAATAAGGGTTTCTCTATCGTCTGCCTGTTAGTTGTTATTTTTGGAGTTGGAGCAAAACCTTTTCATAAGCATTTTTATCCTCTAGGGATAATCTCATATTTTATAGAAAGCCTTTTTGCACAGGAAGGTTTTTTTTTAAAAATTATATACTGATAATTTAGGGAGACTGTTATCTATCCCTTTTTTCGATAATACTGTATACCCGTTTTCTATGACCTTCAAATTAATTTTTTGAACTAGCCTCTGCCCGCGGCTTCTCTTGCGCTTTTCCGTGATAAAAGTAGGCTATATCTATCCCCGGGATACCATCTACCTCCTTACCCATTCAGATCCCATTCACCCGTTTAGGCGTGAAAAGGTAACAGACAGACAGACAACAGAGTTACTTTTGTATTTATAATATTACCAGCGCTACTACCTCGCGGTTTTACCCGTTTAGTTCCCGTTCCCGTTGGAATCCCGGGATAACAAGTAGCCTATGTGCTATTCCAGACCATAATCTATCTCTGTGCCAAATTTCATCCAGATCCGTTCAGCCGTACTGGCGTGATTGTGTAACAAACATCCATCCAACCTTTCATATTTATAATATTAGTGGGATATGTTTAAACGTATGTATGTATAAACCTATAATATTTTAAAGTAGTATAGATTAGTACTGTCAAAGTAGAAAATATCGTAGAAAATTCTGTCAGCTTTAACAAGAACAAACACTGTGATTGTTTTTATTCTTAGCTACTACCCATGGTTTCGCCTTATACATTAATTTTAAGTAGCTTCGTTGTGGTCACAGTGAGTTAATGTTTATTTACACTACACCTACCTTCCTAATACCGTGGAAAAACTCTTAATCAACCCACTGGAATTAGTCCCCGCACACCGCTAACTGGCTAACTACTTTGGAATACAGTGCACGCTCTGTTAACTTTAATCCGAAGCTCTTCCACTCTACCTCGGATACCCGAACGGGACGGCAAATTAAAAATGCCGCAGAATAAGGTAGAGTAAAATATGGCGTGAAAGCGTCCCTAATAAGTCGGCCAAGTGGGAGTCACATTTGGAGTCACACTGGGTGTTCTACGATATAAAAAATCACGATGATGACCGTGATTTGGAGTCGGGTTTTCACGCTTCTAGTGTAAAACAATTTTGTCATCTCCCACGATGGAGCCCTAGTCATACGGCTCGCAGCACAAAAATGTGCAAATCTGAGCTTGAACTCGTTATTTTTAGATACCTATATTATGTTAAGGTGCAAACGTACTGCTCGTCAGTGACACTGCGCGGCTATCTCATACGATTTCATACAAAGAGTAATTGGCTGCGTGTGTGGTAGCAGTGCGCCTCTGATCTTTGTACAGCATGTTCAGCAATAAAATACCTTGTATCTTGTCTATTAAGTTATCTGTATTATCAAAGAAAAGAATTGGAACTGCAGAATGAGCCATTTTAGCCTCAGTTAAGGTACTGCACGGCACGACGCGACGACGCGGCCAATTATTCTTTGTGTGAAATCGTGTGCATGAGATAGAACGCACTACGCGTCAGTGGAGCTGCGGACTTTACGGATAACAAAAAAAAATTGGGATTTATTTAATTTCTTAGAGATTGCATAGAATGCGAAGGCTTACGCACTATAAGACAAAAACTTTACGGATAACATAAGAAAAAAAAAATTAATAACAATATATTTTTATTTCAGACACATGTTCCATAAGAAATATAACTTAAATTAAATTAAACTTAAAAATAAGTCAGATACCATGAACACAATATTAATATAATACAAAATGTACCCATGCTTAGGATGCGCGTTTATAAGTGTCTGTTTGAATCAAACAACTATAACATAACATACTATTAATATACATATACATACTATTAATTATACTATTAATTATACATACTATTAATTATACTATTCTTACACTTGCCAAACGTGGACAAGAATTTAGCGATGCTTCTTGGGATGGCTTCGAAGGAGCTTACTCTTGCCTCTAGGAACATTCCAGAGGCGCTGCAGCACCATGCTAGACCAAAGAACTGCCTAAAGATGTTGTTGTAAGCAACCGTGATGCCTCCAAGCGCTTTTTTGGTATATTATGTCTAAAGTTGGCAAGTGTAAAAAGACTGACAGAAAGATCTAAAGAGCGTCAGTTTTACATCTTTGGATGAACGGGCAAATTTTCTTATAAGCACATTTCGGAGTGTACAGAGCGCTGTCCGCTTTCGCTCTATATCCTAGTCGTCTTTTAGGTTTGACGTCACAGTATGACCAAGGTACTTGAAGCTCTCTACAATTTCAATCGTCTACCCATTGAGACGTACACTTGGAATACTATCTGGTCCCTTCCCCGACCTAAATACTACTATCTGTGTCTTCTTGGTATTATTAACTAAGCAGTGTTCTTTAGCATAGCGTTCGCAGATGCCAACTAACTATGTTTAATAGAGGGACTGAGCAGCACCATATCATCAGCATAACTCAAATTGTTGACATATCTGTCATCTAATCTGAGGCCTACATGGCCTATAAAAATAAATGTGAAGAATGGTTCTTTCGTATGATAATAAAGATAAAAAAAAAAAAAAAATTCTATTGAAAAAAGTATCACACATTAAGTTACTTTTTATTTTTTTATTTTTATGTATAATAATAAAAAAAACGATCTATAATAATCAGTTATTTAGTACTCATTACATAACACAAGCTCTGCTTGCTTATTCGTGGCTAGATGATGCTGTGTGGATTTCCAATCTAGATAGAGTCTAGATTTCCTAAGTACCTACTTAGGGTGTTTTTGTTCAGGTAATTTTTCCAGGATGTCGCCCCTAAATGTCGTGTCGTAAAAAGCAAAAGGTGGTCGGGTGGCTAATCCGATTGGCAAATTAGAAGCCGTAGCGAGGTGGGATGAAATATTACTGCGAAGGAGGGCCAATAAAAATAGCAATCAAGGCAGAATTGCCCCAAGGGAATGGGGGCGACATCTAATGATATTACCTATAGATACTTGGCTGTTGATCCTACAGGTATGTATATGCATTCAATGTTTATTTCTGTACCTTACCTAAGGCGTGGATGTATGTGAATCGACGTCCACGACGAATACCAAGGGGTTCCCTTGGCTTATTTTTGCAAATAAATGTCCTTATTAATAGATAATAAGCAAAAACATGATTTTCGCGCTCACGCCTCTCTGCTCTGTCTCGCTCCTCATCATCATCATCATCAGCCAATCCACTGCTGGACATAGGCCTCCCATCATAATGAACGCCATAGCGCCCTGTTTTAGCTTGCCGCATCCAGCATCTGCCAGCAGTCTTTCGCAAATCGTCATCCCATCTGGTCGGAGAGCGTCCTACACTACGTTTGCCGAGTCGCGGTCTCCACTCAAGAACACGTTTACCCACCCCGTTACCCCCCGTTTACGTTTTTCGTTTTTTTTTGCTTGCTCATATGAAAGCGCAAAGCGAAATCTTATCCCTTTCACAAAATGGCGTCTTAGGTCGCCCTCTTAAATAAATAAATCTTAACACTATGTTTTTTCATCCTAGGATCAGAAATTCAAACTTTTAAAACCAAATCTCTTGATGTCAAAAGAGTCTTAATATAAAAGGAGAGATAATCACGTTCAATAGTTTTATTTAAGTGTTAACAATTATTCAACAGTCGACCACCGTTGACTGTTGGCCGTTGTTGCGATAAAATTTAATTTTGGAACAAATTGTCTGCTATTGTTCTGGTGATTTTACACAGTTCGTTCAGATGACTGAATTTAATTATATTTCAGTGTTGCCAGATAAAACAAAGGTATTCTCTATTTCTGTGTGGACTTTCAAAATACTCTTCCCTAGTTCATCATCATCCAACTTTCAGTACCTAAATATACAAACCATTTGGCAGATAGTTCTATAGCTTAGTTAGATGAACTAATTGCCCTATTCCACTCTGATCCACTGAGCTAACCCATAAATTAATTAGATACCACTTTTTCCACTCCAATCCACCAATGGACTAGATTCGACGTCATGTTCCACTCTGATGCACCAATGGATTAAATTCGACATCATGTTCCACTCTGATGCACCAATGGATTAGATTCGACACCATGTTCCACTCTGATGCACCAATGGATTAGATTCGAGGTATGTTCCACTCTGATGCTCCTATGGATTAAATTCGACATCATATTCCACTCTGATGCACCAATGGATTAGATTCGACATCATGTTCCACTCTGATGCACCAATGGATTAGATTCGACATCATGATCCACTCTGATGCACCAATGGATTATATTTTTATATCATCAAAAGTCTTTCAGCTACACAAAGTCAGAAGGTACCTACTAATTTTTTTATTACAAGTAATAAAAATGAAAATAAGTAAATACTGACCGGACCGGACACTTAGTCCGCGCGCGATCAGAACGGGCGGAACCTTGTCGAAGTAATTAAGTTACTTCACATTTCTAGTACAAAACGAGAGTTGCCAGGAACCTTATCAAAGTAAACGTCTGTCGGATTTTGTTTCAGTTGAATTAGATAATTCATGGCACAAAATACAAAAACCTAAGTAATAGGTACTTAGGTTTTTGTATTTTGTGCCATGAATTTACGTATCTATCTCACAACTTAAGAATTATTTTCAAATCAACTTCCCCCAAAGAAATATAAAAAGCAAGAGAAAATAGTACAACCATTTTCATTATCCGTTGTTTCTCTTCATTATTCATCTTGTATTAATTAATTGAACAAGCAACACGGTGGAGTTATTTCTCTTTGAGACTGACATCTAAGTATAAACACGCGCTGGATTATGTAAGAACTAAATTAGATTTACGGATATATAGGATAAAAACCCAACCGTCTCGCAAAATTAGCTCTTAATAAATTTTGCGTTTATTACAAACGCAAAATTTTGGGAAATGTTGGGAATTGTAAAGTATTTCTTAAAATATAATTTTTTTTTAAATTTTTTGGAATTGTAAAATATTTCGGTCGAAAAAAAACGCCAAAACTACTGAACGGATGGAGCTGACATTGTCGCTCTTGGGAGTCTTCGGTCCAGCAGTGCATGATGTACTGGACCGAAAACCGAAGACCATCTAGGTAGATGTGATGATGATTCTAATTTTTGAAAGCGTTTAAGCTATTTTCTTATCCGAGAACTTTTACATAAAAAGGTAATGTATTAATAAAGCTTTTTCGAATATTGACTGCAAGAATGGAAACCTAATATGTCATCATTATTGAAACGAGGGAACAATATTATTGCCCCTTTACTGGAAAAGTCTACGTCTTGTGACCGAGAGGACTATGTCCGCTGTCAGACCTAGATTACCTACTGCGGAAAGTTCCACATGCCAAACGAAACAGAGATTTTAAAACGGATTTCAATGGTCATTTTATGCATCGAAGCATCGACGAGCGACGGTCCAATCGGGGGTGTTTTGATGCTGTTTTGTTTTGTTTGACCTCCTTGTAAACTTCTTTTAGCAATCTTCTCCTATTAAGGTGGGTACTAAGCTGCGTTACGGGCCGTAACGTAATGTAACGTGTGATACAGCGAGCGTTCGTGCAGTCGGTACGGGGAAATAAGGCGCTCGCAACGAGCAACGAGGTATCTAGGTCATTGATCTTATGACATGCAGAGATAAATCAGATAGGAATTCGTTTACAGAGTTTTACTGCATTTTACTGAAAGAAGTTTTTTCATTGGATAGATTAGAGAAATATCAAGCCTGCTGTGATCGCATGCACGTTATGAGTTTGCTTGCTGAAGTTTCATAGAAAATTACGGACGCTTGTTTGTTAGTCGATACGACAAGTTCTGATAAAATAACAGATGTAAGAAAAATCATACCATGGTCACAGATTTAATAATACTATACTAGCCGTGGTTATAGCTAGCCTCACGGCTGGCATGGCTACATTACTGATATTAGAGTACCTCCACAACTTGAGGTGGCGTGTTGAAGTTTCATAGAAAAAAAGTACGGTTGCAAAAAACATTAATTTTAGGAAAGCAACAAATTAGTTGGTAGGTACGCATTTTTTATCGGAGTTTTATTCTCTACTAGAATAGCTACAGATCCCTAAGATCGGGGAAATATACCTATGTTTGACCGCAATAGTTACAAACGTAGCTATTGACTTTTGTGCTGTAATTCTGATTCATGACCGTATGAGCCCCTTTTCGAATGACCCCTTTTACCAAAATAACTAGGTTGACCCCTCAAAATGAGGAAATATACATAATACATGATTGACCCCAACGCTCTCATGATATGCTATGATGACATACCTCGCATGCATTAATTGACTTTAAAAGGGGTATAAATTCAGTAAATAGCTCGTTACAGAGAGTATGATCGTAAAATGGCCGTATAAATATCATTAGCATGTAGTTGTGTGAATACAAGCCTTATTTTACAGGTCATCGTGGCAATGACAGAGTGCGGCTTTGAATCCCTTTCCGGGATAAAAGTTTATATAACGTGAAGGTATGTTAGAGCGTGGCTCAAAGGACTAAAGCAACGGAGTCATAGGGGTATCTTATATAGTCACTACGTTAGCTTCTGCTTGTAATAAGACGATTATTACCTTTTCTATTTTGAAAACTGATGAAATATCATTCATTTTTATTCTTATATTTTAATTTATAAATTTTTACATATTTTTTAAAGATATACTTTAAGCACTAGGGAAACCTATAAAAGTAAATTATTAGTAAGATTAATGCAGTTTAATGCTCTAAATGTCAAATTTCCTACGATAAGTAGGTACTTAGTAGCACTAGTACCTAACCTAGTAGTAGATAAATTAAATAAGTTATAATACAAAAGCCCAGTAGTAGGTATTCTTCAATAGGTTTGTATCATACTTGGGGGCATTCCAGACTCCCTTTTTACCATGATATGATTGCCAGATCCTCTCAAATAACACGCCTAATATTTGGGTCACTGCAGTGCGCCAGGTGGGTTCGGCCAGAAGCTCAAGATCCCACCTAACTACCGCCGCTTCAAGACCCAACCTGAACACTTAGCTGGAGATATTTTATTACCAGATATTCTCATAGATTACGGATTGTGACATATAAGCGGAAGGTATAAATAAAATATAAAGCTGGACAATAGGGTACACACATTGTGACTTCAAAACAGCAGATTTTTTTTTTGTATTCTGTGTTGATATAATAATGTGCGCATATTGATTTTTGTATTTTTTGATGCTTTTATTGTAAATCGGGTTTTTCGCACCAGTAATAGCAAACAATAGCAGAAATGGTTCTACCCAACCTACCTATGTTGCGGATGTAATGTTTGATTCAAAATCAACAATTGCAATAAATAAAATAAATAAATCATTCTGGACAATTCACACAGCATCATATAGCCCCAAAGTAAGCAGAGCTTGTATTAAATAAAAAAAAAATTTTATAATAGGTATATAGGTACTAGTTAAGTGATATACGTAATACATTAGATACCTATTTTTATTATTTTTTATTATACCTACATAGAAAACACTCATTGGAATCGATTTTATTTGTGTACAAAATTTGAATCAGTTTTGTTCAAAGATCCTAGGAGCCTCCGGGTATACAACTATCTTTGGTTTAGTAAGCTTGATCAACCTAACCTACGAGGCGCACTAAGGTAGAGTTAACAAGCTGAGCTAAACTGAAATGGTACACCCCGTCGGGCCTTCAATCGAAGAGAGTCTTGAAACTTGAGTAGAGAGTATCGATGGACTCTGCACTGCACACTAATCAGAGATGGCTAGCGGAAGTGCAGTAGGATGGTACATAGGATGATATAATGCACAATATTACTTGTAACTGGATGAAATGGAGATCCATTTGGACCTATTGCTACAAACCGGATCGATTGGTGGAACCAATCCACATTAAGATAGTTCTAAGATATAGCAGATTTTGTGAAAAATTTGTGAATCAAATATTTAGGTACTTTGTATGTTTACAATAAAATATTTATATTTTAGTTTTTGTTGTTGTAAAAACAGACTGGTTCCTTATTGCTCTATTACACTTTTTAATTTCGCTATTTTTATGGAGTTTTAATTTAAAAAACTGTTGAATCTACTTGTATTAGTATTATGATATGAAATGATACATACCTAGATATTTTTTACCAGCACCTTCTAAATTAAAGACCCACATCTTCTTAATTAAAGAACCCATAAAACACCAGCCTGCTATACAGAGAAAACTCAAACGTTCGCTCATAACAACACAAGCTCCAGTATCTACTCTACCAGAATAGCTTGCACAATTTAACAGTAACTACATTTTTATTCAACGTTTTAAAGGAGAAATAACACGAGTAAAAATACACGCTCCATTTCCTCAAAGTAAGTATGTAGGTGAGTTTTACATGTAAAAGAGCTGTTCAGGTCCATTTGCAAACTGAGCACCTCACTCAAAAGACTGCGACGAAAAGCAATGCTAATTCTGCCCCAGGGCGATAACACTCGTAGTGGACTAGCGGTGGTGAGCGGACAGGGGTAAGTCAGGGCATTGAAGTTTTCTGCGAAGTTTATTTTATTTCAAAATAAGTACCATGAATGTGTTTTTAGTTGGTTTCAAATAATGAAACAGGTATTATTACTGCTTTCTTTTCGAGAAGTAATCAACATTATTTGGGTTTCTGTAGGTAACCCAACATCCTAGTTAAACTCATAGAAATCGTATTTATTAATATTTATTATTTATTTATTTATTCTTTGGTGAGAAGTATTAGCTAGTAACAAAAAAAAATGGTACCATACTTACCTATAATGTACAGTCAGCTGCATGTATAGATACACTTTTGTAAGCTGACGAGTCCCAAAATCACGTTTTGACTCTACGGAAAATCAATTTTAAGGCAATAAAACACTATTTTTTTAACCCTTAGTTACTCGCATGAAGAAAATCACACAACTGCTCGCATGGGGTCTCCACTGACCCCAATTTATAAGGAATATTTCTGCTTAACTACTAATGGCATTAAATAAAAGGCTCAATGTTAGGAAAATACTATATTTATATTAAAATTTCTAACGAACGACATTCGTAAAACTACTAGGAACATTATAAAAATAATGAAAATAAAATACTTCTCTAAAATTGTACTTTTGAGTTACCATGAGATCAAAGTTCAAACTATGTCTATTCTTACAAACTAATCAGAATCACTTTCAGCACACGTTTGACATAAGACCCTAGAGTAGGCATTGCATATAAATTTTGTGCATTTTATGCATTTGGTAGGCACTTTTTTTATTTTTTCTGGGCACTCTGCCTTCTGGTGACGACTTAGATTTTTCGGAAATAGATAATACTAAGTGTATATACTAGTAGTCATTATTTTATTTCGCTATTGAACTCTATTCATCAACATAGACAATTCCCATTATATTGCTACCTTGAACTTTCGATCACATTTCTGGCAATTCGTCCAACTTCTGGTATCCCACGTGTCGTAGTTTTCCAACTCATACATACTAAAACCACGGTTAATCCTATTGCAAGAGTTTGCAACTCAATTTGCAAAAGTTTCAGTGAAAATATGACACGTTTGATACATTCAAACGTGATGGATGTTTTTACGTGAGAACACTTTTAGCACGAGGAGGGATATACAAATCACTTAGTGGAATCACGCACAGTCTGTGAACAAGGAGCCTGGTTGGTACACTTTTATATGATATTTTTAATGATTAACTTACTTTTACGGCGTTGGCCGGAATAGAGCATAATACCTTGACCTCATTATTTGTTGGGGTTCCGTACCTCGAAAGGAAAACAGGAACCCATATAGGATCACTTTGTTGTCCGTCTGTCAACCCTCTTTTCTCAGGAACGCGTGGACGTATTGAGCTGAAATTAATATCAAATACTCAGATACATTATCGATCCTATAGAAGCCATGATATAAATCAAACTTCTAAGTGAACGCATTCATAGGTCAGCCATTTATGCCTTAATTTTTCAAAATTTCCAAGGGAATCACATGCACACAATTAAACCTATATAGGTCATTTTTCGTTGATCTAGAACCCGAAAACCGGTATATGCCATTCTAGATTCGGAGTTATAAGTACCTATTCAAATGTCTATAAATAAAAGATTATTTGGCAAAGGACGAGAGATGAGATGTAACTTCATTGCTATCATTATTTCAATTTCTGGTTTATTCTCAGAAAAAATAATTTACTATTCTCGCCATAGACCAAAACCCTTTAAGGTACTTCCCGTTGATCTACAATCATTAGATTTAGCAAGAAGCAAAGTCTTATATATAGCACAAAGTAAAGGGAATAATCTGTAATCCGTAAATTTATAGTTCATACTTCCTGTTGACTGTTGACCTAAAATCATGATATTTGGCAAGAAACAAGGTCTTGTTATAAAGAACCCTCGGAACGCGTCTAGCACTTGCCGTTTTATTTTTTAAGTTTCATATAAATATTCATGTTTTACTCCAATATATGACAAACAAAAGGAGATCGCGCTGTCTTTAAAAAAATTCTATACCTACCTACTTTTCCGGTTGCATTCGAAGTCGGAGTTCAAAACAAAACACTACTTATCTACTAAACTAAACAAAAGGCGGTTTAGTGACCACAAAACTATTTAGCTTAGGTATTTCGACGACGTTGAAAAAGACAGTCAACTGACTGTCTTTTTCTTTTCGCGCACCAAACAAAGTATTATAAGTACATATTATGTAGGTAACACACAAAGCACTGGTCAGAGAGGAAATAAAATTCTACTAGTTTCGTCGAAATACCTAAGCTAAATAGTTTAGCTCAGCTGTTTTTCAAGTCTAATGATGAGAGGATTCTAAGGCCCGTATTATGAAAGCTTCCTCGGCCATCGATATATGCTTGAGTAACGATTTTCTATGGCATAAACGTCACTCAAGCATAGATCTAAACATTATCAAAATAATTAAAATAAAAGTTCATTAAACATTATAATAATATAATTTTACATTAACTGAGCAAGCTTTCATAATACGGGCCTAAGACTTCTTCTTCATCTTTTACCTACTTAGTTTTAATTTTATCATTTACACAATCTTCACAATTACAAGCTATTTCAATACCTTTGACCATATTATTCAATGGTCTTGCAACACAGAACAATTATAAATAACATCACAAAGAGCTTAATATGAATCCGTGTTTTAATAGGAATCATTTACTTAGTTAGTCTGTAGCACCAGGCTCGCAAATTGAATATTCACAGAACAAGCACACTGTTAGATGAGCTGTGAACTACAGTGGCGTGAGAAATAATCGAGCCGTGTGCCATGGGTATGTAGCTCTCTGCAAAATGAAATAGAAAAAATGTGAACAGAGCAGACGAAAATTTACATTTGCATTCCTATAACGGGGAGAGCACGCTGCTGCATTGTAATTTTACAAATCCACTCGTGCTTTTGCTGTGTAACGTTGGGCTTTCGGAATTTCTGACTCAATGTGGGAGAAAATATGCGGGGTACCTTGCTCGTTTGGTGGAAGATGACTTTTACATTTAAGGCGAATAGTAAGGCAAATGACCTTGGGCATGTCCGCGCGCCTATATGCAGCAATGAGTGCTTGTTTTCGATTCAGCATACCATGTAGTGCCCTAATCAACCAAATAATACGATCCTCTGCGGTTAGGTGACGAGTAACTGGTCAGGTTTGTATCACAGATTTTGTAGGCAAAAATACGTTTTTGCGTTTAATATCGTTATTTTGACTGCTTTACGACGATAATGGACCGCCAAGAGATAGGTATGAACTATATGAATCACTATACTGAGTTTAGTACTGATCGAATTTGAGACACCGATAAAAAGTGTGTTCGAAGCAACTAAACACACACTATAACTAACACTATAACAACTAAACTATAATTAACGGCAAACATTTGGGACCGCCAAGCTTTTCTTCAAGATACGTGTTACAGGATATATAAATTTCAAAACTCCACAATCAATATTTTTGTCAGAAAACGGGTTCAAAAACACCTAATTTTCGTGTTTTTGCCTTCATATTCGCCTTAAGTACTCACAAAGGAAGGCTTATTAGACAAAATATGGGTCTAGGTTTTTGAAAATGTTGAATATAAAGCACATCACACTAATTTATAAATGCGAAAGATTGGTCGTTTGTATGTTTGGATATTTGGTAAGGTACTAAACGGATCGGGCTGAATTTTGCATAGATGTAGCTCTTAGCCTGTAATCAAACATAGGCTTTTTATCCCGTAAATCGTTCCAATGAGATATAAATAATGTTTTAACGTTTACATAGAAACAACGCGTGCGAAGCCGCGGGGATAAACTAGTTAATACATACAGTTCTTGCACCGGAGCATCTCCGAACCGAAGTCACGGTGTATAAAAAACTTGGAATGAATAATAATGAAATCTTTATAAATTAGGTAAGTGGCGCAATGGCATTCACTGCGATAGAATCGACCCCCCTCCAACTTAGCCCGTGTGGATGTCGTGAGGACCTAGGAAGAGTAGCAGCTTTCTTCTATGTTCTTTAACACCTCAACTGCGATCACCTATCCGCCTGTCAATCGTGGCATAACCATCCTTGTTTGAAGGAGTCACGGTCAGTAGTGTGAGTGTGTGTGTGAACTGAAGAGTTAAAATTAGGTACTTATACTTACCTCAGTAAACTTACAAACAAATAAAAAAAATATATATGCTCAGTCTGGAACTTCTGGATAAGCATAAGCAAATCAGGAAAATTAATTGCAAACATGAATAATTTAATTGATTTTAAAAAACAAAAACCGACTTCTAATTTATTAGTAATTAGGTATACTGTTTTTAAAGTTTTTCGGGTCAAAAACTTAGGTATCCCTCAGCTCAGGTATAACATTTTTATTGGACCACTTCGGTATACAATATGTATATTCATATTAATAGCAGTAATAAAGAATTTTTCTAATCGGTCCGTGCGAGGGAGAGAAAAAAACAAAATATTTATTTATTCCTTAAAAGATTAACTAGGCAAATCGACGAACATATCAAAAATAATATATATAGCCGACCACAGAACGTTCTTCTTTTTTTTTCGTTTCGTCGGTTAAAAACAAGATTCGCTAGCCAAGTCTGGAAGGACATCTGAAGACGCATTTAAATCGGTAAAATGAATTGCAAATACGAAAAATCTTTCAAAGTTCAACCCAACATCTGAGAATAACAGGGAATTTCAATAAGTTTTCAAAAATAAAGAACCTCGGCACAGACCAGACATGACATAAAGTGTTCAGCGATGCGATGAAAGAAGACAGCGAACTCTTTCCTTCCGACCGCAGTTAATGTTCTTAACTGTAACTATGGAAACTCGAATATATTATAACTACGAAAACAACGTGGGTGTAAATCACAGTACTTTTCTCGCTTGGTTATAAGGTTGCTTGATTTTTTTGTTCGTGCAAAAATATGACAACAATAAGGTATAAGCATACATATTTTAATTCTTTTATTCGATTATTTATGTCTATTTCATTACCGTAAAAAATATAACACACACGATAACCGTCCGTGGGGTACCGAGGCTCTCCGGGTTTTTTCGTAACCCGAGAGCTGGTGAGTATCTGGCACAGGGTATCAGCATTGCCATACAGCGGGGCAATGCAGCCAGCGTCTTGGGGACGCTTCCGACTGGTATTGATATGGATCAGTTGAGCTACATGAAGATTGTTTACAGTCTGCAGTTAGCTCAATTGTTTCAATTGTTAATATTAGTTTTAATTTAATTCTATTATTTGATTGTAATTGTCTTCGATAAGAATGACACGGTAAGAGACACTGACAATGACACTGTTTATATACTGTAAAATATTGTATGCTATCCAAATTAATAAACAATCTATATTGACGACCACTGTGGCGCGGTGGGCGATGGTCTGCCTGCGACGCAGGAGGTTGCGGGTTCGATTCCCGCCTCGGGACAAATGTGTGTACGATCTGCAGACATTTGTTCAGGGGGTTCTGGTCGTTTTCTATGTATAATAAAAAATATCTATCCATGTAATGTATTGTATTATGTATATCAGTTATCTAGTACCCATAACACAAGCTCTGCTTAGCTTGGGGCTAGATAATGCTGTGTGAATTGTCCAGCATTATTTATTTATATTTATTATATTATTAGGTTCTACAAAAAAGGATCTGTCTACGTCATTTCAAGAATCTTGCTGCTCCTGGGCTATGTCAAGAGCCCTCGAAACTTTATTTATTTCCGCATGTCTCTTGAGCAGGTTCATAGTTGAAGAGGTAACCTTACATTCAAGTGGTGTACTTACATAGTTTCGTCTCTCTGAGGAAACTTCTCTACAATGGAGTCTCAAACTTATCTATTTGTGAATATGCATCGTGTTTTGGTTGCTGCTATCTTAATTTTCGTTATTAGAGTTCCGTACCTCGAAAGGAAAAAAGGAAACCTTATAGGATCACTTTGTTGTCCGTCTGTCCGTCTGTCAACCCTCTTTTTTCAGAAAAGCGTGGAGGTATCGAGTACCTACTCAGGTTTCGTCACTTCTTGGAGCCGCAATATAAATCAAACTTCTAAGTCAACGCAATCAAAGTTACAGCCGTTAACGCCCATTTTTTTTAATTTCCAATGGAATCACATGCACACAAAACCTGTAGGGTACTTCCCGTTGACCCAGATGCATGAAAATTGGCAAGAAGTAAGGTCTTGCACGACAAGTAAAGGGAAAAATCCGAAAACCATAAATTAGTTGTTAATTCACAAAAAAAAGTTTGATTCTCGCTATGATAAATATAATTACATCATAATTTTTTACAAAAAAAAACCACGTGAAGACAGACCCATACTTTTGTGGTTTTTCTATGTCTCGATGAACCCACCTGTCCTCAGTTTTCGACTTGACGTTCAGGACACCCTGTAAATTGAGCACCATAGAGTTCAGTTTGCCGTGTCGAGCATCCGTTCTTTCGCTGATCGTCATCCCGCTTGGCCTGCGGGCGTCCTAACACTACGTACGATATACGTTTATATAAATATAAGATGTAATTTTATTTGAGTAATCTATGAGCTACATGCATGTAGAGTAAGAGAAGAGTATTGTCTTTTGTGCCAATTTACTTACATAATCTCATTTGCTTTATAATCAAAGTCGAGAACCAGCGATAGTGGTATAATTAGAGAGCTACTTAGAGAGGCTGCCGTTGTTGCTATAATCCACGCATTGTTTCCATTGTTGTGCGCATTAAGCTGGGGAAAGCGACTGGAGCATCTAGGGCGCCGACTCTGAACACTAGACCATTTATATCGATACAAAACGCTACAAAAAAAGGGGGTACTTTTTATTTATTCTAATAATAAGGTTTACCTTCAATCCGTAGTTGTATGTTTAAAAATAAGGAAAAGTTTTTATGGTTGCATTGCATGTAGGTTAATCTGTGTTCAGAAAAATTTCAGTTAAATTACCTTCGATAAAAGTAAAAAAGGAAGATACGGTACGTTCTACCAGCGCTCACTCAAAAACTGTACCGTTTCACAGATGAAATAATGATAAGGTATCGGATTATCAGAAAATTTAATGTTTGGTGTATCTACTTACGCGGGAAAATATGTGATGCCTTGTGCTTTGTTTTTGTTTTGGAGCTATTTGTACACCTGCTGAACGAACACGAGGGCATTGTCGTGGTGTTTTAGTCGAAATCACACCAAATTGTACGTCGTAACAAGCACGCGCAACACAAACGCCACCGCCCGCGCCGCCGCCGCGCGCCGGTCCGACTATGACTGACTGAGGTAAGGGAACATAGTTGAACCTAACTTGAGCCATACACTTTCGAGATGGTAATGCCTCATCTCCTTTTTTATTTTTATCGAAGGTAATTACCAATACGATTTTACAAATTATTTCACTCGTAGGTCAAGGCGTTATTATTATGCTTATAGCTACCTCATCCTTGCGTGTTATAGACATCTTGGCAAAAATAAATGCTTCAATTCCATTTCGAATCGCTGCTTATGGGAATCGTGAACCCTTCTCCAGAAAGATTTTTTAGTGTACTTTTATAAAGCAAAACAAAATTGTAATTTGAAGTAGCGTTACTTAAACACCTGAGCGAATGTGTGTACGCCGTTTTTGTACGCAATTCATGAGTCATACTGGTCTATCGGCCTACGATATAATCTAGGATAGGAATCCTAGATTATACGATTCTGAAAGAATCAAAACTTGTCCTCAGAGTGAAGGCTCAGTTCTGCAAACTGAATTGTGGATAATCCTTAAATGAGCTGAGTATATAATCAACTGCTGTGATGAAACAATGTTGGTGTTTGATTATGTTAAGCTTTAACCAACTGTAAACAACGTAGAACGAGAGATACCACAG
This sequence comes from Eupithecia exiguata, assembly GCA_947086465.1. Taxonomy (NCBI): domain Eukaryota; kingdom Metazoa; phylum Arthropoda; class Insecta; order Lepidoptera; family Geometridae; genus Eupithecia; species Eupithecia exiguata. The sequence goes on from OX352246.1 coordinate 5,516,079, forward strand.
AATAACTGTATAGTAGGTAGTACCGGTACTTTACGTACAGGTTACTAAACCAGAGCTCGGTGTCCATTTGACGAGTATCGAGAAGTGATGGTCTCATTTTTCCATAGATTTTGATACAGCGGATAGGGAACTACGTAAATACCATATAAATATTGGACGTTACGATCACGTCTCGATACTATTGTCAAATACGACGCATAAGTCGTAAGAGGTCCCAGATATTTTCGACAAGGCACGTTGATCTCCGTTGATCTCGTTGCTTAGAGCGCACCTGTACTGAACGTGAGGCACGGGTTCGAATCCTGCCAAAATCGAAAATTTTTGGACATTATTAAATTTTCGTAGACTATTGTCAAATGTTGATCAAATGTCAGGTCGTCAGTATCGAGACGTCAACATCGATACGTTCCATTTTTGTATAAGATTTGCGCAGTTCCATATCCGAACGATAAAGACGCGGTACCAAATCCCACAGACAGATGGGGCGTATCGATGACGTCTCTATACAATCGATAAACTAAACTCAGGGCTTAGATCATATGCTGGCAAAATAAGCTTTATAAGATAGAAAAAACAGAAATATCTTAAGAAAGCAAAACCAACCGTCTACACCCTTATTAACTTGTATAAATGTCAATAAATGTGTCGAAGTCATCATAAAGGCATTTCAAGACGGATACTTAGCAATAAAGAAGGAGAAAGAAATATCAAACCATCTCTTGAATCTTTCTAATATTTTCATTACAACTAGTCTTCGCAAAATTTGTAGCCTTTTGAGGAAGTGGCTGTTCAGAGAACTGGTCGCTCATAGGAAGTGGCCATACAAAGAACTAGCCTTTCATGGGAAGTGGCCGTTCAGGATATGTGGCCATAGCTGATCGGATCCTTTTTTTAGTAACATTACAATTTAATTAACATTATCATAGTATTATATAATTATTTTATAATTTCTCTTTTCAAGTGCCACCGTCTTTTTTGTTCGTACATGTCCAGTCCATCCCAAGGTCGCCTGGAAGAGATTGCTCATAGCGATAAGGCCGCCTTTGTACTTCTTCTCATAGCTTTCATTTCTGTACTGTTTTCTGTGTTGTACAATAAAGAATTATCTATCTATCTATCTATTATCTCCCATCCATACTAATATTATATGTAGTAAAGGATTCGGGATTACTCTTTGTTACGTTATGACTGACTGGGATGAAAACAATTTGTAGCTTATTTTCAATGTAGTCAAATATTACACAGCTTATTTTCAATGTATTCAGCCCGATCCGTTCAGTAGTTATCGCGTTAAGAGATAACAAACATCCATTTATCTAACTAAATTTCGCATTCATAATACAAGTAATAATATAATATTATAAAAATTTAATTTGTGTGTTTAGTGTGATAAATAATTGAAACTTCATACTATCAAATACCTAGATAGATTGTACCCTGGCGAAGGACTAACCCTACCTTTTATCTCGTAGATTAACAATTGCCTAACCATTTGTCCCAAAATATAATATCAATGGGGTGAAAGAGGAAACAGATTTGAAGCATATCTAGAAATACTGCATGCAAAGCTAGTATTGTATACAAATACAAAACACTTGAAGCATTGTTTTAACAGGCAATAACTGTTCCGAGCTTCGAATGTAGCCCTGCAATGGACATTTGTAAAATGATCCTGTTTTAAATTACGCTGGGACTGCTAAAGAGCTTTCACAGCTAAGAACAAATAGCAGATACACTTTGACACTGAATATCACCAATCATATATTCATATGGATATGGTGGTGCAATCACCACCATAACTCTTGTCGCGGGGGTCGTAGGAGGCGACTAAAGGTTATCCACCAGCGGCAGGCAAAAGCGATTTCTGCCGAATAATTTTACCACCGAACTACGATCCCCAACCAATGTATATGTAAAATAAAAATAAAACTTGCACGTCCAGCGCGAGGATTATGGCCACTATGATAGAAGCCAATAAGGTGCTGGCAGGGAAAGGCCTGCGTCCAGCGGTCCAGCGGTATATAGTACAATACACAGTAGAAAATAGTCCCTCTACGAATGTAGACCTCAGTGGCCTCAATAGTATAAGCAGAGAAATCCATGCAGCAGTAAACCAGCTGTACGTATGAACACTGTAGCAGCGTGTACGGATGAGCGGTCAAAAACAAAATGAACGTTTTTAATCATGGACTTTAAATTAGTTCCTTTTGAAACTCTGGCCACTTCTTAAAGGGCGCAAAAAATCTGTAACAATTGTTTCTTACACCGCACAATAACAAAGTTTAAACCACTTTTTGATACTAAAGGGAAATTATTCGACTGAAATTAATTTAAAACATAATCCGGCCTTTATTGGCTGTTTGCTACAAAAGTGGATTCCGAAATAAATTTCCGAAAATTTGAACTCGGTTTTGCCTTTTATCTACGAAGTTTTTTACTTTCTGGGTCATCATTCGATTAACTTTAGAAGTTTCTCACTGTACGTATTTTCTTGAAAGGCAAAGTATTAATTTTATAGATATTTTCTATTATACATAGAAAACACGTAGATCGTACAAACATTTAACGAGACGGGAATCGAACCCGCTACCTCCTGCGTTGCAGGCGGACATTTGTCCGTTGCGCCATAGAGGTATTTAACTTTTACCGTTGTCGTTTGTTCAAAATATTATAACAAAATCTCTTTGGATGTTATTTTGTTTGTCTATGGCAGTTAGTGAAATGCCTGTGGTCTTTGGTATTGCTTGTTCAGATTTTGGCTGTTACGAGTATAATAAAATAGCATTTAAGTTTTCAAATGGTTTATTTATAAATCACAACAACGTTCTGTTTAAAATATAGATGGATATTAATTGACTCTAATATCTAAACAATCAACTTGCAAAATTAATACAGTGTTTTTAGTTTTTTTACTGTTTTTTTTAACTTAACACTATGTGTTAGGTAATTTATTTCTGTATCATTGAATGTTTTCTACCTAAAAAAACCTATTGAACTATTAATTATAATGTATTGTTTTCCTTTTAAGAAAAACTACCTAGTTTTTGTAATTTTTACAAAAAACTTTAGGACATTATCATTAAATCTGATTTAGCCTAAGTGTGCATTTAAAGAATTATGATAGGTAATGAGAGTTTATATGTGATTCTAAAGTATGTTATAATCATATAAATCTTTCAGTTAGCGTCTCAACTTTGTAAACAGAGACGCCGTTCTTTATTTATCCTATTGAATAAAATATTTCTGATCTAGGGATCCTAACGTTTTCTATTTTAACTTCAAATCAATATCTACTCGTGTCGAATAAATATTACTACAGTATTTACAATATGATTTGGCACGTAGGTCCTAAAAGGTATCACAAATATTTACGTAAAATACGAACACTTGGGGAGAATACAAGTAGGTTGGCAATACTGAAACGAGACAAAAAGTTTCCAGCTCGAGGCTTAGCGAAATTCCCATTGAAAGAACCCAATTACAAAGTTATTTCATAAGACAGGAACTCTCCTATGATAATAAAAGTACGTAATTATTTGTTCCCGATAGGTCGACGCTAATTAAATTCTCAGGGTATATTTTAATATATTTATGATAAATTGGGACTTTTGCCTAAGATCAAATCTATAACGATATTTTAAAAGACTAGATGTATGAATGCCAATGGAGCTAGTAATATAGTGAGGGAGCAGGCAGTGTTTTCAGCTGGTAGGTAAGAGCTGGGGGCTGCGGGGGCGGAGGCCGACTGGCCCTGTATGTGCAGCTTGGAGTCTTCGTACGCACCGCTACCCTCGCTCTCGTCTTCGTCGTCATCGGAGGGAGCAGTCTGCTGCTTCAGCGCCTCAGCCTTCGGCATCGCACTCAGACTCCCGCCTTCAGTCGTCACCGATGAGTTGAGCACGTCAACCTCGACGGTGATCGTTTTATACAGAGCAGCGTCAGACACGTTTGCGAATTTGGACAGGTTGAAAAACGCCTCAGCGAGCGCGCTATTGTTGTCGGCAGATGAGAAATTGAGCAATTCGTTCCGTAGTTCGAGAGAGAAGGGCGCATTGCAGAGGTGGCCGACGCAAATACAGGTCAGCTCCAGTATTTGTCTTGGCGAGTTCGCTAATGAACACGGCGTAGCGGCCGCTGCCGCGCACCCCAGTGATGTGCCGAAATCTGAAAGCAAATACCATTGTTTAAACTTTCTCAACTGCTTAAGCTGTTTGTTTGTTGACGTGATCATTAGCGAGGGTTTCATGACGTTATTTGGTTAGAGACTTAATGAGAGAGTTATCCCTTACAAACAAAATCGTACACATAGGTAGCTATAGCAACATACTACACATAAACATACTCCGAAACCTATTGGAAACTCGCAGCTTGGGAAACGTTTTATATCGGCGTGAAAGCGTTTGGAACTGAAAATTACTTCGGGAAATCTATTTCCGCCTCGCAAACCTGTATAATCGAAATGAAATAAATAACGCCGGAATCATCCGAAAAGCAACCTTGTAACGTTTTATTTCGACAGTTGTTTCGCTACAATCCCGAAAAGCGAGAATTATGCTCGTTGTTAAGATTCTTAAAATTACTGCCTCTTTTATATTACGGCGCGAATCCACCTAATGAATGTCCGTAATTACTTCCGAATGTACAAGCGTTTTGTTTTACTTACACATGTAATTCACAACATCTTGTGTTTCGAGTGTAGAAAATGTACATATTGCGTTAGCACAGGGCATGCACTGGCATTGTATCAGTTAAATCTTATCTTATAATGAGTCAGTGTTTCTTCCACGCATCTTCTTTCGCCGTTAGCAAACCACACGTGAGGCTAGCAAATATACATCACCAAAGCTTATATCTTAGATATCATGTAAGCTTCATGGAAGATCATGTCACAGGACTCAGCATGCTTAACAAATACCTATTTAATTTAAGGTTTTGAGTATCACGGAAAGTCCCCATGAAGAGGGTGCAAGAATGCAGATGAGATGGCCGCGCATGTGCTTGTACGAGTAGATTACGATAGCGTATCTTCTCTACGGCAACACTACCTCGGGAGAACTAGGGAGGCATGCACCAGTGTCAACGAGCTGCTGGCATTCGTGGAGGACATCGGATGGTAGACTAGCAACCCCCACCTGACACGCGAAGGGTCCACCTTCGGCCTAGTTGCGGAAATCCAGTCCAGCAACAAGTAACAGTGATAGAAGATCGTTACCTGGACCAATGGCGGCAGTAGCACAATAGGGCCTAGCGCTGGGACACGTCGCAGAGAGCCAGCCTTCTTCCGAGTGCTGACACGACGTGGTGTTGGTCGGGAAGCACTGGTGACACCGGTGTGGTTGGATGTCTGCGAACAATAGGGATGGTTGAAGGAAAACTGTTTACCTAATTTCGGGTCAGTTTGGCATATGTTCTTATTTGTCCAGCTGTGAACGTGTGTGATATAATGATGATGGTATGTGTGGCCGTAGCAGTCGTGTGAATTGAACTCTCCAACTCAGCTCGTGTCATAAGATTCGTCGGGATACCAACATAGGAAGGGCAATTTCCACTCCCGCGATCACCACTCCCCCTGCGAAGCGGGGTGATTGTGACAAACCCCCACTTTGTTTGTACGTGTGTTGATAAGGCCGGCATTTGTCGGACGCATTTACGAAAAGAACTATAGGTACTCTAATATCTTCCCAAGTCCAATTCGAGATAACTTGAGAAACTAAAGACATGGCGATATAGGGCTCATTAGGGGAGGCCTATGGCCAGCTGTGGACTAACATAGGCTGATGGTGATAATGATTTATTTATTTAGAACTACCAACAGAGGATACACTCTTAAACACAGTCAAAAATCACAAAAGGCATCACTAGTTGTGACCCCCCAATTACAGGTAGTTACAGCTTACACAAACATAGATTCAAGTTGACAACAAGACTTAATGTATTATAATAATAATTAATAAAGGACCATACATAGAGATATATAGAAGATATACAGAGAATAATCATTAAAGCACAGACTAGGTAGATGATACTAACGTATCATTATAGTTATGTAGGTACATTTGAACATATCTGAGTTAAATGATGATGAGAACCCAATGAAGAGAAGATTTTGAAAGACTGAAAAACTCCCTAGAGTGAATCGTACCAAATAAACCGTACCAGTGCTACGGCGTAGCATTTGCTACGGAGCTACGAAAAAAATAGCTTTGACTATCAACTCATGCGCGGTGCGAGATTAGAAAAGTACTCACTTTGAGTACAATTTTGAAGTCTAAAACCGACTTGTATCTTTGAAGGACGAAAAAAATAGCTTTGACTATCAAATCATGCGCGGTGCGAGATTAGAAAAGTACTCACTTTGACTATACTTTCGAAGTCTAAAACCGACTTGTATCTTTGAAGGATGATTTTAAGTTACATCTAGCTTCAGCCTGCTACTTCGCACGAGTTTTTCGGCATATTTTTTTTACAGATGGCCTAGAGGCATACTATTATGCTACGGCATCCGACGCGCGACGTTTCGTACATTCCCTCTCGTACGTTGCGTGGCATGGGTTAAGTTTGTTTTTAGTTTTAGTGTGATGCCATTTCAAGACGTATGTATGTTAAGAGTAGGTAGTTTAAGTAAGGTGGCGTTTGACCCTCCATCATCTAAACTTCTAATATCCTGTAATCATGCAAATCGCAGTATTAAGTTGTTTACAACGCATAATCGCGCTAGAAGTCAGAATTTCAATCGGCGGCCGAATAAACAGTTGTGGGTTCTCGACCCATTTCTAACTTTGACCTAACTCCGGCTTATGCCAACTGGATGTAACGATTAACAAACATTAATAGATGTGATATTTCTAGGTCAATTGCTTGTTTTTGTAGAATCGAAGAATATTGTAGAGACAAGAGTAAAATTGTTGAACATTGAAGAAGGGATTTTGTTTTTTCGTCTCACTATATGACTAATATTTAAATGTCTCACTAATAATAAGAAAAGGGGGTAAAATAGCCACCTCTGCAAATATTTGTTCCCGGTGTTGTGGGTATTTTCGATATAAATATCTATCTTCGTATAATAAATATCTATCTATGTAATAATGAATGAATGAACACTTTATTTTACAAAAAAATATCATACGCATAAAATAATCAAAGTCTTGGATAACGATAGTCCTAGCAACTCGTGAAAGGTTATTTATTATTATCGGTTCACAGAGCAACCAAAAAGTTCATAAAAAACTCTGATTTGGGCTAAACGAGTCTTAAAAGACTCGAGCTTTAATTTAAAGGTAATAATTTTCAGTGAGAGCTCTTCAGTTACTTCGAATGTCGAGCCTTGTGCCAAGTACATACGCTTATACGACACTTAGGTAGGTATATGACATAAATATTCTGTCTTGGCAAAGGCCAGCACTTAAGGCGGACCTCATTTGTGTTGGTCACTTGTACGAGAAATTATTAGATAATATCCTAATGGAGTATATCCAAGAACGTTTATTACTTCGGATAATGCTCCGTTTATAATTATTTGACGGCTTTTTACGACTGCTCTTAAAATCATCATAAAGTTTCGCAATAATTTTGTTTAAACGACGACGTATGGCAAATACGTCGCTTAAACAAAATTATTTGTTTGATAATAAACACCTTATTTCTTATCTGTTAATAATTACTGTTTACGAAGCTATTTTTAGTTGCAATTTATATGTATCTCATCTTGTATATTTTTTATGTAATGTGTCGTGTTTGCAATTGTATAAGTTTTCTTTTATATTTTTACCTGTACTGTCAGAATAAATGTATTTTCATTTCATTTCTATTTATAGTAAGTATACAGTTGACTTGTCTGAATGCATATTTTGTAAGCCCTAAAAAATATATTTATTGACTTTGACTTACTTCATTAAATTTATCGCCAGATTATTTTTAGAATTCTTGAAATATCTCGTGAAATATTCGTGTGCAAAATTTATTTCAACAAATAAAATTCCAGTGAGAAAACTGCGATTTGGCATTCAAAAGTCGTCCATAATCCATTTATCAAGTTCGGTTCCAACTACGCCCTGTAATGAAAACCTCGGTAACTTTGGAAAAGCTTTTTTACGGTAATTTTCTTTTTGAAATCACAAACGAAACTTTAATAAATTTCCTGCGGTTAAGGTCCTTTGATGTGGGTCGCCGATGCCGCTGTAGACCGCACTCGTATGCCTGAATTTGTGTTTGTTTAAAAATGTTTACTTATTTAGTTTATTAAACAAACTGAAAAAGCGTGTCGTGTAAGCCGATATGTTATCAGTTTACAGAAAAGGGACCAGCTCCACGAAATTAATAATACATTTATTTCAGACAACGTTAGAACAGGTATTTAGGTATTAGGTATTGATCTTATTCTACGGTAGATCCATACTAATATTATAAATTCAAAAGTAACTTTGGCTCTCTGTGTGTTACCTTGTCACACCACATAAAAACACGAAGGTTTCAGATTTTTATGTCACACTACATAAAAATCTTAAACCTTATTGACTAAATAAAATTACGTTGTAATTACGACGGCGGCGACGTGTATTTCGCAATCAAAGTGTTAGCTGACGACGACGGCGCACGGCGGCGGTGTCCCCTTGCAGGCGGCTAGTGAACCGTCAGAACTTGAAACCCTTCGGCCAAAACTCTTCACTCAAGTAGGTCGAGAGATGTTGAACTCTCACCATAAATGAAACGAAGCTTACATTATCGCGATATTGCTATTTGTTATCCGATTATGTGTGCAAATTATTTCAATTCATTAAAAACGAGGACGTAGTTTCCAAATGAATCGGAGAGTACATTTACATGGTGGCTTAGAGGTTTCGCACTCACGATAAGGGAAACTCATTCTATTGCAAAAGATACACAGCATCAGAGTGTATGTTTTGCTAACTATTGCCTATGTTAATGTGCTTAGCTCACGCTATTCGAGCCCTCTCGTGTCCCATTTCAGTTGCAATTGATGGATATCCTATTAACGGCTAGAAATTGCTTTCCGCTTGTTTGGGTGACCACACTAGTCTGCATATTGGTTATTTGACAAAGACTGCATTTTCAATGGACAGCTAGAGCGAATTTTGGACTATTTTCATTTATATTTTCACTTGCAGTGGGCATGCATCCCACTAATCCCACTATCCCACTAATATTATAAATGTCAAAGTTTGGATAGATGGATGGATGTTTGTTACTCAATCACGCCAGAACAGCTGAACGGATCTGGACGAAATTTGGTACAGAGATAGATTATAGTCTGGAATAGTACATAGGCTACTTTTTATCCCGGAATTCCCACGGGAACGGGAACTACGCGGGTGAAACCGCAAGGGGCTGCTAGTTTTATGATAAATCAACCTATCTTCATCAAGAAGGAAGTTCCTGCCTTTCCTCTGGTAGGCTCCCTTACCTAGCTCTTTTTTTTACTACAACTACGGACTGCGTTAGTGGTCGATCTACGTCGATCGTCGGTTGTGCAAAGGCAGGCGTGCTCCTCAAACATGTTAATTAGTAGAGTTAGTAGTTTGTTAGTATAAAATACACCAATACGTTAATGATTTGTAGTAAATGTTTACTAAGTGTAAAATATATTAACTTTTTAGGGTTCCGTACCCAAAGGGTGAAAATGGGACCCTATTACTAAGACTTCGCTGTCCGTCTGTCCATCTGTCATCAGGCTGTATCTCATGAACCGTGATAGTTAGACAGTTGAAATTTTCACAGATGATGTATTTCTGTTGCCGCCATAACAACAAATACTAAGAATAAAATAAATATTTAAGGGGGTTCCCATACAACAAACATGATTTTTATGCCGTTTTTATAGATAATGGTACGGAACCCTTCGTGTGCGAGTCCGACTCGCACTTGGCCGGTTTTATTTATGTTTCTTTGTCGATTTGGTGCTACACTGTAATGGCAATGTAAATACGTAACAAAATAAATAAATTAAAATTAAATATAGTACAAGTATTGGTTAGTACAAGTATTGAAACAGAATGATGTGCACTTCTGTTGTTCAACATCTGAACCCTCTTCCGCTGCTCACCGATAACCTGAACAGATGCAATATGTACTGAATATTGATCGTTAAATTAGTTACGAGTACGTATCTGACCGGAGATAGATCCCGGCTCCGTATTCCCAGTAGCGAATGCAAACAAGTCAACAGGAGTGGTTTGATTACCCTTTGTTGTTCCATTTTATATTGGCCTTGTTTTACTAACAGTAGTTCAGTATGAATAGTATACTGATAGATAATTACTACCACCGATGTGGCGTGGCGGGCGAAGGTCTGCCTGCGCAGGATGTGGCGGGTTCGATTCCCGCCTTGGGACAAAATGTTTGTAAGATTTGCAAATATTTGTTCCAGGTGTACTGGGTATTTTCTGTTGTATAATCAAAAAATCAATCCATGGTATGTATTCTTATAAGATCAAATAATAGAATTAAATTAAAACTAGTACCTATTTACAATTGAAACAATTGAGCTAACTGCAGACTGTTGCAAACAATCTACAGGTAGCTCAACTGATCCATATCAATACCAGTCGTAAGCGTCTCCAAGACGCATTATGGCAATGCTGATGCGCTGTGCCATATATCGAATCAGCATTGCCATAAAGCTGGGCACATCACCTCTTGGTCAAAACCGGTGATTTTTTCTATGAGAAAAGGTGTAGTCGTAATTAAGTTGGAAAGTTCTTACCTTGCTCCAAAGCGCCTGTCCTAACGTCCACCACCAAAAGCGCCACCACGCTCACGAACCACATGGACGACATTATTACTGAGTCAGTTCAGTCTGTTCATCAACTGTACCTACTAACACAGGATCACATGAGAATAAGAACTAAAACAATAAACAAAATAACTAAATCCATAAACAAATTAATGAAAATATGCAATAATAATAATTTGGTCTGTTCATAAAAACTATAACCCGACTTCAAATTTCGGTAAATAGTATTGATTTATGTCTTAAACACCACCCTAGCAATAAATGCTAGGGTGGTGTTTTAAAAAGTAGTAGAAATTTATTTGGGGCCACCACGGAATCATTCTCTAATACAATAGAGGAAGAATTATCAAATTCGGACTACTTTGCAAAAAATTATGCGTGATTAATAAAAAAATAAATATACGCGTTGACTTGAGAACCTCCTTCGTTTTTTCGTCAGTTGATAAAAATGGAATCTCGATTTCATGCTCACTTGTCTCAAATACCAATCCCACATCACGTACTCGTACTTACAAAAAAACATTTTGTAAGTACGAGTATGTATATTTATATTGAAACAGTAAATTCTTGAATACAACAAACGAAATACAAAACATATACAAACAGTCATGACATGAGTTAAATTTACCCAAGATCGTAACTTCCTTGTGTTTTCATGCGATAAAAATGCTCTCACATTATTTATTGTTGTTATTAATGAGTACGGGGAATAGGTTCCCGAAAACACCGCCTCCCCGGCCGTTTTGTACGCGCGCTGAAAAAATAGAGGCTAAAACGGTTTTCCGGCTCTATAGAAGGTACCTCTTCATAAAAAAATCACTACGGAATAATAAAAACAAAGTCCCCTGCCGCCACGCCGCGTCTATTTGTCTAAGCGCGATAAACTCAAAAGCTACCAACCGGATTTTCACCAATGGACGGGTGATTCATGAGAAAGGCTTAGTGTAAATTTGCATAAATATGACGGTGAGCTTTGTTCGTGTTTACTCCGTCTCCACGACGTGTACACTATATTTAAGATACATGTTGAATTATCTAAAGAAACTACGATAATAACCAGATACAATAGAAACTATAAGAGGGGAATTTGGTTGCCTGGAAGAGATCGCTCACAGCGATAAGGTCGCCTTTGAACTCCCGCGGTTCATGCCATCAAAGAAAACGATAATAATTCCATACATAAAATTATAGCCTACGTTCCATTTATTTCCTATTTTTTATATTATTTGTCTGTGTGGTTCACAAAAAAGTGTCATCGTAAACGTTTTTTAGCATTGAAAGAAATAGCGCTATAACAGAAGTTAGAATTACCATACAATTGTACAACGATAACGGCACAAAAGGCTATAAGAAGCAAAGAATCATCAAAAAAAGTGGAACAGACAAACGACCTCCTTTATAGTAAAGATCGTCATAAAAACGTTATCGTACGAACTTCCATTATGCCCAACAATGGTAAGTACCTACTTTATGAAGGCACTTGATGTTCGCGGCGAACGTTCGTTATAATATCACTTTTGTTACACAATGTTTCGTAGATATTAATGTAAAAAAATCGAGACCGTCTGGTCGAAGCGACGCGTGACCCGAGAGCTGGAATCTGGTGCAGCATTGCCATACAGCGGGGCAATGCAGCCAGCGTCTTGAAGACCGGACGCTTGTGAACCAATCACAAGCGTCCGGTGCTCAAGACGCTGGCTTATTGATATGGATCATTCTAAGGTTTTTATTTATTATAGTACTCTGGGTAATTTCTAAGAAATTAATAAATCCCAAAAATTTACGATCTCGACGGGATTCGAACCCGCACCTTCCCCTTCAGCGCAGGGTTGCTCTTTTTCCAACTAAGCTACGTGATCTTATCTAGTCGACCCGTAAATCTTTGGGAGTTCTTTCGGCACTTACGCCGTCAGCGCCACCTACAGAGGAAACAATGAAGTTATCCAATTCTGCTCAAAGACCAAATTTACATTTAGTTCTTTGACGAGAGGTTTTGCCGTTGCTTGATTCTAAGGTTTTTATTTATTATAGTACTCTGGGTAATTTCTAAGAAATTAATAAATCCCAAAAATTTACGATCTCGACGGGATTCGAACCCGCACCTTCCCCTTCAGCGCAGGGTTGCTCTTTTTCCAACTAAGCTACGTGATCTTATCTAGTCGACCCGTAAATATGGATGATATGGATCAGTTCAAAAGTCAATAACTTTATTTCTTTAGGCTTACAAAAAAGGCACTTAGACAAGTCAAATTTTATACATAAACAGCTTTATAAATAGTAATTATCAAACAAGAAACAAAATGTTATTGATTTTGTTCGCTTCAATTTTTTTGTCCACTAGTGGAAGATGCGAAAAATAAGTTGAGCGAACTCTAGATTGTTTGGAACAGTCTGCAGTTAGCTCTACTGTTTCAATTATAAATAATAATGTGATTTCTTTATGTTCGTTAATTATAATTTGAATTATTATTTCATTTGTATTGATTTTAACCTACTTTTGTGTAGGAAGTTGCTCTTAGCACCCTGGCACTGGTAAAAATCAACGCTGCAATGACACTTGTGTCATCAAAGCCCTGAACCGGGCTGGTGACTCTGTTATGGTTAGTTACGATCAGATAATATAAGTTAAGCAGTACCTAATTATTTTAGGCCTTTTTTTTAAATGTTTGTAACACTATGTTTTACTTTCTAATTATATTGTTAAAAAAATTAAGAATTATTGGCATAATGGTTCTATGTTATAAGGTATCATTTTTAAAGAGAAGTAGGTACTTGTGTATGGTTCGACTCATTTTACGCTCTTACAAATACAACTCAAAAAATTACGCTCGTTTAGATTATTTTTGTTCATCTGAGGAGAGTTAAATTCAAATTATTTGTTTACACAAGACCTTTTCTTTAACATTACAGATGTCTCCAAATCGCTTTGTTATCGTTAGTAACAATTTTTTGTGAATAAATGAAATAAAAATCGTTATTCGTTATTGAGTAATAAAAATACCTTTAAACTACAAAAAAATGAAAAAAGGCTAAAAAAATATACAATAATAAAATAACTATGTCGGTACTTATAAGTATTAAAAAAATCATGAAAATCCTAGAAGGCTAAAAACATTTCATGGGCTGTTTACTAGTAGAAACTTTACGTATCTACACGTCGTACACGCTTCATTTAACTGTCTGACAAAATAAACACACAGACGTCATGTACCTGTCTAAAATCGTACATACATAAGTCATGTAATGTATGTACCTGTCTCACAAACATACATACATCAAGAGCTTGTCTGAGCACAAAGGCTGACACTTTGATTTGTGATCCACATTCCCGGGCTGGTGGAATAATTGATAGTGCTATTTTAATTAGATGGGTCTCATAATTTGTATTTGGTTTAATGCTGGTACATATTGTATAAGGGCAGGGTCTTGTTATTTTGACGCGGTAGTTTCTTATTATCTTGGAAGAGATCGTTTCTAAGCGATAAGCTCGCTCATTTCTTTCGTCTCTTTTCAATTTTCGTTGATGTATATTAAAGCATTTTTGTATTGGTTTCTTTGGAATATGAGACTGCCCTGCTAATAAAAAAACGATATTTATTTGTTTATTTTGCAAATACGAGAAGAGTTTGTACACATGTGTGTTTTAAAAGTAATTAATACTTTTAAGGACCACTCAAATATCATCCTAAATGTTTACAACTGCTAATAGCAGGCTCATTCAATTCAAAATCATTACAAAATAAAGGACATTTTCCTTAATTTTTCCTCTTGCTTTGACAGGATATCAATCAAAAGCAATTTAATTAGAGATATTTTAGTAGGAAGTATTCTTAATTAAATTCAAGTATAACATATCTGTCATAAGAATATCACAGGAAAATTAATACCACTCCTCTTAATAAAAAAACTTATCGAAACCAAGTATTGATAATAAACACGTCGATAATAATATGAATTAAAAAAAAAACAATAATTCTGGTTTATTGAACTTTAAAGACCGTGACAAATTATAAAGTAGTCGGGTAAAAAACAAAATAGCACACAGACCACTATTTGTGCCGGTATTTGTGAAAAACTGTTTTCTGATGATAATTATGAAAGTGATAAATAAATAAAAAGCCGTAACACAAGAAAGCACAAAGTTACTTGAACAGACTCGAACCGTGATCGCGTGTGTGTTACGCGGTAAGACCTTCGCGGCTACGCCGTAGCAGCCGCGCTACGTCTCGTAGCAGACTGCCGTAGCGCCGTAGCACAGAGATTCATCTCACCATGATCTCACCAGCACTATATCTATACAACCAAAGCGATATGAACTGTATCCATTGCCGCTTTTGTATAACTAGTACAGTGAAAGTTCAGTGTTAAAACTGCAATGGATAACAATGTGCCGAGTTATCTCCGGTCGAATTGTCGAGTGTTGAGTTATCTCTAATCTAAGCGAGATGAACTGTTTACATTGCCAGTTTTGTCTGGCCAGTAGTATGAGGTTTTAGTGTAAAAACAGCAATGGATAACTGTATGTTAAATCATATCTGGTTCACAACGTTGTTGGCGAGATAAATTCGATACATTGACGGTTATTGAGGTGACAGCCGTTATAATGTGCCATCAAAAACAGCAATGTCCGATGATTGGTTC
The DNA here is from genome assembly GCA_947086465.1 of Eupithecia exiguata. Classification (NCBI taxonomy): domain Eukaryota; kingdom Metazoa; phylum Arthropoda; class Insecta; order Lepidoptera; family Geometridae; genus Eupithecia; species Eupithecia exiguata. The sequence goes on from OX352246.1 coordinate 5,531,470, forward strand.
TTATTTATTTATATTGTTGGAAGTGTGCAAAAAAGAAACAAATCTTTATTTTACTTTTATTTACATTCCATACTAGAAGATCTAAGTAACAACCATTGGCTTTAAAACTTGTACTATATAAGCTATTTTAAAAATAACAGAAATAGCGAGCAAAGTAATGACTCATTAATTACAGTTCTAGTTCAGGTGATCTAAGCGAGACGAGCAGAATACATTGCCATTTATATCAGGCAATTCAATTTGGATTCCAATACAAACCCCACATTGGACAACAGCGTGTATATTGCACACATTAATTATGTAGGTAATATATTCGGTAGGAGAGTGCCAGTCACAGGATAACCTGGCTATTGTGTGATTAATGTTCCCGTTGGTCTGTGGATAACGCTATACGAATCACTTAATCCGCCATTGTGGCATAGCAATAAGCATGTAACGGGTATGTAGGTCACGCTTTCGGTTCATACGAATTTGTATCATTCGTTTAAGTAAGACTATACAATACAATATAAATGTGCACTCTACACTACTTTTGCCAAGTCGAGGTCTTCACTCGAGAACACGTTTACCCCAGCGGTTGTCGACTGGCACTTCAGCTTGCAAGTCTCTGAGCTATGTCGATAACTTTGGTTCTCTGTCGGATGAATTCGTTACCCCACCGCCCTCTGGCCAGGTGGGATTATCTGCGAAGCACTGCAGGCAAATGCTGGATGCGGCTAGCTGAAGACAGGGCGCCGCATCCAGCATCCAGCATATAGTACTCGCGTGAGAGCTGGGGTATGGTATACCCATACCATCATTATTTTAGGATTATTTTAGTTAGGTTTTAAGTGTAATAAAGTGTTCATTCATTCATAAGTAGAAGCGTGAATAATACCGACAGCTTTCGCAGCTTATGAAAAGGAATCTGTGTTTTCGAGCGTGTATTTATTTTTTTCCCCGCTCAGAAGCGTGATCGTTCGTGCGTTTTACTCAATCAACTAATGTGCTCCATAATTCCATACACTATTGACACGCCACGAGATCCCACGCAACGTGATACATGTTAACTTCAATCTAATGACTAGCAATACGGAATTCGAAGTACCAGAGAACGGTATTCAAAAAGAACTGGAAACCGCAGAATCGTATCAATTTTCTATGATCAGTACAACTTTTTAAGCATTAGACGTTTCGTCACGTCATCTGTTAATAATATGATTCTGGTCATAAAAAACTGATACGATTTGATTCAACCCAACACGCATCGCGTACTGTCGTGTCGCGTGGTGTGTCAATAGTGTTTCCAGTTTAAATCTCGTACGGAAACACATGGTAATCGTAAACATGAACACTGACATATTACTAAGAATGTAAGCCCTTTAACAATGTTACCTTTCGGTTATGATAATAATAATATCATCATTAGCCAATATTAGTCCACAGCTGGACATAGGCCTCCCCTAATGAGCGCCATAGCGCCCTGTCTTCAGCTTGATGCATCCAGCATCTGCCTAGTCTTTCGCAAGTCATCATCCCACTTGGCCGGAGGGTGTCCCACACGACGTTTACCGAGTCGTGGTCTCCAGTCAAGAACTTATAATAATATCAGAATAAAAATAATATAAAAGTGATTATTAAAATTAGGGCGGACAGGCCTTTTACAGATTCGGTAATAAATGTAAAGGAATCGTAAAAAAGATACAAAAGACCTCTCGTAAGGTTGACAATATAAAGCGTAGACCCTTATCTCCAAGGGATGGAACGGAAAAATAATTATTTACAAATAATGTATTCAGACGAGAGAGAAAGAATAAATCTCATCTCGACAACATCCGGGGATTTCCCCTAAGCTGAGGACACTACTTGGACATAAGGCTGGTTTCACACTATTCCGAACACCTTTTACTTATCACTGAACTGTATTTTAGTTATCTATATTTTAGTTATCCGATCATCATGTTTTAGTCCAGCAGTGGACTAATATATTCTGATGATGATGATGACGTCTTATTGATAATTTTTAAATGGATTTTATTAGATTTTGTTTAATCTTTCTTATTGACATTAGAGACATTAACGATTATAGTAATTGTAGTTACTAAGATTTTGCACACCTTAAAAGATAGTATGTTTTGGATTTTGTTGTATATACATGCATGCAAATATAGATTATGTATAAGAGGACTAATATAGGCTGATGAACGATGATGATGATGATTTAGTTAGGTGTAAACAAAGCCTAAATCGTGGATACAACGTCTTGAAGTTCAGCAAGTACTACGTGTTTGAAAGTTTAGCCACGGGAGAGAAGTCGAGAATGTCTAGACAGTTTATTTCTCGAGTATTATAATAATACTCCTAAATGTTTATTGTTATGCGTAGTAACACGCAGTAGACGGAATTGAATATGACGATTCAAAAGCATTCCGATGGAATAAATTCGAAAATTTTGGTCTGAAGTGTTCTTTTTATTTCATTGGGCGTTTTATTTATTTTATTGGGAGTTCTGATTTTACTTTTCCATCTTCAAGCACAGATGAAAATTAATTTAAGTGTAAGAGATCTGTGCTCCGTGTCCATTTGACAATAATATCGAGACGTGACCGAGACGGCTCATATTTGTATGAGATTTGCGTAGTTCCCTGTCCGCACGATAGAGGCGCTGTACCAAAACCTATGGATAAATGTGACGTCACGATCACGTCTCGATACTATCGTCAAATGGACTCGAGGCTTTAACTTAGATCTCGTCCAGAATCTCAGCCCTATCCATCCAATAGGTAGTTTATTTGTTTGGCTTTATATTTTGACAAATACATGACATTCAAACCAGTTAAAACTATTTGTCCATTACTACGAGAGCTTCATCGTGTTCTACCATTCGTGTTTTCTGTAGGTACCAGAAAAATAGAATCGGAAGTTGATTCTGAACAGCGGATGTTCAGAATCAACTTCCGGTTCTGCTCTGCCCGCTCAACCATGCTACGACAAAGGTGTCTACGCGTACAGAACTAATAACAATTAATAAAATAAATTAGAGGTAGAAACCAAGGGGCTTCGCAATTAGAGCCGTATTTTTGTTTTATGTAACAGCATTGAGTTTCCTCCTTCAAACGGACGCGAGGGATATCGGCACCAGCAGACACATTAATTGGAAATCTCCACAGCCCTGCTGTTGTATCTACATGTAAACAAACCTCACTGGTTAACTGACTGACTGACAATAAAATAGGATTATTAAGAACAAGAATATATTTATTGTAAAGTATAAAATATCCACAGGAAAGGTCTTAAAATCATAAGTTGATGACAAAAATTTTATCCATTTCGGACGTACAAGATTTTAACAATTTAATAGTAGAAATTGTGGAGGAAATAAATAATCTACACAGCGAATACCATCTAGTCGATATTTAAATCTAGTCGAGCTCTATAGCTAGATACTTCCTATTTAAAAATATATTCCTATAGATCAAAAAACTCTATTTATGTTATAGTGCGATAAAGACTACCAAACTTATCAAATCCTAAATCAATGGACAGTGAATTAATTAGTTAACTTCCCTGAATTTGCATTATTTTTGAATATTTTCAATTTCGAAACAATTTTCTCGCCACTAATATTTATTTCGGTCTCCCTCCCTACCTAAGTTAATCCGTCGGGGAATGTGTGAATGCATCTGCCCTATTACCACCGCCGCCGCAACCACTGTTTATACATTATACATTTTTACAAGATTTCCTTCTCTCATCGATTTGCCGTAAAATAAATAAAGTATTCACACATTTGGTCAATGGACTGAAGCCTAGCCAAAGGCAACTCCCTAGCTGTTAGTTGATATCATTACATACTTATTTATTAGGTACAAATATTATTACATTTTTTTTTCCCATGATACAATTATTATATTATTATACCGATAGTTAATTAATTAAATACCATAGATATCAGAGACATGCGAGATCTACTTCATTTGCAGAAATTGTGTAGAAATAACGAAGTCGTGCTTTGAATTCTCGCCGCCGCGCCGCCCGCCGCGCGCCGGCCGGCCGCCGGGTAATGCTTTATACTTATCAAATATTTGTTCACAGGTACTCTGGAAATCTTTAACACTCATATTTTTTATATACCACTTTAGGTATAATTATTTTAAAGTATACGATAGTGTATAAAATTGTACATAGGTATACAAGACTGTAAACTCCTATCACATAAATACACGACGCAGGCTTACTTGGGGACCTAGACATTCACTTAGAGCATTATTTAGCAAGCTAGATGATGATGAATGAGAAGGTCTAGGAATAATAAAAAATATAAATAGATATTTTATAAACATACTTATTCGAATGCATAAAAATAAACAATGATTTTGCATCTGTGGTATATTTAATCTTTCGTAGGTAATTTTTATGTGTAGGTAGATAAGTATAAATTACCCCGGAGGCGTCAGGGGAGCGGATCAAAACAAATGAGGGCTATTTTTTGCTCCCCTAATTTACGGAAATGGAATAATTGGCAAATTAATGTGAACGTTTTCAATTTGGTTGTTTTTTTCGACGAACAAGCGGAAAATCAGAGTGTTTACCTGAAGGTAAATAGTGGCTGCCAAAGAAATAAATCGAAAATGCTAATGGAAATCATGAAAAAATGGAAATGTTTTTCTTAAGTCGAGTACTGATCGACGATGTTACGGGGTTTAGTCTACCATTCGCAGCAAGCATGAAACTGAGACCTTTTAAATGAGACCCTTAAAAAGTGGTTGCCATAGACTAAGATGAAACTAAAGTGTCAAAAATCTGCCATCATCTAGTGGAAACGGTGGAAACCGTGGAAACAGAAAATTATTTCGTTGTTTATTTTATAACATTTGACATTGATACTTGACTTTTGTGCAGCGCCATCTAATTTCAAAATTAAAAGCACGATTGTTTTTTTTTTAAGATTGCATTGTAATAGCCCTCGCTCGTTGCGAGCGCCTTCTTTCCCCCCACTCTGCCTGCACGAATGTTTGCTGTGTGACGGGTCACATACGCCCCGTAGCGCCACGCCGCCGCACCGGTCAAAACCTACCCGGTTTATGATGGATCATAAATCATCATCACCGCATAAATATGTAAAAATACATACTCATACGCATACTTCAGAGTTCGTTTTGGTAATTTTGAATCTTTGTCAGCGAAAAACATCATCATCAGACCGAGATTTTGCTAAGATGTAGTCCGATAACATGTTTTTTATAATGTGTTTTTTATGAGATGAAAGAAGAAAGATGAGGTTGTGTATGCACAACCTCATCTCAGTAGATTTACCAACATTCAGAATGCATTCATGTTGGTCAAAGACCCCTTAAAATCGCTACAATGACTAGTCCTGCTGTCCTGCATGCTGGGATTCAAACAGAGCGGATAGCCTGAGACATAACGTCCTTCTCAATCATACACTTCTCTTCTTCTTCTTCTCAATATAATGACGACGCAGGTTATACCTACCTTTACAACCAACCTAGAATAATTTGATTGTTTAACAAACTAAAAACCTTCAGAAAAATCGAGTAAAAACCTAAAACTTCAAATTCCTTAGTATTTACACTGTTTTTTAAATTTTTCGGGACAAATAAATACTCATTCTTCGGGAGTGGAGAATAATCCCGAGTGATTCGCCTTGCAATAAAAATACAAATCGTCGTTTTTCGTCGGTTAAAAACAGCCGAGTCAGTTCTTAGTAGAGATCCTACCGAGAACTGACTGTTTTACTACTAGGTAGGTGCCTCCTAGGCACCGACTAATTTTTATGTTTGAGTGGGCACTCGAGTTTAGTGCCGGGAACGTAAACGTGAGCGTGGTGGCACGTGATGGCAGCGGGTAGAACGTTTTACACGGCGATAAACCATTCCGTTTTATCGAGGACACGATGACGTCTCACTCACGTAAGTGGAAACTTTCAAATATTTGGCAAATAACCTACTCTATAGCTTCTTTTGTTAATTAAAAATTATCATCATCATCATCAGCCTATATCAGTCCACTACTGGACATAGGCCTCCCTTAATGAGCGCCATAGCGCCCTGTCTTCAGCTTGCCGCATCAAGCATCTGCCAGCAGCCTTTCGCAAATCGTCATTCCACCTGGTCGAAGGGCGCCCTACCCTACGTTTGCCGAGTCGCGGTCTCCACTCAAGAACACGTTTACCCCAGCGGTTGTCAGTTCTTCTCGCGATATGGCCAGCCCACTGCCACTTCAGCTTGCTAATCCTTTGAGCTATGTCGACAACCTTGGTTCTCTGTCGGATGTATTCGTTGCGAATCCTATCTTTCAAAGAAACTCCGAGCATAGCTCTCTCCATAGCTCGCTGGGCGACTTTAAACTGGTGGACAAACCCTACCGTGAGTGTCTACGTGTCAGCTCCGTAAGTCATGACGGGTAGGACGCACTGATTGAAAACTTTCGTTTTCAAGCATTGCGGTATGGATTAAAAATTATAACGTTACTTATTTCCTAGTGACGCGGAGTATCAGGGTGTAGCACTTAAGCATTGCCTACAGCAGCAGGGCACTGCAGCCAGCGACCTCCGATTACGATCGGGTGGACGCACAGTCAGATAATTTGCAGTAAGCTCAACTGTTTCAACAATGTATTTTACTCTATATGAGAAAATATCTAAAAATATAGTTTTTCCTATCTATGTTCAACTTCTTTTCAAGCACGTTGCGATCTTCCTAACGTAATGTTTCGACGTTAGTTTTGGACAAGTATAATAAAAACAGCTATTGGGGTCAAACGGTCCCCTTTTGCAGGCATAAATTGATTCCTGGAATTATTTTACCCCTTGCATTATGACAGGTTCTCATTAAAAATGTTGAATTATTTCACGTATTTAACCTAATTCCTGTGTATGTTTATTTCTCATGCCATGTACCTAGGTAATACATAAGTATCAGGAAAATGTATCTTTTATTTTAATTTGAATTGCAGAAGGGACGAAACGATTCGTGGGATTTTTTTGACCATACCCGAGGGACTATTTTGTGCCCCTGGGTGAACAAAAAATAATGAAAGAACATCAGCACTTCAATGATTTATCCAAAACCTTATTCAATCTTTTCTATTTTGGACACAGCAAAGTTTCCCCCATTGGGGATCATTTTGTACACCGGTCCCCTACTAACCACGACCCTCACAGGAGAAGCAGCACCAGTTCTATGGTTTGGCTTGAAATTTGCCTTTGAAATAACACTTTCGCAAAAATCACCTCAAATTGCATTAGAACAGAGATGAAAATCGAGATTCCGAAAATTGAGATGTAGGCATCAGATAAGTGCAAAATTAAATCAACTACACTCACCTTGATCTGTCGTGTCTTGTCTATATTATTTGTGATATTAATTATTTCCTGATTTTCTAAAAATCTAATAATTTAAGTGTAAATATTAGTTGTAATTATTATTGTATTGTATATTGTAAGTTTCTGTAAACAAATAATGATTTTCCTGATGAATACACAAAAAAAAACCTGTCTATATTGGTTACCTATCTTTGTTAACCAAGATCGAAATGTTCTAAGCAAACCATTTCTTCTTTACTCAACCTAGCTAAAATAACTTTAATAACAAATAGAAAGTACAATCGTACGACGTAAATTCAATTAGTTAGTAACTTAATTACAACAATAAATACAGTAGGTACTTGTACCTAGGAAAAATACGATGGAACGACACAAATTCAATTTATCAAGTTTACTGCAGTTTGGATTTAATTGGATCAATTTATTATGGCTTTGTGCGACTTCAAGACGGTTGTGTTTGACCCAGACGCGACTTGGATTGTGACCTCATTAGAATAGGAAAACTTGGTATAAATTCACATTGAAATTCTTATTTAAATTGAAAACTTTTAAATTCAATATCCAACTTGAGTAGAAAGCTTATACTGTTGTATTAATTTTTAGAACACGTTTACAAACGATATTACAAAAAATTTAAAACTCACCGAATTTTTACATTAAAACCTTTATGAACCATCACAGGATGGGTCGCACCAATTAGTTACTTTACGCGCCGCGCAGTTCTTCTGATGCGTAGTGCGTTTGCTAGGTGCAAACGCATCAGAAGAACTGCGGGGCGCGTCACTGCGCGCAAAATTTTATCAACTCAACAAAAAAGCCGCGCAGTGCGCTGATGCGTAATGCGTACTATCTCATACGATTTCATAAAAAGAATAATCGAACGCGCAGTACCGCTGCATTGTAGCACCGCCCAGTACGGTCGTACCTTAACACTTCTTTGGGCTGCACCAGTTTTCTTCAAACATTGCCAAGAACACTGTCGATCAAATCATCTTTCAATCAAATCCAAGCCAAATACAAATACGAAATTATTTATTTCACAATTAAATATACAAAACAAGTGGCAGGTGTCCCTGGTTTCTGTTTTAGTTTAAATTAAACTGTATTACAGAGAACCAGTCTAAATACAAATCAATTCATCTGTTTGGAGCTACAATACAATGCCACAGACAAATACAAATATACAAACTATTTTTGTCAGGGATTTAAAACATTTCTCACCGACAAACTTCATACTCAATAAACTCTATCCATATCCATTCCCTAGTTTACAAAGTTACTACGAAACATTATTCCGCTCCCGGGAAACTTAAAGCTCCGAGTAATTTTACATCGATTGTTTTACGTCAAAACAACTACGATGAAAGTCTGCAACAAAAGAGCTCTCATAAACTTTGACACGTAATCATCGTCAGGGCTGGTCGTTTTGTAACAAGACGGCTTGCACCGCTACAGCTTTCCAACATTGTAACCTTCGAAGCAGAACATTATTTGCAGTGCAAATATCGCTATTCAAACAAACTAAAATCTTTTCGTTTGGCGCAGCCGGAAGGGTTAAGACCCGAAGTGCTCGTCTACATAGAAAATTTAACACATACGAATTTTATACAGGGTTATTGGCAATTCACTGACACAGCGTGAACTGCACGTTCAGCCCATCATCATGACCATTTTCGTGAAGACGAAGAGGTCTTGTCCATAAAGATAAAATGCTTGCTCAAATAATAATTATTTTACCATAGAGACATTAAACCACTAGACGATGGCTCTCTCACCCTGTAGCATCACCAAGGAACGCGAAATCTGGATAAAAGTTTCCACAGGCAAAAGAGGAGGCCTCCAGCAGTGGGTGTCAGAAAATATGACGATGATGAACATGAAATCTCCGGCGTAATGATAACAGCTGCAGTTTTCGGCTGCAGTACAGAAATATGTAACTTTAAGCTGAGCTACTATTCTTTCTGCACAATGTCAACGTGATCGGAGCGTGACCGGAGCGAGTCGCTGACGGAGCGTGAGTGACACTGGTAATTATGCGCCCCCGACTCGGAACGAGGATGCCCGAGTGCTGGCCGAGCCAAACTTTTAATTGAACTGATGAAACTGTTCCATTTCACAAATCGCTGACAAGGACAGATATTTTTGATGCCATGTTGTTCAGACTAATTAGGATGCAAAAGTTCGTTCAAAAAAACTATTGAATAGATTAAGATTATAAGGCTGTATATTGATTCTGGACCTCAAGTAAAACTTAAAAGTGGGTACTAACCGGCGTAACGGGGCATAATGAAACATATTACACGGCTAACGTTCGTGCAGTCAGCTGTGCAATTACGATAAAATATCCCATTCAATGGATCGCCATTTGGGGAGCCTGGGTATAAGCAATTTCTGTTACCATAACATGGTAAAAAAAACATTCAATTTTCTGCCAGTACGGAACCGACCGACGATGACGAAGCTGTAGACGTCAAAATATCACAGTTGTGAAACTAATGTTTTATTTTTATTTATAATTTGTTACTTACCGTTAAATCTCATACTTATATTACTCACACTTGTAATACCTACCGATTCAACCTAATTTGCTGACATTCATTAGTTATTTCGGACATAAAATGAAGACAATTTGCCTCGGAATCTGATGACTTCGCGATATTGCGACACGACAGCGAAGCCTCGCCCCGCGCAGCTTCGGACCGCCACTTCGGTTACACGTCGACCGAGTCGCTACCTTAGATTATTTTATTTAATAAGTACCTTTAAGGAAATAAATAAAATTTGTATTCCGTTAATTTTTTTTTGGGAAACCCGAGCGTTCGTTTGACCTTGTTTTACTCGAGTACGTATCCTTACTGCAATGTATTTACTCACTTTGAATCAGAAATGCTGTATTCGAGCAAAAAAGGTCTCGTGTGAGTTTCGGACAATTGACTTTGACGTAGGTTAATCTTGACGTTGACGTTAAAAATTTCGTCGTTGATCGGCTCCATCCCGCCAGAAAGTTGTATGTTTTAGTACCTGGCAAACGAAATTGATTATGACTATTCTCCCGGATGGCCCATTTAATAGGATGTAGCCATGTGGTGCCGGCATAGAATTTGCACCACCCCGACTCTTCCCGTGGGTGTCGTAAGAGGCGACTAAGGGACATACACCAGGGGGCGGGTGCAGCGCCTCTTGCAGAGTACTTGCTTTTTTTTATTGTATAAAGATTCGCGTACGTGACCTAACGCAATGGTTTCGACGGAAGATCAGCGTTGTAGTAGCTCCTGCAGCTATGACAACATAATGCTGAGTCGACGCCATTTTGTAGCTTTAAGGTATTTTATAAGTGGGTATTACGATAAAGTTATATGTAATTGGTGTTGGTAATTTAATTTAATTTTAGTACATATTATTGTAATGGTTTTCAGCTACAAATAAAGTATTTCTTATCTTATCTTATCTTAGTAGATCTATCACCGAAGTGCGATCCCCAACCCGCATGCCCAGTATGGGGATCATGGGCATTTACATATTTACGCCAATAAGGCGATTATCAAGTGAAGGCCTGCGTCCAGCAGTGGACCATTATAGGCAGTTGAGGTTGAGGTGAAGAAGATTTTAGCGTAATGGCACAGCAGAACCAGGAAAGAAGGCGCTTGCAAAGAGCAATGAGTCGGTGAGACGGCACACAGCGTAGAGCATCAAGCTCACTGCGAATGGTATATTACGCCCCGTTACACCCCGGTCAGTACCCACCACGGATCTCAATAAAATTCTGCGGCCTTTATGGTCTAACTAGCTGTGCCCCGTGGTTTCACCCGCGTCAAATTCGAATTTCACATTCTAGGGGGAATTTTACCAGTACAAAAAGTAGCCTTCGTTTTTCCACCCTTTCAACTAACTCTATGCCAAAAATCAAGTCCATCGGTTGCTAGGAAAACAGGACAAACAAACAGATAAACCAAAACACTTTCGCATTTATATCATTAGTTTATAAGTAAGGATTTACTCCGGATAAATGCGAGCGATGCATCGGGCAGAAGCTAGTCAAAGTAGCATTTCCAGTAAAAGATCTCGTGAAATCGCATTGATATCACCCATTGAAGTCGAAACGTGCCTTATTAAAATGATACGTCTGAATGGTTTTTATTATGTGAAATGGAGCGAAATGGAACGGATTTTTTTTTGCCATCCTGGCCATAATGGGCTATATGGCATAAAAATCTGTTTAAAATGATCCGACAATGAGGCATACGTTTATGAAATATTGTGAATGAAATGTCGTTTAAAATGCGAACTGTGCGGTACCATTTTTAGGGTTTCGTACCCAAAGGATAAAAAACGGGGCCCTATTACTAAGACTCCGCTGTCTGTCTTTCACGAGGCTGTATCTCATGAAACGTGATAGGTAGACAGTTGAAATTTTCACAGGATTTCTATTGCCGCTATAACAACAAATAATAAAAAACAGAATAAAGTAAATATTTAAGGGGGCCCATACAACAAACGTGATTTTGTTGCCGTTTTTATAGATAATGGTACGGAACCCTTCGTGTGCGAGTCCGACTCGCACTTGGCCGGTTTTATTAAGTTTTCAAACACTAATCCCTTGGTAATAACATTTAAAGGGACCACCTAGTGATCATAATCTATCTATATACAATAGCGAAATAATTTTTTAAATCGGTCCATAAATGACGGAAAAATCGACGAACATACATAGAAAACATTCATACAGCAGAACATAGATCCTCCTCCTATTTTCGAAGTTGATTAAAAATAGTAGTGGACGTAAATAACGATAACCCATTCAGCCACTCAGCACAAGATGGCGAGAACTACCCACAGCATAACAAACTGCCTTCCGCACAGTACAGCGATTACAGGCTGCCATAGTATAAACAAGGAAATCCCCGATTTAAGGCTAGGTATTCCAGCAGAGGCCGCGCTTTTGTGATTTTTTTGAATCACATAGTTATATAATCGGTTTCGACGTTCATTTATAAATAGAAATAAAATAAATAAATAATGCTGGACAATTCACACACCATTATCTAGCCCCAAGCTAAGCAGAGATTTATCCCACCGAGAATAAAAAACCCTAATAGTATGCGAATTTTCGTATTGTGATTCCAATTCTTCTCTTCATCTTTCCAAAACCACCTATAACTACAAACAGTACCCAAGTACCTACATAGGTTAGGTTGGGCACCTACTCTCGGAATTTCGTCTGAAGTTACAAATTAATTAACCCCTGCCCTGCCAACCGCCCCCGCCTATGAGACATCTGCAGCACACGGCGGCATTAGCTGTTTAGCCCCGCACCACCGAAGATATACAGCTTACTAACTGAAGTTTCACTCCTAACAGGAATAAGTATTCGTTATTTTATTACTATGAGAGCCTTGCTTGGCATTATCTATGACTGCCCACTGTAAGCCGCTGTATTATAAGGCACACAGAGCTCTTTTATTTAAATTTTAACACTCCTCAAGGATCGGCCTCAGGACACTTCAAAGCTTTTTTTTGCTCTAGTCTAAACCATGGACAAGTACATAATTTATACTCATCTAGTATATAACTTTACACAGTTTCAAGCCCCAAACTAAACACAGTTTGAACCTCCCCACTACGGAAAACATTTGTTTGTTGTGTGAGTAGGAACTCAACAAAGACTACTACCAAATGTTTTCCATAATAGTAGAGAATTTCCTAGTAGTAGAAAGTAGATTATATTTCTCTTCTGACTAAGCCTAATGCCTTGTAATAGAAACGTACCACCCCCTCCTCTTGGTAGGGTGTTTCTGTATCATCATCATCAGCCTATGTTAGTCCACAGCTGGACATAGGCCTCTGTATACACTACGCTAATGATGATTTTAGTTCTAAATCTGAAAAAAGACGTGTTAATTTTCGATCTGTATGTACCGTTTTGAACATTGAAACTTGATCTAAATTTTTCTTGAAAATTGGTACAGTTACAGAGAAGACAAAACTATGGCGATAATAGTTTGCATGCAAACAAACATTTTTGGGGTATTCCTTAAGTCCACGCGAAATAAATCGCGGGCGGGTCAGCTTAGTAAAGTCTAACTAAGTGGCACAGGCTAGCAGTATCCCAGACCTGCCCAGTGCACTGAATTTAACCCAGTTCCGGCAGCTTGGCTCGTTGCCGAATTTATTGGCGAATTCATCTGTACCGTTAGATAACCGACTTTCGGGTTTTAGGTTAATGCTTACTTAGCCACACTGCTCTACTTTATAAAAGAGATAGATTGAGGGTAGCTCAGCAGATTAGAAGTGGTGAAAAGGCGCATAGGCTCATTAACGCATTCACTGCCCAGCCCCGGCGCGACTTGGACCCGCAGATCGACTTCTGCGTCTTGGGCCATGAAAGTGTTAGTATATATTAGTATATTATATAGACTGAACTACTAGCACCAAAGATTTTTTTAAGTTTCCGATTTGTTTTCGTTACTATTGACTGCTTCGCCCGCTTGCCCGGGTCTTCGCTGCGTTTTTCCGGGATTAAAAGTATCCTAAGTGTGTATAGTTTGTTATTCCAGGTTTAGGACAATGCCTAGTATGCAAAATTTTTAATTTTTGGTGCGTGTATTCCGGATTATCATCCCGTAACAACGGTCACTGCAACGCGATAGAAACATCACACTACATTTATAAATGCGAAGGTTTGGATGTTTAGATGTGTTATCACTTCACGCCAAAACATCTGAACGGATAGAACTGTAATTTACATAGACTTTGTTCTAAACCTGGAATGAAATATACGATTTTTATTCCAGACTAGCGGTCCGCCCCGGCTTCGCACGGGTATATTTTATCGCCTATAATTATAATTCAGGGATAATGTAGGATTCTAATGGTGAAAGAATTTTTCAAATCGGTCAGTAGTTTCGGAGCCTAGTCAATTCAAAAAAACAAACAAATATTTTCTTATCATATTAGTATAGAAAAACGAGAGCGAAGCCGTGAGTGGAAGCTTGTTCTAAAATATAACCAACCCCTGCGATAAATACCCGACATTCTTCAGTATAGCATTTATTATATACGAATACTCGTATATAATAAATGCCACACCACACTTTAACCACACTACTTTGCTCTTACACATACATGTTAGAACAAATAAATTAAATTGATAGGTACGATAAGTTGCGAAAATGAAAACGCTGACAAAACGTTGTGTTCAGTTGAATTGAAATTTTAACAGCAGTTCAGCGGAGACGATAAACACAGCAGATTTATGGACGGACGCTTCGGCAAAAGGGCAATGATGAATAAGCTGGTAAGTTCTACACTTAATAGGATCCTTCTTTCTACACAAAAAGATCAACAGATGTTCAGTATGAATGTAAGTGGGTTAACAACTAACCTAGTTTGTGTTGGAAGAACACCAACGTTTCATCGCTTTGGCGTTTAGGTATGTTAATAGGCTTTTTGACTACATTGAAAATAAGTTGCAAATTGTTTTCATCCTAGTCAGTGACAACGTAAAAAGCGTATTTTATTGAAAAAATACGACTATTTTTAGGTAAAAAACGGGATTAAAATTACACATTTTTTGATATTATGATCAGGTGACCGAAAATGTTCTGCGTTTGTTTACATCGCTGGTGACGTCACATCAATCACAGATTACAGTGCGTGTCGTTGTGCTTGTTAGGTGTGGTGTGAGTGGTGTGACGTCATTAAGTCAAACTAATAATGACTGACCTTGAAGAAATATTACTTACATTTTGCATTATTTTTATCAGACAATATGTTAGAATTATTTTCCAGTAGTAGTCAAGTAGCCTATTGACGTGAATTGGGTTACGTTAAAATCTTTTTCTCCGTTATTTATCGAAAAAGCTTCTATGTCGAAAAAATACATATTCCTAATAGTTTTTGGGATACAAGGCTCCATCGATCCAAAAATGACAATAATCAAAGCAAATGTGTCTGGCGACTTGAGTTCACACGATTAAAGGTTCTATAGTTTACTCTCTCTTATCCAACACTCCAAGATAATGGTTAAAAGTGTGTTTATGAGCCAGCACCAGCATAATTTTATAGAAATAAAATGAATTCGCTCTGGAATTCCCTGTATTGATCTGGTTCGATGCGCTGCTCTACGTTAACGCTGATATAGCTTAGTTTTTCTTTCATAAAACTTTTGTAATTCGACCCGATCCGGTCTTGATCATCTATATCAGTCTTGATATAGATCGTGCGTGATATGGTATCATTTCGAAGTCCAATGCTATGCTAGTCTTCGTATTTTTCGTCGTCATTGCGTGGTTATAGAAATCTAGTATTCAGTATTTTATTTATTGCATTCATACAGTCAGGTCTTAGTAGT
Source organism: Eupithecia exiguata (assembly GCA_947086465.1). Classification (NCBI taxonomy): domain Eukaryota; kingdom Metazoa; phylum Arthropoda; class Insecta; order Lepidoptera; family Geometridae; genus Eupithecia; species Eupithecia exiguata. Next base: position 5,547,147 of record OX352246.1, read on the forward strand.
TAGGTGAGTGTTCATAAAATGTTCACAGTATGTACCCATTTAGGGTGTTGCAATGGAAGACAGGCCAGGTTTCATGCCTTTCTACTTATGATGTACTTACTTATCTAGCACTAGAGGATGCAGTCTCGACATATTAACATTTCGCTTTAGCTTCGCAGCTTTATTGGAAAGTTCTATACCCATTCACCATAAAACAAAATATACAGCTCTTTAATTTTTCAGGAACAGGCATGACTATAGTAAATAGCCTACCTATTTACTATATTCATGCCAGTTCCTGAAAAACTAATACTACTACACAAATTAACGAACCACTTCGTTAATTTGTGTTATGAAGGGTTCGCCCTATATTTTAGCTGCAGTTAACCGGTATGTTTTTCTTGAAAAGGGGCGACATATCGAGAGCAGGCGGTCGATATGAAAAGTAAGCTTTGCCATATCGTGCAATTTCGGGATAAATTGCCCCAAATTTGTCACTCGATTGAACGCTAAATTCGTACTCTGTCGCTCAATCGAATACCTACCTACCTACATTATAGGGTATACTTTGGAACTGTCGTTTCACTAAAAAGCTTAGAAATAGTGTATGGAAAATTTTTAAATGGGATTACGCGAACAAAAAAACACCATTAAATGTATTGAACTATGAAAGAGCAAGTAAAATAAAGAATTAAACTAAGTATTTTACGACTGTCGACTTCATTGTTATGTAAACCACGACTTTTCATAGAGCTTTGTGGAGTGCGAAGAAATATGGTCCAAGTTTCAGAAGTTTCAGCAATTTATAGAGTTGTTTGTCAAGAAATGTTGGGAATACGGTACATGATCCTAGTTAGAGCTGAAAAAGTATGAAGATCATATAAATATATCACTTACTTAAAATATGAAGGTGTTTGAGCACCCTGTTGCCAATGCTGAGCTGTGCATGCCTGTGAGGAGTAGGCAGGTACACTGATAGCACTCTCGTTAGACTGCATTAAATAAATAAATATAAACAAAAAATGCAGGACACTCCACACGTCATCATCTAGCCCTAAGCTAAGCAAAGCTTGTAATATGGGTTTGATACTGATGACTGATAAACATAATACAAAACGTACATTACATAGATAGGTATTTTGTATTATGCTTATAAAATACCATGTACACCCAGTACAAATAATAAATAGATAATAATGCTGGACAATTCACACGGCATTATCTAGCCCCAAGTTAAACAGAGCTTGTGTTCTGGGTACTAGATAACTGATAACATACACAATACAATACACAGGTAGATATTTTTTTATACTTTGAAAACGACCAGAACACCCGAAACAAATATCTGCAGATCGTACAAATATTTGTCCCGAGGCGGGAATCGAACCCGCAACCTCCTGCAATATACAAAAAATTATTGTACACCAGATATCACTTAACAAAAAGACATTACATAAGAAAAGTACAAAGGGCGGGCTTATCACTTAGAAGCGATCTCGTCCAGATCATACAGACATTGTCCCAAGTCGGGAATCGAACCCGAAACCTCCTGCGTCGCAGGCGGACCTACGCCCGCCACGTTTCATCGGTCGCCAAATACACAAATAGCTCTAAAATGTACAGCTAAGCTATTGACCAAGGCATCGTTATAAAAAACCGCTATAGATAGGTACTGAAGGTATTTCAATCAAACTAGTGACTAGAGCCCTTTAAATTAATTTATACAAAATATAAATTACAGACCCTCTTTTGTATTCATGGTGGTAATAATAATCCGCTGTCGGTTCATTATGATTATGACGGCCATTCCTCTTTATGTAACGACCGTTACATTTGCTAACATCGAAACGGAACGTACAAAAAGAAAAATAAAAAACATGTGCTCTGGATAGGTTTGTTTTACATTTTTATGGATTACAATTTATGATATTTGATTACAGAAAAAAAAATAACACAATTTTTTAAGGAAAAAAACATAAATAAAACTTCGGGTGATTAAAACGCTGCCGTTCCGTTTGTGAACTCTAAGGCCCGTATTATGAAAGCTTGCTCGGTTATCAAACGATGCTTGAGTAATGCTTTTGTATGGCATAAACGTCACTCAAGCATTATTCGATGACTGAGCAAGCTTTCATAATACGGGCCTAAGTCTTTCTAAAATTAAAAACTATTAAATGATAAAAACCATAATGTTTGTGTGTTGTGTTCAATAAATAATTTTCTTTCTTTCTTTCTTTCAAAAAATATATCCCGCTAAATCTTCATGACAATACAATAAACGGTGACGTTACGTTTAGAATTTTTTCGATTGAGCCTTTAAATATCTACTTTTCAATGAATAAATTTCACAACAATAACAACATATTATGAACAAAAATAGATATGGAGCTACATTTCTATATCAATAGAGAAAACACAAGAAATTCATCAGCTTTTTTTTTGCTTAAATTGTCGTTTATTCTTGAATTATTATTTGGTAATTTATTTTTAAGATAAATGAGGAATAAAGTACGTATTACATATCTTTAACATGAAATACCTAGTCCTCAAATACAAAAAGATAAAAAGGCACCTACAGTGCGAGAAATAGTTCGTAGAGGCTCGACAAAAATCCAAAAAATATCACTTCTTGCTTTTCAAATTATTTGTTACTATAAGTATTTCTGCCTGCGGCTACGCACGCACTGTTTCTATGGATATGTTTATTTCTTTCACATGGGAAATGTTCTATGGGATAAAAAGTATGCCTATGTTTGATTCCAGGCTTAGAGTTACATCTATGCAAAATTTCAGCCCGATCCGTTCAGTAGTTTTAGCGTGAAGAAGTAAGAAACATCCATCCAAACTTTCGCATTTATAATATTAGTGTGACGATACGAACTACGAAGCTTAAAACTGCCACTTTTACACTTGGGAAATAGTTAGAGAAAATCTCAGGGTACCCGGGACGTAGGTACCTAACCGTTCCGTGAGGCTTCAAAAACTCGTTTCAAAGTATCTAGGTGAAGTAGGTAACATCAACATGATACATTTCCCTGTGATCCAGGCCCGACGGGGGTGAATGCAAAATGAAAGGCCTATAATTGATTCGACGGATCGCCAGCCCGCGATAAGCTCGCATTTTTAACCCTTTGTTTACTGGTTAAAAATGAAGACTTTTCCTTTAAAGCTAAACCCGTAAACAAGCGTCCCTTTTACGGCAATAAACCCTTCGTTAATGTTGTGAATGTTCGCTGGAAGCGGGAATAAATAGCTGAAGGTTTGTTTTGGTCGCATTCCATACAAATTATTATTTCTAAGTACCTATCTACATATCTTTAAGGCCATTGAGAGGTCCAACTAAATAAAAACTAAAGGTACCTCGCTACCGACATCGACCTTTGTATACATAGATCGATGGGTACCGAATCTGTTGGCGCAAAAAAACAGCCGCACCGCTCAGCAGATTTGTGCCATATCGCATCGAAAGAGTCGGTACGAGCCTCGGCGAACATACCTGACGCGCTGCAGAACCGCGGCAGACGCTACGCTACAGCAACCTAAATGCGTTATTGTACTGGATACGCAAAGCATTGTACGCTTTTCTTACCCAAAGACTCGCTGTATACAAAGATGTACATAAAGCTTTGAACAAGTGATTTTCACAATTACTAAATAACCGTGAAATGTTTACAAATAAAATAAATAAATATGATTCTGGACAATTTACTTTTACTATCTACTTTTTACTAATATTATTGTACTGGATACGCAAAGCATTGTACGCCTTCAAGGTATAGCTGACCAAAGACTCGCTATTTACAAAAATGTACAAGTGATTTTCACAATTATTAAAAAACCGTGAAATGTTTACAAATAAAATAAATAAATAAATGATGCTGGACAATTCACTTAGCATTATCTAGCCCCAAGCTAAGCAGACCTTGTGTTATGCCATAACACAAATTGTGACAACTTGTGTTATGGCATACAGTTATAGTACTAGATAGAACCATAACAGTTATAGTACTAGATAAGTGACATTCATAATATAATACAATACATACATAGATACTTTTTATTATTAATAGAAAACGACCAGAGCACCCTGAACAAGTATCTAAAGACCGTACAAACATATAGTACACAACATTATATAATTAACTTAATAAACATTTCACGCCACTATCATCCTAATCAAGCATCAGGTAAAAATAAATGAGCAAACTTACGAAATCAAACCTATATCGCTCATATTAAGTTTCGCTCAAGTGGGCGGGTGGCGAACAGATTTGATCTGAAATTCCCCACCGAGGCGAGTCAGATGAATACTAATCGGTTTGTAGGTATTGGGAAATGGGTTCGGGGTGTGCATGCCGGATTTCATATAATCCACGGCTGGCTTCACCGTGATTACGCATTGATAGAATCGTTATATGAGTTAGTAGAGTTCTCTATCGCAAATTATTTTACCCACAAATGCAATATTCGCTCTGTGCCACGTTTCAACTGGTCCAGTTGACTGGGCCTCCGATTTTTTTTTCGGTAGTCCAGTAAACTTCATAAGCATTTTGAGAAGGTACAGTGCGCGTCAGAATTTAATATCCCCATCTCCCTACCTCTCTTAGACAAGTTCTGACGCGCACTGTACAAACCACTAAAACATGTGGCCCGATTTCGCAGCCAGCTCTCGTTTGCTCTATTCCCTGATAGATAACGTGACGGTACGTTGTCTTTATAGCGTCATAAAATAGTTATTGCCGGGAGACGATAACACACGATTTATAACACTTTCGCTCACGCTGGGGGGCTTAAGGGCCCCTTAAATACTGGCATGCACTTTATTTAACCACTCGAATAATGCTTCCACTTGCTTATCTCGGTTTCCGCGTCATATATTTCAAAACTATTTTCTTCGATAAAATTCTTGGAGTATTCTACCCTATGGCGTTCTGTCTAATCAAATATTAAGCACACTTTTACTGGAAGATTAGGCAGGTGGAACATAAAGTAACCACAAACGTGTCCCCAGGAGGTTAATTCCGGGATATGCGCCGTATCTTGGCTCTAGAAGATTACTTGAGAGAAATAAGTATGCGCCACTTATAATGTAACCAAATCCAATGTTTAAATAAGTAATTTGACTGAAAGTAGGTCACATTCGCATCCATAATATGTACATAACACCAACGAATAATAATAGGAAGGTAGGGTAAGTGTATATTAAGCGGGGGTTGCCAACCCCCGTCAGAGGCTGAGGCGCCAAATTAGACGGAAATTTAAGACCGAAATCAAGGTCGAAATGAATAAAATTCAATTACTTTACAGCGAAGGACCTGTCTTAATTTTATTTTACTTACTTCTAATGCGAATTCCCGGATTTACAGCGTAAATCTTTGATTAGAAAGTTGAATAATTTACTTGATTTTAGAATTAAATTGCTTGGGGCTACGGATTTTAGGTGTGAGCCACTAAATTCATTTAAAGGTTTCATTAGAGACAGTTCCAAGTTTCTAGCTGAAGAAGCTTGGATAAAATTATGCATTAAGATTGACGCCAAAAGTACCTACAACGTTTTGCTTAGTTTTAAATAAATAACAACCTGTCTCTAAATCACGTTATATTTAGAATTAGATAGGCAAATATTATTGTATTACATTTTAAGTAATATATGTATAAATTTACTAGTGGTTTATTTTTCGCTTCTTCCACTAGTGGACAAAAAATGGAAGCGAACAAAATCAATAACATTTTGTTTCTTATTTGATAATAATTACTATATACAAAACTGTAGGTATATGTATAAAATTTGACTTGTCTAAGTGCTTATTTTGTAAGTCTAAAGAAATAAAGTTGCAGAATTTCGTCCGTAAATTAATGACATTGACACTCGATTTGTCGTCTTTTGTGATTTTGTCTTCGAATATTTTTACCCCGTGTTTTACCGAATAAGGTACCTTTTCTATTTTTATCACAATACAATGTTTTGGCACCAGCAATATTCCGGGTCTCTTTAGGTAGGTATTCATAGTCTTAGTTTTTTTTAATTAATTTTCCAATGAGTCCGTGTGCATGAAATACCCCAACAATAACAATGAGTGGGTTTTGGAATTGTGGACGGTGAAATTACATTGTTAATCCGCCCAGATGTTCTAAAAAATTCACATGATTTTTTTTTTAAATAAGGCTGGACAGGACGCTAATTGGATCGATCGATTCACTATTTGGAATCGAGGAACAACCGCACTAAGTCCACCTTAAATTATAATAAATGATAATGGGAATGCAGTGAAACTGCCTACAACTTGTGACAGTGTGAAATTTACGTTTAATAATGGATTATGTAGGCACAGCACAATGTTATTCGTTAATTTCTATAGAGGCTCGTTATACTTAGTATCGCTATGAGTAAAGGTGTTTGCCACCAAGAAACCCAAATTAAAACAGAACACCCATTACTGCCCATTAGCCACTTTGATCCCTTTAGGATATGACACCCGGTAGATAAATTTATGTCTATAGATAAATCTATAGATACTAAAAAGCTTAAGCTTGGGATAAAAGCCGTATTCCGTCAAATCAGGCCATCTATTTATTTATTGACGTCAGTGGCGTGGCGGGATAAGGTTCGCCTGCGACGCAGGAGGTTGCGGGTTCGATTCCCGCCCTGGGACAAATGTTTGTACGATCTGCAAATATTTGTTGCGGGTGTTCTGAGAATTTTCTAGGTAAGTATAATAAGAAATAACTATGTAATTAATTGTATTATGTATATCAGTTATCTAGTACCCATAACACAAGCTCTGCTTAGCTTGGGGCTAGATGATGCTGTGTGAATTGTCTAGCATTATTTATTTATTAAATAGGACTCCAAGCGAAAGGATCTCACAACATTTTTCATACTTAAACCAAGAATGTGATCTCTCAGTTAGATGTGACAAGTGACCAAAAAGTTACCTACTCGACTAACTTTAATTTACTCATATTTTCTAGAATAGGCAAGTATCTACATTTGGTGTCAATTCAGATGGCAAAAACTAACTAAAATGCATTTTTTTTCGATCGATAAGAAATGTTTCAACATTTTATGTGATCCAATGAATGTCAGCGGGTTAACAACGAACCCAGTTAAGTAGTGTGCGCAGGGCAGCCGAACGGGCACGACGCGAACCGCACTCACCTGATGAAGTCCCTCGTTAAGGGATGAAACGTTGGTGTTCTCCAACACAAATAAGATTCGTAGTTAACCCGCTTACATCCGTATTGAATTCGTGAAACTACGAAAGGTTTTACTTTTAGTGATGTCAAATTAATTTAGATTTTATGACATCAGAATTGACACTATTACCTATAGGTTGCCTGGGTGAAATCGCTCTCAGCGATAAGACTGCCTATTATACTGTTCATATTTTTTATATATAAAGTTTTATTTTTGTTATGTTTTAAGTGCAATTAAGTGTACATTCATTCATCAATTCCTAGCCTACATATCGTCATGGTCACTTGACCAATTTTTACGCCATTCTACGTTTTTTATTTAAACCTCTGCTCTGCTTTGTATTAATTAGGCCCTATCCACCAAAAAAATCCACAAGCATCCAAACATGCATCAGAAACAAAGTTCCAAAGTAACGTCGACACCGCGTGCGCGTGAATGCTACAACTGCAATCATCTCGACACGGAACAATTTGCTGACAACTTGGGCGGACAAACGCAATTATACGGAACAACTAGCCGAAGCTAGAGGTAAACCGCTGGTTCACTCATCGACATTTCGACGACAAGTTTCAAAGTATGCACTGCACCACAAAGGTCGTCTATTTCTCGTTTAAGTACAAAAACTTATTGATAAGAACTAAACCCACAGAAATCATAATAATAAGGCACTATTATCATGATTTCTGTGACTAAACCCTCAGAAATCATTATTTATAATTTGACCAGCTTCAACTGCTACGCGCTTGCTACGACACGGCGTAGCACGCGTAGGCTATAACCCCGAGAGCTACGGCGTAGCAGCTCGTAGACTCAACTTCTCAAGCTATAAGCGCTACGACAACGTTGTAACACGAAGTAGTCTATGAATCAATAGTGAGTATACATCTACTTATGAAGTACTTATTATGTAATTATACTTACAGTATAAATAAAATAAATAAATTTTGCTGGACAATTCACACAGCATTATCTAGCCCCAAGCTAAGCAGAGCTTGTGTTATGGGTACTAGATAACTGATATAGATAATATAGTACAATACATAGATAGATACTTTTCAGGATACGTTTAATTTATCTGTTATGATATGCAGAAGCTGTTTCGATGTCCACTACTGCAACTATTGGACTGTTGCAATTAACCCAATTGCAGATGTACTCATTAATGTTATGAAACTTTGAATTCAGAAAAAGAATACATATCTAAATAGATACATAGTAAATAATACTGGACGATTCACACAGCATTATCTAGCCCAAACCTTTTTTTTATTATCCTGAGGGAAATGCGCACGCATATCGTACTGCCACGGGGAGACAGTACGATTATGTGGGACTCTTACCCACTGTGTCGGACTCCAAACACACAGGCTGGAAAAACCCACCTTCGGTTTTCCGCCTCTGCCGCTTGTGGTGGGGATATAGGGACGATTTTCTCTTCCACTTCCACCCCCTTTCAGCTACGTCGCCTTTCAGCTACGGTTAAGGAACAAGAATCTTTCTGTAATCTCTTAGAATTGCTCTAACTTCAAACAATAGACACGCTGTTTGCCGCATATAATAAGGAATGTAAATAAAAAGGCTGGTACCAGGACCCCTAGAAAATCTCTGTGATTCCGACATGTATATCAGCATCTCGTACCCATAACACAAGCTCTGCTTAGCTTGGGGCTAGATGATGCTGTGTGTATTGTCCAGCACCTACTTACACGTCATAGCTGCCTTTACCAACCAATAAAAATAAACCAGGCAGAAACAAACAACCTTCTAAAGCGACATAAATTCACCATTTCACTCTGCGGTTTACCACCGGCCATATCGTCAATCAAAACACGCAAACACACATTCATACTAGATAACGTAGGTAGGTGCCTATAACAACGCAAACTTGTGTCCTTTGCCAAAACATGGAGCGGGCCATTTGCGAACTGAGCCTGACAAAGTTTCCTAAAACTTACTGGCAACGGTGTTTTAGTTAGACTGTTTGGTGCTTCCAGAATAACAAAACAATTTGATCGTGTTAGTAAGGTGACTTGAAAAATTCTGCATAGCCTACCTATTATCTGGAATATAACATAGTAGTAGATATGTCTACTACCTAGGTATCAATTGATGGACGGACCGCAGATACTTAAGTGTACCTACCTTACTGGTATATTATGTGTCACCGCCGAATAGTGGAATCAGTCCGTTTGTAGAATGGCTAGAGTTACAAAATGACACATTTCAGATAAATGCCTATACTGATTTTTTTGCGATCAACGTTCAACTTGCGCTTAACAATATGTGCGTTACTTGCGCTTACCGTGTGTATAGTACAAGATGGACATAGAAAGAGGGCTTCTCTTCTTTTCAATCGTATCCCAATATTACCAATAATAACCTCTATTCTTCCGCAAACGATCCGCGCCATCTAAAGTTTACTCTCGCTAACACTTTAAAGCTTATGCTTTGCTTATAAGGGAACGAGCGAACGCTATTACCTTTGACACAGGGTAATTACAAGTAGTGTCATAGCACGCCTAATGATAATAATATTACGATGTTGTTTGCCGTTTAGTGTCTGCTATAGTTCTAGGCTCTGATGTTCTTGGATAAAAGGGGTTATTTCTATTTGGAAAATGCCGCATCTGCGTACAAGTAGTGCCATCTATTGAGTTTTTCCAGCATTAATTTCAGTCACAAAATCAGTCTTTCTTCGAAAAGTTATAGATCTTCTGCTTAAATAAATTATTCTAGTTCCTACCTAAATAAAAGAAATGTTTAGAAATCAGAAAATTTTAATAAACATCATATGCGAATAAGAATGTAAAAAAAAATTTATTAGTAAATATCTTGAGGTGGTGGCCTGCCAAACAACAGCTTCCATGATACAGGCTGGATCAGCTGCGATAGTAAATCAGTCTTCTCACCAAATAATGCTATAATGCTTTTCAGTTGCAGAATCATATCATATGCATCGGGAATATTGTCACCTTCCGAGCAATACTTGTACATGACCAGACATGGCAAAGCTTTCTCCTTACAAATTTCAAAAAGTATAGATGCAAAACCTCCTCCGTGAATTTGTATTCTTTGACCATTTGACTCGTGTTCTACCCACTTCAGCTCCTTGACAGCATTTTCATATGGACATAACTCACTAGCCACATACCTAAATGGTGAGGTCAATATATGCTTCTTTTCATGAGCAAAACTGCTTGCCAGTATAATAACGTCTCTTATGTTTTTCTTCTTGAACTTTTCCACAATATCAACCAAAAACTCCCTCGCATATTTGAATACCAAGGGTGCTCGCATCTGCAACACTATCAAGTTCTTAGCAGCACTTTTATACAGTTCACAGCTTCCGGAGAGGGTGGGAGACTTCAGGTCGTAAGGATCGTATCCTAGGACTGGTATAAACGCCGGGCTATAAAGAGTTGCTATTTTTTGCATGCCCAATGAAGAAATGAGCAGGTCACAAGAAAGCTGTCCAACGTTGCCAACGGCAATACTTGGCAAAACAAGAGTATAGCCGGTAAGGTTAGCATCCTCGATAAAGTTCCACTGATTTTTACCAGACATTTTGAAAGTTTTTAGAATTATTTTTGTTTTGATTTGAAAGCAATCATCACATCAATCAAAGGAAAATGACTTGGATATTTTTTGATTTTGAATTTCGTTCGTCTCCTTTTGTTTTGGCATCGACTTTGACATCCATGCCAGTACTGAGTAAAGGAAATAATTGTGGACGGAAGAAATCGTCCTCCCTAAGGTGCCGCCCCGCCGCGCCGTGCCGCCTAGTCGTAGCGAAAAGCAAGCGGGGCCATTAAGAAAGAAGTTGAAGTTGAGATTGTAAAGGTCCCATTCCACTCATCCAATATCTTTGTCCAACATTTGATCAAACTTCTTGGACGGATGCCTATTCTATGCAAGGATCTCTTTTTTCATTGATTCCATGCGTCAAATATCTTTCTCCAAGATTCAGTAATTTCAACTTTTAAACTTAACGAAATAACATTACTTCACACTATTATCTTCTAATATAAAAAGCTAATGAGCGCTATGTATCTCATTAGGGGAGGCCTATAGGCTGATGCCTATATTAGTCCACTGCTGGACATAGGCCATCACCATCAGGTGATGATAATGATTATTATAAATGCGAACGTTTGAAGGGATACAATACATCATCCATCGATGATTGTTAGATCGGGCTGATTTTTTCTTAGGGATAGCTCGTCTTGACCTGCAATAAAACATAGGCTTCCTACTTATTAATCTAAAATTTCAGTTTCCATAGGGAAAAAAACAAACTTAACGTTTTCATTGAAACAACGCGTGCGAAGCCACGGGCCGAAACTAGTGTCCAAATCTTTGATCAAGTATCGGTGGTAAATAGGATAAAGTCATCCGTCATCCGTCATCCATCTTCTTTGATCAAAATAATGTAACATTTGATTTGATCAAAGAACACACATTGGACCTAGATATTGGATGAGTGGAATCGTTGTTTTGTTTATGGCTGACGACGACGAGACCGTAGTTTTTGTATACCGAAGAGTATACAATAACTACGTTGTATACTCTTTGGACTCTTTCTTACGTAGTTCAGGGTTGCCAACCGTACGAGGTTCCTCGTACAAATACGAGATTTTTGGTCTTCCGTACGAGGTACGAGGGCACTGTCAACCTCGTACAATTATGTACGAGATTTTGACATAACATAACACTTGTCGTATTGGCGCGATGATTGTCTATATAGTTCGCTCGCTATCCCATGAACCAAGAAATCCCCGAGAAATAAAACATTTCGTTCTTCGCATTATTTGTCTGTCGCCTTGATCACACATGTCATAGCGCCAACCAGAGAGGTGTAACTTCACAAAATAAATAAAAATCTCGTGCAAAAATAAAAAGAAAAACGATGCGAATGAGGATGTTCCTGATATAATATTTGGATTGGAAATGAAAACTGAGACTAGAAGTACATAGTTACCTATGCAAAGTTTTCAACCTACAAACAAATCTCGTTCATTAGTTATTTACGATAGTAATATTAAGGATTATTTTAATACAAAGTGATGTTTTATTTAGTAGAAACTTGCAATAGTTTATTTCGTTGTGTAAAACGTCCTAAATTCAACAGTTTGATATGCATTAATTTTGGTTTAGTCACCTTTTAGAGGCAAGTACGAGGTTCGAAAGCCAAAATACGAGATTTTTAGCTGCTTAGTACGAGGAAAAAAATTCTATGGTTGGCAACCCTGACGTAGTTATTGTTTGTATACTCTTTGCTTTGGACGAGACGGACAACGACGGTGACTTTTATTTCGTATCAGTTTTATTCATATTTATGGAATAAATTCAGTTTATTGTAGCACAGGCCAAATAGAGCGGGCAAACATAACTCTAGTATTAGATAGATTATGACTGAGGAACAACATAGTGATCCGCAGTTAGAAAATTTCATTTTAGCTGAAACGCAAAAGCAACGGTTCCAGGTTAGTTTCACAATTATCCTCAATAATTATTGCAATAGCGTAGCATAAAATCAATAGAACTCGGCAAGACGGAATATCTTACTTGTCAAACGTTTCTCTAACTCCACTGGCCTGCTAATAGGTGGAAAATGCCTACCAGTAACATTGACCTTTGAGCTAAACTAGATAAAAGCATTCCTACTGGAGTAAAGTAGTACTTAATTGATTTTGTATCTTTTTTAGGTGTTTGTTCATGGACTAACGGACACTTGCTGGGAAACATGCATGGGGTGGCCTTCCAACAGACTGGACTCCAAGACTGAAGTCTGCATGATGAACTGTGTCGAGCGATTCATCGACGCTACCACCTTCATCACCCGGCGGCTAATGAACACAACAAAGTACCGCTCAGAGTCACCTTTAGAGTTCCAGTAAACTGTTATCAAAAATTCTGTAAAAGAAATAATATTCCAAAATGTTCTCCAGTATCAAAAACTTTTTGCATCGCCACAGAAGGAAATTTATTGTCACTGGAGCTGTAGTAGGGGGGTTATACTTACTAAGCAGCTATGCACAGAAGAAGTTGCGAGAATGGCAAGAAAAAGAAGCTAAGAAATTCTTTGAAATGACTAGAAAGAAGCAGCACTTTGAAAGTACTGAACGAACTTGCAATCAAACTATACTTTCTCTTTCAAAAATAGTTTCTGAAAGTATTTTGTCTCATATAAATACAGAAGAGATTGTTCAAAAGCTACAAGAAAATCCTGAAGATAAGCTATCGCTATGGGAACAACTGAAAGTATTGATATTCACCCGCATCTGTGTACTTGTGTATGCTTTGTGCATATTACAAGTCACTTTGAGGGTTCAGCTCAATGTGATCGGAGGATACTTGTACCGGGACTCAGTTCATGAAGATGATCCTTTGGTGGACAGTGACTTGCAAACAAAATACTTGTCTCTCTGTCACCACTTTGTTGGAAATGGCATTGAGGACCTTGTGAAACAAATAAATAAGGCTGTAAAGAAAGTAGTTGAAGGAGTGTCACTAAAATCAAAAGTCACACTACAAGATGTGGAGCAGATGTTCTGGTCTATCCAAACAATTCTTTGCACAGACACCACAGAAGGTGACCCAGTAAAGAAAATGGTTCACTATTTAGTAGGACATACTGTTATCAATGAAGCAAAATTGGATACTATTGTCAAAGAAACAATGGATATTTTAGAGAGTGACGAAGTTACATCCATTACAGTTCTTTCAGTAAGCCGTAGCTTCTCTGCAGTGATTGATGAAGTGGCCAATTTATTTGCTACAAAATCTACACCTGTTACTAAAAGTGATTTGGAAGTCGGTGACCACATTGTGACAAATGGTGCAAGGAATACTGCATCTTTTGTGGATGTAAACAAGGTTGATATTCACTTTGTGAAGCTTCTGCCTGTGATTAATGAATTGATCACAAAAAACACTTGCAGAGGCAATACAAACATTCCAGATCTGCTGACACAGCAGCTCACTCTATCTGATAAATTGAAATTGCTTGGTGCAAATATTTATGAGGTTTTTAGCAGTGTTTGATGCCAATATTGAATAATTATATTATCATCACTCCGGAGATTCTCTAAGGATTCTTTGTGACAAGAAAATTGCACAGCACTTTGATCAAACATGAAGTTGAGTTGACTAACTTAAAACTATTCTATACTGAATAGGTTTTAATGGTTTAATTGAAAACAATACTGATTGCTCTGATGTCTTTGTAAATTTAATGATGTTATAATTTCTAAGGACTCATATTTCTGCATTTGGACTTCAAGTAAGTCCAATATGCTTATAATTTAATGGTGTACTCAATGGTCTAATTGAAATGTGGATGTTGAAGGTTTTGGTGTTAATGGGTATGCTTTAATTTAATTGATGTCTATTGTACCATAACTAATAATAAAACTTTTAGATTTTTTAAGCTACGTCAATATTTTTTGTTGGTAATTTTGATTATTATGGATAATTTAAATTTATGGACCTGAAATAAGGTCATGTATGAGGTAGGAATTTCCATATTTTTTTTTAGATAATTTGATATTGTCCCAAAAATATTCGAACCCGCGCGGCACTCTCCAATTCCTCACCGCCGAAATCGAAAATTTTAGGGAAATTGTTAAAATTTTGGTCGAAAATTAGCCCCATTGCGAGTTACGCACTATAATAGCAAAAACTTATATTTTGTTTGTATTAATTATCACCACAAATAGGTAGGTACCTATGTTTTGTTACAAAACATAATCAGATATTGTAGTGTAGAATCACCCAATCTGAAAGCATTTTTCAATTCATGTCTTGGAATTACAATAAGTGAGCGGCTAGACTCGCTCACTTTAAATTCAGTGAAAGTCAAAATGATGTAAATACCATTTTATTCCTAAAATTTAATTTCTTCCTCTTTTTTGTAGCTTTTATGTCTTAATTTTTCGTAGTTTACCGCCTGTGTTTATCTCGCATTAGGTACTTCTTTAATCTAGTTACCTGAATTTATGCTAGTAACAATGGAGAACAAATTACTTACGAATTATCTATGCTGGTCTCCTAAGAATTATTCTGAGGTAAGGTTATTCTATGACTGTTTTTTCTTGCATTTTTGGGGATATAAATAAACACGACTGTATGTACTCACTAGTTTCATTCAACTAAAATTATCTGGGTTAATCGTTCTTGTATCATTTTTATGGCTTAATTTTAAATACTTTTATTTCGGAGTTTCCGCATTTCAAGGGACCCTTTTATGTTACACGGATAGTTAACAGCTGTCGCTTTCCTTATTTTAATTGACAGATATCGGTGTCGATGTTAAAAATATAAACGTACAGGAAACTGTCCGCCTCGCAGACATCAGACATGACATGTGTTGAGCTGAGTTGTGCAACAAAATACCTAATTGTGTTCCAACCTTTCAACACTTCAGATCACAATTGAAAATATAAAGAATGCATAAAAAACTATCAGTCGAAACTAGAAAGTTATACATGTACATAATATGTGAACTAGTACATATATCGGTTAAACATATACCGACCCATACCTATAACACAAGCTCTGTAAGCTTGGGGCTAAATGTAGCTTTTGGAAATTGTCCAGCGTTATCCCGCGATTCCGATTTCGATCCCATGTGGGAACCGTAATATGGAATAAAAAATTAGGATCCAAAAATCTTTGTTTTATTCTATAACTACGTGTATGCGAAATTTCAGCCCGATCAGTTCAGAAGTTTTGGCGTGAGAAAGTAACTATCCCGTAAATCAGTTCCCATGGGTCATCCAAGTCGCGGGCTGAAACTAGTTTATAATATTAGTGTGATGAGGAGACAATGCAGGAACGGGTCTACAGAAATCCGTCTGTTTTCAGACTGTTTTAACGCTAGCGCTTTTCGTATCAAGTTATAATAATAAGTATCATAGAGAGGAAAGATTTGTTTGTTTGACAGGCTCCGAAACTACCTACTAGACCGATTTGAAAAATTATTTCACCAATAGAATCTTACATTATCCCTGATGGTTATAGGCTATAGAACATTTTAAAAAAAGTTAGGGATCCGTATGAAAACTTCGATAATGTAACCCAAGGTGTGAAAAAAATCCTTATATCGCGTACGCCGTACGCTGCGAAAACTATAGACAATAGAGCCTACAAAAAATGCGCAACACCATGTCTAATTATTATAGTTATGTCACAATAACTACTTTTCCATGTTAAAATGTGCAATAGTAACGCCGAAAAATCCTTATATCGCGTAAGCTGAGGAAATTATTGACAATAGAGTAAAGTGATGTACCTACTACAGTTTCATAGAGGACATCAATATCTACAAAAAAATCTGCGATACTAATGTGTAACAATTGTAGGTATTTAAGGCAAAATAACTACTTATAATGAGGAAATTTGTTTGTTTGTTTGAATTGAATAGGCTCCGAAACTACTGGACCGATTTGAAAAATTCTTTCACCATTAGAATCCTAGATAATAAAACAAAAAAAGGAATCATAATATCTAAAGTCATCATCAGCCTATTTATATTAGTCCACAGCTGGACATAGGCCGCCCTTAATGAACGCCATAGCGCCCTGTCTTCAGCTTACCGCATCAAGCAACTGCCAGCAGTCTTTCGCAAATCGTCATCCCACCTGGTCGGAGGGCGTCCTACACTACGTTTGCCGAGTCGCGGACTCCACCCAAGAACACGTTTACTCCAGCGGTTGTCGGTTCTTCTCGAGATAATGGCCAGCGCTAAAGTATATTTTTATAGCACCTAGGTACCTTTATTTTTTTATTCGGCCCGACACATAGGTAAATGGATTGTTATAAGTTTGACGGGTGGATCTATGTGTCTGTGTGTGTATCTATCTGTGGGTTGTTGCGGCATCATAGCTCCCAAACGGATGATTTTGATTGTTTATTTTGTCAAAACCAGACTTGATCGAGTGCTCTAAGCATGGAAAGTCCGCCAAGAGTGTGTTAAATTTATAATGTTTAACTTTTTTGTTAAATACCTTTATCTACCCGTGCGAAGCCGGGGCGGGCCGCTAGTGTTTAATAAATGTGACCGAAAGGAGTTGCACAGCTCAAGAGGAGGTTTGGAAGACTGTTCATGTTTGAATTAGAAGCTTAATATTACTGTTATTTTTCAGTTTATAAACCCCGTCGCTGTCTGGCCATGCGTCTGGTTATCAGGAACCTCCTACATCAATGCGGGCCAGTCGACGTCAAAATGCGGTAGGCTGGCGGCAGTTGCGCGCGCACTCTCTCCACGCCAATACGCCACGCGCCATTGAGGTTTATACTCCGCGGAATATCGACGCGAAACACACACCGGTATTCTACCTATCGCACAAAACTGTCCTTGTGAATATTTTGAAAAAGTGTTTACCCACGGAATCTTTGAGGACAATAGCAGCTAGAAAACAGCTTTGCATCTGAGAGGTAGGTTTAATCTTTCACATTTTAATAAGTACCTAGTTACCTACTTCCTATATTCTATGGCTTTTGGTAAAATATTGGATTTTATACATTTTTAACATTTATACCTATACGAGCTCTGTTTGATAGTAGGGCATTAATTTAAAAATGCTCCCACTGCGATGTTTAGCGTAAGGTAGAGGTCTCTTACTCTGCTTAAGCGTATCTTTATTGTTATGTAAACCCCTGTTTACAAACGCCCTGGATAGGACGCCCTAGTGTCATGCACGGGATTAAGAATAGTTATTTGTTATACAAGAGTGCAAAGTTGCTTTTTAACCGCGTGCTCAATTTCGATGACCGAGCAAGCGAAGGATTCTAAAATTGAATCACGAACGCAGCGAGTTATTCAAAAATTAGAATCCTGAGCGTTAGCGAGGGAATCAAAAGAGAACGAGGTAAAAAATCTTTGCACTCGAGTGCAACACGTAACTTTCATCCCACCTCAGCGAGGAAAGAGTATATTAGCTCTTCGATATCCGAGTGAAAAAACCGTTTTTATCCGCTAGAGGATAAAGTAATTTGAAAGAACATCGTGCACACGATTCTACTCTCTCAAGGTGAGTATGCCTCATATGACTCCTTTAAGTGTACCTACCTAAACTTAAATTGTGGCTCGTCGAGAAGGCGTTCTACAGTGTTGACGAATTTGTGAAAAATTCAACGGAAAGTATTATTTTAATTATTATTATTTTTAGGTAGGTGGGTACAATTATTTTTTGTACCTACAAAATTGAAATTATTTTGACGTATTTAAATAATAATTTATTCAAGGTTCTAATAATTATTAACTGTCTTGTAATATTTAATAAGTAATAAGAAAATATGATTCTGATTAGATATTCTTGTAGGCAATGAGATTTTATTACATATCATCAAAATTCTATTCATCTATTTTGATCATTCGTGCAATCTATAATATGGGTCCCAGAGAATCCCTGCGTGATAAATTCAAAGAAATAAACATAATGACAGTCCCCTGTCAATATATTTATGAAAACTTATTGTACACTCATAAAAATATCAAAAGCTTTCCTAAAAATAGCGATATACATAATATAAATACTAGAACTAAACATAAACTCACTGTGCCCACAACCAGGCTTCACAAGATTAATGTATCTTCTAAAGGGCAATGTATACGCTTCTACAACAAAACTCCCAGTGAGTTGCAAAATCTATCAATAAATAAATTCAAACAAATTGTCTAAACCTTTCTGTGCAAAAAGGCTTAGGTACTACAAAATATCAGATTATTTAGAAGAGAAAAAAGCTTGGGACGGGTTTTGCTCCAACTCGAAAAATAACAACTAACAGGCTAAAGGTTTCTTAGTCGCTTCTTTACTTTAGTCTACATACCGAAGCGACAGAAATCAAAAGTACCACTTTATTTCCGTGTCAGTGTTTTCTTTTAAGAATTTGACCTTTTCTAAGTATTCATTTCTGTACCTACTTATGGAAAAAAAGAATTTTTGATTTTGATTCTGTAGGTAGGTAGGTCTACCTATACTTTCTACTTCATGTTTAATTTTCCTGTTATGTTCCGAATAATGATGAATTTGTTTGTTGACGAAAGTTATAATACATTACAGTTAGGTACCTATATACACAATCAAGGATATTTAGGAAATGTACGTCGATTTCTGTAGGTACCTATTTATTTACCATTTGATAGTATACCTTGATAAAGATATTAATTATAATTTGAAACTACTTATACATGATGCTTAATCTGATAAAGTTATCTAGGTAGGTTCTTATTGATATGATAAGTAGCTAGGCCGAGCTATCAAATCGAAACTTTATCGTCCACCGTGGGTGAAATTATCGGCCGAGCGAAAGGTCAATCCTTCCGAATAAGTTTGATTTAAAAGTATTATATCCTTTATCGAAGATTATATCTAAGTTACTTCCTATATGTCGATTTGCCGCCAAAATAGGCTCTACGGTAGAGCATATTCTGGCTAGAGCGTCTACCATTATGAATGACAGTGGTTTATTTAATGTCACTATTATTATGTAGCTTAGCTACATAATGTACAAATTGTACAATACAATAGGCATGACGACAGATTTTGAGAAACTACTACGAAATGTTATTATTATTAGACAGTTACTGAATACGAATTATGTCATGTTTCTACAACAATTTTTATTAATTTCTTAATTTTTATTCAATTAAATCTCTTTACTAGGGTGGTTCGTCGCGGATTGCCGCGAGATGATTTTTTTGTGTTTTTTTTTGCGTGAGGAACGAGCATTAAAACTAGCGGAAAAGTAATTTGCCGCAAATCGTAAACCATTTTCTATGAACTCATGATAAAACCAACTTTCATTCATTTGTATTAGGGTAGCATTTGGGAAAATTTTGATTTTTAGCATGAAATCTTTTATTGTCTTTTAAGCTCCAAAAATATTAAGGAACCAAAATACCTACTAGTGTTAAGTAGGTACCCTATTATCCTATGCATTTGTATTTCCTGGCGTGAGATACCTAAACTAGTTAAAAAAATCCTTCGGAAACAATAATGGTAAATCGAGATTAATTTGCAAGAGAAGTGTTAGACGACAGTACTTTTTTTACTTTTCTGCTAGAAATCTTAAAATGGGACGAAACAGGAACAATTTTAGCGTTAAAATTGATTTTCCGTGTTTGGACTTACCTTGGACCGAGGCGGGTGGGACTAACGAGCACCTCGGTAGATGGGTAGGTAGGTACCTACTACAAATATTTTGAAGACGCATTGAAAAGTTTTGATTTTCTTAGCTGCCTTCATGATAAGCAAAAACATTCCTATTGTTTCACCCTTTATTTAGACATGCAGTCTTATAACAGTTTGGCTAGGCACCTACTTTAAATTCTGTACAGACCGTGAACACAAACGATAAGAAATCAATATAAAACTAAGTACTTGTTACCTTCGTGATAGAAGAATTGTAGCGGTGCAAAATATTTTGATGACAGAATCATGTCCTAGGTACCTACAGTGAAGGATGGTGTAATCACAAAATATAATTTTCTGAACAAATTAAGAATAGAATTAAATTAAAACTAGTATTTACAATTGAAACGATTGAGCTAACTGCAGACTGTTGCAAACAATCTACAGATAGCTTAACTGATCCATATCAATACCAGTCAGAAGCGTGCCCAAGACGCTGGTTGTATTGCCCCGCTGTATGGCAATGCTGATACGTAAAGCAAAACAAAACAGATAGTGAATTATATCGATAAGTAGGTATAAGTATTTAAGTTAATAGTAATTAGCTCGATCTATATACCTACTGACAATCTATAGCTGTTCACTGCCCAACACTGTCTCGACGACCCGCAGAGAATCAAGACGATCTGCTGCTGCCGTCGCACCGCCCGCCGCACGTCGCCACCGCCGCCGCTGCGCCGCCGCCGCGCCGCCGCGCCTCGTAGATACCTTAGTATGCGTTGGGCGCGTCATGGACAATTGTAGTGTTAAACTTGTATGTAGGTAGCATTGTTACTTTTACAAATTTTATAAATTCAAATTGTTTTGTTGGCAAATTTTACGTCTACTTACATCCGACAACTTATCGTGGTCGGTCACGCGTGAATAAAAACGGGTTTTTACAATTTTCTATGTTCTACAAGTAATTTAAATAGCACAAAGAAGTTTTGCACACCATCCACAGATAAGAATGCAAATGTACCTATCTACTCTTCAAATGGAAACAACAACTGCTGCAGCCAATGCGGACTTCTCCGGAACCATTTTACAAAAAGCTATCGTAAAAATCTTGTTAGATTATAATCATAAAAAAATCTTCATACAGGGTGATTGGTAACTGAATGTAAAGCTTCAAGGAGAAGCTAGCATAGACCGTTTTGAGACATAGTTATCTAAGACAAAGGTTCACCAATCAAATAATACAAATCAATTAAAACTAGTATTTACAATTGAGCTAACTGCAGACTGTTGCAAACAATCTACAGGTAGCTCAACTGATCCATATCAATACCAGTCGGAAGCGTGCCCAAGACGCTACACCCTCTACTTAGTCTGAGGCTACACCTATAATTATAGTATTCGTGAAAGTGGTATTCGTTGCATCACTAATTTATTTAGGTATTTTATCTAATTAATTAAAGTAAATTGAACTCTAACATAGACTGTTGCAACACCCTAACAGGGTTCCACCCCTCAGCGGCACGCACCGCCGCCGCCGCTGGCTGGACAGTGAATAAACTTAGGCCTTTCATTAATAGGTACAATGGGTATTTATAGGTACCTATTAAAACCTATTTAGTGCACGTTTGCTGGTTGGAACAGTTTGATTTACGAGAGATCTGTAACTAACAAAAGTTATGCATGCAAATACCAGGTCAAACATATCCATTTTATTGGCTATCAAAGTAGATTTTAAAACCGTTGTTGTAGAAACAATGTAAGGTGGACGAATATAATTTCTCGAGATGTTAGACACACTCTGACACAAATTGATACAATAAAGTACGCTATGGACGGCTTTGTTTGCATAATTCTCTTAGGTATCGACCAAATACCTAAAGAGCATCGGAATGTTTTTGAAAACAGAAATGTTATTTTCACAATGTGCACATGTAGATTCAAAACACAATCATACTTATGAAAGGCAGTAACTTAGAAATAAAACACAGGTAAACTTATTAAAGTTACTTTTTAAATAGTTGCTTATTTAAACTACGAGTACCTACTTGTTATCTTGATGAACTGTTTAACATGATAAATGAGCGTTTGCAATAAAAAACAAGATCCGATGATCAAGGCACGCACTTGACGTTACTCACGCGCCGAGGGTTTCGTTAGACTTTGATTGACTATTCAATTCAAACTGGAAGAAAACTACTTTTTTTTAAATATTTCAAAAGTATGAAACCTACAAACAGTTTAAAAACTGTTTTGAAATTTACAAATCTTTCATTTAATACTTTTTTTCTTTTTTCACGGTTAGGTAGCCCTTAGAAAATATCCCCCTTCTTTTTGAGTATTTTTCAAAACGGTTATTTTTAGGTACAGACTTCTCTATATTTTTCCCGTAAAATATAAATTTATATCTACAGACGCCACATTCATTGCACGTGGATCGCTCCGTAAACTTCGGAGGTAGGGGGGGAACGGTACATTTTTCGACTATTTTCAAAATATAGGTATCAAAAAGTATGAAGCCTACAGAAAATTCAAAAACTGTTTTGAAATGTACACACCGATACCTTTCATTTGATACCCCATTTGCCCCCATAGGTCTCTTGAAATTTCAACATCACAATTTATACTGAAAATTTTCATTTTTCATTTATTTATGTATTTTCTTCTTGAAATCGGTAATGGCGCACGAAGTGCATTATTATTTCAAATTTCAAGTCAATAGCTGCATGCAGTCTTCGATAAAAGTAAAAAAAGGCTGTATCTCATGAACCGTGATAGTAACAGTTGAAATTTTCACAGATGATGTATTTCTGTAACAAAAAATACTAAAAAACGGAATAAAATAAATATTTAAGGGGCTTTTTTTGCCGTTTTTATAGATAATGGTACGGAACCCTTCGTGCGCGTGTTCGACTCGCACTTGGCCGGTTTTAATTGCTTTTATCTAAGAGTACCTACCAAGCATAGAAACTTTAGGAACATCGGAAATAATTTGTTTTTACTAGTTTACTAGCTATAAAGAGATTCAAATACCTCAGCAATCGATCACCTATTCGATATTATATCCCATAACACAAACATTTTCAATTGAAATTCGAAAATATAATAGAATTTAGTTGGCCCCTTTAAAAAGTAAAAACACAACAAACTATATTTGTAGTGTCACGAGCTAATTAAGAAACGTGTCAAATATACGTGTTTCCGTGATTTCCTGAAATCCTATAATTAATTATATTTCAGTTTATTTACGATGCTGCGATATATTTATAATATTAACTCTCAACTGAACAAGAAGGAGTAGGTAAGTCCAGCCGAGATGCTCAACGCCCGAGTAGGTATTGCTCGTTGCTCGTTCGTTGCCTTGCCATTGCCTCACAGTTATTTTCTAAAGAGACAGGTAGGTAGGTAAGGTACCTAACAATTTTAAGGTAATGGATGAAGATTGAAAACTGATTTAGTTCATCTCTACTTGTTAAAATAAAACAGTCAACCAACTACAAAAATTTAAGGTAGTACAATTTTTTTTTATCGAAGTATGATTTAATTTTTTTTCCTGAATGTGGTTCGTCCAAATAAGTTTGCTTTTATTTAGTTATAAAAATAAAGAGTTACATTTCTTAAGATAGCTGTTGATATTTACTTGTGTTGACAGTACAATTTGATCCAAAATAGCGCGGTAGTGTCGTTCATTTGGCAACGACACTACTGGTAGTGCGGCTGGTAGTGTCGTTGCCAGAAAATGCAAAAACCACCAACGGGCCAATCAAAAGTCAATATTTCAAAGGGGGTTTTAAAAACGGTATAAAAAGTTCTGAAATGTTAATCATAAGTAGGCGAGTACTTACACAAAATTTACCGCTTTATTTGCGTAAAGAAGTCATTACAATACCCATGCAATTTTAAAATTTTCAACAATCATAGCGATTTGCTCACTTGATTCACTAAATTATGCTTTTGTGTTTAATGTTACACGTAAAATTAACATTTTATAAAAGTACATAAATAAATAACGGAACGGGAACCGGAAGTTGGGTAACATAGACTAACACCTGACAATAGTAACACTAAAAGTACCTACGATACTATGATTTTTGTCGAATGGATTTTAGTTTAAACCACCATATTCAAATGTTTTATCAGCTAACATTAGGTAGGTATAAATAGTAGGTAGGTAAGTTATAGACGGTCAGTAGGTAGGTACACGTTGTAACATGAGTGGTGGATCATTGGTGGCTGGGAGGTGGGGGACCTCAGTACCTATCGATTTAACCCCCATGTTTGTCCTGCGATATTCAGTGGTTCAAAAGTTATTTGGACTTTGGTAAAAATTTTGTCTATATCAGATTTCAGTCTGAATTTCGCAATTGCAGCCAAAACATTCTGCCTTTTAGTTAAAACTTGGACCTTTCGTACCCCTCTGTACCAATCAGAGTTTTAGATTTATAAAAAACCAAATTATGAAAATTATAGCTAATTTTCTTTTCAAAATCTAAAATTTTCATTAGCTTTGTATTAATTTTTATATTTTTTTCTGCAACCTATCTAAAAAACTACTGGCTTTCATGAAAAAAAAAACCTGAAATTTTCAAAATTGAAAAAAATAAAAAAAATAAATGAGAAAATGAAAAATCTACTTAAATGGTGTAATAGTGCCAAAAATCCGTGACCAAAAAGCCTTGTTAGCCAAAAACTACTGGTTCATGTCAAGGAAAGGAAACTTAATTATAACCATGCATAGCTGTGATTGGCTGATAGGTAAGGTGGTATTTATGAATTTGAATTTACCCTGCCACTTCGCACGGAACGTAAAGGATTTTTTTGATGGAGATTTTCCACGTATACGGATAGTATAGGTCGCGTGGGGGACCAATAGTCTGGCCCCTAAGGTCGCCAGACCTCAACCTTTTAGATTTTTTCATCTGGGGATATTACAAAGAGTTGGGGTTTTATGTATTCTAGCGCTCACCTGCACCTATCCCGCCCCACTGAAATCTATAAGTTAATAGAGATGTAAATATGATCTGTGGACCACTACGCGCTTCGCTTGAATTATAAAGATAGCGTACTTAAAATTAGTGACTGTCGAATAACGTAATACATCTTATAATTTTCTCTGCAACCTTGTTTACCACCTACCTTTTGTTAATTATGACCAATATGGCCCTTACAGAGGCATCGCGGAGCCTTGGAGCTCCGCGATGCCTCTGTAAGGGCACACTTTGAGTAGGTATCGCTGCTCTAGCTAGTTCTAGGTCAGACCCTGTGCGGGTCTGACCTAGAACCCCTATCAAGTTATTTTTATATCTATCCTTACATACGGTATTTTCACTATATCTCTTCAGCTGTGAATAAAAGCATTTCAGTTTGGATAACAACTAAATTATTATCTTCAAACATCATTAATTCATTATACGTTTTTAATGGTCTTTATGAGAACTGTTTAGGTTAATCCGTCGTGAAGATTGCCGTGAACAATAAAACGCACGTTGTATGTAGATTGCAGATTATCTAAGTACTACCTACTTAGGTACTATTTACTCCAAAGTACATAGAAAAGTACATCAAATACGAAGGTCTTACGTATAAAAAGGTACCTCGTTCAGTCGTTTGTTTTGTAGTAACCGTTTAATTAAACCGCCGAAAACAGGTAGTATAAGTTTATTAGTACCTAATAAGTTGAGTATCTATTTTTGTGTCAACCGATTTTGATTTAGTACTGAGGTACCTGTAGGTACCAATTTTTTGTTTGAAAGGTGACTTCAACCCGAGTTTGCTTTGCTCTATAAACTATAAAAGGTTGCCTGGAAGAAATCTCTTCTAAGCGACAAGGCTGCCCATTGTACTTTAACATTTTTATATATAATGTTTCTTTTGATTTATTTTGTGGTGTACAATAAAGAATTTTGTATTGTATTATAATTGAATAAAATTGTTACAGCCGTTATCAATCTCATTTCATGAAAGTTGAACGTTAATCGGCCGGAGGTTTTCAAATATTTAACCGACTTCGAAAAAAGGAGGAGGTTATATGGTCAGATGTATGTTTGTATTTTCTTCGATTTCTCCGTCAATTAAGCACCGATTATAAAAAATATTTCGCTATTGTAAAGAGAATGATCCCGAGGTGGTTCCATTTTGATCTCTAATTTTATTCCCGAGGGATTAGTATTTGTAATGTAAAACTAAAAACAGTGTTAACTAAAGGGATTCGAAGTCGGTTTTCAGTTTTTTTTTTTTTAAATATGTTGAATAAATTTGTTGGCTTTTTCTGTTGTGGCAAGACACCGCCGCGCCTGTCACGTTCTGACCCAAAAGCTCAGCTGACATAGCGGTCCATATCGGGCACACTGACCACATGCCCAACAGTTATCATTATCACCTCATCGCACGACAATTCGAGTAGGTACCTATTATCATGGACCAACGAATACTAATTTAATTTATCTATGCTATTATTTAGCATTTTCGTTGTAGGTACAACTCACTTTTTACGAGATCATTAAATACCTGTTTATTTTATTTATACAAACAGTTAGGTTAGCCTTAGCCTTATTTATATAATAAAAAACATTGTTTATATTAAAATTTTATTCGTATTTGAATAGATCATACTTTAATACACACATTAGAAAACTCAGACTAAGTAAGAATACTTAGTCTGAGTTAGCAAATACTAAATTTTTATTTACCTATTTTATTTCGCACAGCGAATTTTTTACTTTAGAGAACATACATTTTTTTTTTTTGCCGTTTCGGAGTTTATGTAGAAACGTCTTTTTTCCTTATGACGGCAGTATACAAACAGTTAGGTTAGCCTTAGAATAGATGCTAAGTGCACCCACGTTTTACAGTCCAACACAGTATGCAAAATAAAACATCAAGCTATTAACACTCTAATCAATGAGATCAATGCCTTTAGTTTGGAACTTCTTTGTCTCCAATACAAATCAATAGTGTACACAGCAGTAGGAATAGAAACGGAATCGAAAACCTAATATTTTTGAATTTTTTAGGTTTTCGATTTATTTTTCTTTCGTGTAATTTCATATTTCCTTTATTGATATGGTAAGGTACAGTTCGCATGCATAAATCAGTACAAAGATTTTTATTTCATATTTACAACAAACATGTCGACGGACGAGAGGGAGAGACCCGGAGAATCTCTTTTTTCATTGCCCGGATATATCCATAAAGGATTTTCCCACGACAAAAGAAAAAAAAGGTACCAAAACAAGTCAGATCGCAATTTATTTTTTTTGTAAGACATCTTCGAAAACCTTGTAAAACTAAGATACTAAAACCACAAAAGATAAACAGATTACGTATGTACGCAAGTTGTATGTACAATGCCGTATCGTTTTGAGCGATTTCTGCCAGGCAACCTACAACCACACTTTAAAGTATTCAAGTATTTATGTTGCAATCATAACAATAAACTACAGCGAGCGAATCGAGCCGCAATTTTTTTATATGTCTGTGCGTGTGCGTTTTCGGTTTCACCCCTTCGGATTCGGATTTGAAGTGCCATCTGCGCGCCCCGAGAGGTGCCGGCCGATATGGCACCCCTTGGAGCTCGGTACCCGGGGCGGCCCACCACTCCCCCCCCCCCCTTGGAGCTTGGTACCCTGGGCGGCCCGCCATTCCCCCCCCCCCCCCTCCCCATATAGATGATGAGTAACTATAATACATTTGGGTACAAGCGATGAGTAAAATTGTATTGTACTGTCAGTACCTATCCCGAGCCAGTTAGAAAAGTTCTAAGACTATTTTAACCGGGGTTTTCACAGATCTACCTAAATCAAATAGGTACATACTTCGTTTGTGGTCAGACGTTATTTGACATAGCGGTAAATCTGTTGTTTGGAGTCAGTGTAATGGCACAAAATGAGATAACACTTTAAACAAAGTGTAACAAACTAAATACCTACATCTAACTGTGACCGCACTCTCTTTTAGGTTCTGTTGTAAGCAAAGCAATGAGTATTAGGTACACGGTACACCTACTTACCTATTAA
This sequence comes from Eupithecia exiguata, assembly GCA_947086465.1. Lineage (NCBI taxonomy): Eukaryota > Metazoa > Arthropoda > Insecta > Lepidoptera > Geometridae > Eupithecia > Eupithecia exiguata. The sequence continues at coordinate 5,575,472 of OX352246.1, forward strand.
ATTAAATTTGATAAATTCTTTCATCATTAGAATCCTACATTATCCCTGATGGTTATCTAGGCAAAAAATATTTTCAAAAAAGTTAGGGTTCCGTATGAAAACTTCGATAATGCAACCAAAGGTATGAAAAAAATACCATGAAAAATCCTTATATCGCGTACGCTGCGGAAACTATTGACAATAGAGCAAAATGATGTACAGTCAGCTGCGAAAATATGTATACACTCCCGTGTTTTGAAATTTGACTGAATAGTATGTGTATAGTCATTGTGATAATTTATATATCGTATTCTGACAAGAACGACGACTAGTTAGTATGAAAAATGTGTGCGTAGACTTTTATATGATAAGTTCCGAGTAAAATAAAAGTGAAAACTTGGAAGTGTATACATATCTGAGCAGCTGACTGTACCTACTACAGTTTTATAGAAGACATTCATATCTACAAAAAAGTCCCTAACACTGTGTGTCTCACTATTATAGTTATGTCACAATAACTGATTTTCCATGTTAAAATATAGGTACAATAGTAACGCCGAAAAATCCTATTATGCGCGTAAAATTTCTAAAATCACCTAACATAATTTATGGATGACAGTTGTACAGCATAAGCATAACCTTGTAGGGGATACGATCCATAGGGATTGTGATATTCGCTATGAAATGTCGCAATTCAATACAGACTCGCTCAATATATTTTGTCTTGCTACACTGAGAAAAGAGTTTTTTACGGTATTAATGCATACTCATTGGTTTCTATAATAGAAACTCTATGCTCTATGTACTCTTCTACCTCTCTACGTGGTTTTAATCTCTTTGCTCTCTACAACTGTTTGTTTTTATTATTTTACGATTGTTTACGATGTTTCATTTTTTTATCAAGTTTTACCTAAATTTTCATAAATGATTGGTTCAAATCATCGTTTCATATCCAAATTAACTGTGCTTTGTTTCATTTATGAATGTTTCAACCCGTGAATCTTGTAAATTATTAGTAAATGCAATAATGCTGCGAACAGACTTAAGCAACGAACATGCAATGTAATGCGAATGGAGCATTTCACCAGTGTGGACGTCCCGCGAGCCCAAAGGAGCATTTCACATGCTCCATTCGCATTAGATACATAAGTTCGTTGCGTAAGTCTGTACGCGACATAAGTTGTAATATTGGAAGGATATATTATGTATTATCAAGTATGGGCAAAATTATTGCAAATAAAGTAAATTACTTGTATTCATAACAGTGACCTTTCTGGCATGGTGAATGCTATAGCATCAGACAAGCTATTGCCCTAAGCAGTACCAAAAGCAGAATCATGTTTTCCGGTAAGTGCCTTGCCTATCAATAGAAATCTACCGGTGTGAGTTGCTGATAAGTATCTGACCTATGAAGACATTTGTATATTTTGTAGGTAATAGGTGTATATATTGTTTTCTAGGTAATAGGTGTATATATTTTTCGACGGCCGTGGGCGAAGGTCCGCCTGCGACGCAGGAGGTTGCAGGTTCGAGACAAATTTTCCCGCCTCGGGACAAATGTTTGTACCATCTACAGATATTTGTTCCGGGTGTTCTGGTCGTTTTCTATGTATAATCAAAAATATCTATGTATTGTATGGTATTATGTATACCTAACGATCAGTTATCTAGTAGGTATCTATAACACAAGCTCTGCTTAGCTTGAGGCTTGATAATGCTGTGTGAATTGTCCAGCTTTAATAATATATTATTTAATCACCATCATAACATTGGAAGTTATACAAGGCAAGTCATGTTTACTATTTGAGCAAGATTTCATAGGACCGAACCCAACCCGAGAAGCATTTCTGCTAACACCCGCAAACCAGTAGGTGAGAACGTGTCCTCGTCAGTCAAAGCGTCAGTGTCATTAAAGGGGCGATCTGTTACGTGACCATTTTGTGAAAAGGATAGGCATAGGATTTCGCGTTTATAGGAGCGGGACAGAGCAGAGCTGCGTAAGCGCAAAAATCAATTTTTTGCTGATTTTCTATTAATTAGGACATTTATTTGCAAAAATAAGCCAACAGTTCCCTTGGAATAATTCTATAATTTAAAACGTTGATGACAATAAAAAAAATCTTGTGATTGATAGGTTAGGTTTAAGAAAAAAACGGTACCTATTAACTAAACTGATGGTACTTTGCACAATAATTTTTGATATTTAATAGTTTTTTCATGTTTGGAAACGAGGGGGGCCTGCTTTATACCCCATAGATAATTATATTTTTTTTTTTTCATAGCTTTTTCGATAAAGATATCTGAGAAAATGGTTCTAACGTAACGCAATTCATGTCAATTCACATATACCCACGCCTTAATCATTATTGCCGTGTCACACAGGACCGTCCAACGCGCAACATTCGCGCGCGCAAGAGCGATCGTCGCGTACGAAATATACTAAACAAAACCTGCCTACCTGTGTTCTTATGACAGAACTAGCGGCCCGCCCCGGCTTCGCACGGGTAGATATAGGTATACAGGGTGTGTCAAGACCACTACCGAAAACAAAGGGGAGTGGTGCAGCACCCAAATAACAAAAAAAAATTGAACACTCTTGGCAGACTTTTGATTAGAATAGATACTTATAGATAAGTACGAAGAGAGTAAAGAACGTCCATATCTACTCTGCATATTTCTGTGGCGCTATTTTATCGATTATTATAATTTTGATTTGGAAGATGGGATTTTGGTGAGTTTTTAAAATCAAATGTAGCTCCCTGTTTAGTTTAAAGCTTGCTTTGAATTTGATGGCGGTGACTACCTCCATTAGCCGGGTCCACACCAGACCATTGATCACGCGATCCGTGATCCAGGATCGTGGTGCGTGAATTCACGTACTACCTACATGTGATTTATGGACTCTCACCAAAATCACATCTTCCAAATCAAAATTATAATGTTATACAGGGTTATTGGTAAATTAGTGACAATACGTGAACTGCAGATTCAACCCATCATCACAAACACGTTTGTGAAGACGCCAGGTCTTAACTCTTGATTTTGGTATTGGTAATGGGTATCCCCGCAATAATCAATAATCGTTCGTTAGATGTTTTATTTGAAACTCATATTAAAAACAGCTCTGCCCTGAATTAACAGAAGATATGAGAGTGAAAGATCGATCTTAAGTAACTCGTTGGGTTCCAGACAAAGATGTTTTTTCATTTAGTATCAGAGGTGACTTATATTTTTTTAGAATTTAGACGGCGTCTTCACGAACGTGTTTGTGATGATGGGCAGGACCTGCAGTTCACGTATTGTTACTAATTTACCACTAACCATGTATATAATAGCACAACAGAAATATGTTGAGTAGGAGGTAGGTAGGTACTTGTACTCACTTCGTACTTATTCTGTTAATTTCTGTTTTAAAGAACACAGGTATGTTTTGTTTAAAACTTATATTCAGATCGTTAGTTTATATTTGTAGCATGCATGACTAACGTAACGAACGATGTTATGTTACGAATGTAATCGGGCATCGGGTAAGTAGGTAGGTACTACCATGGACCAACGTACCTACTACATACACTGTTTTGATTAGCTGGATAGGTAGGTATTTAACTTCTTAATCATTTGCCTTGGTTAATACTATTATTAGTTACCTTACTAATTTGCATGCCCACTTATAATAGGCATGTGAAATGGGACACAACTTAGCAGATAAGTGCCTGCATACACAAGCCATTTACCTACCTATAATAAAAACAATGAAGCTGCGTACATGACAGAAATGATTTTACTACCAATAATGGTAACGCGCTATGGTCAAGGTTTCTCATTCGTTTTCGAGGAAACGCTAACTATAATGCAAGCGACATAATTATGAGTTTGTTTTGCACGAAAATGAATCAGAAGCTTCGATTTTCCTTTTCCGAAAAGGACCCCAGGCCTTTATTATAAAAGCTTCCTCATTCATCCATCGATCGATCTATGCTTGAGTAACGATTTTACATGGCAGAAAAAAAAACGCAAAGAAATTTCCATTGAGGCGAACGGGTTTTGTTTACAAACCAAGCCTAGATCTCGGTACTTACAGGGTCTCCGTGGTAAAAAACTCGCATTATACATAAAATACAACATTCAACAAGATTCTTTAAAAGCGAAGACGATAACGAAAAAAAACTTCATGAAAGTGCACTGTTTCGCACATAATTAGGTCAAGATCTCAGGAACCCTGCGGTTTAAAAATGACTTATGTTTTGATTCCTATGAGTCAAAACATAAGTCATTTCTAAAGGCCGCAGGTTTCAAGTAACCAAATAATTAGTAATTAACTATGTAATTATTAAATTATTACTATAAAAACGTATGCCCTGTACCGTTCCTATGGACGAAAAGTCCTATGCATATCCTTTTCACAAAATTGCGCCCTCTTAAATCGTCCTATCAGAAGCGTTACTCGATCACACATCGATTACTGAGCATAGATTCATAATACGTGCCTGCCTTTGAAGTTGCCATAAGTAGGTAGTTAATTCACCCTAATCAATGATGACAATATTCCACAGAATGCCATCACCACCAATCCGATAGCATATAATGGAAGCGGGTCCGTCACATCGGGAGGCAGGCAACAGCACGGGAGGGTAACTCCGGGTTCAGTGCATGATGCGGATGCGGGCAACCCACGTGCTACGGGCGCTGCGGCGAGTGGCGTTGCTGTTGCCGCTGGCGTTGACGGCACTGGCGCTGCTGCTGCTGCCGCGGCCACAGGTGCTGTCGCCGTCCAGGTCACCCTCGCCGACCGCGCCGCCTTCGCCGCCGCCTTTGCCGCACAATGAAAATCATCTACAGGTACTTCTCTTTCAACTTTACCTCCTCTTACTATATTTTTTTGACTCTACTACTACCTCTTTTTACAACGTTGGCATCGCGACGGCGGCGGGTGTCGTGGCTACTGCCTACACCCGCCGCCTTAGAGCATCATCCTATGATACGATACCTATATAATTCGTTAGTTTACATTCCGGCCTACTATGATTGTCTTGTCGCCCCGTTGAGCCTGTTGAACCAAAACTCATAACTCAATACGCTTTTACTGTAAAACTCCATGTGATCTCATGATCATCTTTTTCGCTCGTTTCGTTTTGAGCTCTACAAATTTTCCAAACAGCAGATCGAATTTTTGTTAATTCAAAACACAGGCTTGTTATAATTGACTCTGCATTCAGTAGGTAAGGTTTCACAAGATCATTTAGTGTAAGTTATGAGCATTCAGGTAGGTACCTACTACCTACTACAAACGATTTTTCACACCTGTGTCCACAATCCTCTACGTAAGCGACAGTAAATAATTTAAAACTGGCAAACAACCCACCCCGGCTTCGCACGTTTATCATTGAATACTTTCAAGAGGGATCATTCCGTAGGTAATATATTGTTTTCTACTTTCTATTTTTCCGTCAATTATGAACTGATTTGGATGATTCTTTTGCAGTTGTATAGAGAACGATTCGGAGGTGGTCCCATAAAATATTTCCCAGAGATTAGTGCAGACAGAGCAGGGGACTTTGTTTTCGAGTCTTCGAACATTAAGGGAAATAAGCGATAAACTAACTCGCTTCAAATCGAAAGAATTAGCTTAGAAAATCGGAGGCGTGTAGGGGCAATTTTTGTATAGCGGCCAAAAATTAGAAATTAAAAATATGAGGATGCCGCAACCCACGTGCTGCGGCGGGTGGCGTTGCTGTTGCCGCTGGCGTTGGCGGCACTGGCGCTGCTGCTGCTGCCGTGGCCAGCCGAGCGGTGCTGTCGCCGTCCAACCCGCCAAAAATACAAATTTCTTGCGAACATAAAGGAACCCTGCTTTATGTTCGAAGTTAAATGAAGTGACCATTAAGTTGTTGTCCACAGAACTTAATAACGGAAAGAGTGGAGACTGAAGACAAAAAGGACCATATGAAGGAGATATCATTCCGGCCGTGGTTCATGCGCGGCGGCGAATTGTGGCCCCGCACGCACAATCCCTCAGGCTTGTTCCCTGAAGATGATCCTGGGGGCGACAGGTACCATAAAGAACACTTACCTACTGATTAATACTAAATAACAGGAGGGATGGATGCTGCGCCATAAAAAGACCATGTGAAGGGGATATGATATCTCCTTCATATGGTCCTTTGTGTCGTCAGCTTCTGATATCATTCCGGCCGTGGTTTAGTGCGGCGGCGAATTGCGACCCCTCACAGACCCGCCGCCGCCGGCTTGTTTTCTGAAGATGATCTAGAGGCCACAGGTATCTAGAACACTTACTGCTAGATACTGCACGCCTTCAATAAAAGAAGTCCAGTCACCATTTTGGTCTGTCCTGTGCAATATTACGCATAACTCCGTCCACGCGTTTATTTTGCTTTACCGATTCGATTTTTTATGACAGTCGATTTTGTTTACGAAGAAGTTGTAGTCGATTTTGTTATATTTTGCTCTACATTATGCTATAGGTACGTTTTATTTTACAGATACTTACTACCTAAATTACACATAGGTTTTTAATAATCAGGCTATATATTATATACGTGTAATTTAGCCTACCCTGATAATTCGTTCATTGCAGCAGTGGAATAGAAATAGGCGGCAATATGTTATGTACAATAGAATAGTTTATTGCAAAAATAGTATATTTTTATACTAGGTAGGTATAGTATAGTACACTCTCATGATCAAGATCTATCGAAACTTGACCCCCCATCTAATTCGATGGGGGTCAAGTTTCGGTAAATTGTTTACATTTCAACAGTGATAATGATAATTTATCTGTGGAAAGGAATTTACTCACGCTCACATTTGTTTTGAGAGAATCTTAGACATTATCATTATCTATGTACTTCGTAGGTAAAACAATTTCATGGAATGGTTCAACGGTTCATTAATTGGTAAAAATAAAGTATTACACGTCAAATAGTAGGTACATAGTACAACTTAAAAATATAGGTACCTAAGTCTAGGTATAAATAGAAAATAATAATGAATATATTTTTTTGTCTTTTGTTTTTAATTATAAATTTCAATCAAAATTTTAACTTAATTTATCAATTGATATTAAATTAAATTATCTCAATAACAACACAATATCATTTTACAAATTCGTCAGAATAATATTTACACATAATAATAAAATAGCAATACGACAATATTTTACAAATACGTCAATCCTGTAGAAGATGTTTAGTGCCGAACGAGTTTTTAGCAAAGTGGCATGCTGATAACGAGTTATTGAACTCTTTAGTGACAGACACAAAAGAGCGTTTCAATTAACACTTTCCAAATGAAGCTAAAATATGCCAACGGTAGGTACCTATATATATATTACATACCTGTTGGCGTCTCGCGTCGTCGTCGCTTCAATGCGGAAAATGGAGTTTGAGGAAATTCGAAGACAAAACTTTCGTGGCACTGTACCTAACAAAAAAATATCGTTATGAAGAACTTTTTTCAGACAAAGTTGTGGTGGTAAGTACTTGTACTTATAGTGGGTATAAGATAATAAAGAAATCACACATATTAAAAATGCGATGGTTTGAATGAATAGATGCTTATTAAGGATGTTTGTTTTTCTTCACTAAAACTACAGAACGGATCGCGCTGAAATTTTGCATTGATGTAGGTCTAGTCTAGACTTAGGAATGAAAACATAGTCTTACAAAGACTAAACTTTACACAATTTTATCCCATAAATCAGTTCCCATGGGATTTAAATAACCTTCAAACGGTTTTATACGTGCGGTGAACTGCGAGCTGAAACTTATGTTCTAATAAAAGGCGTGCTATTATACTACTACAAAAATATAGATCGGTCTCACTAGTTAATTACATTATCGATCGAACAATCAACCTGCTAAGTGTTTACAGACTAAACGTAAAACAGGCGTGCTCCAACACTATCAATATTTTTCAAATTCTATTGTAATTCAACTGACTCGTTTACTTTCCAGGATAGCCCATCAGCTAATGTACGCACTTCCCACTGATGAGGATATACCAGTCAAGAAGATTCTCCTCGCCAATGGATTTAGCGCTTGGAATGTCGCACAGGGCAAAACTGAGTTCCTAAGAAACAAATGTCCCGTGGACGACTGTTACCTCACTGCTGATTCGAGAGACGCGGCGACAGCTGATGCTATACTCTTCAAAGATCACTACACCCCCTTCAACGTGAGACGATCTGCTAAGCAGGTAAGATGACGACGTCCTGAGCAAGTGAGACGATCTCCTTAATAGGTAAGACTACATCCTGAGCAAGTTAGACGATCTCCTAAGTAGGTTAGACGACGACGTCCTGAGCAAGTTAGACGATGTCCTTAGTAGTTAAGACTAAGTCCTGCCTGAGCTAGTAAGATGATCTCCTTAGTAGGTAAGACGACGTCTTGAGCAAGTAAGACGAACTCCTTGGTAGGTAAAACGACGTCTTGAGCAAGTAAGACGATCTCCTTGGTATGTAAGACGACGTCTTGAGCAGGTAAGACGATCTCCATAGTAGGTAAAACGACATGCAATGATGATAGGACGATCTCAAAAAGTCCAAAGACTAGACCGACGAAACAAGTTTCTGATTGTAGTACCCAACCCACGTAATAATCATTGATATATTGTTCGATATGAACTGATAAATAAATTCGAAGTATTTCATAGCAGGGGCTTCGGTTTAAGTGGGTGATAAACGTGATAATGTTATGTAAACACCTTGCAATGCTGATGATTAACTTGTGATAATTTTTAAATGAGTAAGTATAAAATGTATTTTTTTTATTTTAGGTGAACAAAAACACTGGTGTCTAAGTTATTTGATACCACAGGTACCGAAATAAGTGATTGAAATAATCGGTGTTTATTCCGTTAACGGTTGCCTACATAACTACCTATATCTGTAATCTTTCTCGTGTTTGTATATTCGATTATCTGACTCATAAAAAATGCCTTACTTATCAACAAAAACTTTATCGCTATGGAAAGGAAACACCGGTCAAGCTACGACTGCGACGACGCCCTAAATTTATTAGATTTAATACCTATCAAGTGTGGTATTTGTGTCTTGTCTAGTCTAAAGGTATACAGGGTGATTTTTTTTCTCGGGCAGTAAGGGAAGCTACCTTACTGGCGGCATGGCGTAGCTACAGGCAATGGTTTTAGGAGACGATCCATATTTTTTAGAGAAATATTCATGCATATTCACAAATAAAAAAAAAAAAAGCGGGGACAGCTAGTATATACAATAATATAAAAATAATAATAATGCTGGACAATTCACACAGCCTTATCTAGCCCCAAGGTAAGCAGAGGTTGTATTATGGGTACAAGATAACTGATATAGGTACTTATCATTATACATTACATAGATAGATATTTTTTATTATACATAGAAAACGACCAGAACACCCTGAACAAATGTCTGCAGATCGTACACACATTTGTCCTGAGGCGGGAATCGAACCTGCAATCTCCTGCGTCGCAGGCAGGCCTTAGCCCACTGCGCCACAGAGGTCGTCATATAGCTTATTTATAACGCCAAATTAGAAGAACATAGCCAGTGACCAGCCTTGGACTGATAATCTTTGCTAACTTATTTTGATTGTATTTACGTGATACATGTGTTGCAATGTGTAGTGTAACGAATCAATACAAACGGTGCGATGCCTTTAAGGCAAAACAATTTGTTTTGCATAACTCGCTGTTAAGAAAGATTATTAATTGCGTTAAGCGGTTTAGGATACCTAGAACCTTTAGCAAAATCTTACAACTGTACTGTACAGTAGCAGAGATCTTTAGCTTTGTAAGACCTAGCTTACAAGTAAACAAATTACTTGTAAGCTAGGTCTTACAAAACTAAAGATCTCTGCTTACCTATAAACAGCATAAGATCATAATAGGTAGGTACTTTAAATTTTATAGTTCGTTAATTATTTCACTCATGAGGAGTTTTAAGTGGTGGTAAACTTCTTTACTTATGTAGGTATATTTTCATCGTTTACATGTAGGTATTTGTTTTTATAGTGATTTGATTACTCACACCTTGTAAAATTTTCGGGTAGAGGCACAGATTAGTTAATGTTCCTTCATAAGTAGAGGAATCTATAGAAATTCTACATCTATATGTAGTTACTTAACTTATATGTATGTAAAATCAGCCATCAGCTCTTTATTTAGAAAACTCGGTGCTTTATTTCCTGTGTTTTCACGTAAGGTACCTTACAAGACTCTTGGTCACGTCACAAAGCTGATGTTGATGGCTGATTTGCATCAATCACATCGGTCTTAATAGGAGGAGGCCTACACCCAACATTGGGTAATACCAGCTGAAGATGATTATGATATAAAAATATTGTATTTGTATCATCCAGATCTGGATTCTTTACTACCTCGAGTGTCCATTCCATACGGCAAACCTGCGGCCATCGTCTGTAGACGTGTTCAACTGGACAGCCACCTACCGGCGGGACTCGGATATAGTGACGCCTTACGAGAAATGGGTGTACCATGATGATCTTATTACCGAGAGGGAGCAGGACAAGAACTATGCTGCGAATAAAACTAAAAAGGTAAGAAAATACATACGTTATGGCGGCGACATATGTAAAAAGGCGAATTAGGGTAACATCAAAACCTTTTTTCTCCGTAATTATTATCGAAAAACTGCATAATAATATTTGACATACAAGGCATATCATCTTCTTTTCAAACAATACAATAACTTTATTGACAAAACCAAGTTAATGGGAAAATGAAATAAAAAAAACGAAAATGAAATTTAAAAAAAAAATGGATAACAAACAAAGTCCCATCTGTTTTCTTAGTTACTATAATTTTTCTCCTTATCTATCAATCACAAGATTTTTTTATTGTTGTCACCGTATTAAATAAAAGAATTCCAAGGGAACCTTCGGCTTTTGCAAATAAATGTCCTAATGAGCGGTTTTCGTTTTGCATTTTTAAAAAGAAAAAAATTAGTTCCATGTATCTCGATAGATGGCAGGGCTTCAACTGGTTACTATGGTATGTTAAATGTCAAATGAAAGAAAACGTCAAAATGATAATCGGTCGATCGCTTAGAGGAACAAGGCACTAGAGGTAGTGGATATACCCATCTCATTCACACAAGAGAGATATAAAAATATTCTTGTAGCCTGAGAAGAAATGAATAAGTTTTCTAGGTTACTTTGAATAGAGTCAGTTGTGTTACTAGTTACGAAAGTCTGTAAATCAACTTATTTGAATGAAAAAAATATTTCAAGAAATCAGATAGAATGAATGTTTCTCTGTCTCAACCATCGTGCCGTTTTCCCTTCATTTGACATACATACCCTAGTCACCAGTTCACGCACTGCCATCTATCGAGTTAGTTTGAACTAGTTTTTTTTTAATGCAAATCGAAAAAAAAAATTAATAGATAATAAGCAAAAACTTAATTTTTGGGCACCGCTCTGCTCTGTCCCGCTCCTATGAACGCGAAATCCTATACCTATCCTTTTCACAAAATGACAAAGGCCCAACAACGCATTCACTGCCCCACTCTCGGGGCGGTGCAGTGCAATCGCCTATTCCCGAGTGAGCGGCGAGACGGTGGCGCATGGCGTGGGCGAGTCGTTCTGAGCTGCAGATGGGTATGTGCGTCATGGGCAATGAAAGGGCACATGAAGGATGATTCACATGAAGGTGGAATAGGCTATTTGACTAAATTAAAAACAAGTTCCAAATTGTTTTCATCCTAGTCGGTGACAACGTAACAAAGCGTAATCAGGTGATTTTTATTAAAAATATACCTTTTTTTAGGTAAAAAAAAAGGGGATTAAAATTACACATTATTTGATGTATGATCATTGATCACGTGACCGAAAACGCTATGTGTTTGGTTGGATCGCAAGTGACGTCACACTTTTACTGATTACAGTGTCAATGAGTTCTTCTTGTTAGGTGTGGTATGGCGGGGTGACGTGTGGCCATGACAGAGATTATCGTTTTGGCGCGGCATTATTTTATTCAAACTTATTAGTTTTTAAAACTAATACGACTGGCCTTGAAGAAATGTTAATTACACTTGCATTATTTTTATCAGACAATACGTTAGAATTATTTCCCAGTAGTAGTCAAGTAGCCTATTTGCTAACGTATGCTACAAGGGAAACTCCGTCCCCTATTCCATTATTTATTTAATGCTGTGAAATTTGAGATATTCTTAGTTTTTGTGTTAAATTTTGTACTTTTTGACAACGTTAAAACAGTGCATTGCAATCGGAAAATCGCTGTTCTTGCACGTAGTAAAGTCGTAGTCGTTGCACATGGTAACTACTTGGTAAGGGCTACGTTTATTGCTTTGCTGCGTTCCTAGGTACCTACAGGTAGTTAAAATTCAGTACGTATTTAATTAAAATTTGCTATAAAATCGTCGCAACCTATCAATAAGCGGGACTCGCGAAACCTACTAGTTTATCTAGTTAGGTGCCTGCTAACACAGGTTATGCGATATGAGATTGATAAAAAAGCTATAAAACTGTATACGGAACGTATTTATTAATTAGTTGCACTATTCGTATGAAGATAACATTATAAACAAGCGACCAAGGTCCTCTTATATTACCTACTCACAGTAAATTGTACACAAAATAAAACCACAACTTTAGTAATTTTGCTTTTTCGTCAACATTATGGATGCCAATTTCAACAATTTTAACGCATATAAAATACCAAAAGTAAAAAAAAGCATCCAGGGCAGTAACTTCCTTCTGTATATTTTCTGTATAACATAATACCTTCTGGAAATACGCTCTCATTCAATGATTTTGTTTTTGCACAAACTTATCTAGATATTTCTTACCCGATAATATAATATAGGTTTCCTGGCAGAGACCGCTCAAAACAATAAGGCCGCCCATTGCACAACGTAATCTGTATTGGTCCTTTCCTGTCTACCTGTTTTATTTGGTGTGTATTGTATAAATGGGAGCTTAGAGGTTCGCACCCACTTTAAGTAATACTAGCTTATTTCTTCGGTATAATAAGTAGCCTATATGTTATTCTAGGTACAACTTCATCAAAGTGTAAAATTGCAGCCCGAACCCTCAGACTTAGTAAGAAATCCTTAGTCTGAGCCCGAACCATTTTGAGTAGTTTTGGCGTTGTCTTTGGGCAAAAAAAACGACACAAACTTTTGTCTTCTTATTATTTGAGATGCTCGCGCACTCTTTGGGTTAATGAGGCAGAGTAGCCCTCGCGTCTAAACACAAGTTTTACATAATAAAGGAGTTGCATAATATGCGAGGAGTCAATGCATTTTCAACCGACGAAAAAACGAAGGTTCTCAAGTCGACGCGTATATTTTTTTTATTTTAGACCACGCATAACTTTTGACAGTTAGTCCGATTTTGATTATTTTTTCACTTTTGTATAGAGAATGATCCCGAAGTGGTCCCGTATACATTTTATTCCCGAGGGATTAGTACTATCCTGTAAAACTTAAAAAACCACCCTAGCAACCACGTAATGTGACAGTCCGAGACATATATCATATCTCCGAATTAGCTGCCACAAACGTAAACATAGGGGATACCAGTAAAAAATTTACCTCCTTTGTAGAAGGTAACTACGACAGTATTACGTTTTGTCGTAAAAAAATCAAGGAATTTTAATTTTAACCAAAACTTGTCAACTGGTCAATAAATTAAGGTCCTGGCATATTTTTAATCTAGTACTTTAGTTTCTTACAAAGATAATAAATGATAAACATGTTTTATGGGTAATTATTTTGTGCCACTGGGTCATATTCTGAGGAATGGGGAATAGTTCTGTCGATGTGCATTGGTACTGCACATTGGGTACAAAATGTAATGAAATGTTGCCGTTGCGGATGTTTTTGGCCTATATTGGACTTTTTTCTACCTCTGCGGATCTTTTGCGGACCGTGACGTTCTACGGGTCTTTTCGGACCAAAACGCGTATCGGAACGGCATATACTACAATAGCATACACCATATTCATGCATAGTGGCCACTGTACTAGCAGAGAATATTATAATAATACCTAACGTACCACTTTAATAGGATATTAAAATACTTATAATGTAGATATTACAACATTTTTATAATGCCATCGTATTTTATTCAGTGCCTCAAAGAAAGAGATTTAGAAAAAATCGGCCTACTCCGCTCGCCGTTGCCCTTTTGTATATTTTCCAACAGTCAGTTGTTCAAATTCAAAGAAATAAACATAATGACAGTCAATATATTTATGAAAACTTATTGTACACATAAAAATATCAAAAGCTTTCCTAAAAATAGCGATATACATAATATAAATACTAGAAATAAACATTAACTCGATGTGCCCACAACCAGGCTTCACAAGATTAATGTATCTTTTAAAGGGCAATGTATAAACTTCTACAACAAAACTCCTAGTGAGTTGCAAAATCTATCAATAAATAAATTCAAACAAATTGTCAAAACCTTTCTGTGCAAAAAAGCTTACTACAAAATATCAGATTATTTAGGGGATAAAAAACCTTTTGACGGGTTTTGCTCCAACTCGAAAAATAACACAGGTAACTGGTTACCTGTGTTACTGGCTAACAGGTTTCTTAGTCGCTTCTTTACTTTAGTCTACATACCGAAGCGACAGAAATCAAAAGTATTTCCGTTATTTCCGTGTCAGTTTTTTATTTTAAGGATTTCACCTCTTCTAAGGGTACATTTTTGTAATTATGGAAATAAAGAATTTTTGATTTTGATTTTGTTATCTTTATTATATTCGCATATATATTATATTCTCATGAGCTCATTTTCTTTTCCTTGTCATCTCAATTAATTTTTTTAGGCAAGCTGTAACTTATGTAATGTTACTACTTACTGTTTATATTGTTGTTAAAAATAAATGTATTTCTATTTCATTCTATTCTTACTACCTGCAATTTGGGGAGTCACGTCTGGTGAGGCCTTATGTGCTCTTTCTTGTGATTTATTATGTAGGTACCCTGCGTTGGTATGAACGTTTTTTATCTACGTATGTTGAGCTGAATTGGATCATTCCACTTTTCAGGGATTGTAGCCAATGGATAATCCATGTTAGATAAGCTACCCTGGTACCATCCTGGTTTCATTCAAACAAATCCGTTCAGTCTTAGAGCATGAGGGCGTCACAAACACACTATACATTTTTTACGTAATTTGTGCCTAGTGATATTAGTTTTATAGGTGATTACTCTTTCTATTTTCAGCTTGCAATATATCATTTTGCAGTTTTTCTCATATATTACGAAACTAATCATTTTGTCATATTTCGGACAAAATTTGGGTTCGGTCTGGAGCTTTTTAATTTTGACTGCGGCAACACTACTTTCGTTTCCTGTCTCGGAGAAAACAAAATAATTTCAAGATTTTCTTCAAGTTCTTAGAGGTTTCCCGTCCTTCGCCCGTTCTGGAATCGAATGTTCCTTCTCTGGCTGCGCCGCCGCGCCGCCGGTTTTTGCTGTTGGTGAAGTTATATGCTACCCCACAGAACTGTTCTGTGTGCTACCCGTTAAAGTGATCTTGCTGTGTTAGAGTTATTGTTATTACCTGGTTGTGTGTGTTTGCTGATAATGATAAAGAGCCTGACTCTGAGCCAATGAAAAACTGATGGTAATAAATGTGTACAAGCAGACGTACCTACATGAACTATTGGTCGCGTGTGTCAACAAAACAGCCGAGCTCTTGGGAATATCGCAAAGAACATGGAATGGTTGTAAAAGAACACAAATCAACAGGAAGGGTTTCTTCGCCCACGAAAAAAGGTAGCAAAACCAATTTTGACGAAGTATTGACCAATTCACCTATTCTGCTATATGAAGAATCGTCCGTCAGTTTTTTCGCCGAAATTAATTATCTGTTCTAACGAAGGTAAGAATTGATTTAGGTATCTACCTCAATTTCAAAGAAAAGTCTATGTCTTTATTTTAAAAAAGTAAAAGGATAAAAAGTAGCCTATGTGTTTTCCAGACTATAATCTATCGTTATGCCAAATTTCATACGGACCCTTTCCGTCCGTTTGCTGTTTTGCCGTGATTGAGTAACAAACATCCATCAATCCAAACTAATATTAGTGGGATGAAAAGCATTCCTACTGCTTCTGAGAAATGACTTATATCACTCATGCATTATTGCTTCCTGTGATCTGCATATTAAATATATCCTATTTTGTTGCAGGCCATACAGTAATAAAAACAAGGGTGGATACTGAGGTCAAGAGACATCGAAACAAGCTTTCTTGGAAGGCTTAACAACAGGCTTGAATACTCCAACGGGATAAAGACTATAATTGATAATCAGCTGTTATTATAGGCAACGAAGAAATAAAAAAACAAGAAACGTATTTGTTTATATTTATTTCTGAGGTCAAATAATGCTACGCCTTTGTAGGACTAGGATATTAGTAATTTAGGCAGTGAAAACTAATGTACTTATGAATAAACCTTCCTTAAAATGTAGTTCTCTATGAAAAAAACACCTATTTGTTTGTTTTATTTACTCTCAGAGGGCATAACCAAATGTTGCTTTGCTTTGTTGTTAGGTACAAGCATAGTGAAGGGTGGTGCGTGAGCCTAGGATTACTATGACTCGCAGAAAAGAACACCAGCAGCGCAGCGTGTGTAGTTTTACGGCGGGAGGCCCCGCGCCTTGTGAGATGAATGTATTTAGTAAAATAATTCTAGCTTTATGAAAATTTCCTGCTCAAGCAAAGCCGAGGGCAAGAACTATACCTAATGATCCATAAAAATTCAAGGGTTTGCTCTGCTGTCCTGTCACTTTCATAGTGACATTGATTTGTGTACATTATTGGCAGGATTAAAAAAAACGAGGTATAGATGAATATCATATACCGAAATTTGAAGTCGGTTTATAGTTTTTTTTAAACAGGCCAAATTATCAGCACTAAGGTTTTAGGGTAGAGAGTACAAATAAAAAGGTTAATTAACCTAAAGGGTAATTTAATTTTATACATTAAGAAATAACCTAATTAGTTTTAAGTACTCTGTTAACCTGCTGAAACCATTTTTGGAAATAAATGCGTTTCATATTTATTTACATTTGTAGGATTATGCGGTCAACTCTCCCTAAGCAATCTCTTAAATGGTCATTTTCAGGTGGCGTGGTTCGTGTCAAACTGCCACGCGCGGAACCGTCGCCTCCAATTCGCGAGGCAGCTCAGCAAGTACATCTCAGTGGATATCTACGGAGCCTGCGGGTCCCACCACTGCCCCCGGAACGATCCCAACTGCTTGGATATGTTGGACAAGGACTACAAGTTCTATTTAGCCTTTGAGAACTCAAATTGCAGGGATTACATCACTGAGAAATTTTTCGTGAATGGACTGCAGTAAGTATATTTTTTACCGTACCTATCTGCCTGCACTGCACTCATACGTTTATACGTGCCTCTCCCAATGACAAGAGGGGTTTCACCTAATCACATGCTCGCTACTTCTGAATGTGATAGCCATAAAATTATAAACTTTTAGGTTTTTTGTATTCAAGCTTCTGACAAGAATACTTCAGCTCTTGCCTCTTGCGAACAAAAACGCCTTGGGCAGGCAGACTGGTGATCGCATCGGTGTTAAAAATACACAGAATGAAGCTGCTGGCCACATCTCTTTTGTATGTTTTAAAATTTTACGTAAATGGGTTAACAGTCTGAACTTTAAGGGTAGTTTGGTGCAATTGCAGTACATAGTGGATTTTCCACCTTTCCATCACGCTAAATTCTAGATTCTTGAGAAAAACGCTTACTAACAAATCTATAATGCCCATCGCAAACTAAATATCAGGGAATATGCCTCTCGTCGTTAACTGTAAAGCAGCAGCAAATCAGCAAATCGTGATTCTGATTTATTTAAATTTTAATAGTAACTCCAACCGAATTCGATGAAATTTTTGTAAACAAATCACAACAAAAATAAAATTATCATGTTTGGGGTCGGTTGTTAGCAATATTTATTTTCGTGAAGAAAAGATTCAAATAAACATAAATATCCCAATAAGGTTTGATGGAAGTGAACTCTTTTTAGGGTTAAGCTCACCATTGCCATATTTTTTCTAGCTTAATGTTTTTATTTTATTATTGTATACCTATTTTTTCCATGCAATAAAGAATAAATAAATAAACAAGGAATATAAATTGCTTAGAAAATTCACGGCAACAAAGTGAATTCTAGGTTAAGTACCTACTGGCATCTTGTTTACAAACAGTTAATATCTAAAGTGTCTGGATTATAGACACGATCATAGACGTAACGCATTAGAGAACTCTGTAACGTTAAAGTCCAATGTTATGTTATCAAACAAATTTTATTGCAAAACATTTTTTTGTTAGGCTTGGGCAAGCCTTATCCACCTGCTAATCATGTCAGACACTAAGGCCCGTATTATAAAAGCTTCCTCAGTTATTAATCGATGCTTGAGTAACGCTTTTCTATGGCATAAACGTCACTCAAGCATAGATCGGTGACTGAGCGAGCTTTCATAATACGGGCCTTAGACACTTCAGTGTCCCATAAATTATAAATAATTGATAGGGGCACATAGATAACGGACTATAAAATCCAAGTAAGTGGTAGTTTTTAACCCCTAATGTTCGTTATTTCAGACACAATGTGCTGCCAATAGTGATGGGTGCGCGAGCCGAGGAGTATGCTGCCATAGCGCCTCACAACTCTTACATTCACGTGGAAGAGTTCGCGGGCGTCGAAGAGTTGGCTGCGTACCTTCGGCGGCTGGATGAGGATGACACACTTTACAACTCTTACTTCAAGTGGAAGGTGAGAGAACGATCCTAGTTTTTAAACCGAATTAAAATAGGAGGTTCTATGTTATTTTATGTACATAATGTTCGTCGATGTCACTTGTCTACCGATTTCAATGATACGGTACTTTTACTATTGTATAGAGAATGACCCCGAGACGGTCCCATAAATTTTATTTGTACTATTCCCGAGGGATTACCGCATTGTCCCTCAAAACTAAGGGAGTTTAAAGTCGTTATTAGTTTTTTCAAAATAATCAAATTATTAACTACAATTTAAGTCGACGAACATACCTAAAAAAAACACACAGCTAATCATAGAATCAATTTTGAAGGGGCTTAACAAAATCATGCAGTTTCATGCATATTACAAGTACCTATGCCCTTATTGCATCACATATGTTTTTATCTCTTGCATCCTTCATCAGCTTATTAGTCCACTGCTGGACGTAGGCATCCCTTAATTGCTTTTGCATCCTGGCAACATATTAAAAGTCAACATTATTGTACACACACCATTAGGTATCTACTAAATTCCTTTGGTCGTCGCATTTGACAATATAGATTTCATCTTAACATGGCTCATTGTTTTCATCTCTCATCTAAAGGTATGCGAGTGATCCAATTATGGTTAATGTTGTTTGTTTGTCACAGGGCACGGGGGAATTCATAAACACATACTTCTTTTGTCGCGTGTGTGCTATGGTGCATGCAAATGAACGGCGAGGGAGGGCTACGCACTACCACGACGTGCAAGCTTGGTGGCGCGAGTCGACCTGTACCAGGACTGACTGGAGAGGGTTGGAACTCAACCCGTGAGTTCCTACCTCTCAGGATTACCCGTCCCGTCCTGATGACCCGCGCAAGCCCGATTTTTAAGCAAAATTGGCAAAATGCACGTGCTGTGACATGCCGTAGAAGCAAGCTTTACGCACCAACAACTGGAGTTATTCAGATTTATAGAAGAATTTCTTCATAGATTTGAATGGATAGAATAGAAGTTGGTTTTTAGATGTGAAATATTTTGTACGAGAATGTCATTATTAACACGTTAGCTGTCTTTATACAGTACACGCCCCGCGCCGTGTGGGTCCGTCACGTCCGTGAACCGTGAACGGTACACGTGCACCTGTCTTTTCCTATGAGCTCTAACTTCATGTACATCTGGCGCGAGTCGCGCTCTACCAGGACTGACTAAAGAGAGATGGAACTCATACCGTGAGTTCTTACATCTCATGGTTGCCCATCCCGTCCTGATGACCCGCGACGCGACTTGACTTCTATAGACAAGCCCGAATTTTAGCAACTTTGGCACATTGCACGTGCTACGACATGCTATTTTTGAAGTAAGCGTTAAGCACTAACAACTGATAGAGTAAATCAGAGTGGATAGAATAGAATGTTGGTTTTTAAATGTGAAATATTTTGTAAGAGATGGAATTATGAAAGGCAATGTATAAAATGTATAAAATTCGGAACCTATATAATTTAGAACCTACATAATTTTGTAGTCTCCGAAAGTCACCGCTTGTTCAAAGTACCTACCTAGCAGCCAGATTGC
The DNA here is from genome assembly GCA_947086465.1 of Eupithecia exiguata. Lineage (NCBI taxonomy): Eukaryota > Metazoa > Arthropoda > Insecta > Lepidoptera > Geometridae > Eupithecia > Eupithecia exiguata. The sequence goes on from OX352246.1 coordinate 5,595,813, forward strand.
CACCAAATTGACAAGAGGTGTTGCCTCTCCTAAGCTTGTTCTACAGAAAGTTACCCCTAAACATACTTATTCCAAAGTAATATTATAAATTCGAAAGTAACTCTGGCTATCGGTCTGTATGTTACCTCTTCGGCTGAAATGATCTCAATGAAATTTGGCAGGGAGGTAGATGGTATCCCGGAGACGGACATAGGCTACTTTTTATCCCGGAAAAGCTCGTGCAAAGCCACAGGCAGAAGCTAATACAAAATAAACGTAACATCGCAGCATGTTTTATTCCGAACTTGAATCGGTGCTATTTGTGTAGTGGCATTTACTTGAGTATAGGTCAATATAATAATGAAGACCTTGTCCAATCATAGCATCGATTTTGTTGACAGGTCATTATAAACCTATAACTGCATTAAAACTACTTAATATGATTGATGCGCACATTTTGCAGCGACAGCACATAAGCGTAGAACGTTAGATAGGTGTGTTGTGTATCACATTCCGTTTTTCAACATGCCTATTATTTTTCGCAATAATTTCGCCGCCGCGCCGCCCCGCGCTGGTCCCGAGACACATGTGCGTCGTAGGCCATGAAAGTGTTAAGGTGGATAAAACTATTACAACTAGTATTTAGGTACACTTTTTCCTTAAAAGAAAGAAGGATCATTTGAGAATGAGTAAAAGGTTTATTACGAACTATAGTTCAATGGTAAATTAAAAATTAAAAAAGCGTGTCTAAATAAATTGTTGAGCACTTTGTCCGTTTAGTACGAAGGTTTACTATCACTGCTTATTATAACTTTTTTTGTATGGTTATTTTAGACGGCATTGTAATGTGCTTTGTGTGTTAAATATAAAAAATATTCATTACTGAATAATGATTGTTTCCTACATTTTGCAGAGCATTGCAATTTAAATTTCGAAATTTAATATTAGGTACATTCCATTTAAAACTTGCGTAATATCGCAAAAGTTTTGAATTTCAGGACCTCAAAGGGTGATTATTAACCTACCAGGTTTATTATAAGTTGAGGTAGTATCATACAGTGGGTTTAACATGTATGTATTAGTTAGCTATGGCTACCACCAGTTTTTAACCTTTTTTATTTAAACCTTGTGGATTTGTTTCATTTTGTTGATAATGCACAAAGGTGAGTAACAACACCAGTAATAATAATAACGTATAAGTATGGAATGTTAAATTTTAAAAACACTAACACCTAACAGCTCAATGAGTCTAGTCAAGGCGTTAATAAATATCACAATAGGCACAATTATTCTGTCATTTACTTAACGCACAAATATGTATGTCGTTTAATTATTAATAAGAAACTTATAAAACTTTTATTATATACAATACAATTTTATAATTAAATACCAAAGTATTCAACTTCAAAGATATTCAACTGAAAAAGATGTGTAAGTTTCATTAATACTTTTCATGTTTGTTACTTATGTTAGATTTATATGCCTTTCATTGGTATTTGTTACTATAATTTTACCTTTTCCATTGTTTTACATCAGGGTATTAAGAAAATGTTGTTAATTGTAAGATAAAAAGCCTTGTTTGGAGATTTCCTAGATTAGACCATATTGTAGTGAGACTAGAATCATACGACTGAAATCTCATCAAAAAGACAAATAGTTATGATTAAGAGATCACAGTTACTGTTCATGTTATGTTTTATACATTTATTTATTTGTTTTGTTGTAAGAAAATAAATGTTAGTTGTGAAGTTTAAGTTAAATATGTAAATAAGTTCAATCAATGTTGTTAATTTAGGTTAAGTTTCAGTGTACTTGAACCAAAACATATTTTCATCTATTATAATAACATAATATACAATAACAAAGTTACCTTTAGATTTATTAACAATGTTATCTTTCTGGATGTGTGAAGAATATAACTTATACAATGTTTAATACTGCATAAGTGTACCATAGTAGGTATTTCCCTCGGTGAATGTGTTTTAATGTTTAGTAGAAGTTATGTTGGGGCATGATCGGATGTGGGTGAAGACCGTATCACACTAATTGTAGATGAATTAAGCCATTGTTTTCTAATGCTGCCACCATTTTCTACTACGCCATTATGGCAATAACTGTCATACAGTCTTCACCCGCATCTGATGATACCCAATGCGCTATTATGATGACTTACAAATATTTGTGATCTTATTGTTTTTTTTCTGCATTTACACAATTTGCATTTATCAAGGTACTGAGCATAAAGTATTGTATTTAATTTACTATGTTGATAATATTTGACATAAACCATGAGGTTTACTTATTATGACACCATGTGGGTTTAATGAGTGGGTCCTGCAGATTTTCAATATTTTTTTGTATAGACAAGACACCTAGATCTGTCCTTACACGAATTTGCAGCCTTAACCCAATCCCAAATAGTGCCGCCACCAATTCAGATCAAAGAAAATTTACTGGAAAGTTGGTTGCCACCAAGGGCAACTTCATATTTGTGCCGAAAATATACAAAATAAAAGTATTACAGAGGCATAAAACTTATATTAGGTATCACTAACTGCCAATGAAATTTTAGAAATTTCCTTAGTTCAACATATTAATAAGACAGAATAGGGGGTGGCGCTAGTTTGGATCGGGGTAACACCTTAAATTATAATATTAACATAAAAATAAATAAAAGTAGTGTTCACTAATCTAACTTTAATCAGAGGATAAGTTTATAAAGTTCTGCTACAGGACAGCTGAAACTGGTCATTTCACCGCATAAAGTTAAAATAAATAAATATATAAATGATAACTCAATAGTTTTATTTATAACAACTAACTCATTCATTACACTTGAATTGGTTTGTGACACACTGATCATTATTTGAGTCCATAACACATCCTTGGGTATGAAGTGGTTTGATTTGCAAGTAACTAGCAGACTTATCCCTGTAGAAGTCTTTTGTACTTCTTCAAACACTCAATATTCCTTATGTTGTTTACTATTTGCAACTGTACGTTAGCACATTCAACAATAAAATTAATTGTGTTCTGGAAAATACCTTGTGCTTTATGCAAATTCTGCGGAACCAGTACCCCAAACCAGCGCAGTGGGTTGACAGTATTGTGACCAGTATTTTCAATAACCTTCAGTTGTTTTATATCATCTTCTTCTGTAGTTTCACACAGTGTTGATGCCTCAAAGTCTGAAGAACTTTCTGTAGGTAATCTGGTAATACTTACAGAACTCTGACCCATGATGTATCGCGACTTCGCCAGGTGTATGCTGCCGTTGTTGATACTTGATTGGATGTTCAATTCACATTGCATTTTCTCTTCCATTAGATGCAACTGTTTCACAATAAGCTTATCTAGCAAGTTGCAGGCTGTATCTAGATTGACCTGACCTGTAACGAAGGATAAAAATTGTTAGAAGACCCAAGAATCCAAGAATATCAATGTTAGTGACTGAAAGATATTTACGTTTGTCTGACATGATTCCAATTCAGCAAACGAAAGCTGTCGCGATATCATTCACTTTCACGAATGAATATTAGATTGAATCAACACACCACGCACAACAAAAACAAGAAAGAAAACGAGAAGAATATAAATATTATTCTCTCTCTTGAAGAAAGAAAAAAAACACTGAAAAAATGCCAGTGTTGCCAGATCAAAATTGATAAATTAAGTAGAATGTAATGTAATCTAATCGAGTAATAAATAAACGGTAGAAAACGGAACAAATCAGTAGATTTAGAAAAAGAATTGTGTCTTTAATACGCGAAAAACGCGTGTAAAAGTGTCAATCTGTGCGTTATTTTTGGCCCATTAGGTATAGTTCCTGAGCGGATGAACCGATTTTAATTTAGTTGTAGGTTTTTTGAAGTAGGTAGTTTATAAATGGGTGTTTGGGACATGGACCGACAGGATTTTTGAGGGGTGGGGGGGGGGGGGGGGCGGGGGGGGGTCATGCCCTAGATTTCCCCGATAGACTCGATGTCCTAACTGTCACGGTAGTTTAGATAGGTATGCAATTTTTTAGTTTTTTTTTAAACCACCCGAAATCCTGTCTTTAAATCGTCATAATTTTTTTGTGAGTGCTTATAATACCACAAAATAAAGTATGCTTGTATTCTACAATGTTTTCTTATTCTAAATAAATCATTAGGTACTTGTTACAATTAATATCCACAAAAAAACTTTTGAGCTTTCAAAGTGGTAAATCGGTGTAAATGTTATGAAAAGTGACAACTTCTAAATTCAATAAAAAAAATAAAGTCTTTAGTAGTCTTTAGAAATTAGCTTTCTTTTAAAAAGTTGTTTAGTTATTATTATTACCCTTTTCAACGATATGCTACATGGTAGAAATAATACATCGGGGGTCGACCTAAGAGATACTTCGTTACTAACTAACAAGTAATGATTTATTTAGATTATGAAAACATTGTAGAATACAAGCATACTTTATTTTGTGGTATTATAAGCACACACAAAAAAGTTATGACGATTTAAAGACAAGATTTCGGGTGGTTTAAAAAAAACTAAAAAATAACATATCTAAACTACCGTGACAGTTAGGACATCGAGTCTATCGGGGAAATCTAGCGCATGACCCCTGTCGGTCCATGTACCAAACACCCTGTACCTACGATGGTGTTCCTAGGTCCTTTTTATATAGAGACATGTTCATCAGAGAAAGAAAGGTTAATATTCAGCAGGAAAACTCTTAAGCAACTCAAAATCGAAAAACACAAATGTATATTATATGAGGCTTTAAAAGGGTCTCTCTTAGAAAGAGCAGGTAGATTTTTCGAATTTTAGAACTAAATCAGTAGATCGGTAGACTTCAAAAATCAGGCAGATCAACTGCTAAATCAGTAGATCTGGCAGCATTGGCTAAGGGAGACGGCATGGACTGGCGTCATTTTATCATCGGGAAACGTGAAGTCACATGACTTGTTGGTCAAACTCAAAGATCACGGGGTGATTTTTTCCGTCCACGGTCAAACTGGTCAGAGCTTTCAGAACCTCTGTTAAGTTAGCCGCTAGACTTTGTCTTTTCTGGCCAAAGTTCACACAAAAAATTAAAATCCTTTTGACGTAATAATATTAGTTTTCTCTCAAACTTTCTCAAACGATTAGCATTATCGAAATTTTAAAAAGACAAAGTATGTTCAGCTTCACAGAGTTAAATAAGTGATATAAACCGAAGGGGATCTCTTTTTCATTGGTATTGTGTGCCTCAAAGAGTCAAGGAATTTATATACTATTATGTAGTATATAAATACCTTGCAAAGAGTACATTGAATCAGACACGCACGGCGCCTGAGCATTGAATAGTGTGCCTTTTTTAAGGACCATCGACAAAAATATCTAGTCTTTGAGCGACTCGATTGTTTGTCGATGTCGTTCGTTCGAGACGTTTTCTTTTTCGATTGTGCATTAATTTTCGTCTCGCTCGTCTTTCTTCGTTCGTCGTTCGTCGCTTACGTAGTTATTGTATACTCTATGGTTCGTCGTCCGCCATTTTGATTGAAAGCAGTTTGTGCAAATTCGTGTTGATTTTCTGATCTACCTACGGAATACTGTACCGAAAATAAAAGCAATCTTAAAATAACATCAAGCGATGTCAGACAAAAAACGTTTGCTAAATGATCTCAGAGTAATTGATTTACGAGCAGAGTTAGAGAAACGTAACCTAGATAAAAGCGGCGTCCGCGGTGTGCTCATCCAGCGTTTATCAAAGGTAAAAAATTACGTGGTTCAATAACTACAATCCGATATCATACATGTTTCAAATAAGTTTTATATTCTAGCACTTGGAAGAAGAAGGTCTAGATCCAGCTACGTTCAAGTTTGAGTTGGCCAACTCTGACGCCAAAACTCCATCCAAAAAGACGAGGCGCTCCGAAAGCACAGTCGAACAGGAAGCGGACGACACCCCAGCTATGGAAGACATGATAGTCCAGGACGACGCTGGCGATGACGACGAATCGGAACAGAAGGAAAATAACGCTGAAACCACTGAAGCAAAGATGGAAGTTGACGAGACGGAAAAGACCGCAAGAAAGCGCGAGCTTCACGATGATTCTGAGGCATCTGAGCCTAAAAAAGCTTGTCTTGACAAGGAATCAAAGGAGGAAGACCAAAAAACTGATAATAATGATGCTGAGGATAGCATCAACTTAGATCTTGGTGAAGATGAACTTCTAAATGAAGAGGTATGTTTCTATTTCTTCAGCGTGACGGTTCAGTTGCCATCCGCTAAAAGTATATCCAATGGAGTTACCAATGGTTTTATGATGGAAATTGATTAAAATCAAGAGTTTTATTGTAACTAATATATAAAACTATAAACATGCTGTATCATTGTGTCTAGAATTTGGATAAAATATATTTTTAGTTGTGGAAATATTTTTTTTGGCTAATAGTCTTAATTTTCTAACACATTACATGAATTCTATCTGCAAGGCTGATCAATATTTCTTGAATACACCAACTGATATTCTAATTATGTGTTGAATCTATAAATAATAAATGTTTGTAGTTAAGACTTTAGATTTTGGATTGTAGCCAAGTGTATATAGCACATCATTTATATTTATTTTCTATTTCCAGACGGACAACACTACTAAACCCATCAAAAAAGGTAAGTTTTAAAATACATCCAAAACCAAAAATTCCAATATATTGGTAGATTTACTAGACAAATTATTTGATAACACACAATTCACTGGAAAAATAAGCATTGTAACAAACTTCTAAATCATATTTCTAAAATTTCATCATCAACATCATAGGTAAACAGAATCAAAACTAAAGATAAGATTTTTGTGAGGGTTTTGAACACTAAATAGAATATTTACCATGATTTATGATTGTCAACTGAAATGACTTCAGTCTGACCATGAGATACCATATATTTTTTTCCTTGAACATGGTTAATGTCCTATTTTATTGCTAATGATTAGAATGGATCAACCAAAAATAATAGTAATGCAAAAATAAAGTTGTATTATGACATTATCTGGTAATCAGTGGAGGATGAACCAAAGGCTAGCTCCAATATTGAAGAACAATGCTGGTGACGAGAAACTACATAAAGAAGAAAACTATGACAGTACATCTTCCGAGCAAATGGTGAATCTACCAAGTACAAGGAGCTTTGTGAAAGTTTATTGGATGAAACCGCGCGCACCTAATCACAATAACGAGCTACATCCATGCATACCCAGTGTTCATTTAAAACTAAGTGAGCAAACTCCAGCCTTCCCAGACCTAATTTACCACAGTATGTAGAACATACACGGCTCAAAGCTACTGCGCTTCCAAGACGAGGTGTTAATGTCGAATCAAGTTTTCACAGGTCAGGATATTGTATTTACATCATGCAAGTGTGAAATCGCAAGAAAACAAGCGACGACATTGTGCGGATTGCGTACGAGGCAGTTCAGGCCGCTCTCTGAGCGACCTGCGCTGACTCTGTGATGATCGTGCTCTACCGGCGTAGATGAGGCGGCGAACGGGGATGCAGAGGCTCAGTTGGAGGCAGCCGCCGGGGAGGGCGCCGCGCCAGCCGGGGACGCCGCACCGCCTGCCGCGTCGCACACAAGCGCAGACCAGCCCGCCACTAGGTTGGTGAACGCCGCACGGCCGTCGCGATGACACCGCCGCCTGCCCACGTCTGTCCTCTCCAATTCATTCTACGATATCTTAAGTTTTCGCTACAAAGTTTTGCACCAGTGCGTTGATGCAACGAGTTCACCGCTTCGGCGTTGCTGCTACGGAGTCGTCGTGAGTGCGCTGCTACGTGCTTCGCTGCGATCTCCGTGTTACAAGACCGAAAAGATCCGACGTGCATCCCTTCATGAAGACTCGTCGGCTATGAGCTTCCCGTCATCTCAGCGCCCCGTCTCTCTGGCGTCGTGACTGCGAGTGCGCCTTCCTGGATGAGCCCTGGTGGAGTAACGGTGCAAAACTTTGTAGACGATTAGTGTTCTAACGGCAAATAAGCTGATACTTATTACAAGGAAAAGTTATTGTGACAAATAAATTAATCCACGTTATGATACAAAAATATACGCGATTTGCCTATGAACTGAGTAAACACTTGTTGATGAAGTTACTAATTAGGTTTAATTTTTTCAGCAACGATGCAGATGAGAATGACCAAGAACAAAAAGGTATGTTCTACACAGTTTAATATTACTTCCTAAATTATTTTACATTATCATTGTGGATCAGTTGGGTTACCTCTAGATTAGGTTGCAAATAGCAACAAACCGCAGTTAGCTCAACTGTTTCAATTCTAAGTACTAGTTCTAATTTGTTTAAATTTTTTAGTGTAAACTTTTTTGTTTTCAATGTTTTGTTTTTTTGTATAATAAATACATATCGTATACATAAAATAAATTAATCTCATATTTATTTGTAGACGATAAAGACAAGGCAGGTGAAGGTGACAAAAAAGACAGGAAAGATGAGAGCAAGGAAGGTGGTGCCCGCAACCTGTGGGTCAGTGGTCTATCGGGCGACACTCGTGCTAAGGATTTGAAGATGCTTTGCAGCAAACATGGAAAGGTATAGTTTTTTTTATTACATATTCGAAAATGCGCGCAACCGTTTATCAACTGTGTCGCGAGTATTAGGACCCTCATCTGACAGAAAGATTATGGAGTTCCCTTTATGACTTGACTAACATAAAGTCGCCTTATAGCTTACATAAATAATATGCATGGTGATGATTTGGTTAGGCAGTGCTGCTGGTAAATATATTTGTGAGTCTCATAGGTGTCTATTCAGATGTCGTCAACACTAAAACTAAACTAATTTGACAGCACTAAGATTGCCATCATTTTTACTTTTATTGTTGTGAAAGGGATGCCAAGTGCTATTAAAGTAGTTTAGTTTTGGCCACATCTGAATTAACACCATATGCTGCATTTTGCTATCGAATAAAAAGCAAAAGAAAACTATCCAATGCGTGATACAATCGTATAATTGACACCAGAGTTGATAAAAATCATGATTTTTATAAAAAAATCCGATTAATTTGATTTAAATCGGATTTATTTGATTTTAGAAAGTCGGTTATTTATAAAAAAAAAAACATATTTTTTGTTATATCAACATAATGAAGTCATTCTTTTATTAAAAAACGAAGTAGCATATTTATTTGCCTATTTAACAAAAAATATTGAATTAAATTTATAAAAATTGACATTAATGAAAATCAACAAACATTATATGTTCTTCTAAAGGTAATTAAAAAAACACTTCCATTTTGTAACATCAAAAAAAAGTTATTTAAGTAAAAAAGACAACATTAACAAATGAACAAAGAACCAATTAGGTTTCACCGCAGTCGTAGACACTTATTTGTTTGAATTTAGTTCTTTCAGAAGGAAGACTAATTTGGCTGCCTTCTCGGTGCCTAATCTATTCCGTATTTTGTTGTGCGACATAAACTACGAGTAGTTTATGTCGGGGGAAGTCCCTAGACACTTTTTGGCTGTTTTTGTTGCAGTAAAAAGTACTGATTTAAATCATCGATTTTTTTATTTAAATCACTTGATTAAAATCGCGATTTAAATCACTGATTAAAATCAAATGATTTTAATCATATCATCCCTGATTGACACGCTCTCACGGATTCACCTGAATCAACTGACTGGTGGTAAGCAATTGGCAACAGAATACTGGGTCATAATTTGCTTGTTATTTTAAAAGATCTCTACAATTTTGGAATATCTTTTTGATATCACTTTAAAGCAAAATTATGTATCTAATGATACAAATCAACTTTCAACAATTAATCAAATAATGTTTTACAGGTTATCGGCGCGAAAGTAGTGACCAATGCCAAAACCCCTGGGTCGCGCTGCTATGGCTATGTAACTATGGGTAGCTCCCAAGATGCTGAGAATTGCATCAAAAATCTCCACAGAACAGGTGAGATTACTTGTGCAAGATTATCAATGCGCTAAGTATTATTTATGTTTTGCTGTAATAGGCATAATCTATCCATAGTAATATTATAAAATCGAAAGTAATTGTGACTGTCTCCGTGTCTTTTCCCTCCACGCTTTTATAGCTGAACGGATCGTAAATATTCGTAATGTAATTTGGCAAGGAGAAAGATGGTATCACAAGGAAAGGTCTAGTTTTTATAACGGAAAAATTCGTGCGAAGGCGCGGGCGCGTAGTTAATTATCTTTTATTTAGGTATCACCAACACCACGCAAAATTAGCCGAATTAAGAGAATACACTATAGTTAGGTATGTAAGTCATGACACCTATTAATATTGTTTGTAGAACTTCATGGACGAATGATTTCGGTGGAGAAGGCGAAGTCCGAATCAGAATCGTCTTCACGACGCCAGCCGTCCCGCTCGGATCACGCCAAAGATTGTAAAGAGGAAACCAAAGAGGTATGTTTTGTTCGAATTGGTTTGCGCTGTACAGAAATGCAATTGCAACTAAGTCTTACCTTACAAGTCAAGATCATCATGTCAGCCGAAACAAGGCCTTCCCCAAGATCGCCACAATGACTGCTTCTGCTAAAAGAAACTATTGTGTCGCGGTGACGACACGTCAGAAGCATTATACTTTTCATATATGGTTAGAAAAAAACGCTACTCGGATTTTCAGCACGTGTCAAGTCCCGAATTATCTGACAGGTTCCATGAATATCTGTCAAAATTTCGTAAATTGAGATTTAAAATCTGAGTTACGTTATTCAGGCGTTAATAAATGGAAGGGATACTTCTGACGCGTCACAAGTTCACAACACTACACAATAGTGTGTTTTCTACCTTACTCTAAACATACTAAAACATTTCATCTTTTCTTTGTGTATGTTATCGTTATCACACTTTCTTCTGTATGTAGGAGGGTAAAGATAGCGCTGAGAAAGCCGGCGATGGAAAGCCGTCCGAGTCGGGCGGCGAAGGCACTAGATCCACGTCGCGGACTCGCGAAAAGTCGGCCCGATCTGATAAGGTTAGTACTGCTTATTCTTTGATTATACAGTGTCTGCCAAAGGGCTAGCTACCCTTGATAGTTACTATTGATGAGTAGAAGGAATTAGATACTAAGTGGAGCGTAGAAAGAGATAACTGATTAATGACGACCTCTGTGGCGCGATATTCACTTTAAAAATAATTAATTAAAATAAAACATTTAAGGAAGACCCATACAGCAAACGTGATTTTTTGCCGTTTTTATAGATAACTAGCAGCGCCTCGCGGTTTCACCCGCGTAGTTCCCGTTCCCGTGAGAATTCCGGGATAAAAAGTAGCCTATGTCCTATTCCAGACTATAATCTATCTTTGTGCCAAATTTCATTCAGATCCGTTCAGCCGTTCTGGCGTGATAAAGGAACAAACATCCATCCATCTATCTATCCATCCATCTAAACTTTCACGTTTATAATATTAGTGAGATGGTACGGAACCCTTAGTGCGCGAGTCCGACTCGCACGTGGCCAGTTTTATTCATATCTGGCAACACTTTGCGCCATGCTGTTCCATGCAATTTTTTTTTACTAAAATTTATGATTACTATTATTATATTAATATGAAGTTGGATAATTCCCCGAAAGTTATCTAAACTACTTGCATTTGCCAAGTTTTACGGTGGAAGTATTGCGAGACGAGATTTGGGATAACATTATGAATGTTGCTGTTCTGATCAAGTTGATGTGTTGAGCGAGGAAGGTATGGTTTGACTTAATAAATGAATTCGGAAACTGCGGAAGTTTTATAGTAAAATTTGTTCATAGGACCGCGCAAAACGCAGTACTCGTAGCCGGGAACGTAGAAGGTCGCCCCCGAGAGACGTGCTTTCTTTCAATAAGATTTGGGTAAGTTTTCCTAGTCGCCTTTATGTTCTTATATTATATATCACCATCGCAACATCAGGTCTATTTACTACAAAAAATAACATCACATATTTCTGTATTTCCTCATATTAAACTAGGGTTTAATGCGAGTGAATCTGCAGATAATGCTAATAAAGGATAGGAAGTGAGTATGGACATCCATACTCACTATCACATGAGTACGGTAAGGAAATGACTGTTGTGGAAGAGTGGAAGTGAAAAACATGTTGTGTTGATGTGACGACCGTACCGATCTTACTGGGATAAACAATGAAACGCCTATGACCTCCCGGACTATGACACGCACTGTGAGAAAGTTTTGGCGACCTTTGGTATTTGTTTCATTTCTCGCATCAGCCGACAAATTTTGTCGTGGCGCGCTTCAGCCGCCATCTCATGTGAGTCATTCCGAGCTAGAGTGACGAACATCTCCTTATGCTCCACTACGAGAGAGACCTCTCCAAATGACCGACGGCGGCGTTTCGCATATCATCCTCCCATTTAACTAATAAGAAAGTAATAATGCTGGGTTATTGGTGTCTATGTTGTATTACTTGTATAAAAACGCTTCTTATTCTGTAGAAGGAGCGCGATGTAGCTCGAGCCCGAGAGCGTTCCCGCGCCGCTCGAGAGGAAGAACGCCGCCGCCGTGCCGCCGAGGAGGCGCTGAGAGAGAGAGAAAGACGACAGCGGCAAGAGAAGCATCGACTCGCGCTGGAAAGAGAGAAACTGAGGGCTGAGAGGTACGTCTGCAAATATGATTGGGACTTTACGAATAGACTCATTGGTGCAAATGCAAAGTAGTGAGTGGTGAGTTTTCCCGCGCGGTGTGAGGGAAGGAAAGAGTTGACTGCAATAGGAAAAACGTCGCCTCGAGCTGGAGAGAGAAAATAAAGTCAATTTACGAAGTAGTAAAAACTGTTTAAAAGAGTATGTTCTTATCCTACATATCTACACTAATATTATACAGAGGAAAGAGTTGTTGCCGTTAGAAATATACATTATCACTGAGTAACATAGGCCCCCCGTAACATAAACCCGTGCGAAACTGGGGCGGACCGCTAGTTATACATATACTTATGCTGACGATGAAGATGATTGGATGTGGAAGCTGAGTGGAATCAATTTATCGGGATTCAGTTAAAGAGATTTATATTTATTTACCAATTGATTGCTTGATTTTGTTCCAGTCAGTCAGATGCGATCTGAGTGACTAAAAAGATTTTGATAAATTCCATGCATTCTAAAATAATTATTGTGCTTTCAGGGAGAAAATCGAACGCGAGAAGAATGAGCTACTACGTTTAGAGCGTGAGAGACATCGTCTTGAGCGAGAAAAGTTAGAATTGGAAAGAATGGAGCTAAAACGCGCACAGCTTAGGTAAGCCATTTGAGCTTTTCGACTATTATAGTGATCGCAAAACAACTTGAGATCTGTGTTCTTAGCAAAAGCAGCAAAAGTGCGCAGGTACAATCAAATAGAAAAGTGATATTTACCAACTAGCGACCTACCCCGGCTTCGCACCTGTGCGAAAGATAGACCTTGAAAGTGGTAATGTCACACACGTTAAGAGCCTTTACGCCTGCCATGCGCAGTTTGGCTCAAAAACAGTACTTTTCAAACTCGTTATTTTCATGAACCCGTTATCTTACACTATAAGTTAATTAGTAATAATTTTAGGAAATTTCATTGTCTAAAAAGTTAGTTGAGAAAATATTTGAATTAATACAGTATGTACGCGTTCTATGAAAATAACTTGTTAGAGGTTTTCTTAATTTCCCTGTCAGCATCAGTTTCGAAGCTCAAAATTTTATGAAAATACTGACATATCTAATAAAAAAAAAATGATAACCAATAGATAAAATCCTTGGGAAAAAAGTTAGTTGAAAAAATATTCGGTTTTGGTATCGTACTATGAGAAATTAATTTACAAAAAATGTGAAATTTTACGAATTTCAAATGACTTTTTCACCGATATTACTTATTTAATTTACTATAATAATAGCTTACTAATAAAGTTGAGAATCGTCTTTAAAATCATGCATTTAAAATTTTAAATATTTTGTTGTTATTAATTTTCTGTGAATATTTTAAAACTACTATAAAACGCTGCGCGCAAATCCATTCAAATCAGTCCGCCGCGAGGCTTTCTAGAGTGTGGTCATGTCGCTCGGCGCTCTGACTGACCTGTGTTGACCTTTGTCGTGCGTATAAGGCGAGCGGATATTTATAGCGCCCTCGAAACATTTTGGTACTTTGGTAAGTAATTTTTTTTATTATTATATTTGATTGCAAACATAATTGTAGAATGTATTAATATAGACAAAAATCATATTTCAGACATAATGGGAAATAAAATAAAGTTATTTTTTGCGAAGAAACGAAAGCGCAAAAATTAGCAAACATGGAAAATGCAAGAGCTAAACAACAATAACAGGACCAAGTCAATAACAAAATAATATTTTGGTAAAATGTTTATCACTCTACAGGGTGATTTTTTTTTCAAAATGAAAATGCAAAATGAGGTCAGACAATTTTTTACTTCATTTGGAAGGATTTTTCCTTGATGAAATATTGAATCGATAAAATTTAGATATTTTTCAATGAAATTGAAATTTATTATGCTTATTTGGTATTTTTAGTTTACCTGCCCATACGATTCGGAAAAATAAGTGGGTAGCTAACAAGTGGACTAAAAACATTAAATTAATCATATTTTGCGGGACAAAGAGTTCACTGAATTGTTATCCAAAAATATATTTATTTATTAACAGACGAGCAGCCAGTGGCTGATGTGTCTATTATCTTATCAGACAGTGTCGAATTTAGTTATTGCGTAATTTTTTTAGTTTGTCAATTTTGTCTCGTAACCAGTTGTCGAGTTTATTCTTGAAGGCGTATATTGATGTGTGATATAGGGTGTTTTATTTTTTCAGGGCCACTGAGAGGAAGTCTGAAACCGTGAGAGTTATCAAAAAGCCATGTTAATAGTTACGTGTTTGAATTTGAAAATAATAAGTTCTTCGTTAAAAAAGACAAAACTTTTTTATATTTTTGGAAAAGTAAGCATTTGTAAAAAAAAAATTTCTTTTTTGGCTTCTAAGTTGATAATAAATAAATAAATTTACGACGCCTATGTGCCTTAATGGTTGGAACACCTTCAAAATTGATTTTTTCTAATGGGGTTATTTAAAGAATCATCTGTACAAAAACAGATTTATCACACTGTGGACAATCAATATCATTTTGAACATTTATTAAAATAAATTCAAGGTTATTGCGCTTATTTTGTTTTCCATCGCCCAGTTTTTCTACAAAAATTACAGAAAGTATAATTTAAAATCTAACGTCCGTGTGTAGATGCGTAGAATCCGACTGTCAGTGCTACCACTGACAGTCGAAAGACAGACGTTAGATTCTATCTACATAACCCTGCAAAATGTACTACATATATCTGACCAAACTAAAATCACTACTTTCAGCTTTTTTGAAGAGGGTATGCAAGAAAATTTTATGTCAAAAAGCTCATAACGATAAAAAAATATGACAAAAGAAGATAGATTTCTTTGCGTATAGTCTGAACGTTTGTACTTTCAACTATACGACAAACAACCTTTTCTCGAATTTGTAGTCTAATTTATAAATTGTTTCGTTATTGACTTGGTCCGGTCCATTTATTGCATAAAATCGTCCACGCCGCTATGAATCAGTTGTCATAGCTGCCATTGCAGCAGGCGCGCGAACCAATTGAAGTGATTCCTATTTGAATTATCCATAGTTTTGATTTGAAGCAGCGCCCACTTTTTGGTTGGAATTTGTTCTGAATTAGACTTCCTGACTTATTATTTATTCGTAGAATAAAACATTTAAAATGTTGTAAAATAAACTCCACCAAGTGTTTTATTTGTACCTACTCGTAACAGGCTGAAGGTTTATTAGTCACTTCTTTACTTTAGTCTACATAGCGAAGCGACAGAAATCAAAAGTACCACTTTATTTCCGAGTCAGTGTTTTATTTTAAGAATTTGACCTTTTCTAAGTGTACATTTTTGTATTTATGGAAATAAACAATTTTTTATTTTGATTTTATTTTAACACGTAAATATGTCATCTGTCTAAGTTCAAATTTAAATTAAATAATTGCTATATCAATTTCACTCGAATGGATCAAAGTGCTAAGCTTGACTATACCACAATAGAACGCGCCAGCGCTACTCACACAGTCACGCTCGCTTCTGTGTGGGTTTGAATTACCTAAACTTGACATCGCGCGCTAGGCGTGAACGCTCTTAAGTCTGTGGTCTTGTAATTTTACGTTAAACGCTCGCGAGGTAAATTTTATGTTGGTGAGGAACAGCTAATATCAAGGAATACTCCACAAAATCGCAAGAACAAACTATCAAATCAACAAAACGAACACCGATCACTCGTCAAAGACTTTGCTGCGTCATTGTACTCAAAAGCATTCATTCGACAGTAACTAGATTATAAATAAATTTTCTACATTGTAATTATTGCGTTAGTTAAAAAGTTTAATTTATTCTAACATTTTGAGTCTAAATAATCCGTCATACAATGACGATAAGATGTTTTTATATATTCTATAAATAAAATAACAGAACAAAATGTGCTAGATAAAATATATACGCCAAAATTCTTGCTGGCTGGTTTGACAGACAGATCCCCTCTCATTCCGTTGTTCTTTACCCTCAACGCCTTATTTACTGTGCGGTGCGTAGCCGTTGAAGCCAACTTCACAGAGCTCAAGTTGTTTTGCGATCACTTTACTAACTTGTTCACCTCGTATAAAGTCCTACCTAAACCTTCAAAGATGCAAATTATTAGCAGTTTTGAAATGACACTTGCATAAACCTATTCGTGTTCATGGTATCAGTATAGGAGCTATTAATTTATCTCAAAGCGTCCCACTTGCGCTAAGTAACGCTTTCCCCAGTTTACTCCACGCGTCACGAAACGATCCTAAGCCAGGAAGTAAGGCTTGCGTGCCGCGATAAAACTATGACGACACACGCACACACAGCCTACCGACAACAAAACTCTGTGGGTTCCCTACACATTCATACACTGAAAAGTCGCTTCAAGGCGGTTTGAAGCGACTTTTCCGTGTGTTGTGTTGCTGCCGACTTTCGTATGAAGACTCCATTATGTTGATTCAACAAATTTTGTCTCGGCGCGCATACCTTCGCCGTCTTCTAACTAAACAATGTTTTTAGGTTGGAAGATGAGCGCCGTAAGCGTGGCTATGAGAGCAGCAGCTACCGCAAGGCAGCCAGTCCGCCGCCTGACCCGGCTTATGAGCGTGACGCGCGTCACAAACGTCCGCCGCCTCCGCCAATCGTAAGTGTAAACTAACTTTATTCTGCTCGCTATTGCGTCATTCGGTCCTATCCACTCCAGTAGAACTGTGTATGCCAAATTTTAATCCAATCTAATTTCATATATTAATCAAAATTATTATATCGCATTTGTATGATGTGATAATCAGTTGATATAACAGTTTGCGCCCATTTCTGATATGTTTGCTAATCCGGGCCCCGATTCAGAGCTATAATTTCAATCTTTCGAAACAGTGTGATACATGTATATTTAAGCTAGCTTCAGCCCGCTGCTTCGCAAGCGCTTTTCCGAGATAAAATGTAGCATGTCCTTCCCCAAGATACTCCAATAACCTCCGTGCCAGATTTCATTACGGCGACATAGGCTCGCATTTTGGAGACAAGGACGAGCGAACGCCGTGCGGTGTAGGCGAGAAAGGAAGGCATGAGCCGGCCGGCGCGCAATTTCACTGTTTTTTTTTTTCTAAATTTGTTATTGCTTCAAAATAATACACTTTCGCAAAAAAAAATAAAACCATTTATCGTCTAAAGTATTTAGTTAAGTATTTTTCAGACAAAATTTCATTAAAATATGTTGAATAACTAGCAAATGAAACTGGTTTTTCGTAGTAAAACTGAAAATTTAGAGAAAACTGCGATTTTTTTTGTATCGAGTCAAGTTGAGTATAACGTGTTCCGACTCCCATAACTTACTAACAAAAATCCTTAACTATTGGTGGTCATCAAAAAATATTTGAAAAAATAGTGTTTTATTGAAATCGATTTTCCGTACAGTAGTAGTAATCGCATTTTGAGATTTTGGGACTTATTTCACCTCACGATGCGTTCTTCCATTTACGTGTAAAAATATAACAGACAGACCGAATTCGTTTTTATAATATTAGTGTGCAGTTTAAATTCGATGTTTTTTCTTCACATGTAATTGGAAAGCATAAAATACCAACTGCATTAGTAAATCCTTTGTTTCAGGCTTCAACCCGTCAATTCGAGGCGCCGCCACCACCACGTTTCGAAATGAGTTCTAACTATGACCGCAGCACAGACAAGCGCGATCGTGGCACTGAGCGCGATTACAAGCGCAGCGAGTATCCCAGACACGTGTCCTGTGAGTATTAGACATATTTTACACACAACTCGTTAATAAATAATGCTTGATAAATCCAAGTAGACGCGGCGTTAGCGGCGTCAGAATCCAACCTACAACCCGGCCCGTGGATGTCATACGACTAAGGGAATCTACCATAGGGAGGGCGGCTTACTTTTGTGTATCCTACTAATATTATAAAGGCGAAAGTTTGTGAGTTGTGCCGTTGTAAAGATGTTTGGCCAAAGTGAACGCCAATTTTCAATTTCAATTCAATGTCACTACTGCATGTGTAAAATTATTTTACTAAGACCGATTATGTCTGAAATTTTACACATTTGTAAAGACCTGGAATGACATATAGGCTACTTTTCATTTTAAAAACCGCGGGTAGTATCTAGCATTTAATATTTCTACTATGGTCTCCAACTCCCCAATTTTAGGAATTTAGGGATTTTAAATTAAACCGCGAAGTTTTAACGAAGCTGCAACATTTATCACAATGAAAAAGATAGACAAATTAGGTACACATTTCAATGTGAATCAGTAACTAGCGTTGACAAAAATAAGCAGGAATGTAAATAGTGCAATACACAAGAGCCTCAAGGTAAAAAAATGATGTAACCACCATTTTATCAATTCAATTGCATTTGTATGTTATCTATCTTCATAACATTACTTCTGTATTCTGTTCCAGCTGCAAACATCAAGTACAGTAGCAATGGTGCCACTGATGACGCCAGGCAGCCGATGCCTCCTGGAACCAGACCCAAAGAACCCAGGTAAGCCTCCACTTTACATTAGTATTGAAATGTGTTAAGGAGAATTTTGTAGTGTCTGGGATTTGATATTTTCCATCCTCAGCAAATTGCTATTCCTAATATAACATCTTGACCCGGTTTGCCTATCAGCAAGTATATAGTTGAATTCTAATATGACAGCCAAAACAATGAATATATGAAATTGTCCAGCCCATCAATTTGTATCCAGCTGACGAAAATTACGTAATTTTACTAAGTACATATTTTTATTTCAGCCGAACATACGACTCTCGCGACACACGCTCGTACCGGCCGTCGCCGCCCACCAAACCGGAGCCACGCAGCTGGAACACTTCTAGCCGATACCCTGACTCCTCAGCTCCTTCTAAAGGTATATTTTGTAAGAAATTAATAAATCCCAAAAATTTACGATCCCGACGGGATTCGAACCCGCACCTTCCCCTTCAGCGCAGGGGTGCTCTTTTTTCCAACTAAGCTACGTGATCTTATCTAGTCGGCCCGAAAATCTTTGGGAGTTCTTTCGGCACTTACGCCGTCAGCGCCACCTACAGAGGAAACAATGAAGTTATCCAATTCTGCTCAAAGACCAAATTTACATTTAGTTCTTTGACGAGAGGTTTTGCCGTTGCTTGATTCTAAGGTAAGGAATCCCGTCGGGATCGTAAATTTTTGGGATTTATTAATTTCTTAGAAATTACCCAGAGTATAATAAATAAAAACCTTAGGTATATTTTGTGTTATTACTGGCTTCTAGCGCGATAATCTTGGATAAGAATAGTTCCCCATGATGCAATCTATCTCCTTGCCAAATATCGATAATTTCAGCCTTTTAGGCTTGAAAAGGTAACTGACAGAATTACTTTCGGATCTTGAGTATCAGTATGCAGCTTACTATCCCTCTCTCTCTTCGCCCAACCGGTGAAGAGAGAGAGGGATAGTAAGCTTGCTTAAACAAACAGCGGCCTGTCTTCTGAAGAAACTAAAAAATACGGAATAACGTCCGAAACTCGTGCAAAATCCTTAGAGCTAAAAATGTAGACTAAAAAGGAGGCTTACCGAGCTCTTGGTGATCTCACCCTGATATGGTTATCACAGGTAGCAGCAGCAACGCCGCCGGCGAGACCTGGTCAAGCAGCGGTGGTGGCGGAGGCGGTAGCAGCGACACGCGCTACGCCGGCTACGACACCCGCTACCCGCCGCAGTACCAACCGCCGCCGCCGGGGGCCACCTACCCCGACCGCTATGCGCAGCCCGCCAGAGAATCTTATACCAGGAAATACTAGTGATTTAGGTAAATTTCTATCAAAAATTAAATATATCCCAAAATTGTTCAATTTTGGAGAGACGAACCCGAGATTACCCAGAGTGCGAGGGCTTACGCACTATAGTAACAAAAACCTTAAATTTCTATCAGTTATGTAGTAGGTACCCATACCATACCACAGGCTTTGTTTACTTTTAGGGTATATGATACTGTGTGGTTTGTCCAGCGTTATTTACTAGCTGCCTGCGTTTTCAAAGTTAGTAAAAAGTAGCCTATTTGTTATCAGTGCGGTATAGATCTGCAATACAGCCCGACGACGACGCGACGACGGGTTGGTGCGATATTTTGAGTGTATGAATATGAGGGCAGCCAATAGTGTATTGTCAACTTATCGGCGATCCGCCGACGGTGTGTAGACTCCATTAGCATGCGCGCCGCAACAATGGTTTTTAGGGTTCCGTACCCAAAAGGTAAAAAATAGGGTCCCACCCTATTACTAAGACTACGCTGTCCGTCTGTCACCAGGCTGTCTCATGAACCGTGATAGTTAGACAGTTGAAATTTTCAAAAATGATGTATTTATGTTACCGCTATAACAACAAATACTAAAAAACAGAACAAAATATATATTTAAGGGGGCTCCCATACAACAAACGTGATTTTAATTTTTATGATTTTAATGTAACTGCAATATTTATGAAAATTATAATTTACCTACTTGTTACAGGTCTCAAAAATGCATGTGCAAGACATCAAGCTACATCAAATAACTTTATAACAGCTAAGTTCAATCAACTCTATTATTATGGTACTCTGGGGGTACCCCTAGTATTCTTTCTTTATCAAGGACATAGATTGTCACTGTCCTTTCTACATGATGACAAATTCACAATTTGTGATGTATAGATGTCATCAACACTTATAATCATTCCCTTATGGTCTGTGAGGTCCTTTTCCATCTAATATTTGTGTATTCAATCACTATTGTCATTATTGAAGATTTTTTTGTTCTGCATTTTGTCATTAGGTACCATTATATTTTGTCATTAAAATATTTCAAAGATAAAGACAGATTTTGTATAATATAGGATAAACATAAGTATATGAGTTATGTATGTATCAATAAATTAATTTAAGATATAAAAATGTTTTCACTATCTACAGTATCCTGAAATAAAAGAGGAGATTATTTCTGATAAGCAGTGATCGGAATTTCGGGCGCTTATTTACCTAAAGTTTGTGTAAGACACAACATAGAGCAGTTAAAACCATCTTTCACGGGAATACTTTCCCGTAAATTCCCGGGATTTCAGAACATTCTAAAATAATGATTTTTTCACCGGAACCTTATTTAAAGACGAAATATAAGACACTTTTATTCTGACGCGAAAATCTATTTTTGTAAAAAAACGCGTTCAAAAAAGGTGTCTTATAATTCGTCTATAAATAAGATTTCAGTGAAAATACATTCTAGAAAATTCCAAAATTCCCATTTGGAATAAAACAAGTTTGGGTTCATCTCACAAAACAGACAATTATATACCTATATTTTTTTTTATAATATTTGTTTCTATTATTCTTACGCAATTATCAAACAAATTATAAATGCGTATGAATAAGTGTTTTAAATTTCGTGTAGAAAAAGGATTTTGGCATAAAATCATAAATATAATTAAAAATGTTTTTTTTTTCAGAAATATTGACTTTAGTGAAAAACACGTCAGAATAAAAGTGTCTTATATTTCGTCTATAAATAAGATTCCGGTGAAAAATCATTATTTTAGAATATTCTGAAATCCCAGGAATTTACGGGAAAGTATTCCCGAGAAAGATGGTTTTAACTGCTCCATGTTGTGTCTTACACCAACTTTAGGTAAATAAGCGCCCGAATTTCCGATCACTGCTGATAAGTTTATTTTTGGACAGCTCATTGCTTTATCAACTACATAACTGATCACTCAATTTGTAGATAAGAAAGTAAGATAAAGCAAAACAACTTAAGTTGCCTTGTAAAAAAATATACTAGTATCAAACACATTTAATTGTTGTTTTCAAGTAAAGTTGAATATAACAAAAAACTTGAAAACATTCAAAAAAGTACAGAATGACTTCTGAATCCTAGTGACTTGACTACATGCTATGCCAAAATGAAATTTTGGTCTTTTAATAACTATTACTAGAATACACACTAGACTTTTTGAGGTTTTAAATTATAATGCATTGCAAATATATTTTAATGTAGTGAAAGCTCAGGGAATTTATGTATATGTCTTGCTTAACAGGTAAAACCCTGTTGTGTCATGTCATGTGTTAAAACAAGAGTTGTATAAAGGTTTAAAAGGAATTTCTCACCACAAGTCCGGTAATCACTTAAAAGGATGTGCTGAATGCCACTAATAAAACAAGACATTGCATTGTTCGGCTATTTGTTATGATTTTTCTTACATACAATAATAGAAATCGCTAACAAAATAAATCAGCATGGACAAACACAAATTAAGCACCCACCACCACATTGTAGGTAAAATACCTATTAATAAATAGTCGTCTCAGGAGAGCGAGTCAACAAGAAATTAATATTCTCAACAAAAAGGGATGAGTGTGTTGGTAAGAGGTTTTCATTATGTAAGTATCGTTGGTGCCTTGGCCACGGGTCCATTTCTATTTGAGGAGGTTCTATGTCTATTTCTAAAAATTTAAGTGCAGCTATGGCATCCTGCTGGCCTTGGACTGCAGCTAGACGGAGCAGCCTAGTGGCCATATCTAGATCACGCTGCAGACCACCTCTCCCTTGCCCATAGTAAATACCAAGATTGTAAAGGGCCCCAGCATGCTCCATGGTGGCTGCCGATTTAAAAAACTCCATAGCCTGTAAGAGAAATAATACAATTTATTTATTGTGGATCAGTTAACTACCTGTAGATTGTTTGCAACAGTCTACAGTTAGCTCAATTGTTAATAATAGTTCTAATTTGTTTTTTTATTTGATTGTAATTTGTTTGATAATAAACATTTTTGCTTTACCCAGATAAATTGACAAACTAAGTATTTATTTATTATTGTATTTATATTACTATTTGTAGCGCATGGTGAGGTAATAAATCATTTCTGTAACTAGAAACTAACACAACAGCTACAGATTTTCTAATTTAATAGAATCTTTTTCTGTTTTGAGTATTTACCAATTATGATATTATTTTATGAATGAAGAAAATGTATTTTTACCATTTTCTCATCAATGTTAACTCCAAGGCCCTTTTCATAGCACAGACCCAAGTTGTAGAGTGCTGGAGCATGATGGCGATTTGCAGCTGACCTACAATAAACAATTAAATGTCACAGCCAGTTTTCAACGTTGTTTGTTGCAAATGTTAAATAAAATACATACTTCAGCATGTTTATTCCAACTTGATGCTGTCCATTTTCAATTGCTGCTAACCCAAGTTTGTTTTCAATAGAGTTCAGAACTTCTCCTAAATCATTCTCAGAGGACTCTGTGCTTGATTTACTTCCATTGCCACTAGTGCTTACATGTGATGCATGCTTCTTGCCTCCACTATGATCATTTGACACCAAATGAACTGTAGGAGTGAAGTGCTCAAGGATTTTATCAAGTTTTTTATCACTGTTGCATAGAGCTCGCTTATTAGCAAGATTGACATACGGTTGTAATATGTCTACAAGGTTGTTTATTTTGTCATATTTAGTAGTATCTCTCATGCAGTGCTTCAATCTCATGTGTAGCATTTGACTTGTGTACCATCCTAGCACAAGTGCACTGCTCTGTAAATGAAAGTGAACTATTAATACCTAAAATAATAGAAGTTAATGTATTGCCTGTAAAATTGCAAAAAAAAGATGTGCGTACCCATGTGATGGCACCGAGCCAAGAACAATTTAGATGTTCGAAGTTCCATTTTTCCTTCTTGGTGTCGTTTTCACCACGGAACGAGTTCCAGCACTTCCGGGAAAGAAACCAATGGCAAGGCGGGCCCGAACGTTTGTTTTTTTCTTCGGGAACGGGCGAGTTCACGACATTTGTTGTACTTCGCCTTTCGAAGTGATTAGCGCTTCTTTCGAACGTGTCCCGGACGCGGCGTGAAACATACTTCCACATGTTTACGAAATTTAATCACAAATCACATAGAACACTAGAGGAAGCCCATTTTGCCAATAAACGATTTTGTTTTGTTCGGTGCTTGCTTCGTTTTAACTAACAGCTGTTTGTCTCTCGCCGTCTCGCCGAGCTTAAAGCTCTAATCTCAAAGAAATTAATAAATCCTTTTTTATTAATTGATTTATTAATTTCTTAGAAATTACCCAGAGTATGTACTGTATTAAATAAAAATCTAATCTCAACTTCAACTTCTTTTAAATGGCTGTGCATTGCATTGTTTCTCTCGTAGATTGAGCATACCTATAGATGGTTGGCTTGCGTGGCCGTAAGTAAAGAGAGATAGAGTATACGATGTGGTGTTGCCATGCATTTTTTTTTACCCTGACCTTAGGTTCATAATTTAATGTCTGGTAAAGTCCGGACGCAAAGCAGATGGAATTTCGTACAATGACCTCTTTGCCTACTGACAGCGGTCTCAAACAATTTTGCATTACCGGCATGGTTAATAAGAAATATTTGAAAAAGAAAAAAAAAATTACTGGCTTATTAAATACAGTTATGTATAAAAATCCGAGTTATAATTTTATTAATAACTTATTTGGTAGAAATAAAAAAAATATTATTCATAAATCAGAATCCAATTTCTCTGTATCGCTATCGGAGTTACTGAAGTTAACAGACCACTATACAATGAAAACAAGATAGCAAAAGCTAACAAACAACAACAAACTAAGATATCATAACTGACCCTGTGACTGTGTCCGAAAACTGAGCGATCACTAATGCATTCCAAGATGGAATGTCGTTCGTTCGTTAATTAAAAATTATTAAATATGTCAAGCAAGCCGTGGGTGGGTCTTTGTCGTGACCCAAGGCTCAAACAAAAAACTCAATGAACAAAAGTTACGAAGTAACACTATTTCATCTGTGACAAAAGGTTTCATTCGTGCGAGCGTGACGGATTTTATTTACGCGGGAGTGACAGAGATAGATAGTAACAGATCAATGTACAATTTAATGATACTAAAGATGCGCGACGGTGAATGATTTCATTCGAATTATTCGACTTCACAAATCATTCGAACCATTCGAATCGGAGTCGATGACTGCCGAGTCCGACTCGGCAGTCGTCGATTAACGAATTGAGACCGACTGACTGAGTCGACGACTGCCGAGTCGGACCGACTCGGCAGTCGTGCAGTCGTCGAATAACGAATTGAGTCCGACTTACTGAGTCGACGACTGCCGAGTCGGAGTCGACTCGGCAGTCGTCGTATAACGAATTGAGTCCGACTGACTGAGTCGACGACGGCCGAGTTGGAGTCGACTCGGCAGTCGTCGAATAACGAATTGAGTCCGACTTACTGAGTCGACGACTGCCGAGTCGGAGTCGACTCGGCAGTCGTCGAATAACGAATTGAGCCCGACTGACTGAGTTGACGACTGCCGAGTCGGAGCGACTCGGCCGTCGTCGGTTATTTGACGTGGATAGTCGAGTTGGGGCGGGAGCGGCCTTAGTTAGAGAGAGATAGTATCATACCAACATTTCATTCGACTCCGGTTTTCTTCGTCGCCGCCACACGATGCTTCACAGGTAAAAGTTCTTAAAGTAAAAGTTAGTGAATGATCAGTTTAAAAATAAAAAGGTGGATGTAATATCAGGAGTTTTAATAAAAAAAACGAACATGAAACAATCATAATTTAACAAAATGAACATAAAATTACAAAAAAAGATTCTTTTTTTCACGCTTGATAGAATAAAAACAAGAACGAAACACCTTGTTTTTGGAGTTACGTTTCGTTTTATGCAAAACTTTATTTAATTTGATTATTTTATACTATTGTATAGATCGGGTGGATGAAATCAATCGAAAACTCACAATCAGCGCCATGTAGTACGCCACGGCGGAACCACATCGCAACGCCGCGCGCAACATGGCTCACAAAATCACGGATCGACTAACAAATTTGAATGATCAATTCGTAGAGGCATTAGTAATTACTAATTAGTAGTTGTCATTCGACTTGGAAGATTAGTATATTACTAATAATCAAGTCGAATGAGTAAATTAGTAGTTGTAGATCTTCGACATGTCAGATAATTCGCAGTCGCGCATCTTTAAATGATACTAAAATACCACCTAAAGTCCGATCGCGATGGACTTTAGGTGGTATTTAGTATCATTAAATTAGGTACCTACGTATGCGGGAATAGGTAAACTTTTAATTTAATGAACATAGAAATAAAATAACGTTTAGGTGTCAATGTTAAGTTTAGTTCACATTTATTACCACTGCCACTTAATACGAGCGTGTAAGTAGACATCAATTCACGTACTAAAATAAATACAAAAATAATGAAAATTTTTGCTAGAGAATCAATTCAAACACTAACCAGGCACAGACATACAATAAAAATTGCACTTTGGAAATCACATTTTTGCTAAGTAATTAAATCTTACACTTTAGGTATTGCTAAGATAAGACAACCATAATACGAAATTCAATAGCACTTTTAAATTATACTTCAGGTAAAAAATGCAGAGAAAATTAAATTACACTTTTTACATCTTAAACACCATATTATTATCTACGTCCTTGCCTATGTATCCAAATATTTTATAATTCTGTTATAATTATTATGTAATAAAGGCCAGCCTTTAAGATGATTATATTAATATTCATTCTCCACAAATCATAGGATCACCTGCAGCCTCAATCAAAATATTTCTATAAGCACCCAACTTATCAAAATGCACCTTTTTCAGTCTTAAATTATTCAATTACATAAATAAATCATATACTATAATCATCATCATATAAATCATATACCATATTACTAATAGTTAATAATATTAGTACCTACCTACGTTTTTTATAAAAAATCATGCACTTAATAAATAAAATGTACTTAAGTAGGTACACTAATTAAACTGCACATACCTGCTTACTAATTTATTCTGTGTTGTTTTATTTTATACTGGATTGTATTTATCAACAAAGTTTTCATGATTTTCCTCACGTACCTTTTTCGTAGTATTTATCTGACATGCCTGAAATAAAATATTGAAGCATTAATATGAAAATTAGATATAGTACACTGTACTATAGTAATAGTATTATGAATAGTGAGTAATATTAGTAACACCAAATCCCAATACCATTTAAATTATTTTCGATTTAGTATCTGATTATTAGACTAAAACACAAAGTAGGCACCTATAATTTTTTTATCCAAATCTCAAACAGTCTTTCACCCATCGCTCGTGGCACTGAAACATTTTTTTAACGTATTTATTTATTTTACTTACGACCGACGTCGTCGTCGTAACGTCTGGATTGGTCGTAAAAGGATGGAACCATGGAACCCGACTGAACTAAACTTAGAGTTAGTTTGTAGAAAGAAGTTGAAGTTGAGTTGTTTGCTTAGAGTATAGGTATATAGAGACGGCGTATTGTTCTATAGGAACTTTCGGTTATACAAATATGATCTAAATCGATATTGTACTCATAAACTTATAGCTATCTCGTTTTATCTTACCTACAATAACCAATGTAAAAAGAGACATCAATATAATGTGCGAAACCTATTTTTGGCAACATTGAAACGTGACGTCATAGCAAAGCATGATTGAGGCCGGTTCGCCATTTAACTTTCAGGTATGTAAACTGTCAACGAGAGTTGCATTTACAGTAAAAATGCTAAAATTATTTGAGTTCGGGACTTTTTCATGTGAATACTTATATAGTAAGCGAAAGAAAGCTAATAGGAAGATGCCAAACAGCAGTTTGGTAGGTTGCGGCTTAAAAACAAGTGAAAATCGTCCAAACATAACATTACACCGGTACGTATTCTTATTTTGCTAAATTACCAAATAATACAATAAATACCTTATGTGTTGGCTTTCATAGGAATAGTTTACATAAAATTCATACCGAATGTAGCTTATTTTTGTAAGTTTTAAGTGTAATTAAAGAAAACATGAAACTGTTTGTTTGGCGATAGTGTTGTCCTTCAAGGCATTTTTCATAGGTATCGATGTTTTCAAGTGTAAATTGTAGTGTATTAATTTTCAACTGCTTTTTTACGTTCTAGGTTACCCGAAAATTACGGTAAAAGAAAAAGTGGCTGGACTCAATTGGAGTAGAAAATTTGAAGTTTGGTACGAAAGATATTTTCGTTCGTTCTCTTCATTTTGAAGAAACTTGTTTCAATCGAACTTTAAATAACAAGACTGCGAGAGGATGCCGTACCGTCACGAATCTTTTTAGTAAGTATTTTACTTGACCTTACTCCCACAAACTTCTATTGCAAAGTAATGCATATATGCATTAACTTGACTACCTTTATTTTCCAAAGGGCTTAAATTTTGATATTAATGAATATTAAGTTTTAAGTAAATAAATCTGACCCAAAGTAATATTAAATACTTCAAATCCCCTCTAAAATGTACATTTTCATAAATCCTCCCTTAGCAAATTATTTCCATGCAAAATAAAGTTATTTCGCAAACGATGTGGCACGGTGGGCGAAGTTCTGCCTGCAACGCAGGCAGACCTTCGCCCACCTTTTTTTTTAGAATTTCTTTAAGATTTTAGATTTTTTTTCAAAGTTGAACTACTCAGTACCTTTCTAGAGTCTATAATTGTAGGCTGACAAATAATGTTGCATTATAAATTTATTCTTCATGTTTGTTTCAGCCACTAGTGCCAGCGCGATCCAGTACTTTAATAGAAATAATGTAAATTTGAGATTTATACTGTAAATGAATGAGACTGATTACATTAGGTACTTGTAAAATTGAAAATTTAGGTGTAGTATTAGTTGAATTTTTGAATTAGGTAGGTATATTGCAAATGTGTAAATGAATGAGACTGTTGCATTGCTTCTACAATCGAAAATACAGGTGGCGTCTGTGTTAAATTTTTGATTTATACTGTAAATGAATAAGACGGATTACATTGCTTGTTTAATTAAAAATGTAGGAGTCTGTGTTAAATTTGTGATATAATATAATAAATGAATGAGACTTGTTGAATTGCTTATAAAATGTAGTGTCTATCTTATTGTGATTTATATTATAATAATAATATAAATCACAAAAAGATACCCATATTGTTATACAAATATAAATATACTATCTCACAAATCACTGTTGCATACAAACAATATATTTTGCAATTAAGTAGCTTGTTGTTTCATTTCAGTGGGTACCTTTTTTTCTTAAATGAACACAACGTTTATTAACAAAGAAAATTTGAATCAAATAGTATAAACAAATTAGAACTAGTATTTACCTACAATTGAAACAAATGAGCTAACTGCAGACTGTTCAATAAACTGGTTTGGTGAACTTTGATACATATTGTTATACAAATATAAATATACTATCTCACAAATCACTGTTGCATACAAACAATATATTTTGCAATTAAGTAGCTTGTTGTTTCATTTCAGTAGGTACCTTTTTTTCTTAAATGAACACAACGTTTATTAACAAAGAAAATTTGAATCAAATAGTATAAACAAATTAGAACTAGTATTTACCTACAATTGAAACAAATGAGCTAACTGCAGACTGTTCAATAAACTGGTTTGGTGAACTTTGATCTTTAATTCTAAGGAGGTCTGGCACGTGTCTAAACGCAAGAGTCTTGACTCGGAAAATACATGAAAAAATTACCATTGTTATAATAGCTCATTTTCTTAACTTCTCAGTGGTTGCGTCTCATGAGCGCGGTCGAGCCATAGTTGGGTACGTGCATTCACATACTTTGTATCTCTAATTAAAGCATTCTATGACTATATGATTATAGAATTCTGTTTCATAATCGTGGTGAAAACAATAAAATCACTACGAAACTGCTAAAATATCGTCACAAAAATACTTGTTTCGATAAAAATATCGAGGTACAAAAGGGCAGCACTACGGAAAGGAGCCATTTTAGTTTCTAGGTAAGTTTAGGTATACACGTTTTTTTCGTAGGTATGCCATCTCTAGGTATACTCTAAGGTTGTTTGACTTGTTTGTTTGTTTTGTTTGAGTTTTAGTTTGTTTGTTTTAAGTTTGTTGCTGTTAATGTAGATTATTGTAGATAAACAGAGAAGAATGTGCGGGAGAACTGGATTGTGAGTATCCTAATGAACAATTCCTCATTTTGAATCTTACTCTCCTACTATGGTCATAAAAACCATGGCTCGGTTTATTTTCAGATCACTTCGTAGGGATCAAATACAGTGTGCCTGCAGTTATAAACCGAAGGGAGCACATAAGTTTGTTACTCCGGAATGGTTAACTGAGCATAATGCAGACAAGGAATACAAACCCTCATACAACATAACTCCAACAGATGTCACACCGGTACTGGTATCCTCTGCTAAATATAAAAATGCAGCTGCTACTGATAGAGTGCTGAAACCCATGATGTGGGGAATAATTCCCCCATGGCACAAGGTACCTACCTGGAAATACTGTAATACTATAATGTACGTCTAAGGAACTGGAAATACTATAATGTACCTATATGAAAAATTATTATTCCTTGGTTAGATTCTCTCAAAACTCGGTTTAAATAAACAAAAAAGTAAATGATTAATAACATATTTTTAGGGTTCCGTACCCAAAGGGTAAAAACGGGACCCAAAGGGTTAAGTTCTGTACTTACACAGTTTTGAAAAAGTAACTGATTTCAGGGAGACTACAAATCACATAACTTAAGCACAAATAACTGTCGCCTTGAAAACATTAAGGGCTCAAAACTGTATACTCCCATACTTAATAATGGAGGCAGATGTGTTATAGTGGCTGAAGGATTTTATGAATGGCAGACTACGAACACAACTTCCAAAGTTAAGCAGCCCTATTATATCTATGCTCCTCAGAGAGAAAAATTAAAGGTAAGAATCTTCTTATAGCAGGTAATTTTTTCGGAATAAAACTATTGTAAGAAACAATAGGCTATTTGACAACATTGAAAATATACCTACTACAAATTTTATTGTGGTCATCCTATCAGATTAAACCGTAAAAAAGATATTTCACTTGATTATAAACTAAAATATGTATAAAAATACAATAAATTTTGTATTTTTATCTGTGAAACGCCGTGTAATTGGTTGCAACTCTGGTGACGTCACATGCAAGTGAGCTGCACTCTTCTAATAAGATTATTGACTTGTTTACTGGCGTGTGACGTCACACGTGTTATACGACGAGCAGCGCCATGACACAGTGTTTTTGGCGCGCTTTTGGAAAATTAAACTTTACTTAACTCTAACATAGATTTTTAACGAAAATACCGTAGATATCCCGAAAATATCAATGAAGTATGTTTGTTATGTAATAAAGAATAATTTAAAACGGTTTTCTAAATTTAGTCAAATAGCCTATGTTGATTTTTTTTTCAGATCGATGATCCCCATTCTTGGGACAATGTCTTCGATGAACATAGCGGCTGGTCTGGCATCCACCTACTCCACATGGCAGGACTATACAATGTATGGCAAGACAAAGATACAATAATTTATGCATACTCAGTTATCACCATGGATTCCAACAGTACCCTGGCCTGGCTACACCACAGAATGCCTGCAGTACTTGATTCTGATGAGAAAATACAGGTTGGCCAGTTCAAGATTTCACAACGCCATTTACCTTTAACTCTTTCATGGCCTACGACGCACATGTGCTGCCGCGGTCCTCCAGGCGGCTAGGCAGTGAATGTGTTAATCTCGTAGTAGTTGAGGCGATAACTTTATTTTATTTATAAGTTTTTATTAGGTCAGTACCTAGGTACCTACAAAATAATCCATACTTCCATACTAATATTATGAATTCGAAATTAACTCACTCTGTCAGTCCTTTTCACACCTAAACGGCTGAACGGATCTCAATGAAATTCATTAGAGAGGTAAATGGTATCCCGGGGACGGATATAGGCTACATGAAATTGGCCTGCGGGGGCAAATAGCACTTTATGCGGACGATACGTGCCTATTTTATTTTGGATCGTTTGGGACATGTGCGTCGTAGGCCATGAAAGTATTTAATCCCAAATTTGATTACAAATTTTTGTGCTGTGCGCTGGCGGCCGGCGGCGGTGCGCCTGTTATCAGCGACCAGTACCGTTATTTGCTGCCATGTCAATAAAGAGATCCACAGCGCCATCTATCTCAATAGGAAAACTATACGACTTTTACAGGGAAGAGGTTATTTTAGCTGACTTGGAAAAAGTAGGAGGTTCTATGTTCAGCTGTATGTGTTTATTAGACAGGCTTCTTGGTAAATTAGTAACAGTAAGTGAACCAGGTCCTGCCCATTATCACGAACACGTTCGTGAAGACGCCAGGTCTAAATTCTTTAAAAAAATATAAGTCACCTCTGATAGGTACTAAATGAAAAAACTCTTTGCCTAGAACCCATCGAGTTACTTAAGACCGATCTTTCACTCTCATATCTTCTGTTAATTCAGGGCAGAGCTGTTTTTAAGTTGAGTTCTAATAAAACCTCTCTAACGAACGATTATTGAATATGTAGGTACCCTATCAACAATACCAAGTTTAAGAACCTGGCGTCTTCACAAGCGTGTTTTAGATGATGGGCTGAACCTGCAGTTCACTTAGTGTTACAAATAACCCTGTGTATGTTCGTCGATTTTTCCGTCAATTAAGAACCGATTTTGAATATTCAATTCAATTCAATTCAATCCACTAATTTCCGCAGGACTTCTTTCGTGAAAAACAATATACTATATGAAAAGCACTCTATACCTTCCATTCTATTCTTCTTGGTTTCAGGCTTGGTTGGACATAGATAACGTGAACCCAGACAAAGCACTTTCTTATTTGAAACCAGTCGAGGCATTATCGTGGCACCCTGTTTCAACAGCAGTTAACAATTCTAGAAATAAAGCCGAAGATTGCAACAAAAGAGTTGATATTGATAAAAAGAAAGCTGTTCAAAAGACTTTAAACTCATGGTTTACAAAAGATAATTCTGACAAGAGCCCTAATCCAAAAAGGGTAAAAAGATAAGGTCAAATAAAAAGCAAGTTAATTTCACATGGTTTTTTATTCATAGGATCCTATCTAACTTGTCAATTAATAGCGCCCCAAAGAGTTCACGTTTTGGACCGAATACTATTATTTAAAAATAAATCTTTCTAAATCCAATGTAACTGTAACAGTTCAATAAATGATCAACCTAAGTTGGGACATAAAACTGGCTTTTTTTTCTTTGGTTTGAACTAGCAAACAATACTTACCATAACTTTGATTGTAGCAAAAAAGTGAAAGTTCTACGAAACTAGAAAATTACAGACTAAATTAATACCTAACCATCCTTGCAATGGAGCGGAGTCGGATCGCCCCATCCCGCCGGCGCACAGTAGGCTGAAATCGGGCTTTCATAGACATATAATCTTTTTTTCCCAAATGTCGACTTTTATGCCTGAATATGTTTCGGAAGACTAAATACATGCCCCTAAATATCATCATATTGGAACAGTCATGCAAACGGCTCGCTCAGAATTTTTTCATTAAAAATTTGTATGGAGCTGACATGAAAAAACCATATATCTCAGCCATCGCACGTTTGGCCCTAATTCTTTTGCAGGTGGTTGATCCTTGAATTATTTGGGATTTTTTGGCATACTCTACGAAGCGGCCACTGGTGCGACCTTTTTTTTAAAAATACTCTAAATTTTTTTTTTTTAATTTAATCTTTTTGTTTAAATAAGTAGCTCAATTTAAGCTTAACACTTACATACACGACCTAAAGTACCTAAACGATGATTCCAACCAATAATTTCTATAAACGCGTCATAAAATTATAAGCACAAATTATATCAATACTATGTTAAACTAGTTTTTAATTGATACTAATTAGTACTGGAGGTTAGTTTTATAAAAAACAATTCTTATGTGAACGAGTTTATTTTAATATGATATTACGTTCAAATAATATACAACTATTTACAATTAGAAAGGTAAATAATAAAAACAAAACAAAAATCATCCAAAAAAGTAAGTTAAAGCACAACAAACATTGATTAACAATGATTGAGCCGTACAAATATAAAACAAAACATTTTTAAACTAAATATGTATTTACACCTATTCAAAATCACTATCGTCGGATTCTAACTCTGAATCGGAATCTAACTGAGAGACATCTATGAATTCAGGCACTTGCATTTGAAGCAGACTAAATGTTTCATCAAAGAAAGTTTTCTTTCTCTTCGAGTCCAAAATGGGTCTTGCTGATGAAACAAGTGGGTCTGACGAAAGAAGAAGGAAATTAAAGATATCCTTATTGGAACTGATTCTGCTCTTCTTACAAGAGTGGTGTTCCCTGAATCTTCTAAAATCCTTGTTCCGAGCTTCCGATGCTTCTTCAGAAAGATTCCCGATTGGTACAATTGCATTGGAAGCAATTATGTCAGCTCCATGGAGAAGGACTTTGTGCACTGTTGCAGACATGTAGTACCAGTTATATAATGCCACGTATCTCTCAGCAGTCTTCCATGCATAGTCTTTGAATTTTTCAATATGTACACGTTCGCCAGATGTTATTGTTTGTAAAATAACAGCAAATCTATGTATCAGTTCTTCGTCCAGTCCTGTGATAGCTGCAGTTTTTTCTGGATATTCAAAGAACCTTCTAGCTGTGTTGCCATCGTTGGTAGTACCATGACCCTGTTTCACTATATCGATAAGAAGGCCAAGTTCTGTTTTGAAACGGTCAGCTTTCCCTCTAACAGCCCATTTTTTGATGTCCAGTCTATAGGATATGTGTAAAAGGCATTCCATCATATTAATACGTGCATGCAATGAAGAAATCCCAAACTCCATCATCTCAGTTGAAGTCGCTTTTTTTGCTACAGCTGCTAAATTATTCAGCTCGGAAGGTTTTGCTAAACATATATAACAAGCAGCGTTCGATCTAGCTTCTGAAAGGTATGTGCATATCTTGGCATCAATCATTGTCATCAAAAGCTTGTGGCCAACTGTGTTGCTGTTGCACTCAGTTAGTCGGAGAGCTGATATTTCTTCCTTCATTTTCCTTTCTTCTTCCTTTACCACTGATTCACTTTCTTTTATAAACGTAAACTGCACTGGGCGACAAAATGATGCTGAGCAAGGTTTCGGGTTCTCCCAAACTGTTTCCTCTTCACATGTAATTTTTAGTGGTACTAATGACGTCATGAATATACTAGAGTCATCTTGATCAGAATCCAATTTCTGCTTGTACCTGCTCTGGCTGGATGCTCCATCAAAACCCCACTTAGATATTAAAATCAGTTCCTTATTTTTAATGTCTTCTGGCAAAGATTTTAATATTTTTTTTGCTGTCAAGTCCAGGAGAGCTTGCAAGGTGATTCTGGCTGAGGAATCAGTAACTGTTATGAAATTTCCTGATTCAGGTGGATAACACTCTTTTTTTTCTTGTTGTAAGCGGTAGTAAGAAGGATATACGTTTCTTAGACCTTCTCGAATAGCTGACTCCCTCAAAGTGATATACTGCCATTTAGATAATTTTAGAGACAGCAGCAAACCAAGTGCCTTTAGGGGAGTAAACGTCGCGTTGCCAGCCGGTTTCTTTATTAGTTCTTGAAATTGGTCTACTGCTTCAGGATTCTTCATCATATGTTCGATCACAGAAGCAACATTTCCTTGTCCATCTTCCTTCAACTTGGCTACAGCTGTGTAAACAAGCTGACTGCAATCACTGTTCATATTTTCAGCACTCCGTCTTTTCTTTTGTTTTGTTCCTAGTTCTTCAAAAGGTTTCCTTGGACATTTCCTTTTGGTCATAGTCCCGACTGATGACGTAGATGGCTGTTCTTCATCTTGGATAACAGACGTCGAAGTTTGTTGAAGATTTTCCTTGATGCAGCTAGGCCAGTCGACGTTTTCCTCAAGCCAGCTTGCGTATTCCCTCCGAAACAGCTCCGTTTTCCGACTTGCAGAACACCAACGCTTCTTTACTGCTCTTGTAAATTTTCGGCAAAATTCTTTAAAGGTCACAAGGTCTTCTTCGGATAAACTACAGCTCAATCGAGATAACACAGTCTCAAATAAAAACTGATAATCGTTGGATTTGGCCGAGCTATTTAAAATCACGAACAAATCCAGATTTGTAATGATGCTTTCCATATTGACGATGTAATGATAACTGTTTGTTTTCAATGCATAGAGCGAAATGAATAGATATTCTATTATGCACTACTATTTATTGTATTAAGAAGGTGTAAATAATAGAATAATTTACTAACTACCCTCATTAACCTAAATTATAAAGCTCGTTAAATAATGACTATAATAACTAAGATAAATGATCGTTATGTAAATTAGTGTCTTAGAAAAATGCTAATTAGTAATACTTACTGTAGGTACCATTGTTTTGTATAATTACTCTTTTATGACGCGTTTATAGAAAATATTGGTTGGAATCATCGTTTAGGTACTTTTAGGTCGTGTATGTAAGTGTTAAGCTTAAATTGAGCTACTTATTTAAACAAAAAGATTAAATTAAAAAAAAAAAATTTAGAGTATTTTTAAAAAAAAGGTCGCACCAGTGGCCGCTTCGTAGAGTATGCCAAAAAATCCCAAATAATTCAAGGATCAACCACCTGCAAAAGAATTAGGGCCAAACGTGCGATGGCTGAGATATATGGTTTTTTCATGTCAGCTCCATACAAATTTTTAATGAAAAAATTCTGAGCGAGCCGTTTGCATGACTGTTCCAATATGATGATATTTAGGGGCATGTATTTAGTCTTCCGAAACATATTCAGGCATAAAAGTCGACATTTGGGAAAAAAAGATTATATGTCTATGAAAGCCCGATTTCAGCCTACTGTGCGGCGCCGGCGGCGGTTCCCATTCGAAGTAGGTTCGTACCTACCTAACTTACAAATTTAAAAAATATGCATTATACTACCTTTTAAAAACTATAAACGATGACGGAGCTCTCAGCTGCCAATATCACAAAATAACACAATAGGAGTAAATTTTCAACAAATTTAAGGTAGATAATTTAATAATATCCCAATAAAATGTCTTCAATGTGACCCTTCCTTTTGGAGTGCGGGATGCGCTGCCCGAGGTCAAGGGACGTAGAGTTGTAAAAATTTGTAGTAGGACTTTTGGGATATCAAAAAAATCATAGAAATTACCCTGTATGCACTAAAGTAAAAAAACGTACATTTTAGGTAGGTACTTT
Organism: Eupithecia exiguata; assembly: GCA_947086465.1. Classification (NCBI taxonomy): domain Eukaryota; kingdom Metazoa; phylum Arthropoda; class Insecta; order Lepidoptera; family Geometridae; genus Eupithecia; species Eupithecia exiguata. The sequence continues at coordinate 5,633,490 of OX352246.1, forward strand.
CCTTGACAATTATTATTACTACAGTAGACATAACAAAGCTAAACCATAATTTTTAGAACAAACAAAATTGCTTAAATCACACAAATGATTACTTTGCAATTTAAAAGAATACTTATTTGACAATAATACAAACAATTGGTACAATATCGAATGTAGTATTTATAACTTAGAAAACTATTTAGGCGGCATAAGCAAACTTTTGATATAGGGTTAAAATTAAAACTCAATATCTACAAAAGCTTTGATTGGTTCTAATAAAGATACACGGCGCTATGTTCAGAATGCTGCTGTACACATCAAATGATAGATACAGCAAGTAGAAACCCAATAGTGTAGCCAGCCAGGTTTATGTGTTAAAATGAATAAACACCAAAACATATAGCTACGAAAAACATGGTAGTAGGAAAGTAGAAGAATCTACTTATCTCAATTTGAAGCTTAGCAGTTTTTTGCCTTGTTTGGCAGAAAATATCTTGGCTTATTAAAAAAAAATACAATTAACTTATCGCTTCTGTGCAAAAATGTAAGGCTCCTGCCTCGGCTGCCTCACATTATCGATGATGTCTCTGAAGTCAGCTTCACATGTTATAATTGCATGGTTTTGAATGAAGTCTTGGACAAAATTGATAACTTCATTTTTATCTGAAACAAATATACATCTATATCAAAAACCGCGTTGGCAACAAGTTACGTCTATGAGAACGCCGTTTACGTATTTACTGCACGTGCGCGGATTCAAGGCTATTTTATTCAGAAGAATCACCAGATGGTACACCACCACCAGAGATACATTCGAACACAAAGCAGAAATGTTGAAAAGAAACAGGTTCCCAGTGAGATTACTTTTATTCACTGTAGACGACCTCGACGGCGCAGCAGGCGAAGGTCAAGGATCGATTCCCGCCTCAGGACAAATGTATGTTTAGTTATTAGTACTATTTAACGGGTATTTGTCGCGTTTATTTAATTTTTCCCTTTTACTACTATTTTCACACTGTCTTGGTCATCCACGTACCATCCTGTGACCACGACAGTGTAGGTAAATAAACGCGATAAAAACCCGTTAAATAGTAATAATAATTATGTCTTTGGATCGCGTTTAAAAATATTTAATTTTTTGTATGATCTTCAGATATTTGTTCTATGTATTGGTCGGGTGTTCTGGATGTTTTCTATATTAAATTTAAAAAACTATCTATGAGCTATAATGTATTATGTACTCCTATTTATATAAGTTATCTAGTACCCATCACAACCCCCCCTTTGCTTTGCTAGCTTTGGGGCTAGCTAGATGATCATGTGCGAGTTATTCAGCATTATTTATTGTTCTAAACTATTTACCTAACTGTGCTGAATGAAATGTGTGTAGGTAGTGAATTCTTAAGAAATAACAATATAACATTACCTGGATATTGCTTGCACTTGAAAATGAGGTCTATCAAGTATTTGACCACTGATTTGAAGAGGCTCTTGCCTCTGATTCGGCCCATCCCATAATACGGAGTGAGGGTGGTCAGGACCCATAGTGAGATCCTAGTCTTGCAACTTAAGATAAGATGGGGGCTGTCTTCTATCGGTGACAGAATGCATTCATCATCGTCGTCGTCTTCCCCAAATAGTTGCAGGTAAAGAGTTTTTATCTAAAATTAGAAAAGAAACTAATGTAATAATTATTATCAAGGTATGTGCTTCATCAAGCTATTATTTTGAGTTGTTCTATTTGTTTTTTTATAGGTAGGAATCGATCGAAATAAATTATCCATCTGTTTAATTAATTAGTGGTCAGTGAAAATTGCCTTGCCAAACAAAGGGATAATATAGACTTATGCTATAAAGCTGAAGACAGGGCGCTATGGCGCTCATTAGGGGAGGCCTATGTCCAGCAGTGGACTGATATAGGCTGATGATGCTATAAAGTCTATATAATCAAATATAACCAATATTTTAATATAGTGTATGAAAAGGTAAAAGAAAATGTGTGTAAAATTTCAGTGTTGGGCGAGGCATAGAAAAAATGTCAGTAAATCTTACCCTTGCGAGTTTAGATCTATTATTGTCACCGATTTGATACAAAGTCTCAAGAAGATCTTTCTTCAAGAAGTACTCTTCACAATGCCATTTACTGACAATTTTCTTTTTCTTCACTTCTTTCTCTCTTGGAGCATTCTTCTGTCTTCTTTCCTCTTTCTTTTCAGGTGCACTAGTATCATTATTTATTAGAATGTCAGTTAAAGTTGCCAATCTTTCATCTAAGGACCTGATTTGTGCCGCATGGTTTTCAATAACTAAATCATTGGTTTTTAGTGTCTGTACAACTGCATTTGGTGGGTTGTACAAACTAGAATCATTCATTTTGCTTATGTTTTCTTCAATGGTAGATTCATTTTGCATTAGGTTGGCTTCTATGTTAAAAGTGGCATCAAACAAGTCTTCGTCAGTTTGTTCAGTGTGGAAGAGCTTTTCAAGTTGCATCATAATGTCATCTCCATCATTGTCAGTGTGCATTGGTGTCATCATTTTGTTTATTGGGGCTTGCTGTTGAATGGGCATAGATTCTTCCATTTTGTTGTCATTGTTTGGTATTACATTTGAGAGACTCTTGGGTTCTAGCTCGTTTAGTAAACTAGTTATGCTTTCTCTAGCTACTGGTTCTGGTGTATGAGTCTGCATATTTATCGCGACTGGAATCTTGTATTGACTGACTTGTGGGGTGGTAACCGTGTTACTTTGTTGTAGTAGTGTTGATAAATCTGTGATATTCTGTGAACTTTTTCTTCTTCTTTTGCTGTTATTGGTGTGGCATTTGCAGCAGCACTCACTATCTGAGCTATTAGATGTTTGGGTTTTTTTTTCATTGGGAGGGGTCCTCATTATCTCCAACAAAAAGCGGTGTAATCTACCTTTATCTGTATCACTTTTCACTGTCTTTATCTGTAAAAGTAAGAGTTAGGTATTTATTCATTTTGAATCGTTCGGATTTCTGCAATAATCACTGGAAACTCTGAAAGATCCTAATGACTTGTAGAGAAATACTTTTACAATTAGAATAAGATGAGGGTAGTTATTTACCTATGGTAAGTTCACTAAAATTCTTACCACAGAAACAATATTGGCCCTGTATAGCTGTATCACCATGCTTTTTTGAGCTGCCTTCATTTCAATGAGTTGAGCACACCTCCAAATACCACTTGGCAAGTATATGTTCTTATTCAAGAGTTTTTGGTGGGTCTCATAGTTCACTGAGAGTAGTTTTACCATGTGCTTCATGTAATGTTGGCGCACCTAGAAAACGAACTCTTTATTAAGTGGGCCTGCTGTAAATTTCAGCATATAACTACAAGGCCTCCTTGGCTCTCATTTTTCTCTTAGCACGAAGATTGATGGAGGTACTTACTTTGGAAATTAGAAGATCGGGTTCTGAATCTATAGTTGGACATGCAATGTAAGTGTCATCGCTTTCTAAAATAAGCTGATCCACGTAGCGCTCGGAATCCCTGTCGGAAAGATTATACTTTGTACACATATTTCTGTTCATGTTGATGCGTTTACCGGCGACTCCGGCGAGTTTTTGTAGGAGTATTGTGAGAGCAGGCTTCCAAAATTTGGACCAGTGAGACCGATGGTTGTTTATATTGCCACTGTATCAGCAAACTATGCAAGAATATGTGGATAAAAAAGGGTTTTTATTTCTTCAATTTCACAAGATCAAACAAAAGAATGCAAGAAAGTGTAGGTGCGAAAAATAGGAAAAATGCTGGGCGGGCAAACATTTGTTTTGATTTTAGCTTGGCTACATGTTTTGACAATAAGCAAAAATTGACATTGACAATTAACATTAATAGAGTACCTTAAGAATCTTGGACATTGGATAAGTGAGTGAATAAGTGGAATGGGTGCCCCGGATGCAGTATTTATTCCTGTAAGGTGCCCGAAACATTAATACGGCCCAAATTACTATTATGTACCTTCATAGAGTTAATAAAGTACTAGCCATAGTAGCCATATTCTCTATGTGTACCTTAGTTTCAAAGCCCACTAATTTGCAAAGGTATTTTCTTTTTTCATTGGAGTGAGTTGTTCATTCCTGTGGTGTGGATTCGACAGATTTTTTTGACCATAGAGTGTAGTACTCTATGGTGTGGACTGACAGCAACGTACATAAGTGATTTTTTTCGTCCATCCACTCACTACGATACGACCTACGGAAAAATAAACAAACAAAAAACCTACAAAAACTAAAAATCGAAGTTGAGTACCTACATAATGAAAAATACTTTCTTCCCCACTAGTTATTGTAGATCCAGAAGAATTTTATGATCCCTGCAAGAAAGTAGCCTTGTGCATGCCAATAATCCAGGGACACTAACTAACCTATACCTTTTATAAATTAAACTAGTATTAGTTAGTCCATGCCTATACCTAGGTTCTTACTACTATCTGCAGAAGGTAGGACCTATCCTAAATATTTGTTCCTGTCTTCGCGTAGCAAGCCTCGAGCTAATACAAGAAATTGAAAAAAAAGAAAAATTAGAAATTGTTCTGCAATGGCATATCAGAATCATCAATCAATGGCCCAGTTCATAAAAAATGTACATTCATCACTGAGAAAAACATCATCTGAATTAGGAACTGAAAAAGCCTGGCAGGAACACTGCAAGAACCAGGATACTTTAGAAAAGTATGCAGAATGTATGCAAACCCTGGCAACCACTCATTGGGAAAGTAACTGTGCCAATGAAAGTAGTGAAGCATTCAGCAGAATCAAATGGGCAGTGAATTACTGTAATGATTACTTCTCTAACAAACAGTATGAAATGTACAGAGAAAAGGAACTTACTATTGCCAGCAAAATTCAAATCAATTTGAACATTAGGGAAACATTTTCAGAACCATTCAATTTAATTGATGTGGGCAGTTGCTACAATCCATTTATTAGATATAAAAATTACAATGTTGTAGCTATAGATCTGTGCCCTGCCAACAAGTCTGTATTACAATGTGACTTCTTGTCTGTACCAGTTGGGCATCAAACCCTAGTCGAGGATTCAAAGGTGATGCAACTACAGCAAGAATGTTATGATGTTGTCACATTTTGCTTTCTCTTGGAATACATACCCAGTTCTGATCTTCGTATTTTGGCATGTGAGAAAGCTTACTTGCTGCTAAGACCTGGAGGATTACTGATTATTAACACTCCTGATTCAAAACATGTTGGAGCGAATTCTAAGCTGATGCAGTGTTGGCGTTATACTCTAGCTCAGATGGGATTCAACAGAATCAAATATGAAAAGCTTAGGCATATGCATAGTATGGCTTTTAGAAAGTCACTGCATAAAGAAATAGCTGCCCGATGGGCAAGGTTACATGAAGAGTCTTTTATGAAGTTTGCGATACATATACCACAGGACTTCCAAGATCATAATGATAAACATGAAGATCTTCCAGAGCCCTGTTTACTGAGTGTTATGGATTTCACAGAGCTACCTTTTAGTGATGATTACATAGAATAGAGGCTAAGAATAAAAATAAATTATATTATTATTGTTAGTCAAGTCCATTTATTTTCACTTATCAATGATACGATTTTCACTCTATAACTTAGGTAAATTTTGGAATATGAATATGTACCTACAGCAAGGACCCTTCAGGCAGCTGAAAATTTAGCCTTACGTTTCTCCAGTTTCTCTTTGTTTTCAATATCGGTCATAATTTTAGAAACAGATTGACCAAATCTCTCTGCACGCTTCTTAAGTTTATCCAAATTCTCAGTAAGAGTGCCTGTTGGTGCATTCGAGATGCTACTTTTGGAGGTAGAATCTGGAGCACTTTGGCCAAACCGTTTCATTCTAGCCTCTTTCCTCTCAGCCTCAGACATCTGTACAGGCAACCCAAATCTTTTAGCTCGTGATTCTAGTTTAGATTTTGAATCTATGTCTGCAGTTATCTTTACTTTATTACTTACTACTGCAGTTTCAGGTGCCTTTTCTTCTTCAGCTTTTTCCTCAACTGGTTTGGTTGATGTCACTGAAATAGTTCTATTCAGGACTATTTTCTTAATAGTGGTCTCTTTTTCCCCATTCTTGTCGTCATTTTTACCATCGCCTTTGTCTGTAGTTGTGTCAGGAGCTGTGATTTTTCTTTTGAGAGTTCTGTGTGGTTTTGTTTCGGTTTTAGCTGGTTGTTCTGCTAAGGCCAACTCTTCACTCAATGTGTCAACAGCGGCGTCGTCGAGAATATCTCCTTGACTTTTGTCATCTTCATCTTCCAAAACGCCATCAGAATCGATGTCAGAATCCAAATTTATATCACCATGTTCGTCGTTGCTATCGTTAGCTTGAGTCATTGCTGCTTGAAGTCTTGCTACCAGTTCCGACTTATCGCCAGTGGTCGCTAGTCCACGGATCTTTAGCTCCTTGCGCAAATCAACTACCTTCATTTTAGTTATATCAGAAACTGTCGAATCAGCCATTACGATTAAATAAAAATTTCTTTATTTTGAAATGATAAATGAATGCACGCCCGGTAGCTAGCAATCAATCAATGTAAATCAAATAGACCACAGGCTATAAAACTAGGATTGACAAATCGAATCAAACAAGCAGTCGACTTGACACCATAGACAATAATAAAACGGGCCAAGTGCGAACTCGCGCACGAAGCATTTCGTACCATTATCTATAATAAAACCGGCCAAGTGCAAGGCAGGCTCGCGCACGAAGGGTTCCGTACCATTTTCTATAAAAACGGCATAAAAATCACGTTTTTTGTATAGGAGCCCCTTTAAATATTTATTTTATTCTGTTTTTTAGTATTTGTTGTTATAGCGGCAACTGAATACAAATACAAAAATGCTTTATTGTACACCATAAAATAACATTACAAAGAGACATCACATAAGATAAGTACAATGGGCGGCCTTATCGCTAAGAAGCGATCTTTTCCAGGCAACCTTTGGATGGAAAGAATTGTGAATATAAGAAAGGCAGGGGGTGTACCAAAGATAATCTAAAATACATAAACTACAAAGACCAATGGAAAGACATCCAAAAAAAATCAGAATAAATAAATAACTATAAGTATACATAAATAAATATGATTAATATACCTACTTACTACTAAATAAATAAATAAATAGACAAAGTAAAGTACCATTTATCACTTTTCTGAAAGGAAAAACTCCTTGACACGAGCTTTAAATACTGGCAAGGATCGGATTTTTCTAAAATCTGTAGAAATCATTTAGAACGGGATATTTACCATGATTCAATTTTTGAGTTTTCCAATATTTCGGCACAGTTTCATGCGCCATGATCACGGAAGAACAAAAAATTGAATCATGGTAAATATCCCGTTCTAAATTATTTCTATAGTACCTAATAACCATGATAGTTTCAAAAGTTTTAATAGAATCTGGTAGTGCATTCCACAACCTTATGGCCTGGATGGAAAAGGATTTGTCATAGAAGCTAGTTCGGTGAGGTGGTTATATTTAACACTAGATTTACTATCATCATCTGAAATACATCTGTGAAAATTTCAACTGTCTAACTATCACGGTTCATGAGATTCTTAATAATAGGAAAGAAAAGATAGAGAAGATTCTTAATAAAAGGAGAAGTCTTAGTAAGTAATAGGGTCCCGTTTTTACCCTTTGGGTACGGAAGCCTAAAAGCGGCAATTAATCACGTTTGCTGTATGGGAACCCCCTTATAATAGTTTGTTTTTAAAGTGAATATTTAACTAAATATTCTGTGAATATTTCAAGTGTCTACCTGTTGCCGTCATCAATATCGAGCAAAAAAATCACGTTTACTTCATGGGAGCCCCTTAAAAATTTATTTTATTGTTTTAACCCACAGATAGATACACACACAGACACAGATCCACCCGTCAAACAATCCTTTTTGTGCCAAGCCAGATTTTTTTTAAAAATAAAATTTTACTTTGGCGGCGGCCATATCTCGAGAAGAACCGACAACCGTGTAAGTAAACGTGTTCTTGAGTGGAGCCCGCGACTCGGCAAACGTAGTGTAGAACGCCCTCCGTTCAGGTGGGCTGGCGCTTCCGAAAGACTGCTGGCAGATGCTTGATGCGGCAAGCTGAAGACAGGGTGCTATAGCGCTCATTAAGGGTGGCCTATGTCCAGCAGTGGACTAATATAGGCTGATGACGATGACTTTAGATATTATTATTAGGTACTTTTCATTTTATTACCTAGGATTCTAATGGTGAGACTTTTTCAAATCGGTCCAGTAGTTTCGGAGCAAATAAACAAACAATGTGCCATAACTGTAATAAATATTTTTAAACTTACGCGATCTGAACACATAGGTATTTATAAATACTATTTAACGGGTATTTATCGCGTTTAATTACCTTATTTTCCCGACGTTTCGACAGGTTTATACACTGCCGTGGTCACGGGATGACACCCGTTAAATAGTATTTATAAATAACTGTAATAGTTAGACATAAGTAGGTATCGCAGATTATTTTGTAGATATTGATGTCCTCTATGAAACTGTAGTACTTACATCACTTTGCTCTATTGTCAATAATTTGCTCAGCCTACGCGCTTATAAGGATTTTTGGGCGGACTTTTTTGTAGATATGAATGTCTTCTACAAAACTGTAGTAGGGTCGAGTGTTCAACAATGAAACACCAAAAATTCTGAGTCTCATATTTCTCTCATTTTTATAGGTATGGATTCCATTTTTTACAGAAAGAGAGTCTTCTTCATTAGGTATAATATGGCATATATAGTTTCATTAATAATTGGATACATATAGAATACGAGGTTTTTTTTTAAAAAATGGGATTTGTTTCATTGTGTCCACCTAGGTGTACACAATGAAACACCCTGTGTTCAACAATGAAACACCGTTATTAAAACTACTTTTATCATGACTTCGTTTTAATTTAGTGTGGTTATTGGAAGGAGTAAATATATAGAATGTTTAATTTAAATCACCTACACTATATTCAGACTTAGGAAGTTAACTTTAGGTTTATTTAGTCACTTAAAGATTAATCTGAAAATTATAAAAATCACAAATATAGGTATTGTTTCCTGTAACAGGCAATAACGACACTATAAAATTAACAGTTAGGCACCTACTCATAATAGAGTAACAGAACCATATAATATGGACCATGGTCGTAATATCCATATTACGACCATGGTCCATATTATATGGTTTATAAACTCCAATTAACAGTTAGGTACCTACTCATAATAGAGTAAAATAACCTTATATGGACCATGGTGGTAATACGAACCACCAAAATTTGGGAGTTTTATGTATTAAACAAAGTAGTAAATACATAATAAAATGTTTCATTGTGTCCACCCTTGCGCTGTTTCATTGTTGGACACCTGGGATATTTTACAATAACCTCAAAAAATAACCTACCAAAATAGAACAATTTAATAAGTTATCTAGTCCACGTGAATCTTTGATACATGTACAAAACAACGTAATACTGAGGAAAACCGAATTGTCTATAGTATTTAACTGAAAAATCAAAGAAAACCAAAAAAAATACTTCGTTTTTTGCCATAAAATCGAAAATCGCTCCGTAGACACGTCCTTTCACAACCGGCGCGAACGCAAACTGGAGGGGTACGGGGTATGAACGAGGCCGTCAGGACTAGGCATACTGCACAATCTGACAATGTCGCATTTCCGAAATATAGGGATGTTTCATTGTGTACGCCTGTTTCACTGTTCAACACTCGACCCTACATCACTTTGCTCTAATGTTATTTCCGCAGCGCTTATTTTTTTTCACGTTACATTATCAAAGTTTTCATACGGATCCCTAACTTTTTTGATAATATTCTATACCATCAGGGATAATGTAGGATTCTAATAGTGAAAGAATTTTTCAAATCGGTCCAGTAGTTTCGAAGCCTATTCCCGTCAAACAAACAAATCTTTCCTCTATAAAATATTGGTATAGATTATTATTAATGTAGATTTACACGATGGGTATGATTATGATATATACGCTAGGTGTAACGTTGTAGTATGAAATAACGTTACAATAAAAATGCATTTTATTATTATAGAATTTAATTAGGGTACATACAAACATTTTGTAATGTTGGACTATAGTAATCAAACTAATAAGCACTTCATTGAGTAGCTAGTGAAAATTCGTGGTAAGTAGATCTATAGCTGTATTAAAATAAAACATGTTAGAGAGGAGAACTCGACGAAGTATATACAGTTTTCTAGGTCCCTATAGTAACAAAAATATATCTTTACCAATGCTTCGTTAACAATCAATGTGGGGGTAGTCGACACCATCGAAACTAAATCAAACCGGTCGGTAAACATCAGTGTCAAACTTACAAATCGACTCCTCTCCATCAACAATAAATTAAACAATCGTGACACCTATTGACATCACAATAATATATTTTAAGTGTACATAGTTAAAACGATTAAAACATTCCATCACTAAGTTTTCTACGATAAATGAAATCACACTGATATTTGGAAAGGCAACAAAACAAACTAAGCCTCCACTAGGTTATGTTAGCGTAAGGCCTACTGTAGACCGACCCCGATGAGACAACGCGGACGAAGCAAGCTTCTCTCATCATCCAACTTTATCAGACTACAGTCTCTCGTGAGGAGACCCTGCGACGTAGACCTGCGACGTCGCTTACTCCTCTACAACGCGTAGACAAGTTGAATAAGAACATTGCAACTGCACACCTAATTACACCCCATTCGCACGACCCCAAGACATAGAGCAAGTCGTTTGATCTGCAAACATCTTACGTCGGGTTAGTAATAAAATATTTAGGAAAAACATAAAAATAACGAATAATATAAACTTATGCTACAGAATAGAATTAGAGATGCAAACAAAAGTTAGGATAACAAAAACAGTCTAATACACCCAGCCACACACTTCGCACACAAGCGGCTCGGCCCGCGAACTATGTATACTGCAGACTCAGAGCAGATAGAGATTGCAGAAATCGTCAATGAGGTGGAAAATCTACGGCCCGGTTCTGTGTCATATTAACTTAGGTATCTGACACACTAAGTACATATAATTGGTTTGATTGCGTTTAGTCACCGCATCATATACAACATGGATTCAAAGTTACTGACACTGTTTAACTCTACAGATGTAAAGGCATGAATCCAGTAGCGCTACTTGGTTTGTGTGGTGAGCTAATATCATCTCGTGGGGCTAGCTAGACATAAAAATCGGCATAGAAATATAGATGAGTTTGTATAGTGTAACTGCTTCGTTGGTGTATTGAAGCGATGTAACACTGATGTGATGTATACATTACCTTCTTATTAGGTTTATTTTCGGCGTTGACAAATCAAGACACAGTATTAAAACCTACTCCGATTACAAAACCTGGATATTTTTTGTATATAGAGCAGTTACAAAACCCAAGGAATATTGGTGGAAAATATTTAACGACATTGATAACATAGGAGCTCGAGATTTAATTCATAAATGTCCTTGATTACTTGAAATATCTAGGATTCTAAATCGGTGTACAGCCTAATTTTATCAGTGTACATACATAATGTTTAGGCAGGGTTTGATTTTTGGATCCAGTGTTGCCACTAGTATTTACTTTAATCGATGCTAGATGTAGGTAAATAAAACCAAGTATTATTTTATGATCTAGCCAGACTAAACCAAAATGTAACACACATATTAGATTCAGAATTTTTTTGCGATCAAACCAATTATTAACATAGCCAGATTAAATCAATTGTATTTATTGTATAGGGCTACCTAGGTCCCGTAGTGTTAAAACCTATATAAATTTACCAAACCAAATGTTATGTAAAACCTTTGCCAGATTATCATGTAAAATTAATATGTCAAATTATGTATGTTGCCATTCGTTCCTTGGATATGGCTAGCTTCCTTCTTGGGAGCTTTCCAGATTTACAGTTTGTGTATAGGTCGTTCTCTAGGGTTCCTGTGTACTATGTTGTATATGGAGGAGCCACAGATGCATGTGGCGCTAGTTTCGCGGGCTGAGGGGATTGCGCCTACCCTCAAAACAGCGCACCAAGTATTAAGACCTTTATAACTAGATTAATTTATCAAACCAAGTATTAAAACCTTGATAGATTATTTTATCATACTATGTTACATGACCTAGCCAGACTATATTAAAATTTGTATGGTTGGTTAGCTTCGAAGTCTTCGGCGACCAAACCATGTATAAACCTAGCCAGATTATCATGGTAAATATATGTATGTCGCCACCAGATAGTAGAATGGCTAGGCCGATTGTAAAACGAACGTTGATTTGTTGGGAATACTTAATTAATTTCATTTGACAAGATGGCTAAGTGACATTTAGCCATATTGTTGAACGTTGATCGTTCAACCATCGGCGTAGGCAATTAGCTGAATCGCGTCGTTTTGCAAACGGTATAGCCATTCTACAAAGGGGTGATTCTACGATCCGGCGGCGATATATATAGGGCATGGTTCCTGGCATTATGAGCTAGATTCTAATGTGTATGTAACGCTTGGTTGGATGTGTGGAGTTGTATGTGGTGCGGCCACGGGGGGTGTGTGTCGCTAGTGTCGCGGGGGCGGCGGGGGTGCGCGGGGGTGCGCCGGCTCGCGGCCCTACCTGCCCTCGGGCACACCACGCGCCGCTCCGCGCGCTACTCCGCCTCCTTCCTGGAATAAAGATACACAATATATAAAAAATAAATAATGCTAGACCATCCACACAGCATCATAAAGCTTGAAAGAAAGTAGAGGTTGTTTTATGGGTACTAGATAACTGATATACACACATCAACACCGTCTAGGGATATTTTGTATAAAGTTCTTACACTCGATTTAAAATCTTTTGCAGAAACCTTATTTTATAGGCCTTTTTGAAGTATTCCGTACAGTCGAAAGCGTGGATTTTGGGACTAATTTCGCCTTTTTGTGATCGCGGCGCATGAAACTGTGCCGAAATATTCGAACGCTCAAAACTCAAATCATGGTAAACATCCCAAAGTTTCACAAGTGAATGATCAATCTAGTAGACACGATACCTTGGTTAAGAATCCAAGATATTTTATATCAACAAAAACATTTATGAATGATAACATTATTGTTTTGGCGTGCTGCTTGGCGTCGAGGTTTGAAATCAATATTTTTTTTTATACAATAATGCTGGACAATTCACACAACGTTATTTAGCCCCAAGGCAATTAAGGGTACTAGATAACTTATATACATAATACAATACAATACACAGATAGATATTTTTTACTATACATAGAAAACGACCAGAACTCGCAGAACAAATGTTTGCAGATCCTACAAATATTTGTCCCAAAGCGGGAATCGAACCCGCAATCTCCTAGGTCGCAGGTAGACCTTCACCCACCACGCCACAGACGTCAAAAAACATAACATTAACAGAAAACAACAAGCTGACAGCAAGATTATTCGCTAGCAACTAACAATTTCAACAACGCTTAATCTCGCATGTGGAGCGAAAATGTGTTTTAATTTGATTTACTAAACGAACGAGAGATCAATAAAATGTTGCTTTCAAAACCTAAACTTGTTTCGAACTTCTGTGCTGCGATGATACCAATGTTAAATATTTTCCACCAATATTCCTCGGCTTTTGTATACAAAAAATATTCAGGTTTTTGAATCGGAGTAGACTTATAAACCATGGTTCGTGGATGTTAAAGTCATTAATGATGATGATACCTTGGTTCTAGGCTGCGGCTTGACGCGCACGGCGGCGGGTGCCGGCAGGGCGGCGATGGGCGGCGGCGCAGCGAGCGGCGCGGGCGGCGGCTCCGCGCGTGCCCGCGGGGCCGAACGCTGCACTCGCGTCCGCCCGAGAGATGCCAGCATCAAGCCGCGCAGTAAGGCTGCGCGGGATTCGTTCTCGTCGCTAGATTGTTCTTCTGCGCCTCCTGGGGAAACAAGTTTTAAGATATCAAATAATATCCCAAAACAACCTCTGTGGCGCTGTGGGCGAAGGTCCGCCTGCGTCGCCGGAGGTCGCGGGTTCGATTCCCGCCTTGGGACAAATGTTTGTACGATCTGCAGATATTTGTTCCGGGTGTTCTGGTCGTTTTCTATGTAAGAGTATAATAAAAAATATCTATCTTTGTATTGTAATACGTATAACAGTCATCTCGTACTCATAACACAAGCTCTGCTTAACTTGGGGCTAGATAGATGATGCTGTGTGAATTGTCCAGCATTAAAACTCTACTTCAGATGGACTTGAACTCGCGACCTACCCTCAGTAAGGCTATGCGCTAACCATCATCCGTACGAATTCCCCAAGATTTTCGAGTCGGTAGTTACTTGATGTCGTAGCGCAGAAGGTTAGCGTATAGGTCGTCTCGGGTTCAAGTCCTGCGGAAATGGTTTTTTTGGGATATTTTTTAATTTATTCGATATAACCCCGAGTGCGCGGGCTTGTGCATTAAAATAACAAAAACCTTAATGTTAAGATGTGTTTTCACTAACGCAGAGCGAAATCGATCAATCCGACCTCTTAACGAGGAAGCGACTATAGCTAGTAGCTAGCTTTAAATCTTTTTAAAGTAAGCACACGCTCCTCGTCAACTTGTTTCTTTTTAATCGTCGGCGTCGTAAAACGAGGCAAATGCCTCAATCGTTTCAACGTTAGAGAGGCAGTAAGCTATTGTTACCTAGGAAGGAGGCCAGCAGGAACTGTGAGTCGGTGTGGTCCTGTGCCGGCGGGGGCTGAGCGACTGCGGGCTGCGGCGCAGGCGCCGGGGCCGCGGTCGCTCCGCCCGCGTTGCCTCGCCGCGGCAACCGCTCCAGTTGTTGTCGCGCCGCCTGTGGAAGTACAACATTACTGAATACCATCATCTGCAACCCACTGAAGGGTTTAGGCCTCTCTTTTATACTATTTCGCCACTCTCTATACGCTTCGTCTGGTGACAGTTTCATTAATTCACCTTGGGTTTCACTCATTGGGTTCACCGTGCAACGTTGTCGATATCGTCCACCCATCTAAATTCTGAATACGCCAGACTCCAAAGTGTGCTTCCGACTACATAAATTCTTTCAATGACAGGTAGCTGAATATCACTTGTTAACCAGTAAAAACGAAAAAAGAAGTTTACGATTAGTTTTCGTGCAAACGTTATACATGACATAACAGATGGTTTTGCTTGAAAACGAATCACAAACCTCGATTTTCGTTTTCTTACGCGTGAGCGATCTCTAGAGTAAGCCATTGGTTACTTTTCTCTTGGCTGTTCGGGTCTAATCCGCCGCATTACTGCAGCGACTACGCAGTACCACGTGACCGATCTAGTTTTAACTAGTTATGATGATTCGTGTTCAAATCGGCTGGGAAAGTATGTAGTGTGCCTTAGGGCTCTCACTTTGGACCTCTCTTTTTCCATCTTTTTAACAATGACATGAACACGACAAAGAAATCGAAACGGTACTTACGGTGGCTTGCTGACGTTCCAACTGCAATTGCATCTGCAACTGCTGCAGTTGACTCGGCGTACCGGGCTGGCCGGCGCGCCTCACTCCGGAAAGTTGTGATAGCAACTCCGCAATAGGGTCGACAACCGCGTCACGTGACGATGGCGACAACGACGATATACCACCGCCGGTGCTGGAATTCAATAAGTGAAACCTACACTAATATAATTAGAATAGGATGTCTTTTTGAATGGATGAGTCGATTGATAGAATCTGTTGATTTGTTGACGGTTTTCGTCATTAAGATGTAATGCTTTTGTTTAAGATTGCTGTTGTTCATTAAAGAATCAGTTGCCTGAGTGAGAATGTAATGAAAGAAAAAGCAGTGACGTTTTTGCATGAATTGTGTATCTTCGAGATATTATGACAAGGAAAATAAAATTAAGACCACGATGCACCTGCATCGTGGTCTTAATTTTATTTTCCTGGAAAAGGTTTTCCATATTTGGATAAGGCCAGAGACATGAATTTGCATATTCTATCTATAGTATCTATCGAGTAATAGTCGTCGAGACGTTCTATTATTATATGGGATACCTAGTCTCCAAATTTTCAGCTTTCTAGCTTCAGCGGTTTGGGCTGGGCGTTGTCTCCAAAAAATAGCTTTCATTTTTTTTTATACATTAGGATTTGCGTTCCATATTTACACGTTAGAGGCGCTGCACTAATCCCACACAAAAAGGAACGTCTGGATGACGACTCGGTACTATATTGAGTAATCGAACTCAGGGCTCAGTTGACAGTTTCATGATTTCATCTTATCTATTACACAGGGTGGTTTTTTGAGAATGGCGGTGATGGCCAAGTCCGAAACCACGAGTTAGGGAAAAGTCGTGAAAGGAGTCATGCCCTCGATTTATAAGAAAACAATAACTGAATATAATTTTTTTTCAAAAATCTTTTCAATAATACAGGATGTTTTTTTTTCAAAAATCATTCGGTTCCATATCCGTCAAAAGTAAAAGATTTTTGAAAAAAAATTATATGCAGTTATTGTTTTCTTATAAATCGAGGGCATGACTCCTTTCACGACTTTTCCCTAACTCTCGTGGTTTCGGACTTGGCCATCACTGCCCTTCTCAAAAAACCACCCTGTATAAAGTGATTCTATTGACGCTGGTTACGAAACTCCAGTTTCACACGCGTCTTTTGGTGGATGTGAAACTGCCATGAAATACTGGTTATACAGGATGATTAGAGTAATGTATGTTTGTGAAATAATTACCTAAACTGCATGTTAGTCCGGCGCGCGCGACTGACACCGCGACCGGAGTGCGGTATTCTACGCACGCCGCCGTGTCTGATGCCGCTCGGCTCATCGTGCAATGGAGTTAAGGAATTACCACATCAAAAGTTATCTATAACTTATATTATAATCAGGTAAAGTTTGTCAGTTTGTGAGGTTGCAGGGGGTAATCTCTGGATCTACTGAACTGATTGTGAAAATTCTTTTACCAATAGAAAGCCACGTTATTTTTGAGTGTATAGGCTATAATATTAACCCGAAAAATTTAATAAATAAAGAGCGCAGCCGAAGCGGGCATCAGCTAGTAATCTATATAGATATAACCATTGTAAGAGATTGATTAATAAGAAAGCCTAAAATTGCTTAAGTACTTGACTTTTATAACTTTTGCAATAGGTAGGTAACTAAGCTGCTGGTCAATTCATTTTATTTGTGAGGCTATCGCGTATTATTTAGGTACTACTGTCGCCGCTGATTGGCTGCGTTTTGATAAGTTATTAAAGACAAAAGAATCTGAAACATTGAACAGTCAAAATAGTATGTTTTCTACACTTAAGCGAGTTATGCGCTCTATGCTCCGAGGTAGCTTCTGCCTGCGGGTTCGCACGCACTTTTCAAGTAGCCAATGTCCCTCCCCGGGTATTGTTTATCTTTCTACCAAATTTCATTAAGATCCGTTCAGCCGTGATAAGTTTTTACAGAGTTATGTTCGCTTTTATAATATTTGTATGGATTGGCCTGCTGGTCGGAACACGGCGGAGTCGATTCAGTTATTATAATTAACAAAATTCATGGAAATAATTTAAAATATTTAAAAAGGATATCAGAAATGAGATGAGATCCCTGGGACCGGTCCGGTGCTCCAGCGTGAGATGGCCCGCGAAGTCATCTGTCACGAAGTTCGGTTCCCCACCAGGCATCGACGCGCACACCGGGCAAACCACCTGCTGGGAGGTAAATGTATTACACCATCAGACTATGCTTCTTTACCTTTCCTTCACATTAAGAGGGCGCGATGCGCGCCATGTCGTGAAAAGGATAGGCATAGAATTTCGCGTTCATAGGAGCGGGACAAAGCATGCGTTTTTGCACTTGCGCCGTTACGCGTTACGTTAGTAAACTACACAACTTATGAAAAAACTATCTGAAGAAACCAAGTAATTAATAATAACCTACGAATCAAAACATAAGTCATTTCAATAGACCTCAGGGGTCCTATGATTCGACCGAATTATGTGCAAAACAGGTGCAACTCACGATTTTTTTCTATCGTATTTTTTCCTTTATCGTATTTACACGTTGAGGGAAGCGCAAAGAAAAAATGTTGAGTTTTATGTAATTCGAGTTTTTTTTTAACCAAAAAAGGAATCCCGTGATCCCTGAGATCTAGTCCTAGTTTGACAATCAAACACGCTAGGTTCGCCTCTTTTACGTTGTCACAAGACGGGAATCGAACCCGCAACCTCCTGAGTGGCAGGAGACCTTCGCTCGCCGCGCCACATCATCGTTCGTATAGCAACCCCACTATAAGTTTGAATTTTTTTTTTTTTCAATCTTCTTTTAATCAAATTATTGTTTTTTTTAATATATTATTATTTTTATCAATCCTGGCTCTAAGCTTGGCACGTATAGTGTGGCATTAGCCCTAGCTTTCACTTTGCTTGCAGACAAGAAAGCAACCTCAAGGCCGAACCCAAAAATCGATATCGGTATTAGGTACGGTATTAAGACCTTGTGATTATTGATTAACAAGGGTTGAAGTCGTTATGCAAATATGACTCAACTTTTGATAGCACTCAATGGGTTGAGACATAACTTATTAGTGCAAATCGTCAATCATCAAATCAAATCATTCTTTAATATAATAATAATGCTGGACACTCCACACAGCATCATCTACTAGAGTCTAGTAGGTCGGTCTAGTAACTAGACCAATACAACATAATATACAGCTATCAAGTCAAAATCCAACGATAAAATTGTAGTGATGATGTGTTTTTTAGGGTTCCGTACTCAAAGGGTAAAAACGGAACCCCAATACTAAGACTTCGCTGTCCGTCTGTCACCAGGCTGTATCTCATGATCCGTGATAGTTATACAGTTGAAATTTTCACAGATGATGTATTTCTGTTGCCGCTTTATCAAATACTAAAAAACAGAATTAAATAAATATTTAAGGGGGCTCCCATACAACAAACGTGTTTTTTTTTTCGTTTTTATAGATAATGGTACGGAACCCTTCGTGCGCGAGTCCGACTCGCACTTGGCCGTTTTTTTTTTAAATTTTAACATCCTTTGCAAATAGGCTTACTACAAATTATCAGATTATCTCTAGAAGATAAAAAAAAGTTTGCGACGGGTTTTGCTCCAACTCGAAAAATAACAACTAACAGGCTAAAGGTTTCTTCGTCGCTTCTTTACTTACCGCTTCTTTATTTACCTTCTGGATAGATGAATACATTGGGATGTCATGTCCAACTATGACTAGGCCATGGTTATTTGGCAGACCCAGTCATAGCGCACCATCTTTTCTATGCTTAGAATTTTTTTATGAGAGAGAACTAAACAGGGTGGCTTTTTGAGATGGGAGTGGATGGCCAGAAATTAGTGTAACCTTTGTCCATTAATGGGATAATACAGGGTGACACACAATAAGGCATTTGATGAAGTGAGGAGCCCAACTCACAGCTAATGTAGTGTCTGCGTGCTCGGCTGTGACGTGCTCCATGAGAGCAGTGTCTGTGAACCCCATCCTGTTGCAGAATGGACAAGTGTATGCCTGTGGCTGTTCCAAAGTCAGTGCTTCACCTCCATAGTATAAATCTGGAAAATGAGACAACGGTATATTTAAATCACAATAATAGTTACATCTTTTTGAAAAATATTGCTACTCAAGAAAGTCTGAATTCACAACTCAGACTTTCTGAGCACGCGCCTTGAGCCCTAATCCATACTAATATTCTGTCTGTTGTCTTTTCACTCCTAAATGGCTGAACAGATCCAATGAAATTTGGCCAGGTGGGCCAGGGATGGACACAGAATACTTAATATGCATGCGAACCTGCGGGTAGACGATAGTAATATTATAAATGTGAAAGTTTGAATGGAAAGATGGATGTACGTTTCTTACTGCTTCATGCCAAAGCTACTGAACAGATTAAGCTGAAATTTTGCATAGATGTAGGTCTACACCTGATTTAACACATATCCTACTTAACTTTTATTTATGGGATAGAAATAACAAAAAAAAAACAATTGTTAGACCTTTGTTGACTTTATCAGGGAAATAATGCTTGCAAAGCAGTAAAATAATATAATAAATGAATAAACTTGTATTATGGATAATGAATACATGTATGGGTATGAATAGTTATTTCGAAAATTTGATGCATTAAGATTTTCCTTTGATTCATTATTATGCTCATTCCAGTGTTCTATTGTTCTCTGTTTATGATTTTTTCAGATAAATGAATGACATTACACGACTACAGAATAGAGCAATAATGAGTTCAATATAGTTTTTTTAACATTGGTCAAGTGCCTGTAATTACCTATTAGGACATTATAAGGATACAAGGACAGCCTTGTATTAATACATGCCTTAAATAAAAACAACTGAAACTATGGCTGTGTCAAATACCTTGTGAATTTAGATTTTCAGCAATAAATTTTGGGATGAAGTTATTTATGTAGCTGAGTCACTGTTAACAACAATGGATTCCAAAATGAAACAAAATTATGAATAAAAATTCCTTAAATAACCTCTTCTATGCATTCTGAACAAATTCTTACAGTAATTGCTCACTCATAGAGCCAACGCCAGATGAATTTCACATTTTCACATACCACTAAGAACACAATCTAAGGGCAGGATAAGTCTTGAGTCTGCCTTATGGCAAAAATAACTGAAATTTTAAACTTTTACAATATAGGTATGTGAAAAGAAACCTTTGAAGATTGGTCCTGTTTAGCTTTTTGAGGGGCAAGCCTGTGATACCAACATGGATTGATTATGATTACAGAATGTGATGTTAATAGGTGGTATTATGAACATTTGATGACCGGAGGTACCTGTTAATCTGTTTACTTTCGATAATTGCCTTCCCATCACTTTGAGTGAGTACTAAGTCATGTGTAAACATTGAGTGTTATCTATGGTACATCAAATACTGAGCAAGTGGCATAGACCATGCTTATATTATGTGTGTCATTAGGAGATGGTGATAGCTTACCAAAGTCACTTCTAGAAAGGATGCATTGCATTGGGTGCTCTGTTGTGTGCTGGTTCGTGGTGGCGCCCGACTCATAGCAGGCTGCGCACAAGTCGTAGTCGATGCAAATCAAACATTTGTATCGTCGTCCTCGAAAATTATTTTTCAAACAAGAATCACAGCTGACCCCTGAAAATATGTCAATAAATACAAAACATATTTTCATTATTGATTTCTTTGTCCCAAATGTAAATAGGCATAATTTTTTGGAGACTACGCCAATATTATGATGTGATGTCACGGTTTCAGTAAATTTTTGCGATGAAATTCGCAGTGACAATAGCATCGAACAAATTTTGATTATCATTACCCACCTTCATGGCGATTCATTTTCGCCAGAAAAAGTCCAAGAAACAATCACTTTTTGGCACCAAGGTTGCCGGCACTTTATGAGATATTTATATCACTATTCAAAACTAAGTAACACAACATAAATTACACTAAAATACAAATAATTAACAAAAATTTCCCAAGCATTCCTAACCCAACCAGGCCATAATGACGTCACAGAAACAGAAATGAAAATGAAACCACAGACAGATGTCGCTTTGTCGTATGTCTCGTCATGACCACAGATTATAGACCTGCCTGCTACTTAGAGTACCTACGGACACAATACACTGACACATTAAACTAAAATGTTTGTGTCATAGTTGTCATACCTTGAACAAACAAAATTAATCGAAGTGTATTTTCCATTAGAGAGCGAGTTCACCCTTACATTGCCATAAATACTACCTATTCTCTGAAAGCTTCATATTCGCTAACGCCTCCGAACTATAGCGCTGAACAAAGTTTCACTGTATCAGTCGAGTGTGCAACTTCTAACATACACAACTCAGACTTCCTCAACCAATTAGAATAGACCTGTCTATCACGTCCATTAACCTACATCCGCTCACGACTTACATACGCAGCACTGGCGCGGCGTGGTATGCGTATGCCCTATGCTCGAGAACCAACCAGAAGAGGATTCAAGCTCAACAAATTATCGCTTTGAGAAATATATATAATATAATGAAATATCGCTGTACAGGCGCAGGCCGATACGTGCGAAACACGGTAATCGCACGTGACCTGCAAACACCCTCAATAAAGGAGTTCGTGGTTAAGCTGGCGCGTTCGCCCCGTCCCCTTCACGCAAGACCGCCAGATGCAAAACCGTCCTGGCGACCACTTCCCCGGGAACTGCTGGAAGGAACTCCACATTGACGCTCACGCTCCAACTCAAGAAGACCATCGCAGCCAATCGGCTACCGAACAGCTATTGAGAGGCCTGCAGGACTCTCAAGGCAATAACACAACAAGACTCGAGTGACGTCTCACTCGACGTTGAAGCCAGAAGAAAGAACCTTAGTTCGATTCTTATCCGCATTTCGTATCGTAGGTATATCGTATAGTCGAAAATCGAAATGTCGAAGACCATTGAATGAATGAAAGCGACCATGCTCGGTAGCATGGGCGTTGTGAGCGCAAAATGGCACCCACAGAACAGAAAAGTAAGTGGAAGTGCTAAGTGGGCGTGGCACGCGTGTCACAATTAAGCGTAGTTACGCTTAACTGCTTTGAACTCGCTTTGATTTGCTAGTCTCGCGACAAATTCATTTTCCCGAAGCTATGCCGTATTGTTCCATTTTGGAATGTAATAATGATAGGTAGTAGGCGAAAAAATCTTAAAAACGGAGGCGTTTCATACCATCGGTAAGTAGGATTTTAATTGTTTTCTCCTAAAGTTTCAATTTACTTCAATTAACAAATTATTTATTACAACGGTTAGTCAAAATCAACCATATGCAATTATGATAAAGTTGATTTTGGATTGTGTCTATTCACTAGAGATGGGCCGAACATGGGTTTCACCGAATACGAACATTCGGCCGAATATTCGGTAAAACTTTTACCGAACCGAATATTCGGCCGAATATTCGGTACATTTGATTCCGTTCTGTCGTATATGAGAGAGATGTCATATTTGTCTTTTAATCTCAGTAGACTATAATTAAGTTCCTAACTCTTAATGTGTAGATTAAGTGATTGATCTCTTAAATATCAACCTGAAAAGTACAAACAAATTACTAATTTTCTTTATAAAGAACTATATTGGTTGAATAGGATAGGTTTAAACGTTTAATATCAATAAATATATTTTGCGACGCTGTGCTGAGTAGAAACTAGAAAAAAATATTATTCATAATCTACTAAGGTGTTGTGATTTGATTCAGCTATTCTCTAACACAATAAAGACTGACCGAAATAAATATCTTGTTTATTTTCCTTCAATTAGGGCCTGTTTAATATATTATTATAAAGAGTTAACACAGAAGCCTAATCCCAAAACAGCTAGATACCTATATTTTGCATTAAGTTATTATGGATTCCTTGCCTACCCTGCAAGGGATCCGGCGTGAAGATATTGATTGAAGTTATTATCTTTTTACCAACCTACTTTAATTGAAAATAAAGCTTCAGTGATGACAAAATCAGAAAGCTACACTCTAAAATACTTACTTCATTACACTGTACACTCAAATCATGATAATACACTCTTTAAGTGATACTCAAAGTTTTTACTGTTAAGACCCCTAACAGTAAAAACTTTGAGTGTCACTTTGCCGAACATTAGGTGATTCAGCCGAATATTCGGCCGAATATGAATATTCGGTAAAGCTGCCGAATATGCCGAATACCGAATATAAAACGAATATTCGGCCCATCTCTGCTATTCATTTCGCTCTCGAAAGTTCTTCGCTACTCGATTAGTGATGTAGTCAAGCAAATCGGCTGTTGATTTTATCGATTAATATCGATACAAGAAAATAAATATTTTAATGTGATTTTAATGTTGAATCGATTATTTACTTAGCAAAAAACATTCTTTATTAGAAAAGAAAACTACAAGAAATTAATAAAACCAAAACTAGTATTTACACAAAAATAAAGGCGATTGGTTACTAAGTTAGGGTGTGAAGAAAGGAGAAACTTTCGAATTTATAACATTAGTTATGATTTACAAACCAATACAAGTCAGGAGTTTTACTACTAAAAATCAACATAAATTACCTGTTGCTCCATTAATTTTCTTTATTGTAATATGGGTTCATAGAAATAAATGTCTACGACTTCTTTTCTGGTAGTTTAGTTCCTTACAGACCGCAGAAAATATAAAAAACCGCTAAAATATTTGAATTTCGCGCGTAATATTTGAATTTCGCGCGTATGTCTTCTCGATTCCGAGGCTCGGTTTCATTCGGAGCAATCGTGAATAGCCCTGCTGGTGCGTCCTTAATCGAGTAGCAGTAGATCTGCGAACTATCAATCGAATATCAATCTTTTACCTAACGAAATAAGGTTTATAATAACTATCACGGAGAATACCGCCATCTATGGTCAAGTAGCGGAACTGACTCGTCAGGCGAATGTTTGGTGAGAATAGATCGTAAATACGTTCTGCTGCTAAAGTAAAATGAATCTTATTGAGTAGACTTCAAGGTTTATTTCCAAATCTTTGACGTTGGCTAGTTTGGACTGAACTTGAAACTACCAATCAAACGAATTGTTTCTCTGTATTATACTTAGAGTATAGGTATAGTATTATATGATTAAGGGTTTATTTGTGTGAGTTTGGCGACATCGGTTCCCGTAGTAATTTTGTTGCATTGCACTTCCACTTACTTTTCTGTTCTGTGATGGCACCGGCTATGACGTCATATAAGACGTTTCGCTATCGATGATAGACGTGCTAACGGTTATACGGACCACTTTTGTGAGCACTCAAATCGATTTTATTTATAAACGGAACGCAGCCACCATAGCCAAAACACAAACGGTTTTTCAGTAGTTTTTGTTTTTGACATGCATGTCATGCATGCATCACATGCATGTCACGTCACCGTCACTCACTTGTTTGTTGTCAAGGTTGTCAACGTAGTGAATTTATTCGTTTTTTTGAGGTTCAAACTTCAAAGCAGAGAAATAGGTACATTAATAAACTACGTTTTGCTTGATTGTGTAATCAAATCACATAAAACAAAGTTTTATCGTTCTTTCCATGTTTGCTCTTTTAATTCTAATTTGTAACAGCAAATAAACAACCAACCCAACCCCCCCGCTTGCGAGGTTCTCATTCTCAAGGCTTTTCGATTTCCCAAATATAATCAAAGATTTCTAAATCTTATCAGCTATCAGCTCATGAAAGTTTTGTAAAAGTTAGTACAGAAAGCGTTCTTTTGGCTGCGGGGTGGCGTTGGCTTCTGTCTGCTCGAACGTTTTCTTTGAAGCCGTGTTAATTGTGTGATAGTATCCGGAAATACTTACGTTGGTACATCAAAGATGTCATTGCATGTCTGTCGAATATGTTTAGCCAGCGATGTCAAAACGTATACCATTGTCAACACCCAGTTCCAAGATATCTACGAAAGAATAACCGGTTACAAGGTAAGTTTTCATCACATAAATTTCTTTTAGTTTTGTAATATTGTTCTCCCCTAATAGAATGTCACTTTAATTGCGCCCTTTCTATTCATTGTTGGGATATTTAAAAATACCACAGTTTTAATCAGAAAAGCTGGCGAACCATAAACAAGCAAACAAGAAGTGATGTGTATTAGCACATACATCTACTGTACAACATGCCACCCCAATCGAGAGAGGTTATTCCTTAAACACACTTGGCAGGCCGATTGGTACTCGCAGTTGAAGTTGTGGTCATTGGTAAACAAAAATGGTTTGAAACACAGTCAACTGCAAACAATTTTTTATATTGGAAATCTTGTATAAAATCTGTTTTCAGTGTTTGTTTTCTTATTTCAGTGGGTTAGAGATGACAGGCCTATTAGGATCTGCTACATCTGCAAATCCCAGCTGCAGAGGAGCCTCAAGTTCCAGAAGATGTGTAAATTGTCAGAAGAAACCTTTGACCAGATCCTAGCTGTTGGTTTTGAGGTATCTACATCATACTCATACTCAAGTTTAGCCATTCTACCATTCACTGCGTGAAAATGTACCTACTGTTTTAGCCCATTTCATTGACAGATTATTGTTGATGTTTATTTCTTATGAGACCCACAAACTTTCCGATTTGTTAATTCAAATATTTATTCTATAATTTTCAGATCACAGAAGAGATTCTCCCAATTCTGTACAAAAGAAGACTTCAAACAGTTGAAATAGCACCTGTTTCAGTATTGATAATTAAACCAACAGAGGACACTGAGATAAAAGAAAAAATAACAGAAATAAAGGAATGTAGCACTCATGAAAGACGTTTCAATACATTGTCTATAAGTCCGATTAGTATTGCTTGTGTTGGCAACAAGGAAAATACTTCAATCAGTAAACTACAAAAGCTTAGTATCTCTCCAAAAGAAAACAATACATTCTTCTATAATTATGATATAAATAAAGATTATGATGCAGATGAAATCAAAGAAGAAATCAAAACTATTGAGGATGATGCTAATACAGAAGGTAGGTTTCTTATATAATTTCATTAATAAGGATGTGAAATCATTAAAAAATAATAAACTTCAGATTGATGCCATAGTATGTAACTACATTTATAAACTTCTTCATTTAAATTTCTTTTTCAGGTTCTATAAAGAAAATATTTAAAATGGACAACAGCTCTAGAAAGGATGACATTATAACTGATTGTCAGAAAAATAGTCCATCTCAATTAGATTTTTTTAAAAGTTCTCCTTTGAACAAAAAGGCTTTTGTATATATACCCACTCCAGTTATGACAGATTTTTCTTTGGATGAATATGATAAATCAAATCTTATGGACAAAACTAAGAATGTAACTCTGAAGGAAGTGAAAAAACTTACTAAAAATTGCAATATGTCTTCCACCCCAAATAAAGATACCATAAGGAAAAGTATAACACTAACTTTTAAACTGAATGATATCATAACTCCTAGAAAAAGTTTAGAAAAAAATTACAAACAAAAAAAATTCACTCAAGAATCCTCTAAAAGGAATGAAATAACTGAAGTACTATCTGTTAGGGATTGCAATAAGTCATTCACAAAAAAGGAACAGTTTCTGGAGAAGTATATGGAATCTAAGACTGAACAAAATAAATTTACTTGCGATATTTGTAACAGATCCTTCAATAAGAATTTTTTTTTAAATCTTCACATGAAGATACACAATGGCGATAGGCAATTCAAATGTGACAAATGTCCCAATACATACACACGTCTGAATTATTTAAACAGGCATAAAATATGTCATTCATCCAAGAAGCCATTTGTATGCAAAATTTGCCAGAAAGGTTTTAACCAGCGGAGCAACCTAGATCAACATAAAAGGTCTCACACAGGCGAAAGACCGTATTCATGCAAAGTGTGCAATAAACGATTCATCCAATTAAGTCACTTATTACAACACAATAGGGTCCATAGTGGGGAGAAGCCATACAGCTGTATTTGTGGGAAGAGTTATTCCCAGAAGAGTGGCTTGTTTTATCATCAAAGGACTCATAACAGCGTGAAACCGTTTTCATGTGAAATTTGTGCTAGTGGGTTTTATCAAAAAATTCACTTGAATAATCATCTTAAAAAATCCCATAGCTTATCATTATCAGCCTTGAAGTCACCTGCACACATGCGCCCTGCTGAAAAAGCCAAATGAGGCATTGGCATGAGGTTTTGCCATGATTTAGTTAATGTATTATGACTTCATAATTTGATAGTATTAAAAATTATGCCGTCAAATTATGAAATATATCATTTATTAGAGACAGATATTTTTTTATTATACCTAGAAAACGACCAGAACACCCCCTGAACAAATATCTGTAGATCATACAAACATTTATCTCGAGGTGGGAATCGAACCCGCAACCCCTTGCGTCGCAGGCGGACCGTAGCCCACCGTGCCACATGGGTCGTCATTTTTATTTCGATCGTTAGGTACGAACGGAACAGATTACACACAGAACACACGGAACACAGATTGAGAGACAGAATGCGGGGTAATCTGTGGTTTCGAAGTACGATTATGAAATCAGTTTCAGCTGCGGTTAAAAAAATCTAGGCGCTATTTATTGCACAAATTTTAAGACACTGTTTTAAAATAAAAAAAATGCCTATAAAATAAGCGTACCTATGTATTCCTAGTACTTAGGGATAGAAATAAAAGTAGTTACCTAGTTATCTATTATTTTTTAATAGATAGATAGAAGGAAATGCTGCAAATCAAGGAAGTAAAAAGGGTGGCCTTATCGCTTTAAGCGATCTCTTCCAGGCAACCTTGTACCATGATAGGTAGACACTTCATTATATAGATCTATATTATATAGTTCTTTAAGTTATGTAGGTTCATTAACACTTAGGTAGGTAGGTATCTATTGTAATCTTCTTCGCTTCTTTACTTTATTCTACATACCGAAGCGACAGAAATCAAAAATATCACTTTATTTCCGTGTCAGTTTTTTATTTTAAGAATTTGACCTTTTCTGTGTAACTACATTTTTGTAGTACCTAGGTATTTAAGGAAACAAGAAAAAATGATTTTGGTTTTGAATAAATATTGATTACTGTATCTGAATCTCTAGGTACCCTAGCATGTGAGTTTTAATTTTTTGAGCCGTGTGGTTTGTTTTCAAAGATTCCACATCGAGTTTGGCTAGTGTATTGAGACGCATCATTGCGTACCTACTTTTTATTTTTTATTGCTATAACTATGTTTTATCTGAGATGTAAATTGTACTTATTGAAATTTATTATGGAAAATATTATCATTTTGTCGAAAGAAAAATAGTGAAAATATCACTCTTTCCGTCTACTCCTACTGGGCGCTCCTACTGGTAGGAGAACGAGGACTACAATGTCCTCGTACTCCTATCGTTATTTAAGTTTCTCTTTTATCGCTAATATTATAAATGTGTAAGTTTGGATGGATGGGTGGATGGATGGATGTTTGTTACTCAATCACGTCAGAATGGCTGAACGGTTCTTGATGAAATATGAAATTAGGCACAGAGATAGATTATAGTGGCCCTTACTTTTTATCCCGGTAAAATGTATGGTTCCCTTATGTATGATAGATATATGTTTTCATTTACCATAGACCAAAGGATCGACACGATTTTTTGCACAGGTATTGGTAGTTGAGGGGTCATAAAATGACATAGGGGAGGCCTATGTCCAGCAGTGGACTCTCTAGAATCTCTAGATGCAATTAAACTTAATTATTCCTACATAATAGGCAAAACAGACATGCAGTTGCAACTTGCAAGAACTGCACTCAAGATTACAAAACTTTTTACCATCTCCCAAGAACAGAAAAATAAACTGGTTAAATAAGCGATGTCATTATACAGATAGTTTTTGCGTCGGGCAACACTCATTACCCGCCATTTCCTCCCGCGCTTTCTTGAAGAAAATTAAAGTCTCCGCATTAATTCTATCCGTATGTCGCTGCGTTTTTGCCTCGGTTAGCGTTATGGCGGGCGGCTGAGTTTTTGCCACCGTCGCCGCCGCTCTCTTCCCAGACTCCAACTTAGAGCAAAAACTTACCCGATCACGGGAATCTGCGCAAAAACACCCGCCGCGCTCAATAACTGCCGACGACGATGAAATACTATGAGTTCCTCCGGCTTTTTACTCATCACTGGCTTTTTCCCGCGGGCTATTTGCATTAGCAAGGAACGGCCGCCATTTTGTAGTTTTTCCCGCGCGATTCGAAATGATGGT
Organism: Eupithecia exiguata; assembly: GCA_947086465.1. NCBI lineage: Eukaryota > Metazoa > Arthropoda > Insecta > Lepidoptera > Geometridae > Eupithecia > Eupithecia exiguata. Next base: position 5,663,215 of record OX352246.1, read on the forward strand.
CGCGTTCCAAAAATTGCGTTCTGTAAAAAATTAGCCGATTAAATTCTTGGTTGGAGAATGGACGTTTAGGTATGTATAATAATGTTTTTACCACACCTTAATAATAAACATTTTGTAAGGTTAAAGCTGGCATTAAAAACAGCACAATAAAATTTGTGAGCAGTTACTTACCAGTATTCGCAATTTTTTATTAAAGGATCATCCTACTTTGTTCACATTGGAATATCAAATTCCAATCTTATTAGAATTTTCCACAGGATTCTTATAGGTCAAAACCTATTAATAAAAGTCCTGCGAATTATTTTTAAAAACAAATAAATAATGGTTTAGCAAAAAATACTAGGTTATTGGGTACCTACATCATTTCATTGTGATAACTTCCTGGTTATCACGCGCTTAAAGATTTTTTCCATATTCCTAACATCTAGGTAATAGGCCACCTGGCCTTTCTAGGACCTAGGTGGTAGGTACCTACCTACAAACCTATAGGTATTATGCAAAACAAAAGACATTAGAAAATATAATACCTGCCTACGTTGATCACACCTGCTAATCTGTCCCTTAAGTGTAGGAAGTGATGGTAGGAAAGCACAGTTAGACAAATCAAGGAAAATCTCTCCCGTTCATTGAGAAAGCTGTAGTTTTTACAGTCAGCGCGCAAAAAAGGATAGATCACGGTTCCCACACTGCCGTTAGTTTATCATATCGACATATTTCTAGCTATCCGGTAGTTCAACCTTTCACCGCGTGAGGAAAAACCGACTCTGCCTTAACCGTATGTCGGATATTATCTGTAGAAAAACTTAGGCCTGGAAAGTAGCGGGCAGAATTCGCAATACCACCACCCCGGTCAGTTTCATTTTTTTTCAAGTTTTATTTTTTAAGTAATAGCCTACTTTAGCCTACGCGCCTATATTTTTTATATTAAAATTTTTGTGTATTAAGTTTTTCGATTCCCGCCTCAGGTCAAATGTGTGTACGATCTGCAGACATTTGTTCAGGGGGAACCCCCTGAACAAATGTCTGCTGGTCGTTTTCTATGTATATTACAAATATCTATCTATGTATTGTATTAGGTATATCAGTTATCTGGTACTGGTACCCATAACACAAGCTCTGTAAGTAGGTACTTAGCTTGGGGCTAGATAATGCTGTGTGAATCAAAACGAAAAAATTAACCTGTAAAATGCTGCCAGCATTCTGGGCACTTTGCCTTCTGGTGACGGCTTAGATTTTTAGAAAATAGATTTAAGTGTAAATATTAGTTGTAATTATTATTGTATTGAATAAATATGTTAATAAACCTGTAAATAAGGTCAAATAAAAACTTTATTTAAATATCATAGCGTTTAAGCGCTTATGGTGATTCATGAGCGGTTAGACGCGTGTTTCGCAGCTCCTTGGCCGCTAAGCCTCTCGACTTTTCTCACGATCACCTCGGCCTGCTCTGTCCCATTCCACAACGCATACTCAGGTAATTATTCTTGTTTATCAATATTACCTACTATTACTACATCTAAATACTTACATAAAAAAGGACTAACGGACAACTCACACTTGAAACACTTTTAGAACTATCATTAAACCTATTGTACCTGCCTAAGCATAAAGACTACTAAGGAGATATAAAAAATGTAAGTCAAGTGTATAAGGAGGTTGGTATGAATAATTCGAAAATTCCAAGCACCACAAATTAAAGTTTTTGACGACCAATGTGGCTCTGCGGGCGAAGATCCACCTGCGACGCTGAAGGTTGCGGGTTCGATTTCTGCCTTTACAAATGTTTGTACAATCTGCAAATATTTGTTCCGAGTGTTCTGGGTATTTTCTATATGTATAGTAAAAACATATGCATATGCTTTAGGTACCTACATATTCTTGGTCACGAGGCTCAAGAGATACTTTTGGCTCTAAGGCCCGTATTAATGAAAGCTTGCTCAGTCGTCGATCTATATGCTTGAGTAGTTTTCTATGGCATAAACGTCACTCAAGCATAGATCTATGACTGAGTAAGCTTTCATGATACGGGCGAGTGTGGCATGAGTAGACCTTGTTTTATAGGTATACAGGATGTTCGGCAGAGCGTGTGCCTGGTAAGTGGGGGTAGGTGGAACTAAGTGCAACTGTGCAATAGCTTGGCCGCTTTTTTAACCTTGAAAAGCTTCTGGTTATTTTAAAGAATAAAGTTTTTTTCGATATTTTTCCAAAACTTAACTATTTACTGCTGTATCTTTTTAGGGTTCCGTACCTCAAAACGAAAAAAAGAACCCTGATAGGATCACTTTGTTGTCCGTCTGCCCGTCCATCAACCCTCTTTTCTCAGGAACGCGTGGAGGTATCGAGTTGAAATTAACATTAGGTAGGTACGTGTAATGTCCGTTACCTTTTGGAGCCGTGATATAAATCAAATTTCTAAGTTAACGCAATCAAAAGTTACATAAGCCGTATATAATGTCTTTTTTTTTTTTACTTTTTAATCAACAACATGCACACAAATCCTAAAGGGTATTTCCCGTTGTCCTAAAATCATGAAAATTGGCAAGAAGCAAGGTCTTGTAATTATACGGAGCCCTCCGAGCCCTATGACTTAGTAGCATTGGCTTACAGCTTTTTTTAATTACCTTTGGCATATTGGCCAGTACAATTAAATGAATATTTACGTGAAATCTAGGTTATTAAAGCTGCCATGGGCATGCAAAGTGTTGAAAAGTGAAAATTTGAAACTGAGAATTCAACTTTGGATTGAATTTAATAAAAAATAAGTGTGTCTCTGGTCTTCCAATTCATTTTTCATTAGAATGCCCATGAACTACACACGTTTTCAGTGAATTGGAACATCAGAGACTTAGTTTTTTATTCAATTCAATCCAAAGTTGAACTCTCACTTTAAAACTTTCACTTTTTCACTCGCGGGTTCTATTCATGCCTCGGGCATGCAAACTTGAACACTGCATGCGCGAGGCGGGAATAGAACCCGCGAGCACCTTCGGCCGCTGCTGCCCCGCCACTCTGTTCTAGTCCACAGCAGGACAGGCCTTTATAATCTCATCAAAGTGAAGTTGGGTGTTCCACTAGTGTATGTTATTGCAGCTATTTTACTTTCCTCTGTGAAAAATATTTTAGTACAAGTTCACATGGTTTTTATAAGGTTTTTACCATCTAGTTTATCGTCAGAGTAGGTGAATTAGATAGGTAACTCACCTATCTAATTCAGAACTTAGGCCCCAACTAGCTCCTACCAAAGATCACATACGAATTTTAAGTTTAAAGAATGACCAACTTAGTATCGACTTAGTACATATTTAATTCACATTAAATTGGTTATGCAATAATCTTAGAAACCGGATCTTGGAACCCACAATTCAAAGCCATACAATTAGGTAGGTAGGTAAGTAGACTTACCAACGTGAACTGCCGAAAATTTGAAATTCAGAAAACGCGAAATTTCGTAAGTAGGTACTACCTAAAAAGTAGGTATAGATTGGAACCCTGTTTTTTTGTAACCACCTATATATTAGGTACCTATGGTAGGTATTTACATATTTATCTACATTTATAGACATTGCCTAGCTACCACAACCACGCGTTTAAATCGGCTCACCTAAAACAACGATCTGACCCTCAGCCCGCAAAAACTAAAACGGGCGCGCTTTCGTGCCGAAATCAAATTAAAGATGATTATCATTCAAGCTCGATTCGGACGATCTGGCCTAAAAGATCTTCGAGGAAACAGAAAAAACTACAGCGGTAAATTGCAAAAACCCTTAAGTGGTTAACTTTGGATATTAAAGAGGCATTTTTCATAAATTGCTTGTATCGGAACGTAAATTGAGCTTCCAGACGAAGCTTTTTAAAGACAAATGGACTTATGCACAAGTGGTGAATACCTATTTGAGACACCATTATGATTATTGCACTGTCTGTTTAATAACACAAATTAAAAGCCATATTATTTTCAAAAAGTATACATGTAGACTTTGCATTCTATTCTATAGATAATAAACACAAACTTCTAATTTCTAAAAATACTTGCTAACCAAAACAACAAGACAAATTCAAATAAAAACTCGACCCTCCGAAAATCTTACTTAGTCATAGCGTACCCCAGCATTACGTGACAACTATGCAATATTCTGCGATTTACCCTTTTCCACCCGTACGTTAATAAAAATTCGTTGATAGACTTTTTTATGTACTTAACAGTGTGTCGTGGGGGTGCCCCTGCCCCACTCTCGTGGGGTGCTGGGCGGGGCTAGGGCTTGCAGCTGCATGCTTAGGGCTCCGACGGCAGTCGTGCCGCGAGCGTCTTACGCGCACGTCACGGCTACCCAGACCCGCAAACCCGCGAAAAAACTACGTGAAACGGAACTTTATTTTCCTCATGTATTGAGTGACTAAGGGCAGGATAGGTATCTATTCTACCTTTTTTGACATTTAGAACTTTTGACGTTGGTGAAGTTTGGACATTTTGGCGGGTGTTGATGTGCGCGAGCGAGAGGGGTGATATGGAGAGTTCGGGAGAGGAAGCGGGACGCGTGCCCCCCACGCCGCACACCCCTGCCCCTCAGCCGAATGGATCCAATAAGATCATCGGAAGAAATGTGAATGGAACCAGTAAGTCACTTCATGCAATTTTATTTTGGGGTCCGCGCTTTGAGAACCTTAAATTTCGCGAAATATTGAATTTAATTCTTTTGATTCTATGCTCGATAAAAGTAAACCTTCCTAAAAACATTTACGAAGATAAGATTTTCTTCTTATGGTACTAACGTAAGTACCTACCCACCTTGAAGTAGAAATAGGTAAAAACATAGAATGTTATTATTTAAGTTACCTAATTACTTCCTAAAATCCCTTCCAAAAACATAAACCTACTCAACCTAAGTAGAAGCCACCTAAATCTAGCAACGTAAAATACTTATTGCTTTAATAAAACATAAGCTATATCAAAAACTGCCACTGTTTTATAATAAACCCATTTAATTGCAATCGCTGCCATCAACACAACACTGAGAATAATAACTTTTTCTGGCATTCCGATGACGAATCACAAAAAGCGAGATTGAAAGAAAAGTCGCATGCGATGAGAATCGAACCCGTTACTAGAGTAATTTGCGTTTTTCTGCAGCACCGGGGCTCGCTTTGTCTTGGGATAGGGTTTTTGCTTATTGCCTCTGCTACGTTTCTTGATGTGTGTAGTGCGGCGGAATTGTCTTGATCCACTAGATGATTAGTAGCTGTGGTCATTATAAAAGGTTTTCTGTATATTGAAGCAAGAAGGCTTTTGCAGAAGGGAAATCTATCGCTAAACTAATTGGATGAAAAATAGTAAATTGTGGTCAATAATTTTAATCAATAATAGTCCATCAGAAATTAAATGCTTTTATTTCTTTTGGCTAGCAAAAAAAGCACATAGACAAGTCGCATTTTAAACTATTTTGTAATAAAATAAAAAATAAAGGGTTGTATAGGGAATTAACTTTCTCTTCACTTCAATTTAGTTGTCAAAAACTCATCTAATGGTGAGTTTTTGTTATAAATGTTGTCTGGTTCCTTACATTTACATCTATGCATAGTTCGAATAATAATAATTGTGCTTCGGCTACAACAAAATCGTTTGTTGCAAGTGCTACGCCAAGCGCTACGGCGGCGCTGCGGTGCACACTTCACATACAAAAGACATCAACGTGCGCAATGCTCTACGGCGTAGCTTAAGCTACGGAGTCTAGGAGTGTATGTCCTAAGATGTAAATTTTCTGAAAAGAAAATAATTATTGGGACATAAATAAATATAAAATAAACGAACCTTATTTGTGTTGGAAGAACACCAACGTTTCATCCCTTAACGAGGGACTTCTTCAGGGTGAGTGCGGTTCTAGGCGCGCGCGTTCCGCGTCCCTCCGAGCACAATGAAACCGAGGAGGGATGAAACGTTGGTGTTCTTCCAACACAAACAAGGTTCGTAGTTAACCCGCTAACATCCGTAATGAATAGTGAGTATGATTCAAATTCAATAAATTTTGACTGATTGTCATGATTTAATTTTATTTAGACAAACACTTCGTTTATGATGTAGGTAGGCATAAATGTTGTAATAAGTAGGTATTTTAAAAATGTGTCAGGGACATTCCGGTCGTATTCTCATCAGGGTAAAGTATCAAAACATCTCGCCGCTGTACCTCGGATAGAGCTGTACAAAAACACCGAGTGTGTAGAGACTCGGAAAAACCGTGGAAACTCGGAAAAAGCGAACATTGTCAGCCGCAAAAACCACTTCTATGGAATACGTAACTGCAATTTCTAGTTTTTATTTAATTTCGTTGCGTAGTAAAACAACTTTTATAATCGTTCAAGAAAATATTTTAACTAACTGAATAACAAAAGGAGGTTTTTGATGAAACTGTGTTTATTATTCATATATGGACTTATAGATAAATAGATAATACTTATTTCATCACCATAAAAAACAGATTTGACAGCAGATTTCATTATTTGAGACATATGTTGAACTTAAAAAGGTTTAGTATTTTTTATTTAATTCTACAGAATGTCCGTTGTGTAACAGAGCTGTAAATGTTTCTCACGATTTGTTGTTCAACAAAGTAAACGTAGTAATGTCATCATCATCATCATCATCGTCAGCATCTATTACTCCAGTAACGGGTATATCCCTCCCCCAATATTCCCCATTTTCCTCTGTCTCTGGTTTCACGGCTCCACTGTCGGCCAGCTACAGTTCTTATGTCATCTGACCATCGTGGGTCTCCCTGATCTTCTGCTTCCCACGTAACGATTACTACGTTAGGTATAGTATAGTAGGTATGAACACAAAATACAAGGGACTAATATTTTCTAGCTCTATGACTATTGGTTCTGAACTGTTTTCTTAGTTATTGTAGGTATGTTAAAATTATACAAAAAAATAAGAGCTATTTTACTATTGTAAGCTAGATAATGTATTAATTTTTTATGGAGTTGCATTCGAATTTCATAAATGGTTCAAAATTGATACAATGTAGACAGTTTCTAAGCAAGTGTTTTTTGGTTGTAGGCACAGATTTATAAGCATAGTATTAAAGATTTTTTTATACTATAGTTTTTGGTTGTAAGTATTTTCATTCTATGATACCTAGGTACCATAGACTAGTAAGTTATATTATTTTCTAAGTACCTAGGTACCATAGACTAGAACTGGTAAAATATTGGTATATGCTAAAACCATCTCGCAATTTACATAATATTAAATGCAATTCAGCAAGGCCAAACGTACAAACTCACAAACAATGGCAGATAAACATCCCACCATGATTTTTTGCGCACCATTATGTTGCATCTTAGAGTATTTAAATAGCAGCGTGCATTTTTGTGCAAACGAGCTGGCTCCACTCCGTCTGCGTAAAAACATTGCAGAAATAAATGTGTGGAGCCTTAAAAGGGTTCCGTGAACGATGCCAGAAACCCTTTGCACCTCTAAATCTTATAATGTCCCGGGAAGTGTCAATTTATAGTAAATTATCTCGATGGGGTTTTCTTTCTGTAAGTTTTAGGTTAAATATTAGATCGCTGAGTGTAGGCATGTGTTTGGTATAGTATAGACATGTATTAGATTTTTTTTCAATACAATATTATGAAGCATGAATTATTTTCATCTTCATAATGTAGTAATTATGTACCTAAATGGAAAGCTGTTTAACTTAGATAAGAGTAAAAAACAATCTTCAGCGCGTGAAGATGCAGCAAAAGAAACTTAGTAGATACGTAGGCAATTACCACACGTTCTGTTCTTAAAATCCACGGAACCCAGGATATAATTCCCGCTCTCTCTTACCAGTCTTTAAATCCTTCATTTCTCCGCAGTTATACATTATAATATAAAATATAGGTACAATACGAGATTTGTTTTTGTTCTTGCATTTTTACAGAGCTGTTTTACATAATGTCCTTTTTCCCGCAGTCGAAATAGGCATGGAATTTGAGATATTGTATTTTTAAGTTTTTACAATGTTTTTAGCAGGTGGGTTGTAATTAATTTTAATGAAGGTTTTTGCGTGAAGAAATAACGAGGAATTTTAAGTAAAAAGCAATTAGTTATCTACCAACTTTACTCTGTCCTGTCACAGATGAAATTTATTGCGAAACATACACTGGTAGGTAAGCAGACCTACCTACTATTTTTGTTATACAGGGTCATTATTGGTAAATTACTAAAACATCAACAATGAACTCATTCGTAGTACTTTTAACACTATGTAACATACTATGCTCGAGCAATTATTGTAAGCACCTTTCTTAAAATATAGGGTTATAAAATTATTCGAAAACGAACTCAAAACTACCTACCAAGCAATTTTGCGTTTATGTTAGATGCAGAACCTGAGAATTTGACACTATAGGCACTAGTATTTCTTATTTTCTTATCTGTGGTAGGATCGCCTACCCATTCCACTTATCAATATCTCTGTCCAATGTACTAAATGTACATTTAATCAAAGAAGTTGGATGACTTCATCCAATTTACTAGCAATATTTTTTGTTTTGTTTGCTCTAAAACGGGGGTGTTTCAAAAGAAAAAAAAACATAGGGATCACATTATAGTGGATACGATGTTCACGGGGTCATTTATATTTATAAAAGAGAAGTGAAAACTGGGTGACACATCAAGAAAACTCTGAAACTACAAGATCTATAAGCTGAAATTTTGCATGGAGTTTCCTTTTATGAGGTAGACACAATGAAATCGCGGGCGGGTCAGTTAGTCTAGTATAAAAAAAATAAGAACTGACCACTTCGCGGTGTTTCTCATAAATAATTTATCCCTTACCATGTGTATGAAATCTGCATTATTTATGTAGATCCGCGCAATTTTTGTATGCTCTACTTACGTCAGAAAACTTTTTAAACTCTTGTCTAGGTGATGCATGATGCACCTACTTCCTGTATAATACTTTGCAGTGTTGCACGTTAAATAAAATATGAGGGAATGCCGTGTTTAGCATACATTTGAAACATTTGTTGGAGTTTAAGTTTGGTAGAGCCCAACTACCATGGAGAGAAAAACACTAGGTGGTAGGAAAACTTTAAATTAAATTTTCATCCCCCCATCTCGGAAAGAGTATTTTGCTCTTCGATATCTGAGTGTAAAAGCAGTTTTTATCCTAAAGCGGATAAAAACGGCTTTTACACTCAGATATCAAAGAGCAGAAATACTCTTTCCTCGCTGAGGTGGGATGAAAAGTTACGTGTTGCACTCGAGTGCAAAGATTTTTTACCTCGTGCTCTTTTGATTCCCTCGCTAACGCTCAGGATTCTAATTTTCGAATCACCCGCTACGCTCATGATTCAATTTTAGAATCCTTCGCTTGCTCGGTCATCAAAATTGAGCACGCGGTTAAAAAGCAACTTTGCACTCTTGTATAACAAATAACTATAAAAATGTATTTTATGAACTAATACCAACATTTTGCGATTGCGTTTTGCCTAAGCTCTCTCAATAATATATTTTTATATTTCTTCTCATTTAGCGTAATATACCATATTAGGTACTACAAATTTTACCTTGACATCCTAATAGATCTTCGATCAAAAATAAGTAGTTCGCGGCCTCGGCAAAGCCGGAAATTTTTGATCGAAGTAATAGATACTGAAAATTACCAGAAATAACAAAGAGAAAAAAGAGTTCCTTCTTTGACATTGAAATTGCTGCACATTACATTTCTTATCCTTTGAGTTTACTTTGTTAGACAAACACGTCTGATTTTCGCTTTTACTTCAACTCAAGCCTCCCTTACAAACAAAGCATAACTCCATTCAATTCAAATAAAGAACACGTTACGCAAAGATGCGTTCCAAAACACGCAGTTTTTTCTTAATTTTTTCCGTCTCCTTTCATAGGTACCGTTCTTGAGTCCGCTTACTCTGTGAATATGCAAATAACTTTTAATTGTTTGACTTTTTTAATTCGTCTAGACATCGTGCATCACATCGTCCAAATAGGACCGTTTGGCTTAACGTGGAATGATGCATCTGTCATTTCTGATATTAACGCGCCGGTTGGCACATTCGAGGACGGAATACGGTTAAATGTTCTTTTTTATAGAACAACTTAAATGAAACGGCTATAATATTTTTTACGGAGTGTCTAAGTTGTGAAACATCTCGAGAGGAATGGGCCGGGTTTTTCAGTTAATGCCCGGCTGAATTTTCATGAGGCTGCGTTTATCGTGGGCAGCGACCTCGCACATACGGGTGTCCGGCAAAAACGGGCGGCGACAACGCGAATATACCTTTATCGAATCAGTATTTTTTATTATCCGTTAATTCCGCAGATAATGGCTGGAGTCAAATGACGGCACGCGGTAAGAAACGCGAGAATTTCAGCGATGTCAGCGCACTCTTTTAAGCGCATTTTTTTGCGGGGACGGGTTCGGACGGCGGCGGTTTTCGAAATTTTTTGCACCTACCCGATGAAAACCGTAATGGCATTTTATCGTGCATAAGAGTGGACGGAATCATTAATTATTTATAATAAGCGGCTAGCGCCGAGCGCGCGAGTTTGTTTATTTGCCGAAAGTTTGGGAGTTTTTTGGCGCGCGACGGCGGCGGCGGAGTGCGCGCTTAGCCCGCGCGACCCTGCCACGGGTAAAAAGATGACGTGTAATTATGATACATTATTAGAAGGTAGTTACTAACGCCGCAGCTTCGTTGCTACATGCATACGAATACAAAGTCCTTGGCTTTGTATAAAAAAATTTTGCATCCTTTATACCAACAGCCGCCATGGCTGTCGCGGCGTAAGAATCGACCCCTCCAAATTAGCCGTGGATAAATAGATAAAATAAATAATGCAGGATAATTCACACAACATTATCTAGCCCCAAGTTACAAATAATAATGATAATCATTTATTTCAGACCATAGAACAGTTTCAGATCTTATTTTAACTTATTCTACGGTCCATAGTAATATATACCTTAAAACTAACGTACATACAATATTAAAAACTAAAATTAAAGACGCGTTATTTGACGGCGAGACGTGACGCAATCAGGGTGTCAGCTGGGTTAAGCAGAGCTTGTGTTACTAGATAACTGATATACATGATACAATACAATACACAGATCTATAGATACTGTTTACTATACATAGAAAACGTCCAGAACACCCGGAACAAATATCTGCAGATCGTACAAACATTTGTCCCAAGGCGGTAAGATCCCTTTTATTTGGGAGATGTTCAGTAGTAGGTAAACGTGAGCATATCCATTTGCTAGTTTATGAAATGATTTGACTAACTAGGATATTTAACCCCTTATTAAAACGGTTAAAATCTGATCTCAATTAAAATAATCCGCTAAAAATAGGAAATACTTAATTTGTAAGTTATAAAACATTTTGGAGTGATTTAAAATACAAAAAAAAACACCAAAAAGTAGGGCCTACTTGCAGACGATATCTTAAAACACTTTCCCTCCAAAACTTTTAAATGTCAGAGGAAGCTTTAATTAAAGCTTTTAATTAGGCGTTTAAAACGCGTTAGCGTTTTTATAGTAAGTATGTACACCGATTCAACACCCTGTATTTTTATATTTTTCTTAAGGACACTGCACTCTTAGGAATAACTTATTACTTATATTTAGGTGTTTATTACTACAAAAAAATTATTGTAGGTCCTAATAATAAATAAATAAAACTAACTATATTCAATAAGTGAGAGAGTAGGGTAGAGTAGGTAGTGGTAGTGGTAGAGTAGGAAAGGTAATATTTAGTTTATACTATTTATTTATTTTAGAGGGAAAAAAAATAAGGGTTAGGTATTTACACTTTTTAGACGTTGTGTACCCACACTTACCAAGACTTAAGATTAGAGTTTTGTTTGCCATCATGTTGTACACTTAGAATTAGGTAAATTAAGGTACAAGCTTCAACATGAGCCCGGGGCATTGCAATTTGGATCATAGTTTCCGGATAGCAAAATAATATTTTGTCATGTTATAAATTACTATTATAACATACAATATGAAACATACATTTATAACTATATTTTTTAACTACTTTTTTAACATAGATTCAAATATTCAAAATTCAAATTAACTTCTAACCTATCTTTTTCAAAAAAATCCTGTAATGCCTATGTACCTACACCTAAGACCAAGACCAATCCATTTATGAGAGATAAATTAATAAAATAATAAATCTAAACAAAAAAAAAACCGTTACACAACAACCCAATAGGGTATACTCGTAGATAACGCTACGCAGCCTCTACGACGCGTCGTAGAGGTTGCGTAGCGACGTAGCAGTTAAACACTTTCATGACCCAAGACGCAGATGTGAGTGATGAGACTCCGGCTCCGTGTGAAGCAGCGAGGCTGGACAGTAAAAGCGTTAAAGTAATATATGTATTTAAAGTTGAAATCTGGCTGTTAAATAAAAAGCTCAAAATAATTACAAATACGTAATTATAAACTAAAAAATTTGATGGTAGTTGATTCCAAGAGTACTTATTTTCCGAAAGAATCTCTATGCTAAAATGTTTTAGTGCGGAAGACAAAAATAATTGTGTTTAAAAAGGTACTTTTAGGTACTAATTCACAAGCTTATCGACCTATCTTAGTACCAGTAAATACTAAGCCTACCTGGTATCTAAATGACTACTATACTAATGAATATTATAACAAATTTACAATACAACTTCTTGCCCACACTCCATGTGCACGAAGCCTTATATTTTTTATCCACACATACAAAATGAATTCTCGATTGTTAACCTTTTTGCAGGCGAAAGTAGGTTATGAGTTCACTACGATCATTACAGGTGTGTCAATCGGGTTTTTGTGTAAAATACTATTTATAAATGCACATTCGTTTATCACAGGTTTTGTGATGCTGTATTACATTTTTATAGACGGCCAATTAAGTGCCCTAGGTATAAGCGAATTTTGTTCGAGTTGACTAGTTTTTGCGCGTTGACGCTCAACTACCTACTGAAACTTGTATAATGGTGATGAGGTCTACATTGACAAGTAGGTACTTACTTTACAACTTTACAAGTACTCACTTATCTTAATCCGTCAATCAATGATTGTCGATGGAAAGGCTGTAAGCAGAAAGTTTGACTTTGGAACTTTGTTTGACTAGTTAGTAGACAAACATACAAAAATCCCTACCCCTATGATGAAACAGAACAGCTCTAACCAAAAATCCAAAATATTATGTATAGGTAGATACATAACTATAATTAGCTCTAACCCAACCGAAACCTAAATAACTGACGACATAAAACCTTCTTTATTCAAATTCAAACTCTCGATTTTTAAATGGCAAGTTTTTCTCCAAGAATCCGTGTTCCATTGTTTAACCCTTTCGCGCTACAGATTTGAACCACACAGGTATGACGTGTGATTGTGATCTCTCACATCTGCCCGGCAGATGGCCTGACGTACTACCATTTGATTTATTATCTTACTTTCCACATGATAGGATTCAAATTCTACTGACAATAGATTTGTATTGACCTGCTGTCTGACATTTCTTTATTCATTGAATTTTCAGACGTAAAATCTAAGGTTTAGGAATCAATTTGAATTGAATTAATTGATAAATAAACAACAGTTTGTGTCCTTTTTGAGCATCGAACGTGTCGGTTCAAAGTAATAGAGTTGAAGTTGGTAAATAATTCGTCAGGGTCAGTGACCCAGTGATTCAGATTGATTTTGTTTGCTTTTAGGACAGGTGATGTTTTGATATTGATGTTCGATTGTCGATCAAATTGGGGTAGAATATTTTATGGTAGTTGACCAGTCGTCATCATTATCATCACTTTTGGGGATAAATTCTGTGAAAAAAAATTGTTTTCAATATTCCGAATAGGTAAATATCTTGGCCTTTAAACAACTAGTTTCTGTCCGAGGCTTCGCAAGCGTTGTTTATTTCTATCCCATGCGAACTGTTTTGTGGGATAAAAAGTAGCCTTTGTTTTATTCCAGGCCTAGAACTACCTGTATGCAAAATTTTAGCCCGATCCGTTTAGTAGTTTTGGCGTGAAAAGGTAACAAACATCCATCCAAACATTCAAACTTTCGCATTTATACTCAATATGATTCAGGTTCACAGAGATCTTTTAATTTCTCCATCGACTTCTCATTTAAAAAAGTCTATCAGAAAGCAAGTCTATTCATAATGTATTTTATTGAAAACCTTAAGTATTTTTGTAGATACCTACATCATAAAATTAAATTTGACAAAGTCAAGAAATTGTGATTGTGTCTTTTCAATTATTTACTTAGTTGAGTTTTCTAATTACCTACTTATTCAATACGTAATATTTAGTAAACTACCACTGTGGTAGGTAAGGTACCCAAATAATTTCTTATATCTGGGTCAACAGAGTAAAAAAACACTATAATTATTATCATGTCAGTTTTACCGTCACCAGTTTAGTTAGTATCCTGTCATTACCCATTTAACTCATTCAATACAAATAAATGACGACAAAAACTCACTAAAGTTTTCATATACAGGGTTAAAATTGAATTGAACATTTGTCAATGTTTGCAACATTGTTGTCGATGAGGCCATGCGACAGTTGGTTAGATTAAAAAAAAATTCTTCAAACCGAAATACTTAGGGTAAGTAAGTACCTATGTAGGTACATATTTCTTTTTTTTAAAGCTTATAAACTACAGCAATGTTGTGGATTCTAAATAAGAGTGGAATATTCTTTGCAAATTAGACATAAAAATAGTGATCAAATAAGAAAAACTATGACGAAGCTGAATTTTGGTGGAGTCCTTGGGTAAACCAGTAGAAATAAAGTGCCAAAAGAAAAAAAAAATCGGCCAAGTGCGAGTCTCCATAGGTCGTCAAATTACTGGCATTGTTTCTCACTATACTAGCCTTGGTCCGCAATGACTGCCTTGCTGGCCACGCTATGATGGCCTCAAGCTGAACTTGCTACGGTCTCGGCTTTCAAGCTTGGTCATCATTGCAGCCTTTGCTGTCGCTTAAGGCCTAAAAGCTTCGCCTTCGGACTTTATAGCGCCCTTTATAGCTTGTCCGTCAAGGGCTGCAATGCTGACCACGCTGTGATGACCTGTATCCGCGCTACGCTTCGCTGTCAGCCATCATCAGACGCGGCCAGCAACCCACCCATTACTGACCTCGTCAGTAATATTTTGAGTACCTATTTCATAATTACCCGACGATGACAGAAAAGGTCTCCACACTTACTAAATATTAGTCTCCTTAGCGTGAAATATTTCATTGCAAACATTCCTATTTCAGACTGCGATTATCTAAGTTATTTGGTAAATGCTAATTGCAAATTCTTTTATAATTTACTCACCTAAGTACACGTACTTAAATCAGAAGCTTTTTTAGCATAAACTTACCAAATTAGGTATGTTGTATTTCTAGACGAGACAACTCTAGCCAGAGAACCTAATGACTTAAGCAATAAGTTTTAACGTTTTTTGCTAAGTTCTCTTTTATAAATAGGTGAGCATTTTCTTGTTTTATAAAACAGTGGTTATTGAAACGTGGTCACATAAATTTTTGAAATCTTTGATAAAGAAAAGCTTTTGACCAAGCCCTTATAATTTTTTCAACAGCAGGATATCCGTCTAAGATCAATAAAAACAAACTTAAAAATGCCATTAACAACACAAAATTACAATAAAATTAAAAATAATGACAGCACATGTCACTTCCGATGTAAAATCAGTTAACCCTTTATAACGCAGGCGAGACGTCAAATTGACAATTAAAAAGAAATAAAACAAATCTTGTAGCTTGTGGTCCTTCCTGTGGCCGCAACTGTCGATATTTTTTACAGGGTTCCGTAGCCAGGAGGCAGTGTAAGTTTTACTGGCTGTTATGTAGGTATCGTGGCTATGTTTCTTCATTTTCGAGATAAGAGGTAGCCGAAGCCTATCATGGTTGAATCTAATAATTAGCTATGAAGTATAGTTAAAAACAGAGCCAATGTGAATACTACTAACAATGTATTTATGTACTTGCGAGTTATATTAATACCTGCCTACCTATAACATAAGTTCAACTAGTTTGGGAATGCTGTGTCAATTGTCCAGTATCATGTATTCGAAACTATAGAATTTCTGTGCGCCTATATCTGTGTAAAAGTACTCATAATAAAATAGTCAGAAAGGTTAAAGTTAGGCAAAAAAGTTGCATAGTGAAGTTAGTTTATAAAGAACCCAAAACTTGTATGAGTGATTTTATATACTTTTAATTTTTTCCTTCCTTTTTTTTATCACTTCCCTAACAGGTGAGGCTACCTAATGCTCAGGTTAGAGAAAGCGTGTCAAATACTAGTCTAAACATATGTTGTGGTCGTTAATTAATTAGTTGAGAAATTGAAAGTTAACCCTTCCTTCGGGGTGAGAAATTGATATTCAAAAGGTTAAAATATTACTTCCGTATCTGGAAGGCGAAAGCCCTGAACATTTTTTCTTTTTAACTTATGCAGTAGCAATATTTTTTTTGTAACTTTTGAGGAACTTATATACGTAGACAAAATAAAATTAGTGAACTATTGGTGTAGTTTGTTACGTTTTTATTGCCATGGTAACTTTTGAGGAACTTATATACGTAGACAAAATAAAATTAGTGAACTATTAGTGTAGTTTGATACGTTTTTATTGCCATAACTTAGGTTTTTTTTAAATTTCAATACCGTTTATTACACCTACTATTTCATGCTAATATTATAAATGCTTATATTATAATGCATAATATAGGTACATTTGTAGGTCTACGCCTGGAATAAAACATATATTACTTTTGATCCCATAAATCAGTTCCCATGGGATAGAAATAACCTTAAAACTTTCCAAAAAAAAGCCCGCAGAAACTAGTGAATAAGAAATGTGCCTTGATTGTGATGAGATTTTATTCTAAAAACATTGAAAACAAATAACACTTTTTGCCGACTGATTTTAATTCACTTCTAATGACACAAATCGATCCCTCCCTTCCCACATTCCCTCACAAAAACAAACGTAAAAACGCGGGAACCCACATTGCTCCATAGTCTATGGTTTATTACGTTTTTTACTGACAGACACCTGTAGCCATGGGAGAGGAATTAAATTGAAAAAATACTAATCAAAAGTTTTTGTCTTACTTTTTTGAATATTAAGCAGAAAGACTTTGATTTTGTTTCATCATATTAACAAGATATGTATATTTTTATACTCTCCGACGGCCGCGCAGCGGTACAATAGTGAGCCCGCGCGGGCTGTACGCGATTATAAATAAAAAGTATGGTACTGGCAACACTATTTTTTTCTCAGTGTAAATCGAAACAAAATATAGTCTTAGACAAAAGTGGAAGGAGGCAAGGAATGCCTTTGCCATGCAGTGAGATTCGCTTATAAAAAAAACTAAACAAAACTTCTTGGAAATAACAAATTGAACCTATGTCTATGGAATGGAATTCAACGTCAACTTTTTACAAACATTCCTATTGCACCATACAGATTTAAATAGGCACTTTACTTATTTTGGTGCAAATTTTTTAAAGACTTTACTTTTGCAGGACAACTGGACAAACTGTTTCAATCACCAACGGTTACTTAATCAAAATTAAGACTTTAAAAAGATGTATCAAACTACTACCTATTTTAAGAAAAAAAAAACATCACTTTAATTCCTAAAACTGAAGGTATTGCTTAGGACTGTTTAAAAGTTAAGATTGTAAAATTGTCAAAAGTCTAGCCTTATGGGGACAAACAAAAGGCTAATAGCAACATAGAGTGAAGTTTAAATCGCAGTTGTAGTATGCATCGACCGATCTAGCCGCGCTATATTTATGTTTTTAGAAGTAGCAGGACGACAAATACCTTCCAACCTAACGATCAAACGTGTGAAGTACAAAATCTACAAATTTATCAAAATTAACATAATCATATGAAAGCGTATTATTCATATCTAGAACCACCGCATCTTTGACCGTTTGCTTGTAACGAAACAACAATAGCACCCTTTTGAACCCCATTTCTATACGTTTATTTATTCTTATCTTACAAAGTAACCCTACACCCGTGGTCCAGCACAATGATTTGAATACTTTTTGTCCATCACATCCTCTCATTACCAAACCATCTTCCCGGAAGTTCAAAAAATAGAACGTGGGGGTCACTCGTTCCCACAACGTGCACCTTACGGCCAGCGAAAACAAACTAATAATTTTAATACTGGCAACCCTTCCGTGTTTTTTTTTTAATTTTAAGGCAACACACAGGCAGTCCATTCAGCCTGAGCCTCATCCGTGAGAACGTTAAACAAAATCATATAGAAAAAGTGAGGAGGAGGTCCGATAAAAAATAAAATTGGGGTCGCGAGTGGACATTTGTCTTAGAAAAAGTTATTGCTTTGGATTGAATAATAAATGGGCCTTGATTGTGGATTATCTCATTCAGATCGTAACAGATGGTTTTGAAATAGCCTGTTGTATGACGTTTAAAAGCTGTAGTTTGTGTTAAAGTTGTCATTAGATAAAATATGTTTGCGTCGTTGGGTTTTTTTTAACAAATGACAAATGAAAACAAATGATCGTCATCGGCCCTTGTTGACCCACTGCTGTGCCTAGAACTCTTGTCTCACCAGCCTTAGTAAAATTGTAGAATCATGAGCTCTACATCTACTAGCTAGTAATAATTAGATAAGTAGAGGTCTGGAATGAGGTTTAAAAGCTGTAGTTTGTGTTAAAGTTGTCATTAGATAAAATATGTTTGCGTCGTTGGGTTTTTTTTAACAAATGACAAATGAAAACAAATGATCGTCATCGGCCCTTGTTGACCCTCTGCTGTGCCTAGAACTCTTGTCTCACCAGCCTTAGTAAAATTGTAGAATCATGAGCTCTACATCTACTAGCTAGTAATAATTAGATAAGTAGAGGTCACCTAATACTTATGTTCAATTAGGCACAATTTTTAATTTGAATATTATGATTTTTTCTTTTTATTACTGATAGAGGTAAAATCAATAAAACGTTTGCCAATCTATGAACCATGTAAACAATGGTGGGTTGACTCGCTGACTGACAGATGGTGATGGGGTCCGGTCGACCCACATGGCACGTTAGGGTTGACAGCTTGATATAGCACAATATAGGGTCATGGTTTGTTTGCACGTCCTCTTCCGAGTTATTCATCTAATTGATTTAAAGACGTATCTAATAGTAGGTACCTTTTAACATGGTAAAATATCTATTGAAATATTGGTTATACCTATATAAAAAACCAAGAAACACCTACAGCTGTAGGTGTTTTTTTAAATCGGTCACTCAATACTTATTTTGGTTGTTTGTTTAAATTGTTTTAATTTGAACCTTACATTTCTGAATTTATTTTCATATTTTATTTGCTTAGCGCACAAAAATTTTAATCTTAATCTGGCAACCCTATTTAACCCTACCGCAGACATTAAAAAATGGCGTTAACTATCGACCCACATTTTTTCAAACTCGTTTTTTCCATAAAATTAAAAGGCTAGGTGCTAACTACGGAACCCTTGGGCAATTAGATATGACATGTGTAAAAGGTATAAGTGGCGCTTCGAGGCAAATGTAAAAGGTGCTGTTTCAATATTCTTACAGTTTTTTGTTTTGGGGTTATTGAAAACTAATTGAGGCTTTGAATTATTCGATCGGTAACGGAAAATCTTTATTCTTGTCTCTTCTTTCAGAATTCCTTATGTCTTTCATAACATCTAAGTATTTCATTATTGTAGTTAAAATTGTAAAGCGTTTGATCACCATCTCACAAGAGATTTTTATTTTCAGTTTCACAAAAAACTTGCAAGCCCTTGGAACTTTTCGTAAAAGTTTTACCTTGTTACTTTTTCGTAAAGTTTTACCATGGACTAATTTATCTATGGTTTTGATAAACTTCTTTTATTTGACCTTTTATAACCCCCTTAATTTCTGTTTCATTTTTCTAAAAACTCCTCTGACTTATTTTTTATTAGCTTTTACAATTTTATAATTACAACTGTATTAAAAGTAGATAGAAATCAGTAAAAACTCCGCACCGGTCAACTAATTTCTTTATTATATTTGATTAACCCTTCAAATGCTGGTAATTACATCGAACAGATGCAGTTCTGATTAATTACCAGAAAAAGTATTTGGGTCCGGCACCTGCTCTTCACTTTCGATTGAAAAAAGATGAAGATGATATAGTTGATGAGCGGTGACTAGTATAGTAATGTGATTTTATGACGTAATGAGACTTAAATGAATATATTATACCCCTACTAACACACAGCATATCTGACCATTTCTCAACCAACCAACGGCGTGAACCCAATAAATAAAATAATAAGGTTCAACAAAGAAAAACTTATGAAGAAAAGTTTAAAAATGTAGAGTAGGTAGTAGGTGATTTTATTTTCATATTTTATTTGCTTAGCGCATATCTACTTAAATGACGTCGTGCGTGTTGCAATATTTTTACAATAGTTTAGATGAAGGCTTTTACCCAAAAACAAAAACCGAAGGCTCATAAAAAAAAATGCGATACCTACTTCTTAATCAAGGAACTTTATTACGCTCAAATCGATCGAAAGCTAGAAGCTTTATGATTGATCCACAGCTTATCATTTATTTTTTCTATCGTAATCTCATATGTAAATCGCCCAGTCACTGTCTTCTGGCGTTGGAAAGCGGAAGACATGTGGGTTAGACTCTATCATCAGTTTTTTTATGATCTTGACTGACCTGTCTGTCATTTTTGTTGAGACAAAGGGTTTACCTTTTCTAATCGGTAGCCTTTGTTATAATATATTTATTTACCTATTTAGTTTTGCTGATAATTTGATTTGTTCTAGTAGGAAAGTCGGTATTCAATTACTCGTACTTTGGGTTGTAAGTAAAATGAAAGGGTGTCATTGGATCTGATTTCAATAAAACTAGGTATTTTAAATTAGCCCCTACCATTTTACCCGTATTTGACACCGTGCGAATATCGCGCCTAATTCCAAATTCGAATTCGATCATAATTAGCTTCATCAAACCTGTTTATGAAACACGCCTTGCATATTGTGATTGTCTATGGTTTGCATTCATCGTAATCTCGGTTTTCTTAGCGGATAAACAAAAACATCCCTTTGTGCGTTCGAAATTTGAATAATACAAAAAGACGCTAATGACAGTGGAAGTTCGAAGCTTGGGGAATTTGGGATGTGTCACTGCATGATATTAGACGCTTTTTAGCACTTGTGATTGATATGCGTAATCGTTTTATGAATATTAATGTCATCTTTTGTGCAGGTTGCTAACGATGCAGTAGGAATTGTTTTTTACGAACATATCCGCACGTATTCTTCACACGTCTTGTTGAGACAAAAAAGTCTGCATGTGAATGTGAAGTGAACCCAGTTATTTATAAATTCACTAGTACTGCATTCTAGTGGCAAAAACGTTGTATGTGCCAATTTTATGAAACAATGAACATAATATTTCAGTCTAGAAAGCGTTACATATTAACAGTATGTAGGTAGGTATCTCTGAAGATAATAAAGGTATTAACACAAAACACTCAAAAATAATATAGTAGAGCGCTGCAGATTAGTTAGGTAAGTATGTAGAGTAGATGGACGTAAGAAATAAAATAAAAAAGCTGGCTCTCTATATTATGCTTAAATTACGATATAATAATAACTCAATGTATTGTCACACAAATGGGTCGAGTTACAACTCGTGACAATCAGGCTTCTATTAGGTAGGTAGACACTAAAAAATAATCTAGTAGAACGCTGCAGATTAGTTCGGAAGGTAGAGTAGATGGACGTAGGTAAGAAATAAAATAAAAAAACGGACTCTCTAAATTATGCTTAAATTACGATAGCATAATAAATAAGAGTTGCAACTCGACCCATTTATGTGACAATCAGAGTTCTATATACCTCTGATTTAAAGAGATAACAATGACAAGGAAACCGAAGTCGCACTCACACCTTTCTCGTCTTACTACCACCGCCGCGCCGTAACTTACGGCGCCACCGAGGTTGCCATATTGCAAAATCTATGTTTTTCTAGCTCACTCGATTGATTTATCAAACGCCTGTTATAAACCACACGTGATCTTGTTAGGATTGCATGTTTATTTTCAGCGTGTATGGCATGCAACGTTATTAACATTTTAGTAAAACATTAGCAAAAACTCTAGCTGGCTAGACTAGCAGCTACGATTTTTTTCCTTATTTGATAAAAGCATTTCAATGTGTAAATAAGGTACAGGTTCAGGTACAGTCATTTATTTAAAAAATGCCTGTACAATTATTTATAGGGAAGTATTTATGTTTGTTATTAGGAGTGATTGAGGTCATGATGGTTATGAAAATTTACTGCTACAACCATCCAATTAAAAAAGAAAAGACAAACAATATTGCTTAACCTACATCAAACACAACAAACATTTTCAATGACTTCACTATGATAGTATTGTTTTTTATTTATACAAAAAAAGAACTTGTAACACCCTGCATAAATTAATTATTAATCTGTAAAGAAGTAATGAAAACACGGAACGATTTAAGTTCTCAAGACCTATTATTTTCTAGACGGTAAAAACCTCTCCAAGATATCGTGAGAGACGCATAAAATTTACTTACAATAAACAGATGTATGCAAATGTTACGTGACCACTTTTTTTAAATAAAAAAAGTAAACATTAAAAAAAGACAAAGCGGTTCTGTTTGTCCGTGGCCACCCCTTCAATAGCGCACAGAATTAAAAAGTGAATTTGCATACATCTGTGGCGATTTTTTATGCCCAGAAAGATTATGCTAATGTGTTTTTTGGACATTGCGATGAGTGAGAGAGTTTTTTTTGGCAAAAGTTTGGAAGACATTGTAGGGTTATGTAAAAAAATACTGTAAAATAAAAAGTTCGCATGTTCTTTATTTCATGCTTCTTAGTTTTTATTGTTTGCTTCAATTTTTTTGTTTATTATATCTGTTGCATATTACCTACTGCCTGTAATGAACAAAGGTAAATTACCTATTCTTTGTTGTGTATTTCCTTACTGTTATGTCAATTTTGTTACTTTTACTCTCAGACTAAGCTTTTACTATGTATAATTTAGGTGACGGTATTCTTCCTAACGCCCTAATACCCAAAAGGAACCCGCAGTGACGATTGTTTTACAGAGTTTATTTTAAACTGTTAACTAATCGTGACTTGAGACTTGCTTAATTAAATGAGTAAGTTGCGTTTGAGTAATCGGGGTATGTTAAATAAGTAGGTATCTTAGTAGGTACTTACGAATTTTAAGTGCCTAATATTAACACGCAGCTATAAATTTTAAGATCCTATTGTGTGACATCTACAATGGAAACATATATTTAAGTAATAAATAATGTCCTACCTATCTGTACATAAGTACAATAATATCCTAGGTAAACATTATTGCACAAGTTCTATTTTCTATTTTTGTACAATAAATACATAGGCCCATTTTTTCATCCTTAATTTTTTGTTGCATGTTATACTTTTTCTACCTGATCTTAGGGGTGGAGTTTAAACCACCCCACATTTTTTATCCTACAAAACCCAATAGTGCACTGTGGGGTGGCAACATTTTTTTCTAATGACAACCCTGATCAATATTTTTCCCGCGCGTCGGGTCGCATTGGCGCGAATCAACCCGTTCTAATTTCAAAAGAAGTCCTCGAACAAAGGAGGTCGACCCTTTATGTAAAACCTTATTCATCTATTTTTTCGTCCGGTAACGGTCGGAACGATTCTTTTCGGTAATAACTGGGGTTGTTATTAAAAGGGGTTAGTTTTTTGTGCGCGCTTCTCTGCACGCAATTTTATATGCTACTAAACTAAATTGTTGGATGCACGCAAATCATCGGCTTTTATTAGATTTCCAGAAAGAGTTTACTTTTTTTCTTTAAATATGAACATCTGCTTAGTTAGTTTAGGTCATGTTATTTTATTGTATGTTTAAATATCTGACGGAACCAGTGGATAGAGGCCGATCATCAACATGTTACTACTTACCTACATGTTCTTTGTTCCTTTACACACAATAATCTAGACCTCTACCTAATTTCGTGATTTTCGGTACAACATTGAAGAAAGTATTTTTGTGCTTTCTTTGTACAAAAAACTAGGTAGGTAGATACTTAGGTGCCCATTCCACTCATCCAATATCTCTGTCCAATGTACATTTGATAAAAGAACTTGGATGACTTCATCCAATTTACTAGCAACACCGATATTTGATCAAAGATTTAGATACTAGTTTCTGCTCGCGCCTTCACACGCGTTGTTTCTCTGAAAACGTATACAAGTTTATTCATTCCCATGGAAACTGAAATTTAATGGGTTAAATTGTAGCCTATGGTTCATTTCAGGTC
Organism: Eupithecia exiguata; assembly: GCA_947086465.1. Classification (NCBI taxonomy): domain Eukaryota; kingdom Metazoa; phylum Arthropoda; class Insecta; order Lepidoptera; family Geometridae; genus Eupithecia; species Eupithecia exiguata. The sequence goes on from OX352246.1 coordinate 5,687,605, forward strand.
AAGAGCTACACTTTTGCAAATTTTCAGCCCGATCTGCTGAGAAGTTTTGGCGTGAAGAAGTAACAAACTTCCTTCTATTCATCCAAACTTTCGCATTTTTAATATTAGTATGATGTTATCTAATTTCATTTGAAATCAACTACGCTTATTAGTATTACTTAGGAATCTTGGACAAAGATATTGGATGAGTGGAATGGGCTTCCATCCAACAAAATTGATCAAATATTGGACAAAGATATTGGATGAGTGGAATGGGCTTCCATCCAAGAAATTTGATCAAATATTGGACAAAGATATTGGATGAGTGGAATGAGCTTCCATCCAACAAAATTGATCAAATATTGGACAAAGATATTGGATGAGTGGAATGGGCTTCCATCTAAGAAATTTGATCAAATATTGGACAAAGATATTGGATGAGTGGAATGGGCTTCCATCCAAGAAATTTGATCAAATATTGGACAAAGATATTGGATGAGTGGAATGGGACTCTTAGGTACCTACTCGTAATGGTCTTAGTAATATTTGAAGGTTAAACAAACTTACCGAAAGCGAAGTTTGACCATTATTAAAAGAGTCGCTGCGTCCGAAGAGATTTATGTGAGCAACTGATATTTTCTACTTATTAACTTAGATTGTTTTGTTCCAGTGGTTGTAACATCAGCACCGGCGAACGAAGCAGAGCTGCAACTCTACAGGGTGATGCAGAGAGCCAGTCTGCTCGCTTATTACGACACACTGCTAGAGATGGGTATGTCGAAAAAAAAAGCTTCATGTGCCTAAATATTTACATAGTTTACTAAGTTTTGCGGGACGAATACTAATAATCCCTTGGCAATATTTAATGAGACTATCTCGAATCATTTCAATCGGTTCCATCATAACAAAGTCGGTGAACATACAAAAAAAACATACACACAGCGGAACATAGAACCTCCTTTTTTGAAGTCGGTTAAAAAATGCCAAGTGAGCATAGACAATTGATTTAAGACGAAATAGGTTCGCTTTTTCGAGACAAGGATGAGCAAACGCCGCGCGTGGAAGGCGAGAAAAGATGGCAAGAGCCGCCGAATGGCCGGCCCGCGTGTAATTTCACTGGTTTTTATTTATAAATTTTTTAGGTATTGCTCTAAAAAATTTATAAATAAAAACGATTGAATTAACTCTCTTTGCGATTTTTTGTATCGAGTGAAGTTGGTTCAATCGTGTTTCGACTCCCATGGTTTACTAACTAGAATGCTACGATTTTGATGCTCATCAAAAAATTGGCAAAGAAAAACATAGTTTTCTCAAAAGAGAGACGTAATGAGTCCCAAAGACTCATTTCGTCTTTAGGAACTTTGTCGGTTTGGCGCATTAAACTTTTATAAACGTAAATTAAAACATTTCTTTCGATACCGATCGATAGGTTCTTTTTTATTCGCAGGCAATCTAGAGCCAAGCTCTACCTTCTTATTTAAATAATAAAATATAATAATATCTTTAACCCGATCATCTTGAAATTATAATCACAGGAACATAAGAAAAAACGTATTCTCAACGAAAAAACGCTATCTCCATACCGCGTAAAAAACGAAGCGCCCAGACATGCAAATTATTTTTTTAATTCCGTCGATTACTGGCTAAGGAAGGGTTTGTTGTCCGCCAAGCGCATTGTTTTTTTTTCTTTTGCCCCTTCGCAAAATGGTCACGTAACATATTTGCATATTTGTCTAAATTAAAAGTGTGAGTTAGTTTTTTTGAGCTCTCACACGTTTTTGTCAGAACAATGTCTCGGAATGAACTCGCCGTGCAAGAAAGTGAATATTAATGTGGATTAGACTCGATTGAAGACAATTACAGTTTTTTCTTTGAGAATCCTGGACTAGGGATGAGTTTTAATTAATGCAAATGATGCTTTAGAAATCAGTCTAGATTTTTTATTAACGTAAATTATTTTATGTTTGAGCATCACGCATGATATTCCCACAAAAAAAACAATGAACACCTGATGGGCAGGTAACTTGTATTCGGAAAATATTTCATATCATACCTGCTGTATTTAGTTATTCACCTAGATAGGTAGGTATTTAGGTGAATAACTAAATACAGCAGGTATAAGTATAATACATAGGTAGTGAAAAACTAAATATATAATTTATTTAATACTTATACCATAATTTAATACGTTACGCCCGCGACTTCGCACGTTTGTTTATATGGAAATATTTTCTATCCCACGGGAACTGATTTATGACAAAAAAATTAGCCTATGTTTAATTCAGGCCTAGAAATAGGTACTTGTACTGGGACGGATCGGACTGAAATTTTTGTTCAGTAGCTTTAGCGTGAACAAACATCCATACATATCGTCCATACTTTTTCTTAAGCGTTTTTATTAACTGCACCGTCATCTTAAACTACAAACAAACTTACAAACTTATTTGAAGACAACCTCCTTCCAGGCGGCGACGACGTCCAACAGCTCTGTGACGCCGGTGAAGAAGAGTTCCTCGAGATCATGGCGCTCGTCGGCATGGCCTCCAAGCCCCTCCACGTCAGACGACTCCAAAAAGCCCTCCAAGAATGGGTCAACAACCCCTCCCTCTTCCAAATTCCTATCGTCCCCAACCTTTGCTCCGATCCTTTCATCCAGTGTAACCAGAGAATGTTGAACATGCCCACGATACCGACTTTGCCTCGGTCTGTTGCATCGCCTGAGAACCGGCCTATGTATAGTCCGTCACCGGGAGCTCCAGAGAACAGTTGTGGGTCTACCACCTCCGCTGCTAACACTAGTCCTGTGCATACCACCACGTTTTCCAAGATAGTCCTTCCCCCGTCCCCCGCCGCCCCTGTAACGTCAACAGCTCGGTCCTTCTCCCCTCAATCTGCGTGTGCGCCGGCCTCGGCTGGATCTAGTCCTAGTTCTGTGACGTCACCTGTTCAACTTACGCCGGTTCTGTTGGATGTGCATGTGCAGGTTTGTATTTGACTTTCCTGATTTAATTTCGTATGCCATAGTTCCTACATTAGCTAAAATTGAAATGGCTGTGTATCGATATTTTATAGTTTAAGATAAACGATGACTCCCATATACAGGGTGTAACAAAAACTAGGGTCAAATTTTCAGGGTGGGTTTAGCTTTGATCACAGAACACGGAAAAAATATTTAAATAATTACCGATTTAGTTCCAAATATAAAAAAAAACAAAATCTGATCTGTATCTGATCACTAGACTAGGCAATAACTAATAGTACATGTGCTTTATTGTCATAGAACCGAGGAAAAATGCATTTGTGGTACAAACCTACCCTACCGCATCAGAGGCGCGTCGCCCACTCCGATGAAGTGTGTGACGAAGGTGTTTTACATTTTAAAGGGGATTGTAAGCAGTAACCTAGCCTTCTTATATTTTTTCAATGACCATAAGCACATGCATCAGTCTAATGGTAATTACATTTTTATTTATTTTTTCGAAAACAGTTCTTTTTTTTATATTTTTCCCTTGTTCTGCCATCTAAGCTGAACCTTCATATTTGTTACACTCAGATGTTTGACTTAACTAACTCTTATGTTCCCTGCAAATCTATCGCATTGAATTGATCTGTAATAACATCAACAGAAACGAAACTAGCTTCGCTTATAAAATATACTTCAAATTACAAAAGTAAGTAAAGTTAGTTGATAAATTTTCAACTTTTGTATGTGTTCCAACAACTTTGGGCAAATAGACGCCTTACATTTATTTATTAACTATTGACCTAGAACCGCAAAAGTTATTTTTTTACACAAACTCACTGTTTCAGTAAAATTAAAAAAGTTCTTCGTGCAGAACTCATTGTTTTCAAATTCGAGCTCTTAACTCCTAACATGACTTCTTGATAACTATCACGGTTTCAGACTTCCTCAGTGGCACTGACACTCTGTACTCACTCTGTTTATGGTTAAGTTCAGGTATTGTATCCGTTCGAAAATACGATTCTATAAAATTTTCACGAAAGAAAAAAATTGCAAAGTTAGCTCTAAAAGAATAATCAGAATCATGAGAATAAGCAACACGGACATAGTGAGAAGGCTCAAAAGAACAAAACCTTTTGAGTTAGTGTAGTGATAATTAGTGTATGTGCATAAGTGCTATCTTAAAGAACACATGAACAAAGTGTCTTCGCCTTAAGTATATAGACAATAAGAAAAGTGCCAATGGACACGTTCTTAGTTATTTGTTTTTATAAAATTAAGTTAAAACTAAATTACCCATTAGCCAATTCTATGGCTAGATTGTAATTATACTCTAGTGTACCTAACATTAATTTAAAATGTGTATATTAGACAATAAAAAAAAAAAAATGAGAATAAGCAAGGTCTATGGCCGAATTCTATGCCTATCCTTTCCACAAAATAGCGTCGTAGCTATAGCCTTCAGTACTCATAAGTGAAGTCAAGTTGTAAATCAATAAAACAAATGTTAATTCCAGAAGCTATCAGCAGCAGCGGAGAAGCTTAGCAAACACCTCCCGCAACTAGAACCAAAGCCTCAGAACACGAAGAAGAAGATGTGCAAAGAGCTGGAACTGGTGATGGGTATGCCGGAGACGGACCCTCGGCGGATGGACGAGCTGAGGAAATATGCGGCGATATACGGACGGTTTGACTGTAAGCGGAAACCGGAGAAACCACTGACGCTACATGAGGTTGGTACAATACAGTTAAATACAAAACAATTTATTATTATTAAAAGAAAATGGTGTAAGGTATATTTTAGTCTAAACTAGTAAACTTTTCTTATTACTTACAAATTATATAGGTACGTATGTTTCCATATAAAAAGTGAAATTCACCCGAAGAGACGGATTTTTATGGGCATAAAAAAGTATATTTGCCCAGTAAGTTCCCCCCTCGGATGAAATGTCCGTACGATCGGCAATTATTTGTTCCGGGCATCGATCAAAAATTCCGCTTTTCCGGATAGACTGTCGACGTTGCGTCGTCGTGACGCTACGTAAAATTTTTGTGCTGCATACCGTAGCGTATTGCGTACCGATCAAGCGACCAAAGCCTCCTCACTGGTGTCAATTCGCATGTCGCCGAAACTAAACTAAACTATAATTAAAAATGTTGCGGTCCCTTTCGATGGCATCCTTTTTAGTGCTGTCAAATTAGTTAATTTTATTAATGGAGACCCATATACATAGAGAGACATATATAGTGATCGGTGATGGAGACATCTGAATTGACATTCACCGTTGATTGAAAACCCAAAACGACAAAATATAAATTCTAAATAAAAAATCTCTGCTTCAAAAGTGTCATGGCGGCGGCGGCGCGCTATAATTTATTTATTTCATTGTTATGTTACGACTTCATGAAAAACTCGTAAAACAGGTAAAACCGGACAAATAATCTCTATCTAGGTAGTACGTACCTACCTTTACATTTACATAGGTAAACTTGATGCAGTGATTAGTCATTGCAATGCTTATACCCATATACAGGGTTGCTTTTTGAGATGAGAGAGGATGGCCAAATCCGAAAAGTCGTGACATAACACATGGATGAAACGTCGAATGAATACCTCTTGTCTACGCCTGTTGCCATGGAAACCATTTATTCCGACTGTGAAAATTATCAGTGATGATGTTTTAGATACGTTTTACGGCGCGCATATCAATTTCTCGAGGATCAAACTATATCTATACCTATATACATATACGAGACCGAGACGAGAGTATACGAGACCACTTCAAATTCAACATTTCTACAACAACGAAATAATCATCAAAATGTACTATTAAGAATTGGCGAAATATCACCAAAATTGTTGTAGTTTGATTTAAAAAAAAAATAATTTGTTTTTTAAGCTTGACGCATCGATCAAAAATGTCCGGCTTTGCCGGCCCCCCTTAGATTCACAATGCGCACGCCACAACCTTCAGTAGCAAAAGAGAAACATTTTGACATGTTAGGAAAGCTTTTCAGCTAGTGTCATTTTAGCGTTCAGACAAAAAGCATGGGTACAAAAAATGCAAGAATCACTCGTCCAAAGTGCTGAAAAAGGATGGAATTTCTTATTTTCAGTAAGTTTATATATATTTTTTACCCGTATATTGAGATGCGAGTCATATACTTGTGAAATCAGCATAAAATATTGTTGTTTGGTTTGCCTATGTTAAAATATTAATTTTGTTCTAAATTGATAAATGGAGAGGCTATTTCTTCTAAATTTTTTTTTTCATTTATAGTATGTATTAATATATTTTTCATAAAAATAAGTTTAATATTACTAGTTGATGATTTTTAAAATAATTAGTTGGCCCGCCCTAAAATTTCATTTGCGTAGACTCTCTAATAAAAGAAAGACTAGGTTCTTACCTACCTACCAGAAGTATGAATTTATAAAACGTTTATTTTTTTCCCGTAAAAAAAACTCGTGCAAAGCCGCAGACAGGAACCAGTTCTTTTTAATCTAGAGTGCCTGCCTGAAATTGTATTGTAAGTTTAAATTATTGTATGTCTGAAATGACCCTTTTGTATAAATACCTACTGTTGAGACACCAATTTATAGTTTCATCAATAAATGATTCGTTATCTTTACCTGAATTCTGTTAATTAATCCTTATAGAAAATAAACTGAGTAGGTAGGTATATAATTCTCAGGTAGGTACCTACCTACTTACAAAATAAAATAAAATGAATTCGACTCCACCAATCTCTTGTTCCGTATGGAAAAAACTTGTCAGGCTCTGCGCAAACTGTCTGCGTCAAAACAAAACGAACCCAATTTTGAGTGACATTTTTGTAAGGCTCTAGGTATCTACGGGGGAGGCCGCGAACTCCTTATTTTTGATCGAAGGCTTGACGGGTTAAATCCCTTGGGATAAAATTTTTTATTACACAAATTTGGAATGATTTCCTATACTATAACGAAATAATTTTTAAAATAGGTCCACAATTGACGGAGAAATCGATGAATATACATAAAAAAATACATACAGCCGAAAAAAGAACCTCCTCCCTACCTTATGCCTCATATACAGAAGGATAATAGGCATGATGACTGAATTTGAAAAACTACTCCGAGAAGTTTTTAGACGTCCTACTGGATCCGGTCTCTACTGAATACAAAATAAATCATATATCTGTAAAAAAAAATATTTTGAAAGAAAAATTGAGCATTTAAAAATGTAATTTCAGTTTCGCTCTAAAACGCTACAATACTGTAGCGTCTGTCTATGACGTCACTCATGCTCGAGCATCTGATGATACCTACAGAATGACGAATGACCATAATATTGTTAAGAGAAGAAAGTCAGAACTTTACCATAGCTATTCCGAGTAGGTTTCAATATAACCAAATCGTGCCTTTACATTATTATATTGTGACCGCATGACGTCACAAATTAATTTTCTCTGATGGGTGTTCAGTTCAACGTGTCATGGTGGATTCCTGTATTTTATAGTTTTATACAAAATAATAATGAATCTCGATCAAAATAAAAAATATAATACGTGCTTAGTAATCTATCATAGATTACTAAGCACGTATTATATTTTTTAACTTATAACTTATTTATTTAATAATTTAATAAATAAATAATTTTGGTGATTTTTAGTTAATGTAAATCGTGTTCCTTTCCAGGTGATGGTAAACGAAGCAGCAGCGCAGATCTGCCGCTGCGTTCCCGCGTTGTTGACGCGGAGAGACGAGCTCTTCCCACTGGCGAGACAGCTGGTCAGGAGAGCGGGACTGCACTACACCAAGCAGAGGTACAGTCAGCAACACCAACAGCTTCGAACTTCTTCTTCTGCGATCCCTAACCGGCATGCCCAGAGCGTGTAGTAGGTAATTTCCACGCTGCGTATGTGGGGTATGGAATTACCTAATACATTATATTTGACGACGTCTGTGGCGCGTGCTGTTTCGATTCCTGACTCGAAACTGAGAAAATTTTGTATGATCTGCAGATATTTGTTCCGGGTGTTCTGGATGTTTACTATAAATGAAAAAAAAAACTATGTAGTGCATTGTAATGAGTATATCAGTTATCTAGTACCCATATCACACGCTCTGCTTAGCTTGGGGCTAGATAATGCTGTGTGCATTTTCCATCATTATTTAAAATAAATAATGACGGACAATGCACACAGACAATTTATTTTATTTGACAAGTTTTACCACAAAACTGCAACCTCCAACAGTCTTACAGTCTTAGAGACAGAGGAAGGATACTCACTTCTTTAACTTACTCACTCAATTCATTTTATTTTCCAGCCTACCACCAACGTCAGCTACCGGCGAAGACCGGGACCGTGATGAGGACGAGTCGCCAGCCAAGCGGCCGCGACAGGTCACTCACGTAGACCTCACGGGGGCGTAGCGTAGCTTGGGAAGGACTAACACAATCCTTAACCTAGATATGACACACACGAGGGTTTTCTTAGCTATAGCTTAGGACAAAGGCTAAAACACATTTAAACTAGAAATCACATACGTGAAGAAATGGTCAACCTTCGTGTAGATCTCACGGGAGCGTAGCGTTGCTTAGAAAAGACTAATACTATCCTAAACCTAGAAATAACATAAATATTGCTGTAGTGCAGCTGTAAGGGTAAGTGGCGAACTCTGAACGCCGTGTCCTAGGGGTGAACACATTAAAGTGGCGATCACAATAGGCCTATCATGGCCGTAGTGATATGAAAGCCAACAAAAGCAAATAAAAAAAAAAAAAAATTAGCAACAACTTATGAGAGGAACTAACAGGGATCCTGAATCTACCAGCAGAGTAAAAGATTTGAATTGATTTGAAGAAAGTAGCTCTAAAAAACCTAGAACAAATACCCTGGCAACAATTTAGTCCTCCGTCCAATAGGTTAGGTACAGTAAATATTTTTAACTTTATAGGTTTCTCATTGAAAAAATCTGTCTAATTTACATTTTATTTTAAGATCTCTTTGGATTCCACTAGGAATCACACTGACGTTGGTCTTAATTGGTCTAGTCCCAATGAACACCCTTGTAAAACTCCACTTGAAACGCATAACGGAATCTTGATAGAATCATTTTTTTTTTCTCCAATACTAATATATCCGTTAGTTTATTTTAGAAGCAATTAATTTCCAAATGTTATGTATTCATTACCATGTATCTCTAGCTTTTTAACAAGGTAAGCATGCTGTACACAATCAAACGTCTGTGAAAAATGTAATTTATGCACTGTAGTTTATTTTGCTTTAGATTCACGGACAGTTTTCTTGGTAAGTGGTTTAACTATAATTTTATTCTTTGTTTGCATGGTTTGCGTTCTTATTCACTTAATTTGGAGTCATTTACTTGAACATGAACTAAACATCTGTTCTATAATTAACTGTACCAAAGTTTTGTGACTCTAAATTGATTGTGTGAGAATTTTTATCTCCCTCATTTAACATACTGTAGCTATTATCTTTTCTTTTAGTTTATGTATTTTGTGCTTCCATGCCTCAAATACAACAAAAACACCAGCACAAACAAGCGTACTGGCAAACTTAAGCTTCCCCTAATAAAAGGCGCTTATTAGGGGAAGCTTAAGTTTGCCAGTGGCTCTTATTAGGTAATATCATAATCGCATTTTTGACGAGCTCACAATCAAACCTGAACCCGAACCCGGTTGACGATAGTATCCAGACGTGAACGTGACGTCTCATTTTTCCATTGGATTTGGTTTGCTTCTATCGCACTGACAGGGAACTACACAAATCCCTATATCAAACATGGGATGTCACGATCCGTCTCGATACAATCGTCAACCGGACCAAGGGCTCTGTAGTCAATCACAATAAAAATGAAGTCAAGAGTACGGCAACTGACGAGAAAATGAAACGTGGAAACGTCTAGCTAGTTTGAAATTCAGACGCTATAGATAAGACTGCAAGTTTGGTGGACAGCTGGAATGGAAGCTGATTTCAAAGAATACGTTTTATTGAGAGCTATCAAAAATCGTTTTATAATCCCGCTGCCACTAAAATAACATTCAAAGAAGTATATAACGATACCATAATGAAATCTAGAACATTTTCGTTTGAATGAATGAGAATATGTTATTTGTAGTAACTCAATCAACAACAATAAAAAATATTTAAAAATAAACAACAAAATATACTAATTTTGGCTAGCAAAACGGTCTCTTTGTCAGCATGTTTTAGTTGTAAACATGTTACAACCACATCTGGTCTTCTGACAACGCTGTTTGGTAACGTTTGAAATACAGTTTGAAAGACATAAATCTAATAGCTGCTCTGTTTCAACAGGAAGGGGACGACAACGGAGTCCGAGCCAGTCCTGACGCAGCTCGAGGCAACTCTAACCACGGGTAAGAAGTCTTTTAATTCCAAGGGAATCGAAAAGCAAACTTCTGAGGATCATTCGACTCGGCGCGGTCAAGGAGGTATCATAAGATTTCAAAAATTATGATACTAGTTAAAAATTGCGATGCCGAACTGTGATTGTAACAGAGCTACACAGCCGTTGGCAAAGGACTCCTGGAACTTGATTAAAGGTATTTTTAGCTATGTATAAAGACGTTCGATTCAGCCGTTACAAGTTCCAATGTTAAGATGGTTCTAAGGGCCGATTCACCGAGCGTTTTTCTTTTTTTTTAATTAGCTTCTTATCTTAGGCATCATAAATGTTTTTTTAAAGTCAATATACCTTTTTTTTACCACAATCTCACATGATAGAAAGTGGCGATGTTGCCGAGGTTTATCAGCGGTTATGTATGACGGTGTATCATAATGTTGTTCCAGGTGGTGGGGCGTGAAGACGGAGAGCGACGACGCTGATTCCCGATGCTCCTACTCCAGCACCAGCACTCCTCCACCTGTAAGTACATAGTATAAAACCTACCTCTGGTACCTCCTTGCGCGAGAGCAATGCGTAAAATTTGGTTTTCGAGCACGCTTGTACTCTCACTATTCACTTTTTGTAAGCAACCAGTATTTTTTTATACACTAGGTATATGTAAAATCTTCTTGGCGTTCGCATATCTCAGGGAGAGGGCCAATACAAGGGAAAACTACTGCACGAATGGGATGTTTGCATTACATACTATCTAACTAATGGTTAAATTAAGACATTGAATGATAAAAGAGAATAAGAAATTAATAAATCCCAAAAATTTACGATCCCGACGGGATTCGAACCCGCACCTTCCCCTTCAGCGCAGGGGTGCTCTTTTTCCAACTAAGCTACGTGATCTTATCTAGTCGGCCCGAAAATCTTTGGGAGTTCTTTCGGCACTTACGCCGTCAGCGCCACCTACAGAGGAAACAATGAAGTTATCCAATTCTGCTCAAAGACCAAATTTACATTTAGTTCTTTGACGAGAGGTTTTGCCGTTGCTTGATTCTAAGGTTTTTATTTATTATACTCTGGGTAATTTCTAAGAAATTAATAAATCCCAAAAATTTACGATCCCGACGGGATTCGAACCCGCACCACACAAAAGAGCACCCCTGCGCTGAAGGGGAAGGTGCGGGTTCGAATCCCGTCGGGATCGTAAATTTTTGGGATTTATTAATTTCTTAGAAATTACCCAGAGTATAATAAATAAAAACCTTAGAATCAAGCAACGGCAAAACCTCTCGTCAAAGAACTAAATGTAAATTTGGTCTTTGAGCAGAATTGGATAACTTCATTGTTTCCTCTGTAGGTGGCGCTGACGGCGTAAGTGCCGAAAGAACTCCCAAAGATTTTCGGGCCGACTAGATAAGATCACGTAGCTTAGTTGGAAAAAGAGCACCCCTGCGCTGAAGGGGAAGGTGCGGGTTCGAATCCCGTCGGGATCGTAAATTTTTGGGATTTATTAATTTCTTAGAAATTACCCAGAGTATAATAAATAAAAACCTTAGAAAAGAGAATAATTTATCTCAGTCCTAGGTTTTATCTAGGAATGCTCCATTAGGTTTATTAGGTCCAACACCTTTTCTGAATATCAATATCAGCCAGTAAGATCTTATTTATCCGGAAAATTTGACTCTACCATTATTTTTGCAGGAGACAGAAGAATCCCGTCCTCAAGTGGTAGCAGCTCGAGGGGATAGCATCATCGCGGTTGCCAACCCGGCGTTACAACCCCCCCACCATCCGCTACCCGCTCACCTGCCCCTGCACCATCCTGCCAGGAACCACTCCAACTGATTACCATCCTGCCCGAAAACCACTCCAATGGACTACCATCACCATGGACTACCATCACAGACATCCATGTCTGTGACGTGACAACCATCATACCAGCAACAGGTCCAAGTGACAACCATCTAGGAGAGAACCACTCCAACTGATTACCAGCCTGATAGGAACCATTCCAACTTACCACCACTCATATGAACCACTCCAACTAACATCAGCCGGGAACCACTCCAACTGATTACCAATCTTATAGAAACAACTCCAAATAACCACAATGCTAATTTGCACCATATCAGTTGACTACCATCCTGCCAAGAATCACTCCAACAAACTACCTAGCTATAGAATTTTTGTCTAACGAAATAATATAGGCATAGAGAGTCCCCTAAGAGCTGATTAAAAAAAGCTAAATTAAAAATGGTGCGGCTATTGGCAATACAAAAAACTAGCTGCTAACTGCGGCTTCGCCCGCGTTTTCCATTTATCCCATTTGGGTTAATATTATAGCCACTCACAAATAACATAGCTTTCTATTGGTATAAGAATTTTCAAAATAGGCTCAGTAGATTCAGAGATTACACCCTACAACCTCACAAACTCACAAACTTTACCTGTTTATAAATTAGTATAAACGAGCAACATTTTTAGAGATATCTAGTCTGTGATCTAATCTCTCTCTGCCCGCGTGCGGACCGCACGAAACCTAAAACTGCTTTGCCAAGCCGCGTTACGGGTGCGTGTGTCCCGTGTAATAAAAAAAAACCTAGGTAATATGAAATTATGATCTTTGGTAAAACTAAATAAAAACAGATCCGCTCTTTTCCACGTGACACGAAAAGAGCCCTATTATTATAGTTTACGTAGGTAGGTACTTTACAGGGATAAGGAGAAAATATGATAAAGCTAGGTATGTAGAAACCTTCTTTTTTATTTTACTTGATTTTCAATAAAAAGGAAAGAAGATTCTACATAACGTTATCTTGGGTGAACTCCTGATTAAAGCAAAATTCCCAACAACTAGAAAAACTGTACAATAACATTATTATTTTGTTAGTAGGGTTATCTTAATATGCTCTTTTGAATGCTTGGCTTGAATTGGTCCAGCCCCCCTAGCACGGGGATTGTTGTCTAGGGTAGAATAGAGAAAAATTACATCATTTCGTCATCCAATGCGTAAATTATTTGAAATGTATTCCATCAACTTCAATAATGTACGCAATGTATGGCGATGCAATGTCATTATTGTCTATTCTACCCTAGACAACAATCCCCGTGCTAGGGGGGCAGGTTAGAAATGAATACCTAATTTATTATTTGTATTATACATTCCAACCAAAATGTTTAGGTAGGTATTTAAACTGTAGATTCTAATGTAAAAATTTATGCCATAATTTGCCTTGTAGTTAATAATGTATATAGGTATATAGTACATAGTATCTAATGTAAATATGTCTTATTAAATGTATCAAAATAAACAATTTAGGTACCTACCATAACAATAAGTAGGTAGGTAGGTAAGTCATACCTACTTATAATATACAATAGTACCTACTAAGATTTATACAATTATTTAAACTACGAAAGCTAGTGTACATAATGTATATAGATTTTGATTAAATAAGCTCTTAATAATCTTATTTTTATTTTATTATGTCTTTAATAATAATAAAAAATCCTAATCCTATAGTAAAAATATATATTATGTTAAAATTGCCGGGAATAATTTGATAAAAAGTAATAACAAAACGAGTAGAAAGTTCAAGGGACCGATTGCTCATCTCCTACAGAAAATTTTAGTGGACGCTTTGCTAAGTTGGCCATAAGCGAACAAATGATTCCAGCGTATTTTTTTTTTAAATTTGGATAGCGGGTATGTCCTGACGGATCACGCAAAAACCGATCATGTCCTGACGGATCACGGCAAAAGGTGCTATCCGATCTCGTGATCGGTCAGGATAAGAAACAAGATAGCGAATTAGTGCTATCCGATCACGCTATACAATTCATACCTTACTTTTAATTTTTGTTTGTGCTGTTAATAGATTTCTTTATTATTTACTCATATGTGTTATTGTAAATTTCAAGTTGAATACAATTTAGTAAATGAAATTGTATTGTACATAAAAAGGTAAGAACGGGAAATATACTGTAATAAAACTACAATTCTAAGAATGTATAGGTACCTATATCCCAAAAATTTACGACACGGGCGGGACACAACTATAATACAACTTTGTGAGTCATCATTGTTTCGGCAAACTTGCTTTCTAGCTTACTGATAACTAATTCATCTATCTCTTTTTAGCGCATTGTTTAAAAACAAGTTTTTCGTCAGTTGTTTTTGCACAGCTGTGCTTACCGGTCGTGTGTCAGTGAATAAAGAATAAGTAGTTATTTTTTCCATTAATGAAGCTTTTGAAAGAGGTAAGTTTTTTTTTATAAAATTAATAAGTTATAAAAGTGCATGTTTGATCATATTAAGTAGTAGTATAAAATATTTTTACTCATGTGACTATACCTTTTTAGATAACATGTCTGGGACATCAGTAGCTGAGCCCTCAACTTCCACAGGGCAATTAACTTTCATCGATAAAAATGGTGGACAAGTATTGGTTAGGGCTGGCTATCAATACTCAAAACTTCGCGTAAACAAAGATGGTTCAAGTAGATGGCGATGTGTGAAGTGGAGACAAAAATGTTCTGGCCACGTTACCATATTTGGTGTGAGTATAATCGATGTAATAATATTTTATTTTACAGAATATTTACTTTATTTTGGATTTTAACTTATTTTTTATTTATTTTAGGATAACACGCGTGACGAAACCAATCATACCTGCACTCCACAATTTGAGAACAATGAGGTGGCGATAAAACTACAAACTATGCGAGATAAAGTAAAAGAAAATACATGTAATTTTGTGCTTAAAGTTTATAATGAATGTTTAGCAGAATACTACGATTCGGGGTTTGATTTGACAAAAAAACCACCAAAATACAAATAATGAAAATGTCACAAAATATGTAAATTCGATTATGATCACTTTGGTTTTCAGGGCAAACATAAACAACTAATTACCTACCTTATCTACTATAGTATTATCACTGTATATTTCCCCTTACCTTTTTTATTTACAATTTTACTATTTCATTACATTTTATTCAAACTTGAAATGTACAATAACACATATGAGTAAATAATAAAGAAAATCTATTAACAGCACAAACGAAAATTAAAAGTAAGGTATGAATTGTATGGCGTGATCGGATAGCACTAATTCGCTATCTTGTTTCTTATCCTGACCGATCACGAGATCGGATAGCACCTTTTGCCGTGATCCGTCAGGACATGATCGGTTTTTGCGTGATCCGTCAGGACATACCCTGGATAGCCAATGCCTGCCAGGCTTATTGTCCTGGCCGGTAATAAAAAAACCGCGATATTCAATATTCGAAGCGAATTAAGTTCAAAGTTTTTAAATATAATAGTGTTCCAAGTTCAAAAGTCATTTCGTCACACTTATTATGTGCGCAGAAATGACCAAAGTAGGTCATTCCGGCGCGCACTTATCGAGGAACCAATCGCCTCTTTTCGTATAGATGAGATGAAAAGGTTATTTACATCCGCTCCGGATATCATCACCGCAGCCCGCCTCGGCTAGCTCCATATCCTCGTCCTCAGATGAAGAGGAATTGCGAACGCCGCCTGTATTGTGTATTGAGCAACGAAGACGAGCGGCCACCGTCGTCGTCGCCTCGACTGCCGCGAACACCTATGCAGCGATGCCGACCTCATATTTATGTGAAGAACCAGGGACGAGAAAAATTCTCTCGTCCGTTAAGAACTGCATTAGTTTGATTCCGCTCAGTACCTGTCAATCAGCTGTCAAAGCACTGATTTGTCTCCAGTTTCGCACTACCTTCTACCTGGTATTAATAATTAATTCTAACTAACTCGGACAATCGCAAGTTAATCATAAAAATAATAGCCGGACATAAAACGTTATGTAAAAACCTAACCAAAGAGTGTGTAGATATGTACAGATAGGTCATCTAAGAACTTGTTTATTATCTAGACACCTACAAGATTGATTTTTATCTACTCTTATCGTTTTAGGGTTTCCTATTTAAAGCAAATTTGATCCTTTTGCGGTCGGTATCTACTAGGTAGCTTCCGTGGTTCATCCGCCGTCTGTCTGTCAGCGGGATAAATCTCGTGAACCGTAGGTAATAGATAGATAGAGTGCTTTTCACGAAAGAAGTCCCGCGGCAATTAGTGGAACTAAAATTTAGTCTACGCTAAATTCACTCAATTCATACAAACGCACTGCCGACAGCGCTGCGTCTAGGGGACTTCTTTCATGAAAAGGACTATAGTTGATGTTTCCACAGAGTTTGTATTTTTACTGCTAAAACAACACAGAATACAGATAAAATTAATTAATGTAAAAATGTATGCGGGCTTCCAAACAAGAAACCTGTTTTTTTTTGCATTTTTGCCCGATTTCTTCTTATTGTACGGCGGAACCCTTTGTGTGCGAGTCCGACCTGCACCTGGCCGGTTTTATATTAATTCGTTTTTTGTGTCTGTGAAGTTTGCCAGCCATCCTCAAAGATCATTATCATGTGCCGTTTCGTACCCACTGAGCAATAAATGACTCCAGGCTTGACATTCGCTTGGGTCATGCATCTGTGTTAATATTGCCATGAAAATATCGAAGGGTCAACCACAACGAAGCTCATGTACCTACTAGGTAGCTACTAAGTACATTTTATGATACGTAGACGACTCGTCTAATTTCTACTCTTTGCCGATCTCTAAACGCAAGCCCTCGCATGTCTCGCGGCCTTGTCGACACCACAACGGTGTCGATGTCGACCGTATTATATCGATATCTAGTTCTCGATAACTATACGAATGATTAATCAACTTCCTTCACCGCGTCCGGCTACGGAAGCTGGAAACACCGGAAATACATAAGGTACTAAGAATTTTAGTTGAGAAAAACCGTTTGATAATACAGAAAATTTGTCATTTTTAGCGACGAAGTTTGTTACCTACTTCAATGCCTATTGGCAGATCATTTGGTTTGGCCTAGATATACACAAGGGTTTGGACAAAATAATTATAAATTGACATAAATATCTACCTACTCTACTATGAACAAGGTGTATTTTAAATGGCCTGGGAAAGAATTTTGCTCAGAACTCTGCTCTTCGGAGAATCGTCCTTAGACGAAATAAACTCTAGCTAGATAGTGCATGCGTGTGATATTTGCTCGGAGAAATTGATAGAATGGTTTTTCCCCCTGATAAATCCTCCGAAAGGCGGAAAACTGGAAACTTAATTTTAAAAAGTCCAGGATTCCCCTTCACCATTTTTTCTTATTCCATTTTCCCCCCTTGAGAAAATTTGTTCAGGGGGGAAACTGGAATAACCCTCATTTGGCTCTGAGAAGATACAATTGTCGTGGTGAAGCGATAAATTTAGTTCCAGCTTTCAAATGTCTTCTGTAAATTCAAAACCTTGTAAGGCTAGTGTTCACCAAAAGATACAGACAACAAAAGACAATTAGGTAGCAGTTCTTTGATTTATGAAAACTTGTGTTAAAAATGTCTAATAAAATGTAATTTCCCGATTATCTTTGGCCTTACGATTCTTCTGAAAGATAATTTTCCGATTGTCCTAGAAAAATAAGCAGCCACCATCGGTTACCATTGACGCTTTTTCATCATCATCATCATCGGCCTTGTTCCGTCAATAGAGATGTAGGTACACGTATATGAAACACGGCTAGTTACATTTTTGTTGGGTGACTGACATACGTAAGCAACCTATGTTTACGTAATTCGTCACCCAGCAAAAACATAACAGGGGAATAGGTGCTACTTCAAACAGCTGCAGGAAAGCAGGAGAGTTGTTGGTGCTTTAAATCAAGTTGGTAGGAGTAGGCACTCGTTATTATGTTACTAAAACAATACTATCTGTTGCCAGCGGCTTCGCACGCGCTTTATAAGTAGCCTTTGTCCGTCCCCGGGATACTATTTACCTCCCTGCCATAGTTCTGCCGTTTGGGCGTGAAAAGGTAACAGACGGACAGACAGACAGAGTTACTTTCGAATTTATAACATTCGTGTTGATTTTATTGTTACCTAAGTTCCTATTGTTTTAGTTTAGGGATTTTTATTTGGTTTTACCCATTGATTCAACTTTGTCACCCAATCAGAATCATAAAGGAATGTTGAATTTATTTTGTATTCAAGAATGACCAACTTTAGGCGGATATGCACGAAGGCGAAGTCAAATAGTTATTTTATGCGTTGTGCGCTTACGCATAGATTTCCCTCAAATAAATCTGTCAATGTCAATTACAGGCTTCCAAATATAGAGTTAATTTGTTTTGTATTGTTAGTCACATAATGTGACAAGAATTTTATTAGGTTCTGGGAATAATGAACTTATCTGTACTGGAGCTTTGTTTATAGATTTATGGTAAGTAATTCAACTTCCACACAAGTAAAAACCCCTAAGAGGAAAGGAAATTTCAAGTATTTTTAACCGACTTCAGAATGATGTTCGATAGTAGGCTGTACTATGTATCTTTTTTAATGATATGAACCGATTTTAAAAATTAAATATTTTAATATTAAATATTAAAGCCAAGGGATAAGTACTATTTGTCCCGCAAATCTTAAAAACAGTGTTATATTAAGGGATTCAAAGGCAGTTTTTGGTTTTTTCAATAACCAAAAACTGCCTAAAACTGCTTTTAATTATTGTTCCGAATAGTACGGAAGAGGCGAAATTATACGGCGGATTCGGAGTATAAACTTTTTTGTGACCTATTATGAAAATAACAATGCAGCGAGTCCAAAAAAAAAACAATAACTACCGGCTGCTATTTCCATACACTTTTCTCTCCCGCTAAACGCGTGAGAAATGAAATTCCATATAGTTTTCCGTCCCGCTTTTTAGTAGCTTTTTTTTCATTGACGAACTTTCGGTTATGTTTGGTACAGGAATAATCAACTTTCTAAGTAGGTGTCGTATAATGTATGTTTGCCTGTGTTTTATTCCAGGCCTAGAACTACCTGTTTGCAAAATATCATATAATTCACATCGAAACATCCAAACTTTCGTATTTATAATATTAGTTTGATAGTTGATGATGCGTAGTTCCTTTTTGGTTTATAATTTCGCATGACATTGACCTATACCGGTCAGTGTCAATTTGTCCGAAGATGTAGAAGACCCCTCATGGTGTAAATTGCACAAAGATGGTCCAATTCGATTTATCCTGGATTCCGAGTAACCATTTCACACGAATCATCACGTGCTCTTGAACTGAATTCTGGAGCTTAATCGATTCTTACATTTAAATAACCTTACACATAGGTACTTCTTAGGTAAAACCCATGGCAATGACCTCATTTCGATCTTAGACACTACTGTCACAGATGAAATAATGTTACTTCGTATATATATCGTTCGTATTCGTAAATTATAGTAGGTACTGTACTCGGTTCTTACAATACAAGATATTTTATGTCAACAAAGGCCTGAATGAAACATTACTAAACTGAAAACAATATCAGGAAACAACAAGATAATCACTAAAACAGTGGGGCAATTACTAAAAACCAAAACTGTAAACTTCAACTACACAAGAGCAGCGACAATGTGTTAATACGAGTTCCAAAAAGTAGAAACTATAGAAATTAAAGCAGTCAAAATAAAAATGTTATATCCGAAACAATTTTTATTTTAGTTTTATTGGTTTTTAGTGATTGCCCCACTGTTTTAGTAGAAGAAGAAAAGTCTTCTTATCATCATCATCCTACATTAGTCCACAGCTGGACATAGGCCTCCTCTAATAAGCGCCATAGCTGTCTTCAGCTTGCCGCATCCAGCATCTGCCTACAGTCATTTTCATCTTATAGTGCCTCTCCATTGAAGGTCTGGTCTTCCACTTGAACTGTTCGTACAACATTTTCCACCAATTCGTAAATCATTTCTATGGTTTTGTCGACCCGTGTTTTTAACAACAAAAAAAGGTGTGATCCGCGAGCTGGTGAGTATCTGGCACATCAGCAATGCAATACAGCAGAGCAATGCAGCCAGCAGCCTCTTGGGCTTTTCGGGTTATATCCTTGCCGAGAATGGATACATCCCGACCCACTAATACGTAGGTTCGGATGAATATTATTATGGATATTATTCATATTTCATTTATTTTTGCTTGCATGTAGGTACATTCATTCAGACGACCAGTCCTAACGTACGGATCGGAATGCTGGGTGCTAAGTAAGAAAACAGAAAACAGCCTACTCGTGTTTGAAAGAAAAATTTTAAGAAGAATCTTCGGCGCTGTACTGGATGGTGACCGCTGGCGAACAAGATACAACCATGAGCTTTACAACATGTACCAAGAGCCAAATGTCGTAAAGTTTATAAAAGTAGGCCGTCTCCGATGGGCTGGTCACGTAGAACGAATGCAAGACGACAGAGCACCAAAACGTCTTCTTCGTGGCAAACCTGATGGCCGGAGACCCCCTGGAAGACCGAAACTCAGATGGCTCGATGGTATCCAGCAAGACTTAAAGGCAATTGGAGTAACCGGCTGGCAGGAAAAAGCCAAGAATAGGATCGGATGGAGAAATTTACTCGACCAGACCAAGGCCCACCCGCGGCTGTAGAGTCAGGATGATGATGATGTAGGTACATTCATTCTTATTTCTAAGGTGAATGGTTATCACTAGGTACATACATGCACCCTGGAAGGGCACTGCAAAACAGTTAACTTTATTTTTACAATGTCAAATGGAATTTTACAATAATCTAACATAATTTTACAATAACATAAATTTCATGCAATAATTAATATAATTAATTAAATGGCTGGCTTTTATTTCGGTCAACGAATTAGCATTGCCATTCAACGTGGCAATGCTGCCAGCATTCTGGGCACTTTGCCTTCTGGTGACGGCTTAGATTTTTAGAAAATAGATTTAAGTGTAAATATTAGTTGTAATTATTATTGTATTTTCTTTAGTAATAAAAATTAATTAAATTGAATTTTGAATTTAGAAGCCAGAATGGTCAGCTAGTCATTGTTTCATCTTAAGGTCACATCATTCTAGTTTGTCAGTAGAGAATTGGTCAACACAATAGTAACATTTTTCTATTAAAAATAATTTTAGTTTATTACAAAAAAGCGTATTAGTATCTATGGATTCAAAAATTAATGGATTCATTGTGTAGCTCGTAGTGTAGCTCCAGTAAAATAGGTAAGTGACATTATGACGTCACAATAACACCCAAATTATGATGAATCGTTCATTTCAAAAGCGTTACGATAAAATCTTTACATCTGCCAAAAGTTACCCAATAATACCTAATTGTGCATTACAGATTAGTATCAATAACCTAGTTTTGAACATCGCTTTCGCTTAGTCGCCCTCGGAATTTGAACTAAAACAGTTAACAATCCTGAAAACTGGTGACAAAAAGTTAAAATTCCCCTAAACTGCTACTAAAAGCGCGGTTCTCAAAAACATGTTAGAATGACCATAAAAGAAATGACAATCTGTAATTTAATCCAATCATTCCCTGTTCTACTGATCCTCGCTCAAAATCACAATAGATGTCTCGAAACCCAGTTCGTATATCAACCACCTTCTCCCACTCAGTCTCCAGAATACTACCTAGCTTTAGACGCCCTATTTCAAAACCTATACGGACATGGGCACCCAAGCCATGAGTCCCACAAACCCTGCTATACATACAGTAAGAAATATGGGGTAAAGCCTTGCCATGGGAGCCACGGGTACCCGGAACACGGATATGGAAGCTATGGACACGGCTATGTCTCCCATAATCCCAGCTATGGCTCCCATGGTCCCGATTATAGTCACAGCTACGGTTCACCCGGGTATGGCTATGGAGCCGGTTATGGAGCCCTGGGAAGCCCCGGATACAAAAAAGGGAACTTGTACTCCGATAACGTGACGTATGGTGGGGGGTATGCGTCGAACCAGGGGTACAGTTCCACCAGTAATCGGTACAAGATAGTGGTCAAGAAGACCAGAATTGGAAGGACGAGGAAGAAGTCAGGAAAGTTGAGAGAAGGTGAGCGTTTGATTTACAATTATTTTGGTTTCTTAAAAGCCTTGGTTGGCATTAAAAAAATAAAAGAGTCAGACTTGCGCAACGAGTATAAATAAAAGACCGTATTTCTTGCCAAATATCATGATTCTAGCTCAACGGGAAGTAGGTACCCTATAGATTTTGGTCTATGCAGAGAACCAAAATAATGTTTTTTTGTGATTAGACTACAATATTACAGTTTTCGGAGATTTTCTTTTACTTGGGCTATAAGACCTCACTTCTTGCCAAATTTCATAGTTCTAGGACCTAGAACTATGAAATTTGATGAAATTGAAATAAAATAAAATAAAATGAAATTTATGAACCAGAATCTAGGTCAACGGAAAGTACCCTAGAGGTTTTTTTGGTCCATGGCGAGATTCAAAAATTATTTTTTCTGTGAATTTGGGATTTTTCCCATTGCTTGTGCTATAAGACTTTGCTTCTTACCAAATTTCATGATTCTTGTTCAATAGGAAGTACCTTATAGGTTTTGTGTGCATGTAATTCCCTTGGAAAATTCAAAAAAATTGGACATAAACGTCTGTAACTTTTGATTGCGTTGACTTAGAAGTTTGATTTATATTGAAGCTCTAAGAAGTTATGAACTTGAGTATATGATGTGAATTTCAACTCGATACCTCTACGCGTTTGTGAGAAAAGAGGGTTGACAGGCGGACAGACGGACAACAAAGTGATCCTATAAGGGTTCCTTTTTTTCTTTTGAGTTACGGAACCCTAAAAACGATAAATTGTATACCTTGTTGCGCAGCGGGACGACATGAGATTGAGAACTGCTGAAATACATCATCTGTGAAAATTTCAACTGTCTAACTATCACGGTTCATGAGATACAGCCTGGTGACAGACGGACGGACAGCGGAGTCTTAGTAATAGGGTCCCGTTTTTTACCCTTTGGGTACGGAACTCTAAAAATACTACGTAAACACTAGGTTCCTATCTATATCTCTGTAAAAGAAGACATGTAAGTTTTCATGGTAGAGCTTGTTTTGTTGCCCAAATGTAGAGCTATTTGTTTTTACATAGCTTAAATTTTATTCTTATAGCATTGTATGTACAATATTCAGTTATCCTTCGTAAACCCTTTGTGTAACAGGATTTTGTCTTGTAGGAAAACCTGTAAAATAAATCAAGCAGCAGGGTTGACGAGTAATGGTTATTTCGGATACTTTATAAGTTGGTTATTTCCTTGTATTTACCGCGTTTACTGCCAAGCTCGACGACGACGACCGACCGACCGGCGCGTGGCTGCGTGCTGTCTATAAGGACAGAGTGTGGGAGAGAGAACACTTCACTGGCAATAAATTTTAAAAAAAGAATTGGTCTATTTATTTTTCAAATTTTGCTGCTTATCGGGTATGACATGTTGTAATCCGGCCGAAAATACAGTTTGGTGCGACCAGCTAGAACTCGGTCTGAGCTTGTGACGATTTTTAGTTTTAAGCCTTCACTATAGGCGATGGTCGTTCGGTTCTCATACGATTATTGTCTATTATCGGCAAAAAAAAATAGTTAAATTCAATTTAGTAAAGTTATTTAAATAAATCTCCTGTTATTGACTTAAAAGGAACACGTATGCTCAAAACTAATAAAAAAATGAACAACGTAGTACCTGTTTTGAGAATCTACTGGCAATGTCTTTTTAGTTTTCCGTGGTTCACCACGGAAACACCACCGCATCTCTTTTGTGTCATGTGTAAAATATTACACAGGTAGTACAGACGAATCTCGATTGCCATGAATGGTATGTTAAACAGTTATCTCGACCTGTCTGGCTATTTTTAGCAGCTTATGGTTTTTCTTTTTGCATTCGAATGTGAGGTACTACCTCGATCAAGTTTTTTTTCCTGACTACTGAATAATATCAAGATGTCATCGAGACGTTTAATTTAGGTAGTTATGTGGTTCTATGTCCGCACGCTAGAGGCGCTGCTGTGCCCGCTGATCCGTAAGATAGTAACGTTGTGATAAATTAAAAAAACCCCTCAGACCTCTCGCTACTATCGTCAAACCGATTGTATTTGTTTCTTATAACAAACCTTTCCTCGGTTCTAGAATACACAAGATATTATTTGTAAACACAGGGATTAAGTACGGAACCAAAGTAACATTGGTCGAAAATGTTTAACGACAGAAATCAAATATAACAACATATTTCAATACGTATTTTAAGTTTAAAAAAAAGCGTTGTCGATGGTTTTTCACTAAAAACAAGAATGTTTTTAGTGGTTACCTTGTTATTTTCAGTTATTTTTTATATTTTCTGGTACCTATCAGTTTTGTTAACTTTTCACACATAACATTTACAACAAATATCTTGTATTCTATAACCGAGCAAACTTTCGACTGTGGGAACAATTAAAAACATGTCACTTTGCAACATCACACAGACATTGAAAATACTTAGAGGTAAATACCTCTAAGTATTTTCAATGTCTTATCTTCTAAAAAACGAGTCTATTTCACAATATTACGAGACGTGATCATGGCGTCTCATTTGTCCATAGATTTTGGCACAGCAGCGCCTCTATCGTGCGGACAGGGAACTACACAAATCCCATACAAATATGAGACGTAACGATCACGTCTCACTACTATCGTCAAATGGACTCGCGGCTCTGTATAAATTACATACTTACTACTTACAGTGAATCTCTGCAGAGAGCAGACGAGCTATAATTACTTATTATACCTATTTTATTGATAATTTAAATGAAAGAAATATGCCAAGGTCTTGCACTAGGATAATAAATAAGTAATATTACTCATATTATGCGTGTAGTGATATTACACTTAGGTACTTACATACAGTTTGGTATGGTAGTGTAGGTCACAAATAAAATACCTACTGATAGGTATTATGTGAGCCCGGGATTTGATCGAACGAAACCTTGTAGTCCATCCACCTGGATCAGTATAAATATGCGAGTGTGCCCTGAGTTGACGTCTCGACCAGTGCGCGAGACTCAGTGAGCAATACAAGACATGCTGTCTTACAAGACCTAAAGATAATTACAATTGTTTATAAATATTTAGGTTTACATTTTTATAAAGGATTTTAGAATCGTTAAAAGATATGGAGTTATCGTACAGTTTTCTGTGTTTTACTACGTGTTTGTTTTTGGTTATTTGCCAGTTTGGTAAGTATTTTAAAGAATACCTTATTTCTTAAATATTTGTTCATAGTCTTCTTTTTCATCGGCAAGTTGCGAACTTCGCAAGTCCTGAGCTGAGGTCCTATTCAAATAAATATTTGCGTGTTTTATTAAATTTTTTATGCAAATTCGTACTCTTATTCGGTGTTTTAGAGTACCAATTGGCGGAAACGAAAACGCAATTGCGTGTTGGAGAATAAAAATCGGCCACCTATTCTCGGATATTATGTAGATTAAATTAGTTCCTAGGCCAAAGCTAAAAAATACAATTATACTGGATGTTTAGTATGGCAACAGAAATAATTTTTCGGTAGTTGGAGAAGTCATGAACTACATTTCTCCGGTAGACTCAGAAGTGTCAATGCACAGCACCATTATTTTTGAAATTAATAAAAAATAAAAAAGTACTTACATGAAAAAGAAAATGAATAATTGAATTCGGCATCTAACCATCACCCCCGACATAAAAAAATCGTAGCGTGCTTGCAAAAGGTTAAACGGAGCAAATTTTTTACTGTTATTGTTATCAAAACATAAAAGCGGCTGCTTTATCATGACCCCGATAAAAATAATTTAATATGACTTTAAGTATTTTGTTCAATTAATCCGGAAGTTGACACTATCTATAACTTTTACTTACACAGGTTTTTTAATTTGAATGCTCGTAAGGAATACAGGACAAGTTATTTTGGGGCATTACAACTTTGGGTGAAATATAAACGTATTTTAAAAGTCAACCGGGACACATAAGACATTGAGCCTACCGGAGAAATCTCCCAGACTTTCCAAAAATTATGTCCGTCCCAATAACAACCACCCTGTAGACAACTGTTGTTTTTTTTTTGCTCCGCTTAATGGAACTTGGGACATTGGGCTTTTTTTAAATAGTAATTAGTAAGAGTTCCCATTCGAAGGATCCTGTAGTATCTAAGTAACACAAGCTCTGCTTAGCTTGGGGCTAGATCATGCTGTGTGGAATTTCCATCATTATTTATTTATTTATTGTTTATCCACATTAAGAATCAGAATGAATTACTTAACGTAACTAAATACTAAAAACTAACACATAACGTAACGTAAACGTAACAGCCTAGGAAAACTATTTACAGGTTGAAAAAATGTTATTTAGTATTCAAAATATAATTCTCCAAGAATATAACGACTGCAGAGTCATCTCTGCAGTCGTTAATCTATCATTTCTGCATTAACGACTGGCAGAGTCATCTCTGCAGTCGTTAATCTATCATTTCTTGGAGAACTATATTTTGAATACTAAATAAAAAAAAATCAACCTGTAAATAGTTTTCCTAGGCTGGGTAGTATGGGATCCTAGGGTACATACTGAGCACTAGAGTACACGAATGGACACAGAGAGTAACACTTTTTACCCGACTACTTGCAATTACTACTAAAATAGTCCGCGCGTGTACCTACACCAAAATAAGGCATGTAATTTTTATTGTAGTATCGATTTATAACGCTATTATACCTAATCTTAACTAATTATAAATGGTAGTTATATAAATGTATGAATTTTAAATTATCAGTAGATATTATTTTGCAGCGGTTTTCGGGAAAATTTATAATTTAGCTCCTATCCCTAGTTGCCCTAGTCCGTTTAGAGCATCACAGTTTGAGTACTATTTTACAAATTTGTACTCGATGTCGAAATAATGAACTTTCAAGTGGTAAAATTAAAACCTTTTTTTTTAACTGGATTTCGGACATCCTGGCTAAGTCCACATGAATTATTTTAATATATAATGAATATTTTTTTTATTTCACCCAAAATCTCGCCATTAAATCGTCCTATGTTTTTGGTTGTAAGATGGCAGCCTCTACACACGAGAGGTTTATTAGTTATTTGTTCAACAAGTGGGCATAACGATTTTTTGTTGAACGTGCCGATATTTAATCCCGAGTGAGCGAAGCAGTCTAGAGTAGAGTTACGAGCGTAGCGAGTGGCTCTAAAGTAGACTGCTGAACTAGCGAGGGATTTGAAAGGCACGAAACAAAAAACAAAAAACGAGTTAAACCTACAACTTTTCACCTCTACTAGCGAGAAAATATTTAGTTATAAAAAAAGAGGTCGAATGTCACCAATTCATTTTGGTCAACATCCATCGGGGAGTAGAATGCTATAAACCTCTTTCAAACTGCGAACGAACTAAATCATGCATAAATGGCGCTGCCTTTCGTGAGGAAGTGGACAAGAGCCTATAATTTAGGTAAAGTCTGTTAAATAAAACAGGCCAAGTGCGAGTCGGACTCGCGCCGAAGGGTTCCGTATCATTATCTATCAAAACGGCAAAAAAATCACGTTTGTTGTATGGGAGCCCCCTTAAATATTTATTTGATTCTGTTTTTTAGTATTTTGTTGTTATAGCGGCAACAGAAATACATCATCTGTGAAAATTTCAACTCTCTAACTGTCACGGTTCATGAGATACAGCCTGGTGACAGACGGACAGACGGACAGCGAAGTCTTAGTAATAGCTAGGGTCCCGTTTTTACACTTTGGGTACGGAACCCTAAAAAGGGGATCGTGTATAGTGCGTGTTTTAGAAAATTTACATAAAATTAATACTTTTCATTTACTCAAAAGATAACTAAACTTCGTTGTTTCCTTGGACGTCAGCTTCGTCATGCCATTGACTTTTGACCTAAAACTTTATATCTTAGTGATAAATTAAAAGTACCGATTCTCGTCAAAAACAAACTTAAACATGCCAGAAGTAAGAGGAAACACAATTGCCTAAAATGATTAGATAATATACCCACTTTTCTCTTTACTAATAATGTTAGATAAATACCACTGATCGTTAAAAGAAAGCGTCCGTGGCCGTGCATAGCGTTGGGCGTAGCCCCAACGCTATGCACGGCCACGGACGCATTTTAGCTGCGTGGGTTCGTTTTTTTAACAAACAACGTGGGTTTACGTTTCCACTGCGGCACACACTATACAGGCCTCGCGTCGTCGTTTTCCCGCCCGTCCCACTTCTCGCAGTGAAGCTTCGCACGCGTGTACCATGTGCATAGCGCGTATCGCGTTCAAAGTGTGTACCGTGTGCAAAGCGTGTACCGTGTGCAAAGCGTGTACCGTGTGCATAGCGTTGACAGCGTTGAGCTGCGTGCGCGCCATATTCGAGAAGGCTACGCGTGTAGCAATGACGTCATTCATCTCGTATTCGTGCATAGAGTGTTCGTGGGTTGCGGTGGGATAGCGGCTTTTTGAAACAAGACCCGTCAAGAGCGAGTCTAAATTTTGGACTTTTTTCAAAATATGAAATAGTATGAAACTTACAGAAATTTCAAAAACTGTTTTAAACATACAAACTAATAACTTTCATTTGACACGCCACTTGATCTCTTTTTAATTTAAGCTGCAGTAGTCACTGACATAGGTATTCAAGAAAGAAGGAGGACGGCAAGAGCGACCCATGGTCTGGGTCTCGAAACCGATCTCGAAACCCTAAAAAGGTTTAGCTAATTCTGGGCTCAATGTTCTCCATGTCTATTTAACTTTAGATATCAGTCCTCTGCAAATATATTTAAAATGAGGTTAACTACTATTAAACATGAGTAGGCATAAAACTGTATTGTTTTGAAAACACTAAAAATTAATCCCTCGGGAACAATTTTATGGGACCACCTTGGGATCATTCCCCATACAAGATACAAGCCTAGTGCTTAGTTTGGGTCTCACCAGAAATCCTTATGTAAGTGTGTAATATTTGGTAAATAAATTTATTTGTATTTGTATTATTTGTATTTGTAATTTTGTATACAATAGAATTTTCAAAATTAGTGAATAAAGGCCACAGTCGTTCAGAAGAGCTGTAAATAAATAGTGTTATTTAATAATGCTGGACAATTCACACAGCATCATAGGTAACTGTTATTGTTAACTTAAAATAATATTTACTGTTCTGTGTATTTAATGAATTCCATATGAACAATAAAGTTTACACCTAATTGGCAAGCAGTGTTTTTCTCATTTTGCCTTAAGTATGTCATGTCAACAAACAACCTCTGGGGTAAAGGTGTTCTTAAGTGGGGATCGCGACTCGGCAAACGTAATGTAGGATGCCCTCCGACCAGGGGATGACAATTTGCGAAAGACTGCTGGCAGATGCTAGATGCGTCAAGCTAAAGATAGGCAGGGCGCTATGGCGCTCATTAGGAGAGGCCTATGTCTAGTGGACTAATATAGGCTGATGATGATGATGTCAACAAAAAATACATTAATCCAACGCCGCTGCCACACAGCAAAAAATGTGCATTAAAATATGGGTATCATTTAAACGGTCGGCAGATAAAGGCGGTTTTGGTCAGCCGAATAATTGATTTGGCAAACAGAAAAACTAAATTGAGCTGCAACTAGTGGTCGGCAGAAATGACTTAATTGGTCAGCAAGTAATGTGACATTGGGCAGCCCAAAAATTTATATCATAGTAAATAAAAATTTTGTGCTGCAATATATTAGTGAGGCAGCAGCAAAACGTGATTAGGATTTATTGAAATTTTGGTACGCTTTAAAACTGAAACTGCAGCAATGTATTCATGTTTAAGATCAGTAAATTGTGATAAGAATTTTAAAAAGATTTGGCAATCTGTCAATTTCATATAGGTTTGCTACACCTGCGTACGTAATATAATTTATCTGTGTGGAGTTTTCATCTAAGGTGTGGAGAGGAGATCTGTAGGGGAGGCCTATGTCCAGAAGTGACGTGTTTTTTTTTGGGTTGTGCTTAGTAGAAAACCACCCCGGGTACCATACCGACCCAACGCTACGCCGCGGCACCGCTACGCCGCGGCACCGCCGCGCCGCCATGGCGGCGCGGCAAAGTGCAAAGCAACGGGCAAAGTGACCTTAAACTGGGTTTGATTGAGCACTGCAGTGGCGCCACTGCAGTGCTCAATCAAACCCAGTTTAAGGTCACTTTGCCCGTTGCTATGCGTCGCGGCAACGACGACGGTGGCACGAGGTAAAGGCGCTCGTGGCGACCGGCGTGCACTTCGTTGCTATGCGCGGCGGCCGGCGTGCACTGCGTTGCTATGCGCGGCGGCCGGCGTGCACTTCGTTGCTATGCGCGGCGGTGCGGCGGGGGGAGGACAAAGGCGCGCGATTTCAAATGCAGGCCAAGTGATATTTACTTAGCCTAAGTTTTTTTTTTCTTTATAACGATTTTGTAATTCTGCTGATCAAACTATCAATTTTGCAGCTCAAACATCCACTTAATGGCTGATAATAATTACTTGTAAAATTCTGCTGCTCGTTTCATTAATTCTGCTGCTCATTTCATTAATTCTGCTGCCCAAAACATTAATTCTGCCGATCACTCGGCTATTTATTTTCTGACCAAAAATAATTTAATTGCCGGCCAAGTATTGCTGGTAGTTTTTATTTTACAGCCGATCAAAACATATACTGCTGCCCAAATAGATTTTTAGCTGATTTTTCCGGCTGATCAAATATTTAAAATAAATACCAATAAATTTACTTCCTTAAAATATGTTGGTTTAACTCGATAACCTTCGATACATTTTACAGTGACAAGATGGTTTCCCACAAGCTTAAACGAGTGGTCCGCGTGCTGTATGTCATCTATACCTAGTTAGATTAGTCATCAGAAGAGGCTTAGGCCTCCTCTGATGGCCGAGGGTACAGGTGGGATAGGTTTTACCCAATGTCCAGCTTCAATAATTTTATGTTTAACTCCTCAGGATCCGCAGATCCATGTACAGCAGTGAATGGCGGCCCAGGCAAATGCATCAGCCTGGAAGCCTGCAAGCCCTACAATGAGGCTGCGTGGGCCCGCGGCGGCCTCTCTAACCCCATCACCACCTGGATGCTGAGAAAGGCGCATTGCGGGTTCCAAGGGAATACCATCAAGGTACTTAAATACTTACTTAAAATAAAACCGCCGTGGTGGTCAAGGCTTATAAATTAACTCTTATAACTCAGCCAGTATTTTTCGTAAGAGTCGAGTAAGTTCTTCTGTTTATTTTAACACCTCAAATTCTAATACTATGTGGGGGAACCGGTACCTGCACTGACATCTTGCATGGGAGTGTGTCTCGGACGTTTTCCGTCTGGCCTCCTCTGTGGCCATGCAGTGTACCACTGTTCCACAGGCTCTGTTGGTGGCTCTCGTCTTGAAAAGATGATGGTTCAACTTACAGTGGCCTGTGTGATGACCATTGTTCTTAGGTTCTCACGGCTCATTTTGATCATCGTGTTTATCGTTATCCTATCTTTGAAATCATCATCATCAGCCCGTATACGGTCTACTGCTAAACAAAGGCCTCCCCCAAACGACGCCACGAATAGCGGTCCTGAGCCGTCTATCCATCAACTGCCTGCGTCCGCTACAATGTCGTCGGTCCATCGAGTGGAAGGTCTTCCCACACTCCGTTTTGCATTGCATCTCGGTTGCCACTCGAGAACCTTTACTCCCCAATGGTTATCGGTTCTGCAAGCATATTATTATATTTAATATGTATTAATATGCTCGCAGATATTATATTACCTAGAACTTAGATATATCCAATACTGTAAATGTCATTAATCATTTTAAATGATCATAATGTTTTTTTTTTATTTTCTCCGCCTAAACAGGTTTGCTGTCCAGTAGAGGAAACAAAAGAATTAAAAGAAAACTTATTGGTTCAACCAATCCCTACCACGTCTAGTATTTTGCCGCCTTCTACGAGTACAACTGAGTCATCTACAATCGATTACGATTTACTTTCTTTGTTCGGTAAGGCCACTGCAATAATAACTTACGTCTTTATTTGTTGAAATAAAAACAAGGGAAAAATCAAATAGTGCATTTGGTTGGTTTTATTATAATAGAAATATATAAAACGAATAACACAAAACGGAAGGTGTCCTTACATAGTGTTGAAAAACCATTTCAAAGATTATATCAATAAATAGAAATAATGCTAGCCCCAAGCTAAGTAGAGTTTGTGTTATGGATACTATGATAGGATATGTTTTTACATACCCAGATCACTCGGAACAAATATTTGCAGATAGTACAAACATTTGTCCCAAGGCAGGAATCGAACCCGCAACCTAATGCATCGCAGGCGGACCTTCGCCCGCCGCACCACATCGGTCGTCATTTAAAAGATTGAATGAAGTGCATCAGATAGAAGTAGAAAAGCATTGATAAAACGGATTCTATTTTTTGCTAAGATTTTTTGCAATGACAATCTGTTCAATCTGTAGGTGACACCTGCAGAACAGTGTACAACACGACTGGCACCTGCAAAGACCTGTACCTGTGCCAGCCGATGATGGAGGTGGCTAAGCGAGCGGGCGCGAGCCCTGCCGACGCCAGGTTGCTCAAGGAGGCGCATTGCGGATTCCGGGGGAAGATCCCAAAGGTACGACAATAGAATCATTATCATCCGCAACCTGACTGCTACCGCTGGGTTTAGGCCTCCGACCTCTTTTGACGCTCCTTATAGCCCTTTTCTTGTCATGCGGATTTCCTCCCGCGTGCGGGCCACCTGTTATTTCATATATTATTGTGTTTTCCTATCACGACCGCACGCACGCTGACAGGAGCTTGCTACCACACGCATGCGGACCAGCTCCACATGCGGGCGACGTCCGCGTGACAGGAAAAAGGCCCTTACAGACCTGCAAGTTTGCACAAACATTGATTTGTTTCTTACACAGTACAAAACTTCACACCTCGAAGTGAGTCTTTGCTCCGATACAATAAATCACTGCCGCTCCCGTTCTCCATCACCTCGAGCCTTTCTAGAAACTGATCACACATTTCAATGTCTTCCGTTCCCCAGGTATGCTGCCCACTCCCATTCCAGCCGACCGTGCTCCCCACTACCACCACGGAAGCGATCACGACCACAACAAGCTCTCCAATCGCCGTCCCGCGGTACGGGGGGGACTTCCTGACAGAGCTCCCGGTGGCACCGGCCTGCGGAGTCTCCAACGTGGCCCCAAGGGATAGAGTGGTGTCGGGGATACCAGCTAAACTAGGTAGGTTGAAAGCTAAAGGAACCTGCAGCTTGCTGGATGAACCACCTTCTTTTAAAAAGAAAAAAAATTAGGTTTGCTGATAAGCTACAGGTTTCTTACTATCTTATTCTCGAAGATTCAATCACAGGGTACTTGGAAACAACACAGCACTCGAGTTCTACTAGAAGTCCTCGCAGTACCTCGGATGCTCTTTCGGGTCGAAGGAACACCGAAAGGGATAACCTTGGTTGGGGTTTATGGTTATGGATGTTAATGGTTGAACTGCCCTTTACGTGATTGATAATTAGTATTTGGTATGGTCAAGAAAAGTCACTTGTATATAATGCCTTCTGGTGAAGGCTTAGATTTTTAGAAAATAGATTTAGGTAAGTGTAAATATTAGTTGTAATTATTTATTGTATTCTGTTCTTATTGTAATTTTCTTTAAATAAATATTATTTATCTTGTCTATGGTACGACTATTATTCACAAGACACTCTTTACACCTACCAAAATCAATAAACGAACTGTCACCAACTTATAGTAAAATGGGAAATTGGTACACTGAGCAAATTTAGGTAATCGCGAACAAATACGCATTCAACTGCAAGCACAGCTAAATGCATATCTGCTACGGGGTCGGTGTACCCGAACAACCAGTTTCACGACACGCTTTTGCTGTTTTGGCTGTTTGATCCTTCCGCATTCGGACAACATGCCCGACCAGCGGTGACCAAGAGACCAATGCTTTAGATAATTATTGGTCGCTGATATGTTATATGTTGGTATTGAACTACAGCTAGGATGTTAGCTACAAGTTCAGTGAACGACTAGATTTGAAACAACTATTCCGGAGATTACCGAGAGCGAGAGCTTTTTAAATGCTTTTTGATTTGTTATTAAAATTTAACCTTTCCCTAGGAGCGTTCCCCTGGATGGCCCTACTGGGCTACAAAGACCTGTCCATAGCGGCAGGAGTGCGCTGGCGATGCGGCGGCTCGTTGGTGTCGGTCCGCCATGTGCTGACAGCGGCGCACTGCATACATCGCCAGGAGGATGACTTGTAAGCACTTGACTTGAGCGTTCACTTGGATGGCTTTACTGACACTTCAAAGACCCTGTCCATCGCGGTAGGCTTGCGCTGGCGATGCAGCGGCTCTTTGGTGTCGGTCCGCTATGCGCTGATAGCGGCGCACTACCTACATCGCCAGAAGGATGACTTGTAAGCACTTGTACTTGAGGCTTGTACATGTAGGCGTTCTGTGAGCGTTTTGTAAAATCCCTTCCTCTACATGTGACCAGTTAGGGTGAGTCTATTTGACGATAGTAACGAGACGTGATCGTGGCGTTCCCTTTTTCCAAAGGTTTTGTCGTAAAGCGCCTCTGTCGTGCGGACAGGGAACTACGCAAATACCATACAATCATGATCAAATGTACTTCAGGCTCAGTTCTGGATTTAACCACTTCTCACACAAAACGCTTCTAGCTCTCCCCGACAGATAGACATTTTATTGGTAAAATATAATTATTTGCTATTCACTTCAATTCCAAATCCAAACAATTGCTTACAGTAAATGTTTTGCCATTTAAAATGGTTTAGTAATACTGTAAAGTAATGTTTTTTTTTATATTTATTTGGAAGGCAGAAAAAACATAACTATATAAAACTATCTTTAAAAAATTGCTGACAGAAATAAAGTAGCATCGTAAAAGATATTGGTCTAATGTATGGTCAGACGTACTTACCATTACCATTGAAATGGTAATGGTAAGTACGTACTATATATATGTACAGTAAGTACGTACTGGTAAGTGACGTAGGTACTTACCATTACCATTGAAATGGTAACTCCGTTAAATTAAATCTCAAAGAATGTCCTGACTTGCAGGTTCGTCGTCCGCCTGGGTGAGCTGGACCTGGACCGTGAAGATGACGGCGCGACGCCGGTGGACATCCTCATCAAGGAGATGATCAAACATGAGCAGTACACCAAGAACGAACACTTCGCGCATGATGTGGGGATTCTGGTGCTGGAGCGGAATGTGGAGTTTACTGGTGAGCGTTGTTGAAGGTTTTTGGTACCTGTTGGTGGCAACTTAGTTGTTGATGATGGGGAGGGTAAAAATAACCCGAGGACTCAGTTCGGTTAGTCGATGATATCGTCTCGTAGATGAGACGTTCCACTTTTTGTATTGAAAAATTTATCACTAAACTAGTAGTTAGCCCCCTAACAATATCGTTAAGACCGTTTAGTTTCATTCTTTTGATTTCTTAGAGA
Organism: Eupithecia exiguata; assembly: GCA_947086465.1. NCBI lineage: Eukaryota > Metazoa > Arthropoda > Insecta > Lepidoptera > Geometridae > Eupithecia > Eupithecia exiguata. The sequence continues at coordinate 5,723,352 of OX352246.1, forward strand.
CCCAACAACGGGTGTCTATCTCGAATGGAGTTATGAATACTCGAGTTATGAAGCTTTGGAATTCCCTTGGAGCCCAGTTGTAGAGCTCGTTCTTCTCATCACGTAGACCCCCCTCCCCCACAGGATGGGTCTGATGGATCTTTCCCCTTAGATTCTGAGATATTGATACCAAAAAATCTTCGAAAAGAAACTAACTTTGACAATAATTGGCTAGAGATTATCATACGTAATGGCGCAAATATGTATATGAAGGATTAAAAAAGAAATTAAAAATGGAATCCTTCTTGTTCTTTTTGCTTTCTCTTTATTCAGGAACGGTTAAAGAGGTAAGCCAAGCTTGTTGTAAAATGCGGAGTACGGTAAGTTCAAAACAAAACAAGTGTGAGCACGATCCGACGAGCTCTCATTTGGTAGGTACAGATTCATAGTAAGGATTATATGACTTCATAGGTCTTCTTTAATGAATGCACTGAGTATGCACCGAAATATCTGACTTCATATAAAACTTGGATTATTTAAAAACTATACACGCTAGAAAAAATAGAACTGTTATTAAATGCCTCTTTCATACCTTTTATATGAGACCAAACTTGATTTAATTGATTGATTTTACTCCTCTTTAAACCCCCTTGTCTCAAAAATCCCTTGACGAATATGGTCTCATTAAGTTATTAGCATACTAGCAGCACCTCGCGGTTTCACCCGCGTAGTTCCCGTTCCCGTAGGAATTCCGGGATAAAAAGTAGCCTATGTCATATTCCAGACTATAATCTATCTCTGTGCCAAATTTCATTCAGATCCGTTCAGCCGTTCTGGCGTGATAAAGGAACAAACATCCATCCATCTATCTATCCATCCATCCATCTAAACTTTCACGTTTATAATATTAGTGATTAGTGATTTCACATGTCTCACATGTGAAATATGCAAGCACATCGAATCAACGAAACGTTGGACAGTTATGCTCGAAGTGACCATACAGCCTAACCACCCAAGCTGCCACTGAGATCTGAGAACGTACAATAAATTAAAACTAATTGCGAAACTATTCTCTGTAAAAAGACTTACCTACTACGTAATTCCAGATTATCCAGTATATTACCTTCTGAATACTGATAAACATAAAACATTACCTTATACGTAAAGGTATAGGAAATAGAGTTAAATTAATTTATGTTAACTTTTTTTTCAGACCTAATCAAGCCTATCTGCCTGCCTAGCAAAGAGTGGCTGACGAACACATTCGAGAACTTCTCGCCCTTTGTGGCTGGTTGGGGAAACCTCAAGTATGGTATGTTCTCACACAACTTATATATAAACGGAAAGAAAGTGTATTAATTTTATGTCCCTGTGATGTGACACTTCTTACTTCAATCTAGGCTACCTTTTTTCTGTGACGTCACCGTTCAATTTGTCAACTCATTACTCGTGGTTCTCTTCCTTCAATCAAATAAAATTAGAGACAAATCTTCTCACTAATATTATAAACGTGAAAGTTTAGATGGATGGATGGATAGATGGATGGATGTTTGTTCCTTTATCACGCCAGAACGGCAAAACGGATCTGGATGAAATTTGGCAGGGAGATAGAATATAGTTTGGAATAGGACATAGGCTACTTTTTATCCCGAAATTCCTACGGGAACGGGAACTACGCGGGTGAAACCGCGAGGCGCTGCTAGTAAATTATAAAAACTATAATGTTTATTGTTTGAGTGTCTAATAAATAATTTTCTTTCATTCTTTTGTTCATAAAAAATATCCCACTAACTTCATGACAATACGGTGAACGGTGACGTCACGTATAGAAATTTTGCGATAAGCTATTAAAATATCTAATTTTCAATGTTAAAATTTCACAATAAAAACATCAAAATATACAAAAAATTATACGCAGATATATTTTTTTGTCGAGAAAGAATACAAATTAAACTAATCAGTTTTTGAACCACACGCTTAAACCCATGGACGAAGTAAAATTTACTACCTCGTATTATACCCTTTTGTAATTTTCTTTGTCACTAAAGTTATTTCATAATTGTTGCAGGAGGAATAGCAGCGTCCCACCTCCAAGTAGCGCAAGTCCCCGTGATCAGCAACGCAGACTGCGAGAGAGCCTACAGTGCCTACCTCACCGAAAAGTCGCGGGTTTACTTCTCGACGCGGACACTCTGCGCGGGCTATATGCAGGGAGGGATTGATTCGTGTGACGGGGACAGTGGTGGACCTCTTATGCAGACTTTGGTGAGTCCAACGAGTCCAACCTCTTTGGCGTAACGAACTTGAAATGTCAGAGTAGCAAAACTAGCGCTATCTCATTTTAGTTGTCACACCTTATTAAGATGTTCTGTATAACTAGTAATAGGGTATTACCTTCGATCAAAAATAAGGAGGCCGGCGAAGCCGGAAATTTTTGATCGAAGGGTATTACAATCATTTTTTGAAAAGGGTCTCAATTAGGAAAAAAAAATTCAATCGATAAGTGCCCCAAAACTCATTTTCAAGTTGCGCGCGTAACTTGACGAAAACGCTAAACGCAGTGGACGCCATATTTGTTACTCTGTGTACAGTCAGCTTCAAAGTAAAGTATCCACCCCGTTTTAAAACATTAACCGAAAGGGGTACCCCTTTCTCTGACGCTTACCTTACTAACACGAACATGTGCATAAATTTTCTCCATAATATATTTTTGATGAAATTAATTTGAAACGTCATTATTTCAGCATTCTGTGCACTCAGTCTCACTTACACTTTATATTCGAGAAGTGTAAATGCTACTTGGTAGTAACTTGTCTATATTAGTAGCAATTCTATTTTATTTTCCGACTTTTATTGATATGGATCAGTTGTGTTATCTATGGATCGATTGCATGCAACAGTCTGCAGTTAGCTCAATTCTTTAAATTGTAAATAGTACTTACTTTTAATTTGTATTTATTATTTTATTATACTTATTTTTTTTGGTTAATAGGGAATTCTTTGTTCATGTAAAAAATGTTTGTCTGCTAAACCATGAATCTCCGTATTTCAGCACGACGGCAACTACAGGACGTATTTCTACGTCATCGGCGTTGTTTCGGTCGGGCGTAAGTGTGCTGAAGCAAATGCTCCCGGAGTCTACGCGCGGGTCACGAACTACATGCCCTGGATACAGGAGAAACTACTCGGTACTAACAGCTGATGATGATGACGACTGGCGCGATAGTCCATCCATTATAAGAAATTTTGGCGTAGAATTTTACCTCTACCGAAAACGTGGCTTTTGAACTATAGTAATTACCTCATTACTGATGTAAGAGGGTTAACTACGAACCATATTTGTGTTGGAAGAACCACTGGTTACATCCGTTATGAATTCGTCAAACTATGACAGTTTCTATAGTAATACAGTACTTACCTATTACAGTTACCTTATTAGTTAAAATGCTTACATTTGTGAAGACAGTAATTTATGTTCACAATATTTTTAAGTTACGAGTAGGTAGTATTTTTGAGCACTAGTGTGCGTCCTGTTTTTCAGAGTCCTGAGGGGTGGAGGCGACCTATTTAAGTCATCCCCATTCACAGCTAAACCGGTTAAGGCCTTTACTGTCCCGTCTCAAAAATCCACCCTGCTTAAATGTGGATTCCTTAAGAGAGTTTCTCACTTACGGAGGCGTCAAACCGAACTTAGGTTCAGGATTTGTCCAGCTATATCGTCGCAGAGCTTTGTGGACGCCCCCGTGTGTGAAAGACTCTCCCATAGAAACCTCGTATATATCTACATGGATTGGTTGATTTTTGAGACGGGACTGTAAGGGCAGGTACCTTGACCGGTTTAGCTGTGAATAGGGATGAAAATTTCTCAAAAAAATATGGATAGCATCCTAAGACCATTTTCCGGTAGCTTGCCTTTACTGTCCCGTCTCAAAAATCCACAGTTGATTACGTTAGCGCAATTGAGTTGCACAAAAGGGAACTCGCGGTTTTTCGGGACAATTACATATCCCTGGGGTGTGAAATTCTTTTAGGACCACCTCGGGATCATTCTCCAAATCGACAAACATGTATAAAAAATACAGGGTTATTGGTAAATTAATGACAATATGTGAACTGCAGGTCCTGCCCATCAACACAAACACGTTCGTGAAGACGCCAAGTCTAAATTCTAGAAAAAAATATAAGTCACCTCTGATACTAAATGAAAAAACATCTTTGTCTGGAACCCAACGAGTTACTTAAGACCGATCTTTCACTCTCATTATCTTCTGTTAATTCAGGGCAGAGCTATTTTTAAGTTGAGTTTCAAATAAAACCTCTCTAACGAACGATTTATTGAGGGGGATACCCATTACCAATACCAAAATTAAGAATTAAGAAGGCGTCTTCACAAACGATGATGGGCTGAACCTGCAGTTCACGTATTTTCACTAATTTAACCCTGTATACAGCCGAACATAGAACCTCCCCCGCTTTTGTTTTTTCATTTTGCCGGTTAAGAAGAAAGCAATCCTCCGAGACGTGAAAGTCGGTACTGGACATTCTGTATGATATTGTCGGATATGTCCTATCATATGTCCAAAGCCAGCGGACGTTCAAAAATTTACTCTGCCGGTTTTCTCATAAGCATTTTTAATTACGTCCTTACTACTAGTTGTATTAAGAGATTTGCGTGTTTTAAATGTTCTTAATTTAGTTTTTAAGGTAAATAAATAAGTTATTTGTATATTTTGTGTTTATTATACTTTTGTATTACGAAGTTCAAATCAACAATAACAGAAAACCAAAAAAATAGTATTATTTTTTGTTCGTTCATAGTAATGACTTCAACGCGCTCGCCAGTTCCTAATTTTTGAAAGGTTATTTTAAAGTGCGTATTGTTGAAGGTTTTTTCAACAAAACCATTATCAGTGACTCAATTTTGAACTTGAAAAGCTAAGACCACTATTATTAAATGAATATTCGATGAATCATAGCAGATATTCGAGAAAGCTTACCGAAACCTTGCCATATCAAAGTTCACAGAAATCCTACAAAAATATTTTAAGCTAATAATTGCACACGCGCAGCGGAAATCGTTCAAATTTGAGTTCGTTAACGAACGAGAATCTAATGAAATGAAAACTTTCAAAGCCAAATGATGTTTCGACCTCCTGCGATATCCTCCGATGATGAAATCCAGTGTCGTAAAAAAATTGGCCACCAATATTATTTAAGTTTTGTTGTTGTTTACAATAAATATCTATAATTTTAGAACCGATAATATTCTTAGTAGGTTTTATAGCGCATCTGCTTCCTCATTTGAAAAAAAAGCAGAACATTGTTTTTACTTTACGCGCGATTTTACATATAGTTTATTAGAACAATCTAAGAACTCTATCCACATAAATATTATTTGCACTATAATTAGAATGTAGGTACGTTGTACCTTTGCAATATTTACTATGTAATTCGCTGTACGCATAAAAATTTGGGACTTTTTGTGCACACACGGCCACGGGCAAATCCTAGTGATGTGAACTGTGACCAGACAGTTAATAACTTTACAGATGTGAAACTAACAAGTCATGGGCCAGACAGCAGGAAGAAGCGCTTACGTGAGCGGGAAACAATTTCTATATCCCAAATTGTTTATGACATAGATGGGACTTGAACCCACAAACTTGCAATCAGGAATGCTCTAACAAATTACGGTACCTACCAGGTCAAGTTTCTGTCTAGTTAAAAATCTGGACAAAAGCGCCAAAAGTCCAATTATGTTCCTTAAATTGTGAGTAAGTTATAAAAACAAAAAACCAGTTAGGTGTATTTTAGATAAGTGTTTTCAAAAATTGTCTCTTTTTAAAATTCTTGCAGAAATGTATTGATCTAACGGTATATAAAATTTAAACTTACTACTTAATTAAAATATTAAAGGTATTTATTTAAGATTTAAAACGATTTTTGGTTGAAAAATGTGTAGGCACAATTAAGTAAGTTTTCATTAAGCTGATAGGATTATTGTTGGGAAACTCCCATCACGTTTTGCTCACTGCGTGTACGAAAAGTACCTAGTACACGTAGTAAAGTAGGTACCTAATCTAAAACCTACTGCAATGAAACCTCAGGTACATTTTAACAGCGTAAAATCATCATTTCAGCCAGTTTCCACCCCCTGCTGGGCATAATTTGTCTTTGCGTCCAGAGGAAGCGAGCGAGCAGAAATGATAATAATAATCGAAACTAATCTCGCTTTCATAGGAGTTTCGCATCCATGCTATAAACTGCATCACCATTGTCCATGACGTAAGCGGATCACCTCGAGCCACAGAATAACAAACAGTCACAGAGACAGACTCGACGAGAACTAAACTTGTATAAATCAGTTAATGGTCAAATCTCCGATTCAATCGGCCAGCCTCGCAAGGCATGAGTTTACATCATTATAATTATGAATTTTATGTAGAAAAAAACACTGTTGTATATAAAAAATATATTGAAAAACTGGTTTTGAGCAGTCGGTTTTTAAAGTCGGCGGTGAACGATCGTGAGTGAAGATGTCGAAGGGATTATTTGTTTTGTGTTTGTGTTTGAGTGTGCAGTTCGGCGATTCGCAGTTTGGTAAGTTATTTTTAAATAGCCATATGTATTTTACTATAAAAACTATCGTAGTTTGACGAATTCATTAAGGATGTTAGCTATACGTATATGTAGCTTCTGCAATCCTTTTAGTTCTTTTCTACTTAATTTTAATAACTGGAAAGTAGGTAGGTGCTTACTTGATGGAAAGGATAGAAACAAAAAACTGACACAAAAAAACTCTAATCTGGTGAAGTTAAAGCAGCCTTTTGAAGCTATAGAATCTACAGAGTTTTGAATACATATTTATATGACTAAAAATTGCAACTCATAGAGATAAATTACAGCTATTAAATCTCAGTAAAAAATAAAAGTATTTAAAATCTACAATATCTGAAAGCGAAATTGAAAAATTGCAGTAACCTATTGACATGCTATAATTTGAAATGAAACTCAGTTTTTAATGCGACCTAGATACCTATGTAGGTATGTCTATCTATGTACCTACTTGTTATCAAATGATTACAAATATTTACCTTCTTATTTAAGTTAATTCGCTTAAATTAATAATAAACAATCTTTACTTGATCATGTTCTTGAAAGATAAAGATGATTATTCAAATGTACGAGATATAATTTTTATATAAAACACAGTGTTTTTTTCTATATAAAATTCATAATAATGAGGTAAACTCATGCGACGCTGGCCGAATGACAAGTACTTACGAAAAGAACAATAAACTTTTATAAAACCGCATGCGTTGTGGTTCAAACAAATGAATTAACTACATGGTCTTCAAAAGGAGGATGTTTGGCTTTATAGTCTGTTTTTGAAATGTAATGTTTGCTGATTTCTATGTCAATTGTAGAGCGATTTTAATGATTATTTTGCTATCGTGATTACTTGAGATGGTCCCATAAAATAATTTCCGAATGTTTCGATCGCAAACCATAAAAAAAACAGTGTTAACATTCAGGCACCGCGGAAGTTTTCCACGACAGGGGAAATAGAATAGATTCATTTAATACCATACCTGACCCAAACTAGCGCCGCCACCTACTTGATCTTAGTATTCCGTTAAACAAAGGAAATTTCAAAAATTCATCGCACAGTTTGTGATATCCATTAAAAGTTTTTGTGTAATGCCTCTGTAATAGTTTTATTCTATTTTGTTTAGGCAGTGAATCGAAAATAGATTTTAGTGGCCACCAAGGGCAACTCAACTTATATCTTAAAAGCCATACAAAACTAATTTCTGGCGTAAAGCTTAAAATGATGATTTGGCATATAAGTCTTATTTTTAAGCCCTACTTCATTGTCTACCCCCTTCCTCCAATAATCAGCGCCGGCTTCCTCCCGTCAATTTACTCCAGTTTAGACTTTTTTCCTTTATTTTAGATTTTTCCTCCTCTTCGTCATTAAATTTATCATTAATAGAATGTAGCACCCCAAACTAAAGTTATACGCATAATAACATCATTACACGTTGTCGCAATAATAATTTTCGTGTAATTTTTATATTTTACGAGCGACCCGCCCCGGCATTGCACGGGTAGATTCTATCGCATATGTTCGTCGGATTACGTAGGATTCTAATGGTGAAAGAATTTTTCAAGGCTTAGTTGTTTCGGAGCCTATTCAATTCAAACAAGCAAACAAAAAAACAAATCTTTTTTCTTTATTATGTTAGAAGTTAAGTTACTTTAAAGGAATTTCAACTATGGACCGTAGAGTACGTTTATTATGATCTATAACTGTTCTAAGTTATCTGAAATAATACAAGACAATACAATACAGAACACTTTATTGTACACCAGAAAAAGAACATTACAAAAAGACATTACATATCACAAGTACAATGGGCGGCCTTATCGCTTAGAAGCGATCTCTTCCAGGCAACCTTTGGATGGAAAGAATTTTGTGAATTTAAGAAAGGCAGGGGGTGTACTAAAAGGGGGTGAAATAAATGATTTATTATTATTAATCACATTTTACTGACTAGCTTAGACCTATGTTTGAAAACATGCCGTTCTTTTGAAATAATAAATAAAGTATTTGAATTTCAATTAATAACCATGGATTAGGAAGGGCATCATACAGAGAACCTTAGCGGCCAATTTTCAGCTTGCCTACAAATACTATTAAATAGTATAGTATGAAAAAAAAATTATAGTCATGGTGAATTTTTGGGCACATTGCAAGGGCATATTATGTCCATACAATATTATTTACAGTAGCAATTATTGCATGTCCGGAAGCCATTTTAAGAATCACTTAATTACTTTCCTTGGTTGTTTTTCCATTAGCCAGCCCTGCCCACAATTAGTAACCGTGTAAACCTCTTGTATGCAAATCTTGTATGTACCTTCACTTTATAATGTACCTATACCATTGACCTGATCTGTGTCTATACCTATTATTTATTAGGTATACCTACAGTTTACTATGTATAACTACTAATTACTAGGTATACCTACTATTTGCTAATATACCAACAGTTTACTAGGTTAGCTCCTTGATAGCCAAGGGGAAACTAGTGTAAGTTAGATCACGTAGAAACCGGCCATATATAATAAGTTTCATAATGCTTAAGAATTTATCCATGTTAGGATAATATATGAGCTGATAAAAAGTAGTCTATGTTTTAATCCACGCCTAGAAACTACCTCTATGCAAAATTTCGGCTCGATCCGTTCGGTTGTTTTGGCGTGATGATTTACAAACATCTAAACATATTCGCATTTATAATATTAGTGTGATGCTTAAACAAGCAGAACATGTCATGTAGAGCAAGTATGTGGTTAACATAAAAATAAACCAACTTATTTTTAAGAGCACAGTACTAGACTAGCCCAGTTTCCTCTAAGTACCTACGATAAAATGTAAACCTGTGGGTCATCTCGATATGGGGCCAGATAATAACGTCAACGAATCGAAGCGAAGGTCTTTCCCTTGAACACATCGGGACAGGATAAACCGATAGAATACCTATTTATATAAATATATATTTGATATATGATAGACCGCTACAATATCGTCGGTCGGTTCATCGAGTAGAAAGGTCTCCCAACTCTCCGTTTCGCGTTGCCACCTAGTATTGACGATGCTCTTTTTGGCCTATCCTGTGTCACTGACCTCACACATGACATTGAAATCTGTCCGAGGCTCCATTTACCTCAATAAACGGTGGTCGGATCCCTTATCATAAATACTATAAAAGCTTAGAGCAATTTGCATGAAAAGTATGTAGTGGTTTATTCGTCCGCTAGAGGTTAATGATGCTGGTTGAAATGTAGAGCTATTGCAATAACATCCATTTTTGAAAAGTATCTCAATTAAGTTCTATAGTGCTAATGAACCACGCACAACATTTTTATTCAATTGAAGTGCCCTAAAATTTAATTTCAAATTTAAATTTTCAACTTGCGCGCGTAACTTGTCGAAAACGCTGGAGAGCTAAGAGGGTTCAGAGCGAACCGTTTAGGTCAAGCTGTTTTACGATATCGGAGTGTATAAATACGATCCAAAACAGCAGTACATCCACTTTTTTGTATCGGCAGCTCTCATCTACCCAGACGGAGAGCAATATGGAACACAAAGCAATCTGTCTTAGGGTCCTACTTTATTACGGCAAAAGTTTGTGAGCAGTTTTTCAGTATTAATTTATTTCTAGAGAGATGGAAGGAAAGAAGGCGTATTTGGACAAAGTTAAAATACCACCGGCGCTATAGTCCGTAAGAGGTCCCAAAGATTTTCGGTTGAACCGACAAAGGGTTTCGTGGCTTAGTTGGTTAGAGCACACCCGTACTAAGGGTGGGGCGCGGGTTCGAGTCCCGCCGAAACCGGAAATTTTATTTTATATTTTATTTAACTTATTTCATTTCTTAAAGTTAAAATGTTCGAGGTTCGGATTAACAAAATATAGGTTGGTTACTTTGTATCTTGTTTAAAGGTATACGAAGCCGGGGCAGAAGATGGTACCTTCATTATAATTTTATATGCGAAATAAATATTTCATACCATTTTAAAAAAGAAATTATAAAATGATAAAAATACCAATGATAACGATGATGAATCAAAAATAAGTGCGAAGCCCGGCAAGCACTGGTAAAGCCCCCAGTCCACTACTTCATTATTTGATCTGCAAATTGACGCTGTGTGAGTGAGCCAATTTTACAAGCGAACATAACAGACGGCTTTTTATAAATATAATGCCCAGTTCCGTCATGGTAACTAGGTATTTTGGATAATTTAGGTATTTTGATGTAATTTTAGGTACTGAAACGCATGAAAAGTTGGAAAAGTCACGAAATATCACGAGGAGGAAGGGGAGTGTAGTGAGATAGATATAAAGGGTATTTTTTTTTTTGTGAACGCTAAAACTATGTATCAAGAGGGAGGAGGGGGTTATATTGCCAAGTTGCTGAAAATACCACGTGATTCAGGGACGCATGCAAGTAAAGGCTGCAAAGTCCCATTAGGTAGAGCTTTATTTGAAGATGCTTCAGGTATGATATGTATGATGTCGGCTATCTATGGAAGATAGCTTACCGATATATTTAGTAGGTAAGTAAGTACTTACTTAAAGGATGGTTGCTTGATATTATGAGAACGACATGGGACTAATGTTGCCATAGCCATCTGAGCATCAATAACGTTATTACAGTCCGATCAAACATTAAGAGACAATAAAAAAAGAAATATTACGATCGAAGTTAGAAAAAAAACAGGTACATAGAGAGCTCTGGTATATCCGATGGTAGAAGGATTTTAGGTATACCTACCTATGCCATTAAATATAGCCAACAATGCCAAGAATGGACACTCTGAGGTCAATGACTTTCCCTGTAAACTGGTTGATTCTTTTCACAACTTTAATACAATATTGCCGGCGAGGCCAAACGATCACGAAGGCAAATAATTCATGTGTAAATATTACGCGAAGGTGCGATATTAACTCGACCATCGGTTTTGTAAAATGATGCTGATGCTGGATAGTTTTAAAATTAGTTCCCAAAACATTTTGATTTCGGCGGGTCTTGAACCCGCCCCTACTCTCAGTACGGGTGTGCTCTAACCAACTAAGCCACGAAATCACATCCTACTGACTCGAAAATCTCTGGGAATTCTTACGGACTATAACGCCGGTAGCGCGAAATCGTCATTTTTTGGGAACTTATTTCATTTCTTAGAGATGCCCAGAGTGCGGAAAATACTTAACAAAAAACCTTGGATAGTTTTTGAAAATATTTTTACTCTAAGCAGGTATTTATGTAGCTAAGTATAATTTGAAATCTCATAGCGTTCTTGATTGCAGGTTTCTTCAGCCAACCAGAACGGCAACCATTAAACTTTGGCAATATTCGACAAACAATCGGCAGTTTCCTTCGCCCGAACCGCAACCGGCAACCAGTTGTCAATGAAAATGGCCGACCAGAAAACGATTACAGCCAAAGACCTGTTTCATTCCCCAACTCGAATCCTAACGAAGCACCTAATTATGGCCAGGGAAACCAACAATACGATCAGGGGAACCAACAAAATAACCAGGGAAACCAACAATATGATCAGGGGAACCAACAATATGACCAAGGCAACCAGGGGAACAATCAAGGCCAAAACGACCAGGTTTACACGCAGTCACCGTTCCCGGACCAATCAGGACAAGACTACCAGCCTGGCCAGGGTCCAGTGAATGTGGTGGATAATTCTCAATACCAGGATAATCAAGGTTCTCAGCAACCAGGACAGGGGAATGTTAACTTTGTCAACAATGATGGATCAAATGCAGGTAATGAAAGCTTTAATCATAAATTTCAAAAATTTGTAGTGGTTTCTTGCACAACCCCTAAAATAACAAAATACTGAATCACAAATTTTAGATTAGGTATCTATCAAATTTTTCATAGTTCAGTCACTGAGTGTTCAAAAGAAGGCTGGAAAGGTCGGGTTATTACCATCTCATCATATGATCAGATTGTGGTTACATCTGATCAAACAAGAAGTTCCCAACGGATCAATGATTCGATGCAACTGCTTTTATTAATTAAATTTTGTGCCAACGGATCTTAGTTTATATTTTGTCGATTTCTCCGTCAATATATAAACCGATTTCAAATTAAAAATGATCTCGAGTTGGTCCCATAAATTTTATTCCCGAGGGACTAATCCCTCCTTTGGTATAAATAAGATATTTTGGCGTGTTTTAAAAGACTATACTAATTCCTGAATGCTGATAAAATACCGCCCGCTGACAGACGGATGGATAAATTGACAGGAGGCTTAGTAAAAGGATTTAGGTTGGGACCCTTTGCGTACAAAACCCTAACAAAATCATCAGTCCAGGATCGGTCGTCCTTCGTTATAGTCCCCAGAGGTTTTCGGCGATCCGCCATCCGTCCACTTTGGTAGACGTGTTGTGTATGCCCGTTGCTATGGAAACCAATTTTAGTCACAAAAAGAGTCTTTAAAATACCTACTCCACCAGCATAGAGTTATTATAGTTTAGTACTATAATAACTCTATGGTCGGAGCAGAAACTTTGACTTTAAAACTTTGTTTGGATTTGGACTAGTTATGAGATAACTATTTCCTTACTAAAATAAAAACTAAAAATAAGATCTTCTTTGTGCCCTAGGACCTATAGGACTCATGTTGCTCAATATGTTTGCCGCCAACAAAGTTCCGAAGTCAAACCTTCTGCTTTCGAACTTACCATCCACAATCCTTCGTTGACTGGACTATCATTAGATAACTTAGATACCGCTAATCTAGGTATGAAAACTGAAGGAAGATACATCCACAAATGGTAACGATACATAAAACCATTAAAGAAAGAAATACCTTTGCGTTTATCTCACCCAAAAGTGGTGTTAATTTCATGGAAAGTGTCAGTCGATTGTTGAGAGCGTTCTCGACCAATCAGCTCAACCATAGAGAAACTAGACGCTGAAACAAGCTATATTTTCCTCGCAGGCTCTTACGATGGTCCCAACGATAGCGTGAACTTCGACTCGCAGCCGGTTACCCCGGTCCAGACCACAACACCGGTGACAGAGTCCCGGAATAACTTCAACTATGAACCAGTTCCGCAGTTCCGTAAGTATTATTAAGAGATATCATGAGAGCTATACTCTGCTAAACTGAGATATGCGAGAGTTTTGATAAAAATACAGGCCACTGCTGTAAGAAAAGGGATCTGATGATTTGGCAATTTTGACAAAATTGTCTCGCGACAAACGCTTGGGATCTTGGGAACAAATCCTCTACATACTATCTAATACAGAATTAATAGTTTGGATACGTTGCCAGCGATGCCACCGTGGCCTCCGGTGCGGAAGGAAACCTCCGAAGAACAAAAGCGCAGAAAGTATTAGGAATTACGTGCTTAATTTTATCGAAAAGATAATTTAAAAATATGGAATACCTACATGATTTCCAACATGTATGTAATGTAGCAAATAAACACGAACCGAATTCTGCGGGTTGCTATTAGTGCTGGTTTTTAATACGAAGGTACAGAGAATGCCAGAAATATCTCGCTGAGAACACCTCTTTCCAATTAAAAACTATTTTTTACACCTCTAACATTTATCTTTTTCGTACTAATTGCAAATTATACTGGTTTAAAAATTAACCGTGAAGATCTACGTTGATTGCTCGCGTCGACACGTGTACGGTTTATAGAAATAAAATATGGAAATATAAAATAAGGAATGTGATAATAGGCAGGGCTGGAAACTTTAGGACAGGATACTTACGGAAGATGCTGTGCATGCAGTCTTTACGGAATAGTGGCCCAGAGATACTCAAGAGTCAAGAACATACCATCTGCCCAGTGGTAAAACCATATCGTCAATTGATGACCTCTGTGGCGCGGTGGGCGAAGGTCCTCATGCGACGCAGGAGGTCGCGGGTTCGATTCTCGCCTCGGGGCAAATGTTTCTACGATCTGCAGATCTATGTTTAGTAAAAATTATCTATCTATGTATTGTATGTATATTAGTTAACTAGAACTCATAATATTAGCTCTGTTACTATAACACATCTTGATAAAAATAAAATCATCTCAAGTTTAAATGAACAACCAGTTATAAGGTGGATGCTATATAGTCGATTTATAGAATAACATAGACAGTGATGTATGAATTATCCAGCATTATTTAATTATTTATTTATAATTATTATTGATAAACAATAAAGAAATCAATATTATATAAAAAAACAATAAAATAATCGATACATAAAAGAAAGAATTATAAGCTATCCAGAATACTGAAGGAATTGTTCTGACGGGACTGAAAAACAGCTTTCTTCATCCAATAAGTTGAGCAGAGCACTGAGTCTTATCGCTTGGCAAGTGGATCGCAGCCAAGAACTGGTTAACGAGATTAAATTTTAAATGTCAGTGAATATTAGGTTTGATAGCGTAATTTCCATAATAAACCGACTCGTAAATCAGTGGTTTATAGGTACACAATAATTATTCTGCGAGGTCAAAATGTGGTCACTTCAAAGTTGTTTAGCTAAAGTCACACCAAAATGAACGCTAACGAATATTTCTTAAGTTTGGAATTGATTTTAACAATCAGATAATTCTGTTTCGAGAACGAGATGCAAGTATAATTGATGATTAAACGAACTTACCAAGTGAAGTTCAATCATAATTATACGAAGCATCTCGTTCGAAGAGCAAAGTGCCATTAAATCCAGATCTAGAGAAGCAGTCAAGAATAGTGTAGCAAAAGGTACTAAAACGATACTAAAAAAGGATGATGCTCTTTTCTGTGTAAACTCACGTTTTTTTCTGCATTTACTCTAAATAGGTACCTAAACCTACATGGCAAAGAAAAATCGACAAACCATTTGCCAATTTGTTGTGCATTATCTTGCTCTACTTTGCTTGCGGCTAGATGATGCTGTGGGAATTGTCTAGCAGTTTTTTATTTATCACGCACACTTTCATGATAGAATCTTGAAATTAACTGATAACATTTCCTATTTCGTCTAATTCCTTTTTATATAGGCCAATATTCGTTTCTAGAAGCCACTTTTAAGCTTCGAATGTAACTAAGTCCGTATTCCAGGTGAGATCTGCACAACAGTGAACGGCGGTGTCGGTTCCTGCATCAACCTGTACTCCTGTCAGCCTTTCTTGAAGGTGGTTCAGGAGTCAAAGACCAATCCTGCTGCAGTCAGGATGCTGCGGCAGGCACATTGTGGCTTTGAGGGCAGCAATCCAAAGGTAGGGTAGCAATCCTATGCTCAGTCATAGATTGCTTGCTTGAGTGTTGTTTATGCCATAGAAAATCGTTAATCAAGCATAGATCGATGAGTGAGCTTTTAAAATACGGGCCTTAGACCCGTATTGTCTAATTTTTGTCTTTGCCTCTCAATACAGGCAAAGACAAAAATTAGAGTGGTGCTTGAGTGACGATTATCTATAGGTAGCTTTTTTGCTATTGTTTATAGAATGATCATAAGGTGGTCCCATAAGTTTTTTCTTTCCGAAGAATTAGTATTTCTCCCCATGTCGATAATGGAATCGAAATAGTTTTTAGTTTTTAACCGACTTCAAGAAGGAGTTCTATATTCGGCTGTATGTATTTTTTTTTCAATACTCAATAACGTTTATTTCTTTAGGCTTACAAAATTAAAGTGTTTATCCGGTGAAACTTCAAAAACACCATTATTCTTTTCAAAAATCACGACTTATTGTTGTACAATTATGATCTTCGCCAATTCTCAAAAGATTTTGCTGATATCTTTGTCAATTCTTAATAGATTTGGATTATTCTTTCGTGGTTGTCTAAAAGTTCATTTGAAGGTGGTCCCACAAAAGTAAGATTCTTGAGGAATTTATATATGCGTCGTAAATTTATCTAAAACAAAATCATATGTAAATTTTCACAATAAACGAAATGTTTTCCATGGCAACAGACGTAAACAAGACTCTTACAAAGTTGACGGATGGCGGATCGCCAAAAACGAATGACGGCCGATCCAGGATTTTGTCAGGGTTTTGTACGCAAAGAACCCAACATTGCCTATTACTAAGCCTCTTGTCTGTCTGTCTGTCCGTCTGTCTGTCAGCGGGCTGCATTATTACATTATTCAGAAATTTCAATTTAAGTCGGTTTGTTTTTTAAAACACGCCAAATAATTTGAATTATTGTTATTTACAATTATGCTCCCCAGGTGTGCTGCCCCCTGCCAGGCTTGCCTATCGCCCCCGAGCTGATCACAAACGCCCCAACGATCCCCCCTACTGCACCACCTACTCAGGCACCCACTGAGCCCCCTACTCAGGCCCCTACAGCGGCCCCCAAGACCGTCGTCGGGGACTTCCTGACCAGTCTGCCAACCCCGCCTGTGTGTGGAACTAGTAATACCACGCTAAGCAGGGTGGTGGGCGGAATTCCGGCTAAACTTGGTAAGCAGAAACAAAACACAATATTTTTATCAATAAAAAAAAACAAAACACAAGGACGTTCTATGTTCGACTGATTGTAACTTTATTTTTTAATTATGTTCGTCGATTTCTTCCTCAATTATGGACCGATTTGCAAAATTATTTCGCTGTTGTATGATAAATATGTATAGACGAAGAACATGTTTGAGACGGTTTACTTATCACATGAAATCATGATATTATATGTAAAAAGAACATTTACAAGATTTAACCCGACTACGCAAAAAGGATGAAGTCACTAATTTTGACAGAGACAACAAATATGCAGAACAAGTTCCCGAAACTACCAAAATATTGTTTGGTGCACCAAATTTGCGCTATCGCATCGTTATTAAACGGTCGTACGGTGACCTTTCACAGACTAATATCACTAACAGTGCTAATATTTAGCATTATGCTGACCTCTAGAGTCACTTCATCGCATTCAGTGTCAGGGCTTCGTGGGCACAAATATTCTACATACTCCTAACCGAGAAGTAAATTTAACTTGTGTTCTAAGCCTTCGGCCTTTCTGCCTGTCTGTCTGTCTGACCGTCTGTCAGCGGGCTGTATTTTATCAGTAGTCAGGAATTTGAGGTCCATTTATAGTTTATAAAACACGCCAAATAATTTAGTAAAACACTTAAACTTTCTTTACAAATAGATTTTTTGAACAGGAGCGTTCCCCTGGATGGCCCTGTTGGGCTACCGACGTGGCGACGACACTAGGTGGCTCTGTGGAGGCTCCCTCATCTCGTCCCGACACGTCTTGACCGCGGCGCATTGCATACACAACCACGAAAAGGACCTGTAAGTACCTTACACATTTTCATCATCACTGATCTCTTTTTCATCTCTACATCCTCTGACTAAGGATGTTTCCTTAAAGGGACTCCCGTGCTCTATACCCTAAAAACCCCTTTGGAGCGCAGCTAGTATAATGTCTGTGAAAAATCCTTAACTCTAATTCCTCAGTAGCTATGTGATTATGGTATTATATAATCTTTACTATATTGTCTCAATAAATGAACCATCCTTTAAAGGATGTATCTGTGTCATCTTGTTTAAGTATAGTGTCTGACGAGGGAGCTGTTGGGTATGAACTTACTTAACCGGGGCTCTATTTTCACTATCAACTTCAACTTCTTTTTTTATGGCGCCGCTAGCTTTTCGCCATGACTCGCCAGTGGAAGAGTGTCATAAACATTATCACCATTAATGACTTCTCTGATTGGCTGCAATCGGCTGCACAGCCGGACACTGACAAAAAAAAACACTTCTGTATCCGCTCCCGTTTGTCAGGTTCCTTTGTGATTACACTACTATTACTACTTGACATGTCTATGGTACCTATGTCTCTACGATTCCGACATTCTCATGACATAACTAACGTAGTGGTTTTATTCTCTTTGGACAAAACCAAGGACGCCGCGTCACCTATTTATCGGAAATCAACATACCGAATAAGGAAAGCACTAATGACCTTACTACCGAATAGTATTGACCACTGACACATAGGTACATACATATTAATGAATATTTATTACGCACAATACAACCAAGGTTCCTGAGGAATTAAACATATTATGAAGTCGTTTTGCGGAAATCAGCGGAAGTCTAGGATTCGGAGAAAAGCAGCAGGGTGGTTCGTCGCGGGTTGGCGCGAGATAACTTTTTTGTGGTTTTAAATTTTTTCTGCGTTCCACATGCAATAAAACTAGTGAAAAAGTAATTTGCCACAAATCGTAACCATTTTCTATGAACACAGAATCAAGTTTGATTAAGTTGCATTTTGAGGCATTTGGGATAATGTAGATATTTAGCACAAAATTCTGTATTTTCCCCAAAATGTTTTTGTTGTTGCTGTGTTTTTTTGTGTTTGTTTTTTTTATTAGCCAAGTATCTACTTACTTACTAATTTTTTTATAGTCTGTGTGTTGTAAGTAGGTAGGTACCTAAATTTAAGAAATGCTATTGTATTCCTACATACCTATTGTACCTATTTTTGATTTTTTGTTATGTACTGTCTGTGTTTGTGAACCAAAAAAATATCTATCTATTTCCATCTCTAGTATTAGTAGGTACCCATGGTTCGAATCCAATCTTTACTTTTTTAAAACATAAACCCTTTTTACGACGCATGCACTATCACGTGTTAAATAATGGGTTTATGCATATTTCTGTCAACGATTTATTTATTTATCACAAATGCACGTAAGCACAGTATATTTCCTAGTTATTTACACCATTACAATATCATTATGGTGTCATATTTAATCTTCCTGCCATTAAAATGATTTAGAACTATCATCACCGACCATCATCGCAAAATTGCATCCCCGGGGCTTCGGCTTTACTATCATAAAAAATAAAATATACATAAATAAATAAAATTGGCCTTTATTTCTCTACTAACTTCATATGTATCTATTTTTAAACTGAATTAATGATTATGTATATAAAAATAATAGATAAGTTAGTAAGGAATATTTTATCGCATCAAATACCTACACGTTGAGTAAGGTACTTAGATGTTGAATGTTAATAAAGGAAACAAAGTATTTCTACCGGTACGGCTTGAAACATTTTTGCACAATGCCAAATAAGAAGTTATATCAATGAACATTATAAATGAAAATAAAATAATATGAAACCTAGTTGCTATTTATTTTTGGCAAATTAATTTAGCTAGGTAGGTACGCTTTCAATAAACTGCATTTCAAAATGCTTGACATAATATTATGTTGTAAACCTTTAAAGTTAATGGTACTCAAGGGCAGACTAAGGTAAACGACATTACATAATCAGTTTGATGCTACGTACTTATTTATACTGCTGTAGGTACCATAACCGGTTCCGGATGTAAGGTAAACTGAGGTGGCGCATAAGTAAGAGATGGTAGAGTTGCGTTAAATTATTTATTGGTGGTTTTACAGGATCTTGGAACACTATATTTTTACAGAGGATTCTTTTAATTTTTTTATTAATTCACGGATGACTGTAGGTTACCGCTGCCCGTGACTTTAATACAATACAATAGTTTACGGTCTGTGGAAAACTACTTTTCCGCTTGTTATTTTTAGGAGGCAGAAAGTATGTGTCGGAGTCCTGAGAGACAAGAGAGACCCTAATGGTCGATTCACACATATCAGTGAAGCCACAGTCCCGGCCATCGTGTCCGTACAATGCTAGGATGCGTTCAAAGAGAATGTATGCAAACATAGTAATACTGATACTGAACTGAGCGGACACGTTGCCGGAACTGAGACTGCACTGATAGGTGTGAATCGTCCTTTATTCAGTTCCATTCAATTCCTAACTCTTCAGAGAGAACCTAATTCCGATTCAATTAGAATATCCCTGCAGGACTCTGTGCAACCATAATATTAGGATTTGTTTAGTAGTTTTGGCGTTAAAGAGTAACAAACATCCATACAAACTCTCGACTCTATACCTAATATTTAGAGCAGTAGGCCGTGATTCTTCCCGCTCTTCCCCTCCTGATGCACTTAACCTTATGCTACGTTGCTAGTAGGTACTTAGTTTGTAGAAGTGAGCACTTTAGCTTACGTAAACTGTGTAACCATTGTTTTTGCAATTAACTCCATAGATAGAACAACTTCATACCTACCTATAATGACAAACATGGTCGTGTATAAATAATAAATAATGCTGTACAATTCACACACCATTATCTAGCCCCAAGCTACGCAGAGCTTGTGTTATGGATACTAGATAACTGATATAGGTACATAATGAAATACACAGCTAGATATTTTTTATTATACATATAAAACGACCAAAACACTTGGAACAAATATCTGTAGCAGATCGTACAAACATTTATCCCGAGGCGGAAATCGAACCTCCTGCGTCACAGGCGGACCTTCGCCCACCGCGCCTCATAGGTCGTCATTATACTATATTATACTACTTCATTCGCTTCCATAGGTACTATGGAAATAGGAAAACAAATGGGCCCGTACTCGTAAAAACGAAATCGAAGTTTCTGTTTCGTTTTCGTGCAAACGCCAATCAGGCAAGTGACGTAAGAGTTGGTTTAGTACGATAACTCCTATGATCTAATCTTTATTACCTCTGATGACTGATTATTTCGATGTTGTTATGCATAATGTGCATTCTAGACGCTGAAGGAATCTCTTAAGAGGAACGTGACGCTGAAGGAATATTTTATGAGGATGGTAGGACGTCATCATTACCCGCTAAATATTCCACTGTTGGAACTTTATGACGTGAGGTGCCGGCTTAGGATTTGTACCACACCAACTCTTCCCACAGGAGTTGTAAGAGGCGAACAGTCATTTGTCTAGGCTTTTCGAATGTTCGTGCGTTTGTGGCTAGGCTTTTCGAATGAGTGTTAAATTAGCTTGTAAGTATAGGTAGATACTTTAATCAGTACACCTGTTTTCAGCTACCTCGTCCGTCTTGGCGAGCTGGACCTGGCCCGCGACGACGAAGGTGCGACGCCGGTGGATATCCTCATCAAGCAACAGATCAAGCACGAGAACTACAACGCACGCGCATTCTCGCACGACATTGCAATCCTGCTGCTGGAGAAGGATGTCCAATTTACTTGTGAGTGGTTTCACCCTGTTTCACCCTATTAAATGAACGTTTGGGAACAAATTACTGCTCAACTGAATTGAGTTGTTTCGCTGAGCAGTGAACAAACTTCGATGCCGTTCTTACCATTTGGTTCGGGAATTGCAATGGCGGGCGGTGCGTGCGCGCGCTAGTCAACAAAAAACACACTGCAATTTTCCCTTGCTTTTTCCCAGATCAGTTAGTTCTTGTGGCTCAGTTTATTTTTGCTGGAACCAGCTGGAACGATACTCACCATTATTTATTTCATGAACAGACTCATAAGATCATGGCTAGATAATGTTGTGAATTGTCCAGCATTATTTATTTATTTTATTCATTTTTTTTATTTATAAGAGACTATGGAAAGTAAGACAACAAACCAAAAGTTTCCCATAAAAAGTTCACCAACGAACGCGTCATCTGGCGTTCTAGCGTAGACGCATAGTTGCCTACCTACCTCTACAAAGCCTGCGCCAGCTAATTCAAATATTAATTATTATTTTGGAAATGTTTTCCAGCTCTGATCAAGCCGATCTGCATACCGACCGCGAGCGAGCTGCGCGCGCGCTCCTATGAAGACTACAATCCGATCATCGCCGGATGGGGTGACACAGAGTTCCGTAAGTTACTGAGACTGAATTCTATCCTCGGCAACTGAATAATGCCTAATTTTCTGGATGATACAGCTTGTCGCACACCTGAAAAGCACCGCACCAACACATCACAAAAATGTGCAAATAAGGGCTAAACCACACTACCGTGGTTCTCCATTTTAACAGATTGATGCTCTTTTGCTCATTTGTCGATGGATCAGTCTGTACAATTTTTCCTCTGTATTTTCGACTAAGGGCAGTTCACACCGAGACGCCACGTGACGCGACGCTTGTTCGATGGATGAACATATTTTTTGTTTCCAGGTGGTCCAGCGGCCACGCACCTGCAAGTCCTCCAACTGCCGGTGGTCAGCAACGACTTCTGCAAGAAAGCCTACTCCGCGTACAAGCAACAGCAGATAGATGAGAAGGTGCTCTGTGCTGGCTTCAAGGAGGGCGGCAAAGATGCCTGCCAGGGGGACAGTGGCGGCCCCCTCATGCAGCCTATTGTAAGCACTCCTATACTCCTGAGAATATCACAAAAGTTATAGACGTAGGCGGGACTTGAACCCGCAACTTCCACTGTATAATATTACATCTATACTAATATATACTTTTTATATATTATACATAATATATGTATAATAAGGTTTGTGAGGTTGTAGGGAGTAATCTCTGGATGTACAGAACCGATTTTGAAAATTCTTTTACCAATAGAAAGCCACGTTATTTGTAAGTATCACAATGTTTTTACAACTCATAAATTATTCTTCGAAAGTTCAAACAAATCCAAGGAGATTTGTTTGCAAGTCCAAGGTTTTATAACAGTCTAAAAGCTGCAGACTGGCTAGACTGTAAAGCGGAGATGTGTGATGATGTTTGTTGAGATAACTGCACTAGCGAGGCACAGCTTACATCTCCGCTCATCTCTTCTTGTCTCCGCTGCGTGACGTCGCCAGCTTCCTAGGCACAGCTCACGTCTCCGCTTTGGTCTTTTTTTGTTTCTTTGTAAACAAATATGATACCTACATCTCCGCTCAGTGTTCTCCACTGAAGCTGAGTGCGACGTTCTATTGGTTATTTAATACACATCTCTTCTCCGCTCAACTCAGCTCAGCTTTCTTGGAGTCTTTCCCTGACTTGGAAATACGTGGTCTCAAAACAACTAGTGGTATCCATTTATGTAAAAAAAACCCATACCTATATCAACCTAATCTAATATGGTCTCTGGCTTGTTGATAGTAGGAATTTAATCTACCTAACATTGTATGTATTTTTAATTCTCCTTTGCTAATAAAACCTACATGCTCTTCCACAGTGGAACCCTCAAGACCGAAGCTCCCCGATGTACCAGATAGGCGTGGTTTCCTTTGGCAAGAAGTGTGCAGAAGTTGGTTTTCCTGGTGTATACTCCAGGGTCACGTACTTCGTGCCTTGGATCGAGGAGAAACTTCTTGGAGCCAGTCAGTGAAAGCCTAATGGTTTCACCGCGCAATACGCGGCCAAATATGCTATGCTCATTATTTAAGGTTTTAGAGATTATTGTTCTTGACTTGTTTTTAACTTTTGTAGGCTTTATTTGGTATTTAGAGAAGCAGTGAAATTTATTTTATTTTGACGATTCCAGTAATAATATTAATATTATGTAAGTCATCATTGGTTTATTTCGATTACGAAAAACAACATTTAGGTAGATAAATACTTACCTTTAATTATAATTAAATATTTATTGTATTTATGTAGGTTGATTAACACGCAATATTTTCCAGCTTTAGTCCTTCTTATTTAAATAGGCAGGTATTTATATAAATTATTTACTTATTTAGTTTGATTTATTTCTTAATATTTGTTTGTAAATACCTATGTTATTTTTAAATAGATTAAAACATTGTCTTGGCAATTAGCTAGCTTTTATCCAAAAATCATGACAAACTCTTAAACAATAAATTTCATAAATTTATTTTTCGCATGTGTTTTTTTACCACAACCCTTCACGTGGAATATGACTTACCTAAACACTAACCAAACTCGATGTAGAATTTTTATAAACAAATCACGACCCAAAACTTACTAAAATAACATAATAATAATTACTAAAATTCAGTTGCTTGGCGTCGAGTTTCAGTTTTAGAGGTATGCAATATTTATTGAAGGAAGGATTGCAAATCGACTAGTAATTTAAATTACGTGTAAAGATGCGGCAACAGAGTGAATTTTAGTTATAGCATGGGCGGTTTGTTTACAAACATTCTACATCGAGTTTGGCTAGTGAATAGATACCCATCTACCTACTTACAAAGAGTAGGTATTGTAGATTCCTTCTATATCTAGCTAGATTCGTAGATAAAGTATAAAAACATTGATAACATTATCACTTCGCGTTGGTGATTCAGTGTATCGATAGCAAAACCGTGAAAAGGACAATGTTGATAAAAACTAGGAAATAAAACATTCTCATGGTTAATTCGTTCATAAATAAATGAAAAATGAATTTAAAAAACAGATCTGTGCTGAAAGAAACTTTATTATTTGTATAGTGTTACAAATAAACTAAGTTAGTGATTTAAAAATGTTTTTGGAAAAGAATCAGGGTAAGTACCCCGTACGTGCTATTTGCGTATCAGTACAAAGGGCTTCTCATACTTATAATCTTCGTTCTTAGGTGCATACCCACATATACTCCAGCCAAATTCGACGTGAAATGTTAGTAAACAAACTACAGCTTAAACACTAATAAAGCTTGCTCAGTTAAAGATCTATGCTTAAGTGATGTTAATGACATCGAGAAGCAGTTGATGACTGAGCAAGCTTTCATAATACGGGTCTAAAATTCACATACTCATGTTGAGTTTCAGAGATAATGTAGAATTAAGCTCTCATGTTATTAAGCCCTTGATTGGGTTCGAATTTGAGATCGATATTTTTTAGATTAGATCGATTTTTTGTTTCATTAAATAATTGCTGAAATAATTTGGTACTGGTAGATAAATTAGAGACGTAATCTTTTTTCAAGAGTTGGCATCTTGATGTTATAAGATGGCAAAGTATACAATAAAGTATATTATATCAAACTCACACGCAACCGTAATGTTCCATATAAAACTTAATAAACAAAGAAAATTTTCAATTAAATAGAGGCTCTGTCGAGACCTGCATATTTGCGCCTCTTGATAAAGTTCCTGAATATCGAGTTGGATATTCTTATCTTTAATTATCATAATTTTTTACTAAAAAAAATAATCCATAATCCAAAGTAAGCCGATAAAATGGAAGATATTGGCACTATGTGTGATCAGAGCATTTCAGTAGTACGATCCCAAATGAGAATTTCTGGCTGGGCCCTCCTCGTAGACTCGCTACGACTTCGAAAGTGTACCACAGTATCACGCATTCTGTTTTACCGCTATTTGACTAGTATAGACCGATGATGATGATGATGAACTTGGTCGCAGAGAAAATAGACCTGTGTGGGCAGTTAGTCAGTGTGACCGGACTCTCTGAACGAGCTCTAAGAGGATATTGTTTGTTTTGCGTTATAAATATTAATGTCCTTGGTGTACGTAAATTGTACCTACTTAATCCTACAGGAAGGCGAGGGTGAAGAAGGTACACTTTACCCAAACCTAAAATTTGATGTTTACACATTTAAGGTTTGAATTACAGTTGAATGTATATTCTTGTAATTATAGTGTTAAGTTTAAAATAAATGTTAACATCGTGCAACTCGATATGATTCCAGTGCTTCACAAAGCATGGCACTTCCTCCGAACTTACATCCTCATTCTGCCGTGCTTCGACCTGTTCCTGCAAGGGTCACTGCTGATCGTCATACTCCTGGAAACCAACGTGCTGCTTTTGCTGAGGAGAAGCAATGTCGCTGGTTATATGCCGGGAGCTATTGAAGGTACCAATATTCTTTACCTCACCAGCACTCATAAGTAATTAACTGGTGAACATGCCTCTCTCAAGAGAGTTAGGCTTATCACCACGCTGCAGGTTGTATGGTGATCGGTATTTTGAAAATATGCATAGGTCATTTATTTATTAATCACAATAATAACATTACACATTATCCAATGCGTTATTTATGGCACATAATTTACACAGTAGAAATCTAATAAATTCTGGTAGAAACTTAAGATACTAAAACAAAAACAGAAATAATAATAATCATATTTAAGGTATGTACCTAATATAAAATAATAACGGAAGGTGAACACGTTAGAAATGGATTTCTATACACTTTCCTGTCCCGCTTAACGCGTGGGAAATGAAATTCCATATAGTTTTCCGTCCTGCTCTTTAGTACGCCTGAAATGACGTACCTCTGTTGTAGTATAAATATTATTTGCATGTACGCTTTATTGTTACTGTGTTATTTTTTGTAACCAAGTCCTGTTCTTTTTCCAGACTGGATGAAAGTAGGGTCGGGTGGCACCGAGTTCTTGCTAGGCCCCCTCCTGGCGTGGTGGGGTCGAGACAAGAGAAACTACGCGCTGTCCACAACCTTAGCTCTGGCAGCTTTCAGCGGCTTTCTGGTCTTGGCGGCTCCTTTCTTGAAGGCCACGCTTCCTAATTTTGGTGAGGTTTAATCCTTGTGAATTTACTTCATGGAAGTGCCTGAGTCTTTGGGATACTTTGATCAGTTATCCGCCGCCTACTCCATAGATACCATGAACGTTAGAAGATTGACACTCGAAATTGTCTACGATAAAAGTATACATATACTACCTACACAAAGCGGTATTTCTGTATCTTATTATTTCGTTGTAAAAAGGTACATAATTTCAAAATTTTCAATGGGTAGTTTGTCATACCTATTATAAGCTTTTTTTTAATGTCTGTAATAGTTTTATTCTATTTAGTTTAAGCAGTAAATCGAAGTTGCCCTTGGTGGTCATCAAAATCTATTTTCGATTCACTGCCTAAACTAGAGAATAAAACTACACTCATGGACATAATTAGAGTAACAAAACGGTACAAGAAAGAGTCAGATCGGAAGTAAAATATTTTTTTGTATGTTACTATAAAAATTATATTAAGCACTTTATTCATTTAAATAATAATAGATGAACCGTTCCTCTAAATTAGTCCATGAGTGTATCACAGGGGCTTTAAACAAGAGCTTATAATAGGTATCACAAACTGTCCGATCGATTTTTTAAATTTCCTTTGTTAAACTGAATAATATGATAAAGTAGGTGGCGGCGGCGCTAGTTTGGGTCAGGTATGCGCCTTAAGCTATTTTGTCAGAACTTTCACTGGCAGAAAGATAGCCTATGTGAGGTATATGAGGTAACTTGCGCTACTTTTATTTTACAAAAATAATGAGTGTTCTTAGAAATAATATTAAAACCCATTAAAATTTCAATCGTACACGCACATAATTCAACACGGGCGTAGCCACGGGCACAGCTAGTGATTTCAGAAAAATTCCTTTTAATTCCTCATCTTCTTTAAACCCAAGAGCTATGCACCGGCTCCGTCTCCAGCCCCGTAGAAGACGCCACCTACACGGCTCGGCTAGCACTTCTCATCACCTGCGGACTGTGCTGCACGCTAGCCAAGGCCAGCGTGTGGGCCCACGGACTCACATACCTCGACGACCACAAGCCTGAGAATGGACCTTATTTCTACGGTATGAAACCTTTACTGTCAACTAAGTGGCTTCTAATATAAAGGAGATAGATATATAAATCTCTTAATTGTACCACACAAACACAAAATACTATTCAGAAGGAAATGCTGAGAATCAAGGAAGCGTCTTTAAATGAAGCTTTCTGGTACCCTTGCAAGAACGAAATTTGCGCGAGAGACATTTGCACAAGTAGGTAGACACTTGCGATAAAAACATCACAAAATATAAGTAATTTATTCACAATACTCCTAGAACTAAGATCATAATAGATACTAGCGGAGTAGAGTTTGCCCAGTCCCCTTTGATAATTATAAAGATATCAACAAGATAAACATAATGTATTTTATTGTAGGATTTCGTAGCCTCTGTCTGCTACGTTGTTGCTACGCCGAACCCGCGTAGCATACAAAAGATTTCAACGCACACTAACTTATTTTGCCACGATTTAAATACCTCCTCCTATCCATCATAGCTCTGGAACTAGAAAACCACCTAGCTGCGGTTTTGACTGCAATTTAGAGAACTTCTTTCACTTTACTTTTAATCATCTTACTTTCCTATCCCTACCGCTACCTTCTTAATAGATAAATACTCTTCCAACTAGTCAATTTTCACATTCTTGATTTTAAATAATAATTAATGCTGGATAATTCACACATCATTAACTAGCCCCAAGCTATGCAGAGATTGTGTTATGGGTACTAGATTTTAGTACTAGATAACTGATATTGGTACTTAATAAACATAGATACATACATATTTTTATTATACATATAAAACATCCGGAACACCCGGTACAAAATATCTGCAGATCGTACAGACACATGTACCGAAGCGAGAATCGAACCCGCAACCTCCTGCGTCGCAGGCGGATAGGGGTAGTCAGATTTGAATATTAATGTGACTTCTAGGGATCCTGATTTCCATCAGACTGTCCCTCGGGCTGAGTGGTCAGAACTGGCTTCAGGACAGCGCCATGAGCGAGGACTGGTGGCACGCACAGCTGTCCCTGGCATCTTTGACGCTCATGTTTGCTGTGCTCTTCACTCTCTTCCCGAGACAGATGGTAGCGTTTCCCGAGGAAAGAGCGGTTTCTACGGGTGAGGTTTATCTAAGTTTTACTTGTCATTTTACTGTGCTAGGTATGTTTAATCGTCCTGAAATAGTTCCTTGGTACACTGCAAAGGAGATTAGTTATTGTTTTTGGGTGTAGGTGTATGTTTTTAATTTTATTCGTTCTATTTTGATCATTCATTGGATTCGTATAGATATCTACATCACGTAGGTACAGATGTAAAAAAATCGCACTCGTTACCTACCTTTTTACAGCCCATGGGCTGAACGAATCTTAATAGGAAGGATATACGTAGCCAACCTTTCGATTTACAAAATAATAAATTATTGAGTATTGAGTAAAACACTAGTTTTAAAAGTTATAAGTTACTTAGGATCTTCTAGGTACCTACGCGAGCAAAAACGCGGTACTACGAATGTAGAATACCTATCTTTACCTACAGAACTGGGCAACTCCCTGGGTCGCCTCATGCGCAACAAGACCCTAGTCCTGCAGACCTTGTCCATCAGCTTGCTGACGGTGGCTGTGCTGGGCTTCGTGCACTATGACCGGGCTTATGTTCAGGTACTGAATGTTAAGACATCAAGATAGATTGATGACTTTAAATTTTGATGACATTAAAGCTTAAACTAGGTACATGCTACAAATAAAGATGCATGTATGCTACAAATAAAGATTTCGTTGTCCATAAACCTCTTCACACACTCTTGAACAGTCACTTCACTCTGTCAAGTTCATGATGGTCTGAAAATTATCAAGAGATCGTATCAAAACTAGTTTCTATTGGTTATTATATTATGTAATTTATGGACAAGCAGGTCAAAATAAATAAATTTTTATTTTATTTAATTTTATAATCTAATGAAAAAAAGATATCGACAAAGCCCTGCTGCGTCGCTCAATTGTCTTGCGGTTAACATCTACCTATGTACTATGTTATCTTGTATTTCAGGCTAGATTTCACGTGGAGGTGTTTCGACAAGACCCACAAACTTCAAGAGCTCTCTCCGATATCTTCCGCTCTCTGGTCATCGTTTTCTTTGTAATGGTAAGGTTTTGTAAACTTGACCTACCAACGTATGCTTTCTTTACTTTGCGGTATTTGGCCAAACCGAAGAAGTCTTCAACAAGCTGTTCCCAATTTGACACCTAACCCTTTTACATGCTCTGTATCTAAATGATATAGAATTATGAAAAATATAAGCTGTAGCAAGTTGGTGTCATTCTTTGGCAATGACACTTATAATGCGGAGTGAATTGTCCAGCATTATATATTAATTATATTTATTTATTATTGCTAATATCCTACGTGCAAGTGTCGCTCGCGCAAATGTGTTTCGTGGAAGTTAATAGACATAAATATAATACATAACTTTCTTTTCAACATTCATAAATTAATCCAGATCTTCCGTGTTCGTTTCTCCACCCGCCGAAGCGACGGCGTCAAGGCGACCACAGCGTCGCGAGTGGGTGGAGTCGTCGCTATAGTAGTGGCTATACTGCTGACGGTGATGGCTTCTCTGAGCTGTGACGTGGGGGAGGTATCAGGAGTGGGCAGTCAAACGCAGCAACCAGCCTGTAGCCGGGAGTGCGGGTAAGAGTAGTTGCCATATAGTAACGAGGTGGCTCGTAACCATACGCCCGCCCCCAAATACAATGGATTTTGAAATGGTGTAACACAGCTGAAACGTAGAGTAAGACAAAAGACCAGAAGATTTCACAAATCTTCTGGTCCTGTGTCTTCACCCTATAGGTACGTTGAATTTTAGGTACCAACCTAATAAGATGTGGGATTTTCCAGATGTGACTCGGCGAGGTACGGTTTCAGTCCAGTTTGCGCCGTGGAATCGCAAACTACTTACTTCTCCCCGTGCAACGCGGGCTGCAGCGAGTTTGAAGATCTCAATGGATTCTTGTAAGTTCTAGCTCCTTATGAAAGGTCTGGGACGGGCAAAATATCTTGTATTTTTCACCCAAACTATGTTCCTACTTATACTAAAACTACAAATACAACGCTTAGCTTTGCTAGAAAATACCCATCATGACTGTATTTTTCTTTTCAGGATATTTAATAATTGCTCATGCACACCGCGAGCGGTCCGTGGCGCTTGTTCCGTGAGCGATTGTCGTCTGGCCTTCTCCGCCTATCAGGTTATCTACACTGTGATGCTGGCGACAGCTGGTAAGAGGCTTGATTTAAAAAGGTTCTATTTTTACAGCTCAGATGAAGATTACATGGACAACTAATACTGAGTCTGATAATACACTTTTTTAAATCATTTGCGCGAAGGAGTTTGCGTGAAGACACTTGCGCAAGTGTAAATTTACGCAAGTGGGCATTTGCGCGAGAGACCCACATATCCACGAAAGACATACGCAACAGTGGAAATTTCGAAACAAAAACTCCTTAATCTCTGAAACGAGAGCTTGTTATCAAATTTTATCGTAGACCTTCATCCGCAGATGCTACGCAGAATCCGTAGCATCGTAGCGGATGATGCACCGTAGCATCCAAAAGATTTCAACGCGCACCCGCTTTTCTACAACATACCCACTGAATTCTTCCAAATCTCATAATCTAGATCTAGGTAACTGGTTGCGGCATTTACTAAAAAAGACACGAGTTCTTTCTCTTTTTTTTCACTAAACTAATTAATATAGAACTCAAGTGTTCAATATTGAAAACAACAAGCAATTCTTCTTTAACGTTACCAGAGTACCAGGAGTAAAAGCTTCCTTCTCCGATCCCGGTGAACTCATGAGTTTACCAAAATCCCTCAGAAGATAAGGGTCCTGGTGGCTCTACACTGACGGTCTAGCATCGGCTGATGATAATTACATTATTATTATAAATGCGAATGTTTGGATGGATGTTTCGACGTTTGTCACCTCTTCACGTTACAACTACTGAACGGATCTGTTTATAATTTTTCATAGATGTAGCTCAAAGCCAAACATAGGCTTTTTATCCCATAAATCAGTTTCCATGGGACAGAAATAACCAGACATTTGCATAGAAACAACGCTTGCTACTAGTCATACGTAGACAGATGCATTATTTTTCGCTTCTTCCACAAGTGGACAAAAAATTGAAGCGAACAAAATCAATAACATTTTTGTTTCTTATTTGATAATAACTACTATTTACAAAACTGTTTATGTATAAAATTCCACTTGTCTAAGTGCTTATTTTGTAAGCCTAAAGAAATAACGTTAAATTTGAGTTTTTGATGCCTTTATCTATTCTAGGGTCGTCTCTCCTGATGCAAGGCATGGTGATCCTCCGCTCCGTGCCCAGAACAGACAAACCTTTGGCCGTGGGCACATCGTTCGCTTGCGTCGCGTTTCTAGCCTTCGTCTGTGGGCACCTGTTCTATTTGCTCATAAGCTGTAAGTAGTGTTTATAAACCTATAATGCATAAATTACCCTTTTTAGGGTTCCTTACCCAAACGATGAAAACGGGACCCACTAAGCCTCCGCTGTATGTCCGTCAGCGGGCTGTATCTCATGAACCTTAGAAGATATACAGTTGATCACAGAATATGTATTATTCTCTTGATTCTAATTCTAACAACTAATGAAAATAAAATAAATATTAAAATTAAAGGGATTAAAGGGATATACACATAGGTATATTATACAGTGCACATACAAAAATATTATATACATACCAAGTTGAGTACCGATCACAAGGATGGGTGACCGCATCATGACGGCTTTTTGCTGTTTACAATTTTCTAGGATTCTTTTTGTAAAATAGTTTTGTACGATTGTACGGAACCCTTCGTGTGCGAGTCGACTTGGCACTTGGCCGGTTTTATTTTTTTTAAATCAAATGACCATCATCGTTAGAAACCATTTGGAAATCTTTCTTAGAAACTAAAACAAAATGGCAAATCGAGTGAGAAAAAAACGTGCCCCTGTGAGTGTCGTCTAAGTTAGGCAACTAGTATAGAGCATCGCCCCAGCCTTGATACTTTTTTTATTTCTGTCAAACTTGCCATAAGAGAAATTCTTAACGTCATTCTTATCCAGCCTGTGCGCAGCATGGCGTGGTGACTGGCGAGCGAAGCGAGGTGTGATGCTATCTAGGACGCACGAAACGTTTCACGTTCTTCGCTGCAACTGCGTCCCTGATACAGCTTAGTTTTTCTTGCTTGGATTAGGTTGATATGGCCAATCGCGAATAAAAAAAACATCTAGATCAAGGAGTCAACCTAATTCTGAACCGTTATTTCCAGATTTAACCTGTGCGTTCCCTCACGGGGCATCGTGCGCTCTCCACCACCCCACGCTGTGGATCACGTGCGCGTGCAGTGCGCTGCTCGCGCTCTGCTCCGCCGTGCTCAGTCTCTACACCAGCACGCAGCGAGACCAGCTAGAACCTACCACAGAACTATAGGGCTATTTAGATACAAGCCAGTAGTGTTACTAAACCTAAACTAAGTCGCTTAAAATGGTCGGGACCCATTTTTACGTTTAAAAAGAAGAACGACAACAGAATCGACCCGTGACCTTGACTAAACTCGCATCGAAGCGCGGAGCTGCACGCACTTTGATTCAAGATAAACTTTATTTACTACTCAAAAAGGTCCAATTTCGGTTCAAAGGTGATACAAATCGGCGCCACGCTGCGCCGATCATAAGATCGATTTATTTATTCAGTTTTAAAAAGTGCTGTGAGTATAAATACCTTAATGAATACTATAATAAATAAATGGTAAAGGTAAGATTGTAAATAAAATAATTTAAGAAACAGAATACGTATTTTATTAAACGTTTACCAAAATGGCACTTAATCTTTGATGTACTAACCCTTCACAATATAATATACAAATAAATACTAATAGGAAATGACTTACAGTATTATTACGTATAAAAATAAGAAAAACAGATTTTATTTTCAGACAGACAACAATAACAAATGGTCAACATTTGTATAAAGCACTGTAGGTCTTAAAAAAAACGTGTAATTGATTTAAAACTTCCAATAAAAACAAAATAACAAACAATAGAATAATAAAAAAGTTTTAAGTACCCATCAACTTTATAATATAGTGTGCCATAGATATCTTTTTTCTAAAAAAATATAAGATATCAAATATACCTACTTAATTCTAAATAGTACCAAAATTCTTTTATTGCACTACACCTATCTTCCCCACGCATACACTACGTACTTTGCTAAGCAAATTTACACCTAAACATTACAAAACAGAGTTTATTTTACTGTACTTCAGTTGAATGTACTGGGTGTAATATTTTTGTACAGTTAGACTAAAATTAGATCGTTGAAAGCTACTACAATCTTTTTAACGTGTGAAGCATACCTAAAAAGATCCATTTTGTAATATTGTAATGTACGTATTTTAAATTTAGCGTAGGTTGTATAATGTTTATTGATATTCTTTGTTTCCATAGATATTATAATCCACTTTGCGATGGCTGCATTGCCCAATGCAGCCATCGTTTGGGGACGCTTCCGACTGGTATTGTTATAGGTCAGTTAAGCTATCTGTAAATTGTTTGACAATTGAGCTAAGTCTGCACTTAGCTCAATTGTTTCAATTGTAAATACTAGTTCTAATTTGTTTCTATTATTTGATAGTAATTTTCTTAGTTAATAAGGACTTTACAATCCTAAATCAAATTTATAATGCGTTGAATGAAGTGGAAATTGTTTTTAGGAACGCGCCCTTTACGAAAATGGTGTATAACTGTATTGACTCTAACTGTACAAAAATGTTCGTACTAAATAATTAACATTACAATGTGCTATGGTTTCTTCGAAACTTAGAGAGGTCGTTAATGGTCCAGAATACGCAGGTTTCCTGAGACGATCTTGTTTTCTAGCAGCGCACCCGACGGAATGTCGATCCGGTCGCCGTGGTTCGCGATTATTATCACTGTGCCCTGCGGGATAAGGTTTACTTTTAGGTTTTAATAACTAAATGCCTAATACAATAAAACAAGTAATCAATCATAATGCCTGTTATATGGATTTGAAAAGCATGATTGAAAGGAAGGACTGTTTTATAATAGCGATAATAGTTAAACCGATGATGGTAGTACAGGCTAGTTTCCTAAAAAATGCAATTAGTCCGTCACAAAAAAATACAATATCTTCTGATTATCTAAATCAGAAGATATTGCACACGTATTTTCTTTTTGTCAAGTTACAAAATATGATGAAGATAATAGCCAGTTAAATTCCACGTGACGTCACGCCGAACGACACTTTTTAGCACGGCGGGCGTGACGTCACGAGCCCCCATTTCCAAACTTTGACTCATTTTATCTTGTAATTTTTTGTTTGTTTGACAAAAGAAAAAAATACATGTCTAATATCTTGAGATAATCTAAACTGACGAACTTATATTTATTTACCCAGGAAACCACCCTAATATAATCAAGACAGTAAGTGAAGCCGCACACAAGACATACACGTGTATTAAGACAATTGTAGCGCCACATTTGTCGCCCCCGTATATCATTGAGCACCCACCAAGGACACATTTTTAGTTGTGTAATAATGTGATTACGCGCAGTTTTACAGGGGCGATAAATGTGTCACGTTTCAAAAAATGTGACGCTACAATTGTTGTAATACAAGTGTATGTCACGTGTGTGGCCTCAGTCATTTATAGTGAATCAGCGTGCGGGCATAATAAATATCCCTACTATCCCACAAATATTTTAAAATCCAGTTTATAAAAATGTGAAAATATATTTGTCATGAGACGCCAAATATCCTGAACGGAGCATGCTGAAATATTCCAAGCATGAAGTTCAGGATCTGGGATAACAAATAGGCTGCCTTTCATCGACGAGAGACGCGTGAATAGTCGCGGGCAGAAGCCAGTATATGATAGAACTAACCTTCAACGTGACTCCTCTGCCGAACGTGACGTCTCCAGATACCGTGAGATGGTCCAGCTCGATCAGATCGGGGATTGTCGCGAATCTGTACAAACACATTGTTACAAAATAAATAAATAAATAATGCTGGACAATTCACACAGCGTTATCTAGCCCCAAGCTAAGCAGAGCTTGTGTTATGGGTACTAGACATCTGATATACATAATATAATGCAATACATAGATAGATATTTTTTATTATACATAGAAAACGACCAGAACACCCTGAACAAATGTGTGCAGATCATACACACATTTGTCCCGAGGCGGGAATCGAACCCGCAACCTCCTGCGTCGCAGGCAGACCTTCGCCCACCGCGCCACATCGGTCGTCAAATCAGAACGATTATACATATATCAATAAAGTTTATTACGTTATACCCGTAGTTTTAAGTAAATGTAGGTATAATAGTTAATTTAAGTTGCGATAAGATGCAAATTATTTGATTTGGTTAAATAAATGATTTTTAATCGGGTTTGTTTTGTAATCAACTTCGAATACGGGTTATGGCTAAAGGGATTCGGCTGTATTTTTGTTACTTGATCGATATCTTCGCGAATGGTTGACCGATTATCATGATTTTTAATTTAGTGTATAGAATAATACAGAAAAAGTCCCATAAAAGTTTTGAAATTTGTTACAGTAACCTGACGGTTTTTTGACAGATTTTCTTCGAAAACTGTAGTACAATCGCTATTTTAGACGTAGTTCAACATAACGTTTGAGTATTCAGAGGTTACTGAGTTGATTGTTAATTAAAGTAGTGTGAAGTTAGTGTTGATTTGAAAGTCAGTTTTATTGCCTAACGTACCTGTTGAGGTATTCCTTGACGATTGCGAAGTGGTTGTCTCCGAGTTTCACCAGTGGAGTGGTGGGGAACATTCTCTGCTCTGACATCACTAGAGAGCCGTGGGACAGGCTGTAACAAACAAAACAATATTAATAAATAATACTGGCTGAACTGTTGGACCATTCACACACCATAAGCTAGTTTTGTGGGTTCCAAATATGTGCTTACATACAAACATGTGTCCCGCGGCGGGAATCGAACCCTGCGTCAAAGGACCGTCGCCCGCTGCGTCACAGATGTCGTCGAAAATTAATGAATGAATACCTGCCGAGTAGATCAGACGTCGTCTTAACCGGTAGGAACCGGCTTTAGGGAACGTCCTCGCCGAGACGCCGCGATCAAAGCAATTCATGACGGCGACATAGCACGAATGAATGAATGAAAGAAGGAACGAATGAATACCTGTATAAGTTAGACATGACGAGCAGTAGATCACTCGTCTTCTTAACCGGTAGGAACCGGCTTCGTGGTACGTTCACGCCGACGCCGCGGTCGAAGCACTTCATGGCGGCGCCCACGGCCGTCTCTAGTTGGATGACGTTGACACCGTCGGATAGAGTCTTGTTGTTTACGATAATCTCCATATTTAGGGAACCTAGGAAAGAATATCTGTTTAATTGTGATTCGTACGGTAAAACCAACATAAATTGACATACAGAGAGGTCACTAAGAGGAAGGTCACCTGAACCCTTATTCCACTAAATATATCGCTTAACCATAAGGCTGGCATCGTCTCGGAATGACACATTATAACCAACTACAGGATTCGATCAATGTTCGTAGATTTCTCCGGGAACCTTTCTAGCGATCTCTTCATCCAAATAGCACCGCACGCGCTATAGAATAACTTTCATCTATGGACGATTCGAGACCGTTTGGAGTGGTACAAGAGTTTGCGAGGCCTATACCCAGCAGAGAGTGAAGTCGGGTTGTGGATCATGATGATGGACGATTCTGCGACGATACCATTGTCATAGAAAAGCGATTAGTTAGCAGAATTCGGCCCCCGGTAGGAGCGTCACATCGTTGAGGCAGACGACCTGCCAGATGATCACGACAATATCGTTGGCAGATTATTCATGAACTTCACACAAGACCAGCTGAAAAAACTGATGATGAAATAAGTTCCCAAAAATTATCGGTTTCGGCGGGACTCGAACCCGCGCCCCACCCTCAGTACGGGTGTGCTCTAACCAACTAAGCCACGAAACCCTTAGTCGGTTCAACCGAAAATCTTTGGGACCTCTTACGGACTATAACGCCGATTTCTTAGAGATACCCAAAGTGCAGGTAAGCACTATAACAAAAAACCTTAAAACTGATGATATCTCACCTTGGTCCACCACCCGCTGTATGGCGTCCAGCTTGGCCCACAGGTTGTTGGTGTTGAAGAACTTGAACTGGGAGACTGACTTAAAGTCATCCACGTGTTCCTTGGGCACCTGTGCGATCTCCAGCAGTCGCAGCTTGTCTTCGTACTGAATGAGGGTTCCTCCCTTAACGTCGGCGCGGGTCTTATCGGTTACTTCCATTACGAATTCTGATGCGGTCTGGGAATAAAAAAGGTGTGATAGAAGGCCGTTTGATAAAATAATGAAAACTGAAGATCTTAGCATCGTACGTTCCGTGATCTGGTCTAGATTTAATAAATTATTTACGTTACATTAAAAAAATTAAGAGGTAAAAAATGATTTAACGTCAAGGAGATAAAAAATGTTTATGAGTTTCTAATTGAGGCTAACTTCTGGAGCTGCTGGTCCTTGAAAATCCTGGAAGTCCTGGATTTTGAAAATTCTTTCACAGATAGAAATTTTTTGTTTTGTGAACGTCATAATTAATTTAGTTCCTAATGTTTTCTTTTACTGACATTTTTCAAGATATGTACTTATGACATAATTAACATATCTTGAAAAATGTTGTAGCTTTCTTTTATTTTAATTAACGTAATTGGTTTCATTTACCGCGAATATAAATAAAGCTATCTCTAGAGTTATATAGGTTATCAGGTTATCACAGCTACCACAAGAGAGAAGCCACGAACTGTAATAAAAAATAGGCTCGCCTTATTTTGCTGTAGTAAATAAATAAATAATGCTGAAGATAAAACTGACACTTTACAACCAGCTCGGTTAATAAAAAATATGTTGTTTACAAACAGTTGTCCAGCGACGGGAATCGAACCCATACCCTTCTGTGTCACAAGCGGGTATTCACTTTGCCACAGAAAATGAATATACATATGCCACAGAAAATGAATATCATTTTAGCATACGAACTTACTAACAAATTATGGATCAATGTAGTCCGAAATAAAGGAATTTTATTTTTTATTTTTATATGAATGATACCTCAACAGCATATAATAGACCACTGCTGGCTGGACGCAGGCCTCCGTCTGATAATCGCCTTATTCATTTTATCTCATGGGGGGTATTGATCAAAATCCACACGCTGGGCATGGGTTGGGATCGCAGTTCGGTGGTAGATCTATTTTACAAGAGGGGCTGCTGCCCGCTCTTGGTTCATGTCCCTTAGTCGCCTCTTACGACACCCACGGGAAGAGTTGTGGCTGTGTATTCTAAACCGGCACCACACAGCTATATGAATGACTAGCAGCGCCTTGCGGTTTCACCCGCGTAGTTCCCATTCCCGTGGGAATTCCGGGATAAAAAGTAGCCTATGTTCTATTCCAGACTATAATCTATCTCTGTGCCAAATTTCATCCAGATCCATTCAGCCGTTCTGGCGTGATAAAGGAACAAACATCCATCCATCTAAACTTTCACGTTAATAATATTAGTGAGATAGTGAGATAACATTAGTTAAGTTCTTCCATTCTATAGACATTAGATTGTTCACGGTACTGTAGTCTTCCTACCTGATTTTCCGGGTTCAGAAGCAAATTCAAGATATTCAGATCAACAGTAGCGCCGAGGTTGTCGATGTTGCTGATGAAGCAGTAACTCCTTCCTTCTTTGATGAACTTCTGCAGAAGGCCGGAGTTGTAGAATGATTCGTAGAAGTCACCGTGACCGGGCGGGTACCAGCTGGAAGATACATATAATAAGATAGGATTTATAAATAAGAATTTTTTTAAAGGAAGGGATAGGGAAGCTAAGTTTGCAGCTCATTTATACCGCACCGCTCCCATGCAGCAGAAATAAGTATTTAAATATAGGCTTAAGCTCGTTCTTTACAGTGGCAGCATAAAATAGCAAATACTACGCTATAAACAATGAAGTATTATGTAGTTACTCTGTAAAGTGTGCAGCCCCAACACCTTCAAATTAGCATAATCGCTGGCAGAAACGACAGGAAGATAAATATTGTTTGGTTAATCTATTAGTACCAGTAGTAGTAAGTACCTAGTAGGTTCGTAGATTGCATGGCAGTACATTAGTAGATTAGTATGGGTTGGCAGTGAGTTGGCAGACTGGAATTTACTCACGCGTCTATATCCGCGTGCACATCAGCATCCTTAGCGACCGGCAGCTGACTCTCCCGGTAGATCCTGGGATGGCACGACTGGTTGAAGGTGGGGTGATGATGTTGGTAGTTTGTTGGTAGGTAGTATGTTGACAGATTGGCAGGTAATGCGATGATAGATTGGGAGGATGTGTGTTAACAGATTGGTACGTAGTTTGTTTCCAGTTTGGTAAGTAGTGTGTATTCGGTTTGATATGTAGTGTAGTGGCAGTTTGGTCGGTAATGTGTTATTTAATTATTAATAAATAAATATTGTTGGACAATTTACACAGCATCATCCAGCCCTAAACTAAGCAGAGCTTGTTGACATATTGGGATATTTGCAGGTAGTGTGGTCAGGTAGATTGGAAGATTGAAATATTAGCAGTAACTTACGCGTCTATATCAGCGTGAACATCAGCGTCCTTAGCGACCGGCAGCAGACTCTCTCTGTTGATCCTGGGATGGCAGGACTGGTTGAACGTGTGTATGTCGACCTTTAGGTTGGCATATTTGCGGATTACCCGTTGCGTGTCTTCGTCGGTGTTGAAGGAATTCATTAGGACTAATGGAACGTGGCATTTGTAGGTTTTGTTTAGATGCTGGAAGAGAATGAAAGAAACTATTAAGTATTTACTTTTTTTATTAAAAACTAGCTGTTACCTGCTTCTTCGTTAGCTTGGTTACTCAACCTATTTACAATGGCCACAATTTCCTATTTTTTTTCTCTTTTAAACCCCCCAGAACTAGAGCAAACAAAACAAAAAATATTCAAATCGGTCAAGCCGTTTTTAAGTTTTAGCGAGACTAATGTGCAGCAATTTATTTTGATATACAGGGTGGTTTTTTGAGATGGGGATTGCCAAATTAGAAACCATACATAAATTGAGCTCATGACTCCTTTCACGACTTTTTCTCTATTTCTCACAGTTTCAGATTTAATCGAATAAAGTATATCTTATTCTGAAAAAGGTACATTATAATGTAATCGACCTTTACCAGTATTCTAACTGTGAAAAAGTAAGAAGAATTTGCAACGGTTAGCAGAACCAATAGATTTACCACGTGGCTGCATGCCGCGACATTGAACGATAAGGAATGCAATCTTTCGCAGATCGTCATCCCACCTGGCCGGAAGGCGTCCTACTCTACGTTTTCCGAGTTCTGCTCTCCACTTAAGAACACGTTTACTCCAGCGGTTGTTGGTTCTTCGTTTAAAGCGCATGACGGTTCTTTAGGGGGTAACAGAATAAAATAAACATCGGGGCTCTCATACAACAAACGTGTCTTTTTTGCTCGTTATATATTCACCTTAAAAATAAATACTTGATTAAATTAAAATATAACATATTTTTTGCCGTTTTTATAGATAATGGTACGGAACCCTTCGTGCGTGAGACTGAATCGCACTTGGCCGGTTTATTATTAAATGTCGAACGGAAAGATAAGGCCACTGAGCGTTTAGTATCAGGGCTAGTGAAAACATGACGCCATAATAACAATAATCTTCAGTCACACACAGGCCAAAAGGTCGTTTTATCGGATAAGCTAAGAATACCTAGTATCGAGTCGTTGCATAAACTAAATTGGCAATACTAAATACGTTACCGTCTCTTACTTTACGATCGAAATAAAAGAGACAGCGATATATTTTAACCGACTTTTACTATATTCGGCTGTATTTATATTTTTTATGTATGTAGGTACTAGGTACCTCGATTGCTCCGTCAATTACGGGTCGATTTGGAAAAAAATACATAAAAGTGTATTCTCGAGGGATTACAGATTTGCCTCTTAGAAATTGTGCTGAGCATCGAATGGACAGACGCATAAAATGCCTCGATGTCCGCTTCTTTGGCTGCGGAGGTAGGGGCATAGTTCCTCGATTTTCATGATTTAGGTTTAGGTGCATTAGGTTTGGCGTCCATTCTCATGGTTATTATTCTGTCAGAAACCGAGTTGTACCCTAGGTCGTATTTGTTAAGTTCTACCTTAATGCCTAGAAAAGGCCCGCTAACCTAGTTTGCAGAGCGAAAGCTAAACTTAGTTGAAGGTAAGCTTGCATAACTGATGCAGTTTTTTATACATTTGTGCAGACTGCAAGCAAAGCTGAAAAATATAAAACTAAACTTGATTAGCTTAGCTTTCGGTCTGCGACCCAGGCTAACAAGTCCTTGTTTAGACTCTCCACGCAAAGCCTACTGGTCGACTCTGAAATTTACAGATATGACAGACGGTTCCAGTTCCTCACCTCAATCTGCTGCACAGTAAGATCCAAGAACGTGAGATCGTTCCTAACTTGGATCACACTCTTCGGTCCCTTACACCCCATGGATGTCCCCAGACCTCCGTTCAGTTTGACCACGACTAGTTTGTCCAGCATGTGATGGATGTTGTCTGTGGTCGGGGTAGTCAGCAGGGAGTAGTCTATGACCGCTCCTTCTGGAAGCTTCTCGATCTTCTCCCAGGTTACGGAGGGACCCTCTGAAAGGAAGAGCATGGTTTGATCCAGTTGTCCTATTGATGGATTTATATTTTCCAAGAGTTTTTGTATCACCCTCTACAATAGGAAGTTCCTTGATTTTTTTTACAATCCAGCAGTTTGGTTAATGTTACGTTTTAGTTCTGAGCTATTGCGCTCTCTCGCTTCGGCGAGCGAAGCGAGCCCCTGAAAACTAAGTCAGTAAGTCTACCGTCACAAAAAAAACGTAATTTTTTTGTGACGGTAGACAATGTGACGTCATGTAAACATCAGTCGAAGTCCCAATTCCAGAGTTTCATTCACGTTCAGCTTAAACCCTGATAAAGAGGTTCTTGAACCCTAGGAATTCCTCCACCTATCACGCTTGCGCTCTAGGGTACCGCGCTTGTAGACCTTTCCAGAATCATCTAGAAGTCTAAACGAAAGAAAGTTTCACTCACGTTCAGCCAGGAACCTTCTAAAGAGGTTCTTGAACCCTCGGAACTCCTTCTCCATGAGCGGGCGGCGGGCCTGCGGCGCGTTGGCCTGCAGCTTCTCCAGTTCCACCTCGAGTCGCTGAAGGGCATCGCGCTTCGTGGCCTCCTTGAAGTCCCGAGAGCCTGATGGGGCACGCTGGTGGCTGCGGATCTGGAAAATGGG
Organism: Eupithecia exiguata; assembly: GCA_947086465.1. Classification (NCBI taxonomy): domain Eukaryota; kingdom Metazoa; phylum Arthropoda; class Insecta; order Lepidoptera; family Geometridae; genus Eupithecia; species Eupithecia exiguata. Next base: position 5,766,607 of record OX352246.1, read on the forward strand.
CATGTTTTTTCACGACTTAGTAATACTATCTGTCTTTTAGGGATAATAATGATCTTAGGCTTAGAATTATGACATCATGATTACATAGATACAACGAAAACTAATAGAGTGCGGGAGAAGTAGCTATACTGCAGGCAAATTTGATGTGAAATGTTTCAGAACAAACCACAACAAAAAAAGAAAAATTCACTTGCTTTGCGTCAAATTTCAGATATAATTGTTGGCAATATTTATTGAAGGAAAGACCTCAAATCAGAATCCAATACCAAAAGGAATGTAAACAGGGTATAAAATAAACGACAGCAGAGTGAATTTTAGGTTAAGTTAAGTACCTATGGCCGGCTCCTTTACGAACATTTCACATCGCATTTGGATGGAGTATGGTACTTTTCTAAGAAATACAGAAAATCATGGTTATAATCTGCCACTAAAACCCGCAAGTTATTTATCTTATTGCACATGCAACTGTTTCAAAATATTAGAAGTCTCCAAAACCCAACAAACTCGTATTAGCACGATAAATAAAATAAGCTCGAAGGAGGCGCCTTTTTACACGAATGATTTCCAAAGCATTTCATACGGACCTACTGAAGAATCAGCACATAAAAAGTAGAAAAGTATAAAATTACTATTTTCTTATCGTGTCTTTGTGTTGGCAATAGATAATTAGCAAGAGCGAGATTTGAACTTCATCCGGAAGCCGCGGTCACTGGCAACTGCACCCGCAATCTCGGAGACTGTGGTCATTTGAAACCTAATCCTTACCGCATTGTCTCATTTATAACATACACAACGTTAGATTGAGGACGTTAAATTAGTTCAGGGCTATTCTAGTTATTGTAAAACGCGTTTCAAAAACTGAAACAAACAAAATTTACTCTGTGTCTAAATTGGTATAGTTTTTTATAACACGTCAAAGTGTTATAAAAACTATTATTGAATTGAACTGAAAAAGGTACACTTCGATAGCGCGGTCTAATGTTACAAGTGGCGACATCTAGTTAAATTTCGAGTTTCATTCATGTTTACGCCCGTTGCCATGCAAACCATTTGTCACCATTGATTGTGCAAATTATCATATGATGATGTTTTAGATCATTTTACGGCGCACACATAAATTCCTCGGATCAAACTTTTATGGGACCCCATCAAAATCAACCTTTTTACAAACACGAAAAGATCATCAAGAATCATTTTTTGGGATCGTTCTCTATACTATACAATAGTGAAAGAATTTTTAAAACCTGTTCATAATGAATGGAGAAATCGACGAACATACATTAAAAAAACATGCAGCCGAACATAAAACCTCCTCCTGAAGTCGGCAAAAACAAATATAAGTTACAACCGTGGCATCAAAAAAGGTCGTCGCTCAAAGTCTAATATGACATGGTGTCAAAATAGCGTCGCATAACGATCAAGTCTAAATATTTGAACCAACAAAAAACTATCAAATAAGTTTTTTTTACACATTTCAACGCTTCGGTGGAAACAGGAATGTCATGCAAATAAAGGTGACGGACTTGTTCAACAAAGCTACGAATACTACAAAAACAAACACATGTTGTTCATTCATGTAGATATGAGTAGATATTTACCGACTCATTTGAGTTAATGGTTATTATAGCCTAGACGTCCTTGGACGAGGACCAATACTAGAGAATACAAGTAACTACCTATGAGACAGCATTTTAGAGACGTAAAATTACCTATAATTTACGTAGTGTATTGTATTTGTAGCGAAGAAGAAAAAAAAGAAAATACATTTATGGGCACACACACATTAGGTAAATTATACAAAAAATATAAAAGCCAGGGGGGCAGTGAACATAGCGACAATATTTTCATACTTATATTTTGCAATGGATGACCGCAAAGTAATGCCTGTATCTATTATTTAACATAAAATATATTTACCTATGGATATACTCCTCTTACCAAAATTTTTAGTCACGGCTTTTACAAAATATTTACGTACGTAAGGTTATTTTATTATGTAGGTACACTGATGCCACAGGAATAACTTTATAGTACTTGGCTACATGTTTACCATAATTGTGTTTGCCTAGGTACTGTTTTTACCCGATTTGTAAATAGCCTAGTGCTTGGGAAATGATAAGAAGGATAGAGTCGTACTGATAAAGACGTAAGCTCGTAATCATCTAATCTTTTAGACAATTTTCTATATCGTAGTCAATATTCTACATCAAAAAAACAATCTTTGACAGTCATTACAACTACTTACTTACGACGCTACGATGTACATTAGTGATCGTTAAACCCTAGAGTGGTCGCGCGGATTACATATGTAATCCACACTTGCAAAACCTTAGATTTCTCAAAAACTATAAGTGCCATTTTTAAGCGGCTCCGTGTACTTTCAATTAAATATGTACAGAACGCTCTGAGATCTTGTTTAAGCATTGATCTCTCATGGTTAAGTCACAGGAAGTCTGCAAAGTCCGTGGATTACAATTGTATGCCGCGCGACCACTTACGTAAGTTTTTTTTGCAGAAATGTTCTCGTTCTATGGTATTTTTTTCTCGTAAAACTAATAAATTAGAAATTGTTATTTGCATTTTTGTATTTATGCGTGTCTGAACATATAATTTTTGCTTGTATTTTCAAAAATAACTGAATATTAGAAAAAATGCTTGAAATCTGGCTAGCTGAAGAGCAGAATAAAGCCTACGACAACTGGCCGAGTTCTAAATGAAGATGATAATTAAGTTGAAGAACAGGACCATTGATATGAATCCAAGAAGGCAAAAGATTTTCCTGTTATGACCCTAGAAAAACGGTCAGAATCTGACAATGGAACGCATCAGCAAAGACGATGATCTAATATACTGTGTTGGCTTTCTAGATATGCTGTGATCACTTTACGACGAGTTTAGAAATTCTAGAAGATGGCTGCTAGGCATTTTCTTTGACCTACTTAATCTTAATGCTTTCAATGCCTTGTATACGGAGGTAGCACGCCAACGCTACTACTTTACGAGCCTGAGAAAAACCATCGGCTCTTCGATAGGAAAAAAATATTACTATGTCTACCACGAAGTCTGATGTTCAAATTAAAAGATGTTTTGTAATATTCCACTAGAAAACCAGCATTAAAAGTTCGTTTTGAAGTTGGAATAAGCCGACCGGTCAAATTCCATGACTGTGGAATAAAGCAGATTTAAAGCACTAAAAAGTGTGTAACGCGTGAAAAAAATATACATTTAGTGATTATTATTTTACTACCTATCTGTCTTGTGTCAGAAACACAAATTAGAACAGGACTATTTGGATTAGTTTTTTTGCAATCTGAAATTCAGCGAAAGATCTATCGTTTAGTGCCAAATGAGAGGTTTATTTGTTTTATTCATTTTTTTTTACAAACAAACATTTCATCTATTTTAATTTCATTATTTCCAATAAGTAAAACTTTGATTTAAAGAATTTAACTTGAATAAACAAGAATAAATGCTCAAATGACTTTTAATTTCAATTTGTATTTGGCATACATCTGTAATCCGCGCGACCACTCGTGTTACGATTAGGAGCGCGACTACTGTAGGGTTAATCACCTACTGATTTCACAATATTGCACAGGTACTTGTCATGATATTTTGACTTACCTGCATCATGAAATAATACTATGTACAATGACTAGACAATAAACTAAAAATATCGCTGAATAACAGGCCAGTTCAAGTCACCATTTAACTTGTGGTAGGGTAGTGTAAAAAAAAGTTTATATATACCGCCGAAGTACCTAATTTATCTAAATAAATAATGCTAGACAATATACACACAACATTATCTAGCACTTAGCTAAGCAGAGCTTGTGTTATGGGTACTAGATGACTGATATACTAGAATATATTACATAGATCGATACAAAACACCCAGAACACCCAAACAGACAAATAATTCTGCATTATGTATACAGGGTTATTGATTCACTAATAATGCGTTAACTTTAGGTTCTGCCCATCATCATTACGAACACATACTTATGTATAGACGCTAGTGTAGCATTTTGACTTATATTAACTGTGCACGGCCATCGGATGCGCTCATCGACAAAGGGTGCATACCCGCGCTTTGCATGGGGTAGGTATGCATTCGCACAAGGTGCGGTTTATCGAGTGGACGGTGTCACTGAACAAATCTGTGTTTTATTGGTTACCTAAACCATTACTTGGTACAATCATAGAACAGTTTTGTTAGTCTATGGTACAATACAGCTAGTTCTTAAGGTTTGTCGCGGGTTGGCGCGAGATTCAATTTCTTTTGTTGTTTTTTGGGTTCCGTACCCAAAGGGTAAAATGGGACCCTATTACTAAGACTCCGATGTCAGTCCGTTCATCGGTCACCAGGCTGTATCTCATGAACCGTGATAGTTAGACAGTTGAAATTTTCACAGATGATGTATTTATGTTGCCGCTATAACAAATCCAAAAAATAAAAAATAGAATAAATGTAATATTTAAGGGCGCTCCCATAAAACAAACGTCATTTTTAAGCTAGTTTTTGCTTTGATAACGGCAACAAGTAGACGCTTGAAATATTCACAGAATATTTAGTCAATTATGGGCTGTAACTTTTGATTGCGTTGACTTAGAATTTTGATTTATATCGCGGACGAACCTGAGTATATGACGAGAATTTCAACTCGATACTTCTACGAGTTTTTGAGAAAAGAGGCTTGACAGACAGACGGACAACAAAGAGATCCTATAAGGGTTCCTTTTTCCCTTTTGAGATACGGAACGGTAATTAAGACCTGGCGTGTGTGAGTGAGTGATGAGGGCAGAACCAGTTCACGGACGTGGTCGTGAATTACCCATTATCCAATATAATTTATTAATCTTGGTGTGACATTGCGCAGCCCAAATCACTGTTCGCTGGGATTGTTTGGTGGATTTTAATAGTTTTTGTACGGCACTTCATCATTTACCTAGGTACTTTGTTTACCTCAGTTATTGAACCGGTTTTGTAGTTAGGTATCTATTTTATCGTTCGTAACGAAAACCTTATACAAAATAGTACGAATATTTTAATGCAAAACAACTGGTTTGAATTACCTAGGGACAAGATAGCAATAATATAAAGTAAGTAGGTAGTACAAATTGGTAGTACGTCATCTACACGACGACGTCTACGACGAAGAAAATTTATCTTCACTTCACAAGTGAGTTAATTCCTTACGACTGCCTTATTATTATATGTTTTTTAAAACTAAAAGCGGACTTTGAATTTCTTTATATTTTGTGGGACAAATAGGAATTAATAAAATGTAGGACCACCCCGGGAACATTATCTAAACAAAACCAAAAGAATCATCAGAATTCGGTCATTTTGATGAATCTTTCCACATTTAACGTCGAAATCGGTAAACATTCACAAAAAATACAGCCGAACATAGAACCATCTCCTTTTTCCAAAGTAGGATAACAAATTTTTATTCTTAACTTTCGTAGGTACTTTAGTAAAGTTCTTAATTTTGAAATTAGTGGAATTAAATTTGTACCTAGTTGTCTTTATTTAGAAAACCAGTTCAATATACGATTTATAAATTAAATAAGCAGAAAAACACACTAAAACGTACCCATTTACTATAAGTACCTAACTTATCTACATATTTAGGCGCGAATTTATGCTATAATCGTGTTAGTTTATCGTAAATAATTCGAAGGTTACGTCCCAATGAGTATGTTCCTACAACTATTTCTACAGCCATTTTCAAACACAACTAACATCATTTACATAACCCTTTCAGTATTTAATCAATTTAAATCGTATAATATAATTTAATCGATTTAAATATAAACATACCCAGGATTTCAAAACCTCTACTCCTACTGTCATTTTGACACTTTACACACCAAATTTAATAGAATACGTAAAAAGGATTATATTTTGCCGCTGAAAAGCGTATAGTTGATATAAAAGTTAGTTATCGACTGGTGATCACTTTGTTTGTTATGGTAACGTAGGCGAGGGTAATCCTGACAAATTAGGGACGTGTTAGACTCCGTGGCTTTAGGAGGTAACGGTAACGCATCGTGATTGGGTCAGAATTACTGTCGCTTTTTATAAATAGGTTGTCAGAAAACGGGGAAATGATTGATGTACCTAAACTTTGTTTTTTAGCAACTAGTGATGTGCTTACAAAATAAGTGAGTGCCGATACGTGAACAAATGTTTCTTTTTTTAAACATACCTACTTGAAAAAATTATGTAAGTTCTCTCTGTTTAAATTTCATAACAAATTAGGGATCTATTTTTTGTATAAAATAAAAGATTTTTATTTATTTTTATTATTAAATAGATGAGCAAATGCATAAACAAATCGTATAAGTTATCTCTGTTTATATTTAAAAACAAATTATGGATATTTGCTGTCCAAAATAAATTAATTTTGATTACGACAGTTGTGAGTTAATATAAACTATAATAAATAATTTATTTTTAAACTACGGTAATGAAGTACCTAATAAAGTTACTAATTGGTTAAAACTTAAGTATTAAAAACAAGAAAACAGATTGGGTTATTGACCATTTACTAGTTGAGGTACGGTTTTGACAGGTTTTATTTTCTCTGATTATACCTGATTCCAAGCATTATAAGTTCTCTTGTTTTGCTAAATGCCACTCAAAATGATATCCATTCCTATTTAGAAACTGTTATTAGTCAAACCCAAGTTTTTATTGTTGGATTTTTTAACCTTACTAGGTGTAAATACCTAGTAAGGTTAACAAATCCAACAATAAAAACTACATAAATATGTACAATATTGTACACCTATCCTACTTTATGTAATTCATTCAATAAATATGTATATTAAATAATTAATGTCAGGCAATTCACACAGCATCATCTAGCCCTAAACTAAACAGACTAGCTCTGCGTTACACTAGAAATACTTAATACATTACATAGATACTGATTTTGTTATTATACAGACAACACCTAGAACAAATATCTGCAGCTCGTAATTTGTCCCGAGGTTAACTCGAACCCGAAACCTCTTGCGTCCGGCAACCTTCTTCCACTGCGCCACGGAAGTCGCTAGTTTTTAATTTATGTACAATAATAATTTATGTGTTTTTAATAGGTGTAGGCATTTATTTTCTCCGTTTCGACAGGGCAAAAAATAATCGATTGACTTTAGAGTTAAAAATAATTTTCCAAGCACGTTTATGTACAACGACATCGAATTTTTAAGATCAGATGATCTTAAAAAGACAGAGGATGTTGTGGCAGATATGTTGATGACACACATGTACAAATTGTGTACAATATATCCTATTCACAATTGGACCTACGTTTTTTTTCACGCATTTTCTTCGTTACGTTTAGGTGCGACCAATCGATATAGATTTAGTTGTATGACTGTTGACGCAAGTCTCAAATATTATAGTTTATCGATCGCGATTGACCCATTTACCAGCGATAGAAGAAATACAAACACATACAAGGCAATTAATAAAACAAACATTCATGAGAATGTAGAGATGGAAAAGGCCGGACTTTAGATATGTTATCGTAACCGGGACCCGGTCTCCGGAACGAAATTATCACAACGACTCTCGTTGCTCAACAACTGAACAACTAGTAAAGCAACTGAGGTCCCTATTCGTAAATTTAAACAGTACATAAAACGAAATCTTATCAAGACAGCCTTTTACTCCATTAATGATTACATCAATAATGTTAATGCTTGGCCAGATGTCGCCCAGTTCCCCACCGACAATAGTATTTAAGGAAAATAATCATAGGCTTCGTTATTGTATTACATTTTAAGTATTATAAAACTTACTAGTAAAGTTACTAGTGGTTTATTTATCGCTTCTTCACGACAAAAAAATTAAGCGAACAAAATCAATAACATCTTATTTGATAATAATTACTATCTAAGAAGCTATCTATGTATAAATTTGACTTGAGTGCTTATTTTGTTAGCAAGAAATAAAGTTATTAACTTTTGACTATTTGAAAACTCCGATATCTAGATAAAACATCAGGGATCGGTTCAAAGATATTTATTTCTCATTTAAAAAAACAGTTATTTAAAAATGCGATACAGATAGTACTAATAAATGCTTATCATTATTACCTATGTCAGGCCTCCGGGGCCGGTATGTTGGTAAGTTGTTAGGTATTTTTACAATGAGAGGTTTTCGTTTTGCATTTTTAAAAAGAAAAAAATTAGTTCCATGTATCTCGATAGATGGCAGGGCTTCAACTGGTTACTATCATATGGTATATTAAATGTCAGATGAAAGAAAACGTCGTCGTAGTGGATATACCCATCTCATTCACACAAGAGAGATATAAAAATATGCTTGTAGCCTGAGAAGAAATTAATAAGTTTTCTAGGTTACTTTGAATAGAGTCAGTTGTGTTACTAGTTACGTAAGTCTGTAAATCAACTTATTTGAATGAAAAAAATATTTCAAGAAATCAGATAGAATGAATGTTTCTCTGTCTCAACCATCGTACCGTTTTCCTTTCATTTGACATAGACATACCCTAGTCACCAGTTCACGCACTGCCATCTATCGAGTTAGTTAGAACTAGTTTTTTTTTTTAAAGCAAATCGAAAACCCCTCATTCAAAAGTGTAATAGAATACATAAGTAGTGAGATATTTATGTGCAAAGTTCGGCGTTATAAAGAGAGTAGGCACCTTACTGTCTAGGGATAATAATTTAGCTACTAAATAAAGAAAGATTTTCCAAATCTTTATTATAGTTCCAGAGATTTACCCCCTACTCACAAAATCCTAAGCAAACTTTTAGCTTTTTATTAGATTCAGATTCATTTATTGGTACAAAAAATATACATGTCAACCATTTCTAATAAAAAAACAACTTATTTAAAGAAAATAAATAAGATTACCTAAATATATAGTCATAACATACACTGAAGTAGGTACCAGTGTCATACATAAAGTAAATCAAAAATTATTAGTCTTTTGATGTAGGGCTAACCTTTAAACCCAAGAACTCCTCCACCGTGTAGAAGGTTTGCTCGATAAGCCACCTTTTTAACCTTGACTTGAATATGTTTAAGTTGGGAGCCGCAGTAACGGTACTAGGTAGGTATTAGTGTAAGAAGAGGTGGAAGACTAGTGTAGAACCTTCCGGGTCATGGCTGCACACATGACAGAATGTCCAAATTGTTCGATTACCTATGTGCTAGATAATAATTATGAGAGTCAAAAAAGGAAAGCGATTGTTGTCTAGGGAGAAGAATACCGAAAAATACATTAAAAATTTGAATATTTTAAGCGGCTGAATTCAGATTCAGACTTACTTAAATCCTTACTTAACCGGATTGTTTCAAAAAGCCGGTCTTGGACATCTCTAGATTCAAAGTACTATCATTCAGTAATATTCTATGGTTCAATTAGTAGATTGTTAGTCGCGTGGCCACAAGGTTGGCGTAATGAATTGCGCAGTAGCCATACTGGGTACTGTACTCTCATCTGCATGTATATGGATTCAATGTGTCAATTGACAATTAATTGAAGGTCTTTAACGAGGAAGTAGGAGTGAAACCTATAGAAAAAAAGCTGGCCGATCTATATCTGCTAACCTAATAGCATTTTTTTATAATGGTTAAACCTATATATCGAGTGCTCTTAGAAATTTCAGATGAATATCGATACAACAGTTTTGTTTTGTTAATTATGGTTCATCTGTAATCTGTCAATATACTAATAATATAATATGCAAAAATCTTTGTATTTTTTTTTGTCGAAATGAGTACCTACGTATTACACGGAAAATCAATTATACAAAAAAAATAGCAGTCTTCATTTTTACTGAGATACTTTTACGGAAAAAACTGTTTCATTTGCTAGTTATTTAATATAGTTTAATGAAATTTCGTATACGCGTTCCCTAATAAATACTTTAGACGAATTGTGAAATTATGCGCGGGCCGGCCTTTCCGCGGCTCTTGCCTTTCTTTCCTGCCTTCACCGCGCGGCGTTGTTCGCGCGTTCTTGTCTAGGAAAAGCCTACGTCGTCGTATAATTTGTTAAATTGAGTTATTGGAATCAAATGCAGCATATAAAAAATCATGATTGGAAGGGTAGGAAATTTTAGGAAGATTTACTAAGTAGGTACCAATCATTGCATTTTGAACTAATGTATACTTAAACAGGCTTTCAAAATTACGTCTTCGGTAGGTAGGGGAAGGTGGGTAGGCTTGGTAGGCTTTTTGTTCTGAGCCTTGTAAAATAAAAACTTACAGCTAATTTAATATGAATCTAATACTACTTCATCGTTCATTTATCTGACTATGACGATTTGATACAAAGCAACTTGGCCAAGTTATAACGGTTTTCTCAAAAAGTGGGAATTTGTTTCTTCTCGGAATTTACTATTTTCTCAGCTATTTCACCTGTTTCAGTCACCTTTTGGCATACCTTGCTGACCTGATTACATAATGATTATATTCTTGATTTTAATTTTTCTTTCGTTCCATGGGTGCATTCGTACAGAACAAAATTACATACAATTTGAGTGTACGAAAGTACCCCAATGAAACCGATAATAAAAAAACCTTTATGTTAGGTAATCCTAAAACTATTGTTTATATAACAATGTTAAGCACGTATATACAAACCCGACAAAACTATTTTTCTCATTGTATTAAAACTTATTGAAGACAGATGCATTCAAAGGAGAACCAAAAATTACTTTTGAGTAGCGAAAACACATATTAACTCTTTCTGGGAAAGTCTGCTACCGCACTACCATCATTTTTGGGGGGTAGCATAAACATATGAGCGGCAGTCCCGTATACAACTTTGAACGCTTCAGCATGTTGCAAAGCAAGCCTCCCGGTGTACGAATCCTACCCATCTTCCCCTACTAACCTAAATTTTAATTAATTCCATGATTCTACTAGGTAGGTAACTATTTTATTCTTGTATAGAGTGAAGACGAAATGCATTTCGCTCCATGCATTGTATATTATTTAGTATACATAACATTGGTGGCAATTAAGAAGTCGCCAAAACTTAATTTACTTGACAGCACTTAAAATGTTTCTGTCCTATTTATTTATCTATGGAATTGAACATTTGATCACAAAAAGTGTAGGTTATTTTTAATCTGATACACAAAATTGTAGATTAAGTGTAGATTATTTTATTTATCATCCCAAATACCTTGCTTAGGACATCCATGATTGTAAATTTTAAAAATACACCACACAAACACTTCGATTTTCAGAAAAGCGCGGCAGACACGTCTGTCGAGCAATGGCCGGCCACCACTCAATGAGACAATAATCAGTTGTGCCGTTTCGTCCGTGAGTGATATGATAACTGATGATAAGGTACTTAACTCTCAATTTTGAGCTATAGATACCTAAATATTCGCGGATGATAATAATATTATTTTTAGTTAGTTTATGGCTTATGCCATAAACTTTTGTTTATTTTATGTAAGAACTTACATATCTATTTGAAATATTCGAGCGACTACCTACTTTGCTTCTTCGAGATTAGGTAGATATAAGATTTATTTTTACTTTCGTGCCCAAGAAAGCCTATCTAGGAACTATGAATATCCCAAAACTCAAGATCAGAACTTAACTTTGACTAGTGCAGACGTGCAAAGTGCAAGTGCAAAATCCTACCCACAAAACAGTGGCTAAGCAGTGCTGCGCACGAGATGCCTTATCCATCTCACTTTGGCTTAGGTAGGTATATCAATAGAAGTAAGTACCTAAGTTAAGTTTTTTATTTATTCAAGTGTAATGTTATGTCCTTAGACATAAATTTCAATTAAATACAAGCAATTATATGCATAGCACGATTAATTTTATTATCGTTAAGGAATACAAATTCTTTTTATTTATTGATTTTATTATTATGAACTAGCCGTGCCCGGAACTTCACTCGCGCAGAATTCACAATATCATGGGTTTTTTTGTGCGGATGTCAATTATATTTCTTTAATAAATTTACCTAGCCTACGTTACTCGCTAAAACATTAGCTATATATCTGCCGGCGATAGGCCCATCAAAATCGGTCCAGCCGTTACGGATATTAACCAAAACAGAGAGACTATTTTTTGTGTTACTTATCGTGTATACTTTCATTATGCATTTAGTAAAAAGCACTGCAATTTTTTTTATATGTATAGTTAAGGGGTATTTAATTAACCGCTTTTGGATTAGTTTCGATATCTACAAAGCCGCCTGTATTTTTTGTAAAAATATGGAAGCAAGAATCCAATGCATTTGAACATCATTATTTGGAGCCCATTGTATAATGTTAGTTAGCGAGCAATACATTTATAACTACAATTTTCACTTAACAACAGTGAGTTATAGATACTGACTACAGTTATTATCTAACTACCCACATTATCAGCAAAATCGTGACGAGGTAGGATTTAATAAAAAATATCAGAAACTAGTCATCATGATTTATGAACACAAAAATTGGATGGCAATTTAATCAGCCATGTTAGGTACATTTTAAAGTTCTAACAGAAAAGTAACGCAGATTCATCTCACTAATATTATAAACGTGAAAGTTTAGATGGATGGATGGATAGATAGATGGATGGATGTTTGTTCCTTTATCACGCCAGAACGGCAAAACGGATCTGGATGAAATTTGGCACAGAGATATATTATAGTCTGGAATAGGACATAGGCTACTTTTTATCCCGAAATTTTCACGGGAACGGGAACTACGCGGGTGAAACCGCGAGGCGCTGCTAGTTTTAAATAAGACTTAACTTAATATAATAATAGCAGCAACTAATTCCTAATGTATGATAAGATATTATGTAAATATTTGTAAACTTACGCGATCTGAACGCCTAAATTATTAGTACTATTTAACAGATATTTATCATCTTTTTATTTTCTATGTATCATGTTTCAACTAAAAATAGGATAGTGACCTATTTTACATATTATAGGTATTTATAAACTATTAAAAAATAAATACCCGTTAAATAGTACTAAAAATTATGATAAGATAATGTTACATTTTGTAGGTTTGCTAGATATTAAAAGGAAAAAGTTTAAATATAAAAATCTCTCTCCCAATAAGGTTTGCTGGAAGAGAACTCTTTTTAGGGGTAAGCTCCTCTTACCTCTACCTCATACCTCTCTTTGTTTAAGGTTTCAAAATTGGTTATTTTTACCCGACTATCGACAGGGGAGGGTTATGAGGTTAGCACCCTATGTTTGTATGTTTAGTGTAATAAAGAATTATGAATAAAAAATTCCCCCGCACAGCTTGTTATGAGTTGAGCACAAAACTTAATTTATTTATTGGAAATGTACCTATTTATGCAATCAAGTGTTTAATACAACTCCAACCAAATTGCTAAGTCATGCTGCATAGCCCAAATTATTGCAAATTTACCTTAATTAGGAAAATTTGGCTTTGTCATGCAAAAATTTACAATTCATAAGGTTAGTAGAAAAGAAAAAAGAAATGAATAAGAAGTGGTAGACTTACTACTTTACTACACTACCCTTAATATTCAACCTGGTTTCAGGCAAGACCATAGGAGATGGAAAAAGAGAAAGCAGGGACATGGGAATGAGTAGAGAAGGCAGATAGGATGGGAAATACTATACTGTAATAATAAGCTGGGTTATCAAAATTAGGTTATTTATGCTTGGTTTATTTAGGGTAGTGTAATAGATATTAGTGTATGTGGAAGCTTACCGCTGGCTTCAGCTGGTTATCATCAGCCTGAAAGTGGTTAAAATAGCATCATACATAGTCAGTTATCCGTGCCGAAGAGTGCTAAGAGTTTGTGTTCCTGGCTGAAGGGAATTATCAGTCAGAACCATCAATTTTGACCAGTTTTGAATTGGTCAAGAAGTTTTTATTATAGCCTATTTTCAGCAGTGATTTTGAATAGCAAGACTAGAGTGTTTGTACTTATTGCAACCATTTGCAATATCTATGTGATAAAATAGTGATTGAATAGTTCATATATAAGCAGCAAGCGAGTTATAACTACCCTCTTATTAATAGCATATTTTGCATTAACTTCCTGAATATAGTAATCTATTTTCAGTGTACTAAACCAGTATTGTGCGTGAATAGTAAGTATTGGAATATAGCCAAAAGGGAACTATTGAATGCTTAGTGTGAGTTTCTAAGACCACTATCCCATAGCGCTAACTAGTATGTCTAGGACAAGGTTTTGACGTTGAATTTATGGACGTTTACGTGAACCATCCGGTCTGAAATTGGTCCATTATGTAAAGCATAATTTTAATTTTATGTTAAAGATAAAAATTTATTCAGAATCGACCTCTAAGCTTGAGAAAGGTCACAAGAAATAAACAAAACGTAGAACAGCACTACACTGACAATACTGCGATAACAACAATCGGAGCACACTCAAAGCAAAGATAAACTATTTATTACCTTCTTATCTCCGTCCTTGCCGTCAGACATTATTATTGTAAGTAATAAATCCTAGATAGAACAAAATCAAAAAATCACAACAACCCTCAACACAACAACCAATGCCGTGCCGACGCTATTGTGAAACGCGCGATTTTGACATTTGCGAGCTGTCAAAATCCAATCAAAAGCGTTTCGTTCGGAATAGCTCCATCTTTTCCAATGAAAAAAGACATCCCCTTCAATATAGATCAATGATCTTTTCGGAAGAATGCGAAGTGTGCGGTAGGTACTTGGCAGGTAGGTTATTTTTTAAATTTGATTTAACCCGGAAGGGAAATTTATTTAACTTCATCAAAATAACAAACAAAATGAAGGTGTTGCTCATTTAATAACATTTAACATCGAATAAACATTTAGATATTGTGTAGAACGTGTAGATATATTTCTCGTAGGAGATTTAAGTGGACATATAGGTATATAATAGTTATTAATGTAACGTCTAATAAATATAGTTGTGTATATGTAAGTATGTAGGTACATAGATTAGACCAGTAATGGGCGTTATGATAACCTGTGTACATTGAAAGGTTATCCCGATGTTATTGAGTACCTACAACACTTAAGTATACATACTCATACACCTATTCAAATACTACTGACAAATCTTTATTAAGGCTATGAAGGTGTTGCTCACTTCTATTAACATTTAACATCGAATAAACATATAGTTATTAAAAGTAGAACAGTGTAGATAAATTTCTCTTAGGATATTTTATGTGGGTAGAAAGGATAGGTATTAATATAATGGGTACTTAATGAAATTTGTTTGCGTGATATATGTATGTACATATAGATTAGACCAGTTTTGGGCGATTGCGAACCTGTTACTGTTACATAGAAAAGTTATCCCAATATTGATAGATACACAATACACACACCTATTATCTAATACTGACAAAATAGATAAATTATTTCAAGACTTACTTATGGTAGTATACACAGAGATCAAAAATATATGTAGGTATGTACCAAAATATTTAAATAGTGCATAGTCATGAACACATACAGAGCATTTGTGACTACAATTTCATATTAGATATATAGTTTTACACAAAGTGATTTACAAAGAAAGCAAATTAAAATGTAAAAAATAATATAGAATGTTTTGAAAATGAATTTAAAGAATACATTTACTACATTAAATAGAAGCAACAAAATAACACTTACAAATTAAAATCTACTTATGAATGTAATGTATTGATTACTTTTGAACCTAATAATTTGATAAAATGTTTATAAAATTAAATATAATTCTCAAACTAGTAAATATAGGACCATGTCCAAATGTGACAAAATATATTATGTGAACAATTGCATTATAATAGTACATTATAGTAGTAAATTATGCATAGCGCCATCTATTTCCAAACTCAGCGAGTGTTAAGCAAACATTCCAGTGAAACTCAAGTTGAGAAAACTTATGAAAACAACAGCTGGCTCAAGAACTCTGTTGCTAAAGTAAACCCCTGTTATAGATATTGGTCCATGTGAAATTTTTCATTCCTAAACACATTGCGATATTTGAACAGATTAGAGTATTTACTAAATTAGAAAAGACCAATAGCATAGTGGATCAATTGCCCCTAAAATAATAATATAAACAGTGTTTAAAATTTGTTAGAATTAGAACATTGTTAGTTCATGTATTTGTATTTATCTTGGGGAGTGGTTGCCTTTGGTGTTAACTGTTGACTTGAACTCGGTGAGTAGTGTTGGGCTGATGCCTGTTGGCAGGGCTGGCTTGGCTTGCTGCTGCCAGCCCGCGCCTCATCTCAGTTGGCTGTCCACTGGAAAAACAAAATGATGTTTAGTCACTAGGATATGGATATCGAAGGGAAAGGATATAGCAACAAAACTTAGCTTTAGCCCAAGCTAAAGCTAAGTTTTACTATGACGATAGAAACAAAAATGCAGACACATTACTTAAAACGCCTTTGTCTGTATTTAAGTAAAAAGAAGGTAACCTTTAAATTAGCACCACCAGCCTTGTTGAGTTCTTCTTCCCGCTTCTCCATCTCTTCACTGCGCTGCTGAAGCCTCTTCACCTTCTCCACATTCTTGATTCCTCGGGCTGCGTTCTCCGCTGCACGCCGCTCGGCTGCCTCTTGCTGTTGCCTGCGACGGACTTCCTACAGTGAAATTGTAATTATTAATTTGTGTCTAACATTTATGTATTTAACAACTTATGGGCTGAATCGTAATGTAGAAGGAGCAAGTAAACTGCTTACTACTACCTACTAGTAGGGTAGGTAGGTACCTAGGTACTATTGCATTTTATTTGTTCTTTTTTTTATTCGGAATTTCTTTACATGGTTCATTCTTTGATTTGATTGGATTCCTTAGCCACTTAAACCAGTAGACGGTAAAAACTGGTTATAAACGAAAATTCTCGTAATTTAATAGGTACCTACGTGTTATTTACCTTAATTGATTAACCTACAAACAACTTACGATATCGGGAGTAGATACGTCTGTGGCTGAGGGTCTGCAGCAGGATGTGAATATC
The DNA here is from genome assembly GCA_947086465.1 of Eupithecia exiguata. Taxonomy (NCBI): domain Eukaryota; kingdom Metazoa; phylum Arthropoda; class Insecta; order Lepidoptera; family Geometridae; genus Eupithecia; species Eupithecia exiguata. The sequence goes on from OX352246.1 coordinate 5,783,582, forward strand.
CCCATTTTATAAAATGATTAATTTTACGCACAAAAACCATATGAATATCTATCAAAATTCACCAATAAATTCGCGCAATACCACAACAAAACAGCAACAAGCAAAACAGCTGTCAACTGTGTTGGATGTGTCTCATGTGTGTATTGTATTGTATTCAATAAACTAATTTAGTCTATGATTGTATTGTATTTCTATTGTGTGGTGTGAGTGAGCGAGTGAGAGTATAGGTACTTACGAAGCGCGAAGGAATAATCTATATACGTACGTGTAAGTTCTCAGACCAAGGATCTAAACTTTATCTAAGGTGTAAGTTACATTATTTCATCTGTGGTACTGCTGAATTTCTGACGATCTGACATTGACATGAGTGAGTTGCAGTGTCAGACTCAACAGTCAAAATTTAGCGTTCAAAAGCATCTACAAGGAAACATCGAAAAATCCATTACGATTTTGTAGGTGACGTCCTGTTCACCGATTTTCAAGATTAGCTACGTATCCATCGTTATTTGGCTACGCACAGATATTTTACCCTGTTACAACGTGATCAAAGCTACTCACGGAGAATACTTTCACTAGTATCCTATAAATAAATGGATGAGAAGGTCATTGATCCTTCTTTTACCCATGACAAATAACTCGTTAACAATCATAACATAATTAAAACCACTGCCCGGACATTGCTATTTCTCCATACAAATGTGCGTCTCGGCACGTGTTCGCAACTGTGTTGAGCTACCTACACGTACAACTGTTTAGATTAGGTGACGTCTAGGTCACTTCACTTCATGACATGCAGTGCATCGCTTATGCGAGTGAGACAATAGGTAGGCTATTTGATTTGACTACATTGAAAATAAATTGCAAATTGTTTTCATCACAGTCAGTGACAACGTAACAAAGCGTAATCAGGTGATTTTTATTAAAAAATATACTTATTTTAGGTAAAAACGGGATTATAATTCCATTTTTTTATATGATTATGATCACGTGACCGAAAACGCTATGCGTTTGGTTGCATCGCTGGTGACGACACACCAATCACAGATTACAGTGCGTGTTGTTGTTCTTGTTAGGTGTGCTGTGAGAGGTGTGACGTCATCGATTCATGTCACTGGACTTCACCGGAGCCATGACAGAGATTATCGTTTTGGCGCGTTATTATTTAAAATCAGTTTTTATAACTAATACGACTGCCCTTGAAGAAATAATACTTACATTTTGCATTTTTTTTTTGACTACGTTAGAATTATTTCCCAGTAGTAATTAAGTAGCTTAATGCGAAATAGCTCAATTAGATATATTATTGTTTACTTTTCTCTCGTAAAGATGAAATTAAACCTCAAAACAGAAGAAAATTTGTATACAATGTCAATGATCAAAAAACAAAAAATCGAACACTATCGGTGGCATGAGTCTAATTATCATGATCTACGATTAGCGTCATCTAACAAAATCATTATTCATGCCATCTGCACCCTGTGCGTCTACCGAACGTCAAAAACGGCAAAAACTTGCATCGGGGCCGGCGCGGCGGGGTGAGGAAGCTCTGTCGAAGGCGAAGGGTGTTGATTCTATATGTTAGTATGATATTACAATTGTTGTGATGTATAGGATGCAAGTAGAAACTTGGTACGGAACCCTATTCTTATACTCGCTCTTGGTGATTAATATTTTCGCCCAGCAAGTAGTGACGTTGACACGGCTAGATGTCAATCGATACCTAATTTTGTTTGACAACGGACTCGATAACAATTAATTCTCAAAAAGCACTGAATACCTATTTTACCTTGTTGTTGATGGTTTCAGATAAATTTGATATCGATAGTTTTAGCCCTACTTAGGCGTTTATTAGTATTCATCTATGACTTAGGCCTCTGTTTAAATGGAATGTGATGTACCTAGCCTACTCGTACAAACACACTGTTTTTCGAGGCTGACTTTTACCTGCAGCCGCAAAAAGCGAATTTTTTTATGTCGTGAACTTATTTTTTGTCACTGTCATATCACATAATTTCATTGATGTGGGATCAAATATCGTTTCATTCTGGCTTTATTGATGTCTGACTGCCGGAAAAATCCCCAATTTTGAGGCTCGCTCCGTTCGCCGTTAACGTAACATCTTTTCCAAGGCATTATCAAAATATATTGGATCATGAGATTGAGAGAATAGAGAGTGCCCCTGTCTTTGCGCACACACTTGTGCACTTTAGTATGTCCTGCGTGCCGGGCTAGTATAGTATGTAAGTCAGGCCGGCTAGAAGGACGTTGTAAGTGCATTGTGAAATACCTCCCATTGAAGAAATTAAATTGAATTTGAAAATTTTAGTTCGTAGGTATTGTTATGTCAGACAAAATAATGATGATGAATAAAACAACTAGGTAGGTACCTACCACAACTTGTGGTACATAGTAGAAGTACCTAGACAGGGGTGATTGGCCGTGGTCCACAACCAATCACCCCTTTCTCACTATGTGCAAGTGGCGCAGCTTCCGTATTTACCTTTAACTAGGTAGGTACATAATAATAATTGTATAAATACGTATAAATTATGGTGGACAATTCACACAGTATCATCTTAGCCCCATACTAAGTAGGTACCTACCTACATAATTTAAATTATATTACCTACATCGTTGTATGATCGGACGCGGGGGAAATCCGTATGACAGTACCTAATTGTAGCCGAACTAAGCCATTACCTTTATCCACCACCTTCTACGACGCCATTTAATGGCGTCGGCTTAGAATGCTGTCAACATAAGATATGGCTTAATTCGACTAGAAACGATTAGTGTCATTGTGGTCTTGCGTCCGCTTATTAGATAAATCAGTCAATTAAAATTAACACTAGGTCGGTCGATCGATACCTTGCCAATAACTTGGGTAGTTTTTTATTGCACTTCTAGCTTAGGAAAATTTATTGACTGCTGAATTATTGGAGCCAATTTATTAAGCACTTGGTATCTACTAATATGAACTTGATAAGTAATAATACAACTAACCATAAGATTCCGAATAATAAAGATGTTGGCCATGATAAAATTTATGCAAACAATCTTGCAAAAACCTTTCAGCAAAATGGAAATAATACCGAACGTACCGTCTGAAAATCAATAATATACGATTACTTGCCATCGCGAAATATTTCGTGACTAGGTATACCAACTTCAGTCACGTTTCAGCTATAATAGAATCTATTCGATTCATTGTAAAAATAAAGCGGTCGTTAAGTCCACAAGATAAAAAAATATAATTTATTATGTCGATACCTACGCTGCTTGCCATTTTACCTCCGTTCGTTCTGTTGTCGATGTTGTCGCGTAGTCGATTCGATACATCAAAAGTTTAAAGAGAATAAAAAAAAAAAGTTGTTGAGTGGTGCAACCCTAGCTCGAAGTAAATTTTCTGAGAACAGCAGAATTATTCAAAATTTACGAAAAAATAAGCACTACAAAATGCTTTCACGCGTAGCTTTGCGTTCAGGTATGTACAAATAATACAGAAAGTATTAGAAATGCTTTTCTAGGAGTGTTTTTGACCATAACTCTTAGGTTTATGTAATCACTGTTTGACGGGTCGTACTTATGCCTGTATTCATTTGTTTCAATTTGAGCAAAGAATCGAAAAAATCGCCCGTACTCTAATTTAAATGATACTTATACGTCTGCATTAAGCAAGCAAGATAAAAAAAGACGATCGAAAGAAATACACAAACTCTAACCTAAAATCAGCTGTTCTTATTACATTAACATTATTCGTATACGATTCATAGAGGTGCAGCTTTTATTTATTTAAAAATAAATAAAAGCTGCATGCTTAAAAAAGAAACCCCTTAAAGTTTGGCTCACCCCTTGGATAAATAAATAACTCTTACACACAAAATAAAAAGATAAGAAAATATGACACAAAATGTAATTAGGTAGTTAAGATCATTATGCTGAAAATCGCGGGAGGTAAAAAGGCTGCCTTATCGCCTCTGTGCGATCTCTTTCATAATTAATAAATATATTTTTATTTGATAGCTGCGGCCAAACAGTCTGCCTCCACTGCTCTAGTGGCCCGGGGCGCCACCACGGACTCCGGCACGCGTGATGAGGTCAACTTTCCCCGCCCCGTGAGGGCTACCGAGCCTGGCAAGGTCCGCCTTGGTTTCCTTCCCGAGGAATGGTTAGTGGTTGTTTTACAATCTCCCGGCCTAACCAGGCCCTTATCAGCCTTGAAGAAGTGTAGTGGAACTGTCTGTTGGTGCTCCCAGCTCACTTAAGATGACCTTTGTGGTGCATTAAGCGTAGGTCCATCTGAGATGTAGAAAGTCAAGGATATGATGCTGCAGGGTATGTAGTTGCTGTGACTAAAAACAGAAATCATGCAGCGCTGGATGCAATCCAGCGCTGCATGATTTCTGTGTATCGACAATATATAGGTCCAAAAAAATTACAACCAAATAATAGAAACAAATTAAAACTAGTATTTACGATTAAGCTAACTGCATACTGTTGCAAACAATCTACAGGCTCAACTGACCCATATCAGTACCAGTCAGAAGCATCCCCAAGATGTTAGCTAGCTTGCATTGCTGATGCGCTGCACCAGATACCCACCAGCTGTGGTGTAACATCATTAGCCTATATTTGTCCACTGCTGGACATAGGCCTGTCTTCAGCTTGCCGCATCCAGCATCTGCCAGCAGTCTTTCGCAAACAATTTTTTTGTGTAACATGTCACTATGTATTAAGTATATCAGTTATCTAGCATATAAGTTAAGCTCTGCTTAGCTTTAGGTTGGTGATGCTGTGTGAATAGTCCAGCATTATTCATTTATCATTATTACCCCAGGTTCCAAGCCTTCCACTCCAAGACTGGAGTCACCGGCCCCTACACCTTAGGAGTAGGTCTTGCCACATACATGTGCAGCAAGGAAATCTTCGTGATGGAACATGAGTACTACACCGGTCTGTCACTGGTGCTTATGGTCGCTTATGCCACTAAGAAGTTCGGACCTAGCATTGCCGCTTGGCTGGATAAGGAAGTTGATGTAAGTATCTCTTAAGGGTCTTCTTGAATGTCTGGAATAGACACGCGCGTGCTGTAGTACTCTCAGATGTTTACGAGATTGTACTGTAGCCGCAACCTATTTTTATCCAGGCACCCCGTGAGTGAAGCCGTGAGCGAAGCCGTGAGCAGAAGCTAGTTAAATATTTTTTTAGTCATCATCATAAGCCAATATTAGTCCACCGCTGGACATAGGCTACCTATAATGAGCGCTATGGCACCCTGACCTCAGTTTGCCGAATCCAGCATCTGCCAAAGACCGTATTTTGCAGGCTGCAGGATATTTCCATTTACTAATTTCACACGTCCTTCCAGGCTGTAGAATCCAATTACAACGAAGGGCGCATCTCCACAGTGAAGTCCTTAGAAGAAGCCATCGCTGAGGAGAAGCAGGCGCAGTGGCGCGCCCAGGGCCAAGAGCTGCTGATCCAGGCGAAAAAGGAGAATGTACTGCTGCAGTTGGAGGCGGCTTACAGGGAGCGGCTCATGACCGCTTACACAGAGGTAAGCAAAAAATAAAGGAATTATGAATGTCTAAAAATTAACAGGTAAGTTATTCACGCCTTTGAATTAAAACTAAAAACTTAGAATCACGTCCCTATTTTTTCTTATTCGAAGTCTGTCGTAAATTATTAAAACGAAGTGAGCTCGGTTTTGCGAGACATGGACGAGTGAACGCCTTGCAGGGAAAAGCAAGACCCGAGGAATGCAAGCGCGCAATTTCACTGATCTTTATTAACTAATTAGTTTTTTTTGTTGTAAAATAATACTCTTTCGCAATAAAGTAAAACCATCATCGTCTGAAGTATTTATTAGGGAACACGAAGAAACAGAAATTTCGTAATAAATATGTTAATTTATTACGAATAAAAACTGCTTTTCCTTACATCTCTGTAAAAATTAAGATTTAGATTTAACTGCGATTTTTGTTTGTTTTCTGTTTAGTTAATCGTGTTTCGTAACTTACTACGCAACTTACTAGAATCCTAACTGATGATGTTGATGCATCAAGAAATAATTTAAAATATGTTTCTTGCCATAAAATTTAAATAATTTAAAATAAATGATTTTTTTGCGATAAAATTGATTTTCCGTATAGTCAAAACGTGAGTTTTAGGACTTGTTTCACCTCAAGGGATATACAACGGCGGGCAGCAACGTCCCCTGGAACAGACCAACGACCTACATGCGAGCCCACCTGCCAAGCGTGTCAATTATGGCAAAGCAAATACAAAAGAGAGGGAGTTTGAGGCTCTTTGTGGGGGCTAAGCCTGGAAATATCCAGCAGAGCACATCTCTGTTCAAAAAGAATCATAAGTTTCACCATTCTCACATCAGACGAATGAGATCGGTTATATTTTGAGGTAGATTAAAATCTGAAGTTATTTTCTAGAGAAAAGAAGATAATTATTTGATGATTCCCATCTGCCCCCCTCGCAAAAAAAAAAGGTTTGATCTGTCTTTTCACACCTCTTAAATCAAACACTTTGTTTCCAGGTGAAGCGCCGCCTTGACTACCAGCTCGAAAAGACCAACCTGGAACGCCGTCTCTCCCAGAAGCAGTTGGTGGACTGGGTAGTCACCAATGTCACCAAGTCTATCACTCCTGACCAGGAGAAACAGGCCCTAGACCGCTGCATCGCTGACCTCTCGGCTATCGCGGCTAGGAAGTAGATAATTGATGGGGGGACGGGAAACGCAGCAGCAGTGTAATATACAGTTAATTTAAAGTAAATCAGTTCGAAATTATATTTATGGTGTTTTCTTGATGTAGGCATAACACAAACCTAACATTTTAAAAGCAAAAGTTTTTTACCTAGCATTTGCATTTCGATTAAAACCGTTTTTCGTCTTTTTTAATCTGAACATTTACGTTCGTAATAGAAAAAAAATTAAGCTGCCGAAAACGACCACTCGCAATGATGTGTGCCCGTTCGGGTTACTGTTACGCAGCATTAACTTCCTGAACGCTCGGCATTTTTCGGCGAAGGGGCGGCGTTGAGCGCAGGATGTTACCGATAATTTTATCCTGGGGTCCAGTCACGGTACACAAATTACAAGGTACGGGACCCATGATAAAGTTGTAATCGACCTCGGAAAGAAAGTGTTTGCCAAATGCATATGTGGCACTGAGTAGAGTTAAAACACTTGAGAGTATTGCTTTATCTGATCGAGAGCCAAATGAGGTATGACACAAACCTCACGATGAACGAGCTTTAACAGAAATGCAAAGACTGAGAGAGAGGTCTACATACAAGAGACTGACAGGTCTAAAGCTTCATCGTGAGGTTTTTATTATAATATTACAGGACTCGACATTAAAATCTGTGAGTGAATAATAAATAACTATTTTCCCACTTTTTGAGTAGGATTTTTTTCCAAATTTATATAGGACCAACTTCGAGGTATACCCTATCCATAAAAAAGGATTATCAAAATCGGGCTACTCTGTAAAAAGTAATGCGTGGTCATACATTACAACTTTAATAATTAAAGTAGTTCACGGCGGCGGCATGAGGTTTAGGATGCCGCCGTGAACTACTTCGGGTGCTTCGCGGCCCACTTCGGATACTTCCAGAAATCACCGGATAAGAACCACTGCACTAAAAGGATGTCTCTATTCTAGAGGTCAAATCTCGATAAAGTTCGTATTTTGAGCTTGGTGAATGGCCTATGGATTCAAAATAAAGATATAAATTGTATGTTAAAAATGGAAATAGTACCTACTAACTAGGTACCTATTTGGTTCTTAAAGTTATGGTGGGTAAAAACATGTTTGTTTTGGTTTTAAAACAAAATTCGTTTTGTTACAATTATTATATTACAATACAAAACAGCTAGAGCTGAACAACATTCAGTTAAGTTGTTAACGGGCGTGGGCCCTTATTAAAGCTCTCATTATTTTAATATTGCACCAGAGGGCGGTCGAGTCAGTTTACAACATTTAAAACGGGTTTAGGTGACCTAAGGTTTGTATTCACTATTATATAAATGTGTGTATAGCACAAGTCTTTGGATTACTAACTACCTTTAAAGTAGGTACTAGTGATTTAGTGATCAGTCGGCACGCGAATTATGATAGTTTTACTATGAGCAGATAGAGGTTGAACCAATGTAAAATAAAATTGGTTGCTGATAAAAGTTGGTAACCTGCTTATTCAAATGTTGTAAACCAACTAATATAAATACAGTTCTAACTGATTAGACGACGTAATTTTACAGAAAGTATAATTGATTTACATTACCTTTTTTCAACCATTATTTCCATATTGACTAAATACATTGAGTTTTTTATTCCTTTGATAACAATATTACATCAATTCATTAGGCAACACATTTCAACTTACAACTAGACAAAAAGCATTATATAAATAAGCAATTTCGAACATTACTTTTAATTTCATTTTCGCGGAGGGTATAACTTAAAGTTACAATAAAAGTCACAACACAAGAAATACTGTTAGTGACTCAAAAATAAATAAAATAAATAATAGTAACAAACACATTCAGTGATTTAAGATTGTTTAAAAAAACTGATTTTTTTATAAGTAACATATTTCATGGAATGGTTCACCGAATTTACAAACTGTACCTATTCACTTACATTAAAAGCTGTAGGTAAATTTAGAACAAAACATTTCCAAAATCTTATTTAAATTGCTTATAAATCATAAATAATTACAAAAGAATTGTACACTTGTATCAAAACACGTGAATATTAGCAAAATGCTTCAAAATAAACATTTTTATAAAAATAGAGTATATTTCAACAAAAATTTACAAACATTGCGCATTGATCTATTCTTTGTTCTTTGAAAAGACAAAAAACTAGAATACTAAACGATTTACAAAACTCTCTTGATTGATTAACATTATCGTTTACAGGTTGATATCGTGCCTGAGATATGCGTTGTAGCACCGCTTATTCTAATTGTCTCGTCCATTTTATTTATCATATTTGGCCATATCTAGTAGGCAATATTATAAAAAGTTGTGAATCCAAGTAACTGAGCATTTCAACTAAATATTGTTTATAAGTTTTAATATAACTAAAAATATATAGTGCACTTGTTAATACATAAAAAAATACATGAACTTACCAGCTAAATTAAATTAAAACAGAACAATAATCAAATAATGTTTAGTATTTGGTAGAACGAACTTTTAAAAATAACATTATTTTTATGTGTGTTTTTAATGAATTACTTAATTAATCAACAATGATTACAATCTTTATATAGGTACTTAGCATTTTATGTACAGCATTGTTAACAAATGTAACATTGAAACCAGTAAGTTTTTTAGATTTTGATCTATAATGTTGATTTAAACACAGAATAGATACGAGTACAAACTAGAATATTAAACAATCCATGCATTGTCCGTAAATTTATACATTCATTTAGTGATGTTATTGATGCCTTATTAAACATTAAATCTATGTGAGCACAGTACATAGATCTTACTAACAATATAAAGCTGAAAGATTGAATTTTATTTTGTTAGGTACCTAAGATCTCCAAAACTACTGAACATTATCAGGATGAAATTTGGCGTACATTTAGAACATAGTCTAACTTATGTAATAGGCTACATATTATATCGAAAATATGCGTGCGAAGCGGCAGGCAGAAGCTAGTTTAACATAATTATTTGTGGCTTGGATAGTTCTAGTACAAAATATTGGGTCGAAAATGTATAATAAATTATCGTAGACATTTTTTCACTAATCATCATCTAATCCCCATGCATGTAAGCAGAGCTTGTATAGAGCACCATAATATTATTTTGCGCTCTGTTGTCTTATGGCACTAGAGAAAAATAATTATTGGAAAAAAATGTGTGATATGATAACTGATACACAACACTTATTCTTATTTTAAGAACATGTGTATACCTTAGCTTATCATTGTACAAAACTAAAAAATAAAATAAATAATCTTGTATTAAAATAATAAGATAAAAATAACAACCCTTTTACTAGAACCTAGTAATGCCATAAAGAAAAAGAATATAAAAAAATATGTTACGCATGAACATCTCTGTGATTCTAAAAATCAAACAACATTGACACCATTTAACACCCACATTTATATAATCGAGCAAGATTATTCAGGTAGTGGTACACTTGACTTTGCTATTTTTTCAGAGTAACATGTTTTTAATAGGCGAAGGCGTGACAATGACCAGAAGAGTTCTTGCCCACAATTTGTAATTTATGTTTTACGCAACATTGAATATAGGGATTGTGTTATTATTTAACCTTTGATTGGAAATAAGTTAAGGTCACTTCCTCACCGGGTCGGTACGATTTCGTTTCGGTACCGCCTCTGCGCCTAATCTGTACAGACTGCCGAAAAACATTTTCTGACTAACTCTGTAAGTTTTCGTTGCGAGTGAGTGAGCGGCAGGCGCGCGGTGGAGCTGGCGAGGGGAAGCCGGCCACTCCGTACAGATTATATGCAGAGACGCGCGTATGCGCTCGGTAAAGTATTTGTACCGAAACGACACGGTGTGAAAGTTCTCATTTAACTGCATGCGCACGGTAAAAAGTCTGTTCCGATTCGGTGCAGAGGCGGTACCGAAACGAAAACGTACCGACCCGGTGAGGAAGTGGCCTAACAGTTCAGTGTTTTGTCACACCACATGCAGTAAGTTGCGCGATAGTTTACGCATAAATGTAATATTGAATTTTCAAAACTAGACGAGGAAAGATCCTGGCGGAATTGAGAAAAAAGTATAGTAAGGAGTGCTTTTTAGATGTGAAAATTAAACGTAACATTATCGCACCCGTACCGCATCCGCATGTGCCTACCGCATCCGTAAAAAAACAGACGGACCCCAAATAATCAAACTCGTATCAGATTAAGCCCATATCAAGACGATATTTAAGCTCGACTCACTCAACTTAGCCGTGATTCTTTGGCAGTTTATATCGCATTCACTGTGAGGCGGGCATGTGCCTCGTGAGCCACAAAAAATTATTTTTAAAGAAAATTCGTCAAGAAATCATGACTTGGAGACGAATATCAAATCTGATTTGGTTTTTGTATCTGGTAGTTAGCGCTTTACCGTCCACAAAGCGCTTTATCTTCGTATAAAAACAGGTTTAAATTGATTTTTTACCACATACAAAAAACTTCCTTCTGTTCTTACAATATCGTGCATTTCCTTTTTCTGCTCCCGTGGTGGTCAGCCTTGACATTGATCCTCTCAGCTTCCTGGAAGCGGCGAACCAGCCTGACCAGCTCGTGGAAAGCTTGGTCCACGTTCATACGCGCTTTGGCACTGCACTCTATGTAGGGTACCTTTAGTTGGCGAGACAGAGCTTGTGCTTCATCTAGGTTAACCTGAAACATGAAAAGTTTTGTTACATTGGGAACTATAGATTGTACCCAGCTGAATTAAACCGGTTTAAATTAAGGCGCTACCCAGACTCACACTAACCCCACCCCATCTATTGTATATGAGCTTTTTTTAATGCCCTGGCAGTTTTATTAATAGTTTCATTTTGTATAGTTTAAGCAAAGATGCGAAAACTAAGTTTCACTAATGGATACGACGTAATAATAAGATAGAATTAGGTGGTGGCGCTGGCTGTTCTGAGTCGGGGTAACGGTCGGTGGAACAAATCACCATGATGAGATACAGTTTTTTTTTGCGTCTTACAATTTTCCACTTGTCTTCACCCAGCAGCAGTAAGTGCGACATTAGTAATATTACGGCCACACTACGAGGCGAAGATTCGCGTTGTCGCAATGAAACTTCGTGTTCGATCTACGACGAATCGTCTTCGCATCGTCGCGATAATTTATTTTCATCGAAACGTTAATATTTTTTTTCTCCAATCCATAATTAGTAACAAAACTCAGAATAACAATGCAACACACAAGTTAGCTCAATTGTTTCAATTGTAAATACTAGTTTTAATTTAATTCTATTATTTGGTTGTACTTTTCTTTCTTAATAAAGTTATATATATTGCCTAACTATAAAATTTAATAATTATAAATTTGAAATATACAATCAAATTTAAATTTTATTTGTGTTTCCCATGCATTAAGAGCCAACAGGCTGAGATGGTAATGACGAAGCAACGGTTTGAATACAAAGTTTCGAAATCCTTGACCTTTTCACACTTCTGTTAACGGAGGTAAGGCTAAACATTGCTTAGTTGAGTAGATGCCTATTTGATTCAACCTGTAAGGTCATGTAGGGATAGTATGGGGACTAGTTACGTGACTTTAGAGTAGTATTCTGATTGATTAAACATCATTGTTTTAACACATACATCTTCGCTGGTTCCCCGCAGCAAGAAATATTATCTGTGTGATCAGTCATCCCCCCACAAGAAATATGTTTGTTATACTTAGTCATCACCCTTAGCACTAGGTCTGCCTTTTTTAGGACTAGATAATATGTATGTATGAAAGGTCTGTGTGAAAGGTCCATAGTCCAGGTCATTATTTCTAGACAATACTTTAACGAGGTGACATTTGTTTGTTTGTTTGTGGGTAAGGTAAGCTCTGGAACAACTGGTCATTGAAAATTCATTCACAAACAGAAAGCTACACTATCCTTGGGTATGTTTAGTGTGGATCCAGGTACCATGTGAACGAAGCCATGAGCAGTGGATAGTGATTCATTAATAACTTACCACTCTCTGGTTCTCCAGATCGGCCTTATTCCCCACAATGAGCATAGGAAACTCATCCCTGTCTTTGACCCTGAGGATCTGTTTGTGGAACTTGTAGAGCTCGTCGAAGCTGGCATGGTCAGCTACAGAGAACACCAGGAGGAAACCCTCTCCAGACCGCATATACTGTTCTCTCATGGCACTGAACTCCTCTTGACCAGCTGTATCCAAGACTGAGGAAAGGAGTGAAATACTAATTATATGAATGCAACAGATTCTCCTTGAAGCTACACTACCATCATCTTGACAACCTCTGGGAGGAGCAGGCGAAGGTCTGCCTGAGACCCAGAAGGTTGTGGGTTTGTTTCCCATCTTGGGACAAATAATTTGTTCCAGTATTCAAGGTATTTTCTATGTATAGTAAAAATATATATCTATTAGTTCTGTACTTTGTTATCTAATACACATAACACAAGCTCTGCTTGGCAGGGTGCTAGGTGGTGCTGTGAGAATTATTATTTATTTATCATCATCATGATAGTCCTCCCCTATCAGTATTGCTTCATACTAAAAACACGGGACATTTGCAGAACTAGGTTCCTATAACATAAAATGCAAGCAAACATTCAACTACCATAATATAATTTTGCTGCTCTACCTAGCCGTAACATTCAAACTAAATGCAATTTTAGTCAATTGGCAAATTACAGGCATAAACTGTGCCTACAAGGTCATGTAAATGAACTTATCAAATTTTTATTATGTATTCTGATAATAGAGATATCAGATAAGCAGCGACAGGGATACTTTCTTTCCTGATTTTAAATTTGATTGGACCTTTGATTGATTACTTTTGGGTCAACCTACTACTATAGGTAAGTTGATACCTACAATTGAAAGTAAACAATGTTTAAGTACCTACCTAAAGAATGTCTACTTGGACAGCTAATGCCATCACCCACATTCCTGTCGCGGCCTTGTATCAATTCCACCCATGCATTCTACATAAATCGGCGAAATCAACAACTTGTTGGAACTTACTGTCGAGTTTTGCCGGGACATCGTCGATAACGCATTGCTTTGTGTAGCTGTCCTCTATCGTGGGGTCGTAATCTGTGACGAAGTAGCTCTGGAATAGAATTAAGGGCATATCACCACCAGATGCGGCAGACTGTGGGCGTATAGCCTTCTAACTCGAGGCCTTGACAGTGGCTTACAAACTATTTTTGTGTATGAACACACTTCAGAAAATATACCAAGTTTTTGACAAATAGTTGGTAACTATGAAGTTTAATGCTTGAGGACAGTACGAAGCATGATTCTGTGAAGGATTTCCTTGATATAGTGGCTCGTTAAACCGAATTATATACCTGGATAAACTGTATGGTGATCGCACTCTTTCCGACACCACCACCGCCGACAACGACCAGCTTGTACGTCTGTGCCTGGTTTGGTCTATCACCCGGTCGCGACATTGTGCAAATCACTCTTATTTCTTTTAACAACACTTGGAATTAATGAAGAATTACTTCGTTTTCTTTTTTCCAGCACTTCACTCACGATTCTCAGTCCACTTTGCGATGTGATGACTCAAATCAAATCAAAATCAAATGAATGCTAGAAAGAGATAAATGCTACAAAGGCGGTGTCTGAGAAAGAGACAAAATAATTACGGTTCGTTTTGCTCAATATTCATTCACCTTCCATCAACATCATTCGCAGCAGAAAGAAAACAGATCAAACATTAATATTTACAATAGGTTATTTTTGCTTCTACTTCTCCGTCAAAAAGAATACAATACACTAACTATTCTCCGTCAGAGCGCTAAAATGGCTAAGAGCTGTCTCTCTGCTTTGAAATAGAAAGCATCTCATTCTCTTCATATTGTACATGAATGAGACCAACATTTTTTGTATTGCGTTGAAAGAAACGAAAAACATTCCATTTTCACATTCACATTTCATGTGACGTTCAGATTTATTTAAGTCAATGTCAGACAAAAACGCAGTTCAAGCACTTGTCATTTTGCAGGAGCTAAGAACCGGAGCCGTTGCGTTGGGTTGGTTGAACGCCGCAAAAAAAACGAAATAAAATAATACCCGAAGGAGATCTCTTTTTTCTCTCTCTCTATGTTCAAAATCAAAAGGAAATAGCCCAGAGAGAATAAAACCACTACAAAGAGTTAGGTATACAACAGGTTTTAATCTCTTTGGTATACAATAATAACTGTATAGCCCATCAAATAAAAATGTTTTCCACAAGCTCGCAACGCAAATTTTGGACCTCCTCAAACTGATTGCCTCCCCAACTCCAGCAGCCATCATACGGGTGATCGCATCTTTTCTCCAAGGAAGAAGCTTCTACGTCGCTGTCGAAGAAGCCCAATCACGGCCTCGACCCATTGTAGCCGGAGTGCCACAGGGGAGCTGTTTGTCTCCTGCTCTGTATGCGGCTTACACTAACGACATCCCCACTCTGGAGGACCAATTATTACCTGGAGAAAAAGACGTCACATTAGCGCTCTTCGCAGATGATAGTGCCTACTTTGCCTCCGCGCCCAGTGCAGTCACTGCAGCTAGCCAGATGCAGCGCTTGCTGAACCTCCTACCAGCTTGGTTGGACAGATGGCGCATTGCAGTCAACGCTGGAAAGACGGCAGCACTGCTTGTCACTCGTCGACGCACTGTTCTACCACCCTTGGAGCTGCGAGGACAAGCCCTGGACTGGCAAACATCCGTCCGATATCTGGGTATCGACATAGACAGGTCGCTGACGATGAACGCACAGGTAGAGCGCGCATTAAGACAAACACGCGCCGCCCGAGCCATGCTCCGACCAGTCTTGACATCCAAACTGCCGCTGAGAACAAAAATTGGGGTCTACAAGACCTACATTCGCTCGAGGCTCACATATGCAGCACCAGCATGGTACTCTCTGTGCTCTGCAACAAACCAGAAGAGAATTCAAGCTCAGCAAAACATCGCTCTCAGAGTCTGTACAGGCGCCGGGCGTTACGTGCGAAACAACGTCATCGCACGTGACCTGCAGCTTAACACAGTAAAGGAGTTTGTGGTAAAGTTGGCGCGCCGAATGTACGATCGTGCGGACAACTCCCGCCACGTACACCTCAACGGACTCGCTCCTCTACACACGAGACCGCCGGATGCAAGAACTCCGTGGCGACCCCTTCCCCGGGAGCTCCTTGAACCCCCCGAAGCTATCTCCCAAGATGACCAGAACAGCCAACAGGCTAACGAACAGCTCTTGAGAAGCCTGCATGGCTCTCCGAGCAACAACACATGACTCGAGTAAAGCTTTTCTCGACGTAGAAACCGGAAAAAAGAACTCTAGTTCGTTTCCTGCCTGCATTTGACGACGTAGAGCCATGTAGAGTCGATCGAATGTTGAAGACCAATGATGAAGGAGCCGTTGCGTTGGGTTGGTTGAACGCCGCAAAAAAAACGAAATAAAATAATACCCGAAGGAGATCTCTTTTTTCTCTCTCTCTATGTTCAAAATCAAAAGGAAATAGCCCAGAGAGAATAAAACCACTACAAAGAGTTAGGTATACAACAGGTTTTAATCTCTTTGGTATACAATAATAACTGTATAGCCCTTAGAATAATTAGGCAATGTTTAGTTACTCTAAGGTATAGCCCATCAAATAAAAATGTTTTCCACAAGCTCGCAACGCAAATTTTGGACCTTTAGTGACGATAACGAGCTCGCGCGACTACGGGACAAGCACAACGAAGCTTTCATTGCGAGGCACGGAGGCCACATTGATGAGTTCCAACGCAACAACTTCTTTCTCTCGTCTGAAGAGGAAAGGTTACTCCTGAAACAATACGAGCTGCACCTCAAAGAGTTCTGCAAACGCTTCAGCCCACCTATGCCTAAAGGAGTCGTTGGAACAGCTTTTCATTATTTTAAAAGATTCTACCTACACAATTCTTCAATGGACTACCACCCAAAGGAGATCCTTGCTACCTGCGTGTACTTAGCCTGCAAGGTAGAAGAATTCAACGTGTCTATCAGCCAGTTCGTCGCTAACATCAAAGGAGACAGAGACAAAGCGTCAGACATCATCCTCAACAACGAATTGCTACTGATGCAGCAACTAAACTACCATTTGACGATTCACAATCCGTTCCGCCCTGTTGAAGGGTTTCTAATTGACATAAAAACACGCTGTTCACTCGCTAATCCTGAGCGATTAAGAACAGGCATTGATGAGTTTCTTGAGAAAGTATTCCTGACTGATGCCTGCCTTGTTTATGCTCCATCTCAGATAGCTTTAGCAGCAGTACTGCATGCTGCTAGTAAAGAACAAGAGAACCTTGACAGCTATGTCACAGAAATGCTGTTCCGGGATGCTGGCCGGGACAAACTAGCTATTCTTATAGAGGCTGTAAGAAAAATCCGGTCTTTAGTCAAAATGGTAGAAAACCCAGCTAGAGAACGAGTAAGGCTGATTGAGAAGAAGTTAGACCGGTGTCGGAACCAGGAGCACAACCCAGACAGTGAGATCTATAAGCGGCGAATGAGAGAGACCCTAGATGAAGATGATATGCCACCGGCAGGAAGGATGTCTTTGGACACCAGTGGAGTCACACAAGTGCTGTCGCCATCAGCTTCTTAGGTAGGATTTTATTTAAGGTGGATAATCGCCTACCTAAAAAGTACATTCTAACTAGGAGGAATGTGAACTAAATGAAGCCACGGGCGGAATCTAGTATATATTATAAAAGGGAGGAATTTATTGATTTGCTGACAATAACAGATGATTTGCAATTCTCTTGACTATAACAACTGTTACTAATTCACTAAGCCTTTATGTAACATTTATTTGATTTTTAAATATCCAATATTTGTTTGTTGAACGAAAAAAATATAATATTTTGACATTATTTTGTACACTTTGTTTCTATTATTAAAAAGTGAAGAATAAAACCATTTTAGACATTAACTTTTTATTTAATCAAACAAAACCTGTAAATAAAAATGCATGTTTGTGAAGATGCTAAGTTTGCCAAAAGTACTGATCAGAACAAAAGTAATGTCAAACCTGGCATATGACATACATTTTACATGTTTGATGAATGTCTAGAATCAGACTCCAGTATTATTTTATTTTCTCTGCATAAACTTGTTCAGGGGGTTCCTGTCGTTTTCTATGTATAGTAAAAAATATCGATCTAAGTATTGTATTACTATTACGTATATCTATCAGTTATCTAGTGGTACCCATTACACAAGCTCTGCTTAGCTTGGGGCTAGATAACGTTGTGTGAATTGTCCAGCATTATTAAATATTATTTATTTACTTATTGTCTGAAATTAAAACTTTAGCCATACATACTTAAACGACAGAGGGTTACGTCATGCCCTGCCCCGCCACCGCCACGCTACAGCACCCTCTTTTTAGCCTGGTCGAACTATTTGCTAACGTTTTACCCACGTATTTATAGGATTACCCTCGAGCCTTATGTGTTATGTAGTCGGCGGACACTTTTTACTACCGGTTTTAACCTTACTGATCGGAATCCAGTTTTAAGGCGTAAGTCGCATGGCATTCTGTACCTTATCCATTAGCATCTGCAGCAAAGATGGCGTAATCACGACTGCGCCGCTGCAGAAGATTCAAGGGAGGGACTGCTTCAGACTTGGTTACACGGTGTTTCGTCAAAAATAGCTTCTTGGCTAGTACTATTTAATAACAATGGTTATTGTCGATATCTAGGAACTAGGAAGTGTCAGCATGGAGTCAGTGATTCCGCCGCTCCTCAACCGAAAATTTAGTCTTAGGTACTAAGGGACATGGAGGGAGGAGAAGAGTTATGTGGACCTATCTATCCCTACATTCCTTGTATCTATTTCGATTAACTCTAGTCTATACTGGCGTGCAAAATAATGTATCACACTTTTTTTTCTGTAGGTAGGTACTATAGAAGTTAGAAATTTAAAATAACGTTTTATATAAAAAAAAATACAGCTTTCTTTGAAACTATAGTAAACTACACAATAGTCATATTTTTAACATAAAAAAAAACAAATTAATAACCATTATTAGCTTAAGTGTCCAAAAAGTCAATAGAAGAGCACGAGCACTCGAGTGCAACACGTAGGTAACTTTTCATCCCGCCTTAGCGAGGAAAGACTATTTTTGCTCTTCGATATCCGAGTGTAAAAGCAGTTTTTATCCGCTAGAGAATAAAGTAAATTGAATTTAGATCATCGTGCGCACGATGTTCTATATATAAGAGCAAAAATACACTTTACGAAATGGGGGGGTGAAAGAAATATTTCAGGTTTTTGAATCGGAGTATACCTAGATTACCTACCTCGTTATATAGGTAAGGTGGGTTCAGGAAATGTGAATGAGGTCCAATTATAAACATAATTGGACACATTTAATGGGTAGGTACTAAGTCGTAAAATCCAACTATTACTTATTTATTTTCACAATTATTTTTTTACAAATACCTAATAATTAGGTCGATAGTAGGCACCTCTAGATAAATTATTGGAAGCCATTTTCGTTTTGAACCGCGTATCATTTTTTGTTTAGGTTGTCTTCATGGTTTCTGGCAGAACAGAAGTTTTTCAGCCTCACCCTGAAAATAGAAGATAGGTATATAAATAATTATCAGCTGGTAGTAATAGGCTTAAATTAACAAGCTTAAATTAACAAGTGTGCAAATTTTAGAATAAAATGATTTTGTTGTTTTTTTAGTTTGGGCTTTGGCCGGAGTATTTAGTAGGAGTACTTTGGTATTCCTAGATACTTCAATAATAAAAAATTGTAGCTATATCTGTTTAAACAGAGTATAAGAATTAATATTGAATTGAGAGGTAAAATTAGGACTAAAAGATGCGGATCCACAAAGTTAATCGCAAACCCCCAGTGCTAATTCCATTCCCACCGAGGCCGAACTTTGAAAGCCCTTTTAAAAAACGTTAACACTTTCAGTGCTCACGACGCAAATTCCAGAGAACAACCGTCTCAGCGGGCAGCGGCGTGCGCCTTTGGGTCGCACCGCGCTGAGACTGGGCAATGAAAGCCTTAATTATTTCCACTAACTTTCCTTTAAAACCCACCTGAACAAGTTTGTAAATAGTATTGACGGCCTCTTCATTCCTGCAGTTGACAGTCCCCGTGACTCCAGCCGATCGTTTCCCGCCCCAGCTCGACGTAAACGTGAGCTGAGCAGAGCTGATGAGCACCAGGCAAGCCAGGACACACATGAAGGTTACAGTCTTGAAAGACATCTTGAGGTGTTACCAAAAAGGTTAGTTGTAAAAATAGAACTAAAAAGGTTGTCGTTCAAAAGTCGAAGAGGTTTTATTTTTAGATGAGAAAAAGTTTGATAGCTTTTTAATTGAAGTCGTATTGGTACGTTTGAGTTTGCAGAAGAACAGTTGATTTGGTTGTGGTGCTGAAGGAAAGATTGAATGCTTTTATATGAACATTATGGTAGATTATGTATTTGTGTACAGATGGATGTAGGTTCTATCTGATTGATTGATACAAATTGAAGAAGCCATAGTAGGTACCAAAAGCTATTCGTTTCTGGTCTGATAATGTACCTACCTAGGTACTTACGAGTACAGTTGGTTGTACTGAAAAACAGTCACACTTTACTATCACTAGTACGTCGTCCCTTCAAAGTTGACTAAATATAAATAATAAATGATTTAAGCATTACCTACTGCTAAAATTTCGACTTACGTCCAAAACGCAATTTGTCTTTTTACACTTTTATACGCGCTTCATCCAACACGAGTATCGCCCAATAAGCGTTTCTTCCAACACACGTTTCGTCCACGCATCGTATCCCGAAAAGCGACTCTGTAATCGCGCTCAGTCGACCATTAATCGCTCTTTTGTATGGAAGTTATTAAAGTGCAGCCGACTGTAGGTAGGTTTTGTTCCTACACCTACGTTTATTGTATAGGCTGTGACAGTTGCGGCGGCGTAAGAATCGACCTCTCAAACTCCGCCCGTGAATGTCATACATCATCATCAGTCCACTGCTGAACATAGGCCTCCCCTAATGAGCGCCATATAGCGCCCTGTTTTCAGCTTGCCGCATCCAGCATCTGCCAGCAGTCTTTCGCAAATCGTCATCCCACCTGCTGAAAAATATTTGTCCTAAGGCGAGAATCGAACCCGCAACCTACCTTTCGGAGCAAAATATTAACTGTAGGTGTTTTTAAGACCAAAAATAAACGAATTATAGCTATCCACAAATTTAATAAGAATTTATTTTTATTCGAAGCGAACCTTTGTAAAAACATAAGACCGTTTTACACACTCATATTATAAGTTCATGACGTCATTATTTCTTGTATCATACTCCGTAGGCGTTGCTACGCGAAAGCATACTTGGTAACGTCTTAGGTACGTGTAATCTTTGCTAGTCTAATTTTCACGCCTTCTATGATGTAGTTTATGCTACGTCGCGTAGTCAATGCTACGTGTAATCCTTACACCTTCTATGATGTAGGCAGGGTAGCTCTATTTTGCTACGTTGTAGCCAGTGCTACGTGTAATCTCTTCGCCTGCTACGGCGTACTCTATTTTGCTACGTGTTGTAGCCATTGCTACGTGTAATTTCTACGCCTTCTACGGTTAGGAAGGGTGTTTGTATTGAAACTCTATTTTGTAACGTTGTAGCTAGTGCTACGTATCATCTGTACGCTACGGCGTAGCTCTATTTTGCTACGTCGTAGCCATTGGTACGAGTAATCTCCTTTCCTTTTATGACTTAGCTCTATGTTGCTACGTCGTAGCACTGCTACGTCGTAGCATTTCTCCGAGCTGTACAAGTAATCTCCTCTCCTTCTACGGCTTAGCTCTATGTTACCTCGTAGCCATTGCTACGTGTAATATCTAGTTCTACGATGATGTAGTCAACCACGGGTTAGTTGTTCGAGCTACAAAGATTTGACAGTTTTTGTAGATTGAACAAAATACCTTTTCTGCCGGCATTCGACAGCGTGAAATAAGCTTTATCAAACCTCATCATTATTTTCCACTGTCCACCAGTTTGCATCTAATCAACTTTTCATGGCTTCTTTTGATTTGTATGAAACCTGCAAACAACCTTATTATTATTCGTATAAAAGGACAGTTTTCTCATTGGACGTCCATTATTTCTCGGGTGTTCTAGCTAGTGTAAACTGAACCGATCTAAAGTGAAGATGTATCGTGCTTTCTGCTTCTTCTTGGTGCTAAGTGTAGCTGTGGTGCAAGCCCAGTTGACTTTCAGGTGAGTGGAACACAGCCTTTTGAGCTATCTAAAATATTTTACTGTAAAAACTACCGTAGTTTGTTGAATTTATTGTTTTTTTTGAATGACGACATGACGTCATAAATCAGTGTTGAACCTGTCATCACGGATTGCTGTGTTTCTTAGTTTTATTTTATCAAAATAATAATTAATTTCAATCAAAATAATAGTAGATTATACACTAAGGGGATAAAGCACTGTTTTATGTCACGGGAGCGAATTGAATCCCGAACGTAACGAAGGACTCATAATTTAACTCCTGAGCGTAGCGAGGGAGTTATAAGTTAATTCCTGAGCGAAGCGAGGGAATTAAGACTGAGTCCTGAGTGCAGTGAGGGGTTCAACCGCCCAAGACTAAAACAGTCTTATCCCCGAGGTGTATACTCTACTTTTCACACCTTATGCGAGACAAAAAAACAGGCTCAGTAGATAAATAATGTTTTCCTTTGACTTCTCTGGCAGCAGATTGTTGACAATGCCTATGGCATCTAATTTGATAAACTCAGGAGTCAAAACACTTTCATCACTCGACATTTTCAATATTATTTTTGAAATTAAATCTTCTATAGGCACCTACAAGAACTCGATTTGTTCGTCACGCGTGAACAAATGAAGGCGCGCGACGTTCCAAATTCGAAAGCACAAGCCGTGGTCCTAGATTCGAAATTCGAATTTCGAACACCGCGCTCCTCCGGACCGGGGTTCACACGGAGGCAAACTTCATTTATTTTGTCAAATCAAGTAGGCCATGGCCTAGGACAAATTGTGTTTAGCAAAATTAAACTTTATGCATATAGTAATAAGAATTATGAAAAGTGAAATCATATTATTAACCAGCGGGTTATAATGAAATTCAGTACAACATTATAACCCGGCTAATACCAAGGGATTTAATGTCTTGCTTTCGGTAGGGTTTACATGGCCTATAATTCGGCATTGTCGAGCATGTGGTTTGAAAAAATATAAAACGTGTTTTGTAATGTATGGCTCAGATATAATTCGGTAATTACATAATTTTGGTGGCTTTTAGTTACTGTCATCATCCCTATTCTGTGAGTCTTTTTTGGAGTCAGCATAGTTCAATGAAAAACAAAAGACGTCTGCACTGCTATATAACAAGACCTATATCTAAAGCTGGGTACTGACCGGTGTAAAGGCGTAGGTATGTAATTTGTCACAGCGAGCGTTCGTGCAGTCAGCACGGGGAAAGAAGACGCTCGCTGCGAAGGTAGGTCTTGGTCAGTACCCGAGTTTAGGGTCAGCTCGTAGGTCAGTTCACACTGAGACGCGACGCGACGCTGTGAGCACTTTGACTCAAAATACCTAACTTTATTTACTACTCAAAAAGATAAAAATTGGCACAAGGGCGGCGCCGCGGGGAGATTTCGTATTATAAAATTTGTACCTTTTGCGTAGTATATAAAGTTATATTTTGGAACAAAGTGCGCGCAATACCGCGCCGCGTGGTGTCGCGTTTCAGTTTGAGCTGACCCTTGGGAATGATAAAGACCTGTAATGCACGATCTGTAACATGTACCTATTCTGTATCTTCTCTTCTTTGCAGCACGGATTGGGGCAACGGTAAGCGGTCTGTCCGGTCGGAGGGAGATGGGTGCGCCACTGAGGAGAGCATCTACGCCATCTACAAGCTTATACAGGTAACTCATATAAACACCCCCATTGGTCACAACGCACTTAGTATGCAGTGCCGGACAAGTTATCATATGAATAATTTCTAGAGTGGTCTTTTTTTTCGAGAGATGCTGCTCGCGGCTTCGCATGCGTTTTTACAGCATAAAAGTCTACATATTTGTTACTCCAGCTCCAGAACTAAATGCCTGCAAAATTTCAGCCCGATCTGCTCAGTACTTTGGACGTTGTCTGGTTATAAGTACATAACTACACACTCTCACAATCTCTCGCCTAAATAGTATGTCAGACATCTCTCAGACGACGTCTGTGGCGCAGCTTGCGAAGATGGAAGCGACGTAGGAGGTTGCGAGTTCGATCCCCGCGGCCGCGGGACAAATGTGTGTACGTTTGTTGCTTGAACTTGAGGCATTTATTATTGATTTGCTACAGCCCACGGGGGGCTTCATACGCGCTTTTTAAGTAGCCTTTGTCAGACAGTACTATAGACTCTCTGTCTGTCTGTTACCTTTTCATGCGGCTGAACGGATTTTAATGGAATTTGGCAGGGAGTTTGGTATCTCGGGAACGGACATATGCTTCGTAGGGATATAGGCAGAGTCTGTCTGTCTGTCTAATACTTTTAAATATTAATAATTAAATAAAGGGATTACGACAGATGAGGCCTTGTAAAAATGTCCAGCATGCATTTTTATATTATTTCACGAAGATAACAGGGACTTTCAACAAAACTTTTCAGACTATTATTCTCCGATACCACAGCTGGGCAAACTCCCTCTTCAATGTGCTTAATTTGTTCCAGAGGGAAGCGGAGAAGTTTCTGGCATGTCAGACGGACGGAAAAAACTAAGGTCATGAAAAAATTCACCTAAATTGGCAATTATATTTAAGTTTTTCTTTAATATATTTTGAAATAACCAATGATAAATCGGTAACCATATCATAGCTTTAGAATTATTTAAATATTAGTTATGTAACTTATATTTTGTAGGTACTTATCTAATGCCAATTTAAATGGACTAGGCTGGTAGTTTGTTTAAAACGGCAGAACAATATCGAGTTCATAATTTTTCTGGTAAAACCTTTAGAAACTGAATAGGTATTATGGTTATTACTCGTCACTTAAGGAAACTTTTAATTGAATGAATTAAAATAATATTTATATCCGTCGCAGTGTAATGTTTTGAGTTTTCCGATATTTCAGCTTAGTACCTAATGTATCATTGTTTCTAATTATTCAAAGTTGAGAAACTGTATGTTGTACCTAGCTATTTATGTAATCGCTTTGGTAGCTAGGTTGCTAGTCAACCAACTCATACTGAGGCAGAGCCGTTTTGTTACTGGACTCGCATTTCGTTAGACCTTCGTGATACATCCTTGGCTGCATCTTCCCTTTCCATCAAGTGAGATTGTGGTCAAAGGAAGGTCTTCAAGGGACACACTTCTTACCTTCAAATCTGTTTTCCCTTAGTCGAAGTATTTTGTAGTATTTCTGTGCAATTCTTAGTATACAAAAAAAATATATACTATTCTAATAAAATATGACGGGTATAAAGTACCTACCTACACAGTTGACTATGATGTAACATGATCATCTAGCTAGAGAACCCCTGCTGGTTCTCTATAATATTGTGTGAGTTTACCAGCATTATTTATTTATTTATAAAGTGCTAGGTAAATCAAATGTTTGGATAATATTATTTATTATATACATAAGTACTACATTTTACTTTTTTTTTGTTTAGGTCCACTGTTTTGTCTAGATATAGGTTAGAAATTCATTGTCATAACTACCCCTACCTGAGTAATAAAAAAATTAAACCATGTTATTCTTGTGTCCGATTTTTCATACATTTAATTTATAGATGAGCTGATTAAAACAATAATATAGATGAGTATACGTTTATTGAAGAGACAATACAAGCTTGACATAATTTACATAACTTATTAGGGAAACCAAATTACTTAAAAATAAACTTAAATAAATCCAGGTTTTACTTCAGCTGTTCTCAAATGGCGAGAATATAAATTTTAAACTTTATCTAACCTTTTTTACATTTCATCGCAAATATTTAAAACTCCTTAACGTATAATCGTAGCGGAATCGTTCAAAAATCTCAAATGTTATGAATTTTCTGTATAAAATATGATATTTTTAGTTAATTTACTAAATAGGATTTGATAGATCTCAATCCATTTAGCCATTCACAGCCAAGAATACCTAGTTTAGACGTTACAAATACTGATTGATGTTATTATAAATTCTCTATGCTACATGCTCTGCAACACGATACATGGAACTGGAACTATCACCGACATGTAAAATGTCTAATCACTTGGGAGGGTTGAGGGAACCTAAAAGGAGGGTTAGGATAGTCATAGACCCACGTGTGTGACATGTAGTTTTGTGTTCATGTTGCATGTTACACGAGAATGTAGCACAGTGAGCTCGGCTTTGTTTAATAAAATTATTTATTGACAATCTCAAAGTTTGAAACCAGGGACGGAAAGACAACTGAGCAAGAATTGTAAACAATATTTTACTGATAAAAGACTTTACAAAGTAATCGTTAGTCATACACTTTTAAACTGGATTAAACTAGCAAGACAGCTCTTGTTCGATATAGATAAAGCAAATTTCGAAACAAAGGCAAACATCATGTCGGTTTAGTCCAGGTTAACTGTTTTATTGATAATCAGGTAAAGGAGGACACCGTATTACTACAGATCGTCCTAAAGAACACAGCTTTAGTGATAATAACGTTACATAAATTCACAGTGAAACATTTAGTTTGGGTCGTCACATGCTTATGACTAGAAAAGGCAGGAAACCAATAAGTGACATATCCAAATATTCCATTTTAGAATGAAGGTTTTTAAGCTCTATTTTATTTGAAATGTTTTTTTTAAATGGTTTCCATGTCCTTTACTGTAAATAATATATTTTTATTAATATTACCATTACTATGCATTATAGAAGTAAATAATACATATATAATTATTAATAAAATGTAAGATGTCAATTAGTTTCAAGTAAAGAGTATATTATCAAAAATCATTCAAAATTTGTCATTTTCGGACATTAATATGGTTTTTCCAAAATTGACCGATTTGAAGCTCTTCACCATTTTCTACCATTTCTAAGTCATTCATAGAAAGCATGTAACTTGCCATTTACACGATATCGACTTTGACATAGAGTTCACAATATTAATTAACGAGATCAGAATAATTAATTGTAGTAAGATTATGTGTGTTTGTGTGTATTTGTAAAGGTAAGTTTACTTATTTAATATTTAGGTAACACCGAAGAGATTAAATTGAGTAAAATTATGTGTGTTGGCGTGTATGTGTAAAGTTATAGGACAAAACCTTCAGAAAGGTAAGTTTACTTATTTACTATTTAGGTTAAACCGAATAGACACTTAAATGATTATTGACTCCATTCACTAGTGATGGGTAGTTATAGAAACTAACACAGAGGTACCACAACACTCAGATAAACACTCATCAGATTATTTAAAATGTCTTGTGGCAAACAATAAACTATAAAAAAAACTTAGGCGATTTCTAAGTCATTCATAGAAAGCATGTAACTTGCCATTTACACGACATCGACTTTGACATTGAGTGGTACACAACATTAATTACCTAACATCGAGATCAGAATAATTATATTGAGTACTAAGATTATGTGTATTTGTGTGTATGTGTAAAGTTATAGGCCAATACCTTCCGACAGGTAAGTTTACTTATTTAATATTTAGGCAACACCGAATAGACACTTAAATGATTACTGACTCCATTCACTAGTGATGGGTAGAAACAAACATAGAGGTAGCACAACACTCAGATCTAGATATACAATCAAATTATTTAAAATGTCTTGTCGCAAACAACAAACTTTGAAAAAACTCAGGCAATTTGTATTCATAGAAAGCATGTAACTTGCCATTTACACGACATCGACTTTGACATTGAGTACACAACATTAATTACCTAACATCGAGACCAGAATAATTATATTGAGTACTAAGATTATGTCTGTTTATGTGTATGTGTACAGTTATAGGCCAAAACCTTCAGATAGGTAAGTTTACTTATTTAATATTTAGGTTACATCGAATAGACACTTAAATGATTACTGACTCCATTCACTATTGATGGGTAGTTAAATAAACTAACACAGAGGTACCACAACACTCAGATCTAGTTATACAATCATCAGATTATTTAAAATGTCTTGTCGCAAACAATAAACCTAAAAAAAACTGAGGTGCCAACGATTTATGATAATATTTTCATAACAGCAATATAAAATAATATTGTCTATTTCGCTTAGTTCAAACTATATTGTACCTACTTCATGACTATTTACACCAATATTACGATGCAATAGAAGCTAA
Organism: Eupithecia exiguata; assembly: GCA_947086465.1. Taxonomy (NCBI): domain Eukaryota; kingdom Metazoa; phylum Arthropoda; class Insecta; order Lepidoptera; family Geometridae; genus Eupithecia; species Eupithecia exiguata. Next base: position 5,811,624 of record OX352246.1, read on the forward strand.
ATAATTGTTTAACAATATCAAATTATAATTACATTATTATCTATCATAATTTATTTACACCACGATTAATTATGTCGCTCGTCATAAAAATATGATGGACTTTAATTTAAATCTATGATTATTCATTATCAATCACCTATTTATCTCTAATACTAGGTGATTTAGTGATTATTATAAATTCCTTTTGTCTCTTAGACGAGTTACACAAATTCCAAAACGGTTCCTACAAAACGTCTAGGCTTACTTACACGAGAAGTTTCTAAAAACTAATATATACCTATCTAAGAAATTGAAGTTAATCAATACCCAGCCTCCTCCCTCGAGTCTTGCTTGAGGCATCATCCTTTCCATTGATACATCTCCTCGGATATCAAGCATTTCCAAAATATATCGTATCCCAATCCCAAACAGTTTACAATTCAATTACCTTATAATGAAGTGTGAGGATTATAATGATGATCTATTTTCAACCATACTTCGTATGCGATAAAAACCATGTCAAATTTTCCTTACGATAGGTATGACGGTTACTATAACACTATTCTTCTATGTTTACACTGATTCATAAAGACAATTAAACATAGGTTTCATATAATGGATACGAACTCACATAATATAAATTTCTACGCAGTAGGGACACATTTAATATAACCTACATTGGTACAAATAAAGTATTGTACTCTATGTGTACCTACCAATTGTCATCTTGGTACAAATAAAGCTTTGTACTTTATTTGTACCAATGTGGGAATATGTAATACCACTGAGACTATATTATATTTTATAGGATATCAACTTGACATATATGATTTTCTATGCGAAAGGGATCGCATTCTTTAAATTTTTATCGATAAATGTATGTGCATACCATTCTATGTAAAACCCTTTTTACAACATCGAATGACTATGTCTTAAATAAGAGTTAATAAAACTGCAGTGCGTGAAAGTATGTACAGGCTAAGAGATAGAATGCGATTGGCTTAGTTTAGGCCCAAGTGGAAGTTATATCAATATAATAATATATACTTAGTTTATTTACATCGAGATGCCTTTGAGCATTGCATCTGCGTATAGTAAGATCGTTCACTCAGTGCTTTTACACAAAACCTTATAAAAAAAGTGTAAATTGTATATTCACTTTTCGCCATGTCGTCATTGTTTATTCACTTTCGATCGGTTGTAGACGTCCATTGCATCCAGGTTTGTCACATAGAATACTGTCTTCATTGAAACACTAGGTTTTTAGATAAATCCTTGTACATATTTACGAGAAGAATTACAGGTAGCCTAAAAGTAGGTACAGTTAGTTATGCCTCCTCTAGGCATAACTAACTGTTACTTCGCATCAACGCAGTAATATATCCTGTAAGAGACTTACCTACAAGAAGATCTTAGAAATTTCAGCAATGAAAAGTTTCAGCAGGGCTTTCTGACAAATCATGATGTCTGCTAGTTTCTTAAAAGGAAAGCCATAACTAAAATTCATCATTGAACTGCGAAGATGCACTTCTTCAGCAACCCTGAAAAAGCTAAGGGATATATAGGATGGGATCAACGGTGGTAGATACACCACACCATTCTGTGGGTTCAGAACCCTAACGTTTAAATTATACGTAAGAGTTCTGGCGTCACAAACTGCTTTTGTGTCGTGCACTAAAAGATTTGGCTTGTTATAAAAGTCCAGGTCCGTCATACGATTTCGGGCTTCGAAAGGTCCAGGTTTAAATAGTGGAAGTAGTATTCCTCCTGGACAGCTTTTGGAGCCGGCGGAGGGAAGGGGTTCCGCGGAGACAGGCAATCCAGATGATCAAGAACAGCGCGTAAGGCACGATTATGGCTGCGTATATGCGCGTTGAGTCGCCGGACGCCGCGGACCCTTCGAATCACTTATTGTCATCTTCATCTGCATTACGGACTAGGTAGGTTGACCTGCAAAGGGTTAATGCTTTCTTGAAAGGAAAGTTGGATGCTTTAGCGTGGACAACCTAGAAAGTTCTATAGTGTAGGTTAAAATGGACTAAAACTACACCTAATAAAATTAACGCAATCTATGAAATTTTCTCTATTCTAGCTTAGACAAAAGCTTGTCTAGTCTGTCCATGCCAGGGGCTAGATGAGTTAGCTTGTCGCACAACTGAAAAGCACCGCTGCAGCATAGCTAAAAATGCGCATTAAAATGTGGGCTGTATGTCTTTATGTTTAGATGTATGTATTTTATATTGACCACGAGCTGTTTGTCAAATGACAAACAGCTCGTGGTCCTCTCGTTTGAAGCTTATGGAAAGTCATTATGTCACTGTAATAGTACTTTGTTCATTGAGGCGAGAACGTCCTGATTCCTATCGAGTGTGTCATAATCATAACATAGGAAACGAGGACGAGGGCCTTAAAAAACACGAGGTAAGAATCGCACTTTCTCCCGAACGATACCTACATAGTGCTTTATACTACTCCTAGGTGTACTCGTGTAAATTATAAATGTAAACTCGAATAATGTGAAAATCGTACGCAATAAATACGCGCGTACGATTTTCATATGTTTCTTTTTTCAAATTATTGTTCCGAATTGTACGGAAGACGCTAAATCATACGGCGGATTTGGAGTAAAAAAGTTTTGTCGTTTGACCTATTATGAAAATAACCATAGCTACCGGCTGCTATTTCAGAAATAACAAAAAATTACACGTTAGAAATGGATTTCCATCACAGACTTATAATATTTCCATACACTTTTCTCTCCCGGTAAACGCGTGATAAATGAAATTCCATAGAGTTGTTCGTCCCGCTTTTTAGTAAGCTTGCAATGACGAACTTCTAGTTATGTGTGGAACAGGAATAATCAACTTTCTGAGTAGGTGTACCTAGGTATTAGAGGAGTATCAAGTAACGAGTTTTAGCCCATATTTAAAATGCACTTTTTTGTGATGGGTGGTAGCGGTATCGGTTTAGGTAATGTACCTATGCAGAGTTTTATCTATCAGCTTCGAATCAAAGGCGATGCTAATTAACGATGTTAACAACAGGTATTCGTACTTTGATTAGGTACTAAAGAGACTTGCTACATGTGTCTGGTTAACCACTTTTCTGCCAGTGTCCAGTTCATGGAACTTTCATTGTCATGGAATGGAGGCGTGGTTACTTACAGTAGGGTCGAGTGTCCAACAATGAAACACCAAAAATTCAGTTTCATATTATTTCTCTCATTTTTGTAGATATGGATTCCATTTTTTACAGGAAAATTTACACTCGATAGGAATCAGGACGTTCTCGCCTCAATGAACAAAGTACTATTACAGTGACATAATGACTTTCCATAAGCTTCAAACGAGAGGACCACGAGCTGTTTGCCATTTTTTTTTTTTCAAAGTCTACTTACTAAAGTTTAATTAATAAATAGATACATATCCAATAAAAGGTGTTTTAAAAAAAAGGGGAACTGTTTCATTGTGTCCAACAATGAAACACCGTTATCAACTTTGACTTTTTTGTATTTAGTGTAGTTATAAGAACAATTAATGAAAAAATTATTAATCCAATTAAAAAGCTTTTATCGACAGTATTAGATACACTACACTACATTTTCTTTCAGTAGTTTTCGTAAACGCCATCTGAAGAAAAAAAACAGATATAAATATATTATTAAACGGTTGACTTTATATTAATTAAGGGCCACGTCCGAAACAGTGAGAGTTATCGAAAAAACATTTAAGTAACTCCTTACAGTAATCGACTTTGAAAATGCCAAAAATACATAACAATATTACTGATTTTTTTTCTAAAAAAATAGTAAATTGTAACTTTTTTTAATGCAGAATTTATTATTTTCAAAGTCGAGTACGTAACTCTTGGTACGTAACCTTAAAAAATAACGTATCAAAATTCAAACAATTTAATAGGTAATCTATCCCACGTAAATCTTTGACACAAGTACAAAGCAACGCTATACTGAGAAAAACAGAATTGTCTATTTAACTGAGAAATTAAAGAAAACCAAAAATAAAACTTACTTTTTGGGCAAAAATCCAAAATTGCTTTGCAGACACGTTGTTTTACAAGCGGCGCGAATGTAAGCTAGGCAGGCGCGATGGATGTACGAGGCTGTCTGGACAAGCCATACTGCACCGTCTAACAACGTCGCATTTCAGAAATATGGCGCTGTTTCACTCTGTACAACTGTTTCGTTGTTGGACACTCGACCCTAATCTTATAAGCGGTGATAGGTAAAGTAATCTCATCCCTTTCGAGTATGTACCTACTAAAAAGGGATGCGATATCAAGTAGGTACTACCTACTTAAACTGAGTTGAATTCACGAATTCAGCGTAACATTGGTCAAAGCATTATCTAGTTATTTCTAATCATTAGGTTACTCCAAAAGATGATGGTATTGAAGCCAGCGATGAATTTAGGTAGGTACTTTCTTTTATTAGTACCGACGATGCTACGGTTAATGGTGCCTAGGTGCCTCCGATTGGAATGCCACCACGGATGTTAATACCGATTATAGCACCGTTGTTAGTACCAAAAATGATACGGATTATGGTACTGATGATACTTCCGCTGACTGTCATAGCGATGATAATATCGATCGTGAAAGTAATGATGGTACCCATAACTCACCAGTAGCAGCAGTTGAAGATGGCGAAGACGAGCGGGAAGGCGATCCTCGAAACGACGTCGATGCGCTTCGAGCGATTGGGGAACTTTGCCAACCACGTGCGGCACTTCGACTTCTTTTTCGGCTCGGCCTCGCACTGACGCATCTTAACATTTATAAGACAATACACATCAAGTAGTAAACTCACCAGTAAGCAATATTGAAGACGGCAAATACCAAGGGGAACAGGATCCTCGATACAACGTCTATCCGCTTAGAGCGGGTGGGGAATTTCGCCAGCCATTTGGTCAGGCAGCAAGTTTTGCGCGGAGGCTCCAAGTGAATCTCGCACTGGCGCATCGTGGGAGGCTCGCCGCGCACGAGTGGTTTCTGTCGCGTCAGACCAATTAGGGTGAAGGAAATATAGTACAACGCCAATTGACACCCTTTTGTTTATTGACTTTAATTTTACGTGATTTCTTAACACCTGTTAAGTTTTGTCCATTCGGTTTCTTTACTGCTCTTGGAGAACATGCAAGACTATTCTAAAAAACTTATTTCAGTAGGTAAGTAAGTCAATGTCGCAAAAAAACTATCTAAATAGCAAAATATTTCTAAATTACTGTTATAGGTAGATAAGGTACCTCTACTGTATATAAGCTAACAGAATCATCATTTTAAAATCAAAGCCAATAAAAAATAGGGTTCGAAATTACTGCATACAAAACTGATGCTCACCATGGCGAAAGTAGCATTGCTATCAGTATCTAGTAAGTCCGACGCAGCGTCTAAATTTGCTGCTTCCATCTCGCGTCTCGCTTTCTTCATATTCTCCCGGTGCATGTCAGAGCGGGACGCATAGTTTACTAGGGCAAATTCAAGCAGTGCCCCAAATACGAACGTGAGACATACGCCGGTCCAGACGTCAATGGCCTTTGTGTAGGACACAGGGGGCAGAGAGGCGTTGATGCCCGACGACTGCGTCGCCATTGTTAAAAGCGTAGTCACTCCTGAGAAAACAATGTAGATTGAGCCGGTGAAAATCAAATGCAAGATAGCCAAAACAGCTTTGCATCAGGCGTACCTATAGCTTGAAATGAAAATTTTCAGCGTACACAGGACATTATGCATAGACGTATATTCAATGTAGAGTCACATGACAGAACAGGTAAAGAAATGTAGTAACAGATGTTCTTTTTTTGCTTGGAATGAAAAAGTAGGCAACAAAATTATGAGACTTGGGCAAGTGATTGCCTATTTGTAGTTTGAGTAGGCATTGTATAGCAATTCAATGGGGTAAATACTAATGCCCAGCAGTTCTCTTGTAGCATTCAAGAAAGCTAAAACTGTGGTCGTAACGCTAAACTTGCAGATTCTATCAGAAAACCAGTAGTGCAAAGTTTTGTTATATGCGTGCGTGCAATACATGTAAATAAAAAAAATCAGGGCTAAAATAATTTTCAATATAATAAAAAAAAAATATAGTACAATCATAATATAATTTAATAAACGAAAGGACCATAGCAAATTATTGAAGTACCTAACATATAAAAGTTACTAGCTAAGGAAAGTAATTCAACTATGATTATGAGATACTTATAAAATAAATCAATATAATAAAAATATAAGTTAAAAACGAATAGTCTTATGTCTTATGGCAATTCGTCAGTCAGCGAAGAACATGAATTTAACTGATAAACCATTTACCAGCCTCAATTCTCCTGGAGGAGCTTCTTCAACGCATTCCAAACTACGGCAGAAGCATTCGTGACAAAAATAGGTGTGATCTAAAAGAGTTAGCTAACTAGCTACCCATACCCAACAAAACCCTTGCCGGAACCGCAGCCTGGTCCAGCCAGAAGGAGAACCAGGAGACGATGACGAGCATACAGCACGGGATGTAGATTTGCAGGAGGTAGTAGCTGAACTGCCGCTTGAACTTCAGGTCTACCTTCAGGCAGCTGTATTCACCTGGAATATTTCTTACCAAGTGAGACTCTGGCAGGAACGGCCCCCTGGTCGAGCCAGAAGGAGACCCAGGAGACGATGACGAGCATACAGCACGGGATGTAGATCTGGATAAGGTAGTAGCTGAACTCGCGCTTGAACAGCAAGTCTACCTTTAGACAGCTGTATTCGCCTGGAATGCGAATTATAATATAATTTATAGGGCCGAATTGGGGGCGGTTGTTAGTCTTGTTAAATTGAGGTCTTCGAATTTCGAAGATAGAAGTTAATCAGAAAAATTTCAAGGCCCATTCAATGGGCAAATTGACAAAAACGATGTCAAAGCAGAGGTGGTTGATTTTGGGATTTTGTTTCCGGCGAAACAGCAACGCGAGATTTTTAAACATATCATGGAAATAACATTGAGTATAGCTTGGTATACGAATTTTACAAAAGCTACTACTTTGAATACCCAGAAAACTACTACCCAGAGCCTCACTTCTTAAGAACTATAAAATAATTACCTGTATTGGTTTTGCTGTTACAATAATCTGTAAGGAACTTTTCAAGGGTAAACCGGGGGAGGTGTAGGTTCTTGACAACCTGTACTGGGTCCCCTTCCTTCCAAAGGAACACCAGATCATCTGTGGTCCAGCCGTCTGTGAAACACATGCTCTATGAGAAAAGCCCAGAAGAAAAAGGAGATGATAAATCTATAGGGCCCAGAATCGAGAATATAGAAATCGTGTTTCTTAAAATCCTATATAAAACAGCACAAAAATGGATAGGTACCTAGTCTTTAAAGAATTGGGAGATTGTTTCGTGGCCTCGCTTACTATCATTAGTTGATCAAAGCTGACAATGTTACAGAATGGCTCATTAATATTAACGAGTTAAAACGATAAGACATAATTTTTTACAAGATTAACTAAGATTTGCTACAATTTGTCTTAATATCATCAAAAGTGGCGTAGATAAATGATGACTTCGATAGTAACAATTTTCAAAAATGAATGTTTCATACATTTTTTTTAATTATCCATCAAAAAGAAAGAGTGATGTACATCATTCACTTCTTTTTGATGGACAATTTAAAAAAATGTGTGAAACATTCATTTTTGAAAATTGTTACTATCGAAGTCATCATTTATCTACGCCACTTTTGATGATATTAAGACAAATTGTAGCAAATCTTAGTTAATCTTGTAAAAAATTATGTCTTATCGTTTTAACTCGTTAATATTAATGAGCCATTCTGTAACATTGTCAGCTTTGATCAACTAATGATAGTAAGCGAGGCCACGAAACAATCTCCCAATTCTTTAAAGACTACACATTATTTATCTACGCCAAAATGATCAAGCTAAAGGCTCTACAAGTCGAAAAATACTCACAGCTGGCCATCCTCAGTGAGCAAGTTTGCTTATCCAGCGGATATAACTTCAGGTTCATAGGACAGGACAGAGTCAGTGAGATTCGAATGCTGTATAGCACATTGCCGTTAGGGAAGATCCTGATGTACACATTGGGCATGATAATGTTGTGGAAATGACCTTCCTTCTCGTTGGAGAAGAATAGATCAGGCATCCATACTCGGTTGGCTTCAGTAAGCGTCAGGTATTTGAGACGACCTGCAAATTGTGAATAAGGAATAGGATGTGTGATAGGATGTATTTAAAAAGTTTTCAATTTCTAAGTTTGATAGATATTGTAAAAATATATTGTATTGATTCGAATCAGTATTTGAATATTTTTATTCATGCAAGTATAATTATCGTTATCAAATACCTTTTTTTATATTAGACTTACCTCCCAAGTTATTGAATTTCAGTCTCTCATCTAACCACTGTTCTCTGAATGTCAATTGAACAGAGTATTCCTGAAAACGGTACAAAATTTAGTATTACACTATTCTACATCATCATTAAAGCCACTGAAAAATTGATAGGAATCATCTGCTTTAATAGTCTTTAATCAAGTTTTCAGTGACGTCGATGATAGCTATAAAACTCGAAACTATAGAATTTCGTTATTTCAAAGCTGTGATTAAAGTAGCTGTTAGTAAAGCTTTCTCATTGCGTTGGTTTTATTCGTTACTATTTTCAATATTTTGGCCTACAATGTTAATTAAAATAATTATCATGAAAGCTTTCAGTGTTCCCGTTTGTGCCAATATACAGCTAGCTGTGTTTCTTGTGCCAATCGTGATTTAATGATTTACAGCCAATTCATTTTATTGACAAATAAATACATCTATATCATCAATTTAGGCTAGTGAGGCCATTGATGAAACTTTACGTTACTTACTGTTTCATCTGAGGCATTTCAAATGCGACTGCACTTACTGTGATCTTTTAAATCTACTTTCAAAAGCCAAACTAATCTAAAAAAAATACACTGGTGTCTGTGTTTCTGTTAGGTACTGTTTCTACTATTCCAAAACTTCGTTGTTAAAGTGATTTAATGAAAATGATTATGAACTCTCCTTTAAAAATAATTTCATCAATGGCCGAGGACAGCTCCCAAGCCATATTGACACAAATCCAATAATTATAATAGTAAACCGCAGGAGAGGCGTGTTGTCGAAGGTTCTCTTGATAATGATCTGATTGTTCAGCAATAAGACCCCTCGAACAACAGCAAGTCAAATGAATTAAAGTCACAATAATACAGCATCTAACTAGTGAATCACAAACATGCAAAATAGAATTTTAACTTTTGGATCACTGAGTTACGCGGTAGAATCTGAATGTATACTTCTTCACCGATCATCAATATCTAACCTAAGTTTGTGTATAATGTTTGGTGAGAAAAGTGTATAACTATCTACAGTAAACTTTACAAAAGCCGCTGAAGCTAGCTGAGGAAATCAAAAACAAAAAAAGATTTTAATTTGGTGAAAAATTGTATTTCAGATTCCACAAAAATAAACTGAATAGTAATTTATTTTGACATTATTATGTGGGATTGTGACTTGATTGATGCAACAATATCAATTCGGATATTGTCGGCGATACTGGCAGCGAGCCAGCGCGCCCTTTGACTGGCGATACAAATGTTAATAATGATACAATCCAAAAGATAACTTTCAATGCAATATTCAAAGCTGGTCATGCGGCCAAAGCGAAGCCTAGTACCAACTCACCGTCGACTGCACTCGTCGAAGGAATGCTTGTTACCTTCATGCACACGGTCAGTTCTAGAGCTACTTTACGTCTAGCTGTCGGTGGAGTCGAGACCGACACCGGGGACAGCCAACGGTCCAAGCGCGAAGGCGGGTGCGGACGCCACGATAACCCCGAATGTTTACACAACACAAATTCACATAAACGGACATACATTATAGTACATTATACGACCAAAATAGTTTTTAATCTTCTCATAAATGCATCAAATGAAATAAGAAGCATGATTTAAAAAGTGGTACAGTAAATAATAATGTGGTGATGTGGAAGGGTGCGGGCCGCGGTCCTGTCGGTTCTATAAGCGGTGGTTCAGTTCAGTTCTGGTCATTTCGTCGTGAGATTGTTCTGTTGTGCGCGGAAGCCAATTGGAAAACTTTACCTTCGAGACATAGGTAGGCTAGCTTCGGTATATAAAACACACAGTAGTGCGTTTTTATATACTGAAGCTATTGAATTTGCTCATCTTGTGCTTTCTACGGTTGTGCCAATCCTTTGGTGTTTGTACAAGATGCTATGCTCGTTTAAGTATAAACTTCATTAAAAAAAATCTTTATCCTTTCCAAGTGTGCTAACATCATTTTAATTTACAAAAATAATCATAATACATATATTAAAACAATATAATAAGAACACAATTCTTACATCAAGGCAGTGTCCTACCAATGGTACAGAAACTAGAGTAGAAACTAGACTAGTAGGTAGGTAAACATCCCCATTGATAGGATTGTTACGGATTTCCTGCCAAAAGTTGTTTTATTAAAAACGCGGCGCGCACCGCAGGGGTCAGAATCATTCAAAATAAACAAAATCGATAGAGGGACAAAAAATTACATTAAAAAACGTAGGTAAGAAATTAAATAAAAATAATAGTGCAACAACTTTAAATAACAAAACTGAAATAAAAATGTCAAAAGGACATAAACACGACATTGAGCTTTACAATTCAGCAATGTGCAAATAAGTTTTTCCAAATCCTGTTGATAAAGCCAATTTTATTATAAACAAAGTATTTTACAGGCCAATGTTATATAATAAATAGTGGTTCGCTTGGTTTATAATAAAAATGTCACTGGTAATAGTGGTAAATAATATCCTTACCACGACGATTATGGCTTACCATATCATAATCGTCGATTTCGCTGATGGAACGCAGAAACAGGTTGACACGTACTACGGTTTCAGCGTCGCCTTAGTGACAAAAAATTACGTCTTTAGAACCGCAATAATAACATCGACTCAGCACAATCAGCCGCCAGGTAATGAAGATGTAAGAAAGAAAAAAAACCGATATTGCCAATGAACTTTTACAAATCCAAATAAAAGCCAATGCCCTTCCAAATCCCAAGGTTTTTTAAAACTAAATCTAATTTTGGAGAGGACTAGAAGAACGGGGCTCGCGATGATAGAAAAGCAGATAATCATATCGTCATAGCGCTATTCGATTGGTTAGTAAGCGCTTGTAAAAACGATTTTGGTCGTCAACACCAAACGTAAATTTTAGAATTTTAATAAAATAAAGTAATAATGATGTACACATATATTTTGGGTAATTCGCTCCACGGTAAATTAGGAGAGAGTTGCCCATTCATTTGACTTGTTTACACCGCGATTTTTTTGTTAATAGATATACGCATACTGTGACAATAACTAGAATACGGTCCAGCCAGCCTTAGTTGACTTACCATTGTGACGTCATCGATCTTTGATATACTTCTGACAAATATATTGACGCTCACTACCGCTGGCCCATCTAAGTACCAATCAGAATCACGGATAAATAACGGGTTAAATCAAAATTAATACCTAACTTAACCAACTTAATTAATAATTTTGATGCGGATGTGTCAACTATTATTCTTATATATATACGTTGGCGTTCTACGAGCGACTCACCTCCGAGACCTGAAAATTTAGTGTGTGGCGGTCGATGCATGTTGTCATAATGATGACAAAGTTAAATGAATAAGAGAAAGTGATATAAAACGGAAGATAAAACATTAGAATCGAAAAACAATCGGCAAATAAAGGTAAGTCGGCCTGTTGATGGGAATTTGTGTTAGTGTAAGGTAAAATATTTAAAAAATTATAAGTTTGTCCATTGAAAACGGAAATATAGTTGTCAAAGGCTCAATAGCTTGTAGTAAAGTTAGAATTGATGAAAGTTAACTAGCTCATGACGTGAGATTAATTGAACCAGGTACGACGGTTAAAGAAAACCATTAACCTGGAGGTTAAAGCCAGTTCACGTTAAGTATGTTGCCGAGTCATGGGGCAAGGAATAAGTGAAAGGATCGTGCGTGACTACTGCGGATATTAGTAATTTGTTTCAGAAGCTACAACAAGATAACATCTACTAAGTAAAGTGTACTTTCTTTTAGTAAAATGTTTAAGTGGCTGGGCGCTGGACGAGTAACGTTAATATTGTGCAAATTGGGTACTTTTTTATTTGAGTTACGATAAAGATTTATAAATTTTACGGGACGGAAAAATATAAAACGTAATATAGATGATAAAGGGTATGTGAGATACAAAATTTGAGAAATAGACCTGTCGTTTATACTTAATTATTATTACGGTATCATAATTGCATCACAAATTACGATTTGCATTACCTCTAATTATTTTGGTCGTGGCATATCTATATATATATATATATATATATAGGATAACCATACTTAATTCAACCCATATTGTAATGAAAATAATGAACTTTTGATTGATAACACCCTTTTAAAAGGTTTTGTATCGTGTCAAAGTGTGTCAGAAAAAATCGCGTGACACTAAGTTTTATCGACTTTATAATAATGCTTTTTGCTAATCAAGTTTTATTTGGTACTAGCACGAAATCTATCTTTTTTATGTAGGTACGTACTGATTATTGAAATGCTAATTTGTTTGTTTTATTAATTTTGTACAAGAGTTTATGGTCTATGCGCCATGGTCAATACCAAATAAGGCTAGGGCACATAATGTGTCGGCTAGAAGTTTGCAGTTTAGTTCTGGCTATATTTTTTCCAAAATGTAATCATAATATTGAAACAATACATTGGAAATGAGAAAGGTACCATGTTTGTTATCGTAACGCCCGCACAAGCGGTTACCAACTACGAAAACAATAATACAACTCTAAAATAGTTTAAAACAACTTGAAGAACAACTCTGACCTTAAGCTGTCATGAGCAAGGAACAATGTTTTTTTTATCGATTTGAAAAATAGTATAAATTAAAATTCGGCACATTTAAGACGTACAGACAAACAAACAAACTAATAAGAAACAATATTGAGAAGGTTAAAGTCAGTGTGGCAAATATAATACGGCTGTGCAACAAATACAACGATACGGCAGAAAAATACTGTATATATACATATATTTAGTGTTACCAGTTATTTGGGTTTGTTTAGATACTTATATCCATTTAATATAATTTAATTTAATAACAATGAATTGAAGTGCATCAACCACATCGATGTTTCGGGCAATGTGTAATTACATACGACCTTATGAGTGAACTACTGTGCTTACAAATAGAAAACACATTTCTTGATATACAAACACAAATCTATGACATATTTTAACACATAAGCACACAAAATATATTATTATCCAATATATTTTAACAATTGCTGCCGTATCGTCGCAATCACAACAACCATTTTGTATAAAATGATATAATTATAAATTAAATATACCTGAATAATTATTAAAAGCACTACCTTAATCCAAAAAGTACATAAATAAATCACTAACCATTTTAATATCGCTGATGGTCAAAATGTTTCTCACGAATAAGTTTATATTAACTACTGCTGGACCTGTCGAAACGTTATCAAGTATTAAGAGTCCCATGAACTAAGTACCTACGTTTATTAAAAAGGAAAATGACCATCAATATTCTTTTTTACTACCTACTTTTGACCTGAAACCTTAACCTAAACATTACCTATAACCACATATAACCCAACAAGACATAATGGTAAATAATGATAAATGAACTTCGTGGTGAAGTTTCGAGGTTAAGTTATTTTCACCATATCGTCTCCAACCAAATTGATGGTATAATACCGAAAGTACCTAGATACAATGGCCAAAACATAAACCAAATGCAGCAGGAATTACGCGACCGAAATAACGCGACTGACAACTCAAAAATTTACGCCCGTTTGGCCTCACACTTATGCATTCAAGACGACATTATTGGGTGCGTGCCATCGTAATGGTTAAGATAATAATATGTTTTTGTCATGTATTTTGACAACTCCTCAAAGTTAAACATACAAAACTTTTAATGGTATTAGCAAATTTATAATTTCATATAATGCGCTACTGAAATCAACCGTATGAAACTTATCTATGAACCGTAGGAAACTTATGTACCTATGAACCGTATGAAACATATATTTGAACCGTATAGGTAAACTTTATTTTTTAACATAGAAATAATATTGTACCATCTAGTGAATTGTCATAGTCCAGTAACGCTGTCATAGCCAGTACTCTAAAAAAAAGTGAAAAAAAGAGTTGTTCAGCTGTTATGAATGATGTAGCTACTTATTTCATTGCTATTTTAAGGATGTAACTTTTCTACTTGAGACAATTAGTTAGAGTCTCACGGCCGATAAATATGTTACTTACTCCTAATGGTCCAGCAACCCGAAGTTTGCCTTGGCCTTGGCAAAAAACAAGAAGTTGCCACTTTCGCCAACGAGGTCTGTGGGCCCACAATCATCATCATCAGCCCGTACACGTCCAGAGCTGAACATAGGCCTTCCCCAAACGACCACGCCACGAATAGCGGTCCTGACCCGCCTCCATCCATGCACTCCAGAGAACTGCATAACGAACGATGGATGCGCCTGCCAGAATGCAGACAAGCCAGAGCGGCGCTTCCATCAAGATCACCGAAGCTATCTAAACGCCTACTGAACCTAAACAGATCGGACCTGCGTATCCTGGTGGGAACACTAACAGGACACAGCCGAATAAACAAACACTTATGCACCATCGAAGCGACGGACAGCCCTCTCTGCAGAGGGCGCCTCAGTGACGACGAATCAGCTGCCCTCGTAATCCTGGAATGCGAGGGAATAACAGCACAACGAACAGAAATCCTCAACTTGCCGAGGTCACTCCGCGAAGCCTGTGAAGACCCCAGGAAGATTCTGCGCTTCTGGATGGAGTTAGGCTGGCTCAGCTAGCACTAACAACGCATAATGTACCAAATGGAGTTCAAATGCGGATACAGGAGTACTTCCACCATAACCATAACCACCACTATATCGTCGGTCCATCGAGTGGAAGGTTCCACACTCCGTTTCGCATAGCATCACGGTCACCATTCGAGAAACTTTATTCCCCAACGGTTATCGGTTCCATAAGGCCTGCCCATCGCCACTTCAGTCTGCTAATTCTGAGAGCTCTGTCGGCTTTGGTTCTTCTATGGATTTCCGTGGGCCTACCACTATCATAATTTAAAATAATAAAATAGAGATCTGTGCCATTGATAATCACAATGATCATCAGAGTAGGTACAATGTTTAAAGCTTTTCTTGAACTCTTTAGTTCTTTCGGTTATCGTCTTTTTCATTTGGTATACTTACTTATAGGTACTCTTTTTAACTATATGCAAAAAAAAAATTACAATCCCGCAGTAGGTAGTAAAACTAAAATTTACGTTCTTGTTAATTTTTAAACACAATATAAAGTACTTGTCAATTTTAGACCCTTTCTTCAATAAACATTGTTAACAATTATAGGACTCTAACCAAGTGAATTGAGTTTTTTTTTGTAAGTGTGTGTTGACATCTTTGTATTCTGCCGCGCACTATGTTTTAAAAATATGTGGATAATTTTGTTGTAGCTTACATTGGACTCTTTAAGATATTCTACTCTACAGAACAAATAAACCTCATCGCAGTACATCATAGACAAACGTCAAAAGAATTCCAGTGATGTGAGATTAATTTTGTCAGTCCATCAGAATCTGCTTGAACGAGGTTTGAACCCTTCATTTCTTTTGATTCGGAAAACTTGTAAGGGAGAACACGAAAGGCGTAGTTCCATCAAAGTCCAAAAGTAGGTAACCCAATTAAAAAGTTTTATGTCTCTGAAACTAAAGTTTATCTTTTAACTTTGAAGGATGTCAGGTCTATAATCAAAATAACATGATATTTTATTATTATTTCAAGTAAGGTAAATAAATATTAGTCACATAGTCATGAAAATTGAACAGTTACTAAACTATCAAATCTTTACAATCTATAAAAAATAAATTAAAAATACACATCCATTTTTCATCCACCGCTTTAGCTCCTTAAAATCGTCATTTTCACCATAAATATTTTATTAGCAAACAAATATTATTGTAAAAATATAATGTTGTACAATGGAGAGATCCATACCAAGTTTTTCTTTTAACACCTTCACTGATCTTCTACTATTTTTTTGGTCGAAAAACTTTACACGTTTAAATTCTTAAAAATATTACAGAATTTTAAATTAATCGAACTCTGGCCAAATTAAATATATACTGTTTCTTCGCCGAAGACATTATTTAGTTAGCAAGAAAATGGAAAGTACCCAGGGTAGTAAGTTAGTAACTTAGAATGTCTGGTATAAAGGTTAGTTATTTAATTTTATTACAGCCAACGCGGTATTCACTGCCGATCTGGATTGCGACTACCGCGTAATCTAAAAAGGCCTTCAGGTACCCATCATGGTGAGAGTGTAAGAGTGACATAGAAGGTCGAGCAATAGCTTTTTACCAGTGCTCGTGTAAAGTGGTTAGGTGGGTGGCGAATACATACCAGTTCCATTGAGGCCTGATGGTCTGATGCGGGCGTCGTATCTGCCTGGACCGAGGATCTGGTCCAGGATCTGCTTCTCCTTCTCTCGGAAGTTTATCTTGCCGTTGTTCATGCATCTGTGGAGAAAAGGCTTAGTCATTTGTTTGTGGAACTTACAATAGGGATCACCATTATTAAGTATTTTTCTAAATAAACCTGAACTATAAGTTACAAGACACCTATTATATTTTATATTTAATCGGGATTTATTGTTATTATTTTGATTTGATTAGTTATTATTTTCATAAAATAAGACAACATAACAATAGGGTTATAACGTATATTCTCGTATATCGACTTCAAAAAAGCTGATTACTTTTATTTGCATCGTCTTTTTATGTACAAATATATCTGCATATATATTTTTTGATATTTTTATCGTACAATTTATTCATTGAAAAGTACCTAAGACTTTTTTAAGACTCAATCGCAAAATATTTACGTGACGTCACCGTTCACCGCATGGAGCTTTAGCGGGATATATTTTTTGGAAGAAAGAGAGAAACAAAATTATTTATTTGGCACAAACAACAAATATTATGGTTTTTATCATTTACTTGATTGAAGGACCAGAAGCACTGAGTTGACAAATTGAACGTTGACGTCACAGAAAAAAGCGCTGCCCATTAGCACTCTTCATTATTAGCATTCTTTTGCTTTTGTAGGTACTTATAGAGAATTCTCTATATGCATAATTATGCAGAGATGATAAAAGTTTTATTCCCAAACATTACTATTTTTCCCATAAAATACAGTAGAAATACCCATTTCAAAAATGTGAAGTAGATTTTTATAGGGTTTTAGATTTTGTAAATAACGTGAAATTAATAACAACCAACCCCATGGACACTAAAAAATACTTAGTGTCCATGTAGGTATTATCAGAGATAATATCTCCATCCATATCCATGATTTTATGATACATTTATAAAATGAACGCGCTAGAGATTATCGACACGCTCTAAAACTTATATTTGGCAGCTGTCCACTATTGCCAACAGCAGTTATTGAGTGATTTACGAGTATTAAAAAAACTTTCAGCAAACCGATATAAATTGTTTCTGTGATTTATGATCACATATTTAGTTTAAAAGATTATTTACGATTCTCGTCAGCTTTCTTTGTGGCGCCGGCGCACGTCGTTTGTGTTTTAATTATCAACTTCTCATTAAATTTTACTTTACAATTTTGTTGAAGGGTTTTAAGCTTACTCTGTGAGTTGGAGGTGATATAAAGTCAGCAACAGAAGCGCACATAGTATCTGTCGGATGTCCATTATGAATCTGAAACAATAACATGAATAGTTTAAACAATGAAACCGCTAAACGAAAAGGTAAGGTAAGGTAGACTTTTCTTTTCTAAGGTTCGTTATTTCATGCCGTATCAAAAATGCGTATTTATAGCACCTATCTGAGCTGGGCAACATGAGCGAAGCCGTCATTTTCAATCCCTTTCTTTAGGTAGGCAGGTTATACCATCATTCGAAATTTTAATCTACACTAATATTATAAAGAGGAAAGATTTGTTTGTTTGAATTGAATAGGCTCCGAAACTACTGGACCGATTTGCAAAAACTTTTCACCATTAGAATCCTACATTATCCCTGATGAACATAGGCGATAAAATATACCCGTGCGAAGCCGGGGCGGTCCACTAGTAACAGTACAATACAATATAATCACGATATACTCCGACTGCAATGAACAATAGACGGTAGGTATATTAACAAAAGACGGTGGCGGTGTTTCCGATTCAACTTAATATTTAGCTCCGTTCTAGAATGAGACCCTCTATTAAACCTCTAAAAAAATGTAATAAATAGAAAAAAAATGTAAAACATGTATAAATTAATCGAATAAATAAATTATCTGAGCGTCTGATCGAAGCGACGCGACGCGTGACCCGAGAGCTGGTGAGTATCTGGCACAGCGCATCAGCATTGCCATACAGCGGGGCTATAGATACGTAAGTATTAAAATATTAATAAATCTGTTTAAGAAACGTGACTAAGCCCTGTTTTGGCGTATACTAAGGTAAAAACTCGAAAATTATGTATTTTTGAACCCGTTTTCTGCCAAAAAATTTGATTGTGTTGAAATTTATATAAAACATAATATCTAGAAGGGTTTCTTGGAGGTCCCATATGCTTGCCGTTAATTATAGTATAGTTGTTATAGTGTATGTGTAGTTGCTTCGAACCCACTTTTTATCGGTGTCTCTAATTCGATTAGTACATAGTTCAAACCCATTTCTTGGAGGTCCATTAGCTTCGAAAAGCTGTCAAAATAACGATATTAAACGTAAAAACGTACCTACTTGCGCCTACAAAATCTGTGATACAAACCTGACCAGTTACACGTCACCTAACCGAAGAGGATCGTATTATTTGGTTGATTAGGGCACTGCATGGTACCTATGCTGAATCAAAAACAAGTACTCCTTGCTGCATATAGGCACACGGGCCAATATTTAATTTTTTGGGTTAGTATTCACCTTAAAGGTACCTACATATTAACTTCTCTACTTGCGTAATACAGATCTGGGAGAAAATTTACGCATTCAGATATAACAAGACGTTTGTAATAAAACAACTTGTGACTTCAAAGGTCTCAATCTCAACTCAATAGTTAAAACTTCTTCTTTTTAAAACGTCCGTTAGAGCATTCTGCAATTAATGTTTAATTACTCAAATGCCAGAGTTGCCCAACTTTCAGCAGTTTCTGTTTATATCACGCGATAAACCCTAAACTTTTGCATACTTGCCTCAGGGAGCCGAGAGAGCCAAAACAATACAATTGTTTTTTTTTCTTGAAATCTTATGAAACATTGTGTCCGAAGAATCGTGAAATCATTTGTTTTTGTTCAAAATGCACATTAACTACTCCCAAAAGACAAAATGAAGAGAAAATCATTTAACACTATGAATGATTCCTATTCGATACTATTTACAAATTGTAATTAGACTCGTCTATGAGCTTTTTTGTAAGCCTGTAAAAAAAACATAATTGATTTCTGTACCTATGTAGGAAATAACTAGAATTCACCAGCCATCCGAATTCTACCTAGTCAATATCCTCACAATCTAACTTCCTGATACCCCATAAATAAATCCATGGCCCAATCAATCCATCACTGAACCATCACTTTTGACATTTAGGGGAACGACTTTCCGTGTAGTCTGAATAATTTAAGATGGTTGTCGGGCAGGGACCAGTAATACCCTTTTTGTAATGTAAACAAAGACACTTATTTTAAATTCTAATTTTATACCTTGTGTAAATATTTTTAAACTTACGCGATCTGAACACATATTTATAAATACTAGTTATAAATGCACCTTGTGTACCTTAGTTTTCATAATAAGCGTTCAAAATCGAGAACGTAAGCGTTCGGTCTAAAGTACTTTGAAGTTGTGGTGATTTTTGTATTTCGTTATGTAGTCTCCTGTACTTTTTAGATACTGTTTATCGGTATTTTTAGGCTCTGGGTATGGAATATTGGGAAGTATTTGTAGTACAGACCTGGAAGACCGCATAGGACGGACGAAAAAGGCGATTTCGTATATTGAAAACCCTAAGACAAGATTGGGGTCGCTTCTCCACAAGAGTAGTTTGAACCCAACGACCACGGAGTGACTTCCTCCGTCCGAGGAAAGGCCGAACATAGAGTAGCGTCTGTGGTAGCGTGAATGTTATTTGTCAGAGATACATTATCCATAACCATACATAATTCCGCTATAATTAGGTAGTATCGTATGTCTTACCTCGTAGTATAGTATGAACAGTATATCTGAATGGCTAAATGCAAAAAGGGCACAGATAGCACCTAATTTTCCTGGTGAAAATTTTGTAGTAGAGGGAAAAAAATGAATATGTTTTGAAATACAAAAGTCTTAAACTTAGTTTTAATAATATAAAATAAACATCTAATAAGTTATCTAATTTTACTAAAAATGTAACTCTAAAATCGTTGGATTTCCTGGAAAAAATTAACAAGAACTAGTGACTAGTGAGTGTCCTTTTTGAAATTAATAAAGACCTACCTTTATGCACTCGATTTTTAAAGTAATGGGATTCGTTTTAGATACCTAAGTGCCTTTCTTGCATCTTATTTAAAATAACCTTATTTAGGAAATAAAATTTGAAAATCATTCAATCAATATTATTTTCATATGTCATTTAAACGGTCAGCAGATAAAGGCGGTTTTGGTCAGCCGAATAATTGATTTGGCAAGCAGAAAAACTAAATTGAGCTGCAACTAGTGGTCGGCAGAAATGATTTAATTGGTCAGCAAGTAATGTGACATTGGGCAGCCTAAAAATTGATATCGTAGTAAATAAAAATCGTGTGCTGCAATATATTAGTGAGGCAGCAGCAAAACGTGATTCAGATTTATTGAAATTTTGGTACGCCTTAAAACTGAAACTGCAGCAAAGTATTCATGTTTAAGATCAGTAGGTAAATTTGTGATTAGAATTTTAACAAGATAAAGTTAAAAACTACAACCCGACTACGTGAAAGTTATAAAAGTTTGAAACATTTACATTGACAAAATAGAATGACGTATCAGTCATATTTGATAGGCATAGAGTTGAAAATGAAAATAGGTTGTAGGTATTGTAATTTTTCTCTATGGGGCCTGCAGCCTGCGGCTACCTAAACTTTAATACGCGTTTTGAAGGCTTATTCGGGGTCGGAGCCCTAAATCCTATAGCCTATAACCATCGGGGTATTGAGACGAATCAATCGATACATAATTTGTTGAAATCGAACCAGTAGTTTCAGCGCTACGTGGGAACAAAGAAATCGGCCACATACATACAAACATACAAATATACAAACATACAAACATACAAACATAGGGTGCTAACCTCATAACCCTCCCCTGTTGGTAGTCGGGTAAAAAGATTTGGCAATCTGTCAATTTCATATAGGTTTGCTACACCTGCGTACGTAATATAATTTATCTGTGTGGAGTTTTTATCTAAGGTGTGGAGAGGAGATCTGTAGGGGAGGCCTATGTCCAGAAGTGACGTGTTTTTTTTTGGTTGTGCTTAGTAGAGAACCACCTCGGGTACCATACCGACCCGGTATGGTACCCGGGGTGGTTCTCGGAGTGGCGGTGCGGCGGTGCCGCGGCGCCGCCACTGCAGTGCTCAATCAAACCCAGTTTAAGGTCACTTTGCCCGTTGCTATGCGTGGCAGCAACGACGACGGTGGCACGGGGGTAAAGGCGCGCGCGGCGACCGGCGGCGTGCACTTCGTTGCTATGCGCGGCGGCCGGCGTGCACTTCGTTGCTATGCGCGGCGGCCGGCGTGCACCTCGTTGCTATGCGTGGCGGTGCGGCAGGGGAGGACAAAGGCGGGCGCGGCGGCAGCGGCATGAGCTTCGTTGCTATGCGCGGCGGTGCGGCGGGGGGAGGACAAAGGCGCGCGATTTCAAATGCAGGCCAAGTGATATTTACTTAGCCTAAGTTTTTTTTTCTGCATAACGATTTTGTTATTCTGCTGATCAAACTATCAATTTTGCAGCTCAAACATCCACTTAATGGCTGATAATAATTACTTGTAAAATCCTGCTGCTCGTTTCATTAATTCTGCTGCTCATTTCATTAATTCTGCTGCCCAAAACATTAATTTTGTCGATCACTCGGCTATTTATTTTCTGACCAAAAATAATTTAATTGCCGGCCAAGTATTGCTGGTAGTTTTTATTTTACAGCCGATCAAAACAAATACTGCTGCCCAAATAGATTTTTAGCTGATTTTTCCGGCTGATCAAATATTTAAAATAAATACCAATAAATTTACTTCCTTTTCATATTATACTCGTACAGCGTTACTAGATTCTAATAACGCTGTATGTGTTGGGCAATTTTTCAGTAAGGACGACAGTAAAATTAATGTTTCGATGAAAAAGAAAACAAACCCCATTTTAAGGGGCGTTATGGTGTGATTATGTAAATGAATAGCAATTTTTCTTTGCGTGCCTATCATTAACATCTGAGTTAATCGTTCAGAAATAACGAGCCTAATTTTATTTTTGGGCAAATAAAGTTAATTTTATTATAATGTGAAAAATACTAACAGCACTTAGCTTTTATCAACTGTGTTGAATGTTTATGTGGTAGCAAAATAGTCCTTTCAAATTGACTGATGTGAAACATTTTATGATAGTTTGGGAACTTACCAGCCCTCCTAGCACGGGGATTGTTGTCTATGGTAAAATAGAGACAAATTACGTCACTTCGTCATCCAATGCGTAAATTATTTGAAATGCATTCCATCAACTTCAATAATGTACGCAATGTATGGCGATGCAATGTCATTATTGTCTATTCTACCCTAGACAACAATCCCCGCGCTAGGGGGGCTGTAGCAGTTCTTTATTAATTATCATATAGTTTCTTATCCTAACAGCAGTGAGTTTTTCTCTATACCAATTTTTTATTTAACTTTGTAAGTTTAGAAGATAATCTGCAAACCTTAAACTGGATGAAAATAGATTAAAAACGACCACAACACCTCAGAATCTCCCTCTGTTTAATATTTTCTTAATTTATACGTTTACCTACTAAGCTGCCACCGGTGGCCAAGATTTGATTTGATTCTGTGCTCTGTACCTTCAATAATAATGTTGGTTTTTGTATTTTTTTTAACGGTCCATCTTTGTAAAGTGGCGGAAACGTGCATTCAGATTATTTCAGATTGAATAATCTAGATAATCTCACACGACAGCTAAATTGGCAAATTGCTCTTGAAATGGTCCGAATAAGATTGCATCAGAGCTATTTCGGGATCGGGGTATTTCCGGCTCACAGGCGAAATTAGACGTGAGATTGGTAAACTGGCTGTGATCTAAGGAGGTAAGTAAGCTAAGGTAGTACCTACGTTATTATTTCTTTCCACTCAGCGGGGAAATAGCTCTACAAAATATTACGTTAATCCACATCACATTGTCAGTCATGATAGGGCAACTATTTCGAAGATCAGTCAGTCAGATCATGAATAACAGAAACTCGTTCGACAAAGTCTTGTGCTTGTGCCGTGTGTTCTAGATAATAAGTTTAAGTAAAGCGTTGATGCTAACGTAACGTATATGGTTCAATGGTTCATTATTAATAACAAAGATGTTACATGTCTGGTCACATAGGTGCCTATGCTAAACAATTTATATGATTTACGTTTGATAAAAAACCAAGCACCAAGAGAATGGCATAAACGCCACCTAGCGGCATGAAATGATTCCTCCTCAGCACCTCAAAAGTAACACACCAATGTGACAAACTTGCCACATTCGAGTAGCTTCCGGTGGAGCAAAAAGCTTCTACATCGTTTTATTTACGTTTTCCGTTAACTGAATGTTGGCAGCAACTAAAACAGCCGTAAAGAACCAAATTGTGTTTACCATAGCCCCCGGCGACGACGACGTAGCAAGTGCTATTAACGCTTGGCAGGACACGCGAAAATTGAATCAGAGACGCCATATTGCTTTCCCGAGTTTTGCCGCCATTTCCGCCATGTTGGATGTTGGATAAGGCAATATTGGCGGGCGGAAGTCGCATTAAGGTAGAGGTTACATCAAAGAAGTTCCATTATAAGTTTTGCGCTGATCGATTGAAAAAGTCATTGGTAAACTTCTACCACAGAGTTATGTCATCATTATTACAAGTAATAAATAACTCAATTACAACGATTTCCGAATTTACTTGGTTATATGCCGCGATAAAAAAAGAGATCCCCTTCGGTATAACTTGCCGTGAGTGTGCTCTCGAATAGCAGTGAAAGCGAAAACAATTTTTGACAACTTTATTTTGAACTTCCGTCCTCAAGTAGGAGCGCAAGCGTAAAAAAGGCATATCGATTTTGGTGCATAAGGTATCGGTAGGTAACACTCGTCTGAATTTTGGGAGTTATCTTAGCTATATTTTATACTAGCAGCGCCTTGCGGTTTCACCCGCGTAGTTCCCGTTCCCGTGGGAATTCCGGGATAAAAAGTAGCCTATGTTCTATTCCAGACTATAATCTATCTCTGTGCCAAATTTCATCCAGATCCGTTCAGCCGTTCTGGCGTGATAAAGGAACAAACATCCATCCATCTATCCATCCATCTAAACTTTCACATTTATAATATTAGTGAGATTTGCACCTCATTATGCAAAAAAAAAAGTGAGAAAGCGGAAAACTAGTGGTTTATTTTTCGCTTCTTCCACTAGTGGACAAAAAATGTAAGCGAACAAAATCAATACCTAACATTTTGTTTTTTACCCGACTACCAACAGGGGAGGGTTATGAGGTTAGCACCCTATGTTTGTATGTTTGTATGTTTGTATATTTGTATGTTTGTATGTATGTGGCCGATTTCTTTGTTCCCACGTAGCGCTGAAACTACTGGTTCGATTTCAACAAATTATGTATCGATTGATTCGTCTCAATACCCCGATGGTTATAGGATAAAGGATTTAGGGCTCCGACCCCGAATAAGCCTTCAAAACGCGTATTAAAGTTTAGGTAGCCGCAGGCTGCAGGCCCCATAGAGAAAAATTACAATACCTACGACCTATTTTCATTTTCAACTCTATGCCTATCAAATATGACCGATACGTCATTCTATTTTGTCAATGTAAATGTTTCAAACTTTTATAACTTTCACGTAGTCGGGTTGTAGTTTTTAACTTTATCTTGTTATTTGATAATAATTACTATTATTAAGCTGTTTATGTATAAAATTTGACTTGTCTAAGTGCTTATTTTGTAAGCCTAAAGAAATAAAGTTATTGACTTTTGACTTTTTGACCATCATCATCATCAATTATTATTACTGCAAAAAAAAAAACATGAAAACGAACCGCCCAAGATCGACATGAATGGCACATAATTAGAGTTGGGTGACTTGGGTGTATTATAACTATTTTTTTATTTGCTCTTGGTTGCTTTCATATCACGACGGCCATGATAGGCCTACTGTGATCGCCACTTTAATGTGTTCACCACTAAGACTGCGGCGGTCAGCCGCTAGGAACTGGAGGATTTTTTTCAGAGAGATATCTCGTAGCTCGAGGCTTGGATGTAGGCCAGCAGGAGAAAGATCAGGTAGATAACGAAGATGAAAAATACAGAGACTTCCTCCAAGTGTTGATGATTATGACTCATTAGTCAAGGTAATAGATAATGACTAAAGACGTTCCAAATGGCGCCCACGTTTTGAAAGTATATCCTTCAGTCTAGCGCTCAATATTTAGGATTGTCGACACCTGGAGCGTTGCCAGAAAGTAACGGAGCGTACAAAATAAACAGTGGATTACCTACCTTATCGTGGCATTGTAATACGGCGATTACCGCGTTAAAATAGAACTCTGGTTCTATCTGTAATGTATACAGGGTGTTCGAATCTAAGAGGATCCGACGATATTTGTACCTACGTTCCTCCGCTCGCCAAAAACCTAAACTAAAAACCGATACTAGAATATCCTTCAAGTCGTTGCCACTCTACTGGCTTAAACGAGCCAACGGTTGTCATTAAATCAAGCCAATACTGACTTAAACGAGCGGAATACTTATACAGAATGTTCTTATATAACTTATATATATTATATAATATAAGAGAATCCAACCAACGGGGTGTACGAGGGTTCCAATCTGCATAGAATGAACAATGAACCCGTAAAACTTGGGATTTTTTCGGTTAGAGCTGAATTTGCTCATGTTTATGATCATTTTCAAAGGAAACAATGTTGTCCTAGAAACTAGTTCTTGAAAGAAATAGTCACGGCAGTCAACCCGTGAAATTTAA
This sequence comes from Eupithecia exiguata, assembly GCA_947086465.1. Taxonomy (NCBI): domain Eukaryota; kingdom Metazoa; phylum Arthropoda; class Insecta; order Lepidoptera; family Geometridae; genus Eupithecia; species Eupithecia exiguata. The sequence goes on from OX352246.1 coordinate 5,837,989, forward strand.
GTTTGATTTTGATCGTTTGATCTTCGATGTAACATGAAAAGAACACCTGTATAAATACTGTGAAGTTGGTTATAGATTTTGTAACGCGTTGTTTATATTTGTCTGGTTCCGGCAAACATAGATTTTATTCAATAATGAACCATAATTGCCATGAAATAGACTAATATTTATCTAAAACTTTATTGGCTCTGCGTTGAATAGTATAATCTCGGTATTTAACGTATTCACTGCCCAGCTTCGACGACGCGCCGCCTCTCGGCACGCGCCGCACTAGGCGCTGCACATGGACCATTTGCGTCTTGGGCTATGAAAGTGTTAATAAATAGATAACTGCTTTTAATTATTTGTACTTAGATCCGAAAGGACTTACTGTTGAGATTAATTGTGCCATTAATTTTATTAACAAAGAAAATTACAATCAATTAATAAAACTAAATTAAAACTAGTATTTACAATTGAAACAATTGGGCTAACTGCAGACTGTTACAAACAATCTACAGGTAGCTCAACTGATCCATATCAATACTTGTGTGCCAATTGTCACTCAGTATATGTTGTTCGTCCGATTATTTGTTAAATCCAGTGGCGGCGTAGCGTGGGCTGGCACCCGGGGCGTTTTCCTACCAACCCCCCCCCCCCCCCGGTCGGTTGACTATCCGCATCCTCAATTTCTAAGAACAGGAATTATAAGTAACGGCGAGCGAAGCGAGCCGCGATATTTTTTTAGATTTTTGGGTTTTTGGTGAAAAGTAACTAACTTTGTCATAGGTGACCTTAATAATTGACTTAATTGTGACCTTATTAATATTAAATATGTGAATATAAGGGGACCTATAATTTAAAAAATAAATTTATCAATAACTACGTCTAGCGGAGCGAGTCCCAATAGGTAATTTCGGAGTTCGGTGAGGTTAGCAAAAATACAAGTATTCTAAGACAACGACGAAATTATTTTTTTGGCTAACTACAACAAAGCTAAAAACGAACCGGCGAGCGTAGCGAGCCGCCGAAATTTTTGTTACTTTTTCGGGTGATCTCAAATAAGTTATGGAGAGTATGAAAAAATTAATAACAGCGAGCCCTGAAACGTTTGGAGAAATTGCGGCGGCTGCGAAGATTGTTATGAAACAAATACAAAATAAAAATCACCGAGTGGAGTGAGCCACAACCTGTTTTGAAATTGGTGAGGCATACTTAGCAAAAAAAGTAAGCTATGACAATGAATGAGAAAAGGTTTTTTTTACGATTTACAACAAAATAAAGCACAGTACAAAGCAATTACTCATTATTGCACATCAAATAAAATAGTTACACAGGGCAGGGAAAGACTAATACAGATAAAGTTGTATGTACAATGCCTTATCGGTTTGAGCGAACTCTGCTAGGCAACCTTTCTACACCCGATTTTAAAGTATTCAAGTATTTATTTTGAAATCGTAATAAAAAACAACGGCGAGCGAAGCGAGCCGCAATTTTTTTATATGTCTGCGTGTGAGTTTTCGGTATCACTCCTTTGGATTCGGATTTGAAGTGCCATCTGCGCGCCCCGGGGGGTGCCGAAATGGCACCCCTTGGAGCTCGGTACCCGGGGCGGACCGCCCCTCCGCCCCCCCCCTTACGCCGCTAGTGGTTAAATCAATGTGCCTACCGCGACCGATATTTCCATTGAAAGCTTTAAAATTTCAAAAATCGCCTCGCGAGACCCACATGTGCTTACCAATCACTTTTAGTGCAACGATGGTATGCACAGCAGAATCGCCTTTAGTAGACAGAAACGCTAGATACCTTCTGCGTGCTATTTGCTTGGAGAGATTGATATAAAGGTTTCAACCTTGACAATTTCGATGCGTGTCCTTCGCGTACGTGGTTCCTTAGCTAAGGTAAAATGCCGAAATGTGATTTTGTGACCATTGTCTAGGTGTAGCGATTAATTTATCAGAATTCGGTTTTATCGAAGATAAATTAAAAACCCTATTATATGATAACCTGGTTAAACTGACATATTATGTACCAAAACCCGTTAACCCGGTTGAACTAACATACTCGTATGTACCAAAACATACTATTTGTTAGATGATTTATTTTAGTACGCAGGTGGTAACTAAAAGTGTTTCGACGTTGTTTATTTATTCTGCTTATTTAGTTTGGCATCTAGAACTGTGATGGGTTTAACGAAAATACGGTTAAATGTAGGTACCTACATACTTCTTTTTATATTCAGGTACAAGATTATCTAGCCCTGAGGTAACAAGATGTAGGAGGCAGTTGTAGAAAATTATTGTACTTTTTTACCGGAGAAAAAGAGGAGAAACATTTGAACAGGTTCTTTGTTCCGCTGTAGTAGGTATATGTCTTTTATGTATGATCGTTGATTTCTCCGTCGAGTATGGATTGTTTCGGAAAATTCTTTTGCTATTGTATAGAAAATGATTCCGAGTTTGTCCCGGAAAAGGTTTTTAAATGGTATTTCCGAGGAATACCTAAGTGTTTGTTCCGAAAAACTGAAAAAACATTTTCGTTTTAAGCATTTTCAAAACAATCACGATTATATTAGCAGTTCGTCTCACTACTGGGCCTCCCAAAAAAATTGGGAGTAAATTATGAAATTTTTTACCTTTCGCGATTTGTTGACCGACATTTTTTTTCTTTGATTTATTTATAGGGTTCTTGTCGCAAAGATACGCGTTATATTATTTTCGCCTTGTGTTATTTTTACCCAAGTCCCTACGTTTCCATCAACATTATCGCGTACCTTGTAATAATTTTCATCTTTCAAAATTATAATCTTTGTAAACTTTATTCTATAAAATTAAATGTTTGTCGTGAAATGTGACGTCTTCAAGTAGTTTTTTGTTACAGTGTTGTCTTAATCCTGTTAAAATCATGAAATCATGAAATGATCACTTGAGAACGATTGGACCGATTAAGTAAGTACCATTTTAAGTACCATTTTCTCCTCAAAGTTCGTAATAATTCCTATATGGAAAATAATAATTGGAAAAGTGTCCCGGAAATTGTAAAGAAAAATACTATAACAGGATTTTTCATGAAAATCCGGATTTAGTTTTAAACTAACACTAGTTTTAAATTTAAATTCACAACCTACCCTCAAAAGCCCGCAGCAGACCCAACTTCAGCCAAACTTTCTGGTGACTGCTTCAGGCGTTATAAATAAAACAAATGCAACGGAAGCTTGCCAAATATTTCACAAATGCACATCTTGAATCCAGTTATCGGTCACTGCACTATTGTCTATTCACCTGCTACTATAAAATAGTAAAAAGTGAGACCCGTTCGCTTCCCGCGGAAGCTCGAGCGAGACTAAAGTTTGCGCCTAGTGGTGGTAGAATGCGCTAACAGTTGCGATGTGCGTATGGAAATGTCAACTTCTGCGACTTTTCTACCTAATTAATTTATTGTATCGTAACTAAGGGTCCCATTCCACTCATCAAATATCTTTGTCCAAGTTCTTTGTCCAACATTTGATTAAATTTCTTGGACGGATGCCCATTCTACTCGTCAAATATCTTTGTCTAAGATTCCTAAGTCGTTTTCGAGTTCAAATGAAATCACATTACATCACACTACTATTATAAATGCGAAATTTTGTAATAATGCGAAATTGGATAATAATTGGGTGATTGCTATTTCTTCACGCCAAAACTTCTCAACAGATTGGGCTGAAGTTTTATATAGGGTGCTCTTGACGTGGAATAAAATCTAGGCTACTTTTTATGCAATAAAAGTTCCGTTTCCTTAGGAAAGAAATACCCTTTATATCGTTTTCATACAAATAAAGCGTGCGAAGCCGTGGGCAGAAACTAGTGTCAAAATCTTTGATCAAATATCGGTGTTGCTAGTAAATTGGATAAGGTAATCCAACTTCTTTGATCAAATGTACATTGGACAAATATATTGGATGAGTGGAATAGGTACAGGAAGTTAAATGTTGGTCGGAACCTAATTTGTACTAATTAACGAGCCGTGTCGCGCCGGCTTACAATTTGTACCCCCAACACCTCCCAACTAACTCCCGCGGATGTCGTAAGAGGCGACTAAGGGACATACACCGGGGAGTGGGCAGCAGCGCCTCTTTCAGAATAGATCTACCACCGAACTGCGATCCCTAACCCGCAGCGCAGCGCAGCGTGATTATAACTCATTAATAACGCATTAATAACTCTAAGAATTTGCAAATTTTGAAATTCTTAGAGATATGTCGATGACTTTGGTTGTTTTGTGTTCGTTACGAATCGAAGAAACTCCAAGCATATAATTAAAACCCCAAAACAAACAATTGACAGTGATGTGAAAATAGATCACTGGCGTAGGGGTTGAAAATGCTGAATTATATTTGGATAGACAGGTTTTCATTAATAATGTCCCAAAAAATTTCAATTTTGGCAGGATTCGAACTCGCGCGCCTCACCCTCAGTACGGTACGGGTGCGCTTTAACCAAATAAGCAACGAGATCGAATACAAGCTTCGTCGAAAATCTCTGGGACCTCGAAATGTTTTTTCTCCTGAATTTTTTTTTAAGCTCTATTTTCAGATATCGAAGTTCATGAGGACAAACTAAACAGAAGAGGAATCTCAACTCAGTCAAAAAGTGATAAATAGGTTTACCAATCTAACTGGTACCGTTAACGTCAAACATCACTAAACGCTGTTAGACGAGGCATATTGTAGGTAAGGTGTTGTTAGTTGGTACCTATTTATTGTATCGTATGACAAAATATGTAGAGTCGCTTATTAAATATCTTATGTAACTTCGTGTCCTAACCAAAAAAGTAATTTTGTAGCAATATTTAGAAGTTCAAAGCGTCGATTCATTTTATTATTTGTGTAGTTGATATCCTGTTGGATAGACTGTAGAAATACATAGACGAATATAGAAATTATACACAGGTAGGACTATAGGTACATCTAGAATTAACCAACAAACTCTTCCATTACTCTGCTGGATCTAGAATACCTAGAAATAGCTGGAGCCGGGGCCGGAGTCTGCGGTCTAGGGCGCAGGCGCGTGCCCCGGGTCACTGGTCTAGGCACCCTACAGGTACTACGCATTGATTGATCCCTAGCTAGATAACGGCCATTTTGAAGTTACGAGCGTCCATTTTGAATGCTGCATTTGCACAGGTCATTGTCCCTATTGATTGCTGATTGGTTCGTCTTAAGGACTTGTAGTTATAGGAACGTTTTGAAATAAGGACATTGTCATCTTGAAATTATATCAGACATCTGTGAGAGCCTAAGAAGAGAAATGTTTACCGAACTAATTTTTATGTAAAAACTTAAATATAATATCTTTCTCAGAATAACTAGGTCACATTTTTGAGTTGGCTTTAATTAAGGTGTTTGAATGTACACATTTAATGGTTGTAGAAAACACACTTATTTCGATTACATTTTATCAATAAATTTTAATAGACGATGGTTTCAAATCTTAGTTTTGGCCTTCAATTAATTTATAGTTAGGGTTTCTAACTCATTAAACTGATCAATCATTAATCACCACGGTTGACTGTAGTTTAATCCTTTCATCTTCAATAAATTTAGACTAAATCTCACCTCATCAAGCGCCCATCTCAAGAAATCTTCAGCAACAATAAAAATAACTTAAAAAAAGTTGAAAATCAGTCACAAAAGGTTTCAAAAATCACCATAGCACCTTTACTGTGAAACAGCACTTGGGCGCTCGCGTAGGGCGCGGAGCGAAGGCGGGCGGCGACTGAGGCGAGCCTGGGCGGCGCAGGCTCTATCGATCTGCAGATCGCGCAGCATCCGAGGAGGCTTTCACGGAAACTGGGATGCTTTACATTGCTGGCTCCTAATCCTTTTTTGATTGATTTTTATAAATTCTGCAGATTGAAATATTTCTATCTTTAGACGTGAAAAACAGAAGAGAAGTTTATTTTTATTTATTCATTCATAAAAACAACAACTATTATTACAGGTGCAATTAATACATAATCAATAGTGTATCTACGTAGTCTTATCATTTAAAATTCATAAAATACACATTTAATTAGCTACGCTTACTACACAGTCATGTCAATTAATTATTGTCATCACTTCAATTAAAACATCAATTGAAAATATATAAAAATCATTACATAATAAATACGTAGCCCTAGAAATTAAAATAACATTAAAATTTAAACTCTAAGTGGCATTGTAAGAGTTTTAATGGCGTTTATATTAGTTAAGCTGTGCGTCTGACGGAGTACAAAGACTTGAATGCTTTCGTTACCACATGTAAGTACACGGAAATGCAGCTTTTCGTCGAGATAAACCCCTAGATCCCTCACCGAATCGACTCTCTTCAACTGTGAATCCTCAACTTTAGCTTAACTTTGTGGTCTTTGCTCTGCTGAACATTATGTTATGATAGAAGATAGAACATTTACTGACGTTGAACTGTAATTCGTTCTTACTACTCCATTCTGCCACTCTGTCTACGTTACGTTGAAGGCGTTCACAGTCCTCTTCGTCTTTTATCGGCAAGAGTAACTTGAGGTCATCGGCGAACAACAAGCATTTTGCATCCTTGACGACTGTCGCCAGGTCGTTGATCATGATAATAAACTCTAGCGGCCCCAAATTACTTCCCTGACTCACTCCAGTTAAGGTAGAGTAAGCCTCCGATTTGCATCCCGCGTGTTGAAATACTGCTGCCGGTTCTTCATGTAGCTCGCGAAGAACTGTAGCAGTTTGGTTGTGCAGCCGATCGTCGCCAACTTACCTGGTCGACAACGACTAACTGCTTCGGTACGCCGTTGTCAACCAGGTCGAATGGTTGTTTGAAGTCGAAGTAAGCGGCGTCCACTTACACCCTTGTGTCGACGTGCTTCGACTTAAGGTGAAGTGAATACGAACCTATATCGCCTTAAGCCTCGTCAGCGCCGCGCGCACCTCATTGATGTCGAAATTCTACAAAAAATAGCATGATCAAATTGATACCCCATTAACCAATTCACCCAGACGAAAGGTATTTTATTTGTACTATTTGCACTGTTTAAAACAGTTTTTGATATTTCAAAGATATTTCTTTAGGTCTCATACTTTTTGAAATATTTAAAAAAAGTTACTTTTTGAATTATGTTAAAGTTATCGAAAAAAACATGTAAATTCACAGAAGCAGCCCGTGGTCCGTGGCTCTGTGCCTGATGTCTTCCCGGTCGTGTCGGACTGCTGTCCCATTGGATTATGAGAGTGAGGGAACAGACTGGTCGAAATTCGGCCAGGAAGACATCAGATTATCGAAACCGCCGTGTTAAAAAATTCAAACCAAACATTCTATGTGTACATTCTGTGGTCATGATGCGTGCCAATATTGGTGACAGCCAGACAGACAAAGTAGCAATTAGATAACGAGCACTAGTCTGTAAAATGAGCAAGAAGATTATACCTACTCATTCTATTCTAGTAGTCCGTCATTAGTCCCAATATACAGTGTGTTCGGCAGACCGTGCGCGATATGATAAAAATAAAGGGGTAGGTGGAGCCAAGTGCAGTAGCTTGGTGTTTTTTTTTAAACCTAAAACCCTTTCGGCTGTTTTAAGGAATTAAACTATTAAGTCAAATATCAAAAAGGTATAACCGTATTATGTAACCGTATTTGGACACAATTGCAATTCATTTATTTATTTTAATTAATACGGTAACACCAATTACATTAAATAAAAGACAGATACACGGTTATGTTAGATTAATATCCATATTATTATACAATGGTAAAAATAATTAATTAAACAAATTTTATACAGACACCGTCCCTCCATCCTCCCTTCGCTACTACGCTCGGGAGTATAACAACCTCGCATTATAATGGTTGGGAGTGGAGTGGAAGGAGTGGTTTAGTCCCTAGTTAAAAATATACTATATCTCTTATTTTATCTTTACCACGCCGAGCAATGTACAGCATCCGTTAACAATTTCTCACAACTGCTCTCTAGCAACAGCGTTGTACGAGCTATATTTATAAAACACACCTGAAGAGGTACGTACGTAAGTACTTATGATTAATGTAGTATCTAATAAAGCCGCGATTCGCTCTTATAGCTCGTAAATGATTATCTGGATTCGAACGTTTTTTCAGGTTGTCTGGAAGATATATTGCTTTAAGCATGTAATAAGACTGGATACCTATAATATTTTTGTGGTTGTACTTTTACGTTTATTCTCAAGTGTTAGGTGTTAGGAAAGATAGAGGTATTTATAATGTACTAATTTCTGTCCGTGGTTTCGCACGCGTTTTTTCTATGGAAACGTTCGAAGGTATTCTGTTATTATCCCATGTAAACTGGATTTATGGTATAAACGGAGCCCATTTATAATTCAAGGTGTAAACTTTCTTCTTTGTAACACTCTTGTCAGAGCGGTCGTGGACATCTTGTTCATTCTTGTTTGCGTGGCTGTTATGATTCGGTCAGAAAACGGTTTGCAATATTTTACTGAAGGTAAGTTTTGATTGTTTTATTTTCTCGTTATCCTTTTTTCACTCGGGCCAAAACCACCCATCATAACTCTGTCTTGTCATCACCCATGCGAACCATCGCATGGGTGGTCGTCTGCGCGGCCTAGTGCCTTCCACTCTGCCCTACATGACAAGACACTCAAAGACTCGGCGTCCTGCCTCGAGACTGGTCCGAAAATTTTGAGGATGAGAGTCTGGATCAAGACAGAGATGCTGTTCGGTGTTATCCTACACCTACATGCAAAATTTCAGGCTAATCCGTTCAGTGCGGCCTGAAAAAGTAACAAACATCCCATCATCCATCCGTCCAAACTTTTTCCAGAACGAACCAGACAGACAGACGGACAACAAAATGATTTGTTGTCCGTTTTTCTTTTCTTCCTTTTGAAGTACGGGACCCTAAAAAAGATCATAATCACCATTTCAGCCCACGTATGATCACTGTTGAACAAAGACTCCCTAAACGAGACCGATCCTGGGCCTTCTCTATCCATCAGCTCCCCGCGAAAGCTACAATGTCGTCGGCCCATGTGTAAAAATAATCTAATAATACGTTTCTGACGAAATGTCGTACAAAAAGCAGAATGAATACATCTATTTATTTCACGTCGGAAGTCCATTATAAAAACACTCGGAAGTCCATTATAAAAACACTTGTCGTACTCTAAATATTTTTACAGGTTTAAAAATAGAGTTTCAGAATACTTGAGATAAACTCTCGATGCTAGAGTTCTGGCACCTCGCCGCTGCTAACAAGTTTGCTCGTTAAATTCGTGCAGTGAACCGGCTTACTGTTCGGATAGTGATAGCGACCTTTTTGGAACGGTGAAATAATGGGAAGAATCGTGATATGCGAGGAATAGTGATATGGGAGGAATCTTGTAATGGGAAGAATCGTCATGTGGGAGAAATCGTGAAATGGGAATAGGGTATTACATCTATTTTTAAAAAGTCTCTCAATTAGAGTAAAACTAAAACAAATACATAAAAATACAAAAATTGTACGTTTTTTTTATTCTTCATTCATGAATCCCACTAATATTAAAATGTAAAATTTGGATGGATGTATATTATCTAAATAATGCTGGGCAATTCACGCAGCACTATCTAGCTTAAAGCTAAACAGATGGATGGATTTTTTTTACTCAATCACGCCAGAATGGCTGAACGGATCTGGATGAAATTTGGCACAGAGATAGATTGTAGTCTGGAATAGCACATAGGTTACTTTTATCCCGGTAAAATGTATGGTTGTCGTGGGATAGATTTGTTTTAATTGGTCTTAATAATAATAACATTATAAAGAGGAAAGATTTGTTTGTTTGTTTGTAATGAATTAGATCCGAAACTAACCGGACCGATTTCAAAAATTCTTTCACGATTAGAAAGCAAGCTTGCTTTCAGGGAGTGACATAGGTTATATTTTATCCCGGAATTCCCACGGGAACGGGGGCTACGCGGGTGAAACCGCGAGGCGCTGCTAGTTGTTTATTAGGAGGTTAATGTTTAGACTCTTGAACGAAAACAGCTACAAGCAATGTTCGACATACTTTGCTTGCAAATGTCTAGCACAAAATAAATCATTTTCATTTCATTGAAACTCTTCGCATTCCTTCATCAACTTCAATCTCGATAAAGCCATCATTTTTCAACTAATTGGAAAAGTTTCCGACGTTCCCGGCGAGGGTGACCCGCGTTTTTGCAAGACAAAGGAATTTCAGCTGATTCATCCTGGCATCGTAAACATGGAAGTTCCCTTTTAAGTTTTGTCAAATTTATTGTCAGGTATTTTGATTTTAGATATTATTTTGAAAATGTGAGCTGACTAAAAAGGCCAACACTGAAAATGTAGTAGGTTAGGAAGTCAAAATGTGTAAATGTAGTATATTCAGTAGGTAAGAATCATGAAAAAAACCTTCCTTAGAATAGCTTAAACACTTTCACTGCCCAGCTGCGCCGGGTGCGAAACGGGAGGGGCGTGCCGCCCGTGCCGCCACTGCCGCGTCGCTCCGCCTCGGCCGCGGTCTGCGGCTCTTTGCGTCGCGTCCATAGTCACGTCAAGGAAGCCTACATAATGATTATGCGATGTGCGTCATGGGCAAAGAATAGTTAAATAAATAAAGTAAAAATAGTTATGTGTATTTGTGTAATCGCCAGGTATCAGTAGCATTCCGCAGACTCTTCCACTTAACACCTTTTTAATGGACTCTCTAACGAATTAAGAACGAGGGCGGGTCGTTCTTCTGACAGGTTTGACACGAGCAAAGACGGGTGTTATTCTAGCTTACCGTCTAGAAATGGATCGAGTTGACAAGAGAATCATTAGAATCATTAATTTATTCATTTGTTACATGTTGTTGTGTGCAAGGATCTTATGACAATTTCTAGTATCAAACATGTACTCCGTTGGGGCGCTACAAAATAACTTAAAACTAGATATATCTCATTCAAAGAGTTCAAAGAGTTAACTTAATATATATATAGAGAATCAATAAGTTCTTTAATGTAGGTACCTAATAATTCTTAGAACCTAAGTCATATTAATAAAAAAAATCTACTTAAAAGTATAACTATAACAAGTGTATAAGAAAACAAAACTCTAGTACCTAAATCTACCCTCCTACCTCCTCATGACTCACACGCATATAATATATTGAATAAAATAAACCAACAAAACAAACTTATCATCACACGGACACACAAGGGGTTTTTGCTCTAATACTAAAAAGTGACAAAAATACACATACATTTAAATAATAAAATAATAGAACTGTCAAAAGAATACACGCAAAAACTAAAAATTTGAAACCTCCTACATAAACAAGCTTGTCTACCTAACACGCTCCTGGCGAAGTTACATTAAACTGGATAGCTAAGGTTGATCCCGGACATGAAAATTGCCTTCATCCTGCCTATTGTCAGGGATTACAAAGGAACTGGAGTGCTATTGTGTACCAGGTGCTAAATAAAGTCTTCAATACCCTATCACTTGAAAATTCAGGGCGCAGCGCCTGATATTTTAATATGAGCATACACTGCTGGTTTTATGCGATTTGCCAATAAACTTCAGTTCGCGTTGATATGTAATCTCTGATCAAATACGTGAAATACCTACATGATGCTTGCTTTGGGTGGGATTTTTATTCAAACTCTTTTTATCGACGGCCAACATATGAGAATCAATCGAAATTCAAGTATAAAGAGAGATTGATTGAATAGATATGTTCTGGGTTATTTCTATGTAGTAGGTACAATAAAAATATCTATGTATGTAAAGTATGTAGGTAGTGTGTTAAGATAAGAATATCAGTCATCTAGTAGGTACATACCCATAACACAAGCTCTGCTTAGCTTGGGGCTAGATGATGCTACATGATTGTCCAGAATTATTTATTTAATAGGTTTATTTTGAGCGAATCTAATAGGCAGTCTAGAGCGATATGCATAAGAATCGATTATGATGAATCCTACTTTAAAATTATACACGCCAAAACTACTGGACTTCTTCGATCTGGAATTATATGGCTACTTTTTATTACAAAAAAATACGTGCGAAACTGCGGACAGAAGCTTCTTAAAGTTGACAATTGTGAAATCTATGAAAAAATGGTTAGTGAATGACTAACCAAAAGGAAAAACACAGCTTTATTGTGGTTTTTAGCAACCGTAAAACCCAAAGTTGCCTCACCCTTTCAACTCGTGAATGATTCTTAAAACTCTGTTACAAAATCATGAAACCACTTAAAGTGTGTCTTAAATGTGCGTTGAAATGTTGGCAACCTACGTCTCAAAATCGTCTCGCAAAATGTCCACGTCGCAAAAAGATAATTTGAAATAAATATTGCTAGACAATCCACACAGCAGAAATGTAGCGTAGGTACCTATACTGGTTGACCTTTTCAGATGGTAATGGATATCCAAATTAATATTAACAAATTAAAAACAAATTAAAAACGATCTATATCTAAACTCGTATGGTTTCAGGTTTGGCCATCCACTCCCATCTCAAAAAAAAACCCTATTTAAAATTGATCATTAGGAGACTAGATAGGACTTCTTTCTCACCAAAGTTAGTAAAATATGGTCAAACTACGTATGCTGGGCACCAGAACCGCGAGTCCTCATTTTTGTATAGGATTTGCGCAGTACCCAGTCGTCTCATTTTTGTAAGGGATTTGCGCAGTACCCAGTCGTCTCATTTTTGTATAGGATTTGCGTAGTACTTTGCACGGTAGAGGCACTGTAGGTACCAAATCCTATATAAAAAGGAGACGTTAAGATCACGTCTCGACACTATCGTCAACCGGACTCACCTCTCTGGTGCTCTACATAAAATAGAGCACACAGATCCCATTTTTTGTACTATCCAATAAACCTATCCATTCTAGATTATTTAGTAGATATCCCTCTTGAGCGATAAGACCGTCAATTCTCACTTACTTTTTATACGTTGTTTTGTTTCAAATTGTTTCTATTTGATTTAAGTGTGAAATAAAGAATTTTCTATCTTGTAAGTATTACTTACATCTTTAAATAAGTATATCTCGAAAGTTGTATGCTAGATGAGTAAAAATGCACCGGCATGTCTCAGGCACAGCAAAAAATTAGGTCAACAATGTACTAGGTAGTCTGTCATAATCATAATATAAGCCTTAATATAACGTTACAGAGGGTTTTTAGTCGACCATCGACGATGTCAGTCGTATTATTAATGAGTACCTACTTATATGTATAGCAACAAAACTACAAAAAGATCTGACAATTTTTCAAAAAGAATCCAGATCCTGATTAGCCAAATAAAAGTCGAACTGTTTCTCAAATTTTATAAATCCATTACTACTCGTAAGGACGCGACCACTCCCCACTGATGATGCGACAAGCAGAAAGTAAAAGCAATCGACGCAAGACATCGAATTCACTATCCGCACTTCGAGTGCGCGCGCATCACGCGTCCCCAAAAACCCGCTAAAACCTTCCCGCGCAAGCAAAGTTCGAAAACCGAAAAAGAAAAAAGTTTTTTTCCTTTTTTTCCCGTGCGTTGAACTTGAGTGCGCCGGCCTCCTTGGAGTTTTAAAAGTGGAATGTTATTGTACAGACGGTGAAAGTGGTGTGACGTAACTTTACATTAGAGCACTATTATGGCGGATATTGGCCGATTCGGGAAGTATCTTACTATTTATGGTGAGTTAAATATATTATTTTTAGATGTGTGAAATTAGCAACTAATTACGAAGGTGCCTATTATAACAAAGCAGCGTTGTAGACTGCGTGTTGTTCGTTCATGTTATGTAAATTGAAATGACACCGAATCCCACCTTTCACTCAATGACTGTGATTACCTACCTATCGGATTGCGGAAATGCAGCCTCGGTAATAGAGTTAAGTAATACGTAGAGCATTAAAAATCAAAAAGTGTTTAAAAGCACTTACAATTACAATTAAAGCTACAATACCATAATCAGTTTCATTTGGATGAGCGCTTTTTGGGTGGAAAAGACCACTCAAAGCGCTCATTAAGAAACAAACGCAAACTTTAGTCTAAACACCTCCAGATTTCGTTACGTCAAAGTTAACCAACGAATCTGTCAGGTACTTGTCCGATTACTTTTGAAAGAACACCATTACACCACCCTTAAAGAATCAAAATAATTTTATAAAATAATTATTTTTGACGACCTCTGTGGTGCAGTGGGTGAAGGTCCGCCTGCGACGCAGGAGGTTGCGAGTTCGATTCCTGCCTTGGGACAAATATTTGTACGATCTGCAGATATTTGTTCCGGGTGTTCTGGTCGTTTTCTATGTACTATAATAAAAAATCCATCTATGAATTGTACTGTATTATGTTTAACAGTTATCTAGTACCCATAACACAAGTTCTGCTTAACTTGGGGCTAGATAATGCTGTGTGAATTGTCCAGTATTATTATTATTATTATTTTATTTATATAATATAATTTAACTTGAGTCAGTAATTTAACAACAGTACAATTTAAATTTTTAACAATAATTCAACAGAAACTGTCTCTGCTGGAATCTGAGATAGGCTCACAATGAATTCCCAAGAGTTTCTAAACGGTATCGACCACATCTTCATCGTAATACCGATGATAGAGTGCGCGATACCGCGGTTGACGGGATGATTTGTGACCAATTGTACTTGCCTGTTTTGTTATTATAACCATCTCTGTTCTGGCAGAGCATCTATTCCGAGCTAGCTATGCAAAACGTGCCAAGGGGCAGTCAAAGATAGTAGAGAGAGATAAATATTACATTCAAAACAAAAAAATTACACACTACGGTTGGTGACTTTAACACTTTCATTGCCCAGGACGCACAAACGGGCCCTTTAGCTGCGGCCCGCGCCCTTGCGGGTCTCGCAGCAATGCGTTGAGCCTAGGATAGGTTTACCTATGTAAGTACTGGGCCCTAACTTCTTTCACTTCTAATTTAAATAATTTTTTGAATGTATCGTAATTAGTACGCATCGGCAGCGTTCATCTCATACCGAGAGTATGAGAATCTAAAATTTGAAACCTCTGAAAAGAATCCTAAAATTTAAAAACCTCTTCTGTTGATACTTGTTCAATATGTAGGTATTATAGTTCAAGGTGCTGCTTGATGAAACGCCCTTTGCTCCTCAACCTGGAAGTAGAAAGCGTGTCACAATCACAAGTCAAGAATCTTAGTACCTACAGCTGTATCTAAGCCATCATCATCATCTTCTTAACACTACAGGCTGCGGGTGGATCTGGGTTTGGTCGAGTAAATGTCTCCATTCGGTCCTATTTTTAGCTTTTTCCTGCCAGCTGGTTACTCCAATTGCCTTTAGCAATTAGGTCTTTTTGATTCAATCGAGCCATCTGAGTTTCGATGTTCAGCCGGTTTACGAAGACGGTTTACTCTTTTACTATACGACATTTGCCTCTAGGTACCTGTTGTAAAGCTCATGGTTGTATCTTATTAGCCAGCTGTATCTAAGTATTTTACTACAAAAACTATCGTAGTTTGTGCGTTGACCCGCTTACATCCGTAATGAATGTATCTAAGTAGGTAGTCCATAAATCTATAGCCGCACTGAAGCTATGGAAAGTATTATAGAATATCGATAACCTTGATAAATCAATGGCACAACATCACATCACGTCTGTTACGCGATCGTTACGTTACTCGATCATGCATAGAGTCGATTATGTTTTAATCGACTCCGTTTTTGTTAGCGGCGAATTTCTCGTTAGAAGTAGTGCTGATTGATGTCTCACGATAGGTGTTCAAAATTATCATCAAGTCGACGACACATTAGGCTCTTTATCGTTTTCTGTGACCAGACTGTTTTTTTTTGTTGGTGACTGCCCATCCCGGCTTGTTGTTGGTTGTTATAGGTATTTAACAAAAAACAATTATAAATATTAACACACTCTTGGCAGACTTTCCAACAGATCCATGTCGGAAGTGTACGTAAAACTTGTCTAACTTTTAACCATCTCGTGACTTATGGGCCGGTTGTAAATCCTATACCTACAAAAGACATCAACGCGCACGCGCATCGCTTGTAGATCTTTATGCGCGTGAGTACAATTAAAATACTAGGTATTTTTTTTTATATTTGCATAAATTTGCAACAATGCAACAACATTTGTAATAAGTACCTACTAAAAATATTTTCTATTTAGACCCAGCCATACACAAGGGAACGGTTGGGAATAGCACGATGACATTTATGTGAATATTGAATTATAATAGAAGCGGCAGCAGTTTCCGTCCCTCAATTGAATTTCCTCCCCTACGTCTAAAAGCTATTTCCTGTTCAATTTATGCTTGTCAATTTATCTCTTGATGACTTTTAAAGTAAATAGTGCCTGGTTAAAATAACGCCAATTTTACCTTCAAAATAAGTTATGTGGCCGACTAATTTACAGGTTTATTGGAATGCTGTTCGAAAAGTTTGAAATAAAACTCCTTTCGCAAAAGAATTTTATTTTTATCTTGTTTCAATTCAAATTAGGAATGAGGCGTTTTCTTAATTTCAAAGTTAGCATCTACCTATTAGAGTCTGTAATTTCAAAATATAGTTAGGCCAGACTGAAAATATGGCCCTTTTAGTCAAAGATAATAGGTACTTTTACGTTCGAAATTAAAATGGCTTAGACCCTTTACAGGTTGACATACAAAAACCTTTGGGTAAATAGGTTTTTCTTTTTAAACGCCACACGGAATTAAAATGCGACATTAAATAACTTTATATGCATCGGATTGGAGGTAGGTTACTACTTACTTGTTAACTACCCTGTTTTGACGTCCAAAAATATTCATCAAAAACAAACATAGGAATCGCATAACCCAATTGGATTGCAATCTCACGTTCGTTACGGTACTAGAACACTCTTCATCAAAAAACCAATCATTGGATTTCCTGTAATTTCCATCTACGAGTAATGTTTACTTTCCGATGCATCATCGAATTCCAATAATTATTCACACCCATGTAACTTTTCCTGAATAAATTACTTAAAAAAATACTTTGAAATATAATAATAATAAAATAATATTCTAAAGATGCAGGGTTGACATTTCAATGCAATATCCAGCTTTCAGCTTTATCATGGAGACAGCTCTAAAGCTCAATACACTTTTCCGAGCCGAACGAGCCAAGAGAGCCGAAGAAATAAAAATTCTGATCATGTAAACACGAATATACTTTTCACGTTAATTTACCTATAGGATGTAAGGTATATCGGGGTATGATCGGACGCGGGGGAAGACCGTATGACACCAATAATTATAGTCGAATTAAGCCATTATTTTCTAATGCTGCCATCATTTTATACGACTCCATTTAATGGCGTCGGCATAAAATGTTGTCATCATTAGAAAATATGGCTTAATTCGACTACAATTAGTGTCGTACGGTATTCCCCCGCGTCCGATCATACCCCGATCTACTATATTTTCCCGACATTTCAGCAGGTTTTACGTGTTCTGATTCCGTTAGTGTAAGAAGCTTTTGATGTAGGCATCTCGTAATATAAGGATTGGGATGATTAGAGGATATGATTACGGAACGTCGTACACTTGTCCGCAACGACGTGTCGGAAAGATCGTCAGAAAATAATAAATGTTTAGTTTAAAATCCCGCCTACTGAACTGTGTCCGGTAAATGATGACGTTTCAACACAAGAATGAATTAGTGTTTTTTTTAAATAAAAGAACTCTGTTCCCAGGCTAAATACAGGAGAGAACAGTCTCATTGAGGCATCAAACCCGTCCGCATTTACGGAAGAGCTGAAACAATGAAATGAAATGAAATATATTTATTTTCTAACAGGACTAGGTACGCAATATAACAAAACTTAATTTAGAAAACAAAGAAAAAGCGCCTTGTACTTAGCTCCGTTTACAAAATTGGCTCCAACTCAGCATGAGTTGGAATGAGTTGGATGACTAGCAAGCTAGCATCCAATGCTGATCTTCCGCCGGAGCCACAAGCCATAGCCCAATGCTATCAATCACCAAAAGTACTCCAGTACTTCAGGAAGTTGTGCTCGATCTAGTTTGGCAGGTGACCAATGCACAATATACACTCCCATGTTAAATATTAGTGCAGATCCTATACCTAGTATAATTAGAACTCTATTCCCGATATTTAACAACGTTAACATTTCAACGGACCCGGCGTCAACCCTAACAAGCGCAGCCCTAACAGGCATGTCCTTCATCCATACTGAGCATCTATTTTCAGTATTTCACGCTCCGCAGTAGACCGGCTTATTTGTAAACGTTGGCCAGTTATAGCAGGATCTCCGAGCGGACACGTGTATCTATCCATTAACGTGGTAGACATATCTTGATGCTGGCTTAGCTTGGTAGATTTTGATTCAAGGCTGCTCATCACAGGTCACGCGGGGAATTCATTTTATTTAGTTTTTTTTATATATTTTCGACTTTTTACATACTAATAAGTACTTATAGCAACCTAAAACCTCAAGATGGCGAGCATGATTGCCCTACACCTGCCAGCTAAATACCTAACATACGTATTATAGTTATTATGCTAGATAGGTAAAAAGTGTATAAAAATAAATAAAATCTCCTTGAAGGAAAATCTTACAAAATCGGCACGCAATTAGAATGGAGTGGGACTATTCGAAATAAGCGCGGTGACATATTTATCTACTTTGACAGGGTTCTCAATCGATTTTTGTACTGTTCCTGAACTTCTCTGAGCAATCGTTTACAAATAACCGGGTACACGTGGAGCCTGCAATACCTACAATGTGCATGAATATAGCAGCTCTGCAAAGGTCACGTCAAAATAGACTTTATTGGGTTTATGACATTACTTTGTAGAGCTCGACACGCGTTCTACAATCCTTTTATGGGAGATGGGATATTTCATACTATCATGTAGGTAGGTAGATCATTTCATTTTTAACAAAAGAACTTATAGAAAAGTAAATTGAATTAAAATGAATCGAATACGAATAGGAAAACGAGACTTATTTATCGCATTTTTTTGGCTACACTTTGTTTGTGTCTACTATCATTCTTTCTTCAAGTCTTTTTCGTAGAAAACATCCATGGCTCACGATTACGTTTAAGTTTAACGAATGTTTTTGTATTAACTCAGACTAAGGCCTCAGGACTCTTGGCCACGTCACAAAGTTCTAATTTCGTAAATTAAACTAGGAAAGAAAGTGTGTAAAGTAAAGAAGCTAACAAGAAATCATTACCTTGATAGTTTTTGAGTTGGAGCAAAACTCGTCCCAAACTTTTTTATCCTCTAGAATCTCCTCTAGAAGTCTTTTTGGAAAATATATGGTTAACGATAAAATTTGTTTGAATTTATTAATTGATATTTGCAACTCACTTGGAGTTTCGTTAATAATTGGTGAACCAGTAACTGTTCACGCACCAACTAACGCGGTACGTCGTAACTTATGCTCCCCACATCGTTAACGGCGAACTTGGCGTTTAACTTGAGTTTAACTTGTGTACGATTGTTTCCTTATTGCTTGTAAGTTAATGATTTTGAACAGTTACATTTAGTAAGGTTGTAACCACTTATCTTTCTACGCAAATGGCACACCTTCTCTCACAAGACTATAAGCTAAGCTCTCTGGATGGTACATAATGTTTTATTTATATAATAAGTTCTATAAATCACAATAAAAACATTACAGATTATTTAAGCTAAAGTGTTATTTATTGTTCCTAGCCGAATTTCGACCGAGGCAGATACTCTCAACGGAGATGCCATGTGAGCAGGACACATTCACACACCACGTCATGATAATAGTGCACTAGTGTGTGCGCAAACACAGGTGCACTCTATAAAACTTGATAAAAAAAAACTATGACGCATAGTTTCCGATATGTGGAAAGGTCGAAAGTAAACCAACCGTTTATTAGTACCTATCTTAGTTAGATTTTAGTTTTTTAGTCGCCCCCCTAGGACTCGCCTTACATTACAGGGGAGGGGTACTTTTAGTGTGTTTGTCTCCTAACCAGTCCAAAAAAAAGATCCAAAGTCAAATTTTCTGCCTTTCCATCCAGTTTTGCCCCCCCCATGACCCTGTGCCGATAATTATAGGCGTTGTTGGCTCAGCATGTGCTGTGCCGAAAAGAGCATTCTGATTCTCAAAACGAGAAACGTTATCTAAAATGTCACGTAAATAGTTAAGTTAAATTATGCTGTTAAATTAAAGTTAATGAGGGCTGGCATCACGACATGGAAGTCACGTTAATTGCACAAAGTTTCTCTGCAAGCTTGCGCCCAGCTAGAGATAGGCGATGGTTTGTAAAATCCGCACGCAATCAAAATGGGACCGAATCAGGAAAACTGATAGGTTCACATATCTGAGACAATCTTTTACTTAGACATAGATATAGACAAACATTTATCTACTGCAGTAAAAATAGGACATAAAAATACATTTAAAAAAATTAATCGTACTGTAACTTTGTTTTGTAGTATTATTCGCTTTTTGTTTTGAATTAACGATCAGTATTTCGTCATATACATTAAGTATTGTTAAAATAAAAAATATATAACATAAACATTATCAAAGAAAATATGTAAGTACCTAACGTCACATAATTTCTCATAAAACACGCGCGTTGACAAAACGGAATTAAACTTTTTCAAAGTGAGTGGTCGACGGCGCTTGTTTCGGTTCGAAATGGATCCATCCTATTCTGTTTTGTGGCCCAATTCTACATAACAATTGCTTAGCTATGACAATGGTACCTCGCCTCAGAATCGTCACGTGGAATCCTTAGATCATAGAAACTCTTGCGGAGAGATTGATAGAATGATTTCAACCTTGACACTTTGGTCGCGCGACCGTGGTTTCTTTGATCTACTGTACAATACCAAAATGTGTCAATGTGTGACGATACCATTGTCACAGAGAAGCAATTTGTTTAGCCGAATAGAACCCGATGGCTCGCGGATTACCCAGTTTGACTGGCTGGAGTACGAACGTGCTTGGATAAAATATGAATGTAACTAGTAATCCAGTTCGGTTTTTTTTAAATATGTGTAGAAAGACCCGTCAGTTACTTGAGACGTAGAAATATTATAGCATAGCGAATCTCCCAGTGTATTGAGGGTAATGGAGCGCAACAGAGACAATGGGACGCCAAAACAAAACAAGAACACAGCTTGAACGAATTCAGGAGGCACTTTCCAACACTTTCGCTAATCTGTCGCTGTGTACTCGTGGAAAATCAAATAGATAGATTCAATCAGGGATTAAAATTCCTGTTTGTTAACTGACTTCGAAAAAAGACGAGCTTCTATGTTCGGCTGTATTTTTATGTATATGTTCGTCGATTTGTACCGTATCAGGCCGCCTTTGTACTTTGTCTACTCTTAGGATTTATTAAAAAGATTTGTTTCTTTGAATTAATTAGGCTCCGAAACTACCGGTTTGAAAAAGGATTTCACCATTACAATTCTGCATACACATAGGTACAGTGCGCGTCAGAATTAAGTATCCCCCTTGTCTACAAAATATTTTCTAACATCTATTCGCTTGTGACTAATTTTCAAAGCAAAAACTTATCAAGCCGCTAAGGATCGAACCACCCACCCTTTATATGGAGACTCGAATTCTCGGCATTAGATCAACTGAGCTATTTAGCTGATGGAACAACGTGTCCAATTTTGTCTATCGGTCTAATTAGTCCCCATTTTTAATGCCAAGTCTTACATTTTTTTTATGGATGCGGGTAGGGTTTGACTTTGTCGTTTATAGCGAACAAAGTAATTGTCACTCGTCTTATTTCGTGTGGTTTGCTTTGTGCATATTTTGCGAGAGATCGAAATATTGTTACCAATATTCTTTCGTTGTAAACAACTTATTTTTGAATAAATTATCACAATCTATTATAAAAAACCTTTTACTGTTTACAGATATTATTTGTTATTATGGTTTATCAAAACAATTATTTCGTTGTAATATCATAGATTTATACGTAGTAGTTATTGTATAATATTGTAGACATTTATAGAATATTATGTTTTGTAATTTTTGTTTTTTTTTTCATTAACTTGCAATTAAGCCCATAAAGAATAATATCGATTAAAAATCTTACATATTGCAAAGAAAAAAAGATTGATAAAAAAAAACGAAACACCGCTCACGAGATTCGAACCCTGTCACTCTTATCTTGCATTAATTTGCCGGTTACTACCGCAAGGCCAGGTTGATACTTACGGAATTGGTCGAATTTTAAGTAAGGTTACCAAATTAAAATGAAATTAAAATGAAACAATTTATACAAAAATTACATTTTAATGATACAGAACATACAATTTTTGTTAGAAACGTCAAAAATATGAAAAGAGAATGGAAAATTATAAAAAAACATGTAGTTTTGATTACCCAATCTCCAACGATCGCTGACAGGATTTGAACCCACATACATTGAGATAGGGGGATACTTAATTGTGACGCGCACTGTACATCCTGATGAACATAGGCTATAGAATATACCGCGTGCGAAGCCGGAGCGGACCGCTAGTACAGTATAAAATTAAAGGATTCGAAGTCAGTTTTTAGTTTTAACAGGATAGGAAATTCATATTTAGGGCATTTTGGAATGCACAAAGCTTTAATTGAGCTCGGGCGACCAAAGTTATACAAATTCATAAATATTTTCAACTGGTTTTCACCAACTGGTGTATATACCCAGAAATAAAAACAAATATACCTACTACACCTATAAATAAAATCAAAACGGCCCTAATTGCAAGAATCGACAAAGTTATGTTTACTGCGATGTAATTTGTAACCCAAATATAAACAAACATGCCAGGCTAAAAGATCTGAAATTACGATCTCTGGACACGCAATGTCAATTTAGCTGGCCGAAAAATGAGATATTTTTTAGGTCCAGTTGATTCATTATCTTTATCATTAGTGGCTATCGCTGTATTTAACCGACTTCGAAAAAAGCAGGAGAGTCTGTATAGTGAGAGTCTGTGTAGGTTTTTTAAATATATTATGTATGTTTGTCGATTCTCCGTCGATTATGAACCGATTTGGATGATTTTTCTGCAGAGGATGATTCCGAGGTGGTAAAGTCGTTTCGTTTAGGATTCTCTATGGTTACTTTCTGTCTCCATCATCAGACCAGCTCGATGGTACCATGACATTGCATTGTCACCGAACTTACATAAGTGCGCCAAATTTCAGCTCAATCGGTGGAGGAAAACTGATCTTAAATTCAGAGGCAAGATTTGTTCCACACATATTAAAAACCTTATTTCTCCATCATCAGACAAGTTTGATGGTACCATAACATTGAATTGTCACCGAACTTAAATAAGTATGCCAAATGTGAACTTAATCGGTTTGGATAACTTGTTTTAAATTCAGTTGCAAGATTTGTTCCACACATATTAAAAACCTTATTTCTCCATCATTAGACAAATTTGATGGTACCATAACATTGAATTGTCACTAAACTTAAATAAGTACCTATGCCAATTACGAGCTTAACCGGTTCGGATAACTTGTCTTAAATTCAGTTGCAAGATTTGTTCCACACATATTAAAAACCTTATTTCTCCATCATCAGACAAGTTTGATGTTACCATAACATTGAATTGTCACCAAACTTAAATAAGTACCTATGCCAATTAAGAGCTTAACCGGTTCGGATAACTTGTCTTAAATTCAGTTGCAAGATTTGGTCCACACATATTAAAACCTTATTTCCCCATCATCAGACAAGTTTGATGGTACCATAACATTGAACTGTCACGAAACTTCAATAAGTACCTATGCCAAATATGAGCTTAATCGGTTCGGATAACTTGTCTTAAAGTCAGTTGCTAGATTTGTTCCACACATACTAACAGGGCAAGTTAAATAAAAGCTTGTAAAATACTCTCACTCACTCTATTGTTGAAAAAGAATTTACGCATTCGTTCAGCTGAGTTCACCTGGCCACATCCGTGAGTTGACATGACACACGATTGCGATGCGATGGTTACGAGTAGGTGTAATCCGTTACGTGCGAGACCAAAACAATCCTTGCACAACACATGCATCATACCAGTACAAAAGTGGCGCAATGTGGCCTGGCCTGAAGGAAGCGGCGCCAAGTTGAAGCTTGGAGTGGCCTGGCCTGTGGGTTTTGGGTTTAGAAGTGTGAATTTGAATTTAGATCACAGGACAAATTTCAGTGTCTGGAGCATGTCGCACACCTGGAAATCACCGCTCGAGCTCGCTGAGCTTGTGTGAAGCCATTTTGTCACTGTAAAATGTATCTAAAGTTATGAGTTAAAATAATACCTACTTTACGGCCGAATTCCTACGTCCATGACCCAATTTAAAATATCTTATACGTATACGTATTATGTAAGAAGCTTTAAAGCATAATATAATAGCTTTTTAGGATTAAACTGACTACTCGGTCAAGTTATTCTAGACCTCGACTTGAGCATGAGTTTCTGAGAAGTACAAACATAAAAAAACAAACCATTATCTGCGCTACATCCTATTGAGAAACAATGCTTATTTTGGTTTTATTATCATGACACACTCGGTCGTTATAGCCGTAAGACTTTCTTTCGACGCCCATGACCGTTTTGAATACCTACCATTGCATTTGCATAACGGACGGACCCAAAGTACAGTTTAAATGGAAGGATTTCGTAAGGAAAGGATCTTTTCAATTTCAACTCTAGTATTTATGACAAAAGCTTTTTTGTTCCTTATTAAACTGCCTCTTGGCGATCTGTATAGGTACCTACCTAAACAAAAATCCAAGTGGCTCTGATATTATCCGCTTTAGAGTCCTCTAAGCTTTTGTCTGTGAATCTTTCAGCTAGGTGTGGGATACATGTCTCTATAGAAAATATAAAGGAATTCGAAGGCGGTTTTTCGTTATTGTAAAAACATCAAATTATATATTCTTCATTCATTCAAAAAATCTCATATCTCATTTCTTATACAAAAGTTATAATAAATCTTCTGGACTAGAAAGACCCAGGTTCAAAAGTTTAGTTTAAGTTTACTACGTGAATAGCCTGGCTGATAGGTACCTGGCGACTGGCCAGCAGCGCAGCGTGGTGTGGCGGGAGCCTTTGCCAAAGTTACTGTGGCAATATTACTGAAACGTGGCCTGAATACGATCACGGAGTGTGTTACACTAGCCTAGTTTATGCCAAGGAGGCTCGTATGAAATTATAACAAGCTGTGTTTTGGAAAGAAGCAACGATATAATGGGTAATAAAGATGAGAATGAGATGAATAGATACTTAGGAGGTCCAACACTGTTCTGTCTACAGTCTCTTTCTCTAGTCCTGGATGGTAAACTGAGATGCAAAATATAAAAAGGACATTAGGTATAAAGGTTTAGGCACTTACTTACTTACTTAGGTATGTTGGTATACATATATGTTAATCATTTTGTAATTAACATATATGTTAATTACAAAATGATCATTATTATAACATAAATACGGTGGCATGGATAAATAAAATGCATGGCGGAAGCTCAGGTTAAGTACCTAAGTTAGGAAGTAGCAAGAAAAAATATGAGTTACTACTGACCCCATGACTAGGAAATAATAGATTATTCGACCTTCATCCATAACGGCCCACTAATCCACAAGATTTTACATCTGCTGGCTCATTGACCGCGTAGAGAGTGAAAGCTGTGATGTCATTCCCGCGCTTTACGTAACGCCATTGTGAATTATGTTTATTTGCGCGCGAACTTCGTTGTCTATGGTCACGGATGAAGATTGATCTCAACTCAAGGAGGTTTCAAACCAAAACTATAATTGCCGTGTTTCGAGCTTCTCTTTTTGGATCCATTGAGGAGTTAGAATCGCTGAATTTTTTGGTAAAGTGGCACAAAGGTGTTAGGTACGTTCCACAAATTCTACAGAATTTTTTATGCGGGTGTTTTTAGTGAAGTCGTTTTGGTATATGTTTTTCGACAAAACTGTCGTTGATGTTCGTGATCAGCTTATTGATGTATCTAGGTTAGCGGCATTTATCACCTAATAATTATGTACGTACATTAGGTAGAATACCGATTTTATTGTGGTTAAATAAACCAAAGAGGATCTTGGCTTCCGACACGAGACTTTTATACTGGCATCGATTCCGAGTCGACTCCTACAGGATACCTATAAATAGGTATAAATTAAAAATAATTTGTACCTAATGCTCGCGCACTGGTTGGTACAAATTAATTTGATTCAGCTGATTTTGAATAACTGGTGCCGCGAAGGCAAACCGAAACTGAGGAACCTACTAACATACACAACTGCTAACATCAAACAAACAGGCAAACACACATACCTAGTATAATTTCAGGTTAATTCTACAACAAACATAAAAACTAAATCCTTTTCATGCTCTACTAAACATCAAACTAATTAAACTTAATGTTAGCAGTTCGCTATTGGTAAATACTTCAGGCATTTCGTAACCGACGTTCCGGCGCTCAAAGGGTTTCCTGAAAACCTGAAAATGTCAGCTCCCACGCTGAACTTTGACATGAAAAAGTTTAACGTGTTGGGAAACAAAAAGTTTTGCTCGCGTTGGGCTTTGAGCTCGTTTGCATGGGTTACAGAATTATCGGGTAACCTGACATTTTAAATTACTGGGGAGAGCTGTTTTAGGAATGAAAACGGTTTCTGGAAAATTTAATAATTATCGAGTTTATAATAACAAAGAGTAAAATCGTGTTTCCCTGGTACCCATTTAAATCTAAATACACGTCAGAATGGACACGTAGGTACAATTTAACCCGTCCCGTCGGCGTCGCGTCGCGCAAACGCCTACCCCCGATGCCTCCTTGCGTCATGATATTGAGGTAGTTGGACAAACGCTCTTTCATCAATCAAAGGAAATTAATAAAGTTGATGATTTAAAGTTTAGGTTTCCAAATAAGTTCATAGACAAGTCAAATTTTAAACTATAATGATTATAAAATAAATTACCTATTTAAATTTTAAACAAAATTATCAGGTACCAATCATATAAGAAATAAAGTACCTACCATAACTTACAAAGTACCTAACATTAATTAATCTGTGCCATTACTACGTTTTCTGTGGCTTTATTTTACGAAAAATAAATTGGAAATGAACTGGAATACGTTAAACTAAACACCTCATTATCGACTCGATACGGTACCTACAAAACATTGTCACGAACTGGTGCAATATCGAATGGCATAATGCGACTCCAACTTGGCGCATTTTTTTCTACTTATTTATTTCATTTCAATAGATAGTTCCTAAGTAGTTACTTAGGAACTATCTATTTGATAGCCCGACCGACACAGATAGGTCGTTCAAATAATGCCTAATCTAGGTATTGCCATTATTACTATGGAAGCGTGAGTCAACTAGAAAGTTGGCTCGCGAAGTCGCGGATATGTGTAATTTACGCGTTTTTTTTTGTTTTTGGATGAGTCAGTGGACGACAATAATTCATTTCGAAAAGTGAAGATTTACCAGAGAGAAAATTTAGGTAACGGCCTAGATTAACTTTCGATTTTCGACCCCTCAACACAGCCGTAGCGTTTTATATTTGGAACCAAAGTTTGAAACAATAGATTCGAATTCCGACAACAGCACGGATTTTAAAAATTACATTACAACCGCCCCGTGGTTTAAAACATGAGCGTTTTAGAACAGAGAAATACAAGGGTAGCACACGAAGAGGTTTCGTAGTCTTAGAACTTCGGCGAGCATAAGAACGGGACCTAGCAATTTTTTTATTTCACCAAAAGAGGTCGATGTGCAATGCCAACCAAACATAGTTATGTAGATATATTGTACTATGAGAAGGTATCTATGTCATTATGTTAACGAGGCGTAGTTTCCGAAGGAACGCGTTATGAAATCCTGCGCACAACACAACATTAGGTAACGCAAGAACAAACGTGCTATATTTTCCTGCCGATTGTTGGTATCTAATCTAGGTATTTGAACAATTTTAGCCTAGTTTAGTTTTTTCCGATGGAGTTGAGACAGATCTAGGAATAGAGTAGGTAGCTATTTCTTATGCCTATGCCTACGATAGGCATTAAGTTTCAGTAATATGTTTATCATGCTTAAAGGTACCTATATATTAGCTTGATCCATTTTATTGTCGTTGAAATAGTGAGAAATTGCGCTGAAATCTTTATCTCAAACTGCAATGAAATTTCTTGTTTGATTACCTACTGATTACCTACCCATAGTACCTTCTTAATGCAATTAAAAATACATTATAAATGATACTTATGGTCCATAGCACATTCGCTGTTCTTTTTATGTCAACATTTATTGACTTTCGTAAGACTGTATGGAAGCTGAGCACCTAAACGAGGAATGGCTTTCCGGTCATTTTGGGTTGTTTCAAAATACTTAGGTAAACATTCATAAAATTTCGCTTAGCAAATAAGGATATCGTGGGTAGATGCTACAAGGTCTCCTTATCCAAGAAACGACCAAAGTTTCTCAAGCGGTCATTATTTGTTTCTAAACACTGTCTTTTATTGTTACAGGAATTCTACTGGTAACACCAGTGTACAAATGTCAATTTCCAGTGCATCATCCAGTCCAGCAGGGTAGGTATGCATCAATCTCGTCACCACATCTTTATTCTACTCTCTCTCACCACACTATCTAATATCCATCTCTTTCTTACAGTCAGTTTCAACCAGGCGTCAGGTGACTGGCCAAATCCACAGATTCAGCAGCGGAATCCGCCATGGAATGAGTTTCCAGCTCCGAGGAAAAGAGCCCCAGAGAACCAACAAAGTTACTACAACGACCAACAGTATAGTTACAATACAGGGCCCTTCGCACCCAGACCAGTGCGTTATCAAACCTATCAGAATTTTCAAAACGATAGGTCTTCCATGATCGGAGCAGAGAATCAAATCTTCAATAATTTCAACAAACTCGAAAGTATAGCACCATTCCCTGGTGTAGCCTCACAAAACTTTGAAAGCTTCCAAAACTATGATGGTAGATCTCCAATGACATCAGCAGAGAATCAAAACTTCAATAATTTTCAAAACTACGACAGTAGGTCTGCAGCTGGAGTCCCGAACGATGGAAGACTCCTATCAGAATCTGCGTTTACGAAGATATCAGAAACACTAGGTGCTATAAACACCGTAGGACACTACCTAGTGGATATGGTAAACGATGAACATGAAAACGAAGAGGAAGATCCAAATTTGAAGCACCTCCCGCAAGCATTCTACACAATCAGCAAAAACGTCCTTGGAAGGAACGTTACTGACAAAATAGCTCCTTTTGTTAGAAAGGCTCTACCAAAAGTCCTCCCTGATGCACCAATCACGAAGATAGCTACGGCAAATGACAGAAACGACGTCAAATACTGCACCACACCTGAAGGCCAAGAAGGAATTTGCGAGGACTTGAGCAATTGTCCCCAACTATTACTCAACTTAGTAAACTTACGAGAATCTCTGTGCTTCAAAGATCTTTTCGTCCCTGGCGTCTGTTGCCCAAAGGATGCTATCGTAACAACGGTCGCGCCTGAAAGGCCTGTACTAGCAACGACAAGTAAACCTACATACTTAGTTCCAGTGACGACGCAAAGACCGAGGCCCCAGACGACCAAGAGACCCTCAGCTGTCCTAGTTCTAACGACAAAGAGGCCAAAGCCAACGACCAGGCCGACGACAAGACCAACTACGACGTTGGCTAGCACAGCACCCACCACCCCTCAGCCGATTAGGACGACTACATACTACTACAGCACTGTGCCTCCGCCAATTATTACTAATTTCTCAAATATTGTGGATATGGAAGGTAAGCATGAATCACCCTCACCAAGTCGACTTTTAACTATTATTCTACAAAGTTCTTGGCGAAAGATAATACATAGGTAAGTTCTCAATAAGCTAGAGGCGTTCTAATGTTATGTATGCCATGCCATGACGATATTTTTCTGCTCCTGAATTTCTACCCTGAGGTTAACGAATATTTGCAAAACTAGCTTGTTCTCAATACATTTCAGAATGTGGTCAACGTGAAGACGAAGGAGGCCGCATTGTCGGCGGCACAGAATCCAAGCCAGGACACTGGCCGTGGATGGCCGCCATATTCCTGCACGGCAGCAAAAGACGCGAGTTCTGGTGCGGGGGCACCCTGGTTGGCAAGCGACATGTGCTGACGGCAGCGCATTGTACGAGGGACTCTAAGCAACGGGCGTGAGTTAATCTTGAGTCACAAATTACACCGTCCAATTTTGTTGACACACAACACAACGTTGCTGTGTTATTTTGATTGATACTTTGAAATAGAGCTTTTTAAAATTTCCGCTGTAGTCTTTTAGATTAACTTTCTTAGTAGATTAACTAGTATCATGAAATCAAGCAGAGAATTTTGAATTTAAATATTTTCATAGGGCACGTCCTAATGTAGGTACTTATTCAATGTAATCAGGATGATTCTGCTCCCTGATTCTGCTAAAGTTTAGAGATACACTATGACAATAATGGTAACGTCACCGCCATCTCAATATAAGTACTGCATGTGGTCGCCACAGAATCGCCACGTAGAATACCAAAAAACATGGGGTAAATCTGGGATCTCTTTTTTCATACTGAGTACACGACTGGTTTAGCAGATACGGGTCCGAGAGCCCGATACCTATGGGCTTGCCTTGGGCTTGCAATGTATTATTATTTTTATCGCTAATGTAGAAACCTACTTGCTGAAAATAGTGCTTTAATTCCAGCTTCCCTCCGCGGCAGTTCAGCGTGCGCCTCGGAGACATAGATCTGGGCCGTGATGATGAACCTTCTCGCCCCGTCACGCTGAGAGTGACGGCGGTGCGCGCTCACGAGCAGTTTTCCAGGGTCGGCTTCTACAATGATATCGCTGTGCTGGTGCTGTCAGGTTCGTTCTTAGCATTTTATACTTAACATTTTTGCTGCCTGATACCGACGCACATGGACGACTTTCACCTGCTGCAGCTGCAGCTCGCCCCTGCCGGGCGGACCTTGTATCATCCATAGGTAAATGAATTTTGACTTTAGGTAACCTAACCCAAACTAACAATATGAACGACCTCCAGGGGATATGGCCTCCGACACAAAATCTCACTCAGGGGATCTCGGTTCCACAGAAATCGGCTTCCGACCGACATCGTCAATCCAGCGATTCATTGATTTAGCTTGCCCGCGGCATGCGTTTTTCCAGGATAATGGACAGACAGACAGAATAACTTTCGTTTTTATATTATTAGCAAGCATGGATAAACACTACGAAAAATAAAATATAGGATTCTTTTCAGAAAACGTCCAAAAATCCAAATACGTTATCCCCATCTGCCTGCCCCGAGGCGACCAGCTCCAGCGAACCTTCGAGCGGGCCCTGGCCACCGTGGTCGGGTGGGGCACCACGCGTTACGGCGGTGGCGAGAGCTCTAAACAGCTGGAAGCCAAGCTACCTGTCTGGCGGAATGAGGAGTGCGATAAGGCTTACTTCCAGCCTATTACGGATACCTTCCTCTGTGCTGGATATTCGAGAGGAGGGGTGGACGCCTGCCAGGTCAGTATCTTTTTGTTTCGCGGTAATAATCGAAACATCATTTTGCATGAACCACACTCCAAAAATTTCATGTAACTCCAATCTACAAAATCTACATGAATTCAACGCCATCTAGTGTCGGATAGCAAATAAAAAGAACCGGGTCTATGGATCCCATTCCACTCATCCAATATCTTTGTCCAAGTTCTTTTCTTTGTCCAACATTTGTTCTTTCTTTGACGGGTGCCCATTCCACTCGTTATATATCTTTATCGAAGATTCTTTTCTAATTTGCGTATATTAAGATTTCAAATGAAATAACATTAATCTATAAATGTGTATATCTTTCGTTAAATGACCTTCATGTAACTATGATTGAACACCTGCGGTACACCCATTGCAACTACAGACCCCGAAGACCGTGTCCCATTAATGTCAACTCTTTGCATCCTAGGTATCATTCAAGTCAGATGTAAGAAGATCCAAAGAGGTGTCCATTATTCCATAGTGATGTAGGTAGTTTCCTGACAAATTTTTCGTGGTGTACGCAATCGAATGCTTTTGAAAAGTCGCAAAAAACACCTAAAGCATCATACGACTTCTCCCAAGCATCAAAAATACCTATGCGATACTAACTCTACACCGGCATAGTAGTTGACCTGCCGCGAATAACCCCCAACCACTTTGAATTGCTTACAATGTAGCAGGCCATTGCCATTGAAATTACCCGACTACCAACAGGGGAGGGTTATTATGAGGTTAGCACCCTATGTTTGTATGTTTGTATATTTGTATGTTTGTATGTATGTGGCCGATATCTTTGTTCCCACGTAGCGCTGAAACTACTGGTTCGATTTCAACAAATTATGTATCGATTGATTCGTCTCAATACCCCGATGGTTATAGGCTATAGGATTTAGGGCTCCGACCCCGAATAAGCCTTCAAAACGCGTATTAAAATTTAGGTAGCCGCAGGCTGCAGGCCCCATAGAGAAAAATTACAATACCTACGACCTATTTTCATTTTCAACTCTATGCCTATCAAATATGACCGATACGTCATTCTATTTTGTCAATGTAAATGTTTCAAACTTTTATCACTTTCACGTAGTCGGGTTGTAGTTTTTAACTTTATCTTGTTAAACTTTGCTGAATGTAGGCAATACTGATACCGGTCTAATGTTAGTGGGGTCAGACCTACCGGTTTAAACAATGGAATTATTTTAATAAGTTTCATTAGATCAGGAAATACGCCACAATCAATAGATTGATTGAATATAAAAGCTAGATCTGGTGCGATTGTATCAATCAATGGTTTAATAATTCTAATGGAAATGCCACAGAGATCTGAAGATTTCTTTATAATTAAAAGGTTATAGGTTTTCTAGGGTTCCGTACCCAAAGGGTAAAAACGGGGCCCTATTACTAAGACTTCGCTGTCCGTCTGTCAGTCTGTCCGTCTGTCACCAGGCTGTATCTCATGAACCGTGATAGTTAGACAATTTAAATTTTCACAGATGACGTATTTCTGTTGCCGCTATAACAACAAATAGGTACTAAAAAGCAGAATAAAAAAATATTTAAGGGGGCTCCCATACAACAAACGTGATTTTTGCCGTTTTTTATAGATAATGGTACGGAACCCTTCGTACGCGAGTCCGACTCGCACTTGGCCGGTTATTGAATAACTTTTTCATTGACGTGGTTTAAATTTAATTTACTTTAGCTTTTTCGTACTTTTTTCTATTCATGAGTCATTGACTCAACCATTACTTGAGACTTTAAACGCAAAAAGAGGAGCGTTATAAAGTGATAATAATTAGAGATGGGCCGAATATTCGTTTTATATTCGGTATTCGGCATATTCGGCAGCTTTACCGAATATTCATATTCGGCCGAATATTCGGCTGAATCACCTAATGTTCGGCAAAGTGATACTCAAAGTTTTTACTGTTAAGACCCGTGTATTATCTTATCATGATTTGAGTGTACAGTGTAATGAAGTAAGTATTTTAGAGAGTAGCTTTCTGATTTTGTCGTCACTGAAGCTTTATTTTCAATTAAAGTAGGTTGATAAAAAGATAATAACTTCAATCAATATCTTCACGCCGGATCCCTTGCAGGGTAGGCAAGGAATCCATAATAACTTAATGCAAAATATAGGTATCTAGCTGTTTTGGGATAAGGCTTCTGTGTTAACTCTTTATAATAATATATTAAACAGGTCTTATTTGAAGGAAAATAAACAATATATTTATTTCGGTCAGTCTTTATTGTGTTAGAGAATAGCTGAATCAAATCACAACACCTTAGTAGATTATGAATAATATTTTTTTCTAGTTTCTACTCAGCATAGCGTCGCGAAATATATTTATTGATATTAAACGTTTAAACCTATCCTATTCAACCAATATAGTTCTTTATAAAGAAAATTAGTAATTTGTTTGTACTTTTCAGGTTGATATTTAAGAGATCAATCACTTAATCTACACATTAAGAGTTAGGAACTTAATTATAGTCTATTGAGATATAAGACAAATATGACATCTCATATACGACGGAACGGAATCAAATGTACCGAATATTCGGCCGAATATTCGGTTCGGTAAAAGTTTTACCGAATATTCGGCCGAATGTTCGTATTCGGTGAAACCCATGTTCGGCCCATCTCTAATAATAATGTAGGCATAGGCTCCTAAAATTAGTCGATTTTTTAAAATCATTCTGGCCAAGCTGTTCCTAGAGAGCAGTCGTGACTTTATCTGATTAATATTTTTATCGTACCTAATATAATTGATTACGGATGTAAGCGGGTTAACTACGAACCTTATTTGTATTGGAAGAACACCGTTGTTATTCTTCCAACACAAATAAGGTTCGTAGTTAACCCGCTTACATCCGTAATGAATTCGTCAAACTACGATAGTTTTTATACTAGGTAATATAATTGGTATAATTTTGGCATTTTTTTTTGTTACAGGGTGACTCCGGCGGACCGCTCATGCTGCAGGTCAGCGGACGATGGACCCAGATCGGCGTGGTCTCCTTCGGAAACAAATGTGGCGAGCCAGGTTATCCGGGAGTCTATACCCGAGTCACTAAATACGATCGTTGGTTAAACCAGAACATTGTATAATAAAGCATTGTGTTCCTGAAAACGATAATCAGGCAATAACGTTGATTAACATTTTTGACAGAAGTAAGTTTACATAGGTACCTAGATAGACGTCAAATTTTAACCGACGAAGCTAATACCTAATTGTCTGATTAACTTTTGGTGAACACTAGCCTTAGAAAATAGGTCAAAACATTTGGTAATGAGCCGATACGTTTAAATAACTATAAAAATCTCACAACAACGTACCTAGATAAAATAAAATACGGTAGGTAGGTAATAACTATGTTACCAAATTATTTCAATAAGTTAACGCCATATTTTCAAATTTGGCTATCAGTTCAGTTTGTAAAGAGGTTTATAAGTTTAGAAATTGTATTTATTCGTTAAAAAGGATAATTAGTAATTTTGTGATAAGAAACTGACTGTATAGTAGGTATGTGTAGGGTAAGTATTTAATAATATTTGGATTAAATCAATGCTAATTGAATCGCTTTTCATTTATTGATCGATGATATTCAGAGAATAAAATAATAGGGAATAAATATAATGGGGGTAGACTACAGTCCGATGCGATCAATGCAGGGTCCGATGACAAGGACCACTGCGAACCACTGTGGGACTCGCAGGAAACCGGAAGCCGAGCAAGCAGTAATGATGATGATGTTTATTATTAAATTATGTTTCTATTCCACTAATCTCGGTGTCCAAGGTTTGGTCAAATCCTTTAACGGATGCCCATTCCACTCAAATAGGTATCATGCTCTGCTATGCTCTAAATCAACTAGCAAACTGGAACACGTATATGTACAGGAACTGGAACACTCCGATTGCGTATCATATAAATGTCACTGTCAAAAGTAATTTTGACAGCTGACGTTACCAAATCTCTGTGATTCACAAAAATTGCTTGTTTTATTTATTTTCATGATTAATAAAAGAAAACGCAATAAAACGCTTGGTAATAAATCCCAAATATTGTGATCTAGTTTCGTGCTACTGTTCCCTTCTCTTCAAGAAAACGGGGGCTAAGATTTCATAGACACCACCATGAAATACTCAACGTCTCCAACTCCGAGTGTCTCCAATTATCCTCGCAGCACCTCGCCGCTGCCGGCACCAGCGAACTACCAGCCAACCACCGCCAGTGCCGCGGTGAAGCGCTACAAGTATCTGAGACGCTTATTCAAGTTTAATCAAATGGACTTCGAATTCGCGGCGTGGCAAATGGTTTACTTGTTCGTGTCTCCACAGAAAGTATTCAGGAATTTTAATTATAGGAAACGTGAGTATAGTTCTTGAATCCTTATTGTTTCTCGGTGTAACTGCTTGCTGGGGAAATAGCACAGGTACCTACCAACAGACTGGTGATAGAGAGAAGATAAATAGTGAAGATAAATGTAACCAGAAAAAACCCTTAAGCCAAAAACTGTTGCACCACTGCAGCTACCTATAAGAGACACACGGGCTTCAGCTGTTCAAATTAGTAAATAAACTTTGGATAGTTAGTCCCTAGTCGATAATTGTACAACTAAAAACTTAATGTTCATTTACAGACACAAAATCACAATTTGCCAGAGATGATCCAGCCTTCCTTGTACTACTCAGTGTGTGGATGCTTTGTAAGTACCTATTTATATTACCATTTTACCATCACCATGTCTTTTTCATACTTGCATTGCCCATAAATATTTCATTCAATGCACATAGTGCATCTAGTAACACCTGCTGTAGTATACTCCTGCAGGTCACTCCGTAGAGGCTGGGCAGTGAGAACAATATTAACTAATAGTATATGTTTACACAAGGGACTAAACCACCCCATTATAGAGAAAGTTCTTTATAATCTTACAGAGGAAGACAAAACCGAGTTTAAATGGTTGGTTTTGTCCCGCATGTAAAACAATACTTATTCGAAGTGATAAGTATGAGAAAATAAAAGAATTAAAACTTCTTCAGTAAATATTCCACACCGATTTTACTTCACTACTTCAATACTACTGAATTTGTCGTTAGTCTTTAAATACCATATTTTACGTGATTTCAACCGCAATAGTTAGATAGAATCATATTGATTATTTCTTTGGCATTCTGTCCCATTTGCATATTATTAAATTAATTTTCGCTTGATGACCATTTTTAATTAAATAAGCCAAGTTCATCTTCAGTTAGATTTGTAGTACTACATTGCAGAGATTTTGCGCTGATTGATACCAATTTTTTTGTGTCTTCATTTTGTTAGTTACTACCTACCTACGCATTCTACCATGGAGGAAGAATCACCATACAAAACATCCAACAATGACCAACAAGCTTTCATTTAATTTCCATTTTCAAAAATAAATTCAAATTAAATGTATGTTCTTTGTAAATGGAACACCAAAAAGTCGAGTCTTTATGCAAGAGGACGAATGTCTTGTATTGGCTGATAATTACAACGAAAATTAAACAGAAAAATTACTTTAGAACGCTAGACCTTAAAAACGAATTTTACGCCTGCTAAGCTACGCTATATTGACACACTTTTTGAGCAAGGGAAGTGAAAAAGCTTATATCATTATAATTAGATTAAATATTTACCGCCACTTTTGTGAAGAATGAGCCAAATACATACCTGTAAGTATCAACAATTTATCATTAATTTCAGTGTCATCAATATGCTTCGGGCTGGCGATGAGTCTGACTGGAGGGAAGATAGTGCTGTTTACGCTCTTTGTGGTGTTTGTAGACTTTATCGGCATGGGCATCATAGTTTCTACTATTATTTGGTAAGTTAACCCCAAAAGTTATTTAGTTTATAAAATCACCCATCGTTTTACGTGATAAATTACAAAAAATTTGTTTCCCAATTCATCCTTATGAAATGTTTGAGTCAAACAATGAGTTTGCTATACATTTTTACATAAAATGTCCTAAGACAAAGTGTAAGTTTAATGACTTGCTACAAGGACACATTTTTGACAGATATCTAAAAGAACCTGAAAGACCTATAGTCTAGCACTTTCAAACTCAAAGTCAATAACTTTATATCTTTAGGCCTTCGATCAAAAATTTCCCGGCTTTGCCGGCCCCTCTTAGATTCACAACGCGCGAAGAGAGATTATTTAAGTGGCATTGGTCTGAATACGAAATGGTTGATCCGTAACGCGATTCGTCATTTGAGCAAATCGTCCTCAGTTGAAAAAGTGCTGCATTTTTAAAGCGATGAAAATGACATTTTTTTGTGTAAAGTTACGATTTGAAGGCCAAATTTTAGAGTATAAGAAATAAAGTAGTTAGTCGATAAGTAATAGCAATAGAATAAAAACCAACTTTGTATTGTTAATTCCTTAGTTAGCTTTTTTGAATTCAGTCCATTTTTCTTTGATGGCGACTTGCTTTAAAGACCTTTTCAGTTGCTGCCGATTTGCTTCCTTGTGGTCTATTTCGTTCGACGGAAGTTATAGCTATAGTGACTATATTTTAAAGGACTATATTATACCTCTACTACCCCTCTACCTCCTATACATATTATACCACCATATTTATTAGGCTAGGTGGGAGTCAGCCAGGTTGGAGACTTCATAAGTGTTAACAAGTACAAAACTCTACCAAAACCCTTCTTCTGATTGAAAAATTATATGTTTTTTCAGGTACTTTGCGAACAAATACCTCAGAAGAGACCCTCTGGGTCCGGACGTGGAATGGGGCTACGCATTCGATGTTCACATCAACGCATTCTTCCCGCCGCTGTCTCTGCTTCATTGTTTTCACATCATATTGTTTATTAGTAAGTACAATTAACAGTAGGTACCAAATTGAGCAGTTTTTCGATGTACCTAGTAGTAAGTAACTTTTGGTTTGATTTATTATTAACATGTTGTATTTTTGCTTTACAGAAGGTAAGTAGGTAGCTATAATACTTAAACTTTAAATATATTCATCATCATCATCATCCACTGCTAGACTTAATAGGCGTAAATATAACATGGATTGATTTTTTTCCTTTGGATGGAGTTAGAAAAAAAACAACCAAACCACGACACAAAACTAAAACTCACTTGCGTGTCGTCTCGACTTTTGAAACTGGACCTATAAAACATAGATAATATTAAACATGTTTTATACTTAATGTTTGTGTAACATGTCTACATAAGTTATGCAGGATGTAACAAAAATGAAGGACCAAACTTTAAGATGGGACCGAACCTCTAAGTTCCCATACAAACTACTACTACTTTCGACTCGTAGGTACTATTCGATTCATTTGCAAACTACGTCCCCGATTGTAATGAACTTTTGCATACATAACTGAGGGTTCGGTCGCGTGGACCTTAACGAGACGATATTAACACCTTCCTTAGAGATTGTTGGGAGATAACGCATGCGTGACCGAACCAACTAGCAAGGATTTGGAGGATCATCTTTTCCAATTTTGGGACGATTTATGGCGGACGAAAAAAAGTGCCACTTTTTATAAAAACTTATTTTTCTAATCTCTAGAAAGAAACTACTATAAGTACTGGTAGTAGACATTTTAATCTAAGTTTATAATCCCAAATTGGCGGATAGGTATACATTATATGTATACTCATATTCTACTGTCTTTAAACGTTTATTTTTTTAATTTCAGATCTCCTGGGCGAGAAAGGATTCATCTCGTGTTTCGTTTCAAACACATTCTGGCTAGCTGCGTTTATCTACTACATGTACATCACATTCTTAGGATACAGCAGTAAGTACCTACCTTCAATCACCAAGCGCCACCACGCGCGTGGCCCTATACAGGGTGGCTTTTTGAGATGGGAGTGGATGGCCAAATTAAGAAACAATGAGAGGTAAAGAAAAGTCGTGAAAGGAGTTATGGGCTCAATTTTAGAGAAAACAATACCTAGATGCATAGTTATTTATTATTATTATTTTTGCGAATTTTTCATTAATGTTAACATTCACAATGAATACATGAATTCCTACAGGAATTATCCTAGTTAGCGGGCAGCGGCAGGCAAGTAGGTACACTAGTTGTTGAGAATGATAGGTACTAATTAAAATTTCCACATTTTCCACATTGATCCTTGGTAAGGGATATATTCAAACTAAAATAATAACATTTTAGTATGATAGACGAGAGGTGTTGCTTTTGCTTTATTTTTAGCTTTTTGCTTTATAGTGCGTAACTCGTAGTGGGATAATCTTCTACGAAAATTTAATAGTTAAATAATTAATAATATATTATTTAATATTTTTTTTATAATTAAATTTAATAACAAATTACGATTTCCTTTAATTTTGAATAAAGCATTTCTTTGCAATGATTGATCATTAATATAAAAATGTATGTTCCTTATTGTATGTTATAATATTATTTTATTACATGACAAAATATTATTTTTGCTATAAATACCGGGCTCATGTTGAAGCTTGACCTAACTTAAGACCGCTAATGTAGGTAAAACATGATCGCAAAAATCTTGAAAATTTGCCACCGAATCCGTTGGCGCTCAAATAAAGAATGATATTTTTTTTGTAAATCAATCGTTTAGGTAAATTGGCATCGAAATTATAAGATTAAAAAACTAAACATGCAGTTTTTCTTCTAATAAATGAGACATGCATGATTCGTTTCATGACTCACTAACTTGTGCCCCAACCGGGCTCATGTTGAAACTGTACACATTTATTTTAAGACCTACTATGTACAACATGAACACAATAAACAATCTTGAATCTTGAACTCTCAGATTTGGCCATCCACTCCCCATCTCAAAAAGCCACCCTGTTTACACTTTAGTAACTAGGTAATAAGTTGAATGAAAATTAAAAAAGTGATCTTTAACTCCATATATTTTTTATTGCTTATGATGATTCTATCTACCTTACCTCTATTAAAACCATTTTTTCATAGCTTATGTAAATGTAGGTACAACGGACACTAGGTGACTAATAAACCATAGGTAGAGCAGAGAAAGATTGATGGCAGATGCTAAATGCGACAAGCTGAAGAGATTTTCTGGCAACGACACTACCAGCCGCACTACCAGTAGTGTCGTTGCCAAATGAACGACACTACCGCGCCTATTTGGATCAAATTGTACAGTCAACACAAGTAAATAGCAACAGCTATCTTAAGAAATGTAACTCTTTATTTTTATAACTACCAGTAGTGTCGTTGCCAAATGAACGACACTACCGCGCCTATTTGGATCAAATTGTACAGTCAACAACGACACTATCAGCCGTACTACCAGGATTGGATTGAAGTTTAGTAATATTAAGTAAAGTAAGTAATTATACCTTACGCATAGAGATCTCATTATGTCTTTCGTTAGTACTGAGACCAAAGAGATTAACTCAAAGTTCTAACTTATGATCAACCTCTTTTCAGAATTTATTTTATTCTTACGAAACTAAAAATGACACAATGATCAAATGACATTTACAATAATTTGTTTTGACTTTCAATGGTAAAATTAATTGCGAGACTATTTACTCACATTATCTTCATATACCTACGTAACATTTAAATGTAAAATGCTATGTGTATTTGGAGAACATCATCGTACTAACAACATCTCCGAAGGCTGGAATTCTAAATTGAATAAGTGTCTAAACAAAAATACTGTAAATCTGTTACGCTTACTTAACATTTTACAAAAGTTTCAGAAAACCACAGACATAAAACTTCAAAATAGTAAAACTAGAAGAACTAAAAGAGTTATCTCTAGCGACGATTTTATCTTACATGTGCAAATGCAACTGTTAAACAATGAGATAACCTTAGGCCATGCACTTGATAAACTCAGATAAGGAGATACAGTTACAGTCGGTCACTTATAATTTAAGGTAGTACAATTTTTTTTATCGAAGTATGATTTAATTTTTTTCCTCATTGTGGTTCGTTATAAGTTTGCTTTTATTTAGTTATAAAAATAAAGAGTTACATTTCTTAAGATAGCTGTTGCTATTTACTTGTGTTGACTGTACAATTTGATCCAAATAGGCTCGGTAGTGTCGTTCATTTGGCAACGACACTACTGGTAGTTATAAAAATAAAGAGTTACATTTCTTAAGATAGCTGTTGCTATTTACTTGTGTTGACTGTACAATTTGATCCAAATAGGCGCGGTAGTGTCGTTCATTTGGCAACGACACTACTGGTAGAGCGGCTGGTAGTGCCGTTGCCAGAAAATGGCTGAAGATAATTAGGGGTGGGGTGACCGACCGACATTCAGCCATTGGCAAGCATATCTATTGACGAAGCCCAAAGTCATACCTATTCAAGAAGTTGTGTTGATCCAAGAGAAAGCTAACAAAACTTTTCTTATTTCAGATTTGCCAGTGCTGCAGAACGCCCGGCTATTCCTGTTTCCTCTCCCGCTGTTAATACTGGCGTATCTAGGAACACTCATTGCCAACTTGAATCTGAGTAATATGATGATATATTTCTATGAGTATAGAGTCCTTTAGTACTGACCAATACTGGGGTGGTTTAATATTAAGGCTGATTTGTGCAAAATGGGGTATGTGAATGAATCCTACCTACAAACTTAATATATATGGAGCTATTTTAAAAATATCGTCTGATAGAACATTATACTAAGCCTTGTTCTATAATGGTGAAAGACCATGACCTATCTGTAAATATGGTCACTAAAGAGTTGTCTTAGTTAGAAACTGCAATAAAATTAAAACCTACAACTAATAAAATAAGGTAACTTCTAAAATACCTACCTAACAACTGTAAATATTATGCTAATGTTAATAATTATCGAATAAAAATACATAATCTGATTATAATATAGTTTATTTCATTGATTAAATATTCCTACAATCTAAAATACTGATTCCTAAAAATTTTCAATCATCATCAAGTACAATCACTTCATCTGACGAAATAGGTTTAGGGTTGCTAAAGGGAAGAGTTTTTTTAGCTTCCGGTTTTTTAGATGACTTAGAGGTTTTGGTGACGGTGAGTGAGGCAGGGAGTTTGCTAATAGAAGCGTTGATTTCGTGCGCGGTAGGTTTTGGCATGTGTTTTTGACGTTCTGCGAGTTTCTCTTGCAAGGTTTTGCCTGGGCTGACTTGCTGGTGTGGCAAAGGAGGTTTCGAGTGGATAGCAGTGTTGGCAGTCGAAGTTGTAGACATGTGCGCCTGCGTCGGTACACTATTACTGCTGCTTGTGTGTGCGTGGGAATGAGACGGCACTCCGTACGAAGTTAGGTTCGCGGTCAACGATGCAGGTAAACTTGACAAAACTGTTCCCATACTCGGCGCCAAAGAGGACTTTCCCATAGACGAAGTCTTTTGCATGGAACTCGATGTGGACTTCTGTATGCCCATATTCGAGCCCATGGACAAAGCTTTTTGATGATTAATTAGTGTGGCCACATTAACTGATGTTGACTTCGGTAAGTTGGTCATGGGAACCGACGTGGATTTGTGAAGACTAGTAGTCGAAGCACTCGGTTTAGGAGCCCTCGGTTGATGTTTCATGACATTCGGCATTTTAGGAGCACGCTTCTGCTTTTTAGCGGGCGGTGGCAAGTAAGATGATAATGTTTGCCCGAAGAATTGCCTGTAGAACTCAGCTTGGAATGAATTCTGCAGACTGTTTTGTAGAGTACTTTGCAGTGTATTTTGCAGAGTGCTTTGAAGTGATGAGGGATATCCGGCTAATGCGGTCATACTGTTCAAGTAATTTGAAAGGGATAGAGCGGCAACGGTTTGCTGTGACATCACGGGGTCGTTTAGCAACGGGAGGTAGTTTTGGAAAGCAGCCGCCATTTCTTGTGCGGACATCTTAGGAACAGGTAATGATGAAGCAGTTGCCGGTTTAGGGTCAGGCTTCGTCTGACTACCCGTGTACGCATGAGCCATTGGAGCTTTCGAAGTTTCCACAGCTTGCTTAGCCGCTTGCTTTTTCTCCTGCTTCTCCGTCTTATTCAAACTCGCGAGCGTAGCTTCGTGTTTCAACTGCTGATTCACCTTCTGGCAGTATTTCATGCTGAGATCAACAAGGTTCATGTTTTCGGTTATAGGTTCATTTGAGACTAGTTTGAAACCCTCGATCAGTAAGTTAGTAAATTGTTTCGAGTTGGGCTGTTTTTGTGCTCTCTGATAAGCTCTGTAGATGTCCAGCATCAAGCTTCTCAGTGCTTGTTGTTCTATTTCGTTGCTCTTGAGATCTGGCTGCTGGCCAAACTTGGTTAACTGTCCTTTCAGAGACTGCACACAAAGCGAAAAGGCTTGTTGCGCCAACTCTTCTCTATCTGAGTCGCGCAGATATTTCTTATCCGGTTCGGGTGTCCTCTGAAGCTGCATACTCAAATCTAACAGGGTTTTGTGGTCATCGATATCTTTCAATATTTCAAGAGTGAGTAGAACGGAGCGATTCATGTGGAACGGGAAACCACCAGCTCTATCAACCTCTGTTACAGGGATCTTCCATATATTGTTGAAGAAGTTGTTTTGCTTCCGTTCGCTGAAGAGCCCACCTAACTTCGCTCCACTTCTTGAAGTAAAATTGGATAACATGAGATCTCGACCCCTTTCGATATCTTTTCCTTTCTTGTAATAGAAGTGATAGTGAGCCACTCGGTATATGGCTTTGTAGTGAGGAGGAAACCTGCTCGCACAGTCTTCCAAAGAGTCGAGGCAGGCTGACGCGATTTTCATGAGCTCTTCATCTGTCAAAGGTTTGTTATCATTTGAATCGGAACTGTCTTTACTAGAATCACTGCTGCTATCGGAAGACGAATCACTAGAACTTGATCCTGAAGATGATGACGATGAGCTACTAGAGCTGTCTTCTGTTTTACTGCGTTCTGCCTCAATTTTATTTTCTGTAGCAGTTTTTGTATCTATTTCCATTTTTTCTTCAACAGGTTTTTCATTTTCGCTGGGTGGTTTGGTCAATGGATCTTTTACAACCTGTGTTTGTGTTTCAGGATCTGTTTCTAGTTTATCGTCTTTGTCTTGTTTTTGTTGTTCATCTGGTTTTGGCGTCTCCGCTTCTATTGTTTCTTTGGATGCATCCGTAGGAGCTAATCGTTCCGTGTCGTAGGAAGCCGATCTCCGCACTTTTGCAGCAGCTGATTCAAGTTTTTGTCGTT
This sequence comes from Eupithecia exiguata, assembly GCA_947086465.1. Classification (NCBI taxonomy): domain Eukaryota; kingdom Metazoa; phylum Arthropoda; class Insecta; order Lepidoptera; family Geometridae; genus Eupithecia; species Eupithecia exiguata. The sequence continues at coordinate 5,882,710 of OX352246.1, forward strand.
TTGCTTCATGGCTCTCTTCTTCTCCCGCATCGCTGATAGAACGTTTTAGAATATTGGCAGCATGCTGAACAGGCTCCTCAGTTTTAGTTTCCGGTGCAGAGTTTTCAGTTTCGGACATGCCATCTTTTTTAGGTTTTTTTGTGAACGGCCCGTTTTTCCACTCCTCAATGCAGTTCATAAAAACTTTACCTATTGAAGCTGGTATAGGTTTATTCTCATGTTGTTCGATGTATTTAAGTATCGACGCATGTATTCTGTAATGTAGTTCTAGAACCTCAATGCATAATTGTGGTGGTGAGTTGTAGTTAATTTTCAGAGGGTAAGTTGCGTTAAGCTCGTGCAAACATTTGACACCTTTCAAGTAGTAGTCGAGGTAAACATTGGGGGGTTTGTTGCGTTTTTCGGCTACTTTTCCTAGCATGTAGTAATTCAACCAGGCGTCCTCGTTAGCTTTGTCGTCGTCGTCAGGCACGGTGTTGTGATCATTCATTACCGTCGTAAAGCATTTTTGCGTTGCATCAAGCATGTCCTCTTTTTGCTTCTCAAGGGTATCAAAGTCTTCCATGCTCAGTGATTCACTGGCTTGCTTCAACATTCGAGAGCAAAACGAATGCACAGTGTAAACGAACATCCCGTATTCTATCCACAAGCTACAGTGAGTAGGATCTACTTCAAGCGCCCGTTTATAACATCTGATTAGCGCTTTCGCAGGTTTCAAGACATCTTTATTGTTGTTAAGATTTTTACAAGAATTTAATACTCTCTCAAAGGTAACGGCTTTAGCCAGCGAAATTTGCGCCCACGATTCAAAGCGGTCGCTGTTCACAACAACATCTAAAATATTGTACTTAATGGAAATCTTATTTTCTTCTTTCTTAAAATAGTAATCGCCTAAAAGAAAATAAATGTCTCTCATTTTGATAGGTAATAACTGTGGGAAATTCGGCAATTTCGTTTCCGTTCCTCTGATATATTTTTCGACATCAGATGCATACTTTTGAGGGTCATGTTCTGCTGGTAACATGGTCAAAATATTTCGGAACAAGGCTTCTGTATCTGGCGATATTCCCGCCTGCTTTCCTTCAAGCATCGGAAGCTCTAAAGGTCTAAATACTTCGTAAACCTGCTGAGCCCTTTCCCAATTGAGACTGTGCGGTGTCGCATTGTGATCTACGAGATATTTATACTTGTTCTTTTTCCCGGGATGGCCGAAGAGGCAGAATACACATTGCTCCATACACTGATTGACCTGTTCTAAACATTTCGACAGAGCGGGAGTTCGCAACCGAGGGACGACCGTATCAAGAGTAAAGTAAAGCAGTTTTCCTTCAGATTTGCAACACCAACCTCTGTTACCCAATTGCTCATGTGCTATAAAGAGTACTAGTAATGGGTTAGGAACGTCCTCAGGGTCTTTGTCTTTGTGTACCTTCCCTCTCCCTTGATCCTCTTCTCTTTGTAAGATATAATGCATGATGATCCATGGTATCACTGTTCCCAGCGGCATTTCTGTTCCATTCGTTTCTACTTGATGTCCAATAATTCTGATAAGATTTTCCAGAGCTTGGCTCAGGTCTTTGTTGGAAATAGTGTCTAAGCAAGAGAGACCTTCAGAGGTAAGTATATGTTCCATGGCGCAAAGAATTTTGACCACAGTTAATGTCCATTTGTCGTATTCTGGGGTGCCACTTGTGTATCTGAAATAGTGCTTCAGAGCCTCGTGAAGACAAATTAAAGTCCATTTAAAGCAGCTGTCCACATCATCCAAAGCCCAGTATGTGTCTATGATGAGCGTCATCTGTATGGCAAAGTCCAGGGACATTTCCTCTTCTTGATTTCTAGCCATTGTCTTGCAGTGTTCAAAGGAGTCAATCACTATAGAAAGTACTTCATCATAGCTGCCCCTTTCAAACATTTCCATAACTGTTGATAATTTTTTGTTTCTCTCCAAAAACTTTATGTTAGCAAAGATTTCAAATTCGCTAATTTTAGGTTTTGCTGTGAAGTTGATGATATCCAAACTGTATGTGTCATGGTGCTCTGCCATGGCTTCAAACTCGCTCAGTAGTTGATACAAGCAGTCTAGGGCAAGTTCTTCATCATTGTTCACGATGTGGATGTGGAGCTTTATCCAAAGTTGTTTTAGAATCAACTCCATGCATTCCTCACCACTGAAAATGTGAGGTTTCAAGTAGAGAGTTATTCCTATTGCTTCTATTGTTGCAAGCTCATGTTTGGATTTTTCCTGAGAGTGATGATTATTGACAGAATCATTGACAGAAAATTCTTCAACAAGAATATTGACATGAGTGAAGTGGATCAACTCGTCTTTGTTCTGATCGGTGCATGTTGGCACATCTACATGTTGACTGTAACATTTATTAGCTTCAATAAATATTTTTGGTAGTCCTTCTGGCCATTTTACTCTGAATTTACCAGCTAAGGTTCTTAAAAATTCTTGTAAAATTTCAATTATATCCCTTTTGTTCTCTGTGTATTTGTTAATGAATTGCTTAACATCTCTTTGTTCAATTTCTGTGCCAAAGTATTCTTCAACTACTTTTTTTTCAGGTGCTGGTGCATTTTCACTAAAAAGTTTGTCTAGATCTTTTGTATCTGGAGTGGTAGCTCTTTCCTTGTTTTCTTTCTTTTCTTCTGTCTCTGGAGTTAGACTGGCTGGTACCATTTTTCGCAATATATCATAGATATTGTCATTGGCGTCTTGTCTGTTTACTGTTTTCTTTCGTCCAGATTTGCGAGTGGTGCACCATGACCATTGTTGTAGGTGTGCAAGATCACTTCCTCTTCTACGTACTGCTGTCTTCTTTTTAGGCTCTGGTGGAACTTCCATTACTTCAGTAATAAGTTCATTTGGAATAATTTCAACATCACTTTCAACTTTTTCGGCATCTGCCACTTTCTCTTTATCTAACAAATTGTTTTCATTTTCTGGTTCTGGAGGGTCAGCCTTTTTTTCTGTATCTGCATTTTCTCTTTCTTCTGTTTCCACAGAATCAACTTCTTTAGGCTCATCAACTTCCATTGCTTCCTCCGCTTTTTCAAACACAAGCTCAATGAAACAGGCATGACTGTAGTAGTTCTCTGTCATGTAATGATGCATGTTGACCAAAGAATCGCCTACAGATTGCCAAGTAAAGCTGGTTATTGGTTTTTTAAGTTTCAATTCTGGAAGTTTACTTTTGAATTGCTCTGCTCTTTGCTGCTCGAGAAATGTATCATGGATGGCATCAGCTTCTTTGAGCAGTTTTTCAGCTTGTGTTTCATCAATTTCCTCTTCATCTTTCTCATCATATTTGTATATTGGGTTCAAGTATTCCATATAATCTCTAATGTAAGGGAATGCAGTGTAAATGTGTTTTCTGTAAGCTAGACCCCTCAAGTAGCCTGGGTCCAGTACTAATGTGTCATGAATTATGGAGATGCACTCTTCTTTGTAATTTAAACCGAGCAACAAAGTAACTATCCTATCAAGACATGGCCAATGGCGGGGGTTTCGCTCAGCACCTTTTTGGAATGCATGTAATGCCATTTCATACCGTTTTGCTCTCATGCACAGCTGCCCTAATCTGTGCCAGAGGGTAATATCAGTGTCATCTAACTCGGCGGCTGTACAGTAAGCCTCTATGGAAGCATCGATTTCATCAGACTCGCTCAATATAGCGGCCAAGTTTTTGTAGCTCAAATATTTCAGATTAAACAGTGGTCCCACCACTTTCTCACCAGAGCCAGGTTTTTTGACATCTTCGAGTAGTTCTGTGTCAAGAAGATCTCTGAGAAGTTGAGCTGCATCCTTCAAATTGCCTTTTCGCTGAAGTTCGAGTGCCTTCGCATATTGCTGAAGGGCTATTTGTTCTAGCGCTTCCCTGGTTACTTCATCTTCTGAGCCACTCTCGTCTTCTGATTCATCATTTAGTGCTGCTATTTTGATCATTGTTGTGTCAGTTATTTCGTAAACTAAAAAAACAAAGCGATAGCCGCCACCGCCGCCGACATTGTTGTTGTTTTTTTTACTTGACATTGACTGACATGACATGACAACTACAAAGGCAAGACAAATACAAATAAAGGCCAGCAGTACACGTCCGATTTTTTGCCTGACTGTCGGATGAAATTTGTCCAAATCGAAAACTAATTCGACCGCGGACGGAGGAAATCACTGCCGTTGGATCCGGCTATCGGATGGTAGGCGTTCCCGCCATATATTTATGAGTACGACATTTTATGTAACTTTTTGTTTTGGGTTTGAGAAGAAGTAGGAGTCGAAAGGCGTTTACGAATTTTGTGAAGGCGCAGTTTGCATAATTCTGTGACACAATACCACAGACATTATACTAGCTGCGCGCGGCGCAACTAAATGATTTAAACGTATTATAGATTGGTGCATCATCGTATCATTGGACCAAGCCTTCTGACAAAAAGTCTGACGTGTATGGCCGGCCAAAACGTGGACGGAGGAAAGACCCGGGCCAAAATCATGTCACTTAAAGTTTCTTCTCTGTACATTCTCAAAATCCCAAAATCCGGACTTTTCCGAAAAAAACATTACATTACATTTTAAGTACCTACCTATTTTGATCTGTGGAGGTCGGTTATGTCAAATTTGAATCTGTCAATGTCAAATATAATATTACCAACCTCTCACAGATATAAAATAAAATTATACTCTTTGGGAAGTATGTTGTGTGTTGGTTGTTGTATAAAAGAAAACTTTCCAGAAAACCTTTTTTTTTACCGGAAAATATGATTTCCCGAAAAGTTTTATGGAAGCGCTTCATTCCAACTATAATACAGACCGCCGAAGCTCACAGAAAACCCCGATGGCTACCCGTAGCTAAGAGTAAAGTTTTCCGTATTCCAAAACGGCCAGAAGTCAGTGGGACTGAGCGACTTGAACTGCTGCGTCTGAACAATAACTACAAGACACAGATGCGCGCTATTAGGATGTTCTATCACAACGAGATGATCCACGACCAGACTACCCAAGAGAGTGCCAGCTCCGAAATGTCTCTGAGATTGGAGGCTGAGGAATGGCAGAAATGCGTCGAGTTGAACGAGCAATGGAACAAACAGGTAATACTATCACTGATTACGAATTAAGTAAGCAGTACCTACAGTTGCACCACTTTTTATAAGTGCATTGGCAAAATTCGTCTGCATAGAAGAGACCAGTTCAACCCGGTTGAATACGAATGCCAACGCCGTTGAAATAATAGACTTTAGTGCGTTGCTTTAAGCTTTTAAGTCAACAAAAACAGAGGCTCACGCTATATCGCTCATATGACATGTACACGGGAAGACAAAAAAGGTCCAACATATTTTCATACCTATCACACTCAAAATACGACTCGCGACGCCGAACACGGACGCCATGCGCCAGGAACAGTGCGTAGCCAATAGCAAACACACGTTTCACGCACATAGGCAGAGTGAAAATGAAGACATCTGCGCTGGTCCATCGGTGTAAATTATAAACGTGGTACTACTGTACCTACGAAGACAAAACAGAGGTTACTCAAATTGACTTCCTAATGTTTACATGGGGCAAATACTTTATTTTTACTGATGTTGCTTTGTTGGAACCGGAAACCTGGCTATAGGGTCATCAAGCCATCAGTCATCATATTCTAGCCCAGGACTACTACTTCTGTGTATATGTTACCGTTTTTTTTTTTTTTAAATATTATTGAGGAATAACAAACGACTACATCTTTTGCCAGAATAATGAAACAAACTGTAGTTAATATGTAAATAAATAAATAAATAATGCTGGACAATTCACACAGCATTATCTAGCCCCAAGCTAAGCAGAGCTTGTGTTATGGGTACTAGATAACTGATATACATAATGTAATACAATACATAGATAGATATTTTTTATTATACATAGAAAACGACCAGAACACCCTGAACAAATGTCTGCAGATCGTACACACATTTGTCCCGAGGCGGGAATCGAACCCGCAACCTCCTGCGTCGCAGGCAGACCTTCGCCCTCCGCGCCACAGAGGTCGTCATGTACCTATTGGCCTTGTAGGCCCTATGGGCCAATTACCCTATGGTTATGAAGTTTATTTAAGTATAATATTTAAAAAACTAATAGGTACCTAAATTATTCCATTTTAGGTGTCCCTTGAACGAGAAGAGAGAAGGAAACAAGAGATAGCAGCTATGGAAGAGTATGCCCTCCTTCGAATGGAAAAGAAAGATGCACAACTGAGAGAGAAGATTCAAAAGGCTTCTGAGGATGTTCGGAGAGAGAAGGTGTGTTACTATACCTTTGACAAACTAGTTGTAGAATGTTTTTAAACAAACCACCCATACTTAACCTAAAATTCACTCTGTTGCCACGTCTTTTTTTACGCAATTTACATCGTCGATTTGGTATCCTTCCGTCAATAAATATTCCTTACAATTTATATCTGAAACTCGACGACAAGCAATTTTAGTTATTTGTGTCGGGCTTAGTTTACAAAAATTTTACAAGGTGTTTTTGGAGAGAAATTATCGTCTCACTAGATGAAAATCGGACGTTCCTTCCTAAACCATAGATTTGACAATATAGAGGGCACAATGGAGCACGGATGTACCGAAGGGGATCTCTTTTTCATGGAGAACGGTATACGAACCTGTGACACCAACGCCACACGCACTGATGACATGTTTGCTTAGCAGATCGACTAATTTTTTACGCTCTCCTATTTGATGTGCATTTCGTTCGAGTCTATCTTAGACCGGTACGAAATTATTAATTAATAAAGGCTCTGTTTAGGGCTTTGCTACATGGTACTTGTACAAAACATACCTAGCCTATGTCACTCAGAGATAATGCACCTGTATTTTATACAGAATTTTCTAAATTGGGCCAATTCTTCCCCTACTCAAATTTATTACAGTGGAAAATCAGCCTAAAAATAAATGCCATCAGCTCATAATCTACCTAATATTTAAATTTCCAGGAGCTGAGCAAAACCTTCATCACCCCTGAGACTCTGGATGCAGCAATAGACCAAGCCTTAGCCAACACAACAGATTACAACTTTGCTTTAGACTTGAAAGGCAACCAAATCATTGGCCGTGACACTCCTGTAACACTGCCTAAGGAGGAAAAACAGAGTGTGTCTACTTCTGCTTAGTTGTTACTAGTTTTAAATGTAGGTAATAAATTACTATGGTTTAGTGATGGCTTTTACTTTAAAAAGAACAGATAAAACCTGATGAGGCAAAGATACATTAATTAGTAGGTCAATGCACCAAAAATAATAGGTAGGTACCAAACCAACACAGCACTGAGATTACTCATATTATTGCTGCTTTGCGTCTGAACTATACTGGTCTGTGCTACTAGGTACCATGTTGCAAACTATGTACCTATGTCGTTGGAAAGTAAAAGTACCTACCCACTGAATCAACAAGTATCATTAGGCGTTATATCCCTTTTTTTAGGATTCCGTACCTCCATAGGAAAGGATCACTTTGTTGTCCGTCTGTCAAGCCTCTTTTTTTTTTTATATTTCCTAAGGAATCACAAGTACTTACATAAAACCTATAAGGCCTTCGACGAAATTTGGCAAGAAGCAAGGTCATATAGCAAAATAATAATTTAAAAAAAATCGCCATGCCTAAACAGATACCCCTATTACCTCTGCCAACTGCAATGCAACATCAGGGATATTCCACGCGCTTGCGCATTGCCGGCCCTAAGGGTGTGTTAAATAAATTGAATGGCGTTGGCGTTAATTTTTTTTATTTTGGGCTATACGTGTTCTTGCGTGGAGACCGCGACTCGGCAAACGTAGTGTAAGAGGCCGTCCGACCAGGTGGGATGACGATTTGCGAAAGACTGCTGGCAGATGCTGGAAACGGCAAGCTGAAGACAGGGCGCTATGGCTATCATTAGGGGAGGCCTATGTCCAGCAGTGGACTGATATAGGCTGATGATGAATGCTAGATTTAGCCTTAGTACCTACTACACAAAATATTTCTAAGGAAAAGAATATTGTAAGTACCTACGACGACCATTGCAGATTTGCAGAACAATTTTTTAATTGGTTTATAAATTGACAAAGTAGGTATATTGTAATAGACAGGTACATGTATGCAAGACAAGTGGGACCTATGCTAATGATATTGGTTTCATGACATTATTCAACACTAAATAATTTATTTAGATCAAAGGATTGCACAACTTAGTTTCAATATTTTGAATTTTGGAATATAAATGCGTAGAAGAGCAATAGTTTCGCAAGAATTTTGCAAAATGCAACCTCGCCGCGCTTTCCGTATAAAGACGAAGTTCTTCGATGGGAATTATCAGTCAGCTTAGGTCAACGCAGCATCACACATCTTCAATCACAATGAAAGCCTTCGTAAGTAGCTCAACCACTTACATAACTCGATTTAATTTAGTTTTGGAAAATCGGCCCTGATACATGCATTAGCATGCGTCATTCTGGACCCTGTTCTTATGAAATTAGGAACTAAACCAGGTCATATCAGTTTACATATTAAAAATACAAGATTTTATAAAGTTTGTCTAGTTTGAAGAAGCTGCTAGATAAGAAACTTTTGAACTAATGGGTGGATATTAGTTTTTCCAAATTAACCCTTCCAATAATGAACTTTACTAACTTAATAGTTAGGTAGGTAGTCGTAAAATAAAGCCCTGATCAGGGTATAAAAGAGTCTACTAGTTAAAAGAAAATGTGTTTCCAGGTGTGCGTAGTACTTCTTGCAGCTTCTGCCCTCGGCGCGTCCGTAGCTCCCGAGGACGAAGGGCGAAGAGACAAGCGCGGAGGATTAGTGGCCGCTGGACTGGGAGGCCTCGGCGGCCTAGGCTATGGCGGCCTCGGCTACAGTAGCCTGGGATACGGGCACGGCCTAGGATACAGCGGGCTGGGACTTGGTCATGGCTTGGGATACGGTGGACTTGGATACGGTGCTGGCCTAGGATACGGTCTTGGACTGGGATATGGCGGTCTAGGTAAATCGTAAATTAAGCATCGTAATTATTTAGATAAGACAAGACAAGCATGTATTACCACTTCAGTACATGGCCCAAAACGCACACGTCCCGTCTGCAACACCACGTGGCGAAGGCTGGGCAGTGAATGCGTTAAGACAAGTGTTCTAACTAAGCTCTACTTGAGGATGAATTTTCATTTCTTTACTCTATCTTAAATTGAAAAAGATTGATGATATGAGATTCGTATGACACTTTACAATTTCATTTTTAATTATCTTACAACGGAAATATGTATGAAATGTTACCTATATTAATTGTGATTCTAGGATACGGAGCTGGTCTAGGATACGGAGGCCTTGGATACGGTGCTGGCCTGGGCTACGGAGGCCTTGGATACAGCGGCCTGGGATTCGGAAGCGGCCTGCATGCGCCACTCGTCGCGCCTACCACCGTGATCGTAAAGAAGGTGGTCGAAGACAAAAATGTAAGATGAATTTCGTGATTAACATAAGGCCCGTATTATGAAAACTTGCTCAGTTATAGATACTTGACTGACGTTTATGCTATAGAAAAGCGTTACTCAAGCATTGATTATTGATTGAGCAAGCTTTCATAATACGGGCCATTAGAATACCAGCTCGTATTATAATGGCCCGTATTATGAAAGCTCCGGCAAACTTTGTTCCGCATTAAAATCAGAGATGGCGTTACATACTTAAAATGTATGAGAAATCGATTTTCTTCATATACCTATTTTATTAACCTCATGAATTTTTCATGTTTTAAATATTTAGTAACTATACTTACTTAGGTACTTCATTGTTATTAATAGTTAGTTAAGTTATTCTGCTATTCGGGACGGAGATAAATCCAAAAAATCAAAGATCAATCGGTCCAGCCATTCTTGGGGTAACTAACACGACTTTGTTTTATTAGACTCTCCCTCAAAAATAATCAAAAGCTTTGAGCACGTCTCGATTTTTTGACCGATTTTCACTGACAAGGAACCATTTTCTGATAAAAAATTCTAAGCACCCTTTGAGTTTGAAAAATCTCTGAACATTGTTGCCATAAAGTTTGCTCTTCTAATAACAGTAGGATATTGATTGATAAATTAGCTAATCAATCCCCTATCTTTTAACTCAGGGTAAGAAGGACAAGGAGGATCACCACGACCATCATCAAGTGCAGCTGGCCCCCCTGCCAGTGGCACCCCTTCCTTTGGCCCCCGCGTTGCATTTGGCCCCTGCACTCCACCCCGCTCCCTTCCCCGCTGGGTTGTACTGATCGAGATGGGTGCTAGTCATCCCAAAGTTGTTTGTTGTTACGTAGTTTTGTATGAAATAAATTATAATTTATTTTGTTGAAACCTTGTTTGTTTATTCGTCCCATACCTACACTGTAAGGTTGTCCCCTCAAACAGTGTACGGGTACTTACTATAAATAAACATGACGACTGATTTTGAGAAACTACTTCGAGATGTTTTTCGACGTGGGTAATACGTGATCCTATTATTAAGACTCCGCTGTCTGTCTGTCCGTCTGTCACCAGGCTATGTCTATATCTCGTTCAGACGCATAGTACCAGGACTAGAATTTTTTACGTACCTTACCTTTTTTTTTACCTTCTACGTAAATTACCTGAATTCCATCACGCAAATGGCCAGGATGCTAACTCATGAACCGTGATGGTTAGAATTTTGACAGATGATGTATTTCTGTTGCCGCTATAACAAAAACTAAAAAACCGAATAAAATAAATATTTAAGGGGGCTTCCATACAATACAACAAACGTGATTATTTGCTCGTTTTTGCTCGATATTGATAAAGGCAACAGGTAGACGCTTGAAATATTCACAGAATATTTAGTAACATATTCACATTTAAATTAAATTATAAAATTAAAATAAAACAAATATTTAAGGGGGGCTCGCATATAATAATGGTAGGGAACCCTTCATGCGGGAGTCCGACTTGTACTTGGCCGGTTTTATTAGTTAACTACTGTGACAATAGATAACACAGAAGATAGAGAACTACAACAACTACTGAAGTCGCGTGGAATTGGCACCACCAGAATTCTTCCCGCGGGTGTCGAAAGAGGCGACTAACCTACTTAAGTTTGTATCTTTCTAGATAGGTAGGATATAACCATCTAGAATTATCTGTGCTTAGACCATATAATGTAATAACTGAGTACCAACATACTTGCCTTTAGATCATAAGCTATTTAGAGAGTTCTACTTACTCGTACCTGGGAACGAAGATAGGTACCTACACTCCCTTTTAAATTAAAAACCCAAGGAATGTAACTTTCGGGTCAAACGTCAAACCCCTCTACCTACGGGTTTAATTAAACAGTGTTATAAATTTAATTCCTATGTATATTCTTTTTAATTAAATAAATAAAAAAACTATATCCAGCGGGGGGTGGGCAGCAGCGCCCCCCTGCAGAACAGATCCACTGAACTGCGTTCCACATACTCCGTGGTGATTACGGTATTACTCGCCACTCATAAGAGCCAATAAGGTGCACCAGTAATAAGCAGCAATAAGGTGTAACCAGATCATTGCTGGACATAGGCTCCCACTGATAGCAGTGGGAGCCTATGTCCAGCAATGAACTGGTTAACTGTCGATGTTTCATAGATGTCTCTTATAACTAAACATTCATCTTCTTAAAGATTTTTTCCCAATCTGGCACGACGTTCAGCTTGTGTGTGAGGGGTCCTAGCGATATGATGTTTGCGGAGCGTGAAGCTTCGTCACATGCAACTGAGACGACCTCCTGGTGGAACGCTGCTTGTGTGCCCATTGATACCTGTTAAAAAGTTCACTTAAGGTGGGCCTGAACCTCTAAGCTCCCATCATCATCATCATCATGATGATGATAATAATGTAATGAAAAATAATGATCCTGTAGCTTTATCATACCGATCGAAAGGCTTCATCCTAAGGATTATTTTTTGCTGAATAACATAGTGTCAGAAATAAAAGGAAGACCAATAGCCTATCCTATGCTGTATCATACATAAGATACAGGATAGGCATTTTCTTTGTAAATGTTAACATGTAGTTGTAGGATAATTAAGGTGGGCCTGAACCTGTAAGCTCCCATACAAACTAAATATTCGATTCATTTGGAAACTATGATCCGATTTTAATGAAATTTTGCTTACATAATCGGATAAGAAATAGCTATGTTTGTATCGTTTTAGTTTTAAGGGTTCCGTACCCAAAGGGTAAAATCGAAAGGAATCGAAAAGTACGTTTGTATGGGAGCTTACAGGTTCAGGCCCACCTTAATTATCCTACAACTACATGTTAACATTTACAAAGAAAATGCCTATCCTGTATCTTATGTATGATACAGCATAGGATAGGCTATTGGTCTTCCTTTTATTTCTGACACTATGTTATTCAGCAAAAAATAATCCTTATGATGAAGCCTTTTGATCGGTATGGTAAAGCTACAGGATAATTATTTTTCTCGTGTAACGGGTTGGATTCCCGGTTCAACCATGTAATTATTTAAATATCTATGAATGCAGTTTAAATTGTTTTTTAAATTCAAATAATGTACTTTTTCAGTAAAATGTTCCATTTACAATATTCAAGGTACTTTCCCTCCATGTGGCACATCCGTGGGACGCCCTGTATATTGTATATTCATCTAATACAATAAAATTGTATTACTTTTGTTGTTTTAACAACGTGACGTCAGCGTTGATAGTTGTATGAAAAAGCAAAAGACAACCGCATGAGCTTTTAAAATGGTATCTATTCTGTATCTATCAAGCTATTTTTACTCACGTCAAACTCAGTGTCTCCCAGCTTAAGCGTGACTCGTCCGGAGTGGTAGACCCTCAGTTTGCCTATCTTCCCTTCCTCTAGGTCTGCAAGACTACAGGTCTTGTTCACCTGAAGACACAACAGTGGTTAGTTGTACATCATACACCAGCCCCACCCAAGGGACAGCACTATTAGTGGTATGGTTTCGTTGTAGACTACCCCTGTAGGCCCAGTAGTAGGGCGGGTCCGCATCTGGTCAACCTCGACAATCACCTTAATAAAGCTAACCGGAATATGCTCGCTTCGCTCGTAGTCTGTTCTCTGATTTTACGTGCACGCACATTTACAATTTATTTGAAAATTTACACTCCAGTTCTCTTAAGGGTATGACGACCCTGCGGCCCTGGTATGTAACCATTTGTATCGCACGCCTCATAGAAGGCATGGGCGCCTATATATTTACGTGTACATGTGCGGTACATGGGCTAGAGCCGCCTGATACCCTTCATTGCAATTGCAGGGCACACGGCACACATGCTAAAGTATGGGCACTACGATGTACGAAGCTTTTTAAGTCGATAGTTGCCTTATGAACGGTACAAAAACAACGCAGTTGCGCGTCTCACATTCGGGCTTAAATCGCGAGTATTTAAGCCCGAATGTGAGACGCGCAACTGCGTGGTTTTTGTACCGTTTGTACTAACTATTTCTGCAATAAACACTTAGGTAAAAACTGCGAAAAGCACGTGACCATAATATACATTTTGGCTCAGCTATGAAGTGTATATAATCTGTAAGCAACTCCATGTAACACTGATACACTAAAAATCCTAATGTTAACCCTGAGTCAAAAAGCTCACAATCACCGTAGCTGAAATCGGCTGGGACGCAATCATCACTTACCTCTGGCGTCGGTTCCGCATCGCCTGTTTCAGTGGAGGATGATGCGGTAGACGCAGTTGATGCGGCAGACGCCGTTGATGCGGATTGGTTGACGTGCTTTCTTCGAGGAGGGTCGTCGTCGGTGGTTCGAGCTTGGCCGGGAAGAGACTGCGGGAACTGAGGAGCAATTGATTTATATTATGTTTTATTCTGTACATGTTATACAATACAATACAAAAATTCTTTATTGTACACGAGAAAATAACATAACAAAGAGACATCACAAAAGATAAGTACAATGGGCGGCCTTATCGCTTAGAAGCGATCTCTTCCAGGCAACCTTGGGATGGAAAGAATTGTGCATTTAAGAAAGGCAGGGGGTGTACCTAAAATTATCTAAAATACATATGTATTTAATACTAAAAAGACCTAACTTAGATAAATAACATAATATACTAACTACTTAAATAAATAAATAAGTAGTCAAAGTAAAGTACCATTATTCACTTTTCTGAAAGGAAAAACTCCTTGACACGAGCTTTAAAAACTGGCAAGGATTGGACTTTTCTAGTGGACTCTGGTAGTGCATTCCACAACCTTATGGCTTGGATGGAAAAGGATTTGTCGTAGAAACTGGTTCGGTTGATGTTATGTTACACATGTAGTGTAGGTGCACAAGAGGTTAAGGCGTTGACTACCCAGAATCTGCGGTGCGACCCAGAGCGAAGGGGCGCGCAGGCGCCACGCTCTTCAGCAACACAGCATGTGCGTCGTGGGCATCCTAAATGTTAAAGCCAGGGAAGCCGAACATGTACGCGTTATTACATAGAGAAGTTTGGAGACCATCCACTCGATGGATCGACGACTTTGGAAGAGTTTGCGGTGGATGAGATAATTGATAAGAAACTAATACAAAATAAGTATCGGCGAGCGAAGTGAGCCGCAGCATTTTCTGAAATTGGTGAGGCATGCTTAGCAAGACAAGGAAGCTAAGTTAAATGAGCATGAGCTAAAAACAAAGCATTCTATAAATTTCTCCGTGTTAGTTACCAAGCTCGATACACGTAATTTACCGAAAAATGGTGTTTTATTTGACATAACACTAAAAAAATTATGTGGCGATTCTGCGACGACACCATCGTCATAGTAAAGGGATTGTTTAGTAGAATTGGGGACAATTTAACAATAGAAATTCTCATTAGGCGGGCTCATTACAGCCTATGTATGAGCCGGTGGACTAACATAGACTGATGATGATAATAGAAATTTTGTTTCAGACAATTACCTGGAGGAGCATAATCTTCGGTTCTTCACTCTTCATTAGATTGATAATGTCGGGGGTATCGTAGATATCTTTCTTTACGTCCGGCAAGCTGGTCAAAACCGCTGTTAAACATAAATAACTAAATTAATAATAGTTACCTACAATATTTTTATAAGTAAAACCGAGACTAATGCAAACGAAGTTATTGAGACACCGTAAAAAACATCATAAATAAATATTTATTTGCAGGTATATGTTCTGCATGTAGGTAGATAGAGTGATCGCAAAACAAATTGAGCTCTGTGAAGTGTGGTTTCAACGGCTACGCACTGCACTGTACACCCTGCTTCGCCCACGGTGCGAAGCCGGGGTGGCTCGCTAGTTGGTATATATAAATATGTATCTAAATTTTTGATTGTACCTGCATGCTTTTGCTAAAACCAAAGAGCTCAATTTGCTTTGCGATCACTCTATATTATGTCATTCCAATAATATAAAAAAACATATACCAAATAGCGCAAGCTTATACTTGGGTCAGATAAAGCAGTGTGAAAATTTAGGTACGGTAATATTTATTTATTTTAATTTAATATCAGTATCACTTGAGTATCACGACAAACAAATCTAGATAATTAAATTTTTGGGACTAAGGGTCAGCTCACACAGAGACCGACGAGACACGCGACGCTGCGCGCACTTTCTAAAGAGTGATTCAAAATAAAACTTAATTTACTACGGAAAAAGATACAAATATTATTGACAGAAAACGAAATCTCCCTGCGAAGCAGACAGTGCGCATTTTATGATAGTGATTAAAAATATAACTTTATTCACTACACAAAAAGACACAAATTTTATTGACAATACGAAGATTTCCTCATGTGAGATGCCTCATGTCGTGTTGCGTAAAGTCTCGGTGTGAGCTGACCCACGTGCCCGAAATAGTTCCGACGTTGTAAACAGTTTTTTTTCTTTAATTTCTGGCACTTTCGTTTGCTTTAGATCCAGTTATCTCCCATACCCGAAGAGCTTTTACAAGCTAAGCTATTTTGAATAATATTTTTAAGCCTAAATACTTATAACTAACTAATATAATAATAAAAACTGATGTCGCCGCATCCCGTCTCCTTGCAAAACAGTTCGCCAGGTATTTAGGAGCTGCTGATATAAACAATAAACATTATTAAATACTCCATTTCTTACTGTCTTCGTCGATCGGTTCCTCTTTGACCACAAATTCTTGTTTCACCTTCAGCGGCTTGTTTCTAAAGAATCCTCCTAAAAATTATGCATGCTGTCATCACACTTTTTATTACAAATATTGCTTTGTAACCCGTTTTCTATAACTAAAAGGCATTACTTTTCTCTACAAAAAAGCATTGTGTAACTCATCTAACAATAAAACTTTTGAGATCATTCATCTAACAAGTCATTATGAATGATTGATTTTTAGGGTTCCGTACCCAAAGGGTGAAAACGGGGGCCCATTACTAAGCCTCCGCTGTCTGTCCGTTTGCAGGCTAAAGCCCGCATGGGATACATCTCATGAAGCGTAAAAAGTAAATGAAATTTTTAAAGCACATCTCTTGTCACTATAACAACAAATAATAAAAATAAAATAAAGAAAATTTTAGTTATTTATTTCAATTAAAAGTATACTGTTTTTTATTTTTCTTTTTTTGCAAAGTAGTTATGTACGATTGTATGGAACCCTCCGTGTGCGAGTCGACTTTATCATTTTTAATCACTAGATTTTTAAAATAAAAATAAGTCTGTCTGTTACCTTTTCACGCCTTTTTAGGGTTCTGTACCCAAAGGGTAAAAATGGGACCCTATTACTAAGACTTCGCTGTCCGTCTGTCACCAGGCTGTATCTCATGAACCGTGATAGTTAGACAGTTGAAATTTTCACAGATGATGTATTTCTGTTGCCGCTATAACAACAAATAATCTAAAATCTAAAAAACAGAATAAAATAAATATTTAAGGGGGCTCCCATACAACAAACGTGATTTTTTTGCCGTTTTTATAGATAATGGTACGGAACCTTTCGTGCGCGAGTCCGACTCGCACTTGGCCGGTTTTATTTAGCTCTGGACGGATCTAAATGAAATTTGGCAGGGAACGAGATGGTATCCCAGGGACCGACATAGGCTACTTTTAGAGCGAGTACGAAACCGCGGACTGGAGCTAGTACTTTTTATTTAAAAAAAAAATATAAGTAAATAAGACATTTTATCTAGGGCTGAATGTTACTTCTTCACTTCTCAGTAGCATCACTCACTCAACATAGAAATAGGATCATTGGTCAGTATTATAGTTGCAAAATGATTTCCAATTATCTTCTTTGGAAAGGTAAGTCTTTGACCTGAGTACATTGATAAAGCAAAAAAAAATGTAATAAATCATAGCTAAAATTATGCTTTCCAAATTTGTGCTAGAGGAAACCTCACTAATCACAAAACTACCTATAATTTAACATTCTAAACACTAATTTTAAGCCTACCTTCGTCCATAGGCAGTTTAATAGGCGCGTCTCGCTCGCGCACTCGCTTAAAGTCATAGCTCTCTCCCATTTCCTCATTGTCCTCCCCTAGGACATATTTGATCTTCTGTTCTTCTAGCTCCTTGTCTATCTAAAACATTTATTTTTGGTACCTAAGTATTAATTTATACCAGAACATTGGAGGTCTGTACAGGAGTGGGACACATCAGGCTAAATGTAAAACTCAATGCTACCTGGCATGACTACAACTTTTTTTAGAATTGTACCAGTAATTTTTGAGCAAACCCCAAACAAAAATGTACTTCCTTCTATGTTCATGCTATCATATTAGTTAATTCAATACTTTCTGTGGACAATGGTACCTACTAGGACAGCACTAAGGTGGTATGGTGCTGTCCCTGCGTACTCTTCAGGGGCAGATCCGGTGGTTGGCAGACTAACAGTGAAATACAAATTATACCTCCCTCCCTTCACATTCCAGGCTCAAAAATCTCCTATTGCCCTTGAGCGCCAGCCTGGCCTTGAATTGTGCGATTTGCGCCTGGCCCCAGGAAAATGAGGTTTGGTTGTTTTGATTTGCCAATTGATAAAAAAAAGGTATTACCTTGACAACATCTTTGACCCTGATTGTCGGCCTCAGAAGGTGAGCTGCTGAATCACTAGCATCCCGGCTGTAGGCTGCGCGGCTAGAATGTCTCTCCACACGCCCCATACCTAAGGTTGAGAATACTAACTCAATTATCAAAATAATAATCAGTTAAGGTAGCAATTTGAATTTTAATTAAGATTTATTTTCAGGTCTTACTAGAATTAACATTTAAATTAATTTACTATACGCATAATCAACCCTGTTTTCCACAAAATCAAATCACTACATAGTCAGGAAAAAGCAGTCAAATTAAATACAAGGAGGTTAAGTTAATGGGATCATTCTCCATGATGTGGTCTCAGGGTACATACAGGTGGTGTTTTCGCACCACATGCTTGGGTAATGTCTGAGTGTGGAGATAACGATAAACTAACCTTCAGAGAAAACTCCAGAGGATTTGATGACATTGGGTCCATTCTTAATCCGTTTATTGTTCCTGTCCCGATGACGGTGCCGGTCATCTTTCGTTGAATCCTGACTGCTCGTATTTGCTTGCCTGGAGTAACATTTCAGATAAAACGAAAAGTTTCATAAGTGCACCAAGATAAGAGTGAAGTATTTGAAAAGCGCAAAATTTGCTTTATTTACCATTACCATTATAATTAGGTACTGGAACTACGACTACAGGAGTTAAAGATTATGGTAGATAATAATCTCACCCCTTGCTTTTATTCCTCGAAACATTAAGATTAGGGATAAAAACTTTTTTTTGCTTTACACCCCCTAATGAGAGGTCTCGGGGTGGTTTGAACGAAGGCAAGCGCTGTGCTGGATTTGTGCCATTAGCCTTGGAAGTTTCTTCAGACATTTTAGATAATACAATACAAGTGTTTCTTGTATTAAAACAGAAACAAACAAAAATTGTTTTGGTTTAGTTTGCACAGGTAACCTAAAATAATGACAATGTCAAGTTTAATAAATAATAAAAAAGTTATAATTAGTCTATGGTCTACAATTACTGCGTCGATTTTTTTTGTACGGAAATCACCGGTTCTGGAAAAAGCCATGTTTGCCAAAAGGTGTATCTTTACCTAGTCTGTGGCCTAGCCGTTATTGGATGTCAACGTCACATCACAACATTCACAACATAAAGTTCGTTGAAATTTTGAAAACATATAGTTAATTTTATGAAATTAACTTTTCTCCGTTTTCTTCTCCACAATCAAAGAACTTACGTTACGTTACGACCTCGCTTCATTGTTTAAAATATTTCTGGGACTTGTGCTTTACGAACGTAGTTGTTAGTGGTGCTCAATTCAAGATTTCAACTCAACAAACACTACACCAATAATCATGCCACAATTCGAAATTTTCGGTGATCACCATAATCGTCAAATCGTAAAGAATGTTGCCCGACTACCGCTCTCTAATATAGGTAAATTATCCTAATTCTTGCCTACGTAACTTTTTACTTCTATGGATGTTATTTAACTAGCGCATTTTATTGTACAGAGAATATGGGAAAGACCGTCTCTTCAGGGCCGTACAAGCCTAACGAGCCTATGAAGAAGGGCGGGGAGCCTAAAAAGTCATTCCTTTCCAACACTGGTAAAGCGCTACAGCAAAACACCCCTGGTAGAAAGGTGTTTACTCCCCGGGCAGTCAATGTGGCCTCCATGATCTACAGTGATGACAATGAGGGATTCAATATGGAGGAAATTGAGTTTACCAAGCCTACATACCATAGTGAGTTCAATATAAATTTTTAGAATATCTACCGACCTACCCTCAACAGAAAAATTGATTTCTGATCTCTAGCTGATGTTACTTTTCAGGGTTCCATACCTAAAGGGTGAGAGTCTATTACTAAGCTCTCACCCTGTGGGTATGGCTTACCTCCGCTGTATGTCCATCTGTCCATCTGCAGGAGACACAAAGTATAAAATAAATATTAAAATCTAAAGGGGCTGCCAAACAGAAAATATCATTTTCATTTATTATTTTTGCTCTACTTTTGTCCAGTCTGTATCATTGAACCTTAATAGGTAGACATTTGAAATTTTGACAGGGGTGTAGATCACTATTGCTACTATAACAACAAAGAATAAAAATTTAATGATTATGGGGTCCATACCAAGTTGAGTACCGATCACTGAATACTTGGATGGGTGACCTCATCATGATGGCTTTGTGCTATTTTATAAGTTTTTTGCTGTGGTATGCAACCCTCCATGTGGAAGTTGACTCGCACTTGGCTGGTTTTATTGTTGCTTTGTAAAATTCAAACAGTATTCCTTTCCTGTCCAAGAAATCTCTCATGTTATCAAGTATGTATTTCTTGCAGATACATATTACAAGGAACTTATTGACATGATGCTGCCAGAACCAGCTTTGCAACATGAGCAGTGTCCCCCTACACCACCACCAATGAACAAACAGTACAGCTTGGAGGATGTGCCGTCTGATGATGATGATTTCTTCAAAGGTTTGCCACATCTTGTCATAGTTATTTGTGTAATTATTCATATCAATTGAAGACCTACAAAGTGTGGGCACTGTGATGTGGCTTATTCTTTGATGCCAGTGAAAATTATCATTCCACCTATCTGCATATCTGGAACACCTTAACCGCTTATCTGGAACACTAGCAAATCTGGTTTAAAAATCCAATCGGCGACATCTGGCCATGTTTAGAAGTATTAAGTGTGTTAATGGTTGCTATGCGACACATAGGTATATTTATATATATATATCGACTAACTCGGATACGTAGATTACGAAAATATGCGTTGCTATGCGTTAATGGTAAGCTCACTATGAAGTTACAGTTTTATTAAGATAATATACCCAGTCTCCTACAGCAGCAGGTTGGAATAGGCTACTCGACTACTACTGGCAAATAATTCTAACGTATTAGTTAAAAAACTAATTTTAAAGTTTGAAAATAATAATGGCGCGCCAAAACGATAATCTGTCATGACTTCATGACTATGACATCACATTACAAATTACTATACAATAACAACACGCACTGTAATCTGTGGCAGGTGTGACGTCACCAGCGCGATGCAACCACGAAGCTTATTATCCTGTCACATAACCTACATAAGCTTCTCAGATGCAACCAAACACAAAGCGTTTTCGGTCACGTGATCATATACCAAATAAAACCGGCCAAGTGCGAGTCGGACTCGCGCACAAAGGGATTATCTATAAAAACGGCAAAAAAATCACGTTTGTTGTATTGGAGCCCCCCTAAATATTTATTTTATTCTATTTTTTAGTATTTGTTGTTATAGCGGCAACAGAAATACATTATCTGTGAAAATTTCAACTGTCTAACTATCACGGTTCATGAGATACAGCCTGGTGACAGACGGACAGCGAAGTCTTTGTATTAGGGTTCCGTTTTTAGCCTTTGGGTACGGAACCCTAAAAATGTGTAATTACCCGACTCCTTTTAATCCCGTTTTTTACCTAAAATAGGCATATTTTAAATAAAAATCACCAGATTAGTGATTACGCTTTGTTACTGACTAGGATGAAAACAATTTGCAACTTATTTTCAATGTAGTCAAATAGTACTTACTACTTATATCTTTTTTACTTTATATACAATAGTTAATACTAGATTATAATAATATTACCGTGGTTAAGACGCGAACCTAGCCTCTTTGCTTATCAAACTAGGGCTAGATCTCGGTACACACGGGATTCCCGTGGTTAAAAGCTCGAATTAAAACGATTAGAAAAAAACATGAAATTGCACTGTTTTGCACAGAATTGGTCGAGATCTTAGGGACTATTGAAATAACTTTTTTCATAAGTTGTGTAGTTTTCTTGTAAATAAGCAAAATCTCAATTTTTGCACTTGCGCCGTTCCAGAAACGCTCGCTCCGTCCCGCCCCTATGATCGCGAAATCCTATGCCTATCCTTTTTACAAAATTGCGCGCATTACGCCCTTTTAATAAAAATATATTACTTATTTTTGCCTTTTGATGATTATCCAAGTGGTGAGGGCACAGAATAGATTCAATGGCCAGTAATATCTCATGGTTCTAAAAGGAAACTCAATTTATAGACATTTTACATTTATTTACACAAATTACGTACATACAATAACAACATAATTTCATTTGTCATCTTTGTGAAAATCTTGATGTGTTGGGCCCATGGAACGATGAATGTATGCCAGTAGTATTAGGAGAGAGAAAAAGACTGACTGATATAATGCAAAGTCAAGTCCTAATCTCCACCCGACACATCTGACAAGTTTTCTCTGCACACTCTTCATTTTGCTGTAAAAAATTGTAAAATCTAATAATTTTGGACATCATAATTGTAGCACAACTGGTTAGAATCTATTCTGTGCAATCTTTGTTTTGAGATTAAAATATTACTTTTCTTTACAGATTTTTTAGATGATGACATTGATTTTCAAAGACATTCTGACTTGGATCTACCTGATTTGTGGTAATGGAAGACAAGATGGTGATGAATCAAACCCAGTGATGATAGTAATAGTTACATTAATTTTTGATAATTCAGTTTAGCTAAATAAATATACTTTTTCAATTTATTGGTTAAATATTTTTCTAACTCCCTGACACAGTAGGTACAAAATACTAAATGAACAATAAAGTGAACTGTTTTTTTGCATAAGAGATCTGTAAGATTGGAATGCAAGACCACACAATATCAGTCATATTTACACAAGTAATACAATATCCTTCTTAGGGACCTCAAAACTAACACTCTTTACGTCAAGTACTTCTTTCCTAGAAACTGCACCTTCTTTTCAAAAGCTGGCAATGTAATGACTGTGTTTTCCTTGTAGAATGGATTGAGCATTAGCTTTATGTAGGACTCGTAAACATCGGTGAAGAAATTCTTTATGCCATCTTCATTCCTAGAATCATGGACCATTATGAAACGCATCTGAAAAAGATAGTTTCATTTTGAATGGCTATTGTACACAAATGATGCTATCAAGATTTACATTATCAGCTCAAGTTGCCTTGAGTTTAAAATAATAGTGTCCTTTCTATAGCTTTAAGCAAATTCAAATAGGAAAATACAATTTTAAGTCGGATATTAAGATGTCTGAGAGCGAGCTGTGTAACATGTTAAATTGATAACCTAAAATATATAATTAGATCAATAGCTAAATAATTTCATAACTCACCTGACTAGCAGTGACAAATGCAGAGACAAACCACTGATTGAACTTGTCCACTGACTTCAGATATGTGTTGGTAACCTTCCACATGTGTTCATCCACTAGATCCAGTGCAGCATGAGCTATAAACTGATTCAAGTGTCTGTTATCTTCTTTCTGAAATCAAATCATATAATATAAAATATTATCGATTTGCACCCTTCACAGACCACTTAGTACTCTTTTGAACATTGAATCTAACCTAAATGCAATGGGATGTAAACTACTTGAAACAATTGTGGTGTGTTCAACCATGCTTCAATTTCCAACAAGAACTTGGTAACAGTAGAAAATGTTGAAATAGTAACAATCAATAGGTATTATGTTATAACTGTAAACGATAACGGTAGTTCCACGAAAATGTGCTTACGTTACGTTTTATCCATTCGCTCACATACCTACGCGTTGTAATCGCAAGTGACACTCCCACGAATCTATTCAGAACGGGCTTGAGGGCTGCGCAATATAGCTAATTGGGTCAGTAGGTCAACTGTCTCGAGCAAGCCAACTCTACAAGCCTACGAGTACGAATTAAGTATAGTTAGTTTAAATGAGGGGCGGCTGAGTAGGTAGGTAGGTACATGAGTGAAAATGAGGTCACCGCAGCACATACCTTGACTTCCTTTGTTACAGGCACGAAATCCATCTCGAATATCGGATTGTCAGAATGTCCGACGATGACAAAGTAATACGTTCCAGCAGCCATTGTATAAATCAATAAAACTGATTAATGCAGTGAAAATTTCTTGCTCCGCAGCAAATTCAACGTGCGCGTTCGCCCGCCGCCTCACCTCGCCTTTTTTGGAAAATGAATCAATGTTGCCATTCATTACCTGCCTGCCATAGAGACATGGAGTGTTGCCAATGAATTTTTTAGGCTTTGGCCGGCAATACACGTCGGTTTTTTTTGTCTGACTGTCGGATGACATTGTCTATGAATGATGATCAGACTATCTAAAACGGAAGGTATTCGTATGAAAGAAGAAATTAGGGGTCGGAAGGTTTAGATTTTTATTGTTAATCCGGTTCTCTGAAGGCGCAGTTTACATACTTCTGCATACTATTTTTTTTTTTTTTTTAAAAGAATGGCAATTTTTTTCCTCTTTTGTGTTCTAAGGAAATTTGCCAACTTCAAGTACGTACTAAGTAGTTCACGATCAAAAAACAAGCATAAAAACAAAATTAAGACTAACTCGTCAGGGTTTTATCAGTAATAATTATAAATATACAAAACGACTATAATACACATGAATAAATAAAAGGCACTACATCACACGCTACAGCTTAAAATTAATACCTACGTTCGATTTTTTGTTTAGATAGGCACGCAGTGTTGCCAGATCTACTGATTTAGCAGTAGAACTATCTGAATTTTGAAGTCTTTTGATTTATTTCTTACTAGCGGCCCGCCCCGGCTTCACACGGGTAGATAGAGTTTTAACAAAAAAAAATTTTTAACACACACTTGGCAAACTTTCCATGCTTAGAACACTCGATCAAGTCTGCTTTTGACGAAATAAATAGTCAAAATCATCCGAATGGGAGCTATGATGCCGCAACAACCCACAGATAGATACACACACAGACATAGATCTACTGGCAAAACTTATAA
Source organism: Eupithecia exiguata (assembly GCA_947086465.1). Taxonomy (NCBI): domain Eukaryota; kingdom Metazoa; phylum Arthropoda; class Insecta; order Lepidoptera; family Geometridae; genus Eupithecia; species Eupithecia exiguata. The sequence goes on from OX352246.1 coordinate 5,907,558, forward strand.
CAACCCTAAGAAACGTACTATACTAAATAAAAAACCTTAGAATTATAACAACCCTTTTTATGTCGGGGCCGAATAAAAAAAAAATATCATAAAAATATACTTTAGCGCTTGTAAACGTTGAGTAAACGTTTTCTTGAGTGGAGACCGCGACTCGGCAAACGTAGTGTAGGACGCCCTCCGACCGGTAGGATGACGATTTGCGAAAGACTGCTGGCAGATGCTTGATGCGGCAAGCTGAAGACAGGGGGCTATGGCGCTCATTAAGGGAGGCCTATGTCCAGCTGTGGACTAATATAGACTGATGATGATGACTTTAGATATTATTATTCCTTTTTTTTTTGTTTTATTGTGTTGGATTCTAATGGTGAATCAATTTTTCCTCCCTCTGGACAACATCCACCGGCAGTCATGTCATGCGTCAATGGTAATACATGAACTTGTGGTTCCTCCACAAGTTATGCCGATGAGACCAAAATACTTTAACTTCTTTATTTATGGCACCGTTTGCTTTTCTCCTCTGCCGTGTCATTGCCAAGGAGTGCTAAAAACTTCAAAAATATGATCGGTGTGGAACGTAAAACGTAAAAATATGGTCGGTCGGATCGGTATGGAACGACTAAAATACTGATATTTCTAGCTTATTGTCTAGTTGGTAACATTCTTCTCAAACGTACATGACGCACTGCGCCAAATCGTCAACCAAGGCTATTTTAACGTACTACGTTTGTCTATGGAATAGAAAGTCCTGTGGTCTGGCCATGGAAGTTCCATGGGTCTGGCAGCCCCGAAATCTCTTGGCTGTGATTGGTTCATTAGCTTTATCCATTTCCGGTTCAAACGTAGATGGAGTATGAAAGAGGAAACCATTCGCATGTTCTTTCTGTAGGGGCTCAGGGCGGCGGCGGGAAAATTGTGGATAGAATTTCAAGTTTTATTTTAACAATTTTACATTTAAGTCCAAAAACAGCTGTAATCCGCTTAAAACAAATTATCATCAATCAGATATTCCATGATGAGTAATATGATATTAACAATAACCTTATTATTTTATCAACTTGACATCTAACTAGCTCTGTAGGGTACTTTTCCATTCATTACTAAAATAATTACCTACCGTTTTTCTAAATCTAGATTCATGGTCAACGCCAGTCGAAAAACTTATGATTTGGCGTACAAATACCTGGATGAAGTATGATTCGAAGTGTGAAAACTTAGCTCTACATTTGCATTGTGATCAAATTCTAATAACCTGCGATTTAAAAGTCCTCGAATCCTTGAACATGAACAACAAAATGAAAGGAATATACAAACAAGATATAATGATATTGTTCAGTAGTTTGTCTGGAAACGAAGTAAGTTCCTAGAAAATGCAAAAAATATTTTATTTATTTATTTTGCTCACCCCTTGCTTTGTACTGAATGAAGTAAAAGTAGGTAGACATATTTGTACCAACATATCTACTACATAATTTATGTGAACATTTAATATTTTTATTATTTACGAGTAACACAATGAAAATTGAATATTTACAGATCAGAAAAATTAAATTTCAAATAAAGGGAAATGTGGCTGAATGTCTTCAAAAGCTAGGAGCTTATTTTCCGGTCATGAGCTTTAATGGATCCAAATCCAGTATACCCCCAAAATATCAAAATATAAACAAAGTTTTTCGAAGCTTTTTATCAAAACTAAACAACACGAATGATGGTATGTACGTAGTGGTTAAGGTTCTTTCAGACAACAGCTTTGTAGGTACGAGTATCTATTCTAGTTGCCGAAAGCGGAAGACAGGTTTATGACGATCCAGCAAAATCCAAGAATCCTGGTCAATGGTCATCTTCCATAAGAAATTAAATAAAATCCCTAAAAAATTAGATTTCAGTGGGACTTGAACCCGCAGTAGGTACGTGTGTGCTCTAACCAACTAAGCCACGAAATCTCATCCCGCTAATTTCTCGAAAATCTTTGGGAATTCTTACGGACTATAGCGCCGGTAGCTGCCGCGGTTGCGATGGTGGTCGTCTTCCATGGTTTCGAATATGAGACTTTTAACTGAAAATCATAAATCATATCTGCCCGGCGCCAAACTTTCTATATTGTGACTACAGATATCAATTAGGTAGGATGGATGTACCGGTCTAGAACCAGCTAAGGCAAGCAACAAATTTTCACTTTAACATTTTGTTATTTAGGTTAGATGTGAGATTTGCTTATAGTTTAATATTTATATTAAGCTTTGTTTTATTATAGTTAATATTAGAAAAGAAGAACGCTGAATTCCTTTTGTTTTTTGTTTTTATTACATATTTAAGTCCAAAAACTGGAATGTACCCTATTTTGACCAGCCAGCCCCAGTCGTTGACAAGTTTTGTACCAAAAGTTGACCATTTTCCAAAAGTAGTCTTAGATGTCTAACCTTGAGCGTTAGATCATTAAAAACAGGATAAATTAATGGAATAATTACCTCGTTAGTATATACAGAACAAAAACTAAAAAGAAAACGGCTTTTAATTACTTATAATCAACTTTATTCTTAAGACTCATTGAGATCAATCAAACTAGCATTTTCAGTTTTATTAAATTAGGAACAATTTAATAATTATTTTATTATTATTTTATTTTATTATTATTTTTGTTAATAATATATTGTTGGCGGCCCCATTTTTCTTTGTATTGGGTTTCTCATTTTTAATTTATTGATAATTGTTGAATGTTATATTTACGGCATGTTTCTCTAATTTTATTTCCTGAATTTATTTCTTCGATTGATTTATAAACATCGTCCTCACTATACTGAAAGAATTTCTTCTTTGGTGGCATATTTAATCTAAAACGAACAAAAAACTTGCCTTAAAAAAGCTGGTCAATTACAGGAACAATTTTTATTTCTTACGAAGTCCCAATGTCAAACCACTGGTCAACGAATGGAACCAACGCGATTCAAACCTTAAATACTCAAGCTGTGTCAATTAACATACCAAAGCTGTGAAAAGACAAAAAATAACCAAGAAAAAAAATAATAACCATCGGCCCCAGCCGTTGACCAGTTGGTCAATCATAGGAACATCGAGAAAAATCATGTCCTTTATTTAACCAGTTCAAAAAACTAGAGAAATATAGAAGTTAGACCGAAAATTACTTTGAAATCGTAAATATAAACTTAAAATCATTACAAAAATCAATAATTAGAAAGAAGTTAATTAAAAAACAATCCAAAAACAAATAAAATTGTCTCACCTGTTAAATCCCGCGCACTACTATAATGGCGCCTGAATGAGAAGTGTCAGTGACAAGCGGAAGTAAATCGAAATTGTAAGCTACACTGTTTGTCTCATTCCAACGGCAAGGTGATTAGTTGATTTGTTTTAGATGATTTAACAATTTAGCCAACATAAATAATACCAATAATGGCGGGAAATCTTAATATTTAAACTCAATGCCGCAAGTGGTCAACCACCGGTGTCTGGTCAACTACAGGCTCGACCATCCTACTATGTGATTTTGATTGCTGTATTACAAGTACAAGCTGTACTAGGTCATTCGTTCATTTTAGAGCGAAACAAAAACTTAATGCCCATATTTTTAACATGATTATAATGACCTAGTTTAGTTTTGTTTCTGCATGAATTCTATACTAATATTAAAAAGAGGTAAACTTTGTGAGTTTGTGAGGTTGTAGGGGGTAATTCCTGGATTTTCTGAACTGATTTTGTAAATTCTTTTATCAATAGAAAGCCTTGTAATTTGTGAGTGTCATAAATGAATAAATATATGAATGAACAATTATTGCACTTAAAACATAACTAAAATAATCCTTATATCTAAATTTTGAAACATGACCAGTGCAATAGGTGGCCTTAACACTGAAAGCGATTTCTTCCAGGCAACCTAGACCTAGTCAAGTCATAGGCTATACATAATTATATTAACCCCAAAAATGGGATACATAAAAAGTGCGGGCGAAGCCGCAGGCAGCAGATAGTTATTAATATGTTCTAACTTTTTTGTTATTAAATAAATACCTATATAAACTTCGACTTCACATGTCTTCACTAAGATAGGCTGGCATGTTCTGTTTAAAACGGGTGCAGTTTATCCTACATTTCAAAATGGTATACGTATAGATAAGGTACCAAAAATGTACTATCACTTTTCATCCTTGAAGATTATAGTTTTACAAGCCTCAGAAGCAGGAGGAACAGTAGTCTGAACTAATGGGTAAGATTTGAGGGTCTGAAGCAGGTCAGAGTAAAGAAACCAATCATTTGAGGAATCTGGTATACATTTACTCTTAAACAGCGATAGAATCACTGAATCAGGATATTTACAAGCAAACATTAACAACCACCATGTAAAACCATGAAACACAACAGAATAATCAATTAGATGGTTTTTATACAAATTGACCAATACTTTTCCAAAGTAATATTGAGTGACGGACGGTTTTGCTTTTCTAATCGTTCGAAGGGTATCTATGCTCTGTGATCAAGGAGTTATGCTAATAATAGTATTAATCTTCAAGGATGAAAAGTGATAGTGTTTTTCTGACATTTGTTCTAAAATCAAAAAAAGTTCCACATCTAAGCATCTCTACTTGTCTTAGTCTTACTCAAATCAAATAAACATCAAAGTGACATAAGATTTCCTTTACACAGTTTAGTTTAGACCTTACAGGCAGGACTCTTGAATACGTCACAACTTGAAAAAGTAGGAAATAATAATGTGATCACTTTGTCTTTTTTTTTCACTTCAATCTTTCTAGGAAAGTAAAGAATAATAAAACTTTATTAGTAAAGAAGCGAAAGAGAAAACTTTACCTTGTTAGATTGTTAGTTTTCGAGTTGGAGCAAAACTCGTCCCAAGCTTTTTATCCCCCAGATAATCTGATATTTTGTAAACATTTTTACAAAGGATATGTTTCTAAGTTTTTTATTTATTATAGTACTCTGGGTAATTTCTAAGAAATTAATAAATCCCAAAAATTTACGATCTCGACGGGATTCGAACCCGCACCTTCCCCTTCAGCGCAGGGTTGCTCTTTTTCCAACTAAGCTACGTGATCTTATCTAGTCGACCCGTAAATCTTTGGGAGTTCTTTCGGCACTTACGCCGTCAGCGCCACCTACAGAGGAAACAATGAAGTTATCCAATTCTGCTCAAAGACCAAATTTACATTTAGTTCTTTGACGAGAGGTTTTGCCGTTGCTTGATTCTAAGTTTTTTATTTATTATAGTACTCTGGGTAATTTCTAAGAAATTAATAAATCCCAAAAATTTACGATCTCGACGGGATTCGAACCCGCACCTTCCCCTTCAGCGCAGGGTTGCTCTTTTTCCAACTAAGCTACGTGATCTTATCTAGTCGACCCGTAAATCTTTGGGAGTTCTTTCGGCACTTACGCCGTCAGCGCCACCTACAGAGGAAACAATGAAGTTATCCAATTCTGCTCAAAGACCAAATTTACATTTAGTTCTTTGACGAGAGGTTTTGCCGTTGCTTGATTCTAAGTTTTTTATTTATTATAGTACTCTGGGTAATTTCTAAGAAATTAATAAATCCCAAAAATTTACGATCTCGACGGGATTCGAACGCCGCTGACGGCGTAAGTGCCGAAAGAACTCCCACAGATTTACGGGTCGACTAGATAAGATCACGTAGCTTAGTTGGAAAAAGAGCAACCCTGCGCTGAAGGGGAAGGTGCGGGTTCGAATCCCGTCGAGATCGTAAATTTTTGGGATTTATTAATTTCTTAGAAATTACCCAGAGTACTATAATAAATAAAAAACTTAGAATCAAGCAACGGCAAAACCTCTCGTCAAAGAACTAAATGTAAATTTGGTCTTTGAGCAGAATTGGATAACTTCATTGTTTCCTCTGTAGGTGGCGCTGACGGCGTAAGTGCCGAAAGAACTCCCAAAGATTTACGGGTCGACTAGATAAGATCACGTAGCTTAGTTGGAAAAAGAGCAACCCTGCGCTGAAGGGGAAGGTGCGGGTTCGAATCCCGTCGAGATCGTAAATTTTTGGGATTTATTAATTTCTTAGAAAAGGATATGTTTGACAATTTGTTTCAATTTATTAATTAAAAATTTTATTAACTCACTTGGAATTTTGTTGTAGGAGCGTATTTTCTAGGTCGTCATGAACCCACCTATTTTTCGCTTTCGGCTTGACGTAGAGTTTCGGGACACCTTGCATTGAAGGAATGTATTCTAAGTATACGACCGATGTGGCGCGGTGGGCGAAGGTCTGCCTGCGACGCAGGAGGTTGCGGGTTCGATTCCCGCCTCGGGACAAATGTGTGTACGATCTGCAGACATTTGTTCAGGGTGTTCTGGTCGTTTTCTATGTATAGGTAATAAAAAAAAAAATCTATCTATGTATTGTATTATATTATGTATATCAGTTATCTAGTACCCATAACACAAGCTCTGCTTAGCTTGGGGCTAGATAATGCTGTGTGAATTATCCAGCATTATTTATTTATTTATTATTTATTTTATAATAAAAAATATGTATCTATGTATTGTATTATGTATATCATATCTAGTACCCATAACACAAGCTCTGCTTAGCTTGGGGCTAGATAATGCTGTGTGAATTGTCCAGCATTATTTATTATTTATTTATTATTTATAAATCTATATCAATTGTTTCAGATTTTATGAACCTTCCATTACCAACAGAATACAGCAGTTTCATAAAACTGTGCTTATTAGATCCATCCTTTCCTCATGTAGTGGATGAAACTGAAAAAGCTCTTAAAAGTGTATTCAAAAAATAAAATTGGTCTGAATATTATCAAACTTCTCATGCTACATTTGGATTGCGTGGTCCCAGTGTGTCTCTACTACTTCGATCAAAAATAAGTAGTTCGCGGCCTCCCCCGTAGATTCCTAGAGCCTTACAAAAATGTCAATCAAAATTGTCTACGTTTTGTTTTGACGCAGACAGTTTGCGCAGAGCCTGACAAGTTTTTTCCATACGGAACAAGAGATTGGTGGAGTCGAATTCATTTTATTTTATTTTGTAAGTAGGTAGGTACCTACCTGAGAATTATATACCTACCTACTCAGTTTATTTTCTATAAGGATTAATTAACAGAATTCAGGTAAAGATAACGAATCATTTATTGATGAAACTATAAATTGGTGTCTCAACAGTAGGTATTTATACAAAAGGGTCATTTCAGACATACAACAATTTAAAGTTAAAATACAATTTCAGGCAGGCACTCTAGATTAAAAAGATCTGGTTCCTGTCTGCGGCTTTGCACGAGTTTTTTTTACGGGACAAAAAATAAACGTTTTATAAATTCATACTTCTGGTAGAAAAACTAGGTTCTTACCTACCTAGGTAAGAACCTAGTCTTTCTTTTATTAGAGAGTCTACGCAAATGAAATTTTAGGGCGGGCCAACTAGTTATTTTAAAAATCATCAACTAGTAATATTAAACTTATTTTTATGAAAAATATATTAATACATACTAAAAATGAAAAAAAAAATTTAGAAGAAATAGCCTCTCCATTTATCAATTTAGAACAAAATTAATATTTTAACATAGGCAAACCAAACAACAATATTTTATGCTGATTTCACAAGTATATGACTCACATCTCAATATACGGGTAAGAAATATATATAAACTTACTGAAAATAAGAAATTCCATCCTTTTTCAGCACTTTGGACGAGTGATTCTTGCATTTTTTGTACGAGCACTTACCCATGCTTTTTGTCTGAACGCTAAAATGACACTAGTTGAAAAGCTTCCCTAACATGTCAAAATGTTTCTCTTTTGCTACTGAAGGTTTTGGCGTGCGCATTGTGAATCTAAGGGGGGCCGGCAAAGCCGGACATTTTTGATCGATGCTCTACTACTATCTTGTTGCTGCAGGCAGGGCGCAGACAGGGATGTTAAGCCATGGACAAGGAGTGTTGTTGTTCATCAATGAAATGTCAATGTCATGCATGTCGTTATTGTCGATTGCCGAGTTTGAATTCGAATGTAATGAAAACAAAAATCGTTTGGATTAGTGGTTTTGGCGAAATAATAGTTCGTGATTTCTGTATTCTAAATAATAATAAAGCTTCTTATTTATGTAAAAGACTTCATTATAATTTATAGATATGATTCCGCAGAGGTATGCTCCTTCACAGTCGGGTGTTGTTAGGAAATCAAGGTATGTTCACATTTTTTTGTCGAGGATGAATTGATAAAATAGACTAAACTTAGTACCAAATAAAATGCTAAAATACAACAGAAAACATTTACTAAACTGTTATATAAACGACCAATCTCTTTAATATCACCTAAATACGATGCCTTAAGTTTTGACTTATTTAAAATAGCATATCACATCACTCATGGTTTTGTAAACCCAGGCTAGCCGATGCCAGACCGTCTATGCTGCCGAAGCCGCGTCGCCCGGGCTCAACGGACCGTCTCTCGGTAGAGGCACGCCGGCCTAGTACCACAGGCCACCGCTCAAGCAGTGCTGAACCTTCCAGGAGCACCTTTGGTGGTGGCAGAGATGCCTCGGCCACTAAGTTACCTAAGAATGGGGTATGTTCTACTTATGAAGCTTCAATTGTATAACAATGATGAAGATTAATGACTTATGTAGGAAAGAACAGAGTGCTGAGATGAAGGCTGACTGAAGTGTAATTGAGCAAGAAATCAAGTTGTGTAAACTGTTGTGAAAATTATGATATTTCCTTCATTAGTTTTGTAATTTCATTCTATATTACAACAGATATCTTAAAGCGATCTTGAAGATATAAAATTTATGTATAAGATATGGTTTATATTTGTACTAATAAGAATACCTACTTGAACAATAAGGTAATGTGATTGTTGTGTGGTGTGTTTGCATGTATTTGTGATGAATAAACTTAACTTACTTTAATACAATTTACAGAGATCTCGCTCCCAGCAAGGGGTTGGCCAGTCCTCTATTACTCCTCTGAGGTCCAGCCAATACTCTTCCCGGCCTACTACCACTCCTCAGGTACTAAATGTTCTTCAATTCTCTATTTATTTATAGGAAAATTAGCAGCATATACATTCTTATCAGAACAAGAATATGAAAACAGGGCTATTTTAAAGTTATTTTGGTACATACAGCATGTATGGATGCTGTCTCAAGCCCAAAAATACCTTTGCTAGCTAATCTCTTAACAGAATGCTCAAAAAGCAGACTTGAAGTGGCTATCAACAAAACACATGTTCTTGGCTTGATTTGAAATACCTGTATTTTATAATATTACAATGATCAAGATTTAAAGGTACATACAGTGGTGGTCACATAATTAAAGACACTGGAAGCATATTGAAATAACTAAGCTATTCCTCTGTATACATTTTATCAGACTGCCATTGTAACTTGCTGCACAATTAATTTTTATTTGTGTTGGTATTGTGTAATGTTAAAACAAAACATTTAAAACAAAACTTGCCTTTTATTCGATAAAACTTAAATGTAAGCAGTGTAAATAAAAGATAAGATTAGTAAGATCTGGCCATATAATTAAAGACACTTTATTTCGTGACAAGAAATTTAAAAAAATGAGTTATCATTGAAATTATCTTAGTACGTAAGATTTCTAACACTTTTTTATGAAGCATTACGATGCGTATCAAACTTGGTCGCGTGTCCTTTTGCAGTAATAACAGCAGGACATCTCTTAGACATGGAAGCGATCAATTTTGTACATGCTTGTACCGGAATTTGTTCCCAGGCTTCTGTAAAAGCTGTGTAAAGTTGATCGACGTTTGATGTACGCTTTGCCGCCACTGTCTTCTTCACCTGGTACCACAAGTTTTCGATTGGATTTAAATCCGGACTGTACGGGGGCCAATCCAAAACTGTCACAAACTGGTTCCTTAAGAAATCTTTTACTACTTTTGCGGTGTGTTTCGGATCATTATCCTGTTAAAAAGTCCAAATGACCGGTAAATTTTGCTCAGCATAGGGCAGCATGGTTTCTTCTAAAATATTTGTGTACTGGTATTTATCCATATTGCCTTTTATCTTCCTGACGGGTCCGACACCAAGTCCTGAAAAACAGCCCCTCACTTTGATATTTCCCCCTCCATGTTTCACTACTTTCTTGGTGTACTTCGGATCCATTTCTTTGTTCGGGGGGCGTCTAACATATTGTTTTCCGTCAGAATTAATCATATTAATTTTTGTTTCATCCGAAAAAAGCACATTTTTCCACTCTCGTTCAGTCCAGTGTGCATATTTTTTAGCAAACGCTAACCTTGCCTTAACATTTTGCTTTTTCAAAAGTGGCACCTTCCGAGACACTCTTCCGTACAAGTTTGCCTCACATAGTCTCGGTCTAATTGTGCTCGCAGAGACACCCGTCTACCCTCCTGCCCCATATATTTCCGAGCGTATCAGTTCTGATCCTTTGAATGGTTCCTTTTTTGCCAACAACACCATCCTAGAGTCTTCCCGCGGAGTAGTTTTTGTAGGTCTCGGTTTTCTGGGTACGTTTTCGGTCGTATTGAACTTCTTGAATTGCTTTATAGCATTCATAACCATGTCCCTAGAATAGCTCAAATGGTTTGCGATTTTTCTGTATGACCAACCTTTGCTATGAAAGTTCAAGATTATCTTTCTAGTGGACGAATCGCAACTCTTGTTTTTTCCCATATCGATTGGTATAAAACGTATTGATTTGAATAAAAAAAGTAAAATATTGTGATGAATGTCGAAGTTTCACGCAAATACGCGGCAAAACAATGTAAAACCAAATGTAGTTCTTTTTTCTCTTATTAAATTCAGAACACAGCGTTCACTGTCTTTAATTAGCTGGCCAGGTACAATTACGTTAAAAAAGTTTGTATTTGATTCGGATAGCGAGTAGTGTCTAAACTACTAAGCAACACAACTTTTTTTGCCCCCCATTTTAAGAATACAAAGTCATGTATGATTTAGTAACAATAACATTATATTTAAAACCTACTTTGGATAATTATAGTGCCAAAATCAAGTTTATTGTGATCAAGTAGGGGGTGTCTCTAATTACGTGTCCACCACTGTATGTATAAGACTTCATAAAATTTAATACGAAAATATGTTTACAGAGAACACCTTCACAAGAACGTAGAAGCCGCAGTTGGCAGATATGTCTGGACAGAGCTTTGGCTTTTCTCACTATAAAAGATGAAAGGTAATTTACTCCTTAAGTCCAGGGTATCAATAAAAATAAAACACATTGTTGTGATTTAGACATGTATTGCAGAATAGTCTCAAAGGAGACTAGCCTGGTACTCGCCTAATATTATAGTGCCCTAGTGTGTGCTAGCACAGGTGCACTCTATTCCCTCACATAATCGGATGAGAGGGCAGACTGACACAACTGGGGAGAGGTCAGGCGCAAGACCAACCGCTTAATGCTTTCCAAGGCAAGTGTTTATCTGCATCCCCAAATTCCAACTCCAGGCTATTACCGTGAATTAAATAATTAATAAATAGTATTGGACAATAGAGTATGTGCATAGTTTTTTTTAATCGATTATTTGTAAAGCTCTGCCCTTTTTCTGTGACGTCACTGAACAGTTTTTCAACTCCAAACCATCATGTTTGTTGTGTCCATCAAGCACATATCCAGGTTGTGCCTAATAAATAATTTACTTTCTTTCAAAAAAGATATCCTGTTAATAGCTTCATGCCAATATGGTGAACAGTGGTGAACAACACATCTAGAAATTTTTCGAGCGAGTCTTAAAATATCTATGTAAATAAATATGTATGTATGTTAATTTAAGTTCCTACCCTGACTCGCACTAGGGCCGCCACTTATTTTAAAAACCCGAAGGAAAGTTTGTGATACCTTTCAAGCTCTTTTTAATGCTTCTGTAATAATTTTCTTTTGTATAGTTTAGACACAGATGCGAAAACAGAGTTAAGTGACTACCAAGATTAACTTCGCATCTCTAGTATTGCAGCTTCGCTACGTGAATTGTTCAGCATTATTTATTTATGTTATGCATGTTTATCTATGTTTACTAAATAGGCTGTAAGAGACCTGAGTGTCACAAGACATGCAATTTTTTTTGTGTTCTATATACATAGTAGTCACAAGACATGCGAAAAATTCTGTGTTATACACATAGTAGTAGATTACTTAGTACTAACTGTCAAATAGTGTGAGGAAAAAAGGCTTATTATTTAATTTATTTATTTATGTATTGTTCTAGACCCACATCTACCGTAGCGTGGCAGCGCGCAGAACTTTCCCGCGTACAAGAGGCGTTGGCGATGCGCGGCTCCAACAACATGTTACTCGTGCGGCCGCTAACCATCACGCGCTTCGTCGACATAGTCGGGGCCCTGCTGACTACTATTACAAAAGACACCAAGCTCAATAGTGATAACTATGTAGCCAAGGTAACACAAATAGTGACACTATTATTTGATTGTTTCGAAAAAACATAACCGACGTAGACTGAATTAAATTTTTACAGTTATTTTATGTTTTGCGGGACATTTACTAATCCCTCGGGGATAATATTTTTATGGAACCAATTCGGGATCATTCTCTATAGAGCGAAATAGTTTTCATAATCGGTCCATAATTGAAGGAGAGTAAAACATCATCACATCATAATTTTCACAATCACTGATCTAACAGCTAGCAATGGGCGTAACAAATTAAATTAGACTCTGATTTTAACTAGATGTCGCTATCGATGTATTCCGGGTTTAAAATTAAAACAACTTCAAAGCCTATTTTCATTATTCAGCAGATTGAAGTCTGTTTATAGTTTTTTAAAACACACCACATTGATAAGAGAGTAGGTAATCTAAACGTGTTTCTTTATGTCCTTAGTTACCGCACATGTCTAAGCGTCTTCTGTACCCAGCTCCGGTGTCCAAGTCCTGGCTGAAGACAGCCAACACGCTCCACGCCTTCCCACAAGCACTCGCGCTTATAGCGTACTTACTGGATCTAGCCAACCATATTGTAAGTACCATAGATCTTATGGAACGGAGTGAGCGAAGCGAACGAAGTTGTCAGTGGCAGCTTGGTTGTATGGTAAAATAGTCACTTATGAGTATGAGTCACTTACGAGCATAACTGTCCAACCGTGTTGGTCCGATTTGCGTGAAATTTGATAGATCTATGAAATTTGCTAGTAACTTGGAGATACCAAATCCGTCGAAGGGTTTTTCAGATAAGGGGGTCCAAAGGGGGGTAAAAGCAAACAGAAAAAACTAATGTACTCGACATTTAAAATAGTTTGTTTTTGTAGCAAAAGATTCTATGAAATCGTAGGTGATGCCAAAAGAATGCACTGACCATGCAACGAAGTGCATTAGTTTTATTATACCTATATTTAAACAAGATCCGTCAAGTGCGAGTGTAACTCGCGCGCCGAGGGTATCGAACATTGCCAATTATATGTTGTAAATTTTTCGACTCTTTTCGAAATATTTCAAAAAGTATTTCAAAAACTGTTTTGAAATATACAAACCAATACCTTTCATTTGATAACCCATTTACCCCCATAGGTCTCTTGAAATTTCAACATCACAAATTTGTACCTAAAATTTCCATTTTTCATTTTATTTCTTGAAAACAGTAATGGCGCACGAAATTTATTATTATTTCTAATTTCAAATTAATAGCTGTAGTAGTTACTGAGATACTCAAGAAAAAGGAGGAAGGACAGAGCGAGACCATAAGAGTTTCGAAACCGATCTCAAACCTTAAAAAAAGGCATGGTACGGTCAATTTTGCCATTAAAAAGTTTGTATAAAAAGAGCAAGTAAATTCTTTTTCCACATAAAGGGATGATTTTATAGTGTTTCAGCCTTTTATTAAAGATTCTTACAGACGGTGAAAGAAAAAAAAAGACTAAGAATCGAATATCAATTTCTAAATGATTTTTATTATTCTCGCCGCACCATTAAGAATCAAAGTTCATTAAGTTAAAAATTCGTTTTATTGACAACTTTTATAGCTGAGTACTGACCGGTATTACCGGGCGTAATATACCATTCGCAAACAGCATGCATGATACGTTACGCCGCCGTGTGTTAAAATCCGCCTCGTCGCTCGTTGCAAGCGACTTCTTTTGCATGCACTGCACGAACTCTCGCTGTGTAACACGTTACGTTACACCTTATAAAGCCGCCGCCCGCGCCGGTCAGTACGTGACGTAGTAGGTGTGACGTAATAGGTCTGAAAAAAAAATCAATTTGACACTTCACCCAAAATATGTGTCGCGTTAAAAATGTATTTTACATAAAGGAGCTAAGGGTTCCAAAGAAAGTCTTCCGGGTCTGTAGTGTCTTTATTTTTAAAAACCACAGTTTTTAAGACAATAATAATAATTTGCAGGAAATGCCAGTAGACGAGCGAATTCTGTATGTTGAAGGGGACGAGTTAAAGTGCCTACAACGGGACTACCTGAACAAATGCTGGAACAGGTATGGAATAGGGTTTTTATACCATATCATAACGCAACAACTGTACGACTTCAGTTATTTCACACTCATAACTGATGTTAGGTAGATCGACTGACAAGTTAATGAAGAAGTTTTGATCTATTTTGTTATTGTTGCTCAACATTTTGTATTATTTTACGGACTTTAATGACTTTATTTTTGGAAAAATGATAATCAATAGATTAAAATAGTATTAATTTTGTTTTTATATTCGGTACTTGCTTCTGTCAGCGGCATTACTCGCGTTTTTTCCGTGATAAAAAGTAAGACAAATTGTGTTGATATTACTGTGATATACTTACTATAATTTGTATACTATTTTCAATATAATTTCATGGAAAAATCATCCAAAATAGATAGCTATCTATTAATTATTCAAATAAATGTAAGCATTAAATAGAAAAAGTATACGATTAATCAAATAAAACATTGATCTGGCTATGTAATTCGCAAAAAATAATGTGGTGTCGCCTTCGATCAAAAATAAGTAGTTCGCGGCCTCCCCCGTAGATACCTAGAGCCTTACCAAAATGTCACTCAAAATTGTCTTCGTTTTGTTTTGACGCAGACAGTTTGCGCAGAGCCTGACAAGTTTTTTCCATACGGAACAAGAGATTGGTGGAGTCGAATTCATTTTATTTTATTTTGTAAGTAGGTAGGTACCTACCTGAGAATTATATACCTACCTACTCAGTTTACTTTCTATAAGGATTAATTAACAGAATTCAGGTAAAGATAGCGAATCATTTATTGATGAAACTATAAATTGGTGTCTCAACAGTAGGTATTTATACAAAAGGGTCATTTCAGACATACAATAATTTAAACTTAAAATACAATTTCAGGCAGGCACTCTAGATTAAAAAGAACTGGTTCCTGTCTGCGGCTTTGCACGAGTTTTTTTTTACGGGACAAAAAATAAACGTTTTATAAATTCATACTTCTGGTAGGTACACAAATACTCGCTTTTTAATACGGTGACTGTTCTTCACTGCAGGTTTCAAGATCCAACGCATCAGTTCGAGGACTTGGACGAGGAATATCTCCAGAGACTGGAGGAGTTGCTTGGGAATGATGAGGAGAAGATAGCAGAACTGAACAAACTTATTAGTAGTAAGTCCTGACGAACGATAATTAGTCGCCTAAATTTATTATCAAGTATTTTATGCTACACCTGTTCGGAAGGTAGCTTATTCCTTTTTAAAACATGAGGCAGAAAGAACGTCGTAATAAAATGCGGGAGGGAAAACTTTATAGAAATCCATTTCTAACAAGCTGACAGAAAACTGTATGGAAATCCGTTTCTAACGTGTTATTTTTTCGCCGGTACCTTTGGTATACGCCCAAATCTTTATGAATTCTCCTATGTACGCGCGAGTGGCTGCGCAGCAAGGGCGTCGTCGCCAGCTGGCGACGGCCCTGACTGTACCTACAATACTTTGTTGGTGTAATTGATAGTAGGTAAGGTCATCTTAAAATGGGTCCTGCTCGGGACTACAGGAAGAAAGAGCGTTTGTACTCGGGAGCGAAGCGAGCTGTCATTTAACATCTATCTTCCTATCTATTCCAGATTACGAAGCCTGCCTTGATGACGAGGCAGAGCAAGCGGCTAAAGCGGAAGAGGCTCGACTATTAGAACGTCACGACGCCCTGCAGACTGCGCTGCGGACAGAACGCTCTGTCCAGCGGCAGATGCGGACGGAGACCGAGATGGAAGGCGTCAGGCAGCAGGATTTACCGCAGGCTATGAAGAACTTGGATGTAGAGATTGACAAAGCCAAGTGAGTATACCTAGGAGTGGTACAGGTGTGGCAATTACAACGTCACGGCGCCATGCTGACTGCGCTGCGCTGCAGAGCGGTCTGCCAGACGCGGGCGCTGACCTTAATTCTAATAGGTGCATCTGTTCTAAAGCAACGATGCCACAAACAGACAAACAAATACATACTTCAAACTTATAAAACCATTAGGCGTTGAATAAAGCGAGTGGGTAGGCCCCCACTCCTTTCCTTCCCATAAATTATATTGATTGGAGGAAGAGCACAATTGAGTGAAGTCCGAAGTTCTGATTTTATATTTCCACTTAAACTGATAACAATACCATATCTGAACTGAACCTAGCGAGTGGGAAAACAACTGGTGTCGCGAAACACAAATCTCTTGCGTCATCCCGATAACCAACATGTGGCTGATCGGCACACATCCCTCATTTTCGTCACGGTTTAAAAAATCTTTCAAATACCTTTGATGTACCTATGTAATATACTAAGGCCTGAGTTTTCAATGAAAATCTGTCAAAAATTCGTCACTTGAGACGTACTTAAATCTGAGATGCGTTTGAGTATT
Source organism: Eupithecia exiguata (assembly GCA_947086465.1). Lineage (NCBI taxonomy): Eukaryota > Metazoa > Arthropoda > Insecta > Lepidoptera > Geometridae > Eupithecia > Eupithecia exiguata. The sequence continues at coordinate 5,924,372 of OX352246.1, forward strand.
CAGGGGTTAGTTCTGTGGTTAATTGGTAAATTTTATAATTGTTAATTCCAGCGCTGAAAACCAACAGTTGAAGATAGAAGTGGAGACGCAGAGTATGTCGGTAGAGGAACGCACGCGACTTCTTGACGAGGTTGACTATGCACTCCGGGTACATGACTCAAAGCGTGCGCTCGTAGACCAGATCGCTAAGGTAAATCTAATTCTCGAGTAGTGATATATGCTTGAGTACCGCTTATGCCATAGAAAAACGTTACAAGCATAGATAGATGACTGAGCTTTAGTACGAAAAATCAAGATGTGTTCTGATTACGGAGAGTTTATAAAAGCATCTGAAGATGAATTTAGAATAGGTTTAGAGACAATACCTATGTGAATTAATTTATTATACAAACAAAAATCTAAATAAATTAAAAAAAAAATATTAAAAAAAATTAAGAAATGAAAAAAGTGAAGTAAAATTTAAATTAGATAAAACTTTTTACTACCTACATAAATTTCAAAGTATATTAATTTTATTTAGTTATACTTTATTATGATTGTACTGATCGCTGTTTGGACGCCTGACTGGTCACAGCGCCGCTGGCGGCCAAGCGACCATTTCCAGCCTACAAGTGCTACTAAGTTATTTATAGAACAGAACAGTTACAAATGCTTTGAAATTATAACTGCACACAACTGCCCCGCCATTACGGTTTGAATCGGCCATAAGCCGTTAACAGCCGGTATCTCATAATCCCGTTGTCATCAGATGGTGCTGAGCAAGGAGACAGAGCTCGCCCTCTGGCAGAAGAAATCTCTAGACAGCTGCGTGGAGTACAAGCAGGGGCTCATTCACCTCTCCGCTCAGTTTCCACACCTCGCCGCGCTCGCCGTCGACGAGAAGTAAGTGAACAATATTGGACATAGATAATGTCCAGTAGTACCAGATGATGCTGTGTATCTACACAGCATGTTCTGGTTCTACATCAGTACACGTGGTACCTACGTCTACTGCTGACATAATCATCAGGATTGGCAGGCAGATTGGCGATCGCAGTGGTGTTGAATAATACACAAAAGGAACCTATCTCCTCTTAGGACAGCCACGGGCACGAGATGGTGGGTCGATTCTTGCGCCGCTCCCGCTAGGAATTATCTGGTCATGCACCATATAGTGTGCTTCCAGCGCCACCTTTAGACAATTGTTTTGACGTGAAACCTCTTTTAAATCGGTTGTACGGGGTCACTTGAAAAAAAAAACTAACGAAAGTATATTTCTCTTTCAATTATTTATTTAGTGCATGAGGGTTTTACCGAACACGGTATGTCGAAAATATGTAGTAACTAGTTTCTGCCCGCGGCTTTGCACGCGTTGTTAGGTATGGTAATTTCTATCCCATATTTAATATCCCTGATTTATGGAGCCTATGTTTTATTCCAAGCCTAGAACTCTCAGATCCGTTCAGTAGTTTTGGCGTGAAGAGGAAACAAACATCCAAACTGTCGCATTTTTTATATTATTGTGATAAATAAATATAAATAAGAAGATCGCTTATTTCTTTGAAAGTAAAGCACCTGCCGCCCTTATTACCATATTATAAAGCCATTATTTGGTAGTGCATATTGCACGATTTCGCTGGCTACTCAACAGTACAATCATCAATGCATTCTCTTGCACGAAGCAAGCCGCAATCCCTCAGAGTCGCGAAAGCGATTAATAAGCGTTGTGTTTATGCAGAGAGCTGATGAGTTCAGAATGCGCACACTCCGTGTCTCGTGCCGTGGAGGCGCTGCGAGCGTGCTGGGGCTCGCTGCAAGACGCGCGCGCCAGCCAAGCGCGCGTCAAGACTGCTCTTGCCAGGAAGCGGGCGCAGCTACTGGTAACTATTTAAATACCATCTATCTACTCAGCCCGTGAGCACCCATTGCTAAGTATAGACCTCTTCTCTATCGGTAGCTTACACTTGTTCTTATTCTATGTGGCCTACGATGGGAACCCTGAAAAACCTAACATAAACGTCTTCCTTTCAACTCGATTGTTGACCCCCAGGACGAAACCAACGCAAAAACCCGCGAGATTAAAGCCTCAATCGAGCGCGAGCAGCAGTCGCTTGAGACGGAAGCTAGCAGAGAGAGCTCCGAGGCAGCAGCCTGGAACGTAGAGCAACAGGAGATCAGACAGCGGATGGAGGCTCTCACGGTGGAGCACAGGAACTACGCCAGGGTCGAACAGGAGCTGAACTATTGGCAGAGGCAGGATCAGTTGTAAGTACTGTCTACAGAGAGATAGCTCCGAGGCAGCATCCTGGAACGTAGAGCTCCAGGAGATCACACAGCGGATGGAGGCACAGGCGGTGGAGCAGAGGAACCACGCCAGGGTCGACCAGGAGCTGGACTATTAGAAGAGGCAGGAGGTCTACTTTGAAAAACTAATGAATTTGACGGATGACGTCGATCGCCTGAAACGAACAACCTTACTACCAAGTTGCTTCGGACGCGTCACCAACTGACACCTTATGTTACGGATCTCTTAAGTTGAACGCACATCTATCGGGGCTACCGTCAGGCATTACCGTCAGTCATCGCATTTCATCATGGCGTTTTACTGAAATGCCGCGCGCTCGGTGCCGATAGGTGCGCGATGCTGCATACTATATTTAATATAAAGATTTAGAAAATTCGATGACTGCAGGGAATGCCGCGTTTGCCGCACTCCCAGGTGCGCGGACCTTAAGAAGAAGATGAATCCGTTCTTTCGATGACTTCGTCCAAAGAACGGATTGGAATTCTTTCGTTTTGTGTTATCCTACGTCATCCGTCAACTTCGTTCGTTTTTCAAAGTAGACCTCCTGGACCCGGCATGAGTAATATCTACAGAGAGAGCTTCGAGGCAACATCCTCAATAACGCAGAATTATTAACATTATTTCATTTCTTTCGACTTACAAATTAAGCCCATGGGCAAGTCAAATTAACTACATATAATGTATGTAAACCAGATAACTCTGTCCACTCTCGAAGAGTTTAAAGGGCGCGAGGGGAACGGGCGACGGGACCTTTTGTCAAGAAAAAACAGTAGGTATCCTAGCCGCGCGGCTAGTGAAATGTGATATCGGTATGTCGGTCCCAGACTGGGAGAGATAAACATGGGAAAAATATGCATTTAGATATCCGTCAACCGAGAAATAAGGAAAAAGCTAAATTAAATTAGGTACCGAATTTTTTACAAAATTAAATATAATTATGCTTTAATTGATGTAGGTTTTAAATGACGCAAAATATTTACCCTAGAGTCGTTTCATAATAGGCTATTTGACTACAGTGAAAATAAGTTGCAAATTTCATACCAGTCAATGACAATGTAATAAAGCGTAATCAGGTGATTTTATCAAAAAATCGCCTATTTTAGGTAAAAAATTGGATTAAAAGTCTTCGATAAAAGTAAAAAAGGCCTTTTTTACTGTTATCGAAGCTTAAAGTACACATTTTATGATATTATGATGACGTGACCGAAAACGCTCTGCGTTTGGTTGCATCGCTGATGACGACACACCAATCACAGATTACAGTGGGCGTTGTTGTTTTTCTTCTTGTTAGGTGTGGTGTGATTGGTGTGACGTCATCGAGTCATGTCACCGGAGCCATGACAGAGATTATCGTTTTGGCGCGCCATTATTTGATCAAACTTTAAAATTAGTTTTTACTACTAATACGACTGGCCTTGAAGATTACATTTTGCATCATTTTTATCAGACAATACGTTAGAATAATTTTCCAGTAGTAGTAAGTAGTCGAGTAGCCTGTTATGTATAAGGAAATTGCGAGACTTAATACTTGGTTAAATTAATAATCACTTTAATACAGAAATTGAATGTATTTATTTCAATTCAGAAAATAATAAATTGTAATATAGTTACAATAAAATTGAGTCTATATTTGAGTCTGTTGTACATACATAATGAGATGATGACAGTGACTAAAAATCCCTAAAATTAAGTAATTACCGAAATATATCTGAGCCATACATTACAAATAGCACGTATATTTTTTTTAAAAGCTCAGTTTTTCCTTCAAAATCCTAATTCTTACCGAACTATGATTTATTTTGTATTTATTAAATGTCTACATCTCGGAGTGGTTTCTCAAAATCAGTAATCATGCCTATTAAATACAATACCCTCCAAGTACACCTATCGAACACTGGTGAAGAGAGCACACATAGATACATGTATATACGCTCTTGTCCAGATTTCCATGAAGGTAGTCTGTGTCCAGCTTCTGAGCAATAAGCTATAGGTTGCTTTTGGAGCTATCGCGCACCCGCCGCATCAGGCACGCAGATCTTTTCGCATTAACGTCGCGACCCGGCTTCTCGTGAATCAGCAAAATCAAAAACGTGCATGATGCCCTGCCGAAGCGCGGCAACCTCATCACCTCCTTGAACGAGTTGTACTGGATCTGCAGGGCATTCCAAGTTTTTTTGGTGTACTTAACCGAAAGACTGCACGTCAAAATCGACTAGACTAATCGGTGGTAAGCTTTGAAAAGCTTCGTAATCGATAAAGCATTAGAACATGACTATTTGATTGTCAGTGAAACTACCAAACAGCAAGTCAGAGAGTGGAATAACTATACACGTTAAAAACTGAATCTTAAATCAGCCTTCTGCAACTTTTGCCTGAATCTACCTACCTAGTTATAAGTTACCATAGCAGGAACAGGAAAATCAACTTCCTACAATAAATAAACAATTAATTTTCCAGATGGCGTTCGAAATTGACTGCTATGCGTGAATACATAGAGTCGAAACGCAGCGAATCTGCGCGTTTGCTCGAGACGGGAATCGAACGACGCAAGCAACTTCTGAGGGAGACTATTGGGGAGTTACAAACACAGTTAGATTGCTGTTGAATATATTATACTATACACTAGCCAAAAAAAACATATTTAGTCGCTCGCCTATGCCCATCGCGACAGAATGCAAATAAACAAATTTTTTAAAAGTCGGCTTGCGTGTTAAACACGTGTAAAAATCAATCAACTGCAAAGAAAAAAGGTATTGGCTTGACTTATCATCGGTACATAAACAGAACATCAACTAAGGTTTAACTGATTACTTTTTACCCGACTACCAACAGGGGAGGGTTATATTACATATATTACTCGGCCTATGCCGTCTGTCTATTAGTAACAGTTAGATAATGTAGGTATCTATAGCTGTACTTACTAAATATAACTTACTAAACTAATATTGTATAAAGATAAATAAAGTTTATATCAAACGGCTATAATGGATTTTTATTTCATTTCGTTTTATTTCTTTAATGCTATGGCAGACTGAGATATATGTAGTGTCGGGTCTAGGTCAGTGCAAGCATGTAGTACCTACATGTTGTATACAAAACCAATTTATTTTTAAACTCGTTTGATTTTAAACGCATGATTCATTTTCTTTTACTGTATTATTTTACCATTTTTTTACTAATACGGTTTGAAATAGTATAGACAGATGGCACATTTAGATCGGTCAGTATGGGAAAGTCTGAAAATGTAAAACATAAGAAGATCTTTTCTTAGGAACCATGTCATCGATTTTAGTAACAAGAAAAACTGCATACAAACATTAAAAAAAAAACAAACAACCATAGAGATAATTTTACGCACCTAAACGAGTTGAATGTTGTATTGAAAAATGCCTTCAGGCCCGGAATGTTGAATTAAAATGGTGGTCATTTCAAACATGACCACCATTTTTTTCAATGGTGGACATAGACAAATATTTTTACTATACATAGAAAGCCACCAGAAGACCCTGAAAAAATGTCTGTAGATAGTACACACATTTGTCCCGAGGCGGGAATCGAACCCGCAACCTGCTGCGTCGCAGGCAGACCTTCGCCCACCGCGCCACAGAGGTCGTTGCATTATCTCGGAAACCTGACGCTATGACATGACATTTTTATTGTGTCTTGTATCCAAATATTAATAAGAATTGTACCAACATCGTAATAGTGAGAATTTCGAAAGTGTGTTTACTGTAATTAGGTAGGCATGGCGGAGTCGCTGGAGGAGCTGAACCAGATGCTGGATGGCCTAGCTTCAGCCTCGCGACGCATCGGTCTTGGCGTGAACTTGGATAAAACCATGGTCATGATCAATGGCCGAATTCATCCGGGACCGGTCGTCGTACATGGCCACCTTCTCGAAATTGTTTCCGAGTACACTTACCTAGGGCAGATTCTGCAGTTTGGTAAAAACAATTTCGAGAAGGAGGCCAAGAGGAGGATCCAGCTAGGTTGGGCAGCGTTTGGGAAACTACGTCGAGTCTTCTCGTCATCCATACCGCAATACTTGAAAACGAAAGTTTTCAATCAGTGCGTCCTACCTGTCATGACCTACGGAGCTGAGACGTGGACACTCACGGTAGGGCTTGTCCACCAGTTTAAAGTCGCTCAGCGAGCTAATGGAGAGAGCTATGCTCGGAGTTTCTCTGAAGGATAGGATTCGCAACGAATACATCCGAACCAAGGTTGTCGACATATCTCTAAGAATTAGCAAACTGAAGTGGCAGTGGGCTGGCCATATCGCGAGAAGAACCGACAACCGCTGGGGTAAACGTGTTCTTGAGTGGAGACCGCGACTCGGAAAACGTAGTGTAGGACGCCCTCCGATCAGGTGGGATGACGATTTGCGAAAGACTGCTGGCAGATGCTGGATGCGGCAAGCTGAAGACGGGGCGCTATGGCGCTCATTAGGGGAGGCCTATGTCCAGCTGTGGACTGATATAGGCTGATGATGATGATGAGGTAAGCATACAAGTGGGCAACAGGATTACCATATCCGATAATTACTATCTCTAAAAGCTACCTCGGCCCCTGTGTTTATGAACATGGTTATGATAAATAGTACCTACCTAGATTCAGGCGTTACTTTGCGTGCTCGTAGCTTTGCGGAAATCCATTGTAAAATATAAGAATGAAAAATATTTATTCCATGGCTAAGTTAATAATAAAACAAAAAACCCATGATTCTGGTTTTCCGCATTATGAAATTGTTTTGTAATATTATGGTTGAAGGTACTTTAGGTATTAAAAATGTATAGGTAGGTACCTAAAAATTATGTTTTTGGGGGAATAGGGAATGCCTAAATTTTCTAATAACAACTAACTATACAATGAGATAGTAGACTTAGTTTACCGTTTCAAAACATATTTAAGTAAGTATAAATTGATAGCAATTATTAATTAGGTACGTACCTACTTTCAATATACTTACAGTGAGACGTCTATACACAGGGTGTCTTTTTGAGATGGAAGTGGATGACTAAATCAGAAACTGAGCTATAGACCGAGCGAGCAAAGCGTCTGCGTCAACTACTAGCAAAAGAATGTATTCTGTCCCTTTTTACTTTTAGCGAAGATTCTGTCCCTAATGAAATGTTCCTACGTACTCTACAGGTCGTATTTTACGACCGATCTGGACGAAACTTGGTGTAGGTACAGATTGTACGATTGTATAGAATTTTTTAGTCGTTGGGGTTTTTGGATTATAGGCTTGGTTCCTCCAAAAAAGGTTTTTTTGACACCTTCATAGTTGACAACAACAATCATTTTGGACTGGGCCTTTATTTTCTTTGATCTCTGCTTTCTCAGCTGTAGCTTCACCGTAACTCAACGAACCTAACTATGGTCCAAAAAAAAGTTACAACTATAATTGGGCACTAAGTACTATATTTGTTTACATTTTTTACTTACTAATGAAAGAATTGAAAAGTTTGATTGATTCTAAATTATTAGAAGGTACCTTTAAAACAAAATCACTCAACAGAACATAACTAGATTTCAATGTGAGGGAAGCTACGAAAGTTTGCAGCTCTACACAGTGTGCCATAGTTTGTCGGAACTCCGAATGAACTGTTTCGTCTACAATGGTCGTCACACAATGAAGGCGATTAAATCTCTTTTAGCAACGTGGTTTCGCGATTTGCCGCTAAAAGTCACCGCTTAGCCGATATTATTGATTTAAGCAATGTCATTGGACAATAGTTGCCCTTTAGGATACTTAGGTGGTTTTAGTCAGGTACCTACCTACCTACTTATTTTCTCCAAAAGTTTATCCTGAATTTTTCATTAAAGTTATCATAATTCATAAGGAATAGATGTTTTACTGATGATAAATACAGGGTAAGTATCCTGGCTAGCGGCAAGCACACCAGTTGTTCGAAAAGATTATTTAAAATTTTACATTTGCTGCGAAGGGGGTGTATTCAAACTAAAATTGTAAAACATAGCCATTTCTTTACATTTTCAATAATGCATTTCTTTGCAAAGTTTGATCCTTATCCCGACTTCCTGCAAAAGTAAAAGATAAAGAAAATATGCAGGTTTTGTTTTCTCATAAATCGTGGTCATGACTCCTTCCACGACTTTTCTCTAACTCTGATAGTTTCTGATTTGACCGTCCACTCTCATCAAAAAGCCACCCTGTATAGTCTTACCGTCAGTGTTAAAAAACACACTAGTTAAAGTTATTCTACTTATGCTCAAAGTACTGTTTTCCTCTTTATTTATAATGTAAATATCCGTCGTAGTAGGTAGTCGTTATCTCCACCACCGTGTCAAAACACACGTTCTTTATAATGTTTAACGTAATTATATGTATTATTTTAATATCTGCTGTTCCTTATACATTTTCTGAAGAAACCGAAACATGTAGTTCTTCAGCGGTAACAGATATGAATCACAAAAAGATAGATGTAGACAGTTATTGCAGTGATAATCCCTGTTTAGTAAAGTGTTGTGGACAGGATGAAGTAGTTCATATTCATGGAGGATCTGGCGGTAAGGTTACAGAGTGCAAGAACATTGACGTCCTACAGACAGAATTGGGCAAAAAGAATATTACGGATTTTTCATCAGTGCCGTTCGATTACTCTGATATAACATTTTACGATGATAACATTTACAAGAACATTGTGGTTTCTGCAAAGAAGTTTAGAAAGTTTACTTTGCTGCAGAGGAGTATGTTTATGCACCCTCCAGGGGGTAGCAAATGTTCAGTGCAACTAAAGTCTGCGAAGCTGTTGGAGGTAACGTATTTGTAGTCTGGTTCTTCATACCTACAATTTTATCTAAAAGTTTACCTATAAGTTTAGTTCAGAAGAAGGTACCCTGGTAAAAGTTATCTAAACTTTGATATTTTCGTATTTGATATTTAATAGCTACATTACTTTTTACTCTACTAGACTTAGATATTTATAACGCCAAACAGGGCTTCTAATTTGATTGAAATCAGGTTTCCGTGTCAAGGACTCGAACTCTTTCGCGGATTCGCGGGAAATTAACAGATTTTAGCGGTTTTAAATTTTTTCTCCACGCTCTGGCTCCACGCTATAGTCCGTAAGAGATCCCAAAGATTTTCGGTGGGTTTCGTGGCTTAGTTGGTTTCGTGTCGCGCCGAAATCGTTTTTTTTGGAACTTATTTCATTTCTAAAAGTGATTTTTTAATAGAATATAACTTCCTAATGAAATAGAAAATATGGTTGTTACTAAAACATAATTTTTATGTTTAGGTACACTACAGTTTTCGGTTTAAAGATCAGAGTCTGAGACATTTTCTTCAAATGAAAATATAATTTCCTAATTAAATATGTGTTTAATTATTAATTAGCTTTTAATTAGGTATTTACCTATGAAAACCCCTTAACCCACTGTTAACCAAGGGTTACTGATTGTTCACAACTGGATGTAAACAGTGGGTCATTTCAACTCTTTTAAAAATACCTAAATTTCTCTGCTCTTTATTATACGGGGTCAATGATTTATTAACTCTCTGAGAGTTAATAAAAAATACCTACAATATCTACATGAAACCGACTCGCTCACGAAGGATTCCGTACCATTATCTATAAAAACGGCAAAAAAATCACGGGAGCCCCTTAAACATTTATTTTATTCTGTTGCTTAGTATTTGTTGTTATAGCGGCAACAGAAATATATCATCTGTGAAAATTTCAACTGTCTAACTATGACGGTTCATGAGATACAGCCTGGTGACAGACGGACAGCGGAGTCTTAGTAATACGATCCCGTTTTTACCCTTTGAGTACGGGACCCTAAAAACACAGTCTTAAACAGATTTTTAATACAAAAATATACGACAAATGCTTTGGGGGTCTCCAACAATCCATATAGATAAATCATGTTAATAAAAATCAGTGTAGGGCTCCAGGGTTAAAAACAAACACCGGAGATAATAATGTAGGTATGTATTAATATTTTAGAAAGGAACATTAGTGCAGTATAAAAAGAATCAATACGAGTACTGGGCAACTAAGAAGACGGAGGACTTCTGCGTCGACATGTCTGTGGGACTATCAAGGAGTGGACTGATACATGATCCTTATTACATGATCAAAACCCCTGATAACGACAAAATGTCGGATAAGGACTACTATACTGCAATATGTAAGTTGGTATACCTAGGCCCGTATTATGAAAGCTTCCCCAAGCATTACTTAAGCAGTCATTACGTGATCTCTACTCAAGCGTTAATTACTCAAGTAATGCTTGGTAACCGTTCAATAATATGTCTAAGCAGTTACTCGAAGGCGTGGACGGAGGAAATCCGCTCTTGACGGCTACTTGAGTGAGTGTAGATTTTGACATGAGCTCCCAAGCATTGTTTGAAAATTAGTATTCACTGAAAACTAGACATAAGCATCACTCAAGCAGAGCTCGATGACTGAGCATGCATTCATAATACGGGCTCTACTTTATTGCTTCTGTCCACCGCTTCGCACGCGCTTTTAACCAACTTCGAAAAAAAGGATGAGTTTGGAGGTATGTTCGGTGGACCTAAGTACCTATGTTCGTCAATTTCTCTGTAAGTCTGTATCTGTAAGTTCCCCGCGCCCTGCAAAATGCTATCATCCTTGTTTTTGCGTCAAAGGTTTTCTCTGTTATCTGAATATCTCATTCTAGGTCTGACCATATCCGCTTTCTTCCTGCTCATGGTGCTGATGGTATATTCCCTGCTGCATCAGCTCAGGAACATCCAGGGAATGCTGCTTTGTGCTTATGTCGCGACACTGTTCGCTTTCTACACGATCAAGGCGATCCTTCTCTTCACATCAACGTCAGGCACGGTTATAAGTGAGTATACTGTTCGCGATTTTTTTAAGTTTTGCATATTATAAAATTAATTTTAAAATCACTTGATGACATAAGCCAAGTTTAATATGGTCATTACAATATTATTGAAGTTGACATGACAAAATTTTTAGGATTTAGGTACTATTGACAAAAAACTTAACTGGAAAGCTTATTTGAAAAATCTGTGTAAGTAAATTAATAGCTTAGCTTACGTACTATTTAAAATATCGTAATATGTTAATATGGAAACCCTATTAACAGAGTACCTACTATGGATTACTTGCATCTAATATTCGATATGGTATACTTTTTTGGGGAAACTCTACTGATAATGAAAAAAATTTCAAATATCAAAAGCGATGCATAAGGGCCATGTTTAGTTTAAAAGTAACGGACTCGTGTAAACCATTTTTCTCTAAGCATAATATTCTGACGATTCCTGCGCTGTAGGTATATATATTTGAAACGGTGATGTTCGTAAAAAGTAACCCAAATCTGTTTGAACAACTTTCCGATGCGATGCCGTGGTTCACAATAGGCGTGACAAACATAGAGTTGTTATGCACAACTCAAAAACGAGCATATTCTGCTCAGCACCTCTCGCCTATAATAAACAGCCAGTCTATAAGAGAATTACCTTGTGCGTTGTTTCGGAGGAAGGTGACTGAACTCTTGACAGTAAAATGCTATTACTCCTTTAATGAATTTATGACCGATAAATTGTAGTATGTAACATAGTAATTTTTTATTTTTTATAATTGAATTTTCATTTACAATTTTTAATTTTAACTACTTTTTATTGACATTTGTTTTCTATTGATAGTTTTATTATTATTACTATGATTTTTTTATCTGTCTGTGAATGTTTTATTTATTTTACATTTTTACACGCGTTTTTCGCGTCTAGGTCTAATTCTTTTTTCTTAATCTACGGATTTTTATGCAATCTACTGGTTTATTATTCGACTTTCTACTTATTTTATCAAATTCGATCCGGCAACAATGTTTAGACCCTAGTTAAAAAACATACTATTTTCAGACTATTTTATTGGTGATGGTATGAATAAAGCATTTGACCAGAATCGAATAGTACCTAATACTAACCCCAAATTATATGTAGGTATTAACTAAATAAACTTAAACCTTAAAAGTACCAACTTATTTGTTGTTTTACAAAAAACCAGGAGTTTTCCGTGTAGTGGGCTACCACAAACCGGAAAACCCCTGGTTTTCGTATAATAACGCCGACCGTGTTATTTCTATCTGAAAGATGTACCTACTATAACAAATTGTTTGAATGTAAGTAGTTATTTCCTGATTGGTTGGGTAATTTATATTCTAAGCCAAATACAGGAAAATGAAGTAGGTACCTACAACCTACCCATAATAAGGTCTTATAAGGTAGGCTTAGAACTAAAAAAAGAAGGAGATATAGTACCTACTGACCGCGCAAATCCTGTATATTCTCCAAAAACGATGTAGTAGGTACCGTAGTATATTAGAATAATTCATAACTTAAATACCTACAATGGAAAGCTGTAATCCCAATTTTGTTAAAAATATAAATGTTAAGTAAATAAAACCGGCCAAGTGCGATTCGGACTCGCGCACGAAGGGTTCCGTACCATTATCTATAAAAACGCCAAAAAAAATACGTTTGTTGTATGGGAGCCCCCTTAAATATTTATTTTATTCTGTATTTAGTTTTTATAGCGGCAACAGAAATACCATTTTGTTGTTATAGCGGCAACAGAAATACATCATCTGTGAAAATTTCAACTGTCTAACTATCACGGTTCATGAGATACATGGTGACAGACGGACAAACGGACAGCGAAGTCTTAGCAATCCCGTTTTTACCGGGTCCCGTTTTTACCCTAAAAAGTATTTATAAAAAAAAGACATAGGTACATAGGTGCACATTTTAAGCTAAGAAGGTATAAAACAAAAATTATAAAATAAGATGGTATCTTATGAAGTGTCACAAAATATACTTAACACACTAGCGGTCCGCACCGGATTCGCACGGGTATATTCTATCGTATATGTTCATCAGGGATAATGTGGGATTATAATGGTAAAAGAATTTTTCAAATCGGTCCTGTAGTTCGGAGCCTATTCAATTCAAACAAACAACTCTCTCTTCTTTATAATATTATTATTAGTAGATATAGATATAGACAGAATAAAGAGAAAAGTAACTAATTATGTCATTTGTAGACAGCTATTACTACCTACTAGGTAGGTTAATATTTTCAGTGCCCCCGGGCTCATGTTGAAGCATGGTATCAAATTTAAGACGCACCTTCCTAAAGGTACCTTTCCGAGGTAGGTAAGTAACATTATTTCATCTGTAGGTACAACATGATTGCAAACAAAATCTTGAATGTTTAAGACATAAGAAACCAATGTCTTATACATTCAGAAGATCTAGAAGATCTATTTTACTATAAAAACTATCGTAGTTTGACGAATTCATTACGGATGTAAGCGGGTTAACTACGAACCTTATTTGTGTTGGAAGAACACCAACGTTTCATCCCTTCTTCAGGGTGAGTGCGGTTCTAGGCGCGCGCGTTCCGCGTCCCTCCGAGCACTGCGCGCTATCGTCTACAAATAAGGTTCGTAGTTAACCCGCTTACATCCGTAATGAGTAATGAATCTAGAAGATCATTTCTATAAAGGATTCATCATCCCAAAGACAAACCTTATCCTAAACATGAGACCCTTGAAATTGTATTTTGTGTGCAATAAAGAATAACGAAAAATAAGACTTCGCTAAGATGTTGCATATTTTTTCAGCTCAAGTTCAGTACTTCTTGATATTGGCATCCTTCTTCTGGCTAAAGTTGATGTCTTTCGACATTTGGTGGACATTCAGGTAAGATTTTGAAGTGGTTCAGTGGTTGTAGGTAAGTACCTACTCCTACATTATACAGAGTGGATTGTTTGGAAATAAGGGGAATCCGGCGACAGCTGCTCGCAACTTCAATTCGTGAATTATTATGTTCCGTAATACCATAAATGATGACTGAAAAGTTGTTGAATCTTCATCACAGTGTTGTTATTTTGTAAATAGACAATATAAGCTATGTTCTTTAACAAACAAAACGCACGGTATTGTTGTTTTTAATACAAAACAAATAGGACGAAAGCATGTCATTTTCGACGTAAAAATATGCAAAAATCAATTTTGCATATTTTTGCTCACATTTCATTATAGGTGTCTATTAAGAAAAAACCAACCAGGGACCTAGATATATTATTACTATTCGAATACAAAAAACAACATGATATGGTAGAAATATGTTCGAATTACAAATCATTTTGGTAGTTCGTTTGTATGGGCGAATCATCATCCGCAGGCCCCTTAACCGGTGTATGCTACAGGAAAATGATCTTAGAAGACTATCCATATTTTGAAAGAAATCTTATTCCCGTTTACAGATTTTAGAGTATGTATTATTAACCTACGTCAAAAAATGATCAATTTATGCAAAAAAAAAAAATTATATGACTTCAATCCATCCTGTTTCTTATTCCTACCTAGGTCCCTACTTTGGTGTGTTGGTAAAATATAACGCGCTGTGCCGCGCCGCGCAGTTCCACTGACGCGTAGTGCGTTTGCACCTTTAGCCAACCTACTTATTTTTTAACTCGGAACTCTAAATTGATATATAGGTAACAGTAGAAATTGAAATTGAGTCTGACCATGGTCTGGTCCTAGTTCCCTGTTCTGAGGCATGATCTGACTAATGTAGCTTTGTCGCTGTGGCCCAATATAGGCGAGACCTAGTGGGCCTTCGACTTACAAGACTATCAAATGTAAAATTTGATAGGTACCTAATTTGTTTGTCATGGGATTGGTAAGGAAACACGCTGATAGAAGTTAAAAGTAAGTCGTGGTATTCCAGAGGAACGCGCAAGCACCGCGCCATCCATCGTCGCGGTATTAACGTGAAGTTCCTCATCTATGCGAGCTACGCGTTCGGGATACCCGCAGCCATGACGATCTTCGCATCAATCATGGATGAAAAAGATCTGCCAGAGCACGTCGTCAAGCCTTTCTTCTCGGAGGGCTTTCTTAATCGTAAGTGTCTAGCACAACGCTATTTATTGCCCACTTTGAATTCGCTCGGTAATACAAAGTCAGGTCGACCATCGGCAAAATTCGTCTGCACAGAAGAGAACATTTCAACCCGATTGAATACGAATGCCAACGCCTTTGAAATTATAGACTTAATTGCGTTTCGTTAAGCTTTTAAGTTAACAAAAACACGAGGCTTATGCTATCTCGCTCGCAAAAACAGAGCTCAAGCTAACTCGCTCATATTATATTATGTACACAGGAAGACAAAAAAGGACCAACGTATTTTCATATGTATCCCACTCAAAATACGACTCGCGAATGTCGAGATCGCATCGCCAAATGCTGACGTCATGCGCGTAGCCATCACCCAATAGCAACCACATAATGACATGTTTCGCGGGCATAGGCACGACTAGGCAGAGCGTTATGATTGGCTAGGCTACCAAAGTTAAGACTTCAGCGCAGGAACATCGGTGTAACTTATTAACGTGGTCAAACTGTACTTAGCAGAACTCCGAAAAACATTTTAAATTCTAGCTCGCGATGAAGTTTATTTCAGCTCGACCTCCGGACACTTAGACAAGTCGGTGGTTGTGCGAGCTGAAATAAACTTTATTTCGTTGGGGCTTTCTTTCATGAATGGTTTTTTTACCCGACTACCGACAGGGGAGGGTTATGAGGTTAGCACCCTATGTTTGTATGTTTGTATGTTTGTATATTTGTATGTTTGTATGTTTGTATGTATGTGGCCAATTTCTTTGTTCCCACGTAGCGCTGAAACTACTGGTTCGATTTCAACAAATTATGTATCGACTGATTCGTCTCAATACCCCGATGGTTATAGGCTATAGGATTTGGGGCTCCGCCCCCGAATAAGCCTACAAAATGCGTAATAAAGTTCACGTAGCCGCAGGCTGCAGGCCCCATAGAGAAATATTACAATACCTACGACCTATTTTCATCATGCCTATGCCTATCAAATATGACCGATACGTCATTCTATTTTGTCAATGTAAATGTAAATATTTCAAACAAGAGATGAAGGAAAACAAAATCTGATAATTTTATATCTTAACAGATATTTAATATGAACCCGAAACTGGATAAAAATATTTGAAATTCTATAATTTGTGACTGAACAAACAATCATTCGTGGGACACATCAGCGAACTGCGATGGTGAATCGTTACGACATCACCTGAACCTTACTCCACATCCTTTGAGGCATATTCATGAAAGAGTCATCAGAACGTCTGGAACCTTTCTCCAACTGCGATTTTGATATACTAAAAGTTTTTCCAGTGCTACCAGTATGCGGTGTGTGATCTTGTGGATGGGTTTTGGGTTGTGGCCGTTTTATTGCGCGTCCTCCTTAAGCTATAGCATGTAATAGTAATAAATTGTGTGCGGTTGAAATAGAAAACATAATATGGAAGATTGAGGAACATCGAGCACCTTACAAGGCAACCACAATCGAAAAATACTAGTAAATACCGCAAATCGTACTATAATTTCAAACATAAGTACTAGACTTATTTATAATAAAGAGTTAATGTGCTAGTAAAATTGTGTGATACTAATATTGTTTTACTTGAGAAACTATAGATATAAAATGACAAGGGAAAGCTGCAGGAGAAAGCAAAACAGATTTATATCTGGCTATCGGAGGATTTAGTAGGAAACAACACTAAACACGTTAAGAAACGAAGCCGGGGGTCGAAAGAAAATATTTACTTGTGACATGTCAACTTACATTTACACCAGGCAGTATGTTAGCGAACACAGTTGCACATTACACAGATCAACTAGCAATCGGGAGACTTAAGAGGGCGTCGTCCCTGTAAGACAGAAAGACGGGGGGTTGGGGGGGCGGAGCCCCCCCCCCTCTAATTTCGAATGCCATCACAATAGTTTTTATTATACTCTATACTAATAAATAACCCTTTATTCCATCCAGTCCTACCAGTAGTTCGATAGTCGAACTGTTTGGATGTTTTTTTTCCAAATTGTTATACTGACGGATCGAACTATTTGGAAACATGGATTTTATTCCAAATAGATTTACTAACTCCGAAGTACAGTCATCGATTTACAACGTGCAAAGATGTCGCATCAGCTGGCCAAAAGTGGAAAAACTAAATTGTGTCTGCTTTATTTTTTTTGGGCATATTTTCCACGAACTGCTTCAGAACAATAATAAACAACACAAACACTTTACGTAAATCATACAAAATTATTAAATTACCAAAGGGGATATAGCAAGGAGATAGATAATGATGTCCTACTAGCCGAATTTCGGCCACGGGGCCAGTCTCATCGGAGACTATCCACACAGGTGCACTCTCTATTCCCTCACTCTCATAATCCGATGGCATGGGGGTACCTATATCACTACTAGCTGCTACTGTGGTTTTATCTTGATAGTGAAATATCAATTAGGTACAATTTTAGCCCAACTCGGGATTTACCGCTGAACAAACTAGGCAGTCAAGGATTATGGAGAGGATATTGACTAATTTTAAGTCCGGAAAAACGCCTCAGAAACCGCGGACTTATGGTACTAAAGTTTCACATGTTGGTAGCTACTACATAACCAAAAAGAGGCAAATAAAATAAAGTTAAAAACTAAAACCCGACTACGTAAAAGTTATAAACAAGCGTTCAAAGATGTTCCGAATAAATATTACCGATTGAATATTATCCATCGTTGCATTTTCATACTCGGTAGTCGGAGGCCTTTGTAGGTACAGTGCGCGTCACAATTAAGTATCCCCCTATCTCAATGTATGTGGGTTCAAATCCTGTCAGCGATCGTTGGAGATTGGGTGATCGAAATTACAGTTTTTTTATAATTTTCCATTTTCTTTTCATATTTTTGACGTTTCCAACAAAAATTGTATGTTCTGTATCATTAAAATGTAATTTTTGTATAAATTGTTTCATTTTAATTTCATTTAATTTGGTAACCTTACTTAAAATTCGATGGACTCTCTAAGTAACAACTTGGCCTTGCGGTAGTAACCGGCAAATTAATGCAAGACAAGATAAGAGAGATATGGTTCGAATCTCGTGAGCGGCGTTTCGTTTTTTTTTTTAATTATTATCAATTTTTTTTGCAATATGTAAGATTTTTAATTGATATTATTCTTTATAGGCTTGATTGCAAGTTAATGAAAAAACAAACAAAAATTACAAAAAAGAATATTCTATAATTATGTCTACAATATTATACAATAACTACCTACTACGTATAAATCTATGATATTATAACAAAATAATTGTTTTGATAAACCATAATAACAAATAATATCTGTAAACAGTGAAAGGTTTTTTATAATAGATTGTGATAATTAAATCAAAAATAATTTGTTTACAACGAAAGAACATTGGTAACAATATTTCGATCTCTCGCTAAATATGCACAAAGCAAACCACACGGAATAAGACGAGTGACAATTACTTTGTTCGCTACAAACGACAAAGTCAAACCCTACCCGCATCCAAATTTAAAAATGTAAGACTTGGCATTAAAATAGGGACTTATTAGACCGATAGACAAAATTGGACGCATTGTTCCAACAGCTAAATAGCTCAGGTTGATCTAATGCCGAGAATTCGAGTCTCCATATAAAGGTGGGTGGTTCGATCCTTAGCGACTTGATAAGTTTTTGCATTGAAAATTAGTCACAAGCGAATAGAAGTTAGAAAATATTTTGTAGACAAGGGGGATACTTAATTCTGACGCGCACTGTACATACAGAACTCCTAGCTTGGGGCCTCCGACTACCGAGTATGAAAATGCAACGATGGATAATATTCAATCGGTAATATTTATTCGGAACATCTTTGAACGCTTGTTTATAACTTTTACGTAGTCGGGTTTTAGTTTTTAACTTTATTTTATTAACCCGACTATCCCTGCTAAGCACTGCCAGATTGAAGAGCTTTTTTCTTGCTACAAAAAAAAATATTGTTATTTTTCAGATTCAATGCTGTTTTACCTCTACATCCCTCTACTAATCCTGACTTCTATGAACTGTCTGCTGTTTGTGATGACGGTTTACAACATCTGGTTGATAAGACGGAACCTGGCCAGCTTCGATAAGACTACTGTTAGCAAGAACAAGACCAATCAGAATCGGTGAGTGGACAAACTATTTAAGTAAGGCTATGTACTGTTCTGGTTATAGCGGTTGCGGCGGAAGAATCGACTCCTCAAACTAGGTCCGTGGACGTCGTAAGAGAGTGTGATCACCAGTACCCTTGCCTAGCTTGGTGATAATGACAAAGCCCTCGTTGTTTTAGGGAGGCATTTCAGCTAGGGCGTGTGATACCCAAAATCACACCCTAGCCCTAGCAGCCCTAGCCTTAGCCTTCCGAATGCATCTATAAATTGCATTCGGAAAATTAAGAAGATTTTATTAGATCAAACTTTAACGATCCACCATTTCTTGCAGATTTATGTTATACATCAAGCTGTTTTCCATCATGGGCGTGTCTTGGATCCTGGAGCTAGTTCAGGTAGTTTTTTCATTATTTATCATAATGAAACCAAGCAATAGGTACTGCTTGCCGACAGAAAAAATGGAAAGTATTTTTTCCAAGCCTTTGAGTTTAGGGCCCGTATTATGAAAGCATGCTCAGTCATCGAACTCTGCTTGAGTGATGCTTATGTCTAGTTTTGAGTGAATACTAATTTTCAAACAATGCTTGGGAGCTCATGTCAAAATCTACACTCACTCAAGTAGCCGTCAAGAGCGGATTTCCTCCGTCCACGCCTTCGAGTAACTGCTTAGACATATTATTGAACGGTTACCAAGCATTACTTGAGTAATTAACGCTTGAGTAGAGATCACGTAATGACTGCTTAAGTAATGCTTGGGGAAGCTTTAATAATACGGGCCTAAGACTTGTTTAAAAAATACGCCCGGCAATACCGGAATACCCCAATTTTTTTTTTTTTAAACTTGTTGGTTTTTCAGATCACCATGGATCCGGATGATGTAGACGTATGGTTGGACATCCTCATAAACGCATATAACTTGCTTATTGGAGTCGTCATATTCTTTCTCTTCATATTCAAAACTAGCATATTCTTGATGCTATGTAAAAGGTAAAAAAAAACTTATAAAATGGGTCAGGCTAGGGCCAAGCTCTTGCTCCGAATATCATCTATGCTATGTACCTACGGCGGATAGGTACCTACTCATAATGCAAAACCAACGTTTTATTTAATAAATTACTTTTTGCATAAAAAAGCATAACAGTTGTTTTTCATCCTTCTATTGGATTATTCTATAGAATTCTAATTTTTTAATCACTCGCTGAGCTCGTGATTCAATTTTAGAATCCTTCGCTTGCTCTGTCATCAAAATTGAGCACGCGGTTAAAAAGCAACTTTGCACTTGTATAACAAATAACTATTTTTCTCGGTAGGTACCTAGTTGTCTTATGTTCAGAGAACCCACCTATTCATTGTAACTATTTCGTCGTGTTATAGTTATTGTAGAGCTCATTTGGTAGGTTAAGGTCAGCTGTTAGAATGTGCATTCCACGAAAACGAAAAAGAAACTTCGTTAATTGGCTTGTAGAGTAGACACCCGTATTCCTACGCGGCCTCTGCTTGAATGCCTACTAGCCGTAAGTCAAATTAGTGTTCAAAAGTTTTTTTAAGTAGGTACCTAAATGTTTCATAGTTTGAGTAAATTTTGCTGTTCTGTAGGTCAATTCAGATGTCCCGCAAGCAAGCACATACATACAGGATACTACGGTACTAAAATGTAAAACACTGTAAGCGGAAAAATTGTATACCTACGAGTTAAACACCTTACGAAAGCATCTGAATCGACTTTTTTTTTGATATTTTTTTTCTCTTAACTCGTTCTAAGAACTAAGTGAGGTATCTACCTAGATTTAATGAAGTATTTTTCCAGAACATTCTTTAAATAAGCTGAAAATTTTCATAGATAAGTAGGTACTTACATGTTTTATACCCGGAATAGGACGTACGAAGTCGCAGGCAGTAGCTAGTAAGTAAGTACTTACCTAAACGATAATTATGATTGCAGGTTCAACCTGGAGAACAGATGGACTCGCCGCGCCTATGCCGTGAACTCAACACGTTCTGAACTGAGCAAAATTTCTAAAAGCGACAGTTCTAAAAACAATCGCTCCTTCGCCCGAACTAGGTCTACCACAGATTCTGATGTTGAGGATGGCGAAAATATTAAGATTCGTCGGCTTGGCTCTGGGAAAAACACTACATAGGGAAAACATGAATTATTATTATACCTACTTATGAAACTATCATGGTTATTAACATAGAAATCATTTAGAACGGGATATTTACCATGATTCGATTTTTGAGTTTTCCAATATTTCGGCACAGTTTCATGCGCCATGATCACGGAAGAACTGTTCCCTGTTACTGTTCAGTTCTCCCGTGATCATGGCGCATGAAACGGTGCCGAAATATTGGAAAACTCAAAAATCGAATCATGGTAAATATCCCGTTCTAAATGATTTCTATACCTACTTAGTTCATGGTGATACAGTACAATTACTTACTCCTTGCATGAAACGGAGTCGATCAGCATCAACAAAATATTATATTACTTATTATTTCTATTATTATAAGTAGGTACCCAAGTATACATAGAATGCTGGATATATGTTTATAATTTTGACTTAATTTTAGACGCTATTTATTTATTTAAAACTATTGCACTAAGGTACAAAGGTGGTCTTAATGCCGAGGCATTTTCTACCTGTTTTCTACATGATTGTTCAGATGCTTGGCGTGATTAGTTTTACAAATATAGATGTTTAACGCTACTCACGCTTGACCGAAGAAGTTATGTCTTAATTATTTTTATAAGGGTATTTATGAAAATTAAGTTAGTTATCGAGAGTTGTTATTAAATTGTTTTAATTTGTACTTGCAAGTAAATCTTTAATAGTCATATGTAAAATGAGTTATTCATAAAATAGTTCGCATGTAGGTTAAAATTATAACCAAGTATTTTAATTTAAACCGACTTACATGTTTTTTTTAATTAAGCGTAATGAAGAAAAGAAAAATATGGGTTGATTAAAATCAAGGATTTTATTAGAATCAGGGTCATATTGGCTAAAGAGAATTTAAACGTGTAATAAAGCCTTTTTTTTTTTATTTTATTGTCCTGAGGGAAATGCGCACGCATATCGTACTGCCACGGGGAGACAGTACGATTATGTGGGACTCCAACCCACTAAAACCCTCAGGGTGTTTCCGCCTCTGCCGTTTGTGGTGGGAACATGGGGACGCTTTCGCTTTCTTCCACGGACCCACCGCGGCTGCCCGGTATCGGGCCCCTCACTGGGGGGTGAAGAGCACCCCCCTTCGCGACGCGCCAGAAACACGTGACGCGCCACGACCACCCCGGGGACCTTACCCGCCAAAAGGGCGCCGGACGACCCCGTGTCCGGACGCCCTAGGTCCCCTTGCGACGGGTCAGTCGAGTGGCCCCGCCGCCTGCCACACGGTCGCAGAGGATAGGGAGAGCGGCCCACGCAATACCGACACTCCTCCTCCCCTGCGACCCCACCGCGTCCGCCATCAAACGGTGGCGACCCCGCCAGGGCCGCGGAAGGCAGGGAAAGCGGCGCACCGCAATACCGGCATTCCTCTCCCGCCGCGGCCTCCATCTCTCTGCGGCCATGCTGCCCATCCAGCACAGCCGCCCGCCTCAGTCACGGTGCCTCCCATACGACACCGCAACCTACTACCACTCCAACTGGGCTTAGAGCGCAAAACCCAGAGGAGCGGTCCGTCCCGGGGCCGGCCGTGTCGCCGTCTGCGTTGGCACGGCCCCATGGGTTCCTCTTAGCTTCGCCGCAGGTGACCAGGCTGCGGTTACTAAGCCCCTCCGCCACGGCAAGGCGGGAACCCTTCGGGGGGGTGTAATAAAGCCTATCTTATTATCAGTTAAACAAGTTATTGTAAAAAAAAACCCTAGATGGTACAATATCTATGCCATGAATGTAATATGTATAATAGACAATGCTGAGATTAAAAGTTATCCTGATTATGTAAATTTTAAAACAAAATATTATGTAAATTGACATACTTATAACTTATGTTGTTAATATTAAGAAACAATGTGCATTATCAAATGCCTTGTGTTTAAATTTGGTCTATTGATAATAAGTAGTATGTTCTGTATTGTAAGTAAATAATTATGAATAAACATGATACTAATCTACTTACATGATTTTTATTTGCTACATACCTTAGGTACCTACTAATAATATAAAATAAGAAAATTTTGCTTTAAATAGAAGGTTACTAGGTGTTTTACTACTTGGTTTATAACAAAGAAAATTACAATTCAATAAAACCGACCAAGTGCGAGTCGGACTCGCGCACGAAGGGTTCCGTACCATTAGGTATCTATAAAACCGACTAAAAAATAAAAAAAATGTTTTTAGTATTTGTTGTTGGTATGCGATACCTTGATAAGGAAATCGTCACAAGAATACGCCATTTGTCTGAAAATAGATACTAACTGAGACGTCCAATGACTATGTAGATGAGTGTGCAATACCCGAATCTTATGGATATTACTTAGCTTTCATGGAATTTCTTGTCAATAGATCGCGATATCCTGGAATGTGTTGCATCACTAGTGCACCACGCTGCTTCCATTTAATACATATCTACGCATGGTGTGGGTATGCAATACCCGAAACAATATTTTTCTGTTTTTCTTTGTGTTACCGTTTTTTTTTTGTTCATATCTCGTATATACACATTTTAGATTAATGTTACATACACTAGAGTATAATTACAATCTAGCCACAGAATTGGCTAATGGGTAATTTTGTTTTAACATATTTTTATATAAACTATACTAAGAACGTGTCCATTGGCACTTTTCTTATTTGTGTTACGTACTGTGACGAAAATAAAACCTTTTTACTATACTTTTTACAATAATGCTGAGGCATAGGTATTAAGTCTATTTAGTAAAAGTTATTGAGATGGATTAGTTGAGTTACCTATGCTAGATGTCGCTAGATATTTTTCCCGACGTCTCAATAGGTTTACTCACTGGTCACAAAGTAGGTAAATAAACGCTGTATATGTCACCGTAGGATAGTAAAACCCGTAAAATTATAAAAATCCTAGGCACTTTATAATTTTCCGGAAAATAATCAATTGGGCCGCGTCACTTACAATGTAACGCATTAAAACACGTCAAATTATGATTTTCCGAAATCTTACCGTAAAATAATAAACTAAGTGACGGAACGCAAGACGCCCGCTGATTGGCTGATGGGCGCTAGCCCGCACCGCCATCTTTTGCTGTCATGCATTAGACGCCCGAATAGTAACAACAAAGTTTTCATGGTCTGTTTTTCAAAATTTAAGTGTTTTAAAATAGTTTGTTCATTACTAAAATTGGAGTTGCTTAGTTGTAAATTTAGTGGAACAGTGGTTAATAATTTTCAAACTGACTGAACACAAACATGAGCATCGGCCACATCGACCAATCAGAGGGCAGTTTATTATTTTACGAGTGACGTGATCGCCATAGATTTCGTAAAATAGTAAAACAAGGCTGTGATTGGTTCACAGGTTTGTTTGTTTATTATCTTACGGATAAGCTTAGGAAAATTATAAATTTACGTATTTCAATGCGTTAAATTATAAGTGCTTCAGTCCTGTTGATTATTTTCCGGAAAATTATAAAGTGACTAGGATTTTTATAATTTTACGGGGCTTACTATTTGACGGTGACATATATATAACTGGTATTCATACGGGTAGTAATTGTACTAATAATTATACTATAATAATGCTGGACAATTCACACAGCATTATCTAGCCCCCAAGTTAGCAGAGCTTGTGTTATGGGTACTAGATATTCACAATATAATACAATACATAGATAGATATTTTTTATTATACATAGAAAACGACCAGAACACCCTGAACAAATGTCTGCAGTTCGTACACACATTTGTCCCGAGGCGGGAATCGAACCCGCAACCTCCTGCGTCGCAGGCAGGCCTTCGCCCACCGCGCCACAGAGGTCGTCATGACTATGGATTGTTAGCAGATAACTCAAACTCTCTCACGTTTTTTTATTACAACTTGTGTCATATTAGCTGTAGGATGGGTAACTTTATTGAATAAAATGTTATTTAACATTGAATTATTATTTAATTTAATTTGTCCTAATTGAACATATCACAATTAACATTTCATGGCGCTCATTAGGGGAGGCCTGTCTTAGACTGATGATGATGAACATATCACATCACCTGATAGTTAACTCCACGCTTTTCTCTACTCTTAGACACAATGCCCTTAACTCAGGCTGAGACCAGTGATGTTCTGCGGTTATTTTCTTCTGACTGGTCGGAGTTTCCTTCGGCGGCGGCTGGATAGCGGGTTTGAACGTCATTTGCGAACCGTCATAAAGGTTGAACACTTGAATTGGTGATCTGTAGGCAAAATAAAAGATTATTAAAGTTGATGACCAACCTGTAAAAAGCAGCGTACTGGCAAGAAATCCAAACTCTCAGCCGAAACTCTCGGGTTGGTGACAAGCAGACGGGAAACCACCCAAGCGACTTCGTCTGAAAGGTCAGCGGACGTGAACAAGCAAATTGCGAAGATTGTACGGCGCGACGAAGAGGCAATAGAGTGAAACCGAGGGTTCAAAGTATTCACCCAGCAGCTTGGTAGGAGCCACCTTACGAAGCTTAGCGAAAGTTAAAGTGGCTCAGCGAGCTATAGAAAGAGCTATGCTAGGAGTTTCTCTGAAGGATAGGATTCGTAACAAATACATCCGACAGAGAACCAAAGTCATCGACATAGCTCTAAGAATTAGCAAGCTGAAGTGGCAGTGGGCCGGCCATATCTCGGGAAGAACCGATAACCGCTGGGGTAAACGTGTTCTTGAGTCGGGTAAAAAAAAGACAAGCACAAACAACTAAGTAGAAATAGCGGGTAACACTTACAGCTTCATTAATTCTTGCGGTAGCGTCCCTTTAGCCACAGCTAGCGCCGCCTCCCTCACAGTAGGGTGGTAATGCCGGGTCAGTGATGTCAGCTCCGTCAGTTTGGCTGCATGTGCGTTGCTGTGCTCCGGAGATGGTGAAAAAGGGTCGTAGCGACCTGAGCCGCAAGGTTCATCGGTTTCTAGCAGCATTGATACTGCTTTACTTTGCTAAAGGAGAAAGAATTGGAACATTTTTATATAATTTGGTTTGGAAATTATTGCTAGATATTAAAATAGGAAATTTAGGAGTGAACTTCACGGGTTTGGTTAAGGTAGGTCTAGATCTCAGCACTCACGGGATCCCCGTGGTAAAAAACTTTGACGTTGAATTACATAAAATTTTACATTATTTATTTGGCTCCTGTTTGTTTGTCCTTTATTTATTTACTGTGAAAGACAAAAATTATTTGTGTACTTTTCTTGTAATAAAGAATATTTTTTTTTTCCGCTAACGCCTTACCGAAAATGTTTGCTCTAATTCGCTCCTATGAGCGCGAAATCTTATTATATTCTTCCGAAATCCTATTCTATTCTTCCGAAATCCTATTCTATTCTTCCGAAATCCTATGCTATTCTTCCGAATCTTATTCTATTCTTATCCTCAGTCAACGGCGGCGTGAACTCGTCAGTAGGCGAAGCCAATTGTATGCTATCTCACCTGACATGGCATAGTTACCCTACCCGCGCGCCAGGATGAAATGCACAACGATTCATTCATAAAACGACCTTGTAAAAAATGTTAGCAGACTTTTAGCACAAGGGTTGTTATAGAAAAACCATTGAGAGTATTTTTTCAAAATAAAATTATTTCAACTTCTGAATAACCCAACTATGTCGGGACGGACTTTAATTTAGAGTTTTCTTTCCTTATATTTTTTTTTCTTGACCAACATTTGGGCCAAAATCATTGTTGAAATACGAAAGTTTGGAAGCTTGTATAGCCAAAAATTTTGGGTGTATACAAAAACAACGAAATAAATTGATATTATTCCTGTTCCAAACATAACCTAGAAGGTTCGTCATTGCAAGCGTACTAAAGAGCGGGACGGATAACTCTGTTATTATTTTTTTTTTTTCTGAAATCGCAACCGGTAGTTATGGTTATTTTCAAAATAGGGAGCGCGGGTGGCTGTGATCTAGCCGCCTCGCTAACAGCAAGCAGAGCGTTACGAACATTATTTTTTCTAGCATAAGGCTCAAAGTTGATTGGTTCAGTCGAGTTAGTAAAATATCTGCTATGAAGTAACACTATTCGAACACTATTTCATTTGTGACTTCATATTGCATTGCTACACCCTAACTGGGTCTATAATCATAAATTGCTACCTAAGAGTGTTACAATACGGATTTATTCATGTACATACTCTTATAATTATAGTGAAGGCAATAAATATGAACATGGATATGAACGAACTTGGCAAGTTTTTACATCAATGAAGCATTTTTACATAAATGGCGTGAGTTATATTCAAGCTGAAGACAGGGCGCTATGGCGGTCATTATGGGAGGCCTATGTCCAACAGTGGACATAGGTTGACAATGTTGATGATGAGTTATATTACCTGAGCCAGTTGATGCAGCAGTACTAAGCACGCCAACGCCCCGTTATGTTGCAACTGCAAGGCCAGGGTACACAATCGTTTGGCGAACGACTGTAGCACGGCCACTGAGACGCGGCGTGCGCGTGCGCAGATCTGCGTTATCGCTTCCAGGATTATCCTCGCGTCCTCGTGGGTGTTGCCTAGAAGTTAAAACTAGGTTAAAACATATTCATTGATACGTTGCGTTTAATTTAATAAACAAATAATTAGTAGATTCAAGAGGGTGTTGTAGCGTGGCCGTTAGCGCTCTATTGTCTATGCACGGTTTATGCCATTTTTCGATTGAATAGAACACATATTTATTTCGATACAGTACACTAAAAATAAGGTATAAAACAAAGAAATGGAAATTTCTAAATCGGTTCATCGACTTGGGAGCTACGATGCCACAACATAGACACACAAAAATAACAACTGACGCGTTGGTATATCAGTTTATGCCGCTAAATTAACCTTTATTCACTGTTTTACCTTTTATCGACAGTGCCAGTGCGGTGAAAAGCGTGTCATATCCTCACGGCGCGGCGCGCTGTGTGTTTCTCTCTAACACACACAAAAACCTTCACTGCACTGCAGCCGCATCTGGGATACAGTCCCCCCTTATGGTTATTATCACATGCTGTGCCAGTGCGGTGAAAAGCGTGTCATATCCTCACGGCGCGGCGCGCTGTGTTTTACTCTCTAACACACACAAAAACCTTCACTGCACTGCAGCCGTGTCTGTGATACAGTCCCCTTATGGTTATTATCTCGGTGATTAGCCTCCCCTTATATTTCCTATCTCTGTGAGTACAGCCTCCCCGTATGTTTCCTATCTGTGATACAGCATCCTCTTATGTTTAGCCTCCTCTACCTGCGTGAGCCGACAGCATGTTCGCGTAGAGATAGTGGTGGAACCTGGCAGGGTCTACACTGAGCGCGTCCCCAGCCCCCGCCAGCACACACAGAACGGTCCTGACGCACAGCAGCTTCTCGCGGGACCCTATCTCAGGGTCTGTTAGTAGACGGCCCAGGATGGCTACTAGGTCGGAGTAGTACTCCAGGTTTATAACGTGGGTGAACCTGTGAACAATAGGATATTACAACAAGGGGAGAGAGTGACCAATTACTAAAGAGGGTGTCATTTGAGCAATGTCTTTGGATAAGTCCGTCCGGCGGCCAGCGAGACGGGCCGCGGCGCGTGTTTCAACAGTCAGACGTTGATATGGCACTTCATTAGACGCTGTCTTTCACACATTAACAGCTAAATTATAATAATACTGATATGATAGTATCACTGACTTGGCAAGTCCGTCCAGCGCAGCGGCCAACAGCGCTGACCGTGGCGATTACTTGAGCAGTCGAAAGTTGATATTGAATACAGTCCGCGTCACTTCATAAGACGGAGTCCGCCGCACTATAACTAAATGATAGTACCTACTACTGATATGATAGTATCACTGACTTGGCAAGTCCTTCAAGCGCAGCGGCCAGCAATGCCGACCGTGGCGATTGCTTCAGCAGTCGGAAGTATATGTGGAAAACCGTCCGCGTCACTTCAGTCAGTGCGGTGCGTCGCGCGGTCGCACTCTCCTGTGCGGCGGTTTCTAGCAGCTCGCGTTCCACTTCCTTTAGCTTCTTGGAACGCTGAAAGAACGCAAAATTATATGTTTAAGTTAAATGATGAGAAACTAGCTGTTAACCGCGGTTTCACCCGCGTTAAATTCGAATTTCACATTTCTAGGAGAATGAAAAGGTCTTTCTTCCGGTTTAGTACTTTATCGTGTATTGAGAACCTACTCTTTTGTTGCTGTTTTTCCAGGACCTATGTTACTTCACGTCCTTTCAACTGTCGATATTCCAAAAATTAAGTCAATTGGTAGCTTTCTTAGGCCGTGAAGGACGAATTTTCGTATAAAATACGAATATTCCCGAGAATCTCCCATGGGAATTTGATGTTTTACCAGGACAAAAAGTAAGCCTATGTTATCCTCTCCATCCTTTCAACTAACTCTATACTAAAAATCAAGTCGATTGGTTGCTTAGGGCGTGAAGGAAAACAAACAAATAAACAAACAAACGTACATTAGCATGTATAATAATAAGTTAGGAAGTTTAGGATAAGCTACCCACAGCTTCGTACTTGTATTTTTGGGACACCAAACAAATTTTTATCTCCTGCTTGCGTCCAACCCGGACAATTATAGGCTGTTGAGGATATTAATTTTACAAAAAAAACCGTCGAAAAACCTGCACCAATTTTCTTTCAACATAGCAGAGGGGACAAACCAAAAAAACAAAATCGTTTCATTATTTTGGGACCTCTAAGACAATTCAAATTTTATACATTAACAGCTTTTTAAATGGTAATTATTATTAAATTTTATAAATATTAAGAAACAAAATGTTATTGATTTTGTTCGCTTCAATTTTTTGTCCACTAGTGGAAGAAGCGAACAATAAACCACTAGTAAGTTTATATAATACTTAAAATGTAATACAATATTATCTGCCTACCTAGTATAGTTTTACATAACTTGATACAAATATAATTATTAGAAAAACTTACCTTTTTCTCCTTCTTAGACAGATTAACGATTCTCTTCTTATGTTTCTCGTCCTGCTTCTTCTTGTTCTTGAGATCAGCCTCCACGTCCAGATCTACGTCCCGGATCCGGAGCGTCAGGAGACAGTCCAGCGCGGACGGGACCAGGCGCTCACCGCGACGTTTCACTAGTTGGTTTATTAGACGGACTATCTGTGAAAAGAAAGGCGGTTTGGAGAGTCAAACTTCTAAAAGTGACTGTGTAATTTTTGCAACAAGTATATTTGCCTGAAATATTTTTTTATCATTATTTCTTTTATGGAATTTTAAAGTTTCGACTGTGTGACAGAGGTGTCGATTGTGTGACAGTAGTGTCGATTCTATTGTTCCAAAACTACTCTGCAGGGCCAAAATCATTAAAGCGTTGTTTTAAGGTGCAGTGAGAAGATTTCAGGTTCAGTGGTATTGATACTGAACTCTTCTTGTTGGTAAAAAAAACTGAACCGAAGTAAAGAAATTAAATAAATTCCCAAAAAAATCATTTGAACAAGTTTGGATAAACTCTATGTGTAGGTGGAGCTACCGACGCTATAGTCCGCAAGAATTCCCAGAGATTTTCGAGTCATCGGAATGGGATTGCGTGGCTTAGAGCACACCCGTACCAGGGTGAGGCGCGGGTTCAAGTCCCGCCGAAATAGACATTTTTGGGAACTTATTTCATTTCTTAGAGATACCCAGAGTGCGGGCAGCACTATAATAACTTTAAAAACTGAATATGTCAGTACATTAAAATGTCGTTGTTCTTTTTATTTCGATTGAGAAAGGGACTCTAAAATAATGGCAACATTTTAGTGTCCCTTTCTCCCGACATTTTAGTGTTGTCAAATTCGTTATATTTTTGGTAGTTATATTAGTGAAAGGTAGTCCTTTCACCTTATAAAATCAGCACCAACAAACTTTAGCAGCTTCGCGCACGTTTTTTAAGAGTTTAAGTAGTTCTTACCTTATACCAGCTACATCTATAAGTTGCAGCCCGGTCCGTTCACAGTAGTATTGGCGTGAATAAGTCACAAATATTCATCCAAACTTTTGCATATTTTAGTGAGAGACAGAGAGATAGAATGAGAGAGAGAGAGAGATCCCCTTGTTATCCTATGTCCCGCACGGCTTTCCCTGCAGTCTAGAAAGGGCACTAGACTGCTGTTAGTACTATAGTTGAACTGATATATCGACTTACAGAGAGAGTGATATCCCCCTTGTTATCCTCAGCGAACACAGCCACACAGGCTTTTGTAACTATGTCCCGCGCGCGGCTTTCCCTGCAGTCTAGAAAAGGCACAACACTCTGTGCGATGTTGGTGCTATAGTTGAACTGTGGCCGCGATACTAGTAGGTTGCACATGCATTGGAGCGAGACTATTGCTAGGCTGATTGTTGGTTCGTCCGGTTTTCTGGAAAAATAACAATATTTTATGGTTCAGCTTTAGACCTATACTCAGAAGTGGGATCCTTTAATTAGAAATAGGGATAGGGACAGAGGTACACAATGTGGTACACTGCACAGTGCTTGCATCTGTGGCTGTGAAGGATTTCGGGTGGCCCGCATGCGGACCAAATCCGCACGGGGCGGAAATCCGTATGACAGAAAAAGAGCCCTTACTAAAGTGATAGTAAATCGACTTTTCAAGAGGTTGTGAACTTTTAATCTAGCAATAGTTACCGAGTGTCTCCTTTCTTGCGTCGCAGCACCGCGCTCGCTTTCTCCAGTCGTTGTAGATACCGTTTGTAGAATTCCAGCAGTTCCTTCTCGTATTTGTACAATGATAGTGTGTCCTTTTTCACTGGTACAAAAAAAAACATATTAATATTATAAAAGCAGCTTTATAAAGCAGAAAAGAGAAAGTAATTCTGCTTTATAATGACGACGGTATCCCGAGAACGATGATAATTATTAATGGTGAAAAGCGCGTGCGTATCCGCGGGCATCAGCTAGCTATACATTATAAAAACTGGAACTGTCTACATTTTATTCCTATTACTACATTTGTTTTATATAATAATTATAACTATGATGACTTAATTTATTTCGCATAATCTTTTGTAATTTTTTTAAGGAAAAAAATTGTGATAAGATTAGAATCATGGCAAAATGAAACAAAATCTTTTAACAATTTTATGTTTGCATGCATTATTCATTAATGCGTCACAATTCTATTATTACTGTAACATCGTAGGGGAGCACAGTTGCCTATATTACAGACTTTTCAGTCTAGTATAGGCAACTGAGGCCAATGCATATTGTTTAAACAAGAATTTTCTCTGGTGTCACAATGTTGCACAATGTCAGACAAACTGTTGTGTAATTATTTGTAATGATTCTTCTTGCAACAAACATCTTATCTTATCATCTTACATTTATGCTAGAGCTTTTGCATGCGGTTTCTGAATCGGGAAATTTAAAGTGTAACTCACACTTGACCTCCGAATAGTCTTGGTGCCGTATCATGTAATCCGGTAGGATGTCCCGGAACACCTCGCATGCTGACAGAGACGCCAGCTTGCGGACCGAGTGCAGGTTCAATGCTCCGTCCTTCAGTCGCTCCTCCATCAAGTAAAGAATCGGGTACAAGTTCTTGAGCTGGAAAGGAAAATTGTTTCAGAGCAGCTGTTTTCTATGTTTGTTTTATTACAACTGTATTTATCATCAAATGGGCAGAATCGGAACCTCCAAAATCTCTACCTGTTCTTAAATTGAAATAATTTGGCTTAGCTACTACTGTACAATAATCAGTACAGGTAGCAGATTCTAAGAACAACACCGTGAATTGTATAGTAATAAAATAACCGATTTATTTGTGAACCATAAATTGTACCATTATCTAAACCCGAGCCGCGCTTGCTAATCATATAATCTTTTTAGTGGCGAAATCTAGTTTTGCACATTTGTCGAAAGTTGCATGCATCTAGATAACAGCAAAACTGACACGTATAGCACAACATACTATGTCTACTATAAGTCTTTAACCAGAGTGTGTTACCAGTGACGACTTACGTTTTCGCTGACTATAGGCCACGTGCATAAGCTCAAAGTCGCTCTGCGAGCTATGGGCGCTAGAGCTATGCTCGGAGTTATCTACGCGATAGAATCCGGAAAACGAAAATCCGTAGAACTAAAGTAACCGCACGTAACAGCAAAGTAACTTAGCTCTCAGAATTAGCAGGCTGAAGTGGCGATGGGCAGGCCTTATAGCTCGCAGATCCTTTGGTGGGGGGTGAAGATTCTTGAGTGGCGACCACGATGCAATGAGAAGCGAAGTGTGGGAAGACCTCCCACTCGATGGACCGACGCCATTATAGCGGTCGCAGGGAGTTGTTGGATGAAGGCGGCTCAGGGCCGCTATGCGTGGCGTCGGTAGGGGAAGGCCTATGTTGAGCCACTAACATTTGAAACTAGCCGTCATAGTAACTATTGCTCACAAAATGATGTATCTCACAAAAGCCATTCGATGCATATAACAGAGTTCATACCATTCCTAGCAACGTCTTTTTGCATATAATTTTTTATGCAAAAGGCGTTTCTTAAACGACTATAAACTACCTTTTTCTCTGGACTCTCCAGCAACGAAGAACACAAGGCTCCGATCCTCAGCTTCTCATGTGCCAGCTTGTCCCTCCTCGCTGCTAACAGCTGCACCGAGCTGATGGTACCTTCCACTGCCTGAGTAGGTTTCTCCTCATCTGGCGTAGCTTCCATGCCTGAGTCGGAGTCAGGTTCTACTGCTGGCTTGGGCTTTTGGGGAGGGGCAGGGGCTTCGTCTGGCTCGGAGTCCGACTCTGTGGACATTATGGGAGACATTTACTATAGGTGCACTGTTTATTTCTGTGAGACATTTGCATTGAAGAGAATGTTTGATCTAGCTAGTCTAGGGAAAGAAAAGTCTGCAATTTTGATGCCGACGACGTCGTAACGTAGTAGGCCAATAGGCGAGATACCTTGACTTGCTAGTTAGATTCCTGGTGCGAAGGTCTACCAATTTCTTTCCCAGACAATGAATGTAACATCATCTTCATCAGCCCAGGCTTCTCTTCTTCTTTATATCAAATGTATGGCCCCGAGTACCCCAGTTCGCTTCGGTCGTGTATGTACTACGTCTTTCTAACGTCATCGATCTATCATTGTACTTTACATCCCGATTCCGTATTTTGAAGTTACAAGGCACGTTTTTATCTGGCTGGGTACATATCTAGTTAGTCACCCTGAAATGGCAGATTATTATATCATTAATACTGTACCTTCTACTTCTTCACTCCGCTCCATTAGCCCTTCTTTCGTTTTAATCGGCAGCAGTGCTTTCAACTTCTTGGCTGGTTTCTCCGCCTGTTCCTTCTCGTAGCGTCCTTCCACGTCGCTGTCTGATAGCGAGTCTGCGCCGCTGTCGGCTTCTGCTGGACGCGGCAGGCGGCTGCGTTTGCGTTTCGGTGCTCTGAAGGGGTTTGTATAGGCTTAGATAAGGGGATTGGTTGGGAAAATCGACATATTCCCAAATGTTTCAAAGATACCATTGAATCAAAGTTGGTTTTATCGTGGGTTCATAGAAAATAGTTTGCAATTCATGGCAAGTTACGTTATCATTATATTTATTCCATTGAGAAAATATTAAAAACTATAAAAACACGTGCCAGCCAACACAATAATGATACATTAATCTTATGTAATCTAGTTGTGGGCACAGCGAGTTTAGTTATTCTTATTTCTAGTATTTTATTTATGTATATTGCTATTTTTGGGGAACCGAAAATTCCGTACCCAAAGGGTAAAACGGAACCCTATTACTAAGACTGTCCGTCTGTCACCAGGCTGTATCTCATGAACTGTGATAGTTAGACAGTTGAAATTTTCGCAGATGATGTATTTTTGGTGCAAGCACTAAAAACCAGAATAAAATAAATATTTAAGGGCGCTCCCATAGAGCAAACGTGATTTTTTTGCCGTTTTTCTTGATAATGGTACGGAACCCTTCATGCGTGAGACCAACTCGCACTTGGCCGGTTTTATTTTAACTAATTGATTTTTATATTTTTGAAGAATCTGATAAGTGGACAATGTTTCATCAGAAGCCTCCACTTCCTTCTCCTCAACAGACTTTAATGGTCCACTGCTGAATGCAGACCTGCCCCTGATATCATCAGGAGCCTACCAGGATATAAATACCAAAGTTTGTGTGGGTGGACTAATGCTTATTACTTTTCATGCTAAAACTAGTGAATGGATACAACTGAAAGTAGACTCAGGCTTGGAATAACTGAATAGGCTACTTTGTATCACAGAAAAGATTATAATCCTCGGGTAGAAGACATTTTAACTCTTTATTAGCTACACACACTTCCATGATTTAGTTGTTACTTACCAATTTTTCTAGCTACCGAGCATAGTTTACCATAAATTTGTCAATAAAAATAAATTCACTCTTTTAAGGTTGTATACTCACCTTCGTTCCTCCTTCACATTTTCCTCTGGCACATTGGAAAGCAGCTGTGGCTGCTTGGCCAGTCGGCTCATGATGTACTGCTGCTCCTCTTCATCCAACATATCTGCCCATTCGTCACCTGATGCTGAGTCACTGTCGCTGCTGTACTCTGCCTATGGTAAATTTTTGGTTTGTTGGTTGGATCCGATTATAGCAGTTAACTTATGGTACCCAGCGTCATGTCTGGCTACCAAATATGGGGTAAATTGTAGCCAGACATGCATTGATCTTTATTTTGCTGAGTTAGAAAAAACTACCGGGTCTCTGCTTAGATGTGGCTCACCGGCTATTAATAAATGTAGTAATTACTCAATATAAACAGGTATAAAAGATGCGCTACGTTTTATGAGATTTACAAAGCTTAGTTCATTACAAGTAATCAATGACTGATATCAAAATACCTGCTGCGGCTGGGTTGGTTGATTCTGCTTCTGAATCTTGTGTCTGTGTCTCTGGAGCCTCAATGTCCCAGCCTTTTTCATCTTGTTGGTTGTATGGTTGTTCCTCTTAACCTTGCTGATTTTCATTTTGCCCTTTTTCTGCAATAATCGAAGAAAATACAATATGAACGTACCGCCTTGGTTAGATTTTGTTTATATTTAATTTTATGCAGATATAATTCTTACCGCCATTATGACTGATGGGAAATCTTCTTGTCGTCAGTTATAACCACCTTTCTTTGAAAAATATGGCACAAATTGTATGAATAGCCAGGGAATACAAAAATTCACAAAATGAAAACAAATCAACGTGGATTAGATTTGACTTGACAGCGTGAGAGGGTGTGAGAGGGAGATGGATGGAAGGCTTAGAGTATCATATACCTACTCTAAGATGGAAGGAGATGGAGATGGGAAGGCGAGGGGAAGGGGAGAGATAGGTGCTTTGACGTGACATTGACAGATAAGTTCAGATCAGAAAAACGTTCCATTCCATATTCGAAAATAGCGAAAATGTGGTCAACTTTTGTTTAAAATTTTGTTTTAGCCTAGTATTTATCCTCTGAGAGGAGAACTTGGGATTAAAGCAGAATGATGATTTCGGTTCGGAGCTTAAACTAAACTAAACAAAATATTATAATACTGTATTTTGGTCCGAAAGATCAGTAAATAATCAAAAGTTTATGTAAATAGCTTGAAAGCTGCAACGAAACGAAACGCATCAATCAAACTTTCTAAAAGTTTCAAACGTCAGTTTCTACAACTTTGAAAGTTTCATCAATAATTTCTAGTTTTTCCAGTTTTCTGTGCGGATATTCTATTCTATTACAATTTACAACTTCCGCTGGTTCATACAATCTTCTATCAACCATCATACATCAGTGCAGCATAATATGTTGGGTCCGTTAGAGAAACCAGTTCTGTGAAGTCGCTATGGTGCCCCAACAACAGAGGAGAAGACGTCGCAGGGCGGCGATTCCCAGGGCTTCGGAGCGGCGGCTGGTGGTCGCAAGGGGTGTGGGCGGGTTCGGGTTTACCATTGCGGGGCAGAGGCCGTGTGTGGTATCGGCGGTGGCAGCAGGCGGGCCGGCGGAGCGCGCCGGCCTTCGTGCTGGGGATGCCTTGCTGGCTGTGGATGGAGCTAGCGTTGCGCGAGCACCGCACGCGTCCGTAGCCAGGCTGGTGGCGGGCGCGCCCGGGGCCATAGCCCTGAGCGTGTCTCCACGGGACGCGCCGCCGACAGACACGGAGGACACCGAGCCTGATGAGCGCTCTCGCACGCGCCGTAGGCACCCGCCGCCGCGGCGCAGACCGCAGCCCAGTGTGCATCATCCAGGTTCATTTACTTTATTTCTTATCCATAGATAACATTAATTGTGTTGGTTAGAAGGGGTAGAAGGCTTAGCTAAAATGATAGTTCTCTCTGCTGATAACATTGGATTGGTGAGAAGAAGCACTAAAATGCTTAGCTATACAGATTGGACGTGAACTAGTTTTTCCAACAGTTGCAGTAAACAATAACAGATGAAAAAAAATGTTTTGTTTACCTAACATTTTGAGTCATTTGTTGTATATTTATATACATTTATAGTAAATTTATATATATTGATTTAAGTTATTTCATTGACACAAGTAATCGGAATACCCTTTTAACACATAAATAGAAAGAATAAATAAATTAACAGATCTAAGCACATATCAAGAAACAAATTTTTGACAGATTTTCATTGAAAACTGTTAAAAAATCATTACTTGAGACATGCTTAAATCTGAGATGCGGTTGAGTATTTGTGGGTAAGCGTTGTAAGTAGATGCAGTCTATTGATAAAATGGTGCAGAGAATAAATAAATCATTATGATAATTGTATAAACTTTTAACCATTTCAAGTATATTTATTTCTTTCAGATGGCTAAGGGCATACATAACTAGGTATGTGGGAAGCATAATAGACAATTTGTGTACTAAATGCACTTTTACGTTGTGTTTTGTGTTCACCCACACTTCTTTCTTTCTACATCATAACGGCCAACACTGCATGTTTATTTGATCAATCTATCATTTCATTTTTACCTCACCATATTACACATTCTGCATTAGTTTTATTCATTTTATTATTCCAGTCCGTTATGATCAGTGATCGGAAATTCGGGCGCTTATTTACCTAAAGTTGGTGAGTGACACAACATGGAGCAGTTAAAACCACCTCTTTCTCGTGAATTCTTTCCCGTGAATTCCTAGGATTTCAGAATATTCTAAAATAATGATTTTTCACCGGAATCTTATTTATAGACGAAATATAAGACACTTTTATCCTGACGTGTTTTTCACTAAAGTCAAACATTTTTAATTATATTTATGATTTTATGCCAAAATCCTTTTTCTAGACGAAATATAAAACACTTATTCATACGCATTTATAATTTGTTTGATAATTGCGTAAGAATAATAGAAACAAGAAGGAAAGAATTCACGAGAAAGAGGTGGTTTTAACTGCTACATGTTGTGTCACTCACCAACTTTAGGTAAATAAGCGCCCGAATTTCCGATCACTGGTTATGATGTCACTGTGCACAACTTTCTAAATCTAGAAAGCTTGAATAATTTGGTAATCTAAAACATTGTTTATATAAATTTACGATAATTTGATTGTATTGGTAAATTATGTTATAATTAGATATCGGATTTTATGCATTTGCATGAATGCATAAAATCCGATGTCTAATTGAATGATGAATGTGTACAGTGTATGTGTACCTGAGTACAGGTCATCATCATCAGCCTATATCAGTCCACCGCTAGACATAGGCCTCCCCTAATGAGCGCCATAGCGCCCTGGCTTCAGCTTGCCGCATCCAGCATCTGCCAGCAGTCTTTCGCAAATCGTCATCCCACCTGGTCGGAGGGCGTCCTACACTACGTTTTCCGAGTCGCGGTCTCCACTCAAGAACACGTTTACCCCAGCGGTTGTCGGTTCTTCTCGCGATATGGCCAGCCCACTGCCACTTCAGCTTGCTAATCCTTTGAGCTATGTCGACAACCTTGGTTCTCTGTCGGATGTATTCGTTGCGAATCCTATCCTTCAGAGAAACTCCGAGCATCAGCTCACAAATTTTCAGTCGAAAATTTGAACAAAAGATTGATAACTGTCACAAAAACTATGTAGGTATAGATTATTTTAAGAGCATTTAGCTATTTTTGTTTAAAAAGTATACATATAAAAATAAAGGAGTATTTTTATTTTTTGTTGTGCATGTTTTAGGCCTATCATGTGTTTTAGTGCATATTTCAACCTTTTTTAGTGCATATTTACATGCATATTTAGGCACTTGTTAGTGCTTATAATCCGATGTCGTGTTAATTATAATGTTCTCATTTCTGATTGTACATATTCATCTCTTTTAGAGTATGCTCCTAGAATGTTTAAACTGACCAAATACTGATAAATTTCAGCTTGCCACGCAGCTCCCAGCACTTCAGGAGTCAACGAGATCCTGCAGAACCTGAGTCGAGCTCAGCTAACACCAAACCACGCTGCTCGCCTGGAATGCCGTGCCGTTGTCGGCTACCTCGGCACCATAGAAACCCCTCAAGCAGCCACCAACAATGCACCGGGGAATGTTCGTAATGCAGTCAGGAAACTCAGACAGGAACGGAGAACTGCTATACCAGTGTTACTATCCGTGCTACCTAATTCGTTGCTGCTAAGACGGCCATCTGGCCAAATACTTGCTCAGTATCAAAGAGAGAGGATCATCTACGCAGGCTGCGGCTCAGAAGCTGATCGAAGGTACTTTGGTCTGGTTACGTCAGCAGAATCCGCCGAGGCCGACGCTTCTCATAGCTGCCATGTGTTTGCTGTAGATCCCAGAATGGCAGAGCATGAAGCTCATATTACAAGGGCCAGAGAGTTTCAAATCGCGTGCACTAGCGATCCTGTGGCAGAACGATGTTTAGAGTTTCCTCCATCAGCGGAGTATGTAGTAGGCGTTATAAGAGGGATGTACTCATTGCCATCTGAGGAATGCAC
Organism: Eupithecia exiguata; assembly: GCA_947086465.1. Lineage (NCBI taxonomy): Eukaryota > Metazoa > Arthropoda > Insecta > Lepidoptera > Geometridae > Eupithecia > Eupithecia exiguata. The sequence goes on from OX352246.1 coordinate 5,964,765, forward strand.
CAGTCCAAACCTACAGCAGATATCTAAGCTGGCGATCAAAGGCGACAGTCCTGCCCTCGGGAACTTCGCGCGATGCAACGCTGTTTTCCGACCGCGAGATCGACGGCCGTGTAGAAACGATGACGGCAGAGACGGCCCTGACTACGTTGCCAACTCTCCTCAGCCGAGCAACCACAGCGAGATAACTACGACATCCAGCAACAGTGACTCAGGCATCGGTTTCCACAATGACGGTAGAAACATAGTCGATAGGATCCTGGTAGTGGATTTTGCAGGTGTACAACCTCCCCCAAACCGGTTCAGACCAGATATGCCACGACGACCAATGGGGCTAGTTGGCTGCAGTAGTTTCGACACTGATGGCTCATTTCTCTCCAACACAACTCCAGTCGTAGATGGCTTTGGCGGACTAGGACGACCTCTGAACCTCGATGACGTCATCCTCAATGCGAATGACATACACACACAACATACAACAGTCAGACACGTCAGTCCACGGAAAGAGGATGATACCTACAACTATAATAATGTCTATGGCAACATCCCATCGAGCTCTCGTAACTACCAGAACGGTGTTGTCTATGACCAAGTGTATACAGAGAACGAGGGTCAGTATGAGTTTATTTCACCTCAACTAGACATGGACTTAGAGCTAGATCACGTAGCGGAACCTTTCAACTCAGTCGAGATATACGAAGAGTCGAGATCGAAGCACCCAACTGATTGGCAGTCCAATGAGTCAGTAGAGAATGTGACAGTCATATCTGGAGGCACTAGTAAAGCTAGCATGGATTCCGTCTCTATGTATTCGTCAAGGAGCCATGAGGAAGCTAGGCCGGTGTTGAGGAGGCATATGCAGGCTTCCTTGGATGATATGCTGGTTTTAGGTCTACGAGACCAGCCTAAGGAGAATGATGATGATAATTTTGTTCATCCTGCAACAGTCAAATGCAAGGTATAAAACTTTTTAAACTTTTAAAACTGTTAAAGGTTATTCGGGTACTAGCTGCAGCCCGCGGCTTCGCACGCGCTTTTCAAGTGGAGATAAATTTGTTTTAGGACCTACCTACATACTTACCCAGGTAGTGGGTGAGTATCTAAGAAGTGATTTAAATAGCTTCTATCTACAGTAATAATATAGGTAAAACAGGCGCCATACTAAGATAAAAGCCAATAAGGCGATTATCAGGTAGAGGCCTGCGTCAAGCAGTGGACCATTATAGGCTGTTGAGGTGATGTGAGGTGAGGCGCCATACTAGCACCTGGCATGTTTAGTTCTTTTGTCGCTAATATTATTTTAACTGTACTTATTGAGACCAGTAACTGCCACAGTTCGCAAAAAGACCATTTTGAGGTTATATAGGAAACCTTCAGCTTCTTTTTTCATAAATGACAAGACCTCAAAGACCAATTTATATGATTGGTGACGTAGCACATACACGGCGTTTGCAGGGCGTGGATTGGTGTACCTACGGCCAGCGGGTCATTCTGTTTCCATATCCCTCTCACACCTTAAAAAGCTATTGCGCAGCCACTCGCTCATACTTCCGAGAATTCATAAAGATTTGCGCGTACTATCAAGATATACCCTAAAATAATGCTGGATTGGGTAGGTACCCAATTCAGTGTGTGCGATAGACCTGGCAATTTATTATTCATCCCAGTGAATGACCGTAAATTAATGACACGGGACAATTACCTCCGCCTTCCTGTTTTACGCGCACGAATGCCCAAATTCCTAATTTAGTTAGCAGCTAGCCATGCTCTCGTTTGGGGGTGCTGTAAGAGTCGTTATTTGCGTTGTGATGGTGAGTTGAGCATTATTTGATAAATCTGCACAATAATAATGGAATATCAAAACGTGGCAAAAATCTATAGGAACACAGTCTGTCCACGTCTTAGCTTAGTTAGGGCTCATTCACACAACATCCGTTTTACAGGATTTGTTTTTAGGGTTCCGTATCCAAGTCGTCAAAATGGGACCCTATTATTAAGCCTCCGGTGTCTGTCTGTCAGCGGCCTGTATCTCATGAACCGTAAAAGGTAGACAATTTTCATAGATTATGTACCTATGTACCTTGCCGCTATAACACACTGTATAGTACAAAATTTGACATGTCTAAGTGCTTATTTTGTAAGCCTAAAAAAATAAACGTTATTGAGTATTACAAACAAACAAAAAAATTAAAAAGGCAATACAAAATCATCATTTTATGGCTATTTTTGCTCTACTTTTGACGACGCTGTATATCTTGAACCGTAATAGGTAGACATTTGAACATCAGATTTTGACAGCGTGTAGATCACTATTGCCACTATAATAACAAAATAATAAAAAAAAGCATAATTAAGGGGTCCATTGTCCATACCAAGTTGAGTACCGATCACTTCGAAATTATGCACCGTCGGGCACGGTCAGTACTTGGATGGGTGACCACATCATGATGGCTTTTTGCTAAAAAAAAATATCCGTTTATAGGGGTTCCTTTTGCGAAATAGATATGTACGATGGTACGGAACCCTCCGTAAAAACGATCCTGTAAAATGAATCCGCTGTGTGAATGCGTCCTTAGAGGTAAGCAAGTGGACAACTAGTGTACTTTCTTTCAGTGGCTCCATTTGATGAGAATTTCGTTTGAGGGCGGAAGTCGTATTTTTTGTGTGCGTTTTCTCGACTGTAAGCTCATAAATACTCCCAATGTTCCGGATGTTCAGACGGTAACGAAAAATTATAAGATAAAGACTTCACAATCCAAACTAGCATAGCATGTTAAGAAACAAATATCCAACTCCACTATTTTCAGGTCCGTAAATCGGTAAAACCCTTCAACCTCCTCTCGCGAACCAAAAACATGATAACCGGCAAGGACCGGGAGCGGGAAAAGGAGGCTCGGCGTCGAGCCATCAGCGCTAGCGCAGGTGACGTCACGGGGCCGGCGGCGACGGCTGAGGAAGGGATGGCGGCGGCGGCCAGCGAGCCAGATCTCAGGGATACACAGGTTAGTGTAAAGATTAGAAAATAATCAAGAAAGGCAGCAATAAAAAGTGACTTATTCGTTTAGGTACTTTTAGTTTGAAGTTGATTAAAGCGAATGGCCGCGGAGTGTCGGTAGATGGCGTTGATATTCCTCCAGTGAGACTAAGGTCCCACTTAAAAGCTATAACGGTTAAGACGACGTACGCTAGCGCCCCCGCTACCTATTATATTATTAAGTTAAACAAAGGAATTTTCTTAAAAAACATTACAAAAAAACATCAAATATTTTTCCTAGTCAAAAGTTTTTGTGATCGAAGGTAAACCTCCCTTTTTATTCCCTGAATAATCTGCCCCCGCAGAAGAAATGGGGATAGCACAGAATTTAAAAAATATGTATTAATTTTTAAGGTGTTCCAACCGCTTTGGGCACGTAGTCTTACATTTATTTATTTAGTATAGACTAAAGAAACCAAAAATGCATGTTTTTTAAAACTCACTTCCTGAAAAACTTGAAAAGTTCTTCGTCTTTTTTGAATACAGTTAATCAATCAAAGCGTCTATTTTATACAGAACTTATTATTCTCAAAATCGAGCACGTAACTCCAACATGACTTTTCGATAACTCTCACGGTTTCAGCCTTCCCCTCAGCGACCCTGAAAGAAACTCACCCTGTATAATTGTCATAATTATAATTGTAAGTCTTGTGTGCGGCCTCACTTATACTAGCTTTTATTGATTACGCGACCGCACACGGTCTCACTGTACCGACATTTTTAAATCCTAGACTACACAAACACTGCTTATCCTTTCAATCCTTTCGTAGAACGTAAGACATTTCTTAGAATAAACTTTAGACGGTGGTCTAACTGACTTCAATTCTGTGTCAGTTCACAGAATTGAAGTCAGTTAGACCACCGTTCAGTGATAAAAACATTTATTAGGTACTAGCAGCGCCTCGCGGTTTCACCCGCGTAGTTCCCGTTCCCGTGGGAATTCCGGGATAAAAAGTAGCCTATGTCCTATTCCAGACTATAATCTATCTCTGTGCCAAATTTCATTCAGATCCGTTCAGCCGTTCTGGCGTGATAAAGGAACAAACATCCATCCATCTATCTATCCATCCATCCATCTAAACTTTCACGTTTATAATATTAGTGAGATGAACATAAGATATTATTTTGTACTGCATCTGAAGTATAAGGCGGGGTTTTCATTACACTAGCAAAGCAAACAACAGTAAATAGAACAGACAGAGATCGTTCAAACGATTACAGCAAGAATTTGCTAACGTAAATTCATTTGATTATTTATAATTTGTATATTTTAGTTTAGTTTAGTAAATTGTATTCTCTCTCAGTCCCGCTGCAGTTGGACATGTGCGTGCGTCTCGGGGTATGAATGTGTTAGTTTACTTAAGTATAGGTATTTTTGTTTAAAACAACAGCAACATCAGCGGAGTCCCTCAAACGGCGGAAATACGCTAATCTTGACCGAGGTTACCTATTCGAGCCGTTTGCGGTGGAAACCCTAGGTCCTTGGGGTCCTGGGGTACATGCAATATACAAAGATCTAACAAAACTCCTAATAGAGTCCACAGGTGATCGAAATGCTGGCTTTTATTTCGGTTAACGAATTAGCATTGCCATTCAACGTGGCAATGCTGCCAGCATTCTGGACACTGCCTTCTGGTGACGACGATTTAAGTGTAAATATTAGGTGTAATTTTTATAGTAAGTATCCATCCATATGAAAACCTATGATTAGGCATCAAACCGACTGCATTGGCCAAAGGCTCGATGCACATGTAATGCACTTTCTAACCACCAATCAGTTGCAGAAAGTTGTGGTAATCGCGCTAAGTGGAACTGATTACACTAATCTGAACCGTGAGCCGGAACAAGAAACTAGTTCCTATACCTACCTCTCGGTTGTAAGCACTGATATCGGCACGGTTATTGAAACCTTGCCTTTAGATTTTTAACACCGTAAACGGCATCGAAACAAAAACATGAAGCCACGTTTCTATTAGTAGTTCTGACATAATTTAAGCTCAAGAAGTAAGTGTGTGGCAAGAGATTGATCCCTGTACCTGTGGTTGATCCACTTATGACATCGCAAAGCTGCATTTTAATTTTTGTTTTCATAAGTTATTTGTAGGTACATTGCTAACAACCATAAATATCTACTTGGCGGCGCAAAAGTAATGGAATAATGTGTGTGCTTTAATTTTTGCAAATGGTGTCAAAATGTCCCTGTGCTGGACGATCTCTGGCGCGGTGGGCGAAGGCCTGCCTGCGACGCAGGAGGTGGCGGGTTCGATTCCCGCCTCAGGACAAGTGTGTACGATCTGCAGACATTTGTTCAGGGTGTTCTGGTCGTTTTCTATGTATAATAAAAAAAACTATCCATGTTTATTACATTATGTATATCAGTTATCTAGTACCCATAACACAAGCACTAGCCTGGGGCTAGATAATGCTGTGTGAATTGTCCAGTATTATTTATTTATTTATTGTGCCATTACTTTTGCATCACCCAGTACAACCATGTTTGATCCGTTTCCAACAACCATAAAAAAATAATCCCAAAAACGACAGACAACAAAACAAACAAAACAGAAGTTGAACTAAATACGTTCTCCGTACGTTATCTGTTCTAAATATAGCGAGTAACTCTTCGACAAATAGCTACGTCCTTTGCATTAGTCACGAAAACTATATCCGGCCCTTGTGACCGTGTTAAACAGATAAAATCTTGATAATACGGAATTGCTACTGAATTTAGAGACTGCGACTTTGCTAAACACAAGCGTACAGTGATCTACGAGTACCCGTATTCGTTAAACATGTCTGAATAATCCCGTTGAGCCAACATACCCTTGAGAACACAACACAACAAACACACCACAAGACAACACAACACATTCGTGTTGATACGCTGAAACGCAGCTATCGAGAATCTTTGTAGGACCTTTGTGTTAAAGAAGAAAGAAAGAAAATACATTTATTGGCACACACACAATAGGTACATTAAAAATATACATAACATAAAAAAAAAACATAATTACCTCTAACCTAAAAGTGTTTGTGAACCAATTAGGTCCTGCCTCAGCTTAATGTTGCTCCACAAAAAAGTTGAGCAACGCTGGTTTTCTGGCAGAACCCTTTGTGCGTGCGTGTCCACACGGCTGACTAAAAAACAATGAAAAAAAAAATATCAAAAATTTTGGTGACACTGATGACATATAAAATAATAATATTAAAAATAATAATGTTATAGATATCGATTAGGACTACTGTTATGTTCAACACGGGATCACATTCAAAACACACACACACACCCACACACAAAACAGTGTTCTACTTTACTTCTTCAAGGAATTTGGTTATAGGTGTTATCTAGTCCCCCCCCCCCTTCAGAGACAGATTCATTTCTCTGCTCTCCTTCCAAATATCAAGATGACTTACTAATATTTTGTAATACCTACTATTTATTTGTGAATAGTTAGTTACAACAAAATGTTTTCTGACGTCTAGATTTGGGAAGGTGTCCTTTCGTATTTCGTATCTAAACCACGCCAGTACAAAGTCAACGTAAACATTTTAACAGCTAAACCACGATTCTAATAAAAATTACAATTGGCGACGTGAGATGCCATGTTACGATTTACAGTGCTAAATGTTTACTGGTATGGTCGTGGCACATTTATCAAAGCTATATCTTTAGTATAGCATAAAAATCTAGCTATTAACTAGGTGCTAGTTAGCTTAGCATTACAGGTCATTGACATAATTCTCCTTTACGAAATCAAAAACGGACACAACTTAAAATTTGGCATTTTTTTTAGGGTTAAAAGTAAAGTTTTTTGGAATCTTATTATTACCTATTGCGCCTAAAATTAAAGACTGTTATTTTGCATTTATAAACGTTTTCTATAGGTAATTAAATTCTTTTATTACACACAAATCATACATTTTTTCAGTCATGCTAATGCTGTTTGGTACTCATAACCTTAATTTGGTTTGTATGGAAAGCCACAGAATAGCGTAAATTTTTCCTGCATTATGCGGAGGTGAACGACCTGTATTGCTACTTAATGTAGCACTAAGTATGGGCATAAATCTGGAAAATAGTATGACCCTGATATTATCTGAACATTCGGAAATCTGATGACCATTGACCAGACTCTGGACACTTAAAAGCGACACGTGATAGGTAGAGCCTTTTCCACGATCTACCTGCCAAGCAGAACTGAAGCCTGTATCATGAAAGCTTGCGTAGTTAGATCTATACTTGAGTGACGTTTATGCCAAAGAAAAGCGTTACTCAAGCATTGATCGATTACTGAGCAAGTTATCATGATACGGGCCTAAAAGCTAGTTCTAGACGTAGGGTAACAAAAATCAAGTGAAAATGGGCAGGAAAACATCGAACAAGACGGATTCAGTCAATGAAGTGCTATAGTTACTAAGACAGCCTTCACATTAGGTCGCAAGCAGTCCGGCAGCCGCGCGACTTGTCGTGATTGCCGTAGCAGACGTTCTGCAACGCGGCAACCGCGTGATCCTCCCTAATCATAACAAGTTGCTCGGCTACCGCACTGATTGCTACCTAATGTATTTACCCTATGAAAAAGAAGCCGAAAAAATTAATAAATGACATCGTTAATATAGCGGGATTCGGGAATGAGTGGATAATGAGGGTGACGCAGAATTGGTCAAAATGGCTGATAGTCAAAAGCCGTTTACTGCATGACTCTCTTACTACATTGGCTGCTATGTAGACCTGACACGTGATTACTCGTGACCACCTACTTAGAGTGTGTTGACAGCAAACCTGCAAATAGTCTTCTAATACGTAAGGACATTTTACATTTGTCAATATTTACTCTGAGTATAACATTTAACTTGTCACAAATCTTGGATTGATCACCAAGCTCGGAAGTCGCGAACTATGTCCAAGGCTCCCTGTATTGGCCATGATACTCTTGCCCCCAAGAGTATCCTGGCCAATGCCGGCCAATATAATACTTGGAGGATTTTCGCTTATAGCGATAAGGCCGCCCTCTATACTTCCTCTGTTCTAAGCATTGTTTTCTTTCTTTGTGTGGTATGATAAAGTATTATTACCGACTTCAAGAGGAGGTTCTATATATTCTATGTTTGGCTGTAGGTATGTATTTTTCATGTAAAAATGTTCATCGATTTCTTCAGTTAATTATGGACCGATTTAAAACATTCTTTGCTATTGTATATATATAAACACTTTTTTAATCATGGCTAGTTACAAATTTTGGCCATTTCTAAATAGATTTTAATGACTTTTTCGTTGTTGTAGAAAGGTTGAATTTTAGGTGATCCCCTACAAGTTTGATCCTCGAGGAATTTATATGTGCGCCGTAAAACGTATCTAAAACATAATCACATGTTAATTTTCACAATCGGTAACAAAAGGTTTCCATGCCAACGGGCGTAGACATGAAGTCTTTTCATTCGTCGTTTCATCCATGTGTCTCCCATCACTCATCTCATCAAACTAAATTAGAATTGAATTTTAACGTGATGTCGCCACTTGAAAAATAAGATCGCGCTATCGAAGTGCTCCTTTTAAACCCATTTTCACTATTTTCTATTCCATTCCGGATTGGAACTCTCCGAGATTTGTACTCATCAAGGAACGCAGACGTAGGTAGCTCGTAAGAAGATATATAATAACATAAATAACATAACCTACTAACTATAAAGTTATTGAAATCTGAATCTTTTGGCTGTACACTGAATAAAACAAGGAAAGAACCGAATCATGTATGAAAATTTCGGGTCTATTTTATAATATAGAGTTCGCGCAAATCTTCGAATTCTGTGATCATAGCCTCGAATGCGAAACTGAGCAGTATTGAGCTTGAACCTTAAAATACGCTACTTCGCAGCCACTGCGCCTTTTTCCGAGAATTGCTGCCGAAACTGCTGAAATTCCCACCATACCACCCCGCCTTCGCTAGTGAACACATTAACTTTTAAAAAACTGTAAACATTCTCTTGCGCCAGTTGTGGCAGACTTAGCATTTAGTCCGAAGAATGTTAAACGGCCTGTAAAGTGTTAGTGCAGCGGTAATGATGGACATTACGCGCCAAATGGTGTTTTACAACACCACTAAGCTATTAAAGTTCAGTATTTTGTGTCTAATGAGCGATAGTTTCAAAGGTAATGATTATTTTACATTCCACGTTACAGTGCATTCGCAGTCTCACTTTATTGACGACCTCCGTGGCGCGGTGGGCGAAGGCCTGCCTGTGACGCAGGAGGTTGCGGGTTCGATTCCCGCCTCGGGACAAAAGTGTGTACGATCTAAAGATTTGTTCAGGGTGTTCTGGCCGTTTTCTATGTATAATAAAAAAATATCTATCTATGTATTGTATTATATTGTGTATATCAGTTATCTAGTACCCATAACACAAGCTCTGCTTAGCTTGAGGCTAGATAATGCTGTGTGAATTGTCCAGCATTATTTTTTATTTTTATTGGTATATTTAGTCTTCCACTGAGCACAAGTAGACAAGTACACTGGAGGTCTTATTATCGATGAATTCGATGATAGATTTGCGTTTGCATGGGCGGCGTGACCGTCTATGGAACTAATAACGGTCATGTGGTTTTGGGACGCCTCAACAAATGTAAATTTTATACCAGAAACGGTCGAGAGGGTGTGCTTTGAGTCTGCACAATGAACAACTGTCATTGCAAATAGAATATTCACTCCAGCGTACATGTATAATGGAACTCAGTGGTCTATATTATAAGTGCGTGTCCGAAATTATAGACAAACGCGCTAGCAAATTACCGACGAAGCAGAGGAATAAACGAATTTCTACAACAAGCGTTTCAAAGAACAAACACAAAAACTTTACATGAAAAACTCTGCAATTACAAAAACTAACAATAATATGCAAGTTCAATTAGGTAGGCTATCTGATTGACGTAATTTCAGCCACACATAATCTGATATAACAGTTACCAAAGTACAATTTCTTACCAGGCTTACCAGAAATTGCGTTATCCGTAATAATTCGTACCGTCACGCGATCTATTACTTAATACCTACTTTTTACTTTACGACCTAAAAAGGCATGGTGTTCATTGTGGAATAATTGAGTCGCTTAAAGTCACACACACACCTAATATAATTCAATTTACAACTAACGATCTCGTAGACCTTATTCGGTCTTATTGCACTATTAAATGTCATTGAGAGAAACTGTATAATTAACGACATAAAGTATAATAAAGCTTGACACAGATTTCTATCCTAGTATTTCTATCTGAGTCAGTGTAGGCCTGATTCCCAGATAGCTATCTCGTTAGTCCATGAAGAATTCAATCATGTTTTTTGCACTAGTTGATATCACCCAGATTGTGTTGTGTGTGCTGGATTTACCAAGAACCTACTTTGCTACGGTAAAAACACGAAAATTAGGTGTTTTTGAACCCGTTTTCCGACGAAAATATTGATTGTTGAGCTTTGAAATTTATATACCCTGTAACACATATCTTGAAGGGTTTTTTGGAGGTCCCAAATGCTTGCCATTCATTGAAGTGTAGTTGGTATAGTGTGTGTGTAGTTGCTTCGTTCTTTCGGTGTCTCTAAAAAAATTACTCGATTAGTACCAAATTCAGTATAGTGATTCACGGTATGAACTTTACCTTTTTCTTGGAGGTCCATTAGCTTCGAAAAGCAGTCCAAATAACGATGAACGTATTTGCAACTACAAAATCTGTGAAACAAACCTGACCAGTTACACGTCATCTAACCGCAGACGATCGCATTATTTAGTTGATTAGGGCACTACATAGTATGCTGAATCGAAAACAAGCACTCTTTGATGCTTATAGGCGCGGGCCAAAATTTAATTTTTTGGGTTAGTATTCACCTTAAGAGAAAGCGAAACCGTCAAATAGGCCACGCTATCCCGTCTAACTGTGAACGTTAAGTCGATGCTTTGTTTGAAATAAAATAATTTCTCTGGCACCTGCAATAATATCAATGCAGTCAAGCTCTGGTACGTCGGTAATGTGCGCTTTGTTCAATAGGTACTCCACTTCTCGGTACAACCATTCTCCAACAATTGAATTGAGGACAACGGCTGCGGTACCTACGGCGTCGCAGGTGACCTGATACTTATCTACCACGCTGCTGTCCTGATTTCAATGGCACTGAGACAATACCAGACACTATCTAATGTTTTCTATTATTGTCATGTTACGGACAGATAGCAAGAAAAACTTTGCCGGTGTCTGTTTAGATACTATTGTGGAACTGGTATTGTCACGTAGATAGACAGTGGGGATAAAGTTCCTTGTTAAACTCGAGTGATTTTTAAGATTCTGAAACGATGATTTTCCTCTTAGATGTACTATAAAACACTGTATGTATCACTCGATAGAAAGTGTGATTCCTCCTCAATCCCCAAATGAAACACACGGTATCTTTTGAATTAAGGTCGATAGCTTTGCGAACGTCTATTTACCTATGTACCAAGTGTACCTATCAACAATACATACAAGATTAGTTTGTGTGAAAAATTTACCTTTGCTTCTGTCCAGAGAGATTTGATAGATGAAAGATCAATGAGATGAAATATCAATAGCCAAGACAACCCTTTAAATTGTGTCTGTGAACTTAGACCTCCGAATCACCTTTTTATTCATCAACATTATAGATTCTTCAGTCCACCAATTCTATCCATTCAACTTTCGGTATTCTCTTCGCTCCAGACGATTTAAATCAGCCGTTAGTTATCAAGCAATTAGAGTAAATTGGTCCTGTACAATAGGGGCGTAGACGGCTTGATTGATTTATTAACTTTCCGTCTATGGCTTATTCAGGGCGGGGTGAACACGTGAAACGCATTTGTATATTTTGCTATAGACTGGTGATCTTGTGGGTTAAGTGAGGCCGCACACCAGATATCTATAGGATAGGTATCTCAAAATGTTTTTTGTTTTTGATTTGAGTATTGCGCGCCAACCACGAACAGCTGGGGATGGGGAGTGGTCGCAGTCGCTTGGCGGGCTTTTTTAGCTTATTAGCCATGGAACGATTTACGCAAGTGCAGTGCACTCGGTTTGACGTCTCTATTTGCACGTATGCGCTCCCGTCCCGTTTTAAGCCTCACAGGAAACAAAAAGCACCGAAATTAATAATAAAATAAAACCGGCCAAGTGCGAGCCGGACTCGCGCCCGAAGGGTTCCGTACCATTATTTATAAAAACGGCAAAAAAGTTATATGGGAACCCCCCATAAATATTTATTTTATTGTGTTTTTTTAATATTTGTTAAGGCGAATAGTAAGGCAAATGACCTTGGGCTTTTAAGCATTATACAAACTTACTAGTGGTTTATTTTTCGCTTCTTCCACTAGTGGACAAAAAATTGAAGCGAACAAAATCAATGACACTTTGTTTCTTATTTGATAATCTTTAAAACTGTTTATGTATAAAATTTGACTTGTCTAAGTGCTTATTTTGTAAGCCTAAAGAAATAAAGTTATTGAATTTTGAATTTTTGAATTTTGGGCATGTCCGCGCGCCTATATGCAGCAATGAGTGCTTGTTTTCGATTCAGCATACCATGTAGTGCCCTAATCAACCAAATAATACGATCCTCTGCGGTTAGGTGACGAGTAACTGGTCAGGTTTGTATCACAGATTTTGTAGGCAAAAATACGTTTTTACGTTTAATATCGTTATTTTGACTGCTTTTCGACGATAATGGACCGCCAAGAGATAGGTATGAACTATGTGAATCACTATACTGAGTTTAGTACTGATCGAATTTGAGACACCGATAAAAAGTGTGTTCGAAGCAACTAAACACACACTATAACTAACACTATAACAACTAAACTATAATTAACGGCAAATATTTGGGACCGCCAAGCTTTTCGTCAAGATATGTGTTACAGGATATATAAATTTCAAAACTCCACAATCAATATTTTTGTCAGAAAACGGGTTCAAAAACACCTAATTTTCGTGTTTTTGCCTTCATATTCGCCTTAATAAGCGGCAACAGAAATACATCATCTGTGAAAATTGCAACTGTCTAACTATCACGGTTCATGAGATACAGTCTTTTGACAGACAGACGGACAGACAGCGGAGTCTTAGTAATAGGGTTCCGTTTTACTCTTTGGGTCCGTACCCAAAGAATAAAACGGGACCCTAAAAACATTCAAACTACACTACTTAAATATCATATCCTCAAAAATATAAAGATTTTCATAATTGTTATTTGATTCATTACAATAATAATAAAACCCAAAAAAACACTCAAAAAAAAAACTTGGGAATTAATTGGAGGATTATATTCTATTAATACAATTTCAACCTTGTTGTTCATATTTTGCACCCATATAACAATTCATTCAAGCAGCAATTTAAAGATAAGTATAGATTAAGTTAAAGAAATAAACTATTTTATTTATTTATATTCAGATGTTTATCGTAGTTTGTGGGTTTCTTTCTTGGTGGTAGATCGAGAATCCCTGAAATATATCCTGGAATGCAAGTAGCTATCTCCCGATCAGCTCTGCTTTAATTACAATCCGACGCAGTTAATGGCCGTGATGCGATGCGCTGGCGCACGCTTCCTTCCTCACTCGCTTCGGTGGTTCGCCATCAGCGTTGCTACTGCGACCAATGGAGACTTGTAATTTTAACCGACTTCGAAAAAGGAGGAGATTCATTGTTCGGCTCTATGGATGTTTTTTTTATGTATATGTCGATTTCTGCGTCATTTATGAACCGATTTAGATAATTCTTTTGCAGTGTTATAGAGATTGATGCCGAGGTGCTCCCATCAATTTATTTAGATATTCCCGAGGGATTTGTATTAATCCCACAGATAAAAAAAAACAAAAGTTTAAAACAAGGGATTCGAAGTCGGTCTTTAGTTTTTTCAAAGGTGGGTTAAGCCCAACTTTGATTTGATTATTATGAAGCAGTGTTGAAATACGAACGTTTGGAAGCTTGTATTTTATAATTTATAAATAGATAGAAAGATAATACTTTACGAACCACACAAACACAGAAAACAGTACAGAAATAAATGCTACGAGAAGAAGTACAAAGGCGGCTTTATCGCTATGAGCGGTCTCTTCCAGGTTACTGTTTTCACGTTTGTTTGGAAAGATGAGCGACTCGTGTAACCTTAAGGCATATGCTGCCTACTCTCTACGGAGAAACAAAGCGCCACGTAGCGAATGGGCATGTGCATCGTGGGCATTCAAAGTGTTGTTGAAATGTGTTATGGATAGTCACTACCCTGGTTTAATCTGGGAAAGGAGCGTGCGAAGCGGCGTGTAAACGTTAGTGGATTTATAAATAGTATTTTTATTTTACACAAGATATTTCGTACGTTCTTGGTATGTGGAATGGGAACCAGATAAATGTTATCAATAAAGGAACCATTCAGTGGAATCGGGGACATGTCGTGTGATAAAACTCTTGCTTTACGATTTTGACCTTTGGGAATAAGATAGTAAGGAGATTTTAGTATTTTCAGTTATCTTTAAAAAAACCGTTAAATCATGAAGGAGAAACAGACGGCTCTGCTTTGACACTAAGGCCCATATTAACGAAGCTTGCTCAGTTATAGATCGGTACTTGAGTGACGCTTATGCTATAGAAAAACTTTTCTCAATCACAGATCGATGACTGAGTACTCTTTTGTAATGCGGGCCTTAAGTATACTTATACATATTTGGTTCTAGAATGCTATACGTTTTTTTTAACACCGTTGGGGCCCAGAATAACCCCCTTTCGGTTTATGACACCTTCCGTGGCACCCTGTTTACATTTCTTTATAAGTTGAATTTGACGTCAAAACCTGAATCTATGGTCAAAACCTGCCTGATGATGACAAGATCGAGTATCATAGATAATGGGTGGTTTTGGTCCGAGTGAAAAACTCTATTATTCACTTCAATTTGACGACCTCTGTGGCGCGGTGGGCGAAGGTCCGCCTGCGACGCAGGAGGTTGCGGGTTCGATTCCCGCCGTTGAACAAATATTGGTTCGATCTGCAGGTATATTGTATTATAATATAACGGGTGTTCTGGTCGTTTTCTATTTGTAATAATAAATATCTATCTATGTAATGTATTGTATTATGTATATCAGTTATCTACTACCCATAACACAAGCTCTGCTTAGCGTGGGGCTAGATAATGCTGTGTTACTTGTCCAGCATTATTTATTTATATTAATTGCCAGAAAATAAAACAATCGAAACTTACCTTCAGTAAAATGCGCACTTTTCAGCAGCAAAATATTGCAATCCTCAAAAGCTGACTGTTCTGAGGTCAAAATCTTAGAAGGTATGTTGTATCTATACTAATATTATAAATTTAATAGTAATTCTGTCTGTCTGTCTGTTACCTTTTCACGCGTCAACGGCTGAACGGATTTTAATGAAACTCGGCAGGGAGGTAAATGGTATCCAGGAGACGGACATAGATTACTTGAAAAGCGCGTGCGAAGCCGTCGGCAGTAACTAGTAACCTTAACAGGTACGCTTACGCATGTTACGTGGCACCCTGTAGAAAATCGTGCGCTTTATTTTAGCAAATAGGTAGGACTCAAACGTTATGTATGTTATTAAATATCTCAGTGTGGGAAATCACTTGGGTACTTAATACATAAAGGTACTCTTTCATAACAATTTTCTCTAATCTCACTATTAACAAAATGTAAGTATAATTTCATAACGGAAGCTTTGATTAAAGGTTTAACTTAAGGCGATATCCCGACCCAAACTACCGCCGCGCGGCGCGCCCCGCGCCGCCGGCCGCCGCCACCTATTTCTTAGAGAAACGAAGTTGCACGTTGTGGCCACTAAACTCTACCTCTGCCTAAACTAAAGAAAATAAAACTATAACAGAGGCATTAAAAAAAGCTCATAATAGGTATCACAAAATGCCAAATAACGTTTTTATATTTCCTTCGTTCAACGTAATAAGATGATAAATGGGTGGAGGCGCTATTTGGGTCGGGGTAGCGCCTTAATGTTAGTAATTTAGTATTGTAATGTTATTAATTATGTACCTTTGTTGTTCATTGTTGATTTCGTGAGAATAGATATTATATATCATTCTTATCACTTGAAAAGGTGCTCTTCAGTCTGTAAATATAATAATACTTAGATTTCTTGTTTTTCTACTACCTATTCTTAGAATTATCTCATCTAATGTGATTTTATGAATTGGTTCATGCCAATGTTTATTTTCAATCTGTTGATATATTCTATTTCTTGCACATTATAATAAGATTACTTACTTTATAATGAAAGTTTCCGTGTTGGTTTTATCATTAAATACTATTCCAGAGCTGGTAATTGAGCATTTAGACCATTAAATCCAAATTTCTATCTTAAAAATATCTTGAGCTTGTTGAACAGTTCTGATTTTTCTGATGCGAAATTCACTATTTATTATTAAATTTTCTTACGATTTCAACATGAAATTGTCGTAATTACATTTTGACAGATTGTCATATTTTTGTAAACAAGGTGTCAAAATGTCTTGGTTCATAGAGGAATGTGGTCAGGTTGTATACATTTCGCACGGAAACCTTTTATCAATAAGGTCTCGTTGATGTTTCTCTATGTTTTTTTTAGTAAAACCTTAGTAAAAAACATTAGTCAGTGAGTATTCGAACTATTGTTTTGGAACTTCGGAATTTGAACGCTCGAGCATATATAAGGTGCTCGAGTCGCCCTACAATTGAGTTGACTCCCGGACTTCAACCAGGAAAGTCATTAAGTACTTAACTAATCTTCATCAGCTACCATGCTCTAAACTCTTAAAGAAAGTCTTGAAGAAAGTCTTAAAGCAAACCTGGACACCCTAAAAGATTCTCTGAACCTTTGGTGACGAGGACGGGGCCTACCACCCGTCTCCTGGGCCCACCGGAAGACCTTGGTTCCACTTCCGCTGAAGAGGACGGAGCCTAACACCCGTCTTCTGGGTCCACTACTACACCTGCTGTAGAAGACGGAGCCTAGACCCTGACTCCTGGGTCCACCTGAAAGCCCAGATCTTCTCCGGAGAGCCTGCTGTGGGAACTCGTAAACCTACTCACACCCGATTTCTTTGCAGTTAAATTCAATAACCCACGGCCTTCCAGCTGCAGCAGATCCGGCTCCAAGCAGTTCCGGCCTCAGTCAATAACAGCTCCATTCAGTACTTCATCATCGCTGACCAACTTCTAATTCCGGATCCCTCAATTCTAAAAATAAGGTTAGGCTAAGACTCATCTCATTTGTAAATCCATCTTTTAAAATAAATCCTGTAACAATCTTAAAGCCTTTTCTTTTCTGAAACTAATAGGATCTTTATTAGGCTGTACGTAGGAGCTCTTTAGTCTCCTGCGTTACGAACTATAGTACGTAAGAGACCTTCAGTCTCTTACGTTACTTTAATAACTTGTGCGTAGAGAGACATTCTATTACGTTACAGTTTGGCGCCCAGATAAACTAGAACCCCTCCCCTTAAATTCTCTAATTTTTTTCTCTAAATTCTAATAAAACTAGCTCACTCTCCTAGAAACTTTTAACCCCTTTGGACACTATTTGAATAACTTTTAACCTCGATCTCCTCTTTATCCTTTAATATTTAAATTTTTTTTTGACCCCTACTTAGTTTCATTAGTATTCATAGTGCATTTAATAATTTGGTAGTTTATTTTACTAACCTCTTACTTTACAGCTTTATGCTCATATTTATTTACTTTACTTAAAACTTTAAACTTATCTTTAACTTAACTGGAAACTTACATTTTTAACTTTAAAAAAAAAAGATTTTAACTTAACTTTATTATAGCTATCTACTTAGCTTAGAATCTTAACTTAAATAACTCGAGAACATAGGACTTTAAACAGCTTCCAATATGTCTAAAGATATAAAATATAGTTTACTTAACAAACCTGAACTAGAATATGAAATAATTATTCGGTCAGGTAGACCTACAGATAGCGTTGCAGCTTTAAAGGAGCAAATGGCACTACTAAGCCATATTACACCAGAACACATTATAACTTCACCAATCCCTCCTAAGGATGACTTATCACAAACAGATAGTACACTTAACTACCTAGAAACTAAAATTACTGCTATCGAATCAACAGGCAATATTACCACCCTTAAAAAGATAGAAGCTTTTATGAATCATTTACATTACCGACTGGAACGAATTCATGCAACACCACTTGTAGCAGAAATATGCTCCACCATTAGGTCTCGATTCTATATCCTTAATAAGAGATTCGAAAAGCTTAGGGATAATGTTATTAATTATGTACCTTTGTTGTTCATTGTTGATTTCGTGAGAATAGATATTATATATCATTCTTATCACTTGAAAAGGTGCTCTTCAGTCTGTAAATATAATAATACTTAGATTTCTTGTTTTTCTACTACCTATTCTTAGAATTATCTCATCTAATGTGATTTTATGAATTGGTTCATGCCAATGTTTATTTTCAATCTGTTGATATATTCTATTTCTTGCACATTATAATAAGATTACTTACTTTATAATGAAAGTTTCCGTGTTGGTTTTATCATTAAATACTATTCCAGAGCTGGTAATTGAGCATTTAGACCATTAAATCCAAATTTCTATCTTAAAAATATCTTGAGCTTGTTGAACAGTTCTGATTTTTCTGATGCGAAATTCACTATTTATTATTAAATTTTCTTACGATTTCAACATGAAATTGTCGTAATTACATTTTGACAGATTGTCATATTTTTGTAAACAAGGTGTCAAAATGTCTTGGTTCATAGAGGAATGTGGTCAGGTTGTATACATTTCGCACGGAAACCTTTTATCAATAAGGTCTCGTTGATGTTTCTCTATGTTTTTTTTAGTAAAACCTTAGTAAAAAACATTAGTCAGTGAGTATTCGAACTATTGTTTTGGAACTTCGGAATTTGAACGCTCGAGCATATATAAGGTGCTCGAGTCGCCCTACAATTGAGTTGACTCCCGGACTTCAACCAGGAAAGTCATTAAGTACTTAACTAATCTTCATCAGCTACCATGCTCTAAACTCTTAAAGAAAGTCTTGAAGAAAGTCTTAAAGCAAACCTGGACACCCTAAAAGATTCTCTGAACCTTTGGTGACGAGGACGGGGCCTACCACCCGTCTCCTGGGCCCACCGGAAGACCTTGGTTCCACTTCCGCTGAAGAGGACGGAGCCTAACACCCGTCTTCTGGGTCCACTACTACACCTGCTGTAGAAGACGGAGCCTAGACCCTGACTCCTGGGTCCACCTGAAAGCCCAGATCTTCTCCGGAGAGCCTGCTGTGGGAACTCGTAAACCTACTCACACCCGATTTCTTTGCAGTTAAATTCAATAACCCACGGCCTTCCAGCTGCAGCAGATCCGGCTCCAAGCAGTTCCGGCCTCAGTCAATAACAGCTCCATTCAGTACTTCATCATCGCTGACCAACTTCTAATTCCGGATCCCTCAATTCTAAAAATAAGGTTAGGCTAAGACTCATCTCATTTGTAAATCCATCTTTTAAAATAAATCCTGTAACAATCTTAAAGCCTTTTCTTTTCTGAAACTAATAGGATCTTTATTAGGCTGTACGTAGGAGCTCTTTAGTCTCCTGCGTTACGAACTATAGTACGTAAGAGACCTTCAGTCTCTTACGTTACTTTAATAACTTGTGCGTAGAGAGACATTCTATTACGTTACAGTATGTAATAATGAAACGTATGAAACGTTAATATTACTCCGTCCGTAATTAATAAATTAAATTTTGCTATATTCTTACTGCCTTTGCTTACGTCCCACGGGGATGGACTTGACTACTTGAGAAGCGCGTGCGAAGCCTAGCAGCAGTTTGTAATAAAAATAATTAAACATTTTTTTTGAGTCCACTTGTGTTCAAAATTTATTTGTATTTCAGCGTACTAACGCTGGCGATCTTAAAATCAGCTGATCAGTCCATGTTCTCACTTTTTTATAAGTAGCTTCCATTTATTTACTTATATGCTATACTTTTTCTAATAAGTTCGTTCGCAGTATATACCTACTATTATCTATTCTAGAATAGAATAGAAAATTCTGTGGTTCAAGCTACCGTTTTTCCGGTTATGTTTCGCGCCCCCATGAGGTCGTGTGTTATCATTTTCTCAGGTTCTCTAGGGAATATTATTTACAACTGTATTATCTATTTCAACATTTTCAACAACCTATATCACTCTACCGCCAATCTTCGCCTATTTTACAAACATCCATTGTTACCATATTTCTCTATCAGCCCAGCTTTCTGTATATTTATATTAAGACCAGTCATGGGCACTTGAGATCAATTATTTCTTATTTCATACATCCCGGGTGCCGGTGGCTAAGAGCAATCACCAATCAGTCACTTACCAACCTCGGGCAATGCCAGACGTGTTACCGCGTTCATTATATCAAAATCTCCTTATATCGACATAAGGTTCACTTCTCCCTAGTTTCGTGAAAGGATTATTAAACTTATGACAATAGCATAAGGATTATTACATCGGGTTAAATGACTGCGAACTGCGTTGGATTTGAAGACTTGTGTGGTTGTGAATAAGTGCAGAATTGCAGTGTTTGTTGACATGTGATTTTTTTTGTTAAAATGGCTAATCGTGTCATGGGATATGTGATCTGTGGATATAATTCCGTTGATAATCTTTTGGTGAGCGACAATTATTCTATTTTATATTTCATAACAAGTCAAAATGTACTTCACATGTCTTCGTCGACTTTCCTCGTGGTTTTGGTGAACAGTAAACTCAACCTTATTTTACTAAAATTTACCAACAATCAAACATAATGGTTAGGTTAATATAAACATGGCCCTAATGAAATACTTACCTTGTTAATTATGACTTGTTAAAACAGTAGGAAAATTTCATAAGGTAATTATTACTCATTACAATTGTGGGTAACCTAATTATAAACTGAACGAATCTTCCTTGTTTGCGTTCCTTTAGTAAATTGATAACGATAAAACTCATATAATTCTTTAGAAATCTTCCTATGAGCAGGTAATCAATTTTTTTTATCGAAATGCTCTTGACCTGCGTACATTGTATAGGCTGATTCCTTTAACTTGTATAGCCCAACAAACCGCCAATTTAACCTAAAATTCTTTTTTCACGCAATTTACATTATTTGTTGATTTGAGATCCTTCCTTCAATAAATATTGATAACAATTATATCTGAAACTCGACGCCAAGCAAGTGATATTTAGTTATTTGTGTCGTGGTTTATTTACAAAAATTCTACAACGAGTTTGGCTAACTGTAGTATTATTATTATGTTCTCCTATGTACACCATTTGTAACTTTTGTGCAAAAAAGTATATATTCTATGTACGTAAGGGTGTTACGAATTTTGGACTACAGTTTTTATGAATTACAGGGTGTAGTCGCGTCAAAAATCCATCGATTAACAGCCTTGTTTTCTATCTAGGAAAGTTAATTTTAAGTTCTGTAAAATGTAAGTGAAAACAACTACAGAAAAGTGAACTCCAAGAATGTTTACATTTTTTCCACTACAACCGGCGAAACTTTTATAGTCTGATTTTATTCAAATTCATTCATCTGTTAGTCCGTCCCGAAATAGATATGACGGGATAACATAGGTTATTTTTGTATCCGCTTATATTATTTATCCTTGTAGCTCTGAAAGGTAACTATAATACTGTACTTCGTTGTAGATCAAGCAATTCTGTTTAAGCCGATACAATAATTTTTCATAAAAACGTTGATAATTTTTATCATGCCATCGTAAAACTATAGCCAAAGGCAAATTTAATTTGTTCTGTTATTGGTACAGACTCACATAACCGCCTTGGTTCAAAGCCTCTCGTTTAAATTTGGAACTATCAATCAAGAGGTCTCGCAAGTCAGAGGTCTCAATTCCTTGACCCCACTGCGAATTCATTGAGTACTGGCTCGTTAGTTTGACTCGCTCTTGATGAGATAAAATTGAAATTAGAACATGTCTGTCCTTTTTTGTTCATCGTCTGTCAGCTAACTTCATGCGCATTGGTTGCGTCACCAATGCGCATGAAGTTAGCTGAGTAAGAGAGTTTGATATCTGAACTAGAGCCGTGTTTTGACGGCGGAAGATTCGTCAATCTGTTTTTCGAAAAATCCCAAAAAGCCAAAATCACCTCACGTAATTTATTGATGATGAACCCCCTAAGTTAAAATACATCTATATGTATACCCGTGCGTAGCCGGGACGGGCCGCTAGTGATTAATATATAGAGATCGTATCTCAGAAATATCGACATTAGGGCCCGTATTATGAAGGTTTGCTCAGTAATCGGTCTATGCTTGAGTAACGAACTCTGTGACGACCGATGTGGCGCGGCAGGCAAGGTCCGCCTGCAACGCAAGAGGTTACGGGTTCGATTCCCGCCCTGGGACAAATGTTTGAACGATCTACAAATACTTGTTAATAAAAAATATCTATTCATGTAAGTATAACATATGTATGTATTATGTGTACACCATTTGTAACTTTTGTGCAGTCTCTTAGTACCCGTAACACAAGCTCTGCTTAGCTTGGGGTTCTGTAATTTCAATTAGTCTCTAATTTCCGGTAAATAGGCACTTAAACTTTATTTTCTAGCGAAACGACAATAACAGTTCATCAATATCTCAGAACAAAGATACCGCTACTGCAAAGAATTTTCCCAAACATTGTTCGATAGAAAACCTTCAATAATTAGCGGCAACGTGAGATGTTTCTACCGCTATTCTGATTGTATCGATTGTTTCGATTAGAGATGTGACGGCACGAACCGGCACTCTGAAATTGCCGGTGTTATTCGGAATAACTATTCTGATAGAATCTATTGTTTTGATTAGAGTGACTACACGTTCCGGCACTTCAAAATTATCGATGTTATTAGAAATAACTATTCTGATTGCATCGATTGCTTCGATTAGGGATGTGACAACACGTACCGGCACTCCGAAATTGCTGGTGTTATTCGAAATATATGTTCGGATTGCACAGATTGTTTCGATTAGAGTTTTGACTACAGTAGGTGGCCACTGGCTGCTGTCATCACATTCATATTCTGAAATTAATGTGCTTATTCGGAATAAAGTTATCTATAACTAGCGGTCCGCCCCGGCTTCGAACGGATATATTCTATAGCCTATGTTCATCCATCAGGGATAATGTTGGATTCTAATGGTGAAAGAATTTTTCAATTCAGTCCAGTAGTTTCGGAGCCTATTCAATTCAAACAAACAAATCTTTCCTCTTTATAATATAAGTATAAATTATGATGTCAGTTTTTCATTGCGAAGTAAATTTTATTGCTAACAAGGCCGAGATCCAACTCGTTCATAATATTTCTTTTCACAAAAATAGGTATTATCTTTTTTCTTTTGTGTTACGCTCAATTTTTATTAATCGGAACAATCATAGGCGACAAATGTGTAAAATTTCTGAGTTGCCTCATGCCTGAAAAAAATATGACACAAAATGTAAATAATGCACTCTTTTTGAGACACCCTATAGAAAATTATGAAATAAATGCTAATTTAATTCCGAAAAATTAGGTACCTGTTTCGGAGTTGCTCTTCGAAATTCACCCAGCGCATCCCTACTCTAAAGGTGACGGTTCACGCAGCGACCGCAACCGGAGACCGAGTCCAAAGACAGATACAGGAGACCGCGACCAGTTGTTCTCATTTAGCGTTGTACGGGCGGCGGTGACCGCCTCTTGGTCTCCGGTCTCGCGTCTCGCTGTCGCCGCGCGAACTGGCGCCCGTGCATAGCTAAATGACAACTACCGGTCGCGGTCTCTTATCTCTGTCATTGGCGCGGTCGCGGCGCGAATCGCCACCTTAAGTGATCATAAGACCATTACCATTGTCATTCAGATTCTTGAATCATTCGTTTCCGCGAGGTTTTTCTCTACGTCATTGTCTTCTAATCATAGATAGGCTACTCCTGTCTATAATAGACGGCCCTTTTGGCTCAATGGATGGATAGCCAACGTCGAATGTGATATGGATTTGGGACCTCGTACGCTATTTCAGTCTAATCTATTATCTAGGTATTTCAAGGTTCTTTGCTTGAATAGTTGTTATCTCGAAACCCCCATGTCATGCCCTACTTTGAAGGCACCAAATGAAAGGAGGTCGGTGGTTCCTTGTTTGAATGAAATCAAACAAAAAGGTTTTATAAAATTCCACCCAAATCTGAACCTCATCGTGTTCTTGCATAATCACCATCTCATACTCATACTCATTTATTTCCGTAGGAGAACTGGGTATAGATATATATATAATAACTTAAACAAGTTATTAACGATACTTTTTTTCTGGGCAGTATTAGAACTACCTAATAAAGTTTAATATTTAAGTAGCATACATATAGTTATTTAATGTAGTGAGCATATTACTTATATGTATAGTACTACCGTTTAATCTTTAATTCTATTTTAAATTTAACTTTTTTATATGTATAAGCAGGTGTCTTTAAATTTCATTTTTTTTTTTATTAATTATCGTCGTCTACTAACTCTCACATTTGATTTTGTATAAAAAACCTATAAGTGGAAACTTGTAATTAGCCTTCAAGCAGCTGATCATGCATACCTCATGCATGTCAGCATACTTATACTAACACCTTAATGTAAAAGCCTAGCTGTAAGTTTTCTTAAAATTGTAAAATAAAATAAATAAAATGAATATGTCAATTTACAATAGTTCACGATAGAAGGTGCTTGATTATTATGCTTAGTTCAAAGCCATACAGACCAACCGATATGTACTCTTAAAGAACTTAGAAATTTATACAAATATGTATATTAAATTAAACTAGATCAGCTGTTACATCGTTAGTCGTTAAAAAATAAATAAAAACATAAAAAATATAAAGTAATAAAGATGCTGTAAGTCGAAAAAAAAATGTAGAGTAATCATAATAAATTCTAAGTAAATATTGTAATATCACAGTGTTTAGGTAGTTTTTTTACCCAGGCAAAGTATTTATTTATTTAATAATTCATTTATTAAATAGGACATCTAACATGAGATCACACAAGGCTAGTTAGTAACTAGTAATATATAGTTATTAAATCTTTGTCTCTTATAATATGAATATAGTATAAGTAATACTCTATAATATAGGACGTCTCAGCATGCACAATAAATAACAAAATAAGTACCTATCAACAAATAACAATGTTTTTTTTCTGGACGGATAAAGTACATACCCAGCTACAAACATAAAAAGAAGTGTAAAAAACAAAAGAAACAAAAGTTAAGAGAAACAAACAAATCCTCATGACTAAATTAGTATACGACATAACAATTACAAAATCTACTTAGAATGAGATCATTAAGTATTTATAACAGTGAGATCTTTAATATATTATTGCATTTAAAAAAATATAAATAAGAAACTATTAAGTATAGCTATATATTATTAAGTAAAGCTAGAGTGCATTGTCATTTGTGTATTAATTAAGATACCTATAATAAAATATTGACAGCTCTACCATAATCGAAAGTTTTTCGATCATCGATCACGTATCCGACAAAGCACTTTAAAGTTCTAGATTATAATTAAAAGTTAGATTATTATTAGATTTAAGTAACAAGTCAATTTACAATTGAAATCAATCTATTATTTTCAACTGGACGTTGTATAAGTTGAACCTCTGCTAAATATATGTTGCTCACGTATTAATGTCCATTATACAACACGTGCGGCCGGCTTCCTTTTGGTAACACTCGGCACGTAAACCTATTGAGTAATTTCGTAACATCCTGTGATCAAGTGGCTCCAGTAGTTAGATCGACTCTTGATGAGATTTGTGGCAGTTACAGCATTGACTGTCGTATTTTTATGTCAGTAAACCATCGATCAAAAATGTCCGGCTTTGCCGGCCCCCCTTAGATTCACAATGCGCACGCCACAACCTTCAGTAGCAAAAGAGAGACCATTTGACATGTTAGGGAAGCTTTTCAACTAGTGTCATTTTAGCGTTCAGACAAAAAGCATGGGTACAAAAAATGCAAGAATCACTCGTCCAAAGTGCTGAAAAAGGATGGAATTTCTTATTTTCAGTAAGTTTATATATATTTTTTACCCGTATATTGAGATGTGAGTCATATACTTGTGAAATCAGCATAAAATATTGTTGTTTGGTTTGCCTATGTTAAAATATTAATTTTGTTCTAAATTGATAAATGGAGAGGCTATTTCTTCTAAAATTTTTTTTTCATTTATAGTATGTATTAATATATTTTTCATAAAAATAAGTTTAGGTAATATTACTAGTTGATGATTTTTAAAATAATTAGTTGGCCCGCCCTAAAATTTCATTTGCGTAGACTCTCTAATAAAAGAAAGACTAGGTTCTTACCTACCTACCAGAAGTATGAATTTATAAAACGTTTATTTTTTTCCCGTAAAAAAAACTCGTGCAAAGCCGCAGACAGGAACCAGTTCTTTTTAATCTAGAGTGCCTGCCTGAAATTGTATTGTAAGTTTAAATTATTGTATGTCTGAAATGACCCTTTTGTATAAATACCCTACTGTTGAGACACCAATTTATAGTTTCATCAATAAATGATTCGTTATCTTTACCTGAATTCTGTTAATTAATCCTTATAGAAAATAAACTGAGTAGGTAGGTATATAATTCTCAGGTAGGTACCTACCTACTTACAAAATAAAATAAAATGAATTCGACTCCACCAATCTCTTGTTCCGTATGGAAAAAACTTGTCAGGCTCTGCGCAAACTGTCTGCGTCAAAACAAAACGAACCCAATTTTGAGTGACATTTTTGTAAGGCTCTAGGTATCTACGGGGGAGGCCGCGAACTCCTTATTTTTGATCGAAGCAGTAAACCGATAGAAGATAATTGAGTAGGAGAAGAAGAGAGATTTTAGGGGGAAATTTAAAGATCCTAATAATATTGTAATAAAATAACTTAATAATAAAACGTCAAGTGTGAGTCGGACTCGCGCACATCGGGTTCCGTATAATTGAAAAATCCTCGTTTCTTGCCAAATATCATGATTCTAGGTCAACTGGAAGTAGTACCCTTGTAGGTTTTTGGTCCATGGCGATACTCAATAATATTTTTTTATATAACTATTAATTTGAATAAAATACAAATTTACGGTTTCGGATTTTCCCCTTAATTTGTGCCATAAGACCTTACTTTTTGCCAAATTTTATAATTCTAGGTCAATGTGCCACATGCACACAAAAGATAGATAGATAGATAGATAGATAGACAAAACCTATTAACTTGAAAATTAATTAACTTGAAATTAAAAAAAAAAAACTGGGCATAAACGGCTGTTACTTTTGTTCGCGTGGACTTAGAAGTTTTTCACGGCCCCAAGAGTTTCTAGCGGACCTGAGCATTTGATGTGAATTTCAACTCAATACCGCCACGCGTTCCTGAGAAAAGAGGGTTCACTTGACAGACGGACAACAAAGTGATCCTTTTCGATTTTTGAGCCTTTTAGTGTTCTTTTTTCATTTTGAGGTCCGGAACCGAAAAAATCAATTTAAAACTAAGGGATTCGAAGCCGGTTTTTTGTTTTTAATCTAGTTTGAGTCTACAGGAAACCCCTTAGTAACCTCATTACATATAATTTCATAACGTTAATTTGCATTGTTCAGTGCTAATTAAATGGTTGGTCCTTACGCCTTCCTCTTGCAACATTGTTTCTTGTAAATTGTAATGCAATGTGCATTTGTTTTGACCTGTTTTAAACCTAATTATTTTCCGCTGCACGTTATGAATAATAACGTAAAATCGGTTGTTGTTTACCTGTTATATTGTTTTTAACTCGTAATTAAACGTTATGTGTTTATACGACGACCGATGTGTCGCCGTCGGCGACACAGAAGGTTGCGTGTTCGGTTCCAGCCTTGGGGCAAATATTTGTACAATGAGAAAATATTGTAAGTGTTCTGGGTATTTTCTATGTATAGTTTAAAATATCATGTATGTAATGTATTGTATTATGTACGAGTATATCAGTCATCTACATCGACTACCCATGACACAAGCTCGGCTTTGTTTGAGAGTATGCGGTGTGGATTGTCCAGCATTATTTATTTATAATACAAGATATATGATCACAACACAATAACGTTAATAACAATCTGATTCAAGCTTATTTTGTCACGCGTCATTTCGAATTCTTTTAATATCGTTTATCGTCAAATGTAGAGCTAACAACAAATAATCCCTTAATAAAACCGCTGTGTATTGTGTCGTGCAATAGGGCGTATTACACAGTCAATAATACACGTGTCTCGTGTGTTTATATCATCGTCAGTTTGTCTATGAACTTACTATAATGAAGTCGTGTTTATGATTTGGTACAATTTGGTTGGGATTTCTAAAATAATATTATTTAATTTTATTTAAATTAAAATTTGATGTTTTTCAATTATTATCGCGTGTCATATCGCGGATTTCAAAAGTTCTGGCAAATCTGTGATGATCACTGATGTCACGATCCTGTGATACGGCCTATTATAGGCACAGGTATTATATTACTTAAAAGAGGGTCCCATACCACGGAAATGTATTAGAATAAGTAAAAGAAATTAACTTTATTATTAATATTATTATACTATCACTATTATCATGATATCGTGATAATATTGAACGTGTAATATACCCTATTTAGGCGCTATAAACACAGAAAATTTCAAAACTTTCATTGGGCAGTTTGTGATACCTATTATAACCCCTGTAATAGTTTTTGTATAGTTTTCACAGCAAAGCCTTTCTCTAGCTCTTCTTATAGATAGCAAGTAGAGCGTGACTTTTATCGGTCACCGATTTGTGTTTTAAGAATATTCTCTCCATGCATCTTCCGCCTCCAAATCTTGACACCCAACACATCACATGTCTCCCTCACCCCTTCACACCTATTATATCTCCGTCGCACCCATGCACCGTTGTTGGGGCTTTGCCCCCGTGCGATACGGTTACTAGCGGTCTCACCAACGTGTAATGTTATGTACTTTCAGTATAGCACGGTTTTGATGAGCTTTATTAGATTAACGGTTGGTGAGTAGAACTTATTTCAAAAACAGATTAACTTTGTCGAACTTTTCTTTAAAAAAAATATCAAAAATTGTGACAGAATCACCGACTTCTTGTCTTAAAAAGGTATGGGTCCAAATTAAAGGAAATACAGGCCAAGATATACATAACGAAACTTATAAATATTTGAATGGAAGCAGGGAAAACAAGTTACAATCTATAAAAATAAAAACACATAAACTTTTTTTTTTTTTATTGGAGATGGTCAATCGTTTGATCATCATTTCACTTGAATAAGTGAAGATGTGGCCTTAGATGGAGCACGCTTTTCCAGAAGGAACCTATTCGCCCTAGATTTGAAGACTCCAAGATGTTACTCTGGCAGGAAAACAGACGCTGGAAGCTCATTCCACTCTTTAGCCGTGCTCATTATGAAAGTAGAGCAGAGTTTTTGGTAACCTAGATAGGCATAAAAGTCAGACATAGAGTAAAGTAAGACAACTCGTGTTTGCGTTGGATCTTAATGAAAGAATACAGGGATATAAGCTAGGTAGGTACTTTTATTCCGGTAAATTGCGAGCGAAGCCGATTGGACTTCAAAAAATACTTGGGTAATATTCTCTGCTCCAAACAAAGCCTTTCTCTAGCTCTTCTGTTAGTAGCAAATAGAGCGGCTACTTTCTTTATGTAAAATATTTTATTCTTCGAGTGCATAAATACCCCGTATAATATTTAAAGTGGGAACAGAAACTATGCTCCTCTGACAATAATGTTGAAATAAAAGTAATATAAACACAATCCTTATCTCACAAGACTACTAGGTAACATGATAAAGTTAAAAACTACAACCCGACTACGTGAAAGTTATAAAAGTTTGAAACATTTACATTGACAAAATAGAATGACGTATCGGTCATATTTGATAGGCATAGAGTTGAAAATGAAAATAGGTCGTAGGTATTGTAATTTTTCTCTATGGGGCCTGCAGCCTGCGGCTACCTAAATTTTAATACGCGTTTTGAAGGCTTATTCGGGGTCGGAGCCCTAAATCCTATAGCCTATAACCATCGGGGTATTGAGACGAATCAATCGATACATAATTTGTTGAAATCGAACCAGTAGTTTCAGCGCTACGTGGGAACAAAGAAATCGGCCACATACATACAAACATACAAATATACAAACATACAAACATACAAACATAGGGTGCTAACCTCATAACCCTCCCCTGTTGGTAGTCGGGTAAAAAGGTAACTCGGTCGATGAATGAGAAAGCTTTCATAATGCGAGCCTTAGAGATGCCAACTCATTTCAAGGAGCATTGATAATTAGGCCAAGGCAAGGGAACAGTACATACATAATTGTTTTGTTTATTACCGTGCCGTACCTACAGAGGCCTCTGTAAGTATAAATGAATCAACTTGACATAGTAATAGAAAACCACAATGCATCTATTTCTATGGAAGATTGAAGAAGTGACGAATGATGGAGTAATTACGACTCATTGGTTATCAGAGCTTATGGTTATGACGTCATAGTCCACTACTACTAGTACACTAAAGTAATAATATATGAGGGGAGCTATCGGTTTATTTATTTTCAAAAAATACATACATAGATGTGTGTCAAACAACTGAGGGATTTACCATCGTCAGTTCCAGCGTGCAGTCGTTGCTACACGCCGCCTGCACAGCGACAGCAAGCAGAACGCACGGTCGGTTAGCATTCGTAATAACTGCAGTCAAAGTGCAAAACCGCATCAAACTGCAATTTGCAGATAATCGGTAGCCGTTTTCCATTTTGGGGTTAGCGAGTAATTTATAGGAGCTGAAATCCAAGTAACGCGTCCAAGAAAAAGACCGTTAGAGTAGAAATTTGTAAAATAGGTACTTAAGTAGCTAGCTAAAAAATTATATTCCTGTGTCTTTAAGTTACATTTTGTCCAGGTATGAGCAAAGCAGCGGCAGAGGTGATTTGTCATATACCTAAGATTACACATATTACGTATATTTTTACACGACTACCAAAGGAAGAGGGGTATCGATATTCGTGTCACATAATCACTTGTGTCAGTGATCTCTACCGATAAACGAAGATTGATGTTTGCGATTCTTGGCATTCTAACTGGGAACTGGGAATTAATAAACTAAAAACCTTCAAATCAAAAGCATTACTTTTGATTTGAAGGTTTTTAGTTTATTAATTCATTAGAATAAATTTTAGGTTATTAAAATGACCAATTTTGTCCTTCAAGAATCCTATCTAGGTCACTCCAGCTGTTCGAAAGTCAGAATAACCCGAATGTCAAAGTTTAATAATATCAGCAAGTCTATTCCGAACACCGTATTCGAGCCGCTAAAATAAATAATTCAGACGCTGTTTTAAATAATTCGCTATACTAATACACCGATATAATTGAATTTACTTCAGGTTTTCATAACAGCTGGTTGTTTTTCAAAACACTCGCCTGGTTATAGGGATGCGCTGCGCGTGATTCATACTACAGTTTTGAGACTATTAGTCATTCCCCCGTTAGTAGTACTTAATACTATTGTCCTATTCAATACGTTTGATAAAGTCATAGGTACTCCGTAGCTTGGAATCTATGGTTTCCTTTCTCACGAAGCTGTTCATAACATACATATACTTGGAATTTTTTACTACAAGCTCTTGGTGATGCGACCTACACGAACATCTTTAATTGTTAGCAAAAGGATAGTTTCGATGGTAAACAAAATATTATTCTATGTATTCCGACAGTTACATTTTATCAGAACATATTGAACACTTATTTTTTTTTTATGTCTATCAAACAAAATATTACAAAGATAAATAGATAGTCAACGTTTGGGAGTCAGGCCTGTGACGTTACGCCGTGCTAAAAAGTGTCGTACGGCGTCGTGACGTCACGCGGAACTTTATCTGTTTATATCTTCATCATTTTTTTGAATTATTGACAAAAGAAAAAATACGTGTCCAATATCTTCTGATAGTCGGTTAAATTGAAACGGATTATTAGATTTTTTTAGGATACTAGCCTATTCAAAATCATTATCGTGTGCAGGACTCTATAGCAAATACTTGCTGCTTTAATAATAAACTTTTAGCATGGTGTCACAATAGGTTGCCTGGGAGAAATCGCTCTCAGCGATAAGGCCGCCTTGTGTACTGTATTATGTTTATTTTAGATATAAGATTATTTATTCATGTTTATTTTTACCCGACTACCAACAGGGGAGGGTTATGAGGTTAGCACCCTATGTTTGTATGTTTGTATATTTGTATGTTTGTATGTATGTGGCCGATTTCTTTGTTCCCACGTAGCGCTGAAACTACTGGTTCGATTTCAACAAATTATTATTGTACAATAAAGTGTTCATTCATTCATTCATTCATTCCTGACATATTGAGTTGCCTGCACCTATTCGGTGTTGTTTTTAGAAATGCAAAGATACTCGTATTTGTATACCTATGTTTGGTTTGGTGTGGAATCCGGGCTTTATCAGTCGCTTGTAAATCGTTTTACGTGAAGGCGCTTAGCGTATACGTACTATTTAGCTTATACACTAATAATAACCAAAACAGCATGCGTAGCGTACAGTCATGCTTTTTATAATGTTTATCCAGAGGCTTGTCATCATTCATTGACTGACTCAACCGGCTGTGAAGGCGCCTTGTGTGTGACCCATATTTCTTGATATCATCTGCAAAGTAAACGCACTTTACAGACGAGAGCCATTTCGGTGTACCTAATCTAGGTAAGGGCCTATATCCAGCAGTGGACTAATATAGGCTGATGATGATGATGGTGATGGGACTTACTAATTGCAATAATTGATAAAATTAAACAATTAAGGCCACTTAAACATCTCCATAATTAGAAAATAGAAATGTTTATAAACGAATATGTAAATGAAATCTTTATTAACAAAAAAAATAACAATCATCTAATACAAACAAATTAAAACTAGAGCTTACAATGAAAAATATTTACTAACAGAAAAGAAAAAAAAAATCTTAGAGACATTTGCAGATTTCTATAGACAAACAAAGTAGGCGGAGGTTTTCGCATAATTTCCTTAGTTAACAAAGAAAATTACAATCAAATAATAGAATTAAATTAAAACTAGTAGTCTCAAATTGAAACAATTGAGCTAACTGCAGACTTTTGCAAACAATCTACAAGTAGCTCAACTGATCCATATCAATACCAGTCGGAAGCGTGCCCAAAACGCGAACTGCATAGCGCTGTTAGCAATGCTGATGCGCTGCGCCAGATAGGTACTCCAGCTCTCGGGTCACGCGTCGCTTCGACCAGACGCTCAGATAATTTTTTGAAAATTTCCATAGTTAATATTATAATTCATTGCCCAGATACTTCGATAATATACGAGGCTTCCGACGACGCGACGACGGTAGAAATGCAGGACTATGAACTATTTGAAAGCTTTGCATTTTTCCCAGTCACTCCGTTCAAAATAAGCAAAAGTTTTGTCGCATGGGCCTGTTGTAAGATCATCGACTATCTCATCATCGTCTCATGTACGTACTATTGTGAAACACAAGAGAATATATAAGCACCAAACGCCTATAGACTGTACATGAGCAAACATCCTAACACTCCCACACCGCCTGGGCCAGACGGCGCCATTGATGTTACAAATACAAATTCACTGTCATTCCGCGCGCACGCATGTTTCGCTATGTTAATCGCAGCTGACATACCCGGCGCTTCTTAATCGTACAGCTCACAAAACAAACAAGTCATCATAATAACGAATTTATAGTGAGAACGCCACCCTACCAATGTTTTAAAGGGAAAAGTTTGTGAAGACGTGTGTTTGTCACAATGCAACGCCAAAATTATTCAACATCGAACTGAAATTTTGCACGTACAAAGATCTGGCCTGGTCAATATACGCTAAATTTACCCGACTGCGCAACAAGTAGGGTTAGGTACGAGTTTTTACAATCCCATAAAAACATGACGCTAGTGTCAATTATATGCATTTACGTTTTTTATTTTATTAAAAAACTTAGAAAAACTCATTTAATATTAATGAAAGAAAAACTTATTTAAAATTAAATAACTTACGAACATTATGATCTTGGTTTGCAAATTAATGGACAAGGAGATCCCGATGTAGATGCAATAGAGAAAGTAATGTTTCTAATGACATAAAACTGCTAATCTGGAATCGCAATAATTTTAACAACACATAAAAATCAAATAGTAACAAAGTACATTTAATGAGAATCCCGTAAGTGAATCACGCCTCGGCCTCATTGCTATGAGCCATCTTTTCTAGGCGACCTTGAGATAAACTGAACATGAAGAACACCACATAAATAACTGTTTTGATTTGCATACCCTCCTGTGATCTAAAGCGTCTAACCAGTCTCCAAATCGCAGAGGTGCCTTTAACGTCGCCACTGATGAATGACCACCTTTGATGTGGCCTGCTTAACGTACTGCGGATTCTGAACATGTACATTAGCCAGAAATATGCCAATTTATTGTTCCGGCGGCGGTTGACTTATTGTATCTACAGATGTGGGACTTTGACATAGACCTGACACGGCTTGACTAACTCTATCCTTTTATTCCTTGATCTCTCAGCATGTTTGCGAAAAAGTTATAACCATAAACAATATTCTGGTTTCTCCCTAAACAACATTTTTTGGCATCGCAAGCAATTATGGAAGGACCTATATACGAAAACATAACGCAAACTGCCTCAAGAACGGTATGATTGTTTTGGGGACTTTTTGTTGTTGAGGCAACAACAAAAAGTCCCAAAACAATCACGAGCTAAGCAGGAAACAATCACAGGCGCTCCACGCAAAAAGACAATGAGACTGCTCCAGAAAAAACAAATCGTCGTGTCAACCGGAAGAAGGCACTTTATGTACTTACTCTGCCCACGAAGCGTGACCAAACCCTCAATTAGAGGAACGATTGAAGAATGTCCGTCATTCATTAGATCAATTTGGTCAATTTATATTTAGATGTGATCTGTGTAAGCCATTCTCAGACATGCAAAGTCTTTTAGATCATGCATTGTGATGTGACATTGCATGTGTCTTTAATTGTCTGTATATCACATATTCGCGAAAAAAGTCAGCCTACTCATGAATTTTGCTTTGCTTTTCTATCTGATTTTGTCGGGACATATGACCATTCGACAGTTAGTCGGAGATAATTTGTTTACTTGAAAATTAATATTTGGAGAAAACTGCTACAAATTTACGTAAATACTAAGCGAGAGTTTTTACAGTTTCCAAGGGAACGTGCACCGCGAGCGACATGAAACCCGTTACAAATACGCCCCTGTTCCCAATGTCCACCGTAATTAAAGCCCTAATCCGCTACATTTTTATATTGACTCGAGAATGCGAAATGACTCCAATACTCCTATCATAGGAGTATTGGAGGCATAGCAGACCTATGCCCTCTTTGAAAAGTTCACTATCGAGTTAGTCGATATCACCATTAAGGTGACCCGACGTTTCCCCTACTGTAATGGGAGAAAGTATTGACCTCTGCGTGACCTCTGCCTAGGAAGTGTTGATTCACGGGCGCCCAGCTTCCCACGGACGAACCGGGAATTGTTTAATGGGGCGATTGTTGCATTCACTCAATTGTATTTAAGTTGTGGCGACCAGTCAACTGGGTGAATTGGATTAGTGATCCTATCGCTGGGCAGTGAAAATTGAGACCTGAAAATGCAAAAAGTATAAAATCTGAAGTAAAGTTAAATGTGTAAGGATTTATATGACCATCTGTAGGAAGTGTTAAGTAAATAAATAACGGACACCAAAGAAGTGAGCCCTTTACCGCCGGATACTGAGATGGAGTTCTGTTTCTGTACCCTTACTAAAGAACTACCTACTAATTGGTTATGGCAGAGGTAAGTTTGGATCGAGAAATCGAGATTATAATCGAATGGGGTTTTTCTTTGTGGATGTTATGTTGGATCGAGTTATGTAGAAGTATCTATTGGTCGTCGATGCTCACTCGATCAATGCTCAATTTATACAGTAATCTGCAGATCTATGGACGATCAAGGTGGATTGAATTAGCTATAAGTAAATTTTAAAATTTATTTATCCCTCTTTATCCTACTATCCTTACTAATATTTTATGTAGGTATTTATTTCAAATTATGTACACTACAAAATTATTGTGCCCTAATTGCCAAGCTTTTTTTAAAAAACTTGTATTATATTGTTTTGCCTTTGTACTTCTTCTCGTAGCATTTATTTCTGCACTGTTTTCTGTGTTTGTGTGGTACAATAAAGTCTTATGTATCTATCTAATATTATAAATGCGAAAGTGTGTTTGTTTGTCAACCAATCGACTAGATTTTTGGCATAGAGCTATTTAAAAGGATGGAGAGTAACATAGGCTACTTTTTTTCCTGGAAAAAATCTAATTCCCGAAAAACTACTGAAAGGGAACACATTGTGAAATGTGAAATTCGAATTTATCGCGGGTGAAACCGCGGGGAACAGCTAGTTAGTAAATATTTTCCGATATCGACAAGCGATCTGTGTTTTCGAAGGCCAAGATCTGCTTCGGGTCACCGCGCCGCGCCGACCTGTTGAGTGAGTTCAGTCAGACTTCGGATTTCAGCCACCATGTTCGAGTTCCCATAGTAGGACGTTAAGAGAGCAGCATTTAATTGACGGCTATTTAAGTTTATTACTAGCCCTAATTGACTGATTGCCGGGTACGGAAGAAATGTTGGCAACACAGAAATGTCGCTAATGCGTTTAAACTGGAAAAGTGATGCCATTACAGTTCCTACGCGGGAATTGACTATTATTCTGGCATTTGTAAAACGTGACTGAGAAAAATTATGTTACCATGAAAATAATTGTAGTTTTTACCCGACCCGACGAACGAAGGATGATTATTTTAGATATACTTTTTTATGTACCGAAACAAAACGATTGGCCTAGGCGTCCAAGTGAATGCCGGCGTTAATCTTACGCAAGTTATTTTTTTCAATTATCAACGTTAATCTGTATTCCGAGCACGCTCAAGGAAAAACAACAACGAATTAATTTGAACTCGATTCGCTACAGGTTCTAATAAATCGATTTTTGTTCTATATTTAGTAGTCGAGGAAACTTAGCAAGGCTTCTGGGAATAATTGTGTCTACGTGACTACGAAAAGCTGTGCGCGTGGTCCACCAGGTGTTCTGTTGTAGCTTGGCAAACAATTTTTTGATGTCCTCATAATTTCTAAGTGTGATAAAATGATGTCCGTCTAATCTAAACTCAAAGACAATACAATTACATTTTATCAGGCGTTTTTGCGAAGAGAGCTATTGGGACGAGAGGCAGGCATCAGTCCAGTGTGGGACAATTTTATGGCTTATTGTAAATAAAATAATTAATTATGATATTTTTAGTTTAAATTTTCACAAATGATGTATGTCTGTTGCCGCTGGCTGTAACAACAAATACTAAAAAACAGAATTATATAAATATTTAAGGGGGCTCCCATACAACAAACGTGATTTTTTTGTCGTTTTTATAGATAATGGTACGGATCCCTTCGTGCGCGAGTCCGACTCGCACTAGGCCGGTTTTATTTTTTTATTTTGCGACATACCCTTCGACAGCATGCTACTTGGTGGCGAAGATAAGCGGGATGGAAGTCCTTCCCCGGACGAGGCTTTTCATAAAGGTTGAATGAATTAACGTCATCCTGGTCTATTTATTTGACCACGTCTTATTAATTAATATAAAGCCTTGCGTAAAAGGCGACTCAGGATTAACAGACTGTGTTCCTTATCACCTTGACTTACGGCATCTTTTAGTAAAGTTTGCGTACCTATTGTAAATTTGTGACGTCTATTATAAAGCTTAGTGCCTCGGGTTAAAGTCTATAATGTAGATCAGTGCATAGAATGTCGCCTACTCCCATATATGGAGGGAGTCGCATATGGCGTAATTGTTCCAAACTGAGACGGCCATAGATTAAACAATGCAGTGGGTTAAGTTAGTATAAAAAATAATCGCAAAATAAATATTTTGAAAACTCTATAATCTTATTCGATGATTCAAAAATTTAAAGTTGAATGTAGAAATAGTGGATGATTCAAAAACATGGGTGTTTCTAATTTAGATTTAGTTAATCATAATATTTTAGCACACATCCATCAGCGCTGTTCATTAAAATGACATTATTATCTTGGCGATTTCTCAATCTTGGTTACAGCGGAGAATAAATCAGTAAGTCGACTGCAAAATGTCACGAAAATTAGTTAGGTTTGGTTTAGTTAGGTTTTATTTATAAATTGATATGGTCCATTGATTAAAAATATTAGACTAAAGCGTTACTATGCGAAAAAGCATTCTACTAATAACTAATCTAAATGAAAAAAAACAATTGATATTTTGGTAACATTTTTGTGTTTTTCTCTGACGCTTTGCGGAATAATACCTAGTGCATTATGATGAATGTTTAATAGTAACCTAACTGTAGTAACTGTAACATACATTACTAAAAGTGGTACAACTTGTTTATTCCAATTGTAATGTAAGTATCATCACATCACAATTATAAAACATTGAACCCACCCCACTCACATCCTGCATTTATTTCACCGTGACGCATACTCATACAACTATCACATAATATGTGGCTTTGAATAAACTGTGAGCTCTGTGACACTCACTTGCCCTACCGTAGTCGCTCGACTGTGTCAAAGGGGAACCGCAGGGCTCCGAAAATAGTGTGTTGTGTGGAGGGGAATGCCCGGCCAGTTTGAAGCAAGACTTCGACCGAGGAAGTTAGGACGTTAATCGCGAATTTATCAGAAATAGTCCGATAGTTTATGATTTTGGATTTGCGTTAATGATTAGTGTTTTAAGTGATGTTGTGCGGGACAAATGGTGCTGTAGCGGCGATGGATCGCGCTTACATGTCTTTGCGCGCGCGCAAGCCCAATGCGAATAAAACGGTTGGTACTGATTTGTATCGTCATTGTCATTGTAATTTAATTTAATTCTCTAAAAGAAAAGTTCTCGCAATAGAAATGAATTAAAATATTTATAAAAAGGTGTTTGATAGATGGATGGTTGTAGGTTATGATTTCATTATTGCATGGACAGGACATTGTGTGTATTTATACAAAGAACGTTGCGACTGAAGATGACTCAATATGCAAAACATTTTGTACTTTATGTAGGTATATGGGAGATGAGTAGCTGCCGGCATTTACTTAAATGTAAACCTGACAATCAAAAATGGCTTTTGTGATTGGTTCTTTCTCTGTAACGCGTTTGAAACGTCGTGAAAATCTCTCCTCAACTTTCTAAGTATAAAGTTAATATACTCTTGGGACTTGTCAGGATAGTCTACTTTCAGAAGTTTCTAATTCGAAAACCTCCAGTTTGAAAGGGTTTGCCACCCCCAACCCTGGATTATGTTATATTCGTGTATGTATTTGGCTACCGTGAAGCAAATTTCTCATACCATAATAGTACGTATGAACCCGTTTCTCTACACTCAACTTCGTAGAAGTGCTTCATCACACAAAAGAAACCTTTATTGAGTACGACACCTATCATACCAATTACCAACTAGAACCCATAATCCTAAATTTATTTGTAACTAGTTTAGGAAGTCGAGTTTCGCGGTAATTTGAACCAGTTGGTTTCCTAGAGGATGTTTCAGATAGTTTACGTAAATTAAATATAAAATAAGCGGAACCAAACACCAGATTTCTTGTGTCCGGCGCACACCGACATCGATTATAAAGCTACCAAGAATTTATTGGCCGAGTATGATTAATACGATTTTAAAAAGAACTCCCCGATATATTGTTAACCTTTTATTCCTACATAAGAAACTTAGAATGACATCCAGAGCTTGAGTATCTTTAGATTATAAGGCCACATTTCCACCACAATATTATATTGTCTTCTTAAAATAGTAGAATTAGTTCTATGCGCTCTACCACAGATTATGTTAATGTTACTTTGTAACAATTGTAACTATCAACGTACCAGGGAAAACCAGCTCTGTTAGTTTCTCCCCGAGCTCCTGCATCACACGCTGAGTGGCAGCTGTTTTGGTGTCACAATTTGCTTATTTTAGCTCGTACATTTTATGTGATTTTTAAATAATGAAAACTTTCTGAGACGTGGAAAAGTCTTAAATTAGTACAATCCGCAAGTATTGGGCGTCTTTCGTTTTGCACTGCAGCTTCCTCCTGCAGTCTATACTGCCTGGACAATAACAAGACCTAGACCCAAAAAGAAACATTACTCATGCCATGTTTCTGTAAATCTAAATGCAGTACATTTCCGATCTTCAATATCTGGAACAAGGATCTGTCTGTTTATGACTGGCCGGATATCTGAATGACATTCGATTACGATTTACAATCTTATGATTACTGACATCGTCGTTGTTTATTTGTTTTGCGTCGGTGTTTAATCGACGTTTTAGGTATCATTGAATTTGGCTCTGGTTATTGCTGTATTTTGGGCCAATGGATGTACATTTTGTTTGTAAAATCTACCAATATTATGTAGGCCGACGATATTAGGTCCTGTTTATAAAAAGATGATTAACGACACTTTCATCTGTCATTTTAGTGATGCCTGGGTGTAAGAAAGAGGTCATTCGCGATGTTTTTCTAGGTCATTCATTTCAACTAGATCGAAAGTTAAACAAATCAATTTTCACATTGGCCTCTAAGCCAATATCAATCCTAGACGATCAATACTTCAGCAATAGACATCAGTTCCTATTTTGAGTTCTCGTGCGCATGTTCTCTGCAATCCGGCCTAAAACATAAATTTCGCACGCAAATCTCTACATCTTATGCAAAGTCGATCACAACGGAAAATTTACAATCTGTAACATCCATCATTGCGCGGGCGCAGATTAATAAAACAACGTCGTTTTATTTTATGAGTAAAGTAATCTTTTTGTTATCAGACACACCGTCTGCTGTGAGATCTATTTTTAAAACCTTTCTTACGTAAGTCTTTGTTCATATTTTGCTAAATAAGGGCTTCATGTTGCGTTCACACCGATATCAGTACAGTAAAGTACATTGACAGAAGGTCATCCATGAAATTTCGATTGATCGCGCCTGGATGTAACTAAGAGCTCATACACACGAGCGGCACGATGTCGACGGCAGATGCAACTTCAGCCGTCGACACCCGTCAACGGCAGCCGCCGACGCGTCGACGGCTGCCGTTGACTTGTCAACACCGAAGCTCTGCGGCAGCCATCGTCGACTCTCTTTGTACAGGAGCCAGTTGCAAAATGAATTCCGAAGAAGAAACACTGTTATTGCTTTTACTCCGTCGACGTCGACAAAAACGAAAAAGAAAAACACGTGCGTGGGTTTTAGAAATATTAATGAATAGAGGACAAGATGGACATTTTTTTACGCGACGCGTGCGCACTCCTGTGCTATGTGCAGTCCACTGACAAAATGGCGGACGCGGCACGCTACAAACACAAACAACTGCAATCGACGCTATTGGTCGACGGCTGCCGTCGACACGTCGGCGGCTGCCGTTGACGGGTGTCGACGGCTGAAGTTGCATCTGCCGTCGACATCGTGCCGCTCGTGTGTCTAAGTCCCCGTAAGGTTTCTCACATTTCCTGGATATTAAGGTTTCATTTGTACTGGTCATTTGGCCATCGTTACATGGTTTTGATTCCTGAAAACAACTTTTAGTTTTACATTTAGTTTGATTAAAATCTTATCTGTCTTTCTCATCTCCTCTCCACCTACGGCCTTCGTTATTCTTGGACACTTTACCGAAGCTTGATTTATATTCGTAAAATTCCGTTAAAAGCTCAGCAAGGCACAGGTGCGGAACCACCTGCCACCTGCCGACGTCACGGCAGCTGAGCACCCCTCGTAGAGCCTTCAGTTCTACTTGTTCCAATGAGAGGGTGGAAGCAGTAACGTACTTGTGTAATGCACTGTACGTTACAGTGCAGGTTAACGTACCTATTCCATTTTTTTATTTCTATCTATGTAATGTTATTTTAGGTATTATGTATTATCATCAGTCATCTAGTACCCATGACACAAGCTCAGCGCAGCTTAGGGCTAGATGATGTTGTGTGGATTGTCCAGCATTATTTACTTATTATTATTTATTTATTTATTTTGCAATTGCTTGTTTACTTACTTGTTACTGTCCATGGCTTCCCTCACGTGATATAAAACATATTCAGTGAAGTCAATGAAACAATTATTAGAACAGAAAAATAGATTCGGAGATTGTACCTCATAAAACTCTTTGCAAAACTGCATTTGTTAAACAAAATCCCAAAATAAATCCTAAACCAATATTAAGAGTCTGACCTGGAGGCGTGTTTGACCAATTCGCACAACTCTCAAATTACACAAACTCAAACTGCACGGCACACATATATATTATCTTTATCATCACGATTAATGACATCTACATCATCACTAACATTTACGTTAATGTGCATAAGTATTATTATTATTTCTACCATTTGCTGTCCCACCGCGCAGAAAAGACATATTTTCTCCTTCCTTGCAATGCTGTTATGATATAGATGCGCGCATCCAGCTAGTCTCGCATCATACATTTATACTTGTTTAAAATTAATAATCATCATCATCATCAGCCTATGTTACTTCAGTTGTAATGATAAATAATAGGTACCAATCAATAGTCTCTATTTAATCTCTCATATCTATTTACGTTTTTGAACTTCTATTTCCATTCCATCGTTTTCATTTGTCTATTCATCGTTTTCGATCTTTTGTTTGAATTTTATAAACTTCTTTGTGAGATATCGCATGTCCCTTCCAAGATAGAAAGGTTTGCTTTTTTTTCATGAACGTACATTCAATTCAATAAAAAACACCTCCATTATTTAATCCTACCTTATTAAAAACAACCCTTTGTACAAAAACAAGACTCGTTGTATAAAGAGGTATTGTACGTAAAACTTATAAAGGCTTATAAAGGCTTATTTTTTTTCTATTATTAATAGTTATTGGTTTCCTGGGTAACCACTGATTTTGGATTTTGAAGAAATAGGAAGGACAGGAAGATTCTATATTGGTTCAACATATTTTTTGTTGAGTCAAAGAAAATTTATTTCATTTATTTATTCGGAGAATAAACAGTTGTACATTACTATTTATGTAAACTTATGACTAAACTATTAACTATTAATATATCCTCGCATATAGTAACTAAAAAAACTGCTTGCTAGCGGAAAAAAAAGCACAGCTCTCCCTTGTTAACAAATGTAGTTAATAACAGTGATTAAGTACCTAAGCTATGAGTAACCACTACTAACACTTAACAAAATTTATACAATTACTTACTAAAATTACTACATTACAATAATTAACAAGAAATTCACAAGAAAAGAACTGAAAACTAGCCTTTCTTATTACAATTCTATGACCATGTAACATTCTCGTAGATCTTGTAAGGAGCACCATACTGCGAAAGCTAATCAGGGAAAAACTAGCCATGGTTATACTAGACGCTAGCTTTCCGCATGCCAGCACTCCCAGCTTTATAGGCAAAAATGACCGCAGCATGCCAACAGGCGTTACGGCATACGAGTATGGCATCTCTCGAGTGCTTAACGGTTGAAATTGCATCAACGACCGCAAAAAGCAATCTCCATAGTGTCCAACCATGCAGAAAATAGACGTTGTGGATGGGAACGTGATCTTTGCTTTTTGTTTTACGTGCTATGGTGTGGAGACTAACAGCATGATGTAAACGTTGGGTTTCAGGATGGATGTGAAATCATAAAGAAAAGTCGTTTTAGCTGTATTTTTTTACCATGGGTTTGCTGTACATACACTCATGGCTTTACGTGATGATACAAAAACGACTCTGTCGCTTTTTATTAATGTTCCCTTTTGATTACCTAGCTTAACAAGACCTAGACAGTCTGGATTGTCCTTATTAGTCTAGACTAGACTATCATAGCAATCAGTATCTGAATCAAACGATACGAAACCGAAAATGTGCCCATAATTTGTCCCATAAGCTCCTCGCTCCCGTAGTTTTGGTGCTTAAGCTCACTTACCATTCACGACACCTTCCTGCGCTTCATTAGAATGCTGCTTTCGTATCATCCGTGACGCACGTCGTCTATGAATCGATGCAATGGCACGATCCCTATAATTGTGATAGCATTTAGTTTC
The DNA here is from genome assembly GCA_947086465.1 of Eupithecia exiguata. Lineage (NCBI taxonomy): Eukaryota > Metazoa > Arthropoda > Insecta > Lepidoptera > Geometridae > Eupithecia > Eupithecia exiguata. The sequence continues at coordinate 6,009,070 of OX352246.1, forward strand.
TAAATATAGTGCAGTGAAGACGAAATCAGTAAGATGTCGACTAGCAACTAGTTTTCGGTGTAGTTTATTCGGTCCGTGGAGGTAGCACTTTATGTACACCGACAAAGAATTTGTCGAGAAAGTTGACACAATACCGAACGTAAAATATTTTTCCTTCAATAATTTACGTTTATACAAAAAAATCTCTATTATTGCATAAGTGTTTGTGCTAGGAGATCTAGATGTGCGCTTGGTCTTGAATTGTGTCACGAATGCTTGTTTCGGGTGTTTAATTGCTTTAGAAAGGAATAGGTTCATAGAAAACAATCGGTGACATTACAATAAATTTATAATCAACGAGAAATAGCAAAGGTTGAGTACCAAAAGGGGATACGGATAGCCAGGAAAATTCTTGGCACGTAAAACATAACTCACATTTTAAACTTAGCTCAATCAGTAAAATGCCATTTATCAGTAAATCAATTTTCTCTGTAATGAATACCTAAACCTCTTATAGATAAATTGTTTCCAACGACCCTTTGTGAAGCGAAAATAGATTTTAATCGTTCCTCGTAGCGATTCAAAGATTTTTCAGTTTTTGCAGTGCATTTTCCTGCAACGTGACTGTAATTTGTCACCGTGGGAAGCGATCGAGTTGTAAATTATAGTATTTAGATCGCATTGGACAGTTCTAGCTAGTGTCGAAGGATGATGGATTAGCGTGAGGAGGCGTGGCTAGGTATTTCTTTACTGGGAACATTGTTTAATGGGCTTTTTTAACCTTATTGTGACTTTCTATAGTCACGTGCCCTTGATGGGACCAAGCCCTGCACCTTTTAATGTACTTACTCAATCATCAGTTTCTTGTTAGCTTAGTCTTTAGGCTTCTCTTTCAATTCGATTTTAATGAACCTAGTTAGTCTCCTTATTATTTTTGTTTATAATTTTATACTGCATTATGCATGTTTAATGTATATTAATAGTATAGTTGACCTTTTTACCTTACCACTAAACACCTGGAATCCTTTTTTCCTTGTTTCAACTCCAACCATCTGACAAAAATTGCCACAAACTATATTCGTCTCTATTTATCTCTTGATTAATAACCTGCTCTGCATTGTCCTATTTTTAGATTTAATCATCTTCTGTCGTAAATACTAGTTGTCTAATATATACTCTAACCTGTTTCCTACGTCATTGATAATTGTCGGCTTAGACCAACGTAATAGCTGACGCGTATCGCTTTTCGTGTTAATTACGTAGAAACTTACAAAAATAAATAGATTAGTTGCGATATCCTGCACATCTGTACAATGTTTAGTTGAGTTACTTTGTAAATGAACACAAAATTGATATCATAAATGAGATTCAACGGAAACTGTACCTAATGAATTTCTGAGAAGTAACCCATTGGGGAAGGCACGGAAGGCCATAAAAGAGTCAAACTAAATACAGGTCTAAAATAAATCATTAAAGCCACGCTACTGTCATAACCTGCTGAGATAGCGGAAGCTGTCGTCAACCATAAGTCCTACTCCATTTCTTCGAGGAGTTTGTCTGATTAAAGTCTGGTCTGGCAGTGCAGTGGTAGTGACGAGATATCAGTACAGATCGCAGTTCCATCACAAGTTAAAGAATTGAAAGAATTATCAAGCGAATGCAAAATTATTCGCTATCACTTTCGAGAAACATAAAACATGCATACAATTAATTATCTATTGAATATGAAAGAAGCCAACACTCTTTCATATTCAATAGATAATTAATTTATGCATTCATATCCGAGAATTCGCGATCGCAAATCAGTCTAAATAAGGACCTATGAGTAACTGCATATTGCAAACAAGCCACCTGGGTTTTCTGATACAGTCGCCGGTATAAAGAGTAAATCTGTACAACTTGTAGATTTATTTCTTACATTCTGGATGTATTATTCTGAATCGGTTCATGTATCCAGCGACTTCAAGGCTATCCCTTGCTGACAAAACAGAGCTTGGGGCTGTGGCTTATCATTATCACCGAGGTAAATAGAAAATAGAAAAAATATGGTCTTCGGTGCTTTTCGTGAACTTATCAACGTAATCTTCAACATAAATTCTGTAACAATATACAGTACCTACCTACTCACCAATTGTAGTTTGTGTAGTGTAGAATGACACTCTATATTGTAATAAAAGGCCTGTTATTTATTAACCAAGTTATCAAATCCCCGCTTGACAAAAACCTCTCCCAGACTTCTCCTTTCATCTCGGTCCCTTGTATGTATCTCCACGTCCTGACTGTGATTTCTTTTTGTAATCAAACATTTTTCTGTCACATTGTACAACCAGTTCATACTAATTATGACTAACAAAAACAATCCTCTACTAAACAATGGTACTTTGTAAGGCCACCATCGTATTTGGATGTTCGTTTGACCGTCGCGTTTGTCTAGCGATTTTACACAAAGCAGCGTACGTCAGCGGGACAATGCATCGTTAGCGGCGTATTTGGACGTCTACTGGACGTCTGAGAGAGGTCACGTAGGCCCTCTAGAATTCTTCAACCAGGAGGAGTAGGGTCAATCCAATAAAGAAGTATCCAACTATCAAATGACGGATGCATTCTTTGACGAGACGTAAAGTACATCCTTGCGCCAAACGTAAGACCGTGAATTTTATGTCTCGTGATCAAACGAGACGATCTTTTTATTTCCAACTTGATCTAGAGATCGAACAAAACATTTTTCCTTTCGAAATCCGCGAAAAAACCGACAGGCCACTTTTCGCTCCTATTGGCACAAATGGAACTAAAGTCGACAGTTTGGTTAGATCTAAGTTCTTTTTTGTGTCACATAACACTGCTCCCGCCAATCTCTTGCCAGCCGAGTAGTAATATTTACTTCCACTCAAAATACAAAAACACTCTAATTCCCTACCCAAAGTAGATCGATCTGCGAGACATTACGTAGCTCAAACATTCGTGCTTCACATTTTATAGGGTTCTGAATATAAACCTACTCGTAACTGCGGAATACGCAAGACTACGTACAGTACGTCCCCTAACCGACATCAACATTTTAGCTGATACTTATAGCATATAGTAACAATGCCATTGTAAAGTCAAACGTTTCGACAGCCATTTTGTGAATGTTAACCCCGCCATCTTGTATTCTATGTTTGCTTATTTTATAAGTCCCAGTTACTAACTGCAAAGTACTAAACACCTGTAAACACAGGAAAATTCGTTGTATCAGAAATAGACCAACAGGAAAGGAAATCGATAGGAAACTGAACGGTGACTCCTCAGATCCATATTTGGAGGCGGCGCCATGGTTGCACGCAGTTCCCATGCGAATTACCGGATTAATTTTAAAGTAATAAAATCATAGAATTTTTGGTCCAAACAAAAAAAACATCGTTTCTCCAAAATAAATTTACAACCACCGCCACAGTACAGTGTGACAATAATCAGCAGCACCTAATCCAATCCCAATGGAATAGTATTTAACAAAGCCAAAATTCTACAGAATTAACATAAGGATTGAAAAAAATAATTCATGCCTGGTGGAAATCTTTTCAAAAGTAAGCACCCAGTACGTACTTATTCTCTGCAGTCTACGATCTGCAGACATTTGTTCAGGGTGTATTATATTATGTTTATCAATTATCTAATACCTATAACACAGGCTCTGCTTAGATTGGGATAATGCTGTGTGAATTATCCAGCTTTATTTATTTAATCTAAGTCCGGATTTCTCATGGGGCATGAATCCACAAGGACAGTTGTTATTCGCCGCCACGCCCCACAAGCATGTCGCAAACAAACCAATTTTCACCAGCTTTGCTAATCACTGATCGTGACTTTAAACCGCCTGTAATTTGTTTAGCGCACAAGTCCTAATTTCGAGGTATGTGGCTGGTGCTCCCAAAACTTCCAGTTTGAATTTTTCCGCACTTCCTTCCAACCTGACAAATTACTTATTATGATTGCGTGTGCTTCCGCGGTACCCGTGTTGGTGCCGTGTGTAGTTAAGGATGTTTAAAGAGCTGCATTTTGATTCTGAGGTATGTTAAATAACAGCGGTCCTTATGATTTTCTGTCCCTTGTGGAATCTGGATTGAACTATTTAAATTAGACTAGGGTATATGACCCGACTGACTTCATTGGGTCTATGATTCTCTGTTTGGTTATCGTGAATATCAGAAACTACTAGTGGTTATGGCTCAGCTGGTTAATTTGGTGGTTAGGGCTGATGAATAACTATCAGATTTTCGGAATATGCGACTGACACAGCGGAATAAAAATCTAAAGTAGACGGGAACTTGAAAAAGTGACGTCTACTTTGGGTCGCTGAACGACAGGAGTAAAGCAAGTAAAATAAAATACAACCCCTCTGAGTCGCTGAACAGAAGTAATTAGGTAGGCGTAAGATACAAAAGCATTTCACATCAATGACCTGATAAGTAGGAGTAATGCCATAAATAATCACAAATCTATACACATTATTCTCATATCTCCGTCGGACGATAATATGGATCTTTGATCCAAATCACCCCACGTAACATGAGTCATGAAGCTCATATGACACTGTAATACTGAGCTGACATGTCAAGGAACTTTAGATAATGTAACTGATAACTTAGTTACCCTAGCTAATCTACATGATTCAGATAATGTAATGGACATGAATGCAGTAAATAAATAGATTTTTATATGATAACTGTTCAGGTCCAACATTGGTACAGAAGACATGCCCCTGGATATTAATTTGATTGAAAAGACAAAATCGTGTTTAATCTTATAAATGAGTCAAAAGAAATAGACAAAGTTCTTAATACAACCTTCTTCCGGTGGTGGAGTCACGTACAGGAAAGTAAAAACTTTTAAATATCTGAGAAATGATTGAAATCGTGAATTCGTGAGGTGGATGATGTAAGGTACTGTTACATTACAAAGAAGTCAAGAAACTCTGATGCAAGCAAAATGATATGGCGAGCTAATGATGTAAACTATATTGTTTAGCTTAGCTCACCACAGCATCGTTGTTGTAATTGTAACTAATCTGTAATAGGATATACTTATAATAATGCAATATTCTATTAGAATTACACATCTGTTCAATACCCTATTTCTGTACATTGTCGCGGTATAACTGCTTCCCTGATGCGGTATGTGCTTAGAGTAATAGATGCTAGGCTAAACATAATTGTCAAGAAAATTAACGCAACATAATTTGGGTTTTCGTGAAAAACACCAGTTTCAGTCAATTTGAAGCAGATTGGTTAGCTTGCTTGGCACATCATTTTCACCGTTGCACTATGTAGGTGGTGTCCTATGTTTTCTTGCTTACAAGTCCTACTACATTATTTTAATCTAGAGATTTTGCATAGTTCATACAAGCCAGGTTAATACGCTGATGAAGAATTACAGAATCAGTTGTGCGTATAGCTTGAGCATGACATTACTCCTCTGAATGTGTGCTGTGCATATCATTTTCACAACTGTCGCCATCACCATTTCGTCGCAATCGCATGCCACACATGGAAATACACATTCTTTGTCTGTTTAGAAATACCTACGTTATTTTACGTCAGTAACCTCTTGTATCAAATTAATCTGGTTTTATCTCGCTTTCGTCGAAACTTGAGACTGTTTGACGGATTAGGGAATGACTTGACTGGTAAATCCCTCAAATAACATGTTGCTGACAAATGAATTTCACGATTCTACAAAGGAGTGTAAAAATAATATCATCATCATCCTATAGTAGTCCACTGTTGGACATAGGCCTCCTCTAATGAGCGCCATAGCGCCCTGTCTTCAGCTTGACGCATCCAGCATCTGCCAGCAGTCTTTCGCAAATAATTGGAGTGCGCGATTTGAGCTACTGAGGAGAACACGTATCGTTTTGCTCCCTAAAATCTGAATACGTAGTACGGAACAATCACCTCTAAATTTTATAGTGTTAGGCGGATAGTGGAGTGCAACTAAAACCGGCATAAGCATTAAAAAGTGACTTAAAAATACACTAGCTTACCGCTTTGCGCGCGGTAACGTCCCCCGCATACTTCTTGTGTGAGCAAGAGGGGCTCATAATTCGTCGCTCTCTAACAGATGCGAGGTACTGGTGCGGAGGTCGTGGATACCGGGGCGAGTACAATATCACCTTGTTACGTACGTTGAGGGTACAAAAATAAACCAGTTACCCACTACCATGGCTAACTGCGCAGGCTGTGCGAAAGTTATAAAAACCAACCAATTAATAAAATGCACGAGATGCCAGAGTGCTTATCATCTTATTTGCGTCAATCTGCCTGAAGCTAAAAAGCTACCTGATGAGACAAGGCTTAGCTTTATTTGCCCAACATGCCAAGTTAAAGTTCCTCGTCGAGATAACACAAATACACCGGTGCGTTCGGCGGCGGCGGCGGCGTCTGCCTCTACCTCTTGCTCAGATGATGGCGCGAGTAACGTTACGAGGCGAGATGTGACCCGTAAGGTCAAGGACAGCTCCCCCATGATCACCCCAGACACAGACTCGTTTAGCGCGCTAGCACAAGAGATCAGACTGCTTCGGCAAGATGTCTATGAAATGAAAACACAAATGTCGTCGCTAACCGATCACATTACTAAATGTAACAGCCGAATTGACGAGTGTGAAAAAAAGCTGATTACAACGGAAGAACGATTGCATTCTCTCGAAGATAGGTCTACTGCCATTATGTCTTTGGAAAATACCGTATGCTTACTACGTGAACAACAGCGATCTTTGGCACAAACATCATTAAAAAATGAAATCGAGATCTCGGGTATCAATGAAAATAACAATGAAAATCCGATACACATAGCACTAGTAATAGCTCAGAAAATCGGCGTTCCCCTCGACGACAAAGACTTGGACTACGTGACTCGCGTAGGGCCCTACCGTCGAAATAAAGAGCCCTCCTCGTCGGACGATGGTACATCAAACCAGCCGCGGCCGTTAGTCGTGCGATTCCTGCGTCGTCATCAGCGCGATAACTTCCTAAAAGTCGCTAAAACTAAACGCAACATGAAGTGTACCGACATAGAGGTCGCCGGCGCTCAACGTGTTATATATTTCAACGAGCGTCTAACTCAAGAAAACCGGCAGTTATTTCGTACAGCCCGTCTTCGCTGCAAAGGAACTGGCCATAAGTACTGCTGGACGAAAAACGGCACCGTCCACATCCGGAAACAAGATGGGAGCGCAGCTATCGCGATCAAATCTATGGAAGACCTACTGCGCTACTTTGACGAGCTTCGTTAAGCTCTTTTGGAAAATTTTAGTTAATAACACGTCGAGTTATACCTATAGCAACCTCAGTAGAAATCATTTGTATAGAACTGAATCAAACAATTTAAATTTTATTCGTATCTTAATTTTCTTAACCACTGTATATTGGAATATTAATTATTATCTAAATGAGTTAAAATCTATCTTACACTTTACACTACCAAATCAATTACAAAGGAAATTTTCAGCTTACTCTATCGCATGTTATTCCTATGCCTACCTCATTAGAATTAGTTTATATTTTATTCAAACCGCACGTTTTACAACTATTAAGGGACCTTTTGTACATTGTAACTACTTTTGCCAGAAATTTGTATTTTGTTTTAATTTGCAAATCAAATCAAAACACACAAACACACGCACTACATTATGCATAACTACACGACGACTTAATGGAAAAATGACAAATACCATCCAGAATAATTATTTTTATCAACTTTTATTTTATCAATATGGTTTTGTATAGCCTTTCTCAAGAAATTGACGAAACCATATCTATTGATTGTCATTCTCATTGTAGTTTAGAGTTATGCAAACAATTCTGGATGTCTGCGTCATATAATTTTAAACTAATATCTATGAACATTAGAAGTCTACAACGAAACTTTAAAGATTTTACTGTCGCACTAAAACGCCTGGACTCGGATATCGATATTTTAATTTTGACGGAATGTTGGTTGGCTGAAGCATCTATTATAGACATACTACCCGGGTACAATTCATACCGCTCTACGTCACAGCTAAACAAAAGCGGTGGAGTCGTCATTTATGTAAAAGATTCATATGCATGTACAACGTTAGATATGAAACTTGATGACGCAGACTGCTTAATCGTTAACGTTAACAACATAGTCACGGTGCTGGGAATTTACCGATCTCCTTCTGTACCTTCTTTGGACAGATTTTTGAATTCCCTTGACACTGCATTATTGGAGCTGAAAACCACCTCTAATCTCATAGTTGCCGGCGACATGAACATTGACCTCTGCGACTCCTCAAACAATCAGCTTCCTGATTATACGTGTCTAATGGCATCCCATTGTCTTCTTCCCGCCATTTCTAAGCCTACTAGAGGCTCGGCTTGTCTTGACCATATCTTCATAAAATCCCATTTTAAGTCGGTGGGTATAGTTTGCGTAGCTTCTGTCACGGATCACTACCCTGTTCTAGCAGGTCTTCTACTCCCCAGGTCCGGTAGTAAACTTGCTTCTCGCTGGCGACTTAAAACAGATATGAATGCCGTGGCTTCTGAGTTAAATGAAACCGATTGGTCGGATGTTACTAGTGACTCAAATATTAATAGTTCTATTTCATCATTCTATAGAAAAATAAATAACAGTATTAATGCCCACACCAAAAAAGTAAAGATAAGTCGCAATAAAGTAAATTTAAAGCCTTGGATAACGGCAGGCCTTATCAGATGCATGAAACATCGCGATAAACTTCATCAGGACTGCAAGGCATCACCCAAAAATACTGTTGTTCGAAACATCTACACTAGGTACAGAAACTTCTGTAATAACCTCCTACGTACATTAAAAGCGGATTATAATAGTCGACTTATATCTGACAATAGAGACAACCCAAAGAAACTTTGGAAATCCATTAAAAACATCTGTCAACCATCGACTCGCAGTAATGATGCTGAAGAGTTTCTAAAATCTAGTCATGATGCGAAGGCGACACTCGATAACTTCAATGGCCACTATGTCACAGTTGGAAGCAAGTATGCCGAATCTATCTTGTCTAGACTACAGGAGACAGAAGAATCTCTAACGGACTCTTACAGACCACGTACGGCGAGCTCTCAGTCATTGTTTATGTACCCAACTGACCCATCTGAAGTAGCTTCAACAATACTTAATCTGAACCAAGAAAGCGCTCCTGGCTTAGACAACCTAAGCGTACCTCTATTGCGAAGGTCCCTGTCCGTAATAGCTGCACCTTTAGCCCATATCTTTAACCTAAGTTTAGAGAGTGGCGTATTCCCCGACTTCTGGAAGACTGCGGCTATTTCTCCCATTTTCAAATGTGGCTTAAAAACTTCTCCCGACAACTATAGGCCAATAGCTCTTCTAAGTATCCTATCGAAGGTCCTGGAGAAAATCGTTAGTAGGCGCTTGGTGCCATTCTTAGAATCGCAGAATCTGATATCCGAAAGGCAATTTGGTTTCAGAAGAGGTAAATCGACCGAAGACGCGGTTGCGCTCTTCACTAATCTAGTGTCCACATACGTCGATAACGGTAGGTGCTGTTTAGGTGTTTTTATCGACCTGGCAAAGGCATTTGATACCGTGTCGGTTGGTTTGTTACTTAAGAAGCTAGAATCAGCCGGAATACGTGGTGTCGCGCACAATTGGTTCAAGAGCTACTTATCTAATCGTAGGCAATGCGTTAAAATATCGAATCAACTAAGCTCAGAGCTCCCAATTAGCCACGGTGTACCGCAGGGGAGTGTCTTAGGACCGACTCTATTTAACCTCTACATTAATGATATATTACAACTAAAACTAAAAAACGTCGAACTTGTTGCGTACGCGGACGACACAGCGATTTTGTTCCATGATGATAGCTGGGAGAGCGTTTATTCAACCGCGAAAGAAGGCATACTGACGACAGTGGCAGCTCTAAATATGAACCTACTGACAATGAATGTCAAGAAAACTAAATATATAGCTTTCTCAAAAACTGTAGTGTCCAAGCCACCTACCTCCTTAAACATCAGTATCCCCAATGTAGCCGTGGGTATTAGCGCTGATGGTAACAGCTCTGTTATCGCCATTGATCGCACCACTAATATCAGATATTTAGGGGTTACTCTCGATGAGAACCTCACATACAAAACTCACATCACAGATATGGCTAGCCGAGTTAGAAAACTAATTTTTGTCATGAAGAGACTACGAGACCGCACCCCTAGAGATATTCTAAAAACTGTGTATGTTACATTGTGTCAGTCGATTATACAGTACTGCATTTCAGTGTGGGGCAGTGCAGGTAAAACGCTTTTCATGAAATTAGAGAGAGCCCAAAGGGCTCTAATCAAAGTCACTTTAAAAAAGCCCTTCCGTTTCCCAACAGACGACCTATACAGAGAGTTTGAAGTTCTTCGGGTACGACAGCTCTTCGTCTTAAGTGCAGGTATTAAGACGCACAGAAGCATCAAAGCCCTCCCAAACTACGATGAAATTATTGCGAAACGCGTTTACAAAATCCCAACACCACAGGCGCACTCACTCATGGCCAGACGTAGCCCAGCTTTCTCACTGTTGCACACATATAATAAACTATGTAAACTTTGCGACTTAAAAGATACATCCCTATTCTCGTGTAAATCACTAATTAAAAACAAGCTCCTAGAACTAACCTATTCTGAAACAGAAGATCTCATTTGACACACACGCACACACACACACACAGAACACAGACACACACTCTACACACCACAACACAACACAATCCACACTTAGCTACATTTCACTTATACTATTGATTTTGCATGTTAGTATTAATTGATGTTTAAAATTAGGTACATAAATGTTACTCATTTTAGAGTTATTACAAATTTTGATCATAAAATTATCTGTATCTGCACACTCTCTTAAATCAATTATATAAAAGCACTCAAGGACCTCAAGACACAAGCATTGCTTAGTTTGAGTTCCGCTGGCACTGTACTCTATGATTATACAATGTGTTTTTGGAAAATAAACATTTATTATTATTATTATTAATTATCCCACCTTGTCGGAGGGCGTCCTACACTACGTTTGCCGAGTCGTGGTCTCCATTCAAGAACACGTTTACCCCAGCGGTTGTCGGTTCTTCTCGAGATATGGCCAGCACTGCTACTTCAGCTTGCTAATCCTCTGAGCTATGTCGATAACCCTCGTTCTCTGTCGGATATATTCGTTACAAATTCTATCCTTCCGAGAAACTCCGAGAATAGCTCGCTGGGCGACTTTAAACTGGTGGACAAGCCCTACCGTGAGTGTCCACGTCTCAGCTCCGTAGGTCATGACGGGTAGGACGCACTGATTGAAAACTTTCGTTTTCAAGCATTGCGGTATGGATGAAGAAAATATAAAATTGTATATTATTATAAACTAGCAGCGCCTTGCGGTTTCACCCGCGTAGTTCCCGTTCCCGTAGGAATTCCGGGTTGAAAAAGTAGCCTATGTTCTATTCCAGACTATAATCTATCTCTGTGCCAAATTTCATCCAGATCCGTTCAGCCGTTCTGGCGTGATAAAGGAACAAACATCCATCTATCTATCCATCCATCTAAACTTTCACGTTTATAATATTAGTGAGATTTTATGAAAGTGTACTTTGAGTTATAAAACTAAACGAATGGAAAGGAAAACTAAGAACATAAATGTGCAATATTTTTTTGTTAATATCTAGCAATTTAACAACAATTGCATCCTATTTCAAAAAATGCTTTCAATTACCCACCCGTGCGTGTGCGAAACCAATTGAAATAACCATAGAGAATGATCCGCGGAAAATTGTCTATTAAGAAATTGCATAACAGTATATAACTATGAATTTACTGACATGGCTGGTCGTAAAGCGTGCGTTGAACGCGGACAGCGTTTATTTTCATCTGTATTTGCGCGGATATTCGGAATCATCTTGTGAATGGCTTCCTGTGGACACTACCGTCAATGTAATGTTGTCCTTTGAAGCGGGCTTGCAATGTAGCTTAAAATTGGTCAACAAAGATAGGTCTCGCCGACACGGCATAGGTCGTGTCGGCGAGACCTATCTTTGTTGACTAAGTACTAACTTTTATATTATAAGGGTCGTCATAATGTTTGAAATTCTGTCGTTGTCGTTTCCCTTCCGCACTATAAGTACCGAGTGGAATCTATTTTTTTTCTGGTGTGTGTGAATTTACCATCCTGTCTTGTTAAAGTCCAATAATACCCACTTTTCTCAATTGAAGAAATTGTTGGAGTACACACGTGACGGGCCTCTAAATTATATTTGTACATCAGTTATTTCTTTCTATTGTTATCATGGTTTTTACAATCAAAGGTAAAATTGTATAACAGTGGACCAAACAAATCCAACGTATTTGTTTGTCCCTCATCATAAACAGTTAAGTTTAAATAATCACTTAACATTATTGGCATTTGACTGGAAGCTAACTTTATTTTAATTTTCAAAAATATTGTATGCGTGATGTAAACCCAAGCCTTATATGCCAATTTTTTTAAGGCAGGAAATGTTGCATTTTTTTGACGAATAAATTGATGGCACCTATAAAAAATTTAATAGTTTTGTATTGTACTACCTATCTTAGGATTTTGTATTTGCGTAATCATACCACTTGCATTGCCATCAAAACTTAAGCACGTATCTAATGTATGTTTTTGTCTCTTTTTTCAGGTAAGCACTGCTGAATTTTTCACTTCAAATTCGGTATGTACTTACAAACTGCTACTAACTAAAGCCTTTCAAAGCTATTGTATGGCTTTGGTCGTATTATGGTTGAATACTTCACATTATACAGGATGTTTGGTGGAACGATGTAGAGATTGCAGGAGCTGATCAAGTTTTTAAACTAACTACTACAAAAATCTGACTGACTATCCGACAGAAAAATTTAATGCGCAACTCACAACTGAAACTATTTATTACGCTAGGTTGTGCATTGTCACATGCATTGACAATGCACAATACACTCCCATGCGAGATGTCAGTGCAGATCCCAGTTCCCCCACTTCGAATTAGAATTAGAATTACGCTAGGTTGGCCTCAACCGAACTCGGAAGCCACTTGCGGATGTCCTCAAAAATCTCAAACATAGTCCATTTTCTCAAACACCGGAGAGGTAACCGTTGCAAAACTTCAGATAAGGCGCTAATTCCCAACAATCGACTCATCACGACTTGCTTATCTCTTCAATTTGGCTCTCGACATCGACAGTTGGACGGCGACCGGTGGCGGTATTGCACGCGTCATGTCCGGTGCTTGACACTTTTACGAACTATCGGTACTTGTACAACTCTTGTACGCAGTTGTGAAAACTCTTTAGACGTTTGCGGGTGTTTGGGGATACTGTTGCGCGATAGAAAGTTTGGATGAAAATATCCGATTTTTGTTCCTTCGTAACACCACGTAGTGATGGCATTTGAAACTTAGTAATAAAGACTTTTGGTTGGACATACTAGTGTTTGGGGATATTGGGTCGTGAAAGAAACGTAGAAATGTTGTGCCAATTGGTTCCCACGTAATAATAACATTAACGATCGGCATTATCAACTGGAGGTACTCAGTTGTGAAGACTCTTTTGATACGCGAGTGTTTTTGGGGATCGTTAAATAAATAAATAGAGAGTTTTTGAGGAATTTTGTGCTTGTTAGTTACTAGTGACAGTTTCGAATTTGTATTATATTGTTGTGGAAGTGAAAATTCACCACGTAATTGAACTGGTGGACGAGCATAAAGTCTGTTTTTGAATAGTTTACCGGGGACATTAGAAGGCATTTATAAATTTTCAAAGGAACTTGGTCCTTCGACCTAATTATGTGGAGACCTTGTCGGATCCGAACAATATCTGAGAACAATGATATCTCGGGCTCAATGCTAGAGATGTTTTGCGTCCTCTTATAAAATAGATAAAGACGGCACTTCAAAGCCGGATTCGAGCGGATTAGTGGTTGAGTGTTATCGGTTACGGTGTTATTGTGACGTCGCCATGGCTCGCCTGGCCACCAGTGCAGCGCACTTCTGCCAACGTCTGCAGGAGCTGTATCCGGCGAAGTTGCAGATAGCTGCTAAGGTACGTTGACTTTAGAAATTTCAGCATCGTCAGCCCTCATCGATAATTGCATATGGTTAAGTATTGGCACCTCTTTGTTTGCTTCTACAAAATGAATTTTAAGAGGACTTTCCGATATAGACAACGTTTGAAGTAGGTAATTAGTCAATTTGAGAACGAAGCGCCTTCTTGATATTTTAAATCAGTTTTGTGTATCTCGCTCCCTTTGTGAAGTAGGTGGTATACTTATATCTAACACTTGGTACTTGGTTTATTCTTTATGTATCGTAGCCCGAATGAAAACATACTTTATTTGAACTTTACTTTACTTTGTATATCTAAGAAGTTTTAACGTACCTACTTTGTTCGTTTATCCTGACATGTTTTGAATACAATAGGCCTGACTCAATTAATTTTGTATTGTTATCGGCTACATATATCATTGTTTTCGTCACTTTGTTCGCTGCTGTGGTACAAGTACAACGTGTACTCAACAGATACATTGTTCTGTCTCCTAATTTAGTGTCGCCATGCGCTCTTTGGCCTATCAGATAAGTCAAGGTATTCAAGAATATGCCTTATGAATCTGGTATTACGGGTTGTGTGAACTATTGACATTCCTAATATTGCTAAGACTTAAGTGTAATGTTATTTGATGCTTAGAAGCTTTTTTACGATAAACGCAAAAACGCTTTTAAAGAAAAATTAACGCTATCATCACCGCTGATTTCCACCAGCGAAGATAACCGCAACCAATATCTCAGCCTATAATGTTCCACTGCTGGACGCGGGCCCCCAGATAATCGCCTTATTGGCTTTTATCATGAGGGCTAATTCCTATAATCCCCACGCTGGAGAAGCGGGTTGGGGATCGCAGTTCGGTGGTAAATCTATTATGCAAGAGGCGCTGCTGCCCGCCCCCCTGGTCGATGTCCCTAGCCGCCTCTTATGACACCCACAGGACGAGTTGGGGTGATGCAAATTCTGAGCCGGCACCACACGGCAACCAATAATAGCGTGGTGTCAAATATGTAGTCTACATTCTATTTGTTGCTTTCATACAACTGTCGCTTTGGTGCAAAGGAAACCGTGTGTAATTGACCTATAACGACTATCTTGCTTTGCTTACCAACGTTAAAGGCAAACATACATTCCAAACAATAAACAAAACGTGTTATAAAGTCTTGTAAGTACACAAACATTCAACCTGAACCAAATATTTGAAGATCATACAAACATAGTGGGCCAGGCGAAGGCAATTATCCGATACCACTAAAATATCCTCTAAACTAAAATGACTCAAAACATAATGTTGGACTTTATTATCTTATCAATTACTAGCAATCTGCCCCCGCTTCGCACGTGCAGCCGAGCAGTTCCGTGATACATTCCTTTCATTTACGTGTATTGGTTTACGCGGTGCTTCGCAGCTACGTTCCCAATTGTACTTTTTTCCAACATCTTCAAAATGTTCCCTGGCTTTTTAGTCGATTATCTATCACATAACCTTTACAAATCTCTGGAATCACTCTATCCAGTGGTGAAAATCATATTAAAATCCGTTCGGTAGTTTTTGAGTTTATCGATTTCAGACAGACAGATGCGGCGGGGGTATTGGTTTTATAATATGTTAGTCTTTTTTATATTAATGTAGTTAGTTTAAGACCTCGCTCTTTCTGTTCACTGTATATAGTTTTTTGGTTCACATTGTTGCAACTACAAAAATAATTTTACATCTAATTAACGTTTTGAGATTTAGATGTGATTACCGACTAAACAGGTTGTTTTTAGGTAGCCTTTTTAGTACACCTATAAAAGTTTTTTTTAAGTAAGCTGTGCCCTAAGCAATAAACCAGATGTTCATAAAATATTTTGCACTCCAGAACCCTGAACTCTCTGACAAATTAACCATTAACGTCAAACCTCGTGCAATTGCACGTTTCACATAGCCAGGTGTTCCGTGCATTGCCCTCAGCTGAATTTGGTTCTTGTATAGTTACTTTAAATTGCATTTTTTATGCAAATCCTCCTTTGGCGGTCGAAGGAGGTTTGCATCAAAAATACATTGTTCTTTTCACGGATAAACATTTACCATTCGTCATACAATTTGAAATCTTTTCCGAGGTTCTACTTGATAATTACTTCAGGACATCCCTAGCCTTCTTTATTGTTTTTACCTTTTTGCAGTGGTATCATTGTTGTTTGTAACGAATTTCATACAAAGCCTAAAATTTGGATGAATGATATTTCCTTAATTCCTTCTCCCATTATGTGATAGATTTATTTTATCGTTCGTTACGCCATCTCTTGCAAACTCAGTGCTATCAATAGAGAGATATAGAAATATTTATAACTCAGTAACAACACAGAACAAAAATAGTAATAATTATACGGACTGTGATATTATGTTTAAAATACAGGGTGGTTTTTTGAGAAGGGCTGGAGGGAGGGGGAAGGGGGCCAAGTCCAAAACCACGAGAGTTAGTGAAAAATCATTCGGGTCCATTTCCGTCAAAAGTAAAAGATTTTTGATAAAAATAAATATGCAGTTATTGTTTACTTAGAAATCGAGGGCATGACTCCTTTCACGACTTTTCCTAACTCTCGTGGTTGCGGATTTGGCGATCACCGCCCTTCTCAAAAAACCACCCTGTATAACAAATGACAAAATACTCGTAGGTAGGAGATACATACCCACCCAGTAGCTGGCTGTAGGAATAAATGAACGGACCATGACCATTATGAAGAGGAAAACACAACAATATAGGAACTTAATATTAATTGGCAACATAAATAAAGTTAAGAGGAAGGAAAAACGTATTCATTTAGTGGGTAGACACCCACCTCGGAATGTAGGTAAAAGGTACATACCTAAAATTTTGTGGTATTGGTAGTATGTTAGGGTTCCGTAACTAAAGGGTAAAAACGGGACCCTCTTACGATGATTTCGCTGTCCGTCTGTCACCAGGCTGTATCTCATGAACCGTGATATTTAGACAGGTGAAATTTTCACAGACGATGTATTTCTGTTGCCGCTATAACAACAAATACTAAAAAACAGAATAAAATAAATATTTAAGGGGGCTCCCATACAACATACGTGTTTTTTTGCCGTTTTTATAGATAATTGTACGGAACCCTTTGTGCGCGAGTCTGATTCGCACTTGGCCGGTTTTTTTTTTTACCATGAGCTACTCCAACAAAATACTGTGAAGGTACTACAAATAGTTCGATAGGTAAGCTACCTAGTGTGGGTAGGGTACCTATGCTCCATGCTGTAACGGTGCCGGCCAAAGAGTTTCACCTCAGCATAAGCTAAACATGAATGCAAAATAGCCCTGATTTTCAATCCATTTATATTAATACTAGCAGCGCCTCGCGGTTTCACCCGCGTAGTTCCCGTTCCCGTAAGAATTTCGGGATAAAAAGTAGCCTATGTCCTATTCCAGACTATAATCTATCTCTGTGCCAAATTTCATTCAGATCCGTTCAGCCGTTCTGGCGTGATAAAGGAACAAACATCTATCCATCCAAACTTTCACGTTTATAATATTAGTGAGATTAGTGAGATTATATATTATACTAGCAGCGCCTCGCGGTTTCACCCGCGTAGATCCCGTTCCCGTGGGAATTCCGGGATAAAAAGTAGCCTATGTCCTATTCCAGACTATAATCTATCACTGTACCAAATTTCATTCAGATCCGTTCAGGAACAAACATCCATCCATCCATCTATCTATCCATCCATCTAAACTTTCACGTTTATAATATTAGTGAGATTATATTATATATAATACTAGCAGCGCCTCGCGGTTTCACCCGCGTGGTTCCCGTTCCCGTAGGAATTTTGGGATAAAAAGTAGCCTATGTCCAGACTATAATCTATCTCTGAGCCAAATTTCATCCAGATCCGTTTTGCCGTTCTGGCGTGATAAAGGAACAAACATCCATCCATCTATCTATCCATCCATCCATCCATCTAAACTTTCACGTTTATAATATTAGTGAGATTATATTATATAAGATCACCAAAGCTTTGACCGTAACCTTGTATTTACATGCATTTATCATTAAATTCGCCGCTTCCTGCGCGCACTCCTGCCTGTTTTTAGGTCAAGGTTTCGCCAGCGCAGCGTCGCTTGAATATAGACATCCCACTCATTCATTCCATTCTCGAATTGCATTGTTTCACCTATTTGTCCGGTTTCGATTGACGACAATGGTCGTTGCAAATGGTCTCGAAAATACTTATTATTTGTTTTTATGGTCATCCTCGGATACTAGGAGTCATGCGCAGGACATAGCTGATCGAACGTACTATTTCTTTGTTAAAATCCTTGTAGATGTAGACATACTTTTGATCAACCCGTAACAGAGTGTCGTAGTTCAACGGTGTTAATAAGTGTACGAGAGGGGTTGCCGTTGCTCAATTCTAAGGTTTTTGAAAAACCTTATATTTCTAGTATTCACAACACAAAACTCTGCTTACTTTGGGGCTAGATGATGCTGTGGATGGTCCAGTTATTTATAATTCTATTGTAAAGCGATAGAGATAGGATAGGCGTGGATTACGACTTTAGACCCGTTTCACACGGCCATATGGTCAGCACAGCACCATAGATGGAGCAGAACTATTTGAGTGGTACAGTGGTAGGCCTCTCCATAATAAGTACCTATAGAATGCCTACACAACACAATTATATATATTATTAAAGAATAACCGAATCCGTTAAGATGGATCTTAACCATAAGATAAGATAAGATAAGGCCGCCTTTGTACTTCTTCTCGTAGCTTTTATTTCTGTACTGTTTTCTGTGTTTGTGTGGTACAATAAAGAATTATCTATCTATCTATCCATACTAATATTATGAATTCGAAAGTAACCGCCTAAACGGCTGAACGGATGTTAATGAAATTTTTCAGGGAGGTAGACGGTACCTCGAAGACATAGGCTACTTTTTATCTCGGTAAAGTGCGTGCGAAACCGCAGGCAGAAGCTAGTATTATAATGAATCACATGAAAAAAACCCTGTTGCAAAACATAAGAATTACTTGCGTGATGTGACATTTGAATGAATGAAACTGAATGAAAAGGAAGTTATTGGAAAAAAATTAACTATTTATTTTTTATGTATGCATTTTTCTATTCTTAGATTAACATTCAATATTTTAGCGTCGGAACAAGTTGCGATAAATCACAAGGAAACGTGTCTCTGTTTAGGAACAGAGACAGGCCTCGTTTCTGTGGTATAGGTACATTTCATGAAGAACATGGGTTTTGCCTATAACTAATCAATTAGTAACCACGCTTATTTTAAGCTACATCACATCATAATTAGCGCCTAATGCTCTATGGCTCTATGTTATATTATATGCTACAGGTCAAATGAATCCTACTTCTATTGGTTCAACTCCCGCTCAAAACCCGTAGTGTAATGTGAATTATAGCCAGGGGCCCTATTTTCCTAAACCAAGCGCATCACAATGACAATATGGTATCGTCACAGAATAACTCTTTTTATCATTCTACTTTTAATGAAAAAACTACGAGACTACGATGGAGGGACGCGCGACAAAAGTGTCAAGGTTAAAACCAACCACTTAAACATCAAGTTAAAACCATTCTATCAAACTCTCCGTGAAAAAAGCACGTACTATCTCGTAGAGCTTCTTTCATCTAAGGAATCTAACGACGCGACGACGATGCCATTGTCATAGTGTATCGTTTGGTTAGCAGAATTAGGCCCTAGATTATCGATCAGTTTATGCTTGGCTGTCTGTTTGTTGCCGGCCTCGTTTCTCTGGTATGATTTATAAGTTGCTTCCAAGGCGCCCTATTTATAGAACAGTATTTTATTTCATTTCTTTGATATTCTTACATAATTTTTCTTGAAGTTTACATCGGTCTACTCAATCTCCCAGCAATGTTGATCGTAGTCGTTATTTACTACCATTGTTTTATTTATGAGGAAAGTTCTGTAAATTTCTCTCAAATAACCAAAATAATCATAAAACAACGAAACCTCTTATCGGGCATACCACCTATTTAAATACTTCTTTATTCCTGTGTTTCTATAAAATGTGGGAATATATAACGAACGATATGTCGAAGCAACTCTACCAGCCATAAATTACCGGACTAGATGCTTATTCCTATCAGATAAGGCTTACAATGCAATAGTCATAATGTTTCCACGCCTCTGGTTCTAACTACTGTGAACTAGTTTCTAAATAAATATTGTCTCATTTAAACCAGTGTACATTTATAATATACATAACTTATGTAACATTTTCACACGACGCCCGTGTAACTACTGGTCATCGTAACGTGACGAGTTCGAAACTGAAAAGTTTGATACACTATTTACTTCTAATTTTGGGAATTCATAGTAGCTCCGTTGGGCAAAATCCATCCGCTGATGCGTTACGATCCTGAGCCAGTTGGTCCCCACGCTCTATCGAAAGTGTCCATAGTTCCTCGCGCAATCGCTTCCTCGGTCTAACACATTTTATATGGCTATTTGAGATTTGCAGAATAGCCAACAATATTGTTTTGCAAGATCATGAAGGACATGATCAGTATCAGGGACATCAAGATGAAAAATGTTATAAATTTACAAATGTAAAACACACGTTATCTATGTACCTAGGTACCAAATGATTTTTTTTTAAATTTTATATTCTAATTTTATATTCCTAGTTATGCTTAGGTAAGGTATAAGAATAGATGGAACCACCTAGCATAATATTGCAGTGCCCTAGCAGGGTGCATGCTTGATACTATAAGTTATTATAAGATCTTTGTACAGCATGTTCCGCAATAAAATACCTTGAATCTTGAATCTTGAACCAGAAATTGTATCCGAAAAAGTTCTAAAAGTAGTCAAGGTTTTTAAAAAGAAAAGCATTTCTGTCAGTAATGTACAGCCTATTCCCAGCAGAGGCCAGAGGGTCGACAACGGCAGATAATGATGATGAAAGCATTTCTTCACGTGCACGACAGGCGTTTTAAAACGGGAAATATGATGCTGACTCGGACATCACACCTTATCTGTAAATGTCTGTAAACCTACACCCACAGTTTAGCATAGCTTACTTGCTATCTGCGTAATCGGATAGTCGTGAGGTGCATAACTACCCGTGAACTGTTCGATTTACTGCGCTGATCGGAATACTGATCGAGCATAGAGAATACGAGTAGCACAGTATCTTGGAAGAGAAGTTATGTCCCGTGTCAGGAATCTCTGCGGTTGACCGCAATCAGAACCTAAATAATTATTATTTCCATAAGGTACAGTAAACAGGTAAGTACAATTTCCACAGGCGGTAGGATACTTGATCGAAGACATAAGTAAGACCATAAGCATTTACAAAGTCTTATTTGTAAATGAAATAATAGAGGTACTTAGAACCTCCTTAACTTAACCAAAACAATGGTATTTGGCTCTCTTCACTACGATATTTTTTAGCTATAGTAAAAAAACTCCATCCAGAATTTCCGATCTGATCAGAACTTTGCTTGCATAATAACTTAATAACGCAAAAGCTTTTGTTTTTTTGCTTATCTTTGCCGTTCCGTGTGTCAAAATAATACCAATATTTTATTATACAATCGAATGAAAAACGTTGCTGTAGATGGCTCCTAGTTGTTATCCTGTTGGAACCCGAGTCCTGATCTTATGCGCCAATCTCTATTGTACTTAGAGACATCTCAGAACCCAGATGCTGGAAGAGGTCTTTGTCGGAGGTCAAGATCAACTTTGTGTTGATAGTCACAAAAATGAGTGTATGCGCAAGAGCTAACGGTAACGCGTTAAAAAATACTGGCAGCATAGGAAAAACAAAAGTGTACGTGTTCGAGCGTGCATGTATTTTTTCTAAGCTGCCAGCAATAATGTATATTATATGTATACAATACTTAACTCATTAGCTGTCAGGCTATTTCAGGGTTTGTTACGAAACCCTTATGATCTCGCTCTGTCTGTTTTTTTTCGCTCTTGAGTATTTTAGCAACTCTCGAAACTACATATCAGGTAACTTGAACATTTAAAATAAAAATGAATATCGTACGCCTGTACAGATTAAAAGAAAAATAATCATTTACAGTATAAATTGTGATGTTTTAATTTTAGAAGATACATACAAGAATAAGTTTAGTCCTTTTTTTTGAAAAGAGTAAAAATTTACCATTATTTATCTCCGAAATTTGTTCCGAAGTGTCCGAGCCATTCATCTAACACCCATAAGTTGTTCATACAAAAGTTCGAAAACCTCGGTGCGCGAGTTACACTCGCACTTAACGGACCTTGTTTTAATTCCTCCACTCTCACTGCTTGCATACCTTTCACGCATAAGAGGTAGCAAGCCTTTGTGTTAGTCTAGTACTATAATACAATCTCGCTGGCAACAGTCAAACCACCTTTCATCAATACATTTGCGTCACAAGACACACACTGTACCTTTGGTGTCTCCTCTTGTTTGGTCAGGTGTGCTACTTGCCATTGTCGGGGTCGCGGAACAATTGCTGGCGCGTGCGCCAGTATTTTAGACACTTGTGCATATTGACATCTTAATGTTTTTTTTAGTCTACGATAGTATTGATTAAGAGGGTACTGGGGTGTACGCGTATGGTGTGTGCCGCGAAACAAACACTAGATTAGGACTTCCCAACCGGTGGCGCGTGCATCCCATATATTGTTTTTGATATACCAGGGGGCACCATGCAAACAAGGTTAGGAAACCCTGCACTAGACGATACGAGACAACTCATAAGAAATATTGTTTTGTTGAGAGCGACGGTTAAGTCACTCATTAAAAACGATACTGCTTCTCATCTATTAACCATCGATCAAGGTATTTGCCACTAAGGACCATTTATAATGAGTACCTTCATCGATGTTTTTACCTATGAAACCGTGGAACGTTGTAAATTACTTTATTGTCAACTAGTTTCTGCCCGCGGCTTCGTACGCGTTGTTTATAAGGAAACTTTTAAAAGTTATTTATATCCCATGGGAAATGATTTATAGGATAAAACATTGCCCATGTTTGATTCCAGTGTTATAGCCACATCATGCAAAATTTCAGCCCGATCCGTTCAGTATTTTGGCATGAAGAAGAAACAAACATCCATCCATCCAAATTTTTGCATATATTAGTGTGATAAATATAACCATGATAGTTATCTACGTCTAATATGAAACAGTTTGTTATTTTTCATAAAACGTTTAATAATATCAGCTGAAAAGAGGCTAATTATATTATAGTTTCAGTGGCGATTTGAGCGATTTAGTGATTCAATTGTGTAATCATAAGAATAATATAATTTTTTATGTTTAGATTTTTGTTACCTCTCTACGCCAAAAATACAAAACAGAAATTTTGCACACAAGTTCTTAATCCGAAATAACTTTTTATCTCGTAAAAACACGTAAATTTTTAATTATTTCAAAAAGCGCGATATATTTGATTTATTCACTTGGCACATGACCCCCAATTCGCTATTTCTGTCAAAGCACGCTGAACAACCTCGCCCTTGTCACCGCATACATCACGGAAGAAAGATCTTCAACGAAACACCTGTGCCTCAAGTGTCCACAACATAACAATAGCCTGAAGCCTTAAAATGCGCTTCGTTAATATAACCCACGAAATGTAAGAGTGTTTGCTAATGGTTTTTATCATTGAGATCCGCGATTTATAATAGTAGATTATACACTAAGGGGATAAAGCACTGTTTTATGTCACGGGAGCGAATTGAATCCCGAACGTAACGAAGGACTCATAATTTAACTCCTGAGCGTAGCGAGGGAGTTATAAGTTAATTCCTGAGCGAAGCGAGGGAATTAAGACTGAGTCCTGAGTGCAGTGAGGGGTTCAACCGCCCAAGACTAAAACAGTCTTATCCCCGAGGTGTATACTCTACTTTTCACACCTTATGCGAGACAAAAAAACAGGCTCAGTAGATAAATAATGTTTTCCTTTGACTTCTCTGGCAGCAGATTGTTGACAATGCCTATGGCATCTAATTTGATAAACTCAGGAGTCAAAACACTTTCATCACTCGACATTTTCAATATTATTTTTGAAATTAAATCTTCTATAGGCACCTACAAGAACTCGATTTGTTCGTCACGCGTGAACAAATGAAGGCGCGCGACGTTCCAAATTCGAAAGCACAAGCCGTGGTCCTAGATTCGAAATTCGAATTTCGAACACCGCGCTCCTCCGGACCGGGGTTCACACGGAGGCAAACTTCATTTATTTTGTCAAATCAAGTAGGCCATGGCCTAGGACAAATTGTGTTTAGCAAAATTAAACTTTATGCATATAGTAATAAGAATTATGAAAAGTGAAATCATATTATTAACCAGCGGGTTATAATGAAATTCAGTACAACATTATAACCCGGCTAATACCAAGGGATTTAATGTCTTGCTTTCGGTAGGGTTTACATGACCTATAATTCGGCATTGTCGAGCATGTGGTTTGAAAAGGTTATTATGTTGTTATTTCGAGGCGTTTACCTACTTCTTCCGGTCCAAAATGTTGTATTCCTAGAATTTTGAATTCTTGCGCTGAATGTGATAAAAGGTGCGTCCGAAAATACTTAATCGGCATCTAAGTACCCGTGCACCGAATCTTTTATGCACATTCTGTCTTTTTAGTCAGCATATTTTTGTATATCTTTCTCTGTTTCTCTGCCAGTAACGGATGATCGTCACAAACATCATCATTCTCCTGTCCTTGTCCAACATCAAATAGAATCGCAAGCTCGCTTCGTTTATCTTCATTGTCAGACTGATCTCGAAATCAATTGATTCCTCAATGCACACAGTTCTGTTCGTTGTATACAGATTTTGGCTGGGCTTTGTTCACGGGACCGCCGGTGCCAACGAAAACATTGGAAACCAGTAAATATATGTTCCTATCCGATCAGATGGTTGAGCTTGTTGATAAATCTTGGCGCATCGTGGTGGGTTTCTCGTAAGCACAATTTTTTTTTTACAGTCTAGATGTTTGACAAAATTATAAAGTTAATTTATTTATAAAAATAAAGAAAGTTACCCTTAGTGACGACCTCTGTGGCGCGGTGGGCGAAGGCCTGCCTGCGACGCAGGAGGTTGCGGGTTCGATTCCCGCCTCGGGACAAATGTGTGTACGATCTACAGACATTTGTTCAGGGTGTTCTAGTCGTTTTCTATGTATAATAAAGAAATATCTATCTATGTAATGTATAATATTATGTTTATCAGTTATCTAGTACCTACCCATAACACAAGCTCTGCTTAGCTTGGGGTTAGATAATCCTGTGTGAATTGTCCAGCATTACTTACTTATTAGTCCCCATGACGCTGGCTGCATCGACCCGCTGTATGGCAATGCTGATGCGCTGCGCCAGATACTCTTTGCCCTCGTGTCACGCGTCGTCGTCGGTTCGAAAATAATAATACCACAATTTACATTATCCCCGAATGCTACCTACGTTTTATGAGTTTTACCACGTCAAATATATCGTTATCACAAAAAGGTGGTCTACCCCAACCTTGACTTTTAGATTCCCGCGCTTGACCTTAAACCTATGTAACCTCTGAACTCTACATCGTTGAACATTTTACTTCGCACACCTCGTTATGACGAAGTTTTAAAGTAGATATTAAATATTCCACTCTACTATTACCTAATATAAAATCGAAAGTATGTTAGAAGATGTTTGCTACCGAGAATCTCAAAACTGCTCATCAACTCGTGTAGAACAAAACTGGAATTAAGTAGGCTACTTTTTATTTATAAATAACGCGTGAATGGCCCCGGACAGAAGCTTTTCTCCTGCTGGACAGGTAGGAACGTAGGTATGCCCTTTAATTGAACTACGAGTAACATTCAGAAGTTAGAAATTTTAAAACACACCTACCTGAGATTTTTTTTATTAAATTCTTTATATCTTTATATTGCTTTTGGTTAGCATGATAGAGGTGGTTGTCACTTGTCAGCCATATTGGTTTGGCGGGATCAGCCAAAAAGGTAAGAAAGATTTTTTTGTGATACAACAGATTTACACTTAGAATCATTTAAAATTAAAATAGACACAGAAATAATGTGTTATTTATGTAGAGTTTTCTGAATAGTTTTGTCTGTATACTTACCACAGTAGAATACTGCCAAATTACCAATACCAACATTCATAAACCTTATCCCATATTACATACATAGCTAAGTATCAAACGAGCAACATCAAAATATGTTTACTATTTGCCTTATCTAGCCCATCAATGGCATTAGAGTGCTATAAGCTGGCGATGATGCGTGTAAATAGATATAGATAGGTTTGTACGTCATATGGCGATTGCGTAGGCTGCTCTGATTGAATAGGGCGAAGCTAGGACCCATCCCGACGGGGAATGAAAATATATAATTAAAAGAACTTAACAAGTGAAGTTCAATCTCTATTATATGAATCAGTTCCATTAATAGAAGATACAAAAACCCACCCACCACAGCACAGCTCAAGTTTTTGTTTGTTATCCTCTAAATAGAATGGCGATCGCTAGATATGTAGGGTTGGGTAACAGTTTTAGTGTTGTGATCGATTTGAATCGATCCTCTTAAACGTGCGGTACTATCGAACGGAAGAAGTAACCAACATTAAAAAAATATTATCTTCTACTAATGGAACTATGAAATATAATAACCCGTTCGGAAAATAAAGCAATTTTTTTTTTATCCTATAGTTACAGTGCTTTGTTTCTTTTAGACTTTACAGGACTCTTGAACACGTCTGATACTTCAAGATTCACATATAAAATTTTCTAGCCTTGAACAATCGATGAAATACCTCAAAGACAGCGGGCTAAATTATGAGTTTCGTATTTAGTAGAAAAAAAGTAAATAGGTTTTTTTTTCATCTATAGAAAGTAGGTAATCAAACATTTTTACAATGTCATCGAAATTATACACAAGACAAGACTAAATTGGCCACTACTGCTGTTTTTTTTTGCCAATGATCATAATACAATAGAGAAATAGCAATGGTCGTTATTTCTTAGCGTACAGAAAAAAAAAGCAAAATCTTAACATAGATATCTTCAATTGATGATCTATGAAATGATTGGTAAACCTAAGGCTGTTCCGGCGTCTTTTTAAATATTTCAATCTCATTCTTTATCTACACTACTACACGACCTACATCCAAACATTCTTCTTGTAAAATTCCCTATGTCTCTCTCTGGACAAGCCCCTAGCTACGCCCACGTTTGCCGCCCTCAATCGGAGTATTCTTTACGTATGGCTGTGACGTAAATCACGTAGATGGCTACGACAATTTGTCGACTCGTAGCTCAGACTTAATAATAATGTATGATACAATCATCCACACTATTTTTATAAATTCGAAAGTAACTCTTTCTGTCTGTCTGTTAACTTTTGACACCTAAACGGCTGAACAGATCTCAATAAAATTTAGCAGGAAGGTAAATGATATTCCGGGGACGGACATAGGCTACTTGAAAATCGCGTGCGAAGCCGCGGGCAACAGCTAGTGTGCCATAATTATGTAAGCTAAGATGCATACTTTACCGGTATTACAATCTATTCCAAAGAAGTGAGGTATATTAATAATATATTGGCAATTATTTAAATAGGCATTTGCTTTTGGATTGTAGTAGCTGTATTAACAGTAATTTGGATAGGGTCAATTGATAGTAAAATTTGAACATCATTAGCTCAAATTATGTCGATGGTCTTAGAAAAACTGGATGCTCTATTAAATCGGTGGCAATTATTCAGATATCCTAAAAATTTTCCTCATAAATTCCATTGTAGAATCAGAGCTTCATGCGTCACGCACGAGCGATCTCAACTTTACCCACAATTAAATACTATTTGTTTAATTATTCCCTTATTGTCTCGTACAAAATTGTGTGGGAACCCGCGGTTAGGTGGCGGCCCCGGCGTGTTTAGATCAGTTGTTCAGAGCGCGGCGGTGGAACCACAGCCTTCTAAGTTCCGACGGGCAGTAGTGCGGCTTGTCTCCTGTTGTTATAGTAGTGTGTACAGTGAAAGTTGTGCTTAGTTTTGTAACTTGTGTCTGCTCAACGAAATCTGATTTTGGGCTCGTGCTTACCTCAGTTAATTATAATACAAAGGTTGGTTTAACGGAAGTGATACCTACTGAGTAGACTTTACAAGTTAAATTTTTGAGATCTGGTTTTGATGTTGAGCTAAACAAAATTGTAGTTTCGAAGTTTTGGGTGCCTTAAGAGTATACATTTCGAAAGGAAATTTTGTTGTTCATTACATTATAGTAATAGTGTTACTCGTAGTTTTACCACAGTCAATAATGATAATTTTTACTTTTAGGCTTTACAAATAAAATTTTAGTGATCTGGTTTTGTTGTTGAGTAAAATAAATTCGGAGTTTTGGTTGCTTTTAGAGTATACATTTCGACAGGAAAATTTGTTGTTCACTACATAATAAACTAAACACAATTTAGTGTTAGTTTTACCACAGTCATTAATGGATAATACTCGTACAAGTAGTGTTGACTTTTTCTCGGTTAATTTGTATTGCCTAGAGATGATTCATAAATAGCTGATTTCCCCAAATTGTGCGTGTGTGTGCCAAATGAAAACGAGCAATGATGAAGACAAGTGCTACCATAAAATGTGTTGACATTGCTAATTAGAGAATGAAAATACAAGAAAATCTTATCTAATCTTAAGACTGCCGTAAATTCCTTTGGCATCTCAAATCTCATACTTTTCAAAATGGGAAACTTTGTGTAATATATTATTGACAGCTTTCTTAACATAATAATTATAATCATGTTTGATTTTTGTATGCAGTTTTAATTACCAACAAAAAACCGCCTAGAAAGTATTTTGTCAATGCAAATAAGTGTTTCTTAATAATTAATATCATAATATTTAAACACAAGTTGCTATTATGTTCAGTATTGCATATTTCTTACCTAGCTTTCGCTATTTTCATTATAATTATGATACCTGAAGCTTTATTATCTCTGTATCTATAACTTTGTAAACACAAGGTAGGATTTCATATTACCTACCATCTTATTATCATTCACTCACACCTCTACAAATAACAGATGGAACATAAATAGAAATCTCAGTTTTATCTGTATTATCTTTTATTTTCTCAGTTGTCTCGGCGCCTATTTCTGTCGTAGCTATTTATAGAGAACTACCTTTTGTCATGCTCTTTCTTTCCTCTTAATTTAGACTCTATGTTCCCGAATATATCATTCGATATTTTTGATATACTTAACTCTTATATTTGACGTAAGACTAACTTTGCCTAAGGTGGGTGCGAACACCTAGGCCCGTACTTTCCGATTCATTGGGATAATACATCCTTTATTGCAATGAAATTTTGTGTGCATAATCGGATAAAAAAATTGCTATTTTGTTTTAGGTTTTCAAAATACATCATCATAATTTGATAGCTAAAATTCATTTCAATTCCTTTTCACACGATTTTTTTACTTTTGGCTTTCATTTAATGATATATTTTTCTTTATAATGTAACGTTAACGTAGACGTACTTTCCAAATCAACCGAAAAGTACATTTGTATGGAGGCTTTGAGGTTCGCACCCACCTTAACACTTAAACACAAAAACATAAAATATTGTAAAGCTTTATGTGCAACTAACAAAAAGGGCTTTATTTAATAATCAGCTATTTGTTCTTTCGATCCTGTAAAACGATTCAACAATATTTAACAAGATCACTAAATGCGACCTAGCCTAAACTAAATCAACATCGTTATCGTAGAAATAACTGGATTGCCAAAATAAAGCACTTATGAATATATACAACTTGTCGTAAATTAATTTTACGATAACATAATTTAGCAAACATTGGTACGTACTATTTGCTGTAGCTATTTCATAAGTATTTGCCAAATTGAGATATCTCAATTTGAGTTATATGCCCGTATTAGAATAAGTCTAAAGATATTAACAAGATTGATCGATCATTATCGTAAGTGTGAAAAACACTTCAGTATTAGGTAATTACGAGTACCATCAAGGTTTTCAAACCATATAATAAGGTACGTAGGTTTCGGCAAACGAATAGGCAATGGCTACGTAAATGAGCCATTCCCTATGAACGTAAAAAAGTGATAGATGAGATGATGAAAGAAGACCCAGAAAATAAACTACATGATTAAACTATGGTGGTAGTGTTAAAGAAATGTTGATTAAATCACTATGAAATTATTAATGGGTACTGTGAATAACGAACAATCATTTACCATTCTGAAAAACAAATACAGCCAATATACCAAATTCTTGTTAATCTAAGACGGCAGTAAAAATAGCTTTCGTATCAACATGTGGTCTGAATTAGCTCTTTGATAGAAAATCCTTCTAGTCTGATGACCCAGTACGGGGGTTGAATGCACTACAAGTGAGCTGGAAACTGGTTACTCATCCAGAACTAGTTCAATAGGGCTTTCTCGAACTTCCTCACTGAATTTACTTTTTATTTACACCTCTTCGTCTTACCTGCTATTGATGCAGAAACGGGTGAGGCTGTTTTCTATGGCTTTAAAATGCATCTCTTTTCTTCTTTCGTTTCTCTGCTGCTTCACAAATTCAATATGGGTTCCAAAAACTAAAAAAGGCATCAATACAAAACACAGTTTTTTTTGTTAATTGTGTAATAGATAAGATAATAATTAGTGGTTTGTTGTAGAATCGCTCAGTTTGTTCTTCTTCAACAACGCTTCATCTCCATTAGCGTCTCAACTCGATCTCAAGATTCAAAGCTTAATGTTAACGCTTTTCTTAATCCTTAGCCAAACACAAAAGTTTTAAAACAAGCTCACCTTAATGTTTTTTCAATTCATTGACATTCCTAAAAAGTCCCTAGTCTCTGGTTTCCCAGACCTTTGATCTCATCAGAAAGATCCGCTTCGATTCTTACGTCATTAGCATTCGTCATCTTCTCAGACAATGCATTAAATTAAAATTACATCGAGTTGGGGGCGTGTTCTTTCACCTTTCTATTTCCATCGGCAATCGCACGTGGGTTCTCAAAAACTTACGCCAACGCATCTGAGAAACTGAGGAATTCTGTCTGATGAAGGTTTAGTACAAAGTAGAATATTGTTAGTAGCTGTTTTATTTTTATCGACGTTCTCGACTCATTATAGACTCGATGCCGTCATAACGATAAGTATTTATTAGCTTCTTTGAAAACAATGTATCTGACGTTATTTATATCGAGACGTAGAGGTTTCTCATACTGAAATTAAAAACTATAAATGATCTTACAAAAAATGCAATTTAAAAAAAATAGCTCAAAAGTACCTACGTGACAAAACTTAATATTTCCGCAACTAACTACCTATAAATAAGCTAATGCAGCTTATAGTTGACAAAAAGCTATTAAATCACTTTAAATAAGGTAACGCTGGATAATTGTATAAATGAATAAATCAAAACTAAAATTAATAAACGTTTCACGTTAAACAAATGGATTTTAGCTACTTAAATATCCTTATGCAAGTGGATCTTAAATTTTATTTATTGGATAGATTAAATAAATGATCACTTTACTCTGACTTCCGTCAACAGAAAAGAGAGAAACTAAACTAGCTCAAGTTTAAGTCAAGGGATTGTGTTTCATGAAACTACGATAAAACATAACGGCAATATTCAGAAGGCGCGTGCACGGCATTGGCGCGTGCCTTCGATAGTAGTTGATAACAGAACTAATTAAACACCTACGAATACTTTCATACCTGTATGATATTGCCAGATAGCAGAGTACGCCTTCAGTTCACCCGCGAACCTCGCACCGAACGCACGCGTTTCGAAAACATCAAAATTTAGGAGATTCTAGAAATCATTTTAGTGTTTGTGAGTAATCGGCTAAGATCGCTGATGATTTAGCAATGCCTACGGACGCCCTTGAAAGATTCGTCGCGAAGTTCGTTAGCATTGTAAGTCCATACATTTCTGATTTCAAATTTAATTAAAGCACCTGTATTGTATTGACTGTGTACACTTATGCGAAAACTAGTAAATATCCTGGCACAGTTTCCCGCTTCCTTTTGTTAATACATATTTATTTTGTTATTGGCAGCTTAGCAATTAGGGTCATCCCTTGTATTGTATAAATGAAAGAATGAAACAGTAGTGTGGTTGACATATAGGTATATGTCAGCATAAATAATTTACTTACTTACTTTTTACACTGCTGTTTCATTCTTTGATTATAATAATCAAAGGTTTCATTATACGATTTAGAGATATGACCTATGGTGTAAATTTTACAATACCTTATATGGTTGGACTAGAAATCTGTCTTTTCCAGCTGCGTTCAAGAGAATTTGCTGAAAATAGTTAGAAGTTTATCTATAATAACTTATCTTGCATTCTTTGGATGTCCAGAACGAGCGTGTTTATCACAATCTATGAACATGTATAAAGAGATTGATCGATTCTTGCTTTTATCCGCTTAGTAACTTGAATTATCCATACTATATTGGTACTATAATTCTATACTACTATCTTCTTTGTCATAAATATCTTTGTTTGTTAGTTATTTTCTCGAATTTTATTTTGGTATTGGTTTTTGTTTACCACTTATTTTGTTTTTAAGTTTTCTCTGATTATTATCATCTATCACTGTCACTTATATAATGTTATCACTACTCCATCAATTTTATATTAGTCTCTAAATTTTCTCTACTTAACATATCATGATATTATAGATGCACAATAACTATGCAAACAATATTATAGCTATTAAATTTTACTAAGATATTAAGATCAAAACAAAATTACCTCGATCAGAATATCATACAGATTCTCATTATGAAATAACAAACATGGTAGATAATACTTGCGTAGGAGATCTCAAGTGTTTACACAGTTGCTGCTTTTATATCTATCGCGATATATGTATGAATAGAATTACATATGTTATATGTTTGCACAAGCTTCTGCACGGGGCTTCGCACGCCCTATCCTCGGATAAATAATAGCCTATTATGTTTATACGTACAACTAATTTCATATGGATCTTTTCAGTAGTTCTACAAAAATACTTTCTTACTCATAAACCTATCCTATCTTCGCGCAATAGCTAAAAGTCGTTTGTTTATTATTGACCTAAGCCAGAGAGAGGAAACCACGGGATTATTATGAATAGTAGCAATCATGTTCACGAACTTTCGCCGTTATAATACTAGTAGGACATTTTATTTATTTATTTAAAAAGAATATACATAGGACTTAATTTATAACACTCTTTAAACCCGTAGGGGTTTGACCCGAATGTTACATTCCTCGGTTTTTTTAAGATACATATTAAATATCAGGGACATGCCGTGGGCGTATGTAAACATATTGCCGCCATTTAATTTACGGAATTATCAGTTCTAGGTAGAGAAGCGAAAGTTCGATATCATGTTCGTTTTTTACTAGGTAAATGTACTAATTTGAGATAATTTTATTTATCATGAATGACTGGCATGTCATGGGTTTTGAAAGGCTAAAAGTACTTTTTTGTAATTATAATGTAGCCTTTTTAGAAGCTTGTCAATACATAACATATACATCAACATATAGGTACCTACATAAACTATCGTTATAGTATTGTTATATTTTAGAACTTTCGCAATCAGAATTTTAATAACATTGCATAATTAATTGATATTGCAAGTACCTTGTGCATGTAATAAAACATATCGACAAATAACCGTTCATTCAGTCGGGATATTATCTACTTGCGTCACTCATTCATCATTTCTACTAATTAATGTAGATACTGCTTTCAGTGACCAGCAGTTGATTGCTGTTTTTATTTCTATATTATCTAGTTCTTACATGTCCAGTCCATCCCAACGTTGTCTGGAAAAGATCGCTCATAAATAGCGATAAGGACGCCTTTGTCCTTCGTCTACTCGTAACGTTTATTTCTTTACTATTTTCTGTATTTGTGTGGCACAATAAAGTATTGTCTATCTATCTATTATTTCACTTTAGTTGATTTAATGTCATAGTGAAAAATGTTTGTTTGTGCGTCTTTCAACGCTGGCTTGCTTGTCGAAAGAGCTGTTGAGCAAAACTCTATACATGTACCTAGATACTAAATGTATACAACGAGTAATATCCATATTATGTAATGTAAATATGCTGGACAATTCACACAGCATCATCTAGCTCCAAGCTAAGCAGAGCTTGTGCTATGGCTACTAGATGACTGATATACTTAATACAATACATTACTTAAATATATATTTTTATCATGCAACATTTGATCCAGGGCGGGAATCGAAACCACAACCCCCTGCGTGTCATCGCAGGCATCGTCGGCTACGGCAATGGATGGATTGTTTAATTTGAGTTTCAACAACAACGCTTTTAGTATATTTCCACCGTAAAAACCCGTAGCCAATTATTTGCAACTATCCTGTAGCTACTATAAATAACAAAAGTCTAAAAATATCTGATTGATGAATACAGGTAATTTTCCGGTTTGCTTCATCGACCTTAAAATAGTTTACGAATCGTCGGTGTTTGTTTTGTGTTTACGCTTTGCATTCTTTGATATCTCTTCAATCATTGAGATGCCAATCAAAAGCTATACAAAAAGATATAAAAAGGCTGCATCATCATCAGATCCGACGTCAGAGCTACGAAAATATTAAATCTGCCGTCTTATAGAGCTATAGTTACGATCAAAGACATTTTCCAAATGTCTTTGGTTACGATATAATCGTCTAAAAGAGCTATATTTCCGAATTATTTGAAGTAGCGTCTCGTTGCTGCTTATCGTGAAGATATAAGATAAATATCCATTTCTGGGTTTGTCACGGAATTTAAAACAGCAGCTACAAGTTGAATCGCAAATAAACAACAAATCTTTATAACGTCCAACATGAAAATTTAAATTTTTAATGCGTTTTTAGTGGCACTTATCTATTGAGTAGTAAGAATTTTGTTATTTTACCTTGAACCCTCTTCTAAATTAGGTACGCTAAAATGCAATGAATTCATTTCCATTCATTCGTAAAGGTAAAGATGACTTTGCTCATTCACATTCACTCAAATGTCATTCGGATGATCACAATAGAATTCTAATGAATGGGTTTAGCTGTGAACTTAACTAATCGAAGGACAGCCCTGTTTCCATAACAAAGCGGCTACGAGAAGTGAGCGGTCGATCGCCAGAAGTGATAAAACTGTCCTCTCATGTTATGCATCCGGACAGGACTCACTAAATACGTGTAGGAACATACACAGACACTAGTTACGTTGCTAGTTTTCCTCTAAGACCAAGTCATAAGCTGCAGCGTGAATTACAGGAGAATCCGCCCCACATAGATCTCGTGTAATTCGCGCTTTGCTAGATTTACTTTGGGTAATTTTCGGCTCTACTTTCTTCCTACATAAGGCTTTTGACTCTTTACAGATTACACAACTGGCTTAAATTCGTTTTCGCACTCGATTAAAAACATGGTATGTTGCAAAGACCTATTTTGGGACCTCTCTTCCTTCTTTTTTATGTGATTATTTTCCCTCAACACACTATCACAATCAAGCCCCGTGCATACGACACAATCCGACGGAAATGGTTTTGTTTAGTGTGTATAGTATTATTGTTATTGTAATTTCGCATTGTGTGTGGCGAGCGGGCAGGGGGGTTCCTATGTATCCATCCAGCCAGTCGCGCAACTAACTCCGACCAATGCTATCCTGCCCGCGCCATTTTGTCCTCGTTTATTTGATCACAGCGGACATTACGCTGATTCAGTGATTCATTCATAAGTGAATACAGTAATTGGTTGTGCAGTGAACTTGTTGAACTTTCTGTGTCGTCAAAAATTCCAAATTGTGTTTTTGTGCAACCGACCGGTCAGATATGTGCTAGTGCTAGTGATTGACGGTGAAAATGGTTTTATGGTACATTGACTGCGATCTGAATCAGGTTTAGTACCTACATTAAACCTATTTTTTGGTCAGGCCATTTCGTTTGTCTAGATGTTGGGCGAAGGCTTATGCTGAGTAAAGATTAAGACAAAAAAAAGTTTACTTGTCAGCGTTAAGATGTGAATGGATACCACTGAAATGCAATGAATGAAGCTAGATATTAGCGTAGTTATACCTACAGTAGGTACTGTATCAATCAATGAATGGGCAAGCTAAAATTTACGAAGGGTAAAATAAAAATACAACTTACTGCGCTTCCAATACAATAAGAGGAAAACCCACAATTTATGTGTTGTTTGTCGATGTACTTTTAACAGGAGACACACCTTTTACCGCTTGAGATCTTAGACTCTAACCGACTGCAATTTGATATTCGTATCTATTTTATCAGTTCCTTCATTGAATTTCTAATTTTTAGTTTTTCTTTCATCGTAAAATAAGATATCTAGTGTAGAAATCTTCCATTGAACTTTTTATGTGCGGGGTTTTCCGTGCAAACATGCTGTCCATCAGATTTTTCATGTTTCCGACCTGTGTCAACACACGAGCTCGTATCAGTCTCTGTAAACGCGTATATCAATGTGACTTCTGTTATGTGCGTTTCAATATTTGTAATGATTTTAGCGATCTATATTTGTTTTTTGTATCGGTTATGTGTGCATGGTCGCGATGACTTGAATGTATGGGGTAATTGTACTGTTTAATGATGAAATACGAATTATAATTTTCTTCGATTCTAAAATCAAAAATAATAAATATGTGTTAAAAGAAAATAATAAACTAATTTTAAAAGGAATTTCAAGCTTTATTTATTTTTGGCTAGTTCACAACTTGAAAATTATGCTGAACCTAATTTCTAAGTAACATACAAATAAGGCGATTATCCGAGGGAGGCCTGCGTCCAGCAGTGGACCATTATGGGCTGTTGTGGGGGAAGAGAAGGATACAAATAAACTTCATCTCAGTGGCATAAAACAATAAAAGGACAATTAAAAAAACACATATAACGAGCAGAGATAAATGTCTCGTAAAAATATTAACATAATGACTGATTGAACCTTTTAATGCTTTTTGCGTTGTGACCAATTAGAAATTTTTTTGGAGTGACGGATCGTTGCCTAAACCAAACTAAACAGTATCTACCTACCCAATAATATTATTTATATCCACTATATGTATTGTCTTCTCTACTATTTGCTATGAGTTTGTAAACATTTTGTTTTTGTAAACAAAGTGAGCACATTTGTAGGTAATTGGTAGTACGTAAAGTACAGAGGACGAACAAATCAAAATATTTACCTAGTCCGTAAACTGTCGACGGACATCTACATCGCACAAAATGATTTTAATTTCCATTGTTTGAAAATAACCCACTGCTTTGAACTACTGTAACAAGGTGAAGGTATAATTATAACGTGTTGGTAGGTACGTTAATAGCCGTGTGGTGCCGGCTTAGAATTTGCACAACCCCAACTCTTCCCGTGTGTGTCGTAAGAGGCGACTAAGGGACGTATACCGGGGGAGGTGGGCAGCAATGCCTCTTGTAGAATAGATCTACCACCAAACTGCGATCCCCAACCCGCATGCGATTGTGGGCATTACCCCTCATGAGATAAAAGCCAATAATTACGCCGCTTATCAGGGTAAGACCCGCGTCTAGCAGTGGACCATTGTTGAGAAGGTACGTTAATTTATAAAGAGAAAACAAAAGTTAGTAAATCTTCTTGACCGTACATGGTAATCTCTGGAATTACTGGCCAAATTCTGTAAATATAGGTGAGCCAAGTCGATGGTAGAAACTAGTCCCACTAATATTATAAATGTCAAAGTTTGGATGGATGGATGGATAGATAGATGGATGGATGTTTGTTACTCAATCACGCCAGAACGGCTGAACGGATCTGGATGAAATTTGGCACAGAGATAGATTATAGTCTGGAATAGGAATACTTTTTATCCTGGAATTCCCACGGGAACGAGAACTACGCGGATGAAACCGCGAGGCGCTGCTAGTTCTTAATAATTATGATTTGGCTTTAACCTCATTATTTACTAAGAATTCAGGATATTGTTATTTCTTTGACCCCGATTCGGCAGTATAGGGGAAAAGGTATGAGTTAAATACTGACTTAGCGAAGGAGTAAATATTTTACCTTCTGGCCAATTTCACGAGCAACGTGGCAAATATATTATACCTACCTATATTATCTTGGCAACACAAGGCTCATTTATTCCCCTATTTAAAAAAAATCAACGTCTCGCATAAGTACATGTCACAACTTCATAAGTAAAACATTGTTCCATCTATGATGAAACTACGTCATTGGTCCATAAATAGTGTGGGATAAAACAATGTGTAGAGAATTAACAATCTAAAGTGGCAGTGCCGGCCATATCTGGCGAAGAACCACACAACACAACCGCTGGGGTAAACGTGTTCTTGAGTGGAGACCACGACTCGGTAAACGTAAGAAAAGAAAGACAAATGCAGGCAAATGCTGGATGCCTCAAGCTGAAGACAGGGCGCTATGGCGCTCATTTGGGGAGGCCTATGTGCAGCGGTGGACTAACATAGGCTGATTATGATGATGAAAACAATGTGTAATGTTGAGTATACACAACTACGATTTTAGAGGATTATTTGGCTATGCTGCGCATACCTGCGTCCAGGTTTTCCCTTTACGTTGGTTCCGTATTAAATTTCACACTTCGTTATCTATGACGTCATTTCATTCAGTTTTGTCATTTGTTGCTCTGGTTTTTAGTTGTGTGGTTCACTTGGAGTGCTGAGTCCAGTTGAATCAGTTCTGTTTTTTTTTGACAGGGTTTATGTGACCGTTAAATAAATACTTACTTTGTGTTTAGTGTATGTGTGGTTAGCAACGATAAATTAAGGTCAGTTCCGAGTGTTATTGAAAGAAAAATTTTCAACGCCTAATTCTGGTGTCGGTTATCATTGTCCCCGTGCCACCCTCATCCAGAGTATCCAATGATGGTCCAGTGATGGATGGTCTCGGCTACGAGGCTCTCGACGATGTCGTTGGGTGGTTTGCCTACCGGTTTGTCTTTGAACGTCTCTAACATTACCTATCAATCGTCCTCTAATACCTTCCAAATCAACAGAAAAGCGACGTTCTGCTTGTTTTCAATATCGTAAACCTTACTCTACTCTGCTGGATAAGACCGTTTAACTTATTCATACCCTAACCATTGTATAAATTTCTCCTATATCGTCCATTTGTGTATTAATGTCCCGTCTGTTTGTCCACAGAGCGAGCAGTCGTCTCCGTTCCGACGGTGGACGACCGGCAGCGGTGCTGGCAGCTCGTACCGCCACCACGAGCATCGGAACATGTACAACAAGGTAAGGACCTTTATAGAGGTCTTCGATACCGTACGTATACTGCAAGTGACACTTTAGCTTTTGATTAAAAAAGGGCTGCACGAGTTAGTAAAAAGAGTCATAAATCTATGTATTTTTTAAGGTGAATACTAACCCAAAAAATTAATATTGGCCCGTGCGCCTATATGCAGCAAAGAGTGCTTGTTTTC
Organism: Eupithecia exiguata; assembly: GCA_947086465.1. Classification (NCBI taxonomy): domain Eukaryota; kingdom Metazoa; phylum Arthropoda; class Insecta; order Lepidoptera; family Geometridae; genus Eupithecia; species Eupithecia exiguata. Next base: position 6,048,641 of record OX352246.1, read on the forward strand.
GATTCAGCATACCATGCAGTGCCCTAATCAACCCAATAATAAGATCCTCTGCGGTTAGATGACGTGTAACTGGTCAGGTTTGTATCACAGATTTTGTAGGTGCAAATACGTTTTTACGTTTAATATCGTTATTTTGAATGCTTTTCAAAGCTAATGGACCTCCTAGAAATAGGTATGAACTATGTAAATTTGGTACCAATCGAATTAGAGACACCGATAAAAAGTGGGTTCGAAGCAACTACACACACACTATAACTGACACTATAAGAACTACACTATAATTAACCTTAAGAATTTGGGACCTCCAAGAAACCCTTCATGATATGTGTTACAGGATATATAAATTTCAAAGCTCCACAATCAATAGTTTCGTCAGAAAATGAGTTCAAAAACACCTTATTTTCGTGTTTTTGCTTTAGTATACGTCTTAAAGGAGTTTTTGGGAAGGCTGCGATTTTAGCGTCTAACCAGGCGCTGACCATAGTACGGGGCGTAATATACCATTCGCAGCGAACATGACACACTCATATTCACACATCAGTAGTCAACAAAGAAGCAGCTAGCAAAACCGTGTCATTATCACCTCACTTTGCAATGATCTCCGTGTTGTTCCAGCAAATGAGCGAAGGTTCAAGCCCCGTGTCCCACAGTAGTGGCTCCAACGTGGCGCGCTGGTCCCTCGGCCTGGAGCACCTGCTTGCGGACCCAGCTGGCGCCGCCGCCTTCGCATACTTCCTGGACAAGGAGTTCGCAGTAGAGAATATACAGTGAGTAGATATACAGTCACTTTATAGCTTTAATGAAGTATTACAGGTGCAAAACATATAATTCAAAAGACTCTCAAATATGTGGAAAGGTTGGGTGATGGGGTGGTGTAGTGTGCTAGTGACTCAAAGTTGTAATTGTTCATAGTTTCTGGTGGTCATGCGAGCAGTACCGCACAGCGGAGGCGTCCGCCCGCAGCGCGCTGGCCGGAGAGATCTGGGCGCGGCACCTGGCAGCTGGAGCCGACGAGGCAGTGAACGTGGACGCCGGCGCGAGGAGGCACGCCGCCCTGCTGCTCTGTCAGGAGCCGCCGCCAGCTGATCTGTTCGCACAGGTATGTACTTACTGACCGGAGATCTGCCCCGAGACAGTGTAGCTGTGTGGTGCCGGCTTAGAATTTAACCGCCCCAACTCTTCCTGTGGGTGTCGTAAGAGGCGACTAAGGGACATACACCGAGGGGTGGGCAGCAGCGCCTCTTGCAGATATTTTGGTCTGTCGTGGCATAGCGAAATTCTGTAACACCGGGTTTTGAAAAAATGGGTAGGCTAAACAAAGCGCCACGCTACGAGAGAGCATGCGGCTTGCTCTCCAAAGGTGGCGAGCAATGCGGGCCCCACTAGGATAATCGTGAGCTCCGCCCGGTGAAACGCGACGTCAATCCACTCCCGGCCGAATCGATAAATTTACTGCGTGCTGAGTAATCATTTAATAAACACAGCATGCGAAATGGTAATTTAATACGTGCTGCGGTTGGACCCCCCTGCTAACCCATTTAAAAGACGATTCATGTCAAAAGCATGATGTATTTAATTTTACAACAATAATCGTCGCGTATCTCGACTCTTGTACCAGCTGGAGCTACATAATAAATAGATAATAATGGAGGATCCACCCAGCATCTAGCCTTAAAACAGACAATTTTACTATAAAAACATTGTTTTATATCATTAGGCGCAGAACCAGATATTCAACCTGATGAAGCTCGACAGCTACCCTCGCTTCCTGCGGTCAGGGACGCACGCGGACTGTGCACGCGCCGATCTACGCGGGCTACCGCCGCCGTACGCGCAGAACCATCTGCCGCAAGACAAATATGAACAGCATAAGGGAAATGGAAGTGTAAGTTGTAAACCTAACTAGTCTACTCCAAATGTTTTTATAATTAACCCACACCTAGAGAAAATTCTAAGGGTTTATATTAAATCTCCAAAATTTACGATAAAAGAAAGGAAAGAAGTTAAATAGTATAAGTAAATATAAATAATATGCTCGACAATCCACGTTTTATTATCTAGCCCCATGCAAGATCTTGTGTTATGGGTAGAGAGAGAAAAAGCATTTTTAAAACGCATGCCCCAACCACAAGAAGAGATGATTTTAATGTGCGAGAGGAAATACTAAAGCAAAGTCTACATGTGTGCGTGCGGCGACTCTCCTGTAAACATGGACTCATCCGCGCACAATATTGTGATCAGTCAAGAGCTAGGCATTGTATAGCGGGGAGCGCGTGCTTTGTATGAAACGACCGTCCACTCTGTCGCGCGTTCGCCTCATTTACGCACAAGTTGGCCGACAGATTCGGACGTTTTTTAATTGACATGCTAACTGTACTTGTTCCCACTCTTATGTCTAGCCGGTGACTGAACAATCAATCACAAAAGCCAAATTATGTGTGCGTCTTAAGCCGTCTTTAAGTGAGTGTAACTGCGGTAGGGGGGCGTGCATTATAAGAACGGTTTATCTCTGATGGATGATAAATATCAGTTTATGTTATCTATCTCATATCCGCCTGTCTTTTACTTTACCGTACGACCTGATGGTTTTTATCTATTGTACAGTCATCTGCGAAAATGTGTATACACTCCCATGTTTTGAAATTTGACTGAATAGGAAGTGTATGGTCATTGTGATCTTTTATATATCGTATTCTGACAAGAACGACGACTACTTAGTATGAAAAATGTGTGCGTAGACTTTTATTTGATAAGTTCCGAGCAAAATAAAAGTGAAAACTTGGAAGTGTATACATATCTGAGCAGCTGACTGTACTATATGAAAATCATGTTTCTGATTGGTATATCTTTACTTCCAGCTGAAGAAATCAGTAAGCAACGCTTCAGAACGACGGAGAAGCGGTGGCGCATCTCTGCTGGCCAGATTGCGGCCCGCGTCCAAGGATAGACAACAGCAGTCTGTTACTGATGTAAGTTTACAGAACTTTTTTAAATATATATTTCATACTAGCAGCGCCTCGCGGTTTCACCCGCGTAGTTCCCGTTCCCGTGGGAATTTCGGGATAAAAAGTAGCCTATGTACTATTCCAGACTATAATCTATCTCTGTGCCAAACTTCATCCAGATTCGTTTAGCCGTTTTGGCGTGATTGAGTAACAAACATCCATCCATCTATCTATCCATCCATCCAAACTTTGACATTTATAATATTAGTGAGATGTATGGAAAGGAACACCACCAACCACCAAGGAAAGGACACACACACGTGCGGCCTAGATTATATTTATATTTTTTGTAGGTTTTGTTTTAAATCAAAGTGTGCGCAGCACGTTTGCGCAACACGTTTTGTTTTAAATCAAAGTGTGCGCAGCTTACATTATTAGTGTCTGGTATAAAACAAACCACAACTGATCTCGCTATCACCAGCCCACTACCCCATATTTTCGTAGTTATCTATAGTACATTGGCACAACACCAACACTTTCTGTTTACCTGCCACGCTGGCGTTACCACGTCAATGTTTGCTCTAGTACGCCACGTATTCTGTGTTATTAAAACATCTTGTGATAAAAGGTAAATGAAAAGAATGATCTTGCAATTTTAATAAAACGGAGTCCATATTTCACGCAATTTTTCAACATTTTGTTTGTACTGTGTTCTATTTTCCGTGACGTCACGAAACGGCTCTGTTGGAAGACCAGCGTTGTATGAATACTAACCGTCATTCTTGGTGTCCTCTGGCGAATCACGTGACAATGATGCGCAGAACGCAATTCTAAGGACAAACACCAAGCTGAGAACTCATGCTGAGAGGTTTTGCTGTTCAATCAAACTGTGTTCATTTCTATGTTCTTATTCAATTCAAAAATTCAAAATTCAAAGTGCTTTATTTCCTTTAGACCTTACAGGACTCTTGGACACGTCACAAAACTCAGATTACATAAGTAAAACTAGGAAATAAAGTGATCACTTTGATTTTTTGTCCACTTCAATCTTTTTAAGGTAAAGTAAGGTAGATATTCTTTATATTGTATTTGTTTTATTTACAAATGAACGTTTCTATGTGCTACTCTATGTTAACTTCGTCAGCTGCAACTAAAAGAAATTTAATTTATTTTAAACACATTGAATACACAAACCAAACTGAACGGAACGGAAGTGGAATGGTTTGAGTTTGAAAGTGATTTGAACCACAGTTTAAAACGGAACTTGCCTGCGTTCCGCGTCTCGTACGAGGGTGTCGCCGTTTTTCGTGAAATCGTTCGGGTTTGAGCGTACATACAACGCCACTGACGGAGAAGTCGACTTAAAATACATACAGCCGAACATAGAAGCTCCTCTCTTGTTTTTTCGTCGGTTAATAAAAGATCATACTTTTAAAAATATATCTATAAACATCATTTATTGTTTCAGGTAGTAAAGTCTTCGCAGCCAGGTCTGTGCCGCGTGCTGCTGCCAGATGGCGCCACGTCCGTGGTGTCAGTGGACGGCGGCGCCTCGGTGCAGCAGCTGGTGGACCGCCTGCTGCAGAGGAGGAACCTACTCTGTTCCACCTACGACGTGCTCTGGAAGGAACCGAGGGAGGTCAGTGTCCCACCACCCCTGCTGTGGGGCCGAATCTTGCTAGCCAATCGCTTTATTATGACAATGATATCGTTGCAGAATCGTTCATAAAATATTCAATAATATATGATACACAGTATTACGGAGAAACTTGTGATAGGTGGCTTCGCCATTCCAAGATAAGTTTTAAATTATGTATGTCTTTCACCTATGGGTTAGCTATAGGTGAAAGAAACTCTAGATTCTAGATAGTGCGTGCCCGGAGAGATTGATAGAATGGTTTCAACCTTGACACGCGTCCCTCCATCTGTAGTTTATACCATAAAACGTAAAAAAATATGCCAAAATGTGTAATTCTGAGATGATACCATTGTCATAGTGAAGGGGTTTATTTAGTGGATATGGGCCCTGGGGTTGCAACATCGCAGCCGGTGTTGGCTATTGCTAAATGTTCAAAGATGGACCTAATTGCTACAAGCACTTGTTCTTCTGCAGGGTGAATCATCGTCCATCGACCTGCAGTCTCCGTCATCCGTACTGGGCGGGCGCGAGGCGGCCGTAGAGCGGCGCGCCGTACTGCGGCTCGAGCTGAGCGGAGCTTGCGGCGCGCGCGCGGTCGTTGTGCGCTGCTCCGCCAACAGGAGGCTGCATCATGTGCTGAGGTACCTACTGACTATAGTGATAGTGTATAGTACACGCGAGGTGGACGCCGAGCGGCGCGCCGTGCTGCACCTCAAGCTGAGCGGGGCATGCGGCGCCAGCGCGGTCGTTGTGCGAAATAAAGGCTTGCCGTACACTGTTACAGACGTGGCGCGCTATCTAAATAGAAAGCGCGCCACGTTTGTAACAGTGTGCGGCAAGCGAAGCGAGCAGCACTGTGTAAAAGTCTTGGGCTCGCTGCACTCGTCGTCCTAAGATGGCGTATCATTACAAAACGCGGTACTCTTTACTCGCCACATGTGTAAGAGTGAGCGGCTTGCTTCTCTGTGTCACGCTGTGTGAAGCTTGATAATGTCATACTCAAAAGTAGTACATAGGTAATAAGCGATCTTGCCATCATTATTTCGTTGTATTTAGTTTTTGTACGTGCCGATTTTAAAGACTTTTTCTAAGTCAAAAACGTAGCTTGAGACCTGCTGCTCCAATATTATTAAAGTTTGAACAATTACAGGGCTTAGCCATTATTTACTCACCTACTCATTGTAACTCCTACCAAATTGTGGTATTTGATTTTCATATATTTTTACAGGAGGGTCGCGCAAAGATACCGGCTGCCTGACGTGCTGGCCTCGAGAAACGGAGTTCCCTTACACCCTGATACTCTCATGCAGGTAAACATCGGCACTAGTTGAAAGCGTGCGAACGCGCGAAGTCGCGGGCGAAAGCTAGTTTCTGACTTAAACAATGTTTGGTTGTACAGAACGCTGTTTTTAGTATTTATTTTCAAAGCAATCAAATTGTTTTTAGGAACTAGACGGGAGCAAGGTTCAAGTGAGCGAGGTGACAAGTGGCGCCCCCTCGGCGGCTGGTGCCTGCCGTGACTCCGACGCAGACTCTCTCAGCGAGCTGGCGCTCAGGCTGCAGGATGAGAAGGATGCTGACTCACAGGTAAATAAATAAACAATGCTGGATAATATATACATCATTTTCTAGCACCAAAGTTAATAAAGCTATATCTTAGATGAACTTTCTATACCTACCATATTATTTATCATCCTCTCTTAACTTACGGTGAGCTAATAATAGAGAAATTAATAAATCCCAAAAATTTACGATCTCGACGGGATTCGAACCCGCACCTTCCCCTTCAGCGCAGGGTTGCTCTTTTTCCAACTAAGCTACGTGATCTTATCTCGTCGACCCGAAAATCTTTGGGAGTTCTTTCGGCACTTACGCCGTCAGCGCCACCTACAGAGGAAACAATGAAGTTATCCAATTCTGCTCAAAGACCAAATTTACATTTAGTTCTTTGACGAGAGGTTTTGCCGTTGCTTGATTCTAAGGTTTTTATTTACTATAGTACTCTGGGTAATTTCTAAGAAATTCATAAATCCCAAAAATTTACGATCTCGACGGGATTCGAACCCGCTGAAGGGGAAGGTGCGGGTTCGAATCCCGTCGAGATCGTAAATTTTTGGGATTTATTAATTTCTTAGAAATTACCCAGAGTACTATAATAAATAAAAACCTTAGAACTAATAATAGAGGTTTTGTAATAACTATTCGCGGGTATTAATCGCGTTTAATTTCCTATTTTTGCCGTGATTAGACTTCAGAGTTATTTTATGTTCTGAACGCGTAAGTTTAAAAACTTGATACAGGTCCTGGTCAAGTAGAAAGTGTATTTAGTTGGCAATTGAAAAATGGCAGCTAGAGCTCAGCAAAATAACAAAACTGGTCCGCAAGTAATCTCACTATCTCACTAATATTATAAACGTGAAAGTTTAGATGGATGGATAGATAGATGGATGGATGTATGGATGTTTGTTCCTTTATCACGCCAGAACGGCTGAACGGATCTGAATGAAATTTGGCACAGAGATAGATTATAGTCTGGAATAGGACATAGGCTACTTTTTATCCCGGAATTCCCACGGGAACGGGAACTACGCGGGTGAAACCGCGAGGCGCTGCTAGTGTGATATATATAAATAAAGAGGGGAGCGACCGCTTCGTGTCCGTTGGGTTGTTCATAAACACACCAGCTGTCATTTATTAGCTTCGGTGTAAGTAGAGGGACGGCCGCTGCCTCAAAGTTTTAGTTTAACGTAGACCTTTATTTTACTTCACACGTTAATTCATGTTTGCTATGAATAAACAGGCACTCTATTGTACTTCATTAAAAAACTCATTGTGTTTGCACGCAGCCATTGGATATTAATTCGCTGGACACCACATAACGGTAAACACTTGTAGCAATAAGTAAATCAAAGAGGCGCTAAAGGTCAAAGAACTCTAAAATATTTGAATAGCAAATTGAAACTATCCTCAACGTAAGGAAAACGTTTTTCACACTCTAAAGATAAAAAAAATAGTCTCACTGCCTGCGCATAAGTGCGACATTGCCTTCATGGTAATGTACCTATTCCACATCTATTCGCTTTCTGTGTTTTCCCTGACCCTAAACTGCACTTATAAACTTCTAGCTTCAGCCCACGGCTTCGTTTTTAGGGTTCCGTACCCAAAGGGTAAAAACGGGACTATTACTAAGACTTCGCTGTCCGTCTGTCACCAGGTATCTCATGAACCGTGATAGTTAGACAGTTGAAATTTTCACAGATGATGTATTTCTGTTGCCGCTATAACAACAAATACTAAAAAACAATAAAATAAATATTTAAGGGGGCTCCCATACAACAAACGTGATTTTTTTGCCGTTTTTTTAGATACTGGTACGGAATCTTCGTGCGCGAGTCCGACTCGCACTTGGCCGGTTTTCTTTTTAAATAAAAAGTAGCATTTAAGTTTTTCCTGGTCCTGATCTATATGTGTGCAAATGTCTGCCCGACCCAACGCCAAAACCAGTAGTTTTGGCGTTGTCATTAGCCAAACATCACATCGGCACAAACTTTCGCCTGTATAATATTAGTAGGAAGTCAAGGTATATCGGTCCTCTTCAACTAAGTTAACCGTATGCTTTGTATCCGCAGAGTGTCAGCACATGCAGCAGCCGTAGCACCGGGGTGGGGGGTCCCGCAGGCCCGACGGGTCTCTCAGGCCGCGTGCGTGCCGCCGTGAGACCCGGAGCAGCTTTACATCATCATCCACCTGGTATGCACTTATTTACTTTTATAAGCAACTAGTATCTGCCTGCGGCTTTTTATACAAACTTTTTTGTTATTTACAATAACTAATAGCTACTAATCTCCATAGCTAATTTGACAACACTAAAAATTATGATGATTTTAATGGCAATGTGTCTGGTTAAACACAATTCTGTGTCAAATTATGAAGATTTGATATTTTCTCAAGAGCCTAGTTCGTTAGCTAATAAGGTGTACCACAACAAGGGCATTCTTTTTAGTGCTGTCATATTAGTTTAGTTAGTAGTTAGTTTGTGACATCTTAATTGGCATCATAAAGGTAGAATCAGACTGAGCCCACGCCAGGCAACGTACGCCAAACGCACGCAATGTGGGGAAACGTCATGGCGCGGCGTGGCGTACGATAAATTTTATCGTTTTAAGAGTAAATTTTAGGTTAAGTATGGGTGGTTTCTTCACAAAAAAATTACATCGAGCTTGGCTAGTGTATAGACGCAATTAATGTTGTATTATTATGTGCTGTCTGAAATAAATGTGACTAAAATTCATTTATTTCCTCAACAGATTTCCTTGACAACCTCCGTGAGACACAGCGCGCGAGGCTCGGCAAGGACCCCCCTGCCGCCTGCCCCCCCGCGTCGCCTCGCACGCCGCCCCCCCTGCCCCCCAAGCCGGCCCCCCGACTCCAGCCGACCGTCGTATGAGGGACATCAATCGAATTCACCCATGCATATGGCCAGATAATTCTTTACATCACGACGAAAATGATGTCCATCTAGCCGAACTTCGGCCACAGCGGCGGCCAGTCTCACCGGAGTTTAGTAATGCGCGCAGGGACACATTTTAGTGTACAAGTGTGCGCTAACACAGATGCGCTCTCTATTCAGTCACTCTCATAATCTGACGGCAGGGACAAAGCTACACGAGAGGAGAGAGGTTAATCTTTACATAATATAAATCAAACTTCCCCACGGCGGCATCCGCTGTCTGAACGCGATAACCTCTAAAACTGCGGACGACTCTAGACGAGTGACTTCAATAATAAATAATGCTGGATAATTTACACAGCATTATCGCAACTATATTATTATTACTATAAAGTGGTAAAGGGAAAAGGACAGAGTCGTATCGGCAAGGCAGAGTGCGCCAAGCAAGCAAAAGCAGCCTACCGTTGTATACTTAGTCGTGGCTTTACGGCCCAAAATCCTGTGACTACGACCCAAAGTGGATGACAAAAGTCTTCTCCGGATATGTTGGTCCCTTGTCCTGTCTCTAGCTCGTCATTCGCAAAGATTCTACTTCGCCAATCCAATTGTATTTTGGTAACCATGCCTTGAGCACTTCATCTGCCATTTTGGACTGTGTCAGTTCAAATACTAGATCATTCGATTCATCAGGGGACGAATTCTGCGAACCAATCTGTTTATTATGACATTAGTATCGTCCATAGAAGAAAGAAACTAGATACGTACGGTTACTTACATGTAGAGATTGATAGATTGGTTTTATTCAACCCTGACACATTTGATATGCGTCCTTTCATCTATAGTTTCATTCATCACAGATTAAAAAACAAAATGTGTAATTCTGAGATTAAACCGTTGTTACGGTGAAGCGATTAATTTAGTGGAATTCTACCCCTAAACATAGCAGAACTGTGTCAGAAATTGATGATACTTTGTAGGTTAGCTGTTAAGTTGTGTGGATAATTTGGTGCCTTCCAGTAGACAATAAGACTGCACTATGTAATATTTCACAAATTGTTTATTACTTACAAACTATGAAGATAATTGATAATTATCGCAGTGTATTATCTTGTTGATAAATAGATTCATAATATAACTTAAATGTTATTAAAATCTTGAGTGAATGTGATACTAGAGGCCATTCAATGAGCCCTAAAGTTAAGCACCCATGAGCACAACGCTTAAAGGATCAGAGCACAGATCTCCATAATCTTAAAATTATTATTACTTACAAGATCTGTTTATTTTTATTAAAATAATTCTTCTTATGTAACGGAGTATGACCGAAGGAGGAATTATAACTCTATATGTTAGTAAAGTTCACAATTTGAAGGGTTAAAATTACAAAAAAAATTATAATTCTACTTAAAATTACAAAGAATATATAACTCTATTTATGTGTCTATTCTAACACAATTGTAAATAGTTAAGTATAATGCAATACTACTTTTTGCACTAGAAGAAATTTTAATAAGGTAGTGACTGAGAGTATTAATTGGTTGTATATATCTAGCTGTTGGTTTAAGTATTTTAAGTAATAACTTAAGTTTTGTTGAGGCATTTAGGTGCTGTAGTCAATAATTTATTTATTTTACGTATGACTGTGTTCTAAAAGGAATTGTGAAATAAACAATATCTACTGAATTTTCTTCTTTTATTTCCTACTAGCTGGCCTGGCAAACTTCGTCCCTCCTTACAATCCGCGATGGCGTTACATTAACGCGAAATGATGGCGAAAATTTATGAGAGACAATTTCTTCATATATTTTTCTTCGTGAATTTTTCTTCCAACAATCCAACAAATAGTGAGTTGAGTGAGTTATAAATAGTGTAACTAACACGACTTTGATTTATATACCAAAAGGGGCCTAAATTAGCTTCAAAATCTATTAGTTTTGTATTTTCATCGTTGCATTGCGGAAAATAAATAATTTATATTGTTCATCGTCAAATGTACTCGTATGAGCAATAGGACTAAATAAAACAATTTGTGATACCTATGAGAGGCGAAATTAATCTACTATGTATCTATTTAACTACCTATTATTAAACACATTACACTACTTAGACTTACTCTAATCTTAAGCCTCACAGGGTCTTGTGATCATGGTAGTTTCGGCAGAATATCAGCGCCTATCTACTCGAGTGACAAGGCATTTATGCTGAGTTGAGACCTTTTTGCTGCTGTAACACAGCACAGTCAGTGTTTTTGAAGAATGTTTTGTGAAATTGTTTTCGTTCTCGATGTTAAACTTACCTACTTTTTTTTTCTCAAACTATATTTTCATGTAGGTACTTATGTTTTGTACTGCAGCAGCAAATAAATGAATGTCTATGTCTATAATTATCCTGGGAGTCATTTATAACGAGATATTTACCATGATTAGATTTTTGAGTTTTAGACAAATGTTTCGTCACAGTTTCATGCGCCATGATCACGGAATACCTAACCGAAATATTGTAAAACCCAAAAATAATATCATGATAAATATCCCTTTATAAATGACTTCTGTGTTACTACTAACCATGATAGTTACCTACAAAAGTAAAATTATCCTGTTTTGAACGGTAGATATTTCTACAAAAACCTAGCGGATACAACATTTTACCTACCTACCTTGTTTTGCAGAGTCGAATAACCAATATCCATTTAAATATATATTTACCTACAGGATGAGTCGATACTCATATTTACCTTCTCAAATCTACCGTATTATGTAATATACCTATCGGTAGGTACCTATATCGCTTTAAATTGACACACTTCATCTATATTTGGCGTTGACCGTACCTACTATCAGTCAAAAGCCAAATTAGGATCTTCCTCAAAGCTCTTTCGAAACACATTTTATAAATATACCTAAAATATTTTTTCGCTGGTAAAAGGCTTGGTTTAATTGGTCTATGGTAAGAGGTAAGGCCCGTTATTATTTTTCCTATACGGCGGCTCAATCTGTATTATTTTTCCTATTGGAAGCCTTCGCTCTGGAGGTCGAGTTCACCTGACTGACCTGGGTTGTGTTGATATTTGAGGTCCATTTGTTTTCTATCCCGAATCTGAAAGACATTTTTTTTAATTCATATCTATCAGATCAAGTCTGCCATTGGAGGTTCAGTTAACGAATGCAGCAGGATGACCTCTAGCAGGCAGCAGAGGCGAAATGTCGTGAAGCGCATCACATCTGCCCGTTCCAATACTACTACGAGTACTTAACGATCACGACCGCTCTGTCAAGAGCGTACCTGATAAGAAGAAGATCTCCTTCTTATCAGGTACGCTATACTCCCGATATACCTATCAGTAGTAGGTATATCGGGAATATCGTAAAACTGAAAAACGCCTCCTGTTCTCTCGGTCTTGGTGAGGGGTTAATGAATTTTAGGTATAGGTATTTCTTGGAACTAAATCACACGTCACGTCACGTCTTCGTCTTTCCCATCAATCATTTTATTAGTATAAATTGTGTAATAAATCTAGTGTAAAACAAACTCTTTTCTTTGATATCCCAACAGTATAATAAAATTTAAGTTGATTTTATGTACCTAAATGAAAAATCTAACAAAAGAATGTAGGCATTTTAGTGGTTAACTCTTAAGTTTTTTACACACTCAACTAAGAAGAATGATTAGGTAGGTGCTTTGTTGGTTTTGTGTGAAAAACATCTTCATTCTTATATAGGTACCTACTTATAGGATATGATGGTCCTAACTTTATAATTTCACTGAGTTAGGAAAATAAATTATCGACACTTATCGTAAGTTTTTTAGACGCCAATGATGTAATCAAAATGTTTATTTTACTTTATTTGATGATTCGTTTTTTCATTCCTAACATTCTAATTTAAGACATTTTTATTATTGTTTGAAGGAGGTAGGAACAATCGGGAATGTATTTATCCCGATTGTCCCTAGTAGTAACAATCGAGATTTTTTTTCCCGATTGTTCCTAGTAGGAACGCAGGGGGTAGGGACAATCGGGAATAGGCGATCTTAATTAGCGAAACAAAACTGAATAACTACCATGAACAATTAAATAAGTGTTCTTAAACTTTCAAACTTTCGCGATTTCTTAACATACCTATTAAAGATTATTTATCGGGTATTTATCGCGTACCTTTTGTTTTGTTTTCCCCAACGTTTCAACCGCGTTACAGCGATCGTGGTCACGTCACGGGGCGACCCGGGACAAATAATCTTTAATAAGTGTTCTAAACATTCAAATTTTCAGCAATGGATAAGTTTATTATTACTTTTACATAGTACCTATACCGCTGCTGCTCTGGCTGGGAAGCGAATACCGCGTCTGAAAATGCATTAGTTCTAAAAAAGATGAGACAAAAAACTGACCTTATGCACAATTTGATGAAGATCTTCTTACTGCAAACTGTGACGAGGAATATCCACACTCCGAGCAGAGAATTGGGCAGGTTCGTCAGGTAAAAAACCCAGTCCTCCAAAACCGTGAACGGGATCTAAGTTAAATGAATAATAAAAAAAAAGATATTTAAGTAGTTTATTAACGCATTCACTGCCATACCTCAGGAGGTGGTTGAACACGTCCATGTTCGTCTCATTGGCAATGTACTACACAGAACTATAATGAGATAGATAGAAGCAAATAGTTCGTCGATTTTTATTGAAACCGAGCGTGAAACATTTACACTTGCCTCGCTTTGAAATCACCAGTGTGATATGTTAAGGGTCTAGCTAGAGTAGTAGTAGGTAAATAAAACAAAAGCCACGCGAAAACGATTTAAATAATCTATTAGGTAGCACATTGGACTTCCTTCTACACGGTGGAGGAGTTCTTGTGTTTAAAGGTTAAAACTCTACATCAATAGAATAATAATTTACTATGAGTATGTATGACACGGGTACGTCTTGTTAGCGAGGGAATCAAGAACACGAGGTAAAAAATCTTTGCACTCGAGTGCAACACGTAACTTCTCACCCCAACTCAGCGTGGAAAAAGTATTTTTGCTCTTCGAAATCTGAGTGTGTTCAGTAAATTGAATTTACTTTATCCTCTAGCGGATAAAAACGGTTTTTGCACTCAGATATCGAAGAGCAAAAATACTACACCAATAATAGTAAGTTGTCGAATTACTTTTACCGATTACTCATCGGTAGTGCTTTGATGGGCCAGTAAAGATGTCAAATCTATAGAACAAATCCGGCTGTTTATTGTAGGAAATCAATTTTTGCGACCCGTTTCTTTAATCAACTTTTAAATGAGCATTATTTGATTTATGATTTATTTGGAAAACAGATATCAAATCTGGGCAGATGGCAGTGGGCTGGCCATATCGCGAGAAGAACCGACAACCGCTGGGGTCAACGTGTTCTTGAGTTGAGACCGCGACTCGGCAAACGTAGTGTAGGACGCCCTCCGACCAGGTGGGATGACGATTTGCGAAAGACAGATGATGCTGGATGCGGCAAGCTGAAGACAGGGCGCGATGGCGCTCATTAGGGGAGGCCTATGTCCAGCAGTGGACTGATGTGGGTTGATGATGATTGCAGCATTTAGTATTGAATCTTCTGATCCATTTGAGATTTTCCAACCTTCTTTTTTCGTCAGTTTGAACTTTTTAAACTCTGGTAGGTAATTAGTACTATACAATATACATACCATAATTAGTTCAATCATCCAGGTCACTCCCATCACTATAAACAGTTTCCCGTACCCATTCGCCCTACGAACAAAAAACAAAATTTGGATACATTTGTCGTCCGTGGGGTAAGTTAGGTGTGTATTTAAAATAAAACCGGCCAAGTGTGAGTCGACCCTCGCACACGTAGGTCCGTACCACCCATTCAAGTACTGACCGCACCTGCTGCTGGTGCGACCCGCAGCGGCTCGCTGCCGCCGCTACATGGACCTCCAATTGAACGAGTGCGTCGAGGGACATGAAAGTCTTAACTGCGGTGATCGGTGAAATAGCAAGTACCTATTGTGCACAAAACTACTGGTACAAAAGTTTTCCCAGTAGTTCTGTAGCTTTAGATAATAAGCGCATTCGTAATCTACACCCTAAAGTTAGTCGAAAACGATTAAGTACAGTCAGCTGCGAAAATATGTATACACTCCCATGTTTTGAAATTTGACTGAATAGTAGGTGTAAGTCATTGTGATAATTTATATATCGTACTCTGACTAGAACGATGTATACTTAGCATGAAAAATGTGTGCGTAGACTTTTATATGATAAGTTCCGAGTAAACTAAAAGTGAAAACTTGGAAGTGTAAACATATCTGAGCAGCTGACTGTACATAAATCCATTTTCGATCCGATGCGATGCAAAGAAATCACCCAAAATTTCAAAGATTGGGAGTAAACAAGAAGGCCGGATCACCTCTTTACTGTGTACTACTGACGGCTCTGAAAGTCTCACAGACGTGAATGCATGAAACATAGCTATTTAGCTATACCACTAATTCACCCGTAGCATCGTAGCACGTGCTACGAAGGTCTACGAAATAAAATTTTGTGTAGTAAGGAGCGTGCGCGTTGAAGTCTTTTCAATGCTTTCACTACGAAGGTCTACGTTAAACTATGTTTCTCATTATGGGGAAGGGACTGGGAGAGGTAGGGGAAAGTTAGATATATTTCAAGACAGCGAGCAAAGTTTCCCACACAGTGCAGTGGTCATCCGCAACTCTCTGTGACGCCAATTTTGAGTTATTAGGAGTTTTGTGTTTCGAGCAAATATCCTTCGCGCAAGTGTCCATTCGCGCCAAGTCAACTCGCGCAAATGTCCTGATTTTGGTATGACCTATAATTTAATTTGAGTTTTTAAGATTTTTGTTAGAGCGGCAAGACAATATTATGTGTAAATTTCAACTTTACTGTCTATCTGATTTATGATATACCCACAGCCCGCACACGGACGGACAGACGGACAAACAGACAGGGGATCGGGTGAAACCCAATTCGCTCGGGCTAAACACGGTCCCAAGCGAAAACCGCTACCGTAATGAGTAGGGTAGCGAATACCGCCTCGAACCTAAATCGGTTAAGCTGCATTATTAGGTCTATATAGGTAGTATGCTAATTTTATCCCGAAAGAGCGCGTGCAAAGCCGCGAGCTCATCTAGTAGAGAAATAAAATTGTGGTAATACTAACAGTATACCACCCTTCCTGGTATGCGTGCTCTCCTCACGTGCAGTGCGCGCAAACTGGACGCGCACGCTATGCACATTGCGCATCGTTAGTACCCACATCACCACGTTGGACAGTATGACGAGACCCGTCGGCAGGCGCACGTAAAGACGCTTCCAGAGATCTAAAAAAATGCAGCTGATAGGTACAAACTTTAACTTGAACTAGATACTAGGTAGATCTTAACTAAAAAAACAAACAAAACTTCAGGGGCCTCCGGATGACGCATTTTGAAAAATTCAATGTCAAATCAGTTTTATGAAATTCATCAGTGATGGTTTTAAGATCATCAAAAACTGTGCTCACCTCTCCACCCAGAGTTCCGTCATATAAATACCAAACATTTAGATTGGATTGGAGACGTTGAATTATTGGTTGGGTGGCAAGGCCAGACCAAGCGGGTCGCACTGCTGACAGAAGATGAATGCATAATTTAGGCCAATTTCTACACTAGTGTTCACCAAAAATATAATCGAGCAATCACATTTTAGCACGATGGTCCGATGACGAGCTGTAGCTGGCCGACAGTGGAGCCGGGAAACCAGAGACAGAGGAAAATGGAGAATATTAGGGGAGGTATATATCCGTTACTGGAGTAATAGATGCTGACAATGATGATGATGATGTTCCTGTTAGGGTGTGGGGTGATCCTTGGAATCTTTTATCGTTCCATCCACAGAAGATGGTTTTACGACAAAGATTATTTGCCTGTTACTGCCGCAGGGCCAAGATGTTACTTATGGAACTCCTCGAATTTTTTGTAAGCTTACCAAATGAAATTGAAATAAAATTACTATTAATACAAAAATTGCATTTTAATGTATCATTAAATAAACCAATCCGACAAAAAAATAAACGTAATTTTTAAGTAGAACATATTTTTTTGTTGGAAACGTCAAAAATATCAAAAGAAATTGGAAAATTGTAAAAATAACATATAGTTTTGATCTCCCAATCTCGCAACGATTCGCGGCTGGATTTGAACCCACATACAAAGAGATACTTAATTCTGACGCGTACTGTACATCGGTGTAATTTATAAAGTGGTACCTGTAACGGAAATCAACACCACTTTGCCACAAGTGTGTTGGCATTACTTAGAGAACCCAGCTGACGCAGCGAGCAGAGGTCTTACCTCATTGCAACTGAAAGAGGGCACTCAAGCATAGATCTATTACTGAGTAAGCTTTCATAATACGGGCATAAGTCTCGAAGGACGTAAGTAGGTAGGTACCTACTCGAACTGCAATGAATAAACTTTATTGCGTTAGCAAAAAAAAAACATTTCAGTTTCTTACCCGAAACTGATGTTTTTTTTTTGCTAGCCGTGCTATGCACTGCCAGTGTGTGTAGAGAGAACAAAATAATAAGATCGAAGAGGTTTATGAGGAGATTAGAACTTACAGTTTTCATCGTCCCGCATACAACTGTCGAAGCCTGGTCTCACTTGATCCGACCCATACTGGTCTATCAGCACGGCTATAATAGTGCATAACAGAGGCACGCCTAGGGCGTATGTAGAGTATATCCACATCTTTTTCTTATCATCCGATTCTAAGCTCCTCAATTTAAAAGATCTAAAAAAAGAAAAAAAACAGGATCAATAACGGTCGTTCTTTTCTAACATTTTAAAAGCTAAACTAATTCGGTCTGTTTCATACCTTTTTACGGCTAAACAGATCATAATGAAATTTGACAGGGAGGTAAACGGTATCTCGGCGACGGACATAGGCTACTTGAAAAGCACGTGCGAAGCCGCGAACAGAAGCGAACAGACAATTCAAAAATGAATGTAATCTACCCTATTCTGCTCACTAAAAGCTCGAAGCCCGAGCGAATCGCCACTGCCACTCTGGAGTTGCAATAGGTAGGTAGGTAAGTATACAATACAATACGTTAGTAATGTACCACGTCTGAGCAAGCAGCCTGGTTTTCTACTAAAAAATAGTTCCGGATTATAAAAAGTTGAAATTGATTGTATCCGTCCATTGTAGGTAGATCTCCCAACCTAATTCTCACTCACGGTTTCAACCTTCGCATGAGTGGCCACGCCGATTCCGCGGCGATAGAGTCCCTTCTGGGGACGGTTGTTCTTACCTGAATCTCCGATAGATGGTGTGACACATAGCATTTAGCCAATAGAACGCTGACACGTACGTATAATATGCGATAGGTGCTGGAACACAAAAGCACAAGTTAATCTGGTTTTCATCAAAAAGATAATCAGTCTCTCACTCAAGACAATCGTGTTTACCAAAAGGGGTTAACAAACAACAAAAACTTCAATTAAAAAACATTTTAATTGAAGTTTTCTTCTTCAATTAAAAAACATTTTAATTGAAGTTTCGACAGAAGCCTTCATGCATCAAGTTAACCGACGAAGCTGGTAACTGTCTGATTATATTTTTGTGTACCCCTGCCTAGCCAATCTCTACACTAGTTTTCACCAAAGACATAATCGGCCAATTACATTTTAATTGAGGTGTTCGACAGAAGTCTCCATGCATTAAATGTCAAAGTTAACCGACGAAGCTGGTAGGTAACTGTCCTATTATATTTTTGTGCACCTGCCTCTTGAAAACCTAGCACCATCATGATGTCGGCTTGGACAACATGATGGTACTAGATGTCGTAAACATGTCGTCCAAACCAGTTTTGTCCACAGCGGCTGTGTCACCGGACTACACACCGCTCATTGGTTCATTTTCTATTGTTTTTATTCCTATATACCTAATTAATCAAAATGCAGCCAATGCGAAAATACTTGCAAATACATCTGCTGGACTGACCACCTGGCGGTTTAGCTAATACGATAAAGTCTTGGCTTTCTACCCACCCGTTGTTGGTGGACTGAAATGTGGCTTGTACCTATTTTATAGGTACCTACCTACCTACCCAAGCTTAGAATAAATAAAAACATACTTAGGGGCATCCATTAATAACGTGAGGCGATTTTGGCAATTTCTCGACCCCCCCTCTCCCCTTGGTACGTGTGAAGAAACGTAAGATTTGGGTCGACCACCCCCAATAATCTCACGTGAGATTTTCAAAACGCATATAATGTAAATAAGTTAAAATTCGCGGGATAATAATTACGTGATATATGCCGAGACCTCCCCGCCTCTTCCCCACGTGAGATTAGGTGAGATTTGCCCCCCCCCCCCCCCCCCAACGCCTCACGTAATTAATGGACGCCCCCTTATGAAAACAATACGTAGGTATCTACTTACAAACCCATTTGCAAACCAGCAAGGTATTGTCTGTCTGGTTCTCTATATCATCTAGTGTACTGAAAGAGTACCAAACAATATGCACATAGTACAGCATCATACTAAAAACGAAACCCATGAGGTTCTTCCCCTTGGGATTCCCGTTTAGGAACTTCAATAGACAGTGTATCACGAAGACGAGAAACAAGAAGAATGCAGAAACCGCGCTACCTGGAAATAAGAAGTAGGTAATATTAATACTTTCAAAGTCCAGTATTAACTAGTGTAATTAATTAGTTAAGAATAATCGTCTTTAATAAATAAATGTAATTTGATATAAGGTACAAACCGTAAGCTAAAAACGTAGTTGTCTGAATGATGGATTGGGGGTCGTCAAATTTATAGTAAAAAACATAGAAGGCCCCAATGCTGCTGGCGTTTATCAATCCAAACATTTTATCCATGCAAAATTGAGGCGCAACAATATTAATTATCAAAGCAGGATCCCCCTCGTATGGATTAAAATACGCTGTACCGTTCTGAAAGGAGAAATAATTACCCACTCGATAAAATAATTATGGTTGAACAACTAACAAAAGTATTATTAATTTTATCATTATTAATAATACTTTTGTAAGTTGTAATACAATATCTATACTAATGTTATAAAGAGAAAAGATTTGCTTGTTTGTTTGTTTGAATTGAATAGGCTAGGATATTACAGGACCGATTTGAAAAAAAAAAATCTTTAGAAGAATCCTACATTATCCCTGCCTGATGAACATAGGCTATAGAAAATTTTCAAAACAGTTAGGGATCCGTATGAAAACTTCGAAGATGTAACCCAAGGTGTGAAAAAAATACTAGAAAAAATCCTTATTGCGTACCTACGCTGCGGAAACTATTGACAATAGAGCAAAGTGATGTAGGTACTGGAGTTTTATAAAAGACATCAATATATCTACCTACAAAAAACTCCCGGATAGTGTTTCCCGTTTAAACTACCAAACGTCTGGTTTAGCAAATAAATAATAATAATAAAAAACATTTAGGTATTTCAGACAACGTTAGTCTAGTACAGGATGTAAAACGCTTAAAAACTACGGCCCATATAAAACATACCTATACCTTATTCTAACATACATAAAATTTAATTTACTACCACGTAATAATATTACCTCATTTATAAATCCAGTTGCCGGTCCTGTAGAGCATGCTTTGGAAACAAACCTATCCGAGTAAAGTACACGGAAATCTTCAAAAAACGACATTTGTGAACCGGAATCAATCTCTACATCCGAGTAGTCCGAAAGCTCCTGTATAGCAGTCGTAGTATACTCTATAGACAGATATTTAAGGTTTCTGCACGTAACCAAATCTTTATTAGGAGTTTTGTACAACACTTCGTTTTCAGGACAGCACTTCATCACGCAGGGTTTGGTGTCATTCCCGCAGTCTTTTTGGATGTCCACAGCTAGTTTAGTGACAAAATCTATTATTTTTAACTGATTTGTCTCTTCACAAGTCTCCATTTTCACAGTATTAGCGAGCACCAATATCGTTATTATTATTATTGGAATCATTTTGATTGCTTAGCTTCACTTACACAAGTAAAAATATTTAATTGGTACTGAAACAGAAAGTGTTAGAATGATCGATCAATGCAATGCCGGGCAAAGATACTGTAAGAATGACGAATTGTAATAACCCTACCTATAGGTATACGTACTGTTTATCCTGTAAATCCTTATTTAACGTCATTGTATCGATGGTTAGGAATAATTGATTTTCCTTGCTGTCCTTGATGTTTGTACGACCTGCAGATATATTAGCTACGGGTGTTCGCCGACTGTAGAACCTCCTTCTTTCGAAGTCGGTTATAGAGTAGGTATTATTTAGATAAACCAACCAGCCTAATCATGGGATAATGAATGAAATACAATAAAAAAGTATAAAATCTACGAACTTTTATTCACTTATCTATTCAATTCGCCGCAATAGCTGGCGTTTTCTCATCCAACGCTTGTGTTTTATCTAAATTTTCTTTTTCCAACGGTGGCTCGAAAGAAGGCTGGAGCCTTGTAAGTTTCGAGGGATCTTTAGGGGGTGTCCAGTCGGGGATTATCTTAGCGTGGATCCGCCACGTCCCGTAGAGGTTGGACAGATGTTTCTCGAAGACGATGTATTCTAGGACGTCTTTCGCAAGGATCTCGCTGCCGTGGAGTAAGCGTCCAAAGCGATCGTACACCGCAAGCTGCTGGCGCGAGTGAAACCGGACTGTGATCTGCGGGAAAGATATTTAACAGGTTTTGAAAGAAAAAACACGACTTCCAAATTCATATTCCTTAATATTTAGGCTTCTTTCATTCTGTAGTGTGTCGCCGCCAGTTGCGTGCAGCTATGCGCGTCGAGTTGTATCGAAAAACGCGACCGGCCGCACGCGGCACAGTGAAACCGATCTATAGCTTCATACAAACTACGCCGGTCGCGTGCGCACGCAACCGGCGGCGACACGCTGCTGAATGAAAGGGTACCCATACACACTGTTTTTTATTTATTTAATCGTATGACAAACAGAGGCTTACGAATAATCTTAGGTACACAATTATATTCACAGGGTGTTTTCAAATTAGTGCACAATACTGAAGAAGGTTATTCACCTGCTACCATCACATCAACAAATCGGTGAACAAACCAAGCCGCAAACGATTCTTTTTTGGAGAATTTGTAATTTTATTACCAACAATGCC
The DNA here is from genome assembly GCA_947086465.1 of Eupithecia exiguata. NCBI lineage: Eukaryota > Metazoa > Arthropoda > Insecta > Lepidoptera > Geometridae > Eupithecia > Eupithecia exiguata. The sequence continues at coordinate 6,070,837 of OX352246.1, forward strand.
ATAGCATAGCAGCGCGGTCACTAACTGCGTGCCGCCCTCAGATAGGGCGAGAAGGGGGGACGCGCGTCAAAGAGGTTGCCAAGTTTAGGATGGGTTTCAAAATCAAAATTCAAAATTCAAAGTGCTTTATTTCCTTTAGACCTTACAGGACTCTTGGACACTACTTGCACTTGGTTTATATTATACGATAATAAATATAGTATAAATAAGAATCGTTTGCGGCTTGGTTCGTTCACTTAATATTAATATTGTGGTAGCAGGTGAATAACCTCACCTTCACTATTGTGCACTAATTTGAAAACACCCTGTATAAAATTAACACAAAATATCACGATTCATACAAGTCTAATGTTTTTTTTTTTAGTTTTTCGGGACAAATACTAAGGACTGGGGAATAAAATTATTTAGGTAAATTTTTTATGGGATGCCTCTGAATCATTATCTATGCTATTGCAAAAGAATCATCCAATTAGGTCGACAATTTACGATCTTACATAAAAAATATACCTACAGTCAACCATGGATCCTTCTCACAACCGCAGAGTACAAAGTGTTGTACTTTGTTAGATGCGCTTTTTTAACTATCGGGGGCAGTGGCCTCCGATAGTTAAAAAGGCGCATCTAACATTTGTTTCCGGAATTGAGTTATATATATTGCCGGAATAAGAAAAAAAAAGGCGCGTTTGCCTATATTTTTAATATTTTTTTATCTTGCTTCGTTACGATTTTACCACAACGAAAATTTTCATATTGGTAATGGGTACCCCCCGCAATTCAATAATCGTTCGTTAGAGAGGTTTTATTTGAAACTCAACTTAAAAAGAGCTCTGCCCTGAATTAACAGAAGATATGAGACTGAAAGATCGGTCTTAAGTAACTCGTTGGGTTCCAGGTTTTTCATTTAATATCAGAGGTGACTTATATTTTTTTTTAGAATTTATTTAGAATTTACCAATAACCCTGTATAATATGTTGTTCACATAAGAGCATGAGCTTTTGCACTGTAATTACCTGTCCATAGATATTCTCCTTGCTGATGACATCCGTGCACCGAGCGTGGACCACTCGCGGCGGCTCCAGAGATTCCAGAAACTTCCACCGGATCGTCTTCTGGTGCGCGTTGTGCTTGAACTCAGGGTATGCCTTCTCTGTCACGTATATCCTGCAACGTAACGTACATCTATAATAATAATATTATAAAGGTAAAGTTTGTAAGTTTGAGGTTGTAGGAGGTAATCTCTGAACTACTGAACCGATTTTGAAAATTCTTTTTACCGATAGAAAACCTCGTTATTTGAGACTATTGTGCTACAGGTATATTAACCCGAAAAATGGGATACATCAAAAGCGCGGGCGAAGCCGCGGGCAGCAGATAGTCTAAACTAATGTTATAAAGAGGAAAGATTTGTATTTATGAATGTAACGAATAAATTTTAAAACTACTGGACCATTTCAAAAATTCTTTTGCCGTTATAAAACTACATTACCACTGAGTAACATAGGCTATAGAATAAACCCGTGCGAAGCCGGGGCGGACCGTTAGTAACCAAATAAAGTTACATTCGGTTCTAGATAGCTACCTAGATGATGATGATGATGTCGTTCTACCCGAATTTCGACCACGGCAGCCAACAGAGACTAGCCAGGTGCGCAGGACATAATATAGTGCACAAGTGTGTGCGCAAACACAAGTGCACTCTCTATCGCCTCACTCTCATAATCTGATGAGACGGCAGACCGATACGACCGGAGAGAGGTCAGACGCAGGACCAACGGCTTAGCGTGCTTTCTCAGACAAGGAGGTGTAACACCGCCAATTTCCTGACTCCGGCCGGGCTGCTATTGTGTTTTTTTTGCTAGAAGGACCTCAATAACAACTTTTGGCCCGACCCGGGATTTAAACCCAGGACCTCATTATCAGCGGTTGAACAAGCTGACCGCTAGACCAACGACCCAGCTACCTTGATGCGGGTAACAAAACCAAAGAAATAAAAATCATAAGCCCGGAACAATTTTTTGTTTTGACAGCTTTCATTCATTATTTTATCTTCTTTTAACTCGCATTTGCAACTTTTGCGCTACGCGTGTGTTTTTAGGGTTCCGTACCCATAGGGCGTATACCAGTTTAAAAGATTTTTTTTTTCAAAAGCTTCCCTAATAACAGTGTTTTATATAATTTAAATACTTTATTGAAATAAACAAACTCGCTGTGCCCACAACCAGTTTTCATAAGATTAATGTATGTTTTAAAGGGCAATTTGTCTCCATTGTAGGTACACATGCAAGCACCATACAAGGCTCAAAGAATTAGCAAGTATTTCTGTTGCCGCTATAACAACAAATACTAAAAAACAGAAGAAAATAAATATTTAAGCTCCCATACAGCAAACGTGTTTTTTTTTGCCGTTTTTATAGATAATGGTACGGAACCCTTCGTGCGCGAGTTCGACTCGCACTTGGCCGATTTTATTTAATTTGAAGGGACAAAAAACTCCTCTAAATCGTTTTACAGAGATACTAATATGGAAAAAGCAGTTTCAGCTGCATTTGCTAGTTATATTTATATAACAAAACTATTTCATTGAAATTTCGTCTACGTTTTCTCTTAATTAAGCAATCGACGATTACGGTTTTATTTTATTGCAAAAGAGTATTATTTCAGAGCAAAAATCTATAAATAATCAGTGAAATTGCGCGTGGGCCGACCATTCCTCTTGCCTTAGCCATGCTGTTAAGCTGAATCATTAACAGTAAAAAAAATATGAATTACTAATTATTAATTCGTTTTTTTTTATGCATGAAAGTTTCATTTTTTTCCTCATTTAGATTACTATTATTATTATTTTGCATTGCACAATTTCTCTTTACACCTGTAAGAAAACTCTATTAGGGTTAAGCTCGCCTTCATTCATGGCCATTAGTTGATCATGTGTGTACAATAAAGAATTTAAGAATATACACAAAATCTACAATTACAAAATCTAAGCCCAATCAATGTTAATTAACTGGCTTAATTTTGATTAGTGAGTTGTCAAACCATACAAATATGTCAAAATTAGTCAAAATAAGACATAGACACTGTTGTGCAAATGCAGCTAAATGTTGCCATGTCAATACCAATTTTTATTTCGATTGTTAAGAAAGAGACAGCAGCATTTTTAGTGCAGTCAAATTAGTTATCTACTGTTTTTGTGAAATCTGAATTGATACCAGAGACAGGAATTACCTAAGTGCCTTCCTATCGTGACTGGTAAGACTTTCATGTGCCTTGATGTAGATGTCCTGGGCTTGTTTGCAGAACTCTTTGGAGTCAAACTCTTCATCAAACGACTTGACTTTGCGCATTGCCATCATAGTTTTGGATTTCTTCTCAAGTAACTCGACTGCTTGCTTCGCTCGTGTTGGAGAGACTAGAGATGCTTTGCCGTCTCCTTCTGGAGGGATGTAGGGTTCGAAGACACCACCTGGAATTTTATTTATTGTAACAATACAAAAAATATTTTAAATACCAAGACTGTAAGTATAACATTTATCAAATCTATTCCAGGAATCTTATTATTATTCTTTACTAGCTGCTGCTTGAGGCTTTGAACAGGTTGTTACCCCACTTGGAATAAGAATTAGGAGGTCATTTCTACCTGTAGCTGATATGTAAAACTGGCGCTCCATCCATGGCCGCGCAGGCATCAATCCTCTCTCCTTCATTTTCTGCCTGATTTTTTCGGGACTCATAGTTTCAAAATCCTCATTTAAATCGGGCAGATCCACCTTCAGATACTTTTGTGCTCGTAGCTTCTTGTACTTAGGATTCCAGTGTTTAGATGTAGTTGTACGCGATGGTTGGCTGTACATATGTGTTGGAACTATTCGCAGAGCACCAAACTGAATAGACCGAAGATAAAATTAAAGCAAATGCTGGAAAATTATGTGACTATTTGGTAGTAACACACCACTTCAGACACGTACCTTTGTAAGGACTGAATTAGCCATGGTCGCCACTTTATAGTGTTAGCACTTATGCTAATTGCTGTTTTATTTGGTATTTTTAGTGGTAAACTGTTTGTAAGGTTTACAGTTTCTTTTGTGGAACTTTTCTAACCATCGAAGTTTTATTTAACCTAAAAAATACTATGTCATTGTCTTTGTCAAGTGCCGTGCCATGCCATTGTCAGACAAAACCGAGAAAATTGTCTATGGTCTATTAAATCGTAAATTATGAAAATATGAAACATAAAACACACAAAAACAACACAAACGCTTAAAATATTTCTTGATTGATTTAAAATATCTAAATGTAAATACGAATAAAACAATTCACTTGAACTTTGACATTGGGCAAAAATGATAGACCACAAAGACAAAACAAATGTCTATGGTGTTTTGTTTTCAGCCATTTTTAGTCAAATATTTTCCATTCAAATTGTGTTTTTTATCGAAGTGCATAAAATCTATCAAATTTATTGTGTCGCTTTATAAATAAATTGTACATTTATTCGTATCGTAATAATTGAAAAATAATAGCTCAGATTTTCTTGCACATTATTTTACTACTCGATTGGTCCACTTTGCGCATTCATACCTTCCTATTTCGAGGTTTGACAGTGTTTCTTTTGTATAAAAGTAATTTTTTTTCGTTCTTTGTAGCGTAAAAACACAAAAATACATTGATAGAAAATTTTGCTCCTGAAAATTTGAATCGATCGTCACCAGCCGAACCGGACATCCGGCGACTCCGCTCCGCATTCACGTTGTCTCTAGCACAGCGGATAGAGACCGTCGCAGCGTATCTTTCTTTTCTGAACAGGCGCAGTCCTAGAGAACTCGCAAAAGGAGTAAAAGGCTCCTACATAACCTGTCATAAAGTAAGTTCTGTGCAGTGCTTAAGTATAGTTTCGCGCATACTCTCTTATTAATATTGTGTCTATAAGTAAGTGATCGAGAAGATTTCCCAAGAATCCTTGCTGAGTCATAGCCAGGTGATCAGCCGGGCCGTGGTAAAGTACGCGCGGAGCCTTACGTTCTGAGGTTCTGTCCTATTTTGAGTGAGTGAAGCGCGTGGAGACGCCATGAGCGCGGGTAGGGCCTCCGTTCCCGTGGGGCTGCGTGACGGGCAGCGGCCGATGACCTTATAACGGGCACCTTTCTCTACTAATTGCCACGTGTTTTTTTTTGTTTCAGCAATATATTGTATGAGTCAGAAGGTAGAAAAACCAGTATTATCGGGTCAACGGATCAAGACCAGAAAAAGAGGTAAGACATAGTGTACTAACAAGTTGTTAGCTGATGGCGGCTTTTCATGGTTGACAATGAAATGCTGAGGAAGCCGCCTACTCGGTGGATAAGTAGGTCGCATTCATTATTCTCTTGCACTCCTTTTGAAAGTCATTTTCACATACTGTCTGTTAATCTGCACTCACAATTATTTCACAATGTTGTCTCATCAAAATTATGTGTGTACGTATATAATGAAGGTTATACCCCCCCCCGGATTTTCATCTACAGTTCTAAACACTCAAGAGCAGTTATCAATAATGGTCAAAGACCTACTTTTGAGGTTATAATAGTTCTCAATGTTATTTATTTTGCGAGCGGCTGATTGCTTTCATTATAAATTGAATATAGGCAGCCAGTTCTTGACGGACCATTTCTTTAAAAGTACGATATTTTGGAGATACCAACAAAACCTGTTGAAACTACTTTTTAAAAAACCACCATGTTCCGTGGAAAACCATCATTGGTTTGAATTTTTGCTTTATCCATTTGGTCATTAGAATCCATTTACCTTAGTTTAAACACTTTTAGCAATGCTTTAGCAATGCAAAAGGAAGTTAGCAGAATTCAGCCCCAGGATGGCTTCAATGGTAGTTTTTTACTGACAATGGTAGTGTTTGACCACCATCTCGGTTTAGTGGGATGTCTTAGACATCATGTCTAAGCAAAGCTAAGAGCCCAAGCTTATTAAGGTACATTATTTGAAACAGAATTGTCCTAGAGTTTTGAAGACATGTGAATATTTTACCAGCGACTTCATTAACCTCGCTTGAGCCATTAGTCACAACTCAACTCAAAACACAAGTGATTGATGTCAAGAGAAATCATTACTTCACTTCAGAAACAAGTGAAGTCTCTGGTAGAAGCTAGTAAAAGAATAAGGAACATAGTTCAACTATCAATTTAGATGTTTGTTCCTTCATTATATAACTGGTGTTAATAACTTGTTTACCTACTTTAGTGACAAAGGCGCAAATCGTGCGCTTGAGATTTGTTTCTTATTTAGTAGAATTAGAACACACTCAGATTGATTGTGAATAATAATAATAATACTGGACAACATCATCTAGCCCCAAGCTAAGCAGAGCTTGTGTTATGGGTACTAGATAACTGATATAAATAACTAGCAGCGCCACGCAGTTTCACCCGCGTAGTTCCCGTTCCGGGAATTCCGGGATAAAAAGCCTATGTGCTATTCCAGACTATAATCTATCTCTGTGCCGAATTTCATCCAGATCCGTTCAGCCGTTCTGGCGTGATTGAGTAACAAACATCAATCCATCCAAACTTTGACATTTATGATATTAGTGGGATATAATACAATACATAGATAGATATTTTTTATTATACATAGAAAACGACCAGAACACCCGCGAACACCGAACAAATATCTGCAGATCATACAAACACTTGTCCCGAGGTGGGAATCGAACCCGCAACCTCCTGTGCCACAGGCGGACTTTCGCCCACCGCGCCACAGTGGTCGTCATATAATAAAAAGATAATATGCAAGTAGGTTGTTTAGCGTAAGAAATTAAAAATTGTAAACTATGTTTCCATCCCTGTCTAAAAAATATCCTGTTTTGAAATATAGAAAACAAACCAATAGCCAGTAAATATAATGGGTATCAAAATACTAATCATCCTCTTAGGTTCATGACCTCAGCTCAAGTCATTGACCTCGAATCTTTCGGTCTTCACGTGTTATTTGAATAAAATCACTAGAAAACATGCAAAAAGTTCACAGACAACGCAGGTTCCAATTATGCTCTGAAATTTTTTAATAATAATAAGGATCGAAAGGCGTTATGTATGCGTCAGGTCTTTGCCGTTAGGTACGTTAGGTTTTAGGAAATACCTTGTTTTTACAGTAAGAAATTATCTTTGGTTTATTGCCAACTTGGCGATTTTCACGTAAAGCTGGAACAGCACTTGTGGTGTGTTTATGGCCCGATTTCATACATAGAGCATGGTTGAAGACACATTGTTACAGCGACACAACACGATATGCCTCAGACGCGTCAGAACTCATGTGTTCTAGATTGCACAGCACGCCACAAAAGTTTTTTTGTAGCTATATGGTCCAATTAACGTAACTTCCACTTGGAGCCCTATTCTGCAAAACTGACACTGATCAATCAATCAAATCAGTTATTTGAGAAGTACATGGTAGTGCAATGTTCTTAAATATTATGAAGATCTCATACGTTTACTTAAGTTTAGCATGCAAATACTTAAATGCTTCATAATCCTTCATAATAAGCACGGCCAAAGAGTGGAATGAGCTTCCAGCGTCTGTTTTCCCGCCAGAGTACAATCTTGGAGTCTTCAAATCGAGGGTGAATAAGTTCCTTTTGCGAAAGCGTGCTCAATCTTAGGCCACATCATCACTTATTGAAGTGAGATGGAGGCCAAACGGTGGACAACACCAATATAAAAAATAGTTCAAATCTTAAATAGTATATTTCGGTCGGTGAAACTTTTTAAACTTTCGCGATTTGTTACCATATTTTTTAAGTCTTCCTCCCTGTGACCATGATCGCTGCAACACGATCGTAACGTAGGGGAAATAACACCCACCCGATAAATAAATCAATAATTTGGTAGGTGTATTATTTACAGGCTAAATTGATCGGTCTCGTTTACAAACAGGAAAACATTCGAAGTAATGTTTTCTAGAATAGCATCAACATACAAATTGATGAATAAAACAAGATTTTATCTCATCAGAAAACAAATAATGCACCAGTCTTAGTACTTACTACTTACCTCCCTATGTACATTTGTTATGATGTTTATCAAACGTGCGCTTTTAACTGATTTGACGTCAATAGCCTAGATTCTATTCCCGCGACGCGTTGTGTGAAAATCATGATCAGCTTGGCTTCACGAAGTACTTGACTCCCGGAGCCAAACTGATGCCGCCTAAATCATCACATTCATCACACTAATATTATAAATGCGAAAGGATGTTTAGATGTATGGATGGATGTTTATTACTTCTTCACGCGATAAAGACCGAACCAATCAGGCTGAAATTTTGCATAGATGTAGCTCTAAGCTTGGAATCAAACATGGGCTTCAAACATTAAACTTCCAACGTCTTTAAATGTAAAATAGGCCAAATGATGAGTACGACCCAATGTTGTACATAGATTCGATAAATGCGAAGATTCCCCCTGATGTGTTTGCGCTATAGGTATCACTGCTTATAAATGATTGCGTAGGCTCATAGCGTAGTATGCGTAGTATGCTACAACACGGAAGTGTAATTATATGGTCGAGATTTCATGACAGTTTTATAAATATCTCTTAATGTCGTCATCAACACGGAAGTGTAATTATATGGTCGAGATTTCATGACAGTTTTATAAATATCTCTTAATGTCGTCATTGCAAGACCCAAACGCCTATCGAAAGGCTAGCGAGGTCGCATGCGTGACGTCAAAACTTCCATTAGATATAGATCACGTTTTGTGTGATCACTGAAACGTAGTAGGTAAGGTAATGGAATCTGGAGAGGAGTCTTGTATATCATTTCTCTTCAAAATTATAAAAGTTAGGGGCAAAACACGTACAATTATGTACAGCAGTCATTTATATAGCCGTTAAAAGATTTTGTATATTTCCAGATGAGAAAGAGAAGTATGACCCGAACGGCTTCCGCGACGCTCTGGTCTTGGGGCTGGAGCGGGCGGGCGGCGACTTAGACGCTGCCTACAAGTTCCTGGACGCCGGCGGCTCCAAGCTCGACTACCGTCGCTATGGGGAGGTCATCTTCGACGTGCTTATCGCCGGGGGGCTCCTTCGTAAGTAACCTAACTACTAGCTAGACTGAGTCGTATACTAAGACTTAGCCGAGGCCCTAGACACTACCAACAAGTTTCTCTGCGCAGCCGGTGGTGTATCATTTCACGCTTAGAACGTGCTTTTTCGTCATAAGTAGGCTAACCACTAGACTGGGGAGTCAAAGAGGGTAATCTATGTCGTAACATGCGCGTCACATGAGCGTGAATGCGCGCGAATGCTTCCTTGCACTTTGTAGTTTGCAATTTGACACTTCACTTCCTCAGTGTTGATTGCTTTACCCTTCGGGTGCGTTGCCGGCAATACGCACAGGACCACTCAATTCCAAAGCAGCAGACGAGAAGTGGTTTTTCGAACTCGAACCAAGACCACCTGTTATCAATTTAATTTTTGTTGTTTTTTCCTACAGTCCCTGGCGGTGGTGTGTCGATGGACGGCGAATCTCCCAAGACCAACACTTGCATCTTCTCAGCTAGCGAAGATATGGAGACCATGCGAAACTTTGAACAGGTGAGTTTTTGCCCTAATTTAATTTACATCTAAGCGATTTTCGACCTATGTTAGGTTCTAAACACCTCTTGAGATGTTAAAATTAAAACGCAGCTGACTTGCACATTGGTCAGCCTCCACTACTTTTAAAGAGTTTGAATGGATAGACAGGAGTATAAAGCACAATTAGTTTCCTGTGGGTAAACAAAGCACTATAAAAACAAAAAACCTCAGAAAATAGCAACGTGCAACCTCTCGTCAAACGAACTAAATGTAAGTTTTGTATTTGAAGAGGATTAGATTAACTTCAATGTTTCCCCGGTAGGTGAAGCTGACGCAGAGCGTTTGAGAAAATCCCTAAAATTTTCGACTTGATTTTGGGGCGCGATTTTAGGAGGCGCGTTCCCGTACTGAGTGAAAATGTAGCGGGTTCAAGTCCCGTTGAGATAGTGAACTTTTGTGATAATATAACGTGATTAAATTCTTAGTTTTAACGAGGGATTTGACGATAGTACTGCCATAAATAAGGCCTCTGATAAGTTGACTAAATGATGAAAAACATGGCTAGAGTCCTGAACACAAATGTTGAGAAAACCTTTCTCGTTCAATTCATACTGAATTTACATAACTAAAACATATTTATGTAGATCCTGACTATTATGTACTGAAAGAAGAATTTATTTACAGGTATTTGTCAAGCTGATGCGCCGATACAAGTACTTGGAAAAAATGTTTGAAGAAGAGATGAAGAAGGTAAGCTTCCTTATTGCAACTGGATCTCGATTATTATAACTGTTTCCATAAAAGCCAAACCACAATACATTGGTAAAAAAGAGGAATGTGCTACATTTTTGGGTTAACTATCCTATTGGCTACATCGCAAATAAAATAGCTATTCACTACGGAAGATAGAAGCGGGTTAACTACGAACCTTATTTGTGTTATAAATAAGGTTTGTAATTAACCCGCTTACTTTATATATTAATTCGCCAACCTACGATTGTTTTTATTGTATAAAAAAATAACTATTCATTAGATCTAGCTGGAGCCTACATTTTTTTAATAAAATTGCTATAAGCCCAAATGCCAATAAATCGACATAAAGCCAATAAAAAAGTAGCTTAGCTCTAGTGGAAAAGCACCCTAAAATGATGAAAAATCATAGGCTAGAGTACTGAAAAACCTGTGCTGACAAACCTGTTCGTTCGTTTATTCTGATATAACAAGTTTATATTCCTATTTGACACATTGGTCGACGGGATAATGATAAGCCGTTTGTTGGCAGGTCTTGGTGTACTTGAAAGGTTTTGAGGCCATCAACCGCATCAAGCTCGCTCGAATGACTGCTCTGTGGATCGGTATGTACCAAATAAATAAATCATGGCGGTGCAAGTGGGTCTTGAGGTCACCTAAGTCCCACTTGCACCTCCACCTGTTTAAACTTATTATTATGTTCAAAACTGCCCTTAATGCTGGCCATGCTATGATGGCCTCAAGTTGAGCTTGCTATGGTCTCGGGCCTTCAAGCTTGGTCATCATTGCAGCCCTTGCTGTCCGCGCTATAAAGGGCTCTACCTTCGATCTCGGCCTTCATTTCAGCTTGTCCATCAAGGGCTGCAATGCTGACCGCGCTGTGATGGCCTGGACCTGCACTACACTGCACTATCAGCCATCATCATCGCGGCCAGCAACCCTCTCATTAATAACCATATTAACAATGTCAGTAATGTTCTATTATGTGTTTAGAATGATGCGTACAATTAGAACCGGATTGCGTTTCATGCTCGATTCGGTGTCGAAGTGCGCGACAGTAACGTGCCTTGTTTGAATAAAACCTGATTTAATAACCAGGCTTTTCAAATAACGTACTACAAACATCAATCTATTTTATCGAGATGTTCATTTTACCCATAATATTGATATGGGTCTTTCAAACGTTAATAAGGCTGAGAATCTGTTATGCTTTGAAATTACAGCTTTAAGTTTTATAAAGTTTCCCGGTCGTGGGGTCACGAGATGTTCCTTAATTCCCATTTCAGTCTGGCTGCCTTATTGCCTAAATGTTATTGACATAATACGAAAACTCCTTACTGCGTCGCGCAGCGAGTAACCAATGGCCTTTTCGCGTCGCGTCTCGGTGTGACCTGACCCTAAGCGTCTGGTGATGAGATCTGAATCTTTTCTACCGTCTTTCTACAGACTTGGAATGCAAGGTGACACATTTTAAATTTAATCAATGTCTTAATTCTTTGTTTTAGGCAACGGCTGCGTGCCACCGTCGGTGCTATTAGTGCTTCAAAACGAGCACATTCTCAAAGACAACCTGGCGCTTGACTTCGTTCTGGAGGTGTTTGCGACCATGAAGGCGGAGCGCGGGACCAACACCCTCGTCACCGCGCTCAAGAAGGGACAGCTTGAGGGCAGGTCAGTTTCTTACATCAAACTTTAGAATCAAGGCACAAATTAACATACCCCCTGACCCATAGCCCACGTGTCTTTAAAGCTCGCATGTTTCTATCGAAAATAAAAAGACATGTGCCAATCAACCAAAACGATTAGAGGTCATCCAAAAGATCAAGAATCTGACGAATATAAGGGTCAACGCGGCTCTTAAATTCACACATTTATTGACGCGAAATCTACTCGTGCTAATCAGAAACGGCACAGGTTTACTTACCGTCGCGTCGTCCGAGCGTTCACTGTTGAGTTATTCTCTAAATGTAAGCATATGTACTCTTATGTTGACCTATTAACTCCCAAAGCAATATCAGAATGAGTCCTGTCTATAAGGCTTGTTATCGCAATGGGGTATAAGAACGAGTCATGTACTGTCCCTTCGTCCAGTTCTCGACGAGGGGTCATAATTGACACAACAATCTTATTCCATTATTATTATAAGTTGGCGTATTTTAGGGCCCCTGCACAGCACCATCCATTTGGCAAAAACTGCTTGGATACTGTAGTGGATATATCCAAAGAATTCGTCTCAAGGTCTAACTACATTTATCGACGCGAAAACTTTTCTAGCTAGTCAAAATGTCTTTCCAGTGATCAAGTGCTATGCTGCTTAGCTCACAGAACACGATGGCTTACACTCCTATGTTATTGAAATAAACCTTTTTTTTTTCTAGGGTTTAATGAATTGTCCAGTGTTATTTATTTATAGAAATGCTTTGTGTGTAGACTGTTGGAGTTCCTTCCCCTGAACAAACGCAGCGAGGACGTGCTGGCGGCAATGTTCGCGTCGCGTGAGCTCTCAGAACTGTTACGCCTGCATCGCGCGCAGGCCTCGCAGGTAACTAGGATTTATAAGAATACATAATATAAACGACGAGCGAGCCGGCGGCAGCCGTGTGGTACCGGGTAAGATTTGCAGCAACCTAACCCTTCCCGCTCCGACATCCGCTGGGGTTTACGTGTTAATGAGTGGGGACCGCGATTCTGCAAATGTAGTGTAGGATGCCCTTCAGCCTGTAGGGATGACAGATTGCAGGCAGATGCTGGATGACGCAAGCTGAAAACAGGGCGCTATGGCGCTCATTAGGGGAGGCCTATGTCCAGCTGTGGACTAATATGATGATGAATACTTCCTGTGGGTGTCGTAAGAGGCGGCGAAGGGATATTATATTGGAGGATAGTAGCAGCGCCTCCTGCAGAACAGATCAACCACCAAATCTATCACACAAATATCTGCTGATCGTACAAATATTCGTCTCGAAGCGGGCATCGAACCCGCAATCTCCTGCGTCGCAGGCGTACCTTCACCTGGTGCGCCGTTCAGGTCGTCAGTTTGTAAACTGAGAGATAAACTTTCAACTTCGCATGTGTCTTACCTGTGTCCCCGCTACAGGAGGCACGCCGCGAGCTGACGCAGGCGCTACTGGACGAGCTGGCGGACGAGAAGCCGATCCTGGACCTGATCCAGGAGCTCAAAGAGATGTCGGTTAAGCACGCCATCCCGGACCACGAGGTCGTTGCTATCGTAAGTACACAACACACTCTACTTTACAAATATATTGAATCTAGCTTCGTGCTTTATCTCTGACGACGATTCGCTGCTGGACCTCTGCCATAGATTGCCACAAATGCTCCTCGGCTCCTTTAAACACCCACCCGCGTATTTATGTACAGCCTTCAAGGAGGTTCTTTATTTGGTTGTATGTTTTTTTTAAAATGTGTTTTCATTGATTTCTCCGTCAATTATGGACCCATTTTAAAATTATTTTGCCACTGATATTGATCCCGAATTGGTCCCATAAAGAAATATTATCGAGGGATTAGTATTTATCCCGTGAAGCTTTAAAAACATGATACTTCTGAAAAATCACTAGCTACAACAAATTTTGGTGATATCGCCAGTTCTCAATAGATTTTGATGATTCTTTCCTTGGTGTCTAAAGGTTGATTTGGGGTGTCTAGAGGTTTGTTCCATAAAATTTAATTCTCGAGGAATTTATATGTGCGCCATAAAACGTATGTAAAACATTATCTCATAATGTAATAGAATCTAAAAATCTAATCGTAAGATATTTTTTACCAATATTTCTTTGGTTTTTTGAAAGGGGACAACCCTTTCAAAAAAATGGTGATTTTTATTAAGTAACCATTGCGCTCTATTTTTTTATTTTTATACTAAAAAGCAATTGCAGCGTAAACGCGAATCTAACTGACCTATCAAATGATGAAACTTGATGACGAGTCGTAACATACTAGCGCTGAACGAACCGCGCGGCGCGACAGAGTCTTTCAGTCAACCCGAGCGGCCGCGAAACGCTAGTACCACATGTCGATATGGCAATCTGACCTAACTCTTAAACTTACTGCTATAAAGTTTAAAATTGCGGTTATTAATGTGGTTGTTCTTTTGTTCTTTCTAGATCTGGCAGTGCGTGATGTCACGTGGAGAGTGGAACAAGAAAGAGGAACTGTTGGCTGAACAGGCTGCAAAGCATCTGCGTCTGTACACGCCGCTGCTCGCTGCTTTTGCAAAGTCCACAAAGGCGGAGCTCGCTTTGCTCTCCAAGGTAAAAGAGTGAATATTATCTCTGCAATAAGTAACCCCAAGTGGGGTTGTGCAGTTGGTATTTGTAATGGGCAATGAGAATATTTTGTTCTAATTTAACTGCGTACAATTAGAACTGGAATGCGTCACATACGCGTACCAGTGTCGAAGTGCGCAACATTGACGTGTGGTTTTATGAACGAACTGCGATTGTACTAAAACCAGTCCACGCATTTTACCACTACATTTTACATTTGAATACTGCTTTGATATCTATCCGGGTGTAGCTTGCTGCGGCTGTGATGATACATTGTCATAGCGAGGCGACTAGTTTAGCAGAATAGGACCCCGGTATTACCTAAGAATGAATTTTAAATTGAACTAATTGTTTTCCAGGTTCAAGAGTACTGCTACGAGAACATGTCGTTCATGCGCGCCTTCAGTAAACTGGTGCTGATGCTGTACAAGACAGACGTTCTGAGCGAGGAGGTGATCCTTAAGTGGTACCGCGAACCCGCCAACACCAAGGGCAAGGTCATGTTCCTGGACCAGATGAAAAAGTTTGTGGAGTGGCTGCAGAGCGCAGAGGAAGGTATGTCAGAACACAAACAACCTTCTACCCCAAAAAGTCCACAGCATGACTAATTAACAATTAACGTTGTTTCAGAATCTGAGAGCGGCGAAGACGAAGATTAGTATAAGAGCAGCGTGAGACTGACGAAACGGACGCCGCTTCCCCTCCCACCCCGCGCGGGGGACCGAGACGATAGAACAAGATTCACTTACCTGCACCATCCACTAGGAATTCAGAGATCCTCTGTGATCTCCCTCTCGGCTTTACCATAGGGCGCTGTTTGTGATTAATGAAGGACTAAATAATGTTATTTTGTATATTGATAGAGTACGTGTTGCACTTGCACAGATTAGATTGTTAATTATTACTGTAAAAATAAATGTTCTAATTGATGTTAACCTCGTACATGATACTGCCGTTAGATGTAAAGCTTTACACTAATCGTAAGTTATGTATATTCCGCGTTATTTAAGAATACATCAAGTTGTGCTGTCCTATTCTAACGGACTGGAAATAAATGTACTGTAACGGTTCTAGTATCTATACTGTGCAGCACCGTAGCTTTATTAGCTCTATTTATAGCACCATTGTAGGATGTAGTAAGGGTGAATCATGTTCGTGTAATTTCATTCCATATAAATCGGCACGTCTCTCCCCCCATCTATAGAAATGGCTCAGCTGAGCGGCGTCGGGCAATAGAGTACCTCCCCGTCGCACCTTACTGTTACCTCTTGGACCATCGACAGAATGTGGCTATGCTTGAAGATATTATAGTATCAAAGCGAGAATTAAGTTTTATGTCGATCAGATCGAGACGCCAGTAACTTTTTTTCGTATTGATACGTTTACCTGGATTTGCCATCCATCCAATAAAGTAGCCATTTGCTGCCGACGATCGAAAGGTTCATAATATTAATTGTTACAGCACGTTAGGGCGACCTAGAAATGTTTTTCTACAATTACTGTATAATATTCATTTCTAAAGTAACATGTTGATGAAATATAATATTTTTTATTCAATTTTTATAGTAAAATGCAATAAATGGTGGTAACACTCAGTTATTTGTTTTATATGGATTATCCTCGCAACTTGTTCGCAAAGAAAATTACAATCTAGACAAATATTAGAATACTCAAAAATAGCGAAGTTCCTTTATTATTGTTGGCAGGCGAGTGAATGAAGACTTGTCTAGGATCATCCGTTCAGAATCTTCCTGCTGGAAGAACGTTGCTCCAGCAGAAAATGTATTTTTCATCCCCCCATATCGGAAAGAGTATTTTTGCTCTTCGTAAACCGAGTGCAAAAGAGAGCCAAAACACTCTTTCCTCGCTGAGGTGGGATGAAAAGTTGCGTGTTGCACTAGTGCAAAGACTTATACCTCGTGCTCTTTTGATTCCCTAGCTAACGCTTATGATTTTAGAATCCTTCGCTTGCTCGGTCATCAAAATTGAGCACGCGTTTATTGCACTCTTGTATAAAAAATAACTGAACTGAACTGAAAAAACATTTGTTCATTTACAGCATTTAACGCACTAATTCTTTGTGGAACTCAATAAATTCTAGAAGATACTTTTCTGCAGGGGTAACGCACACAAAAATTAAAGTTTACCACAGTAAACTCAATCTGTCGTGCTTTTTATTGTTGAAAAACGCATGCAATACCGCGGGCAGAAGCAAGTACCTAGCAAATAGACAACAAAAATAGTAATTTGTTGATCTAATTTTTCTTTTATATTCATCTTGATCAGAGTCGACATGCCGCGCCGCCGCAGTAGTACTATTTTTCTATTGAATACCTATTCCGATTCTAAAAATTAAGTCATTTAGACGCCTCACTCAATTTTTACCCGACTACCGACATGGGAGGGTTATGAAAAATGATGTCATGACTATTTATTTGTCAGTCGAACTAACAAGAACAACATAATAATGTGGAATATGTTTATATCAAGTTTCAGAACACGACACATGACAAAAAAATTTTTAATTCCAGAGTGAAACTTTTATTAACAAAGAAAATTACAATCAATTAATAGAATAAAATTAAAACTACTATTTACAATTGAAACAATTGAGCTAACTGCATACTGTTGCAAACAATCTACAGGTAGCTCAACTTACAATACCGTCGAACGGAAGCGTCCCCAAGACGCTGGCTGCATTTTGCATTTGAAAGTAATATGTGCGAAATTATAAATAAATTAATAATAAATTCGAACTTCAAGTCTGCGACCGCCAGGCCTTCGACATGTTATACAAGCTGAGGCCCGTAATATGAAAGCTTGCTCAGTCATAAATCTATGCTTGAATGACGCTTTTCTATAGCATAAACGTCAATCAAGCATAGATCTATTAATTTTTAGACTTTGGCAGATATCGGCTTGCAAAGTTGCTGAATTTGCACCAAGAATTCGTTAAGTAGGTACTACTCACGGGATCCCCGTGGTAGAAAAATCGAACTTCACTTTAATTCAACATAGGTACCTTTTTTCTTGACAAAATCATGACAGTGCACGGTTTCGTACATAATTTGGTCGAGATCTCAGAAACCTGCGGTCTATTACTTGTGTTTTGATTCGTAGGTTATTATTATTACTAATTATTTGGTTCCTTGAACCAGTTTCTTCAAAGTTGTGTAGGTAGTTTTCTTGTAAATAAGCAAAAACTTGATTTTTGGCACTTGCGCCGTTCCAAAAACGCATGCTCTGTCTCGCTCCTATGAACGCGAAATCCTATGCCTATCCTTTTCACAAAATGGCGCGCATTGCGCCCTCACAAAGTATATATTTGCAGCTTTTATACTATGACGAAAGTTCACTTACTTTTTATCAAGCTTTTAAGCAGACGAAAGCCACCATGTAAAGTGTCTGGTATCCGTTACCTTTACACGCCTAAACGGCTGAGCGGATCTTAATGAAATTTGGTAAACATAGGCTTGAAAAATCCGTGCGAAGCCGCGGCCCGTGGACAGCAGCTAGTTCAAATATAAAAATTAATTAATACCAGTCGCTGGATAGTTACGACTTTTACTGTTCGTTATGTACTGTTGCACCGACGACGAGACGACGGACTGCTTACACTAGCAATGATTAGGTACTTCTTTTCGTTCAGTATTGCTGTTACTGACACATTTCGGAAAGCAGTTTGCATTTTGTGTTTGCTCTTACTTTAAAGCTAGTACAAAAACTAGTTCTGACGTACTAGTGAGTTTTCGAACTGGCTGTATTCTGTTTAACAGCAGTTGCCTTTTTGACGAGTCGTTTGATTTTATAAATTGAATTTCTCACACGTACATTGGGTCCACTTTTTTTAATGAATTTTGGGACTAACACCGTTGCTGAACAATTAGAAACCTTACAGATCATTGCTTCGTTATTCTTTTGTAGTTTTATTACTGTCCCGTGCGTTAAATTTAATGGTTGGACGAATATAAGTTTGTCTAGAACTGGTCCAAACTCAAGATTTTCATGATTATTTTCATTTGTTTGCTCTGTGGGTTTTTCAAAATTATCATCATTATCTATTGTGTTATCATCTATAGGTGTATCGACAATCATCTCCCTGGATTTATGCGAGTTCTTTTCTGCAGTGGAAATTACAGTATTAAGGCAAACAATTGGTTCATTTTGTTGTTTATTTGTTTTAGCCGGGCTTACAACATTACACTCGGATACACGGCCTTCGACAATTTTATCGCCACTTTCATTTGCTTGGTATGTTTCTATTTCATCATCGTCACTATGTATAACGATGGGTTTATTGACTTTACTTATTATATCAGCCTGATTATCTTCTTTTCTCGTTACAGGTTGGTTCACAACTTTCAATCTATATAAAATTTGTTTCAGCATGTTTTGATGAGATTCTGTTGGTGCAGCGTGTTTTGTATGAATTGGGGACTCTGTTGTATCTTCGATTAAAGGATCTTTTGGTGTAGGCATTGAGTCTTTTAATCTTTCCACAGTCATTTTAAGTACTTCTTTTTGCGCTTGTGATGGTGCCTTGAATTTTTTGTCATCTGGTATTTTTTTATCAGCAAGTTTTGAGTAGCAACTACACTCCCTATCATGAGACACGCTGGTGATAAGCGCAGCATCTTCTGGGTGATGTATCACTCTATGTAGTGTCTTTGAAATATCCCTACCTGTTTCTAAGCATTTACTTGCCAATATCTTTTCAACTGTGTCAATTTTACTATTCAAAATCATTTTCCTAAGGACTTCTTCACTAATGTTAGAAATAATATTAAATTCTTCATTTGCAACTGTCTCGGTGTCAGTTTTTTTAGGTATAGGCAAGACATCTTTTAAAAATACCGGCCATTTAATATTTAACTTAAGCCAACACTCGAATTTCTTGAAGAAAACCTCTTCATTATAGTTAGAAGTCAGCCACTTGAACTTCATATCAGCAACGTATCTATTACAGAAGTCATTTAACCGAGTCTTTTGCTCCGGCGTCAAATCCGTGCAAGGGACTAATTTGATAAGCCCATCTGCTTTAAAAGGTAGCTCCAAGTTTTTAAGGAATTTAAAAGCATCTGCATTTGTTTCAATGTTGATGCGTACCAGTTTGTCCGGAACATTTGATGATGATGTAGGTTGTATATCAACCGGCCTTGAAGATGCCAGCTTGATGGCTGGCCCGTTGAGCCAGTCGGAGTATTCTTTGTAAAATGTATCCTTGTTCTTGCCACTCTCTGTCCACATGTGTAACAACTGGTACGAGTATGATGATACAAGACTCTTTAAATACTCGCGCGATTCAAGCGCTCTGCTTGGTTTTAGTTTTGAGGCGAGAAAGTTAAACAGTTTTTGATCCTGCTCAAACCCTGATAATTCCTGATGTTTGAGCCATTCTCGATAGTATTCCCTTCTGGAGACTGATGTGTATGCCCCTGGAACATCATTTTTTTATATTCTGGTATATATATAACATAATCAGTTTATGTAGACCATCCACCATCACCGTCCATGGAAAAACCATAAAAAAACTAGTATATTATACTAATTTTTTTATGGCTTTTCAAGATGGCTTGATGCATTCAACATTATTATTAAAAAATAAAACCAGCCAAGTGCGAGTCGGACTCGCGGGTTCCGTACCATTATCCGTAAAAACGGCAAATCAAACATCTGGGAATATTTCAACTGTCTAACTATCACGGTTCATGAGATACAGCCTGATGACAGATGGACAGACGGACAGCGGAGCTTGGTTGTGAAATCTTTACTATTATACACTAGCCAAACTCGATGTAGAATGTTTGTAAACAAACCGCCCATACTTAACCTTAAATTCACTATGTTGCCGCGTCTTGAGAAGCCTGCATGGTTCTCTGAGCAACAACACATAACTCGAGTAAAGCTTTTCTCGACGTAGAAAACGGAAAAAACACTAGTTCGTTTCCTGCCTGCATTTGACGACGTAGAGTCGATCGAATGTTGAAGACCACTGATGAACGCGTCTTTTCATACGCAATTTACATAAACACAACATACCACAAATAAAGAAGTGGCAGAAGCTAGATATGTATAAAGATAACTCAATAACTTATGTATTTAGTGGAAATAAAAACTTTCAATACCTGGTTTTGGAATTTCAGTTGAGTTTAGAACTTTCAGCTGCTGCAGTATATCCTTGGGGTTAAAAGTTCTTTTTCTATCACTCCGATTTAATTTTACTGACTTCTTAATTAAATCTTGCTCAGATATAGACCTGGCTTCATACAGTTTACCATCAATATTTTTGTTAGGAGTTGTATTGTTTGAGTTATGTCCATGTTGTGTATCTCCACTTGAGTTTAAAGTCTCATTTTCACCGTCGCTTTGATCAGATATAGAAGTATGGTCATCATCACTTTCTTTCTCACCGTGTAGCATCTCAGTATTTTCATTCTCTAACAGAAGAGACTTTTTACCCCTCTGCAAAACAGTAGGAAGCCAAACTACTTCTGTACTAACATTTTCAGAAGTAGCTGTTCTGAGTTCAATTTCTTTTCTAGAAATTTGATTATTTGAATAAACAAGTGGTTGGTTTCCACTGTCAGATGGTTTTGTTGGGGGAACTCTGAATAATCGGACCTTAGACATATCAATGGTTGTTTTTTTTTTCTCCGAGTCAGCAGTGTTGCCTGTAAAGTAACAAAATTTATTTATTTATAATAAAATCACCAATAAAAGAGAAACAATTTACAAAGCTGACAAATGGATCATAGGTGAAATTGTGTCCTCGCAGTAACAGGCGGCCACATCTGAAGCAGAATATAGTTGAGTTGGTAAGGCACAAAACACAAAAGGTACTCTTGTAGTTACTGTCACAAAATAGCTCAGTCGGAAAACCGAAAAAAAAAGTTTCAAAGCTTGTGTCAAGCTTATTTCCTGGCAGAACAGTGTACGAACGTGTGTGTGTGAACAATTATGTATCTATGTAGTATATTTTAGTTATTTAAGCACCTATGCATGTAAACATAGTTAGGTATTTATAATATTTACCTAATTGTTCCTGTTTTTTGGTATTTAGAATGTTATTTCAATATTTATGATTACCTTTGGTACACCTGCCTTTCTTAAATTCACATAATTCTTTTCATCCAAAGGTTGCCTAGAAGAGAACACTTCAAAGCGATAAGGCCGGCCATTGTACTTGTTTCTCACATTATGTATTGTTACAAGATTCAACCAGTTCATGCTGAGATAGAGACCGTCCTGGGGACGGCCCCGGGATACTATTAACCTCGCCTGTCAAATGTCATTGAGATCTCTTCAGCCGTTTAGGTGTGAAAAGGTAACAGACTTTATAATATTAGTATGGATTTTATGAAGCAGTTGGATAGGTTGTTTATATTATTGGTACGTCCTACAGTGCTGACAACGGAACACAAACAGTTCAGACTAGAAATAGAATACCTGAAACCTAAATACCTGTACACTTACAGATGGGTATACCTACTTAATAGGCACTTGTAGTGGTACTCGTTCCGTCGTCTTATCGTTTTGGTTTTTACCAAACAACAATACAATTACAATACAATTTACAATACTACTTACTGCAATCAATTGACTTGTTAGGCTCTGTCTTTGGGGGCGCTAGTATAAAGATTGATCTCTTATTTGCGACACCCATCATAACTTTTCCAGGATATGTCTTCGCTTTTGATGGTATGACGTAGATTTTTTTCAACCTGGAGCGATCAACAATGGAAGACATGATGTTTGTCCTTTAGCGTCTGCAGTTTTTGTTTATTTAGTAGGCTAAATTTCGAGAATTTTTTAAGCTCACTCAATGCACTGCAAGAAAAGAAAAATAGGAAAAATACAGATGAAGGAAAACAAACCAAACAAAGGTCAAACACTTTTTACTTCAACTTCTTGGATTATGCCTCTGTCTGATTGGGTGGTGGTGGCAATGAAAAAAGAGATCCCGAGCTAGCTAAGCTAAATAAAGAAATAATTTATTTAGCTTAGCTACAGCCAAATAAATCATAATTTATACAATAATATAAGCTAAGCGTGCGAAAGATCCTTGGAAAAAGAATTGGGTTTTGAAAAGAAGCAAAAAGAACTCAAATACTCCAATGAGGGGTTTTCGTTTCGTATTAAAAAAAAAAAAGCTAGTTCTAAATATCTCGATAGATGGCAGTGTGTCAACTGGCGATTAGGGTATGTCTATGTCAAATGAAGGAAAAACACACTTTTTCTGAGTGTTGCCATTTACGCATTTTTTTAATGCTAAAACTGGCAGATTTTGTGATCGGTTCACCTTCTAACATCAAACCGATGACGGGGACATAATTAAGTCCCGTCCCCGTCAGTTATGGTACGTAAAAATCGTAAAAAACGGGGACATAAGTCCCAATTAAAAATATTTTGGTTTTGAGCTTTATTTTGTTCAAATGAAGAACTCTTTTAATCAGATGTATTTTTGAATGACGATGACGAGAATGAGATGAGATGAGATGTATTATTACTGAATAACGAGTCACACAATCACAAAAAATCTCCGCCATCTTAGTACAACATGTCGTCCCAAACAGCTGCGCAAGGTCAGTAACCCGAGCCGGCGCGACGACACTCGAGTTTCGTCTCAAGGCGTGAATGATTTGTTGTTTTTATAAAGTTTTGAAAAAAGAATCGAATAGATCTGTGAAGGTTACACCTAAAAATGTCGTGTTTACCTGTAAGTAGGTAAGTAACTTGCATATCAGAAAAGGACCTATTTCAGTTTTTAATACCTAAGTAAATGAAAAAATATGTAGGTAGGTATGTTGTTGGTAAACCTTTATTACCTATATAAATAAATGAAGGCGTCACAAACACACTATACATTTTATACATTATTTATGCCTAGTGATATTAGTTTTAAAGGTGATTACTGTTCCTATTTTCAGCTTGCAATATATCATTTTGCAGTTTTCCGGATATTTTACGAAACATCTTTTAGTCATATATTTCGGACAAAATTTAAGTTCGGTTTGGAGTTTTTTAATTTTGACTGTGGCAACACTACATTCGTTTCCTATTTTTGAGAAACCAAAATAAATTCAAGATTTTCTTCAAGTTTTTAGTGGTTTCCCGTCCTTCGTCAGTTCTGGAATCGAATGTTCTTTCTCTGGCTGCGCCGCCGCCGCGCCGCCGGTTTTTGCTGTTGGTGAAGTTATATTCTACCCGATAAAGTTATCTTGCTGTGTTCGAGTTATTGTTAATAACTGGTTGTGTTTGTGCTGATATGATAAAGAGCCTGACTCTGAGCCTATGAAAAACTGATGGTAATGAATGTGTACAAGCAGACGTACAAGAATTGGCTTAAAGGTGAATATTGGTAGCGTGTGTCAACAAAACAGCCGAGCTCTTGGGAATATCGCAAAGAAGTGGTTATAAAAGAACACAAATCTACAGGAAGAATTTCTTCGCCCAAAAAAAGGTCGGAAAACCAATTTTAACAAAGTATTGACAATTTCACGTATTCTGCTATATGAAGAATCGTCCATTCGTTTTTTCGCTGAAATGAATTATCTGCTCTAACAAAGGTAAGAATTGAGTTAAGTATCTACCTACCTCATTTCAAAGAGAAGTCTATTTAGTTATTAGTGTCTTTATTTAAAAAAAGTAAAAGGATAAAAAGCAGCCTATGTGTTATTCCGGACTATAATCTATCGCTATGCCAAATTTCATACAGATCTATTCATATGAGTAGAGAGTAACGTACATCCATCCATCAATCCAAACCTTCACCATTATAATATCAGTGGGATAAAAAGTACTTTGTGTTTGCGCTGCTGTAAGCCACTGCACATTAACATAATGTCAGGATTTGATTTAACGTTTTAGAGCTTCTCAAATTAGTGGTTAACCAAGCACACCTACTGCATCTGAAAAATGACTTGTATCACTCAGGCATTATAGCTTCCTGTGATCTGCATGTAAAATATTTGCTATTTTGTTGCAGGCCATACAGTAATAAAAACAAGGGTGGATACCGAGGTGTCATCGAAATAAGCTTTCTTGGAACGCTTAACAACAGGCTTGAATACTCCAACGGGAAAAGGACAATAATTGATATTCAGCTGTAATTATAGGCAACGAAGAAATAAAAAACAAGAAATGTATTTGTTTATATTTATTTCTGATGTCAAATAAATAATGCCTTTGTAGGACTAAGGTATTAGTATTTAGGCAGTGAAAACTAATACCTATAATGTACCTATGAATAAACCTTCTTTTAAAAGTACTTCTCTATTAAAAAAAATGCACTTATTTGTTTGTTTTATTTACTCTCTGAAAGGCACAACCAAATGTTGCTTTGCTTTGTTGTTAGGTACAAGCATAGTGAAGGGTGGTGCGTGAGCCTAGTATTATTATGACTCTCAGAAAAGACCACCAGCAGCGCAGCGTTTAAAGCTCTGGACGCTTAACTAGCGTGTGAGATTGAGCCTTGTGAGATGAATGGATTTAGTAAAATAAGTACCTATAGCTTTCTTCAAGAAAATTTCCTGCTCAAGCAAAGCAGAGGGCAAGAACGAATGATCCATAAAAATTCAAGGGTTTGCTTCACTGTCTTGTCACTTTCATAGTGACATTTCTTTGTTTATTTGCAGCATTTGAAAAATCAATTTTGTTTGCCAGTTTTTTCATTGTTTAGACATAAACAATGAAAAAACTGGCACGATGGTTGTGACTGAGAAACATTCATTCTATCTGATTTCTTCTCATGCTACAAGCATATTTTTACCTCTCTCTGGTGTGAATGAGATGGGTATATGCTAGTGCATATACCCATCTCATTCACACCGGTAGAAGGTACTAGAGGTAGTCCTCTAGTACCTTGTTCTTTTAAGCGATCGACCGATTATCATTTTGACATTTTCTTTCATGTGACATTAACATACCATAGTGCCTTGTTCCTCTAAGTAGGAACCCAGTTGAAGCCCTGCCATCTACCGAGATACATGGAACTAATTTTTTTCTTTTTAAAAATGTAAAACGAAAACCTCTCATTAATCCTCGCCCCAAGTTAATCGAAAACGATACCTACCCTTATATTTTTTTGTGGGAAAAGGATATTTACGAAATCAGCGTTGGGGGTCACAATATTATAGTCAAACATTAAAAATGTAAAATTTATTCTGTCTGTTACCTACCTTTTCACGCATAAACGGCTGACTGAATAATTTATTTAGCTTAACTACAGAATTGGTTCGTAATTCCTACAAATAATGTAGGTAATGCTGGACAATTCCACAACAATATCTACCTAGCCCTAAGCTAATCAAAGTACCAATAGCATAAGCAGTAGGTAGGTAGGTACAAACATAGGTACATGTAACCGTTAAACTTGAGAACTCTCGTTGAATCAAGGTCAAACGCACCCTTTTGAATTTAGGAAGGGTGCAGCTCAGTTGACCTTGTCAAATTGTCCTTTCAACGAAGGGGATTTTTTTGGGATTCAAGGTAGGTAAGTAAAGAACCAGTTTATTGTTTGTTTGAAAGAAACGAAATCAAATCGCACATGTTTAACACCAGACTTGATGATTACAGGATTAAGGCGACACATCGACTCAAACTAGCGCCGCCACCTATTTTATTTTATTATTACTTTGAACCTACGAGCAGTGCTCGTAGCGTTGAACAAAGGAAATTTCAAAAATCTAAACCAGTTTGTGATACCAATTAGGTAAGTACCTAGATATCTTTTTTTTAATGCCTCTGTAATAGTTTTATTCTATTTAGCTTAGGCAGACAATCTAAGTTGCTCTTGGTGGCCACCAATAGTACCAATGTACCCCCGAATGGTGTAGCGAGGGAGGATGACAAGAGTGAGTTATAATGGGTGGTTTTGTCCCGCGTGAAAAACGATACTATTCACTTCGAGGGTGTTAAAATAGAACAGTTAAAACTTACCTTCAGTAGGTAAATATTCCACGCCGATTTCACTTCTCTACTTCACGAATTTGTCGTTAGTCTTTAAATACCTACCATATTTCACGTGATTTCGACCGCAACAGTTAGAATCATATTGATTATTTCTTTGCCATTATGTCCCACTTGCAAAATTCTTATTAAATAAATTTTCGTTTGATGATCATTTTGAATCAAATAAGCCAAGTTCATCTTCAGTTAAATTTATAGTAAACAAACTTTCCAGAGATTTCGCGCTAATTGATACCAACTTTTTTGTGTCTTCATTACGCGCAACACAAAGTCACGATGCCGGGTCCTTTCCTTAAAGATACTATGCCAAAATGCACTGACGGTCCAAAGGAAAACCGACAAAATGTGCAACCGTCAAAACTTTCCAAAAAGGCCAAAAAGAATATTTTCATTGCAATTGGCAATTGGCAATTTTCAAAACTAAATTCAAATGTGTATTAATGTTAAATTCAATATGTTCTTTGCATAGAGTTATTATAGTACTAGCGTTCTTTGTAGTAGTAGTCTTTATATAAGAGGACGAATATCCTGTACCTACTGGCTGATGATTTCAAACAAAAATTAGGTAGGTACTTAATTAAAAACGAACTTTAAAAAATTACTTAGACCTTAAAAACGAACTTTACATCCGCTTAGCTACGCTACGATTTGCGAAAGACTGCTGGCAGATGCTGGATGCGGCAAGCTCACACGGCCTATGTACCTACAGCAGTGGACTAATATAGGCTGATGATGATGATGAAGCTACGCTTTATTGACACACTTTTTGAGCAAGAGAAGTGAAAAATCTCTTGTTTAAAAAGTGTGTCAGTGCCGCCTCAGTGTGTGCCGGAGTACCTACCGCCTTAAATGAATTCACCGTCGTCGCCTAAAACGAAATGCCATCTTAAAATCATAAGTTTATAATAAGACTGTAATTATTTGGCATGTTTTAAAAACTATACTACAAGTAGGTATAGTTATAATACACCGACTTCAAATTCTTAAATAGAGAAAATGGGTTTGGAAGGAACACTTCGATGGCACGATCAAATTTGTCAAGTGGCAATACTTACTTAAAATTAGAATCTAATTAGGTAATTTAGTTTAATGAGATCAATTATTGATAGAAAACACATGGATGAAACGACGAATGAAAAGTCCTTTTATATACGCCCGTTAAACCATTCATTTAAGTCGTTTTCATGGTTTCAAATGTTTACCATTGGGTAACCATTTGAAGCCATACCATACCAACCAAATGTGAGATTCTCTCATTGATTGAAACGCCTTGTTTGTGTTACATGTACGTATATTAGGAAAATTTACTGCTTCTTTCTTACATTTCTCTTCATAAATTGTATGTATTTTTCTCTTATCTCAATGAAAGTTCTAATTTTTACAAAGTACTTACTTGGTGGTCTCTGCTTTTCACAACGGCAACGTGGCGGCTTCACTTACCAATGGTTACCCAATGGTAACCATTTGAAACCATTTCATTTCATTGGAAAGCATTCAAACCAATGGTTGTGAAAATTATCGTGTGATGATATTTGAGATACCTACGTTTTACAGCGCACATCAATTCCTTGAGGATTAATAACCCATAAAGGTACAACAAAGAAAGAAACATCAAAATCTATTGTGAATTAGGTATGTGCGGTAGGTACACCTCAGCGTTGTCATGTCGTCATCATTATCAGCGTATTTTAGTCACATAGACCATACGACATAGACCTCGCCTAATGAGCGCCATAGCGCCCTGTCTTCAGCTTGACGGATCCAGGATCTGCCTGCAGTCATTTTCAGGTCGTCATCCCACCTGGACGGAGGGCGTCCTACATTTACCGAGTCGTTCGTGGTCTCCTCTCAAGAACATGTTTACCCCAGCAGTTGTCGGTTCTGCACGAGATATGGCCTGACTTTGATACTCTGTCGGATGTTTTCGTTACGAATCCTATGCTTCAGAGAAACTCCGAGCATAGCTCTTTCTCTTTCCATAGAATACTCAATAACTTTGAACTGGTGGACCAGCCCTACTATGAGTGTCCATGTTTCAGCTCCGTAGGTTATGATTAGGACTTATGACGGGTAAGACGCACTGATTGAAAACGGTCGTTTTCGAGCTTTATGGTGTGGATGACGAGAAGACTTGGCGTAGTTTCCAAAACGCTACCCAGCATAACTGAATGAATCCTCCTTTTGGCCTCCTTCTCGAAATAGTTTTTACCTAACTGCAGAGTCTGTCTGAGGTAAGTGTATTCAGAAACGATTTCGAGAAGGTGACCATGGGTGGGTAGGTAAATTAAATAAACCGTTAAGTACACGTGTCTTTGATGACCTTGGTCTCCTGGATCAAATGAACCTTGGAATGAGGGGAGCCATTGTGACCATAACGAGTTCAAAAGAATGAAATAAAGAAAAGACCGGATACAGTCCCCTAGCAAGCAGATCGGCCAACCAACGATAATTTCCTATTGAAATTTAAATATTGTGAAGGATATTAAGAAAACCGTAGTTTGTGTTGCTATGTTGCTCTTGCCTGTGTGATAGTTAAAAAAAAATGAAATCATTTATTCAGAACATTTTACATTATGGATCATTGATGCTTATTGAAACGATGACACTACCGAAGCTTAAAAAACTGTGTGGTAGTGCCAACGCCCAACTTTTTCTTTTCAATTACTTTAATACAGACAAAAATGTCCAAAGACAAAGTTACAGGTTTGTGATGATAGGCTGAACCTGCAGTTCACGTATTGTCACTAATTTACCAATGACCCTGTATAGATAGTTCTAATAACTCTTTTTTGAAGAATGAAAATGCCTTCTGCATTAACCGCGGTACCCCACAGTAGTATGCCGTACGACATAGCGCTGTGAAAATAGCTGAAGTAAACGAGGCGCGCTATGGTAACATCCGTCAGTTCTCGTAATCTGCGTATTGCATAAGCAGCTGAGCTAAGTTTGTTGACAAACTGGGCTCTACCTGAAAATCCTGGGCTCTACCTGAAAACCAGCGTAGCATTGGGCTTAGCCAAATGCTACACATGCTGAGGTGAGGACCCTATTTTACCCTATTTTTATTAATATTATTTTTATTAGTTTTTCTTGTTCTTTGTATAGTTTTAACTTTAATACCTACCTAGTATGTAAGTCTGTTTGTACTTTTGGGTAAAAATAAATATTTTTCTTTTTCTTCTTCTATTTACCAATGTGGGGTCCCCACTGCAGTCCCTCATCAACGCATAGTCCTAGAAACTTAGTATCAGATATTAATTCGAGTTCCTTATTTTCTATGCAAATGTTCAGAGCCTTAGTGCCTACAAAGGGCGAATTTTATGCATTTAGTGTTTTGAGTTTGAGTTTTTTTTAATAACAGGTTGTTTGCACTAAACCAATCATGTATACCTACTTTAAAAACTCGTGCAAAGTCGCGGGCAGAAGCTTGAAAAGCAATAAGTAGACCTAACCTAACCTAATTCCATATTTTGTATGTTAGTTGTCGATATTTTTTTATTGATAATTTTCAAGCTAGAAATTTTCCAGATCATGTGACACCGTCTCTTTATCATCAAATGTAATGTGGCCCACAATGAAGTAGTATGCCTGCTTACCCAGAAGAAACCTCTGCGAATAATCCCCGTAGGTACCTACCTACAGTCAGCAACAAAAGTATTTTAACAGTTGCAGTTTTGCAAAGCTTTCTTAAATCCGAAACAAATGTGAAAATAACATTTCAGTTCGCTCACAATTATGGTGTATAGCTGCACTTTAAGTTTTTTCATAATAATAATTTAAGAGACCCCTTAAAGTTCCGCGGTTATTACAGTTTTAAAAATATGAAACGAGAAGCGAGTCGTTGCTTACTGGACATACACAGGTGGGCCTACCTTGCCTATTCTTTTATTCGTATCTGCCTTACAGTAAGAAGTACTTATGCCAGTACTCGCATATCAAGTAAAGAATCACGGCACAGCTGCAAAGGAAACCTTTAAATTGGCCACCTGCTCACTCACACACGAGCGGTTGAAAGGAGTTTGTCTTCGGATGCCATGATACCTGTGTGTAAAGCGCGGGAGTTTTGGGGTGGGTTCCTTTTGGAATTTTATTTTATCAGGGGCCCCGTAGTGACCCTGCCAATTCGAGTAGACGGCAGTCCCGCCGCGACCCTGGACCCTTTTCTCGAATTTTTTATATGTAATAAAATAGCGGTCCGCCCTGGCTTCGCACGGGTATATTCCACAGCCTATGTTACTCAGTGATAATGTAGCTTTCTAACGGCAAAATAATTTTTGAAATCGGTCCAGTGGTTTTTAAGTTTATTCGTTAGTACATATAAAAATACAAATCTTTCCTTTTTATAATATTAGTGTAGATAATGCTGGACAATCCACACAGCATCATCTGGCCCCAAGCTAAGCAGAGCTTGTGTTATGGGTACTAGATAACTGATGTACCGACATAATACAATACAATACATAGATACTTTTTTTATCATACATACAAAACATCCAGAACAACCGGAACAAATATTTGCAGATCGTACAAACATTTGTCCCAAGGCGGGAATCGAACTCGCAAGCTCCTGCGTCGCGGACCATCTCGCCCGCAGCGTCAAATCATCATCGGTCGAATTTAGTCGGTTTGGTAAAGGTTTGTCTTCTCTACCCAATTTTTCTACTTAGCGCACTGTCCAAGACATATAGTTTCCCAATACAATATCCATACATACGGAACCTGAAGGCTCCCAAGGGTAATTCACACTCTTTTTTTTGCTTTCGATCGAATAACTTATACAGACATTTACAGAGGATTGATATACCTACCATAGATAGAATACGATAAACATTTTTACTAATTACATAGAAAATACCCAGAAAACCCGGAAAAATTTTTGCAGATCGTGCAACGGGATTGCGGGTTCGATTCCCTTCTCTCCTTCGTCGCCGCCGCCGCCGGTGGACTTTCGCCCTTCGGTCGTCAATTAAAGGACACCGAACATGATTTCTGAGTGAAGGTTAAAATATGCAAATTAAATGACAATAATTAATTTAAAAGTTGTTAATAATACTAGTTTAAATACTGTGTCTGGTCTGGCCAGGTTTCAGGAAGGTGTGTGGTGCCGTGTGCCCATGATTTAATAATAATAATAATAAAATCTTTTATTTTAGACTAAACACAATTATTGAATACATGAAATCTCACTAATATTATAAACGTGAAAGTTTAGATGGATGGATGGATAGATAGATGGATGGATGTTTTTTTCCTTTATCACGCCAGAACGGCAAAACGGATCTGGATGAAATTTGGCACAGAGATAGATTATAGTCTGGAATAGGACATAGGCTACTTTTTATCCCGAAATTCCTACGGGAACGGGAACTACGCGGGTGAAACCGCGAGGTGCTGCTAGTAGTCCATATTGAGAAAAAATTACATTTATAAGCGTTCACTAAACTAACATCTAGAACTAACTTAAAACACATATTAAAAAGATCAAGAGAACCTTACATGCTCTCTGGTCTAACATTCCATAAAATGACAATCTGTGTCCAGTCTTTCCGCTATCAGACACAGGTAGCTGTTGGGGCTGTCACGCACCCTGCGCATCAGGGACGCAGATCTTTTGCGCATTATTGCCGCGAACCCGTCTACCCGAGTGTCGGATTTGCCTATATTATCCATTTATTTTCTACTAGCGGTTCGCCCCGGCTTCGCACGGGTATATTCTATCGCCTATGTTCATCAGGGATCATGTAGGATTCTAATGGTGAAAGAATTTTTCTAATCCGTCCTGTAGTTTCGGAGCCTATTCAATTCAAACAAACAAACAAATCTTTCCTCTTTATAATATTAGAGTACCTAATACCTCTAGATCAATAGTCGTAAAAATTTCAGTAGGTACCTTGTTAAGATTTGTTTAATAATTCTTTATTGCACACAATTACACAAAAAGTATACAAATGGTGGGCATAATGCCGTTGGCATTTTCTGCCTGCCAACCACATAGGGTCAACATCAACAAAAGGCGTGCTTCAAACATAGTACCTACCTGGGTATGATTAAAATTAAGTCTAAATTAACAGAAGAAAACATAAAAATATAAAAAGACTAACACAACACTAAAGACTGTATTTGAGGTTGGAATGTTGGTTTATTTTTATGGAACCCTAAAATTCTGAATGTTGTGTGTGTGTTCTATGAAATTTTATGTAGGTTATGTAGGTACCTTAACTATTTTTTTTTTGCAAATACCTACGGGGTAGTTGAGCATCACCCCGTATTTGCAGCTTTTGGCTATGAAGTTATGAACCAATCACCTTGTACCAGAATGAATATTTTTTTAATAAAATATAACGTTGATCCAGTAAACACATTGTTTATCCCTGAACGAACAAACACAAATTTCGCATAAAAAAGATTTTAATTGAAATGCTCTAAATTATCAGCGATAACACCACATTATTTTTTACGAATTACATAGCCAGATTAAGACAGTACGTAATTGTTTACTTTTTCTATTTCATTCATATAATCTCACTAATATTATAAACGTGAAAGTTTAGATGGATGGATGGATGGATAGATAGATGGATGGATGTTTGTTCCTTTATCACGCCAGAACGGCTGAACGGATCTGAATGAAATTTGGCACAGAGATAGATTAAAGTCTGGAATAGGACATAGGCTACTTTTTATCCCGGAATTCCCGCGGGAACGGGAACTACGCGGGTGAAACCGCGAGGCGCTGCTAGTATTGAATAATGCAAAAACTTGATTTTTGCACCTAACGTCGCCGCCGCCGCCGCCGCCGTAGTGATGAACGAGTGCGTCAACTCAAGAAAGTGGTAGGTATAATCTGTGAAAAAGGTGCGTGCGAAGCTCTGAGGTGCGAAGGAAGCCGCCGGCAAAAGATTGTAGACAAAATAAATGAACACGATTTTTGTAGAATAAGTACCTAAATCATAAAATGGAAAAGGTCGACTTACTTACAATTGTTGTTAAAATTACCTCCTGGATGGATCTTACAATGAGGCAAAATTTACCTGCGATTGAAAAGCTTGTACTACCTACTAAAAAAACCCCTCGCATTGTTTGGGCTTCCGGGGAGATGGTGCTCGAAATTATGGTTAGACTTAGAAGCATCGAGGTATAGAAATCTATAATCTTTTCTCAAGGTTATATTGAGGATAGTTGTGCCTTGAGAACAGAAGGTTATTGCACGTCATTCTCTCTCAAATCTTTTTGCATATGTAACGATAAACGGTCAAACATGTTGTTCCCTTGTTCCACAGAATGTATTTACATTTTAGGTACCTATATCACATGCTGTGATAATAAAAAATCTTTTTTATTTTGTAAAATTTTAACTTGTTAGATAATTATAAATAATGTGTCTTAATTTTAAGTAACTAATGTAATTGGTTTTATAAATCGTGTTAGTTACTATATTTAATAAACAACAATAAACAACTATCTTTATCTTCTGGTAGGTATACTTAGCTTAGGTATTTATACCGATTTATGGTGGCTATGGTAGGTAGTAGGTACAGGTACTCATACTGTTTATTTTATATTCCATGGGTGAGAGTAGGTAGGTACAGTTATGTTTGTGTAACACTTTAATTGCGAGCCTTGTGTCACAGTGTAGATTTAATGGACACGCAACGCAGTAACCTTCTGCGTGTGTATTTTCTCTACAACTAACGTAAAAATACCTACTCCAGTCTAATTCGATGTGCAATGTTTGAAAACAAACCGCCCATATTTAACCTAAATTCACCGTGTTGCCATGCCACGTCTTTTTTTACGACGTTACTAAGTAATGTCGTAATGTAATCGAAGGATCTCTAATCGACATGTTTTGTCGATCCTACTTTCAATAAATATTGCTTACAATTATATCTGAAAGTCGACGCCAAGCAAGTGAGTTTTAGTTTTTTGTGTCGTTTTTTGTTTACAAACATTTCATATCGTTTTTGGCTAGTATTTGGGTAATAATCGGGTAATTTCGGCCAATTCACCGGGAGCTAGGTAATAATGATACATTCTCCATCCCAAATCTCGATAAAGTTAAAAAATGATCGATTGTGAGCACCTCGAAAGCTATTTGATCATAATAATTTCTGACTGAACTTTCCCAAAGAAAATTGGTTGTTGTTGTATCTTGCTTTCGTAGAAATTATTCTAAACTTATCTGTGTTCATTTTAATTAAACTACATAAACAAAGCTTACACATTTGCGCCCCTTGGGGTCCAGACCCTAGGTCCGTGGGGTACCGAGGCTCTCCGGGTTTTCAAAAAATTATCTGAGCGTCTGGTCGAAGCGGGGCGTGACCCGAGAGCTGGTGAGTATCTGGCGCAGCGCATCAGCATTACCATACAGCGGGGCAATGCAGCTAGCGTCTTGGGCACGCTTCCGACTGGTATTGATATGGATCAATTGAGCTACCTGTAGATTGTTTGCAACAGTCTGCAGTGAGCTCAATAGTTTCAATTTTAAATACTAGTTTTAATTTAATTCTATTATTTGATTGTAATTTTCTTTGTTAATTCATAATAAGTAAATTCGGTTCTAGAAACCTAGATTTTGTTAACAAAAGGGTTAAGTACAATTCAAACCAAAATAAATATTGGTAGAAAATATTTTTCGGCACTTTGGTATGTATCATCTCGATTCTTGGTCGGTTGTTTTTTATTTTTCAAAAATACTATACTTTGTTTCACACTTTACCTACTGCAGCAGATTCCTGTGGCTGAACCGTTTGTCGTCAAACTTTGATATCTGACCCCGAGTGAAGTGGCAGATACGGGGAATTGAAATAAACAAAGCTATTGAACCACGCTTTGTTTCGTCAACTTCAGCAAGAGCTGAACTTGATCGCGTTCAAAATTGGAGATTAGTTCAAGAGGTTTATTTTATTTACGATAAGACTCCTTTCATTTAAAGAAAAAACACATAACTATGTTGTGCTTGTGTGATACCCGAATCAATGCTTTGTATTTATATGAAGCTCTTGTCAAGCTTTGAACGTTGCCGAACAGAGTTTTTTAAACTTACGCGATTAATCATGTTTTTTTTGTATAATAATGTACTTAACATGTTTCATAATAATAATAATAGATATAATAATCGTCTAGTTAAACCTATCTTAGGATTAAAGATACTATGAACCAAAAATATGTAATCTTTCTTTCAATAAATAATATCTATCTATCTAATTAAGATGAAATTAAGGTCAAGATCAATGGCCACATTGATCACGCCAAGACCGGTGTCGCGAGGCTGAAGCTGGTGCAGCATCTGGTTCAGCTCCTCCAGTGACTCCGCCATTAAAACTACGTCATCACACGTCAGCGAATCGCAGGTGTGAAATGTAATCGCCATTTATGTTGATGCCCCTACCTTTCCAGGCACATCTTCCAACGCGCTTGTGAACAGTTTCGGATATATAACATCCCCCTGTCTCACTCCTCTGCGCTCGCCCTCCTACAGCTATACAGCTATGTAGGCTTCTCTGTAAATCTACGTAATATAAATTTTTGTCCACGCTACCCTAAGTAAGGTAAGCAGGTAGAGCTATTTAGCATTATTCGCCTATGTATCTATTTTTCCATCCCAAGGTTGCCTGGGAGAAATCGCTCTCAGCGATAAGGCCGTCTTTTGTACTGTATATGTTTTACTTAGATATTAGATTATTTATTCATGTTTTTTTCGTACAATAAAGTGTTCATTCATTTAATGTTTATTGAATAAACATTATTGCATTAAAGTTGTGCATAGGCGAGCATTATTATATTCTTTTTAATTTATTCTACCATGGTCACAAAATAAGGCAGAATGCACAATATAAACTGTGTGTGATGGCCACTGTGGCAGAACTGCGAGGCTAGGGACAGACCGGTCCCATCCAGGGCGACCGTTAGCTGCGGCCCACGTAGCTCCGAACAGTGGGTTTGATTCCCGACCGATACAATTCAGGGAAAATTACTAATGTTTCAATTACTCAAGATTGTTCTTGTAAGAAAAAAAGAGAGTGCGGCCCTGTGATGGAGTATTACTAAAATGCATTTTCTACCGTAAATCAAAGCAAAATTGAAAAATTGTTACACCTAAAAGATAAGTATAGAACAGGTTATGCGAATCGCTCAAAATAGCTATCAACCAACTTTATAAAACGACATAAATCAAATAAATAAAATCCATCATGTTGGTACCTGTAGTCCGCAGCTGCCCCGACAGATGGCCGGCAGACTTTAGTCTGTGCCTACTCGTATGGTGTGGTGCATCTGGGATTTGTAATTATACTGTGGAAAATTGAAGATCGTTCCAAATTCGAATTTGAATGGCTTGAACAAAAACGCGGGAATGAATTTTAAATTTCACTGATTTTTAAGAAGTATTTAAATAATTATTAGGCCACAAAGTAACAAGAAATTACAGAAGTGGCTACTTACAGATTAAATAATGTCACTTTTTCATTCCGTTTATAATACAATACAAAAGACATAAGTCTCTTGAAAATATTACCTGTAGATGTTTTATGTAGGTAGATAGTATGTATACTTATTTTAATTCAGCCAGGGTAATTTTAAAACTACCAACTAATAAGTAGTCTTACTACGCATTTTAATCAATATAATTAATTGACATTACGAATAAAAAATAAAAATACGAGTTCTCTATACAAAAGACATCAACGCGCTTCTTTTCATCTTATCGATTTAGGTAAAATTTAGGGAAAACGACGTTTTTTTTCTCTAGAAATGAAAAAAGTTTGGTTAAAAATCATTCGATGCATATAATGGCCTATAAAGTTAAAAAAAAATTGTAATAATTGGTCAGGTGGTATTTATATTATTCAAAAATAACATTACCTACTACGACTTGATCGGCCATAAACCGATAAGCGAAGGCTTGGAAAAAATTTGGTAGTTATTAGGTTTTCATATCTCTTTTATTATTTATGATCAAACACTCTTAAACTTTTAACTAAATTCTTTTCCGTTTGAGATTTTTTGAGGACATAAAAAGGGAAATCAAGTAGATAGTTAAGACAGCACTTTTCTCGAATTATGTAGTATAAAATTTGATGCGCATGCAAAAGGACCTTCTGTATGGTTCCTTCTACAATAAACTGCCAGAATCACTCGGTAAACTACCACTTACACTGTTTCGGAAAAAATCAAAAGCCACTGTGGAAGGTTAATAGAACTATAAATTAAATGTTTTCATGACGGACACTTTTTTTAGCTAATAGTAAATGATATAAATATCTCCAGTTGCTCAACAAACTAGCATTGCCATTCAATGTGGCAATGCTGCCAGCATTCTGGTCACTCTGCCTTCTGGTGCGGCTTAGATTTTTAGGAAATTGATTTAAGTGTGAATATGAGTTGTAATTATTTTATTCCGTTATTGTAATTTTATTTCATTCATACACTAATTAAATAAATGCTTTAGATTTTTTTCCAGTTTTTATTTTATTTTATTTGAATTTTCAATATATTAAATCAATTTTATTTTGTTTCAATTTTCAATACCTAACTAGTTCTAATTTGTTTCTATTATTTGATGGTAATTTTCTTTGTTAAAAAGTTCAATATTCACTTTACTTTTTTATAATAAACTGTTCGTTACCAATTTGATTTATTTAGTATACATTCTAATTAAATTATAATTATTGTACCGAGATTTTGCACGCCGCAACGAAAAAAATAGTTGGTATATTGTGTCATTTTTAAACATGAACCACCTAACTATATAGTACCTTATTTAAGTTTATGTATTTAATTTTACTTTAATTTACTCTAAGTAATATAGTTGAGATAGAGCTAGCTAGCGGATTGGGTATTCTTTCTAATCTAGGTAGGTACCTTCTTTTAGTTAGACATTTCGGCTATTGAAAATGCCGAGAAATTTTCAATAGTGATGTGTGTGTTTAAGTTGTAAAGAACGCCTCTGAACAAAAAGAGTAATATAATTTTTTTCAAACCCCAATATTAGGTAAATTATACTTTCCTCAAATATTAGCCCAGTTATCTATCAGATATAACTTATTGGTTATTGAATCTATAAATATTTATTCAATCCAGATGTGACAAGGCAGGATGACCAAGGTTTTTTTTTTTTCCAAGGCGCGCGGGGGTGAAAAACAGCAGATGCAACCTACAGCTGGCGCGCGCGTGCGCTGGCATTATGTCGTCCCCACCTTTGCACCTTTTGTTAGGTGCTTTTGTTTTTTTGTTTCTTAAGTTGGCATGATTGATTCGTGTGTGATTTGAAGATGACGGGAAGATAGATGGAGTTGACTTACCGTAAGGGATTTTGCACTGTGGCGCGTCAAGCCTAATTTTTGTGTTCGGTTCCTATTTTATTTAAAAAATATCTTATTTACAATGAGGTTATACCTTATATATTACATCATTGCTTATTTATAGTTATTTCTTGAATGAAGGGCACTAGTTATAGGTATAAATTTATATTGAAGACATTTCATAGTTACGCAGGTAGGTAGGTAATGTACCATGGAATAAGAATAACATTCAAATAAGTTTACTACAGGGCAAGCTGAAGACAGGGCGCTATGGCGCTCATTGGGGGAGGCCTATGTCCAGCAGTGGACTGATATAGGCTGATGATGATGATGATGATGATGAAGTTTACTACATTACACCTACGTAGTTATAACAGTCATTGTTGTCCTGTTGTTTTATAACTTACTTGCTAACAAGCTCGCACAAGATGCAGAGTCAGAAATAGCGTGGGTGCTTCATTAACTCTAACTGTGCTATGTGAATGTGAACTGCGAGTCGAGTCAGCAGAATACACTAGTCTAAACATCCTGGTTGCGTCAGTACCTAATCACATTCCATCATCAGCAGTTTCATCCCATGAATGGGGCTCGTGTACCTTCTATATAACTACCATAGCAGCGATGCCAGACCTCCTGATTTTCTTAGAGATTTCCTTGTCTAAGATTCTACTGTAGCACGTAGTTTCTTGTCTAGGGTAGAATAGATTAAAAATGGTATTTAGGTGTCGAGTAGAAACTTTTCTTCGATCGGGAAAACGGCGTTCAAAAAGATGAGCGGATGGAAATGTTTTCTAGTCTACCCTAGAGATGAGTCTACCACTGCGAACATGCTGATCAATTTACTCTATTTTTTTACTGATTTTTTAAATAAATATCCTGATATTTGGATCGATGGAGTTCCTGGATCTTGGCGTAGTAGGTATTAGATCGCAAAGTAACGACGATTGCTGACACATTCTGCATTTAACTGAAGAAAACGTTCTGAATTTATTACAAATCTATTGTGCTTATTAAATTCAAGCGCCACTGTGGAAAGATTAATTTTATATAGAAAAGAGCTAGCTACCTTCTATACAATTATGTATAATGAAGAAAAATCTATCTAAAAGCTTCATCATCAGCCTATATCAGTCCACTGCTGGACATAGGCTAATACATCTAAAAGCTTCAGCTTGAAACATTTCATAGAGGAAAAACACGCTCCTGTAACAGCCTTCTACTTTGGAAACATTTTGTTTATAGGTTTCTGCAGGCGGCGTCGCGCACGTTTTACTAGCATTAAAAGGGCCCAAATGATATATTTAAAACCGGCAGTTAATCGGCAGTTCTAATGCCGATTAACTAACTAAATAAACTCCGATTCAAAAACCTGGATGTTTTTTGTAGACAAAGGGGTTACAAGACCCAAGGAATATAGGTGGAAAATATTTAACGACTTTGGTATTATCGAAGCTAAACACAGAAGCTCGAAACAATTTATAGTTTTGAAAGCTTTCATTCATCAATTAATTGATCGGCCGTTCGTTTACAAATTCACATGAAAATATTTTTCGCTGCACATGTGAGGTGTATTATGCGTTGTTGAAGTTTGTGTTTTAGTTTTTAGTGATAAAGCTGTTAGAGTCCTTTTCATGAAAGAAGTCCCGCAGAAATTTGTGGAACAAAAAATTTTACTACGTCAAATTAATTGAATTCATACAAACGCACTGCCGACAGCGATGCGTTTATTCTTTCGTGAAACGGGCTCTACCTTATTGTTTTCTGTCATTTCATTCATCATTCTTTGTTGACATAAAATATCTTGGATTCTAAATCGGAGCATAGGAACCTACACGTATACTAATAATAAAATTAACTATGCAAAATTTCAGCTCAAACCGGTGGTATCTATCCTACCTTTAAAGTTCTGATTGACGCATAACGTGAAGAGGTGACAACAGACATCCATGCTACTCTACACGCGACGTCGGTCGTCGAATGTATGGATGTTCATAATGTTCATCTCTTAATTTATTTATTAATATCTTAAAGACATAGAAAATAATCTTTATCCTTAGATTATTTAAAAATGAAATCTAGAATAATAAACTTGCTTCAGATGACAATGTAAACAGCTTAGGAAGGTAGTAGGTTGATACCTTCCCAGAAATCATTTACAAAACTTTTTGCCACTTTTAGCACAGATTAGGTAACGTTACTTCGCTAGTCAGGTGCAGCGCAAAATCCTTTGTGAAGTACTTACCTACCGATACCGACCTAGCTTTGTTTTGTTCCTTTTGTAAGAAATAATATTGTAGGCTGTAGAAACTTGAATGGAGTGTAGAACAATAGAATAAACGATCTCTGCGAATTTAAATAAAGAACATGGGATCATGTCGGAAAAGTGCCAGAAATGCCAATATTTTTTCTTAGCTTTTTGCTTTTAGCTTTATAGCGTTAGGTACTCGCACTATAAAGCAAAAGCTGCAAAAGTTGCTTTATAGTGCGGGTTATTAAAAAGTTTTCGTAGAATATTTTATCTACCGCCTTTTGAATTTAGGTACTCCCTTTTTTGTACCGCAAAAAGTAAGGGTGCTAGCCACCAAAAATATCACTTTTAAACTGACGCTGGTGGTGACCCGAAATAGCTTCCATTGTCGTTCAATCTTACCTACCCGAAATCTACCCTAGGGCATTTCCATCGTGCAAAATATGTGGAAAATACAAAGGGTGGCGTTTTGGATGCGGGTGGTGGATGGATTCGTAGATATATTTTTCTTAAACCAGCCAATGAAATGGATAGAAATTAATTTTTATTTTTGTAATTTTAAGATAATAATGCATGCTTTCTTATTTTATAATTAATTATTCTTATTTCAATTTCCAATAGATATTTGCTTACATATGTATAACTGCTCTTTGAACATGCTGTGTACACATATTTAGGGATACAGTCTAGTTTTTATTATTGTGTCCTCCTATTTGTATAATATTTGATTGTATTCTGTTTTGTGTGCCAAATAAATATATAAATAGGTTCTTGCCTGTCTATAGTCTTTTTCAGTGACTTAAGGTTATGTATCAGGTTATCATAATAATAATAATTCACATTCTTTTTATATACATCTCCTATGATATATTTGTTTGGATGTACAACTTCGATGAATTCATAGGCAAACACATAGGTACGTAGTACGTCAATACTTACGTAAATAATCCACACGTCCATCTCGCTCGATGAATTATCGAATCAATTATAATTATTATTCTAGAATTGAGGTAGGTAGGTATATAGTTAGAACCAGTAACCACCTTAAACTATTTAGCGGATTTCATTAAAAAGTGTTAAAGCTATGGTGCTCATTAGGGGAGGCCTATGTCCAGCTGTGGACTGATATAGGCTGATGATGATGATGATGATTAAAAAGTGAGGTACTAGCTATTTGCTACCTCACTTTTAATTATTAATCCATATATATATATTACTATACTACACTATATTCCCCGTGAGCATTCAAAAGTAAGTCAACAATATTATAAACCTAATAGCTACGTCCTTATCAATAGATACAAAACTGACGTCACAATTACCCTTTGTTAATAAATCACCACGTGGCCATTCTGTCGTGGGCATGATTCTGTGCAACGTGGGCATTTTATTTCCCATTTGTGGGATTTATGTACTACCTATCCCCAGTTCGTAATCTTTGGCAGTTCGCGTCGCAGGTAGCGGGATGAACGTTTTGAATGTCGAATGCTTTGGGGATGCCAGGCTATGAATAATATTTACCCCTGTTTTCAACATCATTTTTATTTCGACTTTTATTGGGCAGGTGGTGGTCTTCAGTGATGTGTTGACGTTGTGATCGATATCGTTCGTTATGCATCCCTTGGCTACCATTCGTGGTATGGCATTGGTCCAATTTCTGTCATCCTGTCTTTGGCACTGCCAAACTTCATAGGTATATGACTTTTCTTTTTAAGCAAAAAACACTACATATTTAAATAATGATAGTTATATAAGTAGATAGATGATAGACATATTATTGAATGTAAGTAAATTAATAAAGAACTAATAATATACAATATTATGGTATGACAAAATATTATAGATAGATAGTCCTTAAGCCGATAAAATAGTGTTTGCCTAGGTAACAGACTGCTTACCTAGCAATAGCATGTGGTTAACCCTGAGAGCCTGACCTGAACCTGGCGCTACTAGCAATGAGGGGTTTTCGTTTCGTATTAAAAAAAAAAAGCTAGTTCTAAATATCTCGATAGATGGCAGTGTGTCAACTGGCGATTAGGGTATGTCTATGTCAAATGAAGGGAAAACACACTTTTTCTGAGTGTTGCCATTTACGCATTTTTTTAATGCTAAAACTGGCAGATTTTGTGATCGGTTCACCTTCTAACATCAAACCGATGACGGGGACATAATTAAGTCCCTTCCCCGTCGGTTATGGTACGTAAAAATCGTAAAAAACGGGGACATAAGTCCCAATTAAAAATATTTTGGTTTTGAGCTTTATTTTGTTCAAATGAAGAACTCTTTTAATCAGATGTATTTTTGAATGACGATGACGAGAATGAGATGAGATGAGATGTATTATTACTGAATAACGAGTCACACAATCACAAAAAATCTCCGCCATCTTAGTACAACATGTCGTCCCAAACAGCTGCGCAAGGTC
The DNA here is from genome assembly GCA_947086465.1 of Eupithecia exiguata. Classification (NCBI taxonomy): domain Eukaryota; kingdom Metazoa; phylum Arthropoda; class Insecta; order Lepidoptera; family Geometridae; genus Eupithecia; species Eupithecia exiguata. The sequence goes on from OX352246.1 coordinate 6,114,385, forward strand.
AGTAACCCGAGCCGGCGCGGCGGCACTCGAGTTTCGTCTCAAGTCGTGAATGATTTGTTGTTTTTATAAAGTTTTGAAAAAAGAATCGAATAGATCTGTGAAGGTTATACCTAAAAATGTCGGGTTTACCTGTAAGTAGGTAAGTAACTTGCATATCAGAAAAGGACCTATTTCAGTTTTTAATACCTAAGTGAATGAAAAAATATGTAGGTAGGTATAGGTATGTTGTTCGTAAACCTTTATTATATAAATAAATGAAGGCGTCACAAACACACTATACATTTTATACGTTATTTATGCCTAGTGATATTAGTTTTAAAGGTGATTACTGTTCCTATTTTCAGCTTGCAATATATCATTTTGCAGTTTTCCGGATATTTTACGAAACATCTTTTAGTCATATATTTCGGACAAAATTTAAGTTCGGTTTGGAGTTTTTTAATTTTGACTGTGGCAACACTACATTCGTTTCCTATCTTTGAGAAACCAAAATAATTTCAAGATTTTCTTCAAGTTTTTAGTGGTTTCCCGTCCTTCGTCAGTTCTGGAATCGAATGTTCTTTCTCTGGCTGCGCCGCCGCCGCGCCGCCGGTTTTTGCTGTTGGTGAAGTTATATTCTACCCGATAAAGTTATCTTGCTGTGTTCGAGTTATTGTTAATAACTGGTTGTGTTTGTGCTGATATGATAAAGAGCCTGACTCTGAGCCTATGAAAAACGGATGGTAATGAATGTGTACAAGCAGACGTACAAGAATTGGCTTAAAGGTGAATATTGGTAGCGTGTGTCAACAAAACAGCCGAGCTCTTGGGAATATCGCAAAGAAGTGGTTATAAAAGAACACAAATCTACAGGAAGAATTTCTTCGCCCAAAAAAAGGTCGCAAAACCAATTTTAACAAAGTATTGACAATTTCACGTATTCTGCTATATGAAGAATCGTCCATTCGTTTTTTCGCTGAAATGAATTATCTGCTCTAACAAAGGTAAGAATTGAGTTAAGGTTCTACCTCATTTCAAAGAGAAGTCTATTTAGTTATTAGTGTCTTTATTTAAAAAAAGTAAAAGGATAAAAAACAGCCTATGTGTTATTCCGGACTATAATCTATCGCTATGCCAAATTTCATACAGATCTATTCATATGAGTAGAGAGTAACGTACATCCATCTATCAATTCAAACCTTCACCATTATAATATTAGTGGGATAAAAAGTACTTTGTGTTTGCGCTGCTGTAAGCCACTGCACATTAACATAATGTCAGGATTTGATTTAACGTTTTAGAGCTTCTCAAATTAGTGGTTAACCAAGCACACCTACTGCATCTGAAAAATGACTTGTATCACTCAGGCATTATAGCTTCCTGTGATCTGCATGTAAAATATTTGCTATTTTGTTGCAGGCCATACAGTAATAAAAACAAGGGTGGATACCGAGGTCAAGTCATCGAAATAAGCTTTCTTGGAACGCTTAACAACAGGCTTGAATACTCCAACGGGAAAAGCACAATAATTGATATTCAGCTGTAATTATAGGCAACGAAGAAATAAAAAACAAGAAATATATTTGTTTATATTTATTTCTGATGTCAAATAAATAATGCCTTTGTAGGACTAAGGTATTAGTAATTTAGGCAGTGAAAACTAATACCTATAATGTACCTATGAATAAACCTTCTTTTAAAAGTACTTCTCTATTAAAAAAAATGCACTTATTTGTTTGTTTTATTTACTCTCCGAAAGGCACAACCAAATGTTGCTTTGCTTTGTTGTTAGGTACAAGCATAGTGAAGGGTGGTGCGTGAGCCTAGTATTATTATGACTCGCAGAAAAGACCACCAGCAGCGCAGCGTGTAAAGCTCTGGACGCTTAACTAGCGTGTGAGATTGAGCCTTGTGAGATGAATGGATTTAGTAAAATAAATACCTATAGCTTTCTTCAAGAAAATTTCCTGCTCAAGCAAAGCCGAGGGCAAGAACTAATGATCCATAAAAATTCAAGGGTTTGCTTCACTGTCTTGTCACTTTCATAGTGACATTTCTTTGTTTATTTGCAGCATTTGAAAAATCAAGTTTGTTTGCCAGTTTTTTCATTGTTCAGACATAAACAATGAAAAAACTGGCACGATGGTTGTGACAGAGAAACATTCATTCTATCTGATTTCTTCTCATGCTACAAGCATATTTTTATCTCTCTCTGGTGTGAATGAGATGGGTATATGCACTACCTCTAGTACCTTGTTCTTTTAAGCGATCGACCGATTATCATTTTGACGTTTTCTTTCATGTGACATTAACATACCATAGTGCCTTGTTGAAGCCAGTTGAAGCCCTGCCATCTATCGAGATACATGGAACTAATTTTTTTCTTTTTAAAAATGTAAAACGAAAACCTCTCATTGGATAGGTACGATTCTGACCTCAAACATTCTACCACTCTCAACGTTACTATTATAACTTCCTACCTTATCGAGGTAGGTAGTTATTATATTATTATTATAATATTAGTAGTTGTAGTTTATCTTATAATATAAAATTCAGGTTTTGAAAAATGTAGCATATTTAGGTGTATTCCACAGAACAGAAACTTTTCTGTTCTGTGGTGTATACTACGAATAAATAATTTATTCGTAGGGTGTAGGTATAGGTACCTGTTTTTCATGATCATATCATCGTGGCCGATTTAGATGATCTAGGTACCTTTCCTAGATCATCTAAATCGGCTTCGTAGTTTTAAATCACCTGCGAGGCTCGCATGCGTCATGCCGCGCAAACTCGTTCGTTGTCATGTCAAGGATCACTACTTTCGAAATCGTACCAAAAGTCCCGATACCTGTGGAAATTTTCCATACTGGCATCCCAGTCGGGAAGCTCAGGAACCACTTCCCAGAACGATAAAGGGCCTGCGGGGTTTGAGACGGGCGCGGGGAAGGGAAGACGGCGCGACAGCTGCGCGAGCGCTCGCCCCGCACCGCGCGCCGCCATTCCGCCACCGGCCGCTGAGCGGGGCAGTCGCGTTCGTCGGGCTGTATGAGCCCGCGAAACATTCCGCGCGTGTCCGAGTCAAGTTCACGGGCGCGGCACACAGGAGTGGAGATCCTTTGTTCGCGAGGCCCGCGTGGATGGGCGGTGACTGGCGCTATATTCGGTTGTAGTGCGATATTGCACCAGTCCCGGCCTATCCAAGCGGGCTCGGTGCGACCGCTACTCCGGCCCAGCATCCGAGGCGCGCGGTCCCGTTACCCCGCGGCCTGCGCCTGCCCGCCGGTCGTTCACAGCAGTGGCCACGCATAGGACGCGAATCGGTGTAAACCTTGTGATTGTGTATCATATTGCACCGATCCCGGCCTGCCTGTGGTCACTGCTCCAGCGAAACAGAGCCGAGAAGAAAGAAACATTCAACGGTTTTTCTTACCCTCATACTTTTTAAGTTTTCATCGGAGGTAGGTCACGATTCCGAAGTACCTAGCGGTTGTTGCATTTTATTGTGATTTTCGCGGTGTCCGCGGACGTCCGCGTCGTGTGTGAAGGTACTTTGCGATCGGTTCCAGTAGAAAGTCGAAGATCGGTAAGTGGTTACAGTGATTCATTTCGTAAGAAAGTTTAACTTCGGGTCGCGGGTGAGCTGAACTGACGTAGACAGTTCATTGCAGGTCCGACCGGTTTTCTCGTAAATCGTAACACACAAGTAACCATGCAAAGAACATACCTATAACATGTAAGTAGGTACCTATCTTCGGTCGATCTGTATCGAACGGACGGATGCTGAAACGAAGGACATGCTCAGGAGATTGTATTGTGTTGTTTGTTTCGTTTTGAAATAATGTCCAACAGATGTTTGAATTTAGAATCCTTGAATGCTGTCATTTGGCGAACAGCTGATTAGTAGGACCACCCGACCATACCGATTTGTTTATGAAAATCTCATTCAATCGTTCATTCATTTTAGGGTAAACACCCCTATTATCAGCCCGCTATTCGTGCTATTAGAAAATTTATCGAACACGTATAATAATTTGTAAAGTAATGAACCTCTCATGAACACATGACGATTGCGGTCAATGGCCTTGTTTTAGTTACAAAAAGTGATGTTGGTGGGTAATAATTTACAAATATCGACATATTCATCAAAGTTGAATGACTTATTGTTCTTCACTTTCTTTCTTGTCGATAATGTTTGACAATGCGGTTTACATTTTAAATATAATTTTATGTTCCTACCCGGCAGATCAATAGGTAGGTACAATAAAATGTAGCAGTATGTAGTTAACTTATAATAATACATAACAATCATCTTATTGTTTGAGGGAAATGTTTAGTTTGAAACTTTTTAATACTATGACTTAGTCGACCTTACTGGGACGAAAGTTTATTTGATAAAAGCAATTTAATTACACATTCTATCGTAAACTTAAGTACCTTACCTAGGTACCCACCATATTGGAACAAGCAGATTTGGGTTTTAATGGGTACCTTTGTGTAATGCTTGGCCGTAACCTAGAAAAACTCGGCTTCATCTCATAACATAAGGCGTCGGTTAGTAGGTAACTTTTTTGGAAAATCATCTATTTTTCTACTAGGTACCTACTTGTTTAATATTGTACCTACAATATCCACAGCACGTTTCTTTTTTATAATCATGAATCATATGTAAAAGTAAGTTTCCTATTTGGTCAAACATTGGTACCTGCCTTCCTATTCTACTTTTATCTCTCACGCGAGGTACCTACATTAAACTTTTTTATAAGCATTAAAAGATAGGTAGGTTAGTACGTTTAAGTTTTTATTGAGAGGGGGGGTCAGTCATTCATGCATGACGTAATGAAAAAGAGGATAACGCAGACATTATCAAACTTGAATGAAAGAATGGAAAGGAATTTTAAAACAAACGTGTTACCTATGTTATCTATAACGGAGCATAGTTTATTTGAGCGCACTTAGTGTAGTGACACTTTTAAGTAAACTAAGCTTATCTTAAAGATTGTATTTTACTTAGGTAAATTGAACCTTGGTAGGTATCGTTGGCAAAGTTAAGAGAAATTAGGCATTTGAAGTTATGTACATAAATACATTACACAGTCATGTTGTGCTGTGTGTTATATATTAAAAAAAATCATTCTTAAAAAAGTGAACCTACCTTCAATTATTTGGAACTTTCCTATTTCTAACCAAAAAATGGAGATGAGCAGAAAAAAATAAAAACACAAAAAAATGGCGCCAACCCGCGGTAAAATACAACGACCGAACCACCTCAAAATACAATATTCAAATTTAAACTAAAGTTGAATGGAACTCCAAGTGATAAAAAAGAATATTTTATGCTAGGACTCCTTGAAAATTACCTTCAATTTTCAACTACAAGACATGAATAACACAAGTGAATCAAGCGGAAAGATGATTCACTAAGCAACCCGAGAAATGGACAAAACCGTTATGATTTAAATCGCTACAGCTGTCATTGGGCTCTCGTGAATTGCGGTACTTGCATAGTTTGGAGTGAAATTACGTGCATATGGAGGCCCGAGAAATAACGCGGAATTTGGTCTTGTTTCGTTCTTTTTTCCATTTCCTTCATCTTTGATGATGTACCTTTATGTCTAGTCATTTTATATATTAACTTTAGTGCAATCCTTGGTTTTAAGAACTTTAAGGTGCACAAAGATTACAAGCTAGGCCTAAATGTCGAGATATTTTCTACCTCACCTATTTTTTTATTTTAAAAAGATGAGCTTTACAGAATGAAACCTGTTACCTTAAATATCGCCATGTAGTATAAATAATAAAAATTCATAGATATTATTGGCATGGCAGTCCGATTGCTATGATATAAATGGCTATAATTGTCATAGAAATGTTATAATTCCATAACTTCGAGATAAATTCATACACATATTTTATGAAAATTCAAATAAAATGTCTGCGAATCTGATTCTAAGATGTTCTTTGATAACCTTAGATCAGATTTCTGGTTGTAGTTAACTTCCGCTCCGCTATACATGCCTTGTTTAATATTTAATCTTTATGCTCTGTCATTATTACTGGAAAACATTTTTGGCGTTGTGTCACTGTGGCTACTTTAACGTAATATGCACGTATAAATTTAAACAAATAGCTTTATAGATTTTATGTTACAATAATGATTCCTATAAAAGTTTCATTTATGTCTTGGCATTTTGTTAATATAGTTACTATGTGGAGCTACTTAGTATATACCAATATAATATAATATAAACAAATTAGGTAGGGAGGTATCAATCAGTAAAAGTTTGTATTAACTTTATAAGTACTGACGATGGTAGGTTTCTTAATACTTATAGAAAATAATCGCGAATTGGCTGCATAAGGCATGTAATAAATATTTACATGTGAGTAGTTATAAAGTACCTATTTTCTATTTTTACTTAATTAGTAATAATAATAACTTAGTATTTGTACTTATAAAGTTATACGATAAGTTTTGATTAAAATCATAAAGATAGGTAATGGTAATGACTTTAAAACATGATGGAAATCTAGAAAGCTTTCAAAACATGTACAAGAAATTAGCAATAAAAGAAGAATTTCATTCATCTCATATGATAATTTATGGTTTATGGTTATTTATATTATGTTATTGAATGAACGCAAACAGTAATAGGTACCAGTTCTTGCTTGATACTAAAAAAAACTGTAAAACAATCTAGTTATAAATATTTAGCATGTTTTGTGAGATCTATTTCACATTATAAGCGTGTTGATGATTCTGTTTGTTTACGAGGCATTGTTTTAAAACCCACTCTTGTGTATTTCAACTTGCCTACATCTATAGTCATTATAATCGGAACGTATGAACAAATATTTGTGACTGTTTTACGCCTTTTCAAACAAGCAAACAGGGTAAAATGTAAAACTAATCAAGTAAATAACGATATTTTTTTATAATACCTTGAATTTGTTTTTTAAACATTTATATATAAAACTGTTTTCTTTTTCATTATTGAATGTTTAGATTCCTGTTGATAATTAGGCAACATAATTGTTTTATTCATAATTCTAGTACCCATAACACAAGCTCTGCTTAACTTGGGGATAGATAATGCTGAGTGAATTGTCCTGCATTATTTATTTAAACGTTCTTTTTTAGATTATTTGGGCCGTGAAAATTTTATTTTGAAAAGTTGTTAGCACTTTTAATTTTAAATTAGAAAATTCTCACAGCTGTTTTCTATTAAAATAAATTAATGTATCGTTTCTAAGCTAAGACTGAATTCTGTGAATTTTTATCATGACTAGGTTTTCGTTCTTATTTATAATAATGTTGATCAACAAATAATAAACAAAAAGTTTGTTTTTGTACCTATCTTATTTTTGGTAACTGGCCCGGCCCTATTTTACTATGTTTTCATATTTTCACATTTATTTCGAAGGTATCAAGTTTCCAGTAAGAAAGGTGAATAGAAAAAACCAAGGAATTTAAATAGGAAAGGTGAAGCGAAGGCAGGATGTCGAATCACATCACATACAGAAATGGGGCTGATTCCGATGACGCTGAGATCGTGAAGATCTCGAAGACAACATGACAATAATGTTGGATACGCGAAGGTCAGTTACATTAAATACTTTGTCAATTGTAAGACCAATGGAGCAAAATCGAGTTTAATGTTTTTTAAACCTAAGGACTATTAGTTAAGTAGGTAGCTGTAAGGTGAAAATTAGTATTGTTTTCAATATTGAGAGTTTTTTACTTGTCCTAAGTGCAGGCATTCCCCATGTAAAATTCGTATTCATCCAATAACTACATACTTACTTGTTGGAGGTAGGTAGATCACCTTTTTTCAAGAACTCTTGTAATAGACGAATAACTATTGTTTCATTACAGATTAGATGACGAACGGCGTCACCTCGACGAGATTCACCCAAGAATACATGCCCAAGCTTGGACCATTTCTCAGAACGGCTTCAAGGACATGAGATATTTTTGGGTTTCGGCAATACTACATCCATAAACCTTTTGTTTCCCGCCAATCCGCAGGTACGTTTTGTAAGCTATTGAGAACCTTCTTGAACATCTTTTGAAGTAATTGTAAAATCTTTTCTATAATCCGTTAGCCGAATGGTTCTCTTTTTGTCGTTAAGTATTCTTTTATCTGTTACCGGGAAGTTGGGTACGTATTGTCTGATTGTAATTTCAAAGGGAGGTGTACCTGGTTCTTGTACCTGGCACTTGGTACCTACCTACCCTGCATATCTTTCTATGGTTATTTTGGACGTTTAAAACTAGTAGGTTAAATAACATTAAATAATGTTATTTATCATAGTAATGTAGGTAATGTCTTTTTTACAGGTCCAGAAACGTTCCATCGCTACCAATCCCTGAATTCCGAACATGTTGGAAGCTCAGATATAGAAATAATAACCAAGGACAAGAATGCTGACTGGCTTGAGCAGCGCGGAAGTGCATCACCAAGGCCAAGAAGACCTACACCTACTTACAAAACCTTACTATGGATGGATCTGCGCATCCTGGTGGGATTTTTCCCACCGATGCGATGGTGATGCGAGGAACAAACCCCTTTTCAACAATTCGAAGCCACAGACAGCGAACTGTGTAGGTATCCTTGCGACGACGTAGTCAGTCGTGGTATGCGAGAGAGTAATAGCACAGTAGCGCGCGAATGGAAATGCTCAAACACCGAAGTCACTCGTAAAAATCCCAAGAAAGACAATAGAAAAGGGAGAAAAATCTACAACACAACACTATCTTTTGACACTTAGTTAGTCGTTATTCTAGTAATGTATTTAATTTAATAATCAAATTGTTAAGTATTATAATGTTTTTATTATTTTATGAAGATGTTCTTTTTCGGCATACTAGACGGAGTAAAAAAAGTCTGAAAAAAAGATTACGATTAGTTAGTAACTAGTTAACGCGCCATTGTTTTTACTTGAATTATGTGAGAATAGCGTAGGTAATTCAAAGATGAGTAATAATTTTAATGTAGGTAGGTAATGTATGTATTTGATAAAAGTGAAACATTCACGGTCTGGTTGTTCGGTGTCAAGGTCTTCGCTCCCCTACCCTGGCGAGCGTATTTGTGTTCACCACGTGGTATTTTAATAAATACAATATTTAGTATGTAGCTTAGTCTACCAATGTTTAACTTATGCCTAGAAAGAGGTAAAATTTTACCACAATATTATTTCTTTCTACTATACTGTATATAGTACAGTAGAAAGAATATATGTATATCTCTTTGTGCAAATTTATTATGCCATCGTAAAGGCTTAGCAAAGATCATTGTTTCTTATTTTTCTCTTTTATCTATTGTTAAGAATGATTTTAAGTTGCTAAATTATTATTATGAATACCTGCTAACCTTAAATAAAAATAATAATAACGATTGTATTTTACTTTGAAAACTCATTTAATTTTTGTAATGATTAGTTTTGTTTGTTTCGTTTGTCTCAGGCACAGGGGGGCCTACACCAGGTCCTTTACCGGGTAACTAACGCACACCCTTCATCCCTTTGAGTACTGAATACTCAGAGCTTCATTCAATTTAGAAGCAAACAGGAATATTTGATAAGATTTGGACACTGCGTAGCACTTAATGCACCCAGGTGATTTACTCTAGGTGAATTAAGTCTACCCGGTGCATTATTGAAAGCCGCACTTAGTTCACCTGGGTGAATTAAGTCTACCGAGTCCTAGTTTCTGCCCCCGGTTTCGCACGCATTGTTTTTATGAAAATCTTAAAAGATTAGCTTTTCCTATGGAAACTGAGATTTTAACACAACAATTTATATAAGTTTAACACTTAACAATTCACTAAGTCATTTTAAAAGATTGAAATATCTATGAAGCAGCCCCCCTAGCACGGGGATCGTTGTCTAGGGTAGAATAGACAATAATGACATTGCATCGCCATACATTGCGTACATTATTGAAGTTGAAGGAATGCATTTCAAATAATTTACGCATTCGATGACGAAGTGACGTAATTTTTCTCTATTCTACCCTAGACAACAATTCCCATGCTAGGGGGGCTGGTGGCAATCGAGAAATAAAATCTCAGTCGTCATCAGTGGTGGTGATGGGAATTTATTTCTTGATTGCCACCAGTGGTGGCGTTGATGGTGGTGGCAACTGGGAATAGACGAAAACTTCAACTGTCTAGGTACCTATTACGGTTCAAAAGATACAGCCTCGACAAAAGTAGAGCAATAATTGGTAAATAATATCACGTTAGCCCCTTTAATACCTACATATAAAAGCAAAAAAAACCCTGCGCGGCGGCTGTCGCTCCATCAAAGCAATATGGAACGAACGTACCGATTGTCAAATCCCAATCGTTTGCATTCGCTCGCTCTCGCTCGCTTGGTCTGTACCCGGCATTAGCGTGTAAACTGTACGCACAAATTCCATAGAAAACTAGTACCTAGGATGATGTTGTTAATTTTGTAAAATAGGTAGTACCTACTATAAAATGAATCCTCATAATACCTTCCTACCACTAAGACCGGTTTTATTTTACCCACAATTAATCAGCTTTTTATTTTATTGACAAATTTCCATTGCTTTCTTTTCACGTGGTTTTCACCCACATCTTATAGGTAGGATAGGAATCCACCCCAGTGTCCAAGTACCTAGGTACCTACCTACTCTCGATACCTAAGCAATGTAAAATGCGTAGGTATATAGGACGCGGCAACAGAGTGAATTTAAGGTTAAGTATTGTTAACAAAAATTCTATATCGCGTTTGGCTAAAGTGTAGGTAAGGTACGGTAAGTTTGTGTCAGAGAAAGGGGTAGGTACACCTTTTTCGTTGTTTTAAAACGGGGTGGATACTTTACTTTGAAGTTTACTGTATCTAACATATACCTTAGCAAAAAACTCACGTTTATTGTATGGGAGCCCCCTTAAATTTTAATTTTATTCTGTTTTTAGTATTTGTTGTTATAGCAGCAACAGAAATACATCATCTGTGAAAATTTCAACTGTCTAACTATCACGGTTCATGAGATACAGCCTGGTGACAGACGGACAGCGGAGTCTTAATAATATAGGGTCCCGTTTTTACCCTTTGGGTACGGAACGGAACCCTAAAAACGGTAAAATTGTTTTGTGGTATGTAGTTGCGATACAAAATAGACTCCGCTACAAAATGTAGTTCACATTCAATCAAAGAAAAGAATTTAAGTCCCTTGAAGGCCGCATTTGCAAAATAAAGACCGAAGCTTGGCTCACCCTAAAATTTTGCAAGGCTAAAGTCCTTTTGTGTCACTCAACGTCCCAAACCAAACCAGTTTTCATTCCCACATCTTGATTTCCTGCTCAAGTGATCTACCTACCTAGGGTTTGAAAGATGGCGGGGTTATTTTGCTTTTGAAGGATATCTGCCTTGCAAATTCAGGCAGATAAAAACTACTTATAGAATCGGGAGTGGATTCGTGTCAAGGCTGGGCAGTGAATGCGTTAATTATTAGAATATTTATAAATAATCAACTTAAATAATGGAATCTTATCAGTTATCAGATAACACAAGCTCTGCTTAGCTTGGGGCTAGATAATGCTGTGTGAATTGTCCAGCATTATTTTTTTAAATCTTTTATTTTATCATACAAAGTTACTCAAGGACATCTTGAGAAAAATTTCGCAAGACAAGTAGATTTTTTTTTCTACGTACAAGGTACCTACCTACCTAATTATTACGCACCTGTTACTGCTATTCTGTAATCTGTGTTATTACGTTGATAATTAAAAGTATCTTGCTATATTGATTAATATAACTGGATATAATATAAAAATTTAAGAAGTTCATGTTTGCTATTTTGAAAAAACGCAGTTACGAAGTAACATTAGGTAACTCATCTGTGGTCATGGTAGTACCTATAACAAATTACATTACAATCAATGGGTTGTTTGTGTAACTAAATAAAACAGACTACCTATAGGTGGCGCTGATGGAGTTTGCAGCCAGCTGTCACTGGCCCCCTCCGGGGATTTCCTTCGTCCGAGCTTGGTATAAGTATAAGTAGGTATAGGTTAATAAAAGAGGTAATTTTAGTTAATATTTCAATATATTTTTATTCCAGTTTTCAACAGTAAAACAAAACCATCAACTAAAAATCAAACATGCACCCTTGGAATTTGGATAAATACTTACATAAACATGATTTTCAATGGAAAACGCTAGGTAACGAAGTTACGAAATTGACTGATGCAATTTTTTTGCAATAAACTAACTAAAGAAACCTACACGGGTAAATTGATAACATACAACTTAATGCCTGACCCCCGTTTTCAGCAAGGTATAAAAGTGTATTTAACAAGGTAATGTTGCACGACTAACTACACGACTAACAAGTCAAAGGATGGATAGTGTGTAAAACTTGTTTAAAACTAGTATTATACAGCCATTTTCACCAATAAACAATACTTAACTAAAACACGCCCGTTTTTGTAGTGAGAACGCTGCTGTCATTGTATCAGACAAGTTTATAACATATCGCAGACATAAGCGTGAACGCAGATGTGTTATAAATAACTAGTTGTAAACATGTTACCTACTTGGTGAAAACGAGGTGCAATACTTGACAAAGAAAATACATTACACATAAAAGTTCTCACAGAATTATTCATTTTTAAGAACCAGACAAGGTAATCTTATATTAAGATACATAAGAAGCTAATACAATAATTCTTACTTAGAGATATAGAAAATCAGAGATTAAAGTGGGTTTTGATAGAATGCATAATGGATTGAAAACGCCGCTGGATTGCAATAGGGATTGCAATCCAGCGGCATTTTCAATCAAAACCTATTGTAGAAAATAAAGTCTTAATTACGTAGATGTTAATAGAACTTGATCTATCCGAATAAAAATAAACATAAAACATGCCAACTTACGATTCAAAGTCAGGGTATTTTAGGAGCAAAGCAAATTTCCCATAAATGGAGTGGAAAAGGTTTTACGCTTACAAAAATGGTCTATAATCTGGTAATATATAATTATACTTACTAGGTTCTATAATCAAAGATATTTTATTTGAAAAATAACATTAATTAATTATTATTGAACTAATCTGACAGTAATATACATATGTATAACAGAACTAGTTGATCTATGGAATGTGCAACTGATTTTGGAAACATATGCAGATTATGCAGATATCATAACTATATCTGCGGTCTTTTTATGAATTGTTTCTTACTACGCTACGTGTAGAACCGAGTAAGTATTTGTTATGGTCCCCAGGGGGCCACAATATTCTCTTCAGATACCGACCAATCATGTTTCTACGTTTTTTAAAACTACTCAACTTACATGATAAAAAAAATAGATTTTATTGAATACAGGCACACACAACAAGACACGGATCAACACATAAAATATTTAATCTTTTAGATAGATAGTCCTATCATTTCAAATTGTATACGCTAGTCGGGCGCATTACCACCGTAATCCTAATTACTAAAAACCCAAAAGGTTACTTCAACAACGCATAATAACACACGCGCTTCGACAAACATTATATTCATATTCGAGTTCGAAAACGGATGAGAGACGAATTACATGATGAATAAATGATTTCAAAACCAAAAGTTATTTTCGAAGTTCTACGATTTGCTCCGAGGTATTCACCAATGTTGTGAAATATTTTCCTCCAAAATTGATTTGGTCTTGTAAGCCATTTGTTTACAAAAAAACATCCAAGATTCTAGAACAGTGTAGGTACCTACAGAGAGTGAAATTGGTTAAGGTTACACTTAATCATAAAATCTTTTAAGAATTTGATCTTTTCTAAGTGTACATTTTTGTATTTATGGAAATAAAGAGTTTTTGATTTAGATTTTTGATGATTTTGAATCACCAGTTTGTTGTTCAAAATCACTTCCAAGTTTATCTCTACAATACTTCAACAATCGTCAATACAAAAGCTTTGTAAAACCTCAACGACTTCCCCCGGACATGACTTCACCACGTACCGTCTCGTGGTCCGCATTCTACCAGCTGCCACGCTATCGAACACCCACTTACTACTAACATCTTTTTCATCCACACCAATCTTTATATCATATTGATTGCTTTTCTGGACTATTCCGTATCGAATCTCGCCATTTTGCGTGACTAGAGCATGCTGAGTTCTTTGCGTTGGTTGTATTTTCTTTTGTGTGTTGCCTAGTAGTTTGTCTAGTTGTGTAAGACCTTGCCCATGTTGTATTCTTCCGCCATTTTGTGTGTTACCGCCATTTTGTGTGAGTCCGCCATCTTGGTTGACGACTACAGCGCCGCAGAGGTTCAGCAACTCGATGGCCGCGTCTCTTTGGTCGGCGTTGGGGGAAACGAGTACCCGCATTCCGCAAAAAATGTCGTAGGCGTATTCTGAGCGGGTTTTTCTTAGGGCTGCTCGTTCTACGCGTGCTTTCTGTAAACCGATACACATTTAATTTTGAAGCTGTTTATTAAGCAAGCTTTCATAATACGGACCGTATTATGAAAGCTTGCTAAATCCTCAGTCATCGATCTATGTCATGTCATATCATATACAGTCATATCTTTAGGATTTTTTTATGGCGTAAATGTTACTAATTGGTCTATGACTGAGCAAGCATTCATAATACGGACCTATGTCATGGATAAAGATTTATATCGGCCATGAGGAAAAGGGTGTTTGTGATAATGTCTTCTAAGATGGGAACTGAAAACACGGATACTGTAAGAGTCCGTAGAGTAGAGTGAAGCCCTGGTGACCTGTAATACATAAATGATATTTAAATGGGTAATACAATACATTACATAGATCGATATTTTTTTAGTATACATAGAAAACGACCAGTAAAAAAAAAACGAAAACCTGAACAATATTTGCAGATCGTAGAAATATTTGCCCCGAGGTGGGAATCGAACCCGCAACCACCTGCGTCGCAGGCGGACCTTCGCCCACCGCGCCACAGAGGTCGTCGTATTATACAGGGTGTGTCAAGATCACTACCGAAAACAAAGGGATGCATGGATGGTGGTGCAGCACCCCAAAACAAAACCAATAAAAAAACCGCTGTCCAAAAAATCTATTGTAGCCGGCAATTGTTTTTTTTTTAAATATTTACAACAATCTACACGTAAGTTTGCAGAGCGCGGGCGCACTCGCTGTCTGCGCTCGCTCGGTGGTAGTTTCAGAATTCATTGGTTTTTTATTTTATTTGGTTTTTACTTATTTGAATTAGATAATTAGGAAGATATGTTTTTATAGTGTTGTAGGAACAATTGGTATGAACCTAGAAAAAAAAGAAAAAACACATGGTCTGATTTCATCCCCCAACTTTCGGTAGTAGTCTTGACACACCCTGTATATCAACAAAAGATTAAAAACCATACAAAGTAAGCTATATTTCAAAGATAAGAGATGATGGTGAAAAGATTTATCATTTCAATAAACCGCAGGGTTGAGATATCGACTAAATTATGTGCACTTTCATGATTTTTTTATATGGCAATATTTTTCTTTAATCGTGTTTTCACATTCGAGAAACCAAAGAAAAAATGTAGAATTTTATGTAATTCGAGTTTTACCACGGGAATCCCGTGAATACCAAGATCTAGGCCTAGTTTGACAACCAAATCCGTTAGGTTCGCCTCTTAAAATCCATTTATCTATGACAACAGGAAGCTGCTCACCTTCCTTCTCGTAGGTTCCCTAAGCCGGCTCTAACGACATCCATGAGCTTGAGTTGGAGGGGTCGATTCTTATGACCTTGGCCAAAGGGATAGTTACCTGTGCTATTTTCTTCAAATGCTGCACCTCATAAGGGCCATGCTGCGTCCAGCCGCGCTGCGCAGCACAGTCCCTCAGCCACGCAGCATACAGCACGCGGCATCCTCTTGCTGCACCCAGTAAAGAAGAGAGTGTGCGAGCTTTGTTGTTTGTGTTGTTTGTAGTTCGAGTGAGAGCTTCTTGGGATATGTTGATTATGCCTGCAAAGATAAGATAGTAGGAAATAGGCTACTTGACTACTACTGGGAAATAATTCTAACGTATTGTCTGATAAAAATAACGCAAAGTGTAATTAATATTTCTTTAAGGCTAGTCGTATTAGATATAAAAACTAATTTTAAAGTTTGAATAAAATAATGCCGCGCCAAAACGATAATCTCTGTCATGGCTACCGTGTTCTAAGCTATGACGTCACCCCGCCACACCACACCTAACAAGAACTCATTGATACTGTAATCTGAGAATGTGTGACGTCACTTGCGATCCCACCAAACACAATAGCGTTTTCGGTCACGTGATCATGTATTAAAAAATGTGTAATTTTAATCCCATTTTTTTTACACAAAAAAGGCATATTTTTATTAAAAATCACCTGATTACGCTTTCTTATGTTGTCACTGACTAGGATGAAAACAATTTGGAATTTATTTTTAATGTAGTCAAATAGCCTATTATTATATAGGTAAAATTTCGATGTGGTATGAAAAAAATTTGGTACACAATCCGTCGCAAATTTTATAGTACCTAGATGTTAAAATCATTGAACCTATAGAAACCGAAATAGTCTCGAAAAACTGATTTTTGTTACCTTTGACCTTGATTAACTTACGACGCTAACACGAGATTTTATGAGACTTTTGAGACAACTTTTAGGACATCAAAATGAAGGTGTATACGAGTTTACAGCTTATTATTTCTCATTCCGAGGTGAAACCCCTAATTTGATCGTATCATGTTATGTGATAGACTAACACATAATATGATACGTATTATACTGAAAAAAAAAGCGTACGAATACGCAGGCAAAAGCTAGCTTATAATAAAATCTCTTACCAGAACACTCAGGGAGCTCTCTCTCCGTCCTCTCCTGAAAAGATCCTAGCACGACGTGCGTTGTCCGTTTGTTAACGCATTTCTGTACTTTTCCCTTCAGAGATATGACTATGGACATCATTTCGCGACGTTCTGTACTACACATGCCGGTTAGCACCTGAAAATAGAGGATTATTCATCGCACTTGGGACAAAATACGTAGTAAAAATAAATGTCAACGTAGAATAGACAAGCAACACTTTAATAATTCAAATATTGGAAATATCATTTAACAAAATAGCCTGGCCTTTTCACGGTTAAAAATGATGCCAAGCTATTTCACTTGGTTCCACCTACCCCTAGTTTCCATATGACAAACGTTATGCCGAACATATGGTATACAATTAGTTGAAAGGATGGAGAGTAACATAGGCTACTTTTTGTCCTGGTAAAACATCAAATTCCCATGGGAGATTTACGGGAATATCCCACTAGAAATTAGAATTTAACGCGGGTGAAACCGCAGGGAACAGCTAGTACTTACTATTCGTGGCGTCATCAGTTGCGTCCTAGCTCGCTGAGTCCCGTTGTTATTGAAAGCCTCTATCAACTTCTTGGCCATGCGTTCAGCGCGCGCCAACTCCTTGCGATCGTTCGGTACAGGCCTCTTGGCTTTTGGCCTGGTCTGCTTTGTTTGGGGCTTTGGAATGCGAGGGCGGGTGTTTTCTTCTGTAAGGTAGAAAATGAAACATAATATTCCGCGCAAAACCTTCTCCGATAAGATCTAGCAAAATGTAGTTTAAGAAGAAAAAAACCACACCAACTACAACTATAAATTTCTTAATATTTACACTGTTTTTTATGTGGGAATCCCTCGCAAATATATTTCTTATGGGACCATTCCCTATACAATAGCGAAATAACTTTTAAAATCGGTCCGTAAATATATATATATATATATATGCAGTTTTTTTATAATCGATTATCTAGTAGTACTAGTAGCTATTTATATGATAATAATATAGAATACATTTATCGATTATCTATATTATTTCATAACCGAAAAAATAATAACAACCAAAATTAACCAGCATTTTTTTGACTGCTGGCAGATGCTGGATGCGGCAAGCTGAAGACAGGGCGCTATGTCGGTCATTAGGGGAGGCCTCGCTCATTAGGGGAGGCCTATGTCCAGCAGTGGACTACTATAGGCTGATGATGATGATGGAATACATGTTGACCCCACTTAGCGTGGGATAAAATCCGGAAGATGAGGAAGAGGAATGTAAGTAGTAGGAAATAACCTTCATCGTCAGTAGACTTCTGTTCTTCAGCCTCTTTCTGCGTGAATAGTTTTCTTCTCGATTTTCTTGGCGGGCTCACCGACTCCGACATTTTAGGTAGAACTCGCCGAGGCGCTGTGTTCACGCGAGATTCAATGTCTGTTGAACACAATGTAAATAGGTAAAGTAACAATGTTTATAATTTCGTAAAGAACAAAGACCTTATCACACTGGTGATTTGCGAGCGACTTCAAAGCGAGGCGATTGCGCAGCGAACTCACTTTGATTGCCCAGCCGGTGGTTCGTTGCGGGTTGGCGCGAGATTAATTTTTTTTTGTGGTTTTTAATTCTTTCTGTGTTCCACAAGAAATAAAACTAGCGAAAATGTAATTTGCCGAAAATCGTAAACCATTTTCTTTGAACGTATGATAAAATAAACTTTGATTTATTTGTATTTTGGGAGCATTTGAGAAACTCATAAAATAATTTGGAATCTCGCGCCAATACGCGACGAACAACCTTAAATACTGGTGTCGACGGCGCTAATCGCGGGAGCATGCTCGCTGCGAACTCGCCTCGCTTTAAAATCACCAGTGTGATGATAAGGCTCAACTACATAGACTACTATGGTTACGGGGTTGCGGGTTCGATTCTCGCCTCGGGACTAATGTTTAAACGATCTGAAGATGTTTGTTCTGAGTGTTTTCTATGTATTATTAAAATATCTATGTAATAAATAATAAAATAAAAATCTTTTATTTCGGACAACACAATAGATCCATAGTTTATGAGTACTTACAAAATCTTATCGGTAGGGTTAGTTAATTTTCACACAATATAATATCTAAGAAACTAAAGATTAGATCACCCTCCGAACGAAGCAATGCCATGTAATGTATTGTATCAGTTATCTAGGACCGATAACACAAGCCTTGCTTAGCTTGGGGTTAGATGAAGTTCTGTGAATTGTCCAGCATTATTTATTATTATTATAAATAATTCTGGAATACTGCTACATTATTATGAATTTAAGCGGGTTAACACCTCCATAGCCCTGAACGCACTGTTCCTCGGCACCACTGCTGCGGTGACGGCGGTATGCCCTGCGGTTCGCACATCCGTGGCTGGGCAGTGAATATGTTAACTACGAACCTAGTTTGCGTTGGAAGAACACCAACTTTTAATTCAGGATGAATATTCATAATGAATTTATCAAACTAAGATAGTTTTCATAGTAAAATGGACTTTATACTACGAATATATTAAAAAGTATGATTTACAAATTACCGTCAAAATAATAGCTGGTACGGACAAATAGGCCACCAATTAGCAGGTGTTAGCTAGTTTGTTCGTCGAGACCAGCTAAATTATGGAAAATCTAATCAAAATACTGGAGAACTTACAAAAATTGTCTTGTTGACAAAATTTGCGAAGATATAAGTTGAAAAACGACCTTGTGTCAATTGCACGTGCATTTGACATTAGGATTTCGCGCAAATACTTTTTTTACAAAAGAGGCAGTCACAGGAAATACTATTTTGACAAGAGGTTTGTTAGAGCAGCGGTTACTGCATCCTGCATCCGATCCGAATCAGTGAAATCAACCTTACAGTGAACGTACCCTGGCTCACATGCAACTGCGTCGTAATAATAAAGAACAACTCCTAAAATCTCATGTTCTCAATTACTTCGTACATATCCCGCTTTAAATACTATTCTTAGTGCTCTCTTCATCATCCGTGAAAATTTCAACTGTCTTACTATCACAGTTCATGAGATTACAGCCTGGTGACAGACGGACAAACGGACCGCGAAGTCTCAGTAATAGGGTCCCGTTTTTACCGGTTCCGTACCCAAAGGGGGTACGGAACCCTAAAAAGGAAGATACGGTACGTTCTCCCGGCACTCACTCAAAAACTGTACCGTGTTACAAATGAAAAAATGATAAGGTATCGGATTATCAGAAAATTTCAAATTTGGTGTATCTACTCGTACTTATGCGGGAAAATATGTGATGCCTTGAGCTTTGTTTTTGAGCTATTTGTACACCTGCCCCCCTAGCACGGGGATTGTTTTCTAGGGTAGAATAGACAATAATGACATTGCATCGCCATACATTGCGTACATTATTGATGTTGATGGAATGCATTTCAAATAATTTACGCATTGGATGACGAAGTGACGTATTTTTTCTCTATTCTACCCTAGACAACAATCCCCGTGCTAGGGGGGCTGGTGAACGAACACGAGGGCACTGTCGTGGTGTTTTATTCGAAATCACACAAATTATACGTCGTAGCAAGCACGCCAAACACAAACGCCACCGCCCGCGCCGCCGGTCCGACTATGATTGAGGTAAGGGAACTTAGTTGAACCTGACTTGAGCCATACACTTTCGAGATGGTAATGCCTCATCTCCCTTTTTTTACTTTTATCCAAGGCTTCAAAGAAAAGAATTTGGGTGAAGCCTTTGCTGATAGACGATGAAAAACAAATAGTATATAGAAACTAAAATTCAATCAAAAGCCTTACCAGTTGTAGCATCTTTCGTCGAATCCTTCGAGGTATCTTTGGAGGTATCCTTGCTTGTATCTCTAGAGGTATCCATGGATGTTTCAGTCTCGCTGGATATCCGGAGTCGAGGGAGTTTCTCCTTTTCGTCACTATTGTCAAGGTTGAAGAGCGATATGTTTTCTGCCTCAGCTTTTTTCTAAAAAGATTTAGGTAGATTTATTTATTAAAAGTAAATAAGAAATAAGTTGTATTATAGGCGCTATAGCTCTCATTAGGGTAGGCCTATGTCCAGCAGCGGACTAAAATAGGCTAATGATGATGATGATTTATTAAAAGTCGGCTTAGTCTTATTGAGTATTACTGGTGAATGTACAGAGTCCTGTACAATAACCAGTAATACTCATGGAAGGCCCCATGATTGGTAATTCTGTCCGGTTAGGTCTGATGCCACTCACACAAAAAAAACCATTTACAATATTGGCGATGTCGTCTGACCATCGCTATATTTATCAGTTCGGTCACCAAAGCCAGGCACACCAAAGATGCCTTTGGGACGTGCATGACTCACCAGGGCCGAGGCTAGGGCTCTGGGACATGACTCACCAAGGCAACCCTGAGCGCGTAAGGCAACGGTAGGTCTGGGAGCGCGGTGCCGCGGGGAAAGCGCTCTGGGAGCGACGCAAAGCAGCGCTGCACACGCCTCCACCCACAGCAGAGACACCAGGGCCGAGGCTAGGGCTCTGGGACATGACTCACCAAGGCTACCCTGAGCGCGTGAGGCGAGGGTAGGTCTGAGGGGCGCGGCGCCGCAGGGAAAGCGCGCTCGGGCAGGCGCGAGGCAGCCGCCGCGCACGCCTCCACCCACAGCGGGGACACCAGGGCCGAGGCTAGGGCTCTAGCGCGGGCTCGCGTGCTGCGGCAACCACCTGGAATATAATCATATAACTTTGGATATAAAAGGTGGTAAACGTGTGATCTCGACGCAACTAGCTGCGAGAGAGCTTAGAAACAAGATGGGTGTAGAATTGGAGTTGTTTTGAGTCGGCGGCGAAATTCCATCTACTTTCTATGAAGAAATCCTTTCTACTAAAGCAGAGGCTTTAGTTTAAACCAAGCATTGCAAGTCCAGCAGCATTATTTATTATTATTATTATTTTGTTAATAGATGAGCAGCGTGTGGAAGATGTGCTGTGTCTATATCACACAGCGTTAGTATTCTTAGTTTGTTATTTTAGTCTCGAAACCAGTTGTCGATTTTATTTAAAGCATAGAAATTGATAAACTTCATTCATAATTACCTTGAGCCCACACTAGATGCGTGATGAGCGGGCTCCATGCCGCCATGACAGTGGCCCCGAGGGCGGAGAGCGCGGCACGGAGCGGCAGGGCGCGCGCCTCGCTTCCTACTTCCACCAGCGCCACTACGCCACGGAGGGCGGCGGACGGCGAGTGCGAGTTTGATCGCTGAGAAATAAAGCAAGAAACTCATCATCATCAGCCTATATTAGTCCACAGTTGGACATAAGCCTCCCCTAATGAGCGCCATAGCGTAGTGTAGACCAGACTCCCTCCGACCAAGCTCTTCAGCTTGGTCGGAGGGAGTCTGGTACATGGTCTGGACACTACGTATGTGTACGTGTATACATTGAAGTAGTCAGCAAGTTATTTTTTATCTATCTTATTAAGTAAGGTTGATTAGACAAGCAATTAACTATGTGTATAATCTTACCCTTCTAAGTCTTCCCACTTGTAAAGTATTTGGAGGTCTCATGTCTTTATCAGGAGGTTTAGTAAATTTCACATTGTTCTGCTTTTTGTTTAGCAGAGTGTTGGTTCTTGTTGGTTGCGAGTCAATCTCTTTGAGGGCCGACCATTCTTCCCTCAGTCTTATTCGTTCTGCAATAGCTGAGCGACGCTGTAATAATGTTTAAGGTTAGTTGGTTTTATTAATAAGCTAAAGATACACATATTCGAATTCGAAAAGCTCTTTTATAGTTGGTAGTTTATTGATTTTACAGCCTTTATTCTCTTAATATTCAATAGCAAGTGTTATTTAGTTAGGTTTACTGCCAAATAAACAAATAGAAACTACAAGGACTAAGTCATTTATAACAGAATATTTACCATGATTTATGATTTCGGCTATTCAGTATTTCCTCACAGTTTCATTCACCATGATCACAGAATAGCTGAAGTCACTGAGTTAGTTTTAGCATGAAACTGTGCAGAAATATAGGAATGGTCAAAACTCATATCATGGTACATATCTTGATATAGATGACTTGATTAGCATAGTCTGGGCATTCACAGTGGCGGCGTAGCGTGGGCTGGCACCCGGGGCGTTTTTCTACACCCCCCCCCCCCTGGGGGTCGGTTGACTATCCGCACCCTCAATTTCTAACAACAGGAATTGTAAGTAACGGCGAGCGAAGCGAGCCGCGATATTTTTTTGGATTCTCGGACGTTAGGTGAAAAGTAACTAAGTTTGTCGTAGGTGACTTAATTGTGACCTTATCAATATTAAATATATGAATTTAAAGGTGACCTATAATTTAAAAAATAAATTTATCAATAACTACGGCTAGCGGAGCGAGCCACAATAGGTAATTTCGGAGTTCGGTGAGGTTAGCAAAAATACAAGTATTGTAAGACCACGACGAAATTTTTTTTTGGCGATCTACAGCAAATCTAAGAACGAACCGGCGAGCGTAGCGAGCCGCTGAAATTTTTGTTACTTTTTCGGGTGATCACAAACAAGTTAAGGAGAGTATGAAAAAATTAATAACAGCGAGCCCTGAAACGTTTGGAGAAATTGCGGCGGCTGCGAAGATTGTTATGAAACAAATACAAAATAAAAATCACCGAGTGGAGTGAGCCACAACCTGTTTTGAAATTGGTGAGGCGTACTTAGTAAAAAAAGTAAGCTATGTCAATGAATGAGAAAAGACTTTTTTTACGATTTACAACGAAATAAAGCACAGTACAAAGCAATTACTCGTTATTGCACATCAAATAAAATAGTTACACAGGGCAGGGAAAGACTAATACAGATAAAGTTGTATGTACAGTCAGCTGCTCAGATATGTATACACTTCCAAAATTTCACTTTTATTTTAATCGAAACTTATCACATAAAAGTCTACGCACACATTTTTCATACTAAGTAGTCATCGTTCTTGGCAGAATACGATATATAAATTATCACAATGACTATACACTTACTATTCAGTCAAATTTCAAAACATGGGAGTGTATACATATTTTCGCAGTTGACTGTACAATGCCTTATCGGTTTGAGCGATCTCTGCTAGGCAACGTTTCTACACCCGATTTTAAAGTATTCAAATATTTATTTTGCAATTATAATAAAAAACAACGGCGAGCGAAGCGAGCCGCAATTTTTTTATATGTTCTCGTGTGAGTTTTTGGTATCACCCCTACGGATTCGGATTTTAAGTGCCATCTGCGCGCCCCGAGGGGTGCCGAGATGGCACCCCTTGGAGCTCGGTACCCGGGGCGGACCGCCCCTCCGCCCCCCCCCTTACGCCGCTAGTGGGCATTCATAAAGTAAACTAGACTTTTTGGACAGGATTAGACATGTCACCCCTCCATTTGTATTGTATTTTCAAATTAATGCATATTACAACAAAACTATCAAAAATGAGATTGCTGCAGGACCGTGTGGAGTGGCACAAGAGTTTGGAGCCTATACCCAGCAGTGGGTGAAGTCGGGTTGTGAATGAATGATGAATGACAGCAAAAAAAATTTTGTCAGCTTTATTTACTTACTTTTTTAGTTTGTAATAAATGTAGCAGACATTTATTACAAGTACTCTTTTAGAGCATAAACTTACCAAACCAGCAGCAGATTTGTTATTTTCTTTATTCATAATGAAGCCTTAGCTTCTTGTAGTCAAAACCCAACTCAGAATAACTTGGTACACTGTTTCTTGGTTGTATTGTAGTTATGAGATAAAGAGGTAGGATAGGTAGGCACCAACTTATCAGTACTTTTAGCAATTTTACTCGTAATGAGACCAGTAATTTTTATAGATTTTTGAGCGAGTGAATTGGCCAGTTACAGCCACAGATCAATATGTGATCACTATAAACGGATACAGCGAGCTGGCTATTTTAAGATTAGAATTAGTCAGCTTTGGATGTTACAGTAAAGGTAACTTGGCAAATATATTACACAGCAGGGACGAGAGTAATTCCACAGTATATTTTTCTTTTCCGTTCATTAATCAAATCACGTACTCACTTCACTGGTAAAAATTAAAAATTGGTAAGAATATTTTTGCATGTAAATGTAAACAAAAACCTGCAAAGCAGTCGCGTACGCAGTGTTGCCAGATGGAATCTGAGAAAAGCAGTAGAAATTTTGTTAAAAAAGCAGTAGATTGGGGAAAAAAGCAGGTAGATTTTAATATGTTATAAATTAGTACCTATGTATTG
This sequence comes from Eupithecia exiguata, assembly GCA_947086465.1. Classification (NCBI taxonomy): domain Eukaryota; kingdom Metazoa; phylum Arthropoda; class Insecta; order Lepidoptera; family Geometridae; genus Eupithecia; species Eupithecia exiguata. The sequence continues at coordinate 6,139,424 of OX352246.1, forward strand.
TGTTTTGCGAGTATTTTCATGCAAAAAAAACATACAACAAAGCTAATAACCCGTTTTTTTTAAATTTAGGAAGCGTTTTCTTTGCCCACATTCCTAAACTGTTTAGCTTTGTGGAAAGCGAGGCCAGGCGGCCTGTCGGCTGTGATTTGCTCAGTTCTGTTCAGTCTGATTGAACTTTGATTTGTGGGTCTGGACATATATTATTTAGTGCATAGTAGAGTACCTAATAACTCGATAAACAGTCTCACTCAGAAATTAATAAAAGCCCAGAGTACTAAGTACTAAATAAAAACCTTACAGTCTCACTCAGTTTGCATTTTGCAAAAGTTTATCGAACGAACGAACGGACCGACCAATCAATCGAAAACGATGAACAGACATCCCAAGACAGACAGAAAGAAAGTGGAAGCCGGAAGGAAGAAACGAAGGAACGAACAAAACAAACTCTTCAATTTCATTCATCTGTTTCAGTTTTGTGAAGTTTGTGTCATTGGTAACTTGTCACGTGAGCTAAAATAAAGACATGGAGTCACTTGCTATTGATGCTCGGAAAAAGCAGGTAGATTTCACAAAATTTGAGCAAAAAAGCAGTAGATCAGTAGACGGTTCAAAAAGCAGGTAGATCTACTGCTAAATCAGTAGATCTGGCAACACTGCGCGTACGACCTGTCACGTCACGTCAAACGACCCCCATGCATGCATGCACGTCAGTTCTGACATTGACGGACGCCGGACGATAATACTAATAGAAAATATTTATGACAGATTATAATATTGCCAACGCGTTTGTTCTAAAGACTTCTAAAAACCATCACAATCACTATTTATTTGTATTATTGATAGATCAAAATGAAGGTGTACTTTTGTCAACTTCTCCTTTGTTATTATTTAATAAGTTATGATTTATTTTCCTATCGGAAAGTGAAGAAATAGTAGAGTGTACATGTATGTGCTACACAGGCCGAAGCCGCAGGCAGAAAGGCCGCCGACTAGTTGTAAAGTTCACAATGTGAAGGGCTATAGACATAATCTAAATAATAATTCGTTATTGTATAAATATAAATTATTAAATATTTTTAAACTTACGCGATCTGAACACATATTTATAAATACTATTTAACGGGATGTCATCCCGTGACCACGGCAGTGTGTAAACCTGTCGAAACGTCGGGAAAATAAGGTAATTAAACGCGATAAATACCCGTTAAATAGTATTTATAAATATAAATTATTGTTATTATTTTACAATGTTTTCGATTTGTCATAAAACTATTAAATAATAATCTGTGACTAACTAGTTCGAAGCAGCTCGATAGCATAGAATGTGCACCACAGATTTGTAAGTATAGTATGATGTGCACTGGCAGTAAGAAGGTTCGAGGCTAAATTCGTTTTTGAGTGAATCTATCTCATTGAAACTTAAACCTTCTTTACTTCACATCAAAGGTATTAATTATCTACGTGAATATTCCTATCCTACATGACATGGCCCTCCCGTGTCAAGGCTATTCCAGCACATATTAACATTTTTTTTATTTATAACCTTTGAGTCGTTACTGAAGAACCTGTTGATTTTAACGCTACGTTACAAAGATGTGCTTTGAACTTCGAACAGACTTTTCAAAGTAAAACCTTCTTTTAGCGGCTCAATAGCAAGTCCTAAATAGGAGCTGTAGACTGGCTGGTGCTCAATTTCTTCTTTATTTTGAGCCAGCTGGGAAGCTAAGTACAGATTCGGTCCCATTTCTCCTCGAGGTTCACCAATTTCTTCTAGCTCGTCAATGTCGTCCTTTACAGGCTTGGTGACCTAGAAAATAATATTTTCTTTTAAGCTAAGCAATAAAAAGGCTCCTCGTTAAAAAACATCTCAATTTAATTTATTTTTCGACTTTTCTAAGTGTTTTATGTAAAGTCTAGCCACCTACAAGATTTTCTGTTTTCACGATTATTTTTCATATACATGTGACTATTGTGTCTGCACTGTAAGTCCGAGTCAAATATTTTTTTCAGCTATTTTTTGCTCCAGCATAGTAAAAGCAAACCTCATTATTCCAATGCATCTCAACTCCAAATATCGGTCTCTCGTTATAAGCCTGGTGCAAGGCTTGGAGCTCCAACAACAGAGGGCGAAGTCTCTCTGTCGGGTCCGCTCTGAAGCCCAGCACATAGCCCCCGGAGGATGGCCGCACCACGAATACTAGGGCTTGGCCGAATTTGGAGTCGCGAATGGAAACCTTTAAAATAGTAATTGGAATGATGACTCATTAAGTACCTTACCTACCTTCTGTACTAACTTAAGTCTAAAACTAACAACCCATACTGCAGCCAAAGTCAATGTGAAATGTTCGTAAACAAACGACATCAAAAATAAAATAAAAAACATTCTTGGCGTTGAGTTTCCGACACTAATGTTATCATACCAATTACTTGATGGTGAATAGCTGATGAATATACTTACATAGAAGCATACTATGCACACGAATGCACCTAGTCCTAATTATAATTAAATCTATTATCATTATCACTTTTTCTAGGTTTCACACACGCCTCTGCTTATAATAGTAACCAGCTGATGATTTTTACATTTTTGAGACGTGACGTCTACGTACACTTTCCATTGTAATATAAGGCATGGACACGTTGAATGCATCGTTGACGTCCGCGTACCAAACCACTCGAACGTTGGTCACCAACAACGTGCCGAGGTTGCCCGAGTCACTGGACAGGTTCCAAATGCTTTGCTCGCTTAGGATAATCTAGGTAAAAAAGTAAATAAGTCGTTAGGTATGTGTATGTATCACCTGCTTGATCAGGATCACTATGTCGCACGTTTTGCATATCATGAAATACCGATGATTGGGTTGAATATGAAACAGCCGCTCACTTGGAAGACTGAACCTGAGTTTCATTGAGCAATGGACATAACATAGACAAGAGGATAGGGGGAAGCTATGTAATTGATCACACTAATAGTTACCTATATAATGCCAAAATTGGATGTTTAGATGTTTGTTACCTCATCACATCAAAACTATAGATCGGGTTGGGCTAAATTTAACATAGATGTAGGTAGTTCTAGACTTCGAAATAACAGCTATTTTTTATCTCAAATGCGTTAAGTAAGGTATTCGCTAATGAAGTGATTATTTGGTTGAAATTTTGATTTAATAGAGCAACACCTGACTGACTGTGCGTCAAGCTTTGTATAATACCTTTTCATGTCGTAGCATTCTCAACTGCTTGTTGTGTATCAACGCAGCTCTCAGTTTTAAGTCTCTGTACAATCTTGAACCAACGTAGGCTCTGGAACAAAATGGGAGAGAAGACGAATAGACTGTAATGAACATGTAGAGGAAATTACGAAAAAAAAATTTTTTTCAGATAATAATATACCATCACACTTTCATTTTTTGTTGAAAGTATTTAATTTACTACGAGCCAAATTATACTTGATTGGTGGACTTGATTGGATGGATGAGGCTTCCACAGGACCGATTCAGCTGGCTTGTAAATGAGAAGGCCTGTGCCATATCTCCCCCCAGCTATGGGTTTCACCTCAAAAATATATTTTTTTACTTCAGGTAGTGACTTACTTGTGGACTCCAACAACAGAAGTATAATGCCGCACACAGTTCGGTGATAGGTTTGTGAATATGAACTCGTATCGGCTTGTTCTGTACTGCGCTAGGACGTATAAAGCCTGTGTGGTGCCACGTAGGCCTGAGTTGACAACTTTCGTGCTGGCTGATATAATGCAGTTAAGGCCCACAGCTGGAATAGTAAATTAACACCTATTTTTGATGATTTAATAATTATTTTTGGGACACAGGTTAGATGTTTGTAAACTAACCACTTAACGTCAAAACTAACAAGCAATCAGTTGATACTATAATACTTTATTACGACCTCAGACTAAGTAAGAAATCGTCTGAGATTACGACTTACCTAAAATAAATGAATTTCTACGTCAACAACATACCTACCAAGATATTTTTGATAAATAATGATCAAAGTTGAACTAAGTTGGTACTTGTAATATCATTTAAGGTTCCAGCAAATCACCTCAAAATTGTTAATTATGTACTAAGTAGGTACTAACCTACCCATACGTACTAACACCTAATCATAACTTACACATATTGATCCTAGGCGAAGCTAACGAATGCCATATTATTCGAAGACTTGTCACCACCATGCGGCCTTTTGTGCCGCTGTTTCCTTTCGTGTCTTCAATCGGTTCTATTCTTTCAAATATCTTTTCACCAGGCCTTAGTTTTAAGTGCCTGAAAGAAACATATTTTAGTTTATTCGCAGCTATATTTAAAAAAGGTTCTTATTTGTATTTTTTCCATATAGGTACATTACTTAAAGGTACACAGTAGGACTTACGAAAAGGGTAAATCAAAAAGCACTTCTTTATCCTCCCATACAGCTCCTATTTTATTTTTATTCGACATATTTTGTTTGCTGTTAACAAATGCAAGTCTGATGAAAAATATTTGTTGTTTCAAACCGTGGTTGCTATGGTTACTGCATCTCTGATGGTGAAAAATAAGCTACCACTTTAGTAGAATTTATGTTGCTGGTAATAACAGAAACCTCAAGTGGCGCGAAATAAAATGGCGCTGAATTGAATGAAAAATTACAACCATAATCAATGGCAAAACATGTTTTAATTTGTGTTGTGCGAATTGTATCTACAAGATTGTAAGACGATGTCCATCAAAAGAAAAGTTGTAGGTTAAAAGTTCATCTGAATTTTTAACCTACAACTTAAGTACAACTAAGGTATCTACTTACGATCCTATAACAGCCATTTGCTTAGCGAAACCATTAAATAACCCTTAACAACTTTATGTTCTCATCAAATCTAATTAAATCTGATAACAAACAGGCATCCCATCTAAAATGTCATCTTAAAGTCCTTCTCAATAGATCGCCATTATAAGAACATTAACAACAAAATGGCAGACGTTAATTTAATAGCGTCCTTTTAATGGAAAACATCTTAACGTCAAAGGGTTTTGTTCCATGTCACATTAAGTTCTAGTTAACCGATTTAATTTTGGCATTAAAGTCTTTAGTCTTAAGTACCTCGCTTATTTTGTGTAACGAGCAGACAAGTACCTACACGTAGGATAGAATAGATGTACCTAATACATGTAAAATTTATGTTAATCCATGCCAAAACTACCTTTAAACAAAATTTCAGCCCGATCCGTTCAGTAGTTTTAGCGTTAGAAGTCTTAGCATCCGGGTATCCAAACTTTTGCATATAAATTAGTGTGACAGATAACAAAAATATTTTTGGCAGTAGGTAAAAATAGAAGAAATCGCTTCAATGATAATGTAGGTAAATTGTACTTTTATGGGTCTACCTTTATGTTATAACTCTAAGTGCTCTTCTGAGCTAAAATGTTTTCGGCAGTTAGTGAAAACCGTCTAAACAAAGCAAGAGTTTGTGAAGGCTGAAGAAATTACCTACCAGATTGTTTTTTATTTGTGTTCCATGATTAATGTTGTTTGCCCCGAGTTCTATGGAAAATTTACTGAACTTGGTTGGTTGGTTTGTCTTTCTTTGTTAGTTTAGACTTGTAAGGCATTTTGAATGACTTAAGACAGTATTCTGTTGGAACATATTACCGGTAGGTTGCTTTAAAGGATGTTCTAATTTTAAGGGATAAAACAAAATAAGGTTGATTAACGTTAAATTTTATTTTTCGTGTTTGGACTACTTTGGACCGAGGCGACTGGGACGAACACGGAACACCCCAAGCTTTAATAATTTCAATCAACATCCGACGAATGTATGTATGAATACCATTTGATTGTTGTCTGCATAAATTATTTTTGTATTGGAGCAAAATTTGTCAAAAATACTTTTTGATTTTATTGGAAACTAGCAGCGTCTCGGGGTTTCACTCGCGTAGTCCCCTTCCCGTGGGAAATCCGGGATAACATATAGCCTATGTCACTTCCTGAAAAGTAAGCTTTCTAATGGTGAAAGAATTTTTGAAATCGGTCCAGTGGTTTTTAAGTTTATTCGTGATCTCAAATCGACTAGTAGGTACCTACCTAATGTAAATTGCGTATAAAAAAACGCGGCAACAGAGTCAATTTCAGTTTAAAGTATGGGCGGTTTGTTTACAAACATTCTACAAAGAGTTTGGCTAAGGTATAGGTAGATGAGTGCCTACCTAATTGAGACGTAAAAAGCCTGTTTTTTCGCAACTACATGGCAATGGGTCGATTTTCCTAAAATGACCCAAAAAATCTTAACTGAGAATGTTGATTTATGATAAGGCAATTTTGATATATCAACGTTTCGGATCACGTCGAGCTCGTCCTGAAAACGATTCCCCGGGGAATACAGTATTGTTTCATACTTCGATTAAAAACCCATACACGGTATTTTGTTTCGGTCCGATCGGTTAGCTTAAATACCTACTTAATTTTAGTTGAGATTTTACTACATCAATATAATATTATTATGACCTTAGCAAAGAACATTACAATCAAATATTAGAAAGAAATTAGAACTACTTTTTGCTTATAACATAGTATAAGTTGTTACTAAACATGATATGGATCTGTGTCTGAAATAACAACTTTTTTATATTTTTTATTATTACCTAACATTGGATTCCAGATCTTTGATTGCTCGACGCAGAGTAGGGAAATAACTCACACAGGCCTAACTCGCTAGCTATAAGTGAAGTTGTTTGATTTGTGGGCAGAGCTAATTGATTTCGGTGGGGAAATAAATAATAAGGCTCTGTTTGCAAAAAAAAGTCGGAGAATCTGACAAGTGTATAGTAGGACAAGCACGAGGATTGTTCTCTAGGGTAAAATAGACTATTATTAGCATCATATCATCATACATTGCATATAGACCTTTGTCCAGCAGTGAGATAGAAAAAGCTAATAAAAAAAGAGTCTTATCACAGTTACTATAAAACCTGACATACCTGTTCTGACATAGTCTTCAAGATGTTCTCATTGAAGAAGTCTTTCAACCAGGACCACTCGGATTTCATCAGATAGTCGTACACGTCGAAGTCATCAAGTAACAGTGTGTTCTCTACTCAGATGGACCATCATGATGACCTGTTAAAATAATAAGAACAGAAGATGAGAAAATATAGCAGATATTTTAAAAACTTACCTGTAAATATTGAAGTTGAAGGAATGAATTTCAAATAATTTACGCATTTGATGACAAAGTTACGCAATTTTTCTCTATTCTACTCTATCCAATAACGTGATTGCACTAGATAGCAGCAGTTTTTTTAAAAGTAATCTGTAAATATAGCAAGTAGTCAGGTATATTTGGGTAAGTCTCGGTAATGAATGATGACATTGATAATATTATAATGTTAAAGGGTTTGTATTCATCAATGAATTATCATTACCTATTATTTCTATTAGAAAACGATGAATATATGACCGTGTATTCGCTACCAGTCCAGGGATCGCCGTTATTTTCACTTTCCCGTTTATGACCTAATAAATAACATTAGGTTTATGATGCGTATAAAAAATATACTAAAACGGCTACCGCATACGAGGCTGAATTTTTAATTTCGGATGCGTAACACACGAACAAAGAAGGGGTATTTTCTGCGTTGTCTGAATTTCTAATTTCCATATCGGCGCAGGTATTGAACCTTGGCAAATTTATACGAAAACATTCACAAAATAATTCTTAATAATGCAATAAAGTCACGTTCTCCATAGTTAGTTTTTTGTGCTATCTAATGGACCTCATTGCTAAGATTTTATCCCTTCCAAGTGACCATTGGATGGATATTATTTTTATTCCATTAATGAAATCAACAACATTTTCGACCAGGCACGTGTCGATCTCGTTGCTTAGTTGGTTAGAGCGCACCTGTACTGAAGGTGAGGCGCGGGTTCGAGTCCTGCCGAAATCGAAAATTTTTGGGATATTATTAAAACGTTTTCGTAGAAGATTTACCCAGTGCGAGTAACGCACTATAAAGCAAAAAGTTAAGAAATCAACAAAGTTGTTAATCTAGGTTCTTAGTTCGCCTGTTCTCAGTGGATTTTATACACTTCTTCTGGATGTAAAGTAGCCAACTAGACTGTCTATTAGGTATCAGCAATCCTGTATTTTTCTTTCTTAGAACTACGCCTTCCGAAACCCCCTTATTGTTAATTGATTTCTGTAATATTCAACTGTTTTTGCTAACTTACTGCATGCCTGTTGTAACTTAAAGTGAACGTGGCCCAAGTAAACATTTTTCTTTTTTCGTTGGGAGGTTCCACCAAAGACAAAACGAAAGACAAAGAATGTCTTTGAGCTAAATCTTGTCCATAGCAGAATTTCATGTTTTTTATCATCAGTTATTAGGTTGTCCTTGGACAAATCCAAAGGGGTCGCCGAGTCGTAGAGCCGAGTGATTAAAAAAAAAATATCCTGTATTATTGAACCAATGGATTCTGTTGCTGATAAGGATCAATATTTGCAAATAAATGTTTTACTAAAAATGAAGGGAAATAGCAAATTTTTACGATATACTTACGTTCGAGTCCATTTCCGTCAAAAGTAAAAGATTTTTGAAAAAAATTAATATGCTGTTATTGTTTTCTTATAAATCGAGGGCATGACTCCTTTCACGACTTTTCCCTAAGTCTCTTGGTTTCCGACTTGGCCATCACCACCACCCTTCTCAAAAAACCACCCTGTATAGATATAAGTAGGTATTTACTTATTGTAACTATAACTATAATTTTATTTCTGTGACATTTATGTGTATTTTCAAACCACATGCTCGACAATGCCGAATTATAGGTCATGTAAACCCTACCGAAAGCAAGACATTAAATCCCTTGGTATTAGCCGGGTTATAATGTTGTACTGAATTTCATTATAACCCGCTGGTTAATAATATGATTTCACTTTTCATAATTCTTATTACTATATGCATAAAGTTTAATTTTGCTAAACACAATTTGTCCTAGGCCATGGCCTACTTGATTTGACAAAATAAATGAAGTTTGCCTCCGTGTGAACCCCGGTCCGGAGGAGCGCGGTGTTCGAAATTCGAATTTCGAATCTAGGACCACGGCTTGTGCTTTCGAATTTGGAACGTCGCGCGCCTTCATTTGTTCACGCGTGACGAACAAATCGAGTTCTTGTAGGTGCCTATAGAAGATTTAATTTCAAAAATAATATTGAAAATGTCGAGTGATGAAAGTGTTTTGACTCCTGAGTTTATCAAATTAGATGCCATAGGCATTGTCAACAATCTGCTGCCAGAGAAGTCAAAGGAAAACATTATTTATCTACTGAGCCTGTTTTTTTGTCTCGCATAAGGTGTGAAAAGTAGAGTATACACCTCGGGGATAAGACTGTTTTAGTCTTGGGCGGTTGAACCCCTCACTGCACTCAGGACTCAGTCTTAATTCCCTCGCTTCGCTCAGGAATTAACTTATAACTCCCTCGCTACGCTCAGGAGTTAAATTATGAGTCCTTCGTTACGTTCGGGATTCAATTCGCTCCCGTGACATAAAACAGTGCTTTATCCCCTTAGTGTATAATCTACTATTATTACCGCAAATCTATACCTAAGTAATTGACAAGAAATCGATCGCATTCTACCAATGTATGTAAACATGCCGTTCTCTTTTAATAAAGTATTTCATTGTATATTCTAAGGTTATTTTCGCGAGAACTCATAATAAAACACTGTTTTAACCGGATTGATCGCGTATATTTTATATTTTGTTTATTACCTGACGTTTCGGAGGCTTTTCAGCTTCCATGGTCACAGGCAGGCAGGCAGTCCTGTGACCTGTCCTGTGGCAGTCTGCCTGTGACCGGTCGGAAACAACACTGTTTTAACCGGACGGATCCGGTTAAAACGTTTATTAAAGTATTTCATTATGAAATTCAATGGTTCTCGAACCTAGGTATTTATGTAGTCTATATTAGTGTGTTCTTTAGTCTAATTCCACGTTGTTTGTAAGTACCTGCGTAATTTTTACGAGAAGGGTCCTAATAATTTTATTCTTAGAAAATAATTTCTCAACTTTTTCCTAATGAAATGCAATCTAAGTTATCGGGGAACTTCCATTTTAATTTTTAGGAAGGGCATCCTGAGTCTCTCTGCCTCTAACCATAAGGATCATTATGGATAAAGACGGGCAAGTTACGTGGCCCGAGACCACTTGTATGGTAGGTTGTTATAATGCTGATAATCTGTGCGGGAAATGGTCCAATGAATTTTATTTACAGAGGGTTTCCTATTTGTCCTGCAAAGCTAAACAAATCAGAGTATTTTCAAGTAGATTTTTAGTATCTTGAAACAATGACTAGATGAAAAAAAAATACTGCATTTTTTGAAATCTGAATAAATGTAGGCACGGTCTGCCTAGAAAATGATATCAAACGATTCTATTTCGAATAGAATACTTTCTCAAAGTAGCTTATCGTAACCAAATCGTAACATTTCGCAAAAATCTGAAAATGTCTACCTTTTTATATATTGGTTCTATATGGATCAGTTGAGCTACTTGTAGATTGTTTGCAACAGTCTGCAGTTAGCTCAATTGTTTCAATTGTAAATAACTAGTTTTAATTTAATTCTTTTATTTGATTGTAATTTTCTTTGTTAATAAAGATTGTACATGCTACTACAAAGACTTACTTTAAGTTAAGTTAGGGGTTTTGTTAAATTACAGTTAAGGTAGAGTTCAAAATAGCCCTCGACCACGTCTCATTGCCTTACGCTCATCTCTTTAAGCGCAAAAGCTGCTACCATCCAAATTTCTTAATACGACGATTAAGTTAGCCAACCAAACATTCAGTCACCTTCAACCTTATTGTAGGGGACATTAGAAGTGATTTTCGCCTGCGCTGGCTGGGTACAAGTTGTCCCGGGATTCCTAATTGTCTTTTATAATTAAGTTGGACGAGTTCGGAAGTAGGTATAAGGTGCGGAGTGTTATGAGGTACACGTGGTTTGAAGTACGAACTTCGAATACTTAGTTTTTTTATGCTGGACAATTCACACAGCATTATCTAGCCCCAAGCTAAGCAGAGCTTGTGTTATGGGTATTAGATACATAATACAATACATTACATAGATAGATATGTTTACGTTGCATAGAAAACAACCAGAACACCCGGAACAAATACCTGCAGATCGTACGAATATTTGTCCCAAGGGGAATCGAACCCGCAACCTCCTGCGTCGTCGAATGTGAAAAGTCATTAGTTAATTCGCTATTACGATTTATCTAAACATAAAAACTTAATTTATTTATCAACATTCAAATAATCAAGTAAGCAATTACAACTAGTATAGTAGGTATATACACTTGCATCTATTTCCTAAAAATCTAAGCCATCACTAGAAAGTAGAGTGCCCAGAATGCTGGTAGCATTGCCACGTTGATGCTATAATAATTCGTTGACATGAGATGACATCTCATGTCAACAATTACACAGAATTATGTATGTAAAAATGAGAAATAATTTTATTGCGATAAGTATCACCGTTTTTCTCCTTGTTCTTCGTTCCGTTCTCTTTTTCTTTACTGTGATGACAGTATGATACTTATCGCAATAAAATTATTTCTGATATTTTAATAGTTTTTTTTCTGCCTTGAATATTATGTTGTTTTTTCGAAGGTTCTCCGATAAAGATGATGGAGAAAAAGGTTTTAACGTAACCCAATTCATGTTAATTCACATATATCCACGCCGTGGCGGTCGCGACCCAAGAATCGACCTCTTCAACTCAGCCCGTGAGAGCCGACTGGTCGGTTCCAGAGGCAAGGACTGCTTCTGTTGCTGTTCTGTTGCTTCTTCCTTGCTGTGTCTACAGCCCCTGCGTTACTCATTGTTACTCCACGGTACAAAGTTAAAAGCTCAGATGCGTGAAATCGGTGCCAATTAAAAAAGTATTACCGATTTTTATAATATCTTGCCTCTTTGTGGTTAAATAACTAAGCGTTGTCTAAACTTATTTAATTTAGTGCTCATGTTTGGTAGGCGTTCTTAAGTTTTGGGACAAAAAAGGCGAAGTTTTTTGACAAGAATTTAAATTATAATGTTCTGCCCGCGGTTTCGCACGCGAACTTTAGGTTTAAAAGTAGCTTATATTTTATTCCATAAAATATTTAGAACTAAACGTATGCCGAATTTCAGCCTAATTCGTTCAGTAGTTTTGGCGTGAAGAAGTAACAAACATCTATCCGAAAATCAGGCTCTCATTAGAAGAGGGCTATGTGCAACAGTGGACTAGGCTGCAGGCCCGGATTAGCCCCTAGGCCCACAATGCCCGGCCCTAGGGGCCCTGCAAGCCTGGGGCCCTCAATTAAATTCTAATAAGTATGTTTATTTTTATTGTACAATAAACAGGACACTGCCCACTAAACAAACACTTATTCACCATCGGAGCGACGGACAGCCCTCTCTGCAGAGGGCGCCTCAGTGACGACGAATCAGCTGCCCACGTAATCCTGGAATGCGAGGGAATAACAGCACAACGAACAGAAATCCTCAACTTGCCGAGGTCACTCCGCGAAGCCTGTGAAGACCCCAGGAAGATTCTGCGCTTCTGGACGGAGTTAGGCTGGCTATGCTAGCACAATGAACTCTGCATAATCGACCAAATGGAGTCCGAATGCGGATACAGGAGTACTTCCACCATAACCTTAACCTTTTTACAATAAAGTGTTCATTCATTCATTCAATAAGAAACATAAACCATCAAAAACAGAATAATAATAGTGACCTAAATCACATCAAAAACGTCACTACGCGTTTCTTATAAATAGATCTAATCGCCCGCCCCTCGTTGAACCTACCTGTTTTATTTTCGACTTTTTTGAATGGAAAGCGAAACATTGTAAAGCAGGGGGGCTCTCAAATACGAAGTGCCTAGGGGTCCTGAATCCCTTAATCCGGGCCTGCTAGGCTGATAATGATGGTCCAAAAATCTCTACGGATGCAGCCAGTCGTGTAATCATGGTAGGTACCTGCAACTTCACTTTAGGTAAATTTGTTTAACCTTCAATTAGGATTTAGTGTCATAGTTATGATGTTTGTTTTTGACACTAGATTATTATTTTTATATTAAACTAGCGGTCCGCCCCGGCTTCACACGGGTATATTCTTTAGCTTATTGTTACTCAGTGATAATGTAACTTTCTAACGGCAAGAATTTTTGAAATCGTTTCAGTAGTTTATAAGTTTATTCGTTACATGCAAAAATACAAATGTTTCCTCTTTATAATATGGGTCGCGACTCGTGGTCCCACTAATTTGACCCACTGGTGGGACAGTGTGTCGATTTAATGGGCTCGTGGTCCCACTGTTTGGTGGGACCATCAGTCAACGTAATGCAGTCGCTCGTGGTCCCACTGATTTAGTCATAAGGGCTATAACACAAATCTTTTTTTTGTATTAGTGTAGATTACTAGATTATCACGTAAAAAATATGAAACAGAAAGAAAAGCTAAACGCTAAAGCACTAAACGGCACTTAGCCGGAGGGCCTATGACGACAGGGTCACCGCACACGCGTTTTGATGCGATTAGCTCATAGCCTCTCGTTTTTATACCAACAACTTAAGGTGAAGTGAGTCCTAAAACCCACGTTTAACTATACGGAAAATCAATTTTAAGGCAAAAAAACATTGAAGTTTGCAATATTTTTTTGATGAGCAGCAAACGTTTAGGATTCTTGTTAGTAAGTTATGGAAGTCGAAACACTATTGACAAAACTTGACACGATACCTATAAATCCTCTTGTTCTTCATTTTTACAGAGACACTTCTACGTAAAAAGTAATTTCTTTTGCTAGTTATTTAAAATTCAAAATTCAATAACTTTATTTCTTTAGGCTTACAAAATAAACACTTAGATAAATATATTTCAATGAAGTTTCGTCAACGTGTTCTTAAATAATTTAAACCGAAATCGTCTAGATAATAAGCATATTACATTGACGACCGATGTGGCGCGGTGGGCGAAGGTCTGCCTGCGACGCAGGAGGTTACGGGTTCGATTCCCGCCTCGGGACAAATGTTTGTACGATCTGCAGACATTTGTTCAGGGTGTTCTGGTCGTTTTCTATGTATAATAAAAAATATCTATCTATGTAATGTATTATATTATGTATATCAGTTATCTAGTACCCATAACACAAGCTCTGCTTAGCTTGGGGCTAGATAATGCTGTGTCAATTGTCCAGCATTATTTATTTATTTATATTATGCTTATGGATGATGCATCTATGCCAATAAGCACTAACGCCAACTGCACTAACAGGATCCGTCAACCCACTGAATATAAAACTGACGCTAATTAACCAGGCTTCCCGAAAAATAAAACAACCCGCCAAATAAATGTCCATTTCCCATAAAAAATCCTTTTTACCGTGTCACAATTTTTCAAGTTTCCCCTCTAAGGTGTGTAAGCTCATAATTTTTCCAACTTCCCCCTTTAGGGTGTGGTTGCGCCAGGCAAGTAGGGATAGAAATGGCGACCACGAATAATAAATAAATAAAATAAATAATGCTGGACAATGCACACAACACCTAACCAGCCCCAAGCTAAGCAGAGCTTGTATTATGGGTACTAGATATCTGATATACATAATAAATACTTTTCATAGATATATATTTTTTAGTATACACAGAAAACGACCAGAACACCCGGAACAAATACCTGCAGATCGTACAAATATTTGTCCCAAGGCGGGAATCGAACCCGCAACCTCCTGCGTCGCAGGCGAGCCCTCGCCCACCGCGCCACAGAGGTCGTCGAATAAATACCTTTTGTTTGACGTTCATGACATCCTCTCCTTTCCGCGAAAGATCATCCGCGCCGTCTATTGAGTTGTGAAGTGAATAGGGAAATTTTATTTTGGGAAAACACTATTATTAATATGGGTGATTCATAATAGTCTGCTAACTTAAAGCATTGCTAAATCTCACGCTGTCTTCTTCTATTGACATAAGTAAGAGTGAGAAATAAAAGTCAAAAGTCAATAATTTTATTTCTTTAGGCTTACAAAAAAGCACTTAGACAAGTCAAATTTTATACAAAAAACAGCTTTCTAAATAGTAATTATCAAATAAGAACGTGTTCTTGAGTGGAGACCGCGACTCGGCAAACGTAGTGTAGGACGCCCTCCGACCAGGTGGGATGACGATTTGCGAAAGACTGCTGGCAGATGCTGGATGCGGCAAGCCGAAGACAGGGCGCTATGGCGCTCATTAGGGGAGGCCTATGTCCAGCAGTGGTAACAGACAAATAGTGTAGGAATCGCGGCTAGCTCTTCCCGGGATGTTGATATAAAAGTCGAGTATAGAAACAATAGCTATATTGTATTTATAAACTACGACTAATAATGATGTTAATGAGTGCGGTTGGTATGGTGGCCGCTGATGCACTGACCTCCGTAGGCACTCGGTCCGCGCTCGCGGCACGAGTAACCTACTTAGGTCAAACAGCTGATGATGCTAAAATACCTGATCGATGTATCGAACATACTTCCGAGGGTGATGTACGAGATGAGATTGAGATGAGGCGCTACAATTGAGGGGTTAGTATTACATAGGTGATCAATGTTTTGCTTAGGCTAGGTGAATGTTACGACAATGCTCGAATGTTTCGTAATCTAAGTGATTGCTGATAGTTTGGTTACAAAACTAATCCCTATTCTATAGTAAAATGTGATTGTCTGCTGGGTTGCTGATTGCTGATGGACAAAGCTGCTGGCCTGACTGGGTAGCTCCCCATGTCAGGTATCGATGATAGCTCTCCAATAAGCTCACTGGTAGAGCTAAGATCACTGCCCTCATCCTTCGGCTGCTGCTGGACACTGCGTGGGTTGCTCCCCACTGCAGTGCTGGCTGAAGATGTGGACGTGAGCGCCGGCTCGCTGCTGCTGGTACGTCGTGGGTGCGGTTCGCTTCGCACGACTGTGCTCGCTGCTGCTGAGGGCGCGAGCGGTTTGCTTACTGCTGCTACTGGCCTGACCTGGTAGCTCCCCACGTCAGGTATCGATGATAGCTCTCCAATAAGCTCACTGGTGGAGCTAAGATCACTGCCCTCATCCTTCGGCTGCTGCTGGACACTGCGTGGGTTGCTCCCCACTGCAGTGCTGGCTGAAGATGCTGAGGGCGCGAGCGGTTCGCTCACTGCTGCTGCTGGCCTGACTGGGTAGCTCCCCACGTCAGGCTTCCGGCTCGAAGGACCATGTAGGAATCGCGGCTAGCTCTTCCCGGGATGTTGAGATAAAAGTCGAGTTTGGAAACAATAGCTATATTGTATTTATAAACTACGACTAATAATGATGTTAATGAGTGCGGTTGGTATGGTGGCCGCTGATGCACTGACCTCCGTAGGCGCTCGGTCCGCGCTCGCGGCACGAGTAACCTACTTAGGCCAAACTGCTGATGATGCTTACATGCCTACGTGATCGATGTATCGAACATACTCCCGAGGGCGATGTACGAGATGAGAATGAGATGAGGCGCTACAATTGAGGGGTTAGTATTACATAGGTGATCAATATTTTGCTTAGGCTAGGTGAATGTTACGACAGTGCTCGAAGGTTTCGTAATCTAAGTCATTGCTGATGGTTTCGCACTATCACAAGCTCTGCTGGAGGACGCCTCCCTCGACGGGGGAAGCGCGGGGGGCGGCAGTGCGGGTGCGGGCGCGGAGTCGCGCACCGGCGGTGCCGCCGGCTCCTCGGCGCGCGCGGAGGACGTGCTGACGGCTCGTCTGCTTCACCTCCACAGGAACGCCAGGAACGCTGCGACGCCTGCCTGCTGCTAATACGCTGTACGATATTGCGTATTGGTGAATATCGTGCGCTGTTATGGTCACCCTCTGTTGTGCTAGTTCCTTCATCGCACTGATTTGCCCACCGAGCTGTTGTAAGCCGTTTGTCCTACGGCTGTTGCTGGACTCTGCGTGGGTAGCTCCCCACCGCAGTACTGGCTGAAAATGTGGGCGCGAGCGACGGTTCGCTGCTGCTGGTGCGTCGTGGGTGCGGTTCGCTCCGCACGACTGCGCTGTGCTGGTACTGAGGGCGCGAGCGGTTCGCTCACTGCTGCTGCTGGCCTGACTGGGTAGCTCCCCACGTCAGGTATCGATGATAGCTCTCCAATAAGCTCACTGGTAGAGCTAAGATCACTGCCCTCATCCTTCGGCTGCTGCTGGACACTGCGTGGGTTGCTCCCCACTGCAGTGCTGGCTGAAGATGCTGAGGGCGCGAGCGGTTCGCTCACTGCTGCTGCTGGCCTGACTGGGTAGCTCCCCACGTCAGGTATCGATGCTAGCTTACCAATAAGCTTACTGGTAAAGCTAAGATCACTGCTATCCAATGGCTGCTGGTACGTTCGAAGCACTCACGGTACGACTTTTTATGATCGCGCTGTGAATCCTCGATCCGGCTCGAAGGACCATGTAGGAATCGCGGCTAGCTCTTCCCGGGATGTTGATATAAAAGTCGAGTATAGAAACAATAGCTATATTGTATTTATAAACTACGACTAATAATGATGTTAATGAGTGCGGTTGGTATGGTGGCCGCTGATGCACTGACCTCCGTAGGCACTCGGTCCGCGCTCGCGGCACGAGTAACCTACTTAGGTCAAACAGCTGATGATGCTAAAATACCTGATCGATGTATCGAACAAATAGTAAACAGACCTTTATGAATATGGGGTTGAGCTTTATTTTAATTTTATGAGGCGTTTTCCAAATAAATCCGGCCAAGTGCTAGTCAACTCGCAAAAGCACAACTATTTCGATTACTATTTAAGTTGTGTCAATTTTGACATTTCGTGTAAATTTTTGTCTTTCATTGGTTTTCTCTAATTTTTCAAGCTTTCAATGTCGCTGCGGTTACCAAAAAATGTTCCGCTAGACTGAAAAGAGGATGATTTGGCGTGGCTAGGTACGCCAGTACCTAATACAATACAATACAAAAATGCTTTATTGTACACCATAAAATAACATTACAAAGAGACATCACATAAGATAAGTACAATGGGCGGCCTTATCGCTAAGAAGCGATCTCTTCCAGGCAACCTTTGGATGGAAAGAATTAAATAATAGGATAGGTATAATTAATACCTATCTGCCTGTATATTTATTGACAGGCGAGTAACTAGCACAATCTAAACAGGTCAAGGGTCGAACCGGCTTACACAAGCTCCCGCCAGATGTCATGCCATTCAAGTTTCCTTGTTTTATTAAAAAAATCTTGACCCCACTTCTGAGGGGGCTCTTAAATTCCTTTGTAGGGAATAGAATTTAATGATGAAGATATAAAGCCTTAGAGCTCGCGCTATAAGGATCGTATTCCAAGTACCAGAGCTTTGTAGTTCTTATATTTTTACTAGCTTTTGCCCGTAGCTTTACACGCTGTTTTCAAGGTTAAAAAGGAGCCCTTAAGTTATTCCGGTCCGTGTGCAAAATTCCAGTACGACCAATTCAGTAGTTTTTGCGTTGACTTCAGTCAAACATCTTCACAATGACACAAACTTCGCCTTTATAATACTAGCTGTTGCCTGCGGCTTCGCACGCGCTTTTCTAGTAGCCTATGTCCCCGCCGGGGTAGGTACCATTTACCTCTCTGCCAAATAAATTCAATCAATACGTTTAGGCGTGAAAAGGTAAGGTAACAGACAGACAGACAGAGTTATTGTAGAATTTATAATATAGTATGAAAAATTAAATGCAACGTTATGTTAATTACTACTTAAATACAATTAAATTAAAAATAATACATAGGGTTCATAGTACGACAATTTGATACTCGTAAGAAGAGTATTTTTGAACTGTATACAAAGATTCCCACTCTAGGCTGGGTCAA
Organism: Eupithecia exiguata; assembly: GCA_947086465.1. Classification (NCBI taxonomy): domain Eukaryota; kingdom Metazoa; phylum Arthropoda; class Insecta; order Lepidoptera; family Geometridae; genus Eupithecia; species Eupithecia exiguata. The sequence continues at coordinate 6,158,295 of OX352246.1, forward strand.
CGTAGGTCCTACGAGATAGACCCAGCCTAAGGTAATATATTACCTTAGGCTGGGTCTTTAATTTGATCTAACTACCCTATAGGGTAGTTAGATCAAATTAAAAATATGACTGATTCATTGTTATAAATTACAATTAAAAAAAAAAAGAGTAGGTAGAAATTTTATTAGAACTAGTACTTAAGTACAATGAAACAGTTGAGCTAACTACAGACTGTTGCAAACAAGGCCACCAAAGCTCGGTTTTTGAATAGTTATTAGATCCGAGTCGAAGACGCGTGACCCGAGAACTGGCGCACCAGCATTGCCATGCAGCGGGGCAATGCAGCCATATCCTGGGGAAGCTTCCGATTTGTATTAACATGGATCTGTCAGTTGAGTCTGTAAAAGTTTTTATAGAATAGGCTATTTCACTACGTTAAAAATAAGTTCCAAATTGTTTTCATCCTAGTCAGTGACAACGTATTAAAATATGCCTTTTCTAGGTAAATTTTTTTGATACATGATCACGTGACCGAAAACGCTGTGTTTGGTTGGATCGCAATTATTTCCCAGTAGTAGTCAAGTAGCCTATTAAGAGGAGGTTTACTAAAAATTCAAAATTCAATAACTTTATTTCTTTAGGCTTACAAAATAAGCACTTAGACAAGTCAAATTTTATATATAAACAGTTTTATAGATTATCAAATAAGACTAGACAGTGCAAAAGACGAGTACCTACTACTCATATCGTTATTTTAGTTAGATCGTTACATAAATTTTTATTTTAACCACCATTTTAGATTAGGTACCATGCGTTTTAACTCCTCCGCTTTCATGTATAAGTAACATCACGTGTTATCGTGTTAGCATCATATTTGTGGTGTTATCGTGTTAGTACAAATTAATATCTACCTAGTATCTACCGACGAAAATATCATTTGTAAAAACATTTAGAAAATAAGTACATAGATACAAGAAGCGTAGACCTTCTCGTAAATAAATTAGATTTATTAACCTTATTGCGATGAATTCTATTTCCTGAATTTTGTTTACCTTTAATAACACAATTTCCTCAAAAAACACTTGCCCGTGAACTTGGCAATTAATTTCACAAATAAGATTATCAAGTTATACTGTTGACGGATGTGCCGCCATTTTCCCGCTTTCTGCCTTTGTGGACCGAAATTAATTATCATTACGGGATCTGTGGACCATTGTTGGTAATCACAGAATTTATATTATTCTATTGAAGGTATTTTAAGTTTTAAGTCTCTGTGTAAATACTTAAGGGCCGACTCCATAAAAAGTAAACTAAGTTCAACTTAATAATTAACCTAAAAACAATCCAAGTTTTTACCATACTATTTCTCTTCTTCTGACAGAAATTGAAAACGTTACTAGTTTCTAAGTGTTATTATAATATTGACGATTTTTTTAATGATAAACTTTAGTAAGTACCTTAATAATAAGTTATTACACGTCATTCTCTCATATATATTTTTGCATGCCGATTGACGGTCAAGCATGTTGATCCATAAAATGTATTACTTATTACCTTACATAACACATGTTTTGGCAAATAAAAAATCTTTATCCTTATCTATATAATACATAATACAGTCTTGGTTTGTTATATTGTATGTGACATAAGTTTGAAAAACTGCGTCAAGCTACGCGAGCTATGATAAGCTAAGCTAGCTTAGCTTTCGGTCAGCAAACCGCATAAGCGATGTCGCCTGCAGTAATGCTGAACGGTGTGCTAGCCGGTTATTATATACAGATATATGCAGGCACATGAGTCCAAATGCCTTAGGGCTTACGTTAAATCTGCGAGCGGTCCAGTGTATATAATCGTGGAACGCACGCTTAGTGAGTGCGCCCTGCGCAGTAAGTCTGCTTAAGGTACCTATTATTACTATCGCCATGGACAAAATAAAACCATTTTTTAGGGTTCCGTACCCAAAGGGTAAAAACGGGACCCTATTACTAAGACTCCGCTGTCCGTCTATCCGTCTGTCACCAGGCTGTATCTCATGAACCGTGATAGTTAGACAGTTGAAATTTTCACAGATGATGTATTTCTGTTGTCGCTATAACAACAAATAGAAACTAAACTAAACAATAGAATAAAACAAATGTTTAAGGTGGCTCCAATACAATAAACGTGTTTTTTTACGGGACCCTTCGTGCGCGAGTCCGACTCGCACTTGGCCGGTTTTATTAATCTATGCTGTAGCCTATATCATAGAGATAGATAGATAGAGATTAGAGATGGGCCGAATATTCGTTTTATATTCGGTATTCGGCATATTCGGCAGCTTTACCGAATATTCATATTCGGCCGAATATTCGGCTGAATCACCTAATGTTCGGCAAAGTGAAAGTGAGTGGTTGGAGCTGAAAGAAATTTTTTAGCCATGTTGCTCATAAGATGAAATCGGAACTTATTTTTGGACCACCACTTGTAAGGGCACATATCCCGTGACAGCAAGCTATCTGCAATGTATCTGTCTAATTCGATAGCTATCGGGCTTTTTGGTTCTTCGATCTCAGGCTGCTTTGCTGATGCTAATTCTTCATAGCACATCCAGAGGGCTTTATGAGTAGCTTCCTGTGATTGAAGACCACTGTACGGTAACGGAGCTGGCGGTTCACTCTCATTTTCACTGTTACTCGTGCTATCCATATCTGCGCTTCTTCTAACGTATTCTGCAAGGAATTGGCGTCTCACCCATGAAACTTTTTCTGGAGCGAAAAAATTCATCTTGTACCTTGGGTCGAGCAGTGTAGCAATAGTGTAATTCTTTTCATCTTCAAACTGGCTGACTCGCCTTTCCAATCCTTCTTTTATTGCCATTCGCAAGGAATCCACGTAGCTGCACGTTCTTTGATTAGAAACTTTTGCAAGATTTTTATGTGTGGGATCACCTCTGAAATGCAAGAGTATGTAGAGCTTACCCTTTTGGTAATCTCTGGGTCTGGGTCTGGCGGCAATCCGCGCGCTTGGCGTAAACAAGTTTTAGACTTGCATTTGTGCGACGGAACGGAGTCAAATGTACCGAATGTTCGGCCGAATATTCGGTTCGGTAAAAGTTTTACCGAATATTCGGCCGAATGTTCGTATTCGGTGAAACCCATGTTCGGCCCATCTCTAATAGAGATACATTTATTGACACAACAGAGATAGAGCACAGAACAGAAAGGAGGGAAAATATACAACAGTTGCTAGGCCTAACCCATCTACTCACCCACAGACAAGATACAAGAACCTCGAATCAAGATGACGACCTCGGTGGCGCGGTGGGCGAAGGTCCGCCTGCGACGCAGGAGGTTGCGGGTTCGATTCCCGCCTTGGGACAAATATTTGTACGATCTGCAGGTATTTGTTCCGGGTGTTCTCGTTGTTTTCTATGTATCATAAAAAAAACTATGTAATGTCCCATACATTATGTGTATATGTAATGTCCCATACATTATGTGTATATGTAATGTCCCATACATAGCTTGTGTTATGGGTACTAGATAAGTGTATTTTATATAACACAAGCTCTGCTTAGCTTGGGGCTAGATAATGCTGTGTGATTTGTCCAGCATTATTATACGCTAGTTCATACCTACCAATACGTCACAAGACATTCTACTTAATCGATTCGCAGTAAAAAATAACTCTAAACATTTCATAGATTTATTGTTAATCCGATTTTGCGAGCGTTGATTGGTGAGAGCGAGAGAGAGAATATTCAACATTATTAGGAAGTTGGTAGGTTCAAAGTCGTAAATTATTTTCCAATCTGAATTAGAGCTGTATGAACTCGAGTTATTTAGGTAAGGGTTAAGCATCCATATTGAACTATGGTTAACCACGGGTAAATAGGTCGGAATAATCAAATAGGCTAATGTACGCCTGTGGGAAAGTTTGCGAGTGTAGGTGGGTTTCTATTTGCTTGGCCGTATCTATAGTCCAACTCTACTTATGGGATTTTTGTATATTTTAGAATTTATTCGACACTACTATACCGGCTGCCAGTGCGGCGGCCCCGGAGGTGTACCTTCTTTACATAATATTAGCTTAAGCATTAGTTTGAAGAAATTTTGTATCTCATTTTATGTAAACATTTTTGTTTGTATGAGAATAAACATCTTTAAACCGATTTTTATTCGTATACAAAATGCTTAATTATATTGATAAAAATATTAGATACGAGTAACACTAAAACTTATAAGTTAGTGTAACAACAGTATTTATTTATGGCTGTATGCGCCTTACAAGGATTTATTATCTTTTACATAATGAAAGAATGGAATTTATCATAAACATAATGTAATCTACCAGTTGAGGCACAATCAGTAGCCTTATCGCCTAAAGCGATATCTTCCAGGCAAAGGCAACTTTAAAAAATAAAACAAAACTATTCCACTAAAATGTGGCTTTTATTCAATCGTCAAGTAAATAAATACTCGTCTTTTTTTACGAAGGCATTCATATAAATACGCAATAATTTTTATTTAATTTTTATAGGTACATATAAAAATTACCATTTACCAGTTGGTTCGTAAGGTTTTTATCATTATCATCATCATCATGATACATACAAAATATGTATAAAAATTACCATTCACCAGTTGGTTCGTAAGCTTTTGTTTTACCAAAATTATTGTCTAATCAACCAGTGGATCTGATTGGTACAAAAAGGCTTCATCGGTTTAATCCTAGACGATTACAACTAAACTGACTTACATGTCAGTTTAGTTAATAAAATTGGATAACAGAAAAAAGTAGCGAGTAGTATTTTTCAGTTTCCAGTAATTTCCATCCTAAACCCGCCTACACATCCACCCCAGTCGCCTTCTCCCGCCGACAGATGGCGTATGATTGATGGGACCAACTTAATTATGATCTACGCTCTCCGATTCTTTACTCGCCAACTCGACTCAAACAATCGGCCAACTTTCGCTTTGCATTTACATACTTTTGGCGGAGTTATTTTTCTTCTATGGAATTAACAGTTCGCGGAGGATAAGCCGTAAAAGCTAGAAGACGAATGCATATGCAGGACATTTCACAAATCAAATCAAAACATAAATTCTTTAAGAAATGAAATAAGTTCCCAAAAAATCCGTTTCAGCGGGACTCGAAGGGCGGGCGCGGGTTGGAGTCCCGCCGAAACCGGAAATTTTTGAGAACTTATTTAATTTCTTAGAGATACGCAAAGTGCGGGTAAGCACTATAGCAAAAAACCTTATAAATTCTTTATTTCCATTATTACAATAAATTTTAATGCACACAAAAAAAGTTTTTTTTAACTAAGCACTGACATGGAAATAAAGTGAATTTTGATTTCTGTCGCTTCGGTATTTAGACTAAAGTAAAGAAGTGAAAGCTTACTATAAATCATCATCTGATTATCTGGAGAATTTCAGATTCTCCAAATTGCCCAGAGTGTAACATGATAGAAGATGTCCATCATGTTTGGACGGAATGTGTCCGTAACGAGGCACAACGACAAGACTGTAGATGTTTCTGTGATTTTAGCGTAGGTATTTGTAATAGCATCTTGTCTTCCCCGTACTCCGAGGAAGCCAAGATGCTAGTCAAGCTTTATTTGCGAGTTATATAGTGTTTTGCCATGTTTATTTATATTGAACTGATCTCCTATGGGAGTGACATAGTCACTTTGTGACAAAACTCCATAAAAATAAATAAAGATAATAAAAAAAAAATTATCTGGAGGAAAAAAACCGGGGCCTGATAGAACGAAAAAAATCCATTTGCCCCGTTCTTTCGAAATCTGCTGAAACCGGAGCTGATGGAACATACACTGATTTTTATGTTTCTATACAGAGAGACGGTCCTAAATGTTCAAATTCTAATGTCTGGATTCGAAGTCATAACCATGGGTATCTATATTATTTATTATTAACAAGAAAATTGTAAAGAAAACACGAAATAATGTAGAATTGTACACCTGAGGCTCGACTTATGAAGCCCTTTGTGCGTGTGTCGCACCAGATTACAGCTTTGTTGTACGATAATAGATAAAAACGTATTTCTGCCGTGAAATTCAGGTCCATTATAAAGATTCACGTGGATTTGCTCAAGTTGTACTTGGCTAAAACGTAAATGTACATTGTGAAAGTACTTTAAAACCATCATTATGTGAAATTTTAATTGAAAACCTTTCATTAGCTCTGTTTTCACTTCTTTGACCAAATTTGTGTATTATGTGCAGCTGATCTTCCTTGAAATAAATAAAATTGTTTTTTAGGGTTCAGTGCCCATAGGGTAAAACGGGAAAATTGCGATGCTCAATGATTGGTATATTTAGATAGAGCAAACAATTTAAAGCGCCAGTGTTCTCAGATATTCACATAAAAAATCATACCAGCAGTATTATAGTTATTTTCATGTGAGAATATTTCACAAAACCTGACGCTTTAGGATATTTATGTTGTGCAATTTTTATTTTTTATATGTCCTCTATCTAAATAAGTAGGTATATAACATTCATTGTGCACCGCGATATAGAAAAAAAAAGATATTAGAGTAGACCATACAAAAATCTTCAAACCTCTATGAAATTATAGTCCCACTAGCGGTCCACCCCGGCTTCGCACGGGTAGATTCTATAGCCTATGTCATTTTCTGACCCTTAAACTACCACTACCTATGCAAAAAATCAAATCGATCCTTTACTCTTCGAAAAATTTAAACAAGTCTATCCGACGGGAACTATACATTTTACCGGAATGTAAAGTAGCCTATGTGCTATTCTAGACTATAATCTATCTAACGATGTAACATCTCCTCAATTTTGTATCTTACTTATCTGTTTGTGTGTGTCTGTGCAGTTCTTTTGGAGTCGAATAAATATATCTTTATCTTTATCTTATCTTATCTATGTGCCAAATTTCATCCAGATTCGTTTAGCCGATCTGGCGTGATTGAGTAACAAACATCCATCCATCCAAACTTTCACATTTATATAAGTGGGATTCATCGGCGTGATCACCAGCTATATATAGGTATAGGGCTGTCGGCCGCGTGGCAGCGATTTCCGCAGACTGTCATCGCTTCTGACGCAGCATATTCCCCCGCGCGCAAGGGATGATATGTTCGCTGGTTCCTTAATTATTTTGTATGAATACCTATTGACATCTATATATATTTAGATTCTCCATGAAATTTCTTACAAATTAACATGTTAATATACTGCAGTTGAATAAAAAATACTGAAAGTAGGTACATGTAAAATCAGGAGAAGTTTGTAAAAAGAGGTATAGAAATTAAATCTACAGACTCAACAGACCACGTTCAGAGAATAATCTTTTATCTCCCACTAACTAAACTGAACATAAAGCGACGTCTTTATTCACCTTCCGATTATAAAGCCATCCATCACCAACAAAAGCAGACAACAATAAAAAATGAACTAAAAACTTTTTCATTCGTCAGTCTGTTTGTCTCATAAATCAACCGGCGCGGAGAGATGAAACCCGGGTTTAATCTCGCAATGCGATTACGCGCGGAGCTGGGAGCGGCGTATTAGCTTGCCCTTGGGGAAGTGCAGTTAATATTTGACCAGTTTAATAACTTAAGGTAAGTGGTAAACTTGTTTCGGAAATTGGTAATTTTTAGCTGACATCATTTGGTAAACGAATCCGCCCACTGACCGCCGCTTTTTCGCACTCCTTTTCGTAAGATCGTTGAAAAAGTCATCAAACCTACCTTATTTGTCGAAATTTGCATATTACCTGCGCCCCGTTTATAATTTTAAAGTACTTTCCGGATAGGTACTGTGGTGTATTAAATACCTACCTCTGTGTGAGTGCACTTATTGTAATAGTGTAGTATAGTTGATTGACATTGAAACAAGATATACCTATGTGGGTACTTGGATTAAGATGCAGATGGCAACTACACTACCCACAATCTTCAGTCCTGATTTACCAAGTAAGTCCATAACAGGTACTAAACTCTTAGACAATTTATCCCGCTGTCAAACTAAACTTTAAATTTACTTGCCAAGCTTAAACTTTTTTTTTCTTATGACATAAGTCAGGCTGTTAAAAAAGACAAGAATGAATAGGTATCTTCTAGACCAAGGCAGGCCAAAAAAAAATCCAGGAGAGCAAAATTTCTTAAACTGTGGCGGCACCGGGCCACTACTATATTTATTAGGTATACCCAGAAAAGACAAAATATGCTTTAATTAACTTTATTTGTAAATGAAATGAAATAACTTTTTTAACATAAATTTTTTAGTGTGAGGTGTGAAGAGGTTTTCCTGATAGTAATTTGTCGATATTTGGTTTGAAATCTGATGTTCAAAGTACAATCAAATCAGATGTATGTTTTGCAGTAAGAGATGTATGATATAATTGAAAAAAATCTTCACAGACATAGGTGGAACCAAACCGCAATAATTAGTCGCAATGTTGGAAAATTTTCATTGGGAACTTTATCCAAAAATTTGCAAAACTTTCTGAAATTTGCTCTGAAGATAAATTTTCGTAGAAAATTATTTTAAGGGCAGTGTGATTTTGAAGATCTGTCACTTCAAGCTGACTGTTTGCTGGATATGACTGTAAGCAGGTCAGTAAAACTGATTGCAAAAGGATGAATATTTTTGACGATACGATTGGTACATACAATAACACACACCAAAAAATACCAAAACAAAAGAAGTAGCGACGATACCCTAAACGACGCGGATCGGATTGGCATGTTTTTCGTTTCAACCGACCAATCACGTGGAAGCAGTGCCACTGTGCGCCGCCACTGCCGCCGCCGGCTAGCCGGCCGACCGAAGTGCTGGCGGGCAAATTCAAATGCCTTGGCGGGCCACTTCGTGGCCCGCGGGCCTGGGTTTGGCCAGCCTTGTTCTAGACCTTCGTGATACACCGTCGTCGATCACATCTTCTCTTTCCATCAGGTGAGATTGTTGTCAAATGAAGGTTCATAGACTACTAGCAGCGCCTCGCGGTTTCACCCGCGTAGTTCCCGTTCCCGTAGGAATTTCGGGATAAAAAGTAGCCTATGTCCTATTCCAGACTATAATCTATCTCTGTGCCAAATTTCATCCAGATCCGTTTTGCCGTTCTGGCGTGATAAAGGAACAAACATCCATCCATCTATCTATCCATCCATCCATCTAAACTTTCACGTTTATAATATTAGTGAAGTGATAGTGATGAAGTGATGATTAGTGAGATAAAAAAACACGGCTAGGCAATACTAATATTATAAATTCGGAAGTAACTCTGTGTGTCTGTTATCTATGCACGCCTAGACGGCTGAACTGATCTTAAAGAGCTTGAATATCTGCGAAGCAATTGCATTATCTAGTGCTCTTAGTGTCTAAGGGTTAGTAGGTACTTCATACTCTCGCAGTTAGGATCTAGATTCTTACTGCTAGTGTCTAAAAGTTAGACTACAGTGTCATAGCTATTATATAAATACCTATCATTATATGTATATAAAAAATATACATGAACCTAGGCGAAGGCAGCGAATCTCTGATAGATGATGTTTACTAAGATTATAATAATAATAATAATCATTTATTTCAGACTATAGAACAGTTACAGATCTTATTTTAACTTATTCTACGGTCCATAGTAATATATACCTTAAAAACTAACATACATACAATATTAAAAACTAAAATTAAAGACGCGTTATTTGACGACGAGACGTGACGCAGTCACGTGAATATGTTTCACGTCATTATGTTGCCTTGAAACCAGTGACGGCTATGACACAAGATGATGCCATGCCGCACGAAAAGTATCTGAAGAAAAAAACCGTCACTTCGATACCATTAAGCACACTCAAAGCGAATTGAAGGTATTATTTGAAGATTTGGACAGATCCCTAGATATTCGTTACTTCCCATGTCTTAAATAACTACTGGGTGTACCTGTGTGTTTAAATAACTACCCTATTAGCAGTTACCCGTAATGGCGAGCCGTGAGTTACGGAAGAAACGAATACGAAACGCGTGGAGTGGATACTGTGTACTGCTAGATACGTGGTCCGAGTGTAGTCAGGCGTGAGATATCGGGATGGGGAACATCTCGCTCGCTCGAAACCTGGGCTTCGAGCGAGATTTTCGCTTTTTAAGATGCTCTAAGGATCATTTCGCCCGAAACATATTTGAAAAACGGCCTTATTTTCATCATCATCATCATTCGCAGCAGAATTTAACCCTCTGCTGAGTAAAAGCTTCCCGAAGTTTGTACCATCCACCACGGTCCTGTGACACCCCCCGACCCCCAACGCGTAATAGGTACATAATACTATATCGTCGACCCACCTTGCAACTGGGCGTCTAACGTTTACCTATACGGAAGTACATGGCCTTATTTTACCTATACGAGTATATAAATCTGCCCTTTGTTTTAACGTAATTCTCGTAACCGCAAATCTCTAAAAATGTTCCTGACGGTTGACGTTTCTCAAAACACGACCTTGACTAAGCCAAGGTGTACATAGTTTTTTGACGTATCTTGCGCGCATTTAGGGAAATAACATTTAGACAAAACCAAATTGAGTGTGGGATAAAAAAATACTAAAAGATTTTTACTCCCAAATTTTCTGCTATTAATTTTGTAAATATGAGTATGTTAAAAAAGCTTCAAAACCGCCGTCTGCACTTATTGGTGGAACCAATTTCCTAACTATTATTTCAGCAAGAAAAAAACGATTTAAGATTAGTTTTGAAGAATGAGGTAAGTCCAGTCTTGAACCACAGTACTAGACCATCTGCGTACGGGTGGGTGCAAGCAGATGGGTTGTGATAAGCAAAGTCGGGGTTTTACTTGTCTTTGTGGAAACTGGAAACGAGGTTTGCGAATTAGCTGACATTTAACCAAAATTTACGGCTTTCGAGGTGCAGAGGGCATCTAACAGACACAAGAGGTAGCAGGTTCAATTCTCAACGTTTATGTTTCAATATTGTTGTGTCTTTTTGTCTCCATATTCTGTTTCTCTTGGTGGCCCAAGTAATTTTGTTTGTTATAATAATTTTTGTATTTAGAAGATTTATGACAGGTAACGTTTTATTTTATAGTGATTTGATATATTTCAGAACTCGATTTCAGTGGAAACTGAATCTTTTCAGAATCTTGTAAAAAAAAAAGTAAGTTTATGTAAACACTGAAATTAGCAAATCAAAACTAAAAAAGACTATATAGTAAAGTGACCCAAGTGTTCAAACTGTGAAATGGATAACCTGCAAATGAGCTAGTGATGGGACATCATAATATAGAAAGTATCGATAGCTTAGGTATCGATTATACCAATTCCAATTTAGTAAGTACTAAATCCGTGGGAATAGAATTCTTAAATTCATTCAAGTTACCATTCATACCTACCTAATTCAGAACTAAACCAATGTGTTGCGTTTGCGGGTTTGATTCCCGCCTCGGAACAAATGGTGGGTTTCGGGTGTTTACCGTATATTTATACCTAATTTAGCTTTAAGTATTAGCTGAAGTTGCAGAGGACCGGCCATATCTCGCGAAAAACCGACAACCGCCGCTGGGGTAAACGTGTTCTTGAGTGGAGACCACGACTCGATAAACGTAGTGTAGGACGCCCTTCAGCCACGTGGGATGACGACCTGCGAAAGATTGCAGGCAGAGGCTGGATGCGTCAAACTGAAGACAGAGCGCTATCTGGTGCTCATTAGGGGAGGCCTATGTCCTCCTGTCCTGTCCTGTGTGATGATGACTGTATATAATAAAAACATATCACGTATAGTAGTAAAAATTCATAGTCCACAGGTGACTGGAATGCTGGCTTTTATTTCGGTCAACGAATTAGCATTGCCATTCAACGTGGCAATGCTGCCAGCATTCTGGGCACTCTAGATACTAGACTACTAGATTTTTAAAACTAGATTTTTAAATTAGGTAATTAATCTACACTAATATTATAAAGAGGATATATTTGTATGTATTTTTGTATGTAATGAATAAACTTAAAAAGTACTGGACCGATTTCAAAAATTCTTTCACCATTAGAAAGCTTAATTTTCAGGGAGTGACACAGGCTATGCTTTATCCCAAAATTCTCATGGGAACGGGAACTACGCGGGTGAAACCACGAGGCGCTTCTAGTAGTTTATAAGTCACTTTTACGTGTCTGATTTAATCTTCTGTGCCTGCGTAAATATGAAACTGATTTAAGTGAGAGTGGCCCATCTACTTAATAAACATAACCACAGTAATCGCCGAAGCAGTAATATAACCGTATCGGCAGATATCGGGTGTTGCCAACTACACTATGTTGACACCCTAATATTTTACTAAAATAAATAAAATTGAGACACACACACACAGCCATGAGTAGAAAATAAGAGTTAAGACAAAATAATCAGAGTAAGGATTACAGTAGATTTCTTATTTTGACTTCGTCAAGATTGTTATAAGTAGTAATATTCAATTAAATTCCTTAGCCCTAGACGGAATGAAACCTTCATCTTCAGGTCTCCTATAACTCTTTTAAATATTCCAGAAAAATAACAGATTAACCCACGCTTTTATCACGATTAGAACCCTTGGTCACAGTATTGTACTGTGCCTTGGTTGTGCGTACTAAAATTTGCCACAAGCTGGCAACATTATATCGATAAACCATTCATATTTTAGCTGCGATTTTACCGATGATTTTCATCGACAACGTTAACGGCTCCGCGTACACGCAATGTTTTTATTGTAGGTACTTGAGTAACTAGTGGTGTTTCTGTGACTTTGCATGACTTCAATGCAAATAGGTACCTACGTAGGCGCTTAGCCAGTACCTACCTTACCTATCTTGGAACGATCGCTATCCTTAATTCTATGAACACTTTTTCAATTGTTTTTATCATAGACTAGCGGTCCGCCCTGGCTTCACACGGGTATATTCTATAGCCTATGTTACTCAGTGATAATGTAGCTTTCCAACGGCAAAAATATTTATGAAATCGGTCCAGTAGTTTTAAGTTTATTTGTTACATACAAAAATATAAAAAAAAAATTTTTTCTTCTCTTTAAAATATTAGTATAGAAGTAAAAACGCTGACGTCACAAGTATGTCGGCCCAGACACGGTAATGTTATCTTAGAGAAAGAAATGATAATCTATATTATTTCATCTACGATAGAACCAAGCGCAGCTGGTATTATGTCTGTGGATAAAACACATTACACACTTGCCAATATCATCAGCAGTTTTTACCCGACTACCAACAGGGGAGGGTTATGAGGTTAGTTTTAAAAACCACATTTACTGAACTAAGAATCTGCTTCTCAACCATTATCGACCAGAAAAGACCGGCGCCAAACCCATTCTTTTTCGAACAGTTCTGTTGTATTTGAACAGGGATTTTGCGCGCTCATTTCACTTCTCTTGACGTCCTACCATCTTACTTGGTCATAGAATTTAACACTGAAATTCTAATTAAATAATGCTGGACAATCCACGTACGTAGCGACATCTATCTGAGCTTGTGTTATGGCTACCTCCGGACCTACCTACATTATTTTGTAGACACAAGTTTAATTTAGTTTCCATATGATCCAATAGATCAGAGTAACGACATACAAATCGCTACATTCATAACGCGGCGCCTCATAACAGCCTCATAAAGCAACCCCTGAGGGACACTATAAAAGATGGGCTGGTTGACGGTAGTGGCATACAAACGTGTTTTATATTTAACTTTCGGCCCGCTTCGCAAACGTTTTCCGGGATACAAAAAAATGCGAGACCTTTGAGATACACCGTTGGCCACATCTTCACTTTCCATTAGGTGAGATTGTCGTCAAACGAAGGACTATTAACTATAAAAAAATACTACTTTTCATGTCGACACGGCTTCCGGGTTGGTGGTAGGTTCCAACCTCTGTGTCTATTGAAGTTGGGCCGATCACAAATAAGATTCGCAGTTAACCCGCTTACATGAATTCGTCAAACTACGATAGTTTTTAGAGTTCTAGCTTATTGTCAGTGTCTTTTGTCCTCATAGCATTGTTCTATTGTTTGAACTCCACAAACTGGTTTTGTATGTAACCAGGACTAACCCCGACCTCTTAATAGGCCACAAATCCCGGACTCCTATCTCGGGACCCATCGGGGGCGACATCTGTCGAACGCTAACAAAACTTACTGATTTGCCATCCGGATGAAAACGGATGAAAAGCCAAGTGGTTTCTCGAAATGACTTGGTTGGGTCGAGTTTCCAAGTAATATTTTTTTCGGGAAGTTTTAACGGGTGATTTGAAGGTGTGTTTTTGCATTTGGGATTTATGAAGGAGGAACTTCTGGTTGCGGGTTTTTACATGTGTTTTTTCTGGATAAAACTTCATAATTTTCTGCAATAACTAGTTAGTTTTCCATTGATATTATTTTATAGGGATAATAAGTGTAAATTTAAAGGTTACTTGATATTAATAATATTTTTTTAAGGAAAACTACAACCACATAATAGAATTAAATTAAAACTAGTATTTACAATTAAACCAATTGAGCTAACTGCAGGTCGAGCGCTTGACCAGCATAACCTCCCCTGGATATTCATGTACTAGTCGAATTTCAATAAGTTATTAGACAGGTACTATCGATTTTGTAACTTTGATACTTATGGAGATATTCTAGAATCTAGCACATAGCCTGAGTACCTGGGAAAAGGCACACACAGCGTCGCTTAATGGTAAATGTAGGCGATTATGTGCGTAATGAGGCGATCGATTGCACCACAGCAGGGGAGAGCTGGGTAACGTTCACCCGCACATTTAAACGCGGATAGCGGATACAGGAGTAAATGCTCTTTTCCTGCCATGTGGAATTCTGCCCGCGTGCAGATCTGGTCCGCGCGAGGGCCACCCGAAACTATAATTTCATAATTTCATGGTTTTTTTCTATCACGCGGGCCATACGCACGCGGAACGCGGATTGGCTGGAGCGATAGGGTAGTACATCCATTTTTAAAGTGTCTCAATTAGATGCTATTGTAATGAAGCACAAAAAAAAATATAACAATTTAAGAAATTAATAAAAATTAAAAAAATTAAAAATTAATAAAATTAATAACAATTTAATTCAATCGATAAAATGCATTGAAAATGTATATTTTAAAGTTGCGCTCGGAACTTGACGAAAACGCTGTACGCAGTGGACGACATATTGCTCTGCGGTCATGACGGCAGCTGGCTGCGTGCGCTGATGTCGATGATGACGATTGATACTTTTTAGTTTGCCTGCACAGCCGTATGACATAACAACATTGTGCATAGTAGGCACTCCATGGTGCTTAAAAACAGATTACCTAAACAATTTGAAAACATTGAAATGAATTTAAATTTTAAAATTTTGTTATTAAAGAACTAAAACGAAAATTTTCCAACTGCTTTTTGCCTAAGCTATCTCATTATTAGGTATATTTTTAGATTTTATCACTTATAGAGTAAAATACTCTACCTATTAGGTATAGGTTTCGAGTGGCCACCACGCGGACCCTAATCTACGCATGGGTGGATTATGCCCATGACAATAAGAGCCCTTACTGTGCCTGACTGTACAAATGGCACTGAATAAGTAGTAAAACATCTGAAAGTCCCACTTAGACTCGGCCCGGTTAGATTCAGCCCGAGGAATACTTCGGGCTGATTCTAAGCGGGCCGAGTGTACACAGACCCAAATACTAGAGTGAATTTTGACAGCTTTCAATAGAGATATCTAAATATGACCGCGCACCTGGGAGCACGGCAGACGCGGCATTCCCTGCAGTCGTCGAATTGCCTAAATCTTTATATGAAATAGTATGCAGCATCGCACACCTATCGGCACCGAGCGCGCGGCGTTACAGTAAAATGCCATGAGGAAATGTGTTGACTGCCGGTAATGCCTGCCGATAGCGATAGATGTGCGTTCAGCTTAAGCAAACACTTGAAAAAAATTGCTCCTACTCGCCCTCCTCTGGAACAGGGTGACATTTTTTACAATAGTTCGATAACATAAGCATTTCTTAACATTTAATACGACTTACGGATTCATGTCACAGTACGTAATTTAATTGAGAATCAAACCATACATAAACACCAAGCTTGGCGATAATAGACATGCAAGTAACATCCCAGACAAAGTTACAAAAAATAAAATACATTTGACCGAATTGTTTTTTAAAATTACTGCTGTAAAACCAAATTAAAACATTCCATTTTCACCATCACCCGTACGGACAGGTGCGGCGTATCATGACACGAGAGGTATAATTTACTAGCAGCGCCTCGCGGTTTCACAATTATTTCCCTTTCCCATAAAAATTCCGGGATAAAACTTAGCCTATGTCACTCCCTGAAAAGTAAGCTCTCTATTGGTGAAAGAATTTTTGATATTTTTCTCTTAATAATATTAGTTTAGATGTGGATAATATTAGTTTAGAAACCGTAGGAATTATCTGCACCTGAAATATCTGGACCTCAATGAAATTCAAGTTCAACTTGGCACTACGTCACATTTCGTCAACTGAAGACGGTCTTTCGAAATCGAAAATGAGCTTCTTTCGTCCCATTGCGCTGGGTATCCTTCCTCATAGACTTCTAACCATCCATCGGAATCTTTAAGGACCTCCTTTTAAAAAAACTATCAATATACGGTCTGTTACACAGACGCGGCCAGTACCATTTGAGAAATAAGTGTATGACTGGTATTGATATAGTTAGTTCAGCAACCTGTTGATTGTTTGCAAAAGTCTGCAGCTAGCTCAGTTGTTTCAATTGTAAATACTAGTTTTAATTTGTTTGTATTATATTCGATATATTCCCAACCACCCCACTAACCTCCCCATCAATGGGGCGGTTGGGAAAAAAAATCCCATCCGCCCCATTACACAAGTCAATGGGGTGGATGGCATTTTCTGCCCCATCTATCTTATTTTTGATTGTAAAGTTTTAGTATTACTGGCCAGAATACATTGAGTTCATACTCAAAGTCGAAAATATGTCAATGAGGCCTTTAAAAATATTAAATTAACAGGTAGTAAAAATTGAAAAGAACTATTTATTACTGTGTGAAGCCTATGGCACTTAAAAGCTAAACGTGACACTAAAATACAGTCCTTAAAATATAGCTCATTCGTGTTCATACTCAAACCTGCTTACAGTTCATACAATCTTTTACGAACCAGCTCTCTTGATAATTTAATCTCACAGCTTTATGGTTTATTTATGCCATGTCGAGCGGCCATCGATACATCGGTACGACACTACTAATGTAGGTACAACACTAGTATAGAACATCACAAGCGGGTCAATTTATTTGCTTTTAAATTTTGACGTGGTTTAGCGAGGGAAATAGATGGAAAATTGGGAATCTCGTAACGTTTGTATTTTGAATGGTTCATGCGCTGGTAGTAATCCAGTTTTGGATAAATTGTATGGTTCGTATCAATATTAATACACATGTAATATGTAGGTAATAACCAGTGATCGGAAATTCGGGCGCTTATTTACCTAAAGTTGGTGAAATGACACAACATGGAGCAGTTAAAACCACCTCTTTCTCGGGAATTCTTTCCCGATAATTCCCGGGATTTCAGAACATTCTAAAATTATGATTTTTCACCGGAACCTTATTTAAAGACGAAATATAAGACACTTTTATTCTGACGTGTTTTTTACTAAAGTCAATATTTCTGGAAAAAAATATAAACTCAAAATGGCGTCGTAGGACAAATTTAAGCGAAATAAACACACCTGCCTACAACCTTCGACCAGTGGATTCGCTTACGCAGCACCTGAGCAAAACCCTATCAGATATTCGTTGTAAAGGCCTAGGTCACCTGATACATTGGCGCACGTCTACATTCCCGTGTGCGATCATTCGACGCGTTGCGGTGGGCGCTGCACTTAATCGCCAAAGGATTTGTAGGCGCCGGTCATGCGTGAGCTTGCCCGAGCCTAGGGGAAAGATAAGACGCGACTATTTGACGCGACTTCAGAGAACTTTTTTTAGTTTAAAATGAATTAACATTAGATTTATTGTTTTGAGAGAAGTAAAACAAATCAACATAGTCATATCGAGATGTTGTCATAAAGCTTATAACCCTAAAGAATATATAAATAATGCTGGACAATCCACACAGCATCATCTAGTCCCAAGCTAAGCAGAGCTTATTTTATGGTTACTAGATGACTGACTGATAACTTAATACAATATATTAATTACATTACTCAAAAAACGACTTCAAATTCCTTACCCCTTTATTCATAACTAGCACCTCGGTTTATAGATTAATATAATGTAGAATATATTGATGTATATTATATACATAGGACACACACAAATAACGTGGCTTTCTATTTGTAAAGTAATTTTCATAATCGGTTCAGAAGATCCAGAGATTACCCCTTATAACTTCACAAACTCACAAACTTTACCTCTTTGTAACTACAAGTATTGCTAAATCTCACTCTGTCTTCTTCTATTGACATATAAGTCAGAGTGAGAAATAACACTGCTTAGCAGCTGTTTTAAGTTAGCAGACCATTATGAATCTTGTTTCATAATGGTCTGCTCACTTAAATCCCTTGGGATTATTAGTAACACTTTTTAAGTTGAGCATGTAGATTTTTAGTACATTATTTCGTATTTTTCCAAATGCTCCAAAAATACCAGTGAATCGAAGTTGGTTTTATAATCAGTTGATAGAAAATGGTTTACGATTTGCTACAAAAACCATTTTAAAAAAAAACTCGTGCCAACTCGTGACGAAAAACCTTAAAGACAAGTTGAAACACAACATAACTTTCAACCATCGATCAAAAATGTCCGGCTTTGCCGGCCCCCCTTAGATTCACAATGCGCACGCCACAACCTTCAGTAGCAAAAGAGAAACATTTTGACATGTTAGGGAAGCTTTTCAACTAGTGTCATTTTAGCGTTCAGACAAAAAGCATGGGTAAGTGCTCGTACAAAAAATGCAAGAATCACTCGTCCAAAGTGCTGAAAATGGATGGAATTTCTTATTTTCAGTAAGTTTATATATATTTCTTACCCGTATATTGAGATGTGAGTCATATACTTGTGAAATCAGCATAAAATATTGTTGTTTGGTTTGCCTATGTTAAAATATTAAATTTGTTCTAAATTGATAAATGGAGAGGCTATTTCTTCTAAATTTTTTTTTAATTTTTAGTATGTATTAATATATTTTTCATAAAAATAAGTTTAATATTACTAGTTGATGATTTTTAAAATAACTAGTTGGCCCGCCCTAAAATTTCATTTGCGTAGACTCTCTAATAAAAGAAAGACTAGGTTCTTACCTAGGTAGGTAAGAACCTAGTCTTTCTACCAGAAGTATGAATTTATAAAACGTTTATTTTTTGTCCCGTAAAAAAAACTCGTGCAAAGCCGCAGACAGGAACCAGATCTTTTTAATCTAGAGTGCCTGCCTGAAATTGTATTTTAAGTTTAAATTGTTGTATGTCTGAAATGACCCTTTTGTATAAATACCTACTGTTGAGACACCAATTTATAGTTTCATCAATAAATGATTCGTTATCTTTACCTGAATTCTGTTAATTAATCCTTATAGAAAATAAACTGAGTAGGTAGGTATATAATTCTCAGGAAAGTACCTACCTACTTACAAAATAAAATAAAATGAATTCGACTCCACCAATCTCTTGTTCCGTATGGAAAAAACTTGTCAGGCTCTGCGCAAACTGTCTGCGTCAAAACAAAACGTAGACAATTTTGATTGACATTTTTGTAAGGCTCTAGGAATCTACGGGGGAGGCCGCGAACTACTTATTTTTGATCGAAGCTTTCAACGTATATTTTAACGTCTAAGTCTCGCCAAAAGTCGCGTCGCATCTTCTCCCTCTTCCGTTGTAATCTCGACTGGAGCGCGGTTGCTTTGTATGTACGGTTTGCTTTTAGGCTCTAATTTAACGGTTCCCAAACACCGCCAGTACGAAATTGAATCACTTTTTATTAGAGAATCAACTTGGACTTTGTAGCCTCTACATTATAATATTGAACCGTTTTCATTGTCCACTTGTTTCTTTTCAGTTAAAGAAATTATGCCAAATAGTCCTGTCATTTGGTTGGAAAGTTTTCCAGGCATTTTAAATATGGGTAGGTAGTGTTATAGATTTCGATGGGCTCTTTTCGAATTTCAACTCTGCCACTTCGTATCTTTGCCGCACGCGCCGCCATATTGGAAAAATGGTGTCAATAAGCAGTTTTTTGTCTGGCTCTGTCCATCCTTTTTTTTCTTTTCGGGCTTCGTTTGGGAACGAAACTCTAATGGCGAGACCATTAGAGTTTCGTTCCCAAACGAAACTATTTCTGTCCGTTTTTTCTCCTCCTTAGATGTCTCAACGACATCCGAAGCTATATTAACTTAAAATTATAAAAGTACCTATGTCATATACTTTTTGAAATATTTTGAAAAAAGTAAAAAAAATAACCGTTTGCCGACCCCTAACCTCCGGCGCAAGCGCAAGGACTGTGGCAATGTTGAAATTCAGAAGGATTACAGTGTCAATGAGTTCATCTTGTTAGGTGTGGTGTGGCGTGTGACGTCATTGATCAGAGCACGGGAGCCATGACAGAGATTATCGTTTTGGCGCGCCATTATTTTATATATATTATATAACTTTAAAATTAGTTTTTATAACCAATACGCCTGGCCTTGAAGAAATATTAATTACGCTTTGCATTATTTCCATCAGACAATATGTTAGAATTATTTCCCAGTTAGTAGTCAAATAGCCTATTATTTTGTTTCACTAATTGATACTTGCGGTTATTAATAACGTGAATAAGGATAAAATGCGGGTAGTTTAGTGTTCCTTAGAACCTACGGACTCGGTTTAATTCTCTAGGTTGTTAGTTGTTCTCTATCCTAGTGCTTACGGCGCCCTAGGGTACACACCGTGATGTAAGCGAGCAAAAAGTACACGGCTGGATTGTACCGACCCGACCTTATACTAGTAAGTAGGTTCATCAGTCATCCCGTGACAATGTCGTGGCATCAAACACCGGGACCTAAACAAGATTGGGTATTAGCCGCATTAAACTTAGGTATAAAGAAAAAAATAATAGCGTACCAAATGCAAAGAATGAATGTTGTGTGTGTTAAATATTTTAAACATACGCGATCTGAGTACATAATTACTTATACTATTTAGCGGGTATTTATCGCGTTTATTTACCAATTTTTCACGACGTTCAAATTGCTTTCGCGATTGCTTACTCGTTACCGATGGCAGATGTTTCAGTGACTGCGATCACAAGTGTGACAAGCTTAGAGGAAGGGGGTACCAATAGTTCTAAGATGTTGAGTAAGTAATCCTGAGCAACACAGCTACTGCTAATACAAAAAAAAAAATACGAAGCCGCGGGTTGAATTAAGGTAGTAGGTACCTACCTATAAATCGTTTTAGATAAAAGGTGCGAGAGGTGGCTGGACCGACCTCACACACCGTGTATTTGCATATTTATGGTCCTAGTTGAGATAGCTAACCGTATATCATGTTTTTGTACTGTTTTAGGGTTTTTGTAAAAAATTTCGCTTGTAAATTAGATACTTTGTTTACATGAGATGGTTTTGAATGTTTGCGAGGGAAACTCTTTTATGGAACATTATTTCACTTTTTAGGGTTCTGTAGATTAATGGGAAACTGAATTATTTATGCCTTTGGTTTTTATAGGTGTCATCGTCTTTAGAATTGTTATTCATTATAGGACTTTTTAATACTAGAGGCACACACAACGATCCTTGGTATCTAATAAGAAAAAACAAATGTATAAAATACAACACATGAAACGACTGAGCTATCTGCTGACGCGTCGTGGGAAAACGCTCTAAGGTTGCATTTAGTTCTCGACCGACGGTGAGCGCTGACGTAGCTATATCAATAAAAACGTATGAATATAGAGTGCAGTGCTGATTAATTGCTACGCGCGTACAGCTACGTCGCGCTGACGAGGACCATCGATCGGGCTCGTCGGTCCGGCGTGCGTCGGTCGACCGACCGGTATATACTCAATAATATATTTTTAGATTTTTTCTCATATGGAGTATGATACCCTATTACCGATGAAAAATTCGTAAGCAGTACCTTACCGGTATATTGTGAATATCGGCTGCTATTTTACTATTCTCGTCTCTTCTACTAAAGTAGCAATTGCTTGATCCATATGAAATATTTCATAGCTAACCGTCAAGTTAAGTCAATTTGAACTTAACTTTAGTTTTACCATTCACGAGCGCCATCGAGAAGTTTGTTGTCGATTCAGCTAAGTACCTATGTGGATTGGGTTAAGGGCCAGTTTCTACTCAAGCGTGGTGGAGATGTTAAAATTACCGATAGCGCATGATCAACCAATACAATAGGGTAATCATCGTGATCATTTCAGCCCTGGGTTGCACACTGCTGGGTTGCTTCTGCCATCCTACTCTGTACTGTGCTTCTCGCATCCAGCAGGAGTAGTCAGAAACTCCGTTTCCGAGTCTCCGACACGGAATCTGTCACAGATTCGCGCAAAATTCAAATATTTTAGCGGTTTTTAATATTTTCCGCGTTCTGCAATAAATAAAACTACCAGAAAAGTAGTTTTCCAGAAACCGTAGACGTAATATCTATGAACCAATTTGTTAATATGATGATTTTTAGTAATAAATCTATTGTAGGTAATATTAGTTGATCCGAAATTAGCACTAAATTGAAATGAGCTAAAACATTGAGTTCATGGAAAACGTTTTACGATTTACAGAAAAGTCTTTTTCCATCAAGTAGTTATATTGTTTGTAGAAACTAGAAACACAAAGAAAATAAAAAACTGCTAAAATAGTATTATTTAGAATTTTGCGCAAATCTGTATCAGATTCGACTGTGACGACGATGTCGCCAACCCATTTAAGCAATAGGGTAAAGAAGGGGCGCAGTCGGGGATAGGTACTACTTTCAAGTAATTCTCATTATGCTAGTTATGTAGCCTACAAGTTACAATTACGGCACTAAGCTTCAAGGTTTTTTTACTCTTAAAGTTGGTCGCTGTAGCTGGTTGCGTTACATAGTCGCCTGCATCACAACCACGGCTTATTCACCTGGGCTAAAGTTGTTTAACTTTGAACTCTATCTCCGTGGCCTCGGGAACTAAATCTACTGACCACTGCATGCTCCAAATTTACTACTGCCGCCCGGTCATGTGCTTAGTGCAGGAGCCGACAGTACTACTAGATATTACGTCAAGCTTGTTGGCTTTACATAATAAATCAATTCACTTGCATACATACATTGCATCAAACTTGCTTGACAGTTGTTTTAAACCGTACTTAAAACTAAACTTCACTTCTTCCACAAGTAAAAATATTGTATTCTTATTTGTTAATGATTAGGTACTATTATTGAATTAAAAGCCATTTTAGTATACAATTTTATTTGTATTAGTGCTTAATTTGTAAACCTACAGAAATATTGTTATTGAAATCTGAAATCTGAAAGTCCCATTGGAGCCAATGATGTGGATTGGTCATTCTCGACTAATAGTTAGGTAGGATGAAACTAGATAGAGTGTCAATGCCGTAAAATCGTAGAAAAAATTGTGTTCAACTGTTGGTCTCTAAATCGTCAACCGTCAACTAACTTTTTACTTTGATTATATTTTTGCAGGGAATCGAGGACGCTATGGTATATAATATAAATTTCTTTACAGCTGGTGTCATTATGCCAAATAATAATGCGTGGTAAGAGTTTAAAACCTAGCTGTCGCACCTGACAGCACTCAAAAGTTGGCCTTTTTTATGGTGGTCTTGCAGCGCGACGTTCTATCTAGACATATTATTAGAAATGAAATGAAATGAAAATATTTATTGAAAAAGAAATACACAATAACAATAGTTAGTATCTCCATTCTAAAATGCGACCCTTGGTATGATGTAAATCCTAGCCCTTTGCTCTTACACTACTATAATGTCCAGCTATTATGAATTTGGCCTGCAATAAAGTATATTTATGGTTCGCCTTTCCTCTGTAATTACGTGAATTCCGACGATTTATATGTAAAATAGTATCGCTGCATGTCGGTCAGGTAAATCCGTGCTACAATATTCATTAAAAAATCTGTTTTATTTCTAACAAAAAGAAACGTTTCCAAAAATATAAAAGGCATAAAGGCGTCAATTAAATAAATATATATCGCACAAAAGTATATATTATGAATTCGGGGCACTTTGCCTTCTGGTGACGGCTTAGATTTTTAGAAAATAGATTTAAGTGTAAATATTAGTTGTAACTATTATTGTATTCTGATCTAGCAGAAAAGTTATATAAAATCTTCAAAAACTGTGCAAAAGTTTACCAATTTAAAAAAAATAATTAAGATATTGTTCAAAAGTTAGATCACATCTTCAAAGGTAACCAATTCTTTTTAAATTTCCGACAATTTAGTTTGTACTAAGTAGTTAACCGTTATTGCACTCACCTGTCTTACTGATAAACTCGATCTAGTTTAGTTCCTTCCTCAAGAATGTATGGTAATTCTAATGTATCGTGTCAAATAAATAATTTCATTTTCATTTTCAAAACTGGCGATGAAAACTGTTGGTCACACAAGATCTCCGAAACTGAGCTAGTCAATCTAGAAATTAGACAATCTTATTTAATTTTTTTGTCAGTTTATTTATATTTTTGTAGGCATTGTGGTATGTTGGTAGTGTAAGTAATATTGTTTTTTTTCCGATCGCCACCGGCTTTTTTTGAGTCCATCCCAAGGTTGCCTGGAATAGATTGCTCATAGCGACAAGACCGCCTTTGTACTTCTACTACTCGTAGCATTTATATGTATAATGTTTTCTGTGTTTGTGTGGTACAATAAAGAATTATCTATCTATCTAGTTCTATCTCAATCTAATCCCATCTCTCAAGAATCAGTGACCGTTCACAGTAGACACACAAGCTCCCACAATACTGCCCGCATTGATTGGAGTAATATAATGTGTACTTACACAATACACATACAGGTTAGGTACTGACAGCCCCATCGATAGGTAACTGTAACTACCCTGGGGCCAAACTTTGCTAACAAATTACTTTACTAGGTGGGGGCGAACCTCTAAGATCCCATACAAATGTATTTTTCGATTAATTTGGAAAGTACGTGCCCGATTTTGCATATTTAATCAATGAGGGTGAAAGTAATAAAATCGCATTAAAATGGATAAAAATGAATTTTCGCTCTCACTTCCGAGATGTTCCGATATTCGGGCGTTTGTTTGCTCTTTACGACAAAACTACTGAATTGATCGGACTGAAATTTTGCATAGATATAGTTCTAGACCGGGATTAACGTACAAGCCTAACATAAAATAAAGAAACGTGAAAAGCCACGGGCGCAAGCTAGTTACAAAATTTTACTTAATGAAATGAAGCATGCAAAGCAGCTTTTTTATAAAACAAGTATGGTAAAGTCCCCAAGTCTAAATACATTAAATTAATAAAACTGTTTGAATGAACTTTAGCGATTTGTTGATAGATTTTCTAAGCATTAATTTAATGTATTAAATATTATTTATCGGATATTTATCGCGTACCTTTTGTTTTGTTTTGTTGCGATAAATACCCGATAAATAATCTTTAAATTAATGCTTGGAAAATCTATGACTTGAAACCTGTCGGTGAGTTACATAAGGATGAAGCTGTCTGTACCATTTGTACTTACACACCCAACCACACACACACATAAGTAGGTAAGGTTTGAGTGATTGTGTCC
Organism: Eupithecia exiguata; assembly: GCA_947086465.1. Classification (NCBI taxonomy): domain Eukaryota; kingdom Metazoa; phylum Arthropoda; class Insecta; order Lepidoptera; family Geometridae; genus Eupithecia; species Eupithecia exiguata. Next base: position 6,184,047 of record OX352246.1, read on the forward strand.
AATCGAGCAATTCGCTTCCGTATTCTGTATTAGTTGATTATGTACCTTATTGATCAATAGGCAATACATCAGTCATCTGTAGGTATGCTTGGAACCAGAGTATACAGTTTGACTTCGAAAAAAGGTTTCGAGGGCTCGATAGACTATATTACTTCTATTTCTATCTCGCTTAGGAGAAGAACTAAGTAATTTTCGTACTTTGACAGCGGTTGAATAGTTTTATACTCGTTGGCGTGAATAGAGAAAGAAGAAGAAGAAAAATATTTATTTTTACCCAAAAATACGAACAGACTTATATACTAGGTAGGTACTATTATTAAAGTGAAAACTATACAAAAAACAAGAAAATCTAATAATAGTAATAAAAATAGGGTAAAAAGGGTCTCCACCTCAGCATGTGTAGCATTTGGCTAAGCACAATGCTACGCTGGTTTTCAGGTAGAGGCTATTTTCACGGAGTATAGTATTTGTCTCAATCTTCTTTTTACGTGTAACACAAACAAATAGGTACTATATTCCGTGAAAATACCCTCTATTCACACCAACGAGCATGAAACTATTCAGTCGCTGTCAAACTAGGAAAATTAGCTCCTCTCCGAGGCGCAATAATAATTAATTGATTTAATATAATAATATAGTTTCGGTTTGAGAACGTTTGTGACCATCAAGCCAAAACTACTGAAGAGATCGGGCATGATTTTGAAAATAAAGTCATAAAAAATCGCGGCGATCGCTACGCCCATACCAATAGTCCCTTAAAGATACTTTTAAATATAGGATCTTGTTAGCTTAAAGATAGTATTCCCTGATAGAAGCACAGTCGTTAACTCAGAGGCCCTGGGGGCCTATAAATAAGATGTCTAAGGCCTTCACTGCGTATTTAAGAGATCTCTATCGAAGAGTACAAACGAAGTTCACGTCTTGAGTGCTATTTAATTCTTGTATTGCGATTTATGGTCTTATCGATTGAGTTTGAATATTACAAAATCATTATTGATTTTTAGGGGATCAGAGTGTTAATTAGTCTTCTGGTAGAAATCTCTCAAAGGGATGTAATTTACACCTTCCCTGCAATAAAGCATTGCGGTATGGATGACGAGAAGACTCGGCGTAGTTTTCCAAACGCTGCCCAACCTAGCTGGATCCGTGGATCCAGCTGCGTGCAGCCAAAATACGTGGATATGCACAGTATGTGGCAGTGGGATAGTGGCTTAAAAAACGAATATTAACACAGAAAACTGTACAATTAAATTCACAATACCAAATAACACCACAATAATAGTACAGTGCAGTATAACTATTGCATATTTGATTATCGTGCCGGACGTACGGTAATTGTTTTGTAATTACAATGCGAACAGTAGGGATTCTGTCAGTTGTAATGCTGGGGTAATTCTGGCCGAAATTTCGCCGAATCCGTACATTAAATCTACAACTTTTCTCATGTTTGCCTAAAATGAAATGAATATATATTAAAGCTGATCAAGATCATACTCTTTCCCACACCACCATTTTTTTGTAAAAAAAAATTCTATTAGTTATTCATTATTTACTTCATAGTTTATTTATACTGAGTTTTGAGTGAATTGAAGCAAGGAATAATAATTGTCCATAGAAACTTTACCACCCATTTAAACCCTCTCCGTTAATTGTTATGTTAATTTTTGAAAATTTGATTAGCTTACTTGTTTTTCTAGAACCTAAACTCTACAAACCAAATTTCATCTAAATAGGTTTAATAGAGATACATGGTAACAAACTTTACACAAATTTCCTTCCTTCAATATACAAAAAGTATAGTAGAAAAAGTCGTCAAGTTACTCCTATACCGGAGGCAGCTGTCAAAAATCAGCTCAAACTCTCACTGCGAATTCGCACCCTAAAGGAAAAAGCCAAGTGAATAAACTTCGCTTCAAAACATGTAAGATACGATTTATAGTTGTAGTTTATCGACGGTTCTTATGAACTTGGGTATTGAAACTTGGGCGGAGGCGGTGGCGTGCACTGAACCAACAAACATTCCATGTTAAACTTGTATGGTAACATGGAATAAAATATAAGCAAAACAGGAGCCACTCGTACTTACGTTAGTAAGGTTAGGTTAGCACTTAGCTTTTTGACAGTACCAATAAGAATCTAGCGTGTTTCTGTTGTGAGAGTACTAATAAAGTGTAATTTGATGATTTTCACAGAAAACGAAAGCCAACTAAAATTTTAAAGAATTTGAGAATACGATACGGAAGTACAGAGAAAGAAATCCTCGAAAAAAATATGGGTCCATGTCGAGATTATTTGTCGTACAAAAGTGTAGGAATCTTCAAAATTGGATAACAACTATCGGGGATCGTTACTCGATTAGTTACTAATACACAAAACACATGACCAAATAAAGACCTTCGCCCTGCTCTAGTTTTTAAAGTCGGAGTATCATCCTCACAGGTCAACGTTTGGCTAGCGTTCGTATTAGTTCTACGAGCTGCTACGAAGTGCTACGAGCGCTCTACAAAATGTTACGAGAGTCTACAAAATGACTATAAGTCTCTACGATGTGCTACGAGCTCTACAAAATGCTACGAGAGTCTACAAAATGACTACAAGGCTCTACGAAGTGCTACGAGTTCTACAAAAAACAACAAGAGTCTAGAAAATGACTACAAAGCTTTACGAAGTGCTACGAGCTCTTCAAAATGGTACAAGAGTCTTAAAAATTACTACAAGGCTCTACGAAGTGCTACGAGCTCTACATAATGCTACGAGAGTCTCCAAAATGACTACAAGGCTCTACGAAGTGCTACGAGTTCTACAAAATGCAACAAGAGTCTACAAAATGACTACAAGGCTTTACGAAGTGCTACGAGCTCATCAAAATGGTACAAGAGTCTTAAAAATTACTACAAGGCTCTACGAAGTGCTACGAGCTCTACATAATGCTACGAGAGTCTACAAAATGACTACAAGGCTCTACGGATTGCTGCGAGCTCTACATGAAGCTACGAGAAAAGACTTCGAGGTTGGTAGGTACTTTAAGCTTTTTGATACATGGTAAGAATATGCCATCTTAGTAAGAGCTGGAGTGGTAAGAGTTTTTTTAGTTGGATCATCATCATCGTGAGCCTATAGACATCACGCCTGGGAATAGACCAGTTTTACACGTCAGTTTAATTGTCCTGTGCGAGCCTCGTTATTCCTACAGTCATCTGGCCACCCCGGCAATATCGTCTGACCATGGCAGGGCGCCTGACTCCTAACACTCTGTCACCGCCTTTGTCCATCGGCCGTCATCGTGTCCTTCTCATCTCCACTTTAGGTTGCCTTTGGGGCCTAAAGTGTAGTAAAACAAGCTTTATTAATTTAATGGTGTAAAATTAATACTTTTTTTTAGAGTCGTTGTGTGGCACAGGACAGGAAACAGAGGCTTTTTTATGAAGCGACTGATTTTACGTGACTCACAACTCAAAATTTGTCGCTTTATCGGCACCAGGGTTTGGGATCAGTGTAGGTACCTAACCTTAGTTGTCGACCTTTGTCGTATGGACATAAGTATGGCATGTGGTCTGTGGATAAAAGTACGTTATTTCGGTTAAACCGAAATCCGTGAATGCATAGTTTTCACCCCATCCCGAGGGCTTACCAGCAATAACTGGTAATGGATCTGTTTGCTAACTGTTTATTTGTCGGATTGCGGCTTCGCGAGCGTTGGTTCGGTTCGACTAGATAATTAGGTTGGAGCTTATGATTTTACGGTTAATTAGTATTCATTAAAATGACATAGTTTGGGTCAATACCTTTCTTTCTTCATTTTTACGAGCTGAAATCTTCGTGAGTGAGAATTTTTAACACTTAAATGGCCCAAGACGCATTGGCTCCAAGCACCAAGTTGCGGTGGCGAATGCATTGATGGACTTCATAAAAGGAATACTCACTTTGAATTGTTACCAACGAACACCCTTATCTATCCGCTAGGAAGGACGGTTGGCAATGTGTCACGGTGTGAGATCGGTGTCAACCGCTACTTCCATGCGATGGTAGAATGACGACGGCTGAGAAATACAATTATGCATTAGCCATCTCTTCAAGGGGATTGAGAATTTGGAATACTTACTCACTAAAACCTTTTTTTTAAATCTATGTCTTTACTAGATTTCTTAATAACCTGCAAAAAAAAAGATAAACAACGCAGCAGTACTGAACCTTAAATAAGCTGCTTGATTTTAAAACAAAAGTTGAAATAATTTGTCGATTTGAGATCCTTCATCGATCTTTCTGTAATAATTATTGTTCACAATTAGGTATATATTTATCTTGACTGCAAGTATGTACCTATATGATTTTTGTTCCCATTTGGTGACATAATTTGTAGCTAACTGTTAGCTCGACCATAGCGATAATTTTTCAGCACGTTGTTGTTTACCATCGATTCTTTTTTGTAAAAATTTTGAAGGTAGATTTTATACCATTGGTGTACCAATATGGCCTTTATTAAGTGAAACCTAGGTGCACTCTGTGGGCTGTAATAGGCTGATGTTCTTGGTTACATATCTGGCTGTTAAATCGACGAACGTAAGGGTCGTCCAATGAAGCACCAATAAGGTCTTTATTAAAGGAAACCTAGGCCCAATCTGTGAATAGGCAGATGTTCTTAGGCTGTTAAGTCGACGAACGTAATATGATTGCATTGCCATTCTTAATATCCTAACTAATCAAGTAACCAGCTATCAAAGAATCTACCAATGACTTAACTTTTCGTTTTTACCCGACTACCGACAGGGGAGGGTTATATACGAACGGGAAGCCATTGATCGAACTAACAAATAAAACTAAACGTCGTCCTTGGTTGTTCACGGAATAGATACGATTAAATAGATTACAGGTCGTGGCTCTTTCTATAGGACTTAAGGATTCGGCGACAGCTGCTCGCAACTTAAACTTATTTTACATCCTGTACTAGACTAACGTTGCCTGAAATAAATGTTTTATTATTATTATTAAATGCGTAGTATTATTATGTTCCGTAATACCAAAAATAATGAATACTTTTTGTATGTTCCACATAGTGTTGTTATTCTGTATACGTAACGTAATGTATTGTTGTTTTTAATCTCACTAATATTATAAACGTGAAAGTTTAGATGGATGGATAGATGGATGGATGTTTGTTCCTGTATCACGCCAGAACGGCTGAACGAATCTGGATGAAATTTGGCACAGAGATAGATTATCTGGATCTATAGTCTGGAATAGAACATAGGCTACTTTTTATCCCGGAATTCCCACGGGAACGGGAACTACGCGGGTGAAACCGCAAGGCGCTGCTAGTACAAAATAAATAGGACGAAAACATGTCATTTTGGACGTAAAAATATTCAAAATGCGATTTTATTACAATTCATTTGTTATGAAAAAAAAGCTAACAGGGACCTAGATAAATACTATTTGAATACAAAAAATAAGATGATATGGTGCTCCAACAACAAATCGTTTTGGTAGTACGGTAGTACGACCAAACAAAGTATGGTCAATTCATCATCCGCGAGCTCCTAAAGTCGGAGCTATATTTTTTGTCCTTAGAACAAAACTTGATTGTTTTGAAAAAACTAAAAAAATAATAAAAATGTATTGGAACACCTGAGGATTCTCCATACAATAACGGAATAATTTTCTAAATCAGTCCATAATTGACAGAGAAATCAACGAACAAAGAAAAAAATACTTACAACTAGACAGAGAACCCGAGAACCTCTTTTGTTTTTCGTTTCGTCGGTTAAAATGAGAAAATCAGTCCGGTGGGTGTGTTCGAGACACTTCAGTGTATGAATATTGTAGACAGCCGACGGGTTTTTTGTCCACTTGTCAGCGGGCATCCGACTTTGGTGTGTCAAGACTCCTTAGAGTAAATATACAAGCTAGTAGACTCCTTTACAATTAGTTACTTAAAAAAGCATACGTAACAAAATACGACGGAGGTAAAATGCAACTGGGGAATAGAACAGCCGATGAAAAATGCGTTTGAGGCACCCTAACAAACCAAGAGAAGAACCATCAAAAAACAAGAGTATCAAAAAGTTACCAAATTGTTTTTCTTAGCCTGATTCTAACGAAAAAAGCTGAATATTTCCAAATGTGGTTGAGGTATTTAACAATTAAGCACTTGAGAAATTTTTAGGCGGACCATTTGTGTGTAAGCAAGAGAGAGGCAGTGAGAAAACCAATGAAGTGCATACCTTTGTTAATACAAAGGTAGGTAGTAAAGGTATTTATAGCTCCTAGGAGAAGCCCTGAAAATTTCCCAAAATTTCTGACTCTATTTCGTTCAGAGCTAACTTACGTGTAACCAACATGCCAGACCTTTATCCAACCCCTACACAAAAGCATTAGAATAGAAACTCGCGGCTTTATGTACCTTCCAAGGGAATTGATTTAAATTAGCAGCTCTAAAACTTGCTGTGGGAATACGAACGTAGTTTAATTCTGAAAGGGCTATTACTAGAGAGGGGAGAAATGGGGGGGGGGGGGGGGGGGGAGGCAGGTTTATAAGGGTCACCCGCCGGCCCTTTCTTTAGGTTTTTTACGAGCGTTTTAATTTTTTAGTTAGCACTTTTTTGTTTATTTGCTAATGAAGGAGTGTTGGATGGAATATTTGTGACAGAGTTTTATAAATCTGACAGACCCTCGATTTCGTCTCACTGATGACGAAAATGATTATTATGTATTTCACCTTAAGACAAAATATAGCTCGCCATACAATCACTATTAAGCTTATCACAGACGACGAAAATGCTATAGTATTTTATTTTAAGATAAAATATCGCCGTACAATCTCTATGAGCCATCACACACGGTTATTATAATATATATTTTCATGATACGGTATTTAATGATACTGAGCTATAGGGCGACTTCATCTTAAGATGTCTCACTATGGACATACATAATTTTGTTTACAATACGTGTGACATCTTCGCCGTTACACTATAATAAATATTATCGTATCTTAACATTGTGTGATACCTTAAGATGCTATAATATTCTATCGTAAGGTACCTTAAGATAAATGTTATAGCATCTTTACACTGTGTGACGACCTTTAGAAACATTTATAATACGACGTCACTTTTTTTCGTGTAGGTATGTCCCGATGCCTTCACTTTGAACTTTCTAAAGTTTTTTTTCTCCTGTTTATCTTGAAATACGCATTGGGATGTCTTTATTTAATCTCTAAGATTCTACCTGTATATTTTTAAGATTTTCAATTCTAGGTATAACAGATAATACTAATTTATTCATGCAACATAGCACACGTACATATCAATACATTATTAAGAATTATAATTACGTTATGTAATTGATGGCTTTCGGCAGCCGAACTCATCGAAGGAATAATACGCTTGATGGACAAGCCACGCTTTAAGTTTGCGCTTGAATGTCCAGTGGCTTGGCGCTTCTAGTATGTCCCTTGGTATCCGTTTGTACACGGTGGGACCCATGATATGCAGATGTTAATATCATTGGAACTATAGAATCCTAGATAACCACGAAAACAGATTTTTAGACTGGACTACTGAGAAAAATCACTTAGTGATCGATAGGTACTTTTTATAATGTGTTTCATTCATTCATTTTAAATGACGATAAATAATTATGTTTGACTGTCCTGAATAATAACTTGTGGCTGTTCTTTCTGTTATTATGTCTACATCAGAATAATTACTGCCTACACCCCCACAAACACACAAAAAGTTTGTTATTTCCCACGAAAACGTATAGTTTGTATGGCATGTGGATCAAACAATTACATACGTGAATTATCCAATTATGTAATAACATACTTACTTTAGGCTTGATGATATTGTGTCGAGTGTCCAGTGTCATTATTTATTGCAAGTATTTGTTTTTAGCGAGATGGGAAGATGATGTGGCTGTGGAGGATGTAAGAATTGATTCCTCCATCACAGTCCCTGGATGTCATAAGAGTCGATTAGGGCAACCTACCAGTTTTTTTTTTTGAAACGTCTTATGCTATTGACCGCAGATGGCCATGACAGCGTTACCGGACTTTTGGCGGGCGCGGAAGGCGCCACACCGGTAAAGTTAGGTTGGGGCAACACGCACATGGGCCACCACTTAGGTGCGAGCCTCGGCTTGGGCAGTTGCCAGATGCTACAAGAGGGAAGTGAGTGTTTCGCCTAGGTGCACGAATGTACCTAATGGCGGAAGCGGGGAATTCTTCGATCCCGCAGCCAGCGGGGTCGGTTTTTGGTCGGATGTGTAGTGTGCGAAAGCGAATCGGTACTTGTTGACGTCACCTCCGGGTTAGCGGCGGTGATTAGGTCAAACGGGTCACCGAGAACGTGTCTCACTAGGTGCCTGGTTTAGACAATGGCGTATTGAAGTTAACCCGACGAAAAGTGCAGCAACCTACCCGAGGAAGAGCTGCTTACTTTTGTGTATTTTTAACACCTTCACTGATCGCAGTGGAGATGCGGCGGATGGCGATTGATTCTTGATCGCACCAATTCGCCTGTCAAGCGTCGTAATACGGCAACATTGGACCCATGTGTACCTACTGAGGAGGACAAATGAAACTGTGGATGTCCAAAGGCATACCTGAGTGAGACTTCTGTAGGACCGTGAGCGGCACATTAGTTTGAAGACCTATAGCAGTCTGGTAAAAAGCAGCGGGTAAATCCATCAAATGATGGTTATCATAAAAAGAGACGCATGGCACGAGAGCTGGTGAGTATCTGGTGAAGCGCATCAGCATTGCCATACAGCGGGGCAATGCAGCCAGCGTCTTTGGGATGAGGACGCAGTTCCGATTGGTATTGATATGGATCAGTTGAGGTACCTTTGAATTGTTTGCAACAGTCTGCAGTTAGCTTAACTGCTTTGTCCTCTGGCCATAGTATTAACGGAAGTTGACTTACGCAAGCGCCTTCCTGCAACTTGCAGCAACTCCCACGTGTATGTAAATGGAAAAATCGCAGTCAGTGGAAATAGTCGTCAATTAACTGCAAAAAATTGCGGAACTTGCTAATGGACACTTTGCTTAATAACTACGTAGTTGTTGATAATTTGTTTCTATGCTAAAAGTATTCCATAGTAAAATAATATTCCGGAAATGCAGCTTGGTGGCACTCGCCTCGAAATGAAGTCTGGCGAGGGGTTTTAATGGCCTCAAATTGAGCAATCTGGATATCTAGCTCTGCCTGGCTGATAGCTCGGTGTTTTGACAGCTGGCGTCGTCGTTTTTTGTTTTTCATTGAAATGACAACACTGGCGTCATAAATCTGTCGGCACAGTATACACTGCGCAAACACAGAAGACGTCAAAATCCAGTGGACTGGTAAGCGCCGTACCTGTCTATGATGATCACTCATCATCATTATGTAGGTACGGCTTACCAGCTGACTCCATCTGAGCTACGTTCCCCGCAGATCAGAGTACAGACCTGCCTGTAAAAATTACAGTGAAATAATATTTTCAAGGTCCAGTGGATCGGTAAGCACGGTATAAGATGATGAAGACATAAATGTAGCCTTAGCGGAATACCAGATTATTTATTCATGTTTATTTTTATTGTACAATAAAGTGTTCATTCATTCATTCATTCATTCAGCGCTACAGCAAGGCGACATGCTGTATCATTAAGCTGAGCCATGGGCCATTTCTCTACCACATGTTTATTTATCTTCCATGGTATTACAGCATTGTTTCATATTTTTAGACTTAGTTTGTTTAATGTCATTGTAATGTTAATATTGTATCGGTATATGAGTATCAGTTATCTAGTACCTATGTGGCGCGGTGGGTGAAGGTTTGCCTGCGACGCAGGAGGTTGCGGGTTCGATTCCTGCCTCGGGACAAATGTGTGTACGATCTGCAGACATTTGTTCAGGGTGTTCTGTTCGTTTTCTATGTATAATAAAAAATATATCTATCTTTGCATTGTATTATTATGTTTATCAGTTATCGTAGTACCCATACATAACATAAGTTCTGCTTGGCTTGGGGCTAGATAATGCTGTGTGAATTATCCAGCATTATTTATTTATTTATTTCTGCTTGGCATGGGGCTAGATAATGGGGGGAATGGGCTGTGTGAATTGTCCAGTATTGTTTATTTATTTAATAATGAGATAGTCGAGAAATAAAGTATTTTCATTAACTTGTATTATGAGTGAACCAGCTGACTCCATCTAAGCTACGTTCCCGGAGACCAGGGTAGTTAATTTCTAGCATAATTTCGCGTCAGAAGTCTGTAATGAGCGGCGGAGCTAAATCAGAGGAATTACCTGAGTTAGTGATGGAAAAACTCTTGATTCAATATACGATCTGTCATAAAAGGTCAGAGTAGTTAGTATGGGTTTGCACGCTTTTTGCCAGTGGTCCTGTTCAGCTGGTCCAGTTAACTGTACCAGAAATAAGGCTTATTGTTATAGTGCTTACCCGCACTTTGGGTATCTCTAAGAACTTGTAGGTACCAAAAATATTTGTAATGAAAGATGTTTTTTTTTATAAATCCTACTGTTGACTGAACTACCGAAGTATGTTTTCTTTTGTGGTACAGTAGATTGAATCACGTACGAGTGGACTAGAATAGAATAGAAAATTCTTTATTGCACACATAAATTAATATTACAGACTAAGATAAAAGAAGTGTAGTAGTGATATGTGACAATTGGCGGTCTTATCGCTCAAGAGCGATCTCTACCAGACACCCGTGGCCACAGTTAACAATATCTTTCGCTGGTACAGAGCACTTATTTCGTGCGAGAATTATTTTTTATGAGTTATGATCAAATGTTAAATTATAACGCAATATCAATTAGGAAAGGTTTTCAAGATCAAAACACGAGACACCCATTTTGTCTAAAAGTTTATAGAAAACTATTGAATCGCTGTCATGCTGCGAAAATTAGTCCCTGTCAGTATCTGGCAGGGACGCTGCAAGGCGCTAAATGATTGGATTCAAACTTAAAGTTTTGAGGTTTTCGTAAACGATGCACAACCCATACTAAGATCTCAGAAATAGTTTAGGGAAAAAAATATTCCTTTCAATGGCTACGTACTTACGACCCTTTGAGCTTTTATAAGTTGTACAAAAGCGCTCATTGAGAACCACATGCCTACGATTTATGTTTTGCTCTCCATCGAAATTACCTAGTTTTTGTTCGATTATTTCGATTATTTTACTAGGATGTCTATGTGAAAGAGGGTTATTGGTAGAATGCGTAGGTAAGTTGGGTTACTATAATCACAAAAAAAGTTGATATTAGCGCGAAATCTCTGGAATTGTTGTTTATGTACAGTCAGCTGCTCAGATATGTCTTTTATTTTACTCAGAACTTTTCAAATAAAAGTCGATGCACACATATTACGTCCTTCTACCTTCTACATTTTTGTAGCTGACTGTACTTCAAATTGAACTTATGGTGAACGTGACTTATATAATTGAAAATGTCATTAAGCTAAAATGAAGTTCATAATATGCAAATGGAACAGAAGAACAAATAAATAATTAGTACGATTATATCTGTGCGGTCAAAATTATGTCAAACATATTTAAAGACTTACGACAAATTTGTGAAATAGAGTGAAAAAAGTGTATAATATTTTACTGAAGTTTTGATTGTTTCATTTTCTCGCTATCGAAGTGAAAAGTAGATATTTTCACCCGGGCCGAAACCACTCTTTATAACTCGGTATTGTCATCCTTCCTCGCTTTGCTCGGGAGTATAAAAACCTCAAATACAATGGGGTGGTTTAGTCCCTTACTAAAAATATACTAATATTCTTTTACGAATCGTCATATATTTAAATACCTAGTTTAATAAGATTAATTTAATGTACTGTTATCTACCTAAATATATGTATTAGGTAAGTGTTTGTTGGTTAAAATAAATTATCTCTCTCTCTCGAATGAGAGAGATCTCATTCAAATGTTATTCACGTTTATCCCAAACATAACCTTTACTACCTAGTTTAATAAGATTAATTTAATGTACTGTTATCTACGTATATATACATATGTATAGATAAGTGTTTGTTGGGTAAAATAAATGATCTCTCTCTCTCTAATGAGAGAGATCTCATTCAAATGTTTTTCACGTTTATCCCAAACATAACCTTCAGAGAGCCGGAATCAGAAGCAACTAATAAAATATTTACAAACGGATGAAACAAGCATTCATTTCTCGCAATTTCACACATGACATGTGTCCTATTATGTACTCGACAGACAATTCAATATCAACGACTGGAAAAAGGAAATTGAAGGTTGGGAGGGCAGCACCGTCCGTCTGACAGCGGGTTAAAGGTCTTACGTTGACAAATTTATTTAGGGACAATTAGGTGGCTATAAAAACGATGATTCATCATATTTTTTCTATTGACACTTTTCCGCCACGAAATAGTTATTTGTTATACAAGAGTGCAAAGTTGCTTTTTAACCGCGTGCTAAAATTGAATCCTGAGCGTTAGCGAGGGAATTAAAAGCGCACGAGGTAAAAAATCTTTGGACTCGAGTGCAACACGTAACTTTTCATCCCGCCATCTCGGAAAGAGTATTTTTGTTCTTCGATATCGGAGTGCAAAAGCCGTTTTTGTGATGAAAAAGACTTTACAAGCTGTAAAAATCTACTTCTATTCTCGTTGTCCACCAATAAAGATGTCAAACCATCAAAATCTTTGTACTAGTAGCTATTTTACATACTAATATTATAAATTCGTAAGTAACTCTGTCTGTCTGTCTGTTTACTTTGAATGCTTAAACCGCTGAACTGATCTTAATGAAATTTGGCAGATAGATAAACGGTATCCTGGGGACGGACATATGCTACTTGAAAAGTGCGTGCGAAGACGCGGGCAACAGCTAGTGTACCTATAAGTTTTCAGTCCAAAAATAACTTTACTCAAAATCTATTAAAGCACAGATATAGACAAGTGTTTTTGAGTGGAGACCACGACTCGGTAAACGTAAAGGTAGGACGCCCTCCGGCCAGGTGAGATGAAGACCTGCACGTTAATAAAAACGTCTTCATTCTTTATTCATTCATTGTAAAATGTGTTCAAACGATACGAATTAAAGCTCATAATTATAATGCATTTATGGCAACCTATTATATATATATATTTATTTATATTATTTATGTGTCAGACCTTAAATTGACGATTTGCGAAAGACTGCTGGCAGATGCTGGATGCGGCAAGCTGAAGACAGGGCGCGATGGCGCTCATTAGGGGAGGCCTATGACCAGCAGTGGACTGATGTAGGCTGATGATGATGATGATGAAGACCTTAAATTACCTATGAAATGACTATCGCGCTCACTCCGACCACTCCCAAAGGCATTTGTTTGCACGCTTGTGGATCGGAAATGAAATTCGGTAAACCTCCGACAGACGGACAAGTGGTCAACTTTGTATTTTAGCTTTGATCGCTCATCTGAGTTCAGGATAACGTACTTTTTCTAATCAGTTCAAAATTAAATGTAATGAAGCCGGCAGGGTTTTGGTTGTTTGATGATATTTATGTAGGAAGCACCAAGTAGGTGAATTGGTTTGATTTACTTATCTCTGTATAAGGCCTAGGCCACGATATCGGGTGCGTCTTGCGTCTTGCGACTGGGGTCGTTATGTCACTTTTCCGCAAGTCGCACCGCGGCGACACATGGACACACTCAAACAATTTCTATGATTTGTTCTCGCCCCGGACGCAGACGCAAGACACGCGGGCGGTCATGTCATGGCCGTAAGGGAATAGGGAATAAGATTGAAAAGTTTTCATTTATGAAATTTAGCTATGCCTTTGTTTTTTCATGTCAGCTTCTTTCTGCTGCTTCGGTCTCATTTTGCCGGGCAAAAAGTAGCATGGATTTTATTTGAGGGCTAGAACTACATTTATGCAAAATTTCACCTCCATCTATTTAGTAGTTTTGGTGTAGAGAAAGAACAACCATCAATCCAAACTATCGCTTTTATAGGTACCGATAGGATGAGTGGTGTGCGACCATTCACATTTGACCCCTGTAACTAGATAGATATATAGAATAATAGTGGCTGCCCGCGGTTTCGTCCACACTTTTTAAGTATCCTATGTCCATCCCCAGGATACTATTTATCTTCCTGCCAAATTTCATTATCGGATCTGATCAGATCCGTATAGCCGTTTAGGCATGAAAAGGTAATACACAGACGGACAGACAGATGACAGTCAGACAGATGACAGACAGACATACAGACAGGCAGAAAGACGGACAGACAGATAGAGTAGTATGGACTAGTTTCTGCCCGCGGCTTCGCACGCGTTTTAACTTATTTCTATCCCATGGCAACTGATTTATAGAATAGTGCCTATGTTTTATTCCGGGCTTAAAACAACGTTCATGCAGAATTTCAGCCCAATCCGTTCAGTACTTTTAGCGTAAAGAAGTTACAAACATAAAAAAAATTTTGTCATGGGGGCCGAACTTCTTAGGGACGAATATGGCATAAATCATCCCAACTTTCGCATTTATAATAATAGTGTGAACATCATCATCACCGTATAAATCCACTGTTGAACATAGGCCTCCAATATCAACATCCGTGCCTTAATTCCCTGATAGATGTCTCTATCACTTAAGTTTTAACAAGCAACTAACAAAGTAAAACAATACGGTGTTAAAAAGTACAGCCCGCTTGATGTTGCTCGTAATATAATAAAAACATCACATAAAATCTCAAGGAAGTGTACAAATAAAATCATACATTGTTGTGGCCAATTACGTGCTCGCTCGTGTACCGACTAATGAAACTTTTTAGAGAAACTAACAAGACGAATATAAGGATCGGCTCACACTGAGACGCACTACGGCGAGACGCTGCGCGCACTTCGATTCAAAATGTACCGTTATTTACTAGTGTTGGCATCAATACAAACATAGCCTCCTTTTTTTAGAAGTCGATTAAATATTACATTTTTCTGTAATATTGAGATACAAGGGTAATAATTAGTTCTAATTATTTTATTCTGTTCTTGTAATAAATAATAAAGTTATATTTCGAATCAAAGTGCGCGCAGCGTCGCGTCGCGTCGCGTCTCGGTGTGAGCTGACCCTAAGGAAAAACTGAAGCGCGGAATTGGATTCTACAATATCTTGGATGTTTTATAAGTAGGTACTAATGAATAAAAAGCATTCAGATACATCATGATTTGTAGTCATTTGAGTTTTGCTTTGAACCGAAATGATAAAAGATGAAGAAATTAAGTTTACAATCCAACAGCTACAAAAAAGAGAAAATGTCCGTTGGCCATGCCTCGAAACTATCGCACCTTTTTTGTTGCACTTTTAAGTGTTTTTCGTTTAACTATTTTAATTAAATATAAGCATAACAGAACCAACCTTTAAGACTCTTATTTAAACATCATTTCATCTAATCTAAACAGATTTGATTTGATATTAATTTGAGAGTTTCGAAAGACGAGGTTCGATAAGAAATATTATTCTTTTATCGAAACCAATTTCGAAAGGAGAAATAATAATCTTATTTAGAAACCGGATTCAAACCTTAGTTTTGAATGTGGCCGAAGCGGATAATGATTTCTCTGGTATAAAAGATCCCCGTTACTAGACAGCTTTAGTTTTTTTTATTTAGAACAATATTATGTTAGAAAAATTTAACTAATTACGAGTAAAATGTTTTAGATTTGAGTTTCAAACATAATTATATAAAAACTTCCCGAATTCCTATCCACTTATGACCTAGCTAAAAATATTAAAACACAGATACTATAAATATTATAACCAGCAAGCTAGATATTACCTATTTCCTTAGCAAGAGAAAAGCAGACACGCTATAAATTGAAATTAATTCGCACTGTTTATACAGGGTGTCCCAACTGCACCGTTTGCCGGCTCACTGGCGCGTGTCTGGCGCAGCGCTGCCACAACTTACAGAACAAGGATAAATAGACAGTCCGCCATTATTGCAAAAGCGCTAAAAACTATCCACTTTTTACCGCGTCATTCGTGAGAAAGAAAATGACGCGAGTGTTGAAGGTGAAATGGGAATAAAGAATTTAATGGAACTGAAAAAACATACGGGCCATACAACAACCTTTTTTTAAGTCTCTATAAAGTGGAATAAGTGCTTTAACATATAATAAACGTACTTAACACACGATTGATGTTCACAGCAAGCAGTTACTTTAATTGAGTTCGTTCGTAACTTTGTAAGTCAACGATTCTTAAACTCATTAGCCATTTTAATTATTAAATTAAATGGTTACACAGACATATTGGTTTGGCATAGTGTATTTATAAAATCATAATTAACCATGAGAAGTTTCAAATGTCTGCGCTTCTCAATTCATAAATCTTTATTTTAATTTTACATGGTCCTTCAACTTTTCACCCTTTAATAGAATAAGAAATCTTTATTTATATCTTTATCTATATATAAATAAAATTATATACGTAAAATTTATATGAAAGACGGTTCGGATTAGCTAATCCAAACCGTCTTTCATATAAATTTGACGCGTTGATTGTATCACTAATAAACCGCCCATCGCCAGCATTTTACGTCACACATAACCAACTGGAGCGTACCGTTATTTCGTCCATCGATCATTTAGCATCCCCCTGTGAATACGCTTCGATGTATAGGAATCATCGCCTAATTGTTTTTATTCCATATTTCCTACTTATTTGTATGTTATTATTGATATGCTATCGGAACTTGGTCCCCGTGGTAAATATTGAAGTTCGAGCTTTATCGGATAGTTATTTGACCAATAATATTCGACACAAGTAGGTATTTGTTTAAATTTAATGCTCTTGTGTTAAACAAATCAATAATTTTATTACCGATGTCAAAAGAAGACTCTGGCGTGCGGCTTACATAAAGAGATATACTTTTTAGGCCGTGTTTTTATTTAACCTACTAACTTACTCTGGCTCAGCGACCCAAAGTAGATCTTGGCCTCCGACACAAGACTTCTCCTGGCATCTCGGTTCTGAGCCGTCTCTCGTCAGCTATAGGCGTCGAGTTCGCGAAGATCGGCTTCGACTTCGTCGATCCAGCGACACCTAGGGCGGCCGACAGGTCTACGCCACGCACCGCGTCTACCCTCGTTTTTATTGTACTGTACAAAATATAATTATAAGTACTGTTTAAACTATCGTGTATTGACGGTTAGCGTAATTTTTTTGTTTTATAGGTCAAACTATGTGGAATTCAAGCTCTGAATATCTGAGAACGTCGCTAAAAAATGTATGCTGGGTGACCCATTGACACTCGGCGTGTATCGTCGGACTTCGGCGATCGGGGCGCTAATTGAAGACAGTTGGGTTGATCACGACCCAGAAAAACCACAAATTGATGGGTCTTTCTCCAATGGTTTCTTTCAGTTTTATTTTTTCGTCCATCTTTAATTTGTTTTTTTTTTTATACTAAAAACAAAAATAAACCTTAATTTATTACGGATGTAAGCGGGTTAACTACAAACCTTCTTTGTGAAACGAACCTTTTTTTCAGTGCTCGAAGGGATGTGGTACGCGAGCGACTAACACCGCACTCACCCAGAAGAAGTCCCTCGTTAAGGAATGAAACGTTGGTGTTCTTCCAACACAAGGTTCGTAGCTAACCCGTTTACATCAGTAATGAATTCGTCAAACTACGATACTTTTTATAGTAAAACCCTAATTTATGAGAAAAACTGTCAAAATCGATCTCCACTCAGCATGTGCTGTGGTAGAGCAGATTATGATCTGCTGTGGAGTGGTCCACGGAAGACCAGCGCTATGGTATGCCATAGCGCTGGTCGTGGAGGCTTACGTGGAGATCGATGATGATAATCAGTACGAAGACCAACTTCTGAGGAGTATAATGGCACAAATACAGAATTAAAAGGCTCAAAGCCTTATCAACCAGGTCCTTGTATAAACCGTAACCCCACTCCATTTGAAGTATAACCCCAAACATCAAACGAAATACATCAAAAGGGAAGTTTCAATAGTTCTTGTGTTAGTTTTTGTTACGGATCAAATCGGATGCTTTTTGAATACGGATCGTATGATGTTTTTGTGGGGTTACTAGGACATCAAGAGGCTTATCGGCTTAGGTATTAGGCTCGAGGAAACATGTGATAATATCTCAAGGTTAGTTTTACCTAGAACTCCCAATAATGAGTGAGTACCTTTTATCTAGCCGAAGGAATCAATCGACTCTTTTTTTAACTCTCGCCCGAAAAATCTATACTTATATTTGTAGTGTTCTGGTAATCATGTGGGTAGATCCAGCTACAATGTTCTAGGTACCTACATTATCCCCCCCGAAGGGTTCCCGCCTTGCCGTGGCGGGGGGGCTTAGTAACCGCGGTATGGGCGCGGCGAAGCTAAGAGGAACCCATGGGGCCGCGCCAACGCAGACGGCGACACGGCCGGCCCCGAGACGGACCGCTCCCCTGGGTTTTGCGCTCTAAGCCCAGTTGGAGTGGTAGTAGGTTGCGGTGTCGTATGGGAGGCACCGTGACTGAGGCGGGCGGCTGTGCTGTATGGGCAGCATGGCCGCAGAGAGATGGAGGCCGCGGCGGGAGAGGAATGCCGGTATTGCGGTGCGCCGCTTTCCCTGCCTTCCGCGGCCTTGGCGGGGTCGCCACCGTTTGATGGCGGACGCGGTGGGGTCGCAGGGGAGGAGGAGTGTCGGTATTGCGAGGGCCGCTCTCCCTATCCTCTGCGACCGTGTGGCAGGCGGCGGGGCCACTCGACTGACCCGTCGCAAGGGGACCTAGGGCGTCCGGACACGGGGTCGTCCGGCGCCCATTTGGCGGGTAAGGTCCCCGAGGTGGTCGTGGCGCGTCACGTGTTTCTGGCGCGTCGCGAAGGGGGGTGCTCCACACCCCCCAGTGAGGGGCCCGATATCGGGCAGCCGCGGTGGGTTCATGGAAGAGAAAATCGTCCCCATGTTCCCACCACAAGCGGCAGAGTTTGAAACACCCTGAGGGTTTTAGTGGGTTGAAATCCCACATAATCGTACTGCCTCCCCGTGGCTGTACGATATGCGTGCGCATTTCCCTCAGGATAATAAAAAAAAAAAAAAAAAAAAAAAAGGTACCTACATTATAGAAATAATGCATTTGGTGTGCTCAAGAATTACATGGAGTTTCTGTTGTGCCACCTATTCCGAATTAAATCGAATTATCACGCATAAACCAATATTATCTCATCTCACTAATATTATAAACGTGATGGATAGATGGATGGATGTTTGTTCCTTTATCACGCCAGAACGGCTGAACAGATCTGGATGAAATTTGGCACAGAGATAGATTATAGTCTGGAATAGGACATAGGCTACTTTTTATCCCGGAATTCCCACGGGAACGGGAACTACGCGGGTGAAACCGCGAGGCGTTGCTAGTAATCAATAATAATGAATGAGTACCTCTTAACTAGCCGAAGGAAGCATTCGATTCTTTTTTTTAACTCTCGCCCGAAAAATCTAAACTAATATTATAAATTCGAAAGTAGCTCTGTCTGTCTGTATATCTGTCTGTCTGTTACCTTTTTAAGCCTAAACGGCTGAACGGATATCTATGAAATTTGGCTGGAAGGTAGATGGTATTCCGAGGATGGAAAAGCGCAAACAAAGCCGCGCGCAGAAGCTAGTAATATTATAAATTCGAAAGTAACTCTGTCTGTCTGTCTGTTACCTTTCAAGCCTAAACGGCTGAACTGATATCGATGAAATTTGGGAGGTAGATGGTATTCTGGGGACAGACATAGGCTACTTGAAAAACACGTGGAAAGCCGTGGCCAGGAGCTCTAGTTATTTAAATATTCCATTATTGCTCAGCTATAACTATAGGGTAGTTATAGCTATTATCACCCCTGGTCAATATCGCATCGACGGATCAAGTCTTGTTTTGTTTAGGTATGCTATATTTTTTTGGGTTAGGGTACAACTCATCCGAGTAAAAACTCATCCGCGGATGAGTTGTCCACTTCACTTTTTGTTATGGGTACAACTCATTCGAATCAAAATTCGCTTGGTTTTTGATTCGGATGAGTTGTACCCAAATCTAAAAGTGAAGTGGACAACTTCTTATTCTCAGCATTTTTAGTTGGTACCTACCTAAATATATCCAATATTATTTTGTGTTTTTTCCACACCGAATCCATCTCTAATCTAATGCCTGAAAGGACATTTGACGAGCTAAAATACCACTCCTTTAAACTTTGTGCTTTAGTATCTATACAGATAGGTAGGTACTTTGTAAGCGGCCCGCATTGCTCGAATCTTGATAAGAAGTTTGTGAAAACTAGAGGCATGCTCATGGCTTTGTCTGAGCGAGCTTTAAGTTACAGTAAAGTAGGTATTTTGTTTTTAATGCTTGAGATTTCACGCTGCCATATTCTGCTTTTTCAGGAACATAGTTAAAGCCATTCAATATTTTTGTGTTTGGTTTGGACGAGGTGTTCCGTGTTCGTCCCACTCGCTTCAGCTCAAAGTAGTCCGAACACGGAAATTCAAATGGTATGCTGAAGTGGTTCCGGTTTCGTCCCACTTTTTAAATGCAGGCTTTAGTACTGTTGACCACACTTTTCATGTAAAAAGTTTATTTCTTTGAAGCGTTAGTAGGATGATCTGTATTACATAGATTACTAGGAAGTTTCAATTCCGAGACAGTCCCAAGGTAACGCGCTGTTTAAATTTTGTTTTATGTGCGCATTAATCCTAAATTGAGATGAACAAAGCATCAGGTGGTCGCTGTGTGTAGCTATAGCTACGTAGGTACGGTCTACTAGGTCCCAGATAGCTCGGCAATACAGGTCGTTAACCTATCCCCATAAAAAAAAAAATGTAAATCCTAAAAAACTGCAAAAAAAATGAGGTTTTTTGCAGTTTTTCAGGGTTACATTCCAGTTTTAGAAAGTAAAATATAATTTTATTATATACAAATAATTATTCCGACTGGTATTGATATGGATCCGTTGAGCTTCTTGTAGATTGTTTGTAAATACTCGTTTTAATTTAACTCTTTTATTTGATTGTAATTTTCTTTGTTAACAAAGAGTTAAATTTTATTATATGTACCTAAAAATCCGAATTTTATGTCGAGATGATATTCTTTGGTAGAAAGAAACAAAATATTTTTATATCTACCTAGTTTGAAACTACTGGAACTTGCAACTTTTACGAGGGAATCTTGAATTTAAACTGAACTTACTCGTTCAAGAACTTACCTAGGTAGTTTTCAATTGTACAAAAGCCTTCGTTGCAGATTTAACTCAAGTTTGCAGAAAGCTGTAGCTTACTACAGCAATTCATTACATTCATTACAAAAGTAATGAATGGAAATTAATTAATGAAAAATAATATAAATTCAGTATGAATTATTTATTATTCATCACAAAGCTAGTTCATAGTTAACCCGCTTACATTCTTAATAAAATATTTATTTATTTTAGTTATTGCTGTCTTTCTCTCTCAGTCCTCGCGGTCCAACGCAGTGACGTCACAACGAAAGATAGTTATGATCCTAAATAGCTCCTAAAAATACCTTTCCAATTTACAATGAGGGTACAATTTGTAAGTATATTTGGTAAATAACTAGTTCTTCTCTATGGGTACATTTTAGTGGACATTGGGATGGATATTCAACAGATTCGACAATTTATTTCGGATGTAAGCGGGTTAACTACGAACCTTATTTGTGTTCGAAGAACACCAATGTTTCATCCTTCTACAGGGTGATTGCGGTTCTAGACGCGCGCGTACCGCGTCTCTCCGAGCACTACGCTCGCTGTGCACAAGCGGCGAGCGCCAGGGGCGTTGGTGTTCTTCCAACACAAATAAGGTTTGTAGTTAACCCGCTTTCATCCGTAATGAACTCGTCAAACTACGATAGTTTTTGAAGCTTCGACAATGTTTCTCGAAGTGTGCTCGTACAGAAAACTACAAGGGTTTCTTTTCGCTCATCACGGTGTTAATTTTTACTGACTTGCGGAGAGAGACGCCCGTAGAGCTAGAGATTAGCAAAATGCTGTAAAATTTACACGAAAATTATGGTTTGATTACCCAAAGATTAGCTAAAGGTAAGGTGATAAAGTTCAACGGTAATAAATACATAAAATTCAATTTGATTTGCTTTTAAACTCACGGCTTTAAAAATAGCCTTGGATTTTCATTTCTTAGTATTAAAGTATCCTAAGGTTGCTTCGATAAGCATAAATCTGGTAGTAAAGTTATAAATTTGGCAAAACATTATTTTCTAAGGGCTGTTTTCTACTTTGAACTCTGGTATAACCTCGGTTAGTAAACCTTTTAACCTAAACCGTTTCAGACATAATAACTTAATAACCTAAATAAGAACAGAATTAAAAAACCAAAAGCAAAACTATTTCCGAAAAACTATGTTCAGGATTTTATACACGTCATTTCCCGGTTGTTTTATTTTAAAATGAAATACGAAAATACTATTTCCTTGTGAGGTGTAGTTATCTCACTATAGCTACCTACAGATAATATGTGTGTATCGATTTAGAATAGGTACAGTTGAGAGAAAAAGCGATATATCTATCCAAGGTAGGTAACGTAATATTCTAAAGAGAAATAAGGTACTATTTAGAAACGCGCGTACCGCATCCCTCCGAGCTTGGAGGGATACGGTACGCGCGAAGAAGTCCAAAAAAGTTCCTCGTTAAGGAATTAAACGTTAGTGTTCTTCCAACACGAATAAGATTCGTAGTTAACCCGCTTTCATCCGTAATTACTTCGTGAAACTATGATAGTTTTTGTAGTAAAATACACCTAAAATTAATGAATCGATGATCCACAAACTAGGATAAACCTATATCTTGGGGACCTTTACCGTTACATGAGATAATATCTTGACTTACCATCGGTTATCCATAATGAATTTGTAATGAATTAGTAAAGTATAATCATTAAGTAGTTAAGTAGTCGTGTCAGTTTCTCTGGGAAGCGCAGTACCCTTTAAACACATAGAGTGCCCATGACGCTTTTGTCTATGTTTATGTCCTCCGGGTGCAGCAGTGGCGGCACGCCCCTCCCCTGTCGCACCAATGATGCGAGGCAGTGAATGCATCAGCCAAACCCGGTTTTTATTTCAAAGTTCAAGGTATGCCGTACCTGTTAGGGAACTCGACAAACCGTAACTGAAATTAATTTGCGTCACCAATAACAATAGCAACGATCATAAAATATGTAGGGATTTTTTCCTTTTACTTTCCGTAACATATTTTCCACCCGACAATACTTTACATAGTAACCCTTTTATTCTGCAACTTTCCTTGGGCGGGCAATAGATCAAAAGTCAGGCGTATCACTTTTCCGCCCGACTGCACACCCACATATCCGAAACAGTTCAAAAATAAAACTTTATTTGTTATCTTACTTCCTGGCTCGGCGTTTGGGAATAAACATAATAGTCCCGGAGTCTAGTAAATTTGTTCTTTTCTCGGCTACTGAAGGAAGTTTGTGAGTTTAGTCTATTTAGGTGTTTCGATGGTTAATTTAGATGTAATAGACTACATTGAAAATAAGTTGCAAATGGTTTTCATCCTAGTCAGTGCAGTGTAACAAAGCGTAATCAGGTGATTTTTATAAAATAATAGGCCTATTTTAGGTAAAAAACGGTATTAAAATTACACATTTTTTGATACATGATCACGTGATCGAAAACGCTCTGCGCTTGGTTGCTTCAGATTACAGTGCGTGTTCTTCTTGTTAGGTGTGGGTGCGAAATGTGACGGCATCGAGTCATATCAACGGAGCTATGACATATGAGAGATTATCGTTCTGGCTCGCCATTATTTTATTCAAACTTTAAAATTAGTTTTTATAACTAATACGACTGGCCTTGAATAAATATTAATTACTTTTACTTGCAATATTTTTATTAGACAATACGTCAGAATTATTTCCCAGTAGTAGTCAAGTAGCCTATTGTGAGTGTATCCCTCACACCTTTCGATGCTCATTGAATCAATTTCTATTGTTTTAAATTTTTAATTAATTAAAAGTAATAATAATACGAATTTATGAGCATGTTTATTTATAACCCAAAAACAGACACAAACAGGCAAAACTCCACTTTAAATTTTAAACACCGAACCGATGCAAATACTACTGAATAAAATGGCGAAAAATTTCATTCGAATTCTACTTCCAGAATTTTGGTCTGGCTGGCACGCTTTTGGTGGCATTTGACAATACTTAGGTAGAGCCCCTTGTCTTGAGATTCTAGACTTGGATCTAGAATGTAAGGCGACGTCCTAACTGGTGTCGATCGTACGATCGCACGGCGAGATTAAAGATACATATTTTTTAGAGTGTCATAATTGAAGCTGAAACTACTGGAAATGCTTGATAACAATCGTACGAGTTTGATCGCACGAGCACTGACAGAGGCACTGACTGAGATCTGACATCTATCGCGTGATGCCCATCCCGCAACGCCCTTTGTGCGACCTATTAAAACACCTGTTGGACCATCGCACGATCAACTTCATCGCGCGACGAAACCGCATCGTTCAGTAGTGCGATCTTTAGTCAATTAGGACAAAGCCGGTGCCCAGGCTCTGCGGAGCGACCCGATGGGGCGCGGTGGTTGGCGCAGCACTGAGCTACTGGAAGAGAAGAGCGACGTGCGTACTCGGCACTGAATATGTAAAAGTCGTTATTGCAACGACGGTTCAAGCTGTATTTTATCTTGTACTCAGTTGATGCATAATGGTGCATGGCCTGACTATGCACTTACTTATTGTTTTGAAGTACAATAAAGCAAATAAGTTCAAGTGCAGTGTATTGTATAAATCAGGTATATACACGGCATTGGCAATTTCCCTAGACCGGAAGTCCTGTTTGCCTTTTACGACTAGTGAAATTTTTACGTAGAAAGCGGGTTTTATTTCAAAATCGCTTTAATGTCTAGATATTAAGAATATTAGAAAATACTGTTTTATAAATATTGTGCAGGCACCTAATAATATTTTTTTTTTAAAAGAAGTACATTATTTTAGTTATTAGATTACGGAGCGAGTCCATGAGCTTAGCTTAGTGATTTGTACAATGTTAACCTTATGGATACTGGTGTTATCCAAATTATTTTAGTTAGATTACTGAAAGATGCGGCAGTAAAATTAGTTAGGTTAGTTTTCGATGTAATTTAGTTGCTTATTTGTATACGGGACTGACTAGTCATTGATCAGTCATCGTTTTTGAGGGTATTTGAATTAACCGGTAAATGGTTTCTCAGGACGTCCGTACCTCCCACTAGGTCGCTGGTCGTAAAGGTACATTGTATTAGTACCTACTGATCATTATAACTTCGGCAAGCCGTTAAAATTAAGGGGACGTTTACAGCACACGATTTGGTGGAGGTATGTAGAATGTAGACATAATTTTGTTTTCGGAACTGGCTTATTTAGGGTCTATAAACTTAGTTGTTTTATGTATGTGCTTTATGATTTTTGGCTGTTTTATTTAAAGAATAGATTTCCGGTCTGAAATATCCAGACCATTAGTAAGTATATTTTTTTGTAGATCATATAAGTACAGTGCGCATCAGAATTAAGTATCCCCTATCTCCATACCTCTCTTAGACACCTTTTTAAGGTTGTCGCAAATCAGAGGCGCGCAGCTACCAAACAGCAAAAGAATATGCAAATATAGGCTTAAAGTCGTTACTTTTAGATACATTTTACATTGACACAATTGCTTCCCACAAGCTCCAAACTAGTGGTCCGCGAGCTGTCTGTCATCTAATGTTGTCAAACTAAAATACATCTAAACGTTATGAGATAAATCCCATATTTGAATGCACAGTTTTGTGCTGTGTTACAGCGATGCTTTTCACATACTTATCACTAAGCAATACGATTTCTATTAATTGTATTCCCGGGTGATAAGAGACCACGTCGGGATCATTTTCGTTCAACAGCGAAATAAGTTTCCAAATCGGTCCCTAACTGACTAGACGGAGATATAGACGAACATAATTTTGTATTACTTAAAGAAATA
The DNA here is from genome assembly GCA_947086465.1 of Eupithecia exiguata. Taxonomy (NCBI): domain Eukaryota; kingdom Metazoa; phylum Arthropoda; class Insecta; order Lepidoptera; family Geometridae; genus Eupithecia; species Eupithecia exiguata. Next base: position 6,210,078 of record OX352246.1, read on the forward strand.
CATTCGTCGGTTAAAACTAAAAATAAACTTCGATTTTTTTTTTATGTTTTGCTGGAAAAATAATAATCTCTCGGGATTTGAATTTTTATGAAACGATCCCAGCATCATTTTCTATACCAATAGCAAAAGAATCATCAAAATCGGTCCGCAAAGAGGGATTTTCAACGCGAACATTAAAAAAAAGTCTAAAAAAGTGGTTACCATAGACTAAGATAGATTGCGCTGTATGAAACTAAAGTGTCAAAAAACGGGATAAAAGGAAAGTTATTTCGTTGGTTATTTTATAACACTTTACTTTTGTGCAACGCCATCTAGTGTCAAAATTAAAAGCGTGATTGCTTTTTTTTAGCTTGCATCTAAAAAAAAGCATCGCAAAAGCCCTCATTGACGGAGAAAACGGTAAACAAACACGCAGTTGTTTTTCGAAGTCGGTCAAAAGCACCATAGTTGCATTTAATTTACTCCGTAACTACATTACTCATAAACCAAAACAAATCTACAACGTAAATTAGCTAACAACACACAAAACATAAAAAACTCTCCACAGTCCATTTTCTCATCCATCTCCTTTCTCATTACCAGAGATGAGCTGAGAAACCAGCTCCTCCCAATTACCAAATGCAGATTATTGCACGTCTACGAGTACTTCACGGTGCTACAAGAGTGCTACAGTAATGGCTGGTTGGGGTCTTGCGATTCTGTAACCCAAGACTACGTTTGGATCGACGATGATCTTTTTTGTGGAGCTCTACGATTACTTTGGTATTGCGGCTTCTCCCAATTACGAAATGCAGAATAGGGTAAATACCCTATTCTGCATCGTTAAAGTTAAGTAAGTTTCTCGTTTAAAGTAAAATTACTTTAAACGAGAAAATAAATTACGATATATTATTGAGATAACGTAGGCAAAAAGTAGTAGGTAGTAAAATGTTTTAGTTCATTAAAAACAAAATAAATTTTAAATTCAATTGCTTACATTACAATTGAATTTAAAATTCCTTATATATTATTTAATATCAGTTTTTTAATCTGTTTTTATCATGATCGACGAGTGACGGTCGTTATTATAAAGCTCTAGGAATACATACATTTTGCATAGGTAAGAATTTCTATAAAAAGGTATAAGTATACTTTAAAAAGTGTGGCAAAACAAAAAAACGGAATAATGAAAGGGTTGATCAGCTGAATATAATAAAATTCAGTAGAACAAGCAATTTTTTGTTCAAGCGTTTTGCCTCTATCTATAATTAATCTATGATGTTACTGGCGTCCATTATAGGCTGCCGTAACCACTTCCTATCTGTGAGCTTGATCTACTTTTGTGATCTTTAAAATTAAAAGCTTTATTGGACATTGAACACTTCGTTATTTTATTTAATTTTCACTCATCACAGAAGAGCAGACAAAGTTTCTATCCATGACTCGCCGTTGAACCCGTACATACAGAATCGCAACACAGTAACAGTAAACCGAGGATTGGCAACTCCGGTCGACGGTCTTTGTTTTAGGGTTCCATACTCGGCTTTACGAGCCTCTCGGCCAGTGCGGTTACGATAACTCAAACTACACGTTCATTCGCCTACGAAGTACCTTGTAAAGTTGGCTAGCTTAGTAGACATGGACCTTTACCTTGTATAAACTTCTTGGGGTTTGGATGGCACACATTGTTTTGTTAAAAAGTGTCTAAGTGACCTTGTACACTGTAAGTCAGTATCTGTGGACAGCGGAAATAAGTTTTGTGGAACAGAAAAGCTCCATTTTTTAAAGGACTTTATTCGCTTAGCGAATATGCCAGTTCCGTTTTCCAAACTCATAGTTAACCTTTACTTTATCTTATTATATCACTAGCGACCTGCCCCGGCTTCGCACGGGTGCAATGCTCATGTATTATACACATAAACCTTCCTCTTGAATCACTCTATCTATCTATATATAAAGTAAGTATAAATTCCGCTGCATTTTTATTACAAATAAAAAATAATTTGATTATTTTGAAATCTAAAAGACTTCATATTCCTCAGTATGTAACTGTTTTTTATTTTCGAGACAAATACTAAATCCTCGGGAATAAAATATTTATGAGACCATCTCGGCATCATTTTCCATACAAAAGAATTTTCTAAGTCGTTTAAGGCCAGGATATTCGAATTTAGCCAATTTTCGATTCAATTTTAAACGATCAAATATCCTTTGTTTTGATTGGACTAAAATTTATGTTGTAGTTGGATTAACATAATTGATTATTCTACGGTTCAAAACACGATATTTATCACTTCACCTGATGATAAAAATTACGAAGAAAGGATAGTTTTTTGTTGTTTTTGTTGTTGTACTTCTAGTGTATCAACGTTTTACTCTAAAAAAATATGTCAGAAAATAGGCAACGGCGTTTAAAAGAATATTCTATGGTTAGTTTTTCTCAAAACCTTTTTTAATTTTGATAATAAGCAAAAACTTGATGTTTGGGTTTGCGTTGCTGTGCCCTATCTCACTCTTGTGAACACAAAATTCTATGCCTGTCCTTTTCACAAAATTGATCGAATATCCTGCCCTTAATACTAGACGGAGAAATCAACAAACATACATAAAAATTATACATACAGCCAAACATTGAACCTTTTCCTCTTTTGTCGACAAAATTAATAAAACTAATTAGTAAAATACATCTGAATTTGTAAAATCAAAGTGACTACATCATCATCATCATCAGCCTATATTAGTCCACTGCTGGACATAGGCCTCCCCTAATGAGCGCCATAGCGCCCTGTCTTCAGCTTGACGCATCCAGCATCTGCCACCAGTCTTTCGCAAATCGTCATGCCACCTGGTCGGAGGGCGTCCTACACTACGCTTGCCGTGTTACGTGTTAAGTGATTACATGTATCTATAAAATTCTATACTCCACAATCCATTAGAAAGACTTTATAGTATGCAGAACCTTTTCCAAGAAGCTAACTGTGTATAGTGTGTATACACCTACACAATTATTACTTTGTTCCCTTTACATTAAGAGCGCGGTCGATTTCTCGCTTTGCTGGCTTTCATTAAATTAATTGAATTAATCTGGATCCACCTAAATTACGTTTTTTTAATAAATTGGCTTCTGAAAATATTTCTCTACTACGTTACTCAGAGAATTTTTAGGTAAATAAACATGTGAAATACCCGTGAAATTCAGTAGATTTACACTGTATTTTTATTATAACTTTAAAATGTGCGTCTTAAATTGTTTTACTGTTAGTAATGTTTGTGTTACAACTATAATATTTTGAATAAAAAAAGAATTTATTTAGAAATGCTAATTTGAATTGAATTTCAAGCATAATAAATAAATAAATGAATGCATTTTCAATTAGTTCCACAGATGCCCCGACAGAAAAGCAGTTATTGTAATTTTCTTTAATTAAAATTGATGAGATACAGACATTTTTAGATGAGTACCATATCATACTAAAACTGTATGTTACATTTTGTGGTAAAATCTATTTACCAATATGATTTCAAAACTTGTGTTTTACTTACTTAAGTTTCTACCAGAATTTATTAGATTTCTATTGCGCGAATTGTGTGCCATAAATAAAGCACTGAATTAATAATCTGTAACGTGTTCGTGTTCTTGAGTGGAGACCGCGACTCAGCAAACGTAGTGTAAGACGCGCTTCGACCAGGTGGGATGACGATTTGCGAAAGACTTTTTGCAGATGCTGGATGCGGCAAGCTGAAGACAGGGCGCTATGGCGCTCATTAGGGGAGTCCTATTTCCAGCTGTGGACTAATATAGGCTGATGATGATGATAAAATTTAAAAAAGTAAAACACCGCGCCCTGCGCCGTGAAGTGACATATAAGTTCAATCTAGATCTACTCTACCTAGGTATCTCAGCCACATTGTCTATTCCTGACAGCAAGCCGTTACGTTCGCCGTTACTTTAAACCTTGTTTCCGGCTTGCAATGGGGTGTGAGCATGTGAGCGCTGGTTATATCTGAAGGACACGAAGATACCTACCCTATATACAGGGTGTAACAAAAATGAAGGACCAAACTTTAAGGAGGGTTCAGCTTCGATCACAGAAAACGAGAAAAATATAAAAATCTGCGTGTAACAAAAGAAATTTATAAAATGTCATTGGGATTTTTGTGACACTTATTTTAAGCTATTTTTAATGACTCTGTAAAAATATTACAAAGGTATTAAAAAAACTTATGAAAGCTTATAGTTTTAAGGTATTGAACGAAACATAAAAACACAAACACCACCATCAGTTAGTGGTGGTGTTTGTTTTGGTGTTTCTCGCTTTAATACACCACAGTGGTGCCACCTAGCGTCCTAATGGGGTACCTTTGTATTTGTAAAATAGTCGCCTATTTCATCATCTAGCAAACTCTTGAAAACGTGAACGAACAAAGTGTAGCAGGTAAAAAATAATTTATATTAATTGTTAGTCAATAACCTACATTTACTGAGATAGCTGAGAAAAACCCGGATATCCGGGAAGGTGCAGCTCAATTAAAATACCTACCTAAGTGAAGGAAGATTTCTAAAGCAAAAATTAAATTTCCTTGGAAATTTGTGATTTTTCCTTTTTGCGTTCGTTGAGTAAAAACTCTGGTAGATGATATTGAAAAAGAAAGATGGCTGATTATAGATCAGAAAAAGGAATAAGGAGCGATGACACACTGCAAGTGGATTGGGAATCGCAGTTTGGTGGTTGGTAGGTACATCTGTTCTGCAGGGGCGCTGTTGCCTCTTCGAAATTCAAATACAAAATTCAAAAAATTATTTACTTTCTTTTAAAGATCAAATTCTTAAAATAAAACACTGGCACGGAAATAAAGTGATATTTCTATATGTAGAGGCGAAGAAACCTTTAGCCTGTTAGTTGTTATTTTTCGAGTTGGAGCGAAACTCGTCCCAAGCTTTTTATCTTCTAGATAATCTGATGATTTGTAGCAAGCCTTTTGGCACGGAAAGGTTTTGACAGTTTTGACTCAAAGAAATGAAATAAGTTCCCAAAAATTTTCGATGTCGGCGGGACTCGAACCCACGCCCTGATTAGAGTACGGGTGTACTCTAATCAACTAAGCCACCTTAGTCGGTTCAACCGAAAATCTTTGGGAGTTTTGACTCCTCCAGTAACTATAGGTATCCCACAATCGCCTTTTGCAACAATTTTCAGAAGTCAAATCTTACTCGGTTTACATATTATGGTCCTTAACTCATACTGTAAACAACAGAAATCCAAACGATGATTCAGTCAAACGTACATCTGCCCAAAGTTCATTCAGTCGTTTAAAAAAAAACGTTTTTTCGGAATTCCGTCTCGCCAAATTACTTTCAAACGGGACGCGTTTTCCGGGATACATAAAATAAACATTAATATCCAACCATCTTTGTCTGGAGAGGAAGTGGTCTCTAGAGTTTGGGTCCGTCACTAATAGACACTAGCTCCAACAAGCAAAAGCTTTAGCTAATTTCCATTTGGCTAATGTGTACCAAAGTTGTTTACCTCCATCCTAACGAGTAGGTAGAAAAACTTCCAAGCTAACCCGACCAAACAGAAAATGCTATAGCCCCTCACCTAGCAAAAGTAAAAGGGTAAATTCAAACCAGCCGTGTAATACTACGGTACTGAAGAAGGTGTATGGTTTATTTTCTTTCAGTGCGCCTTCAACCACCGTGGGGGTAGGACGCTTTTCGCGGCGCTCTACCGTTTTACGATCGCGACAACTTTTCCGAAGTGAATTAACGGCTTGTGTGATACTATCGCTAGTTTATTGTTGATAATTTTGGAGTTTGCGGTGTAGGTGCTTATTTTGGTGAGTTTTCGATTTGACTTAATGCTTATTTTCGTTTTTATGGGCTATGTTGTGCGACACGAGATTTGCTAATTGACTGAATTTTATACACCGGCATTGTGAAATGTTTTACAACGAAATTGAACAAGCAGATAGAGTCCTACCATCTCGAAAATTTTAATAAACCTGTAAGTTGTATAGTGATTAATTCAAAACAAGATAAATAAAAGTATAATGTACGGCCCACATTATTAATTTAATATTCAAATCTCTTCAACGTAAGCGTAAATTTCATTTTTATTTAATAATTATAAAGAGGTACTCTACCACTCTGTAACTATATATTTATAGTAAATTCTAAGGTTATTTTCGCGAGAACTCATAATAAAACACTGTTTTAACTGGTTTAACACTGTTTTTGTTTTGTTTTTTGTGTGTTTTATATATTTATCCTAACTTTTGAACTGTCACAAGTAGAATAATCGAATACTTACGAAATAATAAAATGTAAAATCTCCAGCTATGCCCAAGTGGTTAAGACATAACCCTTTTCTAATTTACACAATCTCCTCAAAGGCCAAACGTAATTATTATGGAGGCTATATTTCACAAGGCAAAGGGCTTGGCGCACACTAACCCTATTTATTTTTAGGGTTCCGTAGTCAAGAAATAAACTTGAGTGATTTCTTGCTTATACCAGAGGAAGAACAGAAGTTTCCTTCTGCGTATTATAAACACCTTCACTGCGTTCACCACACCACCGCCTGCTAAGCGTGGTGATAATGGCAAAACCGCCCTTTGGGGGAGGCACGATCAGTGGTGGACGCAAGAGTAGATAGGTGGTCTATTGCTTGTCAATGTATGCTACAAGGTTACAGGAAATTCACTGACACTGCGTGAAGTGCAAGTTCTGCCCATCGCAAGACAAAAAACTGAAGTGAATAACAAACACCTTATTTAATATCTATCTGTGTATTGTATTGTATTATATATACCATCATCATCATCCTGACTCTACAGCCGCGGCTGAGCCTTGGTCTGGTCGAGTAAATTTCTCCATTCGATCCTATTCTTGACTTTTTCCTGCCAGCCGGTCACTCCAATTGCCTTTAAGTCTTGCTAGATACCATCGAGCCATCTGAGTTTCGGTCTTCCAGGGGGTCTCCGGCCATCAGGTTTGCCACGAAGAAGACCTTTTGGTGCTCTGTCGTCTTGCATTCGTTCTACGTGACCAGCCCATCGGAGACGGCCTACTTTAATAAACTTTAAGACATTTGGCTCTGGGTACATTATGTATATCAGTTATCTAGTATCCATAACACAAGCTCTACTTAAGTTGGGGCTAGATAATGCTGTGTGAAGTGTCCAGCATTATTTATTGATTTATTTCTTATCTTATAATAATTACTATTTAACAAAGTTAATTATGGTATAAAATTTAATTTGTCTAAGTGCTTATTTTGTAAGCCTAAAGAAATAAAGTTATTAACTTTGACTACAAACACGTTCGTGAAGACACTAGGTCTTAAAAACTAAAATTATATTTATATCACGTCTCAATTCTTATACGAAATGTAAAAACACCTTTGTCCAGAATCCAATGAATTACTAAGTACTGATCTCTCATTCCCACACCCACTGTTAATTCAGGGCAGAGCCGTTTTTAAGTTAAGTCTCAAATAAAGCCCCTTTATTTAAGGATTATTAAATGAAATATTACTACTAATATTACTTTTAAAAATTAAGACCCTTCATAAACGTGTGCGTGATTATGGGCAGAACCTGCAGTTCATGCAGTGTCAGTGAATTACCAATAATCCTATGTATAAGTAAACATAATTTTCCAATTAATGAATTCAGTTTATTACTGAAGAAACAAGTGGGCTCACAGTCTGATTATGAAAGTTTATTATTTAGTTGAGAATTAGAGAAAAAGAGAGAACCTTTGCCCAGTGCGATAACAATAATAAATACTATACAACGGACTTGGCGCGCGGAGCTCGTAGTGGCAGCATCTCTGTTGGGACTCTGCCGTTGTTGCTTGGCGCTCTCAGTGTTAAGGTCGAGTATTGTGGTATCCTGATGATGTCTCGTGGAGAGACGAAACTAGTTGATGTCTTGCTTTGATAGGTATTCTTTCATTTTGTAGTTGCCGTCGTTTTTCTTCTACAACGCGGACTACATTTTGTTATCTATATCATATCATTAACTTATCGGAGAAGATTTTTTCGCGGAATTGTTACTAAATATTTTCATCCATATATTTTTAATACAATGTAATTATTAATGTTCTAGTAATTATGATACTTCGTTAGATGATTGGTCCCTTTAATTTTTTTATCCTATGGTTATTTAGTAAGTTAGAACATAATATTTTTTTATTGTCTCGGAACCCTATATATGCCTTTAGTGATCTCGTGTTTTTGGCATCTTACTTTAGTGCGTAGGCGACTTTTTGCCGGCTTACTTTCTGGGTAGCCACTTAATTAATCCTCTACATAGGACTAAAAATAGATAAAAATGAATATTTTCTAATTCAATGCACACTTTTCCGAGCCGAGCACGCCAAGGGCGTATACTAAGGCAAAAACACGAAAATTAGGTGTATTTGAACCCGTTTCCTGACGAAAATATTGATTGTGGAGCTTTGAAATTTATATATCCTGTAACACAATATTATCTTGAAGGGTTACTTGGAGGTCCCAAATGCTTTAGTTGTTATATTATTAATTTATATTTACATAGTTCATCCCTTTTTTATTGGAAGTCAATTAGCTTCGAAAAGCAAAACGTAAAAGCGTATTTGTGCCTTTACACGTCATCTAACCACAGAGGATCGTATTATTTGGTTGATTAGGGCACTACATGGAATGCTGAATCGAAAATAAGCACTCTTTGCTGCATATAGGGGCGCCGGCCAAAATTTTATTTATTGGGTTAATATTTACCATAACAGAGGTAGGTAGGCATGTTCTCAAATGAGAGGTCGTAGTATTATTACGACGCTTAGCCGTCCGAGTTGTGGTCGCATTGGTGAACGCAGCTACATAGGTACCAACTTAACTACTGTCAAAAATAAAAATAAAAAGGCGCAATGCGCGCTATTTTGTGAAAAGGATAGGCACAGGATATCGCTTTCATAGGAGCAGGACAGAGTCTACGTTATTGGAAAGGCGGCGAAAGCGCAAAAATGAAGTTTTTGCTTATTTACAAGAAAACTACACAACTTATCAAGAAAATGGTTCAAGCAACCTACGAATAAAAGTATATAAGTCATTTCAAGAGACGGCACCGGGTTCCTGAGATCTCCACCAAATTATGTGCAAAACATACATTTTCATGATATTTTATCGTTTTTATTTTCTTATCCGTGTTTTCATGTTCGAGGAACCAAAGAAACAATACAACTTTTGAAACTATCATGGTTATTAACATAGAAATCATTTAGAGCGGGATATTTACCATGATTCAATTTTTGAGTGGTAATGTTCGTAGCAAAAGACAAAGAATGAGGGTAGATCGGTATGTCTGCCAATAAAAACCAACTCGCAGTGACTCCGTGATCATGGCGCATGAAACTGTGCCGAAATATTGGAAAACTCAAAAATTGAATAATGGTAAATATCCCGTTCTAAATGATTTCAAAGAAACAATGTTGAATTTTATGGAATTGGAGATTTTTACCACGGGAATCCCGTGAGTACTGAGATCTAGGCTTTGACAACCAAACCCGTTATGTGCGCCTCCTAAGGAAGGCCCTTATGTGATAAATAAATAATGCTGCAGAGTTTGTGCTGATGTTAATGATGATGGCGCCATGGTCGTTTACACCGACCCTGAGCTTCTAAAAGCTAAAGTGGGTATAAAATAATATCTCCGAAGGAAACTTGGCGCATCCATTAGGGATAAGAAAGTAAGATACTGTCCGAAAAAATTAAAAACGTTCCTGTATTTCCTTACGATAAAACTTGAGACATCCTGTACACAACTGTGGCTGTTAGTTAACAGACTAAGCCGATTTTAAAAGTTTATCTCTTGTTTAGGAAAACATGCTGATCTGTTCTCTACTGTACGTACTTATAATAAACAACTTTATGAAGAAAGAAAATTACAATCAAATAATAGAATTAAATTAAAACTAGTATTTACAATTGAAACGGTGTGATTGAAATTTAGTGGTTTATTTTTCGCTTCTTCCACTAGTGGACAAAAAATTGAAGCGAACAAAATCAATAACATTTTGTTTCTAATTTGATATTACTTACTATTTATAAAACTGTTTATGTATAAAATTTGACTTGTCTAAGTGCTTATTTTGTAAGCCTAAAGAAGTAAAGTTATTGAATTTTGAAAACAATTGAGCTAATTGCAGACTGTTGCAAACAATCTACAGGTAGCTCAATGTAATACGCATAATTATCTCTATATACTAATTTTACAAAGGGGAAAGATTTGTTTGTGTGTTTGAATTGAATAGGTTCCGAAATCACTGGACCAATATGAAAAATTATTTCACCATTAGAATCCTACATTATCCCTGATGAACAAAGGCGATAGAATATACCAGTGCGAAGCCGGGGCGAGCCGCTAGTATACTGATATTATAAAGGGGAAAGATGTTTTGTTTGGTTTGAATAGGCTCCGAAACTACTGGGCCGACGTGAAAAATTATTTCACCGTTAGAATCATATATTTATATATATTCCTGATGAACTAGGCTATAGAATAGGAATAGGCGAATAGGCGATAGAATCTACCCGTACGAAGCCGGGGCGAGCCGCTAGTTATTTTAGTTAGTTAGGATAAACCCTACCGTGAGTGTCCACGTCTCAGCTCCGTAGGTCATGTCGGGTAGGACGCACAGATTGAAAACTTTTGTTTTCAAGCATTGCTGTATGGATAACAAACAATCGACGTAGTTTCCCAGTATTTATTTTGTTTAGCGCTATTTAACCTTACACACCTATTTCTATACTACGATGAAAATAAAAACTCAGCATGAATAACTCCCAGGGGTGAACCGTGAAAAGCTCGTTTATTTTATTGAGCCGCTGAAGCCGCCAATACAATGCAAATAAAACCTGCTGGACAGTGATAGGAGTATTAACATACATCGCGCTTGTAACGTTAATCTGCCACACATGGTAAAGGCCTGTTCTGGCCGGAGGTGATGGCAACAATTACCTATTCGCTTCCGCACACTACTCACCCGAACAAAACCGACCCCGCCGCATACGGGCTCGAAGAATTCCCCTCTTCCGCCCATAGGTGCATTGGTGTACCTAGGCGAAACCTTTTCCTACCGGTCTTGGCTGAAAACCAGCGCTCTATCACTATAGTTCCGCTATTTGTGTTAGAGCACCACGCTGAGCCAAGACCTGTTAGACATGCCCACGTACACACGCTATACCCACAGATGAGCTGCTTAGTGCCCACTGTTTTTTCTTTGTAGTTTTAGCTAGTAGACTATAGGTATTTAAGTAGCGTCTCTGCGTATGTACTCTACCCTGGTTTATTCTGTTTTTTTTTTATTTAGTTATAGTAATTGTACCTATTTGCGTGTACTATTTCTGTGTCTAATAAACTATTTCATTTCATTTCGAACCTCCATTTTCTTCTTGTAGCATTTGGCGAGGCGCCTTCTGCGCCCGCCAAAAGTCCGGTAACGCTGTCATGGCCATCTGCGGTCAACAACTAGTCCATTCGAAGTAAAAAAGTTGCGAACTGGTTGAAGCTTGTCGCACACCTGGAAAGTAGCGCAGCACAAAAAAGTGCAATCAAATATGGGCTTTATCTAGTGATATTTATATGTATTTTATATTGACGGAATCAGATGACAGACATGCAAAGCACATTTTTATGCTGGGTGGTAGCGGTATTGGATACTCCTATACGGGGCGATACATGACGTCGCGTTTCTATTCAAATGTGGCGGTACAATTGTCGTAATAGAAGTGAACGTTGGGTGTACGGTCTCTCTTTAATAAGGTCCAGTTGACACCCGGATAATAGGTACATATACCATACGATAAACCACAGGCCTCCACCCCGGTCCGGTTAAACTGATCGTCCATGAAATTCATTCAATGCTATTTCAAAAAAACAACGAGTAGGTAGATATTTTTTCTGCACTGGCACACGCTTGACATATAAAATTCAGGTGTTCATTTGGAAAAAATTGCGAGTTTAAACTTACCTAAAGCTTTTGTGAGAATAATACTTGTTTGGATAAAGCTTTATTGGTCGAATATAAAGTTTTAGTTTTAAACGAGTTCTACGTATAAGTATTTTTATATTATCTCGGATGAAAAAGTTGCATAGAAGTGTTTTGGATTAAGAGGGTTGGGTACAGTGTAAACTTTTATGAAAAAGTAATTACTATTTCATAAAAGTTTGAAGTAAAAATAATCTGCTTTATTACGAGCCGATTAATTACAAAGGTGTACTTAAGGCACAGACTTTTATAAGTTCGTTTTAATGTTGCCAATATTGGTGGCGTTCAGAATTCGCCACTTACCCTTGCAGCCGCTAGGGACTGGAGGATTATCTTCGGGGAGATGTCTCGTAGCTCGTCAGGGCTGAGCAGGTGGACAATGCACCATACACTCCCATGCGTGATGTCAGTGCAGATCCCTGTTCTGTTACCCCACTTACAATTAGGATTACTCAATCAACGATAATTTACGGTTACGACATGGTGGGAACTCACCCTTACACGTGCGAAGACGCTGGCAAAGGCTACTTATAAAATAAATCCAAAAACTATCTCAAAAGACATCACAAAGTAAACATCTGTTCAGTTTAATATAGGACACCATATTTCTCTATAAAATAACCGACCAGGTAGGCCAGTTACTGTAGTATATGTGAAAAGGATATTGCCATTTTGTGCGACTTGGGGTCTTGCGGCCATTTTGGGGTATCATTTAGGGTGTCGCTGTTTTGGGGCATCTCAAGAAACTATTTTCTCCGAGCCGTTATAAGGGATAAAGCACGTTTTTTGTTGGGTACGTACGGCTTACCTGATTACAAGGGACAAACATATTGAATCGGGTTCGTTTTTATTATAGGTTGGTTTCCAGATTTTTTGTTGTAGATATTAACAAGGTTTCCTAGGGAATATTTTCTATTCGGAAGGATCTAAGATAGTTTAAAAATACTAGTACTTGTAAATACTAGTTTTAATTTAATTCTATTATTTGATTGTGATTTTCTTTGTTAATAAAGATGTTTCTTAGATAGTTTATATCGAGAAGGATATTTACGAATTAAAACTTAACAAGTTAAATTGACACACACATTGCACACGCAAAGCGTAAAAGGTTCAAATATGAATTCGAACACGAATGAGAGAGGAATGAAATGATTAATGAGAATTTTCAAAAACAAAAGTTGTTACGATCTTTTACGATTTGCTTCAATAATATGCCAGTAAGTAAGTAATTATTATATAAATAAATAATAAATAATATATAATGCTGGACAATTCACACAGCATTATCTAGCCCCAAGTTAAGCAGAGCTTGTACTAGATAACTGTTAAGCAGAGCTTGTACTAGATAACTGATATACATAATATAATACAATACATGGATAGTTTTTTTTATTATACATAGAAAACGACCAGAACACCCTGAACAAATGTCTGCAGATCGTACATACATTTATCCCTCGGAATCGAACCCGCAACCTCCTGCGTCGCAGGCAGACCTTTGCCCACCGCGCCACAGAGGTCGCATACATGTATCTACCTATACCTAATATTAGTGTGATCCCATGATCACATATTTATTAACATATGATATATTATTGAACCTTCTATTATAAGCTTCAAGAAAACTTTCTCACAAAATAACTTTTATGAACGTTTATATTGTTAAAGGCAAAGACCAACTATACCCATTTATCACGGCATCTCAATATTCTTGAAAGAACTCCAATTTTCGCCATATTTCATTTAGCTAGTTTGACAACTTCGCGGGTTCCGCTACAAAATTAGCTGCAACGCGATGCACGAAGTTTCTTGCTGTTCAAATATTACCGAGCACTATGTATAAGACTTGCGTACATGGTTGGAAATACTCTACTAGTACATACTGGTAAATTTTTATTAGGTATATCATAGAGACTAAGAGGCTTACGGACAAACCGAATTACGGTTTAAGTAAGTACTTACTATGAAACATAAAAAAATGAAAAAAAATATTTACCTTACCCATAAGTATTCTTTCTCTCCATAACTAAACTGCCACATTTTTGAGACGTGACAGTTTAGAGTATGCTACAGATACTACCTCAAACGAACTCCGCCGGATGTCTATATCTTCCAAACAACTTTATTTAACTTTAAAATGTATATATGATGAAAGTTCAGGTCTTATTCTATCCGTCATATGTTTTGAATGCACGATTCCATAAAATTTTGTCAATAGAAAAAAATCGCAATGTTACCGCTAAATTTTTACATAAACCCTTATTTCTCAATAAATACAGAAGTTAAGATCTTGAGAATAAGCATGGTAATTGAACTAAGTATAAAGAATGTATTATATGTTTTTTTCAAATATTATCCAAACTAATAGATAATATGAACAAAGGAAATTTCAAAAATACGTCGCACTGTTTGTGATACCAACCACTAAATAGAATAAAACTGTTATAAAGTTATTAAAAAAAAGCTTATAATAGGTATCACAAACTGCGCGATGAATTTTTTAAATTTAATTTGTTCAACGTACTCGTAATATTAAAATTAAATAGGTGGCGGCGTTAGTTTGTCGATGGAGCGCCTTAATGGATGAAAAGTTGGTGTTCTTTCAACACATGCTAGGTTCCTAGTTAACCCGCTTACACTCATATTGAATTCGTCAAAAGCTACCAAAGTTTTCATAGTAAAATGCCGAATATTTTGAGACAAGCTTCTGCCCGCGTTGTCCCATGTGTACAGCAGCCTATATGTATTTCATATCTTTAAGATAATTGTTCAGCCCAGTCTGTTTATAAATTTATATCATCATCATACGCAGCCGAATTTTTTACCCACTGCTGGGTATATGCCTCCCGAAGTTTGTGCCTTCCACCACGGTCCTGTGCCGACCGCCTCCATTGACTTCATACATATAAAAATATTAGCATTATTTTAATTCGCAAGAATGGATGGGCCAAAAGCTTTCACCGTGTATCCGGGACTTAATTCAATATGGAAGTGGGTCTAGGGATTATTATCTCGTGTAAATGTTTGCTCGTTTAGATGTTGGGATGCTCAACTTGTCAGCATAGCAGATTTGGAACGCAGTTGATGCAGTAAAGAATAACACTTTGTTAATGATGTAGGGATGCTCAACTTGTCAGCATAGCAGATTTGGAACGCGGCTGATGCAGTAGAGACTAACACTTTGCTGAAGATGTAGGGATGCTCAACTTGTCAGCATAGCAGATTTGGAACGCAACTGATGCAGTAGAGACTAACACTTTGCTGAAGATGTAGGGATGCTCAACTTGTCAGCATAGGAGATTTGGAACGCTGCTGATGTGGTAGAGAATAACACTGTTAAAATTACTTACTATCTTCTGCACACGGTTTTGAATGCCTATACGAGATTCCAGGACCAGATGGAAGCCAAATTTCAGCCTGATCCGTTCGGTAGTTTTGGCGTTGTCTCGAGAAAAACGCATATTAAAAAAACTTTTGCCCATAAAATAAATGGGTCCTTCTTTCCAATGCAATAATAATAATGAACATAATAAGATGGACAGTTTACTCAATCTTCATTCAAGCTAAGCCGAGCTATGTCCAGCAGTGGACTAATATAGGCTAGTGATGATGATGATGATAATGAAGCAGAGCTTACGTTATGTGTTAGTACTTAGTAAACATATACATCACATCTGTAACTGATCAAGGTACAATAAATTTAAAATGTATGGAGCTCAGAATCAAAAAAAATCATAAATTGTTTCCCAAGCATTATTCTTTC
The DNA here is from genome assembly GCA_947086465.1 of Eupithecia exiguata. NCBI lineage: Eukaryota > Metazoa > Arthropoda > Insecta > Lepidoptera > Geometridae > Eupithecia > Eupithecia exiguata. Next base: position 6,225,851 of record OX352246.1, read on the forward strand.
TGATTGAAAGAATAATGCTGAATAACACAGCAACATTTTGAACAAAAGTTTAAGCGGAGCTCGTGTACGGGAATCCGACGACTGGTATTCTATAGGTCGCTATCATTATCATCATCAGCCTCTACCAAAGGCCTAAAACGTCTTGTCTACTCGCAGCTTGCACATAATCGCTAGTTGACCATTATAATTTACTTGTTACAGGTAAAACTCATCAGACACAGCCAAACAAAATTGAATAAGATGTGAACAGAATAATGTATCACAAAATGGCCGCGCACAAGTGAAGACAAAATGGCGGGCGTCGGCGCGAAATGTGCGTGGCGGATGATGATCGTATTCGTTATTTTGGACCTTGTTATTTGCCATTTTGGATATACACAGCAGTATGAAGATCCTGGTAAGTTCTTAAGTATAACGTACCTTTTATTATGATTATAAATTTTTCAAACATAAAAAAGAACCTCGGTTGTGACCAAATGTTGATCACATGCTTGTTGTTTCATCCTAGCTTGTGACATTCTAATGCAAGCCAATATGTATTTTGTTTTTAAATGAATAAACAAAAGTGAACCGTCCACCGTCGTAAGCTAAGCAAAAACGTCCCTTACTAATCCCCATTTTGTCAGTCGAACGAAATAATTCGAAATTACTTACGTAGTATTGGTAGGTCGAATACTAATTAGATATTCCCATGTGAAATCTCCCCTTAAGCTAGAGATCATCAAAATGTTAAGGTACCTACTTAACATAGATTTATAAGGGAGTTCTGGACTCTTTTCAACTCGTGTAAAATCTCCTCTCTGATGACTCTTTGATGATCTCTAGCATAAGAGCTAGAGATTATCAAAATGTCGAGGTACCTACTTAATATAGATTTATAAGGGAGTTCTGGACTCTTTTCACCTCATTCGAAAGATATTTCTGAACGAAATGAACCCAATTTTAGTCCTTTCAATGAAATAAAAGTTTAATATGAACTCGGGCATTACCTAGGCGTGATGTACTATTAGCAACGAGAATGAAACGAATACCAACAGTAGGAATCAGTCTATGTTTGCAACATAAAACCTTTACAACTTCTCTTTGAGTTCTTTCCAATCGCAGAAGGCGTCTTTGCAGCTACACCCCAAGATGTTATACAATACGATACAATTGACTATACAAAGGTGAAATAAACCATTTAAATAACCGACAGTCATAAGTAATCATAACCCCTTAGTATTCGATAGAAGCTACTCGGTGACAAATTGACATGAATCTGCAGTTACATATATCGTCCCCATCATCAGCCTATGTTAGTCCACAGCTGGCCTCCCTCCCTAATGAGTGCCATAGCGCCCTGTCTTCAGCTCGCCGCATCGAGCATCTGCCTGTAGTCTTTCGCAAATCGTCATTACACCTATAGTGATGACATCCAGATCATCACTATACGCAGCGAAGAAGCTGCAGCCTGTTAAGTCGGTATTCATTTAAAGCATCGAAAAAAACACGCAGCCTGGCTTCAAAACAATAACATTGCCACCTACTTCAAATCAAAAGTCAAATGTCAATATCTATATTTCTAAAAACTAAAATTTGATTTGTCTAACGCGGTGTCCTACGTGGGCGAATCAACGCGAACGCGAAGCGGCGCGGCGCGGCGCGAAAACAACAAACATTCGAAACCTATTGAAGTGGCCTACGTGACCAAACGCACGTGGGGTGCGGTGCGGAGCGGCGCGAAATGAAGCGAACGCGATCAGTTGGCTTGATATTTTCGCGCGAAGTGGACGCGTCGGCCATATTTTTTTCAAGCAAAAATTGTAATGTCGGAAGTAGAACATCTTATTATTGCTATCCAAGAACGTCCTACATTATGGGACAAAAGGAATAAAAGTTACCACAACCGTTTATTATTATTATTAGTTATTATTAGTTCCACTTCTCTGCTTTATACACTTCTTCAATATCTCATATTTAAGATATGAATTTTCCAACAACATTAGCTTCCGTCCGTCCATGGCAAATGATTATTGCTAACTGAACTGAACGGCGGCGGAGGGCGCGGAGGGGACGGTTCGCGCGCACGTAGGACAGAGTAGCCGCATCGCTCCGCACCGCATTAAATTCGCATCGGATCGTTTCGCAATCGCGTTCGCGTTGATTCGCCCACGTAGGACACGGCGTAAGTACTTATTTTGTAAGCCTAAACAAAATAAGCACTTAGACAAGTCAAATTTTAAACATAAACAGCTTAATAATATTATCAAATAAGAAACAAAATGTTATTGATTTTGAAATCTATTTATATCCCACTTTTATTATCTGTTGATTACTTAATTCTAAAAGCGTATAAGGGCAGTACTCGTGGGAGCCATTGTAAAGCGGATGTGTAACAAATCAAGGGGTAAATCAGCCCCCCAGGGGGCGACAGCGAGCTTCCTGACCTGTTTACTGTATGATGGATTTTATCTGCAGAGTTGTATGTCTCTTGCGGTCTTGGTGCTGCGGTTTTGTTATTTATATGAAACGTAGGGGTAATCGTTCAGACCTAGTTAATTGGTACGGAAGTATTCTTTGACTTGGGGTTTTTTTCTTTCTGGCGCCCGTGATGGGAGTAATTTATACGACATAAATAAATAATGCTGGACAATTCACACAGCATTATCTAGCCCCAAGCTAAGCAGAGCTTACATATTAAGTGTTTGTATAAAACGTATCATGAATGTAACCTTTTCGTTCACCTAATGGACTCTACAGACCTGATCTGCCGACACAACCCAGCGAGTTGCGACGGCAGGCTAGCGATGTAACACTGTGACACCAGTTTTGTTAACTTTTGGCGGGCCAGCGACATTGAAGTGTAAATTTTCAAGCAGTACCACATTGTCATATTAAGAGACAATTCATACGTACCATAACCACACTATATCGCAGCAACAAAAAGTGGTTAAACAGTGGCTACGTGTGAAAAGTGTTGCTGCAGTTTTTCGCAGTTGCGTTGTAGCAAATACAAAATTTCGTGGTTGTTGCGTTGACAAAAAAATACTACCTACCTACTGAAAACTCAAAATAATTTAGGTGTTTTGCTATAAACACCTAAAGAACTTTCAAAACCACTAACCCGTTAGTATTCTATTTAAATTCTTAGTGTATGATCACGTTGTTTTAGTGGAGTTTTATTTTGATCCCTTCAGGATCAAAATAAAACTCCACTATTATATAAATATAAATTACCACTATTACAAACTAAATCATCATCGAATATCATTTATGATTTTCGGTACCTTATTTTTGTATACACTTTAACAATATTTTATCATCCACACGATTTACTTATTAATTACTGAAATTTCAACCTTTAAATAATGTAGTGGTCAGACAGACTAACCATAACTATTGTTTGTTGATAAACCCAATTATGATGTTAAATAGCGGCTCAAACGTTTGCACTCGTAGCGGATTTTGTCCGCTTGTCTTCATCAGCTCGCAGACGTTCATTGCTGAAGCCTCCCCCAAACAAAGGGTAACCCAATTTGTTTGCCATAATCACCACGTTTGGCTGGCGGTGATCGCAGAGGTCTCAAAATTCACAGAATGAAAATTATCCTTCGGTTTGTCCGCTAGAGAACAAATAAAGTTATGACATTTATACATGAATTCTTTCTGCGGTTTTAAACGGTGTTAGTAATTACCCCTTTTTGATGTGTTTTGGCATGCAACCTAACTTAAAACCGGATTTTTTATCCAATAGAGCCACTATTAGATAAAAAATCCGTTTTAAGCAGGCGTGCGAGTTCGAAACTTGTCAGTAGAAACTTTGAATCCTTTTTTTTGTTAAAAATCCAGACCGAAGTACCTTGATACTAGCACAGTTGCGCTTGTGTTTATTTAAAAAAAAATCCGCTGCCACTTAGAGGGTAGCCGTTTAGAACCGTTCCGTGGTCATACACAGGTATTAGATACATCTAGTACTAAATTAAGTTCTGTGAAGCATGTTATTTATCGAAAATTCCTAATTTCTGATGTTGTTAACTTTAATTATGTTTGAGATCAGATCTAAATTACTTTTGTACATCGACCTTATTAATATCTGCTATCTCTGATAATTTGACCTACGTGGCATAGGGGTGATTAGCCGACAAATAAATTAAATTATAGCGGTGTCTCTCTCCACCAATTATGAATATTGATGTCAGCCATATTATTATATGTAAGTATCATTCAAGAAGTCGGCGGGCACAGTGCCCGCCGACTTCTTGCGATGAGTAGTGACAAATGTCGGTGGTATGTTCTGGACTAAATTTAATGTCAACGGCATATCCGCGACACTCTGCGACCTGTCAAAATTAAGGGGCTCCGCGGTAAACTGCCCAATTCCATCCTCACCGTTTTAAATATTTTTCTAAAACTTATCTACTAAAAGTAATGAAACGTATCACAAAATATGACCAATATGATCTACACTATAAATATTTCATTTTACAATATTTTGTGTAAAGTTTAGTTGTAGGTTTACTATAAAACTTCAACAACTAAACTCAAATAAAATCTTAGATCTACGAATTAGAATGAACTGCCTTATCTCAAGTTATTTTTAAGCTGTAGGCCACAAATGGCCACAAGTCAGTTTATGTGTAAAAAATATACCGTTCATTGGAAAAACTACTTGTAATTATAATAATAATAGAGTATCAACACCTTTTCTATTCCCTAGAATGGAAGATAACGAAATTAGAAACAACCAGTCATTAATACTGAATGTGAAACGTAAAGTAAAATAGAATGAAACTGTACCGGGCTATTCCCGCAGCAGTGAGATTATACCACTCGTATAGTTCAGTGTTTCCGACTGGGATTGCATAGGAATAAATCATTCAAAGCAACTAAGCTATGGGTTGTATCTAGGACGTATTGAAGGGGCTAATTGTAAACTGCACGTACCGCTAATTATGGGCACTGTTTCCACCGCCTTGAGCTCTTGGCTGACAGAGTTCTTGGAGTGGGATTGTTTGTTGACGAAGACACTTGCTCATCTATCTATTCAGCCTGTGTTAGTCCACTGCTGGACATTGGCCTCCTCTGGTTACCGCCATAATGATTCTTACCATCGGCTGTACTCACGTCACCGACCGACACCACGTAGCACTCAGTTACATTTTGTTTGTTTCTACACCAATCTCTTCCTTATGTTACCATTATCATACTTTAGTAAATATGAGTAGATTTATTCGCGTACTAGCTTCTGCTCGTGGCTTTGCACGCGTATTTTTGGTAAAATTAGTAGACTGTTATTTAATTTAATGTTCTAAATGTACTCCCAATTTCTCTTTCTTGTTCATAAATAATTTTAGATATCATAAGTAACAATATAAAATTCACATTTCACTTTCTGCTATACAATATTAGTGTGATTTGGTCTTTGGTCCATCGTCAATATTCTATTATTAGGCCCCCACCTTAGATCCACCTCTGTAAAGTTGAAATAGTCGGATTCTTTTGGGAATTAGACGAGGTAATTAATGTTTTAATGCACGTGGGCGATGGCTTGACTAAAATGTGTTAGAAATATTTTTATCCTTATTGCCCACGGGAGAGAAAAGGTCAAACTGTAAAACAGTTTTGATTAAATTTGTATTATAGGTAATGTCTAATTAGTTTGTGTATAAAGCGTCGGCTGGCGGTTTCATACGCGTTTTTCCTGGATTCAAAGTCTGAACCTGCCTTTTCCAAACAAGTGGGTTTTGCTATAAATTTGACGACCTCTGTGGCGCGGTAGGCGAAGGCCTGCCTGCAACGCAGGAGGTTGCGGGTTCGATTCCCGCCTCGGGACAAATGTGTGTACGATCTGTAGACATTAATTTATTCAGTTTGTTCTGGTCGTTTTCTATGTATAATAAAAAATATCTATCTATGTATTGTATAATATTATGTAAGTATATCAGTTATCTAGTACCTATAACACAGCTCTGCTTAGCTTGGGGCTACATAATGCTGTGTGAATGGTCCAGCATTATTTATTGTTATTTTTTTCTAATCACCACGCTTAAAAGGGGTCTAAAAACGACTTCAAATTGGGAATATTTTTTTTATGGGTCCATTATGGGATCATTCACGTAGGGTGGCGCAGCGCGCACTGAACTCAAACATTTGGCGTTGTAGAGTGCGAGAGAGAGAGAAGAGACGCCACGCCACGCGTCTTCATAAAAATGCCTTACATAAAAGTCGGTTACAAAATACACATAATTAAACTGTTGCCTTTTCTCAGCTGTGGTTTCTTAGTCGGTTCTTACGACACCCACGGGCTGAGTTAGAGGGTCGATTCTTACGCCACGAACGTAATGACAACAAAGTCGAGGATACCTACGACCTTGATATCCTTGATATGATCTCCTTGATACTTCTTCCACTAGTGCACAAAAAATTGAAGCGAACAAAATTATAACATTTAGTTTCTTATTTGATAATAATTACTATTAATTTCGCTGTTTATGTATAAAATTTTACTTGTCTAAGTTATTTTGTAAGCCTAAAGAAACAAAGTTATTGACTTTTGACTACAAATATTTTTACGCTTAGACTTGAAATGGAATAGAGACACACAGTTTTGAAAGTATGAACATGGATAGTTTATATTTTGTGACATTTTACATTCATACACGTAACCAAACTCAAATAGCTTTATGATGTCTGCACGAAGTATTTGCAATCGGGGGCTACTCCCTTATTCACTAAAACTGACCAAAAATTCATGGTTAGATATGTCTACATCGAACTTAAATGGTAAAATAAAAGGACCTGTAAGGCGGCCCAAGGACGGCCGCCTCTGAGGCCGTCACCGCAGGCTGGTCACGGCTCCAATAGTGTGTCTTGGCCACTAATAGTAGAAATCGCAAATCTGGTCTGGCTGTGCTATTTGAAAAAGTTTAAAGCTTTCATAGGTACGTCTCGCGTCCGTTTTCGAACTCGAATTCAATCATTTTTCGCTACGCTTGTGCAATTATGCGTTGTTGAAGTTTGTGTGTCAGGTTTTTTTATTGTTATCAGTTTTTGTTATGATTTCTTTCATATAGTCTTTGTTATGTTGAAATCAAATATTATTTGATTCTAGAACGGATTGTATATAACTCAATATTATTTTATTTGAATACGCACCTACTTATTTGAAAATGTATTTCCGTAAGGGCTACATTTGTGAGATGACGCGTTATTGGAAATTGTAGCGAATACGCGCCAAAGTCGGACAAATTCAATTTTAAATTCTATGCTGTGTCATGAACTTTGGCCGTTGGAGATTGCCTGTGACACAGTACTATTAAAACAGAAGAACAGTTTACTAAAGCGACTAGAGGAAGCCTATGAAATTGTGGCATACAGACAGTGACTTTCACTTCTCATCAAAAAAAAATGTACGAGATTTGTTTGTTTTTAAAGTTCACGTAAGTGCGTCGAAGTTAATATTTGTGTTGTATTTGTATGTTAGGCCAACTAATCAACAAAATAAACACTGTTACCTCTTTGGATCATAACTACTGATCATAGCTTCTACACCTGAAATATTATTACATGGTTCTTTTACCCGTGACCCGTGAAACCCGTGGTGCCTTTAGCTGTGTGAAGCTAGTAATATTTATATTAAAAAAAAAAAACATTTTCATCCATTTTCAATCGATTTTATTACTTTCGCTCTCATTTAATGATGATTATGTATTTTGAAAAACTAAAACGATACAAACATAGCTATTTCTTATCCAATTATGAGTGTATAATTTCATTGCAATAAACGGTACAGTTTGCAAATGAATCGGAAAGTACGTTTGTATGGGAGCTTAGAGGTTCGCACCCACCTTATTGCGTGCTTTGTTAGTTACCAAATAGCAAACATGGTGATCTGATCCATTATAGTGTTGTCAATCAGGGGGATGGAATAATCGGTGGAAATGTTTATAAATCGGTAATTTTCCATTAGTTTTCGATCAGTTGAGGCATAATTATATGGAGACATTGTAGGTACATCATTTACAAAGTTGTATTTGGTCTATTCAGCCATATACAGGGTGAGTCTTAAACAGTTGTCAAATTACCAGGGGGAGTCAAATTAAAATTTGTACCCCGTAAAAGTACGGTTTTCGAGAATGGACTTTTTCGAAATTTTCAACTTTTTTTACCATTCTTTCTTACCCATCTTTTATCGAAAATATGCTATAAAAGATGCTAAAAGATAAAAATCAAGGATTTTTCGGATTTTATAAAACTGACACCCAAATTTTGTGCCAAAGGAAAAGTTTTTTTTCTACAACATGTTTAACAATCAAAAATGTGCTTTACTACATCTTTCCAAAGGTTTGATCTCCTGTGATGTAGAAAAAAATGTTGTCACCTGAGTGACGGACTAGTTAAAAAAATGCTTACTTTAAATAGATAAATTAATGAGATTCTTAAATGGTTTCAGAATCTAATTGAAGTGGGTCTCATTTAAGCCAATGACTCTTGGTATTGCCAACTTTCAATGTAAAGAATATTCCTGTAAGGAGAGGTAAGGTAAGGGTAGTTTTTCAAATTACAAGTAAAATAAAAATTTACCTATTAAATTGGAATTTTGCAAAGAAAATTTATTGCACAGCGAGGGAATTTACTAAAACGAATCATGTAATGCTTAAAAAATACGTAAGCTGACTCACTGGTATTTTTCTTCGCGTGTTGTTAGCTTTTAGAGCAATCTTCCGCTCTGTCTGACTGCATCTGAAAGAGGGTAATGTCACCCCGATATGAGCTCTCTGCAGGTAACTGCCTGCTTATTTCAGCATGCGCAAGTTTCAGTACTGTTAGCATTAAAATTACGCCACTTTGTCATCGAATGCGTAAATAATTAAAATTAATTCCTTCAACTTCAATAATGTACGCAATGTATGACGATGCGGTGTCATTATTGTTCTATTCCACCGTAGAGAACAATCTCCATGCTTAGCTTACAGTTAGAGGGGTTCATTCTTAGGTCGCAACCGCCGTGATTACTTACTGTTCTACTGAAAATAAATAAATTATGCTGGACAATTCACACAGCATCATCTAGTCCCAAGCTAAGCAGAGCTTGTGTTTTGGGTATGACTGATAAACATGATACAATACATTACATAGATAGATATTTTTATACCCAGACCACCCGGAACAAATATGTGCAGATCGTACATTTGTCCCAGGGCAGGAATCGAACCCGCAACCTCTTGCGTCGCACGCGGACCTTCGCCCACCACGCCACAGAGGTCGTCAAAATAAAGGGTGTTTTTAATTTAGTGCACAGTACTGCACGTTAAATATTTGACTTCCTCAAAACCGATACAATGACAGTCTCTGTAAATTATTCGCTTCATTAGTTCGTAGGTAAAACAGATTTACATCATGTTAAACAATTTCAATCAGCTTCATGTACGTAAGCTACGAAATTACTCAATTTTGTTATTATTTCAGCAAATTGAATGGAGAAATCCTTATTAAAACCGTAGATTAAAATTTCCCCTCTACCGGATGCAGTAAAATATTAATCTTAACATAAACACTCGCCGTGGTCAGAATATTTAATTTACGAATGAAATATTTACTTTATTCACATGTTACGTTTGGATGCAAATGCTGAAATATAATCGAAAATTTCATATTTTATATTCAACCAAGGTTTTGGTCGACCAGGGTTTGGATTCCGACCCAAAAAGACCCCCTGGTTGAACCAAACCCGGAACTTTGTTTTTTTTTTTAGAAAATCGACCTAAACGCTATTTATTGATCCTAAAAGTTTTATTACAGACGGATTCCTATTTTTTCATGTGTAAAAATATTCAGGAATTTGAAGTCGGTATTGAGTTCCTTTTAGGGTTCCATACCCAAAGGGTGCTAACGGGATCCTGTCCCACAGTCCGTCCTTCTGACCATCTGTCACCGGGCTGTATCAGTATCTCATGATGGTATAAGGTAGACAGTTGAAATTTTTACTGAATATATATTTCTCCTACCGCTTTATTAACAATGAATAAAATAAACATTAAAATTAAACGGAGCCCCATACAAAACCCGTGTTTTTTGGCTATTTTTGTTCTACGTTTGTCAAAGCTCTTTTGAACAGTTAAAGGTAGACAATTGACATTTTAGCAGGGCGAATATTACTCATATGCCGCTATAACAAAGTATTAAAAAAAACAATATTGATTATTAAGGAGGGCAATGTCTTTACCACGTTGAGTACCGATCACCGAAGTAACGTCGGGCGCAGTTAGTAGGTACTTGGATGGGTGACCGCGTCATGTTGGTTTGATGCTTTCTTTTCGATCAATCAAAAAAATATTGCGTTGATCTCTCGTCACTTTCGTTATATCGTCTCCCTCTCTATTATGTTTCTATGACGTCACTTTCTGCATCTAGCCAGCCCGTCACACGTCTTAGTTTTAGGGTTTCTTTTGTTTCTATTGCGAAATAGTTTTGTACGATGGCACGGAACCATCCGTGTGTGAGTCGACTGACACTTGGCCGGTTTTATTTTAAAATATCAGATTTATGGTAGGTAGCAGGAACAAAAAGGGCGATGAACTAAGTTTAAAAATATCGCTGTCCATCAATACTAACGATGTTTTAAAAACGAATTCACTATGAATATTGAATGATACTGAAATACAAAAGTTTCAATGTTATTTCGCCGCAGTTTCAAATATTTATTTCAAATCATGAGTTTCCGGTTTAGATGCGGAAATCAATTTTGTTAAATGCCTACTCATTGGTAAATATTTGTTAGTAGGGTAGTTATATGATTAATGTGTTATATTTCATTCATGATTGAACCATGAATACTATATAAATTAATTTATTGATTGTGAACTTGCTGCGGAGTTTTATTGGATAAAAAGTGTCTTATTCCCTTCCCCAGGTTGTAGTCTACTCCTGTTTGGAGTAAAAAGGCATCATATCGACGCTTGAAAGGCAATAATTACTAACCGACATGTTGGGTGATATTGAGTTATATATTTCTTACGTTGATATCGGGTTAGTTCTGTAAACTTTACACTAGGATAATTCCTGTGTCGTAAAGTTGAATTAGTTTATAAATATATATATATATAAATATATATAGTAAATATATAAATACATCATTGAAATCAGCAAAAAAATCTGCGTCGATTGCTCATACTCTCGTGCCGCTAGGAAAACCTTTGTTGTCGCTTAGTTAATAGAAGCCATTTTTTACAGTTTTCGCCAAACAAGTGACATGCACCATACGATAGCATCCACAAACAGGGGCCCTATTGTGCAATTACGCTCCCTTCCTATAAATTGACATTTGAAAGCCATTCTAATGGCCTTGTAAGTCATTTCAGTGACTATATCCATACATTTGCAAATTACGAAGACCATTCAAATGACTTTCAATCAAACCCATACTATTATTATAAATTTGAAAGTAACTCTGTCTGTCTGTCTGTTACCTTTTCACACCTAAACGGCTGAACGGATCTTAATAAAATTTGACTGGAAGTTAAATAGTATCCCGGGGACGGACATGGGATACTTGAAAAGTGCAGGCAAAGCCGCAGGTAGCTGCTAGTGTAAATATAAGTTGAGTGGTTTTAATCCCACTGCTGAGCTGCCTCCGTCAATTGACTCTGTTTCTATTCTAACTACTTGCATGTTTTGCCAAACTAAATAAACTTAACAACAAATTCATTGCAATCCAAGATTATGCCAGGCTAAATAAACTAAAAGCTAAACTAAACTGAATTACTTAATGAACCACATAAAATATACTTTTTATAGAACAGCTGGTACAAACTAAGTTTCGGCACAAGCTCCATATTGTGCTTTTCTCTTGGCAGATATAGAAAGCCGTGTGTTAGGTATAACATGCGAGGTCTTTTGTGTTTGACTTTAGAAAATTAATTCAATTAAATCTGTTGGTACAGTCAACGACAAAAAGGAATGAACAAGTACAAGAACGGGCATGCGCTTACTAAGTCTGTTTTCCCGTAAGAGTAAAATCTAGGTGTCTTGAAATCCAGAGTGAATAAGTTCCTTCTGGAAAAGCTGATTCGTCTTAGGCCATATCTTCACTTACTCTAGCGTGGCCATGGTGGTAGATGGTGGCCAAACGCTCGACCATTTCCAATAAAAAAGATTAAATGAAAGGTATCGGTTTGTTCCTCCGATGTTAACGGAGCGTAGATATAGATCTATATAACTCTGTAAAAATAACCCTTTAGAAAATGCCCCCCCTTTTTGACCTGCCTGTGTAGGGTATTAAATGAAAGGTATCAGTTTGTACATTTCAAAAAAGTTTCTGAAATTTAGTGTAGGTATCATACTTTTTGAAATATTAAAAAAAAAGTTGAGAAATTTTCAATTAAATAGCTAAGTCTAACCGGTGGTGGGTACATATTTGTATGATTGGCAAATTTTCGAAACCCTCGGCGCGCTATTTACACTCGCACTTGACGGATCATGTTATTTGGTTATATAAAAACAAGTATTTAAAGATTAAATTTTCATGTTAGCATAATTTTACATATTATAGGTAGCATTTAGGTTATCATTATTATTTTTTATAGAAATAAATACAAACATAATTGTACACAAAGGTAGATTTTAAGTTAAAATGCGTTGGATCACTTGGAACACTTAATATTTTATTTGTGTACTATTTTTTATTTTTAGTCTACGTTTAACTATTACTGCTATTACTGATAGTAAATTTAAGTTCAATCCTGTTAAATGTACATCTCTTTTCGGCTGTCGGTATCGTTATAAGTTTTGTATCATCTAGATTTAAGAGCTGTGGATTTGGTTTCTTAAATAAATCCTACTAATATTATAAATGTCAAAGTTTGGATGGATGGATAGATAGATGTTTGTTACTCAATCACGCCATAACGGCTAAACGGATCTGAATGAAATTTGGCACAGAGATAGATGATAGTCCGGAATAGTACATAGGCTACTTTTTATCCCGGAATTCCCACGGGAACGGTAACTACGCGGGTGAAACCGCGAGGCGCTGCTAGTATTCCATAAAGCCCTAAATAACCAAAGCCTTTCCCAGCTTTAATCAAAAAGAGGCTATGATATGGTCGCTGCTCTATTTTAAAATATATTTTTACCCGACTACCAACAGGGGAGGGTTATGAGGTTAGCACCCTATGTTTGTATGTTTGTATATTTGTATGTTTGTATGTATGTGGCCGATTTCTTTGTTCCCACGTAGCGCTGAAACTACTGGTTCGATTTCAACAAATTATGTATCGATTGATTCGTCTCAATACCCCGATGGTTATAGGCTATAGGGTTTAGGGCTCCGACCCCGAATAAGCCTTCAAAACGCGTATTAAAGTTTAGGTAGCCGCAGGCTGCAGGCCCCATAGAGAAAAATTACAATACCTACGACCTATTTTCATTTTCAACTCTATGCCTATCAAATATGACCGATGCGTCATTCTATTTTGTCAATGTAAATGTTTCAAACTTTTATAACTTTCACGTAGTCGGGTTGTAGTTTTTAACATTATCTTGTTCCTTTACGATTCTGTATTCATAGCGCTCATGCCCTAGGGTTCTAACCTATAATCTCCGGTTCCAAGTCCGATGTATTGGCATACAGGCTTATGTATGACTTTATGAGTTTCTTTTGAATCCGGCGTATTTTCTTGCTTTGAGGATTTATTTAGTCGGCCGCGTTTGGACTTGCTAACGAAAGGAAAGGTAGTAAAAAGTAACGTATATGATGCAATGCCCATTGGGTAGAAAATATTGACGATGAAAAAATTACGTTTTGTACCTATTATTTTGTTGTGTGGTTGATCTGGTAATAGCCATAGAGTTATTATAGGGTAAAAGCTTTGATCATCATCATCATAATCACAACAAAACTCCAAGTGAGTTGCAAAAATTATCATGAAATAAATTCAAACAAATTGTCAAACATATCCTTTGTAAAAAGGATTGCTACAAAATTTCAGATTTTCTTGGGGATAAATAAGCTTGGGACGAGTTTAGCTAATAGTAATGGTTCCTTGTTCGCTTCTTAACTAACTTACATTAAAAAAATTGAAGTGGACAAAAAATCTAAGTGATCACTTTATTCACTAGTTTTACGCGATCTGAGTTTTGTGACGTGTCCAAGAATCCTGTAAGGTCTAAAGGAAATAAAGCTATTAGCTAAATACTTTGAGTTTTGAGTTTCATCGTTAGCTCTTAAGAGTCCAAACATAGGCCTCCTAATAAGCACCATTATGCCGAAGCTATAATGTTGACCTGTAAATATTCTTTCGATTTTCCAAAGCAACGTGTTAGATTTTGTTATTTAGAAATCGATAAATACCTTACTAAATGTAATGTAATGTTCTTTATGTGCATATTACAAGATCTGTTATAACAAATTTAATGATTGTCAAATGTTCACTATCACCACCCCTTTCTATAGTAACTTGCGGATAACGGGGTTGGTTCACTTCTAGAAATAAGTTTATTCAAGTTCATATTGTTAATATTTAAGTGTTACTGTTAGTTATCCCTAAGAAAATAAAATAAATAAATAAATAAATCTTGTGGATATTCTTTCCACTCGTTCTAAGCGGTTCTCTTCCACCTTTGTCATTCGTACCGATGAGGTTTGGAACTTGCTGTCTGCTTCTGTTTCCCGGCGAACTACAACGTGGGCCTCAATAAAACAAGAGTGAAGGTCTAGAAGCATCAAACATCAAAGTGCTTTATTTCTCTTGACCTTACAGGACTCTTAGACACGTCACAAGAAGACACTTAGGTTTTCTAGACCTTCGTGATAAATCGTCGGTCATCGTCACTTACCGACGATTGAGATTGTGGTCGAACGAAGGTCTATTCACGATAAAAAAAACAAAGTAGAATCTCAAAAAAACAGACTGATGTTACCCTGTTGGAGCTAATTCGTTTATTTTATTGTTTCAGGCAAGCGATCAACAAACTACACAGATGGTAAGTGAATGAAAACCTCGTCCAAAACGCGATTCGTCCAATTACAACTAAAACAGTTTTCGTCCAACACGCGTTTTATTCAACACGTTTATCGTCTTTATTATTTTTCGTCCAAGATTGATATGTCAAAAATGACAGTTGTCGGAATTTACTGTTGATGTCAAGTAGACAGATAATAATTAAAAATGATAGCCATTGACAAAAAATACAGTTTATGTAAAAATGGCAGCTGGAAGATACAGACAAGAAATCTGATGACTTGATAATGTATTGTCGAAAAAGGTGTGCGGTTCATGAGTTTTTCACTCGTAGGTATACTATTTTCGCCGCTTATTGGTTGATTTTCTTCTGTTCTTCTTTCGTAATGAAAATGCTGCCAATGACCGGCGAAAGGGATTCACCTACGAATGCATCTGAATCGACCAGATATTCATTGTGAAAAAATTCCAGCATTACTTATTTTATTTAATACATGTATGTCGCACTATATTTGATTTGACTCCGGTACAAATGAAATTACAACCCATTTGGAAATTATGAACTCAATATCTAGAACATTCCACATACCTCCTCGTTATTATTCATTGCGTTCTGCCCTGGATCGCTAGATTCCTGATTTTAGAATCTGAATATGGCAGCTAGGACATTCAGGGAAATCTGTTACTGAATTTATTGTATTTCGAAGCAGATATTGGATTTCTGAAAAAGCTTAGAGCAAAGTGTACTGTATGCCTAAGTAGATAGGTACTTACTGCTCTATAGATTCCTCTTTTGTCTATGAATTATTTAGTCATAAATCTGTCATGGAAGAACACAGTCGTTTCACATAAAACCCTCCTAACACGGAACCCTAAATGGCGACCTTGCCAGAAAAAATTACCCTGGTCTATAGACTCAGAGAATAATCTTCATTGAAATTATGTATATTCCTAAGTAAGCTTGTAGGTAGATATGTACCTACATTAAAGATTTAAGTAGAATTACAAAACTAAAAACGAGTTACGTTGTTATTAATACAGAAAGATCAGTGAGCAAGCTAGTAAAAATGACTCGGTAGACTGGGCATGAAAATATTAAATACTATTTAATATTTTACTTTTAATGTTGTATCCTGCCCCCCTAGCACGGGGATGGTTGTCTAGGGTAGAATAGAGAAAAATTACGTCACTTCGTCATCGAATGCGTAAATTATTTGAAATGCATTCCTTCAACTTCAATAATGTACGCAATGTATGACGATGCATTGTCATTATTGTCTATTCTACCCTACACAACGATTTCCGTGCTAGGTAATGGTAGAAAGATTAATTTATGCTGAATGGAACAAAATTAAAAATAATCAATATAAGTTTCCCAATGCCCAAAATACCTAATATTAAAGCCATGCAACAATAGGACAGACGATGTACGATTTGACACGAGCGATGTCCCAAACATTGACAGGTCCCACGGGAAGACTAATGGGGCCGAACGCTAAACGTGGGTACTTCTAGGTCTGCAGGTGACCTGTAAACTGGCGCTTCTATTTTGATGCTTATTTTTAGTGTAGGTAAATGTATGTTTCAAACTTCATGATGTGCGTTGGCAATGGGTGTATGTCCGTAGCAGCGCCGCGCCATAGTGTGTAAAGGTCGACATTTTAATTTGACCCGTGGCGTGGATGTTGTCAGAGCCGACAAAGGGAACCTACCAGAATTCAGCTTTTCCTTATCTTCCTTTCCTTTTCTCCTTCGGACTTAGAAGCTAAAGGGAGTAAAGGGAAAAAATAGAAGCTAAGGTAGAGTCATATTCTACAACATTTCAATAACGGTTCGAGCGAAAAAAAAAAACACGTAAACTCGGAATTGATTAAATAAAAATCTATAGCCAAATTTAAATAAAACTAGATTAAAAACAATCTTTTAATTTAGTTTAGATTTAATTAAGATTAGATTTCAAAAAATCTAAAGCAAAAAAGAAAATCAATCTAAACCAAGCACGACATCTTCCGAGCAAAATAAAATCTTCACGACATTTCCCCAAGCTGATTAGAAAAGCAATTAATGCCAAGGAAGCTAAGCTTAACAAAACGGCTATCGGGGGTAAGGTGTTATGCTAATGCCTTTGTCCGTCGTCCAGTCGGTACTTGAATATTATCTACCCTTAGCTGTTTGGGAACGAACTTTGCATATATTAAGGCCTCTTGGCGGTTCCATTGTTTTGCAAGCAAGTGGCCGATGTATGAATTTCATACATAAATCATTTTGTAATAGGCTTAAACGGATTAACACCGCAAGCGGACAAGTATCGCTTACCAAGTCATGTTTTCGGCAACGGGGTGGGACAAATTGCTTGAAGTTTATGATTAGGTACGTCAAGATTGTATGGAGTTTAAGAAATTGTAGCACAAAGTCCCGCGTCCACTTGACGTAAGTTAGTTTAGAACTGTAAAGATACACCTAAGTAATACTCCTTTTTAGGTATTTCATTTGATTAAGGTATTGGTATAGTCAAAATGGTATATGGATACGTGACTTCTACTTTATATTACATGGACTTAAGGTATTACTCGACTTAGGGTAATTCTAAAAACACAGATCTTGCCTTTATTGCTCAAAAAAAATGTATACGTGCAATTGTAAGAATACCTCCATGGGAGTCGCGCAGGCAGATATTGGAGACATTCATTAAATTAAAACTATTAACATTGCCCAGTATGTATATTCTAGAGGCTGCTAAATTTGTAAAAGATCATTAGAATTTATTTATTAGAGCTAAGAATAGATAGGTACCCTAGATGTATACGTAACCCAGAAAGAATAAAATTGTTCTGTCTAGGACTCCTAAGACAGCCTTAAATAGTAAGAACTGTCATGCCATGTGTGTATATTTATAAAAAAGTTAAAATAATGGCTTATTGAAAAAGCTTTCTATAGTGTTAAGGAACTCATGGACCTAAAACTGAGAATTAGTGGGTAATCAACATTATTGACATATATTTTTGTTTAATTATTTTTCATTATATTCAATGAAAATCATTTAAATGCTATTTATATAGTAACCTACTTTTAAGAAATTTTGCACATTTTTGGTTTGTAAGAGCTCACCCGTACTTACGAGTAGTAAGTAACCTTCTACATTTCGTTCTTCTGTAGATACTGCAATGAACAGCATCTGAGTCGCCGGATTGGTCGTTGACCGAATGTACTTCAAGGAGGGCCCGTTTTGCAGCCCGATTCTCCTCCATTCGTAGCACGTGGTCAAGCCAGCGTAGTAGCGAGTAGGGTAAGGCGCGGGTTCGAGTCCCTATCGATTTTTTTGGAACTTATTTAATTTCTTAGAGAGAGAGTTAGAGGGCTTACGTTCTATAAGTTACAAAACCTTAAAATTCAATAGCTTTATTTTGTACAAACGATTAATACTAGAAATAAGAAAAAAGGAAATTACTTTCACTACAATATCACAAAATATATTAATAATAATCTCGGAAAAATTGTGTTTTAAACAAAAAATAATAGCGAGCGTAAACACACGCTGCAGCTGGCTGAGTTGATTATCTAGACGTAAAATATTATCTTTTATTGAAAAAGAACCAAAACTTCGTTCTTTTTAGTAGAGCTTTAACCCAGTAACCTGGCAGCCTGTTTTCTGATTAAACTTGGTGTAATCTACATAGCCGGGTTGGTTGTTACAGATTAAGACAGGGTAAGGCGTTGCGTTGTTAGAACAGCGGTGTCCGTTCTAAGACGGTAGCTTTTGCCAATGATTAGGGTGAATCTGTTTTATCGACACAGTTTCAGGATCCAACACCGCCGAAGCTCTGACGACAGGCTACTGTGTTTTTATTCTTGCTAGAAAATCCCTATAACGATTTTGACCCGACCCGAAAATAGAACCCGACCTCATTATCAGCGGTTCCACTCGCGACCACTAGGCCAGCGAGGCAGTCAGACCGATTGTACCTATTAATATAGTGTGATATTATTATAATTATGCAGAGTACGATAGTTCCAATTACATCTCATTCATTATTTTCACCGCGAAAGAATCTTCGGCCCACATTGACTGCTAATCGAGACGTCATCAATTACATACGTCACTCACGACTGATGCGGGTACGTCTTATGTTGTCCGTCTTCTTGTCTTGTTTGAAAGTGTAGGTATATCGCTAATTCTATCTAGATCTAAACTCCGGTCGCGATGCACATGGAATTTCGTACATTGACCTGTTACTACCTATCTCTGTCAATCCCGCGTAAATATAATCCGTCACGCTCGCACGAATACCTACAATGGCCAGGATTGTAAACCTTTTGTCACAGATGAAATAGTGTTACTTCGAAACTTTTGTTCCTTGAGTTTTTTGTTTGAGCCTTGGGTCACGACAAAGACCCACGGCTTGCTTGACATATTTAAAATTTTTTAATTAACTTATTTTTTTAAATGTTAGTTTGAATACCTACTAA
The DNA here is from genome assembly GCA_947086465.1 of Eupithecia exiguata. Taxonomy (NCBI): domain Eukaryota; kingdom Metazoa; phylum Arthropoda; class Insecta; order Lepidoptera; family Geometridae; genus Eupithecia; species Eupithecia exiguata. The sequence goes on from OX352246.1 coordinate 6,245,257, forward strand.
GAATTAATGTGAAAAGTTTAAATAATCTTTTCAAATCAAAAAATTTATTTGCAGACAACGGGTTATTTTGGTAAGTATGCTTATTTTATAAGCAGTTCAGGCCATTTCCGACCCCCTATAACTTTCAGCCTGAATTTTCAGTAACCAAGCAGGCATTGTATCATCATCATCATCAGCCTATAGTAGTCCACTGTTGGACATAGGCCTCCCCTAATGAGCGCCATAGCGCCCTGTCTTCAGCTTGCCGCATCCAGCATCTGCCACCAGTCTTTCGCAAATCGTCATCCCGCCTGGTCGGAAGGCGTCCTACACTACGTTTGCCGAGACCTCACAAATGCACGTTGCAAATGAAGCCGACAGAGACGTCGTAACAAATATTTGTGTAATTTAATTTCTAGTATATTCTAAGTTAGTCAAGTAGTCTGCCTGTGACCATGGAAGCTGAAAAGCCTCCGAAACGTCAGGTTATAAACAAAATATAAAATATACGCGATCAATCCAGTAAAAACAGTGTTTTATTATAATTTAATTTCTATTAAAATTAACCTGAGTTACAGTAACTAATGTTGAAATAAGCTAAAATATTACAATCTCAGTATCAAAAGCTCTCATATTATAATGTTTACAAGGCAAACTATCGGGGCCTCAAAGGACTTAAACACATGGTAGCAGGAGATTATATACGATAGTGGTTTGATATGGTGAGCACCGGTAGGGATGCGCCATTAGGGGTTCCATTAGCCGAAGAGATTTCGGCTTCAACATGAACTTCTTTATTCGACCTTAGTAAAATATAACAGAAGCAGACTTACCGAAAAACCCGAAGTAATTGTTTTTTTTCCATTCCTTTCATTTCTATTTTGGTGTATAAATAGAATTTTTCAAAAGTACAATCAAATAGGCAATCAGGTTTATAGATAAATGACCTATTTGAGTGCTTTTCATGCAAAAATACTGAAAAACTATATGTATAGAGGAACCAAAATTTGGTTCCCACACTACGTCATCAAAGGTGACGGGCCTCCCACACAAGAGAGGTCAACTGATTTAAGCAGGGCCAACTGATTTAAAGTATAAAAGTGTTATGCGGTGGATATTTCAGCTTCACCAATATCTGTGTATTTTGTAAAAACCTGTTCCTCACATCAACAGACTTTCACCAGACCACTAACTGGACTTAGGCCTCCCCTGCTATAAGCTTCTTATTCGCTCTTTGACGAGGGAGTAAAACCATAAAATTAGTTGTAATTGTCTTAGTATTAGTCGTCGACCTAGGTCAGATTTATATTTTATAATGAAATTCGGCTCAAATTCGGCTAGAGGGCGTCACTCATGCCTTATTGAATCTGTATACCTAAGCTTCAGTCATCAGCTTAGCGCTTCTAGCTACAGTATACACGATAAATTAAACTTTGAATAAAGTTTCGATTCAATGATATAGGTATAATGTGTTTTATAATTATCCTTGGATAGGTAGATAGGTGAACAGTAAAACGATAACCAAAATTGAGTTGCTCTGAAAAGAGATGATTTTATTAGGTACACAAAGCACTTTTACAAAACATTCTATAACATTAATTAATCACAAACTCACCTGAAAAGAGAAACAACATTTAAAGCTATTGCTTCACCAGTTCCTATTAATTAGGTATTCAAATTACATATCCTTACATAACCTCCATATTTATCATGCTGTGTCATTCAGTCAATCTGACAGAACAGCCCCATAGATTCCAACGAGTTTACAGATAAATAATACGCCAAAGTTATTACGCGGCAAATTCAAACTAAATGAAGTGTCATTCACTTCGTTTACATAGGTACAAATAAATAAAATAGAAGTGTATAACAAATGGTGAGGATTTTAGTAGGTATCACCCGAGCCGAGCGTCACTTTCGTTCAGTTTCAAAGAAACTTTTCTATAATACCTACTGTCCATTGACAACTGTTAAATACAACTTCAGCTCCTGCTGTACGTCAAAAACGCACCTTAAACCACTTCACCTAAGCTAAATCAATTCAGTAGTTTTTACTCCCTTTCACTTCCATCAGAGAAAACGTAAACTTTGTTTCCGTCCGTACTCATCATCCCTCCCAAACATTAATTCCCGAAATACGAGAAGTACACTCGAGAGCAATGAATCCGGGTCACTCAAAGAATCCAAAAAATCTCGGAAAGTAAGAATGCTAGGTTAATGCAATAAATTGTATTTAATAGACAATTTAATACTCCTTAAATGAAAGTTAAAAAAAATATGAGTCACCATACACTTTATTTACACAAAATTACATAAAGAAAAAAAAACTGCTGATCTCTCCTTAAAACAAAAATAGGAAACATGAAATTTTTGAACTTTATGACGATTTTCTTGAATTTCAATACTTCGTATTACCTCCTCGTGCTTCCATTACTGCGTTTACGCGGTTTGGCATGCTGTACACCAAGTTCCTTATACGATTTTGGGGAATATTCTCCCATTCCTCTGTGAGAGCAATTTTGAGCTCAGGAAGCGTGATTGGGGGAGGGTTTCGTTGTTTTACGCATCTCCCTAGCTCGTCCCAAGCATGCTCGATCGGGTTGATATCCGGGCTGCGCGCTGGCCACTCCATACAAGTAATGTTCATCTCTTGAAGGTAGTCATTCACAATCCTACCTGTATGAGGTCGGGCATTGTCATGCATAAATATAGCATCCTCACCCAAATTGACCATAAATGGACCAACGTGTTCGTTGAGGATTTCTTCCACATATCTTACGCTAGTTAAAGAGCCGTTTTCTATGATCACCAGCTCTGTGCGACTTTCAGAGGAAATTCCGGCCCACACAAGTACAGACCCACCACCGTAGGCTACTTTTTCTTCGATGCATGCTTGCTTGAATCTTTCCCCTGGTCTTCTATACACTCTATTATATATTAAATTGTCTATTAAATACAATTTATTGCATTAACCTAGCATTCTTACTTTCCGAGAGTTTTTGGATTCTTTGAGTGACCCGGATTCATTGCTCTCGAGTGTATTTCGGGTCCAAGTCCCGAAAAGTCGGGCCAATGACCACATCACTACAATTCCTACCCACGCGGCCGAAAACTAAACAAATATTCGGAAATTACGTCGAATAAAATTTCCTGTAGGCCACTCCAATACAAATACATACTTCAAATGGGACCCTCTTTGATATCCGAATAGGGCAGATTATCTTTATAATAAGGATAGGTAAGCAGGTTTACAACTTTCAAAAGAGGCTGCTGGTAATTTTTTAGTTCGTTCATCTACACTTATCAAATAGGTAACAGGTACTAATAAAACTTAACTACGGATGGATGGGGCTGAAATTTGTATAGATGAAGCTAGGTAAAAGCTTGGAATCAAACATAGGCTTTGTCTAATTTATTTTTCAATTAGGTTTCCGTACGCAAAGGGTAAAACGGGACCCTATTACTAAGACTCCACTCTCTCCGTCGCCTCGTCGTGATACGTTAGAATACTACGGAACCCGGCCCTTAAAAGTGGATGATATCTGAAATCGCTTAATCAAAAATCAAAATAAAAAATTCTTTATTTCCATAAATACAAAAATGTACACTTAGAAAAGGCCAAATTCTTAGCGTCAGCGATCATATCTTCGTAATACTAAAGCATTTACTTTGAGATTTTTATATGTTAAAAGTTCAGGATTTATGCTAGAACGAAATGTTTTGAAAACAAGATTACGTAAAATTTTCTGTATAAAAAAATCCAAAGCTCGCTCTGTATAATAAATCGTCGCTATTCAATAAATACTCATTGCACATTACAGATTTTCAAAATACCTACTACCTATTATTTTTAAGATAATAAGCAAAAACTTGATTTTTGCACTTACGCCGCTGTGCTCTGTCCCGCTCTGAACGCGAAATCCTATACCTATCCTTTTCACAAAATGGCGTCGTACGATACTGCCCTAATTAGTATAGTATAGTAGCTTGGTATACGAGTACTTCCGGGGTACCCATATACATAATTTTATTTAAAATACGTAGGAAATCGACAAATTAATATTAGTAACTCTTACTTTCTATGTCGATATACCTAGGTTTTGTCAGAGAATGTGAATTCCTTTAAAGAAAACGACCTGGATTATAACGACCTGGACTTTAAGAGCGTATAACGACCTAGACTTTAGGGTGTAGCTCATTAGCAAACAAGCTAGAACAACCTATATGTATACTAAAATATGTTTGAGTTGTATAGAGCTATTTTTCGCGACTTCAATCTTAATAATCATATTTATTTCAAACTGGTTGCACTTTTTACATATTTACAACATACATAGAATACCTAGTAGTAGTTTGTTTGCCGTTTGGCAGAAGTCTCCCCAAGACAGGGAGGTATGGAAGAGGCTCCATTCCTCCCTGTCTTGAGTTCTCCTGCCTGCTCCCTATACAACTCCAACCTTTTTTTTTTTTTAATCACTTTTTTACAAAGGGTTTGTTCGCTGAAGACGTGTCTGCAGTTAGCTCAATTGTAAATACTAGTTTTAATAGTATTTTAATATTTGATTGTTATTTTCTTTGTTAATTACTTTCAAAAACAATTGTATTAAGTATTATCAGTCATCTAGTACCCATAACACAAGCTCTGCTTAGCTTAGCTGGATGATGCCGTGTGGATTATCCAGCATTATTTATTTTTATTTACTTTTTATTCCATAAATGTTTATTCCAATCTATGAAAAAAAAGGCTTAAGTACGTTTTCTTGGAGCAGCTTTACCATTACCATTTTGTACCTGTAGGAGTGGAGACCTTGGGTAGTTGGAGTGTGGATGCGAAGTCTTTAGTGGGAGAATTAGGCCGTAAACTTAAGGAAGTGACAGGAGACTCCCGCTCCGGGTCATTCTTGGTGCAAAGGATTGCCATCGCTATTCAGCGAGGCAATGCTGCAAGTATTATGGGCACCTTTGCACCGGGAATGGTCAGGGGCTGGTTATTTAATGACAAATTTTTATACTGTGTATTTAATATTAAGTGCAGTATTTGATGTTTTACATAAATTGACTTTTAATTTAAATAAACTTATACATATTTGTTTATCAAATCTTTGAAATGGAAAACACCTTTAAAGTTTCCACAGAATAGGTAATTATTTAATCTACGTGGACTAGAATACCTAACTTATTTTTATAATGCTTTTAATCCTGAAAACTCCGTGGGAAGCCACGGCCAGAAGCTGGTTTTAAGCTATATAAGTTAAAAGAAGCTAGTAAAGGATTCGGGAACGTTATCAGTCTTTTTAAAAACTAACTTTAAAGTAATCTATTGGATTTGACAATGAAAATCACTTTTATAATGAGACGTCTATGAGCGTGTTTAATCTCGATACGAATGACGAATTAATTAAAACAAACTTAGGTCCTAAATACCATCGACGCGTCTCAAGCGCGCGTGGGCGACGGCGAGGCGATAAGCATTCGCAGTAGAGTCGTGCAAGCTTGCACTTTAGGCATTCAATGTTATGATGTCTCTACTGGCTGGATGCATAACTCCTCCCCCCTCAAGTGCGAAATTATCGGGTCTTGCCGATGCTTTGATCCGATGATTTCGCTTCAAAACATAACGATAAAGTATAAGACAAATTACGAAAAAGACTAAAATTAAGTACAGAAAAATTGTTCCTAAACTAATGCTTTGGGTGTTCACCACACTGATTTCACTTTCACTTCCACTAATCTCACTTCCTTTTAGCTTTAAGATGCGTGAAAAATATTTTACTTCCTCCAAATCGATGTTCTTGATATTAACGGTGGTCACTGCAGTAATATTCGTCGATTTCAATTTAGGAAAAGCAACAATCGGTGTTATTTTATACTGAAGGTTTCCTGCAAACGTCTTAAGATATCCCAATTTCAGCTCGCCCAAATATACTTCACAGTCTTCTGAGGTAGTTAAAATGAAAGTACCATGTAGAGATTCTCTACTATTCTCATGATTACATTTTTCCGCTAAAACTGTTGGTTTTGTTGTAAATACAATCCAAGAATCTAAACCGATCCTCTGAACCTTGATATCCTCAATATCAACAGCATATGGTACGCACAAGGTGGGGTCTGGCTGAAACTCTAGGAGCTGCTCTGCACAGGTGAGTATTGGAAACTGCATCATGTCGCGACAAAGGAATTTGTTGTTTTCTGCAATTTTCTCGCATGGCTTTGAGACCGGCAGGTATTTCGAATCTTTCGCCAAAAGGTATGGGAATTCAGGAAAAATAACTACAGTTTTATTCAAGGAACTTCGAAAAATAGGCAGCGAATAGATCTTAAAATAATCATAAGATTTTTTATCAATTAATGGAACTTCCAATATGAACGTTATCTGGTTCAGTTTTACATAAGCTTTTACTTCAATAACCCTTTCTAATTTTAACAAATTGCTTTCATTTACCTTATAGACCAAATGGTGTACATTTTCAATTTCTTTTAATAATGACAAGAGCTCTGTGGAATTTACAATTGATTGATGTAGTACAGACACTTTACTGAATGCCAGCGCTGTCTCTATCTCGTTCAACTCTACATATATGGTCCTAAACGTACTTATAAACATATCGAACATACTTGAAACGTATGTCAGATAGAGACAGGTGTTTTCTTTAAAATTTTGTAGTTTAATTAATTCTTCAATAACTTTAAAACGTTTATCCAATATAATTATGTTTTCTTGTAAAGTTTCTGTACTGTTTTCGAAATTGTCCAACATCCTGGTGATCATCGTTATTCTTTTCTCGGTAGCAATTTCCTTTGAACTAATTCGTGAAATTAGTGAATCATATCGAATAGCATCTTCATTATCTAGATTCCCCGAAACAGCCTTAATAAGTGACCCAAGGGGATTAACTAACCCTCGCTTATACCTATGCGACGGGACTAACTGGCGAAATTTGACGACAGTTGTATTCCGTACGTACTCTACTTGTGTTTTTATGCCCAAAAATTCATGGGTAAAAGCCTTATGACTATCGACTAACCTAATAAACTCATTGAATTTCACTATGTAAAATTCCAAATTACTACCTATGCCGCTTAAATCTAAAGTCTTAACTATTAACCACTTATCTGTTTGCCTGAACGCTTGTCCTTCTTTCACAGGTAAAATACCTGGATTGTTTTCAATCTTTTGCAGATGAAGGGCCCGGCTTTGGGGAAGTATGGTCAGTACGACCAAACACCACCTGTGAAGGGCGTTTCACATTTTTAATAGGGACCCTTGAATGTTTCTGATCGGTTTCCATTAACGCTACATTTCGTTCTATTCTCGATTTTACAATTGCCTTCTTGTATCTCGCTTTGTCCTTGCTTTTTCGTGTATTTATATCTTTTGTATATACTACATCTCCTGGCTCTAACTCAACTTGTTCTCCTAATCTTTTTTCCCTAATTTTCTCCTTTCGCTCTACCAATTTGTCAGAAATATATTGATATAGATATTTAGTTCGCTTTGCATGATCCTTAAGTAATTGCTGCATGTACGATTTTTCAAACTCTCCATCGAATAATTTACTTGAATCCGTATGTCCAAAAACTATTTCAAACGGAGTTAATTCTGTTGTTGAATGTATAGTATTATTATAGGCCATAATTGCATACGTCATTATCAGTGATCGGAAATTCGGGCGCTTATTTACCTAAAGTTGGTGTAAGACACAACATGGAGCAGTTAAAACCATCTTTCTCGGGAAAACTTTCCCGTAAATTCCCGGGATTTCAGAACATTCTAAAATAATGATTTTTTCACCGGAACCTTATTTAAAGACGAAATATAAGACACTTTTATTCTGACGCGAAAATCGATTTTTGTAAAAAAACGCGTTCAAAAAAGGTGTCTTATAATTCGTCTATAAATAAGATTTCAGTGAAAATACATTCTAGAAAATTCCAAAATTCCCATTTGGAATAAAACAAGTTTGGGTTCATCTCACAAAACAGACAATTATATACCTATATTTTTTTTTATAATATTTGTTTCTATTATTCTTACGCAATTATCAAACAAATTATAAATGCGTATGAATAAGTGTTTTAAATTTCGTGTAGAAAAAGGATTTTGGCATAAAATCATAAATATAATTAAAAATGTTTTTTTTTTCAGAAATATTGACTTTAGTGAAAAACACGTCAGAATAAAAGTGTCTTATATTTCGTCTATAAATAAGATTCCGGTGAAAAATCATTATTTTAGAATATTCTGAAATCCCAGGAATTTACGGGAAAGTATTCCCGAGAAAGATGGTTTTAACTGCTCCATGTTGTGTCTTACACCAACTTTAGGTAAATAAGCGCCCGAATTTCCGATCACTGGTCATTATAGAAGCGGCATCAGTACATTTCTGTTCGTATTTTGCTAATCTATAAATTTCTATTATTGTAGAGTGAAAACGCTCAACGATACCAGTTGAATTGGGATTGTTTGGAGTGCAAATATGTAAATCAATTTTGTACATTTCAGCTAATTCTTTCATCAGATTATTGTTGAACTCGGATCCTGGGTCACTACTGATTTTAGTCGGGACCCCATACATTGAAAAGTATTTAATCAGCGCACGTACTACTTCCGGTGTTGATTTATTTTCTATCGCAATAGCCTGACCTAATTTACTAAAGGCATCAACTAAGGTCAAGTAAGATCTATTTTCAATAGAAAATATATCGATAAAGATTTCCTGAAATGGAGATGACTGAGTTTGAGTCAACTCTATAGTTGGCTTTATGGGTTTTCTGTCATATTTCATTTTTTTACATGCCTCACAGCTATTTATCACTGCCGCTGTAATTTCCTGTATTCTATTCCAGTAATAATTTCTTTTTATTCTCATAACCGTTTCCTTTATGCCTCGATGGCAAGTTTTCCCTTCATGATGTTGCAATACTATAGCTTTCTGCTCATTCTCATCTTCTACTACTATAACCCTTTCCGTGCATTCATAAAACTCTACCGTACCTTTTTTGAACAACCTAATAATAACGGCGTTAAATTCCTTCCGGTGTTGCTCGTCCTCAAAATATATAAAGTATTTTGTTTTTGGTTTGATGTACTCTTTAAGGAATTGCTTTATCAATTCTTCACTATTCAATGGCAAAAACACTTCTATAACTTTTTGATGTTCTCTACTTAAAAATTTTACATTAATTTCTTTTCTAGGCCAAGTAAAAACAAGTATTTGGTTTGGTTTTGTATCCACTGCTTCTTTCAAAATAGGAATCCCCTTAGATTCTAGATCTGCAGCTGAATGGATTGTTCCTTCCGAACTATGTGAAAGTGGCGGAAGTAGTATTTGAGGTTCTAATTCGTCAATATTACGAGCTTCTTCCGTGTCAGATACGTCTGACAAGACGATTGTTTCTATAGGTGTTTCCTGATCATCATCATCATTTTTTGCCAAATCTACAATTTTATTCGTTATTTCGTGAAGATGTTTTTGTAATTTTTGTTCTTTTTCATCTAATTGGACCTCCATAGATTCATTTGAAGATGAGTCATCAAACATATCTATCCCATCTAACGCATTCACCTTAATACGTGACAACGCATCAGCGTTCGTGTTTTGTTTACCGTTTTTATACTTAGTTGTATAGTCATATTCCAATAAGCGTAATCGCCAACGTGTCAATTTACTATTCGGTTCTTTAATAGAATCTAGCCAAGCCAGGGGTCGATGGTCGGTATATATAGTGAATTTATTGCCGTAAAGGTATGGTCTAAAATGTTTAATGGCCCAAATAACACCCAAAAGCTCGCGTTCTATCGTGCTGTAACGCATTTCAGTCTCACTCAATGTCCTACTTGCATATGCAACAGGTAGATCAGTTCCTACAGTTCCTTGTGATAATACTGCACCCAGAGCTACGGCGGATGCGTCTGTCGTGAGTATGTAAGGTTTTGATGGATCTGGATACTGTAGTAAGGGCGCGTGCGTAAGAAGTTCTTTGCATTGGTGGAAAGCGTCCAAATATTTCTGATCTATAACGATGCTATTCCGTTTTTTGAGACAATTTGTCAATGGTTTTGTAATTTTTGCAAAATCTTTTATGAATCGCCTATAATAACCAATTAAACCAAGAAAACTCTTGATTTCTGTTACAGTTTTTGGAAGTGGATAGTCTAATATTGCTTTTATTTTATCATCGTTTGGTTTAAGACCCTGATCTGTAATTGTGTGTCCTAGATACAGTACCTCCTTTCTCAAAAACTCAGACTTGTCTAGCTGAACCTTTAGGTTTGCTTGTCTCAGTCTGTCAAAGATAGATTTTAAGTCTCTGATGTGTTCCTGCATACTAGTACTGTAAATAATGATGTCATCCATATATACTAGACAATGTAATCCTTGCAATCCCCTAAGTATGTTATCCATGGCTCTCTGAAAGGTCGCGGGTGCTGTTTTTAAGCCGAATGGCATTCTTAAAAATTCATAGTGCCCCGCTTCCGTGCTGAAGGCTGTCTTCTATCTATCTTCATCATTGATCTCTATCTGATGGTAACCATTCGCTAGATCAAGAGTACTAAAATACTTAGCTTTGCCCAGCTTATCAAACAAGTCGGTAATATTAGGCAAAGGGTACTTATCGTCTGTCGTTATCTCGTTTAAACGTCTATAGTCAATGACCATACGAAATTTTAGTTCACCTGAAGCATCCATTTTTTTTGGTACCAAGTGAACAGGCGCATTCCATGGCGAATGCGATTCCTGAATTACGTTGTTTTGTAAAAGCTTCTCTACCTGTGATTTAATTTCTTGTGTTTGAACAGGCGGTTATCTATAAGGTCTAACATAAATTGGATCTTCGTTTTTAGTTCGAATAAAGTGTTTTACCTGATTTGTGAAGCTTAATGGAAGCTTATCACTGTAAAATATATCTTTGTAGTCTCTACATAATTCAGAAATACATTTTGTTTCCTCTTCGTTCATGTGGTCTAGCCTAAGTCGTGTCAAATTTTCATCCAATATATCTTCTACTTCCATATCTTTCATTTCTATGTCGTTAAGACAATTTACACCTATACTGTTGTCATTTGGAAATTCTTCAACCTCAAATGGACCTGTTACTACTAATTTCCTCAACTTATCAGTCGCGTTTTGGATAATGGTGGTAGCATATCCATTTTCGCAGTTTACTATTGCATCTGGCATTCTTATTCCATTACAAAATTGTTTAAAATTTAGGATCGCAGTGCCAGAATACAAATTTGTGGGCATTTTTACGCGTTGCTCAGACCGCGGGGATAATTCGATGACGTGATTTCCCATACACCTCATTATAGGCAATTCTACTGTCCTAGTTCTGAGACGGTTATGCTTTAAGTCAATGACAGCTTCCAGTTGCATTAACAAGTCGTTTCCTATTAGTCCCTCATACATAGGATCTACTTCATACACATAAAATTTATGATAGTCGCAGCTATTAAACGAAGGCATTAGGGGGATTTCAATAACCTCATTATGGTTGCTAGATGCGTGCGTGCTTATGACCGTGAATACTTCACCCCTAATGCAGTTACCAAAGAATTGGTATGCTTTTGCTGGGCTGATAAAGGAGCGTGTGCTGCCAGTATCAATCATAAATTTACCATCAATTTCGGGTAAGTATATGAACGGTAGATTTATTTTGGTATCGCAATTAATTTTTATCACTTCACATCCTCTTTCGAGGCTGTTACCGAAAAATTTTCAGCCTTCTCCTGTGTGTGTGTATCTCCTAACTGGGTAGAGTCGGAAAAGCTAACCTGCTGTTCATTCCAAACATTCATATCTATTTGAGGTTCAAAATAGTTTACGAAATCAAAGTCACCATAATACCCTTCATTGTTTTCTACATTTTCATTTCCGTATCTATACCAGTCATATCCGCCTAACTCTAACTCATTTAGGCGAAACCCTTGACGTTGTTGAGTCGCAGCCGGCATCTGTGGTTTTTGAGGAGGTGCAGTCCTCATAGAAACATCCGTATCTCCAAGTTTTGCATTGGGAGGCTTGTAACCGAACTGATTCAACTGAGGCCGATAGCCAAATTGATTTTGTTGGAATTGAGGCCGATAACCGAATTGGCCTTGGGTAATTTGAGGCCGGTAGCCAAATTGTTGCGGCCTTGAATTTTGATTTTGCATTCCATATTGTTGTGGTTGCATCAACTGAGGTCTAAAACCCATAGGAGCCTGAGGGGCAAACTGAGTAGCAGCGGGCTGCCTGTACTGCATGTTTCCTGGAATCCCGAAGTTAAAACGAGGGGGTGCCATAGGGGCGAATGTCGGTCTAAAACCACTTGGCTGAAAAGGCATGTTCTGCGTGGGAGGATTGAACTTATTAAGTGTAGGTGTTACTACAGGCGCAAGCTGAGGCTTGAGCATTTTACTTCTGAGCGTATACTGCTCGTAGAAGTTCACTTCCTCCAACACATATTCTAATGCTTTTTCTAGAGTATGCGGGTTTTTCATTCTAACTGGTCTCAATACATTTTCAGGCAGGTTGTACAAGAAAACATTCAGCGCCTTGTTGTTATAGATTTCGGTTCTAGTCGCCATGGTAAGATTGTGTGTCTGATTCACTTTAGAGATAAGTATCGATCTAACTGTCTGAATACGATTGCAAAACTCTTGATAGCTCTCCCCTTGTTTCATTTTTAAGGTCTCTAACTCTATCGCTAAACATTCTTCACTTCTAGGATCACCAAAATGCTGTACCAATAAAGTTTTCAGTTTTTCATAAGTATCAACATCATTTCGCTCGCTTGCTAAAGCAGCGGCTTCCTCAGTTAACCTACTTGTTATCGAGTGCAAAACGTAAATGTCTTGCTCAAGTTCACCGCGATATTTATCGACAACATAATCACATTTTTTTAAAAATAGATTTAAATGCCGTTTGTTACCATTAAAAATTGGTATTATACACAATAATTCCTTTGGAATCGGCTGTAACGTGGTCATCTTTTATTTTTTTAAACTAATTTTTCTTTAATTATCAAATTTTATACTTATTATCTGTAGAACAGTTCACTTAAATCTACTTACTCTAAAATCCCTACAATAGGAACCAGAAAACGTTATAATGGAAGAAGTTAGATTCCAAGAATAACAAAACACAAAGCACTAAGGGTAGGAAAGGATGGCGAAAATTCTACTCACCAGCCAGTCACCAACATGCTTGTTCGCCTCCCAGGATCTTCACAAATTTATTTGGTTCGAACAGATCCGATCCGTCGGAAAATTCACGAAAACTCGCGGAAATTCGCGTGGAAAACTCGGAAAATCTGCCCCGGCTGCACCAGTAAAGGATTCGGGAACGTTATCAGTCTTTTCAAAAACTAACTTTAAAGTAATCTATTGGATTTGACAATGAAAATCACTTTTATAATGAGACGTCTATGAGCGTGTTTAATCTCGATACGAATGACGAATTAATTAAAACAAACTTAGGTCCTAAATACCATCGACGCGTCTCAAGCGCGCGTGGGCGACGGCGAGGCGATAAGCATTCGCAGTAGAGTCGTGCAAGCTTGCACTTTAGGCATTCAATGTTATGATGTCTCTACTGGCTGGATGCATAACTAGCTCGATCGTCATCGTTTTACAACATCCATATAAACGTAGGTTCAGTCGTATTAGACGTAAATTACGATCTTTCTTTATGACGTAGGTAGGCTATTACACAAGTCTACGTAGCCACTTAGGGTTGCCACCTTTTTTCAATAAAATCTGGTAGGTAGTTTTCTAATTAATAAACTTGTGCTGAGTTATGATAAAAAAGCCAATTTGAGTTAAACTTTTGAACAGCCATATTTTTTAGTATTTCAATCAATGTAGGGATTGAAATTATTAGTTGGTTTTAGTATAGATCAATAGACTATTTGTATACATTAAAAATTAATTCCAAATTGTTTTCATCCTAGTCAGTGACAACGTAACAAAGCGTAATCAGGTGATTTTTATTGAAATATGCCTTTTTTATGTAAAAAAAAATGGGATTCAAATTACACATTTTTTGATACATCATAATCACGTGACCGAAAACGCTATGTGTTTGGTTAAATCGCAAGTGACATCACACATTTACAGATTACAGTGTCAATGAGTTCTTCTTGTTAGGTGTGGTGAGGCGGGGTGACGTCATAGCACGGTAACTCCACTGTCCGTCTGTCCGTCTGTCACCAGGCTGTATCTCATGAACCGTGATAGTTAGTCAGTTGAAATTTTCACAGACGATGTGTTTTTGTTGCCGCTATAACAAGAAATACTAAAATGCATAATAAAATATTAAAGGTACCCATACAAAAAACATGATTTTCTTGCCGTTTTTATAGATAATGGTACGGAACCCTTCTTGCGCGAGTCCGACTCGCATTTGCCAGTTTTATTCCAATCCGCCATAACTTACGGGGTATCCTTAGATGCTTGACATCAACAGTGAAACTTATCTTGTATTATTTAGTAAATAATGTTTGACAGTGGCAACCCTATTTCAAGTAGGTGTACTTTGTTCGGCTGTACGTCATTCATGTTTGTGCACTTCAGTTTTTACGAGAAGGTACTTTTCTTGGAGACTTTGTAGTTCGTGGTTGGTTTTGCACTGAAAATTGGTTTTGTAAGACGCCGTACCTGGCTATTTTAATCACCGCCCAGAGACCTTTGAGCATTCAAACAGTTTTCGGTCTAAACCTGACTCAGGAGGTTGAGTTGAGTAGAGAAATATTATGAATTCGAACACATGATTTAAATACTTTATTAATACTTACCGAATTGAATTGGAAAATCTACAGTAAAAATCATATAGGTAATATTGAAGTCGTAATTACATAATTAAGACTTCAATATTGCGGAGACCGCGACTCGGCAAACGTAGTGTAGCACGGCCTCTGACCAGGTGGGATGACGATTTGCGAAAGACTGCTAGCAGATGCTGGATGCGGCAAGCTGAAGACAGGGCGCTATGGCGCTCATTAGGGAGGCCTATGCCCAGCAGTGGACAGATATTATAGGCTGATGATGATGATATGAAAAATCCATGAGGGTGAAATATATGAAATAAATAGTTTTCTCCAATATTTTTAAACATTTTCCAACATTTTTCGTATGTACCGCCACCTCTGATTCTAAGGTGGAACGAAGTTTGCCGGGCCAGCCAGTGCGATTGAAGTAAAACGAAGGTCTATTGACTAAAAAAAAAGAAAATGATTGTTGAATGCGCTGCCAGGTTTATCGATGTTAGTTTTACCTACGAAGCCTAAAATAGTAATTTCTCAAAAAAACCATCACAATTCCATTTCAATTTATCAATACGATTTCTTATTGTCGTGAAAGATAACGAATTTCGCGAGAGCTCTATCCGCGTGTCAATCAAATATGTTACCGTATTTACGATGATTGACGCCTGCCTTATATGGAAATTTGACGTTTGGCGGGAAGGATAAATAGACAGGTTTACGGGAACAGAAGCACGATCGGTTAAAATTGAACGGTACATAGGTACCTAGTACCTACCTGTACCACCTTTAGCTTTGTTAGCCTTTTGTTAACAAAATGTTTAAACTATTGTCAAATTATAACAAGCGTATGAAAAGCCGGCTGTATGCCTATTAGCGACGGACACACCGACACAAAAGTACACTAACACTTTTGGGAGACCACGGTTGTCCAGACTCATAAGAGACTAGTGCACAACTAAAACATAAACACACGCACACGCACACACACTCGCACAAATAGCAAAGTTCAAATGCTCAAACTACTTTAAACTAATATAAACTACTTTATGTTACATAACATAGTTTCTTGACAGTACTTTAGAATACAATACAATAATAATATAAGAATAATAGTCAATGGTACCTAATAAAATCGCTTAGCGTCAGCGATCACATTATTATCATCTCACTAATATTATAAACGTGAAAGTTTAGATGGATGGATGGATGGATAGATAGATAGATGGATGGATGTTTGTTTCTTTATCACGCCAGAACGGCAAAACGGATCTGGATGAAATTTGGCACAGAGATAGATTATAGTCTGGAATAGGACATAGGCTACTTTTTATCCCGAAATTCCTACGGGAACGGGAACTACGCGGGTGAAACCGCGAGGCGCTGCTAGTATTCCATAATACAGAAGCTGCTGAATTACGATTACGATTATTTCGAAAAAAAGATTACATAAAATTTTCTCTATAGAAAAAAAAACAATATACCAACATAGATTTAAAGTATGTTACCTACTATTAGCTAAATTTAGAAAAATTATTGTTTTCGGTATTTTTTTTGTCTGTGTTTCTATACAATAAATAAATTTCATTTCATTTCAATGTTCGCCCTAAATTGTACAATAAATCGTCGCTACTCAATAAATACTTTTAAATAAGCCTTGATACTTTGTAAATTACACAAACAGAATATAAATCAGACGGTGTGTTTTAGATTTTCAAAATTACTATATTTTTTTATTTATTAAGTAAAAACTTGATTTTGGCAATTACGCCGTTCTGCTCTGTCCCGCTCCTATGGACGCGAAATCCTATGCCTATACTTTTCACAAAATGGCGTCATATGTCACTCCCTTAAGCTGAAGGGGTATACTATTACGCCGGGCTAACTAGAACTCTCAGATACCTAACGAATACTTTCATTTCATTCACGGCGTATAATTATTTGTAGTACTCGTACATCCATCAGGTTTCGTTTATTTACATAATCTACATCATTATGGTTATTTGCTCTCAAAATCAGATTTATTTAATTTGAATTTTCGCGTTATTGGATTTTACTTATTTAAATATTATGCTTTACTTTGTATTACATCTTAATACATTTCATCATTGTAAAACATCTATTTGTTATTGTAATTTATCATCTTTAGCAATTATCTAGTACCGATAACACAAGGTCTGCTTACCCAAAGAGAGATACCCTAAGTGCGGGTAAGCATTATAACAAAAAACCTTAAGCTCTGCTTAGCTTGGGGCTAGATAAAGCTGTGTTTATCGAGTCCAGCATTATTTATTTATTTATTTCGGAGAATACAAAAACTCATATCCTGATTCTTGATTTTACTATCTCCCCCCTTCCACTCCAGAACAACCAGAGTCATTACCAGCCTTATCTGATATCTTCCTCGTGGTTCTCCTCTACCTTCCTCATTCGTACCGCTAAGGTTTACAACTCGCTGTCTACTTCTGTATTTCGGGCCAGCTATAGCCTGGACCTCTTCAAAAAGAGAGAGGAATAGTGTCTTCCAGATCTTCGAGATACCTCGTCGGTCACATCGTCACTTTCAAACGAAGCTCTATTCACTTTAAGTCAATTCGATAAAAGAAAACAAAAAAATTCGTTTTCATTCATCACAGAAAGATTAAACATTAAAAAAATTGTTCCGGAAATAGGAATACCTAGATAAATAGATTTTGGGAAAATTTTGAAGTTCAGTTGTTAGTTGCCTCGCCACGACAAAACTGCTGAACCGTTCGAGCTTAAATTATGCATCAATGTAGTTCTAAACCTACCTAGTTCTAAACATTTAGTCTTTGATTATTAATATGTCTAGATATAGCGTCGCGCTGCAAAAAAACGTAAAAACAGGCTCATTTTCATGCGCTGGGCGCGACAGCTAGTACACATTATTCTTTGGCATAATGATACCAGTTGTAAAGAAACTCCCATTGGAATTAGTGTTTTTTTTTTTTTAAATTTGTAAGTTATCAAGCACGGGTTGAAGATTAGGAGTACCTATAACAGTTCTCTTTTTTCGTTTCTACGCTTTTGTGGCATTAACAGTCAATCTATACATGTTAATAATCAAAGCATATAGGCTACTGAGGCTTCTTATACCGTAAAAAACGCGTGTAAAACCACGGGCTGAAGCTAGTTATTATAAATCTACTTACTTCTACTACTTATACGACTTACAAAACTGATACCTACCGAATCCTCATATTACGAAAAGTATTCAAGTGCAAATTCAGAAGACGTGTAATCTACACAAAAACAATCTTGCAAAGTGCTCCTATCCTATACATTTATATTCAAACTAAAACACACACGAATATCTCGCGAATCTCAAACGGAATTCCAATAAAATAAATACTCGCTTCTCCGGACTTTGCAAAACGACCTCCGTATAATACAGAATCTACTAATAATAACAATAAAACAGTTGCCTGACGGTTTGTATGGGAGATATTGCTTTTGTAATGCTTTCTTGGTTTAAGGGGTTGTGACACTTTAGGGAAAATAACTCCGTAGCCGTGGCGCTTACGGCGTAAAGCGGCCAGTACACATTTTCCCAATGCGTTGGGCCAACTGATCGGATTTCGTTCACACATTGGCGTACCTACTGATTGTTCTGCGCATTGGCACTTCGACAAAGTTGAATGTCGAGTAGCCGCGGCAATTTATATGAATAATGAATTAAACTTACTGTATTTTGAATTATGAATGCGGACGTTTGGATGAATGGATACATGGGTATTTTTTACATCTTCATGCTAAAACTAGGTACTAAATGGGTCAGGCTGAAATTTTGCAAAAATGTAGTCCAAGACCTGGAAAAAACATAGGCTACTTTTTTAATCCCAAAAATTTGTTCCCATGGGATAGAACTAGTCTTTAATCGTTTCCATAGATACAATACGTGCGAAGCCGCAGGCTGAAACTAGTATAAGACGTCAACGTGTGAACACTATTCGGGGAGTGCACCAAAATCCTTTGATGTGTGCACGAAAAACCAACACTAGTCGGTTTGCCGGCCAATACTGGCCGCCATCTTCCAATGTAGGCACGCCAAGTAGATCTATACACGTTGGGCAATGCGTTGGCCCAACGCATTCGCCCAATGTGTACAGGAGCCAAACGACCCCTCCAACTCAGCCGAGTCCGAAGAAGGACGACCGATGTGGCGTGGCCGGCGAAGGTCCGCTTGCGTTTCATAAGGTTTCAGGTTCGATTTCCACCTTGAGACAAATGTTTGTACGAACTACAAATATTTGTTCCAGGTGTACTGAGTTTTCTATGCCTAATAAAAAATATCTATCTCTAAAATGTATTATAATAAGAATATATACAGTCATCTAGTACCCATAACACAAGCTCTGCTTAGCTTAGGGCTAGCTAGATGATGCTGTGTGGATTTTCCAGCATTATTTATTTATTTATCTTATTTAGGGGCAGTAACTTCTTTTTGTGTATGTCCGCTGCTGGGATCACTAATCCACTTGTTCAGTGTGGTACTAAAAATCACAAAACAGCACGCAGACCATGTTTTTTTTCGATTAATATTTAGTAGCGCTCATAAAAAACATAATTCGTGCAACACTCGGCAATTGGAGGTGGAACTATATTAATTATTCATATCTCTGATGATAATGGGTAAGAGACCCATTATCATTCATTATTAATTGCAGAGTTTGCAGGAACAGTAAATCAGGTGATGTGTAAATATACGGCCGCTGATAACGATGTTAATGTTATTTACGGCCTCAAATTCTCTGTTTACTTTTTTCGACACTTGTGGTCTAAGGCAAAGGAGTTATTTACGAACCAACAGTTTTATAGCAATAGTTTTTAATATTTTTTCTTTTTAATATTTTGGGTCTTGTGTCCGGAACCCACCGAGGGAGCTGAAAGAACCTAATTCAAACAAATCAATCCCTGGCGAATGGTTCCGACAAGGCAGTATGCGAAGTTTCATATGTGTAATTTTAGCAAAATAATAAATGTTTCATCTATCCTACCGCTGTAAATACAAACATAGGGTGCTAACCTCATAACCCTCCCCTGTTGGTAGTCGTGTAAAAAGGGGAAGAGTACGTTCTTTTCTTTCAAATTGTTCGATCGTGACTAACAGGGGGACAGATAATATATAACTTTTTCAATTAATAAAAGCTTCATCTGTCCAACCAACCAAAAAGGGGGATAGATCGAACTTTATTTTTAACTATCCCTTTAGAGGGATAGAGCCCTACTTTGTCCCTCTCAGGGGATGTAGACAGATAGGAATAATTCAAAAAATATATATTATGAAAGCTTGTTCAAATAGCCATGTATTTGCCTGTAACGTAGGGTGCACCCTACGTTACAGGCCATTATATAAGGAATAATTTGAAAAATGAAAATAGTTCGGTTATTTACAACCCATAACTCGAGCTCTGCTTGGGGCTAGATGATGCTGTGTCACATTATTGATAGAAGCATTTATTTATGAGCTTGGGTCACTTTTGCGTTTCAGAGGGATGTTTATCTACTCGCAGTATCAGTTCATCACATAAGTAGTATAGAAAATGGTTCCTAGGAAGTTCAGGAACTGTTTTCTTAGATAATTTAGTAGAAAACAGTTCCTTAATGTAGGAAAATAATACTCCCAAATACTAATTATACTTTAGATTTACTCAGATAAAGTACGAAAATACAACATAATTACAGGACAAGCCTTTTCGGTGGCAGGAGAGCAAGAGAGATAGCTACAATTGTTAGAGCAGTAAGCTAATATTTGACATTAGAAGTTGACGTTGCACACACACTGAAGTTAATATTGACGTCATCATCATCCTGTATTAGTCCACAGCTGGATATAGGCTTCCACTAATGAGCGCCATAGCGCCCTGTCTTCAGCTTGCCGCATCCAGCATCTGCCACGTCATCCCACCTGGTCGGAGGGCGTCCTACCCTACGTTTGCCGAGTCGCGGTCTATAGTGTCGGATATTGACGTATGTCTATTTTATTTCAACACTTAATAATTTAAGGAGGCGTTCTCTATGCTAAGGCTTAGATGACAAGAGTTCTTATTTAGACTTACTTTAATTCTATTTTGATATCGTTGGCATTCTACGCTCACGAAACTAAGCAGGTTCAAAGTTCCCTTATTTCCACTTACCAAATTTGGATTTAGCTACAAAATCCCTGATTATTTATTCAATGTTTTGTCTAAAAGGGTCTCCGAAGTTCAGCCATTGTGACATTAACCCTACAGTAGTCGCGCTCCTAATCGTAACACGAGTGGTCGCGCGGATTACAGATGTATGCCAAATAAAAATTGAAATAAAAAGTCATGGGAGCATTTATTCTTGTTTATTCAAGTTAAATTCTTTAAATCAAAGTTTTACTCGTTGGAAATAATGAAATTAAAATAGATGAAATGTTTGTTTGTAAAAAAAATGAACAAAACAAATAAACCTCTCATTTGGCACTATAAGATAGATCTTTCGCTAAATTTCAGATTGAAAAAAAATTAATCCAAATAGTCCTGTTCTAATTTGTGTTTCTGACACAAGACAGATAGGTAGGAAAATAATAATCACTAAATGTATATTTTTTTCACGCGTTACACACTTTTTAGTGCTTTAAATCTGCTTTATTCCACAGTCATGGAATTTGACCGGTTGGCTTATTTCAACTTCAAAATGAACTTTTAATGCTGGTTTTCTAGTGGAATATTACATAACATCTTTTAATTTGAACATCAGACTTCGTGGTAGACATGGTAATATTTTTTTCCTATCGAAGAGCCGATGGTTTTTCTCAGGCTCGTAAAGTAGTAGCGTTGGCGTGCTATCTCGTATACAAGGCATTGAAAGCATTGAGATTAAGTAGGTCAAAGAAAATGCCTAGCAGCCATCTTCTAGAATTTCTAAACTCGTCGTAAAGTGATCACAGCATATCTAGAAAGCCAACACAGTATATTAGATCATCGTCTTTGCTGATGCGGTCCATTGTCAGATTCTGACCGTTTTTCTAGGGCCATAACAGGAAAACCTTTTGCCTTCTTGGATTCATATCAATGGTCTTGTTCTTCAACTTAATTTCCATCTTCATTTAGAACTCGGCCAGTTGTCGTAGGCTTTATTCTGCTCTTCAGCTTCAGCTAGCCAGATTTCAAGCATTTTTTCTTATATTCAAAGTTATTTTTGAAAATACAAGCAAAAATTATATGTTCAGACACGCATAAATACAAAAATGCAAATAACAATTTCTAATTTATTAGTTTTACGAGAAAAAAATACCATAGAACGAGAACAGCTCTGCAAAAAAACTTACGTAAGTGGTCGCGCGGCATACAATTGTAATCCACGGACTTTGCAGACTTCCTGTGACTTAACCATGAGAGATCCATGCCTAAACAAGATCTCAGAGCGTTCTGTACATATTTAATTGAAAGTACACGGAGCCGCTTAAAAATGGCACTTATAGTTTTTGAGAAATCTAAGGTTTTGCAAGTGTGGATTACATATGTAATCCGCGCGACCACTCTAGGGTTAAGTTATTATTACGAACTAGCGTACCCCTGTGACTTCGTTCACAAGACTAGATACAATTACGACGAACGAATTATTAATTTAGACAAGACCAATTTTTCCTACTCTTGGGACTCTACTACATGCTTATTTTTTTTTTACTATATGTTATAAATTTAAATCTCAAAGTAGGTATTATGTTTCTGTTGATCACGTATGTTTTTGTGTTTCCCTTTTTTGTAAAATATGTGTGTGGCTATAAATAAATTCTTTATTCTTTATTCTTCTTTTTAT
This sequence comes from Eupithecia exiguata, assembly GCA_947086465.1. NCBI lineage: Eukaryota > Metazoa > Arthropoda > Insecta > Lepidoptera > Geometridae > Eupithecia > Eupithecia exiguata. Next base: position 6,267,790 of record OX352246.1, read on the forward strand.
TCTTTAGATCATCGACTAATACATAATCTACTTGAAGTTATCAGGGACCTTCAAGGGTGTGGCAAATTAAGTTCTGTTGACAAGACTTATTTTTGTTTTGTTTTAATATCAATAGACACTCGTTAAGTGGTTTTTTAGCCGTTGGTGCTGGCTTAGAATTTACACAACCCAAACTCCTCCTGTGGGTGTCGAGAGGACTGTACCGGGGGGCAGGCAGCAGCGTCACTTACTCGGCCCTGGTTGTAATTCACAATACTCACACTATTGTCTTATTTAACTTAACACACTCACTATTTTAACTTAGTTCGAAACAAACGAACCGTCTCATTTATTTAATATTATGAATTATACCTTATGTTAATACTAGTAGCGGGTAACTCAATTTTACTTGCTATTTAATAATGGATACGCTGAATCAACTTCGGCATTAGGAACTCAAAGTTTAAGTTTAATTTTAGTCTTAAGATTTAAGTTTATTATTTATTTTAGGGTACAGGCTGTTTTTACTTGAAACCACAATTGATTTTGTATTTGACTTCTATGTTAGTAATGGTATTATGTCATTTGCTCAACTCCGAGCCGAATGTACTGAGAAAGTTGAAGAAGCGAAATTAATTCTGACAATACCTACCTACATCTTAGACGAGACGTGTGCGAAGTACTATTTCAAACGAGTTCTATATTAAGATAAGGTGAGATATTTATTATTAGGTCGCAAGACACATAGAAAATATAGTGATAAAAGAATTAAAGAGAAATAAAACCGGCCAAGTGCGAGTCAGACTCGCGTACGAAGGGTTCCGTATCTATAAAAACGGCAAAAAATAAACATGTTAGTTGCATGGGAGCCCCCTTAAATATTTATTTTATTCTGTTTTTTGTGGACAGCAAAGTCTTAGTAATAGGGTCCCGTTTTTACCCTTTGGGTACGGAACCCTAAAAACAATTTAACACCAAAAGGTAGCAGTTTTGGTGTCACATTGTTTTTCTAAGTTCACCGTACGTTTTTGTTTTATGATACTAACGGTGCATTCCTCTCTTACCTAGTATTAACTAGCGACCCACCCCGAATTCGCACGGTAGCATGTTTTATACATAGATTTAAATCGTTAGATGTGCCCTTTGGTGCGTTTACCCCGCCGTCCTTGTTGCCTACGCGAAGTGAGATAGCTCGCTCACTTGAAATCAGTGTGCATCTAAACAGAGAGTAAGCCGAACGTGTGACCTTTGCCAATTTTTGTTGAAAACTGTCTCAAAATGCCATCGTGTGCATTTCGCAAGTGCAACAACAACTCTAAAAATACAAATAAAGCCAAAGGTGTAAAATTTCACTCGTAAGTATTGATATTTAATTAAATAACTAAATACATATTTTTCCTTCCACTGTCTAAAATAACAAATTTTAAAATGGCGAGCGACGAAAGAGATAGAAATGTTCGGAACTAATGTGGGAGAAAAAGAGATGACACTATTTTGTCGGTAGGTTCTCACAAAACTACCGAGAAACGTTCGGTCGGTAGGGTCAGCAGACTCAATGGACCATAATGGGGCATCCGTTAATTACGAGAGGCGTTTGGGGGGGCAGTTCCTACTAAGGGTTCTAGGTTTCGTGTTGGCGCGTGATTCAATTTTGGAAAAGAAAATCATTAACCATTTGCGGCGAATTACTTTTTCGTTAGATTTATTCCTTAAGAACGCAGAAATATTACTACCACAAATAAATTTGAATCTCGCTTCAACACGAACCGAACAATCTTAGTATTTTATTGTTAGATTTTTACCTGACTACCAACGAACTCCTCCGTTGGTTGTCCGTAGGTAGTCAGGTAAAAATCTAACAACGGTAATAACGGTAATGCGGTTGGCACCACAAACCACAGACAAATTTGAATCTCAGGCCAACACGAAACGAAAAATCTTTCTTTCATTAACATTACATTAAATTAAGATTTGGAAAATCTGACGTGAGATTAAGGGAGGGGGGGGAGGGGGGGTCGAAAAATTGCCATAATGAACTCACGTAATTTATGGATGGATCTGATCGAAGATTAAGCTTTTACAGGTTAATTACTTTGAGAAACCTAGGTGGCATGCTTTTTCCCACACAAAATGTATACGAATTATGTTTTAAAACAGAGTCATTTTTGAAATTACACAAAAAACTAAAAGGCAATCACTATAAATAATGTAATGAAAATGAGTATAAAGTTTTTCAAACGAAAATATTGAAATTGTTCATTGAATCGAAGGTTTTTAATAATTTAACGACCATTCTCTAGAGTAACCAGCAACTTGGAACCATAAAATTCTATTAATAAAGTCAGTCATTAAATACTACGCCGAAATACATAAAAATGTAAATATTAAAATAACAAACAGGCAAAGGTATAATAAACTGATATTGTTTCAAGGAAAATAAAAAAAATTCTTTGTAAATCATTGTTTTATTATTACTTACCGACCTTACCGCGTCTCTACGTTTGCAGTCTATACACCGGTCAAACTCGGTATAGAATGTTTGTAAATAATCCACCCATACATAACCTAATACAGGGTGTGTCAAGACTACTACCGAAAACTGGGGGGGTGCAATCAGACCATGATTTTGAAAATATTTAGCGAAAAAAAAACGCGAAAAATATGTCGACCCATCAATTTTTTTTATTTTTTTTTCTAGGTACATACCCATAGCACAACACTATAAGAACATATCTACCTAAATAAGTAATTTAAATAAGCAAAAAATTAATAAAATAAAAAAAGCAGCAATGTATTGCAAAACACCAACCGCACCGCACAGCCAAATAGGTCCCTATCCGCGCGGGCGCGGTTATTACCTACCGACGACACGTGAAAGTTCCGCGCCTACGAACTTATCTTTTCAATAAATAGTTAGTAGGTAGGTACATACTACCTACGATTTAATTCTCGGCCATGACCTTGAAAGCATACCTAGAATTCATTAGAAACATACAAATTTAAATACATTTTAATCTGTCTAAAATAAATAGGTACCTACATTTGTTAAAAACAGCTGACAGACCCGCGTTTATTTTTAGAGGTCATCGTCCTGCCTAGAGAATAGGTAGTTCGGTTTTCCTTTGACACGCGCGCGGCTACGATATAATTCGCGGCCATGACCTTGAAAGCATGCCAAGAATTTATTAGAAACATCAAAATTTAAAATACATTTTAATCTGTACATTTTAATTCTTTAATCAGTCTAAAATAAGTGCCTACTTTTGTTAAGAACAGCTGACAGACCCGCGTTTATTTTTAGAGGTCATCGTCCTGCCTAGAGAATACCTAGGTAGTTCGACTTTCCTTTGACACGCGCGCGGTTACGATTTAATTCGCGGCCATGACCTTGAAAGCATACCAAGAATTGATTAGAAACATCAAAATTTAAAATAGGTACATTTAATCTGTCTGAAATAAGTACCTACCCACTTTTGTTAAGAACAGCTGACAGACCCGCGTTTATTTTCAGAGGTCATCGTCCTGCCTAGAGAATAGATACCTAGTTCGGCTTTCCTTTGACACGCGCGCGGCGCAGCGGCACCTCTCCAAACTTTCCGACAAAGGCCGCGGACGCACGTGTAACGCCTTTGACTTTTACCGACAATTTGAGCAAATTTTATTTACTTTAACAAATTGGTTCCGTAGCTTTATTTTAAACGATGTTACTGCAAGGTAATTCTAAACATACCAACCATCATGAGTGGTACCTATTTTATCTATCTCGTAAGAAATAAGATAGGTACCTACTTATAGGCTAGTAGTTAGTTTTCTCCTGAATTTTATTTAGATCGATGGGTGATCGATCACTTGATCACAAACTTGAGCTTCTGCGGAATAAGGGTGATCGTCGCCGGTTGGCGCGAAATTCAAATTATTTTATGGTATTTTTACCTGCTTTTTACAAAACATAAAAGTTACGGAAAAATACCGCACTTGTCCGTAGTTCTATTCTTTGTAAATCGCAGAAAAAGTTTAAAACCACGAACAGACGACAGACAGCCGAGGTTTTATAATAGGGTCCCGTTAGCACCCTTTAAGTACTGAACCCTAATTACAAATAGGTAATAGGCATCAACTGTGTCGGCCTACATTTTGTCAAAGAAAAATGTAGTGTAAAAGGAAACTGAATCATATGACTGTATCAATAAGACACATAATCATAAGAGATTATGACAGAGCAATGTCGTTCGGCGTTTTTCGGCTTTTTTAAAAGGACATTATTTACCTAATTTCACTAATCTTTTGATTCATTTTGTTTTTAGTACGTGTTCATTATTCGCACTGAACACTTGCGCGGTGCATAAAAATTCCAATACGTGTTTTTCTTCTGTTTTATGAGTTTTTCTAATTAGGTATTAGGCAGTTTAGTTTAGTTTTCAGTTAGTTTTGGTGTGTTTTTATTTCATTAATCGTTAGTCTTAGAGTACTAGGTCTTTAATTATGTTAGTGTTTTGTTTACGAGTTTATTATGTTTAGTGCGAGGGAGTATGGACAGTTGCTAATGTGTTATGGTGAAGTGAGAGGAAATGCGTCACGAGCCTTGCGCATTTACCGGGATAGGTACCCCAATCAGACACATCCGTCTGATGCTAAAGTCTTCACGGCTGCATATCAAAGGGTCCTGAATAATGAACGTATTACGCCCCAAAGGCACGGGGGTGGCAGAGGGGTAGGTGTTCAGGTGCAAGAACAGGTCTTGGACTTTGCTAGGAGAAACCTTCGAGTAGGTACGCGGACTGCAGCGTAAATGCTGGGGTAAATGCGAGAAGCGCCGAGGATCCTACATTCCTGGATCGTGTTCATCGGTCCACAATCAGACGTGCTCAGCTGTGCCATGAACGAGGAGGAGCGCAGTTCGTGCCATTTCTGATTCGACCGAGACTGCACCGGAATTAGGTAAGACTAAGAACGTACATACCTATTAGGTACTAACTTACGGCACTTGTAAACTTACGTGTACATTGCTGGCTAGCAAAACAAATAAAAATCTTTAAAAATTCATATCTCCCGCTAGAATTTTTTTTTCGGACAACGGTTTTTTTTATTCGTTTTGTTTTGGGGTGCTGCACCACCCCCCTTTGTTTTCGGTAGTGGTCTTGACACACCCTGTATATAAAAAAATATAATATATAAAAAAATCCTGTTTTCGTGTCTTTTTATATGGAACTAGCTGCTGCCTCCGGCTTTGCACGCGCTTTTTAAGTAGCCTATGTATGTCCGTCCCCAGAATATGTACCTATGTATTTACATAACTTGTCGATTTGTGTTCATTTCTTTAAAAAATTTTGCTTACAATTGTAAAAATTAAAATTTAATAGTTGAAATTGACGCCAAGCAAGTGAGTTTTAGTTCATTTGCGTCCTGATTTCTTTATAAACATTCTACATCGACTTTGGCTGGTGTATAGGTAACTATTTTGTAATCTGATGAATTTGCAGACCGTACAAAAGAGTGCAGTCTGTGTAAGACTGCACACTTTTCACGCATTGGCATATTTTCGATTTCAGGGCACAATAGAACCTTTATTTTATATAGAAAATGTGTGCAATTTGATTGCACATTAAATGGTTATAATAATAATTAGGTTTATTGGCAATAAAACTTTTTTTAACTACTCATTAGGTAGTGTGCGTGCGTCGCACGCACGCAAATGATTTACACACACATTTAGATATTTTCGATTTCAGGGCAGATAGGTCATTTATTTTTTCACAGAAGTTTGTGCAATGTAATTGCACAAACAATGTTAATAATAACAATTAGATTTAATGACAAAAACACTAAATTTGAACTACTCATTATAGTAGTGTGCGTGCGTAGGCATTGGTTAACGCACACATTCAAAGATAATGCCACAGTTTTTTGGTCCGAGGGCGCATCTAACGATTTAAATCTATGGTTTTATACATATAAACCTTCCTCTTTAATTATTCTATCTATTAAAAAAACTGCATCAAAATTCGTGGCGTAGGTGCTTAGATCTTTATACTAAGCATACATAGGGACAGACAGCGGGAAGCGACTTTGTTTTATACTATGTAGTGATACTCATAAAACACTTGTGTCGTGCGTTAGACTTCCTTTTGTTTCGTGTTCTTTTGATTAACCATGAAAACTTATTGAATCAAATTTTAATGCTTTATACGTTGTTACAAAATATAAAACTTTTTTGCAGTGACGGATTGTTGTCTAAAACCCATTCAACGTGTTACTGCAGAAGCTCGGAGAGCAACTGTAGCGCTGGTCTTCCTTGGCACCTTAGCGTAGAGCGCGTCGGTTTACTGGCTATGACACAATCAATGCAATACATAATAGGTAGTAGGTATAAAATAATTTAAAATCGCTTATTATTTTCTATTTATCTAATTATTATTTCATCACTTTTTTTACAGATTTTTAGAAAATAGGTGTAAGAGTAAGTAAATATTAGTTGTAATTATTTTATTCTGTTATTGTGAAATGAAAAAAAAACAGTTTAAAGGGTTACAAAGTCGGTTTTAAGTTTTTTCGAAACAATCAAAGTTTTTTATTCGTTATCGATGCAGGCAATAAGCGACGAAAATAGTATCAGTAATATTCATGCATATACTGATTTGACCAGCAGATAGATGCGTTCAGTTTTACCACTAGGGGTGATGGTATATCTAGGGGTGGTAAATCCGCTTCACCCCGCCACTTAGCGTCATCGATATAAATAATTGCATCGCAACTCAGCCCCACATTATTATCTTTATGGCCGCGATACACGTTCCGTTCGACGTGGAACCGACGACGTGTGGCGAATAACATGAATTTCAGGTGATTGCGCTGTAAAACCTGGACCGACTAGGAACTAGTAGAGATACGAGCCCCGCTGTAAAAGAAACCTGAATCGTATGATGGTAAAAATGTTAATTTTGAGACGTCAAAAAAGGACATAGTTCTACGAAGCTCTCTCTCTCTGTCTTTGGATTTAGTTAAAAAACTGTGCGACAGAAAGCAGTGTCTTCTCCATTTATAATAATTATAAATGCGAAAAAATTGGATGGATGGATGTATGTTAGATGTAAAAACTACAGAACGGATCGGGCTGAAACTCTGCATAGATGTAAGCTAAACCGGGGATAACACATAGGCAACTACTATCCCATAAATTAGTGTCCATTGGATAGAAATGATCTAAAATTTTGTTTTCATTGAATGCGCGAGAAACCGCGGCCAGAAACTAGTAGATATACCTGTAATAATACTAAACGAAACAATACGGGATCCATTCCTGAAAGCAAAAAACTGTTGAACGCTGGTTTAAAAAAGCAAAGGCAGATTAACTAATTACGCAACTAAAAAGCACACCCACGCTCAAGTACCGTATCTCAATCGAGTTAATTAAAGCTCAGTGACCTTAGAAATTAACCTACAAAGTTAAATTGCCGTAGGACAGGCCATTTCACTGTGACATGCCAAATGGACGCGTTATGACTTGTAGTGGGCAGTTTTTGTTAGTTTTCTGGGGGGAGCCGGCGACATACAAAAGTTGATGTTATCAATTTGACTTAGGTCCGTATTATGAAAGCTTGCTCAGTCTTTTGGCCAATGTGTGCTTGAGTAATGATTTTGTATGGCATAAGCGTTACTCAGGTAACTGAGCAAGGTTTCATAATAACGGCCTTTGACTTGTTCCTACAATAAATACAGTTGGTATAAAGGTGACACACACTTGAGCTATGTTACATAGTTTAAAGTGACAATAATTTATTATATTCCACGTGTATAGTCTCCAGAAAAACCAGAATGTATCAGCTTTTCATCGATTTGGGCAATTCGTAATTTTGACCCTTGAAATGCGAGGCGTATACCCAACAGTGGGTAGTTACATTTTAGATTTTGGAGATGGTAGGTTTTTACATACAACCGAACAAGGACTGAGGAAGTTTAAGAGTTGTCTTAAACAGCGTCTGAAAAATAGCTTTAAACCAAATCAAACTGTTATGATCCTATCTTCAATTTCCTGAATTGTAGATAGATAATACTTCATTTTATCACACAAACACAGAAATAAATGCTACGAACAGATGAAGTACAAAGGTGGCCTTATCGCTATGAGCAATCTCTTCCAGTCAACCTTGGAAATTATTTCTAAAACCAACTTCATTTGTGTGGAAACGTTTTCGAGCAGGTCCTCTTAATTATGCCGCATGGAAGTTTTGCAGATAAACGTGGAGTAGGCGTTTCTTTTTGTAGTTTTTCCTTGAATTTTGTGTATTTTTATGTTAATATTAGTGGCCCGCTCCGGCTTCGTACGGGTAGATATAGATATTTATAAAAAAAATACACATTTGAACCCACTCTTGGCAGACTTTCCATGCTAAGAACACTCGATTAAGTCTGCTTTTGACAAAACAAACAATGAAAATCATCCGTTTGGAAGCTATGATGCGGCAACAACTCACAGAAAGATACACACACAGACCACGTCAAACTTATTACAACCCTGGTATTAAGATGGGGCTTAATAAAACAGAAATATGATAAAAAGATACTTTAGAATATTATATCATTTTTTTCTAGTTTTTTTTATGTTTACATAGATTTATTATAGGATTCTAATGGTGAAAGAATTTTTTCAAATCGGTCAAGTGGTTTCATAGTCTATATCATGTAGTTAATTCAAACAAACAAACAAATTCTTCCTCTTTATAAGTAGTTATTGTGACGTAACTGTAATTTGACACATGGTGTCATAGATTATTTCATAGATATTGATGTCTTCTATAAAACTGTACAATACAATACAAAAATTCTTTATTTTACACCAGAAAATAAAATATGAAAGAGACATCACATAAGATAAGTACAATGGGCGGCCTTATTGCTTAGAAGCGATCTCTTCCAGGCAACCGTAACTGTAGTACATCACTTTGCTCTATTGTCAATAGTTTCCGCAGAGTACGCGATTTCTTATGGTATTTTTTTCATACCTTGGGTAACATTATCGAAGTGTTCATACGGATCCCTAACTTTTTTGAAAATATTATATCACCTATGTTCTTATGGGATAGTCTAGAATTGTAATGATGAAAGAATTTTTCAAATAAGTCCATTTCGGAGCTTTTTCAATTCAAACAAGCGAACAAATCTTTCCTCTAAAATATTAGTGTACAACATGAAAAAGTACTTATTGTGACATAACTGCTACGCCCAGGAGATGGGCACGATCTGCAGATGTTTATTAATATTAATAACATGAGTTTACTAGATTCTTCCTGCGTCTTCGCACGCGTTATTCCGGGATAAACAGAACATGTGTCGTTGTGTCCCAGAGCAAAAAAAGAAAACTAGGTAACGAAATCGATGTTTCTGATAAGTTTTCGTGCAAATGCTTATCATATTTTTTGTATTGTATATTATTTTTCTATCCTGATTGATCTACACGACACAGGGAATCCTGTGTGTAGATCATGGTTCCTATGTTGAATGTTATTTTCTTTTTTGCATACTTTTAATGATAATTTTTTTGTTTTGAGTAAGCATGCAATTATTTAGTTATTTATAAGTTTCAAATAAACGTTTTTATTATTTTTTGTTTTATTATTTATGTAAGTGATATTATGTGGCTCCACGAATACGAAACAGAAATCTTTTTACAATAGATTGAATCCTGGAGGATTATGTTGGTGATATCTTTAACTAACATTATTTTAGAACACTACATCCAACAGTTATAAATTACAGGTTGTCCACGATGACACGACACCAAGTTATTTTAGTCCTTCAAAAATCGAAGAGGGTGCTATTAAATTGATCAAGCCCCATGATCAAGTATTCCATCCACGCCACAATTGGTTCTGATGGAAAAATTAATAATGAACTCATTACGGGCGAATCGTATCTACCTTTGCGGCACTGACACAAACACCGTAACATGACATGTTTGTGTTATGGGTAGGAGTCGTGCACACGAGGGTTTAAGGTTTATAGGGGTCAAGTTTTTCGCTTCTTCCACAAGTGGACAAAAAATTGAAGCGAACAAAATTAATAACATTTTGTTTCTTGTTTGATAATTACTATTTATAAAGTTGTTGTTTATGTATAAAATTTGACTTGTCTAAGTGCTTTTTTGTAAGCTTAAAGAAATAAAGTTATTGACTTTTGACAATGTTTTTAAAATAGCGTTAAAACTTTATGGATCAGATTACCGTACAAAAGTTACTGCTAGTTATACCAAAACCCACTGCACCCACACTGCAAACTACTTCTTTGTGGGTGCACTAAATGGGAATAAAATAGGTGCTCTTGACTTGAATGTGGTGCTCTTAAGAGGCGAACCTAGCGTATTTGCTTGTTAAACTAGGACTAGATCTCAGTACTCACGGGATTCCCGCGGTTAAAAACTCGAATTACATAAAATTCTACATTTTTTCTTTTGTTCCTTCAACGTGAAAACACGAATGAGAAAAAAATATACGAAAGAAAAAAAACATGTAATTGCACTGTTTTGCACATCATTTGGTCGGAACCCTGCGGTCTATTGTAATGACTTATGTTTTGATTCGTAGGTTGTTACTAATTACTTGGTTCCTTCAGATAGTTTTTTCATAAGTTGTGTAGTTTTCTTGTAAATAAAAGATGTGAGAGGGTCCCATAAAAGTTTGATCCTTGAGGAAGCACAAATAGTTTCCATGGCAACGGTTGTAAACAGGAAGTCTGTTTTATTCGTCGTTTCATCCATGTGTTATCCATCATTCATCACCTCAAACTAAAGTAGACCTTAAAACATTTAAAGGGACGGCAACGCGTCTAATGTCCCTGATGTTGCAGGCGTCCATGGGCTGCTGTAACCGCTTCCCATCGGGCGGGCCGCATACTTGTTTGCCAGATTGGTGTTATAAAAAAAGAAAAAAAGACTCGAATTTTAACTAGATGTCGCCACTTGAAAAATTTGATTGCGTTATCGAAGTGTTCGTTTCGAACCCATTTTCTCTAATAAGGAGTTTGAAGTTGGTTTATAAATTTTCTAGACACGCCAAATTAATATTAAGTTGTTTGATAATAATGTTCAACTCGGCGTTGACAAGTGTGCAAGGATTTATAACGCTAATTCTGAAATTCGATTATTTCAACTCTCCTGGTGCGTTTGGCCGGAAAAGTTTGTTTTCCGAACGATGCGTTCTAATGGACATACCTCTTTATCCCAAACTCGTTCGTTACAATATTGTACAAAAATGTTGTCAGCTCGACTCTGTCCGAGATGCCCTGACAGAGCCCGGACCTCGTGAATTAGTAATTTGAGTTGTGTGCTCATAAACTCACAGGCAAAATTATTGTCAAATCCGGTTTGTAAAAAGAGCCTTATTTTCATCTCATCTCAATCAGCATTAAATAATAATAATAATAGCGTCGTTTTATAAGATGTAATCTTATTGATTGTGAATTAAAACACAATTGAGTTTCTCTGTAATGAAAGAAACGACATTTAATGCTATTATTCACAATATCAATTCCAAAACCACAATTTTAACTTTCCCAACGGATTTTCCCTCGTAATGCTAGGGCATACCAGCTAGATTCAAGAGGCTTCGTTTGACCAAAGATTACCAAGTCATTAGTATCGGTCTGTCAATGTCACCACCTGACTTTGACAGTATAACATGATGAAGCCTTCATGTGCGGGAACATTTAAATTAAAGAAAAGTATATTTTCTTTACGTAAATAAAATAATTTGTTTCTTTTACTTATTGTTTAATCTTTAAATTGCTTTGGAAATCCTCTTTTAAGCATGAGATACCTGTGTTGGGGGGTTTCACTCTTGCCTTTTGGAAAATCCTTCTTATTGACCAAGGAGACTAGACTCAATAGGATTTCTAGTTAATGAAAATAAAAATACCTCATTATTTAAGGCGATATAGGTTCGTATTTTCGAGACAAGGACGAACGAACGCCGCGCGGTGAAGGCGAGAAAGGGATGCAAGAGCCGGCCGGCGCGCAATTTCACTGGTGTTTATGTCTAAATTTGTTATTGCTCTGAAATAATTCTCGTTTGCATAATCGTCTAAAGTATTTAGTTAAGCAGTTTTTAGACGACATCTCATTAAAATATGTTGAATAACTAGCAAATGAAACTGGTTTTCCGTAGTAAAAATGAAAATTTAGAGGAATGCGATTTTTTTGTATCGAGTCAAGTTGAGTCAATCGTGTTTCGGCTCCCATAACTTACTAACAAAAATCCTTAAGTTTTGATGCTCATAAAAAAATATTAAAAAAAATTGTGTTTTATTGCCTTAAAATTGATTTTTCGTACAGTCGAAACGTGATTTTGGGACTCACTTCACCTTAACTTTATCACGAAATAAAAGTATCTAATACTAAAACACTTTGTGGCGTGGCGCACGACCACAAATTTCGATACGAGACCGTTATGCCCAAATTTCGTCTCTCGTGACGATAAAATGCAACAAGAACAGCCCGTTTTTACCGAATTTTATCAACACCAGAAACACATTCGGTGGTTATCGATCTTAATCGAATCCGTGCTCAAGCTCCTAGTGAGCTTCAATAAAATATTTTTTATTTATTTCATTTCATGTTTCATTTATTTTTGCTTGCATGTACTAACCTAGGTACACTCATTCTTAGCTCTAAGGATTTAAGACACTGCATATCTAATAAAAATAATATTAATCCTTTCGACAATAAATCACCTCTCCTCATCCTGCAAGGCTACGTAACCAAAACCCTCGAATCCAAGAGGAACCCGGCAATCAAACTTATGTCCATGCCCAAAATATCACAAAGCGAATTCCTACCGCCAATATATCCAGAACCCGTGTCCCTTTCAATAAGGAGTAAAACTATCCCATTGGTCGGGACTACCTTGGGCCCTTATTCTCTATACCTTACCAAGAAAGTATGGTAGAAGAGATTTATGAATGAAATAAACCTAGACTCCAAAAAATCTACTTGATTTAAGGTTTTTTGTTTTATTAGTGCTTATCCCGCACTCTGGGTATTTCTAAGAAATGAAATGAGTTCCCAAAAAATTTCTTTAATTTTTTTAATTTTTTGGGAACTTATTTCAGTTCTTAATAAGTAATATCTGTTTGTTAGCATGGGTTCTTAAGGTCGCAAAACCACTGCGATGGTCTTCCGTAGAAATTATGACTATTATTGACATAATTATTGACAACTTTAGAACCGAACTTGTCGGAGGAGGTGATGTTATCGAACTTTTAGATTTCATTATGAAATAGTCGTAATCAATTAGTTTTAATGGTTCTTTCTGATCCCTCGGCGCGTTCGGTTTTCCTTCGATTTTCAATCTGTTTTACCAGAAAACCTCTGTTCTGGTGAACACGGCAGTGACCATCAGCGCATTATTTGTACAGGTGACGTCATGACTGCAGAGCATTATGGCGTCTACTGCGTCCAGCATTTTCCAGCAAGTTCCACGCGCTACTTGAAAATGTACATTTTAAATGCATTTTTAAGGCAATTATCGATTGAATAAAATTTTGTATTTTTAGTTCTCAAAAATGAGTGTAATACTCTATTAACACCCTTTTTTGTATCGAGGATTGAAACCACGTCAGGTGGCCTGATTGTATTACATCACCGAGGCAATTCCAATATTTTTTCTACGGTGACCTTTCCGCTACTTTGTATTTATTTCCTAAACATAGAAACCCCTTGGGCTAATGAATTAAAAGGTAATTGATTTTGTATGAATACATAGGAGCGAGAATCGGTAGAGACTCGGACTGGGCTGCTTTCACCAAAGTCTCTAAAGAGGTTCATAAAGGGTGCTTCATCGGACGTAGCGAATATGGACCGTACCGCTTACGCTCTGCACAAAAATAAGCATACCGCCACTTGCCATCAAGTGAGATAGTGGTCAAACGAATATGAAGTTATTTTTTTGAGAGGTTTTTTTTACCTTTTTACTAGTCCACGAATAGGTACCCACCTACTGCATCACGCACCTACCCAGACCTATCTATCTGGAAGGTACCCTACACTAACATAATATATGGGTAATATATGTTATTTTTAGTCTTTTATTAGTTGAGCAGGTACTTATTAATTTTTTTATAGTCTGTGTGTTGTAATAACCTAAGTATAAGAAATTCTATTGTTTTCCTACGTTCCAATTGTACCTATGTTTGATTAATTTTTTGTTATGTGCTGTCTGTGTTTGTGAACCAAATAAATATTTATATAATATAAAGGCATTACACTGCAAAAGCGTTCATGCCACACACCGTGGCGCTCAATTGTCATAATAAAGTAACATTATGACATATGGTTTGTCAACTTACTAATCAAAACTAAGCCAGTTAAATAACGTTGTGCAGGCGGTTCTAAGTTCTTTTGTTTTAGCAATATTATAAGATTCGTCGTTCCTCAAACCGATCATATTTGGTTTTCGAAGTCTATGACACTCTGACTTCGACTCCAGAGTCCACTAGAAAAGTCCAATCTTTGTTTTAAAGCCAGTTTTTAAAGCTCGTGTCAAGGAGTTTTTCCTTTCAGAAAAGTGAATGGTACTTTACTTTGACTATTTATTTATTTAAGTAGTTAGTACATTATGTTATTTATCTAAGTAAGGTCTTTTTAGTGTTAATTATTTATTAATATTTTTATTATATTTTTTAATTTTAGTGTATTTTCGATTATCTTAGCTACACCCCCTGCCTTTCTTAAATTCACAATTCTTTCCATCCAAAAGTTGCCTGGAAGAGATCGCTTCTAACCGATAAGGCCGCCCATTGTACTTCTCTGTCTTATGTCTCTTTCTGGTGTACAATAAATAATCTTTGTATTGTATTGTATTACTACCACTGCTGGATGGACTGGATATAGTCCATTTTTAGTTTTTGCCATCCTCTTCTACCCTATGTGTGTTTTTTAAAGTACCTATTGCATAGTATTTATCTTGTGTGTAAGCTCAGCGTACACACCTTGACCGTTCTTCAATGTTACCTTTCCATTCCTATTCCGATCCTTCGATTTCTCTTACTTAATGAAAATAAAGTAAAGTCTGAAAACAAACACTCCGGTAGAGCATTTAACATCAGTCGCAACACTGATACAGACTCGCTAGATGCGATCTTTACTGCTCTAGATGTATGTAAGTGCCGATTGGCGGCTGCCAGATGGCACAAGCATTGATTCTAGAGAAGCTGTGCAGTTGTAGACGTAAACTGATGTTTTGGGTAAGGCTGTGTTTACGGTGGGCAGCCAGCGAGCCAAACGGAAGCGGAAAACGAATTATTGACAGCTTTTAATGTGAATCTCTGGAAAAGTGAACTCTATAGATAGACTACGCATTTATAATATTAGTTAGGACACCATTGCCATGAACGTGTTAGAAACGTTTATCCTAACGTTTCTAACACGTTCATGGCAATGGTAAAATTTATAGAGATTTTATAGTCGAAATTGAAACAAATACGTCGCATCCAGTTAACCCTACAAATGCAGTGGTGAGTTCAGTGGGCCGGCAATACGTCGGCCGAGGGAGCGAGCACCTGGTAGCACGGCTAGAGCAATGGCTGCGGTGCAGAGAAGAATGTGCTAGTTCATACGGTTATGTGCTAACATTTGTATAGATTATACTCAAGAAGAGGAGTTGTATTCTATATATGAATTAGTATTTTATGTATTCAGTATTAATAGTCCAGGAGCAAAGGTAGTGCTAAGTTACGGGTTAAATTAAATTGAATCGAAAATTGTTTACTGCATAAAAGGACATGGCACTTAGTGTTCTCATGGGTTTCATTACCACTATAAGCTATTCTACTTAATCTGCTTCAATATTTCGTCTTTCGGTCAGTTTGAGTCCTGACCCCCAAGTCCATTTAAGTTGAATAGAAAGATGAAGACGAAAGTTGATGATGAAAATGCATAGTGTGGACATCGCTATTATGAAATAATACTTTTTAATTTTAACTGATTGTACTTGTTTTTTTTGTGAGCTGTACCAAGGGTGGACGTATAAAAAAGTGGTCAAATCCAGAAATGGTCTCCATTAAAACTGGTGCGTGTAAAATGTGGTCGAATCCAGAATAGGTCATATCTAGATGAAGTCACACAAAGAAATGGTCACTGACTGCCTGAAGGCATTTGACGACACACTTGATTATTGAACAATAACCAGCCCAGAGGGCTCTGATTAGGTAAGTGAGATTAATTGACACTGCAGAATTCTAAATGCTTTTAATAATAATGCACTGCTAGACGGTGTTACATCAGAAAACTATGTGTTATCCTGAAGAGACATATACTAATGAATTAAGTACCAATCTATGAAAATACCTACTTTAGTTTCGATTTTAAGGGAGCGATATATGACGCCATTTTGTAAAAAGGATAGGCATGGGATTCTATAACATAATACGGTGATAACAATAGAAAAATCTTGTAATTGATAGTTTAGGAGTAAAACGGTATACTCACTTAGACAACAGTACATCTGTTGTCTAAGTTTAGTATATACTTTTTTTTCTTTGCACAATTATTTCTGATATATGAAATAGTTTATTTTTCGTTTTTGAAACAAAGGAGATTTGCCTTGTTTCCCATACATGTATTCTTTTCGCAGCTTTTTTTAAAGATAACTGAGAAAAAAGGTTTTAACGTAACCCAATAAACGTCAATTCAATCTACGCCTTAAAAGAAAAGATAACAAATCTAAAGTCATAGAATTTGACGTAAGTAGGTATTTCCAAAACACAAACACCGAATTCGTCAACATTATAGCTATGCAGCTTAAACTCTTCCTAAGAGTGCACCTCAGCACATCGGAGCAATAGCTTTGGTGAGAAGAATGCGAGTGTACAAAGCCTTTATGTGGAGAGCCCAAACCATTTCATGTGTGCAGCCATTTGTAATGTATTACTTTGGCTGTTCTTGGTATTCCGTTTGGTGATTTGGAAGCGAAGTTTGTTAAGCGTCGCATTAAATATACTTACCAGAAATTCTAGTCTAATTAGTTCGTTATTTATATTATCAGATAAGACACGTATTTTTTCTTTAGTCAATTAAACAAAAAATGTCAAAGCTACAGCGCGTCACAGTTTGGGTGTGGGGGCTCGTGACGTCACAAAGTCGCTTAAAAGTGTCGCCCGGCGTGACGTCATGCAGAATTTTAACATAGCCAGTAGTAACATAATAGTAGTTTCGCGTGACGTCTTAATTTTTATTTAATTGACAAAAGAAAAAAATGGTACCTGCGTGTGCAATATCTTCTGATAATCTAACTGTCGGGCTTATGTATGGAAACTAACCTATTCTGCCTTTTGACAAGTCAGCGGTAGTGAAAAAAAAATGAAAAAACGTTTATTGCAGTACCTTTTTTACAAACATAAATTTGGATTTGGGAGCCTCCATTTAAGCAAAACATTTGCTTGTGTTAGTGGACTCCGCTCTTGCCAATGACATACATAAACTTAGTTTTAAAAGATACAAAGACAGGGGATTTTTATAAATACTATTTAACGGGTATTTATCGCGTTTAATTACCTTATTTTATTATTTTGGCGGCAACTCGAGTACGCCAGTCATCCCGTGACCACGGCAGTGTGTAAACCTGTCGAAACGTCGGGAAAATATTTACAGGGGATTTTTCTCAATTACACACTAGAATAAAGTAAAATTAAGAGTTATATAAAATAAACAAATCACCATTAAGTTAAATAATAATCATTCATCCATATTCTCATCCAGGTAGTGCACGAAAACTTTCCGTTTTGATACCGTGCAAACTCATATCTACTAAACAACTGTGGCTGGCTACACACACTTGTATACGATACTGCCAAACTATTCATTAGCTACCAAATAGGTACATTTCGTAAGTTATGCTGGTCAATGAATGCAGGCTAGCATTGCTTGCAGCCAATGTACACAGCCGTTTGTAAACTCCCGAAGCTAACTTCAGATCCTCGTAATCCTAACGATGGGGACTTGGGTTTTATTGAAAAATACAACTTAGGTAGTTATTCTGACCTAAGATTTAGACCTAAGTTTTTGCTATTTATATTACGAAACCTAACCTTAACAAAGGTATAATTGTATAATTGTATTGTATTTGTATAATTGACGGTAGATATGCAAAATTCAAATTACTTGTAAAGACAAATGTCACCTCAGTCTGCCTGTGACTATGGAAGCTGAAAAGCCTCCGAAACGTCAGGTTATAAACAAAATATAAAATATACGCGATCAATCCGGTAAAAACAGTGTTTTAAAAAAGAATAGTTTTTTTTCTTTTCATTTATTTATGTTTCACAATAAGTACTTATTTTATCTTAAAGCTAACTTAAACCCTAATTCGGTTTGACCTTAAACCTCTTAGTCTCTGTGATATACCTAATATAAATTAACTAGAATGTACCTACTAAGCTAGTATAGGTATTTACTTAATATTGAATCAGCAAACGCGCGAGTGAATGCGCGAAAGTGGGTTTGATTAATATTCGCAGACGTAAAGGTGTAAAAAACCCAATAACATTAAATTATCCATATTTAGTCTACTCACCTTAATTTTCTTTCCATTTTGAAAGAAATAAGTATACATTAAAATATCATCATCATCAGCCTATATCAGTCCACTGCTGGACATAGGCCTCCCCTAATGAGCGCCATAGCGCCCTGTCTTCAGCTTGCCGCATCCAGCATCTGCCAGCAGTCTTTCGCAAATGGTCCCACCTGGTTGGAGGGCGTCCTACACTACGTTTGCCGAGTCGCGGTCTCCACTCAAGAACACGTTTACCCCAGCGGTTGTCGGTTCTTCTCGCGATATGGCCAGCCCACTGCCACTTCAGCTTGCTAATCCTTTGAGCTATGTCGACAACCTTGGTTCTCTGTCGGATGTACTCGTTGCATTAAAATATAATATTATGTATATGCAAACAGCCGAACATAGAACATAGTTCTCCGGGTTCTCTAGTATCTCCGGGAGGTTCCCATTCCCACATTCGGCTTTTACGACATCCACACATTTAGTTCGAGCGGTCGATTCTTTCTCCGCGACTGCCACGGCTTTATAACCACCATCGCTATACTAAGTAACCACGATATTTCTATTGTTAAAAGTTACAACTTAGCACGGATCGAATGTTTATTGTCCATTGTAATAAAGTTTACAAAGCGGATTACAATCACTTTTACATCTAAAAACATTGAAATTACAGGTTTATACCTATTTTAGCCCTAAGGACCCTGTCTCATTAGGACACTATGGTTGCGCCACACCGGTCCCGCGAGCTCCGTGGCATCTTGAGCACCCAAGCGAGAAACACCAAAACAAACATCACCAACCAACTTAGTGGTGGTGTGAGGTAGATGCCAAATTAGCTCTAGACATAATATTAAAGGTTGCGCCACCAGCTCAGCGGGTGATTTGCTTGCAGGCAACGAATTTGGTTTTGCAACCAAGCTGATACCAGCTGAGATACACAGTCTGTTGGTGGCGCCACCATGTCCTAATGAGATAGAACCCTAAATGTAAACATGACATTATTACAATACAATACAATACAATAACACTTCTAAGAAATTAATAAATCCCAAAAATTTACGATCCCGACGGGATTCGAACCCGCACCTTCCCCTTCAGCGCAGGGGTGCTCTTTTTCCAACTAAGCTACGTGATCTTATCTAGTCGGCCCGAAAATCTTTGGGAGTTCTTTCGGCACTTACTCCCAAAGATTTTCGGGCCGACTAGATAAGATCACGTAGCTTAGTTGGAAAAAGAGCACCCCTGCGCTGAAGGGGAAGGTGCGGGTTCGAATCCCGTCGGGATCGTAAATTTTTGGGATTTATTAATTTCTTAGAAATTACCCAGAGTATAATAAATAAAAACCTTAGAAACAATAACACTTTATTGCACACCAAATTAAAAAGATACATAAGACAGGAAAGAACTTAAAATACAGATTTCGTTGTACAATGTACAATATTATTAGTGTTGCAAACATAGATAAATCAATTTCCCTAAAAATTGGTAAATATGTATTGTAAGTTACAAAATAAATACTAGGTATGTATTGTGAGTTTATGCTAAAAAAATAAAGAATCCTTTAAATCAAACATTTTCAGTTAGTTTCCCTTATAAAAGCTGTAAAACCATGCTGTTGCCTATGTATTGGACATAATGTAGGTCTCACCTCATGAGCGCCGTAGCGCGTCTTCATCTTTACTATACGGGGTGGATAACCAACCCGTATCCATCCAGCGTTGTTTAGCCCCATCTTTAAGTAAACAGAGTAGCTAGTACGAGTTTGCACAGTACCAAAACGGAAAAGGTTCCGTTGACTACCGCTGACTTCTCAAAGTTGTCAAGACCACCTTGACAACTTTGAGAAGTCAGCGTAATAATAAGCTAAACGTAATAATGACTCAAATTATTCGAAAAATATCATCGATTCGTATGAAAATATGGGATCATGTCATAATATGAATTGTAGTTCCTCTCAGTATCCGGTAAGGATACTGCAAGACGCTAAAAGTATGGCAGGAAACGTAAACTTTTATAGTAAAGTCATAACCGTTAATTTGAGTTTTCCAGATCGCAGATCACAAAATATTGAAAAACTCAGAACAACACAAACTATATTATTAATGACTAAGGGTCAGCACATATCGAGACGCGACGCGAGGCATCTCGAGACGCAGCACGACGCTGCAGTTATAGTATTATGACAATAAAATTTGTATCAATTTCAATTCAATTTCAATTTATTTATTTAATTAGAACGGTCCTACAGAACCACTTACACTAACTAATTTTAAGTAATATTAAGTTATATTTTGAATCACTATCATAAAAAGTGCATGCAGCATCGCGTCGCGAGAACCATGATAGTTTGAAAAGTTTAAAACTGTTATAGTTTTTGTGAACTATGAACTTATGCTAGGGCCTCAGTTCGATGTGCAAGCTACACCCGTCCTACCCCTTTCAGCGGAACTTAATTAATGCTTAATTAAAAATTGTACCTCGCGATAGCGATAGCCTAATGGAATAGGTAAGTGAGTTGGGGCGTTAGAAAATTTATTTAAAGACTTGAAAGTTTTGCTTTTTAAATTAATCTGGATAACGAAGACTTACTGTTTATTTCTTTTGGGATGCGAAGGATTTCTGCAACGTAGGAGAGTGTTTGCTTTTATTTTTTACTCGAGAATGGAGGGTTATTCTCTTGCGTTTACATGAATTTACTAACAACATTGCTTGATCTAAGTTACAAAGAGATTAAGTTTGTAAGTTAGTTACTAATAGGGTAGGTAGGTCTCTCGAATAACTAAATAAATCATATCAAATTGCTTTATTTTAATTAAAAAAAAATTAGGTATTTAACTGAAAACTGAGCGCAAGTGATGGAACACTGGTAAAACTGCTTATCGTATTCGGTAAGATGTTCACGACCCGTCTTAGCTCTTACAAGGCTTCACTAAATGAGATCAGTCGGCATGCCTGTTATATTACAGTTTATTACACGTGATAACTTCTAATTAGCCTTCAGTACCTCATCATAATAATCATTAGCCTATATTTGTCCACTGCTGGACATAAGGCCTCCCCTAATGGCAGAGGGACTATCATCTCCACTCTGGAGATACTTTGTGGTGAAGAAAATAATGAAGAAAAATATTTCCTGCATTGATTATCTTCGGCTCAGTTGGTCTCATCACAGTTCTGTATTGGTTTATTGTCTATTATCTTCTATTCTCTAATTGTGTGTGTATTTAAATTGTGTTTTTATTGTATTTTTGTCGTAAACCTATGGACTAAGTGTTGTCTGAAATATTTTTTTTCATTTATTATTTTTATTTATTTAATGAGCGCCACAGCTATACAGCACCCTGTCTTCAGCCTGTCTTCAGTACCTACCTACCTGTAACCTACTAAACCTGTAAACTTATATAGTTCTCTTTGGGTTAAACAGAGTTGCACAATTTTTTTATTTTATAACAACTCGACCAGAGAATTATGGACTTTATAAAACTCGATAGGCCAGAGTGCATAGAATGAAATAGTGTTTATATTCATTACGATTGTACGCGGGCTATCTACGAACCTTATTTGTGTTGGAAGAACAACGTTTCATCCATCGTTGGTGTTCTTCCAACAAAAATAAGGTTCGTAGTTAACCAGCTTACAGAAAGAGAGAAATTTTAAAGGTTGCCTGGATGTGATCGCTTCTAAGCGATGTGTAATGTAATGTTTTCTTGTGTAAGTACAATAAAGAATATTTGTATTATATTGCTCCATCTTACATCCGTAATGAATTCATTTTTATAGTTGAAGTGACAGTTTTTTATAGTAAGTGTTTTTAGAATATTCTCCTTGGTTGGTCCGTTTGTTCGTTCTTTTGGATGTCTCTTTGCAGACCAGTTTTTCTTTGTTATCAGTAACAACATGATACCATCATGGTCACATCATATAGCTTTCAGCTCTCATCACTACGTGCCACGTTTTCGCATGCATCACACATCTAAAGCATAAAAAAATTGCTCTTACCAGCGAAATGTGTGAAGTCACAAAAACATCCAGAATCTTTATGAGTGGCATAAAAGGAGTTTTATTTTAACAACCTTGTTTACAGTTTTAAAATCTGTTTTATTCTTAGATAAGCATGCTAGCCCGACTCGGTAAAAAAGTGAGAAAAACCAGGTGTACGATTTGCTAGTTGTTTTTTTTTAGTTTTATGAAACGAATCACTTTTAATAGGATACTTAAACATCCACAAAAATTTTAGAGGTATTCCTCGTAGTGCACCCACATTAAGCGTACCAAAGTCCTTCCACATAGCGAACCCGTTTTAAGTTTAGATGATAAGTTTAAACACACATACACATACACGGCTTCACACAGTCTAACTAACACACATTTAGGTCTGTCTGTACTTTGTTTTATAATTTTTCTGTTGTTACTCTTAGTGTGTTTTGATTTTCACAAATTTCTACCTAAATTGTACCTAAAATTTCCTGTAATGCTGGTAACATAGTTAGAAAACCCGATTAGTTTCAAGATCCAACTGTACCCTATTGTATGTAATCCGTGGAGTGGGGGCCCTGGAGACTTGTATTTACAGGTTCTTTATGAAATATACAATACACAATACAGGTTCAATATCGTTCTACCACTGTCCATATAATAACTTAATTTTAAGTAACCTATTGTGAAGAGGAAATAAAGAATTATTATTATTATTAAAAATAAAAGTGGATGGTAATTGCGCCTTTTTTGTGGATACCAAGCGAGAAGTGAGAGACAGCTTCCAAAAAGGATAAGAAAAATGGATGGCTGATGAGTAAACGTTTCATTAAAATCTATAGAAAATACACTATCATCGTTATTCTCTTTCCTTTATCCTCTTGGAAGGGTCGGCACTCGGCACGGCACAACAGGTTTTCTCCTTTCATTCGACGACCTCTGTGGCGCGGTGGGCGAAGGTCCGCCTGCGACGCAGGAGGTTGCGGGTTCGATTCCCGCCTTGGGACAAATATTCTGCAGGTATTTGTTCCAGGTGTTCTGGTCGTTTTCTATGTATAATAAAAATACTATATATGTAATGTATTATAAAGTATAATCAGTTATCAAGTATCCATAACACAAGCTCTGCTTAGCTTGGGGCTAGATAATCCTGTGTGAATTGTCAGAACGAGTTCAGACACCCGACAGTATTCCGGATGCAGAAAACGATTGTTTCCAGTACTGAAATATCTAACAAAGAATCAACCTTTGTCAACCTAAAATATTTATTCAGTCTCGTCAACCGAAAACACTAGGTATGTCTTCGTCATTACGTAAAACGAAAACAAACTATTCAGTCACGAACTTTTATATGCATCTTATGTGACGTTCGTTAAAACTATCGAGTCAAAAACTATTCGATATATAATATCGATACTAGTAAATTACTAAAGCTAGAACCACACTACTATGGTGTGGTGTAGCGCGTAGTGTGGTGTAGCGCGTTAGTAGCATACATTTAGAATGTTTAGAAACACTTGTTGTTTTGAGTTGCTATAATAATTTGTGTCTATAAACTAAGTACTAAAGGTTTGAAACCTGATATGCTTCTGACGCACCCCAATAAAGCACACCACAATAGTGTGGTTCTAGCTTAACACACTAATGTTGTTGGTACTTAGACGTGGAGTAGTACTGTCCACTCCAATTCAAATGATTGTAATTTCACTGAGCAAAAGTCTTTAAGCTCTCGTAGTTTGACAAGTACCTACCTACAGTGCCATTGTACTCGTTTTCACATTAACAGATACGGGGAAGCGTATTTCCTACGTACTTAAAAGAGATGTCCTAAAAATGTCTAATCGATATCGATGTTTCTAATGACCGTTATATAATTTTCCCATCGATAAAGGTGTTTTTGGACCTGCAAAGCGACGCATAAGTTTTTGATACCTATTAAATTAGGTACCTTCTGTAAACTTAATACAGTAAGTAGGTAAATGCGTCGTCAAACTGAATCAGAAAATGATTAAGACGTATTAGTCAATCGAAGAAAACTAAACATCTTCTAAGATTAAACTTACCAGCTTAGCTCAGTTTAGCGGTTCGTATTATATTAGTTCAGACTTTGATATGGGTTCTCGAAACCGAAAAAAAAACATATGATATTGTAATGATCATTAATACTACAAATTTAATTTAGTTCAATTTTTATTCATGATCCTATTGTTGATAAAAATAATCAGGAATAAAAGGTAATTCATTTTGTATAATTTTTTATGTTGTCGAGACAGAGGCTTTTTATTTTTATATATCTACATATTTTATTATTGATTTGGATCAGTTAACCTACCTTTAAATTTAAGGAATTTATTTATTTGTTTAGGTACCTACCGATACAAGATACCGATGCTAGATACCACAAAAAAAATACAACTAAGTAAAGTTGTAATTTTCTTTGCCAATAAACTCGTCAACTAAAACCTAACCTGGCCAAAGTGACAGTAAATTAAGGATTATTAACAAGATTCTGGCTTTTACGAGAACAAAAATATCGACAAGTAATAAAACTAACCGACATTACCCCATCCCTAAGCACAGTACACAACATCTTTGAATACGTAATGCGGAGGACATGTCTAATGCAATTTCAGCGGCGATATTCTGTTAAGCTTCCGGGCGCATGCTTTAACACAGTTTACGTTCCATCGATACTGGAGTTAGTCATCCCATCACTAAACTACGTAAACCAATAACCCCGATTTATATTGTCAACTTTCCGATGCTGTTCCTAGAAATCGACGAGATCAACACAAAGTCTGCATGCCGAACTCAAAGACTGCCTTGATGCGCAAGGGTATCTTCTGCATGGCTCCTTCTATTTATAATAAACTCCCAAAATCAGTTAGAGAATTACCACTCACACTGTTTCGGAGAAAGTTAAAAGCCACTTTGGAAGGTAAATGCTACTATAAATTAAATGATTTCATGACGGACAAAATTTTTTAGATGTAAGTAAATAACTTAATTTCTGGTTTTGTTTTATTTTATTTCAATTTTTATTATTTATCAGTTTTTTATTCAGTTTTCATAACAACTTTTCTAATTTGATTTATATATTGTATTAACATTTGAATTAATTGACAATTTGTACAAAGATTTTGCACGCCGCAACGGTAGAAATACACTGTGTCTTTACTAAACATACACCACCTATGTACCTTATTTACATGTATTTGATGCAATAAATTTTACTTTACTTTACTTTACAAGTACCTATAGATTAGAAAGTGATAGCTTTGGACTTGGTTTTTACGAACGACATGGGGAATACGGAGTGGTCCGTCTTTAAAGTAAAAGGTTCTCAGTAGAAAAACGTGCGCAACGATCGAAAAAATAAACCTAGGTACATTGAAACACTGTCGAACTGTAATTCAAAACAATTACAATTAAATAACATGAAAACATAAAACTCGTCAAACCTAAATATAAGCTTGTCCGAATTTTCACAAATCCTGTCTTTCCATACTCGCTGTAACAGTGTGTCAAATATTTTCAATTCTAATTTATCAATGTCGAAACGAATGTGTTGCTTGGAATAAATATGATAAAGAGGCAAGTTTACAACTGCAAAAGTCTCTGAAATACCGTTTCACTTGGAGTTATTTTGGGAAACGGCTCTCAAGTGGCAACTAGATAAAAAAAATACCTACGCGAGGTAACAGCGCACCCAACATAGAACCTAAATCTAATAGGAGGTAGACTAGTTTTAGCACTACATTATGCAGTAGTAGATAAGCCTTTCTTGGGCCTTCTTCAAGGGCCTTGATGATTCGGTCGGACTCAAAAATTTTCCCCGCGTCAATCGCATACCCCCGCTACGTTTTAGCGGGGAAACGGCGGGCTTTCATAATACAGGCTTTAATATAGTATAACTGCTAAATTAGCAGGGGTATGCGGTTGGCGCGGGGTAAATTTTTGAATCCGACCGAATCCTCAAGGCCCTTGGCCTATACAAGCGCCTTAAAATGGATCTTTATTAAGTAAGTATCTCCAATATCAATAAAATAAACTTTATCTATATCATGACTTTAGTCAAACTTATACTTATTGTTTGACTTAAGTCATACTTTTTTAAATAAACCTTTGTTAAACCCCGTATTATGTCATAGATCTATGCTTGAGTAACACTTTTGTATGGGATAAGCGTTACTCAAGCGTAGGTCTATGATTCCGAAATATCGAACTTAAACCCGTATTATGAAAGCTTCATAATACGGGCTTAAGTTCGATATTTCGAAGAGGTTTGTTAAATAGCTACTCTTTTATAAATTTTCAGCAGTATGAACTTTTGTAAGCATCAATTAGCTTTCGCTTTAAACTTATTTTTATTCCCTTCAAGCTCAGCTACCTGATTGTTTTCCCAATTTGCTTGTTCAAACAAAGCCCAATTAAAATTCATAGGAAAAATCGTGGTGAAACCTGATACCAATTAAAAAGTAGTAAAAATTTATAGGAATATTCTGATAGAAACTAGACCGCTATAATCAACGTTTTGTAACACAAACAATCTTTCTACCTAAGGTGGTTCGACGTGTGGGTTGGCGCGATTTTCAATTCTTTTGAGATTTTAATTTTTTCTGCGTTCCACAGCAATAGTGATTGCGGAGGAGTGATTTGCCACAAATCGTAAACCATTTTCTATGAACGCATGATAAAACCAATTGTTTATTTGACTACATTAAAAATAAGTTCCAAATTGTTTTCATCCTAGTCACTGACAACGTAACAAAGCGTAATCGGGTGATTTTTATTAAAAATATGCCTATTTTAGATTAAAAAACGGGATTCAAATTACACATTTTTTTATATATGATCACGTGACCTAAATCGCTCTGCGTTTGGTTGGTTCGCTGGTGACGTTACACTATCACAGATTACAGTGTTAATGAGCTCTTCTTGTTATGTGGGGTGTGACGTGTGACGTCATTCCTCAGAGCATGGGAGCCATGACAGAGATTATCGTTTTGACGCGCCATTATTTTATTCAAATATGAGATTTTGTGCTAAAAATCAACATTTTCCAAACTCACTCTTTCCCACCTGAAGGGGTTCCATTAATTTAGTGAACAGCCTACCACTCGTCGGTAGGCGAGGTTTAAATGTATGCTATCTCACCTGACATACATAGATATGTAGTAAACGATAACGTGTTTTGTCAATTCGTCTGATTCAGTGCCGACAAAATGTGTGAGGATTCTTAACTTTTAAGGTGCTTCTAGATTATGTAGCAAAAAATGGTATAAAACATAATTAGCCAACATGTTCATGTATAATTTTGACGTGTTGTAATTTAATATTTCAATGCTATGCTCGGAGTTTCTCTGAAGGATAGGATTCGTAACGAATACATCCGACAGAGAACTAAGGTTGTCGACATAGCTCAAAGGATTAGCAAGCTGAAGTGGCAGTGGACTGGCCATATCGCGAGAAGAACCGACAACCGCTGGGGTAAACGTGTTCTTGAGTGGAGACCGCGACTCGGCAAACGTAGTGTAGGACGCCCTCCGACCAGGTGGGATGATGATTTGCGAAAGACTGCTTGTAGATGCTGGATGCGGCAAGCTGAACACAGGGTGCGATGGCGCTCATTAGGGGAGGGCTATGTCCAGCTGTGGACTGATATAGGCTGATGATGATGATTTCAATGCTGTGGACGTGTATCAAAAATTGAAGACATGAATATTTTTTATGTTAGGTTTCTTAGGCCCGTTCAATTCGCAAATCAAGTTTTCAAGACTGGCTCAACTAATGAATGAAAATAAAGTTTTCAGACTAGGCTGAACGTACATTACGTTCAGCCTAGTGTGTTATTAGGTAATTTCTCACTTTGTAGCCTTAGGTAACACATTAGATACATTTCAATCGATAACTCTATACCTACTAAACTTAACCACTTTCCTTTCATTTATTGACCCACTTAAAAACTCTATTCAATAAAAGCTCTTTTTCTATCAAACCGAATCAACTTCCCTCATAAACAACCTTAGAAAAAGAACTATCGCGCTCACCTAAAATAACCCTTATTGCTCAATGAAAATACGAACCAAAAATATTACGTAACCTCCTTGCACTTAGGGAGCTTCGTACAGCAAAAGTTGTGCCACTCTCAATTAATAACTTTAAAACTTATTTTTATAAAAGTTTCAAGAATAAGGCTTCTTGTTTTGAAATAGAATGCAAAGAAATCGCTAAATGAGTTGAAGATTGTTTTGATAGAACTGTTTTGTTTCGAGAAAACTTGATTGTTTTAAACAAGGTTGTTAATAAAATAAAGGTTTGTTATGATTTATAGAAACACGAGTTTTTAATTTGTGAAAGGGTATCCTACAAAATGAAATACAATAGGTGCCGAAGTTTCTTACATTCCAACAAACAACCTTTGTTTATTAGGATATACCTAGTACCAATGTTTTAGCTTAGATATATTTAATGTTAGAAATTAGTCACACTTTGATTTTTATACCTGTCATTATTTTTACTAAGTGAACAACAGGGGTGGATTTTTGACCGATATAAATGGAAATTTCATCGTAGAATTTGCACCACCCCAACTCTTCGTGAGTGTCGTAAGAAGCGACTAAAAGACTAACACCGGGGAGCGGGCAGCAGCGCATCTTGCAGAATAGATCTACCACCGAACTGCATTCCCCAACCCGCAAGTCCAGCGTGGGGATTATGGAAATTACCCCCCATGAGATAAAAGCCAATAAGGCTATTATCAAGGGGAGGCCTGCGTCCAGCAATGGGCCATTAGAGGATGTTGAGGTTAAGGTTGAAATGGAAATTTCATCACAAGGGTTTCTTCCACTTCCTCTCAAAAACGGTCTTTCCTAATGTCTACCGTAACTGCACTTCTATGCCATTGTGCCAATGTAACTTTAGTCTTTGAACAGGTTTGAATAACTGTAATTGTTTCCCCTGTAGGTGGCGCTAAACGACGCTAGATCTGTTATAGGTCCCAAAGATTTTCGACGAAACCGACTAGGATTTCGTGGCATAGTTGATTAGAGCATAACCGTAATGAGGGTGGGGCGCGGGTTAGATTCCTGCCGAAATCGAAATTTTTTGAGAATTTATGTAATTTCTATGCCAATTTCCACAACTGCAGTTGTGTTTTATTGAAGTGACAGCACTCTTTCATCAACCAGCGTCTCAAAATGGTATATTAGGGTACATTTACACTGGTCTTTATCGAGCAGTCATTTGGTGGGCCGTTTCGTTTTACGAGTAACCGAATGGGTCCTCACTCAAGATGCCGGTTCTTAGCTTATTTTCCAAGGTACTTACCTACGTACCTATCTGTAGGTTTATTGCTAACCAGTTTAAACCCCTGACTTCTTTTATTATAGTGTTTAAAAGCTTTTTAACACGGGGGCCAAGGGAAGACCCTGTTTAATATCGGTAGCTAGATTTGAAAAGTGTGAAAAAATAGCATGTTATTTAAACTGTAGTATAAAGAAGTGATGCTGGACAATTCACATTATCATCAGCATTATCTAGCCCCAAGCTGAGCAGAGCTTGTGTTATAGGTACTAGATAACTGATATACGTAATATGTAATACAATACATAGATAGATATTTTTTATCATACATAGAAAACGACCAGAACACTCGGAACAAATATTTGCAGATTGTACAAACATTTGTCTCAAGGCGGGAATCGAATCCGCAACCTCCTGTGCCGCAGAGGTCATGTACTGTTTATTTTAACATCATGATATCCCATTGACATCTAAAGTAGATAGGGGTTTTTGGAAAATGCCTAATTCAATGCTTTTCGAATACAGGCTTTGTTAAGCGATTTCTGTCGTTGACTGTACTGTACCTATAGTAAGCAAATAGGTTAGCATACAAAGTCACTTTATGCTTCCACGACGCGACGCACAGCTTGCTGAAAGTTGAAAGTAAGTGACACAATCTGTTACAGTTCCACGAATTTACTGTGGCACCACTTTAAAATATTTATCTTATGAATACATATTTTAATCGTCTTTTTTTTTTGTTTCGGCTATCGGTTGATTTTTTCTAGATTCTCATATCCTTAAACAAAAAAGTTCTATTTGAAATGAGATGCTCAACCGGAAAATTACTAAAATACAAGTTGCTTCCCGCGACTTTGCATGCGTATTTAAGAAAAAGTAGCGAATAAATATAATAATGTAATGTATGTGCAATGTGTAATTTTATTCCAGGGGGGTGAGTCTATTTGATGTTAGTAACGAAACGTGATCGTGACGTCTCCTTTTTCTATAGGATTTGGTAGAGCGCCTCTATCGTCAGCATCACTTATGTTAGTACACTGCTGGACATAAGTCTCCCCTAATGACCGCCATAGCGCCCTGTTTTCAGCTTGATACATCCAGAATCTACCTGCAGTCTTTCGTAGGTCTTCATGCCACCTGGCCGGAGGGCGTTCTACACTACGTTTACCGAGTCTTGGTCTCCACTCAAGAACACGTTTACCCCAGCGGTGGTCGGTTTTTCTCAAGTTATGGCCAGCCCACTGCTACTTCAGTTTGCTAATCCTTTGAGCTATGTCGATAACTTTGGTTCTCTGTCGGATGTATTCGTTGCGAATCCTATCCTTCAGAGAACTCCGAGCATAGTGTTCGTCGCGAGATATGGCCTTGGCCGGCCCACTGCCACTTCAGCTTGGTAATCCTTTTTTGGGAACTGATTTAATTTCTTAAAATAATATAAGTGATATACCGACGAACACATCTGAATTGACCTGCAGGGCAAAAACCATAGAAATCTGACTCTATCGTCATGTATGCCAGAGCAACACCCCTGTACTATAACTACATCTTGAATGCAACTGATGTAAGCGCGATCGTCTGCACATTGAAAATGTAGTCTGCTTTAATGGCACCGCCACCTACCGGGGCCTAGTGGAACTACACACGGACACGTAGAAAACAAAGCTTTCTTAGCATTTATTTATTTAACACCTCGACTATATCTGTAACGATTCGGTTGATACAATTTTAAAATTAATAGTAATTTTTATTACACGGGACCAAACCACCGCATTATTATACCTAAGAGTTTGTTATAATAACGAGCGCTGCGAGGCAGGATGACAAGACCGAGATACCTACCTACGCATTCTACCGTGTAAAAAGAATCACTTTTCAACATCCAAAAATCACCAAAAAGAAGCTTATAGTTCCATTTTTTTAAATTGAAATAGAAAAAATACTTTTGCCCTTTGCTAGTTTCACACCCGGTAAGCTACGCTATACACTTTTTAAGCAAGAGATGTGAAAATTAATTTGACAACACAAAAAATGTTCCATTATTTTTGTGGTATCCGAAGCAACACCTGTTCTTTCTAAATTTTTTATGGAAGATATGCTTTTTTCAAATTTTGAATTTCTTTTGGAATAAAAAATAATTGAATGTACAATTAATATATTCGTGTGATTTGTCATCACGTGAAAAAACTTAGTGAGAGTAGATAGGTAGCACGACGTTATTATTACCTGAGATACCTACTACTGCCTTCCGTGGAGGTGATCCCTTAGGGTAAACCTAAATGGCAATATAAAAAAGCTCTTGATAAAGAAACAAGATAATTGCCAGATTGAGTAAGAAACTCTCGTTTACAATGTTTTATTTTACCACCTTGTGCTATAAAACTCTCGTAAATTTCCCCCGAAAATCTAAGATAACCTAAAGATTTAACGTATATACAATCTCATGGAAAGATCTCATTTCCATTTTACAAAACGGTCGTTGTAGCATTTTATCAGCATCCTGCAGTAAGTGGAAGTGTGGGCACAGTAGGTACAGCTTTATGACAGTAGGATAATTTCTACCTGCTGCACTTACAAGTCTTACAACCGAATAAAGACGTCTTTCAAAAACAAAGTAATTTTTTTTTAACTTAGCCTATTTTTATAAATGCCGTGAAAATCTATAAATTAAAACCACTAAGTCGCTTGCTAAACTAATTTTTTTCACCAGTAAGTGTGGGTGAAAGAAATAGTTTAAGCAAGTGACTTGGTGGTTATAACTAAACAACAACAAAAATTACAGCAACCACAAAATTACTATAGGTTAGATTGAAAATGACAGCGGAGATGAAATTTTCTACAGCAATATCTATAGCTCTGAAGTAAGCAGTTCTTATGGTATGGATACCAGATAACTATCAAACTTCTTACTGAAGTATATGCACCAAAGACGACGACATGCCCGGCAGATGGATGCGACATTAAGGCCCGTATTATGAAAGCTTGCTCAGTCATCGATCTATGCTTGAGTGACGATTATGCCATAGAAAAGCGTTACTCAAGTATCGCTTGATAGCTGAGGAAGCTTTCATAATACGGGCCTAAGTGTTATTTTTGGCAGCCGACAGTGTTTTGTCAACTTGTCGGTGGCCCGCCGTCCTCGGTGTGTAGACTCCACTACACATACAAATTATACACAGAAAACATTCGAACGCGAAACAAATTTCAGAAGATCGTAGAAACAAAAAAATTGCGGTATTCAGTAAGATGGACTGGGCATTATTATGTTTTATACAAGCATCGGAAATCAGTGTGGTAGACAGTCAGGCACGCAAGCGCAGTGACATCGCTGTCCGCTGCTTGGCTTGGCAGCCGCACACAGGCGATCCACTAATCACGTGCGAGCAGTGATTCCACTGCCCTTGAGTTTAGCTACAGGCTGCTTCTACTCTACATGAAGTAGTGCTACTGTTTAAGAAGGTGTACACTGTGCTAAGAGGTAGGGCTCAGATGGAATTTAAATTCACGCTTCGCGGCAGCCTGATGCCTGTAAGCCCCACTTGCGAATATGAAGCCTATTTTTACGCATTTACAGCTTTCAGAGTCTGAAAATTGGGTTTGATATCTTAGGTCTTACCCGAAATCATTCGATAGTTTCCGAACATGGCATAGTTTTCATATAAATCGATGAATTGGTACCTATATTCAAGGCAAACTGGATGTATAATGTTTGTAAACAAACCGACCTTAATTAACCTAAAATTCACTCTATTGCCGCGTTTTTTACGCAATTTAAATGTTCATTTCCTATCCTACTTCAATAAATAATGCTGACAAATTATACCTGAAACTTAACGCTCGGCAAGTGAGTTTTCGTTTTTTGGTTTGTTTACAAACATTTCACAACGTCTTTGGTTAGGGTATAGAGCGGCATACTGTTGTTATGTATTAATGATACCAGATAACTGTTAAACTAATTCATGGAGTCTACCAAAGTAGGCAACACAGAACGGCGGCGGTTGGCATAGTTTTTATGAAAATCGGAAATTGAGCTCAAGTGCAGTTAATTGTAACTAACCCTTGAAACGGTAAAATCATAGTTCATCCAATTCTATCCATAGTTTTGTCGATGAAGTAGTACATAGGTGGTTTTCTATAACAACGTCGGTTCTTAGATACATATTCAAATTTTATATAGTGTAATGTTAGTCATAATAGTAATTTATTAGTAATAATCATTACAGGTCAAACAAGTTGGTAGAGAGGTAAAACTTAATCTTAAAACATTGTACTTGTAATAAAATATTGGATAAAATTTACGAAATACTTTACATTGATAAAAAACAAAACAAAGCCAACAAATTCATTACGGATGTAAGCGGGTTAACTAAGAACCTTATTTGTGTTGGAACACAAATAAGGTTCGATTGTGTTCTTCCAACACAAATAAGGTTCGTAGTTAACCCGCTTACATCCGTAATGAATTCGTCAAACTACGATAGTTTTTATAGTAAAAAAGCATACAAAGCTAGTAAATATAGGAGTAGATTGAACCACTTAGAATAATGTTGCAGTCCTAGCAGGATGCAAGCTTGATACCACAAGTTATTTTAAAAAATCTCCTTTATAAAACATATTTCGCAATAAATGTATCTCGAATCTATGTTTTGGTGCCGTAAGTGGAATACTTACTTCACTCCACTCAGATGAAAGTTATATAGGCTTACGAGTTTATTTAAAATTGCATTTTTCAACCACTTTTCAAAATGATCTGTCTACTTTGTTCTTTCACATCTGTGCTTTAACTACATAAGAGGTAGAGTAATTTATAGTCAGTATTCCCAGTTCCCTTTTTAATGTTTTTACATTTAGCATTATTGGCTTATCAATATAATATAGCTACTCGTACCTATTTAGGTACGAGTCCTTGTGCCGAATCTCGTAACAACAGAAGTGCTTATGCCTACTCATGTGTTTGGGATATACACACAAAAATTTAACCTATAAAGCCACGAAAATCATTCTGAGAGGATCGCTAAGGCAGCCAAAGTAATTGAGTTATAGAATTCGATGTGTAAAATTGTATGGAACGTCACACGTTTGCCTTTTTTCATTTGATTCAATTTGATTCCATAGGCTAAGGGAGCCTTGGCGTGTTCGAAAAGGTATGTACAGTGCGAAATTCTCCTAGCTGTGAGCTTTGTGGAGTTGTTGAAAATGTGCATCATCTTCTGACTGAGTGTGTACGGAGCCAGTGTTTAAGATTACGTTTGGAAACGCACTTTATCTTTAATTTGTTTAAATATTGGCATTTTTCAAGGCATCTTAGGCGCTTCGCTCTGCGCCAGGATTGTTTATAAAATGGTCAATGGTATTTTATAATATTAGCTACTGAACAATTGAATGTACTAACTGGGCTCACGTAGTCAGTGTTTGGCGGTATAAGATTATAAAAATAAAGCGAAATTGCAAATTCGGAAAATCGAACCACCTTATTCTCTGGAAATTATCTGCGCCGCTATGCAAACCGAACCCATAAAGCTAAAGCTATATAAAAACAGTCAGTTGGTTATATAAACCTATAACTATAACGCAGTGTGTACACAATGCACTAAAACCAAACTGCCTCAATCCTTGTCTACGGCAAATTGAAAGTGCCAGTTCTATTTACAATGCTCGCCGATCCTTACGACCGTATGTCCCCGATAACAAATTGTCCCAACCCGCATTTATTGGCAGAATCATCCCCCGTATTCTAAGCCTTAACGTGCATCAATAAAGACGGTTTTAGATTGTATTGTGAGATTAAATTTGTATTTACCTTACCTGTTCTGTTCAGGAAGAAATGGAAACGTTGCTTTGT
Organism: Eupithecia exiguata; assembly: GCA_947086465.1. Classification (NCBI taxonomy): domain Eukaryota; kingdom Metazoa; phylum Arthropoda; class Insecta; order Lepidoptera; family Geometridae; genus Eupithecia; species Eupithecia exiguata. Next base: position 6,303,427 of record OX352246.1, read on the forward strand.
TTGTATTTTCAGTTTAAAGTCAACGATTTGATCGATGATATTTGATTTAATAAATGGTTGAAGCTTTGGAGGTATTGGACCGTCTTGCTTAGCTTTATTGCCAAGAATCTGTTTTGAATAAGAATAGGAATTAATAGATTTTAATTAAATAATTTATATATCCAAAGGCCGATACTTCAGGGACCCCCGTCCCTGAAGTTTGGACCAATTCGGGATCTTTCTCCATACTATAGCTAAAGAATTATCACAATCGGCTCGTAATAAACGGAGAAATCAACGAACATACATAAAAAAACTTACAGCCGATTATAGACTCCTTGAAGTCAGTAAAAATGATAACCACGAAATAATCAAAACACTTGACGAATCAATACCTACGTACCTAATCATTTTTCCGGTAAATTTTCGTCGACAGCCGAGGGAAGAACATAAATAAAGAAAACAAGATAAAACCACTTTGTGTGAGCTGAGATGATATTACGAAGAATTTCGGTCAAAATATGCTTTGTGTTTATTTTACGATGAACAGGATAAGGCTGCTGGTACACCAAGAGATTTTAATACACGTTGGTAGGTAAAAAAAAATACAATTTAATCATCATTATCAGTTTATATATATATGAGCGCCACAGCGACTAGCCGCATCCAGCAACTGCCTGCAGTTGTTTGCCGGACATCATTCCGCCTAGCCGGTAGGGTACACTACGATTGTCAAGTCGCAGTCTTCACTTAAGAACGCTTTTGTTCAGTAATTGTCAGTTCTTTGCGAGATATGGCTGGCACAAGAGTTATTGAAGGGGCTTAGTATTTATACTCCTTTGGGGAATTAAAAACATCCGAAATATTAAAAGGCCCACTCGTTAATGCTTTTTTGTGCAGTTTTTATTTCTTTTGTATCTTAGTGCTTTCCAAAGAGCAGATCTGCTCTGTGGCGTTTTCGATTTGATTTTTTCTGGAATAAAATAAAACTTGTAGGTGTTTTTTTCGGTATTCCATTAGTCTGCCAGTGCAGGATAAAAAGCAGCTTATGTTTTATTCCAATGTATGTAAAATTGAAGCTTTTATGGAGAAGGCGTATGTAAAATTTCAGCCCGAACAGTTTAGTAGTTTTGGCGTAAGAGTAACAAACATCCATCCAAACATCCCTAAAGCCATATTAAATTCTTGTTCAGATAACAAAGTTGTTTGACAATGCCCTAAGGTGGAAAAATATTTCTTGATACGCTCAAGTGTGAGCTTCTAGACACTTTGTGGATATTTTTCGTACGTTCAATTTAATATTTTCGAAGGAAATGTAAGTTATAAGCTAGCTCAGGGTGAGCTGCTCTTACCAGATAAGATGGAAAGGGAAGTAAGATAATCATTATTAAAAAGTTAAAAATACCAAACGTACCATAGTTACTTGAGCCACAGCAATCATGAAGAGCGAAGCCAAATACTTAGCTGAGTAAGGTCTTTTGTTATAGTGCTTACCCGCACTTTGGGTATCTCTAAGAAATGAAATAAGTTCCCAATAATTTTCGATTTCGGCGGGACTCGGGAATGAATAATTTTTATGTTTTGGTTTCTTAGGCGCGTTCAATTAAATAATATAAATTACGTCCAGTCTAATGTCTTTGTAGGTAATTTCTCATTTTGTAGCCTGAGGCCAACACATTAGATACATTTCGATCGATAAATCTATACCTACTTAACTAAACCACTTTCCTTTCTTTCATTTACTGACCCACTTAAAAAGTCTACCCGCGCTCCACCCTCAGTACGGGTGTGCTCTAACCAACTAAGCCACGAAACCTTAGTCGGTTCAACAGAAAATCTTTGGGACCTCTTACGTAAAGTACTATTTTTTTCTTCCAGTTGACTTCGTCCCAGTCTCAACGATGGACGTGGAAGCAGTGGTGGGGCGGCGAGCCAGCCTGCCATGCGATATTGAACCTGATTCCCATGAGGATAGGGTCTACATGGTGCTGTGGTTCCGACATGCTGGGGGAAAGCCGCTGTACAGGTCAGTCGTAGATGTTTTATTAAATTTTTATTATCTTTATCGTCATGCAAGTACACGGTGTAGAACTTGTAAGCTTATCTTTTTCTGGACAAGGTTTATGTTTATAATGGTATGGTTTATGAAATGTAATTCAGCTTTGTGCCACCACACCAGGGACCTGCCTGAAAATCAGCGAGCTTCGGCTTGTTACGGTATAATGCTGAGACAGGGACCTTTTTCGCCCCATAAGTAACACATTATTTGCATCTGTTTTATCTACTTTTTTCGTTTATATATATTTCCTGCACTTACTTACCTATTATTGTAATGTGTCGTGTTATATCTGGTCTGGTTTCAAATAACTGTATTTTCTTTCTTTTCGTTCTTTATTATAAACAAATAAAATAATTATTAATATTATTTAGCTTTGTACGGGTGGCGACCGCCTCGTTGTAATCGCTCTCGCGTCGCTGTCTTCTGTCTATGTCGCCGCGCAAATAGGCGCCCGTACAAAGCTAAATGACAACTACCGGTCGCGGTCTTCTGTTTGGGTCTTTAGTCAACTGAGGCCGCTCAAACTCATCCTGCGGTATCTGTTGACCTAATGTATATTTTTAATTGGGCAACTGATCCCATTGACACATTTTATGAAGACACGTAAAAAAGTGTTTCGACATAAGGTCGAAGAAAACAAACTCAAACACAAATGCATTGAAAAAAAAACGTACCCATTTGGTTCACGTGTGTACATATAGTTCAAACAATACACTACTTTTAATCTTTTTTTAAAAGCGGGATCGGTTGACCAATCAAAAGTAGTTAAATTAATGATTTAGTCAAATCATCCCGTGGGATGAGTTTAGAGCGGGATCAGTTAACCAGCGCCTTCTATCTTTGGTCTTGGTATCTGGTCACGGTCACGGAACGAACCGCCATTTCACTGTCAAATAATTTATTCAGGTGTTTCGTGTGTACAGACAGTTCGTTGTTTATGCATCTTCACAGTTCACAAAATTTCGCCTTCATCATGACTAGGTGTGCGCTGGATTTAGTTCATTACGGATGTAAGCGGGTTAACAACGAACCTTATTTGAGCTGGAAAAACACTATGGTTGAATTTGTTGTACTGAAGAACGTCATAAGAGTTCTAATCCTTCTGGTATGTTTTCCCCTTGAATGTTTTCTCAAGCGTGATAACTGGAACGCGAAAAACCATTGACAGGACATTCTGAACTTTTAAAAAATGATATTTCAGTTTTTCCCCTTGAACAAATTTTCTCAAAGGGGAAAACTGGAATAAGAAAAAACGGTGAGGGGGAATTCTGGACTTTTAAAAATTATATTCCTGCCTGTAGGTATATTCCACTTTCGATATAGGTACACAAATTTCTTGTCGGAACTTTATCTCATATCTCATATATTTACACTACCGGAACCGGAAGCCTGTACATGATAGCCTTTGTAAATCCCCAGTAAAGCGGTTAAGGGCTGGTACTTGTCCCGCATTACCATAGCCATCCTGAGCCCTTAGGCCCTGCACCTATGTCAACAAAACTATCTTTGATATGTAGCCTTAGAACCACATCAAAGGTGTTTAAGAGTGCGGTGACAAAAAATGATCTGTAGAATCTCGTAGTCTGCGTACTTTGACAAAATGATAAGTACAGTCAACGTTAAAGGTAAACAGGCCAATTTCCTAGCCAAAAGCGTTTAAGACCTAAAAAAAGTGTATTCCAAATGAAATTTCATGAAATGTTAAGTAATTTTGGCATCAATTTCGTAGCTATTGCTACGGAACGTAGCACGGTGCTACGGCGTAGCTTCTTCGACCAGTTTTTGTATGTAGCACTCGCTACGAACCGTTTGCACTTTGTTTGGTAGGTGCGGCGTCTATAACCAAAGTTATGAAGGAACGTAAGTAATGTGGTGTCATTAAGGGGGGGGCTAAGGGATATACACCAAGGGTGCATATCCCTTGGTGCAGCGCCCCCTGCAGAACAAACCCTAACCTTGGTTAGGGTAGGTGCACATGCGGGTAGCGCAGGATAGGTCATTGTAGCAAGCTTTGGGGGAGGCCCAAATTTCGATACGGTGCATATCCCTATATCCACGTCTCAAAGTGGACGTAACTCAGCAATAAATTCAAACTAAACTTGTAAAGATTTGGCATTTCCTTTCGTTTTCAATAATGTTAGTATTAAAATACAGGTCGTCTTATTTTTTGAAAAATCTATATATTATAGGTCCGATTACTTGAAAAAGTAAACGATTATAATGAAATATACAATTTTCGGTTTCTCTTAATCGGGGTTGACGGTGAATCGTCTTATGACAAGTTTCCTCCATTTTTCGTTTCGGATTTGGCCATCCACTCCCATCTCAAAAAGACACCCTGTTTAGTTATTCTATGGCAGAGCTTGTATCAAGAGTAGTTGAATTAGGTACCAGATAATAACTGATAATCATTATCCACCAAGTCTAGTTTCTAGTAAAATAAAAAGCATGTAAATTTAGATTTTGCTTTTGCTTATACGATTTGGTACAATCTTCCACACAATCAATCCATCACAAACTAAACTACAATTTCAGTGATCTATATTGTTAGTTAATCCCAATTTATTAGTTCACGAAGTTGCAAACTATATAACAAGCATAGTGAGCCGCAACTCAAGTGTATCTGACCCAATAAGTGTAAAAGGTGTACAAAGATAGGTGGCGCTCCCAGGAATGGCTCATATGGCCCGCGCGCGATCGTAATTTTCGCCTTAATATTGGTTCTTTGATTAACTGATCCGGCTCTAAGCTCATCCCACGGGATGAGTCGACTAAATTATTAATTTAAATAATTTGATTGGTCAATTGATCCCGCTTCCAAAAAAAGATAAAAAGTAGTGTATTTTTTTAATTATAATGTACACACGTGAACAAAGTGGAGTGTAACCTATCTAATGAAATTTATGCACCAATGCTGTCTGAACAAAGAGTTTTTAAGCTGAAAGAAGTGCGGCCTTGACAATGTTACGGCAACGCGCGGATAGTATCAGAAATGTAAGTGTAAAGCATAATATGCATTCAACTTTAAAAAAAAGGTGATTATTTTTATTTGTATTCTCTATTCTTATAGTAATATATCTAAATATTTATTTATTATTGTTTTTTATAATTTATTTGTTTCTAATTTCATTTTGATTATAGGAACAGAAGCACTTTGAGTTGACAAACTAAACGGTGACGTCACAAAAAAGGGCAGTGTTTTTATCACCCAAAACAGAGTGCAGTTCTATTACCCGTTTTTTTCTGAATTATTAAAAATTTGTGGGTGGTATAGTTTTTCGATTTTAGTAAATTATTTTACGGATTAAAAAAATAAAAGATTCTATGCATATGGCCTATAAAGGTTTAATAATGTCTGACACACAGAAGTCACATACAGAAGGGACTAAAAACGTGCCCAATGGCTCGTGTAAACATATACACTACTGCGTCGGCCGTTTCTTTTCGAACTTGGCTGACGCTCAACCATGTATCGAGATGTAGTAGGAAACCCGGCTGCAAATGATGATTTAACAAAGCCATGTCCTAGGACACCTTGTACCTACGTCTTAGAAGGGTGTGGTAGGTATAACACAGACATAAGCGTCATTACGGTACTGATAAGGTTTCCGGTGTAATCATGAGGTTGTGGAGATATTTTGCAAAATAGGTTCGGAGTCAAATATGTTGGTCGATCATGATCTAGTTACCCCCTTTTTGGGAATCGTAGATTTATCGTGGAACATACTGTATAATGTCATAGAGCGGGGTAGATTTTTTCGGCTGGTACACTTATCCCTACCAAGCTATCCCCACTGGTAGGCATAAGTGCACGATTGTGTAGACTTATTTCTACCGGTAGGGATAGGTGCACTGTCCATTTCGGCTGGTGCATTTATCCCTACTAGATTTATTTCTACCGGTAGAGATAAATGCACTGTCCATTTCCACTCTTGTATTACTTATTCATGTTTTGACAGCTGTCATGATTTCTAACGTGTTACATTTACAATAAAACAATGCAATGGTTGTATCAGAGGGGTTTTTATTTTTATTTCTTACTATAAGATAATGAAATTAAATTTATCTTTAAAAATTTTTGGATGGGAATGTATGTGTGGTTTATGGTAAAATTGATATGACGGATGGTAAATCCAAAACGCAAGTAGGTACGCACTATAAACGTACTAGTAGTTTCTTTTAACTTTACCACTGGTAGATAAACAATTCAAGGGATGATATAATCAATTATCGGACGACCTCTGTGGCGCGGTAGGCAAAGGACTGCCTGCGACGCAGGAGGTTGCGGGTTCGATTCCCACCTTGGGACAAATGTGTGTACGATCTGCAGACATTTGTTCAGGGTGTTCTGGTCGTTTTCTATGTATAATAAAAAGTATCTATCTATGTATTGTACTATATTACGTACATCAGTTATCTAGCTTCTCTAGCTTCTCTCTGCTTAGCTTGGGGCTAGATAATGCTGCGTGAATTGTCCAGCATAAATTTTTTTTTTACACTTTACTCCTAGTTTCAAAATAATTTATAGTTAAACATTTGAGTAGTCTATGAGCTTATTTTGAGCCTAAATAGAGTAAAGTGAGTAATGGTAATCTAAAAGGTTTTAAATCTGTGTCACAAAATTACAACTAAACTACAAACATATTATAAAGTTACAACAGTGACACCAAAAAAGGTTGTCGCTCAGCATAATGCACAGTTACGATGACGATGCTGTGCGCTGATGCCATGCGACACCTAGAGGGCGCGGCAGCAGCAGCTGTGATACGCGCGTAAAAAAAGACTAACAAGGTAATACAACTAAATAAATATGATTGATTTCTTGCTCCCTGATTTCAAGGTTTAAATGTTTTACCAAATTCTTATTTTTTTACTTTCGATCTAGTTTTTTTCCCATAAACCTTGATCATAGGTAATTGTAGGTAATGTCAACACCAAACCACTGTGTGTGTGTGTGTACTCTATTTTCCGCACTGAGACTCGGGTCGGTCCATTGTGTACCTGGTTGTCCGTAACCATGATCATAAATTATCCAATAAATTTTCACTACACCCTTCTTTCCGCTCATTACCGACCAGCCAGTCAACTACAATACAAAATACAAATACAACAAATCATTTATTTGATACCATTTACATAGTTTTAAAACTAAAACATAATGCAACGATACTGACACAATGCAGTTTCATTACAGAAATGCGCTTTGTTCCAACGGATCGCTTTTTTAATTTGATTACATAGTAATCAAGTTATTCAGGGACTTTAAAGGGATTATTAAAGAGTTCTTTAAATGTTGGAGTTGGTCTCTAACAAAGTCTACAAAGCGGCGATGACCTACGGATCCGAGACGTGGTCACCAACTATACCTAGGTATAGGCCTCGTTTATAAGCTCAGAGTCGCTCAGCGGGCTATGGACCGAGCTATGCTTGGAGTTTCTCTCCATGATAGAATCCGGAATAAGGAAATCTGTACCTAAATGAACTAAAGTTATCTACATACATACGTGGGCTGCGCGGACGATCACAGATAGGAAAGGTGCACTATGCACGATGGGTAGACCCTGGAATGTTGCATCTATTTTTGTGTTTGTTTGTGGTAGATAGATATATCTATCTACGTACCTATGTAACATCTCCTCAATTTTGTATTTTACTTATCTCGTTTGTGTGTGTCTGTGCAGTTCTTGTGGAGTCAAATAAATATATCTTTACATAGCTCTTATAATTATTAGTAAGCTGAAGTGGCAGTGGGCAGGTCATATAGCTCACAGAACTGATAACAACTGGGGAGTAAAGGTTCTCGAGTGGCGGCCGCGATACAACGCGAAACGTTGTTGGGAGACCATCAACTCGATAGACCGACGACATCGTAGCGGTCGCAGGGAGTCGATAGATGGGGGCAGATCAGGACCATTATTTGTGGTGTCGTATGGGGGCGGCCTATGTCCAGAAGTGGACGTGCATGGGCTCTCGAGCGTAGCGAGGGAGGATGACATAAGAATAAGCCACGTTTACCTTCGATTTAATTTATACTAAACAAAAAGAGATTTCACGCTAATACAAACTCATCAAATTTGCTATGGTATTAACGTCACTAAAGCGTTCGATTTATGGCTAAGCAAGCATTCATAATACGGGCCTAAGACCTGATTGTATGAGAGCAATAAATAAATACTGAAAATACTAAAGAAACCAAAGGAGGCGAAAAACGTTTAACAAAATTGATTGACAAAAATCTTAACGAATAAGTCAAAAAGTTTTGCGGGGTAATCCCTTGGGATCATTTTGGCATGACCCTAAGGTCATTATCTATACAAAAAAAAACAGCCCACAATTGTCGGAGATATCGGCGAAAATATTAGAACACACATAACTACATGCGAACATCTTCCTCCTTTTTCAAAATCGATTAGAAATATCAATATCTTTTCTTGCATAAAACCTTTCCTACCCTACAGAAATAATAATTAAATTACACATCCAAAATAGGATACACACATACAAATAACTGTAACTCACTTGTCCCCAAAATCCCTTACAAATGCAAATTAAAACAACAGTTTAAACAAAACGGCCCAAACATGGGCGGAACTCAGAATTACAAGGAAAAGGGCAAAATGTCTTAATTCCATCGATATAAATTCTTTAAACAACACTTAACTTAATCGTCTGGTGCACGTTACCGAGAAATTGGAGCAAATATGGACCTTAGAGTGATGTGTATACAGCTTAGTTTGTTGTGTATGAACTCCCAACGTGTCACATGAGACGCGACTATTCACAACGGCTCATGTATAACTTTTCACTGCGCAATTATTCCCAACGGCTAACGAAAAGTTCGCATCGTCTCACGAGGACCAGCGCATCGTGACGACTAAAGAACCCGATAAAAAGTAACATTATGTCCTTTCTTATTATAATTATTATCATTATTCTCCGATTCAAAAACCGGGATATTTTTTGTATACAAAGGTAATCTTTTTGAAAACCCAAGGAATTAGTGGGAAATATCTAACGATATTGGTATCATCGAAGCAAAGCGAAGAATCTAGAAAAAACATGGTTTTGGAAAGCTCTCATTCACCATTTACTTGATCACTCGTTCGTTTTCAAATTCTAATTTCGACATTTTTCGCTACACATATGAGATTACGCGTTGTTGAATTTTGTGCTTTTTAGTGATAACATTGCTGTTGCCTTGTTGTTTTCTCAGTTTTTATTAAGTTATTCTATGTTCATGTTCTATATGTTCATAAATATCTTTGTTGACATAAAATATCCCGGATTCTAAATCAGAGTAGAGTCATTCGGGGTATAAGGACGCATTGGGTAAAAGTACGCACTGCCATTTTCTCGGACTACGGGGGAGTGAGCGGAGAAGCTTGTTCGGCGAAAGTGAATGAGGTCAAGCCACCATTTTGTGTCAACGTCAGTTGAGGGATGCACGGCGTGTTGTGTGAGTTACAAAGCAAACAATCAAATTAACGTTTAATTTTATGTTTTGTGAAGTGAAAGAAAAGTGTGTTGTTCCTAAGATTGTTTTTGTTATGAAGTAAGAAGCTTTAATCGATTTAATGTCGTTTTTGGACATTCTTTTAGTCAGTAATATTTTAACCTAACCTAAATTGTTTCTTAACTAAGTGAGGATTATTTCAATTATCGGCTGAACGGGGTAAAATGACGGGGGTAATAGTTCGCACTTCGCGGTTCGTAATTGTACTACTACGAACCGCGAAGTGCGAACTATTACCCCCGTCTATATCTTAAGGTCGTTAACTAAAGGAAATAGTTTAAGTTTGATTTATATAAAGATTCTTTAATATTAGTCCATAAATTATGTAAAATTTGTTAATTTTCTTAAATTATTCCCAGTTGCACACGTTTACCCTACATGCGAACTTTTACCCAAACGACTGCGTACTTTTACCCAAATTTAGGGGCAAAGATACGCAGTCCGACCAATTCACAGTTTTCTTTAAATATAAAAAAACTGTTTAGGTAATCGCCAAAAACTTTATGCACTTTAGAAGTATAATAAATTTGCTATATGAAACGCATAACTGTGTTCCTAATATCGTGACAGTTTAGGTGTTATTAACGGAAGAAGACAAAAGTGCGTCACTTTACCCCGAATGACTCTACAGGTATCTGTTTGCCAAATTTCATTAAAATTTGTTCAACCATTTACGCGTCAAAATACAGACTTGTATCAATAACACAGATATCCTCAGTTGTGTATACGTTAAACTTATAGCATTCCCATTTTGCCTTATTTTGAGTACTAAAACTCGTTATAGCTAGCTAAGATTACTCTTTGTTCGGGACAAAGTAACACGACCCATTATACGCGGAGCAAAGTATGTGACGGCGGCCTAGGTAACCGTGACATGACGACATGAATGTATTAACTCTACGGTTTAACATGACAATGAGTCGTTTTCATAACCTCTAGTGTGTGGAGGAACCAAGAGTTGGTTAACTGTCATAAAAGGCTATTTTGACTACATTAAAAATAATTTCGAAATTGTTTCATCTTAGTCAGTGATAACAAAGCGTAATCAGGTGATTTTCATTAAAAATATGCCTATTTTAGATAAAAAAACGGGATTAAAAATACACATTTTTTAATTTAAGATCACGTGACCCAAACCGCTCTGCATTTGGTTGGATCGCTGGTGACGTCACACTATCACAGATTACAGTGTCAATGAGTTCTTCTTGTTAGGTGTGGTGTGGCGTGTGACGTCATTGCTCAGAGCACGGGAGCCATGACCATGACAGAGATTATCATTATTTTATTCAAACTTTAAAATTATTTTTTATCACTAATACGACTGGCCTTGAAGAAATATTATTTACACTTTGCACTATTTTTATCAGACAACACGTTAGAATTATTTCCCAGCAGTAGTCAAGTAGCCTATTGCTTGTGTGTGGACTGTGGAGAAACCAAGACTTGGCTCGTAAAAAATACAAAATCGAGCTTTACACAGAGGGACTACAGTCCATTCAAAGCATTAATTGAAGCTGTGTGGTATTTTTAAAGTTAGAACACACACAGTGACAGCTATGAAAACACAAATTTTCCATTTTGTTCGGACTGTGTAGTCAAAAACGCGCCACCAAAAAGGTAGTTTTTCAAGTTCGAATATTTTCATATTTTCTAATTAGTTTAATTTAGTTTTGCCGATAGCGGAAGTACACCATTGTTAGTATTAACGATTTTTTGTCCGTTGCTGGACGAGAAGGTGCCCAAATTCTTCCTTCCCGTGAGAAAACGCGCGTTCTGTCATTAAGTTATATTATATACATATAAAGCTAGTAATAGTACCTCAATGCGTTCTCCCACCAATGATTAAAAAGGCAATAAATTAAGGTCGTCATTACGGATTAAACATAAGTAAAACGTAAGTTCAGTAAACAAAACCTCTCAAACATTTTCCAATCCGCCATTTTATCTTTAACTCAGTCAATAGAAAGCCAATATTCAGCCAATGGAAACGACGAATTCAAAATTAGAACATCACCGCGTAAACTAGTGCGGCTAACGAGTCTCGCAAACCCTATTACCGATAACTTCGCATCAATTCATCGATATGCGAATGCAGCATCGAAAATAGTGCACAACACTAGTTTCACTCTGTTTGTGACGAGGGAAATAAAGACGAGAGATCAGAGAAAAAAGCATTGGAATGCGGTTTAGGTACATACTTTGGGCTACTTTAAACATATTTCTTTTTTTTCGTTTTTTTCTTTAGTAGTATAAATAAATAAATTAAAATAATGCTGGACAATTCACACAGTATCATCCAGCCTCAAGCTAAGCAGAGCTTTTGTTATACATATATAACTGATTAACTGATTTTACTGTGTTCCGTGGCGGAATCTCAGACTAAGTAATACTTAGTCTGAGGGCGGAATAGAGTAAACATTTTTCATAGCCTAAATTGTGTTTCCGTTCGTAATGCTATTGATGATAGTTAGTAGATTTTTCTTTATTTCAATTAGGAAGGTAGCATCTGGTCAATTTCAAAGTACCCGCAACCTGGAGACTCAAATCTTGATATATTTTTGTAACTTTGCTATTGGCGGGATCTATGGGTGGAACCCATCACGTGACATCGCACGCTGCATTCCGATGTAATCGACAAAATCAAAATCAAAAATCAAAATCAAAAATTCTTTATTTCCATAAATACAAAAATGTACACTTAGAAAAGGTCAAATTCTTAAAATAAAGCACTGACACGGAAATAAAGTGGTACTTTTGATTTCTGTCGCTTCGGTATGTAGACTAAAGTAAAGAAGCGACTAAGAAACCTTTAGCCTGTTAGTTGTTATTTTTCGAGTTGGAGCAAAACCCGTCCCAAGCTTTTTTATCTTCTAAATAATCTGATATTTTGTAGTAAGCCTTTTTGCACAGAAAGGTTTTGACAATTTGTTTGAATTTATTTATTGATAGATTTTGCAACTCACTAGGAGTTTTGTTGTAGAAGCGTATACATTGACAGGCTTTTGAGTCCTTCCATAACCACGTCTGAGCGCACCCGCATCGATAAACCGTTCCCCCCTGGATTTGTTCGTAGTCCTCCGATAGTCTATCAAGTCGCGTAGCCTCCTCCCATTGTGTTGTGACAATTTCCACATACACTAATCGAGAAAATCAAGATATACCAGCACCTGTGGATAACCAAGTGTTCAAGGGAATCGCCAGTGGACACATCTGCGTTGCAAGTCACCAGCCAACAGTACCGTGAGTCCACTAGATCTAGTTGCCTCCCTTAACACTTAGTATATACTACATAAATAGATATTTTTATAACATAATATACATACACAAAAAAACACTTAGAACATTCTGAACAAAGTCTGCAGATCGTACAAACATTTGTTCTAGGCTGAAATCGAACCCGCAACCTCCTGCGTCGAAGACAGACCTTCGCCCACCGCGCCAAAGAAGTCTTTGCTTCTTATCAAATTTCATGGTTCTATGTCAACGGGAAGTACCCTATAGGTTTGTGCGAAAGTGATTCCCTTAAGATATCAAGGCAGTGTAGGCAATTTAACGTAGGTACCTATACAGAATTTAGGCTGATTGTAGCACATTTTCACAAACTTTCACCTTTTAACATCAGTAGGACTTATTAACTCTGCTTGACAATCTTCGCAATGTTCACAAACTTAAGACAAAAGAATTATGTTGACAAAGAGACGGAGATTTTATCAGACTATTTAAATAAAATCGCGTTACTCCCAACTCGTTCAAACTAAACTCGACTAAAACAACAGTAACTGTCGCCCTACTTTTATACTTAGCTCTAACTTGACTATAACTTAGCTTCGAATAGAGGGAGGGCTTACAGGCTCTGTTCCCAGACCTTAGAGCTGGCGACCCACTGCGGTACACGTGCTTTACGCACTTAATGAGAGCGATTTGGTTTGAGCTACATGTGGCATTATCATTATTGTAAATAAGGAAATATTCCAATGGCGATGTTATTTGATAAATTGTCAGATTATGTAGTGTAAACGAGTTGTGGTCAGGTATAAAGTTATCGATTTTTTTGTAGGAATGTATGTAGATATATCTATAAATCAGATAACTTTACCACACAAACTTTGTTGTGTACAATGAAAATTTCATAAAGATTGATAAATTTTCATTTTTGAGCAGAGATCGTGTTGTGCAAGCCATTGACATTTTTGCGGACCATCTTTTAACCATTTGATCTTTAATGTGCGTCGTTCTAGTGCTTAATTCTATTTAAAAAATGTGTTAATTGTTAGTGCGATCTGCAAATAAAAAACTATCCATGTAATGTATTACATATGTAGTATCCATGACAACGCTCTACTTACTTAGAGGCTATCTGTAAGTGTCTGTGTGGATTGTTCAGCATTTTTATTTCTATAATACATTCGAATTAATTGTGCAAGTATCGTCTTACGATGTTGTATTTTTTTCTAATAAATTAATTCTAACGATCATACGTCACTAATGACGTCCCTCGTTAAGGGTTGAATAGTGTCCTTCCAACACTAACAAGGTTTGCTTACATTTATATTGAAATCAAACGTTATTGTAGCAGTGGGCTAGCACCTCTATATTTGAAGCCTTATCGCGGTAACTTGGGACTGGGAAGTTATTGCTATAATTAGCGGTAGGTAGGTACTACACTTTTCTTCTCCTCTTCAGATGGCGCGTAGATTGTCGGAAAATGATGAAATTCGCTGGGGAGCAAAGATTTTGTTAAATTAATCAAAATATCTTCAAATTATTGATTTTGTAGAGTTTCGTAAAATCCTATGGGATGATAAAATTGATTGATGTCGTAATTGGTTGTTGCGATCGCTATCAATTTGACAAGAAATGTTTAGATATAGTCTCACTATCTCATCTCACTAATATTATAAACGTGAAAGTTTAGATGGATGTTTGTTCCTTTATCACGCCAGAACGGCAAAACGGATCTGGATGAAATTTGGCACAGAGATAGATTATAATCTATCGGATCTTTCGGGATAAAAAGTAGCCTATGTCCTATTCCAGACTATAGTCTGGAATAGGACATAGGCTACTTTTTATCCCGAAATTCTTACGGGAACGGGAACTACGCGGGTGAAACCGCGAGGCGCTGCTAGTACAGATATAAAACTAACTATGCTGTGGGATATCGGTGCTTTTAAATTAACTTAATTCATTCGGTCGCACTACGAGTACCTACGGCGCAGCCGCTAAGGAACTTCTTTCGTGAAAATCAAGTTTTTTTGAGCAAACAAATGGACCTTTACATTGCTCGACCGACCATCAGTACGGTCGTCAGTCGCGTTTGTCATTTGTATGGAATTTCATGAATCGTTACAGTGCTGGACTGATCGTACACACGCGTATATTGCTACGCAGTGCGAACAAAGACCGTCGTCGTCGGTCGAGCGTGTCCGCATGCGTGCCGTCGGCGTCGGTCAACCGACGCGCTATGGAAACACATGAACGCGTCGAGCGACCGCACGCATGGGTATCATCTTCGTAAAAAGCGATTTCGTACTGAACTGAATATGAACAAATAGGTAAATTGACACCGAATGCCTAATCACAGAAGTTCGTCTTTGTGAACCACTCTGGAACTTTAGACCACGTTTTATATAAAGACTGTGATGCCAACTTAAAGGCCTGGCAAGAAGTTTGTGTAGCGTTGTGTACAAATTTTGATGAAATGTCTTTTTCGTACGACTTTACCAGTCCGGTCAGTTTGTTAATCAAGAGAGCACTGTAAAAAAACAACTGTACAAATTGACGGTCACTGACGACGGTCGGTCGAGCATTGTAACTAGCCTTATTCCGTTGACATAACGTCAGAATGATAAATAATGCTTAAAATATAAGGATGAAAATATTTGGTAACAATTCCGCGCAAAACCTTCTTCGATAGGATCTAACAAAATGGAGTTCGTGTTAGAAGAAAAATTACACTGAAGGAATCTACCATCAGGAATCATCAGGACACCACAGTACTCGACCCTGACACTGAGAGCGCCAAGCAACAACGGCAGCGTCCCATCAGAGATGTTGCCACTCCGAGTTCCACGCGCCTAGTGAAGCGTTTCAAATATTTTCATCCTTATATTTTGCAATGGATTTTCGCAAAGTAACGCCTGAATAATGCTCAGCCATTCCTTAATGTTAAGAAAGCTGATTTCTAAGTTAGTTTTTAAACTTTTTAATTAATTGATTCGTACGTATTGGCCTATGTCCAACAGTGGACTACTATAGGCTGATGATGATAATGATGATGACGTATTGGGGTCTATAGTCTGAATGGTCTTACAAACAAAGATACCGTCTGATTCCTCAGCCAAAGTCTCAATATCCGAGCCCACAATAAAGCAGCGTTGACACGAGCGAGTCAGTAATCGGATTGTACCTACCGCAGTCGGCAACGACTTGCAAATTGCGCTGCCCTGGATTTCACGGTAAATTGTTTCCTGAATAGGTGGTGCACTGACGTCTCATTGCTATGATAACGGTGAACGGTTGTAGAGTCGTTTTGAAATTTAGTTCGATAATTTTCTTGACGTGGACATGGATGCGACATGGATGGGACTTTGTGTACATTCTGTTACTAGAATCGAAATAATCATAAGTCTTAGGAACATTGAAAATTTGGCAAAGACATCGACAACGCTTTGCACCTTTTTTGTTTTTCTAAAAGAAAGAACAAACTATGCGGTATCGCTACGGTAATGATCACTTTTCATTGTATTATGCTGCTAATGATCCTGACCGTACACGCAATAGGTTAGCAAAATTCAAAATGGGTGGTTCCCGTGAAATAATGTGTAGTGTACATACCATGCGCAACCTAGGTGGAAAAACCAGGTGGAGCACGGACTCTGACCTGTGCGAGAACCTACCGTTATTCAGCTACATTACTATCCAAACGAACCATTTCTACCCAATGTTCTGCTATTTGCTCATAAAAGCTATTTATGCAAAGTTCCATCGACTACCAATAATGGTGTGCGCTTTCAGACTAAAGTAGACTACACGCAAATGTCGTGCTTCAAATATCGTGCAGACGCAAATTAAAAATAGTTTGGGAACTTCGGCAAAATTAGGGAAGGTGTAATAGTAAAGCGGAAAAAATTATAAACTTTTAAAAAACACACCTTCCTGATGTTAAATTTAATTGTTATGCTATGATAATAAAATATAATTCTTAAATGTGTTCATCCCATGCTCTACCTAGCTGGAAATATTTTTCACTCCACCCTAATGAACAGTAGGTACACATTATTTTACGGGAAACACTCCATTTTGAATTTTGCCTTGAGATGTTGGGAAATCCTGCAGTTTGGGTTGTGTTATGTAAGAGTCTGGGCAAAGTAAGAAATACATTTATAGAATGTTGATTATATTATAATTTGATGATTTAAGAAAACTAAAAACCTACCCTAAATTCCTGTTCACACAGTTTTTTTTTAATTTTTCAGGAAATAAATACTTATCCCTTGGGAACAAAATTTTTATCGGGCCACCTCAGGATCAATTTCCATATAATAGCGAAAGAACATTTCCATCAAATCGGTCTGTAATCCACGAAGTACCTAATCGACGCAAAAAAAAAAAAAAAACATACAGCCGGTATGTTCGGCTGCATCATCCTTTTGTTTATCGTTCCGGCAGTCAAAAAATAACGATAAGGTCTAATCCTGTTATCTTGTAAGAGTATAAAAATAAGAATCCAAGAAATACCTGAACCCATCTGGCACGGCTGAGAAAAGGGATATAAAACTATTAAATCCCACCTGCGAAACCTTCCGTGAAGCAATCTACGAGGCTCAGTTTTATTTGATACGTAACTGTAAGATAACAAAATTACGACGTATCCGAATATTTTACCGGGAATCCGGCATATTTTTGCGTAAAAAGATTGATGGGGAGGAGGGGGATTTATGGATGCGTAGGAGGTGTGAACACGGAACTTGTAAATTAATTTGTTCATACATGCGTTTTTTTATCCGACTACGAAAAAGCCATCAGGAAAGGTTATTTTTTAGCAGGCTATAGGCATGTTTTATATGATAGGAGAGTACCTTATCTCTGATTCTAATTTTAATTGTTTTGAGAAAACTAAAAACGGACTTCAAATTCCTTAGTATGTGCACAGATTCTTAAAGTTTTTGGGACAAATATTCATCCATCGGGAATAAAACATTGCTATTATATGGAGAATAATCCACCTCGGGATAATTCTCTGTACAATAGAGGACGAATTTTCCAAAACGCTTCATAATTGACGGAGAAACTGACGAACATTATAAAAAATATACATAAAACTTGGGCAAATTACGTTTTTACGAATGAAAAATTTGTTTTTAAATAAACTTTTATTAAACTGGTATTTATCAATTTGTAACTCTCTGTATAAAAGCCTCTAACTTTCCTTCAAATAAATATATAAATAATAATTATATTCACTTCAAGTTAATAGATTATAAATCAATCCATGAACAAAAGGCACAGTGCCCAAATTGCTGGCAGCATTGACATGTTGAATGGCAATGCTAATTTATTGACAGTTTTTACGTAAGTCGAAATCAAAATAAAGAATAGCTGCTCCAGAGTAACCTTCCCTCCCCTCGCAAAAAAAGATTGATAGCTTCGATACTCTGCATAACCGTTTGGTAAAAACTCTTCAAAAATAGTTGACGGGGCATGTTTCCGTAAAGTGAATCATATGCCCGGGCAGTACGGTTGGTTTTGGCAGCAGGCGGCTGTTGGGACTCCAATGGAGCAAGAGTGACAGCGTCCTCACGGCTCGTTACCTCGTGGATGGAAGCTGGAGGTGGCAGTGCAGGGTTAACTTTACTGGTAGAAGTGGCAAATATGAATGACGTTATTTTTTTTAAAGTATCATGACGTGTAACATTAATAAAACTTTTATAGGGTTTTAACCAATATTTGATGATTTATGTTTACATTTTTAAAGAAGCAAGTGTTACGCCCTTCGATAAAAAAATTTCCGGCTTTGCCGGAGGAGGCCGCGAACTACTTATTTTTGATCGAAGGTTACGCCATATTGAAAAAATCCAAATCTTACTTATTTTTGATCGAAGGTTACGCCATATTGAAAAAATCCAAATCTTTGTTTTGATGCTTTTTTGGTAGCCAGTTTCGATTGCCGCTGCGTTAAAATTCTCTTCTTCTAGCAGGCCCTGCCGAACAAAAATGGTAAAACATAATTATGCAGACTGATGTTATTATGATTAAATAGAATTTATATGACAAAATACTTGGAAAAGTGTAGGTAGGAGGTACATAGTACATACCCACCTGTACCTGGGACTAAACGAACGGATTAGTTTACGAAAATAAAAACACAAAAGAGCGAAGGACAATGTATTTATTTAGTAGGCAGGTAGTCTACTTACGAGTAATCAATAAGTACCTACCTACCAATTCTATAGAATTTTAAATTTTTTACTTTAAAAAAAATTTGGTTACTTCTAACCGTTTCACTCTGCCTTTGTGTTAGATTTTTCAGATTTTTGATATCAATAACTTTTTTTCTTTATGACGTTCATATTATTTGTTTACTTTTTTCTAATCCAGCTTTATAGATGTATGTGTCACAGTTGCCAACGCATCATAAAACTGATAAAACACCTAAAATCTAAAACTAAAAGCATTTCTTTCATATTTGAGCTTCATAAATCAATCTAACTTTGACGTATGAATCCCAACACAGCTTTTCATTCGTTTGCTCTAAAAAAAAGAAGAAAAACTGTAAAATATATTTCTGTTCGCGATCCGTTCGAGCTAAATTAAATGTCTGCCAACTGACTCGCGGGTGAATCCGTATTTATTCCCAAGTGCATTTTACGAACAAAACGCCGTTAGTACACTTAACTTGTTTCTTTCCCCGGCTTCGCACGTATTTTTCCGGGTTAATAGATAGACTTTTTGTTATTAAAGGTCGAAAACTATAATGTGCAAAGTTTCGGCTCGATCTGTTCAAAACTTTTGACTTTAGAGGAAACCAACGTCCAAACATTTAATATCTTAACCTCTATAATCTGTCTAGCTTAAAGTTTTACATGTGTGTGTTATTTTGTGCAATAAAAAATTAAGAATCCATTAAAAAATGCATTAATACATAACTAGCTGCAAAATTTGCATTTATAAACGCAAATTTTGCGGGCTCCGCAGGTTCGCCCGTCTAGAATTTTATTGTTTTGCGCGGAACCCTAACTATTTGATATTTATTCTGCTATACGGGATGGAGACAAATCCAACAAATCAAAGATCATTGAAATCCTTCAGATTTCTTGAATTATAATGGTGTAACAGTGTACCTAACCCGACTTTGTTTAATATTTATAGGTAGGTAGGTAGTTATTTACACGTCACATACATTTTCTTGCAAAGCGAAGCTAGACAGACGTACGTAGCTTTGCCGTGGACAGGGACAGGAGGACAATAGTTCGTACCTAATAATGGTATATTCTCCTAGCAGATATTAATCCACAAATAGTGTCGCTGCACCAAAGGATCAGGACATCATTAACGGAAATTATCAATCAAGTAAAAATATCTTTTCTTTTTCATTTGATTTGATTTCTTGATCTTAATATCACAGTCACCTGGCTAGTTCCAGTAATTTACTTTTTCTTTACATAAAAACATCTCGTTCTTGGTCCATAAAAATGTTCTCACAGTGAGACGTCAAAAATGTCCGTTCATTAGCACTCTACCAGAAACCGATAAAACATCAGTGTTTTTTATTTTCATAACTTATACTTGCAAAACAGTGTTCACTTTAGAGGCAAATATAAAAATTGCAAAACTCGTTCAGAATCGAAAAGAGTTGCTTTAATAGTTAAACTTACTACCATTTTTACCGCATCGCATGCTTTTTCCCATCAGGGCAAGGTGATTTCTTCCATCCACGTTCTAACATAAGTTTATGACATAATGCCGGAAATACACATGCCTGTAGCAGGCACACTAGCATGACAGCTACCTGCACGTGCTACCTACTGTCATGTGTAGTCACTAGGCATGCATGTATCTGGCAAGCAAGTAGGTGGTAGGTAATTTGATTTACTGGCATGCAATGTGAAAGAAACTAGCACGTGTGAACGTACGCGACATGTCATGTCATTGACTAACGAAACGTCGCCGATCAAGCACTTTTTTTTTTCGTGTCGCTTTGACACGTGAACTAGTATAAAAAGTGTGCCAGCTACAGCAATTTGTATACGTTGTATTATGGAAACACAGGCATGCAAGAACGCAAATTACAATGCTAGTTTAACTTACAAAAGTAAAAGTAAAAGTCATTTATTTGCAAAAACACGTGTAAAAAGGTGATAAATAATTATTTTAGAGTCAACATGTTTGACCAACATACATTGGTGTGCAAAAATAATTAGAGAGTAAGGCATGCAGGTTTTAATTTAATTGTACATAGCAACAGCAGATGTGAGCCAGTTACGTGCAAATGCCGTTAACTGTCATGTGTATTTCCGGCTTTTGGGCGTAGTTTTTTCACCCGTAAACCTTTCTTATTTTTATTAGTTACAATTAGTAAAACGAGAATTAAATAAATTGAGGCACGGGATATTTAACTGGCTTAAAATATTATTAGCTGATAAACCATACGAATACGTCAAATTTAAAATTACTAGACAAATTAAATATCCTGATGCAAGCGAGACTTAATTAATAAGAAGACTCTGATATTAACTTGAGCATCTTACTCATAATTATTTTCAAATGCCGTGAAGCTGCACAAGTTCAGACAGTAAAAATCCATGGAGGTGGAGTTTATGGAAGGAAATTTCCGCGATTGAGTCGGGTAAGGAATGATATAGGCACGTCTAAAAATAAAAAACCTTGCGGGTGGATAGTGTTAACGTGTTCTTGTACGATGGTATGGCAGCCTTCATGTTCATTGGACATGGACATGAAGGCTTCCATACTTTTATGAAATCGAACAAAAAACCTCAAAACGTTAAATTTTTGGCTTATTCCAGTTTCCCCCTTTGACAAAACCCCCTTTAGGGGGACTTAAAGTCCAGAATTGCCCCTCACCTTTTTTTCTTATTCCAGTTTTCCCCCTTGAGAAAATTTGTTCAAGGGGGAAAACTGGAATATCTTTTTTGAAAAGTCCACAATTCCCCCTTAACGGTTTTTCTCGTTCCAGTTTTCCCCCTTGAGAAAATTTTACTCTATTATTTATTTTTTATTAAAGTTGAGGATGACAAACGACTAAAAATAACTCTTAAATAACCATTTGTTTCTAAATTGCTGTAGTGCCAAGTGGTAGTTCATAATATTCCCGAACTGATTAGTTATAACCCCTCCGCTCCCCGAGCTCGCTCTAATTGCTAATTTATGACTCGCAAATTAGCTCCTTTCAAAATTAACCTTTAATAGCAAATATTTGCAGTATTCTGCACCCGGGAATACTTGGCTAACAACTGACGACGCGGTTATAATATTGGACACTTAGGGTTAACTTGGTAGTTAGTTTTAAAACTTTATTTAGATTGAGAAATGGTTACGATCTATTTTAATTCTCAAACACGAAATTTTATGCTTCGTTTCCGCCAATTAGTGTACTATTCACCGAGTTAGGGTACCAATTTGCACAATAAAAACGGAACCAAACAATTAGCTTACGTATTTTGGTGAAAAAAAACAGGCCTTCAGAGTCGTTTCAAAATTATATCTTTTTGGATTTTGTCAGCCTTCGATCATCATTGACAACTTCTGTGGCGCGGTGGGCGAAGGTCTGCCTGCGACGCAGGATGCGGGTTCGATTCCCGCCTCGGGACAAATGTTTGTACGATCTGCAGATATTTGTTTAGGGTGTACTGGTCGTTTTCTATGTATAATAAAACAAAAACTATGTATTGTATTATGTTAAGTACTATATCAGTTAACAAGTACCCATTAAACAAACTCTGCTTAGCTTGGGGCTAGATAATGCTGTGTGAATTGTCCAGCAATATGTATTTTTATTTATTTATTATTCCATTCGTTTCTCTTCCGTTTTTGAATTCAAATATGCGACCGTTTTCGTGTACAATCACGTTGTTGAAGTGTGTGTTTTTTTAGTTGTTACCTTGTTGTTTCATTTTATTGTTATCTGTTTTCATACAGACATAAATGTCTTTGTTTACAATAAATGTATTGCATTCTCGATCCAAGTTTAAATACTGACAAATAAGTCTTTGTTTAGTAAGTAAGTTAAATATGTTCGATTCTAGAAACAAGTATAAGCAATTGACTTAATAACAGTAGGTACGTCGGCAGAAAGTTTTGCTTAGTTTAGCGTTAGATTCTAGCTAGTCGGTAAAATCACTTATTCCTCAAGGCAAAATGTGCCTAAAGTGTTGCCGATAAGAGCAAATATTCTTTGAATGTACTTTACGCCACGTGAGCTTTATTTGGGAACGGTTCATTAATCTGATCAAAACATTCGTAGCTACGAACTACGGTGCTACGAGCTACGGCGTAGCAAAACGTCTACTTTATTTGCTACGGCGTAGAATTGCTACGAAGGTGCTTAGTAAAGTACGATATACAGGATCATTTCGATCCATCGCCGTCTTACCAACGCCGAATATCCAAAAAACACCTTTTAGGGTGAGAGCGACACGGGTCGTGAAAGGTTTAAAATAGAATACTTTTATTTTATGTTTATAACTGTTTTTGAATATTATGAAAGCTACAGATGTTATTAAAATACAATACAACTTGTACTCATTTCGAGTACAAGTTGTATTGTATTGTAATAACATCTGTAAGTAGGTATCTACATATGTAATGCACAATGCCTATTTTTCTTATAACACTTGGATATAAAGCTAATATTGTCAAAACTATGTGATAGTTACTCGGCTGACTCACAATAACACTCATTTACAAACCTCTGCGGTTTAACTAGTGTTATTATTATAAGTTTTGCATTGTAATATTATCTTAAGTTGGTAATTAATAAAAAAAGAAAAAAAATGACTGTACCGCCTAATTCAATACGCCGCATAATTCAACGGTCCGATTCTCTCTCGCATGAAAGAAGTTCAGTTGGAGTTATGTCCTCGGTCGACACGTATCTCTACGTCGAATAAACGATTAAGTGAAGCCCTACAATACCAAATTGTTAGAGCCCTCCGGCTCATGACGAGAAAAGACGTGGATCGAAGACACCGTGTATGTAGTACATAAGTAAATTATCGAGTAACATGTAACAGTAATTAAAGTATTTGCTGATTTGAGCCCTCGCTGATTTGATTTGGATGATTATTCACTACCATCATCATCATCCACGATCTGACTTCACGCACTGCTCTCCAAACTGGTGTACCAGTCTACACGGTCCTAGATGATTTGGAATATCATCAATTACAATCAAATAATAGAATTAAATTAAAACTAGTATTTACAATTGAAACAAATAAGGTAACTGCAGACTGTTGCAAATTATCTACAGGTAGCTGAACTGATCCATATCAATACCAGTCGGAAGCGTGCCCAAGACGCTGGCTGCATTGCTCCGCTATATGGTGATGCTGTGCCAGATACTCACCAGCTCTCGGGTCACGCGTCGCTTCGACCAGACGATCAGATAATTTTTTGAAAACCCATAGAGCCTCGGTACCCCACAGACCTATGGTCTCGACTCCAAGGGGACCAAATGCGTAGGCTTTGTTGAGACCTGAATATTTGCGCCTCTTGAGATCTTCGGCCAAATCTGCCGCACCAGCCGCTCGGAAGTTCTAGGAAGATGGGAAATTATTTCGTATTTTCTTTTACAACCACGCTGCTATTATACGCGTGCAAAGCCGCGGTTAAATGTTTCCGGTTTCTACGGCTATACAAGTAATGCTAAATAGTTCATATAACCACTGCAAATCTAAATGTTTAGGTACCAGTTTCAGTTACTGTCATAAATGTGTGTATAATTCTGAATGTGCACGCCGGACCCGACCTCCGAACATTCAACATTAGACGGATTTTGACAACGAATTTATTCAGTATTAATAATAAATTGAGTTATTCGCGACTCGTCCCACTTTGGTCCGAATCCAGTGGGACGAGTAAAAAAACTTAAATTGTATGCTGAAAACGTTCCTGATTCGTCCCATTTTGAGATTTAACAGAAAAATAGCAAAAGTACTGTCCGCACAAATCTCTTGCAAGTAATTTTGATTACCATTTCCGCAGTATTTTTTAACTATCTTACGCAAAGTACTAGGAAAGTAGAAATGCATAGGAGATTAAGGTAAATTCAGTTACTGAATCTGAGATTCGGGTTCGTAGGATTTATTCGAATATGAGCAGTTACTTCTTATATGTACAGTGTGTAAACATAAATAAAATACTTATAAGAAATTAATAAATCCCAAAAATTTACGATCCCGACGGGATTCGAACCCGCACCTTCCCCTTCAGCGCAGGGTTGCTCTTTTTCCAACTAAGCTACGTGATCTTATCTAGTCGACCCGAAAATCTTTGGGAGTTCTTTCGGCACTTACGCCGTCAGCGCCACCTACAGAGGAAACAATGAAGTTATCCAATTCTGCTCAAAGACCAAATTTACATTTAGTTCTTTGACGAGAGGTTTACCCAGAGTACTATAATAAATAAAAACATTAGAATAAAATACTTATATTTATAAAATTAAATGTTAATTAATTTATTAATGCTTTTCTTTCTTCTTATTCTAATTATGTTTCTTGAAAAATAAAAACGTAACAGACATGTATGTATTCAAAATTTCAGTGCACTAAAGATTGTAGTTTTCAAATGAATCGGATATCGGTACGTTTGCATGGGAGCTTAGAGGTTCGCACCCACCTTAACTCTTCTAAAATGCCTTTTTAATAACAAAATAGATCTTTATTCAATACCGGGAATAAAATCAAAAAAATAGCTATAAATTTGTTTGATGATTTGTGTAATGAATTTTAAAATTATTCCTACCTTGATAAATTAACTCCCTTGATAAAATAAATAATTGTGAAACATTTCACTTAACTACCTACCTCTCATTTACTAAAAAAAAACACAACATCCAGATCAACAAACAAAAAAAACTCCATTATCAAATCATCCCGTTCATAAAAACCTTCCAAAAACACATGAAAAATTTAAAATCGCGCTCAAAGCGGATGTACTTACATCTCGCATATTCATTGAATTTCCTTTGCACGTCCGTTGAAGCACCCTGAAATGTACCTTAACACGTAAACATTAGATTTGTATTTACACTGAACTAAACACATGCAAATATCTACCTATCTTGTAGCATTGTATGAAACTACTCCTGTAATGCAAAATAGACTTAGTTGCGTTGGTTTTAGGTGTGTTGTTGATGGGTGAAATCGGTTGCAATATGTATCTTGTATTCCACCATTGGTTTTGGCAAACTAGATTTATGTAACGCAATGTAAAGTGGACTTAGTTGCATTGGTTTACGGTTCATAATATTTGCTGGTGTACGTATAGGATGGTGAGTTATTCTGTAGTTAGATTCTGTGGTCTGCAATTAAATCGAGGAACGTTGTATTTTGGATTATTGCCGCTGATTCTATCAAAGGGAAAGTTCATGTTTACTGGATTTTGAATTTGAAGTTTAACTTAACTCACCACGGTTGTAAACGGGATTGAATATTTGAACAGTTCGTAAAATTTTGTGAAACGCCAAGAAAAAAAACTGATCGCAAGTTAATCCTACACAGCATTCAGTGCCATATGAGTGACAACTAATAAATTTGATTTTATTTCCTATTTGAACCAAGCAGTGACCTCTATGATTATGTAAAGTAAGTGTCAACAGCTATGGCAACAAATTAGTGCATTAATTGGAGTTAGATGCCGGCACCATCTCGCAAATTTTTTATACATATGTACGTACATGCAGATCTATTGATAGGAATTCCAAATATTTAGAATTTCTTTTTATAATAATAAAATCCTTTATTCGTTCATTTATTTGGAATACATGCAATTAGTATAAATTTGTCAAAAAAAACATTATCGAACTCAAAAACCAGCAAAGTTTCAATAGTGAAATGGAACATTAGTTCAGAGCACAATTAGCCACTAAAACAATAATAACAAGCAAAAAAACCAACAAAAGTTTTTTCGTGTTTCATCTCTGCCATTTCCAATATTTATTCAATCAACATCACTGTTCTGTTAATAACATTTTGAAATAAACCCATACTCATGCATTATTTTTGGTGGACGCTTGTTATTCTTGTTTGCTAACGAATCCATCAAGATGATTCACTACACGACACGGCTACATGTGGTATCTCACTAAATTCGCAAGCAATCCGGGTAAGCTACAGTTTTCTTCATAACGATGACTGCTACGTGGCGGACGCATTTATTTTCTACCACCACCAAAAAGAAGGATATTTTCAGTTAGGCGTGTCTGCTGCATCACTTAAAATACCATTTTTATAAACAAAGAAAATTACAATCAAATAATAGAATTAAATGAAAACTAGTATTTGCAATTGAAACAATTGAGCTAACTGCAGACTGTTGCAAACAATCTACTAGTAGCTCAACTGATCCATATCAATACCAGCCGGAAGCGTGCCCAAGACGCTAGCTCCATTGCCCCACTGTATAGCACGTATAGCATGCTGATGCGCTGCGCCAGATACTCACCAGCTCTCGAGTCACGCGTCGCCGCGTCGCTTCGACCAGACGCTCAGATAATGCATCACTTGCACCATAGCTCAAGAACGAGTTAACTGATTTTTAAAGTTTTGTTTCACATTTTCAACTTGAAAATGTGAACATATCGTCCGTGGACCAAATTTTGGGCGGACGTAGGTTTTAAAAAAAAGCTAGTGCCCCGTTCCAAATACCTTCCGTCGTATACCGTTCGCCGCTTCACAAAAACACACGGAGCTCCTCACGCAATCGTGTAACGAAGCGAATTGGGTTTCGGAGGTATTTGCTGGACTAGCACCTAATCTACAACCTGCGAAATCCAGGGTAAGATGGGTGGAAGGACATGTGCGCAATAGTACCAATAATAAGGGTCCTTACCGTCTTTACCCCTACCTAACCACATGATAAAGTCTTTCTTTACTGCAATTTGAAATAGGTTTTATTGTCATTCTAGCGTGTCCGTCATTAGTTTGCACACTCTTTACCCGGATGAAAGTTCTTACTTAAGGAGGCGATATGTGCCGCCATTTTGTAAAAAGGATAGGCATAGGATTTTGCGTTTATAGGAGCGGGACAGAGCAGAGCGGTGTAAGCGCAAAAATCAAGTTTTTGCTTATATCTATTTATTAGGACATTTTTTAGCAAAAATAAGCCGAAGGTTCCTTTGGCTGTCTAATAGTTTAGGAAAAAAAGGTGATAACTTAGAAAACAAATAGAACTTTAGTTTTTTGTTATAGTGCTTATCTGCACTTTGGGTATCTCTAACAAATGAAATAAGTTCCCAAAAATTTTCGGTTTCGGCGGGACTCGAACCCGCGCCACACCCTCAGTACGGTTGTACTCTAACCAACTAAGTTACGAAATTAGTACTCGCCGTCTCGAAAATCTCTGGGACATCTTCTACGGACTGTAGCGCCGTTAGCGCCACCTACAGGGGAAACATTGAAGTTTATCCAAACCTGTCCAAAGACTTAAGTTACATTTAGATCGTTTGACGAGAGATGTTACCTTTGCTCAATTCTAAGTATTTTGCTATTATAGTGCCCACCGCAGGGTAGGTACCCAGAGTGCAGACTCTGGGTATCTCTAATACGGCACTAAGTCTATTCAAGATTAGGTTCATGCCCAATATATTAGGTATCCAAATATATCACTAAGGGATAAACGATATAACAATATATATCACGTTTATATCCCATTTATATGACAAATAGGGGATATTCAGTATCCTAATGTATGTATCGCTTTCGACTTGAGTGTTGGCGTGAGAAATACGGCGCTGTAATACTTTCAGATCAAAGGAATGAATGAACAGTCAATGACTTGTCGTATTTTAAGCAATATAAGAAAATTCTAAATACACCAACAAACTAAGTGTACATAAAATCGAAAGGTCATCTCAACTTCTCAAGCCGAAACAACATTTTTAACGGATCGGGTTGCAATTTTCAGAAAATGTACCTAGTTGTTGAGCTGGAAAAAAATTAAGGCTACTTTTTATCTTTTTTATGCGTTTGAAGCCGCTGCGGAAGTTAGACAAAAAAAAATAAACTGAACAGTTTGGAAATCTTAAAAATGAAGATAAAAGGAAGTTTCTTTAAATAAATTATGCCTTTTAACCGACTTCGAAAAGGAGGCGGTTCTATGTTCGGTTGTATGACATATTTTTTTATCTATATCGGTCAATTACTCCGTGATTTATGGACCGATTTGAATGATTCTTTTGGTATACGGGAATCCCAGTGTCATTACAATGTAATTATAATCGTAGAATACCGCGGACTACACCCGAGCGAAATCCAAACGAACCTTACCGCTACCGATCAGGGTAGCGAGTACCGTAGGTCTCAGGTTTTAGTTTACAAACCTTCCTATTTGAAACAAACCTAAAACTCACGGCTGTCAATCATTCTCGACTACGTGTCAGCAAAAATGAAAAACCCGTCGAAACCCGTCAATGTTGCTTTTTTCCGTTTTTATTTTTTAAATATTCGCTAGTAACGAGCTTTCTTTATGGGTTGTATTTGAAAAAGGGGGTTCGTAACATACCTGGGAAAGATATAGAAGGTTGATTTACAAAACTATAAACTTACTTTATACCTTTCTCAACATTTTTTTATGAATTTAGATTATAATGCTTCTAAACAAGTATACAGCCACAACATGTTTAAGAAGTTTTCGTTTTAATTATTTGAATTAAACATATTAGAAGTATCTCTAATTGAATTTGACATCACTTGGTTTATTTTTATTGTTTATTGAATTAAGCTAATTTATTGTTTAAATTATTCTTGTATGACGTAGCCTCTTCTAGCTGAATATTTTATCAATTATGTACCTACTTTTTACCCGACTACCAACAGGGGAGGGTTATGAGGTTAGCACCCTATGTTTGTATGTTTGTATATTTGTATGTTTGTATGTATGTGGCCGATTTCTTTGTTCCCACGTAGCGCTGAAACTACTGGTTCGATTTCAACAAATTATGTATCGATTGATTCGTCTCAATACCCCGATGGTTATAGGCTATAGGATTTAGGGCTCCGACCTCGAATAAGCCTTCAAAACGCGTATTAAAGTTTAGGAAGCCGCAGGCTGCAGACCCCATAGAGAAAAATTACAATACCTACGACCTATTTTCTTTTTCAACTCTATGCCTATCAAATATGACCGATACGTCATTCTATTTTGTCAATGTAAATGTTTCAAACTTTTATAACTTTCACGTAGTCGGGTTGTAGTTTTTAACTTTATCTTGTTTGTGTTGATATAATTTAAATTTTATATACTATTTAGACAGAAAGCAATGATGTAATTTTCTGACTTAACTAAGTGCTCTTTTGTGTTCTTAAAGTTGAAAACAAATGAAATGAAACAGACGTGGCACTTAATACATTACGATGTAACACGTCATGTGTATTGTGTTACACTTCCCCTTCTCCCTTTTAGACCCACAACCCTGTCCAAAAATACTCACATGAGTTTTGATGTATATTTTTTTACACTAGACACGATTTATTGCATAATTTATACTTGTATATATATCGTTAGGTAGGTACACTCCTGTTTTTGGACAGCCGTGTAAAATAGGTTTCCTTGCAATATTCCCTGGCCATTTGTAACTAAACCAGGAAAGGAAACGTTGTTCACTTCACAGCACATTGTAAAGGTGAGTAAAAGACGGCCATTTTTAAACCAGCTCTTATCTTGCGGTAACTCTGGCGTATTTATCAACTTATATCTCGTTTATTTCAGTGCGAAATTACGCGAGAAGAAAACGGCGGTGAAAAATAAGTTCCTTCGGGTTCTTAGAAAAACGAAATAACGGAAAGTTTTTATTAAAACTAATTGTTATTTTGTGTTTTTTTACAGAGACTAATACTTTATCTATGGTGTCGATATTATTAACTTCGATAGGTAAGCATAATCCATACTTGCCCTGACAGGGTTTTTATGCATGTTTGAAACAAATTCTTTGGACATGAAATGATTATATTAAATAATGTTGGACGATACACAGCCTCATCTAGCACCAAGTAAGAAGAGCTTGTGTTACGGGAACTTATACTCCAATTAAAAAACCAGGATATTTTTGAAGGTAAATCTTTATTAACAAAGAAAATTACAATCAAATACTAGAATTAAATTAAAACTAGTATTTTACATTTAGAAACAATCGAGTTTACTGCAGACTGTTGCAAACAATCTACAGGTAGCTCAACTGATCCATATTATAGCGATATTTTTTGTATACAAAGAGGTTACAAAACCCAAGGAATATTGGTGGAAAATATTTAACGATATTGCTTTCATCGAAGCAAAGCACAGAAGCTCGAAAATATTTTTGGCTT
This sequence comes from Eupithecia exiguata, assembly GCA_947086465.1. Classification (NCBI taxonomy): domain Eukaryota; kingdom Metazoa; phylum Arthropoda; class Insecta; order Lepidoptera; family Geometridae; genus Eupithecia; species Eupithecia exiguata. The sequence continues at coordinate 6,334,523 of OX352246.1, forward strand.
TGAGAGCTTTCATTCATCATTTAATTGATCTCTCGTTCATTCTAGAATTCGAATTTTAAAAAAATCTGCACACGTGAGATTAAACGTTGAATTGAAGTTTGTGTTATAGTTTTTAGTGATAACCTTGCTTTTGCCTTGTTATTTTCTGTTATTGTTATCAGGTTTTGTTAATTTTTCATGAATAAGTCATTGTGAAAAAAATGTGTCTTGTATTCTAAATCGGAGTACCTAAATGTACGTAAAACTAGCTTTGACGCCAACGTCAATTTAATCAAAACGTAAACTCGGCAGGATTTATGTAACTACAACTTCTATGAATACCTTCCTACTCTGAAGTTTCTCTCCTTGGGTTTTCATGTAGAACCGGGAGTTGTCGGTCACTCCAGTCAGATTGCTTGTAGTAAACTTTGAGCTTGTAGAAACTTTTACATTTGCTTGACTGCGAAAAAGAAGGGGTATGTAATCGTTAGTTACGTTGGCTGTAGCCTCGGACGGCGCTGAATGAATTTTGTCAAATATGATGTATCGTTGGGTTCATCTGGAGAGGCTAATTTTTGCATAGTGTACGAAAAAGTCGTTTCCTTCTATACATTAAATTAATGTAATTCTATTTAGTTTTATTGTGTGATAGATAGATAGATAGATAATTCTTTATTGTACCACACAAACACAGAAAACAGTACAGAAATAAAAGGTTACAAGATTGAGTGATTTTATGTGACATTTTATTAATTTGTATGGTACATGTGATATGGTTTGTGAAAATTATGAGAAGATGATTTCTGAAACTGAGTTGCACAAAAGGGACCTTGACGTCATGATGTCCTACCCGTCATGACCAAAGGGGTCATGACGGGTAGGACGCACTGATTGAAAACTTCAAAAACTTAAAATTCGCGTATTGGTCATTTTGCGTTATTTTTCCAATAAATATTTTTCTAATACATATTTGTCAATATGCGTAATGAGAAGATTGGTCAATATGCAAATTAGAGATAGATCAATTCGCGTATGGGTTATATTGCTTTATTCATTACGCGTTTTGGTCCTTTTGCGTTATTTTTTCAATATATATTGGTCATTATGCGTCTCAACCCTCATTTATTTGGTTTGGACGCATAATGACCAATACCAAGCCGAAATTTTGTGAAATGTGAATTTTATTTTGTTACCTCAGATCTCCAAAACTAGGCTTATTCCACTAATTGGTTATATTCCACTAACCCCGTTGGCAATCCCCGTCAACGGGGATAAGTGAACTTTTTGTTAATTTTTCCCCGTTGACGCCGATTCGAACTCGTAATGGGGATTAGTGAACTAAAAAGTTCATTAATCCCCATTGCTTCAAAAATAAAATACTAATACCTTTAAGAAATGTGATTTTTTAATTTCTTTCCATTTGTCTGTAGTTAAAAGTTGCCTGGAAGAGACTTCTAAGGGATATGACCACCCATTGTACTTGTCTCATGTAATGTAATTATGCAGGTGTACAAAAGTATTTTTGTATTGTATTGCAGTTTCGACGTGCGCGGACGCAGCTTCAGCACTGCCTTACACTGGTCGGACCCCGCTGCGTTCGGGCGGCGCGCCCACTTCACCACCATGTCCCGTCCTTCATCGCTGACGGTGGACGCTGTGCAGTTGGACGATGAAGGAATCTACCGGTGCAGGTAAGGATCTTGATATTACAACATATTCAACTGATAGGTATATAAACTCCTAATAGAGTCCACAGGTGATCGGAATGCTGGCTTTTATTTCGGTCAACGAATTAGCATTGCCATTCAACGTGGCAATGCTGCCAGCATTCTGGGCACTTTGCCTTCTGGTGACGGCTTGGATTTTTAGAAAATAGATTTAACTGTAAATATTAGTTGTAATTATTATTGTATTTTATTTATCAATGGATTATAACACTGATAGGTTTGGAGTTTAGAAAAATAATATCATTCCACCAAAAGGTTTGAAGCCGAAAGATGCTGATTTCAGACCAAAAGCAAACTGGTCTTCAGGGTGTACATTCTGCAACCACTAGTGCTTACCAGCTTCTAAAATGACGTAAGCAGTGGAGGTCTTCTGCGATTGCTTAGATTAGATTATTGTCTTAATACATAGATATATATTTTTTATTATACATAGAAAGCGAAGAACACTACGATCTTGATGACCTCTGTGGCGCGGTGGGTGAAGGTCCGCCTGCGACGCAGGAGGTTGCGGGTTCGATTCCCGCCTCGGGACAAATATTTGGACGATCTGCAGATATTTTTTCCGGGTGTTCTGGTCGTTTTCTATGTATAATAAAAAATATCTATCTATGTATTGTATTGTATTATGTATATCAGTCTCATCTAGTACCCATAACACAAGCTCTGCTTAGCTTGGGACTAGATAATGCTGTGTCAATTGTCCATCATTTTTATTATTATGTTATTATTATACTCTGAACAAATGTCTGCAGATGCGTACAAACATTTGTCCCGAGGTGGGAATCAAACCCGCAACCTCCTGCGTCGCAGGTAGACCTTCGCCCACCGCGCCATAGAGGTCACCATTACGTAACTGAACCAATAACACAAAAAAGTAATCCACCCCAATCAATACCACAGATTTGAATGTGTTTTGTATAAAGTCAACACAACCTGTTGCTCTTTTAACGTCTTCTTTCTATTTCAGAGTCGACTTCAAGAACTCGCCGACACGGAACTTCCAAATACGACTCAATGTTGTCGGTGAGTTGCCAGTTGTTTGACTTGACGTTAATTGTTAGAGAACGGTTTTTTGGAGAACGGTGGACTGTAAGTTACGGCGGTAAAACTTACGTTTTATATTTATCGACGACGACAGAACCTGAATAAAGTTATGAAATTTATTAATTTTTAACCGAAGAAAAACAAAATAGGAGGAGGTTCTATGTTCGGCTTTATGTATTTTTTTATGTATGTTCGTTTATTTCATCATTTGTCTTTGAATTTTTTTCGCAATTTTATAGGGAATTATCCCGAGGCGGTCTCAAAAAAAAACCCCGAGGGATAAGTATTTCATAAAGTCAAAAAAGTTTAAAAACAGTGTAAATACTAAAGAGTATGAATGAAGTCGGTCTTTGTTTTGTCAAAACAATAAAATTATAATCTATAACGATATCGATGGTTATTACGGATTCTAGGTACCTATATTATTCATAACCGTTAGCTAATGTAATGTCGTAACCTATCACATGCTAGAATCGGCTGCCTCTTGGCTATGGATCCTATATAAGATAAAGCTACGTATCCACAACGATAGAAGTTCCATAATGTAGCTACTGAGAGTTATATTTAAATTCTCGTTTTCGTACACTGTGCCGACTTTGTGACGTCAGCGTTATAAAAAAAAACAAATGACGATCGCACCAAAACTCAAGATATACCTACACTCGTAGTATATACAGAGAAGATAGAGCTATATCCACAACGATAGAAGTTCCATCGTAAATCATAGTCGCAAAGTCCTGAAGTTTCCGTTCACTTTCCCGTTGATGCCGCCAATGGCCCGTCAAATTGAGTCGATCGTAAAGGCGAGGCTTTGACAACTTTTTGTGCATTGCTCCGACGCGGTAGATGGAGTTCAACAATCTAACTGCGGTAGTGTTTGTAGTTCAATCAAACTTTACGTCTAATTTTAGATTTGATGTTAGACTTTGACGTATATTTTGATAACTAACTTTAGCAACTAGGATACATTGGTCCTAGATGAATTCAAGCGTTTGCTTGTTTCTTTTCCAAACGTAAAGTAGAAAGTACGTCATTGCAGGCGTACTAAAATGCGTGACGGATAACTCTATATAACGGGTGATTGTTTAAGAGGTATAGGATTTGATTTTCAAAAAAACACAATTTAAAAATTTGATGAAATCTTTATTGGAATCGATAGAACGATCAATATAATTAAATGTTTGAAGATGATTTCATGCAAATGCTGGCCGCGGCTCCGGTTTAGATGGCCCATTCGCAAGGCCCAATTTCGGCACACTCTCTCCAACATATCAGCCGGTATATCACGAATAAATGCTTCAATATTGGCTCCCAGTGCGTCAATCGTTGCTGGTTTATCCCTGTAGACATGAACCTTAACATGGCCCCACAAGAAATAGTCCAAAGGCGTTAGATCACACGATCTAGGCGGCCAATTGACGTATATTATTTAGTATTTTCTCAATATTTTTCCAATACGGCGATTATCGGGGGAGACAGTGGACCATTATAGGCTGTTAAAGGGAGGTGAAGAGGAGGATTTATTCATTTGTTTATGTAAAGGAAAAGTTTACTGTACTAATCATCGATAAAAGTAAAAAAGTGTACGGTACGTTCTACCAGCGCTCACTAAAAAACTGTACCGTGTTACAGATGAAATAATGATAAGGTATCGGATTATCAGAAAATTTAAAGTTTGGTGTATCTACTTACGCGGGAAAAGATGTGATGCCTTGGGCTTTGTTTTTTGTTTTGGAGTTATTTGTACACCTGGTGAATGAACACTAGGGCATTGTCGTGGTATTTTAGTCAAAATCACACAAAATTATACGTCGTAGCAAGCACACGCAACACAAACGCCACCACTCGCGCCGCCGCCGGTCCGACTATGACTGAGGTAAGGAAACATAGTTGAACCTAACTTGAGCCATACACTTTCGAGATGGTAATGCCTCATCTCCCTTTTTTACTTTTATCGAAGGTACTAATATATTCTGTGTTTTGTTCACAGTAAACTGTCCGTAACTATTTAACCAAATGTTCCTAATTTTATAAGTATTTCAAATAGGTATTTACTTTGGTATTAGTATAGCTAGTTGTGCTGAAATCAGTGAAACAAAAATACAATTTTCTTACTTCTTTCTCATTCTGGTATATATACAGGGTTAATTGTAATTCACAGACACTCCGTGAACTGCAGGTTCTGCTTACCATCACGAACGTGTTTGTGAGGGTGCCAGGTGTTGATTCCTAAGTTTTTTTTAATTACCTCTAATACAAAATGTAATAACACGTTTGTCCGGAACCCAATGAATTGCTTAAGATCGATCTTCTACTCTTACAACCACTGTTAATTCAAAGTCGAGCCATTTTTAGGGTTCCGTACCCAAAGGGTAAAAACGGGACCCTATTACTAAGACTTCGCTGTCCGTCTGTCACCAGACTGTATCTCATGAACCGTGATTGTTAGACAGTTGAAATTTTCACAGATGATGTATTTCTGTTGCCGCTACAACAAAAATGTATTTCTGTTGCCGCTACAACAAAAAATACTAAAAATCAGAATAAAATAAATATTTAAGGGGGCTCTCATACAACAAACGTGTTTTTTTTGCCTTTTTTATAGAAAATGGTATGGAACTCGTCCTGTGCGCGTCTGACTCGCACTTGGCCGGTTTTTTTAAAGTTTAATTTATTGTTTTAATTTATAAGCTTCTCTAAAGAACTATTATTGAATGGATACCGACTACCAAAATCAAATTTAAGAATTAAGACCTGGCATATTCACAAACGTGTTCGTGATGATGTGCCGAACCTCCAGTTCACGCAGTTTCAGTGAATTACCAATTTACCAATAACCCTGTATAGTACCTAAAGTATCCTAAAGAGCACAGGGCAGAAAAATAATAGCCAATACTTCTCTGCCTAATTACACCGCGAGTTCTAATTTCCTCGGAGTCAAGAAAAAGTAACTTACGTAACAAAAAAATAAATGTCATCATTTTACTTTCTTAATTGGTACGCGCGGTAAATAAAACATTAGGGTCCGTTTAGATCAGGCAAGTGGTATACAAATCATAAAAAATAATAATAATGATAGTAGCGTTTAGTACCTACTGAGTGCCTGGGTGGTGCCGGCTTAAAATTTGCACCACCCCGTACCTTCCTGTCGGTGTCGTAAGAGGCGACTAAGGGACATTTATTTATTTATTTACAAATGGACTTACAGTTAAAACCAAAACGTCCAGGAGTCAGGTAGTAGTAGTAGACATACACCCGGGGAGCGGGCAGAAGCGCCTCTTGCAGAATAGATCTACCACCAAACTGCGATCCCAACCCGCATGCCCAGCGTGGGGATTATGGGCATTACCTCCAGGAGATAATAACCAATAAGGTGATTATCAGAGGGAGGCCTACGTCCAGCAGTGGACCATTATTATGCTGTTGAGGTGAGTTGAGGTGTTTAGTACCTACTGCCAAAACTTTTATCAAGTAATGTTGTCACATTATTTGACGATGCCATTTGCTGTCGCAATCTACATAGCACATTATAAGTGTGTTTGATGATCTTGAAGTTTAAACCCAATCTTAATATTTATAATTTTAAATTGGATTAGGTTAATTCAGTACCTATCTGTCTTATTGGACTTGACTTATAGGTTGTATTTGAGATACAGTTGTAATAAAAAATTAAAAGTATTCATGAACTTACAGGTAAGTGAATTACTTAATAGCATTAAATTAAAACTAGTATTTACAATTGAAACAATTGAGCTAACTGCAGACTGTTACAAACAATCTACTGATAGCTCAACTGATCTATATCAATACCAGTCGGAAGCGTGCCCAAGAAATCTACAGGTAGCTCAACTGATCCATATCAATACCAGTCGGAAGCGTGCCCAAGACGCTAGCTGCATTGCCCCGCTGTATAGCAATGCTGATGCGCTGCGCCAGATACTCACCAGCTCTCGGGTCACGCGTCGCTTCGACCAGACGCACAGATAATAGCAATCTTAATACCATAAAATATAAAAGAGAGCTACCGGTCGAGTGACCACTCGTTCGTTCTAAACAAACTATTGGAAGCACAAACTTTTTCTTTACTAAACAGAGAAACTACTAATTAGTTTCTTGGTCTCTTGGCTTTTCGAGTAATTGCTATCGGAATTGGAAAAATAACTGGAAAACAAACAAATGAATTTGTTTAGTTTACTCTAAAGTTTATCTATTGATATTTTCATAATCTGAATTTGAATTTGAATTTTGTCGGTTATGAATTATTAGTTAAAAATATTTCTTGTGAGCAGAAAATATGATTGTTGTGGGAGTGTGGTAGAAAATATTTTATCTTAATGACCTATTTATACTGAGTGTTAAGCAATAAACGATCATCTATCAATCTAATAGATGAATTTTCTGTCAGTAAACAAGTAGGAAATGACGTCGTTGTAATTGATATATACAGGGTTATTGGTAAATTAGTAACACTACGTGAACTGCAGGTCCTGCCCATCATCACAAACACGACCGTGAAGACACCAGGTCTAAATTCTTAAAAAAATATATAAATTTCCTCTGCTACTAAATGAAAAAACATTTTTGTTTGGCACCCAGCGAGTTACTTAAGACCGATCTTTCACTCTCATACCTTCTGTTCATTTAGGGTAGAACTGTTTTTAAGTTGAGTTTCAAATAAAACCTCTCTAACGAATGATTATTCAATTGCGGGGGGTACCCATTACCAATACCAAAATTAAGAATTAAGACCTGGCGTCTTCACAAACGTGTTTGTGATGATGGGCTGAACCTGAAGTTCACGTATTGTCACTAATATAAACTACAAAAATAAAAATAAAATATGATACCTACTTATTCTAACGTTTCTATGATAGCGCTTTTTTACACTTATCTGACAAATTGATTATTTTATTACTAAAGAAAATACAATAATAATTACAACTAATATTTACACTGAAGCTATTTTCTAAAAATCTAAGCCGTCACCAGAAGGCAAAGTGCCCAGAATGCTGGCAGCATTGCCACGTTGAATGGCAATGCTAATTCGTTGACCGAAATAAAAGCCAGCATTCCGATCACCTGTGGACTCTATTAGGAGTTTTGCTAGATCTTTGTATATTCCATGTGCCCCAGGACCCCAAGGACCTAGGGTTTCCACCCCAAACGGCTCGAATAGGTAACCTCGGTCAAGATTAGCGTATTTCCGCCGTTTGAGGGACTCCGCTGATGTTGCTGCGGAATTGCGCTTTCATTTTTGATAACTACAATATCAACACATACGACTCTTCGAATATAAGTTCTAATCTTTGTTCTTTTGTTTACTCTAAACGTAGATAACCGTTTTACCTTACTTTTTCTTTCTAGTGCCACCACATCAACTCCTGTTGTACGACGAGGCAGGCCGCGACGTCGCCGGTGTGGTCGGGCCTTTAGAAGAAGGCGGCAACTTCACGCTGCTGTGTGAACTGCGAGGAGGTACAATAAAAACCACAGACCAATATTATATATCCCAACATTAAAACCAACTCGCAGTGACTTTAGTTCTTCCGTGATCATGGCGTATGAAATTATGCCGAAATATATGAAAACTCAAATTTTTTATCATGGTAAATATCCCGGTATTAATAATTACTTTAAAGTCAATGTTATTTTTATGCGTCCTCCATAAAAATATTATTCCGTAAAAGACCAATGTCGGTCATTCTGTAAAAATATTATAGTAAATTCTCACGCTCTCATCTTCTCGTGTCGACTGAAGGGCGTGTTAGTTATTTATCAAGCAAATCTATCTGGGACTAAATCACCAATGCCCAAGACAATGCGATTACTCCATTAGGTACCAACGACGAAGGCCCACGGGCAAGGGGTTGAGAAATATTTATCACCTATGGTCAGCACATTCTACTTTTTGAACAGTGGGGGTCGCGCTTTAGAATGAGGTGTTCCGGGTTTGTCCCACTCGTTTCGGTCTAAAGTGGTCCAAACATGGAAAATCAAAATGATATACATACATTAATATTCTATTCTATTGATATTCTATTATAATCTATTCAAATTTTATGCTGAAATCGTTCCAGTTTCGTCCCACTTTTCAAAGGCAGGCTTTAGTACTGTCGACAACACACCTTTCATGTTAGCTTAGCGACATCTGTAACTCAGCCAATGGACGCGTTCCCAATATGCCGTAACGATAATTTATCGTTGGACGACTATCGTCTCTAGCTGTTCCCACAGTTGATATATCCTTGACATATATCGCCACGATAAAAAAAGTGTCGAGGACGAGAGGGACGACGGTTAATCATGTCGTTCTATATGTGAATACCTCCATTGAAATATGGAAGCTACTATATTTTAAACTGCACGACTATCGTCACGATATAAAAGGAAAACGTCCTAAGGCTAACAGAGGAAAGGCTGCTTCATTCTGTATATTTTTAACACCTCTTTTGCGATCACTTATCCGCCTGGCAAGCGTGGTGATTATGGCAAAACGCGTTTGTTGGACCGCGCTCAGCAGTGCACGTGATGAGTGCTGATAGGCACAAGTAAGTAAGAAATAAGTAGGTACTAGGTATTCATTGAACCACGCGTGCGAGTGAAGCCGGGGGCACATAAATGATAGATATATAATACTTTATTTATCACCATAAAAAACAGATTGTATTAAATTTAAGATATTAAAAAGAACAGCATTGGATTTGGCAGCCTTATCGCTTAAAGTGATTTCTTCCAGGCAACCAGAAACCGTAGGTAGGGTAAATGGTACCTATATTATTTCCAAAAAACACAATATGAAAATGGTCCTCCATAGTCGTGGAATAATTTGAACAATTCAAATTATTATTAGCGAGGATTTATATTTAATACTAACCCAGTACCTACCAGCTGACTATTTGTGTGTGCTGATCAGTGTCTACAAATAGGCCATATCCCAAGCTCTCCCGTTTACTGCCCCCGTGAAAAATAGTCCCCCTGTCGTGGCGGACGCGTCGTTTGTAACACTAATAGTTGTTTTCCGATTTCACTCTGCTACCTCGTCTTGAAAGCTGCGACAAGACACCACGACCGCATGTGACATTAATACTTTATTTTATTAAATACGTGCTTGTGTGTCGTCTTGTGGAATTTAGACGTACCGTACCTACCTAACGGGGTACGATACCTCAATACTTGTTTTATCGCGTTTACACTTTTACGACTGGTATTTCGAAAAAAAACAACATTTCCTTGATCTCTGAGATCCTACTGCTGTTCAAATATGAAATCTAGGATTCTTATACCTATAACTAATATTCTATTTCATGTTGTACAAAAGCGCCAAGATAGTTTTTTTGATTAGTTGCATTTGATGAAAAAAAAACTAAAATATGTCAATTTTGATACATATTTGCCTACTTCTCCGAACCAATATGACTTACTGACTTGATTTTTATATTGAAAAATAAAGCAAAGGCAGGGTAACAGATTCACTAGAATAAATATTTGATTACTTGAACAGTACTACTTACCTACGTACATACTTTTAATTAGAAGAAATCTTCAATTTTGCACTTGATTTTTGCACACGAGCTCTGCTCTGTCCCGCTCCTATCTCTCCATCTCCCATCCTTTTCAGAAAATGGCGTCGTATGGTGGCCCCTTAAACTGACACATTGTAGTGCGTGCGTTTTTTTATCGTGAATAGAACTTCGTTCGACCACAATCTCACCTGCAAGCCGATGATGATGCGCGCCACGACAAAATTACTACTGTGTTGTCTCGCTCTTTTTCTAGCGAATATGAAATAGATGCACGATAAAACACACGACAAAATGTTGTCTGGACGTAGCTGGGCTCGGTGGTAACTGAGTGACGAATGACGATGTTGTTGAGCGTTGTTCCACTTTTGTGTGTCCTGGCGCTGCTGGTTTTCAGTGAAGGCTAGAGGTAAGAATTTTTTTCACGAATCGACTATCTGTTAATGATAGTGTCGTGTCGCACTACCACCACACATGTGGTAGCAGTGGGTTTTTTTTTACAAAAGGACTATGTAGAGAAAACCATCACGGACATTTAAAATATTTTAACATTAATACAATTACAAACCTACTTATTGAAATAAATAATACATAAATAATAAAACCGGCCAAGTGCGAGACGGACTCGCGCACGAAGGGTTCCGTACCATTATTTATAAAAACGGCAAAAAATCACGTTTGTTGTATGGGAGCCCCCTTAAATATTTATTTTATTCTATGTTTTAGTATTTATTGTTATAGCGGCAACAGAAATACATCATTTGTGAAAATTTCAACTACCTAACTATCACGGTTCATGAGATACAAACCTGGTGACAGACGGACAGACGGACAGCGAAGTCTTAGTAATAGGGTCCCGTTTTTACCCTTTGGGTACGGAACCCTAAAAAGTAGTAAGTAGGTAACACATCGATAATAATATTTAAAAACATAGTTGAAACATTTATACATTAAATAAATTATGTGCGATTGAAAAATAGTGCACTACTCAGGCTGTCGTCACCCTCCTCCGCCGGTCGAGCTTGATTTTCTGTGAGTTAGTTCGATACTAGTAGGAAGCTACGATCTTTGGATCGAAAAGGCACTAATGCCACCCTCGTCACTAAATTATCGTACGGCTTACTGTCAAGTTACCTTTAAGGTAGGTATTTATTCGTCATTACCTGAAATCCTCGTGGAATCACCTAACCTAAAGTGATAGATTTACAAGAACCTCAGATTTAAGCATTTAATGATACCTTGACTATTTCCCCTCTACAGTATAATTGTAAGTATTGATCGAGTTTTGACGAGTCATAGCCTCGTCATTTTGTATTTTTTTAATTGTAAGATATATGACAGTAAACGATCTGAATCTGGTACTCAATTAGGGTAGGTTTGATCCATGTTCTTTAAAGATGGCTATAGGTACTACGGCATGACAACACGGACTTCAAGGGCATGCACAAAATTATCTTACTAATGTCACTATAGAAAATAAATCAGTAATCAGTAAAAAAAAGTGTTTAAATGTCGCTTCCAAAGGTACTAACTACTAATCAAGCTTAAGGTAGGTGCTTAAGGGCTAAGTATAGAGTTCAATTGAATAAGAGATCACAGGAGGCAGTCGCAATTTCATCACAAATTGTTTCCTCAAGTCGCAAACACAAAAACCGCTCCTTTACCACCCTTCCCACAATTTGTTCCTCCATTACGTTCCGTTCTTTGTGTTCCTGTCTGTGTGACTAATATCATAACCGCTAGTTTTTCAACAGTTCGCTTCTCGTGCGTTAGAATGTATGATGGCGCTTTGTTGTGGTAATAGTTGCTTTTTCTTGTTGTTTTACTAAGATGTGGGGTGAGGTGTGTTGGTAGTATACCCGTAACTAGCGTATAATATTTTTAGAAGCCTACAATGATTTGATTGGAAATGCTAATGTTTGTATTTATTATCTGCAAATTTTTACGAATATTATTTCTGTGATCAACTTTACGTGCATAATATATTAGGATCAGTTGAGCTACCTCTAGATTAGTTACATCAGTATGCAGTAAGCTCATCTGTTTCAATTGTATATACCTACTACAAACATAGTTGTAACTGTAGTACCAGTTGTAAATAATTTTCATTGTTGATTGATATAATTACCGTAATTTTTTTTGTCCTCTGGCAAACCAAGTGGCAAAGATGCGCTAATTTTTTTGATAATTCACTTTGAGTTTTTGTTTTAAACAATAAAAGAATGAGACAGCTTAACAAAACTGTACCTATCTCTTTTGCCTGCTACTTTGTCGGCGGCGTAATAATTATATACGTGAGTGCAAACTTCTCAATCTCACTGCCCGTCACCGGACAAGATGTTTGGCGGCTACAATACCTACTAAAGAAAGTATCCATACTTATTATTTTATAAACTATTATTCTATTATTATGTACGTTCCTCCCTCTCTTGTCCTTATAAATTTAGATTAATAATGGTGTAGGTATGCCACGTGATAAAAAAAATTATATTGAGGAAAGACACAATATTAAAGAAATTATTGAATAAAATAACTTCCGCAATAAATAAACCCTTCAATAACGAGTTAAAAGTTCAAGTTTGTTCCCATTTGAATACTTTTAAGTTAGAAGAAATACGAGTGAAACATAAGTTGTGTTCCTGATGCAACTTTAGAGCAATATTGTTAGTGTTTGTGAAACTATCAGAAGGAAAGTAATACATATGCTTAAATATACTCGCCTATGTCCAGCAGTGGACTGGAAAGGCTGTTGATGCTTATGATGATACTCGTCAAACAACCTAAAATTTAAAAACAAAAAATTCAAATCGGATTATAATAAATATGATATAATGATAGGTACTAATATTTCCTTAAGGCCCGTCGTATTTGCTGTGAAAACTAATTTTAAAGAATTTATTTTTTGAATAAAATAATGGCGCCCTAAAACGCTCATGGCTCCGGCGACATGATCCGATGACGTCACAACTCCTTTCGTCAACCAACACCATGTCAACCGCGGACGGAAGAAATCACCCCTCCCTTGATGGTACACACTTCACACCGTAGAGTTATTATATAGTACTAAAGCTTCACTATGTATGACACTTTGAAACAGACACTGGCGGAGTTGCGGCGAAGGGCAAGCGGCGCCGTAAAGAAGTTGAAGATGAAGTTGTTTCGTCATCAGCAACGGCAGAGCGTTTTCGATCACGTGCTCGAACATAAAAAAAACTAATTTAAATTCTCTTTTTTGCCTAAAATAGACACATTTTTAATCAAAGCCATCAAAATACGCCTTTTTACGATATCACTAACTAGGATGATAACATTTTGGAACTTATTTTCAATGTAGTCAAGTAGCCTATTAATCTGTATTGACCTGACCAGCCGTACGAAAAAAATACACGAAGTCACTAACAAACCCTAGTACTTATTCAAATCACATGTAATACGTGTCACGGTCACCTCTCCTCAATTTTACGGTCTGACAAGCCCAATAAATATCGGTCTGGAATACCTACATAACGGTCCGACATACTTATTGGTCTGGCTGACAATCGGTAGACCATTATAAAGTTTACAGTTGCGTCGGCCATTTTTACACATGACCGAAAGAGATTTAGTTACGGGACCTTTATTGGATTTTTTGGCGTTTTAGTCGACATGTTTGTATTTTGATTGAGTTTCAATTTCAAATAAGGACTGAATCCGATCTGATACTTTGGTTTTATTTAATTTGGTTTCAGTAGAGGTTAAAGTTCAGCGTGGTTTTAATAACACGTTACGTATAACTTGTTTTTTTAGCTCGGAATATCTGATGCCGAAATAATTATACTTGTGCCGCATGCTTGTTTGCCACCTTGGTGGTATAAAAAAATCTTTGTGTCCATAGTTGCTTAGCTATGGACACAAAGATTTTTTTCATAAATATAAAATATTTATATGTACCTATACGATGAAAAAAAAACTAAAATCCATCGATTATTCATAAGATCATAATTACTACAAAATCCCAGTGTTCCCCCAGTGGTGGAGATATCTAGGTGGAGAGCAACGGGAAATTATTCCCGTTGTCCCCATGGGTCAAGTGTGAGTTTCAACGTAGGAATTACCATGTGATGTGACAGAAAAACTCGTTTACCTAAATGTAATTTACGTCTCGAAAAAAAAAGCTGCAAGTAATCATTGCTCAACAGAACCATCCGACCACGAATACGGTATAAAAAAAATAAAAAGTCGTGTAATCGGAAAAGTTTCAAACTAACTTTCGGATAGAGAGCGACCAAACTTTGACCCAATGCACCCAACTTTGTCATTACGAATCCGTTCAAAATTAAATTATTCAGTAAAACGTACATAGTAGGTGGGTAAATGTAGGTTGATGGTAATTTTGATTCGGATGGGTAGTACCCACCAAAAAGTGAAGTGGACATCCGCGGATGAGTTTTTTTGCGGACGAGTCGTACCCAAGGCTCAATATTCGACGGTAGATACGGGAAAATACCTATTCGATATCTAGTCATTGATTTTTTCATTAATTGTATGTCGCTAGTTTTATTAAGATTAGTTATGTTTTTTCTTATTCAGCCAGTCACTGTTTTACAAAATGCGTCAGAAATATCTCTTTTGATCGTAATAGACGTTTCTCTTTAACTTTTTAGAAAGCTACATTACATACCTAGTCATCATCATCATCATCAGCCCATATCAGTCCACTGCTGGACATAGGCCTCCCCTAATGAGCGCCATAGCATACACATTACATAGTAATAACGGTAAATTAGTTAGCTGGACAATCGACACAGCATCATCTAGCCCCTAAATAAGCAGAACTCGCGTAATGGGTACAAGATAACGTATAAGCTTAATACATTACACATATAAAATACTAAATTTTAATGAACATAATGAAACATCTAGAACCAGAACAAATATTTAAAGATCGTACAAACATTTGTCCCAAGGCGGGAATCGAACCCGCGCTCTTCTGCGTCGCAGGCGGACCATCGCCCGCCGCGCCACATCGATTGAATATTGTCAGTTTGGTTGGTCTTCTCTACCCAATATTTCTACTGGTTGAATGTACGCACTGTCCAAGACATATACCCATACATATTTCGGGACCTGAAGGCTCCCAAGGGAAATTCACACTCTGGAATATTGCTTTCGTATGACTTATATGCTCTATGGATTGGTAAATATCTCACAGAATTGAAAAACGAGGTCATACTACGTGTCAATGTTACGGAGTAGAGTTAGGTCAGTGCCAGGCTGATTGTGGTAACGGGTGGTTATCGTAATGGATATCCATGATTCAGTTGCATCTACCATTAGTCTTTCGCATTTAATTGTAATTTTCCTTAGCAACCATAATTTCTTTAGAGATTATAAGGACTGTCAACAAGTAAAGGGCGACTGGCTTACTTTCAGATAAACTAATTCTTAAACCAATACTAGGTTTCATTATTAAACCTCTAGTGTGTGGAGGAACCAGAACTTGGTTCGTAAAAATTACGAAGTTGAGCTTTACGCCTTTACGCAGAGTTTTTATAATGTTCGGGATCTTTACATCTTATTATTAAACAAGAAATTATTCAGGTTCTGTTAAATGCTTTTATTTTTATATCAAAGCAACTGAGGTTATCTCTACGTGAGGGCGTGTTTGGGCAGACATCTTTCTTTTTTCTTTTTGACACACTCCACACCAGAAAAATGTTATCAATCACAATAAACATATTTTTAAGTTATTACTCTACACTCCTATACAAAGCACTAATATAGCATATATAGCACTTATCCTGACTGAGTTTTAATTATTTATCAGCTAACCCAATCTTGGTTCCTCCGCACACTAGAGGAAGTACCTATCTAGACAGATCTCACGAATTTAATTAGGTGTTTCTATGGCCTAATGTTATTGATTTTTATTTTTGCTGGACAAGTCACCCAGCATTATCTAGCTCCAAGCTAAGCAGAGCTTGTGTTATGGGTACTAGATAACTGATATACATAATATAATACATTACATAGATAGATATTTTTTATCATACATAGAAAACGACTAGAATAACCGGAACAAATACCTGCAGATCGTACAAATATTTGTCCCGAGGCGGGAATTGAACCCGCAACCTCCTGCGTCGCAGGCAGGCCTTCACCCACCGCGCCACAGAGGTCGTCATAATTTTCTATACTTTTTAACCTGTCTAGTTTTTCATCAAGCTCTATCTAATTATTTCTCGTAGCTCGAAACTTCACAAGAAAACGGAAAAGAAAGATCGTCTTAAAATTGGAAAACACTTCAAGAAAAATATCGACTTCAACTTTTCGAATTAAGACGTAGTGCGAGTTGAAACAGCAGTCAACTTTGCACCATTCGCGTAACCGAATGAACTATTTGCCCGGGCAATCTTGGCGGCGGGCAAAGTTGATAAAACTCCGCGTTCGCCAGGTGATTTAGTTGTTTCCGCGCACACCTTAATTTTACATTCTTATACATTATTCATTTATTTTGTAGAACTTTGAGCTCTTGATGTATGCCTAATGACGATGGAGTTTTATTTTTTGTGCTAATGTAGATTTTCAGCTGTTTTATTTTTAGGCAATTTATTTAATTTTACCTTTTCATCCAACGAAATGACGTTCTATGTTAGGCTGTGTGTATTTTTTATGTATGTTCGTCGATTTTTTCGTCAATCGTAGACCAATTTGGAAAATTCTTTCGCTATTGTATGGGAATGATCCCGAGGAAGTCCAATTGTGTACAGATTAGGGCACGAAAAACTAAAAAAAAAAACTAAGGAATTGGAGTACCTACGTTAATATATTTTTCAAAACAATCAACTTATATTATAGGCCTCCCAATCGTCTAAAACATACCCACATAATTTTTTCATAGGAATTTCATAGAAAGGGTTCATAGGTTTTTCATAAAAATTAATAAAATAAAAATCATTTATTTCAGACCCAGTTGATCCATAGATAGGTACACGATTTCAAAATTAAATAAAAATTACATTAAATTACACAATTAATAAAATAAAATTAAAATTTAAAATCAAATAAAGTTAAAAATTAAAGTCGAAAATAAAAAAAATAAAAAAATTAACAGATCATTGAGCCACCAGCGATGATACTGGTTTCAGCATCATCGTCCAGTTGCCCATGTGTTGTGCCCAGTGGTTCATAGAAATGTTTTGATTATTTACTTTGTTGTTGTTTGATATTTATTGATTTTATATTTTTATACATAATCACAAGGACTACTTCAAGTCGGGGTAGCATGTAGAACATTGCATGCACAACAATAAAAAAAAGCGAAAAGCGCTTTACAATAAATATTGAGAGCTTTGAAGAATATTTTTAGAAGCATTTCGGTATCCGAGTAGTTACGAGGCAAATATGAGTTAACAAGACACCAACGCTTTCCCCGAAGGCCCCCGGGCACCTTGCAAGTTACATTTGGCACATTTGCAAATGGCAATATTTGATCCATCAGAGGGAATTGCAAAATTCATTTCTGTTCCACGAAGTGAATGAATGAATTCATAAATTCAGTGGATATTAATATTCACAAGTTCGTATGTGGCATCCAAATTCCATGTCGAATTTTTGGGGTTCACGAATAACTCTAGTCAATAAAACCTTTTAAGCAATTAATTTGTTTCTACGATCTAAAATAAATTTTGAGACTTTATAACGAACTACCTAAAGTAGTTTACCAGTTATTCTGTTTAGTAATAGACTATAGTGGTTTTTGGTTAGTTGGGCACATTTGGAAATACTTAAAGCAAATGTAATAAATTACTTTCTTTAATTCATTTTGTAATAGTAAAAAAACCGGCCAAGTGCGAGTCGGACTCGCGCACGACGGGTTCCGTACCATTATCTATAAAAACGGCAAAAAAATCACGTTTGTTTAATGGGAGCCACCTTAAATATTTATTTTATTCTGTTTTTTAGTATTTGTTGTTATAGTGGCAACAGAAATACATCATTTGTGAAAATTTCTACTGTCTAACTATCACGGAACCCTAAAAAATACCGCAGGAAGAGGTCAAATAATTTTTTTAAAAACTAGGGACAGTACTACTTTTACTTTCCTTCACACGCACAATAGGTACAAGTTCTTATGAAATATTCATCTTAAATCGTCGACGTTCAGCGTTGCCCGGTTATGCGATGTCCAGCATTGCCCTGTTATTGTTATTGCTATCGTGCCACGTCAGGCTGTCAATAGCTTCTGTTATTCCACTGTTGTTTTTGTAGCTTTTACGCATTCGTGTGAATTTTTTATTGAAAAACTGACGCGTAGTATGGATCGAAAAAATAACCTAACTACTCAGGTATTTTATATTTAAAAAAGACTGGGGACGGACAGATCGAGACCATAAGGGTTTCGAAACCGATCTCGAAACCCTAAAAATGTGTTTGCCTTAATTCTTGCTACCTAAATTTGTTTAATTAAGTTTTTTCAGGTATCATGTATACTACCTTAAACAATTTCATTCTATTTTAAATATAAATTTTGCCTATCTGGCTATTTGCCGAGAGGTAGAGATCCCTCGCGTCTATTCCACAAGTTTCCTAAACTTAGTTAGAGCGAGGAGTTGAACCAAAAATGGTGAATTAGGTGTTACGTACAATATTATACTTATAATGTAATAATGTAAGACCTACAGAAACAAACGTTTTTTTTTTATTATTATTTAAATATGTATTTTACGTTAGTTACGTATGCATCATTCTGACTTGCAATGCAATTCATGTCAAAAACTGTAATTTTCCTAGCGATCGTTACATCTCCTTACGTTAGCAACGTAAGGCGATCGAGATCGTAGTTCCACATTCGTGCGATAGAGGCGCTGTACCAAATTGTATGAAAAAAGGAGAAGCCATGATCACGCCGCGTTAGAAACATTTAATAGACTCACCCCCAGGCTACAAATATTAAAAAAACAGTGTTCTCGGTTGAAGCTTTTATGTTTGGTATTCTGACGATGCTACTCTGATGAAAAAATTTAACCTTAGAACCTTACAAGTTGCATTATTTTAATTATTCTGTTTATTTCTTATAGGTCGTCCCCAACCAACCCTCACCTGGATGATCAACGACCGCCTCATAGACGACCACACGATCCTCAAGAACGACGGCAAGGTGATCGTTAGCCGGATCAGCATCGGCGGTGCCGAGCGCAGTTGGCTGAACACCAGCATACGCTGCCAGGCTGCCAACACCCACCTGCTGAGTCCGCACGAGAGGACTGCTAGAGTGGAGATGCGGTGTAAGTCTGCACCTTCCATCTTTTATGTATTTACTATACTTATTCGTCAACGTGATGTATTAGATTTACGTGTTTTCTTGACCGCGCGGTTGAGGCTCTGCATCGAATCCCATAGAAAAAAAAGATACCATGGTTAAATCGTAGGCTACTGGAATCTTTGAGTTAAACCGAACTCAGAGCTCTGAAGATACGTGGTATAGTCATCAGCTGGCTCAACACGAACATCTTCATAAATGCACATAAATAGGTAATATGAGCGCACATTTTTTTCAAGCAAATCTTTGTGTCAAAACACAAAGAAGTCGTTGCGTATTTCGGATTTCATGATTGCACCATCCTTATGTATATGTATAGAGGTAGTGTATAAGTGTATCAGTTATCTATTCTTATTAGGTACCCTTATAACTCCTGTGTTTGCGCACACACTTGTGTACTATGATGTGCCCTGCGCACCTGGCTTGTCTGCGTTGAGACTAGCCGCCGTGCTAGAAAAAGAACATCATCGCTCACTAGATGATGCTGTGTGATTTGTTTATCATTGTTTATTTATTTATCTCATCATTTGTCCACCCACTACGTTTGGATGGTGGGTTACCAAGCGGATGCTTGCCGGGTATCAGCGGCCTTCATTGGTCCGGCTAGTGACTTTGATTGTTTCTCCCTAGTGCGTCCAACGTCCGTGTCCATCACCAACAAGCCGGGGCAGATGTCAGCTGACGTGGAGATGACGTTGGTCTGCGTCTCGCACGGCAGCAGGCCTGCCGCGCAGATCACCTGGTTCAGAGAGAACCGGAAGTTTACGAGGGGGAAGGTAATCTATGGATAGTTTCAATTTGACTTCTTGTGAAACAAATGTGTATCGAGTATAATGATGTTCATAAGGTTGTTAGTCGCGAATTGGCGCGAGATAACATTTTTGTTTTGGTTTTAAATTTCTTCTGCGTTCCGCAAGCAATAAAACTGGCGAAAAAGTAATTTGCCGCAAATCGTAAACAATTTCTATGAACTGATGTTAAAACCAACTTCAATTTACTGGTATTTTTGGAGCATTTGAGAAAATACGAAATTTTGTGCTAAACATCTACATTTTCTCAAATGCTCCCAAAATAAAAATGAATCAAAGCTGATTAGATCAGAAGTTCGTAGAATGGTTTACGATGTGCGGTAAATTACTTTTTCGCTAGTTTTAGTGTTTGTGGAAAGCAGAAAAAATATAAAAACATTAAAAAAATTGAATTTCCTGCCAACCCGCGACGAACCACCGTAAGTATTTCTGCACGCGGGTTCGCATGTGTTTGTTCTATACAAATCTTTAAAGGTTCTTTCTTTGTTATGGGAACTGATATATGTGATGAAAATGTACGTGTTATTCAAGGTCTAGACCTACATCTATGCAAAATTTCGCACAGCGAACGTGTTCGCAGACTGGGAACAAGCAGGAATAGAAATTGAATGTTTCTAGGGTGAATTGAGATTGTTAGATAACCACTGATAGAAACGACTTCTGTTACCACCAGCACACCGAGTTCACCAACGAGACCACGACAGTCTCTCGCCTGCACATGCTGCCGCAGCCAGAAGACGACGGTGCAGTAATCAGGTGCCGAGCCGACAACCCCGTGTTGAGGATAGCGCTGGAAGACTCCTTCAAAATGAGTGTAGTTTGTAAGTAACTAATGTAAATCACAGGAGACGTTGATAAAGATTTGAAAACATACTTTATGAGTTGTCAAATCTTCACCAACCCCTTTGCCGATGCAACGTAGCACAGATGCAAACACGTAGCAGTCCTCTGGGCAAGCAACTGCTCCGCCCAGACGAGCTGTGAGACATCACCCCGAAGAAAATCCTACAGTTCCTAGCTGTCGATTCTTAAGCCACGATCACCACCACTTTTCTGCACCACTTAAATGTACTTATTCGTTCAGATAAACCAGTCCTAACCATGGCGCTAGGCAGCACCCTCAACGCTAACGACATAAAGGAAGGCGACGACGTCTACTTCGAGTGCAATATTAAAGCCAACCCTCGGGAGAATAGGATCTCTTGGTATCACAACGTGAGTGAGTCACAGCATGTCACTTTCTTTTCTTACATACGTATTTCTGATATTCTTGCTTGTGTGTTTTTCCTATTTTTGTAAATGGATCAAAAAGTTTAAAATTCGTGCTTGAAATAATGGTGTGCCATTCAATTTTATGTTCAGCGTTTTGCATATAATAAAAGAAAAAATCGCGGGAGCAAGTATGAGATTGCCAACCATGCTTAAGGTCACCATCATTATCAAACTTCATTATCAATTATTATTCAGTTATCTAGTACCCATAACACAACCTCTGCTTAGCTTGGGGCTAGATAATGCTGTGTGAATTGTCTGGCATTATTCATTTATTTATTTATTATTTATTGATTTCAAGGCTCAAACTATACTTACCCTCATCAATAATCACTTATTAGTTATTAGTTGTTCACTTTGGTTCCAAAGTGAACAATCTACTACTAGTGAGTCGTCATAAACCATTCTCTAGTCTAGTACAATAAAACCCTTCTCTGTCCCCAGGACCAGCAAGTAAGCCAGAACATGTCTTCCGGAGTATTCATCAGCACCAAGTCCCTCGTCCTCCAGAGAGTAACCAGACAAGATGGTGGCCTTTATACTTGCCGGGCTGCCAACGACATGGGGGAGTCCGTCAGTCAAGCGGCCTTTCTTAGAGTTCAGTGTGAGTTACAATTACAACCTGGTAAAGTGCATTGTGTTACATGTGGTGTTTCATGCCCCGAAATGGCCAGCGACTTCATGTAAGCGTGGCAGGGCGAATTTTGATGAGATTAATGCAGGACAGGAAACAATTTAACTGTACTGGGTGGCACAAAAGCTTGACGGCATAAACCCAACAGTGGGTGAAGTCAAAATAAATCAAAGACTGAAGTCAAAAGTATCTCTCAAACGGAACGAACATGAAGTTTTTTGTTTGAAAAGTGACTTCCTGAAGCGTGTTTTAGAGTATCAGGACACCTGTTTGTAAAAGTCCTTTACCACCAGATGCGCCAGTTTGCGCGTGGTCGACCACGCTGGTGCTTGGCGCGCGCGTGGACGAGGCTCTGCGGGTACGCTGCGCGGTGGCCGCCGACCCCGCGGATACTACCTTCAGCTGGCAGTTCAACAACCAGGGCGAGAGCTTCCAGGTCTCACCGGCTAGATACGGTAAGGAGTTCCAGCATTGAGGACCGATCATTTTCTGATCCCCAACCCACATGCTCGATGTTCAACCCATATAGACTGATACTGGTATTGAGACATTACTAAGTCTTGTATCTGCTCTCCCAGCACGGGGTTTGTTGTCTAGGGTAGATAGAGAAAAATTACGTCACTTCGTCATCCAATGCGTAAATTATTTGAAAGGCATTCCCTTAACATCAATAATGTTCGCAATGTATAGCGATGCAATGTCATTATTGTCTATTCTACCCTAGACAACAATCCCCGTGCTAGGGGGGCTGGTGGGATAATTAATACACTGAAGAGTGGCATAAGCCTTATATAGACTATAGATTCCCATAGCTTTGAACAGTATGAAATCAATGACAAAAATAGAGCTTTTCAAGCGAAATCCTTGCATTGTGTGTCCTGGTGATCCTTAAATACAAAGATCGATCGATACACTCGCGCCTTCCCATCTTCCAAGGACAGGTCAAGATATCAAGTGGCGCAAATATGCAGGTCTCGACAGAACCAATTGCTTCCCTTGGAGTCGAGATCCTAGGTCCGTGGGGTACCGAAGCCCTCTGGGTTTTCAAAAAATTATCTGAGTGTCTGGTCGAAGCAACGTGTCACCCGAGAGCTGGTGAGTATCTGGCACAGCGCATCAGTATTGCCATACAGCGGGGCAATGCAGCCAGCGTCTTGGGCACGCTTCCGACTGGTATTGATATGGATCAGTTGAGCTACCTGTAGATTGTTTGCAACAGTCTGCAGTTAGCTCAATTGTTTCAATTGTAAATACTGATTTCAATTTAGTCCTTTTATTTGATTAAAATTTTCTTTGTTAATAAAGATCTATTATAATTATGTTATGTGCAGCATCGAAAGGCGGCACGACAAGCGAGCTGCGCTACCGAGCGGCCAGTGAGCGCGACTACGGTACGCTACTTTGTCGCGCTACAAATGCTGTCGGTCAGCAGAAGAAGCCGTGCGTCTTCCAGATTGTTCCGGCAGGTGAGTCAGTCTCTCTTTGTATGTCAGTCGGTCTTTCTGCCTGTTACCCTTGTCAGGTTTAAAGTGCTGAGCAAATCAAGGGTGAAATTTGGCAAGAAGTTCTTTTCATCCCGGGGCAGGACATTGGACATTGGTAGTCAAGTTATGGACAGATTTGGAAAATTATTTTTCTAATGTATAGAGTACCTACAGCTTTCCGCCCGCGGCTTTGCTCGCGTAGACAATACGATTTGTATTGGTCTTCAATCTAATAGAACAACATACAAATCTTTGTATAAACATGAACTTCGTATAGTTTTCATCAACGAAATATTAGAGTATGATGCAGAGGTAGTCCCATAAAAGTTTTATTTACGAAGGATATGTATATTTGTCCTGAAAACTTAAAAAAACAGTGTTCATATTAAAGCAGTTGAAGCATTTCTTTTGCTTTTCCAAAAAAAAACCGAATTATTACCTTATTTCTCCTCCTTTATTTATCGTCGGTTAAAAAAGCCAAACAGCCCGTGGACAGGTTCTTGTTTGCATTTTTATTAAAAGGTACATAATCTCTGGAAGTACAAATCCAATTTGAATAAAAGAAACTTAAGGGAAACTAAATTGAGTGACACAGGCTATGTTATATCCAGTTACCAGTGTACAGGTGTGAGCGAAGCCGCGAACAAAAGCTAGCCCCAAATAAAGCCTACCCAAAATATACCAGAATCAATAAAAAGGTAGCCAGTCCAATCCACAACTGTGAAAATTTCCCTATTTATCAGCTCGCAGCGTACAATTCAATTAATCCGTATATAAATTTATGGAAACCGCATTCTACTATCGGCAGAGTCCAAAACTCATTACAATATATCATTGTTTGTCTTTTTGTTGTTGTTGTTATTAAAAATAAGGTTCAGTTTTGTTAATTTGAGTGTATAAACACTCAAATTAACTTGATCCCAGAACTTGATGCCATTGATCCCAGGTAGTCGCCGCTCGAAGTCGTTCTCGCCCTGTTCCACCCGAATCAACTGATGACTCCAATCTCTTGACTGTAATCCACTGAACTAATTAATTGGTATATTACATTCTATGCCTGGGTGAGATGTCCAGCGATAATGAAACCTTCATGCGAATCTCGTTCTCCTTCGTGGGCAGCGTTGCCATAGACTTATTATTGGCTAGTGCTATATTAACTCTATGGCAGCGTCATGGCATCGTCACACCCATAGAGCAACACGGGCCACTTCGGACCGGCGGCGGAGGTGGCCCGTGTTGCTCTATGGTCACACCATGTGACGATTCGTAGTGCGGTAGTAATTTGTTCTTTCTCCTGACTTTACATGTACCTTATTTACATATTTTGTATACAACTGCAGTATATTTACATGTTTCCTTGTAGGAAATTTAGTGGAGAATCCAAAAATATCGGTTCTTTCCCACCGTCCACCTCCCTGAGACCACCTGGGTGAACCATTGAAAGTTTTTTTTACAACGGTACACCTCTCAGATATGTCTCAAAATAGTCAAGAAATCTGCAAAAGAATACGTCACGTCATCATCCCTTGCGCGCGGGGCGGAAATGCTCCACTAGAAGCCGTACCAATCGTCCAAAAATACCGCCCGCTCGCCCGCCAACCTATGAGGTCATAATCATAACCACAGGTATCTCACTCACAGGTATTTGGTACTCACTCACAAAACTTTAGTAAGAAATTAATAAATCCCAAAAATTTACGATCTCGACGGGATTCGAACCCGCCCCTTCCCCTTCAGCGCAGGGTTGCTCTGTTTACAACAAAGCTACGTGATCTTAGAGATTACCCAGAGTACTATAATAAATAAAAACCTTAGAAACTTTAGTAGTTACACGTATAGCCATCTCTGATGTACCTAGGTACGTTTCAAATACAATAACTGCGGCTGGGAAATTTAATCTAACTTCATCACGTTCGCAAGCTAACCCAAAGGCAAAAGCAAACCATAAAACGTGCCAGACTTTTAAATAAAAATTTCAAACATTTAACGAGTGCAATCTAGGAGCTATTTAAAATAAATTTAAAAATTCTCATCTAACTTGCACTTGTAAAAAAAGGCACTACTTTCACGTACAGTGGCCGTCGTAAAAGCAGGACTTAATCGAGTTTATGGCCCCGGGGCAGACCTGCAGAATTCTTCAAAAATACTAAAAAAAGCGGCTAAGTAGGTGTCGCGTTACGTAAGTATAGTGAAGGGTTCCGTACAGAAAAACGTTTGGATGTAATTCATACCTTAAGAGTAAGGACTCACGAAGCGGTTTTTACCTGTGCCCGCCGCGGTTGCGGGCCCGCAGCCTTTGTAGAATACAGATATTTATGTAAAAAATCAAAGCACATTTCACGACGCGTTTTACGCCCGCGGCGTGTGCGATTGTTTGCGGGTCCCGCTGCACCGGCGGTCATCTTGTACCGGCGGGCGCGGGTCGCGGTCCCGCAGCCGCGGCGGGTTGCACCCGCGCGTTCTGCGGTAGGTTGGCGGGCGACCGCGCGTGGACAGCGGGGGAAATCCGACGCCATTTGCAACCGCCCGTCTTGCGATTATCAACCGCCAAGTTTGCGATCGATAATCGCAACCGCGGCGGCTGCGTAACCGCACAAAACTCCGGTCTCGTGAGTTTTGAAAATAAAACTCCATCCCGCCACCGCGGCGGGCACGGGTGAAAACCGCTTCGTGAGTCCTTACTCTAATAGGTATTGAAATCTTATAGCTAGAATTATTGTGTGGGATTTGTGTGTCGTTTACGAACATCAGTTTTTTTGAGTGACCTTCAACGTTACTCACAAGAACATTTTTTTAATAATGGAAATACCTTTTCTTTGACTACAATCTCACATGGTGCGACGAATAAGCCGAAGACGCTAAGATCGTTGTGAGACGAATGTCGTTCAATCACAAATAAAACCAAGGACCTTTGTACTGTTTTTTCGGTATATGTGATAATTTCACCTACTCTTTTACCAAACTGTTATTTAAGTTTCCTGGATAAAGCATCGTCTATCGTTATTTTTTTAAAGACGGAAGCTTTTCCCAGACTTGTGTAAGACTGTACAAAATGTATGATGATAAAATAGTTACCTAATGTATTTTTTCTGGATACGGAACCTTAAAAACGCTTCAGTGGTAGGTTAATGCAATATATCGAGGCGGGAAATATCGGAAAATACTGCGAAAATAATTGTATTAATTTCACACCCAGGTCAAAACAATTTATTTATTATATAACCATGACACTTTAGGATAAAACGGTTGACTTCAAATCCAGATCACGGCCGCTCTGCAAAATGGTAGTTTGGAAAATGGAAGTGGAAGTAGCTTCGACGCTACCAGGGCACCGACATATTTGGCTACATACATACATGGGGTGCCAACCTCATAACATATAAGCCACCTTTGTTGATAGTCGGGTAATTACTTAAAAACCAGGAACACACCCTATTTTATACACGAACCAAAACTTTTGAATATTTATTACTATGCTTTTTTGTTAACAATAAAGCCGGTAGCATATCTCCGTGCCACCGGAAGTGACCCCAATGCCTACTTCAGCGTGTAAACAAAAAAGCTCACTTGGCTAAAAAGTTCTAATACTTCCCGTATTAAAAGTTTATTGACAACTCGAGAATCGAATTCCGAAGCAGAGTTCAACTTAAGTTCAACCTCGGCACAAAACTTGTAACTGGACATCTCTATTAGCACGATTAATACGAACTTCTTTTTTAAAGTTGCTCGCCCAAAAAAGCGTTGTAAAATTTGGGTGTACTCAGGGTGGGGCGTAGGTGGGGCACATGCCTATACCTTGCCCCACTAGATACTCTTTATTATTCTTTAAGTTGCTACCTGGTTATCATACCTACGTATGGAAAGTTCACCTTATTTAAGCTTGTCGCAAACTGATAAGTAATAAATTTATTTATTTAATATTAAAATCGCCCTTTGTAAAGGCTATACTTGCATTTGCTGTTTTATTTCCAAAGCTGAAAGTGAAAGTCTAACTTATTTTACCGTATTTTATTACCGTTTTTAGATTAATAATAATCCCATGGTGATCTGCCAATTGTATGCACACAGGATTGCACGCAATTTGTCCCGATTTATTCAAATATGACAGTATTTATGTTGACATTACACGGTAAAAGGTTTTTGTACCTATTTTACATACTAAAATAAAGGGTCAATTATGTGGAACTACTTTACGGTACGCCTATGGCCTGTTTAACACTATCATTCCTTCATTTCATGCAATCAGATTATTACTTATGATCATGATTAACACATTGCACAGATTGCCCAGTTGGCCCACCCTGGACACCCTAAACCAGGCCCTGTCAGTACATAAAAAACTGAGCACCACTCGAACCAATGGTGAAAGTTGTAACATAAGTTTGCTCGTTACCCGTATTGGCCCGATCGTGATTCCAAACGCTCGAACTTCGCTCGTATTTTAAATGTAGAATCCCGGGAATACCTACCCGATTTCCCGGGAAAATTCCCGCCTCACCAATCACAGGATAGATCGGGGTTTTAATTAAGTTGGCAAATCATTAATTCACGTTTATCTTGTTGATCGAGTTTGATTGAAGTTAAGTGATTACCGCCTGGCTAATGATATGCAGACTTATCATATAGTCCTAATTAGTTAAATTTTATACCAAGATCAAAAGGATTGGGCCGCATGGGTCAACAGTTTTTGAGTAGGTATAAAGTTGAACGCACATATTTTTGAGTCATCACGATAATCGATGTACTCGAAAGTTTGTATTTATGAAAGAAATCGTATACTTGTCTTCGCACACTTGTCCGCAACTGAAAAAAACTAGAAAAAAATCAAGTTTCATGTGAATGAGTCGCATGAAACGTGATTTTTTTCTAGGCTGCCACGACGCGCTCCCTCTAAAATTGTGCGTCCAGTCAGTTTTAAAAGCAATTTTAATTCACTGTGACTATAAAACCTACACCATTATGTCCTTTTTCCATCAGCCCGCCCATCACCCCCTCGGAACTGCTCATCCACCAGGATCCTTAAAGACCAGGAGCCGTTCCTCTCAGTGCGGTGCACAGCTGGCTACGACGGGGGTCTCACGCAGCACTTCACGCTGGACGCCGTGGGGGAAACCCTCAGGACCTTGGTGAATACGTCTGCACATACTGGTAGGTTTCTGATACGAATGTAGAGGTAAGCATCTACGCGTATGTGTGCTACTTACTAGCCCGCGATACCTTGTGCATTAAACTTGTGTGCAACCAACCAGTGGTTGCATCCCACTCCATCCGTAGGCTCCTTATTATATCCCTCTTTGCATATAGTACAGTCTTCAGCTGATGTCTGCTTCTGTTATATTTGTTAATTCACTTTTAGGTAACCTTTAACACGGCAGTTATTCTTCAATACTTTCCTATGTGCCTAAGCAATAGACAAGAGTGTGTCAGTTCTTTCTTTTTCTTAAGATATTATATGTATAGATGTAATTATATTGTGTAATAAAATAACACAAGCTTGGAGCTAAATGATGTTGTGTGTATGTCCTTCTTCTCTTATTTCTTTTATTTTGTATTTCTCATTTCCTTCATTTCTGGGGCTATATTTTTACTACCTCTAGGTAAGGTATATTCATTTATTTCTATTTTTTTGAAAATAAAAGACATAAATAAAGATGGACATTACGGACATTAATATGATGCCTAATACTTCACTAGAACCAAAGACTAGAACTCATTAATACCTCGTTTAAAGAGTCGACACACCAGTCTCTGGCCCGCTGAAAATTTGTCAAAACGCTCTCGGTTTACAATACTCATACACTGAGATGGCGTACCAATCCACCAAACTAATATTGTTGGGTTCGGTATATCAAAGTCCAATAAGTTCTTCGGATTTATGATGTTTGTAAGGATTTCTCCGATGAACTCATTTACAAAGACGAATGAAAATTCATTTTCCCTTTCACTTGATGTTCTTCACGATGCTTCTACTGTATGTATTTCGGTTCAGATCTGGTGGTATGGCTGAACATCAGCTGGTCGACAATAGAAACGCTGTCAGAAGACGAGGACCTAGCTGTGACGGCTCGCAACAGCAAGGGCGCTTCGGATCCTGTGCTACTTAGGGACGCCACCTACAGAGACTCTGCTAAACGAGCTGGTGAGTCACACTTATCAATCTTTGCTATTGTGAGAAGATTGTTAAAAATTCAAATAATAATTTTTTAACTTTAATGTTCTTGAGTCCATGGTGTCACTGATGCTGACCTGAAATGACAACTAATATCTCAGTACTAAGGTTTTTTGATGTAGTTCTTACCCGCATTTTGGGTATCTCTAAGAAACGAAAAATTTTGGGAACTTATTTCATTTCTTAGTACCTCAGTGACCATTATAAATATGAGTAAGTTTAAAAATTCTTCATGTCTTTATTCAGAAAGCACAGCCCGTGCCGAGAGCAAGTTTCCCACAGCGGCAGCTTTGGCAGCGCTAGCAGCAATTCTGACGGCAGCTGGTGCCATCATCGCTCTGGTTCTGAGAAAGTAAGCACTTGATTTTTTAGTATAATTTAACATAATATTATCTTACCTACATCTTGCATACATTTAGATTTTTTGAACCTTGACGAATCATCCAGGTTTTTTGCGTCATCGCAAAAAATACGTCGTCTTCATAAATTTCATGCGGATAACCTGAAACTTGAGTCAGTTCCCTATTACGTTGAAGCGCATATTTGATGCCCGTTTTTATGCTGTTCGGCAACGGGTTGGGATATGTTCTTGCCCCTTAGCCAGAATAGTCAAGCCCCAATGTATGGAATTGATTTCTGTTATGATGTATATATGTTTATGCGCAGACGCAGTGACACCAGTTCCTCGAGCAAGCGTCCCTCACAGAGCGTTGTGCAGGTGGACGCACAAGGCAGGAGGTACCTGATCGCATACCCTGCTGACAAGCCGGAGACCAAACCGGATATACTCAACCCTAAGCCTGGTGAGTGTTAAGGAAAGCGAAGTTAAATAAAAATCTTTAAAGACCCTTATTAATTGCCAGAAAATCCTTCCATACTTCAGTATTATACTATGGGACAATGCTGTGGAATTATGAATAGGGTTTTTGCATGTATTTAAAAAAAAGATAAATCCTCTTTAAGAGATCCTCTCTCTCTCGATAATCATCTAGAAATATATATCTGCATATTTATTAACGATTTTTTTATGTTTTATTGTGAAATTTAATCATTGAAAAGTAGATATTTGAAGACTCAAATCGCAAAATTTCTCAAGATAGATAGATATAATTTTTATTTGTTACTACAGACACGTTATTTTTTTTCGGTGGTGAAATAACATAAATAATCGATAAAAGAGTAAAAAAATTATGCATATACCATAAGTATGTTAGTAAATAGCAGAGAGAGAGAGAGAGCTATTTTTATGACTGAATCTCGTTTCCCGAAATGGAAACCCTGATTGTTCATTGCCATCTTTTATCCACTATAATCCAAACTATTGTATGATTTATATAATCTGGTTTTTTTTTGTTTCACCAGAGAGTGACCCACCAAGAGTGGTTCTAGAATCAAGTGACAGCAAAAGTTACACGATACGAGACGTCGAAGGACACAAGTCGCACTACAACCCGCCGCGACCTGACGATGAAATGGTAACCACTGCACTAGCAATATACCACTGAACTAGCAATTGTGCCAACAGTTTGCATATCATCATCATTATGTCATAGCTTTATCATTATGCAGTCAAAATAAAAAATCAAAAATTCTTTATTTCCATAAAAACAAAAATGTATAATCAGACTCTAGAAGTCGTTAAATCATAAATCAATCATGATTAATTATTTTAAAACTGCTCGTCTCAGAAATCATCCCTGCCATTTACGAATCTATTCCCACTCTACACATCACTTCACTAAAGATGTTAACGATAAGTAGAGTTATTCTGCTAGAGAACATATTATTATGTCCTCCTCAAGATTAAATAAAATAATTATTAAATACAACCTAATAATATTAAGAACACTCGTATAAAACCTACCCCAAAAGTTCAGCATCAAACTTCAAGTACAGTCAGTAAATTTAATTTTAAAAACATTAAGGTTCAGTAAATAAGTGGATGAAATTGGAGTGGTGCCAATGCAGCGCCTTGCGTAACTCCACCACTTTCGGGTGGATTAAGGAACGATATGGAATACCTACTTGGTCTCTGGTGCTTTGTTTGCCAATTAAGTTTTGCTGCCGCCTCTGGCTTTACTCGTGGGGATGTAATTTGGCGTATAATTAGGTTGTAAGCATAATTTGTTGGGTTTATGTTGATAATGCCATCTTTTGTTGAACGGTTCTATGTAATGATTAAACATCTTAAGGATATGGGATGAGTATAAATAAATGGTTATAAATAAATAACATGGTTGTAAATAAATAAATAATGTTGGACTATCCACACAGCATCATCAAGCCGCAAGCTAAGCAGAGCTTGTGTTATAGGTACTAGATGACTGATTAACATAATACAATATAGAACATAAATAGACACAACATACAATCATTTGCAGATCGTCCAAACATTTGTCCCATGGTGGGAATCGCACCCACAACCTCCTGTTTCGCAGGTGGACCTTCGCCCGCCGTGCCACATCGGTCGTCAAAATAAAACAAATATTAAAAAGTTTAAAATAATATCTGCTAATACTTTTAACTAGAATGAATGCTTATTCTTTCATGTTATAGGTTAGCAAAAATTGTGTGTTGCTTAGTACATTAATAACAGCTGGATACCATCTGTGATACTATCCTATGCGAAGAAATTAATAATTAGAAGTTAGGAAGATTACACCTGTGTCATCATCATCAGCCTGTGTTAGTCCACTGTTGGACATAAGCCTCCCCTAATGAGCGCCATAGCACTCTGTCTAGCTTGACGCATCTGCCTGCACCTATGTGCAATCTCCCTAAAATCTGTAATTCTTGCATATGATTGACGGTTAGGCCCAGACTCTACCAAAGGCGGAGATGTGCGGAGATGTCCGTATCGGAGACGATAAGAGACGTTTTTCAGCTAGCGTTGTGCGGAGATTGCGTCTAGCTAGACTGAAACGGAGACGTGTGCTGGCTAGAGCGGCTGAGATGCGTGCGGCGAGCGTGGGATGTTTGTTGAGATAAATGCACTAGCGAGGCACAGCTCACATATTCTCCGCTCATCTCTTCTCGTTTCCGCTGCGTGACGTCGCCAGCTTGTGAGGCACAGCTCACATCTCCGCTCATCTCTTCTCGTCTCCGCTGCGTGACGTCTTCTGCTTGAGAGGCTCCGCTAATCTCTTCTCGTCTCCGCTGCGTGACGTCTTCTGCTTGAGAGGCTCCGCTCATCTCTTCTCGTCTCCGCTGCGTGACGTCGTCAGCTTGCGAGGCACAGCTTACATCTCCGCTTCGATCTTTCTTTGTTTCTTGGCAAATAAATTATGATAAATCTCGGCTCGGTGGTCTCCACTGAAGCTGAGCGGAGACGAGGTGGGTGAATAACGAAGTTCTATTGGGTTGTTTAAAACACATCTCTTTTCCGCTCAACTCAGCTTAGCTTTGATGGAGTCTGGCCCTTATAGGTTGATATCTTTTTATTATCTTTATTTATTGATAAATAATTCAAATATCTATAATAGTATGTTTTATTTCAGATGCCGCAGAGATAACAGAAGGAACCCAAACATCGAAAAGTGTAAATAAATTTGTAAATTCCAAGAAATGCCAACTATTAGAACAAATAGGTACTATTAGATATAGCTAAATCATTTTATTAATACCTTAAGTATAATGTTACACTAAAATCATTATTAAGTATTATACTTATTGTCGTTATATTTTTAAAACTGTAAGTAGTTAATATAAAATTAAATTTATTATTAATTGTATCATTCTTCCATATCGATTTTGCAGAGAGATTAAATCATCAAGAACTAATTTTAGAAAAAGAATAGATACAAACATATAGAACGAGTTTATACAGATACCTAAAGAATTAATAACTCGTATGGGATTTATCGAAATGTAATTTATAAAAATTTTAGATACATAATAAGTAATGTAAAGATAGTTGTAGGTATGTTAAATAATATAAAAACCGTAGGTTATTATAATTAATTTTGGTTATGTAAATAACATTTACTTGTTGATTTGTATCCTAACCAAAAGTTAATATAATAGACATTGAATTTATGTAAATTATGTAATAATAAATGTTGAATCATTGAATAAAGCTTATTGTTTCGTAATATTAGTTTTATTCAAAGCTTTAGTTATCGTGATCCAATTAACTTTGTATTGCTTCGGTAAACAATACGCCACAACTTGGTTTTGTTTGAACGAAATAGAAAGTTCCATCCAAATCTTTACTACCTTTAAGGAATAAAGAGGCAAGTTTATTGCTAATGGTAAACATAGCACATATAATAAACTTTAGAATACTTTTAGAAGTGCGTAGGAATGTAGATTTTTAATGAAAGCAAGTATATTGTATTTGACTAATAGGTAGTTTTTTGGTGCGAGCAAAGTCATATAGGTTTTTATGAAAGCAAGTATATTGTATTTGACTAATAGGTAGTTTTTTGGTGTGAGCAAAGTCATATAGGTTTTTAATAAAAGCAATTAGTTGTATTTGACTGATAGGTAGTTTTTTTTTCTGCGAGCAATCAGCGTCATGTGCGGCAATTTTCATATCACACTTTATATAAATAATGCTGAACATTGGACAATCCACACAGGATTATCTAAGCAAGCAGAGCCAAGCTAAGCAGAGCTTGTGTTATGGGTACTACCTATAGATGTATAACTGATATACAATACAATAACTTCGTTAGTTTTATTGTATTTGCTCTGTCATTAAACATATAGATATATTTTACTAAAGATAGAAAATACCCACGACACCCGGTAATAAATATTTGTCGATCGTACAAACATTTGTCCATAGGCGGGAATCGAACCCTTCTGTGTCGCAGGCGGATCTTGGTCGTTCGTATCGGTCGTCGTCTGTTGGCAATAGTTCGGCATTAGG
Source organism: Eupithecia exiguata (assembly GCA_947086465.1). Taxonomy (NCBI): domain Eukaryota; kingdom Metazoa; phylum Arthropoda; class Insecta; order Lepidoptera; family Geometridae; genus Eupithecia; species Eupithecia exiguata. The sequence goes on from OX352246.1 coordinate 6,369,335, forward strand.
CAGATGTTTGTTAGGTACCGTCAAAACTACTAAACGTATCGGGCTCAAGTTTTATATAGATGTAGGTCTGAATTAACTCTAGTACTTTAATAACTCTATGAACTCAAGATAACAAGACTAGATATAGAAAGATCTGGCTTGATACCAGAAATATTTATGTGAAACCATGTGCAGAAACTAGTCAGTTAATTAAAGCAGAGAGCTCAAGCAATACTTCAAGCAAGCCTGATTCTACCACCATTGATTTATTCATCTCGAGAGCGCGATACAAATCAATTATTCGAAATCTCGATAAATCGGAGTCCGATTGGCGGTGCTCCATTAATATTCAGAGGGGGACGTGTAAGGGTTGGAGCGGGGATGAAACGCTCCACGTGTGGGTAAATAAATAAGGAACTGAGGAGTTGGCAATTCTGGCCATTTTTAGTGCATGGTGATCGTACTTTCGGTGGACAGCAAGAGCGCTTTTTTGACAGTTCAAAGGAAATATGCGAGATGTACCGACGACGGCTGGTGAACCACTGGACGCAGGCCGCGAAGGACCGGTGTTGTGGTGAGTTTTGGCGGAGGACTATGTCCAGCTGTGGACATCCTTTGGTTGAGATGATGACGATGATGGTCGAGCATAGAATTCGGCATTCGCATTTCTTTTAGGCATAGGAGGATAGTCACGAATACTCAATAAGCAAATCAAATTTGAGCACATCTCAAGTTGCGACTGTAGATGTGCCCGAAAACTGTCAAAAACCTCGGTTTGACAGTTTTCAATGATGTACCGGCCCGGGAAAATATCTAACCCTGAAAACTCAAACGCAACTTTGAGTTGGTCTCAAATCGAAGTTAAAAATCGTTACTTGAGTGTCATGAAATTTAAGTTGGTCTCAAGTTAATACCAACTCACATCAGATTTGCATTTGAGAATTATATTATATGGACCTAATACGTAACTCAGAGCTTTATTTCCTTTTGACCTCACAGGACTCTTGGACACGTCAGAAGTTTCACTTTCAAGTACACGAGTAACGTACTTGTAAAGGTTGCCTGGAAGAAATCGCTGCAAAGCGATAAGGCCGCCCATTGTACTATTATGTTTAATGTTCATGTCTGTTTCTTTTGCTTTATTTTGTGGTGTACAATAAAGAATTTTGTATTGTATTGTACTTGTAGCCGTAACTCAAATTATAAACAATCAATCTCAAATTATAAACAAAATTATGTAATCCAAACGAAACTTTTGCTCCGCAAATACGGCTCCTAAGTTCCCGCCCCGAATCGTGGGCCCAGTAATAAAATATCTTCTGTTATGTCAATAGCTAAGCCCAATTACACATAATATTGCTACTAAATGGATTCCGGCGAAGCCTTCCTTTTTGTCCACTACTCGGTGCGTAGGTAGAGAACTAGAGACCGTATTTGTAAACGTTTGAGACTTAAAATAAATAGATTCAAAAGTCTTATAGCGATGGTATAATAAATCTATTTCGATTATTTTTTATAAAGCCTTTGTATAATACTCGACCAAAAGAGGTGTTATAAGTTTGGCAAGTGGAGGGATCTGTTTTACTTTTTGTGTGTCTGTCTGCCTGTAGAATAGCTCCAAAATGGATAAACCCATTTTGATTTAGTTTTGTTTCGTTTGCAGGGTGACGTAATGCTTATGTTCGATGAAAATTAGTGAACCCATTAAAATGATATGGTTTCAAAATAAATCGTCATTATATGGATCTTGGGATGACGATTTGCGAAAGACTGCTGGCAGATGCTGGATGCGGCAAGCTGAAGACAGGGCGCTATGGGGCTCATTAGGGGAGGCCTATGTCCAGCAGTGGACTGATATAGGCTGATGATGATGATGATGATGATATGGATCTTGAAGTTATTATTAGCTTGTTTAAAATAAAAATGTCGATTTGATAAAATGTTAAATCATACAACTTAGGTTTAAAGAGCTTTATTTCTCATTAAAACATTTACAGTATAATTGTGTACTAAATCTAAGTTTAAGTAGGTAAATAACTCCTGGGCTCGGCTTAAATTAAATTATTAATCATAGCTAATTGAGTTATCTAATAGTGTTATATAATATTTATGTCGTTATATTATTCTATTGAGATCTGTGCTTGCAACATATTTTTGCACTTACTAATGCTGTGACATTCTTTAATGTTATTTGGTAGATTATTAAAAATACATGCTCTTCCTACAACTTCATAACCATTATCATCTCACTAAGGCTAAGAATATAACTCACTTTCGGTTTAAATAAAAATATGTATTTTTATATTTTTATTTAAAACGGAAGTGGGTTTCCTATTTCAATAAAAGAATGCGAATAAAAGAACTCAGCGAAAGTACAATAAGTCCCTACCAACTTTTCTTCTTGTTCGCCACGTTTATAAATAAGGCAGTAGATGCTGGTTTACTGATATTAGCTACAATCTAATACGCACATTCTTTCCCTATCGGCTTTTTAGGGTACTTTGGGGTTTTGTTATGGGACAAAACGGGGATAAAGCATCCCGGGAAATATATGGGAGTGGGGATTTTCCCCTAATCTTCGTAAAACGGCTTTGTATACCATTTGAAAGCAAATAAGTATTTTTGACAATAATTGTATCAAATTACGCCATTTAAAACAGGAAATTTTCACATACCTAATCGACAAAAAGTTGCGTTTTTTGCATAGCCGCTATCGAACTTTGACAAAATTAAATGTTTGTCTGATCTGCAGATACTTCCAGGTGTTCTGGATGTTTCCTATGTATACCTACTAAAATATCTATCCATTCATGTAGTTTATTGTATTATGTAGATCAGTTATCTAGTATCCATAACACAAGCTCTGCTTAACTTGGGGCTAGATAATGCTGTGTGTACTCGCAGAAAATACAGAATTGAACACCTTTCACATACTATAGGCGCTCATTAGATACTTAGATACTTGATGAACATATACCTACTCAAATTCACACTTTTATACACACGACACACAAACGCACATACTTACATACATTGGTTGCTCCTGCCAGACTCCTAGGAGGCCGGTGTCCTCAGGCCATGACCGGACCAAACATGCGCACATACCACACACACTTACACTACACATTCATACACATACACGGCTTCACACAGTCAAACTAACACACATTTAGGTTTGTCTGTACTTTCTTTTATTATTTTTCTGTTGTTACTCTTAGTGTGTTTTGATTTTCACAAATTTCGACCTAAAATGTAATATTTTTCCTGTATTTATATTTTTTTATAGTTAGAAAACCGTGTACCGTATTGTATGTAATCCGTGGAGTGGGGGCCCTGAAGACTTGTACTTACAGATTTTTTTATGAAACCTATAGCAAGCTCCAGCCTCTCACAATACAGGTTCAATATCGTTCTACCACTGTCCATATAATAACTTAATTATAAGTAACCTATTGGGAAGAGGAAATAATGAATTATTATTATTATTAAGATAGGTCTATGTTCAGCAGTGGATTAACATAGGCTGATGATGATCAAAGAGTTTTTAGAAAATGATTATAGTCAGTATAATGTCAAGTCCTCATAATTACCTGACATTCGTGAAATCACCTAACTTAAAGTAGATTTACAAGAACCTTAGATTTAAGCATTAACTTATACCTTGACTATTGACCCTCTACAGCAAAATTGTATTTACCGTTTTTTGACGAGTCATAGCTTCATCATTTAATTTAAGTTACAGTATTTTGTAATATTTTTATTTTGTATGATGTGTACACAATAAACGATCTGAATCTGATGATTGAGGCTAGACAATAACAAAAAATTGCATACAAGTCTCGTAAACGCAGTTTAACTGACAATTTTGCTAGAAGTTTAATAAAAATATAATTTACTCTAGAACAAATTTATTTCTCCATGAAACCAGGTCACGAGGTTCTCGAATAGACTCTGAAAAGACGTAAGTACAGTCGGACTAGTGGACTTTATGTTTCTACAGGATGTAAGTACTTTTCGTTCGGCAGGTTCGAGTCCCGCCGAAATCGATAATTTTTGGGGACTTATTTCATTTCTTAGAGATAACCAAAATGCGGTAATCACTATAACAAAAAAATCCTTCAGTACTTACTTGTTAATGTTTGATTTCTTTTTTACTTGCTCGAGTAGGTATTTACGGAATTGTGGTGTAATTTAAAAAGCTGCGGTTGCATGTAGGTTTTTATGAATAAACATCATCATCCTGACCCAAGCAACCGCTGCCGATGCGGTTAAAGCTAAGGGATTCGAAGTCGGTTTTTATTTTTTCAAAACAAAAATTATTATGTAATGTAATAGGTATGTAATAAAATACTGAACCTGTTACCATGCTGTGCAGTTTGGGCGCCGTCATGTGACAAACAAACAATGTTTGGAATCTTTCTGCTTAAGAGGGCGCAAAGCGCGCCCTTTTGTGAAAATTTGTGATTTTGCTTGTTTCTAAGAAAACTACACTACTTATCAAGCAACTCGTTCAAGGAACCAAATAATCAGAAATAACCTAAGAATCAAAACGTAAGTCATTTCAATAGACCACCGGTTCCTGAGGTCTCGACCAAATTATGTGCAAAACGGTGCATTTTCATAATTTTTAACGCATTTTTTTTTCATAATAGTGTTTTCACGTTCAAGAAACTAAAGAAAAAAAAGAATTGTATTTAATTCGAGTTTTTTACTCTGGGATCCCGTGAGAGAGATATAGGCCTAGTTTGACAACCAAATCCATTAGGTTCGCCTCTTAAATAGGAACTCAGTAGACTAGGTAAAATAGGATATTTTATCCAATTCATTACAATGCGGTTGACAGTACTTTTAGCTGTCTGCTTTTAAATTTACCTAAATTGCTTCTTATTCACTCATTCGTTCATTTCGTTAGAATAACGACCTTCCAACCGTTTACAAGTACTAAAAAGATTGTTTTAATTACAAGCGTCCGCGCGAGGCTTTGCTTACATATTACATGATACTTGGGTAAAAAATATCACTTATCACAAAACACTGTCACGGAAATAAAGTGGTACTTTTGATTTCTGTCGCTTCGGTATGTAGACTAAAGTAAAGAAGCGACTAAGAAACCTTTAGCCTGTTAGTTGTTATTTTTCGAGTTGGAGCAAAACCCGTCCCAAGCTTTTTTATCTTCTAAATAATTTGATATTTGAAGCCTTTTTGCACAGAAAGGTTTTGACAATTTGTTTGAATTTATTTATTGATAGATTTTGCAACTCACTGATGTAACCATATAGGTATAGATAACGGGAAGTACCTATCTATTTGTAAAAGAATTTTCAGAATCGGACCAGTATTTCCGGAGATTACCATTACAAACATACGACATCAGTGGCGTTGCATCACAGCAATGAGTATCAAAACAAACATCGTTTACCTTTTCTTGTGATATTGGGGAAAGAAGATTTATGATTCGCAGTGTTATCAATATTGTTTTTGGCAAAAAATGAGCCGACACGTTCGGACGAAGATTATTGGAAATTCAATAAGTTTCGAGGTTTCGTTTCGTTTCGAGATGACGAAAGGTTCGGCCCATTTTTGGCCAAAACCGACAAGTTGATAACATTTCGGCCAAAACCGAAACTGCTGCTGAAAATGGCCGAAATCGAAACCAAAACTTCGAAAACTATACACGAAATACCTGGTTTAGAGAGAGTAGATAACCTAATCTGTTAAAAACTTACCTTATAAGTATTTATAGCATAATAATAATAATAATGCTGGAAAATTCACACAGCATTATCAAGCCCAAGCTAAGCAGAGCTTGTGTAATGTTATGGGTACAAGATAACTGTTGCATGTCATAATACAATTACATAGATAGATATTTTTTATTATACATAGAAAACGCCCAGAACACCCGGAACAAATATCTGCAGATCGTACAATTACTTGTTCCGAGGCAGGAATCGAACCCGCAACCTCCTGCGTCGCAGGCGGACCTTCGCCAGACGCGCCACAGTGGTCATCCATCCATAGTAAAACATCATCAGTTGCCTCCAAAGGTCCACTGCAGAACTGCCTTCAGCAAACGAGCTGATAAACAGACAGATAGACGCAGAAAGCGACTTTGTTTTATTCTATGTATACAGAGGTATGAATTATAACGATTGATTTTGCCCGATGAACCAAGGAATTACTCAGGTGGTTCTCGGAAAGAAAGCCCATCGCATGATTGGCTGCCTTCTAAGAAATAAGTTCGTTGCTAGTATAAACAATTAACGAAGCAATCTTTGTATAACTACAAAATACATTTTTCAATATCCAAGCAGGACTACCCGCTTTACGAACGCGGGGGCGTTCGTAGATTCTGCCTACATCGAAGCAAAATTTAACTCTTTTCTATTTTAAGTAAATTTCGCGTGATGTTTGGATGTATAAACGTTTGTTTATCTTCAACATCATCGCCAAAACCGAATAAAAATATATAAAATAGTACATAAAATAAAACCGACCGGGTGCGAATCAACTCGCTCACGGAGGGTTCCTTATCGTACATAACTATTTTGCAAAAGGAACCCTAATCAAATATTGAAAATAGCAAAAAACCATCATAACGCGGTCACCCATCCAAGTCCTGACCACCCCCGATGCTTCAGTGATCGGTACTCAACTGGGTATGGACATTCTGGAACCCTTTGTATATACAATTTATTTTATTTTTATTATAAAAGTAGAGCAAAAAGAGAAATAATATTTATTTTAAAAAGCCGCTCCCGCTTCTTATCTCTCCCGCTTCCCACCAAAAGCGCACCCTAAGGGTGCTTTTCTACAAGAGATGTGCTACGTTGCTATGTTTCCAGCCGACCAATAGGATTGCTCCATTATCGCGTCATTTTCATAGCTGACAAAAATGACGCGATTAAGAAGCAATCCTATTGGTCGCACATGTCGCAACGTAGCAAGAAGAAGAAGAGCAGAAGCTCAAAGTCGTACATTTTACAGTGATAAAATGGCGTCCCGTAAGTTTCAAACAAGTGGTCCGCGAGCTGTGTGTCATTTAATCCCATCAATATAAAATTCATCTTAATGTTACGAGATAAAGCCCATATTTCAATGCACATTTTTGAACTGCGTGGTAGCAGTGTACGTCTGATCTGCGACAACCTTTATTCCTCGTAGTTAACCAGGTTACCTAATCAGCTAGCTAAAGTACCTACATATTTCTTCATAGCAACAACCCTATGTTAGTTTGCTCCTTTTGCGTCTCGCGAGCAATCCTTTTAGTGTATAAATAATATTATTTTCTCGTTAGCTGCATTATCTCTGTAATTAGATTTGTTCGCTGCCGTGTATTATTTCAGCTGTTTGCTGTTGGGATTATAATAGCTGGTTCTGTGTGGGAGATTATCCGGTGCCTATTGCGCAAGACGAGTGATATTATATCGGCAAGTACGATCCCTTGACAATGCTGGTGGTGTAAATGCGAAAGTTTGGATGTTGGATGGATGGATGTTTTAAACCTCTTCACGCCAAAACGACTGAACGGATCAGGCTGAACTTTTGTTCAGACGTAGTTCTAAGCCTGAAAGCGAACATAGGCTACTATTTATTTCATAAAAGATCGTATGTATTCCTAACTCTGAGGTAATGCGTCGCTCCGGTATGTACGGCATGAAAGCACTTCTGATGCAGCAACTTGGTGATGTGAGCATGTCGTCCGCATAGATGAAAGCTGTCTTTTATTCGGAGATGGCAAAAATTAAAAAAAAAAAAAAAGTGCTTTATTTACTTTAGACCTTACAGGACTCTTGGACACGTCACAAAACTCAGAGGGTAATCAGAGACACGGCGTTCAGCATCTGCGCTACAAGGGTATGATTAAACGACACCACGATATTAACCCGGGGTTGGGAGTATAGTTTGCTTCCTTGTCATCTAGGCGATCTAGTATCTACACGAGCATTAAAGCATTTGAGGAAAAACGCCTCGAGAAGCTAAAAACTTCAGACACAAAATGAGAGACCTAAAGTCCTCCTACACCTTTAACTGCGCGAACCAACTGTACTGCCATGCGTGATCGTGTCTTGAATACCATAACGTATTCAAGACCAAAGTTCGGTCTAGCGAGCCAGGGCTCATGATAGAAAGAAGATACCGTAATATCTAGTGTCGCCGTCATCGAAATCGATGAGTATACTTACCCATATAAGTATACATATATCTAACATTAAAATTTTCGACCCTTACTTAGACCCCGCTATCTTGTTAGAATCCCATTTTGTCTGACGTCACATGGCTTATAACCATTGGGATTGAGACGAATCATACTACTCATATGTAGCAATTGGACTAGTAGTTTCACCGCTACGTGGGAACATATAAATCGGCTACATAGATAAAAACATACATATCAAGGTATCAAGATCATAACTCCTTCGTTGGTAGTCGAGTAAAAAGATGGCAAATATCTCGACTCTCTCTCCACATTCGCTAGCCAGACCCCATCTACTTACATACCTGCCTTCATCTACAATTGCTCTCAAGAAAACAATCCGATACAAGTCACGTCTCCTGCGGTTTACGCTCCAAAACGCAGCCTCGCTTCTGGACCTTACCGTAAGTTCTCGAACCAGGAGTAACCAAGATCTGGGTCATGATTATGCTACCGGCTGCTGCATCATTATCCTCAACCTAACTTCTACTACTGGATGACGCTTTTTAGAGTTCCGTACTCAAAGGGTAAAACGGGACCCTGTACTCCGCTATCCGTCGGTCGACCGACTGTTTATTATCAGTATGTAGGAAATACAAGATTGCACATAACTCATTCGAGGTAAACGGAGTCCTGAATGAGTCCGCTCCGCTCGCACACAGACGGCACGCCTTCACCTCCTGCCCGGCCACGGCTTCTGTGTGTGGAGGCTTTTAGGTTGACGGCTGCAAGACACTGGCGTGTGTGTCTCGCGAGGTATTAAAGGTTGTCGTATATCTGAACCGCTTCTCTTCCGCACAGCACAAAAATGTGCATTCCAATTAAATAACGCCGGCTGGAGCCAGCATAGTGATATGGCAGACCCGTGTGCCGTGCGGTAGCGTTGCTGAATGTATTACAAGAATTTATTGATAAAAATTATATTTTACGTCCATAGTTGAGTTTCAATATTATACTACATTATAATTAATGAATTAATGTTATTATTATAAGCTTGTTTTCTACTCTGTAATTTAGAAAATGTTCATTACATGTCGCTAAGTAAAAGATTTCCGGGTTGTCATACAGTTAGAAAGGTCTACAATACTTTACAATAAAACAACCTGTTCTATTTTTCCTCCCGGTAGAGCAAAACACGATATGAAACCCGAAACACGCGATAACAGTCTGTAAATCACACAATAATCTTGTTTTTACGTGGACCAACTGTACATCGGTGTGAAATAGTGGAAATACATTTATTATGTGACCTTTAACAACGGCTAAATAATAAAGAAGGTAGAGTGAGCGACAAAACGCGTTTGATATTGACTTTAAACGCGTTAAAGGTTATCGAAGTTACGAACCGTACCACTGCCGGACAGCAAAAAAAATTACATTTAAATAAGGATTTAAACTTGTAGTCTTTAGATGCATTTTATATTGACAGCATCAGATAACAGACAGCTCGCTGACCACTCGCTTGAAGGTTGCAGTAACCCAATTTGTCGCAGTAAAATGTAATTATAGATTAGGAGTATAAGTCCATATTTGCATGCTCACCTTTGTGTTGTAAGATGTGGTGGACACTGGTGTTGGACGTGTGAGCGCCGACCTTAACACCTTACTTATCTACTAACAAACATTTTAGGAAAGTGGATTCAGTGATTTTGTCATTGATTGTACCTGCAAGTCTGTGAGTTATATCTAAGGCCTGTTCAAGCCCACGCAGTATAAAATCCACGCGGGTATGCGTTATCTGTCCAACTGTCACAAAATACTCGACGGAATACCCCGGATCGCGCGAAACCGAGCGCAAAAGCCAAGCGAATCATACCGCTACCGCTCTGGGTAGCGAGTACCGCGTAGTAATTTTCTTTCTTTCTTTTAAAAAAGATATCCAGCTAAAGCGTCATGACAATGCGGTGAACGGTGACGTCACGTTTAGAAATTTTGCGATTGTGTTAAATTATCTACTTTTCAATTAGTAAATTTCACAATAAAACAAAAATAAAACAAAAAAAATATACAGATATATTTCTATATCAATAGAGAATACAAATAAAAGTAATCAGCTTTTTTAAATCACATGTAAATACCATTGAATGAAGGTATGAACCTAGTAGAGTAGCTGAGCCCAGTTTATTGAGTAAGCTCCTTTATGTAGGGATTTAATATTTTGCATAGGGATTTAAACTGTTCAGTGCGCTCTCATACTATCGCGCGGTACCGGTATGTGCGGCGCCGCCGCAAGATTTCCGCAATGACGTTGTTCGTTGTGCGAGATGCGGAACAGATGCGAAACCTCTGTGGACGCGCTGCGGACCTCGAGCGCTGCGGCTCCGCAAATTCGATTCGCAGTAATGTGCAACGGGCGTCAAACAATCTTGGCTCTAATTTCTGGGGTCGAAAATTTAGAAAATCTATATTTTTTGAATACTTGAAGACCGCGTCATCTCAGATTCAGATGGACAAATAAAACTAACAAAGCAGTGAAGTCAAGGATCCAGCTGGATGTGGTCCTATTTAGATATCACCTGTCTCTTCTAAGTCCTGTTTGATCTACTTTTTAAATGACTGCTAAAATAACAGGCATGTGAACTCAGCGAGCGAAGGTCCGCTTTGCCACTGAGGTACTCGCAACCGCCAGCTACGCGGGAGGTTGCGGGCTCGATTCCCGTTTTGGGACAAATATTTAGGATCTGCAAATATTTGTTCGGGATGATTTCTTTGTATACTAAATTTAAAAAAATATGTAATTTATTTTTGCTTTTTATTTCTATGCGCATCAGCATTGCCATACAGCGGGGCAATGCAGCCAGCGTCTTGGGCACGCTTCCGGCTGGTATTGATATGCACCAGTTGAGCTTTTTAAATACTTCTTTGAATTTAATTATATTATTATACCGCCACCTACTTTATCTTATTATTCCGTTTAACAAATGAAATTAAAAAAAATCATCGCACAGATTGTGATATAGATACCTTTCATAAGCTTTTTTTAATGCCTCTGTAATAGTTTTGTTCTATTTAGTTTAGGCAGTGAATCGAAAATGGATTTTGGTGGGCACCAAGGGCAACTTCGATTCACTGCCTAAATTAATGAAAGGTATCACAATCTGTGCGATGGACTTTTTAAATTTCCTTTGTTAAACGGAATATTGGGTCGGGTATGCGCCTTACTAAAGTTGGTGTAATTTTATGTATTATAGGTTCGTTTACAAATCTAGTTAATAAATAATGTAGTTAATAAATATACCCATAAATAACACAAGCTCTGCTTCCATAGGGTTAGTGTTGAGTGTCCACCATTACAAAAAAATTAAACTTTTTACTTTGGACTTTTTACTCAGTACCTAGTGTAAGTTCTCGATTCCCCATGACCGTGTCCGTAGTAGGGCCTAAATTCCCCGTTCATCACGTTTTCCCATTGATTACCACAAGGCGATGCGACTCGCTCCCGGGACGATTCCGATCGGGTGACGCTCCAATCGAGTCAAGCCATTTGTTCTGCTATCGATTTGTTTTTAAAGTAGGTAGGTAGATACTTACATGGTGTTTTGTTTCTTTCATCTGGGAGTCGACTACACATGTCTTAGCAGACATATGAAGCTGAATCAAAGCTACATGGTCATCGCATTTTTACCACCATCTCACTTCAGTAGGTAATTGAAAATTTGGAATAGGATAGATGACGCTTACTAAAACGAATACATCCGACAGAAAACCAAGGTTATCGTCATAGCTCAAAGGATTAGCAAACTGAAGTGGCAGTGGGCTGGTCATATCTCGAGAAGAACCGACAACCACTTGTAAACATGTTCTTGAGTGGAGACCACGACTCGGCAAACGTAGTGTAGGACGCCCTCCCACCAGGTGAGATGACGATTTGCGAAAAACTTCTGGCAGATGCTGGATGCCGCAAGCTGAAGACAGGGTGCTATGGCGCTCATTAAGGGAGGCCTATGTCCAGCAGTGGATAATTAGGCTGATGATGATGATGATGACGTTTTCCCAGAAGAAATTAATCACCTAGGGTGTTCTAGGATGTACTCTTCCAAAAACCTTTTAACTGTCGATATTATGAATCGGCGCTCATTAGGGGACGCCTGTGTCCAGCTCTGGACTAATATAGGCTGATGATAGAATATAATAGAATATACTTCATTGCATAAAAGTTGTACACAGGCGAGCATATCGCTAGATAGTTTTCTCTACCTGCTAACCTTAGAGTATAGATGATAATGATGATTATGAATTGATTATGAAGAAAATCACATCAGTTATTTATTAAATATTTATTTTATATTACATTACTGATGATAATGATGCTTGGGACATTAATCACACTTAATTTAAGCCAGCTCTCGTAAAAGTGTCTAACAAAAATTCCCTTCAATAAAAGTTTGCAAATAATGAATTCACGAAAATATCTAAGTGATCGCAACAGATACATAAGTATCGGGTACGGTGGAAAGCCTTAGGGTTCCGTAGTATTAACTACGCGGCTTAGGTCGAGGCTTTTAGTACTAGAATGCTGTTATTTTACATATTTGTTCATTTTACATTCAATTTTCGTCCTTATATTAATAATAATCATTTATTTCAGATTAAAGAAAGTTACAGATCTTATTTTAACTTATTCTACAGTCCATTGTAATATATACCTTAAAACTAACATACATACAATATTAAAAACTAAATTAATGACACGTTATTTTACGGCGAGACGTGACGCAATCAGGGTGTCAGCTGACGACGGTGCACTTTACGATCCGTACTGTGCTCTCCGTGCTCATTTGTGTTTTCCCATTTACCTACGTAATGCAGAAGTAACATTACTGAATCTTTGTTAATGCACCGTTATTAAGTGGTGAACCTAACTAGTTTGGTTGTTAAACTAGGCCTAGATCTCAGAACTCACGGGATTCCCGCGGTAAAAAAGTCGAATAACATTAAATTTTAAATGGATTTTCGATTGAGAAAAAAAAACGAAAAAAATCATGAGAATACACTGTTTTGCACTTAATTTGGTCGAGATCTCAGGAACCCTGCGGTCTATTGAAACGACTTATATTTTGATTCGTAGGTTATTACCTACTAATTATTTGGTCCCTTGAACCAGTTTCTTCAAAAGTTCTGTAGTTTTCTTGTAAATGAGCCAAAACTTAATTTTTGCGCTAACGCCCCGTTCCAAAAACGTGTCTCCTGTCCCGCCTCTAGGAGTGTCCTGCGTTTGAGTATTTTCATATTTTACAGGGCTCTCCCTGTAGAAAAAAGAAAAAAAACATAGGCTATGTTTTATCCCAGAATTCTAACGGGAACGGGAACTACGTAAGCTGCTAGTCTTGAATAAAGACAACAGTCTTTAAATACTAAAACTTATCTTTATTAAGAGACTACCTACGTGCCTGCCTATCGTACCTTCGTATCTTATCTCTACGGTTGTCGGTTACCTAATGAATTATTTATAACTTTCCAATAGCTGAAAATTTTACTTAGAAATTCGAGATATACGGTAAGGGAACGTGTTATAACTTTTTTAATTACAAACCTACTTGACAGGTAAAGGGTTGAACCTTGGTCGAACTCTCTTACATAAATTAGCTTTCTGGAGGTATTTTTAAGGCTATATTGGCAGGCAATGTGATGGGTACAAGTATTATACCTACTTTTTTGAATTTTTGATATATTTACGACACAAAGTAAGTTATTAAAATAATAGGCTAGAATCCTCAAAAAAATCTAATTAGTCCGTCAGTTATTTGGTCAGAAGACATTGGACACGCATTTTTTCTTTTGTCAATTCAACAAAACAATTTGAAAAGTTACGAGTTCAGCTGAGCTACCTGTAGATTGTTTGCAACAGTCAGCTAGCTCATTTATTTCAATCGTAAATAGGTTTTTGTTATTTCTATTATTTGATATATTATTAAATGTATTCTTTCGAAAAGCAAGTAAAAGTTCCGCGTGACATCACGCCGTGCTACACTTTTTAGCGACTTTGTGTTGTGACACGTCACGAGCCTCCACTCCCAAACTTTGACGCGTTGTATCTTTGTCATAGAAAAAATACGTGTCCAACTTGTGATAGTCGAACTGACGGACTAATTCATGTTTTTTAGGAAATTTGCCTATTACGAATTATGAATTATTTAGGTACCTATCTAGGTACCTAAATAATGCCGCGGAGATGGAGATGTAGGTACTTTGATAGCTCATGTTATCTAACATGAGCTATCAAAGTACCTACACCCCGCGGTTCACTCACGTGGTGATTTTTTTAATGTTATCAGATTAAAGTTAGTCTACGGGGTTTACCAGGATACAATCTATGTTGCTGGATTCTAATTCTAACAGTTCAGCCATCTAAATAAATGAAAATAAATAAATAGAAATACTTTACATCCAGGAAAAACGCGTGCGGAAACATTTTATCAAATAATATTATAAATAAAACTATAAAAAAGCTTTTATTAAAAAAATCATTCCAAACTCGAAGAAGTTACGTCGTTCCTTTTAGTAGTTCCTATGACGTCCTTCCGGCTCCATCATCAGGTCAGCGCGATGGTATCATGACATTGCATTAACACCACTACTACATTTACTAACGACTACTACATTTACAACGAACTAACATTTACTAACGTCACTAAACACAAGACAGTTACTACAGTTACTAACAACAACAAATTTCCGCTAAATTCGGTGTAAAGATCTTTATTTTATACTCAAAAAAGAACAGACAAAGTCCACTTTGAATGAGTATACATCTAACAATAACTATTACTACATAACATACAAATTGAATCGTTTGAAGATAGATGGTGTAAAATTCGGTTGCAACAATTTATTGTCCCATACATATTAACAAACTACCTATACTAACAGAGCAAGTTAAATATAGGCTAAGAAAAATCGAAATCAAAGGATTAGCAAGCTGAAGTGGCAGTGGGCTGGCCATACGAGAAAAACGACGGGCAGCGGGACAACCGCTGGGGTAAACTTGTTCTTGAGTGGAAACCGCGGCTAGGCAAACGTAGTGTAGGACGCCCTGCGACCAGGTGGGATGACGATTTGCGAAAGACTGCTGGCAGATGCTGGATGCGGCAAGCTGAAGACAGGGCGCTATGGCGGTCATTGGGAAAGGCATATTATGTCCAGCCGTGGACTTATATTGGTTGATGATGAGGAATAAAAATCGTGAAATTTGCTCATAATATTGTTCAACGCCAAAATGAATACTATGTTATTGTTGGTTCCGTAGATTCACGGTCATGCGGCAGTCCCACCCTAAGGGAAATATTTATCGAAGCTAAAACAATATTTTGTTTCCCATTTCAGACTTAACAAGATAGCGAGTGAATTACGGATGTATATACTGCTGATAACATGAATTTAAAGCGTCTTCTAAACTTTACTTTAGAAGACGCATAAAATTCATTACTCTTTAGTGTAGCAACGGTTCGTTTATGGTTCCTGGATACTGAGGTTTTCATAGATAAAAGAGCTCTAGGTATTATTAACTTTCTAAGGTATAAAACAGATAATGTTTTACTAGGCTATGGCCGCCTTTTTGCGAGACAAGTACGAGCGAACGGAACGCACGGGGAATGCGAGAAAGGCAGGCAAGGGCTCCGGAAGGGCCGGCCCACGCGCAATTTCACTGGTCTTTTTGTTCAAATTTATTTTTTGCAGAATCACCCTTTCAGTTCTACACAAAATATGAGTAGGTATGTTACGTGGCAACCTATACGTATCACGTATAACAAGTATGGTTTGTTTTGGGAGTGGCGGCCGTGGTTGCAGTGAACGGTTCTCGGTTCACCATTAAGGAGGATATGCTTTGATTGTGCCCGCAACGTGACCATGTCAAAGTGCCTTACTTACTCTTTTTGCTCAGCGACCCAAAGTGGATCTTGGCCTCCAGGCGTCTCGGTTCTCTCTCTCGAGTCTCTCACCAGCTATGGGCGTCGAGTTCGCGGAGAAAGGCTTCAACTTCGTCTTTCTTCTTGCTAACTACCACAACTATCCATCCACAACTGTAGGTAGGTCACTGAAAACACACCTAAACAGCTGAACTAATTTCAATTGACACTCGCTCGGGAGGTAGGTGGTATCCTGGTGACGGACATAGCCTATTTTTTATTTTATTTTTTTATAATGTAACCCGAATTCGCCCAATTTACGTATATCGCCGCCTTAAAAAGGTACTAGGGTAGCATAAATATGATGGAAGTGGATAGCATTTGAGTTTACCAGTAAATCTCCAATCGTCTCTCTGTTTCCCCAAACAACTTCTGCTCTCCTGGTACTTTGATCGTGGCATTCTGTCAATACATATAAACCGCTGTCAAATCTCTCTTATCCCGATCGACTATTTAGAATGTGTCAAAGCAACCTTAGCTGGTTCCCACTGGAGCACGATCCGAAACGTCCCTTAGAGCTGTTATTAGTACATAACCGATAGGCCTATTACGATTTATGGGCATGAGATAAAGGGCCATTTAAAGAGTTTTATGTCACCCCCTGGGGTTGTCTTTGTAGGTGTCTATGAGGATTCTTACGAAATTAATGGGGAAAATAAAATTTTATTTCCGGGACTTGACTTTGGGGTTTTATTGAGAAATAGGTACCCAACCTTGTTCTTATGTTGACCCCTTGGTAATCTTAAATGTTTTGGCTGTAATAGTTCGGTTGTTTTTATAATTTCATGAAACGACAATGAGAATTGAGGCAATTTATGAGCTAGCTTCCTGCTGCGGTTTTGCGCGTATTGTTCGGGACAATAGTAGGCAAGATGTATTTAAATCCAGGACTAGAAATACATTTCTTCTAAGCAATAAGACCGCCAGTTGTACTTGTCTTTTGTAATGTTATTTTTCTGATGTACCTACACTACAATAAAGCATTGTTATAGTGTACATTTATGCATACTAGTTTCTCCCCTGCGGCTTATTGTCTAAATGAGGCTATGTTCTAAACGTACGCCAAATTTCATCGAAATTTACGTCTATTTGCTACCACCATCAACGTCACCACTGGTGGCTATCGAGAAATATATTCCCGGTCGCCACCAGTGGTAGCAATTGCTTAAAAAATCATCACGTGATAAATGGACGGCTCTTTTGAAGATCTAAGATATCAAAAAAAAACTATCACAAACTTCTAGCTTTTTAGTGTTTTAGCCAGGTACGTTCAGTAGGTTTGTTAGTTTAATAGGTTATTTTTAGGGTTCCGTACCCAAAAGGTGTAAACGGGATCCTATTACTAAGTCTCCGCTGTCTGTCCGAAATGAGTTCAAGATCTGCAAATAATGGTTCCGGGTGTTCTGGGTATTTTCTATGTATCATATAAAAATATATATCTATGTAATGTATTATATTAAGTATGTTTTATCAGTCCTCTTGTATCCATCACACAAGCTCTGCTTAGCTGGGGGCAAAATAGATGATGCGGTGTAGATTGTTCAGCATTATTTTGTCCCAAAGGGGGAATTCAACCCGCAGCCTCCGGTGTCGCAAGCGTACCTTCATCCGCTGCGTCTCGAGGCTGCCACCCCCCTATTGAGAGTTTGTTTTTTTCTTCAGTTTTTTAGGTACACCCTGTATATAATTACTACGACACGACAATGAGATAAAATAGGTTATTTTAAGCATCGAGTTAGAATTAACTGTGATTAGAGCATGATATGTAATGATTGAGTACCATCATATTTACTGTAACATACCTACTTACTCGTACCTGTGAACGAAGATAGGTACACTTCCTTTTTAATTTTAAAACCCGAGGAATGTAACATTCGGGTCAAACCCCTACGGGTTTAAAGAGTGTTATAAATTAAGTCCTATGTATATTCTTTTTAAACAAATAAATAAAAAAAAAAAATTAATACAATCCATTACACAGAAAGAAATTCTTCACTAGCTTTTTGGATAAAATGTAGCCTATGTCTGGCCCCGGATTACCATCTGTCTTTATGCTAAATTTCAGCTAGAGCCGTTTAGGCGTGATAATTATTATTAGGATTGGTAACATGCAGATATAAATTAAATAGTAGATATAGTATAGATTATACATAGAAAACACCAGAACCCTCCAATAACAATATAATTAGTTTCTTTATGAGAAGACGTTTCTCATATTGTACATTTTTACATTATTTACAATACGAAACAATGCGCTAAAAGACAATTTCAATTGAAAAACACAACACACAATGCTCAAATACCTTAATCGTTTCCAAATCCCTATCTCTTTATCCCTGGAAACAATAAAAACCCTTTGAATCTATAACCATTCGCCGAAGGCCTTAATTGAACGAGTTCACAGACAGACACACTACACTTATTATTGGAGACTAATAAATACTATGCTAGTTAGCAATCATCCCCTTTCGCAAGTAAATATGGTATTATGGTAGTAAGTAGTACCTAGTGAAGAAATCAACAGACAAATACCATGCTAGGTGCTATTAACTATTTGCAAATGACATAATTTCTAATCCGGAGTCTTCAAATGTACAGCGAATAAGTTTCTTCTGGGAAAGCATGCTCTTAATATATAATTACTTGTACCTCAACGGCCTATTATGGTCCACTGCCAGACACAGTGTCTACGAAAAATTCGACTCGACTACAACAGTTCGTCTAAAACAATTCGTCTAAAAAACAATTCCCTTCCGCTTCCTGACCCTTGTCCGATTTGTAGGGTAGTGTATCCAGCCCTTAGCCCAAGTGCTTATAATCCGCAGTCTCATTAAGTTAGCACAAAATTGCTAATGAGAATATCTGTGCTATTGTTACCGTAAAATGCCGCATGTAGGTTCCTTAAAAGGAGATCATTATTTTGTCTGTTACGACGCCGCAAAGTTTCCTTGAGAATTTTCCTTACAGGCTTTATAATTTGGTATTATTTTAGGTACTAGTCTTTCTGCTTTATGAAAGATGGTGTTGGGAAGATTGTCCAGTATTATTAAGTACTTTTAAAAAGTAAGTGTAAGTACCTACAATTACTAAGTCATCCTAAGTAAGCACCGAGGTATAACGTAGTGGTTTTATTCTCTTTGCATCGAATATGGGAGGAAGAGAAACAAAATAGTTGTTGTTTTTGCAGTTTTTTTTACATTACATGGATCTAATAGTTTGGAACTATTGGTATAGATCATCATAATGATAAGATTTTATTCAATATATACATATTCCTATGTTATCTCCTATGCGGTTTTGGACGCCTGGTATTTTTGTTCCGAAATCGATAAAAACAACCTTCGCAAAACTTTTTTAAACTGTGGGACCACGAATCAGTAATCCGATTATTATTATCAGTGGGACTTAGTAGTGGGACCACCAGCCCTAAGCTAGTGGGACTATGAGGCCGGTAGGTCAAAATTGGTGGGACCACGAGTCAGAAACCGCATATGCCAAGCTCTGCACAAAAATGACATCGCATCGTCATACATTGCGTAAATCATAGAAGTTGAAGGAATAAATTTCAATCATTTTACGCACTCTGTGACGAAGTAACTTAATTTTTCTCTATTCAACCCAAACGAACACATTATAGAGGAAATTACAGGCATTTTTTAAAAGTGTTTAAATTAGGTTCTATAGTGCTAATAAACCACAAAAAATCCAACATTCTTATTCAATCTACGTATATGTGATCTAAGAATGCATTCAAAATTTACATTTTCAAGGTGCGCGCGTAAGTTTACGAAAACGCTGGACGCAGTGGACGCCATATTGCCCTGTGGTTATGACGTCAGTTGGTTGTGATACCTAACCAAATGCGATGATGTTGCTGATGACCGTTAATACTTTTTAGTTTGCCAATATAGCCGTATGATATAACATCGCGCCTACTATTTCATTGCGTTCAAAATCAGATTAAAAAAATTTAAACTTTGAATTGTTTTTTTTTTTTACTAAAACGATTATTTTCCGACTGCTTTTTGCCTAAGCTATCTCAGTAATACATTTTTGTATTAGATTTTTTTCTCATAAAGAGTAAAATACTTGCTTGCTTTTTCTTTGAGGCTAATTCTCCCGCATTGCCATAACTACAATTCAAATCGAGGAAAGATAAACGATGTCTTCACAAACCTTCATTCTCTAGGATGTGACTCGAGCAGCATTTTACCTCCACTCTTGAACCCCATATCGGACAAAGCGGCCTCATTGTGCGGCGCAGATCTTATTACAGATCCCGTGATCGATTCAGATAATACCTGCTCAGCGCAAGACCGGTAACGTGATGCCACTCCACAATATTTTTTTTACTTCAACTTTTTTATATTAGTTACTGCACACAACAAAAGGTTTCCTTGTAATTATATTATTTAATACGATGATGACAATATACAAATATTGTGATTGATACGTAAAACGATATTAATTAAGATCACAAGTGGAATACTTTGCACAATTATTTCTGATATTTTAAATGAGTACTTAGTTATTTTTTTCATTTTTGAAACAAAAAGCCTTATATCCCATAGATTATTGTGTACTTTTTTCGAAGCTCTTTCAATAAAGATAACGGAGTAAAAAGGTTTTAACGTAACCCAACTCACGTCAATTCACATATATCCGCCTTATTAGTTATTAGTGTTCATCCACTTTAAAAAGCTTTTCAAACTTTCGCAGCAGGCAGCACCATAGTCGTCCTTTGTGGCACCTGCCCATTATGTGTCTTTATGCACTTCCTTACTAATATTGAATAAGATCTCGTTATCAACCACTTCCCCTTTCAAAAACACTCGACGCTTCTGAAACGTCGGGAAAGACCTGAGACCATAGAGTTACTATAGTTCTAAACCATATCTCCGAATTAGCTGCCACAAACGTAAACATAGGGGATACCAGTAAAAAATTTACCTCCTTTGTAGAAGGTAACTACGACAGTATTACGTTTTGTCTTAAAAAAATCTAGGAATTTTAATTTTAACCAAAACTTGTCAACTGGTCAATAAATTAAGGTCCTGGCATATTTTTAATCTAGTACTTTAGTTTCTTACAAAGATAATAAAGGATAAACATGTTTTATGGGTAATTATTTTGTGCCACTGGGTCATATTCTGAGGAATGGGGAATAGTTCTGTCGATGTGCATTGGTACTGCACATTGGGTACAAAATGTAATGAAATGTTGCCGTTGCGGATGTTTTTGGCCTATATTGGACTTTTTTCTACCTCTGCGGATCTTTTGCGGACCGTGACGTTCTACGGGTCTTTTCGGACCAAAACGCGTATCGGAACGGCATATACTACAATAGCATACACCATATTCATGCATAGTGGCCACTGTACTAGCAGAGAATATTATAATAATACCTAACGTACCACTTTAATAGGATATTAAAATACTTATTATGTAGATATTACAACATTTTTATAATGCCGTCGTATTTTATTCAGTGCCTCAAAGAAAGAGATTTAGAAAAAATCGGCCTACTCCGCTCGCCGTTGCCCTTTTGTATATTTTCCAACAGTCAGTTGTTCAAATTCAAAGAAATAAACATAATGACAGTCAATATATTTATGAAAACTTATTGTACACATAAAAATATCAAAAGCTTTCCTAAAAATAGCGATATACATAATATAAATTCTAGAAATAAACATAAACTCGATGTGCCCACAACCAGGCTTCACAAGATTAATGTATCTTTTAAAGGGCAATGTATAAACTTCTACAACAAAACTCCTAGTGAGTTGCAAAATCTATCAATAAATAAATTCAAACAAATTGTCAAAACCTTTCTGTGCAAAAAAGCTTACTACAAAATATCAGATTATTTAGGGGATAAAAAACCTTTGGACGGGTTTTGCTCCAACTCGAAAAATAACAACTAACAGGTTTCTTAGTCGCTTCTTTACTTTAGTCTACATACCGAAGCGACAGAAATCAAAAGTATTTCCGTTATTTCCGTGTCAGTCTTCGATCAAAAATAAGGAGTTCGCGGCCTCCCCCGTAGATTCCTAGAGCCTTACAAAAATGTCAATCAAATTTGTCTACGTTTTGTTTTGACGCAGACAGTTTGCGCAGAGCCTGACAAGTTTTTTCCATACGGAACAAGAGATTGGTGGAGTCGAATTCATTTTATTTTATTTTGTAAGTAGGTAGGTACCTTCCTGAGAATTATATACCTACCTACTCAGTTTATTTTCTATAAGGATTAATTAACAGAATTCAGGTAAAGATAACGAATCATTTATTGATGAAACTATAAATTGGTGTCTCAACAGTAGGTATTTATACAAAAGGGTCATTTCAGACATACAACAATTTAAACTTAAAATACAATTTCAGGCACTCTAGATTAAAAAGATCTGGTTCCTGTCTGCGGCTTTGCACGAGTTTTTTTACGGGACAAAAAATAAACGTTTTATAAATTCATACTTCTGGTAGAAAGACTAGGTTCTTACCTACCTAGGTAAGAACCTAGTCTTTCTTTTATTAGAGAGTCTACGCAAATGAAATTTTAGGGCGGGCCAACTAGTTATTTTAAAAATCATCAACTAGTAATATTAAACTTATTTTTATGAAAAATATATTAATACATACTAAAAATGAAAAAAAAAATTTAGAAGAAATAGCCTCTCCATTTATCAATTTAGAACAAAATTAATATTTTAACATAGGCAAACCAAACAACAATATTTTATGCTGATTTCACAAGTATATGACTCACATCTCAATATACGGGTAAGAAATATATATAAACTTACTGAAAATAAGAAATTCCATCCTTTTTCAGCACTTTGGACGAGTGATTCTTGCATTTTTTGTACGAGCACTTACCCATGCTTTTTGTCTGAACGCTAAAATGACACTAGTTGAAAAGCTTTCCTAACATGTCAAAATGTTTCTCTTTTGCTACTGAAGGTTGTGGCGTGCGCATTGTGAATCTAAGGGGGGCCGGCAAAGCCGGACATTTTTGATCGATGGTGTCAGTGTTTTATTTTAAGGATTTCACCTTTTCTAAGGGTACATTTTTGTAATTATGGAAATAAAGAATTTTTGATTTTCATTTTGTTATCTTCATTATATTCGCCATTTTAACCTCATGAGCTCATTTTCTTTTCCTTATCATCTCAATTAATTTTTTTAGGCAGGCTGTAACTTATGTAATGTTACTACTTACTGTTTATATTGTTGTTAAAAATAAATGTATTTCTATTTCATTCTATTCTTACTTACTACCTGCAATTTGGGGAGTCACGTCTGGTGAGGCCTTATGTGCTCTCTCTTGTGATTTATTATGTAGGTATCCTGCGTTGGTATGAACGTTTTTTATCTACGTATGTTGAGCTGAATTGGATCATTCCACTTTTCAGGGATTGTAGCCAATGGATAATCCATGTTAGATAAGCTACCCTGGTACCATCCTGGTTTCATTCAAACAAATCCGTTCAGTCTTAGAGCATGAGGGCGTCACAAACACACTATACATTTTTTACGTAATTTGTGCCTAGTGATATTAGTTTTATAGGTGATTACTCTTTCTATTTTCAGCTTGCAATATATCATTTTGCAGTTTTTCTCATATATTACGAAACTAATCATTTTGTCATTATTTCGGACAAAATTTGGGTTCGGTCTGGAGCTTTTTAATTTTGACTGCGGCAACACTACTTTCGTTTCCTGTCTCGGAGAAAACAAAATAATTTCAAGATTTTCTTCAAGTTCTTAGAGGTTTCCCGTCCTTCGCCCGTTCTGGAATCGAATGTTCTTTCTCTGGCTGCGCCGCCGCGCCGCCGGTTTTTGCTGTTGGTGAAGTTATATGCTACCCCACAGAACTGTTCTGTGTGCTACCCGTTAAAGTGATCTTGCTGTGTTAGAGTTATTGTTATTACCTGGTTGTGTGTGTTTGCTGATAATGATAAAGAGCCTGACTCTGAGCCAATGAAAAACTGATGGTAATAAATGTGTACAAGCAGACGTACATGAACTATTGGTCGCGTGTGTCAACAAAACAGCCGAGCTCTTGGGAATATCGCAAAGAACATGGAATGGTTGTAAAAGAACACAAATCAACAGGAAGGGTTTCTTCGCCCACGAAAAAAGGTAGCAAAACCAATTTTGACGAAGTATTGACCAATTCACCTATTCTGCTATATGAAGAATCGTCCGTCAGTTTTTTTCGCCGAAATTAATTATCTGTTCTAACGAAGGTAAGAATTGATTTAGGTATCTACCTCAATTTCAAAGAAAAGTCTGTCTTTATTTAAAAAAAGTAAAAGGATAAAAAGTAGCCTATGTGTTTTCCAGACTATAATCTATCGTTATGCCAAATTTCATAAGGACCCTTTCCGTCCGTTTGCTGTTTTGCCGTGATTGAGTAACAAACATCCATCAATCCAAACTAATATTAGTGGGATAAAAAGCATTCCTACTGCTTCTGAGAAATGACTTATATCACTCATGCATTATTGCTTCCTGTGATCTGCATATTAAATATATCCTATTTTGTTGCAGGCCATACAGTAATAAAAACAAGGGTGGATACTGAGGTCAAGAGACATCGAAACAAGCTTTCTTGGAAGGCTTAACAACAGGCTTGAATACTCCAACGGGATAAAGACTTTAATTGATAATCAGCTGTAATTATAGGCAACGAAGAAATAAAAAAACAAGAAAAGTATTTGTTTATATTTATTTCTGAGGTCAAATAATGCTACGCCTTTGTAGGACTAGGATATTAGTAATTTAGGCAGTGAAAACTAATGTACTTATGAATAAACCTTCCTTAAAATGTAGTTCTCTATGAAAAAAACACCTATTTGTTTGTTTTATTTACTCTCAGAGGGCATAACCAAATGTTGCTTTGCTTTGTTGTTAGGTACAAGCATAGTGAAGGGTGGTGCGTGAGCCTAGGATTATTATGACTCGCAGAAAAGAACACCAGCAGCGCAGCGTGTGTAGTTTTACGGCGGGAGGCCCCGCGCCTTGTGAGATGAATGTATTTAGTAAAATAATTCTAGCTTTATGAAAATTTCCTGCGAGGGCAAGAACTATACCTAATAATGATCCATAAAAATTCAAGGGTTTGCTCTGCTGTCCTGTCACTTTCATAGTGACATTGATTTGTGTACATTATTGGCAGGATTAAAAAAAACGGGGTATAGTACTATATAAACTCTATGCCTGAGACCTTAGCCTGAGTTTATACAAAAAACATTTGATAAACGTAATCGAGAACCATTGATGTCTTCCACGCAAAATACTTAGAATGGTAGTAGACACAAACGAAGTGTAGCCAAAAAAATGCGATAAATGAGTCTCATTTTCCTATTCGTATTAGTGCTATGCGTAAAAGCACTGAAGTTGTTTGTCAACTCATACATACATAGATTCGTTTTTATTTTCGAAATCAAGAGAGTAATTGAGTGAGCGTGTTTTACCTCTATGATTGACGTGTTTGGGTTAGACTTGGTACGCTCATAGGACGGAAAGGAAATACTTTGATTCGATGCAAGCACCCAGTGAAATGTTTTCCCGTGTATTCTTATTTTTCTTGAAGCACCAATTGAAGGCATTTCTATTACCAAGCTATGTTGGAGGTGCTCTATCTACTTACTTTTATAACATCAATGCCGCAAACGCGACTGTCGCTGTAATGTCTAAGTGCAACAATTCACTCAAACTCATTCGAAAACTATCATCGAGCTAGTACCTAAGAAACGATTGGATCGTTGTCAAACTACGTTATGTAGTTCCTCTCGATCCGGTAGAGGCGTTACGTTTCAAGGCACTAAATGTATATAGGAAGGACTCGAGTTCGGCGGAAGTATTCGAAAGATTAATGCGTACCAGTTTCATTTCATTTCATATAACAATTCCACCGTAGGTACCTGTGGATACACTTGATGTCGTTGTAGTCTAAATAATTTTCTTAATTTAACATGTTGGTAGGTACTTAATTAAAATTTTGTAAGTATACAACACAAGTTTTGTGTGAAGGAAAAAACACCATAAGGATTGTATGCAGAAACAGTAATTCCCATAAATATAGATAAATATTTAACACTTAAAATATACAAATAATCAGCTGTAGAGGCCTAAATAATAGTATAGTCAAACTCAAAATATACTTGTGTACAATTAAATGTCAAGGAATGTCATAATGATGCAGCTGTATTGCGCGTTGTCAAAATAAACTAAAACAAAGATTGGTAAATAGCCTAAAGTGTAAGTTTTTAAATCACTAAAAACTCATGGTAGGGCCTACATACACGGTCAGCTTAAAAGCATTCAGGATGCGACTGTTTCAAACTGCGACTATCGACGAAACTTTAATACATTTTTGGATATCGGTAGAGCCAAGAAATGCAATATTTCATATTTCTTCATAAAAATCCAAAGTTGAGGAGATTGTTGTTAAGGACCACTTACCTAAAGTCACTTCAGAATGTTGCCACTCAACGTCCCACCGTACTTACTTATTTTTCCCCACTTTCAAGTTGCCACTTCGAGAATTTCCACAAATACAGAGTGGACAAAATAAATAAAGACTTTTTTTTCTAACCGCATTACTTTGCCGATAAGTCAGCACAACCTTGTTTTGGTTATAGCCGACTGATTACTACTTCATAATATAACTAAACTAAATTTTGATTTAGTTATAAAAAAATAGTTAAAAGTCAATGCATAAACCCCGACAAGGTAAAACAAGGTAAATTTAACTAAAAAAAATATTTCACTACCGAAAAAAAACACCCTAATTTTAAATTATTAAGGAAAAAACCAAAAATAAAACTACAATCAGTTTCGGGTGATAAAAACGCTGCCCTTTTTGTGACATCACCGTTCACTTTGTAAACCGAAAGTGCTTCTATTCCTTCAATAAAAATAAAATTAGAAACAAGTAAATGATAAAAACCATCAAAGTTGTTGTTTGTGTGTTGTCTAATAAATATTTTTTTTTTTAGGGTCCCTACCCAAAGGGTAAAAAACGGGACCCTATTACTAAGACTCCGCTGTCCGTCTGTCTGTCCGTCTGTCACCAGGCTGTATCTGAAGAACCGTGATAGTTAGACAGTTTAAATTTTCACAGATGTTGTATTATTGCCGCTATAACAGCAAATACTAAAAAACACAAAAAAAAATTAAGAGGGCTTCCATACAACAAACGTAATCTTTTTGCTCGTTTTTGCTCGATATTGATAACGGCAACAGGTAGACGCTTGAAATATATTCACAGAATGTTTAGTTATATATTCACTTTAAAAATAAAAGCTTCATAACAATACGGTGAACGATGACGTCACGTTTAGAAATTTTACGATGAATTCTTAAAATATCTACTTTTTAATAATTAAATTATATATTAAAAACATCAAAAATACAAAAATAAATATGCCGATATATTTATATATCAAAAGAGAATAAAAATAAAAATATTCAGCTTTACCTTAAAAACTCCTAAGAAATAAAGTAGAAAATACAGCTTTTGTCCCGCGGCGGAAATCGAACCAGAAGTGTCGCAGTTCAGGTGGACCTTCGCTCATTGTGCCAGAAAAAACTTGTCCGGTCGTTATCAAAAAAAAACTTAGTGGCAGTCCGTTCACAGCAAGTCCAGTCCTATATTATATATTAAACATTTATTTCCAAGGGTTCCAAGTTCCTGCATTTCCATTTCTAATAATAACCCTCCATTTTGGTTCAGTGTGAGCATTTCTATCCATTGTAACTTTGCCCAGCATACAAATCACGGATGCAAACATACGTCAAAGCAAAGTTAGCGTACACACAATCCAGAGTGGTCTATGTCTGGAGCTAACTAAATACTGTTCCACTTTGAGTTGACCAGGACTTCATTGACAATAACTTCACAGTTTCCATAGAAAATCTGTCAAATACATCCGCTCAATAGTAGCTTTGTATAACGGGGTAATGCGGGTTACCACATTACCCCGTCAGCCATCAGCTGCTCGATTCAAATGTATCTGCGAGTGAGATTCATACTACTAGGGGTATATTTATATAGGTATATTATAATTTATTTACTTATTATTATTTAATATTATATACTCCCTGCTCGTCGGTTGCATTTTGACTGACAATAAATAACAAGAGATATATATAGAGGGAGAGTAAGAGAGATATGTTATATACCTACCCAAAAAACTATAATACTGTATTGAAAAAGATGTTAGAGTTAGAATATATCAAGGGCAAAGTTACCCACTTTACCCCTGCATCAGCAATAAAACAATATACTGTAAAAATAGTAATAGTAACTCATGAATACGTCTGAATTGACCAGCAGCAGGGCTTTTGAAGCTAAGCATCTGCCAGTGTTGTTGAAGGGAAAAATAATGGAATTATTTAGGTTTAACTCATAAACATAATTATTATCCAACGTTGAAAACAACACCCTGTAGCAGGAAGGGGGAAGGGAGAAGGGTAAAACTGGGCTAAATTGTAGTGGAGAGTATGAAGTTCAAAATGTCGTGAAATATCATATTATTTATTTAGGGCAGCTTCGAGGAAACTTTGTTATTTTAGGGTTGTCACTCTTTCTTTGATATTAATTAGGTAGGTACCAATAAATTTGTGAATTATTAAATTGCGCTTGATAACTAAACTGAACGAAAAAGTATTTTATCGGATCATACTTGTAAAAAACATAAAGCTAAATTAAAATAATAACTACGTTTGCCGAGTCGCGGTCTCCACTCAAGAACACGTTTACCCCAGCGGTTGTCGGTTCTTCTCGCGATAGAACGTAGTGTAGGACGCCCTCCGACCAGGTGGGATGACGATTTGCGAAAGACTGCTGGCAGATGCTGGATGCGGCAAGCTGAAGACAGGGCGCTATGGCGCTCATTAGGGGAGGCCTATGTCCAGCACTGATACCACTGATATAGGCTGATAATGATGATGATATCTACCTAAGCACAAGCTTATGCGTATACCTCTAATAAAATTCACGTTTTATATCGGAGCTCATGATACCTCTTTACAGAGAGACGACCCTAAAAGTTGTAGACAAAATTCGCCATAAGTCAATTTCGCCGGCAAACTCGGCCCCGTTTTAAAAGCATTTTTGCTGCTCCCTTAACCCTTATCAGGGCAATCTTGGCGTCCTAAAGCGGAAATAAGTGGATTTCAAGGTTAAGGTTCTCGGTTACAATATGGAAATATTGTACTTTGCAAAAAATATGCGAACTAAAGATTTGGTCAGAAGTAGCTCGATTTTTTTGTACTTAAATGAACTAAATGGGTTCTAACCTACACATTCTCACACACACACATCTTATTATCGCCATTTTTTGAAAAATTTAGACAGAATAGGATTTCGCGTTCATAAGAGCGCGCGAGCGAGACAAAGCAGAGCGATGTAACTACAAAAATCTATTATCTATTAACTATTCAAAAGAGAAGCATTAAATTGAAAAACTGAACGATTACTGTACTAAAACATTTGCCTGGCTATGTAATTCGTAAAAAATTAAATAGTGATGCCGCTGATAATTCAGAGCATTTCAAAAACTAGTTTATTTTCATAAATTCTATTCGATTACTCAGCTTCTACAGGTCTTTTTCCAACCTATCGTATCTTCCGTTTTGGTATCATAAAATAAAACATGTTATTTTTATACCTATCGTATTATTTTAATTTGAACATTTACGTTTATTAGATACCATAAAACTAAGTGATTGAAAATACACTTTTTGCTTGCTTACCGACTCTAACAATAGACGACCGCGTCTAAACAAGTTTGCACCTGGTAAAACCCAGTCAACTTCTTCCAGATCGCTTTGAAATCGCTCCCGAACCGAACTGCCAGTGTGATAACTGTGATAAGGCTGGCTGGGTGGATTCATCCATGATTCATCCGCTTTTAATATAGTTGCCTCATGTAACTAAATATTATTTTAGTTTTTTTTTTATCTCAATAGGCGCAAATATGCAGGTCTCGACAGAGCCTACGCATTTGTTTCCCTTGGAGTCAAGACGCTAGGTCAGAGGCACAGAGGTTCTCCGGGTTCTTAAAAAAATATCTAATTATCTGGTCGAAGCGATGCGTGAGCCTAGAGCTGGTGAATATCTGGCACAGCATCAGCATTGCCATACAGCGGGGCAATCCAGCCAGCGGCTTAGGGATGTTCTGACTGGTATTGATATGGATCAGTTGAGCTACCGATAGATTATTTGCAACAGTCTGCAGTTAGCTCAATTGTTCAATTGTAAAACTCGTTCTAATTTGTTTCTTATTATTTGATTGCAATTATCTTTGTTAGTATAGAATTTATTTATAATTATCGAAAATATGCTACAGTTGATCACAATCTCATCAGTTACGATGTGGGCGACGATGTATCATGAATGTCTAAAAGACTTTATACTATATTTTTGACCTATTCACTCTAGTCTAATAAGAAGAAGACAAAAGACCAAGAAGAGACCCCAGTTGTAGTTGTCAGAAAAACAAAAGCCAACAGCGAGTCCCAAACCTAACAAAATTCCATCACAATGTTTCTCTACCGTCCATTAAAGCCTTTTAAACCATCCTCCACATAAAGAGAAAATCTAATTAGAAATATTGCTAACACCCGTACGAAACATCATCTCGAAATCCATTATCCAAGCAACAAAAGTGGAAAATTAAATTGGAAAATATAATTGGGAATAGGAATTAGGTACGGGCATAACTCAATTATTTCGAAACTGTTAGATGTATGAATTTAATGCGAGCTCGGACCCCGGCCGGCGTGGCCAAGCGAGCTTGCATTTGATAGGTAACCTGCCTATAGGTGTAGCTATGTAAATGTGCGAGATTTCAGAATATTATGACCAAAGGACAGTTCGGAAATAATTATTTTTGTTAATCTCTTGACACAATTCGATGGAACAGCCCAAAGATCTAGAGTGTACGAGCACGTACATTGTGCATTGCCCTAATTAATGCTAACCGCGCATTTACGCCAGTCATCATTTTTAGCAATACCTTTTATTGTATTCAGTTCGCGATCACCTGTCAATCGACTCACGCGTCTCACTATCATCTCATTAGTAACTACAGTTTATCGTTAAATAAAGTGATATAACCAAGAGATAAATTTTAATATCAGTTAAAATTTATCTCTTGGTTTTTCTGATATATCCAGCTTAGTTACTATACGTGGTGTACGGACCGTACATAGAGTATTTAACATATATGCATAGAAAATACCAAGAACACCCGGAACAAATATTTGCAGATTCAGAAACATTTGTCGCAAGGCGGGAATCGTACCCGCAACCTCCTGCGTCGCAGGCGGGCCTTCGCCCACCGCGCCACATCAGTTGTCATATAATTGCATTGCGAAATACGAATGTTTGAATGAATGGATGCAGTACTTCTTCACGCCAAAACTACTGGGCGAATCGGACGGCAGCCCATAGGCTACTGTTTATCCAGAAAACACAAGCGAAGCCGCAGATAGAAACTAGTTCATATTATCTATATTATTATTAGTGATGTGATGGAAATAAAAAATACCAACTGATTCTGATTTCCAGATTTCATAGAGTAACCATCGAAGAAGATCGTGTTCTTGAGTGGAGACCGCGACACGGCAAACGTAGGACGCCTTCCGACCAGGTGGGATGACGATTTGCGAAAGACTGCTGGTAGATGCCGGATGCGTCAAGCTGAAGACAGGGCGCTATGGCGCTCATTAGGGGAGGCCTATGTCCAGCGGTGGACTAATATAGGCTGATGATGATGATGAACCATCGAAGCGAGCACTTCAGTTATGGCCTCTAGTGCCAGCGTAGGGCACACCTATACCTCTTCGCGGAAATTGGCCAGAAGTCTATATCCATAAACAATAGAGTGGGAGCTAGAAGAGAATATTCTTTATTAATTGTACATGCCACTATAGAAAAATAGAATGGGAAAATATGTGCATTGTTAGAAATGCTTTTAAGAAAGAAAGCTATAGAGAAAAATATAAAGTGGTAAAAATTGCGAATGGCATAATCGTTACCAGTAGGTATATGTAGTATATGTACTCTATACGTACTCTACTCTATATGTATATATAGAGTATATGTAGTTTAATTTATGTGTGTACTATAATATTATCCGAAAATCGTTTTTTCCATACTTGGAAAAAACGATTTCCGATTATTTACATATACTCTAAAATACATTGAGGGCACAGATTTTCGTGCGAAGTTTGTTTTTCTAACGGTATTTTTATAACTAGGTAGATTTTTGTTTTAACATAAATATATTTACAGCGTTCGCAAAAAAGTTACGATAAGCTTATTTTACGCTATTAGCATGTATTAACAGCACAGTTAAGCAAGTTTGCTTAGTTGGTATTTTGGAAAGTGACTAGGTAGCAGCAAGCTCTTGCTCTATTTTTGTAATAACATTATTTTTTAGAGAGCCACATTTTGTAATAATGCCGTATATTTTTAAGTGGACGTGTATTTTTAATATCATACGTACTAATTTTGTATGCTAGAGCTACCTTTACCTACCTTTATCAAGCTTTAGTTACATAACTTGACAAAAAGAAAAACTTACGAAGTAAAACCATAAATATTTTAATAGAGTCGGTGAACCTACATAAAAATTGCTCGAATAAACCAACCTCATTTTTGAAATTCTTTCAAAAATGAATTCAAACGTTTATAAAAACACCGAAAAAACAAACTGGCGAGTTACAAATTCGAAATTCAAAGTTTGAAAACGGAACAAAAGTCCGGATTCAGCGGAGCGTGTAGTCACAATAAAATGCATAGTGCTTAGCGCAAATTCTGCTAAACGTTGCCGTTATGTCGCTGTGTAGGCGTTACGGTAACCGGCCATTGTGCAGTGTGGAAACATACGGGCTGCTAGCTTGCCATCATCATTCTAACTTGTAACGTCCACTGCTGAAATTGTCTCCCCTAAATGAGAGGTTTTGCACTAAATTCCACATTTGACAGATGGGTACGTGATTGTGAAGGTGTGTAAAAATTTAACAACAGAACATTTTTGCTGCCCTTCCTGTGGTAGGCTCCCATATGCCGCCGCGGGCTTGAATTGGAGGGGTGGATTTTTATGCCACCACCGCTACGCTTAATAATCACTAAGCGAACCCACGATACCAATTAGTACTCATAATATATTCAAAGCAAACCCTGTAAGGGTGTCAAATTCCGAGGGTTCACTAGCCGCCTGCAAGGACACCGGCCGTGCATCATCGTCAGCTGATACGTCATCTACACATCGCCCTTATCAATTAAAACGAGCACTTACTTATACAGGATGTAATAAAAATGAAAGATCAAATTTTCAGAGGAGTATTTCTTTTTTCAAAAGCTAAATGTCAGGATTTTTTTTTCAACGTTTTCACGTGTTCTGTCATCGATGCTGAAAGAACTTGTTTGCCGTAAAAACTTGGTAAATTTTCACATAGTGAGATGTCATATAATTTAACGTCGTTTCGCAAGCAATGCGTTCCCGTCCGTATTTCCTTCCGTATGTTTCCCACAATAACCAGTTAAGAAGATTTCGTTGTAGGACGCTATAACTAGGTGTCTGCTGGAATCCCGAATGTTCTGTGTTCACTGTTAAGCTAAAGGCGAATGTTCAGCAAGGTTCGGAATAAGACGGAAATAATTTGTTCCTAATGTTGAGAATAAAGGTTTGTAAAGGCTAGCTGTTGCCCGCGACTTAGTCGTAGAGACATAAAAACTGTAGGTGTGCAAAATTCACTTCCCTGTCGTTTTTTATAACTTCCTTGTTCAACTCATCCAACTAACCACTACGTCACTATAGGCTTCATTAACTCTCATACGGCTTGAAGTTGTCAAATGAGCGGTCGACTAACGAGAAAAGTTTTTTGATCAGCTCCTGATAGGGCAATCATAAGTTTGATCCCGAGTTATGTGTTATCAACTTTTAAAACTAAAACTAGTCCCTGATTGAGGCTTAGCTTGGGGACATTATGGTTCATATGATGATTAGATTCATATGTCGCCCAGTTCCGCATCGACAATAGTATTTAAGGGGCTACCATACGACGCCATTTTGTGAAAACGATAGGCATAGTATTTCGTGTTCATAGGAGCGGACAGAGCTATATACTATATTGTCATATAACGACCAGAACACCCGAAACAAATATCTGCAGTTCGTACAAAAAAAAAACCAAGGCGAGAATCCAACCTGCAACCTCCTACGGCGCAGGCGAACCTTCGCCCACCGCGCCACAGAGGTTATCTATTAAATATACAAAGAAGGCGGCTTTTGTCCTTACTCTGGTCGAACTAGGTTCTAAGAAGGTTTTTTTTTGTGTCCGCCCCTGATGGTTTCATACAAAAAAGGGCACACGCCAGTGTTTTGCAAAAAGAGTTATAATTATTTATTGTAATAAACGTGGATACAAACAAAAAAAAGTTAACAGAAGTTATGACGATGTTTTCTTCCAGCAAACCTTATCTCACTAATATTATAAACGTGAAAGTTTAGATGGATGGATGGATGTTTGTTCCTTTATCACGCCAGAACGGCAAAACGGATCTGGATGAAATTTGGCACAGAGATAGATTATAGTCTGGAATAGGACATAGGCTACTTTTTATCCCGAAATTCCTACGGGAACGGGAACTACGCGGGTGAAACCGCGAGGCGCTGCTAGTAGGTAGATATATTCATGTATGAGAATGCGAGGGATCCCAGCCCAGAAATAGAAGAAACTAAGTCTTTAAAAAATAACAAAAAATCAATTCAACTGCTATGTAGTCGCAATACCACAATAATATATGCTTCACATGATATTTTTTTTTATAAAAATGAACTACGTGACCGGAATGTTCACTCAGGGGCGAATATGATTAAACATGCGTGGTTGGACTTATTTTTAGAGTTCCAGTGCATAATAAAATAAACGAAATCCTCTGTCTACAGATATTTGTCTGACGGTCTGTACATTCCTACAGAAAATAATTGTCCTATGCGGCAGTGGTGTGGACCAGATCTACGACAACCTTTACGCCCTAAAAACCTTTTTCTCTGTACACCCGAGAAACCCCATTTTTTACCACCATCTGGCTGGAACTCCACAAACCAAATAACCAGTGAAAATAACGTACTGAATGTCAGCCGTGAAATTTTATTCGCATTTCGTTATGAGTGATTTTAGTGATTCAAATGGAACTGGAGTTTTATTATTCATGTCGAATCTCTGCAGGGATAATAACAGCAGAATTATAACATTCTGTATTATCCAGTGCTTTCACCATCATCATCAGCGCTGACTTGTCCACAGCTGGACATAGCGCCTTGTCTTCAACTTGCCGCATGCAGCATCTGCCCGCAACCTTTTATCTGGTTGGTTTATGCCTTGTGCCTAGATATTAATTTGAAGGTTTTAAAAAAAACAACTTAGAATTCCTTAGAGTTAACACGCAGTGCTTTTTAAGTTTTTCGGGACAAAAACTTATCCCTCGGGATAAACTTACCTGATTCACAAACAATAAATGAATTATGTAGTGTAGGACGCCCTCCGACCAGGTGGGATGACGATTTGCGAAAGACTGCTGGCAGATGCTGGATGCGGCAAGCTGAAGACAGGGCGCGATGGCGCTCATTAGGGGAGGCCTATGTCCAGCAGTGGACTGATATAGGCTGATGATGATGATGATGAAATGAATTATGAATTATAAAGCACATAGGGATCATTCTCCATACAATAGAGAACGAAGTGGTAACCCGTTAGTTTTCTATGAAATTTTCAGCGCTGCAAAAACACTTTTAGGTTCATTGCGAATGCCGCCGCGTGCAAAGGCTAAATCATGCCGCTGTGCAAATGTATTAGAATACATAATACATTGTATTATGTATTAACATGATTTGTCTGAGTTGTGCGCATCCGTATAATCGCGATATAATGCCGTGTCGCTGTTCCGATCTCTAGTTTACTGTTCAACGGTGTGTTTCCATTGTCTCTTGGTATTTTTGGAAGTTTTTATTATTATTTCCCGGGATGTCATCGTTTTTTCGATACTTTATAGAGTTATCATTTCCGTTGGATGTCGGATTATTGGCCGCTGCTAACAATATCCCCTCGAAGGGAGAAATCATTAACGGTGGAAACCGGGGTGCACCAGGCCCCCCACCTACTACTGTTCCCCAGGGACGAATCCTCAGGGGCAAGTAGCAGTACGGGCTCACAAGGAGGTTACCCGGGCACTTCACCCCAAATGGACCAAATCGAGTCCAAATGCGGATACAGGAGTACCTCTACCTTAACCTTTTCCCGGGGTGTCGGATACGAGATTGTGTTTTATCGTATCCATTTTGAGTAAAAGTTACAAAAAGGAAAACGCATCCATATATAAAACGACTCCAGCCTGCGGTTTCGCACTCGTATTTATGGTGTAAAAAGCAGTCTGTAATGTTATGCCAGGTTGAGATCTTGTTTTTGGGAAGTCCTTAGTATTTTTTTCACTTGACGCCGCTTATTGTCAAAACCCTGAATCTAAGACGTGGCTTTTGTACCTATGTTTAAACCGCCGCCGAATTGTTGAAGCAGCCCGTTTGTTGAATCGCTAGGTAGGCCAGCTATTAGATACAGATAATTAACAAAAAGGCGGCATTCATTAACTTAAAATACATTTTGCTGCGCCAGTAATTTTCTCGGATATAATTAGAACCTGCCTAAATAAGTCGACCTATCTAAAATAATGCTCTATGTGTATGCTGTTGAGTTCCTATCTTAGTAAAATCGTCTGACAGTGGAAACACTCACCTACGTGCTACGTGACACAGTCACACGCAGCGCTACTAACACTACATTAAATTAAACATGCTGCAGACAAAGTGTTGTTGTATGTTGTATCAGTTTGTTCCCACTACGTCCGATACGATAAGTATCGTATGGCGATTAAAAATTCACCTTAGCACTGATATAATAATCCTAAACTTAGTCATAATATTTACTACAAACATCGGTAATATTTGAGATGCGATAATTCTAAAATAAATAAACGAACCTTTAGTACCCATCTATTTGATAGGTACACACATTTCTCCGTCGTTTTATGAATGAATTAAGTAACAAAGGAGTTAAAAATAAATTGTCTGGTCGAACCTGCCGAGGCTCTTCGGAAAAAAAAAAATGATCTGCGCGTCTGGTCAAAGCGACCGACGCGTGACCTGAAAGTTGTGGAGGTTGTATCTGGGGCAGCGCATCAGCATTGCCATACAGCGGGGCAAGGCAATGCATCCAGCGCAGCGTCTTGGGCACACTTTCCGACTGATATTGATATGGATCAGTTGAGCTACATGTAGATTGTATGCAACAGTCTGTAGTTAATTCAATTGTAAATACTAGTTCTAATTTGTTTCTATTTATTTTATTTTTATTTCAAGCTTTCATTGCTAAAAATTACATTTCTTTATGTATTACACTGAAAGAGGCTTATGTGTCACTGTGTTTTTTTAATAGTAATATTGTTTGTTAAAAAGATTAATGTGATTAATAATAGTATTTTTTTAATTTTTTTTCATATAATGAAAATAAACTTTTGGAAGGCACGTTCAAGAATTTGTTTGCTTAGAACGAGGTATGTGGTTAATAATGTTTAAATCATATAACATAGACATTCAAACAAATAACTGGAGTCAAGTTTACTTGCAGCAATATTTAATACAAGGAGGTCGTTTCGATCGCGATAATATTTGGCGTTTATAACGATTCAATGATTCAAAGTTACGATGTTTACGATGCGATGCGATGGTGCTAATAAATGCCAAGTACAATACTTAGGTAAGTAGGATTTCTTAGGTTAATATATTTTCGTGTTATCCCTTTTAAATCTGATTTTCTTCTTTCTACTCTTTTCTCCTCACGCTTGTTTAAAGCTTATTAAATTTTAGCTCTCTTCCAATTATTAAGTGAGATTTTGGTACCTACAGCAGCGCGTCAAAATCGTGCGTTTACTTGGGGTCAGGGGAAGCTGGCCCGTTCTTGATTTTTGATTCGGGCTCTTAGTACTTTACATTGAAATTATGTGTATCGGGTGAGTGGTTCACTAATCATTTTCGAAAAGCTCTTTGAGTGGGTGGGACCCTCGCGCCGTTTGTCCACCGCCTTCGTCAACGAAACGTCACCGATAACGAGATGACGGCGACGAAGTAGCGGTACATAGGTACATTTACGAACATTTACTATGGCTGCCTGTCCACTGAAACCCCGTCACCCGAGCGCCCCGTCATCCGGCCGCCGCGCTGCTGAAGACTCTCGGTAGTAGTACTTTTTATGAAGAAGAAGAAGTACTTTTTATCCCGGAAAAGTGCGTGCAAAACTCCTGGCAGCACCTGGTAAAAATAAATCTTTACAGGTAGGTACTATGATTGATGATGCTGTTGCCTTCCTCCTAGTGGGCACTGAATAGCACCTACTCGCTCTACTAAATCATGATATAATATATAATTATTTTAATTTCCTCCTTCGTAATATTTTTATAACAATAAAGACTGTGTAACACATATTCATTTCCTTTTAATTATTTCGTGAACAATACTAAGGAACTCATCAAGTTGCTTATCAAATCAGAAACTCTGTTTAGAAGGATATTCAACCCTAAGCATCAAGATTATTGATAATATTTTCGCTTGCCAATGTTTCTTTGAATTTGGTTCTAAGAATAGAGACCCTATCTCATAAGGACACCATGGGGGCGCCATGCCACCGCGGAGCTTAAGCTACCAAGTGAGAAACACCAAAACAGAAACCACCACCAGTAGGTGGATTGAGTGAGACGCCAAATAGCTCTATAGAGAATGGTAAGGCAAATGACCTTGGACATTTCCGCGCCCCTATATGCGGTAAAGAGTGCTTGTTTTCGATTCAGCATACCATGTAGTGCCCTAATCAACCAAATAGAATTATTTGGTTGATTAGGGCATTTTTCATCTAACCGCAGAGGATCGTATGATCCTCTATACGGTTAGATGACGTGTAACTGATCAGGTTTGTACCACAGATTTTGTAGGGGCAAATACGTTTTTACGTTTAATATCGTTATTTTGACTGCTTTTCAAAGCTAATGCACCTCCAAGAAATAAGTATGAACTATGTGAATCACTATACCGAATTTGATACTAATCGAATTTGAGACACCGGAAAAAGCGGGTTCGAAGCAACTACACACACACCATAACTAACACTATAACAACTAAACTATAATTAACGGTAAGCATTTGGGACCTCGAAGAAACCCTTCAAGATATGTGTTACAGGATAGGTATATAAATTTCAAAGCTCCACAGTCAATATTTTCGTCAGAAAACGGTTTCCAAAAACACCTAATTTTCGTGTTTTTGCCTTAATGGTTGCGCCACCAGCGGTTGATTTGGTTGCCGGCAACAAAGGCGGATGATACCAGTTGAGGTACCCTCCATGCACGTTTGGCGCCACCGGTGGCGTCACCACCACACAATAGGCTTCCCCAACTCAAAAAAGTAGTTATAATCTAAGTTTATGACCGCCTCGGGATCATTCTCCATACACTAGTGTCAAAATCAATCCATATCTGACGTAGACTTGATGAACACACATAAAAAACATACAGCCGAAAATAGAATTCGGTTAAAAATGCTCTGATTTCATCAAAGCTCTTCAGATCATTATGAATATATAATATGCGACTTTGTTTAGCTGGACTGAGTGTTCAATATTCATAGCGTAAGTCAACCTTGTCCCGCGTATAGAATACAAACAAACAGACAATACACAAAGACTCTTCAAGCGGACTATAAGGAACAGGGCATGCACCTTATAACGCGGCTCAGGAAGTGATGAACCTGGCATTTATAGCTAACTAGTTATCACCCGCGGGTTTGTTCTTCGGGTGCGTTCTGTTAGTATTCATAACACTAGTTTACAAAATTTAACTTTTTTTTCATACCCCGAAACAAATGTACATAAATATGTTAATCTACCTTCCTTAAACCTAAAAGTGTTTTTAAAAGTGTATTTTATCACGTCACAATTTTTTCCTGCAGTCAAATGTTTTTTTTAACTACCTAACGTGTGGTGACGACAGTTTATTGTTTATTCGTTCGTTTCAAACGACCATTATCTTGTTTCGGATTGATTTATAATGTCGAGAAAGTGTACCAAACCAAAGTTCTGATCGTTTTTGTTATGTTTGTGGACAATTATTAATATTTTCAAAAAAGAGAAGACCCATTGTAGATTCGTTAAAAAGTGCATAGTATCTTCATTATTATGGATTTCCTATTGCAAATCAAGATAAAAAGTGGGTACCTCATGTGTTTTGCGAAGGCTGTAGAATCGTCTTACTCCAGTAGTCATCAGGAGAAAACGTTCACCTTCCATTTGGTTCACCAATGCTATGGAAGTATGAATGACGAGCAAGGGGAACGTTTCCACCAAGGTTTAAAGGTTTTTGAAGAACGACATCAAGGATTTTGCGATGAAAACATGTTAGGGGATTACTGTTGGTCCATTTTAAGAGAAACTAACTCAAATAACTAAAAAGATGGCAAAAATGAGTAATTTTTATTTTATTTAGTACCTATTAATACTAAAATTATGTTCCATTTAAGTAAATAAATATTTCTTAAACCAGACGTGACAGAATTTTTTTATTATTTTTTTCTGGATAATTTTATCTATATAAATAATAAAATATCAACTTTCAGCTGGGGTATGAAAACTGTGTAAGCTTGCGTAATCATCAGCGTCTTTGTTAGGATTTATAAGATTAGTCCACCGCTGGACATAATAGGCCGCCTGTAATGAGCGCTATAGCACAATGTTTTCAGCTTGCCACCACTGCAGGCAGATTCTGCCTGCAGTCGTTCGCATATCGTCATCCCACCTGGCCAGGGAGCGCCCTACACTACTTTTGCCGAGTCGCGGTCTCCACTCATGAACACGTTTACCCCAGCGGTTGTCGATTCTTCGCGAGATATGGCCTGTTATTATTGTGAGACAAATCTTGTAACTGAATTTAAGACCAGTTGTACTCAACCGATTGAGGTGAAATTTGGCATACATAGGTTTTGGTGACAGTGCATTGTCATGGTATTATCTAGAGAGTCTGATGATGGAGACTGAAGGTGGCCATAGGAACTCCTAATCGAAATGACCTAATTCATTTTGATCCTCGTCGAGTTTGGGTCTGTTGGATTCTTCCCAATCACTTTGTTAAGAGATGATAATAAAAGCTAGATTATCATAAAGTGTTTTAAAATTTTTAAAAAAATTGACTCAATTAACCCCTCTTCACCATCGGAGCAAGAGACAGCCCTCTCAGCAGAGGGTGTCTCAGCGACGAAGAATCAGATGCCCACGTAGTCCTGGAATGCGAGGGAGTAACGGCGCAAAGACACGAAATCCTCGACCACCCGAGGTCACTCCGCGAAGCCTGTGAAGACCCCAGGAAGATTTTGCGCTTCTGGACGGAGTTAGGCTGGCTGCGCTAGCAGAAAGAAACCACGCACAATGGACCAACCCGAGTCTCAGTGTGGATAAAGGAGTAGGTACACAACAACTAATTAAAAAAATATAATATTGTAACTTAGTTAAAAGTAAAAAAAGAAGATACGGTACGTTCTACCAGCGCTCACTCAAAAACTGTACCGTGTCACAGATGAAATAACGATAAGGTATCGGATTATCAGAAAATTTAAAGTTCGGTGTATCTACTTACGCGGGAAAATATGTGATGCTTTGGGCTTTGTTTTTTGTTTTGGAGCTATTTGTACACCTGGTGAACGAACACGAGAGCATTGTCGTGATGATTTAGTCGAAATCACACAAAATTATACGTCGTAGTAAGCAGGCGAAACGCAGATGCCACCGCCCGCGCCGCCGGTCCGACTATGACTGAGGTAAGGGAACATAGTTGAACCTAACTTGAGCCATCCACTTTCGACATGCCTCATCTCCCTTTTTTTACTTATATCGAAGATTAGTAATGATGTTTATTTCTATTCTCTAGTAAAACGTCAGTCGGGTTGGGCACTGCATTGCCAAAACCGCATACAATAGCAGCAGTAACAAAGAACGCACCTAGTTGCGTGCGCGCAGCGAACTGCATCGTTTTATTATACAACTGCAATTGGTGCACTAGGTAAGTAAAGTACGCATATTTTTTTTATCTAACCGCATTTTATTAACAAAGAAAATTACAATCAAATAATAGAATTAAATTAAAACTAGTATTTACAATTGAAACAATTGAGATAACTGCAAACTGTTGCAAACAAACTACAGGTAGCTCAACTGATCTATATCAATACCAGTCGGAAGCGTGCCCAAGACGCTGGCTGCATTGCCCCGCTGTATAGCAATGCTAATGCGCTGCGCCAGATACCGCATTTTATTGTTAATCTACTGACAGTAGATTAACAATAAAATGCGGTATCTGGCGACAAGTGACAGTAAACTACTGTCACTTGTTGGTTTTTCCGTTACCTATGTAAATTATCAGCGACAACACCAGATTATTTTTTACAAATTACATAGATCAGACTAATGTTTTATTTGAATAATCGTTTAGTTTTTCTATTTCACGTAAGTTTTTGCTTATTAACTATTAATTATTCAAGGTAGAATTGATTAATTAATTGATAATAAGCAAAATCTTGATTTTTGCACTGACGTTGCTCTGCTCTGTCCCGCTCCTATGAACGCGAAATCCTATGCCTATCCTTTTCACAAAATGGCGTCATAGATCGCACCCTTAAGGGTGTAAGTAAAAAGGTAATAAATGCCCGAAATCAACCATTACATTTTCTAAATATATTTCGATTCATTATTTTTTATGAATATTTAGTGTTCCATGCTTGTTTCGTGGCTATTTTATGCCTCCTCAGGCCATGTTTCCGGCGCACCCTGTACAAACGAACAAAGCGGTCTCCTCGACAATGTACCACATCACAATAAAGACATGCGTGAGCGCACTACCAATGCAACTCGAAGCAAATTTGATTCCTTTT
Source organism: Eupithecia exiguata (assembly GCA_947086465.1). Lineage (NCBI taxonomy): Eukaryota > Metazoa > Arthropoda > Insecta > Lepidoptera > Geometridae > Eupithecia > Eupithecia exiguata. The sequence goes on from OX352246.1 coordinate 6,412,462, forward strand.
CCTGGTTTTAGTGACTAACGTTAGTAGAATGAATGAAATGAATGAATGAATGAACACTTTATTGTACAATAAAAATAAACATGAATAAATACAGTACTAAACCATGCGCAATTTTTGTTGTCATCATCATCACCTGTTTAGTGCCCACTGCTGGGCTTTGGTCTCCCTCTCGCCATTCAGTTCGGTCCTGCGCCAGTCTAGGCCTCGTGCAAACCACGGTTTTACGGATACTATTGTATCTTCTTACTCCATTTTATATTTTCTTAGGTTCTGTCCGTGATTTTGCCCATGTTTTTCTTTTATAAAAACTGGCCGATGACTTTCTATCCTATGATAATGAACATTAAAAAGTTTCACTAAAATCTGTTCAGCCGTGAAAAGATGCCAGTTAACATAGAGTCACTTCAGCAATTTTATAATCAATTCATAACTCTCTGGAAGGTAGGATTTTGGGAAAGAGTTGCCTAACAAAATTTTAATAGCAATCAATATGCCTATTATACGGGAACTACATTTAGAAAATATACTTTTCTTTAATTTAAATGTTCCCGCACATGAAGGCTTCATCATGAAGGTTTCATCATCAATAAGATTATGTCTTATACATATAAAAAAGCTTTAAGTTCTTACTAGGTACCTCTAACAAATCTCATACAAACAAACAATCATACCACCACGATAGTATTCGTACTTAGACAATACGCGATTGCAATACTAAATAGCAACCATTTTCCTGGGCGGCGCAGGCTAACGCAGCTAACTTTAGTATTTAGTAACAGGAGGGCCTGCGCACCGGAGGGCCCTCTGCCGATCATAGAGCAGAATATATTTTTTTTAAATAAAAAAGTTGAGTCTTTATTTAGCTGGTTATCACAGAAGTTTGGATTCGCAGTGATTTTTGCTCAATGTAAGAAGTCTTTTTTTGTAATTTTTATTTAAACTTATGTTAAAGATTTATGTGTGGTGGTAAACATGTCAGAAAGTATGAGTAAAAGCTAAGGTTCTTGAAGTTTTGTGAAAATGTCAAATATTGTTCCCAAATATAACAATCTGCTTCATATAAGTGACTTAATTACTTGGTGTAAAAAAAACGTAATCCTCTAGAAAAAAAAAACACATTCATAAATGAAAAGATGGCTAAAAATGAACCGAGCAAAAGTTGAGAACGCGACTGAACTTATTCGTATCTCGGAGTTGGTTCTAAATTCAAAAATAATAAAACGAAATGTTGCAATCATCGGCGTTCTTCGCTTCGAAATTCGAATCGAGTTCGCGATGCAACTGAAGTCGAGATTTAAAATTGGAACTACATTTTATTGTTTTACCGTTACTCCTTCACCGTTACTCGTCCCTTTGAATTTCGAAGCCTTTATTTTATTACTATTGCTTGAGAAAGTTAAAGGATTTCGAGCTTTATTTTCACTGCATTAGAAATGCAGATTTTAATTAGTTGGAGAAAATCTTTAGCAGAGATAGTTATTTTTATAAATTTTCAACTTTATGGCAAAGAGATACGGGATGAAATTGAGTGAGAAAAATTGCGCGCGTAAAGATTGTTGATAAACAATGTTGACCTCGGAAGCACGTTTTTGTGCGCTGCAATAATTAACTGGTTTTTACCGCGATCTGGCTTTATTTACACACTTTTTTAAAAGGCTACCCGAATTTTCGTTATGTAACGGCATTCTACTTAGTTACCGACTGAAACATTTTTCGAAAACAGTTTTATGTAAACTTTTCATATTTTTGCTTTTGACGGATAAACGATAAAAGTCAGGTAGGTACTTAAGTGAAAAACTAAAAACATAAATCTACTTATTAGATAAATCAGTTGAAACACCAAATATCATTTATTACATAGTAATTAAACGGTCGTCGTACATGGCCACCTTCTCGAAATTGTTTCCGAGTACACTTACCTTGGGCAGATTCTGCAGTTGGGTAAAAACAATATCAAGAAGGAGGCCAAGAGGAGGATCCAGCTAGGTTGGGCAGCGTTTGGGAAACTACGTCGAGTCTTCTCGTCATCCATACAGCAATACTTGAAAACAAAAGTTTTCAATCAGTGCGTCCTACCCGTCATGACCTACGGATCTGAGACGTGGACACTCACGATAGGGCTTATCCACCAGTTTAAAGTCGCCCAGCGAGCTATGGAGAGAGCTATGCTCGGAGTTTCTCTGAAAGATAGGATTCGCTACGAATACATCGGACAGAGAATCAATGTTATCGACATAGCTCAAAGCATTAGCAAGCTGAAGTGGCAGTGGGCTGGCCATATCTCGAGAACACACACAACCGCTGGAGTCAAACGTGTTCTTGAGTGGAGACCGCGACACGGCAAACGTAGTGTAGGACGCCCTCCGACCAGGTGGGATGACGATTTGTGAAAGACTGCTGGCAGATGCTGGATGCGGCAAGCTGAAGACAGCGCGCTCATTAGGGGAGGCCTATGTCCAGCTGTGGACTAATATAGGCTGATGATGATGATGACATAGTTTTTGATTAGGTGTAGTATAGCTTTAAGCTACCTAGACGTTTACCGTAAAACTTTGCCTGGTTTAAAAATATTATTATTAAATTTTCAATAACTTCTTCAATTGCGTTCGCCCGCCGGGCTATGGTTGAGTCTATTTCGCCGCTGTCGACAGTGACATTTGGCAGCTCAAAGTATCATTCACAAAACTATTTCACTGGACTTTTTTTTAATTTTTAGCAAGACTAATAATTATTCTTTAGTTTTTAATTTATTCAATTAAAAAGAAAGTAATATTGTGCATATTTTATGACTCGAGTAAAATAACGAAGGAAGCGAAAATATTTGAAAACAACATCCAATCTTTATAAATTCATGTTATCTGCCATGTTTTGCATAATATTATTTATAAAATGCAGTTGCTTTGAATTACAAAACAAGCCTTGGGGCATTGGCCTGCATTGAAGAATTTTCACATCAGTATGTTAGACTAAAGAGGAATTCTCAGGGAGGGAGGCTTTTGCCCGGCTTTGGATGACCACGGCTTATAATAAATAAATAAATAATAAATAAAGAACTAACAAAACTCATAAAGAGTCCACAGGTGATCGGAATGCTTGCTTTTATAGCGGTCAACGAATTAGCATTGCCATTCAACGTGGCAATACTGCCAGCATTCTGGGCACCTTACCTTCTGGTGACGGCTTAGATTTTTAGAAAATAGATTCATGTGTAAATATTAGTTGTAAATATTGTATTCTGTTACTGTAATTTTCTTTAAGTAAATATATGTTTCGACTCTAATAAATAACAATGTACCTAACACTAAATAAAACTTAAGTTTTTAAAGTTTCTCTGCACACATACTTCGCGGTGGTCGCAGTGATGGTGTTAAAAATACAGAAGGAAGCTGCTGCTCTGCCTCTGGTAGGTTCCCTTACTGGGTTTTTGTGACATCTACGGGCTTAGTTGGAGTGGTAGTTGGAGGGGCCACCAAAGCACTAGACAAATAGACCTTTTCGGTCCAAGTGACCAGTTTCAGACGACCTCTGTGGCACGGTGGTCCGCCGGCGACGCAGGAAATAAAACAACTAAGGAGTATTTAATACTTATTTTAAAACTATAAATACACACGATACACGTGGCCTGAATAAGGTGTTAGATTATTAACAACACAATAAAATTGCACTGTGTCTGTCGGTAATTAAGTCGCATTAGTGTAAAAATTACGAGATTTGTATAATAACATCAATTAAGTTGTCGATGATAAGTGCAAAATAGCCGGTTGATCCCAGAATCTGATCATCATCATCGTAACAGCCTATACACATGTCCACAGCTGGACATAAGCCTCCCCCATACGACCACATATAGCGGTCCTGAGCCGTGTCTATCCATCGACTCCCTTTGACCGCTACGATGTCGTCTTTCCATCGAATAGATGGTCTGCTAACAATCCGTTTCGCGTTCCATCGTGGGTCCAGAATCTATTATGTCATAAATTAATTTTGTTCGTGTGTTCTTTTGAATGGTTCTGTATTTGCATTAGTCTTCTAGCTAGACCTTCGTCTCTTTTCATCAGGTAAGATTGTGGGCAAACGAAGGTCTATTTATTATAAAAAATACAGTATCGCTTTGAACAATTATGACATTTAAACGGCACTGATCGTCTTCAATCAAGTCACACATGTTTTTTTATATTATCAAACAACATACTTACCTACTTACAAATAGTTATGTCCCTAAACATTCCAGACGCCAAACATACAACACTAAAAAGAGACTAACTAAAAAGAGGGCTTTTTAGTTTACTGTTTTTGCTGCAATATCTTTTCTTAGTAATTATATCCTTAAGTTGTGGAAGAGGCTCTGTTGAGGCGATGTTAATAAGCTTTCCCATCCTTAACCAATTTAGACCCCGAGAATCATCATCATCATCAGCCTATATCAGTCCACAGCTGGACATAGGCCTCCCCTAATGAGCGCCATCGCGCCCTGTCTTAAGCTTACCGCATCCAGCATCTGCCAGCAGTCTTTCGCAAATCGTCATCCCACCTGCTCGGAGGGCGTCCTACACTACGATTGCCGAGTCGCGGTCTCCACTCAAGAACACGTTTACCCCAGCGGTTGTCGGTTCTTCTCGCGATATGGCCAGCCCGAGAATACAAATCCTGAACTCTGCTATACAGGTGTGGCTTTTTGAGATGGATGGGAGAAGGGCTAAAACCAAAACCAAGAGAGTTATAGAAAAGTCATCAAAGAGTCATTATCTCATTTAAAAAGAAAAAAAACTTATTACTGACTGACTTGCAGACGAATTCATCTCAGTTTCCAGACTGGAATTCCATACTTGCAATCGTGAGTGCATCCCAACCCAAGAATTGTTTGAAAAAGGTCAATCTATCTGTCTGCCATTTGCTTTTATTTACTGCTTGCATTAAGTATCGCGACGTTGTAGGTGAATCCAATTAAATATATTAATCAGATTATATTCTGAATTATTTAGGTACCTACATCATAGATTATTCGTCGCCATTTTCGTCAACAGCAAACATAATATGCTGCAAATGCAGCGCACATTGCATTTGAATATGTCTTCTTAAAATTATGGAAGTTTTGCCCAGCGCTGGGCAAGCGGGTTGGCAGTTTAGTAGAATTGTCGCTACAGCGATCATTCTGCAGAATAATTATTAATTGAACAGAAGGAACCTGTTGCCTTTCCTCTGGTAGGTTTCCTCATTCGGCAAATAGCTACGCCATCCACGGGCTGAGTTATAGAGGTCGATTCTAACGATGCGAACGCCATGGCAAACAGACTTGATCAAAGAAAAGAGACAGTTAATGCTAACCTTACCCTTGCATATTGGCCCAGATCGCGGGTCATCGACCAATCACCGAGGACCATTGTATGCTAAATCATAACCTCAATCTATACCACAAAATTATCGGTCGTGACACAGCAAATAGCAAACAGCTAAACCAAAACATCTTATTTTGATAAATTATTTATGATAACATTAAGAAAGTAACCGGTAAGTAACCGGTGAGTTAACAGAAAAATAAGCCATTCTGTCGTTCCTTATTGTTATGGTTAGTTTACTCGTACTTGTAGATCTACTATAAAATGTAATACTTATTTAATGACACTTCCCTTTTCCAATTACAAAAAAAATGAATTCACTACAGACATGGATCGTAAGACACTCGGTAACTTTATAAAAAGTTTATTTCATTTCAAAAAGTTCTTGGGTTTCGCTACAACATTAAGGTTATTAGGTAGGAATTCAAAGCAATATTTTTTATATATTATCTTTTACCTTTAAGTAAATTTCTCACATTCACTTCTACGACTACGACTCTCTCTTGATAATTTGTGACTATCCCGTTAACATTAAAACATAGAAAATAATTTTTAAATAATAAAATAATTATTAAAAAAAAACTACAGACAAATGCAATATAAAGTAATATTCCATTTTATTTGATCTAGCGATTGTCGTATCAGCTGTGACAAACTGATGACAAATCAGTCGAGTTCTATACGCTTTGTGTGTCACTTTCGTTGTTATGTTCTTTTGAATGCATTGTGTGTCATGCGGTGAATCGGAAGTTGCACGAATTCGAACTGACGAAGAAAGTTATGGGAACTTAATATGTAGAGATTGTTAAAGCTTTGACCATTAAAATTATTAATAAAGAGAAAACAACAACAACAACACACAACTACAAACAATGAAAGAACATAAACAAATTAGAACTAGTATTTAGAATTAAAACAGTTGAGCTAGACCTTCGTGATACATCGTCGGTCATATCTTAACTTTCCATCAGGTGAGATTGTGGTCGAACGAAGGTATAGACTATTAAACAATATAGATATAAACAATATAGACTATTAAAAAAAACAGCTAACCGAGGTTGTGGAATCTAGTGGAAGTACAACTAATCAATACCAGTCGGAAGCATGTCGAAGACACTGGCTGCATTGCCCCGCTGTATGGCAATGCTGATGCGCTGTGCAATGCAGGTACTCACCCTTTGTCTAGTCACGCGTCGCTAGTTATGGTACTTAAATAATTCACAGTACCTATTACAATCTTATTTTTATTTAACTCCTCTCACAAATCTCTTATAACTTTATATTATAATCAATAGCATATTATAACTATAAGTCTGGCAATGGTCAATGTGAGAAAAACGGTGTTTTAAATACACGCAACTGTTCTAAGAACATTTTTATAAGTAAAGTTAATAGATGCTTATTTTAAGACTGTATGTAATTTTATGAAAATAGTAATTCTGATGGAAGAGGGATATTTATTACAATACACTACAAACTAAACAACAAAATAGTGCACATTAAGTACCAATATTCAAAACAGGACAAGTGAATTAATTAGTACTGATAACACAATTGAAATAAAATCGTTATTTCCATGTTTACTGTAGACTTGGAAATAGCCATATAAATAAAATAAAATTACTTAAATAAAATTTAAGAAGATACGGATTTGAACATCAAATCCGTCACTTCAAATTTTGAAGTGATAATTTTTATTTCGGTTACAATTTCGGACAATGCGCTGCTGTCTAATGAATGACTATCGATTGCAAGTGAAGCAGCAAGTATGAGCCAGTATAAAACACAGACTTGTGTAATAAGAATGACTCGTTTCAAGGAGGTCCTTGCCATCTCTTTGAAGTTTGAAGTGCGTACTTCATAAATTTTATTAAATCTGCCTCTTTGGTTTGTTAGACCTGTCTTTTGAACCTTGGAAGAACCGCCTTTTGTTTACCAGTTTCTATTACCAAAAGAAATTTTCAACTCGAGAAAAGAGTGTCTGTTTGTATCTGTCCGTGGTTTCGTTCGTAGCTCTACAGATATACCTAAAGCGTTTTTGTCTCTAAAGGTGACATCATCGTGATCAAAATGGTGGAAACAGTTTTAGAACTGTTTCATAGCATCCTTTTTTATTTATTTGCATGTGTATTTCCTGGCTTAGCACTGATGCTTAGCCAGTAAAACGGAACAGTAGCGGGCATGCCAGTTAGCGGCATTTAACATTACATGCACTGGGACACGTGAATAATATTATACATTTGCTAGATAGACTGGTTTGCAATATGTACCCTCGGTTATATATCCAGCCAGTAGATCATATTGCTTGCCATCTACGTGCTTACCAGATAGAGGCATGCCAGTAAGTGGTACACAAACACATGATAGGTGTCACGTGCAAGGAGCTGTCACGCAGTGTGCTTGTTACAGGCAGGCATGTGTTTCATCAGGCTTTAGATAAAACCCAGTTAAAATTTTCGAAGGTTTTTGAATTGGCTTATTGCAAGTTAACTATACAAAGCATGTTAGGTACTTAAATCATCTGACCAGATGTATAATAATAATTTTTGATAGGTACCCATTTAGTAGGTTCGTTTTGCTGTAGCACATGTATACGTTTGACAGTAAATAATCTATAGGTATATTTATAGATTATTGCAATCTATGCAGAATTCTTGAGTTCTTGAGTGGAGACCGCGACTCGGCAAACGTAGTGTAGGACGCCCTCCGACCAGGTGGGATGACGATTTGCGAAAGACTGCGGGCTGGCAGATGCTGGATGCGGCATTAGGGGAGGCCTATGTCCAGCAGTGGACTGATATAGGCTGATGATGATGATGATGATGCAGAACTCGAGTGACCTATCGAATGAACAAACAAACTTTACAGGTAAAGATAAAATTATAGGTTTAGAGAATACAATGTATGTGTACAGGCAGCGTCAGGCTTGAATGAAGGTAGTTCGAGGCCTAGTTTAGACTGTTGTCTGAAATATTAGAGATGATAGGAGAGCCCCGAAATACTATAGTGGATTCAGATTCTTCGATTTTTAGTCGATTATTAAGTCGATTTTTATTGAAATTCAAGTAATCAAAAAGAAATCCCGAAGTATGGGACGATTTAAATAAGGTAGACCATCACTTTCTATGAAGGTTCAAGTTTCAAGGTCTTTAAAAAAACGACAAGTGCGAGTTGAACTCGCGCATCAAGGGACACAAACAAACTTGTACTCGTCAAACATTATTTTGTGAAATAACAACAAATTTACGGCTTTCGGTTTTTTTTCCGACAAATTTCATGATTCTAGGTCACGGGAAGTACCCTATAGGTTTTGTGTGCGTGTGATCTGCCCGCGGCTCCCGTAATCTACGTCGTCCATCCTCGGGATACTATTTACCTCTTTACCAAATTTCATTAAGATCCGTTCAGCCGTTATGCATAAAAAGATAGGTAACAGACAGATAGAGTCACTTTGGCTTTTATATTATTAATAGTAGACATTATGTTATTTTGACATTACAAACAGACACTTTTTACTTATTTTTATATATTGACTAACAGCGCCTCGCGGTTTCACCCGCGTAGTTCCCGTTCCCGTAGGAATTTCGGGATAAAAAGTAGCCTATGTCCTATTCCAGACTATAATCTATCTCTGTGCCAAATTTCATCCAGATCCGTTTTGCCGTTCTGGCGTGATAAAGGAACAAACATCCATCCATCTATCTATCCATCCATCCATCTAAACTTTCACGTTTATAATATTAGTGAGATGTAGTTGACTGTACCTCCTATAACAATAACTGTTGTTCACAGCCTATAGAATCATAATTAATTATCTTATCATGGGAATTCTTCCAATCAGTTTGTCACCCAATGTCGAACCACTCACTATTTTATATTATGCGGGCAGATATGCGAATTCATTAGTACTTTTCTAGTAGTCTCTACTGTTATTGTTTTGTGACCGAAGGACAGTTTGTGGGTGTGTCTATCTGTTTTGATCTTGTTTTGGTGGGTAAGGATAGAGCCATGTGCATACATTTCTTTTATATATTTTGGTAGGCTAGCATTTTTCATTATCAGCTGTTTTATTATGTATATGCCAGTCTACCAATGTTCCTAGCCTAACAAATTACATTTCTTTTGAGATCCTACTATATTTGATATTAACAATAAATATTAGTATTTGGATTAACATGTTATTATTCAGGTTTTCTGAAATGCCAATTTCCTCCCTAGGTGTTGTTTACCGTAACATTATTTATGTGATTTATTGCGTCATAATTGTCTTGTGGTAGTGTAGAGTAATTTATAAGAACATATTGAGTATGTATGAGTATTGAGGTGGGAATCACACACAAAAGTATACCCATATAGGGTGTTGCAATTGAAGTCGGACAGATTCCTATTATAACAATAATTAGTTATAATTTGCATTTAAAATAAAATACCTTAGAACCGACTCATCCTTTAGTCACCGACCACGCCTCCAACCAACAATAAGCAATTAAAAACGTCACCTTGACCGACCCACTAACCGGGATCGAATCTGTGCTAACGAGATTATTACCTATCTTAAAATCATTCCATCCCATGCGGGTTCTTAGCGGTTGTCCTACTGCACCAAACATATATAAACATACCACAAAGGCAGCTCTCCAGTCTCGATTCGGCACTCATGAGAGACCCAGTGGCGTTAAACTTTCGCATTTCTTTCTAGAACCGGTTACGATGCTGCTTTTCGTCGCTGCTTGCATCCTGGCGGCAGCTAGCGCTGCCCCGCCGGGGAAACCGAATCTCGGCTGGGGTGAGCGGACCTTCGCCATCGTCGAGGTCAACCAAGCGGCCACCGCCTACAACCAGCTGGTCACCAAGCGCGACGCGGCTGATGTCTCCGTAACCTGGAACACCTGGTCTGGAGACCCCGCGGACCAGTCTAGGGTACTAATGAACGGTGATCAGGTCTGGTCCGGCGCTGGCAGCGCCACCTCCGCTGCGTTTAAGATCAAGAAAGGAGGCAGATACCAGATGGTCGTGGAGCTTTGCAACAAAGATGGCTGTACTTCTAGTGATGCGACCGAGATTGTGGTGGCTGATACCGACGGTAGTCATTTACCACCTCTACAATGGTCTATCGATGAGAGAAACAAACCTTTTAAACAGACTTCTGGAAAAGTTATCGGAGGATACTTCGTCGAATGGGGTGTGTATCCTAGAAAGTTTCCAGTAGACCGTATCCCTGTTCCGAATCTGACGCATCTATTGTACGGTTTCATTCCTATCTGTGGAGGAGATGGCATCAACGACAGTTTGAAGGAGATCGAAGGCAGTTTTCAAGCTTTGCAACGCTCCTGCTCAGGCCGCGAGGACTTCAAGGTCACTATTCATGACCCTTGGGCTGCACTACAGAAACCCCAGAAAGGTCTGTCATCTTGGAATGAGCCTTACAAGGGCAATTTCGGCCAGCTTATGATGTTGAAACAAGCCAAGCCAGATATGAAGATTCTTCCCTCAGTCGGTGGATGGACACTAGCTGATCCCTTCTTCTTCCTCAATGATAAATCCAAAAGAGATCGCTTCGTCGCTTCAGTTAAAGATTTTCTTCAAACTTGGAAGTTCTTCGACGGTGTAGACATCGACTGGGAGTTCCCTGGAGGCAAAGGTGCTAACCCTGACCTCGGAGGTCCTAATGACGGCCAAGTATACGTAGACCTCATGAGAGAACTCCGCGCCATGCTTAACGAATTGTCTGCAGAAACTGGTAAGAAGTACGAGCTGACCTCAGCTATTAGCGCCGGTTGGGACAAAATCCAAGTGGTAGACTACAGCGAAGCCCAGAAATACATGGACCACATTTTCCTAATGAGCTACGACTTCAAAGGAGCCTGGTCAAACGACACTCTCGGACACCAGACAGCTCTCTATGCTCCTGCATGGAATAAAAGGGAAACTTACACAACTGACACTGGAGTGAAATTTCTGCTCGCACAAGGAGTCAGCCCGAAAAAGATTGTCGTCGGTGTAGCTATGTACGGCCGAGGCTGGACCGGAGTCCATAACTATGAGGGCAAGAATCCGTTCACAGGTAACGCTACAGGGCCAGTCAAAGGCACCTGGCAAGATGGAGTGGTGGACTACAGGGAGATAGCCACCGAGATCGCGCAAGGCAAGTGGGAGTACAGATATGACAGTGTAGCGGAAGCTCCATACGTTTTCAGGGAAGCGACTGGGGACCTGATCACGTACGATGACGCGAGGTCGACCATCGCCAAAGGAAAATATGTGAGAAATAATAAACTTGGGGGTCTATTCGCTTGGGAAATCGATGCTGACAACGGCGACATCCTGAATGCCATGAACGTAGGGTTAGGGAACAGTGCGTGATGGACAGGACAGAAAATGTGTGACTCGGCTTAGTTGTATCGCGTATTTTATATTCTGAACTTTCCGATCTTTTGGCTATGCAGTGTCTAGCTTTCAAAATATCGGAGAATTCGCGAATAAAATATTAATTCGAATGTTATGTCAGCATGGAATGTGATTAAATTTAAGTTCTCATAGGTTATGTGTGCGACTGATTTTTTAAGTATTAAAAATTAAAAACAACATTTCTTTCTCTTTCTGCCTTCTTGTCTTAGTAAAAGAATAACCATAACCATCCTTAAACCATCGCTACTTGTAATGTAATGGGTACTAAGAAGCTTTTTCTTGAGACAAATATTCTAATATTAGATAATTTTATGCAAAAAATACTTGGATAGAAGTGTAGCAATCAAAAGCAGGCCATCCAGAAAATTTGCAAGAAACCTTTAAGTTTTTCCAAGAACCGTATCCGCCCGCCAGACCGAAGATTCCTATTTAATTTTGTTTTGCAAGAAAATGAAAAGCTACATTGTTATAAAACGATTGGCCAAGCCAAATTTTTGCTTAAAATAGAGCAAGCCAGAAATTTCAACTTTAGGCGACTTTTCGCATGAGCATGAATCAAAACCTTTCCTCTTTATAATATTAGAAATAGAAATAGAAATACTTTATTAAGCCAACTTATAAAAACCATGTATACTTAAAACTATTATAAGGTACTTATGCAGTACAAAAAAAAAACAGATACTTTACAAAAAAATGTAAACACATTCCAACAATTTGTTGTAGGTATACGCAAATTTGCGGTAGGTTAGTTTTTTAAGCATACAAGTTAAAAAGTCTCTACCACCCGCGCTAGTGTAACACTGTGTTACGGCGTGGTAGTGATTCTCGTCCCTTGCAATACGACTCATTTTAGAATGCACTTTCTGCAACTCACTCGTTAACGCTTCGATTTACCAAGTTGTAAACAAGTAGTATAAGATGACCATACAGACAAATCACTAGAGTATGCTAGTACAAACACTACCTGTGTAGGTAGTGTCCTATTTTACATATAGCACGATCCAGATACAAGATCTTAAATTAAACTTATAATCTAGATATATTTATTTTAATATAAAAAGTTCTTTATTTGTATTTAGCAACATCATATGTAACATAAATATGTAGCTTACTAGACTATAGCAAACGACGCGCGACGTCATAACTGTAAATATTTTAGAGTTGTAAATAAATACATAATGGTGCACAATAGGATATATGTATAATATTATAGTAACATAGAGCTATATATAGTTTTCTTGTATCAAACATTAATATCTTCTTTTTTATTATTATCATTATATTCTAATCTTCAATTTGACATCATGGAGTTTTATATTTATATAAAGGTATGTGAAACCGGATACAAAAAAAAAAAACAAACAAAACTAAAACTTAGACAAACCAGATTAGACTTTTAGATCTATAACATGTTAAAACAGAGTTAAAACAATAGTAGAATAAATAAATATTTAAGTAGGTATTATTGTATATTTTATTAGAATCTAGGTTAGGTTATTTTATGATTTGTAATAGACTTTCGGTATTTTCGTAGTTTAGATTGAGTAGATAACCCTCCAAAGCTTGATTACATTTGTATTTACTTAAATCTTTGATGTTAATTATTTTATTCACTCTGTTGTAAAGTAAAGGAGCTAGGAAAAATGTGAATCCTTGCGCAAAAACTGTTCTACAATAAGGAATCTTATAGACCTTATGAGATCTTCTTTTTTCAGTGTTATCAGTGTGACCTTGGTAGGAATGTTGTCTTAGCACACAGAGTTTAACAAAGAGCTGTCGAACAGTTAATACCTTTGTTTCTAAGTAAAGATCATATGTCGGGTATCTAAATGGTTTAAAGTTGAGGACTTTCAAAATTGATCGCTGCGTTCGTTCTAATTTTATTAAAGATGACTTTTTAGCTCCACCCCATGCAGTAATACCATACGATATAATAGATTGACAAAGAGTAAGATATACTATTTTGTTAGTCTTTTCATCTTTTAGGTATCTGAGTTTTTTAAATATAGGAATAAGTTTCCGGGTTCTAGATTTAAGGTTTTCAATTTGAAGTTTCCAGTTAAGGTTATTATCGATTATTATTCCCAAATACCTAATGCTATTATCTATGAATCAAACCAAATTTTAAAATGCAGACAGACGTGACAATGCGGGTGATTATGTTGCTTTAAAGTGAAATAAAATCGTATCTAAGTATCGTATCTAATCGTAAGTAAAGTAATGTTGCAAGAATTAAAAATATATTATTATATTACCTATATGAATTACAAGCATTTTAACCACGTGTTTTTAGGAATGAAATCACTTTGAATTCAAGAATTATAGGGTTTACTCTATTTTATATGATTCCGGGCCTAGAACTACATATATGCAAAACTTCACTGCAATCCATTCATTAGTTTAAGCGTAAAGGACTAACAAATTTTCACATCTCCATTAATATTTGTTTGATATTTGCTTCCGACTGGTATTGATATGGATCAGTTGAGCTACCTGTAGATTGTTTGCAACAGTCTGCAGTTAGCTCAATTGTTTCCATTGTAAATACTAGTTTTAATTTAATTCTATTATTTGATTGTAATTTTCTTTGATAATAAATAATTTGTTTGATTTATTTAAAGCTTAATTTTCGAGTCAATGTCAATAAGTAAATTAAAAAATCCAATATTCAAGTAACATAAATCTTGTGAATATTAAAATGATTATAAATAGCCAAGTTTTCAATAACAAAATTTTATTAGAGAAAGAAGTGAAAGTAGAAAAGAAAATAATTAACATAATCGAAAGGAGACCAGAAACAAAATGTCTATTAATTTATAATTCGAGCAATATTATTAAAATAACTTACCTGTTGCAGGTGACTATGCCTACCCGCGACTTTAATTCCTAGTTTTACATAAGTAAAATACATAATATACAGGGTGTGTCAAGACCACTACCGAAAACAAAGGGGGGTGGTGCAGCACCCCAAAACAAAACGAATAAAAAAAACCGTTGTCCGAAAAAAAAATTCTAGCTGGAGATATGAATTTTTAAAGATTTTTATTTGTTTTGCTAGCCAGCAATGTACACGTAAGTTTACAAATGCCGTAAGTTAGTACCTAATAGGTATGTAGGTTCTTAGTCTTACCTAATTCCGGTGCAGTCTCGGTCGAATCAGAAATGGCACGAACTGCGCTCCTCCTCGTTCATGGCACAGCTGAGCACGTCTGATTGTGGACCGATAAACACGATCCAGGAATGTAGGATCCTCGGCGCTTCTCGCATTTACCCCAGCATTTACGCTGCAGTCCGCGTACCTACTCGAGAGTTTCTCCTAGTAAAGTCCAAGACCTGTTCTTGCACCTGAACACCTACCCCTCTGCCACCCCCGTGCCTTTGGGGAGTAATACTTTCATTATTCAGGACCCTTTGATATGCAGCCGTGAAGACTCTAGCATCAGACGGATGTGTCTGATTGGGGTACCTATCCCGGTAAATGCGCAAGGCTCGTGACGCATTTCCTCTCGCTTCACCATCATAACACATTAGCAACTGTCCATACTACCTCGCACTAAACATAATAAACTCGTAAACAAAACACTAACATAATTAAAGACCTACTACTCTAAGACTAACGATTAATAAAATAAAAACACACCAAAACTAACTGAAAACTAAACTAAACTGCCTAATACCTAATTAGAAAAACTCAAAAAAAAGAAGAAAAACACGAACGTATTGCAATTTTTATGCACCGCGCAAGTGTTCAGTGCGAATAATGAACACGTACTAAAAACAAAATGAATCAAAAGATTCTAGTGAAATTAGGTAAATAATGTCCTTTTAAAAAAGCCGAAAAACGCCGAACGACATTGCTCTGTCATAATCTCTTATGATTATGTGTCTTATTGGTACAGTCATATGATTCAGTTTCCTTTTACACTACATTATTCTTTGACAAAATGTAGGCCGACACAGTTGATGCCTATTACCTATTTGTAATTAGGGTTCAGTACTTAAAGGGTGCTAACGGGACCCTATTATAAAACCTCGGCTGTCTGTCGTCTGTTCGTGGTTTTAAACTTTTTCTGCGATTTACAAAGAATAGAACTACGGACAAGTGCGGTATTTTTCCGTAACTTTTATGTTTTGTAAAAAGCAGGTAAAAATACCATAAAATAATTTGAATTTCGCGCCAACCCGCGACGATCACCCTTATTCCGCGGAAGCTCAAGTTTGTGATCAAGTGATCGATCACCCATCGATCTAAATAAAATTCAGGAGATAACTAACTACTAGCCTATAAGTAGGTACCTATCTTATTTCTTACGAGATAGATAAAATAGGTACCACTCATGATGGTTGGTATGTTTAGAATTACCTTGCAGTAACATCGTTTAAAATAAAGCTACGGAACCAACTTGTTAAAGTAAATAAAATTTGCGCAAATTGTCGGTAAAAGTCAAAGGCGTTACACGTGCGTCCGCGGCCTGTTTGTCGGAAAGTTTGGAAAGGTGCCGCCGCGCCGCGCGCGTGTCAAAGGAAAGCCGAACTAGGTAGGTATCTATTCTCTAGGCAGGACGATGACCTCTGAAAATAAACGCGGGTCTGTCAGCTGTTCTTAACAAAAGTGGATACTTATTTCAGACAGATTAAATGTACCTATTTTAAATTTTGATGTTTCTAATCAATTCTTGGTATGCTTTCAAGGTCATGGCCGCGAATTAAATCGTAACCGCGCGCGTGTCAAAGGAAAGTTGAACTACCTATTCTCTAGGCAGGACGATGACCTCTAAAAATAAACGCGGGTCTGTCAGCTGTTCTTAACAAAAGTAGGCACTTATTTTAGACAGATTAAAAAATTAAAATGTACAGATTGAAATGTATTTTAAATTTTGATGTTTCTAATCAATTCTTGGCATGCTTTCAAGGTCATGGCCGCGAATCATATCGTAGCCGCGCGCGTGTCTAAGGAAAGCCGAACTACCTATTCTCTAGGCAGGACGATGACCTCTAAAAATAAACGCGGGTCTGTCAGCTGTTTTTAACAAATGTAGGTACCTACCTTTTTATTTTAGACAGATTAAAATGTATTTAAATTTTGATGTTTCTAATGAATTCTTGGTATGCTTTCAAGGTCATGGCCGAGGATTAAATCGTAGGTAGTATGTACCTACCTACTAACTATTTATTGAAAAGATAAGTTCGTAGGCGCGGAACTTTTACGTGTCGGTAGGGTAATAACCGCGCCCGCGCGGATAGGGACCTATTTAGCTGTGTGGGGCGGTTGGTGTTTTGCAATACATTGCTGCTTTTTTTATTTTATTAATTTTTTGCTTATTTAAATTACTTATTTAGGTAGATATGTTCTTATAGTGTTGTGCTATGGGTATGTACCTAGAAAAAAAAATAAAAAAATTTGATGGGTCGACATATTTTTCGCGTTTTTTTTTTGCTAAATATTTTCAAAATCATGGTCTGATTGCACCCCCCCAGTTTTCGGTAGTAGTCTTGACACACCCTGTACAAAAAATATGAATTTTTGTGACGTGTCCTATAAGGTCTAAATAAAGCACTTTGATATTTGGTATTATATTTAAAACGTTTATCAGACATATGACGACCTCTGTGGTGCAGCGGGAGAAGGTTCGCTCCGGCGCAGATTGCGGGTTTGATTCCCGCCTCGGGGCAAATGTTTGTTCGATCTGCACATTATTAAAAATATCTGCAATTTTATTTTAAAAACCGCTCGTGATTCGTGAATCACTCACGAAGACATCTGAATTGACTATTTTCTGCGGTCATTGGTTGCATTTTGATAAATTACGGTAGCCTTTAGGTGACGCAAATAGTATGAGTCACAAACAAATAAGTTTATGAGGCCTTTACCCTGCAGTGGACTAACATAGACTGATGATGATAATGATAATGATTGTGTTTTATATCAGTGTAGCGGCTTTATTGAAGATCACAAGTAGATCACAGAACGGAATCAGGTTTTTATGTCAAATTCTAATGGACGAGTTTTTGGTAGGTACGTGCACAGATAACAAGGGCGACAGATAATTGAGGCGCACATCCAAATTAACGTCGGGTCTGTATCTGTCATTATACTAGACCACTCTTTGCATGTAAGTAGGAACCTACCTACATACATAGATAAATAAAATAAATAAATAAATAATGCTGGACAATTCACACAGCATTATCTAGCCCCAAGCTAAGCAGAGCTTGTGTTATGGGTACTAGATAACTGATATACTTCATATAATACAATGCATAGATAGATATTTTTTATTATATATAGAAAACGACCAGAACACCCTGAACAAATGTCTGCAGATTGTCCACACATTTGCCCCGAGGCGGGAATCGAACCCGCAACCTCCTGCGTCGCAGGCAGACTTTCGCCCACCGCGCCACATCGGTCGTCATATACCTATGTAATAAATTCTTGTTCTCTAAATTTTTTGTTCTAAGGTTTTTTATACTTATGAAAAACCAACTAGCTTCAGCTCTCGGCTGCGCACGCGTTGTTTAAAGATATTTTTATTTTATGGGAACCGAATCAACCGAATTTAATGGGATGATAAAACTGGCCAAGCACAAATATTTGTTTTATTTTAATTTAATTAAGTACTTATTTTTAAAGTGAATATATAACTAAATATTCTGTGGATATTTCATGCGTCTATCTGTTGTCGTTATCAATATCGAGCAAAAAAATCACTTTTGTTGTATGGGAGCCCCGTTAGACATTTATTTTATTCTATTTTTTAGTATTTGTCGTTATAGCGGCAACAGAAATACATCATCTGTGAAAATTTCTACTGTCTAACTTTCATTGTTCATGAGATACAGCCTGGTGACCGACGGACAGACAGACGGACAGCGGAGTCTTAGTAATAAGGTCCCTTTTTTACCCTTTGGGTACAGGACCCTAAAAAGTCTATGTTTGATTCTAGGCGTAGAGCTACATCTAGGCAACATTTCAGCCTTATCGATTCAGTAATTTTGGCTTGAAGAAGTAACAAACATCCATCCATCTGAACTTTCGCATTTCTAATATTATTATAATACTAGCAGCGCCTCGCGGTTTCACCCGTGTAGTTCCCGTTCCCGTAAGAATTCAGGGATAAAAAGTAGCCTATGTTTTATTATCTATCTCTGTGCCTTTCATCCAGATCCGTTCAACCGTTCTGGCGTGATTGAGTAACAAACATCCATCCATCTATCTATCCATCCATCCATCCAAACTTTGACATTTATAATATTGGTGGGATTATAAATGTAATATTATAACTTTAGCATTTTTAATATAATTATAATATTAGTGTGTGTATTCTCTGGTCGTAGAAAGTTTCTAGTTCTTAAAATCATTATACAAATACTGCCAAATGCACAGGAGTTGCACAGGAATCGAACCCGCTATTTGGCATCTCAACCATTCCCTTGCAACAGAAAGCTTTAAAAGATAACATTAACCTTACGATTATCGTTCTTGAATCAGATTTTGTATTTAAATGCAAAATAAATACGAGGTAGGTACCGACATACACAGTACCGTTAGTGTGATCTTGTTTGTTGACATTGCGGTATCGCGATGCATTGGAGCTATGAAAATAGCGATCCAAACTTTTATTATTCTGGCTTTATTATAGCTAGCTATAATGTCCTTACGAGGCGAAGGTAACGGATTCGGTTGTCAAACAGTCGGGTAACTAGGCCTAGATCTCAGTACTCATGGATCCTCCGTGGTAAAAAAACTCGAATTAACATGAGATTCAATATATTTCCTTTGGTTCCTAGAACGTGAAAAAACGATTAAGAAAATAAATCACTGTAAGTTTATAAATACTGCCTTGGTCACGGGATGACCACGGCATTGTGTAAACCTGTCGAAACGTCGGGAAAATAAGGTAATTAAACGCGACAAATACCCGTTAAATAGTAGGTATTTATAAATATATGTTCAGATCTTTCATCAAAGTTTTTTTTTTAAATGGAAATTATGCCCTATTTACACTTTTTTGTTAAAACATTTTTGTCGATAAAAATGATTCTTATTCGGTATGAATGGTAGAGTCTAGCTATCGAATGTTAAGACTGAAAATATCTCATCATCATCATCAGCTTATATTAGTCCACTACAGGACATAGGCCTCCCCTAATGAGCGCCATAGCACCCTGTCGTGCGTCAAGCTGAATGACGCATCCAGCATCTGCCAGCAGTGGTCGGAGGGCGTTCTACACTACGTTACCGAGTCGCGGTCTCCACTCAAGAACACGTTCACCCCAGCGGTTGTCGGTTCTTCTCAAGATATGGCCACTGGCCAGCCCACTGATACTTCAGCTTATTAATCCTTTCAGCAATGTCGATAACCTTGGTTCTCTGTCGTCCAGCATCCGGTTCAGATCCTCCAGCGACTTCGCCATTAAGACTATGTCATCAGCGAATCGCAGGTGTGAGATGTAATCGCCGTTTATGATGCCCTTACGATATTGCAGGCGAATCAGGATCGCTTATTTAATGGCCTCATATATGATTATTTGTTATGTACCTAAGGTTACTTTCTTTATCATGATGACACCGATTTTGTTATTAATAAAACAAAGTGTTATTTGGGGTCAGTTTTTATGACAAAGATTGTCTTTTCGTTTTTAAAACAGACAAATGAAACCCAAATATCTGACGAAAAAACGATTTTTAAAGATTAATCTAAATTTATAAATCCCAAAAATTTACGATCTCGACGGGATTCGAACCCGCACCTTCCCCTTCAGCGCAGGGTTGCTCTTTTTCTATCTACGTGATCTTATCTCGCCCAGTCGAAAATCTTTGGGAGTTCTTTCGGCACTTACGCCGTCAGCGCCGCCTACAGAGGAAACAATGAAGTTATCCAATTCTGCTCAAAGACTAAATTTACATTATAGTTCGTTTGACGAGAGGTTTTGCCGTTGCTTGATTCTAAGGTTTTATTTATTATAGTACTCTGGGTAATCTCTAAGAAATTAATAAAAAATTAATCTAAATTCTTAACAATATAGAGAGGTGGACATTGGCTACATGAGGACTCAGAACCTTTCATTGTGGCGATCTGGGGGAGACATTTCGCCAAGCTGAGGACATTCGGCTAAGATTATGGTGATAAGGATGAGCAAAAGAGTAGTGAATGAATTTCAAATGTTTTTTTGTTTAAATAACAAAATAGTTAACAACCTTACAATAATATACTAAAAAAACAAGCTTTTCAATAACCGGTCTTAGTTCTAGCCTTCGTGGAACCGGTTCTTAGAATTCTCATTGGAAACAAAACTAACACTGATTTGTGTTTAACACCCATTTATTAGTTTACAAAAACAGTTTTTCCTGGGACAAATATTCGCAGTCGTCTGTAAAACCTTGCAGACGACTGTGACTGGCTATGGAAACATAATACTTGTTTCTTATGAATCATAGATTAGTTTTTTGGTTATTTATAGACAAATGCAGTACAGCCCAACAGACCAAGGTCTATTGTAGATTAAAATCAAAGAGTATATAAAGAGTATAATATAATGTCCTATATTAAAATCATGAAATGAATAATTACTTACTTGTTATTCTAATACACTGACATTGACAACAATTGTTATAAAAACTTCAGTTATCTAAAGTGCCAGTGCATTGATATCAAAAGAGGTGATATATCAATGCACATGGCATGCTTATCAGTTACATGCGAGGAAATGTTAAGTACTCCCTTGTAATTATTTGATATTTTCCCGAGTTGATACTCGGTATCAGAAAAGTAAAAAATCGTCTTCATTGGACACCGGTATCCTACGACGATCATTTTTTCTTCGTATGATACTGGTTACCAAACTCTGGTATCATACGCGGCCGAAGGCCTGCTCTCATACGTGGCGATTACACAACCCTCGGGAGTGGGTGTTCGTCTTTAAGTCCCGATTTCTCTGATTTTTTATGCAAAGAGTAAATAATAGTAGGTAAGATAAACATAAAACGCATCTTGTATGATTTTCCCAATGTGAAGTATTCTTCAGTATTATTTTTACGCTTTCTTGAGGCAGTCTTCCAGCTTCACACACTTGTTAGACTTGGTATCCCTGACAGTAGGGTGGTCGCAGTAACATGCGGAGTAGTCGCAAACACTCCCTCTCTCCATAACAGGGTTCGGCTGTTCACAGGTGGGTTCTGGGGTTAAGGGCTTGCAGCCGGTTGTGTATGCGTGGGTTCCCTCGGGGCACTGCTCAGAGCCTGTAAAAAGCACCTTTGTTTCAAATACGAGAAAGTTAAGTGTATTTTAAAACATAACTCCGATTAGGGCTTTTCAATGGCACCTTTAAAAAAATGTGGTTGCCATCGACTAACATACTTCTGGTTTGTAATTGTAACTTTGTAATCGCTGTACCTACACCGTAAAAATTAAAACTCGTAGTTTTACCAAAGTTTTACAAAAGATATGTAGATTTTTTTCTAGGCTTCAGTTGACACACTCAAATATTGACAGCTAATAAAAAAAAATCTAATGGCCAGCAACCCTCTAAAAAGGCCGTCGTTTACATACCGAACATTCCATTTAATTCTGTACAAATGCGCCACGACAGATTTTTGATTAGTTGCATCATGTTGGATGAAAAAAATCTCTATTTAGATATATATATTTCCTTCTTTTCTGAACCAATATAACTAATTGACTTAATTGACTTTTGCGTAGTCGGGTTTTAGTTCTCAATTATATTTTTTTCTTACCATTTGCTGATTTTTTTAAGAGGAGTAAACCTTATTAAACTTTGACAGTCAGTTTTGGAAGGTACAACCAATAAGGCACAACTTCTTTATCTCGTCAGACCCTGAATTCTGTCTGACGTCTATAGCACCTGGAGGTATTGAGAAGAATTAAATGATACCTCATTTATTGAAATCGGACTTGAACTAATTAGCACTACGAGGGTACCGACATCATAAACCTCCTCCATTTTGGTAGACGGGTAAATACATACATAAATTTATCTACACATATCATAGGGGGCCACCCCAATAACCACTCCTCCGATGGAAGTTGGGTAGAAAAAATATAAGGATGAAAATATTTCGTAACAATTCCGTGAAAAAAACCTTCTCCGATAAGTTCTAACAAAATGTAGTCCGCGTTGTAGAAGAAAACGACGCCAACTACAAAACAAAAAAAAAATACCTATCAAAGCAAGACGTCAACTTGTTTCGTCTCTCCACGAGACATCATCAGGACATCACACCCTTAACACTGAGAGCGCCAAGCAACAACGGCAGAGTCCCACCAGAGATGTTGCCACTCCGAGCTCCGCGCGCCAAGAAAAATAAATCCGGTCGGGTAGAACATTAAATCCTAGACAGCTGCAAAAATATACCATACATACGATTACCTATCTAACTTACAGTGTCCCAAAACGTAAATGCATCCTCTGGAAGAAGGTTCCAGCACCAGCGGTGGTGTGGGAACAGCCATCGACAGCGCCACCAGCCCAAGGAAGCACACCACGAACAATTTCATCTTTACTATTTTAATCTTTGTCAAACAACGGTCCAGTAGAGACTGGTCCATAGAGATATAGGTCGGATTTATATACATTACCTTATGTCGGTAGATTTTATATGTCAGTGTGTGTTGCTGTCATACAAGTCATTAGGTAAATAAAAACCTGTACCGAGTACGTTGTACTGTTGTACCAAGGCATATTATGGTTGTCACGGAATTTTATACGTACCTAATATATATTGCACTAAGTAATTTATGTAGATTGTGTTTTAAATTCTTCGATCAAAAATAAGGAGTTCGCGGCTCGGCAAAGCCGGACATTTTTGATCGATGTTTAAATTACATAATTATATGAATTGTATGTCGATTGCACTTGGAGAAATGAGATTTTACTTACTTGCCTTTAGATATATTTTATTTTTAGATATTACCTATAGAGAGATATTATCTATAGAGTTCGTTATTGTTCTATTTTTTTAATGATTTTCACTTCGTCGAGTTAAGTAATGTTATCAATAGACAACTTTTGTTAATATTCTCATATTATTGACAAAATTAAAAAATATATTCTAGAGGTATAATTGTACATAATATAGGACTATACGTATATTCATCGTACATAATTTTTGAGTTATCTTCGTGTGATTAATTCTGTGTTTTTTCAACTCTTTTACACACACAATAAACGATCTTGAATTTCGTTGCATCCTTATTACTAAACCACAGTATTTATATGTGTACTGTGACTAAACAACCTATAAGTAGGTATACCTAAAGTCCTTGATACTCCTTAAGTAAGTAGGTACCTACCTGCTGATAGATTTTTCCTGCGACTAGTTTGTCCACGGTAGTTTCCAAGATTTGATGAATATGAGTTTAGAGATTGATGTTTTAATTTAAATTTTTAGATTATCTATGGATAGGCGTATTCGACTATCCGACCGAAGGGGATTTGTGTATTTACAAATGCATGGAACGAACATCTTCGAAATGTCGAATACTATCTACAGACAATCCGATTCGCTAATCAGAAATATATCGGACGTGTATGCCTGCCCCAATACAAAGAGCATTAGAACCTTGCTTAGCACAAAACTAACTAGCTGGTTGTGTGGTGTCGTAAGAGGCGACTAAGGGACATACACCGGGGGGTGGGCAGCAGCGCCCCCTGCAGAACAACTCCACCATCGATCTGCGATCCCCAACCCGCATGCCCAGCGTGGAGATTATGGGCACTATCCCCCCAATGATGATACGGAATAAGAAATGGCCCCCAGTTCCCGGCCGCCTCGCTATTCCTGGCCATGGCAGCGGTCATGGTAACGGCGGGGCAGGGGGTGCTAGGAATCACCGGGCTACCTCAGGCTGCCCCAAACAACTGGATGGCGCTCATTAGGGGAGGCCTATGTCCAGCTGTGGACTGATGTAGGCTGATGATGATAATGAACTAGGTAACTAATTTAGCTGCATAGGTACTAAACGGTCAGATTGTAACTAGACTTTACTAAGATTTTACAATCTGAGGTGTTATTGTAGACAAAATCAAAACATTCATTTGTATTCAACATCCATTTATTGGTTTACAAAAACATATTCAATTCACAGTTGTCTGTAAAATGGGCTTTGCTAACATGATAAATTAATTTTATTCTTGTTTTTATATTCGTGGTATCATGTACCAATAAATTATAGACAAAATGTAGTATAATATAAACCAACAAGACGAAGGTCAGCTCACAGACATGGCGATTACACCTAGCCCCAAAAATAGCCTAAAAATCGCGATTTCTCTGATTTTTTGTATGCAGAGCAGTAAAATAGATAAACGTAAACTACATCCCGTATTCTTTCCAATAAATATTACATAAATCTTAAGTTTTATTTTTACGCTTTGGGACAGTCTTCAAGCTTCACACACTTGTTAGACTTGGTATCCCTGACAGTGGGGGCGTCGCAGTAGCAGGCGGAGTAGTCGCACAGAGGGTGGGTCTCGGCAACGGGATTCGGTTCATCGCAAGTGGCTTCTGGGGTTTTGGGCGAGCAGGCACCGGTTGAGTATGCGTGGGTTCCCTCGGGGCACTCCTCAGCGCCTGTACAGAAATACCTTTGTATTAAATTGGTACCTATTTAGTTTTGTGTTAATCTCTCAACTATCTGGTTTTCATTTATTTTATACTAGTTGCTGCTCGCGGCTTTGCACGCGTTGTTTAAAGTTGTTTCTTTTCCATGGGAACTGTTTTATGGGATAAAAAGCCTATGTTATTCTCCATCTTTTCAACTAACTCCATGCCAAAAGAGAAGCCGATTGGTTGCTTAGTTAGGGCGTGAAGGAATGAGAGAAATATGAGCGTACCAAGTTTAACCCAAACACGTCAATCATAGAGGTAAAACACGCTCACTCAACAATTCTCTTGATTTCAAAGATAAAAACGAATCTATATATGTGTGAGTTGACAAACATAATCACAAATTCAGTGATTTCACGCATAGCACGAATACGAATAGGAAAATTAGACTCATTTATCGCATTTTTTTGGCTACACCTTATTTGTGTCTTCTACCATTCTAAGCCTTTTTCGTGGAAGATATCAATGGTTCTCGATTACGTTTATCAAATGTTTTTTGTATAAACTCAGACTAAAGCCTCTGAATCCCCCTTGTTCCTAGTAGCCTTGTCGACCAAATCACGTACGGCGCCCACACGCAGAGTAAGCGCATGTACCACGTGGACTTCTCTTGATCACCAAGTTGTAGAATGTATCGAAAGAAAGGATGATGACCGATATGACAGTCATCTAATTAGAAGTTTTTTTAAGCCGATCTCAAACATTCCTATTATGATGATTATTTTATTAATCTCTTTTAATGTTTCGAAGTTAAAAATATTCGATTAAAACTCATATGTGGTCATTAACTGTATGTTATAATTGATGTAGAGAAATATATTTTTTCAGTTTTATTAATTTAAAACCACTTGGTTTTAAAATATTTGTAAGCTTCTGCCCGCGGCTTGGCCGCGTTTTCCATGTATCATAATATAACATAGCATAAAACAATTACAAATAACGTGCCTTTCTATTGGTAAAATAATTTTCAAAATCGGTTCAGTAGATCCAGGTATTACTCCCTACAATCTCACAAACTCTCAAACTTTACCTCTTTATAATATTAGTATCGAAAACATGCGAGCACGGATGTCAAAAAACATCAAACATCTAAATGCTTTGTTTACTTCTGCTCGATCTTAGACACGTCAACATTAGTAAAACCAGGAAATAAAGTGATCATTTTTGATTTTTTGTTCACTTCAATCTTTTTAAGGCGAATAGTAAGGCAAATGACCTTGGGCATGTCCGCGCGCCTATATGCAGCAATGAGTGCTTGTTTTCGATGCAGCATACCATGTAGTGCCCTAATCAACCAAATAATACGATCCTCTGCGGTTAGGTGACGAGTAACTGGTCAGGTTTGTATCACAGATTTTGTAGGCAAAAATACGTTTTTACGTTTAATATCGTTATTTTGACTGCTTTTCGACGATAATGGACCGCCAAGAGATAGGTATGAACTATGTGAATCACTATACTGAGTTTAGTACTGATCGAATTTGAGACACCGATAAAAGTATGTTCGAAGCAACTAAACACACACTATAACTAAGACTATAACAACTAAACTATAATTAACGGCAAACATTTGGGACCGCCAAGCTTTTCGTCAAGATATGTGATAGGTGTCCTCAGGAGCACCACACTCACATACATATACCCACCACACACAAACACATACACACATACGGTAACTCCTGTTGCCCGGACTCTTATGAGACCGGTGTCCTCAGGAGCACCACACTCACTCAGATGTACCCACCAAACTCAAACACACGCACACATGGTAACTCCTGTTGCCCGGACTCTTATGAGACCGGTGTCCTCAGGAGCACCACACTCACTCACATAATGTACACTCATTAAGTTTTTTTTTTTATGTACCTACTAGATTCTCTAACTTCTTAATTAGTTCTTTTATCTTGTAAGAAGGAACACTCTTAATTATTTTGCTCGCGGAGGAGGGCGCTGACTCCGCTACACAGTTGATAACTTTTGCGGTAGTCAGCCCACATCTGTACCCTGTAAAATGTTCCTGATTAATAATAAAGATTTTTGTATTGTATTTGTAAACTATAATTAACGGCAAACATTTGGGACCGCCAAGCTTGTCAAGATATGTGTTACAGGATATATAAATTTCAAAACTCCACAATCAATATTTTTGTCAGAAAACGGGTTCAAAAACACCTAATTTTCGTGTTTTTGCCTTCATATTCGCCTTAAGGTAAAGTTAAGAAGCGAACTTTAAACTTTTAACCTGTGTAAATGTTAGTTTTCGAGTTGGAGCAAAACTTGTCCCAAGTTTTTTTGTCCTCTAGATAATCTGATATTTTGTAGTGAGCCTTTTTTTTTACAAAGGACATGTTTGACAATTTGTGTGAATTTATTCATTGATATTTTTTTGCAACTCACAGTGAGTTTGAAAAGGGGCGCTGCTGGCACGGTAGTGTTAAACTTTGAGAAACAGTTGTGGAAAGTACATCACCGATATTTCGTCTAACCAAATTCCAAATTTTGTCTAACGTCACAGATTACGAAACAAATGAAACCTCGTTTGTTGAAATCGCACTTGTAGTTTTAGCACTACAAGGTAACCGACACATTTTGGCTTTATACGTTGGGTGCCAACCTCATAACTAACCCTCTTCCGTTCTGGTAGTCGGATTCATACTTACTTAAATTCCTGCATACATAGGTTGCGAACCCCCCTCCGTTGGAAACGGGTAAAAAAGAAAAATCCTAGACAGCAGGAACATTTAAGAATATACATATAACTTACACAGTCCCAAAATCCACCGGCATCCTCTGGAAGGTTCCGACACCGGCGGTGAAGTGGGAACCGCCATCGACAGCGCCACTAGGCCAAGGAAGCACACCACGAACAATTTCATCTTTACTATTTTAATCTATGTTATACAACGGTCCAGAAGAGACTGGTCTATCGAGATATAGGCCGGGTTTATATACATTGCCAAACATTGGTAGAGTTAATAATTCATCAGTGTGTGTTGTTGTCATACAGGTCAGGTAATTAAGTATACCGAGAAAAAATCTAGTCTCTATGGATTTGATACCAAACAAAATGTGATAGATTTATCATTGTGTAGGCGTCTCTAAAATTTGACGTGAATATGGTAGTGATGTAGTATTTTTTTTGTATTTTTTGTTGTTTGATTTGGTATTTGAATTTTATCGAAAGGCAATATAAAAAAAAATCAAAATTAAATTAAACTACATGTTTCCATATATAAGCTGTGTTTATGTTACAACCCCAACCAGCAAAGAAATTATCTCGTTCAGATAATCATTATCTTTCAAATCCACGCGGGCAAAGCCGCGCTCATTCAGCTAGTAAAATAGGTATTATAAAGAGATATATTAGGTACTATCGCTATTTTGTGTTTTCTTGCATTTGCAAAATTATATTTTTGGCTAGCAAAATAGAATCGACATCGATAAATTTTGAGCAAACACTACATACTCGTATACTCGGTTCCGTACCCAAAGGGTAAAAACGGGACCCTATTACTAAGACTTCGCTGTCCGTCTGTCCGTCTGTCACCAGGCCGTATCTCATGAACCTTGATAGACAGTTGAAATTTTCACAGATGATGTATTGTAGTTACAAATACTAAAAAACAGAATAAAATAAATATTTAAGGGGGCTACAACAAACGTGATTTTTCTGCCGTTTTTATAGATAATGATACGGAACCCTTCGTGCGCGAGTCTGACTCGCACTTGGCCGGTTTTATTTTTATAAAGTTACGCAAAATCAGTCCTTATTGTTTATCCATCAGACTGCCTGGTCGAAGGATAATTATTAAAACCAGTCTTGTACTCGAACCAAGGTTTGGTCGTCGCGGCCTTTGAAATTATGTTTCTAATAACTAATAACAATTATGAAGATTGTGTTTTTAAATACATTATCAATATTATTTATTATACTTTTAGCGACTATTTTTCACGCGCGTTTGATTAACATAGATTTTGCCTCGTTAATAAACACATTCAATTTATTTTTTTGTATTAAGTGATTACTTTGTTCTGTTTATTTTTAAAGATTTTCTCTTCTTATGGATAAGTAATAAACTTAACAGCCATCTTCTTTGAGGTACCTATAGGTACCTACGTATGACCACGCAACAAGGCTGACATTTGTTTGCACTACTAAGTGTTGTCTTAGTGAGGTTAGATCTCTGTTTCGTAGCAACGTTTTCCCTCTTCAGGGGGATTTTCTAGGGGGACAACTGGAACTCATATTTTTTATTCCAGTTTTCCCCCTCAAGGGGGATTTCAGGGGGCAAAACTGGAATAACCCAACTCTTTTATTTAGACACACAAATAGGTACACGATCTAAAAAACGTAACATCCTTATTACTAAACAATCTATATGTACCAACTTATTGATTTATGCTGCGAGTTGACGGTCTCTGTGTATTTTTTAAGTGTATCTCGGTATTATGATGAACTGTCTATGAATTTTATGACGTATCCCGGAGTCCTGTGAGCACTAAAGAAAAAAAAAGCTGTAAAGCACCTTTAGTTTTGAGTATTTTTTGTTTCTATGTTAGCGAAGTAGGTATGTACAGTGTCTGAAATACATGTTTTTTTTTGTTACGTTATCAACTGTTAGAAAATTTCAATAGGTATTTTCATGTAAAAGTGATTGTAAACAAACACGCTTTGTGACAATCACACTAATAATTGCGAAAGTTCTTCACGCCAAAGTACTTACTTTAGTTTTTTTTACTTTACTTCTTACTTTACTTACTTACTTACTTACTTGAAACATTATCTCTTATCCCAAGAAAACTCACAATTTATTTTTCATCATCATCATCAGCACATGTTGCAGTCAACCTTATAGTTAGCTGGGTACATCCAGTATCTGCCTGCAGTCTTTCTCAGTTCGTCATTAAAAGAAGTGTAGAATGTGACCAGCCAGGGCCGGTGGGCGTCCTTCACTTTGTTTGCCTATTCACGTTTCACACAAAAACACGTTTACCCCAGCAGCGCGTGTCTTTTCTTTGGGAGATATAGCCAGACTACTGTCATCAGAGCTAGCTAATTCATTGAACTTTCTCAATAGCTTTGGTGCTCTGATTGTTTTAATCAAAACTCAAAATGAGATACTTCGCAGTTTACTATAAAGACCTCCTTTTATAAAAAAAGTACTACATTATAATGTAGTAGGTACTTTTTTGAACTTGAACTAATAATTGCTTGAGGATATAAAAATTAGGTTATCATTTTGACCCATGTGTTGCTAACATAAATAAATACACGTAAGAAGTTACTTATTTATCATAATTAGAATATTGTTAGATATATTTGAATGACGAAATATATATCAAATGTTACTAAGCGTACCTACTACTAATATAATAGAGTATTATATTAGTAGACTACTACAAATTTTCTTAAGACTATTTTTGTCCACTCACACACTCTGGACCAGGTCCTGGTAAAATGTTTCTGTGCGTCTGCTGATCCGATGGTGGAAGCGAAGATGGCATAAATTCGTTTTATACTTACCTGCGCAAATGTTGTGGTTTATCTTTCTTTTTATAAGTAAATGTAGATAGGTACTTACTCGATCAACTAGTGCAGGTACCTATTGCATTAACATCATGTTTTTGAATACGTCATTGTTTACTTTTAACACTCATACGTATTCAAAAGCTAGATTTTTAGCTTTTTGCTTTATAGTTACTCGCACTGGGTAAATCTTCTACGAAAACTAGCTAGATTTTTGTTCTTATCTGGGTTCTTCGCACCAATGCATAACGTATGGAACCCAAGCCATGGGTCTAAGGCCCGTATTATGAAAGCATGCTCAGTCATCGAGCTCTGCTTGAGTGATGCTTATGTCTAGTTTTGAGTGAATACTAATTTTCAAACAATGCTTGGGAGCTCATGTCAAAATCTACACTCACTCAAGTAGCCGTCAAGAGCGGATTTCCTCCGTCCACGCCTTCGAGTAACTGCTTAGACATATTATTGAACGGTTACCAAGCATTACTTGAGTAGTCGAAAGAACTCCCAAAGATTTACGGGTCGACTAGATAAGATCACGTAGCTTAGTTGGAAAAAGAGCAACCCTGCGCTGAAGGGGAAGGTGCGGGTTCGAATCCCGTCGAGATCGTAAATTTTTGGGATTTATTAATTTCTTAGAAATTACCCAGAGTACTATAATAAAATAAAAACCTTAGAATTACTTGAGTAATTAACGCTTGAGTAGAGATCACGTAATAACTGCTTAAGTAATGCTTGGGGAAGCTTTCATAATACGGGCCTAAATTTGGTCAGTCTATAGGCACACAGATAA
Organism: Eupithecia exiguata; assembly: GCA_947086465.1. NCBI lineage: Eukaryota > Metazoa > Arthropoda > Insecta > Lepidoptera > Geometridae > Eupithecia > Eupithecia exiguata. The sequence continues at coordinate 6,444,153 of OX352246.1, forward strand.
CACAATGAGCCCTAGAACTTTACTGGGCACAAAAACTAATTTAGCTGCATACTGAACAGTGTAAACGCTGAGGTGTGCATAATGCAGCTTAGTGTTGGATGATGGCGACATAGATAATGTTCGACGCCTCATTAGAGCTAGTGCGATAGCGGAACCACGTAGCACGGTTCAGATTTGGCAACGTACAACATCCGACATGTACATTACAAATACAAATCATTTATTTGATACCATTTACATAGTTTTAAAACTAAAACGTAATGCAACGATACTGACGCTAAAAGTATAAAACTGTGTTGCGTTCAGTATCGCCCTCCTCTGGACAGGATTAAAGGAACATTATTCACAATAAGATAGCCATCATTTCTCTAAGTTAATCGTAAAGTTAATACTAATATTAAAGTTAGTAAACATACACAATCAATTGAAAAATACTTATGACTAATTTGAATAATTCAGCTTAATTTGCTATGACTGTAGTTGGGGAAAATAACATTGGCGATGTACATGGGAGATGTAGGAATATGGGCGATGGGAAGATAGAAAGAACAAGACACAGTTTTAACCCTGATTTATTTGATATTGGTATTGCAAAATTTGTATTTCATTATGTACATTTGACGTTGGCCGAGTCATGTCGAGTCTTGACTCGCATAGGAACACGTTGGAATTTTTTCTACAATAGATAGGTAACATGTAAATGTAACTGCAAGAAATATATGTTTGTTATTATTGAAATCAAGATTCTTCTCCATAAATTGTTTTTACTTCTTGGGGCAGTCTTCCAGCTTCACACACTTGCCAGACTTGGTATCTCTGACAGTGGGGGCGTCGCAGTAGCACTTGGAGTAATCGCAAACATTGCCTCGCTGTTCAACGGGGTTGGGCTCATCACAGGTGGCTTCTGGGGTTTTAGGTGAGCAAGCTGTGTGGTATTCGCGGGTTCCCTCGGGGCATTGCTCAACGCCTGTGAAAAAAAATTATATTGGGTGCCATGCCACGAAACATGTGTACTAAGCCGAAAGGGGGTGATTCTAGACCAGAGGAAATCGACTTTTGTTCTAAAAAATTTGACTTGTAGTATTTCTTTTTTCGAAAAAATTGAATTCTTTTTTCTTCAAATTTGAGTTCTTTTACATGTATTCTTACATTATTTTTATAGTTTGCAAATTTCAAAAAGTATTTACAGCATCAGATAATTGGTATACTAAGCAGGAGGTGATCCATCATCATTAGCCTAAATTAGTCCACAGCTGGACATAGGCCTTCCATAATGAGCGTCATAGCAGCATATTCCGGACCCAGAATTCAACTTTCGTTACTATAACTACCCCTAGCTTTTTCTGTAAGTTTTAGAATGAATATAACTTTATACAGACAGCTAACAGCACCTATTTTCCATAATGCTACTAACCATTACAGGTACATGCGTGTTTGTTTTACAGAATTATAAATATAGTTATGAGTACTATGTATACTAGAGTGGTGTAGGTACAAGGTTGTCTAAAGAACTGGTCGTACCCAACGTGGTCAAAACCTATTAATTTACATTAGCAAGGATCTCCTATTGTAAATCGTCTCCCAAACAAAGAGTTATTTATTACGTTATTAGACGTCCACCATTTTGGCAAGCAGATAGATTTTACTGTAGGCAATTTTTTCTAGGATATTAAGTGCGAGGGCAAACTATAGTTTATGTCAAACTATACTTAGTTTATGTCTCAAACCAATTATTTTATTTGGGAAACAAACTGTTCATAAAAACGAAATAAAAAACTACTAAAGTAACACTTAAACCAACAAAGTTTTCACAAGTTCACACAAGTTTCATTATATGGAACATAATAGAAATAGAAAACAGACGTTCAGACATCAATATGTCACTAAGACAAATACCTATCTCTATCAATTAGTACCGTGTTGCTAGGTAAATCAATGAAACAGAGTTTCATTCATTAAACTTGATAAAAAAATTGGTTTTTAGTTTTACAACGTAGGTGTGTGATTAAAAATAATTAGAATTGCATTAAATTTAAAATCATTAAATAATATCAAATGACTTCATCACACCCGGCTTGCTAGAAAACGGTGAAATTACTTATCAAGTATTTATTTATTAAATTATATATTTATTTATTAAATTATATAGCTTGAAAGTAATTTATTAAATTACTTTCAAGCTATAAATATATATTATAAATAAGTATAATTTTGTTTGTTTATACTTATTATTGAAGGTTGAACGTAAACTTCCTCCGTTATGATAAGATGAGTACAGTTTGCGTAGTTGTTTTTTTTTACAGCGGCAACTACAGATTTTCTAGTGACCTAAAGCAAAGTGAAACCTTTGAACCAGAGAAAAAGTGAAATAAAACCAGCCAAGTGCGAGTCGGACTCGCGAAGGGTTCCGTACCATTATCTATAAAAACGGCAAAAAAATTACGTTTGTTGTATGGGAGCCTCCTTAGATATTTATTTTATTCTGTTTTTTAGTTGTTGTTATAGCGGCAACAGAAATACATCATCTGTGAAAATTTCTACTGTCTAATTATCACGGTTCATGAGATACAGCCTGGTGACAGACGGACAGACGGACAGCGAAGTCTTAGTAATAGGGTCCCGTTTTTACCCTTTGGGTACGGAACCCTAAAAATGAGGAAGAACCAAAGAACTTCCATACAAACTCGGAACAACCACTTTAATGCCAAAAGCTACGGCATTAAAGACGTTGTTCTAAAGACAAAACAGTCTAAAGCATTCTACCTACTTCATTTAATGAATTTTTTTATAGCTTTATACGTTTACTTTTGTGTCTCAACATCGAATTAACTTACATTTCCCCAAAATGTGCCGGCATCCTCTGGAAGAGGGTTCCGGCACCGGCGGTGAGGTGGGAACCGCCATCGACAGCGCCACTAGGCCGAGGAAGCACACCACGAACAATTTCATCTTAACTATTACAATCTTTGTTATACAACGGTCCAGCAGAGACTGTCCTATCGGCATATTGGTTGAGTTTATGTACATTCTCAAAATATGTACTTAGTAAAAGTTACTGATATAATGTCACTGTGTGTTATTGCTATGCAAGATAAGTTAAGGGTATCATTTAAAAGGTCGGACCAGAAAGGAGCCTTCACCATCATCATCATCATCAGCCTATATCAGTCCACTGCTGGACATAGGTCTCCCCTAATGAGCGCCATAGCCTAAAGGAAAAAATATATAAAGGAGCCTTATCAGTTGCAATATAGGAAAGTGGTCTAATTATCCTGTCTCTCCGTTCGTCCGTGTATCCCTCCGTCCAACCTTCCTTCCGTCCGTCCGTCAGTCTGTTCGTCCATCCGTCCGTTCGTTCATCTGTCCGTCCATCCGTCCGTCCGTTTGTCCATCTATAAATAAAATTTCAAGGACGCAATCAAAATTTACAGCCTATGCCCGATTTTTTAATTATTATTGATTATATTGAAAGGATTTTTATTTTTATTCCACGACAGACATGGATTTATTACAAAAAAAACTGGTTTTGCTGAATTAACAATATAAACATTATAATGTTTCTCTGAAGGATAGGATTCGCAACGAGTACATCCGACAGAGAACCATGGTTGTCCACATAGCTCAAAGGATTACAAGCTGAAGTGGCAGTGGGCTGGCCATATCGCGAGAAGAACCGACAACCGCTGGGGTAAACGTGTTCTTGAGTGGAGACCGTGACTCGGCAAACGTAGGGTAGGACGCCCTCCGACCAGGTGGGATGACGATTTGCGAAAGACTGCTGGCAGATGCTGGATGCGGCAAGCTGAAGACAGGGCGCTATGGCGCTCATTAGGGGAGGCCTATGTCATGTCAAATATTGCAAGAATGCGTGTGTGAGAACACGAATAGGAAGAAAAAATACATTTTTTTCCGTACTTAATAAAAAAATATCAAAAATAAGGAGAGAAAAATCTTCACAAGCTTTCGTCCTCGGGGTTTAGAATCACCCCTTTTCAGGCTTAGTTCACATGGTATGTGGCACCCTGAGTATTAATACGCCGGAGGTAACAATACAAAGCTCTCTCTTTGATTGACATATTTAATAAAGCAGGATTTCAACAAAATAATAAAACGAATGAACACGTTATTTTGCACCTTTATTATTTTTCATTTGACACATACAATGATCAAATATTGTGGGCGTAACCGAAATAAGAAAATTATGAAATACCTATATTATACATGTAGCAAGCTTTTGTCTGCAGTGTCACCACTATTAAAAAAAGGTTTGTATTAAAGGGTTAAATTGTCTAAGGACTTTATATTCTTTAGGATTAGGTAGGGTTAAACCCTCCTAATCCTAAAGAATAGAGCGTCAACTGTACTCGGACGCATAGGTAGCGGTATTGGTTCCAAAACTAAACACAAATATGCATACTGAACAGTGTAAAGTTAACGGTGACACGTGCATAATGCAGAAGAGATAGATGATGACGTCATAGATAATGAAATAAGTTCCCAAAAATTTTTGTTTCAGCGGGACTCGAACCCGCGCCCCACCCTAACTATGGGTGTGCTCTAACCAACTAAGCCACGAAACCCTAGTCGGTTCAACCGAAAATCTTTGAGGTCCCAAAGATTACGGACTACAGCGCCGGTGGGGTTCGAGTCCCGCCTAAACCGAAAATTTTTGGGAACTTATTTCATTTCATATAGATACCCAAAGTGCGGGTAACCACTATAACAAAAAACCTTGTCATAAATAATGTTCGATGCCTCAGTAGGGCAGAGTTAGTGCGATGGTGGAACCACGTACTATCCCGCACATACGTTTATGTACTTATGTTTGATAGAGGTTGATCCAAATGATTTCTCTAGTAGGAACTTTTTGACCAGTAGCCCTATTGTCTAACTCGAAGGCCATTACCAGTGAACTTGAAATCGATTACCAGTTGTCAATCCAGTCAGAATGTTTTCGGTATTGTGTAAGGTATTCAACTGGTAATCGGCTTCGGAATGAATGATTCATGTGAATCCAATTTCAGTAGTTTTCGATCTTTCATGCGTTCCGTTAATGCAAGTGGAACAACTAGTAGTTCCACTGGTACTATTTGCAATTAAGTTGTTTTACTAGTTGAAAAAACAATAATTATATTTGTTATGCTGGAAAAACACAGCCTGTGCATAATTTTTGTCATTATTTGCAATTAAATCACGTATTTCTTCAGTTTGTTGTGAGGAGATTATATAAAAAAGTTTACCACAAAAGTAGTAACGAAACGCAAGTTTTCTACTGTCAAACTCGCTCGCAGTGTTGCCAGATCTACTGATTTAGCAGTAGATCTACCTGCTTTTTGAACCGTCTACTGATCTATTGATTTTTTGCTCAAATTTTGTGAAATCTACCTGCTTTTTCCGAGCATCAATAGCAAGTGACTCCATGTCTTTATTTTAGCTCACGTGACAAGTTACCAATGACACAAACTTCACAAAACTGAAACAGATGAATGAAACTGAAGAGTTCCATGTTCCTTCGTTTCTTCCTTCCAGCTTTCACTTTCTTTCTGTCGGTCTTGGTATGTCTGTTCATTGTTTTCGATTGATTGGTCGGTCCGTTCGTTCGATAAACTTTTGCAAAATGCAAACTGAGTGAGACTGTTTATCCAGTTATTACTCTACTATGCACTAAATAATATATGTCCAAAACCACAAATCAAAGTTCAATCAGACTGAAAAGAACTGAGCAAAGCACAGCCGACAGGCCGCCTGGCCTCGCTTTCCACAAAATTTCTACTGCTTTTTTCAGATTCCATCTGGCAACACTGCTCGCTCGTGTCCCTCACTTGTCATAACTTGTCATTCGCGGTATATTTTAAACTTTGTTTGGCTGGTTTGTGAAAACAAAAACAACTTTTACGACTGTTTTTTTTCTTGAAAACTAAAAGATTAGTTCCAAAGTAAGTACATTTAACAAATTACTACCGCGTTTTATGCGTTACAAAAGTTATCAAGTGTTTTGTTACACAACAGTGTGGTAATATGATAATATGGCTATTTCAGAATGCCAGCAAGAAAAATAGTATCAGACAGGCAGATGGAAATGCTTGTGGCTTTTATGGAAGCAAACAGAGGATTCGCAGTGGGCCGCCTGGCTAATAACGGCCCACTGGCGAAACAACAAGCTGAGAAACTTTGGGAGGACCTAGCGTGTAATCTCAATGCTGTTGGGGCTGGCGCCACTAAAACCTTAGCCAAGTGGAGAGTTGTAAGTACCTTATATCTTTTAATTTGAATGTTTGTCACTAATGCTAATTACCCATCTAATTTTAAAGCTTTAGCTTTAGATATGCCAATGCAACCACCGCAATTGGCCCCAACGCGCAGGCGATCATGTAATAATTTGTATCTGATGTACTTTAAATTTTAGGAGAGTTATACCATTATTCATGTCACATCATATCAATGGCTAGCCAATTAGTGTCCACTGCTCCAGCAGTGGACACTAATTGGCTAGCCATTGATGTCCACATAGCCTCCTCCAAAGCTGTATTTTTATACATTGTTACAGATACATCACATGCTGCAGATGTGCCTCAGTGGGCAATGCAGATTGAGGAGCGGCATTTAGCAAACGAGAAGAAGATCTCGCGTTCGCTAGAGGCCATGGCTGTCTCCTTGGCAGCGATACGCAGCGCTCTGTAGCGCGAATTGAAGAAATACTTTTACAAGGCTAGTGTCCCGCACTAGCCTTGTAAAAGTTAGTTAGGTTTACTGTTGTACATAATATAAATTAGTAGTAAGATTAAAATAAATTAGTATGGATTGTTTTTTTTAGTTTATTTATGAGTCAGAATCAATAAATTAGCAATAAAAAATAAATTATTAAGCTTTCATAGGCTTTAATAATTATAATAATAATGCTGGGGACAATCACACAGCATTATCTGGCCCCAAGTTAAGCAGACCTTGTGTTATGGGTACTAGATGATAGTATACGTAACACACTCCCAGGACAATTACTTGCAGATCGTAAAAACATTTGCTCTAAGGCGGGGATCGAACCCACAACCTCCTGCGTCGCAGGCGGACCTTCTGCGCCACAGAGGTCGTCGTTCAATTATGTTCGAGTCCTCCACAATCTGTCAACAACGGCTTGCCTTCCTCCATCAACTGCCCGCCGCCGTACACCTTCAGGGGGATGATGCAGTGCTGCGGTTGTAGCGCACGGTCGCGTGTCATCTCCTCATCGACATCGACGAGGCGTTGGTTACTTTTCCCGCTTTGATGGGTGTATTGTGCATCACCCTGTAAAAAATAGAAGAAAATGTTTATATATACCTACTCGTATGTACCTATATACAAAAAATGAATTTAAACTCGGGTAGGTATGTATTCAGATAATTATTACTTATTACTTCAGAGATTTTTACTTACCTACTTATTTCCTTAGCCTTCAAACACAATGTTTATCACAATTTTTTTATTTATATGGATATATTTGAGATTTCCATTCCAAACAAGACTCGAATGGGCTCCCTGCTTCATTTGACGTTTCAAATGGGCTTGAATTTTCTACTGAAATTCATTTCGACGTTACACAATACCGATATCCGCGCCAATATACGAAGTTTCATTCATTCACTGGGCTTCAATTTCGCTGGTAATGGTCTTCCATGTGTCAACTATTTACACAATACGAAAGTTACAATCGAAGTCCAGGCTAGGTTTCAAATGTCAAAAATGAAGTCGATTACGATTACCAGTTGAGTTAGACAATAGGGCTACAGCTCATTTTGTCTTTAATTTTTGACAGTTTCCAAATATTTCTTGACAAATGCCATTATCATTTTCTTGTATTCGGAACAAGTGAATGGTATTGTAGCACTCTACATATGCCCATAGTATGTAGGTACGTTCTCTTACACCAGTAGCCCTATTGTCTAACTCAACTGGTAATCGTAATCGACTTCATTTTTGGCATTTGAAACCTAGCCTGGACTTCGATTGTAACTTTCGTATTGTGTAAATAGTTGACACATGGAAGACCATTACCAGCGAAATTGAAGCCCAGTGAATGAATGAAACTTCGTATTTTGACGCGGATATCGGTATTGTGTAACGTCGAAATGAATTTCAGTAGAAAATTCAAGCCCATTTGAAACGTCAAATGAAGCAGGGAGCTCATTCGAGTCTTGTTTGGAATGGAAATCTCAAATATATCCATATAAATAAAAAAATTGTGATAAACATTGTGTTTGAAGGCTAAGGAAATAAGTAGGTAAGTAAAAATCTCTGAAGTAATAATTATCTGAATACATACCTACCCGAGTTCAAATTCATTTTTTGTACATAGGTATACATACGAGTAGGTATATATAAACATTTTCTTCTATTTTTTACAGGGTGATGCACAATACACCCATCAAAGCGGGAAAAGTAACCAACGCCTCGTCGATGTCGATGAGGAGATGACACGCGACCGTGCGCTACAACCGCAGCACTGCATCATCCCCCTGAAGGTGTACGGCGGCGGGAAGTTGATGGAGGAAGGCAAGCCGTTGTTGACAGATTGTGGAGGACTCGAACATAATTGAACGACGACCTCTGTGGCGCAGAAGGTCCTCCTGCGACGCAGGAGGTTGTGGGTTCGATCCCCGCCTTAGAGCAAATGTTTTTACGATCTGCAAATAATTGTCCTGGGAGTGTGTTACGTATACTATCATCTAGTACCCATAACACAAGGTCTGCTTAACTTGGGGCCAGATAATGCTGTGTGATTGTCCCCAGCATTATTATTATAATTATTAAAGCCTATGAAAGCTTAATAATTTATTTTTTATTGCTAATTTATTGATTCTGACTCATAAATAAACTAAAAAAAAACAATCCATACTAATTTATTTTAATCTTACTACTAATTTATATATGTACAACAGTAAACGTAACTAACTTTTACAAGGCTAGTGTCCCGCACTAGCCTTGTAAAAGTATTTCTTCAATTCGCGCTACAGAGCGCTGCGTATCGCTGCCAAGGAGGCAGCCATGGCCTCTAGCGAACGCGAGATCTTCTTCTCGTTTGCTAAATGCCGCTCCTCAATCTGCATTGCCCACTGAGGCACATCTGCAGCATGTGATGTATCTGTAACAATGTATAAAAATACAGCTTTGGAGGAGGCTATGTCCAGCAGTGGACACTAATTGGCTAGCCATTGATATGATGTGACATGAATAATGGTACTCTCCTAAAATTTAAAGTAAAATTATTACATGATCGCCTGCGCGTTGGGGCCAATTGCGGTGGTTGCATTGGCATATCTAAAGCTAAAGCTTTAAAATTAGATGGGTAATTAGCATTAGTGACAAACATTCAAATTAAAAGATAAAAGGTACTTACAACTCTCCACTTGGCTAAGGTTTTAGTGGCGCCAGCCCCAACAGCATTGAGATTACACGCATGGTCCTCCCAAAGTTTTTCAGCTTGTTGTTTCGCCAGTAGGCCGTTATTAGCCAGGCGGCCCACTGCGAATTCCCTGTTTGCTTCCATAAAAGCCACAAGCATTTCCATCTGCCTGTCTGATACTATTTTTCTTGCTGGCATTCTGAAATAGCCATATTATCATATTACCACACTGTTGTGTAACAAAACACTAGATAACTTTTGTAACGCATAAAACGCGGTAGTAATTTGTTAAATGTACTTACTTTGGAACTAATCTTTTAGTTTTCAAGAAAAAAAACAGTCGTAAAAGTTGTTTTTGTTTTCACAAACCAGCCAAACACACTTTAAAATATACCGCGAATGACAAGTTATGACAAGTGAGGGACACGAGCGAGCAGTGTTGCCAGATGGAATCTGAAAAAAGCAGTAGAAATTTTGTGGAAAGCGAAGCCAGGCGGCCTGTCGGCTGTGCTTTGCTCAGTTCTTTTCAGTCTGATTGAAATTTGATTTGTGGTTTTGGACATATATTATTTAGTTCATAGTAGAGTAATAACTGGATAAACAGTCTCACTCAGTTTGCATTTTGCAAAAGTTTATCGAACGAACGGACCGACCAATCAATCGAAAACAATGAACAGACATACCAAGACCGACAGAAAGAAAGTGAAAGCTGGAAGGAAGAAACGAAGGAACATGGAATTCTTCAGTTTCATTCATCTGTTTCAGTTTTGTGAAGTTTGTGTCATTGGTAACTTGTCACGTGAGCTAAAATAAAGACATGGAGTCACTTGCTATTGATGCTCGGAAAAAGCAGGTAGATTTCACAAAATTTGAGCAAAAAATCAATAGATCAGTAGACGGTTCAAAAAGCAGGTAGATCTACTGCTAAATCAGTAGATCTGGCAACACTGCGAGCGAGTTCGACAGTAAAAAACTTGCGTTTCGTTACTACTTTTGTGGTAAACTTTTTTATATAATCTCCTCACAACAAACTGAAAAAATACGTGATTTAATTGCAAATAATGACAAAAATTATGCACAGGCTATGTTTTTCCAGCATAACAAATATAATTATTGTTTTTTCAACTAGTACAACAACTTAATTGCAAATAGTACCAGTGGAACTACTAGTTGTTCCACTTGCATTAACGGAACGCATGAAAGATCGAAAACTACAGAAATTGGATTCACATGAATCATTCATTCCGAAGCCGATTACCAGTTGAATACCTTACACAATACCGAAAACATTCTGACTGGATTGACAACTGGTAATCGATTTCAAGTTCACTGGTAATGGCCTTCGAGTTAGACAATAGGGCTACAGGACACAATTAGGCGATGATCATGGAATATTCTAATATACCTACTGAGAAAGGACATCATCCATTTTGGTCCAAATAGTGAAAGTGCCGGCCAAATAAAAAAAATGATATATTCTGTTACGTCTTGTCCGCCTAAGCATTTCTTATTATCGCACCGAAGCTGTAGGACCATTCTCCTTAGATTTATTTGAGTTAAAAAATCTGTCATTTTTCGATTTAATGAAATGGAATGGCACTTTCACATTTGGACCAAAACTGTATGAAACGTGGATGATGTCCTTTGAATACAAAGAGCGACTATTTTGACAAACTATTCTAAGGCTGGTTGGTGGTAACTGAATCCGTATCTTTTAAAAACCTCTTTCAACTTTAAGGAATAGCCAGAGCCGTTTATACGGTCCTGTGTGACTCTGTACTTTGATTGTTGTTAGAGGGAACTGAACGACATGGAGGTGGTTTGCAGACTGAGTTTACTTTAATCCTCACCTTACCTCATCAGCCTATAATGTTCCACTGCTGGACGCAGGCCTCCCCCTGGTAATCGATTTATTGGTTTTCATCTCATGGGGGTAATACCCATAGTCACACAACTACGTAGTAGCATCAATTGTATTGAGACGCTTAGGATAGTGGGTATCTGTTCCAAAACTAAATATTAATACAGCTGAATACATACTGAACAGTGTAAACGCTGAGGTGTGCATAATGCAGCTAAGTGATGGATGATGACGTCATAGATAATGTTCGACGCCTCATTAGGGCAGAGCTAGTGCGATAGCGGAATCACGTACAAGCCCGGTTCAGATCAGGCGTAGTACAAGGACATCGCACATGTAGAGAAAATAGAGGAAAGAACACTGAATTAACCCTGAGGTACAGTCAGCTGCGAAAATATGTATACAATCCCATAACGATGACTACTTAGTATGAAAGATGTGTGCGTAGACTTTTATATGATAAGTTCCGAGTAAAATAAAAGTGAAAACTTGGAAGTGTAAACATATCTGAGCAGCTGACTGTACACTCATTTATTTTATTGAATAAAATAAATGAGTGTACAGTCAGCTGCTTTAATTAAATAAAAATTATATTTATTTGTTTTAAAAACGCTAAATTCCTAGCATACTTTCAAATTAGTTAGAACATCATTGCATAGCATAATAAAGAAGGTATAGTTTCTCAAATAAAAATCACAAGCATTTTTTATGTTCAGAAGAAGTTCTAAGAAATATCAATTAGTCCTATTTGATATTTCTTAGATAGAATCAAAGTAAATTTTATTATTTTAAAGTTTATTTTGAAGAAGCTAGACTTGTTATTCTACGCCTATTATCGTTTTATTTGCTTTGTTTTCAAATGAATCTACGAATTGCCATAGTATGTACGTTCTCTTACACAGGACGCAAATGAGCGATGATCATGGAATATTCTAGTTTAATGGGAAATTGTTATTCAAGGCGATCAATTTGAAATAATTTGATACGTAACTGTAACCGTCTTTATAAACGCAACAACTTAGAGCCGTTAGTTTTCTTGTAGTAGAAATCTGATTTACTGCAAGAGAAGAAAACTAACGGCTGTAGTAGTAGTAAAACGTTTAGTTCAAAGTCGACCGATTTTTATAAGTAAGAGCCTAAGGTGTAAATCTAGGTAAAGTAATTAAGGTGGGCCAAGGTGTGGTAACGGGTTCGATTCATCATCTTCATCACCAGCCTATATTAGTCCATTGCTAGGCTTAGACCTCCCCATAATCGCCATAGCATCTTCAGCTTGCATCTGCCGGCAGTCTTTCGCAAGTCGTCATCCCAAATGGCCGGAGGGCGTCCTACACTACGTTTACCGAGTCGTGGTCTCCACTCAAGATCACATTTACCCCAACGGCTGTCGGTTCTTCGCGAGACATGACCGGCCCACTGGCACTTCAGTTTGCTAATTCTTAGAGCTATGTCGATATCTTTGGTTCTCTGTTGGGTTACGAATCCTATCCTAAGTGCTTATTTTGTAAGCCTAAAGAAATAAAGTTATTGAATTTTGAATTTTTTTTTTTATCCTTTAGAGAAACTCCAAGCATAGCTGTTTCCATAGCACGCTGAACGACATTGAACTGGTTGACCAGCCCTACCGTGAGTGTTCACGACTCCACGTCTCAGCTCCGTAGGTCATGACTCGTCGGTTTCGATTCATGCCGCGGTCAAATGGTAAGTACCTTTAAGAAATTAGTCATCTGGCTTCTATAACACAATAGCTTACTTTGGGCTAACTACCAAAAGCTCTGTAATAGAAAATAATGTGTGAAATCAGCTTATAAATTTTATTGTCAACTTGAAAATAAATATCCACTAAATATGATTTTTATCAGCCAGAGACTCTAGCACCTTATCCTCAACCCAACGCTAAATAGGCTAGGTATATGTCGTACACCCGGCTTTGTCCGTAAAAGGGCTCTAATCCTGAGAAGACCCTGTATTCGTCCCTTTGCCCTGCCACAAACAATTGACTGTTTTGTCCTCCGATAAGATTATACCCAGCTTGCGCGTTTGAGCTTTGAGGTAGGCGCAACAATTGATAGAGACACCAGTAAGACTGCTAACTTTATTTTCTTACTGATTTTAAATTTAATAAAAAACACTGTTTTTACCGGATTGATCGCGTATATTTTATATTTTTTTTATATTTTGATTTTAAATTTGTTTTTGGACCTTTATTATCATACCAAGGTAAATATACCAATTTGAGTTGGTTATCTATACAAAGTAGTTTTGATAATATTTCTGGTAAAAGTTCATATTCTTTTGTCACGCGCGATTATTTTTTTCACAGAAATACTATTTGTTTCGTTTTGCTAACACTTTATCAGGGACCAATTCTGCTGACCAGTGTTTCAGTTTCTTTTATCTAAGGATTCCACGTGTCTGCTGCGATAATTCCATTTTCATAGTGCAAGGTTTCGTTTTGCCCCAGTTTTTGAGGGGCCTCATACCAAATGAGGAACATAACATCTCATCATTGACCTAATTACCTCCATGAAGGATGGTTTGTGTACCTACTGTTTGTTTGTCGACGTAGGGGACTTATGACGTAAGGCCCGTCGTGGAATAGGTAGTCAAACTTATTTTTTTATAGTAACTATTCACTATTTTTATTATTTAACATTTTAAAGATACACCGATTGATAAGGTTTGACACGGGAGGGATTCCGTGTCAAACCTTATCAAAGTCGATTCACACATATCAGTGAAGCCACAGTTTCGACACAGTACCGGAACAGTACCGGCACAGTGCGAAATATGCTTTCATACATTATCTATGAACGCATCCCCACTTGTTAGTGTCAGTGACGACACAGTGCTCGGATGCGTTCATTGCATATAATAGAGAATGTATGAAAAAAAAAATTCGCACTGCTGTGTCGGAATCGGAACTGTGGCGTGACTGATATGTGTGAATCCACCTTAAATTGGTGTGTACGACTTTTTGGCATTCTGTAAAATTAATTTTTTACCCCCCTTTATAAACTACACTGGTGTTTTTAATTCTGTGCAAAAATCTTACGCAAGGGGTTTTTTTCATTGGTTCTGTGGGTCATAATCAGTTTTTTACCATGTCTGGGTAAAAATATTTTGATAGAACAAAATTGAACTCCCACAGATGTACTTGATGCTAAATAATTGGTCCTCTTTGACCAGAAGTTCTCCATCCCTTTATCAACTTCAAATAGCTTATCAATTTACCTACGCCTCAATCGTCAAACGACCTCCTTCGAAAACTTTTTATCATCTCAGAGCTGCTGGGTTGCCAGCTTGTTCAATTTGCGGATGGATCTAGCCAGGGTTTTTAATAATTTTTTCGCCTTTCGGTTAATTTTGAGGATTTTGAGGATTTTGATTTTGAGGATTCGGCGTTGTAATGCAGTAAATGGTGTAATTTTTTTTAAGTCCGAATGCAATTTAATTAAATTGCTAAGACAAAAATGCCCCATATTTAGGGAGATATTTTTCACTTTAAACTGCCTTTTATTTTACGTAACTTTAAAGTTCGATATGAACTGCAGCACAAAAAAGCAATACTGCAACATTAATGCTTGCCATACAATACAAAAAAATTTCTGCAGCAGGTAACCCTTACCTTACATAAATATATGAACCCTTAGGACTGCTTATAAGAACAGGGGGCCCTACAAATTTTAAGTAATTTCTCCATGACAATCCATGTAGAGCGGGCAGCACCGTAACAGTTTATCGGGTACATTTGAATTGTCTTCCAGAATTTGGCTAAACTCGAGATAAAATTAAAGTTAGTTCAAAGGCTAATAGATAACCGGCGGGTTACAGCGCTGAGGGCAGATATAGTTGTTTTTATAAGTTTCCAACAATGCCATTAAACTGTGCAGAGCTCCTTTGAAGTGAGGATGGAAAGGCGAAACGAGAATAATATTCACCACAGAGATCTAGTTCGATATAAAGATTATTAATACATTTAGAAAAGCGTTAGAAACGACCTCAAAATATCACGTCTGAATTTAACTTTTTCTAAGTGTTACATACACTACTTGTATCTACGGAAATAAAAAAAATTTTGACTGTTGATAGAAATTGCTAACAAAATGTTTCTGCACGGGTATTGATAGAAGCATAGTATCTTATGTAACTAGTACGTATTTAAATGAAGGAACATACATTAGTGACATATATTTTAAATGAGGCGGTGTCCTGAACAATTTTTCCTACTTTAAAACGGAACAAGGAGAACGGACTCATATTTCCTTCGGGATATGGGACACTGCAGTAATATATTAACCTGCAATGTGAGCCTGCTTAGACTTAAAAGTATAGGTAGGTATTCTATTCTCGCTAAAAACTCTTGCAACTCGGTAAACGTACTACTCGTAAAATCCAAAATCGAAGTTTCTCATTTCGAAGTTTTCACGCAAATTACCTAAAACCTACTTATAAAGGCACCAAGGATATGCAAAAAACTAATCGGAAACTATAGTTTTCGTTTTCCAAGCAGGCCCCCTGTGGGTTGACGATCTACGAAAGACTGCAGGTAGATGCGGAATTCGACCAGCTCAAGACAGGCGATATGACATGACATGATTTTATAGCTCATATGGGGACCTACGTAATGTAGTTATAGCCACAGTGTAGGTACTAGCATGGATGATTAGTCAATATTATGACTAGAAGGAAGCTTCCTATAACAACTTACACGTATACAGAATTTTTTTCAGTTGAGATTTTGTTTTGTCTTGTTTTGTTATGATTCAGAAAGTGTTATTAGCTGTGAGCTGCACTTTTAAGACCCCTTTTTATAGTTTTTAGTTAATTAAGTACATGTTACATTAATGTTGATTCCGGTACTTGAAACCACATCCCGGCTAAAACTGACAATGCTAATCTAAGGCCAAAAACAATAGTGACAGCAATAGTTAGGAAAAAGCTCGTCAAGGAACTTGAGATCTGATGCTTCCTACAGCTTTTATTTTCAAAATCTACGTAGCACCAAACGAATAAGCACGGACATAAACCGAGTTAACCAGGTGCCAGCTAAGTACGCAATCATTATAGAGCTAGCCATAACACTTAGTTTATTTAGCACCTCCTAGTAAGTTTATGTGCGAAGCGAGTGTGTTTTATGGGATATTTTATTCATCGCCATTCTGCTTTACTTCCTACGTAATCGATCCTTATGAATCCAAGCGATAAAGGTACACGGTTATGAAAATGTTTTATATCATTGATGTTATGCAGAATTCGATTGGGTGGGTTTTCGCAAACGAGTGAGAGTCGAAGCGGGTTTGCGACCATCCATCCATTCACCATCCCACGGTCCTGCCACCTTCCATATCAACACATTTATGTACGTCCAATGCTGATCGTGCCTCCCCTGCTATCCTTGCAGCTACGTTAGGTTTGACACAGAACAGAGAAATCGAACCGCAACTGCGAAAAATGAGCCACTCTGGTGAATCACGACTCTACAAATCCTTCGCACTTTATTCAGCACTCTGGCCCTTCTGGGGCGTGCAACATTGAAGAATATAATTAAATGTGTTTCTCAAACATCACTCCTAGGCTAGACCAGCTTGGTATGGCTATGTGTCCCCTATCCCTTTTTGAAATCATGATCTACTCAGCGCGCCGTATTTAAGCCAAAAATTTGCAAAGTTTGTCAAAATTGTGTTTTGCATTTACTAGATGTGTGCTTGCGTTGTAGATTTGTTATTAGTTGATAGATATCCAGTGGTGCTAGTTGTCGATCACACTCCTCAACTTAGGTTTATACCTTCTAAATAATTGGAACATTCCGGAAGAATGTGTTCTCTTGTTTCTTCAGGTTGTCCGCTTAAGAAGGCCCTGAACCTCTAAGCTCCCATACAAACGTACTTTACGATTTACTTGGAAACTGAAGATAAAGTATTTTGAAATACTAAAACGATACAAACATAGTTATTACCCGATTATGTTTACAAAATTTCATTAAAATCGGGGACGCAGTTTCCAAATGAATCGAAAAGTACGTTTAAATGGGAGCTTAGAGGTTCAGAGCCTTCTTAAGTTGTCAAATCAGTTTAAATTCAAAAGCATGCTTTATCTACTTGTGTGTGATGTTACGTGATTAATCGAGAAATATGCACCATTACTCATATTTCAGGCATGAGGGCGTTTACCTAATCTGTTAGACGTCTGTTTTGTTCGTAGACTATAAATGCACTAAGCTAAGCCGCCAGCTAGGTAGGTTCTTAAATAATAGGTAAAACTTTCAAACTTACAAAGAACAAACTTCCTGAATCCAAGAAACTTATAATTTAAATTTAACTCAGCGCGTTTTATAATTTTATCATAAGTTAGTTGATGCAGTTGTAAGGTACCTACGTCCTTCGCTGGAGTTGAAAGTTGAGTCAGTCCTTTACTCACTGAGACACAGTTCTATGTCAATGAATTTGTTGTTAATTTTCTTCTAGCAGCAAGGATTATAAAATATTTGATGCGGTGGTTTAACGCACTCACTGACAACATCAGCAGTGAGACCTGCAAACGCGTGTGTTGACGCTGTGAACGTACAATATGCATCATAGGCACTGAAATACTGCGTCTTTTTTTATAGTCGATAGACCGTTTGATTACAATCTCACCTGATGGAAAGTCAAGATGTGGCCGGCGGTCGGTGTATCACGAAGATCTAGAAGACCTATTCACTCTTGACTTATTCTTCTTTCTTGAAGTCTGACCTACGCCAATTACTTCGCAACTAGAAATATAATTATTTCACAAAAGAAAGTAATAGGTAGGTACAGTTAACGATTTGTAATGTACTGGGTGTGTCGTAAATAGTGGTCATTCGTTTACCTAGGGGGGACACATAACTGTTCAGAAAATAAAAAATTGTACCCTGTATAAATCTCATGGCTTTCGAGATGTTCGTTTTAGAAATTTTCAACTTTTTTTACGCCAAGGTTAATTTAATCAACATGATACAAATTAAGGAATTTTTCAAACGTTTTTTTTAATAGTATTCTTGGTTAACTGTGATATCAAATGCTAACTACCATTTGTGTTTGTTTTTGTTTTTCAACAACTTTGATTCTTAATACTTATTACCAATTCCCAATCGTTGTCCAGATATGAGTCCCTCGTCTGTCGAGGGATCGGAATCAGATGATGGTACGAAAGCAGAAATGACGTCGGAACTTTGTTAGGACTAGTAAGAAGACAAACATACTTCTGTGAGCCCTAGGAGGCCTGTGTTTGGTCTTGGTTCGTTTTACTCCGTCGTCAGTTCAGGTTTTCGAATGCAATCCTAAAGTGCCACATCCATCCAACGAAAGGCACGGGCCCATAGTTCATAAGGTCGAAATTGCTAGTAATTAGAGACGTTGCCCTTTGCAAGGTAAGTACACGCGCTCAGTTACTTCTATTGTTTGGAATTTAATTTATTATCCTTAACTTTAGTGTCAGTTGCGACGCAGATGCACTTTGATCCTTAACTCACTGAGAATAGAGTTAAATGCTCATGATAGTGACAGATACATTAGAGGTAGATACCTACTCAGCTTTAGGGGTAGATTTCACTAAACATAAAACTAAGTAGGTACAGCTTAGCAAGTTTAGTTGTCTATGCAACTGTCAATTCTCAATGCTTCAACTGATATCAGTTGAAGCGTAGGCAAAGGGAGTGTTATATAACACTTACAATATGTCCCAAGACGCATACACTCCCCGTAGGCACTCGTGGTGGCGCGCAACCCTGTGGGTCGCACCACCGAGGCTAGGCAGTGAATATATTAAGGACACTGGATCATTAGTAGACGACTGATTAGCTCAAGAAATGATTAGTACGACATTGTATATCTACCTAGTAGGTAATACCTACTTACGCGATCTGAACACATATTTATAAAAACTATGTAACGGGTATTTATCGCGTTTAATTACCTTATTTTCCCGACGTTTCGACAGGTTTACACACTGCCGTGGTCACGGGATGACGTCGGGAAAATAAGGTAATTAAACGCGATAAATACCCGTTACATAGTATTTATAAATACCTACTTAGTGACCCTTTGGTCAACAAATGAAGACAATGGGACGGACGCACGCGTTGAACGACTTTTGTTTTGAACATTGTAATTAAATCACAAATAGTACCTACAGCACTCACTGTGCTACAATTTCTGCATAGCAATCACATTAATAATTTAACTTTTCCGACGAGATACAGAGTTCAAAATAGAATATTTCAGATAATCCTTACTGTAAGGTCCCTAGTAATAAAAAAGGTAATTCAGGTTTAAATGTGAAGTCAATAATCTAAATGAATCTTGAGGACGATATCAACTGCAGTTCCAGTTAGTCTAGTTATTAAACAGAATGTCTACATAATACTCGTAGGTATCTGGGTAAAACAACGCCTATATTTCACAAAAACTCCAATCGCTTCGGACACAAACACATCAAATCAACATTAGTCCCTCATTGGCTCTTATCACTAAGGGGTATTGTTTTTTAGTCAATATGCTAATAATTGACCATAATCACACCCGATGGAAAGTGAAGATGTGGTCAACGATGTATCACGGAAGTCTAGAAGATACTTCACTCTTATCTTCAAGAGACCTTGGTTGTACATAATTGACTGGAAAAACAGAAGCAAGGAGAATGATGCAAACCCCAACAATGTAATGCCATAACTCCCACGCTGAGCACGCGGGGTGGGGATCGCTCTTCAGTGGTGGATCTGTTCTGCAGCAGCGGGCGCTGCTCGCCTCCTGGTAAATATCCCTTAGTCGCCTTTTACGACACCACGAAATTATCAGGAAGACTGGGGGTGGTGCAAATACCGTATACCGTAACCTGTAACGTCTGACATAACAGCAACCTATGATTGTAGTAAAAAAAATCGAAATTTTAATTATATGTGAGTCGAAGTATCAAGTTTTCTAATGCAGTTATAAAAAACTAGCTGTCTGCCCGGCTTATATGATAAGATAATGTAGGATTCTAATTATGAAATATTTTTTCAAATCGGTCCAGTAGTTTCGGAAACAATTCAATTCAAACAAACAAACAAATCTTTCCTCTTTATACTATTATATAGTATAGATATCTAAAAACGACCTTATATAATACTCAAAGTACTTGGTTTTCGTTGATGACGACTTGCTCTAAGGAAATTTTTCATAGCATTTGTACCTTGAGGCACAATTAGGTAAATGTTTTACTATAAAAGCTATCGTAGTTTGACAAATTCATTACGGATGTAAGCGGGTTAACTACGAACCTTATTTGTGTTGGAAGAACACCAACGTTTCATCCCTAAACGAGGGACTTCTTCAGGGTGAGAGGAGTTCTATTCTATTATAGGTAATGTTACCTGACGTCATTAATGTAAAAGGACATAATCTCTCGCCTCTATGCTCTACAGACAATTTACCTGCGAACCACCTTTACAGTTGGGTACTCTGTTTCAAAAAATAACCCTGACTAATACAATTTTAATCCAGGTTAACGTCTTCATTGCTAAACTGGTTAAAGTTTGCTTCATTTTAGTTTAATCTTAGAATATGTTAAGTGAAGCTGTAGGTCCGCCTCTGGGTAGAAAAGATTAAAATGCAGAAAATACGACGTAAATAGGCCAAAGCACTTTGTTTCTCACGTAAAAATAGAAGAGTATAGGTAATTTGAATGAATAAAATCGCAGACTTGTGCCAATCTTAATTTAATCATGTAGGGTTGGCCTACAGAATCCAACCTATCATTATTTCATCTGTGGTATACCCACTCCATGAGCATCTGGGAGATCTGTGGGAGCTCCCAGGCGCTATGGCGCTCATTAGGGGAGGCTTATGTCCAGCCGTGGACTGTTATAGGCTGATGATGATGATGATAGCTCCCAGGGGGCAAATGTTACAAATGCAGTGGAAAATAAAGTTATGTAATAGGGTGCAGATAATAAAGTTTACGTGTAATAATAAATAAATAATAATAGCATTATAAAATTACATTATTAGAACAGAATAGGAACGAGTTCCTACATCGATGGAAGCTGTTTTGTTTACGTAGTGGTTGGTCTTATCTTAGCACAATTAGATTTTTAATAAGAGAATAATCATTTTTGTTGATGTTTACAGAATCAAAACACGTTATTTTACTCAAGTGCTGTTGCAGCATCCGTTCACAATAGTAGGTAGGTACATTGTACACCTAGGCGAGAATGTTCCTGATTCCTATCGAGTGGGTCGTAAACTTTTTTACTTAAAACACACGAGGTAGGAATCGCACTTTCTCCCGAGTTCTCCATAATTCTTTATAGGAAAAATCTTCAGAATCATTCGTGTAAATAGAAAAGGTAAACTCGAATTATGTAAAAATCATACGCAATAAATACGCGCGTACGATTTTCAGTGTTCCGAATAGTACGGAAGAGGCCAAATCATATGGCGGATTCGGAGTAAAAACTTTTTCAAACCACATGCTCGACAATGCCGAATTATAGGTCATGTAAACCCTACCGAAAGCAAGACATTAAATCCCTTGGTATTAGCCGGGTTATAATGTTGTACTGAATTTCATTATAACCCGCTGGTTAATAATATGATTTCACTTTTCATAATTCTTATTACTATATGCATAAAGTTTAATTTTGCTAAACACAATTTGTCCTAGGCCATGGCCTACTTGATTTGACAAAATAAATGAAGTTTGCCTCCGTGTGAACCCCGGTCCGGAGGAGCGCGGTGTTCGAAATTCGAATTTCGAATCTAGGACCACGGCTTGTGCTTTCGAATTTGGAACGTCGCGCGCCTTCATTTGTTCACGCGTGACGAACAAATCGAGTTCTTGTAGGTGCCTATAGAAGATTTAATTTCAAAAATAATATTGAAAATGTCGAGTGATGAAAGTGTTTTGACTCCTGAGTTTATCAAATTAGATGCCATAGGCATTGTCAACAATCTGCTGCCAGAGAAGTCAAAGGAAAACATTATTTATCTACTGAGCCTGTTTTTTTGTCTCGCATAAGGTGTGAAAAGTAGAGTATACACCTCGGGGATAAGACTGTTTTAGTCTAGGGCGGTTGAACCCCTCACTGCACTCAGGACTCAGTCTTAATTCCCTCGCTTCGCTCAGGAATTAACTTATAACTCCCTCGCTACGCTCAGGAGTTAAATTATGAGTCCTTCGTTACGTTCGGGATTCAATTCGCTCCCGTGACATAAAACAGTGCTTTATCCCCTTAGTGTATAATCTACTATTTGTCGTTTGACCCATTACGAAAATAACCATAGCTACCGGCTGCTATTACCTACAGAAATAAAAAAAGTTAAAAAAAGAGTTCCAATCACTTTTCTCTCCCGCTAAACGCGTGAGAAATGAAATTCCATAGAGTTTTCCGTCCCGCTTTTTAGAACGCTTGCAATGACGAACTTTCTAGGTTATGTTTGGAACAGGAATAATCAACTTTCTTAGTAGGTGTAGTAGAAATCTTATTTCATTACCTTGGTACCTACATACATATGTATTGAATCACTGAATCACAGTGAAAATCAGCATCATTCCAGCATATATTTAAATATTTCTCCCAAAATAACAACACAATTCTAGTTTACTGATAACATTAACCACGAAACCCTTCAAGACATTCCACGATAACAAAAAAGGTTCTATTTATCTCACTTATCAAGCTAAATCCTCAGAACAGGGACAAAAACACCCCTAGAGTAGGCATCACTGGCCGGTGTTGCCAAACTACCTCTACAAGATTACACAAGTCCATCATGGAAATGCTGAGTTACCCGCTGAAATGCGGACTTACCCGCTGAAAGTGGACTTACCCCGTGGAATGCTGACATAACCCGTTTGTGGGTAAACAAGTAACAACTGGTAATATTACTTCAATTTCTTTGACGGCTCTTATCTTCGGGTAGGGACTGAGACACACAGGTCGACAGGATGTCATATTATAACAAATTGAAGTTATCTGTGGAGTACCTACTAATCTTTACAAGATTTTTTACTTTTATAAATATTTCTAGTTTGTTTCTGAATTTGTTTTTGCTGTTACTTTTATAAAAATCATTGATCTGTACTTTTACTTAGCTGATAACAGTTGCCTGTAAGATACTTGGCCCTGCAGAGGTAGAGATCCTTCGCGTCTTTAACACAAGTATTCCAAACTTAGAGCGAGGAGGGAAAAATAACTGGTGAAAACAAATAAATGGTGAAAAAGGTATACAAATCTGTATAATAATAAAACACTACTATTGTACCAATTTGTATGTAATATGTTAGACCTTCAGAAATAAACGATTTGTTATTATTATAATTAGATACAATAAAAAACTCGACTTGGTCTCCTCCTTCTGCATTCCCCCAGCTCCTCTACTCATATTTAGCAAAAAATAAAGCGAATAAAGCTTTTTTTGCAAAATTTAAATAATATCTAATTTTAAGAAATTAATAAATCCCAAAAATAAATAATTTTAATTTTTGCTAAAGCCAAAATGTAGGTTAGAGTAGGTACTCCCGCTAACCAGATGAGTGTAGTATATTCTAAGGATATTTTCGCGAGAACTCATAATAAAACACTCAATCCGGTCAATCAATCCGGTTTAAAACAGTGTTTCAGATGAGTGTAGATACCTCATTGACCAAAATCAGTGAGACAAAGTGCTTTTGGGCTAGCGGCTATAGCCGCTAGCCCAAAAGCACTAAATCAATATTAAGATACGATGGTTCAGTTGAGCTACCAGTAGATTGTTTACAACAGTCTGCAGTTACAAGTAAATACAAGTTTTAATTTAATTCTATTATGTGATTTTTTTGTTTGATTGTTTTTTTTTGTTATAATAATGATTTATTTATCCAACTTAATCATAGAAAAATACTAAAAAATAGGAATTGGAACAATTAATGAGTGTCCAATTTCTTAAATAAATCCAACTTATTTTGATATCGTACTTGCTCTCTTAAACCTCTGTGTGTCTGTCAAGCTGGGCAATCTCAAAGAAGGGATGCGATACGGGGCGGCCCCAGGGATCTCTGGAGCGATATATAGGCCCGCCTGAAAATATTAACATGCCTGCGGCTTTCTACGCACCCTGTATCGAACGCAGTAAACTTGCTTTATAAATTCTAAATAACTATATTTTTATTCTTGTGTCCTATCTATTTAACCATCACGGCACGGGGATTGTTGGCTAAGTAGAATAGAGAAAAAATACGTCACTTTGTCATCGAATTCGTAAATTATTTGAAATTCATTTCTACAACTTCAATAGTGTACGCAATGTATGACGATGCGATGTCGTTATTGTCTTTTCCATCGTAGAGAACAATCCCCGTGCTTGGCCTGCTGTCGCATTTTTTTTGTATAGTCTCACTCCTGGGCAAACAAGATTATTTATCGGGTATTTATCGCGTTCCTATTGTTTTCTTTTCCCCAACGCGCAACGTTTTTATCACATGGTCACGGGGCGACTCAAACGTTGGGGAAAAGAAAATCCGATAAATAATCTTTAATATCGGTATAGGCATTTATTTGAAATCTGCCGTTTCGTAATCCGCCTAGCCATTTCACAACCGGTTATTTCTACGATCCAGCGGCAACATTACTCGTAGAAGTTGTAAAGCTATATTACTGAAAAGTTAACTCAGTTTGTTATACTGTGCTACAATCCAGAATTAGGATTCAAGGCGTTATCAGGACGTATATGAGGTGAAATCAAATAAATGTGCGTCGGCGCGCCGCGAACGGGTATATACCTACTGTAATATTGATGTGCTGACCACATCTGTACTAACATCTATGGAGGTGGTATTATATCTGTTATGGGCAATCAACGGAACTACATGGAATATTAGAGAAAATGTCTTTCATGTTTTTACTTCTCAAAGTTAATAGCAAAATTCAGAGTTTGCTCTTATGTTTCTGCCAGTTAAAATTTAATTTTATGTTTTATTTAGATCAAAATTAAATCCTTCTTTTTAACCGTCCGATATCCGTATCCATAAAACGACTTATCTTCTTTTGTTTTGTTAAACATTCTCGAAATTAATAAAGTTTATGAGCATCCGGCTTCAACTCTTGTAAATCATAAAATTTTAAGTCAATAACCACTTAATAAACAAGCGTTAAGTAAAATCGGGAAATTAATTTCATAAGGAACCCGCGGTTACCATTACCGATTTGAATACAAACAAAACAAATGTAATTTTTGTAAGATAAATGTTGAACTTGCAGTCAAGTACGAGTATGTGCCTGCTACAGACGCCCACGCTACGTTTATATTCCACCTCCTGCGAGCTAAGTGAAAGAAAGCGGCCGTGCTTAAAAATAATCGAGAAACCTACTTAACTCACAAGAAACAATATTGATGTAAAATCAGCCTGCACATATTTTCCATTATTTCGCAAAAGCTGTTCGTTCTATATTTTTCTATAGCCATTTTTTAAAATGGAACTGAAGGCGACTTTTGGTCATTGTTGGATGTTTTGTATGGTGATCCTTCCTCTATGGTAGAATTTTAGTACCTAACTTTGCGTTACGCGAAATGAAGATACAAAAAAGTTGGTAGGTATCAATCAGTGCGAAATTTGAAAATAAATAAATAAATCTCTGGAATATTTGTTTACTACTAACTTAACTGAAGATGAACTTGGCTTATTTAGTTGAAAATGCCATGAAGCGAAAATTAATTTAATAATATGCAAATGGGACAGAATGGCAAAGAAATAATCAATATGATTCTATTTATTTGTTGCGCATCACATGAAATATTTTAAGACTAACGATAAATTCGTGAAGTAGAGAAATTAAATCGGTGTGGTATATTTACTGACGGTAAGTTATGATTGTTCTATTTACTCACACTCGAAGTGAAAAGTATCGTTTATAATTTAGTGGTTTAGTCCCTTGTTAAAAATATAATAATATTGTATCATTTTTAGGGTTCCGTACCCTAAGGGTAAAACGGGACTCTATTAATAAGACTCCGCTGTCCGTCTGTCACCAGGCTGTATCTTATGAACCGTGATAGTTAGACAGTTGAAAATTTCACAGATGGTGTATTTCTGTTGCCGCTATAACAACAATAAAACACAGAATAAAATAAATAGTTAAGGGAGCTCCCATACAACAAACGTGATATATTTTTGCTCGGTTTTGCTCGATATTGATAACGGCAACAGGTATAGACGCTTGAAATATTTACAGAATATTTCGTTATATATTCACTTTAAAAATAAATTATTAATTAGTACAAACAGTATATTCATCTAAGATGACGTAGATAGATATAAAAGTAAGGTCATCAACAATAGCTACACGTCCAATAATAAGTAAGAACATTATGTAAGATTTCTTAGAGAAATAAAATACGCCTATTTAATTTCTTCGATTGCGTGTTTCGTTTCAGCCTCCTGTACCTAACCAGACAGAAAAAGCCCTGTTCCAAAAAAATCTGTTTTGTTTTAGTCCCCGTTTTTATATAAACTTTGAAATGAAACTACCTACTGAGCCGTTCACGCTCTGTGACTCAATATTTCACGAATTTTCAAATGGTCTGAATTGATATTTTTAACGAATTGTGAAATTATTATAGAATATAATTTTATATAGGGTGTCCTAAGAATAACTGCAACCCCCAAAATGGGTGAACTACAGTAGTAATCGGACATTCCCACTCGCCAGTAAGTGAGTAAGAAGTTGTAGCCACTTTTTAACCCGAGTACTTACCTACCTCTTATATTTCTATAATTATTTCTTTTTATATTTCTATAATAATTTCTTTAATTTTATCTATAATTATGTCTATAATTATTTCTATAGTTCTCTCTATAATTATGGCTTTTAATAAATGGGCAGAACTTCATCACTGAATAAAAGCCATTTGATAATTATAATTACTCTAGATCCAAAACTACGCAGGTACTCCAAAAATACGTAATCCTTCATCAGTAGAGTATAAAAGCAATTTTAAATTAAAATTTAATATTTTTTGTATAGTTTTATTTTTTTGGGCTTCATGTTTCTGAGGGAAAAGATAAATTGCGGCTGATCGCGGTTTTAGCCGAAATAATTGTTATTTATAATTTTTGTAAACCGTACAAAATCCAATGAAACTTAATTTGATCGAACACCTATAGTATCATCTACCTGTCTCACTCTAACTCACATCAAATTGCTTCATTATCTATTTAATTCAAAAATATATTACTATCCGCATCATTTTCACTTGTTGAATTCAATATTTATTAGGTAAAATGTACCAACTAATAAAGGCGTGGAACTGTTTGGATTTTAGATCTTATTTCAGAATAAAACCGGCCAAGTGCGTGTCGGACTCGCGCACGAAGGGTTCCGTACCATTGTCTATAAAAACAGCAAAAAAATCATGTTTGTTGCCCCTTAAATATTTACTTTATTCGGTTTTTTAGTATTTGTTGTTATAGCGGCAACTGATATAGGTACATCATCTGTGAAAATTTTAACTGTCTAACTATCTCGGTTCATGAGATACAGCCTGGTGACAGACGGACAGACGGACAGCGAAGTTTGTAATAGGGTCCCGTTTTTACCCTTTGGATACGGGACCCTAAAAACTAAATAATGTACAATGATACGTTTTACCATTTTGAAATCTAAGATGACTGCGCAAACTTTTAAGGGCCTATACTACCTCAAATCAACTCCATCGGATGTCCATATCTTCCTACTAAATTATTGAATATAACTTTGAAATTTATTTATGCCAAAGTTCAGGACTTATTCTATCGTTCATAGGTTTCGAAAACACGATTTCATAAAATTTTCTCGATACCAAAAACTCGAAAAGTTACCTCTAAATTTTCAATAAATACAGAAGATATGATCTTGAGCGCTTATTCGTGGTAATATGTTAATGATTTAATTCTGTTATTGTAACTTTCTTTAAATAAATGTAAAATGTACAATAAAATAAAATTGTAGGTAGGGTAGGTACAGTACAGGTACTTACTCAATTTTGTTTTCCTTATTAGTTAATGTAAGAAATTAATCTTTATATGTTGAGGATGACTCACGCTAGACCGTGTCGGGTCCGAGCCTAGTGTCGGCTTTAGCATGGGTCAACTAATATTACGTACAGGCACGGTCTAGCGTGAGTCATCCTTTAGAACGTGTTCTTTCGTTTATAATCAATACCTGCGGCAGTATTTAGTTATCCATACTTAAACAACCTTGGCTAGATTGTATTATTGTGATCGAACTACTAGAACGAGCAGTGCTACCCGAACTTCATCCGCGTGTACTAGCATTGAACATTAAACAATGCAGGCCCCAACACCTACAATAAATCGGTTCTTTAAAAAAACACATAAATCCAAATATAACAAGATCATGCACATTTATTTCAAATTGTTAAGGATTATTTTCCTTTTGGACTTTGGGTTTTGCGAATTGAAATCATACAAGCTGAACAACCTGTGGAAGACAATCACAGTTCTTCAGGCTATCGGCTTCTGCATCGTAGGCGCCGTCATCAACCACTTCGTACATGGCAGCAATGGTGCTTTGTTAGGAGATATAATGATAAACATGAACTTTTTTGGTTACTTTTTGGGTGTTTTAGCTTTAATTATGTTGAATCCTAAAAAGAGTTTGTATAGTTTCTTTCGTGACTTAGAATCAATCGATGTGCGCCTGCAAGTCGACAAGGAGTCGTTTAATTTTGAACTTTATCTTTTGGTACTTAACTTTTCTAAAATTGGACTCACAACTGCTAATTACATGAGCATGGGTATTCACTATCAACAATTACCTTTATTCACTATTATCTGTTTAACGGTGGCATCTATTGATGTATTCACTATAAACTATTTGTTTGGTTTTTATATTTTGAGCTGGAGAATAAATAAACTTCTGTTGAATTTGCAAACCAACAACTCAGATTTTAAATCCTTACTTTCAACTTACAAGATGATTATAGAGTTGGCAGCAAGGTTTCAACGCGGGGTCGACCCTCTGGTGAGCTAATAAGAAAATGTGTTTATTTTATTTTAACAACTTAAGTAGTATTAGTAGGTAAGAAGTAACTTTAGTAATTAAAATAAATAATAAGTATTGATGGACAATTCACACAGCATTATCTAGCCCCAAGCTAAGCAGAGCTAGTGTTATGGGTCAGTTATCAAGTATAACTGATATATTTAATACAATACTACATAGGTAGATATATTTTTTACTATACAAAGAAAACATCCAGAACACCCGGAACAAATACCTGCAGATCGTACAAATATTTGTCCCAAGGCGGGAATCGAACCCGCAACCTTTTGTCCTTTTGTTTGTAATTTACTTAGTTCATAAATTCCTTACGTATATTTGAAAATCAATATTGCAAATTAGAATAAAACTTTACCCGTTTTATTTTCCAGTTTGTCATTTCACTGTATCACAACGTATCAGCACTTATGGTCCACATATTGATGGCCGTGCGAATAAATGGTGAACTCGCTTCAATCGTAAGTAAGAGTATTTATGCAATTCAACCTTCTCTTCTTATCAGTCACACGTAGGGAATGCAATCTCGATCTCGCGAGATCCCGATATTGAGAGATCTCGCCTCATTTTTCGAGATCAATCACGAAGCATAAAATGACGAGATCTCGGCGGAGATTGACGAGATCGAACGGCAGTAGTCAGCGACGCGTGTTCTCTGCGCGCGAGCGAGTCGCTGCTCGCTGACTGGCGAAGGAAAGTGTTGCCGTTTATCCGACAGCACTCTAAGTACTATTTGTTTTTTAGGAAGCTATTTTCAATATTGATTTTAATTTGGTTAGGAGTGATCACTCGTAAACAGTCCTAGTTTAGGAGTGATTTTTGAAATAGCAATTTTTGTAAATTTTTGTTTTCACTATCATTATTTTTGTTAAAATACTACTACTTTCTTTATAAAAGATTTTACGGATCTGAATTTTTGTCTTCATTAACATAACATAAAACATAAAGACTTTCAATAATTCATGTTGTATCTTACTCGCATCATAATCACAACTACTAAGCAGTTTCAATTTTGTTTCAGTTATCTAATTAAAACAATACTTTTCGAAATCCATTCGAGACCTCTCGCCGAGATCGAATTTCTGATCCCTCGAGATCTCGACTTAGCGATCTCGTCTCGAGATTGCATTCCCTAGTCACACGTATCCATACTAGGTAATTATTATAAATTCGAAAGTAACTCTGTCCGTCTGTTACCTTTTCACGACTACGGGCGGGGGCCAGTCTCAACGAATGAATGATGGGGAAACCATATGCGCAACACATATTATAGTCCACAAGTGCGTGCACAGGCACAGGTGTGAGTGCACCTCGTCGGTTTAGTGTTCAACCATTCATATATATAGTGTTTTTGAGTGGAGACCGCGACTCGGCAAACGTAGTGTAGGACGCCCTCCGACCAGGTGGGATGACGATTCGCGAAAGACTGCTGGTAGATGTTGGATGCGGTAAGCTGAAGACAGGGCGCTATGGCGCTCATTAGGGGAGGCCTATGTCATAATGAGGAGTTCGAATCCCGGGTCTGAATATTGTTATTGGGGTTTTTCTAGCAAAGCAATAGACAAGAGCTGTGACACATGAAATCTTACTTTATTTTTCAGAAATCTATGCCAACTCAACTTATGCCCGTAGGAGCATACTACATAGTCATAGAGAGTTTGCTCATGATAATTTTTGCACCTGTAGCTGTAGAAAAAAATATCATACAAGTTGAAAAGATAAAAATTGTATTACACAATAAACTTTTGGAGACCATTGGTGAGTATTTATTTTTCACTTCTTTTACTTGAAAAGTGGCCGATTATTCTGATTTTTCGAGGTTTTTAAGGATAAAGTCAGCAAAGTGCGAGTCAGCCTCGCGCACCGAAGGGAATGGCGGTGAGTGAAATGTGAGGTGGTTCCTTTTTAGGGTTTCGCGATCGCTTTCAAAACCATCTGTGTCTCGCTCTGTCCAGTAACTACCACAGTTATTAACTTGAAATTTAAAATAATAACACATTTCAGGCGACTGTACAGCACAGATTTAAAGAAAAAAATTAAATTAAATGTTAATTAAAACGAGAATTTTCAGTACTACAAATTGGTTCTGTTCCTTTTTCTCAGATTACATCAAACAGCAGGACATCATCCGGTTCATAGAATACGTGGAGGCGCATGATCTCCGTTTCCGCGTGTACAAAGTGGTCCCACTGGACGCCAGCCTCCCCGGAAGAGTGGTCAGCTTCTGCGCTACCTATCTCATCGTCATCGTACAGTTCATTTACAAATAAAACTGATGGTATCGAAGTTTGAAGAGGATAATTATACGAAATTTTGCTAGGTTCGTTTGTCTGTTGTGAACTCCTCAGGCTCGTACATTTTGTAGGTATGTTAATTACGCGTGTGACAGATTGATTTCAGTAATAATCAACTGACCTAGCGAAAATGGGTTGAACTTTTACGAATATACGATAGCTTTTTCATGCTCAATTTAGTGTTTGCAAAATGTAGCAGATAGCACTTTTAATATTCAGTAGAAACTGTGTTTGATGTAGTGTTTGCCTGGCAATTAATAAAACTAATTTATAATAAACATGAAGCAGACTAGATTAATAAATATTTATTTGAATGTAGACAAAGTTTTGTATAAATATAATTTCCTTAAATGTAAGCTTTGTCCTATTACAGTTTTATTGACATTCGACTCGTTGTTTGTTTAGCAATTATATAAATTAATACGATGTAACAATTCATGAAGCAATAAGGTACTACACAATAAATCGTTATTGGAATTATTGTGTACTGTTATTAATGTTATTATATAAGGATGTATTTAAACATAAGTTGGAATATTAGAAATTATTTGCTTCATCAGCTTAATCCTAGATATAAGTATAATAACCTCAGGCATACAATTTAGCCATTTCTGTGTATGACAAGAGTCTTATAATAAGTTTGAACAATAATTACTCCGTTTTTTGTGTGTGTGTGTGTGTGTGTAACATTTGTTTTGAGAAGGGTTAGATTAAGAATATAAATGGGTCTTGATTCTGATTGGTTGTTGTGATTCGAAAAATAAGACCATATTTGGAGAGAACGGATGGCGGATAGGCCTTGATGGCATACTATAAAAGGGTGAACTTATGCTTAAAGGGGATCAGTTCTGCGACTGCGACTCCGGTGATAAGTCAAGTCCTCTTATATTTACGTGCTATACATACCCTATGTACGTAAGTCTTTTAATTTTAGTACAGTAAGTAAGTCCTTTTAATTAGGTTTTACTAGTAATTTAATTTCAAAGTGAAAACCAAGTCATAGTATTACAAATGCGTGTGTGGTTACCTGAACCGTGCGGCCGTGGTATGTACCCACCTACCCTACTTATTTCTTGCTGTTGTTTGTACTTTCTTGTGATTTATCATAATTATCATCGTTCCCGTAAATGTTTAGCTTGGGGAAGATGATGTGTGGATAGCATTATTTATTTAGGTATTATGTATTATTAATTACTAAGCTTCAGCTGAGGTAAGGCATGGTATAGGCACGTAGGTACCTATAATGTTCATTTCTTAGTACTAACTATGAGAATTTTGCCCTGTATTGACGTTGTGCTTTTGTGATACAATACAGCCAAGGTACTTAAACATCTACGTTTGTGTTTCCTTATTTTCACCCAACTTAGGTACCTACCCTCATTTAAGACAGCAGTAAGTAGGAAGCCGCAGTACATAGGTAGGTACTCTTAAACTTTAGGACTGTGGGATATGATTGTCCTACTTAGTTACAGAAACTTCTCTACTTATCACGTCAGTGAATGACTAATGAGTAACTGATGACTACAGCAGTATTTTGACGACCTCTGTGGCGCGATGGGTGAAGGTCTGCCTGCGACGCAGGAGGTTGCGGGTTCGATTTCCGCCTCGGGACAAATGTTTATACGATCGAAGATAGCTTGTGTTATGGGTACTAGAGAACTGATACACGTAATACAATACATAGATAGATATTTTTTATTATACGTATAAAACGACCAGAACACCCTGAACAAATGTCTGCAGTTCGTACACACATTTGACCCGAGGCGGGAATCGAACCCACAGAATAAAAGAAGGCTAATTCGTAGGTATGCAAAATGTAAAATGTTAGCTCGAACCATTCAGTAGTATACACGTGTCTATAGAAAAATATCAACCTTGTGTGAATTATAGCTTTTTCATTACCTATTCAAAATTACAGCTTTGTAAAAATATTCCATATTATGTTTGTAGGAAGGCACCCATTTGATGAATTGAAAGATACAAACATAATACGCACCTACCCGTTAGTTGCTTACTACATTTTGTACTATCACCTCGGTACCACCGGTTTTTTTCGCCTGGGGGTAGTCGCAACGTAAACATTCGAAAATTTTACTCTCTGTTTTTAATTTCCTTTAAAATAAGTTTAACTAGTAATTTTTATCTATTACATGCATTAAATTAAAGCTTAGTTTACAATACCTGCCTGCAAGTGTTTTCAAAAATCACACACATCTAAGGAGTACTTTTTGTCACATCACAATGTCGCAGAAATCTTTGGAGGTTATGGCCAACTCCATGAAGCAAATGGAATCCTTGTTTATGAAGCAGATGGAAGATTTCAGCACCAGAATCGAGCAAAGCTGTACACCTAACAAGGCCACCACAGCTAGCCTTGCCACTGAGCTTGCTACGTTCAGGACCTTCATCATGGGAGCTTTGAAAATCCTCCAAGATCAGTTTCAGGCTCTTAGCCGTGAAGTTGACAGCCTTGAAATGAGGAGCAGGCGCAAGATGTTATTGCTGCAT
Source organism: Eupithecia exiguata (assembly GCA_947086465.1). NCBI lineage: Eukaryota > Metazoa > Arthropoda > Insecta > Lepidoptera > Geometridae > Eupithecia > Eupithecia exiguata. The sequence continues at coordinate 6,478,238 of OX352246.1, forward strand.
GGTGTTCCAGAGGTCAAGGGTGAGAAAACTAGTGACTTAATTGTGCAAACAGTTGTTCAAAAGCTAAAAGTAGCTGGTTTCACAAACACTGCCATCAGTCGGTGTCACAGGATGGGCCGCCCTAGCTCTGCTGATCATCCAAGACCCATTCTACTTAAGCTGCGCGAGTCAGAGGTCAAACATGAAGTATGGTTTGCTAAAACCGAGCTAAAAGGCACTGGCATCACTTTGTCTGAATTTCTAACAAGGGCCCGGCACGAAACTTTTATGGCCGCTAGACAACGATTCGGCGTGGCGAAATGCTGGACACAGGACGGCATTATAGTCATTCTAGGCTCTGATGGTATCCGCCACCGAATAAGTCATCAACAGGACCTCGACAGAATTATTAGCCAGCTCGAGGAGCTCAAGCCGGCCTCGGTTGCCGTCAAGGAACCCGCGGCCGCGGCGGCGTCTGGTGTGGCCCAGAAGATACGTCGTGCCGCAGCGACGGCCAAAAAGTGATCCGCCCCGCCTTATTGCTAGATGTTTAAACGTAGTTTTCTCTTGTAGTTAAGCTTTAACCGAAAACCCGCTGCATTTCTTGCCAAAATTATTGTTTTGTTTCGACTTGATTGATATGACAGACTGATGACTTGACATGTCTCACTTCAACTTCTTATTTTTTACTCGCTTGTTGTCAACTTGTTGTAGAATCATTCAAATCCTACCTTTTGTTAAGCTTAAATACAGCAGCGCGTTTTTTACTCTATGCTATTAGTAATTCGTGTCAATCTTTACTCTTATTTTTATAGTGCCGTTTTGTAAGTACTCAACTCCTCCGGCAGGTGGAGTAAATTAAGTGGTTTTGTTTGAAACTAAAATCTTAGGTAAAAATTGTGTAGATTAATTAGTTTATTTTTTATTTTTGTTCAAAGTATTTTAAATAAGTAAAGTACCTACAGATAGATAATTTTTTAGCTGATAAATAATGCTACATAACATCTTTGGTGACACTAGTGACGGTGATGATGAATTTGAATCCTTCTCTTCCTCTTCTAATTCTAATGATGATAGCTTCGTCAGTATTCCTTCACTCTCCGAAAATCTTGCCTCTCAGTTTTCTGATGTACCTAGAAACTTCAATGTCGTTCACATCAATGCACAAAGTGTCCCGGACCATTTCCCTCATATGCTGGCGTCTTTTGACCATAAATCTATCCATGCCATTCTTATTTCCGAATCGTTTCTCAAGCCTTGTCTACCTTCTATTTCTTTCTCTCTCCCTGGTTTTCGCCTTATCCGTAACGACCGTGTTGGCGCGCGCTGTGGTGGGGTAGCCATTTACTTACGGTCACACATTCCCTTTTCTATTATAAGCATGTCGGCCCAACCGCCACCGCCCAATGCAGGTGAACATCTTTTTGTCGAGGTCACTCTCTGTCACACAAAAATCTTACTCGGGGTTTTCTATTGTCCCTCCCTTCGGATCAACTATTTTTCCTCTTTTGAAAAACTTTTGGAGGACCTTGTACCAAACTATAGTCAAACCATTATCATGGGTGACTTCAACACCTGCCTACTTAAAAGAGATTATCGCACCTTAGCTATTGAGAGTATTGTGAGGTCCTGTAATCTACATATCCTCCCTCTCGGAGCCACCCACCATTTCCCAAACTGCGCCCCTTCTTTACTAGATTTAATTATAGTTTCTTCTCCTTTTTTCGCTGTAAGGCATGGCCAATTTTCCGCTGATAACTTTTCTTACCATGACTTAATTTTCGTATCTTATAAAATCCGCCCCCCTAAGTCTAAACCTAAAATCATTCGGCAGCGAAATTTTGGTAGCATAGACAACCAGAAACTCCTAGCCGATGCTCGTGATCTAGATTGGTTGCCTGTCTATGATGCTGATTCTCTGGACGATAAGGTCGCCACATTTAGTGCAATAATCACTGATCTTTATGACAAGCATGCACCGTTTCACCCTATCAAATTGAAACATCTCCCAGCACCTTGGCTATCAGATGATATTAAACTGCTCATGCATAAAAAGTCGTGTTCAAAAACTAGGTACAAAATTAATCCAAGCGAAACAAATAAGGCCGCCTATTTACAATATCGTAATCGCTGCAATAGAAAATGCAGGGATGCGCAGCGTCATTATATTCACGAAGCCGTTTCAGAGGAAGATCCTGCCAAGGTCTGGAAATTCCTTAGAACGCTAGGAGTCGGAAAGGCTAAGGAGGACACAATCCCCGACAATTTAGATATAAACTCTCTAAACCTTCACTTTTCACCTGCTCCATCCATTACTGACACTGACAAAATTAATACTATCAGAAACATTTCTTCTACTCCAACCCCTAACCAGGCTCAATTTTCTTTCGACCCAGTCACCCCCGAAGATGTTAGGAAGAGCATTCTTTCCATTTCCTCCAAAGCTGTTGGGACTGATGGCATCAGCCTTAATATGCTTATCCCCATACTTAACCTCATCCTCCCAATCCTCTGTCATATCCTTAATCATTCATTAGAGTACGGGATCTTTCCTTCGTGTTGGAAGGATGCCCAACTGATCCCTTTACCTAAGAAACCTAATCCCAAATCCTTTTCGGAATACCGTCCCATCTCTATACTCCCTTTTCTGTCAAAAGTTCTCGAACGGCTCGTTCACAACCAACTTAACTCTTTTCTCTCTTTGCAAAACACTCTCAATCCCTTACAATCCGGTTTTCGTAAAGGCCACAGTACTGTGACTGCTCTGGTCAAAATTACTGATGACATACGTCTGGGCATGGATAACCGGCAACTTACTGTTTTAACGTTACTGGATTTTAGCAATGCCTTTAACACAGTAGACTTTGACATACTTCTTGCATTCCTCCGCTCTCTTAACATCTCTCAGGGGGTGGTTGACTGGTTTTTCAGTTTCTTGCATGGCCGCCGGCAGCGTGTCCGCCTTGGCGAGTCTGTCTCGTCTTGGTGTGATACCTCTGTCGGTGTTCCACAAGGTAGTGTTCTTTCTCCTCTTCTCTTTGCTATATATATTAACTCTATCTCCGAAAATCTAGCTTCTTCCTATCACCTTTATGCGGACGATCTACAGATCTACTCACAGGCGCAGCTGGACCGTATCAGCGATGCAGTTGATATCGCAAACTCGGACCTACGCCGTATCGCTCAGTGGAGTCGAGCTCATGGTTTAAGAATCAACCCCACCAAAACACAAACTATAATCATTGGTAGTTCGAAACTAATAGATAGATTGGACTGGAAAGCGGTACCTCACGTTATATTCGATGGAATACCTATTCCCTACAGTGTGACCGTCAGGAATCTAGGGGTGACGTTCGACCGCAAACTCTCATGGTGTCCTCAGCTTGAAGTCACCTGTAAGAAGCTATATGCTTCAGCAGGTTCTCTGAGGAAGTTGCGGTACATTCTGCCGACCGCTACCAAAATTGCACTCGCACAATCCCTTCTTCTTCCCGTTCTAGACTATGCAGACGCTTGCTACTTAGATCTCGTTGAGGATCAGCTAGATAAACTTGAGCGCCTTCAAAATTTTTGCATTCGGTTCATATTTGGTTTACGCAAATACGACCATGTCTCCCCTTTTCGCACCATGCTCAAGTGGCTCCCTATTCGACTTCGCCGGGACATGCATGTACTTTCTCTTCTCTATTCTATTCTCTTTAATCCCTTTTCTCCTCCGTACCTTAAAGAAAGGTTTGTTTTCCTTCACTCTGCTAGCTCCCACAATCTTAGGTCATCAGATAACTTACTACTCAAATTTCCCACCCATTCCCAAACCTTCTATGGCAACTCCTTTAGCGTTCAGGCTGTGCGGCTCTGGAACAAGCTGCCTGTTGATGTCAGACTTGCGCCTTCCATCTACTCCTTCAAATCTAAACTGAAGTCCCATTTCCTTTCTTCAGGTAACTAAATGTTTCCTTCAGTCTTCCCTCCTTACTCAGATTATGTAACTTTAGATGTGACGTTAGCTTCATTAGTGATGAGATGACATTTTCTCATTATATCTATCTGTGGTACCTATTGTATGCTATTTGTGGATAAGTTCTAGGCTAGTTTCTAGTATAGTTGTATTATGTTTGTAAATGTATCTTTTTGTTTTTTTTTTTGTTTGTTTGATAATTTTTCGCTAACTGTATTTTTTGAATGTGCTCTACCAACTACATATTTGTCTTATATCTTTTTCTCCGAACCTAGGTTGCCTGGAAGAAATCGCTTTCAGCGATAAGGCCGCCTATTGCACTGGGTATCATAATTTAGATATAAGGATTATTTAAGTTATTATTTTTAAGTGCAATAAAGAATTCATTCATTCATTCATTCATACCACCCAAGATATTTTATGTCAACAAAGACATTTAGAATGAAAAATTAACAATAACACAAAAACCAGGCAACATCAAGGCTTATGACTAGAAACATGATAATAACTCAACAACGCATTATTGCATCATTAAAACGAAAAAAACATCGAGTTTAGAACGGACCGTATTCGAATCAAAAGTGAAAGATATCTATAACCAAAAACTGTTGCGGGTGATGGCTTTTTCCTACCTAATAAATTATCTTATTTGGAGAGAATCATATGATTGCCGAGATCAAATTGCAACCTAATAGTTTGGGAGTTGAGAACAATAAAATCAGAAGTCAGAAATTATTAACTTTATTTCTATAGGCTTAAAAAATAAGCACATGGATAGAAAAGCCCAATTTCATACCATAAATTACTATCAAATAAGAAATAAAATTTTACTATAAAAACTATCGTAGTTTGACGAATTTATTACGGTTGTAAGCGGGTTAGCTACGAACCTTATTTGTGTTGGAAGAACACCAACGTTTCATCCCTTAACGAGGGACTTCTTCAGGGTGAGTGCGGTTCTAGGCGCGCGCGTTCGTGGTTCGGAGGGACGCGGAACTAATAAGGAAGTAGTAACATTCTGAAAAAATAGACAACTAATAATAATATATATAATATAATTTAAACTTGACCTTCAACAATATCAATGCTAAGATGATATGATGACAAGATGACAAGCTAGGATGTAGAAGAAAGTGCTACAATATAAAACAGCTTTCCATATGAGAGAATTTCATAATGAGAGATGTTTTGTGCTTAGATACAGGTCGAAGACTAGCCACTAGTTAATTATCTAAATAATACTTAGCTTTTAGCTCCGTCTGGGTAGGCTGCCGATACAAAAGTGGATGTACTGCCTTTTTGGATCGTATTTATACACTACGATATCGATATCGTAAACAGCTTTACCTAAACGTTGCTCACAGTGCCACCACAGATTTGGCGGCAAAAGTCGTTACATCAATTTATTTGGTTTCTTATTAGGTACTAAACATATTTTCACACATACCCACAATTGTCACCATTATTCTATTACGAGCTTCTGCGATTGTAATGTCAATAATAATTTGTTATACAAGAGTGCAAAGTTGCTTTTTAACGGCGTGCTCAAATTTGATGACCGAGCAAGCGAAGGATTCTAAAATTGATTCTAAAATTAGAATCCTGAACGTTAGCGAGGGAATCAAAAGAGCACGAGGTGAAAAATCTTTGCACTCGAGTGCAACACGTAACTTTTATCCCACCTCAGCGAGGAAAGAGTATTTTTTGATTTTAGAACAACGTGCACACGATGTTCTAAATTCAATTTCCTTTATCCTCTAGCGGATAAAAACGGCTTTTACACTCAGATATCGAAAGTACACTTTCCGAGATAGGGGGATGAAAAAAATATTTCCTACTAACTTTTATTTGGAGTTGTAACCCGTTTGTTTACAAAAAATATCTGGAATTCTTGAACCGAGTATAGGCACCATTACTATCTAGCAAGGTCGTATTGATAAGATATAAAGATACCAATGTCCGAGCAGTAGAATAATACAAAACAACCTTACCTTCATTCCCGTCCACATGTTCTTCAGTTTAACTTCAATTTCAGACCCGTTCACTTTAACAATAAACAATAGAGATTCCAGCACCTACAGTAAACATGTTCTTTAAAAAAAAACAGAAATCCAAATATCACAAGATCATGCACATTTATTTCAAATTATTGAGGATATTTTTTCTTTGTGACTATGGGTTTTGCGAACTGAAATCTTCCAAGCTGAACAACATGTGTAAAGCAATCACAGTTCTTCAGGTTATCGGCTTCTGCTTCGTGAGCGTCGTCGTCAGGAACTTCGATGAAAATCAAACTCATGATATATTGGGGATAATGTTTTACATTATCGTTTTTGACTTCTTTTTGACTGTCTTAGTTTTACTTGTGATAAATCCGAACAAGAGTTTCTGTAACCTCTTGTGTAATTTAGAGTCAATTGATAAACGACTTCAAGTTCACACAGAATCTTATAATTCTGAACTGTACATATTGGTATCAAACTTTTTTCCAATTGGACTTAAAATGGCATTCTTTCTTTCCATTAGCATAATCCACAGTAAATTCTTATTATTTACTATTCTCAATATGATGACGACATGTATAGATTTACTAACCATAAATTATTCGGTTGCCTTTTATTTATTGTGCTTTCGGTTAAAAAAGCTTTTGTTGGTTTTCAAAACTCCGAGCAATAATTTAAATTTTTCATCGCTACAATTAACATACAAGATGATAGTAGAGTTAACCGAAAAGTTTAGAAATGGGCATGACCCTTTGGTAAGTTTCAAGGAACTCGCATATCTATTATTAATTATGATTAACTTTAGATGAAATTATATTAATTTAACTACCTTTATTTCCAGGTTATCATTTCACTGTTCCACTACGTAATAATTTGTATGTTTTACATATTGTCGGCTGTGCAATTTATCGTTGAAAGTAAACAGAAGGATGTAGACGTAAGTAATGATATCGACATATGTTTCTGGCGACGAAAAAACGGAGGAGGTTATCAAGTCGACGCGTAGGTATATATATAATTTTTGTTTATGTTAGACCCCGCATAACTTTTTACAGAGTAGTCCGATTTTGATAATTCTTTTTTTATAGGACCAGAATTGGTCCCATATAAATTTGGAAAAAAAACCGACCCTAAGGGTAGGAAAACAGGGGATGATTTATTATTCACTCGCTGATTGTAATGTACGACCACGCATAACTTTTTACAGAGTAGTCAGATTTTCATAATTCTTTTTTTATTGGATAGGGTATACCTCAAAGTTGGTTCCATACAAATTAGGAAAAAAATCCTACGCGAAGGGTATGATAATAGGGGTGATTTGATTCACTCACAGAGTTTATTGCTGAGTTGTGTATTACAATAAAAACCTCATCACGAATGAGCTCTAGACCTGTCAGTCTCTTGTGTGTAGACCTCTCAGTCTCTGCATTTCTGTTAAAGCTCGTTCATCATGAGGTTTGTGTAATACCTTATTTGGCGCTAGATCAGATAAAACAATACCCTTATTATGTGTTTTACACTACTCAGTGCCACTAAGCCCTTTGTCAAACACTTTCTTTCCGAGGTCGATTACAGCTTTATCATGGGTACCGTACCTTGTAATTCGTGTACCGTGACGGCCCAGCACAAAATTATCGGAAACATCCTGCGCTCGATGTTGCCATAACCCTTCGTACCTTGAAAAGTTGCAACCACTGAGGTATGGCGACACAATCATCGCTATTTTTTATTAGATTATAGCCACAAAAAATTATAAAAACAATAGTTTTTAACAAAAAAATTAAACCGCCGAATAAACTGAAAAGCAAACAATAATAAACCTAGTTAGCTAATTTGTTTTATATTAATTTTTTGATGTATTTTTTAAAATTTAAGGTAATTTAGTGATTTTTGTTCGTTGATTGTTTGGCGCCGACCTTCGATCAAAAATAAGTAGTTCGCGGCCGGCGAAGCCGGAAATTTTTGATCGAAGGCGCCGACTCAAAATTATTTAGGTATACAATTATTAGGGATTACTCACAGACTTTAGTAGGATTACTTTGGGTACAAAATAAATTTTAAGAACTTAGTTATTAAGGTTAATTAAAAAAGGTTGAGTATTTTTTGCTTTTCAGTTTTTTCGACGGTTTAATTTTTCCTAAATACTTTTTATTTATAACGCATTAATTACGGAGACGTTAACGGTGCAAGCGCACTACGCGTCAGCGGAACTGCGCGGCCGCAGCACTGCCCGTCAAATTAGAACAAATGACGAAAGAGGCCGTGCGGCTTATTTGGTGATTTTGTTCTAATTTGACATAAAGTGCCGCGGCCGCGCAGTTCCGTCGTCGCGTAGTGCGTTTCCAGCATAAGGCTTAGGCTATCAAATATGACATTTGAAATGAAATTATAGTAGGTAATTTGCTTTTTTTATCCCACTTCGTTAGTGCTAACACGGAAAACATGATGTCTACTGACCTGACCATAACTAAACACATTACTGATATAATTATATTGTACCACCTGCCTTTCCACCTTCTTATAAATTTTCTTGTAATTACTAACTATGTGGTGGTCTATCGTGTCAGGTATGCACTAGGTAAGAACAATACATATAAATTATTTTGATTTTCAGATATTTCTACTTGTGCCAAAGGGGGCGTACATCGTAGTCACAGAAAATTTGCTGTTAATAATATTCTTATCAGTAGCTGCGGAAAAAGTTCTCATAGAAGTAGAAAATATAAAATACTCATTACAAACTAAGCTGATGGAGATCGATGGTTAGCATTATTTAGTGATTTCGAGCATTATTTAGTGATTACGAGGATTCTTTACCGACTAATAACAAAGAAAACTACAATCAAATAATTAAAATTCATATTTACAATTTAAACAATTGAGCTACCTGCAGACTGTTGCAAACAATCTACAGGTAGCTCAACTGATCCATATCAATACCAGTCGGAAGCGTGCCCCAAACGCTAGCGGCATTGCCCCGCTGTATGACAATGGTAATACGCTGCGCCAGATACTAACCAGCTCTCGGGTCACGCGTCGCTTCGACCAGACGCTCAGATAATTTTTTGACCGACTATTGCTCATTAATAATTATCTATTTCTCAGATGCCATCAAGGAGCAGGAGATCATCCGGTTTATAGAATACGTGGAGGCGCATGATCTCCGTTTGCGCGTGTACCAAGTGGTCCCTCTGGACGCCAGCCTCCTGGGAAGAGTGGTCAGCTTCTGCGCCACATATGTCATCGTCATCGTACAGTTCATCTTAAAATAAAACTTCTTTGCAAATTTTGGTGTTCGAATACCATTTATGAGATTTTGATGTGTTACCAAGACCGTGAAGTCACTAGCGCGTGCGTTTTTCTGCTATTGATGTTTTTGTGAGCAGCGTTGTAGGTACACGTTAAGAAACGGAAATAACTATTCAAGATTGTTTAATTTAATTAACTTTTAAATTTTGTTTAACAGTGTTTTTAATAAATAGAGCACAAAAATATAAAATGCTTTACCACCACTTTTAGGGAGTTTTCAGATTAATTAATAAGTAGGTAAAGGGTAGGTAGTAAAGGGTAGGCATCAATTTGTTTGTTCTGGTGATAGTCAGTGTTTATGTATAAAATTTGACTTGTCTAAGGCTCGTATTATGAAAGCATGCTCAGTCATCGAGCTCTGCTTGAGTGATGCTTATGTCTAGTTTTGAGTGAATACTAATTTTCAAACAATGCTTGGGAGCTCATGTCAAAATCTACACTCACTCAAGTAGCCGTCAAGAGCGGATTTCCTCCGTCCACGCCTTCGAGTAACTGCTTAGACATATTATTGAACGGTTACCAAGCATTACTTGAGTAATTAACGCTTGAGTAGAGATCACGTAATGACTGCTTAAGTAATGCTTGGGGAAACTTTCATAATACGGGCCTAAGTGCTTATTTTGTAAGCTTAAAGAAATAAAGTTATTGAATTTTGAGTACTGAGTATTTAATGGCACAAAACTATCACATCTTTAAGCACGTTGCACATTAAAAAGTGGGTTAGAGCACCCCTGGGTAAAACTACGGGGAACAAGGTCTCGCTAGTTTTTATTAATGACTCAACTTTCGTCCAAAGCGCGAACGAGATAAGGAATTTACAACGAAACGAATTCTCGTTTAAATATTATATCGATTCCTGTTGCTGGTGCTCGAACTTTTGTTTACGGGTTGCATATCGCTCCAACTTTCAAGCAGGTTAAGTTACTTTACCTATCTACATTTTAAAAAGGTGACCTATTAGTAATCGATTATTTAAAATTGGGTGCCACACACTCAAAATTTGTAGCGTAGAAAGTTGATTTAAAATAAACAGACACGTGTTTCAGGTTTTTCTTTTGTTTTTTTTTTATATTCACACCCTAAAGATGTAGACTCAAAGTTAAGCCAATCACTGACTTATCAAGAAATCTCAGGAACTAGAAAAGCTCCGAGGCTGTTGCGTGAAAATTTAGTTTAGGACGTAAGCGCCTGCTAAAAACAGTTTTTTTTAGAAATTCACATTCTTCGGTTATTATTTACCTACCTAATTAAATTTCTATCTGTGGCTTCAACTGCGTGGAACTCGGGAAATAATATTAGGATATAGTGTTAGAGAGGTAGTTACTATTCACTTAGATATATAAACGGAATGTTTGTAAAACGTTCCAAAGATTATTTATAAAAGAGATAAGAAAACTGAATGAGATATCAAGAAATCTCTGAAACTACAAGAGCTGCGAAGCTGAAATTTTGCATGGAGTTTTTTTAGGACGTAGGCAAAAAATGGATTTGAGGAAATTCAGATTGGGGGATTTATAGGTTTTCTCATAACATCTATAAAATCGTAAAGGATTGGTTCTAAAACTTTGGCTTTGATAGTTTACACGGAAACCAACATTACTTATGGTATTACTAAAGTCCAAGCGAATGAAATCGCGGGTGGATCAGCTTGTTCTTTATAATAAGCTACTTGACAAACTTAACAACTTTTACAAAATTTAAAATTAGTTTTTATAACTAATACGACTAGCCTTGAAGAAATAATAATTACAATTTGCATTATTTTTATCAGACAATACGTTAGAATTATTTCCCAGTCAAGTAGCCTATTAATACCATGGATCCAATTTCATTAGTAATATTATGTATGTATGATATTAACAATTTCTAAAAATAGTTGAAACAGTTAACTGAAATGTGAACCGGCCTTACACTGGGACAACGGTGGCTGAAATTATAATAATTAAAGTAAGTAATTATGTTCTAAGCAGAAGTAAAATAAAAAACCTTTCTAAAATGGTCTAAGGAAATAAGATAAAATGTCACGAGTATCATGTAAGACCTCGACAACTCCGAAATATACGCAACCACTTATCTCCGACGGCTTATGTTCATTTCCAGGGATCGATGGCCTGGGCCGGAACCAGGACTGGCCAGAATGTGGCCTGATGACCCTTCTGCTGGTGGCCACTTGTAGATGCTAAAAGTATATAGTGTACACATGCAATGGCGGTCGCGGTGTAACACGCACGCGCGGTGCACGCGCCCCTCCAACTTAGCTCGTGCATGTCGTTAGAGCCGACTAAGGGAAGCTACCAGAGGAAGTGCAACAGTTTCCTTCCTCGTTCGTTGAACATATGTTGATTATGACAAAACCCCCTAGAATGTTCAGCAACGGACGAATGTGTGGACGATGAGGATAGCTTAGAGTAAATAAAGCTTTTTAACAAAACAAACACTTAAATCTAAATCAGTTTATGCGTTTGAGAGCAGCGATAGATTGACACATGTCCTCACTGCCCAATACCAACCGTTCAGCGTACAGCTGCGCCCCTGGACTACGATCTTAACCGTGGGCACGCAATGTGTTATGTGTATACTAAACTAAGCATCATAAAATTGTTGCGTTGGGCGTTAAGAAGGGGAGCAAAGGGGCATCCTTGCATCGTCCATTGTATTCCGTACATGTCGCTTGCACGTGACCTATACCACAAATAACGACATTAGGACTTCGATCAAATTGGACTTGAACCGCAGAATGCTCGGAACTCGCGCTATTTCTTTTTGTAGCTGATTGTACCTGGAGGTACAATTTGTACAGTATGGTACCCAATCAGGAATACGCCATAAAGTTATTTGATAAGAAAACATAAAGCTTAGGTAAAACTTAAAATACAAAAAATTACTGAATTGGGCCGAGAACGCATAGACTTAGGGTAGAAAACGTCTTCATTGACATCTAATTACTACCAATTATTAAATAATAATTGGATTTTAGTCGAAAATAAGGTAAAGGTATGTACCTACTATGCCTAAGAATTATTCATAATCTATATTCACTAACAAAAGTAAAAACTACGTGAAATTTTATAAATGATTACATGCGGACCTTCTATCTCACTAATATGTAATCTCACTAATATTATAAACGTGAAAGTTTAGATGGATGGATGGATGGATGTTTGTTCCTTTATCACGCCAGAACGGCTGAACGGATCACGGCACAGAGATAGATTATAGTCTGGAATAGGACATAGGCTACTTTTTATCCCGGAATTTCCACGGGAACGGGAACTACGCGGGTGAAACCGCGAGGCGCTGCTAGTATATTATAATAACACATGTCATACAAAACATACATTACAATCGCTTACACGTTTACAAAAGCACAATAATAATAAAATACATTTGTGAATTAAAAATAATAATCATGATGTATAAATTAAAATAAAATTGGTACATAAATGATGAAAAAATACAAACTTATGATAAAACAATGTCAGCATTCATAAAATCATCTATATGTAGATTAGTAACACAGGGGTAATAATATTTCTTTTAATTCAAATCTTAATAAATTTAAATTTTTTATAGTTTTCAAGTCAGTAGCTAAAGATTAAGAGAAGATTTTTACCCTAAAGTCCACGCGAATGAAATCGCGACGGGGTAAACTAATATATAAATAAAATAAATAATGTTCGACAATTCACACATCATCATCTAGCCCCAATCTAAAATCTAAATCAATACAATACAATAACATTACCTACTAGTCTTTTACGTCCGTCATAAGACAGCTGCCGCTACTTCAGGCTACACTCCACCATTATAAGATTGGTTTGTTGGGTTAGCAAAATAACCGTTACACTCTTATCTTCAGAGTGAGGATCAGAGTGTTCACTATATTGAGCAGATGTGTTTGAATGATACAGTTGGTTCGCCATTTTCATTTTCAGCTAACCTTTCGAACGAACGCTGCGCCGCCAATTATTAGCAAAGAAGTAAAAGGTCACGTTTTCGTTTTCATTAATATCTGAGTTTTCTAGCAGTACCTACCTATTTTTAGTTTACACCTATTTAAGGTTTTTAATATGGCCACATTCATATTTTGACATGAATATTTACTGTAGATTATTATTAATTAAGTACTTATTTGTAATTTTGTAAGATATTACTTTCAAGGTAACCAGTAGGTATCATATTTGAAAAAGTACTAGGCAAGCAGAAGTTCATTGGAGGTGTACGAAGTAATTTTTTGTGTGAATCTATGATCGATTCCTGGAAACTCAAACCTTCTTTGACGTACAAGAGAAGTAATTTTGTACGTCCATGGACCAAGTGAACTTTGTCAACTTGATTTTTCCGGTTTGTTTTTCTAGCAATCGACATTCAAAAGTTCTATTTATTTGAAAGTTATCGTTTTAGGCAAATCGTAAACCACTCATCTGAAAGTGTTTACACTTTATCTGCAACAGTACCAGAGTAGTAGGTAGATACTAATGAGAATCTACCTATCATACCCGTGCCTGGGAAAATCTCATTTATTTCGGGTATTTAAACAAAACAATTTGCTTATTCCTCGCTTATGACGTCAGTCGACATAGAACCGCAAGCTCTGGCACCTAGGTACTACGAGTGGGAACTCTTTCGAGAGAAGCAGAGTATGAGATTACCTTTGTAAAATCCACTTTGATTAGTCGTAGATGCAAATGGTTTTCTATAGTTTTTCTATGGATTTGATTTTATGAAGAAGAGTACATGCGAAACAGCAATACAATGCAAAAATGTTTAAATTTCAAGGAATGCCTTTCAAATATATTACGAACTCGATAGAGATTCGATGTTATTTTTGTTTTATCCTAGACAAGACCTTGTCTTGCGTGTTCATGCTAAGCCTTCCGTCTATTGAGGTGGAAAATATTAAATATCATGTTTCAAAGGTAGGGGCCACACATTGGGCTTTTTATTAGGCGCACTAGGAATGCAGAGTTGTTCTGTATTAGTTTAGCTCCATTGTATTCATCCTGGTTCATGCGGCTGGCCACAGTGCGTAGAAGGACAGCTGGGTTGGTGATTTATTATTCATCATTCTACTAAATGCTAGAAGAATAATTATTATATGTTTTTTAATACCTACTCAGGCGATTGAAGAGGTTCAAATCGAACACCAAAAACAAACATAGTTGCAATCTCGTTTTTGGAATTTGGCACCGGGAACTTAAAAACCTTTTTTTCTGTAATAATTCCTTGTTAAATAAAATAAATTTGCTTAGTTTTTTTTTAAGTTAATGAACTTTGGTTATGAATAATATTTTTTCTTGCAGACATGTTCTTGAAAGGAGACCGTGGTCTCCATTCAAAACAAACTCGACAAACGTAGTGTAGGACACCCCCCAACCAGGTGGGATGACGATTTGGATGGATGCGTCAAACTGAAGACAGAGTGCTATGGCACTCATTAGGGGAGGTCTATGTCCAGTAGTGGACTAATAAAGGCAATTTTTTTTTTAATGAATAATATTGTTTAAAAACCTTTTTTCTAATCTAGAATTCAACACACAAAACAAAGGTCACATCAGAAGAAATAAGCTAGCTATGGGTACATCTTAGCATAAATGTTAACACAGAAAAACTGAAGAGTTATTGGTGGAACAAAGCTTGGGAACAATATTTCGGTTGCCGTATAGTAAACAATCAAGAAAGTACAGATTCATAAAGTTATGTGTGTGGTGCAGTATATCAAAAAGGCAATAACTCAGCCCAAAGCCTTGCTCAAACAGCAAATCACTGAATTTCCGCATTAAAAGTATCATTAAATAGGTACGCATACGACTAATCGCAGTCTAAGAGGTAGCCCAACTGATCCAAATCAATACGACCGGAAACGTCCCCGCGATGCTGGCGCTATATTTTTATTCACGTTTAGTTTTATCGGTGAACCTTATTAAGCGCCTTACGTACAACCTACAAGATTAATTAATTGATAACCAAGCTGCTACGGCAATCAGCTATGCCAGAGCTTTGTTAACTATTTCCTCATATTTAGAGTTGAACCGCTAACTACCGAAATTCAAGTTTTCTATACAACCCTCCAAACGGTGCGCGGGAAATACAAACTTCTGAATTCCTTTCATTTCGTTACTAACATGAAAATAATAATCCAGGTCAAATATTTCGCAAAATGTTTACACTATCGGTATCGATACGTAGGGTAGTTAACTAACAAAATATTTTGAATAGCTTTTGGCTCTACCAATAAACAAACCATATTCATGTTCTAATCTGAACCATCCTCTTTTTTAACCCAAGTCGCCGAGAGAAGCCCAGCCGTGGGTGCTAGGCACAGGCCTCGGGCCTCGGGGCAAAGCGGATTTCAATGATTTTCATTTTTGCATAGTGAACGATCTCGAGATAGCATTCACTTCGAGATCGAAGAACTCAAAATGAACAACGCTCTTAAAGTGTTCATGTAGATTCTAGATAATGGACATGAATACAATAAATAAACATTATTAAACAATATAATTCTCCACGCCCTCCGACCGGGTGGGATGACGATTTGCGGAAGACTGCTGGCAGATGCTGGATGCGGCAAGCTGAAAACCCCTGTCTTCAGCTATGCTATGGCGCTCATTAGGGGAGGCCTATGTCCAGCGGTGGACTAATATATGCTGATGATTGATGATGATGATAATTCTCCACCTACACAAAAAGTTCTCTAGGTATATACAAGTTTTATTATCCGTGGATTAATAAATGTCCGGTAAAATTAAACAACAATTTAAGAATTTGAAGTCAAAAACCGGACCTCAAATAAAAGTTTTAGTAAAAAACATCAAATTATCTTTTATTCCTAACCTTGGTGCACAGATGGAGCAAAGCTCACGATCTCCGGGTAATTTATGCCCGACAATAGCGCCGGTTCAATGCCGGTGCAGCACCGACAGTGTTTGCACTACGGCGCCCATGCGTTTTACACAATATGGATAATTTACCATGCTTTTAGTTCCAAGTACACCAGGGCACCAAAGTTTAGTCCATTTTCGATCAAAATAAAATATTGATGGAACTACCTCGGGATTATTCTCGATACAAAAGCGAAAGAATCATCAATCCGATAAAAATTTGGCGGTTATCAAACATACTTACCAACAATAAAAAAATATTATTTCAGCCGAATCGAGAACCTCCACCTTTTTTTGGAGTTGGTTGATAAATCAACACATATATTTTTTGACAATCTTTATTAACAAAGAAAATTACAATCAAATAATAGAATTAAATTAAAAGTAGTATTTACAATTGAAACAATTGAGCCAACAGCAAAGAATGTACAGGTAGTTCAACTGATCCATATCAATATCAGTCGGGTCACGCGTCGCTTCGACCAGACGCTCAGAATTTTTTTTAAAACCCGGAAAGACACATATATTATAATGAGGAAAGAATTGTTTGTTTGAATTGAATAGGCTCCAAAACTACTGGTTCGATTTGAAAAGTTCTTTCACCATTAGAATCCTACATTATCCCTGATGAACATAGGCGATAGATTCTACCCGTGCGAAGTCGGGGCGGGCCGCTAGTGATACAGTAAAATTAAAACTATCCCTATCCCGGTTGTTTGAAGTGTTGGAATATCCGTCATGGCTCCTGCTGAGTACTGACTGATTTTCCCACATTCTTCATTTCATAAAACTATTGTTATGTTATATTTTAAGGCGAAAACATATTTATGTGTTGTGGTGTATCGTGTCGCGCCAGAAGCTTATCGATTTCATAGATTTCGTATAGAGACGGTTAGAGACATGTTTGTATGTCGTGTCGTGTTGTAAAGCGTTTTGTCGTGGTGCCGCCTGCTCGCTAGCGACAGAGTGGTGGTGGGGATTATGTCACAAAATGACACGACAGGCAAATGTGTTTCTGGTTCGTGGCACATCATTCAAATGTTTCCGCTTTTACTTGATACCTAACTATCAAAACTACAAATTTTTTGATTTTTTTGTTGAAATTACGATTTTGTCTTGTTGTCATGAAGGTCAACAATTATACATTAATTATCGAAGTATATTAATAGTAGCGAGTAGTTAGCGAGGTCGATAGAACAATATAGTCCTGAATAGGTGGGAGTAGGGGAGACCCTCCTACTTATAAGTTCCGATACCAAATTTTTCTGATAAAAATGGATAATTGTACCTATCTGCTCTTGTTATTAGCAGAATGTAAGATAGATAATCTTTGAAAAAATCCAGAATTCCTAACATAACCTAGGTAGGTGGTGAATTATTATTTTCGGTCTATAAAAACAAACTTTTATTAGTTAGCAGGAAGTATAAATACAAAGCATACAATCAAATCAAACCATAGAAGCAACCTCATCCCGAATTAATCCCATTCTGCGCATAAAGGTAACCTAATTGAGATGAATCGAGGCGCGATTACAAAAGCGTGGTGACACTAGCGCGCGACGCTCGCTGATTGGCCGAGCTTGCCGGGAAATGCCGCGATTCGCCGAAATTCTCCGGAAAACTGCCGCGCTGTGCTCGCGCGTCCTAGCGGCTGACTCGGCGGAACGGAAAGTGTGGGAGTCAAGTTAGAAAAGTAAGCGATTCAGACTCCTCCATACCCGATTATCCCATAGACGATCATCCCAAGAGTTCCTTCTGTCCTCCGTAGACCGAGACACCTTCTCGGCGACCCCGTTGACCCAACCACCGACGCTAACCCGGAGGTGACGGCAACAAATACCGATTTTCTTCTGCACACTACACACCCGACCAAAAACCGACCCCGCCAGATGCGGGATCGAAGAATTCCCCGCTACCGCCCATAGGCGAAACCTCCATTTCCCTCTTGTAGCAACTGGCAACAGCTCAAGCCGAGGTTCCCACCTAAGTGATGGCCCTTGTGCGTGTTGGTCAACCTTATTTTAACGGGGAGACGCCTACTGGTCGTATACAGTGGGTCATTCGGTACAGTGGGTCATTCTTGGTGAAAAGGATTGCCATCGCTATTCAGCGAGGTAATGCTGCAAGTAGGTATTATGGGCACCTTTGCACCGGGAATGGTCAGGGGCGGGTTATTTAATGACTATTTTTTATACTGTATATTTAATATTAAGTGCAGTATTGGATGTAGGTATACATAGGAATAATAAAATAAGATTTTCAAGAAGAAATAAAAAATTACATAGATAGATATTTTTATTATACATAGAAAACGACCAGAACACCCTGAACAAATACTTGCAGATCGTAAACATATTTGTCCCAAGGCGGGAATCGAACTCGCAACCTCCTGCGTCGTAGGCGGACCTTCGCCCATCGCGCATTCGTCAAAAGTTCGCATTCGCGAGGTCGTCAAAAGTAGATTAAGTCCCAGCTGGAAAGCCTGGTTGAACTAACAGATTCTGGCCTAGTATTATCTCTTATGCATTAGACCGCAGTCAAACGAATTAGCGAACAATAGGGCGATGTTTACCGTAAGTTCCGTCTGAAATAATGTGGATTTTATAACGCTTACCGCTTGAAAGGAAAGTATGTAATTGATGTTCAACAGCTTTCAACCAAATAGGACGAGCCTGGAAAGTTGCTTTTCTGATCAGCTCTTGTTATTAAAAAGAAAATTAATTTAACAGGGAAAATAACAGCTAATAGATACAAGTACCTATTCACTCTAAACGTACCTACTCACCCATAGATGAACATTGGTGTATTCTAACACAAATTAGGTTCGTAGTTTACTCGCTTACTTTCTTAATGAGATACAAATAAGTTACAGCTTATCTGATCCTAGTGCTGTTTTACTATTTATACAACTTAAGTTAAAACACACCTTTCCAATTCTGATGAGACGATGAGAGAAACCAGAAACAGAATAATAAATATAATATATAATGCTGGACAATACTCACAGCATTATCTAGCCCCAAGGTAAGCAGAGCTTGTGTTACGGGTACTAGGTTACTATAGATATACCTACCTGGTATATCTCCTCTATTATAATACATTATAGAGATAGATATTTTTTATTATATATAGAAAATGACCAGAACACCCGGAACAAATACTTGCAGATCGTACAAATATTTATCCCAAGGCGGGAATCGAACCCGCAACCTCCTGCGTCGTAGGCGGACCTTCGCCCACCTCGCCACAGAGGTCGTCGAATATGATATTAGAATTAATTGTATGAAATTGGTAGAGGGTACAATACTGCAAAAACCCCATTGTTAGAATGAGGCACGTTCAGCTGTGGACTCATAATGTCCTTCTAGCCAAATCTTCGGCCACAGCGGCAATTCTCAACAAAGGCTAGCCAGTTGCGCAGGACATATTATAGTGCCCAAGTGTGTGCGCAAACACAGGTGCTCTCTCTATTCCCTTACTCTCATAATGCCTCGGCATGCACGTTCAAACCGTTGGTCCTGCGCCTGACCTCTTCCCAGTCATGTCGGTCTGCGATTCCATTGGATTATGAGAGTAAGGGAATTGAGAGAGCACCAACATGGAGTAAAATCCACTTGCTAACGAAGTTGCGGGTAATAGCTAGTTATTCATATAAACTTAATTACTTTGCTATGAAAAAACCTTAAAATATTATCAATACTTACTTAATTATAACCTATCTATCTTTTCCTAGCACCGTTTCTGCAACTGTGTAAAACGTAGCACTCAGGGAAACTGTCCTAACCACCTGTCAAAGTTTTTCAGAATCGGATCAGTGTGGTTCCTGAAAATACCTACCGAAAGCTTTAGAATTAAAATTAATACTAAGACAGGACAGATTTCCGACATAATTTTTAAAAAGTGCTGCAATATCTTTTTAGGGTTCCGTACCCAAAGGGTAAAACGGGACCTTATTAATAATTTATCTTTCAACATCAGAACAAGATGTAAACGAATTACCTCAGCTATACATCTTCAAGACATAGAAAGAGACAGATGGAAAGGAAAAGACGCGTTAGAAAGAGTCAGAGCATACAATCCGACGTATGTAGATGCTAGATTAACGACAACTGATGTTCGTGGAGTTAATTTAAGTTGAACGTAGGTGTACAGTCACTGACAAGAGTGTAATCGGGAAGATACAGCCTGAAATAATCCTTATAGCCTGGAATGGATAATTGTTGGGTCAGAAACGAAGAACATTGGATTTCCAGTACCACAAGCACCAAACAAAAACGTAGGTGCCGTACGTAGCTACGTAGTACCTTCCTACTTCTTTCAGATTTAAGCCTATAAATAATTTACAAGTCCTAAAATACAGTGTGTCAACAAAATAGTAAAATTTTCTATTCTAAAGGAACAACAGAAAAGCCAAACGTAGATTCGTTATTTTAGGATTCTTACTTTCAGATGTGATGGCGATCAGAAGCAAGCCAAAATAGAAAACTAGACTTGCCAATAGACATCATTTAATTGATCACCACACACGCACTTAACGTAACGGAAGAAAATGAAGAAGGAAATAAATACCCTGACATAAAATAATTGGTAATAAAACAGAACCAAAAAAAACTATAATCTAGCACTTCTCCACATGCCTGTACCGTAACCTGGGCGCGCCATGGGACCCACAATATCCGGGCCAAGTTATTCTACGAGTTACCTCCGCGCTAGATTTATTATAATTGTCCGGCCGAGCTGCTTCCGTTCATTTAGTCCACTTCTAACTGCTTTAGTAGGTACAAGTTTACTTTGCTTTGGGGCGCAATATTTTGGTCTAATGGTTTGTCTCTACTTGCAACGGGACAAGATCCATCCCTCTGAGGCGACATGAACGTAACGAATTCATGCATCAATAGTCTTGGAAACTAGCAATATTGTTACCTACATGCCTACGTTTCCGGTCGGGAAACTACACAAGACAGACCTGAATGTCGTCTCCCTTTATCAGAGGACTTGTAAATCATGGTTTTACTAATAAAATGTCTATCGGACACCAAGAGCCACTTCAGGTTACCCTGAACCGACGACCAGTCGGTCGACCCAGATACGAAGGACGAAGTGGAGAAGGGCTCACTTCGAATCTTTGCACCGGACTGGATGAAGTAGGCGCAGGACAGATGCGGTGGCTTTCTATTGTGTCGAAGGCCAAGACCCAGTTTTGTGTCGCCAAGATAGTGAGAAGTGTGTGAGTAAGCTTTAAAAGCACTTGAGAAAACAACAAACCAAGGAATAAGTATAAAACTGAGAATGTCCAACAAGTTGTGTTGGATATAACAAAGCTTCCTCTAAGTCAATTCAAAAAGCTTTTTTAAATGTAATCCATTTTACTTTACCACATAAACGAATTTATGTCCTGTTTATCCTCTAATCTGTCAGTATAAAGTAAACACTCACAATAGTTAGGTAACATTTATCTAATCCAATTTTTATTTAAAGTATTTTATGTTATTAATTGAATTACTGTTATTTTGACCTACCAATGTTATGATAATGAAACGAAAATATGGTTCAATGAATCTGAATCAAAGAGAGATGATGGCCAAACGTATAGACAGGTACGGTACCTACTTTTTTACTATTGACAGAAAAACCTACAAAAAGCAGGTTGGTATCTAGGTTTATAACTTAAGCAGAACCATAAGTATGATGATTATGTCAAAACCACCATGCTTGGGAGAGGCAAATTCAGCCGTACAAGGGTGCGTGACGTAAATATCTAGGTATCAAGAATGCATGTGAAGTTGTAAATTGACGTGCATTCTTGCTCGGCAGAAAGGCAGAAGCCCCTAAAGCAACGTTTCGGAAGGGTTCGATAACAACAAGTTATTTACCGAGTCTTAAATCCGGCCTCAGCCGTACTTATCCAGCATCTGACGTAGGTCGATCACCGGGTAGTAAGGGAGATAGGACACGTTTTCAATATTAGTTAACCTTTATCAGGGTGAAGTAATTAAATTAGTTGAGGGGACAATTTCGATAGTTGTAGTTTGTGAGGGAAATTACATTTTAAGGATTTTCTAAGTAGAGTAACTTTTTTTAGGATTATATTGCGAAATTTGAGAAGAAATCGCAATAGGCTATTTGACTACATTAAAAATAAGTTCCAAATTGTTTTCATCCTAGTCAATACAACGTAACAAAGCGTAATCGGGTGATTTTTATTCAAAATATAGGTACCTATTTAGGTTAAAAAAAAACGGGATTAAAATTACACATTTTTTGATCACGTGACCGAAAACGTTATGTGTTTAGGTGGATCGCAAGTGACGTCACACATCCTCAGATTACAGTATCAATGAGTTCTTCTTGTTAGGTGTGGTAATGGCGGGGTGGCGTCATAGCTTGGAAAACGGGAGCCATGACAGATTATCGTTTTGGCGCAGCATTATTTTATTCAAACTTTAAAATTAGTTTTTATAACTAATACGACTGGCCTTGAAGAAATATTAATTACATTTTGCATTACTTTTAACAGACAATACGTTAGAACTATTTCCCAGTAGTACTCAAGTAGCCTATTGATCATACTAAAATTTAGCATGGGGATAGATTTTTTAATAGAAAAGGATAAAAACACATTGTTACACAAAACGCTTACGAAGCCAAGTGCAGAAGCTTGTGTTAGTATAACTCTAGAGCAGCACGAAAGCCTTACAAAGTGACCAAATGCAATATTTTACAGCGAGCAATATAGAAGCGAGTTTTATTGCTTCAAAAATGGATTTTGTTTTTCTTGTTACCGATGTTGGACAAATGTTTTCGACGGGAAGGTGCGACTTTTTGCAAAACCTATTTGACACAATGTCGGGCTGGAAAGTAACTAATAAAAATTACAATTGCAAAAAACTGTACCTAACTAATTACTAATTAGGTATGAACTGTGTTATAGGTTCTAAGAAAACGGAAGACGTTTGCATTAAATTAGGAAGGTACTACCCGAGATTACTACAGATCATCATCATCATCATCATCATCATCATAAGCCTATATAAGTCCACAGCTGGACATAGGCCTTCCCTAATGAGCGCCATAGCGCCCTGTCTTCAGTTTGCTTGTTTTATACAATTATTTGAGATAAATTCTTATAATTGTTTAAAACATGTTAATCTTCTGGCGAACTCAAATTGAATGCTCCCCGAAAATAGTCGAACCAAATATGTTCGATGTAGCCTAGGTACCTAGTTGAAACAAAAATTGTCGCTGAACTTTTTCATAATATAACTAATCCGAACATTTATTATAATTAACTAATATATGAATGAATATTTAATCCTGCGCAATCACTACAACATGTCGTAGCATGGTAGGAGGGCGCTAGATCGAAGCAATAACCGCTACAACGACGGCGTAGCTATCGCTACGACGTGGCGTAGCAACCGCTACGACGTAGAAGGTACAAAACAAACGTATACGTACGTACGTATAATCTCAGCTTCATAGCTCAGCACTTAGTAGTTTGTCAAAGCAGCACATAAAAGGGGGTAGAAATACTTTATAGAGTATCAAACGCAAAAAATCTCGTTTCATTAAAATATCGAGGCCTTAATAAGAAATAAATAAGCAATAAATAAACAGTGCCGCCCCGAGTAAAAAGTTTGCAACTTTGTTACTGCGGTCGCCGCCATGGAATTTTAGAAAATAGTAGGTACCTACTTATTCTCTAAAGGTTGGCAGTTTTATGATAAGCATGTAACACAAAAACTTAAGTTTTACGTTTATCTAAGTCATGTGGTCATGTCTTCTAAATAAATAAACAGGCAGTTTAATTATTAATTTAGACATTTTTCATAAGTTATCATACATTTAACGTAAAAGTTAACCGATGAAGCTGATAATTGTTTAATTATCTTTCCGAGAACACCAGACCCAGACTAAGGATAATAGCTAGCCCCTAGTTTACCGCATACCGTCATTATCTCTCATAGTAGTTATCTCTTAGCGAGTTGGTTCCTCGTGCTACAGTAATATATTAAAACGTATAGACCACGAGGATCTATCGTAGATACAACAGGCCTTTTTAGGGTTCTGTAGCCAAACGGTAAAACGGGACCCTATTACTAAAACTCCGCTGTCCGTCTGTCCGTCTGCCACCAGGCTGTATCCCATGAACCGTGATAGTTAGACATTCGAAATTTTCACAGATGATGTATTTCTGTTCCCGTTATAGCAACAAATACTAAAAAATATAATAAAATAAATATTTAAGGGGGCTCCCATACAACAAACATGATTATTTTGCAGATACATAGTACGGAACCCTTCGTGCGCGAGTCCGAGTCGCATTTGGCCGGTTTTATTTATAGTATCCATGCTGTTTAAACATATTTAAATATGATTTAAAATCTACATCTT
This sequence comes from Eupithecia exiguata, assembly GCA_947086465.1. Taxonomy (NCBI): domain Eukaryota; kingdom Metazoa; phylum Arthropoda; class Insecta; order Lepidoptera; family Geometridae; genus Eupithecia; species Eupithecia exiguata. Next base: position 6,502,765 of record OX352246.1, read on the forward strand.
TTTAACCTGCAGAGTATGGAGCATCCATACTAATATTATACATTCGAGAGTAACTCTGTCAATGTGTTGCTTTTTCACACTTAAACGGCTGAACGGATCTCATTGAAATTTGCCATGGAGGTAGATGGTATCCCGGGGACTGAAATAGACTACCTTTTATCCCGGAAAAGCACGCGCGAAACCGCAGGCACACACCAGTATATACTGGTGTCTGCCTGCGGCTTATCGGCTTATATTAAAGTAGTATTCATTATATAATTAATACTACTTACAGGATATACCCAGTGTTATTCTACTTGTTGTGTATAAGTTATCTACGCGTATAGTTCCTTGGATAGAGCTAAGAAACTTAACAGATAGCATCTCAACACAGCTGATAATAAACACAGAGGAATACGCTAGAAATACGAAATAAATTCAGAGATAGCGCAAATAACCCGTCACAGTGTGAGCAATTGAGAATTTATACATTCATGCCGCTTTCCCACAGTCTAAATAACATTAGTTATGACGGAGAGCGTTCACTTGGGAACTGTACAAGTAAAGAATGAAACATTTTATTTTTTGTAGACAAGCACTAAAGAGCCCTTAGTTCGGTTTGACTATAGTATCGAGACGTCGTCCTGACATCTCATATAAGTAAAAGTAAAAAGATTTTTATTTTGACAGATACGATTAAGAAACATAAATAAACCTTAATTTAACAGAAAAACTGACGAAATCGGTCTCCACTCAGCTTAAGTTGTTCGTTTATGTATAAAATTTGACTTGTCTAAGTGCTTTTTTGTAAGCCTACAGAAATAAAGTTATTGACTTTTGACTTTTATGCTGTGGTAGACAGATCATACCATACCGCTCTTCCTTGGAGACCGTCAACTGAAAGGACTGAAAGCTTGCCTGGAAGTTTATCGCTGTTAGCGATATTGCCGCCGATTGTGCCACTAGATATAGTTAGTATTAAATTTATGTTTAATTGTTTTCGGTACAAATTTATTGTGCAATAAAGTTATACTATATCTATCTACCGTCATACCATAGTGCTGGTCTTCCGCGGAGACTGATAATTTAATTTATTTCTACCTATGTGATTTGGTACAGCACCCTATCGTGCAGAAATGCAACTAGGTATGCAAATCCTATACACATATGAAACGTCACGATGACGTCTCGATACTATCGTAAAACCGAACTCAGGGTTCAAAACATTAACTATTTTACTATCTATTAACTCTCCAAATACGCAATTGCGTGTTTCGTTTCAGCCAACTCATACCCTCCGGATTTTAGTAACAAACAAACAGAAAAGCTGAAACAAAACTGTCAATCGCCAAGAGTCCTGCTCCGGTACTTCAAGAAGCTGGGCTCGTTAGGGCCTGATTAGACATGGGGACAATACACTCCCATGCGAGATCCTAGTTCCCCCACTTAGAATTAGAATTAGTAACAATTTGCACATAAAACGAATCGGAATACACAATTGCGTATTTCAGAGAATTAAAATCGGCCTTCCGATCCCTGAGTTTGTAAACTCGATAGTTTCCGGTCGTCGTCGAGACGTTACTATTTTGCATTGGTTTTCGTACTGCACCTCTACCGTGCTGATATTGCGCAAATCACATACAAAAATTGAACGTCTCGATACTATAATAGAGTTAGAGTAATTGCTTAGCTTGTTTTGTACCTACCGTTTAATAGATACCTACGATTTTAACAATCATGTTGTGTTTGTTGTAAGAAAAACAGCGACAAAATAGGCTAAAAAATATCAGCCGTGGTCCAATCCAAAACCTGTATTAATTCAATAGTCTAAAGCTCATTTTTCTCTTAACACCCTCCTGAAGTGAATCAGGCTTGCTCTACCAAGTGAAATAATTCACTTATTTTCATGATTACACCTTTACCGACCTGGACGTGTGATGAGTTATGGAAATTAGTTTTCACCTCTCAATTCCTGTTATGCTTTCCGCCATTTGCGGAAAAATGTCGGGGTTTTGTTTTTTTTTGTTACGAATCGGGGTTTTCAGTGTCGTTGACGTACTTATTGCAACAAAAATTACGTCTTTCAAATACTTAGTTAGACCTAAAAGTCAGGGAATAGATACCTATAGATAATACTTCATTTTACTACAAAAACAATACAGAAATTAATAATAATGACGAAGTACGAAGGCGGCCTTATCGCTATGAGCGATAAGGATAGAATTGAATAGATTTACGCGCCAACGCTAAGATTGTATCAAATTAATTAGCTTACGAAAATGTTCTGCTCTGGTTATAAATTAAAAAACATGAAGGGAAAGAAATCTCTTTTCTTGAAATGCATATTCGAATTTCGAAAACATTTCTAACAGCAAAGTAGTAAAACCTCTTTATTCCTACCCGATTCCCTCCTATCCTAAAAAGGAAGCATAGACAGCATGCAATCGAAAAATAATTTATTCGAATTCGATTTTTGAAATGTCGCATAGAAGCAAACAAGGAAACATGCATTCGAATTTTAAACTCTGAACTGAACTCCTGCTACAAGCTTCGGATTGGCACTAGCGTTTTTTTGCATGATTAACAACCAAAATAAAAATGCATTGCATCGAACATTGAATAAAATGCGATTTTTAGTCGATTCAATCGGAAAGAATTCCAGCCATAGAGCGTCATAAAGTACGTAGCGACAGCGCCCCCTACCGACCGTTCAGGGCACTGAAAACGCCGTGGACCGAATAATTCACGTCTGTACGAGCCAATTTTACATTTACTACCGACCTACACCTTATTCCCTTACCATAAAAACTATAATAGAAAAAGTATTGGAATGCAAACTCGGTAGAACACAGCTTGACGCTCGGCCGCATAGAAAATCCTTTTAAAAAGAATCGCGTCCTGAGAGATAAGTTTTTTAAAAACTATTTACGAGTTCTTGATCTTACCTTGGCAGTAGTTTGTGGCTCTGGATCCCACCTTTGGATTTATTTTGTTTGGTGGTTTTATTATTTCATACTTTTGAATTGAGAAATTATTCATTATTATTAGATTGCCACAAGGGAAAAAAATAATGTACCTATTTAGGGCGAGAACGATTTTTTGAATCCTAAACGTAGCGAAGGAATCAAAGTACTACGTCACTCGAGGTTAAATAAAATTTGGTACTGTGTGGCACACTCTGCATTTACCCTAAACTACTTATATGATAAAAATTCATCATACAAGAAAAATAAATAAGAGATGCTTTTAGTAGTGACGAATATTTTATATTTTGGTACATAACCAAATCACATTATTTAAAGGTATTCGTACTTCCTTTTAATTTTTCCATGTAATAAAATTTCCATAGGCTTTTAGATACTTTTCTCTCGATTTTTTTGGTAGTAAATTGTTTATCACATAGAGTTCAAACTTTTTAATTATAATGGTGTTCCAAATTCAAAATCATTTTGGTGCGCAGGAATAACCTATTTTTACTCGCACTTAACGAGGAACCCATCGCCTCTTTTCGAATAGATGGAATGAAAACTTACTTGTTATATAAAAACACACGGAGTGCTACACACGTAGTTGCTCTATGACTCGCTATCCTCTTATTTTCTAAGAAAGAAAAAAAAATTGTAAAATTATTGATTTAAGGAACTCGATTTTATGTTGTTAAATGAGTAGGTACCCAATTATTACCGGTAGCTTATGAATTAGTTCAGATAGATACCTACCAGGACATGGAGTCGAAATCCGACAAAAGAAATTATTTTGAACTAGCAGCGCCTCGCGGTTTCACATGTTATAGTTCCCGTTCCCATGGGAATTCCGGGATAAAATGTCTGCCGTCTGACGTCAGCCTATGTTCTATTCCAGACTATAATCTATCTCTGTGCCAAATTTCATCCAGATCCGTTCAGCCGTTTTGGCGTGATTTAGTAACAAACCTCCATCCATCCAAACTTTCACATTTATAATATTAGTGGGATTAGGAAGTAAGTAAATTCCTACCTGAGTTGTATGTAGCTAAGTACACACTTAGGAAAAATTTGTAGGTAATTCAATTAAATTCTCTGTTCTAACTAAGATCACGCCTTTCACTGCAATTTCTGAATATTCATAAAAGATTTTTTCATTTCTAAGCATTTTTCGGATCCCAGCGAGAGACATTTTGATCTCACAGCAAAAACTGAAGCACGTCATATAACGCAGGAGTTAAGGTTTGGGTCGCAGATTTTATTCAAACCTTAGCTGTTCAAAAGTTATCAATATCATCATCGTAACACAAGCTCTGCTTCGCTTGGGGCTAGATCATGTTGTGTGAATTGTCTAACATTATTTATTTATTTATTGTTATGAAGGTATAGCAAAAGCGATGTGGAAAAGCAGAAAATAGATGCCCTGGAAATGTGGTGCTGGAGAAGAATGCTTGGGGTTTCGTGGACCGAGTTTCGCACGAACGTCTCGATACTTCAAGAACTCTGTATCAGGCAGGTCTGTTTTCTCTAGTACAATCTCGCATCCTGACATTCTTCGGACATGTTTCCCGGCGTGACAATCAGTCCATAGAACGCCTTGTCGTCCAAGGGAAAGTAGAAGGCACTAGACCGCGTGGAGGGTCTCCCACGCGTTGGACTGACCAGATCAAATCTGTCATTGGAGGTTCAGTTAACGAATGCAGCAGGATGACCTCTAGCAGGCAGCGGTGGCGAAATGTCGTGAAGCGCATCACACCTGCCCCTTCCAATACTGCTACGAGTACTTAACGATCACGACCGCTCTGTCAAGAGCGTACCGGATAAGAAGAGAAAAGAAGGTATAGCAAAAAGTAACTACTTACACCTTTTCCCTTTAACAATCAGATCGATTATGTAGGTACTTTACAATTTCACATCATATTATAAGATATTATAAATGCAAAAGTTTGGATGTTCAGATGTTTGGTTTGACGACCTCTGTGGCGCGGTGGGCGAAGGCCTGCCTGCGACGCAGGAGGTTGCGGGTTCGATTCCTGCCTCGGGACAAATGTGTGTACGATCTGCAGACATTTGTTCAGGGTGTTCTTGGTCGTTTTCTATGTTTAATAAAAAAAATATATCTATGTATTGTATCTGAATCTTGAATCTGAGTCTGAATTTTTGCGTAGGTGAGGTAGTTCTAGGTCTTGAATAAAACATAATGATATATACTTTTTATCCCATCAGTTCCCATTGAATAGAAATAACCTTGAAACGTTCCCATAGAAACAACCTCAAGATCCTTTAGTGGTCCACTGCTGAACGCCGGGCTCGCGCTGATAATCTCCTTATTGGCTTTTATCGCATGCCCCCATGGGATAGAAACAACGCGTGGGCTCAAACTAGTAGGTAAGTACTTACAGTACATTATACGACTTATAAATACTTGCCTAGATTTTGTAATCTACGGAGCAGGAAGACGCTAACGAAGCTCTATTGGTTGAGGAAATTAAGCTAAAAGATCAATTAGGATACCTATTTATTACTTTCTTTTACTAAGATATTTGACATTTTATACTATTTCATCAGCGAAACCTGTATCCATGATATTATGTGAGCTAAGCCCGATGAGCTCGGAAATTTCTGCCCAGGTCGAGGCGTCTATGGTCATTATCAGATCTGACTCTAGGTATGCTGTCTCCACTGGAAAAAGACAAAAAGTTTCACACCAGCCCCATTTCAAGTGAAAGGTACGTTTGTAAAAAGCTAGCAGTTTATCTTTGGCAAAAAAGATTTCATAGCTCTATTAGTTTGTTTTCAAATAGACGTCAAAATAACAAGTTTTACCTCGGAGCTGACTAATATTGTTTACAATTTTCTGTATATTCAACAACTCTTTCTCAATGGAATTATTTATGCTAATGAAGAAATCTGGGTCCTTGAAATCTTCTGTTTTACATTTTCCCTCCATTTTATTCTGTAGATTTCACGAATAATTAAGAATCTCTTCAACTTTTTTGATATTTATTGCGTTAATTTTAAGAAATTAACTGTCAAAAATAACCAAATTAGAAAAGTTTACAGAAACGCCAGCAAAAGGCGGAAAACAACTTTTTAAAATTCGAAGTAGGTCAATCACACGCAACTGCTCTCCATTCTACCAGATCACATCAAACAAAAGAGTTTAGATGAGACTTAAAAAGTATCAATGACACTAATGACAAGACATGGGAATACATTCAAATTAAGAACAATCATCAATCGGTAATTAGCGCAAACAGTCGAACAATGCCAATGATTGCGGCGAGCGGACTAAATCTGTTTTTGGATGAGTTTTGGTATGTGAGCCGCGTCACTGACTGAATGTCATTGGATTTATAAATAAGATCAGCTCCAGAAATAGGTGGCTACAGGTTTTCCAGGCGTACCGACTAAAATAAAGTAGCCTGGATTCGTTAACAATATTATTGTCTTGCGGAGAGCGTGCGTGGATCCGATAGTGAGTCAATCGCTTTTGCTTTGCTTTTTCCCCTGTTTATTACTGTGCGATGGATTACGATGATATACAACAGTTTTCGTTGCGCTGGCATAACCACCAGGTAGGTGAGTAGTTACACGCCCACGGCGGCACAGGTACCTACACTATTTTACACTTTTTACACACTATTTCACTTGCTCTACCTATATATTAGTTGCGTTCTATCGCTTGTCTATATGAGACAACGTTCGTCTCTCATAACGTGTCTCTTTACATTACGTTTATCTTATCTCTTTTACATATTTTTAATTAATTAATTCGAGCACTACACAAATAAATAATTCAGACACTCTTTTATTTATACCTATTTACATTAGATTTTGACACTTGGCACATAAATTTGACTGCAGACTTACCTGTTTTTAAATTTGACATTTTTTCAAACATTCAGAAAAAGTGTAGCTGTTAAAGTGCGAAATACAAATAGAAATCATTTATTTGATACCATTTAAATAGTTTTAAAACTAAAACATAATGCAACGATATTGACGCTAAAAGTAAAAACTGTGTTGCGTTCAGTATCGCCCTCCTCTGGACAGGATAAAAGGAACATTATTCACAAAAAGATAGCCTTCGTTTCTCTAACTTAATACTAATAATAAAGTCAAAACATACACAATAAATTTGAAAAGTACTTATGACTAATTTGAATAATTCAACTTAATTTGCTAAGACTGTAGTGGGGGAAATAATAAATAAATAAATGTAGGAGTGATAATTTCAGGTACCCTCGAGGACACCTGTCTAAATGATGGAATATAATTACGTAGATACCAACCTGATGATTTGTGAAATAACTGCCAAAAACACTTTAGTTCCATGCGTATTCAACTAGGTAACAGTTATTTATTAGACACTTGATCACACCTACAGACCACACATTCAACGCAGTTAGGTATAATAGTAGAAAACCCATAAACGTGACACATAAACCTAGGTATAATCTGTTTTATTCGCACGCTGAGTAAAGTAAAATACAATTTATGTTTGCGAACTATTTGATTTCATTTAGATAAACAGAAATGTGCCCGAGAAATAACAAGATTAGATTCTTAGGGTACGCAATGTACGCATGCTATTTAGGCAAATTGCTCTCAGTGCAAGAGCTGAGATTTTGTTTCTTACCTCATCACATAAGAACCAACAAATTAGGCGTGATTAGACTTTATTAAGTGAAAGAAAGAGTTGTATTTGTTTGAGTAGAGTTGATAAAAATTTAGGTTTTAGGTAGGTCAAATTTCCACTTCACGTTTATTTTAGCAAAATAATATAAAATTTTCTAGCAATTAAAACTTTTCGATCTCCGCTTTCTAGCGTCGTTCTAGCTAGTGTCGTATAAACATTTATATATCTTTAACACTTTACATTACACACATGTTAATAATCATTCACATGTCATCACATCATGATCAGCTCAAGCAAATTTGATTGACATAATCACACGCTAACTGCCTCTCGCTAGCAACACTGACACTCTGATTTCACAATTTAGTAGAAGCAGCTGTTTGAAATATCTGGCCCGATTGAATACCCATTAAATAGAATAGTGTAGTTTTCTCTCCTCGTATCTCGAAACTAGTTAACTATAACTACCTACCCAGATCTTTTTTGTACAGCAATATAATAATTACCTTTCAGTTTTTTGTAGATAAGAATAAGACTATTCTAAGTGGCACAGAAAGCCACGGTCATTTAATATATTTTTTTATTTCCGTCACAATTTTATTAGAGAGGTGGATACCACCTGATAACGATGCCAGTTTTGAGTACTGCGCTCCTCTACTATTCTGCCACAGTTTCTAGTTTCCCTTTAAAAACAAGGTTCTTTCAACCGCATAAAAGAGCCCGAGTTCAATTCCTCGATACTCGTCTCGACGACGAGACGTTCCTTATTGTACGAGATTTGCGTAGTTCCACATCTATACACGGTAGAGGCGCTGCATCGCATACAAATATGAAACGTCGCATCATCATGACGAAGACACTATCGAGCTACCGAGCTCGGGGCTTAGGATCAAAAGAGGGCTGGATATTTCAAAGCTGCTCGTACCCTCACTAATGTCCGTCCACGTACAGAACAGCGTGATCGGAGCGCTAGGCCGCATGCTGAGCACGGGAGCCCTGACAGACGTGACGCTCAGCGCTGGAGGAACCTCGGTGAAGGCGCACAAGCTCGTCCTAGCCTCATGCAGCCAGTACTTCGCACAGCTTTTCAAGGTTAATTTAAATAAATACTCAATAGGTACGAGACAATTATTGACACTGCATCATCTGAGCCCAAAGAAGTAGACTTGGTGTAGGTACCAGATCAGATCATCCAAATATTTGTCCAGCAGTGGCGGGAATCAAAACCCACTGACTGACTCGACAGGTTATTGTCATGTAGGTATATAACAAACGTAGCATAGCACAGAAAAAAAATCATTTATCCACTAATTTTTTTCAATCACTTTATTTTTAACTGATCTGTAGTGTAATAGAGCGTATATTTTGCACTCCATTCATCAACTATTATTTTGTTCTTTGACACATAGAGTGCTAAAGCACATGCAGTTCATATCGTTGCTGACGCCTGTCAGTGAAGGCGTTAACCTTTTCTAAGCTACTATAACCCAAAAAGGGGTTATGTTTTTAACACAACTTGGCGACGACGGCACAACGAGCAACCTTTTGCCTAGACTTTGTGATACTCTGACTTCCTTTGCCGGCATCAGCAATTATGACAATTCCTACTGTTATGATCCTCCTTATTTAATTTACTCGCTTTTTCGTTCAATTCCAGGAAGTGGAGGCTGAGAACAACACACTAGTGGTGGTCCTGACTTGTGACGTGGCTGAATTGCGGCTGCTTCTGACCTTCATGTACACCGGAGAAGTGACTGCTTCCAAGAAGATCTTGCCTTCGCTGTTGCGGCTGGCGCAGACGCTGAGGGTGTCTGGACTAACTGATGCTGATACGGTAAGCTTATTTATGCTGTTAAGTTTTATAAAATTGACTGAATGTGGCTCATGTTACATAGGGCAAACAAAAAGAAGTATAGCCACTCGATTAAAAGAGCACATAGCTGACGTCAAACACAAACGGTCGTCAAAGTCTGTAGTCTATGAACATTCACTGGACGCCGGTCATTTTCTTCGCTTCGACAAAGCTCAAATACTAGCTAGAGAAAACCGTTTCATTCCTAGAATGCTCCGAGAAGCAATTGAAATTCAAAAACATCCGAATAATTTCAATAGAGAAGATGGTTGGAGAGTACCTGCCGCTTGGGATCCAGTCCTACATCGAGTCAGGTCCCACACCCAGCAATCCATAGCTACAACCCATCAAGACACTGTTAGTGATTACTGCGTACATACGGAACGTTATAATTAAATTTGTATAATTGACGGTAGATATGTAAAATTCAAATTACTTGTAAAGACAAATGTCACCTCAGTCTGCCTGTGACCATGGAAGCTGAAAAGCCTCCGAAACGTCAGGTTATAAACAAATATAAAATATACGCGATCAATCCGGTAAAAACAGTGTTTTATTCTGATAAGTTAAGCTTACCTACTTGTGTTGATACGCTATGCGGTACCTCAACGACACAAAGCGGATCTTGTCCCAGAGGACATCGTCTCATTATGACGGCTGTCTTTCGGTATCGGAACACCGAAAGATAGCTCGAGAAATCTACACAGCTACATAACACGGTCCTAAGTTCTTTCGGTTTTGAAATGTAGGTACAGTTTTGGCCTTTGATTCGTTACCAAAGATTTTAACCTAGATATTACTATAGTAGATATACCTAAAGTAGGTATGTACTTATATTATATTAAGTATATTATATTATTTTGTTTTTATTGTAATAAGTATTTAAAAGGACTGTGTACCTACTCATATGGATCATGATATCCGAAATAAACTATTATTATTATTATTATTATTTAAGATTCGGTCTCGAATAACGCAGGCTATTTTGTTTAGAAAAATGCGAGGGAAGTTATGTGCAGAAGCTTTAATTTTAATTATAAACACAATAAAAAACTAACACAATCTCAAGAGTAACGTATGGTGTCAAACAATTTGTAGGTAATTTTTATGCCTGTCATGCTTTACCTCCTAAGTAGGTAGATAAGTAGGTACCTTCTGAAATTTATCTCGTCCCTGCCTTCTATACGAAGTAGGTACTTAAGTAGGTACCTACCTTATTAAACACAAGTCGTCACGTATTTCTTACAGTTAATCGTAATATAGATTCTTTAACTTCCAGAACTCAACCCTGACCCCAACCGAGACTGAAACTCAGGACGAACAAACAAACTCCCCAATCAACTTAGACGTCAAAAACGAACCCACGACCCCGTTCACGGAACCCGATGCAAAAATATACGACGAGATACTCTCCCCGCATTTAGAAAAGGACGGCTATGATATTGCTATAAAGAGCGAAAGAGATCGACTGAGCAAGCTGGATCAGATAGTGCAAAATCTCTATAGCACGCATAAGATTGGAAACCCGACGATTCCTAGCCCGCCGACAAATAGTGGTAAGTTAATAAAAGTTATGCTATGGCGCTCATTAGGGGAGACCTATGTCCAGCAGTGACATATTTCAGGTTGATGATGCTGAACAAGCACGAACCTGTATTGCCCAAATTAATGTAATCCTCGTATTTGCGCCAATTTAGCAATACTTTTTAGGATTCCGTACCCAAAGGGTAAAAAACGGGACCCTATTACTAAGACTCGCTATCGTCCGTCTGTCTGTCCGCCTGTCACCAGGCTGTATCTCATTCATGAATGAAATGAAAATTTTAACTGTCTAAATATCACAGTTCATGAACCGTGATAGTTAGACAGTTAAAATTTTGACAGATGATGTATTTTTGTTGCCGCTATAACAAAAAATACTAAAAAACAGAATAAAATAAATATTTAAGGGGGCTCCCATACAACAAACATGATTTTTTTGCTTGATATTGATAACGGCAACAGTTAGACGCTTGAAATATTCACAGAATATTTAGTCTTTAAAAATAAATAATTGAATTAAAATAAAACAAATATTTAAGGGGGGCTCCACAAACACTCCACATACAGCAAACGTGATTTTTGCCGTTTTTATAGATAATGGTAGGGAGTTCGTGATCATCTATCAAACGACTCGCGCGTCTCACTATCTTTTAATTTCTAACTATACAGTTTATCGTTAAATATATCAGTTAAAATGTATCTCTTAGTTTTCCTTATATATCGAGCGTACTATACGTGGTATAAAAATTAGTAAATTATAATGTCTCATGTGTACAGTGCAGCCCTCGCCTTTAGGTACCTCAGTAAAAAGTGAGGTCACTACGTGGTTTGTTGGCTTTGATCCCACTCCTGCCTTCCAAAGAACCGGGTCGCAAATCCCGAGCTCATGTGTGGGCACTTGGGCAGTGGGATGTAAAAAACAATGATATCGTCTGGTCACTTACATACAGCACTAGGTATCTATCCCCAAAGAAAGTAGAGCTTATGTTTTTATGGCTCAACTAAGTTTTACTGTAACACAACAATATCGAACTTTTTTTTTCTAACCTGACCTGTTTAATACAAATAAAACCCATTATTTGGAACATGATGCCATAGATTTTCACAAATCAGCTCTCACACTGTGTCGATTTAAGCGTATGAAAGTTATAACAAGAACTAATGGCGTAAAGCTTAAACAAAACACGGAATTGGTACATTCCAGTCTCATTTCCGCCAAGGTTTTAAAAACTTTTAACTCGGTTCTCTAGTCCATCCAAAGTAGAGAGTAACTCTTTACTTGTACATACGTGTTCGGCAAGTAAAGCAAAATCTTTGTTTGAAGTTCGCTACTTTATCCACCTCTAGTCTAAGCTTAGCTAATGTACTCGTAGCTTGCTCAACGGTGTATTTTTAAATCCGGAATAAAACTTGGAGGTCTAAATTTTAACCAAGTTTGTTTGTTATGGTTTTGTTCGTTTTACGCAATAATTTTCTAGAAACTACATTGGACAATCCAATATCATAATTATACGAATGTTGAAGATTTAAGATAGGTATTAGATCTGCGGTTCTCAAACTTTTTTAGCGACGGAACTCTTTTGGATATCGAAATATTTGACAAATTATTATTATTATTCATTTATTTCAGATATAAATCCATAGTAGCCCACAAAGCCCTAAAATAAGTTCGTTGTGTAAATTAATAAAAGAAGATCTGTCAAGTGCGAGTGTAACTCGCGCGCCGAGGGTTTCGAACATTCGTCAATTAAACATAATAATGTAGTAGGTATAGATAGGTCTTTGCTTTTCTTTTTAATTAATACCGAAAAATAGTAAGTACCTTTCTGATAGATCGCTCTGTAAACTTAGGAGATTAGGGGGTACCTACCTTACCTACCTAGTGGTAAATAAGTTTTTCGACTTTTTTCAAAATGTTTCAATTAGGTAGGTAGGTAGTTCCTATGAAAACTAGAGAAATTTCAAAAACTGTTTTGAAATGTACAGACCTACCTTTTATTTGATAAAACAATTGCCTCCCTAGGTCTCTTTTAAAATTTCGACATCACAATTTGTAGGTACCTCATTTAATTTTTTTTTCTTTTGCACTTTTTTAGCACAAAATGTATTCAAATTTAAAGTTAATAATATATATAGCTGCGGTAATTATTGAGATATTCAAGAAAGAAAGAGAACGGACAGAGCGAGACCATAGGGGTTTCGAAACCGACCTCGAAACACTAAAAACGGAGAGCAACGCGAGCCTTAAAAATTTTAAAGACCTATAGTGACCACCGGGAAATTCGCGAATGAAAAGACTATGTAAAAATGGCGAGCGGAGCGAGCATCGAAATTTTTGAAGACTCTTTAACGACGTGTGGGAAAATTTTGTACGAAAAGGAAGAAAAGACTTTAAATACGGCGAGAGGAGCTACCTTCGAAAACATTGAAGACTTTAGCGACGATTGGGAAAGAAAAGGAAGAAAACACAGATATGTTATGAGCGGTGCCAACCGCAACAAATTTGAAAATTTAGCGGCGGTGCAAGCAAAATCAAGAAGTGAAGGAAGCCAAAGCAAAAATAACGGCAAACCGAGCTGGTCGCCAAAATTTAATGTAATTTCTTGCGGCATGTAGGAAAAGAACGTATAATAAATTCTATACTGTCTGGTGACATTTGTAGGTTTATTCAATACCAGGTATCTAGAATTTTCAGGATTCTCATTCTCATTCTAGTAATTTTTCTATTATCTTATTACCTACCTATAACATAAATATCTGCAAACTTTGAGACTAGATGATGCTATGTGGATTGTCCAGCCAGATTGTATTATTCCCGGAGTGCCATTTGCCTTTATTTGTGTTCTGTACTAAAAAATCTAAACTAAATCCTCCACTTCCAGAACCTCCAATCTACGACAAGAAATACCGTCCAGCGAACTCAGTCTGCTCAATCTGCAACAAAGTGCTATCCAACCAGTACAACCTGCGCGTGCACATGGAAACGCATGCGGGTCGGCGACACGCGTGTCGCGCATGCGGGCACGTGTCGCGATCGCGCGACGCGCTCAGGAAACACGTCGCGTATAGGCATGCGACGAGACGGGACGTGTGATTGTAGTGGGACTAGTTAATATATTCCTATTTATAGGGTTCTCCCGGACTACATTGTGACCATGACCAAAAATAGGAAACTGTTTTGAAATTTCCCATATTTTAAACTACAAAAAAGACAATAGGAATATAACTTATCTTAGTTTATTAGTTTTTGAAAAAGACAGGACTGGACGTGTACGTGTGAACTGGGCATACCTATGTAGCTAATGGCTCCCCTAATAATCGCCATGGGCCCGTCTTCGGTCAGCTTTAGTGATATTAATATCGGATAAGATGGTAGGGCGCAGGCCCATCTAACCAATTGATTGATTGATTAGTATTGTAAAGATAACGGATTAATTATGGACAAAATTAGGTTTGTTATCTCTGGAATAGGGTATTTTACTCCATATGGGGAAAAAAATAATGAGATAGCTTAGGCAAAAAGCAGTCAGAATATGTTAGTTTTAGTTCATAAAAATAACAAAATCAATTCAAAGTTTTCCGTTTTTTTAATCTGTTTTTAAACGTTGTGTTATGAAATAGTAGGCGCAATGTTTTTATGTCATACGGCTGTGTAGGCAAACTAAAAATAATCAACCATCATCAGCAACATTAGCGCATTTGTTCAGGTCTCACATCCAACTGACGTCATGACCAAAGAGCAAAGGCGTCCACTGTGTCCAGAGTTTTCGTCAAGTTAGGCGCGCCACTAAATGTAAATTTTAAATGCATTTTAGAGCCTTATCGACTGAATTTTTTTTTTGTGGTTCATTTGCACAATATAACCTTATTGAGATAATTTTCAAAAATGAGTGTTATCCTGTTGTTTCAACAGCGCAAAGCAAGATTTTGAGACTTTTCAATTCGGGTTATAGAAGTCAATGTCGGATAATTAGGTACAGCTGTTGTTCTGACAGCCATTAAAATACTCCCTGATAACTTGTTTACCCCATGGATTTTGGTGGTACAAGGAATTACTTCCGGATAGATATCTATAATTATATTGTAGATAGACAGTTATTCTTGGATTAAGATTTGGTTAAATTCAAAGCTTAAAAACTCAGCGGTTTTTCATCCGCTGGACTAACTTTTTGTTAACACACTAGAGGTTAACAAAAAGTTTAAACTATTATCAAATTATATATATATATATAACAAGTGGATGAAAAACCGGCTATTAGAGTAATATACGATTTCATTCTCAGGATAACATTAATACTGCGTATAATCCACCCTTAGTCGTTTTGATGATTGGAAGCCATAGAGTTAATATAGTACGTATAGTACAGTAATAATAACTATGTTGGAAGCAACAAAGAGTGTCCGCCACACTCGAAAAACATAACCACGCCTCGCGGGAAAAAAAGGTTCTATTGCCTATGGTTCCTTGACTACTACAATGTTATGATGATCAAGTAAATAGTATGCCTCATTCATAATGTGCTAAAAAAAATTAACTGTCTGAAATAACAAGGTGAACAGCTATATTTGCCTCTGTCAAATTAGTTTAGTATTCTCTATTTTATAGTGACCTGTGTTTAGTATACTGTAAACATCTGAATCGTCACCTTTAGGAACTTACATACATACCTATTCAACTTAGTTTTTTTAGTTTTTTAAAAGACATGTATTATATTTATGTTATATTACTTACAATATCTTCAGCTAACACCCACCGAGATAACCTGATATGTAACATACCTTATAAATGTTTGTATATTCCATGACACATTATATTTTATTCAGGTATACTTACATTTTATAATGGTTGGATTGTTATATTTTAATAAATTCAATTGTTTTAAAGATAAAAGACATGTTACGCTAGTTTTAATACAAAATGTAGTATAAATATATACATATATTACATAATTTGTAATTGTCTTGAGTTTAAACCTTGCATGGTGCACAAATTTGTAACTGATGCTGTTATATTTAAGATTTAGTTTATAAGATGCGTACAAAAGACATTATACTAAAAGACAAATATTTACGAGAAAATATTGTTACGTTTGCGTTTTCATTTTTATAAATAAAACATTCAATGTACAAGTGTATACAATTTATTTCATATTTTACATACATTTAGTAGACACAGCGTAAACATATATTAGAAATTAGTATAAAAATACTGTTTCTAAAATACTTTTGTTCAAGACTGTTTATTAAAAAAGAAAGTTATGTAAAAAACTTTTGTGTAACAAAATGCAGATTTTAAGTTATATGGACGATTAATAACTTACCCTATTTCATAACCGTTTAGTACCGCCCTAGCTATCGAACGAATATCAGGTATTTACAAATTAAATAATATTGGTTTCAGTCAATATACATTTTAAAACTTACTTCAAAGGGATTTTAAATTCAATAAACAATTTTAAACAAAGTCTAATAAAATAAACATGTACCTTAAATTTCGAATCTCATTTCAAAATGACTTAAAACTTATTGTTATAATAGTTATATTCGTACAATTAATGTATAATTTTGACAAAATATCTTGCAAAAGCCAAGTATATTAACAATTTGACGACATTATTAACAATAAGACTTGAAAAAAAAAGTTTTTTTTATTAAATAGCACTCTAGTTAGTACAAAAATAATTTTAATATCTGTGAGCAATAAAAAACAATATAAAACCTCCAAAAACATTTGAATTCGAACAAAACTAAATACTCATTCATCTTTCACGTTAGGCTTAAATTCAAAAACCATTAGGTAGGCAAATTACTTAACTTAAAACAAGCGAAATAAATATGTTAGTATCTCATTACAGTATACATAAATAAATCCTGTATATTAATATAGGGATTATTCTTTTTCAAGTGGAAATGTCCTATTTTACTAAAGAATAAGTCCAATAGTAAAAATTCGAATACTTAGTAACACAATCCGATTTCGTAAATGCAGTTGGAACTAAATATTATATAAATAAAAGATACATGAAATGCACAAATTATATTAAAATAATTAGAAATGCACAAATTATATTTTATTTAAACTATGATGGGATGGGCGCACTAGCAGTAGTAATACGATTTATGGGTAAAATTCACGAGTGAATTATAACCTAATTGAAAATTTGTTTTTTTCCACTTCCACAAAATTTGTTTGAAAAAGAATACATCCCTTTTTTCATGGAGTAAGATAAGAACGGTAAGGCTATTAGCTAACTTCGTGTATTTCTGTTTCTCATGATACATTCTGGAAACCATAAACAAATTACTTAACTTAGAACAAGCGCCAAACTGCTTTTTATTTAGATTTTGACACTACCTTGCGAAAAATATTTTTTTAATGAAAAGGTCCATAAGGGAAGCAAACGCCTTATGGGAAGATCTTCGAAAATAGTTACTTAGTCTATCCATAGGTACGTAATAATATATCAAGTGGATTTTCTTGCAAAACCATGGTTTCGAGTAAATAGTTAACCATAGGAAGTGGCACAGATTTTGGTTGGACTTTGGAGACTTCCAGCACTGATCAGTCCAGAAGATAGTTCACCGTTTTCCAAAGCTATACAGCATAAATAAATAAATGATCTTGGACAATAAATATACCACTATTATGTGATAAACCATAAAAATATCATGTTTATGCTTGCATTGCGAGTACATTTTCTTGTTGCAATGATTTTTAGGAATATTGGTTATGCTAGACAGTACAAACTTCTTATCTTATCCCATGCAATCCTAAAGGCTGCGCCAACTAAGCGTCGGCCTTAGGCACGTTCCAGACGCGAGTGTTGGCGTCCTGGCCGACGGACACGATTGTCTCATCGTCGATCCAGGTGATACCCGTGATCTGGCTTTGGGGGTGAGCATCTGAAATAAATGATAAATTTTACATTTATGAAGATACAGAAATTGCTGATGAACACGATGTTTTCATACTAATTATTGTTTTGAAAAAACTACAAAACCGACTTTAATAGATACAACGAGATACACTGTCTTTTAAAGTTATGTAGGACTAATACTAATCCCTATGGATTTTGTTTTTATGGTAACAATCAGGTTCCTTCCCAATAAAATAAGTTTTTTTTTCAATCGGTCCTCATTTGGCGGAGTAATCCACGAAGATAAGTACATATACAGCCCAACATGGAAACTCTTCCTTTTTAAATCAGTTAAAAATAGATTTAAACGAAATAAGCCAATTCTGATGTGTACGCTAGAGAGATGGAAAAATATCAATCTAAAATAAGTATTTATTAGGAAATACATTTTGAACCAACGAGTGTGACAAAAGTGGACCTGCGAGACGTACTAGCGAAGGCGGTAAACTGCACAGGACAGACCATACTGGTGTTTTCTTTTATTATATGAAGTTATTTCTTATTCGTTTAAGCTAATAGTGGCTCAGATTTGTGTGGTTTGTGGACGTGGCTACAACTTGAAGGATATTCTGGTTTCGGTTATTAGGAAGCGAAAGAGTTAAACCTTAGTTCACCACACTAAGCTTGAGCTTCTATTTGAAAAGCAAGTATGCTAAGGTATACTTCGGGTCGCTGTGCCATGAGTAACTAAGTAGGTACCAATGTATGTGATTCATGAAAAAGTGGACAATGATTCGCATATCATTGTCCACTTATCCTATACCGAACTTATCAAACTTTTTTACAAAATGCGGCTGAGTCTGTCACTCCTGAGAAGGGTTTCCATGACAGTGTGGACGTAACAGGTTGAGGTCAAGGTCAACTTACTCTTGATGACAGTGTGCTTAGCCGGCTGCGCCACGTTCCAGACAATGATCGTTGTATCCAGGGAGCCGGACGCGACGCGCGCCGAGTCAGGGCTCCAAGCCACGCAGTTTACGCGGGCAGTGTGGAAGCCCCATTCTTTGTTGTGGGCCAACTGCGGACAGGAAAAACACTGTACTAGGGACAAGGTATAGCCACCAAAAGACAAAGTCTCGACTAGCTCTGTATTGAAAATTTAATTATAGCTTTCACTGAACAATGTCAACGAACATAGTGTTTTTCTATTTATCTGCGCCACAGTGCTGTCTTCAGCTTGCTGCATCAATCATCTACAGTGGTTTGCAGTTCATCAGCTCACCTGGCTGAAGGGCATCCTACACTTAAGAATAAGAATCATTTATTTGCTTAAAACATGAGTATTAACATGGTATGAGCATGCAATTATGCACTTAGATTAACAAGCGGCGGTCTCCAATCAAGAGTTTACTCTAGCGTACGTACTAGTGTTGTATTGTATAAGCGCATTAGAGCGGCCCCTAGGATTTCACAAGTCGCGATGTCGATGTCGGCCCTGGTCGCGCTATTGGTGAGATATATGGCAGTTTTACCTGATCCGACCTTGTAATCACACATACCAATGTCACTAGAAGTGTTCTTTATCAGTACACCACTTACCTGGTAATCGCTAGTGTTGTACAGAATAAGTTTCCGATGCGCGTCGCTGGCGACCAGATACGCTCCGTCGGGGCTGAAGCTTGCGTCGGTGACGGCGCCGAGATGGGTTACTGTCTGCATTGCTGTCAGCGTGCGTACGTCCAGTGAGTAAAGGTGGACCTTGCTGTCTTCGCCTGGGGGGTGAAATAAGGATAAGGTTTTAAGCTGATTAACACTTTACAACAACGTGCAGTCGACTGTAATTAAACGATACCAATCCCAACGTACAGGATATAGTGTCGTCAATTTTAATATTAATATGGAAATAAAAGCCTTGAATATAAACCTTAAATTTAGTACAGCTTCAGTTGTGTTTGTGTGGTCTCTGCCCATCTTCCATTGTAATCCTTACCAATAAATAATCTAGTTATTTTCCTTTATTTTCACGACATATGTGTTGCAAAAACTCTAACATTTTTTGGTAAGGTTTTGTTGGATAGATTGGTCTTAGTTTTTGACGTGTCTTTATGAACGTCATATCTATTTTTGCAACTCCACAGCAATCACCAATCCGCAAGCCAAACTTGGTAATTTAGGTACTCATTCCACTCGTCTAATATATTTATCCAATGTATATTTGATCAAATAAATTGGATGACTTCATCAAATTTACTAGCATGATGTACAGTACCCGGCGATAAATAATGCACATCGATCTGTGGAAAGAGACAATCGGTTAATTTCGGCTTCGTAGAGCGTTATCTCTGTCGCACACTACCTATACGACTGACGAAACATCACTGTCAGTCGTTGTTCAAGTGCGGTAGAGTGCGGTCGCGTCCAATTCAAAATATATATTGAGAGTTGTTAACACCCAAGAATTTAGAATTTTATTATAATTGAGAATTAGAATTATTATTATTTTTATTACAATGTCTCATTTTAACAATAGGTATAATGGTGTTTATTATGTACACTGCAGCTGTAATTTTTCAAAATAATTAAATACGTAAACATAATGTGAACATGTTTTTTTTAATTTATTTTACTTCAACCTAAGCCAACACTTATAGAAAAATTGGTGTATTTTATACAAAGAATAAAAAATTATCAAAAGAAGCAAATCACAATTGTTTCAACAGCTCCTAATAGATACCGGACTGTTTGTATTTCGTGCGACAGAGATAACGCTCTATGAAGCCGAAATTAGCCGATTGTCTCTTTCCAAAGGTCGATGTGCATTATTTATCGCCGGGTACTGTAGCTAATATATATTCGTTCAAAGATTTGGACACTAGTTTCTGCAAGCGGCTTCGCAAGCTTTGTTTCTATGAGAACGTTAAAAGGTTATTTCTTTCCAATGGAAATTGAAATTTTATAGATTAAAAAGTAGCCCATGTTTTATATTCCAGGTCAAGAACCCTTAGCAAATTTCAGCTCGATCAGTTGAGAAATTTTGGTGTGAAGAAGTAACAATCATCCATCTATCCATCCAAACTTTCGCATTTATAATATTAGTTTAATACGATGTGATTTCATTTGAACTCAACTACGCAAATTACTTAGGAATCTTGAAAAAACATATTTGACGAGTGGAATGGGCATCCGTCAAAGAATTTTCATCATATTTTGGACTTGTATTTCGTGCTTTCGCAGCCGAGGTAATTTATTAGATAGATAGATAATACTTAACGTTTTATAAGGCTATGCAATAACATAGCATTATAAAACGTTAAGTACTTAATTAAATTTATCCTAAAGAAAGGAAATGGAATTGGCAACCTTATCGTTTAAAGCGATTCCTTCCAAGCTATCATTTCAGTAACAGCACCTAATGATGCCTCTATAATAATAATCATTTATTTCCTCTAACCCTATGCAATACGTATTGCCAACAGGAGAGGCCTATGTCCAGCTGTGGACTAGTATAGGCTGTAGATGATACATACCTCCAACAGCAACGTGCCTAGTCTTAGGGTCGATCGCCACGCACGTCGGCTCGTAGTCGATGGGCAGGCTAGACTGTTTGCTACCACCGATTATTACTTGCAGCTGGAAGGAATTGGATATTTATTAGATATCGGCAGAAAAAAAACTGATTTCAAAAACATACGAAAAAATCTTAACAAATTGTACAGTTTACATCGACTTTGTCGATATCTACAAAACTTTTTGTCAGTCCTTTACTCTATGTTAAATTATTATACTAAATGACCCCGTGAACTTCGTATCACCTAAAACTTTTTTCACATTTTTGTATTAAAAAATGTACCAAACCAAACATACCAAACTAAAAAAATATTCAAATCGCTAAAACTGTTTTTAAATTTAGAACACATGTTTTACGGATGAAACCCCTCATTGAAATACAGGTTAAGTATCCTGGCTAGCGACAAGCACATCAGTTGTTCGAAAATATTGTTTTTTTACATTGATGCTTTTTTTTTCAAGTGAAAAAATTGCCCTTTTTTCATTTTCAATAATTAATTACTTTGAAAAGATTAATCTTTATCAGCAACCGAATCTGTTGGTGCAAAAATACAGACTAGCTTTTTTTTTTGAATATACGATTTATGTACAAAAAAATAAGCTAGCCTGTATTTTTACAATTTTCGGTCTCCTGTAAAAGTAAGTATACGAAAATCAAATTATGAAGTTTTTTTCTCATAAATCGAGGTCGTGACTCCTTTCACGACTTTTCTCTAACTCTCATAGATTTGGCCACCCACTCCCATCTCAAAAGACACCCTGTATACAGATCGGATTTTGTTCTACCAAACAAAGCTATCCCTAGTGATAAGAGTCAATAATGCGCTTATCAGGGAGGCTTATGTCTAGCAGTTGAATAGTATAGGCTGTAGATGTCAAACATGCATTTCTTACCTCTTTAACAGTGGCTACGATGGTAGTATCGTCTTCAATAATGTAGTCCATGCCGCGAGGCTGAGAGCCGAGGGTTATCGCGTTGTCGGTATACGAAGGAGCATCTCCTGCGAATATCACACTAACATTAATACATGCGAAAGTTTGGATGGGTGAATGGATGGTTGGGTAGATGGATAGATGGGTGGATGGATGGATGTTTGTTACTTCTTCACGCCAAAACTACTGAATGGATCGGGCTGAAATTTTGCATAGATGCGGCTCTAAGCCTGAAATCAAACATATGATTATGGTTCCCCTTCTCTTGTTTGGGGGAGGCACTTTCAGCACGGACGGTAGATAGTATGCGGGGAGGACCGATAGATTAAACTACGATCTACCTTCAGTCTGTTTAACAGCCCGACGCAGCGTGTCATCGATGCCGATGGTTAGTAGAGAGCCGTCCTTGCCAGCTCGCATCGCGTTCACTTGGTTCCCGTGACCCTGGCCTGACACGTGCTTGCCCTCGCCTGAAACATAAAAAATAAGCATGTTTTTTTTTGTTTTAAACTTTTTATAGTTTACATTTGCTAAACAATTCATTTATTTTAATTATTTTAAAGACCGATTTTTTAGCTGTCGTACAAATTCATCTGACGCATCAATAATATTACGATGCTTTGGCATATTTCTGGCTGAAACCACTAGAGTGAATTCTTTATAAAACTATGATAGCAAAGGAAACTTAAAGCAATTATGACTTGAAGATGACACATGCTTATGTGACCAAATTTATCGAAAAAATCAGCTAGTTCGGAATGCTTTAGTTGGTATTCAAAAAAATTGTTGAAGCAAATAAAGGTTTGTTCTGTCTCAACACTTATCTAGCATTTTCTACATACTGGTAAAAGTGTACATACCAGTACTGACGTCCCACTGAGTGATTGTTCCGTCGTGGCTCGAAGTGTACACTAGGTGGTCAGCGCGCGCCAGGCATGTGATAGGCTTGTTGTGGCCCATCAATACTTGTCTGGGCTTATCCGGGTTGTCTATATCCAGGTAGTTGATAACTCCGGATAGAGAGACGGATATGAGGTGCTTGCCTTGCCAGAGGCACGATACCTGAAATTTATAATAATTTATAAACAGGTCTGTACGATGACTATAAAAAGTAGAAGAATCGCCAAGGGAAAACCAACTGATGAATAAATACGACATCCGGTGCACTGCAAGCGCCTAGCTTAGTGTGTCGACTTGCGTGCAGCGAGGCGATGTGACTAGCACAGGTTCTATCTTCGGAACAGGAGAGCAGCTATTTGCCAGACTGCGACCAGGAATCGAACCCGCAACCCGGCCAACCTATTAGCCCAGTACACTTATGGATATGTATATTGTTCTATTAGTTTTCCTTATGTTCTCATGCTGCCAATATTAAACAAGGTGACTCGTTCTAAGGTGGCTAAATTTCACTTATACTATATTCTTCACTCGTTGGCTACATTTTGATAATGAATACAAAACAAAAGAAAATGAACCAATGGCCTTGTGATATACTCCAAAACATCTGAATCTGATTTGACGGGCAGATCAATAGTAGGAGAGATTAATTGGGGGGTCGTTCTGGAAGGTGTCTTTCTAAACACATATTTAACTACCTACTCTACTAATTCGATAGGTGGGGTTCCTTATGAAAGAACTCTGTGGAGTAGATTGGTGGGCCATTTCTTCTGGTAAATATAGAAGAAGGTAGATTGGTAAATGATTTATTTTTGAAGAAATCTAAGTGGACAGACCCGGCTTTTCCAATAGATTAAGTGGAACCAACCTGTTGGTTCTTCGCAGTAATGCCCATATTGAACGAGGTGACTCGTTCCAAGATGGCAGCGTTCTAGACGACGCAGGTCTTGTCTCCAGAATCGCCCACAGCTGAACGTGCAACTAGCGGGGCATTGCTATAATCACCACGCTTCCACGCTTGGCACGCGGATTGGTGATCGCAGATGACGTTAAAAACTTGCACAAAAGGAAGCTGCTGACATTCCTCTGGTAGGTTCCCGTGGTCGACTCTTACAACCTACAGGTTGAGTTTAAGGAGTCGAATTGTACTCCACGACCGCTAAGACCAACATAATATCAGTCCTTGTCTCCGTAACAGGACAATAGGCTACTTGACTACTACTGGGAAACAGTTCTAACGAATTTTCTGATAAAAATAACGCAGTGTAATTAATATTTCTTCAAGGCCAGTCGTATTAGTTATATAAACTAATTTTAGAGTTTGAATAAAATAATGGCGCGCCAAAACGATAATCTCGGTCATGACTCCCGTGCTCAGAGCAATGACGTCACACCCCACACCATACCTAACAAAAAGAACTCATTGCTCTGTGATATGGTTTTCTGTCACGTAATCATATATAAAAAATGTGTAGTTTTAATCCCGTTTTCTTCCCAAAAATTTTTTTTTTATTGTAACGTCACTGACTAGGATGAAAACAATATGGAACTTATTTTCAATGTAGTCAAATAGCCTATTGTTAGCTTTCTTACGACCAGGACCTAGCAACCTGAGTGAAACTAACCTGTTGGTTCTCCACAGCATTGCCCATATTGAACAAGGTGACTCGTTCCAATGTCGCAACGTCCCAGATAGCGCAGGTCTTGTCTCCGGAACAGGAGAGCAGCTGTTTACCATCCGGTGACCAGGAGATTCCGTAGACACCGCCTTTGTGGGCTGGTGAGCCAATCTGTGAACAGATATTGAATAAATAAAAAACGCTGGAAAATCCACACAGCAACATATAGCCCAAAAGTAAACATACATTATACGTTATTATACGTAATTATACACAGAAAACACCCAGACCTGGAAGAAATAATAAATTTGTCCCACAGCGGGAATCGAATCCGGTAGGTATGTATAATTAATAGTAAGATATTTTTAGATAACAGCCAACTATGTAGTTAGTAAAACTTTTGTAGTAATCTGTGGATAATGCGATTGGTTGTACATTTAGGATCACATTAAAATAAGAACATTATGTAATAAGTCTACATTGTACAACTGTTTATTATCCTGAATAAAGAAAATAAAATTATGGAACAGTGTGGCCTAAAAATAATATGAACAACCCGTGGTGGATGGCACAAACTTCGGGAGTCCTCATCATCATCATCATCACCAACCTATATTACTCCACAGCTGAACATAGGCCTCTCCTGTGAGGGAAGTATAGCAGTGAGTAAATCAGAGCCCTCACACGCGTTTTTCTGTGGGACTTGCGTAGCTATACGTCCGAACGACAGTGGCGCGCTGCACCCAATCCTATAGAAAAATGAGCCTCCACGATGACGTTTTGATAATTCTGCTAACCAATTACTTAACTATTTCCTCCTCCTCCTCAAAGGCCTCATAATGGTCCACTGCTGAACGCACTTAACTATGCCTACCATGTTACCATCGCAGAATAATAATAAACGTTTTTATTTCAGAAAAAGTTTACAAAGTACTTATATTTAACTTATTATAGGTTATAAAAGTATTTTTCCAACAATGGTAGGTACTTAGTAGTGAAAACCTTTATGGAACGACAAGGTTTACTCCTTGCTCTAAGAATCGTCCAAAGATGGAAAGAAACTCTTGATAGTACGTGCGGTTCTATTTGCACGGAGAGATTTATTAAAGTGTCAATTTGTAACGACACTTTGACTCGCGTCCATTCATCAGTAGTTTCTTTCATCAAAGGTAAAATGCCAAAATGTGTCATTCTGAGAGAATACAATTGTTATGGTGAAGTGGTTAATTTAGTGGAATGAGAGCTTTGGCTAGTTATAGATAGGATGATGAAGAACATACCTCTCCTTTGAGCTCAGACGTGGCTCCATCAAACAAAAAGATCTTTCCGTCGAAGCCAGCCGACGCGAACAAACTGCCGTCGGGGCTGTAGCGAATCGCCTGCGCGAATCTGGTGTGTTCCTGTACACATAATACCAATAATTAATAAGAATAATATCAATTTCATCATATTATCAATAATATCAACTCGACTCTGGGTGAGTTGCTCAAACTGTCTTTGGAGCAACAGTAAGTTGAGGCAAAGAGAACAAAAGAGGGCCTAATAACCTTCTTTTGTTTACATGAAATGATTTGTAACTCTAAAGGTACAAGCGCACTACGCGTCAGCAGAACTGCGCGGCCGCGACAATGCCCGTCAAATTAGAACAAATGACGAAAAAGGCCGCGCGGCTTGATTTGGTGATTTTGTTCTAATTTAACATAAAGGGCCGTGGCCGCGCAGTTCCGTTATAGCGTAGTGCGTTTCCACATTTAGGTTGCAGTCCAACCGAGTGAGTTCTCAATTTTGTAGAACACTGCAAAAAACAGTTTAAAAGGCTGCCATCAAGGTTAAACTTTGGCCCACCCGGAAAGTATATCAATTTATTTTCGGTTGGCATTGTTTGAATGTTCGCGCACCAATGTATGCGTCGTCGGTCGCAAAGTTTCTGATAAGCGCTCAACACTCGTTGCTATATTTTGACAGAACAATTTGCAAACAAAGATTTGCAAATAAAAATTAAGCATAATTATTCCACAAGAAAAATAACCCAACATAAACTTGTAATACCCAGAGTTTATAACTAATACGGCAAACGTACAAATAGATATCTAATACCCAGTTTAATTAACGAAATACCCTTTAAAATTTTAACCAATATTAATAACGATAACTATAAATTAAAAATTAAAAAATATTTCTACGATACACTACAAAACTTTTAACCTTATGTTACTAAAAACCTATAACTCCAATAAACTTAATTATAACAAAATATACTATAACTATTTACATCTGAAATGAAAACCAACACCAAAATTAAAATTGACATAATAACGAATAGAACTTCATTTTAGAAAGCACCCTGTATGCTGTGTTATCAGTTCGTTTAACGTAGTCCTTTAGTTTTTATCCAATCATCTAAAAGGGCTATTCATATTGTGGTGGTTAAGGAATAGCTCTACGAACGCTCACCCATATTGCCATATTGCTAGTTATCGTTAGGTATCCGTATTTTACTGTTTTATTTCCTATTGGCCGTTTTTTCATTTCCAGACAGTAAACAAATGTTTTCATATAAATGTGTCATGATTCGACTGCACTGCCAAATCTATTTTGTATACTGTCTTTGCTGGATATATTCCTACTAGATATTGGGAAGGGTCCAATTGTTGTCTATAGTTACCTGCTTAGTACACTTGAACTTGAAGGGCGGTCCCTCAAACACAGCGAGCGTGTTGTCCTCCGACGCCGTCACGATTCGGAAAGGTCGCGCCGGACGGAAGTCAACGGAGTTTATAGGCTTGGACTGGCCGCTGATCTCGCCTACGGACGTGCCCGTCTCAGCCATGAATACGTGGCCGAATCTACGAATAAAAAGTTCACAAGTTATTAATTAAAAACACGTTTCTCTTCTGAACATTCGTCGCTTTATCACTTTTTTCGCCAAATGAGAGGGTTAGGCTTACAAAATGTGGTTAAGAACCATAAAGGAGACCAGACGAGTATTTTGTTATCTCATTTATCAAAATCGCTATAGCCATTTCGATGCTTGGAGGGTTCACTGCTTGGAGGTAATATACTAGAGAGTCCGCCAACCACATACAAACATTCGAAAAACCCACACCTCGTTGGTAATAAAATAATGTCTCTTAGGTATTAGACATGTGTGCGTTAAAGTTTAATTAAAGCAATTCGTATAAAACCGCATTTGACGAAATATATTACGACAAGATCGCTTATTATTATTAATTTAGATGTATGGCACTTAGTGGCATAATTTAATTAGGTACCATTATTATGAGGATAAAGCAATTAATAGGTAGTGCACAGCATTAGAGCTTACAGCAGCAGCTGTAGAATGAGGCTGCTCCCTAATGGTATGTCTTATCCGATTTTTTAGAAACAATTCTCATTAATTGTCTTGCTTGTTTTCATCATCTTCATCATCTGCAGCCAGACTTCTCCGACCCACTGCTGGGTATAGGCCTCCAAATTTGTGTGCGACATCACACGGTCCTACATGCTTTAGCAAGGTATAAACAGTTAAGAGCGGTTTCGCATTGCATCGGGTCTGAATCTGCGAGTTGTATGGCAGTTTACGCAGTTTTAGATCCAATTTCCGTCATACGGTTTCAATGTATATCATATTAAAGATAAAGCTTTAAAGTGTCCTGAGTTTTGAATCAGAGATCGGATTAGTGCGTAAGGAATACCTATCCGAATTCGGTCAGAGATTTTTTAGACTCTAAATCTGTATTTTCTATAATTTGGATCAATGCATACCACATTGCGAAAAGCAATAGGTATCTGTTTTTTTTTTTCGATTAGACTAATATGCGTTTGACCGCAGATGGCCATGACAGCGTAGGCGCCTCGCCACGCCGGTAAAGTTAGGTTGGGGCAACACGCACAAGGGCCACCACTAAGGTGCGAACTTAGGCATGGGCTGTTGTCAGATGCTACAAGAGGAAATGGCGGTTTCGCCTAGGTGCACGAATGCACCTATAGACGGAAGCGGGGAATTCTCTGGCCCCGCATCCAGTGAAGTACTATCCGTATGCGGTCCGAGTTTTTTATACCCATATTTTTACGAATTCTATTCGGATGCAGTGCGTAACCGCTCTTAGGTTTACCTCTCCCTGCCTTCGCCAACCACGACCATCCTCTGACTATCGGCGCTCCAGGCGATGTCCTTGATAGGTCCTCCAATCGGCTGAAACTCATTCTTGAGAATGTGCTCCTTGTTCACTGTGTCCCAGATACGGACCTTGCCGGATACGTCTGAAAACATTTAGGTATCATTAATATAAAATGATGCATAATCATGGCTTAGCCTCTAAAGTGGTTTGATTAAGGTAGAATAGACTCGAATGCCTATAAATTCATTCAACTTCGATTGATACGCATTTTATGATATTTTCTATATTTTATTATGATACTTTCTTTTCAGTTTTTGTTTCAGTTTTTTTCTTCGGATTCTTTATCACCAAGATACTTAAATAAAGGAAAAGACAATTTAGTTTTCTTAGCAATGAGGGAAATGGCGGGACGAATTGTACAAATTTCTGGCTGATTGGACTGCGCATCGTGTTCTTAAGCCAGCTGGCTTAAGAACGCGATGTTTGAAGGGAATGCTTTGGCTGATAATATAATTATTATAATTATCACACATCGACAGATTAATAAAAGTAGATTATACACTAAGGGGATAAAGCACTGTTTTATGTCACGGGAGCGAATTGAATCCCGAACGTAACGAAGGACTCATAATTTAACTCCTGAGCGTAGCGAGGGAGTTATAAGTTAATTCCTGAGCGAAGCGAGGGAATTAAGACTGAGTCCTGAGTGCAGTGAGGGGTTCAACCGCCCAAGACTAAAACAGTCTTATCCCCGAGGTGTATACTCTACTTTTCACACCTTATGCGAGACAAAAAAACAGGCTCAGTAGATAAATAATGTTTTCCTTTGACTTCTCTGGCAGCAGATTGTTGACAATGCCTATGGCATCTAATTTGATAAACTCAGGAGTCAAAACACTTTCATCACTCGACATTTTCAATATTATTTTTGAAATTAGATCTTCTATAGGCACCTACAAGAACTCGATTTGTTCGTCACGCGTGAACAAATGAAGGCGCGCGACGTTCCAAATTCGAAAGCACAAGCCGTGGTCCTAGATTCGAAATTCGAATTTCGAACACCGCGCTCCTCCGGACCGGGGTTCACACGGAGGCAAACTTCATTTATTTTGTCAAATCAAGTAGGCCATGGCCTAGGACAAATTGTGTTTAGCAAAATTAAACTTTATGCATATAGTAATAAGAATTATGAAAAGTGAAATCATATTATTAACCAGCGGGTTATAATGAAATTCAGTACAACATTATAACCCGGCTAATACCAAGGGATTTAATGTCTTGCTTTCGGTAGGGTTTACATGACCTATAATTCGGCATTGTCGAGCATGTGGTTTGAAAAATAAAATAAATAAATAATGCTGGACAATCCACGCATCATAATCAGCCCCAAGCAAAGCAGAGCTTGTGTTATTATGGGTTGAGTATTAGATAACTGATATACATACATAATAAAATAAATAAATAAATAATGCTGGATAATTCTCACAGCATTATCTAGCCCCAAGCTAAGCAGAGCTTGTGTTATGGGTACTAGATAACTGATATTCATAATATAATACAATACATAAATCGATATTTTTATTATACATAGAAAACGACCAGAACACCATAAACAAATATCTGCAGATCGTACACACTATTAATAATATTAGTAGATATGGATAGTGGTGCTTCTAAGCACCGGCATGCTTCATATTACTCGCCGCGTAGTATTGTGTAACGCTCATTTATTATCATTTTGTGTTTATATCACTGGCGTCATGCCAAATCGCCAACGCGCCGGTTAAAAACGTTTCTAGATCTTTGACACTGGCGTATCTGGCTTATATTCCAGTTGAATCAATTTTAAATATTACTGGAATTTCGCTTAGCTTTATGTGATCATGTTCATGCTTAAATTAAGGCCGTGTAATACCCTAAATCAACTCCGTCGGACCTCCATATCTTCCAAACTACTAAATATTCCGATTTTAAATTTATATATGGTAAAGCTCAGGACTTACTCTATCGATCATATGTTTCGAAAACACGATTCCTTAAATTGCTTGTCAGGGATAATGTAGGATTCTAATGGTGAAAGAATTTTTCAAATCGGTCCAGTAGTTTCGGAGCCTATTCCCGTCACACAAACAAACAAACATGCAAACAAACAAATCTTTCTTCTTTATAATATTATTATAGTATAGAAGTATAGACATAGGATAGTGAGTGCTTTGGTTTATACTGTTTTAACTTCTTTAAATAAATAAATTACAAACCAGCTTCAGCCCGCGGCCTCGCACGCGATTTTCCGGGATATAAATAAGTAGGAAGTAAAGCAACCAAATCAATCATACCTTTTCGCAACGAATGGTTGAATATAATCTAAATGAAATTTGGCATAATTAAGAGATTGACTGTATTTTATCCCAGTAATGGACACACAGACACAGGCTAATTTGTATGATAACTGAAAAGTGCCGGCGCAGCGGCTGCTAGAATCATAAATATATTTTATTTTAACATGTTGGATTCAGTATCATTTTTTCTTCAAACGCCACTGACAGATGTAGCTGGTACCAGTAGTGGACCTAACCTAGGTGCTGAGTGGAGTGCATTATGTTGTTTTTACCTATGATGTACAACCAATAGTAATAGTAATAATAATTTAGTAATAGTAGTGTTCAGTAATCTCTCGTCATACCTATAAATCAAAATTATTTTGGCATCAAAGCAGCTGATTGTGATTATCTTTCAGATAACACACCCAGTGACTTCATACATCGAAAACGATGTATTAAGGTTCTCAACAGAAAAGAATTTAAATGAAACCGGCCAAGTGCGAGTCGGACTCGCGCACGAAGGGTTCCGTACTATTATCTATAAAAACCGCAAAATAATTACCTTTATGTATAGGAGCCCCCCTTAAATATTTGTTTTATTTTAATTTTATTCTTTATTTTTAAAGCGAATATATAACTAAATATTCTGTGAGTATTTATAGCGTCTATCTGTTGCCGTTATCAAAATCGATCAAAAAATTCATGTTTGTTGTATGGGAGCCCTCTTAAATTTATCTTATTGTTTTTAGTATTTGTTGTTATAGTGGCAACAGAAATACATCATCTGTGAAAATTTCAACGCTCTATCACAATTCATGAGATACAAGCCTGGTGAGAGACGGACAGATGGACAGACAGACAGCGGAGTCTTAGTAATAGGGTCCCGTTTTACCCTTTGGGTATGGAACCCTAAAAAAATAAGGTTATTTATGGTGGGTATGAACATCTCCCAAATGTTAGCTGTGCGGCGGTCGGCTCATGTTGTTCCTGATTCATGTCGAATGAAAAGGAGCGCGTTATGAGTGAGAAAGCGTATCTAAACATCAAATACAAAGCTGTGGGTGTGTGTGTAGGCAGTGAAGACTGAGTATATACTCAGTACTAAAGAGTTTTAAAATGTTTTCGTACTTTCCGATTCATTATGAATTAACACAAAGATTGTTTTCTCATATATTTTAGTTATTTCTAATGTTGAATACCTATATTTACTATACAGGGGACTGAGAGTAATCGAATAAAGTTGTATATCACGCACAAAAAATCATTTGAAAATGACTTAATTTGGTGACAAAATATGGCAAGTTAGTTTCTAGGCTACGAACATAACCATTTTTAATTCGATTATGTATGCAAAATTTGGCTTGGGCTAGATAATGCTGTGTGAATTGTTCAGTATAATTTATTTATTTCATTGAAGTCAGGGATGAAGTTTCTAAATGAATCAGAAAAGTATGTATAAAAGGTAATAAGTTTGTATGAGGGCTTAGGTATTTGCAGCCTTCTTAAGAAAAAAGATACCCTGTGATATTTTTTAAAATAAATTTTGAATACTACCTGGGATTCCGCACAAAATCCCAGGAAAACATTAATTCAGGTCTAGAAATACATCTATGCAAAATTTCGGCCCGATCTGTTGAATAGTTTTGGTGTGAAGAGGTAACAAACCTCTAAACATCTAAAAAACCTTTTATTTAAACTGCCTTTTTATGGTTTAAAATCAAATCTTCTGTGCTTAAGCTAAACGTTTTAAAGCAATTTTCTTTTCTTTCTGTAGAACAGTATATTAGCTAATATCCCCTATAATAAATCTAATAATACATAAAGAGTTGTTCGTAAATATGGTCTAAATAATAGTAGTTGGACACTGAATTTGAGAGTGAGAAACCTAATGCAAGTAAATAGTGACTCATTAAATTACAAATAGTTTGTAAGAGGTACAGATAGAGGCAAATTCAAGTTCAAAATAAACATACCTCCAGATGCAATATAAAATCCACTGGGCGAGTATTTAGCGACGTTCACTTGGCATGAATGTTC
The DNA here is from genome assembly GCA_947086465.1 of Eupithecia exiguata. Classification (NCBI taxonomy): domain Eukaryota; kingdom Metazoa; phylum Arthropoda; class Insecta; order Lepidoptera; family Geometridae; genus Eupithecia; species Eupithecia exiguata. Next base: position 6,536,095 of record OX352246.1, read on the forward strand.
AGTGTACACATCCGCTATGGCAGGATTCTCAATATCTCTGATAATTACAGAGTTTCCATTCGTATACAGGAAGTTTTTTCCTTTTGGGTCACCGCCCAATACTAAAGGCGTACCGCGAGCGGTCCTTGGCAGAGCCGCAAAAGTATATTCTGTAAACATTTCGAGAGAGTCACATTCATTCAAACAGTAGAGAAAACAAATAGAAACACAAAAAACAACATAAATTCATTGACATTAATCGACACCATGCTTCCGCGAAAAGTAATGAAATCAGGACTTACTATTAGAGTAAGACATATTCCGCTTACTGTTTTCTAGCTAATTACTAATTAGATTTCACTGAAACTACAAATTACTCAGTACTTTTGTTATTTTTAGTAAATATTACAATCAGCCGCTCGCAACACTTCTAACCGCAGCCATTCCCAAAAATGACGTATTTTTTTTGCTAAGCTGGCACTACCTTATTTTTTTTTTGTTGCAAACATCCACTCCATGCCCAAATATGGGCATTCAGTAAATTATTTACAGATTTTAGTCCAAAGAATAAAAATTTACATTATGCTTCAGGAAAAAGATATCAACAAACTCAACAAAGTAAAAAAATTGCAGTTTTTTGTTTTTTCCAAGGGGTGGATATATATGGATATATTCCAGGGGGGTGATTTCTTCCGTCCACGAGTACGTTATACGATAGAGGTGCTCTATGGAAGCGTGCTTGCTTGATTGTTTTGTTATTGTCACTGTCAAAGTCATAATCATATTTACAGCTAACTTCACTTTTCATTTTTTCATTTCATCATCAAACTTCATTTCAATTTCATTGAATTGATTGAATTCATTGACGAATTTTCAATTGGTAAAAACATTTATTTTTCTTTTCTGTGCTGTGCCGTGTGTTCATATTTCGCCATGTCATTCAATTATTCAAAGACATAATAATTCACGACGTTTTTGCCAAGAAGGAAAGAGTGATGCATTCTGCCAAATGACTTGACATTTGTTTCCACGTGGTGTGCGTCAAGTCGGTCGACGTGTACTAAATTTTAACCATTTCAAGATCTTGACCGCATTACTACGAAGAAATGGAGTCCTTGAACATATCAAAGTTGAACCTATCGAGTGTGAGGAGCCAGACATCTACCGAAGCAGCCACGAGGTCCGAAATGAACGAGTCAAGATCAGCACCCATCAACGTAAGAATCCTTACCCATTGATAAACCATGCATGCTAAGACTTACCGAAACCATAAAACGTATACATTTTCTCAGTTCAACCATATGGAACTGATCAAATGATAAATTCATTACATTATTTTTGACCAGGCAGATCAGTTTTCATTACCAAATAAAGGTTGGTATATGGTAATAATCTGACAACATATTTCATCACTTTATTGGTAACTAGCGGTCTGCCCCGGCTTCGCTAGGGTATATTCTATCGCCTATGTTCATCAAGGATAATGTAGAATTCTTATGGTGAAATAATTTTCAAATCGGGATTCTAGTTTCGAGCCTATTCAATTCAAAGATGATAGATATTTTATAGGTAATTTTTCTCAGGTGCTGTTCTAAAGCAGACCTTTTAAACTAATATTGTATCATCAAATCTAGTTTTTGGGGAATAAAAAAATACCTACGAGGAAACGTGGTGGTGGTGGAATAGCCTTTAACTTACTTGGTCTGTGTGTAAAGAACACACACACAGTTTGTGAGTTTTGACTTCCAGGGCCAAGTTGTTATTTCTATCCCAATGCTAATTTCTGTATAAATCATACCATTGATTATAATTTATAATACACAGTGATGCATGTTTATCTATTTCCTTGTCAGAGCACCTGAAAATATTGGTCTTGTTTTAATATAAAATGATATTTCAGCCACCGATAGAGGAAGATGACTACCACTGCGAGTACAGAGAGGAAATATGGCAAACCCTGCTGGAACAGGATGCCGAAAAGCCTACTATACACCTTCAATCACCACAGGTAAAAAATATTTTCTATTAATAATATTGTTGTTTCATGAATAAAAAAGTTTTAGTGGTTAACTACAAACATTGATTGCTGATTTCGAATCTGCTCTTTCTTGTATTATTTATTGGACAGTAAATTGTAAATAATGGGCTTGATGAAATATTAACTATCCCCCCGTTTTAAAAATGTGTTAATTAGATCTTTATCAGAAAATCATATCATCATCAGACTATATTAGTCCACTGCTGGACATAGGCCTCCCCTAATGAGCGCCATAGCGCCCTGTCTTCAGCTTGCCGCATCAAGCATCTGCTAGCAGTCTTTCGCAAATCGTCATCCCACCTGGTCGGAGGGCGTTCTACACTACGTTTGCCGAGTTGCGGTCTCCACTCAAAAACTCGTTTACCCCACCGGTGGTCAGTTCTTCTCGAGATATGGCCAGCCCACTGCCACTTCAGCTTGCTAATCCTTTGAGCTATGTCGATTACCTTGGTTCTCTGTCGGATGTATTCGTTGCGAATCCTATCCTTTCTCAAACGCTGCCCAACCTAGCTGGATCCTCCTCTTGTCTTCCTTCTCGAAATTGTTTTAACCAATTGCAGAATCTGCCCAAGGGAAGTGTACTCGGAAACAATTTCGAGAAGGTGGCCATGTACGACGACCGGTCCCGGATGAATGTGGCCATTGATCATGACCTTGGTTTTATCCAAGTTCACGCCAAGACAAGTCGCGAGGCTGAAGCTAGGCCGTCCAATATCTGGTTCAGCTCCTCCAGCGACTCCGCCATTAAGACTATGTCATCAGCAAATCGCAGGTGTGAGATGTAATTATCGCCATTTATGTTGATGGCCCTACCTTTCCAGTTCAGCGTTTTAAACACATCTTCCAACGCGCTTTTGAACAGTTTCAGGGATATAACATCCCCCTGTCTCACTCCTCTGCGCAGTTGGATGGGTTTAGACTGCTGGCCCTGTACTTGGACACTCATCGTGGCCCCATCAAAAAGACATCTTAGCACCTCGATATAACGATAGTCTACTTGGCATCGCTGTAAGGATTCCAGGACAGCCCAGGTTTCGACAGAGTCATAGTCCACAAAGGCCAGACACAGGGGCTGATTATACTCTTCAGACTTCTGTATAATCTGCCTCATTATGTGTATGTGGTCTATAGTGCCATATCCTCCGCGAAACCCGGCCTGTTCCGGTGGCTGGAACTCGTCGAGTCTCCTGGCGAGACGGTTCGTGATCACTCGTGAGAAGAGCTTATAGATGTGGCTCAGGAGTGTGATGGGTCTGTAGTTGTTAAGAAGGGTTTTATCTTCCTTCTTAAAAAAGCGCACCCCCAAACTTCCGCTCCACGCCTTGCCCATCAGAAACTCATGAAGTGTAAATGATTAGTCTAACCCTTGTCTAACCATTAAAAAAAAATAGGTATCAGATCAGTTATCCTTCCACATCATTTCATTATTCAGCTTATGCAATATTGCACCATAAAAGTGACTGCTTTGTTTACTCTACCTACATATATATTTCTTTAGTCTCTATTGTCCTTACATAGAGTTCAAAATATTTGCCCTACAAGCTGATGAAAGAAATTGACATACCTACTCTGCACCTATGTAATATCGTTTGATTGCATATTGTTGTATTAGTCATATATATTATGCTCACTTCAAATTGCTTTCAAATCAGATGCAAGATTATTCAATTCGATTATTAAAGATATTGAATGGTGAATTTGGCGCAGAAGTCATTAATTGGTGATGATACTGTATGGATTATCCAGCAGCATTTATTTATTACTAGCTTTTGTCTACGGCTTCTCACACAATTTACCGGGATAGATAGTAGCACATGACCGTATTGTTTGTCCCTGCCAAATTTCATTTCGATCCTTTCAGCGTCCGTGAAAAAGTAACAGATAGACCATTGAATTTATTATGTTAATAGGTAGGTTAGTATTACGATAGCGCGAACGTCGCAAGATAATCCTAGACAAGACGTAAGTATCGTAAGGAGTGCCACAACAGTTTGAAGCCCTATAGCCATCCAGCAGTGGGTTTATATTGATGAAGTGGCTGGCGATACGAGCTTGACCTACATCACGATTATGGTCTGTAATGCACTACTTAAATCGCTAGTAAGAAATGTAGGCGTAAATGCGTAGGCTTATCAGAGGGACAATAAAACCTAAAAATATAGTAGAGCCTCTTGTGGCGGTAGACATGGGCCTGGGAAGTGAGTGCCTTAATAAATTATTTTGGACATAGGTAACTGTTATGAATGGGAGAATAAGTTTGGATCAATGGATGCATGTTTGTGACTACAACACCAAAACTTACTGAATACCTTCACTTGATCCGCAGTTGGAGTTTCGCGGCACATTAGTCCAGCAGCTACGCGACGTGACGAGGAAGCTAGGACTGTCCTTAGGGACGCTGCACTCCGCCGTAGGCCTGCTAGATCTCTTCATGGATGCTCACAGGCTGCGGGCAGACAGGCTGACACATGTAGCTCTTGCCTGCCTTAGTCTAGCAGGTAAATATCCCTAATAGTCTACTACCACTTTTAATAACTGTGCAGGTGTAGGAAAACTGCTTTCCTTCATCATCAGTGACTGCTGGATGCTTCCCTAAAGATCACCATGGGATCTCAAATTACTTAGTTGAACGCCTTGATTTAATATTCTAATTAGTAAGTAGTTAAAGTAGTTCTTATGGTGTTTGGTAGTTTATAAAACTAATATAAATAAACTATTTGTATGTAAATGCTTTAAATAAAGATCTTATCGTGACTTCTGGCTTGTGGTAACCAACTGCTTTTCCTGAACTGAAATAACTTAAGGCCTGTTCAGAATACGCGGTATTCTCTCCCCAGAGTGGTAGCGAAATCCGAGTGTGTATGCGGTATTGGTACCAATGCCAAATGAAAACCGAAGCGCGAAATCCGAGCGAAACGTATATCGCTACCGCTTTGGATAGCGAATACCGCGTAGATCATCATTGGTTTTGTTTTTTATCTTCTAATGATGATAATTTTAGATGATTTATGATGATTTTAGGTGGTTATGAAGGTTAACAATGAATTATCATTGTTAACCTTCATAACCACCTAAAATTGTCACCACTCAAGTCTTAAATATGTAATGTTAGGTTCTTAGAGGTGTTTACGTAAGCTTTCTGGAAATAAACTTTATTATTATTATTATCTACACAGGCCTTTAACGCACGTCTATACCATCGTGGCCTGTTACTGTAATAATCGCGAGGAGTGAAAGGAGAAAATTAGGCATTTTCCCAACAATTGAGGCCAGGATAATAATGATACCATTCTGTCCGTTAATTCATCTTAAATAAATTTTCGTTCAGGAAAAAGCGAAGACCAATTCAGCCGAGCGCCAACACTGAAAACTCTCGCAAAGACAAGCGGCATAACGCTATGCGGCAAGACATTCCGCCAGCTAGAATGGATGGTCGGCCAGCATGTACGGTGGCGGCTACTTGCGCCCACGCCCGTCGCCTTCGCGTCGCTACTTGCGCATTACGTGGGTACGGACGCAGAACTTACTTCGTCCCACCCAAGCTTCCGCGCCCGCTTCAGGCGTGATGCTAATCAGCTGTTGGACAAATACTTGGACTTGACGCTGTCTGGTGAGTCTTTTTTTAGGCCTATTTCACATTATTCTGGTTCAACTTTTGTGACAGTAGGTAAACGTAATACAGGGTGCCCCGAAACTCAACGTCAAGCCGAAAACGGAGGGCAGGTGAATTCATGACGATGCAGATAAACTAAAAAATCATGGGTCTATCTCCAATGGTTTCTGAGTTGTAGGCTTTTTCCTGAAAATCATAAATTTTCTGCCCACGTCCAGTTTGATGGTCAGGAGAGCACTGAATGAATGATACAAACTGACAGTCTGTTAATGCGTACCTACCGTCGGGACTGATCGTACGCATCGACGGTCGGTGGAGCACTGTAGGTAACCGGCCTAACAGTACAGAACACAATGATGATTGTTGTATTTATTGCAGATGTTCGCCTTAAGGTAGTGGAGAGTGTGGAAGTGGGTTGCGCGTGCGTGGCGTGCGCGCGTGCTGACCTCGGGCTGTGCGCGTGGCCGGCCTGGCTAGCGCGCGCCGCGCAGCGCCCGCACCGCAGCGTTGCGCCGCTAGCAAGACTGCTACACAGGTATGTGGAAGCCACGATGTATAAACTACACCGAAACAACTTCTTTATCCATTACGAATGTAAGCGGGTTAACTACGAACCTTATTTGTGTTGGAAGAACACCAACGTTTCACCCCTTAACGAGGGACATCAATTCTAAGATTACAATTCTGTATCCGAAAATGTTTGGACCAAAGCCTGGACTTGCCTTTCAGTCTGTGCGGGAAAGCGTTATCAATTTTACCACCAAGTCAACTACGAGACCAGTCGACAATCTTTACTGCTTTCTACGGCTCAACTGTCCTTTGCTCCAGCTCATCTCATCAGCACACACGGCATCCGACAGAGAACCAAAGTTATCGACATAGCTCAAAAAATTGGCAAACTGAACCAACAACTGCTGGGGTAAACGTGTTCTTGAGTGGAGACCACGACTCGGTAAACGTAGTGTGGGACGCCCTCCGGCCAGGTGGGATGACGACCTATGAAATACTGCAAGCAGATATTGGATGCGTCAAGCTGAAGACAGGGCGCTTATTGGGGAGGCCTATGTCCAGTAGTTGACTAACATAGGCTGATGATGATGATGAGGTGTTACTTACAGGTTACATGTATAAATTGTACAAGAGTCGATGATACCTGAAATAGCTTAGCGTCAGCGATCATATCTTCCATAGTACTGAAGCATTTACTTTGAGATTAATATAGTTATAGATCAGGATTGATGCTAGAAATAATTTTAAAAATAAGGTAATTTTTTTTAGGTATATTGTATGTAATATTTTAATAATATATATTATATATATTTACTAAAGCATCAATCTGATGCCACTCAGTGATAGAAGTTCTGACAGCGACGAATACGTGTCTTTCAGTGACACTGATGTTGGTAGTGACGACAGCTTTTGTAGTATTCCTTCTCTTTCTGGCTCTATCTCTGCTTTCTTTTCTGACGTTCCAAAGAATCTTAATGTCCTCCACATAAATGCTCAGAGTATCCCGCAACACTATCCTGACTTACTTGCTTCTTTTGATCATAAGAATATTCACGCCTTGCTTGTCTCTGAATCATGGCTCAAGCCATGTCTTTCTTCTTCCTCTTATGCTCTTCCAGGTTTCAAACTTATCCGCAACGATCGTGTTGGATCAGGTGGTGGAGGTGTGGCTATATATCTCCGATCCCACATTCCTTTTAATATAGTTAGTGTGTCTGCACAGCCACCACCCTCCAAAGCGGGAGAACACCTCTTCATTGAAGTCGTCCTTTCGCATGCCAAGGTACTACTTGGAGTCTTTTACTGCCCTTCTTCAAAAATTAACTATTTTCTCTCTTTCGAAACTCTTCTAGAAAATCTGGCCCCATCTTATGATCATTTTATTGTTATGGGCGACTTCAATACTTGCTTACTCAAACAAGACAATAGGTCCACTTCCCTTGAAACTCTTATAAGGGGGTGCAACATGTCTATTCTTCCACTTAACGCTACCCATTTCTTCCCTAATTCAGCTCCTTCTCTTTTAGATCTCATCATAGTTTCATCTCCTTCTCACGTAGCCAAACATGGTCAATGTGAAGCAGGAGCTTTCTCCCACCATGACATGTTATACATGTCTTACAAAATTCGTCCCCCTAGGCCCAAGCCCCAAATAATTCTGCAGAGAAATTTTAGCGGCATTGTTATGGAGGAATTAAGACGTGATGCGGAGTGTATTGACTGGTCTGAGGTGTTTGATGTCCCAGACGTTGATAGCAAAATTGAGGCGTTTAATAGTATCATTACCAACCTATACGACAAGCATGCCCCGCTTAGAGAGATTAAGCTTAAACATCTTCCTGCGCCTTGGATAACTCCTGAGTTAAAATCACTAATGCATCAAAAATGTGTAGCCAAAGCTAAACTTAAGCGTAAGCCTACAGAGTTAAACAAACAGAGGTACATAGATCGACGGAATCACTGCAATAGAGCGTGTCGTGACGCGCAACGCCGCTATATCCATACTTCAGTAGAGAATTCCGACCCTGCTAAGGTTTGGAAGTTCCTACGGTCATTGGGAATCGGAAAATCTAAAGAACGTACCAAAATTCCTGCACAATTTGATCTCAATTCTCTTAATAAACACTTCACTTCCATTTCCGATCTCGATATACAACTGAAATCGAAAACTCTGTCTCATCTTTTTTCTACGCCGATTCCCGACTACTCTCCTCTTCATTTTAGCCAGTTCACTGTCTGTGACGTAAAGAGAGCGGTAACATCTATATCCTCTAAGGCTATTGGCGATGACCGTATCAGTCGAAATATGATAATCCCCATCCTTGTTCAAATAGCTCCTGTGATCCAACACATACTAAACCACTCTCTGTCCACTGGCTTATTTCCAACTGCCTGGAAAGTAGCCCGGGTTACTCCGCTCCCAAAAAAATCAAAGCCTGCTTCCTTCTCTGACTTTCGTCCTATATCCATTCTTCCTTTCCTGTCCAAAGTTCTTGAACGACTTGTCCATCAACAACTTAGCACCTTCTTCTCCAGAAATAATCTCCTCAATCCCCTCCAGTCCGGGTTTCGTCCAGGCCACAGTACCGTATCCGCGCTGGTTAAAATAACTGACGATATACGCTCTGGCATGGAAGAAGGGAAAGTTACTGTCCTTTGCTTGCTAGATTTTAGCAACGCTTTTAATAATGTTGATTTTGATATTCTCCTTGGAATATTACGCTCTCTAAACGTATCTCCAGCAGTGGCTGACTGGTTTCGCAGTTATTTGCATGGACGTCGGCAGCGTATATGCATTGATGATGTATGCTCATCATGGTGCGATATTACTGCTGGCGTGCCTCAAGGTGGCGTTCTTTCACCTCTCCTTTTCGCTATTTTCATCAACTCTATATCTCATAAAATAACTTCATCGTACCACCTCTATGCAGATGATCTCCAAATTTACACGCAGACCTCGGTGGATCAACTGTCGAATGCCATCTCTACAATAAATGAAGATCTTGACCGTATCCTAGACTGGAGCAAAGGCTTTGGTCTCAAAGTAAACCCTGCAAAAACTCAGGTGATTACAGTAGGAAGCTCACGGATGATAGCTCGAGTAGATTGGGGTAGTCTTCCAACCGTGGTCTTTGATGGGACTCCTGTGGAGCAGAGTCAAACGGTGAAAAATTTAGGTGTCCTCATTGACAGGAATCTGTCGTGGGGACCTCAAATCTCTGAAATCAGCCGTAGGATGTTTGCTTCAGCTGGTTCCCTTCGAAGACTACGGAACTTTCTCCCGATTGCCACTAAAATTTCTCTCGCACAATCTCTTCTCTTTCCAGTTCTTGATTACGCTGATTCTTCCTTTCTTGATATTACTGAACAACAACTTGATAAACTTGAGCGCCTGCAGAATGTCGGGATACGGTTTATATTTGGCTTGCGCAAATATGATCACGTCTCCGAATTTCGCAGGAAGCTCAAGTGGCTGCCTATACGGCTTCGCCGTAACAGTCACATCCTATCTCTTCTCTACAATATCTTATTTCTCTCTTCTGCACCCCCTTATCTCAAGGAACGTTTCACTTTTCTTCATCATTCGCATGCTCTTTCTCTGCGCTCTTCTGAAACTCTCATGCTTCAAGTCCCTGTTCACTCTACTTCCTTCTACGACAACTCATTTACTGTCCGTGCTGTACAGCTTTGGAACACATTGCCAGTGTCAATAAGGCATGCGAAGTCACTACCAATATTCAAGAGTATGGTGAGGGAACACTATTTGTCCTGCTGTCACTGACCACACCCCTGTTTCCTCTTATGAAATGTAGATATATATTTATGTATTTATAAAAGTATGTTTATGTATTATAATTAGGTATATATAAATATTATGTATATATATTTATTTAGGTATTTTTAAAATTATAGTTGGTAGGTTATATATAATTATGTTGTATGTACTAAGATTTGATATTGTAATTGTATTAGAATTATGTAATTATATTAGCTACATACTAATGCACACAGATCCCCGTTCAATCCAACGATCCTATCCATCCACGGTTGTCTGGTAGAGATCGCTCCTGAGCGATAAGACCGCCAATTGTCACATTTTTTTTTTTCTTCATTTTATCTTTGTTTGTTATTTTTAAGTTATGTGTGCAATAAAGCATTTTCTATCTATCTATCTATCTAGAATGCTAGTTGTTCGAAAACACGATTACATAAAATTTTCTCGATAGAAAAAAACCAATGTTCGCTCTAAACTGTACAATCAAACGTCACTATTCAATAAATACATTAAAATAAGTCTTGATACTTTTTATAGTAAACTAACAGAATATAAAGCAGACGGTGTGTAATTTAGATTCTAAAAATTACTACTATTTTTTAGACAATAATCAACTCTGCCCCGTTCCTATGAACGTGAAATCCTATGCCTATCTTTTTTACAAAATGGCGTCATAGGTCGCCCCTTAATTGCAGAGTGGGACAGTGTGGATTATCTCACTATCTCATCTCACTAATATTATAAACGTGAAAGTTTAGATGGATGGACGGATGGATAGATAGATGGATGGATGTTTGTTCCTTTATCACGCCAGAATGGCTGAACGGATCTGGATGAAATTTGGCACAGAGATAGATTTTAGTCTGGAATAGTTTTTATCCCGAAATTCCTACGGGAACGGGAACTACGCGGTTGAAACCGCGAGGCGCTGCTAGTTTAACATATTTTATGATGATCAAAGGCCGAAAAGACGCTGTAAAAAGCGCGGTCGATGTCCCTTCCGGTTGATATCCCACTATGGTTATAACAAAGAAGCGAAGTTCTGATCTCCGGCCATAAACACACCCTATTAACTTGTTACTGGCCATCGTAAAATAAACCTTGTTGCGTTCACAGGATGATGCAAATCATGAAGTCTAGAGAGACTGCGACAGAGGTGGATGTGGATCAAGGCTACAGCAGCGCTCGGACCTCTCCGAATATAACACCGAGTGCGTCGCCTGGTTTCCACGTGTCGCCTGCTTCCAGCAGTTGCAGGTTTGTTTACATTGCTTATTAAATCACTTTGTTATTGAAGATCCAATATACCAGATTTCGAAATTTATTACACTGGAGCTACATTATCCCCTTAGGGATCTGTGACTTATCACAGACGCTACCACGATAGCGAAATTAGCGAGAGGCCAGTTCAAAACAAAAGTTTTGGGTAAGTACAAACAAACTACCAGCCAGAGGTAGAGTTGAAGAATATATAATAATAATACAGTACCAAAAACAAGTTTCAATGTAAAGTGAACCCTATTTCACTTTATATCGAAACATATAGTTTACCTCAGATCGACCCAATTTACTAAATCTCCCTTGACTAGGTACAACTTAATTAGCATTTTTCCTGATATTAAATGCGGAAGAATAAAGGTACCAGCATGGCGCGTTGACCAAAAGTAGAAATATCAGTTGCACCGTTGCCTTGCCGTTTCAGTTCAGTCAACAACACAATCTTGTAGGTCTTGACTCTGTCGCTGCGCCATCATAAATGTCTTATTTTGTTCTAGCTCATCCTCCCGTACAACGGAAACATACAGGCAGCATTCAGTCGCCAACTACCACGTGTTAGACCTTTCTGACACAAACATACCAACGCAGAGCTTCTACCATCTACCCACAGCCGTTGACATGACCTTACAGCGAGCAGATAGCCATAAAGACTACAGGTATGCAAAATTATTCTAACTAGACGTTTTTTATGGTTCTGTACCCAAAGGGCGCTTTGGCAAAGGACCCACTTAGCCTCCGGTATTCGTTCGTCCATGTCTATATCAGAGGACTGCATGTCATAAACCATAATGGGTTAGCTGTTGGTCGAAAGGCTAAAACCGTTAAGGCCTGAAAAGTAACAGACATAATTACTCAAAAATCAATAACTTTATTTCTATAGGCTTACAAAATAAGCACTTAGACAAGTCAAATTTTATACATAAACAGCATAATAAATAGTAATTATTATCAAACTTTACTTTCGCATTTATAATATTAGTAGGGATAGCAGCTTTTCTTAGATTGTTTTTCAGGTTTGCACAAAAAAAAATCAATAACTTTATTTCTTTAGGCTTACAAAATTAGCACTTAGACTGTTTTTCGAATGAATACAGATATAATTATTACTGTAATAATAATGTAATGTAATAATGTTTTCTGTGTTTGTGTGGTACAAGAATTATCTATCTGTCTATAAATAAACGAATCCTATCTCGTTTCGCAGATATTGTAAAACCCGCATGCTCATCGACGCGTCAGAAGCCAGCACATCCAGCATGGCCGTCAAACGAGGCCTGGACACCACCGCAGAGATGGACCGAAAGCGATATCGCCTCACCTCGCAGATGTCTCAAGTCGTACTCTGATAGCTGAGGCAATACTACATTAGGCACACGTCGCCCCGTTGACTCTGCATAGCTACTTTATATCCTATCGGTGAGACACTGCAGATGTTGGCAGTCGAACTCTGATAGCTGTGGCTATACCATATTTGTTGCACTTGGATCATGTGGCACTGTTGAAGCCTATGTGTATGATGACTGGTTTGCCCAGTGCTACATTACAGCCAAGAATCACACAGTTAGACGCTGAACTTTGAAAATATTGTGGATATAATTCCTATACTAATCTAAATCTAGGCCTTAAAACTTACTTGCCAGTGACATTAGCCATTCCGCAATCATGGCTCAAGTAACTGAGCTAGAAATATAACTGATAACATTATAATTACTCCGTAACAGATTATAAAACCTTGTAATCTTACCTGTAAAGATTCCTTCCATAATGGCATCATGAGAGTGTCGGAAATGTGCGTGTCTAATGTGGTTTTCTTGTTAATGTCTAGTATTTATTATGCTACCTACCAGAAATATCTAAAAACTAGGTATTTGTTGACAATTGATCGTGAAATTCGGTAATAGAACTATTAGTCTGAACTTATTTACCGAATTTCGGTCAAAGTTAGTAGAGTTAATCAAAGTCGAAAAACGTCGAAAAACCGAAAAAAAGTCTATATTCATGGATGTCAAACACTGCCTTTCCTTGTGATATTTCTCCATAAGTATAGACACTGAATTATATTCCAAATTGTTACTACATAAGTACTTATACCTAAATATGCAATAATGCGAGTTATCAAAGTTTTTATTTTGTATAAACATACAGCTCTTTTCTAAGTATTTTAGGGTTAAATAGCATTAATTTCAACAATTGAGAAGTCTGTGAATTTTAACTCCATTGCTTAGATATAGAATCGTGTATGTACTTACCTGTTTAACGCTTTGACTGTGGCTAATCTCAGATGGAGATCTGTCACACTTTGTAAGTCACAAGAAGCTATAAAATTCATAGGTCGGCGCCGCTTTTGAATTTCAGAAATTTCCTAAACTGTTTCTGATATGAGGAAATTCTGTACTATTTTGAAATTAACTAATATAATGAGTATCATAAGCGTTCTGAATTCAATTTCACCGTTTTAACCACAAAAACCTATATATTTAATCCAATGGAGGTTTTTCAGGGCTTTATGGCTGTGCATTAAAAATAGTGTCGAAGATAATCGTATACATTCTTACTTCTCGATTGTGCATTTAGATTTAGGTAGGAATAAATTGATGGGCCAATTTCATTTAACTTCAAATCTGCCATCTAATGACTCAATGTAACAAAAAACAGCCTTAAAACTTTTTCTGTAGTCTTTTTCAGTTAACCTAACTATTCTTACAATGCTTAAATAACAGGGCACTTAACATATTTTGGTTACATAAAGGCATATTTTGACTTCATTTAGCATAATTTCCATATTGAAATTGGCTTTAATTTACTTAGAACTTTAGAAGCTACTTTTCATCCTAACTGTGGGATTAAAATAAACAGTCAAATTGTACTCTGTTTTACGTTATTTATTATGTTAGCCTCGTTTTTTACGTCTTGTAGAGTCATGTGAGATGGTACTAAGGTACTATGCAAACCTTGCAATGAAATGTCTATTACTACATGTTTACTTCATATTCTTTCCTAGCTTTAATAAGCTGTTTATTTGTGTTGTTTGACCCATCTGTTTCACTTTATTGTTGAGCAATATTATGACTCATGAACACCTTAAGAAATTGTTATTGTCAAATAAAAGTAACTTGTTATGTGTACATAAATGAGTCTTCGTCATTCTATTTAACCGACTAACTAAGATTATAAAACATATAGGAAAGTAATGATCCCTATACAGTTTATTAGTCGAGTAGATCTAGAGCCAGCTGGTTTCAAGTGATGTGTAAAACAACCGACAGCAAAATCTCGAATATAAGTCGCGTAGATGAAGAGAGGGATTGAAAATGTCAGTCCCAATCTACTGCCGTGTTAGTCATGTAACGCTATTTGACACCAGGCTACTGTTCTTGCACGTCTCGTCTGTGCTATTCTTTGGTGGAAACCACTGGATTTTACTTAAATTTCGAAAGAAAATTTGATAGATCCGCTGTGGCTTTTTCTCCTACAATTTTACCGTTCATAGCTTTATCTAATACCTAAAAGCGTTTAGCTAAAGTATCGAAAGCTTTCCACAGAACTTTAAAAGGGTGGGTAACAGAAAAAAGAGTAAATTTAAGCATTGTATAACTACTTGTAACAGAAGAGATAAAATGATTGGACATCTTATACGACATGACAGCTTCATGAGTAGGTATAAGTAACATCATAGAAGGAAAAGTAGAAGGAAGACGAGTAAGGGGAAGGCCAAGAATTAACTATTATTGTATTGAACTGTAGTGAACTAATGACAAATTGATTAAGCAATTGGAAGGTAAGGTTGTGATTTTTTGTTATTTTTAGTTGTATAATTGTTTTGTATCTGAACAGCTAAATAAATGCATATAAATTACTTGTGCACTTAGCTGTTTATGTTTAATGTTGAAAATAAATTGCGATGTATCAGATATTTCAAACAATAAATCAAGATATTTAGCGTGTTTTCAGCAATAAACTTTTTTAAACTGTTCTTTTTTTATACATTATTACGTTTTCGCCCGAACACATGAGACGTAGTCGGGTTAGGTATACTCTCGCCAAATATCTTTGCAGGTGGAAAACAAACATGCCACTTGGCAATTTTTTCGTACAACGATAAATGGCAGGTACAGCCAACGACAGAAATCACTGAACAGAGTCAACTTAACGAGATGAGATACAAGTTTTTCAAAATTGAAGTTCAGCAATTTTTGTCGTTACTTATTTTAATTATACTGATGTGTAATAGTTACGTTTAAAGGTTGATAATGCCTCGTGTATTGTGCTCCTGTCTAGAGTTACCATTAATTTTATGTATTGCTATTTTAACGCATTTATTTTGTATTATGCAGATAAATAGTGAAAAACCGAAAAAGAGGTTGTTTACTTGGTTTGCTTGTCATTTACTGCGTTGGCTCGTCACATTTAACTTCGCATATGGGTCAATCTATTATTTTTGCCTGTCACATCAGCTCGTTTTTGATTGGTTTTTATTAACGTTGCATCTTATTACGTCACTGCTATTATATATAAATGTAGTAAAATCAACTGTACACTTAGAAAAGGTCAAACTCTTAGACACTTACCACGGAATTCTTGCCAGTCTTAGTAGGTAGCTATTTATCTGCATAGCCCAAAGAGCTTACAAATATGCTAGAAGACTGAATGTAAACTCGCTCAGAATAGAGTTAGATTAGACTGAACATTATTTTGTATCGCGAACATGAAGACGCATTATAAACCTTGAAAGTTAGACCAGAAACCTTGTAATAAATATTTATGTACTTTTACACTTGTTTCATTAAAAAGCCCTTACTGTTCTATTAATATAACCCAAGCTCCTAAGAATTATTTCTGTGCTACAAATTAAGCTCCGTATTAGTACCTACCTAAATTACACGAAGGCTGTGGCACTATTTGCGACATTTAAAAAATTATATCCATTCAGAACTACGTCAGAATTATTCTGGGTCAGCAGAACAGGAAATTTGTATTCAGCATTATTGCAGCGCCACCTACTAGAATCGTGCGTAAACTTCTTATAGTAAGTAATAGGTAGAAAAAATTACAATCGATAGATTATTACTTTATTACCTATCAAGTTATCATCTTTATTTGCCCAAATAATAAAGTCTAATAATAATAATAATATAATAAATAAATATTAATAATAAATAAGAAAAAAGCTAAGTCCATTACATACTTATAATATATTATGAATACTAGCAGCGCCTCGCGGTTTCACCCACGTAATTCCCGTTCCCGTGGGAATTCTGGAATAAAAAGCATATTCAAATTGCAAATTCATAGCCTATGTCCTATTCCAGACTGTAATCTATCTCTGTGCCAATTTCATCCAGATCCGTTCAGCCGTTGTTGCGTGATTGAGTAACAAACATCCATCCATCTAAACTTTCACATTTATAATATTAGTGGGATAGAATAGGTATAACATTTTTTTGGTCGAAAAATAGTAGGTAGGTACCTACTACCTACCTTACAGATGGACCGTTCTGCAAACTTAGGATATTAGGGGTAGTGGTAAATTGAGTTCGTGGGTTAGGACCCCGGTTTGTGACGCCCCCCCCCCCCCCCCCCCCGTGGTGGAGGCACTCGATTACGTTGTGTCCGTGATGGTAGCGTACCTACACATAATCGAATTCACGTAGGTATGTTGTTATGTTATGAGTGCCAGGTAATGGTCGAAGTGTCTATTCCACTACGCCATACATAAAACATCCAAGCTGCCACTGCTGAGGTCTTCGTGCGCTTCGTTCACTCCAATCAATAAAAAGAAATATGTGATACGATAAAGGTATATTTACATTACAATGTCAAAAATAAATTATTTGCAGGTAGGTAGGTAATAGTAATATTTTTTGTGCAATGATTAATTAGGTATGATAAATCTGTTTGAAAAACAAAAGTTCGTAAGTACCTAATAATATCTAATTTTTGAGTTACAATTCGACACTATGCTAGGCGATATACAGATGTTTCATCGGGAGACAGCGTTGGAAGACGGGGTGGTCGACGGGGCGGACGCCGGCGCCTCCGGGGTCTGCACTCACAATGCAAAGCACAAAGTCCGATTCCAGCACATCCAGACAAAAACAGCGGTAAAGCCAACGTTCGCGTGACCGTCGCAACCTGCTCTCCCCGTGACCAGTGGGGAATCACGACGCTCTCATCAGCTCGCGACCAGTAGCAAGGATATCTGGCACCAACGTAACCGTAACTTGTTGTAAAATTCTCACAATCCACAATAGGAGGATATCCACATCCCTTGATATTGACAAATAACACAGCTGGACGCCAAGGTTCAGAGTGGGGTTTGTATTTTACATGAAGTTGAATGCATTTGTAAGCATCACTCGTGCATCCCTCTCTGCACGAAGCCCAAGTGCAGTTGTCTAGGCCAAGTCGATCGTCTCGCCTCTCGGTGACGCATTCGGCTGGAAGTGGGTCAAAATCAGCTGCCAAAGCACTCAAGGCTGGGTCAGCGTAAAGCGGCACTAGGAAAAGAAGCGCCGATGCACCGCCTCCAAGAAGAGTTGCTAACAGAACAGTGATGTACCGGGTTAGCTTGGCTCGCGTTTCACCCCTGCGACGATGATGTGCTCGCACGACCAAACGTTCTGAACTTCCACCTCTCATTTTTAAGCACTGCGTCAACCCATGCTGATAGATAGGTAGGTACCTAATGTACTGGGAGTTTGTTCAATATGGTACTGAATAACATTGTTGGAATAATATTCGCATGCGCTAAGCTGGCGCATGCGTCAACTAGCTTTCTTCATTGATTTATACTCCCTGACTAGGAACCTACGTAATAAGTAGGTGGATTTTACCAGTGCTCTGTGACTCTAGCCCAGTTTCGAGCACAGAAATACATCCATTTCGCGTTATGTATTATGTAGGTAGGTAGGTACCTACCTCCCTCCCTACCAGCGGCCTTACGTTGTGGCATATTATTTTATGCTTCTTAACCCCAGGGCGGTGTGGTGATGACTTGGGCTGCCATGCCACTCCGAATCAAATATTGAGTCCTACGGCCATGGGAGATGGAGGGTAATAAGTCTTACCTACCAGAAATATTGAAGACGAAATGACCCCATGATCTTCGCATCGCCTAGGTATACTTAATAAAAAAATTGGGCCATCATAGAAAATCGCACTCGATGATTATAAAACCCACCAAAATCAAACATCATAAAAAAGTGATGCTGTTAAGGTAAGGGTTTACAATACCACCTTAATATTGCGTTTGATTTTACCTATGAAGAAATTGAAAGAAGGATTAAACTGACTTGGAATAAGTTTTGGAGCTCCAAAGAAATAATGAAATCCAAGCTACCAACAAAACTAAAGGCTAAAGTGATGAACTCATGCTTACTACCGTGCCTGCCTCACATATCACATGCATGCCAAACCTGGATTTTCGATAGTAAAACAAAAAACAATATCAATGTACCTATTCCAAAGAGCTATGGAAAGAAGCCTTCTCAATATAGGTACCTACCTACTTAAAACTAATACAAAAACAAAAAAACTCAACTTAAGTACCTACCTACTACTAGACGCTCTCCAACACGCTTATCTTTTAATGGAAATGGGCAGGCCACATACATAATCCGCTCAGAAGATGGACTCACAAGACCACTATCTGGAAAGGTCCTTATAGGTAAGAGGAGAAAAAAGAAGGCCGCAAGAAAGATGGCAAGACGAGATTGTAGAAATAACAGGAAAAGCATGGAGTAAAAAGACTGTAGAAGAAAGAAAAAAATGGCTATAATAGGCTATTTGAATCAAAATACCTAAATTCCAAATTGTTTTCATCCTAGTCAGTGACAACGTAACGAAGCGTAATCAGGTGATTTTTATTACAATTATGCCTAGTTTACTTCGATCAAAAATAAGTAGTTCGCGGCCGGCCGGCAAAGCCGGACATTTTTGATCGATGCTAGTTTAGGTAAAAAACGGGATTAAAATTACACATTTTTTGATTTAAGATCACGTGATCGAAAACGCTCTGCGTTTGGTTGGATCGCTGGTAAAGATGCGCGACTGCGAATGATCTGACAAGTCGAATGATCTACAACTACTAATTATTAATTACTAATACTACTAATTAGTAATTACTAATGCCTCTACGAATTGATCATCCGAATTTGTTAGTCGATCCGTGATTTTGTGAGCCATGTTGCGCGCGGCGTTGCGATGTGGTTCCGCCGTGGCGTGCTAGATGGCGCTGATTGTGAGTTTTCGATTGATTTCATCCACCCGATCCTATACAATAGTATAAAATAATATTTTGCGTAAAACGAAACGTAACTCCAAAAACAAGGGGTTTCGTTCTTTTTTTTTTATTCTATCAAGCTATTCATATTGTTAAGATAAGATTGCTTCATGTTCGTTTTTTTTTATTAAAACTCCTGATGTTACATCCACCTTTTTATTTTTAAACTTACTAACTTGTACTCTTAGAACTTTTACCTGTGAAGCATCGTGTGGCGGCGACGTAGAAACCCGGAGTGTGCCGGAGTCGAATGAAATGTTGGTATGATACTATCTCTCTCTAACTAAGGCCGCTCCCGCCCCAGCTTGACTATCCACGTCAAATAACCGACGACTGCCGAGTCGCTCCGACTCGGCAGTCGTCGACTCAGTCAGTCGGACTCAATTCGTTAGTGTTCGAATCGGAGTCGATGACTGCCGAGTCGACTCGGCAGTCGTTGATTAACGAATTGATACCGACTGACTAAGTCGACGACTGCCGAGTCGGAGTCGATGACTGCCGAGTCGGACCGACTCGGCGCAGTCGTGCAGTCGTCGACTCAATTCGTTATTCGACGACTGCCGAGTCGAATCAACTCCGATTCGAATGGTTCGAATGATTTGTGAAGTCGAATAATTCGACTGAAATCATTCACAGTCGCGCATCTTTAATCGCTGGCTGGTGACATCACACACACACACTATTACAGATTACAGTGTCAATGAGTTCTTCTTGTTACGCGTGGTGTGGCGTGTGACGTCATTGCTCAGAGCACGGCAGTCATAGTCATGACAGAGATAATCGTTTTGGCGCGCCATTACCTATTGACAATAGGTAATGGCGCGCCAAAACGATTCGTAGAAGGCCAGTCGTATTAGTTATAAAAACTAATTTTAAAGTTTGAATACAATAGGCTATTGTATTCAAACTTTAAAATTAGTTTTTATAACTAATACGACTGGCCTTGAGAAATATTAATTACACTGCATTATTTTTATCTGACAATACGTTAGAATGATTTCCCAGTAGTAGTTGAGTAGCCTATTGGAGGCGGCCTATACCTAGGTACCCGCAGAGGGGTCCCTAGCAAATGAATTAATATTTAGCAATTTTTTTCCTAAATGTCAATAACTTAATAAGTACCTAGGTACCTAATAATAAAGGCATTTTTATTTTTTATTATTTATGTACCTACCTATTCATTACTGTTTGGCACAATTTAACATGCTGACATCATGGTTACGAAACAATTACCTAATACCTAAGTGATTTTATGGGTGTTGTTCAAAATGGCTGATTTTTCGAATAAACGCATGTAAATATTGCTAGAATTAGGTTCTTATACGATTTCGACATCCAAAGGAATTCTTTGGAATGGGCATAAACTAGATAAATTTTCAGTGACTTTGAATATTAGAGACACACATAGGTATTAGAGTTGTGCACATATCCATCTCATTCATGTTGTGTGTCCAGCATTATTATTATTATTATTCATAAGAATCATAATAATAATAGAGAGATCTCTCTCTTGTCAAAGAGAGAGATTAAAATATGCTTAAAGAGTGAGAAGAAGCGAGATAGAATGACTTTCACTCTGTCTTGACCATAGAGTTAGTATAATAACTCTGAAATTTGGTGAAATTTCACTCGTCCCTGGTTTTTTCATTGTTTAGCAAGAGGGCTTCTTTCAGAGGTTCATCGTGCGGTTGTTTGGTGTAAATTTTAACTCATCCGAAGGTACGGAACGAGTCGGGCTGCTCAAGCGTCAAAGTTGACGTTTGACATTATTATTATCATAGCTGCTAGCGGTTCCCAGCGGTTTCACCCGCAATAAATAAAATAATACACAAATTTCACATTTCTTGGTGGATTATTCCCGTAAATCTACCGTGGGAATTTGATGTTCTAACAAGATAAAAAGTAGCTTATGTTACTCTCCATCCATACAACTAACTATAAGTCAAAAATCAAATCGATTGGTTGCTTAGTTACGGCGTGAAGGAAGGACAACCAAACACACTTTCGGATTTATATTATTAGGGAGTAAGGATAAGGATTGACTTGGCATCTCGCACCCGGACCATTGGATTGATATATGACAGCTGTCAATGTCAGAGTGTTTTTCGACGATCAAATTTTATCGGTAAAAATTTCTCAATCAGCAACCGAGCGTTTTACCTTCATGATTTTTTAAATGTCATGAGTCATGACTCATGTCATGACTCATGCATGACATGAACGACACTCAACAGTCAGTTGCACTCCGAGCCACCTCGTAGTATTATATTCTCTCTGCTCCGAGCGCGCTCGGGTGTAGGTTGGGAACGCACCCCTGGTGGCAGGCGGCCAGGCGCCCCCCGCCCCCGCCCAGTGTGACCAGATTCAGTATTTTAATACTTTTTCAGTATATTTCATCAAGTTTTCCGAACATCAGTATATTTTCAGGTATATTGCTGGCAGTCAGTATTTTTGGGTATATTTTGGTTGAAGTTATGGCAACACCGTAGTTAGTGATCGTCTTTGCGACAATGTTTGCGGAATTCCCCGGAACGCGAACATTAGAGACTTTCCCGGATTTAGTTCATACTAGGGATGTTACGGAGGTGGCTTAACGGAACCGAAGTCGGGAAATTTAGAATTTGGTTTGTCGGAGTCGGAATCGGAATCGGAACCGAAACCGAAAGCGGAGTTACGACTCCGCTTCCGACTTCGGTTACGACTCCGCTTCCGACTTCGGTTACGGAACACCCGAAGGTGTTGGTAGATAGATTGAGATTAAGTGTTAAGGGCAGGCCTCGTGGAATAAAGGTTTCTTATTTTATCAATTCTTCGTATTCAGTAGCATGCACTTTTTTTTATTAATTTTTTTTTATAAATTTATGAAAACAAATAGTAAATTTCCTATACAAATCACCAAAGTCCGGTAACGCTGTAACGCTGTCATGGCCATCTAAGGCCAAAAGCATATTAGTCCATTCGAAAAACAAAAAAAAACTGTACCAGTCACTTGATGGTTACCTACTGGTGAAAAGTTAACGCCGGATTTTTTAGCGCAGATCAAACGAATCAATGGTCAAACAAACCTAGTGCTTCATGCGTTGATTTTGAACAAAGATTAAATAAAACGATTTTCTATAGTCAAGAACTTAAATAACATTTTTACGAAGTAGTCGTACCTTCCTTTCGTAAAAATATCTATTTACAAACTTTATACTTTGCTGTTGTATTTGCACAAACTTCAATAAAGTAGGTACCTAAAGTACCTAGAAAATCAGTATTTTTATTGGTATATCTGTCCTATGTAAGTCGGTATATTTCAGTATTTTTTTGAGGTGCCTCGGTATTTTCGTAAAATTTAATCTGGTCACACTGCCCCCGCCGCCCGCCGGCCGACAAAATGGCGGAGCAACGTTGGTTTGGTTGGAGCAAACTGAGCAAAGACAAGACTTTATAACTGTGAAACAATTCATATAATTCATTGACAAATGGTGTATTTTTATTTGAAGTGATTGCATTTGAGTAGGTATGTCTCTAAAGATTTTCAGTTTACTTGTTAGTTCTTTGAAGCACAATCTGCCAAGGCATCCTGTGAGACCAGGTAAAATCCACATGGTTTTTATTTTTACCGGTTCTCGTTTTTGTTGAACCTGAAACTAACGATATTTTGTAATCTGTGAACCGTGTGATCGTAACTTATTTCGAAGCTCAGACTAAGTAAGAAATCTACTTAGTCTGAGTTTCGAAGTAAGTAGTTAAGTTGTTTGGTCATTCATGGTAGGTCTATTTTATTGGTCCTGTTTTGTTCATCTAATCATATTTTACTGCCAAATCTGCCTACAATACACTGTAGTGTATGAGTATTTTCAGTGTTATTTTCATTCCAGGTCTCCAATTCAGACATTTAACAGCCATGGATGCAGTTGTTGAAAAGCTACCAGACGAAGGACAAGAAATAGTACAAAATAAAAATCACACAAGATTCAAGAAGCGTTTCAACAAAAGGCAATGGGATGATACAAACCGTATAGACCCTACGAAAGAAAATGGAGAATCTGATGCAAAGAAACCATTTGAAAGGATAAAGAGAAAGAAAATGGCCATGATCCTTGGATACAGCGGAGTTAATTATCATGGTATGCAGAGGTAAAAAACACTGCATGTGCCCATGTACCATCTACTTTGGTTGATAAAATTACAGAAGCATCAAAAACCATCCTATTCAATAAACATCATCTCTGCTAGGCAACACACACATAGTTAATAGGGGTAGATAGGCCTGCTTGTGTGTCAATTTGAGCTCTTTTGTACTATGCATAAAGCTAACAATTTTTTTCAATACTGACTGAGAATGCCATAGGTGTGCATCAAAAGTGTACCTGAAACCATTAGACTTCACTAGGGTATCAATCTGGTTTCTGGCTTTTGGCATAGATCAAAAGTAGGCTTAGTTGTAGTATGAGCAAATCCTTATGATTTCTCTTAAGTATGCCGGGTGGCTGCGAAGTAGCATATTTTAGGATCCAAAAGGGTGTGGTGGTGGTGGATGTTCACAGAATTCATAAAGATTTGTGTGAACGCTACCTGAAGGATTAGTTATCTGAAACAGCAACAATAACTCAACAATTTTCACTTCTACCTCTCGTGAACATTAAGTTCAAAAAGTGCCATAATCACAGAAAACCTGAAAAAAAAAACAGAATTGCTTATTTGATAATTATTTGTAGCATAAGAATAAGAATCATTTATTGTAAACTGTGTAACATAGTTGGTCATATGAACTTTTATAAATTCTTAAACAGTTTGTCCTTTAGGACATACAATAATTTTTATTAGAATATACTTAAAATTAAAGAAATTGCACTTTTCTATCACATAACAATAAGAATGTCAATATTTAACTAAATTTTGGAGGGTTTTTAACAAAGTATTCTTTAATGTTTTAATGGGTTTTTGGTATTAGATATTTTTGTAATTTTATTTTGAATATATTAGGTATCTTCTATTTCTAATGGTAATCTTACTTTCTTAAAGTTTATCTCTTTACGTGTTTATCATCATCATCATCAGCCTATATTAGTCCATTGCTGGACATAGGCCTCCCCTAATGTTTATGTGCTTATGCTACAAGCCTAAAGAAATAAAAGTTATCATCATTTTACTGATGTCTAACAATCCAATTTCTTCCTCTCCCCAGAAATCCTGGTGTACCTACAATAGAAGAAGACCTATTAAAAGCTTTGTATGATGCTAAGTACATAACTGAAGAGGATTTCACAAACCAGCAAGCTGCACAGTTCCAGAGAAGTTCACGGACAGATAAGGGGGTCTCTGCAGCAAGGCAGATAGTCTCTCTCAAACTACGTAAGTACCTTTTGATGTTTAAGTTTAAACTATCTTTTGTCTGCAGCTTTGCTTATATAGGTATATTGTCTGACTTAAATCTCTTAATATTTTCTCTGTTTTTTTTAATTTGCTGTGATAATTACAAATCCATTAGGAATAAAAAATGTATAAGACCATCTTGGGATCATTCTCTATACAATGCAAAGGAATCATCAAAATCAATCTGATATTCAAAGAGAAATCTGCGAACATAGAACTGTCTCCTTTTTGTTATTAAGTTAAAACAAAGTATTCAGTTGATGTCACCAGTTTTTTTATTATGTTAATCAAGTGGGTATGCCTTCCCACAGATCTATTATTTTTTTGTTCACTCCTGGTTAACCAAACCTAGCCAGAAATGTAATGTAATTTTGTACTTTTTCAGCTCTAGAAGTAAGCGTAGATGAAATCAACAAGAGATTGCCGGATTGCATTCGGGTTTTTGGTGTGAAGCGAGTAACAAACCGTTTCAACTCTAAATCAAAATGTAATGCACGAACATACAGTTTCACTCTTCCAACATTTGTGTTCGAGCCTAGTTTAGTTGAGGAAGAAGAGAGAAAACGCTATAGGATTACAGCAGAAAAATTACAGAAGGTCAATGATGTACTTGAAGTATACAAAGGGACTAAGAGTTATCACAATTTCACAGAAAAAAAGTAAGTGATGTTTTTCTTTCTTATTTTCTCATAAATATCAATGCCTTCTGTAAGTACCTAGAAAAAAAAACTGATAGGTCTGTTTACTAAGGGACTAGTAGATGATGCCGTGTCAAAACAAATTGTTCATAGTTAAAGTAAACTTTTGCAGACACCACCAAGACCCCTCTGCTCTAAGGTATATGATGGACTTCAGCATAGAAAAGGTTTTTGTAACTAATGACATGGAGTTTGCTGTATTGCTTGTCAAGGTAATTACTAAACATAAACTCGTGAACCCTTCCATACCATCATTATCATCAGCCTATATGTACTAATAGTAATAATTCCACTGTTGGACGGACATATACCTCCCCTATTGAGCGCTATAGTGCCTCTCATCTTGCCGCATACAGCATCTTCGCTGTATGCCGCTGTATATCAAAGCCGTAGCTTTGATTTAGGACAGACGACGACTTACTTTTACGGCAGAAGACAAAACATTTAATTTTCTTGTATTGACTTGTAATATAAGTAAGACTTGGTTCGTAAAAAATACAAAGTCGAGCTTTACTCTTCTCTAGGTTTGTACATGTTAACTCTGATTCTAATTTAGATAGAAATACAGTTGTTTTTGCATTTGACGCAGCTTGAAATTATAGAAATATTGATTTCAAAAAATATTATTTTCCATAAGTTGTTCTTTGCTATGGTTGATTTTGGACAGTCGATCTGCCCGCAGTCTTTCGCAGGTCGTCATCCCACCTGGCTTGAGGGCGTCCAACGCTATGTTTGCCCTGTCGCGGTCTCCACTTCAGAACACATTTACTTCAGCGTTTTAGGTTCTCCATACTATGCTAATATTTAAAGTCTACTTGTTGTCTAAATAGTAAAGCATAATCAAATGGTTGAAATGTCAAAACTTGACCCCGACGGAGTTCAGAATAACCCCCTTTTGGCGTAGAACACACATTACGGGGCACCGTCCAATCATTTGACACAGTGGGATCGGACCCGAAATCTTCTGCCACTGACGTGAACCTTCACCGGCTAAGCCACATAGGTCTTCAAACATTAATTTTATGGTTGTATCTTTTCTAGGGACAAAGTTTCATGTTACATCAGATCCGAAAGATGGTGGGACTGATGATAGCAGTTCTCCGACAGCAAACTGACATATCGATCATGGACAAGGCATTTGGCAAAGATAAGGTTATGATACCCACTGCACCAGGTCTCGGCCTTGTCTTAGATAAGGTAAGACGGAGCAATAGTTATGATAAGTATTTTACTGATACCAGTTCTATTAACTATTTGTTAGAAATGTTCTAAATTGACTTATATTAATTAAAGACATTATGAGGGCAACTATAAAATCTGACTAGCGTAGTATAAAAATCTGAATTTTATGTAGTGGCTTTGCGCTGCCAGACTCTTTGAAATTCTACCGTAGGCACTTGAACTAGGTAATCAATTTAAATTCGCTATGTTATTATAAAGCTCCATTTTTTGTACTTTCTCCTCGGCCTCGGGATAGTATTAGGAATCGCTTCTGCGAGCTATATGACCTGCCCCCCTAGCACGGGGATTGTTTTCTAGGGTAGAATAGACAATAATGACATTGCATTGACATACATTGCGTACATTATTAAAGTTGATGAAATGCATTTCAAATCATTTACGCATTGGATGACGAAGTGACGTAATTTTTCTCTATTCTACCCTAGACAACAATCCCCGTGCTAGGGGGGCTGTCCTTTGCCACTTCAGCCTGCTTATTCTGAGAGCTATATCGCGTCGTTTTGGACACCAATTGATGCACAAGCAATTTTTATAACTTTCGTGCACTTGCACTTGGTCCGCAAGAATCTGGCGGACCAAGTGCAAGTGCTTTCTCATTTTCAAAGAAAATCAATACCTTTAATATAATAGTCCTTGATTCATCATCGAAGTCCGCAGTTAAGTCGTACGGGTTGTACTATTTAACTTGGGGAAGTACCAAAAGGTGTTTTCTAGATTGCCAGAAAGCCAGAATAACGAAAAAATTAGGTAGGCACCTAAATATCGTTTCTGGGAACGTTACTAAATTAAAATAAAAACACGTATAATTTGAACTACTATTTTTCAGAAATAAATATTTGTTAAAATGTTGCATTTTTTTATGCTGGACAATTCACACAGCATTATCTAGCCCCGATATTTTGGTATATTAACAAACCTTTATTCTTTGTATCTTAAGTTAATTCAATGGTAAAAGTTACGGATATTTATAAATTTCTTAAATATTATGCATGACAACGGCAACTTGTCTTAGATTTTTCACGTAAGTATTTTGCTTCTAGAAGACTTTATTGCATTTTATTTTGTCATAAATCCAATCTTGAAACTGGCTATTTGACTATTTAGAAAATAAGTTGCAAATGGTTTTCATCCTCAGTCAGTCAGTGACAACGTAACAAAGCGTAATCAGGTGACTTTTATTAAATAATATGCCTTATGCCAATATTTTAGGTAAAAAACGGGACTACAATTACACGTCGTGACGTCACGCCTATCACATATTACAGTGCGTGTTGTTCTTGTTAAGTGTGGTGTGAAGTCATCGAGTCATGTCACCGGAGCCATGACAGAGATTATCGTTTTGGCGCGCCATTATTTTATTCAAACTTTAAAGATTGTTTTTATGACTAATACTTGGCCTTGAAGAAATTTAAATTACATTTTGCATTATTTTTATCTGGCAATACATTAGAATTATTTCCCAGTAGTAGTCAAGTAGCCTATTTCCAAACTTGGTGATATGAACTTCCTTTATGACTAAAATAAAAAAAATAGGTAAAACGAAGATGTTGTTTTAGGTACACTATGAGAGGTACGACGCTAAATTCAAAGATAGCCACGACAGCCTAACATGGGATGACGAGGAAGAGGCCATTCAAAAATTCAAACACGAACACATTTACCCCAACATTGTAAAAGGTGAATTAGAAGGAAGCATGGCTACATGGCTTGATAAGTTGGCCAGGCATTCCTTTGAACCTTCTGAAGATAACCTTGAGGGCAAGCCAGAGGAAGGTGGCGGTGATGACGATGACGACGATGATGATGATAACAATGAACCGGATAAAGATGATGAACTTAAAGGCTCTCAAAGATGTGACAAGGCAAGTAATGTTACTGAAAAATCTGACAAAAGTGATAACGTTATAGAAAAAATATAAGTTAATGTAAACCTATGTAGTAAGTGTGAAAGTAGTATGATATTCTTTCTTTTCTTAAGGCGGCACCCTGATGCACACTAGCGCCGCCATCTATTTTATTTTATTATTACGCTAAAGTTACTGTAAATGCCTCTGTGACAGTTTAATTATTTCTAGTTTAGACAGAGATGTGAAGTATCTTTTGGTGGCCACCAATTTCTGTTTTCGCATCTCTATTTATACTCAAAATATAAAATGAAAGTATATCTGATGTATGCAAAAAAGCTTAAGATAGGCACAAACTGTCCAATGCTTTTTTTTGATTCCTTTGTTTAGCATAAAATATTTAAATAGCGGCGCTAGTGTGAGCCGGGGAACGGCCTTAAATTGATTTGAGTTGAGTTGCAGGTGATTTAAATCAATAAAATTTTGAGTATAAATTAGGTCAGTTATTATCAGGATTGTAGTTACTTACAATTACTCAAAAATATATAAATAGATTGTTTATTAAGAATCTTGTGCATAGGTGCGACTTTTTATGAAATGACTATTACGCATTATCTGTTTGTGGTAAGTTAAATACATTTTATGTAAATGCTTATTCTTGTTTCATTAAAGTTATCTTGCAATGACCTCAATTTGTAAGCTAATTCAATTGTGCTTTTAAGTTAGCGTGCAAAAAACTTTTTGCACGATAAAAAAGACAAACTTCATTCTAAAAAACTTCGCAACGTTGTAGAACATCGATATTGGCTGAAGCTTCGTGCTAGAAATTTCTCATAAATTAAATAAAACCGGCCGTGCGAGTCGAACTCGTGCACATTGCATGGTTCCATACCATTATCTATAAAAACGGCAAAAAATCACGTTTGTTGCATGGGAGAGCCCCCCTTAAATATTTGTTTTATTTTAATTTAATTATCTATTTTTAAAGTCAATATAAACTTTATATTTTGTGAATATTTAAAGCGTTTTTTTTAAATATCGAGCAAAAACGAGCAAAACATTCATGTTTGTTGGGAGCCCCCTTAAATATTTATTTTATTCTGTTTTTCAGTATTAAAATTTATTGTTATAGCGGCAACAGAAATACATCATCTGTGAAAAATTCAACTGTATATTAACCTATCACGGCATACGAGATACAGACTGGTGACAGACGAATAGGGGAGTCTTAGTAATAGGGTCCCGTCTTACCCAATGTTACCGAGCTACCGCCTGACAAGCCTAGGGGTGAGAAAAAATAAAAGAGTAGGTTTTATATCACAAGATTTAATTAAGAAAAGTAAGTAGTACCACCGTCACCGCACGTTGTGGCGTCGTATGGGGGAGGCCAATCCGACGCCACAACGTGCGGTGATAGACATCAGTGGACGTGTATGGGCTGACATGATGACGATGATGAATTAGTACCTCAGAGGTACTGTCGAATTGTCTGAATGAATAAGCGGTAATCTCACTAATATTATGAACGTGAAAGTTTAGATGGATGGATAGATGGATGGATGTTTGTTCCTTTATCACGCCAGAACGGATCTGGATGAAATTTGGCACAGAGATAGATTATAGTCTGGAATAGAACATAGGCTACTTTTTATCCCGGAATTCCCACGGGAACGGGAACTACGCGGGTAAAACCGCAAGGCGCTGCTAGTATTAAATATACGTCAAGAGACGGCCATCCCTCGAACTTCTCTGAGCTGCTGCTGGACGTCTACGCCGGTCAGTTGTCGATTTCGGAGAGAAGTGGTGACAAAAAGTCGATCATCTCTTGACGTAGGTAGTGCATCGCCGTCGTCCAGACCCTGGTGTCCGGACGAAGTTCCCAGTCTCCCTGAATTTCTTGTACACCTTGGAGACGAGACGCAGGACTGGCTTAGGTGAAGCTGTCGAGCGATATTACGCTGAGACAACCCTTGCCGGAATAGGCTGACGATTTGAGCGGCTTCTGTGACTGTGGTTTCTGTTTTTCTTAAGATCAACTGTTTACAGTAAAGTAAAACATTGAACTGTTGACCAAAATTGATGTTTTTTGACGTTCCATGAAACAAGGTGAATAATTATTGATTATGATATCGAATTTATAGCTCGCGAGTTTAGTTTCATGCTAGAAATTTGTCTACGCCGTGAAACATAAATAATGGTAGTAATACTAGTATCACCGTCGCTAAACAAAATTAATGGTTTCAAATACTGGCTTCATGCTGAAAATGTCTACGTCGTAAAATATAAATGGTTTTAAATGCTGGCTTCATGAGAAGTGTCTCGACGTCGTTAAACATAAAAAATGGATGAAAATACTGGTTTTACTCGTATGCTCGAAATGTCTCATTTAGACAAATAGGTATTTCAATCAAAATTGATGGTTGAAAATACTCAGGCTTCATGCTGTCTCATTTAAACAAATACCTAAGTCACTCACACAAAATTATTGGCTGAAAATTCTAGCTTCATGTTAGAAGTGTCACCGTCGTTAAACATAAATAATGATTTCAATTACTGGCTTCATGCTCGAAATGTCACTAGATTCATGATAAAATTGTATCGGATTCTTAAAACATCTAATGTTTGAATATACTGGCTTCATGCTAGAAATGTTTCATTTAAATAAATAACTACTTAACAAAATTAAAGGTTGTAATACTAGCTTCATGTTAGAAATATGTCTACTTCGTTGAACATAAAATAATGGCTGAAAATACCTACCGAACAAAATTAATGGCTGTAATACTAGCTTCATGCTAGAAATATGTCTACTTCGTATGCTCCTAAAGGTCTCATTTAGACAAATAGATATTTCAATCAAAATTAATGGTTGAAAATACTCAGGCTTCATGCTGTCTCATTTAAACAAATACCTAAGTCACTCACACAAAATTATTGGCTGAAAATTCTAGCTTCATGTTAGAAGTGTCACCGTCGTTAAACATAAATAATGATTTCAATTACTGGCTTCATGCTCGAAATGTCACTAGATTCATGATAAAATTGTATCGCATTCGTAAAACATCTAATGTTTGAATATACTGGCTTCACGCTAGAAATGTTTCATTTAAATAAATAACTACTTAACAAAATTAATGGTTGTAATACTAGCTTCATGCTAGAAATATGTCTACTTCGTTGAACATAAAATAATGGCTGAAAATACCTACCGAACAAAATTAATGGCTGTAATACTAGCTTCATGCTAGAAATATGTCTACTTCGTTGAACATAAAATAATGGCTGAAAATACTAGCTTCATGCTCGAAATAGGCCAACGTCGTAAAACATAAATAATGGTTGTACCTAATACTAGCTTCATGGTTGTATGCTAGCTAGAAGTATCACCGTCGTTAAACAAAATTAATGATTTCAAATACTGGCTTCATGCTGAAAATGTCTACGTCGTAAAATATAAATGATGGTTTAAAATACTGGCTTCATGAGAAGTGTCTCGACGTCGTTAAACATAAAAAATGGATGAAAATACTGGTTTTATGCTCGAAATGTCTCATTTAAACAAATAATTATTTCAATCAAAATTAATGGTTGAAAATACTCAGGTTTCATGCTGTCTCATTTAAACAAATAAGTCACTCACACAAAATTATTGGCGGAAAATTCTAGCTTAATGCTAGAATTCTCTATGTCGCCGTCGGGAAACATTATTAATGGTTGCAATACTAGCTTCATGTAAGAAGCGTCACCGTCGTTAAACTTATATACCTAATGATTTCAATTACTGGCTTCATGCTCGAAATGTCACTAGATTCATGATAAAATTGTCTCTGATTCGAAAAACATCTAATGTTTGAATATACTGGCTTCATGCTAGAAATGTTTCATTGAAATAAATACCTACCGAACAAAATTAATGGCTGTAATACTAGCTTCATGCTAGAAATATGTTTACTTTGTTGAACATAAAATAATGGCTGAAAATACTAGCTTCATGCTCGTAACGGCCCATTGTCGTAAAACATAAATACTGGCTTCATGCTAGAAATGTCTCGGTGTCGTAAAATATAAATAAATGGTTTAAAATACTGGCTTCATGCTAGAAATGTCACGGCGTCGTATAACAAATAATGGCTGAAAATACTGGCTTCGTGTTAGAAATGTCTTATATAAACCAAAAACCACTGAACAGAATTAATCGCTGAAATACTAGCTTCATGCAAGAAATATCCCCGCCATAAACTTAATTAGTGATTTGAATATCGTCATTTATAACAACACCGCTCAAGTAATTTTTACTCACTTTTCAGGAGAGACTAAAAACTCTACATTTTATTTAATTTAAAAGTTTTAAGGCTGTAGTTATTAACATGTGCTTTAATATATACAACAAATGTTTTAATATGCCTATTTTATTATTTCTATCGACGTACACATTTTAAGTTGACTTACGCGGTGTTGCGTGATAATTTTACGATACTTAGGTGTTGATAATAAGAAAATGTATGAGAAAATTTGTGTAATGAATTAAAAAGCAATGAAAATTCAAGTTAGGTAACATACAATATTTTTTGTTTATTAGAACTTATTAATAATTAGGAACTTTACTCTTCTAATGAATCTAAATAGGTACTTATACCTTTAGAATTATATACTTATTCACTATGCGGTAGTTCATCGTAGGATGAATGACACGTTTGCGGTAAGACGCGTTTCAGGTCTTGCAAGTCCTGATACTTACGCCTGGTAATCGGTATTTTAGCTTTATTCAATTTCATCAGTTGATTTATTGGTTTGATGCGATACAGTGGTGTAGGACGTTGTGGTAAAGGCTGTATTTCATGATCGAAATCATTTGTGTACCATATTGTACCGTTAGTAATCAGTAAAGAAGGTGTAATCCAAAAGTCGTGCTTCGTATGGCATCGGATCTTTCCTTGCTGTCTTTGTTACGTATACGTACTGCATTGGAAGGTAAATTTCTTTACGCTTTAGTTTACATTCGATAGCGCTGTGCACTGAATCGCACTCCATGTGAGTGTGACCTTTCTCCAGGTACTTTTGGGTAATATAGTATTTTTTTCTATTGATAAGCGTAACAGGGCATTGCTTAAAGTGGCGTTTCGATTCTGTGCACAGCAGGCATCAGAATATTAAATGACGGGTAACAGTTTCTTATTCAAAACCTTTTGCAAATGATCAATTAAACATGAAGCAAAAGCCGAGGCCTCCAGCGTGCAATTCGATTCATCGAATTGCACGCTAACCAATACCACATTACTTCCTTAGTTCCTAGGTTGTACAAAGTGAAATTGTGTACACACAGCTTGGTTTTGTAGTAAATAGCACTAGCTTGCAGATATGGAGCCAATTTTACGGCCTGAACATCCTGTGTGAATACATGACATGAACCTGATTGCGCATCAAATTTGTCAGAATCTTTTTCATTCCTAGCTCGATTCTTCATCATTATATGCTTAGCATACTTTCATCCGTTAAGTTCCAGTCATACAGGCTACAGCAAACATCACATCTGAGAAAAACTCGTGCAGTTCATAAACCGTGCACTTTTTTGGAAAAAACTACTAGGGGTCATTTAGCAGAGACCAAACTGTCTCTGCTCACAAAAAATCATTTTTGTTCGTTCGGCCATTCCGAAGATATGGAAATCTGAAAAACGTTACTCCAGCGGAATTTGCAATAACTCAAAAACCACAGGGCGCCCAAATGGCGCTGTTTGACCAAGGAAGTGCTCAAATATAAGCTACCTTTTGTTGCAGTTAACTGAACCAAATGGGTCGCTGTAGGTAGACGATTGATAGTAAGATATTGAATAAACATCCAAAAAAAATTTTTTTTCTATGAATTAAAAAAAAAAAAATGTCTTCGACGGTCATGCTGCAGATGTGCTTAAAAATATCTAGGTTTCAGTAGCTATCCAGCAAGGTATAACAAGCTAGGGTATTATCAGAATTCTTAGAAAAAACTTTGAGGAAAGGGTCCCAGGTAGTAGTATAAAATAATGGTACCTACGTCAGAAAACAATAAAACATTCCAAATGGGTACAAAATCACGTTTATTACTATTTTTAACATAAATGCCTACTATTACAATTCATGTTCCACGTGTCCGCCTCTGTTTCGCACACAAACTCTCATTCTGTGTCTTAATCCACTTTTTACTACACCAGTTGTTTAACCCCTTCTTATTTCAATCGCCGCATCGATTATTCTCTGTCTCAAAACATCAACAGATGTGATTGGATTAGGTTCGTTGTAAACTAAGCTCTTCATGTGTCCCCACACATAAAAGTCCATCGGGGTCAGGTCTGGACTTCTAGCTGGCCACGGTATGGGTCCACCTCTTCCGATCCAATTATTAGGATAATCCTGTAGTGTGCAGGGCAACCGTCATGCTGAAACCTCATGTCACGAATGAGATTGAGTGGTAAATCTTCGAGTAAGTCGGGTAAATCTTCTCTTAAAAAGTTTTCATAACGTTCTCCATTTAAGTTGTCAGGAAGAAAGTAAGGCCCAATCAAATGCTTCGATATGATTCCCATCCACACGTTCAAACTGAATCGTCTTTGTGATCCCTTAGTCCGCTTCTTATTGGGATTTCCGTGAATTTTCGAGGCCCAATAATGAGCGTTGTGGTAATTGGTTATGCCGTCTTTATCAAATTTCGACTCATCTGTCCACAAGATATTTCTCAGAAATGAGGGGTCCTCTAAATCTGCATTGAGCATGAATCTGCAGAAATCCAGCCTCCTCACAGGATCTCCTTCTTCAATAACTTGCACCGGCGTGTAATGATAGGGGTAGAGGCCGGCAGTATTCACCGTAAACCACACTTTCCACTGCGATAGTCCGAGTTCTCGGGCAACAATATTAGTCGAAGTAGTTGGATCCAATCTAATTCATTGTCTTGCTCTTCTTCATCATTGACACGTGGCATTCCCAGGTCTGTTCGTCGCCTCGAAACAGAGCCAGTCTCTCTAAGTCGTCGGTAAACTGTTAAAGACACTAACATCCGGTATTCGGCGGCCCGGATAACGTGATATGTATTCATCACGAGCTCGTGCAGATACACAATTGCAGTACCCGTAACAAATTAACATATCAGCATATTCATCGTTCGTAAACGTCGTCTTCTTCAACAGTTCCAAATCAGAAGTACAATACAAATCAGAGTCCAGTTTGCAAGCACGGTCACGAATCGAAAGAAACAGTCCCAGAAATCCAAGCCAAGTCGAGTAAGAAACGAAGAGCACTAAGTAACGCATCTACCACGGACGAATCGCGTAAGCAGACTAATCAAACAACTAAAAAATGGCCGGGGATTATGTTTTCTCGCTCACTCCTGCTTACATCGTATGGTATCCCGCACACACGCACCGCAATCCCATGAAGGACAATAGGTGGAGCAAGTAACTTAACGAAATATTGTTTTTTTTACTAGTACCTGGGACCCTTTCCTCAAAGTTTTTTCTAAGAATTCTGATAATACCCTAGCTTGTTATACCTTGCTGGATAGCTATTAAAACGTAGATATTTTTCGCAAGCACATCTGCAGCATGACCGTCATAGACATTTTTTGAAATATTTTTGAGAGAAAAAAATATTTTTTAGGATGTTATTTCAATATCTAACTATCAATCGTCTACTGCGACCCAGTTGGTTCAGTTAACTGCAATTTTAGTGTTAAGAATAAGAAAACAAGTCATCTACGACACAAAAATCGCAAACACAAATAAATTAAGAGGCCAAAATACAAAAAAAAACAAGGCAATAGACAAAAAAATCGGTATTTTCTAAAAAAAAACTTCAAAGTGAATATCTTGAAAACGGTTAAGTTTGGGGTAGGTGTTTCATAGTCAAATCAGTCAGAAATTATGGAAGCTACAACCCCCTCCAGGATCTAGGTCGACTTAACCTGAATAATCATCTTGATCTGAGTCTACATGTCGCCCCAGTAACGCACACGTTGTTAATTGTAATCGAATGCTAGGGGTAGGTTGGAGCCTAATTTCAATAAGAATTCAGCATATTCTGGATCTTCTCTACATCTTTGAGAAGTTGCCAGCGTGAATGTTTTTAAATTTCGCCAGATAGGAGATGTTTTCACAGATGCATTTAGTATGCCTGATTTAGTTCTAGCATTTGCTACAACAGGAGGAATTTGTCTGAAATCACCTGCAAAGATAATGATTTTACTTCCAAAGATTTTGTTTTTACGCATTAGATCACGCAACGACCTATCGAGTAGATGAATCAAATATTTATGAGCCATAGGGGCTTCATTGTATATAATAACGTCCGCGTGAGATATTAAATCCGCTCGCTGAGTACCATTTGTGATGATCCAGTAGCCAAGGTCATGTACAAGTTCCAGTGGAAATTTAAATATGTTATGCGCCGTGACCACTTTTCGTGGGAATTATTACAGATGTGCGACACCGAATGTGCGATGTACGCTAGTGCGACATTTCTATTGATCGACAAAGCAATTCTGCGATGTTGAATTGTGCGATGTATTTGTGTCCGACAATACAAATTTCCGACAGTATGGATCAGCGAAGTGCTGGTATGCGATGTACTTCTATTCGACTATACAAATGTACGACAGTATGGATGAGCGAAGTGCTAGTATGCGATGTACTTTTATTCGACTAACAAATGTACGACAATATGGATGATCGAAGTCCTAGTATGCGATTTTCTTCTACCATACAAATGTACGTGTTTATACATTAAACTTATTTTAAAAAACTTTCTACGGTCTAAGTAGATGTCTTCATATAAAAAAAACTTTCCAACCCTTATTACGCACTAGACTGAGTCTTCCTTGCTTAAAAAGCTTAAATGTGGGCCCAACATTAAGTTTTTTAGGGTCTTATGGATGAGCGAAGACTTAGAATGCGATCAATTTTTATCTTACTCATATATTCATGAAATCAACTTGCAACTGTAGGTATATGAATGGCGCCAAAAATAAAAATGCAATTCTCGTAAAAATCTGAAAATGTATATTTACACTAACAAAACTTAAAATTGCACATTATACAACATAACAACAAAACATATTAAAAATCAATTGTAACTTAACACAACGAGTAGAATTTTATTTTGTAATAAAACGCAAGTGAATAGAACATGTTTGTTTAATAAAGAAAAATAAAGCCTTTAAACACAGTAAATGATAATTATTAATTCTATTTTACTACAAAATCCTTCTTGCTGTCAAATTTTGGCATATCTTTGCGAGATTCAATCTGAGACTTAATGAAGCCTTCTCTTGCAGATTTGCTGCACAAAGTATTTGATGCTTCAGTAACAGTCTTGACGACCCTTTCAACTGCTTGCGTATGACATGGCAAGCGTAGTAAAGGCAATTCACCCTCACCTCCTTGTGCTACAAATAATTGTAAATCTTCGTCGCTTACACTATTAAGAATTGGAGGTTCGGTGACATTATGCTGCATATCTAATCTTGTAATAGGCTATGTAATTGGATGTTTCTCTGTTATTTTCTATTTGCTCTTGTGTGAAGTCGTCATAAAGTTCCTTAATATTTTTTCCTCCGTCTATAT
Organism: Eupithecia exiguata; assembly: GCA_947086465.1. Taxonomy (NCBI): domain Eukaryota; kingdom Metazoa; phylum Arthropoda; class Insecta; order Lepidoptera; family Geometridae; genus Eupithecia; species Eupithecia exiguata. The sequence continues at coordinate 6,574,306 of OX352246.1, forward strand.
ATTGTCTGGTCGTGGAAGCTCTCAAATAATGTGATTCGATCCTGGGAATTGACTCAATGTGTTTTTTAATATCATTTATTAGCTCCGCACTTGGTTTCTTTTGATTCCCGTGTTTACCACGCATGTCATCTAGCGCCATTCCATGGTCGTTTATTTTAGTTTGTGTTGTAAATATCATTTTATCGGACACATCCAAAGTGCTTCTAAAAAATACTTTGCAAACCCTTACTTTTGTATTATTTACTGTAAAACAATACGCTTTGTTAGGTTTGCGTGGTTTATTAGCATTTGTATATTTATATTCTGGTTTCACATCAACCATACACGAGTTAATGTAAGCTCTTTGCTTACCTAAATCGCCTAGCTTCCAAAATTCGTTGAATAATTCATATCTGTCATAGTCATCTATTTTTTCTGTACATTTCTGTCTACATTCTTTAGTGCAAGGTAACTTAAGGCTTCTAGCAGCAATTTCTTTTTTTGAGCTTGACAATGTTGTATAGGATCTACCATGGTTTTGAAGACGTTTCGCTTTATTTTGCTTCCAATTTTTCATGTTACGAGTTCTCTTGCGTCCTCTTTGCTTTGTCTCTAGGTCAGAGTCAGAAGAATCGGAACTTGAAGGAATTATTAAGTTTCTTAGTCTAGCTGCAGCGCTCGATGAAAATTTGTTTGTAGTACCATAACTAGGGTCGGCTACATCATTATCAAAATCACTCTCGTCGGCATAAATAGGTGGAGTTTTTATTACTGGGCTTATAGAATCACCTCGTTTTTCTCTAGCGTTCATTTGAAGAGTTGATTCGGGAGTATTTTCTATAAAATCCGATTCTGATTCTATAATCTGCATGTCTTTAGGGCCAATGTCAATTAATTCCCTGGTTTGTGCCGTTATATTTTTAGCTGTCTGTTGATAAGTTGGTGTTGGAGATCTTGACGAGCTATCAGAATCGCTTGAAGAACTGGAAGACTGGAAGACTGATCTGGAGAGCTGCTTGAGGATGAGAACGAAGATGAACTGCGTTGTGGTATAGTTTTTATTGGTTCATCATCTTTGTCCCTTGTCGAAATATCACTGTCATATTCAGGAACTAGACTTCGTGGAAAACTTCTTTTTGTTTCATTTGGAGACTTGCTGGCTATTTCAAGCGCTTTTGAATCAGGTGCCGTTAGATGCTGCAATTAAAAGAAAACGTAATAAACTAAACCATTATAATGACGATTGTATTTACGCATTTATACTAGGTATTTTTGAAGTAAGCAGTCGGTTACCTACCTCTTGATAACTGATTTGTTCGCATTCTACATTTTCGGTTTGGGGGGAATTCAACGAATCCATAGGTCTGTCTTCTTCGTGTTTCTGAAAGAGGCAACAGTTAAAAAAACTATAACGCACGTAGGTAAATTTATAGCATAAACATAATATGTGTCGCTTAACTTCAAACTCAGATAAATCCACTCTACCAGCATAAGAGATATGTAAAAAAAAGTGTTAATAATCTTATTTCGATGATTTAAGACGCAGTTTTTTTTTAATTATATAAACAGTATTGTAGAAAACGATCCTGTTCAGCAAATTCAGTATTTAAACCATTAATTCTTTCAAAAATTGAATATTTAGATTGGATTTACCTTCATTTGATATAATGGAATGCATTTTATCTATCTTTGAAAAAACTCAGAGTGGATTTATTGAATTTTCATTTAACAGATCTGGATTTATCTAGATTTGAAAAAATACGATAGCAACTAGGGATGTGGTAGTGGCGAAATCAAGGTAAGTATATTATTGTTATAACATGGTATATTATTGTTATAACAGTAAAATTTGTGGAGCTTACTGAATAAAAATAATACAAACAAAATAAAGGAATCTAGTTTAATAAGAAATTAAAAAGATTAGAGATACAATTATACTAGATTGAAAAGAGTAGGTAGGTACCTAATTTAATTATTTTGAACAAATTCAATACTTCTTCTGAGTCATCTTCTTCAATATTTTCTTCTTCATGCATTGGTCGCCCTATCACATTCTCACTGCTAAGCACTTTTTTGTAATAATTTAATTGCACCAACGATGCCCAGTCTTGGCCAAAGTGCGTTTGTAGTAATTTTCGATTAGATTTTAAATCTTACATGATCCTGTTCACCTAAACTGATCCACATCTGATCGGACAGTTCATGTAATTATATAATAAATCCTTACATACATACATAAGATATCCAAAATTATTCTGTAACAGTAGAACACAAAATATAATAATTTTCGATAGTGGTTAGCACAACACTAGTGCCAACTCAGGATTCCAAACGACGCATAGGTACAGGTATTTCAAACTTACAGAATTTTTGCTCTTTCCTCTTTCTTACGCCGAACTTTTATATTAGGCCGCTTGCGGGCTTTGCTTGGTGACACAATTTTAATTGAGTTATCCATGGGAACTGTCTATTTATTAAAATGAAACGATAAAAAGCAGGAGTGTACGATGCTACTGTCGCAGTGTTTACGTCGACTGGCGGCCATGTTGAACAAATGCACGTTGCTGATTGGCTCGCATGGACTTAACGACATTTGAAAAAACCTGTCATAAGGATCTATCTGACTTTGATAAAATATTATGATTTTGACGGTTAATGATGATTGATGACATGATCCAGGCGGATTTATACACAACTGATAAAATTGTTTCAAAGCTATTTTTTTTACCCTTTTTTTGATACCAAAAACTTAAAAAATCTCAGAAATGGATTTATCTGAGTTTGAAATTATGCGACACATATTAATGTCACTAATAGATCGATGCCTCATTCTTTTGTTTGGTCGTAAAAAGTAGGTATTTTATGGAAATACAAACATCAAAATACCGAGTTCCATTTCATTTTAATAAAACAGATTTTTGTGTAAATAAGTCATACGAAAAGAGTAAAACTAATCATATTTCAAGCTCATCTAGATTATCGGTAGATAGTACCAATCTTACCTCCATATTAGGAACCACTGCTTGTGTCCATTGGATGGCCGATGCATTGGCATTTTTTAATTATAAAAGGAAGTAAAACTTATTTTTGACGCAAATATTACCATCATTATTAAAACAAAAAGGAACTAAAACCGAATGTATCATCATAAGATTAAATTACTTACAAAAAAGAGACTCGCCATTATTAATTGAGAGAATTATTCCGCTCTACTCCCGCATAAAAACAACACCACGTTATAACTGAGGGCACAAGACTGAATGTCGCCATTTTACCAGAATTGACTTGAACTTCGCGTTTAAAGGAAAAGAGATTGGAGATCGTTTTGTTCTCTTTTGAATGCTCGTTTTGCAGTGGCTGTCGAAGCTATCCCGTGCATTGGATAGAGATAATGCTGTTTATGATAAAATCTCACAAGTCCGTTTTTTTTAAGATAATTATCTTTATCTTATTTACGTGATATGTTTTTGACCGTAGTAGGGGTCAAAACTCCGTCGTCTACGAGTGGCCTAATTAAGTACAGTAATAAAATTTTAATTTACTCTTCTATAATCTCTTCACCATAAAGGTTTCGAATTGATTCAACAACCTCACTCTCGTGTTTATGCAACGAATATTTTTCTTTACTTTTCATTTTAACACGCATATTTTGTGACACCTGAAATTTTGTACAACCACCTTGATTTCTGATAGCTTCTTTAGCTAATAGAGCCCCGTTTACTGTGGATGTTATCAACTTATTTCTAAGCTTTGTTTTTACGTTGTTTACTCCACTAAATATTCTTTCACAATCTGCGTTACTATGCGGCAAACATAATACGTCAAGATCAAACTGTGCTAATATTTTGCAATTTATTTCTTCCTGGACTTTCAGCCAAAATTCGTATGCTTTCAGTTTGCCAATTTCCAGGCTTGAAAACTTATGAACATTTGGCAGCAATCGCCATTCGTCGTCGATTTGTTGTTTGTCACTTTCAGTTTTTACTATTCGTGGCAGTTGCTGCGTTAGTGGCAACATTGATGGAAAGTTGTCTCTAGCATTAGAACGTACTGCCTCCTCTGGGGAGAAATATTTCAAAAGTGGAAGGACTTTATCTGAAAAATCATACCTTTTTTTGATTTCCTGGCAGCTTGTGACCATAAAATTACGGCTATTAAATTCTTTCAAATTATTTTTTTGTTTTGAAATATTTGGTTTGTTAGTTTCTGTGAGAATTTTGACTGACTGCCATGTACATTTGGGGAAGGAAATACTGTGCATTTTCGGGGTTGATGGAACTTATTTCAGTTTGGTGTACGTAATCTCTGGCCATGTTGTCCTTGTACAGCAGTTTGATGTTATCGTCAAGTTCTATCAACCTGGAATCCGATCCTTGAAAGTATTCATTGAGCTTCACGAATTGGGGTAATATCCACTGTAAGAAGATGATGTAGAGTTTAACAAACTCGTCATTTAGTTCACGGTGGATCAGTCCGGCAGCCACTGTGCTTCCATCCACTTCTGAGCAAAAAAAGTTTTAAGCTTTCCCACTGCTCTATCAGTCTATTTACCACTGGTAATAACGACAGCCATCGAGTTTGAGACGGATGTAGTAGTTTGTGCACTTTTGTGTTCATGAATAGTTGAAATTCAACGTATTCGGCTTATCTTTTGGCACTGTGCTTAAAAAATGCATATACATTACGCGCCAAATCCTCGCAACGTCTTGGTAGCTCTTTACAAGCTTCATTTGCGCACAGATGCATGGAGTGACAAATGCATTTTATGATTTTTATTCCCGGTAAATCAGATCGGAGTCGACTAGCGACGGAATTGTGAGCTCCCATCATTACATTACAGCCGTCGGAAGCGAAACCGATTATATTTTCTAACGTCACATTACGCTGAATAAATGTTTCCGTAATCGTTGTGTAAAGTGATTCGGCAGTACACCCTCTTGAGCGTGACGCTGTTTCTCCTGTACTAGTTATTTCATGCAATGGCTCTAGTTGCCATAGGTAAGATTCAATTTTCTTAAATTGTTTGTCAAAATATCTAACAACAATGCATACTGTTTTACAGGATGCAATATCTGTAGACTCGTCGGCAAGTACGCTGAATTTTTGCTGTTTTAAGACACTCTCTAAGTATTCTTTTTGGCTTTCACCAATAACATTTTTCACAGTTGCTGTACATTTATTTTACTTCATAGCAAAATCAGCTGCTATTTTAGAATCAGGAAAGCAAGATTCGAGTACATCAGACAAATGATCCATTGCCAAAAAAGAAATGTTGTGTTCGGCTACAAAGCTCGCGATTTTGATTTCAGCCTCGATTACTAACGCATCTGTATCTTTTTGTAGTGGTTTAAAGTATGCACTAACACTTTTTGAAGAAGCAGCCAGTGTTTTTTTTCTGTGTAGATTATTTGTCACATGGCGTCGCAAAGTTGAAAGTTCACAGGATAATTTCACATCTGTGCGATGTGTGTACAGTTTTCTCGATACGGATCATTATCAACAGGAGCAATCCAGTTTTTGAAGAAGTCCTCGCTCTCCCACTGTTGTCGGTATTTTTGCTTAACATGTTTACCCTTTCAGAATTACGTAAAAGTTCAGCAACTTAAAATGATGTTTCGTATCGGAGTAGCAGCAGCGAACAAATAGCAAGCAACTTGGACATGAGTGAATTATGAAAACAAAAGTATAGAAATACAAATTGGGGAGCCCGGTGATATACTACGGCATAGCGTTGCGTTCAGTTGCGTTCATGCCAATACTAGTCTATGGTTCATGCATAAGTTATGCATGAACCATAGACTAGAGAGACAGAGATAGGAATAGGCAGTGCAATTTAGGGTTGATGACCTCAAACGTTATAAAAGTATGGATACGACCCCGGGATTCTGGGACTTAAAAAAAATATTATAATTAATGCGGTAACCAGCAGTTTTCAATAAGTTAAATGCATTTTATAAGCTTGCCTTTTAAATTAATAATACAAAAAAAAAGAAAAATATGACAGGACTAGAGATGGGTTTATGCCGGGCATTTACTGGGCGCATTGAGTAAATGCCGAATAAATGTCTTTTTATGCCCTTTAAATGTCCAATCACAGGGCAGATATTATAATTTTGTTATCCATTATGTTCTTCATTCTTGCTTTTATAACTTACATAAAAATGACTTTTTTTAACATAGCTAAAAATAATTTATAGATAGACTGAGGAAAAGTAAGTAGGACGTACCTATTTCATAAACAAGTGTACGAGATAAAGTAAATAAAAGTGAGTTTTCGTTTGTCTGTAGGTATTTGTTTGTGTTAGCTCGGTATGTTCGCACTGGTCATAGCGTGCAATGAAGTGAAGTTAGTACTCAATCCATTGCTCTCGCTTTGCACTACAAGGTACGAACTTCACTTCACTGCGTTCCGCGCATCGCAGTCAGTACTTCCCCGAGTTTAAATCAAACTAAACTTATTAGCGAGTCGCTAACTTGCTTTGTAGTCGTGATTTAGGCACGTAAATATTGAAGTAAAAAACTTTGTCTGAGAGGTCAGACCTGAACAAGCAAATTGCGAAGATGGTACGGCGCGACCTTCGGAGCTCCAACACACGCCTCATTGAAGAGGCGATAGAGCGAAACCGAGGGTCCAAAGTATTCACTCAGCAGCTTGGCAGGAGCCACCTGACGAAGCTTAAAACGCACGATGGGAGGACCGTATTGTCGAAGCCGGAGATCTCTGCCGAGATAGAGGATTTCTATGGCCGTTTATACGCTGCACATGCCCCTCGTCCTCTTCGGGACGACCACGATTCCAGAGCCAACCTGACGCGCCACTTCACCGACGAACTGCCAGACATCAGTCAAGACGAGATCGTGTTGGCTCTGAGGCAGCTTAAAAATGGAAAAGCCCCCGGTGAAGACGGCATAACTTCAGAGCTTCTGAAGGCAGGAGGAGCCCCTGTTATACAGGAGCTACAGAACCTGTTTAACACCGTCCTTCACAGTGGGAGAACTCCAAAGGCGTGGAGCGGGAGTTTGGTGGTGCTCTTTTTTAAGAAGGGAGATAAAACCCTTCTTAAAAATTACAGACCCATCACACTCCTTAGTCACGGCTATAAGCTCTGCTCACGAGTGATCACGAACCGTCTCGCCAGGAGACTCGACGAATTCCAGCCACCGGAACAGGCCGGGTTTCGCGGAGGATATAGCACCATAGACCACATACACACAGTGAGGCAGATTATACAGAAGTCCGAAGAGTATAATCAGCCCTTGTGTCTGGCCTTTGTGGACTATGAAAAGGCCTTTGACTCTGTCGAAACCTGGTCGGTTCTGGAATCCTTACAGCGATGCCAAGTAGACTATCGTTATATCGAGGTGCTGAGATGTCTTTATGAAGCCGCCACCATGAGTGTCCAAGTACAGGGCCAGCAGTCTAAACCCATCCAACTGCGCAGAGGAGTGAGACAAGGGGATGTTATATCCCCGAAACTGTTCACAAGCGCGTTGGAAGATGTGTTTAAGATGCTGGACTGGAAAGGTAAGGGCATCAACATAAATGGCGGTTACATCTCACACCTGCGATTCGCTGATGACATAGTCTTAATGGCGGAGTCGCTGGAGGAGCTGAACCAGATGCTGGACGGCCGAGCTTCAGCCTCGCGACTTATCGGTCTAGGGATGAACTTGGATAAAACCAAGGTCATGATCAATGGCCTCATTGATCCGGGACTGGTCGTCGTACATGGCCACCTTCTCGAAATTGTTTCCGAGTACACTTACCTAGGGCAGATTCTGCAGTTTGGTAAAAACAATTTCGAGAAGGAGGCCAAGAGGAGGATCCAGCTGGGCTGGGCAGCGTTTGGGAAACTACGTCGAGTCTTCTCGTCATCCATACCGCAATGCTAGAAAACGAAAGTTTTCAATCAGTGCGTCCTACCCGTCATGACTTACGGAGCTGAGACGTGGACAGTCACGGTAGGGCTTGTCCACCAGTTTAAAGTCGCCCAGCGAGCTATGGAGAGAGCTATGCTCGGAGTTTCTCTGAAGGATAGGATTCGCAACGAACACATCCGACAGAGAACCAGGGTTGTCGACATAGCTCAAAGGATTAGCAAGCTGAAGTGGCAGTGGGCTGGCCATATCGCGAGAAGAACCGACAACCGCTGGGGTAAACGTGTTCTTGAGTGGAGACCGCGACTCGGCAAACGTAGTGTAGGACGGCCTCTGACCTTTTATTGCGAGACGGTGTATTTGACATCGACGTTCAAGCAACACTGATACTTGGGAAAGATAATTATTAGTGATATTTAAATATATATAACAATAACATAATAGTACTCCTCGTGTATTTAAGTTTTATCAGCAACAAAACAATATATTTTGTGCTATTTATACATTTTCCCAACATATTTATATGTATATTTTATTCAAAATTATTCAAAAAGTCTAAAAACTACTAGTGTAGTTTCTGCCCTGTCATCGGGCATTTATTTGGGCAGAAACTCGTATTTGCCCAATCTGCCCTGTTTATGCCCTTTTTGCCCAATTGGGTTTAAACCCTCGACCCATCTCTAGACAGGACAAATTTCAGATTAAAAAACCAAAATTTTCATTGTACTTTTTATTTTCTTAAAAATCATGTCAATAATCAACAACAAATAAAAATGTTTATCTGCAACAAATATACCTAAATAACAAACTTATTTTAACCATAAGTTAAAACTTACTAAAATAAAGTTAAACTTTGTTTAATCTTCAGCCTCATTATCGCTTTCAAGATTTGAATAAATGAAAGAATTGAAATAAGTTACTATAAGTTTTTCAATATTTTCTTCTTTTAGTCTATTCCTTTTGACGTTTAACCAGTGTTGCCAGATGGAATCTGAAAAAAGCAGTAGAAAGTTTGGTAAAAAAGCAGTAGATTGGGAGAAAAAGCAGGTAGATTTTAATATGTTATAAATTTTAGTATGTATTGTGTTATGCGAGTATTTTCATGCAAAAAAACATACAACAAAGCTACCAACCCATTTTGCTGAAGTTTAGGAAGCGTTTTCACTTTCATAGCCCGCATGCCCAAACTGTTTAGCTTCGTGAAAAGCGAGGCCAGGCGGCCAGTCGCCTGTGCTTTGCTCAGTTCTTTTCAGTCTGATCGAACTTTGATTTGTGGTTAGTGCATTCTCTGGATACACCGTAACATTCTCACTCAGTCTGCACAGTGTTGAAAGAGAAGATGATTTTAATCAGTCATCATCATACATGTGTTTGTTGAAGCTGTTTAGGTATTTTTTTATATTATGATTGTGGCAAGTTTCATTATTGAAAATTCGTTTTGTGTGCATTATTCCACAGATGGTTTTGTTACTAAGTCTATTTCTTATTTTTGTTTTGTTTAGATTTATTTGTGAAAATATTCTTTCAACTGTGGCACTCGAATGCGGTAAACACATTAGACTATTTACAAACTGTTTTAGTATGGGGAACATTTCACCATCACCACAAGTTTTTTTTGAAATTAGCGCCCAAAACTCATTAGGTTCTTTTGTGTTCATGTCCATTGATGTGTTTTGAAGTAGTCGCCAGTCATCATCCAGTAACTGCAAGTCCTTTTCTTCTATAAGATTTGGGAAGTGAACTGCAAGCGGCGCAAGTGATTGGTACTTCCTCGAGGCTACAATATCTGGGTCTAAAATTTCTATGTATTGTAGAATGGGGTCCGCAAAAGAAAATCTTTTAAATATTTGTGACACTCCCTCAATGTAAAAATCTCTAATACTCTTTGCCTAAATTGTAAGACATCTTCTGGCCGTATGCTGGAATTTTGTAGTGCAGCTGCTACTTGAGCACCCATGTATATGGAATCTATTGGGAGAAAATGTCTAGGATTTTTGTATTGCACTTCTTGAATATTGTTTGATTCTAAATGGCTCAATTGAATGTAGTTTGATAATATGGTTCTGACAACTGCTTCAATATTTTTTTTCAAGTTGTGGATCTGCATCTTCTCTGATTGCATTAATTTATTAAGGTTGTTGAACACAGGTAATACATAATTTAAGAACTGCAAGTAAAGTTTTGTAAATGGATTGTGTAGCCCTTCTAGAATTCCCTGCGGAGCAGTTAGGCGCTCATTTGTGGATGCATCGATGAAGAACAGCTTTAAAGCTTCATACTGTTCTAGAATCCTTGAAACAGCTGCATGCAAGGACAGCCATCTTGTTTGGCATGGGTGAAGGATTTTGTGAGGTTTTATTTCCAAAAAGAGTTGGAATTCTTTAAATTCAGTTATTCTTTTTGGGCTAGTTTGAATGTAATTGTAAATGTTTCTTACAAGGTCTTCGACAAATCTTGGTATTTTTTCACCAGCATATGAGGCACAAAGTGCAAATGAATGGCAAATGCACTTCATTGTGAACAAATGGGGTAAATCTTTTTTTAATAGTTCTTTTACAGAATGATGAGCTCCCATCATTACATTGGCTCCATCTGCTGCGAAGCCAATTAAATTTCTCTGCCAGGGTATGTTACTTTTTTCTAGGCTTTGAATTATAGCTTTGTGGATTCCTATAGCACTGGCATCATCTATAGATACCAAGTCAAAGAAAGCATCAGTTACAAAACTATTTTTCATTATCCTCACACTGATAGCTAAACTTTTTACAGTACCACAATCTGTAGATTCATCTACAATAATTGAAAACGTTTGTTTTCTCATAAGAATAGACAGTTCTTCTTTTTCTGTTGCACCCAGAACATTTTTAACTATTGATGTAGCCTTTGTTCGGCCCAAAGTAACACCTTTTGCAATTTGGGAGTCAGGACATACCGCTCTTAGTAAATCCGGAAGGTGATCTGCAGCTGAGAAAGCAATATTGTGCTCTGTGATATATGAGCAAAGTCTTAACTCCGCCTCTTTAATTTGGGTGGCTAGACTATTTTCTTTTGATGTGGTTGGCAAAACTTCTACTAAACTTTTTTGAGTTTTCAAAGCTGTTTCTTTTGCAATATGTTTTATTGTGCCTCTATGTTTCGTTAAATCGTATTTCCCTCCATTCCCAATACATATGTCAGAGGCACAAACTTTGCAAAATGCATAACCATCACCTTTCATACTTTTTGTAAGCCAGCATTTAAATTCATTTAATTCCAACCACTCATCTTTAAATTTTTGAATATATTTAGGTTTTTTAGCCGCACTCATTGTGAAAAATTTTAAGCAAACTCAGGGTTAGCAATAAAAGTGCAAACAAGTGTCATGCAGCAATTCAGGGTGTTAGTTTCGATTAGTTATTTTATTATCCTATTCAGTTTTTTAGGTCTGGAACAAAACAACATTTTGTTAAATGTTTTTGGTTTGTAGGTCCTCATGTAGCAGACCTCAGTATACTTAAAAAATATAGTCGTTAGGAACTTAGTTTATTTTATGTTGAATGTACTGTAGATAGCACAAATAATAAAAATTGAGCACTATTGTGTAGGTACCCAGTATAATTACATAGGTAGTAAAATAATTATAATCAATTAATATATTTGCATAATACTGTAAAAAAAATCTAGGTACTGCTACTGATGACTGAGATAAGAAAACCCTTAAATGTTAATCTAAATAATTAAAGGCGTAGAACTACATTTTTACAAAATTTCAGCCCGATCTGTTCATTAGTTTTGTCGTGAAGAGGTACCTTACAAAAATATTCAGTGATCTAAACGTTCAAACATTCGCAAGAGAAATCTCTCGTCTCTGTTAACCAAATAGAAAAACCCCATTAAAAAGACAAGAAAAAGAATTTCCATGCACAAAATAGTTCCAACAGGCAAACCCAAGCTCCCTAGAAGAGTAGTGCGTAAGTACTTACCAAGATGATGAGAGACACTAGCTAGCACCAATATTTCACATAAATTACAAATCTACCGGTCGCGCGCCCGCCGGCAAAACAAACAAACAAAACAAAAGTACTGTACTTTGCAAATTATAAAAGTTTAACGAACTAACGGATAGACTTTTCAATCGAACGAAAACGATGGACAGAATGGAAGCCGGAACTTCCGGCCAGTTCCGGCTTCCATCCCACTGTCCATCGTTTTCGTTCGATTGAAAGATTCTTTCTTCCTTCCGGCCCGGAAGGAAGAAAGAAACGAACGAACGAAACAAACTCTTCAATTTCATTCATCTAAATTTGTTAGTTTTGTGACGTTAGTGAAAATTTCACCGGCAACTTGTCACGTGACACTGACAGCTAAATACAAATAAAGACATGGAGTCACTTGCCATTGATGCTCTCGGTAAAAAGCAGGTAGATTTCACTAAATTTGAGCAAAAAAGCAGTAGATCAGTAGACGGTTCAAAAAGCAGGTAGATCTACTGCTAAATCAGTAGATCTGGCATCGCTGCGTTTAACATCCATTTATATGTAGAAAAACTCCTTTCAACTTCTACAGATGTCAATGGGGCAAATTTGAATATTAAAATGTCATCAATTGACAAACCACTCGCGATTTCATATTTCATTTATTTTTGCAGGTACATTCCATCTTATTTCTAAGGTAATTGGTTATCACTAGGTACATACATGCACCCTGGAAGGGCACTGCAAAACAGTTATTTTTACATTGTCAAATGGAATTTTACAATAACATAAATTTCATGCAATACATAATAAATATAATTAATTAAATTGAATTGAATTTTGAATTTAGAAGCCAGAATGGTCAGCTAGTCATTGTTTCATCATAAGGTCACGTCATTTTAGTTTGTCAGTAGCGAATTGGTCAACACAATAGTAACATTTTTCTAATAAAAATAATTTTAGTTTCTTACAAAAAAGCGTATCTTTTTCTTCATTTTTTAAATTTTCAGGTATTTTATTGTATATTCTTGCCAATCTATGATATGGGCTTTGACTAACAAGTTTAAGTTTTGTTGGAGGCACTACGAGCTTATTTTTATGCCGTCCATTATAGTCAATAATACAGTCCTGCTTGGTTTTAAAAAAATGTTTATTTTTCCTAACAAATAATGAGGCTTGCATAATATAAATGGATGGTAATGTCAGAATTTTGTTCTTGATGAAGTGCGGCCTACAGCTATCCCGTGGTTTAGTGTTGGTAAGAATTCTTACACATTTCTTTTGCATGACGAATAGTTGTTCGAATTCTACACTTTCACCCCACAAAATTATGGCATAATTCAGCCAACTATAGGCATACGCATAATACGCAGACAAAGCGGTCTCGTAGTTAGTATTGGCTTTTAAAATACTAAGGGCGTAAACGAATTGTGATAGTTTAGTTTTAATTTTCTGTACATGGGCCTTCCAATTTAAGTTTGTGTCAAGTGTTATTCCTAATAGGCTAAATTCATTTGTTACGTCTATGGAAAGGTGTTTTGATACTATGCTTAGGTCGAGGGGGGTTCTTTTATATGTCCTGAATTGGGTTAATTTAGTTTTAAGTAGGTTAATTTCTAAATTGTGGTCTTTTAGCCATGAGAGGCATTCATTAAATACAGTGTTTATGTGTAAATAGTCGATTGATGAGTCACTAGAAAAGAGGAGGGATACGTCATCAGCAAATAAAATAGTAGTGGTATTGATTGATTTAGGCAGATCATTAATATATAATAAAAAAAGTAGGCATCCAAGAACAGATCCTTGGGGAATTGAATTGTTTACTATTTTTATGTCAGATTTTACATTATTTTCTATTTCGTTGTTTATGTCATGGTTTATTATTTCTACGTATTGATGTCGGTCATTTAGATAGGATTGGAACCATCTGTACGCAGTACCTCGAATTCCATACTCATATAATTTACGGAGAAGGATTGTATGGCTTACTTTGTCATAGGCTTTTGTCATATCCAAAAATATCCCTAAAGCGTATTTCTTATTATTTATTATGTCGTATATTTTCTGTAAATAGTTAAAGACTGCTAATGTGGTGGAGCGGTTTTTCCGAAAACCATATTGGCAATTGTCAAGAATGTCATATTTGATCTGAATATGCTCTGATGTTATCAAAGTCCGGATTTCGATCCATGACTGCTTCTATTTTGTTTTCTACAGATAAACATTTACTCCAATTTAGAACTATCCTGACTTCGTCGAATATTTCAAAAGCTTCGACAATTGAAATATCTCGCTTTTGTAATTTTGTCAAAGCTAATTCGATGATCTTAAAATTGTCGTCAATGAATTTTAAATCAGCTTGTATACTTTCTTTATGAATTACATTTTTAGCGTTTCTTATTGAAACTGCTTCGGTATTTCGTAGACATGACAAAATAGTTTTTATTTCTTCAAAATATTTTACATAATATGATGTCGCTGCAAGCCAAGTGCCCCATCTTGTTATAACTGGTTGTGGCGGCAATGGCATATTTGGATACCTATCTTTCAATAGTTTAACCCTACTAGGAGACTTTAAAAAGATTTTCTTTACATTAGAAATTAACGTATCTACATCCGGGTATTCAGAACGTATTTTTTCTGCTACACGATGGAGAGCATGAGCGAAACAAGTGATGTGCTTCATGTTTGGAAAGGACTGCTTTAAAATTCGCCCCGCTCTCAACATGTACGCAACACTATCTGTAGACAGCATAAGCACATTTCCGACTTTATTTTCAAATGAGTCACCCCAAACATTTTTTAAACAATCAATTACAAATTTTGATATTGTCTGTCCATTCACGCTTTCTAGAACTTTACATGCTATTAGGTATGTTTTTTTAGATAAATTTGAATTTAAAGGCTTGACCAAAAAGTGAACTACATATCTGCCTAAGAAATCAGTAGTTTCATCCAGTGATATCCATATTCTTTCTTCGCAAATCTCATTGTGTATTGTAGTGATCTTGTTTTGATATAATTTGTCCAAGTACACTTTTCTGAGCAACGATGCGCTGGGCAGCTTTGTCCGGTTAGCACATGTACAACACACATACGTTTCAAAAAAAATTCTGAAAGCTGGATTGTCAATTTGCGTCCACGGGATATTACAGAGTATAATAAACTCAGTCAATTTCAAATAAAAATCTTCATCAGCCTTTCGAAAAGTTTCTTTGTGTACAGCTCCTTCAACATGTCTATCGACGGTACTTTTTCGACATTTAATGTTAGTCTCACACTTTGTACTATAAATAGTGCGAGTTGTGGATTCATACATTAATTCGGGATGGGTTTCAATCCAGCGTTGAATAGTTTCTTCCTTAGCTTGCCATGCCATATTCGAAACGAGTGTGCACGTCAAATAAATTGTACGCCAATGAGTCTGAAAAACAAAAAAAATACAATTAATTTACTCCGTTTTGTGAACTGCGAAAGTAGGTAGTTAGTATTGGTATGTTAGAATTTAAAAGCACTAAATAAAAATGGCCAAATGGTAGATGAAAATAACTTTTTTTATACAAATTATGAAATAAGATTTTAATTATAGTTTCTAATATGGGCTAAAGTGTCCTAAAATGTAAGTACTTACCGGTTTTATCAAAAAAAAAACGGTTCAGCTCTTCAAAGAAATCCAATTCAGCAGCAAATCAGAGGTCCGGTATACAAAAGCCAAATGGTCACACACAGAGATCGAATCAGTCCAAAAAACAAGCCAAGGTGTCGTTAAAATAATCAAATCAATCAGTTAACTCAAATTTCAACGTGCGCACTCAATGAAGGACATGAGTAAACTAAACAAAATGAACGAACTTTGCTTAGCTGACTGCATTTATGATCCCTTCTTTATCTTATCGCCGCTTTTGTGATGCCGAAACAATGCATTCCGTAATATTTACGGTCTAACTTGAAGTAAACACCAAAATGGCGGCAAGTTTACCTTCATTCATAATTACGATGAGTTAATAATATCGTAAGAATGTCTATTTAAAATATTATGTAACATAGTATTAAATAATGTTTTTTTCATTCAACTCCCGAGACTTGTTGTCGTCTTCATTCCTCATTAAATTCCCGGGAGGCATATCCACATTATGATAGCCTCATGAAGTCCCGTTAAATTGCACTACCTATTCCTATCACTGTGCATAACACAGAGAAAAGGAACGTTCATATCGATCATTCCCCACGGGGATACCAAAGTTACGTTTCGTTTCACCATTTCATAATCAAAATGTCTGTTATTTCAGGCATTCTGAATTGCCGTATTAAATGATACGGCAGTCAAAAAGCTGCCGTATACCTTATTTTCTAAAAAAAATACATGAATAACCGTATATTACGGCAATTGCCGTATCGATAATAACGCTGGACTGGCGTGCCTTGTTGTGAGTCCTGTTTCGATCCCCACCCTTCATCTTTCATAGAACAGGCCCAGCGACCATAATCTACAACAATAAAAGTTAAAAAAGGGTCTGTACCTGATTGGTGACGTAATCAGTGGTCAACTTTAAAAGCTCCGAGCCAGCGCATTTTTTATGTTAGAACGTAGGTTTTTATTTTATTTAAAAGCTATTATGATAGCCAATAATAAAAAGTCATAAAAATATCTAGTATTATAGGCTTAATTTTAAGATTTTTGGAGATTATTGAAAAAAAAACAGCATAAAAAATGTAATTTTAATACAAAAATTTAACTTTAAGTCACGATAGCCACTCGTTTGTGAGTTATTTTATCGTCATCGTCACATATCTGACATAATTATGGTTTTATTTTAACAAAATAGACCCACAACTTTTGAAGAAATCATTTTTTTATTAATTAGAGTCATTAGTGAGTAATAAAAAATTTTATTCATCAAGAAAGTATATGCGAATTTTTTTTTATTTTTTTCCCTATTTTTTTGTCGATAATTTTTGATCTAGTTTCACCCCCTTTCGGAGTTGCACTTTATCCAGGGACACACGTAAGTCACATAAGTTGATATTGCGATGGAACCTTGTCACAATGACAGCTGCGTGACGTCATCCGTCGCAAAAAAGTACAGATAGCAAAGAATGTTATAAAAAGTAAATGAGCTAGGGTTATGGGATATTTGTATTTAAACCATGGGATATTTGTATTTAAACCACTTGAAGCACTTTTTAAGGCACAGTTTATATTTTGGATAAAGAACTTAGTCTTCTTTCTCTTTTAAAAAATAATTGTCCACTTTAATTATCATTTCACGAGCAAGACTGTTAATTAATTTCTTACTCATTTTAACGGGTAACAGGTAACAAAACTAAACAACAAAACTCAAAAATAACAATAAAACAGGATAACAAAAACAAAAAGCTATAACAAGTACTCGATGCGCGTAAGCACGTAAGCGCGCGGGCTGACCTTGCGAACGGTACTGACGGTGCGACGTCGACTACGTCACCAAGATGGCCGCCAATCGCAATATCAATTTGCGGGGCTTATAAGGTACATTCATAGGTACATTTTCTGTACCTACCCATAAAGGCGCTTCTTGTGTAGCAAGATATCATTTTTCTACTTTCACGCTTATGAGCTCATTGAAGGTGTAGAAAGTCTGCTCGACAAGCCAGCGTTTCAGTTTGTGTTTGAATGTGCTGAGACTAGGAGACCCCCTGATCATTTCAGGCAACCGGTTGTATACCGTTGGTTGGTCCCATCACATGCGTTACTTTCTCAGACTTCTTTCTCCATTTCTTATCTATAAACTTGGAGATAGTGGTGTTAGTGCATAAGGAATTATGAATGTGCGAATCTAGATTTATTGCGTCCGAAGTTTTCGATTTTGTTGGTTTTTTGGGCTGACTCTTCTTTCTCACTTTCTTGTCCTTATTCGATTGAGGTTTCTTTCTGTTTTATTGAGCAGTCGACTATTACATCCGGTTCTATTTCCTCTTCAACAAGATCAATTTGCATATTTTCTATGGTTAGTTTGTTGTTACTTTCGTTTATTTTGCTTTGTTGACTCTTCTTTCCGACCCCTTTGCCCTTCCCCTTATTAAATTCAGGTTTCTTTGTTGTCTCCGGTACTATTTCTTCTTCACTTTGAACAAATGTCAGAAAAATCAAAAAATCAAGTCAGAGTCATTGCCACTCAACAATTTTTGTACTGAGCAGTTTTTGTGGCATGGTCTTCAAAGTCAATTGTTATAAAAGCATTTTCATTGTCCATAACCCTGGTAGCCTCAGAATCGATGCTACTACACTCACAGGCACAATTAACCGCCCACGTTGTATTTCGTTCAGTTTACAGTAATCGTCAAATTAGGACCACATTTGATGGAAGTTATGTTAAAAGCAACCATTAAGAATAAATAAAATTAAAAAAAGTCTTGAAAAAATCCGTTTATTTAAAAACATATTATGCCAAAAAATCGAAATAGTGAAAAATATGCATGAAAATGTAATTTTGTTTAATTTTGAAAAAATCTTCTATTTTTTTTTTTAATAATGTGTGTTACCACCTCGTGCCCTAATGACTTCTTGGAGCCGGTTTGGCAATCCATCAATGATGTGTTGAATATCCGACTGAGGGATATTGTGCCACTCCTGTACCGCAGCCGTCTTGAGCTCTCCTAGGATCGTAGGGGCCGGTACTCTTGCTCGGATACGTCGTTTTAGGTTGTCCCAAATGTGCTCAATCGGGTTCAGATAGGGACTGCGTGCCGGCTATGGCAAAACTTGAATCCCGACCTCATCGAGGTATTGAGTTACAGATCTTGCGGTCAAGTAACGCTTGCGAAGCGCCCAAGTTGCTTTCCAAGCTGGTACTTGGATATTGTGATAATATCTGGGTTAGTTTCAAGCTCTAGGCTCAAGTTTAAGGATAAAATAAGAATATCGTCATGCTTCGTGTACCCACTAACATTATACAATTGGTTGTTCTTCAAAATTGCAAAATGAACTTTCAACATAAAATATGCATTCAGTTTCTTCTGGCAACGAAAGCACAGGATAACAAACATGAACCTCATTCTCATTTTTGGTCAAGTGGTGCGGCATCGGGCGGGAATTCAGATTCTGACGTTTATGTCACTTCTTGATGCAATATGAATAATTGTAATCAATTTCACAATTTGATCCACGGCTATGTTGGGGCCTGTTTAGCCAGATATCACGGTGGCTTTTAAACCGGCGATTAATGAGTTGGATTTCTGTTTGTTGCACTGTGCTGTCTAATGTTCCCAAACAAATTAACAAAGGAAACCTGATTAAGCTGGCGCAAATTTAACACGTTCAACGTCCAGTGCCCCATATATGGGTCACTATGAACTGGCTCTACACGTCCGTGTCCCACATATGGGTCACTACGGAACGACCAGGTACGCACTAAGGGTAACTTAAGGGGTACTAAGGTGGTTTGGTGAAATGGTTTGCAAAACATTTCTTGTTCTTGATAGACAGGTTTCGAAATATTTTATTCAAAATGCTTGCGGTCACTTTTAACTTTTAACCCTATCTGTATGATTAATAAAACATATTTATATGTGTTTATATTATATTTTATTTCTTTATATCATCAAAAATATCGGTTAAGCCAAGGCCATACTTGGCTTGGACGTATGCCATACAATTGCAACCGTAGTGTCCACATTTAATGAAACATTCACCTGTACAAGATTTACAATAAACATCTTGTAGTTGTATGGTATAATTGAGGTATTTGCATGGCTTCATACAATTAGTGCATTTGGCTGTTAAAATAATTTCTTCGTCATCAATCATTACTTCGCAGTCCGGTAAAATTTTGAAAAATATATCACAGATAATAGTTAACGGTACATGTAACTGTTTCAATTTTCTCTTCACAGATTCAATCTATAACATAATACTTAAAATATATTTCATTTAAAAAAAAAGATTAATAATAATAACCATACATTCACACTATTTTTACTATTACCTCGAAAAGAGAAACAATTTCGTCATCCGGTAAATATTCCTCCAATTTTTTTTTCAGAATAGTTAGTACTTTATCAATACTTAAATCGTATAATTTCTGAGAATTAAGTAACATATTGATATTTTTATTTATAATATTTGTTTCTTTACTTTTGACTTTCCCGCAACGTCAAAGATAATAGATATTGGACCATATTATTGTCATTGGAGTTGACACCAAAAAGTTGGTAATATTAAAATTAAATACTTTTTAGAACGATGTAAGAGACTGAATGTAATATTCTTATTTATGTAAATCATTAAAACATGGCAAGCATAACGCTTTCTCACATTTTTTGCATTCCGACATGACTTTTTTCGCCTTTTTTCTGGCATAAGGTACGGATTTGTCTTCTTGAAATAATTTCTTATAACAGGAGGCACATCGTCGGCGTACATCCCGGTTGCGTACTTTAGTTATATGTTCTAATCTATGTGCGGAACCTTGACCAGAAAGGTGTTGTTCCCGAGCTGAATTTGTATCTATTGAAGACGATGTGTGGAGGGCTAGATCACTACGTATAATAGATCTAACTATTTCCTCTTGGGCTTTTAAAATCGTCATTTTTTTGTTGCCGCTTGGATGTAGCTCATTATAAAGTATAGTCGAATTTACCACCGCAATGGTGATAAGATCTATGGCAATTTTTTTTATACCATCTTATACTTTTGCGAATGGGTCCATGGTATGACGACAATTGGTCCGCAATGTCTATACCTTTTTTTCGTAAATTATAGTCAATTACCATTTTTGGCTTAATTTTTGGTACTCTTCCTCCAGACAAAGACATCTCATGACCATGACAGGTTGATAACATTGTAACAGCTCTTTTATCTTTCCATTTTAATACCGTCATCTCATTCTGTTTTTGCATCGCAGCTATTTGTCCTAGATCTAAATTTGCATTTACAATGTCACGAGGTACATATTTTCTATTCAATTTTAAAGTGCCTAACAAATCTGTATTTCTTGATAGCAGATATTCCGCTAAGGGGATACTTGTGTAATAGTTATCCGTTACTATACATCGTCCTTCATCCAGCAAGTCTTCTGCTAACTCCACGACAATGCTTCCAGGTTTGTCTAATCCATGTAAATTGTTACTTTGACCACAGTAAATTTTGTATCCCCAAGTATAACCATCGACTGTGCATATTTTGTATATTTTTATGCCATATTTATGTGCTTTAGATGGTAAATACTGTCTAAATAAAAGTCGACCTCTAAAATGGACCATAGACTCGTCCACAACTATCACCTCTCCTGGTGTGTAAATAGATCGACAATTTCGTATAATGAGATTTATTAATGGACTAATCTTGTACAATCTATCATCTTCGTCTCTTGGAGTGTCGTTGTCGCAAAAATGCCAACATTTCATTAACAAAACAAATCTATTATAGGACATGCCTATCTTATGGAGTAATGGGTGATAATATATTTCGTCCATTTTCCAATATGATTCAACTGTTGGAAACTTTATCAATCCAGTCAGTATTATCACTCCAATAAATTTGAGCATTTCGGACGCGTCAACATCTTTCCAACGTTTAATTCGAGCAGACGGTAGATTATTTGCTACTTTCATACGAGAACCATATATATTTGTGTATTCTACCATTAAACACAGTACCTCGTCATTTATAATGTGACGGAATATCATAGAAATTTGTTCATCATTACCAAATAATCTTGTGTGTCGTGTAGGCTCCATACGACCCGTAAAAAGTTTCCTTGATAAGTTGGAAACATTTGATTGCCATGCGAAAGGGCTTGCAGATCGATTACGTGCACGTCGTCGTACCTGTTCACGATGGAGACTGCGGCTTCGTCGATTTCTAGGAAGACTGTTTTGAATTTCAGCTTGTATGTCTTCGATACTTTCTACTATGTCATCCATTGCCAAAAAACAAGCTGCATCTTCGTTTTCCTCGTCAGAATCCAACAAATCGTCGTCGAAATCAGAATCTTCTAATATTCTTTGTAAACGTTCAACCATTTTCAACTTCGTGAAGTGAACAAATGTGGTAAAATAAACAAAAGAATTACCTACATTGACTTGAGTTGACGTTCTATTACCTGACACTTCAAAATCTACTAATAACAAAAAGTATTTATATATCGATAAAGTGCCAGTCCTGAGTACGGCTCTTGAAAGTTCTGTTTTTTCATGATACTAAAAGATATGGTTTACTTCCTATTGCACTCACTAAGTATTTAGAAGTGTTTCGATTACATGTCTTATTATTTACGTCTTTAACAAGACGCATTTTAAGACTGAGGTAATATGCGGGACTTACAATGAAATTCAAACATTTTGTATGGGGACTGTTATCGTGTTAAAAATCTAAAAAAGGGGTCTTTTAAAAAATAAAAACAAATATCTTTTAATGACTATAGATATTTCCAAACCTTTAATACAACGTCCATTTCTCAATCGTATTTAAGAAACAGATTTTAAAAAGTTAATAGTGTCGATGTATTTTAAATAATAATTCCAGGATTCCTCGTGTTTTGTTTTTCTTGGCACATTTTCTCTTATTCAATTTTTTTATATCTTGCGATGCTGGTCGTGCCGTCGAACAGTTTGTCCATTTCTTCAACAACAAAAACAGTAGCTGTTCGTATTTTTATGTGCACTGACACCGTTTCGGCTTACCATACATAATATTTAAAAAAACACCACTATATGAAATCAGTTATACTTCTATTTGTAATAATTTTATTATTATAACAATAGATCAAAATCTAAATATTCTACTCCTTCCATGAGGCTGCTTGACTCCTGTGATGTGCTGGCGCCGAAGTTTGTATTTTGCGACTGTCCAAGAGACTCGTCACTCTCTGATTCTGGGTCATCATCAGAACTGTCTTCACCAACTCGAATGATTAATTCATCCATGGTAGGCATAGGTTTGTAGACATATTTCTTGCCTGTGATAGCTACAATCTTGCCCGATCTCATAACGAACATAAACCCAGATTCATCAAGGTTCCAAATTCTTTCTGGTTTGGTATGTAGGTATGTCATATTTTTTAGCAGCTTGATAAACAGTACTTCCGCCACTTAATTCTTCAACAGCAGCTCTTATAGAAGATGCATTGTACGGTTTTTCCTTAATTTTCGATGTCCTCTTTTTCTTAGACTACCTGCAAAATAAAGCAAATCATGAAGCATAGCCTAAGGTTGTTACCTGGAAGCTTCATCGAGACGAAATACAATACTTTTACTAGTAAATAATAACGTATATACATGAAAGAAACAGGACATAGAAATCTAAAGTGCGGTATCTCGTGATAGGTTACAAGGTGCTCCAACATATAAGAATAAAAAACGAGCGCAAAATAGTGACACTTTGACGACTTTGACGTTAAAATTGAGTGTTGCAAGTTTCGCTGCAATCATTCAGAAACTGCGTTCACCATTTATAAGATTGATATCACTGCCATCTTACGGTCCGCGAATCGAAACGACAAACAAGAGTAATGCGGATAAAAAATGTTCCTTCTTCTTCTTCTTCTTATTGTGGCTCTCCACTACTGGAGGTTAGCCGTCAGCTCAGCAAATTTCTCCCGATCTTGCGCCAAGCGAAACAGGTCTTCGACGCTGGCGATATTCGTCCACTCTCGGATGTTTCTCAACCATGACTTTTTCCGTCTGCCAACTCGTCGTTTACCCATTACTTTGCCCTTTTTTTTTTTTTTTTTTTTTTTTAAATGTTCCGAATAGATGTATATCACTGACTGAATAACCAAGTCTTACCCTACTATACAATGCTCTCCCGCGTCCATCATATTCTTTCTCGATTTTTTTGATGTGTTCACAGCAATTTTTCCAACCATCGGCAGTTATTGCTCTAAAATCGTTTCTAACGGCATTCTCTACCTCTAGTTTAATATACGTTATGTAAACAGCGTAACGAAAACTGATGCCTGGGTTTCAGACCCTAATCCTGAACTGAAAAAAATGTTCCTCGGAAAATACTAAATTTTCCAACTCTTAGCGTGTTGAAAGTAAGTACGAGTAGCAATTTTTTCGAACACTGCAATACAAACTCGCTTGTATGTTTATGCCCATTTGTTCTACACAAGTGTTAAGATTGCCGGACAATGCAGTATTTTCCCTATCTATGGAGTGCAGTGCCTCTCCTTACGCTTACAGCATCGCCACAAAGAAGTTCCACCGACATTGTTGTTGCACTTTTTATAACGGTGGCCATTTACAAAGCCTGGTTGCTTTTGTTTACTAGCTAATCCATGCACACTCCTTAAAGAGTTGCTTACGCAATTATATTTTATTTATTCGGCGATCCATGCACACTCTATTAAGAGTTGCTTACGCAATTATATTTTTATTTAGTCTGCGATCTATGCACACTCTACTGGGAGTTGCTTACGCCAATTTGATTTTTATTTATTCGACGATCCATGCACACTCTATTGGGAGTTGCTTACGCCAATTTGATTTTTATGCCGTATTATTAGATACGACAACAATGTAGTTGAGTTTTTATTTTATTTTTATGTTGGAGTTGGCTATCACTTGGCCTTAGTTTTTTTTTAATATCTCTAGTCCATAGCCGTATTCTGTCCTTTGGAACAATTTGTTTTGTTTTCTTTTGTACGTTTCTTACTCTTCTTATTTGGTAAACATTTTTCAATAGTAAATGGTCCATTATACCGTGGTTCTAATTTGTTCAACCGTGTTCTTTGTTGTTGAACAAAAACAATGTCGCCTTCTTTTAATTTGATATTATTTCTACGCATTCTATCGAATCGTTATTTGCTTTTTAGAGCATTATTTCTGAGTCGTTCTTCTGCAGTTATTTTTAGCTGTCGGACATCAACATCCGATTCAAGTTCCGGCAAATCGAGAGTTTATGCGTCTTAGAGTGGGCATTTCCGATCGAATTCCGGTCAGTTATTCTGTTAGAAGGGGTAAATTATAAATATAGATATAAAATAGGGGGCGGTTTTATCAATGAAACAACGTCCTCTCACATAGTGGTCCAGTACCCGACTGCCGGTACCCTTTATTATACAAAGGTCCTAACTCCACGCTCTTTGTTTACAAAACTATGTATCAGTAAGTATCTATATGTATAAAGGTATGTATAGTACATTGAGTGTTAGAACATTGAATACGGCATACGCCTATCCAGTCTGGGGTCAATGCCCCGAAGCGTCTCATAGGTACGCTCAACCTGATCGATATATCCAGAAAACTCAAAATTTTGAGAATAAGTCTCCTGCACTGGGATAGAGCTGGTATGTGGTCCTAAATCGTATAACGGCTCATCAACTGGTGCAGTTTCTAATTGAGCTCTCCTGAGACGGAAAGGACTTTATGTGAATTCTGATTCTCTCTTTAATCACTTCATCAATGCGACTTGGCTTGTTAGAATGTCTACCACGTCCATCGATAGGTTGGAATAATCCTTGCTTTATTTTTGATTGCAAAACTTGTATGCGTTTATGAGATAGCGAAAAAATGTCAGCAAATGTTTTCTTGCATACCTTTTGTTGAACAGTATAAATGTAATAATCAAATGTGGTTTGCCTTCTAGATGATCCTCGGTGCCTCTTCGGTTGTCGTGCGTTCATGCATTTAATCAGAAAAGCAGTTTGCCCATTGTACCTAATCCATAGCATAGTGTGTCCTAAACAAAGACATTTTCTCTTCATGTTCTAATGTAGCACAGCCTTTATAATTACACGTTCTAGGGCAGCATACACGTGCCTGTAAAGAAAAATAGAAAATCCCTTTTATATTATGATGACAAACATATGCAATGAAGAAAACATTACATCCAAAAATAAACATGAGAATGAGTGCAAAGACCCTTTTAGGACTCACCTGTTCTGGTGCTTTTTTAGCCGGTATAACAATGCCTTTACGGGTTGTGTATTCTTGTCCACTATTCCTTGCCTTTTTTCTAACATTATCTTTCCATTCGTCTATTCTAATCGTCCGTTTTCTGTGTTTATTTATTACTTTTAGATCTCCTACCGTGATCGAACTGTCAACGCTAGCCGCCATTTTTATTGGAATAGACCCTTTTACTGCTAAACGTCAAAATGACATTGACAAAAAACTGCGTTAGTGTTGCCGTTCTTACGAATTCATTTACTCGAACCGCGTAGAATGCGATAAAGACCGTTATTCGACTATAAAAAGCATTTTGGTCAAATGTGTGAAATAGACCCTTTTACGGGTAACGCATTCATTTCTCAAAGCTGAATCTCTCTGAATTTCCTGTACAATCCCTAGCTTTATAGATCTTGCCCGTCTTTGCATCTGCCGAAGACCCACAATTGCCTTATTTTTGTATGGTATTTTATCACTCATTCTTTTTTATGGCGTTTCAGTCTTTCAGGTGCATGTTTCAACACTGATGTGATACAATCTTCAATATCCTTATTGTTTGATCCTGGCGATGACCATTTGACGCTATCTGAAATAAACATTTATTGTATAATTCACTGCAAACAAGGTAGTAGGTACAATCATAAAAAGCATGCAAAATCAAGCCGATTGGTTGCTTAGTTAGAGCGTGAAGGAAGGACAAACAAACACACTCTCGCATTTATAATATTAGTATATATTGAATACTGGATGTATGATGACAAAAATAACCCGAGTAAATTTCACAGAAATTGAAAAACCCACGAAACTACCAGATCCCTACAAAGCTTGAGTTTCAAGCTGATGAATACCACCAGAACACAAACACACACATACACACACAGCGTTCAAACTTATAACACCCCTCATTTTAATCAGGGGTTAAAAAATTGGATGTCAAGTGGTTTAAAATTTAGATTAGCTACAATTTATTTGTCCCATGCTGACTAACATACTAGCAGATAATAATAACCGTCGCCGCCGCCGTTGCCATGGCGGTGCGGTATAGAATTATTACTTAAGGATTACACCTGGTGATGGACAGCAGCATCTACCTGAGTTTAGACAGTTGTACACTTCGGGAGAGGCCCATGTTTTGCAGTGGGTTCTTTCGGGCTGTTACATTGATGTATACATTATTTATTATACCTACGATAATAGAAAAACATGTTTAATACATACCTATTACGACAGCATTGAGCTTCAAATCATGAAATGATCTTTTTGCCGATCGCTTGCCATAAAAGTTGTATTGAACAGCTAGCGTGTCTGTCATAACAAATCTCAAAATTCGATATATTTTTGTAGTCACATCACGCCCTCCTAGAGAGCCCAAGTATTGAATCTGAAAAATAAAATTAAGTATGTAAACAGACAAGCTCATTTCAACCATTAAAGTCCACACTGAGAGAGATGTTATTATTTCTATCACCATCATCATGTTATTATTTCTATCATCATCATCATCATAACAGCCCGAAAAAGTCCACTGCAGGACATGGTATACAGGGTGGAAAAAATCTATGAGCCCTGGACGAACTACCCTAAGTCCTTTAGTTAGCTCATTTTACTGAAAGGAAACATTCCTTTATTTAAAAAAAAAGACAAAATCGCATTCAAGGATTTTCAAAAAATTGCTTGTTTCACCTGGGAATCGAACCGACTAAAAGTTAAAAAAATAAACCCTCGCTATTTTATTATGCGAATCAGTAGGATTATTGCTCAGGATAAAAATTGTCTTATAAACATTTGGTCTGAGAAATAAAAAAAGTTAGAACTAATATTAATTTTATTTTATCATTAAATACAAAGAATAGAATACATGTTTTTTTATCGACTTTAAAAATGATGAAGGTTATCGTTTGAAACTCCAATTTGTTGCCCCAAATTGAAAAACAAAACATTTCATTTTTAAACTTTGCGTCAGAACGCCTCGTGTACGAAAAAATTGTGCATAGATTTATTAATACTATTTACAGGGGTGTAGAATCATAACTGGCTACGTCCATTGATACAAATTTTACAGGAAGTAAAAAAAACTTTTAATTTTTATTTACAACAACTGAACGTTTAAGCAAGTACTCTAGAATTACGGGAAAAAAACACTCTTTCTAATGATATTATATTCAACATACCCGTAAAACAAAAATATACGATAAATTGTAAAAAACTGTTTGACGTAACCAGTTTTGATCCCAAGCTGTGGACTTAGCCACGTTTAATCCCAACTTCCCAGACCTTAACCAAGTTTGATCCCAACCTAATCCCAGGGCTGGATTTAGTAACTAGGGCTGAAAGTGATTCTATTGCTCAAGAAAACTCTAGAAAACCTTTACTTTTATAATGATTTTGTAGATATACATAACTAATTATACATACATAATTATAATTACTTATAAAAAAAAAGTAGCATCTGCAGCACCGTAAATCATGAGTTTTTTAGCTAAACAATCAAAAGCGGTGGTTCTTCCCTGGTTTCGCATTCCAATTCTTCGGTGTCGTTTAAGTTCTCCGGTAAAATTTGTAATAACGTTTCTTAATCTATACACAGCAGACGCTATTGTGTTCGAATTTTTCGAGAAAGTGTTTTCTGTCCATACATTTGCGAAGACGTTGCTTCTATTGAGTGGTGCCTTTGAAGTTCCTTCTACAATAGTAAAATTAAAAAGGTACAGTTGCCTGCTGTAGTAGCACGATTGGTCAGGTACTTTAGGAAGGTTCATATTTTTTTGGCAGTCATAGGAAAGTATTTTCACACCTTCTTCTTCCGTCTTCAGCAGCGAATAAAAAGCTTTTGCCCTTAAGCTATGCACTCTTTTTTCTACTATATACTGGTCCTTCTTTCTTTCATCTTTTTCATTTTTTATTTTCTCTAGCAGCTGTATGCATGTAGAGCACATATCCGTATGAGGACTGCCAAATCCTAAATTGTGAAAGAAGGCCTAAATATACTAATTCTCCAGTATCTAACTTAGTAATCTCTAGTTGCAACGGGGTTGTCAACAATGTTCTGCTATCTTTTGGTAATCCAGGGCTTAAAGGAGACACAATTTTAAGAAGACTATTTAAAGCATTATGTGGTATTTGATATTGAGTGGCCCAATGTATTAACTCTGTTTTGAAATCATCACCTTGTTTATACTTAATAATAATAATGAGAATTATTATACAAAGTACATGGCAAATTAACTAAGCAAGATGCATTGCATGCATTTATAGCTGTAGTACTCTCTTGTAAATCTGAAATTACACTTAACTCTACTTCCTTTGCTCTTCTGGCTAATTGGCGTTTGCCAACTATAGCCTTTTTGTTTTTATTTTATCTGCCATGTTAATTATATTTCTTACATCTTTCAGGAGCATGCTTTAGCCATATTTTAATGAAATCTTCTACTTCCTTCGCTGTAGGTACACCCAGATGTTGTGGTGACTACTCCTTCTATAAAGATATAATACATTTCTTAATGTTATAACTACGCAAAATTAAAACTACATCTCTAGCATATTTATATGCCCCACTGCTGGGCACAGGCCACCTCTCAAATTGAAAGGGCTTGGGCTGTATTTCCCATGCGGACTCAGTGTGGATTTGGAACTCAACACAGAGTAGCAGCTATCCCTGAAGATGCAACTGCTATAGCAATATCGCGATTACTTCTAAATTTTGCAAGTAATAAATTTATTAGATAGGTTTTCCGGTACCCCCGGGGGCGTCCAAGAAAAATATTTCTCCTTCGCCATCACACACGCTTTTTGTTACTCGGTCATAAACTGACTTTTGCTCTTGTGATAAAGAACCATAATTGATAGTTACAAAAGTCTGCAAATCTGTCACATCATAGTTAGTCTCCCTTAAATAATCTCAAGTTAGCGGTACAGTTGGCTGAGGCAAACCATATTCTTTTAGAGGGAGACCACCTAAACTCAAAGAAGATTCCTCAATTTCAATCAAGCATTTCTTGAGGACTTCATCTTTTAAATTATCGATATTGCTGCCAACTTGCCTCTCTACTGGCCGTTTTATATCTTCTGACAAGTCGTCTTTGAAATCATTCCACAGGCTCAAAGGATCAGATAAGTGACAAAAACCAACATGGTTGTGAAGAGCTCTCTCTCATCATATACGGCGATCGACACAACGCTGCCTCTTTGAGCGCTGCATGCCAATGTTCATTATCCTCAAGCAACCCCAACGTCTTGCAAGCTGATTGAAAAGTAGCATGCACAACCCCATTAATCGTTTTTAATGCCTCAAAAGATGTTGGACCTCGGAATCAGGGTTGCCAGACAAAAGCTAACACAATTCGCCTTATTTTGCCTACCGAGTAGCCTAAATCGCCTAGTATATTTTTTCGTACAAGTAGCCTACTTCGCCTAACATATCGAGATATAGAGCCTATAATTAGCCCAAATAAAGAAAAAAAAGACAGCGTAAATAAAAAAAAATTTAATAAAAAGAGAAATATTATTTTATTCCTCTTGTAATAAAACAATAACTTCCTGGAGAAGTTCACCATCAATTTCAGCTGAAGAATCTTCATTCCTAGAAGTGGTGGCGGAAGTAGATGGTCCAGCAGCTGCATCAATCGGTCTTCTTTGGTACATTTTGTGTTACTACTGTGTTACTACTGTTACTGTGCATTTTAATTTCGTCATTTCGGTACTATGCCGACCATTTCTCAGTAGAGAATCAGAGGGATATTATTGGCCTAAAACGGCGGAATGGTCCTGTAAAAAACACACGTTATTAACCCGATAATATTGAGTTTATATTCAAAACTCTACAGCTTTTAACAGTAACATGATTCAAGTTCCAGACCTTTTACTAGGTATTATTTTACAAGTAGTAACATAACAATAATGATTCTTCCAACCGAGAACGTTTGTCTCATAGTGCATAAATGACTTGATCTCTCCCGGATCTGTGTCAGTGGTGACCTTCGCACCGAACTATGGTCAGATTCATCAAAATATTATAAATAATATTGATAGTCTCTCTACTGGAGACAACTGAAAATACAGTTATTATAAGATTATTAAATCGGCGGTTATCTTTATTCTGTGAAATGTAATTGTTGATAAATACAATCTATAGTTAACGCATAAGCTCCTAGATTCAAACTCCGATGCCACAATCTGTAAATATCATGAGTGCCCAATCGATCCTATATTTGCGTATAACAAGCAGGTTAAATAATGCCTTGTTACACGCACAATATACTTAATTAGGTGATACAATAGTACTTGAAGGGCCATTGACAGGTATCCACCGATAGTTTTAAAATAATGTTACTTATAGGTACCTATATAATGTACCTACGTAATGCAACTAGTTTAACCTCTTACACACATTATTTTTTAAGTAATTGAAATCGTTTCTCGTTACAACACAGTCATAATGTAAAATATAACACTATATCAAAAACAATGAATACAAATAATACATAAGTTATAAGATATCACTCACATTCACATTGTAACAAATTTAATTCAGAAAAGTAAACCAATCATCATCCACCTTTATAAATTATGGAAACCTCCATAAACAAACACGTAGCGAGTAGGGAAAACAAAATGATACACCAAGTAATAAAAAAGAAATAAAAAATATAAAGTAAAAGAAAAGTTGTTTTTAAATTTTATGCAGCGACAGACGCCTTGTTCGCTTTATGACAGATTCGCTTTATGGCAGATTAGCATTAGGCCAGATTAGCCTTAGGACAGATTCGCTCTAGGGCAGAAGTACAGTGAAACAAATATAATGTCAACAAATAATTTTGCGAATTAAAGAGAGATCTTTAACATCTAGGCTAGAAGATAACATCCAAATATGGTTAATAAAGCGCCTTAGTCCTGTTGCTCTTCTTGAGATGCGATTCGGGAAAGTCTCTTCTTTTCTCGTTCCGGGGCCAATTTTTAATAGTGTCTTCAATTTCTCTGTCGGTGACGTTAGCAGTGACCAGCCTTGACCGCTTCTAAAATTTAATATAATTTAAGTTAATAAAATATTAATATTTAAGTACGGCGTTCTTCCACTAGTGGACAAAAAATTTAAGCGAACAAAATCAATAACATTTTGTTTCTTATTTGATAATAATTACTATTATTAAGCTGTTTATCTATAAAATTTGACTTGTCTAAGTGCTTATTTTGTAAGCCTAAAAATTTTTTTTTATTCAATTTTTTGTTCTGAATAACAGAAGTCTCTTATTTCATAATCCCAAGAGATTTTTGCTATGAGAAATTTCGCTCCTTGATTATTACATATTATCTGTACCAAGGGCGGATCCAGCCTTCAAAAAAGGTTGTGGTCACAGCCATTCGAAAATCGGCCAAGTGTGAGTCAGAGTACGAACTCGCTCATAAACAATCACGAATGACTTATTAAGTTATTAACGACTTTTGAATATGATTATTTCCTTTTTGCACAGACTTTGGTCATAGGAATGGAAATAATCATTGGAGGAAGTCAAACCCTAATTCGTCCATTTAATTCTAGATCTTTGGACATGTTTTTTGTACGTTTTTCCGTGTTTTAGCAAAACTTGGTGCGGAAAAACATAGTTAGGTGGAAGCACCCAATGTTTCTCTAGTAGTACAGCTTTAGATGCATCAGATAATTCATGCATGTTTTTATTAGCAGAAATATAGTTTCCGATACCTGAAGCAAATTCAGAGTTGAATCTTTGATTTCAATTAGGGTTGTGGGCATGCCCATCGTGCCCATAACGGTGGATCCGCGCCTGATCTGTACGAATTAGAACTGGCTAGCTTTATTACCGGCTGAGATACTGAGCTTTTTAACAGTTCACTGTATGAGCGCCATCTAAAGGATATTTTTTTTATTTTTTTAATAATTTTTAGTATTTTGCGTGGTAGAGAATACCATCAAGCATATTTCGTCCATACATGTCTACTAGCTAGCTCTAAACGGCTGAGGAGATCCTTTGTGACGGACGGACAATGAAGTCTCAGTAATAGGGTCCCGTTTACACTGACGGTACGGAACCCTAAAACAGATTGAACACCGACCAGCTGATTGGACAATGTATGAAAACCTACATTTTAAAAACTACAGTATAAAACCATAAAGAGATAAAAGACCAACTTACCGATAACGCAGTGGCGAAGTCTTGGTTCTGAAAACGGTTTCTTGTCTGATCGTTTTCCGCAGTAGTTGTACTGTCTTGCCAAGTTGTCGGCCAGTGTGAACTTCATCAGTCCTGTTACTTTATCTTTGACTTCGCGGCCTCCTAAGCTTTTTAGGTATGACACCTGTAATTTGGAGTTGACATATTTTGTAACAAGCAGACACAAATTTCTTTGGCAAAGTTGTTCCATAACAGTAGGTAGCTGAGTGGCCTCTTAAAGTATTATTTCACCTTTCCTTTACATCCTGTATAATCTAAATAGGGCAGTTGAGATTTATTTAGAGTAAAGCACTTGAAATATTATACAAATACTCTTTATAGAACTCCTCAAAAGAAAAACAGTACAGAAAATGTATAAAACTAATCTGGAGGTAAACAACAGGCGGTCTTATCGCTAAGAAGCGATTTCTTCCAGACAATCTTTGGGTAGCAGAAACTCATTAAATAAACTATGTAGGTATGCGTTGCAAATTAACAACAGAGTTTTTGCGAAAGAGTCGCAAAACAAGGTAATTTTAATAAAATAAATAATCATAGTACCTACCTAATAATAGTTTACATACAGATACAGTGCCAGCAATAAAGTAGAGAAGATGACAAGTGTCACAGACGAGACAATAAGTGTAATTTAAGGAGCTTATAGGTACCTATTATACCTATCTGCCTACTAATAATACTACAACTACTATCTACCAATGTTATACCTAATACTACACTAACTACTGCTATATTACTACTTTCTACTTTCCTGCCTCCTATGCTGCGCCTCAGGAAATCGTGCATCTAGACTACTGAAGAAGGCAAGTTGAGGCCTTCTTACCAATTGCTTTCGCTTAGAATCTTCAGCTAAGAGTGTTTCAGTTGTTATCATTTCTTCTTCATTTTGGATTGGAAATTTGAAGTCTTCATGTAATGGTTCATAATATGTGTGTGCTGAATTGGTTAGCAGAGCTATGATTTTTTGATTTTGAACTTTTATTTCGCTTGAAAGCGATATGATTGTGTCTGTAAGTACTGTGAATAATTTCAAATAATTAAGTAATATTCGTTAGTACCTAAGTCAACCTAATCAAAAAGGTGGGTTCACAAAATGCACACGATATTGGGGTTGTCAGGCAACTGGGATCACTTCAAACTAAGTCCATATGGTCCCTGTTACCTCAGGTAGGTAACTTACCTGATCCATGATTTACGTTATTAGGGTTTTTTCATACAAATAGTGGCATACATTCAATCATCTGCACATTCTAGTTCTAATCTATCCGAACTGAAACCGTTCAGTAAACAGGTTAAAAGTTATGGTTTTTGTTTCCGCACTTAGTCCTTTTATTGTACACTAGCAGCGCCTCGCGGTTTCACCCGCGTAGTTCCCGTTCCCGTAGGAATTTCGGGATAAAAAGTAGCCTATGTCCTATTCCAGACTATAATCTATCTCTGTGCCAAATTTCATCCAGATCCGATTTGCCGTTCTGGCGTGATAAAGGAACAAACATCCATCCATCCATCTAAACTTTCACGTTTATAATATTAGTGAGATTAGTGAGATAAGTCATACTAGTCACGGGTGACGAGTACATCTAGAATCTAGGCTCACGATGTTACATGTGGAATGAGCTCAATGGAAAACGAGGTAGTTCAGAGATAGCTACATGTATAATGAACTGGATAAACTTGATCCCACAAGATGTCAAAGAGGTTTCAATTTTTTCAGACACGCGTTCGGGTCAAAATAGAAATCAATTTGTTGCAGCGTTTTTCGTGAGCATAATTCAGACCTCACACTTAGATGTTATAGAACAGAAGTATTTGGAGTCTGGACATACAATGATGGAGGTAGATTCGATGCATTCTGCTATAGAATCTGAAAAAAAGAGAACATCTATTTTCTCCATGAACGACTGGAAAGTGGCGAAGCGAGCCCGATCTACTAGACTAAGGCCCGTATTATGAAAGCTTCCCCAAGCATTACTTAAGCAGTCATTACGTGAGTTCTACACAAGCTTTGAATCTCTGCTCAAGTAAAACTTTATTATAGAACCAAACTCCGACGCTACTTAGCTAGTTGCACTAGCAAAATCTCTACTTGAGTGAGTAGGGTCTTGTCTATGGTCTACACATTCATTTATACGAAAAACGTTCCTTTACCTTTTATTCACAATAAAAATGTTTATAGCTTTTTTGTTGTTTTGATATTTTTTGTGAAATGAAACGCGACGATCTCAAACATTTTTGGCGCTTTATTTTAAAAATGTTTTGGCGCGTACAAATCTTTTCCTTGCTTTTCGTGGTAGGAATTAATTCTTGTTGAAAAATGTCATCTAATAAAAAGAAAAACTACAAAGAACACGAACGAAATTTGCTGATACAAATAGCAAAAGATTTTAAAGACGTCATTGAGAATAAAAAGACCGACTCAGTAACCATTTTAAAAAAGAAGCTCGCGTGGAATCGATTTGCAGTAAAATTTAATTCTTCCAGCATCATAAGTGAAACGGTAAGTAAGGAATAAATATAATATAATCTAGGTACATTCATATAAAATGAACATACATATTTCTGTACTTTATGTAGGTACTAGGTACTACATAATTAATGTGAATCAAAAAGAGAAATAAAATATAATTTCGATTTCAGGCATCAGGTGACCAGCTAAAACGCCTTTGGCAAAACATAAAAACCTGGCAAAGGGATGCCCTCACGCAGGAGCGGCAACATCGTCTGGCTACAGGAGGGGGTGGCCCATGTCCTGATGCCGAGGTTAACCCGGACGTGGCTGAGATCTTAAATAAAGAAAGAGCACTATTTCAAAATATTTGATGGTAGATTCGAAAACATATTTACTATGAATAATAAAATATTTTTACTTCAAATATACTACTTTTCTTGCCCTCATACTATTTTATTTTCAACTTTGTTCTAATATTAAGAAATGTCATCTTCTTACACCAAATAAAAGTTTTCTCAAATAAATCACAATTATCTTGGATGAAGATGTATGCATCGTAAGAAAAGATTCTCTTAAATTAAAAAACTGTTATATCTACTAAATCTGTAAAAAAGAATATTTCAAATTGTGAATCAGGTGTAGGTAAACTGTACCTACTCTATTGAAATGAACCTTTGTTTTCGGCCAAGAAAAAAAAATAACTTTTAGTTAGTATTTATTTCAATCAAAACATTTTAAACTAATGCTTATTTTATTTATTTTATGTTCCACAGTAGCTTAAGTAGGTACTTATTTTATCTAACACACAGACAAAATAGATTTCTTACTTTGTCTGAGGTTTAACAGCTAACTTAAACCGTAAGTAACTCGGTTTGTCCGTAAGCCTCTATAGTCTATGATATAGGTAGGTACCTACTTAATATAAGTTTACTAGTATGTAGGTACATGTACATGCTAAGTTAAGTAGGTAAATACAGTCGACTCGTAGACTCTTAGACTGTAGGTCATACTTTAAACCTAGGTCAAAGAAAAATAAACTAAGTTTGTGTAAATCGTTAGACCTACCTAAGTAGAGAGAATTGAAGATTCAGACATAGAAAATTGAAAAAATAAAACAAAGAATTAATAGTCTTCCACCAACACGTAAAAATTTTAGAGTGACAAAATTTCCCTCAACCCAAGAAATTTCGTCTTAGCTTGGCAATATTTCATTCCGTTGCCGAGCATGGTGCAGGCTGTGGTGCAGGTTACAACCTGTCGCAACTTGTTTAGTTTTATCCACGTGCGTGCGTCCCGAATGTTTCTCAGTGATGCCAGGTCAATCCAAAAAGAACGGAACAGTAACTTTTATGCGCTCAAGGCGTTCCCGTTAACCGTTCTTTTTGTTCGTTATAATTGTTTGTTAGATAGTTTATTAATTTGTTTATAACATATCGCTCATTGAATGCAAAACGGCCATAAATCAAAAAAAATTCAAAATCGTTTTATTTCAAAATTAGTGACTAAAGCTACAATATTTTACGTTTTGCTGAAGACACCCGTCATTTTCGCTCATTTTGATGCCAAACTGATCAACCGCCTTTTTTGTATTGGGCTGACTTACGCGCCAACTTCAGAACAAAACCGCCATTTTGTCAGTTGCGACCTCAGAAGAACAATCTAATGCAGTGTTGCCAGATGGAATCTGAGAAAAGCAGTAGAAATTTTGTTAAAAAAGCAGTAGATTGGGGAAAAAAGCAGGTAGATTTTAATATGTTATAAATTAGTACCTATGTATTGTGTTTTGCGAGTATTTTCATGCAAAAAAAACATACAACAAAGCTAATAACCCGTTTTTTTTAAATTTAGGAAGCGTTTTCTTTGCCCACATTCCTAAACTGTTTAGCTTTGTGGAAAGCGAGGCCAGGCGGCCTGTCGGCTGTGATTTGCTCAGTTCTTTTCAGTCTGATTGAACTTTGATTTGTGGGTCTGGACATATATTATTTAGTGCATAGTAGAGTACCTAATAACTCGATAAACAGTCTCACTCAGAAATTAATAAAAGCCCAGAGTACTAAGTACTAAATAAAAACCTTACAGTCTCACTCAGTTTGCATTTTGCAAAAGTTTATCGAACGAACGAACGGACCGACCAATCAATCTAAAACAATGAACATACATACCAAGACAGACAGAAAGAAAGTGAAAGCTGGAAGGAAGAAACGAAGGAACACGGAACTCTTCAGTTTCATTCATCTGTTTCAGTTTTGTGAAGTTTGTGTCATTGGTAACTTGTCACGTGAGCTAAAATAAAGACATGGAGTCACTTGCTATTGATGCTCGGAAAAAGCAGGTAGATTTCACAAAATTTGAGCAAAAAAGCAGTAGATCAGTAGACGGTTCAAAAAGCAGGTAGATCTACTGCTAAATCAGTAGATCTGGCAACACTGATCTAATGGAACTGCCCTAAGCATGTACTTTTCCTGGATACCTAAGTAAACAAATCGGTTGACAAACATGGCGGATTAGGGATGTTCACTTGTTCGTCTAAGGTTAAGGTTAAGGTGGAAGTACTCTTATGTCCGCATTTGGACTCCGTTTGGTCCATTATGCGTTGTCCATTGTGCTAGCATAGCCAGCCTAACTCCGTCCAGAAGCGCAGAATCTTCCTGGGGTCTTCACAGGCTTCGCGGAGTGACCTCGGCAAGTTGAGGATTTCTGTTCGTTGTGCTGTTATTCCCTCGCATTCCAGGATTACGTGGGCAGCTGATTCGTCGTCACTGAGGCACCCTCTGCAGAGAGGGCTGTCCGTCGCTCCGATGGTGAATAAGTGTTTGTTTAGTGGGCAGTGTCCTGTTAGTGTTCCCACCAGGATACGCAGGTCCGATCTGTTTAGGTTCAGTAGGCGTTTAGATAGCCTCGGTGATGTTGATGGAAGCGCCGCTCTGGCTTGTCTGCATTCTGGCAGGCGTGTCCATCGTTCGTTATGCTGTTCTCTAGTTCTGAGCCTAATCCATGTCCGGAGTAGTGAGAATGGCAGGGGTAGGAAAGGCGATGGACCTTCTGTGATTGTTTCCGATCCCCTCCGTGCCAGTTCATCGTGACTTGTTCGTCTAGTCGATAACATTATATCGATGGACGAGCTTATCTTTTTAATCGACATCAAAAAAGGAAAGGTTCTATGTTCAACTGTATATTTTTTTGTATGTGCACCGATTTCTCCATCGATGAGGGCTACCGTTTTTGCTCACCAGTTGGCGCCACTGTAAAGTAAGGTCAGAAGAAACTTTACTAATAGGCGACGGGAAAATATATTTACATTTATATCATACTAGCGACCCGCCCCGGCTTCGCACGGAAACCTCTAAAATTGTCAGTGTTCCCCTACTATATTATGCATGTATTATACATATAAACCTTCCTCTTGAATCACTCTATTTAAAAAAACTGCATCAAAATCTGTTACGTAGTTTTAAAGATATGCATACATAGGGAAGGACAGACAGACAGACAGCGGGAAGCGACTTTGTTTTATACTATGTTATGAAGAGCGCATTTCTGAGGTGGTCCCATTGAACCAAGTCAGGATCTGATGGAGGAATCCCGGAGAAATCGAAGGAAACTCTCATTTTAGGAATCAGAGCTGGATCCGAGGGTTTAACGGAGGTGAAACAGGAGCAGAACACGTTTTAATTGGAAGGCAGATGTATTAAGGGCAACTATCATTTTTATTTATTTATTTAATTAAAACGGTAAATGATGATCATAAACAACACAACACAGTACATTTTTATAAAATCATTTATTTACAAAGATATAATTTAAAAAATGGTTGTCTCTAAAGTCGGCTTAGGGAAGATAATTTTACGTGATAACGTCATTTACTTCCGTCTTAAAACATAAATCACATCCATTAAAAATATGCAATTGAGAACACTACAAATACAAAAACTATTTTACGCAGCGAACCAATAGGTCCCGTCTCAGCAAAATGTTGCTCTACAAGAAGTAGAGCAATCTTCAGTGCTTCGGTCGTCATGACAACGCAGTCAATAACATGACACTTTTTTGAACATGCTACCCATGTTCATCGATTTAATAGACGTTAT
Organism: Eupithecia exiguata; assembly: GCA_947086465.1. Lineage (NCBI taxonomy): Eukaryota > Metazoa > Arthropoda > Insecta > Lepidoptera > Geometridae > Eupithecia > Eupithecia exiguata. Next base: position 6,613,709 of record OX352246.1, read on the forward strand.
CACGTCAAAAAACAATCATACTTTTTCTAAAAAACGTAAGGTAAGGTACCAGATAAGAAAATTACAAATGTTATTCATTGCGAAATAAAATAATCTTATTTAAATAGTTCCTAAAAGAAATTTTTTCTGTTGTCTTTTTACCGAAATATCTGAATCTTATGTCAAGGTAAGTTTTTACAACTGATTTAATTAATAAAAGTTGATGCTTTGAATCATGTTCGCTGGAGTCGGAAGAGAATATTTTCGAACATTCTTCAATGTTCTCTATTAGGAACGAATTTATGTGGAGATAATATTTTTCAGTGTTAATTTTCCTGAAATTATTTTTTAGTATCTTCTCGGTTTTCAGACAAATGTTCTCTAGTTCTTTCGAAGGATAAATAAGGCCCCCGTGTGTTTTGTATGTAATTAATGATTTTGAATAAATTTGAGAGTCTCCACGCAACAAGGACTCACAGACTGAACATTTTAAATTTCGTGACAGTTTTCTTGCAACAAACCCTGCAATATATGTGACTACAGACTCAGCATATTTTGAGATGTTGCTGTTGAGACAGTCTAAATATTCATCAAATAACTCGCTGTCGTCCTCTTCAACCTCTACAAACGATTTTCTTTCTGTGAGGTCATTTATGGTGCGAACTGGATCTGTAGTGCTAGAGCAGTTTAAAATATTTATCTGCTCTAACGGTATGCAGTTTCCAACCCCACTATCACGTATCTCAGCACGTATTAAGAGCCGCTTAAATGCGGCTCTGAATTGCACAGCGTTCGGATTGTTGTTAAAGCCTCCGCGGGCTCTGATTGCCGAAAAAAACAACTCGATATGGTCTTGGCTGAATTTATAAATCGGTAAGTACACAAGGATGGGATTTTCAAGTACTAACTTCATAAATAATTGTAAGGCACTTTTCATATCGACGATTAGGCCGATGAAACCGGTCTTCCTCTGGGACTCTATCACCAATGTTCCATCGGAAAATCTTAATGTACTGATGTACTTTTCAGCTTTTTCAAAAAGCGCTTCCACAAGTCCAAAGTTATTGGAGCAAATAGCTTTTTTCCACCCTGGAGGTCTCACCGAATAGCTGTTCAGCACATCAAATACATTGTTCAGAATCCTGATAAAAAGTATGGTTCCGTCACAATCTTCGAAACCTTCGATTTTTAACTCTTTGCTGCAATATTCAAGCGCGTCGGCAACTGACTCGCTTAGCAATTGCGTCGCTAAACGGACCTTCATTTTTTGTTTGTTGAAAAACACATGAGCTTTCGTTACTTTAGTGGCGAGATGTAAGCCTTCGTTCTCTTGTAATTCGACAAGTTTTACTAATAAATTGTAATCAATTTTTGCTCCAAACGAGTCATACAAAACCTTTTTATCTCCAAACGTATTTCTAACTAGTTTTAGCGCATGACAGGGGTCGATAAATGCATATATTTTATGATCCTCGAAACAAAAGAAGGTCTCATTCATTTGCATGAGATTGCATCCCATGTATTGAAGCATGGAAAAATTTGATGCAGGCCCATCACACGTCACGCTGACAACATTAACACCTACCTCAAAACATTTGTGTAAACATGAAAGCAACAGCCCAGCCTTTTGTTCACCACTTAAACTAGTGATGAGAAAATATGCTATGGGCAGTTTCCATTTTCCGTTAACACAGTTAAGTAGAAACACCAAACTTTGGCTTGCCACTTCAACACTGTCACTATCGACATCAGACCCGATATTTACTCGACCGTAGTATTGCTTTGACTGTGGATCCCAAACAAGGGATTTTCTGATGGATATTTCATCTAACACGAGAGCACAGATGACAGGTTCTTTACTTGCTTTAACCTTGGCTTCAAGGGTACAAAAGGCTTCTTGGCAAAGTCCAGGTGCTGCATCAACCTTGCTGAGGGTACGTGGATGCGGAAGGCAGGACTCATACGTTCTTCGGATGAACTCATAAGCCTTTGGCGAATAAAAATTCAGGGTCAGAGCAAACTTTCTGATTTCTTCCGAGTACTGTTTTGGCAAAGGCAACCCTTTACATTTTAAAATCTGCCTCTGTAAAAAATCTTTTGACCCAGTACATTGTCGTAATAATATGGATGTCTCCATATTTATTAAATTCTTCTCCTTCAATTCAATTATGATGTTTTTGAAGGTGTCAAGTTTTAACTTTTGTTGGCGGACCACTTCATTTAAACATTTAATTTTCTTTTTCTGTTTCTCTACTATTTCTTCAAATTTTTTAATTCTTGGAGAGCGGAAGCCTGGAATATTAAAAAGATTTTGATTATTGGATAAATAACAGCACTCTTTATTAGACACATGAAACAATCACAGCATGAATGACATACTAATCAAGTTAAACAAACAAAAAAAAACTCATGAATTTTCCTTTCTTTTAAGTTGTTCAAAATTCTACAACACAAACCAAAATTATTTCATCTTGAATCTTTATTCAAGAACTGCCCTAACCAATTCAAGATTCTTTCGATCCTGTGGATGTGAATAACCTGAGCATGATGGTTGATCACTTGTGTTTGCTCTGTCATTTAATGCAAATTGGGATGTATGGTCCGTCTGAAAGAGAAAAAAATAGAACCTAGAGAGAAAAAAAAGAATGCGAGGTTGCATAGAATTTCATAATTATAAAGAATTCGAATGCGGCGACTGCGGAGCGTGCGGCGCGGCACAAATGTGCGTTCACCCTTATTCATTAAAATCTTTTTTGACTTGACAGTTAAGAATTAAAGTAGTTATATTTAAAATACAACCAAGCTAAGCAACCAAGTACCTAATTGTGACATTGCATGCCAAGACAATCAGTAGCTAGGTATAGAGTTCGTACCTATTATTATAACATTCATAGAAAAATGTTCTCGGTCGAAGAATTTCGAGCGTGGAAAAGAGAATATGAAGAAGAAAGGGCAAGAAAAAGTAAGTACAAGTAGTAGTACATACTACAATTGTGTAGAATCTGTAAGAATCTACTAAACATCGAAAAACTTTGATTGCTACAGAAGAAGAAGAAAGAAAAAAGGAGAAGCCACTGCAGCAAAATGCGTGCTGTGGAGCCTACGAGAAATGTATACTTTGTGTTCTAATCTCTACTATTACGAGTACTGTTTGAGCGGTACATGTATGATTTGACTTAAATTAAATTTTAATTTCTAGATCCTCAATTTGACAAGAGGTTGCAAATGTGTTGCAAAATAAAAGAATTATTAGAAGATGTTCAAGAGGAGAAACTGGAACATGTATATGACCAAGTATTGGACGTGATAAAGTCATCTAAATAATAAGCAGGGTTCGAAATAATCAAAATAATTACGCTTCTTGATAATTATCGGATATTTATCAGATAATTGTCATCAGTGTAAAAAATTGATTTGTTATATTGTTTCATAACAGTTGCACAATAATTTGGGCAATTCAAACAAAAAAAAACATTTTTTCATTTAAATTTGTCTTTAAAATCCAACACGAATTAACATTAATTAAAAGTTCTACCTTACGAGTAATTATTTGATAGTTTTGAAAAAACTTAAAACCGAATTCAAGTTTTCTCATGTCAGAACTGGACCAAGTGCCAACCATAACAACCAAATTTTAAAATTTAATAACTCTGAATTCCTACGCGTTACGCATTTGATATTTTACAGGCAGGTTAACATAACACTAATTAACACTGTGTGTGAAAATAAAGTGCAAATACCTCAAGAGAGCTGCACAAAAAATAAAATAAAAATTACCAAAAAAATTACATTGCTTTCTTTATTACGACCTCACGACCTTTACGACGACCTCTGTGGCGCGGTGGGCGAAGGTCCGCCTGCGACGCAGAAGGTTGCGGGTTCGATTCTCGCCTCGGGACAAATGTGTGTACGATCTGCAGACATTTGTTCAGGGTGTTCTGGTCGTTTTCTATGTATAATAAAAAAATATCTATCTATCTATTGTATTATAAGAAATTAATAAATCCCAAAAATTTACGATCCCGACGGGATTCGAACCCGCACCTTCCCCTTCAGCGCAGGGTTGCTCTTTTTCCAACTAAGGTGGAAAAAGAGCACTAACACAACTACGTGATCTTATCTAGTCGACCCGTAAATCTTTGGGAGTTCTTTCGGCACTTACGCCGTCAGCGCCACCTACAGAGGAAACAATGAAGTTATCCAATTCTGCTCAAAGACCAAATTTACATTTAGTTCTTTGACGAGAGGTTTTGCCGTTGCTTGATTCTAAGGTTTTTATTTATTATAGTACTCTGGGTAATTTCTAAGAAATTAATAAATTGTATTGTATTATATATATATTATATATAGTAATATTGTATTATATTATATATATCAGTTATCTAATACCCGTAACACAAGCTCTGCTTAGCTTGGGGCTAGATAAAGCTGTGTGAATTGTCCAGCAATATTTATCTATATTTATTTATTTATTTATTGGTCACCTAGAAATAAATTATATGTTTCCAAAAATAGCAGTTAGTTAATTTTAAAGCATGCTATAATTAAAACGTAAAACCTTAGCCCACATTTATAGTCAGAGCATTTCATAGAAAAAAAAACATAGCTCCAGTTCTAAACTGAATTAACTTCTGGGAGTTCTATTCTATCATTTAAAATAGCTTTAAGTTTCAATTAGTAAAATAAAAAAGTGATGTCCGATTTTAGAGTAATTTTTCATACTGTGTCATGCATGGTACAAACAAACATAGTCTATGTTACTCGGGGATAGTGTAGGTTCTAACAATGAAAGAATTTTCAAAATTGTCCCAGTAGTTTCGGAGATTACTCCTTGTGAACAATCATATCGTTTCTCTTTATAATTATTAATTATAGAAAAAGATCTTAATAGCATAGGTAATATAATAAAAGCTAAAAAATTATTTGGTAGGTACCAATCATCACACTGCACCACTTGTCTCGCCACTCTAGAGCATTTGATCAGACAAAAAAAAACGTAAAGCATGGTAATCAGATCAATCTGTCAACAGTAAGGAGGTAAAATTTTAATTACTGCTTTGGACTCAAAAAACAAACAGGAAGAGCTAAAAAACAGTTTAATAAAAAGATAGATAAATTTCTTACCTTTGCAAATAGTGTTGGGATGGCATCATCTCTCAATCTAATTATATTAAGAGTTTTATTGAATGCACTCTCTTCAAAGTGCAATGAGCACACATGAATGTCTTGAGTTCCTGGCCGGATATTTTCTAAGCCAATATTTTCTAACCATTCCCTTCGCCGGTATTCGTTTCTTGGTAAACTAAAACAAAAAAAAACGTAACTTAGTAAGGTCAACACGGGAGGTGTGTAATATTTTTGTCAAAGTTTATTTTGAACCCAAAAATGGTTTTCTTAATAAAAAAGTCGTCTACACTTGCCCCCTAGTTACACTTACCCATACTGACCTTACCTAATTTATCGATAACGTTCGATGTTCGACGATGTTCGACACTAGCACCGGTTTTTATGTCTTCGATGTGAATGAAATATTGAGAATATTGCGGGTTTCTACAGCTCACAGTAAAGATGATTCAAAATAATAGGTTTTTATACACTTTATATCAAATACACTATACAATAGACATCAGTTTAACGAAATGTAAGCCACTTACCGGTGAAAGGTTAGATTCGGCCTGTTTTTGCTTTGGCATAGGCCACAGCCTGCTACAGAACACTTCATGGTACCTCTTCTATATGATTTTCAATTTTTATCACAGTTTTGCTCAATAAATAAGTCGAAAACACGGGGAAAACATAAAAATCTCACAATGACATCTCCTCACATGTAAACAAAACCGTTGAGTAAAATGGCGTCCGTGACAGCAAAAGTACATCGAAACCAAGAAGAAGGCGCTGATAAAAAGAGTGTGTATGCTTTTTCCTAACGTGAAACCACTGATGTGAGAAAGAGACTGGTAGTCCATTATTGCTTCCGTGTCAAATTGAACAATTACGGCAGTTCCATTAGATTGTTCTTCTGAGTGCCAAACTGATCAACCGCCTTTTTTGTATTGGGCTGACTTACGCGCCAACTTCAGAACAAAACCGCCATTTTGTCAGTTGCGACGCAGAACTCGGAGCGAACGCACGTCAGTTCAATACAAAACGGCCATAATTCGGAAAAACACTCAATATTTAGTTCAGTGTTCTGTGCAAAGGGGCCACTTTTTGAAATGCGTCCGTTTTGCATTCCAACTTCAAGTAAGTACATTCTGATTTTTTTATACAACAGAGCCATATTTTGGAAAAAGTACTTTTTGCATTCCAATATAAAATAAAGCAATGCCATATTTCTAGATCTGTACATTTTGCATTCCAAAATGAAATGAAGCGATGCCATATTTACAAATGTGTACTTTTTGTATTGAATTATTACAGAGGTAATAATAATTTATGTACAGCTAAACGGCATTTTTGTTAATTTGACCATTTTAGAGGAATAATTGAAGTATCATACAATGTTTATAAATAATAAAATAACATTTACTTGTTAGAGTATACGTTCATACAGTTATCGGTTACCGTTTACCACTTCAAAATTATTAGGTTGGTTCATAACTTTTATATTTCCAAAGTAATTTATCTTCATCACGGATAAATAAATTGCTAGTTTTGACAAAAACTTCGTACACCACCACCTTAATTTAGCACCCAAGAAATTAATAAATCCCAAAAATTTACGATCTCGACGGGATTCGAACCCCGTCTACTCTAAGCACCCAAAGTAATAATTTATGATACGCATTGTTTCGCGAGTAATAATAGTCTATATAATTATTTACAGAATGAATAGCAGAGCAAAAAAAATTTTAAGCATGGCAGTTGGCCATTCTAATGAAGAATCAGAAAGCATACAAAACCGGCCCGTTATCAACTCTGAACAAATTCAAGAATGTGATATTCCAGCAACAGTTTATCAAGACATTACAACGGGTAAGGTTTATTTTGATGCGGAGTGCCATCCAATCAGTCAACCTAACTCGAACGACGACTTGACCTTAATTAATGTTGAAACTGAGGACATACTACCATCTGGAACTGAAGAGGAACAAACCTTGTTCCTCGACCACACTCAGCAAACTCAAATAACAGCACAGGTTGGACAACAAAGAGAAACGGCAAATTATAGTTTTGATACGGACTCCTACCCTGACAGCCAGCCTGATTACGATATATCGTTGTTCAGTGATGATGAAGAGAGCTTAAGAACGTGGAAAAAACCTATTAAAATCGTTCCACCTAGTGACTCATCAGAGTCATCAGACAGTGACTCTGACGACAGTGACACGAACTGTTCTACGTCATCTAGTTTAACTGATTTTTCCTCGGACGATAGTGGAAAGGATCCTGATTTTCTACCTGAGAAACACATAAAGACAAAACGGATTAAGTATCAATTTTTCTCACCCCAACCGGGACCTTCCAGGGCAGATGATGAACACAACAACGAGGAAATGCAGCCAGTGTTGACAGCCAACCTCCTAGCATTGACACCCAGCCTCCTAGCATTGACACCCAGCCCTCTAGCATTGACATCCAGCCCCCTAGCATTGACACCCAGCCCCCTAGTATTGAGTGTCAACCACCCAGCGTGGAACCTCAGCTGCTATCCCGAAAAAGAAAATGTAACCCTGCATCTTGGAAGAGAAATAAATCCAAGGCTCTTAAAAACAGCGGAAAGGCATATGAAACCATGTCCAAATCAAACAAAAAAATCGAAGCTAAGAAAATTGGACCTGAATGTTCCGATAAATGCAAATTAAAATGTCCTAACCAATTTTCAGCGGAAGAAAGGTTGGCTTTATTTGAGAACTATTGGAAGATGGGTGACTTGACAGCTCAGAGGCATTTCATTAGCGACAACATGTCAAAAATTGAACCTAAGTATCGCTATGTCCGTGTTGGCAGCACTCGTCAGAACTTTAATCACGCATATTATTTCCCTAAAAGCGATAGACGCATTCGAGTATGCAAAGTATATTTTATGAATACACTTGCTATTTCTGATAAAACTATAAGAACTGTTGTCAAGAAGAATTCTGGACGAGTTGGATTAATGCAAGAAAATCGAGGGAAACACGGAAACCAGTTCCAGTTAGAGGCCGCTTTGAAAGATGGTGTCAAAGCACATATCAATTCAATCCCTAGGATTGAAAGCCATTATTGCCGTGCTCACACAAAGCGTGAATATATTGAGGGAAACATGTCAATTGCTGCTTTGCATCGCCTGTACGTTGACAAGTGCAAAGAAGAAAATAAGCCACATGTTTCATATAAAATATATTATAATATATTCATGGAGGACTTTAACATCTCCTTTTGGCAACCTAAAAAGGACCAGTGTGAAGACTGTACAGCTTACCTAAATGCAGATGATAAATCGCTTTTCCAAGAAAAGTACGACTTGCATTTAAAAGAAAAGTGTCTCGCTAGATCTGAAAAAGAGAGGGATAAACAAAATATTAATGATGATTTTGTAGTGTGTGTCTATGATCTACAAGCAGTTATGCCTTGTCCGCAAGGTGAAGTCTCTAGCTTTTATTACATTTCTAAATTGAATTTACTTAATTTGACAATCACTAAATTAGGAAATAACAGTTCAGATTGTTTTGTATGGCACGAGGGGGAAGGAGGTCGGGGTGTGAATGAAATCGGATCATGCGTGCTCATGTATTTGAAACGTTTGAACGATGAAGCTGCGGGTGATATCGACGTAGTTTTTTATAGTGATAATTGTTGCGGCCAACAAAAAAACAAATACATGCTAGCAACATACCAATATGCTGTTAAAATATATCCGAAATTGAGGAGTATCACTCATAAGTTTTTAATAAAGGGACATACCCAAAATGAGGGGGATGCCGCCCACTCATTAATTCAACGGAATATTACAATGGCTTTAAAATCGTCTCCCATTTATGTGCCGGACCAGTATATTACTCTTATTAAGACAGCAAAGAAAAAAGGCACACCTTTCGTAGTTCACGAACTTGCGCATGACAGTTTCTTAGATTTAAAATGCTTGGGTGTTGGTCGAAGATGGTCCGAAGATGGGCAAAAAGTAAAATGGTCCGACATAAAAATATTGAAAGTCCACCGGGAACATAACCACATGTTTTTATATAAAACTTCATACGAAAGCGAAGCATTCATCTCAGTCTCCACGCTGACAAAAAAGATGTCTAAATCCTCTACTAATTACAACATAGTGCCAAAAAAGTTATACAATCGTAAACTTACAATATCTGAAACAAAAAAACAAGGTATACTCAAACTTATTGAGAAAAATATTATACCTAAATATTACGAAAGTTTTTACCAAAATTTATAAATGTGCCTTAAAAAAAGACTGTCTTAGATATTAACTAGGTACTTTTGTGGTTTAAAGACTGTCTTAGATATTACTTTTGTGATTTTAGCCATACAGGCTGTGACTTAAAGACTATTTTTGTGATTTTACCCATTCTGTGATTTAATAATAAATAGTAAAAGGTATTATAATTGTACTAATTTAAGCCTAATTTCATATCTTTTAATGTAAAACTTTCAGCAATTTAATTTTTCGATTTGTGTTTATCGTTTTTGAAGTATAATTTTGTTCCTATGAAAATTTTGAGAATTTTATTTAAAGAAATTTTAGATTACGTAAGATTGATATCGCGTTTTTTAACATAAAACGATAAAACAATATCTAGTTTTGTGATGCTCGTTTAAATATTTTGTATCTTTTTAGATTTACTACAAGTTATTTGTTTTTTATACTTATTTCCTTAGTAAAACATTAAATAAAGCATGTTTCATTTTAATATTTGTTTAATTTTTTGAGATAATTACCCTAACATTGGTTCAAATTTTGAATGCAAAAAGGGCTTTTGTTGTTTTTATCAGATTGGAAGAGTGCTATCACAGTGGTCATTATTTAAAAAGATAGAGCAAAAAATAAGGAAAACAATGATATACTAACATCATAACATTTAAAAATATAAACCTTATTTTTTTCAAAAAATCGTTTTTTAAATGTTGTTTCGGCTCTCCTGTACAATTTGATGTTTCTGGTTTGTGACTGTTTTGCATTCAATGAGCGATATATTTTTTACTGTTAACAGAAAAGAAACCTGCCACCTATTGATCTCAGTAGGTCTCTTAGGCCTCAACTGGCCTAAACTTTGAATTATTCAAATCGATCCCTGCCATCTATCGAGACATTCGGAGCTACTTTTTTATTTTTAATGCAAACCGAAAACCGCTCATTGTCGTGGGTACATTTCACAATCAAGTAGCAAAAGAATTTCTGTCAGAATATACGTACTCCTCTACAGGTCGTATTTTACGACCAATCTGGACGAAACTAGGTGACAAATTCTACGATTTTATAGATTATTTCATCTATAAAAGAAATCACTTTTATAGATGGCGCTAATGCTACTGAACATCTCTGATTTATGAGATTTTATTTCGAAGTTTATTAATTTTTTAGTAGCAAGTAAGCCACTAACTTAACTACGTTAAAAAATAAAGATGCATAAAATTAAAGAGTATGTTTTGTTCGTTCGTTCGTTTATTCTGTCCTGCTTCTACTTTCTGTCTGTCTTGGTTTGTCTGTCCATCATTTTCGATTAATTGGTCGGCGTGTTCGTTCGTTCGATAAACTTTTGCAAAGAACTTTTGTTTTGTTTGTTTGTTTTGCTACAGGGCGGGCGACCGGTGGATTTGTAGTATATGTGTGCTAGTGTCTCCAATCATCTTGGTAAGTAGGTATTCACTTAGGCACTACTCGTAATATAGAGCTTGGGTTTACTATTTTGTGTATGTAAAACCTCAAAAGAACTGAGCAAAGCACAGCCGACTGGCCTCGCTTTTCACGTAGCAAAACAGTTTGGGCATGTGGGCAATGAAAGTAAAAACGCTTCCTAAGCTTCACTAAAACTGGTTGGTAGCTTTGTTTTTTGTTTTTTTTATGCATGAAAATACTCGCAAAACACTAAAAATTATAACATTTTAAAATCTACTGATTTTTTCCCAATCTACTGCTTTTTTGCCAAATTTTCTACTGCTTTTTTCAGATTCCATCTGGCAACACTGACTGTAGTGCCCGTGCCTATAATACCGAACTCGTTCTTTCTTTCTTCATTGCCCGTGCCCGTGAATGCCTGCCCTTGTGTTGCGTAGTAGTTTTATTCTCATAAGTGTGTTGCTGTTGACAATTTGCGCGATGGATTCCGTCCAGGAAGTCTTGAATTCCTGGAATATTCCTCAAGAAACAGTGAAAACGTTTGTGGGTAAGTGATGATTTGGTTGGGGTGCAGCTTCACTCTAACCCCAAGGCCACGACATGCCTGCCCGCGCGTCCTGCGTCTTAGTCGCGGCGAGAACAGATACCTAAGTTGTTTGAGTGTTTGTGTTGTGAGAATTGAACGACCCCAGTCGCAAGACGCTTCGCCCGATGTCTTGGCCTTGGCGTAACCGATGATTTTGAGTGGCCTACACTCGTGGTGGCTCGGACCCGCCCGTGGCGCAAGCTGCTGGCATTATTTTAGACTCAACAGTCGACTTGTAACCTAGGTGACAGAGGTACCCCCGCCGCAGCATAGGCGACTTAGGCCTGATCACACTAATGTAGAATGGCTCGTGCCCAGGGTTGGAAAAACAGTTTTTTGTGTTTATTTTGTTTTTGTGTTTTGTTTTTTTTTACTTTTGACCTTTAGGGATCAATTTCAAATAAATTATAGCGAGTAATAAAAAAAATAATGTTATCATTAATCAACACAAAACAACATACACCTTGTATGTAGTGTAGGTAGGTAGAGAACTAGAGAGAGAGAGAGAGCCACTAATCATCAAAAGAACATGTTTTAATTTCAATTCCAAATTTAGTTTTCCTTATCTTATTATAAGCCTCAACTCCTTTATTTTATTAGCTATTTAGAGTCCTACATATTTATTCGATTGGATTTATTTCCATTCATTTGCAATTAAAGGTAGTTAAACCCTGTTTTTTTCTTCACGTTTAAGACTAGTTTTAAACTGTGTTTGTTGAAATAAAAGTATGTTTTAAACACGTGTTTTAAAACAACTTGTTCTAATCATGCCAACCCTGCTCGATGCTCGTGCCCCTAGGTGTGAACGTTATGGTCTGATAATGATGACTCCATTTGCAAATTTTAAGTTCTTCGTTGCTCCTCTTTGATGTTATAAAAAAACACTTTCTATAGACTACATTATAGTGTTCTTTTGAGAGGGCCTGTCCAGCAGCGGATGGGGCTGTTATCTTGGAGTGCTTTATAGGTACAAATGATCACAGTTATTCTAATTAAATATATTTTTTTTTAGGTTTGCATTTGAGAGATATAATATTTCTTAAAACTAACACCGAACCATGGGATGAGGTAATGCAAAAATGGAAGAACACATTTTCAGTCAGGAAAGAAAGTGAGCACCAAAGTGTTCATGAGTTCCTACGAGACTGGAAAATACTATCTGACCCAAGAAGTGACATACTGGTATGTGATTTAAGGCTATATTTTTTTTAATTTACTTTTAAGTGTGAAGTTGATAATGAGTATGATTGAAAGTAAAGGCAATCTGTATCAATCAACATTACTTAACATGCCTTTTTTTTCAGATAAATATTGACTTTGATTTACTTTATCCGGAAAAAGGACTAAATTTCTATCTGAATTGGAATAATTTCTTTCAAAAACTTGTCACATTGAAACCGACACGCGATGAAGGTATCAAGAACCTTCTGCAATCATTGGAAAATCTCGAGGAAGATTGTAAGTATTTTGATAATTCCATTTTAGGTTAAGGTAAAATTATAATAAGGCCTATGTCCAGCAGTGGACTAATATAGGCTGATGATGATGACACGCGATGAAGGTATCAAGAACCTTCTGCAATCATTGGAAAATCTCGAGGAAGATTGTAAGTATTTTGATAATTCCATTTTAGGTTAAGGTAAAATTATAATAAGGCCTATGTCCAGCAGTGGACTAATATAGGCTGATGATGATGATGAAAATTATAATAATAAGCAAAGCTAACATTTTTCAATTGTTTCAGTAAAACTTCCAGCTCAGCTAAAAATACTGGCACATGGAAATAGGTTCACATACTCAAAATGTCATTGATATATGAAACGACGTTGTCATATTTAGTTACTATTCCATACGTGCATCTTTGTATTATCAAATATAAGTGATCTCCTGCGCTAGGGTATCTGACGTTAAATGCGTGATAAAGCTTGAAAAGCGTATCAAAGGCTTTCATTATGGTTGGAAACTGGTATCTCACATCATCCACTATCAGTAATGGTGAACTACATGCCAGCAAGGATCCCTGCAGTATAATATAGGGTTGAACCGACAGCTTCTTGCTTGTGGCCTTTTGTTTCTGTTCTGCGATTACTTTATCTATGTCGCCAACGTTCTAGAAAAAATAAGAGTAATGTTATAAAAATATGATAGGCAAATTGGCATAGGAAATTGTAAAAAAATTAATCAAATAAAGGCCAAATGTAAACAAAAATTAATACAAAACTACTTACTGGCACACAAACATAAAGGGACTCGATAGTTTCTTGAATTGTATAAAGTAAATTCAGATTCCTATGTCAGTTAATTTTTAGTGTAAAATTTGTTTAGTAAAATTGCTATATTGTGATGGTAAAATAGTTATTAATCACTGTACTAATGACATTATTATTTCAATGTCTTTTCTTACACAATTGACTATTGCGTTTGGATGTTTGTAGGTATACAAATTTACCTTCTTCACTGTATAAAGTAAATTCAGATCAAAGTCGAATTTTAATGTTAAATTTGTTTTTTAAATTTGCTAAATTGTGATGTCTGCAAAATGACCGTGCCGCCGCACTATGGAAAATTTAGGTCAGTTTCGGATCAAAAATCTGTAACTTCATGAATTTTTATCATACTTTGATGAAATTTGGTACACATATGCAGTAATGTATAGAGATTCAAATAGTATATAAGTTTTAGTAATTTATCATATATGTATATATGTAATAGAGCATAAAAAATAAAAAAACTGAAAAAACACGGAAAAAATAACTAAATAATTTATTTAATGTGAAATACAAGGTTTTAATTACCAAAAAAGTTAAAACTACGGCTAATTACAATAACAATAAATAAAAATAAAAAAAATCTTAAAGTAAATATGACTAGTACTAACTATCAACCTAATTACCTCATATTTTCGGGCTACTGTAAAAAAGTGAAAAGTAATGGTTTTTGGAGTGAATACACTGGAAAACAAAATATCACCATCTGCTTAGGCTCTACTCATACTCGTATTTCAGGGTCAGTTGTAAGTGGTGCCACTTTTAGAAGACTTAGTACCTCTTCTTCAAGATCTTTGTCATTTTTTACGTATGGTTTCTTAAACTTGTTATATACGGATCTGACGTGTACAAAAGAGTTTTAAAGACATCTTCATTTGTAGCTGCTCGGGAACATTTTCTGGCATGATGTAGTCGCATGTTTCTGTAGTCTTTGTTGCGCGCCTCTTGTGCATCTTCCGATAGCTGTCCAATAGGAAGAACTGCGAAATATTCGATAATATTTTCTCCGTGTAAAAGTATATTGTGGACAGAAGATGTAATACCAATTATATTCATTCACATATATTCTTGCAGTTTCCTTTGCGTATTCGCCAAATTTTTTTGAATCGATCATCGTTTCTGAAGTAAGAACTTGTAAAATAATGTAAAGGCGTTTAATCATTGTTTCATCCCCACCTGTAATTTCCGCAGAGCATGTGGTGTCATAGAAAAATCTTCGTGCGGTATTCCCATCGTTAGTGTTCCCACTACCTTGCCGAGGTTTATCTACTATCAATCCTTACTCATCCCTGTAACGTTTTTGAACAAGTTCTTTCTTTTCCTTCTTCAATCTCTTGTTTTCTTCACTTGTAGCAGACCAAGTTTTAAAAGACAGATTATAGGAAATGTGTAAAATCATTTCCATACAGCGAATCCAGGCATGTAAGGTGGACAGTCCGTACTGGTAGGCGCTTTCATTTTCAGGTCTGGCAGTAACTTTCGACAAATCAATCATAAGTCGCGGAGTGGCCACGGTCTTCCTCGTTGGCCAGAAGTTGATGGTGTAGAATATTGATCGGAGTCCGGTAAATTCAACGAATACCCTGAGTCCAACCAAGTGCTATTCTTCTGTGAAAACTGTTCTTTAGTCCGGGATGCCATGGCCCAGCGTTTGTTAAACGTACGAACAATGTGCCTTTGTATGTCACTTATTATAAAATAAAGGTCGTTTTCAGAAACATAAAATTTTTCCAATAAAACTTTGGACACCGATTCCAGGGTTCTGCCACCCTCTATGTAGGGAAGTATGAAATTGCGTTTAGTACAGCTGAATGAAAACATTTTAGAACTTCAATCCACGGAAATTACAAGAGTAGATGAGCTTCACTTCACTTTGAAGTAACATTTATTTGAAAGGCTCGCGGTTTCACCCGCGTAGTTCCCGTTCCCGTAAGAATTTCGGGATAAAAAGTATATATATAATCTATCTCTGTACCAAATTTCATCCAGATCCGTTTTGCCGTTCTGGCGTGATAAAGGAACAAACATCCCTCCATCTATCTATCCATCCATCCATCTAAACTTTCACGTTTATAATATTAGTGAGATTTTGCAATACTGAATGGGTACCTACATCATTGATAACTTACATTCTCTCGCAAAATGCACGAATAATAAAAAAGATACCCACAAAATGTCTATACTATTCATGCGAACAGTCTCTGTGATAAACCACAAAAGATAACAAATTTCCTACTCCGAATTTTATCACTTTTTTTCTCATAACTTCTAAAGTGGCAAAAAGTGGCAGCTGATTTTTTTGGATAATGTGTATGTATAGTTAGACTATTAATTAACACAAAAAGTAGCGCATGGGGAGCCGTGGGCAATAGTGAAAAGCTTCAACGAAATTTTTTTTTTGTGAAAAATACGGTATGTGACGTTTTAAGTACTTACTCAAATATAATAAAACAATATGAATATTAAATGGCTGTTTCGTAAAATACATAAAACAACCTTTCTAAAAATGTAATATACTGCATATCTCTGCTAAATATTTATTTCACAATATTGCATTGAAACATGTACATGCAAAGGCTTGAGTTTGGCACCGCTTCTTCAACGTACTTCTGACTATGAAAAATAATATTATTTTAGGTATTAAGTGGCAAAACCTTATCAAATAACATAATTTGACTATTCGAGCATCTAATAAAATCAAAATAGTAGATAAATTATGACATTTGTTAAAACCATTTTTGATATGCTCTTGTTCTACCATTTTCCATAGTGCGCCGTCCGGATTTTAAAGTTTAGATTTAGTCATGTTCATACAATAAATCGTTTTATTAATTTGATTCACGAACAGTCTTTTTATTATATAAGTCGTTGTTTTGTTTAGCAGGGCACAGTTCCCGGCAGCCCTACGACATCAAGTACCAGGATACTCCTTGTAAAGAGATGATGTGTATACCTACACCACTTGGTAGGTAAGATGACGTAGGGTCACCGATGGCACTGCCCGCTCTCAGTCTAAGTATTTCCCGGAACTGCGTTCTTGTAAAAATGAAAAATGACAAACAAAATGACTTAAATCAAAAAACCCCATATTTCAATGCAAGACGTTAAAATCTGAGATCGAGATTATCGAGTTAAAATTTAGCAAACTTCTCTTTAACAGAGACGTTGCTGCTTTGACATAACAAAACCAACAGTCATAATTAAGAAATTATTTTTTTAACCTGAAATAATATCAAACTGAAACCTAGATCCTCAATAAATGACATCAAGAAAATATAAATCTTCACCTAATAAACGAGTATCTTTATTTTTCAATAAAAAAATTGAACCTAGTTCAAAAATTTCTCCTACCAACAAAGCATTTTATCGAACCCAGATTAAAAATATTTAATTTCAAGATAATTCAATCTAAATATAAAAAAGGAAATCTCTCGGAAATTACTATTCTTAACAAATCAATTTCTTGATTATAGAAAAATATATTTTTACATCAATATTAGTTTATCTATGTATGAAAAAAAAACCTTTCACTTGAAGACCAGACTCTCTTGACTATACGAATAGCTTGGTGTCTTATGTTAAATAATTTGTTTCTTGGATTCCATGTTTTTTTCTTGAAACAACAAAATATATTTAAGACTATTTTTTACTAATATGAAGTGAATATTCTCTAACGTCTATAGGGAGAGGATCATTTTCTTGGATCTAATAAGATTGCTTTGATGCAAAGTAATTCGTCTTTTTTCAAGTAATCTGTTTTTACCGTGTGTTTTTTAAATAAATATCTCTTCTCTTTTTCACATTGAAATTGTATTTTATCTTTTGAACTCACCTTTAACATTAGTCACTATTGCTATCTGGAACATAGCTTACATAGCTTTACCAAGAATAATTACTTAAGTAACATGGAAAGTTAATTAACTAACATAATATCATCTTATTGAGTTTGCTAGAATTAACTAACTTACATTTCACTAAGTATCTCAATACCCCTAAAAATATTTACATAATTTATTGAACCATAGGTTGTATGGTAAAATTATCTATATATGATTTCTATATTTTGTTTATAGAAATCATTTTTGTAACTATACCTAAGCCTTAATGAGTTACACCGATTTCAAGATCAAAAAAACTTCGATTGCGATTATCTCGCAACTGGCTTTTTGCACTTAATGACTTCTCGCACCACAACGACGATTTGTCCATCAAAAAGTGCATACTTTTAAATGCAAACCATTTAGAATTATAAGTACAATCGGCACCGCTGCCTGATTTCGTACTCATTGTTTTTTGCCTTTCGCGGCAGTAAGATGCAAGAAATGAGTCCATCTTTTTTTTTAATTCTTCGTCATTACATTTCAGTAGTATTGCGATTTCCTGCCAAGCATCTTGTTTGTAAGTTGTATTTTTATAGTGTTCATGTGTCGGATCCCATAGACATCTGGAATTTCGGTAGGCTTCTATCATTATTAACCTTTGATCTGTGTTGGTGCAGGATCCTGACTTACTTCGTTATATGTGTATGCTAAGGATCCTTATCATTACTACACCCGTCTAATTTTACGGTTTTAAGCTGTATTCCTAATGTGTTAGGGTATAAAACTGCATGAAACTTAAAGTGAATGAAAGAATGAGCATAGACCGGAAGAACTTCTAAAAAATATTCAAATATTTTGACGAGAAAAGAGCTGTCAGTCACTCGTGAACCGTTACGAGTACGTGAGCGTCGTGGTGTGTTATAAAGTGGATTATTTACTGGTTTCTCATTGAGTTTTGGTAAGTAAAAACTAGATTTTATTGTTTTCTAGTAATGCAAGTTCAATTTTGCATAAATGCCGAGTGCTAAGAATCTTTTACGTTCAAATTATTTGAATCACAAAGTAACTCATAAGTTTCAGACCAACATTTAGTTTTGTTTTCTTTCAATAATTTTGTCATTTTACCTAGCGTATATTTTTCGTAATTTATATATTTTGTAGGAAATTTTATGAGGATTCTGGATATCTACTCCATGTTATACAATAATTCCGAAATAGTGATATATAAGTATATTTTCGAAACCACATCACGGTTTCGCACTCACACATGCGCAAGTTCAAGATGGCGGACGTGTATACGTACATGGTTACTGCCATTTTGTAGTCTGCTGTGTATGATACGGATCCTGACAGGGGGATATAGGGTGATGTTACTTTTTCGACGATGTAAAATGAAAAAATAGTATTTTGACAGAATAGTCTGTTTTTATATTGTTTAGGCATAACTTCTTTCTTAGAAACCGATTTGGGTTTATTTTTTTGTTGGGTACATCAAATATTCCTATTATAATTTCATTGGCATAAGACTTCGAAATGGTCTGTTTTTAAATATTTTCTTTTAGGATTACTTTATCATTTCAAACCGTTTTAGATAAAAATGGATCCTTCAGTGCCTCTCACTCCTGGTGGTCGACCCTTGATTTTGGCCAGGAACGTCGAGATCACTCCTAGTGGGTCAATATATGTAACCCAAGATGAAAATGTTCTCCTAATTAGGACTGATTCTGGACGACTTCAAGTAAGTAAAAAAATAAACCACTTATTATTCTGCGATTTAGTTTTCTTACCCCCTTGTTCATATTGGCCCGCTAACTTAAAACGCTCGCTAACTCACTTGCTATCTCACTCTAACTTATGCCAATAGAAGACAGACTAAGAGATAGCGGTTCGCTAAGTTAGCAGACTATTATGAATAAGGGGGTTAGTGTTTTATTTTTAATTGGGCCTTCTTTTTATAGCATTATCGACCACCCGATACGTTATCAGTCGGCGAAGGAATTGAGGTGCAGGAATCGTCCACCTCCAGGTTAAGTCGGCGTCGCCTGTTCCCTGAGGAGGATGTATGTATAATGTTTTATTACACTGCTAATCCTAAATCTAATGATAATTGACGAATAAGAAGTAAAAAAAACTCTATCCTGATATTCAAAAATGTGATTTGTTTTTCTAGTTTTCAACACTAGTGAGGCGCCTTCAAAATCTATCTAGGTAATAGGTAAATATGTTTGTAGGACATTTTGATATTAGCTACTATGCTTGATACCTTGACTCCACTGCACTCTGCCCTCTACTGCACTGTCAAAGATGCTGGGCATCACTGCTATCTACTAATAATGATTAATAATAGCACAAATTTTCAAAGATGCTGGGCATCACTGCTATCTACTAATACATGCACAGATTTATCGCCGTGGATTTTGTTTTGCAAGATATCTGCTTTTGTTATGTTTGGTTTTTGTGTATGATGTGTACTTACGCGCTACTTGCTGTAATGATATGTGAGGCTTTGGGTGTTTGATTTGCATGTTTGTTTTTAGGATGTAATGGATGAAGGAAGCATTTTTGGCGAAGTTCTCGCCCGAGATTTGGAGGTAGAGGTGGATTCGGGCAGCGAGATCGAATACGATGACGAATTAACAGAAGAGGAGTTGCGAGAACTGCTCCAAGAAGGTATCGAAGAAGAGACTCAAGAAGTGGATCAAAGTCCGCACTTCGATGACTTCATCTGGGAGGAGAACTACGAGTCGTTCCGTGGACAAAAGGAAGAGTTCCATGAACTGACTGGCCCGAAAATTGAAGGAACAACTCCAATCGATTTATTTCTTCAAATTTGGGATGAGTCAGTCATGTCCATGATTGTAGAGCAAACAAATTTATACGCATGGCAAACTATTGCCACCGCCTCTGAAAGAGGCATCCCCACTCGGTCGCGACTTAATGACTGGGTGGAGGCGTCTGTTTCCGATATATATAGATTAAGGTGAATAGTAAGGCAAATGACCTTGGGCATTTGGCAGCCGAGCGGGGACACCCCCGCGCCATCTATGCAGCAAGGAGTGCATGTTATCGATTCAAAAAACCGAGCGCGCGCGGTCCTGGAACCTTAGTCGATATACCCTATCCAAATAATACGCTCCACTGCCGTTAGATGGCGCGCACAAGTGTAGTACGTATCACAGAGTAATGGCGAACAGAGAGATCCTTGAGAGAAACAGTTCAAAGGAGTAATTGTATCAAAATATTATATGTGTAGAGAATGGTTAGGCTAACATTACTAATAAAACACTGTTTTTACCGGATTGATCGCGTATATTTTATATTTGTTTATAACCTGACGTTTCGGAGGCTTTTCAGCTTCCATGGTCACAGGCAGACTGAGGTGACATTTGTCTTTACAAGTAATTTGAATTTTACATATCTACCGTCAATTATACAAATTTAATTATAACGTTCCGTATGTACGCAGTAATCACTAACAGTGTCTTGATGGGTTGTAGCTATGGATTGCTGGGTGTGGGACCTGACTCGATGTAGGACTGGATCCCAAGCGGCAGGTACTCTCCAACCATCTTCTCTATTGAAACGCATTAAACAAATATAAAATATACGCGATCAATCCGGTAAAAACAGTGTTTTATTATGAGTTCTCGCGAAAATAACCTTAGAATATACTAACATTACTAAACAAAATATCTAGTTTTTATCTGTAAACTGCATAGGTCTAATAGTATTTTAGTAAAACGAATATTATTAAACTAATTTTTGTTGAAGTTTTATTTATCATCATCATCATCAGCATATACTAGTTAAGTTTTTATTAATATTGATGAATACACTCTGCATGAAAATATAAATTCACTATCTTGTCATTTTTAGGGTTCCGTAACTCAAAAGAAAAAAAGGAACCCGTATAGAATCACTTTGTTGACCGTCTGTCAACCCTCTTTTCTCAGACACGTGTTAAAATTCACACCATTTATTTATTTATCATAATTATAACCACCAACAAAAGAATTAAAATCAAAAATTCTTTATTTCCATAAATACAAAAATGTACACTTAGAAAAGGTCAAATTCTTAAAATAAAACACTGACACGGAAATAAAGTGGTACTTTTGATTTCTGTCGCTTCGGTATGTAGACAAAAAGTAAAGAAGCGACTAAGAAACCTTTAGCCTGTTAGTTGTTATTTTTCGAGTTGGAGCAAAACCCGTCCCAAGCTTTTTTATCTTCTAAATAATCTGATATTTTGTAGTAAGCCTTTTTGCACAGAAAGGTTTTGACAATTTGTTTGAATTTATTTATTTATATATTTTGCAACATAATACTGTGAAAGTAGCTGAAATAAACAAGTCTAGATGTGTGTAGAAGTACATAGTTTATAAACAACAGATCCCTACAAATTAAGAAACTAGTTTGGTACATAATAATTAAATTAAACTACGATAGATGGGTGTAAAATTAATCCATGGTGCCCGAGGACACCGGACTCATAAGAGTCCGGGTAACAGGAGTTTCCGGTCCTGTAGAAGGAGTAGATCAGATGGTAGGTAGGTAGGTTACTAGTAGTAAGGTATACATATTAATAACATATACTCAGGTTCGTAACCTTTTGGAGCCTCGATATAAATCAAACTTCTAAGTCAACGTAATCGTAAAAAGTTACAGCCGTTTATGTCCTTTTTTTATTTTCCAAGGGTATCACATGCACACAAAACCTATAGGGTACTTCCCGTTGACCTAGAACCATGACATTTGGCAAGAAGCAAGGTCTTATAGCACAAATAAAGGAAAAATGCGGAAATTCTTATATTGTTGTCTAACTACAAAAAAAAAAATATTTTGATTCTCGCCATGGACCAAAACCTATAGGGCTAGAATCATGATATTGGGCAAGAAACAAGTTTTTTTATTTATATAATTAATATAATGTTTAGTTACGGAACCCTCGTTGCGCGAGTCCGAGTCGCACTTGGCGTTTTATTTTTATTCATCTTTGTTTTCAGCGCTAGGTAAGAGGTTGGTACTTATGACGTGGTAAGTTGATCCGGAAAGAAGTAATTTACCGGAACCCTTTATCTTCTTTTACTGAAAAATAAAGAAATAAATATATTTATTGACCTGCAAGAAAAAATATTCTCTAAGGGACATAGTAGTGCTTTGCGTGAAAAAAACAGTAAGTAGGAAATTAATATTTCATAGAATATGGTAGGTAAACAATGTAATAATAAGAAAAATACATGACATGGTATCCCCCGATGGGATAGTTACGATTAGAAGAGCTTAGCGTTAAAAATACAGTTCTACAGAACTTCAAGTAACCTACAAGAGGTGAGCTGGTAGATGGCTGGTCTGGGGAAAAAGAAGTTGCTGAAGCCTTTTTTCTTCTTTTAGGTTCTTTCAGCTGAAAGAAGAATAATTAACAGTAATATTGACTCACAAGCAAAATACAAATAATTAAATAGAACACCCGTAATTCCCGATAGGATTGGCAAAACCGTATATGTGCGAAAAATACAGTGGGTAGGCAACATAATAGAATTTGGTAAATTTCTTACCGCTTGGACTCTATTGATATATTGAATGACAATTCACTATCATCAATTGTCACGTTGCATGTTTCCGTGTCCACATTACGACTGCTATGTGCAACAGAATCCGTGTTAATTTCTATTGCAGATTCAGATATTTGTGGTTGCCTGAAATACAAAATTATATAGGTAGATAAGTACCTAAGTTACATTTATTAGGTATGTAAAAGTTGTGCGAGTAAAAAGCTAGTATTGAGACACGATGCTGGTAGCTAATAGGTACTAGCTAGATCTTTAGTAAAATCCCTATAATACAAATATAATATAATATCCAAGTAACGAACTAAATATTTAGGTACGTAGTAAAAAAAATAATGTAATTCATTTGTGACCATTACTAAAGTTTCTCCTCTCGATATGTTTTAACCGATGGCATCATAAATAAAACCGACCAAGTGCGAGTCAGACTCGCGCACGAAGGGTTCCGTACTGTTATCTATAACAACGAACAAAAAAATTACGTTTTTTGTATGGGAGCCCCCTTAAATATATATTTTATTCTGTTTTTTAGTATTTGTTTTTATAGTGGCAACAGAAATACTGAAAGACAGAGTCTGTGAAAATTTCAATTGTCTAACTACCACGGTTCATCGAGATACAGCCTGGTGACAGACGGATAGACGGACAGCGGAGTCTTAGTACCTAATAGGGTCACGTTTTACCCTTTGGGTACGGACCCCTAAAATTTAGGGTTAATTGGGATGCGAAAATCGTTATTTGAATGAGTAAAAATCAAGAGTTAGGTACTACACAGTATTGGCTAGGTACCAACCTAAGTAGTAAAGGAATAAAAGGAATTTACATAGGTAAGTCTCTGTAACGGCACTACTCTACTCCGTGCATCGATGCATCGATATTAGATTATGCCTGAGAACTTGACTAGGAAGACTAAACAATTATTTATTACCGGTATAGCATAGTACAAGATAGGTTACTTACTCAACAGCATCACCCATTTGCCGAACTTGTGCTTTTAAAGCATTTGCATGACGTGATTTACATTTTCGCAACCACTTCGATGGAACTCGACGTTTCTGTCCACGTTTATTTGCCATAATATAATTATAAGACTAAAACACAACTCCAGAAGAAATATTCGATACAAAAAATAACACTGCATTTTAGAAATTATGTACCTATACTTTTACTTTTGAAACTGCTTGAGTGAGACTCACGCGCGCGATCATACAATACACATAACGTAGGTACTAAAGCAAGATCTGGCAACGTCGCTCATAGTGCGAGCCGGCGCCGCCGCCGGCGGCATGTACGAGAGCTTGCAACGTCGCGTTTTCTCCTAGCGCGCGCCGCGCGCCCCGTGTCGTCCGCGAGCCCGCGCCCTCGCTCGGTCAGTTGTTGGTACTACAACATTGCCTGATCATATTTTGCGAGCAAACGTTTGTGGGAGAGTGATGTTTTAATAGGCGCAAATAGTTTTTACGTTAAAACTCCTTATTTTGACTTCATTTGAAAACAAATGGACCGGCAATAGAAGCGTACGAGCTATAGAAATAACTATACTGAGTTTGGTAGTAAACGAATAAGACACACCGTCAAAAAGTGTGCTCAATTACCTGAAGATATTGTTACTTCAACCTTGTTCTGAGTGCTAACTATAACTACCGGCAAGCATTTGGAACCGGCACTAGATACTTTAAGATATGTGTTACCGGATATATAAATTTCAAACGTTCACGATCTATATTTTCGTCAGAAACATTGTCCAAAAAGACGTCGTTTTCGTCTTTTACCCTTACAATTCGCCTTAATGGCGATGTTTATACTGATGGGTATTTGCTCCCGGGCCCGCGTTGACGAGTATTGGCATACTGGCATTCTTGGAATGCCAGGTTTCAGAAAAATAATGCCGCTCGACCGTTTCTGGATGCTGATGAAGTTTTTGCACTTCGTCGACAACGACACAATAACGCCCATGACCCGCGGACATGACAGAAAAATAGCAAAAATTTCATCAATTTTAGATCATCTGAATCATAAATTTCCAACCGTGTATACGCCTCGTAGGGAACTATCGATTGACGAATCCTTGCTGCTGTGGAAAGGACGTCTAAGTTGGGTTCAATGTATCCGCACCAAGGCAGCAAGGTTCGGCGTGAAGACGTATGAGCTCTGCGAGGCGTTGAGCGGCTACTGCTTGAAAATAGCGCTGTACTCAGGCAAAGGAAGTACCTCACCAGCTCCAGTGATGGGGTTCACAGCATCATCTGCTAAAATTGCAATTAAGTTGATGTCGGAATACCTGGGTAAGGGTTATTCCTTATTTATGGATAATTATTACAACTCTGTACCACTCACTCGCTTCTTCAAACGCAACCGTACTGATGTAGTGGGGACCCTGAACAGGCGTCGTAACCAAACTCCCCACGACATCAAAAGCTTGAATGAACGACGGGTCCCTAGGGGGCAAGTGATAAGCCGGCACTGTGGTGACGTATCTGTGGAGTCTTGGAAAGACGTACGTCTTGTCACTACAGTGTCGACTTATCATAAAAATGAAATGCATCCCGGACACCGAGCTGGGCAACCTGTTTCAAAACCGATTGTGATACACGAATACAATAAGTGTATGGGCGGGTGGATCTAAAGGATCAAAAGTTATCATCCTATTTGTTAGAGCGCAAACGGGGCCTTAAGTGGTATATTAAGGTATTTAGGCGTCTCCTTAACACGTCTATATTAAATTGCTACATAATCCACTGTGCAAACATCGGGCCCAACGAACGGAAACTGACACACCGCTTATTCCGCTACAAATTGGCAGAACAACTTTGTCAAAGATTTGGCATTAACGTCCTGCCTCGGAACCATAGTAACATACTCGTAAATAGGTTGAATACTTCTCTAGGTCATTACCCCCAACATCGACAGGTACCCGACGGAGAACGGTCAAACAATAAGCAAAACAAATTAAAAAGAGCACGTTGTGTTAGATGCACTGCCAAAAAAGTGCAAAAAACATCTAACATTATTTGTTCGGCGTGTAACGTTTGCCTATGTGTGGGCGAGTGTTGGTTAGAGTACCACACTCTCGAAACCCTGCAGTGATTACTGCAACCCTGCAGTAATCACTGCAGGGCCTTGATTCGAAACGGAAACTGACACACTGACACGCTTATTCCGCTAATCTTAGAACCCTCTAAGATTAGCGGAATAAGCGTGTCAGTGTGTCAGTTTCCGTTTCGAATCAATCTACATCAAAAATTATTGTTTCTATAAATGCAATAAATGTACACTTAGAAAAGGTCAAATTATAAAATTATACACTAACACGGAAATAAGGTGAAATTTTGATTTCTGTCGTTCTAAGATTAGCGGAATAAGCGTGTCAGTGTGTCAGTTTCCGTTTCGAATCAATCAACATCAAAAATTATTATTTCTATAAATACAATAAATGTACACTTAGAACAGGTCAAATTATAAAATTATACAATAACACGGAAATAAAGTGAAATTTTGATTTCTGTCGCTTCGGTATGTAGACTAAATCAAAGAAACTACGAAGAAAAACTTTAGCCTGTTAGTTGTTATTTTTCGAGTTGGAGCAAAATCTGTGATTTTATGTTTATTTCTAGTATTTAAATTATGTAGGTACCTATATCGCTATTTTTAAGGAACCGATGTCCACGGGTCATGTGCTTTATTGTATTGTTACATGGTACTGTCATTCATTATACATATTTTTTTTTTCTCCTTTTGTAAATCACAGGCTCCTACACCTGGCACTGAGTGCACCTGCCTTTGTATAAACAGTGTTTTATAAGTACTTACCTATGTCTGTGTAAACTGTATAACTGTGTACCTATGGACCACGCGGTCTGAAATAAACGATTTTTATGTTTATTTATATTTACCCATTGATTGGCCTAATAAGAACACGCAACGCTGTTATACCTACTTGAGTTGTTTTGCTGAAATAAATATTTATTAGTATCTAAATTTGTTCATTTTTATTACACCTCTGAATAAAAGTAAAACACCCTTTGTATCTGTCAGGATCCGTAACATACACAGGCTACTAAATCTTGACTGAATCAACAGTAAGACAGGATCCGTATCATGCACAGACGAACGTATGTGAAATGCACACACACATGCACATCTTTTATAGCCGGAAAAACCGTCTCATTCCAACAGCCGGTCTTTTTATTTATGATTTTCTATAATAATCCGATAAAATTACCGGTAGTGTGATGTATCGTTAGAAAGCCCTATTTTTGCAATTTATGGTTATGTTCTGTCATTCCAAAATAGTCTATGGTAGATTGCATGAATTGGATTTGAAACCAAGCTTGCCTATGTGCAGTGTACAAATTAATGGTACTATAGACACAAGGCGGTGTTTTCATGTTTATCAATGTGAAAATAGGTTTTCCTATGTAAATGAAAGTTTTTTGATTTCGAAATGGAATGTTAAATATATTTTCTACATCAATAACCAATCAACTTTGTCTTACGCTAAGTTTTCACGAGTAAATCGTCATGTAAAGTTGCACGTAAAAATTAGGTCAATGACGGTAACTCTCGTAAATGTGGGTAGGTCCCATTTGTTCTATGGAACATGACGTAATAGAACAATTTGAGAAAATATTGTCCCTATTTGTACTATAGAACAGTTTGTAATTTTTGTCTCAAATTGTTCCATAGAACAAACTAAGTACATAGGTATATAAACTTCTTGAAGTTGATATGTAAACTGGCCACTCGAGAATGATTTGCTACCACTTGTCTTAGTGACATTTTTGATTAGATGGTTACTCCCTAACAAAAATTATAATGCCGTAACGCACCATAACGGATTTTGAGAGAGCTGCAGTCGCAGGGTTCTCACTTATTTATTGTTGATTGTTTACAATGATTGGATTGGATCTTTGTTTATCGTAATGGAAATAAACGTAAATTTTGATAGTTTGAATTTTCTGCAACGGGGTCGTGGAAAAGTTTTACAGCATGGTGATAAAGAATATTACCTACAGACAAATTATACTAGAGGAATGTCATTATGGCGATGTATAAATTATCGGAAACTGAAATGTGTCGGAAGTATGAAGATTTCTATGGTGAGTTAATTATGTAAATAATATTTTTTTTCAATTTTCAGCTTTAAAAAGCTTTTTTATAAAATTTATATTTATTATATTTTTAGACGGAGAAATTAATAATGAAAAATAAACCACATCACATAAATTGTGTGAAAGACGAAACAAAAGAAATTACAAAAAACGTGATAGCAACGTGTGTCGAAGAAGCGGGTCTAGGGCAAGATACTGTGCCGAATGTGTACAAAAAAGTGGTGTCAACATTTCACGACAAAGGTATACATTTTATACAAAATATACCTTCATATAAACAAGTCAAATCTACGATTTATCGTAAAAGGAATGAACACTTTCAAGTTCCTTTGCTGTCTTGTAATGATGCATGTGTGTTAGAAATTCCCACTCAGTATACCGATATGCTACTTGCCGATTTTAACGATGAAGACAACCGCATTTTGCTGTTTTGTTCAAAAGAAGCCAGACGAATAATACCAAATATTAAAATAATACTACTTGATGGCACTTTCGAAGTTTGTCCTGCACCATTTACAGAACTTTACACCATGCATGGGGATTTAGGGAGTTCTGATGAGTTGACTAATATAATTCCACTCGTATATGTTCTGATTACCAAAAAAACAAAAGAAATGTATGTGCGTATGCTAGAATTGATAAAATCTACTATTCCGGGATTTTCACCGACAGAAATTATAACAGATTTTGAGAGGGCTGCAATCGCTGCTGTTCAGGAAGTTTTCCCAAATGCAAATTACCATGGCTGTTACTTTCATTTTACGCGAGCTTTACGACGAAAGGCGAAAAAACTGCATTTATCAAATGATATATTCTTGCAAAGAATTGTGTCACTTTGTACAGTATTGCCGTTTTTGCCTCTATCTGAGCTAGACAATGGTTGGGTATATATAAAAGCGGAAGTGGCTTCTATTTCAAACGATAACTTACTAAAATTTGTAAAATACATGGAATCGTTCTGGTTAAAAAATGATTTTCGTAAGTCTTGGTGCTGTTTTGGAATTAAACATAGGACCACTAACAGTGTGGAGAGTTGGCATCACAATTTTGTGGGCCATTTTAAAAGAACTCCGCCATCGTTTATAATATTTTTGACAAAAATGGCTGAGGATGCAATTTTCAATAAAATTAAAGCAATAAAAGTGTTAAATAAACCTAAATCGTTAACTAAACGCGAAAAAAAAAACATTAACAGGGACAGGTACATATTAGAAAACCAGCTACAGTTAACTATTGGAGAAATTAGCGTAGAAATGTTTTTGAACAAAACTATTTACTTGTCGACAAGTCTTCATCGTCTTCATTAAAGAGCACACTGGCCGGTTTTCCAAAGAGACCGACTCGATCTTTTTTGTATAAACTATCTTTCACGAGTAAATCAAAATTGACACAACATAGTATTTTGTCTTTAAAGCCCGAAAATATCAATACTTGTTTTGAACAAAATTAAAAGAAACTAATGAACAGGCTTGAAGTAATCCGTAAATTGTTCTCTAAACAACCTAAGACTTTATATGAAATGGCTTTGACAAGTTTGTTTAAGTACATGAAATCAAATATTGATTGTTGTCTCAATAACCCGGCGTCAATATTTGAAAATATTGAAAATATGTACATTATGTTAAAACAGTTGCAGTTACCAAAAACCATCTTGATAGATCTATTTTTTTACTATCTGCAAGATTACAGAGTAATTATGAGTGAAGAGGGTATGTCATCCACGGGCCGTTGCCAGGACTGCCTACATCTTCGGTACCCGATGCATAATGACTATGAACCCATCAAAATTTATGATTTATATTGTAAAATTTGTGCTGGAGAACTCTTACTACAAAATAAGTATTTTTCGGAGACTATTTAATATAAGAACGTTTTAGTTAAAAGAAGGAATGGTTTTAGTTAGTTTTTATCGCGGACTGTTTAATATAAGAATATATTAGCGGTAAGAAAACTTGTTTTTAGTTTGTAAGTAGGGGAGACTGGGGTCAATTGAAACACGGGTCAATTGAAACAAGTTACATAACTCTAAAACGGTTAGTAATAGGGACGTGGTCTTGAGGGGGGAAAGAAGCGCGCTGTGGGTCGGAATGTGTCGCCCAGTACGCGTGGCCGTTCCAAGCGCGCTGGAGATTTTTACGTGGGTGCATCGCTTTTTCGACTCGAAAAGTAAGTTTTTTTTCTATTATTGTTTTGTGTATTGCACTGAAACTATTTATTGTTCTGCAGTGTGGTTTACTATCGTTATTCCTATGAATATTCTAGTTGAATGCTTCGTGGTGTATGCCCAGCTATCACATCTGGTTTTTTTTTCTGTTTGATAAAATATTTAGAGTGAAGGGATGGGGTCAGTTGAAACAAACGGTTCGGGGTCAATTGAAACGTATTTTTATTGACACCAAACCGTTTTTTATAATACTTTTTCTAGCGTATTACGCATATCATGTCCTACTTTTGTCGATCTAGACCTAGGGACGCGGTAGGCGAAGGGACAAATGTTTGTAAAGCCATATTTATAAATTTTTATTTTAGATGCCAAGAAAACGTCCAAAAAATAACCAACCATGGAGAGATTGGTAAGTATAAAAAAGCATACGATGAAGTCGTTACGAAGGGCACTCCATTGAGACAGGCGTCCGAAAAATATGCTACGTCACATCCTTGTTTAGATACATTTTCATTGTGATCGATTAATTGTGTAAATTGCTAGTTTTATTACTATGATTTAGTTAGTTGCGAATTTCAAAATGTTTAAGAAACATAATGTCCCGTATAGTGATAATTTAACTTGGATATAGGATGAAGTCATTAAACTTTACATTATTTATGTAAGAATTTTATCTAAAATAGAAAAAGTGTTTAAACAATGTTATATGTCGATCTCATTGAGTAGGTAATTATCACTATTGTAGCTCTGAGGTAAAAAATAATTTAAGAAACTTAATGTGCCTGATACTTAGTGGTGATAAAACTTGAATAAGTATAAAATTTAAACTACAAAAACAATAAAACTGATTATTTTTTAGTAAAACATCTTTTTCTCACAACAAACCTACTTTACCTTTTCACACACAACATCAACTGTACATAAGGCTAATTAAATCATTTGTAGAAACATTTGTTTCAACTAACCCCAGGCACCGTTTCAATTGACCCTGACACGGGGGCAGTTGAAACATTTTCCAAGGTTTTCTAAATAGCTTCTATCTAATTTAAAGGCGTATATTATGCCAAATTACTAGGTTAATTATATAGCCAGATAGTCTGGCTATAATTAAAACCCATTAATAAACAAATAGGGGTATGGTATGAAGTCACACGACCAATTTTCTCAAGTGTTTCAATTGACCCCAGTGTACCCTAGTTAAAGAAATAAGTATTGTTAAAGTGCTGTTTTGTTTTTATTTTGCAAAATAAAAATATTATTTAGGTAGCGAGTAGTTTCTTTTTTTATAGTGAACTGTACCTGGTATTAACGTCAGTGTTTAATGTCATTCACGTCTTATACATCATGGAAGGAATGAATCAATCTCAAAAGTAGTCCATTGGTTTAGTGTTAATAATCTGTTGCTTAACGAAACCAAAACAAAATGTATTAGATTTATTCTACCTAATGTTAAACAAGTTAAGGCTGATGTAAACGTAAAAGGAGAAACGTTAGAAATTGTAGAAAGTACCGTTTTCTTAGGAATCACCTTAGATAATAAACTTCAATGGGGCCCACACATAGATAAGCTATCGAGAAGACTTAGTTCTGCAGCGTATGCAGTCAAAAAAATCCGTCATCTCACAGACGTGGATACATCTAGACTTGTTTATTTCAGCTACTTTCACAGTATTATGTCTTATGGTATACTGCTGTGGGGGAACGCTGCAGATATTAACACCGTATTTGTGCTGCAGAAGAGGGCTGTTCGTGCAATCTATAATATGGGTCCCAGAGAATCCCTGCGTGATAAATTCAAAGAAATAAACATAATGACAGTCCCCTGTCAATATATTTATGAAAACTTATTGTACACTCATAAAAATATCAAAAGCTTCCCTAAAAATAGCGATATACATAATATAAATACTAGAAATAAACATAAACTCGCTGTGCCCACAACCAGGCTTCACAAGATTAATGTATCTTTTAAAGGGCAATGTATACGCTTCTACAACAAAACTCCTAGTGAGTTGCAAAATCTATCAATAAATAAATTCAAACAAATTGTCAAAACCTTTCTGTGCAAAAAGGCTTACTACAAAATATCAGATTATTTAGAAGATAAAAAAGCTTGGGACGGGTTTTGCTCCAACTCGAAAAATAACAACTAACAGGCTAAAGGTTTCTTAGTCGCTTCTTTACTTTAGTCTACATACCGAAGCGACAGAAATCAAAAGTACCACTTTATTTCCGTGTCAGTGCTTTATTTTAAGAATTTGACCTTTTCTAAGTGTACAATTTTGTATTTATGGAAATAAAGAATTTTTGATTGATTGATTGATTGAAGGTTTTGGTAAAAACTGATTCTCATTTTGTTCTATGACATGAAACTCGGGTGAGAAGGTAGTATGTAGTTCTATGGAAAAAATAGGGACGAAAATGTTTCATTTTGTACTATGACGTCATGTTCCATAGAACAAATGGGACCTACCCGTAAATGTCACACAGACGGGGGGTGCGCTTTGTCGCAGTGTTCACACAGATCAAAGGTTAAACATTTTTCTTGAGACCAATCCATAATTTCATCGATACGATATGTAAACAATCGCTAGAATACAAGAACGCTTTGATGAGACCGCTCAGTGGCGCGAGCGCGTCCGAACACGCTAGAATGCTCCAAGCAACTGTTCACGCGCTCTTGCGCCGTTTACACCGAGCGAGCGAGCATTCTTAGAATATTCTATAGAATCTTTGCGAACGCACTAAGAACAACGAAAGAATGCTCTACGCCTGTTTACACTAGACGAATTTGACGTAGTGGGGATAGAATGAGCATTCGCTCGTTTGGTGTAAATCGACCTTTACAGTTCAAAAGTTCGCATCAAATTCATACAAAAATAAATACCCGTCGTTCGGGTATTTACCTAAATAAATACCGGGTAAATTTCCAAAATACCGAATTACCCCCGCAGGTATCTTGCCTTGATTTCAAACCGTTTCTATATTCCGAAAATTATATATTATTTTTCAAGCCAACTGTTCCGTGTGTCAGATAATTTTATAATCATCTTTCAGCCATGTTCCATTTGTGTCAAAAACAATAAATTCAAAATTGTCCCTCTCAAATTCTAGCTTTCATAAATAGGTTTTAATAAAACAAATTCAAGCTTTTTTGGTATTGAAATCTTTTTAGGGTTCAATATGATTTCAATAAAACGCTAAATTTAAGTATATTTGCAGAAGTTCAGTGTTATCACTACTGGACTGTTACAACCCTTACCTCCAATGTCTCCCAAAACTTTCGAACTACAAACCTTAAGCCGAACATTTCCTACGGAAAAAACAGAAGAATTTGTTGAGTTTAGAACGCCTGAAGAAAATAAAAGAAACAGAAAACATCGAGATGGAAGGGAACGATATCAGTTGTGATGATAACTCACGGAGAGACAGAATATCTACATAAAAATAAGAATTATTTAGTAGGTTGAAAAAATTGATTAATACCAGATAGCGTGCGAAAACGATACTGATTATGATACATCTCCAACCTTTGATACAAGCTCATGCTGCAATGGAGCAAACCGTAGAAAATTCAGAAAAAGGTTTAGGAACTGCACACAGTGATGAAGAATCTAGAATTATTTCGATTAAAATCAAGAATCAGTTTATCAGAACTTTGAAGTTAGAACAAACTCAGAACAAAACACCAATCAGAAAGGACGTGCTAAAACGGTCGCTAAAGAAGATATGCCGAACATTCCTTAGCTCAAAGAAAAGGAAGAAAATTATATATTACTAGATGACCCGGTGAACTTCGTATTACTTACCTATTAATGTAAACCAAAGTTATTTAAACCATAATTCTCACCTTTATTCATAAAAGATTTGTATCGATTTCGCCACATTACTAAACCGTAAGGCTGCGTGATTGGTCGTGATCCCGATTGTGATCATGGATCACAATCTGGATTGACGTGTGTAGGGGCGGCCTAATAGTAGTTTAGTAATCTGGCAATACTGTCAGTGTCACTGTCACCTAACTTTTGAAGAAAAGATTGTTGAAATTTTTAAACTATTTTCCAGAAGTTATAGTGAAGTTATAGTGTATAACTCCTTAAAATGCATTGTCCCTTTTGTAAAAAGTGGAACGGCAGAACAAAAATAATAACTGCCCAGGTTGTAATAAAACATTATTAAGATGCCACGAATGCTACAGCATAATCGCTGACACCTTCAGATTTTGTCTGTTGGGCAAAAGAACAAAAAAATAGATTAAAGCAAAAGCTGCTATCTAAACCAAAACACGTTTCTACAGTGTCATCTTCATCATGTGAGGAGATATTCTGTGAATTAAATTTATCGGCCGAAGACATACAGGATATTCAATTTATTGAAGACAGCCAGAAGCTCAACATCAAGAATGTTTTGGTAGATATTGATGTTATTGAAGACAGCCAGCATTATCCATGGGCAATGATTGTACAATGAGATTCATGATTTATTCACACAATCATCACATGAATGAGATGCACGCCAAACCCGATTTATTGTCAATCGATATATACATCCCATCAACAACATTATCAATCTAACCGTACCAATCGATGAGAGAGAGAATAGATCTGACATTGAAGCCACAGACAGGCAGGCGTCTTTGAAGAGGATCGGTCAGCAGATCGAACAGATGAAACAAAGTGAAATCAAACAGATTTCCAGCCACGACGTTCATCACTACGTGGCCATATACATTTTGGTCGCGGTTGGGTGCGTCGCAGGCATCGTGTTCCTGTGGAGGCGACAACGGCGGGCGGGAGTGCGCGCGGGCCGCGGGGAGCGTGCCGCTGCTGCCACCGCCGCCACTGAGCCTAGTGTTCAATCAGTGAGAACTGTAGCTAGTTTAGGCGAAAAACCGAAAGTTGTACAAATGATGTATAAAAATCAGAAAGTTCAAATGATCGGTAAGGCAACGACCCCAACAAGAGTTTTTCCCACTTTTCACGCAAATGATTTAGAAGCTATCATCTAACTAACATAACGTTTAAGTTTAAATTTACTTAGGCTAACGCATCTTATGATTTTATCATCAAAATGTAATGTTCCTGTACAACAGACTATATTCAATGTCTAATTTTTACGCGCTTAACTATTATAATTGTAAAAAATCAATTAGATTTGTACTTCAAAGTCTATCCTACGACGATACAGAGAAGCTTTTAGATATTATCAAGTAAATTACATTTGTATACTTAAAGTTACCCTAGTTAGAATAGTAAGTTATGTAGGTACCTTTTTGTACCTAGGTTATTACGATTATTAACACTTTTTTTTGTTCAACAGGTTGCTTTAATTTATGGAATCAGCGGTGCATGCAGAGGAATAGAGCTTGCCAATATAACGCTAGAAGACGTAGAAACGGATACAAACCTACAAGCTGTGAGTCTGCCGAACACGAAAACAAACAAAGAGCGTAAATTTGTCATCAGTGGAGAATACCTTAATATAGTTAAAGCATATCAGGAGTTACGTCCCACTAATGTTTCAACGAGAAGATTTTTTCTAAATTATCAAAATGGTAAATGCACAAGGCAATTCATAGGCAAAAATAAATTTGGTAACATGCCTAAAGATATTGCCACTTATCTAAATTTACCAAATCCGGAAACACGGGCCATTGTTTCCGCAGAACATCCGCGACTCTGTTGGCGGACTCTGGTGCGAATATAACGACATTAAAACGGCACGATGGATGGAGGTCCGATCAAGTGGCTGAAGGTTATATAGAGGACTCTATACAAAACAAGTATCACGTCACGCAGCGGATTACGGA
Organism: Eupithecia exiguata; assembly: GCA_947086465.1. Lineage (NCBI taxonomy): Eukaryota > Metazoa > Arthropoda > Insecta > Lepidoptera > Geometridae > Eupithecia > Eupithecia exiguata. The sequence goes on from OX352246.1 coordinate 6,649,790, forward strand.
AGGAACCAATATTCTACCAAACATTACAGAACCCCAAGCATCTACATCGCGGGATTGGATGAATATGTCAACTCAGCTGAAGCCGCACTCAGATCTTAATAATGCAGGAAACTCAAGCATGAGTCGAGTCTCTCCAACTTTTACTCCACAACAATCAACTCAAAATATAATCACATCCCAATCACAGAGAACCGAAATAAAATTGCCCGGGAAAAACATATCACTAAACATTCAAAATTGCTCTAACTGCACATTTAATTTTTAACAAAATTTCTGAAAATTGTCTAATTTTGAATTGTTTTATTTTCTCGCAATCGAAGTGAAAAGTAGAGTGTTTTACTCGGGCCAAAACCACCCATTATAACTCGGTCTTGTCATCCTCCCTCGCTACGCTCGGGAGTATAACGGGATGGTTTAGTCCCTTGTAAAACAATCTACTATTATCAATCTCTTCGTATCATTTATCACTTAAAGGTGTCCCGTACACAACAGGTTTACACACTGTCGTGGTCACGGGATGACTCCCAATAATTTTATCTTAAAGTACCGAATGTAAACAGAATGTTTGTTTTTTAAATACTTATTACATTAATCATTTTTTTTCAGATCTATAAGTTTCTGCTCAGATAAAACTGGTGTGCTACCTGATCCCTCCAAGAGGGAGATTAAATAAAAAATGGGTTCGATTCCCGCGACTGAATAATAAACAACTAATTGCCATATAGTTCGTAGAACCGACATCCGCTAAGGTATAAAGGTTCTCAAATGGCGATCACGAACCGGAAGACGAAGCTTAGGACGGCCTCCCACCCGATGGACCGACGACATTGTGAAGATTGCAGGAAGCCGGTTGATGGAGAAGGCTCAAAATCGTTCTTTCAGGAAATCTATGGGGGAGGCCTATCCAATGCTGGACGCATTAAACTTTTGCAGGCTAATATGATGATGATGAAGATGATGAAATTTGTAAAAAAAAACATTTGTATTCGTAGATAAAAAGCAGAATTTCTTGTGCCGTGCCTGGGAGTTTTTGTACCAAGGTTTTGGTAGCACATGGTTTTCTATCTATAAAAAGCTTGTGCTACCAAAATTCTGATAGAAGTGTTTCAATATTTTGGACACATTACATAAAAATTTAAGACCTTGAAAGCAAACCTTGCAACCGTTTCTCATTAGATGTGGGTCTGCTGGAGATAACAGCCGTAAATATTATCTGGTAATCGACAAGGTGAAATACAGGTTCGAATCTGCCACGAAGGCGTTCGACACTGTTCAAGAAGTACCATGCTCTCCACGCCAGCTACCCTGCCGCTGCTGCGCATTTGTATTTATTGATACAAAGATGCGTTTACGGATTCGTAACAAAGTATGATAATAAGATAGTGCCGTACATATCAGATGTATTGTCCATAGTTCAAAATGTATAGGTTTGTAATGAATCTACATTTAGAGGTAATTCTTAAAGCTAAGGGCTTTAAGAATTACCTACCGTATAAACGTGTTTTAATTTACTTCTTTGCATTTTATGCAAAGAAGGAATCAGTAGAAAATGTGATAATTCAACTTCAGTTACTGTAAAGTTTGCATTAGGGACAATGGCTGGCGATAATTTAGGTCTGAACTCAATTTTAGGGTTCCATGAAAGTTTTTCCTCAAACAACTTTTGTCCAATATGTACAACCCCTACAGCACTAACAAAATTTGATACTAAAGAAAGACCTGAAAACATAAGGAAACAACATGGTGACGAGGCATATTGAATATATTAGTAAAGGCCAGGATGAATCGCGTGTAACTGTAGTGTCTGAAGCGGATAAAAATAACGAAATCGAATCATACGTAACGAAAAGATATGAAGGTTCTAGTGACGCGGCCTGGAGAACTTTAGAGTTTGATGTTACCGCGCGCGAACCAACCGTTAAAATGTTATCCGTTTATCTCAAAAATCAACACTCGGTATTTTTAAAACCAGGCACTGAACAAGAATCGGCGCAACGTGCCACCTCAGACCTTTTAACTTATTTCAATCGCCTCGTAGGTGACGAATTTGACGAACTAAGTAAGAGCGAAACTAGTAGGTATATCACAGCCGTTATTTAAGTTTTACTATGTAGAGACCATATTCATACATACAAATACATATTATAGCATGAAGCTAGTATTTTCATCCAAAAATTTTGATTGAGTTTCTTATTTGTTTATATGTAACAGCATGAAGCCGGAGCATTTTCAACCATTAATTTTGATTGAAAGACATTTGTTTAAATGAGAGATTTATAGTATAAAGCCAGTATTATCATTATCAATCATATACAGGGTTACAGGTTAAGTCGACCTAGATCCTGGAGGGGGTTGCAGCTTCCATAATTCCTGACTGATTTGACTATGAAACACCCTACCCCAAACTTAACCGTTTTCAAGATATTGCACCTTGAAGTTTTTTTAAGAAAATACAGATTTTTTGTCTATTGGCTTGTTTTTTTTGGTATTTTGGCCTGTAATTTATTAGTGTTTGCGATTTTTGTGTCGTAGATGACTTGTTTTCTTATTCTTAACACTAAAATTGCAGTTAACTGAACCAACTGGGTCGCAGTAGACGATTGATAGTTAGATATTGAAATAACATCCTAAAAAATATTTTTTTCTCAAAAATATTTCAAAAAATGTCTATGACGGTCATGCTGCAGATGTGCTTAAAAATATCTACGTTTCAGTAGCTATCCAGCAAGGTATAACAAGCTAGGGTATTATCAGAATTCTTAGAAAAAACTGAGGAAAGGGTCCCAGGTACTACATAGTAAAAAAACAGTATTTCGTTAAGTTACTTGCTGCACCTATTGTCCTTCATGGGATTGCGGTGCGTATGAGCGGGATACCATACGATGTAAGCAGGAGTGAGCGAGAAAACATAATCCCCGGCCATTTTTTAGTTGTTTGATTAGTCTGCTTACGCGATTCGACCAGTATTAAATTCTCTTTGATTCGACCGTGGTAGATGCGTTACTTAGTGCTCTTCGTTTCTTACTCGACTTGGCTTGGATTTCTGGGACTGTTTCTTTCGATTCGTGACCGTGCTTACAAACTGGACTCTGATTTGTATTGTACTTCTGATTTGGAACTGTTGAAGATGACGACGTTTACGAACGATGAATATGCTGATATGTTAATTTGTTACGGGTACTGCAATTGTGTATCTGCACGAGCTCGTGATGAATACATATCACGTTATCCGGGCCGCCGAATACCGGATGTTAGTGTCTTTAACAGTTTACCGACGACTTAGAGAGACTGGCTCTGTTTCGAGGCGACGAACAGACCTGGGAAGGCCACGTGTCAATGATGAAGAAGAGCAAGACAATGAATTAGATTGGATCCAACTACTTCGACTAATATTGTTGCCCGAGAGCTCGGACTATCGCAGTGGAAAGTGTGGTTTACGGTGAATACTGCCGGCCTCTACCCCTATCATTACACGCCGGTGCAAGTTATTGAAGAAGGAGATCCTGTGAGGAGGCTGGATTTCTGCAGATTCATGCTCAATGCAGATTTAGAGGACCCATCATTTCTGAGAAATATCTTGTGGACAGATGAGTCGAAATTTGATAAAGACGGCATAACCAATTACCACAACGCTCATTATTGGACCTCGAAAATTCACGGAAATCCCAATAAGAAGCGGACAAAGGGATCACAAAGACGATTCAGTTTTAACGTGTGGATGGGAATCATATCGAAGCATTTGATTGGGCCTTACTTTCTTCCTGACAACTTAAATGGAGAACGTTATGAAAACTTTTTAAGAGAATATTTACCCGACTTACTCGAAGATTTACCACTCAATCTAATTCGTGACATGAGGTTTCAGCATGACGGTTGCCCTGCACACTACAGGAGGAGTGTCAGAGAATGGTTAGACACTAATTATCCTAATAATTGGATCGGAAGAGGTGGACCCATACCGTGGCCAGCTAGAAGTCCAGACCTGACCCCGATGGACTTTTATGTGTGGGGACACATGAAGAGCTTAGTTTACAACGAACCTAATCCAATCACATCTGTTGATGTTTTGAGACAGAGAATAATCGATGCGGCGATTGAAATAAGAAGGGGTTAAACAACTGGTGTAGTAAAAAGTGGATTAAGACACAGAATGAGAGTTTGTGTGCGAAACAGAGGCGGACACGTGGAACATGAATTGTAATAGTAGGCATTTATGTAAAAAATAGTAATAAACGTGATTTTGTACCCATTTGGAATGTTTTATTGTTTTCTGACGTAGCGTAGGTAGGGGAGGGAGGGGCATAGTGGGGTCGCGGGGTAAAGAGGGGACCTGCTGTTATTTTACGAATAAACGGCCGCATCTCAGTTCAAATAACGCTCGGTGATTGGTCTTTAGTCGGCGGTTGTCCTTGACCGCAGTCGCACGCTGCCACGAGCCGGTATTTTTTATTAACACAAATTTATTGAAAAATTGCGTTTTCGGTAAAATTTTCACCTAAATTCACCATAGAATCATTTAGGGATGTAGTGCTGCAATCGGAGTGAAATATAGCTAGTGAATTCGATTAATTCAATCGGATTTCTCATTTCAAGACTACAGTTGCTGATAAAAAACGGTAAGATGGTGCTGTCTTTATTTTTTTATTCAAGGCAAAAAGGGCAAAGTGGGGAACCTTACACGGGGCATTGTGGGGTACTACCAATGAGGTACCCCACTTTGCCCCTTATTATTTTATAAAAATATTTATCATGTTATTATGTTTGTTACAGACAAAATGGTTCGGAATTATAAGAAGACCAAAAACCAACATGCCTGGTCTTCCGAGGCAATGAAAAAAGCAGTTCAGAGTGTTGTATCGGGAGAAATGGGTTATAAAAAAGCTTCAAAGGCCCATAAAGTTCCACAAACAACCCTTGAACGATATGTTCATAAGCAAAGAAATAATCCTGAAAATACTGAAATTAAGAAGAAGCTGGGTCATTATACTACTGTGTTTTCAAAAGAACAAGAAGAAGAACTGGTAAAATACATTAAAATAATGGAAGCGAGGTTTCATGGATTGACTTCTATTGAACTGAGGAGACTCGCATATGAGGTAGCAGTAAAGAATAAAATACCTCATAAATTTAATGAAGAAAAAAAATTAGCCGGAGTTGACTGGCTAAAAGGTTTTTTGAAAAGGCATCCTGATATTACCTACAGAAAACCGGAACCCACATCCGCAGCCAGAGCTATGGGTTTCAATAGAGTTGGAAAATTTTATGAGCTTTTGGAGGAAGTTTACGATAAACATAAATTAACACCACAGCGTGTGTTTAACGTGGACGAAACCGGTGTTTCCACTGTTCCCAAAAGCCACTCCAAGATCTTGGCTTCCACCGGGAAGAGGCAGGTGGGAACTTTGACATCTGCTGAAAGGGGAAAGCTAATGACCACCATAATTTGCTTCAGTGCAGTCGGTAACTACATGCCACCAATGTTCATTTTCCCCAGGAAGCGTATGAAGCCGGAACTACTTGATGGGGCACCAGCAGGATCATGGGGAGAATGCCATGAATCTGGTTGGATTCAAAGCCACCTGTTCGTTCTTTGGCTCAAGAGGTTCATAGAATGGTCCCATGCCAGCAAAGAAGAGCCAGTGCTTTTACTACTAGATGGACATGCAACCCATGTGAAATCAATTGAGGTTATCGATATGGCCCGCGAAAATGGAGTGATCTTGTTGTGTTTTCCACCTCATTGCACGCATCGTCTCCAGCCACTAGACGTTGGGTTTATGAAACCATTAAGTACCTATTACAGCAATGAGGTGAAAAATTGGCTACGAAGCCACCCAGGCAGGGTAGTAAACCAATATCAGACTGCTGGACTATTCGGGAAGGCATTCATAGCTGCTGCTACCATGACTACTGCGATAAACTCTTTCAGAGCAACAGGTATTTGGCCTGTTAACAAAAATATATTTTCTGATGCGGATTTTGCCCCAGCTGACACTACCGACAACCCGGATAATTCAGATGTTGCTCCTGATGCCACACAAACTAATAAATCACAAAGATCCTCACGAGCAACATCTCCTCTAGATATTGCCGAGGTAGAACGCCAGCTGAGTTCCTCACAAGCGGCATTGCCTCTGAATATTGCAGAGGTAGAACGTCAGCTGACAGACATCAATGTCTACGACGAACAGTCTATTGCCACGTTACCTGGTTACCAAACACCACCGCCGATAGTAATCTCAACCAATCCATCCAACTCAAAACAGGTGAGAAATACCCCAGGACTTGTTAGGCCAAGTTCTCCACAATCTGGATGTTCTTGGATGACTGATAAAAGTATACCAGCGTTCGTCACTACGCCAGAACAAATAATGCCGATACCAAAAGAAAATAGAACAAAGCAAAGGGCTACGAAGCGAAGGGGAAAGACAGCAATAATTACCGATTCACCCTACAAAAACGAGCTTATTGCTTTAAAAGAGGCTAAAGAAAAGAAAGAACCAAATCAACGTAAAGCAACTAAAAAAGAACGTAAAAGAAAAATTACCAAACAGAAAACAGAAACACAGAAGAAAAAAGGAAAGCCTAGTAAAGAAAATACGACTCCACACACAGGTAATGAAGATGATGAAGATGCTAAATGCATTTATTGTGGCTATCTCTGGTCTCAGTCATCGGAAGGATGGATTCAATGCATTAAGTGTAGTCTATGGGCACACTGCTCTTGCGCAGGAGAAGAAGACGAGGATGATGAAGCGACTCACATATGTGCTCTATGTGTTGTAGATTAGAAATAAGATTTTGTTTTTCATTTCACAAATTATTTTTGATTAATATACCTTTAAATTCATAAAATCTATTGTTTTGCTTTGTCATTTAGTGCATACCCCACATTGCCCCCCTCACTTCCCCACTTTGCCCCATGTACGGGGGCAAAGTGGGGCAAATGCCACTTTTTATATTATTGCTCATATGGTCAGAACTTACAATTTTATATAGAAAGTTTACATGCAAAATCGTGTATCACATACCAAATATTAAATTTAAGTTCAATTAGAATCTGTAGATCTTCTATGCCCGAATTTAAATGCCTTCAAACCTTAACGACCCCACTATGCCCCCCCCCCCCCTCCCCTACCATTATTTTATACTACTACCTGGGACCCTTTCCTCAAAGTTTTTTCTAAGAATTCTGATAATACCCTAGCTTGTTATACCTTGCTGGATAGCTACTGAAACGTAGATATTTTTAAGTACATCTGCAGCATGTCCGTCAGACATTTTTTTTAATATTTTTCAGAGAATTTTTTTTTTTTTTTAATTTTATTTCAATATCTAACTATCAATCGTCTACTGCGACCCACTTGGTTCAGTTAACTGCAACTTTAGTGTTAAAAATAAGAAAACAAGTCCTCGACGACACAAAAATCGCAAACACAAATAAATTAGAGGCCAAAATACAAAAAAAAACAAGCCAATATGTTGAACGACTTCCAAGACATTTATCGCCTATAAGCCTGTGTTTTAGATCATTGTTTATGTTTAACGGCGGAGATAATTATAGCATGAAACTAGTATCACAGCCATTGTTTATGTTTTACTACGTAGACATTTCTAGCATACAGCCAGTATTTTCATCTTACGACCGAACATCGAGACACTTCTAGCATGAAGCTAGTATCACAGCCATTATTTATGTTTTAATGTGGATTGTTAGACTTTTTTGTTTAATGAGAGATTTATAACATGAAGCCAGTATTATCAACCATTTACTATGGTAAAAGACTTTCTAGACATTTCTCTTACAGCATGGAGCCAGGGTTTTAGATGATTTATTAATGTTTAATGGATAAGGCTGTTTAACAAAACAAGGGTGTAGATAAAATTTAAGAGAGAATTGACGAACAAATGATGCCATTTACTGGTAAATGCAGACTAAAGCAAGTTGTAAGAGGAAAATCTAATCTTGAAGGCATTAAAATCTGCAGCCTGTTGCTGTAAAAAAATATAATTCTTACATGGTTGCAACCGACCTTTTGGACACAGAGATCGGAAAGTATCGAATGCGTGGATGAACCGGAAAGTAGACAGTGGGAGCCATCTTTCACTTCTTCGACTTTGGTGCAGCAGCGGCCTGGATTGAATATCGCAAGAAGTTTTGCCATCAAAGCCAACAACATCAAGAAAGCAAAGGCTTGCGATGCCGATTCCTCATAGTGCTAAAAAAAACTTTAAAAAGCGCAACACCTGCCAATCTTTACTAACACTGACTAAAAATCAGTCCAAATGCTGAAATATATGTCATCCTGTGCAATTTTTAATCTTTAAATGTAAATCGAACTATTTTTACGATTTCCATAACAATCAAAATTAAAGTCGGTACCAGATAGCAAGATTTTGTTTCATTGGGATTACCCGCTAGGATGACCCATTAAGTTTTTTTTTGTATTATCAATCTCTTTTATGGGCTCATAACAAAAATTTAATCAATAAGACAACATTTGATGGTGTGGGTCATAGGAGGATAATGGTTCTTAAAGTAGTCAGTATTTGTTTTAATATACATGCATAACTTGGGGGAATGTGAAGTTTTTTGAACAGTGGGTTGCAACTCTCCATGAACCAGACGCCAAAGATAGCTCTAATGGGCCTTCTTTTGAACTCTGAACGCTCTACCAAGCAAACGAAATATTTCCAAAAAACAAAAAACAGACGAAATATTTCCATGACGAGCAGTTATTGCAGCTTCTTTTGATATTGTTAACTTAAATCAGCTTAAATCTCTTTAATGCATAAACGAACTTATCCAATTTATGATAGACATGTCATGCATGTGTCTTCCAGTCACAATTTTTGTCTAACACGATTCCAAGAAATTTAGTTGAATCTACTTGATTAAAACTGTGTCCTGAAGCAGATTCCTAAATTGATAAGAGCAGTATTAAACTAAGACTGTGTCTTTAGATTAATGTTTTTGTCTACTTTTTACCCGACTACCGACAGGGGAGGGTTATGAGGTTAGCACCCTATGATTTAAGTCTATTGTTTAGAAATTGTATAGCAGTTGTTTTATTTAGATTGATTTGAAGATTATTGCTATCGTAAATCTGATTTATTGTAATATGGGTTCATGTAAAAGGGGTTTACGATTTGCGGGAATCCACTTTTTCGCTAGTTTTTTCCGCGTAGAACGCCGAAAATAATAAAAACCACGCGGGAATCCGTGTCATTACGAAAAGAATTAAAATTAATTATTAAATTGAACCTTGTAGGTAAAAAAAAATGTTTATCTCCAAATGGGATTTATTGAGCTTCTAAACTGGCGACGGCCATGCGTAGGGCTCCATCGCGGGTGACGTTTCCTCCGATGAAGCCTGTGCTGTGACAAAACACGCAACCTTCTATTCCGGCAACGTCACTTAGTATCTCATCTCGCACGCCCCACCAGTCCTTATGCAGTGGTTTCCTGAAATATTACGCAAATTTTAACAATAATGAATGAGGTAAGGTTTTAAATTCATAAAACGGCTTTTAAAAATAATGAAGACTCTCCCCATTTAAATTTGTTTATGTGCAACATAATTTTCTATTTCTTATCAGAATATGCAAAATTACATTAAAATCGGGGACGTAGTTTCCAAATGAATCGGAAAGTACGTTTATATGGGGGCTTAGAGGTTTGCATCCACCCTGTTCGAAAAGATGCTCTGGTTCAGGTGATAATATAGGGTAAACTGCAACTAAGCCAAACATAGTAAGCTACTATGAATTAGACAGAAAAATACCTCTCTTTACCTTCCTTTACGTGTTTTGATGTTTAGAGTCCATCAGGATAGGACTGGCCATTATTATGAAAGCATAGGTATTTTAAAAATAGCATACTTAAAGTAATAATAGAAAAAAAATAACTCGACGCCCGTTTTTGTGCTGTTTTTTTTGTGAAATTTTGATAAACAGTAGGAATTCGTTTTGATGCCGCATTTATCACAATCACTTTAGCGTTTGCATTTTAAACAGATGCCATGTCCAATCAAATACTGAGGCAAGAACTTCCTTTTCTTTTTCCATTTGTTATCTAATTCCAATCGAGTATACATATAGTGCCACATTTAAAATTTATTAAGTTTTACATTTGAAGGGACACGCAATCTACCTTCCAGTCCACTATAGCCTCCAGCTATAAGATACTAGTACCACCCCTCACCCGTCGCATCAAGGACTCTGTTCTGTTGCAGATGATTGTGTAAAAGTCATCAACACGTGATTGTGCAATCTTCCCCTACGACCGACATAAGCGGGACTGCCCCACTTCTCTGAATACGTTATAAATAAATAAAATCACATTCATTTCAGACATGGTAGGCACAAAGTTAACATAGGTACAGAACACAGTCCATATAACGAGTCACATTTTAAAACAAGACAAAGAGATTAGGTAGGTGGAAACAAGTGCATCCCGCCACCTGCGTTTGGATCATCATCTTAACTGACACACATACAGGGTGTTCGGCAGACCGTGTGCCATATGGTAACTGGGGGTAGGTGGAAACAAGTGCAAAAGCTTAGAAGTTTTTTTATCCCTGAAAATCTTGGTCAGAGTTCTGACACATGAGGCATACCATTAGAAGGGTCATGAACTAGAGAAGTTTTCAGTGAATTGGACGATAACAACTAAGTTTTTTTTTAAATTCAATCCAAAGTTTAACTATCACTAATAAATTTTCCCTTTTCAGCTATTTGCATGCCCATAAAGCTGCTTTATTTACCTTGATCTCACGTAATTATTGATTTTAATAGAATGGGCCAGATGCCAGATGTAATTAAATAAAACTGCCCAAGTGCGAGTCAAAAGCTGTATACTGCTGCTCTCGCGCATCAAGGGTTCCGTACCATTATCTATAAAAACGGCAAAAAATCACGTTTGCTGTATGGCAGCCCCCTTAAATAATTATTTTATGATTTTTTAGTATTTGTTGTTATAGCGGCAACAGAAATACAACATCTGTGAAAATTTCAACTGTCTAACTATCACGGTTCATGACATACAGCCTGGTGACAGACGGACAGCGGAGTCTTAGTAATAGGGTTTTACCTTTTGGTTAGGTAACCCTAAAAACAGTTCTAATCTCGGAACATTGCGCGAAAAATTCTTAAAAATACCTTGTCCGTTTTAAAAAAACCAGCAAGCTGTTAGTTCCATCTACCCTCAGTTACCATATGGCACACGGTCTTCCGAACACCTTGTTTATGGGTTCAGCGATGATCAAAGCCCTGAGTTCGGTTACTCGATAGTATCAAGACGTCATTAAAACATGACATTTTTGTACGAGATTTGGTACAGCTCCTCTAGCAAGTGGACAGAGATATCCCATGAGAATGTCTTGATACTGTTGAATAACCAAACTCAGACTATTGGGGATGCCCCCACTTACTTAGAAAAAATTCAAAGCAATAGTACCTTGTAACAAAGCTCGTAGGATTCAAGGGTACAGCCTGCACCCTCCAAGAATTAGGTTTATCGTTGAACAGCACGTATTTTATCCGGTCACCAAGCTCCATTTCAGACTCCAGATCAAAGAGATGCTCTTTCCACGGGAAACGCTCCGTGAACTCAATGATCTGTCCGGACTTGTGGATCCGGTGCCGGTCTTCTAGTGAAGACTTCACGTAGTCCCGTGCAGGAAGCCAAACTGATATAAAATAGTTCACGGTGTAGAGGAACTCTTCACTTACAAGCGCCATGGCTTTATTGAATATCTGAAGCAAAAGTACGCGACAGTTAATAGGATCAATCTATTTATTTATATGGGAGTCACAATTAGCTTTTTCTATAATAGGCTATTTGACTACATTAAAAATTAATTCCAAATTGTTTCAACTAGTCAGTGACAACGTAACAAAGCGTAATCAGGTGATTTTTACTAAAAATATGCCTAATTTATATAAAAAATGGGATTAAAATTAAACATTTTTTGATACATGATCACGTGACCGAAAACGCTGTTTGGTTGGATCGCAAGTACAATACAATACAAATCGTCACACAGATTACAGTGTCAATGAGTTCTTGTTATAGGTGTGGTATGGCGGGGTGACGTCATAGCTTGGAACACGGGAGCCATGTCAGAGGTTATTGTTTTGGCGCGGCATTATTTTATTCAAACTTTAAAATTAGTTTTTATAACTAATACGACTGGCCTTGAAGAAATATTAATTACATTTTGCATTATTTTTATCAGACAATATGTTAGCATTATTTCCCAGTAGTAGTCGAGTAGCCTATTATTTATAACTTGACTTGAGAATAGCTTGAATAGAAATAAGTTTAAACAGAAAATATTCTATTACCTCATCAATCTGAACTTCTTGTTTAGAGTTCCATTCAGGGTTGAGGCGACCAACCCTGGAGCTCAGATTGGTTCTTATCTTGTACTTCGGCTCTTCGCTGGTCATGGGCACTCCATTATCAATGGCATCAATTTCTTCTATGAAGTTTTGATATACCTAAACATGGTTTTAATTAGGTACTAACATTATTAAGTTGTAAACAAAGACGTCAATTATTATGAGATACCACTATGTTAGAAGTAAGCTGCTTTATCCAATAATTTCAGTATAACACTTTCTTGGCCCACGACGCACATGCCCATCTCTAGCTCTGTCTGGCGATGACGACGGCGGGGGGCACGCCCCCTCAGGTCGCAAAGGTTTTAGTACGTATTACAGAGGCTGGTAGGAGCAAAAGTTGGTGATCTTATGTCTAGCTCCAAAGATTTTATCTGCATTTGTCACTTTGCCCGCATTCAACTTCGATAACTTTTCATTTCAATAAATAACACAAATTCCAGCCAAAGTATAGGGAAGGTAGAGAATTCACACACTTTAGATCCATTATTACCTTCTTGAAGATTAGCTTGAGATCTTCACTATTTAGCGGCACTTCTTTAGGTGCCACTGACTGTATGACTTCTTCTCCGTAATATGCGTAAACCAAGCCCGCAGAACTTAACCTAAAAATAAATTACTTTAACTCAGGCACATCAAATTATTGTGGAGTGCAATGACTGCTGCAATGTGAAGACACGCTCAGAGTTAAAGTTTGTGTCTTACTGGCAAGATACACGCATCCATGGCTATGTAATTAGTGTTACCGTATTAATTAAAGTAAATAAAGAAATTGAATGATCCATTAAAAATCTTAAGGTTAAACGGTTCAACAACGGCGCGAACTCGTCGGTAGACGAGGCCTCAATGTATGCTATCTTAGATAGTTACCCTACCCGCGCGCTAGGATGAAATGCACAATGCACCGCGTAAAAAATATGAACCTACTTTTAGCACAAGGGTTATTTTATTTATTATACATATAAAATTATTGTGTATCTTTTCAAAATAAATTGATTTCGACTTTTTAATAACTAAACTATGTCCGAACGGGCTTTATTTTAGAGCTTTCTTTCTCCGTATATTATTTATTTTCTTCTTGAAGTCGGGTTAAAATCAGTGCAGAAATATGAAAATTTAGAATCTTGTATTTTCAAATTTATACTTTTTTCACAGTTTTGGGTGTATACAAACAGATAATGACGAGATAAATTGATATTATTCTTAGTTTTGGATGATCAACATCAAACAGTGTAGTAATTAATTACCCTTCCACGTTTGTATGGAAAAATGAGCGACTTGTTTATAATAATAATAAAATCATTTATTTCAGGTTATTAAAGGGAACCCATAGGTTATTTATAAATAAATTAAAACGCGTACCTACCTACTTACGGTTCCCACTCTGGTGCACAGAGAGCCAGAACCTGTACATACGACTGCAGATGTTGTTAGCCATAGAACTGATAATGCTATTTTTAGATCGTCTTATATTACCCCAAAATGACGCAATACGATATCATATTATAGCGAAAAAGTTGATGATCCCGAGGTGTTCAAAATACACAAAATGTAGCTGCTGCCCTTTCTCTGGGAAGTTTCCGTAGTCAACTCTTACAACCACGGGCTGACCTGGAGGAGTCAATTAATACGCGACAGCGAGCTGACAATGGAACTATTCACTACAATGAAACTACTCACTACAGTGGAACTCTTCATGCTGCTTATAAAACTTACTTGATTTTGTATTTATCTCCAAGTTCTGGCTTTAGCGAGCTCAGCGTTTCTGTGAATTCCCTCTGGTGATGATCATATCTCTTCTTGTCATGGTCAAATGTTGCACCAACATCCACAACTGGAATGAGAATCAGGTCATGTGTTTACTATAAATAACAAACAAAATTAAATCAGTTTACATAAAGTTCACCTGTGAACTTATATATTATACATTTTCTAGTTAGTCACAGAGCAATTATTGTAACATTAGTTACAACTGATGGGGCGTAGCAGGTTGGATTCCCTGCTACAGACAAAGTTTGTATGATCTACAAATATTTTGTGGTGTTCTCAGTACAACACATTACAAAAAGTATTAGCTTAGGGCTGCTTAGTTAGATGATGCTGTGTGCATTGTCCAGCATTATTTATTATTTACCTACATAAATTTATTTAAAAAACATGTAAACAACTTGTAGAATCTTACATTATATAGTCCAGTAAGGAGGCACCTTTACAAAAGTAAAATAAAAACAAGTAAATATAAAAGCACTTCTCAGCAGTCAGTGCTAGACTCCAAGTAATACCAATGAAGAAAGAAACAAGCGTTATAAAAGACCTTCACCTGGTCATTTGTGCTGTGCCGGTATTATTTACTGCAAGTGACATGTAAATGGAAATTTCGCAGTCTTTTGAGCAACTTCATCAGTATCTGATCATTATACAAATGATAGCGATATTACCTATATCACACTCGTTGAGCTTCGTTGTGTCTCGGGTTCGGACAATGGTAGCATCCTTGTACTGAGGCAGACGTTTGAGCATGAAGCAGGCAAGTACCTCATCACAGTGGAAGACTCCATCGTGCGTTCCGATCTGTAAATTTTGTTGTTGGTAATTAGTCCCCTATGAACAAGGTATCATATTTATATGAACCTAATTTTGTCATAAGTGTAACCACGTTACATGAAGCTAAACCAAAGCTTGCAAAATATTACCTAAACTTGTAGCCTGCACTGCTCTGATTATGGTGGAATCAAAACTACCAAGGCCTCCACACTTGCGCACGCCTAGCGAACCCTTTGTCACGGGACCAACAATCGACATAGAAACGAGGTGAAATCGCGACGCGAAGTCTCTAAGAAATAATATATTCTGGCGTATTAAGCGAATGACCACAATACTTGAGCGGCTACGCGCCCGAGTCAACGAGAATACAATACTACGCGAGGGTGGAGGCTTTTTGGTTTAGACATAGTTTAGATAAGTGCATCCACCGGATCGGAATAGGAGCGTAGTTACGGAGCATACGCGGCGTGGGTATAATAATTTACATGGCTGACTTCGATCGACATCCGTAGATACGCGGATCCAGTGCACGCTGTACCATATAAATCAGAACAAATCAACAAAACCTTACGCTCCGTTTCCGATGCAGTAGACGCGCAACATAGCACATAAACGCAACCTCATTTTATGGACTGAAACAAATGCAAATCGATCGATGCACGAGCTCGAACCTTCATGTTTGTCAACGCACTGAACTCGAACTGTCTTCTATCGAGGAAATAACTATTTTTCTGAATATTTTGTGAGATAACTACACTCGCACCTTTTACTAAATTTCTAATCATAACAAAAGCCACGTGGAGTTATACGTACATTGGTAACGAAAACATTCAGGATATCGCACGCACGCACTTGAAAAAATGTACGTCAGTCATTCATTTTTTTTGTTTCATTGATGAATGGTGAATGAACTAGATAATTGAATGAACTTTGGAATGAATGTGATGATTTAAGAGAACGAATGCGAATGCCGACAATTTAGTGTTGCCAACTCGGCTGCTGCAAAGTGTTGAAATGACGACAAACAAATTCCAAAAATCTTATTTACTACCAAAAACATAACCAATGTAAACGTAAACTCGGGTAACCAATAACAGCTGCCATTATGATGGATGAGGTAAAAAAAAATTAGGACATATTATTTTACTACTATGGACCCATAACCATTTATGTACGTATATGTATATAGGTACGTGTGGTAAGTAGAGATCAGATAATCGGATGCATATGTAAATAAAGTTAATTTTTGGCATGATGTAAGCGGCTTCATTGGGTACTTTTAAAATACAATCCAATCTTAACTTAATAACATCAATAAATGAGTTAGGTACTTAGATTATTTCCTTTCTCATAATAATGAAATAGCCATGTAAAACTTTTGAAACTATTATGGTTATAACTATAAATTTAAAACACAAAAGCTATTTTAAAAATGAGGGTAAATCGGTATAAAAATTTAGTAAATTAGAAAATAACTAAGTCGTAGTCACTTCAGTTTTGCAGTGGCTTCAGTTTAAAATACTGAAGCTCCAGCAAAAAAAAAATTTTTTGGAAAATTGTATTTATTGTATTTTTGTGAAATTTAAATCTACTAAATTGTTGTACCGATTAAGCCTCATTATTAAATAACTTCTGTGTTATAAACTTATAATTATAACCATGATAGTTTTAAAAGTTTTACTAGTGATGTAAAAAATACTCAGAACACAAGGAACTCGGACCTGGGTAGAATTATTTTCAAAATTATTGTTGCCGAATTGATGTTTCGGGGTAATAGAGTCCCCGTAGTTTTCAACGTCAAAACGATAAACACAACCCACCTTGCAGATCATGTTGGACGTCCTGCGTCAAGTAAAATATGCCACATTCTGTCGAAAAATAACTTATTTGGCAGCATTAGTTGTCAAAAACAGATCCTTTGAATCTTAGAGTATATACCACTCAATCTACGCTTTGAATAGACAAACCACTGACTGACCGAAAAGAGGTACATGGGAGAGTGAGCGAGTGATGCGCTCGTGCACGCACAATCGATTCGAACCTTGAAAATAATCGAGTTAAATCGAGATGAGTTAGTACAAGTCAACAATCACAGATGTCGCGACAAGGTATATTCGCTGGCCATTGCTGTTTCGGTCGGGTTTCGGTTTGTAATTTGTTTATGTTTGAACATAACGTAAATGCTTTGGTAATAACTTAGATTAAAGTAAAAAATACTTCTATCTATGGGTAATTAATATCTATTTTATCTATACCAACATCCCAAATGAAATAGTTGATAGTTTGATTTGTTGAATAGATAGATTTAATTATTTATTTATTTAAACAAGATCATAACTTTACAGATATCTCCAAATTGTTATGCCTGGTAGGTACCTACATTGAATCATATAACAACTATAAAATAATAAAATTATTTATACCTATACCGCACATGAAATGAAACAAATTTATCCAGAAACAATCCTTTTTTACTTATATCGAAGGAAACAATAGATGGATGTGGCCAGCCGTGACATGTCTTCTGCAGCGGCTATAACCAAATTAGAACAGACAGACTGTGCTGAGTTCGATTGACGACAGTATCGAGACGTGAACGTGACGTCTCATTTTTGTGTGGTATTTATGTACGTAGTTTCGTCCTCTCTCCGCTAATGAGTCAATGATATACCTATTTTAAATAAACCCTCATTGTAATGAGTGCCGTAGTGCCCGGCTTCAGTTTGCCGCATCTAGCATTTGCATGCACTGCAGTTTTTCGCTGATCGTCATAACACCTGACAGGGCGTCCTACACCATGTTTGCCTGGTCGCAGTCTCTCAATAACACGTCTCGCGGTTGTATCTATTGGTTTAATTCGTTATCGAAACGCAGATAATGTGCGGCCAAAAAAAGCACAGTAAGTTTTTTTAGCGCAGTTAATTAAACTTAGGTACCTACTTGGGTAATATGAGGTCGCCCTTAACGCCGCCGTTTCTTTTCAAGCGGGCTCAAAAATGATGGTTGTATTGAATGCTTTGAGAACTGCAATAAATTTGCTTTAAGTACCTACGTATTTATAAAAAACATACATAGGTACCTACTGCATAAACTACCAACTTAACTACCTTTGGAATGTGTTCTAACAACTTTGAGCACTATAGTCCTCTTATTTTATTTATTGATTAGGTATCAAAAAAATAAACATAGATTATAAGTAGGAAGGTACTCACTTTTCCAGAAATAAAATGCAGAACTTTTTTTTACCCGACTACCGACAGGGGAGGGTTATGGGGTTAGCACCCTGTTTTCATAATCGAGCAAGTAACTTTGACAATGACTACCTATTCGATAACTATCACGGTTTCAGACTTCCCTCAGTGAGTGGCCCTGAAAAAAACCTCGGTATGTATAACTACCAAACGTTTTACCGCAGAGGGTACCTCTTACTACATTATGTTTCGTAATGTAGGTACACTTACATTTCGCAATGTACAGTCAGCAACGACAGTCGGATTAATAGTCTAAATTCACTCACACATCCATACCTACATACTTAGGTTCCTATAAATAATAATAAATAATGCTGGACAATTTACACAGCATTATCTAACCCCAAGCTAAGCAGAGCTTGTGTTATGGGTACCTACTAGAAAACTGATATAGGTACATAATATAATACAATACATCGATAGGTAGATATTTTTATTATACCTACATAGAAATATGAACAGAACACCCTGAACAAATGTTTGCAGATCGTACACACACTTGTCCCGAGGCGGGAATCGAACCCGCAACCTCCTGCGTCGCAGGCAGACCTTCGCCCACCGCGCCACAGAGGTCGTCAAAATACTATGTCAAAGTGTTTTTGATATCTGTGGTCAAAGTTAATAATAAATAAAACAAGCACTTAGACAAGTCCAATTTTACCATAAACTGCTTTTTATATACCTAGTTATTTATTATTATCAAATAAGAAATAATGTTATTGATTCTATTCACTTATTTTTTTTTCTACTTGTGAAAGAAGTGAAAAAGAAACCACTAACTACCTTTTTTATATCACTTGTGTTGTGTTGTGTGTCCTAAACATGTTTATTTCGCTAACTGCGTAACTCTAAAATATAATGCTATTATTAGATATGTACGTGTCAATATCGATATAAAGCTAAGCACGAATTATCTTACTTAAAGTAGGTACCTACTTAATAATAAATAATAATAATTTTCTTTGTTAATAAAGAAAGTACCTTCTTAATACTATATTATTATTGTCGGTGCGGAACTGGACGACATCTGGCCAAGCATTAACAACATTGATGTAATCTATCTATGGAGTAAAATGCTTTCTTTTTAAGATTCCGATTTATTGTTCAAATTTACGAGCTCAGTTGCTTCAGATTTGCAGTTAGTTTGCAGTTGCCCATAAATGATTTCCCTTGGATTTTCCACACAGCATTATCTAGCCCCAAGCTAAACAGATACACCTTCTTTTGTTGGTACAGTTATACTCGTAAATATGAACTTTTGCGCGATTTCACTTAGAAAACAAAATAGACTAAAATCTTACAATAGCGCAAAAACCACCATCTTACATTCTATACTACCTCTTAGAAAGTTGCTTATTCCTTTTCCAAATATAAAGTAGAAATTACGTCATTGCAGGCGTACTAAAGTGCGGGACGGAAAACTCTATGGAATTTCATTTTTCACGCTTTTAACGGGAGTTAAAAGTGAATGGAATTCCATTGAATGTAAACTTGATCTAAAACAATTTTTACAGCTTAGACTATGACCAAACTGATCAGTTGCTATCGATTCGATGTTAAATTTATTAAATGGGCTAAATCTAGAAAATATTTTTAGGTAGGTATTAAAATTAAGTATTTATTGTATATAATCATAGATTTTTTTACATAAGGTTTATATGTATTTTTCAATAATCTGCTTGTAAAGACATATATACCAACAATAACTAGCAAGCTAATTTACTCCTGTAAAATCCTGATGGAAATCGAGAGAGAGCCCTTGCGTCTACATACGAGTGAAAACTTAGCTAGAGCAAGGAGGCAACCTTAGCGATCCATAAAGGTTTTTCACTACTAAGTACCTACTATTGTTGGAAAAATACTTTTGTAACGTATAAGTTTAGTGTAAAAAAGGTTTACAAAGTAAGCTAAGTACTTACTTTGTAAACCTTTTCTGAAATGAAAAACTTTTATTATTATTATTATTTCTAACGTGTTTTTATTTTATTTCCAATAGGTCAAGCACGGGGATTTTTCTCTAGGGTAGAATAGACAATATCAAGTATCAAGAGAAATCGGGCACCAAAGTTTTGACTCGCGGAATTCGCTCTAATGGTACGCCGTGGCTACCGGTACGTCCAGAAGGAGCGCCTCCCTGGACGCAACGGTCGCGCGTAATACGCGCGAGAGAATCACGGCGAATACACCCTTTCTGGAAAAGCTCTTAAGCCATTATTAACCACAGGATGCATTGATATTGTTTGGCTAGCGCCCATTAGTAGGCTATGCTGTTTCACTCATGATTATCAGAAGGCATAGCAGTGCGAGGCTTGTTCAGAACTACGCGATTTTGCGACCCAGAGCGTTATCGGTAAGTTTCGTTTGGATTTCGCGCTTGGTTTCGCACGTCCGATGTATTCTGTCGAGTATTTTAGTAACAGGAGGATTATCGCATATCCTTTCGGATTTTGCTAGTTTCCCTACCGTACTGTACCGTACCGTGTGTCAGAACAGGCCTTAGATTCTCGTAGCATCTCTTATGGTGTCGATTCTGAGGTTGCAATGAACTAATCTCACAGCATTCGACATGTCATACCTACGAAAGCGACATTTTTAGTGCTGTCAAATTCTTTTAGTTAGGTATATCCTCATCATCATCGTCAACTGTTTGGTCCTTATCCACTCCTGGGCATTGGCCTCTCTCCTTATTTACCATTCTGAGGGAGGGTCCAGCGCTAGTCTGGGTTGCACCTGCAAACTTACCCCCCTTTATATACAGCAGAGTGACATGTAATGTTTATAATAACAAATGGGCTGATTCCTCGATACGGCGACGGCGACATATGAATGAATGAAGAAATGAATACTTTATTACAGTTAAAACATAACAAAAATAAACCTTAAATCTAAAATGAAAAAAAGACCAGTACATAATAGGCGGCCTTATCGCTATGAGCGATCTATGCGCGAGGCATGGAGAAAAAAAATACAAGACTTATAAGAGTTGGTAGAGCACTTAAAGGACAGTTAAAGAAAATTATCAAACAAAACAAAAAAATAAATAAAAAAAATACTATATAAATTACAAAACTACTTATACTTAGAACTAGAAACTTTGTAAGCGGAGCTAAGTACATAAGGCGCTTTTTCTTTGTTTTCTAAATTAAGTTTTGTTATATTGCGTACCGAATCCTGTTTAGAAAAATAAAAAATATATTTCTATAAAAAAATATCTACAAATAGCTTAAATACACAGAAACAGCAAGAAAGACACAGAAAGACATTTTGAGAAAATCTCATCTCATCACTAACGAAGCTACAATCACATCTGAAGTTACAAAATCTGAATAAGCAGGGGAGAATGAAGGAAACATTTAGATAGCTGAAGATAGGAAATGGGACTTCAGTTTAGATTAGAAGGAGTAGATGGAAGGCGCAAGTCTGACATCAACAGGAACCTTGTTCCAGAGCCGCACAGCCTGGACACTAAAGGAGTTGCCGTAGAAGGTTTGGGAATGGGTGGGAAATTTGAGTAATAAATTATCTGATGACCTAAGATTGTGGGAGCTAGATGAATAAAGGAAACCACACAAACCTTTCTTTAAGGTACGCAGAGAAAAGGGATTGAAGAGAATAGAATAGAGAAGAGATAGTACATGCATGTCCCGGCGAAGTCGGATAGGGAGCCACTTACTAAAAAATTATAAAAGCGAAAGTTTACGACCTGTGCCGTTGTTAAGAGGTTTGGCCAAATTAAACGCAAAAACTGTTGAAAGTAGAACCTGCATGCTCCTTTAATCTCACTAATCTCACTTCTCACTAATATTATAAACGTGAAAGTTTAGATGGATGGATGGATAGATAGATGGATGGATGTTTGTTACTCAATCACGCCAGAACGGCTGAACGGATCTGAATGAAATTTGGCACAGAGATAGATTATAGTCTGGAATAGGACATAGGCTACTTTTTATCCCGGAATTCCCACGGGAACGGGAACTACGCGGGTGAAACCGCAAGGCGCTGCTAGTTAGAAATAAAATTAGAAAAACGTAAGATGTTTTAGAATTACTATAATTGAGGAATAAACGTTTCCTAACAATCCAGTTCTTTGATTAAGTGCAGGGTTTACAAAAACTACCTGACCCTGTAATAACATATAGGCTACTTTTGATGCCAATTCTATCGAGCCTGAATTTTTGATCCATTTTGAAAAGTTCGTTTAGGTATCAGCCTGATGGACGACGAAGGTACAGCAATAGGCTGAGCTTTTTGAAGAGACGTGAACTGTATCGGGCTCGGGAGTCGAGATAGCGCGGCGAGAGTCCACCGGCTTGGCGGCGCTCGGCTCAGTATCGCGCAAGATCCATCGCGGGCCGGTCGCGTAATGCCGCTCCCGAAACTCCGAGCCGACCCGATCACGCTCTCGATAAATCGCACCCGGTAATCCACGAACATCTGATCTGCCAAACAAACCGTACAGTAACCGACACATCCGCGAAAAAGTTTCTTTCCCGCTTTCTCTTTGAGGTTAGGATTTTCCGGTTATTTTTCCTAACAAGTTCGCGCATACGAAAACCCTCGCTTTTAGCTATTTGGCAGCTGGTGCAGCGTTTGCAATTGCATAACAATGCAGTGAAGGCCGAGTTGCGAGGAAAAGTCGGAAAATTGTTTTGTCATTTTCACTATCGATGAATTTTCTTTTCGGTGGCTAGACGCGGTTTGCACGCGGAGTGCGTACGTGACGCCGGATTTGGGACGTTTTCAGTGTAATGACTTGTGAGCTGCCGCTGGCCTGTTACGAAACGCTCACGGCCAAAAGTTTCTGACTGAGAAAACTTTTTTCTTCCGACGACAGTTATCTGCTAATTGCTTGACAAGATCTTTTTTGGCACGGAGGTGTAGTATGCGTTTGCAATTTGCCATTCGTTCCACACGCGGCAAACCAATTATTCGAGTAAATATTTGTGATATTACAACTTTTTTATCAGATCTTTCATTTATCTCGTATTATTTTTACAATATGTTTAATGTATTCTTAATCCAAAGTAAGGTTACGGTACGGTTTAATTGGTGTCAAATTAAGTGGCGCATTTTATGGTGAGCTAAGTGTCGGTAACGTGAATGATTTTCAGTTCACAGAGAAACGTCAGAGGGAAATGTTACTAGTATCCATTACCTTCCCTGTGTGATGTCGATTTACACCAATAATACCAGTGCCCAGTTAGAGTTACGATAACCACAGTGAACACGATACAGTGACTGTACGAAAGTGACACGACGTTGTGAAACTAACGCGGTTTTGAAAAACCATTTGTGTGAACGGTACAACGAAAGTGTGACTTCGATTTCGTGTGCGAAAAGTTTAGTGCTTGTAACTTGAACGAGATTGCGACCGATTAACGATTGTGACGTACCTATTGTGACCTCAGTCTGTGGCCCAGGTGAGTGATAGTAAAACCGTTTTTAACGGATACCTAAACCTCATTCGCTCACCGCTAGTGCTACAACTCTACATGCCGACCAGTTTTAGGCTTGACATTTTTTAAGATATCGATAACTCGAAACTCCACCTGGCATAAGATAAGTTTTTTTAATGACATGTACCTATACTTGTGTTACGCTTCTGATGTGATAGTGAGAGATTTGAGAAATAACACAGGTAGGTACTATTAATTTTCCTCTGATGTTTTTAATATACGCTACGTGGTCATTTATCAGCCCGAAGATTTAACCGGAAATTTTATCGCCTTTTATGAAATAGATACTTATCAGATTTATATGATAACAATATTGAAGAGTTTTCTAAAATAAGATCATTTGATATCTCCCCAGAAAAACTACTCAAGTCGTAAAATTGCTCTTATTTTTATTTACTTTTTTATAGAGAAGCAAGTGCACCTTTCGTTAAGCAAATTGATAGGATAGGATTTGGCCTTAAAACGATGTAGAAGCGGAAGCAATATTTTTTTAAAGAGATGGTATAAAAAAAAGAATGAACACAATTTTTCCTAAAAATAAATTTATGCAGACACACACACAGATCTTACATTACTGTCCTCGGACAAAAAGAAAAGGTTTTCTGTAACTGTAAAAAGCATATACCTGACCGATACCTAACAGAATTGCGAAAGGTCGAAAACTCCTAACTCAGAATTTAGTTGCTACGTGTACGTAGGGAAATTCCTAATATTTAACATAGAGGTAGGTACCTAGTTTTTTTTAAAGAAACCGTCACGCTTAGCAGAAGATAATTACTTAGGCAAATATTTAAAGTTCCAATTGAAAGCGAAAGTCCATGTAGGCTTTCTTGCTCTACCTCCCTATCAAGTTTTTCGTTTATTCACAAAAATCCGTTATAACGATAAATGACTTCTGTTTGAACCAAGATTATTTCAAAAGTTTTTGAATTTGTAGGTAACACCACAGATGTTTGAACATAATATACCAGATCTTCAAAATGATTGAACAAATAGTCTCATAGTAGGCACCTGTGAAATGAATAACTAACCCAAAACAATGAATGATGCGTAACGTAAGTACAACTAAACCCAACTGTTTCTGTTCACAAAAGTAGCTATGTTTGTATAATGTCTGCATTTATTTAACCACTATATGAATGACAAATTATGTGGACTCACTTACACGGCATTGTTATCCGGTAGTCGACACGGTGCGACAGCGCTTAATGCTCGGACTAGTTTAGTTAGACAAACGTAATTAATTTCACTAGGTATCTTAATACGATTTTATTTAAAAAAAGATTATCGTGATATCTTTTACCTACTCGCTGAGAAAAGTTTTTAAATCGTCAAGCAACAAAGGGCTTTACAAAATCTACCAATGAGTGGGAGAGATCTAATAATAAGTGGCTCTTATTCTCTCTCTTTACCTACCTGAAATTTGGTTATTTGAAACAAGAATTTAAATAATCCGTCGTTCATTTATAATTCGCTCAGCGAATGCATCCACAAACTAATCTTGCACTGATTTGATTATGATAAACGAAGAAAGTATACAACAACCGATAGCGTTATCTTTTATTATCTTTGGCCCTGTTTTATTATCTGAACCAAAATGCGGCGGAAGTTAAAAGTGTGATTGATAGTCTGAGAGTTTGTCTCGTCTTCGACGCCTGGAGGAATAACCGCGTAAATCTGGTTTAAGATATTTTGATCTTAAGACGCATCACATAGAGCTCTTTTGTTTTAGGAATGTAATCAACGATTAGTTTATAAAAATGTTTGTCATTACATTTTAAAATTACCTATGACAATTTTGAATGCCTGAAGACCTGTGAGCCAAGATAAACACCAAGTGGAGCCCATCAGGAGAGGAAGCGATTGACGATGCTTGGGTCAGGATGGCTCTGGACTAAGATGCGTTGAGGGACCAGGGTGAATTATGCCCAGCAGTGGAACACACTAGGCTTATTGTTATTGTAATTTTAATTGCAATTTTATGAGATGAATCCTACCTGACAACCAAACAGGTATCTTCAGGTGAATGAGATGATAAATCTCGCACTCTAGCTACGCGCAATGATTAATAACGTAACAAATTACACATCACAGATGCCTATCGTTGAAATTGCTATATAATCGACGGTACATTACAATAATCGAGGCAATCACCACACCTCGGTAGCGGGGCTATTTTTCAAACGCGTAAACTAGCCTAGCTGAGGACAACCGCCTCTTGCCGATTAGAGGGCGATTCAAACTTTATTGCGTCTTTGGAGTTCGAAGGAGTAAGTACTTCACTAACCTACTCCAAGCCTCCACCACAGATTAGGTAATGTTACTTCGACTTCGAATCAATGAATTCGACTTTATCAGATTGTGCGGTGTAGGTACGATTTTTTGGTAATTCGATTATTCTCGAGTTTTTGTAGCTCTACCTATACTTTTATGATTTTTATGGGCTTGTTTGATACTAGAAACACTTATACCTGTCATGATTGTTTCCATATTAGCATGTTAGCATATTGGATATTAATAAATAAATTCTTAGTACCTACCCTAGCCTATTTTTAATGCCTTGGATCCGCAACGGTTAAATTGACTAAAACGTTCTACCATCCGCTTTCCTGACCTAAAGCGTAGATATTAACTAGCAGTTAACTCGCTAACGACCTGTTCTCGGTTATCTCCAAGATTGATAGGCCTCAGTTAAGATGATACGTGAGAATCTCGATTCGTTTTTAAAACAAACACGCTTAGAATCAATATACGAAAAGTCAATTAGCCTAAATTTTAGGAATGTGCGGAGAATGCTGCTTATTGGTTTGGAATGGTTACCTACACAATGAATTATTTATAGAATTGAGATATTACATACCAGTCCTTAGTATTTATTGAATAGTTAAGATATTTTTACACGTTACGAAACCTTATCCAGCTCTTATCGAAGCACGTCGGGTAGGTAGGTATGATTCATTCATAGTACTTATTTGGCACAAAACTACGAACAAGGTCCAAATAATAGCAAGATTAAGACTATCGGCTTCTATGATAATTGATAAAAGCACCGATGTCACTGTGACGTAGAGTTGTGTGAAAAGGGACTCGACGTTAGGGTATAGGGAAGTAGTAACTGAAACCTATTTCTGTCACGGTGCAGTTCCAGTGGTAAGGACATAATTCCCGTAGGAATCATAACGTTTAACTGAACATCTCTGCGGCTCGAACCCACTTAAACATTTTAAGAGCATGTTTAGGTAAGTAGCCGTGAAAAGTGACCTCTTTGAATCTGACTGAAATAGTACCAATCACTTCCTAGTTCAAGGGAGCCATAAACTGACAAATAGCTCCTTTTACGACCCGAAGTGAATAGCGTTTTACATCCTTAATACTAAAGGTGTAGCGAAATTTTTGGTGTCTGTCTCTTACATAAGTTATTTGCAAATTGATGAAGTAAAATTAAAAAAATACTCCTAATTTACTTAGGTTTTTATGACAGACAGTAACAAATAGAATTCGGTTGAACTTAGATACATGTTCGGCTCTTTTACGGATATCTTCATGGGTTCATTCATATACAACCTTGATAATTGTATTTACGTTTTTTCCCGATAAGGCGTTCTTGAAATATAAGATCGTATGATACGCACGAGTCAAACTGCATGTAAGAACTAGTGTAAAGGGTATCAGAGAAAGGGTCACAGTCTATTTGCCACTCATGATAAGACCGTAAAATACGGCATTGCACCTTATGTGCACTATAGGTACTGAGTTCTTATTATTGTCAACTTGACATGTTTTCGTTGACACTGATTGATATTATTATATTAACACGAGGAGTTTAATTGATAATAATTTGGAACAATCATCAGCTTTCCTTACTTCTGGAAATAATACTTACTGTTACACAGCTTAGGTCTGTATATGTTATGCAAGTTACTTAGGTTCTGAGCTAGTCTGTGCCGGGTTGAATTGAATGGTATAAAAAACTTTAGCAACTCTTATATAATTCTTATTCCACTGAAGACCCTAAGACAAATGTGAGGTCATCTCACAGATATTCTCATTCGATATTAGGGAATTAACACACAATAACTGTCTCAAGGTTGACAGAAAATAGCATATTTTCTTTTATTGTGTTCCAACTGTTTTGTTTCCCATCGGAATGTGTTAGGTGTGTAATAATTTAAATTAATCCAACTCACATTTGATAAATCGGTAAGTAATAAAACTAAAAGGTTATTATGACCAAGGAATTTAGTAGACGCCGTTTTATGTTGTACAAATAAAACCTTAACGACATTTGTGAGTCGTTTTGTGTCACCTCTAATTAGTGTTGTAAGCCATCGACAGCGGAGCTAGTGAGCAGCATTTTAGTGAGCGCCGAAAAAGTGGTAGAATGTTTATCTTAAACTTGCTCGCTAAAAGATTCATACACTGACGGGTTTTACTTAACCAGATTGAAAATAGTTCTAAAGTCAAATGAAAGTTGGCGTAAACGATGGCAATAAAACGAAAACGGTCTAGTTAACTGAATAATTTGGTAAATGTTCCGATGCACGTGCTGAATGTAGAACGGAATATATCCAGTAGATGGGCAGATACTTGGTGAGAGAGTGCCGTTTGATCGGTTTCTTGTTATAACCATGCATAATTTTACAACGTATCCAGATATTTCGTGAAAAAACCAATCTTTAGCTTGTGTTCTAACTGAGCTGTTAGAAGTAAAATATTACGTGCTCGCTGGCAAGATCTTAAAAAATGAGGCAGTAAAAATTTACGTGCCTCGGATACCGAATTCTTAAGAATGTTGAAGTTACTTCCCTATGTTTGCAAAGGTCCGAACTTTTTAATTTTACTTGTTAAGTTAATTCGTATAACTATTTTATTAATGTAGAAATGTTACTGCAGTACTTTTTAAACATAATCTTGTAAATAAACATTTCTGAAATAGAATATTGTAGCTTGAAGCGACTATTTATGTTATCATGCTCATCATAATGTTTTGATTGAGATATTAAGATTGTTTGATTAAACTTTGACTGCTTTTATGACGAAGCCGTTATGTAAGCCCTATTCCAACCATTTCATTGCTGTCATCATCATCATCAGTCTTTTGGTACAATTTAGGAAACAGCTAAAACTTCAGCAGCAGACGTTCAAAATACTATAACATCCGACTTAGTCGTAACTTTAGGTCCATAGGGTATGGAGAGGAGACCCTCCGTGCTTTCGAAATTTTATTAAAGCTTCTGGTCGTCGAAGCAGTTTATTATCATCTGTCTCCCAGCTTTGTCCCCTCTTGAGCGATAGTTGTAGTAAAAAAAGTTCTATCTGTTCCCCCCATTTTTAGAGGTGGGACGGATGAAACTTTTATGAATTGAATAGGTAGTAATGTTCCCCTGTTAGTGACGGGGGACAGATCAAACTGAGCCGCAGGAGTATGCTTGAATCACATGTGCGTCGTGGGCAATGAAGTATTAGCACACACTACTAAATAGGTACTATATATAATGTACCTTACCAATTTATGTACGAAAATTTAAAGAATTAAAATAATGAATAAGAATAGGAGAAGATGACACAGTAACGAAACCAATAGGTAGTCAAAGTTTCAGCGCGATTAGTGTAGCAATCAGTCGCGCTATTTAGAACCGTTTATAAATAGGCCGCTAGCCGTGACTTGCTCCTCATCTATGTCATTGCACATTGTTTTATGTACAATACAATACAAAAACACACAAACCGGAACAAATGAAGTCTTTTTAAGATCACACATACAATTTGTAGAGATAATGAGCAATAATATAGCATCTAATCGGATGTTACTCGTATCTACAGGCGCTTTCTCAAACACGGAGTGGAACAAAAGCGCTTGCCCGTAGAGTGCATATTTTGCTGTAGAAAAATGCATTATTCCTATGAACAGTGACGTCATCGATCAGTAACTTATACCCAGATAAGTATTAAGCCCATTTGTAGTGATACAAAAATATTTTATAACTAGGATATTTGGGTAAAACGAAGATAAAGAAAAGAAGTACCTACTTAAACTTAACAAATGTAATAATATCAAACCAAAACAAATGCAGCTGCAAGACTTGGAACCTGTCAGAGGGGTACAAACGCCACAGTAATATGATTTTGATCACTGATTTGATAAACCGGTCAAAAACTATGTATTGCAACGTTCAGCTTGTTATTGTCGAAGCTACATCACTAGAAACTTCTTCTTGGCAGGTGTTACTTTTGGGAATAAAATCGGTGCTCCTAAAATTGGTGCTCTAATGGGAATACTTCCATCAAATCATAATTTGTTACAAATTAATAATCAAATTCTATCAACAAAAAAATTCAAACAAATGGTCAAGTAAATCCTTTTTCAAAATATCAGATTATCTAGCTAGACGATAAAAAAGCTTTGGAGGAGAGTTTTGCTTCAACTCGAAAACTATCAACCTAGCAAGGTAAAGGTTTCTTGTTCGCTTCTTTACTCTAGGTACATTAAAAAAATTAAAGTGAACAAAAAATTAGAGTGATCATCTACTTTTTTATGTAATAATTTTTTGTGAAGTGTCCAGGAATCCTGTAAAGTCTAAAGGAAATAAACTTTGATGTTTGATGTCTCTAAAACTAGAGAAAAGGATTGACCATTGATCTGTTTGATTTTTATAGTCTGTCTAATATGCTGTAGGTAGGTACTCAACTACCTAAGTCATGTGTTTTATCATCAAATAGTACCGACGGAACTAACGTTGAAATTTATTTGATTAGAGATTTCCAATTTGACATGTCAAAAGAGACACATTGTCCCTTCAGTTCGGAGCATGTCCGGACAGCAATCTGTCCTTACCGTTGAGATCACCATTGAAATCAATGTACTGGTGCCGTTAGGACTTGCTGGTGGAATTTATGAAAATAGATATATATCTGACGACTTCAAAGGCGCAGCGGGCGGAGGTCTGCCTGCTACTCAGGAGGTTGCATGTTCGATTCCCGCCTCCGGACAAATGTTTGTAAGATCTGCAGATGTTTGTAAGTAATGAGAAAATTCTTGTTGATCCCAGAAGCACCTTCCTGTGGATGTCCACGATCAGGTCACTATTTTCCGTCGCACATGCAGAGAAACGCAGCGTCGTTATTCAATTGTTATGTAAGGCCGACCTAAAACCGAAACGGTACCGGGCGGGGAGCCGACTATTAAATTATGTCTCTTGTTTATAGGTTAGTATATCTATTTAACGATGACCTTTTCAAGGTAGATCTATTCTTTCAGCAAAGAGTTCTAACTTTTGAGCTAGATAATTAGTCACTTTTTAACCTAGATCCTAGACAATCACTCATTTTAAAACCCGTGAGGTGTTTAAGGCATCGTAAAAATTATTCTGCAAATTTTCTGGCAAAGTCCTGACTTAGTATTCCTACCACAAGCTTGTTTTTCTAAGCAGCCTTTTTAAATAACATACCTACAAATCTGCAGTTCAATAAAAATACCCGTGTAAATGTGTAATAGTGGTGTAGCGCTGTGGCCGTTGCGTCTACAACAATACTAGGATAAGAAATAATCAGGCTTGGCCTTATCTGCAAATCATACCGAGTTACTTTAATATCGAAGTAGTTTTAGAGTTT
Source organism: Eupithecia exiguata (assembly GCA_947086465.1). Classification (NCBI taxonomy): domain Eukaryota; kingdom Metazoa; phylum Arthropoda; class Insecta; order Lepidoptera; family Geometridae; genus Eupithecia; species Eupithecia exiguata. Next base: position 6,681,060 of record OX352246.1, read on the forward strand.
GCGTGTACAGTATAAGAATATGGATTGTAATTGTTACTATTCGGGGACAACGGCGCTGATTAAACAGAGTAAGACTACTTAAGTATAATTTTATTTACAAATACAAATACAAAAATGCTTTATTGTACACCATAAAATAACATTACAAAGAGACATCACATAAGATAAGTACAATGGGCAGCCTTATCGCTAAGAAGCAGTAGTAGTAGTAGTAGTAGTGTATTTACAGTAAGACCTGAGCATAGTTGTTTGCTGTCGTGAATAAATAAAAATTAATTAAAATGAAATGGTCTTCGACAAAAATCACTGAAGGGGTCCATTTTCGAAAAGTGTTCTTAGTTGTGATAGCTACATAATAATAGGGACCTTGCCGCGGCCGTTTACCATGGTGCATGGCGGTTACGGTGAAAGAATCAACCATCCCACTCACGATATCCACGAGTGTCGTATGAGCTGATCACAGATTACATGACCACAGATTCTGTAATCTGTGCAGCCGACCAAGGGAACCTACCAGAGAGGAAGCGCAGTAGTTTTCTTCTGTGTGTTTCTATGACTCCCAATGCAATTACCAATCGGCCTGCCAAGGCATTTTAGTACATGATGGCAGTGAAGGCACGCAAATTTAGAGTGGACGAACTATATCTACGTTAACTACCACCTAGTTTACATCCTACATAAAATCGGGTTAGGGTGTGCCCTAAGTTGTACCCTGAGTGAGTTGTAACTTATACGAGAAAAACTCATCCGCGGATGAGTTGTCCACTTCACTTTTGGATTTGGGTACAACTCATCCGAATCAAAAACCGAGAGAATTTTGATTCGGATGAGTTGTAGGTAGTCAGTTAGCCAAGAGAAAATTGAGAAAAGTAAGAAAAGGTTGCAATGAAAATTACTCACACTCCCAGAATGTTGTTATCTCTGAAGATAAAATAATAAACAATAAAAAGTTGTTTAATCCCTGTCGGCACAATGATACATTGGCAGACAGACATCATTACAGTGTTTTTGTGAACGTATTAAGATATCATAACCTTAATGGCTTAATTCACACAAAAGGCGAAGAGCAAGAAATGAAAAGATCAAGCAGGTCACATTCTTGATAAATAAAAGCATTTTTCGTGTAAAAAACGTATTCATTTGTTCAAGACAAGAACGAAAAGGTACTAAGTATTGTAAATGCCTACTCGTTGCAAAAGTTTATTTCTATTTACAAAGAAAATAACAATCACATAATAAAAACAAATTAAAACTGGTATTTATAATTGAAACAATTAAACCAACTGCAGACTATGGCAAACAATCTACAGGTAGCTCAACTGATCCATATCAATACCAGTCGGAAGCGTCCCAAAGACGCCGGCTGCATTTCCCCGCTGTATGGCAATGCTGATGCGCTGCGCCAGATACTCACCAGCTCTCGGGTCACGCGTCGCTTCGACCAGACGCTCAGAGAATTTTTTATAAAACTGATATACTTACTCAAAGGAATGTAAATGGCATAATTGTTACTGTCTCACACATCTACTTAGATAAATATAAATAATAATAAATTTACATTATTTATATTCCGTTCTCTACTCAACAAAGTAACACAGCTTGGTAACAAATAAAAAATGTAATACCTACCTAAAACGTCCATTTACTCATTCATTCCAATTAATATTATCGGAAAGCAATAAATCTCCGAGTCCATTAAATAATACTTTAATCGTTTATTTATTTAAATTAATTGATTAAAGATTCTGCTGCATTTAAGCGAATATCCCTTTGCTTGGATATTCACTATCGCTAAAATTTCATTGTCAATATTACCTACCTAGGTATGTAAAGGAGAAAATTAATACAACCCAACCTAACAACATATTTACTTTTGAGGGTTGACCCTTGGGAGACTCGCAATTTTCAAGATCTAACTAAACTCTAGTTTTTCCGACTTGGCCAACGAATAAGCGTTGCCATCAATGCAGCCAGGCACTTACTCACTCGCAGCAGTACAGTATCAAATGAACGCTTTCACTGCCCAGCCCCCCCACCACAGCCTGCCACACCACCAAGGGGTGGTGTGACTCGCATCGGGACGCCCCGCGCCACCGTCCATCCGTCACCCAGCGGTGATGCCAATGCACACGTATGTCCGGGGCCATGGAAGTGTAGAATGAACAATACCGTACTAACTTACCGAGCAAGTCAACAAATGTTTTTGACAGAAAATCAGTACCGAAACGAAAACGCACCGAACCAGTCAAGTAAATAAGTACCTAAATACTAAATGGTTTTATGAACTCATTATGGAGTTAGTTCCGTAGCGAGCACATCACCCAGGCAGTACGTAGGTACAAGGTTGTATTAATGTTAGGCTGTATGTATTTTTTTATTATCAGATGTTTGTGATTTTCTACTTCGTTCTTTCAAAGACTTCGGTCGAGGACAGACGCCATCAATTGCGAATTAAAAGCTGATTACAAGATTTGCCAGTCACCCATCTACAATTGTTTTTTATCTTGAGCGAAGTCGGTGAAAATAGAACATTTTTTGCCACCGTGTAGGCTTCAATCAAGGTTCATTCACGTTTAGAGGAAGCTAAGCCTTCATTAGCTTTTGAGGTTTCACAAAAAGCTCTTTTTTGAACATCCTGGTTTTTTACTTTGCTTCATCATCGGTTTCAACCATGTCAAGTTTCTACCTTGGTTCCTGTTCGGCATCGCTGTTCCTCCTTCTACGTAATTTCGGCAGTTGGCACTGAGATAATATCTACCAGTATCAGAATTGTATCATGTCCTAATTTCTGGAAAAACGTCGTCAATTATAATAGTAAATAAATAGGTACATTATTAAACGCTGAAATGAAATGGAAACAATGACACTAATATTATAAATGTGAAAGTTTGTATGTAAAAGATTCGGAATCGAGGCAATCGAGCGATAATTGATTGTCTTATCGCTTAAAAGCGATTTCTACCAGAAAAATATCTATGATTCTCAAAGTAGTAACTCTAAGGCAACTTAAACTTGTAGCCTTGTATGAAAACCACGGCCGGAAGATCATTCTACTAACTAAGAAGGTATTTATTTGTTGGCAGAAATTCCTGTTGAACGGTACGCGAACAAAATTACCGTAGTACGGTATTGTTGCAATTAAAGTTAGCCTCTTAATCTATCATAGAGGCGCAATTTCTGGCAATTTATAATGTCAACGCCAAAACTACCTACTGTACGGATCCGGCGGTTTTGCAAGCACAAACTTCAGGATCTGGAATAACATAGGCATCGGATAAACGCATAAGAAATCGCGAGCTGATGCCAGTTAATTTCTACTTAATGATCTAGAGTTCTGTTTACCAAAGGTGTGAATCGTGTGCTCGTAAGTTACGTAGACAATATTTACGATAACCCCTTGCGGTTACAGACACAAGACAATAAATAAGGTGTAGCCCTGTGCCTGTGCTGCCCCACTAGTCCCACTACACGCTACTGTGTCTTTCTTACCCACTTAGTTGTGTTGCTCTACTTTTGAGAGGCGAGTAGTGCTTTTTCGTACCACATGTTCAGACTAACCTTTCTGCGGAGCTAAATACCTACACTGTGTTTAGACGACAATATTGTCGAGAGGAATCGAAAATATTTACCGAAATATTTAAGTCACAGATATTACAATACTAGTACCTAAGTAGGTACTATATTAGATTCGAAAAATACATATCCATTTGAAAAGTTTTAAACTTCACGTTCAATAATTACAGTTATCACTCAAGATGCGCAAATATGCAAGTCTCGAAAAAGCCTACTAATTTGCTCCCCTTGGAGTCGAGACCCTAGGTCCGTAGGCCACTGAGCTGCTTAGATAATTATAAAAATATACTGAGCAGCTGATTGAAGCGACGCGTGACCCGAGAGCTGGTGAGTATCTGGTGCAGCATCAGCATTGCCATACAGCGGGGCAATGCAGCCAGCGTCTTGGGGACGCTTCCGACTGGTATTGATATGGACCTGTAGATTTTGTGCAACAGTCTGCAGTTAGTTCAATTGCAATACTTACTAGTTCTAATTTGTTTCTATTATTTGATTGTAATTTTCTTTGTTAATTAATAATCACGGTATTTTTCTCCTTTATTCCTAGTCTTGTTCAGCGCGTTTTAGTTCCCATTCCCCTCTTCTACGGATCATCATCGGCCTATGCTAGCCCACCGCTGCGATCTGTGAAAGACTGCAGTGCATCTTCCTGCACTGCAGTCTTTCACAGATCGTCATCCTAACTGGCTGGGTTCTTATAGGTTTAAGTATTTTTTTGTCATTTATTCTCAATAGTAAAAAACATACACGAGTGTTCACATAAAAAAAGTGAATTGTTTGAATAGGTCATTGAGCATATGTGCTCGATGGAATAGGTACGAATAAATTATTGTCTTATTGGAATAAATTATTGTCTTTATTCATCGTGCTCTAAACATTTCTATTCATCAAGTCCTTGGCGTCATCAGCAATTGGTGACCTCATAAAATTCACCAACGACCACCGACTCATTGGCTATAAAACGATTTAAAACTACAATTAGTTTATTTGAAATAACAAATAATTTGAACTACGAAGATGAAAAAAAATATTGTTGTAACCTATGTAACATTTGTTCAAAAAAAACTGAAAGAACACTTTTCTTTGGAAAAGGTATATTTTAGGATCGAATCCAATCTATCTCAGTCTTGAATTCATTTATATTGATTTTCATTAGGGACGTGTTTTTTTCTTCTTAAATGACCTTTTACACTTTTGACAAATTTGACAACATCAGCCTCTTTCTAGACATATTATGTAGTCCTAATGTAAATACACTAGGACTACTGCATAGAATAAATATATCAGGACTAGGTCTCGATTTAGTCACATTAGCCTCATGAATTCTCACTAAAACGCTCAAACACCCAAATTCTTTAATTGATGAAGCAGTCTAGGATCATAAACATCTAATTGCAGTTGGTATTGTGTGTAACTCAACGGCCGTTCTCTCTCCATTTTACAAATTCGTTTAACAGTCTCAAATTAGTAGGAATTAAGTGTGTCTATAAAATATTCAAAATTCAATAACTTTATTTCTTTAGGCTTACAAAATAAGCACTTAGTATATTTAATATATTTTAGAAGCTTCGATAAAAGTAAAAAAAAGTTTTTTTACTTTTATCGAAGTTTAGAAGTAATTTATGGCGACCTACTCGGAAAAGGAAAGTCGAGGTTTCTGATTCGTTTTCGTGCAAAACAAACTCTTAAGTCGCTTGAATAAGATATGCGAGTAATCTTATTCATTTCAATTATTATTCCATCTACTGCAGATAGTATAGTACAATGCCTAGTCAAATAAGAAAAGGCATTTTATTGGAAGCCGCTAACAGATGTCAATTTGCTTGTAAGTTCTCAATGAAGCGGAGCGATGAGTTGATGTAGCGAGGGCGAGTGCGTGATCTAGACTCGAGAATAGTTCCGCAGATAGGCACGCGACACTATCGATACACATATCAATCGATAATATTATCAGTAACTACAGTGGGCAGGTATAAAGTTTTTTAGAAGGTCGGTACTCGTAAGAACGAGTTCGAAGTTTCGGATTCGTTTTCGTCCAAACGCTAATCTTATGCAAGCGACATCAGATTTGGTTTTGCAGGAAAACAATCAGAAACTTTTGATTTTCCTTTCCCGAGTAGATTCCTTTCCCCTGTAGTGTAAATTGACCGTTTTCGCGAGTGATCCCAATTAAATACTTAGTTAAGACTAAATAGTACCACTTCTTTTTGTTTTGACAACTGCATTTTTTACGGCTCTTTATCCGATATATTACATATCCTTTGGGTTTGATAGACGCTAAAATTGCACTTAACACAAAATGTAGACTTTGATTACATTGTAGAAGATTTATTAAGGAAAGTGCTTATACGATGTCTTTCAAATGATGGGTCATAGACCAAACTAGATTGATAATCATCGACATCATCCCATCCCCAGTACGCAGCGTGCGCGCGCGCAAAATATCGCGTCTAAATCTGTACCCAGCAGACCGGAGTTATGCATTGTCACTACCGCTTCTGGTTTTTGGACTAACGATCGACATTTTATTTTTGTGCTAACCTGTTTTCGAAAACTATTGTTATACGAGCTTTGAGTGATGGCATCAATGAATACTCCACTCAGGAGTCTGTGGTAAGGAGACGGCTTTTTAAATGGGTGACAGTTAAGACATCTGTTCAATGTAGGTGAGTGTGCTATAAGTGAATATCTTTATTAACAAAGAAAATTACAATCAAATAATAGGAACAAATTAGAACTAGTATTTACAATTGAAACAATTGAGCTAACTGCAGACTGTTGCACATAATGTACAGATAGCTCAGCAGATATAATCAACAACATCAATACCAGTTGGAAGCGTCCCCAAGACGCTGGCTGCATTGCCCCGCTGTATGGCAATGCTGATGCGCTGCGCCAAATAGGTACCTAGTCAAAGTTTTGGATTATGCCACTTTTTTGTTAATTTGCGAATCTATTGATCTGATAACGAGTTTTTATTCATAATAATTATTATACTGATAGTGGTGATTTATTGAAGATTAGTATATATTTTTTTGGTGTTTCGTATAATCCCAAACGGTTTGATATGCATATGAACAACTAACAAGATACAATTAGCTGGTATTACATTTTGAATATCATTTATTTTGGAAAATGATTTTTCTCTTTTCGATATGAACCCACATTAGAATGGAGATGTCCAGGGGTTGAAGGCACGTGGATTCGTTATTCCAAGAGTTCAGGTCATCGCACTATCTGGTGGGTAGATCTGCGTCAGGGCTAGGAGAGGCCCTCCAAACTATTGAACTGGCAAAGGGCCTAATCACTCTAAGCTTTTCTAAGACAGGTGATGAGGTGATTGAACAGAAAAATGTTAATGTACGACGGCAAACTATGAGGTTAGACTCATGTCCTATTCCACCCAAACGGGAATGTGTGTTAGAATGTACATAAGTAGCTTATTATCAAAAGTCGTAGAACAAACGTTGTTGCTGATGATGCTAGAAACCAGGTCACCGAAGGTTGCTGGTCAATAAAAAATAACCCTGTACATGTATACGTTATTTTTACCCGACTACCGACAGGGGAGGGTTATATTATTATATATTATGAGGTTAGCACCCTATTTACGGGTTATTTTTAATTGACCAGTGACGAATGTGACGTTATTTTGACACCATGCTATTATACAATAGCATGGTGTCAAAATTACGTCGACGAATGTATTTGTAAGATGGAAATATACCTAGTTTCAGTTAGTGATGTTTGACCAGAATAGTGCTTTACTTCACAAATAGATAGATAGAGATGTAATAGAGAGATAATCTGCTGGCAGATGCTGGATGCGGCAAGCTGGAGACAGGGCGCTATGGCGCTCATTAGGGGAGGACTATGTCCAGCAGTGGACTGATATAGGCTGATGATGATGATGAGAGAAATAATAGATAGGGATAGAGAACTGCTAGATATAGTCTATAACATGGCGTAGTTCCCAGTCACATGAGCTCGACATCATGGGATGCTTTCAATGTGTCGAAACAAAACATATCACATAGCGTCGGACCGCAATGAACCGCCGCCGAGATAAATAGTAGAGGTTCGTAAACGCCTTACAATAAAGTAGGTACGTACGTGTAAATCTTTATTTTAGATCACAGATCTCATTTTCTGTTAAAATACTTGCCTGGCACGGTCGTGACGTCATTAGCCCTCTCGAAAACCACCACGGTCACCATAAACAGCACACTTTAGCTCACTGTTGGACGTAAGGCTCTTGAATCTGGTTTTCAGCTTTTCTCATTTGAGTGCAGACTTTTAAACACTCCATATTTAACTTTCTATCATAAAAACGATTTTGTCGGCTGTCTCTCTTGGATACGCAAGCTAAGACTAGATTTCAAACGCAAGTTTGGATTCAGGTTAACAACGAAATATGGCTTGATTTTGTTCCTATCTTGCACACCCCAACCGACATTCGCTGGACACAATTTTGAAGAGAAATGAAAATTTTTGAAGAGAAACGGTTGATTCATATTTTGGTGCTCACAAGCTCCATAACAATTAAAATCTCAATATAAATTGTTTATTGAGATTTCTATTTGTAAATTTTTTGCAACAGTCTGCAGTTAGCTCAATTGTTTCAATTGTAAATACTAGTTTTAATTTAATTCTATTATTTGATTGTAATTTTCTTTGTTAGTAAAAATTTGGAGTAAGGTAAAGTTATGAAGTAAAAGTCAAGTAATTTTTTTTTATATTTCGTCAACACACAAACACGTAGGAGCAAACAAATCAAAGACAAATCAGTAACAATATAAAAATATATAAAAGGGGCATCACTTAGTATAATCATAGAAGCGATACATATCATTCCTGCGCTATAACACCTATATTTTAAGATTCAACTAGGAACTGAGATCGGAACTATTTTCAATAGTATACCCAGACTGTCATATGCTATTGGCATATGACAGTCTGGGTATACTATTGAAAATAGTCCTTTCTATATTTTCAGTTGATGGTTTGTAGAAATTTAAAACAAGAACATAGGAAGTGGCCATCCGTCCATACTTCAAAGGAAAAACGACACCTTTGCCAAACCGTCGTCGCTCGCTAAAAAGACGTCGTAGTGGCACATATACCACCTATACCTACTCTATCTACTAATTGCCGTTTCTTTGCATCGATTGGAGAATATTTTTGTGGAAAGCGTCACGGGTTCGTTGACTTGTTTATCTACCTTTGGAAAATTGGAAATCTCACGTGGGTTTCATTGTTTTGACAGTTGTATTTATTTTCTGAGTAGATACATAAGCTTTATACAATTCTTGTGATGACATATTCATGTCCCTTTCTGATCACGAGTCTGGATGCAACAGTATCGTGTGATCAGTAGGTACCTACTTTACTTATTATATCATACATGTGATTCGATCATATTTATGTAATCAAATGAGGTGAGGAATCATTTCAGTGCTATTCTGTCAGACAAATTAAGACTTCGTTGTAAGAAATCGTATGTAATGAAACCTCGCACCGATGTTATATAACTTTTATTTTACAGTATTGATTGTTTTTGTGTGAGTTGTAAATAAATTATTCTTATTATTATGTCGCGTAGGTAGACGTAGGAATAGTTAGAACTCATTTGTATGTACCAACTCATTTTGTTTCTCTTACGGCGGGTTTTGATTGGATAGATGTGCGTTTAGCAGAGATTTATTATAAGCTAACTAGGTAGTCTTTTGTCTAGGTTAGGCGAAAGACCTAAGCTTCACGATATTAACCCAAAAGCTTTTACTAAGAAAGTCTCTCACTGAGTAATTGGTAGGTACCATTAATATACTCTGCGGTGCTATGTGCTAGAAGCTCTCTGCTTTTAAGATAAACGTCTCACATAAATTCACGAGCTCGGGCTATCGGAGCAACGGTATTTACTACATTTCTATTTCTACCAGCAACAGCTTGCTAGGTGTGATAAAACAGGTGTTGCCTCTTAACTATTCGATATATTGACTTTCACTTTCATATTAAATCTTCAGTTATCAGGAGCAATGTGTGTGTGGTCTGCAAATATTTGTTGCGGAAGTAGGTGTTTTTTCTATATTTTCATTTCTGTTCGCATAGCACAAAGCTTATACTTTTAAATCTCCGTCTTCTCTCCAATGCTTCACTATATCTATTAGTATTCGTACATATAGTATATGCATTTATCTGTACATATAATAATGTAAGATCTTCCACTCGGTCCGCTATGGTCTGACGACATGTAGCGGTAGCAGTGAGTCGATGGATAGAGGTGGCTCAGGTCCACTATTTTTGGCGTCGTCATTTGGGGGAGGCCTTTGTCCAGCTGAGGACGTGTATGCGCCAATATGATGATAATAACATAATAATAACTGGCATACTTAGCACAAACTTGCATTTTGAGACTAGGATATAGTGCTGCGTGATATATCATTTTATTGTCCAACTTGAAATATGACAAAATTCTTATTGTTTTTTATAAAAATATGCCTGCAGTGCTAATAAGGCTCTTTATATTGGTATAATGTACGATGACTTCACAAGATGAAACGTGATATAAATGACTTAGCTTAAGATCTTAATATCTATGAAAACCAATATAATCATAATCCTATAAATATTAATATGTGACCTTGAAACTTTTAGCCAAACTAAAGTCCAATAAAAAATGAGATAAACGTATTATAACAGTGTCATTCACCTATTTAATTCAATGAGTTACTGTTGATATCAATGTCAGTGTTATGTAATAAATAATATCGTTGTAATGCATTATGTACCTAACAGCATTGTAAAGTAATGGTTTTGTGAGAGTGAAGAATATGGTTTTCCTGAGAGTGAATCTCTCTTAATAGTAGTAGGGCTTCTAGTATTAGGGGTTATCCAGGGGTTCTAACCATCTGCATTCATCTGCCACATTATTGCTACTTATGATTTGTCATAGCAATAATTTGAATGTTATAGGCAGCCGACAGTGCTTGGTCAACTTGTAGGTGTCTTTGGCGAGCTCCATTTGTACACAGCGACAGTCATCGGAACTAACAATCCGAAACTTCCTTGAAAGTGGCGCAAAAACTCAGCCGATTGAGTCGACTCGTCGACGTCAAGACTGACTCGTTTAAAAACTCAACCGATTGAATCGACTCGTCGACGTCAAGATTGATTCGTTTGTGTAATTTGCCGTGAATCGTAAAATTAAACAGTAGCGCGATGACAATAGGTGATGGATGTCGGTCAATGCTTCCTGTTGGCTTAACCGAACTGTTTGATTTGGTATGCTTTCAAAATTAACTGAATTTTCTTTAATCGTAATGGTTTCATTTATTTTAACTTGTTTGAAAAGTGAATTAAGAACAAATCCACCGGTGTGTTTGGTTTATTTTTTAGTTTAGATAAGCGTTGAGCTGTAAACACTGGGAAGTGAGAAGCACGGTAAAATTAGTACGGCACAAGGAAAAGGAGGCCTAAATTTAATGAAAAAAAATTGTTAATTGCGCAGCATTATTTATCTACGTCTGAAATTGGGTGTTTTTCTTACTTTTTACCACCTGTGATAACACTAGTTGTATTTCGTCCATAATAATCTTAAACCGGTCTCAAGCTTTTAATCCTAAATTTTATAACACAGAAGTCTTAAATAAATGCCACACAACACATCTCAGTAAGATAAAAATCTCTACCATGTGTTTAAAAAAACATTAACTTTATTCTTCGAATTCTGGCTGGTAAAAAGCAAAAAAATCTGCAACGTATTTAGCATGAAAGTAAAACGGGTTGAGTGGGTGTGCTGTGCATACCGATTGATCAGTATATTTGACACGCGTTCATAACTCCTGAATGAAACTGGTTAGAGATTTCATCGCCCATTCTATGCAAATAAAAAATAATTTAATCCAATCTGCTTACATCATGAAATTAGTACTAAAAGGTTAAGATTGTTTTAAAAGGGTTATCTACATGATATCTCTGGAAAGATTATTGGTCCGACCTTGAAAATTCTTTAAATTTTACGTTATTCCTGAGTGCGAGTTTTATTATCATGTAAAAAGCCGCTGGCACACGCTAGTTCAATGATATACCGTATAGATGATGGCCTATAAATAAACCGATTGCCTGACCGTTATTGGTTTTGCAAGAAAGATTGTTGTCGTTGTTCATGTACTCTTTCTTTAAAAACCTCAATTACCGAGCATTCAATGATTTCTTTTTTGATTTTATTTTGCTACTTTCTGTTTATCAGCGATGTAATCAGAAAGCCTGGGCTTTACTGTTCTGTATAATTTGATGATAGGGTCCAGTGGAAGAACACATTCTATGAATAATTTTGAGTCTATGAATAGTTCTAACGGCTCGAAGTATGTTCTATTAAATTATACGAAGCGTGACGCCGACGCCTATCAAAGCCATTTCATTCGCATGAAAATAGACTCACTGTCATTATAACTCAAGATGTCTGCCGGATAGAGTATTTTGTGTGCAAATTCTCTTTGTAATTATTATTTATGGATCCTTATTTTCTCACCAATTATCTTACAGCTGGAAAAGACAAAGCTGGTTTAGTCGTAAAATGTTGACATTAGTTAACACCGCTACTTGAGTTATAAGATTCAAACGAACCACAAACCCAATCATATTTCATCAACAAAACTGCAATGAATGAGGCATGTTCATTAACGCCGGATCAGTTACCTTACCTCGTCTACAATCACAGTCTATTATTAACACAAAACCATTACTTGTTCCAGATCAAATCCGCGAAACGGATAGTCTGCGGCCAAGAAACCGACATGACATGATGCAATGTGTTCAGAGTTGAAAGTTTGAGTGCGGTTACGTCGGGGTTTCGCACCTCGTTGGGTGCCAGTACCACGTTGGGCGCCAAGTTGTTAATTTTGGCGACGTAGTTTTTCCGAGGGGGTATGGTAGGAGGTGTTGTGTGACGGCGGAGGGGGGGCTGCCATGGGCGCGGCGCGCCATGCGCTCGCGCACGCGCCCGCTGCGGCTGCTCCTGGCGGCCCTGGCCCTGGCCTCGTGCGCCGCCGCCCCCGCGCCCGAGCCGCGTGCGCAGCGCTCCGCCAACCTCAGCCACATCACAGGCACCTCAAGGACAATACAGATGTTCCTCAAGAACCGCTATCTGCAGCTGATGCCAGATGGCACCGTCAACGGCACCATCGACGACACCAGCGTTTACAGTGAGTACCTCTCCATAAGCAGATTACTTTAAATTATGACAGTAATGTCCTTAATGTTGTCCCAATTTCAAGGACGATTAGAATGAAAGTCTTAAGGTTGTAAATAATTGTTTGTGCTTTATGAAATCTTAAACTACCTACTGAAAGTTATGCCATTCACCTAAGTGGTGTAAGTTGTACCAATTTGCTTTGCGCTCAATGATCCATCCAAACATTTTCATGAGACATAAAGTCGTATTCAATCTCGTCAAGCCGAAACGATCTATTCAGTAATAACATACAATATATTAATTTTGATTACAGCCCATAATACTTAACCAAAATAGGTGATTATGAGCAAGATCAATAAGAAGCAGTAGGAAAGAAGCAGGGAGTAGGAGGTAAAGTTATAAACGTAGTACAGTTGGATTACTTTTTTCAGAAACAGTAAATAAATAATGTTTCCTTTCCAACTGCAATCTGCAACAAATAAAATTGTCACCTCGTGTACCTATTACTGACCTGATTGCTCGACGCCTATAAAGTCCCACTTCATTTATAAAGACATCAATCCCGAGAAAAAGGAACGTTCTGGCCCTGGACAGAAAACGTGTTAAGACATAATACAATTAAGTTTTTGCTGAAGTATGGTATAAATAACACGCTCAATGGCCGCGTATGTTAAGCACTATATTTATGCTAACTAGATCTAGAAAAAAGAAAGGTTATTATAGTACCTACTAGAGTGCCTTGTTGATTGGGTTCAGACGCGACTTTTAATGTCTATTCGCATTTTCATATTGTCTTCTCAGGTTTTCCAATAAAGTACTTACCTAATCGATGATAGGAGAAAAAAAAAATGTCACTGTGTCTGTTTCACGTAGATCATCCTATAAAATTCGGTATCTACTCAGACACTTACTTACTGTTAACGCATTCACTGCCCATCGTTAGTGGTGCGACCCGCAGGGACGCGCTGCCGCCGGCTTGCCTCAAGGACCTGCAGACATGTACGTTTTGGGCCATGAAAGTGTTAGAAGACTAAAAGGATGATGCGAATGAGTTTGCTACGTAAGGGTTATTTTAATGACTTCTTTGAAACGATCTTTAACTTTTCCAAGTTTCAAAATAACATTTCTCTATCTATTGGCAATTCGGACATCGATTTGCACTCAAGTTACTACTTTCTGAAGTCGCGCTTTTTAGTCGCGTTCTAGAAAACAATCTATGCTCTATTTCTGACAGTGACATAAATCATAGCTTGTCTACTTTTTTTAACAAAACGAAAGACACGATGATTATCATCGGCGAGACAATCGGATAGGTCGATAATAGCTAGCAGGCCGTAATAGTGCTCTTATTACACGGAATAATTACATATATGGCCAATTCAATAGTAAAGGACACTGTCCATTGTAGAGAAATTGAAAATTCCTATAGATAAGGCTCGTAAGGACCAATTGAGCTAGCGTAAAAAGGAGAGGCTTAGATACAGCAGTGCCAACAAGCTTTTATGATGATGATGATGAAATTTATAAAATCTCACCATGAATATCTGGATACTGTCAATCCTTAAACAAAGTCGATGTCGATGGTCTGACACTGATTAGTGAAAACCTTCACTCATAGGGTTCTTCACTATAGTATTTATGCGGAACCCTTGAAAAGTAAATACGATCTACGCGAGGACTAATTGTCATCTTCACCTTGGGGTGCAACTAGCCAGTTCTTGGGCTTGACCCGGGTTGAGACGGGTTGATAATCAAGATGACAACAATGATAACTATGTTCCATAATTTCTCATGCAATTGTTTTTTTTGTTAAAATTTATTGGTAGGTAATTTAATTGATAAAAACCTTTTTAAACAAAACTGATAAAAAGATCTAAAATATTACATATCGACCTTTCATTGTCGCAAATTCTCTGTTGTTCTAATGATGTGCACATCTATTTTGAAAGCATGGTTGTAGTGTAATCCTAGCATTGCTTCGATGGACGTAGTCCCTCAGTGGAATGACTCAATATAGACATTAGAATCGCCCAAAGCATTAGCCGAGGTGGTCCAGATTAGATCATAAAAGTATAATAACTACTTTATTGAACTGTTAAGTGAGATTTTGTTAAAGATAGTCTGTTCCTATAAACTGTTATGGCCTCGCTACTGAAAGCAGTTGTTTCTAACAATTGTGGTTTTGTTGTTATTGTATGCTCGCCTGGATAATATAAGGGCCGTTTCACCTGTAGAGCTGAGAGATACGATTTTCAACTAGACTACGAAGGAGGGTAATGTTTTTAAGGGTGTAATTTAGGAGAATAAATGCCTATAACTACTTGGATAGGTTCCATCGGCTGCCAACCATAACGATTGGGTCCGTCGGGATTCGGAAACAGACAAGCTTTTCTTTACGAGTATCAATGTCAAGAATTCTGCACTATCAGATTTCTTGATAATTTCTATAATTATCTTCATTTCGTGCCTGGTTCGCTCTCAGTGGATTGTAATTATAAACCTTTTTTTAGAGCTTCATCAATAGGTATCTAACATAAACGAAATAAGTTCAGGCATTTTATTTATGAGATTGAGAAAGAGAGCCCGTGCTTTTAACAATGAAAATAGGCAACGATTATTTTTTCCAATATAACTTTTATTAGTCTAAGTATTTTTCCGTTCGTTATACATTTTTTTGTATGTATAAAAAAATATCTTTCTACTTATTGTATTGTAATTATGTATATCAGTTATCTAGTACCCATAACAAAAGCTCTGCTTAGCTTATGGCTGTGTGAATTGTCCAGCATTATTTATTTATTTATATAATAAAATAATAATAATCATTTGTCATTTGTGGGTTTCTAGGTTCTCACATTAAAAATAGGTGAGTATTTTGAAAGATCGATCTACAAAATCGCTAAATTTAAACCATAGAGGTGTCTTCTTTAACAGTATTGGGTCAAAATGAAAAGGCAGTAGGCTAAAATAATACACCGGGTGGCTTTTTGAGATGGGATTGACTTTCCAAATCCGAAACCATGACGTTAGAGAAAAATCGTGAAAAGAGTCATAAGCTCAATTTATGAGAAAATAAAAACTTCCACTCCCCTCTCAAAAAGACATCCTGTACATATTATTATAGTCCGTATAGTAACACCAACCTCAGATTTAAGATTAGTTTTCATTTGTTTTTATCCTGTAACAATGTCGAAAGTGAGTTACTTAATTAATAACAAGAAATCTTCACACGAAAATACAAGGCAAGTATATCAGTTTCGTATCGAAAGTAAGTAGTTAGGTATATGGTAGGTATAGGCACTTCTACGCCCCAGTTGCAGTGTTTTGTTGATCGACGTGCCTCTGCGCATGTCCGACGAATTAATAACACCGTTCACAACAATTAGGACGGAGTTGTATCACTTGTATGAAAGTGTATGAGACGATTTGTTCGAGTGTCAATATCTATTTAGGTGAAGTGATCCAATCATGCCCAAGATTCGTAGGCGCCGGTGTAATATAAAGTTAAATGGTGTTATAGATTCAGATTCAGAGAATCATATTAGTCATTCATAACATTGGCATTGTTTTCGTACAAGAGATCTGGCTTTTTCTACAAAACAGAGTTCAACGCACACTGGAATCGGTTTTTAGGGTTTCGAGGTCGATTTCTATGCCCTTATGGTCTCGCTCTGTCCGTTCTTCCTTCATAAATATCTCAGCAACTTCTGCAGCTACTGACTTGAAATTTGAAATGATAATTTTGTGCGCCATTACTGATTGACAGAAAAATAAATTAAAAATGAAAATTTTCAGTACAATATCTGATGTCGAAATTTTAAAAGAGACCTTATTAGGTAATGGCGTATCAAATGAAAAAACAAACGCGTTAAAATTGTTTTTGAAATTTCTGTAGGTTTCAAAAGAAAATTTAGCTAGATAAGATAGATTGAAGTTAACAAAAAATAAAAGTCATCGCTATTATTTTTTGTTGTATGTTGAAAAATGACAAAAAATGTACCGCTACCCCAAAGTTTGCAGAGCGATCCATCTGAAAATTCTTTCGGTGTTCATGGAATAGCAAGGTCTAACCGTTAGTGAGAGTACTGTATAATTGAAAAATGTTCGAAACCCTCGGCGCGCGAGTTACACTCTCACTTGACGGATCTTGTTAGAATTTGATTTAACCCAGCACACGTCGTTGTATAGAAACCACGTTCACTTAGATATCCAGGCGTCTAAAATTTTATTGGTAGAAAATACCTCGGCATTAAGCCCACTCTTTTTACCTTAGTGCAATAAAGTTTTAAATAAATAAATAATGTACACCACAAATAAGATACAGCGTAATATTAATATAAAACACATCATCTATGCGCAGCCTTATCACTAACAAGCAATTTCTTCAAGACAACATTTGAAGGAATTTTGAAGAAGCAATTAATCCTTCGTTGCGTTCGGCTCGGATAGATATGCGCTCAGCTTTAAAGACAAAGTAATAGCTTTCTATAACTTTAAGTTGAA
Organism: Eupithecia exiguata; assembly: GCA_947086465.1. Taxonomy (NCBI): domain Eukaryota; kingdom Metazoa; phylum Arthropoda; class Insecta; order Lepidoptera; family Geometridae; genus Eupithecia; species Eupithecia exiguata. The sequence continues at coordinate 6,698,329 of OX352246.1, forward strand.
TGGTGGATAAAACATAAGATGTTTACAAATTGGAATCGAATTCCATTATCTCTAAAAAGTGTAAAATCGATTGGAATTTTAAATCCTGTTTCGAGAATTGCAAATGGCGGATAAAGCTCCAGTTTCCATCACGATTAGCAGATAATAAGCACAAAGTGGCTATAGCGGCTTAATAAGTGCCACTTCATACGTATACACGGCGCGGGCGGTCGGTACGACTAATTTAACTCCAGGGCTCTTATTCCACTAAATTAATCGGTTCACCTTAACAATGGTATCGTCTCAAAATGACACATATTGGCATTTCACCATTGATGAAAGAAACTACATACGACGCGTGCTATGGTTGAAATCAATAAATTAATTTCTCAGTGGAAATTGCACCGCACGCAATATCTAGAGTTTCTTTCATCTACGGACGATTCTTAGGCGATACCACTGTCATAGTAAAGGGATTGGTTAGGAGAATCGGACCCCTGGCCTGTTACACGATCTTTGAAACAGTAATTAATATCTATCTATGTAATGTACTGTATTATGTATATCAGTTATCTAGTATAACACAAGCTCTGCTTAGCTTGGGGCTAGATAATGCTTGTGTGAATTGTCCAGCATTATTATTATTAATTTGAAATATCCGAAGTGTCTAAGAGTCATGTGAGATCTAAAGGAAATATAGCACTTTGACTTTAACACTAAGTGGTAGCTAAAAGAGGTCTCGTAGAAAACTACGATGAGATAAAATTTAAATAGGTAGCTAGAAGAAAGAGTACGAGAGGTAGGGCTCCTTGTAGGGACGTCCGGGGAGGTACTACTATCATGCCATTTTGGCACCAAGCAGCAATTTCGTGTTTCGTTTTCAAAGATATGATGAGATTATTGTCATAAATGAGGCTTAATAGATATGCCTATCAGTGACGGGCGTGGAGTAGAGCGCTGTGGAGCATACTGATGCATTAGTACTGTCAGAGCCCATACCGTTCTTCACCTCCGTGTAGCACCGGCTAAGGCTGGGCAGTGATTAGTAAAGTAAGGACCTTGAATATTTTATTATTTAAGTAACCTTGAAATTCAACACATGGTAAATAATTAAGGAAGCATAAATTAATCAGGACACGGAAAATTACAATTGTGTCTGGGAAGACAATATTGCTACCACATGTCTGCGATCTGTCTAGGCGAGAAAAGAAAAAAAGGCTAGTTCAAGGTCGTTCAAATTCATTCATAGTATTATAAAACTTTACGCATGCGCACCTACTATTTAATGCATTTTGTGTACTTTCTGTACTATTTTGATTTTAAACGAGTTCCGACAAGGAGTACTAAGTTGATCTTCTTGATGTTATTTAGAAAATAATCGTAAATTATAGTCTTTGTTAAAGTTTACTTGTAAAAGTTTGGTTCCGGAGAGATTAAAATAAAAGAAAAGAAACTTAAAATAAAATATACAGGAATTTCAAAAAGTTTTCAAATGTGGTGTAAATCATCTAATTATTGTATTTCTGATCTACCTGTAGACAACACAAATGGCCCAAACAGTACTCTTGGTAACCAAATACCTACTATTAGCTCAGCTGAAACATTTCTCGTATTTATTCATGTCTAGACTCTAAATTCCAGTACAAAAGCAGTAGGCAAATAGAAAAAAAACACATAAATATGTGTATTGTTCTTCCCACACTTCTGATTTGTGATAGTGTTACAGCAATCGGCTGCCATCTGGACTGATGACGGATTTATAGACCCTAACCGAGTAAAGACGGCGTCTTTACCTACTGCGTATGGAGACAGAATTTTATGTTTATCTTATGCGCAGGATTCGCTGGCGTCATCACGTTACATGATTCATGATTGAGGAGTAATAAAATTATTTGCCGTACGTACTTAACTGCCATTTATTTTACAGTATTTTTACTGTTTAAAACTGAACTGGTTCTTGCCAGTTTTCGATGAGTCTCTATTAGGTTAGTTACTTACTTACTACCTACTATACTTACTTTGTAATATTTGACTAAACGTTATTGAATTCGATATTTTGTAGGTTTTTATGAATTTTGTAAAACATTTTTGTACTCGATAAAAATTTCAATCGCTGAAAATAAAAGAAGAAGAAGAATACAAAAAATACAAATCGTTTATTAGAACAAGTACATAGGTATAGGTTACAAGTTGAACATACAGAAGAAATACATTTATTTACAACAACAATACAATACAAGAATACAACAGTTAGAATTAAGTCACACTTAAAAGAATGTTTAATTTAACTTTAAAGACACTTAAAACACCTAATCAAAGAATGAAATAGCGTCGTTGTCGTCCTCGGTTGATAACGACAATAATCTGAGCCAGGACCTGATTAGCCGCGCACATAGGGAAAGACCAATTATTCCTACTCTTAGGACTCTACTACATGCTTATTTTTTATTATAGGTATGTTTATAATTTAAATCTCAAAGGATTATGTTTTTTGTAAAATATGTGTGTGGCTATGAATAAATTCTTTATTTTTTATTATTCGTCATCAAAACTTTTAAAATCTCTATCTAAAAAATCTCGTTAAAAAAATGTGAATAATGATTACAAAATACAAGAAACAAAATCATTAAGAAATAAAATAAGTTCCCAAAAATTTTCGATTTCGGTAGGATGATGAAAAATTTTGGGAACTTATTTTATTTCTTAAAGATGCCCAGAGTGCGAGGACTTACGCACTAATACAAAAACCTTCAAACAAAATCAGACACTGTTAAATGTTAAAAATAGCTCGAAGCTATTCACTAGACCTGTTGGAGTTATTTTGGACAACAATGCGAGTTTGTTTCGGAGTCGCATCTTTAGAACGGTATTCTGTAATCTCTTACAACATCGGAACGTTCTTCAACTTAATGAATTTGCCCAGCGCCGCTTCGTTTAACTTATGTTTAGCTGAGCTTATCAGCCAAGTTATTGATACCAACTTTACTTAAATTGTAGGCATGGTCGGAATTTGACCCGGCTTGATCGGGTAAAGCAGAATATACCTCATATAATAATATTAATGAAACCAGTATATAATGGAATAAGAATGTGATTGGGTTAACTAGAACCCTTTTTTGTGTTGAAAACTAGTTTCTTCCCGCGTCTACCAACCGTCCATGCATAAAAATTCAAAATTCAAAGCGCTTTATTTCCTTTAGACCTTACAGGACTCTTGGACACGTCACAAAACTCAGATAACATAAGTAAAACTAGGAAATAAAGTGATCAGTTTGATTTTTTGTCCACTTCAATCTACATACATTCAAATTCTCCATTTGAGAAATAGTTTATTAGAAAACCCGTAATATTTTAATTTTATTACAGAACGTATTGTAAGTACCTATGCTATGTTTATGAAGGAAAACGGTGAAATACCAAGTTATATTTCAAAATGTTAGGGCGATTTAAGCTCCTGTGGACATTTTACACCGTGTATAAAGAACTTAGGAGTTTACGTCACGTCACGTTAACTTATGAACCGTTAACGTAACCGGTTCGCGCGGGAAAATACTATTTAACGAGTACCTTGGTTTTGTCACCGAAAATAGTGCAACCTAATATTTTAAGACGCTAATGTAAAATATCGTGTTAATTTTTAATAGATTTGTAATTTAAGAAGTTTTTAACACACGTGGTGCATCTGAATTATGTACTTGTTTTATACAGTCCATAGCTTTTGTAGAAACATACAGTTGATTAAAAAGAAAGTAGTTCGATCACAGAAATAGAGGTTAATCTACATCTCAGAATTACTTACCTATATATAGCCTAGAATAATTTAACTAAGAATCAAGAATCAAAAACTATTTGTTAACATCAATACAATAACAGTACATTTAGAAAATGTCAAATTCATATAATTAAGCACTGGCACGGAAATAAAGTGGTATTTTTAATTTCTATCGCTTCGGTATCTAGACTTAAGTAAAGAAGCGACGGAGAAACCTTTAGCCTTTTAGTTGATATTTTTAGAGCAGACCAAGAATGGTGTACCTACGTGTGGAGAAACCTTTAGCCTTTTAGTTGATATTTTTAGAGCAGACCAAGAATGGTGTACCTACCTAAGTTTTAAACAGAAATAGAGGTTAATCTACATCTCAGAATTACTTACCTATATATAGCCTAGAATAATTTAACTAAGAATCAAGAATCAAAAACTATTTGTTAACATCAATACAATAACAGTACATTTAGAAAATGTCAAATTCATATAATTAAGCACTGGCACGGAAATAAAGTGGTATTTTTAATTTCTATCGCTTCGGTATCTAGACTTAAGTAAAGAAGCGACGGAGAAACCTTTAGCCTTTTAGTTGATATTTTTAGAGCAGACCAAGAATGGTGTACCTACGTGTGGAGAAACCTTTAGCCTTTTAGTTGATATTTTTAGAGCAGACCAAGAATGGTGTACCTACCTAAGTTTTAAACAACCTTACCTTACCTTAATACCTTAGTTTTAAATAAGAATAGTATAAATTTTTGATTAATAAAGAAATACAATACAATACAATATACCTACTAATACAATTTTTCAAAATTTTTGTTTTGTACTACCAAATACATGTATGTACGTAGGTACTGGTTGTTATACCGCTAGCATGAAAATGCAACAAAAAATCAAACAGCAATTTACCCTCCGGTAAAAACTGGTGTCAGATCAATCGGTGGTTTTAACGAATATTTACCAAAAAAGTATGAGATGATATGAGTTCTGTCCCTTTACGGAACAGCCGAAAAAGTGTTCAGAGCGATAAGTGACTTGCTGTACGCGGAACAAGCGGAGTTTGTTCCGAAACTTGATTACTGGTTGGATCACACATATCCACCGAAGAATTTTTTTCTTTGAACCATCATTGACGACCGATGTGGCGGGGCGGCGGCGGCGGGTGAAGTTCCTCATGCAACGCAGGAGGATGCGAATTCGATTCCCGTTGCCTTGGGACAAATGTTTGTACAATCTGCAAATATTTTGTTTCTGGTGTTCTGGGTATTGTCTATGTTTAGTAAGAATATCTATTGTGTAATGTATTTTATTAAGTATATCAGTCATCCAGTAGCCAAAACACAAGCTCTGCTTAAATCGGGGCTAGATGATGTTGTGTAGATTGTCCAGCTTTATTAATTTTTTATATTATCAGGTTTGAACCAGAATGTTTACAGAGTTTTTTTCATACAGAGCTGGCAACAACAATCTGTTTGTTAACTACAATGCCACAGACATAATACACAGATCATCTTTATTTTGTCAGGGGTCAAAATGTGCCTAATTCAATTAAAATAAATAGTACTAATTTCTACCAACCTTGACTTTTGAAAATCTGTGCATAACAAAATAGCAAACTATTGTGATGATAAATAAGGAAACTCCTAAAATGGAGGGGTCATAGCTATGACCCAACCCAGAACAACCAGGAGAGTTGGTGAAGGAACCGGGCCTTCGCGTCTCGAAGGGCTGTTCCCGTTGGCACTGCTTATCGGCATCTGAAACATTATCTTAGGTACGCCTTCATGTCTATTCAGTTATAATAACCCAGCAACATTCTCTTGACGTTGGCTTTTAATTATGATAAAACTAGGTACTGCCCGCGGTTTCGCACGTGCTTTTCAAGTAGCCTATGTCCGTCCCCAGGATACCATTTACCTCCTTGACAAATTTCATTAAGGTCCGTTCTGCCGTTTAGACGTGAAAACGTAACAGACAGACAGAGCTATTTTCGAGTTCATATTAGTTTACTTAGATGGTTATTTTACATATAAGAAAATCAGAGGCGATTTTCCAACTAAAGCCTACCGTACCTGGTTACGAGACTCCGGTTTCGTACGCGGCCGAAGGCCCTAAAGGTTGTAATAGGTTACTTAACTTAAACTTTAACATAACTATAAGTATTAAAATTTTAATCCTTTAGTTACGTATACTACGCCGTCAAAACTATTCTGGAGCGTTTCTCACAGCATCATGTAGTTCCAATGTAACTGACCTTGTGTTACGTGGTGAACCAGATGACATGAAAAAGGCACATTAAATTTATTTTCTGCTAAAATCCCATTTGCTAACACATTTTGACAACCGCCCGCCCCCAAGCAAGCAATGAATCCCGTGCAACAATGTATCTTGTCCGCAGATTTCACGAAAAACAATGTTGAAAAGAATGCAAGCCGGAGCCAAGTGCACAAATTACACTACCTACCATGTCTACCAACTCATCACACTTATATTAAATAAAATACGATTGTTTGGATGGATGTTTGTTACCTCTTCACGCCACAACTACTAAACGAGTTCAGATGAAATTTTGCATAGATGTAGCTCTTAGTCTGCAATTAAAAAACCGGCCGAGTGCGAGTCGGGCTCGCGCACGAAGGGTTCCGCACCATTATCTATAAAAATAGCAAAATAACCACATTGGTTGAATGGAAAATATTATTATATTATATTTATTTTATTCTGTTTTTTAGTATTTCTTGATATAGCGGCAACAGAAAAACATCATCTGTGAAAATTTCAACTGTCTTACTATCACGGTTTATGAGATACAGCCTGGTTACAGACGGACAGACGGACAGCGAAGTCTTAGTAATAGGGTCCCGTTTTACCCTTTGGGTACGGAACCTTAAAAAAGGCAGGTACTTTTTATCTCATAAAACAGTTCCCATGCCATAGAAATAACCTTTAACCGTTTTCATAGACACAAACCGTGCGAATCCACGGGCAGAAACTAGTATTAAAATGCGTTAGTTTGGATGGATGGATGGATGTTTGTTACTTCTTCACGCCAGTACTACTAAACGGATCGGGCTGATATTTTGCATATATGTAGTTCTTAGCCTGAAAACCAAACATAGGCTACTTTATTCCGTAATTCAGTTCCCATGGGATACAGAAAACATTAAAACGTTTCCATAGAAATAACACGTGCAAATCCGTGGACAGAAACTAGTACAATATATGCAAGTGAGATGCGCGGGCGCACTGACGACAGAGAGATTGATCGCATCACTTTTAATACAGCAATTTACACGTTATGTTTTAACAACTTCCTTCGTTGCTTTAATATTTATGATGTAAAGCGACGATTTTTGTTTAAATTACTTAATACAAAATATAGTAATTACATACGGTGAAGGTAAGAAATGACGTAAGGTTTAGATGCGAGATCACGAGAGAGGAGGTTGACTGTACCGAATTATGGTCTATGGTATACCCCCCATGTGGGCAAGAATGGGATAATGGTGATGATTAATAATGATAATCAATTCAAAGAATAAAAAGATTTCAGCCACACAGTAAGTACTGGTAAGTATAATAATTAAATAAAAAAATTGGCATTTTTACGCTTTCGGTGCGTATTTTGAAAAAGATTTGCCATTGAAATTTCCGTCATACATTTTTTTTTTGACTAAACACTTGGTCTGAAAGTTCCATAAAATAATTGAGTGAACAGGAAAAACCTCCTGCATTATGAAAACTTTTTATTGTAAGTATTGTAAGTAAATCTTTATTTTTTCTCATTATGATAACTTTTTATTGTAAGTATTGTAAGTAAATCTTTATTTATTCTCATTATGAAAACTTTTTATTGTAAGTAAATCCCTTCTAATTACTTATGACGCCTAGCTCCAGATCTTACCCGACTGCGAAGAAAAGGCGTAATGCTTTATAGGGTGCGTTCTAATTGGATCCGGTGGTCCGGCCCAACTGGTGTTAGTGTTACATATTTACCGTAAATGCAGGCAGTGAAGCAGTCACAACCGATTTAAGTCCCGATTTTTTACGCAAGTATTAAATTTCACAAAACATAAAGTTAATTTCTATCTCATTAAGCACTCATGTTTAAGATTTATTATAATTTGGCTTTGACATTGGAACCAGCCGTGTGGCCGATTTGGCCATAGACAAGTTAGTAGAAAGGTCAGATCGTATATTGTGCCTACCTAAAGCATATTTCACTACGCGACGTCACAATTAAATAAAACGGTTTTTTTGTAAGTTCAATAAAATAAAAGATGAGTAAAGTTTGTGACGAATGAATAAATCATTCAACCGAATACCCACATGTGGTAGTAAATAAATCAAAGTAATAAATCAAGCGATGCATTTTTTGTTTTACCAAAATAATTGCCAAACTCGTAAATATTGTAGCAGCTTGTTTGTACATTTAATTTATTTTCATTTTTGTGCCAAAGTTTTTTAATCTGCACTCTTTTATTCGCCGCTGAACAAATTGTTTTATAGCTATGTTTAAACCGCACTGAAATCAAATGGCACACAAAAACAAGTAGTTCTTGCCGTAGATTCGAGACTTGCCAGCAATTAAGCTTATAAGTTCATACAAAACTTTGCATAGAGTCCCAGGGCGAGCAGTCTCGACAAAGATAGCGATCGTATTGCGACTGACATCGGTCGCAAAGTCTTTCCGGTCATATTTTAACGATTTTTATTTTTTCCACACGAATCAAGATTCAAACATACAATAGTTGTTCACTTAGAAAAGTCGTAAAATTAAAATAAATCTACCATTGGAATTATCGATATTGTATCGTTAACAACCGCCATCTTTACGAAAAATCGTAAAGATGGCGAATGTGATTGCAAGCAAAAATTACAGCCCGATAAGTTTGTAGTGATTGGTCGTTAGTCTGTCACTATTTTCTTTTCTAACCTCCTTTATGCATAATAAAAAGTGAATTTTGATTTAAAAAAATATCATGGAAGTAACCACACTAGCCGTGCGGCGAATATAGAATTGTTTTCGACAAAGTCCTGCCGCTCGTTCCCTTGGGGCTAGATAATGCTGTGTGGATTGTCCAGCATTATTTAGTTATGATATCAAGCTCCCACAAGACAAGCGCTTAACTATTACTAATCCCATTTCTGCAGACATAAAGATTTATAACCCCACATTGTGCTCGTATGCAGAAGACATAGTAATAAATGCCTTAGTTGCGCGGTTCTGCATCACAAAGTGCTATATTGTTATGAATATTGCAAGCATTCAAAGTATATGTTATTGACGGTTCTGTGCCCTTCCGGATTCTATGACCATTAAGCCGCGCTAAAATGACAAAGTGACCTTATCGCTTTAACCTATTTACTGCCCAGCATCAATGCTGCTGCGTGCGATGGGATTCGAAGGAGAGCGCCGCAGCAGATGCAGCAGCGAGAATACGTCTATGTACGTCATGGACAATGAAAGCGTTAATACCCCTATCTTACTTAATGTTCTATTAGACCATTGCTTTCAACTGGGTTTGCTTCCAACTAATCTGTGTCACTCATTTCTATGGGGCTACTTGCATCCAGGGCTTGCGATATCTAAGTCAGCAATCTGGCATTTTTCCATATAATATCCCACAGTCATCATTTCTCCACCATCGGTACCCTCGGACGAATGGTAGGTACTCTTCGTCCCACCGTACGTTATTGTAGAATAATCATCATAGTCATATCAGCCCGCACACGTCCACTGCTGGACGTAGGCCTCCCCTTATGAAACCACAAATAGCGGTCCTGCCTGACTCCATCCGTCGACTCCCTGCAACCGCTACATTATCTTCAGTCCATCGAGTCTGAGAGCGATGGATAATCCCAATATTCCATGTCGCGTTGCATGATGATTGCCTAAAATAATAATCATCATCATCATCAGCAGCCTATATTAGTCCTCTGCTAGACAAAGACCTCTCCAATGAGCGCCGTAGCGCCTATAGGAAGCCCCCAAGAATCCTATGTAAAAACATCTATTCCAACTTTGGAATCCAATCGTATGCAAGTAAGTCCGTCTATAACAGGCGTAAACCAACGGTAAACAGTTATCGAAGTCGTCATCCGAGGACATTGGTATTAATTGAATACGCGTAATATTTTGTTTTGCGGCTGCTTATCTCAAATTACTTTGTATTTGGGTTGAATGCTCGACAAGTGGTATTTATTAGCGAATTGAGATTTATTGCCGCGACTGCCGTTTTCATGATCTATATCATCATTGGTGTGTGACTTTTGGTTGGTTACCGGTAACACAGGGGAATCTAACAGAAGCACCTTTTACTCCATTTGTGTAATTACGGGGTTCTTTTAAATGAATCCTCAAAAAAAAACCTAGTAAATGTATTTCGCAAAATTTTACTTTGAAACATCCTGACATTAGACTGGCTGCACCGATTTCCATTAAACATAGCTAGATCACTATCCATAAAGTCAACTGTCAAACCAAATCTTTGAAAAACGGTTCATCCGTTTAGTCCTTCAATATCACAGACGGATAAACAGATAGATTTTTTAAACTATAATGATGGATGCTGCGGCGGTGGCTGCGGCTGTTGCTGCCCGTGCATCACCATCCATACATGCTGTACAAAGATTTGCTGAATTCTGGAAACTGGTCTGGGCCCACCACGCAATGCGACGTCTCAAGTGCTGTTGGCCATTTTTGTTACCGTGTTGTCTTAGTCCTGTTAAATCACTTGTAAACAACCCTCTTTTTGCGTCGTCGGGGGGTAGGTAAAAGAAACGAATTAGGTACTGATGTAGTACGTTACGTATTACGTAACCTCCGGACGGGCGGCGCTCGCATTCGCTCGCAACGCAACTTCCTTCGAATGGCGTGGTGTCTGTCGCGTTTCGCGCGCGAATGGGACATGTGCATTCTTTCGCAAATTTTTCGATGATAATGTAGGATAACATATGTATATATATCTGGATTCTCCATGAAATTTCCTACAAGTTAGCATGTAAATGTTCTTGAATTGTTTAGAAAGAAGAATTGTTTGGAATGGTTCCCGCCACGCAAAACTATTGACATTATATAAGTATCCTAAGCTTTCTTGTGCCTATCAGCACATGAAGCTGGCATACGTCCAGGTCCACTGTTGAACGTACCTCCTCTAACAGAGCTGACCCCTACAACCTCACAAACTCACAAACCTTACCTCTTTGTAATATTATATTATGATCATTGTAGATAGTTTGCCTATCACTATAAATGAAGATATCGACAATCGATACGTGGTACTACGTAACGATTATTTATGTCGATCTATCGATTACTCTATTTGGTCCAACGAATTTCAATTAAAACGTTACGAGATTGATTGCTCGGTGTAATTGCCCACTTGTTACTTTGACCACATATAACTAATAATGTACCAGCTTTGACTATGTGTATCTGATTGCTAATTCAAAATCGGTCAATAAAAATTATTCCCAGGTTTTTTTACACGTTTGTATAAACAGTTACGATTGAAACAATCCATAGTAATATAAAAAATGCAAATGTAATTATGTCTGTCTCTCTGACCTTTTTGTGAGAAAAGAAAAAACAAATTTAACGCGCGGAAGCTAGTCACATCAAATGATTTACTGATCCACAGTTGTTTTCAAATTTATGATGAGATATTAAATGACTTGAGGACTTATTTAATTTAAAAAAAAAACATATTTTTTAAATAATGTGTTCTATCTGAACCTTTGTCTTTGACCCCTATTAGCACAGGTGCATCGACACGCGTAAACTGGTCCGCGTCAAAGAATATGAAACAGTGGGTGCGCGGTCTTCACTCACCATAAATGATGTACCGCCAAATTGTTGCACGACAAGCACACCCCTACTTCAAAATCTCGATTTGGAAACGACAATATTTGGTTCGACTAGTTTAATGGACAATATTTATTCGGGCGTTTAGCTTTAAAATGCAAAAGAGGCGAAAAAATTATCTGGTTGCGAAACTCAATTGTGAAGTCTTTTGTACATAATCTGTAAGTTAAGTGTGCAAAAAAGTATTTTATATCTATTTATCTATCTAAGCCATGGCCGAAAGCATATTCGAAAATAATAATTGCCAAATACTCAAAAACCAGCAGCAATATCACATCGTAAACGAGTTATACGAGACCATAAAAGTGACGAGTCTAAATCAATAAGTGTGTAAAACAAATTCAAACATTTCAAAGAGCAGAAAAAGAGTATATAAACGGTTGCAATGAGTCTGTTGATTGAGTAGTTAGCATGTCAATACTAAACAAGGCAGTGTAGTGGCACGCAGTAGGCAGATCTTGTTAGATATGGCTGTCACCTGGGTTCTTGAGCGTTAGAAGTGCACGTTAAAGCTTAAAGTACATTAATACAACGCTGCCACGCACGCAGCACAAATATGTGGATTCAAATATGGGCTTAAACTGTAATTGGTTTTACTAACCGTTTTAATTAAGTAAATAGATATGATATGGATCAGTTGAGCTATCTGTAGATTGTTTGCAACGGACTGCAGTAAGCTCAATTGTTTCAATTGTAAATACTAGTTCTAATTTGTTTTTATTTTTTGATTGTATTTTTTTTGTTGATAAACTTTGTGACGAATAGATAGACTCGCGGACCTGTCGTCTGGCTTCTGCTTCAGACGACAGGTCCGCGAGCTGTCTGTCATCTGATGCCGTCCATATGAAATGCGTCTTAACGTTACGAGTTAAAGCCCATATTTGAATTTATATTTTGAGTGAACCTTTGATCATCAAGCACAGAGCGGATGGCATGTGTCAAACCTTCCGCTTCGACATCTTTCCTGGGGGCCTACTTGGAAAACAAAAATCGAAGTTTCTGATTTGTTTACCCGCAAAATGAACTCTTATTTCAATTACACGAAAATGAATTGGAAACTTCGATTTTAGTTTTCCGATTAGGCCTCCAGCGCCGCCCCCGAGGAATTTTTATTTTATTTTATGCAACATATCTTCCTTATCAAAATATATCTATTACAAAGGTAGAAAAAAAACTGACGAAAAATAATACCCAACGGTTTTAAAAAATCCATTGTTTCACTTAATCATAAAATAAAACAGGTGGCGGCGCTAGTGTGAATCGGGCTAGCGTCTTATAGAAAATATCATAATTACAATTATTACCGAGCATAAACGTATTGAACGGAGGAGCGTTAAAATATAATTAAACTGCAGCAACTAGAGTTATGGGTTGAATACAAATGTTGAATCGAATAAAAGGAAATGAAGTTATTTTCTTTAGAAATGCTGTTGGAAGTACATATTGGCCTAGTAACGATTTAAGATAGGAGAAAGGTTTGTAAAGATAGGATTCACCAAATTTTGAAAACTTTTTGTCATACCGACCACATCCGGCATAAGATAAAATAAATAAGTTAAAGTCAAGTTCTTTGTGCCTAAACCAGCCCGAAATTGGGATAAGAACTGATACAAACTTTGCAATAAAAAAGATGCCTGCAAATATCACTAAGTCCCAAATTCTTAATGAAATAAAACCTAATACAGTCTTCCTAACTTCTTATTTTTGGTTTCGGGGCTTTTGCAACAATTTGAATGACTCTTTGTTACAATTTGGCCAATGATCATTATTTAAAGTATAATTTCCAGTGTAACAAAAAATGTAACAGTCTTTTTATGTTTCAATTAAATGATTGACAAAAGAACTAACTATTAATATATTTTCAAATTTAATTTCTTATTATTTTCTCCTACTTCGAGTTTCTCTCGAGTTGCAGTGGTAGTTCTGGGAGAGAGCACATCGCGGCGTGTTTTTCTGTTTTGTTCCGTGCCGACCTTGCCAATTGGGCTAAACCGAAGTGGCAGTGCTTCGAGCACTGCATTTATCGCTGTCCGCGGCTTCCCTCGCATTTTCCGGTAGGATTCTCAGAACTCATCAAACCTGATAAGTTTGAGTTTGCTGAATTAATTAGGGAATTAAGTTACTTTGTAACTTAAGGACGATTTGATTGAGTTTTGTGTTTTTATACGCTTTTTGGCATAGCAGCGTACGTAATTTGGCACAAGTAACAAGAGTAATGTCGGTTAAAATGGTACAAGTAAGTACTTTAAGTGATTACTTTATTCAAATAACATCAGTAGGTACAGGAGATTTGTGACCATCTTTATTGTAAGTATTTTAAGTCCTTTATAAAGTTCAGTTCTTAATTTAGTCACAAGTAAGTCTAGCAAAACCTATGTCGGGAGATAAGCTGTCACAGGATAACCTTTTTTAGATTTTTAGCTTAATAACTTACACAGATTATAAAATATGTGTTAGTAATAAGGCATAGTTTATAAAAATACCCAACAGCAATAAAGGCTTATTATTATTATAAGTCTAGCAAGACAAGTACATAATTATGTAGGTACTACTTAATAGGGATGATGCCAGTTACTAAAATCACCAAACTTAACTAAGTACTATTACTATTCTATACTACCTACTATACTATTTACCCTCAGACTAAGTAAGAAATACTTAGTCTGAGTATTTACCAAGTTATACCTGAGCTATAGATTACAAAACACTTATTATATTATTATTTTCTTCGAAATTAATAATTTTTTATTTTGATAAATTAAAACTACGAAATGTCTACAGCAATCCGCCATGACACGTTGAACACCAATTAGAAAATACTGATTTGTCAGAGTACGAGTTGTTTGACTTTTTTCTCTTGACAATATTATGGTCGTTCTGTATCATAGATGTTCGTGCATCGGTCACGTCATAGACAGACGCCACTAGTATTCTCTGACTAGTTTATAATGATCTACTGTGACTAATGTTGTAGCGTTTTAGAGCGGAACTGAAATTGCGTTATGAAAAGCTAAATTTTTCCTTCAAAGTCCTTTATTTTGCAGGAATATGATTTATTTTGTATTCAATAGATGTCTTAAAACATCTCTTGAGTAGTTTTTCAAAATCAGTCATCATGCCTATTGCCTGGGCTAAGTTAAATCATACAGTTAGGAACCTCCTGAGTAACGAAACTAGTTGTTACATAGGTACGATTATATTATTTACTCCCTACATAAATCATGATTTTGACGTCTGTCCGTCCGTCTACCGGGGTTTCCTAGAGCGTGCAAATAGGATAAATATACCGCAACTTCAATATCATGAATATTGGATTGGATTGTCTGTTTGTTGTTGTATTGAAAAGCTTTGGAGCAAGGAAAGAGAGAAAGGTTGATAATAATAATTATTATTATTACAATTGAAAAGATTTGGAGCGAGGAAATAAAGGTTACAAAAGTAAGAAATAAAAACGTTCTTGGTAAAAAGTCAAAATTCAATAACTTTATTTCTTTAGGCTTACAAAAAAGCACTTAGACAAGTCAAATTTTATGCATAAATAACAAGTTTATAAATAGTAATTATCAAACAAGAAACAAAATGTTATTGATTTTTTTCGCTTCAATTTTTTGTCCACTAGTGGAAGAAGCGGAAAATAACTATATTTATTCCAGTTTTAAACCAATATAAAAAATTTAGCTACGAAACCAGGAAAATATGCATGTTATGAAGGTACGTAACGTTTTAGGTACGAAAATTAAAATTCGTACCAACCAATTTATTTATTCACTTAATAAAGTACCTTTTTTTTTTATTATGCGGCGAGGAAATTCGTTTACGAATAGACTGGTCTGGGGGGGACCAGAATGATGTGGGACTCGACGCCCTGAGAAGGACGTAATACCCACTAAAACCTCTCCGGTAACCCTTTCTCGCCATTTTTGTCGAACCACGGGAACATTATAACCTACCGCGGGTTAATAAAGTACCTAGGTAATTATTAGGGCAAGCTTACCTACTGAAAAAATTTACTGAAAAAAAAGGTCGAATGAATTTTCCGAGACTTAGAATTAAAACGCAAACGCGACCAACGACGTCCATTAGTCTTGGGAGTTTATTCCTAATACCACAGATGAAATAATGTTCTAATACTCTCTTCTCTATACTAGTTTTAGAGAGCCGACAAAGAGATCAGAGTCGAGATAGTGGCAGAATCATAGGACTAAGGCCGAGTGTACACTGTCTTTCATTAATTAATCCATGTTGGACGAAAAAGGTGTTGGACGAATCGCGTTTAAGATTGTAATTTCTCAAATCGCGTTGTGGACGAACTACTAACACATCATTGTGCTTTGTATTGATACATTAATATTTTATAATGCAGTGTATAAATAGCTTTATAGCAGGAGTTTTATGCTTGTATTTCAGCTTCAGCTTTCAGTTGGGAAGTTGTCGGTGTTACACCCTCGTGCCTAGGAAAGCTCATCTATGCCGTTGTTGATCATATCTCCGCGGTCGTGTCGGTCTGCAGTCCCATCTTATAATAGAGTGCACCTGTGTTTGCGCATACACTTGTGCACATGTATGTCGTGCGCATAACTAGGCTCTGTTGAGACTGACTGCCGACGCCGTAACCGGAATTCTGCTAACAGGAAATAATCATCATTACTTTTTCGGAATTCTTATTGTAGGTAACTTATTACCTACGAAGTTTAAAAGTAATTTCGGAAAGACCACCTTAGATTATATCCATTACGGATGTAAGTGGGTTAACTACGAACCTCATTTGTGTTGAAAGAACACCAACGTTTCATCCCTTAACGAGTGACCACCGAAGATACTTTTAAAGAGTAAAATAGGGTTCCGCACAGTGAGCTCTGCCCCTAACCCGCCTACTAGCTACCGTCCATCCGTTCGTTAGCGTGACGGAACCCGTTGCAGATACATTTGTAGCGCAAATGTATATTGCAAACTTGTTTGATATAATGTTTGAGTCTGATTAAACAGACAGCTGGAGGGGTTTCTGTCAATTTAATCCTGATCTCTGGTTTCACATCAAAACCTTGGAATTAATAAGAGAAACAAAACTTAGCCTTTTTATAACGCGGCTAGGTATTTTAATGTGTAGTTTATTTCTGTACCTACATTCTGAAATATTTTTGACGCTTGCGTGACTAGTATTATTTTTAAGGTAACTCTAGCTAACCTAGAGTGCTAGAATAAATAAAATGGAAGTAAAAAAAGAAGTGGCATAGTGTCTAAAAATACTAGGTATTTTTAACTGACGAGAAACGAAAGAGGAGTAGTTTCTATGTTAGGCTGTCTGTATTTTTTTGTATGTTCGTCGATTTCTTCGCCAATTGTGTGGATAATTATCCCGAGGTGGTTCGATAAATGTTATACCCTACTTCCCTAGGGATAAATAAGTATTTGCCTCGAAAAATTAAAAAAAACAGTGTAATCACTAATGAATCAATTTCCTGACTTCTAGAAGTAATAAAAAAAATTAAGCCAATTTATTTCGTACAAAAAGCTACTGAACTTATCTTAAATTTCTGAAAAAAAAAATGAAAATTGTTAAAAATGGCCGAGCGGCTTTTCAGGGTTAAAAAAGCCGCCGAGCTATTGGAATGGTTCCACCTACCCCCAGTTACCAAATGGCACACGGTCTGCCGACCAGCCTGTGTGTTCTATGGTTAAGTACAAGATAACTGATTTTTTTTCAAAAAACAGAAGGATTCTTAGCTGATTGGCAAACTTGTGCTTTGTAAATAAATAGAGAAAGGAATAATTCAAATACACTCATAGTTCTCTTCAAATTCTAAATTCTAAGGGAAAGTCTTCAAACCTAAAAAGTAAGTACCATCATAATTTAAAAATCAAAAAGTAAACCGGTACATTTTGATTCCATACTCTGAATATTTATGTTAATTAGTTTTCAATACCTCCGTAAGTCTTTGTACAATTTGTTCCAATTCCTTCGATATCGACATTGGTATTCAAGAATGGTAATCTCAATTTTGATGTTTATCGATATAGTCGATAGATTATGCTTCTGTATTTCATTATGTTATAGTGAGTAGCTTCTGGACCCGGTTTCACACGTGCTTTTCCTAGACAATCATTGGATTTGTTTAAAAAAAAACCGAATCCCTTAATTTTACACTACTTTTGTTTTGCTGAACAAATGCTACTCCCTTGGGAATAACATTTTATTGAGGTACCGCCTCGGGATCATGCTCTAGAAAATAGCGAAAGAATTTTCAATATTGGTCCATGATTGACGAAAAAATCCACGAGCATACATAAAAAACATACATCCAGCCGAACATTGAACATCACCTGTTTTTCAAAGTCAGTAATAAAGCCTATGTCCTTCCTCAGTTTACATTTTTTTTTGCTAAATTTCACGCGCGCAGCGGAATCACCGATTGCGCACACTTTTATACAACGAATTTTTATATTAGTACCAACCAGTTTAAAGTCGCGGTTGCTCGGAGTTTCCTCGGGACAGGATTTGTAACGAATACAATTTACTTAAAAAAAATAACGACAGAGAACCAAAATGTTATCGACATAGCTCGCTCCTGAGTTGAAGCGTCAGTGGGCCGGTCAATCTCACGCAGAAACGACATCCGCTGGGGTAAAGATCTTCTTGTTGAGTGAAGACCGCGACTCAGCAAATGTAGTGTAGAACGGCCTCCGGCCAGGTGGGATGACGAAGACGGAGACTAAAGGCAATTGCTGGATGCGACAAACTAAAGACAGGGCGCTATGGCGCTATGACTTGTTTAATTGGAGGCCTATGTCCAGCTGTGGACTAATATGGGCTTATGGTGATTATGATTTGCGTGTGCGTTTATCTCAGACAGGTCTGCATTTAATTTCAGCTAGTGTTTCAACCTCGAGGGCCTAGGTATATTTATCTAACCTTCTTACAAAAGGTGGGATATTTAATGAATATTTTAACAATAACTTACATCCGCTTTATGTCATTTATTAAATTGCAATTAAAAAATAGTCATGTTTATATTTACAGCTATTTATCAATGCAATCTTGTGCATGACATGTTTATCTGTTTGTTGTGGATTGGAATGAAGAAATAATAAACAGATGAAGTGATTAGCTTGGTGGAACATACAAGTTGACAAAGCCATTTTCACTTCTCTTGCTCAAAAATTGTGTTATTATAGCGTAACTTAGCGGGCGTAAAACTCGAGTATACGCCTTGGGATTAAAACATTATTTCTTTAATTTTGTCTCAAATCATCAGTCAGTAGAAGTACAGTACAGTACAGTGGTAAAATGCGAGGGTAGTAAATTAGCGTTGCGCGAAGACACAAAAAAGTTGGCACGAACTCTCTGGGATACTTATTTACTACAAATATATCTGAAGAAGAACTTGGCTTATTTAATTGAAAATGCCATCAAGCGAAAACTATTTAATAATACGCAAATGGGACAGAATGGCAAAGAAATAATCAACATGATTCTAGGTATCTGTTGCAGTCGAAATCACATAAAACATGGTATCTATAGACTAACTAAAATTCGTGAAGTAGAGAAGTGAAAACGGAGTATATTTACTGAAGGTAAGTTTTGATTGTTTTATTTTTACACAATCGAATTGAAAAAGATCGTTTTTCACTCGGGCCAAAACCACCCATTATAACTCGGTCTTGACATCCTCCCTCGCTACGCTCGGGAGTATAAACAGCCTCGTGTATAATGGGGTGGTTTAGTCCCTAATTAAAAATATACTATTTGGTCTTTTGCCGAAATTCCATCGATACTTCATCTTATAAATTCGAAAGTAACTCTGTCTGTCTCCTAGACACTAAACGGCTGAACGGATCTTTATGAAATTTGGCAGGAAGGTAAATGGTATCCCGGGGACAGACATTAGGTTACTTGAAAAGCGCGTGCAAAGCCGCGTGCAGCCGCTAATAAAATATAGACGAAACCTGTCCAAAGTTGATTCTAGGCGTTTGCCTAGAAGGTATTTTTATATTCGACAATTTCGAAAATTAAGCTGTTACTTCGTCTATCTGTCCGTTATTGGTACAGTATCCTGTACCAATCTTGATGAGATTTAGCAAGATAATCTTACCTATTTTGTCGCAGAAGATTGTAGCTATAGCTGAGGATTACAATCTTGAGTGTGCTTCATTTCTTTTACAGACTTTTTCTTCTAAACCTTCGTATCGGCGCGGCGAGTGCACGGCCGCCGTAGAAAGTGATTGCAATCATTCGGCGATTGCCCGATAACAGAATCGGGTCCGTGCAGTTTTTTAGTTAGTTGTAGTTTTCTTTTTTGCTGATAAGTACCTCAGATCTAGACCTATGTACATATAATATACCTTTAACGGTTTGCTGTCTAGGTGTTCAGATGTTAAACATAATCTGATTTGATATTTGAGTCACGTGAATTCAACTTTGCACAATGCATGTAACTTCAAAATAGCAGTTTTTTTGTGTTTTCTATTGATATAGCAGTGAATCTGCATGTTTTTTATTGTATTTTTTGGTGTTTTTGTTGTGATTAATCTTTGAAAAGTAGTTATTTTAGGACAAAATCACAAAATTTCTAAACGCGACGACACCGTTCACCGTGTTGTCATGAAGCTTTTAGCGATTTGTTTCTAAATATATTTTGATTGAAGGAACAGAAGCACTTTGAGTTGACAAACTGAACGGTGACGTCACAGAAAGCGTTTTTATCACCCGAAACTGAGTGCATATATTTTTCTTTTTTTTCTTAATAATTGAAATATTTGTAGGTATTATATTTTTTTCGGTAATGTTAACATTAATTAATCAATGAAAAATATAATAAAAACGATCATTATCCTTGTTGAGTCACCTTATAAAAAAACCTGCAAATAAAGGCTGCAAATAATTTCCTGTTTTTGTTTGCGTAGTGGATTTCAGGACTTTTTGTAAAGGTTTTCACTGCCGGCTTTGAAAGGGAAAAAAACCTGAGTGCCACAAACGAGCGACGCACGCGGCTCTCTTGAAAAGCCCGCTGCGAAATTATAACGCTATTGCCAAAATGATCAAACCACTGTTTATCCATCCAATACTTAAAATTCATAAAGTTTTTTTTGTAAAAGAGGATAATAGTGGACATTTTGACCTTTGCTTTACAAATTATCAAGTAAAATGTGACATTTTTGTAGAACAACGCGGGGAGCATAAAAATGGAACTTTACGGGCATACCTTTCGTTCGACCTATAACTGTCAAAGAAACGTTAAAAGTAAACCGAACAAATTGTCCAACATTTGAGGTATGCTACAGTTGACATTTTTGGAACCTTTTGTCCCTATCGGTCCCATCTTTGCTCGTAAAACGCGATTGCCCTAAATTAGTAGGGTAATGATACTTGCTTATACAATCAAAGTTTTACCGAAGGGGTACCTAATCAAATTACAGCCGGTTTTCATCCGCTTTTTATTTTTGACAATAGTTTAAACACATCGTTGATGAGAGCCGGGTAGACAATTTGTTAACAAATGACAAATTGTTGACAAACACACGATGTGACGAGCGGATGAAGAACCGGCGGTTAGTCTTCGCATGACTCTTAATAGTTTACTTACTTAGCGTTACTTCTGCACGGCAAATGTACTAATTGGATCGGGGTGAAATTTTTCATAGATGTACCTGACTATATGGCCAAGGTCACGACATTGGACGATTGCGTCTTGCAGCGCATCCTGTGTCTTGCGACTAGCGTCGTTATGTCACCTTTCCGCTAGTCGCACCGCGGCGACTCATGGCACACTCAAACAACTTCTTTGATTTGTTCTCGCCGCGGACGAAGACGCAAGACACAACGCGCGGGCAGGCATGTCGTGGCCTTGGAGTAAGCCAGGAATCTACTTTGATCCCCTAAATCACTTCCCATAGGACTAGTAGTAAGAAGTAGTGGCCCTGTCAAGTCTAGTAGACGGCCGCACCCGGGAACCCTTTTCTCGAATCATCTCACGGCACTTTTCAGCTATACGGCAGCGATATCTTATAGTTAGGTACAAATGAAAACTAGGGTCTTAAATTGATTAAGGTACCGTTTCTAATGTAATTAACTGACTCTTAAAATTATTAGTTTCTAGTTAATTAAGTTGAGAACAAATCGACACTCAAAGTATCGCTATTTCGTTATTAATCAGTTTTATCACTCACTGACTGACCGATCACTTAAAAGCCATACTTACCGTTTAGGTAGTTATATTAAAAATTGATTGCTGTTCGTTAATCTCGCTTAAATTTAAAAACAGCTTAAGCGAATTTCATTTTCTTTCCTTTAGTACCTACAGTTTTGATTTAAAAGAAAAAAGGTGGTAAACGTTGTAGATAATTCGTACGAAGTTCACGGGGTTATCTAGTTGTTATTAAAGGGCACAACTAACAAACCTTTAAAAACGTATAATAATGCGCTTAAAAATTGTGTTTCATACATTATTTTCATAAATTTTTCTCTTGTTTTCAAAACGTTTACCAAAACTCAAAGTGCTCTATTTCCTTACAGACCTTACAGTACTCTTGAACACGTTACAAAACTCTGATAACATATAAGTAAAACTAGGAAATAAAGTGATCACTTTGATTTTTTGTTCACCTCAATCTTTTAAGGTAAAAAGTAAAGAAGCGAACAAGAAACCTTTACATTGCTAGAATGTTAGTAGCCTTGCTGTGTAAATTATCCAGCATTATTTATTTATTTATCATTAAATTAAAACTAGTATTTACAATTGAAACAATTGCGATAACTGCAGACTGGTGCGAACAATCTACAAGTAGCTCATACCAGCATATCAATACCAGTCAGAAGCATGCCCAAGACGCTGGCTGCATTGTCATTTCTAAGTTATTAGAAAAACGCGTCTTTATTTTTAGTTTTTAATATTGTATGTATGTTAGTTTTAAGGTATATATTACTATGGACCGTAGAATAAGTTAAAATAAGATCTGTAACTGTTCTATAGTCTGAAATAAATGATTATTATTATTATAAGTTTTCGAGTTGGAACAAAACTCGTCCCAAGCTTTTTTATCCTCTAGACTAGATAATCTGATATTTTGTGGTAAAAAATTTAACGTGAAGAGATTGTGTTTGTGAGTGAACTTTTTTTTCTGTCAGGCTATCCTGGGCTATTTAATTTACCTATTCTTCTAGATTCTAGATCTCGAGAAGAACCGACAACCGCTGGGATAAACGAACTTTTGAGTGAAGACCGTGACTCGGTCAACGTAGTGTAGGACGACCTCCGGCCAGGTGGGATGTCGACCTAGGAAAGACTGCAGGGAGCTGCTGGATGCGTCAAGCATAAGACAGGGCGCTATGGCGCTCATTAAGGGAGGCCTAAGTCCAGCTGTGGACTAACATAGGCTGATGATGATTTGTTATATCTATCTAATTTATCTAGGGGATAGTTGCCCGTGTACACTTTAGACATTAAACTTTTTATTTTTCTTAATAAATACCTTTAATGAAAAAGAAAATTACTATCAAATAAAAACATATAAAGAAATCAATAAAGTAGGTACAATTTATTGGTATTCATTCACCTACCTGTAGGTAATTTATCTCGAATGATGAATGATGGTAGGTACTTTTAATCCCAATAATAGTTAAACGTTTACGAGATATCTCATTAGGAATAGGTAGGACAACAGAGATTTATCATGCTGTAAACATTTTGGAATCTTTTGTCCTGCATATGCGTGGGCCCATAAGTCCTAAAAATCCGATAGTTCGAGAATTGGAACATTTTAAAATTTTACGTCCCAATTGGAAGGTTTTCAAATTTTGATGAGTTCTACATCAGAGGTAGGTTTCATCATCCTCCACTGCTCAGTTTAAGCTATGAGCTACAGGCTTCGTAAAGTTTTTGCCTAGTATCCAAATAATAGGTATTTTTACTATATAGGAACAGAAGACAATAATTACATACAACTAACATTTACACTTAAATCTATTTTCTGAAAATCTAAGCCGTCGAACGAACGACGAACACAACGACGAATCTTCACGAACGAACGACGAATTGCTTTGCGTTTTAAAGCATACTTAGCACCCCACTCCGTGAGGTTTACCGGGTGTTTTGCCACCACATCATGCCAATTTGGTTTCTTGTTGACCTCAAAGTTACGGCGCAGTGGACGGAGGTCCGCTAAAGGTTGCGGTTCGAGTCCCGGACAATTGTTTAAACATATTATGCGAATATTTATGTTTTAGGGCAGGTTTAGCCGCCTGCAGGTGCTGCTACTATGCTGCTCTACAGCAATTCTTCTGGGTGGCTCTACATTACAGACCAAAAGTGATACCGAAATACTAATAAAACCATTTTCGTCTTAGAAATTGAAATTGACAAGATCATTCATATGAGTGTTGGTATTTCTGAATAGCATACAAATCGCTGATTTTCTCAATTATGTAAAAACATCAGTAAATTATCTTCAAATCTGACAAATTTATTCACGATAACGTGGGTTTTTAGATAGACATCTAAATTTTACAATCATAACACGCATAGTTTTGCATAGGTTAGTTTTTGATTTACTTGTACTAGTTTGATATAACCGATTGAAAAAAGGAGGATATTCTATGTTCAGCTGTACCGATGTTTTTTTAATGTTTGTTCATAGATTTTTCTGTCATTTATGGACTGAGTAGCTTCTGCTCGCGGCTTCGCATGCGTTGTTTATGGTTATTTCTATCCCGTGGGAAATTATCTATGGGATAAAGTATGTTACTCTCCATCCTTTCAACTAACTCCATGCCAAAAATCAAGCCGATTGGTTGCTTAGTTAGAGCGTGAAGGAAGGACAAACAAACATACAAACACACTTTCGAATTTATAATATTAGTACCTAGATTTGGATGATTATTTAGCAGTTGTAAAAAGAATGATTCCGTGTCGGTTCCATACATTTTTAATTTTATTTGCAAGGGATAACGGGATTATCTTTGCCGAGTCGCGGTCTCCACTCAAGAACACGTTTACCCCAGCGGTTGTCGGTTCTTCTCGCGATATGGCCAGCCCACTGCCACTTCAGCTTGCTAATCCTTTGAACTATGTCGACAACCTTTGTTCTCTGTCGGATGTATTCGTTGCGAATCCTATCCTTCAGAGAAACTCCGATCATAGCTCTCTGCATAGCTCGCTGGGCGACTTTAAGCTGGTGGACAAGCCCTATCTTGAGTGTCCACGTCTCAGCTCCGTAAGTCATGACGGGTAGGACACACTGATTGAAAACTTTCGTTTTCAAGTTTGATAATTACTATTTATAAAACTGTTTTTCTTTAATTTGACTTGTCTAAGTGCTTTTTTGTAAGCCTAAAGAAATAAAGTTATTGTATTTTGACTTTTATTCTGACCATAACTGATTGCATACATTTAAAATATATTTAACAAAATTTTGATTAATTATTTCAGTTCTAATAAGCTCATTAACCTATTAAAACCAACATTATCACACAAAAAGTCAGGTTTTCGATTCAATAGTCAAAAGCTCATGTAAGTTTTATCTGAATAATAAATCAACCTTAACTAACTAATTAAGTCGTTCATTAGTCAACATTTCGCCGAGCTTTTAAATACGTTTGTAGGAAATTTGAACTAACAACTTATGTAGGAATTTTAAATAGCTTCACACACTTACTCTATTAAGTATAGATACTATTATCAATGTGTGTGTGTTATGTTTTTTTCGCACACACTTTTGCACTATAAGCGCTGTCCCACCGCTGCGCACGGGTAGGCTACGCACGTGTGTCTAGCTTCGCTTTGTAAGAGAATGTATGTGATTGTTATCACATGCGTGTGATAACAATCACACGTGTGTGTTCGTGGGTTGCAGGAGATGTTTCTCCTGCAACCCACGAACACGCTACGCACAAATACGAGATAAATAACGTCATGGCTACACGCGTGGCTTGCTCTAATAAGCGGTACCCACGCAGCTCAATGAGCTGTCAACGCTATGCTCCCGGTACAAACATGCGTAGCTTCACAGCGGCAAGTGGGACGTCGAAACTGCTACAGTTGTAAATATTCGTTGGTTAATTTTCATGTACAGTGCGCGTCACAATTAAGTATCCCCCTATCTCAATGTATGTGGGTTCAAATCCTGTCAGCGATCGTTGGAGATTGGGTGATCAAAATTACATGTTTTTTTATAATTTTCCATTTTCTTTTCATATTTTTGACGTTTCTAACAAAAATTGTATGTTCTATATCATTAAAATGTAATTTTTGTATAAATTGTTTCATTTTAATTTCATTTAATTTGGTAGGTAACCTTTCTTAAAATTCGATGGATTCTCTAAGTATCAACTTGGCCTTGCGGTAGTAACCGGCAAATTAATGCAAGACAAGATAAGAGTGACATGGTTCGAATCTCGTGAGCGGTGTTTCGTTTTTTTTTAATTAATTGTTATGTATTTTTTTTTTTTGCAATATGTAAGATTTTTAATTGATATTTTTCTTTATTAGGCTTAATTGCAAGTTAATGAAAAAAAAAACAAAAATTACAAAAAAGAATATTCTATAGTTATGTCTACAATATTATACAATAACTACTACGTATAAATCTATGATATTATAACGAAATAATTGTTTTGATAAACCATAATAACAAATAATATCTGTAAACAGTGAAAGGTTTTTTATAACAGATTGTGATAATTTAATCAAAAATAATTTGTTTACAACGAAAGAACATTGATACTTCGATCTCTCGCTAAATATGCACAAAGCAAACCACACGGAATAAGACGAGTGACAATTACTTTGTTCGCTACAAACGACAAAGTCAAACCCTACCCGCATCCATAAAAAAAAATTAAGATGGCATTAAATTAGGGACTAATAATAATTAGACCGATAGACAAAATTGGACGCATTGTTCCAACAGCTAAATAGCTCAGTTGATCTAATGCCGAGAATTCGAGTCTTCATATAAAGGGTGGGTGGTTCGATCCTTAGCGGCTTGATAAGTTTTTGCATTGAAAATTAGTCACAAGCGAATAGAAGTTAGAAAATATTTTGTAGACAAGGGGGATACTTAATTCTGACGCGCACTGTACCTATAGTGTGTGCTGCATTGGAAACGTAGACCCTAGTTGTCAAACAAACGATAAAATGCGCCGCGTGGCCGTGCACAGCGTGTGTGGCAGTGGGGCAGCGGCTTAATTAGGTCCTGCGCACATGGCAAGTGTCGGTTGTGAGTGTTGAGACAGGCCGCCGTGGCCGTAATTCGGAGGACATCACATCATTGTTCCTATTCATATATTGATTGAAACACAAGCAGCGAAAAATGTTCAAATTGTAGTTCTAAAACGCACAAGAGACAAATGAAATTATGAATGAAAGCAAAATATATGGATGAAAATATTTGATGATGTCTCGTGGAGAGACGAAACTAGTTGACGTCTTGCTTTGATAGGTATTTTTTCATAATGTAGTTGGTGTCGTTTTTCTTCTACAACGCGGACTACATTTTGTTAGAACTTATCGGAGAAGGTTTTTTCGCGGAATTGTTACTAAATATTTTCATCCTTATATTTTTCAATGGATTTCCGCAAAGTAACGCCTGAATCTATTATTTATGAATGAAAGCTGCGGTCGCAGCGATCTAAGAAATGAAATGAAGTGGACTCGGACCGTGTTCTACTTTTCTGAGCTTCGTCCGATCTAAGAATTGAAATGAAATGATTAGTAGATTCGGATCGACCGCTGCGATTAGCTCCTAAGCTCCGATGTTACCAGAATCAAAACATAAATATTTTTTCCAATACCTATTTATTTAGTTTCCAACCCCTTTGTGTACGAAAAATTCCTAGGATTCTAGAACGGAGAAAAAGTCCACATAACTCCCAAAGTACAAACTACGCTACGGTTTTTCCAGATACGTGAATGAAACCACGCACAGAAGCTAGTATTTACCCAGACTAGACGAGATACCTACTGTTTAATCTGTGTCTGAGCTGAAACACGGTTCCGTACATGTTCCGCCATAATTAGTTACCGCGAGCTGTTGATAATTTAAATAGCAACATCCATTCCGCTATCTATCGCCATGTTCCGCATCTAAAAGGAAAGTTATATCAATAATGTTTTTGTTTTACTTCGGCTACGGACGCAGACATTGTAGCTCTTTATATCCATCCATACTAAGGGTACGTTTACACAGCTACCGTACAAACACACAGTACCTACCCACAGCGCCTACAGTACCTTACAAACACAGAAAACAGTACACAAATAAAAAGTAGACGAAGTACAAAGGCTGCCTTATCGCTATGAGCGATCTCTTCCTGGCAACCTTGAGATGCACTAGACATGTATGAACAATAAAATTATAGACACTCGAAATTACTAAAAAAGAAAACAATACTTACACTACATAGGTACATAATATAACACCTTCATAACCTACAAAAATTATAATAAACTTACAATAAGTCATAAATTTAGGTTGTCGAATTTTCACAACGATGGATAATGCTGATGAAGCAGTTTTTTAAAAATAGGAAGTGATTTGGCACGTCTGATGTCCAGGGAGAGCGAGGGCTCGGAGGATAGAACAAGGTACTGTACAAGAGATATATAGTATAGGTAGTATGTGAGCACGAAGATATATAGTATAGGTAGTGTGTGTATGTGTGTGTTCCTGTAAAGTCTGATGGGCAACCACTTGAGTTAGTGCGATATTCGGAAACGTGGTACATTTTTTACTGGTCCTTCGTGACAGTAAACAATCGTGTACTATATCCGGAATACTGCCATTGTGTGAAGTGAACTCGCTCCTAAAACGGCATACGCCGCGCCGTCACAAAAACAACGGATCCTGTAAAACGGATTCTGTGTGAATGGGCCTTTATGTCAGAAACGCGAAAGTAACTTTGTCTGTAACCTTCTACGACAAAATGTCATAGATATCAATAATACTTGGCAAGCAAGGCTGAACGGATCTTAATGAAACTTGGAAAGGATTCCTGATGATCCTTGGAGCATTTTAAAGGGCTCAATGCAAAAATAGTATTTATAAACAACTAGCAGCGCCTTGCGGTTTCACCCGCGTAGTTCCCGTTCCCGTGGGAATTCCGGGATAAAAAGTAGCCTATGTTCTATTCCAGACTATAATCTATCTCTGTGCCAAATTTAATCCAGATCCGTTCAGCCGTTCTGGCGTGATAAAGGAACAAACATCCATCCATCTATCCATCCATCTAAACTTTTACGTTTATAATATTAGTGAGATTTAGCGTTACCTAGCTTAATCTTTATTCTTTTTATTATATTTTAACGCATTCACTGCCCAGCATCGGCGGTGTGACCCGCAGCGCAGGGGCGCGCCGCTGTCACACGGAGCCGGAGAACGACTTCTGCGTCTTAGGCCAAGAAAGTGTTAGTTTAGTATATCGCATTCACTGCCGAGTCTCGGCGGTGCGACACGCAGGGATGCGCCGCGCCGCTGCCACACGGAGCCGGAGATCGATTTCTGCGCTTTGGGCCATGAAAGTGTTAAAATACCTAGTACGGAGTGGTTCGTCCTTGGAGAAAAATGTTCTCAGTAGAAAAGCGTTCGCAACGCAATTCGTTATGGGAGCGAAACGTCCTTAATCGAAAAAGTGATGTCTTTACAAAACAAAATACTTTTCTGTCGAACGACCGCTGTTTAATATGGTCAATTGGTCACGGAAGCAAAACGTCCTAAATAAAACTACTTTTTTATTCTTTTCACTTACGGTGCGATTGTCAGGGAAGTTACAACAGTAAATAGTAAAATGTTATTGATAGACCTACGGATTTTTTTTAAATATAAGTAGTAGGTTTCGATTTAAATAGTGATCGAAAGCATTTTGCTTCTGATATAAACCTGTTACAGCAAAAACTCACAGAAAAGAAAATTAACAGAGCCATCAAAGGAGAACTGGTGTAATAGAATCCCTGGTGGTCCAGTCGGAAGCTCCCGTCAGGTAATCATAAAACCATCATCATCACTGGCTGTCGTATCGTAACTAGGAGAATAAATATCTTAATTGTTACTAAATGCTTGTGTGCTCTATCTAGCTGGAATTCCATATATGGAAACAGACAATTTCAAAGCTCTCTTGGCAACTTAAAGCTGACTGTTTTATAAGTTTATGTGTTAAAGTTTGAATTATTTTAGTATCGAACTTAGCTATCAAAATTGATAATTAGTAGAACAGATTTGGAGTTAAATTCAATGATAATATAATAATATTTTATAAATGTATATGTATTATTATACATCCTATTCTTTTAGACTTTATATAAAATAATAAGTAGGTACCATTTTGGCTATCATCATCAGCCTATATCAGTCCACTGCTGGACGTAGGCTTCCTCTAATGAGCGCCATAGCGCTATTTTGGCTATGAAAATGATGAATTAGTTAAACAGATTTAGAGTGAAATTAAATAATAATAAATTTATAAATTATTAAGTATCCCATTCTTTGAAACCATAGGAAACTTTGACCGCTATGAAAATGATTAATTCGTTGAACAGATTTGGATTATAATTAATTAATGATAAATTTATATTATTATCCTATTCTTTTAGACCAGCAGACTATACAATAAAACAATAAGTACCATTTTGGCGCGCTTTTACCATGATTAATGCCAAACACATAAACCGCCGCCATATTTGGATTTCGTTCAAAAACTTGTACGCAAATAATTAGCTATTATGAGAACAATAGCATAAAATTAACACTCGTGGCAGACACCGTAAATCAAAATAATTATTTCTAGTTCTTTTATATTTTTAGACAAGTATTTTAGACTTTTTTGCTGTAACAAAACAATGGTTGACCATTAGAAGTGGCAGAATGCTCTTGTACAGCGGCATTAATGTTCTGTTTGAATTATCGCTTCAAATTCTGCTAAAACATAACTTTATGGTGCTTTTATGGTTGAAAAGAAAGGTTTATTGTGTTCCACGTCATCACCATTATCAAAGAACGACTCATTGAAAATAGGTTAGGCCCCATGGATTTTTATTAATATTTAGTTTGCTTAGCTTTCTCATATTTATAACAAGAGTTTCTTTTTATCAGAGAATAGCCAGCACCTATATACCAGTCTATAGTCTACCAGTTGTGTAACAAGCAAAGTCCTATGGTAGTTCCATATTGCCCCAAATATTTACACTTTTGGAATCGTCGATGCAAAGCCCGCAATCTTTAAATTAAAAGAAAGTCTTTGAGACTGACTAAGACGTCCATAAAAAATAAAGTATTTTGATAAACGCCGGAAGGTATACTGTATATAGATAGCTAAGAAACAAATTCGCTTGTTCGCGACCACCCAGGCTGGTTCTCAGGCTGCCTAGCTGATAACGTGAACACTATGATAACGCGTTATCTTTAGCACCGTTTTGATAATGTAAGTAGGTATCTATTTTGCATTATTTCATAGTGACTTGATGGTATTCTGGTATCGCATTCGTGATTTTAATTTGGAGCAAGTAAAGTGATGTAAGTGTGTTGGTAAGTGATGCGGTATCGTGAGTTTTGCTGATAATAACGCATCCTTATTCAATATTCATTATCATTTTATATCTTAGTTTTGCGAGTGAAGATTTATTATTACATTTATTTACATGAATCTTTAAAAACATAACACCTTAAACAAGTAAAAAATTATTGAAATGAGTGTTTTTTCACTGGTATCTGGACAATCCAAACAGCAGCAGCTTTCCAATTTAAAGTGTTTTCGAGTTAGTGAAATTACTTACTACAATAACCGAGTCATACTTTGTTACTTGCATTGTACGAAGTTAAATAAAACTAATAAAAACATCTTATTTCTGAACTTTCTAACAAGAAGCTGCGTTTAAATTGTTCATACAATAAAATGTAAGACGATCCTAACCATTTGTTTTTATGATGGAACAGCGGATACACTGTTGGGATATCGGTCTGACAAGACCGTATGACATATTGACGACTATTCAGACCTCGCACAGTAAATCCTTCCTTACTTAATATGGGCAATTCTTTTTTACTGAAGTTACATTTTCCCGAGGCTCAGCTATATTTTTAGTGAAAGTATTTAATATTGGATGTAATCGTTCACTTAATTATTTTGTCTCTCAGAAAGTATGTGGATGTTTGCTGATGTTAATGGTTCCGTATAAGCCATTTAGCTTCGGTGTCTTTAAAATACTTTAAAAAAATCTTTATATTTCTTTCGGTCCTTGCGAATTCAGACTCTATTTAATTTTGTCAAGCGAAAAAGCGAAGATTTTATAAGATGCGGTTGGTTCGGAAGCTTCTACCGTGTGTCCAGCTTAAGGTTAGTCTTAGAAACAGTAACTCGTGGTATAACGAGATAATCCCGACCTACGCACTCCAGATATTCGCTCTACATGTTTAGAGATACCTATTTTATGACTTTAGAATGAGTCGTACTAGCAATTTCTAGGTTCGAAGTCCTGACCAATAAACCTAGTAGGAGGTTATTACGATAGGCTAGTTCTAACGGGGTGTCTACTTATAACTGCAAACCGAACACCCTCTACGTTTCTTTAGGACCATTATTAGGCAGAATGCATATTTTGTTTAGAGCTTCTCGCTCGTTTAATTCTTTAGTAAATAGAAACATTAAGGTTGACTTATTAAACACCAGACAAGTAAAATTAGACGCTTACCTAGTGTTTTTTTTCAAGCGTAAGCTAAGTATTTTTTTGCCTTTTTGACTCAAGTCTTCTTTTTTTTGAAAAGTACAATCACAAAATGACGCGCATTGCGCCCTCTTAAGTAGTTCCATGTCATTGCAGTCTTATTAACGATTCATTTTGAAAGGGCAACGACTTAGTTCCGTTAAATTTGTTTTGATTTTTATTTTGTGCCAATGAAGTATTATAATTATAGTTACTAAAGTTTTGAGTCAACCGAATCGACACTTCTATAATCTCACGGCGGAAACAAAATCCTAAACAAATCCTTACAATTCTAAGGTAAGTTTTAGTTAGTTTAAGTGCTGTTAAAGTGCTTACCCGCACTTTAGGTATCTCTAAGCAATGAAATAAGTTCCCAAAAATTTTCGTTTTCGACAGGACTCGAACCTGCGCCCCACCCTCAGTACGGGTGTGCTCTAACCAACTAAGCCACGAAACCCTAATCGGTTCAACCGAAAATCTTTGGCACCTCTTACGGACTATAGCACCGGTGGCCACTGGCGAACACCGGTTAGAAATATTTACCATGATGATAGGTAAGTATGTTCTCCTAGACGAATTTCGGCCACGTCGGCGACGGCCAGTCTCAAAGGTGACTATAAGATATAGCCTAAGCCACGCATTATAGTCCAAGTGTGTGCGCATACACAGGTGCACTCTCTGTTCTCTCGCTCTTAATCCGATGCGACCTGCCGCCCCATCGGATTGAGAGTACAATATACAAATAACGTCCAATGCTAAGGCCACCACGTTTCGAGAGTGGTCCCAATTGCCGGAAGAAAAATATCTATCCAGCGACTGGGACCGCGGTCCCAATACCTAGCAGTCCCAGTTGACGGAAGCCTCGTAATTGCTACAAATACCATAACGGTGTACTCTCTGTTCTCTCGCTCTTAATCCGATGGGACCTGCCGCCCCATCGGATTATGAGTACAATATACACATACGTCCAATGCTAAGGCCACCACGTAATTGCTACAAATACCATAACGGTGTACTCTCTGTTCTCTCGCTCTTAATACGATGGGACCTGCCGTCCCATCGGATTGAGAGTACAATATACACATACGTCCAATGCTAAGGCCACCACGTAATTGCTACAAATACCATAGCGGTGTACTCTCTGTTCTCTTGCTCCTAATCCGATGGAACCTGCCGTCCCATCGGATTGAGAGTACAATATACACATACGTCCAATGCTAAGGCCACCACGTAATTGCTACAAATACCATAACGGTGTACTCTCTGTTCTCTCGCTCTTAATCCGATGGGACCTGCCGTCTCATCGGATTAAGAGTACAATATACACATACGTCCAATGCTAAGGCCACCACGTAATTACTACAAATACCATAACGGGGTGTACTCTCTGTTCTCTCACTCTTAATCCGATGGGACCTGCCGTCTCATCGGATTAAGAGTACAATATACACATACGTCCAATGCTAAGGCCACCACGTAATTGCTACAAATACCATAACGGTGTACTCTCTGTTCTCTCGCTCTTAATCCGATGGGACCTGCCGTCTCATCGGATTAAGAGTACAATATACACATACGTCCAATGCTAAGGCCACCACGTAATTGCTACAAATACCATAACGGTGTACTCTTTGTTCTCTCGCTCTTAATCCGATGGGACCTGCCGTCTCATCGGATTAAGAGTACAATATACACATACGTCCAATGCTAAGGCCACCACGTAATTGCTACAAATACCATAACGGTGTACTCTCTGTTCTCTCGCTCTTAATCCGATGGGACCTGCCGTCTCATCGGATTAAGAGTACAATATACACATACGTCCAATGCTAAGGCCACCACGTAATTACTACAAATACCATAACGGGGTGTACTCTCTGTTCTCTCACTCTTAATCCGATGGGACCTGCCGCCCCATCGGATTATGAGTACAATATACACATACGTCCAATGCTAAGGCCACCACGTAATTGCTACAAATACCATAACGGTGTACTCTCTGTTCTCTCGCTCTTAATCCGATGGGACCTGCCGTCCCATCGGATTATGAGTACAATATACACATACGTCCAATGCTAAGGCCACCACGTAATTGCTACAAATACCATAACGGTGTACTCTCTGTTCTCTCGCTCTTAATCCGATGGGACCTGCCGTCTCATCGGATTAAGAGTACAATATACACATACGTCCAATGCTAAGGCCACCACGTAATTACTACAAATACCATAACGGGGTGTACTCTCTGTTCTCTCACTCTTAATCCGATGGGACCTGCCGTCTCATCGGATTAAGAGTACAACATACACATACGTCCAATGCTAAGGACACCACGTAATTGCTACAAATACCATAACGGTGCTGTCTGTGTCCAGTGACAGACAGACGACAGACCGATAAGTGTAGAGTTACGGATTCGTTACTCGATCTCGTTTGTGTGATCAAGAAGTTATGAGGATAACGGAAATGGTTTTTTTTTAAGTTTGTTTTTCTGAAGGCACATTGATTTATTAATGTTTTAACTGCTAGGTAGGTACTTCTGAGCAGCGGTGGACGAATATACGTTTTTTTAATCTGTGTAAAATAACGCAAATTTCGATACCTCTTACGATTTGACGACCTCTGTGGCACGGTGGGCTAATTGGGCTAAGGTCCGCCTGCGACACAGGAGGTTGCGGGTTCGATTCCCGCCTCGGGACAAATGTTTGTACTGATCTGCAGATTGTTGTTTCGGGTTTTCTGGTCGTTTTCTATGTATAATAAAAAATATCTATCTATGTATTGTGTTGTAATAATAATATGTATATCAGTTATCTAGTATCCATACTACAAGCTCTGCTTAACTTGGGGCTAGATAATGCTGTGCGAATTGTCCAGCATTATTTATTTATTCAAAGATAGAGTACCTACCTTGTTTTCTTTTCTCATACATTGACGGGACACCCTGAACGTGCTTGTCCCATTTTTTTTGGGGTTTGCTATGACCACGGCTGGGATGGCAGATAAGTGATCGCACAGGAGGAAGCTGCTGCCGTTCCTCTGGTAAGTTCCCTCAGTCAACTCTTACGATATCCACAAGCTTAGTTGGAGGGTGGATTTCAACGGCGCGACGGTCGTCAGCACAAAAAATTCTAAGAAAATCTCTAATATTTCCTACATCCTAATCTGTACACACTCATGACACGCCATCCATAGATTATTTCATAGTTACTATTGTTAAGCTCAACCCTAATTAAATTTTTTACGAGAAGCTAGTCAGTAATGCGTTGAACCGCAATAAAACAACAATTATTAATATCATCGCATAAAACGTATTTATGTTATAAATTAACTTCGCAATTAATTAAATTTGGCACAACTCAACAACCCAAAATGCCAAAGTGGTGACCCCGACGACGTGATTTGAAAACGTAACTTTCCAAAATGCCAAATCAAATCCATACTCCATACCTACTAATATTATAAATTCGAAAGTAACTCTGTCTGTCTGTCTGTTACCTTTTCACGCCTAAACGGCTGAACAAATCTCAATGAAATTTGGGAGGGAGGTAGATAGTACTCTTATCTCGGGGACGGACATAATATGCTACTTTTTATCCCGGAAAAGCTCGACCTTAGCCGCGGAGAGAAGCTAGTAGCAATATAAATGTAACCATTCCCTTTCCTGACATCTTGTTCCTTGTAATTGAATCAACAACAACATTGATCTACGTCTAAACAGTCCGCGTCAGGAATTAACCTGCACGATTTATGTCGCTTCCTTTCGATCGATACTATAATTAGAAAATACTAAATCGATTAATCAGTGAGACAACTATAGATTGGCGCCGGCGATTCAGTGGGACAGTGCAAGTCCTTCTATTCTGCGAGTTTCATCTTTAATATTTTGTTTTTATATATGGATTAGAAGCAAGCCGATGAGGTTTAGGCCGGCCATCCGATTTTTATCCGATGCGGCAAGCTGAAGACAGGGCGCTATGGCGCTCATTAGGGGAGGCCTATGTCCAGTGGACTGATATAGGCTGATAATGATGATGATCCGATTTTTTGGCTGATCGTCGGATAAGATTATTTACGCCCGTCTCATATTATCTACCGCGCGGAATTGAATTTGCGGAGCCGCAACTCGAGGTCCGCAGCGTGTCCGCGACAGTTTCGCATCTGTTCCGCATCTCGTACAACGGACAACGTTATTGCGAAACTCTTGCGGCACCGTACCTACGGTAACGCGCGGTAGTATGAGAGCGCTCCTAGGAATAGGCGTATTCTACTATCCGAAGGCGTTTGTTCCATACATTTGTAAATATATAAACCGCCTTCGGATAGCAGGCTACGCTATCCGACAGACAAAAATAGGACAAGTACGGCCGTCCTTACGTTTACAAAAAAGATCCTCTTTATGCTAAGGAATCAGTTGCCGGTTCAAAAATCTTCGACATTAATCGTGTTCTTTTAAATTCTCTTAAAAAAACCTAACCAGTTTCTTTCTTTCTTTGGGTTCGCTGTTTTCCTAACAAAAACTAGATACATAACTTTACTAACTTAAGATTTATGTATGTATGACATAAGTTGACATAACTTACCATACTAAGGGTTAATGTGTCAACATTTGATCCTCGTAATGAGCTTTTTAATAGTTGTAAGCATTTTTTTGAAAGCCTTGCGCCGAAAAGTTTAATACATTTTAATAGGTACAACCCAAAAATTGTCTCGTCTAAGAATATATAAGGTTCAACCCTTCAACCTGCCTTTAGTTAAGCCGTCTATAAAGTATAAACCTACTTCACCAACCCTATCTTACACGACTTAACTACTAAGAAAGTCCGTTTAAAAGCTCCGACACACGTTTAAAGGCACTAAACTGCCGTTTAAGTCTAATATTGATAGAAGGCCTATTAACCAGTGCATTTAATTATTGTGCGTGAGCACTCCAAGCGTTTAGCGAATGGAAATGGGGTAGAGTTTCAATTAAATCGTGATTTTCGAAAGCAAACAACCATAATCATTAATTAGCTTTTATTTTATTTATTACTAGCGTCTACTCGAAAGACGCCGCACGCTTTCCTCTCCGATTAAAATAGCTTGTTAATCAAAAAGTTTACAGCTCTCACTCGAAAATATCTAAAAAAAAAATACTAAAAATTAGTTAAACGTTTAGTTCTGAAGGTCTTAAAATACAGTGTTTTAGACCAAGGTTTTTTGTTAATATAGTGCTTACCTATCTTATCATTTGTAATATTGTATGTACTAATATTATATAATACCATTGTAATTTATTTTTATTCACAAATTGTTATTTTATATCTATAGATTCTTTGTAAACTTGTAATTCGTTTTTTTTCATGCCATGTTTGTTGTTACAATAAGGTCTGTATGTAATTATTTATAAAATTTCAGATACGATATTACTATTGTTAATGAATAAAGATTATGAATTACCCCGCGCTCTGGTTATCTCTAAGACATGAAATAAGTCCCGCCATCATCGAAAATTGTTGGTAACTTATTTTATTTGTTTTAGACTTAGTTAATCATTCTTAGTTTAAGCAGAACTAAGTTCCAGACTTGTAAATATGTAGACGCGAGGGATCTCTAGGTACCTAACCAATAGCTTAGTTAAAACCAAAATATAAATTCAACCAGCTTAGTTTAGCTTCATTGTTTGCAACAGTCTGCAGTTAGCTCAATTGTAAATACTAATTTTAATTTAATTCTTTTATTTGATTGTAATTTTCTTTGTTAATAAAGATATTATGTCCTATCAGCAATAGCTTAATTAGACATACTTTTATGACACACAAAGTCGCCCTTTTTAAAAAGAGGAGTATTCCATTAAAAGTGGTACTTGTTGCAGATAGACACCCCAAACACCCCACTTCGTTTTTATTCTCAATGAGTGAAACATAATAATAATAATATATGTTTATTTTCCAAAAACACATTGTATAATCATAGAGTACAGTGCCAGCGGAACTCAAACTAAGCAGTGCTTGTGTCTTGAGGTCCTTGAGTGCTTTTATATAATTGATTTAAGAGAGTGTGCAGATACAGGTAATTTTAACACCCTGTAAACTTACTTAATTGTTTTCTTTATTTACAGGTAAGTTCCTGGTTTCTTCATCTCTTGAAAAAGAACGATGTCCTTTATTGGTGAGGATACAGTTTTTGAAAAAAGTTTTGGTAATTACGAAAGTTTTGAGTGCGTATTCCAGTTTTTGGACTTTGACAATGTTCAGAACTTTCTGTCATTGGACCAAGGAAATTGGACCAAACCATAAAATTAGTTGAACATGCAGTAAAAGCACTCGAAAATTAACCTAAGTGTATAAACAGCTCCACTCCACTACCATTGACAAGGAAAATTATGATAAGGTATAATATCTTCATCAAAGACGTTAGGTCAAGGTCACCCATCTCGCTAATAGGGCTGTCACTCGCTGCCTCTCTCTATGCCACACACGTCATGCGTGGGCGCAGCTTTCTGACGTTGATAGTCCTGGGCCGGTACAATTGTAGTCTTATTTATTTAGCTACTGGACAATGAGGCTGTGTTAGACGTGCTAGTTACTTGTTCAGGAATTCAATTATTATGATATCGCAAATAATGTTTTAAATATTTGTTACGTGAAGGATCACAATGGAGCTAAAATCATGTATCGCGAGCTAGCTTAAAGTTTAAAAGAAAAAGTTTTATATCAGCATTGAAATAAACATCAATGTCGAACGTCGAAAACTGCTTTTATTATTGCAGTCTATAATTATTAACGAATTTTTGCCGGATTTATAAATAATAAAATAAAAGAAAATAAGAAAAGTGTGTGTAATTATTGCATAAATTTAGTTCCAGCTAGTAATTGTCAATAATTAATCACTAGGTACGTACTGAGTCACGTACGTACTCAGTTTAATTATGTCACATTTCAGCAACTGTTTGTTACAAACTATTAACTATCAAGTGGGTGCCTGTCAGAGCTGTCAGTAATTTTCTTGCAAGAAAATAATCTGCACGGCAATTAATGTCAAAATTCACGTCGACAAGAACTTTACGACTTTTTTAGTAAAATATTGTAATATAACTTGATTCAATAAGTAAAACGACATGTATTTATTGCAGTTGATAAATGAAATTGAATTCCAAGAACAGGGTACAGGAACGTCGCATATGGACGGACGATATTACTAACGTCCGCGTCATCGCGGGACGAACCTGGATGAGATTGGTGCAGGACCGTGTGGAGTGGCACAAGAGTTTGGAGGCTTATACCCAGCTGTGGGTGAAGTCGGGTTGCGGATGATGATGATGATGAATAAATTTATTCAGTGATTGTAAGAATTAAAATAACTTGGTTTATTTGACAGTGCTTTAAACTTGTAAGGAGAAATTAAAAAGTGTCTACTTGTTGCCTACCTTATGATGTTAAATTAAATACACACATTAAATGGAAGAAATCGCTTTAAGCGATAAGGCCGCAAATTCCATTACCATTCTATAGTTAAGTTATAAGTTTAATAATAATAATAAGTTAGATAAATATATAATGTTTTTAGGGGTTCAAAAATAAAAATTCTTACACCCAAATACTAGAAACTAAATGTACAACCCATTATATCAAAGTTTGGGGAAAAAAAATTGGTTAAAAAACATGAATTCATAAAAAATGCTAAGGTTTTTTATTTATTATACTCTGGGTAATTTCTAAGAAATTAATAAATCCCAAAAATTTACGATCCCGACGGGATTCGAACCCGCACCTTCCCCTTCAGCGCAGGGGTGCTCTTTTTCCAACTAAGCTACGTGATCTTATCTAGTCGGCCCGAAAATCTTTGGGAGTTCTTTCGGCACTTACGCCGTCAGCGCCACCTACAGAGGAAACAATGAAGTTATCCAATTCTGCTCAAAGACCAAATTTACATTTAGTTCTTTGACGAGAGGTTTTGCCGTTGCTTGATTCTAAGGTTTTTTATTTATTATACTCTGGGTAATTTCTAAGAAATTAATAAATCCCAAAAATTTACGATCCCGACGGGATTCGAACCCGCACCTTCCCCTTCA
The DNA here is from genome assembly GCA_947086465.1 of Eupithecia exiguata. Lineage (NCBI taxonomy): Eukaryota > Metazoa > Arthropoda > Insecta > Lepidoptera > Geometridae > Eupithecia > Eupithecia exiguata. Next base: position 6,738,678 of record OX352246.1, read on the forward strand.
GCGCAGGGGTGCTCTTTTTCCAACTAAGCTACGTGATCTTATCTAGTCGGCCCGAAAATCTTTGGGAGTTCTTTCGGCACTTACGCCGTCAGCGCCACCTACAGAGGAAACAATGAAGTTATCCAATTCTGCTCAAAGACCAAATTTACATTTAGTTCTTTGACGAGAGGTTTTGCCGTTGCTTGATTCTAAGGTTTTTTATTTATTATACTCTGGGTAATTTCTAAGAAATTAATAAATCCCAAAAATTTACGATCCCGACGGGATTCGAACCCGCACCTTCCCCTTCAGCGCAGGGGTGCTCTTTTTCCAACTAAGCTACGTGATCTTATCTAGTCGGCCCGAAAATCTTTGGGAGTTCTTTCGGCACTTACGCCGTCAGCGCCACCTACAGAGGAAACAATGAAGTTATCCAATTCTGCTCAAAGACCAAATTTACATTTAGTTCTTTGACGAGAGGTTTTGCCGTTGCTTGATTCTAAGGTTTTTTATTTATTATACTATAGAGAAGTGCATGCTACTTGAAATGTCCCAATTCAATTTAAATTCCATTTTTACTATTTGATATTAACTTCCACTACGCCGCGTTAGATATTGGCAATATTGGCTTGCAATAAACAGGTGTACACGAATAAGTTTGAAATTAAATCGGAACGGAACACTCCAACCGTGTATAAACTCTGCCATAAACGGCAATGATATTTACCATCACTCTACAGATGCCGATGATGTTGCTCAACTTATCTAGCGCTTTATTGCGGAAATAATAAGGTTTAGAGTTACATGGTCCGGCTCTCCGGAGTTTGTCCGGTTCAAATAAGTTGAAAACTTACTTCACAAAGGCACAGCAGCTCGGTTTTTGATGCGTCACAAATAGTCACAATTGACACTTAAATCACATCACAAGTCGCAATCGAGTCAAATCAAGCGCTCGAACTTGTATACCTAATTAATAGAAAACTCTAAAAAACCCGGACGGGTTTTTTAGAGTTTTCTCTAGGGCTCTTTCACTTTTTTTAACATAATAAAGGGAGAAAATCCTACAAAATGTAACTAAGAATCGAAAGTTGTCCAGACGAGTATTTGTAATACCACATTTATTGAAATTGATTGAGCCGCTTGGATGCTTCGAGTTAATAAAGAGAATCAACTAAGCACATAGAAATACGAAATACTCTCGGGAAAAAATACGCAACATAAAACCTTTTATAAGTAGCTAAATGTTTCAAACTTGAAACCGAACGAAATCTGAAAAGTCCGAAGTTAAGTTACCTATTTACGTTCGCCTAAAAATCTAAGGTAAATATAGATCGCGTAGATAAATACTGGGATAAAAATAAAAGAATTAAAATTAAAATATTAAGTAACAATTCCGCACAAAACCTTCTCTAATAAGATCTAACAAAATGTAGTCCGCGTTGTGGTAGAAAAAACCACTTACTACAAAATAAAAAAATCTATCAAAGCAAGACGTCAACTAGTTTCGTCTCTCAACAAAACATCATCAGGACTGTCCACAATTTATACTCGACCCTGACACTGAGAGCGCCAAGCAACAACGGTAGAGTCCCACCAGAGATGTCGCCACTCCGAGCTCCACGCGCCAAGTCTCTTCGCCTGTCTCATGCTGTCTCGCTTAGACCATATTTAATCAATCACAGATGATCTAAGCGGTACAGCAAGCGTTCGCACCACCCTACGAGCACTTATGCACCACCTAATTTGGTGTAGCGCTGTTTCGCACCACAAATTCATTTTTGCCGTTTCATACCAAAAAATTACAGTTTTTCAACCCAAATTTTTAATCCATTTCATCCATTATTTATTTATTTACTGTTTAGGCGACCACACCGGCTTTTTCAGCCACGTCCCCGCCCTAGTCTAGTAGATGGTTTTGGATATATCCGTACACTAGTCGGCACTTTATTATAACGATTATGAAACTCGCACAATTGGCGCGGGACAACACTTCCCATTGTCATCTTCCGGGATATCGCTTGCAATAAGTATCACGTTCATAGCAACGGTAAACTTTATGCAGCACTTGTGTGGTCGGATGTACAGGGGTGGCGAGAGCTAAGAAGAAAATAGTCAAGAAATGTAAATGTAATATTTATTTGCAACACAAGTTACGTACATATAGAGTGTATGCAACAGTCTGTAGTTAGCTCAACTGTTTCAATAGGGTATTTAATTTTTACTCTATTTATATGTGAAAAAATCTAGAATATACTATCGAAGTAGCTTAGGCATGAAACAGTTCTAGTTCATAAAAAACAAAATTAATTTTAAAATTCTATTCATAGTTTTCAGTTTTTTTTAATCTGTTTTAAATAGTAGGCACCCTGAAATTAGTAGGCGCAATGATATTAAATCATACGGCTTTGTAGGCAAACCAAAAAAGTATCAACTGCAACATCAGTGCATTTGGTACCACGTAACCAACTGACTTCATATCTACAGAGCAATATGGCGTTTAAGTGTCATGCGTTTTCGTCAAGTTACGCGCGCAAATAGAAATGGTTAAATAAAAGTAAAATTTTGTATTTTTTTAATTATATATAATTGAGACACTTCAAAAATGGGTGTAGCATCCTATTGTTATTAGTTCTGTTTTTTCTGTCATTGTAATTGTCTTAGTTACTGAAGCTTTTATTGCGCTATTTAATAGAACCAATTGATAGAAAAAAAAGCTCAGTATCATCACATTGTTACATGAAGCTTATTTTTCGGAGCCGTACCTAGAAAGAATGTTTAATGTGGCCAGTATAATGATAACTGCAACCAAACGGGCCAGAGCTGGTCTGCCCTTAGACTACCCAGGAAGGTATAATGTGCACATGAAGTATAATATAGTTACATCTAAAAATCACATGCGTTTAAATTTAATTGAGGAACGAACGATACTCAAACCTTATTAACCTAACAGTTTACGTGAAACAGTTTTATGGATCACCCCGACATCCTACATTAAATCTAACCTTGGCACTTTTCTCCGCAATTGTACCTACTAAACTTCACCTTGACACGTTATATGATAAATATACCAACTGGAATTTTTATCACGTGTTTTTATCTTAAAACTTGATTCTTCTGATGATTTTTTAAAGTTCAATAGTTGAGGAAAAATTATTGTTCTAAGATAAAAAGTTTAATTTAATAATCACGATAATTTAATGCTATTGATAAATTAAGTTTTTATCTTGATACAAGATAAATGTAGGTATTTATTTATCTACGGTATCACGTATGGGAATGGTATTTTTCACGAACACTACCTAACAAGCCTTGAATTTATCATCTTCTTACTCAAACGAAACCCAAACTAAATTAAGAATAATCATGATTCTGTACAAATTATGTAAGTTTAATACCTTTGTGCACTCAAACGAACTTATCAATAGATGTTGAAAATGTTCTGGACATAAATATCTGGCCTAATACCTAGAATAAGTGATTTTTTTAAGATCTCTCGCATTGTATTAATTATATTATTTAAGCAGAAAAAGCCTAGGTTTAATTTTGTGTCCAAAGATATGGTTTTGTATAGTAGATTTAGGATAAAAAAATATATTTTCCTTTTTCCTTTTTTGTTTCTATCAGGTTTGCAAAATAAAATACTTGAATACTTGACATCAGACCACAGAACCTGTCCTTCCACTCCAACCAACTAAACTGACCAACTGAAACGGATCAACTATTTGTTTTTCTTTCTCAACGATACAACTTTTTAGTTGTATCGATACGAATAATTCTACACAACATACCCAAACTGTTAACTTGCGCTGAGTGGAAAATCTTGCACTTTTCTCCTCGACTGTCCTGAAATTGTTTATTTCGTTTTTATGTTAGAACTGGAGCGGTCTAACGAACTTGGCTTATGTTACGTTTGTGCGCGAGTGTCCATTGTCATCCGATACACAATGCAGTGGGAGACGGCATAATCGAATTACCTGATAATAATGATTCAAAGAACCGTGGAAACGCAGCGTTTGTGCTTGACCCACTCCTGCTGTTGTCCAATTTGAACCGCTGATACTACCTAGGTAGGTTTACGTATCATTTGTGTAATAAAGCTTGGATTATGCATTTAATTTTATAGCCATCTTGAAATTGGAATTGTGACTGAAGGCGTTGTGTTTAGTTTCTGACTGTGGTAAAATTATAAATAATTATTAAATTATTAGTAGAAAAGGGGGGCGGCAGCAGCGCCTCTTGCAGAATAGATCTACCACCGAACTGCGATCCCCAACCCGCGTGCCTAGCATGGGGTTTGTGGGCATTACCCGCCCATGGCCCCATGAGATAAAAGTCAATAAGGCGATTATCAGGGGAGGCCTGTGTCCAGCAGTGGACTATATACATAGGCTGTTGAGGTTGAGGTGAACTTGAATAAAACCGGCCAAGTGCGAGTCAGACTCGCGCACGAAGGGTTCCGTACCATTACATAGGTAATAGGCCTCCCCTCATGAGCTCCATAGCGCCCTGTCTTCAGCTTGACGCATCCAGCATCTGCCAGCAGTCTTTCGCAAATCATCATCCCACCTGGTCGAAGGGCGTCCTACACTACGTTTGCCGAGTCGCGGTCTCCACTCAAGAACTACTACTACACTATAGAAATATGTACTAGGTAAAACAAGATTTATTAAATAAAATCCTGCTGGATGGGTCTTAATAAATCAAGAACAATGGCTACAGTGAATGTGTCGCAGAGTGTAGCGTGTTGGCTGTGTTGTCAGCTCCCCGCAGTCTGAGTAAGTCTTCTGCTAAATATATTGTTTCCATTGCTGATAGGTACTGGTCCAAAGTATACGCGGATGCGATTGTAACGGATGCGGGTGCGGATGCGGAATTTGGCAGTTATCAATGAATAATTCAGCCTTGGCACTTCTCATGAAACTGAAGGATTATGAGACTTCTTTACGGATGTAAGCGGGTTAACTACGAACCTTATTTGTGTTTGAAGAATACCGACGTTTCATCCCTTAACGAGGGACTTCTTCTCTTCAGGGTCCCTGCGATCACTGATGATGACACTGCTGGTTGAAAGGTACTCAAGTCAAGACAACAGTAAATAAATAAGTATTGAAATCGCTGGATATATGCACTAGCAAAACTCGATATAGAATGTTTGTTAACAAACCACCGCACAAAAACTAAAACTCACTTGCATGGCGTCGGGCTCTATAATTATTGTGAGCAATATTTATTCAAGGAAGAATCTGAATTCGACAATAAATGTATACCTACTGAGTTTAATAAAACGCAACAACAGAGTGAATTTTAGGTTAAATTTGGGCGGTTAGTTTACAATCATTATACATCGAGTTTGGCTAGTTTAAAGGTATCCTGTCCCCTTTAAGTAAGAACGGAACCAAAGGTTTATAACTTAGACTAGAGTTTCACTTCTGTCACATGTCCATTTAAAGTCGCTGTGCTTTCAATGGGACCACAGGGCCATGGATAGACTTACAGACTGTTTCTTATAATAATTTTACACAGGACACCAGAGCATGGGGTACCTAGTATTAAATGATCTTTTCCTTTAGTAGTTACTTATATATACCCTCACTCTTCATCTTCAAGCGTAAAGTCACAGATCATTACCTAAGGTTTATAACTTAGACTGGAGTTTCACTTCTGTCACATGTCCATTTAAAGTGCACTTTTTTTTTAACTTTGGTGTTTAAAAAAAACTGCGCTTTCAAAATAATTACATCGAGCAGCGCGCATTTATATTTCGTAACTGCAAAAATGGCGAATATTTCGTTATTCAGGAAATACTTACCGAACGCTGTTCTTTTTTTAAATCCTAAACCTTCATGACTAAGGTAAAGGTTATGGTTATTATAGTACGTAAGTCCTCGCCCTCTGGGTAACCTCTAAGAAAAAAACCCTGTGGGAAGCCATTTTGTCACTGTTAGAGCCATTACACACTGTCGACTGGTAGCCGGCGACTCAGTCCCTTGGCGACCAAAATATAGGCAGAGTCGCCCGGGCGACCGACGACCAAGTGCGTAAACACTTTTAAACTATAGTAAGTCACCAGACCAGACCAGTCGACAGTACGTAATGGTTCTTAAGACGACGCATTGAGGATATTGGCGTCAGGGATATCAACTTTTTTCAGCAATAACAAAATATTCGGAATTGGTATTTTATGTTTTGAATTTTTCACGTTTTTTGCTTCAAATTGGTAATTCGTTTTACACGATTGGTTAACATTTACAGCACGAAAAAAAATCCCGAAAACTGCTCTATAAAAACATAGATTTTCACTTTACAGGTGAACGGAACCGATCTAGACATCTAAATTTTCTGTGCAGATAAGTCTTTACACCCTTTTTAAAATGGTAAATGGGTTTTACATAATTACCAATAGTTTTTATTTTATACGAGAAATACTGTTTTGGCGCTTACGACTTTCCTTTCAAGCTAGCTCTCGCCGTCTGTTTGTATGCAGGCGGCCCCCTTCAGTCAGTGATGCCAGATCTACTGATTTAGCAGTAGATCTACCTGCTTTTTGAACCGTCTACTGATCTACTGATTTTTTGCTCAAATTTTGTGAAATCTACCTGCTTTTTCCGAGCATCAATAGCAAGTGACTCCATGTCTTTATTTTAGCTCACGTGATAAGTTGCCAATGTTTCACAAACTTCACAAAACTAAAACAGATGAATGAAACCGAAGAGTTTGTTTTGTTCGTTTCTTCCTTCCGGCTTCCACTTTCTTTCTGTCTGTCTTGGTCTGTCTGTTCATCATTTTTCGATTGATTGGTCGGCCCGTTCGTTCGTTCGATAAACTTTTGCAAAATGCAAACTGAGTGAGACTGTTTATCCAGTTATTACTCTACTATGCACTAAATAATATATGTCCAAAACCACAAATCAAAGTTCGATCAGACTGAAAAGAACTGAGCAAAGCACAGCCAACAGGCCGCCTGGCCTTGCTTTCCACAAAGCTAAACAGTTTGGGCATGTGGGCAAAGAAAACGCTTCCTAAATTTCAAATAACGAGTTAGTAGCTTTGTTGTATGTTTTTTTTTCATGAAAATACTCGCAAAACACAATACATAGGTACTAATTTATAACATATTAAAATCTACCTGCTTTTTTTCCCAATCTACTGCTTTTTTACCAAAATTTCTACTGCTTTTTTCAGATTCCATCTGGCAACACTGCCTTCAGTGCGCTTCTGACCATTGTCAACGTCGGACGTGTGCCAAACGAGCTCCCACGCACTAGTAGGCATCGATAGTCGTATCGAAAATATTATCTTCTGTACTAAAGCGTGATAAAATTATTAAAAATGGGGAAAAAGAAGGTAAAAGTTTCAAAAATTAATATGAAAGCTTTGTATAATGAAAAATGCAAGAAAATGGTCAAGAAAAAGTAAGTAAACGTCAAATACCTAGGTACCTTTTCTTTTTTTTCTTTTTTCTTGTTTCTGCCTACCTATCCGCTGTCTACCTAGATAGGTACCTACGTAGGTATTTCTGTCGCCAAGCAGTCAGTAGATAATGTGTGAGCGTGTAGGAAGCTGATGCGTTCTGGTTTGAACGGTACCTAGTAGGTACCGTGCAATACAGTAGGTAGGTACTACCTACTGGCAGGTACTAGGTTCTGGTAAAACTATATGCACTGAGACTTGCCAACTTTAGTCAGTGTTATGTGCAGTGACAATGCTCCACAGGCACAGATCATTGTGATACAAAGTTCTAAAATGCTATATAAATTACTGACAACTTTTACTGATTTGGTTTATTTCAAAGATATTTTTTAGATTCCCTCATATATACCTACCTAACAATTTTATTTTGAATTTTATTACCTTCTACGCGGGTACAGTACAAAATAAAAACCTAACATGAAAATTCTAGGAAACAATTGTTCGCACAAAAACCCATGGAGTCGTCTCTGGATTTAGGCGAAACTGAAACGATGACAATCGATTCTTTAGAAAGGTATTTATGTACCTATGTACTATTTAGTGTAAAATAATGATTCGTGTGTATAAATAATACTCCTATAAACTAGACTTGACTAGAATTTAATTTAATTTTGTAGAAGACAAGAAATGTCATCCTCATATGCAGAGTTACAAAACATGACGATCACGTAAGTTTTATCATTATACCTACTACCTATACCTACCGAATATTGACCATGTTTCGTCGATAAGCCATGGCAAAAAATATGAAAAAATAGCCCTGGAACAATTATCTTCTTCTTCTTTGCCCTGGCCTTATGTCCCATTTCTGTTGGGGTCGGCCCTCCTAGTCCTCATGCGCCACTCCAAGCGCTTTTGCGTTAGTTCAGGGCTTACACCCATCGTCTTCATATCCTTTTGGACGGTACCAATCCAAGTAGTTGGGGGTCTGCCTGGTCTTCTTTTGACTGTTTCGGTTCCGAGAGAAAGGATTTTCTTGGTCATATGGTTTTCGTCTCTACGCATTACGTGACCGTACCATCTTAGTCGGTTCTCTTTCAGCTTTTCCTGTATGGGTGCCACTTTGAATGTCCCCCGTATGCACTCGTTCCTAATATTATCTAACATGGTTACGCCTCCTGCCCACCTCAACATGCGCATTTCGGTGACGTGCAATGGCTGTTCATCAGTCTTGCGCATCGCCCAGCACTCTGATCCGTAGAGAAGGGCTGGTCTCACTCCTCGCTTGTAGACATTTCCTTTTACCTTAATTGGCATTCGAGTATCGCAAAGTACTCCGGATAGTGCTCTCCATTTCATCCAGGCCGATTTGGTTCTGTTGGTGATGTGATGTCTAGGTCTATATTGGCGGAGTTAGTTATGACGGATCCCAAGTACTTGAAGCAGTCGACTTGGTTTACCGGAATGTTGTCGATATGTGGCACTTGTCGCACCCTATCAGAGATACCGGAAAAGTTACAGTGCATGTATTCGGTTTTCTGTCTGCTAACCCTTAGTCCCCTTCGTTCTAATGCGTGACACCATGCCTTAAGATCGTCTTGGGCGGTTTTGGCTGTTTCTGCAATAAGGACTATGTCATCAGCATATAAGTGTCCAGGGCGCTGGTTTTTGTAGTTGTTCGGTGACATGGTTCATTACCAGGTTGAATAGCAACGGGCTTAGGGTAGATCCCTGGTGTACCCCCACTTTGACCTCAAATTCTGCACTAGGTCCAGCCGGGCTGATAACTCGGGTGTTGACATCATTGTACATGTCTTTTAAGAGTGAGACATAGTGCTCTGGCACGTGTTGGGCTGTTAATGCTTCCCATATTAACTTTCTCGGCACCCGATCGAAAGCTTTCTCTAGGTCGATGAAAATTAAGTGTAGGTCTTTCTTTAGGGCTTTGTATTTCTCCATTAGGATTTTAACCGTGTGAATGGCATCAATGGTCCTAACACCGCGCGTGAACCCGCACTGGTTTGGAGTTATATTCACCAACTGTGAAAGTCGGTTCGCGAGTACTCTCTCCCAGATTTTTAGGGTGTGTGAGGTTAGTTTTATTGCCCGATAGTTCCCACATTCCGCTACATCGCCTTTGTTCTTATAAAATGGTATGAGGTTGCTTTGCCTCCATTGTTCGGGCATCTTTTCGTTTGTCAGTATCACGTTGAATAAGTGAGTGAGCCATTTTAATCCTGGCTCTCCGCATTTCTTCCACAGTTCTACTGGGATTTCATCCGGCCCGGTTGCTTTGCCGTTCTTCATGGTTACCAATGCTTTTTTGGACTTCACAGGACGTAATATAGTCGATTGGGCCGAAAATAGGCCTGAAACAATTATCTATAATGAAAAATGTTAAGATCGACCTTTGTGGGTTATTTATTGATGACAAATACCCATTTTTGAGAGCAACTCCTGATGGCATCACAAACGACATGATAGTGGAAATAAAATGTCCCGTAGCGCCATTTAAAATTGGCATAGAAGAAGCGATCAGGCAGAACAAAATGCATTTTTATAAAAAAAACAAAAATGGCGAAGTAGTGATTAACCGAAAATCTGATTGGTATTTCCAAGTGCAAGGTGAATTGCATATCTGCAAAAAACAACAATGTTTGTTTGGAATTTGGTATGGCGACAATAAAATAAAAACAGAAATTATTGAAAAAGATGACATGTTCTGGGCAGACGCGATGGAACCAAGATTGATAAAATTCTATTACGATTGTCTCCTTCCTGAGTTAGTCGATCCCAGACATAATATAAGGAATAAGCCAATTCGTGATCCGGAGTATGTGGTTGCACATAGCAAGGAAAATGATGCGTCAAATATTGTAAATAACCAATAACCAGAAGAACCAAAAATGATGATTGATGACGCTGATAAAAGTGCTGACGTTGACGATTTTGTTGATGTTGACTACGATGTTGCTGACGTAGACGATGTTGCTGTTGTAGACAGTTTTGACTATGTTATGGCTTTTTCTGAATATTGACTGCCCTGCTGATAAATACCCATTATGTCCTCAATAATTTGATTGATAACTTATTAGAAATTAATAAATCCCAAAAATTTACGATCTCGACGGGATTCAAACCCGCACCTTTCCCTTCAGCGCAGGGTTGCTCTTTTTCCAACTAAGCTACGTGATCTTATCTCGCCGAGGTGAAAATCTTTGGGAGTTCTTTCGGCACTTACGCCGTCAGCGCCGCCTACAGAGGAAACAATGAAGTTACCCAGAGTACTATAATAAATGAAATCCTATGATAACTTATTGTTTAAAATCAGTGTCAAAATTTAAATGATAACTATAAAAGACAAATAAGTTAACAAATAGTTTAAAACACATGACACTACTTCTTACTTGTCAGAATTTTATATAGGTAGGTATACAAAAATCTAGAGTGATGCAGTAAATATCGACGTTCTCTGGCGCGGTAGGCGAAGGTCCGCCTGCGACGCAGGAGGTTGCGGGTTCGATTCCCGCCTCAGGACAAATGTTTGTACGATCTGCAAATATTTGTTAAAGGGTGTTCTGGTCGTTTTCTATGTAATAAAAAATATTTATTTAAGTACCTAATGTAGTCTATTATATACCTACCTATGTACATCCGTGTCGTAAAATTATGTTTTTTCTCGATATAGTACAGCCAAAAATATCTAATAAAAAAATTAAAGTATTTAAATGGAAAATAAATAAAGGTAAGGTGACTCCATGACATCTATGTCCGGTCCCAGCGTGGTAGGGAAGCGCACGATCGAGAAGACAATTTTTCAATTTAGGTTCAATATTACAAAAATCCTAACCTCTTGAACATCCATGCCGTTAAATTATGTATTTTATGGTTAGAGTACCGGCAAAAATAATTCAGCTTGCCTATAAAAATGTAAAATATTCAAATGGACATAACATATAAATAAAGGTAATGCGACTCCATGACGTCTATGCTCCAGCGCGGCTACGCACGACCGAAAAGCGCGCGAAATAGACGGCGCGCGGGCCGAGCAAACCGCGTAAAATTACCGGGGTATGAGCTGCTTGCGGGGAGCTCATGGGGGCGTGGCGCCTGATTTCAAATTATTGTTTATCAATGCGTCACCTTAAATGTACTTGAAGATAACTAATTTCAACCCATTTTTAATGCAGTTTTTGTACTGGGTGGTAGCGGTATTGGATTAATGTGCGCACTCCTTTACATTACCAAGCTCTAGTTGGTGTTCAACCATTAGCCTACCCAATTGCAAAACAATCATACGCACATAATGATTGCTTACATTGTAATTACAGAGCATTAAAACGGATATATAATTACAATTTACTAATTACAACGCAACTGTAACTGTAGTATAATTACCATCAATTTAAATTAAACTATCGCAATATTTTAACTGAGAGATAAACCGTTAAAGTAGATCTCTTCTGCAATTATGAGCGATGATCTTCCTAAAAATTGTAGGGAGTAAACAGCTAAAACTAATAATTATTCTTGAATGCCGCCTATGAGTCAAACTCCACCAAAGCTGAGAAGAGATTTGTTTTAAACAATGGGGTTGTTTAAAACAAATCTCTTCTGAGCTTTGGTAGGTATAGAATTTCGTTATTCACCTATCTCGTCTCCCGTCAGCTTCAGTGGAGATCACCGAAAGGAGATGTAGGTATCATATTTGTATGCGAAGAAACAAAGAAAGATCGAAGAGGAGATGTGAACTGTGCCTCGCAAGCTGGCGATGTCACGCAGCGGAGACGAGACGAGATGAACGGAGATGTGAGCTGTGCCTCGCAAGCTTGTGACGTCACGCAGCGGAGACGAGACGAGATGAACGGAGATGTGAGCTGTGCCTCGCAAGCTGGTGACGTCACGCAACGGAGACGAGACGAGATGAACGGAGATGTGAGCTGTGCCTCGCAAGCTGGTGACGTCACGCAGCGGAGACGAGACGAGATGAACGGAGATGTGAGCTGTGCCTCACTAGTACCAAAGCGAACTCAATCTTTGTAATTGTTGCGCCCTGACAGGGTTTTTATGCATTGTGTACCTACTAACACTACCTACACCTAGGAAAAATATGTATGCATAAAATGACAATAAATGAATGAATATGAACAAACATCCACCGCTCGCTGCACACAGCTCAGCCACTCTAGCCAGCACACATCTCCGCTACAGCCTAGCCAGTACGCATCTCCGCACAGCTTCGATCGACACCCTAGCTGAAAAACGTCTTTTCTCGTCTCCACTACAGAAATCTCCGTACATGTCCACTTTAGTACACATTTTTTTTTAATTTTGGTGTTTAAAAAAACTGCGCTTTCAAAATAATTACATCGAGCAGCGTGCATTTATTTTTCGTAACTGCAAAAATGGCCAGTATTTCGTTATTCAGGAACTTACCGAACGCTGTTCTTTTTTTAAATCAATGCTAATAAGGGATGACCTCGAAAAAAATTCTTTAAATATAATCAGCCATCGCAAAGTAAACTAATTTTATAAAGATCTACAACCTCTTTTATTTCGAATTCGTTTATAAATCAGAACAATCCAAAGATCGCTGTGTTGATAGGCGAAAAGATTGCGGTCGATAAACAAGATGTCTTATTTATCGAATATCGTTATTTATCGAATATATCGTTATTTATCGATATTACATCGATATTGCCTTCATTAGTCCGCCGCCGCCACGCCCTCACTTTGAACCGTCCGATTGTTGTGCCACCTTTTGAAACATCCGCTCGCGATCTTTTATTGTTATTTATTTGACGGGTTCAGTTCAAGTTTTGGTACAATCGTGTGAAACTTAACTTACAGTCGGCATCATCATGTATTTATTCACTTCATTATCATATTTTAGTTTCACCTTGTAGTATCAAAAACTTTTTTATTTTTTATTTATTTAAGAGCTTTATCACTTAGCGATAACATCACCCATAGAAACATAAAATAGAAAATACAGACACACAAACAAATTATAACAAAAACAAACTAAACCTAACCCTAATAAACTAATTAAAAACTCGATATCTGCACTACAAGGGTCGGTTAATAAACTATTCACATTATACTACATCCATCACGTGATCAAAAAAAAACTTGTTAGTCCACTCGTTTGTTTGGGGGATGCACGTTCAGCAGTGGACTATGTTCTGACGATTGTGTGGGCAAGCAAGACTTTTAAGACTTTTAAGACCACTGCCTATTGGAAAAAAATGTATGAAATCATGCTTGGTATCCCGGTTTTAGTTTAACTATGTAGATACATTCAATGTAACCAGCGTCTTGTGGACGCTTCCGACTGGTATTGATATGGATCAGTTGAGCTACCTGTAGATTGCTTGCTACAACAGAAAGCTCGGTTGTTTCATTTGTATTACTTCTAATTTGTTTCTATTATTTGATTGTAATGTCATTGTTAATAAGCCTACCTTGCCGAAGCCATTCATATTTTTTCTAGCTAGATGGTTGCTAATGGTTACCTACTTGAAAACTAAAATTGACGTCATGATGTAGGCCCATAGTAAAGGTGAAGTGCTCAAAATAGTACAACTCACTCGCCTGCCTCACCGCGAAAAGCAGGTAACTCATAAACGTAAATATTTGCGAATTAGCGTCGCGGCTTCAAACAAAACTAGTGATGCACGTTGTATCGATGCACTTAGTATCGATGAAATTATAGTCAAAGAAACGTCTAGAAAAGTTTTTGAATTGATGTGTGGTGGACGAATCTTCACTCTCGTTATTCCACCGACGTCATCATTAATTATTAGATAGTTTTTTTTTATTCTAAGAAGTTTTGCCCTGAAAGTTTTTGTGTAACATTTTGATTTTTTTTTTTCAAATAGTTTAATAATAAAGTCAAGACACAATTAGAACTTTTTCTGATTATGTCTTGACTCTAAGAAATTGGTTGTGTTGTTTAGAATTTGCTTTACGTACTACTTTCCTAACAAAAAACTATGTCCCTACTTGTTGCAAAATATCGATGAATTCAATGATAAAAAGTCAACACTACTTCAAAGTTCAACGTACTTGTTGCATAAGCAAACTCCGTCAAAACTCGATCAAGGTGATATCACATCGAAGCCATATGCAATAATGGCCCCGCGGCACCGCCAAATGAAAATAGATCATAACGTTTACACATTAAAGGCCAAAGTCTATAAACGATTTATCGACTGCATATTTTTAGAGATGGGACTTAATAATCGCGACAAAATCGTATTTAATTTCCGTTGAAATTTTAATTATCAATCGTTTTGTTATCATAAAGTGTTGTGTTTATTGAAAGGTGTATTTTTATCGATGAAACTGGTGGTTTCGTATCTAAATTCAAATTTTTTATATTGAGATTTTTAATTTCTTCCAGTAGAGAACACACACTGAGTTTTGATCTTATCAACATTAAGATGATTGCAGGTTTTAAAATTCATGTAAGTAGATGTATAATTGCAACGTGAAAAGAATTCGTATTGCTGGATTTCCTTCCTCAAATTTTGAGCTTAACCTGTTCAATTCTTAACTTCAAATAATTCAGATAATTTTTTGAGCTTTCGAAAGAAATAACCTTTACGCACACATTCATAACGATAAAAGCTTAAAGCTATTTACAAAACTGCTCGGTAGTGATGATCCTAATCGATATCAGTTAATCATAGTTCATTAAAAGGCAGTTGTAAATCGAATAGCCCCATTTAAGGGATTAAACAAATATATTAGGATAATGTTGAGCCCTTCGGTTCGTTATTAAAATGATTTATCCATAGCCATAGCATAGCATTTAGGATAGGATCTTTATTATTAGTAAGGTTTTTTTGGCGGGATTTTACACTAGTATAGTACAGTGTTTCTTTCGTTTTTGCTAATAAGTTTTTGAATGTATCTTTATTTTTACCCGACTACCAACAAGGGAGGGCGTTCCGCATCTCGTACAACGGAAAACGTCATTGCGAAACTCTTACGGCACCGCACCTACGGTACCGCGCGGTAGTATGAGAGCGCTCTACGACTTATATTAACCTATGTTGTCCCACTGCTGGGCAAAAGGTCTCCCCTAAATACTTATTTTAATTGATACGAATTGGTACTGAGGGTACTTAATAGCGCGTACATAAAATAGCTTCGTGACCCCAGTCAATAAACTCACTTGATTATTACTAAGTAATAGCCTCCTTCCAAAATAAAACGATTTCTCCCGGTAGCATTCCGGCATTTCTCCCTATTCACCAAATTAATGTTGATATTGAATGGAATAATACTGCTGAGTGCCTTTTAGTAACTTTTTAAGTATCGTTTAGTAACTTTTAATGTGATTGCCAGCCGACAAAATATGAGATCATAAAACTTAATTTAACTGTTTTTGGGAACAAATTAAATAGGTACTTTATTGTAAGCAATTTTACATTTCGTAAATTCATATTATTTCAGACAAAGTGAAAATATTTTCCCTATCGATAAAAGATGTAAGTACGTTTGTAAGTATTTCAAATCTTATTATGTAAGTCCATAAAAAATAAGTAGATACCTAATTTAACAGAAATCGCAGCAGTGTTTTTTTTATTGTCTATAGACTTTCGTTTGAATCACACGTAATGGAAAGCGATGTGGCTGACGAATCACGAAGGTCTGAGGACACCTATTCAATTTTATCTTTTGTCTGAAGCGACCCAGGTTGTAACTGGCCAGAAAAACAGTAGCAGGCAGCGAGCTCTATTCCTTAGCGGTGATGATGAAGGTGATGATTGTTTTGTGATGCATGTGATGATTGTTGTGTACGTAGGTATATTCTAAAGTTAGATCACAAAGACGCATGATAGATGATCTCATTATGGAAGAATGGATCCTAAGCATACCGCAATACGGTCCTTTTAGGGAGAATGCGAATAAAGTGATTTATTGTCGCTTTCTATACCTATTTATGGCAGTACAGCAAAAGACGCAGTGACACTAGTCATAACTAGTGTTTCTATACGAAAATTGAGCGTGGCTTCAGATCCAGAAAGATGGCTAACGCGCTTGCTGTAAAACTACAGACTAATAAAATCACACTGTCACATTGCAATATGATAAATGCGAAATTTGAATGGATTTTAGACGTTTGTCATCTCTTCCCGTCAAATTAACTGAATGAATCGGGCTGAAATTTTGTAAAGATGTAGGTGTAGATCTAGAATAAAGCATAGGTAGGTACATTTTATCCGTTCAAACAGTTTTCATTGGATATAAATAATCTTCTCTCTCTAAATAATCTTTATATACATTTCCATATAAACAATGCCTGCGAAGCCGTGCTCAAAAACTAGATAAAGAGTATTTTAGGTAGGTACAACGAAATTCTCTTGCAAGCCTGTAGTTGCCTTACTGCGATTATTACCACATTGCCTCCACTGCCACCTCTGACATAAAATAGAGATCCGTCGGCGACGCTGAACGAAAAACAAATGAACTTGGCATTGGCAATAGATCTCCGTTTATAGCGTAATAAACACCTGTATTTGGTTCCGTATATAAATCACGACTTATTCCGTTCTGTTATTTACTGACTGATGTACGAGAGCATCCTCAGTTGAAGAACGAGTAATTTACTCTCAATTATTTACTGACTTGTTATGACGTTGAGTTATTATCTGTGGCTTAGATTGTCGCGTTTAATGAAGTTAGTATCTATATTCTAAGGTTTTTATTTATTATACTCTGGGTAATTTCTAAGAAATTAATAAATCCCAAAAATTTACGATCCCGACGGGATTCGAACCCGCACCTTCCCCTTCAGCGCAGGGGTGCTCTTTTTCCAACTAAGCTACGTGATCTTATCTAGTCGGCCCGAAAATCTTTGGGAGTTCTTTCGGCACTTACGCCGTCAGCGCCACCTACAGAGGAAACAATGAAGTTATCCAATTCTAAATGTAAATTGTAAATGTAAATTTGGTCTTTGAGCAGAATTGGATAACTTCATTGTTTCCTCTGTAGGTGGCGCTGACGGCGTAAGTGCCGAAAGAACTCCCAAAGATTTTCGGGCCGACTAGATAAGATCACGTAGCTTAGTTGGAAAAAGAGCACCCCTGCGCTGAAGGGGAAGGTGCGGGTTCGAATCCCGTCGGGATCGTAAATTTTTGGGATTTATTAATTTCTTAGTATCTATACTTAGGCATAATTTTCATGTGAGGACCTTCATTGGCTAATACAAGCTTGGTAATAGAATATGAAACGTTTATCGATACAATACAATACAAAACACTTTATTGTACACCAGAAAAAGAACATTACAAAAAGGCATTACATATCAAAAGTACAATGGGCGGCCTTATCGCTTAGAAGCGATCTCTTCCAGGCAACCTTTGGATGGAAAGAATTTTGTGAATTTAAGAAAGGCAGGGGGTGTACTAACGATAAACTAATAAACACATAAACTAGATATACACAAAATATTTATAATATGCTAAAATATACTAAATAAATAAATAAATATTATGTAAGTACCAATATTCACTATTCAGACAGGAAAAATTCCTTGACGCGAGATTTAAAAACTCGATACTTACCTACCTACTTTAAGATGGTTTTCTGCAGGTCAATTGTCGTTGCAGTCAGATAAAATTACCTAAGTAATAGGTCATTTCACTAAAAAAACCTGCATCGCATAAACATGCGATACGGGTTTTATTTTAAACAAATTACCCTCGAATTTGCAAAATTTAGGTAGTGCAACAGACCGCCCTAATTACACTAATATTATAAATGCGAAAGTTTGGAGGTTTATATGTTTGGATGGATGTTTGTTACATCTTCACGCTAAAACTACTGAACGGATCGGGCTGAAATTGCATACAGGTAGTTTAAGGCCTGGAATTAAACTTGAGCTACTTTTTATTCCATAAATAAGGGATAGAAATAAACTTAAACCACAGGTGCGAACCCACGGGCAGAAACTAGTAATAAATAATGATTGCTGGTTATCCATAGTAGTTTTTCAATGACTTCTCTTCTTTTGTTTGTCATTATGATGATAATAATGAATCTTGGACATTTAAATAGAAGAGTTAAGTTTTTCTCCGTATACTTACTTTTTATAGGAAAATTTTCAAGTAATTTTTAGTCCATTTTCTTCTTTAGAAGATTACGCAATAAATTCCATAAAGTTCAACGACTATCGATCTATTTTACGTTAAAAACAAACACTTCAGACGTGATATTTATTCGCCGATGACAAGATTCACGATTTCCAGAGATTCGCGCGATTGAACCGCGTAGTTTTATTTATTCTGACAAATATAGGTACCTAGACTAAACAGGTGGAGTGCTGAAACCATTGGAGGAAGAACATTGATTGATCAACAGAACTATGAATCAAAATAGGTACCTTATGTACCCATTTGGTTTACCATTGATGATGGGACATCAACAAATGATATAAAAGGTCTAGCGCTTCTAGCTGTCTAACTGTTAGATGGAAAGGTAGATTTGGACGCTATTATGACAGAGGGTAAAAAAAAGCATGTTAAACTTCGATATAAATTTTTACTTATATCGAAGTTTAACATGCTTTTTTTAAGGGAGATGAGGCATTACCATTTCGAAAGTGGATGGCTCAAGTTAGGTTCAACTATGTTACCTTACCTCAGTCATAGTCGGACCGGCGCGCGGGCGGTGACATTTGTGTTTCGCGTGCTTGCTACGACGTATAATTTTGTGTGATTTCGACTAAATCACCACGACAATGCTCTCGTGTTCGTTCACCAGGTGTACAAATAGCTCCAAAACAAAAAACAAAGCCCAAGGCATCACATATTTTCCCGCGTAAGGAGATACACCAAACTTTAAATTTTCTGATAATCCGATACTTTATCATTATTTCATCTGTGAAACGGTACAGTTTTTGAGTGAGCGCTGGTAGAACGTACCGCATCTTCCTTTTACTTTTATCGAAGATGTTAAAGGCATTTATAGCAGGTTGCCGACAAGGATCGGGCCATAGTGACCCACATGACGATATGAATAATTTAAACCAATAGAGAGAAGTTTAGCACCATGGTTCGGCATTGTTTCACATGCCAAATCAGGTATATTTTTTTTTACTAACTTCTGCTAGCGGTTTTGCTGTCGTTTTTTGGAATTAAAATTATTCCAGGTTCAAATCATTATGTGTGCAAAAAAACCTGATCCATTCGGTAGTTTTGGGCAACTTGTGCCTATAATATTAATAGGATTTACTTCAGGAGTGTTTTATTTTAAACCATGTGGATATGGTAAGTGTAAAGGGAAAGCGACATGATAGAGAAAAAAGCGAAGCACCTATATGAGCGGCCTATTTTTCTAAATTATATGGAGCAGATAAAATTTTCCGCTCCAAAACATTTATGGCCTATCCTGACAACACTAGATAGTGCTGGGAACACTTTATGTCCACTGTAGTGATGGGAAACAGATATAGGCGATGATCTGGACATCATCGGTTCCTTTATTCGGCCGTCGTTAAATTTTTAGTATCCCGTGAAAGTTGGCTATTCATGGAGCGACTAGTCTCGCGACTTTGGTAACGTGACCGCACGTTTAATAAATCTATCGCTTTATTAGACTTAACTTTGTTGCACATGAGCAATATAATCTCCAAGTTTAAGAAGAAAAACTAACGACGCAAAAAGTAAAATACCTAACACCATGAAAGTTGTCTTACTTTCCCGAATAACTCTTTTAGGTTTATACCTTATGGTTGTTATAAAGAATTATCTATCTATATAATAAAAGCTGCTTAAATTATCATTTAATCTGTCAAGTTTAGAGGGCTTTGTTGATAAGTTGTCCAGTCCCAGTCGCCATGTGAATAGCAAGCCTTTTCTCATCCCGAGATCACCAAGGCGAATCTCAGCGAAATTTTAGATTAGGCAGTAGTAAAATTTTATGTACAGCTTTTTGATTGCTCCCCATGTCAGATAAACACGCAATAAACTTTATCAAAAAGGGTTCAGCCGCGGTTGTCGGTCTGTTTTTAGGCTTTAGTAGATATTGTTTTAATAGTGAATTGATTGCTTTTTTATGTTCTTTAATCATATTTTTAAATTGGTTGTTTACGAAATTCAAAATTATTTTTGCTTAAATAATCAACGTTTCCTAATTTAACTAAGTAGGCACTTACGTAAAAAAAACCGAGTTAATACTTCTTACTCCTTACAAAATTAATTACATAAAATTAAACCAGTTTTTAGCTGTTTCAATTGTAAATACTAGTTTTAATTTAATTCTATTATTTGATTTTAATTTTCTTTGTTAATGTTTTTAAATATGACACTTATTTTAAAAATTATGTTTATTATTTAAACATTTGATTTGATTTTTAACTTAATTAAAATAAATTTTAACCTACATTTGTGCGGGAAGGACTATGAGATCTGAATGTAAGTTTCACCTTTCTGAATTTGAAGTTTTACCTTTAGAATTTATTTCATAAAATCTTTATCAGTTCTAAGTATAAGCCCAAAGCTACTAGACTGCCACTTTTTATGTTCTCACATTGGTGTGAAGCTTTACAAATAGACGGTAACACCTCAACCCCTATATTTGACTACAAACAAGACCTTATCAAACCCATACAAAAATGCGGCAATCTGGGCTTAAGTTATAAAATACCGAATAAAATTAGGGTTTCGCATGTCAGTACCAAATAACGCCCTTTAAAAGGGTTCCGTACCGTATCAGCAGGGTTGGGGATATAAAACACTCACACGTCACTTGGCAAACAAATTTCGTAATACATTTTAATGACAGAATTGTGTGGATATGACATAATACCACAGAATCATATCTATGACCAATACCAGAGTGTTTCTGGAGTTAATAAAAGAGCACGAAGACAACTACACATCAAATTCGCTGGCTCGCCGACAAGTTGACAAAAAATTGTCAGCTGCCTAAAATATTGTCGGTGAGTACGGTGTGTAGAGTCCATTAGGTTAAAATATAGCTACTATATTGTTGTTTGTTTGATAGGTGCTTAAGTTTTACTATTATATTTAACTCTAAATGTTGTAACCCTGGTGCGGTTGTATCGACTTTATATGACGACCTCTGTGGTGCGGTGGGCGAAGGTCCGCCTGCGATGCAGGAGGTTGCGGGTTCGATTCCCGCCTTGGGACAAATGTTTGTACGATCTGCAGACATTTGTTCCAGGTGTTCTAGTCGTTTTCTATGTATAATAAAAAAATATCTATCTATGTATTGTACTGTATTATGTATATCAGTTATCTAGTACCCATAACACAAGCTCTGCTTAGCTTGGGGCTAGATAATACTGTGTGAATTGCCCGGCATTATTTATTTATTTATCGAAAAACACCGGTAAACGCATTAAATTTACGGTTTTAACTTTTTTTTTGAAAGCTTTTTATCGAACTCATATTCAAGGTTAAGTACGAGCCTAACTATATACATGTGAAATAAAAGTAAATCCTGTTGAAAACATAAAATTTACTGCATGCAAACACTTTCAAATTATTTGTGTAATATTATCTTATCTGTAGCACAGCCCATAAAAACTTAAATGCTGCCTGCATTAAGTTTTTATGGTCTGTGCTAATTGATTTCCAAATAAAAAATAACACTTTAGATAACCTGATAAGTTATGTGTTTTAAGAGATTTATTTAGAGCAACATTTTTTTAAATACTCGTATCAAAGAAAAAGTTGTAGAGAAAAAAATTCATAAAAAAATCCTCTTGCATACATTTTTTAGTTAGTTAGCTCAATTGTTTCAATTTTAAATACTAGTTTTAATTTAATTCTACTATTTGATTGTAATTATCTTTGTTAATAAAGGAACTATTTTACTAGCCTATTTTGTTCAAAACGGAAGTTATCTTTTTTCAAATCAAATTTATTTTAATACTAATCCTACTAACCCCATGTCCACACAACTCTTTCGCCGATCCATTAACAAAACTGTTATCTTCCGTTCAGCATGCAAAGGTGCCGCGGACAGCCTCGTGTGTTAACCCTTTAGGGTTAGCACAAGGAAGCGAGATAACACGGACTCAGATTAAATAAAAAACTTAGGTTCAGGCTTACGAGCATGCGTGTTAGATGTAGGTATGGTAACTTCTAGTGGTTTTGTTTGTTAAAACCTTCACCACAGAAAATAGCGATAACAAAAATGTAGGAACACGTTTTCATAAATTAATTTTATTACTTAGCTTGCCCATGCTTTATGTAAAATCTAATGAATGATTACCTATCCTTAGTGTCTCAACAGGTTCAATTTCACCGTTTGTTAAACTAAGTTCAGATTGATTCTGATTATCTTATGTTGATCACGTTCAATTGTAACCGTGATTGGATCAATATATAGTGGTCCAATTGTCGTAATGTTTTTGGTTAGACGTTATAGCCGAGTGAAAGATAGAAAAATATTTATTTTTACCCAAAAATAAAAACTAAAAACGGACTTACATACAAGGTACTATTCCTAGAGTTAATACTGTACAAAAAAAGAAATAATAAAAACTATATAATGATAGGGTAAAAAAGACTTGAAGAACTTCAGATGCTGGATGCGACAAGCTGAAGACAGGGCGCTATGGCGCTCATCAGGGAGGCCTATGTCCAGCAGTGGACTAATATAGTCTGATGATGATAATGAGGGTAAAAAAGGGTCCCCATCTGAGCATGTGAAGTATTCGGCTAAGCCCAGTGCACGAGCAACATCGCCTCTGCGGTTCAAATACGAATCCACGCTCTTCTAATAAAACAGTTCATCAACACTCATGTTCAATGTCAATATATTTATGAAAACTTGTTGTATACTCTCGAAAACTAACATTCTAACAAGGTAAAGGTTTCTTGTTCGCTTCTTTACTTTATCTTAAAAAGATTGAAGTGGACAAAAAATCAAAGTGTCTTTATTTCCTAGTTTTACTTATGTATTCTGAGTTTTGTGACGTGTCCAAGAGTCCTGTAAGGTCTTAAGGAAATAAAGCACTTTGAATTTTGATTTTTTTTAATTTAGTTCGAAGGTCTAGAAAATTCCAGAAGGTAATCTATCAATCTTGGACACAACTAGATCACACCTAGGCCTGATGACCTCCTATGCCACTCAGTTTGACACATAGATAATTTTTATCTGTAATACCAGATAGTTCCTTATTTAGACCGCGGCTGTCGGCCTGAATTTCAGTATCGACAACATTAGCTTTTGTTATACAAATACAAATTACCTATTTATTTAGGATAGGTTAGTATTTGTTATTTCGCTTCGATAACTGATTGAAGAGAAGATCACAACTGTCTATAATTATCCAATGATGTCACGGACTGGCTTATCTGGAATTTTCCATTTCAAGAACCCATAATGTGGGCCGATAATATTTTCACTTCATTTCGATTCATATGAAAAAAGATTGGGTTAATACTCGTAACTCATAGAAGTCTTTATTTTCCTGCCTTTTTTAATAACATTGAACAATATATATTACTCTTTTTGATTGAAGTACTTTTGATACTTTTCGTGGAGAGACGAAACTAATTGCCGAATTTGATATTTTTTTTGTTGGATCTTTATCTCTCTATTTTGTTTTTATCTCGGGAAGGTTTTGCGCGGAATTGTTTAAAATTATTTCAACTTATATTTTTTCAAACTTTATTTAACTTACTTGTTAAGGCACTACATAGTATAAAACAAGTCGCTTCCCGCTGTCGGTCCCTATTTATGATTAGATTTTTAAAACTACGAAACGAATTTTAATGCGGTTTTTAAATAGATAGAGTGATTCAAGAAGAAGGTTTATCTGTATAATTCATGTACCCGTGCGAAGCCGGGGCTGATCGCCAGTAGTAGATAAAAGAAGATTAGTACATAAATATTATGTTCTTTTAACGTTATTGTAACTTCACTAGCGAACAGCCAGTTAGTGTAAATATCAATTACAATACGCAACAAGATTTCGAAATAACATAAATGTTTAGCATTTTATTATTCTTTTTGCGAGATAGTACCTACTCAATAACTTCGAAGTTAAGTGTAATGATGAGGCAGAAGTTATCCATTTGTATGATGATATGCGGAAAAGAGATAACGCTATTATATAACTACTTTTCAAGCGACTGAATTTCCTACAATAATAATAATAATAACGCTGGACAATTCACACATATTTTTTATTATACATAGAAAACGACCAGAACACCACAAATGTCTGCAGATCGTAAAGACATTTATCCCGAGGCGGGAATCGAACCCGCAACCTCCTGCGTCGCAGGCAAGCCTTCGCCCACTGCGCCACAGATGTCGTCAACCTCCTATACTTGACTTAACTTTAAAATTAATTGCCTATACCTTGCAAATTTAGACAAACATTTGCATTTTTGAACCAACTTAAAAAAAAGAAGGCAGTTAATTCGGCTGTATGATTTTTAGAAATCGCTGATGTCCATAGAATGATCCTACGGTGGTCTATTAACAGTTTTATCCTCGATGGTAATTGAGACTAATTACAACAAAAACAAAAAAACAATTGTACGTTGTACTAACGTTTGTACTAAGTAGTTAACCGTTATTGCACTTACCTGTCTTACTGTTAAACTCGATCTAGTTTAGTTCCTTCCTCAAATGTAAAGTAATTCTAATATGTCGTGTCAAATAAATCATTTCATTTCATTTCAAGGAATCAATCGATCTACAAGTGGCAGCATTTTGATACTCCGTTTATAATTTTTCTTCAATGGTGGAGACTACAAAGATTTTACTCGTCTTATTTGAGCTATAATATGCGATGGAGGAATTGAATTTGTAATTGTTATTGCTGCGTCTGACGACATGAGATAAATCACCTGTTGCGGCGTTCAGCCCCTCGGCTCGTTCCCGCGAGCTCTGATATTACGTAACAATAAAAACAATACGTAACAAATATTTGTTATACCTGATAAATTCAATGTTGGATAACTATATCCACGAATATCCAAATATAACTCACTAGAGTTATACAGTAAGTTGAGCTACCTGTAGATTGTTTGCAACAGTCTACAGTTAGCTCAATTGTTTCAATTGTAAATTCAATATTTTTATTAACAAAGAAAATTACAATCAAATAGGTAATAGAATTAAATTGAAACTAGTATTTACAATTGAAACAATTGAGCTAACTGCAGACTATTGCAAACAGGTAGCTCAACTCATCGAAATAAATTGTAAATACTAGTTCCAATTTGTTGGATATTTATTAAAATACTAACCCCTACAAACTATTTAATAATTATGTGCGAATCCTATAAAATAGTTTGTATAAAAAAATCTACTCGGGGAGCCAAGTAGAATAACCTCCTTGTTGCAGATAGCTTGCGCTCGCGCAGAACAATAAACTTCCTCGGCTTATTTGTGTTACAGGGTGTTTGTTTAACAGAAAAAAACAGGTCGGTTTCTATTCCTTGGTTTTATTGGTGAAAGATTGGTTCTGGCTATTCCATATTTGGCAAGAGATGGGGAAAAATCTACAGTAGCTGCTCTATCTAGGTTACACATTAGCTCGTGCGTGTGTGTGTGTGTGTGTGTGTGTGTGTGAGTGTGTGTGTGGAAGTCTTATATTGATCTTATTTGTTGCGTAGGTTAGGTAAAAAGAAATGAGTATTAGGTAATTCAATAAGTTCCCAAAAAAAAACGATTTCGGCGGGACTCGAACCCTCAGTACGGGTGTGCTCTAACCAACTAAGCCACGAAACCCTAGTCCGTAAACCGAAACTCTTTGGGACCTCTTACGGACTATAGCGCCCGTGATAAAGTGCGGGTAAGCACTTTAACAAACAAAAACCTGAGTATGAGGTATTTATTTTTATCTGAACTACGTTACCTACGTCCCCAGTAGGCGAACCATTACCTACTTTATCCTTTTAAAATAATTTACTTATTGTGGGCTCTTTCAAAAGTATATTATATATACATACATACCTAACAAGTGAGAGAGTTTTCACTGATTCGTAATTATTTTTTTGACAGACTTCAATAGCTTCTTCAAAACTTGAGTTACTTCTTCGGCTCAATTTGTCTGATATCAAAAAAACACGAATCATGTTCATCCTTTTTGGTCGCTTTAATATGAATATTTATTTATTTTTAACCGTTGCTTTCTAGCTACAGAGCATAAGAAAAGTATTAATTAATACAAATTCCTTGATAATTCCTTCCGGGACACCCTAGCTCGGTGTACCACGATCCCAATATCGATTAGCAGTTATTTGTGTGCCTCCTCCCTAACGGTGCGGTATAAACCAGCTTAAACTGATTTTAATTTATTATGTTAATGGGGACGGGGGAGTAGTGTGGATACGCCCTTGCACTAAGGTCTAGATGCCACTTCTATGGCATATTCTATAGGATATTGTTCCAGTATAAATTAAAGAGAATGATGTCTAGCTGGAATAACCAATTAGCTATGCCTATACTTCAACTTAATTGAGCTTCAATTTATCGTAAAAGATTATAGGTTTATTGGTATTTCCTATAGGTAAAAAAAGTTAATAATTACGAATAATTACAGTTTAGAAGGTGAAGCAGACAAATCTACCTGATGACTCAATTTGTAAAATATCCACTGATTTATAGAAGATATCGATTTTTAATGTTTTTAAATGAGTACCAATCTACAATTTAATTCAATTTCATGTCTCGCTCACACCTATGTTTGATTAAGTACCAGTAGTTAGGGACATTTATCTCAGCTGTTTATAATAAAACCAGATTGATACGGAGGCAGGACTGGGTATTGATTAAGCACCAATAAGTTTCTAACAAGATCAAACACAAGTTGTTCAACAGGCTACTGCTAAATCGACCGGACCAGGATAAATCGACACTAATAACAACTGAGAATTGATCACCTTGGCCTTTACTAGAACCATTCTACGACCTCTGTAGCGCAGCGGCTGAAGGTCTATCTGCAACGCAGGAGGTCGCGGGTTCGACTCGGACAAATGTTTGCACGATCTGCTGATATTCGTTCCGGGCGTTCTGGGTGTTTACTATGTGTCTAGCAAAATCTATGGAAAGTATTGTATTACTTAATACAATACTTTCCATAGATTTTACTAGATAACTGAAATAAGTATATCAGTTATCTAGTACCTACCAATAACACAAGCTCTGCTTAGCTTGGGGCTAGATGATACTGTGTGAATTGTCCAGCATTATTTTGCATAAAACTGCCTATAGCAAAAACCAATCACAAACCATCAATCAACGTTGTTGTTCAGATCATCATCATCCTGACAGTACAGCCCCATTCGATCCTTTTTTTGGCTTTTTCCTGCTGTTACCAAATTACGCTGTTCAAACTGTTACAGATGTAGTAAAAAAGGCTTGTGATAGGTATTACAAACTGCCCAATGGTTTTTAGAAAATTCCTTTGTAAAATACACACTAGTGTGAGTATATAACGTCATATGAGAAGCTACCAGAGGTAGGGCAGCATCTTCCTTCTGTGTATTTTTAACACCTTCAATGCGGTCTCTCATCCGACTGGTAAGCATATTGCATATGGCAAAACCCCTCTGGGGGAGGCACGTTCAGCTGTAGACGTATGCATGTATGTGTGCGACATCGTTGATCATATCCATACTATTCTTCCGGTATTCAACTATTAAATCACAATAAATAAAAATATTTATATTTATTGGTACGTTACATGTATTTAGGGTGAATTATATTGTTATGGGGTCTATAAACATACTGTATTAACTGTTGGTTGGCCACTTGGCCACCCAGTATATATTGTCATAAAGGGTGTTTCACGTTTGACGTGGGTTGCACTGCAATTGTCAGGAATGATGAACGACTTTGATTCAATATTGAGATATTAAAAGGTTTATTTTTTTATAGAAAAGATGTACATTTTGAAATTGTACGTACCTCAATTCATCTGTTTCTTTTGACTAAAAGAAACATTTTTGTGTGGCAAAAAAAACATGCTACCTACCTATATTTCTTTTTTTTTATTCGTCATAATTTGAAGAGTCCTCCTTATCTATCCACAAATATAATAGTTGGTTTAAAAAAACTGTCCATCAGTATATGTATTTTAAGACTACAGAATTCAAAGGAATGATTATTCCGAGCCTTTGTTACGAGCGAGCCTGGGATAGCCAGACTGAGCTAACAATCTGTTTTCAGGCAATTAGTATTAAATTGATTCTAGCAAATTCAGCAAGGCCGGTCATCGACCTCGGTTCTAGAACTGAGCTACTGAACTGAGTCAGGACCTAGGTCCAGCCCTCTCAGGCATCCCTTTGAACATAAAACAGAAAGCTGTACAAACAGAGATAACATTAAAACTTCAGCATATTTTCCTAAAGCAAACAGCTCCGGACCTAAAAGCCTTTGAAAACCAAATGAAAAGCGAAAGCCATTTCAGTTTCATTGCCCTTGCTAAAATACTTTATTCATGAGCCCACTAAAATATTCATTTAGTCCTTTCACAAACAAGTTCACCGCCCGAACTTCGCGAAATTACTCAAAAATTCAACAACTGCAAATTATCGCACAAATTGCTCGTAACCACACGTCTGCTCGCCGCGAAGGTCTGTTTACTTTTGACGTCGGCGTTCGAAATTCAAAGTTCTCAAACGCCATTGGTGGGCCTAATTTCGTCTGACCATATCATTAGTGAGAGGAGATGAAGTTATCAAAATCAAAGGGAAAATTGGCGGTTCTGAGTTAGCCGTTACTGTATGTTTGTTATTCGTTGTTTTATTGCTGTTAAGTCATCGAGTTGTCGGAAAGCTTCATTATAGGAGGTAGTTTAGTGATTATAAAGGGAATTATAGTGTTTCTGTTACTCGTTAGGCTTCACGCGATGCACTTTCGTGCGCACGACAGCTTTAGGCTGAAATTCCGCTATCTTTAATCATCTATACTCAAATGATATTTTTAGTATGCTTGTTGTACTGATATGGTTGTAATTGGTGATCTCTAGAAATACGTTTCCCTATATAAGTTTCCAAAGCTATATACCTAACACCTTTCCCTAGTTCATTATTTCGTATAATGTCTCCGAGTGCCACCTGAACGTAACCCTGGGCAGAAGCTACCGTTTTGAAAACTTATACTTTAAGCACCCTGTATACAACTTTTTAACCTCATACTTACACATTGTCGATGTAAAAATCAGATCAACCTTCAAGTAGATAAAGTGTAATCGTACCGATTCCCCAGTAATTACGATTAGTTGTAACTGTCGAAATAAGTAACCCTGTAACATGCGAGCGCAACCAGAGCCGCAAGAAAACGGAGAAATTTAATTTAAAGTTGTAACTATAAATCTAATGTCAACCGGGCTAGTTCGGTTGGCTATTAGCATTGCGTGGAAGCTGGTGAAATTCACAATTAGGGGGACATTTTGTTCTAGTATTAATAAACCTGTCTTACAGGAGGCAATAAGCTAGAATGGCCATAGAGTCGCATTCTAGAAAGGATATTGTTTAATCATAGTTTAATTGGGAACGTAAACGTCACATTCTTTTGTTTTAAGACCGGTTTTTGTTTATAGACCATATTATGTGCTTATAGGTTTCGTAGTAAATCGTGATACATTTCAATTTTCAAATAGCAATGGACCAAGTACTTAACTATTTAAGAGGCACTATGTCTATCGGGATCCCACAAATGCCTGTTTTTTTATATTTTTTTTTGCAAATTCTCGGGACTGAGATTTTCACGCGAGATAGGATTTTATAATTCTGTCACTGATCGATTTCGATAAGCAACGAATCATAAATGTAAACAATTTCTCACCCATGTTCATGGTTGCATGGGGGTGTGAAGCGGTTTGATAATTGGATTAACAAATCGCATAAACTAACGAAAACATTCACAAAATTTAAACAAGCATTATTATTATAGCAATTGACAATGATTATCAATATACCAAACTTAGCTACACACAAACGCTTTGTACACCAATTGGAAGACATGATTCATTGTTAGTCTATCATCCAAGTTTAAGTACCAATGTCCAAGTAACCCAGCAATAGGAACCAGTATTGCGATTGATTGGAGTGCCGCGGTAGGCGAGGGTTAATTGCAGCAAAGTTCAAGCAATATTTCACAGTTGTTTTAGCGGCTGTTCAAGCGAAACTAATTGATTGATTGTTTAGCTATTTAAGCGGGAGGTGCGGGCTCGAATCCTGGATTAAACTAGGAAATACAGGAAATGATTATTTTTGCTACTTTAGTAAAGTGGAGCAAAGAGACAAGAATGGCTACGGCCATTTTTGTTGGTTGAAATTGCCTTTAATACGTTAAAAGCATTTCACGATATTATTAAAGAAACGATCTTTGTAATTAAAAGAACTTACATAGACCTACCTACATTTTTAACATTGCTATTTGCTCTTATATCCCAAAATTTTAGGGAGTGGGTGTTTTTCCACTTAAATTATCTGAACCAGACCATACAAAAAACTAGGTAGATAAATTCAACATAATTTAGTGATATGAGCGGTTTTACTCACCTATGTTTATAAAATGTTTTTCGTGTGTCGCGTAATTTTTACAATAGGTACCTAACTTACTACTACAGATATCTTTAATCTAGCTAGTTAGACCGATTTATCTAACTACATCTTTTAAAAAATAAACGTTTTTTATTAGGAACTAGAAATAGCGTATCGCGTGATGGTGTGCCGTGAAAGTGTGAAGTGAAGCAACCCGGGTCCTCTAGTGTCGGGTTACACAGGCCGAGGCTATTGTCACAAGCAGAGGCTTTTACGGGAATCTTGGTTAAAACAAATATTAAATAAATAAATATTCTGTTTCATCCCCGCGGTTTTTTTATGCTTTTTTTCGAGATAAAAAGTAGCCTGAAGGTTATTCCAGATCGAATAATATATCTCTGCAAAATAATAGTTTTGGCGTTATTATCATCATCTTCATCATCGGTCTATCCAGTCCACTATCCAGTCCTATGTCCAGCATAGGCCACCCCTAATGAGTTCTGTAGCACCCTGTTAACACCTGTCCATTACCACATCCAGCATCGTCGTCATCCTACCTGACCTGAGAGCGTCCTACACTACGTTTGAATCTTCACTTCACATACGCCTTTATTATACTTAATAATTGAAATGTATATAAATATTTGATAGGGAACGATAGGATGGGATTTGCAACCAAGTCATATATGGGATGTATGGCCTTAAACTAAACTAACACTTTCATGGTCCACGACACAACACACATGTCCGTCTGCACCAGCGCGCGTGACAGCGCGGAAGAGGCGACAGCACGCCCCTGCTGGTCGCACCACCCCGAGCCTGGACAGCGAATGCGTTAATAAGCCGGCAGAAAACAGAATCATATGCACCGACCCAGTAACCCAGTGGAAGACGAGGTTATCAAGACTACTTATGGCTGTTTATTATCAAAATCTCAGTTCATTCAGTATTTGCAACCGGCTCGCGTCGTAAATCAAGCAGATAGGTAGGTACTATGCTGATTCACTGCTCAATACATTCATAGTGGGAAAAGCTTAAGGTGGGTGCGAACCTCTAAGCTCCCATACAAATGTATTTTCCGATTAATTTAGAAACTACACCCGTAGTCAGGAATAGTTAAAAAGCGTCCCTTCTCACCTTGTCCTGACCCTAAGCTAATAATGAAATTCTATCCGATGAAGATGAACTATGGTCACGCAAATGACTTTGCCTATTCAACTTCGCTGCTTGGAGTTTAGTAAACCTGTCATTGGATTGACAGAAGATAGCGTGAGTAAGAAGTTAAATGTCTAATTTAAAATAGGAAGAGCTTAAAGGACTGTCTTTTGTTTTTCAATAAAATTTCTGTCACGACTTATTGCTTATTTTCTGCGTTTAAATTTTAAAACCACGATGTTAATCATTAAGCTATGGTTAACTTAAATAATGAATATCTAAGGTTTTTATTTATTATAGTACTCTGGGTAATTTCTAAGAAATTAATAAATCCCAAAAATTTACGATCTCGACGGGATTCGAACCCGCACCTTCCCCTTCAGCGCAGGGTTGCTCTTTTTCGAATCCCGTCGAGATCGTAAATTTTTGGGATTTATTAATTTCTTAGAAATTACCCAGAGTACTATAATAAATAAAAACCTTAGAATCAAGCAACGGCAAAACCTCTCGTCAAAGAACTAAATGTAAATTTGGTCTTTGAGCAGAATTGGATAACTTCATTGTTTCCTCTGTAGGTGGCGCTGACGGCGTAAGTGCCGAAAGAACTCCCAAAGATTTACGGGTCGACTAGATAAGATCACGTAGCTTAGTTGGAAAAAGAGCAACCCTGCGCTGAAGGGGAAGGTGCGGGTTCGAATCCCGTCGAGATCGTAAATTTTTGGGATTTATTAATTTCTTAGAAATTACCCAGAGTACTATAATAAATAAAAACCTTAGAATCAAGCAACGGCAAAACCTCTCGTCAAAGAACTAAATGTAAATTTGGTCTTTGAGCAGAATTGGATAACTTCATTGTTTCCTCTGTAGGTGGCGCTGACGGCGTAAGTGCCGAAAGAACTCCCAAAAATTTACGGGTCGACTAGATAAGATCACGTAGCTTAGTTGGAAAAAGAGCAACCCTGCGCTGAAGGGGAAGGTGCGGGTTCGAATCCCGTCGAGATCGTAAATTTTTGGGATTTATTAATTTCTTAGAAAATGAATATCTATTTTAATGAGTAAAGGTCATTCATTCGTAGATAAAGATCCTTTCACACACCCGCTACAGTTGGCTTAAGACTGTCAAGACAAGTGACATAAAAGTGGAGTGACATTTCTCTTATGTCATGCATGGATCTAAGGTTTGGGACACACCGTGCTTTCCTAGTGTAGTAGGATACCTACGAAAAGACGAGTTTCTTCTTACATTATTTTAGGCCTCTGTATTCCCAATATTGTCCTCTGATTTGTGTGACTGTGTGTTTATCTCAATACATCACAAAGCAAAATTTCCTTTGATTGATTTATATGAAAAATATAAGTTCCATAGTCGAACGTAAGTATCTCGGTCCTTTCGTAGATACTTACTAAATTTTTCTATTCACAATATTTCAGTTTTTGAAACCTACTTCGTTGTTTTGTTCCACCTACTTGGAATGATGATTCTTTGGCCTACATATTATTTTTATTTTACATTAGACTTTCCGTCTAATAGGAAGGTAATCGATGTACCTGTGTATGTACCCGCCCTTTATTTTTCAGTATGTATCAAAAGTAATTCCAAAATAAACAATTCCAACTTCCGGAAACTCTCTCCAAAAGTATTTTGACACAATTTTCCTTAGTCAGGCGCCATGCGGTGATAACAGGTCATCAACCCCGCCTTATCAAGTAATCAGATGGAAAACGTAATCATGTTTACAATTTGAGAGTAGGCATTACGTATTGCGAAGAGAAGGGAGGTATTTGTGCTCGTAATGCTTGCTTGCTTATTATTTGCGAAAGATTTTCAAGGTTGGTTAGCGTTATTGTTTGTATATATGTTTTACTTTCTGTTACTCAAGTAAGTATTGTATATTATTATCTTGCGCAATTACTTTACGGACGGTAGTGTCGTCGTAGCTATTGTACAAAGTTGCATTTGATCTAAAAATCGTTCCTACAACATTTTGATGATACATATATTACCTACAGATAGATAGAGAACTGTAGGGACCACTTCGATTTTTTTCCCATACAATAGCGAAACAATTTTCCATATCGGTCCATGTCATCATCATCATCATATTGACCCATACACGTCCGGTCATAAATGATCCATTAATTGGGTTCGTGGGTTAGGCCCCCGGTGTGTGACGCCCCCGTGGTGGAGGCACCCGATTTCGTTTTAGTGCGATAAAATGTACCTATTAGTTGTATATTTTTATCCAAAGTACAGTCAGATAGCAAAGTGTTAGTTACCTAAGTTAAAAACAGGTTGAAAGATGTTTTCGATACAACACCACTTCTTACGTCAATACTAAACCGTTAAACTTTTATCTTATTTACTATCGCAGAGATTCCGGCTCACAAGGCCGAAGAAAGAGAAAGACAGCTTTCATCAACAGGTGCGAAAGAGATAGGTGATGCTGAAAGATATCTTCAGAAGATTTCAGTAAAACTGCAGGTGCATGACCTGTTACGAGGGAAAGTAGGTAGGTACGTGTACGGTAGGTGCGGGCTACATGAGTTCTGCCAATTACGTTATTTATAGACATGTGTAGGTAGGTGTTGCGGACATTGTTGGGAGTTCAAACCATTATCATATGCTAAGCATTTTCAGGAACTAGGATTCATAAATCTGCATATAAATCGATTCTTAGGCCGCCACGGGTACGGCCATCGGTTTCGAACCTATGATGTAAGTGATAAGCGCCTATCAATAGGCTACTTGACTACTACTGGGAAATAACTCTAACGTATTGTCTGATAAAAATAATGCAAAGTGTAATTAATATTCCTTCAGGGCCAGTCGTATTAGTTATAAAAACTAATTTTAAAGTTTGAATAAAATAATGGCGCGCCAAAACTCTGTCATGGCTTCGGTGACATGACTCGATGACGTCACGCCTCACACCACACCTAACAAGAAGAACAACACGCCCTGTTATCTGTGATACGTGTGACGTCACCAGCGATGCAACCAAACGCTGAGCGAAAAGCTGAAAATTTAGAGGAAACTGCGATTTTTTTGTATCAAGTCAAGTTGAGTCAAAGGTGTTTCGACTCCCATAATTTACTTACAAAAATCCTTAACTTTTGATGCTCATCAAAAAATATTTTAAAAAATAGTGTTTTATTGCCTTAAAATTGATTTTCCGTACAGTCAAAACGTGGGTTTTGGGACTCATTTCATCTGCAATCTGATTGTGCGTTTACACGCTTTTCATTCAGACCTTCCGACAGATCTTATTTACATGTTGGTATATAAATAGACCTGAATACATTGCTGTGAGCTTATATCTCGGTCTAGGTCAGAATCTCTGTCTGTGGCATTTAATTATGTGACACTTTAATTTTGTAAATATGCAGACACTATTAGTCAATTTAGATGTAATTGTGGTGTGCCAGTCAATAGCATTTTGTCCCTTATTTTTGCATTTTCTTTTGTTGTTTCTTCTTTATCATGCCAATGAGCGGTTTAGTTTAAAACTCTCGAATATATCTGAATTAACCAGCAGTAAGCGAGGCAGGGCTGCCTACCTTGGCTATTTTGGCGAAAGATTTAGCGCTTTTAGGGTATAGCCTATAAACTCCCGCGAAGGCAAAAAACCCAAAACCAAGCCAAAACAAAAATGTATTTGGAAGGTAGGTATGTCAGTATCATGCTATGTTGCCTAGTAGAGATTTTCAGTTTAGCGAAAAGACCCACAGCTTACACATTGTTTTCATGATTCAGTTTCAGTTTTAAAATGTCTTCATAAAAATTAATAGATAACATGTTTTTATGATTACCGACGATTACGAACCAATGGAAGACAAAGAAAAATGCTGACATTTTTCTTTCAATGTCACCTATGCTAGGTTGCCTGGTAGAGCATTTTATTTTAGCAAAAAGACCGCCAACATTCACTTGTTTCCATGATTTCTTACTGAATGACGACGTACTTTCATGATAAAAATTCTGAATCTGAACTATTTCTGATAAAAATGGCGTTTCACTGTAAAACTTGAACTGATAGCTTGCCAAGATTTTTATAATAGTTTAGGTCAAGCACCTCAGACACTGATACACTATTATAAATAAGACACTAAGTAGTACATTATAAATAACATTTTAAGTAGAAGTGTTATGGAATTTTTAGAAATTTATTTTTTCCTTTTATTCTGTTTAACAAATGACGCTGCTGTGTAAATGTTTCTATGAATACTTTTCATGAATTTATTTTTGTTTTCAGGTAAGTTCGTATGCTGATTCCATGTCGTCGATAGACTGTAAGTTAATTATAAATATTTAAGGTAATTTTAATTAAATCAAACATAGAATTTGGTAATATAATTTGGGAACCAAAACTCTGCCATCTTCGTCTTATGTTAAAACTGTATTTTTGTGGTAGGTTTTATTTTATGAACCTAACCGGTGTACAGCCCGCGCGGGCTTGCTATTGTACGCAACTGGTGAGTTTCGCCGCGGAGAGGTTTCGTATGTATTAACGTATTACTAATGTAGGCGTATAGGTTCTAATATTTTTAACCCCAGATGATCTTTTAACCTTTCACTTACCCGTACCAGTGGGGAAAGAGATACGATTTAGAATGCGACCCTGAAAAACACAATCACCTATACTACTAGTTTCATGAATAACACTAAAATTAGCTGAGTTTCGTCTGGACAGTGCTCGTAAAACTATTTATAAATAACATTAGTCGGACAAGATCTGCAAAAAGTGCAATGATGTATAAAACGGTCGTCGAAAATTGTTAAAAATAAAATAGTTTGGGACATAAATTCGCTAGAATTTATGTGCCAAAATATTTAAGTATCATATGGTATCCTGATTTCTTTGCTACGAACTAAACCTAGCCCTGAAAATTAGATAGGTTTAGGTTTTTAGCTTTATTTTTTAATTTTTAGTTGATTCGATTCCCAGGTGAGACAAGGAATTTTTAGAAAATCTTTGAATGCAATTATGTTTCTTTTTAAAAATAAAGGAATGTTGCCTTTCAGTTAAATGAGCTAGCTAAAGGATTTAAGGTAGTTCCCCTCCAGGGCCCATAGATTCTTTCCACCCTGTATATGCGATAATAATTTTGGATTCTATTGAGATGTTTGGATGGATATTTGCTACCCTTCACGTCAAAACTTACTGAACGGATCGGCCGGTAGGACAATAAAGTGCACCGAGTCACAACCGTAAATTGCTAACTCAAACGTGTAAAAATAAATTAGTAACTACCCTCTATTATGGTTGGAGATTTTTCTAATTAGTACGTACGCACGCTTTCTATTTACTTATGTTGTTAATTTGAAAGATAGGAGCATGTCAAAATTAATATTGCAATCGCAATAGAGCTTGAGCGCGCTAGCCCAGAAACTTAGAATTAAGTAACATTCGTTTATACTCATTCTAAGTGAACTGTAAAGTTTTTTATGAGTAAATAAATTCTTTAAACCGAATTAGCAAACAGGTAGTTTTATACCTGATATAAAACATAGATTTTTTCAAATAAAGTTCACGAAATACGAAAGCTATTTTAGTTTTACAAAGTTTTTGTTGAAAAACCTATTTGTCGACCAGATATGGCCAACACCTATATAATTTTACAAAGTACACAAGTAATAAGAATAACTAACCTCGTCTTGTAGGTAAATAGCGTAAAATCATGTAACACGATTTACACGATAAATACCTTCCTAGAATGTTTAAAATAATTGCGCATAACATAGCGGTCACAACAGGCCACACAAGTGGGAATAAATAAAAAATAACAGCTATTAAAATATTTTACTTACCCACTTTTCAACGTGAGGAACAGCCAAACATCTTGTGATTTTTTGCGTCCATTACCTAACGCTTTGGGCAGACCGTTTCACACTGTACGACAGAATATACGTCGTTTTGAAAGATATTACTTTATGTTATGTATTGTATTATGTATATCAGTTATCTAGTACCCATAACACAAGCTCTGCTTAGCCTGGGGCTAGATAATGCTGTGTGAATTTGTCCAGCATTATTTATTATTATTATTAATATTTTTTTGAAACATAGGTACCACACTGGACTTGACGTTAATGAAGCTTGATGGTTCCAAATCGGTTCTACAGGTTTTATGGAGCGCTTAGCAATTGTTCTATCTTTTTTATATATCGTTGACGAACATTTACGATAACTTGCTTTCTACATTGAAAAGCTGCGTTCAATTAATTGAAAGAATTACGAATAATATGAATTAGTTGAGCTACCTTTAAATTGTTTGCTACAGTTATCTCAACTGTTTAAATTTAATTACTTCTTACTTTTAATTTGTTTCTATTCTTGGGTACTTGACTACTACTGGGAAATAATTCTAACGTATTGTCTGATAAAAATGATGCAAAGTGTAATTAATATTTCTTCAAAGCCAGTCGTATTAGTTATAAAAACTAATTTTAAAGTTTGTATAAAATAATGGCGCGCCAAAACGATAATCTCTCTCATGGCTTCGGTGACATGACTAGAAGACGTCACACCTAATAAGAAGAACAACACGCACTGTTATCTATGATAGGTGTGACGTCACCAGCGATGCCACCAAACGCAGAGCGTAAATAAAACTTAAATTAATACTTTCTTTATCAATAAACTTCCTAATAATAACGTTTGGGTCCGAAACCGGATGGTTGTAATAGTAAGAATGGCATTTTACTAAAACAAACACTGTCTGGAAGCTTTAATCGTGTTATCTAAAATCCCCTCAGCCCACCGAAAATCAAATGGCACGCATCCAAAACCCGACAGACAGCCAATAAAACGTTGGAAACATTATTGTATCTCTGTCGTTTTGTTCTCCTGATGATTGATCATGAAATACACCAAGTGGTTGCGTCATCCTCAAATGTCGAGGTTTTTGAAGTTACGAGTAGATACGTTTAAAGACCTAGTGAGGCAAAATAAGCAAGAATTTGTCAATAGGAATAATAGGCCTTTACTTGAGTGAGGGAATAAGATTGCACTTGTTTTTGCGCACACACTTGCGCACTAAATAATGTCCATGGCTAGATAGTCTCCGTTGCGTCTGGCCGCCACTCCGTCGTGGTTAAAACTCGGCTAGGAGAGCGTCATCATTTAGGCCTCTATGAATTTCCGAATATGAAACATTAAATATATACTATATCATTATTATAATAAGGACTCCACAGCAACATAAGCGGCGTCCCTCAAACGGCGAAAGTACGCTAAACTTGACCATTTTCATCGTTACATATTTGAGACGTTTGGGGTGGAAACCCTAGGTCTTTGTGTCCTGGTGCACAATCGCCTGTGGACTCTCCACAGGTGATCGGAATGCTGGTTTTTATTTCGGTCAACGAATTAGCATTGCCACTCAACGTGGCAATGCTGCCAGCATTCTGGGCACTGTGTCTTCTGGTGACGGCTTAGACTTTTAGAAAATAGATATGTGTTAAAATTAGATGTAAATTATTTTATTCTGTTACTGTTATTTCCTTAATAAATGTTTATGACAGCTAAACAGTAAATATCATTTTGCAAAACGAATCATGGGTCAAAGCTCTGCGTTTATCAATCCGATACCGCTAGCACAAAAAAGTCCATTCAAATATGGGCTTTAATACGTTAAATTAAGATGAAAGGAGAAGCGAGGCTGGCCGGTTTTCTTAAAAAAAAATCAGAAAATTCTCAGCGTGTCTGGATGAAGCGACTCGTGACCGTCAGCATTTCCATATAGCGGGACAATGCAGCCAGCGTCTTGGGGACACTTTCGACTAGTATTGATATGGAACCTATAGATTGTTCGCAACAGTCTGCAGTTAGCTCAATTGTTTGAATTGTAAATAGACTGTTGGTGATGAGAATTACTCTCAACCCCTAAAATAGTAAAAAACATATATTTTCCCACACTCAGAAGGCAGAAATCAAGACTCAAGTTCTTTCAAGTAATAGAGCTATACCTTATAATTCCATCGCATTCCGTTCCACGTATTTTTAATCGAAATGGTAACGTACGACACCTTGCCGTCCGCTGTAATTACGGATACGGACCGGTCGGTCCTTATTACAACTGATAATTTGCCGGCGCCCGCGCACACCGCGTCGCAATTGTGTCACCTAATTGTCCAGCTTGGCTGATTGGAACAAAGGCGTAGAGTCGCTAAAACTGAAAAAAAGCGAAAACTTTATAAACATGTATAATTAGGTAGTTGAAAGTTTCAAACCTTTTGTAATTGGTACGAACTTGACAAGTAATGAAAACATTGTTCAAACGCTCTATGTGAGTGCGTTTAATTTCCTTGACACAAAAAACAATGTAAAGAAAACTTCTTCTTATTGTTTTGATTTATGGAAAACATTTATCAGCCTGTTAATGATGAAGATATTCTTCTGCCTATAGAGGCTAAACCACCACCTATTTTCCCTTTATTATCCTATTTTCTATAAATCAGTTCAAGAGGTAATAAATAGAGAAGACTACTCTACTCCTCCCGATGCTCATTACCATCTCGATCGGTGTACGATTCAATATAACCGCATGTTTGTGGCTACTGGTTACAATTCCTCTACTGAGTTACGCTAAAATGTTAGGACTTAGGTTACGTGTAACCTATTTCACCTCCCATTTTTACTTTCTACGGTTTAGCTTCTCCGTTGAAAATGATCAAAAATCACGAACAAAACTCTACAGCGAAAAAATCACAGAATACACACAGTGGGTCCATGCGATGCAGATTTGAACACTCCAAACATTCCACGTATTTAATCCTTAATCTAGGAACAACCGATCAAATGGGACCTTCTAAGAATGGGCTCCGACTTCCCAATCTATCTAATCCCCTGAGTCCGACTTTTCCCTGGAGTTGCGTACCATAAATTTGAAAAAAAATGACATAAATAATTTTACTATAAAAACCATCGTTTGACGAATTCATTACGGATGTAAGCGGGTTAACTACGAACCTTATTTGTGTTGGAAGAACACCAACGTTTCATCCCTTCAGGACTCCTTCAGGGTGAGTGCGGTTCGAGGCGCGCGCGGTTCGCGTCCCTCCGAGCACTAAATAATGACCACTGTAACTCAAAAGTTCGGACTAAGGAACATCAAATTACTTATTCCACAACATCCTGCGGCTAGTAGCAAGACAAGTCCGTCCTTATACGGCTAACGGCTATGACCATAGACCACGACCATTTTCACACCTCGAGCGATAGGTAATTGGAGGCAAATTGGCTTGTTATCTTGTTATTATAAGGCATTTACGCGATGCTGATATGGACTGAGCTGTTTTTTATGTAGATAGTTAACGATTAACTAGCAAGGTTGATCTTAAAGCCTCGAAGTTTATT
Source organism: Eupithecia exiguata (assembly GCA_947086465.1). NCBI lineage: Eukaryota > Metazoa > Arthropoda > Insecta > Lepidoptera > Geometridae > Eupithecia > Eupithecia exiguata. The sequence goes on from OX352246.1 coordinate 6,780,079, forward strand.
CTCAAAAAAAATCACATCACACTCATACCTATTACAAATGCGAAAATTTGGCTATTATGATGTTTTCCTCATCATATCAAAACCATTGAACGAATCAATCAGAAATTTTGCACGCATGTACGTACCTACACGTTGTTCTAGAACAGGATTAGATACACATAAGCTACTTTTTATCCCTTAAAAATGTGTCTGAAACCGCCCAGAAGAAAATGTTATTTAGAAACATTAAAATAGATGGCTACTTACGTTAAAAAATGTATAACCATTCCGATCAAACATGTTTCTTATAAAACTCAATCCAAATCATTGCATCCGTTTGTAGACCATTGCCAAGTCAAACAAGGTTTAAAAATACTGAAGTCAACTGAGAAAAATGCAAATAAAAGGACACATTATAAATCAGGCACAATACAGTAAAATTAGGCGATTCGCATCGCCTCCGTACAAAATCAACAATGTCGAGTTTGCCACCACACACATGCCCAATGACCATATCTTACCTCCGTTTGAAGTCCATGAATAAAATGTAAAATAGGACATTAGTGTGTCGTAAAGTTGCCAGTGAAAATTCCATAAATTGCAAAAGGTTGGGACTGTCTGAAAATACTTAGAACCACATTCTAGAATTGAGTATTATGTGCATCGACGGATCAAGCTGTATTATGTAGAGAGCTAATCATGTGTTTTCTTTGGATCTTAGTTCAAAATTAAGAAATAATTAATAAAATAAAATAGTCATGTTCAGTTCCGTAGTTAGAATCTGACTCATAAGCACTTAGGCAAATAATAAATCATTAAATAATGGAAATCACAGTCGAGTCCAGACACCAGGTTTTCAGAACAGTATTTCTTAAATCTTTGAAATATTTACGGCGACTCACAATCATAAATTTATTAAGATCGTTCCAAATAGGTACATAACCTACTTTCGTTTCTGCCCTTAATGCCGAACGACTTCTGTAGAGCTTAACTTACAACTCAATTAAAATTACGACTAATATGATATTCGTAGAAGGTAGTTTGTTTGGTTGTAGGAACATTCTTTTGCTAGATAATCGAGAAAGCTGTAAAAAACACTTTACGTATAATAATTCAATTTGTCAGTTGGACTTTTAAAAAAGGGTTACTGAACGCTATTTCAAAAATCCAACTAGTACTTTTTTTTTTCATTTATTTATGTTTCACATTAAGTACTTATTTTATCTTAAAGCTAACCTAAACCGTAACTCGGTTTGTCCGTAAGCCTCTTAGTCTCTATGATATACCTAATAAAAATGTACTAGTATACTACTACTGCGTGAAAAATACTACTATTGTACTGCCCCCCTAGCACGGGGATTGTTGTCTAGGGTAGAATAGACAATAATGACATCGCATCGCCATACATTGCGTACATATTGATGTAGAAGGAATGCATTTAATAATTTACGCATTGGATGACGAAGTGACGTAATTTTTCTCTATTCTACCCTAGACATCAATCCCCGTGCTAGGGGGGCTGTAGTAGGTATTACTGTGTGTGTGTGTGTGTGTGTGTAGTAGTAGTACTTGTTTTAGGCACTGGCCTAAAACAATAAAAAAAACCTAATTGAAAAGTTTCGTTATGCCCGTCTATCTTCCTGTATGTACCTAGACACAATTACAAAATTGGGTATAAAAAAGTATATCGCACCAAACCGCATACGGAAGCCTACTATAACTACTACGATAAACATATTAATCCTATTACAGAAATACTTATTGCCAAAAAAATAATCCAACCTAATATCGTACTACATAGTTATTCTGTGACCTAATCTACACATTAATTTCTGCTTTCGCGTTCGGCAAAACAGGCGGCAAAACCTATGAACACAGTGGAAATTATACCTGCAGTAATTCAACCATTCATGACTGGCTTTTCTGGGTATGCCTAAAAAATATGTCAACATTTACCTAAATACTCATAAATGCATAGGTTTAATTAGTTTTTAACATAGTTAGACGTAAATACCTAATTATATTTAAATGTTCATTACAATATAGGATAGTACCTATTTTCTTATTAGATATCTATCACATGTCGTTGTCAGTGACCTAACAAATTCATACCAATCTACGAGTATAAAGATGGTATTCAATTAATACTTGTTAATTTAATTATTATTTGTTTGCAACAGTCTGCAGTTAGCTCAATTGTTTCAATTACTAGTTTTAATTGAATTCTAATATTTGATTGAAATCTTCTGTGTTAATAATGTATACTTTATTGATTTGTTAAAAAAAAACTAAATTCAAAGTTTTTACCTTATTACGATATATACGTTCACGTTCGTTCGTTCACTTATGTATAATAGCTACACAATTGAACTATATCTATAAAACTAAATGATTTTATTCTATTTTCAGAGCAAATAACTTTGCTTGTTTGTTTTCCACCAAAGCAAAACTTAAAAGCAAACTAAAAGTTTTCTATCCTTTTGGCATTTTGAGTGTGCGACACATTTTACCACATTTTTAACTTACTGACAGAAAAGCTTTGGATTTGTGCCACTGCAGCACTGGCGCAATCCACACTGTGTCTAATCCGCGGATTGAATCGTCATGCCTAGCCAGCGGATGACTGCCAGTGTTGTGATTAGCGGCTCTTCAGCGGCTTTTTGCCGCTCATCCACAGCCGCCTCGGCTCAAGTCATGAGCGTGACAGAGTGACACGATGATTACCGTATTAGAAGAGGTTCAAGAAGAAGTAGTTACCTAATTGGAGCACTTGTGTAGGTAATCTGAGTTTAGAACAGGCTGAAGAGGAGGTGCTTGAATTAAAATTACTAACCTGCTAATAAATAAAAGTAGCGATAGAGGGCCACGAGTTGTATAGGATTTTTTATACCTCGTAGCTTAGAGTCGTTTGTCAACTCACACCATCCAACTCGTCCCAACTGGTACGAGTTGACGAATCATAAAAATAATATTATTTTCGTTCTGCAACCCTTTGTTTCCATTGAATTTATACGTCGAGTCACCGAAAAAAGCGGACTCTAGGATCTAAGAATGATTATTGTTCCTTAACCGCCACTGTTTGTAAACATTATGATGTTTTAATTATGAAATGGTCTAGATAGACAGGTACATGTTTTACCTCCTATATTGGCTGAAATGTCACTTGAAAATTTATAAATTCCACCATGAAAATGAAAAGCAAAAAACATATACGATATTCATTACGGATGTAAGCGGATTAACTACGAACCTTATTTGTGTTGGAAGAACACCAACGTTTCATCCCTTAACAAGGGACTTCTTCAGGCCAAACCAAATAAAGGTACATATATGATACACAGTTTCGATGTTTGGAAGTTTGTTACCTCTTTATATAAAACTACTAAACGGATTGGGCTGAAATTTTTCACAATTGTAATTCTAGAACTGGTCTAACATAATGGCAAGACAGAAGCTAGAAATTTTTAGAGCTAGTTTATTTTTATGTTCTGCCACATCTAACTTTTGCTGTTCGTTGTATTATGATACTAAACAGTAATACTTGATCAGTGCCATCCACCCCGTTGACGGGTCGGGCCGACCGGGGTGAATGGGATCGAGTACTCAAATCGAACATCCATCAGCTCCTAACTTAGGGTACCACCACACAGTTATAAAACACATAAGTTATAACCCTAACACGCCTCTAACTAAACTAATACAGTTACAATTGCCTAACCCGAGTCTTATATCATTAGGGGGCAGTAAAAACTGAAGATCTATTATTATTACAGTCGTAAAAGGCTAATTTGATATTTTAATGTATTGGTACGTCAATCAGATGAACAGCTTTATAATTTTTATGGACACGTGAAATTCGTTGGGAGTCAACCGTTGGTTGCGTATCTAAATCCTTGTTTTACGAGCTATGTATGTAGATCTGTCTGTTTGTCAGGGTGGGATTTCATTTTGCGTCGGTATCGTGTTAAAGAGTTCTTTCGCTTTTGTATTTATTTTCGAAATAAAAAAGTTACCAACAACGATAATATATAAAAGCAATATACAACCATAATAATTGGCGTAAAACTACTAAACGGATCGTGTTGAAATTTTGCACAGTCGTAGTTCTAGAACTGGACTAACATAATGACAATTTTTTAATTTTGCTCATTAAATAAGCCCAATCGCCCTAATATTTTATGAATGCTTGCTTTGGTACAATGCAATGGATTCTACTGTTTTATGTACCAAGGGTCACACATGACATGGTACACACATCAGTGTACCAAAGCGTAATGCTTTGCAAGAATGCTTTGTTTTTTCTAATTATCAGTAATTTTAGCACATTCCTGATAATAATTAGTTCAATTGAACTAAGCTCATTCATAAAAGTATTGTCAACGGCCGACGCCATAAATTTCTGATTGTTGACTATTTTAAAAACAACCGGCATGTCTGTGTCTGTCTTGGACATCTACTCCCAAAAGGTACCGATTTAGTTTTCTTTATTATTTGTTGATGGCTTAATCAAGAGTGTATTTATCTGTGTTTGAAGAAATTAAAAATGTTACTATGATTTATATTTTAATGTTTATTACATAAAATCAAAAACGGGCTTCGTAATTATACTTTTTTTTTCAGTTTTGCCTTGGTTTTGCCAGACTAAAAGTAATTCCTCGAGACTACAATTATTATAGACACCCTGGGATCACCTCTACATCGGCATCTTTCTCCACAAAATCAGGAGAGAGTCTCGTAATTTTGGACAGCAAAGACTCATCAAAATCGGTCAACAATTGACGGAGAATCGGCGGTAAAGGTAATACATATAATATACGGGCGGACAAGGAACCTTCAAAGTCGGTTAAAAATATGTTTTTAAGTTTTGGCGTTTTTTTGTAAAATTAACTTTTTGTTGTCAACGTCACTATCGGTGCCGATGTGGTTCTGTTAATTGCAACATTGCACGAGTTAAGTACTCAGTAAATTAGGTACTTAGTTATTTAGGTAGGTACTTATTAGTAAGAGCTGGTTTGGTTTGGCCCATTTAAATGAGTTTGTTTGAATTCCGATGTTATTATTAACATTATTAGCACATGTTTCAATTGACTTACTTAAATAATTATGGAATATCACGTTTCAATCTCAAGTAAAGCTTAGTAATTGGCTGGTTGACGCAATAAAAAAACCTTTAACCGACTTCTATATATGGAGGAGTTTCAGAGAGATTTTCAGCTGTGATTTTTTATGTCTGTTCCCCAATTTCTCTGTCAATTGTGGACCGATGATGATTCTTTCTTTCTGTTTTTGTATAAAGAATGATCCAGAAGTTGTCCTGCATGTGTATTTCCTAGAAATTACCTACTTTTTGTCCCAAATAATTTATAAAAACATTGTAAATATAAAGGAATTCCAATCAGAAATTAGAATCTAGCTTCAAATGCAAGTTTTTCACTTTAAATCTTTTGAAACTACCGTGGTAACATTAAAGTCATTTATTACGGGATGTTTACAATGGTTTGATTTTCGAGTTTTTTTTTTCAATTTAGGTATTTACATACTAACTACTACAATACCAAGGTAATGTAAGACATGCGGTATCTAACCTATGTTATTTATTTTATTGTTATTCATTTGGGAAACATACAATAATTATAAAGTAAACAAAAACATACTTATGTAGGTAACAATTAAACCAGTTAAGTTTCCACCTATTGCATTATAATAGTGTCACTGTTAATTTTATTACAGGAGATAACAATAGTTATGGAATTATTTTCTTGCCATTTTTAACTACCTAGGATAATTGGACATCATGTAATACTTATAATGTTAGGTATGCAAAATAAATAGAATATCCCTAACAAGCTGGCGCCATATACTAATTATAAAGTCAATAATAGCATAACAAGCATAATTGCAGTAATCGATCACATCAAAGAATCACTCATAAGTGTTTAGCATTAACTTCCGTAATGTCGTACTGTTTTAATTGATTTACCTACCTGATAAGTGCTTTATCGATGTAGGTACAGTCAGCAACGAAACTAGGTTGATTTTTAACTATTATTAGCCGTGTAGCAATTTATGAAACAAGTAGACATCCACTTGTTTCTTAAATTATCGGGTATTTATTGCGTACCTTTTTTTTATTTCCCATATGTTGCCATCGCGTTTCAGCGATCATGGTCATTTGACTGTAGGGGAAAAATCAAAGTCAAAATCAATGTAAATTAAATGGTCTTGAAAATTAAAATACTCTTCAAAATTAATGATCATTTAACGCGTACCTTTAGATTATGTCCCCTACAGTCACATGACTGTAGGAATAATAATCAAAAGGTACCGTAATCGTGGTCATATGACCACGATCGCTGTAACGCGATGGCACCAAACGGGAATTTACAAAAGGTACGCGATAAATATCCGAAAAATAACAATTTATGATGTTCACAAATCGCGAATGTTCTCTTGATTTCTTACTTAGAACTTCAAAACTGTCCCTCCCGTTTAAACCAGTTCATCTTCACTAGTAAGTTTAGTATAAGATTGATGAGTAAATATATCAAAGCAGGTGATCTAATCTGCTGGCATCAACTTGTTTTATAAAATGCGTCTATCTACTTGTCTCAGATCAAAACATTGATAAAGATGCAACAAAAAATCAGGCCCCTATCAACGATATTTTATCGGAGCCCTCAGTCGGGTGTCAATCCGTGCAATTAAGCAGCGGGTTCGATTCCCGGACACGCTTCATTTACCTAAGTGTATTCACGCGTTCTTTTCGCATGTGAAAGATTTATTGCTTCTTGATAATTTCTTTTTTTTGTGTTGGTAGGGGGTTTTTATTTGGGATTAGTGAGATTAGTTCAGAATTAGAATTTATATTTAGGTATATTATTAAAAAGGTGTAAAGGATGACAACTACAATTCAATAAGTCCCGCTTATTAAACCAAGTGAACCTTAAATGAAGGAAAGATATTTTTCTTGGTGAGATAATGTGAGATTTTGCCCCCTCCTCCCTCTCTCCCTTAATCTCACGTGAGATTTTTTAAACACATAATTTAATGGAATGGTGAATGGTTCAGTGTAGCTGACTTCCACAAAAAATCTGCAGTAAAAGTAAGATTAATAGCGACGCGACGTTTGTTTACAATCCGTGGATCAACATGTTTGTTGAACGCCCGACATAATTAAAACAATGCTAAAAATACTGCGAGCTTTTGAATGGACACAAGTAATGTTTGGGCTTGCCGTAAATTAAATGTATGGTATATATGTGTGGGTAATAAAGGAAAAATATAAATTATTTTTTACTTACACACATTCGATTCTCACCGCGGGACAAAATGTCATCTGTTTCTTCACTACCCATAACCATACACAGGGTGGTTTTTTGAAATGGGATTATAATGTCAAATCCCAAAGTGTGAGATTTAGAGACAAATCGTTTTACTGCACTAGACTCGTTTAGAGCCTGGCCTGGGGTCGATTTTACAACTATCATGGTAGACCCTGATCAGGACTTAGGCGAGTCTCCTGATTTGTATCCAAACTAGTGCAGGTGTTAAGGAGTAATTGGCTCGATTCATGAGAAAACAGAGATTTGTTGTGTTACTAACCAATTGCTTGACTACGACAATGGCATCGTCGCAAAACTGACATCTAGAGTACTCAGATGGTAAAAACTCTAGATATGGTATCAGGGCGTGCTGCTATTGGCACGGAGAGATTCATAGAATGGTTCCAACCTTGACACTTTTAACGATCTGTTGGAATTAAGTAGTATTTTTTCAAAAAACATAATAATTCAAAGGGAAAACCGGAATTCTATTTTTTCGATTCCTCCTTAAAGATATGTTCAAGGGGGAAAACTGGAATTGTGTTTTTTTTTTCTATTCCAATTTTCCCCTTAAACGGGATTTGGATTTTCAAGGGGGAAACCTGGAATTAATTCCAGTTTTCAGGGGGGAAAACTGTAATAACTCCTTTTATCTCAGGAAGAATGTCAAAATGTCACCTGTGAATGTGAATATACCATTGTCATAGTCAATGACCAGAATAGGGCCCCTTTTTGTGTTCTCTACTCCTTCACAATTTTAAATTGCAATCTCAAACATTCCTGTACAGTTACTTGAAATCGCATAGTTTATTTACGATTTTGTGTTAATGGTAACGGAATAATCTAAGAACGTTGAACCTTCTATTAATGATTGTATGAGAGCTAAAGATTTGCAATTATTTTAGTCTGGTCGAGCCTTGAGTTTTCTGGTCGAAACAGTAAAATCAAGAGCGTTTTCCCACGACGCACGACACCACACGACAAAATGCGGTGACGACTCCGGGCGTCATACATTTTTATGAACCTGTCGTGCTGTGCGGTGTCGTTGCGTGTGTAAACGGTTCATAGAAATGTATGACGCCCGGAGTCGTCACCGCATTTTGTCGTGTGGTGTCGTGCCTCGTGTGAAAACGCCGTAACGATACACATAAAATCATTAAATCTAAGTATACCCATCTGTTATAATAAAGACATTCACCAATAATTAAACCGATTTAAATGCATAGACAAACATAATAATCATTATTGACACTTAATTATTATTTAAAACACCGTATAAAGGATGTTTCAAATAAAAGGTAAATATATAGGGTGTTGGTTTAATGTATTCGATACTTCGATAATTTTACACTTAAGTGTCGAGACAGCGGGAGGTAAGAACAAGAATTTAGTTAAGTAATCAAGTCAAAAAGACGAATATTTTAATAAATTTTAATTACCATTTACGAGTACATTGGCAAGAATTTCACTTGCCAATGTACTTACGTACTCGTTCGATGTACATCGAACTTGGCACGTTCGATTTTAATAAAACGTCAAGTGCGAGTTGGACTCGCGCATCAAGGATTAAAAAGATATTAAAAAAATAGGAGGATTAAAAAAATATTATTTTTGCGCATTAACTTGATGTAATTTACAGTTTTTAGATTTTTTCCGATGCACAACCCGCGGGCGCGGACCGGTGAGCGTTCAGCATTACAGCTCGCCATAACTAGGTTAACCAAAAAAAATTCGTATATTAATTGTAATTTAACTATCCATAATTTATACAATGCGCGATCCTTTCTGTTACCTATTGGCCTGGGGTAGATTTTTCGATTTGTTAGGTTTATTCATACATAACTTTGAATTCACATGAACATAAAATAACCTATCTAATTAAAAGCTCTTGGCCATAATTGCCTTTTTTGTAAATGGATGTGTGAATGTATCCCTAACATGAAACCTCGATCTAACCCCATTTAACAGCAAGCAAGCTAACGGCAATGAATTGTACAATCGCACAGCGCCATCTGTTGATGAGCGCTCATTGCGCTATTAAACTGAGTTAAGTTTCAGTTTAGAATACTTCCTATAACATTTGCATAACGGACGCCCCTAACAAGCTTTCTCGATCCTATCTCGATTTATTGGGGATAGGTGACACTAACTAGCTGTTATTTAAACTAAATGTACCGTAGGCTGAGTTATTGCTTTGATATCTTAAGCAATTTGTTAAGATATGCTGAATGAACTGACTGAAGGAATCTGTACGGCTACAGCGTCGTCGGTGGTGGTTTGACAACTTTGTGATAAACATTTTTGTAATTTCAGTACATATTTTTTCCGCAAAGCAAATATTATTAGAACCGTCGGCATATCCTTAAAACTACACTTTTTATAATAATAGTCGATTTCCCTATTCTTTTCTGTTATTTTACTATGTTTTCAACATAAAACAATATCTTGAACGCATTGAATGATATCCGTGAAAGCTCATTGCGATTGCAAACTGACGACAGGTTTGCAAATTGATATTCTAAACATGTATTCAATAAATTGTAGTCCAACGAGAGCACTTTCGCATGTCAAATTAAACTGCTATTTCATTTTACGAGACAACCACCGTATTTGTATGAATAGAATGGTAGACGGAGCGTATAATATGATTGCAAATCAATCTTGCTTGTTTGATGCTTAGAAGCTGCATCTGTTTATCTGAGACTTATTATTGTACATAGTTACTATTATTTTAAATACTTCTTTAAGTTTTAGTACCATTAATTTAATTTGAGCCTTCATGTATAGGGTTCCGAAAGGTGAAAAAGGGAACTCTATTACCAAGCGGCCGCGTGCTCGTCTATCAGCAGGCTTCTCATGAACCGTAAAAAGAAGACAGTATATTTTTTTTGAGTAAAAATGTGTAAAATTTAAACCCGATCCGTGCAGTAGTTTTTGGCTTGAAGAAGTAACAAACAAGCATCCATCTGAAGTTTAACATTTATTATATTTGTGTGACCAGGTTCTGCTGTGTACCGGGATAAAACACATAGCTAATTAGCACTAACTTTATACTTAAAATCAATATAATATATTTTATTACTAGTATCTTGTATGTTAGTAATGAGTAAATGCAATTTCTAAATGACATTACCAAGTCTCACTTAACTCTAGCAATAATCATTTTGATTTTATCACATCGTCACGAAATCGAGTTACAAGTGAGAAACCCTAGTAATTTTCAATAAGGAAGCCCATGTCCTTAGTGGGTCGCTCATTCCGTGGGTGTATCGATGCCATTAGAGCTTAGACTTAAACAATATTGTAATTATGCTCTAATTAGCTCGTGTTTACAATATTATCTGGGAATCTTATTTATTAGGCGACCACTGATAAGTTGATAACTTGATAACTGGTTTAGTTTACGTGGTCTGTGATAATTACTCAAAGTAGGACTTAAGTTTCTGCTTCTAGTGCGTTTTTAGGAACAAACTTCTGTTCAGGAACAAGCCTAAAGTTTAGATAATAGAAAGACATCGCAGATTTTGCCCATTGGGTTATTCATTATCTTTTGTTTTTTTTTTTAAATAAAAAGGTAGTTAGTCTGTGGCGGAAATAGTAAATATGTTATGAGTGATGGGGTTAGACTTGGTACTTGGACTTACTACCTGTAGATTGTTTGTTTGCAACAGTCTGCAGTTAGGTAAATACTAGTTCCACTTTGTTTCTATTATTTGATTGTAACTCCCTTTATTAATAAAGACTGTATAAAATATGAGTATTCTGGCGTACGCCTACCTCTAATCTATATTAGTCTATACTAACATTATATATTATAAATGCGAAAGTGTGTTTGTTTGTTTATCCTTCCTTCACGCCCTAACCAATCGGCTTGACTTTTGGCATAGAGTTATTTGAAAGGATGGAGAGTAACGTAGGGGCTACTTGTTATCCCATGAATCAGTTCCCACGGGATAGAAATAACCTTAAACAACGCGTGCAAAGCCGCAAGGAGCAGCTAGTTTGTCTATAAAATACACTCATTATAAAAGAACACTATAATTCTAACGTTAAGGACCTAACTAAATACCATTCGCAGACGTATCTATAACAAGAACATCAAAAGACAGCTTAGGAAAGCATTCCGTTAATTGGACTCTTAATAATGCATGTTTAACATCCATAATTAATTTATAATTTATTTAATTTCGTCGGCTCCTTGGTTTATATTAGTGGCACGTGTGCTACGCACGCTGACTTAACTGTCTTGATACTTTATCAAGTTTTACATTTTAATTTCTTGGCTGAAACTTTGCCTCAACACTTAGGTACCGTAGAAATGTAAGGATAAAAATACCAAGTATGTGTTATAGTTAAAGATTAAAGTAAAACGCAGGTACTGGTTGATGTACTTCGGTATTCAATTCACTGACACAACTCCTTTTTTACTTATTACATTTTCATAGAGAGAGATTTTTAGAGATTCATCTTATCTCTTGTAGTCCATTTTGCTCATTGGTAGAGAAGGCAGCGGCCTCCGCAGATGACCGATTGGATCTGGTTGACGTTTAGGTACGTGCTGTTGATGATGATGGTCGATCAGACAAAGTATCAAGATGAATCGCACTCTCGGCTAAAGAGGTGTTGAGTAGTTCAAGTGGAACAGAACTCTAGCCCAAGATAATTTTAACCAAGCGCTACCGGGCCTTAAAGGGTGTCGCACACATAGCTTTCCTTCACACAAAACTTGTCTTGTATACCTACATGATTTTAATTAAGTACATGTTAAATTAAGAAAATTATTTAGACTACTACAATGACATCAAGAGTATCAGGTACCTACGGTGGAATTAAAATAAATGAAATGAAACGAAATAGCAACTGAGAAAAAAAGGCAGCATTGTAGGTATTTGGCTTGTTAAAAATAAAACATTACAAAATAAATTACTATTATGAGAGTCATCGTCTTGCCTCGATGTCAAGTTAACTGTACTTTGACATCAAGGCGAGACGATGACTGGAAAAAGTACCAAATTATTTTGCAAACCATTTTTCGCAAAAGCGAACTTATAAATTTGTTTGTCTTCGATTTTAGATTGTCAATGAGGAAGTCATGGCCATCTTAAACAATTAAACCTACAGAGATGTTTAAAACGATTTGTTTTATTGTATTTGACATAAAAATAAATAAATAACCGAAAACCCTTCAATCATTCATTATTACCTTGGGTATTGGGTTCAATTGCTAAGGTAAAATTGCTTCGTCAACTACGTCCTTCATACTCACATAGACCTACAAAATGATTACCATCCTTCGCAGATGTAACTAAAGACGAAGCCATGCCAATAATATGCTCATTTGACAATCTGTGCGTTGCGAAAGGGATGTTCGAACAAAAAAAAACTGCAGTGTGATTACGGTAAAATATCCCATTCCCATTGAATGGGCCATCCCGAGAGAATGGTCATAAACGATTTCGTTTGCCAATATGGTACTAAAAAATACATACAACTTTCTGGCGGGATGGAGTCGATTGACGACGGAATTTTTAACTACAACGTCAAGATATAAAAAAAACAGTGCAATTGAGTTTGACATTTGAGATATTTGACATTGACACCTTCGTCGTCAATTGATCGAAAATTGTATGTATTTGTTTTTTTAACATAAGTGAAAGAAACAGAAATAAGTTACAACCAGTCAAATGGCAATCCATTGAATGGAATATTTTACCGTAATAGCTCGGCGGAACGGTTCCAAGTTGATATGTGTACGGCAGCCCGTATTTAACTTATTGGCGAGCAGGCGCGACGAAAGGGCTAATCTAATACTTTACAAACTATTATAATATAGAACACTGTATTGATAAGTTATAGGTTCTCTCTTTATTTAAGTACGGACGATAGGGTTGAATGGTTCAATATCCTGCGCTATATTCAATATCCTATTTCAAAATATATTTTTATTTCAATCTTATTGCGCTTCTATATCAAATTTCAATCAATATACCTAAATAAAATAGTAGAACGGATAGGTACGCAATAATCCATGAAGTTTTTTTAAATAGCTGGAACGAATTCATGAACTTATATGTAGATACGTACTTTATTAGTATTTTTTGTACTTACGAGTATATTACGCGATAAAGACGCCTTATATGATGATTTTATAGCTGAACTCAAAGATCAACTTTGATCCCATGGAAAAAAATTATCTCATCTACTTTACTAAATTCGTCTACTACTTACCTACTTAACAAAATCATCTACTTTAATAAATTAAGATGAAATACTTGAGTGACACTGATGCTCCCTCACCTTAAAAACGAAAACGAATTAACACAACCGGTTGTTCGTATATACCTACGCTGATCAACTAACGAATCATCAAATCTCGTCTCATTTCTTCGACTGCCAAATTGAAGTTGTCAATTACTTAACACTTAAAGAAAAATGTCAAATAAATATTTTCATAATGTCATGACCAAATAAATCTATTTTATTCTTAACTACCTGTCACACGCGCTTTTCAAGTAGCCTATGTCCGTCCCCGGGCTATCATTAACCTCCGTGTCAAATTTAATCAAGATCCGTTCAGCCGTTCAGGCGTAAAAAGGTAACAGACAGACAGACAGAGTTACATGCGAATTTAAAATATGAGTATGGATATAAAAGAAAAAATTATAAGCGTCCGATCAAACGCCTGTTAGACCACCGGAAGCTAAGTTAAATTCCTTACTAAGCCATATAACCATTAACTCCTTCATATACAAACGTAATAAATAAATACGCGGAAGGCTCTACTAACATATTACTCCGAAATACAGCTCAGCTTAATAGGATAGGATTCAAAGACTGCAAATGGAAGAAAAAGCTCTCCGCATTTACTAGCGCCCCCTGGCTCAGACTCACTAACTAATATTTCCGGGCGGCGGCATCGACACTAAGAACTGAAGGATTTAGGGTTGGTGATACATAAATTATAAAGATAAAGTAAAAAGTAGTATGGTATAAAGATCTATTATGATTATAAATATATAATATAAATATAATATTATACTGTATTTAGGATTAAACTTTATAAAAAATTCAAAACCTTCCCAGAATAACAGTGAAGCAAAGCTAGTTTTTTTATTGGTATCGGTAACGTGACCACCATCACACTCAAGAAACCGAAGATTTGGCCTAAAATGATCCTAAGGTGACCGCAAAACTTACAATCAGTGAAAAATTTAAGGAATCAAAGTCGGTTTTTAGTTTTCTTAAAACAATCAAATTTTCTCCCACTTTCAACGCTCACATACCTACCAAAGTGGTACGAAATGAGTTCCACGCATATGAGTTGGCTACCCTTTCTACTAACCATACCTACTAACTAATACCACAGACTAGTTAAATCTAGATTAAATCTTGATTTAACTGGTCTGTGCTAATACTTCCGTACAGTGAAAAGCTTTTCCAATTTTGCCAACCCTATACACACGTCGCATACTAAGTTATGAGTCAATCGGTTAAGCTATCTCTAAGTTAAGTGGAACTTGCTTTATGCCACGCTAAGATGATGTGAAATTGCTTTATGTGTTTGCTGAGGATTTCTTGAATTCTGAAAACGATATTGAGATGTTTAAAGCTATGAAATAATGTTATATTGTAGCATTGTTTCGCGATAGTTATGGTGATAGCGCTTTGAATTGTGGGACTTGGTCGGGGCTAAATTAGAAATTGTGTGTGTTTTGTGTGTGTAGGTAAAGATACCTTTCAATTTGACGACCTCTGTGGCGCGGTGGGCGAAGGTCTGCCTGCGGCGCAGGAGGTTGCGGGTTCGATTCCCGCCTCGGGACAAATGTGTGTACGATCTGCAGACATTTGTTCAGGGTGTTCTGGTCGTTTTCTATGTATAATAAAAAGTATCTATCTATGTATTGTATTCTGTATATCAGTTATCTAGTACCCATAACACAAGCTCTGCTTAGTTTGGGGCTAGATTATGCTGTGTGAATTGTTCAGCATTATTTATTTATTTATTTAATTCTGTAGACTATAAGTGTTTAGAGATATCAGCCGAAGGTACGGCGACGAAAGTTCAGCGGCTGTAGTTTTGGTCGTAATATTCCGTCGTAATATTACGCTCAGAACGCGGCGTTTTGTTCAATGCGCTACGCGACGGAAAATTACGTGCGTCGTCGTCAGTTAGTGTCGGTACCTAGTGGTGTGTGGTTGTTTTGAACGAAGCGTACCTACCACAATTTTATAGCTGTCCAATTCCAACACTGCCCTGCACCCGAGAAGCATACGCCGAGCTACGCTACGTTCAACTACGCGCGCCGAACTCTCGGTCGCAACACGTCGCGTGATGTGTCGCTTGCTTTGTAAAATACATTGAATTTGTATTGGCTGAAATATTCGATCGAAGGCAGGTTCGGCGCTACGCTGAACGCGACGTAATTTCGGCTGATGTGTCATAGGGAACTTGAAAAACACTGCGAGCGTTATTGAACCGAAAGATCGGCGCCGTACGTTCCGCAGACGTATCAGATTTAGGCCCGTATTATGAATGCTAGCTCAGTCATAGATCTATGCTTGAGTGACGTTTATACCATAGAAAAGCGTGACTCAAGCATAGATTGATGGCTGAGTAAGCGTTGTCCATTTCTTTCATCTTCTTCTTAACCCGTAGAGCCATTAAGATTGTATTGTTTAATGTGCACGAACGAAAAGTATTTTAGTAATTTCCAGCTAAACGTAAAAAACGGGAAATGCTAATTACTTTTTCACTTCTCTTGCTCGAAAAGTGTATCATAATAGTGTAGCTTAGCAGGCCTAAAACTCGAGTTTAATCCCTCGGGCTAAAAAGTAATTTTTCTTTTTAATTTTTGTCTAAAATCATCAGCCAGTACAAAGCATTCGTTCTCTTACATAAAAACTCGACTTCTTGGTGCTCCGTCAATCTTTTTTTGAAAATAGAACCTTCTTGGTGATGTTTTATGAAGCTTGATTCTTCCCTTCACGGTAGAATGCGAACTGTTTCGTTGCGGGTTTAATAGAGATTTAAAAAAAAAGATGGTATTGGCGCTAAATCTCTAGAATTTTCTTCATTACAAATCACAAACTTTTACGTTTAACTTCCTGACTTTTACTTCCAAATTGTGAACGTGAAAAATGTCATCAAGTGATAGTGAAGATGCTAATATGCAAATGGAAGAAAAGGGCAAAGAAATAATTATGAATCTGTTGCCGACAAAATCACGTGGAATATATTTAAAGAGTTACGAAAATTTTATGAAATGGAGAGATGAGAAACGTGTGGATTCTTTTACAGAAGGGGTTTTTCTCACTTATTTTGATGAATTATCGAAAAAATTCAAATCGTCGACTCTTTGGAGCACATATTCAATGTTAAGAATGACCCCTTACAAACGAGACACGACGTCGATATTAAAAAATATGTAAATTTAACGGCTTTACTGAAGAAATTGTCCACTGGATACAAGGCAAAAAAATCTAAAGTCTTGACGACACAAGAAATCGAAACATTTTTAAATAACGCTCCAAATAAACAATACTTGGCAACAAAGGTAACCTACTACTTATGTACTCAACTCAAACTAAATAAATAGATACCTACCTACATACCTAAATTATGTACCTAGGTTATTACGATTAATAACACACTTCTTTTTTTGTTCAACAGGTTGCTTTAATTTATGGAATCAGCGGTGCATGCAGAGGAATAGAGCTTGCTAATATAACGCTAGAAGACGTAGAAACGGATACAAACCTACAAGCTGTGAGTCTGCCGAACACGAAAACAAACAAAGAGCGTAAATTTGTCATCAGTGGAGAATACCTTAATATAGTTAAAGCCTATCAGGAGTTACGTCCCACTAATGTTTCAACGAGAAGATTTTTTCTAAATTATCAAAATGGTAAATGCACAAGGCAAGTCATAGGCAAAAATAAATTTGGTAACATGCCTAAAGATATTGCCACTTATCTAAAATTACCAAATCCGGAACTCTACACGGGCCATTGTTTCCGCAGAACATCCGCGACTCTGTTGGCGGACTCGGGTGCGAATATAACGACATTAAAACGGCACGGTGGATGGAGGTCCGATCAAGTGGCTGAAGGTTTTAAAGAGGACTCTATACAAAACAAGTATCACGTCACGCAGCGGATTACGGAGGAATCAATATTCTACCAAACATTACAGAACCCCAAGCATCTACATCGCGGGATTGGATGAATATGTCAACTCAGCTGAAGCCGCACTCAGATCTTAATAATGCACGAAACTCAAGCATGAGTCGAGTCTCTCCAACTTTTACTCCACAACAATCAACTCAAAATATTACACACACATCCCAATCACAGAGAACCGAAATAAAATTGCCCGGGAAAAACATATCACTAAACATTCAAAATTGCTCTAACTGCACATTTAATTTTTAATAAAATTTCTGAAAATTGTCTAATTTTGAATTGTTTTATTTTCTCGCAATCGAAGTGAAAAGTAGAGTGTTTTACTCGGGCCAAAACCACCCATTATAACTCGGTCTTGTCATCCTCCCTCGCTACGCTCGGGAGTATAACAACCTCGTATATAATGGGATGGTTTAGTCCCTTGTAAAACAATCTACTATTATTCTTGAACTAAACAGAAGTAACATACATAACCTATCTATTATTTCACACGAAGCTAGTAGTCAATAGTAGCATGCATGGAAAATGGCAGATAGCTTTTCAAAGCGACAATAGAACCATTCCTCTTTAGATCAGAAAACTGAATAACCATCTCTAAATAGGGCTGCCTTACAGGTTCATTGAAGAACCGACGATCTATTGCTTATGAATTGGACAGCTACAATATAAGTCGCAGAGTAAAGACATTTAGCATGATTTTGAGCACAGCGTGAGTATGAACAGAAAATCTAAATTTATTTATTATTTTCTTAACAGTCGATAAGAAAAAAAATATACCTACATTTTCACACAGCAAGGCCAAAATATTTTTAAATTACATTCATTGCCGTTTTGTGAAATCTAAATAGGTAACTAAAAATGTGTATTTGTGACAAGAGAACGCCAAAAGTACTGTAAGGATACTTTTCGTGAGACGTTGAAAATAAGCACGCAAAACGTAACGAAAAGCTCAGAGGATGAGATCATTCGGACCGAAGTTTTACAAGCAGTTTTTTTTTTTTTTGCAGTACTGGACCTAGAATAATATTTATAGGCTTGGTTAATTCGTACTTAGATTCGAATTCCTGAAAATATTTTAATACCTATATTTTTTTCAGGAATTCTTTGTTGTTAAGTTTGCGTAAAATTGTTTATTTAAATCTGACGTTCGTGTGATGACGATGCACTTTTTCTTTTAACTATAAAACTACCGTAGTTTGACGAATACATTATGAAAGAGGTTCATAGTTAACCCACTTCCATAACGTTTTAATTCTTACTCTGCGTTTCATAAATAAGTGCATACAAAACCGCACACTATTTAACATCCAACTACTAGACTCTATTTATACCTTTCGGGTTTACTTGAATGTGTAAACGATAAATAAGTTATGTAAGTTGTAACTTAGCTGCGGGAAGTACGGAAGTAACTTGCACGCTTTAGTAAATATTTAACTTATTGGCGATGCTACCGTGCAATAGCCAACTCTGATGCACCCACGGTCTATGCTTCCTTTTGAATTTTAAATAAAATCCTTTTTAATTAAATTCACAAGTGTTCCTTGCAAATTTATAGTAAACTAGCAGCGCTTCGCGGTTTCACCCGCGTAGTTCCCGTACCCGTGGGAATTCCTGGATAAATCCTATGTGCTATTAGAGACTATAATCTATCTCTGTGCCAAATTTCATTCAGATCTGTTCAGCCGTTCTGGCGTGATTGAAACAAACATCCATCCCCATCCATCCAAACTTTCACATTTATAATATTATTGGGATAAGTGATATATTGAATCATTAATTCATAGCTTTATTCATTGCAATAGATTTCAGACGAAAGAAGGTAATATAAAATACTTAAGTGACTATTGTCGGTCTTATAGCTAAAGAGCGATCTCTCCCAGGTAACTTTTAAATGCCTAATAGGTGCTATAAAAGTAGGTAGGTATGAAAATATTTTTTATCTTATAACGTTAAAACCAAACCCGAACGAAACAAATCTAAAATAACCTCCAACAAATGTAGGTATCAATTTGTGAACTCGCGAAGCACTAAATCTGGACCGTACCTATTTACAATAACATTCGATTCCTAGTAACTACTGTTTCCTAACGATCTTATAATAACAGCTAGTGAGGAGAAGCGATCGTAGGATTATCGATAAAACTAGGTGTCAAATTAGTGATGGATGAAGTAATTTTACGACGAAGAGGCTTTATTTTGAATTCGGAAGGACTTGATCGAGCCGAGGCGGGTTCATAATGTAACTCTCCCTTTCTCTGAAAAGTATGAAACGTTACATTTTGAAGAATGCAACGAGAAGAACTGAGATAAGTTGAAATATTGGCGATTACGTGTGAAGGCGACAAGAAACATTCTGTTTATAAAATTTGAGTTTTCAATAAAAAGCCACTTTATGTGGTACCTATTTAGATGATCGAAACAAAATGCGGCAGGGAAATAAAACAGACGATGAAAAATGTATTTACAGCACCCTACTAACAAACTTACAATTTTAGCCGTAAGCTAATCGATAGATTCTGACATATAATTTTATTTATAGGTGCGGGCTCGAATCCCGTCGGGATCGTAAATTTTTGGGATTTATTAATTTCTTAGAAATTACCCAAAGTATAATAAATAAAAAACCTTAGAATCAAGCAACGGCAAAACCTCTCGTCAAAGAACTAAATGTAAATTTGGTCTTTGAGCAGAATTGGATAACTTCATTGTTTCCTCTGTAGGTGGCGCTGACGGCGTAAGTGCCGAAAGAACTCCCAAAGATTTTCGGGCCGACTAGATAAGATCACGTAGCTTAGTTGGAAAAAGAGCACCCCTGCGCTGAAGGGGAAGGTGCGGGTTCGAATCCCGTCGGGATCGTAAATTTTTGGGATTTATTAATTTCTTAGAAATTACCCAGAGTATAATAAATAAAAAACCTTAGAATCAAGCAACGGCAAAACCTCTCGTCAAAGAACTAAATGTAAATTTGGTCTTTGAGCAGAATTGGATAACTTCATTGTTTCCTCTGTAGGTGGCGCTGACGGCGTAAGTGCCGAAAGAACTCCCAAAGATTTTCGGGCCGACTAGATAAGATCACGTAGCTTAGTTGGAAAAAGAGCACCCCTGCGCTGAAGGGGAAGGTGCGGGTTCGAATCCCGTCGGGATCGTAAATTTTTGGGATTTATTAATTTCTTAGAAATTACCCAGAGTATAATAAATAAAAAACCTTAGAATCAAGCAACGGCAAAACCTCTCGTCAAAGAACTAAATGTAAATTTGGTCTTTGAGCAGAATTGGATAACTTCATTGTTTCCTCTGTAGGTGGCGCTGACGGCGTAAGTGCCGAAAGAACTCCCAAAGATTTTCGGGCCGACTAGATAAGATCACGTAGCTTAGTTGGAAAAAGAGCACCCCTGCGCTGAAGGGGAAGGTGCGGGTTCGAATCCCGTCGGGATCGTAAATTTTTGGGATTTATTAATTTCTTAGAAATTACCCAGAGTATAATAAATAAAAAACCTTAGAATATAATTTTATGTTACACTTCTTCATCATATTTCATGTCAACAACTGCTGTTGAACGCCTGTTTAATTAATGAACTCTTTGTCACACTGTTGTATGCTCACTTATTTTGAAAATGTGCATGTCTTAAAACTGTCTGTCATACGTAGATTCATGATGGCGGTGAGGATATTGATAAATTGTATTTTTTTAGTGTTCTTTTCTATGCAAAGAATGTAGCTAAGGTGGATATGATGGATGGAATGAGGTGAACCCTTTCTCCAGAAATTCCACAAATTCAGTGAAAGGCAAACCAACATATTTCAAAATCTTCGGGCTAAATATTATCAACGTGATGACAGCTCGATAAAGTCGATTCTCGAAATATCGATTTGCTGTGATTACTAATGGACAGATTTATCGATGTTGTTGTTTGGACAACACTGTTTGTTTGCGCAAGACTCTCGTAGTCAGGATGCAAGGAAATGATTTAGTTTGGTATTTAAATAAATAGTATTATAAGTTAATTTTCTACTTATTATGAAGGTGATCGAAATAATTCATAAATAAATAATGATTTCTTTCAAAACTTTATAAAAAAGTTTGTTCTTAGCGAAGTTTAAAGCCAATAGAATCCAATCCAATAGAAGGTAATAAAATCAGTGGTATTTTACATAGGTATATAAATCATATTTTACTCTTTAATATCTTTCATTACATAGTTGTGTAGAACCATCATACAGTTCCTAAGAATGTAGGTAGGTATTGAAAATTATATAGTAGGTAATATTGAGATAATTTGCAATTTCTTAAGTTAAATTCTAATTATATTCCTTAAATAATTTCAAACTTGGACTGCACTGCCCTAACTTCATAAAAAAGGAGACATCTTCACAGTAAATAGTAGATTGTTTTACAAGGGACTAAACCATCCCATTATATACGAGGTTGTTATACTCCCGAGCGTAGCGAGGGAGGATGACAAGACCGAGTTATAATGGGTGGTTTTGGCCCGAGTAAAACACTCTACTTTTCACTTCGATTGCGAGAAAATAAAACAATTCAAAATTAGACAATTTTCAGAAATTTTATTAAAAATTAAATGTGCAGTTAGAGCAATTTTGAATGTTTAGTGATATGTTTTTCCCGGGCAATTTTATTTCGGTTCTCTGTGATTGGGATGTGTGTGTAATATTTTGAGTTGATTGTTGTGGAGTAAAAGTTGGAGAGACTCGACTCATGCTTGAGTTTCGTGCATTATTAAGATCTGAGTGCGGCTTCAGCTGAGTTGACATATTCATCCAAACGTTGAAACATTAGTGGGACGTAACTCCTGATAGGCTTTAACTATATTAAGGTATTCTCCACTGATGACAAATTTACGCTCTTTGTTTGTTTTCGTGTTCGGCAGACTCACAGCTTGTAGGTTTGTATCCGTTTCTACGTCTTCTAGCGTTATATTAGCAAGCTCTATTCCTCTGCATGCACCGCTGATTCCATAAATTAAAGCAACCTGTTGAACAAAAAAATAAGTGTGTTATTAATCGTAATAACCTAGGTACATAATTTAGGTATGTAGGTAGGTATCTATTTATTTAGTTTGAGTTGAGTACATAAGTAGTAGGTTACCTTTGTTGCCAAGTATTGTTTATTTGGAGCGTTATTTAAAAATGTTTCGATTTCTTGTGTCGTCAAGACTTTAGATTTTTTTGCCTTGTATCCAGTGGACAATTTCTTCAGTAAAGCCGTTAAATTTACATATTTTTTAATATCGACGTCGTGTCTCGTTTGTAAGGTCATTCTTAACATTGAATATGTGCTCCAAAGAGTCGACGATTTGAATTTTTTCGATAATTCATCAAAATAAGTGAGAAAAACCCCTTCTGTAAAAGAATCCACACGTTTCTCATCTCTCCATTTCATAAAATTTTCGTAACTCTTTAAATATATTCCACGTGATTTTGTCGGCAACAGATTCATAATTATTTCTTTGCCCTTTTCTTCCATTTGCATATTAGCATCTTCACTATCACTTGATGACATTTTTCACGTTCACAATTTGGAAGTAAAAGTCAGGAAGTTAAACGTAAAAGTTTGTGATTTGGAATGAAGAAAATTCTAGAGATTTAGCGCCAATACCATCTTTTTTTTTAAATCTCTATTTAACCCGCAACGAAAGAGTTCGCATTCTACCGTGAAGGGAAGAATCAACCTTCATAAAACATCACCAAGAAGGTTCTATTTTCAAAAAAAAGGTTGACGGAGCACCAAGAAGTCGAGTTTTTATGTAAGAGAACGAATGCTTTGTACTGGCTGATGATTTTAGACAAAAATTAAAAAGAAAAATTACTTTTTAGCCCGAGGGATTAAACTCGAGTTTTAGGCCTGCTAAGCTACACTATTATGATACACTTTTCGAGCAAGAGAAGTGAAAAATAATATCCTGGCAAAGGGCCCGCTCATAAATAACCGAAATATTACACATGGAGACCCAAAAGTAGCTGAACAATACAAGTTGTAATTTTATGCACTTATAAATCAAATACTTTATATTCGCCGCGCGCCGTGGTAACTCAGCTGGTCCATTTAGATGTATGTATGTGTATGGCTGCATTTTGATTACAAATGCAAAACAAAAGAAAATTAATCAATAAGCGGCGAAAATTGTATGAGTGATACACTCATGAATACATTTTAATCGACCGGCATGTAATATCGCGTCAATAGTAGTGTTTCTAGACAATAATAGATGCTTATTTATATAAAATACATACTTGAAACAGCTCTGAATGGACTTTAATAACACAACATTTCACAAATTTCCAAGTTCTTCAAATGTGTTTCGAAACGCAAGACTGGCAAGGAAAGGCAGACTCGCAATTTTCAGTGTCAAAATTAGCATAACACCCTCTTGAACGTGTAAGTTGCTCAACTACTTTTGACGTCAAGTGTACCTACATATCTTTAGACGGAAATCTAAATTTATTAAGATGTAACTTGCGATACAAGTATTTATGAAGAAGCTTTACATGATAGTGTCGATAAAACGTGTTATTTTAAATATGATACAACCCTAGCGCGCCGGTAGTTAAGGCGGTAATTTTGTAGATGTTGCTCAGTGTATTATGTTACACGGGTCAAAAAAATATGAGAGAAAATGAAACACTTTAAAAAAAAACGGTGTATGGATTGTGTAGTGACAGAAAGGAGTAAAATACTGAGACACTGGTGATACCGGGGAAAGAAAAGTGTATTTTAGGCACGGACATAAAATACAAACATTTTTTCATATGTATTGTTTTTTACAAATGAATGTATTTCTGTTTTTACAAATGAAAAAGGTTAAAGGGACATTCAAAGTGGCACCCATACAGGAAAAGCTGAAAGAAAACCAACAAAGATGGTACGGTCACGTAATGCGTAGAGACGAAAACCATCATCATCATCATCAGCCTATATTAGTCCACTACTGGACATAGGCCTCCCCTAAAATGTGTTATTTATATTCACGAAAACCATATGACCAAGAAAATTCTTTCTCTCGGAACCGAAACCGCCAAAAGAAGACCAGGCAGACCCCCAACTAATTGAATTGGAACCGTCCAAAAGGATTATGAAGACGATGGGTGTAAGCCCTGAACTAACGCAAAAGCGCCCGGAGTGGCGCATTAGAACTAGGAGGGCCGACCCCAACAGAAATGGGACATAAGGCCAGGGGAAAGAAGAAGAAGACAAATAAAAAAGATATGCAGGCTACTATTTATTTGGTCAAAGTTTAATAATGCCATAAATGATCCTTGATCCAACTCCGTCTTCAAAGTATCTAAACACGAAGGTAAATAATAACTTGAACTTAAAGAAAATTAGCAGTAAGTACCTAGTAGCCATAAGATTTCGGTAGGTAGGTGTGCATGCACCTACGTCTGCCGCCAGATTAAAATAGCCAAGTCAATAAATTGAAGCTTATTAATTGCGTTGATTTATGTTTTTATTGATCGGTAATCGGTTGCAATATGTCAATCATCGTTAATCGATGTTAATCTACGGCTTGTTGGTACTCTTGATAATGCGAAATCGTGTTTAAATCATGGTATCTTTGATTCAGATCAAAAGATTTTTGTCAGAGACTAATTATCAAATCAATTTAAATGAACCCCTTTTAATTTGTTTACTATGGTTTGAACCTTCGATAAAAGTAAAAAAAGCTACGAAGGGTCTAAGCGCCTAAGGGTTTCGTGGCTTAGTTGGTTAGAGCACACCCGTACTGAGGGTGGGGCGCGGGTTCGAATCCCGCCGAAACCGATAATTTTTGGGACTTATTTCATTTCTTAGATACCCAGAGTGCGGGTTAGCACTATAACAAAAAAAAGCTTAAAAAAAGCTTTTTTTACTTTTATCTAAGGTTTGAACCATTTGTGCTGAAAAATACTTATTTATCATATCACATACTCTAGATGGATGGATGTTGTAAAATTTTCGGAACAAATTGTGATGTCGAAGTTTTAAAAGAGACCTAGGGAAGCAAATGATTATAAAATGAAAGGTATCTGTTTGTACATTTCAAAACGGTTTTTGAAATTTCTATAAATTTCATACTTTACGAAATATTTCGAAAAAGGTATAAAAACATGAGGTGTGTTCAACAGTGGACGTACTTGAGTGACCCCAAATATGGGTCGCTTTGTCATAATCGCCACGATTGGTGCGACAAAATTATTTGTTATCAACTGATATTCTTTTTTAGGGTTCTGTACCTCACAAGGAAAAAAGGAACCCTAACAGGATCACTTTGTTGTCCGTCTGTCCGTCTTTCAAACCTCTGTTCTAAGAAACGCGTGGAGAAATCGAGTTGAAATTCACATCATATACTCAGGTTCGTACCGTACACAAAACCTACAGGGTACTTCCCGTTGGCCTAGAATCATGGAAAACATCTAGAAATGTAAATTTGTTGTTAATTCAAAGAAAAAAATGTTTTATTACTTACGAGCACAAGTTTGTACGGAACCCTTGATGCGCGAGTCCAACTCGCACTTGATTAATTTAATTTATTGGAATGCTAAATCATAATGTGTTTCGAATGAAATCGTTTAAATTTAAATCATCCAATACTAACAAATGCCAAATAAAATTAAGCAATAAATGCATCTATAGGTACTTTTATTTTTTTTGCGCCAATATTTCAATATCACTTAAGGCGATTCAATAAAAATAAATCACGAAAGATCTCCAACCTGTCAGACGTAAGCTTCAATTTTTGTTCTTAATGCACTGCAGAAATATTTGTGGCGTGCTATCGGCAAAAAATTGCTCTTTATGTTGTTGAGATGGGTTTATCATTGATGTTTTACAAGGTACTAAATGTTACTCAATAGCTTTTAAATCACTAAGTCAAATAATGACAACGATCCTTACTTTCCCGAGAGATTAAAATATCAACGGACTATTAATATTAAAACAATCATAAATTAAGCAACCGTGAGGGGGGATCGTAGATGTCAAGTTGACAGCTTAGCAAGCGCCCTCTGTGTGGGGCCGGTGTCAGATTAGCTTTGTTTGACGGTCTGTCAGCCGCGCGTCAACTTTATGATAATTGGAGTGCGCCGGCCCTTAACAGATTTGACAGATAAATTGATAAACTATGTTTCCCTTTTATTTTTGTCACGAAATTAATCAAATTCGCAAAGCTTTCATACAGGGGACTTAAAAATATTATACCTACTCGTTTATTTACAAACTCTATAAATTCAATAAGTAGGTATTTCGATAGACTTCTAGAAAGCTCTAGGCTTTTATCATAGGTACTTACATAGGATTAACATGTAAAGTATGCAACTAGATTCGTACTTATCAAGCTCATACCGTTTTGACTTGGAAAGTTTGACTTGACATAACTTGACTAGTATCAATATATCGTAAATATATTTTATTAGTCAACATAACATCTTAAATAGACGATGTTCATTTCAATGTCCCTACCTATTTCGAATTATAGATAAAAATAGAAACAACTTCATGTCGTCCCGCAACGTGTTAACATTAGCGCTAGTGTGAAAGTGTAGGCTGTATCGGGTTATAAAATTGTGGACAACACTATTCGTAGAGGTGTTAACAAGTTCTCTCTAGAGAAGGGGTAGGGTTGAATCTGCTAGTTAGAGTTGTGTTAACCGAAGCTAGTAAATTTTAGGTACCAATGGAACTTTATAGTAGGGTATGAGTATTTTATGGTATTTATACTTAGTATCTAGTAAAGGATATCCGGGACAAAGGTTTGTCCTTGTGCGGGGTCCATAGCTACTAGCTATAGCTACTGTTTATGTTATACTGCATGTCCTATGTCCAGCATTATTTATTTGTTTTATTTATGTTGAAAAAAATAGTACCTATGCTACATGATCGTATTCGTAGGTCGGATCGAATTTTTCAACACTATTTCAATTAATGTAAGGTGGTTAAAGTTTTTACAGACGTTGAGTTATGTGCTAATAATCTCTTCTAGACAACCTTGGAGAACTGTAAGATTTTCATAGTTATAAAATCATATTTTTCACATTGATTTGTACCCTAGGTTCTTGTCACACCTTGACCTAACAATAATTGATATTATTTAAATGAACCTTATCAATTAAGTACCTACTGAACACGAGGTTCATTGTTCTGTAAATTGCGGAAACAACCAAAAAAATTGCCTTGACCTTAATATTTTTTTTTTATTAAAAATTATTTTATCTTAATAGTATTGTGATGAGACGAGTCGATGAAAACGACGGGAAGTTATCGATGAAAGTATCACAATTGCAGACACTAAACTATATATTATATTTACCTGTTTATCTCATTATAGACTACCCAACTTTCAGAAAATTTGCATTTCTAGGTAATAAAATGACTGTGATAAAATCGTGTTACCTTATTTCCATGAAAGAAGCGCGTTAAAATTAAAACTCCATTCGTTTTACGACTTTTAAATAAAACAAAACGTCATTGTTAGATCAAAGGATAAATTTAGATACTAATGGATTTTAAAATGTTTAAATAAATTTAATTTATTTACTTTTAATTAGGTTAAATTAAAATCACTAGCGTAGCTATGTAGTCCCTTCGTAGGTAACTACAAAGATTTCTATCTAAACTTTAAGATGATTCAATAAAATCAATCATCAGTCATTAAGGTTAACCAACGAATTACTGTATAGAAAATGTGACCCTTATTGTATAAATCAATGATGATTTTCCCATAAAATCAGAACTAGCCACGGTTTAACGGTTTATAGATCAAGATCGTGGTCACTATGCTACTCGACCTTATCTTGTTGCTGTTCAAAAAAGAATTTAACTATACAATCTGTGCATTAGTTTCTATTAACTTCACTTTTGATATTGGCATTGATATCCGCCATGATTTTAGAATATCGATTATAATCATTCGTATATATATTTTTAGGTGAAAAGGGCATAACCGTCTCAATTATCCTTATTTAATTGTGCCGTCTTAACCTCAATGCTGATCGCTTAAACGTGTTATTACTTCCGTGTAGAAAACAACGTTTGTCATTGTACTTGAAAAATCCTTGTACAGAAAGATATCAGTTTATAACCTTGGTCTTAAAATCCAAATAGCATAGACACAAGCAACCATGAATGGAGTAAGATACATTCGCCCACCAGACTTTCCGGAAGGCTTATCTGGTGAATTATTTGATTTGTCTATATTTGTACAGACGATATCATTGTATGATACAGTGGCTGTCGACAATAGGCCTCTATTATTCAATGATAATGGAAAATTGAATGTTAATGTTAGTTTTCCAAGAATTATTAGAAGCTGAAGTTTGTGTGATTAAACATTTAGATATCATCGCTAATGATAGCAAGTCTTTGTATATAAGCAAAGTAAATAAATTCCAAACATGTCTCCCGGGTTTGGTAGGTGACTATTAAGAAGGCATTTAAAATTTTAGTAACTTATTTGATAAGGTATTAAAGTTTCACTCTAAGATGTGATTATTTTGTTAAATGTGTGTATTGCCGTTATAAAAACTTCAAAATCAAACATTTCAAAGGTGAGATATGATAAGGATCATAATAATTGTCATTGCGTTGTTTTTTCATCAATTAATTTCAAACTATGTTGAGTGGAAGAGATCGCTCATAGCGATAAGGCCGCCTTTGCACTTCTTCTCGTAGTATTTCTGTACTGTTTTCTGTGTTTGTGTGGTACAATGAAGTATTATATATCTATCTAACTAATTTGTTTTTTTTATTTGTTGTAATCAACATTAGCTATGCAGCATATACTTACCTATTCCTATAAGATAGCGACCGAAAGTGTGTCTTGGGATACCTACGTTAGAATCACGTCGAGATTTAACAAAACAAAACCCATACAAGAAGGTATGACTTTAAGAATGATTTACTGGAATTGTGTAATCTTCACCAGCTGAAGCTAAAATGCTCCATGCATAAGCAGTTATGCAGAAACAGTTAACATACTCGTGAATAAACTCATAAATAAATAAACAAACAGAAATGGCGCCTCAATGGAATTTGCATCGAATAATAGCAGTTGTATTATATAATTTGTCGTAGAAGGTCCTATGTTTATTAGCCTGATGGATAACTACCTGTTGATCCAGTAATCGAATGACGAATATTGTTAGGAGTACTTTATCGATATCGATTAATTCTGTTTACCTACATTATTGTACTGAATTATTGATTAGAGTTATTATTGATTTTTTTGCAATATTTTATGCAAGATATTTCCGAGTTTGTTCATTGTTCATTTTTTAGTTAGGTATCTTTCGATTTTGTTTGTATAATTCTGGTAGGCCTCTGTTATAATATAAATCCTAGTAGGTACAAGTTCGAATCGTAGCACGCATCAAAACCAGCCGACTCCTTTTTGCGACTAATAACCTCATCAATCACTTTAAAAAAGATTCCGGATAATTAGCAATTATTATAATGAGTGAGTCATCTCATCATCTGGCATCAAAGACCATTTCGTCACCATCTTAATCCAAAATAAGATTTGTTAATGATCTATTCTTATCGATACACCTTCTTTATCGCGCCCCTCCCAATAAATCTTAGTAATTAGTGCGATGAACTCTATAAGACTGACTAATTAGTTATTACGACATGATGAAATCTTTCCTGTTTTGATAACGCATACCTGTTCTAGTGAGAGTATTTTGTTTATGTAGATTTCAAGATAATATGTAAATTATGCACCTGTAATCTACGATTTTAGTCATTTCATGTTACGAAAAATATACAAATGTAGAACGAAATCATTGTCAACACCATTTTCTTATCTTTTCACATATTATATCATATTCTAATAACCAAATACGTGAATGAAACATTGAACGAAAACAGTTAATCAGTCAGAAAACACTAGAATAGAAATGACAATGTCAATTTTATCGATATTTACATATAGGTACGTCACTAGTAGCGTGCGATACGTGCGCGTTCGCACGTTAGTCGGCTGACGTCACAGAATAGGTGAAAATCTCCGAACAAGGCCGATCGTCGACCTCGGCATCTGCAGTGATAGCTCTACGCTATTTTATGTCGTCACGTGAGAAAATTCAGTGATTCTGTACTTGTTTTCAATATCAGAAAACTTTTTCACGCTAGGTATAACCTCATCATCATCATTATCCTATATAAGTCCACAGCTAGGCATAGGCTTCTCCTCATGAGCGCCGTTGTGACCTGTCTTCAGCTTGACGAATCCAACCTGCAGACCTGGAGTCTTTCGCAAATCCCACCTGCCCCACTAGCACGGGGATTGTTGTCTAGGATAGAATAGAGTCGTCGTCTTCGTCAACGAATGCGTAAATTATTTGAAATGCATTCCATAAACTTCAATTATGTACGCAATGTATGTCGATGCGATGTCATTATTGTCTATTCTATCCTAGACAACAATCCCCGCGCTAGAGGGGCTGGTCAGAGGGCGTTCTACACTACTACGTCACATGAACATGTAATTGTCAGCGGTTGTCGGTTCTTCGCGAGATATGGCCGACCACTGCCACTTGAGTGTCCAAGTCTTTGAGCTATGTCGATAACTTTGGTTCTCTGGTATTCGTTACGAATCCTATCCTTCAGAGAAACTTCGAGCATAGCTCTTGCCATAGCTCACTTAGCGACTTTGAAGGTATAACCTAAAGACCTAAAAATAAGGAAAAATTTGAGGCCTGCCAACAATAAGCACTTCACGGGCAATAAATCTAAATCAATTTATATTTACTGCTTTGCAAAGCTGCTTTGAATAGTATCGTAAACTTTACGGCATTCCTTGTGTAAAACTAGTATTTGATTATGTGCTGATGTTAACATAAGGTAATCGTAAGTTCTGTTTCGCATTTTTTTGTTCAAACTCTACTTTTGTAACACAAATAAAATAAGATACCTTAATTAAAATAAGAAATAACTAACTGAACCATGCGGCCATGTAAGCATTTCTCGTTTCAAAAAGGTTAATGACAATGATCATGATTGCAAAACCAAATTCCATACCTACCATAGCACTAACAGAAACCCTACCGGGTTTTCAAGACAGTAGTATTAATGTCTGTGATAGTATACTCGTGGCTTGTTATAATTTATAGAAGCAGGGTTCCCAGATTTGTCATAACCTTTTATCTGTTCCTTGTGACAAGGCGTCCCAACCTGCCCAAATATTTAACTATAATCTAATCGGTGGTCCGAGACGGCCCAATTCTGACAGCCTCTACTTTCTCCATAATTATAATTTATGCCTCAGCAGTGTTTCGGATTTTATCTTATAATTTCATTACTCTTACATTGACAATAAAGTGGGCACCATATTTTTATGGCCATAGTTCACGGTGTGGTGACATGATTTTGGTTAATGCTTGCGTAATTAGTATAAAATGAAACTTTATGAAACTCATTCAAAGGTACCTCTCACGTCTTTTTGAGTCGAAAGAATATTTTCTAACATGAGGTTCAATATTTTCTCGTTATCGGTTTCTTTGACATCTTAATACAAACTATTTATTGTAATTTTAATAATTTCTCAACTTCCGCAATTAGTTATCATTGACACCATGCTTGTTATGAGCTTGTTTTGGTCTATTATGTTTATAAACGCAATATGACCTCAGGCAAAACTTAAATTACGATAATTAAGAAAAACCAAAGTTTTATTTGAACAAATGTCTGTCTTTGCGTGCCATTCACAGAAATAGAAAAAGTTAAATCGTTGACAAGACAGGATTAACTTTTTAAATTGATAACGTTGTGGCTACAGTGTGAAGATATAATTTAGATAAACAATAAAAGAAAGATACAGCCAAGTTCCGTCAGTGATAAAAGATCCAAGGTGAAAAGGTGACTACCAGATAACACTACCGTTAAGAATTTTAATGTAATGTAGATGGTAGATGCTATGACAAGATAATTTGATATCTTTATAAAAGCTTTATCCTCCGTGGTTGTATTTGATTTCTTAATCTATTTGAATGTTACTTCAAAAGGAATGTCATCGGTAGATCAAATTTTGTTTTTATATAGTTTATCTCATCTGTTTACCAAAGTACTTTCGGCTTGGCTTATAATAATGTAACATACAATTTTATAAGAAGCAAATAATAATAATAAATAATAAAATCATTTATTTTACCCAAAAACAAGAACCAAGGCATTAAAAAGTGTACCTACACAATAACAATTAAGGCTAAAAAAAACATTAATATTTCTATTATAATAAGCACTTAAATCTAACACTTGTAAAAATAGGGTGAAGTAAACTCAGCATTTTGCAGTATTAGGCAATTGTCCAATACTGCGCTGGTTTTCAGTTAGGATAGGACCCTTGCGGAAATAGATTGAAAAGGTACCTTTTCGTTGTCCGTAAGCAAGCACCTCCAAAAAGTGTGTCATCTGATATTTTGACATTTTAAATGAATCGACACCAAAAACCAATTACCATTTACACAAGCAATGATTCTCTTTACTTGTCAGTTGTCAATTACTTAAATAACAGTGATCAGACGTTCCTAGCACGTATTG
The DNA here is from genome assembly GCA_947086465.1 of Eupithecia exiguata. Lineage (NCBI taxonomy): Eukaryota > Metazoa > Arthropoda > Insecta > Lepidoptera > Geometridae > Eupithecia > Eupithecia exiguata. The sequence goes on from OX352246.1 coordinate 6,813,094, forward strand.
CCGCGTGTGTGGTCGGTGCGTGACTGAGAACTATTACTGTGTAGAGTTGCGCAAACGCAACTAGCGCCATCTTTAAATGTCATCTATAAAAAATTTCAACGTAGGTGCCAAAAAGTTTTTATAATGATAGGTATATTGCGCGTTGCACTCTTACTTTAGACTACACAAGAATGAAACATGGGTAAAGATAGGCTCTACTTGAGTTGTAAAATAAATCAATATAAATTATCTTCATTTTGCTGGTAATTTTTAATTGGGTAGAAATTATAAATTATTTTCCAGTTATAAGTTTAGTTCATCGTAAATAGAACGATATGTATCATAGAGCGGCTTGTAGGAAATAAATAGCACAAAACAGAAAGAAGATATTATACCCAGGAATGAAAAGTACCCACACAGATTTGTATACATTTTAACATTCAAGGAATCTCGAATGTAATAAGAACACAGTACAGAAAACAGTAATTCCTTTCACTTATTGTGAAATGTGTTATTAAGACAACGAGCAAAGGAGCGACGTGAAGGGAAAAGACATCAATTGGCTGATTAACACCTAGGGCGGATCTGGTGATGGCTATTTGGTCGATGATTCATGAACACGATGTACCTAAATTTGCTAAAAAGTTATACATATGTGTCATCTCGAAAAAAAGCTCGAAAAAAAAGCAAAGCTTGTGTTATGTATGTGGTACCATACATAACACAAGCTTTGCTTTTTTTTCGAGCTCGAATTCTAAGTAACGTAAGTAATGAATTAAATAAAAAGTACCTAGACTATATTGCCTTTTTCATACTTTTATTTCACATACCCAAAGTATTAAAATTATTTTAAAAATCTAAAATGTGTGGTACAAAACAGAAAAATGCTAGAAATATCGGTATCGATACTCTAAATTACCTACGTGATTGCCCATCACTAGTTGTCAATAGCCCATCATTACGCTCCGAGCGGGCGCCGCAAATTGCACAAGCAGCTTCATTCACAGCTCTTTATCGGGTATTAGTGCTAGTTATCGATATCGTAGTCATCGATAGGGTGACATGCCTATGATATAATATGGGATACGAGTATATAGTATAAATCACGATTAGGCGTTGGTTTTTATTGAAAATCAAAATTAGCAAATTATGTATTCCAAAAGTTAATACCTAATCCATTATGATTATTTTTATAATAACGATTACCGAGTTTTGTGAAATTCGATATGATTAGCAATAAATTTACCGGAATTCAATAAAAATGGCACTTTGAACACCATAGAATCACGCATAAAAATAAATGTGTTCGAATAACCATACAGATAGCAGATAAGGTTGAAAAGCTGTGATCGTTCCGAAAATTCGTAATAAAATATTTTATGTCCCGACTATCGCGTCCACGGTGGTTATCGTGGTATCTCCTGCGCATCTGTTTCGCATAGTGTAATGTTTGAAATTGAAATATGATGCTACTAAAGCCTGACGCTATTTGAGCTTTTCATTGGAAAAGTAGCAGTGGCCAAGCTCCCATACAAACATACTTTCCGATTCATTTGGAAACTAAAGCGTTGAAATGAAATTTGCATACATAATCGAAAAAGAAATACCTGTGTTTATACCGTTTTAGTTTTTCAAAACACATAATCAACCTCAAATAAGAACGAAAATTCTTTTAAATTCATTTTCAAGCGATTTTGTTACTTTCGCTCTCATTTTATGATGATTATGTTTTTCGAATAACAAACGGTGCATACACATAGCTATTTCTTATCCGATTATGTATGCAGCATTTCATTAAAATCGGGGATGTAGTTTCCAAAAGAATCGGAAAATAGTTTTCAAAACAAATCATAAACTCTTTATTTCCATAAGTACAAAAATGTACACTGTGGAAGTAGCTGAAAAAAACAAGTCTAGATGTATCCACGTCTGTAAGATGACGGATTTTTTTGACTACATACGCTACAGAACTAAGTCTCTTCGATAGCTTATCTATGTGTGGGGCCCCCTTGAAATTTATTATCTAAGATGATTTTAGATTCCTAAAAATACGGTATTTTCTACAATTTCTAACGTTTCTCCTTTTATGTTTATATCAGCCTTAACTAAGTTTAAGTTATTACTTAGCTAAAAAGGTAGATCACTGTAAACGCAAGTACAGTGTGCCAAGTATGAATATTGAGCCGATGGTGATTACAACTATGTCCGCGGGCGCCGCTTTGTGTTGTCGAAGGATTTTTATGGATCCTCCGGTGGTTGGCAGCTCAATGAAAGCAAATTGCATGCAGTTAACATGCTTCTTGTGCTTTTTACTGCGTTTTAATAAAATTGTAGCGAGATGCAAGTTACTGAGTGAGATTCATGAATGAAGTAGCGTTAGCAGTAGTAAGAGAGAATTTAAATCTGTATTTAGCTGCTAAGGGCACAATGACACGTTTTAAAAAAAACCCGGTGTCCCCCAGTGGGTTATATCTAGGTGGTAGGCAATGGGAATAATCCATTTACCAAAAATAAAAAATAAAAAACCATTTACCGTTGTCCCCCAGAGGGGGAAAATTGCACGCTTTTTAAAAAAGTACCAGTGTCCTCCAGGAGGGGGGGGGGACACTTAGACTTTCCAGTCTCATTGGATCAGTTTAGCTGCTGCAGATTGTTTGCAACAGTCTGCAGTTAGCTCAATTGTTTAAACTGTAAATACTAGTTCTAATTTGTTTCCATTATTTGATTGTAATTTTCTTTGTTAATTTAAACCTATTCATAATAAATAGGTATTCGATTTGTATTTAATTTATTGACCCATGTCTTCTAGGCACCTACCTACCTACCGTAATTGTCTCACAAGGACTTTTTGGCACATCATTAATAACACTTAAAAGTTAACCTTACAATAAATAAATGGTTTAACGTTAATTAACACCAATCGTGCCACAAGATGATCACTTAATTAACCCATCGACGCCCATATCTGCTCGTGTCTGTTCTTGGCTCGCTAATAGTTCACAGAACTACTTATAACGGATAAATGATACTTACTAATGTAATTAAAGAAATAGCCTACAGGATGCTTCCAACAATTATTAGATTATTTAGAAGTTAAAAAAGCTTGGGATGGGTTTTGCTCCAACTCGAAAAATAACAACTAACAGGCTAAAATTTTCCCAGTCGCTTTTTTACTTTAGTCTACATACTGAAGCGATGGAAATCAGAAATATCACATTGTTTCCGTGTCAGTGTTTTATTTTAAGAATTTGACCTTTTCTAAGTGTAGGTAGGTACATTTTTGTATTTGTGAAAATAAATAATTTTTGATTTTGATTTTTACTCTAGATTTTGTCATTTTTTTATTTTTGCGTCACTAAGCGCGCATATGACGACCGATGAGGCGCAATGGGCGAAGTTATCTAATACCCATCACAAGCTCTGCTTAGCTTGGGGCTAGATAATGCTGTGTGAATTGACTAGCATTATTTATTTATTTATATGTTTTGTATGAACATAATGTCTGAAACACTTGTGTGTTCTTCGCGGTGAAAAATGGTGTATCTACTGAATTATTCATCATCATTTCAGCCTGGTATTACCCACTGCTGGGTATAAGCCTCCTTGCGCTTTTGCCAGCCTTTTCTGTCCTGTGCTTCCTGAATTATTATTTATTTACTTACCTAAATGTTTTTTTTTCACCGTTCAATACATTTTGTTTGAAAAGAAGAAATAATAAATTCAAACGGCCAAGTTAAGTCTAACTAAGTACAAGACTACAATCAACATACAGGCCGTTATTGTAATAATTACCAATACACCCTCTTATCCAATTAAAGTATCATATAAAACCTCTTAATTACAAACTGTTTACGCGAGGAGTGAATAACTGAATGGACTCACCGGTAATGCCTCTATTAAGATGCAAATGCACAATAAAACATCCTGTATGTTGGTACCTCAGCGTCGGCGTTGCAGCTGATTGCGAAGGAGATATGAGTATCGGGAACTGACTAGCTGTTGCCGGGGACTTTGTTTCTTTGGTTCAATTTATAGACTAGAGAAGCTCCTTATCGTGTGCATAATGACTACTGCCCAACATCCCAAACGGTACTTACATTTCTCAAATCGACAGTTTCCTAAATTATTAATTTCTGAGGAGAAGAGTAAACAGGTGTTTTCTAAGACTTCGTGATACAACGTCGGTCTCATTGCGGTCAAACGAAGCCACTTAGATTAGCACTACCCCAACTCTTCCTGTGTGGGTGTCGTTAGAGGCGACTAAGGGTAACACCGGGGAGAGGACAGCAGCGCTCCCTGCAAAACTACTTCATCATCGAACTGCGATCCCCAACCCGCATGCGCATCGTGGGGATTATGGATACTAAGCCTCGATTGATGGTGGTCTTAGGTGAGGCCTATGTCCAGCAGTGGAATAATATAGGCTGATGATAATGATGATGATGATGAAGGTTTATTCGGTCGATAAAAACACTGCATACGTGTAAGGTTTCTCATAATGTCACTTAAATAAGATGAAAGGAGTCTGTTAAACACCACATGGAAAAGCTCTGCACAAATCACACACACAATCTTTTTTTATTAAAGTACTTACCCGCACTTTGGGTGGAATTCCCCCGAAACCTCGAATCGAGGGTGGGGCGCGAGTTCGAGTCCCGCCGAAATCGAAAATTTTTGGGAACTTATTTCATTTCTTCTAAGTCTTTCGATTTGATTTGTCGTTACAAAACAACCTAATGAGAGCTATTACGGCGCTTATCAGACAAGGTTTTCGTCGAGCAGCGGGAAGCTGGATGATGATGCTGGTGATAACATAAAATATACATTAGTAGGTACCTACCTATAGTAGTTGTTGTTGATAGCGAGATCAATGTAAAGAAATATAAAATACCCGGATTCCGAGAGAGAAAGAAATGTGTCCAAAGTGGCAGGTAAATTTTTTGTTTGTTACAGTAGCCAATTCATTGAGGCTAATTCTTTCGATTTGAAAGCGGAAATTATTTCAAATCAAGTTTGTTCCGTTAATCTTAAGTTAATCCAAGGAACGGGAAATCTAATGAAACCTAATAAATAGACACACGTACTTTCACTATCAATTTACTAGTAAGTAGTAACCCTACGTGAGTTATTTTATTACGGTTAATTGCTTCATATCCTTTCTGTCGATTATTCACGCCTGTTCCTTTTATTAAACCATGCTTTTCTGTTATAAATAACGCTGGCAGACAGCGCCATTTAGGCCCAAACCACCCAAAATATTCCTTCTCACATTCTAGACAGAAGATTGATTTCTAGATTTTGGCGGTCCTAGAGGAGGTATTTGTCCAGCTGTGGACTAATATAGGCTGATGATGATAATGCATCCACGGATCTACTTATTTTTTATTTATTTTCTATTTATTTCTATGTATTTTACTTTTTTTTTTCGTTGGTCTGCCTTTAAACTTTTTTTTTGTAGTCAACTAGCTGCTGCTCGCTTCCCCGCCCGGCTTCGCACGCGCTTTTCAAGTAGCCTATGTCCGTCCGTCCCCGGGATACCATTTATCTCCCTGCTAAATTTCATTAAGATACGTTCAGCCGTTTAGGCGTGAAAAGGTAACAGACAGACAGAGTTACTTTCTAATTTATAATATTAGTATAGATATTAGTTTGACCAAAATCTTACCTGATGAATAGTGAAGATATGGTCAACGATGTATCACGAAGGTCTAGCTAGAAGATGAACGTGGAGGAAAACAGCTTAGTGCGAGTGGACGGTATATCCACCAAGCAGGGGTGGTAACGCGCTGTGCGCGGTGGTGGAAATAGGGTGTATAGGAAACCTACACCTCCATAGAAAGGCGATTCAATAATTAATATCAGTATGTTTGTTTGTTGCAGCGATACTTCAGCGTGCGACGTACAGGGTCGGCCTCCTGACGATCCAGGGGGTGTCCACCTGCCTCTACCTCTGCATGGATGCCTGCGGGTTCCAGTACGCACATGTGAGTAGCCTTCTTATTATTTTCTTACCGAAAATCCCACGTAGTCGAGGAATGCGAGGGTGTTGCAGCGGCGGCGAGGCTGGCAGCGAAAGGTTCCGTTAAAAACTGTGAAAAATCAGCTCACTCCGTCCTCCGAAGACGCGCCTTCAGAGTATGGCCTTTACGTCACATAAATATGATCTTTACTCCTGAGGCATAGCCCATCAAAGTGGATCAGAGGTTCAGATCCACTTAGGATCGCTGAAGCTTCTCCAAGTCTCCAAGCAACTCGATTCTGTGCTGTCTTTCCGCTAACTAGTAAGATTGATAACCTTACTATCCAGGCAGCAACTAGCTAAGACAGGTTCGATGATGAATTTAAGTAGGCTACATTCATCACCGAACCTGCACCCTTCTGGGTGACAGGTGGACCTTTGCCCATTGCGCCACAGAGCTTCTCAATAACATTCACCGAACCCTATTTCTCCCTAGCCCATATATCAATATCCGAAGATCGCTCGATACACCTTTCATAAACACATTTATCACTTCACACAAATACAATAGATAGAAAAGAAAAGGATAAATAGATACTTCATGAATGGATCCTAATTCACAATTACAAAACTCAACTCAGTGCAGCGTTATTGAATCAAAATGGAGTCAATTACTGTGATTTTGTTTGTGAGACCGTTTGTATGAATGGTGAGGCTTTTGTTAATTGAAATGTTTGAGGCACGATCTAGTTCTGGCTGGATGTGGGTGGTAGTGATTACTGACGTGGGTGTTGGTAGCACCTTCATTAGGCAACCACTGTGGGCCTTTTAGTTCCATCTTAATCATAGTTGTGAAAGATAGAAGGATGTTCTGGAAACTATAAACATTGGGGCTCTAAGATGCTGTGTGGATTGTCCAGCATTATTTATTAATCATTATAGTAAGTTGACTTCGCCCATCATGCAGTCTTTCAACAGGGTACTAACTCTTTAGAATCCTCATGTTGGAATTCTGTTGAATGACTGCTTAACCCTAAATATGTAGGTAGCAATAATTTGGTAATGTAATGTCTTTTTTTTGTTTGTTCTTGATTTTTATGTATTTTTGTGTAACTGATGGACTCTCGGATGTCTGAATAAAGAAACTTTTTATTTTTATTCTATTATTAATTTTTTTTTTTTCAATTATTATTCAAGTATTAATCTGAATTATTGATATGAATTTTGCTCTGAAGTTTGACAGATACCTTCTCCGTATTCATTGTACCATTGTAGGTGTTCATTGTACTACTTACTACTGGTCGTCCGCCACGTGGGTGCTAGCTACCGACGACAGGCATTACACAGCATGGCATGTTTATAATTCTATCATCATCCAACTGGTTATTTTGAATGCCCTGAAGTGATCGCCCGGATGAATGGCTCCGCACTTGGGTATCCTCCAAACATAATAAATAAACTTGGGCAATTGATCTACATTTTGCAGTTGAAATGGAGCTCTAATGAATACGATATAAATTTATTAGCAACACCCAGTGATCGCATACTTAAAAAAGATAATTAAAAAAAACTCCTGAATTGATAAAAAATACCATAGGTACTAATAATTAAGTCCTTCCTAACCGAATTTCGGCGACAACAACGCGCGGTAGCGGTCAGTCTTCATGGTCATAGGTCATGAGTATGCAAAAGGGGACACGAAATCAACTTGCCAAAAGTAAATATAAGTATTATTCAGCTGAAAACTCTAAAATATTCGATTGCGTGTTCAATCCTGGGAAAAACAAAAAAAACGTTGAAAAACAGGAATGTCAACAGCGATATTTATGCCGCCATCCCAAATAAGTTTACTTTGTTGCAACAATCTCGAGTAAAAAAAAAAACAAAAAGCAAATGTCGAACGCGGCAATACGATGATGTATGTTTACGTTTACTTTATTATGTTGGCAGCTGGTTGGTAACTTGAATATGATGTCATGGTTTTGACACTTCATTATCTCACATAAAATATCGTCACTCGCTCGGTACCCACCTAGACTAGAAAACTTAAATTAAAATTACAACTAGATATATTTTAATTTGTTGTCTTTTGTGGCGCAGCGGACGAAGGTGCGCCTGGAGACCGACGCGAAGAGGTTACGGATTCGATTCCCGCTTCAGAACAAATGTTTTTAGGATCTGCAGGTATTTGTTTAGGTCGTTCTGGCTGTTTTCGTAGTACATAATTATATTGTATGTATTAAGTTTATCAGTTATCTAGTACCCACATAAGACAATCTCTACTCAGCTTGGGGCTAGATTAGATGATGTTTATTTATTTACCTAAAAACTTACTTTCTGTGGTAAGCCTATCTACGTACTGAAAATAAGTGGCTATTGGGCGCTCATCGTCAATTTGTGAGACTGCGTTCTACGATTACAAATGATTTCTGTGCAACAGAACTTCGTGACAGTTATTGCTTGCTCAATATGGGGTCCTTAGTAATGGTATTTTGTTTTGCTGCCTTTAGGGGCAGTTGCAAATATACCAATTTGTCATAATTTGTGTCAACGTCCATCCATCTTGATTCGGTTCATTTTGATCGATCAACATTTATTCTCATCTCTACCTTTTTACCGATCGACTTAACGAGTTTTAAAAATGGAACGAATTTCGAAAATAGAACACTGCGGCACTTGACCAATCTTGGCGACAATGCACTTTGCATACCACCTAGTTAAGCGAAACCCGTTATTCCTTACAAACTCTCGGTAAAACGAGTCCTTTCAATGCTGGCTTCATTAGCCAGTCTAAGTAGAGCTGTGAAATAGATGGAAATTCAAATTAGTAGGTGTCAAACCTCCCCTGGGTGATCCCATTAGGGAGGAGACAATCGCTCGATAAGACCGAGTGAGATCATTAATCAGAAGTCGATTCATTAAGTAGTCCGGTGCAACACTATTTGTCATAGGATGTGTGGTCGGAGATAGGTATACGCTGATGTTTTTATCCCGTATTCCTTTTAGAATGGAATGGAGTGATCGAGTTCATGCCTATGCAGCATTTCTTGGGATAAAGGGGCGATGCGTTGAAGTGACAAATGAGTAGGAATTCTGATAGGGCAGATAATGTAGATGTTGAGTACTCTTGGAGTAGAGCATTTTAAGGCGGTACCCCACACTACTCACACTAGCGCCGCCGCCGCCTATTTTATTTTATTATTACGTTAAACAAAAGAATTTTCAAAACAACCATTGGGCAGTTAGTGATACCTATCATAAGCTTTTTAGGAATACATCTGTAATCATTTTATTTTGTATAGTCTAAGCAGAGATGCGAAAACAGAAATAGGTGGCCACCAAGAGCAACTTCGCATCTCTAAACTAGAAAAAAATAAAACTATTACAGAGGCATTAACAAAAGCTTATGATAGGTATCGCAATTTGCCAAATGGTTTTTTCCAAAGTCCTTTGTTTAACGTAAAAATTTAAATAGGTGGCGGCGCTAGTGTGGGTCAAAATCGTCAGCGAATCATGACAAGAATAAATAAGTGTAACTGAAGTATCATTCATTAAATAATCTGTGGTAAACCTGTAAGGTCATTGCACTCATTACCTATCTCTATCTACCCACAGGTGATAGAGGTAGGTATTCCCATAGTGCACCTGTGGACACACATTTTATGGACTCTATTATATTGTTCGCGCTTGTCTCCTTGGACACTGGCCGCCACTGCCGTGGCCGAAAATTCGGCTAGGACATTACTATTATCATGGACTAGTTGGTCCATGCTATTATCCAAGTCTAGGGTAGGTACCTACGGCCTATTGAATTCTATAGGGCCAAGTAAGTTAACATAGATACTTATCACGAAAAGACGTGGCTAATAGGTAGGCAAGTATATCCCAAAGGACAAGTTTAATCTGAACGGTGAAGTCGGCTTGATGAAGTTCCCATTCAAAACTCCATCAAAATGTGCTCAGTACCGTTTTGCAATTCTGCTTATGAGATATCACCTCACTTCCATGGAGTGTGAATTGTACGAAATGGTCACTTTGGACAACGACGCCTTTTAGTGGGTGAGATATAATATCTTTGAATTTTATAGATTTGGATATTATGTATTTGGATATTATGTATTATATATTATAAAATGGTATAATGTCGGAAATCTGGAACTCTGGAAATCAAACTGAAAACATTTTAACGAAATATTTTACAAAGGTTCTTAAGGCGAATAGTAAGGCAAATGACCTTGGGCATGTCCGCGCGCCTATATGCAGCAATGAGTGCTTGTTTTCGATTCAGCATACCATGTAGTGCCCTAATCAACCAAATAATACGATCCTCTGCGGTTAGGTGACGAGTAACTGGTCAGGTTTGTATCACAGATTTTGTAGGCAAAAATACGTTTTTACGTTTAATATCGTTATTTTGACTGCTTTTCGACGATAATGGACCGCCAAGAGATAGGTATGAACTATGTGAATCACTATTCTGAGTTTAGTACTGATCGAATTTGAGACACCGATAAAAAGTGTGTTCGAAGCAACTAAACACACACTATAACTAACACTATAACAACTAAACTATAATTAACGGCAAACATTTGGGACCGCCAAGCTTTTCGTCAAGATATGTGTTACAGGATATATAAATTTCAAAACTCCACAATCAATATTTTTGTCAGAAAACGGGTTCAAAAACACCTAATTTTCGTGTTTTTGCCTTCATATTCGCCTTAATAGAACTATTAGGTAACAAATCAAGACGCAAATTGCAATGCAAAGAACCATCTTGTCTATAAAAGATCAACTGTTTTTAGCAAAAATAATTTAAATTTTAGTTTTTGTTTCGAATTGAAACGTAATGTTCGTCGAGCGAAACTAAGCACATAATGATGATTTAAACTCCGTTCTCGAATACAATCCCTAAGACAATCATTAGATCAAATATATTAAAAGCGACTCGTTCGAAAGCACTTGGTGCACCGAGTTTGGACTACGTTCCTCGAATACTGAGGGAACGGAGAGGGATCAAAGAGGTCAATGTATTTGTATATCTCGCATCTTTGTATAAACTATGCAGTAGCTCCCATTTGGATACAGGGAAACCAATAATAATTTAATCGAACTTTATCTTAGGATTTCCTATTCAAGGCAAGGCGTGCGTTATCTTATAAATAGACATCTTTTGCCTCAAGCGGTCATCTTGACAATGTTTTTTTCCATCACTCTCCATCTTTTGCCAGTAAATTATGCATTTTGTACTGAAGAGTGGATCTTCAATTCAATTCATTTATTCATACTAAAGATTCACAGGGAACACTTAGTCAAGTCATTTTAAAACACAAAAAAAACTCGAAATATACACATGATAAAATAACACAAGCTACGTAGCTGCAATAGCATTGTCAAAATGTAAAACAAAAGATAGAAATATACATTAATCAATTAAATTGTATGTAAATCTTACAATACATACAGTAAATTTAAATATATTTCTTTACCTTCGACCGAACTCAACGATGTAGGTAACTGAGTAGGTTACTTTTGATCTAGGTTAGGTACCTACATACTGAACTAAACTCATCATTATAAAAACCTTAATGCTGTTGGACACCAACACACGTTCGGCGGCGACTGAAGTCCTTAAACGAAGCAAATTGCGCATTAAGAGGCGGGAAGCCCACAATATATCACTCCATTAGACGACACAAAACAATTCCACTCTACCTATCTAACCGGACAATAGACGAAATAAAGCGGTTCGGATAATAACAAGAAGAGGATTAATAACACTGGCCACAAAGACACCAGCCGTAATAGACATAAAAAAGAAAAACTAACATTCGAATTTTAAATTCGGATTCGGACTAAAGGGTTTCGCCGCACCACAGGCGCCGCTCGTGTTGCCGTCACAAAAAACCAAACGAATCGTGAAAAAAGTGTAAAGTCACCACAAAATAGGTATATTTTATATTTGAATTAACGATTTCATTGTGTGTTTTTGATGTAATTTTTATTTACGATTGTTTACCCTATTTTATGTTTTAATACGGCCTTTTATTTATGGCTTTGATTTTTGTCCTTTGGAATTCGAAACTTTTTAGGGAAGTTTTAATTTATAGGGTAAGTTTTATCGACGTTTTGATGAGAGTGGGTGGGGTAGGTAGGTACAGCTCTGAATAACGACTCACCTCAAGGATCGGTCAATTGTTCGTCAGTCAATGACACCTCAGACGCCCTAATGATTGAAAGGTATATTGCTACCGTGTCGTCTCCCAAACTTACCAGTTTTACTATGATAGGAATTCACTCTTCATCCCATATAAACTACTAAGACTGCTCTTATAAAGATCTGAACCTACCTTACATCTAAAAGTGTTAAATAAATATTTAGTTTCACTTACCCACCGCTATGTAACTTATTCTGCTTTTGTTTCTTGTTTTATTTTTTATCCTTCAAGTTAAAAGTAAAGTCCCGCCTATAACATAACTTAAGTTACGATTTTATTAACTTGGGAATTTTCGGAGCATTCTGAACTAGATGTGGAGATTATGAATCGGTATAAATTTAATGATGATTAACAATCGTCGGCTTTTCGGTATCAGTTTCGTCCGATTCGGTCGAAAACCATAGAGACGACTTGTTATTAAAGAACGTATAACTAAGAATCCCATGGATTTCTGCCTCATGTACCACGTTTCCGAGTAAGTAGAGTCGTTTAAAATTTAATAATTATAAAAAAAAAAGGCCGCCCATTGTACTTGTGCCATGTAATGTCTTTTTGTAATGTTCTTTTTCTGGTGTACAATAAAGTGTTTTTGTATTGCATTGTATTGTAAAAAAGTTGTTCGGAATTTTTTCCAAGGCGGGAATCGAACCCGCAACAAACGGACAATTAATACAGGTGATCATTTTTATAATCAACGGTCCTTCCTCTTACAACTTCACCTGGGTCGACTTGGTACTTATCAATTAGTAGTAGGTAATTATTAATTTTATCGATTTTATCGACTCTATGGTTTCCCAGTCCAAATCAAACAGCAACCTAATACCCACGGGTAGTTATATTCACATAAAGCTGTAGGTACTGGCGACACCACTCGGCTCGTAAAACTTTTATCACTCTATCCTGGCTCACCCTATTGTCTCAAAAATGATACCACTTATTTGAAGAAACGCATTTCTAGAACAAGGGAAAGCTTTTTGCTCTTTTACGACATTTAAAGTGATATTTTGTATGGGCCTCCCATTAAATGGGTGATAAAACAAATTAATGAAAAGTCGTTGGATTTTATGAGTTTTTAAACAGGTAGAAGAGGGAATCGGGGCGCGAAAATAGCATTTTGTTTTTATGTAGCGTCACAAAGCTTTTGTGTGAACTTTATCTTCATTAAAATAAAACATAATATTATGTATAAGTACCAGTAACACTAGAGTACACGCGCGGCCTACTATAGTAAACCTCTTTTTCCCATCGTAAAAAAAAAACAAAAGAGTAACTCTTTTTGCAATAACTTTTTAGCTAAGCACGCTAGAAACTAGTGATTCCAGGTAATCCTTGTCTGGTATATTTGTCACAACATCAGTAGCCAGCGCGACCCCAGCGCGTACGCAATCACAATGAGACAATTAAATGTGGTGCAAGACTTGTAACAAATGGATTTGTCCCGATCACCAAGCAGTAGTGTGTCCTGAATGCTACGAAAACAAAGAAATAAGTAACTAAGTTTCTAAAATAAGTAATAATAATATTTATTTCTTTAACTGTTGATTGTGCAGTATTCTTAATTTATCTATCTAAAATGTCAAGTTGTAAAACTAACTAACTAAGACAAAAAAACTAATTAACTAAGTTAAATAAATAAGCAATTATGTTAAGAGATCTCTAGATATTATTATAATTATTTAAATACTTCCTGGGTAGGTCAATTCTAGACTGCACGGGCTTATCTTACTAAGGTAGTGGGTAGAGTTTATAAAATTTATAAAAAGTAGGTATAAACCTACATTCTTCGCGTAGATAATAAGATTTTCCGACGTTTCAACTGTGTTATTGCACAGGTCTAGCCTTAGATAATCTTAAGCAGATAGACTCTTTAAAGCTGTGGTATGGGTCAAACTAGCGCCGAAGATAAAAAAGGTGGCCATTTTCTAGCTGAGCTCAATAGAGTAAAACTTTTACAGAGGCATTAAAAAAAGCTTATAACAGGTATCACAAACTGTAGGTACGATAGATTTTTGAAAGTTCCTTTGTTCAAGATTAAATAGGTGGCGGCGCTAGTTTGACTCATACCACAGCCTTAATCGACTTAATAATAATGTAACATAGGTAAGTGCTACCTGCACTATAGAATATATGCACATATAAAAACTTTTGTCCATTCAAGTGAACTTGACCTCAGACAGATAGCAGGAATAATAAACTTTTACGTGTGCGGTCCCGGCTAATAAGAAAAACATAAAATGCAAATCAAAAAGATTAGGCTGCTCGAGACACGTCGTTAGTTTTGGCGTAGAGGTGCCGCCGCCGCCGCCGCCGTCGCCTGCGCATAAATTAGTCGCCAACTTTGACACGGCATGTGACCAAATACCTATAAATTCTAGCTAGATTGGATGACTAATGAAAAACTAAACTAGCGTTTTTTATTTTTGTCTATTCTATGCAAAAACAAGAAAAAAATGGTTTCAAATCATGGTCATTTCATTTGGTACCCTATCTTAGTATTTACCCATAGCTTACCCATAACAGAAGCTTTGTTTTTAGATACGTTGGGTTTTGTTGAAGATTATAATGCTGTGGAATTTAGAAAAACGTATTTGACGACCGATGTGCTGCGGTGCGGCGGGTGAATGCCCGCCTGCGACGCAGGAGTTTGCGGGTTCGATTCTCGCCTTACACAAATAACACACACAAACACAAATATTTGTACGATCTGAAAATATTTGTTCCGAGTGTTCTGGGTACGATGTCTAACAAAAAATATCTATGTAATATATTGAATTAAGTATATAAATCATCTAGTACCCATAATGCCGCACTTACGCAACGAACTTGAAATGTAACATGAAATGAAATAATTTCGCCGTCCACACTTGTGTAACGTACGTATCATGCAATGAAAGGCAATTCAAGGTGTACGCCTTGTAACACAAGCTCTGCTTAGCTTGGGGCTAGATGATGCTATGTAGATTATCCCGCATTATTTATTTTATTTATCAATACCAGCCGGAAGCGTGCCCAAGACGCTGGCTTATGGATCGGTTGAGCTACCTATAGATTGTTTGCAACAGTCTGCAGTTAGCTCAATTGTAAATACTTACTAGTTTTATTTATATATTTTTTTTTAATTTAAGTATAAAATATGAAAAAGAAATATAAGTGAAAATTGTTCATACCTATACAATATTCAATACTTATAAATTTTCGCCAAAATACATAGTACGAACGAATAAATCTTCCCGGCTAGACTTGCGGTAATTGACATATTTATCGCAGGCTAAATAACATCGTACGCACGTAAATTAGAATTCAATGCTTTCTAAATTAACATTCATGAATATGCTAGGCACCTTGCAAGACAAGTGTATTTCTATCTATCTCTTGCTAAGCTAAGTTAGAGTAAGATCTTTTACTGCCTAAATGTAATTTGCGTTACTTAGGTTTTTTTTAAACTGATGCGATCTCGACACTGATAATTTTATCTCAGTAAGAAAATCGATGGTAAAAACAGGGTAAAAATAAACGCGAGAAATAATACCTACGAATATGCCAATGAGTAAGTATAGAAATCTAATTATCTACTATTAAGACGACCTCTGTGGCGCGGTGGGCGAAGGTCCGACTGCGACACAGAAGGTTGCGGGTTCGATTCCCGCCTTGGAACAAATATTCGTACGATCTGCAGGTATTTGTTCCGGGTGTTCTAGTCGTTTTTTATGTTTAATATAAAATATTTATTTATGTCATGTAGGTATTGTACTATGTTCAGTTAACTAGCATTATCACCCTTATCACAAGCTCTGCTAAGCTTGGGGGCTGGGGCTAGACAATGCTTAATTTATTTATTTTATCTACTTACCTAGGTATAATATTTTTGCTGCTTATAAGTACATACTTAGGTAATCCGTTTCAAAGTTCAATTGACAAAACACTAAAATATGTATAACAATACAATGATGGTTGTAACATAGAAACGAACGTGTCAATAGGACCAGTAAAATTTAATTTCATCATATTGAACCCTTACAAGACCGTAAAGTTGACTCTGTGAAGTTGACATCGTGGCGGACTCTGAGACTGAGACATATTTTTTCACTTTTTACACCATAAAGATCGTAAGTGATAACCCTGAGTCCTGCCCACTAGTGTAGTGTCGTGAAATCTATTACCGATCATCGACATCGATAAATCCACGATCCTCAGATGTTTGACCCCAGAAGGTGGGCACGATTTATCGATTAGAAAATGTATGCTAATATTGTAAGAATCAATATTTATGTGTTGTAAGAAATGTCGGATGGGAATTAACTTGCCGGTCTTGTTTGTAAGTGATGTGCGTGTGTGGTTACGGACAAAGTTATGGATTAAAATGTTTCCAGCTTGCATAAGTATACATCTTCGCACACGATGTTCTGGATTCATAAATCTCTTTAACGATCTCATTCCGAATCACACTTAGTTTTTTTTATGTTTTAGGTTATGAAGTTGAAGAAAATTCTTAGTTAGTTAGTAGGTTATTTGATGTAGTGGTTAGCCTCGGCACAACGTTCTCCTAAAAAGAGATACCACGTCTATAAGTACGCAAGTAGGTACATAAGTATGAGTGAATAAATACCAGAACCAACCAAAGAAATTTTAAAAACTTCTACTATGTTACAAGACTTTTGATCATAAGAAGAGAAGCCTTTTTTATTTTCAACTTAGAAAGCTGAGTAGCTATAAGATAAGAACCGTTTAGTAATCCAGTGAGTAATGCCGCTCTATCGATATTCAAATGAGTCGATAAACTCATTATCGATACGAAATAAAGTATCAATCCCTATTACCTAACCGCTAGGGTTTTCGAATTTGACGAGTCCTGTTGTGGAAATTGTATGATAAGATAAGAAATCACCCACGTGCAGTGCAATTCATGAAAAAAATAAACCTTCTCGTCTACGAAACAAGGTCGTTATTATTTAAAAATTATCGTAAATCACCAACCTTTATCTTCAAAGATATTAGGTTCGATCATTCACGAAGCTTAGTTTCTTAATTTTAATTAAAGAGTTCTTTATACTTTGATTGAACTATTCGTTTCGGTTACATTTTATCTCTTAACTGTAGTTACTTGGTTAATAAATCATTTAAGTAAATCGGTTTCTAATTAATTGAAAGCGATAATAAAAATTTCGTTAAATTGTTCATATCTACGTAAAGTTTACCTAGTTATGTTACTTTTTTTACGAAGTTTTGATCCAACGTCAAAGTTACCGACGAAACTGCTAACTGTCCGATTATCTTTTGGTGAACCAGCCATAAGCTAGTACGTAATGTACATCGTCATTTTTTTAGCCATTATCATCTACTCAGTGTAGGTTAGATTCTTACCAACAATTTAGCGACCGTAAGCTGCCCAAAGATGCAAAAAAAACTCACGGACGGCACAGATAGTCTCCGAGACAGACTGGTATCTCGAAAGGAATATAATGAAATACATACCAACGCTGATAATAGCTCTATCCCGTTACATATAATTACGATGTCCCCAGCGCAGAAATGGCCACAATAAACCATGGTCAACTAAATTAATTTCAAAACCATAGCCCTTGAGGCTAAGTAACGACCTCTCTTAGCCGCTGCGCGAAACTATTTAGATGCATTAATTTTCCCGCCACCCAAGAGCCGGTAGTGCCAACAGAAACAAAAAAAAGAGATTTTATACGCCATAAATTAAAAAAGGTTTGTTTCACTCAGATAAATAGTAACAGATGGGGTAAGGCAGGTATGTAGCTATATTTGTAACATTAAAATGCGTAAATTTATTTAAAAACTCTAGCTTCTGCCCGCAGCTTCGCACACGTTTTTCCGGAATAGAAGTTACTTATACAGATCCAGGTCTAAACCTTGCATGCAAAATTTCAGCACGATCCGTTTTGTAGTTTTGGCGTGAAGAGGTACCAAACATCCAAAAATTTAAACTAAACAAACTCTAAGGTTTTTATTTATTATAGTACTCTGGGTAATTTCTAAGAAATTAATAAGTCCCAAAAATTTACGATCTCGACGGGATTCGAACCCGCACCTTCCCCTTCAGCGCAGGGTTGCTCTTTTTCCAACTAAGCTACGTGATCTTCACGAACGTTTTTTACGTGAGATCACGTAGCTTAGTTGGAAAAAGAGCAACCCTGCGCTGAAGATGAAGGTGCGGGTTCGAATCCCGTCGAGATCGTAAATTTTTGGGACTTATTAATTTCCTAAACAAACTTCCAAAGTTCCGCATTTTATAATATTAGACCGAACGGTGCATGAAAGGGGCTTCCTTCTTAACTTGGCACAGGTGCCCACTTTTGTGTTGGTAAATTAAGTTTTCCACAAATTTACCTACCTCACCATGACCGCCCCGCGGCGCAAACGCCATGGGTGGCAACTACCGTTTATTACAAGAATATCATATGCATACATTTTGTGTAAGTAGGTAGGTACAGCTACAAACTAACAACTTGTAAATTTGCTTTGATAACTATTTTTTAACCCTTTCCCGAACTTTTAAGTTACCAAGTGTAGCTCTTTCTTGATTTTTATCCTAGTAAATCTTATATGTTATTTGGATAACAGTTATTAAATTTGTTAGGTACACAGCTATTTTGATCAAAATCTATGTAAATTGATATTTACCGAGGTTCTTCGATTCTTCATTATTGGTAACATAGCCCATCTACAATTTGTCGAACTAATGTAAATTCAGATCTGATAATTGGATGTTTACGACGATTATCAAATTGCCATTAGGTGTTGACATAATGATTTGAATAGGTGTTTCTTTAAATAACCTTTACCGTAATTATCGATCGATACCATCTTTTGATGGTATTTATTATTATTATTATCTACCTACTCAGTACTCGCATAAATACGTAGGTAAGTGTTAAAAAAATAATTCAGTTCACGAGCTATAATGTGGACTTTACCTTCCTAGTCCTTGAAATCATATTTTCCTAGTGTAAAAATGAATAAATGATTACAATACATTAATTTATTCTATGGCAGCAAAGTATATACGCACATATGAAGAAAACATCCAAGGATATGTTGGAGCTACCATGCAAGGCACCGGCTAAACGACTACGGATAGAACAAATTGCCAGCTCCATAAATCATGCAATAATTTTCGCCCACTGCAGGTCACAAACCATCGCAGATTGAATCTAATGCTCCAATAAGCCGCGTCTTGGACAATTTAACCGCCATTAGAACACCCTGCAGCAATTCACTTATAAATATTTATGAATGAATAGCCAATTTGTACCGCCGCCAGTTGCCAGTTTCGGCCACCTGGTTCTTAACCGTAACGGCGACCTGTCTAGGGGCAATAGGTACTGTTATCCTAAAAGGGCGGTCCAGGATAAATATTGGCATTGTAAGCAACTCCATAAACGATATTTGTTCTGTAAATAATAGGAGTTTCTGAACTGTATCGGATTTGTTAACACGATAAAGTCTGTCTACACTACACGACATTTACCTTTAGGTACTATAAAACATGAAGAAATTTTTACCCGACTGCGTAGAAGGAGGGTTACTTAATATGTTTTTTTCTGGTTGTGTCTTTTCAGGTAACCCAATGATTAAAATAAGAAGACGTGTACCTTCCTTACCTATGGTAATGCTACCTATGTTACCCCCACAGAACTTATCGTGACTTTCTCTTTTGTTCCAGAAGGATCTCTCGGACGATTGCGTGTTCGAAGAGCACATAGAGGAAAATAATTACAACACGTACTCGCGAGTACGCAACGGGAAGAAAACCTTCTTGGCGCTAGCCAACAACGGCAAGCCGCGGCGAACACAGATCCCTATCAGCAGGGAGCATTTAGGTAACCTGTCGGCGTACGCGCTGACGATGACGAGGCCGGTGCCGGGCGGGCCCAAGCAGACGCACTGTCCGCCGCGACGGCATCGCGGGAAAATGAAACGGCCACCACCCAGGCACAGGAACTGCATGGTGCGAGTGCAGAAGCAAAACTCTAGGCATAAAAGGAAGCACAAAAAAGCCACTGGCCCGAAAAAAAAGCGACATCCGAAATCGAGAAGAAAACACGAGAACGGAACGACGACGACGACGGAGGTGACGTGGGACGAGTCGACAATGTCGACTATGTCGACAACGACCGACGTTGAGTTTTTTCGGTCGGCGACCGCGCTGGAGGCGGTCGGACGCGCGTGAGTCGGACGCTGGTAGCGGTCGGGGCAGCCGTCGCACTTGCACACTAGCACCGTTCCACACTTACACGTGCAAGAATCTCTGTATCATTCCTATTTATTGATGCTCTTTAGGGACTGCAATTCGATCAAATATAGCAAAGCTCTCTCGCGGTCTCGGTCAGCCTGTTCACAGTCAGAAGGAACCGAAGCTGGCTAGCATCTTTTCTGAAACAAAAGTGTATTATTTAAAACAATCAATTCAGTCTAGTCTGTACGAGTAAATCACAACTTCACTGTTTTAGTATACCTACCTAGGTATAAACTAAACGGGGATAGAGCAAGCCGTTTTGACCAAAATTTAATCTAGTGATCTGCTTTTCTTCACTCTTCCCTTGTAGTAAGTATGAATGAAAATACTCATCGAGTGTCGGCGTTAGATGAAACTTATGATATTACGTCTACCAAAGCTACTGAAATTATCTATCTCAATTTTATATTCCTAGTTCGCTTTAACATAGGTTTATCGGCATGATTCCAATTGTTAATTTCTACTGTTTCACTAAATAATTATACTTAATCGTAGATGGTATGTTATAGTTAATATTTGAAACGTTTTTAATGTATCATGTCAAAATCGAGATTATCGTTGGGTAAGGTGGAACTGTGTTAGAGAATGACAATGATTCCTGTCCATTTAAATTAGCCTAAATACTTCTCGTTTCGGAATTGGCCTTCAAAAAACATTTTTAAAGTAGTTTTTTTTTAAATACATAATTTTTTACAGATACGTGTAATCTAATGTCTTATTAACATATTTAATACACTTCACCTTAATGTATTTCTTCTAAATACTCCTGAAAACAATTACCTATATACCTACCATGAAAAAGTTTAACAATTATTTACAAAAAATCTAATGAAATGAATACTGATACAGATCCGTAGAGGTATTTATTACACATCATCTTAATGTAGTACATATTTCTTCTGACTTCTGAAAAATTAATATATACCTACCATGAAAAAGCTTAACAATTATTTAGAAAAAAAATCTAATGATATGAATTCTGTTCAATTAAACATCCTTAATATGTCAATTATTGGTATAAAAAAATTAAGATAATTATCGTCGTCGTTCCGAAACGCGTATGTACTTAGTTGGTATGCGTGGAGGTGTAATTTCTTAAGAAATTGACTGAAAATTGGACTGAGTAAGTTAATGTTGGTTTCGACCTAGGCTATGATAGGGTAACGCAGTGCGGCGGGCGGCTTGCTTCAATAAAATTTAGTCGTAAGTTTTAATTACCAGAGCGTAGGCGAGCGACCCTGACATCATAACCATTTCCTATTCGACGAAATTGGGGAACGACAAATTTATATACTAAAACGAATCAAAATTAAAAACAGACAATAAAATATATGATAATTTTCCTAACAGGATCGCTCTTCTCGACTCATACAGCGTAGTGATACGATTAAAACGAGACGCAGTGACTATTAGTAAGTATTTAGTTGTAAACGTGTATCTAATTTGTAAATTTATTTATTTTCCATAGAGAAAGTCGTATTTTGTTAACGTTTTAGTTGATGTTTTTATAATTATTATTCTCTCGACTCCTTTAGTTCCAACCGAATGTAGATATTATGTAGGATTTCATACGCTTGTACTTTTAGTGAGCCAATGTATGTGTATTATAATAATTTTTAAGTCTGTTCGGTAACAATATTTTGCTGTGTGAGATGACTTTTGTATAGTGTGTGCGTGCATGGGCAAATATTGTGATTGAATGGATTTTATTACATTCTCTTGATATCCCTCGCAATATTACACCTACCTTCTTGCGTAGACTTTGTATAAAAATCTTGAAATGTAGTCGGCGAATAATTTTCTTCTTTTAGTTCAACTTACCGTAACATTGTGCTTTCTCGTAGTTTTATAAAGTTTCATCAGGTTAATGATTTTTTTAAATCATTTTTATATGTTGGCACCTCTGATCGCAATAATTATTTACATGCATAAAACCTTAAACTATGTAGGTAGTACCTTATCAATAAAAATATGTGCCGGGTGTCATGTCACCTAATTCTCCAAGTTCGCTGACTTTTACAGTTCAAGATAAGTTTACTGTGTAAAAAAATTGCATCAAGCTTTATGAATGTACCTACGTATGATATACGGATGATTTTATTTATATTATTGTAATGTAGGTATTAAATTAAGTTTCCCGAAAACGGCAATCAATCTTTCCTAAGCATTTACTAACTTTGAATATAATATTATATGTATATCATCGTGAGATTTTTTGCCGTTTTTGTTGCAGTCAAATAAATTATTCGTTAAATCTTCATTCGTTGTAAATTATACCAGTTTAATGTTAGTATAGAAAACAGTATTTTGGCGTTGTAAATGTTGTAATAATTTTACTTCCTCAATCGCAGTATAATGGCAGTAGTATAGTGTAAAAGTAGTTATTTTTGTATGAGATAGAGTTTCTAAGGAAATGGCATAGATTTGAAAAACGAATTCAGTTTGAAAAGAAATGTTCTATTGGAGACGATTAGGCAAACTCAATCCTTTTCCTACTGTTGCTCCTTTTTATCCATTCCCGACTCCTAATAAAGGTCATATTTAATTTGAATACGTATAATAATTAATATGGTAGTTTATCAGAATTTTTAGATAGCTATTTTTCAAATTGTTTATTTATGAAAGCAATCTAAAACAAATGTTCAAGTTAGCCTAATCTAGTTACAAAGCTGGTGTAGATAGAGTTAATGTCTTGTAATCGTAAATGACCATGTGCCATAACCCCATCGGGTCAGCCTACCTATTCAATACCTACTGTATTTTGTAGGTACCTACTAATTAACAGATAATAATATTGAGGAAATGGGGTGAGGTAGGTAATATAATTTGGAGTGGACCAAACTGTATGCCACCCGGGAGGGAAGCATGTCCCTTCCTACCATAAAATATATGGTAGGAATTCATCTAATGAAGTTGAAAATTTCTCTGATATTATAATTTTATTAAATTATATTTTCTGTGTAGAATGCTGCTTCCAACGATTATCGATTTGCTTGAGCAAAAACTCAAAAATGCCAGAACAGAGAAGAAAAATCGATATTAGGTATGTACAGTAAGAAGCGCTAATTGGTATCCCTCTCACAGAACATTAATGTAGTGTGAGGGGGATACCAATTAGCGCTTCTTACTGTACCTATAACCAAAACGAAGGCGTGGTTTGGTTCTTTTATATAATCCTACTCCCTATTCCTCTATGAAATGATGTATAAACCTGTCTATGTATAAGAATGTCATGAAGAGTCAACAGTATTACCTAAATAATTAAATTTCGATACATTTTACAAATAATTAGTAAATCTTGTATTGACTTAATGTAGTGCATTTAAAATTAGTGTACGTTACAAAGATTATCGAGCTATTAGAACGCCTATCATCCCACCAACCTCCTATACTTATTTGACCTACCTAACATGTTCTTTCCCATCAACAAAAACCCTGGGCCTAAAGCCTAGGGCAAACTTTGAGCAGTTTAAAGAAAAGAGGTAGGTAGGTACAGCTACCTAGTTATCGATGGGCAAAAAAGTTGTGAATACCTACATCTTAAGTAAAATGTTTGAACTCGTGTAGAATGCCTATTACACCGTACAAATACGAGAATTGGTGAAACTTTTAGACAATAACTTTTTAAAGCCTATTATACCTACCGACAAAATATAACTGATTCTTTAAAAAATACTTTGTTTGATTTACTAACCTACCTTATCCTAAAACTACCTCAGCTTGATCATAAACATTCTTAGTAAAAATATTCCCCGAATACTCAAACGCAGTTCGTCTCAACTCGTGGACGGAAGAAATCACCCACTTAGGGGGTGATTTCTATATCTATATTCCTTGATAGGTCTTCTCAAGTGACTCAATGATGGATTTTTATTGAAAAATGTCAAAAACTCGCTACTTGAGAAGTAGGTACATTAGTAGAGTAGCGTTTGAGTATTCAGGCCACGGTTTCGCCATTGAAACCACGAGTTTTTTGCGGTTTTAAGTTTTATTATCATTCTACAACGAATTAAACTATTTTTTCATCTATACCATAAATAAATTATATGGAAATTTTTGGCCATTTAGTCTCTTTAGAGTTTCTTTTTTCCTCACGCAGCGTCAAATAATTTGAAACTCGCGCGCAAAGTAAATCGACCACCCTCCTTCCTTACACGATGGACAAAGGATGGAGAACGAAACGGAAACTATGTTAGCCACAGTGTTGCCAGATGCGAAAGTTGAAAATGCGGTACCGGTACTCCAAAAAAGCGGATTTTCAACAAAAAAAGCGGAACGTCTTTTTTAACGCTTACATCGATTTTTCTCTTAATTCATACGCGATGATTTTATGTTTATTCATACAAGGTAATTTACAAATTAAAAAGTAATAACACAAAATGTCTTTCATCAAGCTTTATTCGAAAGAAAACACGTCCTCAGCATTGTCTCCAGTTTCCCCGACCTCCGCTTTTGGGAAATTGTATAACTGTTTTGAAGTCATTTTCGATAGCATTGTTTGTGTAGCTTTGAAACTCTTGCAGCAGCCCTCATATTTTCGAACAGCCTGATCCGCCAAAAGAACTCCATTGACAGTTGGCGTTATCAGTCGATTACGCTTGTTGGTTTTTATGTTGTTTATTTTAGAAAATTTTCTCTCACAATCAGCATTCGAAATTGGAACGGACAGAGCTGTAAGCGCAAAGTCCGGAAGGGTTGTGAAAAGCTGTTCTCCAATTTCGTCTTTATGCACTCTAATCTGTTAATAGAAATGGTAAATAGAATTAACTACATAAGAGATACCAAATCCGTTAATGTCTAGTAAAATAAACTTATAAACACATAAATTAGTCTTACATCTACATTTACCTTATGCCAAAAATGGTCGGCTTCTTGAGTAGTTAATATTTCTGTTGGAAGAGTATGTTTCAGAATCGGTAACTTTCGCCATTCGTCATCAATAGCTTGTAAATTTTCGTCCGATTGGTCAGTGCAGCGGCTTAAAAGCATAGCCAATGGTAATAAGCTGGGTGCTTGTT
Organism: Eupithecia exiguata; assembly: GCA_947086465.1. NCBI lineage: Eukaryota > Metazoa > Arthropoda > Insecta > Lepidoptera > Geometridae > Eupithecia > Eupithecia exiguata. The sequence goes on from OX352246.1 coordinate 6,838,531, forward strand.
CCCTTGTTTTTTGAGACAAAGCTTGATGTGGACTCAATACAGGTAACTGTGCGAGCACCTGATCTTCAAAATCATACCTGAAAAAATTCTAAACTTAGAATGCGGTAGGTAGGTACGTGAAAAAAAATTTAATTGGTTTTATATTAAAATTTATAAAACGAAATAATTTTTTTACCTTGCTTTCATTTGAACACAGGATGTAATGAGAAACTTTTGACAATTCATCCGAAAATCAGCGATGATATCGGGTCTCTGTGTTGCTTCTGGTGTTGATATTTGTTTAATAGTTGCTACTCCTAAGTAAATCTGACTTATGGGTAGGAACTTGCTGCTATCGTCAGGTTGTATTTCTGATATTGGAGTCTGGTGGACATAATCACATTTCATATACATCATTAAAAACTCTGTGTATGTTGTCGCCATTCTTTCGTGTACTACTGTTACAACAGTTTTTTCAGACTGGAAGTATTCATTTAACCGAGTAAATTTTGGAAGTACCCATTGTAGAAACAAATAGTAGGCTTTCACAAATGGATCACATAGAGACCGATGAATATCTTCTGAGATTCTTAGACGCTCCGTAAGACATTTTTCAGCGAAAAATAGCTTCAGTGGTTCCCACATATCCAGCATGCGGTCTATGACTGCACTAAGGGAAAGCCATCTTGTCTGACTTGGATGCAACAATTTTAGAACATCCAACTGAAAGAACTTTTGAAATTGTGCAAACTGTGCTTGGCGTTTAGAAGAATTTTTCAAAAAGTTGTAACAATTTCTTGCCAAATCTTCACAAGTTCTGGGTAGTCCTTTACATGCTTCGCTTGCGCACAAGTGTAAAGAGTGGCATATGCATTTCACAATGCGAATTCCAGGACATAACTCCATCATGCGGGTCTTAACCGAATTTGTATTTCCCATCATCACATTGCAACCATCGGACGCAAATCCAATAATGTTATCTATTGGAATATTTTTTGTTTTAAACGTAGTAATCATTGATTCGTAAAGTCGGGCAGCAGTGGCACCTTCTTCGGCGCCCACCGGATCATTTTCACTAAAAATCTGTTCCAGCTCCCAAAAACGGCTTACAATGCGCCCTTGGATCTCGTCATAAAACCGAACCATTATACACGCTGTCTTTACACAAGCGATATCTGTTGACTCGTCCGTTAAAATTGAAAACTTTGTATTACGTAATTTTTCCGCAAGTTCCTCTTTTTCATTGTCGCCAATGACGTTGATTATTACGCCTTTGATTTTAGTGCGCTTCATAGCGAGAGATTTAGCTATTTCTGAGTCTGGAAACATATCTTTTAACACGTCGACAAGGTGATCCATACGAGAAAACGGTTCGTCATGGGCTGCAAAGTATCCTCCAAGTTTTATTTCTGCCTGTTTTACTTTCTCCTCCAGTGGCGTAGATTGTTTACTAAACATGTCTACGACACTTTTTTGGGCACATGGAGCGCAAGCTTTAATTTTAGCCTGATGTTTTACAGTCGATGCGTGCCTTTTAATATCAGACCTGCAAAAAATATTTTTTATTAAATAAAACGGTTTGCCTAGTTCGTTATTGGTTTTTGAGACTTAAATTTCCGTACTAATGCCTGGCAACCCCAGAGCAGTTCAGAGCACAGACAAAAATGTGTGGTATATTGTACTTTATTATCTATGCTGTTGCTGACCGATGGCTCGGAATGAAATAGAGACGATCGAAAACAGATACGCGCGAAATTCAAATATTACGCGCTAAATTCAAATCGTTTCGTGGTTTTTAATATTTTCTGCGTTCTGCGGGGAATTAAACTACCAGGAAATAAGTTTTCCTATATTATTATATTGCTCCAAAAGTAGCTAAATAAACCGACATTGTTGTTTGTCTCATTCTTAACATTATACCTATTAAGTAAACTACACATGCTCTAAACATAATGAGATGCCATGCACCATAGGCCACGTATAAAACCAATGAAGTAATAAAATTAATAAAGTAACTAAAACAAAATAAAACTCAGCGGAACCGGCCAGTAGCAATCAAGTCGTGCGTGACCATAGAGTAACTTTGATGTGCGTGACAAAGTAGTCTGAAATAATATTTATTAAATATTAACTCACGTTTCCGCTCGCATTGATCTCGTACATAATTTGCAGACAGCTTTATATCTATCTGTTGAATCTGGACGAATCCATTTATAAGTTTCCTCCAGTTTTTTGTCGTATTGCACGGCGAATCTGTGTGCACTTCGTTTTTTCTTCGACGAGGATGGACCCGACAACCCATCATAAGTATTTTCGTTGTCACTATCAGTGTCAGTATTAGTATCACCCATAGTTAACATCTATGCCCGCCGTGCCGTAGCAAAAGCAACACCAAAAACACCCAACCATCCCAACCATGCACCACACCACAAAAAACAGTACCTAAGTAGGATAACAACGTTACCTATGTTCGGTGAATCAACCAACTTCTAGAATTTACATATACAAAACACACTGAATACAAAAAAACATCGCTTGTTGCAAGCAACCACGCCACAAAACAACTTACGCAACACGAATGTCCACTATGTAAAGTCAACAAAATGTCTTCCTGAGTAAAATACGCGGCGCGGCGGGAACCATTCTTACTAGTCTATGGAGAAGAGAGAGACCAACAAACAATACCTACAAAACTATAAAATAGACACAACTTCAACTTCTTTGTTATTGGTTGGCGCTTGGCGCCGGCTGGGCGGCCCACCGGCCGTCAGCGGACGTCAGGCTATTTCACCCACCGGCCGTCAGGGACACGAGCGGGGGCGCTTGATTAGAAATTAATCATTGGGTTGCCTACCAAATTCGAAAAAAGCGGAACCGCGTAGGATAAAAGCGGAAAGCGGATCCATTGTCAAAAAGGCGGTGTAAAAAGCGGAAAAGCGGTACATCTGGCATCACTGGTTAGCCAGGTTGGCATTACTGTGCCGGGGTTTTGACATGTTGTGCTTTTACACAAAAATAATCTTTAAGGTTAGACAAATAGAGATCAATTTATATAACTGTCAGTGGTGACGTCAATCGAGTAGAATCGAATCGAGTGAAGTTTGCGTTGCTTGGTAGGTTTGGATTGGATCGATCGCCATATTCGCCATTTTGTTTCGCTTGCTCGCCCTCAACAACTCGTTCGCATCGCAACTTTCATCATCTCGTGCGTGGACTTTTTCATCCGATTCGATTCTGATTTCCAAATAATCGGTGTCTCAATCACATTCGGCAGAAATTAAATAGTGAATTCGATAACAATAACAATGAAGAAAGTAAAATCGGCGGTATGGCGGTTCTTCGACAGGATCGAAGAAGAAAATCGTTGTGTCGCTGTAATGTGCAAATTGTGTGAAAACCAGTACAAATACTTTGGAAATACAACCAATTTACGAGTGCATTTGATAAACAAACATCCCGTGCAGTGGGAGTTATCAGAAAGTGGTAATTTGGATGAATCTTCATTACAAGAAGCTGTGGAAGCCGCAGAACAAGAGCCTAAATCTCTGCGAAAAAAACAGTATGGACCAAGATTGAAGAAGGAAGAAGTATGGAACGGAACAATCGACAAAAACGTAGGTTATTCTGTACTTATCAAATTTATGTACCTAACCTACTGAAAAAAAAGTACCTACCAGATTGGAGCTTTGCCTTCAATTCAATCGAAATCCAAAGGTTACCTACTTATTGCAAAATCTACAAAATACTGCTTTGTTTTTATACCTCTCCCCCTCGATCGAGCTCTCCCCATGGTGATCTACACTAAAAAAAAGTGTACACTACATTGATAAGAAATCGATTCACTCACTCGATACGTAGAGCTTTTCGATCTATATCGAACCAATCAATATAAATCGAGTAACAAATTCGTCAAGATCACGAAAACAAACATCCAGAGAACATTTAACATTAATTATTCCCTCTCGATTCTCATTCTAGTATTGTATTTCCTTTGCCTCATACAAGTATTTTGATAAATGAAATTATGACACTCAGATTAGTAAATGTAGGTGACCTCAAAAAAGTAATGGGATGGTATTAATAATTAGGTACCTGGTAGCATGCTCAAAATCCCTCGTAACTTGAACTGTCTTTTTAGGTTGATGTCCTGGACCAGAACAGTGACACGGATCTGGATGATAGCACCACAATAAACATGGTCCGCCAGATGCATGGGGAAGATAACTCAGGTGAAGAATGGTTGGAGGACCCCTACCAAATAACCCACATTGAAACATTTGAGCCCCAACCCAAACGCAGAAAACTAAAGTACCGTAAAATCAAACGTGAACTTAAATCTCCAACTGGTTTACCCGGCTACTATGTTGCACCTAAGGCTGACAAAAGGGTGTATGAGGAGCCACAGAGCAGTAAAGATGAGTACTCCGTGTTTGGAGAATATATAGCAAACAAACTGCGAAAGTTAAAGAATCCTCGAGCTATAGGAAACCTGCAACAGTTGATAACAACTTTGCTGTGGCAGGGTGAGTATGGGGTGTATGATAGCGCTGATGCTGTGAAACGAGTACTATTGGTATCAGTGTCTGATCCAGAGCCAGAAACTGTAAATAATTCAGATATTGTGTATGAACAATTGAACACTGTTGAAGACAACTCGGAGTTGAGCCAAAGTCATGGAACACAAATGAAAACTGAGCATTTGAAATCAGTTGCCTAGAATCTAGATCTCTAGTTCTTATTGTCAAAGGCACTACATACCTACTAAAATGGATGAGACGCCTCAAAATATTTCAGTTTCTACGAGAGCAATCATGAAGCACCTTCTCAAAAGCAGTTTTTGTCTATGTGTCAAAGATATACAATATATACCTTTTTTCTTGTTTTTATAGTTTATACACCTTCCTTTGACCACAATCTCACGATGGAAAGTGACGATGTGGGCAACAATGTAGAAGGTCTAGAAGATACATATTCACTCTTGTCTTATGTAAATCCAGGTTGTAATTATGAGAAAAACAACAGCAGGGAGCATGTACTAGGTATTTATTAAAAGAAAAATGTTGTTTTATTTTAAGGTAGTAGGCTAAGATGTAAATATCCATTTTGCAAACTTACCTTAGTCAGAATTTAGTTAATTTTAGTTGTAATCATTGTAATGTAAGTTATTGACATAAATTATATGAAAGAAATCCAAAAATAATATTTTTATTTTCAAGTAGCTTTCTACACCTGCTCTTACATTTCTACTGCTTAACTTATTCCAGTAAGTATTTTATGAAAATGAAGCTGATAATCGAGATTAAATAAATAAAATAAATAATGCTTGACAATCCACACAGCATCATCTAACACCAAGCTAATCAAAGCTTGTATTGTGATAAGGGTATTACTAGTACCCTTATTATTATGATTGGTATTAATATTACTAATACATAGATTATGTAATCTATTAGTAATATTAATACCCCTAGACGAGAGGTGTCACACTGCTTTATTCTTAGGTTTTTGCTTCATAGTGCGTAACTCGCACTGGGGCAATTTTCTACGAAAATTTAATAATATCCCAGGTTTCGAACCCGCGCCTTACCCTCAGTACGGGTGCGCTCTAACCAACTAATCTAAGGATAAAGCAATGCGACACCTCTCGTCAATCGTACTAAACGTAACTTTAGTCATTGTGCGGCTACGAGCACTTATTCCCTGCAATTCAGCAGGTTTGGATAACTTTGAATGCTTCCACTGTAGGTGGAGCTGACGACGATAGAGTTGTAAGAGGTCCCAGAGATTTTCAAAGAGGCACGTTTTCGATCTCGTTGGTTAGAGAGCACCCGTACTGAGCGCGGGTTCTAAGCCTGCCGAAATCTAAATGTTTAAGGACTTATATTTGTCTATCTATTTATGTAATATATTCTTCGGCCTAACATAATGTAGAAAATACCCGGAGCAAATATTTGCAGAACATACAAAGATTTGTTCCAAGGCGGGAATAGAACCTTCCACATGTCGGTCATCACTAGTGATCGGAAATTCGGGCGCTTATTTACCTAAAGTTGGTGAAAAGACACAACATGGAGCAGTTAAAACCACCTCTCACACGTCAGAATAAAAGTGTCTTAAATTTCGTCTTTAAATCTTTGGGTCGTCGATGTCTGAAGTGTTCCTATAGGTATATAGTCTAGTCTCAGACAGTCTAGTATTTTGACGTATGTAATAATAAAAATCGTGGCAGTTTGAAAAAAAACATAGGTTAGGTGCCTCTATGGAACAGGTAGGTAAGTAGGGTTAGGGTACAACTCATCCGAGAAAAAACTCATGCGGGATTAAACGTAATTTAATTAATTATCACAGGCTCTTCACATTCCATGTTTTTTGGAGGTGAATTGAATTTAATGCATACAAGATAAAGTTAAAAACTACAACCCGACTACGTGAAAGTTATAAAAGTTTGAAACATTTACATTGACAAAATAGAATGACGTATCGGTCATATTTGATAGGCATAGAGTTGAAAATGAAAATAGGTCGTAGGTATTGTAATTTTTCTCTATGGGGCCTGCAGCCTGCGGCTACCTAAACTTTAATACGCGTTTTGAAGGCTTATTCGGGGTCGGAGCCCTAAATCCTATAGCCTATAACCATCGGGGTATTGAGACGAATCAATCGATACATAATTTGTTGAAATCGAACCAGTAGTTTCAGCGCTACGTGGGAACAAAGAAATCGGCCACATACATACAAACATACAAATATACAAACATACAAACATACAAACATACAAACATACAAACATAGGGTGCTAACCTCATAACCCTCCCCTGTTGGTAGTCGGGTAAAAAGGTAAGTAGTCTTATTTCTCATACAGATAAGGTTTTGCAAAACTTTCTCAACATAGAGATACCTAACACAATCGAGTAAAAATGATGAATTTAAACATTAATTAGAGCGATGCTTTTATAAAATTACCCATAACTGTGTCTGTGTGCCTTTCGTTCTGTATTAGCCGCATTTAGCCTAGCTATGTATTTGCTATCAGTCGGTCAATCAATTTAAGACTAACTAGTCGTCTATGCCTGACAAGCTATAAGTTATGCCAAGAATGCATATCTTCTTAGTTCCGCAACGCTAATAACTTGTACAAATGAAGTCACTGCCCAGTGTCCATTGATTGAAGAATTTAATATGCACACCGCATACCGTAAGGCCATAAAGAACATGGGCGGTCCTTTTGCGATAGGATAGACGTCCATGGTCTCAAGTCTCAATGAATGCTGGAATGAGAAGCTTTATGAAGATAGGCGGGCGGACCTAGGCCTAGGACGGTTGGGGCATTTCAAGTTTACCTATAGGGAATCTACTGCAGATGTTGGACAGAAGAGCAAAGCTGATGACAGGGCGGCGCGGCGCCGCCGCCATCACGACGCGCATTCAGGGAGGCCCACGAATGTTTACATCATAATCCCACTAATATTATAAATGTGAAAATTTGGATGAATGAATGTTGGTTACTCAATCACGCCAGAACTGCTGAACGGATCTGGATGAAATTTGGCACAGAGATAGATTATAGTCTGGAATAACAGTACTTTTTATCCCGGTAAAAATGTATGATTCCCATGCTTTTTCCGTGGGATAGATTTATTTTAATTGATCTATACTAATATTATAAAGAGTTAAAGTTAGTGAATTGTTTGTGACGTTGCAGAGGGTAATCTCTGGATCTACAGAACCGATTTCAAAAATTCTTTCACCATTAGAAAGCTTACTTTTCAGAGAGAGACATTAGTATTTTATCCCGGAATTCCCACGGGAATGGGAACCACGCGGGTGAAACCGCGAGGTGCTGCTAGTATAAACATACATACATACATATAATAAACGGGCATCGACTGGGCTGCAAGTAGTTGTGGGTTCGATTCTCGCTGCGTCATGGTTTAATCTAACTAGATTAAAATTAGGTAGGTTAGGTATGTAGTACCTACCTATCCAGTACCTATCCTTATTAGCAATAAATAAAGCTAAAACACTGAATGTATATGCCTACTTGATAGGTGCTAGCGAGGGCTAGAAGGCTTATTCTGACCCTGTATGAATACCTCCCTGGTAGCCTACTAGCAACTTATGTAGTAGGTACCTCCTAGCTACTACACATTTTAACTCATAGATAAGTACTACGACAATGCGGAATGTAGTGTTATTCAGGTCGTGTTAAAGTTAAAACCGTACCAGGATACAGATCTAAGCAAGAGCGAATAATGTATTGCGTTAGGTATATACATTACATCTGGATTAACTATGATGATGAGGGCTTAGATTAAATAACTTTGTTGATTGACAAGTGGCAAGCATAGACCTACCTACGTCCCTAATGAAAGTTTAAGAAGTACCTAGGTATAGTACCTACCTACCAAATTTATTATCACCTAGGTACATAAAGGGATTTTTCTTACCTACCTACTATTTAGAAATACAAACCGGCACGGGCGGCGGCGGCGCGGCACGGCGGCGGCGGCGCGGCGGCGGCGGCGGCGGTGGCGCGGCGGGGCGCGGCGACAGCGCGACGGCGGCGGGCGGCGGGGCGGCGCGCGACGTGGCGAATACCTTGGCCACAGATGAGGTAATGTTACTTGGCGTTGGCATGGCGATGAGGCTTATGCAAACCTGCAAAGATGAATGAGATTCCTTTTGATCGAAGGCAAGCAAGTACCTACATCCGTCGCGTCGGTCATCGCCCCTTTCTATTTTTTGTATCTACCCATGACCAATGTACCTGCCTATGAAATAGTGTTAAAAATTGAGGCTGTTCTGTTGATTCTCTATGTTGATCCAACTTTCATCTTAGATGTTGATGTTTGTTTCAAACTACATATATAGGTACCGATACTCTGTTTCAAACTCATCTCAAATCTGAGGTTCTTGAACGTGACGTAATTTTTTTATTACCTTTCGTTTTCGCGAAAACGCGCATGCGCTTTTGCCGATCTCATGCGGTCCTTGTCCCACCAAAGTCCGTCTTCTATAGCGAATTCTGTCTATCTCTTTCACAGTTGTCAATTCTTGCCGGTGTCAATTTCAACATGGCTGCGCTCAGCAGGTCTTCTAGTAAATTATTTAGGAAAGTGCAATTTTTACCTTCTACAACTCGTAATTTTAGTTGTGCTAAGTTAGGAAATCAAGTAAATAAAGTGTTAGCAACATGTGCGTGTGTATTCGGTGGCGGTATCGCGTTTTATGTGGCAACAAACTATGGAAGAAGAAACACGGTTTACGCGTTAAAAACAAAGGTAAAAGATTTATCCTGTACTATATTTCCTCGCTTATTTACTCATTATTCTCGATATATTGCAATACCATAACTGATCTGATATGAGGAAAAATCCTTGCTTTAGTCATGATTCACGAAGAAGCACCGATTTTTGATTTTATAAATAGATTATTCGTTTTGACGTTTGTTTGGCGCGTGCAAATACGCGTGTTGTGTGGTGTTGTTATGATAAAATTGATGACTGGCTCAAGAGGGCCAAGCAATACTTGGTAATCATTTTGCTATTGGCTCTCTGTTGGGGAACATTATAGTAAATCAGTTCTTGTAGGCACCTTTCCTTATGATAAGCAACAGGAGTAAATACAGTAAAATGTTTTAAAAATTATAAATTAAAGTATGTTTGCAGAACAAAATGAACTAAGCCATTGAAGTGTTAACTAACAAGTTACATCGGACTCCATCCCACCTATAAATTACTACATTATTAATTATTAACCTGTGGTGCCCTCCGCTTTCCTCTTTTCAGTGATCTTTATTCTAGGTCAATTTAACCACATGGAACATGTCTTTGTCTCTATTGAATGCTAGTTGTAGGCACTTACATTTCTAGCTGGTTTTCCTTCTCCTGTTCTTTTCAGTTATCTAAGTCTTGAAAAAAATTTGAAGATCAGAAGTACTGGATATATTTCAATGTACTATATCTCTTCTATGCATTGCTTAAGCTCGCAAACAGAAAATCTCTTATAAAAATTTATTTATTTTATTTATCCATCATTTATTTCTGATTTTTCCAAAAGTTCTTCATCTGTGTTTTTGCCAGAACCAGGAATAAAGTCCCTTTGAGGCCGGCAGATGCAGCTATCATCAGAATTATGCCCAATTATTTGTCATATTTTGTTTTTGTCATAATATGATAAAAACAAATTATGTACCTACTGATAATAATTAAATTGGTCTGAAGTCAAATGAAGGTCAAGTGAAGAACAGTAAGGGCAGATACCCTTACCTATCAGAAAATGGTCTAAGGAGACTATCCATATCTTTGAGATAAATTTTCAAACCCCTTCACAGATTTAAAGAAAATGTACAGTTAGCAAGAAAATGGGTGTTTTACACCAAAACTTTACATGCTAAACTGTCCTAATCCTGATTAATCCGTCCAAAAATCCTGTTTCCTAAACTGAACAAAAACATCTACTGATGAACTGAGGTTGGAGTACTGAAGCAGAAATCGCAAAAAAACATTTCCCATACATTTTGTAGAAAATCATCGTTGCTTAGAAAATCTTGTGAACATAAATTAAAAAAAGAATATGTGTTCATTTTTTGAATAATAACAAGATTATTAGTATTTGTGCTCATGCTCCTACGTATTATGATTTTTGTTTGTAGATGTGTTCATACAACAAGTAGTAACAAGTACAAATTTCTAATAAAAAAATTATATGATAGGTTAGTGTAAGTTTATTAAGAATTAGCTCCACATATCCCTCGTTTATACCGGCGACTCTGGCCCAATAAAATTAAATAAAAACCACCTCATGCTATAGCTGTAGCCTTAGCCATAGCTTTCGGCCCTTGTTCCTAAATTGATTGTTTTGCAATACCTTAGTAATTTAATTGCTTTGAATTCCTGTATTTTACACTGTTTTTAACTTTTACGGGACAAAACTAATCACCTGTGAATAGTTTTTATGAGACCACCTTGGAAACATTCTCTATCAATAACGATTTTTTTTAAATAGTTTGTAAGTAATTGACGGAAAAATCGACGGATTTACATTAAAAACACACAGAACCTTTTCTTTGAAGTCGTTTAAAAATTCCCGAGCGCCAACTCTCTGTGGCATTCGAGGATTTTTTTTTATAGTCTATAGACCTTTGTTTGACCACAATCTCACCTGATGAAAAGTGATATATCACGAAGGTCTATTCTAGATACCCAGGTTGTAATTGACGGGAAAAACAGCAGCAGGGAGCGTGTTCCAGATCCCAGCAGTGGTACGAATGATTAAGGTGAAGGAAAACTTTTTGTCTTCGAGTGGAGGGGGATGGTGGAATCAGGTCATGTAGTTCTTGTGAGCATTCTCCAAAATGTATCCTATAAAAAGATCGACAGACAAGCGACCTTGCGGCGGTGTTAAGTAGCCATTGGAGGGTTTTCTGCTTTGGCTGTAACACTTAGTACATAGGTACTATAGACCTTTGTTTGACCACAATCTCACCTGATGAAAAGTGATATATCACGAAGGTCTATTCTAGATACCCAGGTTGTAATTGACGGGAAAAACAGCAGCAGGGAGCGTGTTCCAGATCCCAGCAGTGGTACGAATGATTAAGGTGAAGGAAAACTTTTTGTCTTCGAGTGGAGGGGGATGGTGGAATCAGGTCATGTAGTTCTTGTGAGCATTCTCCAAAATGTATCCTATAAAAAGATCGACAGACAAGCGACCTTGCGGCGGTGTTAAGTAGCCATTGGAGGGTTTTCTGCTTTGGCTGTAACACTTAGTACATAGGTTTATCTCGATAGTTCCGTTGAAATTTGTACTAAAATGATAGTCTGAAGAAATGTCTGATGCGGTAGCATCAGAATCTGGTATAATGTTCTTCGCTGGAACCATCGGATCGTATATTTGGAAACCTAGGGGCCTACTCTATAAACGAAAATCTACTACTTATAACGAAAAACTTCGTCTTATCAATAAGATAATCGAAGTACCCAAGTTGTTTCAAAAATTCATTTTGATACGTAAAGTTGTGTCAAGTTTTTCCCATAACTTTTAAAGCTCTAGTTAGGTCAAGAGAAATATCTCCTTTCTAGAAACACACATACTTGAATCTAGGATCTATGATGGATGTTTCATTCGTCACTTTCCACAATGAAATCGTTTCGTTTTTCTTCTCACGTAGACCACGGCCACTCACGTCACCGGCAAGCCACATTCATCCTTGATGATGACATCTTACTCTTGGTACATTTTCAACCACCAATTGTTTTGGATGATGGTGACTGATTAGAATCTGACCACAAACGGCGTGACACAGCTGATGACTCGTTGAATAGGTGGACGTGACTCCCGTCGTATCCACCCGGTCTAATGCCGCCTAGAAAGCTCAGAACTGCGATTGGTTCTGTCATAAATCATAATTTAGTTAGATACTTACATTTTGACGACCTCTGCGACGCTGGAGGTTGCTGTTTCGTTTCCCGCCTAGGAAACAAAATAAGTTTGTACTGTTTGTCAGGGAGTTCTGGGTGATTTCTATGTTCATAAAATAGGTACGAGTGTCTATTATTTATTTATCTGTATACAGAATATCAGTTATCCAGTACACATAACACAAACTTCACTTAGTTTAGGGCTAGCTAAATGATGCCTTAAGAATTATGCAGAAAAGTTTTATTTAAGTATCTCAATTCAGGCTAAACCAGACTGAGATATTGATGTATGTGAAAAGGGGCTAACTGTGACGTCAAACGAGATAAATTTCGCTGTTCGTTCTTAGCGTTACTTCTGATGGGAGTGCTAATATTTGGCGCTATTGACGCCATTCCTAGCTTAGTCACACTGATTTAATTGATGACTATGATAGTTCCAAGTACAATAATAGGCAACATGAATTGAATTCTGAAACAGGCACATGATGCGAACAGATGCCAAAAGCAATTTCTTAAAGTTATGGCGAGTAATAATTTATAATGCAAAGTGGATTAGCCAAAGGACAGCCTTTACTAGATTTATTTTAGTACCTACTTGCCTAATAAATGTTTATATTATATCAATCAAATATCAATAACGTTTATTTCTTTAGGCTTACAAAATAAGCACTTAGACAAGTCAAATTTTACACTGTAAACAGGTATTTAAATAGTAATAATTATCAAATAAGAAACAAAGTATTATTAATTTTGTCCACTTGTGGAAGAAGTGGAAAATAAACCACTAGTAAGTGTATACTTATAAATGAATACATCATTATTTTCAAATAGTAGAATAAAAATAAAAAAAAAAAATTATTTTCTTTGCTTAGCTAGTAAAAAAATCTCGTTTACGTGTATTTAGTACCTAGTAATCTACATATATTTTCGCCTGAAATCTACAACTTTATGAATAAGCTGAAGTGGTGACATTTCCTTTCGCTGTAGTTGATCTAAATATTTTTTATACGTCTTATCAAAAAGGATGTCGCTATTCTTTCTGTTTTTCTTTTCCGAAAAAAACAAGCTATTCCTTATTTTGTAGTCGAAATGTATAAAAAGCTTCTTTTTTTTTTATAAAACGAAACAGAGTCGGCCGCTTAGAGATTTTCGTATTCAGCCTCCTGTGCCACCCTTCAAAAAGACGTGTTCGAAAAAAAGAAGTCTCTTTCACTTTAAAATTTTTACAGAAATTAATTAAAACTGTAGCTCAATTATAAACAAGAAAACAAACCTTATACTGTTGAATTCAATGACGTACGACAGGTTCTTATTTGACCATGAACCTGTGAAGGCGGTTGACTCACGCTATTGTATTACAAATCTACGTTTTCATAAATTGCAAATAACGCATTTATAGGCTCACCAAGTACGATATCTAGGCCAGGCCACCACAGGATCACTCTGTCTGAATTATGCATGAATTACTATGATATGAATTATTTGACTGTTTCCTGTATAGGAATTGTTTATGCAGTGTTTTGCTAGTCCTGATTGAATTTAAATTAGATTTATCAGAAAAACCGGTGTATTTCTTGCCACTATCTAGTTACAATGTATCTAATGTACCTACTTTGAAACTAAATAACACATTTAACTGAGACATTGTTTTTTTAAATGTCTATTAGGGATGTCTGCTATTGGCAGGTTGCAGGGAACTAAAAAAATAGGCCCAATAGCATAGCGTAGGCAGTCGTTCGATCAAGAACAAAACGTATTTCCGATAATGTCCAGCGGGTAGCGAACCGTGCGTGTCGCAGCGAAATGACGCGATTGGTGATCGATTAATCATATTTTTAAACCCCAACGCAAAAATAGAGGTGTCGTAAGTTTAACACTCGAGATGTAGGTATATAATGTGTGTGTCAGTCTGAACCATTTTTTAATGGAGTAGTGACAAAATTCTTGTCATCTTTCCCTTGATTGGGTATTTAACCCCCGAATACTCAAATACAACTCATTTCTTCTTCTAATAGTGCCTGACTCTCCATTACTATAGGTCGGCGGTCATCCTCTTAATTTTTTCCTTCCAGGGCTAGCCTAAATAGATCTTCTGCTTTCCTTATGTTGCGCAGCCAGGAAGTCTTCCTGCGATACCTTTTGCCATGCAACTCATTTATGTACGTGTTCAATTCGTGTTATTTCACAGTTTTCCATCAAAATCTGACAAAAATTCGTCACTTCAGTTGTGCTTAAATCTCAGTTGAGTTTGAATATTCGTGGTGTAGATCACTCAATTAAATTAAGTTTTCCCATTCAGCCGAATACCGAATAGTTGAATCAACGCTTAAATGCGATGCGGCGTTCGCATTCTCAAGAACGTCAAATAGTATAGAGCTTTGGAATGATATCAATCGACATGTCCGCGTGGATGATGGTAGTGAAAATGTACATATATGGAGGTATTCACTGTTTTTTTTGTATAATGGCCATTCCAATGAAGCCCAGCCCTACTTTAACATTGTTGCATGTCCAAGTAAAATCTACTTCGACAAAACACTCCTCATTACATCTATGAATAGAATATCGAGTGTGGAGCTCTTTTTCTTTAGTGATCTAATATTTATTTTCTTCTGTCGTCCCAGTGTACAGTTTCTCGAGAATACTTTTTGTAATACTACACTGTAGCAAAACAATTAAACCGGACTACTATTTTATTTTGGCTCGTCGGTTCTTTTATTTCTTACTAGTTAAGGTTCATTGCAGAATCATTTGTGTATGAGAAAGTGGTTCACATTTCATAATTTCAGGTTATTGATCTTTTAACATTTGAAGCCATTCATTTCTATTAGTTTGAATCAAAACGTTTTGGTTATTTATGATCAATTGCCGTGTCTATTTGTATCTATTCTGTACCATCAGTGATCTCATGAAGCTAGGGTCAGGGGTACTATTGCAGGAAATTTGTTCTTTGCTTATTACCTATCTAAAGTGTTAGTACGATCAGCAGTTATTTGTTCCAGCTGGGCCCTAACTGCACTAAATTATTCGCTTCACAATAAAAATTGTATCGCCTCAGAATGACACATTTTCACAAGAAAAATAGTACAGATGGAGGGATGCGCGCGTGTCAAAAGCTTCAAGGTTAGAACCATTCTAACCACTGTCATTACAAAAAGCACCGCACGAACTATCCTGGAGTTACATGTATGGACATCGATAAAAAAAATAGTCTGGAGACGTGATGCCATAAAAAATGTAGTAGATTGATAATGTGTAGGACTAATACTTTTTATTTTTTATTTACCTATTTAAAATAGGTTATGTATCAGTCATCCCATTACACAAGCTGTGCTTAGTTTTGTGCTAAATGATGATGTGCGAATTGTCCAGAGTAATTTATTGTTATATTATATACAAAATAAGTTTTTGTCGGTTTTCAGACCATTTATCCTTGACCCCAAAACCAAGATCGATTAGATTTAATTTTGGTTATGGGTCGATCTCTTAGAATTAGATTCTATGTCAAATTATGAAAGTGCTGAACTGTCGTACATAAAATTTTGAACAGGAAATAGTGATAAACTGGGGCAATAGAGATGCCGGTAACTCGATCGCTTTGCTCGTGAGAATAACAGATTTAATAGTCTTAAAAACTACAAATAGTAGGGCACTGTGAGTAACACAACACTGGTCCAAGATCATATCAAGATCACGATTAAGAGTAAATCAGTGGATACCATTCAACCCTGAATTGTCACCCCTATGAACGTTTTGTATGGCCATTTAGTA
This sequence comes from Eupithecia exiguata, assembly GCA_947086465.1. NCBI lineage: Eukaryota > Metazoa > Arthropoda > Insecta > Lepidoptera > Geometridae > Eupithecia > Eupithecia exiguata. Next base: position 6,854,703 of record OX352246.1, read on the forward strand.
AAGGGTGATTCCAAGAAGGGACCACCTACGTCGCCCATTGATCTAGTTCCATAACTTCGTTGGTCATTGCCTTTTTTGTAACACCCGGTATGGTTTATGTTGTCCTTGGCAATTATAATGACATAATTTGTTGGCTTCCTTTGTGTGAATTTGAGGTGCTGTCTTTATTGTTTTTTTTAGTTTCCTACAAAAAACTAATAGCATAATAATCTGTAGGTATGATGGATTGTGTATTTGGGTTCATATTTTCATAACTTTCCCGAAAGAAAGTGTCCCTTGGTTGTTTTTTCTTTTGGCCTTTACAGTTGTCAGTATATTTGTACTTACATTTTTCTACAACATTTCACCCTCTTGACATCCCTTTTAGCAGCCCCTATCAGAGGCAGTGTCGCTACAAATTCGCTTCTCGCTCGATTAGGCAGGCAACCCACTGTAATTGATTGTCCCCTGATGTCTGTATTGGAGTGTTTGACTTCCGACCGGTTGAAAGAGATTGATTATCCAGACGAATTCACAAATTGTTTAACAATCCAATTTTTGGATTTGACCTTTTATTAAAGCACAAAACTCCTACTTTTGGCGGCTGTGTTTAGTTTAGACCATAAAATTTATTTGAGGGTCTCAAAAACATTCGTGTAGCTTACAAGGTTTCGTCTTATGAAGCTTTAGGGCTATTTTGAACTTGCTTCCGCCGTTGTCTTCGCACGCGTTTTTCAAGATAAAAATAACTACGGTCAGTTCCGTCAGGATACAATCTATAACCAACCATGCCAAATTTCATTAAGATCCGGTCAGTCCGTAGGTTTACATGCATCTAAAACACCATCCAGTCATGATTGATGTTGTCCAGTCTCCCCTGTCCATCACAATGTTTCCCTTAAATGTTTCTTTGCCTAATTAATACGTCTCCATAAATAATAGCTCTATTTGACAATATCACCCGTACGGCAGATTTGCGCCCTCTCACCCGTTTAAAAATATACTCCCCTACACCCTTATCGGAAATAGCAACACATTCATAAATCCAATCCAACCCTCCTAACTGTCAATGACAAACAAACAGTCTAACTCAATCCCCGCTTTGGTATTTTTCAATCAACCGCATTCATGGAACTTCATAAGTCGCTACACACGGATCTTTCTCGGTGATAAAGATCTTGTCTTTGTGAGATTAGATTACGGCAAAGAATGGACAACTATATAGACCAGCCCCAGTACTGAAGAAATTTTGATTAACCCATTATTTTTGATAGCTGCTAACTTGAATCGATTGCTTCGATTAAAACATAACACCAGCAGCTGTAATCTGATAGAATATCTAGTAGATATGGAACCTGGCTTCGGCCGTCGAGCTATCGCTTTCTATAAAGTTTGTAAAAGGAACTTTTAGAGTGATAAACGGTCGGACTCGCGCACGAAGGGTTCCGTACCATTATCGATCAAAACGGCGAAAAAATCACGTTTGTTGTATGGGAGCTCCCTTAAATATTTATTTTAATATTTGTTGTTATAGCGGCAATAGAAATACATCATCTGTGAAAATTGTAACTGCTAACTATCACGGTTTATGAGATACAACCTGGTGACAGACGGACAGCGGAGTGTTAGTATTATGGTCCCTTTTTTACCCTTTGGGTACGGAACCCTAAAAAACAGCTATAACCTCAACACCTATCCTATCAATCTCTCCGTGCAAATAGCACCGCACGCACCATCTAGCTAGAGTTTCTTTCATCTATGGAAGATTCTGCGACAATACCACCGTCTTAGTAAAGCCATCGGTTAAATTAACAGAATTCAGCCACATAACTACTGAACAGATCATCGGGTCAAAATTATGTATGGATTTGTTCTAGACTTGAAATAACTTAATTAGCTTACCTACATTTTATCCCGAAAAGCGCGGGCAACGTCGCAGGCAGAAGCTAGTTTATTATAACTTGTAAGTTGTATGTATTCATGAGTCAGTGCTCATCCCTTCGTTAAATCTGTTCATACATCCATAGGTCAAGCCACACGCATTGTTTACTGATAAACATCTCGTTTCGTCAATCACTAGCTTCACCTACCCCTTATCTACTCCCACTTGACGTTCAACTTTACCACATCGTTTTAAGGTCTTATATCGCCTGGGATATTTAAATTAATTTATGAACTTGAAAAGAAAATAGACCATCAAGTGGCAAAGAGTTGAAAGGCTTAGCATAATATTGAATTCTTAGACGTACGGACATCTTTGCATACAAACATTACAGGCCGTATTGTCAATATAAATTAAATATATTCCTTTTCAAACCACATGCTCGACAATGCCGAATTATAGGTCATGTAAACCCTACCGAAAGCAAGACATTAAATCCCTTGGTATTAGCCGGGTTATAATGTTGTACTGAATTTCATTATAACCCGCTGGTTAATAATATGATTTCACTTTTCATAATTCTTATTACTATATGCATAAAGTTTAATTTTGCTAAACACAATTTGTCCTAGGCCATGGCCTACTTGATTTGACAAAATAAATGAAGTTTGCCTCCGTGTGAACCCCGGTCCGGAGGAGCGCGGTGTTCGAAATTCGAATTTCGAATCTAGGACCACGGCTTGTGCTTTCGAATTTGGAACGTCGCGCGCCTTCATTTGTTCACGCGTGACGAACAAATCGAGTTCTTGTAGGTGCCTATAGAAGATTTAATTTCAAAAATAATATTGAAAATGTCGAGTGATGAAAGTGTTTTGACTCCTGAGTTTATCAAATTAGATGCCATAGGCATTGTCAACAATCTGCTGCCAGAGAAGTCAAAGGAAAACATTATTTATCTACTGAGCCTGTTTTTTTGTCTCGCATAAGGTGTGAAAAGTAGAGTATACACCTCGGGGATAAGACTGTTTTAGTCTTGGGCGGTTGAACCCCTCACTGCACTCAGGACTCAGTCTTAATTCCCTCGCTTCGCTCAGGAATTAACTTATAACTCCCTCGCTACGCTCAGGAGTTAAATTATGAGTCCTTCGTTACGTTCGGGATTCAATTCGCTCCCGTGACATAAAACAGTGCTTTATCCCCTTAGTGTATAATCTACTATTTTCATCAGAATTTACCTTAATTGCCGATTAGTATAAAACTTGCAGGCAAACAATGATGAAGTTAGGACGTGTTGTCGATTATAAATACTTGCAGTCAGCTAAGGAATAAAAACCTATTATATATTTTTTTAATTAGAACATTTCAGACAGTTCTTCCTGGGATATCTAGGTAATGTTCGATCTCCCTTCAAGATACCTGCTTATATTTTGTTTAAATATGGCAGAACACTTGCATTTCTCATAATTTGGTTTTTATAAAATCTTTAAAGTTTTTGAGCGCTGCTAAGAACGCCTAATTACCTTAATTTGTTCTACCAATACCAGCGATCAGGGGCTTAATTCTGCAAAACCAATCGCTTCACTATGACAATGGTTTTGTCGCAGAATCCTCTCGTAGAGCACCAAAATCTGTGTCTTTAGTGTATCTATCATCATCGGCCTATACAAGTCCACTGCTGAGGATAGGCCTTACCTAATGACCGTTATAGCGCCCTGGATAACTATGGGATAATAAAAACTATCAACCTTTAGCGATTTTCGATACTTCCTAGATCTATCGCGATTTATCAAAGATGGAGAGTCGTAAATGTGATAAATGGTATGCGTCACTTTTAATAGAAACTAGCCTACCCATCTCACGTCACATCACCAAACAAGTCACGGTTCATCAAACCAAAGAGGCTTCTAAACAGCCATGACAATGAAAAGGCGTCTAAAATAAGACAATCGCTTCATTACCACCGCAAATCTTGTGACGTAATGTCTATGTATCACAATTGTGCCTTGACACACCAGGATCGGTAAGTTTAGTATTTACATTGAAGGTGGCATAATAAAATTGATATAAATTAATAATTTTAATTGCTCCTTGAAATTTATTTTGATTTTCTTTTATTTAATAATAATAAATAATGCTGGACAATTCACACAGCATTATCTAGCCCCAAGCTAAGCAGAGCTTGTGTTATGGGTACTAGATAACTGATAAACATAATATTATACGAGATGCCGCCATTTTGATCTATCATTGATTTTAATAATCATGTAAAATATTGTAACTTATGAACAGCTGAAATAAGATCGGAGAGTATTTGAGGTAGCAAGAATACGCTCCGAATGCTGGCTGCAATACCAGTTTGGATAGCAATGCAAATTGTTCATTTGTGTGAAACCTGTGGTTTATCAAGGCCGGGTTTCATTTTGTAAGCCACTCTTGGTGTGTAGCTGACTTGCAACAGCATCTATAGGCGCCGACGACCAGCCATCATATCAGTGATCTTGATTGAGATTTATTACATAGGCTTGCCTCGATAAATCGCCCATCTATACTCTCACTGGTATTTTGCCGTCGGCCTTAGATTTATATTGAGTTAGTTTTGAAATGAAAGGTACGGGAGCATAAACCTTCAACGTTCAATTGGTTACAGTTGAATTAAATTAGTTTGATAAAGTACGAGTAAGTTACGTGCCGGAGTTTTAAACTAAATTTTTTAACTACAATACAATAAAAGGTAAAGAAAAAAAGACTAAAAAAAAGACTAGAACCGACCTAAGGCATATCCACCGGGAGGTGGGCAGCAGCGCACCTTGTAGAACAGATCCAACTTCTTTCCCTGATTGATTCTGATCCCCACCTGCATGAGATTTTTCAATAATTACATCCCCAGTTCTTTACCCACTTAATTCCAGAAATATCGGTCGTACAAAAAAAATAAGCAAGGAACAGTAATAAGTAGAGAATCGAATAATGATCAACTTTAGTCAGAATTATTTTTATCGAAAATTGATAAATGGCCACGTTATTAACGAAAAACGTTTCCCTTATAATTAAAATGGCGACTAAAGTCGGGGTCGAGGTTGGTCACCATTTTGAATTTAGACTCCTATTGACCCTCCGAAAGGCTGACGCTAATTGTTGGAATGGGAATTAATGCAAAATGAAATTCTAACCAGACTGGGCTATGGTATTAAGTCTGTTGATGTGGGATTTGTTTTTTAAACTAAGTTTCAATTAAGTCCAACGTCTCAAAGTATGTATCTTGTCTTATCGCTGAGGACCCGTACAATGAACGAAATAAAAGTGGAATATTGACAATGAAAGGATACCACAAATGATGTATTAGAAGATAGGATCGATGGAATAGTTGGGGTATAAATCACGGATAAAGCATTGTGTCCAGAAAATAGCTGTATATATTTTAGCTTAGCATACATCAACGGTTTGGCTGTAGTTTTAAATTCAAAGTAGTAGCGCGTTACTCGTACTAATATAATAAAGGAAAAAGTTTGTGAAGGATTTAAGGCTGTGAAGATGTGTGTTTGTCACCCGACAACACTAAAACTACTGAACGGATCGTGATGAAATTTTGCACGCATTCAGTTCTAGACCTAGAATAAGATAAAGGATGTTTTTTAACCGAGAAAATTCGCGTCCAAAGCCGCGCGCGAAAGCTACCCTTTGAGTTAATTTCTACACAGTACATGTACCTTAGCCAAACTCCTTGTAGTATAGCAACGACGCCAAGCAAGTAAGTTTGTTATTTTTGTCGTGGTTTGTTTACAAAAATTCTAAAGGAGTTTGGCTAAGCTAATAGTAAGTTAAGTTTCCTATCTAGACAGTAAAATCAACCAATAGTTTAATATTAAAATAGCGTTACATAATTACTACGACTTGTATCTGAGATTAAATTGGTTGTTCTACACATTAAATTATGAATGCCAGCGGGTTAACAACGAACCTAGTTTATTTTTTATTTAATGTTATTGTTCAAACAAAATCAACAGACCTTAGGTATGTCTTAACAGTTTCAACCTTTTAATGTAACTTACGGCCATTGCGAGATTTACATTATATAAAATAAAGTTTGTGTTTTCTTAATGTATTTGTTAATCTACGATAGTTTTATATTAAATCTCCTCTATACTAAGCTATGATGGAAACCCAGCGTTACACTCTTTGTATCATATCAAGAACTTATCACCGTGGACGATGTGTGTGCCTGTCAATAATTTATTTACGGGTCAATTGTATGGAAGACGACGAATTTCTGAGAGATTTATTGTTTTGGATTATCTAACCTAACCGATTGTTTGGAAAGTAAAAGATATTTTATTGCTTGAAAATACAATGTTATAATGACGATCATATAGAATAAATTTTAATAATTGTTTTCTGCCTTTAGGCATGCAATAAAATAATAATTAAAAAAATAAGAAAATAAAACAATAAACAAAGAAATTGTTATACATACTATATAATAAGCTGGGTCAAGTAATTTTTATTAGATTTTTACGATGTGAAAAAAAGTACGTAATTGTTCATAGCGGCAACATGTGGAAATATTAACAAATGTTTGATGCAAGCAATCTGATCCAAGAATTCCTTTAAAAACTCTGCTTTTAATCATCTCTGTAACTGAGACGAGCGATTTGCCTCCATATGCTTGTTTTAGTGCAATGCGAACCGCCACCAAACGACTGCACATAGCTTTGTCTCTTGAGAACCTTTCAAGGAATTTATGAAGCAGACCTCATTTTATAGCTTCATTAAAACATGCAAAACTTCCCACCATTCGATCCCATAGCATTCACCTTGATTCTAGTTTCTAGTGCTTCATCAATCAATCACAAGTTGACTTAAATTGGCAACGGCCGTGCCCAGACGAAATATTTATCAAAATCATTCTGGAACCTATTATGCCAAACCGATTATGCCAAGGACGAATGTCTTTGTTATATTAATCTCGTTGTGTTTTGGCTGCTTTCATGGTCATTGGTTTATATTACAACTTCTTAATGGTTTAATCTACCGGAAATATATCTATGAAAAACACATTACTTGTATTGCCCACCTTGTTACTAACGCGAAAAGTAACAACTTTCAGTGCAGCCAAAGATTTAATTTACTTACAACTCTAAATAAACGGTTTTTTTTTTAAAAATACGTTCTTAAATGTCCTGGTTGACCTATGAAAAAAAAGCATTTTTGATTGGTTTGTTGATGTTTACTTTTTAGTTTAGTAGATAGAAAAACTTGCGTAGGTGATCTTGTAATGTCTGCGTACCGGCGACCTTTTTTATTAACAAAGCGTCGTAATAAGTCCTAACGCCTCTAAGTTCGCAACAGGTCGACAAGACCCAGATACCTAGTGCTCTCCGACCCCGCATTAAATCTCCCGGTACATGCGCGCGCGCCGCCCCAGTCACGAGGTCGTCCATCACAGGACCCCAGCGATTGTTCCAACCGCATACGATGACTCTGCAATGGCTGTGTACAACAGGTCCATGTCCTGCTATAATTGTTCTGTCAAACTGAGAATTGTTTTTTTACATCTATTGAAGCATGGACTGGTCATTCTTTATGGTAAAGTCGAGATTTCTTCATTACGAGTACGATGGTTCGCAAGTACTATATTGTCAGGGGCTGAACAGTTTTGTTGGTATACTGTATTGAATTCTTACTTTTTACAACTTTTTCCTTACATGCAGTTGGCAAGATGTGGTCGTCATTCGAGAATGTCGGCTCAGCTGGCAACCCTATGAAACCGCCAAATTAACGCCACGTCTTTTTTGACTTGATTTGTGACCGATGGACAACAATACAAGCTGTTGTTGGTTCAGTAGTTTTTATGCTCCATTCGAGCTTTTCGGTAGTAAATGTCAACTTTTTCATTTATATCCTACGTTATGAATTATGCAATACAAATTAAATGAACCTTTGCCCAGTGGGTGGGTGTACCGTCGCTATTATGCCAAAAGATAAAATTAAAAGGTACGCAATATTATTATTTTCATAAAATTGTGTCTGAGCTGCTAGTTAACAGAAAAATTCGTTTGTAGACGTGCGTCCACTATTATCTCAATTATGTGAAATTTCTATTATACTAACGTGTATTTATTTCATATTTTACAGGTAACTACCCTCCAAAAAGGTCCAAATCGGGGTTCTATAAGAAGTGCCTTGTGGTGAGTTTTTAGGAGCTCAATCCCCTTCAAAGGAACAAGTACTTAGATGCTGGTAAATGATGCTGGTAAATGACTATAACTAGCAGCTTGATACGGATCTTTTCCTAATCTTCGTCATGCGCAGGAGGACATCTCCTTGTTTGTCAGTCTCCTATCCTGACTCCTTCTTGGAATTTTCTTTTATTTCATATTAATGGCGATCCTCTTAACCTGATTGAAAGCTATCTTTGTTTGTCCATTTGAAGATATATTTTCTAAGGCGCTATTGTGAGGGGCTCACGATTCTCATAAATAAATTACACATTGCTGTCGCTCTTTTTACTCGGTGAGACGGGACGCTTTGGGAATGTCGACGCCGATTTACTAATTCATTTCGGCAACTGAGTCCACATTCTGAATCCGACACGATCCATAGCTAGAATAAAAGGTGTTTTTTTTTTATTTGATTACATTCGTTTCCCTAAAATGATCATAACGTACAATCGTACGTCCAAGCAGTCGATTGGCAGGTCGTACGTAATGATTATTTTAAGGAAACTTAAAAACCTTTTTTGTTGTTTAATCATATTTGTTGTCGTATAAATTATGATGATTGTTCAATAAATCAATTCGGTTGTACTTGTATTGCACATCCACGAATATTTACGAAAACATCCCACTGACTACTTATCATGATGGTTAACCCCTTCCGTCGAGTACTCAGTTTATGTTGAGACGCATTGTATGGTCAGAATTGTACCTATTAAAACTTTCTTTACCACGTAACTTTCTTCATGTAACTTATTTATGGTTAATTTAACCTTTCAATGCCGAAATGTTTGACAGTTCAGTAGTTATTTTCAAATTTTATGACCAATGAATCTCTAATTAATTTCCTTCACTTGCTTCAAAGTATTTGGGTTTAGAAGTTCGAACGAAACGTGTGAATTGTGTGAATGACACTAACTTTCACTATCGTGGTCAAATCTATAATGATTGTGTGGAATTTTCTTAGTGGAAGGAATAGTTACCTACAAAGGGTTGTATGTGGGTGGCCAGGGGCCACAAATTACTTAACACGAAATGTTTATATGTTTTCGAACATTTTCGGTGTTCTTTATTATAATCGAAGGCAGTTCTAGATCTCTACTTTGGCTTTATGTCCTCAGTCCTCACATTATTTTGGTCAAATTGATATGACCATTGGATGCCTAAAGTCACTGCAAATGGCATAATTGAGCATCCATCAATTGTAAATCCTGTGAGACCTTTCTGTTGTTGTTGCGTTGGGTGATTGTTTGATCTTGAAATTGCTTAACGATTCGGGGACGTCGTCGCTTACTTCAAAGGACCTTGATTTTAATCGCCAATTTAGGCCTTCAAAATGGCCTCATGACTTGTGTTTGCGGTCCTTGAGTATTACCAGGAGGTTGATATTATTTACGTTCCCTCATTCAATTCCTTGCCTGGCTTTGCTTTCGTGACGAGTTGAGTTTAAGGTCATATAAAAATAAATTTCGTTATTTTGTACATCTTTATCTTCCTTTCCTTGTTCTGAAGCACCTCAAGACACCGACAAATTACAAAATTACTGAGTAATTCAGATTGTAACTCAACTCAGATCAACATGAATCATTAAAATTGCATGAGCGTAAATTAATACAGCTGTCTTTCATGGTGATTTATCAACAGGATCGTAAGTGCCGAAAGAACTCCCAAAGATTTTCGGGCCGACTAGATAAGATCACGTAGCTTAGTTGGAAAAAGAGCACCCCTGCGCTGAAGGGGAAGGTGCGGGTTCGAATCCCGTCGGGATCGTACATTTTTGGGATTTATTAATTTCTTAGAAATTACCCAGAGTATAATAAATAAAAAACCTTAGGATCACATAGCTTCGACGGTCATGTTCGATATCTGTCCGTCGACTTCACTGTAATTGAATTTATGAAGTTAGACATTGTGATTCTCGAAGGTAACGGAATTAGGGCACTTCCCGTTGTTGTACAGGCGCGTGCAAGTTATAGCTCTAGCTTACTTTGTTTACTAGTGCTTTCCTTTTAAATTGCTATAAAGATTCTGGAATGTTTTCGGATCATAAATTTTATAGAACTGAAACGAAACCAAAAAAATCCCGTGGTTGTTCTCACTGGAGCTTCATGCATTCCTCAGGTTGCTAATAAAAAACTTTTTACCTAAAAAAAGGAACAAACCACATTAAAAAAAACATTTCAGTGGTTTAAAAAGAGGAACTCTCTGCCGGTTGATAAATATCTGAAGGCCTGATATACTTTACATCAGTGTTAATAGTGATCAAATAAATAATTAAGTAATAGGGTCTGGTAAATCTGTACCAATTTATATTTTATTCTTTCCAGTTTATACAACACTTCGTCCACATCTTTTTATTTTTTCGTGGTCTAGCAAAATCGAGCTCAATGTGATCACGAAACGAACAAATTATAGTTTGGCATGTTAAAACAGATATGTTAATTCGGCCATTATATAAATGAGCTTCTACAGAAATTACAGGTGGCCCCGCTATATCATTATGGTATTTTAAACCATTTCATTATGATATGTTTGTTTAAGTTAAACCTAATTATGGCCGCCGATAAATATTTTATACCCGTATTTTTGATTTGATAGCTTTATTAGTGAAAATCTAATCCAATAAACATCTAGACACTCGAAGTTACTACTTCATTTTGATCACTTAACTCAATTCTGGACAATCCACAGAGCACCATCTAGCCCCAAGCTAAACAGAGCTTGTGTTATGGGTACTAATGAACTAAATCAATGAAAAGTTTAAGTGGACTTGGGCTTATGTAGCTTGCACAGTTGCGTGAGTTTTAACTTTTCCAGCTGTCTGCAATATTAGTCCTGTATCCTTGTCGCCTGAAAGCTGAAGGTAGTTTGTGTGAAATCCGGTAGATCAGATTTTTTGCAGACTTGTTTATGATGTTAGCTCAACGAATAATCCAAGTTTGTGACCTCGAGCGCCAACAATTTTTACTGGTAAATGGTTTCGTCGTGGTGATTAGTTATTGTGAAAATTGTCATGTGATGATGTTTTTTATACGTTTAACGGCGCACTTATCATTTCCCCGGGATCAAACGTTTATGAGACCACCTCCAAATCAACTTTGTACTATGTGGTGTCTATTGTATCTTTATACAACAAGGAAAGTTGTATTTGAGGAGTTAGGTGGTAAATAATCATCAAAATCTATTAAGAATTAGCAAATTATCACCAAAATTTTTGTAGCTAGTCCTGATTTTTCAAAAGTATTATGTTGTTTTTTTAAGTTTTTACGGGGTAAGTAAATACCAGGAATATAATTTTATGGGATCAATTCGGGATCATTCTTTAGTCTCGACAATAGCGAAATCATTTTTAAAATCGGTCCATAACTGACGGAGAAATGAAAGAACATACATAAAAAAACCTACAGATCATAGCACTTCTTGAAGTCGGTTAAAATTGTTTTTATCATAATACGCTACGAGATAGGAGGCAGTGCAAATTGTTTATTATGTATGTGATCGCTTGTTGGCCACACTTGATATTATGATATTTATTAGACCCCCTTGAACTTGTGGAGCAAAAAGATAATGGACAAACCATTATGTGCCCTCCGGCATTGAGGCGTTACATGATGTATTTATTATTAATTTCGTTCGCTTGATAATCATTTTGGTCTCATTAAGTTAAACTTTGATATATTAACTAATTTGTTACATATTTCGATTGCGAAGCTACGTCGTTGTAGTTTCTCAGAATAATTAAAAATACACATTAATAATTACACTTTACAGTTCTGTTTTCCGGCAATATTTGATTTGATTGGTATATTAGCAGCCGAAGCTGAAGCTTTAGTTACGCAGTCTCGGAATTGCAGTAGGCAGACTAACCAGTTGCTGTTTTATGTTAAAGCAACAACAGTTTAAGATTTACTGTTGACGAATGTGTAAGATGCCCGCCGCCATCCGTACCGAAACACGGGAAAGCTTTGTCTTAGCAGTTTTTAACATGTATAATGTATACGCCGGAACTCCCCTTTTCCGTTCCGCCCATCTGAATTCCACCCAAGTAGTTGTCATGTGTTTTGCTTGAATATGTGCTGAAATTTAGTAGTGAATAATAAAAGGCTTAATTATTTTATTATGTGCGACTGCCAAATGGTGTAGCATAGTCGTTAACTCATGCCTGTGGCCTCTTGTCTTTGGATTTGCGTCATAACAATACAGGTGTATTGTTACGACGCACCTGTCATTTTGATGGCGTCGCACATGTCATTTGGATGGCGTCAAGATTCCATCTTATACGACGATCTTATACGAATTACGCATACGAGTATAGTGCAAATATCATGATAGGGTCTTGGTTTTCCTTGGGATATAAAGGGTGACAATTTTGTCAGGAGCTCTGCGCATCTGGGAAACACCCTAACCTGGAAATTACCGACTTAGCTACCCAATTTTTTGTTGTTTTTGTATTTATATGCTTTTAATGCTTTTGCTATGCTTTTAAGTCATTTATAATTAAGTATACTAAAATACTGGTGTATTATGTATACAAAGCAAGAGAGCAGAAAAAACCAAAAAGAGAAATGAACACCAAATATTTTTTATAATTAATAGGCCTTGGACCTCAATACTAACATTCTGCTACATAATACATGGATAACAACGAACTAATTGGACTTCTTATGTTTGACAAATTATCATTGCGTAGATTACTCCCAACGGAGCGGCAGCGGCTCCCCAAAAAACTCAGTGCTGGTAAAATCCTTAACGCTTACATAACATTTCAAACATGAGAAGTTGTGCGTGCTTCCTTAACAGGATTGAGTCGTTCTCATCATATAAGTAGGTATTCGTCCATAAGCACGTTCGACAGTGAATTAGAATTTGGTTCATTGTAGTTTACGATCGTTGAATTTGCATTGAAACTATTCGCGTGGCGGTTTGATTGAAATTTATGGTGTGCCAAATTTTTCATTGGTCTGCCACCTATCACTTTTACAAGGCTGTAACTATTTTTTGGTTTTTATGATGATGATATGATGACACAACACATGTGTTGCGTATCATTCGGTAACCGGTCTGATTATAACTAAACTTACAGGCTTTCATAATAGCTAGCTTTCCTATTACGGGCCTAAATGTCTATCCCAGTAAAGTTGGTTGTGTCCCGGATTTACACTTTTTTAAGTATCAAGTGCGACTATTTTACATTGTGTCTAAAAACCTTCATTTTATAAATGTACGCGGGTTAAGTACGAACTTATTGTGTGTTGGAAGAACTAGGTTCGTAGTTGACCCGCTAACATTCATACTGAATTCGTCAAACAACGAAAGTTTTTAAAATAAATTATAAACATTTTGAAAATGACAATAATTTTAGTTATTAGCCTATTTTTCATATATCATCTTACATTGTTCTCTCGCTCTATTCATGTGTAGTTTTAGTGAAAAAGTATATTTATACATTAACTATCAGATCAGCAAGGTGCGTGTTCATATCACGTGTTATTTTATGGTCCTTTCATCCAAAGGATGACACGCAGTTTCTACAGAGAAAACGTAAACACGAGCACAGGTGTTCCTCAAAACCATCAGATCGACCTAAATGGTCAATCGACGACGTCGAATGTCGAAGTTACGCGTCCACTGGAGCATACGGAGCGAAAGGATTTGTTGGATTTGTTGCTTAGTATTGGTTTTTATTGTACAGCGTGTACTGGATCGGCAGATACCGATGCCAGAGACCGGTATTTCTGCCGATAGCGTCAACCAACACAATATCCTCGTACGACAAGGTTGCCGATGACGTCATCCGAAAACTCGAGAACTACACCTATTGCCGATGCAAAGGCAATGCCGATGCGAAAGCAGTAGACGCAACAATATGTTGATACATGTTGTAAATACCGACGCCACTACGCTGCGTATGCTCCGATTCCTCCAGCAATGGACGTGTGACTGGCACCCCTTAGACACAAACATTACATAGGTATCCTACGCAACCTTGGTTTTAACTTACTCAGTTGGCTCAAGGCTCACTTCCTGTACAAAATGAACATTGGTGATTTATACAGAAACGCAGTATCGAATTAAACCATCACCGTGAAACAGATTGTACATGAACACGTGGGCTCCAAACTGCCCCAGCCGGGGTCAGTATGAAATAATATGACATAGAACCGTTAAAATTGTGTAGTTGTCGAGAATATACGAGCAAACATTGTAGAGAAAATTAAGTTGTATTTTAGAGGCAGGTTTAAGTTAAAACATACTACAAGCTGTGTAAGCGTTGTGTACCGTAATGCAATATGGACTTACATAAACTTGTCTAGACTGATCAAATTAATGTTTGTTAAAAGGTTATTAATTACACTAATATCTTGCAATTGGTCGATTGTTTGTTTGATAGCTATTCGTTTAGTCACATCACAACGTATTTTTTGCTAAAAAGTGGAACCCATTTTTATCAAGTCTGGAATAGAATTGTTTTTTCAAGAATCAAACTTGACATATTTATCGAAAAAAATAGAACCTAAGCAATAACGTTAGGTATTCTGTACGCCAGGCACACATAATCATAATAAAATCACATTAAAAATTCACTTTCACAGCGTGAAATAGTGTTGTCAACTGATTATTCTTATATCGATCCCGCCTCACTCGAGGCTGTTCGATTATAATGAAGTCCCAATAATAATGTACAATAAATATTGATAGTGGTGGCGACATTCATGCCCCCTCTGTGGTCCCATGCATCATGCGAGATGATAATGGCTGCACGCGCGGCTAATCGAATCGTTTTCCACGCTACGGGATCTGATTGGAACAGGGACTTGTAGAGATTTTATTTATTTATTAAGTTACAAGCACAAAAATCTCTAGCCGGCCAAAACATTTTCATAAAAGGCAGTATACCAAGTGCCACAACAATGAACGTTACACCAACATAGTATGTAATCAAAAGGTGATTATTTTGACAACCTTCTTTGAGCAAAGCTGACCTTTCCGGCTTAATCGCAAAGGCGCCAGCAATATCCATTACTGTCGTATTTACCAGCAATGAAAATTGCCGGCCGCAAAAAATCGAGTTTTGTTTCAGGTGCAAATTCTTACCAGAGTTAAGCTGGTTTTATTTATTTTTTGTGTTTATTTTTAGGATAGTAGGATAATAGATGTGAAATAATAGATATTTTTTATTTATTTAAATTTACCGCATTGTTTGAGTAAAGTACTATACAAGTCTTAGTCCGTAATGACTGCCCTGCTGGCCACGCTATGATGGCCTCAAGCTTGGTCATCGTTGTAGCCCTTGCTGTACCGCACTGTAAAGTTCATTTCAGCTTGTCAACTGCAACTGGCTGCAACCCACACATTACTGTACTCGTCAGTAATTGCGACTTTTCGGAAGGAAATCAGAAATTGTAATCCACATACCTACTTTCCTTTTAGGCTAAGTATTTGACGTTAAAAAAGCTATATCAATAGCTGTTGGCTATTGAGCGTTTTAAACCACATGTCTGACAAAAACAATATTACGTACCTAGTGATTCTTTTGTTGGGTTCTGTAAACTTACTTTCAGGAACCTTCATTATTGATAATTATTCCGCTATTCATTATTTAAGTATTTGAAATTTAGTGTCGAACCTCTCTATTCCTTTACTGTCTCTGATCAGATTACTTTCACTATTATTGTTTCATTTATGATAATCCTGTGCCAGTGTCAACGTAGCTAACGAAGGGTTCCAATGTCATCCATGTATAATAAAGTAATAAATTCGATACGAATTTCTTACAATTGTAAGCTACAATTTTGTAATTACGTCCATACATGCAAGTCAAGTGACCGGATCAACCAGCGCCTTATAGCTAATTGAGACGTTTCCTCGATAAACACCCGTCAATTAACCCCTTCAGTTATCGATAAATCGAAACACAATCGATATAATGCTCGGGCCCTAGCGTGTAATTTCGTACTTTTTGCCGCCTCGTTCTAGTTCAAGATGATTAATTAATGGCATGATGGTGCTGGGTGTGTGGGCTTTCTTATCGCTTATTATGGAAAGTTTTTATTGCTTCGAAGACAAATCTTTTGCTGAATCAATACGTGATATGATTAGATTCAAGTTTCTCTAAAGTAGTAAAAAAGTAAGAAATGCACAAGTCAAAGTGCACAATTTAACAAAATAATTAAGTTTGTTTTAAAAACTATAAACCACCTTCAAATTCCTAAATAGTGAAAATGGGTTTGAAAAGAACACTTCGATAACGCGATAAATTTTTTGAAGTGGCGACTCTAGTTAAAATTCGAGTCTAATTTAGTTTTTATCACTCATCACATATATTAGATATCTAATATAATATATTATATTAGATGGATGCCACATGGGTTAAACGACGAATGAAAAAACATCTTGATGAACCTCATAAACTTATGATTATTGCATAGGTATATGTATATAATTTAAGAGGTTTATCAAGATGTCACTATATGCACTAGAGTGCATATATTCTATACTAAAAATAGATAATTTAAGTCCAGTAGCTATTCAACTTCAAAAGTTATTTTCGGGAGAGAAACGTGTGTTAGTGTGATAATTTTTAACTACCATTCAGAAATTGTATTTATTTCTATAGAACACTCCTTATTCGTGACTTTGATAGGACAGTTCGAGTTCCCATAGTATATTTAGCCTATCTGCCAGAAGGTAACACCGTTGCAACGGAGCCTCATTTCTTATTGCTAAAGGGGGCAAATGATAACCCCTTGCGCTTCGATACGCAGTTTCCTTGAATGTAAATTTCGCTGGCTGAATCTTAGCCGGTTTCGTAAGGGTTTGACTGCTTTACCGGCGGATGAGCTACCAATAATACTTGTCTGCACAGCGATTTTAATTTCTCCATGAGTGGAATCCTTTACCCGGAAATTGTCAGTATGCGAGGTCTACGTGGGGGAGTCTCTCAGAGACATTAAAATAATTCTGCTAAAGTTAAAGAACTGTCATTTGTCGGTATTGGTTGTTACTGCTACCGTCCACCGGTACTGGCTACCGCCAAAGTAAACATAGACACGGCTAAAAATAATGTCATCCTTTAAATTCGATCGATACAAAAGCGACAGCACCATTTTAGTGCTGTAAAATTAGTTTAGTTTTGTCGACTCTACTCGATATGAGAATAAATCTAAAAATATATTATCGAGATAGCTTAGGCAAAAAGCAGTCGGCAAATGTTCGTATTAGTTCATAAAGTAACAAAATAAATTTTAAAATTCAATTCATAGTTTTCAGTTTTTTAATCTGTTTTTAAACGCCATAAAATAGTAGACTCAATGTTGTTATGTTATACGGCAGTGTAGGCAAACTAAAAAGTATCAATGGTCATCAGTAACATCAGCCCATTTGTTCAGGTCTTACATCCAACTGACCACAGAGCAATACGGCGTCCACTGCATCCAGCGTTTTTGTCAAGTTACACAAGCAACTTGAAAAAGTAAATATTAAATGCATTTTTAGGGCACTTCTAGTTTTTTTTTGTATAGTTTTTGGTGGTTTTTTAGCACTATAGATCATAATTGAGACGAGACACTCTTCCAAAATATGTGTAATACCCTATTGTCACAACAGTGCCATTTCCTTTTGAATGACCGGAATGGGTTATCCGATCAATGCCATATCCGGACTCGATTAAAATGATGTCAAACGTGGTTTCCAATCCCTGAATACGGTTGAATCTGTAAATTCTATCTGGCGAAGTAAAACCTTATTTCTAGTATCTCATTTATGTCTATTGAACATTCCAACACGAAACATTCCAAGCAAGACCGGCGAAACAAACGGATACGACATCTTCTAATGAAATTGTATACCGGAATAAATCAACATCTTCGCTCAGTCAGTGCAGCGAAGTGATATGCAAGTCTTGTTCGACATTGTCTTGGATTTGTGTTCTCCGTTCTTGACGTATACGCTTGTATGTATACGTAAAAGACTATTTACATTTTTAACATGTGAAACTAAGTAAATAATATAACAGATAGGGTAATTAAACATGGGCGCCTGCCCCGATGCCCTGCCCTGATGTCTTTTCTTGTCTTAGCTTCGCCTTTCGGATCCAAATTAAAGGAATAAAATAAGATCCTACCCGACATGAGCCTCGATGTCTAGCAGTACATACTTCCGGTGACAGGAACACGAACACCGCGAGTTATGTACGGCGCTTCTGCCAAGCCTGTGTCACTGATACTATCACATTATCCATTTTCAGTCCAATAGGTTTGATTATGCGTTTCTTAGTCAACAAACCACATTCATTTTTACCCGCGAAGTTCCTCTCAAGTCTTAAGTTTTTTTCGTTCAGATTTTCCATGTTTATTCATCCCCTTATACGCCACTAACCATATCTTCAACGAAGAGAAAATATTAGCGGTTGCAGCGGTCGTAAATTTTTGGGAAGTTATTTCATTTTTTATCAGTATCAGGTTTGAAAAACTTCTTCCACAAGACGCAACTAAAACGCAAATGCCGTCTCTCGGCCACGGAGACCAGTTTCAAATATACATATACCTACACATTCGAAGTGAATATTTAGACTAGACTTTATCGTTCATTCTGTGCTTTTTCTGTAAACCAGAACATATAAAGATAAGGGAAGCTATGCTTCGCGGTGATGTTTGTAATGTAGGAGTTATGTTATTTATATTATTGTTGTGTTAGGGGGCCGCTCATCTTCACAAGAGTCCGGCTTAAAAGTGATCGTTTTCTTAGTTTCGAGAACCATGTCGAAATGTCAACAAAAACTGTTTTGAGAAGACTACTGCCTAAATAAATGTTTTTCTATTCTATTCTATTCCTTGAGCTTAGATAGGTATTTATGGCAAACAGACCGACGACTTAAGACTAGCCCATGCAATTTCTGGTCGGAGTAACTATTCTATATTTTACCAGTAATTTAATTACCATCACCGATCTCATAGATAAACTTCACGGCGTTGATAAAGCGGGTGACGGCACCTGTTCGGTCTATAGATTAATAATTACCCTGACTTTCGCTTTGCACGATGTCTGTTACCGACTGATATGATAAATTGTGGTTCCGTTGAGGGTTACGACTGCGATGCAATTTTCAAATAATAGCGATAATACAATCGCATACACTTGTGTCAATGCAGGTGTCGCCAAAACAAACCTAAATTTGCAACACCAGGCCTCGAAACCACAGCAGAAACAACGCGGTATTGTAATGAAATGGCGGACTGAACGCGAAGATGTAACTGGCGTCTGAGCAGATCGGCGAAATCGCGCGGGAAAGAGATGAGATCATAGTCGAACATATGCGTTAGAACAGGCAGTTTCGCCTCTGTTCCGCTTTGTCCTACAACGGACAAGTCACTGCGAAACTACTGCGGTTCTGCTGCTATGGTATCGCGGCGGAGGTATGCTACGGGCCTTAAAGTGAACTGTCCTTTTTATATCGATCTATAAGAAAGTGACGGCAATTTTTAGCGTTTTAAATTTGTTTTGTTTTGGCGACATCTGTCTGGATTGTCTAATTAATGTGTGTCTAATCAGTTTACTCCTACAGGCCACGATGCAAAAACAAAACGTTTTGTGATTCCACTCTCATGGTTTAATTCCTACCTTCATTGTTTTGGTATGTCCATAATAGCTTGTCACGTACCTCAGAAGGCGCCACCTGTTGGTAACCCAGAGGAATGTTGATTGAGGTAGTCGCTTCGATGCCCCTTACCTACCATATCCATGTAGCCGCCGTATCGTTGAATCAGCCTTTTTTTCGTCTGTAGGCTGTAGTGAAGAGCTGGGCGGATTGCAAAACTAGACGTTTTTTGCTATTACAATGCGTAGTAAGTCTCGCACTGAGGCAATTTCCTAAGAAAGTTAATGATGTCTCTATTTTTTTCGACTTCGACGGGACTTACCCGCAACCCTCCCTTCGTACGGGATGCACTGCAAATTGCGCCACCAGGTCAAGTGACATAGGAGTTGAAAAACTCTGGTTACTTAGTTCGGACTTAAAGGGCCTGCGGATGATGATTTGCTCCTACAAACGTACTACCAAAATGATTTGTAATTCGAGCATATTTCCACCATATCATGTTGTTTTTTGTATTCGAATAGTATAATATATCTAGGTCCCTGGTTGTTTTTTTCTTAATAATACACACCTATAATGTAATGTAAGCAAAAATATGCAAAATCGATTTTTGAATATTTTTACGTCGAAAATGACCTGTTTTCGTCCTATTTGTTTTGTATTAAAAACAACAATATCTTACGTTTTGTTTGTTAAGGAACATAGCTTATATTGTCTAGTTACAAAATAACAACACAATGTCGAAAATACTAAAAGTTTTCAGTCATCATTTTTGGTATTACGGAACGTAATAATTCACGAATTGAAGTTGCGAGTTGTCGCCGGATTCTTAAGGGCCTATAGTTGAATGAATGAATGAATGAAAATTATATTTATTTTCTCTTGCAAAAGATAATTGTTTACAATTTTTGGCTTAAGTTTAATATAATGCTATTTATCTTGTTTTGGCTTGACTGGTGCCCGTGAGAGGTTCGAAAACCTGTGGTACGGGTCACCAGGGCCTTACTCCGCAGGATAATTTAGGATACATAAGTACTTATGAGAAGACGGTTAAACTATATATATTTTTTTGGAAATAATTTGTGTAGAAAACAAAAAACAATAGCAAAACACAGTTTTCACAGCTAGTCATTTTGTGTTCTTGTGGAGTTGCTTTACTGCCGAAAGTTTTACCCATCCCTACGGGGTACGGCGCTCAAATCTAGTCACTGACGGTAGATGTTCATAGTTGGGGTCTGCCAGCGTGCTATGGAGCGCAGTATCCTAGGAGTCAAATTATTAGACACGTTCATTTTGTAATCCGCCTAACCATTCTACAAACGGGCTGATTCTGCGATCCAGCGGCGACACATACACCGTCCATCTCGGACACTGAGATTAACTAAGATTTATCGATCATTCATCTAATGATGCAACCTTAATAGCCCACTGTTCTATCTGATGTAATATTTTGTCATAAATTCAGGTGAAGCTTGAGAGCTCGTGGTGATTTTTTTTCTACTGCTGTTTTTTATCTGGCGCTTTGTCTTGTAACCACGGAGGTGCTCCCCATTTATTAAAATTTCGTGACTGTTATTCGGTCGTCCGTATTATTCGTAGGTTGGTGTGTAGCACCATTTGCAGAGATTATTACTTAGCACCCTCTGCACTGCTCTGTTTCGGTTTTCTCGTTCATACCCACAGTTTCGCAGTCGTTATTTCTAAAGAAATGTTTAAAACTTTTTTCTATCCCATGGAAAATAATTTATGGGATAAAAAGTTATTCCAGGTTTAGAGCTACGTCTATTAAAAATTTCTGCCTGATCCGTTCAGTAGTTTTGGCTTGAAAAAGTAACAAACATCCATCCATTCAAACTTTCGCATTTATAATATTAGTGTGGTGCAAGTTATTCTACTGTGATTTTTACAGTAGAAAAGAATAAAAGAACAAAAGAGTCAAAATAGGTTATGTTCGATCGAAATTCTTTGATGCAATGAAAAATAAACCTTGCTCTTAGACTATGTATTAAAATAGACCCATTGAAGTTTTAATAAATATCTCTAGTACCGCTAGGGGCGGTTATAAAATAAGAATTTCTTTATTATAACACTTTCGTTTTTGCTTACTATACAAAATGTATTAATAAAATGTCTGTTGTAATGTTTTAATTATAAATACGCGTGACAAAAATTTAACATGTAGACAAATCATCCTGTGTTGGGACAAGCGAGTGATTTACTGGTGAAGTGGTAGCATTAATTCAAGTCTGTAATTAAACAATGTGGTTTGACAAGAAGAATGAAAACAATGAGTTATACTTGAAATTGATTTATTACTTAAAACAAATTACATTAATGAAAATAAAACAAAGTTACATATTAAGTTATATCATTTTAATTTAATAACAATTTAATTTTACTGACATGCTTCATTGTCATAAAGCATGTCAGTAAAATTTATAAATACATAAAAAAATGATTTTTTCAATGTATTTATAATAGATATCCCATCCATCTAAACTTTCACGTTTATAATATTAGTGAGATATATAGAGGCAGTAAATCGAAAATAGATTTTGGGCAAAAGGGCAACTTCGCTGCCTAAACTAAATAGAATAAAACTACTACAGAGACATTAAACAAAACCTTATAATAGGTATCACAAACAGTGCGATGGATTTTTGAAATTTCCTTTGTTAAACGGAATAATGAAATAAAGTAGGTGGCTGCGCAAGTTTGGATCGGGTATGCGCCTTAAACATCCTTAGCTATTTAAATTTTACGTGACGTTATTTGACTGGTAATGAATAGCAAGCTTGATTGACAAGCCAGGTTTATAACTAGTGCTTGAATGTCGAGTGACGCTTCCATTATGTCTCTTGGGCTCCTGTTGTATACGGTGCCATGACATGTGCCAGCTTTCCTGACTTAGCCAGTGGTTTTATCACTTCTTGTATTTCTATGTACGTTAATGTTTGAATCAGGACAGTCCTGCATTTTTTAAATACTTTTGGATAGGTATATATTTGATATTGAGGTCTTTCTAACGTTTCCAGTGGCGCTAGTATGCACTCCTCTTAGCACGATTAACACATGTGTTACGTACTTAGACGCGCAAATAATATTTTTAGCTAAATCGTATAAAGACAATGTTTCTTTGTAGTCGATTTGTAGGACGAGGTCTTGTAGCAAATTGAATGTTTATTTACCTAGGAGATATTACAAACTATTTAATCGTCATCGTCAGATCTTTGCTCGTTCAATGTCTTATAAACTTTGGCCGGCCTTTCGTCATGTAACTTGTGTAGCACCACTAATTGTACGAAGTCTAGGTGGCGTGGGTTAAGAATAAAAAATATATATAGGTATACATTTTTTTGGGTTGTGTTGAAAACAATAATCAATGTCAACTTAACAGAAAAACATCATCGAGCAATTTGTGAGAAATTTCGGGTAACCCCTAGTGGATAAGGATGGCGCCGCGGACCTCTGCGGCCCACATCGAATGCTTCCAGGAACCACCAGTGGTCCGCGGACCACTGACATGTGGATTTATGTATCACTGTCGGAATTTCCTAGTGTTTTTATCAGTGAAATTATTCACTTTTGGTTTTGGTTGAACTAGTTTTCCTCATATTCCCGCGTCTTTGTCCAAACGTCCTAAACATAATCAAGAGAATAGATTCAGCTTTTCTAGTTAAACAACGTTTTGTGATCTTTAAAATACCCTATAGTATCTCTATTGGGGAGTTCTGGATGGTACACACAGAACACTGTGTCCGTGAGCTTCGAGGATTTTGTATTTTTTTGTAAATATATTTTAAAATAAAATCACAGCTAGATTTTTTCTCACAGAGGATAGGAAATATTTTTGTTGGTATTGCTACAAAGACAACTTAAATATTTTATTGGGGAGTATATATTGAGTAATCCACGTTGTTTAGATAGTCCATTAGGTATTTGAAATAGCAGACCCTAAGTGTGTCTTCTTTGGTCTACGGAAATAAAGACTGAATTATATAACAGAGAGCAGAGTTAATAAAACCAGCCAAGTGTGAGTTGGACTCGCGCACAAAGGGTACCGTACCATTATCTATAAAACGGCAAAAAAACACGTTGGTTGTATGGGAGCCCCCTTAAATATTGATTTTATTCTGTTTTTAGTATTTTTTGTTATAGCGGCAACAGAAATACATCATCTGTGAAAATTTCAACTGTCTAACTATCACGGTTTATGAGATACAGCCTGGTGTCAGACGGACAGACAGACAAACGGATGGACAGCGAAGTCTTAGTAATAGGGTCCCGTTTTACTCTTTGGGTATGGAACCCTAAAAAATTTTATCAGGTGGAAAAATAATGGGGTAAAAATACTTTGGTCGCTAATTATGTTTTTGGTTCTACTTCCTATGCTAAGGCTAATGAGATCCACCAATCAAATAGTAGGTATATTGATCTCATGCGAAGAGCGATAGAAAAACACTATTTGTGAAACATGTAGCCCACTTGCCATATGATGTGGTCTTCCACATCTGAAAGCAATACTGTGCTATTCATTGCACCGGAGGAATTTACTCTACCTTCCTCAAATACACATAAATATACTTTCCCCAAAATAAAGGGTGAAGTGTCAAATTGTGTGCGCGTTTACAGTTTATTTATATTCCTGTTTTACCCTCAAGTCTCGTGGGAGAAGACAATTTACCTAAACTGTTGTCATATCCGTGAACTTGGCAACAGTAAAGTGTGGTAGCACTTTCAACGAGTAATGACTGGCTCGCAACGTTCAACAGACAACAGTGATACATTGTCATAGTCCGTTGCCGTGATAAAACTGAGCTGTTGACTTCAATCGCCTTGCCTTGATATCTGCGCAAGATTGCAAGCGTGAAATTGCGAAACAAATTGATCGTTCATTTATTTATATCTGATCGTGTCATAGCGCAGTTACAGATTAATCAGGTCTTGTTAATGAGAGATCGCGTTAACGAGACCAATCTTAATTATTATTTTTAAGTTTTATTTACTACTCTAAACAGGACCAGTAATTTTCTTTTAAGGTACATGTGTATCTAAAAATAAAACACGGTGGATTAGGTCCATCAAGGTCCACGAAATAAAAAATATTTTTGGTTGCTAGAAAATGTGTTTTATCAGCAAACGGTGAATGGAGCTGTTTTGGGTGATCGACAAAAATTACGAAATTGGACAGCCTTATAAATTTATGTCATTAGAAATTAGTTACAGGTTACACAGATCTGTTCTGCAATTCTGCAGGATCATCAACTGATCATGAACTAAGATGTAGGTACCTACATGATATGCATGAAGATAGACAATAGCAAATACACTGTTTGCTCGGATAGAACATACAACTCGTGCCATTGTTTCTGGTGACGTACATCGCTCTAAGAAGTGAAGACTTGTAACCCTAAAGCCATACTAAAGAGCTTCGCTTACTGCTAAGAGCCAAGCGTCTCTATTAGTGTCTGATCCTAGCGAACAGACGTATTGCATACTATAGCAGTGGTCAGTGTGGTCACACTGCGAGCGACGCGTCTAGCCAGGTGCCTGTAGAAGGATCAGTCACGTATTACTTACACGTATTAGCAGTGGCTACACTGCGAGCGACGCGGACGCGCTTAGCCTGTAGAAGAATCAGTCACTAAGCGAGTCGCAGTCTTCGCTTTGCTCTTAGCAGGAAGCGAGGCTCTTTGTAGTGTAGCATTGGCCTAACTGGTTCTTGTAATGCAGGTGGTCTTGGCGCCTGAATGTATGCCAAAGGGAAATTAGAAGCTGGTTGAGATCCTGGCGATTAGCTGGCTGGCTAATGAACAGTCGTAATGTGCCGAGACGATTTATAGGTTATTAATTAAACTGAATTATCTGATTGTAATTTGATAGGTAAGAACTAAATTATCTGATTGTAAGTCGGAAATAGAAAGTTTATCTAACCTACTAAGGTTTTTCGCAGTGCAAAGTTTTCGATGAAATTGACATGTTGTCTTTGTCCTGGGGGCTAACTCACAAAACAGTTCCAATTAAATGTATGTATTTAATCATAAGCTTTATTTTGTAGAACATATTCTTCAAAATCTAGTTTAGGATTTAAAAGGTAAATTTATATTTTTTCTAGAATGCCGACCTGCAATGCACTTTAGAATGCTTGCATTGTACTAGTTTCATTGGGAACGCAGGTGGAACTACTTATTTCTGTCTCAGTCCTTATTTGGGTTCAATCTACCACAGTCTGCCTCGTCTCGTCTGTTCGTACAGATGGTAAGTTTACGGTTAAGTACATGTACTTAACCGGATCTGCACAAACAATCCCAAATGCAGAGCCTTGTCACACTTATAGGCAATCAGACTTATGACGGTAATTTGCATGTAAATTGCGGAAATGTCCCAATAAAAATCAAAGAACAACAATTTACAAAAACGTGGTAACAAGCAAGTCTTACGAAAACTCCCATTACGGAATGCATCCAACGCAGTCTCCACCAGAATATAAAAAGTGCATAACATTCAAAAGAAATCGAAAAATACGAATAATGCCTTTCTTTATGCAATACAGCATACCTAAATCTCCAGAATTTGACGTTAACCATTCTCACACAAATGTTATCACTATTCCTGTATAATAATATGCACTTACCTCATTGTCGATTCAGCCAGTTTGTTACTACAGATATTCATTGTATGCATTTGAACTTTTTACTACTTCATTCATATTTATTCGTGCCTTGCGCAATAACTGTATGGTTTGCAATAAAGCGAGTGCCACAGTCGTAATGTTTGTATTTACAGCTTTTATATAGTTTTTAAATCACCCGCGATTTGTATGGTTTTGGTAAGGAAAGGTCTATAATCAGAACCTTTTCCTCCTTAGTTGGTACTTTCTTAACAAGCTTATTTAAGGTTCATCAAGTTACAAATTCCATTCCATTTCATGTATTTTATGCATGGCACTTGTTGTGAAACAATATTGCTTGAAGCTTGTATAAACAAAGAAATACCCAACCTTCCTTATTTATGCTCCCACTAAGTGAGTACCTTATCAATTAGGTACCTAATCCTACATTCCTTTATCCGTGATCTTAACATTCAATCATACCATTCAAATATCTTAACATAGAGAATCGAGATAAATAAAATTGCACACACGTCTACTACAAAAGCTGTTTGGTAAGTGCTTTAGCACTTACCAAACAGCTTTATAAAGCGACGTGTCGAATGCAGCGAGGGCTTTCACACGTGATTTACTCTCCTCATTTTCTCTATTCCTGGTTCTAAATCATATCGGCAGATCTCTTGCGGTCTTCGGGCTAAGGATGATAAATGATGAATTTGTATCAGCGAGATTGCGAGGCGCCTGTAATGGAGCCTAGTCGTGAGGTGAGGACGTATGTTACAGGACCTATAAGAACCGCATATCGAAAATGGTTATTGTTGATTTGTTTGTGACACGCATGATACAGCAGGGCAGGACATCTGATAATCTCCAAAAATTGGTATGACGCTTGGTTTTTACTAGCTTCTGCCCGTGGCTTCGCACGTGCTTTTCAAGTAGCCTATGTCCGTCCCCGGGATACCATTTACGTCACTGCCAATTTTTTTTGAGATCCTTTAAGCTGCTTAAGCGTGAAACGGTAACAGACAGACAGTTCCTTTTGAATTTATAATGTTAGTATGGATATGGCATGCATCTCGGTATTCAGTGTTGCGTTGTGTAGTACTACAAATCGTGCGTCGTATTAGTAGAAGTGTTTAAAGCAGAATGGTCGTAAATAGCTGCAGGCGCCGGCCGCCGCTTCTGGCCGATCTGACGTGATGGATTTGTGGGAAGCTCGCCGCGTGACACTGGGCTGGGACGTACTTAGGCATTCGAAGTGGACAAGAATTATCTGCACTAATATTAAAAAGTGGAAAGATTTGTATTTATGTATGTAACGAATAAATTTAAAAACTACTGAACCGATTTTAAATATTCTTTCACCATTAGAAAGCTAACTGATCAGGGAGTGACATAGGCTATGCTTTATCCCGGAATTCCCACAGGAACAGTAACTACGAGGGTGAAACCGTGACGCCCTGCTAGTATATACGAAAACAGCAAATATCTTGTTAAAAATCCTGATATATATTTGATATTAGAATAAAAAAAGTTAGAAGATCGAATCCAATCAGTTACTCAATTGACTTCTTACTCGGCCGTCCAATAAATGAGTGTTTTTCAATATTGATTGAACTGAACAAGAGCTCTGCTCCGGCGCTGGACTAATTTTTTTTTTCAATTCGTACTTTCCTTATGTTAACGTCTCTATATTATCTTAATTTTCTTGTGCAGAGTTTGACCGTGAAATCTGAAAAAAAATAAGCTCATTTGAAAAGCGTCCCCATTCCGGCGCTGCTTCACCAATAAATCTCTATGTGACACTTTTAATCATTCTCCCATTGTACAAATATTTGTTTCGTATTAGGCCGAACACGTCTTCTGGACGTAGTTAATGGGGGGGCTCGTGTGATATACTGTCCGAGTCCCCGCTACCTATGACATGTGGCCCTCCAACTGAATGTTGCATAAGTTTTCATTGTTCAGCATAAAAGTAAAATAGGTGGGTGAGATTTGCGGCTTGTGGTTGTTTGTTTTTGTCTGTCATTTCGTTAGTAATAACCCCTCGCTCGCCGTCCGTTACAGATTTGTTGTTTGTTGAGT
Organism: Eupithecia exiguata; assembly: GCA_947086465.1. NCBI lineage: Eukaryota > Metazoa > Arthropoda > Insecta > Lepidoptera > Geometridae > Eupithecia > Eupithecia exiguata. Next base: position 6,883,064 of record OX352246.1, read on the forward strand.
GGTAGATAAAAGTCAAACAGATTGATTAACTAAGTATTGTTTGCAACAGTCTGCAGTTAGCTCAATTGTTTCAATTGTAAATACTAGTTTTAATTTAATTCTATTATTTGATTGTAATTTTCTTGGTTAATAAAGATTCTATGTTCAAAAAAAAGTGAAAGTACTTACAAAATTCAAATAATGTTTGAAATTTTTACGTACTTTAAAAACGAGCAAACCTTTGTAAAAAAATGATTTATTTAAAAAAGACAAGCCACAGCCCAAACCGTTTATCGTAACACATTTTTTTTAAGCTGTTGTGGGTAGTGTAGTATGCGCGGACCTACTTGAATAATATACAAAGCAAAAATAAAATAAACCACGACTCTTAAGATAAGCCTAAACCAGTGTTTTTCTGATCACTGCACTTAGAAAGGATTTTTAAAATCACATCCTGAAGGGTTCAAAATAGGGGTTGAAAGTTTAACAAAAATTCTTTGTATTTCAGCAACTGGGTGTTAGTAATAGACCTACAAACTTTTACATGTCGTTCACCTAACAGATCGAACAAAAATGTGATTTATTATTTTCGGAAATCTTCCTGAAAGAAGGCTAGAAGTAACTTTGTGCTAAAGTTACATTTACGTTTTAGCCAAAAGTCAAAGTTTTCCAACAAAGTAGAAGTTGATTTGAAAGAGTTTGTTAAGTTTGCACCATTTTGGTTCAAGGTCTAAATTATTGTTACGCTTAATATTACGATGCACTGTTTTTGAGATTTCATTTAGGTATGTGTTTTCATGATGCCACGCAATTTTATTTTCCTTATAACAAAAATATAAAAACTAGAGTTGAAGTTATTTTGAAATCTCTGGAGCTACAAAAGTTATGAGGTCGAAATTTTGTATCGTTTATGACATTATCGATAAGAGCCATTTTTCGTAAATAAGCATTCTAAGGTAGAAATGAGTAAAAAAAATTATAACTTTAAAATCATAAAGGATTGGTTGTAAAACTTTGGCGATGATAGTTGGCATAAAAATGATCATTAATTCGGGTATATCATTTATTTTAAGTCAACACGAATGAAATCGCGAACGGTTCTTGAAATATCCTAGGTACAGACTGCTTAACCAGGTTTAATCTTGGTTCTTTCATATTTTGAAAAACAACCACACCTAGCATTTAGTCTCCCAGCAGGATATCAATAGTATTACATGTCACACAAAGTTACGAAACCGAGACGTTACAATATAAAATATCGTTAAGTACACTTGCCCATTTGTACAAATGCTACCGTACAAAGGAATTGGCTACATTCCTGGCCTAATAAGAAAATTTGAATATGTCATGGTGTATCATAAAACTGTTCAACATTTTAGTTGCACGTACGAAAGAATCTTACCGTCTGGGACGACTTCGTTATGGATTATATGTTATTCAGTTACACTTAAACCCCTATATTTGTGTCTAAAAATCATATTTATTCGACGACGACCTCTGTGGCGCGGTGGGCGAAGGTCCGCCTGCGACGCAGGAGGTTGCGGGTTCGATTCCCGCCTTGGGACAAATATTTGTATGATCTGCAGGTATTTGTTCCGGGTGTTCTGGTCGTTTTCTATGTATAATAAAAAATATCTATCTATGTAATGTATTGTATTATGTATATCAGTTATCTAGTACCCATAACACAAGCTCTGCTTAGCTTGGGGCTAGATAATGCTGTGTGAATTGTCCAGCATTATTATTTTATTATTATTCTAGCAAGTAGAACTCGGAGTTGTAATTTATGTTTTAGTTATAGTAGTATATGTATATTGGCTTGACTAACAAGATAACTGTTTCGTTGTTTTAAATAAGAACATAAAAAGACATTGTATACACTAGTCAAAATGGTTGTGAAATGTTTGTAAAAATCAATTATGGCCTACGCCAGCTATGATGGAACCCGTCAAATACTATCATTCATTACAGTGTACGATCGCATGCCTACGGGAATACTTTCTCCATTCATCTTCATAATATGCTATTAATAGCTAAACAAAATACTGGAATTCATTTGTAACTTAAATTACACTATTAAGCGTTATAATAGCTACCAGTTTTATTGAATTATTGTTTTGAAAACTGCCTGCGTGTGTGTGATTTAATAACACCTTCCGCATCGGTATACCATGCATATTTTATGAGAAAGTAGATGATATCCTTTAGATAATTAGTACCTACTCGTAGCATGGACACCTACATAAATGTAATGGTTTACTAATTATATGCTATATACCTTCGCTTTTTCCACTCTTTTCTTGCGCTCCGATTAAGGAGTTTCAATTTAAGGCGTTCGCTCCATAATGTGAACCTTCACCCGTAAGTCTGAAGTCCACTCATCGGTGTGACCGAAGTGGACTCAACATGAATGTCCAGTCCCGTTCACCAAGATATTGCTGTGGTTTACACTGTCGTTATATATTATGGTCGTTTTCTATGTATACTAAAAAAATATATAATATATATAATAATGTATTGTATTATGTACATCAGTTATCTAGTACCCATAACACAAGCTCTGCTTAGCTTGGGGCTAGATAATGCTGTGTGAATTGTCCAGCATTATTATTATTATATTATCCCCAATCGGCATCCACCCCCTGGTAAGCCCGGTGCATATCGGACATAATAAATATCCCGAGCTTTACGTGCGCTCAGTTATGGGATCCATCCAAGGTCTGGCAGTATTTGTTAGAAATTAGCTAACAGGCGGCATAGCAGGGATTAGTACCCGGGGCGGATTTCTATTAGGCACCCCCCAAAATTTAAACCCCAAATAGCTATCGGCTAGTATTCCGTAGGTAATTGTTTTTACTTAAAACCAAATTTTTTTGAGATATCTAATTCCTGATGATTGTCTTCATAAGGTTTTTTTGTTATGGTGCTTATGGTGGAGCCACCGACGTATAGGTAGTATAAGTTAAACGTAAGCAAGGGACTTGTAAATTCAAAACTATTTTACCTACTTTATTGTTAGGATTAATACGGTGCCTTATTATTTCGGGATCATAAAGAAACTGATGACTCAGAATTGCTATTGGGAACTCCCGATACTAATAATTCCGAGTCATCAGCTTCTTCATCATCTAACTAAGGCATCAAATTATCAACAATCCTTCCAATTTCCCATGGTCCTGCCTACCCTGCCATAAAGACCGAATCGTGATATAAGAGCCACTAGGGGGACTCAATACTCTACAAATCCTGCGCACTTTGTCCCGTACACTCTGCCAGGCTGCTCCTCCCCAACTCTGTGCCTCCCTTATGGAAGCCTCCTCAGCGCGCTGTAATTTGTGCTTAATCAAATCAAAATCAAATTATAGATTTGATGATCAAATCATAATAATAAGTTAAGGAACTTCTGCTCTTTCCTAGGCCGCTTATCTAATAAATAAGACGTCTCTTTTACCCAACTACCAACAAAGAGCACATAAGGTTGGCATCCTATGTAATTAGTTATTTTCTCCTTGCAGCCGGATGAACTGGCCAAGTCCGTGAAGCTGACTTCTCGAGAGCGGCGCTTCATCAAGTTCTCGAGCGTGGAGTACGGCGGCCAGCTATATATGACTCCTCAGGACTTCTTGGAGTCAGTCGTGGAGCAGGAGCCTAGGCGTAAGTTAACATTTGAAACGAGAAGCTAACAGACGTTTGTGGACGTTTCGATAATGGTTATTTTGTAGGCAATCTTGTCAATAGAGGGTATATGCATTACATTGTACATGTACATATGCATGACTTCAAAAAGCTGATAATTTTTATTTGTCTTCTCTATTCATCAAGAAAAATATCTCCCTATTTATTTATGTATTTTGTGATGTTTTTATTGTGAAATATATTGAAAAGTTATTTATAGACTAAATCGGTAAATTTCTCAACTTTGACATCACCGTTCACCGTATTGTCATGAAGCTTTAGCGGGTTTTTTTAAAGAACACAATCAACAATCATGGTGGTTTTTATCATTTATTTGTTTGCATTTTGATGAGTTGACAAAGTGAACGGTGACGTCACCAAAAAGGGCAGTGTTTTTATCATCTGAATCGGAGTCCAGTTTGTTTTTACAATTAATTACACTTTTTTTGTATAATAATTTATATAATAATAATTTTTCGGTAATGAAATAACGTTACCTACGATAAAAAAAACTGCGTATACCTATTTCGTCCCAATGAGAAAATTTGGTCGAGATTGATTTATTAATAACCAGCTTCTGCTCGCGGCTTCACGCGCTTATATTCGGTATAATAAGTAATGGCCAAGTTCAAGATGTCCCAAGTCCTTTTTCTTAGTTTACAGAAATGGCGCCCGTAGTTTTACTTTATCTTGGAAACGACACCAAAACACTTAATAACATGAATCACGGTCAAAAAATGTAGGCGTGTATTGAATGTTCTAAAATATAAATTCATTGAGAATCGAGTAAAGTGATATAAATGGTTTGGCCTAAGTTCCTTAGCTTTTAGACTTAAGGATTTTTAAATTGGACTTAGGGATTTTAAACTTTCACTTTTAGGAAAATCTTTAACTTTTAGGAAGGGTTGTATTTCGTATATCAGTTACCTAGTAAGTACCCAAAACACAAGCTCTGCTTTGCTTGGAGCTAGAGTAATCCGGCACAATTTATTTATTAATAATCTATTATATTTATTCCCAGCTAGGTTAAAACGGCGTGTGCTGACCACCAAAGAGATTGAATACCTGCGCGACCACACACCGGCGCTGAAGAAGGGATCCTCACAGTTGTTTAGGAACATGAGAGATAGAGGTAAAATCGAAATATCCTACTAATTAAATATACAAGGTGAGTTTTTTTTTCCAGGGCCACTGAGGAAGAGTCTGAATCGATTTTGAAAAACGTAAATTGTTCATTAAAAAAGAAGTTTGTTTATTACTTTTGGGTGTGGCGTTTGTACAGTAGTGGACGTCGTTCGGCCGAGATGAAGATGCGCCAGCAACTAGCCGCAGTCGGAAGCAGTAGAACCAATCTCCACTAGTTACTTATTTTTATCTACAGCTACAAATATTTATCTGATTTTTCTTTTTTCAGGAATAATCTCGTACACCGAGTACCTGTTTCTTCTCTCAATTTTGACGAGTAAGTGGTACTAATAATAAGTCATTATTTTAATTTATGATGATAATCATTATCAATTATATCCTTATTTATTACTTTTTACGACAGCAATTAAGCATTATTTATAATTTCCGGGTAAAGTGATTAAATCCGTGCTAATTAATACTTGGTGCAGTTTATGATTTAACTGGTACTTTTGATTGTTGATTACAATATTGTTGAATGATAACTTCTTCTTCTTCTTATGGTGGCTCTCCACTGGAGGTTAGCCGTCAGCTCAGCAAATTTCTCGCGATCTTGCGCCAAGCTAAACAGATCTTCGACGCTGGCGATATTCGTCCGTATCGTATTCGAATGATAACCATCGAACCAAATAGATGATGAGATCCCCCTCACTCACAATATCACCTACGTCATTTATTTCAGACAATAATAAATTATAATATAGTATAAAATAAGTTTGTGTCCATATTTGAGTCTGTTGTCGTACATAATCAAAATTAAAATATCCCTTTTAAAATTAAATACCTGTCGAACACTGTTAATAGAAAAGAGCACAATATACCCTTTTATCTAGTTTTCCATAAAGATTATATTTTTAGTCAGTGTCCAGCCTCTCAGCAATGAGCTCGTGAATTTTGCTAGGCATACTTCCTGAGCGAGCGTTGAAATGGCATTATTTGAAATAGAAACCCAAAATGTCTTAAGTATTCTTTTTTGATACGGACTGTTTTAAGTGATCATTGTGAATCTATGGGGGGCCGGCGGATACCTTGATCGATGGAACATACTAAAACATACCTACAATATAACCTTCTCCTTTTAAAGTCGGTTAACAAATTTGTGCTAAAATGTATTATTTTGTTGTTTCAGAGCCGGCGTCTGGGTTTCGTATAGCGTTCAACATGTTTGACACCGACGGCAACCAGAGAGTAGATAAGAACGAATTTCTAGTCGTAAGTATTCTTACATTATCAGTAACAAGGATATAACTATTTACATTATTTAGTATCTTCAACAGATGGCGCTACCGAGTTGGACCCATTTTGTTTGTAGAATATACTTTACTACTGCTGCTATACACAGACATAATAAGACTATACTAGTAGGTATCTAAATTATGAAGCCTCATCATATCAGCCTATACAAGTCCACTGCTGGACATAGGCCTCCCTCATAGGACGCCACAAAGTGCGGTCCTGAGCCGCCTCCATCGACTCCCTGCGACCGTTAGGATGTCGTCGTTCCATCGAGTTGATGGTCTCCCAACATTTCGTTTCGCGTTGCATCGCGGCCGCCACTCGAGAACCTTTACTGCCCAGCGATTATCATCAGTTCTGCGAGCAATATGACCACTGCCACTTCAGCTTACTAATTAGGTCGTTGTAGGTCTGGAATAAAACAATGGCTGTACGAATGCGAGTGTTCAGTGCATCACAATTATGTAGTATTGTGTTTCTATAAAAACTTTTCAGGTTATTTCCATCCCATGGGAACTGACTTATGGGATAAAAAGCCTATGATTTATTCCAGGCTTAGAAATACCTATAATACAAAATTACAGCCCAATCCGTTCAGTAGTTTTGGTGTGAAGAAGTAACAAACATCCATCCATACTTACGCATTTATAATATTAGTAACGATGTGACAATTCATTTTTTTAATATTCAATTCATAGAATGAAGAGATAGGTAGCAGATTTCGTCGGCGTTGTTTTTTTTGTCAGAAATCAACGTAGAAACTTATATTGCTATTTACGTGCGTGAATCAAAAATAAGCCCCGGAAAGTATTCGCGAATGAGCATCGATTATTCATTTCTCGAAAGTGAAAAAATTTACATTGGTTACATCACTAGTACAATTAAAATTTACTTTTGTAACTATGTTAATGGCTTTAACTTCAGCAAGCACATCATCTTTGTTAGGGTTTCGTTTCGTAAATATTTATAAACAATCACCGCTACTTGCACATGTATAGTATGGAATGCGCCAAACCCAATCAGAGAATAAAAAAACATACACAGCATAGAGCATTTTGAAATGGCGTGCGGAGTGTGCATTTTAAATAACAGTACTTACAAGCGAAACTTTGTTTTTTTTTTTGTTGAACTCGACAACAAGAATGTCTATATTTTAGCCATATTTTACCTTAAAATCACTTTATTTCCGTTGACATGTCGTTATCAGATCTCTTCTACTATGTGTAATGCTATCAGCATTACTATAATTATTACCTTGAAATGTGATCACCTCTGTGGCGCGGTGGGCGAAGGTCTGCCTGCGACGCTGGAGGTTGCGGGTTCGATTCCCGCCTCAGGACCAATGTTTGTACACGATCTGCAGAATTGTCTCTGTTTACATACATTGTATCTTAAAAATGGCTGGAGTATAAATGTGTAAGTGATGTCTTCGTTATTTACCATCAAGCGAGATTGTGGTCAAACGAAGGTCTATTCACGATAATATCGCTTTATTATTATAAAAAAATTAAGAAAAAAATTTAAGGTTTCGCTTGAGTAGCATAAAAGTAGCACCCAATCTTTCAAAACGTCCTTATGCAAGAAGGAACCAAGATTTTTTTTACGTTTGTACACTTTTTCAACAAATCCTTCACAAGACAAGGAGGCCATAGTAATAATTATTTTTATATTATATAATATTATTTTTCTTACCTTATTTCCCTGTTTTCTGTTAAATAAATATTTAGATTCAACGACTCCTCGGTGGCACGTTTAAGGAACGCAAAGATTTGGACGCGAAGAGTGAAGAAGCAGTGAGTTGAGAACTAACCATCAGTGAATAACTGCTTCTTACATGGGCTTCAAGCCAAGTCTTTACTATTACTATACTTGTAATAACTGTGACTAAAAATATAATTATATTTTAAATCTAGTCTTTAAAGTCATATTTTCGCTGCCTACTTTTTTCTTCAACAATCAGCTTAAATCTGAGTTATAGTGGCATCGAAGAGTCATTCGGTATTTTAACGAAAAAAATAACCTCGGTTAAATATTTCCGAACTCGGATTATAAAAAAAAACTGCTTTATATTTTAAAACACCTTTAAATATAATTGAATTGACAACTACGCCTATCTAATTATTACTAGCCTACTATAATTTCAAGTATTTTATTTGCATTTTTATAATGCTATTATATTTTCCTCTGTAAATATTATATCCTGTTTATTAAGTTTATGTAAATATAAATTATATTTATGTGTGCTATATTTATGTTTGCCTGGCCTTCTAGCTGCTTTCCTTAGTGCAAGACAGCGCTGTGAAGAACCGAATCGCACCTGCTCAAAAGGAAAAAGTCGATAAGCCCTCGTTAGTAAGTTCACATTTGAATGCGCCATTATGGGGTTTACATTGTGTTTTCTGTTACATATTTGGATTGTGTTGTGTTACATATCGCATCCAAGCTCATTTCACTACAGGAAAGAAAATAGTGTTATGTTATAAGTTTGACGTTTGTGTATGTGTGCCTCTGCCTGTTGGTATCGTAGAGCAGCCTTAAATCAAGTTTTTGCTTATTATCTATTAATAAGGAGAATATTTGAAGAAAAAAAAACGCAATATATAAAATGTTCTTTATACTTAGTTCGATTACTTACCATGCTTATTCTCAAGATCTTAACTTCTGTATTTATTGAGAAATTACGATATCAGTAAAAATTTTGTAACTGCGATTTTTTTCTGTTGAGGAAATTGTATGGTATCGTGTTTTTGAAACATAATGGATAGAGTAAGTCCTGAACATTACCATTATATTTATTTCAAAGTAAAGTATTCAGTAGGAAGATATGGACATCCGGCGGAGTTGATTGTGAGGTAGTATAGACTCTTAACGGCATCAGATGACAGACAGCTACCACTCGATTGACGCTCGTGGAAAGCCTCATCACTCGTTTTCATTAGATACTTTAAAATGTATCTAATGAAAACGAGTTTAAGCTCATATTTGAATGCACATTTTTATGCTGGGTGGTAGCTATGTGCCTTTGATCTGCGACAACCTTCACTCTTAAAGCTGAACCAATTTTTGTTTGTGTCTGACTGAAGCGTTTTAAGGGATCAAATAGAAATCGTCGAGGTTGGTAATATTTTTTTTGTAAATTTAAGCTTGTTTCTTTGTTTGCTCGTCTCTTGATTTGATTGCTATGTTTGTACGAATTGAAATTGTGTGCAGATTCTGTGGTCAATAGAGCATAACTAGTAATATTGTGTGCAGTTTTAACCTTTTCTGTGCTTAGTTCCAAGTTTTGAATCACTTTTTTTTCGGAATTTAACAAATTTGTGTTTTTTTATACCTGTTTGTCTAAAGTTCATTTAAATTATATAATAAGTAAGCTTTCTGTTCTCTTTTTCATTTAGATTTTACATACATTTTAACAATTACATATTTAAAATCCTATCTATGGTCCACTGGCCCGATTTATGTTGTGTTCAAGTATTTTTGACATGTGTACATCACATACATACCTTCACGGCCTAAGATTGTTACAATGGGAATGAGAGCCCCATGTAGTTTTTTTTAAATAACATTTTACACGATATGAAAAAGCATGTTTGTTCGGATCCTAATGAATTACTTACCAACTCCCACTCCCATTGTTAATTCAGGGCTGAGCTGTTTTTAATTTTTATTTTAAATAAACCTTTCTAAAGATCGAATATTAAATGGAATGTTACCCCCTACCAATACCAATTTTAAGAATGAAAACCTGACGTCATGACCTACGTCTTCGTAATCTTGGACAGAACATCCAGTTCAGTGAATTGAGTAACCCTGTATAAAAACCATAAATTTTATATTATTAAACCAAAACGAATAATAATATGTAATTACGAGATTTGGAACCCGTCAGAGGGGTTACCTAACTATGAACGCCACCGTCATTACTTTAAAAAGGGTTTTTTAGAGCATATATGTGGAACTTGTTTGATTATCTAGTTGAACTACCGAATCGCTGACTGATTCGTTTGCGTATAATTTCAGATGGAGAAGATATTCAGTTACGCGTGGAAGGGCAAGCGGGGCATCTCGGAGAAAGGCGAGGCGGACCACCCTCAAGACACGTACGTTAACGACGAGCAGGGGCTGCAGCGGCGGCACAACGTCGATACCTTCCTGCAGGCAAGTGTCTATTGTAGCGGCGAGCGGGCAAGGCCGAGCGTCAAACAACGAAAAGTGCTGTGTTCCTGTAGGATAAATAAAACCGGCCTAGTGCGAGTCGGACTCGCGCACGAAGGGTTCCGTACCATTATCTATAAAAATGCCAAAAAAATCACGTTTGTTGTATGGGAACCCCCTTAAATATTTATTTTATTTCGGTTTTTAGTATTTGTTGTTATAGCAGCGGCAACAGACATATCATCTGTGAAAATTTCAACTGTCTAACTATCACGGTTCATGAGATACAGCCTGGTGACAGACGGACAGCGAAGTCTTAGTAATAGGGTCCCTTTTTTACCCTTTGGCTACGGAACCCTAAAAATCATTGAAATATGTACAAGTATATACATTATTAGTAGATGCCTGAAGCATGAAGGCAAACTGTTGTTTCGGTGTGGCGTAGACGAAGGTCACGGCAGGCTGGACGGATCACTTCCCTGGTGACCGTGGCCGGTGATAAACGTTGTACGGCACCAGCGAACCAATAAGTAAATTACATATTACCAGTGGTTATTTCCATCATAGAACGGGACAATAGAGTACACTACATCGTTTACAAAGTTAATCACCGCGAGTAACACCGCGTTGTGCAGCTATGAACTGATTTACTAAAAACATACTCAATCATCAACCCAGCCCTTGAATCACCCACTGCAGACTTCTTACGTAATCATTCGTTTGCTAGAATATACAAAAGTTCTTAATATTAGATATGTACATTTACGATCTAAATAATAAGGTATGTCATTTTTAGGGTTCCGTACCCAAAGGGTAAAACGGGACCCTATTACTAAGGCTCCGCTGTCCGTCTGTCACCAGGCTGTTTCTCATGAACCGTGATAGTTAGACAGTTGAAATTTTTACAGATGATGTATTTCTGTTGCCGCTATAACAACAAATACTAAAAACAAGAATAAAATAAATATTTAAGGGGGCCCATACAACAAAAGTGATTTTTTTGCTCATTTTTCTAGATAATGGTACGGAACCCTTCGTGCGCGAGTCCGACTCACACTTGGTCGGTTTTATTTTTATAGATTTTAATAAATACTAGGTAATGCCATCAAAAACAAAACTTTTAAAATAAACCGAGTCTCTCAACTCAGTTCTTCGTTACGGACGTTCTGTGGACATAAGTGCTGATATATTTGTAATCAATTGAATGTGTTATTCCAGGTGCATTTCTTCGGGAAGAAAGGGAAGGACGACTTGAAGTTCGAAGGTTTCCGCCTCTTCATGGAGAATCTGCAGACCGAAGTACTGGAGCTGGAGTTTCACGAGTTCTCCAAAGGTAATGTAGGTCTCTACTTACTTCGCTTCGGTAATGTGGGTATATACCTAATTCTTAAAATTTATTGTAATTTTATGCATACAGGTAGTTGACTGTACCTCAGCAGATCGCTAGGCGTCGGGAATGTTTCGCATAAAAATAAGTATGGAATAAAATTCACGACGTAACGTGTCGCTTCCTAAGGGGAACCAATCGTATTGATCTACATGTAGATGTAGTGGGTACACAATGTATAAATATAATAATTATTATAAATGCGAAAGTGTTTGTTTGTTTTTTTGTCCTTCACGCCCTAACTAAGCAACCAATCTTGATTTTCGGCATAGAGTTAGTTGAAAGGATGCAGAGTAATATAGGCTACTTTTTGTCATTAAATTACCATAGGAGATTTACGGGAATATTCGTACTTTTGACGGACATAGGCTACTTTATAAGCGCGTGCAAAGACGCGGGCAACAGGTAGTTTATAATATTAGTATGAATTATGTATTTTTCAGGTCACGAGACAATATCCGAGGTAGACTTCGCCAAGATTCTCCTCCGCTACACGTACCTCGACACGGACGAATACGACATGTACCTGGACCGACTGCTGGACCGCATGCGCGACGAGCAAGGGATCACCTTCGCGGAGTTCAAGACCTTCTGCCAGTTCCTCAACAATCTGGAGGACTTCACCATCGCCATGCGGATGTATACACTCGCCGATCATCCGATATCGAAAGGTATGAACCTACTTATATTATAAAGGCAAAAGCTTGTGCCGTTGTGAAGCGGTTTGGCCGAAACAACGCCAAAATACTGAATGGATTGGGCTGAAATTCTTCACACTAAGATCTGGACCTGGTATTACATATCTAGGCTACTTTTTTTATTCCAAAAAAACGTGCAAAACAGCTGCCAGAACCTAGTTATATAAAATGGTTGTATAATTCCAGACGAGTTCCACCGCGCTGTAAAGATCTGTACAGGCATAGCGCAGACACCGCACCTTGTGTCCACCGTGTTTGCAATCTTCGACGCAGACGGAGACGGCCTGCTCAGCTACAAGGAGTTCATCGCCATCATGAAGGACCGCCTGCATCGCGGGTTCAAGGTAAGAACGCCTGTGTTCAAGGAATAGGACCTTCTGGTTCAGCGTAGTGCCGTCAGGGTTCGAGGTAGGACCGCGTAGTTTAAGGTAGAAGGGCTTGGTTTAGGGGTTCGCGTAGTTCAAGAAGGACTGCCTGCGTTCAAAGTAGAACCGCCTAGGTCAAGGTAGAACTACCTTCGTTAAAGGCAATACCGGTGGTTCAAGGAAGGGGCCGCCTGGTTCCAAGGTAGGACTGCCTGGGTTCAAGGTAGGACCAAGGTGTATCCTCCAATCCCTATCAACATCATCATCATCTACAACTCTGCTGGGTATAGATAGATCCATACTAATATTATAAATTCGAAAGTAACTCTGTCTGTTACGTTTTCACGGCTGAACAGATCTTAATGAAATATGGCAGGGGAGGCAAAGCATGTAAGCTCTACCTGAACCATATGGGCATTTCCAATCCTGCTAGAACCTACCTGTATTTTTGGACTTTTTTAAACAAAAAACAATACAATAAGTTATTATATATTTTTTACATGATGGGTTATTAAAACGGGGCAGTAAAGAGAGAGACCTTAACCGGTAAAGCTACAGGAAAATGGTCTCGGGAAACTATCTATAATTTTTAGAGAAATTTTCATCACCATTTTCAAAATAAATTACAGTTAGCTAGAAAAAGGGTATTTTACAAAAATTTATAAGTATAAACAGGATTGATAAGCTTCAACAAAAGTGTTTGTGTGAAATGCCCATTTTCTAGCCGTTTTTTTTTAAATATGTTATGTCAATGAATTTTTTTCAATGAATTATAGATGACCATTTTCTTGTTGCTACACTGGTTGAGGTATCTCTCCTTACTGCCCCCTTTCAATAATCCGCCCTGTATAATACATATATTATGAAGAAAACGCCCAGAAGACACATCTGCAGATCTTACAAATATTTAATTATCCCGAATCGGAATCGAACCCGCAATTCCCTGCGTTGCAGGCGGACCATCGCCCGCTGGGCCACAAAGATCGCCATTCTAAACAAACTTACAAATTTTACTTGCATACCTGCCTATTGATAATATTTATACCTATTTCCCTTACGCCTTGTTTGATGAATATAATCCTATCTTTCTTTTTACGGCTACCCTTTTTTTTCAGTCCTACGCCAAGAATGAAGGTTGGGAAGCTTTCAAGTCGTGCGTCAAGCAGGAAATGAAGAGTGCCGTGTAATAAAACAATCAATATGCCATAAGTTATTTATTAAATTATTGTTGAGATCTCTTAACACGTCTAGTTACCATTTGCCAGTGAGATATTTATTTCTAATGTATTAATTATGCTAAGCAAAGAACTAACTGTTACCTCATTTATCATGTTTAAATCCGTTATCCTATATTTAAGATCTTTAGTACTTACAATAGTTACAATTAATAATACTTCGAAACTTAATCATTACCCAAAATGTTTGTATATCCTTTTAAACTCAACTTTGGTTTAAATAATCATGGCTCTAATTGAGTTTTATCTTGAAGATTGATTAATTTTATAATGGTAAAAGAAATCTTAAATAGTAAGGTTATTCAAAGAATACGAATAATTAAGTAATTTCTTAACTTTATGTATTGTCTAACGTGTTTTGGTTCTGAGGTGCTACAGTTTCTGTTCATCTTTAATTTCAAGGAAAAACTGAGTCTCGTAAACAATTGTGTAAGAGGATACACAATTATGTTAAACAATGAAAATAGTGTCCTTAAATTACTTTATTTTAAAATGTGAAATATTATGTACTTAAATTACTTTTTTTACAATTGAACTAGTTGTTTGTGATATATTAACAATACTCGTGTTTTTGTGTACTAACTGTTTTTTACGGATGTTCTAAAAATATCAGCACATAATCATCAACACTGGTCGATCTTAATTTAATTCTGCTTGGGGACGATTCTGTTCTGACACGAGCTATATTATATTTAAAAATGTAATATATAACTTAGTACAAAATAATAGTGAAACATCTTTATTATTCCTAGTCATTTGTATAAGCTCTCCATAAGTAGGTACTTGTGTAGCGTCTTCGTGGGCTTCGTTGAACTTAACGTTAAATGTATGAAAACTGTCAAACCCCAATAAAAATGTAATATTTTGACGAATACTGGGCAATATCGCAAGTATGCGCATCACAGTCGCGCTAGGTTAAACTTTTTATCATAAGGGTCAGTAATCAGTGATTACGATTAGTAAAAATTATCCGTTAACAAGGTGATTGTTATCACTTCCGTTTACATGCTCATTTTACTAATCACTTAACACTTCCTCTGTTTATTTAATAAAGTGTAAATAAAATATAATGTTATAAAAACTTTCTTAAATTTATTGAGTAACTAAAATACTTCATCGTTAATAAACGCCAGAAAAATCAAATGTTGTTTCAATGTCAATGTATTATGGTGTCACCACCACCACACGGTCGTTGACCACTAAAACAACCTTTGAATCAATTGTAGCAGTTTTGGGAGTCTATCGACATAATTATTGATTTTAATAATGAATCTCTCAGACTTCCAAAACGACTGATAGGTAGTTTGTTTTTGCGTGGGTTAGTAAATGGCGGCAAGGGGGGGAAGCTGGAGTATGGTCGGAGTGGGTGCCTGTCAACAGATAATCAGGACAGGCATCCTCATCTCCTCCTCCTATAACGAGAAACAGAAAAAATATATTTAGCAATAAAGTAACAAAAAAAGAAGATAAAAAAAAATCGAAACCAGGGAATCGTTAGCAACTCCGAGTTTAAGTAGGAAGAGAAAAAAGCCGAGACTGGTTATTCAAAATCTAGGCAGCGTAATGTCACCTATTAACATACAGTCCACTCTAACCGGAAAGCTTCCGACTTTTCCAGCCCTGAAAAAATGCATAAATAGAAAGCATTATTGGCAGCTCCAGCAAATCCGCTTTCCCTTCCGACGCTGGAGATACCAGAGGAACTGAAAACTATAAGAGGTGAACTTTTTCTAAAATACGATTCAGGCACAACAGAACAAAGGTTCCTCATTTTTACTACTGACAAAAATGTTGAAGTGCTCAAAATGACAGTGACATTGGTTTGCTGACGGGACGTTTTAAGTCACACCACCTCTTTTCAGGCAAATGTACACGTTACATTGCCCTTTTGAAAACAAGGTGGGCACCACCTCGCACGGTCGTCTATACATATCAAATCCTTTGGGCTCAAGGTTAACCCTAGTAAAACCCAAGTGATTGTCATAGGTAACTCTAGGATGATCGCTCGTATCGGCTGTCTTGACTTGGCAAAAGTTATTTTTAATGGGGTTTCAATATAAATCAGCCACACTGTAAAAACTTGGGGTTGCTTGTGGACAGGCAGTTGTTATGGGGTCCTCAACTAGCAGAAGTATCCAGGAAGACTTTTGGTACAGGTGCTTCTCTAAAACGATTGCGTAACTTCCTTCCTACTTGCACCAAAATTGCGCTTGTACAATCCTTATTGCTTCCTCCTCTGCTTGCTGTCCATTCAAAGGTTGCCTGGAAGCTGCGGCGGCCTTATCGCTGTTAGCGATAAGGCCGCCGATTGTGCCACTAGATATAGTTAGTATTAAGTTTATGTTTAATTGTTTTTTGTATTTGTTGATAGTGCAATAAAGTTATAACCTATCTATCTATCTATCAATGTCTCACATGAGCAACGATCCATATATCGAGGTATTCGAAGTAATCAAAACCCTAAAAGAAAACCTTAAACCAAGGAGTATTATGACAGACTTTGAGAAGGCCTCGATAGTAGCCCTCATGATCAATGACGGATGCATCTCTTCGGGCTGCTTCTTTCATTTTACCCAGTATGTGTGGAGAAAAGTTCAAAGCGACAGAGCTGTACTCTACCCTACACTCCACCAATATGTAAATACCGGATTTTGCATTATACCTCTTCCAGCTATGCGCCAGCTGACAATTTTTTTATTATTTTCACGCGTCATAGATAGGAAAAAAAAAACCCCTAAAATCAATAGAGATGCCCATAAATATCATACTTTATTACTGCAATTCAAACAAAAGCGACACTTGTTGGCACAAAACGCCTGACCATGGGATATTTCCTAAATATGGAGATTAACTTAGCGCACACTAGGGGCCAATCGGGATGAACTTTTCTGTCCCCTCCCAATTTATTTTGTTTAAGACCGCCTTCTCGACGTGCTTTGGGGTGGAACTTCGGACGTGCTCCAAGGACAACAGCCTTAGGGAGACGAAAGGAAAAGGAGTCCAGACAGTCTGCGCTAGAGTTTGAGAATCGACGGAGGTTCTCAGAGATCTTAATCAGCCTTAGAATGAGTGTTGCGAAAACAATTAAGAAAAGTAGTATTACGATTAGAGTCAGTGTTTTGGCTAGAGCTTCTAAACCTCAGCTCCAGACGTCTTCCCCTTCTATCATCAGAAGTGGGATAAAGAACCCCTACCTATTTAAAAACAATTAAAATAAAAAAATAAAGTGTAAAACAGACAATTTATGGAATAAATGTAAGGTAGTGAAACAGACTGATCTTAAGTGTAAATAGACAGTAAACCAGGCGATTAGACAAATTAATTCATAAGTGAAAATAACTAAAGTGAAAATGAGTGAAAAAATAAAAAGGGACAAAGACGAAAAAATAATTCGGACCGACTTCCTACGAGTGCTGAGCCGGGACAGGACCGGGAACAACACCGTCACAGTTTGGTGGATCAACGAGTAAGGCAATTGCATTGCCAACTTTTGACCCGGATATAGGAGCAATAGAGGCTTCTGAATGGTGTGCGGATGTGCAAGCTATAGCTGAAAGAAACGGATGGGATGATATCGAGACCATCGCGAGATGTGTACCGTTTTTGGTGGGACGGGCTCAAGATCTGTACAAGGAATGGACCCCACTCTTAAGGAACTGGCCTTCGACTGTGACATGGGGGAGACGAGGCAGTTTAAACAAAAAAGTTTTTTAAAAGTTTCGAAAATAAAATTGAAATAAGCATAACAGGGATAGAAAAGTTGCCTTAACAATTCAGTCTAGCTAAATCTTTGAAAGAGGAAAAAATACACTCGTGTTACATCTTGTTACATCACTCGTACTTTACTCGTGTTACATCTTGTATTTTTCCTCTTCGCTGAATTGTAATCGCGTACAAGATCTTGTTACAATTCAGTAAAGAAGAGAGCGCAACATTTTATTGAAAATAATCCCCTTGGCAAGACCCATTGCGCTAAATAAATGGCAAATATACTTAGATTGTTAGGTACATATCCTCCACATCTCATATATTTTTTGCAACCCATTGATGGGGGACTTTAGCCCAATGAAGGCAAACTGGAGAAACCTCTAGTACAAATTTTAGGTTACCAAACCAGTAAACCAGACAAAAAACCAACTAAATATGACTTTTTGACAATGTTCTCAACAGGTCACATTGATAGTTAAGACATTTGCAAAAGCAGGAATGTATCCTATAAATTATGATTCCATTCCTGATCATGCAGTTACACCATCTTCCGTAACCAGCGAAGATGCCAACCTAACATCTTCTCCATCATAGAATTCCGCTGACGACGAGAACAATCCACCACAACCAGAAGGAGAAACACAACCAAGCTTTGCTAAAGCATTGACTTAACTTTGCATTGACTAATAGTTGCATTTCTAGAGCAAAGAAAAGGAACACACGCAAGAAGGGTCAAGCTAAAAAAGTGAAAAAAAGACAATGTTTATGCACCAAATCCACCTCGGTCACCTAATAAGACCTCTCCAGCCAAGCGAATACTGGGCAGTAGACTCTTATATCTGTGGAACTTGCAAAGGTACCTACTTTTCAACGAGATGTTCAACTTAAAAATGGCAGAGAATCATAGATTTAAATCGTTAGATGTGCCCTTGGGTGCGTTTACCCCGCCGTCCTTGTTGCCTACGCGAAGTGAGATAGCTCGCTCACTTGAAATCAGTGTGCATCTAAACAGAGAGTAAGCCGAACGTGTGACCTTTGCCAATTTTTATTGAAAACTGTCTCAAAATGCCATCGTGTGCATTTCGCAAGTGCAACAACAATTCTAAAAATACAAATAAAGCCAAAGGTGTAAAATTTCACTCGTAAGTATTGATATTTAATTAAATAACTAAATATTTTTCCTTCCACTGTCTAAAATAACAAATTTTAAAATGGCGAGCGACGAAAGAGATAGAAATGTTCGGAACTAATGTGGGAGAAAAAGAGATGACACTATTTTGTCGGTAGGTTCTCACAAAACAACCGAGAAACGTTCGGTCGGTAGGGTCAGCAGACTCAATGGACCATAAGGGGGCATCCGTTAATTACGAGAGGCGTTTGGGTGGGCAGTTCCTACTAAAGGTTCTAGGTTTCGTGTTGGCGCGTGATTCAATTTTGGAAAAGAAAATCATTAACCATTTGCGGCAAATTACTTTTTCGTTAGATTTATTCCTTAAGAACGCAGAAATATTACTACCTACCTACCACAAATAAATTTGAATCTCGCTTCAACGCGAACCGAACAATCTTAGTATTTTATTGTTAGATTTTTACCTGACTACCAACAAACTCCTCCGTTCGATGATTGTCCGTAGGTAGTCAGGTAAAAATCTAACAACGGTAATAACGGTAATGCGGTTGGCACCACAAACGACAGACAAATTTGAATCTCAGGCCAACATGAAACAAAAAATCTTTCATTAACATTACATTAAATTACGATTTGGAAAATCTGACGTGATATTAAGGGAGGGGGGGGGGGACTTGGGGGGTCTTGAAAAATCTCAAGACATCTCACCAAAGGGGAGGGGGGGGGGGGTCGAAAAATTGCCATAATGAACTCACGTAATTTATGGATGGATCTGATCGAAGATTAAGCTTTTACAGGTTAATTACTTTGAGAAACCTCACCTAGGCTTGCTTTTTCCCACACAAAATGTATACGAATTATGTTTTAAAACAGTCATTTTTGAAATTACACAAAAATCTAAAAGGCAATCACTATAAATAATGTAATGAAAATGAGTATAAAGTTTTTCAAACGAAAATATTGAAATTGTTCAATGAATCGAAGGTTTTTAATAATTTAAACGACCATTCTCCAGAGTAACTAGCAACTTGGAACCATAAAATTCTAATAATAAAGTCAGTCATTAAATACTACGCCGAAATACATAAAAATGTAAATATTAAAATAACAAATAGGCAAAGGTATAATAAACTGATTTTGTTTCAAGGAAAATAAAAAAAAATCTTTGTAAATCATTGTTTTATTATTACATACCGACCTTACCGCGTCTCTACGTTTGCAGTCTATACACCCGCCAAACTCGGTATAGAATGTTTGTAAATAATCCACCCATACATAACCTAAAATCCTGTTTTCGCGTCTTTTTATATGGAACTAGCTGCTGCCCCCGGCTTTGCACGCGCTTTTTAAGTAGCCTATGTATGTCCGTCCCCAGAATATGTACCTATGTATTTACATAACTTGTCGATTTGTGTTCATTTCTTTAATAAATTTTGCTTACAATTGTAAAAATTAAAATTAAATAGTTGAAATTGACGCCAAGCAAGTGAGTTTTAGTTCATTTGCGTCCTGATTTCTTTATAAACATTCTACATCGACTTTGGCTGGTGTATAGGTAACTATTTTGTAATCTGATGAATTTGCAGACCGTACAAAAGAGTGCAGTCTGTGTAAGACTGCACACTTTTCACGCATTGGCATATTTTCGATTTCAGGGCACAATAGAACCTTTATTTTACATAGAAAGTGTGTGCAATTTGATTGCACATTAAATGGTTATAATAATAATTAGGTTTATTGGCAATAAAACTTTTTTTAACTACTCATTAGGTAGTGTGCGTGCGTCGCACGCACGCAAATGATTTACGCACACATTTAGATATTTTCGATTTCAGGGCAGATAGGTCATTTATTTTTTCACAGAAGTTTGTGCAATGTAATTGCACAAACAATGTTAATAATAACAATTAGATTTAATGACAAAAACACTAAATTTGAACTACTCATTATAGTAGTGTGCGTGCGTAGGCATTGGTTAACGCACACATTTAAAGACAATGCCACAGTTTTTTGGTCCGAGGGCGCATCTAACGATTTAAATCTATGCAGAGAATGGATTGAATGCCAGTTCTGTAAATACGATTAAAATGTTTAAAATAATAATAATAATGCTGGACAATTCACACAGCATTACAAAGCTTTAAACCTTATTGTAATTTGTCACTAACCATTTGACAAGCTATTACTGTTGGGGACCAACAACCGAATAAAAGTTCGGATTGTGCCCTTTGCCCAGCAATATTCTCGAATTTGCAGGCATTGAGTTAAGTAAAATAGTCGGAAGTTTCTTATCTAAGGACATTCCCATAGAGCTGCCAGCTTCTCCATCCTTCCTTCTACGGAGGTGTAGTAGTCTATAGAGTAGGTAAGCATCACATACCACGAAGCACCTACACAAGAAAAATTGGATGAATTGGCTCAGGAGCTGGATGGAGCATAGCAGGTTTACATTGATGGAAGCAAATTTGACGATAAAGTCGGGGCAACGTTTATTGCAATCGACCTAACTGGCACACAAATCACTGAAAAAAACCTTATCTTCATGACTGCTGCTCAGTCTTTCAAGCTAAATTGAAAAAAAAAGCTAACCTACAGCATTCATCTTTTTAGATTGTCGATCTGGCTTAGACGAACTATCTAACCCCAATAGTAATAATCAGCTTGCCGCATTATATTATTTATATCCATTTTGCAAAACTCATAAACATAAATATTGGCTTTGTTTGGGTAAGAGGACACACCGGTATAGGAGGGAACGAATGGGCAGATCGCACAGCAAAGTCAGCTGCAAAGCTACATAAACGAGCAGATTATTCAAGCATCCCATTAAGTTACATAAAATATCACAACAAGACCCTCTCAATGGATAAAGCCTCCGAACTCTACAACAAGTCCACGCACACAAAAACTCTTTCCCTACCCTTACTGACCTCACACAGTTCTTGTCGACCATTGAACCCAATTTCGCATAAACGCAATTTCTCTCGAACCACGGTTACCATAAGGAGTACCTGCAGAGGTTTACGATAGCTGAAGATGATAAAATGTCCTTGTGACGGGTTAACAAATCTCGCATATTATCAGAGATTGCCCAAGATTCAAAGAATCTCGACACAACCATAGCCAAACTTCCTCAACGCTGAACGATCCCTTAAACCCCAAGGAAGCAGCGTTGAAGGAGGCAACTGCATTGTCCTTCATAGATCATATTAACTTTATATTCAGGAATCTTAAAACCTCCCGCCTGACAGGGGAATTATCTGGATAAAACAAAAATAATAATTATAATTAAGCACTTATTTACTAACTTGCTCTATGGTGCGGCTAGTAGGTACAGATTACAAGTGTGTGAACTGTATAAAACACAAGCATTTTAGCCTAAAGGCTTGTACGAACTGTACTGGTTGTTAATGTCGTATCGGCGGCTGGCTCAGGGGCGCCGAAGCTATCATGAACAACAGACCTCCATCTCCATGGAGAACAACCCACAAAGTAGAGATGTAGCAGCTTGCATGGCTGCACCACACTACAACATGAAATAGGAAGATTACGGCAGGCCCTAGTAGAGATGGAGGAGAAATATAACGCCCTAGCCAGAGAAAGCAGGAAGCAGATCGTCGAAGCTGATAGAAGATCCTATGGTATGATGCATAGGTATTAGGTACTGTGAACAGCCTTCGGTGAGAATGCCTCCCTCAGCACAACGGATTATTTCATTTACCTACGAATAAATTTGGTAATCAAAAGTACCATTATAATTTTGAAGCAGAACAAAGCCCACAACAAGGACAAGGATCAACAACCGACTAAGAGTTCGGATTGCGGTGAGAATGCCCGCAGGAAGAAGAAAACGGCACAATAGCACAATATTTTTCCGCATTCTCCCGAGTGAAAACGCATGACGGAGCGTGCACTAAAATTTCGGTGCTTTTTGAAAACATAGTAATGCACGGTATGTTGATTGTGTTTTTAGTCATTGTATGTGAGGAGACAAGACAACTGGTCTTCATTTCAAAATGTAGGGGAAGGACGCTCAAAGCGGGGTTCCCCGCCTAAAGCAGGAAGGCATTTTAATTTACGCGCCTTTAACGCTATGAAACACGTGAATGTTGCGTACAGGTGAACGACCCACGCCACATACCGACATTGTACGTAAATTTTGATAAGTAGGGTCAAGTGTTGAACAGTGGCGATAGCAGATACAGTGGCTCAGCAACAGTACGCGAGAACGAACAGAGACATTTACCTACCGTATTCCGAAAGCAAAGTACAGTTTTAAGGTAAGAAATCTAGAGTTCCATCTTCATTTGCGTACTACATTTTACTAAAGTTATCTTTCTACTGTGTTATAAACTCCAACAAGGTTGTTTTAGCGTGTAATTCACCCTTGAATAACGCATGCATTTTTTTCTACCAATTTATTTATTTAAATTGGCGATGCAATCCACAGTGGATCAGGTCCACATCGAACACACAATGGATCATGCATGAGCCACTGTGTACGTATGATGTTGTGTTAATATTTTAAACTGATGATGTGTTTGTTTTTGTTAATCTGTATTATTTATTTCAAAAATAGCTTGGAAGTTTGTTAGAGGTAGGTACCTATATAAGCAAAAGTTACGAAATTAATAAATATAAGAATATTTTGAAATTTTATGACATAGAAAGGTGTAGGTAGATACCTAGTAGGTAATCACCACTAGGTCACTGCAATTAGGTAGTAAGATTTTGAAGTGGTCATGGGTTTTTAAATAATAAGAACCAGCTGTTCCTCGCGGTTTCACTCGCGTTTAATTCTAATTTCACATTTCTGGGGGATTATTTCCGTAAAACTCCCATGGGAACTTGATCTTTTACCAGGACAAAACGTAGCCATGTTACTCTCCATCCTTACAACTAACTCTGGATTGGTTGCTTATTTAGGGCGTGAAGGAAGGACAAACAAACACACTTTCGCATTTATAACATTAGTTAGGGGTGTAGGACTGCTTGTAGATGCTTAGATGTGCGTTTATCTTTTCAGAATGCCTCGTCGTCAACAGCCCCGTTCTATCGGGAGCCACACGGAAGAAAACATGAAAGATGCATTAAAAAAAATAAAAAATGGCATGAGTGTTCGAAACACCGCGAAATTATGCAAAATACCTTTCACAACTTTGAGGCGCTACTACTTAAAATCAATAACTAGTGAAAATATCGAATCGATGCGCTTGGTCCCTAACTACGAAGTGAACAAGGTGTTTAATAATGAACAAGAATTAAGTCTGAAACAATACTATAAGCATTGTTCCGCATTGTTTTATGGCCTGACCGCAAAGGATAGTAGAAGAGTGGCCTACCAAATGGCGGACATGAACAAGTTGAAAATGCCTGACAGCTGGAAAAAAAACCATATGGCTGGAAAATAATGGTTTAGGAGTTTCAGGCGTAGGCACACTGATCTCAGCCTGCGGAAACCAGAGCCTTGCAGCCTTGCTCGAGCCACCGCTTTCAATAGAACCAATGTTGAAACATTTTACAAAAATTTGGAGAATTTATTGGCACGGAACCCGTTGTTTAAGGATGGAACTCGTATTTTTAACCTCGACGAAACATCAACAACCACTGCTCAAAAACCTCAACATGTCATTGCTCCAAAAGGACGCCAAAACGTAGGCAAAGTAACTAGTGGAGAGCGAGGAACACTCGTAACTACATGTTGCATCATAAGTGCAAGTGGATTAGCATTACCACTAGTAACGGTTTTTCCGCGCAAAAATTTTAAAAATTTCATGGTCCGAAACACACCTCCTGGCACTTTAGGTCTAGCTGCATCGAGTGGATGGATGAACACTGAAATTTTCCCGGAAGTCATGAAGCATTTCATTAAGTTCTCGCATTCAACACCTGAGAATCCAAGCATACTGATTTTGGACAACCATGAGTCCCATTTGTCGTTAGAGGCTTTAAGTTTAGCGAAAGATTCAGGTGTTCATGTGCTTACCCTACACCCACACACATCAGCAAAATTACAGCCTCTCGATGTCGGAATATATGGGCCTTTTAAGACCTATTATAACGCAGCGATCGACTCCTGGTTGTTGCGAAACCCGGGAAAACCCATATCCATTTATGACATTAGTGAAGTCGTCGGTACCGCGTTCTTGAAAGTTATGACACCAGTCAACATCATCAATGCTTTTAAGAAGTGCGGCATTTTCCCATTCGATCGCCACATATTCACTGATGACGACTTCATGCCTAGTTCAGTGACGGATCGTCCTTATACAGATAATCAAGTACAAGAGCCACTCAGGGACCCCAGGATGCCCGGCCCATCCTGTCCTAGTGAACAGAATCAGCCAATTGATGAAAATTATTCAACGTGCCAAGCAGATCCAATCGATTCTGATGAAACAGACTGCTCAGAGGAAGATATGAATATATTTGACCAAATAAATCCACTAGCCGATGCTGCTGCACCATTGGAAGAAAACTTGTGTATCTATGATCAATTATCACCTCTATTAATAGAATCCATAGAAAAATCGCCGTCAACCCTGCCAGACTCAGTCTCATTTGATCAGCATTCAGCGCCAGTATTACACCAGCAACCAGGATCCACAGCTGAGACCTCACAGTTATCAACAGTCCTGCATTCTCCACTCACAGCGCAACAGCCAACTGGAAGCAATGTCAGTCCACTTCATCATAAATGGAAATGTACGATTTCTGTCTCCATTTCAATTCAGAGATCCAATTAAGGCTGGACCCAGAAAACCGAATCGAAAACCTAGAAAATTAGGACGAAGCATGATTGCTACCGACACTCCAGAAAAAAATTAAATTGAACTGGCCAAAGCGTCTAAGAAAAAAAAGAATGCCAAAGAAAAGAAAATAGTTAAGAAGGTACTACAAATGACTCAGACGAAGAAAATGAAGAAATTCTTGTACAGTATCAAGAATCTGATGACGACAACGACTGGCCAGATGAAGACATGGAAATTGAAACGGTCGGTTTAACTGAAAATGATCTTAAATAGCCTTTGACCTCCAATGGAAGGTGAATTTGTGTTAGTCAAATTTGCAACCAAAAGGCAAAAAAAATATTATATTGGCAAAGTCTTAGAAGGCAGAAACGAGAACCTGGAATACTTCATCAGCTTTCTTAGGAAGAAAGCTCACAACAAATTTAATATGCCCACGGTTCCAGATCTATCAAATGTCAAAGAACATGACATTAGTTACATATTAAGCACCACACGACAACTCTACTATTAGTCTTACTACTACTTCTCAACGGACTTGCCTCAGTTGAATGTGCATTAAAGAGGAAATTGCATTGAAATATAAAAGCTGGCTGTATACCACGACATTTTTTTATTGATTTAATTTTTCACATTCATGTCAATAATTTGTGTTCTTTTTATATTGTTTGTTGGTTTATTTTGTTTTGTTTTTGAATAATGTTTTTTAAAATAATATTTTTTGTGAGTGTTGACTAATGTGGTCGATTGTGTTACCTGAAGTTTAGTTCTAATAAACGATTACCTACCTTGACATCGTAGAGGTCTATTTTGATTTGTTTTTGTAAAATGTTTTTTAGAATAATATTTTTTGTTAGTGTTGTCTAAAGTTGTCGATTGTGTTATCTTTAGTTTGAATGTTAGTTCTAATAAATGACTACCTACCTTGATCTCGTAGAGGTTTATTTTGTTTTGTTTTTGTAAAAAAAAATTTAGAATATCATTTTTTGTTAGTGTTGACTAAACTGGTCGATTGTGTTACCTTAAGTTTGACTGTTAGTTCTAATAAATGATTACCTACCTTGATCTCGTAGATTACACCTACGCATAGGCAAATAAACTGATTCTATGTTATGAAATTGTTTTATTCCTATTAATTTAGCCACTGTGTAATACCCCGATCCACTGTGTATTTAGGGCCTAACCACTGTGTCAACCCCATGGTCTACAGTGGCTCATATCTGATTTTTTTTTTTTTTTTCATTTCTTTCTTTTTTCCTATTTCATAAGTCAATAAAATAATAAAACACGATCAAACTAGTTGAACTAGACTATATCTATTCTTAATTTCAATGTCTTAGCTCTATCCAGAGCCGAGTTATGACTTTCGGAAAAAAAGTGATCCACTGTTGAACACTTGACCCTATAGTATAGTAAATGAATAATCAGAATAATCATACGTGTGTCGTGAATACGAACAAAGGTAAATAAAGTTGATAGTTAACTGGTTTTTTTTAATATCTCCCTTAGCGAACCTGCTTTGAGCGACCTTCCCCTAGCTACTGTTTTATATCTAACTGGTACCTAGATAGTGTTTTGGTTGCTTTTTCGACTTAATCCATCAGTCAGAGGTTCGCACGTGGTGATAAAAAAAAACGTCGCAAAGGGCAGTGTGACTTTGTCCGAATCATTTATAATAAAGTTTTATCAAACATAACTTATTTGTTGTAGATGGTGAACAAGTGGAAAACCTTCTGTGAAAAGTACTGCAAAAAAATGTCTACCGTGCAAAGACCTTCATTCGGGACGTGCCAAAAAGAAGCTAGAAAGACGTACTACTCCTAGTCCTAGTCTTTACCTACTCCCGAGCATGAAGTGGAGCTAACAGAATATGTCTTTAATATAGACGGTCTGTTTTATGAATTATCAAGAGTTTCTGCAGTTCGTCTCACCTTGAGCTCGCTCAATATGTAGAAATGAATGGTACCTATTACCCACCCATTTAAAAATGGTACTGCTGGAAGTGATTGGTACAAAGGCTTCGTCATGCGGCACCCTGATCTAACTCTTCGGAAACCAGAACCAACCTCGACAGCCCGAGCTCGGGCATAGGCCCCAAATTTACAGATTCTTTGATTTGTTTGAGTCCGAAATAGAGAAACGTGATATATATGCTACTCGTTTTGTATAACATGGACGAGACAGGAATTCAAACTTCTTCCAACAAACCATCTAGAGTATTGGTTCAGTAAATAGGTACCCAAAGTTGGAAAACGACAGGTTGGTTCCATCGCAAGTACTGAATGAAGAAGAACGACTGTAATCTGTTGCTGCAATGCAGCGGGGTCTTTCGTGCCCCCATTCCTGAACTTACGAATCACTAGAGGTGTATTTCGAACAAGCTATCGCTACATTTCTAAAGGACTATGCTGGGAGAATAATAAACCAAAACGATATTGCCAAACTATTTGCTGCAAGCGGATATATGGTAGTTTCGACAGCTTTATAAGCATTCCCTCTCTCTCCGATACACTATCACCCCACTTTAGTGATGTACCAAAAAACTTTAATATTGTTCATATAAACGCCCAGAGTATTCCAGCACATTTTTGGATCTGTTAGCTTCTTTCGACATCAATCATCATCATCATCAAACTGGGTTCACTCTCATACGAAACGACCGCATGGGTTTTCGTGGAGGTGGTGTGGTCATTTTTTTTGCACTCACATATAGCTTACTCTATTATCATCATATCTCCACAGCCTCCGCCTGCTAATGCCGGCAAACACCTCTTCGTTGAAATCTTGTCTTTCACATAGTTAACATCGTAGAAGCAATGCCAAAGACGAACCAGACGGTAGAATACGTCAAGTCGAAATTAATGCTTGATTAAAAAAAAAGAGATGAATGAAGAAAATATAGAGCAAACCTTTGCAAGCAGCAGCACCATTATTCAAAAATGTTATGAATGTATTAAGGGCGGACATTTCAAAAGGGATTGTCCGAAGCAAAAAATAATAATCGTGG
This sequence comes from Eupithecia exiguata, assembly GCA_947086465.1. Classification (NCBI taxonomy): domain Eukaryota; kingdom Metazoa; phylum Arthropoda; class Insecta; order Lepidoptera; family Geometridae; genus Eupithecia; species Eupithecia exiguata. The sequence continues at coordinate 6,911,572 of OX352246.1, forward strand.
AAGTTATCATAGATTTCATCGTTGTGGACGAGGTCACAGAAGTTAACAAGGCCCAAGTGTAAAGTAGAGACATCTGGTGTCGACTTTATGAACCTACACTGGTTTTGAATGACTGCCATTGTCATGTTGGTATCCATTTTGTATCGTAATTCGTGTGCCAATTAAAATAACATTTATTGCAATTATGAACGTATTTTCATGAACCCCAACCTTACACAAAGGCCACAGCCATCCTTTCGACAAGTTCTTTTCCGTTGGGGACCAACAACCGACTTTGAGTTTAATTTGCGGTGAGAATGCCTTCAGAAAGAAGAAAACGGCACGATGGGGTAAAGGTGTTTGCCCCATTCCCACAGTATCCCAACAATTGTCTAAATAATGTTATTCGATTGTTGATTTTGAATGAATACGACATGCACCATACCCACCATCCAAATAATTACTAACATAAGAAAGCACCCCGGCTTATTTCAGTGGCAGATAAGTTTGGTAATCAAAATTACCATTATAATTTTCAGCAGAACCAAATACACTTCATAATTGTGATTTGTCACTAACCATTGGGCAAGTAGAGTCCGGTGTGCGGTTCGAATGCCCTCAGGTAGTCGAAACGGCACGATGGGGTACATGTTTAAGCCGCATTCCCCCAGTAACACCAGTATTATCTAAAATATTTTATTCAATTGTTGATATTGGATGAATACGAGCCAATATGCCCACCGTCTAACTCTTTTTAATAACTAACAGATGAAAACGCAACGGCTTAATTTAGTTGCATATAAATTTGGTAATCAAAAATATCATTATAATTTTATTATCAGTAAGCAGTAAGTTATTTTCCGTTGGAGACCAACAACGGACTTTAGAGTTCGGACTGCGGTGAGAATACCCTCAGGAAGAAGAAAACGGCACGATGATGGGGTAAAGGTGTTTGCCGCATTCCCACAGTATCCCAACAATTGTCCAATTTTATTCAATTGTTGATATTGGATGAATAAAGCCAACATGCCCACACATTTAAATTACTAATAGAAGAAAGCACACCGGCTTAATTTGGTTGCACATAAATATAGTTATCAAAAATACCATTATACCTAATTGAAATGCTGAAAATTATAATGATATTTTTGATTACTATATTTGCAATCAAAAATACCATTATAATTTTCAGCAGAACAAAGCCCACAGCCTTTCATTTCAACAACCTTTCCACAAGTTCTTTTTCGTTGGGGACCAACAACCGACTTAAGAGTTTGGATTTTGGTGAGAATGCCTTCAGGAAGAAGAAAACGGCACGAGGGGTAAAGGTGTTTGCCGCATTCCCACAGTAGGTATCCCAACAATTGTCTAAATAATTTTATTCAATTGTTGATTTTGGATAAATACAACATGCACCATACCCACCATCCAATTAATTACTAAAATAAGAAAGCACCCCGGCTTATTTCGGTGGCAGATAAGTTTGGTAATCAAAATTACCATTATAATTTTCAGCGAACAAATACTTCATAATTGTTTTTTGTCACTAACCATTCGACAAGGTAAGTAGAGTCCGGTGTGCGGTTTGAATGGCCTCAGGTAGTAGAAACGGCACGATGGGGTACATGTGTAAGCCGCATTCCCCCAGTAACACAAGTATTTTCTAAAATATTTTATTCAATGTTGATGTGGATGAACACGAGCCAATATGCTCACCATCTTAACTCTCTTTAATAACCAACAGATGAAAACGCAACGGCTTAAATTTGGTTGTATATAAATTTGGTAATCAAAAATAGCATTATAATTATCAGTAGAACCAAGCCCATCCTTTCACCAACCTTTTGACAAGTTATTTTCCGTTGGGGACCAACGGACTTTGAGTTCGGACTGCGGTGAGAATACCCTCAGGAAGAAGAAAACGGCACGATGCTGGGGTAAAGGTGTTTGCCGCATTCCCACAGTATCCCAACAATTGTCCAATTTTATTCAATTGTTGATATTGGATGAATACGACAGCCAACATGCCCACACATTTAAATTACTAATAGAAGAAAGCACACCGGCATAATTTGGTTGCACATAAATATAGTCATCAAAAATACCATTATACTTAATTGAAATGCTGAAAATTATAAAAAATACCATTATAATTTTCAGCAGAACAAAGCCCACAGCCTTTCATTTCAACAACCTTTCGACAAGTTCTTTTTCGTTGGGGACCCACAACCGACTTAAGAGTTTGGATTTTGGTGAGAATGCCTTCAGGAAGAAGAAAACGGCACGAGGGGTAAAGGTGTTTGCCGCATTCCCACAGTAGGTATCCCAACAATTGTCTAAATAATTTGATTCAATTGTTGATTTTGGATAAATACGACATGCACCATACCCACCATCCAATTAATTACTCACATAAGAAAGCACCCCGGCTTATTTCGGTGGCAGATAAGTTTGGTAATCAAAATTACCATTATAATTTTCAGCGAACAAATACTTCATAATTGTTTTTTGTCACTAACCATTCGACAAGGTAAGTAGAGTCCGGTGTGCGGTTTGAATGGCCTCAGGTAGTAGAAACGGCACGATGTGGTACATGTTTAAACCGCATGCCCCCAGTAACAAGTATTTTCTAAAATATTTTATTCAATTGTTGATATTGGATGAATACGAGCCAATATGCCCACCGTCTAACTCTTTTTAATAAGTAACAGATGAAAACGCAACGGTTTAATTTAGTTGCATATAAATTTGGAAATCAAAAATACCATTATAATTATCAGTAGAACCAAGCCCATCCTTTCACCAACCTTTTGACAAGTTCTTTTTCGTTGGTGACCAACAACCGACTTAGAGTTTGGATTTCGGTGAGAATGCCTTCAGGAAGAAGAAAACGGCACGAGGGGTAAAGGTGTTTGCCGCATTCCCACAGTATCCCAACAATTGTCTAAATAATGTTATTCAATTGTTGATTTTGGATAAATACGACGACAGCCTCCATACCCCACCATCAACTATTTATAAAAACCTTTTTTTAATTACTAACAGAAGAAAGCACACCCGTTTATTTCAGTTGCACATAAATTTGATATTCAAAAAAACCATTAAAAATTTCAGCAGAACAAACCCTACTTCCTTAAAGTGATTTGTCACTTTTCGACAAGTTAATTAGATCATATGTTAGAAAATTGTTGTGATACTGGTTATACAGGATAAACATGAACTCCATCGTGCCGATTTCTACTACCTGAGGGCATTCGCACCACACTCCGGACGAGTGTGATGCGAATGCCTTCAGGTAGAAGAACGGCACGATAGGATACATGTACATGTTGTATTCCCCCAGTACCACACACAACCAGTTTCTAAAATATTTTATTCAATTGTTGATTTTGGATGAATACGACGACAGCCACTTTACCCTCCAACTCTTTTTAGTTAATTACTAACAGCAGAAAGAACACCGGCTTATTTCGGTTGCACATAAATTTGGTAATCAAAAATACAATTATACGAGGTCGAAGTGTGCAAATGCCTTCAGGTAGTAGAAAACGGCACGATGGGGTTCATGTTTATGCGGTATCACCCCAGCCAGCATCACAATTTTATAAAACATTTTTTTCAATTGTTGATATTGGATGAACACGTACGACCTCCACCGTCTCTCTCTTTTTAAATAATTCTAGGTAAATATTAACTTGGAGTATGGACACCAGAGCCAAGGTGACTTACTTTTCTTTTTTTTTACCGCTGGCTCCAGGTTCGTCTTGAAACATCTTAAAATTAAGGAATTACTGACCAACTGCACTGTACCTATGCTGCTTATTTGTAAAGCTTAACATAATGAAACGGTATTAATATTACTTTTTTAACTATCATGGTGTTTAATAATAACAATTAAGTCATTTACCCGTCATAAATCCCGTAGGTAAAAAGTAATGATCAGCACATATTTCTAATAAAATACCAAGGGACAAAAGTATTTTTTATTAATTAATTAAAATTAAAATACTGCTTGCTGCAAAAAAAAAAACAGAGTTCAATATTATTTTAACGCTACACTACCTATTTATGTACAAGGTTTCTCAAATTAAAAAATATACACATTTAATTCTTCAATCCCTTACAACACCTTACACCAATAATTTTAATACGATTGAACAACAGTTTTTTTTTACATTATTAATTAGTATCTTTATTGTGTAGTCACAATGAAGATATAATATTCGTAAGAAAAAGTTTTAGTTAATTCAACCGCAAACGGGAGACGAAATGCAGTAATAACCATCCCCCAGAGCAAGGGGATTTTTGTCTAGGGTGGAATAGACAAAAATGACATCGCATCGCCATACATTGCGTACATTATTGAAGTTGAAGGAAACACATATCACATATTTTACGCTTTCGATGACAAAGTGACGTAATTTTTCTCTATTCTACCCTAGACAACAATCTTCCTGCTAGGGGGCAGGTGTACAAAAAAGGTGGACCAAACCAATGCCACACTGTATGTTATATGGTATAACTTTGAACAGCGTATTTTTATCTATGGGTCCAACAATTTAGAACTTGTTAGAGCGCTCTCATACTACCGCGCGGTACCGTAGGTGCTGTGCTGCTAAAGTTTCGCAATGACGTTGTCCGTTGTACGAGATGCGGAACAGATGCGAAATTGTCGCGGACACGCTGCGGACCTCGGGTTGCGGCTCCGCAAATTCGATTCCGCGCGGTAATGTGAGACGGGTGTTAAATTTCTTAAACTCGAACACTGTAACATTACTGAGATTTCAGTTCTATCAAATTATTGTATTTTTTTAATTTGTTCAGTAAATATTTTACCGTAATTAGTGCGATACGAAACGTTTATTTATATACTTGTTATGGAACCTAAATAGTAGTTTATGCAACTGTGCATAATGGAGGGCATTACAACACGAGTGTGGGTTGAAGAAACGAGCCGAAGGCGAGTTTCTTAATAGCATCACACGAGTGTTGTAATGCCTAATTATGTACAGTTGCATACACTACTTTATCTACCCAAATATCATAAGGGCTCTATGATGGGTTCAGGAACCATAGAGAAATGACCAGCATTGTTACCAGTGTAATGCAATAAAAAATAAATTGAACACATACAGAAGCAAATTATTTATTATAGTAATGGTAGTTAACATTGACAGTTGTTCTGAGTCACTATCACTCATTTTCGACAGAAATAAAGAACTTATTCAACTTATCAGAAAATTTGTCTACTCGTAACAGGAAATAAAAAGCTAACGAACAAATGACAGCTCGAAATGGCGGCGTTTCGAATATCTGTATTTTTTTTTAAATCATCAACAAACGAACAAAGTCACTATTCTTGTGTCACTCGAGATCAAAATGTCGTGCGATTTATAGTTAGAATGTAGATACTAGTATAGCACACTCACTTGAATTTGACACCTATTCCAAATTTAAACTCTATAACCTACGGTTTTCAGTAGGTTATGAGTTCATTACAGTTCCGTTTATTTCTGTTGGTTGGTAATGCTGGTCATTGCCTATGGTTTTTGAACGCATTAGAGAGGGTTTATGATATTTGGGTAGATAAAATACTTTATTTACATGTCAACGAAAATAATGACGATGTAACATTCTAACAAAAAAAACAAGATGTATGAGTAAGGTCTTTTAAGTGGTGTTTCAGAATTCGTCTCCGGGCTTTATGTATTACGTATTTACAGGTTTAAATTTGTAATAAATATTTTGTTCGAATTCACCAAAACACACACCAACAAATGCAGTCTCTACGGTCAAGGGTTGCTATGAATAGTGTCAGGCGTAGTCTTGTCCGAACTCCGCGCAACTAGCTGGTGAGGTCAGAACCGGGATACCTGGATAAGTCTTGTGTCGGTGGCCAAGATCCACTTTGGATGGCTAAGCCTCAAGTGAGAATAGTCTTTGCTGATGCTTAACCAGAAAGAAGTAGTGGACCCAACGTTGTTTGTTGTTCAACAACCAGGCATATTGCTGTTTAAATGCATCAGTTCGCCGGCCTCCGTTGCTATCGTCAGCCGGTGTCGCAGGGCGAACGAAGCTACAACTCTTGCCACCTGTTAAAATGACATTTGAAATTTAGCTGAGTGAAACATCTGTGGAGCAGGGGGCGTAGGTCCGCCTGCGACGCAAGAGTTTGCGGTTCGATTCCCACCTTGGGACAAATAAGTGTAATGTTGGCACGACTCTTTCCAGCCTTTCAAGCGATACTAGATATGTTATTAATTAAGATAAAGTTTAAAATGCATCCTATCTGAATCTGCTCAGTAGTGTCCATGTTTTGGCACTCACGTAGATGTTTGATAGATAGACGATGAGAGGACTATTTTATTGGATGTTTTAACAAAAACGAAACACCGACTTCGTATTCCTATATATTTTCAGTTTCTTTATGTTTTGCTTTCGGGACCATCAGTAATCCTTAGGAAAAAAAAGTTTATATGGGCGGTTTTAGTTTCTTTTATATTACCAGGATCCAAAATCCAAATCAAAATCAATAATCATCTTAAATAGACGAAAAAACATACGTACGAAGAATATAAAACCTCTTTTCTTCAAAGTCGGTAAAAAATTAGACAGTCAACTAACCTCCCCGGGCATATCCTCGTGAACAGCATGACCGCAACGAGCCAGCACTTGCATCTGGAACTTGCCTGTAACAAAACATGCATTTAGGAATCTCGAATGGACACCTCATCAATCATACCGTTTGGAATAAATCCTGGAGCGAAAAGTGACAAATCAAACACATGATTTCAATAAATTATGAAAGCGTGTAGTCAAAGCGATGTGTGACCCCGAGATCATCAGCATTGCCATACCATGTAGCGGGGCAATGCAGCCAGCGTCTCGGAGTCCCATTGGTATTGGTATCAGTTGAGCTAGGTTTAGATTCTTTGCAACAGTTTGCAATTAGCTCAACTGCTTCAATTTTAATTACTAGTTCTAATTTGTTTCTATTCTTAAATTGTAACTGTCTGTATCATAACATACTTACAACATGTTGTAAGTATGTATATCAAAAGTTAAAAGGGGGTGATTCGGGATCCCCGGGGTGCATAATCACCGTTTGGCTTAGGACACATGTTATGTATTTTATCTGTATTTTATGAGTCAAATTAATCCGCGTTACCAGTTTAAGGCCAGTATTATGAAAGTTTGCACAGTTATAGATCTATGCTTGAGTGACGTTTAATCCATAGAAAAGCGTTACTCAAGCCTATGCTTGAGTACTATGGAAGCTTGTTCAGTCATCGATCTATATCGATGACTGAACAAGCTTTCATAGTACTGGTTTTAGTGTTCTGAGCAGTTGTGAGCGACCCGATGTTGGATGCTCAGCTGCTTACCCGGTAAATTAAAATACTTTTACTTTAATGAGCAAACAAAATATACGTACGAATGAACTAGGGCTCAATGCTGCATTGCTTCACTATGGCAATGGTATTGTCACAGAACGACACATTTTGGCATTAAACCTTAAAGCAGATTCTCTTTAGATCAGATGGACAGTTATCTCGAACGACAAAGGTATCGATGCATATTGGGATAGGAATTTCAATAGCTCTATTCACATTAGGGTGACCCGATAAAACTGTACCGCCAATCAATATGCATTCCGACACTTTTGTCGTTCCGGTAAAACTGTTAGTCCGACCTAATGTTAACCTGCTCTTGTATAAGTCTATAGGAGATAGATAAAACCTTTGTATCATTATAACTATATGGATAAAGCGATAGAGCCACCTATTGTCTATGGCTGGTACGCACGAGAGAAAATGTGTGAAGCAAGTTCTATGCAATCAAAATGGAATTAGTGAAATCATAAAACATCTTTTAATTGAAATATTACAGCTCTAAGGTAGAATGCCAAAATGTGTCGTTATGTACCATTATCATAGTTAAACAATTAGCATAGCAGAATAGGGTCCCTGGGCGAACGACTGCTGTGAATGAATTTTTTGCTGTGAAGGGCAGTAAAACGCGTCTATATAGAATTGGGAAGGCTTGCATTTATTTACCTTGCATCTGTCCAACAGTGAGCTCCCTGTCGAGTCCGTCGATAGAGGCGAGTAGCAGAAGTCTAGGCGCAGCGGCTGATAGGAATAAAGACGAAAGTCCTTTGAACCAGCCTGACCAGTGACGTTCCGTCTTCGACAGGTCTATCCGCCATTTGTATCTTGGAAAAGGAATTATAGGCTTTGTAAAAACTAGACTTACTTTTTATTGACTTTAACAATATTAGAAAACTCAAAAATTCAACTCAAAGTGCTCTATTTCCGTTAGACCTTACAGGACTCTTGGACACGTCACAAAAATTCAAATTACATAGTTAAACAAGGAAATAAAGTGATCACTTTGATTTATTGTTCACTTCAATCTTTTTAAGGTAAAATAAAAAAACGAACAACAAACCTTTTCTTAAACATGCGTGGAAATATTGTCATTACTTTTGGATATAGAACACGCGAAGTATCATATTTACGTAGACTGAAAAACCAAAATCACTTCCCGGCGCGTTCTTTGAATTTGGAACGAAGAGCGCGCCGGCAATGTTGTATGAAACGGTGTGCTGTTTGAATTTAGAACTCTTTCATCTATCGTACACATTGCGTTCTCGGCTGTATAGCCACAGATGCGTTTACCTTTTGGCACAAACTGTAAAATAAAAATAAAAATTGGCGGTAAAGCGGAGTTCGTTGTTATTTGGTTTATAAAATTAAATTTATTATGTAAAAGGCCCTTTTTTATTTCCTTACATTTTTTTAAAAAAAGCACTATACAGGGCGTCCCACGGACATGCCACATGGAGGGAAAGTACCTTGAATATTTTAGATGGAACATTTTACTGAAAGAAGACATTATTTGAATTTAAAAAACAATTTAAACTGCATTCATAGATATTTAAATAATTACATGGTTGAAACGGGAATCGAACCCGTTACACGAGAAAAATTATCATCCCGATCATATTTAACCTCAAAATCACTCTATGGCCGCGTTTTTTAGTACGCAATTTAGATGATTAATTCGTCGATTGGTCGATGTTCATCCTTCAATAAATATTGCTTACAACTATATTTGAAACTCGACGCGAAGCAAGTGAGTTTTAATTATATATTGTGGTTTGTTTATGTACCTTTTATATTATATTATATTTATTCTACTCGAGTTTAGCTAGTGTATAACTACGCTCATATTACAAAAATGTTTTGATTGTTTATGAGTTTGTTTGCGAGTTGAGGGTCTTATTAGAACCGGCATCAGCACTGACATCTCGCATGGGAGTGTATTGTGCATAATCAGGCCCTAACCAGCCCAGCTCCTTGAAGTACCGGAGCAGGACTTTTGGCGATTGACAGCTTCTTTTCAGCTTTTCTGTGGGTGTGGACGGGTTTGATGCCTCTATGACACTTTTCAGTCCCCTTTCCGTCTGGCCTCCTCTGTGGCCGTGCAGTGTACCACAACATGTTCCAGAGTCTCTTCTTCCTGGAAGCAGCCACGACACAGGCTGCTGTCTGTGGCTCCCGTCGTCGTGTCAATAACAAATAAGAAAATATAACTAAATGTCTTACTTCATGGTCCTGCAGTTGTCCCCAGCCGGTTTGAGGAATGTCTCCGGTTCCTCTTCCTCAGCGATGGAGTCTGCGACGGCGAGCGGCTCGGGATCCTCACACACGTAGTTCTCCACTTCGTTGGTAGCCAGCGCTCCTGACTCGCAGCTGGACATAATGAAAAACACCCGATAAATAATAAAATATCCATAGGTATAAGTCCCCCATAACAACGTTAAAGTCTTAGTGCTGTTTTGCAAGGTTTTGGATACGTCTTCGTGCATATTCTCCACTTCCTTATCCGAAGGATCAGGTACGCTACCCTGGTCGACACACTAGAGATTTCTTGGACGTTGTGACGCCTTTTTGACGAGGAAACCTACGCCACCCTGGGATGTTTTATCACCCTCGCGAAAGTATTGCGATTTGCTAGAACGTTACAATTTAAGGTAACGTTCTTACCAAAGTGCAATACAGATAATGCCGTTTTCTAGAGCATTTCCGTGTAATGTGTATGTAACGTTCTTTCAATTCTTCTACTAAATAAGTTCTATTAAGATTTGGCTGTAATATTTATTTATACCTTGCGTACATTTTCCCTCGGCCCGCGCACTTCACTCCCCGCCGTACCCCGTCACCCGCGCGTCTTTGCTCAATAAAATGTTACAGCAACAAAACTGTTTTTGAAATCAGGTTGTAACAAAACATTGAGCGTCATGTTCGAAGTGTGTTTAGAGTTAATTTAGAAACTGCGAATGCTCGATCTTCTATAAATGGTCTAGTCTCTAGGTACTCACCTTTAGAATGCCTTGGCGGTTGCGCCACAATATCCCAATTTCGAAAGAGTCGACTAAGGAAACCTACCCGAGGAACTACCGCGCAACATACAACACCGCCAACCCACACGCCCAGAGCGTGAGTATTATGGCATAACCCTTTAATGAAAAGACGCTTAACAGGGGTCGGGGTGGTCTATGTCCATCCGTCCGTGGACCAGTAAAGGCTGGTGATACGATGATGTATTCGAAATTCATTGAAAATGTGTCATTTAATAAATAAATAATGCTAGACAATTCACATAGTACTATTTCTCTAGCCCCAAGCTAAGCAAAGCTTGTGTTATGGGTACTAGATAACTGATATACTTAATACAACCAGAACACCCGGAACAAATATCTGCAGATCGTACAAACATTTGTACCGAGGCGTTAATCGAACCAGCAACCGCCTGCGTCGCAGGCGGACCTTCGCCTATAACGTCACAGAGGTCGATTAGGCTGTAGAATAGATTTGTGATGGTCAAGCGTTTAGCCACCATCTCGCGTATGAAGAAATATAATACATCATACCACTTACTTTAGAATCTGACTGGGCATTGACACCTTTGCAGAGTCCACATTCTTCACTTGTCCACTTCTGACACTGCAACAAAATAGATTTACAGGCAAAGAGAACCAAGAGAACCATGACCTCGGCGTTCGCGGCGTATTAGAATCGACTTCTTCAACTTAGCGCGTGGATGTCGTAAGTGCCGACGGCCTACGACTAAAATAAAGGAGAAAATGTATTTTTCTGTTTTGCATATCAATGTACCAAGGTTTCGAGTTATCACCTTTTGAAAAACAAATCAAAAGAATAGACAACATTTTATATTACAAGGTTTATTAAATATGATAGTCATTTGAAACTATGAATTGAATACCCATTTTGATAATCTCATAGAAAAAAACTAGTTAAATTTAAATAAGAAAAAAAAAAACATTTATTTTTCTCTCTTAAAGGTTAATGTGGTAGGTATACAAAATGTAGAATAGAATGTAGGTTTACAGGATCGAGATCTAATTCTGTGTCTTTTTGGAATTGCTAACATTCTCAAGTTCTTTCTTTTAAAAGATAGGCGTATGGCTTCAAATAAACATTTCACTTGAGATCCAAACATGACTTCGAACATGGGGGGGTTTTTGTGAAGATATTCGAAACATGGGCATTGAAAAAATATTTTATATTATGTATAAAAAATTTAACCACAGTAACGTAAATATGTAAAAACATAGTTTAATCAGTTGTAGTTTCTTTGAATATAAATAAATATATTCTGAAAATATCTACTTCTGTTGCTAAATCCATATTTATTTAAGAAAGGAAGTCATTTTTTTCAATATTTTTTAGGATTGTTCAGTAAAATTTATACAACTGAAGCATTTGTTCGCTTATGGCCAACTTAGCAAACCGTCCACTATTTTTCACGACTTAGTAATCGGTAAACTTCGCAATCAGTCAACTACTTGATCGGTCAACTTAGCAACTAGTCATCCTCGCAATAGGTCCTCTTAGCGTTCGGTCAAAAATAAAGATTGCAACATTTTCTTTTAAGTCGAACATCATTACCTCTTTCGTCATTTTACTATAGATACTGGCCACTTTAGATTAGATGTATACCTACTCAGTGCAGTTTAGCTGATTATGAGTAAATATGACACTTGTCAAGTTCCGCATTCCATCATTAATATAAACAAAGTTGATAATGTGATATTTTATCCTTGATCAAAATGAGTTTTATTTTTGAAAAAAATCAGCAAGGAAATGATATGTTATTAAGAAATGGCTACCGATACAATTTGCAAAAAACTAATAAAGGTGGGTCTACGCTGTGGAGATGCGGCGATCGCAGAAAGTGCCATGCTACAAACACGCTAAACCGTGACAAAGATAAAATATTACGAGATAATCTACACACGTGTTATAAAAACGAAACAAAAAACAAAGAAATCGTTTTAACAAATAAATGCAAACTCGACGTAACAGCCAATCTGGCACCTATACCTATGATTTTTGAGAAACATTTTGAAAGCAACATTTCTGTGTCATTTCACTCAAAAAAAGATTCGCTGTATAGGGCCAGAAAAAAATTTTTGGACGTACATAGGACCACATTCGAACGCTTGGAAGATATAGAGATACCTGGAGTACTAGCCGATGATTTTTTAGTTTGGGATGAAGGCATTGAAGATAGAATAATCATCTTCTGTTTGAAATCAACACTCAAATACTTAAAAGAATGCAAAAATCCGTTGGCAGCTTACGGAGACGGTACTTTCAAAAGAGTTCCGAAACCCTTTTATCAGTTGTTCACGTTGCACATTGATTTAAATATACAATCCAATGAATACACGGCGGTAGTTCCAGTAGTATTTGGTTTGCTCCCTGATAAGACCACAATGACATACGAAAGGTTTTTTCTTGCTTTGAAAAATTTGGGAATATTAATTCAAAAATATAAGTCGGACTTTGAGCTTGCCCAAATAAAAGCCGTTAGAAATGTATTTGAACTTGTAAAAGCGAGTGGTTGTTACTACCATTACTCGAAGGCTATATGGAAAAAATCGCGAGATATTGGCTTTGCGGATACTAGGAATGGTAGAATCATTACAAATTTGATTTCTAAATTACCGCTCCTACCAGCAGCATATATACCAGAAGCTTGGATGTCTATCGTCGAAATTGGATCAGAAGAAAATGGTTTTGATAATTTAAAGTACTACGTCGATAAGCAATGGATGTTGAAAATTACTCCACAGATTCTGTCTTGCAGTCATCAAAAAAACAGAACGAAAAACGCTCTGGAAGGGTGGCACCATCGTTTGAACGTTAGGATGCCGCCCAAACCAACATTATTTTTGTTTATTCAAAATCTGATGAAGGAAGCAAAATACCAAAGTCGAAAACTGTATGCGAAAAATGTCAATCAGTTATTGAGAAAAAGGAGGAAGTGTGATGTTGATTTTGATAGGGCATACAAAAAGTATTTGAAGATACTGTTACGAAATGAGGTAACTCCAATAAACTTTCTAAGGAAAATTAAGAAAAGCCACTAAGTTTAATTTGTTGTATTCTTTAAGAAAATACTGATTAGTTTGCTAAGTTGGCCATAAGCGAACAAATGAAATAAAATATTTTTGTTTTATCTACTCTGTTTTTTGTTGTTGTTTCAAACATAATTTAATATTAAAATACTTTTCCGAATTCATTACTCTCGAGTGTAGTTTGCCGGACACAAGGAATAAGGGACCGTTTGAGAAGTGGACCGATTGATACGCGGACCTTTTGAGAAATGGACCTATTGAGAAGTGGATGGTTTAAGAAGCGGCCCGATTGCAAAGTTGACTAAATACGAAATAGACCGATTGCTCATCTCCTACAGAAATTTTTAGTGGACGGTTTGCTAAGTTGGCCATAAGCGAACAAATGAACTGAAGGTGCAAGCGTACAACGCGTCAGCGGAACTGCGCGGCCGCGGCACTGCCCGTCAAATTAGAACAAATGACGAAAAAGGCCGCGCAGCTTATTTGGTGATTTTGATCTAATTTGACATAAAGTGCCGCGGCTGCGCAGTTCCGTTGTAGCGTAGTGCGTTTCCATCTTTAAAGGCAATTTCATCAGGTTTAAACTTCGATCAAAAATAAGGAGTTCGCGGCCTCCCCCGTAGATACCTAGAGCCTTACAAAAATGTCACTCAAAATTGGGTTGCCTGACAAGTTTTTTCCATACGGAACAAGAGATTGGTGGAGTCGAATTCATTTTATTTTATTTTGTAAGTAGGTAGGTACCTACCTGAGAATTATATACCTACCTACTCAGTTTATTTTCTATAAGGATTAATTAACAGAATTCAGGTAAAGATAACGAATCATTTATTGATGAAACTATAAATTGGTGTCTCAACAGTAGGTATTTATACAAAAGGGTCATTTCAGACATACAATAATTTAAACTTACAATACAATTTCAGGCAGGCACTCTAGATTAAAAAGAACTGGTTCCTGTCTGCGGCTTTGCACGAGTTTTTTTTACGGGAAAAAAATAAACGTTTTATAAATTCATACTTCTGGTAGGTAGGTAAGAACCTAGTCTTTCTTTTATTAGAGAGTCTACGCAAATGAAATTTTAGGGCGGGCCAACTAATTATTTTAAAAATCATCAACTAGTAATATTAAACTTATTTTTATGAAAAATATATTAATACATACTATAAATGAAAAAAAAATTTAGAAGAAATAGCCTCTCCATTTATCAATTTAGAACAAAATTAATATTTTAACATAGGCAAACCAAACAACAATATTTTATGCTGATTTCACAAGTATATGACTCACATCTCAATATACGGGTAAAAAGTATATATAAACTTACTGAAAATAAGAAATTCCATCCTTTTTCAGCACTTTGGACGAGTGATTCTTGCATTTTTTGTACCCATGCTTTTTGTCTGAACGCTAAAATGACACTAGTTGAAAAGCTTTCCTAACATGTCAAAATGTCTCTCTTTTGCTACTGAAGGTTGTGGCGTGCGCATTGTGAATCTAAGGGGGGCCGGCAAAGCCGGACATTTTTGATCGATGGGTTTAAAGTAATAGAACTTATAGCGTTGGACACAAAAATTCACAGATATCCTGATTTTTAGTCTCGGTAGGTACGTCGCCGACCCGTGCCAGGGACGTGTCGTTGAAGACACTACTACGTGGTTTGACAGATGCACATATCCAAGATGGCGAACCTCTACCGACTTCTTGTTTTGGGAAGGCATGGTCAGCATTGGACATAATGTGTGCTGATGAGAACAGAATCAGTGTTTCAGAATTTAAAGGACCATGCTTACCACCACTCTATGGCATGCTCTATGCTTCTAAAATGCGTCGGCCTGCCTCGCAGAAAACTCTGCATGCTTGCCAATGACTCCATCGCGGTACCTATAAATACAAAAAGGAACTTAGATAAATATATCTACCTACTACTAGGGTGTTCCCGGAATATCTGCAAACAACGTAGTGAGTAAAAATTAAGTCTTAAAATGATCACACGAATTTGTTGGAAAAAGTGGCTCGAAACTTTTCCTCACTGAAGTGTCGCCATTTGAAATTTTGCTTTCCACAAGTGGATATGCTCATGCTATTCTTAATTCGTCATATCTCTGTATTAGTTTCAATTAGTACTTAAGTTGAAGGACAGAAGCCGGTGGTGAATTGTGTCAGAGGCCAAGACCCACTTCGGGGTCGATGCAGCAAGATAGTAGTAGTAACTAGCTTTTGCATGCGTAATGCACTCTATGTTTTTCCAGGTGTAGGACACACATCACAGTATTTGAGTACATCTGTGAAACATAAAGTTTTAGCCTGATCCGTTCCATAGTTTTGGCATGAAGAACCATATCAAGACAGACAAACATCTGAGTGGTAACTTTGTTGTTACCTTCCACAACATCAATAACTGCGATGCCTTGCAGGCAATGCTCCAGGGATGGCAGATGGGCAGTGCGCACTGCAATGGCACCTCCCATGGAATGACCCACTAGGATCAGTGGTGGGATTTCACTGTTGTACAGCTTGTGTATCACTTGTTCCACATCTCTGTAAGTAATAAATAAGAATGAAAGTAGGTTCACACATGTCTATAATAAAATGGTAGTTTGTAGTGCTTACTTGACAAGTGTATCACATCCTAGATCATCGTCATCATTAGTTTTGGTTTCTCCATGGCCTCTAATGTCAACTGACACCACTTGGCAATGGATCATGTTTGTGATTTCTTGCTGGAAAAAAATATCTTATGATAAATGATGGAGTTTCCATGGTGATATTTGTCAGACTCATGGAGGAAGTTCAGTAAATTTGGCAATTTGTTCCTTTACATTTAGCTGGCATTTCAACTATTATAAATTTTATTATTAATGTAGTCGGAATTTATATAATAGCTGTGCAAAATGTAGGTTTTGGTACAAAAAAACAAAAAAAAAAACATTTGCCTATTGCCCTTTCCGTGCAAACTTGTTTGTTACTGGGGTTACAAACAAGTATGCACAGAAAATATCTCAAATATAATCTTCAGATGCACAGATTGCCTCCTTTCAAAACTTCATCAGACCATGACCACTCAGATGCCTGTGGTTGAATAACAGAACCAGAAGGCTGGATTTGATTTTAAGCTACCAAAGATAGCTTTGAAACTAAAGCTAAGTTTTTAAGTAAATTTTGAAGGCCATATTGACACATTTGATATAGATTGAGAAAAATACATAACATCATTTTGAACTCCAATCGGCCACATATATTTATATGGATGATTGTGGTTCAAAAGTAGTAAGTTATTTTGTCAAATTTCACAGAATAGATAGGCCGCCTTTGTTTCTAATGACAAATTAGTATACTGGACTATTTCAAACAGTCTATTAGTTCGACTATCTGAATAAATAAATCTATTTGAGATGTCTTACATACAGCAAACAAGGCCCAGCTGAGTCCAGAATATCCTCCACCATGTAACGTGACGATCCTAGGCCGGTCATGGTGATCAGGTTCAGGACTTAAATAGACCCTGAAGGTCCCACCATCTGTCTCCACGTCGACACTTTTCTCGAAATACTCCTTCCATGGCACTGGAGAGTAATCTTTGCGGCGGCTACCGCCGAACGGCGCTAATCTGGGAAACAATAGTAAGTATACGGTTTGTGTTGATTACGGGACGCAGTCGACTTAGAAAATATCTAGCTTTTACAATTTAATATCTAGTACCTACTAGAAAAATATGTTCGCAGTTCATATTTTCTATGGTGCTGTGAGCAGCATCCCATCCAGATGCTGGATGCAAATGCTAACAACAAAACTCACTTTGAAATGCCGGACGTTCTGGGAATCCGTGGAGGAAGCTTGGTCTTCATTATATTTTTTTGAAGGGCGGACATTGTAATTTTTTGTAACATAGAACACCATAAGACTGAGACATTCAGCAAACGCTATTTCTAGAATTAATAGATACCATGAGCATGATATTAAAATCTTGAAATGCGTAAACTCAAAAAATGACACTTGATGAACAACACGCGCGCGCTTCCGACATTTTATTCGTTTTCTGTTTTCATAAAAACCGTGGACGGAAGAAATCACCCACTAATGCAGGATCACAGAGATATAAAGGTAAGCAAACGCGCGCAGGATTTGACCTCTGAGTACTGAAACCAATGGAGGGGACAATGTTCCTGAAATAGCGGAATATACAAATAACAATGAATGAAACCGGCCAAGTGCGAGTCAACTCGTACGCGAAGATTATCTGACTTAACGGACTTAACCGAAGGGGATCTTTTTTTTCATTGTATCGAACGAACGCTTTTAGGGGATCTCCTTTTTCATAGTTTCAGATAGCCGAATATGCCTATCCATAGACAATTTCATCTGACAATCCGACAAAGAATCGGACGTGTGCGGCCGCCCTTAACTCACATAGCGAAATGTCAATGTCAATCAAGTGAGGACCTAAAAAAAGGTGCTTCCAGCTTAAACCAAGTCTTCCATAATGAGGGGTTTTCGTTTCGTATTAAAAAAAAAAAAGCTAGTTCTAAATATCTCGATAGATGGCAGTGTGTCAACTGGCGATTAGGGTATGTCTATGTCAAATGAAGGGAAAACAAACTTTTTCTGAGTGTTGCCATTTACGCATTTTTTTAATGCTAAAACTGGCAGATTTTGTGATCGGTTCACCTTCTAACATCAAACCGATGACGGGGACATAATTAAGTCCCGTCCCCGTCGGTTATGGTACGTAAAAATCGTAAAAAACGGGGACATAAGTCCCAATTAAAAATATTTTGGTTTTGAGCTTTATTTTGTTCAAATGAAGAACTCTTTTAATCAGATGTATTTTTGAATGACGATGACGAGAATGAGATGAGATGTATTATTACTGAATAACGAGTCACACAATCACAAAAAATCTCCGCCATCTTAGTACAACATGTCGTCCCAAACAGCTGCGCAAGGTCAGTAACCCGAGCCGGCGCGACGGCACTCGAGTTTCGTCTCAAGGCGTGAATGATTTGTTGTTTTTATAAAGTTTTGAAAAAAGAATCGAATAGATCTGTGAAGGTTATACCTAAAAATGTCGTGTTTACCTGTAAGTAGGTAAGTAACTTGCATATCAGAAAAGGACCTATTTCAGTTTTTAATACCTAAGTAAATGAAAAAATATGTAGGTAGGTATGTTGTTGGTAAACCTTTATTATATAAATAAATGAAGGCGTCACAAACACACTATACATTTTATACGTTATTTATGCCTAGTGATATTAGTTTTAAAGGTGATTACTGTTCCTATTTTCAGCTTGCAATATATCATTTTGCAGTTTTCCGGATATTTTACGAAACATCTTTTAGTCATATATTTCGGACAAAATTTAAGTTCGGTTTGGAGTTTTTAAATTTTGACTGTGGCAACACTACATTCGTTTCCTATTTTTGAGAAACCAAAATAAATTCAAGATTTTCTTCAAGTTTTTAGTGTTTTCCCGTCCTTCGTCAGTTCTGGAATCGAATGTTCTTTCTCTGGCTGCGCCGCCGCCGCGCCGCCGCCGGTTTTTGCTGTTGGTGAAGGTTTATTCTACCCGATAAAGTTATCTTGCTGTGTTCGAGTTATTGTTAATAACTGGTTGTGTTTGTGCTGATATGATAAAGAGCCTGACTCTGAGCCTATGAAAAACTGATGGTAATGAATGTGTACAAGCAGACGTACAAGAATTGGCTTAAAGGTGAATATTGGTAGCGTGTGTCAACAAAACAGCCGAGCTCTTGGGAATATCGCAAAGAAGTGGTTATAAAAGAACACAAATCTACAGGAAGAATTTCTTCGCCCAAAAAAAGGTCGCAAAACTAATTTTAACAAAGTATTGACAATTTCACGTATTCTGCTATATGAAGAATCGTCCATTCGTTTTTTCGCTGAAATGAATTATCTGCTCTAACAAAGGTAAGAATTGAGTTAAGTATCTACCTCATTTCAAAGAGAAGTCTACTTAGTTATTAGTGTCTTTATTTAAAAAAAGTAAAAGGATAAAAAGCAGCCTATGTGTTATTCCGGACTATAATCTATCGCTATGCCAAATTTCATACAGATCTATTCATATGAGTAGAGAGTAACGTACATCCATCCATCAATCCAAACCTTCACCATTATAATATTAGTGGGATAAAAAGTACTTTGTGTTTGCGCTGCGCAATGTGCAGTGGCTTACACCACTGCACATTAACATAATGTCAGGATTTGATTTAACGTTTTAGAGCTTCTCAAATTAGTGGTTAACCAAGCACACCTACTGCATCTGAAAAATGACTTGTATCACTCAGGCATTATAGCTTCCTGTGATCTGCATGTAAAATATTTGCTATTTTGTTGCAGGCCATACAGTAATAAAAACAAGGGTGGATACCGAGGTCAAGTCATCGAAATAAGCTTTCTTGGAACGCTTAACAACAGGCTTGAATACTCCAACGGGAAAAGGACAATAATTGATATTCAGCTGTAATTATAGGCAACGAAGAAATAAAAAACAAGAAATGTATTTGTTTATATTTATTTCTGATGTCAAATAAATAATGCCTTTGTAGGACTAAGGTATTAGTAATTTAGGCAGTGAAAACTAATACCTATAATGTACCTATGAATAAACCTTCTTTTAAAAGTACTTCTCTATTAAAAAAATGCACTTATTTGTTTGTTTTATTTACTCTCTGAAAGGCACAACCAAATGTTGCTTTGCTTTGTTGTTAGGTACAAGCATAGTGAAGGGTGGTGCGTGAGCCTAGTATTATTATGACTCTCAGAAAAGACCACCAGCAGCGCAGCGTGTAAAGCTCTGGACGCTTAACTAGCGTGTGAGATTGAGCCTTGTGAGATGAATGGAATTAGTAAAATAAATACCTATAGCTTTCTTCAAGAAAATTTCCTGCTCAAGCAAAGCCGAGGGCAAGAACGAATGATCCATAAAAATTCAAGGGTTTGCTTCACTGTCTTGTCACTTGAAAGTGACATTTCTTTGTTTATTTGCAGCATTTGAAAAATCAAGTTTGTTTGCCAGTGTTTTCATTGTTTAGACATAAACAATGAAAAAACTGGCACGATGGTTGTGACAGAGAAACATTCATTCTATCTGATTTCTTCTCATGCTACAAGCATATTTTTATCTCTCTCTGGTGTGAATGAGATGGGTATATGCTAGTGCATATACCCATCTCATTCACACCGGTAGAAGGTACTAGAGGTAGTCCTCTAGTACCTTGTTCTTTTAAGCGATCGACCGATTATCATTTTGACGTTTTCTTTCATGTGACATTAACATACCATAGTGCCTTGTTCCTCTAAGTAGGAACCCAGTTGAAGCCCTGCCATCTATCGAGATACATGGAACTAATTTTTTTCTTTTTAAAAATGTAAAACGAAAACCTCTCATTCAACCCATGATATGAGTATTGCACAGTGAAGTCAAGTAACATACGTCGCTTACTCTCAAGTCATTCACGAGCACGCCACAATGTTGTTCTTTTAATTACTATAAAAGTATCTGTTTTAGCGCTCTAGCTGGGATTATGCTAAAATCCGCGAGAATCAGGAGAGTACCGTTCTATTCCAAAATCAAGAACAATGTTTGGTTTGTGGACCAAGGCATCAATGGGAGAGGATTTCGAATACTGACCAACTGGATCACTGTATATTAACGATCTACCAAAAAGTACCATAATATATTAATAATACTTTATTTGCGGACGTTATATCTGTAATATGTTCTTGTAAAAATGACGTACACTTAAACAACTACACTATTATTTAGTTCTATTATTTGACTGTAATTTTCTTTGCTAATAAAAACTTTCGTATTTAACATTTACCTTTTTTTTGAATGGACTAATATGCTGTTGACCGCCGATGACCATAATAGTGTTACTATGCTTTGGCAACCACCTTATTAAAATACCTACATGACTTAAAATACATGAACTTAAAAAGTCTACTGACAAAGACAGAAACATGCACGTATTACGACTACCTAAGCCCATGCCTGGCTGAAGTACGACATAGTTCTATATGGAAATAGATAAGCTAAGGTATCAAGATCTCTCAATAATATTTTTTTTAGTTGTAATATCTATAAGAAGCAAAGAAAATTACAATCAAGTGTACAAATGAAAATAAACAACACCACAAAAATCGTAGACCTACGTTGGAAACACAAAAGAAAATGAAATGAAACAAAACTTTATGACTTGAGACGATAGTTACAATTTTATGATTTTTTGTATTTTATTGTAGCTACCAAGAACAATAATATTTATCAACTATCTCAAAGTAGAAAATCAAAAAGAATAAAACCACTTAGTAACAAACCAGTAGTAGCAATGGACTTCCGGGTAATATGTCGAATTTGCTTGGAAGCCAACAAACACTCCTCCGATCTCTTCAGCAGTTATTACCCTAAAAGAAACACATTATTCTCAGAAATGCTTGCAAGTTGCACAAAGCTGAAGGTAAAACATTGAACATTATTATACATTTTGGTACATATGTATGGGAAGCCTGTTTCAAAATCCCATGATTCCATTAAGTGGAAGTAAACCAATTAGAAGTCCAAGTCATGTCGATTATATGTTTTAACTCTTTTCAGCCTGTACCTGAAGATGGTCTCCCAAGACTTATTTGCAAAGAATGTACTAAACAACTAAAACGAACTTACACTTTTAATATGTTGTGCGAGGAAAGCAACAATACACTTATACAATACCTACAGGACTCGCTACAGATAACCATAAATGACGAGAAGATGGTCAACAATGAGAATATTATCATCAAAAGTGAAGATAGTTCTATAAAAGCTGAGGATAATTATGTTCTTGAGATGTTAAACCAGAATGTAGTGGAGGCTATGAAGACTGATATAAAACTTGGTAGGTCAATGTTGTTTTTGCCCATTGCCCTATAATACAACAAGATATTACTATAATCTATATTTTCTTGTTCTGACTATTGTAGTCTGGCTCTTTATGTTTTTCATTTATGATAATATTTTAATGATTTTGTTGAAAAGGGACCCTAGTTAATTCTCTGCATTAAAAGAAGGACAGATCTGGGTGCCTTGCCCTTGCCTTATGGGGTGATTCTGCACCTTAACCTGGAGAGAAGTTTTAAAATGCATTTATTGTAATGTTATACTATTGTCACTCAAATCCTGACGTCTCAGTAGTTGAAGGTAAGAGAGTGGGGGATGAAGTGAAGCATAGAGTTTAGTGCTACTCTGGCACAATTGGTAAATTTTCTCATACATTCACCTAGGGTTCCAAATTTTTTTCGACTACTGAATATTAGCAAAGAAACTGGTCAGAACCAACCTTCTCTCTATTTTATTTTGTCAGAGTTTTTATTTTTAAATTTGTATTATTCCAGAACAAAGCTACAGTGAGGCAAGTGATAACTTCTGGGATGCGGATGACAACAGCCTTCTGAGTGAAATTAAACTGAATGGTGTTACTGAAGGTGAGCATAAAACACTAATTCAACATCCCTGAATGCATTAAGATTGTTGATTAATAATTTATTAATTATCAAAGAAAATTACAAAGAATAGAAATAAATTATATCAAATATGCATTTACAACTTGAGCTAAGATCCAAATAATCAATACCAATTGGAAGCATTGTCAAGACACTTCCTACATTGCCCTGCTGTATGGTAATGCTTACATGCACCAGCTCAGGTCGCGTCGCTATAATGACACACTGTTAAATTTAAGGTAGGCTGTGTAGGTACTTACAAATAAAATAAAATAAAGTTAAAAACTAAAACCCGACTACGTAAAAGTTATAAACAAGCGTTCAAAGATGTTCCGAATAAATATTACCGATTGAATATTATCCATCGTTGCATTTTCATACTCGGTAGTCGGAGGCCTTTGTAGGTACATACAGAACTCCTAGCTTGGGGCCTCCGACTACCGAGTATGAAAATGCAACGATGGATAATATTCAATCGGTAATATTTATTCGGAACATCTTTGAACGCTTGTTTATAACTTTTACGTAGTCGGGTTTTAGTTTTTAACTTTATTTTATTTGCCTCTTTTTGGTTATGTAGTAGCTACCAACATGTGAAACTTTAGTACCATAAGTCCGCGGTTTCTGAGGCGTTTTTCCGGACTTAAAATTAGTCAATATCCTCTCCATAATCCTTGACTGCCTAGTTTGTTCAGCGGTAAATCCCGAGTTGGGCTAAAATTGTACCTAATTGATATTTCACTATCAAGATAAAACCACAGTAGCAGCTAGTAGTGATATAGGTACCCCCATGCCATCGGATTATGAGAGTGAGGGAATAGAGAGTGCACCTGTGTGGATAGTCTCCGATGAGACTGGCCCCGTGGCCGAAATTCGGCTAATAGGACATCATTATCTATCTCCTTGCTATATCCCCTTGTTATTTATTAGTATAGAGTATAATAAAAACTATTGTGATGGCATTCGAAATTAGAGGGGGGGGGGCTCCGCCCCCCCAACCCCCCGTCTTTCTGTCTTACAGGGACGACGCTCTTAAGTCTCCCGATTGCTAGTTCATCTGTGTAATGTGCAACTGTGTTGGCTAACATACTACCTGTTGTAAATATTCGTTTTAATGTTTTTAGAGGGGGGCTCCGCCCCCCCAACCCCCCGTCTTTCTGTCTTACAGGGACGACGCCCTCTTAAGTCTCCCGATTGCTAGTTGATCTGTGTAATGTGCAACTGTGTTTGCTAACATACTACCTGTTGTAAATATTCGTTTTAATTTTTTTAGAGGGGGGACTCCGCCCCCCCAACCCCCCGTCTTTCTGTCTTACAGGGACGACGCCCTCTTAAGTCTCCCGATTGCTAGTTGATCTGTGTAATGTGCAACTGTGTTCGCTATCAATCTTCCATATTATGTTTTCTATTTCAACCGCACACAATTTATTACATATTACATGCTATAGCTTAAGGAGGACGCGCAATAAAACGGCCACAACCCAAAACCCATCCACAAGATCACACACCGCATACTGGTAGCACTGGAAAAACTTTTAGTATATCAAAATCAAAGAGAAAGTTTCCAGTGATGCCGCAACGCAAACCGCGTTGCGGCATCACTGGAACCTTTATCACTGTTGTTCCAGACATTCTGATGACTCTTTCATCAATATGCCTCAAAGGATATGGAGTAAGGTTCAGGTGATGTCGTAACGATTCACCATCGCAGTTCGCTGATGTGTCCCACGAATGATTGTTTGTTCAGTCACAAATTATAGAATTTCAAATATTTTTATCCAGTTTCGGGTTCATATTAAATATCTGTTAAGATATAAAATTATCAGATTTTGTTTTCCTTCATCTCTTGTTTGAAATATTTACATTTACATTGACAAAATAGAATGACGTATCGGTCATATTTGATAGGCATAGGCATGATGAAAATAGGTCGTAGGTATTGTAATATTTCTCTATGGGGCCTGCGGCCTGCGGCTACGTGAACTTTATTACGCATTTTGTAGGCTTATTCGGGGGCGGAGCCCCAAATCCTATAGCCTATAACCATCGGGGTATTGAGACGAATCAGTCGATACATAATTTGTTGAAATCGAACCAGTAGTTTCAGCGCTACGTGGGAACAAAGAAATTGGCCACATACATACAAACATACAAACATACAAACATACAAACATACAAATATACAAACATACAAACATACAAACATAGGGTGCTAACCTCATAACCCTCCCCTGTCGGTAGTCGGGTAATTATTCAATAGTGTTGACCAGCTAAAGCATTTTTACTGTTTCCAGAAAGAGATTTGGTGCCCATAGAACAAGAGCCCTTGAAAAAGAAAAGAGGTAGAAAGAAAAAAAGTTAGTATCTTTTATTAATTGCTCGTAATAATTAGTTATGTAAAAAAACTTGTAACTTGTAATAATACGCGAAACTAAAGTTTCGCGAATTATTATCATATTAACGGTTAGGTATATACCGGTCATTTATCACGTAAGTAAAATAAGAACCACCTGCAATAAATACTCGTTATTAAATTAGATAGGTAACTCAACTCACTAACAAATCTTTATTGTCCTCCTGAGGAGCAGACACCTCCCCCCTCCTCCCTATTCTCCTTCCAATCCTTATCAAATATTCTACCACTCACTCAATATTAGTGTAAACTAGCGTCTGCTTCCAGCTTCATATATTATATACTAGCAGCGCCTCGCGGTTTCACCCGCGTAGTTCCCGTTCCCGTGGGAATTCCGGAATAAAAAGTAGCCTATGTCCTATTCCAGCCTATAATCTATCTCTGTGCCAAATTTCATCCAGATCCGTTCTGCCGTGATTGAGTAACAAACATCCATCCATCTATCTATCCATCCATCCATCTAAACTTTCACGTTTATAATATTAGTGAGATTATTGTAAGGGGAAGCACTCACTACCAAACCACAAGTAATTTTCAAAATAACATTGGTATGTTATTAATGTTACCAATTTTATTTAGAAAATTGCATTAAAAGTACACACAGTATCAAAGTACACTTATGTAGGCATAAGTGTCATGTACTTTTTAATGCAATAAAGATTTTTTTATAAATTTTTAATTGATAATGACGTCCTCTGTGGTGTAGCGGGCGAAGATCCGCTTGCGACGCAATTTGCGGATTCGATCCGCCTTAGGACAAAATTTTGTACGATCTACAGATATTTATTCCGGATGCCGCAAGAGTTTCGCAATGACGTTGTCCGTTGTAGGAGATGCGGAACAGATGCGAAACTGCCGCGGACACGCTGCGGACCTCGAGTTGCGGCTCCGCAAATTTGATTCCGCATAATGTACGACGTGGCGGTAATGTGGGACGGGCGTAAAACTATATAGTACTGTAACTGTATAGTACGTAGTTAGATAATATGAACTCGTCTCATCGTTTTGATGAAATGTTCCTTTCATCAAAACGTTGGTGGTCTTCGAACACAACCAAGGTTCATAGTTTATCCGCTTTCATAATGAACTACTGGTTTCTTGTTCCCCAGTCCTGTACGAGGGCGAAGTCCCCGCCGCGCTGGGCAGCAGGAGTCCGCACCAGTGTGATGTCTGCGGCAAGGTGCTCAGTACCAAAAGTAATCTGGAGGCTCACAAAGTGTGTCACACGGACCTACGCCCCTTCTCCTGTACTGACTGTCCCGCTACATTCAGGTATGTTACAATAGGCATGATGTCTGATTCTGAGAAACTACTGCACTGCGAGATGTTTTTAGGCCCGTATTATGAAAGCTTCCCCAAGCATTACTTAAGCAGTCATTACGTGATCTCTACTCAAGCTTACAAAGCTTACTCAAGTAATGCTTGGTAACCGTTCAATAATATGTCTAAGCAGTTACTCGAAGGCGTGGACGGAGGAAATCCGCTCTTGACGGCTACTTGAGTGAGTGTAGATTTTGACATGAGCTCCCAAGCATTGTTTGAAAATTAGTATTCACTCAAAACTAGACATAAGCATCACTCAAGCAGAGCTCGATGACTGAGCATGCTTTCATAATACGGACCTTAGACATCTACTGAACACAAAACGGATTTTGAATAAAAATTGAGCTTTTTAAAATGCAATTTCAATTTAAACGCTACAATACTAGTGGCGCTTGTCTATGACGTCACCGAAATAGAAATACAGAAATAGGTATAATTTATTGGTAAGTAAAATCATCATAAAAATTGTTGATTATTACAAATTGTATTATTCAATTCAAATCGAAAAAACATTAGGTAACATTAATGAAAGACAAATGAAATAAATTAAAAAGTATTAATATTAATTAATAATAAAATAGAAATGAGCTTTTTTTTGTTGCGGATTTTAACTTTCGTATGCGTTCTATTACCTAAAGAATAAAAATAGAGGAAAGTAATTTGCCGCAAAAAGTAATATCAAAATAAATCGTAAACAATTTTTAGTTTAATGAAAGTGTTAAAAATGACAAATTTATTATTATTATCATCAACTATCTTCCGGCCGCGGCTTGCACGCGTTTTTCGGAATAAAAAGTAGCCTATGTGTCAATCCAGGCCTGGGCCTGGAGAACAGAGATCTGGATCTCTGTTTGGAAAATTTCAGCCCAATCCATTTAGTAGTTATGGCTTTATCTTCTGCTAAACATCTAAACAACGGCGAAACGGAACTAAATTTTGCCTTTATAACATAAAATGTCAAATGCGAGTTGCACTCGCGCACCAAGGGTTCCGTACAAACTTGTACTCGTAAGTAACCAAACATTTTTTTGTGAATTAACATAAATTTACGGTTTTTAGATTTTTTTCCTTTATACTTGTGCTATAAGACCTTGATTCTTGCAAAATTTCATGATTCTAGGCTAGGGCAACAGGAAGTACTCCATAGGTTTTGTGATCATGTGATTCACCCGGAAAATATGGGCATAAACGGCTTTACTTAACTTTTGATGCAAGAAGTTACGAAACTGAGTATTTGATGTGAAAATCAACTCGATACCTTCACGCGTTTTTGAAAAGAGGGTTTACAGACGGACAACAAAGTGATCCTATAAGAGTTCCTTTTTTCCTTTTGGGGTACGGAACCCTAATAAATTGGATATCTGGATATATTGGATATGCAGTGCAGGCTGTAAAATATTTACGTACTTACATGTGTATAATTTCTTTTTACATATTACTTTACTCTTTGATTTGTGTGAACCGACTATGCTTTAAATTTTGTGACAGAAAAAAAAAATATTTCCACCTATTTTTAAAGGCTTCATTTATTAAATTTATTTCAACGGAAATAATACAGGGTGCCTTTCTTGTTACAGAGGTCACAGTGCACTTTTCCAACACAAAAGGATCCATAGCGGAGAGACCCCGTACCACTGCGAATACTGTCCGAAACGGTTCAGCCGGCGGACAGGGCTCGTCAACCATATTCGGATGCATGAAGGTATACCGCATCAGCATGCCTCCTCTACGAGGCGGTTTTGCCGTAATCACCATTGGCAGGTGGAATGGTGATCGCAGAAGTGGTGTTAAAAACTCACAGAAAGAAGTTACATAACAACTGTTCTCCCTTTGGTAGGGGATACCTACCAGAGGAGGTCGACTCTCATGGAATCCACCGGCTAAGTTGGAGAGTAGATTTTTACACCGCGACCGCCACAGCACAGCACCCAGCACAGTGGGGAGTCTTATTGACTATAGTAACGAGACGAGCGTGATCGGGACGTCTCATATTTGTATGGGATTTTCGTAGTGCCTTGTCCACACGATAGAGGCGAGGTACCAGAATCTATGGAAAAATCCAGTCGCTTCTAAACCCAAGTTATTTTCGGAATCGCTTATATTTGTACCAAAGCCTATAAGTATAGGATACCTACTTCCCTTTTACCTAGAATCATGATATTTGGCTATAAACAAGGTCTTATGATTAAATAAATAAACTAAATACGGAACCCTCGGTGCCCAAGTCTGACTCTCACTTGACGTTTTATTTATAATACATAGAAAACATCCGAAAAACACAATTTCTTAACTTCATCGTACAAACATTTATTTTGTCCCAATGCGAGAATCGAACCCGCAACCTTCTGCGTCGCAGGCGGTCCATCGCCGCTATGCGCCACAGAGGTCGTCAAATATCTTTGCCCTTTATTATTTGTATCATTCTTTATATTAACATGCTAAAAATACCATCATCATGTTCCAGGAGATAAAAAATACAGCTGTGACATTTGCTCGAAAAGATTCGTGCAAAGCGCGCAGCTCTCCACGCACATGAAGCGGCACAAAGGGGACAAGTCTTACCTGTGCCACGATTGTGGGAAAGGTACGTAAAAATATTAAAACTCTGGAAGCATAACGTAGAAAAGCTCTCGTGAGTTCGCGCTTTGAACAAATGAGAACATGTATCGTTTCTCCTCAAAACCCGGGATATTACACTCCTAGCCAAATCTTCGACCACTTCCGATGCTGTGGACGCATAAGATAAAGCAGTTGCTAAGATTTCAAATTGTTGGTTTTCCTATCAGATTAGAATAGAATCCAGCAGTGGAATCTAATGCAACCGGGCTATGGATCAGAGTGGAATAGAATCAAGCAGTGAAAACAAATCCACGCAAGCTATGGATTAGATTGGAACACAATGTCGAATCTAATCCATTAATAGATTAGCTCAGTGGATCAGAGTGGTTTTAAACTGTAAGCGTACTTTCATCTTTCTGGGTCCAAATTCTCGCTTCATTTGAATATTGTAGAAAGATATGCCCTCTATTTCGTTGCAGAAAGACATATGTGTGAATGTCACAAATTAGATTTTAGCTTGTAGAGGTACAAGCTAAAATGAACTTTTTTGCGTTGAAGCTATAGAATCTAAAATTATATTTTCTCGGCCCAGAAAACCTAATGTATTTTGAGTGGAATACCGCTACAAAGTCCCCCGCAGCGTCTGTCTATCTATCTGAACTCAAAGAAGCCGTGGGCAGAAGCTACCTAGTAGCTAATAAACTGACGTTAATTACAGGATTCCCGATAAAGGCGGAGCTACGCGTGCACCAAAGGGTTCACAATGGAGAGAAGCCTTACTCCTGTCACCTGTGCACCAAAACCTTTGCCACCTGCGGGAACCTCAACACACACATACGGATACACAAGCAGGAGATTAGGTAGGTACCTACCTATAGTCAACCAGAGCGTTCACAACTTGCAAGCCTCCCCTCGACGTACACGTAAGTACCTAACCTTTTGTTAGTGCCTTTTCATACGTCCTGGTTCCCGGTTAACCGGTGCCGCGTACCCGGCGGCGAAGTCTATACAAATTTTATACTTAGATATTTTGAGAGGCGATCCTAGCGTGTTTGCTAGTCAAACTAGGATTAGAACTCAGCACTCACGGGATTTCCGTGGTTAAAAACTCGAATTACATAAAACTATTTTTTTCTTTGGTTAGATAGAAAACAAAACAGTGCAATGCACTGTTTTGCACATAATTTGGTCGAGATCATGGGAACCCTGCGGTCTATTGAAATGACTTATGTTTTGATTCGTAGGTTATTTAATTCTAATAACTTGGTTCCTTCACATAGTTTTTTCATATCTACGACGTAGGGCGTCGTGATAGACGGAGAAGGAACAGCGCGATAAACTAAATACCTTCAATAGAGATTTACCATTATGATTATAATGATATACAAATACAAATAATACAAATACAAATAAATTTATTTACCAAATATACAAACTTACATAAGGATTTCTGGTGAGACCCAAACTAAGCACTAGGCTTGTATCTTGGGTGTCAAGAGAGATATAAAATGAACATTTACGGTACTTTGTTCACAGATACAATTGCAAAGAATGTCATCGCGGATTCGTTTCCAGCTCATCATTCAACGTCCACATGAAGCGGCATAAAGGACAGCGCGACCACCACTGCGAATGTGGCAAGACCTTCTACACGACATCAGCACTCAAGCAACATACTGTAGTGCACACGGGCGAGAAAAAGCACCAATGCAAAATCTGTGACCGCAAGTTCACACAAACCAGTCACCTCAATAGACATTTTAAAAGAGACCACGCTAAGCCCAACACGCCTAAACCTTCCTTAGATCAATATAGGATGTTGTTACAATCCGAGAAGGATCAAACCCATGTAGAGACGGCTGTAGACGCTGACAATAAACAGCTTGTCTGTGAGAAAATAGAAAACCTTACTGAGAACACTTCTGAGGATGTCGATGTCGATGAGGATAAGCTTCTAAGGCAAGCGAAAGTCAAAGGAGAAGAAAAATCCTACAAGTTTATTTGGGTCATAAATACAACAATTTTTTTAAAAAAAGACGAAGCATCTCCTGTTATCGAAATAAACGCTGTAAAAGATTTACAGAAAATAGTGTAATAGATAGACAGCTAGACGCAACCGCTGCGCCGAGCGGTGTGCAACTGTGCACGTATTTTTTGTTTGCATGATTTGTGATAATAATTGCTTATGGAATGAAGTAGGTAATGAGAGAATATTGGAATTCATATAAAATTATGAATTTGAACCAGTTTTCTGGAACCCCAAGAGTCAAATCACATGAAAAATATTTTGATTTACGACGCAAGGGTTTTAATTAAAGCAAATTTAGGCTGGCATGTTATGGTAGAAGAACTAAAAGTAAAAATGAAATCGTAAATATTTATTTTGTTCAAATAATATAGATGCAGTAAATAATTATTTGCCAACCGCCTATACCATTGTTTCCGTAAAATGAATTCGCGACAACGCGGACGTTCTAGCTAGATTATCGCGACCCACGTTACGAAGTTTTTTTCCAATGTGTCCTAACACTTCGCCGTAGATCGAACATGAAGTTTTATTGCGACAACGCGAAGACGAATCTTCGCCTTGAAGTGTGGCCGTAGCATCACACGTTCATCAATTAGTATTTGGCTGCCAGATCTAAATTTGTGGACTGGTTCAGTCAGGTAAATCTTTTGCCCACCCTATCTATACTTTATAAGTTTAATTTATTGTATTAATTTATTTATAGAGAATTGTGTCACCCATTTATAATATAAACTGACTTTATTTACGACTTGCAGATCATTATTAAGTAGGAAATATAAATATTTGACGTTTAAAATGTACCAGAGTTTTTAATATAATTCATAAAAAAACATGTCTTTTACTAAGAAATTATTTTATTTTGCTAACATCTTATCCTAAGCTCAGTTAGTTTACAACTAAGCAACCAACCATGGTAGGTGTTTTAGTTAATTCCTAGTACATACATTTTTTCTGTGGTAGTAATAAAAAAGTGACAATAAAAATTAAATGGTAACAAAAACATAAGAAACAAAAATATAATTTCTTTTAATTGAAAAAAACTAATATCTGCTAATATTTACATTTTACTAAATAGTTTCGTTTAAATAAACATTCTCTCTACTTACTACAAAGTCCTGTGCATTAAAATAAAGAGATTTTTAATAATCTT
The DNA here is from genome assembly GCA_947086465.1 of Eupithecia exiguata. Taxonomy (NCBI): domain Eukaryota; kingdom Metazoa; phylum Arthropoda; class Insecta; order Lepidoptera; family Geometridae; genus Eupithecia; species Eupithecia exiguata. The sequence continues at coordinate 6,943,980 of OX352246.1, forward strand.
GCCTCCCTTTCACCATTAATACTTAATTTCAATTCTTTTCACATTTCATACGTCGAAATCTTACTAATAAACTTACTAATTAAATAACCATTTCTAATCCTGAAGTTGGAAAGATGCACACAAAAAATATACCAGAACGACTTACATGACGCAGTTGGGTGTCAATTGGCTGAGATGCAATAGGTGCGGTTACAACTCTTAAGACATAAATCAATTCATGGCATACTATTTTGTACTGTATGAAAGAACTCAATTTTTTGGATTCTAGAGATGTTGTCTTGAAACTTTCAAAGGGACTGTTACAGAATGGTGCCTCGGCAAAAAGTTGAATTTAATCAGAACCCTCCTTTTTCAGAAAAAAATATGAATAATAAATAGATCTATGAATTATTTAAATATCTATCTTGGGCCGGTACTGCAGTCGAAGCGGCGGGTCGCGGAACCTCCAGCGCGTGACGTACACGAACTTTAGCGTGTGATCCTTTCCTAGCAGCTCGTCGTTGCATAGGATGTCAATCTAAAATAAAGAGATCATGTTACGACTTAAGTAAGAGATCAGGAATTTAAAACAATTTCACCAGAAGGTTCAATTAAAATTTAGATCATTATAAAAGACTATTCTCTGCCCGCGGCTTCGCACGCGTTTTCCGGGTTAAAAAGTTGCCTATGTCTGTTCCTGGGGTACCATCTACCTCCCTGCCAAATTTCAATGATCCGTTCAGGCGTGAAAAACAAACAGACGGATAGACTGAGTTACTTTTGAATTTATGATATCAGTATGGATTATTGCGATTGTGAATAAATACATCCTGCGCACATGGCTAGTCTTATTGAGACCTTCGCGTCGTAGCCGAAGTTCGGCTAGAAGGACATTATTATAATAAAGATAAAAATCATAAATTAGAACATGGAACACCCATTTTCAGAATCAAAACTTTGTCTTTAATTTTTTGTTTTAAATAAGTTATATTAGATAACTCCATAAATACGGAATTACAAGGTGTTGTGTTACTCACTTCTCTATACTTCTCCATTCCATTGAGCACTTTCTTAGCTACAAACTTCTTGAGATGTGTGATGGTGGCCTGCGCGGAACACCGGATGAAACTGCGCTTCAGTGTTCTCAGGGACGTTGATATGCACTCCAGGCATACATTCACCTAAATAACAGAAGGAAAGATAATTGGTTAACGAATTTAAAAAAGAACTAGCTACTGTCCAAGGTCACATGGTCAAGATAACCATCAAGTGAAAACATGGGTGGTGCGGCTACCTTATTTATGAAATAATCTTTAGAAACAGACCAGAAGCGCGAGCACCATATAGGTACATACCAGGGAATACTGCCTACAATAAGAATCGGTTTTGTCAAAACAGACTATTCTTACAGATTTTTGTCTACACCAGACAAAATCGGAGCTTAGCGCTCTGATTGGAGCAGAACATGTTTAAAACCGCTAAATCATTGTGAATTTCGTGCGAATGTGACAAGTTCCGTGTCGATGACTCGAAAACGGAGTTTCTGAGTAGCCCTGCTGCTTGGAGGGTGTCCTATTTACTATGTGTACGAGTCAAGGTCTCCATTTAAGAACATAAGAGATAATAATATGGCCAGTCCACTGCCAATTCAGCCTGTTCATTCTTTGATCTAATTCTAGCTCTTTGCTAGGTCTGCTTTAAAATATAATATTAACAGACCTGTTCATCTTTCCTGTGACAGTCTGTGTTATCAGGCTGCTCTGGCTCATCGCCGCCGCCTGGCTTGTCGGCCGCCAGCGCCGCGTCCTTAGGGCAGGGCAGACCTCGCGCCCGGTAGAAATCACGCTCACGTTTTAATTCATCTGGAAATTAAGTTTTTTAAGCTTAATGGTTACATCCTGCAGCTAACTAGATGCAAGATACAAGAGAAGTTAAACTTTAAAATTTTAATAAAACCCTGAGATTTTATTTTATTGGAGGTAGTCAGTCAGTAGTAAAGGTGTTCAATTTCTTTGATAATTTACGTTGACATTATAGCAGTGGAATGAATTAAATGTTCTAAAAAAATACTTACGTAACAACATTGATAAGGTTTTTTCTATTGAACACTGATTACACTGACTGAAATAGTCAATCAACATGTGAAATATTACTGAAAATGTTTTAAGCTGGTTGCAGCCTGAAACCTAAGCTAAGTTTAGTTTTGTAAACTTAGTTTAGGCATAGCTGACACAGTTTTATATCACATAGCAGCAGTCTGCACACACACATCTGGACCAGATATGCGAGGTTGGCCAAAACTAACACAGTCTGCACCTAAACATTGTCACAGCTTGCAAATAAACTGATATATCAGTAAATATGTTATGTCATGTGATACAAAACTTACTGTCCTGTAAATCTGGCACCAGTTTGTACACAATATCTTGCATTGTTCGGTCGAAGCTGATGTATTGAAGCGGATGTGATTGGTGTATAACTATGTTGCATGTTGGACAAGTGTTGTTCTCCTCCAGGTGTTTTACAAGGCAGCTTTTGCAGACTGAAAGATTATCTCATCATCAGCATTAAAAGATAGACAGAAACTTCAAATTGCACATTATTTCAAAGCTTCAATACTTTATATTGCATAAAATCACAATAGTAGCAGTTGCTTCAAGGTACACTGATCAGTATTGATTGCCTATGCTTATAATTATCATTAGTCCACTGCTGGATATAGGCCTCCCCTAATGAGCACCATGGGGCCGTCTTCAGCTTGCCGTCTCCACTCAAGAATATGTTTACCCAGCGATTGTTGATAATTCGTGAGATATGGTCAAAGTATGGTTGCCCACTGCCACTTCGGCTAGCTATGAAGTGGCAACGGGCAACCATTCTTTGAGCTATGCTTCCAATAGGCTTATTTATGCTAGAAAAGGTCGTCAAGTACTAATAATTTCTTAGAGATTGGTAGGACATGGGGTCAAAAGAGGTCAGTCTAAGCCTGACAGAGGACAATTTAAGCACATTGGATCCTTGTAGGATGTCTTACAAAGAATGTAAGTACTTGGAATTATTGTTATATTGTAACTTGTTTTATAATAATAAAGCACAGAAATGCGGATACGTACAGGTATGAAGACATTCAGTGACCGTGGTAGCATCGATGAAGTATCCACGGCAAATTTTACATGTTATGTGGCTGTTGAGTGTTTTTAACTTTATCCTCCTTTCCATTGTCATCCTCATCTAAAGTTTTTCTGGAAACATCAGCTAAAATGATAGAAAAACTAATAGAAAACAAAAATTAGAACAGAAATGCAAAACACTACAACAACTCCACAAATTAGTTTACTTTACGCTCCTTTTTCCGTTTCAAGTTTTCATTTTTGTCAACCATTAGTCAATCATTTCCGTTAGGGTTTTTCTTGTATTGAAACGGAACGTAAATAGTGGTGTACGAGCAGCGTCTGACTAATCGGAATTAAACCGGTTTTTTGCGAACAATCGACTAGTTCAATTCGTGAGTATAATAATTATCTACGATACTCAAGCAGTGTTGCCAGATCGAATTTGACAAAATAAGTTGAAAGTCGAGTAGTAAGTAATTTATTTATAAAACAAAATCCACAGCCCTTATGAACTAAAATTGACAAACTTATTCACTAGACATAAGGCCAATACACTTTATCTAAATTAAATTAAAACAAGTTGACTATCACTACAAATCAAGCTATGAACTATTAACACAATTTGAAATAAAATATTGACTAAAAAACAATGCATTTTATTTAAACTGTCTAAACTTATAAACTTTAGCAGGGCTCCTAATACCTAGCTTAAGTGAATTTTGTAAGATCTCTCACATTGTACTAAGTTTGCAGAATAAAATACTTGAATACTTGAAAAACGTACCTAGACTTAAGTGCGACCGAGCCAAATAAACATAGTCGTCTGCCTGCATGCAGCATGGCGGCGATTTGCAACAAGACGTGTATAGCTATCTTTTTATACGCATGAATACATGGTCTATTTCTATCCCGGTCTGCAAATGACGAATTAATTATGGAATTAGATTAATTAGAAAATTTAAGGTTTTGTTGTAGGTACTTCCGAGTGAAAAGTGATGACTTGGGCTTGCCCGAGTCATAAGTGTTTTTTAGTTGTGAAGCTAAATTGTACACCTAGTGAACTTACACGAGAGCTTTGCTATAAGTCTTTTAGTCAATAAATTACACGTACAATTACGTCATAGCAAGCACGCGAAACAAAAACACCGTCGGCGGCGCCGCGCCGACGCCGCCGCCCGGTCCGATTATGATTGTGGTGGGTGGACCTTATTGCACATAATTTGAGCCTTTCACTTTCGAGAAGCTAGTATCTAATCTCTCCGTTTTATTTTTATCTAAGAACATGCTAAAAATAAACAAAATCGAAATATAGGCAAACTTCATCGGTTCATCCGTTCAAGAACTGCAATGGGACAAAAAAACGTACTGGTTGGGGCTTTTTCGTGTCTAGAGCTAAAAATTTATTTATTTCGAAATCTACTGTTAATTTCTGAAATGTTTACTTAAATTTTCTCTCGATTTTCTACTTATTTTATCAAATTCGATCTGGCAACACCGGCGTTAGGTGAAAAATGAAAATGGACGGCCGCTAAAGTTTTCCCGTTTGGCACTAAAGATATTTATTTTATATAATAGCTATTTATCAGTCCACCGCCAAGCTGGGTACCAAAACAGTCGAAAGGTTCCTAAACCTAGCCGACGATAATTTCGTCGAAGATGTTAACGACGACTTGAGATGTTTTTTGAGCGAGGGAAGAGTTGACAGGTAAACAATTTTATTTTTATTGTTTTCTTGCTCAAATTGTGATAAATAGTCTCTGAATATTAGCTAGGTAGGGAGGTATGAAAGTATACTATTGACGGCCTTCAGATATATCTTAGGAATTCTAGATTTAGTGGAGATTTTGTTTCAAGGTTATCAAGAGTCAAGCGCATGTTTGAAATAAATGATGCGAATCGGGATGACACCTTAAACGTAAATTATTTACGCGTGGGTGGCGGATACATTTGTACCCATCCGCCTTGCGTGCAAATGCTGTTTTACTTTCCTACCTAAATGGTCTGATAAACTCACCATGAAATAAACTAGGTGTTTTTTTTGTATAACTTAATAACTAACCATAATAAGTAATGTAGTTTCACTTTATCTACAGCCATTTGCTTGCTCCAACTTGGTCATAAGTGTTAGGTACTTATACAAAACAAGAAATTCACCGCATATTTTTTTCCAGAGTCCTTATATTCCCTCCAGTGAGCAACTACCGTCGGTTCCTAATCCACAAGTGCGTGGAACAGCTCCAAAGGCCAGATCTCAGCACATTCTCCATCGGGCTCTGTGCTGAGCGCCGCACTGTTGTTTGTTACCAGCAGCAACTGCTGAGGTTTGTTGTAGACACTCAATCCTGTTACCTACCTACTTGAATTTTGAATATAACTTGCGTGCTTTGCTTCTCTCATGCGGTGCCAGTACATAGCCCATGTCAATCAGTGATCGTGTATTTAATGCAAGCTCTACTTACTTTTGGACTATACTGTATAATGCTGTGTGAAAACTTTCCAGCATTATTTATTTTAATTTATTTAGGAAATGGTTGTAAAAAATATATAAATATGACTAATAGCTCCAGAGATTTCTCACAAACAAACCTTATTTCTTTGTAATATTAGTTCTAAGCAGGGTTAAATGGATACTGTTGGAAGAGGCCTTTTCCAACAGGCACACTGTGCTAAGAGGTAGCCTCTTATCTTAATATTTTTCTATAAACCAGCAGGTCAGGTAGGGGCTAATTGTTATATAAATATGCTTTACTGAAATTGGTTTGTGAGATTTGGATATAAAATCTCTCTTCTTCATTTTGTTCTTCATTACTGAAGGTTGTGCCCACATTGAAAAGCCTAAGGCTTTTAAGGAGTTGACCAGCTACTTCCACTCCACTCTATCTTTGACTTGTCTGAGTGCAGTGGTCACTGAGAGTCCCGTAATCACTTTCACAATTTCATACCAGCGGCTTGGTGATGGGCCTCTGGTTTGACATAAAATAGACACTTATTATTTTAATTATATGGAATGCCTGGCATTTGTTCCTATCTAACACAAAGTTAGTTGGAACAATATATGGGTGTATTTTGCACTAGGTCTCTCCCCTTCTAAGTGTTAGGGTGCCTTTCCACCAGGAATGTGCTACATTGCTATGCTTCCAGCCAACGAATAGGATTGCTCCATTATCGCGTCATTTTTGTTAGCTATGAAAATTACACAAAGCAACATCTCAAGGGTGCCTTTTCACTCTGCCTCTTCACGGTGAAAAGGCACCCTTAGGCAGCCTACCATTGTGTATTTGGTTGTTAAGTTATGTTTTGTTTTGACAGTGATGAGGCTTGTGCTAAACCAACCATGGGACTGACACAGCCTGAACGGGAGGATGCTACCATCACTCACACCAGTAAGTTTTACTTTACAATTCATCATCTGCAAAGCAAATAATTTAAACTCAGACTACTCTGAAGTAGTCTGAGTTTAAATTATTTGCTTTATATGTTATTAATATTATTCCTAGATTTTACCATTTAGTGGACATAATTTAAAGAACCTATCAAGCATTAACCTGTAAACTTAATTTTACTGCTCAAAAACACTCACATTCTTGAAATCGTCAGTAGGAAATAGCTAAGCCAACCTTCGTAACAGAAAATACCCCTCTGGATAGAGTTAAACTGCTAAATCAGTCTCACAAGGCCAGGTCCCGTTAGGGTCTATTTATTTATCTATTTATTCGGAGATATGCGGTGACCTCGAGGCAGACCACCTGCCCAATGGTAAGTCGTCATCAGCGTGGGGGCATTAAGTTTTTTTTAAGTCTTTAGACCTACGATTGACCACAATCTCGGTTTCGGTGGATCTTTGTGGTTCAAGACCGTGAACGGTCTCGTAATCAAAATGAAGTCACTGTATGTATGATGTGAGTGCTGCTGACTGCCTGCTGGCTAGAGAGATGCTGCATCCGACACTGGCAACAGAGATGCTGCATCCGACACTGGCAACTGCCAGGTCGGATGCAGCATCAGTAATATTATATACTACATAAAACTACCCAACATACTGTTAACTAGGCCTCCTTCAAGCCGCGGCCTCCAGATCTGACAAATCAACTTTCCCGTAGTCTTGCATTGCATGCTGGCTTGTCGAGTTTATTGCAGTTGCTTGCACGTTAGCGATTGTGATGCAACAAGTAACAATCTTGTTCTACATACCACATTCCAAATTATGTTCGCTTAACTGAAATAATCGTAACAGATTCTAACTTTTAAGTGGAGGTAGAGTTCACATAATCAGTTCGTAAGATAACTGATCAGGCCCGTCTTTAGAATTGCTCCCGTTTCTTTGGTAGCGTTTCCAATCCATAATCTTGCACTTATACAGGGTGGAGCTAACAGAGACGTCAAAAAAAAACTCCGTTACCTGATTTTTCGTAGTTTAGTTTTATGATTTTTTTACGTTTTGTTTGAGAAATTTCGGTTCGATTTTAAAATTGTTCTATAATTTTGTTTGTGGAATTTTAGTTTTTTTTTGTAACATAGTTGTTTTGATGGACTAAGTTTTTAAAATGTTTAATTTGATTATCAAATAATCAAATTAATATCTTCTTTCTTTCTTTCTAATGATCATGTGTGATCATGGAATTGAAGCAGTTGAGTCATAAAAAAACTGATGTCAATAATAACAATAATAATGCTGGACAATTCACACAGCATTATCTAGCCCCAAGCTAAGCAGAGCAGAGAGTATGGGTACTAGATAACTGATATACATAATATAATACTATACAATACATAGATATACCTATGTATATTTTATAACGTAGTGTATGAATATCGCTTTAAAATCTGGTTTCATCTCGATACATTATTCAATGAAAAATATTTATCATCGAGAGCGGTTTAGTAAACCACGACTTTTAATGAAATTAGCTACATATGCTACTATTTACGAAACTAGCGCCACCACATAATGTAAAAGTTCCGGGACGACATCTAAAAACAAATGTACCTACGTAACGTACCTTGGTCAAACAGACAAAGGCATACAAGATAAAATAATCTCGGTGGCCGTTGGCGCCCTTCAAAACACACCCCAAAAAGCGCTCGGAGCAGTAAAACGACCGGGCAATCCTTCAAGGTCCATCTATACAAACTAAGCAGCCGGTGGTAAATTCCAATGACATAATAATGATGCAAGCTACATCGCGGTCGGTCGGACGGCAAATGTGGAACGCCAGTGAAAGTGGCGTCGTTAAACCTGAGCTTTGAAGCTAAGGGCCTATCCCATAAAGCTTAGAGAATCTATACCACTATAAGTATATCATCTTCTTTTCGATCTACCTTGTGATTATGACCTACCAAGTTCCGCTTGCGATTTCGCACGCGTTTTTTCGGGATACAAACTAGACCGGTACACAAAGTGTAGTTGTGACTTAACCGTTTAAACAAGCACCAAAACAGCTCATGGTACTTACCTAGAAAGCTAAAAGCTAGCTATACTATCTGCCTATTTACGTTACTACTAAGTACACGTGACGTGTAATCAAACTATGACTCTAACAAAGTCATGGCAGACCTACGGGATACCATCATTCCGAATTTTATTAAGGTCCTGTCAACCGTTTAGGCATACAAAGGTAAGAGACATATACTTTCGCATTTTTATATTAGTATGGATGAATCTCGATCACCTTGTGGTCTCGGCTCTTAATATGCATGCCCTGGGCGCTTTTCCGCAAGCTCAGGTCTTCATTACGACTCACCCATGGTCTTCGAATGTTTCGTTGTTATGCTTGATCCAGGGCTGCCGCGGTGAGTTCCCTTAGCCCGTTTTCATTATGTATAACATTGATTTTCAATTTGATAAGCAAAAAAGTACAGTCTGTATTTTATTCGAGCGCGTATTTTATTTTTACCCTTGAAATCATCGATCAAAAATGTCCGGCTTTGCCGGCCCCCCTTAGATTCACAATGCGCACGCCACAACCTTCAGTAGCAAAAGACAGACATTTTGACATGTTAGGGAAGCTTTTCAACTAGTGTCATTTTAACGTTCAGACAAAAAGCATGGGTACAAAAAATGCAAGAATCACTCGTCCAAAGTGCTGAAAAAGGATGGAATTTCTTATTTTCAGTAAGTTTATATATATTTTTTACCCGTATATTGAGATGTGAGTCATATACTTGTGAAATCAGCATAAAATATTGTTGTTTGGTTTGCCTATGTTAAAATATTAATTTTGTTCTAAATTGATAAATGGAGAGGCTATTTCTTCTAAATTTTTTTTTCATTTATAGCATGTATTAATATATTTTTCATAAAAATAAGTTTAATATTACTAGTTGATGATTTTTAAAATAATTAGTTGGCCCGCCCTAAAATTTCATTTGCGTAGACTCTCTAATAAAAGAAAGACTAGGTTCTTACCTACCTACCAGAAGTATGAATTTATAAAACGTTTATTTTTTTCCCGTAAAAAAAACTCGTGCAAAGCCGCAGACAGGAACCAGTTCTTTTTAATCTAGAGTGCCTGCCTGAAATTGTATTGTAAGTTTAAATTATTGTATGTCTGAAATGACCCTTTTGTATAAATACCTACTGTTGAGACACCAATTTATAGTTTCATCAATAAATGATTCGTTATCTTTACCTGAATTCTGTTAATTAATCCTTATAGAAAATAAACTGAGTAGGTAGGTATATAATTCTCAGGTAGGTACCTACCTACTTACAAAATAAAATAAAATGAATTCGACTCCACCAATCTCTTGTTCCGTATGGAAAAATCTTGTCAGGCTCTGCGCAAACTGTCTGCGTCAAAACAAAACGAACCCAATTTTGAGTGACATTTTTGTAAGGCTCTAGGTATCTACGGGGGAGGCCGCGAACTCCTTATTTTTGATCGAAGCTTGAAATAAAAAAATAATGAATCTCTAAACTCGTGACAAAAGCATAGTTATATATCTAAATGCTACAAACATGCTGCTAACCAGAAAATATAACAGTTGTTTTATATATACGTATCTACCTATATCAGAAATACAATCAGTCATGAATGATGATATTGATGATTGAGCAACCAACATAAACTTTTCAGACCAACGCATTAAACTAATAGAAATCGAAATATATTTATTTATAACAACAATACAAACAGTTAAAACAAGATATACATAAAAAATAGGTACATGTATAAAGTCGTTTGAAAAAGGCCCTTACTCAGAATAATACTGGCTAAGCATTAGGGACAAGGCTTCCGTAAGAGACCTAGCCAGCGCTGGTCTTTCGTTAGAGCTCGTGTAGGTGACGTCTCGAACAGGTCTACGCTATGTAAAACTAAAGAAAAATAAAAAATAGAACAAGAACTAAATGAAAACAATCGAAATTAGGTAACAAATAAATAAAAAACATACATAATTATGATGTATACTTAAGTTGTTTATGTATTCTCTGATATGTATTCTAGATAATAAAATAGCAAGTATCTAGATTGTAGACTGATTATTGATTGCCTAACAAAACTGTTCCTTTCAATACTCGAAAGGTTGTCTTGCCGAAGCTATGTAGCAATGGTTACTAGTTGTGACAAATAGATAGCCATAGCTAAGTTATACTGGTGGTATACATACGCTCTGACTAGATTATCTCGTTGAGTGGCGCAATAAAGTGGAGTCCATACATACCTATGCCCAGCAATGGGCACATTATGCTGAATAGTTTATTCCTTAAATCTGCTTGTGTGTTTGTGAGCCTATTTATGTAAAGTTGTTTGTAAATTCTCAAAACAAAGTTAATATCCAATTATTTAGCATAGTAGTGGTCAAGTAACATTCTGACTCCAACTACGCTTAGATGAAGACGGACGGACGTAGGCTTTGTAATGGGGTCCCGTGCAGGACCCATGTCACTATTTGGGTATAAAACAAAGAATCTTTCTTTTTTTTTAGAATCTTTGGGTAGAAAACCATAACGAAACGCTTACGTATAGGACAGACAGTATAATCAGCCGCCACTGCAGGCTGCGTCAGGCGTCAGCCTTGAAGATGCTCTAAGAGTCTATACTAGAAACTACCCAAATTCTTACTACTTCTACCTCAAATTGCTTATTTTCAACTCCGCCGGATGTCCTTAGCTTCCAAACTACTAAATCTTTAACTTTGAAATTTATATATGGTAAAGTTCAGGACTTACTCTATCCGTCATATCAATATGTTTCGAAAAGAAGATTCCTTGAAATTTTCTTAGAAAAAAATAGCGAAGTTACCTCTAAATTTTTACTAAAACGTTAATTTCTCAATAAATACAGAAGTTCAGATCTTGAGAATAAGCATGGTATTTGAACCTAATATAAAAACATTTAATATGTTGCGTTTTCTTTCAAATACTGTCCTAATTAATAGATATAAAGCAAAAACTTTACTTTTAGGCTTGCGTTGTTCTGCCCTGTCCCGCTTCTATGAACGTGAAATCCTATGCCTATTCTTTTCACAAAATGGCGTCGTAGTAACTGTACCGTCAGCTGCAAAAATGTCAAGTTTTCTAATTGTCCAAATATTTATTACCCGCATTCTGGTAAGTAGGATGCCCTGCCCAAAAGAAACAAAATTATTGCTCGCCAATTTATTTCAAATGCTACGAATAAGTAAAACAAAAGCGAACACTTGGGAGTGTATACATACATATTTCTGCAGCTATCACTACTGTATCCATAAATAATGATACTTACAAAGAAGCAGATTTAAATGTCATGCATGCATGAGCTATGTTGACAGGTAGCTAACTTGATTGGAAATCTATTTAGTCAAAAATATATTCATTGTTATTGTTATTACGTGAGCATTTTAAAATCGTATGATGTAATTCGGTTAACAAGATAAGTGAGTGAATGTAACAAATTTCATTGTTTTGTCAGTTTGTGAGAAATCGCATAGTAGGTATGTTAGATTGATCGTTCTATGGTAATTATTTGGTTATTTTGTAATATTTTAGTGTCATTATAACACAATAATAGTCCAGTACGTACTATTGACTATAAAAAAACTTACGAACGTTATCTAAATAGTAGTATGTATGGTATAGATTACATATTATGAAGTGTACAATTTGTTGTTTTCTATTTGCGAAGTAGGACGCAAAAAAATAAAGTTTCGATCCCCGTAACTGACAACTGTTTTGAATTTTGATTTTCCCTATCCATATACCTAGTCGATGATACGGAAAACAGATAATATTTTATAGGGAAACTGGAAACAATTCAAGTATTGATCTTGATAAATTTCTGTTTTTTTTTTGTACTGGAATTGGTGAAAATCCTTTTTAAATTTTCATCATCTCGCTCAAAACGCGATCTTTCAGTTTTCCGCGTAAGTACCTGCGACTCAAACAAAGGAGACATTATTTTTTTTTTGCAGACCAAATGTTAACATTTTGGCCAAATGTTAGTCTAGTTTTCTAGTTCTGGTACTTTTCTAAGGTTTAATTAGGTCATCTCGTCTGGCTGTTACCTGTCGGTCTAGGCTCTAGGCTAGTTCATTCTGAGTAAAAATTCAGTAGCAGACAACATATCCGCTGCTGCAAAACTGTCATTTTTAGTTCAAACGCACTCATAACCGGGAAGAAATAAATGCATCACCTTTAAGCATACACAGCAAAAACATGGTAACTTTATGTAACGTCGTTTCGCAGGCGCAGCGGTGGGAGGCTGCAAAGCGGCGCCGGCGCAGCGCCGAACGCAGCCTCAGGAAAAGATCAGGTCGGTACCAGCTTCCTACATCATTTGCTATTTGGACGTCAACGCGCGCTGACGTATCTGACCCTTATCGCGTGAATTGCTTTGTTTATTTGTGTTTGGAAAACCGTATGCTGCCCTTGAGTATTGACAGTGATATCGTGTAAGTGTTGTAAAACAGTGAAAGGTCAAGACCATGTGAATGAATACCCTTGAGGTTATAAAAGTAATGATTAATTAATTGATGTGTTTTCCTTAGGCGTGGAACATGTGTTTAAGTGCGCAAATAATGCTTTGAGTATTGATATTTGCTCAGTTAAGCAGTGAACTGTATGTATTATGTACCTTTTTTGTTTTAAACTAAGAATAGTTTTCACGACGCCCTCCCTTATCAAAACAATGTTATCATATCAGTATCATACATTTGACAAACAAGGCTCATTTCATTTAGATATCTATTGCGTCATCATAGGAAAAACAACCGTAAATTAGCCATCCCATTACCCCAACAACTTAAATACCTCTTATGTCCTACATACATAATATCAAAGAAATCGCAAATAGGTATATATCTTACTAGTTTATGCCTGCGGCTTCGCACGCTTTGTTTCCATGGAAAGGATCGAAGGTTATTTCCATCCCATGGAAAGTGATATACCTAAGGAATAAAAGTAGCCTATGTTTTATTCCAAGCCTAGAAATAATTACCTGAATGCAAATTTTTTGCCCGTTTTGGATGAGGTAACAATTATCCATACATCCAAACAACTTCGCTTTTATAATATTAGTGTGCTAGTGTGATTTATCCCTAAAATAGGGTTAACGCATGTGACTTCAAAAAAGCTGATATTTTTTTTGTTTTCTCCATTGCTGTAGAGATGTATCTGCATATTTATTTTTGTATATTTTTATTGCGAAATTTTATCATTGCAAAGTAGATATTTTAAGACCCAGTAGCAAAATTTATAAACGTGACGTTACCGTTCACTGTATTGTCATGAATCTTTAGCGGGACTCTTTTTAAAAGATAGAAAATATTTTTTAAACTCAACACAAACAACAAATATGATGGTTTTAATCATTTATTTGTTTCTTTTTTGATTTTGATTGAAGGAACAGGGCACTTTTAGTTGATAAACTGAACGGTGACGTCACAGACAAAGCGCAGCATTTTATGGCGCAAAACTGAGTGCAGTTTTATTTTTAGTTTTTTTCCTTAACTTATTAAAAAAATTGTGGGTGTTATATTTCTTTCCGTAATGAAATAACATAAATAAAATACTTCATCGATTAAAAAAAAACTATGCTTATGGGTATAAGCATAGTTTTTTTTGCCTCTATCACGTTATCATATTTTATGGTCTTGAGACGGCTGTACATAGGTACTGAGATACAATACCAAAAGAAATATCAATGGTGGTTCATCCACCCTCTAACTAAGGGTTCTACGACCAGCCCAGACATTTATCATGTTTGGCAGTCAGACTCGGACCGTAACTATCCAATGTTAAACTTTTATATATATTTCCCGGTAGAGAACAATCTCGAAGTCTTCAAATCCCGAGTGAATAAGTTCCTTCTGAAAGCGTGCTGCATCTTCGGCCACATCTGAACCACTATCTCACTTAAGAAAAGTGAGATAGTGGTCAAATGCTTGACCATTTTCCAATAAAAAAAATTGGCACTTCCCCACAAACTATATCTTTCTCTCTCTTCTGCACCCATACTTCTATATAGTACATAGAAGTAAGGGTGCAGAAGAGATCAGAGAGCATCCCATCTCACGGTGGTGTCTGCTATTTTCGCCTTTTCCCTCACACTTGTCAACGCAAGGCTTTTGGAATCATTGCAGACTCACCAACAGTTTCAAAAGAGGTTTTGTAAGTAAGTCAGTCACGATTTTATCTACTTAGGATCCAAACTTCACGACCTTCTCCTAACTGAGCTTCACCTAACAACTTCAAGCGCATTGATATTTTTCCCCTTCACCGGTCCAAATACCTAGTTACGTTACCAACACATTAACCTTTACTAAATACTCACCCATTCATCCAATAAAATCGCCCTTATGGGACCTATAAAATGGTCTATTAAAGAATGTACCTAACTATAATAATAGAGCAAGTACTTGATTGGATTGCCTTAATAACGACGCCTTTTTCTGAAAAGGGTAGGCATAGGATTTCACGTTCATAGGAGCGGGACAGAACAGTCCGCGTGTGTAAAAATCTATTGAAAAAATCCAGATTTCTTCTTATTAAAAGAGTACTGTTCAAAGAAATTAATAAATCCCAAAAATTTACGATCTCGACGGGATTCGAACCCGCACCTTCCCCTTCAGCTTTTTTGGGATTTATTAATTTCTTAGAAATTACCCAGAGTACTATAATAAATAAAAACCTTAGTACTGTTCAAGTAAATAAATATATATTTTTGCGAATCTGTTAACTGCCTTTGCTTTATTTTTCAGTATAAAAATCATGCCAGTAAGTGCCTTCTTCTTCGAACCAATATGTGGTTCGGAGAAGATGGCAATTATGATTCAAAATTGAGATATATTAGACATTTTTTTTTCATGCAACTAATCAAAATACTATCTTGCCGCTTTTGTACAGAATGAAATGGAATATTAGGTATTAGGAGTATAAGAATCCTATGATTTTATATTTGTACAGCAGTAGGATCTCAAAAATCATGGAAATGTTGAGTTTTTTAAGACAAGCCTTAAGGCGATACCCCGTCGCACACTAGCGCTGCCACATATTTGATCTTATTATTACGTTGTATAAAAACTTATAATAAGTGGCACAAACTGATCATTGAAATTTTTGAAATTTTCTTTCTTCAACTTAATAATAAGATAAAATAGGTGGCGGCAGCGGTAGTTTGAGTTGGGTTACCGCCTTAAGAAATTGATATTACATAGGCCTGTAGGTACAGCGTTGCATTGGCTGTTGTAACCCCTGAGCCGTAAGATTCCATTTTGTAACATTGATGCGGTCATCTGCTTTTACTAGTCTAGTCTAGTATCACAAAAAACTTTGCTCAAAACTAGTTTAGTACGCAATATAATTTCTTTGTCATGATTAAGTAAATTCAAGTAGAAGATAGAAAGGTACTTATTAGGCTGATTCTTTGTTTAATAAGTCAAGAATCGCACGAAGAGCGGGTCCCGTTTCATACAAACTTACAAAACGATAATGAGCACGAATAACCTATTACTCAATTGGAATAGCCAGAACAATGTCCTCGCAATTGCATTACAGTCTAATGATCTGTTCGGTGATGTTACAAAATGATTACCAAATTGGTACCAGCGGCGACTAGCATCGGCAATTACACAAACTGGTCGCTAGCGGCCGAAATGGTTGAAAGTGTGCCATCCACGCCGGCAGCGGCGGTAAGCGCGGCCTTGCCCTACTCGGCCGTTACGTGACTATCAACTAGTGATTTCGGTAGTTTGCACTTGTATGCACTACGCACTTTTTGAATGGCAATTGGACAATTAGCAGTTTTTAGTATTTGACTTGTGATTCATAAATTTGTCTTCACGCTACTGCGCTGTCACGTAATCTTGCAATGTTTGTATTTGATAATTATCAGCTTGGTTGTGGTTTTTGACATTGAATTATTAATTGGTTCGCTGTTTCTATGCAATGTTTTGACCTCATTGAACTCCGTCCGTTAGCCGCGTGGTGTTGTAACGCTTTTGTAACTGGTCGGTCATATTACATTCAAAAATTGTTTCAAAATTATGTCCACCTGTATGACAAAACCTGCTTATCGAGTTTGAGCAATGTTCTCTTGTACAGCAGATTACGTTCGTGTGTCAGTATAATCTATTTTGTCAACAGGACCGGGTCAAGCAGACCGCGCCGTCCAGACCGTGCGGTGTACGTGCCTAGAGCGCTGCGGGGAGCGGAGCCCAACACCACGGACGAAAATAAAACGGAGATAAACAAACGAACGAACCAAAGCATAGAGGAAACCAAGTGCCACAAGTCTCCCCCGCCCAAGGACAAGTCCGCCCACAACACACCGAGGAAATCCATCGACAAAACCTTCTGCAACGTCTACACGCCGCCGCATCTCAGGAATCAAAGATCTCACACGGCACCCAGCATAGAGGACAAAACCACATCGAGCGATACAAACGAATCTGTGCCTTCTGGCTTCCAAGTGCCAAATAGTGATAGTGCAATATCCTTTAGTGATAATATTGATAATAGTTATAACGAAGTTGAATCCGAGAGTTTTTATATAGGAGATTATTTTGCTAATGGACAGCTAGGGTTTTACACCCCGAATTATTATAGTGAATACGCGGAAAGCAATCGCGATTTGGAGGACCGTGGCGACTGGAGGACCAATGCGTCCGAAGACAACATGGCCGTGAACGAATCTAATCAAAGCAATATTATCGATAATGATTATTTTTACAATAAGGATGAAGACGTCGAGAAAATCGAGTTGAGGCGCGCTTCCCAAGAAATAAATAGAAGTAGTAAAAGACTTATAAAGCAGAGCTTCCATTCAGATGTGCTAGTCATTTCGGATCCCGCGGTGAGCCAGGAAGCAGAATTGCCACCCGAACCAGTCGATGACGACATAGAATCCGAACCGGAGCCTAAAATAAGCAAACCCAAGCTAGAGCCAAAGGTATCACTGAAACGCGAAGAGAATGACTGGGATGCGGTTTTCGACGACAGCGGGGAATGCTTAGACCCGTCGCTGCTTGAAGAGCTGACATCCACCGTGGGCAAAGTACACATCAGCAAAGCTAAGAACAACTACGGCCAGTACCAAACTCGCGGGCAGCAATTGTTCACTGGGCCGTATGACGAGGCGTTTGCCCATGTGGTGGAAGTGTACGACTTTCCCAGTGAGTTTAAGACGAACGATCTGCTGTCTTTGTTCAGTGAATACAAGGACACCGGCTTCGAGATCAAGTGGGTGGATGATACGCATGCCTTGATTGTCTTCAGCAGCGCTAAAATTGGTGAGTTTTCATGAAAGCATTTTATTCACAGCTTCTATTATGTCTATGCTTCTTCGTTTCACAGGTTAGTTTGATGTTATTATTCGCAATCGCTATCGCAACTTTTTTATCCTTTTCAACACAACAGGTTCGTATTATGAAAGATTACTCAGTCATCGATCTATGTTTGAGTAACGCTTTTCTATGGAATTAACGTCATTTAAGCATAGATCTAGTATGACTGCCAGTTTTTATATTATGGGCCTTAGTATAGCAAGTAAACCTTAATAAGTATTACCATGTTGTATTCTGATCTAATGTTGCACTTCTTTCGAACTTTCTTAACCTATTCAACCACTTTTACACAACGTAAGTACGTACATGTACATGGTGTAATAAGTAGGGCTCTGCAAAATCAGGTTACCCCGATCTATGATGAAAAGAAAGTAGAAATTGGTAAAGTGCTGGTTAGGTACGTTCATATCGGCTCATTGTTTGAAATAATTGACTGAACATGAGGACATGTAATTTAGTAAATTGCAGCATTATTAACCACGGTTCACGCAAGGCCATCTTAACTAGTAGATACACTTAGAAGCCATCATTTAATAGAACAACAAATCGGTTGTTGATTTACAAAAATAACATATTCAGTACTTTCAAGCAGTTAAAGATGAAGATCTTTAACTGCTTGTTTGTGTTATACCACAAAATCAATTAACTCATTAAAATTACGTAACCAAATCGTAATCAATCAAATACTAAAGAGATGTAAGGCACAAAGATGACTGCGGAAAATTCGACTGAAACAATTCGAGTACAATCAAAGTACAAGTAAACAATCCATGTCGGTTCTGTGATAATGATATAAATAATGATATGTTCTTTAGTCGAATTTTCCGTAGACGCAAAGCAAATGCATATGCATTTGGATAAGTCATTCGTGTTTCATTGTGTTGTCCTTATTTATAACACTTTTCGTGGACTTTGTCACCATGCTGCTGGATTAGATTTATGCCTATCTGGTGAAGATCGGCCCTTAACATAATTATACTAAGTAATGTAAGAAATGTAAGTAAAAAGTGTAATGTTTGTACATGTAATACAAACATTACACACTTTATTTTTACCTTCCAAATTTGCATATACATTTATCGTTTCCGAAATCATTAAAATTGTGATCCACGACATATCGCATGTCGATAGATATCGGGGAAATGTGCCTTACGGTTTAACATAAAGTGCGAAGCGAGTCTAGGCCACTTCCTAAACCATTTAAAGTAATAACTACCGCTTTTATGTATGTGATTTGCTCTACTCCATATTTATACATTGTAAATGGGCAAGGAAGAAACGAATTATCTACGTTCGCTAAATAAACATAAATTAAGTGTCGATTTTACCACCCCCAGAAGCGTTTACTATATGCACGTCTATGAAGTTCCCTAATTGTTGACAGGTGAGTGAATGAAAACTGAATGACGGAACGAAGTATTTCATAGACACAGTTACTTTTGACAGATAGAGATGGAAAATTATGGAGACTTACGAAAGTTTCAATTTTTATCGAGCCGACATGTAAGGAAGATTATTCTAAATGATTTTTTATGAAAAAGTATAGAAAATATTATGGAAATAATAGTTTACCAGTTGCTAAATCTGTCTTTATATCAAGGAAAAACGCGTACAATGCCGCATATAGAAGCAAGTAGAAAATAAAACAACAAAAATAATACTATTTTATGCTATTAAATATTCTAATTCCGAAAATAAAGTTATTTAGACGCCTGAGTAGTCTGTAAAATAATACAAAATGTTGGGCAACAATAACAAAATCGATTACAACTTACTCATTAACAAAATCCATTAACATAAGAAAATCGAATCGATAAAACGTTAGGACATGACTATTTGACTGTCAGTCGAAGTACCAAAAAGAAAATAATTACAAGGTTACATTACTTAATACTTCTTCATAAAACTGTTATTTTGGTAAATCTTTGTGAAAACGGGCTCTTGCTGTGAATCCATTTATAACTTCTCTAAGTTAAAATCATGTTATTCACATAGAATATGCAATGTAATTGTAATTCATCAAAAATGCTTAGCTAGAAAACTCAAATACAGCCGTAAAAGTACACTGTGTCACCATACTCAGCTTTTTCAGCATACAAATGTCCAAATAAAGCAAATTGTTTATAAATTTGTTATGAATATTCTCATGTTTTTTTAAGGTACGCCTAAAGGCTAGTTATTGATCGTATGTAGGTCGATCGATGGTAACCGGTCAGTTTATCATATCATTGTAGCTTAGTGTTAAAACGACTTATTTTAATATAGCATACACACATCATAGCAGTCAGTACTAAGAAACGAATTCAACCGATCATTCGCGTCAATCTAACAAAACAAACCCAGTAAGATATCTCACGTTTTTCAACAGATTATGGGAAACTGCTGTAAATAACTATTAATTGAGTAACAAGCGGCTTACTGTGAAATTGCTTGTTTAACAGCACAATTGATTCATCGTAACTTTGCGTAATGCTTGAGATGGATATCTAAATCCACAACCTGCAATGCATTGTGAGGCAACTGCAGCTCGCGATTGTGCATTGTTATTTTTGATTCTTGCTAAAGTTCTATAGTCCAAGTCGATTAACAGAGATATAAGTTATGTACAGCTACAGGTAATGATTCAAATTATGATGACAATTTGGTTTTTTATTATGGTTCAATCAATGATGATGATAGTTTCATCGGCACATCATCATCATCAGCCTATATCAGTCCACTGCTGGACATAGGCCTCACTACGTTTGCCGAGTCGTGAGTTCATCGGCACGTCTGTTAAAAATTGTACATTAAACCTGGCTATTAAATCTGATTTTCTATGACCATTCATTATTAAAAGTCAAAACTAAACTTTCGTAGAAACACGCACGCAGCCAAAAATAAATAAAATGTTAGTTTCGAAATACCCGATTTCAATCCAAGCGAAAATTGTTTGCACCAGCTTAGTTTTCCCATAAAAAAGTCACGTATCTTTATAAAACGTAATCGGCCATAAGCGTTGCAATAAGATGGCCTTGGACGGAACACTTTCAGTTTCGTTCTGCGTTCCACTTCCAACGCTCGTTTATGCAGTACACGTTCCATCGCTGCCTTGAACTTGGGCCGGTCACTATCGCCGCCTACTAAACTACACATGTATTTCAAAATATGCAGAGCTGACGCTAATTCACTACACTAACCTCCACGTTTCTAGGTCGCTGGCAGCGGGAGATGTTTTATTCAAATTATGTTTTTATTTACGTATTTCGTAACCTTAAAAGGTTTAATGATGTTTCCTTATTATAGATAACTTGATTATAATCTGCTCGTAGTGGGAAACTTCTAGAATGCGATAACACCACTAATACATAAATAGATTTGCAACAATTTGTCATCACCATCAGGTTAAAAATAATTAACTGATTGATAAGATAAATTACGTTATTAGAGCCATTTATCACCAAATAACCGGAGCATAGATAAGTAAAATCAAAAAACATACATGAAGGTTTCTACTTCATCAAATCGACGTCCTTTGCTAAACATAGGCCAACCTCTCCCCCCATTCGACGCTACGCTACAAATTGCGGTCCCGAGCCTCCTCTGGATAGAGTCGACATTGTAGAGGTCTCAGATGGACATCTGCGACCTATAAAATGTCGTCGGTCCATCGAGGGGACAATCTCCGAACCTCGAACCAACCTGTCTACCGCACATAATATAACCTTTACTCTCTAACGGTTGTCTACTCTACCAGTTATAATATATGGCTTGCCCACTGCCATTTCAGCTGGCTCATCCTGCGATACATTAATGCAAATTGTATATCTTCGGAAATAAAGCGAAATTTCGCATCTTGTAAGGATTTAAAAATACAATATAATACTTAACTCTTTATAGTACCTCACCTCAACAGCCTACAATGGTCCAATGCTGGACGCAGGCCTCCCCCAGATAATTGCCTTATTGGCTTTTATCTCATGGGAGGTAACAGCCAGTTGGGGTGGTGTAAATTCTAAGCCGGCACCACATGACAATAATGTACACTACAAAATAACTACAAAAGGGCGGTAAGCTGCATCGTCATTTGGCTCCTAACGTTGTAAGGGCTTTACTACCTGACCTATAAGCCCTGTGATGTAACGAACGACAATCACCCGCGAACAAATTACAACTCCCTAGTTCCTAGTCACTTTCTAGGAAACGATGCAGCACCAATTGTTGCACGAATGCCTCAATTCCTCCGCACAATTACTAAATACCTTGCTCGTCTATAAACGTAGCTGAGAACCTAACTTCCTGGTTCGTTTATATACCTTGCTCAATGGGTTATTTAGGTGTGCCGCAAGAAACAGGTTGAGAATTGCAAATAACCCGGATGTGTTGATCGTTGACTTTTCCGAACAACTTTTTTCGGTTCCTTGTATTGGTTTGCCTTCATTGAGTCGGTTTTTATCACTTTGGAGTTAGTTCCGCGTTTATTTATTTCTGTTCTATTTAAAACCTGGTGTATCCATACTAAATTTATAAATTAGAAATTAACGTCTGTCTGTTACCTTTTTACGCCTAAACGACTGAACGGATCTTAATGAAATTTAGCAGGGCGGTAAATGATATTCCGACTGACTGAGTTATAATCGAATTACATTATGAGACCCATCCTAGACCTACCCAACGGCTTTTTGGAGAAACTGGATATAATCTTGATTCTTATTGCAATACCTACGAAATATTAAAAAAATTACGAATATCATGAAAACTACGGCTTACGAATCAGCTGATATGCTGCCTTACCTGACGGTTGAGTAATGCACGAAGATATTAAATAAGTTATAGTCTTTTAATAACAAAGGAAGTCCTTATTTGATTGATATGAAGAACTTAAAACTGTACCTACCTCGGGAACCACACCTCGCAACACACTACATTTTGATGGAAGATGCTTCTTCCATACACTAGCCAAAGTTGATGAAGAATCAAAAATTTTAAGTTTTAGTTTTTTTTTCACAAAAAACTAAAACTCACTTGACGTCGAGATTCACATAGTATACATATAATTGTAAGCATTAGGATCACAAATCGACAAGTAATGTAAATTCAGTATGAAGAGACGCGGCAACAGCGTGAATTTAAGGTTTGTTTTCAAACATTATTCATCGAATTTGGCTAGTGTACATATAATTGAATATTGCGTAGGCGTAGTTCTAGACCTGGATTATCTAAGCTACTTTAACCCCAGAAAAACGCATGTCACGCCACAAAATAGAAAGTGGTTAATTTTAGAGATTCCATTTAAACTAACACTTCCATGGCCCAAGACGCAAAGTCGATCTCCGGGTTCGAGTCGCGGCGTGCGGGCGCGTCCCTGCGGGTCGCACCGCCGAGGCTCGGCAGTAAATGCGTTAAAAGCCTTCTTCGATCAACGACTACACACCACACTAATATTATAATGCGAACGTTTGGATGTTCAGATGGATGGATGGATGTACTTCTTCACGCCAAAACTACTGAACGGATCAAGATGAAATTTTGCATACAGGTAGATCTAGGCCTTGAATGAAACATAGGCTTCTTCTAATCCCATAAATCAGTTCCCATGGGATAGAAATAACCTTAAAATATTTCCAGACAAACAAAGCGCGCGAAGCCCCGTGCAGAAGCTAGTAGTCCGTATACACGGCTGTACCTTCCTCGCCGGGCACCTCCCGTAAAGCAGCCGTTGTGCCACTTGCTCGACCATTGCGTCACTGCCGGTTATTGACTCCGCGATCACGTTGTGTTTGCGAATCTTGTTTTGTTTCCCATGGACTACCTAACAAACCAAATAGTGTCTGAATCAACCTTACTTAGTCTGAGGAATCAACCTGATTAAGGATTTTAGGGCCTGTATTAGGGCGCATCCATAAATTAAATGGGGGTGATTTTTCAAACACTACTCATTAACACTTATTCTCTTGCATCGACCTCTGTAACTCTACGACTACCTTTCCATCGAACCCTTCTTATGGTCTTACATCGAACTTTACTCACTGACATTTATTCTCTTGCATCGAAGTCCAGTAACTCTACGTCCACTTACCTCGAACTCTACTTACGTTTACTTACGCTGTCCTTACATCAGCGGTTATTGACTCTAAATTTTGCGCGCAGTAACTAGGCTACCACGTTCTCGTTTCACCAATTAAACGCTTGCTATTTTAATTCGGCAACTTACTTTCCTTAACTAACAAGTCTGCATTGTACAATAATTCGGCTTGTTACGGTTATTTGAAAGTTAATATAATGACAACCAATAAGAAAATAATCTTTATTGAAAACAAACAAATTATTAACAACTAGGGTTATCGAGGTCAGTTCATTCACAATATTTGTAGTTTACGTATAAATATATAGCAAAGCCTCATCATAACCTCTGAGTAGCGTAGTGGTTGACGAGCCAGCAGCGACGCGGCGACGACGGTTCATAAAGTTTATATTAAACTGCCTGCACTTCCGATACCAAAAGACCAGACAAATTTCAGTTTTGCTGTTTTCCCGACCATTGGAACCATGCCAATAGTTAAATAAAGAGAATATAAACTCAGGTTGTATGTTTTACAGCTATATTTGCATGCAATCATGTTTGCTCTACTTTCAACGTCTGATGATATGGAGTCATGCGAGTGTGCAGCACGCGAACTTAATGTTACGGAAGTCGGAAGTTGTAATTGATTTGACCGAAAACCATTTGTTATTGATCCCAAAACACTAAGGTATCGGTTCAGCTTTTTATAGTGTTGTCTTACTTATTACAACCAGTTACAGTTGCCAACTAAGAATTAGAGTTATCAATCTGTGCCCCCCTGTGTATTTAACATACAATAATCTCTGAATATTAAGACCAACCTTGCAATTTTTTGTGCTTTGTTTCCCATATATTCTGTATTTGTTATTGTACGTAATCATTCTTTTGTTGCAATGAAATTGGGCAGCCAGAGTGAGGTCTCAATGCAACTCCACTCGCAGCAATCTTTTAATTATTTCCATCGTATTAAAAAGGTCCTTAACGAAATATTTATAATTTTATTTTATTTATTTTTCGTTTATTATGGCACAAACTGTTTACAATATTCTTAAAATTTACAGTATATGTTCAAGATGCCACAAATAGATACATTATTTACAAAAAACACAACAACGTTATAGACGCTAATTTGGAAAATAGCAATAAACAAATAAAAAAAACGAATCATGCATGAATAACACAATATAAGAAAGTTAACATAAGAAAGAAACTCGTTTTTTAAACTTATTCTTTCAGAGCACTAATATGTCACATTCAGAAAATTGTTAATTGTGAAATCTACTTACTCTAGGAATAAAAGTCATTCATGATTTGGTTTTCCAATAGTTCAGCAAAATGCTCATTAAAATTGCTTTTCTTATAGTGAACAATGTTATCTCTGTGACTTTGACACACTTTGAGCTGATGCTGTGAGGATTATCAAGCATTATTTATGAATATCTAAAAGTTTAAATTAGGCATCTGTTACCATACCACTTTCTGCTTACTTTGAGGCCAGATGATACTGTGTTAAATATTTAGAACTAATATTATTTATTCAATTTATTTCATCGCTTTAACTAGTAATTTTTACAATTCCAGCTGCGGAGGTGCTGTCGGCGTCGCGTACGCTCGCCAAATGCCGGCCGCTGCATGCGGCCACGCTCGAGTCCAGAAACAAAGCTAAGAAAAGCGCGGAGTTTCTGCAACCTTATAGGTCAGTACAAGCAAACTGATTCATAGAATTTATATATGTAGGTACCCCAAAAATTTAAAACCTGACAAATTTACAATCTGTTTGTAAACAAATCGCCCATACTTAACTTAAACTTCACTCTGTTGTCTTTTTACACGCAATTTACATTAATGGTCTATTTGAAATCCTTCCTTCACTAAATATTGCTTGCAATTATATCTGAAACTCGACGTCAAACAAGTGAGTCTTAGTTATTTGTGTCGTGGTTTATTTACAAACATTCCACGTCGACTTTGGCTAGTGCTTAGACGCGAGTTGAAATGGGTCTTTCTACAAATAGAAATAAATTATAAAAATGTATGAATTCCAGACAACGTCCAGAAACCTGCACGGCGCTGGCTCGACGGCTGGTCTCCGGCGCTCTTGGTGTCAAGCTCAGCACGGCGCGGCAGGAGCGCGCTGAGGAACGAAGGCTTATCACCATCGCTAGAGGTGAACCACATCATCAGCCTGTACTAGCAACTGCAGTAGGCTAAGCACATCGGTGTCTAGGGTAGAAATGGTAGAATAGACCAACGGCTGCTCTGGCACGGTGTCAAGCTCAGCACGGCACGCCGCGGCGCGGTAGGAGCGCGCTGAGGAACGAAGGCTAATCACCATCGCTTGAAGTGAACCACACCATCAGCTAATACTGCTGTACATAGGCCTCCCATAAGGCTCAATTCACACCATCGCAGAACATAGCTTTTAAACACCGCTGTTCATTGACAGCCAAGGGATTAAGCTGTGTCTGCATAGGCTGCGCTATACATAACGCAATCAGCGGGTGGAGAAGGTGAGTGGAAAATTGGTGTGGGCCTAAAGGATACTACTACCACGAGGATAAGGAGATGTGTGATCCGTTCGTATCAATCCATAGAGAATCTGGCCAGTTAGTTGGAGAGCTATCTCGTATGTGTGTGTTAGGCGTGTGGTGCCGGCATAGAATTAGCACCACCCAACTCTTGCCTAACTAAGGGACATATAAAAGGGGGGGGGGGGGGCAGCAGCGCCATACTATAACCTGCGCCCCGAGTCCATTTGAGTCAGTATCGAGACGTCACGATCACGTCTCGATACTGTCGCGTCGTCCATATTGACGGCCTCAGTGGCGCAACGGGCGAAGACGGCGCTGATTTCGAGTTCGATTTCGCGCCACGGGACAAATGTTTCGATGGCTTGCATGTATTTATTTTAGGCCTGGGTGTATATGTATGTCATGTCATCTGGTACCCTTAACACAAGCTCTGCTTACATTGTGGCCAGATCATGCTGTATTAAAATATCCAGAAGTGTTTATTATACATTTCACCCGAACGCCACGCTGCGTAAAAAGCGTATTATCTTGTAAATAATCCGTTGCAGAGAAGAAACGGCAAGCGGCTGCGCACAAGGAGGCGGCGTGGGACGGCTCGCTCGCCAACCAGTCTGTTGATACGTGAGGTAAGGAAATAAAATAATATACTTCATTTAGTCGTTTTACAATAAAAACTATCTTAGTTTGACGAATTGAATGTAAGAGGTTTGGTACGACTTAAAAAAATAGGTGGCCATGTTCGACCGTATGTTATATTTTTTTTTTTTTTACTTTTTTATGTATGCTCGTCGATTACTCTTTGGATGATTGTATTGAGAATGATCCCGAGATGGTTCCATACAATTTTGGTCTCGAGGCATTAGTAATATTGTCCCGTAAAACTTAAAAGTGTTTATATTAAGGAATTTGAAGTCAGTTTTTAGATTTTTCATAACAATCAAATTAAGTCGTGTTTATAAAGATTGGGATTCAAAATGTCATGCTATCTCATGTCATATTTGTCAAATGTGATCTAATTCAAATTCAAATTTATTTATTCATTAAGACAACACGGATCCATAGAATTTGACAAAAACATACACAGAATTAATTTAACAATAAGGGAACATACACACACAAAATTAATTTGAAAAAATAAGGTAATTACAAACACAGAATTAATTTATGTAATAAATTTGTTTGGCAAAAGGGTTAATGAGGCTTGATACCCAGTGCCTTTGCAAGTTACTGCAGTGTCTATCAGCCAGAACCTTTAACAGACAGTTAGTGCTGCCCAGCATCCTGCGCTTTGTAGATGCTATCTTATTGCGGATTACAGCATAAAAGTCCTTAACATGTGCGTCCGCAAACATGCCAGACGCACTACAGTATCTGGGCAGCCCCACCATTGCTCTAAACAAGTTGTTGTAAAGGACGCGTAGAGCACTGAAGGACGCCTTGGTATAAGTAACCCACAGGCCGCTGGTGTAAAAAGATTGACAGTAGGATTTAAATAAAGATACCTTAACATCTACTGAACAATGAGCGAACCTGCGGATCAGCATATTTCCTCGGACCGCCAGCGCCCCACGCTCCCTTTCTATGTCACAATTATCACGTAGGTCAGCAGTGACCCAATGTCCCAAATATTTAAATTTTCTAACCCTGACCAGTTCGCGACCATCCAGACAGACGGGGGGGATTTCGCTGGGGGGGCGGCCGCGTGTAGCGAAGACCATAACCTCGCTCTTCTTGTTGTTGTATCTGAGCCCATGGCGTTCGGCGTAGCCCTCGCAAACACGCAGCAGCCTCCTCAGCGCGCACACCGACGGGCACAGCAGCACCATGTCATCCGCGTAGCTAATGTTATTAATCCTCTGACCATCGATGGAGCACCCCGCATGCATGCTGCTGAGCTCGCCGATGAGCTCGTTCACGTACAGGCAGAAAAGCTTCGGCGAAGAAACGCCGCCCTGTCTTACCCCACATTCCAGCCTGTACGTGTCCGATACTTCATCCGCCCACCTTACACAGTTGTCTTGATGTGCGTACCAGTGCCTAAACATACCAACGATCTCATGCGGCGTTCCAGTAGCTGACAGCTTGTCCCACAGTAACTGATAGGACACCAAGTCGAATGCTTTCGATAAATCTAAGCGGGACATTGAAATTTATCTGCGCGACTGATGACGAAATATTTTAAACCAACTTTGTTGTTGCCTCGGTTACTTGATACTTGGATAAAACCTATACAGGATATCGGACGCGAGATTGGCACTTTTAGCGCGTTCAAAAGATTCTATTGCACTCATCGATCAAAAATGTCCGGCTTTGCCGGCCCCCCTTAGATTTATACACAATGCGCACGCCACAACCTTCAGTAGCAAAAGAGATACATTTTGACATGTTAGGAAAGCTTTTCAACTAGTGTCATTTTAGCGTTCAGACAAAAAGCATGGGTACAAAAAATGCAAGAATCACTCGTCCAAAGTGCTGAAAAAGGATGGAATTTCTTATTTTCAGTAAGTTTATATATATTTTTTACCCGTATATTGAGATGTGAGTCATATACTTGTAAAATCAGCATAAAATATTGTTGTTTGGTTTGTCTATGTTAAAATATTAATTTTGTTCTAAATTGATAAATGGAGAGGCTATTTCTTCTAAATTTTTTTTTTCATTTATAGTATGTATTAATATATTTTTCATAAAAATAAGTTTAATATTACTAGTTGATGATTTTTAAAATAATTAGTTGGCCCGCCCTAAAATTTCATTTGCGTAGACTCTCTAATAAAAGAAAGACTAGGTTCTTACCTACCTACCAGAAGTATGAATTTATAAAACGTTTATTTTTTTCCCGTAAAAAAACTCGTGCAAAGCCGCAGACAGGAACCAGTTCTTTTTAATCTAGAGTGCCTGCCTGAAATTGTATTGTAAGTTTAAATTATTGTATGTCTGAAATGACCCTTTTGTATAAATACCTACTGTTGAGACACCAATTTATAGTTTCATCAATAAATGATTCGTTATTTTTACCTGAATTCTGTTAAGTAATCCTTATAGAAAATAAACTGAGTAGGTAGGTATATAATTCTCAGGTAGGTACCTACCTACTTACAAAATAAAATAAAATGAATTCGACTCCACCAATCTCTTGTTCCGTATGGAAAAAACTTGTCAGGCTCTGCGCAAACTGTCTGCGTCAAAACAAAACGAACCCAATTTTGAGTGACATTTTTGTAAGGCTCTAGGTATCTACGGGGGAGGCCGCGAACTCCTTATTTTTGATCGAAGATTGCACTACAAAAAAAAAATATATATATGAAGTGACATGTATATGTTGATGATGATAATTCTTTGTTAATAGCAATATGGTCTGGTTAGACACAATTCTGCCAGTGTCAAGTAATGGAAAATAATTGTAAATATTAAGTTATCAAATTACATGTATATGTTGATGATGATAATTCTTTGTTAATAGCAATATGGTCTGGTTAGACACAATTCTGCCAGTGTCAAGTAATGGAAAATAATTGTAAATATTAAGTTATCAAATTATAAAGATTATTTGTACCGTTTTATTTTTTCATAGGTTCTACATAATCAACATGAAAATTCATTTCAATTAATTTTCAAGCTATTTTATTATGTTCGCTCTCATTTAATGATGACTTTGTTTTTGAAACACTTAAATGGTACATCCCCCCATTTAATCGGGGAAGTAGTTTCCCAATGAATCAGAAAGTACGTTTGTACAGGGGCTTTGAGGTTCGCACCCACCTTAAAAACTTCTATCCTATCACTTAAGGTTAAAACAACATTTAATGTAAAATTCTTTTTTTTCAGATTTTTTTGCTGATTCTCGTGCACGTAAGGATCCATGTCATACTCTAACGCTCTCAAATAAATTAGCCAATTCTACGTACGTTATTTAGTAATAATGCATATTTTTATAAAAATCTTAGTCAAATAAGTACGCTCAAGAGGTTTTGGTCCTTATGTCAGTAACGTAAGGTGCGGTTTAGTTTAATGGTGTGCCTATTCGAGTGTTACCATAACTTTTGGACAGCTCTGTGTCTGTCTTAGTTAATGTAATGGAGTAATAATGGCGGTTCGTTTTTGGAAACTCTGCAGTGTGAAATCTCATGTTGTATTTCACGGCAAATAAACTAGAGGAAAGTAACCAAATATGGAATAGTACCCCTAATATGGAATACCAGCATTTCGCGTTAACCAAGAATCCTTGGGGCAAAGAGTTGTGATCGTCTACCTCCTCAAATCACTATACGTGCGTATAGATTGAGCGAGCGAGTTCTTTGGTCGCAGTGAGAGCTTTTTGTTTTGACGCTGCTGTCAGAAAACTTTCACAAGTATGTAAACTGTAGGTGATTTTTTCGTCATTTTATTACAAATAGTAGTGTGTTTATACCTTCTATAATATTGTATACAAGTTTGTTGAAAGTTCTTGAGGCATTTTATTGTCTTGGTTTATTAAGTGTTAAAATAGAAATCTAGGTTTAAATGAGTAGGAAATACCATAGTATTCCATAATTGGGGTACCTATTCCACTTTTGGATACCTTCATGTTATGTTAATTTTGTTTTTGAGAAATAAGAGTAGATACTTTTAAATAATAAATATAATACAAGTAATATGCTTAATAATGTGATTGTTAACGATTACGATTTTAAGGTTTTGATACTTAATATTTCTTTCGTTTATGCCAAAAAACAAAAACGGTATTCCATATTAGGTTTCTTTCCTCTATCATTTTTGTAGGTTTTTTACCTGAAAATGAATTTCTTAGGGTTATAAAAGCGGCATGAGCGAGTGATATTTCAGACAGTAGATATTTCACTTGAGAACTTAAACTACTGTTTATTTTAGTTTCTAGTTTACGTATGTATCTATCTCTGGTGGATAAAGTTCGATATTTTGATAATAATTAAGTTTTCACAAATGTTTCGGGGCACTGCATGCTACAGTATTATTAATAAAATGTCTCCAAGTAAATTAAGATTAATTATGTATTGAGTTTTGTTCGTGATATATGTTCTTGCATGTTGATTTATAGTATTGTAAATACCAAATATTAGTTTATTTTGTCATATGTATTTAGCTTATGTATTATTGATTAGGTATTCCATTATTTGATCACAATGTGATAAATTGCAATATATTTTTAATTTCGTTTTAAATGTAATGTTTCAATGAAATTAGGTTCTTGCAATTTCATTAAGTTTACAGATATATATTTTATTCGTAAATTGCATTTTACAACTTGTCCTTAGCAAAATCAATAAATTAGCTAATTTATTGTTATGTTACTATATGCCATTATGACTTTAATGTTAAGGCTAATGCCAACTATCCAATGGAACTCGAATGTGTCTCACGGTCCCATATGAGTTAAAAAAGACGTACATTAATATAACACTTTTCTTATACATACTTGGTGGCTTTCTGAGATGTTTGTACTTGGTAAGACCCTTGATCCATTTAGCTTCAGAAAATCTTTTAGTGGGTACTTACCTAAATTTACCCTAACTTAGTACCTATACTGACATAAAAAAATCAAGAGAAAACAGACCCATCTCAAAAATCCACCCTATAGATTCTACGTTATTTTAAGTTTATTTGTGAGTTTTGTGCCTTTAAATTTCTAGTCTAATTCATAACTTAAGTGCGACAGGACAGGACTTGAAAACCTCTTGGCGTCGAGTTTAGCTGAATTAACGTTTATATGAGTTTACTTCGTAGAGAAATAGCAAGTCGTTACTCATATTAAAGCAAGTTAATTTTGTACTTAAAATCTTTATAGCGGATCATAACAATAAAAAGAATGTTGATGTCAACTTCAGAGCCCCTAGTTCGGTTTAAGGCGAATAGTAAGGCAAATGACCTTGGGCATGTCCGCGCGCCTATATGCAGCAATGAGTGCTTGTTTTCGATTCAGCATACCATGTAGTGCCCTAATCAACCAAATAATACGATCCTCTGCGGTTAGGTGACGAGTAACTGGTCAGGTTTGTATTACAGATTTTGTAGGCAAAAATACGTTTTTACGTTTAATATAGTTATTTTGACTGCTTTTCGACGATAATGGACCGCCACGAAATAGGTATGAACTATGTGAATCACTATACTGAATTTGGTACTGATCGAATTTGAGACACCGATAAAAAGTGTGTTCGAAGCAACTAAACACACACTATAACTAACACTATAACAACTAAACTATAATTAACAGCAAACATTTGGGACCGCCAAGCCCTTCTTCAAGATATGTGTTACAGGATATATAAATTTCACCACTCCACAATCAATATTTTTGTCAGAAACCGGGTTCAAAAACACCTAATTTTCGTGTTTTTGCCTTCATATTCGCCTTAATGGTAGTATCGTCAACATGACGTCATTTTTGCTTGGAATTGGTGTAATTCCATGACCGCTTAGAGGCGTTGTACTAACTTCCATAGAAAAAAACGTTACGATGACGTCTCGGTACTATAACTTTTATTTTAATTATGCAAAGAAAATATATATTTATAGTTATGTACTATCAACAATGTAGCTAACAAGTAATTCTTTTCAATTATGGGAAAACTTTATTTTGTATAATTTATGTAAGGTACATTATATAAAATACTTTTTGTATTTCATTTTGGTCCTTGTTTTATATGAGTGACGACAGAACGTCGTATGATGAATGTTTAAATATTTGCATGTAATTTTGTAATTCGCATAATAAAAAGCACGAACAAGGACGTATACCAAATCACCAACATAATTTCTTGGGAATTGAAGTTTCTACTGTTCGCTTTATTTAACCTCTTAAATGGATGTAAGAAGATGTTTTGATGACAACAATTAACTAAATAAATAATGCTGGACATTTCGCTCATCAACATATACTGCAGCCATTCTTAAGGTTCAATGTTTGTAAACAACTCGATACATAAATCCATCGGTGTAGATTTTGAGAAATTGTTATGTAACCTACATAGGTTACATCCCCGGGACATCCCCGGGATACCATTTACCTCACTGGCAAATTTCATAAAAATCTGTTCAGCTGTTTTGGCGTAAGGTAACAGACAAACAGACAGAGTTACCTTCGAATTTATAATGTAGTATGGATACGAAAGTGTTCAAATCGTCAGTGCAAATTCCATGAAAAAAATCAACAACGACAAAGTGAGTTTTAGGCTAAATACATATCTATCACCGTAGGTGATTTAACTAATTTTAGTTAGTAAAGATAGTAAAACCCGTAAAGTTAGAAAAATCCTACTCACTTTATAATATACGTAAAATAATCAACAGGACCACGTTTAATTGTAAGTGCTAGTCTTGTTGATTTTTATGACTTCATGGGTTTTGCTATAAACGTGACTAAAACATACTTACAAAGGCTCAATGTTTACAAACATTGTACCTCTAGTTTGACCGTAGTATAGCCCTCTATCATTTGTCACCAAAATGTCAAATCAGACAAAGCATTTAAAGATGGATTCAATATTGCGAATAGTAAAACTAAATTTTATCAATTCACCTTGAATGGTTACCAACGAAGATAGCCAAAGATCTGATTATAACCGGTTCCACATTTTTATTCCAATCCTTGTAAAATACTTTTGTAATTCAGGAAAAAGGCTACTATTTGGTTTTACCTTATGTATTTTTGTATGTTTATATAAACATAATTTACACAAACGCACTTTTGTTTATTATTTTACACATATAGTATGTTATGTATATTATTATTGAACCGTCCACTATAAAACAATAAATACATTCAAGTTCATGTTTCATTTTGCGTTTATTTCGTGATCAACCATACAAGAAGTTTTTAATTGATATTAAATACATATAAAAAATCGAGTCTCGTACATAGGTAGAAAAATGCAACAGTTTTATAAAAAAAACAGGCGTATTTGACACTCTTTATATAGTATTCTAGAGCTTTATTAATATTCACGTAGAACTTAACTGAAATTAATAATTTTACCGAGATTTAGTGCTATTATTATGATTTAGTTTGACGACCTCTGTAGCGCGGTGGGCGAAGGTCCGCCTGCGACGCAGGAGGTTGCGGGTTCGATTCCCGCCTTGGGACAAATATTTGTACGATCTGCAGGTATTTGTTCCGGGTGTTCTGGTCGTTTTCTATGTATAATAAAAAATATCTATATATGTAATGTATTGTATCATGTATATTAGTTATCTAGTACCTATAACACAAGTTCTGCTTAGCTTGGGGCTAGATAATGCTGTGTGAATTGTCCAGCAATATTTATTGATACATTTATTTCCGGTCCATATCTTCCACACAAAAGGCAACTTAGTTAAAAGTAAAGTATGTTTAATATACAGGTAAATATTTTAAAAACGTTCTACTATATTTGGATCTCCTTAATCAAGGTTTGATTATGTACAAATAAGTATAGAAATATTAAAAATTATTTTTGTATAGGTAACGTGAATGTTATAAAGAGCAATTATTATTATAAATAAAGTTTTATGGTGGATTCGTGTTTTTAAATTATTGTTCAAACGAAAATAAACCCCCCCCCCCCCCCCCCCCCCGTACGACTTCATCTTGAAACTTGAGTACCTTGAGATATACCATAGACTTTAGATTGAGGTTTGTAATAGAACTAGCTTCTGCCCGCGGTTTCGCACGCGCTTCTCAAGTAGCTATGTCCTCGGAATACCATTTACTTCCCGACCTTTCATTATGATTCGTTCAGCCGTATAGGCGTGAAGAGGCAACAGACAGAGTTGCTGTCGAATTTATAATGTTTATACGTAATACTACCTTCTGCCTGCCGCTTCGCTCACGCTTTTCCGTAATAAAAAGTAGCCTATGTTCGTCCCCGGGATACCTACCATCTACCTCCCAGCCAAATTTCATAGATATTCGTACGGACGCGAAACGGTAACAGACGGAGTTACTTTATATTTTATATTATTAATATAGATGGATGGATAGGCCCGTATTATGAAAATTACTCGGTCATAGATCTAAGCTTGAGTGACGTTTATGCCATTATGCCATAGAAATCTATGTTTATCAGTCATCTAGAACCCATAACACAAGCTCTGCTTAGCTTCGGGCTAGATGATGCTGTGTGAATCGTGCAGCAGTATTTAAATGAATATAACTTCGCGAAGTTGTACCTACATGAGACTTTTTGTAATCATTACAAAAGGTCTCAATTATATCTTGAGACCTTTTGTAATGATTACAAAAAGGGGCCTAGAACGGCTAGAACGAGTGGTAGGTTACTATTTATTCTGTGTAGTTTCGTCTACATAGGTACGTCCACCGCTACCGCTATCCTCATTTGGATGCTTATTTATGAGTTGTACCTATATTTAGATAAATTTTACAGTGACAATAGTATACCACGCAAGCCTCAAGCGAGAGGCCCGCGCGGTGTCTGTTATCTGATGCCATCAATGTAAAATGCATCTAAAATGCTCTCAGTGCTATGCGGTAGCGGTGATGTTTGGATGTGATATAAGTCATTCATAGCACATACCTACAAACAACACCGCTGCCATAAACGTAGGCTTCGTCTGGGTCATATCATAACATAACCCTGACGTTTTACATTAAGTACCTACCTACCTATATGACGTTTTACATTATAGAAAATATGTCCCGCAATTAAAATAACTGTTAAATGCAATAAGAGGGTTCCTAAAACATACCTGAAAAGGCTGAAATTTCGTGCAAAGGTACAGATTACGCGGGTCAAAACAGAGTGAGGAGACAGTTACGTACCTACCTACCTAGGTACTTTACTATGTTTTTTGTACAAAACGGCAAAATTGTATGCATTAACTATACTATCTCGAGATAGGTACCCGAATACCTTGGTGAATTTATTTTTCTGAGGTTTGAAATATAGCCAGTCGGGATTTCACTGCCGTCCACCCACTTACTTTTTTACACCTGGGAGGTGCTTTCGTGCGAGGACTACCTATATGATAACTTCTCTGTTGGCGTCAATTGTGATCGTGGAGTTCACAAACAGCTGAAGTATGAATTGTTGCTACCTTGTAGGTAGGTACGTGACACTGACACGGTGACGCCCACTGCACGGCTAACAATGTTTGTTTATTTATCAACTACCTACTACTCTAAAACTGTAAAGGAATTCGCGACCGAACAATAGACCTAAATTACGAAAAATGAAACAAAGCATTTACAATGATTGATTCATTACATTAGTCACCTACCTACTTCTTGTAGGCACTGGATATTTCACAAGTGGCCTGTCCTGTCTTGCTATTGTGCCAATGTTTTCTCGGCGAAACGGAAATAATAAACAATTAAATATAAGCAATTTTGGGGCGCATACTTCCAGTACTGGTCGTCGATAGATTGTGAATACACGCCGCGCCAATTCGTAAGCAAATAAGAATGGCTGTGACAAGTTCGAGTGTTTTAAAAATATTGTGTTTTTTAACAATAATAAACGTGACATCAGAGAAGCTACTTGACATTGTGCATTTAATAACAGAAGACACTGCGATAGTTCCGGGTGAGGCCAAGAAAATGATAAAACATAACAATCACGTTAAGCCCACCGCTGCTGCAGCAAGTGTGGAATATTACGATGACTTTACAGAACTTTTACCTAATCAGTATAACCCGGGTAATATTTGGAAACCAGAACCTACGATTAAAAACTACGAAGCAGGGCTAAATAAAAAAGGTCTAGATGTTATGATAATGAGCGCGAAATCAAATTCTTATCACCTCCCATCAATTTTAAAATCAGACGAGTTGTATGAAAAACTTAGAACAATATCCGCCAATGAAAAGCCCGAAATGTCTTCTGAACTACCCGACATTTTATCCCATTTCAGCAACATAGAATACCACTTGAATGACGAGGATGATGTCAAAACTAGTCCCAGGAGTGTATACGGGAACTGGCCATCTTACCACTATACGCCTTACGAAACCGAACACAACAGACAACAAGCGCAAATTGAAAAAGCTAAAGACAAACGCCACGTTGGAGATGAAGATTTAAATAGAGTAATATCAATCCACGAAGATCTTTCTCATGATGTACCTACAAGTTACGTTGCGAATGACAATCCTTTATCAGGGAATGAACCTTTCTTTTCCTTCGTCCTCAATGATTATATTGACGAAAAACCATCTGATGATCACCTCACTTTTAAGGGTCCTTCGGATCTGAATAATAGTGGATTAAGATTAGGAGACTTTTCATCAAGGAATCGCCGATTAGGAGACACAGACATGAATCATAATATGCCTTTGAAATACTTAGCTGATCCCGAACCCCAATTATACGGGCGTAGCCATAATAAAATAAAAACCTCACTTGGTGACTCGCAAACAGACAAAGGAATCCATAAAGGGCATGAATTCCACCAACATGCAGAAGGAGATAATATTATAGTCAACGATAAGGCAAACTACAATCAAGCGAAGAAGTCATCTATAGGAAAGAAAGACTTTAAAGAAACATTTGTAAATAAGGTTGAGGGTCAAGATCTCAGGAACAAATCTAATTTTTCGTTTAAAAAAAACGAGGATAATGGAGAAAAGATAAAAGGATTTCATAGAGTTTATCGTATTGACGAATATAAGGAAGATAAAGAATTTTATAAAAACAGCGGCAATAATGCTAAATTCGAGGAAAACGGTGCATCAAATACTCGTGTTACAGGGTCTAAAGGTGTTCTAGGATCTAGCGCGGCTGCATCCTTAAGCGACCAATCACATGACGCCAAAAGAAATGGAAATATAGAAAGAAATCAATTTAGAAATTATCAAACAGGGCAAGAAATTGCCAATGACTATGAAAAAGACTTCCGCAGATATAGAGATGCGGCTAAACAGGCGGCCCTCAGCAATAACTTGGATTATTCTGATCGATACTAAGATCTTACGAAGTTACTCAATGTACATAATTCATTTTATGTTATAGGTATTACATTGCGATAGTATAATTGTTAATAACGTAATACTTTTTTAAGGTTTTTTAAATAAGATTTAATAAAAAAACTAGTATTTAACATATTAGCTATTTTCATTCAACAGACCCAATAATACAGCATTTCCAAAACCAAACTGGAACCTTTTCTGAAAATTATAAATAAAGTATTTACAATTTCATTAAAACAGGCAATAATTAGATTATGCACCTAGTGCGTAAAGCAGTGTCTTACTGTGTGGGCTTCATTGAATCCCGAGCGCGCATTGATACACGAGGAGATTATACTCTGCTTTTCACACTTTGCGAATAAATAGTAAAAGTTTAGTATAAAAGTTTTATATACCTACCTCTACCTATAATTTTTTCATTCTGCCTTTTGAACAGAGGTTGTTTTTAATTCCGAAGAAGCACATTCCCACATTTTATTATTATCATGATGTTCTAAATTCAATCTCATTATTTCTTTAGGATGAATGTTCATTATCGAAGATGATAGAGTCAAACGTTTTTTCAAAGGTGTATTTCGGTTGCGACCTCCATTACCAAAATATTCTATAACATGGGATACTTCAATTGTGCTCAACTATTTGAGTTTATTATACCCAAATGAAACATTAAATCTTGATAATATTTCAAAAAATTAGTTACGCTAATTGCGTTACCTACTCACGGCACACAGAGTTCAAACCATATCAATAATAATGAGTTTGAATTTAGTACCTACCTCAAATCAAAATATGTATGGAAATCATTCGATTTGTTGAATTTAGTAAAACCTTCACCTTTTTCTGCGAACACGGCTATAATCAATTGTTTTCTGTTAGAGTTATAATATGAATTGTCAAATAATTTCTTTTTACGAGCATGTGTGAACTTACCTACCTCATAATCATAACCCTGCCCTGTTGGTAGTCGGGTAAAAATCACTCTATTCTAATCAGCCGAGAAAAATAAATAACGTAAACAAACCGTAGAAAAGGTTTGAGAACAAACTTTCTAAGTCACGATCTACGAAATGACAGTATAATGATTAGGTACCTACTCTAAAAAGAACATAAAAATACAAGGGTAATAAAACTTTCGTTGCCTTTACAACCCTAATACCTAATAATGAACAACGTTTTATATTTGAACTGGGTGAAAGTTCCTCATCATCAAATACCGATTTTAGTGATTAACTAAACAATAGTACTTAGTATTTGTATTGTTTATAACAAATTTTATTTAAAATTATTGTTACGTTTATTTAGAACAATTCGTAAAATATCCATACCTGTACTTCTACACTAATATTTTAAAGATATATTCTTCAGATTATTAAGATTCAGATTATTATTAAGTAGGTATACCTACTTAGTTATAACTAGTAGTTTCAGGGCTAAGTGGGAACAAAGAAATTGGCCTCATACCTACATACAAACATAGGGTGCTAGTCTCATAACCCTCCCCTGTTGGTAGTCGGGTAAAAATATAGGCAAATCCAAAAATGCGAAAAAATGTATGAGAACCATGATTCTTTGTTTACGTTATTTCTTTTGTTCGGATGAATGGGGTATAGTTCTAATTTTCCACAAAATTCACAGTGCAATACAATATTCAGTAACTTAAAAATCTGTTTTCCTACAGTAAGTCTATATTTAATTCAATATACCCAATAATACAGAATTTGCAAAATACAAAATAGATAAGAATTCTTTAATAACAATAAAACTACCTACTATCAAAGAATATAAACTATATTCGAACTAGTACCTATTTACAATTGAAACAGTTAAGCAGTAAAATAAAATACATTGTAAATACTAGTTCTAATTGACACAAAATTCACTGAGCATAATCATCAACTTAAAAATACATATGTTTTTCTGGCAGGTAGTAAAATAATCACTCTGTTTGGTTTATCTAACTCAGATAATGTAGATCTGATATCATATATTTTATTTATGAGATTACCGTGATTTTTTTTGCAAAATACCAGCCTGCTTTGCAGCCATTAATATTTTCCTTTTTACAAAATTAAAACTCCGATCTGCTGACCGTGATTTTCTGATGTGTGGTTTTGTCTTATTAGATTCTTTATCATCATTTTCGTCGCTGTCTTGATCATCCTGAGTTTCCCTCGAGCTAGCTTTACTCTGTCCTTTAGTATTTTCATCATTAGGCTCATCATAGTATTCCGTATCCCTTGACTGGTCGGTTTGTTTAGGATCTTCAACAGACCTCTCTTTTTTATTGGAAGGTTTTGTTTTCATAACACTACCTTCCACATTACGCAAGGTGTTCTTCTTATCATATTTTTTATTTGCTACATTTTTTATTCTTATTCTTGGCTCGTAGTGTTTTCTCCCACTGGCGTATTCATCGTGGTTGATATCGAAATCGTAGTCGGCGATATTAAAGTCTTCGTCTTCATGATCTCCCGAATCGGCGAAAACATGAACTTGATTAATCATTGACTGAAAATCTTCATAATCAACCTCATTAAATTTAGGTATGGGTTTTTTCACTAATGGTTTAGCCTTTTGAGTTTTGACCTCGTCTTTTGGTTCCGTAATTGTAGTTGTAGTAGATGTTTTTTCTTTTAAGCTTTCTTTAGAAACTCTTCTTTGTGTCCCAGATCTTGTAATGCGCATTGCCTTATAAAATTTAGGTGATGTAGTGGGTTCCTCGTCGAAATTCCTTGCTCTTCTATTGTAAACTTGGATGAAGTCGTCGGTCTGAGCGGTCTCTTCCTTCGTAAACCCAACCATTGATTCAGATATCGCTTCTCTGGTGAGCCGAATGACTGGGTTCGGTTTCTCACTATGAACTTCCTCAATGGTCTTCGTCTTGTTCTTTTGGATAAGTCGTCCATCAGCTTGAATAAAATTAAATAATCCTGCGATAAAGAATAAAACGTGTATGTCCATGGCGAACTTCCTTCTCTGACTACAAAATCTTAACTGGCCAAGTAATTAGTTTTGAATGATTGATTTAAAACATTTTACTGTTTTATAAATATCACTTGAAGAAATATCTACTGAAACATTGAAACAATACATTGCTGTGACTAAGAATATTTCGTTATCATAACATTTATATTGAAGGCCTCAATTCAACTTAGTGTAACGGTATAAAAAAACTCGCACTTCAGTTTAGTACTTGTGCCGTATGATTGAGAGAGTAACCTGGTCTTCATTTATATATTAAATTAAAACCACCATTATTAATAAATATTAATAATTGAATTCATACATTTTAAAATTCTTTCACAAATTTATTTATTTATTAATACGGACTCCCAACAACCAAATGCGAAATAACAGAATAGGGTGACTTTCTAATTATAGGGTGCCACAGCATTAAGAAATAACGAATAGTGCCTATACGTCGTCGTCTGTTACTTGGCCGCGCATCACGCCGAAACTGAGTGAATTCAAATGAAACTTGACATTATTTGAGTTCATGCAACGAGGAAGGACATAGGTTACTTTTATCCTGGAATTCGGTACGGTTCCCTTGGGAGAGGGGATGAAAGACATAATGTGTAGGTATACCTATAGCTGTAATTCATCAACGCGTTATCCGATTCCATCCATTCTTTTTTTGTTACAAACAGTGTTGAAAGGTCGTAAAAAATAAGTCATCATCATCATCCTATATTAGTCCACTGCTAGACATAGGCCTCCCCTAACGAGCGCAATAATTGCGCCCTGTCTTCAGCTTGCCGCATCCATTGTCAATCATTATTTTTATGTTATAAACAGTGTTGCAATGTATAAAAAAATCAGTCATCATTATCATCATCAGCCTGTATTAGTCCATAGACTAGCGGAGCGAGCCGAAGTAAGTAAATAAGTATTGTAAGACCACGGCGAACGATTTTTTTTGGCGATTAACAATAAAACTAAAGTAGGAAGTACCTAAGTACTAATAAGTTATAAAGAGAATGAAAAAATTAGAGGAAGCAAGCCCTGAAAATTGTAACGACTACGGTGGTAGGTAGTTAAAAAACTATGCATATAAATAACGAGGAGCAGAGCGAAACTACGTAATTTTGAAGTTTGGTGAGGTCGGCTGAGCAACAAAGACAAGGAAGCTAAGACGACACTGAGCGGACGCAGCCATAATACTTTTGAGATTTTTTTCTGATCACTGTCAGCAAAAAAGTTCGCAACACAGAAAAGGGCTAACGGCGAAGTGAGCTGCCAATATTTTTTATATTTTCGGGTGGTCATAAACAAATTAAGAAAAGTATAAAAAATAAATAACAATGATTATAAATTAATTCAAGGTTTCGGAAATTTGCAAGACACTAAGATTTTGGGGGGGTCATGACCCCCGTGACCCCCTCCCCCCACTTGGGACCGCGCCTGAGCTGTACACTTGGCTACTAATCTACTATTAACCCTTGACTGACGTTTGAAACGCGTCACTCCTCTGTAGTTTCTTTCTTCAAAGGTAAAATGCCAAAATGTGTCATTTTGAGAGGTTAAATTAATTTTGATTTGATTTGAGACTTTCTCTATTGTAGAATTTGTTTTTCCAAATTGAGCACATAACAAGTAACATTATTTTATCTAAACTCCAATTTGTCTGTATTATTTGATTGTAATTTTCTTTGTTTTATTTTTAAATGAGATTTATCTCTAAGTAGCTGTGCCCCACGGCTTTGCCCGCGTAGAAATTTAAGTGACAAAAGAGAACAAAATGGATATTTCGTAAATTTTAATTTTTTCTATTGGTAATCATATGCCGCACTCACCGCTTAGGTAAAATCGGTTAGATTCTGAGGTGGCAGCACGTTTTGGTTTGCGAAACTATATTCTGGTTTTTGCATTTAAGAGCCGGGGGGAGCTGACGCGTGCTTTGTGATCTGTGCATTATTTGGTTAGATATTTGTTTGTGAGATTCAAGTGATATTTTAATACACACACATTTTATTATTTACATAAAGGTTTATTTTTACCATGTTTTGAGTAAATGTGCGGACCAGGAAAAAATTAAAAAAAAAATATTATTGCATAACCCCCAAGGAGTAGTAAAAAGAAGTAAAATACGTGATTAATCATTTACTTTTTATTTGTTTTATCCGAGTTTTCAAAGAATCTAACCAAGGAATAATAATTTCCCATAGAAACTTTACCACCCTGTTTAACCCCCTCAGAGTTAGACTTTTTTCAAAATTAATTTAGCCTACATGTTATTTTAGAGTTTAAACTATGTAACTATCAAATTTCATCTAAATAAGTTAAGTAGTTACGTAGATTATGTGGTAAAGAAAATTCACACAGGTACTTTCACTAATTCGAAATTCGAAAAATATCGGTCGGATAAAAAAATGAACAAGGTATTACACATGTAGAGATACGAATAATGATCAACTTCAATCCACATGATTTTTTTCTCGAATTGAAAAATGGCCAAGTTATTAACGAAAAACGTTTAGTCCCCTAGGGTGCTAGCTGCCTAGGGCTAACTGGTGGCGACATGGTACTACCACCACCGTGCCGTCACACACTGCCGCGTAGATTGATTTTACCGGCAGGAACGGACTAAATGTTTATTACAAGTTATACGTTGTTTTTAAGCTTGACGGGATAACAATTAATCCCTCGGGAATACATTTTTTATGGGACAAATTTGGAATCATTTCCTAAGCGAAATAATTTTTTAAATCGGGCTATAATTGACGGAGAAATCGACGAAGAATTATAAAAAAATACATACAACCGAACAAAGATCCTCCTCCTAAAGTCGGTTAAAAAGAAAAAAA
The DNA here is from genome assembly GCA_947086465.1 of Eupithecia exiguata. Classification (NCBI taxonomy): domain Eukaryota; kingdom Metazoa; phylum Arthropoda; class Insecta; order Lepidoptera; family Geometridae; genus Eupithecia; species Eupithecia exiguata. The sequence continues at coordinate 6,988,133 of OX352246.1, forward strand.
ACGCACATCGCGTCTGTACATACCAAGAATTAAAATGTTACTAGGTAGGTACTTGTGGCTTTCACTGTAGGTAACAATAGTTGTACAGTTACCTACTGTAAAATAAACATTAGTTTGATGTAAACAGAGATCAATCTTTGAAATTCATAGATAAATAAACAAGAATTGTTGTGTTTTCCTTGTTTACATTATTTAGAACACACAAACATGATTCAGACAATCAATGATAATTTATGTATAAAACGTTGTTGATGCTTGTTTCTTTCAGTCCAAGGCTCGCTGCGATGGAGATATTGTGCCCTCTGGTAGGTGTCATCTGCCTCAGTTTTACTTCTACGCTGTCTTACCAGTTGGAGTCCGACAACTCTATATATGTATCAGATAGACATTCTAGAAGTTTCTCACGAGGCGAGAGAATGGGGAAACCTAGCTTTGCAATCAATAATAGCGCTGAAGACTTTTCAAACGCACGGTTTAAAGAGAGAAAAGCTATGAAACGTTACAGTTCCCCTTCTTTTATTCCACGGGAGCGCATCGAACACAGGAGAATTGAAGTAGTACCCTCTACGCACTTTAAGAAAAATGTACAGAACAAGTCCAGTGAAAACAACTTAATCGACATGAGGGAAGGGCTGTTCAATCAAATACGAGGCGCACACAATTCGGATGTACTACAACCAATGTCCCGCGAGCACTTCGACCACAGAAGAATTGAAGTGGTAGCCCCTAAAATCTATAAGAAAAATGCGCAGAACCTGTCCAAAGAAAACCTTTCCATCGACAAGAATGAAGCGCTTTCCTACCAAAGACGAAGCTCACATAACTCGGATGTACTACAACAAGCGCTACAAGCGGTGCCCATTGCTAAGGAGTCGAAGGATTATCTTCGTCAATTTATTGAAAGTCACCAAACTACGGAGCCTAAGGATTATGTTCTTAAATTTATTGAAAATCACAAAGATAGCTTGCAAACGAAAATGTACGAAAAGCCAAGTTATTTGGCGGTGAACGTTCACAAAGCACAGGTAACGTCTGTACCGCTATCGCTAAACGTAAGATGGAAATTCCCGATTAAAATGGTGAATGACCCGATCCAAAAACAGCAAGCAGCGCTAGGGGCTGACAAACCGATGCAGGAAGAGAAACACGCTGTCGACAGTGAACGCAAGCCCGATGGCAGAACTAAAGGTACGAACGAGAAGGACTTAACATTCAGAGAATATGCTAAGATTAAGCGTAGTTTTAAAGATCAGCCTAATCACGGCTTTTCTGACTCATTGAAAAGGTATATTACCTTCAAAGACAAAGGAAATGTGGAACCGAAGAGTCCTAGGGTGCACAGTGACGTCGCGATTCGTACTGACAACATCGAGGAAAACGTTCCTGTTGAAAATCCTTACGCGATCTTTTATAAAATGCACCAGAACCTCGACGACGGCTTCATTCCGGCGGCCCCTGGCGGTGCCGTCGAAGATGCAAAGTTTTTAATCAGTAAGAATAAACAGTTATCTGCGAACTACGAGACAAAAAACCCAAATAGAGTTATGAAGAAATTCTTCAGTTTTAATAATAATAAATATTTTTAGCAGATCAAACGTATAAAAACTGCTTTTTATCAAACGTATTCTGCATGAAACAAAGTCCATAGACACGCATTATTTTATTCTTACTGCTGGAAAGGTACAAGTAAAGCCGAAACTCTTACACGCCAGCCACGTCCACAGTATTTTGGTCACTCCGACTAATTATCTGGCGGTTTTGGATTTAACGAGCTGAGAAAAATATAAGTATAAAAATAAACAAGTTAAGACGTACCTACAGGCATGTCTTGCTGTCGTGCAATACCTATGACAGTGGTCAACCGGACCCCCACATCCTAGATAATGGCATAACGTGGGAATAGCAAATTTCTAAAAAGTATGTCTCGTCTCGACTATGACACCTGTGATTTGATGACCTCGCAATTTAGGAATAATACAGCTAATTCATCATTTATTAATATTTTTGTTTGATTATGCACTCAAAATCAGATCTCTGTGATTTAAATGAAAAATAATTAACTATTTAATAATTTGTAATTGTTATTGATTGGATTGTACGTGCGCAGTGTTTTTCCGAATTAAAAATATTATTATATTAAAAAACAAACGTGAAGTCTAAATATTTTAATATAACACATTTGGTATCAATCCTGTTTGACTCAATGAGGTACATTGCCGTATCACTTGTAGCTTCGTAAACTATGTACAGTCAGCTGCTCAGATATGTATACACTTCCAAGTTTTCACTTTTATTTTACTCGGAACTTATCATATAAAAGTCTACGCACTCATTTTTCATAAGTATGTAGTTATCGTTCTTGTCAGAATACGATATATAAATTATCAGAATGACTAAGATAGATAGACAATACTTTAACTTTACTTTTTATTATTTAATCTTATTTCTAGTTAAATTTAATTCTATTTTGTTTGGTTTTATTGTGTAATAATTTTAAGTGACATTTTATAAATTTGTATTTTGTTATGGATTCGATTGTGATCTGAAATAAAGGAGTTAATTAATAAAAAATAATTTAATGTACCACACAAACACAGAAATAAATGCTACGAGAAGAAGTACAAAGGCGGCCTTATGAGCGCTATGAGCGATCTCTTCCAGGCGACCTTGGGATGGACTGGACATGTAAGAACAAAAAAGACGGTGGCACTTGAAAAAAGAAATTATAAAATAATTATATAATACTTACTCTACTAAATATCTACATAACCTACAAAGTTACAATAAACTAACACGAACATAAAGATAAGTTGCCTAACTTTGTAACGATAGGTAATGCTGATGAAGCAGTTTTTTGAAGATAGGGAGTGATTTGGCGCGTCTCATGTCTAGGGGCAGATTAGTCCATAGACGGGTCGCTTGTACAGTGAAAGATTTGTCGTAGAAAGTGGTAGTGTGGGCATGACTAGTGGAAGTCGGGAGAAAATTGCGCAGTCGCCGCAGTGGGCCTGCCGATGCGAACATTTTTCGAATGAGTTCAGCTAATTGCGGACCCCAGGACAACTCTTTGTCTACAATCAGACCCAAGTTTTTGACGGATTTGCTGGTTAAGTATACACATACTATTCAAATTTCAAAACATGGGAGTATATACATATTTTTGCAGCTGACTGTACCTAGGTACCTACTTTAACCAAGGCCTAACCACGTTACCATGCAGTAAGTAGGTAGGTACCTTGTAATAGTAACCAGATCATTGTCTTTATCCCATGATATTGTCATCCACAAGGGATAGGTTATTTGTTTATGTAAGTAGTTTTCGTTTGCAGCGTTTCGTCTATAATGAAGCTATCGCGGTAGTTGTACGCGGAGCAATGTGCCGTATAATTCAATACAGGGTTTTTCATTAACATTGACACAGAAGATCATTGCCCAATCTCGATAGCGCTCTCGAATCGGCCCATTTGTCCTATGAGTGTCAATGTTATATATATTTGCTATATAAGTGTTAGTGTTGACCTTTGTCACGTTATTGCATTCTCAGCTGCTAGACCTGCATCATGGCCCGCAAAATTGCCCCAATCATTCTGTTGGTCGCCTGCGGATACTGCATGGAAATGAAGGAAACCGTAGAAAGAATGGTGATGGTTCGTACTACCGGCTCTGATCTTCAACCGGCGGCTACAGGTTTCATCTACAAAAAAGAGAGCGATGGCCCAGAGAGCGTCGTAAAAATGGGCGAAACCGAAGTTGTGGAACAGTTGTTGAAGCTTTACGAGAAGCCGCTAGCTTATAAAGCGCCTGTTCCAGCTGCAAAAGGACCTTTTCACAATGACGAAGATGAAAGCAAAGCTGCTTCTCACGCTAGCGCAGCCTACGTTATACCTGTTGAGGAGAATACCGAAGAAAAGGATGGTCATATTGAAGGAATAGCGAATGAAGAATATGGACACATTTTGGGAGGTTCCGGCTTAGATGGGGACGATTACAAAGGTTTCTCTGACTATTTCCACGGACTTGGGCACTTCGATCACGGCCTCTACGAACACGGTGGAGGGAGTGACTCTGGATCCAAAAGTCATCACGAGCACGGGGACAAAGGCTACAAAGGATACGCCAAAAGTCACAAATATGGGAAAGGAGACGCCGGTGACTATCATACAGAGAAATATGAAAGCTTCGCAGTATCAGGCAAAGGAGGCCACGACAAACATTATGATGCAGCCGAAGAAAAAGGGAAGGATTACGAACACGGCTTTGGGTACAAGGGAGGTGACCACGGGCACAAAACTGCACAGAGCAAAGGGGAAGAGATCAATGGATATCATAAAATCTTCGATAAAGATGAATTCAAGAAAGACCACGACTTTTTTGATGGAACGGAGCATGGAGGAGACTTCTTTAAGTACGGGAACGGACACACAGAGCACGGATCAGACGCCGGTGGCCACGAGAAGGGAGGCATACACGAATCTGAGCATGATGAGGGTGATTTTGGAAAATATGGTTTCAAATCCAAATATTCTGGAGACGAACAAGGGCACAGCCACTCGGGGGAGGAAAGAACAGAGTCCTCGCAACATCACCACGGAGCTTTCGGCGCTAAAGGCGGAAGCCATTCCGGCAAAGGGTACGGCTATGAAGTCAAGCACTGATTTCTTATTTAATCTTGTTCTAATATTGTTGATTTTGTTACAATTTGTAAATAGTAGGATGTTATTATAATAAAAAATTAAAGGATACAAGCGATAATTTATTTAATTACATCTTGTTTGATTGCTCAGAATCAGAACTCATTCCTCACAATTAGCTTGTTACCTACAGTATGGGATCTTATCAGTTATGAGCCACACAAAGTTTTTATTTAGTTTCCTTATGCCGCTGCCGACTGTACACATCAAAAAAGCGCGGTCGACGTTGCAGGAATCTCTAAGGGAATCGGCGTGGTGGGAACGATTCATAGTTAAATTATATATCCAACGTCACCGCAACTTGTCCACACTGAACGTAGGCTATTTGATCGTAGTTGTCTCCGTTGTTGATACAAACAAACTCATGAATTTTATATAAAAATTTAAAACATTACCAAATGCAGCAAGTGCAAGACAATGTATTATAGATAGTTGTAATATGAAGGAAATAACCCGACGAGAGATTATAAATCTCAGGTTCATCCCAGCGTACTTACTTATACAAGTACTAGAGGTAGTAGGTACCTAGTGGATAAGACAATCACACTAACTTAAAATTTATTGGCTCTTTAGTCGACTGGCCCCGGAAAAAACTGGCCCTACGGGGCCAGTTGACCTAATGCATTTAATTTATTACTTTTCTTTAGTCGACTGGGCCCATTACCAATTAGGTACTTGTCGGAACAGGCAATGGCTCACGTCATCACGTAATGCTTAAATCAGATTAATTACCTAATTTTCTCTTATTCGAAATTATTCATTGGAAGGAATCAAGACCATCATCATAACAAATTAAATAAATTGCCCAGAGTGCGAGGGCTTACGCACTATACCTAATACAAAAACTTCACCATCATTACATTAACTATTATCTAGGTTGCCTGAAAGAAATCGCTTTCAGCGATAAGGCCGCCTTTTGCACTGGTTATGTTTTATAATTTAGATATAAGGATTATTTCATCATCCGCAGCCGGATTTTACCCACTGCTGGGTATAGGCCTCCCGAAGTTTGTGCCAACCACCACGGTCCTGTGCTATCCGCCTCCATTGACGCCCCCCAGCATATTTAAGTAAGATAAGGATTATTTAAGTTATATTAAGTGCAATAAAGTGTTCATTCATTCATTAACGGTAGGTAATGGCTGTACTGCACCGATAGGGTTACTGCATCAAGTAGGTAACCACAGCACCGACCCATCTTTGTAACTACTATTCCTGTAATACTGATGGCCATCAAATATCAGCACTGTTCCACCTTTCCTTGAAAAATGTAGTGGAAAGGTTCAGACATAATGTCTGTCAGTTATCTAGTTACCCATAACACAAGGTTTGCTTATAGCTTGGGGTCAGTGATGCTGTGTGAATTGTCCAGCACAGCCCCCTGTTTCGCAGGCGGGCCTTAACCCACTGCGCCGTACACCACGAGATTGTTTAAAGATGGTTGATAAGGGTTAAATCACATCGCTTGTTTGCGACAAGGACGACCTAATATAAGGATGAAAATATTTAGTAACAATTCCGCGAAAAAAGCCCTCTCCGTCAAGCTTCAACAAAATGTAGTCCGCGCCGTAGAAGAAAACGACGCCAACTACAAAATGAAAAAATACCTATCAAAGCAAGACGTCAACTAGTTTCGTCTCTCCACGAGACATCATCAGGACACCACAATACTCGACCTTAATACTGAGAGCGCCAAGCAACAACGGCAGAGTCCCACCAAAGATGTTGCCACTCCGAGCTCCGCGCGCCAAGTCCTTTTGTATTTTGTAGTTGGCGTCGTTTTCTTCTACGGCGCGGACTACATTTTGTTGAAGCTTGTCGGAGAGGGCTTTTTTCGCGGAATTGTTACTAAATATTTTCATCCTTATATTTTGCAATGGATTTCCGCAAGGTAACGCCTGAATCTATTATTTTTTTAAGGACGACCTAGGTATTCGTCTCATGCAGGGAGCTGTTCAAGGAGTACAACAATTTCACTCTCACGGGTGAACTTATCTATCAAGTAGCCCTGTTCACCCACAACAACGTGGACTTGTTCCAGCGCCGCGGTATGAACACCGCTCGCGCCCTACGTAGTAACATCCACCACCACCGCCTGGTCACACCTAAACACAAGCTACAGAAGTCAGAGAGGTCCGTTTACATAATGTGTCCTCTGGTTTATAATCGGTTACCCGACTGGATCCGTAATGCAGCTTCCATACATATATTCAAGAAAAAACTCGGAAATTGGCTCACTAAATTGGTATTGTACGATATCAACGAATTTTTTAATTTGCCTGTATTATTTTATAATTTTATTTTTTATTTTTAAGTGACATGTAATAATGGTAGGTATTATGAATAAATTTCTGTATTTCTGTATTTACGTAAGTACTATAAAGTTCTTTTAACATAAGAGATTTTTTTATTAGGGGCATTATTTTATTGTTTGCTGAATAAAAAAACAACATACAAACAAGCAACGAGTCAAAAACACTTTTCCTACTCCTCTAATAGTTATATGAAATCTATACTAACATTATAAAGAGGAAAGATTTGTTTGTTTGTTTTAATTGAATAGGCTCCGAAACTACTGGACTGATTTGAAAATTTCTTTCACCATTAGAATCCAACATCATCTATGTTTACATTTACCCTGGTTGACCCCAAGGACTTATTTTTTGTCCGTATGTCAACCCTCTTTTATCAGAAACGCGTGGAGGTATCGAGTTGACATTCACATCATATTATTATACCTACCGTTCGTAACCTCTTGGAGCCGCGATATAAATCAAACTCCTATGTCAACGCAATCAAAAGTTACAGCCGTTTATGTCCAGTTTTTTGAATTTTCCAAGGGAATCCCATGCACATAAAACCTATAGGTAGGGTAGGTACTTCCCCAGTGGCGGCGTAGCGTGGGCTGGAACCCGGGGCGTTTTTCTACCAAGCACACCCCCCCCCCCTTGGGGGTCGGTTGACTATCCGCACCCTCAATTTCTAACAACAGGAATTATAAGTAACGGCGAGCGAAGCGAGCCGCGATATTTTTTTGGATTTTCGGATTTTAGGTGAAAAGTAACTAAGTTTGTCATAGGTGACCTTAATAATTGACTTAATTGTGACCTTATTCATATTAAATATGTGAATTTGAAGGTGACCTATAATTTAAAAAATAAATTTATCAATAACTACGGCTAGCGGAGCGAGCCAATAGGTAATTTCGGAGTTCGGTGAGGTTAGCAAAAATACAAGTATTGTAAGACCACGACGGATTTTTTTTTTACGATCCACAACAAATCTATAAACGAACCGGCGAGCGTAGCGAGCCGCCGAAATTTTTGTTATTTTTTCGGGTGATCACATCAAGTTAAGGAGAGTATGAAAAAAATAATAACAGCGAGCCCTGAAACGTTTAGAGAAATTGCGGCGGCTGCGAAGATTGTTATGAAACAAATACAAAATCAAAATTACAGAGTGGAGTGAGCCACAACCTGTTTTGAAATTGGTGAGGCATACTTAGCAAAAAATTAAGCTATGTCAATGAATGAGAAAAGATTTTTTTACGATTATAATAAAATAAAGCACAGTACAAAGCAATTACTCATTATTGCACATCAAATAAAATAGTTACACAGGGCAGGGAAAGACTAATACTGATAATGTTGTATGTACAATGCCTTTTCGGTTTGAGCGATCTCTGCTAGGCAACCTTTCTACACCCGATTTTAAAGTACCTATTCAAGTATATATTTTGCAATCATAATAAAAAACAACGGCGAGCGAAGCGCAATTTTTTTATATGTCTGCGTGTGAGTTTTAGGTATCACCCCTTCGGATTCGGATTTGAAGTGCCATCTGCGCGCCCTGAGGGGTGCCGAGATGGCACCCCTTGGAGCTCGGTACCCGGGGCGGACCGCCCCTCCGCCCCCCCCCCCCCCCCTTACGCCGCCGCTAGTGTACTTCCCGTTAACCCAGAATCATGAAAATTGGCAAGAAGTAAGTAAGGTCTTATAGCACAAGTAGGTAAAGGAAAAAATTATAAAAACCGTAAATTTGTCGTTAATTCACAAAAAAAATGTTTGAATCTCGCTATGTGTCAAAAACCTATAGAGTAGGAACTTCCCTCCCGTTGACCTAAAAACATGATTTTTTGGCAAGAAAGGTATTTTAATTGTACCTAACCCTCGGCCTCGTTGCGTGAGTCCGAATCGCACTTGACGTTTTGTTTTTTTCTTGGACTCGGAAATTGAGTTTTTTGAGATTTATGTCGTTCTTGTCGTAAAGCCTGGTTAACACTTTGTTAAGTATCCAGTGCGAGTGACAAGTGCAAGTGTTAAGTGATCAGTAAAATCTGCGTGTAAACGGAAGTGATTAGTGAAATCACCTTGTAAACGGATCACTTTTACTAATCACTGATTACTTGCACTTGTCACTTGCACTTGCTACTTAACAAAGTGTAACTGACCCATAAGCAACGACATCATCACCTAGCGGGTCACCAATTCACCATCACGTCACGCAAAATACTTTACAGTATCTACAGTCACTCGATATTACGAACACGAAAGGTTTTCCATAGGTAGGTATCTAATCTAAGTACCTACCTACCTACTTTAGATTTGTTTAGCAATTTATTGATTAATTAAGACTTTGGTCATAGTCGATAGCAGTCAAGGCGCACGGAAAGCTAATCCACCGTAATTTTTGAAGATTTCGATATAGGTACCTACACAATATAATATTGATGGATCGAGGTCTTCCGCGACCGTCCCACTCGCTTCGGCCCAAAGTGGTCCAAACAAGGAAAAATCTTCATAACGTATGGCAATCATTTTGGACAGAATGCTGCTATCGCCATATATGGTGCAGATGAAATGTAGTTCAGGCAGAATAACATTCAACGACTTCCTGATTGTACCTACTTACTATGGACCGACTGCCCTGCCATGCCTGTCCGTCCGTCCGTCGTCAGTCTGTTTCCATACATCCATTCAAATTCAAATTCAAATTCTTTATTTGTAAACATGGGTCACAGAGATGGAAGAATGATAATAGGTCAGCACCATACATGTTTTGCCTAAATCTAGGGCATGCAAATATACATAGGTCGGTAGGAGAATTTAGTGACAGACTTAAGGCTGTGGTATTCCATTCTGTGATCCATTCCATTATGCTCATACCGATAGGTACATGTGTAGTGTAGTGTACCTACTAATTAACATACGTACTACGTCAGTTAGGTATGGCGGTGACAGCCAATTTATAAAGAAAATAAAACCGACAAAAAAAAGTGCGACTCGGACTCGCGCAAGAAGGGTTCCGTACCATTATCTATAAAAATGCCCCCCCCCCCCCTAAATATTCATTTTATTCTGTGTTTTAGTATTTGTTGTTATAGCGGCAACAAAAATTACATCATCTGTGAAAATTTCAACGGTCTAACTATCACGGTTCATGAGATACAGCATGGTGACAGACGGACAGCGGAGTCTTAGTAATAGGGTCCCGATTTATCCTGTGGGTATGTATGGAACCCTAAAAATCTACATGTCCTGTTCTGTTTCAAATCTGCAGATACCCAATGTTAGATTTTTCCTGTGTACCTACCTACAACTTTGCATGGTTTATGTTTGCGTTGTTTGTTAACCATTAAACTGAAAAAAGTTAAGTTACCTTAGTTTCTTAATGATATTTGATAGGCGCGTGCTCGCCTGTAGGTCGATACCCCGCTCTCCTATCCTGATGCTGGGCAGTGAATGCCATAAAGTTAACTTTTGGGTAACTCGACGTCCATCTGTCCATGGGTAGATTCTTATCTTACTAAAGATAGTAAGACAAAAATCGAAGGAGAATACTTATTAAACTAAGTGCAGTGCGGGGAGACTGTTTCCTATAGCAAATTTCAAATAAGAAGGTTTTTGTCAACCTCACGTAGGCTCTTCTAGAAAAAGCAATGTTTCACGCCTACTTAGCTTGCGGTCGCGCGCGCTATTGCACAATAACTCAACGTTTTCAATTACGTTCATTACCAGGCTTTGTCACCTTTAACCTCGTCATAGCCAATTGTTACATGGCTGAAATGCTCGATATAATATGTACCCTTTTGTCTCTAGTCTAGATATAAATGTTGAGCAATAGATTGACAAATTATTACGGAACATGCACCAGTAGAGTTCACATCTCAAGATGACCAATACATTTATAAGCTTGTTGTTCGCTGCCGCGGGTGCTGCCGCGGTGCAGCACCTGGGTCCGGCGGCGGCGGCGGCGGCCACGAGTTACATCTACAGGAGTGACAACAACGGGCCCGCTAGTCTCATCCAGCTCGGAGGGCATCCCTATCAGCAGCCGCGTGGCTTCGTGCCACCACTGCCCGTGCTACAGCCGATAGTGGAAACGTACAACACCGCACCAGCGACACCGCTGCTACCCTATATTGTCGCCAAACGCATTGTTGCCGAAGACGTAGATCGATCTGGAGGTTACGGTGACATTGAGGACCAGGAGTTTGAAAAGGGTGGTGGTACAGAATACAATCAGCAACACCACTCTGCTCACGGAGATAAGAAAAGCAAAGGATACAGCTCCAAGGGAGACCGTACTAAAGGCGCATCAGGGCATCAAAGGAAAACACACAAAAAAGTCAATTACCATGAAAACAAAGGGGATAAATCCTCTCATCACAATGAAGCTGGTACTCATGGAAAACATCACGCAGCTGGAAAATACTACAAAGGTGGGGATCACGGAAACAAGAAACACCACAGCAAAGGAGAAGAGGTCACGGGATACCATAAAGTCTTTAACAAGGACGAGTTCAAGAAAGACCATGATTTCTACGACGTTGCTGATAGCAGTGGGCATTACAACAAGCATGGTTACGGGAAGAATAACCACGGTTCCGAAAAGGGGGGTCAGAAAAATGTTGGTAACATTGACTTTGGGGAAGATATCCAGGATTACGGAAAGGCTGGCCATTTTATTAAGGACAATGTTTATGAGGCTGAATCTGAGGATTCTAAAGAGGAAGGCAGTGAAACCTATCACAATAATGACGAAGATTACGAGAAGCACGACGAAAGCAATCACGAGAAAAAGTATTCACACGCGGATGATGATAACGATGATGATAGTCAGGAAGACGATGACGAATAGGTACCTACTAATGTTCGGTCTGAAAATAATAATGTTTTATAATGCTTTTGTTATGTTTGATACTTTACGATGTTAATTTTTTTAAATGCAAATGATTAAATTAATACTGTCTCGAACTGTATTGACTCTTATTTATTTTTATTTGTCGCAGAATATATTTTATTGGAAGCAGCTAACGTCTAATAATAGTAATATTAGTACCTATCTAGCGGCCCGCTCCGGCTTCGTACGGGTAGAAAATAAAAACCTCAAGTGCGAGTCGAGCTCGCGCAACGAGGCGAGGGTTCCGTAACAAAATATTATATTTATTATATATATATAAAATACCTTGTTTCTTGCCAAATATCATGATTCTAGCTCAACGGGACGTAGGTACCTTATTGGTTTTGGTCCATGCATGGCGAGAATCAAAATAATGTTTTTTTGTGATTAGGCTACAATATTACAGTTGGATTTTTTCCTTTACTTATACTAGCTTCTTGAAAAATTTCATGGTTTTAGATCAACGAAAAGTACCCTATAGGTTTTTGGTCCATGTGGCGATTCGAAAATTATTTTTTTCTGTGGATAAACTACAAATTTATGGTTTTCGGATTTTTTTCTGTATTTGTGCTATTAAACCTTGCTTCTTGCCAACTTTCATGATTCTAGGTCGACGGAAAGTACCCTATAGGTTTTTGGTCCATGGTGAGATTCAAAATATATTTTTTAGTGAATAAACTACAAATTTACGTTTTTCTGATTTTTCCCTTTACTTGTGCTTAAGACCTTGCTTCTTGTCAACGGTCGATGATTCTAGGTCAACGTGAAGTAGGTACCCTGTTCTGTGTGCATGATTTTCTTGGAAAATTTAAAAAAAATTGGACATAAACGGCTGTAACTTTTGATTGCGTTGACTTAGAAGTTTGATTTATATCGAGACTCCAAGAGGTTACGAACCTGAGTATATGATGTGAATTTCAACGCGATACCTCCACGCATTTTTGAGAAAAGATGGTTGACAGACGGACAACAAAGTGATCCTATAAGGGTCCCTTTTGAGGTACGAAACCCTATAAAAAAAAAAAAAATTTTAACATAGGTACTTGGCAGACTTTCCATGCTTAGATAGAACACTCGATGAAGTCTGCTTTTAACAAAATGAACAATCAAAATCATCTATGATGCCGTAACAACCCACAGATAATACACAAACAGATACATAGATCCCGTCAAACTTATAACAACTCTATGTGTCGGGGCCGAATAAAAAAAATAAAATAAAAATATTCTAAGGTTTTTTATTTATTATAGTACTCTGGGTAATTTCTAAGAAATTAATAAAACCCAAAAAATTTACGATCTCGACGGGATTCGAACCCGCACCTTCCCCTTCAGCGCAGGGTTCAGGGGGCAGGGTAGTTGGAAAAAGAGCAACCCTGCGCTGAAGGGGAAGGTGCGGGTTCGAATCCCGTCGAGATCGTAAATTTTTGGGATTTATTAATTTCTTAGAAATTACCCAGAGTACTATAATAAATAAAAAACCTTAGAATCAAGCAACGGCAAAACCTCTCGTCAAAGAACTAAATGTAAATTTGGTCTTTGAGCAGAATTGGATAACTTCATTGTTTCCTCTGTAGGTGGCGCTGACGGCGTAAGTGCCGAAAGAACTCCCAAAGATTTACGGGTCGACTAGATAAGATCACGTAGCTTAGTTGGAAAAAGAGCAACCCTGCGCTGAAGGGGAAGGTGCGGGTTCGAATCCCGTCGAGATCGTAAATTTATGGGATTTATTAATTTCTTAAAATAAAAATATTATAAAATATAGGTACCTACTTTAGCACTGGCCACATCTCGAGAAGAACCGACAACCGCTAGAGTAGAGTGTTCGGGAGTGGAGACCGCGACTCGGAAAACGTAGCGTTGGATGCCCTAGGACCAGGTGGAATGACCATTTGCGAAAGACTGCTGGTAGATGCTTGATGCGGCAAGCTGAAGACAGGGCGCTATGGGGCCTATGTCCCATTAGGTACACATTGTACACACTGTGCCTATGTCCAGCAGCGGATTAATATAAGCTGACTTTAGATATTATTATTACCTACTATTTTTTGTTTTATTATCTAGGATTCTAATGGTGAAATAATTTTTCAAATCGGCCCCGTAGTTTCGGAGCATATTCAATTCAAACAAACAAAATTTACTCATTATAAGTATGTACCTAGTTATTGTGCCATAACTGTAGGTACTAATAGTTAGACATTAGTACCTACCTATCGCAATTTTTTTTTTTTGTAGATATTGATGTCCTCTTTAAAACTGTAGTAGGTACATCACTTTGCTCTATTGTCTTTTTGTTACATAACTGTAATAGTTAGACACGGTGTTCTGGACTTTTTTGTAGATATAAATGTCTTCTACCTATAAAAGGATTTTTTACGATATTTTTTTACACCTTGGGTTACCTACATTATCGAAGTTTTCATACGGATGCCTAACTTTTTGGAAAATATTCTATAGCCTATGTTCATCAGGGATAATGTAGGATTCTAATGGTGAAAGTATTTTTTAAATCGGTCCAGTAGGTAGTTTCGGAGCCTATTCCCGTCAAACAAACATACAAATAAGTATTTCCTCTTTATAATATTAGTATAGAAGTATAAGTATACGTGGTTAATTGAATAATACAAATCGGTTCATAATTAATTTTAATTCCAATTTTAAATTTTAATTGATATTATTTTGACATTTCTTTTATATTCAATCGACTATTATTGTAGTATAAAGTGCAGTGGCGGCGTAGCGTGGGCTGGCACCCGGGGCGATGTACTACCAAGCACCCCCCCCCCCCCCCTCCCAAAAAAAGGGAAACAAAAATACTGAACCACCTTGGGGATAGGTTGACTCTCCGAATCGGGTCGAATATCCGACTAGAGATTGCAATCTGGATTATCCAAAATCCGTTTTATCCGAATTATCCAGATAATTTCTCAATTTTCTTTATCCGGATTTAGGCGTTTCAAATCCGGACAATTTGGATAATTTGGATAATGTTCAAAATCTTTTTTTGAAGGAAGAAATAATTAAATCGCGATTTTATTTAATCGTAAATAAGTTTCAATTTGAATTATAATATTATTTGGTATAACCTTCGGCTTTTTTCGTCGTCACACCACACGCCGCGCCTCCCACGGTTACCTGTTCAGGTCGTTCTATGCGTTTTCGTAGTGTTTATGCTCCCAAGGCGTTTGGAACTTTGTGGAGCTGCCTTCTTCCACTTTCCAGAGAAGATTGGTTGAACAGCCACTCTGAACTGGTATACACAAAAGCGCTACACCAACAAATGACATCAAGTCTGACAGCCAGGCTAGCACTTGCACTTGATGCGAGCGAAGGTAAGCTAGCGCATAGCAGAAATCTCCGAATGAATGCAACAAAGTAGCATTCACCTGGGCAAAGACTTGCATAGCCAGATACATCACCCCGGAGAAAATTCTACAGCAGTTCCTAGCAGCTGCAAGAAGAGTAAGTGAAACTATGAGGGCTTGTCAGCGTTTGAGTTAGAAGTCTTAACTCTTTGGCTCACACAAGTCTTCTTGTTATCCATTCCTAAAGTTATGGACTAGTGCTTCTACCCGTTACAACTGACGGATATGAGTTAGGTTCTCAGGGTACAACTGGTGCAGTAGTTCAAAGTCGTTTAGCAAGCTATGGAAAGTGCCAGTTATGTTCGGAGTTTTTCTGATGGTTAGGATTCGTATGCGTATTCGAAACAAAACTACCCAATCACACCAAAGCCGAACCAAGGCTGGTGACATAACTCAGAGAATTAGTAAGCTGAGTGGCAGTGGGCCATCTCTGCCAAAGAAAAACCGACAACAGTTGGTCTTAAACTTGTATAAGGGGAGTGGAGACCAACGCTGTTTTAAACTCGTAAAGACCGTCCTGTTGCCAGGTGGGCTGACGATGTGTTAAAGACTATTAGCAGATGGCTGGAGGATGTCAGTTGAAGACCTTAGCTGATAAAGGGCGGCATAATGTCTAGTCGGAGAGCTACATCTACTCATATGCCGCCCCTATACTAGTCTACACTAGCACATGTTGATGAAAGGGTTACCTTTCAATAGCTAAATATGCACTATTATAGACTTTTATGACCAATAAAGTTCAGATAATTAATCATGACATAATTTTTCGGACCAGCGTCAATGTGGTAGCTACCTTTGAACCACGTAGCCTATGCGAGATGATAGTAAAAGACCTGACGGTATCTCTGATTCCCTGAAAGATAGGTCGGCCTTTAGTTTGGGATGCCACGTATGTAGATACCCTTGCTAGTGCCTTCACATCTTGCACAGCAATCAGTAAGTGCCCGCTCCGCAGCTACATCAGCGGCGTTTGGCCTTGGGCCCATGGTCTGGGAAAGACCGCAAATCAATCGTTAGAATGATGAGTATAAGTACAAGGTAAAAGATAAAATTCGCGATTTATAAGGTGCCAAAATCTATCACGCTTTAATATATGACGAGTTCACGGTTGCCCTTGTAGCGACATATTGACCCGCCTAAAAGTCGCTAGAAGTCACTATAACTTTTTTTCTCGCTAAATGTGGAATTTTGTCCGCTAAACATTGATAAAATCCTCTAGTTCTAGCGACAAAGTCGCTAGAACGGCCACACTGGACGAGTTTGTGGTCACGGGACCTTTGCTGATTAGATTTTTATGAAATTGATGTACATACGTGTAAATACTTAGTTGTAATTTGTCATTTTTGAGTTTTCGTTGAAATAAAGTTGAACTTTATTCAAATTATCCAAATTATCCGAATTATCCGGATTATCCGGATTTGTGAATGATGTAATCCATATTATCCGGATAAGAAAATTGTCCAGATAATGCAATCCCTAATCCGAACCCTCAACTTCAACTCAACAGGAATTACTAATTAAGTAACGGCGAGCGGAGCGAGCCGCGATTTTTTTAAAAAGTTATTTTCGGATGTTTGGTGAATAGTAACTAGTTTGTCATAGTCATAGGCCACCTATGACAAAATAAATAAACAGATATCAATATCAATATCGGCTAGTGGAGCGAACTGCAGTCTGTAATTTTGGAGTTCGGTGAGGTTATCAAAAATACAAGTATTCTAAGACTACGGCGAAACGAATTTTTTTGGCAAGACGAAGATTGTACTTTAACTACCGGCGAGCGTAGCGAGCCGCCGAAATTTTTGTTCCTTTTTCGGGTGGTCACAAACAAGTTAAGAAGAGTATGAAAACTAAAATGTGAATTCCATAGACGATAAGAGTTTTGCATAAAAAAAAAAAAAAAAAAAACAGTGAGCGGAGCGAGCCATTTGCATGCCACATCCGTAATTTTGAAGTTTGGTAAGGTATGCTTGACAGCAAAAACAAGAAAGCTAAGGTGACGCGACGGCCGTAACACAGTAAGCACGTGAGCGGACACAGCCGTTGTACTTTTTTGTTTTAGTTGCGGCGTTTAGCAAAAAGTTTGGAATAGAAAAAACGTAACGGCGAGCGGAGCGAGCCGCTGATTTTTTTCCCTTTTTTTCACTCTTTCGGGCGGTCAGAAGCAAACTAAGAAGAGTTTCAAAAAATAAATAACAGCGAGCCCTAAATAAAACGTTTGGAGAAATTACGGTGGCTGCGAAGATTGTTTTAAAACGAATACAAAATAAGTATCACCGAGTGGAGTAAGTCACAATCTGTTTTAAAATTGGTGATGCATGCTTAGCAAGACAAGTAAGCTTTGACAACGAATGAGTTAAGAATTAATTTTTTGACGATTTACAACAAAATAAGGCATAATACAATACCTCATAATTGCACTCCAAATAAAATAGTTAAACAGGGCAGGGAAAGACTAATACAGATTATGTTGCATGCACAATGCCTTATCGCTTTGAGTGATCTGTGCCAGGCAACCTTACTACACCAGACTTTAAAGTATTCAAGTATTTATTTTGCAACTATAATGAATTTTTTATGTCTGTGCGTGTGAGTTTTCGGTATCACCCCTTACGATTCGGATTTGAAGTACGGATCTGTGCGCCCCGAGGGGTGCCGAGATGGCACCCCTTGGAGCGTGGTACCCGGGGCGGACCGCCCCTCCGCCCCCCCCCTTACGCCGCTAGTGATAAAGTGCCTTAATTTTTGCAGTGCCCTTACAGGGTGCACGTACTGACCACCTACACCTAGCCATTCACATAGACTAAGAATGAATTGTACGTACATGTAAGCAAATAAATGAAATTGAAAAAATGACGGAGAAATTGACGAACGTACTTACATAACTAACCTCATAACCCTCCCCTGTTGGTAGGTTAGGTAGTCGGGTAAAAAATAACATTCATACAGTCGAACATATAGATCCTTCTCTTTTTTCGTACTCGGTTAAAAACACACGAAATAAGAGTGATCTATTTGTCTCCTTCAAAATCCCAGGACACAAAATAAAATGTTATGCGACTACGAAAACGTTACCAAACAACTACGCTACGTTCAACTCAATCTTGTGACTATTGTTGACCTTGCGAGGCCTTGACCGATTCAAGTCGTTGCATCGATTACGCATCGTTGGACTGTGACATCCTATCTCACGCTGCTGGGAAGAACTATCCTTGCTCGCCAATTTAAAATAAGGCTATATAAAACCGATCAAACTGTATGTATGTCAGTGTCGCAAGCATTTCGCAAGAGCAAGACACAAAAAATAGGACAATGCAGAATCTGTATCTGTTACTAGCATTGACTGTTTTGCCAGCGATAGCCTCCATTCCAGTAGACTCGTTGGAATTTGACAAGCTCGACACTAACCTAGCCGATCTGAAGTACGAAGTCGAGGAAGAGGATTTAGACGACTTCTCCAAGCTTCTGGATGAAAAGACAGCAAATAACCAAGAAAAAGTTGATACCTTGGGATTTAAAAAGAAGACTGCATCTAAGGAAGGATCTAAAAGAAAACACAACGTTGGAGATTTAAAGAAGTTCTTTAAAACTACAAAAGCCTATGACAGGGGCTCTAATGATGATGATGAGATTTACTCGCAAGCCGAAGGCTACACAGGATCGGCTGTCGGAGTTCAGGGAAATGAAAAAAGAAAGTTCCGAAAAGGTACAAAAACAAGAGGATTCCATAGAGTCCACCATCAAGACGAATACAAGAAGGACAAACAGTTTTTTGAGGACGATGAGACAAGTGGAGTGATAAATAAAATTGGTGCGAAGGGGTCAGGTTTCAAACTGAAGGCGGGCGCAGGGTTAAACCGGGGCCACTTCCATCATGATCGACAGAAAGGATCGTTTGGGTCACGCGGGTATGCAGACAGAGGGTTTGCAGATAAAGCGTTTGCTGAATATGCTGATTCTCAAGGATTCGAAGGATCGTTTTCTGGAGAAAGTTAATAAGTATTGACACCTACATATGACTGGGGTGAAGGTTCCTTTTTAGCTCATATAAATACATAGGTAAGGTACCTATTTATAATTTACGTACGGTATAGTACTTTAGTATACCTAGTTATTATGTGGTGTAGTGTAATTAATTTTAACAAGGACCAATAAATTATTTTCATCAACCCATTGTGAATAAAAATTCTTAGACCTTATGTTTATGCTCAGAATCGAATCTGCTATACATATCTATTATAAATACTCGTAGTTTGGATGGATGAAACACATCCAAACTACTGCGCACTTAATAACCGTAACGAAATGACTTTTGAATTTGGAACACCATTATATATAAGTCCTGGCCGGTAGTAAAAAAGCGAGCGTGCCGACGCGGCATTGGTTATCAAAATTTAAAAAAAGAATACGCGGGAACTTTTTATTCGATTTGTTATTTCTTTTACTCTCTATTTACTCTTTATTCTTTCCTTTTTATCAAATTTACTGCCGATAATTTTAATTTCATTCACACCACACCACAAATTGAATAAAAGATGAGTTCCAGCAGTGAAAGTGAAATATTAACAGCAAGAAAATTATAAATTAAACGCGGCAACATTGATTAAAAATTTACTTCCAAACAAATCGCGAGAGAAAAGCTTCTAAAAGCCTAGGAAAATTGTATTGACATGGCAAAATTAAAGGGAAGCAAATAAATTTGTAATTTGGTAATGTACCTAAGTACCAAAATATAAATATTCGTTGCTACTAAAAGCATCTCTTTCTTAATTATTTTCCCGTATGATGTATTTTACTCATAGATCAGGATGAAAAGCAGATTGTACCACACGGTACCAAAATTATTTAACTGGCGCGACGTACTTTGAATCCCTCGCTACGCTTAGGATTCTACTCTAGAATCCTTCACTTCGCTCTGGATTCAAACAATCGCTCTCGCCCTAAATACATTATTTTGTTCCCTTGTGGCACAATCTCACTAATATTATAAACGTGAAAGTTTAGATGGATGGATGTTTGTTCCTTTATCACGCCAGAACGGCTGAACGGATGTGGTTGAAATTTGGCACAGAGATATATTATAGTCTGGAATAGAACATAGGCTACTTTTTACTTTTACTTTTTATCCCGGAATTCCCACGGGAACGGGAACTACGCGGGTGAAACCGCGAGGCGCTGCTAGTCTACTATAAAACGTTTCCATAGAAACAACGACTACAAACACACGAATGATACGAAACAACTAGTGTTATATAATAACAGACCTATAAAACACAAGCTGGGTAACCTAGGTACTTATTTTGTTGGACAACAGAATGTAGGTACTCATCTGAGTACTACGTTCTGTAGTTAGTTAACTAGCTATGGCTAATTATAAGGAACGTAGGATTCCTTCTTGGTCTTCAGGTGTTGGGTGTTGGTTACTTTACTTTAATAGCCTGCTCACGTAACACCCTATATTTATAAGAACATGATATTTATAAATTTTAGGGTAGGTAGGGTCTTATTTTATCTAATGAATAAAGCGTCTTTTATATTTTAGCTTTATATTAAATTTATTTTCTTATTAATGTAAGCACATACCACTAACATACATAGTAATCTTTATACAGGGTATCTGGTCGCTGGTGTCGGAGACTTTGGAGGGTGAAACACGGTAAATTTTATCGACAAATTACTATCCCTATTTTTTTTCACTTTCTTTAATTAAATAGCAGCCATTTTGTTTTCTTTTGCCTCTGCTTGTCAGTACAAGCAGCGGCAAAAGAAAACAAAATGCTAAAATATCAAAATCTGTCATCTTTCTCGGACCTTTAAACGGGTACCTATGGCATAGTCAGTACTAAGCCATAGGTACCCGTGTAAAGGTCCGAGAAAGATGACAGATTTTGATATTTTGACATTTGATAGCTAATAATGCAAATAGTAAACAAATGTAAACATTTTTCAATTTCTATTTTACAAAAGACCAAAAAAAACTAATAAACAAAAAAGTTATTTTATGACGCTCATCCTACTTTTTTTTCAAAAATATTTTTAAAAGTACTCACTCTTAAAAACTCGCTCATAGTTTATGAATTCATATCATCATCATCATCATGATGATGATATGAATTCATATAATGACGAACTAAATTCTTATTTTCGGTAAAATGTTTAATACATACACTGCACTTTTTACCAGTAGAGTGAGTTCTGATATGAAAAACATAATAATATGTTTTTTAGTTAATTGCTATACTTAATAGAATCAAATTATATAAAATAATATAATTAAATTAAAACTAGTATTTACAATTGAAACAATTGAGCTCACTGCAGACTGTTGCAAACAATCAACAGGTAGCTCAACCCAAGCCGTTCGAGATACGGTTAAAAATAAAATTGCTTATTACATAATATACTGCATGTAGGCTTCTCACCACTGTGAGTTCTAATATGAACAACTAAAGTACTTTAGTATACAAAAAAGTTTATGGTACAGACGTTTGACCACAATCGCACCTGAAAGTGGGATACATCAAATGCGAATGGTATCTCCCTCTGTGAATGTTTATGAATATCTAAGTTACATTTTGATATCGTTTATTAAATACACTGCATGTAAATGGCTTCTCACCAGTGTGAGTTCTCATTTGAACATTGAAGGGAATTTTGCAAAGAAATTGGCTTTTCATCAATGTGTGTTTTCTTATGAACATTTAAATGACTTTTGCAAGTAAATGATTTATTACATACACTGCATGTAAATGGCTTCTCACCAGTGTGAGTTCTCATATGAACATCTAAATGACTTTTGCAAGAAAATTGTTTATTACATACACTGCATGTATATGGCTTCTCACCAGTGTGAGTTCTTATATGAACATCTAAATGACTTTTGCAAGAAAATTGTTTACTACACATACTGCATGTAAATGGTTTCTCACCAGTGTGTGTTCTCATATGAACATTTAAATGACTTTTGCAAGTAAATTGTTTACTACATACACTGCATGTAAATAGCTCCTTCCGAGCGTGAGTTCTCATATGACTAATAAAATGATTTGTTTGATAAAATAATTTATCACACACACTGCAGGAATACTCTCGCTTTTCTTCAAGTTTGGAATGTGATTTCCTTACGTGTGCTTTAAGTGAACTTTCATGAGAAAATACTTTATTGCAACGATTGCATATAAATGTAATTTTTAAGTCTGGGTTGTTTTGCTCTTCTTCTGTGGTCCTCCTCCTTCTGTGGAACTCTTCTTTCACTGATATTGGCTCATCTTGATGTATAACCGTGTTAGACATAATGTTCTGCATAATGGCCGTGTACGTCACGTAGCAGTCAAGTGTTGTTCCACTCCAAGGTTGAGCGAAGTAATATTTTTCTGGTAAGCCTGAAATGAGCATGTTTTTATTTACATATTATTTATAAATTATTCTAATTATTTTTTATCAAGAACAGTACGTAACTGCTAAGTTTCGCTAGATCTTTTACAGAATTTCAGCCATGTTCACATTTTCATACAATGCGCTTTTATTACATACTAACTGACCCGGCAAACTTAGTTCCACCTTAGCATCAGAGATGGCGTATATCAAATATATAATGTCAAAGTCTGTAAAAGATTGTCGTCATATTTTTTTCCCTCGTTAATTTTTATATTTTTATTTAGTTAATCTGCTATTCGGGACGGAGATAAATCCAACAAATCTAAGATCATTAAAATCGGTCCAGCCGTTCTTGAGTTATAAATGGTGTAACACGACTTTGTTTTATTATACAGATAATACTAGTAGGAAGACCTGTTCCTGAATATTTTTTTAAGTTTTTTTGGTCCGTTGTGTGTTAGCATTTATTCGAAGATCTTTTGAAGTTTCTGCCGTCATTATGTCTCTCTGTTACGATTTTACGCCTAAACGGCTATAACTATAGATACATTTAAAAAAAAAAGATTTGGCTTTACAACGGACTTCATTTTCTGCACGATAATATTGACGAGGTTTTACAAACAAATACTGGACGATTGCGCTATTGAGGTTCAGCTACGAACATCGGACTTGAGCCGACTAAGAATGACGACATGGCATTCATTTATAGACGAGGGAAACGAGGGCTGTATAATATATACTAGTTAGAAACCAGTTTTACTGTCTATCCATCCTTGTTACATAAAGTTTAAACCATTTTACTTTTTACACGAGTACCTGTCAATAAACATGTTCAAAACATGTA
Organism: Eupithecia exiguata; assembly: GCA_947086465.1. NCBI lineage: Eukaryota > Metazoa > Arthropoda > Insecta > Lepidoptera > Geometridae > Eupithecia > Eupithecia exiguata. Next base: position 7,011,592 of record OX352246.1, read on the forward strand.
GACAACTAGAAGTTCACAAATATGTACATGTTTCATACAAGTTTTGCATACAACATGTTTAAACATGGATACGTGAGAACAAATAAAAAACCGGCCAAGTGCGAGTCGGACTCGCGCATGAAGGGTTCCGTACCATTATCTATAAAAACGGCAAAAAAATCATGTTTGTAGTCCCCTTTTTATTTTATTCTATTTTTTAGTATTTGTTGTTTTTTGTAATACATGATCTGTGAAAATTTCAACTGTCTAACTATCACGGTTCATGAGATACAGCCTCGTGACAGACGGACAGCGAAGTCTTAGTAATAGGGTTCCGTTTTTACCCTTTGGGTACGGAACCCTAAAAACAAAAACACTACACATAACTTAAATACATGTTTTATACCTTGGTGAAAACGGGGGGTAAGAAATTGCATAATGTAAAATTCCTCAAACCTCAAATTCCGAAATTATTTTGCATTTTTAATAACTTCAATTATGTGTCAAGGATTTTACTTATATTGGTATACAATACACTGATTAAGTGTATTTTTTAGAACCCAGAAACCAGCATAACTGTTAATTGACTGAGGTCCTTCATCTAAAAGGGTTGTAATGAAATTTTGCATGGAAATAGACATATCTTGGGACTACTAGACCATAGTCTAGTTTATCAGCAAGCGGTGACAGGATATCAACTTAAGGAATTGACATTAAGGAAGTGACGACCTCTGTGGCGCGGTGATAGGCGAAGGTCTGCCTGCGACGCGTTTGATTCCCGCCTCCGGACAAATGTTTGTACGATCTGCAGACATTTGTTCAGGGTGTTTTGGTCGTTTTCTATGTATAATAAAAAATACCTATGTATGTATTGTATTATATTATGTTTGTCAGTTATCTAGTACCCATAACACAAGCTCTGCTTAGCTTGGGGTTAGATAATGTGTGAATTGTAAAAAAAAAATATAGAAAAACAATTGTATGTTACCTCAAGACCCTGGCAGAAAAGCTGTCTGAAAATTTGTTAGGATCTATTTAGTCATCGGGGAAAAAGTGTGGCATCTCAGCAGCTTCCGGTAACGTAAGCAGCAGAAACCTCTCAGCCTTGCATCTTCAGAGTTGAACTGAAACAATACAATAGTAGTGATAAATTAAGGAGGTACTTATGTTTACAAATATTGTATCTAGAATTTGGCTGGAGGACAGTTAAAGGTGAGTTTGATGTGAGTATAGATATAATAAAAAAAACAAGGTCTGGTATTCCAGGACCGATATTTGCTTATGTCAATCCAGTCGCCACTTTAATGCAACAAAACATGGAAGTTGGGAGACAAATGTAATAATAGTAAAACAAATGCATAAAAAAAATTCAACAGGCAATTTTGTTTGTTAGATGCTGTCAAAATAGTTTTAGTGTTATTAACTTTTAGTAAAATACCTACTACATTATCAGATTCATACAGAAAATATAATAGGAATAAGGAGCTCAGATTGTTACAATTTTATGCGACTGGTATCACCAGAAAAGATAGTATTTCGTCTTCTCATTCGCCGATGGTGATAATGATGTAGGCTTGTGTCATCCACATGACCATTGTGTCTTGGAATGACATACCTGGCGAAGTATTATTAATTATTATTTATTACTAATAGCATATACAAGCAATATTTATTGAAAGAATGATCACAAATATCGATAAGTTATGTAAATTCCGTTTAAGGAGTGAATTTTAGGTTAGGTTAGTTTCTTAGTTTACGTTTGTTTACAAACATTGTACATCCAAGTTTGCTGGAGTTCTGGGAGGTACCTGCAGGTGTTAGGTCTAAATTTACCTTGTGTATCAAACAGGTTTTCGTAAAAATGGATGAGTCGGTTGTTTTTCAAAGAAGTTAGTTCTAAACTTTTGGAGAGGCTAACACGGCACACAAAAGACACTTTCTCGTCAAGATTTACTTCACAGCGAGCGAGTTAGAAAGTCGATGGATTTATCGTGGATTACAATAAAATAGTCGTTCGTAGTTTTTAATGTATACGTAGTGGTTTTATTCTCTTTGATGTTTAAAACAATGAAAACAAACTCTTACATATTCAATCTACGCTCATACATATTAATCTAATCCTAATCTACCATTTCTACCAAACAGGGTTGCCAACTGTAGAATTTTTTTCCTCGTATTAAGCAGCTAAAAATCTCGTACTAAGGCTTTCGAACCTCGTACATTCCACTAAAAGGTGACTAAACCAAAATTAATGCATATTAAACTGTTGAATTTATTAATTAAAACATCACTTTGTACTAAAATAATCTTTAACATTACTCACGTAAATAACTAATGAACGAGATTTGTTCATAGATTCAAAACTTTGCAAAGGTAACTATGTACTTCTAGTCTTAGTTTTCATCTCCAAATATGATATCAGGAACATCCTCGTTCTCATCGTTTTTCATTTTATTTCTGCACGAGTTTTTTCTTTATTTTGTGAAGTTACACCTCTGGTTGGCGCTATGTGTGATCGAGACGACAGACGAATAATGCGAAGAACGAAATGTTTTATTTCTCAAGGATATCTCGGTTCATGGGATAGCGAGTGACATTTTTGGTGTAAGTGTTATGTTATGTCAAAACCTCGTACGTACGAGGTTGATAGTGCCCTCGTACCTCGTACGGAAGACCACAAATCTCGTATTTGTACGAGGAACCTCGTACGGTTGGCAACCTTGCTACCAAAGAACAATAACTACGTATGATTCTACCAATGAGGAAAGAGAATGTAACGCTACGCTAACCAATGAGCAAAGACCAATGAGTATAAATACAAAAAAAAAAGTTAAATCTTACTCATTCTCATCAATATCTATATTTCTATTAAACCAACGATTAAGGAGTATAGTTATACCCCCCAAGGGGGTAAGATTCTTCCATCCACGTACAAAATTAAACTAACAATTTAGGGCTTATCCCCACTTTCACTCGATAGACACTAGATTGGCTCCGCGGCAGGTGTGTGAGTAATCTAGCTAGCTTTAGTTTCCGATGAAAGCTTTGTTTAAAAAACGGTTTATTTCCGTAAAACGATACATGACTCTATGACGTTGAGTGCACTAAATGTTTGTCTATGATTTATTAACGTCAATTTTCAAGCTGTCATCGTGCCTACCGCTCTTTTATCTATGACCCACCCAACCAATCTCGCTGAACGAACGAAGTCAAGTGTTTTTGTAAATGATTCTGAAACAAAGAAATTCAACGAAATAAATGAGGCTCAGTAGAGTTATACTGTCTAGCTTTACTCATGAGTACGGAAGAGACTCTGTTGAATCTCGACTTCGACAAGCCGACTACATTAAATTCACCGCTCGATGACGGTGTGGTGTCGCTATCCAGTAGTTCAGAAGAGATTTGTTTAGTGCCAGAGGTCGGGTTCGAGGGCAACCTGGATTCTCCAGGCGTGAACCGAGAGTCGCAGCCGCTTCTCGGCGGTCGCGGCGACTTCGAAGTATCCTACAACCACTTTCCTGGTAAGTTTATCAACGAACTACGTACATGCCTTTACTCCTACCTAATTAGCTGATAGAGACGACATTACATCGTCATTTGCTGCAAACGCCCTTTTTTCTACCCTATTAAGTTTATAAATATTGCATGACTTCATTAATGCAGTTGTATGCCTTCCACAGAACAAGTTAGTATCAAAAACTTTCAATACTGAAACATCTGTTTTAGAAATGCTTATTGTTTACTCTGTCGTCCTTTATAATTCCTTGGCACATAAATTTAGATTTTGCTGTAATTAACCCAACAACATGTGCTGCCTACTAACTGATTGTACAAACTTCAGTTTGTTTTAATTGCATTTATAAATTAGTGCGACCGTAGTGAACCAAGTTGCAATTAGGCATTTTCGGTGAAGTGGAACCATACAAATCAGTGTTATTGTTTTGTTTTTTTTTTGCCTATAACACATGGATGACCCATTTAACTGCAGTAAGTTTTATGCTGTATTTACACTAAAACATTATCTTATCTCAGTTGTGCGATATAATATCATAAAAATCTATATTATTCTTTGAAAATTGCTTTCCATATGGTAACAATGACACATGACTTTGGTCAGGGCCGCTATAGGACTATTTGTATTGCTGTATAGATTAAGCTAATAGTAGTATTTTACAAATTGCAAATTCCTGTGACTTCAGATGAGAATTGCTCAATGATAAGCCAAACCAGTTTCTATGTAAATGAGAGATTGAGAATTCAAGGTTTATTAGTCAGCTACAGTCAGCTGCACTAGTTTTAAACATATTTTATTTACCTGAATATTTTGGAGCTGACATTCTTAACCATATTCCCTGTGCTAGTAAGCCCTCCTTGGTTATTTTATATATTTCCGCCAGATTGTAGAATCAACCTGTTTGTAATATGGCTAGCCTGCTAACAAAATGAATGCTGATTTTCAGGAATATCTATTTAATTGCATTTAATGAGATGGCTAAGTGATATTTACTTAGCTACATTGTTGGACATTGATATCTCAAGAAGCGGCATAGGAAAAAAAATGAATTTCACCTTTTGATTATCCGCTTGGCTATTCTACAAACGGACTGATTTTGAAATCCAATGGAATCCAATGATAACCATCTACAAAGTACTGAACTAAACTATAGTATATCTATTTGATGGTTCATGTGGCAATCCATTTATAAAATGGAGTGTATCACCAGAGTATGCCTGTGGTATCCCACTGAAGGGCAAACTTCTCCATTTCCACTAAATATTCATTTCTCTATTGTTGGCCAGTCGTTGTGACCACTCCTACTCTTTTTTCCAAGATTGGAGTGATAAACTTTACAATTTTATAACCTGTGTTACCTTTAACAATTGCTTGAGCACAAGGTCTTACATTAAGGTCACTTTGATTCAAGTTTGGCAGTTTGGAGTTGATTTCTCTGTCCTAAAGATTTTGCTGGCATCAATGCAATAATATACAGCTTTGACTAAATAAAAAAAAATGCCGGACAATTCACACAGCATTATCTAGCCCCAAGCTAAGCAGAGCTTGTGTTATGGGCACTAGACAACTGATATACATAATACATTACATAGATAGATATTTTTTATTATACATAGAAAACGTCCAGAACACCCGGAACAAATACCTGCAGATAGTACAAATATTTCTCCCAAGGCGGGAATAGAATCCGCAACTTCCTGCGTCGCAGGCGGACCTTCGCCCACCGCGCCACAGAGGTCGTCAGTGCGCAAATCACATTTGTTGTATGGGGGCTCCCATACAACAATACCCTTCAATATTTATTTTATTCTGTTTTTTAGTATTTGTTGTTATAGCGGCAGCAAAAATATCATCTGTGAAAATTTAAACTGTCTAACTATCACGGTTCATGAGATACTGCCTGGTGGCAGACGGACACCGGAGTCTTAGTAATAGGGTCCCGTTTTACCCTTTTGGTACGGAATCCTAAAAACTACACAAAAATTATTTTGCCGTTAGAAAACTACATTATCACTGAGTAATATAGGCTACAGAAAATACACGTGCGAAGCCGGGGTGAACCGCTAGTATAAGATAAAATAGGTGGCGGTGCTAGTTTGAGCCGGGGTAGCGCCTTAACTACATAGTTAAGGCTTTTATTGAGTAGGTGTAAGCTTGGCCGGAACAGATTACAATAATCTGATTACATTTACATATTGCGTCACTCATTTGTAATAACGAAACATGTAAAAGTTTCCGTAAAAAGAAAATCCTAATAATTTTTTATCTTTAATAATAGACGTTTAAATAAGGTTTCCAAACATAAGTACAACTCTTAATATTCAAAATCTACGTAATGATTTGAAATGGGTTTATTTAAGGAGGTTCTGTTTGGGCCGCGACAATGCTGCACCATTTGCACCGAAACCAAGACCATTTGACCAAGATTTGTCTCGAGGCGGTGACACGTCCCGCAGTCCTGTCTCTTGTCTCAAGCTAAACTAAGCGAATTTTTGATAACATATTGACCCCTGTCTGCTAACTGTAAAGCAAATTTCTATTGAGTTAATAATTTGATTGTTGTATAACACTAAAAACTGACTTCAAATTCCTTAATACTGTTTTTTAAGTTTTGTGAAACAAATACTAATTCCCTCGGGAATAAATTTATAAAATAATTTTATTTTTAATTTGTATTGGACTACCTCAGGATCAATTCTCCATGTAATAGCGAAAGAATTTTCAATACAACAGTCATTTATTGACGGAGAAATCTACGAAAATACATAAGAAAAATAAAACCGGCCAAGTGCAAGTCGGACTCGCGCACGAAGGGTCCCGTACCATTAACTTAAAAAACGGCAAAAAAATCACGTTTATTTTATGGGAGCCACTTTAATATTTAGTATATACAATTTTTTTTTTTTGCAACAGAAATACATCATCTCTGATAATTTCAACTGTTTAACTATCACGGTTCATGAGATACAGCCTGGTGACAGACGGACAGACAGATGGACGGGCAGTGGAGTCTTAGTAATAGGGACCCGTTTTACCCTTTGGGTACGGAACCCTAAAAAGTAATAAAACATACTTATGTATAGAACATTATCATTTTTTGAAGACGGTTAAATAAGCGTGCGAATGAGCGCATGTCTCACCTTATACTATGTTGCGTAAAAGTCCAAAAAGCCCTGCAACGATTAGTTAAGTTACATCATTGTCCTCAGATGACCCGCAATTCAACGAGCTGCTGTGGCAGGCGGAGGTGGCCATAGACAATGGAATCTACCCCGAGAGGATATACCAGGGCTCCAGCGGGTCTTACTTCGTCAAGAACCCTGGCAGTGTGAGTATTGTAACGTAAGAGACTGATGGTGCAAGATAATTAGATCCTTATAGTTGAGTAAAGATAGAGTATAATTTTGAATATTTATTGATGGTGTCGTCAGTGAATCTTAAGCTTAGATAACCTTAGGTACATAATTCTCAACAAAGCCGATGATTTAGTACTGCGAACTCTGGAACTGGAACAGCTGGAAAATTTTCTTTGGTTTCATAATCTCTTTGTTTACAAAAAATATCAAGGATGGAGTATAGAGAAAGTGTGTTTTGATCTCTTGTGGTTGTAGCCTGTGGTTTTAGCTGAAAGTTGATACTGTAAGCTCGAAAGTTAATACCTTCATATTAACATTCAGCAGAACTTTACTCTGTGGCAGAACACAGTTTTATACCTATATGGTGCATTTAATTATATACCTACTTACTACATGTCAAAGGTCCTTTATGGCATGACTCCGTTCCAATATAAACGCACCTTAAATCTGTTTGGCTTATTATAACGAAGTGTTTCACGCGAATGAATCAGCCAGCAATTGCATCAATAATAAACGACGCCTGTATATGTCCGTGTATTGTAAGTAGGTACAAACAGAACACGATTTGTCATGTCGTCTTTCTTTGTTATTAAAGAGGACAGATATGGGTCGATGATATAATATTTAACAGTCGAGGAAATTTCTAAACAGTGACACATTACCCAAAACGTCTGCAGTCTGCGTCGGCCTTACCCTTCTAGGTAAGGCCGACAAAATATAATTAATGATCATTATCCTTATAACCTTTTTAATAAATAATGCTGGACAATTCACACAGCGTTATCTAGCCCCAAGGTAAGCAGAGCTTGTGTTATGGGTCCTAGATAACTGATGTACATATAATATAATACTATACATTACATAGATGGATATTTTTTATTATACATAGAAAACGACCAGAACACCCTAAACAAATGTCTGTATCGTACACACATTTGTCCCGAGGCGGGAATCGAACCCGCAACCTCCTACGTCAAAGGCAGACTTTCGCCCACCGCGCCACATCGGTCGTCATCTTTTTACGAATATTCTTATGAATTCTGGCACATTTTACAAAGCATTAATAAATAAATAAATAATAAATAAATAATAATGCTGGACAATTCACACAGCATTATCTAGCCCCAAAGTAATGACTTTACAATATTCAGCTATGTACGGAACAAAAACGAGATGTTTTTTCATCCAAATGAATCGAAGTGGTGTACTAAATTGGCAACAGCAGTCAATACAAAACATGTCATTTTTTATTGTAGTAGGAGAATGTTATATTTTTGTAAAGTTTTTGCTCAGTAAATCACTTGAACTTGTAAACGTTGCAAGTTCATTCTCACGAGCATATATTAAACTCAGTCGCGGGGTTGGCGGATGTAAAGACATTGTCCTGTCATTTGGTGTGACTGAGACATTTAAATTGTACAAAATTACTGTGTAGATTTTGTTTGTCGGCGCAAGGGTAGTTGCGTAGCGCATTTTTATGTTTATTGTACAATAAATTCAAAATCATTTATTTCAAAATTAAATATACAAAATAAGTGGCAGGTGTTCCAGATTTCTGTTTAAGATTATAAACTGTATTACAGAGAACCCCTCCTACACATGGTTTCTACGTTTTGTCATAATCAAGCGGTTATGTAACTGTTTCTAGTCTTTCCTATCTTATCCTCTCTCTCGTTCTACCTTTCCCTTGGTCTCATAATCTCTCTCACTCATCTGGATACTACTTAGCCATCATTCAGGGATGATAATGTCATATCAATTTCAAAATTTAAAACCCAATGAGTATTGCCCGAGATATTACCTCCTTTATTAAAAGTACAATATAAAAGTGATTATAATTATTCATAAAAGTTATGTTTATTTACAAAATGTTTTTACAGCCCTTTCAATGTCCAATTCCAGAAAATAGTAGGCGTATTTAAACCGAAGGACGAGGAGCCATACGGCCGTCTCAACCCGAAATGGACGAAGTGGATGCACAAGCTGTGCTGTCCGTGCTGCTTCGGGCGCTCCTGCCTTATCCCCAACCAGGGTTACCTGTCCGAGGCCGGCGCCAGCCTCGTCGACTCCAAGATAGGGCTTCGCATCGTGCCAAAAACGAGGGTGAGTTACGATATCCTAATCATATCATCTAATATTATAAATGGACGAAGTGGATGCACAAGCTGTGCTGTCCGCGCTTCTATATATTTTTGGTTTTATTCATATGACTATGCCAATTAAACCTAACGATATAATATATAAACTTAAATTGACATTATTTTATTGTATGTACAAAATTGATGAAAAAAATATTTATGTGAATCAAATTAACATAGATATGAGAGGTCAAGACGCCTTGACGCTAAATGTAACTATTAAGATAAGATAATGGGTTATTTGATGCATATTTCAACAAGGAAGTGACTAGGTCGTGTCTCTACAGGGTGGCTTTTTGAGATGGGATTGGATGGTCAAATCCGAAACCATAAGAGTTGTCGTGAAAGGAGTCTTGACCTCGATTTATGAGGGAACAAAAACTGCATTTTTAGTTTTTTAATCTTTTTGTTTCGCAAGAAATCGAACCGATTGATTTCCCAAAAACATGACTAACACCTTGTATTTTTGCACCAACGCATTCGTTCGCAGATAAGAATCAATCTTTGCAAAGAGTTGCATTATTGAAAATGAAAGGAAATAGCTATTAAATTTACAATTTAATTATACTTCCGCCATAATACATCCATCATCAATGTGAAAATATTAAATAATCTTTTCGAACAACAGGTGTGCTTGCCGCTAACCAGTATCCTTAAACTGTATTTTTATGGAATTTATCCATAAAACATCTATTCCTTATTATTTTAAAAACAGAAAGGAAATTTTCAAATTAGAAATGAAGTATGCAGTTTTTATTTTCTCATAGATTGAGCTTTATGGCCTTTCACGACTTTTCTCTAACTCTCATAGTTTCTGATTTGGCCATCCACTCTCATCTCAAAAAGACACTGTATATTATTCCATTCTCTATCTTTATTCGTCTAATATCGTACATTTATTCTCAGGTGGTAAAGCTAGTATCAGAAACGTTCAACTACCTGCGCATAGACCGCGAGCGGTCGCGGCTGAAGCGAGCCATCACGGAGCAGTTCCCCAATCTACGGTTCAACAGGATGGGACTACCGCCGAAAGTAAGTAACACGACGAAAGTCAACCAGTCGGTGTCTATTATAGGCATTAGGTGTGAGTTGTCCAGCATTATTAAGTATTTTATTTATCAGTAACCCAACTTCACCCACAGCTGGGCCCCTAAATGCTTGTGCCCTTTAGTTGTGCACTAGTCTCATCCAGGTTTTTGTTCCAGGTGGGTTCGTTCCAGCTGTTCGTGGAAGGCTACAAGGACGCCGACTACTGGCTGAGACGGTTCGAGCAGGATCCGCCGCCACCGCACGTCATGAAAAAGTAACTGATTATGCAATTTAAGAAATTAAATATTATCCCAATTTTTTTTTTCTATTGCGGCGGGTCTTGAACTACTGCCCTACCCTCAGTACGGGTTCTAGCCACGAAATCAAGTTCTCGCCGAATCTCTGGGACTTTCTACGGACTCTTGCGTGGTTTTTTTTGCGATATTATTTAATTTCTTAGACATTACCCAGAATGCGAAGGTTTACGCATTGTGTCTATGGTCGTTACCATAGACACAACGCGTACGAAGCCGCGGCCAGAATCTAGTAATAAATAAGGCAAAATAAATTAAATTTTAAGGAAATTTTTAACACATAGGAAAAAAGAAGCCCATGTTTTACTCCAGGCCTAGAAATATCTATCTATTTGCAAAATTTCAGCTTGATCCTTTCAGTAGTCTGGCGTGAAGACGTTACAAACATCCATCCACTACCTGAAAACCAGCGTAGCATTGGGCTTAGCCAAATGCTGAGGTGGGGTTTTTTACCCTATTTTTATTTTTAAAAAAATTATAAGTCTTTCTTGTTCTTTGTATAGTTTTAACTTTAATAATAATACCTACCTAGCATGTAAGTCTGTTTTATTTCTCTTTCTTTTTCTTCTTTCTTCATCTTAGATGGACTTCCAAATTTCGCAAATTTTATTTATAATATTAGTGTGATAATTAACATTATGTGTGATGTGTTTATTACTGCATTATTATTAGGGTGGAAAAAACCACGCCACGTCTGTCTGATCGCGATAAACTCAATAAAACCTAAAAATAGGACTCGCGAGCGAAGGGTTCCGTACCATTATCTAAAAAAAACGGCAAAAAAATTACGTTTGTTGTATGGTCCCCCTTAAATATTTGTTTTATTTTAACTTAATTATTTATTTTTAAAGTGTTTTTTCGGCAATATAAATAGAAAAGAAAGTCCAAAAATTCGCCCTAATGTAAGTGTTATTTCAGATTCCAACTTCAGTTCGAGCGACTCGTGGTTTTAGACTACATAATCCGCAACACGGACCGCGGGAACGACAACTGGCTCATCAAGTACGACGTGCCGCAGCCCGGGCAGGACATCGACATGACCGACCCTTCGGTAAGAGACTACCCACGTTTGAATTTACTGACATACAGAGTCAAAAAAGCTCTAAATCTGAAGTTAACTCATAAATACTATGAGCATTTGTGAATGGCATACTATGGCATTTGTACTCGTGCGCGCGGTAAGCGACCTAGCCACGTTGCTTTACACCTTGCTTGTAAAATCCATCACTCTCTTTTTTTTTCGTTACCACTTGTAATTTATTCGAATTAATTCTTAACTCAGCGTGAGTTGCGTGCGTGGAACAAACATTGATATACGGCGTGTGCATGTATGTAACAGCTTTATGGTATAAACAGACAAGTCCTACGTATGCCAAGTTTGCGGCGCACATGGGCTCTTCCAAATTGCGTCGCAAACGTCAAGTGCATTTTTGTCCGACGTACGCAACGTTACCGACGTTGCATCGAACAAAATTAGCGTCAGATGCTCTTGGGACTTCACAGAAGCTGCACAAGTGTAGTTTTAAGCTTTTCGCATTATCTCATCTAATCGTTCAATCTTACATTCACAGGAGTGGGGTAACTGTGAGGTCCGTATCGCAGCCATAGACAACGGTCTTGCGTTTCCCTTCAAACATCCCGACTCATGGCGCGCCTACCCCTACCACTGGGCCTGGCTGCCGCACGCCAAGCTACCCTTCAGTCAGGAGACCAAGTTAGTATACTGACACAGCATAGTCTACTGCCGGACATAGGCCACCCCCAGACGACGACACCACGAATAGCGGTCCTGAGTCGCTTAGACTATGTCATAGGTTCATCGTCCTCCAAAAGTTTTCATCGTCATCAATGTCAGTCGAGGTCGCTGAACCTACATCGCCGCGTCGGTCAAAAATTGCGACTTGTCCAGAGGGCGCTCACGTTTGCTGAGTCGTGATGTCCTCAAGAACACGTTTACCCCACGTTTACGTAGTCCGGCCCACTGCCACATAATAATTTCGATAACCTATCAACTTTGACAAAATATTTTTATTTCAGGGAACTGATCCTACCACTATTATCTGATATGAACTTCGTGCAAGAATTATGTGATGAACTCCACATATTATTTAAAGTAAGTCTAACGTGATAATCAGTCCAGTAAGTGGGAACCAAGTCGTATTCTCTATTCACAACTTAGTTTAGAAGTTAGAGCTGATTTTGTTCAAGATTTTTGTTAATTTTCAAAGAAACTTCCATCGCAGCATTAGTTAAGCTCAACGCGCACCTATCCGCACCGCAAGAGCCGCAATCGTCGCAGTCATCGAATTTCCTCATAGCGTCACGCACTGGTCCGCAACGTACGTGCCGCACGCATCGAACGCGCCGAATCGCAGTCATCATTTTAACAGTATTTCTGTTTAGAACTGACGTTCTATGAAATTCGGATGACGTCATTCGCGCCGCTGCTCGCCGCACGCGCCGAATTTATTTGATGGAATCCGTATACCTACAGGATTTTACTGAAATGCGGCGCGTTCGGCGAGGAAAGGTGCGCGCGATGTTGCATATTATTTCATATAAAGATTTATGAAATGCGATGACTTCCTGTGGTGCGCACAGGTCATTCCAATATTTTAATGTAAATGCGAAAGTTTTGACTTGATGAATGAAAAAATATTTATTGATGTACAAAGAGTTAAGGAATGGATGTATTGTTACTTCTTCACGCTAAAATACTGTAGCACCGGGAAATTATGCATAGATTCAGGTGTAGACCTGGAATAACACAGGCTTTTTATCCCACAAATCAGTTCCCATTAAATTTAAATGACATTAAAACGTTTCCATGAAACAGTAATTTTATACTTGTTGAGTAACGTATCTTTTGCCAATTTTTATCCTGGAAATAACAAGTTCGAAGCCGCGGGCAGAAACTACTATACAGGGTGTCTTTTTAAGATGGGAATGGATGGTCAAATCTGAAACTATACACGATAATACGATATCCAAGGAATATTGGTGGAAAATATTAACGACATTGGTATTATAGAAACAAAGCGTAGAATATCGAAAAAATTGATTTTGAAAGCTTTCATACATCATTTAATAGATCTCTCTTTCGTTATTAAATTAAATTATTAATTAATTAAATTTGTCGCTGTGTGATTATTCGTTTTTGTAGTTTGTGTTTTAGTTTTTAGCGATATTATTGCTGTTACCTTGTTTTTTTCTGTTATTGTTATCAGTTTTTATTAAGTTTTCATTCATAAATGTCTACGTTGACATAAAATATCTTGGATTCCAAATCGGAGTATAACCATGACGTATTTTCCTTCAGCAAGACAAAGGCTTCGACCGCAGCCTCTTCGAGCGGCAAATGTCCGTGATGCGCGGCCAACTGCTGAATCTAACGCAGGCCCTCAAGGATAACAAGAGTCCTGTGCAGCTTGTACAAATGCCGGCAGTCATCGTCGAGAGGTAAATATTCTTACCAGCGCACTGGATTCCACGGTTGGACAAGGCCCCAAGGTCCCTTCCATAAACCCATTATTTTCTTCTCTGCATGGCATGTCTATTTGATTGATTGACTATTATTGGAAGGACGGGCGGTGCACGCGAATCACATGTTGGATCTTGTGCGAGAATTAGCGAAAATCCTGTGCAATTTAGGATGATATTGATTTAACCATTCCGCGGATTTGTCACTTTTTTATTTTGCTGCTGCCACCGGCTTCGCACGCGCTTTTTAAGTAGCCTGTGTCCGTCCCCGGGATATCGTTTACGTTTGTGTTTAATGTTTGTACATTCATCTGTCAAAAATCCGGCAGTAGAAGATGGTTGGACCACTGTATTGTTTCCGTCTCAGCTTGGCATGCAGTAAGCAAAGTAGGTATTTACGAGAATGTTTACACGTTCGACCATCTACCTATTTACGTAAAATATGATCTGTGTGCAATCAGACCACGGTTGGTAGCTCCTGAGGCGACTCCTAGTGCTGTTCTATGGGGAGAGAGAAATCAGGAACAGATAAATAGGTACCGTGAAATATGTGATACATTTCGTGACATTAGCTTTCCCCATGAGTTCGTGGAGTGCGGTCATGGGCCATGTAGTTTGACTTGAGCATAGGCCGGTTCTAGATAGACTGTATAGTGTTATTGTGAACACTACGATTAAATGTATTTTTTGTGTATTTTAATTTATGTCATTTCAATTTAATTTAATCCAATTTTAGTACCTTAGGAATTCTAACACTAATATAAGGTCACTAGCATACAAAATTACTAACAAGTTATGGATCATTGTAGTCCGAAATAAAAGTATTTTATTTTATTTATTTACCTCCTTGCCATTTAATTGAGATCCTTTCAGCCGTTTAGGCGTGAAAAGGTAACAGACAGACAGACAGTTTTAAGAATTTTTGTATCTGATTTTATGTTAACATTTTTGTTTGTATGAGAATAAACATCTTTAAACCGAACTTAATCCTCTTTATGCCAGTATGGGTGTTTCAATGCTTTCGAGCGTTTCAATATGACTGCGGAGACTCTTTATCACCTCGCTACATGACGCATCAAAATACAAATAAAAACAAAAGTTTTCATTAAACAAAATATACCTAAGAAATAAAATAAGTTCACAAAAATTTAGTGTGGGGTTCGATCCTGCCGAAATCGAAAATTTTTGGGAACTTATTTTATTTCTAGAGGTTATCCAGAGTGCGAGGGCTTACGCACAATAATACAAAATCCTAAAAATATACTCAACTTCAGCAGTAACTTAGATTTTAATAAAAAAATGACTAATTTACATTATTTCATACAAAATATACATACAGTTGTATTCACTATTATTTATTTATGTTTGCTTCACTGTGGAACTATCACCATTTTGAATTACAGGTCTGAAAAGAAATGGAATTGGTGGTCTGGTCTTCTTTGTGGTTCTAAGCTACATTTTGTAGACCTTCGTCCTCTCATTTGGCAAAAAAAGTTAGAAACGAGGACCGAGTCAGGTTTTTTTTAGTTTTCAATTAATTACTTGTTAAAATATTAGTGTTATGCAACATTTGTTTTCAGATCTAAGAGCGGCACTGCTTCGACGCGTTTCTTCGACTCGTTCCAGCAGCGGTTCCAGCACAAGTCGCCTTTCTTCTCGTGGTGGTGATCGTTGCAAAGGTAAACTTAAACTCATTTATACATATATTAAAGTTAATTTAACAATTCAATTGTTAAATTCACTTTATCCAAAAATTAATTCAAGTAGTCGGAATATTAGTCTTCTGGGGTTATTACTAGCGTCTCACGTGAGGCGCGCCTTCGAACTCGAACTTCTCACTCATGAATTTTCAGCCTCGGTGCCCCAAGCCTGGGCAGCCTAGAGAAGCATTTGTTTAGACTAGAATAAATTTCAAATGCATAGTTATCGCATTTGAGACGACTTTTTATCTTTTTCACCCTAAACAAGACTGTCTAATGTGTGACCATGGTAACCGACTGGTAGGTACTACATTAGCACACAAGTTCTTAGTTTGGAACTAGACAATGCCGACAGTTATTTACACTAGCTTTCTGCACGTTTTGTTCAAGACAAAAGTTAGGCAGATCCAAAAAAAAATAGGACATTTTGCAACACTTTTTTTACTTTTTGTAAAAAAAAATTAATCGACCGTGAATGTGATACTGGAATGCAATACTATATAATATTCTGATGTTATTTTGTATGTGATGTCTATGGAAGGTATCTAATGTTAAACCATTTCTTTTTCTTTTCAGACCTGTAATTCAAAATGGTGATAGTTCCACAGTGAAGCAAACATAAATAATAATAGTGAACACAATTGTATGTATAATATGTTGTATGAAATAATGTAGATTAGTGTTTTTTTTTATTAAAACCTAAGTTACTGCTGAAGTTAGATATATTTTGTTTACGAAAACTTTATTTATATTTTTTATACTCGTTTTATGTCGGAATTGGCCGGGTGTACACTATTAAAGTTTAGCTTAACAATGTGAATTTGACATTTGTGGTTTCTGATTGGATATCTATTATGTCCTTGTTATGTTAAAGACGAAAAAGATATCCATACGGAACCCAAGAAAACTTTTATAGTGTGAACTCCGTTATATTTTGTTTTAGCTAAAACCATTTAAACATAATCATACGAATTCGTGATGAATAATATCGTAAATATGTATTCTAAACTTTTACTGTCTTTATTTTAGTTGTGCCTTTTGTGACGCTATTTCATCATTTTTCTGACTTTAGCAGTGACGCGTTCCCTAGTGGACCAACCTAGTCCAATTGAGAAATTTTGTGATTTATTGTCTTTACTCTCTAGTAGCTTTGTTCATAATCTAAAAGCCTTATAGCTAATCTCCATAGTATAATAAACTTTTATACTAACTGTTGAATTTTAGGTTACCTAACTGTGCTCTGAATCACATTAGAAAATAGTTTAGGTAGATTTTTAACCGATAAATAAATTGTTATTTTATTAGTACTGAGAAATCACATTTCAGTAATTGCGTCAGTTTAATGAGTTTGGAACTTTAATTGTCAAGCATACTATTACTAGTATCAACACTTTCCAAGGGGATTATTTATTATGAGTAAGATAATAAAACTGTAAATGTTGCCATCTGAGCCATGTTACTTCTCATTTTTTTTTCTTCTATTGACATAATTCAGTGTGAGAAATAGCACTGCATATCGTTTTAAATTACGTAAACATGCCATTGCAGACAAAACTAAACTAACAACTTCATTTTTTATTTATTGTATAAAAGTATACGCCAAAATATATATAATACGTTTTTATGCTAACTTTTGGTGTAAACATTAAGTAATAATTTTACTTAAATTTTATTAAAGAAGCTAGGGTTTAAATAAAGAATCTTCCTTTATAGTAATGTGCTGCCAAGCACAGTTATAGTACAATGTTCTCAGTTGATTCCATAGTTTGTATGATTAAATCAAATTGTTTAGTTTTAAATGAGACATGGGCGTGTAATATACTGTTTAAGTTATTTAAGTACCCGGTTGAAATGCCACATTATTATTTATTCCGTAGATTATGGTTTATCATTTTATCAAGTGAATAACCACAACCAATCATAGATAAAAAAATAGAGAGTATAAAGAATCTATAAACAAACAAACTTAAACTTGTTTATGACCAAACTTAATAACTTTGGCCGTAGGTTTTTAAATGATCAAGTTGTTTAATGTTATTCTCCCTCTTGCATTTAAAACACTCTTAACTTTGAGCAATAGCTAAGCTTCGTTTGTTTTCTACTAGTGACATTAAAACATTAAACACTGCTTAGCCATTGTTTAAAGTTGACAGATTTTAAAGTAAGGGGTTGTATGTGATGTTGAGAGGCGTTGTTCGAGTGTTAAGACATGTACAGATAAGAAAAGTCAGTTTTATGGGGAGAAATTGTCTAAAGCGACATTTATTTTATTTTTATATTCAATAACTTTAATATACTTCATTGTTGTTATACTGACAAGGGTATAAAGGGCAGGGTTACAAAGTTACATATTTTGATGATTATTGGCTGCTATTGTTAAGTTTATTTTATAATATTTCAAATACGACCTGCCCGTTATAGAAAATATGTCTACAATAATTGAGAATAAACTAAGATCTTTAGTTGGCCGTAAATCATCACATAGATTAGATCACATGGATTTTGTTATTTTACGTCGCAGAAACTTGTTTGTTGTAGATTTCTTCCTATAAGACCAATTGGGTTCCATTGTAAATAGTTTTACCAACTTTTTGTTCAGTTATTATGTTTATATGCATATTATTTTTTGGAAGAGAAATATAAAAATATAATCACCATTGCATTTTACTTTGAGTTTTATTTATAATAATAATAATATAGCCTTTATTCAAACTGTTATATATGTACATTTTATATTATTTTCAATTTTGCATTCCTAGTTTGTTTGCCGCTTGGCACAGGCCTCCCCCAGCCTCCTCCATTCCTCCCTGATTGTATCTATTTGAATTTTTATCATTATTGTTTTTCTTCGCTGTTATTGTTAGTTTTATTGTGAGTTTTATTTATTTCTACTTCATTTTTTGTAGGCTAAGATATTTTGAATAGAATCAATTGAAATAAAACACAAATATAATAAACCATATTTTATATAACAGGCAAACTTAAATTAACTAAGGAGCTATAGAGCTACTTTATAACAAAATCATTTGTGCTATAAATATTTAATGGAATAATTTATTAGGTATATCCGCTATAAATTATATCAAGTCAAACAGCGATGAAAAAGAAATTAAATTAAATTTCTACACATAAAATAATCTTGTACCTTAGATGCGTCCTATAAGTAAACAAGGGCCGAATTATGCTAACCAATCACTTTACTATGACGTGGGTATCGTCACAGTATCGTCCATAGATGAAAGTTACTGTAGATAGTGTGTGCGGTAATATTTGCACGGAGAGATTGATAGAATGGTTTCAACCTTGACCCTTTAGACACGCGCACCTCTGTCTGTAATTTCTTTCATCAAAAGTAAAATGCCACACACGCTACGGTCCACCATCATCGGTTGTGGGAATAGACCTGTGCAGATTTTTGAAACTGCGCAGGCGACCGGCGCGGCGGAAGATTGTATATCAGTTCTTTCAAGTGACACCGTACGGTGTACCTATGCGTGTGTGCATGTACACCGGTCGCCTGCACTGGTCGCGTCAGTGTGTTGTATAAGGTCTAACAATGCCAGCGCTTCATCGTCCTAACTCGATGGCATCGCAAATAGAACTGAAGACCGTTGCGGTACACCGGAATGTCCCCATACACGCTACCGGTAAACCAGCACAGGTAATCTCTCCGGTAGACCGTAGCGTGTATGGCTTAGGTACATGAGACGATACCATTGCTATGGTGAAGCGCTTAATTTATTAGAATTAGGGCCCATCCTTTGTTTGTAACTGCGAATTATGGCGATAGCTGTGCTTAAGTTATTTTACTAATTAAACAGACTAGAAAATATTTTAGAATGACAAAAAAGTACTAGTAGGTACCCTGCAGTTCTTGCAATTTTACCATATTTATGACAAGATAGTAATAATTACATGCATGTCTGTCAAGACTCAGTTGCGTATGATGAAGTTCGGCCTAAATCGTGTACCTAACACACGAATTCCTCGAAAAGCTATACAATGAATACAGCATTCAGTCAAATTCTAAAATATATGTTATTAAGGTCTAATACGAGGCAAAGGTGCTACTTAAATCAAATTAATGCCAAAATTGTTATTTACATATTTTTATTCAACAAGGCAAGTTGGTATTTTTAAATGCATTTAATTACTGGGTACATCAGCGTATGTGCGGTTATTATAATAATTTACCTAACTATATTTATTTTCCACACAAGCATTATATTACGAAACGTGTGCAAATATATTCGAAAAAACCTTTTTCACATTGTAAGTTTTGCTACAAAGGAAAATCATACTATTACCAACATCGAAAACGTTTCTATCGTAATGAAACAGAACAGCTGCTTCAAAAATAGCCGTAGTATTGACATGCCGTCTATACTTGGCATGATTTGAGCTTATAGTAAAATATAAGTCCAAATCATGCCAAGTAGGTATAGAAGTTTAGTTGACAACGTGTGTCAATACAGACCGATATGGCAGCGTCTACACTAAGCTATGCGCACATTAGGGGGCATCCATAAATTACGTGAGGTGATTTTTGGCGATTCTTTGACCCTATATGTATACCCCCCTAATGGATGCTCCCTTAGCTCAACACCGCTACAGCACAGCACAAAAATGTTCATTCAAATAAGGGCTTGAACTAGTTCTTTAGACACATTACAGTGACAAAATGGTTTCTCAGTAACGTGAGTCTAACGAGTGGCTTGCGAGCTGTCTATTATGCCGTCAATATAAAATGCATCTAAACGTTGAGTTAAAGTCCATATTTGAATACAGTTTTGTTCTGTGCGGTAGCGGCGCCGCCTTGATCTGTGACAACCTCTAAAGTGAATCGAAGTGATCGCCGCCGCTTTGACTGGACGCAAGACGCACGTGGCCTATTCCAGCAATTCAGTAATACAATGATTTTATTAAATAAATAAATACAACCCACCACACAGCTAAGCTTAGCAGATATAATTATATTTATGGATAGAAATTACCCAGAACACTCGGAACAAATATTTGCAGACCGTACAAACATTTGTCCAAGCGAACCTTGCGTCTCAGTCACAAATAAATAATAAAAGCTTTGAGACTGAAACTGATCGTAGCATTAACTGCCGTTTCGGTGTGTCTTGACCTATCTGGATGGACCTGATGGTTCAACATAAAATTTTGTTAATCATCATACGTTCGACTTCAGCTAATGCATATGTATTGAAGGATAGTTATGATGATGCTGGAACTTGACAAAGGCGATGGCAGCTAGCTCCTTGCAGAACTCCTCCAGGACTATTAGGCTTTCCACCAATTGGTTGTGCTCCGACCTAGGGGAAACAAATCTATATTTTATAAAAGAGAAACGAATGACTGACTTATCAAGAGATCTCCGAAACTACAAGAGCTACGAGGCTGAAATTTTTCATGGGAATTTCTTTTAGGACGAAAGCTAAGAACGGAATTTTTGGAAATTCGTTTTCTAAGGTATGTTGTTAAAATGGGTGGGGTCAACGGTCATTTTGATAATAACTCGTCACTGTCGGCCCGTCAAAATTTGAATCGTAGATTCTCGAATCAAAATTAAGAGACGTGTGGGATTTTTTTAAACTCATTGAGTGATCACAAAATCTCTAAAACTAAGTATAAGAAGCAGGAAATATGCATAAGAGTTTCTTTCAGGATGTAAACACATAGGTACAGATATTTGGAAATTCGATTCTAAGGTTCGAAGTATCTTTGAAAAATCATAACGGAATCTCAGAGAATAGAAAAGGACCAGCAGCGGGAATCGAACCCGCAGTATAATGTATTGGTCATCTGCCTGTTCCAGCAAGGACACACACAATTTAATTAACCTAAAATGTTATTAACATGTCGACCATGAACACAATTAAAATAGACCCGAGTTCCTTTAGACCTAAGTCTTGAAAATAAATGTTTAACTCACATTTCATCAAAGCTAGGATCCTCACTCATCAGCTGCGCTCTGATATTCTCCACCACCTGCTTGTAATTCCTCAACCGCGGTATTTCCAACGTCAATTTCTTAGCCAATTCCTGCAGCGTTTTAAACAACGTCAGCGTATTCTTCGCAGTTGGCAACATCGGATTTAACAAATACTCATGTAAATTCGGGTGCGGAAGCAAAGCGAGCTTTGAGATTATTGACGTAAGGTGTAGATTCACTTGGTAAGGTTGTGTCGTCATGTTCGATAGTAGTTTGAAGATCATTTTGAAGAATGGTCCTTCGTCGAATTCGTCTTCTGGTTGGGTTATGAGGTCTCGTGTTCGAAGGACCAGTTTCTGGTGGAATTGGTTCTTGTCTGGCGCTTCTGCTTCGTCGAGGTGGTGGTCTGCCTCTGGTCGACTGTCGTAGCTGTGGGTCGAGGAGGCCGTGTTGTCTGTCCATGTCTCGGGCCAGTGGAAAGACGAGGTTATGTCGAGGTATAGCTGGAATGTTTTATTTGTAAATAGCTGACTGTCGAAAAACTGCTCTATTGGAATAAGTTGCTAGACTTTTTTTTAGCTTTTTTTACAGTACTTTGTCCAACTGTGGGATGCAGAAAGCACAATATAAACAAAACGATTTATTAAAGCCTACACTAAGATGCCATTTAAAAACTTTAATATAATTTATTTATTAGCTGATGATTATAAAAATAGTAAACTGAATTACCATTGTAGCCATGAGACTACAATGGTAATTCTGTTTACTATTTTCTTGCATTTCTGCATGAAAACTGGCGCAGTCGACGGGATAGGTTGATGCAAGCTTTAATTTCCGGACTTGTATTATGATCAATGTGTAAGCTAGTTTTATTATTAAAAAGGCGTTAAAAGCCGCTGGCTTCAAACAAAGTAAAGTTCTTAATACCTATTACTATTACCTAAATACCTATGAGCCTCGTAATATATTCATGTATCCTACCAATATTAATGAATATTATATTATACGAGCTGCTGCCCGCGACTTCGCACGCGCTTTTAAAGTAACGTCTGTCCGCCCCCGAGATACCGTTTACCTCCATGCCAAATTTCACTTAGATTCGTTCGGCCGTTTAAGCGTGAAAAGGTAACAGACAGATAGAGTTACGAATTTATAATATTAGTATGAATAAGTGAAAGTTTGTGAATTTGTGAGATGTCTAGCCATGGACGATGCAAAGGAAACGCAAAAATTACTAAACGGATCGAGCTGAAATTTTGGAGAGTTAATCAGCAAGAGAGAAGAGACTAGTTCTAGATCGCTATATAGCTTTAATAAAAATAGTAAAGGCGAAGACGCGGGTAGCAGTTACTATACGTGTATACCTGGTAATGCCTATGCGCGTCGTGGATATACTGCTCGTAGGCAGCGCCCACGGGGTCCGACAGAATGGCTCGCGGCAGCAACAGGAGAAAACTGCCAATGAAACAACCAGTTTACTCGCAAATACTTTATTATATGTATGTACAAACGATTATGAACTATAACATCACAGATCTTACGGATCAGAATTCAATTACATCACTAAGGGAAGAAGACAGATAAATCGAACGCCATTTTGTAAGGTCTTTAGGTCAAAAAACCCAACAAAATACGGCTTTTAAATTACCTATCTATGTCACTAATGGCATATTTCTCTAAAAAAATTTATTATTTATGTACCCCTGTTTATCACCAAAATATTTAAATGTATGTACCTACTTAGGAAAAGTAAAAATAAATCTTATTTACAAATAACTTAAAATAAAATGGCCTTCATTTTGTACAATTGATAAAATGATATGAATATCTGATGGATTATACGTATTTTCATTTACATAATTACAAAATACACACAAATATACAAGGTTTTAAAATTGAAAGGACACTTGAAGGGAGTTTCAGCATTGATCACAGAATGCGGGAAAAATATTTTAAAAATCTCGAAAAAATACATTAAAACACTAGACTAGGCAATTCCTGATGCATGTGCAGAAAAATACGTTAGTGGTACCTACCTACCGCATCTCAGTCGTGTCGCCCGCTTCGTTGATGTCAACGACCCGCGACTAAGGTGTTGTGTGTTTTATAGGAGAAGTAGGCTTTTTTAAGGTGAAATAGTCCCAAAATCACGTTTTAATTGTACGGAAAATCAAATTTAAGGCAATAAAACACTAGGTATTTTTCCAAATATTTTTGATGAGCATCAAAAGTTAACGATTTTTGTTGGTAAGTTAGGGAGTCGAAACACGATTGACTCAACTAGACTCGATACAAAAAAATAGCAGTTTCCTCTAAATTTTAATTTTTACTACGGAAAACCATTAGTTATTCAACATAATATTTTAATGAAACGTCGTTTAAAAAATACTTAACTAAATAGGTACTTTAGACGATTATGGTTTTATTTTTTTGCAAACGAGTATTATTTCAGAGCAATAACAAATTTAGAAATAAAAACCAGTGAAATTGCGCGCCGTTCGGTCGTCCTTGTCTCGAAAATGCAAACCTATGTCGCCTTAAAGTTAATAGGCTCATGCATCAGTCATTGCCTTGTCTAGCAGCCATATTATAGCTTGTGTGCTGCATGCCGCGACATACAACAAGACGGTGACACCGCTGTGTTTGTGTGCGTAACTGTCTAGCTTACCGTGTTTACAAAATATTTTTATTTCTATTTTTAGAGAACCCTAGTGTCTAGTTAAACCTATCTTAGGATTTAAGATACTATGAACCAAAAATATGTAATCTTTCTTTCAATAAATAATATCTATCTATCTATCTATCTATTGCAATTATAATTTTTTCAAAAACCAAAATACGGTAATTTATGAAAAAACACAGTTCTATGACAGAGTCTGTACCCCCAAATTACCAAAATTTTAATGTATAAGCTTTTTAAATTCGTTATCTAATAATTTGTGCTACTTTTAATGTTTATCAGTAAAAATTGTATGTATTCACTTGTAATATTATTATTACTTGGATTGTCGTGGATCAATACGGTAATTTATGAAAAAACACAGTTCTATAACAGAGTCTGCACCCCCAAATTACCAAAATTTTAATGTATAAGCTTTTGAAATCCGTTATCTAATAATTTGTGCTACTTTTAATGTTTATCAGTAAAAATTGTATGTATTCACTTGTAATATTATTATTACTTGGATTGTCGTGGATCATCATTATCATTTCAGCCGAAAGACATCCAGCTGGACACAGGTCTTCCCCATAGATCACCACAAAGACCGCACACCCTACTGCGGGTAGCATTAGTTATTCCAGCGGTTTACTTGAATATTTTAGTAAGTACTCGTACGTTGCATTGTGAATCTTATATTAATTATAATAAGCAGCATATTTCAGATGGTGTCAGTTGTTACTGGCCATGATCTCTTCTATCCGTGTTTTTAGTCGCTCGAGCCGGCTAGAATGTGATTTAAGCGGAGTTAAAAGCAAGCGATTTTAAAGCAGATCATTATTCTAACCAAGACTTTTTAATGTCCCCATTTAATGAATAAAGGTTCCTCCACCTAGAATCTTACAATAGACTATTTGACTACATTAAAAATAAATTCCAAATTGTTTTCATCCTAGTCAGTGACAACGTAACAAAGCGTAATCAGGTGATTTTTATTAAATATTTGCCTTTTTTATGTAAAAAAAATAGGAATGGGATTAAAATAACACATTTTTTGATACATGATCACGTGCCCGAAAACGCTACGTGTTTGGTTGGATCGCAAGTGACGTCACACATCCTCGGATTACAGTGTCAGTGAGTTCTTCTTGTTAGGTGTGGTATGGCGGTGTGACGTCATAGCTTGGAACACGGTAGCCATGACAGAGATTATCGTTTTGGCGCGACATTATTTTATTCAAACTTTAAAATCAGTTTTCATAACTAATACGACTCTCCTTGAAGAAATATTAATAACATTTTGCATTATTTTTATCAGACAATACGTTAGAATTATTTTCCAGTAGTAGTCAAGTAGCCTATTGAAAAGGCATACTAAAAATTGAATGTTATTGTTTTGAAAAGAGTTATATTCAAATAAAAAAATATTAATAGTTCGACCAGTCTGAAACAAGGGCACTGTAACCATCCGGCAACCAGCTTGAGGGTATTCCTCTATGAGGTAGTATAAAAAAATCAAAAGCCTAATTTACCGTAGACCTCGATAGAGGGCGCTGAAGTGTGACGACGATGTCAAACAAAAGTCAATAATGCTGACTATGCACGGTCTCCCCTCCTCCTCCTCAACATCCTATAATGGTCCACTGCTGGACGCAACCCTCCCCCTGATAATTGTCGTATTGGTATTTATCTCATGGAGGGTAATTCACGGTTTGTCATTAACATTTATAGACCGTGCGAAGACAGTAGTATTGACGCATGGTATCGACTCTCGTTTGACATCAAGGAATATAGTCCCGCCATTTGGTAGTACCTGGAAAGTTGGCGCAATTTTTCCAATATGGCGGCGCGAGCGGCAAAGATACGAGATGGTAAAGTTGAAATTTAGAAATAGCACATAGAAATCTATAAAATTACTCATTCTCAATCGTCCCGCAAAACTTTACAGGTATCCTCAAATTTCGAACCAAATGACTGGACAAGGGATAAATATACTAGGGATAGATAGGGACGTTCGGGATTGATGTAAATAAGAGGTTTTTTATTTTCCGAAATACCTCATTGTCATGGTGATTAACTTAAAAATATATTTTTTTTTTGGGATATTTACAAAGCCTTGTGGTTAATTAGTCGGTTCGGTACACTACAAGTACGCACCTGTTGATGATCTTGTGTATGTTGTCCGCGCCCTCTTGATCCTTTGCGTCGACGCCCTCGTGCGTTAGTATGTCAGAGATCTGTTCGTGCACGTGGTCCTCGTGTTGTAGCTGTTTCATTGCCTCTCTACCAACAAATACATTTACTTATAAAACTTATCGCACACCTGAAAAACAACACCAAAGCCACTGATCGATTCGCTATGTTGCGCACCAGCCAAGTTTAGAGTTTCAGATAAATTTTAGTTTTAGTTATAGCGGAGAGATAGTTCGTTTTGTTTGGGTAAACCTTCTTGGCGTGGCTTCAACCATCGCTATTTAGATCTAGTGATTTTAGAACTGTGTGTATTACTTGTTTCTTTCTCGCTCTCTCCAGAGCGGCAGGTCATTCAGTCTGTCTCGCTCGTCGTCCTCGGCCGGCTGCGGCGCGTAGTACCCGCGGGAGAGGACTCGGGCGAGCACTAGTCGGTGTATGCTGTGCTCGGTGCCTTTTTCTACTATATTCTGGAAAATTTACAAAAAAAGCATACGCCAGTTATAGAAAGATTTGTTGAAGCCAACAGTAAAGTGTCTCTGATTTTTTCACAGAAAGATGTCCTTGACAAAAACATTATAATTATGCGGCTACTTATAAACTGATATGTTTCGGTACACCATATTTCTGAACAGACTAATATATGAAATTTGGCGTCATGGTATAGTACTTTTGTTCTACTCGAAAAGAGCGATCTTGCGATGTATACAATAGCCATTGAAAGCAGTTTTCCGAATTGGCATCATCCAATTTCAGTGGTTTTTGAAAAAATATAGGACTTTTTCAAGTGAGGTTTTAGACTGAAGCTTTACACATTAACCCCTACAGGTACATTCGTTTAGGCTCAAATCAAGGGTCGGTTTTACGACTATGGTAGACCCTAATCAGGGCTTATAGTTTTAATTACCGTCGTCGAAAAATCGAGCCCTGATCAGACTCCAAACGAGTGTAGGAGTTAAGCCGTTTCCAGACGGACGTAGCCTTCGCAAGCCAAATAACCTCGCGAGCGAATAACTGGCGGCCAGCGCAGGCCGCGCCTGTCTGGGAGAGACTATATGCATCAAAGTTAGTCGACGAAGCCACCTTTTTCGTGAATCGTCCGTTTATTTGTCAGAGATGACAAAACTGTTCAAACTGTTGCTCAAGAGTAAATGTATAACAGATTCCTCAAAAGATTCGTTTTTTTTACTCTGACCTGAGACCCTATAATCTTACCAATTAGTTCAGACTACTGTTTCTCCCGCTTCTGAGCCGTTAAAATCAGAAGTGGGATAAACAGGTAGTCTACTCAGTTTATGAAAACATTCATACCTCGAAGAACTTGAGCGTTTCCAGCGTGAGATCGTGGTCGTCTGTGAGACAGTTGGCTATGAGCGCGTGCAGCAGCGGCCACTCCGCCGATTCGCCCTCGCCCACCAGCCAGTTAGAGAACTCTACAATACAAACGAAAAGGTAGCCTGTATAGTTAGGTACATTTTAAAAGCTGGCGCGTTTCTCTTTTATTTTTAATACAATTATCAATACTGAAGTCAGTAAGAATATCCAGGTCTCCAGTATATGAAAAATAAGAGGGGATCGCGCCAGCTTTTCAAAATTGACCGTGACACGTCTGCTGCCTGCTGCAGCAGCTCACAGCGAGCGAAGTGTGTGGTGTGTGGTGCGTATACTTGCACAGAATGTCAATACACAGGATTACGGCACGGCTCGCTCCCCGCTGTGTATGTGTTAGCACTTGGATGGCACATGTCGTCGCACAGTACGACCCGCTTCGGCACGCTGTGTAAAAGTATACGGCCTGTTTCTCTCGCCGCAATGGGATGAAATGTCGTTACACTTGTTAGCATGTCGTTGAGGGTTTGCGGCTCGCTTCGCTCGACGCGTAGTCTGAGTTGAGCAGTGAACGCGTCAACTAACTTGACATTGGCCAAGTTACGTTATGCAATTTTATGTTGTGTGTTATATTTATATATGTGTTTACTAACCGTTGATGAGATGTGGTGAGTCCAAGGCGCGCAGACATTTCGACAGCAGCGCGGTGACCAGTGCCGCGTGGTGAGGCTGCGAGACGCCGCACTCGGCGGCGCCCTCTAGGAACTGTTGCCGGAATGTGCGCGATAGGTGGCAGGCTATCGTTGGGTGGCATTCCTGAAATGAAAACGAGATCCATGCATTCTAATATTATAAATCCGAAATTAATTCTGTCTATCTGTTACCTTGTGCAGAACGCTGAGGTTAAGACGGGGTCCTGTCCAGAGTGTCAGAGAGCTGGACCTTTCATGGTGTGTTTAAATAAAATTTGGTCGGGAGTTAAACGGTTTCCCATTAGCTACTTACTAACCCGAAAAAAGGCGTGTGAAGCCACGGACAGCAGCTAGTAACCTCTATCTTAAAACGTGGTTTGTTTCACGATTGGCGTTAAATAATAATTTTCCTGTTTCATCATCAGTAGCCTATGCAAGTCCACTGCTAGACATAGCTAATGCATCTGAAATTTTTAATCGTGAAATAAATCTTGATCTTGAAAAAAAAATCGTGATAAAATCGTGACTTTTTTAGGCCTTCCTAATAACCGCCATAGCACCTTGTTTTCAGCTAGCCGCATCTAGCAACTGCAGTATTGCAGACGTCCTCCCACCTAGAGGACGTCTTACATACGTTTTGCCGAGTCACGGTTTCCACTCAAGAACACGCATATCGGTTCTTCAGGATATATTCACAACAGAATACTAACCTTCATCAATGTATCACAGTAGTCAAGCCACGAGAAGAAACTCGTCAGTTCTCTGTAGCCGTGGAATTTATTGAAGGATTTTTCGCCGAAATCTTGCGCTACATATCTGAAAATAATACGTTAAATTTAAATTGTTACGACGCGAAGCGAGGGTGTGAGTGTTAATAACACATGACTCTGGGTGAAATTATACATATACACACCCTTTCAGTCTTCAGACTCTGCGACTGAAAGGGAGCCAGAGTGTGAACAACCACCCCCCAACACTCCCGGTGGTAGTGTTGGGGGGTGGTTGTTAACACTCTGAGTGCAATTATACATATACACAACACACCCTTTCAGTCACAGTCCTTTTGTCACATTACTCCTGGTAGAAATACATTGTACAAACCGGCTGCTCGTTTTATTAATTCTGCTGCCCAAAACATTAATTTTGCCGATCATTCAGCTATTTATTTTCTGACCAAAAATAATTTAATTGCCGGCCAAGTATTGCTGGTACTTTTTATTTTACAGCCAACCAAAACTTATAATGCTGCCCAAATAGTTTTTTAGCTGTTTTTTCCGGTTGATCAAATATTTAAGATAAATACCAATAAATTTACTCCCCTCATTAATGAGCTCCTCCTGCATCGAGAGTTGTAAAATAACTCTTTAGCATTATACTGTGATCTTACTTTACTTATAGGTATAATAATAATAATAATATAGAAATTAATAAATCCCAAAAATTTACGATCCCGACGGGATTCGAACCCGCACCTTCCCCTTCAGCGCAGGGGTGCTCTTTTTCCAACTAAGCTACGTGATCTTATCTAGTCGGCCCGAAAATCTTTGGGAGTTCTTTCGGCACTTACGCCGTCAGCGCCACCTACAGAGGAAACAATGAAGTTATCCAATTCTGCTCAAAGACCAAATTTACATTTAGTTCTTTGACGAGAGGTTTTGCCGTTGCTTGATTCTAAGGTTTTTATTTATTATACTCTGGGTAATTTCTAAGAAATTAATAAATCCCAAAAATTTACGATCCCGACGGGATTCGAACCCGCACCTTCCCCTTCAGCGCAGGGGTGCTCTTTTTCCAACTAAGCTACGTGATCTTATCTAGTCGGCCCGAAAATCTTTGGGAGTTCTTTCGGCACTTACGCCGTCAGCGCCACCTACAGAGGAAACAATGAAGTTATCCAATTCTGCTCAAAGACCGAAAGAACTCCCAAAGATTTTCGGGCCGACTAGATAAGATCACGTAGCTTAGTTGGAAAAAGAGCACCCCTGCGCTGAAGGGGAAGGTGCGGGTTCGAATCCCGTCGGGATCGTAAATTTTTGGGATTTATTAATTTCTTAGAAATTACCCAGAGTATAATAAATAAAAACCTTAGAATAATAATATATTTATTTTCCACTCACAAAAAGGTTTTCTTAAGATATTTGAGTAAAATGAAATTAAGGACTTAAGCTATTAACCTGTTTTGTGAGGAGCTGGAGCTTGAGATAGGCTTATAAAAGCCTGTATTACAAGACACCAGTGCGCCCCCACTCCGCGGGTGTAATAAGATGCTATGGCACAAGTTATAAGCGAGGCGCACTCTTAATTTGGTATTACTTAGAAACAAACATTCAGTGACCAATTTGGATGGTATGTAGGTACAAGTAATTAGCATCATGAAAACTAATATTAATAATAACTGAACTAAAGAACTAAAATTAGAATACTAAAATAACCGATCCTTATGTTAAATAGAGCAAGTATGTTTGAATAATTTATTAAAAGTTTACAATACTTGTGAAACAGTGAAAAAAAAAAACTTGACTGTGGGGCGACGACACCGAAAGGTATAGCATATAGATAGGTAATATTACTTTACGTGTATATACCGGTACCTATGTATGGACACTACTATACCGACGGCCCCGTAGGTGTACTAATATTAGCATAAGCATTACTTTTAAGAATTTGTGTATCTCATTTTATATAAAAAAAATTGTTTGTATGAAAATAAACATCTTTAAACTGCATTTACAACCACGTTGTATTTAAATGATCCAACACCCCTCGGATTGAAATTAGCCGGCAGACTCTTGTACTTAGCAACCAGCTTAGCGACCAAGGTCTCACAGGCCGGATTTTTGTTTCAAAATATTACGGCCCTTATATGGAGGAGTTAATATTACAAAATTGATACTCACGCCCACGTTATATTCAAATGATCCACCTCCCCCGGATCGATATTAGCCGGCAGGCTCTTGTACTTAGCCGCCAGCTTATCGATCAAGGTCTCACAGGCCGGACTGCAGCTGGTCACTAAGTTGGCTATGTCGTCTTCGGGTAGAGAGGACACGATCATGATGCCTTCACACGCGCGGAGGACCACTTGGTTATCCTGGAATTATAGTCACTTGTAGGTACAAGTATCTTGAAAGAAACAAAAATATCATATGAAATAAAATAAAAGTAGGTACTTTTGTAATTATATTTGTAAAAGTAGGTACTTTGCTTGATTCCAAATGATATTTTTGATGATTTAAGACGAAGGGTTCTTTTTCAAGACAGACGAGCGAACGCTGTGCGGGGAAGGCCGCTAACCTCTACAATTTTTGTTTCTTTAAGATAAGATGAATAATTTTTAGGGTTCCGTACCCAAAGGGTAAACGGGACCCTATTACTAAGACTCCGTTGTCCGTCTGTCACCAGGCTGTATCTCATGAACCGTGATAGTTAGAGTTGACATTTTCACAGATGATGTATTTCTGTTGCCGCTATAACAACAAATACTAAAAAACAGAATAAAATAAATATTTAAGGGGGCTCGCATACAACAAACGTGATTTTTTTGACGTTTTTATAGTAAATGGTACGGAACCCTTCGTGCGCGAGTCCGACTCGCACTGGGCCGGTTTTATTTTTCTTGCGCTGATTTAAATGAAATAACAAAACTGCATGTGCTTCTTCGTCACTCGACATTATGTATAAAGATATGTCCTCTCAATCAGAAGTGTGTGCTGCAAATGACGAAATTTTCAGTAGCGTAATGAGCGGATCTCGAATCGCGAAATAGTATTCAACTGAGATTCAACTCAGATATCGTATTTATATCGTATCTCGGGAGTATCGTAATGAGAGACGGCTCTCATTACGATACTCCCTTCTTGGTCTTGGTGTAAAAGCTATCGTAATACCCATACCCACTTCGCCGTGGGGTACCCGGCATCGCGGCTACTCGGAAACCGGGACAAGTGAAAAGGAACTTAATGTCAGAGGATACTTACAGCACTATTCAAATACGACAGCAGCAGATCTATCAGCAGAAACTTATCATTATCATCATACACCGTCTTATGACTCTTCACCGAGGCATCATCGGCCACAGAACTGTTGCAAATCTGGCAATAATCCTCTCTTGAACTGGCTCTTATTATCGAAATATTTTGCAAAGGATTTGATGGTACATCGACTTCGAATAGTGGATTCTTCTTTGGTGTAGCCTTTTTACTTTTGATTGGTATAAGTTTTTGTATGTCTTCAGGAATGCTGAGCAGTGATGTCTTGTCTTCTACGAAGGGAGTGGTGAAGATGTTAGCTAGGCCTGGTTCTTGGCGAACCAGGCCGCATAGAGTGAGTAAGAGTTCCACCTCTTCTTTCTCTGTTGGTGATGCTGGGTTCTCGTTGCATTGGATTAACATTCGCTGTAAAGAGTTATGAAGTTTAATGTACAATGAAAACTACATTAAGATAATGATTAATCTATGATTTTTGTTAATGTTGCTAAAACCAGGTTTATTAATATTGTATGATTTCATGTAGAGTCGTATTTTGTTAAATTAAGTTACTAAGTTAGTTAAAGTAAGTTACTGTATATGATTTAAGCATAAGTTTTAGTTACAAATAAACGCCTTTGATTTGATTTTGATTTTTTTGGAGTTGTTACATGGTGGTTCGATCATCGTTGTCAACAACTTAAATTTATGTTGCTTGAATTTCGCGCCATGTAAATCGTGCTAGCATAAGTTAAGCTAAGATAGCACTCCCATTATGAAGCCGGTGAAGTTGTGATAAGTGAGTGAATGAAGAATACCTATTGTATTTAAAGTGTTTCTCTATTGTAAGACTAGAAATCCCAATCAGACTGATTACAGGGCTTAAATGACATAAGCACAACATAAGTGAGTAAATAGTTACAAAATTTTTAGTGGATAGATAAGCATTAACGTAATCTTTACCACTAGTTCTTCCACTATATTAGACTTCATGAATTCATATTATTTGGGAACAAAATATCTAACAGTAAAGGTGGACGCGCACAACGCGTCAGCGGAACTGCGCGGCCGCGGCACTGCCCGCCCATCAAATTAGAACAAATGACGAAACAAGCCGCGCGGCTAATTTGATTTGTTCTAATTTGACATAAAGTGTCGCGGCCGCGCAGTTCCGCTGTCGCGTAGTTCGTTTGCACTCTTAGGGTCAAGTCACACTGAAAGACAAAATCAAATACAGTAATAGGCCGCAAATGTATTTAGAGTCAACTGCTCATAGACTCGGATACATATTTAAAAAGCAACCAGAAGTTATCGGCCCTAAACTTTTTAACAAACTTCCATTGTGTATTAGACTCAGGACTTGTGAAAATCAATTTTAAATAATGTGAAACTTCTTTTATTAGATAAAACCATATACACTGTAAGCGAATTCCTAGACAATGACTATAAACTATTTTTAAGTCCTCAAAGACAAACCTTTAATCTCTAAATGCCTAATTCAAACTAATTTATGTATTTATACTTAATTTTACTTGACGTGAAACTGATAACACCTAACTTTTAGACTAAACCATTGATGATGTTTGTGTATGTATTTTCAATAAATATTTCGTATTGTTTCTAATGAAAGATTAAGCAGCCTTTGCTCAGAGGGGTTAAACTTCCCTGACAAAATAAAACTCACTTGCAGCGGCCTGTACACATGAGCGCTATTGACACATG
This sequence comes from Eupithecia exiguata, assembly GCA_947086465.1. Lineage (NCBI taxonomy): Eukaryota > Metazoa > Arthropoda > Insecta > Lepidoptera > Geometridae > Eupithecia > Eupithecia exiguata. Next base: position 7,045,600 of record OX352246.1, read on the forward strand.
GTTGCCGCGTCCGTCTAAGCAGCGAGGTCCCGGTACTAAGAGCCAGGGCACGCGCCCCCGGAGGTCTATCAGCTGCGGCCAGAGCTGTGAGGGCATCCAGCATGCATATGGACCGTTGGACGACAGCTTCCAAGCAGGGGCCTACTGTGCCTCCTTGTTGTTCCTTCTCTTCATCTACTATTAGCTGTAAGATTAAATTGGTAGGTTAAAGCAAATTGTGGTATTACCTACTCTATTAACTGTCAATGAACATCTCAGCTGTCCAAAATTAAAATGTAGTAAGGGACACGAGACAAATTTTACAGGAGAGCCAAAAAAACATGTTCATCACTTCAAGAATGTGTCCTAAAAAAGTATGAGACTGAGCTAAATGAAAGTTAGCTCAAAGTTGTGGTATATCATAATCATAAGCTTCAAAATGTATGATTTAATATTCTTAAATATTTAAAAATACATATTTGGCAGCTACTATTCCAGTTTGGTTTGTTTATTGAGGATCTAATAAAACAGATTTACAAGAGTATAATAAAAAAAAAACTAGTCATTCACAACATATTAGGGGCTAGATAATGCTGTGTGAATTGTCCAGCAATATTTATTTATTATTAGAATTTACGAAAATTTGCAAGTTTTAGGCTTTTAATAGTAAATCAAAGAAAATAAAACCTTATATTCCTGGTCTAGTGTCTAGTATGAAACTGTAGTTTTTAAAAAATATCCCTTACTGTGTTTTGATTTTGGATAGCCGAACTTTTTGTAAGCATTCAGAAGCAAACAAAATATGTGTATAAAAGTAAACAAAACGAAAAACACAGTAAGTAGGGGCTATAACTAATCATTATTGCTAAGTGGTAAGTAAGCCATCTTATATGATCTCAATTTAGGAAATAAAGTGAAATAAATTATACATTTCATTTGAGAAAGTTAGTTCAATACTCAATGTAACACTTTTCTGTAGAAGAAACATACACAAACAAACTTAGGTTTATAAAAAAGGAATAAGAATAAGAAAAAACATTGACCTAAGACCTATGAGTACCTTACTAAAACAAAACAATTATTGTTAGTGTGATAGGTGTAGTGCAAGTACTTAAATATAATTTGGATGGTGCCTTATCAACCCAGGTATTTCATTTCCATGCCTGTGTGTTTACCTGCAGCATTTGATGTAAGTGGTGGGGTATTCTAGTTTCTTCAACGTGAACTTTGCTGTTATCATCATAGTTCTGGTAAAAATTCAGTATCATCTTCCAATGGTATTCGAAGTCCTCCAGCCGCGTCGGCGGGGGTGCCAGCTAGAATAGAAGCAGCGCGTGAAATTTACTACAGCGGCAATTACCTTGAAGAATACTTAATACACTGGTGAGGTGTTTATAAACTTACGACGTCTCCAACAGTTTGCAATGCATCGGAAAATCGGCTCAGCATTTTGTTTGGAAGATAAGGATAGTCTGTAGGTGTAAGTTTAGCTGAAGTTTTGAATTTCAAGACATTTTTATTATTTTAGCGAGTAATTATACTGAATAGAACTGATCCACTCTGAAACTGAAAAATATTGACGATCGATGTCATTATGTCATCAGTGTGTGACAGTCAATGTCACTGAAGATCGTGAAATCTAAAACTAGGGATTTCTTTCTCGGAACTTTCCGGTTCGGATCAAAAAATACTTACTGTCAATGTCAGTGAAAGAATGTCAAAAATACGTCAAGTACTTTTGTTTTTGTCAGTAGCAGTCAAAATCAAGTCGTGAATGATTTTTAATGCGAAATGTGGTCGGAAAGTAGTGAAAAGCCTGATTAATTCTTGATTTCATATTAGTACAAGTAGACTAGCGTGTATGTAGTCATGTCTTCCTTTTTGAATCACCGAGACAGCAGCACTGCAAGGGTAGACGAGGCCACAACGAAAGACAGTGTTACGTATTATAAAATTACAGTTACCGTGGGCTCAGTGCAGTGGGACGTGTATCATCGGTACAGTGACTTTGTAGAGCTTCACGACCGTCTCGTCGCGGACCATGGCGTTGCGAAAGAGCTACTTCCACCGAAGAAAGTTATACGAAACAAGACACCAAAGTTTGTTGAGAAACGGCGCGAAGCCTTGAATGATTATTTGAAAAATGTCTTCAACTACCTAAAGCTGACAATGCCGTCAGAGTTCGCGCACTTCCTCGACTTTCACTTGTATGATATATTCTTCTTGCTGCAGGATTTGGCTAAGAAGTTGTTTTTAGAAGGTGATATGCTGCTGCAAAATGAAGACATACACATATTCACTCCTTTAGAGGTATGTAATAAATAACATTCCTTAGACAAAAAATCTAAAATCTTGGTCCTTTTGCTTGTATTTGGCAAAAAAAGAAGGTATTTGTGTAGCTATAATTAGTTTATTCAACTGAGACCGTCTCTAAAGTCTCTATGAGTTTAAGCAAGTCTTGTATAGATCATCTTGGTTTTTTTACAAAAAATCCCCAAGAGGAAAACGAAACCATAAATAATTGATTCTTAATGAGTCATGTCTTAAAATACCTAACCAGTTTTGTTTGTTCCACATTTCCATAAAAACCACAAATATTTATGTACAGTGCGCGTCAGAATTAAGTATCCCCCTTGTCTACAAAATATTTTCTAACTTCTATTCGCTTGTGACAAATTTTCAAAGCAAAAACTTATCAAACCGCTAAGGATCGAACCACCCACCCTTTATATGGAGACTCGAATTCTCGGCATTAGATCAACTGAGCTATTTAGCTGATGGAACAATGTGTCCAATTTTGTCTATCGGTCTAATTAGTCCCCATTTTTTATGCCAAGTCTTACATTTTTTTATGAATGCGGGTAGGGTTTGACTTTGTCGTTTGTAGCGAACAAAGTAATTGTCACTCGTCTTATTTCGTGTGGTTTGCTTTGTGCATATTTTGCGAGAGATCGAAATATTGTTACCAATGTTCTTTATTTTTGAATAAATTATCACAATCTATTATAAAAAACCTTTCACTGTTTACAGATATTATTTGTTATTATGGTTTATCAAAACAATTATTTCGTTATAATGTCATAGATTTATACGTAGTAGTTATTGTATAATATTGTAGACATTTATAGAATATTATTTTTTGTAATTTTTGTTTTTTTTTCATTAACTTGCAATTAAGCCCATAAAGAATAATATCAATTAAAAATCTTACATATTGCAAAGAAAAAAAGATAACAATTGATAAAAAAAACGAAACACCGCTCACAAGATTCGAACCCTGTCACTTTTATCTTGTCTTGCATTAATTTGCCGGTTACTACCGCAAGGCCAAGTTGATACTTAGGGAATTCATCGAATTTTAAGTAAGGTTACCAAATGAAAATGAAATTAAAATGAAACAATTTATACAAAAATTACATTTTAATGATACAGAACATACAATTTTTGTTAGAAACGTCAAAAATATGAAAAGAAAATGGAAAACTATAAAAAACATGTAGTTTTGATCACTCAATCTCCAACGATCGCTGACAGGATTTGAACCCACATACATTGAGATAGGGGGATACTTAATTGTGACGCGCACTGTACCTACTTACTTTGTTAACAGATGCTGTCTTGGCTAAATGACAATTCTTTTCTCTTATCTATTAGCAAATCCAAAAACAATTCATCTATTCCTTTGTCCATAAGTGACTAAATAGTACTTGTAAGCAAGTTATCTTTATGCTATGAAATTGATATAGAGTTCTCTTTACCTACTTGTTATCATTATCCTATAGGAAGGGGAACCTGCAATTACTTTGTATCAAAGAATAAGAATAAAAAATATTATTTCATAAATTACAAGATAGCCTTAACAAGATAGTATTAACAGTAAATAGGACCCTATTTACTCTTAATACTTGCTATTTATACTACCTTAAGATGTTTTGCTTCCATGACGAATCACTTTGCAAACATTTTTCTACTGAAAACCTTTTGCTCTAAGGACGAACCACTCCGTATTCATTTTTACCATTTTGGCCTGAAACAGCTTAAAGAAAGATTTACCAAATCATTTTATTTTGGCTGGTAAATGCTAAAATAAATTGATAAATTTTAACACTTCCTAGGATTCGATTAAACCCCTAGGGATTTAATATTACCAGACATATGTTTTGCATCTTTTTTAGGGATTGGGGAACCGGGAGTTTTTTATGAACCGGGATTCCTGGCGCTTTTTGAAAACAGACCAGGGAATTTTCTGTACCTAGGTTTTTTTTAATAATATCTGCTCACAGTGTATATTTGACGGGATGCAAGGAAAAATCAATAATCAATATTTTAAAACAAACTGACCTCCCGTCAATCACACCCCAACTGGATGGATTTATGTTTGTAACCTCTTCACGTCAAAACTGCTGAAATTTTGCAAACCTATAGGTAATACTACTCCTGGAATAAATAAAGGTTACTTTTTATGCCATAAATCAGTGCCAGTTAAACAACGCGAGCGAAGCCGCGGGCAGAAACTAGTAACTAAATATGTATATGGAGAGAGGTTTAATACATAAAAGTGGACAAAAAATTGAAGCGAACAAAATCAATGACATTTTGTTTCTTATTTGATAATAATTACTATTTATAAAACTGTTTATGTAAAAATTTGACTTGTCTAAGTGCTTATTTTGTAAGCCTAAAGAAATAAAGTTATTGAATTTTGAATACCTATTATTTAAAATATATATACGTACCATCGATCAAAAATGTCCGGCTTTGCCGGCCCCCCTTAGATTCACAATGCGCACGCCACAACCTTCAGTAGCAAAAGAGGTACATTTTGACATGTTAGGAAAGCTTTTCAACTAGTGTCATTTTAGCGTTCAGACAAAAAGCATGGGTACAAAAAATGCAAGAATCACTCGTCCAAAGTGCTGAAAAAGGATGGAATTTCTTATTTTCAGTAAGTTTATATATATTTTTTACCCGTATATTGAGATGTGAGTCATATACTTGTGAAATCAGCATAAAATATTGTTGTTTGGTTTGCCTATGTTAAAATATTAATTTTGTTCTAAATTGATAAATGGAGAGGCTATTTCTTCTAAATTTTTTTTTTCATTTATAGTATGTATTAATATATTTTTCATAAAAATAAGTTTAATATTACTAGTTGATGATTTTTAAAATAATTAGTTGGCCCGCCCTAAAATTTCATTTGCGTAGACTCTCTAATAAAAGAAAGACTAGGTTCTTACCTACCTACCAGAAGTATGTTTTTAAAAAACGTTTATTTTTTTCCCGTAAAAAAAACTCGTGCAAAGCCGCAGACAGGAACCAGTTCTTTTTAATCTAGAGTGCCTGCCTGAAATTGTATTGTAAGTTTAAATTATTGTATGTCTGAAATGACCCTTTTGTATAAATACCTACTGTTGAGACACCAATTTATAGTTTCATCAATAAATGATTCGTTATCTTTACCTGAATTCTGTTAATTAATCCTTATAGAAAATAAACTGAGTAGGTAGGTATATAATTCTCAGGTAGGTACCTACCTACTTACAAAATAAAATAAAATGAATTCGACTCCACCAATCTCTTGTTCCGTATGGAAAAAACTTGTCAGGCTCTGCGCAAACTGTCTGCGTCAAAACAAAACGAACCCAATTTTGAGTGACATTTTTGTAAGGCTCTAGGTATCTACGGGGGAGGCCGCGAACTCCTTATTTTTGATCGAAGATACGTACCTATTATTTCAAAAAAAGAAACGAAATAAGATCGTTATTAAAATAACTGCTTTTGTATATGGGTAAGAAATATATGCCGTACCTACATTCTTTACCCAGCATTAAATTTCCTTTCACAGCTTCACGCCATAAGCGAGCGTCTCAAAGCTCCGTGTCCCCAGACAGAGCACACAGACAAGATGTGCGACTTCAGCCACGTCTTGGACTACTGCTCGAAGATCAACTGCCTCTCCATCGAAGGCAGCTACGGAATGGTCGGCACCAGCAATGTAGTGCCTAACGAACTAACCTTCGATCTTATACCATTCAAGGCGTTGATGCATCTGAAGATTATAGGCGTTCCTATGTCTTGTATTCAGAGTGTTGGTGAGTTGTAATCTCGTTGTGCACGTGATTATAGACCATTTAGGACCTTATCATAGCCACACTGGCAATTTGCGAGCGATTTCAAAGCGGTAGCTCGCGGTCCGCGTTTTGAACACTGGCGTCGTCAGATTGCTACGAACTCACTGCACGCCCGCAGCAATCTCGCCTCTCTTTGAAATCGCTCGCAAATCGCCATTGTTTATAACGTTCTTTAGTATTTGCTGTATTAATTACCTCTAAATAAATGATAAAATAAATAATGCTGGACAATTCACGCAGCCTTAAGCTAAGTCACTTATTGCGCTACGAAGTAATCTTTTTTTGGGATGGTATTATATGTAGGATTCTAATGGTGAAATTATTTTTCAAATTAGTCTAGTACTTACAATTCAAACAAACAAATAGTAGTACTTATAAGGGTGTTGTCTAAAAAATTAAATACTATACCAAAAAAAATCGCAGTCGATTTTTTGGGATAGTATATAAGTATTTATTCCCTGAGTATGAGGGGTTTTCTGTGCGTATGACGCATTATAATAACAAAAACCCAATCATAAAATTACTAGAATTCAAATTAGTTTACGAATTAATACACGTCCAGAATGGTCAATGAATGTTCTTTTAGATATATTTTTTTATTATTCAGATTTTACAACCTCTTAACGAATGTTTATGTCGGTTGACTTTTTAGATAATGTAAAGTGAGTGATTCGAAGTATTCCTAAAATAGTTGAAGCTAAACTTACCTGTAGGACCAACAATTTCAGGATCCCTCCGAGAGACGCTGGTGACTCTATCGGTGCTGATCGCGAGTGTTAGCTCGTTGAACGAGTTTCTGCTGGTGGACATCGTGCATAAGGAGCCTTCAAGCATTGCTGATACTGTGGTGAGTTCAGGCTTTGCTTTGTTGCACCTTGCAATGTAGGACAACCAATTTTTATCGATACATAATATGAACGAATCTATATAGCACACTTTACACTAATATTATAAAGCAAAAGTTTGGATGGGTGGACGTTTGTTATTTCTAGACGCCAAAAGTACTGAACGAATCGGGCTGAAATTTGCATACAGGTAGTTTAAGGCCTGGAATAAACCAAAGGCATAAAACATGCTTTAAGTTAAGCCTATGTTCATTATTTATATTTTTATAAAACATACTTTTATCCCATAAATCAGTTCCCATGGGATCGAAATAAACGTTTCTATAGAAACGCGAGCGGAGTCGCAGGCAAAAACTAACTAGTAAAAAATGTTATCTATCCGGATAGTGTTTTGACTGTCCGTTTAGACTATCCACATTATAAATTCGCAAAACATCGTGCATAGAATTATCGTAGTAGGTACCCGAGTGACCTCACCGGCACGTGTGTCACCGATATCGGTTTATCAAACTGGTTTCTAATTGGGTCGTCTGTGTAACCGAATTGTATAATAGTGCGCTTAAAGCAACTTTGTATTTATATTAGTACCAAATCGACTAATTTTTCTGAATAAAAAAAAACATAATTTAGTTTAATTATTTTACAGAAATGGAAGAAGCTAACTGAAGTTAACTTTATAAGCAACAACATCGAGAGAATCGACTGGGCGATCAAACTGGTCCCCGGGCTCAAAACACTTTGTCTCACATCCAACCGACTCGCCGAACTATGCGACATTTCCTCTCTTCACGAACTCAGAGTTCTAAACTTAGGAATAAACAACTTCTCTATTTGCGACAACTGGCATGCGAAAATAGGCAATATTGTCAAGATAACTCTATCCCAAAACAAAGTTTCTTCTCTGCAAGGGTTCTCGAGGTTGTTCTCTTTACAGAGCTTGGATTTAGGATGTAATTTAGTAGAGGACGTGGAAGAAGTTCAGCATATTTGCAAGCTGCCTTACTTGGAGTACCTCTGCCTTACGGCTAATCCTGTTGCGTCGACCATAGATTATAGAGTGAAGGTCATAGAGCAATTTAACGGGAGAATGGCAGAGCTGTGCTTGGATAACGAAAAGGCGTCTGAGAGAGAATTGGACACGGCTAGGGTGCTACAAGCTTTACGAACTGTGAAAGAGGGTAAAACCCCGGATTTCTTGCAGAGTAACTACACGAGTCATAGCTTTAGTAAGAGTTGACGATGGTTTCTAAAGATTTAGAAGACTTGATTGATAACTGACAAATGACGAGCTTTGAGAAAATAATTTAGATGGTACCAGATTTTCGTATCACTGAGAAACGCTTATAATGATGATGAAATTAGAGTACCTAAGGCTTAGGTACCTACATATCTAATTAAGACAAAGCATTCGAGCTAGAAACGGGGTTGTATGAAAGTAAATTGTCTGAGTAAAAATAAATCTAAATAATTCACTTTCGTCGTTTGACTTGAATGTAAAGATAATAGAAACCTAAAACTGCGTATGAACAGTCTTTTACATTTATTTATTCTTTACATTAAGATTTCTTTAACAACAGTTTACAATAAATATATGTCCGATTCTAAGATGTACAGTTCAAATGATCGACCATTGTTGATTGAGATTCGGCACTAATATACGCGTTGAGCGCTTATGTCTCCCAGGCTATTTTCCTTCGAATAGGAAATCTTCGAATAGAAGGGCCCCAATTGTTACTGTACTGTACATAACTAATGGAACGAAAGGTGACCTTTTTATTCCGTACATTTGAAAATGTTGATCAATAAAAGTAATATCGAAATTATTCTTAGAAAAAAGACATCGATGTCTATCCATATTTTTATAGCCTATTTTTTTAATTTTATAACTTCGCTTCGTTTGTCCACAATCTCACCTGATGGAAAGTGAAGATGTGGCCGACGATGTATCACGAAGGTCTAGATTCTAGACCTTCTACCTATTCACTCTTGTCGTCATAAATGCGGTCGTAATTAATTATGTCTGTCTTACGTTACCTTTTCATGTCTAAATTGTTGAACCGATCTTGAAATTTTGCAAGGAGAAACGCATGCAAATCCGTGGGTAAAAGTTAGCAATATATACATAATTATGTGTACGTCGCAGACGACGTCATTTTTTTTATTGGATTTGTTGTAAGCTAGTAATCGCAGTTCTTTTAGAGGACACTAATGCTTAAGAAAGTTTGTTCCTGCTTGTAATAAAAAATAACTTAAAAGTTAAGAAAAATACATGTCTACTATTTCTTAGTGGCAATATTTTGTGATATCTATTAATTATAATTGTTAGTTTTAAAGTATTCGTATTTGTATTGACATTAACTTGACCAATAGTTTAATACTTCACGGAAGATTTATAAATGAAATGTTAGTTGTAAGTTTTAATGGTAAAAAACGCTAACATCAATAACACACGAAGATAAAAGTCAGAGATATTTTGTTGTTACTTAATTGTGTGATTTAGTTTAATTCTCGCCACTTCAATTACAGCTAGGCACTCATTAGGTACCCAGGTAATATGGTTTTGGGAAAACTTAAGTCACTAATATTTCGCTATCATTTCATCCTACTTAGTTTGTAAGGAAAATAATAACTTGAATAGCAAAGTATTAATTCGATAAGTATTATAGAAATATGTACCTCCTTAGGTATGTAATTGATTTTTATTGTGATAATAAATTTATACATAAATTTTATTGTTACTCGAATCGGTCTTTAAATTTAATAAATCCTTAATACCTTATAATTATAACTACAGCCAGATTTTGATTAAATTGAGGCACTGAATTCAACAAGCCCCTGCGGGTCGCACCGCCGAGGCTGGGCAGTGAATTTGCAAAACTACCTGAAATGAAGTAAAATAAAAAGCAATATTCTTTCTTTAATAACAATTTATTACCTCCCTTACCACTAAATGACTCCAAAACTGTACTCTTAGTACCTTCAAACATCCCTATTTCATTAATACAACATGAATACATTATTAAAAAGCTAAATTCTCCATTAACATAGCAAATTGTGCCATAGCAGACAGAACTAATATAAGAAGCCTCGCCCTAAATACAATGAACCGTATTTATTTATAGTAGCCACCTTATCACTAACATTCTCCGAAATACACAACACAAATTCTATTGACAAAACCGCTACAAAACTAATTTGAGTGAATTTGTTTTTTATTTTAATTCCTCAAATTAGTTTTTATAATCGAATTTGTGATAACTATAAACCAGTGTAGGTATACCTACTTAATGGATTTAGAATGACGTCATCTTTCTTGTGAAGCGGGACAGTATAAGAGATGACGTCATTTCATTACCATTCTGTACGCAGGTTATACCATGTTTTTTTTTCATAGTAGGTTGTATTCATTTTGGAGAATGATATTAATGTAGAAAGCGGAATTGACCAATCAGCAACTACTGTGATGACAAGACTTTTTTTACAGCTATGCGATTGGTCAATTCCGTTTCGCCTTGCGTCACTGAAAACTCACCTTTAGTACCTCGGAATAACGACTTCCTCCTTCATTACCTTCATTCTCTAATTTGGTACTATATCTACAAGTAAATGTTTATTATACCTCTGATAAGACAAAAGATGTCCTAACTAAGGGCTCAATATTCCCGCTGTTAACTACACTTAATAGCTAGCTAATAATAAATTATTAAATACTGCTCATTTTTTGGCAGTTATTGCTTTTCAATATAACTTATAACAGAGTAGAATAGTACCGTTACTTAAACTAGTAAACTTAATCTAGTAACTGGTTATCCATCAATCACTTTCAAAAAGTTATAGATAATTTTTTGTGAAGATGATTAAAACTAATCGCATCGAAAGACTTCAATTAACACTGGTTTAAAATTATTATGTAAATTAATGATAAGCGCACTTTAATTTTACATAGAAGCTACCTGTGAATTTTAATTCATATCATTTTATTTGTAAGATTTGCTTATAACTACGTAGAAAATGTATTCCATTTAATGTCGCCATCATACATTTCTTAGAAAAGGACGTCATGTATCTGCCTCTAATTTCACATTACTATTTTATTGTCCGTTCTAATGCAGAGCAAAAATCGTCTATCGGAGCCTGCTTATAACTTTACTTGTTGGGAAACATGTTTGATAATCAATCATAAAGGCGTAAAGTTAGTCTTAAATTATATTAAGATAAACTTTATGCCATTATTTTATTGCTAGACTGTGTCATGGCTTGAAACATATGATCGTTTTTTGCTTTACGTTAGTTTAAAAAAATGCTGATCACTTTACATACACCACGAGCTAACCGGCAGTTGTCATCAGCAGTGAATATGTCAAGCGACCGCCATAGCCGGCAGTGAGCACTTCTCTCAATCGCACTTCGTCAATCGCTTCGTAGAGCGGGGCACGCGTTTTGACTCCGTTTGCGGTCGGCCATACACCCGCAGTTGTCATCAGTACGGACGGTGTTAAGCGGCCGCCATAGCTGGCAGAGTGAAGTGGTATTTTTCGTCTGTCGCTTCGTAGAGCGGCGCGCGCGCTTTGACTCCGCTGGCCGTCGGTCGTAAGGAGGGGTCTTCGTTTAGCATGATCTTTAGCACCTTCATCTGAAATGAAGAAATATATATTCTAAACCTTGGATGTAAATCATCATCTTTCGGCTCTACCCCACAATAGGTGGGGTCGGCATGTACTTTTCTTCTTAGTACAGTGATGACGGCTTATAAAGGTACTCTCCTTTATAAGCCGTCATACACCTTTCGTGATATTTCGTGATGAGTGCGCGAGGCCCGAGTGGTTGCCTCGGTTGCTCTTTACGCCTTTTCCTAAATATGCCTGCCGATTCAGTCCCCAATGGTTGCAGCAACTTGAATAGGGTATATGCATTGATTTTTTTATAGATTCTGTATGTTATTTCATTATCGAAAAAAAATATAACTACGACAATTATTCAGGATAAAAACTAAAAACAAAACTACTCTCAGTTTCGGATAAAAACGCTGCCCTTTTTCTGTGACGTCGCCGTTCAGTGTGTTAACTTAAAGTGCTCCTGTTCCTTCAATGACAATAAGAAACAAATAAATGATAAAAACCATCATGATTGTTGTGTCTAATAAATAAATTTCTTTCGTAAAAGATATCCCGCTAAAGCTTCATGACAATACGGTGACGTCGCTCGTTTAGAAATTTTACAGACTTTAAATATCTACTTTTCAATGATTAAATTTCACAATAAAAACATCAAAAATACAAAAATAAATATACAGATATATTTATATGTCAATAGAGAATAAAAATAATCTTTAACTTTTTTCTATTCGTATGCATATACTCTATACTATTGGATAGAATGAGCATGTCATACCTCGCTGGGATACTCGTGGTGGAACCTCGGCGGGAACAGATAGTTCCTGATATTCATGAGACAGGCCACGCGCTCCGCCTCTGTGCCAAACGGCTGCAGCAACTCGAACAGAATCAGCCCTAGCGAGTAGATGTCCACTTTGTAGCTGTAGGGAAGACCTTGGAGCTGTTCGGGGGACATGTACAGATGGGTGCCTGGAAGAAAGACAGTTTCTTTATATAACTGTTATATTGTTAATAAGCTTAACAAGATTTCCTGCCAAGTGTTTAGCTAGAATAACATCCTACTAATATTATTAGGCAGAAAGTTTGCGAAATGTGATATTTATTATGTTACCTAGGATCTCCAAAACAATACAGAGTACAGGTCAAAATGAAGTTTGGCGTACCGTACGTTTAGAACATAAATGAATAAATAATGCTGCACAAATACTTAATATGCATTATATATATAAAACGCGAGTGAAGGTGGTCTAGAGATATGCGGCGGCCTTGAGGCAGACCACCTGCTCACTCAATGGTCGGCCTTTGCTCAATTCTAAGGTTTTTTTTGTTATAGTGCTTACCCACAGTTTGGGTATCTACATATAAGAAATGAAATATGTTCCCAAAAAAAACCTTATATTGTCTCGACAAAACAAGTGGTACTATGAAATTAAAGAACAGTTTCTGAATTATCTTTTTTATAGAAAATTTTCAGTGTTGTTGTTTGGGCATTATTATTAGAAAACAGATCATCAATTTACTCCACTCTAGCTGTGGCCAGTCGAAGGTCGCCCACTTTTAGCTTACCGTGTACAGGCTGTGGTTAACATGGACTCACTGACTCTACACGTGTGTCTATGGTTAGTATCGAGCTCGTCCAGCCGCTCGCCTTTGCTAGAGTTGTCGCCCATGGCTGTGACTAGTCCAAAGTCACCCACTTTCACCTTACCGTCTACAGATTATGGTTAACATGGACTCACCGACTCTATACGTGTGTCTATGGTTAGTATCGAGCTCGTCCGGCCGCTCGCCGTCGCTAGAAGTGTCGCCCATGGCTGTGACTAGTCCAAAGTCGCCCACTTTCACCCTGCCGTCTAGAGCGAAGAGAATGTTGCTTGGTTTCAGGTCCCGATGAATTAGGCCGGCTAAGTGAACGTATTCTACAGCTGATACTATTTGGCTGAAGAGGATTTTAGCCTGGAAAATAAAGATATTTTAGTAATTTTGGTCAAAAATATACATTTTATTTTAGATCGCGATCACATAACCAAAGTTAAATAAAGGTAGCATACCATAGCACCTCTCGCCTCAATCGTTCTGTTATTCCTGAGCCAGTCATGCAAACTGTCCCGTCGACATAGCTGCATTTGAATGTATAGGTACATTTGAACGGAGCTCGTGTCAGGCTGCGTTGAGCTACTTTTGACCACCATGTCTAGCGACCAGTGACGGGTGTGGCCCTTTTTCTTCTTAGAAGTAGTACTTTCAGTCTTATAGTCGCTTTCCTTTATTCTCTCCAATCTCTTGTCCACGGAGTTGTTCCTGGCTTCCGAGTAACCAGAGCTGATGTTATGGCTGTTGTTGTTGGTTGAACCGTTGTGGCTCCTGCTGTGATGTCCTGGAACAGTTTATATCATGAGAGATTGGATGATGAAAAAATTATACATTGTCCAATTGTTAATTATTATTTTAATTGAAAATGTTAGTCATTCATCCCTCTCCCAATAGGTGTCCTCCATTCGTTCGCGAATAAGTCGCAGTCCGGAAAAGCCTTAAGTACCTAGGTAACTACCCCTTGAGGTGCCCTACAGTGCGGCAAGTGACTTCAAAAAAGCTGATTATTTTTATTTGTTTTGTCTATTGGTATAGAAATATATCTACATATTTATTTCTAAGGTTTTTTGTTATAGTGCTAACCCGCACTCTGGGTATCCCGCCGAAACCGATAATTTTTGTGACTTATTTCATATTTATTTTTGTTTTTCTTTTTATGTTTTTTTTATTATTATTGTGAAAATTCATTATTGAAAAGTATATATTTTAAGACTCAATCGAAAAATGTATAAACGCGACGTCACCGTTCACCGTATTGTCATGAAGGGATATATTTTTTGAAAGAAAGTTTTTAGCTTGAAGGAACCGAACCACTGAGTTGACAAAGTGAACGGTGACGTCACAAAAAAGGGCATCGTTTTTATCACCCGAAACTGAGTGCAGTTTTGTTTTTCGTTTTTTTCCATAAAATTTAAAAAAAAAAAAAAAAAAAATTGTGGGTATTATGTTTTTTTTTCTCTACATAAATAATCCGTTTTTTTTTTAATCTATGCATGTAGCCTGTTTGCACGTAAAGGCGTCATTTTTGTAGTATCTACGTATAATATATGTGATTTTACCTGATAAATGATGTCCAGATACATTGTGTTCCTGCGAATGCGCGAACACGACATAAGAGTCATCATCAGTAGGCGGGTGTTTCGAAAGCGTGTTTGTGACGTCACTGTGCGGACCGCCCGTGGATGCGTCCTTCGAGGTAACGTCTTTGTCGGCGTCTTCGTCGAATACTATGCTGAAGGAATCGCTGCAGCTTTGAGATCTGAAATTACGAGTTTGGTTTAGGAATTTGCTTTTCAAAAATAGATAAAAATAATACCGTTCAAGTAAAAATTAAACTCGTACACGAAGGGTTCCTTATCATCGTCCGGAAACGAAAAAGAACTTAAATATTCAATTTCATTTGTTTCGTTGTTATCGTGGCAAAAGAAATACTCGTTAAGTCCAATATGACGTCATAGGCTGCCATAGCAGCTTTTTCTGACGTATCGGAGCAGTTTAGAAGGTTGATTCAGTATATCAAAGTCGACGTCTGAACAGTCGGACGTCTAAACAGTCGTCTAGCGGTCGTTGCAGGTTTAACATTACGTCATTGGCTGTCTTACAGACGATTTTTCATCCGCTTGTTATAATTTGAAAATAGTTTAAAAGTAGTTTTAGTAAAGCCCAATTTTGTATTTTTACGAACCAAATCTTGGTTAAATACAAGATCAAGCTATACGCAGAGGGACTACACCTATACAAAGCACTAATATAGCATAAATAGCACTTACATTGATTAAGTTTTGTTTATTTGTTTTACGAACCAAGTCTTGGTTTCTCCACACACAAGTAACAGACTAGAGGTTAACAAAAAGTTTAAACTATTGTCAAATTTTTAACAAGCGAATGAAAAACCGGATATTAGCAGCTTTAACTAGTAATGGCGGACTGTCTAACATTACTAAATATACATTCTATAGTTATGATATATGTTTTGACGACCTCTGTGGCGCAGTGTGTGAAGGCCTGTCTGCAACGCAGGAGGTTGCGGGTTCGATTCCCGCCTCGGGACAAATGTTTGTACGATCTGCAAACATTTGTTCAGGGTGTTCTGGTCCTTTTCTATGTATAATAAAAAAAACTATCTATGTATTGTATTATATGTAATATGTATATCCCATAACACAAGCTCTGCTTGGGGCTAGATAATGCTGTGTGAATTATCCAAAATTATTTATTATTTATTTGATATACACTTACCTGAGTCGTTTAGACGGCTCTTGCAGTCTCTCAAAGTCTAGTGCGTCTATACAGTCGTCGAGCGGTCGTTGCAGGTTCAACATGACGTCATTGGTTGTCTTAGCAACTTTTTCGGGTAAAGGAGGCGCGGGTGACGTAGCCGAGTACTCGTCTGACATAACTAGAGATACGTCGTCTAGTTCTCTGTAAATAAATAACTATGAATTAGCTTCTGACCACGGCTACGTACTTGGACCATGTTGGACCTGGATGACACGAAACCTATATCACTATTAAAGTTATTAGAAAATAATAATTCCACTAATATAATAAATGTGAAAGTTTGGACGGATGCATGTTTTTTACTTAATCATAATAATCATGCCAGAACTTTTCCCCAACGTTTCAACCGCGTTACAGCGATCGTGGTCACGGGGCGACTGGATGTACTCGGCGTTACAGCCGAGAATTGATGGCAGTTTCCACGACTACCCTCAATTCGTCTTCCGAATCAGGAAAGATGATTTTTTCGATTTAACGATGTTTTTCCATCTTGTCCTACATAGGACTAACATAAGAAAACTGTAGGTATTTAATTAAAACTTACCTCATCCACTGCGCGTCTCTCTGCTGCTGCCACAGCGGCGGCGGCTGCTCGACCCACGCGTTGAAATATCTTACAATATGCTCGTGTTCCAACTTTGCCAGTGCTCGCACCTCGCGTAACACTCGTTCGCGTTTCTTTTCCCTGCCGAAAGAATAATGATAAACAACATATGGTCTGCGATCTTTAATGGTCCAGGCATAATAAAAGCGAATCGAAGCGGGTATATTTTGATAGCACATTCGCCCACAATGCACGCGCCTTTCAGACACTGTTGTGTTTCTGTATGGTCGTCAACCATCATCTGTAGAATCATCATCAGCCTGTATTAGTCCACTGCTGGACATAGGCCTCCCCTAATGAGCGCCATAGCGCCCTTTCTTCAGCTTGCCGCATCTAGTATCTGTAGAATGACACCTAACAATTAAAGGACCTCATGTTATCTTGTCATTCTAACAAAGGAGCCTCATGTTAACCTAGGAGGTGGTAATAATCACAGATGGGGATGTAGTTACTCACTTTTTAGGCAGCGTGATCCTTTTAACCGCGTAAGAACAGTGGTCTATATTATTCCTGGCCTCGAATACGACTCCGAACCCCCCCTTTCCTAGACAGCGGAGGGGGGTGAAGTCACTCTCGTAGCGACACACGTAGTCAATAGGAGGAGGGGTGGGGTGCGAGTAGTGACGCTCCACGACAATGTACTCTTGGTTTATGGGAAGTGGGGAAGGGGGTGGAACTTTTGGAGCGAAGAATCTGGAAAATAACAAATGAAGTTATTGACTAGTACTAGTTTTAACCACTCAGGGATTGAGAAGCGAAACTTATACCCTCAAGTATTGCGAAATCTATTCAAAATCCAATAACTTTATTTCTTTAGGCTTACAAAATAAGCACTAAGACAAGTCAAATTTTATACATAAACAGCTTAATAAATAGTAATTATTATAAAAAATTATAAGTAAGTATTGGATTCCTGAGAGGTTGAAATAATAAAGCCTTTCAGACACTGTTGTGTTTCTGTATGGTCGTCAACCATCATCTGTAGAATCATCATCAGCCTGTATTGGTCCACAGCTGGACATATGCCTCCCCTAATGAGCGCCATAGCACCCTGTCTTTAGCTTGCCGTATCCAGCATCTACGTTTGACGAGTCGTGGTCTGCACCCAAGAACACGTTTACCCCAGTGGTTGTCGGTTCCTCGAGAGATATGACCAGCCGACTGCCACTTCAGCTTGCTAATTCTCTGAACTATGTCGATAACTTTGGTTCTGTGTCGGAAATATTCGATACGAACCCTATCTTTTTTTGTCAGGGGTGGTTAAAAAGTAAACTATATTTTTACTAGCAGCGCCTCGCGGTTTCACCCGCGTAGTTCCCGTTCCCGTGTGAATTCCGGGATAAAAAGTAGCCTATGTCCTATTCCAGACTATAATCTATTTCTGTGCCAAATTTCATCCAGATCCGTTCTGCCGTTCTGGCGTGATTGAGTAACAAACATCCATCCATCCATCTATCTATCCATCCATCCATCCAAACTTTGACATTTATAATATTAGTGAGATGAGATAGTGAGATTATTATAAAACTTGTACCTACTGACCTGGGCCATATCATAAGGTTCATCAAGAGCGCGCTGCTAACAGCAATAAGCAGCACCTCCTTCCACCAGAACCAAAGACTATAGACGTGCACGTGTATGTGGTGGTGCTCTTGCTCCTCGTTGTCTATGGTCTCCGCGTCTATGGCATCCGGGGATACTTGGATGGACTGGTCGCAGGTTTCTTGGAGGTACAGGAAAAAACCGTAGTCACCTGATAAAATTAAATCAATTTAAATAAACACTGGACATTGCAATATTTTCAATCATCAGACGAGCTGAGGCGAGCTTCCAAGGATGGGGCTTGGTAGGCGTAGATAACGACTTGTTTATGATGCTTAAATAATAAATAATTAATTAAACATACTTTGGATTTGGTCTACATACAGTTGTATGTTATAATGGACTACATAAGAGGAAGCGTCAAGGTCGCACTGATAGCCGACAAAGTCAAAGAGAGACGTCTTCGATGGTACGAGCACGTACAGAGACGCCCGGATGATCACATGGTCAAGCTTGCCAAATACTACAAAACAGAATAAAATTAATATTTAAGGGGGCTCCCATACACCAAACGTGATTTTTTGCTCGTTCTTGCTCGATATTGATGACGGTAACACGTAACAAGTAGACGCTTGAAATATTCACGGAACATTTAGTTATACATTCAGTTTTAAAAAAAGAATTATATTAAAATAAAACAAATATTTAGGTGGGGCTCCCATACAACCAGTTTTTATAGATTTTTATATTAAAATAAAACAAATATTTAAGTGGGGCTCCCATACAACCCGTTTTTATAGATACCGGTACGGAACCCTTCGTGCGCGAGTCCGACTCCCACTTGGCCGGTTTTATTTATTTAGGTCACGTGAAGATCAGCAGACGCGAGAACACAATACTCGTGGTGCGAGTAAACTGGGTACGGCCTCCCGTCGCCTCGCCAAGTCGGACAAGTCGGACAGACTTACTTTCGTCTTAGGACCCGGAGTGTACAATAGTCTACCGGAGCCATAGAGTTATTATACTTGGCTAGTACTATATTAACTCTATGACGGGAGCACGTAGTCACCTCAACAAGTCTATTCAGTTCCAAGGTTACGCTGAAATCTTGGCTTGTTAAGGCGTTCAATAAGGTGGTGGTAATATAAAAAGATATAGACCTAATGATGTAATAATGTATTACCTTATTTGGCGAAAAAAGTTAAAAGGCGTTCAATAACGTGGTGGTAATATAAAAAGATATAGACCTAATGATGTAATAATGTATTACCTTATTTGGCGAAAAAAGTTAAAAGGCGTTCAATAAGGTGGTGGTAATATAAAAAGATATATATACCTAATAATGTAATAATGTATTACCTTATTTGTATGATTTGAATATGTACTAACTTTATTGTATTGTTTGTCACCTACATAAATGTAGCTAAAACTCCATGACTTGTAAACTGACCAATACTATTGTTTATTCTGTATTGTCTTACCCGATAAAGCCGTTGGTCCATAGAGTGCCACCTTGGACAGGGTGTTGTCTGGATCCAGGACTTGCAATGCTGTATCGGATCCAATCATCGGACGAGCTGAGACGAGCTTCCAGGGGTGGGGGTTGGTAGCTACCGCTGTGTCGAGCTTCGGAGAGTAGAGGGAGCTTTCTTGGACGTATAGCTGTAAGAATTATTGCGAATTTATCGATCTGTTTAGTGGTGCATAGTCTACATAGCGTTTTCTGTTGAAAATTTAATACTAATCTCATCAGAATAATACAATTTTAATGTCATCAAATACCAACTTAGTACTCAAACCAAATGGAAATTCAAACTGGAATCGAATAGGTCAACGTCAAAATTGCGTCGAGAGGTTCAAATTTATTCATATGTTCAGGTTGTGTAGACGATACTATGGCAATACATTTCAAACAGAACCTCCTTCAGTGGTTCCAAATATAAAATAAATCGAGCAAAAATGTAAAAAAAACGTCTAAGTGCGAGTCGGACTCGCGCACGCAGGGTTCCGTACCATTATCTATAAAAACGGCAAAAAAATCACGTTTGTTGTATGGGAGCTTCCTTAAATATTTATTTTATTCTGTTTTTTAGTATTTGTTATACATCATTTGTGCAAATTTCAACTGTCTAACTATCACGGTTCATGAGATACAGCCTGGTGACAGACGGACAGCGAAGTCTTAGTAATAGGGTCCCGTTTTTACCCTTTGGGTACGGAACCCTAAAATCAATTGAGTTGTCATATCGTTAGTTTACTGTGTCAATAAAGTTTGGTACAAAGTACTATTAAAAACTTTGGGGAGAGATATTGGTATTTTGATCATAAGGTTCAAACGGACCCCCCCGGTAATATAACACTGACCTGTCGCTCATGGACCCCGATATAGAGCGAGGGATGCTGCGTGAGCTCCCCCGCGGAAAGGGCCCCCGCCGCCTCGCGAACCACGTCCACGCTCTGCAGGGCCCCTCCGGATAGTCGCCATAGACCTGCCAGGGGGGCCGCCAGCTGTCAAATAACAATATGATTATGTATGAGTAACAGTGTTTGAGAGGGAGAATGATTGGTCATCTTATACGACATGACATCTTCGTACATCATAGAAGGAAGACGAAAGCCCAAGAATTAACTGCATGAGTCAGGTCGAGGAGAAAGCCGCTATCCATTTCGTATTAGGAAGTTAAAGAGACCGCATTGGAAAGAGAAAGGTGTAGGAAATTTCATCACTGCACTGACAAGAGCTAGGCTCTTTAGTAAAAATAACAGTTTTTCTGGAATCAGTTAACTGTTTGATATACGTATTTAGGTAACTCGGTAAACATCAAAGCTAACGACGAACTCTTTCAACGTATCTGATAAAGCAATAAATGCAGTTAAAGATTTCACCTTTCTTGTTGCTTCTGTGAATTCAAAACCTACTGAGTTTCCCCTATTTTTCGAAATGAGACCCTCATGTGACATTACCTGCTGCTGCCATATAAGCTTCGCCCCCCCAGGGTCTCTAAGCGCCAGCCGGCCGTCGTGCAACGCCACGGCCACGCGGTAGGGCACCGTGGGACCGGCTTCTCCCACGCACTCGCCTCGGCTCAGAGCTAGTTGGTGCTCTGCTACGCTGAAGTTCCACCTGGAATATACCTAACTGATTGGTATAAAGCAGTTGAATCTAGAATTTTCTATTTGGATATTTTATTTTGAATACAATACACAATATGAGAAAATAAATACAACCAGTAGACTCTACTGGTCTTAAACGTAGACGCTGACAAAAGGGCCTGCGCTATGTTTTGGATATTTTCGCCGCTGCAGCCGCTGGACGGGCGGGCACGAGTGCAACACGCCGCAGCCGCTACGCGCTCTCCTCCTTGTTATACTGACACTTACTTCTCATGTCCGGCGCGGGGGTCGAGCGCGCGCACCGTGTTGGCGTGCCGCCGCAGCACGAGCAGGTGTCCGCTGGCGGGCTGCTCGCCGCTGCAGCCGCTCGATGAGCACGAGTATACCACGCCGCCGGTCGCCGCATCCACTCCGTACCATACCGATTCTTTGGCTCCTGGAACCAAGATCACAAGTTCAGAAGGGAATAACCGCCTACTACTCAGACGTTCTCACACCGCTATCGAGGACAAAAAGAAAAGACGCGGAGGCGAGCGCACCTGGCATCATATTGGAGAGATTTTGACAGAGACGTCGATGATGTTTGATGTTCTGGCTGTGGACAATTACGGGCAATAATAGGCCAGCCAAAGCTACTCCCGAAGAACCGAAAAGCGAATGTCTGCAGTTTGGACCGCCCAAACGACTCAAAAGTTCCCACCCTATGCGAAAAAAAATCACCCGAGTGACCACACAGTCCACCATCGGGGTGTAGGTAGACCAAATATAGGCGCCCCAAGTATGGATGGATTGACGAAATTAAAGCTTATTTCCGCGAATTCGACGCCACCAGTTAGCGAGAGACAGCTCAGAACCGAGATGCCTGAAGAACTCTTGTTGGATGTCAATCCCGATTGAAAATGATTCTACCTTTCTTTGCTATTTATTTACATGAGATTACCTCATCAAGGTTATCATATCAGATTTAGGTGCACGCTGGCAGTGTAGCATAAACGGTGTGAATGTGACTAATGCCGTCGTGGAGTATTTAATAATGTTTGTGATAACAACAGTACATTAATGTTACAGTTGTTTCGTTTACGTGGACCACGTAAACATAGGTACACGTAGTTCTATAAACAATCTCTAATCTCGCGTTGCTACTCTGGTATTTTTTTAGATTTTTAAGAAGAATTTCTGCGCACCACCTATTTTTTTTTACGTTAAACAGAGAAATTTTCAAAAGTCTATTGGGCCGTTTGCGGTTTCTATCATAAGTTCTTTTTTAATGCAGCTGTTAGTTTTACTTTAGTGTAGACAGAGATGTTAAATCAGAGTTTGGGCGTAGTGTGATTCGCCTTAAACCATAAGATAAAAGTAACGTACTTATCGTTTGCATATCGAAAATTCAGTACGATTCTGATAAGACGGCGTAAGTAATAAGTAAGTATAAACATGATAATTTGATTGGCTTCAAATTTTTTATTACATACTACACTGTTTTTAAAGTTTGCTGGGAGAAATATTAATTGAACGATTGTTTTTTTTTAAATCGGTCCATAAATACTAAGAACTCGGTGAACATACAAAAAAGTAAAGAAAACATACATACAGCCGAACATAGAATCTCCTTCTACTTTTTAAAGTCTGCTTAAAAGAGATTACTATGAAAGTCTAACTTTATCTATAATAAAACCGGCCAAGTGCGAGTCGGACTCGCGCACGAAGGGTTCCGTACCATTATCTATAAAAACGGCAAAAAAAAATCACGTTTGTTGTATGGGAGTCCCCTTAAATATTAATTTTTATTCTGTTTTTTAGGATTTGTTGTTATAGCAGCAACAGAAATACTTCATCTGTGAAAATTTCAACTGTCTAACTATCACGGTTCATGAGATACAGCCTGGTGACAGACGGACAGCGAAGTCTTAGTAGTAGGGTCCCGTTTTTACTCTTTGGGTACGGAACCCTAAAAATATACGACTTCTTTCTTACTTTCCACAATAACTAAATATAAAAACATAGAAGTGAAACCCAACCTCTTTTACCACATTTCACATCACATTCAATAAGTATGGGAAATTCTATTGTATTATTATAGTACGTAAGCCCTCGCACTCTGGGTAATCTCTAAGAAATTAAATAAGTTCCCAAAAAAAATCGTTTTTCGGCAGGACCGAAAACCGCCGAAAATCATTTCTTATGTAAGGGAAAGTTTGGTTGTTTTTGGATGTTGATTTTAATGTCGCCGAAACTTCCGAATGGATCAGGCTAAAATTTTGCATATAGTTTGAGAACTCGATTTACCAGGGTGTCCGGTAATTGATAATAACCCCGCAGGTACGTGTAGGGGCACCGGGGCCACTCAGACAAAAAAACCAGCCAAGTGCGAGTCGGACTCGCGCACGAAGGGTTCCGTACCATTATCTATAAAAACGGCAAAAAAATCACGTTTGTTGCATAGGAGTCGCCTTAGAGTTAGCCTTAAATAATAATTTTATTTTAATTTATTTTTAAAGTGAATATATAACTAAATATTCTGTGAATATTTTGAGCGTCTACCTGTTGCCGTTATCAATATCGAGCAAAAACGAGCAAAAAAATAACGCGTGTGTTGTATGGGAGCCCCCTTAAATACTTAATTTATTCTATTTTTTAGTATTTGTTGTTATAGCAGATAATACAGCAGCAACAGAAATCATCTGTGAAAATTTCAACTGTCTAACTATCACGGTTCATGAGATACAGCCTGGTGGCAGACGGACAGCGAAGTCTTAATAGTAATAGGGCCCCGTTTTACCCTTTGGGTACGGAACCCTAAAAACCAACAGTTGCGGCTATAAATAATTGTAATGCGCGATAGCAAGACCTATTATTATCCACGGTTACTCCCAGAGAAAATCAATTCGTTATTATTGAATTTGTAGCCGTAGTGCCCAATAAAGTGAACCAATTTCGTACCTTAAAAAAAATCTTAGATTTTTTTCTTAGTGGCCCCGGTTGTGCACATTTGCCTGCGGGGTTATCCATTAATTACTCTGAATATGAAGTCTACTTTATATCCCGTAGTTAGTTCGTTTATTTATCTTTTGACACATTAAACATGTTCTTAGATAAGTCACATTTACATTTTCAACTTATATAGTTAACTAGCAGCGCCTCGCGGTTTCACCCGCGTAGTTCCCGTTCCCGTAGGAATTTCGGGATAAAAAGTAGCCTATGTCCTATTCCAGACTATAATCTATCTCTGTGCCAAATTTCATCCAGATCCGTTTTGCCGTTCTGGCGTGATAAAGGAACAAACATCCATCCATCTATCTATCCATCCATCTAAACTTTCACGTTTATAATATTAGTGAGATTAACAACTAACCTTAGCTTCAGTACCTACCTCATCACAAAATATGTTTTTATCAGCCAAAGCTTCGTAAAAATGGGTGCGAAGCGCGGAATGTGCGGGCAGAAGCTAGTAGTACAGTAGGTAGTACAGCTAGTAGTACAGTAGTACACAGTAGTAAAATAAAACACAAACTTACCGGCGATAACTAAATCGTCGCTGTACTTGTAGGACGCCGACAAGAGTTGCTCGGCGTCGAAAGGCAGGGGCTCGATCGTCTCGCCACTCAGCGTGTACAGTGTCCCGCGAAGAGATGGGACCAGGCGGACCCATTTACCGCCTGATGTTAGCTGAAAGTTGATAGATACCTGGTAAAATGATGCAGGGATATTTAGTAGAACCTAGTTGATATTTAGTTTATTGGAGAAGATATTGAGTAGAATGGCATATTGAGTAGATAGTGAGGTAATTTCTCAATAAATACAGAAGTTAAGATCTAGAGAATAAGAAATGAAATTAGTTCCCAAAAATTTCCGGTTTCGGCGGGACTCGAACCCGCGCCCCACCTTCAGTACGGGTGTGCTGTAACCAACTATGCCACGAAACCCTTAGTCGGTTCAACCGAAAATCTAAACTGTAAACTAAACTGTTAAACTGTAACTGTAATGGTTAAACTGTAATGTTACCCCTGTAGGTGGAGCCACTGGCGCTATAGTCCGTAAGAGGTCCCAAAGATTTTCGGTTGAACCGACTAAGGGTTTCGTGGCTTAGTTGGTTAGAGCACACCCGTACTGAGGGTGGGGCGCGGGTTCGTGTCCCGCCGATACCGGAAATTTTTGGGAACCTATTTCATTTCTTAGAGATACCCAAAGTGCGGGTAAGCACTATAACAAAAAACCCTAGAGAATAAACATGGTAATAGACCTAAATTAAGCACATTTTATGTTGCGTTTTTTTAAATAATGTCATAATTGATAAGAAAAAACTTTATTTTTGCGCTTACGTCACTCTGTTCTGTCCCGCTCCTATGAACGTGAAATCCTATGCATATCCTTTTTACAAAATGGCGTCTTAGGTCGCCACTCAATGTTTACTTGAGTGGGTAGGTACAGTTCAAAATGTTTTTTTTTTCTTTTCTAGCAATGTATAGTTTCAAGAATCTTAACCATCTCACAAGAGCTCTCATTTGGCAGAGATTCTATGACTTTGTAGTTCATTTTTGAATGGATGCTGTTTATTTTTGAGTAACATTAATACCTTCTCTCATTTGTTTTCTTCTGAATACGATTTATGTACCTAACTACTGATTCTTTGATATTTTTACATCATAACTTTTCATTATGTTCCCCTTGCACCAATATAGTTTTATCTCGCTACTTTTTGATGAAGACTTTCGTGAGTTTTCTTATAAAATATATATATATATATATATATTTTATTAATTTTAAATTAAGTAGTATATTTTCAAATAGTTTATCCTTAAGTTACCTTACCTTGAATGTTTTCATTGATTTTCTTAGATATATTTAGGATAAACTACTAAAAGAACCCCACACAATATTCATCATCATTATCATCAGCCTATATTAGTCCACAGCTGGACAACAATATTGATACGGGCTAACTACATGATTTTTTATGAACTGTTTAAAATTTTTTTTTCTTCCCAGTTAGACTTCAACTTACCTCAACATGATGAAGGTTAGATGAGAGCAGTGGTTGGGTCTCCACATCCCACAATTTTATTCCTGTTTGTGTCGAGAATGCAGTGAGTTTCCCATCTAGGGTGCTCGCTATCATCAAGCTAGAACAAAATAGTACAAGCTAATATTATTGAACTGTTTATGTGTAAGAAATTGAACTGTTTGTGTCTAAGAAAGCTTTGTGATGAATGTTATACCAATGTTATGTTAACTAGCATACAGCTCAACTGATTGGACATAAGTATTGGGAGACGAATGGTCCATGCATGTTCAATAAGAATACTTTATTATCACTAAAATATTTTTTCCCAGTAGTGTTACAGAATTGGTTTTTCAGGCATGCGATGGGCCGAAGCCAACAGCACAGAGGTCTTTTATAAGAGTTAAAATAAAAGAGAGGGCTACACTAAAACTACCTTTCCGCACTTCATAGTCTAGAGCTGTAGAGGACCACTCCTTGTCTCAAATTAAACTAAATATTTTTGGAAAGCTCAACTATTTTAGGTAGCTGGTATTTTTTTATATGATTTCAAGGCAGAAATTATCATTGCAGAAATTACAACAGCAGAAATTGAGTCTAATTAAAAAAATGCAGAATCTAATTATGTTTTTCTAAGTCAATTCAATTGAAACACATTTATATTTACACCCACTTTTTAGTGAAGGCCATCACTTGGTTGCCACCAAAGTTTATAAGAATTTATTTATGTAACTTGAATTAATTTTAACAAATGAAGGGATCTATAAACAACTTTCATGTAGTTAAGTAACTTTTATGATGCTTTAAGAAGATAATTGGACTAGGAGAAGTAGGAGAATTGACCAGAAACTGGTCAGAACATGTTTGAATTTTCTGGAACTCTCCACTACACTTTGAATGACTTTCGTGCACTGGTCTCAAAATTGATATTGTTTTTGTTTATACCCAGCTTCTCTAATGAAAATATTATGTGCCCTTGAATGTTTTTTACAATAACTTGTTTACAAAAAAATTGATTTGACTGTGTACAACACTCTTTGAGTTGCTTATTGGGAAAACCTATATGAATTTCCAATGTAAAGCATAAAATTAGAAGGTATTGAATAGTTTTACATACTCGTTGAAGACTGGACCATCTTTCGGGTTCGCAGGATTACAGAAAGGCAATTTCTGAACCGTATCATCAGCCATAAGATAACAAACGTTTAAAATCTTAGCTATCACTATCACCAAGAATACTTTCCAAGACCAGTTCGACATTTTATTATTGCTAAAACAAATGCGGACATTTCAGGCTAGATTTCGGTAAACTCTAAACAAATTATGAAATTTTAGAAAAATATTACGAGTAAAAACAAACACCCAAAACACGGCACGCACGCACACTATTGTATACTCTTTGACACAAACAAGCGTACCGACACCACTGACAGAAGTCCACGTCAGTCAAAATTGTCAGTTTGTAGTACCGTCAATGTCATCCGTAAAGATGCCGTACACACATAGCAAAAACCGGCAGGTTTCCACGAGGACATCACTTGCCCTGTTGCCCATAGACAATCTTTTGTTTATTTGTTTTCTTTGACAGTGACGTAGCGTAGTATTTTAATAGATTTTTCGTGTTTCCTTTTCCCACGCTCTGTGTGCATTGCAAGTGCAGTTTTATTTTTGTGGCATTCATTTGCATTTGAGGATCTCTCGAGATCACTAGCATTGATAGCAGTGTCCAATTAAGTGATAACTACCCTCACCGACATTTTTGTGTTTGAATCGAAAGGCTTTTCGCGTTCAACGGACGTCTCAAAATGACGCTGGGTACATACAACAGACACCAAGCAGAGAAGAAGAAGTAAGTTTTACGTTGTAGTCTCTCAAATTGGTGGTTTCTATCATCTAGAAAATGCTGATTTTTTTTTCTTCTCAGGCATGCAGCTCTGGCAGCTGCCTTTCCTCAAGGAATACGTTGCCAGAAATGCTTGGAGTATGGGCATTGGAGCTACGAATGCAAAGGGAAACGCAAGGTGCTGGTGCGTCCGTCCCGCACGCAGGTTCTGAAAAAGAATCTGAAGGCGAGAGAGGAGGCCTCTTGCAGGTGAGTCTTAACCTACCTGTTGAATTGTTTTAGCATTTTCATTTTCTATTTTTGAAGAACTCATTCATAGCACATTGTGAGTAAGCAGGTAGATTTAACTTCTTTACATGTTCATTCAATAATAATTGCAACAGTTGTGTAAACCATGTGTTTCAGTTGGGAGTCATGATTTTTAAAACTACCCCCATTTCGATTATACTGACATACATACTTGTTCTGCGAAGTAGGATGAACAACAATGCGATGTTAATCTTGATTTTCTCCAACAGCAATGGTAAATGCAAAATACCCAACAAGAAGAAGAAGGTTGAAGCTGACTGCTCCAACTGCTCCAACTCCTCTGATGGCTCATCTGCATCAGGCTCCGATAGCAGCAGCGGTTCGGACAGTGACTCCAGCAGCGGCTCCGAAAGTGACAGCGATAGTGAGAGCGGAAGTGGCAGCGAGTCTGGATCTGGCAGCGATTAAGTTCTTAAAACTTTGGAATTTGCAGACTTTTTATTCCATTGTGAGCCCATAGTAAATCCAGCTCTCTAGACAGAATTGAGTCAGCAAAACAGTAATTTTTTTCCAGCTTGATTAGTCGGAGATCCTAAGTTATTTATTGACACAAATATATCTGTTCAGACACTTCTAATTTTATCATAGTGTAGGTACTTTTCTTCATTTGTTGAGTTGAGTTTCAATAATAATAGGTTTTATGTAACACTAGCAACTAATTTAATCTTCATGTATTTATTCTTCATTTAATTTATGCATACAAATTGTGTTGCGTTTCATTAATATGGGTTTATGTAGAACATTAGCAAATGCGAATTCTGGGCAAATAGCCTTTGCTAAGTATTTAGCAGGCTATTTTTTGATGCTGGCCATTTAGAAACAGCCTGTTTTATTTTTTAACCTGATTTTAAACTTTAACATTGATAATTTGGTAGAAATAAGTAAGTACAAATGAAATATGTAGTAAACTTTCTACCTATGCTAAATTACATACTGCATTTGGTATTAGAATTATAAATTTTGTAAATCTTTGTTGTTTCTCTAAAATTGTTGTGGTAGACATATAGAAAACTACTAACGGCTCTAATGTTATTATACAAAAAATATAAAACAAAGCAAACTCTGATTTCACACTTCATTTATATTTCTTTCTAATAGAAAGAAATATAAATGTATGTCTATCAATTGTATCAATGAATTAATTGTTGTAAATGCGTAGTTTTTGTGGCTCTTAAAATATTTCAACTGCCCAAGATTTTATAGGAATTATTAAGGTTGTTTGGTATGTAAAGAGATGAAAGTCCAAATAATATGTAATATGCAAGCATGATTGAGAAAATGTGTATAATTAATGTATTTGAAAAAAAAACATGTTTTTAATAGACATTTATATTTCTTTGCCATCTTTTCAGTCTAAATACTGTTTGTGACAGAGAAAATATAGAGTAGGGGCTAGAAAGAGTGACTATTTATTTTCTAAGAGATTTATGCTTGTGATTTTGTTTTAAGTCGAAACATTTCCTACTTAGACAATGTCTTACTGTGGTCTTTTTTTGGTCTGTAAAACTTGCTTTAACTTATTGATCTAATCGATATTTTACAGTTAGTTAGATGATAAATTAAATAAGTAGACATGTCTTAGACTAGTATTATATTGTTAAAATTGTAAGATGTTTCTTTTGTAGTGAAAAAGTTTATTATAGAATATGTGAGAATTTTTTTGATAATAAAATACATAATTTGATGGATGTGAATAATTGTTTTATTTGAAAATGGCGTTGTTAGGTAGGAATTATATAATTTTCATCTATACACTAACCCAACTCAATGTAGATTTTTTGTAAACTGCTCATTCTTTGCAGCGTGTTTTTTTTATAAGTAATTTACATGTCGATTTGAGATATTTCCTTCAATAAATCTGGACATAGGCTTCTCCTAATAAGCGCCATACCTCCGCTCGTTATGACTGAAACCATAATATCCTTCAGGTCGTAGTCCACAAATCATACAATCAGAGCCACTAAAGTGGCTTTAACGAGCGGAGGACAATTATTAAATACTAGCAGCGCCTCGCGGTTTCACCCGCGTAGTTCCCGTTCCCGTAGGAATTTCGGGATAAAAAGTAGCCTATGTCCTATTCCAGACTATAATCTATCTCTGTGCCAAATTTCATTCAGATCCGTTCAGCCGTTCTGGCGTGATAAAGGAACAAACATCCATCCATCTATCTATCCATCCATCCATCCATCTAAACTTTCACGTTTATAATATTAGTGAGATAATATCTGAAATTCCACTGGTTTGCTTACAAACATTCCACATAGAGTTTGACTCGTGTATAATAGGCCTATGTCTAGCTGTGGAGTAGAGTTGAAAATGTTGAAATGATGATGTTTCGGATAGGTACCTAGGTAATATCGAAATAAGTTCCAAGTTTGAATATGTAGTGCCTCTCTGGTGTGAACATTTCAAACGTGTCAAATGAATTATAGTAGATTATACACTAAGGGGATAAAGCACTGTTTTATGTCACGGGAGCGAATTGAATCCCGAACGTAACGAAGGACTCATAATTTAACTCCTGAGCGTAGCGAGGGAGTTATAAGTTAATTCCTGAGCGAAGCGAGGGAATTAAGACTGAGTCCTGAGTGCAGTGAGGGGTTCAACCGCCCAAGACTAAAACAGTCTTATCCCCGAGGTGTATACTCTACTTTTCACACCTTATGCGAGACAAAAAAACAGGCTCAGTAGATAAATAATGTTTTCCTTTGACTTCTCTGGCAGCAGATTGTTGACAATGCCTATGGCATCTAATTTGATAAACTCAGGAGTCAAAACACTTTCATCACTCGACATTTTCAATATTATTTTTGAAATTAAATCTTCTATAGGCACCTACAAGAACTCGATTTGTTCGTCACGCGTGAACAAATGAAGGCGCGCGACGTTCCAAATTCGAAAGCACAAGCCGTGGTCCTAGATTCGAAATTCGAATTTCGAACACCGCGCTCCTCCGGACCGGGGTTCACACGGAGGCAAACTTCATTTATTTTGTCAAATCAAGTAGGCCATGGCCTAGGACAAATTGTGTTTAGCAAAATTAAACTTTATGCATATAGTAATAAGAATTATGAAAAGTGAAATCATATTATTAACCAGCGGGTTATAATGAAATTCAGTACAACATTATAACCCGGCTAATACCAAGGGATTTAATGTCTTGCTTTCGGTAGGGTTTACATGACCTATAATTCGGCATTGTCGAGCATGTGGTTTGAAAAAATTATTCCATGAAGAACTAGCAGTAGGTACCTATGAACAGTCATGAGTTTCTGACGGAGATTTTATTATTCTATATACCTAGAATCATGGTAAAAAGTGCACACACTGTTAGTGATTATGTGTGTGTCGTCGTCCGAATGTGCAATGGACATAAGTTCAGAAAACAAACTGAGGGTAGTTTTAAATTATGCTGTCCGCTTCGAAGACTATGCGATAGCGGTGATTCGGTCACCACGTCAATGTAAAAGTGCTGTACCTATCTATTGATAGTCAATCATCGACTTGATTGACTACCTATTGATTGCTATACCGACGACGACGATGGCAAAATTGTATGTATTGTGTTTTTGAAGAGTCATACTCAGCATTTAGGTAAACTTACATACCTTTAATATGTATTTTTTTATTTGTGATAATATGATGATACCTAATTGATAAATCTGTGTGTTATTTTTTCTAAGACAGAATAGACAGACAACTAATGTCAGAAATAGTACCTATAGAATGAGTGATATTTGTAATTAATTCCCGACTTCAATAATTTACGCAATTTATAACATTTTCTTTAGGAAACGTCATTTAAAACAGAAAACAAAAATCATTATTCAATGTTTATTCAAGAACTTATTAAAAACGAGTCCACATACATAAAATTACGATTACAAACTTAAAAATAACAATTTGTACTTCCTATACTAATGTGATTTCACAAAGGCACTTTAAAACATTAAAAACAACTTTACGGTACCACATGGGGCAGTAAGGCCGTAGTAAGGATTTAATTAAGGGCCTTGTTGTGCTCGGATGATGATTTGCCCATACAAACGTACCTACTACCAAAATGATTTGTAATCCGAGCATATTTCCACCATATCATGTTTTTTGTACTCGAATAGCATGTATCTAGGTCCCTGGTTGTTTTTTTCTTAACAATACACACATGACATGTTTTCGACCTATTTGTTTTGTAGTAAAAACAATAATATCTTACGTATTGTTTGATGCTTATATTATCTAGTTACAGAATAACAACACAATGCCAAAAAAACAAAAGTTTTCAGTCATCATTTTTGGTATTACGGAACATAATAATTTACGAATTGAAGTTGCGAGCAACTGTCGCCGGATCCTTAAGTGAGGAAACAAATATTATCAGATCTCATTTAAGCATTTACAACATCAAACCGGCTCATGACAAGGTAAGGGTTTTATGATTACAGCATAAAATATTGGTGGGTTTAATAAAAAACTTAAATCTAGTACCTAACTACACATAAACTTCAAAAAAAATCTGGCTTTTTCAACCTAACTGAGCTCCAAACTTGCTCAGTTAGATTGAAGTACATTTTACCAATACGTCTGTTCAGTGAAGTGTGTTAAATGTGTGGTTCTTTTGAAAATATTTTATTTATTCTGATAGACATAGAATAAAATATAATGTATGGATTTTCATTTTAACAATTAACCTCGGAAAGTTACCGAGTTTCTTTATAGGCAATTAGATTTAAACCACCATTAACCGGGGCGCACATTTGTTAACACAGTTTAACTGCAGCTGTCGTTCCCGTATAGGCCTTAAGGTCTAGCTCATTTGTACCACACCACACCGCAGAACAATGACAACATAAGCAGTGACAACATGCTGTCAAGTGTAAATCGCAAGTGTATATAGCTTATGTCCATAACTGAATGCTCGTATTTCTGCTTTGCAAGAGCGGTTCTGTAAAAATGAGCTTAAACACGTAATCTTTAGATAGGTAAGAACATTACAAAAAGACATTACATGAGACAAGTTCAATGGGCGGCCTTATCGCTTAGAAGCGATCTCTTGTATCGTATCATATAAGATCGTGACGTCTCATATTTGTATGGGATTTGCGTAGTTCCCTGTCCGCACGATAGAGGCGCTGTATCTATGGAATAATGAGATGTCACGTCTCGATAATATCGTCAAATAGGCTCGGGGCTCTGATGACGTCAATTTAAAATGCGTCTAAACATAACGAGTTAAAGCTCATATTTGAATCCACATTTTGAGCTGTGCGGCAGTGGTAAGGTCCACATCTAGGACAACCTCTATTCGCCTTAGTTTACCTTATCGAACATAATGAAATAAATAAAATTAACTAGCGGCCGGCGCTTCGGGCATCGTGTGAATAATAACCTTACGTTTGACATCGTAACTAAAGTTGTTCAGCTTGAATATTCTGCTGTCGTAGAATGGCTTCAGATCGGAGATGTTGATCTGTCTCGCTCGCTCCAGCAGGTCTCGCTCTAAAAAGAGAATTATATTATTTATAACGATGTAAATACTAGAGGTGCATTCTGAAATACGATAGCAACGCTGGTAGCGACTTAACGATATTTTGCGTTCCAAGATATCACGATGTTGACAGTTGAGTGCTATCATTAATTCGGAAGACTCATAAGCGCGCTCACGGGTCGCGGTGTCAATGTGTTTACAATAATCTGGGTACGCTAAAAGCGATATCATCGCGCTCACACGCGTTCCAAATTACCGTGAGCTCGACAAGGAACGTCCCGTTTGACGTCTATACGTCATCAACTTACTTCAATATCAAATAGCCATTTTATGTGGCCTCGCATGTAGGAGCTAAAAGACGGAACGAGGTCCCTGACCTGAGATCTCGATGGTAGGGTGCGAGTGATTGTGCAACCCCCGTATGTACGAGTTGGCGGGGGATATGGTTACTGGACTGGTTTCCGCAACTAGGCTACAGGTGGGCTGTTTTTGCGTGTCGGGTGGGGGGCTGCTATGGTAATTGGTCGCAGTATGCAGTATAGCAGCTTGATGTGGTTCTTCCTCTAGCTAGTTACATTTACCTAGAAGTAGGTATATCTAGTTAACTTGTCAAACAACTGACCTGAGATTTCGATGGTAGGTTGCGAATGGTTGTGCAGCCCCCGCATATACGCTAGTTGGTCCATGGTGAGTTGACGCAGGATGTAGTATAGCAGTTCGCTGTGGTCCTTCTTGTATGACAGGTATTTCTGGAATGTCTGTAATAGAGAAGTTTCGATGATATATCTTAGAATATTGTAACCAGTTTAAAAGCGGTAGGTATGATTAAATGTTTTTGCCCAGCCATGGCGACGCGTCCCTTCATGACCTCCAGATAGACATGGGCATCGTGGGCCATGAAAGTCTTGTTTTTGTATAGAGAATGATCCCAAGATAAAATACTAAATACTAATCACCGGAAATAAAATGTATGGCCATACATTTTATTTCCGAGGGATTAGTGTTTATACACCAAAACTTTGAAACTTTCAGAGGGGGTTCAGCTTCGATCACAAAACACGGGGTAAATATAAAAAAAATCCCGCGTTTTAGTTTTAAATAATGTGTATAAAAACTAAGTGATCACTAGACGAGGCAATAACTGATGCATGTGCTCTCTTGTCATTTAATGGGAGAAAAATGCATTTGTGATTCCTACCAACACCGTATCTAAGGCGCGTCGCCCGCTTCGATGATGTCAAAACCTTGACCGCTGCGGTCAACGACCCACGTCGAAGGTGTTTTGTGATTTAAAGGGGATGTAAACAGTTACGTATGACTTTTTAATTTATTCTTGTCTAATGGTAATTATTATAACTTTTTTTGAAAACTTACTGTCTTATGTTTTTAAAATATTTTTCTCTTGTTCTTTTATCCAAGTTGAAACATCAAGTTATACCAGTGAAAAAGGCAGAGATGATAAACCTTCTGCCAAAGCTTAGAGTTCGAAATAGTACCTGTCTCATAGCCCTCATAACGCTGTATTTCTGTGTATCGACGAAGCTCTCCAGCATAGTCCTGATGGCCATGTTGACGTCTTCCTCGTTCACTTGAGAACGCAGGTGCATGCGAGCGTGTGCCTCGCTCATACGGATCACTGCAAAGATAATGATTTAGTATGAGAGACATAAAATATAGAGGAACAAGAAAACTTATTAATCTCTCGATCTCTAAGAAATAAACGACAGAATTATGTTCAAAGGTCATCGATAGAACGGATCGTTTTATGCGATCCGGCGTCAACCATCAACTTCGTTCGTATTTCATAGTAGACCTGCTGGATCTACGAACATCGTCGGAGCAAATCGCGAAAGTTCGCTGCGCTCGTGTAATTATGCTTTGTTGAAGTTTTCCTTTTCAGTTGTTTCCTTATTGTCTGTTGTTGTATTAGTTTTCTTTCATACACATTTACTGTTTTTGAAATTCCAAGTATAAGCTTGGTACCATCCATTCAAGACCTTCGTGATACTTCGTCGGCCACATTGTCACGTACCGTCAGGCGAGATTATGGTAAAAGGAAAGTCTATTCAGGATAAAAAAATCACATCACTCGTACCTCAGGATCAAAGGAATTTCATCATTTACATACTGTGCATATTTATTTATTTAGAAGACAGTATAACATCATATTGATTTTATTAGTGAGGGCTAACATGCCAGATGTAATGTAGAAAAAATTAACAATGTTATTTTGAAAAAAATAAGTTTCTAAGTAAGGAGTATTTATGAGCTTACCCGATTCTATATGCCTAACGGTGATGGGGAGGCTCCCCGTCGCCAGAGACTCCTGTCGAAGCTGGCTGTACATTTTGGCAACTTTGTCTTGATCCATGTTCTGTCAATAAATATAGAAAATTCAAAAAATTCATTGAAAATAAAATCTATTTTGACTTATTACTCTGAAAGCACTACCGTCTTTTTAGGACCATAATTTAGTTAACAAAAGCCATTATTCGGCGCTGCATAGGACGCTTATGTAAATAAAACTGTAATTGCACGCTGCACGACGTATTCGAAACGAACTCTAGGATTTTGTGGATTTCCAGGCCTAGAACTACCTGTATGCAAAAATTTCAGCCCGATCCGTTCAGTGGTTTTGGCGTGGAAGGGAAACAAACATCAACCAATCAATACCAAACTTTCGCATTTTCAATATTAGTGATTTTTTTGGGTTATTCTTGTAAGAATAAGCGCAGCCCCCCACTCGACACGCAAAACGAGTCCATCTGTGGCCTAGTTGCGGAAACCAGTTATTAATACTATACCTGTAGTTTTGGATGCACGTTCTCCCTGGAGTAGACGATATACTTCTTCAGAACATCTTGGGGCAGTACAAACTCGGGGTCCGGACCCGCGTTGTCTTCGAGCGCGACGCCGCGCTGCGTCGGGTGGTGGCGGATGTGCGAGCTTACTACGAATCTGGAAATTTGAGTGGTGAAAAAAAACTGCACTCAAATCAGAGTGATTAAAAGGCTGCCCTTTTTCTGTGACGTCGCCGTTCAGTTGGTCAACAATCAGCGTATATATCAGGCTAAAAGCTTCATGACAATACGGTGAACAGTGAAGTCACGTTTAGAGTCTTAAAATATCTACTTTTATTAAAAATTATTTATCGGGTATTTATTGCGTACCTTTTGTAATCTTTAATATGTTAACAAAACGTGAAAGTTTAAAAAGTTTTATATCTACTTTTTATTTTAAATGGTACCTATCTACTTTCAATTATTAAATTTCAAAATAAAAACATTAAAAAATTACAAAAACCAACATGCAGATATGTTTTCTATATCAATAGAGAATAAAAACAGCTTTTTGAAGTCGCATGAATATAGCCTATTGAAGTTGGGAAGGAGGCCCCCTGCAGAACAGATCCACCACCGAACTGCAATCGCCATCTCAGCTACCAAGTCTGGCAATTTTGGCAAACCCTCCAAACATTGACCTTTGAGGGAAAGCTATTCCAGCAGTGATAATGTGTGCATGGTTGTAGGTACTTGGCTCGACCTTTGGGGGAAGGCTGTTCCAGCAGTGATAATCTGAGCATGATTGTAGGTACTTACTTGGCCAAATGCGCGTCCTGCATAGGATCGGCCTCGTCCCTTACGACGCACAGCACATCAAAACGAGACAGGATGGGCTCCGATAGGTTCACGTTTTCAGTGAACGTTAGAGACGCATCGTAGCGTCCGCCGATAGGGTTAGACGCCGCGATTACTGAGCATCTGCGAAGAACATTATTGACATGTCACTTCAATGCATATAGATTTTTAAAATGATGTTAATTTGCAACATCATTTTTATCGTACCTAGGACATTTTTCAATTCTTGTTTTTTCATTTTGAGAAAATTACGTTATTTCTTTTTTGATAATAATTTGGCATATTTAAAATTTGACTCGTCTTCAACTTTTTGCTAGATGGCTCCGCTTCTGGATTGACGCAATTCTGCCAATGTCGGTCTTAATTAATAGCATCGCAAGCTTTTTTTTTTATGTAAATGAGATAAAGTTATTGAAATCTGAAATAAACTCAATTGTAGTGCCCTTACAGGGTGCATCTACATTATTGTTATAATTACCTAACTACACATAAGCTATGTAGAAGCAAAATTAATATGTTGAATTATATTGAAGAGATAGGCCAACTAGACGCTCTGGCAGGAGACCATAGCACAATGTTTTTTTATATATTTATCATCAACTTAAAGTACATTTCAAAACCCAAAACATGCCAAACTGTTGCACAGTTTGGCAGAAATTATAAAGGGCCATTTCTGTTCCACTGTTTCACTGGCAAAGGC
The DNA here is from genome assembly GCA_947086465.1 of Eupithecia exiguata. Taxonomy (NCBI): domain Eukaryota; kingdom Metazoa; phylum Arthropoda; class Insecta; order Lepidoptera; family Geometridae; genus Eupithecia; species Eupithecia exiguata. The sequence continues at coordinate 7,083,782 of OX352246.1, forward strand.
CCCTATTATTTCTCCTTCCAGTAACAAGTCACGGTAGGTCTATTTTCTTTTTCACTTCTTCCACCAATAACGGATAAAAAATTAACGTGAAGAGAAAATCAACAACAATTCATTTCTCATTTATAAAAAAAAACATCATGGAGATTATGGCATAACCCCCCACTTTTGGGGGAGGGGGGGGGGGAGGAATTCAGCAGTGGATGATTTGGGCTTATGAGAGAGACGCCTTTTCCTAGTAGATTGGTTTCGAAGGGATTGGTATTACCTAGCGTGCAGTGATGTGACGATACCAGCTTTGGAGATGGAGATCGACTGCTGCTCCATAGCCTCATGGATTGAGGTACGATCCTGCACAAAAAAAACATTAAAAAACAATGTAGAAAGTACAATTTGTTATCAGATCGAGGTGAAACTTTTTAAAGAAGAAATTGTAGTACCTTCAGGGGTATTCAGAAACTTAGAGTTAACATTAAAAACCGCTAAAACATTTGACTTTCGCGTAAATCTGTATTAGATTCCGTGTCTAGACTCGGAAACGGAATTTCAAAATAGCCCCGCAGATATAACATTTAGGACTTCTTTATAACGCTGGACAATCTACGCAGCATCATCTAGCCAAAACTAAGCAGAGCTTGTGTTAAGGTTAACATCTTTAAAATATATTTTCATTATACATAGAAATTAAAAATTATTCAAAAAATTATCTGAGCGTCTGGTCGAAGCGACGCGTGACCCGAGAGCTGGTGAGTATCTGGCGCAGCGCATCAGTATTGCTATACAGCGGGGCAATGCAGCTAGCGTCTTGGGCACGCTTCCGACTGGTATTGATATGGATCAGTTGAGCTACTTGTTGATTGTTTGCAACAGTCTGCAGTTGGCTCAATTGTTTTAATTGTAAATACTAGTTTTTATTTAATTCTATTATTTGATTGTAATTTCTTTGTTAATAAAGTATTTATACATAGATATTACCCAGAACACCCGGAACAAATATGAGACAAGATCGTACAAACATTAGTCCCAAGGCGGGAATCGAACCCGCATCTTCCTGCGTCGCAGAAGAATGAGTTTCTTTGTATACCTGATCATTCATCTTATCAAACTCGTCGATAAGGCAAACGCCGCGGTCTGCTAGCACCAACGCGCCGGCTTCTAATGTCCAGTCCCTGAAAACAAATTCTTAGGTAAGAAATGTGCGTCTGCTTTTGGATTATATCCAAAAACAGACGAACATTCGTCGTGCAGAACAGTCGTGCATATACCAAGCAGCAAATAAATGAGTGGACAGGGTATAGAGTAAATAAGTTCCTTTTGGGAATTCGTGCTTCATCTTAGCCCACATATTCACTTCATCATCAATCATCAGCCTATATCAGTCCACTGCTGGACATAGGCCTCCCCTAATGAGCGCCATAGCGCCCTGTCTTCAGCTTGCCGCATCCAGCATCTGCCAGCAGTCTGACAACCGCTGGGGTAAACGTGTTCTTGAGTGGAGACCGCGACTCGGCAAACGTAGTGTAGGACGCCCTCCGACCAGGTGGGATGACGATTTGCGAAAGACTGCTGGCATATTCACTTACCCAAGTGAAATTCACAAACCTGCACCAATAAATAAAGTAAAAATACAATGCTTTTACCTTGTTGTAGGGTTTTTCCGAACGTAAGCAGTAAGACCTACAGCACTGGCGCCTTGACCGGTCGTGAAGATGGCACGGGGCGCAATCTACAACATAATATGATCTATAACACAAAGAATAAGATTCAATTCAGTTCGCAGGCTTTCAGTTAAAATACTGATAAATAAACTGGACTTTAACACATCATCAACTGGCCTCAAGGCAAGCTGAACTTGTGTTATGGGTACCAGATAGCTCATATGTATACATAGTATAGATACGCCTAGAACCGGAACAAATATGTGCAGATCCTTTATCCAGCGTCGCAGGTGAACCTTTGCTTACTGCGTCACTAAAGTCATCAATATCTCTAACTATTGGCATGAACAACGACTAAAATAAGATCTTATTTAGTGTGACAACTTCGAATATAAAGGATAAGAAGTTTTTGAACTACACTTTTCTACTATATTATAACTATACTTTTTTTTTTGCACTGTAAAATACATATTGTACAAAGGTTTTACACGATGTTAAGAACGTTTACGTACACAAAAGGGGATATGCACAGATTTTTTAAAATCAAATGTGGATGTTATTACTTTAAACGAAAAATAAATAACACCCCTCAAAAACAAAAAAAAAAAGCTGCCCTTTTTCTGAGACGTCACCGTTCAGTTTTTCAACTCAAAGTGCTTCTGTTCCAATTTGTTAGGACACAATAGTGAAATAAAATTAGAAACATGATAAAAACCATCAGGTTTGTTTTTGTGTTGCGTCTAACAAATAATTTTCTTTCTTTCAATTAAGGCGCATGTCATGGATTTTTGAAATTTCCTTTGTTTAACGGAATAATAAGATAAAGTAGGTGGCGGCGCTAGTTTGACTGGGGTATGCGCCTTAAGATATCCCGCTAAAAGCTTCATGACAATAAGGTCACGTTAAGAAATTTTGCGATCGAGTCTTAAAATATCTACTCAATGATTAACTTTCACAATATTTTTATATTTATTTATTGGAAAACCAGAAGCTTATATAAACATAATAATATGGAGAAAATATATCCTAGAAAGCTCAAATTAAGGTTTTCACGGGTAAAAAAAAACACATCAAAAACCATTGAAATAAATATGCAGATATATTTCTACTTATAACAATAGATAATACAAAGAAAAATAATCAGCTTTTTTTGAGTCACAGCATATATGCAAAAATAAAATAAAACATTTGCAACAATAAGGTATACCCTATTGTTGCAAATGCTTTTTTTTTTTTTATAGTCAATAGACCTTCGCTTCACCACAATCAATATGAGCGTAACCCCACCTCTATTTACCTCTGTGTGCAATAATAATGGGCGTATCCGTGTTCCAGTGTGCATACGTGTTTACCTCACCCGGGGTGTTCGTGGCACCCCTCCGATACAAAAAAAACAAAAATCCCCAATACTACTTACCTTTTCAGTGTACTTCAAGAATTGTGACTTGGCGGTTCCCGGGTCGCCGCAAATAAGGACGTTGATGTCACCTCTCAGCTTGTGTTTTTCTCCTGAAATATCAATTTAACGTTAAAAAAATCCGAACGTAAGATGAAACTTCATTATTTATAGTTTTTTCATTGCTTTGGTAAAAACCAGCAGTATCAGTATCGCAGATCGTTACAATGTTTGGCAGGAAGGTAAATAGTATCCCGGGGATGGAGATAGGATACTTGAAAAGCGTGGACGAAACCACAGGCAGCAGCTAGTCTACTACAAGTCTTAAATTACCTGGATTCTTAGGCTCCCCTCCAAACAGCGCGAGCGCCAACCCCCTCTTGATATAATCATGTCCGTAGATACTCGGCGCGATGCTCTGCACTATCCTCTCTCCTATCCGAGGGTCCTTGGATAGCTTCACAATGTTGGCCACGTCTTCATCGGTCAACGACTCCACTATGTGCTTGCAGTCTTTCACAACTATGTAGTTGGCTATGATCACTGTTGCGAAGACTGGGAAACCCTGCAATGGTGACAGTGGTAAGTCAGCAATATGTTATAATAATAATAAATAATAAAACATTTATTTCAGGCAACGTTAGTCTAGTACAGGATGTAAAATACTTAAAAACTACGGCCCATATAAAATATATACCTTATTCTAACATACATAAAATATATACCTATTTACTACTTTATTTTTGTTATGAATGGAATTACGATAGTGCATCTGTGTAAAACCCTGCGCTCGTTTTGTGTATTTTCTACAGTGATTTATTACAAAACTCCACAAAATATAGTAAAATGAAATATTTTATCGTGTAGATTAGATATCGGTCATACTTTGTAGTTAGTTTTATTACTCATATTAGAATAGTTTTAGAGAAATCTTTAAAGCAGTGAACAAATTTAGGAAATTCACCGCGGATCCTGATTGTAAGCAACTTACATGTTCAGTATTCAACGACCCATCATAGTTATTGGTATAGATTCCGGTCAGATCCACTTCATCCCCCGGTTTGCATCTATCGCACAGATCAGCCAGGAGGATGCAGTCCTTGCTCCTTGGTATGCGGCCAGCAGGGATCCTTCCTGGGGACTCCTGGATGGTTACCTTCTGGTAGTTACGGTACACTGTTTGTTCCATGTTCACCTGGAATTTTACAATTTTCATAGCAATAAACAAATAAACCTCTGTAAAAACATGTGCTTTGGATTGGCAGATAGAAAATGCCTCGACAGTGCAATGAAGTTTAAAAGAAAAACCGTGTTATTTAAGCGTTGAATGTTGACGGTCGTTGTTAAGTCCTCAGACAAAACACTGTCGGCTGCCTACAATATTCATAAACTGAAATGTCACACCAATCCACCGGGGTGTGCCGATTTTGCTGTGTAGACTGCATTCAGTTTAGGATGCCATTTAGCATGTAGAAAGTACCAATAACCTTAGCATGAAGTCTACCTTTAGGGCTTTTTTACTGTAATGCGGATCCGTTCGCGTGCGGATCTGGTCCGCGTGCGAGCCACCCGAATCCTATAATTTCATATTATATGTTTTACCTATCACGCGGACCACACGCACGCGGAATTTGGATTGGATGGAGCAATAGGCTACTTGATTACTACTGGGAAATAATTCTAACGTATTGTGTGATAAAAATAATGTATTTCTTCAAGGCCAGTCGTATTATTTATTAAAACTAATTTTAAAGTTTCAATAAAATCATGCCGCGCCAAAACGCTAATCTCTGTCATGGCTACCGTGTTCCAAGCCATGACGTCACCCCGCCACACCACACCTAACAAGAAGAACTCATTGACACTGTAATCTGAGGATGTGTGACGTCACTTGCGATCCAACCATACACAACGTTTTCGGTCATGTGATCATATATCAAAAAATGTGTAATTTTAATCCCGTATTTTTACCTAAAAAGGCATATTTTTAATAAAAAAATCACCTGATTACGCTTTGTTACGTTGTCACTGACTAGGATGAAAACAATTTGGAATTTATTTTTAATGTAGTCAAATAGCCTATTATATAGGTTTCGGGTTTTCTCGGCACACGGACCAGATTTCCGCACGCGAACGAAAAACGGCATGACAGGAAGACAGCTACCCACTTTATGTATATGGGCCCTCCTTAATACATAAAGTGGGTAGCGTTTATTGTACTTTAATGTGGTGTGAATTTATGGTTTTTGTATTAAATAGAAGAAACTTACTACTTTTTTTTTCTCGTCTGTATGAGCATGAAATTAAGATAATACTGGTTGTTCATCAAATCAAAAAATGGAACTAGTTCCTACCAATCGTTGAATGAGCAGTAAAAAAAGTTTTTTGTGTTATCTTTAACAAAGAAGTTTTTAAGCCTTTAAAATACACTCACCATAAAAGGTCCAGAACTCTGACACTCTGGACAAGACCCCGGCTTAACTTCAGTATTCTGACTCTGCACGAACGGTCCCAGGATGTATCCACACCTGTTACAGTCGTATTTAACAACTGACAACTGAGGCAACACCCCTGTGGTACTGGTTATAACCCCTAGAAAAAAGAATGAATCCATTTATTGGCCAACCATAAAATTAAAATAATTCTTTACAAATTACTGATAAGTTGTAACTGCTGTAGATGCTGTGTGAATTGTCCAGCATTATTTATTTAATAGGTCCCACTGACTCCCATATCAAGTTTAGCAACACTGGTTTTCTGGCAGGACCTTTGGTGCATGTCAACGGGCAATAAAGCATAAAGACAGATATTCATAAACTAACAAATAGCTATTCAAAATTAACTACATACAATTAAATTTAAAACTACAGAACTGACTGGACTGAAATGAAAATGCATGGATGTAGATTTAACTATGCAATAACATTAAGGCTGTCTTATCCCGGGAAAACACGTGCGAAGCCGAGGAAGCTAGTTTAAAACACTTCTTAATAACATAACCTATTCAAAAATGTTAGGATGTATTTTTTCATAAATAAACCTAAGGTCCATGATGGGATGGCGTGACTTGCTCGACTCACATCTTCCATCTTAGCCTATTGCAGAGTTAGATCGCGAGGAATAGAATGAGAAAACCGAAGAATGCTTTTGTCCAGCAGGTAAAGTCTAATCTCACTAATATTATAAACGTGAAAGTTTAGATGGATGGATGGATAGATAGATGGATGGATGTTTGATCCTTTATCACGCCAGAACGGCAAAACGGATCTGGATGAAATTTGGCACAGAGATAGATTATAGTCTGGAATAGGACATAGGCTACTTTTTATCCCGAAATTCCTACGGGAACGGGAACTACGTGGGTGAAACCGCGAGGCGCTGCTAGTAAAAAATAATTTTAATAATAAACCTGAATATTTAGGTATAAAAAAATTCCACACATTTATTAAGAAAATAACAATAACAGAATAAAACAATTACAGCTAGTATTTTCTAAAAAACTAAGCCAGCTTCTGGTGACCAGAAGGCAGAGTGCCAGAATGCTGGCAGCATTGCCACATTGCATGGCAATGCTAATTCGTTGACCGAAATAAAAGCCAGCATTCCGATACTGACCTACAGTCCGGACTAGCTGGTTCAGATGGAGCTTGCGGAAGGTACGTAATTCTTCAATGAGGGGCAGGTCGGATATTCGAACGTGGATCTCGGAGGTCACGCGCTCGTAAGATGGGAAGATTTGTAGCACGATGTCCTTGGCTACCTGTTGAGAGATTTTTTACTTTTTCTAGTAAATACAAGAGTATTTAGGAGAGCAAACTATAGTGCGTGCAAAACTATTCATAAAGTTTTCGGACATACGCGCAGTTGCTGCGCAGTAGCGTATTTAACGGTTCCAAAAGGGCGCCGTGATCCCAACACTGCGCAGTTTCGCATTCGAGGCTATGTTCACAGAATTCATAAATTTGCGCGAACTCTACCCGTGTAAATATAGATAACTTTGAATAGTTTGCTAACTTCACGGTCGCAAGCTGACTTGACTCTTCCCAGGATCTTAACACTCGGAAATATTACGAGACGAGACTTGACATAACTCGGACTAGGACATTTGGATCTGGTAGCTTTTTAACTTGTAGGACGCGGAAAATACAATAAAAAAACAGAAAAAAATTGATTTTCCTGCGTCACGCCTATAAGCGGGATAGAAATTATGAACCTCATCAAAGATCTGCAGCATCTGGAACGGCGCCTCCGGCAGAAAGTAGGCGAGCACCTGCTCCCTCCTCGCCAGCACATCGAACTCCACGTGGAACGACGCCTGGTTATGTTCGCACATGCGTCGGATGCGCTCCTTGTATACGAACTGGTTCTTTGTGTTAGTAAATGTACGGAGGAAGTTCTTGAATCTGTGGGAGAGTAGATAAATGCACACGTACAAAACAAAAAACTTTGTCGGGGATTATTTTTACAAGCTTTATTCATTAATTGAATGAATTGAATTTGAGACTGATTGAATCATGAATTTTAGATCAGTTATCTTCAAGCGATTGAGCTGAAATTTGGTATATGTACAATACAATACAATACAAAATTCTTTATTGTACCTACACCACAAAATAAAACTAAAAGAAACAGATATAAACATTAAAGATAATAGTACAATGGGCGGCCTTATCGCTTAGCAGCGATTTCTTCCTACCTTTGGATGGAAAGAAATTTGAAAAATTTAAGAAAGGCAGGGGTGTATACAACATAATACATAATAATTATTATTAAATATTCGCAAGTAGAAACATAAATTAACATAAAAATACTGATATGTAAGTTCGGTGAGAATGCAACGTCATGGTACCATCGAGCTGGTCTGATGATGGAGACAGAAGGTCGCCATAGAAACTCTTAAACGACTTAACCCCGTCGAGTTTGGGTTCGTTGGATTGTTTTCCCAAGCACTTTGGTGCTAGATATGATGTAACAGCTTATATGCTTTTTTATATTACAAATTTATTTACATTTATCAGTTCAATCCGCCCATTTCTTGGCAAGGCCTATGGCTACAGATGCTAACCTGTTAGCAATCTCAGTCCTAGGTCCCAGCATAGAGACCCACTCCTTGGTGGTATACCCCTTGGTGTCCTCTAGATTCTCTATGCTCTCTATGCCTTCTTCTACCGGCTCGTGGTCGCCCATAGCTGCCTTCTCGGCAGCGCGGCGGCGTTTGGAGCGCGGCGCGTCGCCAGCTTCGTCATCTGAATCATCTGGAATAGAGGTTAAGATGCGTCAAAGTTATGTTTGGATGTATGTAGAGTTTTATATACGCCGAAACTACTACACCGATTACAAACAATCATGTATCGTTTGATTGCTCCTATTGCTATACTTAATCATTAGGAAAAATTGGGGATCTTATGAGATAGTGGAGTCTTCAGTGTGGTTCGAAATTCCTATGTAAGGAAATAATGCTTGTGTAGGACAACGTTATACTAAGCGGTCTGACTACAGAAAAAGACACAGGAAGAATAGATAAGTCTGAAGAGTCTTATTGAGAGAACATCTCCTACAGCCACCGAGATGATAACAAGTCCCGGTTGTCCCCCTACCGTATAGCAAGTCCTGGTCGTCCCGTATCATATAGCAAGTCCCGGTCGTCTCATACCGTATAGCAAGTCCCGGTCATCCCTTACCGTATAAGAAGTCCCGGTCGTCCCTCCGTGTCCTTCCCTCGTCGATGTCCCCGCGCCAAAGCTCCTGCTCCGCAGCCGCGCGTTCTTTTTGTCTATGTCTAGTCTAGAGCAGGTATAGAGGGGCAGTCTCCGGTCCCTTACCGTATAGCAAGTTCAGGTCGTCCCTCCGTGTCCGTTCCTCGTCCCTATCCCGGCGCCGCAGCTCCTGCTCCGCAGCCGCGCGTTGTCTTTGTCTATGTCTAGAGCAGGTATAGAGGGGCAGTATCTGATCCCTTACCATAAAGCAATTCCCGATCGTCCCTCCGTGTCCGTCCCTCGTCTCTGTCCCGTCGCCGCAACTCCTGCTCCGCAGCCGCGCGGTCCCCGATTGACATGGCATCGTAATCCGCTTCATCTAAGTCTTCGGCGTCGTAGCGGTCTAGTCCTGGCATGGGACGGTAGTCTCTGTAAGGCGGTGGAAACTTTTAATAAACATTCAAACATAAATTAGGTAAAAACGTCATGAGTGACTAAGGGATAAATCGTGGTACATATGCCGTGGCGGTCGCGACGTAAGAATCGACCCCTTCAACTGAGCCTGTAAATGTGGTAGAAGTCTTCTATGGAAACCTACCACAGGTGGGGCAGCAGCTTCCTCCTGTGTACTTTAACTCCTTCACTGCAATGATTTGACCAATCCGCCTGTCAAGTACTACTACTTACCTTCGACCTTACCTACGACAAAACCACCCATTGGCAGCAGTGGGAGTATTGTGCTGATGAGAGAAAAATTAACTGAGAAAAAAAACCGTTGTTGTATGGGAGTCCCCTTAAATATTTATTTTATTCTATTTCTTAGTATTTGTTGTTATAGCGGCAACAGAAATAAGAGTACATCATCTGTGAAAATTTCAACTGTCTAACTATCACGGTTCATGAGATACAGCCTCGTGACAGACGGACAGCGGTGTCTGAGTAATAGGGTCCCGTTTTACCCTTTGGGTACGGAACCCTAAAAACGACCGTTATCTAACAGTTAGATATTGTAATTCTATCAAATTGAACTTTTTGCGTCAGGCAAAGTTTTTATTGCGAAATATTTAGTGCCACGCACAATTTAAGATTATCGCCCTAACATAGTTATTTTGTCAAAACGCAAAAACAATTTTCTATTGTCGAATTAACAATAGGAATTTGTCGAACTTATAGTTAGCGAAAGTCAGTCGTCAGAAAAACATGTAAGTATGACGTGGCCTGGTGAACCAGCAATCGACATACTTTCCATAAGTATGTACATGTTTTTCTGACGACTGACTTTCGCTAACTATAACCCTGAAGGGTAAACCTTTGACAAGGTAACAACGTAAGTTTGCTACAATAGCAAAGTATTATTATATCACCATTGTTAGGTTAGCCAAGCGCTCGTAGGGGTAGTTACATTAACAAAGTTCAATTGTTCATGCATCAAATCTACTTTGTAAAGCTAGCAATGTGCATTGGTAACTTTGTCATGGTTGCAAAGCAATATGCTTAGTACCAACAAAATAAGGTTTTTGTGGAAACATTGCAAGCCTTGTCGCAACAACAAAATTCAAAACATTGTTACTTCAATCATTTTCATCAAATGACTAAATTAAACTAATAATAATTTTCACGCTTAAACGGCTCAACGGATCTCAATAAAATTCGGAGGGGAGGTAAATGGCATTCCGGAGACGGACATAGGCTACTTAAGAAGCGCGTGCGAAGCCGCGGGCAGCTGCTAGTCGTCTAGCAACTGTTTTTCCAATAACTTACGCCTCCATATTATCTCCAAACAGTTCCTCTCCATCTTCCTCTTCCTCCTCAGGATTGTCTCCGAGGATTCCGGCTTCATCCTCAAAAGGTTCGTACTCCCGCGCTGGTGACGTCATTCGGGACCGCGCTCCGTCCCGATCGGATGGCGTGTCTGGTACTGGAGAACTCTGTAATGTTGTGTAAAAGTTTAGATAATGGGTTGGTAATATAAAAGGTACCTTTACATTTACGTATAGTGATAATGGAGTCTACACACACAGACTAGACTAGTTGTTGAAGTTGACAGTGTACTCTCGTCTGCACAGAAATGTATAGAAAAAATATAGATAAATATAGTTCTGTTGTCGTCTGCCATACATTCAATTAACGCACTAAGCCGCCGGACTGTATCCGACTTTGATGAGTAAACTTCATAAGGACTGGACTCCAGAAGAACTGAACCTCCTATGTAATGGTCCACTGCTGGACGCAGACCTCCCCCAGATAATCGCCGTATTGGCTTTTATCTCATGGGGGGTAGTGCCCATATGATTAGTCCCCATGAATTTGTACGTTTCCAGCGTGGGGAAATGTACAAAGAAAATGTATGCTTAGGTAATAAACAAACAGAAAAATCAACAGACAAATACCTTCAACAATAAGTTTAATAGCTATCTGCAAATTACATAAAAATAATAATAATTTTAATTAATTCTCTTTGTTATTTTTTTGTGCATTTGCGACTTTTTCTATGATCTTTTTTTATACATTCTAATATAACCTTAGAATATACTATACATTCTAAGTTAAAAATGTGCACAAGAATGCACCTAATGTATGTCATGTGCTGTTATAAATACTTTTTTAATTTATTTATTCCTGCTTTCTGATATGCACTGTATCTTAATACAATCAAGTTTGTTATTCACATAAACAACAGGTTAGTAGGCGTTAATTTTTAGAGTGGTAAGAGTAGTACTCCTGCTTCACATTAACCCTCCTAGATGGGAAAAAACTACCTTTCCACCAGAGATGTGCTATGGAGCTATGTTTCCAGCCAACCAATAGGATCGCTCCATTATCGCGTCATTTTCATCGCTGACAAAATTCTACTATGAACTGCATTCACTGAATTTCGAAAAATTACTTGACTTATCTGGTAATAGAAACCACAAAAATCTTTAAAAAAGAGTACTTTTATAAACCCTGGATTTTATGTCACTGATTGGTAGAGTCAATCATCAGAAACAAATCTGTCAAATAAACATTGCCTTTTAGATAATAGGAACACCATGAAATCTGCCAAAAACTGGGATGAGACGGAGCACTTTGGATGGCTTGCTTACCACCAGTTTCCCAATCTTTATTAAAAAAGTAACCTTATTTGCAAAGAATTAAAACACGTCCTGAGAACCTGATGATTTAGTTTCTTAGTTATGTTTCTCCAAATTTTAATAGCAGAATTATGGGGTAATAAACTTGTTGCAAAAGGTGTTTTTGTTTGTGTAATGTGTATCTATTGTGGTTTTGCCGAAAGAAGTTTTGATTTTAGTAAAATCTAAACTTCTTTCGTTGGCGTCGGTCAGTTTAACGAAACTACCTATCTAGAAGAAACAAACAAAATTTACGAACCATTCTGAGTAGGATTGTATCTCTAGTAAATCACAAAGAGTATACAATAACTACGTGTAAATCACAGCAAAAACACTAAGCTAAATAGAACAAAATAAACCTAAATTCAAATAAACTTCACTGGTTCACCAAAAAAATTAACAAATGAAAATTTTAAGGTACGTAGGTATAATAATGAATTATTTTGTATTTAATTCTCCTAATAAGTTTGTATTAGGTTATTATTTCTTTCTCTTCTGTCTGTTTGTCAAACACACACACATCTTGTCAAAAAAGCGCGCGAATTCGCAATCCACGGCTATCTTAACTATAATAGGCCTATCTCCAACGGATATGATACACAATAGGGATGTTGAAAAAATATCGATTAATCGATATATCGATATTTCAAAAAGTAAAAAAGTAAAGTTAAAAAGTAAAGTTAAAAAATATTGAAAAAATATCGATTAATCGATATATCGATATTTTTAGGCGATACATTTTGATTCGATATATCGATACAAAATATTCAACATCGAAAATAGTATCAAAAACGATATTTTTTTATGTAAGGTACGGTTAAGAAAACAATATGAATGAACAGGAATATAAATTTATTGAAAATTCGTATTGCAACTAATGTACTGTGCTAGACAGCGTGGCGTACTTATTTTCCAAGCGGGACTAAACGTCCAACCCCGAAAGCGAGCTCTCCGCCGACTGCCGAGCAGCACAGCCCGCCAACTTTACTTTTTTTTTCAATGTCCAAGTAGACAACTGACTACTGGCGGTACCGCGTTCATTTCCATTCGTAGTACTACGTGATACTAAGTCAAATGAAGTCAAGTTGAGCTATTTATAAACGGAAATATCGTAATAGTGTTTAAAAATATTTGAAAAATTAACAAAACCTAACACTTACAAATTTCACATAATAACTTATAAGTCATTTAAATGAATAAAGTCGAACTCGGACGAAGGAAATCACCTCTCTAAGGAGCCAGATGCAGGCAGAGCTAAAGATAAGAGGAAGTTATCGTCTAGTGAATGTTTTGTGCAATGCGTACTTATACAATATGAGATAGATAAGACAGTAAGAGTTTTGTGCGTTTTATGTGTGTGTGTGCAGCGGCCTGCCGCCAAGAGCCCGATTGACCACGGTCGGTGCCTCAATTTGTTTGCTTTTTTAACGTGGATCATGTCGTCGTCCAGTAGTAGTGCTGTGCTGTATGGCAGTTTTTTAAAATGACCAGTAAAGAAAATGTCACATGCAATCTGTGTGGTAAATCCTATTGATTTAAGCGTAAAGAAATACATTATTATTTTAAATTGCAAAATTATCTGAAAATTTGACCGATATATCGATATTTTTTCCTCGATATATCGAGGTCGATATTGATATTTTTGTAAATATCAATATATCGATATTTTTCTTCACTTCCGACATCCCTAATACACAATCGATTTTGTTTCGTACTGCAACTGCAGAGCACAGAAGCTGTCAAAGTCATTACTTACAGCAAATATAAATGCGTTCAGTCCTCGATTTCTGTACCCAGAGGCTCAGTCGTAGATTGAGTATTTTACATAGATGAGTGGCATGCGTCGTCGTCGCCGTAAAAAGGGACAGAGTATACGAAGTGGTGTTTGAATTTTTTTACCCTGACTTTAGGTTCGTAATTTCATGTCTGGTGTTATTTTAATACCATACATCATTAAATTAGGTACCTACGTATGCGGGAGTAGGCCTTTAGAGAAATGGAAAATAATCTGCTATTTTAGTTTATTGTTTGTTTTTAGGATTCCGTACCTCAAAAGGAAAAAAGGAACCCATAAAGGATCACTTTGTTGTCCGTCTGTCAACCCTCTTTTTTCAGAAACACGTGGAGGTATAGAGTTGAAATTCACATCATATATGTATTTAAGATTCAAGATATTTTATTGCGGAACATGCTGTACAAAGATCTTATAATAACTTATAGTATCAAGCATGCACCCTGCTAGGGCACTGCAATATTTTGCTAGGTGGTTCCATCTATTCTTATACCTTACCTAAGCATAACTAGGAATATAAAATTAGAACATAAAATTTAAAAAACAAATCATTTGGTACCTAGGTACATAGATAACATAGGTTCGAACCTAAATACATTACATGATGTGAATCCAAGAGGAGCCTCAATGTAAATCAAAGTTCTAAGTCAACGCAGTCAAAAGTTACAGCCGTTTATGTCCAATTTTTTTTGAATTTTCCAATGGAATCACATGCACACAAAACCTATAGGGTACTTCACGTTGCCCTAGGATCATGATATTTGGCAAGAAGCAAGGTCTTATAGCACAAGTAACGGCGAATTTTTATTTAACTACGTAGATAAGCGAAAGGTTAAGATAAATTATATAGTGTAAATTACTATTTTTTTCTATTTATTAGAATTCAGACGTGCGTGCGATGGCTTTGGAAGCTGTTGCTAACTAACCATTTTGCCAACTTGTAGAGTGGAGGCGATGAATGACGGTCATAATCACGCCACGATTTCTTTGATCCGCGTTGAAAACCTGATACAATGTACCTATTGTATTGGCCTGCTACATCAACACTCAACAAACACGTGCACGACCACGTGTAGAGACATAGGGGTGGTCAACAACTCATCGTTTAATGTACCTTTTATTTTTACTCGAGTTATGACTCTTTTAGTTAGAGTAACCTTAATGAACGCAGTCCATCCAAGTGAAAAAATAACCTCGAATTGATTTTCCAAACAAAACTGTCGACTGTCATCTTCTTTCTATTAACTTTTTGATCGAACCTTGGATCGAAAAACATTGATGTTGTAATGTCAAAATATGATTCTTGCTTCTCTTTACCTTTTTGGTTATAGAATACACATAAATAATGGCCAAATACATAGCGCAAATTATAGTTTTGGGAGCTCAAGTTGTAGGGCGAGCTTTCGCGAGAGCCCTGAAGCAAGAAATAGCCGCCTCACAAGAAGCAGCTAAGCGGGCAGGTGGAGGACCCGCGGGCACCAAAAGAGCTGCAGCTAATGCTTCCACAGGACTCACTCTTGAAGAAGCAATGCAGATCCTCAATATAAACGAACTGGACCCTGAAAAAATAAAAAACAACTACGAACATCTCTTCAAAGTGAACGACAAGGCTAAAGGTGGCTCCTTCTATTTACAATCAAAGATAGTGCGAGCCAAAGAAAGGATAGACACCGAGTTCAAGCATAGGAAACCTAATGAAAGTGCACCTTCCAACCCATCATGAGTTGTTAGATTTATAATTGTTGTATGTATGTAGTAATTGTTTTAGAAAAACCTCGGTTTTGTAAAATATTGTTTATTTTAGATTGGGAGAACCACATCAGTGACTAGAATACATCAGTCTTCTATACAAATTTTGATTATGCATAAAGTGTAAACATCGTCTAAAAGTAAAGTTTATAAAAATTGTAAAAGAAACCTGCAACTTGCAGAGCTTTATAAATGCAATAAATCCCTATCATAATCATTGACGCATACACACTTTTATTATTATCCTTCCATTTGGTGGACCTAAACCCTAATTATTATTATTAATAAATTAACATAAAGAAGAGTATGTACTAAATAAGGCTAAAACCTATTGTATGATACAATATTCGCATACAAATTATCTTATAACTACACAGATATGCAAGACCAAACTGGTAAATCACCTATTAAGAATAAGACTCAAGCTTTTGACTACATAATATAAACTATGAGCAAGAGTCAATTAGGTGGTAATATCTTGGCATGATTCAGTTCTATTATATTACACATGGTAAAAATTACATTTCATTCTTGCCTTTGCATTTTATACGACAATACATATAATGCAGCTACAAGTGTATTGAAAAATTTAAAACTTACCTAAATATTAATACACTGAAACCATCTCATACAAACCTCATCTGAATGGACACATTCCTTGTCTTTATCTCTTCTCTTATATAATGCTTATCTAATAAATGGCAGCAATAGGTTAAATACTGTTCTCGTATACCGAGTTCAGGATTTCACATCCATCAATATGACAACTTCATAAGGACTGCAATCTGACATACCAATAGCATTGCAGGACCATCCATAAAAACCTTTCTCAAAATCACATACACCCATCCACCAATTGACACTACTGAATGTGAGCTGGGCTATCCCAGAATATAAACCAATGCCAACATTTAAAATCACTATAAAAAATGGATACAAAACCACAATAATTGGAAGCAATAATACAGTCTTCCAAGATAATTTGTCTGCTAATTTCAAAAAGATATTATACCAGGCAAGTGTGCCTATGTAGCTGGAGTAGACAGCGGATACCAAAGCTACAAATGGTAGGCAGAGCATGGTGAAAATAAAAATGTGTGGTCCATTACGCAAAGAACATTTTGAAATATCCATCTTTTCATATTCCTCAGCTACAATGGACGCTTCAATAATTTCAAGCTCTTCTCTTGAAATGTTAAGTTTGACATCAATTTGCTGGCCTTTCTTCTTCCCACGTTTAATGGTGCCAGTCATGGTCCAGTAGCTTTCTTTGGAGTTGTCAGTGAGGGAATAGTCACCAGTAATAGACCCACATTCGGACTCCATTTTCAGAGCTATAATTTCCGAGTCACTATTGTCATCACCATCAGTGACAATGTTCACTTTATTTTTCTTTTTAGCACCCCTGAGGCTATCAGAGAAGTTGCCCATCTCAAAGCTACTATCAGACTGGGTTTGGGACAAAGCACACTCATTGATTTCAATCAAAATCTTATTGCTTTTATGTATATCTTCAGTCTCTTGCAAATCTCCATGGCTGGAGCAAGCATCCGATGAGTTTTCATAGATTGGAGACAGGTCAATGAGCTCACGACTTCCATTGGTTGAAAGAGCTTGGTACCCATTTTTTTCAAAGTGTACTTTCTCAGTATCATCTGGGTTATGTATTGAGTCTTCATCAGTGTTTGATAGGTCTATTTTTAGACTGGATTTCAATGTCTCTAATGAAGGCTGCATTATTCCGCTATCATTTTCAGTGACTGGAGATAAGCCATTCTTGAATTTAATGAGAGTGTCGTCTCCCGATCCCTGAAAGAAAATAATTGTTAAGAACACAGTTCTGCGGTTCATACGGGCTAACGACAAGACAAAAGCTGGCTCTTTTCTGTTATTTCGAATGCTTAGTGGTTTTTTGTTGGGAGTCCTTGAAGGACATACATAATTTAACAACATTCAACATAAACAAGAAGTCGTTTACGTAGTGTTCAGTAATTGATATCTACAACTATTGACTTCATTCAAAATTTTGTACTAAAAGCAAGAAATAATTTACCTGTACAGTGATTATGTGGTCAACATGCCCGGTACTGCTATTAGCTTTTTTCCCATTTCTCTTCTTTGGCAATACGAATAGTGGCTGCTCTACTTTCGCCATCGTTTCTAACGATTTCGGAAATAGCAAATATTTTCCACGTTTCAGTCAGAAACCAGCTAAAAACAATGAATTTGTTTGGCCGGCCGGACGAACAAAAATCAAAACAATTTTGTCCCGCACGCCGCCACAACTTGTACAAGCCAAGCCAAGCAATAACATGACATCCATCGATCGATCGACCATAGACATTTTTTTTTATTTTGTGACGTCTATGAAGCCCATAAAGATGAAGCCTTGTTTTCACAGGCCCAGTTACTATATCACTTTCTTTTGTTTTCACTACGACACAGTCACAGTCTACAGTAGCTGTGTGCTTTTACTGTCCTTCACTCTCCGGCAGCTATGGGTCCGTGAGGTCCATGCTCTCCGTGACACAACGCTATGGATAGCGAACCCAAGGGGGATGATTTTCTCCGTCCACGATAGTGAGTGAAGTGACGTGACATGACAGTGACAGCAAAATCCTACATGCCAGAAGAAGATGCTAGTCCCGCACTAAAAATAATTTTCTGTGTTTTCTTCTTCTGTTCTGTGCAGTTTGCTACTGAGGTAGAGGAATAATTGAACTAAAGGAATAATTTTAAAAATGATAAAGGTAAAATAGGAGCTATTTAGGTACAAATACGAATATGGATTTCAAAATGTAAACATAACCTAAAATAACCTGCTAAACTTTTCAGGGTATGGTGAGTTTGGTTACCGGTGGAGCTTCAGGCTTGGGGAAGGCCACAGTAGAGAGATTAGTGAAAAATGGTGGGAAAGTGGTCATTCTTGACATACAAGGAACAAGAGCCAAAGAAGTGGCCAGGCTACTTGGGGAAAATGTAATTGCTTCGCCTGGTTGTGTGAGTACAAAGATTTAATAATATTAATTATTAATAATATTGATTTCATAATTTAATAATATTTAAAGTTACCAAAGGCTTTTTATACAATACTAGATTCACTACCTAGCTAGATGATGCTGTGTGGATTGTCCAATATTATTTATTTATTGATTTTTAGTATAAAATGATACCTACGAATAAATTTTAAATAATAATGATAGTAAAAAATAATGCTGAACAATTCGCACACCATTATCTAGCCCCAAGCTAAGCTAGAACTTGTGTTATGGGTACTAGATAACTGATATATACATAATATAAAACTATATATTGATAGATTTATTCATTATATTATAGACTGGCGGCCCACCCTGGCTTCGCACGGGTGGATATAGGTATTTAACAAAAAAATATTAATTATAAATTTTAACACACTCTTGGCAAACTTTCCATGCTTAGAACACTCAATCGGGCCTGCTTTTGACGAAATAAACAATCAAAATCATCCGTTTGGGAGCTAGTTGATGCTGCAACAACCCACAGATGATAGATAGATACACACACAGATTGAAGGATCAGTATCCTTCAAACGTATAACGACCATCTTTTTGTGTCCAGGCCGAATAAAAAAAATGGTTTAAATATACTTAAGATATTATTATTGCGTACTTTTTTTTTGTTTTATCATCTAGGATTCTAATGGTGAAAGAATTTTTCAAATCGGTCCAGTAGTTTTGGAGCCTATTCAATTCAAACAAATCTGTCCTCATTATAGTAGTTATTGTGACATAACTGTAATAGTTAGACATATGGTATCGCAGACTTTTTTGTAGATATTGATGTCCTCTTTAAAACTGTAGTACATCACTTTGCTCTATTGTCAATAATTTCCTCAGCTTGCGCGATATAAAGATTTTTCGGTGTTATTATTGTATATTTTAACATGGAAAAGTAGTAATTGTGACATAACTACATATGGTATCGCAGATTTTTTTGTAGATATTGATGTCCTCTTTAAAACTGTAGTACATCACTTTGCTCTATTGTCAATAATTTCCTCAGCTTGAGCGATATAAAGATTTTTCAGTGTTGCTATGTATATTTTAACATGGAAAAGTAGTAATTGTGACATAACTATAATAGTTAGAAAAATGGTATCGCAGACTTTTTTGTAGATATTGATGTCCTCTTTAAAACTGCAGTACATCACTTTATCAATCATTTCCTCAGCTTACGCGATATAAAGATTTTTCGGTGTTACAATTGTATATTTTAACATGGAAAAGTAGTTATTGTGACATAACTATAATAGTTAGACACATGGTGTCGTGGACTTTTTTGTAGATATGAATGTCTTCTATAAACCTTTAGTACATCACTTTGCTCTATTGTCAATAGTTTCCGCAGCGTACGCGATATAAGAATTTTTTATGGAATTTTTTAACCCCTTGGGTTACATTATCCAAGTTTTCATACGGATCCCTAACTTTTTTAAAAATATTCTATAGCCTATGTTCAGGGATAATGTAAGATTCTAATGGTGAAAGAACTTTTCAAATCGGTCCAGTCGTTTTGGAGCCTATTTAATTCAAACAAACAAAAAAAAAATTCCTCTTTATTATATTAGAATAAAAAATGACAGAACACCCTGAACAAAAATCTGCAGATCTTACAAACATTTGTCCCGAAGCGGGAATCGAACCTCCTGCGTCGTATGCAGATCTTGCTTCGCCAATCGCACCACTGCACTGAGGTCGTATTATACTCATCATACCCGTCAGCGAATTTTGTTGCGACATTCGATTTCATTTGATATGTCCCTGGTTCTAATGGTAATATTTTTTTCTTTCTGATCCAGATCACAAAAGAGACTGATGTAACAAAAGCTTTAGAAATAGCTAAGGATAAGTTTGGTCGGCTAGACACACTGGTCAACTGTGCAGGCCAGTCAACAACGCATCAAACTTACAACTTCAATAAGGACAGATCATGCAACATGGATCATTTTAGCAATATCATCAATGTAAGTATTCATTCAGTTCTAAGAGGACTTGTGCCTTTAAAAGATCCTCAGCATTGTATTTTTAGGGTTCCGTACCCAAAGGGTAAATACGGGACTAAGACTATTACTAAGACTCCGTTGTCCGTCTGTCCGTCTGTCAACACGCTGGCTGTATCTCAAGAATCGTAATAGTTAGACAGTTGAAATTTTCACAGATGATGTATTTCTGTTGCCGCTATAACAACAAATACCTAAAAAACAGAATATAATAAATATTTAAGGGGGCTCCCATACAACAAACGTGATATTTTTGTTCGTTGTTGCTCGATATTGATAACAGCAAGGCAGACGCTTGAAAGATTCACTGATTATGTAGTGATGATAATCAATCACTTAAGAATGAAAAGGTAAATTAAAATAAAACAAATGATTAATGGGGGCTTCCATACAACAAACGTGTTTTTTTTTGCCGTTTTTATAGATAATGGTACGGAACCCTTTGTGAGCGAGTCTGACTCGCACTTGGCCGGTTTTATTTACATTGATTGAATCTCAACCAATTTGATGTCATGGCACCAAAATACTAATACAAATATTTTTCATAGGTCCACGGACTTTTTTATTAATATTAATATTCATAAAAATTTATATTTTTAAGTGCAGCTCTTAGCTCTTACTAACAGCTTAAAAAATATAATTTTGTTACTTTTTATAGTAGGTACAGAGACAATTTCACATTTCAGGTCAACACAATAGGCACATTCAACGCAATCCGGCTAGCAGTAGGCGTGATAGGCAAGAATGAACCTAATTCTGATGGTCAGAGGGGAGTTATTGTTAACACCTCATCCACAATAGCATTTGAAGGGGATATAGGGCAGGCTGCATACGCTGCATCGACTGCTGCGATTGCTGGAATGACGCTGCCGATTGCACGGGATCTAGCATCACGGGGAATCAGAGTGGTGACTGTTGCTCCAGGTTGGTAGTATAATCTGCAGAATTTTTCTTCATCAACAAGGGCTTTTAACCTTTTCAATGCAAAGTGGTAACATTTATTCATTAACATTATGAGTGCCCAAGTGTGCCCATGACATTTTTTTTACTACTGATTCTCTCTGATATTCTGGCAATTAATGCATTAACCACTTTTATTGACTATAAATCACTGAAATGGGATGTGGTATTGACAGATGCTGGATATTTGATACAGCTTTATCATTACATTCTTTACAAAACCCATGCTCTTTTTATATTGGCTCGATAATGCTTCCATAAGACCTATCCTCAAACAAATCCTTGGATATTGGATTCAAGCAAATGGTTTATTACTTTCTTTCTAAGGCCCAACAATGGGAACTGTTGGGCATAAATGCTAATTAAAGTATATCCTAATTAAAGAAAAGTATTATTTAATGCATAAAAATATGTGTGTTTAATTAAATACACTAAAATTTAGGTAATTGTGTCCCAAAAAAAATTCGGCTTCGACGGGACTTCAACCCCCAACCCTCCCTCAGTACAGGATTAACGAGTAACGTCTGCCAATAGGCTACTTGACTGCTACTGGGAATTAATTCTAACATATTGTCTGATAAAAATAATGCAAAGTGTAATTAATCGGCCAGTCGTATTAGATATGAAAACTAATTTTAAAGTTTGAAAAAAATAATGGCGCGCCAAAACGATATAATCTCTGACATGGCTACTATGTTCTAAGCTATGACGTCACCCCGCCACACCACACGATGATAGATGTGTGACGTCACTTGCGATCCAACCAAACACCTATGTGTTGATCATGATCGCGTGACCGAAAACGCTATCGTTTTCGGTCACGTGATCATGTATCAAAAACAGTGTGATTTTAATCCCATTTTTTTTACATTAAAAAGGCATATTTTCTCTATAAATCACCTGATTACGCTTTGTTACGTTGTCACTGACTAGGATGAAAACAATTTGGACTTTATTTTTAATGTAGTCAAATAGCCTATTGCGCCTCGAGGTCAAGTGACGTAGGAGTATTTATTTTTTCAGGTATATTTGACACGCCCCTCATCAAATACCTTCCTGACAAGATGAAGCAGTTCCTAGAACGAATGACGCCTTTCCCTTCCCGCCTAGGCAAGCCTGAAGAATTTGCACACCTAGTCACAAGTATAATAGAGAACCCAATGTTAAATGGTGAAGTTATAAGATTGGATGGGGCGCAACGATGGTTCCCGCTTTAAAAGTACCAGTTATTTCAATTCTATGAATTCGTTAGCTATAATTATTAACTTGTTTTGGTCTTTTAAGCTGGTTTTTGCTTGAGATGACCGAGGTTAAATAGGAGAAAAATTCTGAACGAGTGGCTATTAGGAAAATGCATTTATATGTATTTTGTACGATATTAAAGCAACTCAAACTTTGATATGCTGAATTGCAAAATTAAAATTTTGTTTTATAACAATAAGCAGAGAATATAGCGAAGTACGCCTGTCGGTAAGTAAGTGTTCTATGGCTACCTTATACATTCTGTAGTTAAGAAATTGGAGACTGTTCTGTTGTTAAATTGTAGATATTTTAGTATACATTTGTTTTATTTTTAAAGACCTTTTTAACGCGTGCGCCCAAAACTGTAAATTATTAGGATAGTGGGTGATCCTACCCACTATCCTAATAATTTCCAGTTTTGAGAACATACAGTAGAAAATAAACTCAAATCTTCGAATTTCGGTCTTATCCATTTATATACAAGGCTAGTAAAAATTATAGCGTTCTTTCGATTTCATGATCTTCGGTATAGCGTTCATTTGAGATTGCGATCGTTCGGTCTACAGTTTTTCGAAGTTGTGTACTTTCGGTATTCCGTTTTGCGGCCTGATGTACTTTCGGTATTTCGAGTTCCGGCATTCCGTAGGACAGTGTATATATACCTACCTTACCTACCTTTAACATAAGTGAACCTACATAAGTGTAGTAAGTAAGACTACAGTATGTAATTTCAGCCGTAAATCATGACGTTTATTGCTTGATGTCAAACGAGAGGATGCTGGCGCTGCGGGTTGCCACCGAATGTGGTTTGAACAAAGGTAAAAAACAAAGGAAACTGCCCGGTAGATTGTTGTTTGTGGTTGAGGAAAAGGTAGAAAGGTACCTACTACAGCTAAAATAAACTCAATGACATATTAATTTGGGCGTTTGGAATTTAATGTAGGTACTTACCTATGTGTAGCAGATAAAAAAGAAATTGAAGATCTAGTGTCCGAGGCTCATAAGAGAAACAAATTATTATGTAGTCCGAATGGGGAAGGATCGAGCAGCCAGTAGAGCGTACGTGGGCCGCCCAAGTGGCCGGAGGCCTATTGGTCGTCCGAGGTACCTGGATACTGGAGCATCGAGCGTGCTCTCACTGGAGCGACGAAATTGACAGACGTGCATGAACTTCGTGCCGTCGACTGGACTGAAACGGTAACGAACCGGGACAGCTGGCGATCTCTGGTATCCGAGGACAAGATCCATTAAGGTTCACTGCGCCCCTCCAGTAAGTAAATAAGTAGGTACCTATACCCCGATTAAAAAACCTGGATATTTTTGTATACCTGCAAAGTGGTAACAAAACCCCAAGGAATATTGGTAGAATATATTTATCGCCATTGGTAGGTATCACCGAAGCTCTATACAGTTTTTCGTTTTGAAAGCTTTCATTCATCATTTAATTAATCTCTCGTTCGTTTTCGCTGGTTTTCGCAATAAAATTTTAACATTTAAGTGACGTCAACATTGGAGGTCAAACGAGATAACGGGGTCTAAGTAAGCGTCGAAACTATGTTCCCAATAAATAATCTGTATCTGAAAATTCCAATGCAAGTACATTGGAATTTTCAGATGTGGGGCATCATTGCAAAGTCCTTTGTTTGTACTTTTCATAACTGTTTTTCAAGTTCAGTTCAATAATGTTTACCTAGACCTTACTTATCTATTCTCATAAAGGTTAAAAACTAAAAACCGACTAGTTATGTACCTACGTAAAAACGTTTTTTAAAAGTGTACACCGATTGTCATTATAATTTTTAGTACTTAGTACTTAGCTCAGACTAAGATTTCTTACTTAGTCTGAGGTACTTAGGTAGGTAGTTGGAGGCAAGTGCCATTGCACCCGTCATCCCTACCAAAGTACGATTTAAATCATTGCCTACCTAGGGTACAATACAAGTATAAGAAAGGCCTCCGCGCACCTAAATATCATAATTATTCAACTTATTTTGAAATCCCGGCTAAACAATCGGCCCAGGCTTTTATGAAACCATTTTGAAACTGCCTTCTATAAATGGGCTGAATCAACGATACGGCGCGGCGGAGACGTCGAGAATTATGAGAATATTTTTTAACAGGTAAAATTTATAACTTTATTTGTAGGTATGTACCTATTAAGTATACATACCTCTCAATAAAGTATGTATTAAGTAAACATACCTACTAATAAAGTTACAAATATAACCTACCTCACCTTCCCCTTCAGCGCAGGGTTGCTCTTTTTCCAACTAAGCTACGTGACGCACGGGGTGCGGGTTCGAATCCCGTCGAGATCGTAAATTTTTGGGATTTATTAATTTCTTAGAAATTACCCAGAGTACTATAATAAATAAAAACCTTAGAATTACCTACCTCTTTAAAAATATTCTCATAAGCATGCATTTCAGTCACGCAAGGTGCCAATTCGATACAATCAATCCAGCCCTTCATACATTTCATACATGACTTCGATTCTGCTTCACAGTTTATTAACCCGAATTTGTCATGTCCAATACAGGTATCGAAGTACCTTGTCGAAGTAAATGTCTGGGAATCCGTTACGTTACTGGCCGAGTGTTTTATTATGACAAGGTCGTAAAGAATTTAGAGCTCAATCACTCACTTTCGTCCGTATATTAAAAATAAGTCCTACATTTTTTGACTTTTTATTTAGTTTTGGCTCAGACTACTTAGTCTGAGAGTTTTGGAGAATAAATAGGTAGAGGACGCTATACCTACCAGGATGACCTACCTACGTCATCCTGGTAGGTATCATTCAACACCGAAATCAAGTGCTTAAGTATCACTTAAATTTTTTTAGGATTGACTATCGCAAAATATTTTGCACTGGATTTAGCCTTATGCAAAGCTCAGAATAAGTCTTAGTCTGAGATGCAAAGTAACGCCTGAGTCATTGATGATAATCAAAAACCAAAGAAATTTTCCTAAGAATTTTTGAATTTGATTTTGTTTATTAGTAAGATACATAATGTCTATGTCCAGCAGTGGACTGATATAGGTTGATGATGACGATGATGATGAAGATACATAATGTAAACCAATAACCACTAAGTTTTATTCATTTATTTTTTATTTTATTGGGCTTCTCATTTGAATGCAATGAACGATACGATTTAAAGTAATTGATAATGCAAAGCTGCATCTTTAAATCGTCCATCCGAGTAAACCCAGAGCCTAAAGCTAGTTCGTAAATAAGGAAGTGTTCACACGTTTATCCGTTGCACAGGATTGCGGTCATCTGTCACGGTGAGCGCTGCTTTAGCAACATTGTTGCTTTGTCCAGATTGCAACACACTTGCCGCATTGTGAGCAAGAGCACTTTACTAACTATAAGATAATTATTAGATACCTAACTACCTACTTAAGGATTTAGGTAGGTAGGTCATCTAAGTACCTACAGGAAAAGAAAGCATCGCTTAAAAATCTAGGAATTTGCGAACGGAAAATGGATTTTATTAGGTTGGTAGATCCATTAATATGCTCTACTTTGTGATAAAGTAGAGCTGATTTCTCCTTTACAATTAGGAAGAAACCAAATCACAAGAACAAACCTGCCATTTTGTGAGGCAAGGTTACGGGAACCTATTTTCTGAACTATTTAATATTTTAATCATTATGAGCTCATATTATCCCAGTTCTGGGTAGGTAATCAGAAATACAGAAAACCTACGTAATAAAAATTAATATTTGCTTTTATTAGCCCTAATCCTCTCCCCCTATTATGAAAAGTTAATTAGGTAGCTTTTACCACCTAATTATGAGACTTATTTGAGAAATATTTAAAAGACGCATTACAAGGTAAAACAAACTTCTGCAGCAGCGTTATTAGCTCTTGAAAATCTTAAAATTCCCGAGAACAATGTCCTGTCGGCTGCCACCCAGAACCAACTAAATGTTATAAAAATATTTGGTGGGTATGTAACACGCTGCGTTTTGTACCATAAATAATTCTTGTTTTTAGTAATCTGTTATGAGTTATCAGTTTGGATTCTTATCTGTATCTTCATCGATGCGTCGAAGGACATGTCAAAATTGTGTTTTAAAAACACAAATTCCTCACCCGAACCCTAAATATTTTAAACAACTCTATGACTAATGAATTAGGGTTCCATTTGGAACTGTTGAGGAAGGAATAAGTCAAGCGCAACACGACATGGACACTTGAAGCAAAATGTAGTTCACATGACAATAATCGTAAGTACCTACAATTCCTTTGGATGTACATAGGTAGGTACTTCTATGTTTTTAAGAGGTTTAATATTGTTGTAACAATGTTGTAACGCTAGAACGACTTTAAATTCCTTAGTATTTGCACAATTTTTAGCAACAAATACTTATCTCTTGGCCATAACAATTTACGTGACCACTTCAGGATGATTCTCCAATTGACCATGGCAAAAAAAAACGACTCAGTCCACAATTGACGGAGAAATCGGCGATTCTAGCTAAAAATACAAACAGCCGAACATAGAACCTCCTCTTTTATTTTTCGTTTCGTCGGTTAAAAGGATGACATCATTTTTAGTGCTGTCAAATTAGTTTTGTTTAGTTTTGTACCATTTGAACTTACACCAACGTAAGAAACAGGTAGTTTAAATTCACGGGGCGGAATGTCCATTCTATACATCTTTACTTTTCTTTGCCATGTAAGAGTGATAGTCCTTAGCCTTCAGAAATAAGGTTGAATTTCGATCAAAGATAGCGTTGAATGAACACGTCGCTTCCCAACCGTGGCCATCAATCATACGTGACATGAGATTATGTTATTTAGTCCTTCGTGAGTTTGTTTGGTTGGATGTATCGTATTGCTGTTTTAACTTTGTAAATATCGGCTCTACTTAAGATACTACTCTACTTAAGACCTACTCGGTTGAAGAGTCTTCCGCTCTTCAACCGAAGCGAGGTCTCTTAAGTAACTCATAGCAGTTACAGCAAAACTATGAATGTCAAAAATAATGAAATATTTAGTTACTTAAAAAATTCATTTTTTTTCTGGTCTGTCTGTCTATTTATCTGTTACATGTGTCTTTGTAACCGTTATATTTAGCGATTCTCAATTTACAAAGGACATTAGAGGTAGGTACTAAGAAATAAAAAAAAAATTACACTTCTATTGCCTATAACGCACATTGGTGCGGGCGAGTTGAAGACAGTGTCTTAAACTCGCCCACGCCAAAGGTAGGGCTCCTTTGGCGTACCTCTTCGAGGTGTATTTACTTACTACGTAGTAATGTAGTAATAACGTAGTAATGCGTAAAAACATGTTTTTCAAATTCAAATTTATTTATTCATTTAGATAACACGGATCCATAGAATTTGACAAAAACACACAGAATTAATAAAATAATAAGGGAACATACACACACAAAATTAATTTAAAAAAATAAGGTAATTACAAACACAATTAATTTATGTAATATAATTTATTATATTTTGTTTTTTAATAATTTATGTTTTATTTAATCACCTACTTTAATAGTACGGAACCCTTAGCGTGTGAGACCGTCTCGCCTTTAGCCGGTGTATTTCCCAATGAAGACTCAAGCTAGCCTGTTAGTGCAAAATTATTGCAGTCTGCCAATGCTGCCAACAAATCCAGCAATGTGTGCAAAGCAATTATAAACGCCCGCCCATAAGCAGCAGAAAACGTGACGCCGCTAAAGCATGGCCGCCACACACGGAGCTTCTTAGAGGCCCATTTGTTTCTCTAATTGTAATTGTATTAACAATTAGCTCTTATTAGAGTAGTTGGAGCAGGCTGTAGTTAGTAGTAAAAAAAAGTTACCTACCTATAGTTTTATGACGTGGTAGTCACTTCATGTCATAAATAAATAAATCCAAACAAAAACATACATGTTAAAAGTATGCTAAGTCTCGTTTCGTATTAGGTACTTCCGCCGTAAAAAGTGTTGAGATCACGAGAAGAGCCAAGTCACCCATTTTATTACCTTCGACCTTCGATATTTTTATCGAAGCCTTCGACTATGAGGTTGGCAAATTATACCTACTAACACCTAGCAGTCGATAACTTTCGAGTAAGGTAGTTTAGCAATAGATTTAGACATTTAGAAACCCTTATGGTCTCTCGTTCTGTCCGTCCGCAGTATTTCATGAATATCTCAGTAACTACTGCAGCTATTAACTTGAAATTTGAAATATTAATACATTTTGTGCACCATTACTGATTTCCAGAAAAAAAAAGAAATACAAAAAATGAAAATTTTCAGATAAAGGAACTAACATCCATCCATCTAAACTTTCACGTTTATAATATTAGTGAGATTATGCCGATTATCAGGGGGAGGCCTGCGTCCAGCAGTGAACCATTATAGGTTGTTTGACGATGGAGATAGGTACTTACAATTTAAGCTCACACCCTAGGTGCTGTAAGAAATTTAAGGTAATTTTCTATACTAAGAAATGAAATAAGTTCCCAAAAATTATAGGTTTCGGCGGGACTCGAACCCGCGCCCCATACGGGTGTGCTCTAACCAACTCAGCCACGAAACCCTTAGTCGGTTCAACCGAAAATCTTTGGGATCTCTTACGGACTATACTTATATATATTTCTTTACTAAGTTAACGCCCATTTGCTTCGTAGTAAAATTACTTTGTTGCCGCCATTCCTAGCATAACCTAACTCAATAGCTGTAGCTCGTTGTAAGTTTACGGGCTCCTATTAAATAAGTATAGATATACTGGGGCAGGTATATATTACAATTTACAACGTAATTATGGTAAGCAGGGGCTGAGTAAACCTGAACAATGCGGATCAGCCGAGCCTAGTGCTCAGTAGGTCACTGAGTGGCACTGAGCTTGGAGCCAGGCATAGTGCAAGCACTATACACACGGGTGATTCAAACAGGCGTCCAGAGTTTATGATCATCATTTATTGACGACCTCTGTTGCGCGGTGGGCGAAGGTCAGCCTGCGACGCAGAAGGTTGCGGGTTCGATTCCCGCCTCGGGACCAATGTGTGAACGATCTGCAGGCATTTGTTCAGAGTGTTCTGGTCGTTTTCTATGTATAGTAAAAATATCTATCGATATCGTACTATATTATGTATATCAGTTATCTAGTACCCATAACACAAGCTCTGCTTAGCTTGGGGCTAGATAATTCGGTGTGAAATGTCCAGAATTATTTATTTATTTATCAGTCATCACATCAGTTGCCATGAACAAGACAATTGGTCAGTATTTCAATTATATAAGCTTATTTTATGTTCATCATGCAAAACACTAAAAATATTAGGAGCCTCGGATTTCATTTGCTTCATTGCGAATACCTTTAGCTCGTCACGAAGTTGATATAACCTGGCTAGAACTTTGCCTCTTGAAAGCCATCGGATTTCGGTATGCAAGAGGAGCGATTCGTATTGACTTCCCATTTCTTCGCATACTTTTTTGAATAATGTTGACTGGAGGGGACGACATTTCATGTGCTTGACGATCTTAACAGCTTCATCAAGAACTTTCTTTAAATTAGTTGGCATTTTTTATACTACAAGGGCATAACGATGCAAAATACAGTGACTGCTTTTGCATCCCAGTGCGATAGTTTTATTTTTAATACCGTGCCCTTTATCTTCCCTTACTATTGCTGCAGCCCCGTCGCGTCGGCACATAACGGCGGAACCCTGATGAGTATTCTACGGAACCCCTAGGTTCCGCGGAACCCACTTTGGGAATCCCTGATCTATAGTTTAGCCCACAGCGATAACTTAATGAATGCATATCTTAACAATGTCTGTCTTGTTACCGAGTTTACTTAGGCCTCGCTAATTAGAACTACGGTCGTACAGACGGGGTCTAAGCAAACATACTACATGTATATTCATGGAATTTGACACTGGTATGTTTGAGTGTGACGACGTGGTTAAAATTCATGATTTTATGGTCCAATCGTCATATTTGAAGCGCGAGTCTTTGATTTTATCCGAATGGTTACAAATACAGCATTACTAATATGAAAGAATGATTACTCAAAACGAAATAATGTCTTATCGTAGGTTTCATCTACACTAAATTATAAAGAGGAAAGATTTGTATTTTTGTATGTAACTTAACAACTACTGGACCGATTTCAAAAATTCTTTTGCCGTTAGAAAGCTACGTTATCATATCACTGAGTAACATAGGCTACAGAATAAAAACTAACTTCAAATTCCTTAGTTTGATAAACGATTGGAAAATATACAAATAAAAAGTCAGACTTGCGCACCGAGGGTTCCGAATAAGACCTCGTTTCTTGCGAAATATCATGATACTAAGTCAACAGAAAGTGGTGGTGAATATGGTATATAATATCCCTTGGAAATTTCAAACAATTAGGGCGTTTTTGCCCAAATTGTATTGTGTGGCTGTAACTTTGATTTATATCACGTCTTCAAAACAAACTTGAGTATTTAATAATTATATATATTTATATATAATTATAAGGGTTCCTTTTTTCCATTTGAGGTACGGAACCCTAAAAAAGAGTTCAGCGCGCAGATGAAAAAGAATTGGCCATCATCTGTCTAATGAAATGATAACTAGCCGAGTGGGTACCCACTAAGAGCAGCTTCTGTTACCGTTCCCCAAGCCCAACATCAAACTGAAGAAAACCAAAGAAACTCGCCATAAATTCATCAAATAGACAGCTCCGTAAAGCAAATACAGGGTGTTCAGTTCTGAGAGTTTAAAGATACATAATGATGTCCATTTAGCCGAATTTCGACCGGCGGTCAGTCTCAATGGAGACTAGCCATGTGAGCAGGACTCTTTGTAGTGCACAAGTGTGTGCGCAAAATCATTCCTAAGTAAATCTTTGCTAAGTAGATCTTAATATAAATAAAATTATAATAAAATGCAGTTTTTGGCTAAAAGTAATTTAAATCTCACTAATATTATAAATGTGAAAGTTTGGGTTTATGGATTCTTGTTGGTGGATGTTTGTTACTCAATCACGCAAGAACGGATGAACAGATCTGGATTAAATTTGGCACAGAGATAGGTTATAGTCTTTAATAGTATACTTTTTATTCCGGTAAAATGTATGGTTCCCGTGGGTTAGATTTGTTTTAACTGATAATAATAATGACATTATAAAGAGGAAAGATTTCTTTGTTTGTTTGTAATAAATAGGCTCCGAAACTACTGGACCGATTTAAAAAATTCTTTCACTATTAGAAAGCTTACTTTTCGGGGAGTATATAATCTATATTTTATACCAGCATCCCATGAGAATGGGAACTACGCGGGTGAAACCGTGAGGTGCTGCTTGTACGATATAATTAGTCCCCCACACAATGAAATAAAACGAAGTTTGATCCTTTTGCAGTGAAGCACCCTGTATGGTCTATGTGTTTCTATGAGCGACTGTCTATTTGAGACAGGTCGTCTCGTAAATATTGGGAATCCCGTAATTCGCTCACAAAATGGGACCACGTCTAACGTAATTTACTGTAGTTTCAACGGGGTAGTAAACAATACTGCAGGTATGTGTTTAGAGAATATTTTCGTATGACGAAGGTACAGCTTTTGTTGCAACGCTGAGGTAACTGTGATTTTGAGTGGAGATCGCGACTCGGCAAACGTAGTATAGGACGTCCTCGGACCTAGGCAGGGTCGTCCTTTAGGGACTACAATTTTTTAGCTCTATGGTCCTACACCACGTTTGCCGAGTCGCGTGGACGTTGACAATCTGTGAAAGACTGCATGCAGATTCTAGATGCGGCAAGGTAAAGACAGGGTGCCATGGCGGCGCTCATCAGAAGAGGCCTAATGTGCAGCTGAAGACTAATTGTGGTCTAGTGATCATGAGCTTTCGTTGCACACGGTTTTCTAGTTATTAAACCTTCCCAGAATACAACCTTTTTTTTGCCAAATCGTAAAAAAATGCTAATTAGTGAGCGTTCTATTTTTAGATAAAATCTAAATCAAAAATTCTTTATTTCTATAAATACAAAAATGTACACTTAGAAAAGGTCAAATTCTTAAAATAAAACACTGACACGGAAATAAAGTGGTACTTTTGATTTCTCTCGCTTCGGTATGTAGACTAAAGTAAAGAAGCGACTAAGAAACCTTTAGCCTGTTAGTTGTCATTTTTCGAGTTGGAGAAAAACCCGTCCCAAGCTTTTTTATCTTCTAAATAATCTGATATTTTGTAGTAAGCCTTTTTGCACAGAAAGGTATTTTTGAAACAAGAACGAACGATATGAATTCGAAATTAGAACGAGCACTTACTTTGATGATACCAAGTATAGTTATTCTGTGCTAGTATAGTCTAATTCTAATTCTAAGTGGAGGAACCGGCATCTGCACTGACATCTCGTATGGAAGTGTATTGTCCATTGTCCCCCTGCCTATAATCGTATACGATTATAGATTATAATCAGGCCCTAACCAGCCCAGCTCCTTGAAGTACCGGAGCAGGACTCTTGGTGATTGACAGTACCTATACTTAGTCTATTCTCAAAAAACAACCTAGCCAGAATATGCTATTTGACTACATTAAAAACAAGTTCCAAATTGTTTTCATCCTAGTCAGTGACATGACAACGTAACAAAGCGTAATCAGGTGATTTTTATTAAAAATATGCCTTTTTTAGGTAAAAAAACGGGATTAAAATTACACATTTTTTGATATACGATCACGTGACCGAAAACGTTATGTGTCTGGTTGGATCGCAAGTGACGTCACACTTTTACAGATTACAGTGTCAATGAGTTCTTCTTGTTAGGTGTGGTATGGCGGGGTGACGTCATCGCTAGGAAGACGGGAGCCATGACAGAGATTATCGTTTTGGCGCGGCATTATTTTATTCAGGCTTTAAAATTAGTTTTTTATAACTAATACGATTGGCCTTGAAGAAATATTAATTACCCTTTGCATTATTTTTATATAATCAATACGTTAGAATTATTTCCCAGTAGTGTAGTCCCAGTAATACTTCAGAAACCATTGGAGATAGGTAGATTTATAGTTTTTTCTGAGTCGTCATAAAATCACTTTACTCATCTTTCGCTTTCGGCTTGACGTTAGGTTTCGGGACACCCTGTAGATAGGTACTCAATGTAAATTATCTTTTCCCACGGACAAAATATCCGTCAGCACATAACTAACAATAATTAACACAAGTTACCAATGTTTATCATAATTATCGTTACTTTTTAATTCACGCTCCATATAAAAGACATCAACGCGCTCGCATAGTTATTTTAATTTATTATAATTCTCTGATTCTATGTTTATTCATGTTCTGATTATGTAATTAAATGCATTTTTATGTGTTAGTTATATTTTGTAATCGGATATTACGAAATAATGCTTTGAAAGTGAGAACATCAGATAAAAGATGCCTCGTTGGTTTCGAACCTCTCAGAGAAATCTACATTATATCTACGCTAATATTATAAAGATGAAAGATTTGTATTTTTGTAACGAAACTTAAAAACTACTGGACCGATTTCAAAAAGTCTTTCATCATTAGAAAGCTTACTTTTCAGGGAGTGACATAGGTTAGTACGTTTTATTCCAGAATTCTTACGGGAACGGGAACTACGCGGGTAAAACCGCAAGGCGCTGCTAGTCTATAATAATTTATTATTTACTAGCTTCGCACGTGCTTTTTCGGGATAAAAAGTGCCCTATGTTTGTCGCCGAGATACCATTTACCTCTGCCAAATTTCATTGAGAACTGTTCAGCCGTTTAGGCGTTAAAAGGTAACAGACAGATAAACAGACAGACAGACGGTAACTCCGTCTGTCTGTCTGTCTTTTTTTCGTGTGTGTTTTTTTCTTTCGAATTTATAATCGACAATCTACATTCTACGGGTTAAATTGTCTAAGGTACTTTTAGAGATTTCATTAAATATACTTATTTCGAAAAACTTTTACAAAAACGATTTTTATCGTCTAGGACCAAAGTTCTTGGGATGTCCTTGGGAAATCTAATAACCTGAAATCGACGGGGCTACGTTGTTTCTTTTAGGTTTAGGAGTGCCTTGGAGTGCTCATCATCCGCAACCGGATTCTACCCACTGCTGGGTATAGTCCTCCAGAAGTTTGTGCCAACCACCACAGTCCTGTGCTAAACGCCTCCATTGACGCCCCTCGATGCGTACTATAGATTATACCTACTTACCACTGTGGCGCGGTGGGCGATGGTCTGCCTGCGACGCAGGAGGTTGCGGGTTCGATTCCCACCTCGGGAAAAATGTGTGTACGATCTGCAGACATTTGTTCAGGGTGTTCTGGTCGTTTTATATGTATAATAAAAAATATCTATTCATGTAATGTATTGTATTATGTATATCAGTTATCTAGTACCCATAACACAAGCTCTGCTTAGCATGGGGCTAGATAATGCTGTGTGAATTGTCCAGCATTATTTATTTATTTATTTAAAAACAAAATAATTGATTCAATTTTGAACTCTTCTAGTGATCATGATACTTACTTACCTGCCTAGGCCTGGTTCTAGAAAACAAAATATTTTTTGTAAACAAAGACATTTATGTACCAAGGTATACCCTTGAAAACTTTATGAAAACAGATAACGTTAAGAGTAAACCAGAATTTACCACTAAAAATAAAAACTTTAGCAAATCAAAATTGCACACGTGCAGAGAACAAGTGCAAATTCGAGTTCTAAATTGTTTCGAACTTTTACTGTTAGGTCTGATGATGCCAGTACTTATCGTGAAATATTTTCCACCAATAAGTTTTTATTTGTTTTGAAACTCCTTTGAAACTCATAATTATGTGATATGTATGAGTCATCAAAACCTTTGCTAGAAGTGACCAAATTCCTTATTCACAACAGTGTCCTCGAAATCTATGGGAAAGTTATTCTTGGAATGAACGATAAGGGAGCCCTTCCTCCGCTACCTCTCTTTCTATCCTGAAGGATTACGCGTGCGCGAAAGAGAAATCAGACCCGGAATGTCCCATGCCGTACCACTTTCTTAACGGATTACTCAAACTAATAACGACGTATCTATTGATTAATATCAAAAATATCATTAAATTATAAAACAAAAATTGGTCAATAAATACCTAACTAGGTACTAATTACAACAACAACAAAAAACAAGAAAAGTTAGAATAAACGCTGCAAATGAAATTACGTCCTCATCAAAGCCTCTACTTAAAACCTATGAAACGTGATATCGCCAACACCACCAAATAAAAAGACACCAATATGAAACCAAATAGAATGAACAATTCGACTTTCGAATCCTATCGGTTAGTACCACAGCGACTGTCAAACCAAACTCCTTGGTAGAGTACCGTAGTAAGCAGTACATCCACATTGATTCTGCAAAATCATAACACGCCTGGTAGAATAGCTGCTATCTCGTTCTAACGTATGAGAAAGTAAAAGTGGGAAGAGGAGGGGACATCGAAGCTCGAGTCTAGCGGGACATCGACCAGCAGCTTTCAGAAAAACCTCTTTTTAAAGTCCAAGCGTTGCAACTTGGAAAATAAGCTTTTCGTACTCATTGAATTGCCTGTGGGTGATATGTATTTATATCTACACGTTTCCGAGCGAGAGGTGTAAAATAATTTAGTTCTCCATTGTACTCTACCTACAATAGTGTATTTTACTCTATATGAGAAAAAATATTAAAATACATTAGTTAGGCAAAAAGCAGTCGGAAAATGTTCGTTTATAAATTTTAAAATTCAATTCAAAGTTTTCAGTTTTTTTTGTCATACGGCTGTGTAGGCAAACTAAAAAGTATCAATTGTCATCAGCAACATCAGCACATTTGTTCAGGTCTGACATCTAACTGACGTCATGGTCACAGAGCAATAGGCGTCCACTGCATCCAGCTTTTTCAGCAAGTTACGCGCGCAATTTGAAAATGTAAACTTTAATTTACATTGCAATTTTATGGCGATTTTAGGGCACTTACTTAGCTTTACAAAAAATTTTTTTGTTGTGCGTTATCATTGTAAGAATAGAATCAAATGGAGACACTTTTCAAAAATGGTTGCAATTCCCTATTGAAACGGCTTTTTTAACTTTGATTTTCCGACGTTTTTTCCATTTCCGTAAGAAAGAAGCTAAAGCTATCGATTTATCTAATAGCATCCGAAAGCCAATGTTTTCCAAACGGGTTCACTTGTTCTATCTAAGCATAAAAAATTCCCCACAAATTACTAACCTCAATAAAAAGCTCAGTAAAAATTCCGAGCTACAACGCTTTGACACTAACGTTACTTGCCCTGTGGACATTCGACAAAAACCATGCAGGCTGTGTATGTGTGCGTCACCCACACATACAAACCGCATACCGCGGCGCGGTGCGGCGCGGGCGCAGGCAACATTTTGCATCCACCATCAGTTTCCAACCAACATTTAGGGTCATCAAACGCATTATAGACGATCTGTTCCGACCCATTCTGTGACAAATATTCCATCAACCGACATTCCATTCTCAAAGTTAAGTATATACCAACTTCAGTGCAATAAGTGACGTGTTAAAGTGAAATGAGTGGTTGTGCTAAGTGGTCTAAGTTATTTTTAAGTTAGTGGTTATGGGAGTAAGGTGAAAGATGTTAAAAAACATCTTTTACGTGAAATCTGTGAGGAAAAAGACATAACTGGTGAGTACCTACCTAGGTATGTAAGCTAAGTTTACTTGGGAAACTAGTTTTTTTAGGGTTCAGTGCGGAAACGAAGGCGTTCTTTCGATCTCATTGTTCAGGTCATGGCACCTAGATAGATGTCTGTGTGAAATTCATAGTATTTTATTTCTTGTTTATAATCAAGTTTTAGAGTTGCCATAGGAAATAAATGGCAACAAAATTCACTTGGATTTCAGATCTTCTTATTTTAATGTGTGCTACTCCACTTTGGACCACCTACATAAAAACCCTACAAAAACAATGTACACTAATATTATATACAGGAAAAAATTGTGTTTTTGTATGTAACGAACAAACTTAAAAACTACTGGACCGATTTCAAAAATTCTTTTGCTGTGAGAAAGCTACATTATCACTGACTCAGTGATAATGTAGCTCAGTGACACTGAGTAACAACTTAACAAGGCAATGAAATATAGTTTTTTAGTTTTTAGGGTTCCGTACCCGAAGGGTAAAAACGGAACCCTATTACTAAAACTTCGCCGTCCGTCTGTCCGTCTGTCACCAGGCTGTAGCTCATGAACCGTGATAGTTAGACAGTTGAAATTTTTACAGATGATGTATTTCTATTGCCGCTATAACAACAAATACTAAAAAAACAGAATAAAATAAATATTTCAGGGGGCTCCCATACAACCAACGTGATTTTTTGTCGTTTTTATAGATAACGGTACGGAACCCTTCGTACGCGAGTCCGACTCGCACTTGGCCGGTTTTATTTGTTTTGTGACGTGTCCAAGACTCCTGTAAGGTCTAAAGGAAATAAAGCACTTTGAGTTTTAAGTAATGTACCTATATTCCTACTTATATGTAAGTAAGTAAAGTAAATTTTATATTAATAATGAAACTGTGATTTCCAAATCGCTTTGGACTAGATACTCTTCTCCATTACCATAGGTAGATAATAAAGGTTCTAAGTATTATAAATGAGTAAGAAAGTAATTCAGACTTTTACTCTTTGATGATGATGATTGTTTGTTAATTGCAATATTTTGAACGGCTTAAATGAAATTTGCCATCCCTTGTCCGGGACAGAACATGGGTCTAAATAATAACTCAAAGATTATCGATTTCGACGGAATTTTCTGAATATTGTACGAGTATCTAATTTCTTAGAGATTACCTCGACGGCTTACGCACAATAAAAAAAACCTTAGGACATAGCCTACTTTTTTTACCTCGAAAAACGCGTGCGAAACTAAAGGCAGAAGCTAGTGTTTTATATATTTTTATCGATATATCTATACACCCGTGTTATATAAAATGCCTGCTCTAGAATTTCTGCTATGGCAAAGCTTGTGAACAACTTTTACTTTATTACATAAATAAAACAGAACGAGCATAATAATAAACAAGGCAGACCATTTCCTAAGTTTTATATAGAGAGTTTACTCTATGGTACCTACCTATATAACTAGACCACCGATTCGCATGTATTTTGGGAGCATGTGGGAAAATGTAGATTTTTAGCCTAAAATCTCTATGGTTTTCCTAAATTCTCCAAAAATACCTGTGAATTGAAGTTAGTTTTTTCAAAAACTTGTAGAATAAAACCTCCCAAATGCGAGCCAACTTGCACACGGAAGGTTCTTTATCATTGTACATAACTATTTCGCAAAAGGAACCCTAAAAAACTGATTTTGAGCAAAAATCGAACATGGCGCGCGCGGTCCATTATAGGAGTGACCGAGCTCAACGACGTTGCTTAACTTCGGTTATCGGTACAACGGTTAACTCAACTATGTATGGACATTGGACCCCTTAATAAATCTATTTTATTTGTCAATTAATAAATTTATTTTATTTGTTATTCAAATGTCTACCTTTTTACGGTTCAAGCGATCCAGCCTCGAAAAAGTAACGCAAAAATAGCAAGAAAACAATATTTTTGTCTGGGAGCCCTTTAATTTGAATAATATTTTTTTATTGTTGAATCCGGATGTCAAAAATTTGACCGTCTACCTTTCACGGTTCTGGTGACAGCGGATGCTTAGTAATAGGGTCCCGTTTTTACCCTTTGGGTACGGAAGTCTGAAATGATGTTTACGATTTGCGGCAAATCACTTTTCCTTTACTCCATTTTATTCCAAAAAGAACGCAGAAACCCACAATAACATTTGACCTCGCGCCAACATGGACCGAACCACCATAAACATAAATTCAAACTGAGCTTTGCAATATTCACAATAGGTTATTAATTATACGTAGCATGAGAAGACGAAATCCTGAGTGTTTTCAGCAGTTACATATTGTTATTTTGAAACTATACCAGATTACGAAATGGTTTAATTACCTACTGTATAGGTACTATTCCCAAAACATCTGCAAATCATCAACCCTCTCCAGAAACGTATACCATAACTTCATTTAACGAAGAGTCGTTTTTAGGGTTCCGTACTCAAAGGGTAAAACGATTGCGTCCGCCGCGCGGCAGACTCCGCAGACGCTCTCGCTTTGCATTCGCTCTTGGTCGCGCAGGTGTGGGCGAAGCTTAAGCCCCGTACTTATGGTAGACATCGGTCTTCGGACTTTGGAGACTTCCAAAGGAAACATCGCGCGCCGTCATTTAATGCCGGGTACAGACCAAGCGAGCAAATGCGAATGCAAACTATTGGGATTTGACAATCGGTACGATCGTTCCATATTGCTTTGATGTAGCGACAGCCGCCGGAGAACGGCCGAAGATGAACGAAGGCCCTTGTTTGGATTCGCTTGCTTTCGCAATGACGTCCACACTAGTAGGTACTTTTGCGTTCGTTCATTAGCCTTCGCTCACTTTCGCTCGCTTGGTCTGTACCCGGCATAACATACCTAACCTACCCTTGAAAACTGTCAAACTGTCTTAAACTCTTTAACCCTAAACGCACCCTTGATACAGTGTTTCATTCTAGTTTCGGTTCAGAATTCAGCTGAATTATATGTTCAATTGTTACGCAGTCCTCAAATTCTAAATTACCAATGGAATCCAATCCACGCATTGTATGCAAAGCGAGCGTTATGGCCGTTATGGGAGCGAAATCCTAGAATTAGCTTGATAAATGTCTTTCTGGGAAGGTTCATTGTGGATTTCTAGGAATGTTTGGTCTACGTTCCTGGTTTCAAGGTTAACCAATTATGTGGTAACATTCAAGTTCCTAATCTACAAGCCATCTCCCAGAATTGGGGCCCTATGATTATTAATACGTCTAGATACAGCGTTGCAAAGCAATCATTAACAACAGGCCAACTTTCTCGTGTTATTTCGCGCGACAGCTAGGTTTTAAACTCGCGTTACACATTATTCTTTGGTATAATGATATCAGTTGTAAAGAAAATCCCATTAGAAATAGTGATTATTTACCATAGCGTCGAGAGTCCACAAAATTTGCTCAAAAAGTCGCTGATTGATTGATTTTGGCATTCTACCTTAGATGAAAGAAATTACAGATCAAAAATGTTAAAGTTGTTAAAACTAATGTTGAAACCATTCTACATACTCCGAGCGGCGCGGCGATACCATCATTGTCACAGTAATGCAATTGGTCAGTAGAATTGAGCCCCAGCACGTACCTATAGCATGGAACCTTGTCAAAGTAAATATTTTACGTAATATTTTAATCCCCGCGCGCGTTGTTAAAATAGAATAGAACTTTGTCAAAGTACTTTGGTTTCAGTTCGAAACGTGTTCGGTTCGGTTCTATCCCATTCTGGTCGCGCGTGGATTATAAGTGCGCGATAAGTTTAAACCTACTTGGTTACAGCGCATACTTTTGTGATAATCGTAAATTAGCAGTGACTGGGACCTATTAAAGGACTCCTACTTTCGAATGGCTACAAACCTATTTGTTAAAACATGGACTGACTAAATAGGTACAGTCAGCATTAAGAATTTCCTACATAGGCATGGGACTTGCCGTTTTACTTGACTTCAAAGTTCAAGGGGGAAAACTGGAATAAGAAAAAACGGTGAGGGGGAATTCTGGACTTTTTAAAAATGAAATTCTAGTTTTCCCACCCAAGGGGGATTTGTCAAAGGGGAAAACTGGAATAAGCCAGTCTGTCTCTGTTAGTTAGTTTGTTAGCATATTTTATTTTTACGCTTCTGAAAAAAGCTATTAGTTCTATAGGGTGTTATAATTTTCCAGAGCTAATCTCTAGAGAATAATAAATAACAATAATAATGCTGGACAATTCACACAGCCATTATCTAGCCCCAAGCTAAGCAGAGCTTGTGTTATGGATAATAGATAACGGATATTCATAATATAATACAATACATAGATAGATATATTTATACATCGAAAACGACCAGAACACCCGGAACAGATACCTCAAATCGTAGCGGCAAGCGGGAATTGAACCCGCAACCTACTACGTCGCAGGCGGACCTACGCCCACCGCGCCACACAGGTGTGTGTGTCCTGTGTCGCCAGAGAGATAGCTAGTTCATATCTATAAAGTTATCGAATGCTCTCTATATAACACTAATAATCCGCTCCGGCTTCGCACGGGTAGCATACCAGTTTAATAACTAGATATTTTAAAAGGAATATGCTAATTCTGAAATACATTGTTTTATTTCATTTCATTTATTCATTTACAAACAATATTGATTGTGTTGGTATTAGAAAACATAATAAATACTAAATATTTATATGTTTTGTAATTTAGTATAACTATTTGTTTACGCAGCCCAACAAAGCTTCCAGTCGGCATGATTTTTCCGCCATCTTCTTTATTTCAGCAAATTCATACAAAACCTCAATAAATGTAATACCACCAAAATTATCCTTCTTCAATATTTTCATGAATTCTTTCCATCGGTAAAAATCGTAAAAAAATCCGTTCGTTAAGTATTTCATGAGTTAGATTTACGTTAGTTTATTGGCTTTCAGACAGACAGATGTGGCGGGGGACATTGTTTTGTAAAATACTAGATACGGAAACGTTTTCAGGTTATTTCTATCCCATGGGAACCGTATATGGGACGAGTTTTGCTCCAACTCGAAAACTAACATTCTAACAAGGTAAAGGTATCTGGTTCGCTTCTTTACTTAACCTTAAAAAGATTGAAGTGGACAAAAAATCAAAGTGATCACTTCATTTCCTAGTTTAACTTATGTAATCTGAGTTTTGTGGCGTGTCCAAGAGTCCTGTATGGTCTAAAAAAAACCCTTTGAGTATTTTATAGGATATAGGTATAGCCTATATTTTATTCTTCGAGGCCTGGAACAAAATTTCAGCTCGATCCGCTCAGTAGTTTTGATAAGTAGCCTTTGTTTGATTCTAGGCTTAGAGTTACCTACATTTTATGCAAAATTTTACCCCGATCCTTCGATATAAGTAAAAAAAGCCTATTTTTTTTTAACTTATCGAAGCCCCGATCAGTAGTTTTGGCGTGAAGAAGTAACTAACATCCATCCACCCAAACTTTCGCATTTACAATATTAGTTTGAAGTGTGCTATAGTGACAAAAATCATTATCACATAATGATTTTTGTCACTGACTCTACCTTGTACCCAATAAAGTGCTACACTTTATCACTACAACTACTACAACCAATATCCAGGTACTGTCGGCCACAGAGATAAATACACCATCAAGTAGCGCAATCTCGGAGAAACGACTCAATTACTTGGTATCCTTATCTGTACCCCCGTCGAACGGCGGACGGTGACTGCCCCGTCCAGGCCATTTGGTATTGTGCAACGGTTGTACAGCACTTGCGAAAGCTATAGTTCAGGTTGGACAGCTAATATTTATTTATACTATACATTATAAAGAGGAAAGATTTGTCTGTTTTTTTGAATTGAATAGGCTCCGAAACTACAGGACCGATTTGAAAAATTCTTCAGGATCCTACATGGATGAACATAGGC
Source organism: Eupithecia exiguata (assembly GCA_947086465.1). Lineage (NCBI taxonomy): Eukaryota > Metazoa > Arthropoda > Insecta > Lepidoptera > Geometridae > Eupithecia > Eupithecia exiguata. The sequence continues at coordinate 7,126,973 of OX352246.1, forward strand.
GATAGAATATACCCGTATGAAGTCGAGGCGGACCGCTAGTGTTTGATATTTTTAGTTCATACTAGTTGATGCGTGAGGCTACGCACGTTTCTCTGCTAAGAGAAAAAAACTGTAGAAGCCGAGTAATCGAATAGAATTTGTTAATATATAGTGCTTTCTTTCACGCATTCGCTGCCCAGCCTCCGCTACACTGAGCTGGAGATCGACGTCTGCGTCTTGGACCATGAAAGTGTTAATAAAAAATAAATACAAATTTCACATAAAAAACGGTTTTAGTTGTTTTTTTTTCTTAACGGGTTTTCACGTTGAAGGTATGAAGAAAATATGTAGAATTTAATGTAATTCGAGTTTTTACACACGGAAATCCCGTGAGTACTGAGATCTAGTCCTTAGTTTGACAAGAAAACACGCTAGGTTGGCCTCTTAAGAAGGCCCTGAACCTCTACACTCCCATACAAACGTACTTTTCGATTCATTTAGAAACTGCGTCCCCCATTTTAATGAAATTTTGCATACATAATCGGATAAGTAATAGCTATGTTTGTATTGATTTAGTTTTACAAAATACTTTATCATCATAAAGTGAGAGTGAAAATTCATTTTTATCCATGTTCAAGCGATTTTATTACTTTCGCTCTACTTTAATGATGCTAAAGTATTTTGAAAAACGAAAACGATACAAACATAACTATTACTTATCCGATCATGTATGCAAAATTCCATTAAAATCGGGGACGCAGTTTTCAAATGAATCGAAAAGTACGTTTGTATGGGAGCTGGGCCAAACCCCGATTCCACCAGCTTCATTCTTCATTTCTGAAAAATCAGTGAACATAAATTTACCCACCGAGTTCGTACAACATTCACGATACTGGGATTATAATTAACTTTAGTAGAGAACTATCCAATTTAATTAAGAGATAACGTTACCCGACCAAAGAGTCCCGAGGGATAAAAGTTCTTGACGCGAACTGTCCAAAACCCTTCATCACAGAATGGAAACCCTTTTCTGGGCTCCTTGTTACGTCCTTAGTAGGTGGTTTATTATATAGGTACATATAGCAAAGAGTATTACAATCAAATAATAGAATTAAATTGGAACTATAAATTTAAATTGACATACAGTTATTGAATTTTGTTTTTTTTTACTACAATCATTGGTATTGGCATAGTTTTCACAGTACATATAAATTTAGATTGTTTGTCTTCAAATATTAAAAATTAGTTATAGTTACTGCCCGCGGCTTTGGACGTCTTTTTCCGTTATAAAAAAACTACATATGCATAAAGGGAAAAACATGCTAATCTTTGCCTGCTTCTTTTAAGCCCATATTCCAGATACTAACGTCTAGGCAAAATTTCAACGCAATTCATTCAGCAGTTTGGGCGAGAAGAGGCCACAAACATCCATCTTTTCTTTCGCATATAATTTTGTGAGCTTTGGTTCAGCTTTCGCCTAATAAGATATAAAGTTTATATGGCGTTTTAACGCCCGTCTCAGATTACCGCGCGGAATCGAATTTGCTGAGCCGCCACTCGAGGCCCGCAGCGTTTCCGCGACAGTTTTACATCTGTTCTGCATCTCGTACAACGGACAACGTCATTGCGAAACTCTTTCGGCACCGCACCTACCGCACCTATGGTACCGCGCGGTAGTATGAGAGTGCTCGAATGGGTGTAATCTGGGTCGATTATGAAAAATATAGTGGTACCTACTAAGTATCTATCTACCTTCTCTTTGTGGATGATTCCTGTTAGATCCATCGACTAGATCCATGATGGATGTATCGAGAACTTTATTACTCATGAGAACCACTTTGGAAAATGTGGATCGGGAACTTTTTTCTCATTAGATCTGTGACGGATCTATCGAGAACTTAATTTCTCAGTAGATCTACGATTTCTGACTCGATCCAGTTTCGATGGTGTGAATCTATACAACTTAACGTAATTTCGGAAACGAGGTTCGTAGTTATAGTTAACCCGCATGCTTTAATAATGTACCTAGGCATCGTTCACTGAGAACGAAGTCGCAGACGCAAACTAGTGTTTAACGCATTAACTGCCCAGCCTCGCCGCCGCCGCCCGCCCGCCCCACGCGCTGATCCCGAGTGACATATGCGTCGTAAGCCATGAAAGTGTTAGTTTAAATGACTGATAGCCTATATCCCAACATAAATATCAGATACCATTACTAACTTATTATTATATCCGGAGACGAAAAGATAAGCGAGAAATGTTGGTATTGCTTTTTCTCTGTAACGAGTTGCTTGTCTTTGCCAAGCGAATTAACATAGAAACCAGCGTTTTTTAATAAGTATAAAAGTAAGACGGTATACAGTAAAATGGCATTTTTTTAATAAGTAGGTAACAAGTCAATAGCGTCAATGGAGGCGGATAGCACAGGACCGTGGTGGATGGCACAAACTTCGGGAGGCCTATAACCAGCAGTGGTTGAAATCCGGCTGCGGATGATGATGATGATGAAGGTAATAAGTATCTAACCTAACCTTTAAACCTAACCTTTAACCTTCCTTAAGGCCGCCTTTTGTACTGTATTATGTTTATTTTAGATATTATATTATTTATTCATGTTTATTTTTATTGTACAATAAAGTGTTCATTCATTCATTCATTCATTCATTCTTTATACCTAAAGACATAAAGGCCCGGCGGACCCGGCCGGGTTTGCGATGAATGCAACCGGGCCCAGCCGGGTTGAGAAACATACTGGGTTGCAATCTCTAATCCAGACCTTAAACAAGAAACACTGATGCCTGTTGCATGCTTGCTGCTGCTTTCTATGACCAGCGTTCTCTAATAGACTTTATGCTATTTCCGCTAAGTCGGTGTTAGCTTTCTTCTAAGTGGTTAGTTAGCGAGTTTTCCATTAGTTACCTATGCTGCAGTTAATAGCTGGTTTCACGACATTTGTTATATATGGAGAAAAATGGACCTTGATATAGTTAATACTTGTTATCAAGTCGGTACTCGTAATGTTATAAAAACAACAATAAATAGGTATAACCATAGACAACTAACTTGTGCAATTTTTTTATTATTATTAAACATTCTGAAAGAGTAACATATTATTACCGATTCCAAATAGTAAAACTTATTGCAAAACATAGACACGATAACATATCTTGGGAACATAGACTTGCCAGTCAAAACATTTCTTTTGTAGTTTTGATTTTTTTCTGAGTTCCACAGCAATAAAACTATCGGAAAAGTAATTTGCCGCACATCGTAATCAATTTTCTTTGAACTCATGATAAAATCAACTTCGATTCACTGGTATTTTTGTAGCATTTGTGAAAATAAGAGATTTTGTGCTAAAAATCAACCTTTTCCCAAAATATAAATGAATCAAAGTTAGTTTTATCATGAGTTCATATGAAATGGTTCACGATTTGCGGAAAATTACTAGTATACATATATTGTTTGAGTCATGGCTTAATAATTTTGGAAAAGTAGGTACCTAAATAAAAGTTTTTTGATTTATTTAGTGCCCACACACTACTGAGGTCTCTCGCGTGTAATTTTGTCGATTTTTTCTTCAACATCCTCTACATTTTGTACCTCTCGCGGTTACATTATCTTAAATCAAACATTTACAAACAACAGTAACCTACCAGCTATTCTTGCGTCAACGCCAATTCGAACGCTAAAATGGCATCTAAATTCTAATCTTAAGATCGGACCTCAAACTTTGCTTTTACATTTGAAATGTGGTGGAATGAATGCTAGATAGTATTCATGTATTACCAGATATTTTCAGCTAAACTATTTATTTGATATGTAAATAAATAAGTAGATATACTGAATAAATTCAGATTAGTCATTATTTATTTTGGTATGACATAATTTACTGAAAAACTGAGAAGCCACTGGCTCCTGAAACGAGGACACAGGCGACTGGGCCCACTACAAAACTGGGACCGCGGTCCCAGTTACCTGATTAGTTTTTTCTTGTTTATTTCGTTGGGCGAGTAGTACCACTCGAACACGGTTTTAAACGTAAAAATATCTTCAGACGCAGCGACTCTTGTAATTACGGTCAACCTTCAATAAGGTTTAAACAAATCTATAAAAGAGAAAAACGTAGAATAACTTCATCGTCATATTTTAAGAGTTCTTTTGTTCTGTTGTCACGAAAATTTTATTCCCTAAATCAACATCCTTTTCTCGTATTCCATCCGAAAAATCCTTGCTACCAATTTTACTTCTACCAGTCAAGAACAAGCAACGCGATCTTAGGATTTCGTGGGAACGGAGTTCGATCTATTGATTAGCGATCTTGATTTATCCGTACATTGTTGGTTTCATCAGATACCTTGTACGCGGCGGCGTCACGAAAATCGAATAGATCGATAGTCGGGTCGTGCCTTTCTACCATGACTGGTTTATTGAGACACGATTGTCTTTGCTATTCATATTTTTATAAGAGTATTGGACTGACCTGTCAGTCTTAAGGTAGTGTAGTCTTAAGGTAAGTGCGGTAAAAAACTTGTTGTACTCAAAACGATGTTTGAGGGAGTTAAATAAATTAAGGAATAAAATGAGGGAATTTCCGAATTTGGCTGACGCTCTACTACGCGTCTTCAATATTTTTATATTAATAACGCAATAACTTGAGTAAGACATAAGGTGTATTTATATTAGTATAATAGTCAAGCCATAAAGTCGCGATTTTTGGACTTTTTTTTAACTCATCACCTGAGACTTATTTACTTTCAGAGGGTATAAGATACGTACTAGTATTATAGGGTAATTCATCCTACCTAGATACCTAACTCGCAGTGACTTTAGTTCTTCCGTGATCATGGCGCATGAAACTGTGCCGAAATATTGGAAAACTCAAAAATTGAATCATGGTAAATATCCCGTTCTAAATGATTTCTATAGTAATAACCATGATAGTTTCAAAAGTTTTATTTGATACTTAACCTACATTTGGCTGCATTTTTGTGCGTAGCAGAATTACTTATCTTTGTGCGTGGTAAATATGACCTCCGCTCAGTATTCTCAATATACACTGATCCATCCACCCAGCACTGGTTTTCAGAGTAGGCCATTCGAGCTCATCGCTTGTTTTAATCGCGGATATTCCGACAAGTTTTATTATCTGAGTTTTCTCATAAAACCAAAGAAACACAGGTATTTACGAGGTAACCTTAGATTTTATTAGGAGGATTACGTTAACACCGTGTAATATTGAATCTCGTTAGATCAGTTGATAAGGAAATTGAAGGAATTCTTATAGCTTTTATTTATTTTGCGATCTGTTAGAGAACTTGTAGTACCTAACTAGAAACTACAAATTTCCTTCGAAATATATTGCCAAGAGAAGTCATAAGGTTTATGATTGAACTCTCTGTCCGAAGTAGTTTGACCGTAGCGTGTGGGTGTAGTAGAAAACAGTTATTTGCAACAAAACGCATCACAAACCAACAGTGAACAGGTTCCGATCAGGTTTGAGGGCGCCACTCAAATAGAGATTGACTGCGATGGCTTCACAATGTACTAGAATCTCAACTAGACGTCAGTGTAACCCGCGCGCGATGGGATGTTATATTAGGTACTAGCGGACCGCCCCAGCTTCGCTCGGGTATATTCTATAGCCTATGTTACTCAGTGATAATGTATCTTTCTAACGGCAAAAGAATTTTCGAAATCGGTTCAGTAGTTTTTGAGTTCTTCCGTTACATACAAAAAATACAAAACTTTCCTCCTTGTAATATTAGTGTAGATAGGTACTGAGGGTTCTCTATCCAGGTACATTTCGAACTTGAAGGGGGTCGGTTATTTTGACATGGTTCCATCTATCATATTCTGACAACTCTTAGATTGTATTGTATCTTATCAAAAACATAAATGTGAAAACTAGCCAAGTTCTTTCAGATAGTGGTTTCACATATAAAAGCAGAATTCTTATAGAATGCTGTCAAGTTTCATAGCGGTTCTTAATATTATATTAGTCACTATAGGGTCAGGCGGGGTTATTATGAGACGAAAAGGTAAATTTTTAAGTTTTAAGGTTGATAAAGTTATTTTTAACCTTCTTTCAGTCATTTTTATTTTAATTATATTTCGTCAATATACATATATATATTTAATTAGTCACTAAAGTATTTAGATGGTCCCATTCAATCAAAATAAGAGAGGTGGTGGGGGGGGGGTACGTAACGTAATTTGTCGTAATTCTTCCATTTTCTAGGAACCCCTGAAAAAAATAACTTCGATTCAATAGTACTTTAGCGAATTTATCAAATGCCCTAAAAGTACCAACATGAATCGATCCACCTAAAGAAAATACCACTTTGGCTCACGTTTCTGAAACTGGAGCCCTAGAACCACTCAGTAAATCTCTACGGGCCATATTCCTAAAATATTCGACGTCTATATGCAATAAAAAGACGTGATACATCCATAAGTAGAATTGCTATTTCCTTGCCTATTATTTATAATAATAATAATAATTTATTTCAGGCAACACATGAATACTTACAAAGTAACTTAACTAAGGCCCATATGATAAGTACCTTAGAGACTAACATACATAATTATAAAAAACTTAAATAGAATCTGGTCAATGACGTGCACGCGGTGTCGCGTATCAGCCTTTCACAGAATTTCCTGAACACGACACCCTTCGACCAAAATCCGCATCTATAAAAGTTGAGAGACGATCCGTTGGCACTCGCACCATAAATGAAACGAAGTTCACATTGCGGCGCTTTCCAACTTCAAAAATTCTTAAATTAAGTTTAAGATAGGTAATTTAATACAATTTTTTAAAATAAATGACACGTTTTTATATTCCGTTTGGAATTCCCATAGGAATTAGAATCATAAATGTTACACTTGATATTCAATGATCACGAAATTAATATAATTTGTCCATTCCAAGGTGCCATCAATATTTATTCGCTCAATAATCGTGATAAAACTGTCGATTTTCTCAAATTATTTATTTTAAGGTGGTTTGATTTACATTGCGCGAGGTATTGAAATTTTTGCGGTAGGTAATTTAAGTTTTCTGCGTTCTACAACGAAAAAATCAATATAATGATAATCATGATTAAACATATACAGAAACAAATAACAATTAGTATTAAAATTTACAATAGAAAGAAAAGACGATTAGAAAAATTTGACGACCTCTGTGGCGCGGTCGGCGAAGGTCTGCCTGCGACGCAAGAGGTTGCGGGTTCTATTCCCGCCTCGAGACAAATTTTTGGACGATATGCAGACATTTGTTCAGGGTGCTCTAGTCGTTTTCTCTGTATTGTATTACATTATGTATATCAGTTATCTAGTACCCATAACACAAGCTCTGCTTAGCTTGGGGCTAGATGATACTGTGTGGATTGTCCAGCTTTTTTTTTAATTGAGCGTATTGCAGACTGTTGCAAACAGTCTACAGGTAGCTCAACGAATCCATATCCATACCAGTCGGAGCGTCCCCAACACGCGCTGGCTGCATTGCCTCGGTGTATGGTAATGCTGATGCACTGCGCCAGAAACTTACGATACCTAACCCATAGTGTGAATACCTGGTGGTTTACCTTATAAGTCGTTAAATAAAATAGATGAATAAATAAAAAAAATTAAAAACCTAATGATTATAATCAGCATTTGGGATACCCTAATGCTCCAAAAATTTAACTGAATAAAAGTTTTTAATAAAATGGTTAGGTACATAGAAATGGTTGGCAATTTACGACATATCGCAAAAAAATGGCGCAGAAATTGAATCTCACGCACAACGTAAATCGAACGCTCTTGAGTTTAGCAAAGTTTCTCAAAAGGACTTGAATTGTTTTTATTACATTGAAACGTGATAAGTTTAGGTTACCTAGCCAGGTGGGAGGTCCGGACTATCAAGTAACCTGTTGTCCAACTTTATCTATAGTTCGATGCTGTTTTTAATCCTTGTCCGGGCATTGAGCCTCGTGAGGCCGTTTAGTTATTTACTTTATAATTAGGTTTTATTTGTATATTTTTGTATGAAATTGTATAATATAAAAATGTATAAAATTGTATAATTAGGTTTTATTTTTTTCATTGAAGTAAAGTATAACAACGCGTTAGCTAAGCGTTTTTTTTTTTTACGGAAACATCCACCCCAAAAACAGACCTTAGGAGCGCTCTCATACTACCGCGCGGTACCGTAGGTGCGGGGTGCCGCAAAAGTTTCGCACTGACTTTGTCCGTTGTACGAGATGCGGAACAGATGCGATACTGTCGCGGACGTGGCCTTAGGGCCACTGCAGACGGATCGTGGAAAAGTCTAGTTCGGGATAGAAAGTGGAGTGACATGACATGACACGCGATAATGGAACTTGCGTGAGCTAGTTTAGAGATAAGCTATACTCAATCCGAGATAGCTTTGATCACAGATGTGGTTAAGGGTGAGAATTCAGTGGCAGTGAAAGACATAGACATTCATTTATTTGCTGCTGCAGTACAAAACATAAGTAAATGAAAATATAGTTTGAGAAAAAAAAGTAACAGTTTAACATCGAGAACGAAAACAATTTCACAAAACATTTTTCAAGATTTTTTTTAAAGAGGATTTTTGTTAAGTATACCTAACATTAGAAGTTCCAAACGATTAGCACATCTTTAAATTACTAAATATGAATAAACATATATAAATGTTATATTTCCTTTCGACCTCACAGAACTCTTTTACACGACTTCAGTTCAATTTACTTTTCTATGAACATATTTTGTACTAAGGTGAGCTTTTGTAGAAGTATTTGATGAGGAATAAAGTCGATTGAGACTAAACAACTTGTCCTTTTGAATAATATTCTAAGCTGATTGAAAATTAGAATAATTTGGCCAGTTTTAAAAAACTATATACCGATTTCAAATTTCGGTAAATAGTATTCATCTATGTCTCGAACTGTTACAAGGTGCTAGGGTGGGTTTTTAAGTTTTACGGGATAAACACTAATCCCTCGGGAATCAAATTAATATATGGGACCACCTCGGGATCATTCTCTATACAAGAGTGAAAGAATTATCAAAATCGGACTACTCTGTAAACAGTTATGCGTGGTCTAAAATTAAATAAAAAGAAATATACGCGTTGATTTGTGTCCTTCGTTTTTTCGTTAGTTGAAAAATACGCAAATGCGATTGCGGCAATAACCTACAGCTTCCTCAAAATTTTGCAACTACAAAACAAAAAGGTCTGCCCTAATGAGATACAATTTTGCCCTACCCTGTATAGAGACCCTTTTAACAAATTAATGGGTACCTACTTTATTATCTTTTGGGTAATTTTATAATCAGGACTTAAATATAGTAGTAGTATATCTAAACTTTTAAACCGCTTAGTTAGCTCCGACGTAACATAACATAATATACCGTTTTTGATTATTTATCGCCTTAGCGTGTTCGATCAACCTTCGGTTGCCTTTGCCTGGTTGCCCCATGACGTTATAATTATTTACAACTTCTCTTTGCCTATTTTGGTTGCCTGGTTGCCCCACGATGTTATAATTGTTTAATCACTTCCCTGTTGTGTCAACCAGGCTAATACGCTACAAGCTATTGAAAACACTGGCCTGGTTTGGCCATTACGGTCTTGCTGACTTGGAGCTTTGATTACTAGGATGTCGTTCATTTAAATATTTTAATCGTAGTCAAAGGTATTCTTAGGAAAGGACCTAACAAACTTCTGCATTTGCAGATAACAATAGGCTATTTGACTACATTATAAATAAATTCTAAATTGTTTTCATCCTAGTCAGTGACAACGTGTGAAAGCGTAATGATTTTTATTAAAAGTATGCCTTTTTATGTAAAAAAATGGGATTAAATTTAGACATTTTTTGATACATGATCACGTGACCGACCACTGTATGTGTTTGGTTGGATCGCAAGTGACGTCACACATCTATAGATTACAGTGTCAATGAGTTCTTCTTGTTAGGTGTAGTGTGGCGGGGTGTCATAGCTTAGAACTCGGTAGCCATGACAGAGATTATCGTTTTAAAATTAGTTTTCATAACTAATACGACTGGTCTTGAAGAAATATTAATTACACTTTGCATTACGTTTATCAGACAATACGTTAGAATTATTTCCCAGTAGTAGTCAAGTAGCCCATTACCTAGTAGGTATAAGTTTTACCAAGTCTAATTCATTATTAGTACGTATATATCTCCCGTTTTCAAACTTGCGCATTTTAAAATATAGTGTCATTCAATATCTTGCTGGCCCTTATTAGCCTCCTTAGACAGAAAATGATCGCCCACTGTTGGGACAGGTCATGTCACATGACCATACGCCTAGTCAATAGTAGTTGTTGACCTGGTGATGGAAATCCCCTTAAACGGCATCTCCGGGCTAAGTTCCACAACTCTTTTTAACTGCTAGTTATTTTTATCTTAAACGTGTATTTAACATCCAGGTTTTAAAGTAGTGAATGACCATTAAAATCATAAAAGGCGTCGCTCAATTCATAAATAGCAGGTGATTTCGACCATAATGACTGAAATAATCACTAATTGATAATTATAATAATGGAGATCATTACTTACGAAAAAAGAGGCATTGTTCTCGTGAAATTATGGCCTTATTGATCATTTAATGATGCTGCAGTTAAATTAATTTGGTTGTAAACTTAAAGCTAGATAATATTTATATTTGTAAAAGTTCTTTAACTTCGTTGTTCACATTTTCGAAGTCTCATGTTATGAAATATATTTTTACCCTTATCAGTACATTTGTCACCTGCACCTGCTAATAATGCCTCCCCAAATGAGGGACTCGAAAAATAACAACTAGCAAGCTAAAGGTTTCTTAGTCACTTTTTTACTTTAGTGTACATACCGAAGCGACAGAAATAAAAAATATCACTTTATTTCCGTGTCAGTGTTTTATTTTGAGAATTTGACCTTTTTAAGTGTACTTTTTTGTATTTATAAATAATCTCACTAATATTATAAACGTGAAAGTTTAGATGGATGGATGGATGTTTGTTCCTTTATCACGCCAGAACGGCAAAACGGATCTGGATGAAATTTGGCGAGAGATAGATTATAGTCTGGAATAGGACATAGGCTACTTTTTATCCCGAAATTCCTACGGGAACGAGAACTACGCGGGTGAAACCGCGAGGCGCTGCTAGTAAAAAATAAAAATAAAATTCCTTTATTTCGGACTACATTGATCCATAATTTGTTAGTAAGTTCGTATGCTAAAATGACCTTATATTAGTGTTAGTATTCCTTAGGTACTAAAATTAAATTAAAATGAAATAAATTGAAATGAAACAAGATTAAAATGAAATGAAATAAAAATCATTTAGAACGGGATATTTACCATGATTCGATTCCCGAAAATGATTATGATTAAATGATTTCTCTAGTAATAACCATGATAGTTTCAAAAGTTTTATTGAAATGAAATAAATTACAATCTAGAAAATACATTAAATTAAATTAAATTTAATGAAAAAAATGAAATTATGAACTAAATTAAATAATTTTCCTAACAAATTTCTGCCATATGGAAATAAAGAATTTTTGATTTGATTTGAATGATGGTTTTATCATAATCACCACGCTTGGCAGGCAGATTGGTGTTCGCAGTAGAGGTGTTAAAATCAAGTTAAAATACACGGAAGAGAGCTGCTCCTCCTTCTCTGGTAGTTCCCTTCCTTAGTCAGCTTTTACGGCATCCATATGCTGAGTTGGAGGGACCTATTCTTTCAAAGGGGAAAACTGGAATTCTGTTAACTGTTAACGATTTCCTTTTCCAAAATTGAATCCCGTGCCAACACGAAACCAACAAACTATAGAACCGGTAAAATTCGTGGAAAAAATTACGTGATATCTGCCAAGACCCCCCCTCTCCCCCACGTGAGATTTGGTGAGATTTTGCTCGACCCCCTCCTCCCCTTAAACGCCTCTCGTAATAAATGAATCATAACCTCGTCATTTAATTTAAGTTAAATTATTTTGTAATTTTTTTATTTTGTATGATGTGTTGACAATGGACAATAAACAATCTGAATCTGAATCTTAATGGATGCCCCCTTTTTCACTTTGTTTACTGAATTATTAATCTGTGTTAGAAGGTAAATAACCTCCTTCGGTATTGTACACTAGGTTAAAAACAACCTGTAGGTCGGTTTTTATGACTGTAGATAAAAAAACTTAAGAAACTAGAGAAAGCGTTATCGGAAGGTGAAAGTGCTCATATTTCATAGAGGGAAAACCCGCTCCCGCTTACGCCATTCACTTAAAACACACCCTAGCTTGCTTCATAGGCGTCATATAAACTATTCAACAAGATAACAACACGGTTATAAGTATGCTACGGGTAGTTAAACGTGGATGCATCAGTGTTAGCCACAATGTCAGTGCTGTAAAGACACAATGTTGCAAAGGTGCCACGGTTTAGATATCTGTATGATACCTGATGATAAGTAGTATCAGTAGTATCCTACCAGCGAGCTTTTTCTAAAAGCTGTCATAATGGTAGTAATTTTGAGTTGAGATTCGTCTGTCACTTGTTCGGAATCAGGACATCTGAAATATCAACAGCTAGGGGGCAGCCCCCCTAGCACAATCCCCGTGCTAGGGGGGCTGCCCCCTAGCTGTTCCTGTTGTCTAGGGTAGAATAGAGAAAAATTACGTCACTTCGTCATCGAATGCTTACACTATAAGAAACTCATTCCTTCGACTTCAATAACGTATGCAATGTATGACGATGTGATGTCATTATTGTTAATTCAAACAAATGACAATAAAACTGAGCGCGCATCTATCGGCGCTGCAGGCAGGCATTGCCTGCAGTCTTCGATCAAAAATAAGTAGTTCGCGGCCTCCCCCGAGCCGGAAATTTTTGATCGAAGCCTGCAGTTATCGAATTTGCTACAGCATTTTACTGAAATGACACTGCCGATAGGTGCGCGATGCTGCATACTATTTTCATATACATTTTCATAAGATATTTATAATATGAGCTATTGTAAATGATATTTTCATACTATTTTAATTATTTCACATATGTATATATAAGATATTTTCATAAGATTTAGAAAAGTTCTGGGGTTGTACACCTATTTAAAACATTTTGTAAAAACTTCATCATCGGCCATAGAGAAACGAATTATAAGAAGTTTTTCATCAACTCAGACCTTAGACAGCGGGTTAAATTGTCTAAGACACAGACAAAATACTACTTCCCTTTATATGTCTGCTTTTTGGTTCATGGGAAATCATACATTTAAAACAAAAGCTAGAGTATACAGGGTTATTTAAAAAATACTGACAGCCCATGCTCTTATAATTTCGGCTTCTGACATAGTTTTATTTTATATATAATGAACATTAAACAATGTAATTAGATACGTGTCTAGAACAGATATCACTCCATAACGTGAGTCCCGAATACATTCAATATTTCCTAATCCAATCCGACAGACTGATTAGTCTGAAATTAGATCCTAACTGCCTTTGTCGTTGTCCACTGAACTTACCTACTACAAAATAAGCTGTATTGGCAATAAAGCTTATTTCTAATTAGATATATTATATTATGTTATAAACCCTATGGGTGAACGAACAAGCCGTGAGTGCAAGAGCGCGACTCCCTGCCGTCATACAGTGCAAACTCGTACGGAGGAAAGTCACTTCAGTTTTCAGGCCTTGTTATTTACTACTTACCAACCCTAACAAAATAATGACTTATTAATCCTTATTTGTCACTAGTATAAGTTTTCTAGGTTAGTTTGAATAGCCAGTTGTGTTACTAGCTACGTAAGTCTGTAAAATCAACTTATTTGAATAAAAAATATTTCATATTTCATGTCTCCTACCAAGCAAACCTAATATGTGTACTGGGCCTACAAGCACAAAAGCCCCTCCCTATGGGTGACTGATCAAAATGCCCTATAATTGCCTATATTAATATTAGTGTAATTTGTTCGAGGGCCGTAAATATCTCAACTTGGGCACTAAACTTCTATGGCCCTGTATTTCACCTGCCCACATCAATACGACAACGCAGTCTTAAAAGAATGGCTAGTCCACACCGTGAACTTTCTATAATGTCGCATTATGGCTTTCATCGGAAGGCCGTTAAAACATAAACAGTCAATAGAAAAGGGCCGATTATGTAATGTACCCTTGTGGGACTCTGAAGTAACACGATTAATACATCTTTATTTTTATGTATAAACCTTAATATGTGGATAGCGCAGTGGTCTACATTAAGAATATCTTTTAACTTTAATATTATTTATACAGATGTAATATCAGTGAAATGTAGTCGTTTGTTATTCCCCAAATAAATAAATTTACCATCTGAAAAAGAGTAGATTTAATTTTTAATGACGAACGATTAGAAACTAAACCTTTTTAGTTAAGGTTGTTCGACGTTGGTTGGCGCAAGATTATTATTTTTTGTACTTTTTAATTTTTTCTGCGTTCCGCAAGCAATAAAACTAACGAAAAAATACTTTTCCGCAAATCGTAAACTATTTTCTATGAACTTATGATAATTACCAACTTTGACTCATTTGTACTTGGGGAGCATTTGGAAAAATGTTCATTTTTAGCACAAAATCTCTTATTTTCCTAAGTGTTCCAAAATACTAGTGAATCGAAGTTGGTTTTATCATAAATTCATACAAAATGATTTAAAACTAGCAAATAAAAAAAAACTTTTTTGCTAGTTTTATTGCTTGTAGAAAGCAGAAAAAATTTAAACATACCTACAAAAAAAATGAATCTCGCGCCAACCCACGACGAACCACCTTAAGGCGACGTTTCACGTATCGGAATAATTATTTATGATACGATTCAATTTTAAATACCGGCTTCAAGATTTTGTTAAACAGGAGCGCAGTCACAAGCAACCACGCCTGAGCTTTTTAGCAAAAAGATAATACGGACGTGCTCAAAAGTGTACCAGCCATTTGCAATATTTCGATTGGACAGCATAATATCTTTTGACATTCGTGGCATGCCTAGTCCATTACTTATTGAGGCAATAGCCGTGGTTTAGAAAATTGACGGGCTAATTAAAGTAAAATATGACCCGATATGCTGATTTTGTATGACTTTAGTTATGGTATCGAAGCTTTCCTACGCATAATTATGTTTGGTTTTTAAATATTTATGGTTTTGTTTTCTTGATGCGATGTCGTGTAGAGTTGCATAAGAATGCGTTAAATGTTAGTAATAGTCCGCGCGCTATCTGATAGGGACGGGACTTTGTCAAAGGTACCTAATAAATATTTTTATGTCAAACTTCGCATACAATCCGCTACAATTAATTACAATTCGATAAAATGGAATGGGACCTTGTCGAATTGAATGTATATGCGTGTAGGTATCAGTTTGAAATGGTTCCATCCCTGAATATTTCCAAAACCATTTTTTTGACTTAATACTTGACAGCGGATGCGGGAGCGGAGTCGGATAACGGTCCGCAGCGGGGAAAATTCTTTTAAAAATATTACAAGAATTCACGTTAACTCGCGCTTAATCCAGATAAAGTTTTAATTGAAAAATGTTTTAGGTACCTAGCTTACCCTCTATGTATTTTATAAAAAATATATATGGAATGTATGTTT
Source organism: Eupithecia exiguata (assembly GCA_947086465.1). Lineage (NCBI taxonomy): Eukaryota > Metazoa > Arthropoda > Insecta > Lepidoptera > Geometridae > Eupithecia > Eupithecia exiguata. The sequence goes on from OX352246.1 coordinate 7,142,583, forward strand.
ATCTTCAGATCCCTGAAATAAAATTACACTTACGAGTATACGATTAATTTATTTATTTACCCTACCTACGGTTGTTTCCTACATACTTATTTGATGTGAGTTTTTCAGCCATGTTTGTAGCTTTTTTCCGAAGGAGTTTTCAAATACAATACAATATTTTTATTGACAACACCAAGTTATAGGTCAAGTTCCAAGGTAGGTACCTACATATTTCTAAAATAACAATAATTTATATTTGAGTTTTAACAAACTCAGGATAAAAACATAATAAGTATATAAAAAAAATTATACACATTTTTGATGTAGATTTAGCCTGTACATATATCAATAGATTGGTAGTTCGTAAAACTCTCTCTAGAAAAATCTAAAAAGCCAACCGATTCATTTTTTCAACAACAACAACTAACGGATTGAGAATCTCAAGATCTACTTTCCAATAAATAACTATTTCGAACATTCGATCGCAAAGAGATATCCGTGTGACATTGCGTGCGCTTTTATGATTTATAACCCTGTATACACTGGAATATAGGGACATAATAATACTACGGTATGATTTATCTATCTCGAAATCAATATCTTGATTTTGAGTTATAGATGAAACTAACGAAATGAAATTATAGTGTTATTACATGATTTTTTGTAGAAATGGTAGTTTCAGTGCTTTTTATGTTTGTTAGATTACTTTATTGTCTAATTGTCACAATTAACGATGTAAATTGAACATATAAAAAATAGTAGGTTTAACACAAAAACGGTTTTCGAAGGTTCACTTTGAATGTTTTCCGTCGTGAACATAAAATCTCCCATCTTCTATTATTTCGAGGTTAGGTTTGGGTTTCAAAAAATATTGTTATTTATTTATACACCGGCCAAGTGCGAGTCGGACTCGCGCACTAAGGGTTCCGTACCATTATCTATAAAAACGACAAAAAAATCTCGTTTGTTGTATGGGAGCCCCCTTAAATATTTATTTTATTCTGTTTTTTATTTGTTGTTATAGCGGCAACTGAAATACATCATCTGTGAAAATTTCAACTGTCTATCTATCACGGTTCATGAGATACAGCCTGGTGACAGACGGACAGACGGATAGAGAAGTCTTAGTGATAGGGTCCCGTTTTTACCCGTTGGGTACGGAACCCTAAAAAGACAGTCACTTACATTACATGAGAATATTTATTTAGCTTAGTGTAAACAATTTATAAAAGTGAAGTAAAGAGACGTCGTTTTACGATCTCTGGGTAGATAAACGACATCTCTTTACTAATTATAACATTATCATATTATTTTGTAATTATTACAGTTTTGCATAAATGAAAAGATGCACAAAAAAGGAACGAGGTAAAGAATAGGTAAAAGACATTACGAATTATGTAGTTGAAAAACTTTCTAAAATTAAACAATCATATAAAATCTTCGATAAAAGTAAAATAGACACTTTTTTACTTTTATCGAAGTATAAAATTTATGTCTATGTCCAGCAGTGGACTGATATAGGCTGATGATGATGATGATAAAATTGATAAAACTTTTGAAACTGTCATGGTTATCAACATTAAAGTCAATCTCACTAATATTATAAACGTGAAAGTTTAGATGGATGGATGGATGGATGTTTGTTCCTTTATCACGCCAGAACGGCAAAACGGATCTGGATGAAATTTGGCACAGAGATAGATTATAGTCTGGAATAGGACATAGGCTACTTTTTATCCCGAAATTCCTACGGGAACGGGAACTACGCGGGTGAAACCGCGAGGCGCTGCTAGTTATATATACTTACTAGCAGCGCCTCGCGGTTTCACCCGCGTAGTTCCCGTTCCCGTGGGAATTCCGGGATAAAGTAAGTAGCCTATGTTCTATTCCAGACTATAATCTATCTCTGTACCAAATTTCATCCAGATCCGTTCAGTCGTTCTGGCGTGATTGAGTAACAAACATCCATCCATCTATCTATCCATCCATCCATCCAAACTTTGACATTTATAATTTTAGTAGGATAACGGGATATTTACAATGATACAAAATTGGCCAATATTCCTTTAAAAAAACTAGAGGTTCAAGGGCCGGACACTTTATCTAGGTATGATGATCATTGAGTAGGCATGGAATTACTTATTAATTACATGGAGTTATTGCATGATATTTAGCAGTTAAGATAGCAAGTTTGTGACTGGAGTGAGAGGATCATGATGGTGCCAAGGGCAGGCGTGGGCAGGAATGTGGCGCCTGTGGCATATCTGAAGTCTGTAAGTACAGGGCTATTGACTAGGTTTTGGTAGTGGTTTCGCTCTACCATGTGATCTAGGTAGAGGTAGAGGCAGTTTTGTTTGAGTACACAAGTAAAACAGAAATTATTTATTATTTGACACTTAATCAAACTCTGCAGTTAGCTCAATTATTCAATAAAATTATATATAATATTTCAATTTTAAATACAATTGTAAGTTAAATCTTTAGTAATCTTTAGTAAAAAGTTTTGTTTCAAGAAATTGTTGATAATTTTCTAAGTCCAAAGTCGATTTTGGCAATGTTCAATAATTTGATATCCTTAAAGTACCTACGGATGAGAAGTCAGTTAGCCGTTCATTATGCTAGCACGTTTCTCGAAGTAGAATAATAACCTTCTTAATGTTAACTTCTGAGTACCTTTTTTGAACCGTACCTCATCAAAATGAAAAAAAGTTGTTCTTAATTAGGTTCGTTGTACGACTTTGATAAATTATCACAAAATTAATGATGCGCACTTATCGTCATTAACTTTATCAAATTAGTTTCGCCAAATTATGATAATGATTTAATCGTTTGTGTGGGTGTAGTTTTATTTATAACCAAATAATAATTAATTGTTAATTTAATGGTCTCCCACAAGCTATCTTGTTTCTGTAATAGATTGCTACCGGTCAATAAGTAGTTTTTGAGAAAAAAAAACTAGTTTACTTTAAAAATATAATGATTTGATAAGACAGGATAGGAATATTAAACATAAATTGAATAATTTATATGTTTTGAAATACGAAATCAATTTAGAGTATTTCAAAATATTACCCTGTTGCGACACAGTGATAAACTACTGCAGATGTCATCGTTTTTCAAAACTGTTTCTGTTCCATGTCTTGTACCTATAAACGATTTTTACTTTTTTTTACAGTTAAGAAGTTTTGTGGGATATAACTTCATCATTATCATCATGTCCCTAAATTTGCCCACCGCTGGACATAGGCGGGAGGCCTATGTCCAGCGGTGGGCATAGGCCTCCCGCCTAATGAACGCCATAGTAAAAAATTAAAAATAGGTAAAACATCAAAACATACTAATCCCTTGGGCAAAAAATTATGTGCGTGCTTATAGTAATTTGTTTATGACTACCTCGGGATTATTCTTTAAACAAGTGCGAAATAATTTTCAAAATCGATCCATATTTGAAAGAGAAATCGACCAACATACATTAAAAAATATACATTCAGCCGAACATAGAACCTCCTCTTTTTTTCGCAGTCGTTTAAAAGTAAGATCTTTCAAAAGTATAATTAAAATAAAGTTATTTTTTTAACTTATAAAATGAAGTAAGGTTAGGGTTACGTTAGTTAGTTTTTTCCAATAACCCTGTATTGAAGTCTCTTACATGGATTCATTTTATAGACTCTAATATGATTTTTGTCTTGTTTTGAAGCGCATGTCAACCTCTTTATGATTTATCTCTCCATTGTGAAGACAATCGTGCTTAATTGCAAAATAAGGTCAGAGAGTCCCGACGAATCCTCGGAGGTGGTTTAGTAGGTACAGTCAACAACACAAATACCTAGAAATTTATTGAATAGTTTTTACACTTTTCTACAAAATAACAACTGAAATGACCCTAGCCTTATTTTTTGCATGCATTTGTTACAAAACTATTAAATGCCCACTAAAAATAGGCTTCTATAAACCAATTTTTTTATTACTTCGCACATAGGCATAGATCGTTCTCTTAATTAGATTTAGACAAAACAAATATGTATTACTTACACACATGCCTACCTATGTGATTGTAAATATGCTATAGTAGTTTCTTTTTCGCACACAAAAAGTTGAATTGAAGAGAAAGTCAAAAGCACTTTATATCTTAATTGATGATAATTATTAAGTTTAAAATTTGACTTGTCTAAATGCTTATTTTGTAAGCTTAAAGATATAAAGTTTAGCTTTTGACTCAAAACTTTTGACTCCCTAAGTTTTGTTATATTTGACGCCTTCTTGAAACATAATATTACAAGAAAAAGAACGTTTTTAGCATAAACAATTCAGTTTCTTGACTCCTCATACTGGATTACGCCAAAAGTGGGACGAGTTGAGAGCAACTCGAAAGAAAGATCCGTTTCCTGATCAAAAGAAATCCACGAGGCCTAATCGAAGCCTTCTTCCACCGTCATCATTCATTCTACATCCGTACTCAGGTATCTGCCTATTAAATGTCAATTTTTCGCAATAAAATTCTACATCAAACTTTGATGATTGATCCCAGAACCGGATAAAAGATATCCATCCTCTTTTTTACCCGACTACCAACAGGGGAGGGTTATGAGGTTAGCACCCTATGTTTGTATGTTTGTATGTATGTGGCCGATTTCTTTGTTCCCACGTAGCGCTGAAACTACTGGTTCGATTTCAACAAATTATGTATCGATTGATTCGTCTCAATACCCCGATGGTTATAGGCTATAGGATTTAGGGCTCCGACCCCGAATAAGCCTTCAAAACGCGTATTAAAGTTTAGGTAGCCGCAGGCTGCGGGCCCCATAGAGAAAAATTACAATACCTACGACCTATTTTCATTTTCAACTCTATGCCTATCGAATATGACCGATACGTCATTCTATTTTGTCAATGTAAATATGTAAATGTTTCAAACTTTTATAACTTTCACGTAGTCGGGTTGTAGTTTTTAACTTTATCTTGTATTAGAATGCGAAATAAAACAATTTATCTGAACCATTAAGTAGGTACACATAAGTTATCCACACGAAGCGTACTAAACCAGTAATAACGGAATTTATCTCGCGTTCAATAGACATTAAATGCTTATTGCTGTATTAATTATGCAAGGCGCGTCGACGACTTCGCAAACACCCATTCATTACATGCCATGCCAGTACAATGTCTCTGTCCTCAGCTTATAATTGAGATTTGAAAAATAACCCTAATACGGTTTTATACAGCTTGAATATAAATTTCGATTGTTTTAGTTGTATTCATTCTGTATAGCCCGTTATTACGTTATTAGTGTTGGTCTTGAAGTTATTTAGGTAAGCTAACGCGATCACAAACCATTAGATAGGTCTTTAGGGTCTTTAGGGTCCTTTGAATAATTAAAAAAATGTATGTCTTCTTCTGAAGTGAGTTTTGGCGCGTGTGAGAAAATAGAGCTGCCAGATCTTTGATGAAAGACAGAATGTGGGATATCAAAATTAAATAACGTAACACAAATAACCTAGGCAAATCTAGAAAGCAGTCAAATCTAGTCCATTCCATCAATTGCATAAATTCATCAAAACCAATCTAATTTCCAATAATACTCAAATGCTCTGACCACGAACTGCAAATAACTGTGAAGGAAAGAGAGCTCTCAATCCGTTTCTGCCTACTAGAGGGAGCAAATTTTTTGAGTTTGCGAAAGTCTATGACGCTCGGGGGGGTCACTTCCTTCGTCCGAGATGACGCACGACGAAAAACGTTCCCTTGAAAATTGTCTACCATAAAAACTTTAGAAGTGACTCAGCGACCCGAAGTGCATCTTTGAATGTGACACAAGATTTTCCTCGGGGTAGCCTATGTGCTATTCCAGACTACTTTTATCACAATAGGCCTATCATGGCTGTAGTGATTTATAAGAAAGCCACCAAAAGCAAATAAAAAAAATCCAGATTATAATCTATCTCAGTGCCAAATTTCATCCAGATCCGTTCAGCCGCTCTGGCGTGATTGAGTAACAAACATCCATCCATCCATCCAAACTTTCACATCTATTATATTAGTGAGATTTCAACACTGGCAGAATTCGGTCTAATCAGATATCTATTGCCATTAACAAAGAATCATCATCATCATCAGTCTTCGCTCGCTTCTAAGCTCTACCTAACTCTACATAGTAGCGTTGAGTTCGCAGAGTTCGTCTAATCCAATACAATCCGCTACAAATCCCATATGGCTGCCATCTCAAACAAGCACGTATTAAATCGAAACTACCGGGCGAAAGTTACTTTGAGCCACAGACGTTTGAGCACGGGTTTCGTGTAGGTACCCATAGGTATTTGAACTAGCTGTCGCACACAACCCTTTCACTTCTGTTATGTATCCGTCTCGCTCCTATTTGACTGTCGAATAAGCTTTTGTTTGGTACAAAATAGGCTGTTTACAAAGCTATTTGATCCCAATCGTCCTAGATCCCATTTGTTATTTTTTAATAGACCTCTTGCTGAATTTTTCCTGCTTCAGTTGAGTATTTTTCACTGAGTTTTATTATTATCATTATTATTTAAGGGATTTTGAGTCATTGTTATGATAATGACTACGTCAGTCCCTTATTTTAACAAACGAACTACTACTGTAAAGTAAATTATATCTAAAACTAACCTAAGTAATTATACTGTCGCATCAGTTAAGATATATATATATAGGTAGTTTTTTTTCTGATTCAAGGCTACCCCCGACATATTAATCTCGATCTATATTTTTTGTAGTTTTTCATGCTAAATATCAATCATGAATGGAAGTAGACCTGTGTGTGGTCAATGATAAAAAAAAAACACAGAATAGGTTTTTTAATAATCTTCGCACAAAACAAACATTACGGAGGTGTTATTGCTATATGTGGGATGTGCACCTGTAAATTATCTATATCCCGTTTGATTGCAAGCTAAATTTAGTAGGTGATTGAAATTTTAAGAAGCAAGGTGGTAACCATGTGGAAGCCCAACAGAATTAGAAGTACACCTTTGATTTAACTCTGACCCTCTCTTCTTTCCAGTGCTACAATGTCAACCGGCAGTTGCTCCGGGCCGGGCGTGTGCGGGGGGGCTCGCCGACGCCCCCCACCGCCCCCTGAGCCTTCCCTCTCTCTTGCTGCGGACTTAAGCGAGCTAAGTCTAGACCAGGGATACCATACTCTAGCGGAAGGCCATCCGCCAAGAAGAAGGCAGAGAGACGCCGCGCTCAATGACGCGCTGTGGTTGAAGATTCTTTCTTATCTTGAGGTTAGTAGGACTTGAGTTGTCTCATAAAACACCCCTCACGATGCTGACCAACCCGGTGAAGGTCGCGGCAAACCCCTTGATGTGGGCAGCGCAGACCCGCTATCCGGTCATTGTGACGATTTTTGGGAAGGTATATGTAGATATAGCAGTAGACAGCTTTGACCTGATAAGATGATAAATGAACTAACGGGAACCAAAACAGAATGGTTAGTCCACAACCATTCTGCACGCAGATTCAGACCGATATTCAAGTCTTGAAGCTCGCTGTTGGCCCCTTAAGACTTGAGTAGGTATCAAGGCAGGTCAAGAATATCACAGACTAGGTAGTGTTACTTCAACTATGTTCTACATATTTTGAACAGGTATCATTCATTTAATTTAATTAGAATTTTCTCGTTCTAGGTCTCAGATCTTTGTCGAATGGCCCGCGTTTGCCGGCGCTGGTCACGGCTGGTCACTAGGCTGACGTCGCGCCCTGAAGCGTGGAAGAGGATCCGAGCTGCTGGTCCTCTGGAGGTGGCTGCCAGGTGCGCGGGGGCCAGGGCAGGGCCGTGTGTGAACGCGGTCAAGGAGTGGAGGGCTAAGAACTGCGCTGTAAGTGATTTGGTTGCGACAACTTCGGCTTCTTGATTATTTTGGCATCATCATAGGCATCGCATATCTTTCGAATAACACCTTTAGTTGGTCGTCAAGGGGCTTGACCAACCACTCTGTAGGGAACATAGGTGATCTCTGATGGGAACAGAAACGGCTTTTTGGTCATTATTTTTACTGGTAATATAAAGACCAGGGTTTCGTGATCAGCATTTGCGAATTTGACTTTCTGTCTGTCATAGTGAAAGCGAATGTGTTTGCAAGAGTTGCAAGTGCGGATAGAAGGAGCACACAATTTTAATTACCTAACTAAACAGCTGTCCATATTTTTCAGGTGACAGTAACAAGTGCTCAACTCCTTGCGGCCACATTCAGGAACCTCACGCATCTCGCAGTCACCAGTTCTAGCAGCATTGACGCGCGCTCTATAGCGCCTCTAGTCACCGACTTGGCTGCTTTGAGGCATATTGACCTTACTGGTGAGAACTCTACTAACTCATTGTGAATCAAATAGCACAAAAAAAAAAGAATTCGGATGCTGAAGAAACGATGGGTAGGATCGCAGAACCGATAACCGTTGGGGAGTACTAACATTCTAACAAGGTAAAGGTTTCTTGTTCGCTTCTTTACTTTACCTTAAAAAGATTGAAGTGAACAAAAAATCAAAGTGATCACTTTATTTCCTAGTTTTACGTATGTAATTTGTATTTTGTGACGTGTCCAAGAGTCCTGTAAGGTCTAAAGGAAATTACCTACTCAAATATCAAATATTTGATATTTGAGTAGGTAAAGCTTCTCGAGTGGCGACCACGATGCAATGCTAAACGAAGTATGGGAAAACCTCTCTCGGGATTTTTGGTGTACTTTTGGGTTACCTAATAATTTACGTAACTATTTTGATTGACTTAACGTAAGTTTAAGAGTATCTTCCAATCACTAGCTCTTGCAGCATTGATGATAACGACTTGTCTGCTTTGAGACATAGGTATTTAATTGACCTTACGGGTGAAAGCGAACTGTCGTTGTTGTACTGTGTTGTACCTAAAATAAAGAAGTCCTCAACTGGCGTGGGGTAATAAACTATAGCAGTGTGCGTGGATACTACCTAAATGCTGCATACGATTAGGTCTAGTCCTGCATAAGCGAAAAAAACGACGCATCGCCGAAGCTGTCGCCGCCGGCCGGCCGTCCGCACTGGTTGCTCTGTGGGCGGCATATATTTATGAGAGTTTTTAACAAAAATTTTACTCAATGCGCGTGGTTTTTCCTTTGATAGCTGTCCAAAATATACTCTCAATATCCACCGAAATTGTAGCAATTTTGAATTTAATTTACTAATCATTTTATTATTGTACGCACTTTGAGGCAGGATGTAGTGAGACTATATAATGTAAGACCTACACATTTCAGCAAATAAAGAATATGAATATGAATTTTGTTACTGTAGGTTATTATTACAATACTGCGGGGTTATTGGTCCGTCTGCTCCTACCCCTATTTTTTTTTCGAACGTAGGTACCTGATACGCACCTACCAACGATGAAGGGCTGAAATAAGTCGGATTTAGGGTTGAGTGTCCGCTTGTGATAACGGAATAGTATATTTTTTCTCCGAGAAATCTCTTTTGGAACCGCGAAAATTTTCCTGCGAATTTCCACGTGTTATTTTATCTGTTTTGCTTATTTTCCTTACTTCGGTTTTGTTTTCATAACGGGTTTTGTTTTTAGCATGTCTTCATAAACTTTACCTACCTTTTGATATCATTCGGCGATTTATGATTGAAGTTACTCTTTTCCTCTAATATCTATATTTACCTTCCTCTACTGGTTCCTAGTTAGGGTGAATAAGATACTCGTATAAGTGGATCAGTCCAGTCACCTTAAGAATATACCAGTTAAAAAGTCTTGTCAATTCATCTAAGCGTGGTATGGTATGGCCCCATAACACAAGCTTTGCTTACTTTGATGTGGGGTGAATTTGGATGCTGTTTGAAAATGCCCCGTATTTTTTATTTATGTTATCCTCCCATAACATTTATTTTTCTTCTAGGTTGCCCAAATGTGGACTGGCCGGAATGGGCCTGGCTAGAACCCCGACTGGGGGCCCGGCGTCCCCCGGTGGAATACATAGACCTGACGGATTGTGGGAACGTGACCGACGCTGGGCTGTGTGCTCTACTGCACACGTGTCCGTCCCTGCAGTACTTGTACCTTAGGAGATGCACTCTAGTCACAGGTGAGTAGCCTCATATCGCAATTGTTCGCTCTGAAACATCAGAAATATGCACCGCGTTCAACACCTTATCTAGCGGTGCGAAGTGAATTTGGAAATTTTGGGGTAGAATTTATTGGAGATATTTTATTTTTGGTGAATTGCTACGTGAACACCAATCCAAACGCAATGGCGACAAGTAACTGACAAGCTGTTTGGTGATCATGGAAGATCGTGGATTGTAGGAGGCCCGGACTGACGCATGGCCGAGGTGAATAGCACGGAGTACTTGTGCTCTTAGTTCTGTTCTGAGACCCGAGTCCATTAAATTGACGATAGAGAGATGATTCGAAACGTGATCGTGACGATAGAGAGACGATTCAAGATGTGATCTCTCATATTTGTATGGGACTTGCGTAGTTCCGTCGCACGATAGAGGCGCTGTACCAAAAGCTATGGAAAAATGAGACGTCACGATCAGGTCTCGATACTGTCGTCAAATGGACTCGGGGGTCCATTTGACGACAGTCTCGATCAGTTCTGTTCTGTTAATTTATTGTACCATATAAACAAAGAACACTTGGAATAGCGACATTAAGTACAAAAAGTAATCTTATTTATTTATTTATTCTTAAAAAAAAAACAATAAAACATTAAACTAGACTTTGTCCAAAAATATAGAGTAGCCACTGATTCCGAAGAATTAAAAAAAATTAGTTAATTTAATATAATGAATATGCAGAAATTTAGCGGCTGTATAGAGAAAAAATATTTTCCTGCATTAATAAGTTATGTACCTAAGACCTTTGAGAAAGGGTTAACTTGGGGTGGGTTATTAATTACTACCATGTTTTTTCTGCCATTTAACCTTACAGTGAAACAGGATTTTCTATTTTTAACTCGTTTCCTTCTTCCGTAATCTAATCATTGTTACAAACATAACGGAGAGATATAATAATAATAAAGAAATTCAGGACGTAATTATATTTATAGGTAGTAAACTTCTAATCATCAAGCAATTCACGACGACCTCTGTGGCGCGGTGGGCGAAGGCCTGCCTGCGACGCAGGAGGTTGCGGGTTCGATTCCCGCCTCGGGACAAATGTGTGTACGATCTGCAGACATTTGCTCAGGGTGTTCTGGTCGTTTTCTATGTATAATAAAAAATATCTATCTATGTATTGTATTATATTATGTATATCAGTTATCTAGTACCCATAACACAAGCTCTGCTTAGTTTGGGGCTAGATAATGCTGTGTGAATTGTCCAACATTATTTATTATAATAATAAAAAAAAATTCATGCGGAGCTCGTGCCTAAAGTATTATGTCCTGGGGCGGGAATCAAATCAGCACAGTTTTCTTACGGGACTTTATTTGCGTGACTCGCATACGTAATAAGAAAATAGCGTGACAGATAAAACATAAAATAATATTCTCAATGTAATATTTCAAAATATGATGTAGTTTTTTAATTAAAAAGCTTAACCTTGAATAGAATTTTAATAAATATTAACGAAAGGGATTTACACTGATAGAAACGTCAAACAGCTTATAAATAAGTTGAATGGATGTCTGACCTGATCCCTGTAGGTAGCTAGGTAGTATAGAAACGGAAACCAGTTCCTTAGGCCTAGTTTACATGGGCCGCGCGCGGTAGGTTAAATGTTCCCGTGGTTCGGCGGAAATGGCGAGAGAGGTTTTAGGATAGATAGATAGATAGATAAAGACTTTATTTGCAACTTCAGACACACACATACAAAATACAACAATTATACAGTACACTAGTAAAAACAAACAATAATACGATTAAGATTAAGAGTAACATAGTGTAGGAAACGTTGTGTGTGCTGCAGCAAGACAAAAAGGCCGTGGCTCAGTGAAATTTTTGCTTAAAAGCAAAACACTGATTTTCAGCCAAAACCAGATCGAGAGCGAGCAGAATGAGTCACAAGACAATGTGTGCCTAGCTATGAATTATTGTGGTTGTGTAGCGAGTTACAATCCTGAACTTTTAAAGAATACAGTTGAAGCCATATTTAAATAATCATCACTAATATTATAAACGTGAAAGTTTAGATGGATGGATAGATGGATGGATGTTTGTTCCTTTATCACGCCAGAACGGCTGAACGGATCTGGTTGAAATTTGGCAAAGAGATAGATTATAGTCTGGAATAGAACATAGGCTACTTTTTATCCCGGAATTCCCACGGGAACGGGAACTACGCGGGTGAAACCGCGAGGCGCTGCTAGTAAGTATATAAACAAATACATACGTCATGACATCAGTCCGATGCGAAAATTACGCGGATTAAGCGGATATTACGTCCTTCTCAGGGCGTCGAGTCCCACATCATTCTGGTCCCCTCAGACCAGTTTATTCTTAAACGAAACTCCTCGCCGAATAAAACAAAGCCTAGTTTACATCACACTAGTATTATAATAAATACGCAAGTATGGATGTTGAGATGTTTAGACGGATGTTTGTTAACGATCGTTCGTTATTTTCGTTAGTGGAAAAGATATTACGAGCATGGCTTTTTATTTAAGACATTATTCGTGTTTTTTTCCTGACATATACGTACGTGTGTCACACTCAAAGGGCCATAAAACCAACGTCACAACGTAACTATCGCTGTAAAACTTTGCCCTGCTTGTCGAAGTGGTAATTTAATGTTTTCTCTTCTATATAGCATAGAGCTAGTACCTACGTACACTGTAAGTACTCGCTCTATGCAATTTCACGCTTCAATCTAAACGCAGAAACTAGTTCATAAGATTAACTCGTTCTGTCTCTAGTTTTACTGACAGCTTTGCGAGGGTTTAGCGTTGGCTTAACTTTGTTTAACTCTTAGGGCGTCCGCACACGTCCGACTTTTCGTCTGATTGTCGGATGAAATTGTCTATGGATAGGCGTCTTCGACTATCACAAAGCATTCCATACACAAATACACAAATCGCCTTCGGATAGTCGAATACCCATCAGACAAAAATCGGGCGTGTGCGGCCGGCCTTAAGAATGAAATGAGAGACCTGCCTTACTTTGCTGTGATTTCATTTCAAAGGATTTTCCAATTAGGTGCACACTTCAGAACTTTTAAGAGGCGAACAAATCAAGAAATATTTTTCAACGTTTTAAAAGTGTGATTAGGGTGGAAGTCATCATTATCATAGTTACCTGGGTAAATTATTATTATCATAGTTACCTGGGTAAATCATCATTATCATCCATCACAGTCTCAGCCAGTTGACATAAATAAATTTTGAAGAGCGACGATTTTCTTTTGTTTTTTATACAATTAGCCACGCTGACGACGTCACAAATCCAGGGGCCGAATTCCACTAAACTTATCGCTTCACCATTAAAGTTGTGTCTCAAAATGATACAAGTTGACATTTTTTCTTCGACGAAAGAAATTACAGATAGAGAGACGCGTGTCGTAAGTGTCAAGGTTGAAACCATTCTATCAATCTCTCCGTGCAAATAGCACCGCACGCACTATCAACACAGTTATTAGGTAGGCCACAGGTGGACCCTTGTAGCGCATACTCTCTTAACGAATTCACTGCCCAGCCTCGGCAGGTGCGCGACGTCGTCCCCGCCGCCGCCGCCACCTGGAGGACCCGTGGCAGGACAGTGCGTCGTAGGCTATGAAAGAATTAATAACTGTGTTAGAACACGAAAGATCAACAGAAGCCTTAGTAAGACAAAAGAATATAGTCCTAGATTAATCGGGATCAATCTTTCGTGTCCGAACACAGTTATTAGGATTTTCTGTCAATTTATGTACCATCTGCCACAAAATACATGGACGTTTTAGTTAATGGCTACGAGATGGAGAAAAACCATTAAATCCATGCATTGTTTCAGATGCCGGCGTTAGATGGATACCAGCCTATTGTGCGCTGAAAGAGCTGAGTGTAAGCGACTGTACCGGTGTCACCGACTTCGGACTGTACGAGCTAGCGAAGCTGGGGCAGGCGTTGCGATACCTTTCTGTCGCTAAGTGTACTCAGGTAAGATACCAGCATATTGTGCGCCGAAAGAGCTCAGTGTGAGCAACTGGTACCGCAGTCTCTGACTTCGGACTGTACGAGCTAGCGAAGCCGAGAGCTGGTGAGTATCTGGCGCAGCGCATCAGTATTGCCCTACAGCGTGGCAATGCAGCCAGCGTCTTGGGCACGCTTCCGACTGGTATTGATATGGATCAGTTTAGTTATATTCAGGTTTACCACATGAAGCCACAGGCTTGTCAATATTCCACAAGTTTTGACGTTGCAGCTTGTTATTGGTTTCGTTCCAATTAAAATGGACACTGGATATAACTTCCAGTCTCGTGTTACTCTCAGAAGAAGCCACAAAGTAATTGCGAAAGTTAAAATTTCCGAGAAGCTTGTGTGTATCGCAGGTAGTAAAGTAAATGACTCTGTAGGTATACTCAGCTGCTTTTTGAGATAGGAGTGGAAGACCAAATCCAAAACCATGAAAGTCAGAGAAAAGTCGTGAAAGAAGTCAAGAGTCAGGTTGCGGGTTCAAGACCCGTCGGGATATGATTTAAATTCTTCAACATTTCCCTGAGTGTGAAGGATTACGCACTATAATATCAAAACCTTATATTCGAGAATGCAGACATGTCATCTAATTAAAGTTTTCGTCAGGGGACTACTAATTGTTGAAAAAAAAACAAGGAATCAATTTCAGTTTATTTTATATTGATGAAGGGAGAACCTTTTGTTCTCTGCCAGAATTGTGCCTTGATATTTAGATCAAAATTTAGGATTAGGTAGTATTAGAGGCTGAAAATTATGCGCAAATTGAACAATTTCTATTGTCTTGTAGAATATAGAACAACAAACGAACATTGTTCGAACACAAGACGTGCTTCACTGAAAACGGCGTTAATTAACAGACTATTGAACACAATATTCAGAATCTATATTACGTAGGTAATAATAACACAAGGTTGATTCTAAGGTTTTTATTTATTATAGTACTCTGGGTACACAAGGTTGGTTGGGTATTCATTGGAAAACATTTCGGAACATCGTAGCTTTAGCTACTGACTCGTACATACTTAAAAAAACTCGGAGGTACCTACTTTGAAAAATTAAAAAGCGATAAAATTCCTAATTCTTCACTGTTTTTAAGTTTTTCAGGACAAATACCTACTAGTCCTTCGAGGATAAACAGTAGACAAATCCCTACTTCTTGTTTCAATTTGCGTTGCAAAAGATTTCCTTATCAACTTACCTAATTTTTGTCCCAGATCATGTCGTCAGTTTATCGTCTCCAAGGTTTTCTTCGTCTAGAACTTGTATCAGGTCGAACTCGATGGAGTCAGCTGTGTTTAGTTTATGTTGTTGGGGTTATACTTGGTTTAAGCTCCGTCTTAGAATGCGAGAACCTGCATGGTCACTTCGTCTTGAAAGTGGGTCATCTCATTTGTCAATGCTAAAGTCCACAAATTAGAGAGTGATTCCCCTTGAGTTTATTCCTCTAAAGAAATCTCGTAAAATGTAGAAAATTAAATTGGAGGATTACGGGAATAAATAAATGTAATTCCTTTTCGAAGAGATACACAGAAGAGGCGTCGAATAAATGTTTTAAATTAAGTAACTTTTTCGCCCTTGAGCTTTTGAAATGAATCCATTGAAGTGGTAGGGAGTTTTTTTATTAGTGATGATCAAGTTTCTGGCCACCATCTCACTTGAATAAGTGATGTTGTGACCTAAGATAATAAATAAATGATAATTAATGTTGGACAATTCATACAGCATTATCTAGCCCCAAGCTAAGCAGAGCTTGTGTTATGGGTACTAGATAACTGATATATGTAATACAATACATAGATAGATATTTTTTATTATACATAGAAAAACGACCAGAACACCCTGAACAAATGTCTGCAGATCGTACACACATATTCACACATTGTCCCGAGGCGGGAATCGAACCCGCAACCTCCTGCGTCGCAGGCGGACCTTCGCCCACCGTGCCACAGAGGTAGTCTTATTCTGTATAGATGATACGTAATTATTTTACTAGAAGGTACTTACTTTCGGCATTTCAAAAAAGATTTTCGACTGATCATATATTCCAAAGTTCTATGTTGACTGTACTATTTATTCCAAAATAGTCTTGGTAGTGTCGTTGATTGGCAATGACACTACTGGTAGTGCGGTTGGTAGTGTCATTACCAATAAATGAATAAATACGAGTACATAAACAATACTGGACCATTCACGCAGTATCATCTAGCCCTATTAAGGTAAGCAGAGCTTGTGTTATATAGTATGTATTTATTTTATATTTATAATTTAACTCCTTACTACTACTTCGGACACGGCAGCGGCCGGTCTCAAAGGAGATTGGTAATGTGCCTACGATATTACTTATAATGCACAAGTGTGTGGGCAAACAAGCATTCTCTATTTCTTCACTCTCTTAATACGATGGCACGGAAGACCAACGCGACCAGGGGGAGGTCACAGGACCAAACTGCTTAACGTCCGAGGCACAGCTTGGCCAATAGTAATTAACTCCGACCTTGACCTATTCTGCACTAGCGTCAGTTTGGCAAGACGGCGGCTCAGCGGAGAATTTTTTGGCATAAAAGATGATGATTAGAATTGTATTTTTTTTTTAAATATTGTAGCTCTAAACCTTCGATCAAAAATAAGGAGTTCGCGGCCTCCCCCGTAGATACCTAGAGCCTTACAAAAATGTCACTCAAAATTGGGTTCGTTTTGTTTTGACGCAGACAGTTTGCGCAGAGCCTGACAAGTTTTTTCCATACGGAACAAGAGATTGGTGGAGTCGAATTCATTTTATTTTATTTTGTAAGTAGGTAGGTACCTACCTGAGAATTATATACCTACCTACTCAGTTTATTTTCTATAAGGATTAATTAACAGAATTCAGGTAAAGATAACGAATCATTTATTGATGAAACTATAAATTGGTGTCTCAACAGTAGGTATTTATACAAAAGGGTCATTTCAGACATACAATAATTTAAACTTACAATACAATTTCAGGCAGGCACTCTAGATTAAAAAGAACTGGTTCCTGTCTGCGGCTTTGCACGAGTTTTTTTTACGGGAAAAAAATAAACGTTTTATAAATTCATACTTCTGGTAGGTAGGTAAGAACCTAGTCTTTCTTTTATTAGAGAGTCTACGCAAATGAAATTTTAGGGCGGGCCAACTAGTTATTTTAAAAATCATCAACTAGTAATATTAAACTTATTTTTATGAAAAATATATTAATACATACTATAAATGAAAAAAAAAATTTAGAAGAAATAGCCTCTCCATTTATCAATTTAGAACAAAATTAATATTTTAACATAGGCAAACCAAACAACAATATTTTATGCTGATTTCACAAGTATATGACTCACATCTCAATATACGGGTAAGAAATATATATAAACTTACTGAAAATAAGAAATTCCATCCTTTTTCAGCACTTTGGACGAGTGATTCTTGCATTTTTTGTACCCATGCTTTTTGTCTGAACGCTAAAATGACACTAGTTGAAAAGCTTTCCTAACATGTCATAATGTATCTCTTTTGCTACTGAAGGTTGTGGCGTGCGCATTGTGAATCTAAGGGGGGCCGGCAAAGCCGGACATTTTTGATCGATGCTCTAAACACTTAAATTTAGGTAATATGTGTAGGTTAGTCACTTATGTTCATAGTCTTAATTTTACTATTCTGATAACTACCCGTGAAAACCGTCGATAAGCTTACTGGTAATTATCAATATGTCACTCTGTGTATAAAAGCTTTTGGTTTTCCATCAAATAAATAAATAAATAAAAACTCCAATAGGTATCTAAGCCTTCGTTCACACGGTACGCACTTTCGTAATTATCCTGTTTCTTATCCTGGGTACCTTAGGTGAATCCGGATAACTGAGATTCAGATAATTACAGGATTGAGCTCACGGAGCGAACAATAAGGTCTTTGGGGATCAAACTGTTTTAGGTGGAAGGTATTTGTGCGCGAGTTCACCTTTGATCTTCCATTATGTCGTCTCTTAGATATTTTAGAGGTAAAATCGAAAAAATCTTTTACAAATAGTAGGTAGGTACAATAAAGTCTTCCGAAATCGTAAATTACTAAAAGCAAAATTGGGAGCACGGTTTAATTTGTTTCTTTTGGAGACCGATGTTGCGCGGCGGGCGAAGGTCCACCTGCGACGCAGAAGGTTGCGGGTTCGATTCCCGCCTTGCGAAAAATGTTTGTATGATCTGCAAATATTTGATCCGGGTGTTCTAGGTATTTTGTCTGTATAATAAAAAATATCTATGTATGTAATTTATTGTTTTAAGTACATCAGTCATCAGTCAGTGCCCATAACACAAGCTCTGCTTAGCTTGGGGCTAGATGATACTGTGTGGATTGTCCAGCATTCATCATCATCATCATATCAGCCGATCGACGTCCACAGCTGGACATAGGCCTCCCCTAAAGATCTACACACTGACCAATTTTGCGACACTTGCATGCAGCATTATTTATTATTATTCTACTCGTTTCATATCTCGATTTGACCGTGTAGACTGTGAAGTCATCAGCACAGGTCCCTAGTTATCTTTTTGTATTATATACTTTTTGCCTTGCATTGAGTTTTCTGAAAGCCAAACTAAACATTCAAGAATTTAAGCAAAATTCAAGGCAAAATCAGTAAAACAGCCTTGGATCCCCGAAGACGAAATCAGGAATTATTATGGCCCGCATAAAACGAAGCGAAAGTAAATCGCCCTTTGTAATTCCTCGACTCACTTCCAATTTAAATACGGTTTGTTTTATCGATTGGGATAATAGGTTATACAAATTTCCCTCATCTTTATCATGGATTTCGTATTTTATTTACATTCTCTTACACTTTGCAGATGATTCTATTCCGATCCAAATATCTATTGAAACAAACCGGTTTTATTTTAGTTGTTTTCAATGATTGAGCGCCAATCATTGAAAACAACTAAAATAAAACCGGTCAAGTGTGATTTGGACTCGCGCACGAAGGGTTCCGTACCATTAACATTATCTATTAAAACGGCAAAAAAATCACGTTGGTTGTATGGAGCCCCCTTAATTTTTTTTTTTATTTTTTATTTTTCATGAGATACAGATGATGATGTCTGGTGACAGACGGACAGACAGACAGACGGAAGGACAGCGGAGTCTTAGTAACTCTCTTACAACCGTGTAATTTGTGAAAAAATGTTCTCTAGAGAAAACGATCTAATGAGAATGAATTAACGCCATTGATCCATCATGGAAACACGCGCACACAAAAAGCACTTTGAATTTTGAAACTATCCAACGAGATTCATCCATATTTCACGATTCCTGCTTGTCGCCGTTCGCATACCGTAGGAGGTGATGACGAATCGCGGACTACTTAGAGCAGAGGTTCCCAATTTTATTTGGCCATGGAATCCTAATTGATTATACTTTTTTGGCTGGCTATTTTGATACCTAAAGTTTTTCCCTCGTACATGTATTTCGAACATATTTATGTTGGACTCGAAGAAAAAACAATTTATAAATAAAAATTATTAATTATTCTAAGTAGTTGCAAAACATTTATTGAAATAAAGAAATACAATGTAGGTAATTATTTAATATGAAGAATGAAATTTTTCACATAATTTGGCACTAAAATTACGCTTTATGTCCGACAATTGAACGCGAAGATTTCCCTCATCAGCTGCATCCAGCCCGTTTCTGTACTTACACTATTAGATGACTGGCCTATTATCCTTATTAACGTTTTATTTAACTCTCGGTAGAATGCGAAAATCCTATGACCCTACCGCGGAACCCAAGGGTTCCGCAAACCAACTTTTAGGAATCGCTGACTTAGAGCACTAAGTTTTCATTCCATTTCATGAAACCTGGTGCTTGTAGAGTGTTTGAAAATAGCACTACTGCATATATTATAAGCCTTACTCCTTGTTCACAGGTTTCAGACTCCGGTGTACGGACGCTGGCTCGTCGCTGCTACAAGTTGCGGTATCTGAACGCGCGAGGATGCGGTGCCTTGGGCGATGATGGAGTGGAAGCAGTGGCCAGGGGGTGTTCGAGGCTGCGAGCACTTGACCTCGGGGCCACTGATGTATCTGAAGCAGGACTACAGGTAAGAGAAGATCTGATTGCTATTGGAAACACTAGCTATTGTTATAAGTTGCGGTAAATGCGCGAGCTTGTTGTGCGTTGTGTGACGATGGAGTGGAGGCGGCATGAGACCTCGAAGCCACTGATGTTTCTGAAGCAGGAATTTGGGTGAAAGAAAAGCCGTGAAGCCTGAAACCTAGGTTAGGTAGAGGTGTATTGAACAAATATCTAGAAACACGCATAAATTTGCATCAAAGTGAAACTTTTGACTTGACACCACATACTCTATTAACAAAATAAATTACAAATAAAGATAAGCCAAATCAGAACTGGTATTTACAATTCAAACGGTTGAGCTCACTGCAGACTGTTGCAAACAATCTAGATGTAGCTCAACTGATCCATAGCAATACCAATCGGAAGTATCCCCAAGACGCTGGCTGCATAAATAATTCGAAGGCCAATCAGGCTGACCTAGAACTCAAATGACCTTAGGCTTAGTTGGTCTAGTTTCAAACAAAACCTATAATCACTTTGTTGTTGCTGGGTCTACCTCGAGTAATAACCACAGAAACATTCACCCAAACAACTCCAACTCACCAGTTTCATCAATCATTGCAGATCCTGGCTCGCTGCTGTCCAAACCTGAAGAAACTAGCCCTCAGAGGCTGCGAACTGATCGGCGACGATGGTCTAGAAGCAGTGGCGTACTACTGCAGAGGACTTTGTCAACTGAATATCCAAGATACGCCTGTTACTGTAAGAGGTTACAGAGCTGTCAAGAAGTACTGCAAGAGATGTGTCATAGAGCATACCAATCCTGGATTCTGCTGATGCACAAGAACTAAGAAGGAATCAGATTCATTTGTAGTACTATGCCCGCTATTGTATAGAGTAGAGGTTCCCAATTTTATTTGGCCATGGAACCCTAATTGATCATACTTTTTTGGTGGAACCCTAGCTGGTAATTTGGTAACTAAAGTGTTTACCTTGTAGTTCGAATATATTCATGTTGGACTCAAAGAAAGAGCTTTTTATAAAATAAATATTATAAGTAGTTTTACAATAATTGTGTCAATGCCCTACCTACACTCGCTCGATCGCATTTAAGTTAATCAAAGAATAATTCTTTTAGGTCTGTGTTCACCAAAAGATAATCGGACAATTAGGCAACTTCATCGGTTAACTATGACGTTTAATGTATGAAAATTTGTGTCAAAAACGTCAAAACAACTGTTTTTTTAACCATCTGTTGGTGAACTCGGGTCTTATAAACTTAAATGTGATTGAGCGAGTGTAGGTAGGGCATTGACAGTACATGTCAGATAAAATTGTAGGTCAATAGAAGGCTGTAACTGCGTTTTTATGAAGGTTTAATTATTCTACTTTTATATTCCTAGATTGAAGTTTCTTGGCAGATTATTTGAGCCACTTTCGGTTTCCCACATTGGCCTTATAATTATACTTGTCAATAATTTTGTAAATATTGTATGTATGCAAAGTAGCTTAAGTAAATTCCTTGTTATAATAATTATTACACAACGTTTAACTCATCGAGTGTGTGGCAGCTGGGTACACAAAGCGTTTTGTGAGTCTTTATGCGAACTTGCGCAGCACGGCCAGCAACTTGCTGTCGTTCGTATCGCACCTGGCCCCAGCTGTGGACGCAGGTGGGCAGGTAGACTGTGCGTACTTCGACTTTCAGAAAGCTTTCGACGCTGTCGATAATGATGTCTTGCTGTCGAAGTTTTCAGCAATAGGTTTCACGCCGCATCTGCTCAAATTCTTCGCGAGCTACCTTAGCGAACGCCGGCAGTATGTGGAGTACGCGGGGTACCATTCGGCCCCGTATTACACGTTTTCGGGGGTAAGTCAGGGCAGCAATCTTGGACCCCTTGAATTCGTTATTATGATCAACGATCTTGCGGGGGTTGTTACGGAGGCAGGCTGTTTGCTCTTTGCGGACGACCTGAAAGTGTTTTTATCAGTAGCGGACACATCTGATTGTGAACGGCTCCAATCTGACATAGATAGGGTGGTCCAATGGAGCAGATCCAACAAGCTACTGTTCAACGTAGCGAAGTGCTCCGTGATGAGCTACAGCCGGGCGCGCGCCCCTTTGCACTACCAGTACGAGGTGGAGGGGGTAGGGCTGCCGCGAACGACGTCGGTCCGAGACCTAGGCCTCGAAATGGTCCCCGACTTAAGGTTCCGGCGCCATATTGTAAATGTTTGCAACAAATCTTTTAGAAACCTAGGTTTTATTTTAAGACAGTGTGTGAATTTCAAAAACATAAGTGTTATCAAAGTTTTATATAACGCACTTGTGAGAAGTCATTTAGAAACAAATGCTATAATTTGGAACCCTAACGAAGCTAAGTACAAACTTTTGGTTGAAAAAATACAAAATAAATTCACTCGCTTTTTGTACTTAAAAGAATACGGAGTCTATCCATATTACCCGTTGATGTACCCGAGTCTGTTCGTGTTAGGTATGGTAGGGTATTGCAGGCTGTCGGTGCGGAGAGATGTGGCTCTGGTTAAGTACATGGTGCGCGTGTTGCGCGGGGAGCTACACCACCCGACGGTTCTGGCGGCGTTGCGGCTGCGCGCGCCCAACGACTACTTGGGCCTCCGCCGCCGCCCCGCCATGCTGGAGGTACCCAGCTGTAGGACCAACCTACTTAAGTTTTCTCCCATGTCACTCGCTATCTATTTACTCAATATTCTGTCCCAAAACAGTGTAGATGTGTTTTACCAAAACCTGCCGAAAGCCATGGAAATGGCACAGCTTGTCATTGAGACAAAGTAATATATTAATTAGTATTGTTAATAAATTAAGATAAGTAGGTACCTAGATATAACATCGCCTTAGGGCTTAATAAAAAAACCTGTTATGATGTTATTATCTTAATAAATAAATAAATAAAAATAAATAAATAAACTTTGATGGGAATCTCATACGGCGGCTTTCGGCGAAATTAATCTGTAAAATCTAATCTTGAGGGAAAATCCGTTGGAAACCCTATCCTTTATGTATACGACCACTTATTATATTATGTCTTTACATGTAAGAGGATTACTAAAGCCAACAACACCTCACGGTTTTATTGAGCTTCGATTTTCTTCGAAAGTCGAGATTTTATTTTTTCATGACCCTACTACGCCAACGGATATGATGGAATAGTACCAATGATATAAACGTAATGCTGTGTGAATTGTCCAGCATTATTTATTTATTTATATTTATTTATTCCACCGGGCTACTATCCTTTTGTTTTAGAGTGGAACGACCAGGGGCCCAATGCTGCTAAGCAATCCACTATGGCAATGGTATCGCATTAAAAACTCTAGATAGTGCGTGCGGACTGCGGTGATATTTGCTCTATTGAGACATTGATAGAATGGTTCTAGATAGATTTTAACTTCGACACTCTTGACCTGCGTCTCTCCATTGGCTATAATGGCGATATTACAAATATATATCCATAGTAAAGCGATCATTTAATTCAGATAGGGCCATAGTTTACGGGGTAAACTATCTCTCTGAAAAAGGTTCTAAAAAAGAGAGAGAACTTGTTTCTTCGTGGATAGATTTCCTTCTTTTAGTTAGACAGTATAGGTTACCAACCGTGTGCCCTGATACCAGTTACTGTTTTTCTAACCTGTTGTTCTAAACAATTTAAAACAACCGACAATATTCTCGTTTAATTGTGCCAATAATATTTACAAAAAAACTAGTACCTAAGTGGGTACTAGTTTTGAAGCTTGAGAAACGGATCATAACTATTGAGTAAACACAGGCGCCGCGCCGTTTTGTACCAAGTAAGATAAAGTTACTTTATCATTGGAAGTTGCTAAAGTTTGCTTACGTTAAATAAACATACCCTCAGCAAAAACAAGAACTTATCTAAGTATACGCTAAATCTAGAATCTAAAGAAAAACACATTTCTGCAAAGGAAACCAAGGTTAATACTTACTTAAGATAACTTTTACAGTGGCGATAAAATAAACATTCTAAGGCGATTTCACAGAAACTCGAGCTTTGGTTTTTACGACTCTAGACCCTATCTGCAAAGAAATGGGCTTAGAAGGAATTTGTTTAAAGCCGTGGTTTGTTTTGGTGAGATACATTGAGGCTTATATTGGTACTTTTATTTGTTCATTTAGTACTTGATGAAGCCACAAGTACGCTTGTCCTTGTCCTTGCGGCAGATACACTGCTTTCCCTTGTGAGCATAGGTAGATCCAATCCCAGGTTGTTTGGGGGTTTCCTTGGCTTATTTCCTCTACGGGTCGACCAGGATAAAATTTGATTGAGACAATGCTGGGCAAGACTTCCATGTACGTAACTGTAAACTTACTGCTTTGTCCTTATTGACATTTTATTAATTAACTTTTGAAAAAAATAATGAATTAAACATAATCAAAATCAAAAAGCACTGATGCAAAAACGTAGTACTCATCTGGGCAAGCACCTGCTTGTCCCAGACGAGCTACGAGACATCCCCCCAAAGAAAATCCTTCAGTTCCTAGCAGCTGCAAGGGTAAGTGGCGAACTCTGAACGCCGCAACACTAGGGGTGCACACATTAAAGTGGCGATCACAATAGGCCTTCATGGCCATAGTGATAAGAAAGCCACCAAAAGCAAATAAAAAAATAAAAAAACAACTCATCCGTTTTAGAGCTTATATACCCTTGTTTTGCGTCAGGGGTTAAAAAGGAAACGGGCGCATAATTAAATTAGGTATTTTACCTTAAACATAATTGTACGAAAATTAACCTAATTAAACTTTATGCGAAAGAAAAACATTTTCCAAACGTTGTTACACGAATAAATTCTGTAGGTAATTGTGTAATAAATTAGACCTACAACAAACTTTGTAAAGCTGTTAAGGAAAGGTAAAATTTGTTAAATATTAATGAACAGGCGGAAGTAAACGTCAGATACCTTCCTATTTGATTGTATTTTATGGGAAAATGTTATTGTTAAATATGTAGTTATCTTGTATGTTATTTTCATTAATCTATGAAATGTAGTTTTGATACATTCGCTATCTGAAGACGTAATTTTTAGAAACTCGTAGTGAAAAATATGGGTTTCTTTGTGTTATCTTATAATATAATATGCAGAGGGCTGAACGTATCTTGATGAAACTTAATTGTATAGTGTATCATCATCAATCATGACAGAATAATATTCCGGAACATACATAGATGATGCTAGTAATTCAGAGACTTCGATGTAAATGAGTTCTCTTTCTGTTGATTTATCTTTTTTGTAAGAGGTAAGTAGAAATGTAGTAATATTCTTGTTTAAATGCTCTCATTTTATTTATTGTGCCATTTTTGTAAATAACAAAGTTTTCTTTTAGAAGGTACCTAAGCACGAAGATCTAAAGTTTTATCACAAAATAAACAAGCAATTTCCAATGTAAATAATATTTTCATGTCTTTGTTAACATCTTGTTTGTGGTAGTGCTTAAAACATAATGTAAAATAGTCTAATCATTTATAAATATGTAATTACATAAAATATCTTAAAAAGATATTTTTTATAGACAGTGTCTATAAAAAAGTCATTGTTGATTAAGTTTTGAAATAAATTATATTCTAACTATTCTGTTTTTAATAAATCATCCCATAACTGGTAAATCGAGAATCGTAAAAGGAAAGTTGCGAAATAAAACCGGCCAAGTGCGAGTTGGACTCGCGCACGAAGGATTCCGTACCATTATCTACAAAAAAAAATACTTTTGTTGTATGGGAGCCCCCTTAAATATTTATTTTATTCTGTTTTTTAGTATCTGTTGTTATAGCGGCAATAGAAATACATCATCTGTGAAAATTTCAACTGTCTAACTATCACGGTACATGAGATACAGCCTGGTGACAGACGGACAGACGGACAGCGAAGTCTTAGTAATAGGGTCCCTCCCGTATTACCCTTTGGGCACGGAACCCTAAAAAGGAGTTAAGAAAATAGTTTTTCAGTGTTACGTCAGTACATAAAATAAGGAGCTACGAATATTTAAATCTGTAGAGTTTTTTAGATCGTAGAATATCTTTCTTAGAAAACTTTACAATATATTTCTTTAGTGGTGAATCTAGACTGTGATGCGAGGTAGCCAAAACCACAATGTCTTAAAGATTATCTGAATTAAATTGATATTCAATTGTACAAAAGAAAGTTGGAGGAAGGAAAAGGAAAAGATTTTCCACAATCGGCGCTACAAGTGCCAGTAATGAGCATCCGTGTCAAGATTCTTTAGCATCGACTAAATAATATTGAATAGGTTGCTGAAGTACCTAGTGAAAAATCTTCGAGGAGTAAAATTTATCATATCAGCCCCTACACGTCCACAGCTGGGCATTCCCTAAAACGATGCCACAAAGAGCTGTCCTAAGTTGCCTCCATCGATCGACTCCCTGCAACCGCTACGATTTCGACGGTCCATCGGATGAATGGATGGTCTCCCAACGGATATGGATGATGAGAAGACTCGGCGTAGTTTTCCAAACGCTGCCTAGTTTCTCAGTCGTGCATATACTACCAAATAAAAAATAATTTCGTGTACGGTTTGGCAAGCTTATTAATTCAAACGTATTCGTGAGTCACTCAAAGTGTTATCAACGTTAATTGGCTAATTTTCCTGTGTTTTTATTTGAAATCAAAAACAGCTAACGAGACTCGAAAAAGTAACTATGTAATACATATTACTCTTACAAATACATTAATCGACCAGCAGGCCTTTAACATAAAATGTATGACCTAATACAAGCAATAGAAACAGAATTATTACACCGTATATAAAAATATTTTGGCTCTATACGCACGTAATTTAATCTTTACTCAGGGATTACTCATTGTTACGCGCATGCTACAAATATTTATATTTAACAAATACTCAATATCAAACACTAAATCTGGCCACTCACTTTATCCGTGTATTAAAAATAAAATTGGTATCAGCTTTTTATTGTGATAACATGATAAGGGAATCCTCAAATCAAATCAGTACGTGCCTGGCTGTGGGGAGAGACGCCCGTATTCCGAACGGGAGTTTAAGCGCGCGCGAAAATTTGCGATTTGCGAGTTTCACGGAGTTTAAAGACATTCAAGTGGTGTTTAGGTTGTTGGTTTTAGTTAAATTGTGAGGGTTGGACGTTAAAGAAAGGTATTTAATTTAACTTTGATACAGTATCGAATAATATTCAGTTAATTTTTGATTTGTGTTGGTTCTTGGCTGATTCTTCGTTTATTTATGGGTAATTTTCGCACGCTTTTTAATACAGTACAGTGCAGCACAGTACTTTTCAGTACAGTGTATAGTTACAATAATAGTAGGTAACTTTTAACTATAACGAAAAAGTACTTATAGTAATATCTAGTTATCGTTTTTGCACGTGAGGTAGTACCATGCAAATAAGGAATATACCTACTTCATGGCCCTTTTTGCAAACTTACTGAACGTGATCGTACCTATCCTCGAGAACGTTTGTACCGACAGAATAAAAGACAGAGGAGGAGGAGGTTCTATGTTCGGCTGTACCTATGGATTTTTTTTTGTATGTTCGTCGATTTATCTTTCACTAAGAACCGATTTTGAAAACTCTTTCGCTATTGTAAGGAGAATAATCCCGATGGCGGTAACATAAAAATGGTATTATCGGGGGATAGGTAAGTATTTTCCCCGAAAAATTTTAAAAACTATGTATGTCTAGCCAGTATTTTTTATTGACTATTCGCGTGCCGTTCGCATACCGCAGGAGGTGACAAGACCTCGCGAGCGCTAAGTGCACAGCTTGGCAAAAATGTTTAAGTATAAAATAAATTTGGGTAGCCAACTCAAAACATTTATTTTATCTAAAGATCTTTGCCAAGCTGTAAGTAGTAATTATAAAATGTCAAGGGTTAAAAACTATTTGGTACCGGTCGTGGACAAATTTTACATTTTTGTGGTTATAAGATACCTACAAGCATGATACAAGATACCGTGTGTTAAGATTACTTATTTTCGTAAATGTACGGAAATAAACCAGATTTTTAATTGTGTGAGTAAATTTTTGATAACATTACGGCTGACGTAATATTTGCAAAAGCACTGTGTCAACAATTTTTAGCAGGCTCGACGTCATCATCCTCAGGAACTAGGGGAAACAAATGAGTGACTTGATTCTTGTTAAGCAAATGATGTACAGAAATGCTTTACTTATTGGGTTTCGTTCAGGTACGTACGAAACCCTTATGGTCTCGCTCTGTCCTTTTTTCCTCATGACCCGTCATGGTGCGCAAAATCAAAATCTAAAACTCTTTATTTCCACGATAAAAGTAGATACACTTAAAAAGGTCAAATTCGGAAAATTAAACAGTGATGGATGGTATTTCTGTCGCTTCGGTAGGTAGTATGTGATTAAACGAAAGAAGCGACGAAGAAACCTTTAGCCTGTTAGTTGTTATTTTTCGAGTTGGAGTAAGAAGCTTATATCCTGTTACACCACTGGAGATTGCGCTTAAGAACGTGAAGACAAGTTTAATAACCGCTAATCATGTTTTCCATTCCTCTCACACTCCATATGAAATTGCCATGATAAACACAACATCAGACAACAATATCCCAATCAGAACCGGTAACGAACCAAGATTTCGCAAAGTGAGGGTTCCACCTTGTGTATTTAGATGATTTTTGTTGACAAATTACATAGGTACCTACGCATCATCAAAAGACGTCCGAAGAGAGCTCAAGAGTTGTTGTGTCTTATAATAAGAACTTTCTTCGGACATTAGTAAAAGGCATAACTGAGATGTAGTAGTAGTAACTAAAGCGTATTTATTTAGATTTATAAAAGTGTATTCTTGTTATATTCGCGATCCTAAGAATGTATTGTGTTGTGTAATGTTATAGAAGTGTTAGGAGACCAAATTATATCATTAAGATTGACAGGTAATTGTAAAATAACGCTATTATTCGTGTATGTAGGTATGTATAACCAGGTTAATAAATTTTTACGTTCGAACCATAATAAAATCATCAAAAATTGATAATTTTAGTGTCCTGTGTCGATTGATTAACGATAAACATATTTTATTCAGTACTTTTCGTATCTTAATTGTAAAGTTTCATTAAAACAATTTTCGAAACTAGGGTGACCATTAACACTGACCATTGAGATTTTCTGAGTAAAGAAGGATACTTAAGTACTTTACTAATCATAATTATCCAAAGTCATAGATAGCATTATTGTTGCACTTATCAGAGCACCCTGATTCGCTATGTATTATTGTGATAATAAAACCGGACCTAGGTTTATAATCGAGTTAAGTAGTGTTGTTGTGTTCATTAACCGAAATAAGGCCAAAAAAGTAGTAACAAAATATTAATAATGTTTGATTATTTTCAGCTTTCTGAGAGACGTTGAAAGATGAAATACTTGGTTATTTTTTAAACCAATATAGGGTAAATTTGATTTATCAGTCAAAATATGCACCTTACATTTTAAAAAGGATGACTATAACCCAGAAAAACCAGGACACCTTCTACATAGGGCTACACTTTTCCAAACCACATTTATGTGATGTAAAATGTTAAAAATGTAAAATGGAAACTGTAATAAATGTTATGTTTGAATATAATTATGCAGTTTTTCAATACGAAATATTTACATTACGTTTTCATTTTCCTATCTCATATTCAAAACAGGAAAGTTTTGTTTATTTGAATTGAATAGGCTCCGAAACTACTGGACCAATTTGAAAAATTCTTTCACCATTAGAATTCCACAATATCCCTGATCAACTATAGAACATACCCGTGCAAAGCCGAGCGGACCGCTAGTTTTTCATACAATAACGTAAACCGTAAGTATGTATCCTAAATTTCTGATCTAACGTCACCCTAAACAAAGAGAAAACAACGTAAATGACGTCATTTAAGGTCAAATTTCAAAGCTGTGCAATTTCCAGTGGTGTAACAGGATATAAGCTTCTTGAGTAGAAGAAAAGCATATAGTTGCCTGCTTACTGGGATAATTCTTTTTTTTTAATGTGTGAAACGGAGATAATCCTATTTTACAATGGGTGGTTTTAGTAGGTTTATATCCGTTTCATACAGTCAGAAACGCACCAGTTACATAATATTATGTATTATTATTATAATTTGTATTCAAGTATATTATTTACTATATAAAAACACATAGAACACTTATTACTTATTCTTATCGTAAGCCTGACAGGGTTTTGTGATCATAATAGTTTCGGTTGAATATCAGCGTCTATCTACTCCCGAGTGGTAAGGCATTTATGCTGCTGCCAAGTCCTTTTTGCTACTGTAAAAAACAGCATAGTCTGTCTTATTGAAAAAAAAATTGTGCAATTGTTTTTCTCTACAAAAGTTAACTATGATTTTTTTTCAAGGTAAGCGCACAACGTGAAAATGTTAAATTTTAAATGTATTTTTAGCATCTTGTCATATAAAAATGTCGTATTTTTTAGTGGTTTATTAGCACTGTTGAACCCAATTGAGACACTTCAAAATTTGGTGTAATATGCATAATACGCATAATGTGCAGCAAATAAATGAATGTCTATGTCTATGTCTAATACGGGTATTACACCTTTTTTCTCAATTCCCTATTGATCTGTTCTGATCTAGGATGTTATACTTTAATTTTACTAATTTTTTTTGTCTCGTGTCACTCCGAGTAAAAAAAAATAGGTAAATAATGAATAATGTTGATCATTTCATACTTTGAGTACTACCTACCGGGCTGACGCACTCTTCTTTATAGAGCATGCATGTAGCATATTCGCGCTGCTTGGGGTCTTCCCTGAAGCCTGACGTTATCACTAAATGCATATATGACGCACGTGACGATCTAGAGGAGAGAGAACGCTTTTCATTTTATTGAACTTACTTTAAATAAAAAACACTAAAAAAACAAAGAAAAAAAAACCGGCCAAGTGCGAGTCGGACTCGCGCATGAAGGGTTCCGTAACAAAATACTATATAAAAAAACGGCCTTTAAATATTTATGTTATTCTGTTTTTTAGTATTGTCCCGTTTTACCCTTTGGGTACGGAACCCTTTTTTTTTTTTTTTTTCTTCCAATTTGTATCTACAATCGGCTGTTTAGCCATAATTAGATGTGGTCTTGGGTGGGAAACTTAGTTGCATTCCAGCGAACAGCACCATCTTTAGGTTTGAACACTTCAGTTCCTTTGGTCAAGTTCGAGTATGTGCCTTCTTTTAAGGCGTTTTATGTGGTCCTTGTCCTGAAGAAGGGCTTTAGCTAGTGAGTTGATGTGATTATTCAGTCTCTCTTTGTATTTTTTGCTGTGATTGATTACTTCTTCTCTTATGGTTGGCATTTCCAAGTATTCGTGTATTTCAGAGTTTCTCACAAACCAATGTGCGCTGGAGACCGTTCTTAATGCTATGTTTTGGAATCGCTGTAGTATCTCTAGGTTGGAGTTACTGGCCGATCCCCAGAGTTCTATTCCGTAGGTCCAGATGGGTTTTATTATAACTTTGTAGACAAGTAGCTTATTGTTAAGAGATAGTCTTGATTTTCGGCCCAATAGCCAGGATAAGTTTTTAAATTGTATGTTTGCTTCTGTTCTTTTGGCTTTGATGTGGTTTGCCCATGTCATTCGTCTGTCTAGATGCAGGCCTAGGTATTTTACCGTATTGCTGGTTGGTAGGATTCCTCTTTCCATGCTAACAGGTTCGCAGTCTCCTTTTCTAAGCGAAAAGGTGACATGTGTGGACTTTGTCACGCTGGATTTGATTCTCCATTTTTGAAGCCAGGTGCTGATTTTATCTAGCTGCGCCTGTAGTTTAGTTGATGCCTTTTCGGCGTCAGCATCGCTTGCAAGACATGCGGTATCGTCTGCATAGGTCGCTGTCACAACATCTGGTGTCTCAGGCAGATCAGCCGTATATATGGAGTAAAGAACAGGTCCTAGCACTGATCCTTGTGGTACTGATGCTTTAATTTGATGAAGTTTGGAGAATTCTTCTTCATATTTCACTTGAAACCATCTTTCCAGAAGGTATGATTTAAGAGTCATATAAAATGAGTTTGGAAGTAGAGTTTTGAGCTTATAATTATAGGAGTCCTTTATGCCAAACTTTGTCGAATGCCTGTTGGATGTCAATGAAAACGGCAGAACAGTATTCTTTTTTCTCAAGTGATTGTCTGATCTTATGGACTACTCTGTGCACTTGCTCGACTGTAGCATGTTTCTCTCTAAACCCAAATTGGTGATCCGGGATGATCTTGGAGTCGTCCAACACTGGCTTTAGTCTGAGTAGCAATACTTTTTCAAAAAGTTTTGATAGAACTGGGAGTAAACTGATGGGCCTGTATGAGCTGGGGTCAGTTGGTGGTTTTCCCGCTTTGGGCATCATGCATATTGTTGATATCTTCCATAGCTTTGGATAGTGATGTAGGTAATCTGAGTATCGCGTTGAATAACATTGTTAGAAAAACTATGGGTTTTTTTGGCAGTTGTTTAAGAATTTCTCCTGTTATGAGGTCAAAGCCTGGAGCTTTTTTGTTTTCTAGTTTGGATATCATTCTCTTTAGTTCTCTGGGAGTAACTAGTGTCATAGGTAGCGATAGTTGCTGGTCACTCGTAAGTATCTTATCTACTTCATCTTCAAATTCCGTCATGTTTGACTCATTTGGAGTAAATACTTCACTAAGATGTTCGGCAAAAAACTCTGCTTTCTCTTTTTGGCTTTTGGCCCATGGTGTCTCGGCGTTTTTTCTTAAAGGGGGAACGTGATTTGAAGGTCTTTTGAAGTCTTTTGTTATTTTCCATAAGGAGTAGTTATCTTTCTTAAAGGCAGAGCGTGTTTGTAGCTTCTGTTGGAAAGTCTCGTTTTGGTTTTCTTGTATGAGTTCTTTTAGTTCCCTGGAGGCTTTATTGTATTTTGACCTATCTGATTGTGCTCTGCTTGTTTGCCATTGCCTTCGTAGCTTCCGCTTCTCCGCCAATTTGTGCCTTATTTTCATCGGGATGTTGTTTTTTGGGGTTAAGTTGCTTACAACCGGTGTAGTACGCCATGCAGCTACCTGTATTAGGTTCGTTATGTAGAAAGTACGGAACCCTAAAAAAGACTTTCTAATGACTCATCCCCAAATTTAATTAGGTATAACGCTATTATTGTACCCTACGTTATCGATACAAGAAAGATGCAACTGATATTGTTAAGGATAACGAATGATAATACCAGATAAAAGCAGTGAAAATAGATGATATGACATTACTTATTCTGTTAAAGAATAAAGCCACTTTGTTTAGGTATTTGTGTTATGCAAACGGAAACTGAAATATTTTTAGACGAACACTGTGGCGCGTTGGGCGAAGGTCCGCATGCGACGCAGGGCGTTGCTGTTTCAATTTCCGCCTCGGGACAACTGTTAGTACGATCTGCAGATATTTGTCCCGTGTGTTCTGGTCGTTTTCTATGTGTAGTAAAACATATCTATCTATGTATTGTATTATATTATATATCAGTTATCTAGTACCCATAACACAAGGTCTGCTTAGCTTGGAGCTAGATAATACTGTGTGAATTGTCTATTACTCTCTATAACTCTTATTATTACTCTCTAGTAGAAAATCAAATGTTTGCAACATTTCATTAACACAAGCAATAAGTGCTTGATCTTCTCTTCCCAATAAACAGACGACCTTGCGATTTGTATGTCTATAAATAAATAAAAAAATGCTGGATAATTCACACAGCATTATCTTACCCCAAGTTAAGCAGAGCTTGTCTTATGTGTACTGATAACTGATATACATAATACAATGCAATAAACACATAGATATTTTTTTACTATACATAGAAAATGACCAGCACACCCGGAATAAATATTTGCAGATCGTACAAACATTTGTCCCAAGGCGGGAATCGAATTCGCAAACTCCTACGTCACAGATGGACTTCCGTCCACCGCGCCACGGAAGTCGTCAAAAAATACCCTATTAAAGGTTTGTTTAACTTTCCGTTTGCTTAATACAAATAAACAAAGTTGCTTTATTATTTGTACTAGATATCTGATATACATAATACAATACAATACACACATAGATATATTTTTACTATAAATAGAAAACGACCGAAGGTTTGATGTAAATGTCAAATATGACCACTGTATGGTTTTCATTTAGCAAAGGTTACTTACTGTTTGAGTACAGAACCCTTCTACGTCTGTCTATGGTTTCCCTTCTCCGCATTAGAGCTCAACATTCTTTCATTATCTGTGGGTGAAACCCTTCTCATTTCACTGTTCTAACGAAGGCATTCAGAATTTGCTTATCACTATAATAAAGGAAGGTATCACTATAATAAACGTAGGTTTATGAAGTCTGCGGTTAAGTGCGACATACACGGTAGCTCCGCTCTATGTAGGCACTTCACACCACGTTACATCCTAACCTAAACGAAAAACCTACCTACGCCAAAAAAATAAGGCAAGATCCGTCAAGTGCGAGTGTAAATCGCGCGCCGAGGGTTTCGAACATTTGTTAATTATACAAATATGTACTTTAAGTATTGGTAAGAGACTTTACCATTTAATTAATACGGAAAAATAGGTGTTACCTTTTAGATGGATCGCTTTGTAAACTTGAGTTTAAGGGGGAAGTTTAACTTCTCCTAAGTTAAGGGATGGTGGTAAGTTTTTCAACTATTTCAACACATTACAAATATTTCGAAAACCGTTTTGAAATGTACAAACCGATATCTTTTATTTGATAACCAAAATGGATGTGTAGCCCCCCGTTTAAAAAAAATTCCCCCGTTTTGACCATTTTTCAAAAAGGATCGCAGTTCGGTGGTAGATCTATTCTGCAAGAGGCGGTGCTGCCGGCCCCCTGGTGTATGTCCCTCAATCTCCTCTTACGACACCCACGGGAAGAGCTGGTGTGATGTAAATAATAAGCCCGAACCACACGACGACACTAC
This sequence comes from Eupithecia exiguata, assembly GCA_947086465.1. NCBI lineage: Eukaryota > Metazoa > Arthropoda > Insecta > Lepidoptera > Geometridae > Eupithecia > Eupithecia exiguata. Next base: position 7,177,740 of record OX352246.1, read on the forward strand.
CACAACCTTTATTCTTCCGCGAAAGATCCCTGCCATTATATTGAGTTCAAGGTAAATAGTGTTATTAGGGTTTTGAGATCGGTTTCGAAACCCTTATGGTCTCGCTCTGTCCGTCCTCCTTCTTTCTTGAATTATCTCAGTAAATACCGCAGCTATTAACTTGAAATTTGAAATAATAATATAAATATTATATTTGAAATAATATAAGCCCCATGGGTGAACGAACAAGCCGTGAGTGCAAGAGCGCGACTCCCTGCCGTCATACAGTGCAAACTCGTACGGAGGAAAGTCACTTGAGTTTTCAGGCCTTGTTATTTACAACTTACCAACCCTAACAAAATAATGACTTATAAATCCTTATTTTGTCACTAGTATAAGTTTTCTAGGTTAGTTTGAATAGAGTCAGTTGTGGTACTAGCTACCGTAAGTCTGTAAATCAACTTATTTGAATAAAATATTTCAAATAAATACAATTCGGGCGCCATTACTGACTAAAAGAAAAAAAAATTAGTGGGTAGGAACAAGTTATGATGTCGATATTTTAAAAGTGAAGTGAAGGACAGATGGTTTATCAAATGAAAGGTATCGGTTTGTATATTTTAAAACAGTTTTCGAAATTTCTGTAGGTTTCATACTTTTCGAAATATTTGTTTCATTATTTTTGAAAAAGGTCGAAAATTAGTAAGTTGAATTAAATAGGAAAGTCTTACCGGTGGGTAGTACATATTAAAATTGGCAAATATTCGAAGCCCTCGGCGCGCGAGTTACATTCGCACTTGACGGATCTTGTTTTTTATAAATTAATATGATGGAATGAACCCCTAATATGGGTGGGTTCCTTCTTCATAATCTTATGATCGATAATCTTATCGGACATTAAATAGCTTCGTCGTATACGCATAATGTATCAAAAAGTCAATTGAATAGATTATAGAATGTCCCAATTATTTTTTGAAGATCAAATACCTTAGTAATTCAATACTTACCAAGCTGCTTACCAAAACTTGGAGGCCTCTTATTACCTATCTAGCAACCAGCCTGTGTGAATTAAGACAAGACGCTGGCTTCATTACCCCATTGTATGCCAATGCTGATGTGGTGCGCCAGATACTCATCAGCTCTCAGCTCACGCGTCGCATTGAGCAGACGCACTGAAAGATTATTAAAAACCCAGAGAGCCTCGATACCCCACGGACCTAGAGTGTCGACTCCAAGGGGAGCAAATGCGAGACCTGAATGATGGTATTAATTAATTACACGACCTTTATGCGACTTTAATAAATCTCGTTAAAATTGCACCACACAATCAGATAACAAATAACGTTATTGATAAACTTATCAAACCCTTAAACGCCAAGTGGTCTGTAATTAAATTAATTATGATTCATAAACTCTTATTGCGTGGAAAATAACAATATTGATCTAGGATTTCGGACGTATTTATGGCTCGATAACTGGTTATCAATATAGCAGGGTTATCACTTCGTTATCTTTATCAGACAATTGACTTAGACCTAAATCTATAGAGCGCACTATGACTAACATTCTGAAAAAAATATTCAACCGTGTAGGACGCCGTCCGACGAGGTGGGATAACGATTTGCACTATGACTAGCATTCTGAATGTTTGCTGGACTTTAAAAGCGGTAGCGGGAGTGGTTTTGACAGTCTTCGACGCTTATGATGAAAGTTTTGCTCACTTTGCACCGAGCAGTTGATTGATAGGTTGTTCAACTTATAAAAAAATATTGTTTGAGGACATCATCTGGTTCTCATCACAAATTCACAATGCTCTAGCATTAGATTATTTATTTAAATAGGTACAGCTTGTAAATATTCCACTTGAAATACTCATCTATTATCATATTTTCCTTCACAAAGGAATCCAAGAAAAGGTTTTTATCAGAACAATAGAGGCGACTGCCACTTGAGACGACTGATAAAAGCCAGCTACTTATTATTTGAGATTATGGATTGATCGAAAAACGCTGTTGTTTCGCAAATTGAGAAATATGTCAGAATTTTTTTTTATTGGATTGGAACTGAGCAAATTACTTCTCAGGTAGGTCAAGAGATGGGGCTCATAAAAAACGAGGACGTCACGAATAGCGGTTCTGAGCCGGCGTCCATCGACATCGAATCCATCAATTGTTAGTTAGGTACCAACTTAGGTAATCTAATGTACTTTGTCCGCTTGCAATCGTAATGGGCGGAACCATGGCAAAGTAAATGTTTGAAGTCGAGAACTACGCAAATCCGATACAAATATGAGACTTCACGATCACGTCTCGATACAATCGTCAATTGGACTCGGGGCTCTGGTGACTGAGACAAATGTCCGACGACGTCACGTCATCTTGAACGCGGCCTGAAAAAATATCGATAACGGTGACGTTTCGTTGACGGCGACGGTGGACAAACGGCGTAACTCGTCCCACTGCTGGGTAGTTTGAAACAAAGAAAATAGGTCAAACCAAAAACATTACATACTTATCTACAAGTTGTTTTTGGGTCGGCGGTAAAAAAATCATATTTTTTCAACATTTCAATTGTTGCGCTTGTGAAATAGTTCGTTGTTTGGACAGTTTTCACTTTGTAAAATTAAATCAAGTCATGTTGTCGTGTAGGCAGAACAATTAGGTCAGTTTATGCTTTGTAGGGACCGGGCATTGATGGTCGGACGAAGCTTTTGTTGGGTCCTTTTATTTGCTGATATGTTTTTTATACCAACCAAATACCACCTTTGTATAAAATAGAGCCTATAAATTTTGTGAATTTTCCGTATATTTATTTGGTGCAGGATACGGCACAATAGGGCGCTATGGCGCTCATAAGAGGAGGCCTAGGTCCAGCATTGGACTAATATAGGTAGATGATGATGATGACGATGACGGTACAACAATAATACTAATAAAGTAACAACAAAATTAATGGTTTTGTTATTCATAATAATATTCGGCTGAATTGTGTTATGATTATGACATCGAAAGCGATACAATAATTTTCATCCTAAAATTGAGTTCCGGGAAAATTCGTGAGCATTTAATCGAATAAAGTAAAAACGCGCTGTTTTTAGAAATACACTGGTAAAAGCGGTTTCAAAATTCAAAAATTGATCCATAAATACGAAAATGTATACACTCAGAAAAAATATTGCAAAATAAGTTTCAAAATCGGTCCAAAATGACGGAGAAATCGACGAATATACATAAAAATAAAAACGTCAAGTGCGAGTCGGACTCGCGCAACGAGGATTCCGTAACTAAACATTTTATTAATTATGTAAATAAAAGACCTTGTTTCTTGCCAAATAACATGATTCTAGGTCAACGGAAATTACCCAATAGGTTTTTGTGGTCCATGACGAGCAAAAAAATATTTTTTATTCTAGGTCAACGGGAAGTACCCTATAAGTTTTCTGTGCTTGTGACTCCCAAGGAAAATTAAAAAAAAAATGGACATAAACGGCTGTGACTTTTGATTGCGTTGACATAAAAGTTTGATTTATATTGAGGCTCCAAGAAGTTACGAACCTGAGCATATTATGATGTGAATTTCAACTCGATACCTTTACGCATTTCTGAGAAAAGAGGTTTGACATACGGACAGACGGACAGACAGACAACAAAGTGATCCTTAGGGGTTCCTTTTTTTCTTTTGAGGTACGGAACCCTAAAAAAATTATATAGCCTAACATAGAAGTCGAAAGTTTCTTTGAAGTCGGATTTTTTTTATCGTTGTACCTAAACTTTTCCGAATTCAAATCATAAAGCTCAATTTGCTCTGATAACAATGAATATTTCTAATCAATCAATGTTTTATTACGTACAAGACAGACAACTCAATTGTCTATTCAGCTCCACTGAAAGATGTTTTTCATCAATGTCCTTCTCACCCTACTTTGTTTACGAGTATTTCTTGTTATTTATTGCGTTTGTGACGAGAATAATAATTCTTTCAGGAAATGAAACGATGTTTTCCCATTGTTCTGATTGGAATGTGACAAAATGGTATCGCTTTTATGTTTTGATACGTCTCCATTGCCTACAAATTACTGCTTTAATAGAAACAAATCATAAAAGGTATAACAATATAGAGTTTTCTTTGTTCATACCATTGATTGCCAGATTGATTTGGATATTGCTGTTAGGTGTGAAAATTGAATACGAAAATAAAAATAAAGAACATTATTTATTAGACAGACAAACAAATGGCTTCTAAAATTTATTTGTTTCTAATTTTATTTTTATTGAAGCAATTTTAGTTGACAAATTTGACGGTGACGTCACAGAAAAAGGTCAGCGTTTTTAACCATATTATGTGGGTACTACGAACCTCGTAGTAGGTACCCACCTTATAATCCAAATACCCTGAGATATTCCGCGGCCGACCGCTAGCTCATCCAACATCCCAACTCAGTTATTTCTGTTTAATTGCATACACTTTTGTTGAATTATCGCCGCTATTTATAAAGCACCTTGAGAACATCAAATAGATCACTACCGATGACTAACGAGATGTGAATATTGATGCTCTGCATACATCCCGCTTCCTAATAGGTCGGTAACATTGCCTGGAGAAAAAGAAATGGAAGAAAATTAAAATAGTAAAGGCCATCAACCAACACGATGGTCTAACTGAGATGACCACACCACACTGATACAATCATAAGCTAATTTGTCCAATGGTCTAACAGTGTTAGAGCTATGTTTGGAAACTGTGAACAGAATGCCTAAATTAACGTATCATAATTTTATGGAGGCTGCAGTTGACTTTTGGGTAGGTATAGTGGTCCGCTTATTCCCAGTAGTTCTGTACAGAGTGAGTTGCAAAAGTTGACAATAAATAAATTCAAACATCCTTTGTAAAAAGGCCTACTATAAAATATCAGATTATCTAGAGGATAAAAAAGCCTGGGACGAGTTTTGCTCCAACTCGAAAACTAACATTCTAACAAGGTAAAGGTTTCTTGTTCGCTTCTTTACTTTACCTTAAAAAGATTGAAGTGGACAAAAAATCAAAGTGATCACTTTATTTCCTAGTTTTACTTATGTTATCTGAGTTTTGTGACGTGTCCAAGAGTCCTATAAGGTCTAAAGGAAATAAAGCACTTTGAATTTTTAGAACCATCAAAAAAATACTACCTACTGGGACAAATGTTGTCCCAGTAGTTCTGTACAGAATAAGCGAAAGTTGAGATAATGACAGTGATTATATGCATGCCTTGCGAAAGAGGCAAGGCGGCGCTTATGGTAGAACAGATTCTGATTAAATCCAGTGAAAACAGCCTAAAAAATATACCATAGACACTTAAACACATACATAGACTACTTATTACTAATAATTAATGATATTATTATCTAATTATTCTTGATAGAAAGAAGACATTATTGTCTTTACATTATTGTTTGATGAATATGATATTTATTTAAAAAATTGTAAATGTATTTTGTGTTGTAGTAGCAAATAAATGATATGTCTATGTCTAAGAATCTGTAATGTCTAGGGTCGCCGTCATCGAAATCAATGAGGAGACCTATTATATATATGTATACATATTACTCTTCGATAAAAGTAATAATAAAAAAGGAAGATACGGTACGTTCTACCAGCGCTCACTCAAAAACTGTACCGTTTCACAGATGAAATAATGATAAGGTAACGGATTATCAGAAAATTTAAAGTTTGGTGTATCTACTACGCGGGAAAATATGTGATGCCTTGGGCTTTGTTTTTTGTTTTGGAGCTATTTGTACACCTAATGAACGAACACGAGAGCATTGTCGTGATGATTTAGTCGAAATCACACAAAATTATACGTCGTAGCAAGCACGCGAAACACAAATGCCACCGCCCGCGCCGCCGCGCCGTTCCGACTATGACTGAGGTTAGGTACCATAGTTGAACCTAACTTGAGCCATCCACTGTCGAGTCGATATGGTAATGCCTCATCTCCCGTTTTTTTACTTTTATCGAAGATATTACTACATTTTCTTTTTTATCCGCATAACCGGATAAACCCACATCCAGTAGCCGACTAGAAACTAGTAGCAATAGTTGTTCTCTGTAGTATGTAAACATACTGTAGCTATTTTCTATATAAAAGCTTTAAATTGAGGGGGTTCGGTTCCTATAATGTTGTCGGTACAATGCAGGCATTTTTCCACTAAGACCATTTTACTCTTGCAAACATACAGCGTTGCTATAAAAGCTCAAGACGCCCATTAGCTCATCCATTACTCCGGTTTCAAATGACCATTCTTCCTTGTCTTATCTTGCCATCTTTATGTAGGTACACTAAAATGGAGCACCTAATGCATTGGTGCTTGTCTTGGCACCTACACTACACTACAGTGTCTCGTAAGTGTGCTATTGTAATCCACGCGCTACCAGCATGGGATGGGACCTTTCCCAAATAACATGCGCGATCGATAGTCTGCAAGCTCGCGCCGATGATGCTCATGTTCTCTGAAAGGAAATGTGGATGGATAGTTATTTTGGTTGCTGTTGGAATTTTTTGCAAACGATAGTTACAAAAAGTGCCTCACGAACATTATGCCGCCCTGCCTTTCTTAAATTCACATAATTCTTTCCATCCAAAGGAAGAGATCGCTTCTAAGCGATAAGGCCGCCCATTGTACTTGTCTCATGTAGGTAATGTCTTTTTGTAATGTTCTTTTTCTGGTGTACAATAAAGTGCTTTTGTATTGTATTGTATTATAAAAGTCAATAACTTTATTTCTTTAGGCTTACAACTACAACTTAGCACTCAGACAAATCGAATTTTCGTTTAAATTTATTGTCCACTCGTGGAAGATGCAAAAATAAACCACTAGTAAGTTGCACACATGCTCCTTTGTAACTTACTACTTTTCATCTCGACTAGCGAGAATATATTACGCATTTATTGAATGGAAGAGGTCGAATAGGCTTTTATTCTTCATAACCAATTATGAAACGTGTATTTCCCAGTTCTGAGCCCCGAGTCCGTTTCACGATAGATCGAAACGTGGTCGAGACGTCTCATTTTTCAATAGGATTTGGTAAAGCGCGTCTTTGCTGAGGGGTACGCAACTTTCCTACAACAATGACACAAGAAAATGAAATGAAATGAAAATATTTATTGAAAAAGAAATACACAATAACAATAGTTAAATCTAACTAGTTAGGTGTTATCAGTTTCTCGTCAAGTAAAATTAGGTACAAATTATATCGAATTAGGCATATAGAGATCAGGACAGGTTCGTCTTTGAGGAATTATAAATTCTTCATAGTCATTTTCTAGGAATTCGCTTACAGTGTATATAGTTTTATGTAGTAAAAGAAGTTTTACATTATTTAAAAAATTATTGCATTGATTTTTCGAATGAAATAAGTGTCGTTGCTCAATTTTAAGGTTTTTTGTTAATATAGTGCTTATCCAGCACTCTGGGCTATCTCAAAGAAAATAAAATAAGTTCTCAAATTTAAGATTCCGGCGACGGTCGGTAAATCTGACGCCACGATGACATGAAGTGGACAAGTTAGGAAATGACGAGTTTGGGAATGGGCTGTTTAGGAAGTAGACAAAAGTTGGATTTGAGGAGTGAAAATGCAGTAAAAGATCAAGACGATTTAGGAAGTGGTCAACTTTGGAAGTGGTCAAGTTAGGAAGTGGACAAAGTCGTCCTGAGGGATCTCGATCATCGTGAAACAACAACGATCTGTTCTGTTCTGAGTATAAACCAAATGAAACTTGAGTCTATTGCATATTGTAGCACAAGTCAGCTTAGCGGCTAGTAAGCCAGGTAACCTTCTTGAAATTTTGATACTGCCTCTCCGAGCTTCGAACAAGCCGAACTTTAGCCAAATCGATTAGAATACATCCACCACCTATGGGTTACAGTGTTCCAGTGAAGTTTGACTACCTTATTATTATACTAGCAGCTGCCCGCGACTTCGTTCGCATTTTTCCGGAGTAAAAAGCTTTGTAGGTAGGTAATTTGAGGTCAAGAATGCCTATGATAAGTTGCTGGGCAATTTTTTCAGTAGTATCGAAGTATAGACAACTCCGATAGAGAATCTAAAATCTTTATAGACAAAGACAATTATAATTAAGTAATACAAACAAATTTAAACTAGTATTTACAATTGAAACGATTGAGCTAACTCTAGACTGTTGCAAACAATCTACAGGTCGCTCAACTAATCCATATTGTTGTCTTGTCGCAAACATCTAAATAGCTTTCGCTTTTAATATTGAATGAAGAATAAAAGTTTCGCACACATTACAGTTTTGAAGCAACCGACCGAAAGCTTTTTGATTTATTTCAGACTTCTTGTAAACAATTTTTTAGTTACCTACCTGTCATAATTCTAGTTTTACGTGTGAGCACGTTTTATTGTTTGTTTATTTAAAGTTCTTCTGTTTACGTAAATTAGTGTAACTGGCTAAAATTCGAATAAATTATGCAATTTTCAAAAATATTATTCATTACTAGTTTTTTATAAGTAATCAAATCGTGGAAAAATTCAAAACGTGGATTCGGAAATCTGAGAAATGCTTTGTAGTGGGCAGACATAGTCTAAAATAAAAATAAAAGTCCTGCCGAAATCGAAAATTTTTGGGAACCTATTTAATGTTCTTAAATTAAAAGCGGGACATTTACCATGATTTGATTCACTCAAAAATCAAATCGTGGTAAATATCCAACGGGATATGCCATGATAGAGTCATTTAAACTATAAATAACTTTTATGATAATAACCATGGTAGTTTAAAAAATTTTAAAATAAAAATAGTCGAATTCCAAATTCATTAAATGGATTATGTCAGGAAAACATCATGTATGTTTTTTTTTGTTTCAGGTTGTTCTACTTCCAGTGTTGTAAATATGGTGCAGTGTCGCTTATTGTGATTCCGCGGCGAGCTTAACTAGACTTTAACTATCCTAATAATAAAGCTCAATCACTAATTAAAACAATTATTAAATGTAAAACATAGAAAAATAAATACTATATTATTTTGTTCATAATTTGTATTGAAAAGTTTGATCCATAAGGAACTCAGCGAATGTTGCAAAATGAACGTGTAAAAGAGTCGAAAAGTGCAACCGTTTCGTGCCATTCTACCAGATACGTTCCAATTCACAGTCGTTATAATGAAAGTGTCGTAGTGCCAAAATGGATGTGCGGTGGTTACTGGTGCTGTACGCACTGGTGAGGGTTGCAAGTGGTCAGAACTGTAGAACTGGTGAACAGCCAAAGAACAGAGACTGCAAAGTGTGTAATGGTGAGATCTGTAAGATCCGAGCTGCACTTCTGCTGCCGAAGAATACCACTTATGATGCTTGCTTGTCAACTGTAAGTATAAATATAAATAAATAAATAATCCCACTAATATTATAAATGTCAAAGTTTGGATGGATGGATAGATAGATGGATGGATGTTTGTTCCTTTATCACGCCAGAACGGCTGAACGGATCTGAATGAAATTTGGCACAGAGATAGATTATAGTCTGGAATAGGACATAGGCTACTTTTTATCCCGGAATTTCCACGGAAACGGGAACAACGCGGGTGAAACCGCGAGGCGCTGCTAGTGCTGAATAATTCATACAGCATTATCTAGCCCCAAGCTAAGCAGAGCTGACAATATGAAATTAGTTTAGTGTTTTTTCGAAAAGATAATCGGACAGTTACGTTTTCATTCGACGACCTCTTTGGCTTTGACGCTGGACGTTGCGGGTTCAATTCTCGTCTAGAAAAAATATTTATACGATCTGAAAAGTTATTTTTCATAGGTTCATTCTTGTGTCTGGAGGCTAAAGCAAGTTCTTGCTGCATTACCTTGAGCGAGCACTTGCCCTTCTATTTACATTTAAAAAAATTGACTTGTCTAAGTGCTTATTTTGTTAGCCTAAAGAAATAAACTTATTGAATTTAGAATTTTTGAATTGCATGAAATATTAAAATAAGTAACTTGCTAAAGTTATTTATAAATACCCGTTAAATAGTATTTATAAATATGTTTTTAGATCGCGTAAGTTTAAAAATATTTATTGCTAAAGTTAGCCGAAGTCGCAAAACATCTAGATGTTTTATTTTATTTTCTGTTTTGATAAAGTTAAGTTAAATACTAGGTAGGCATACCTATTTGTGAACCAGTGTTCATTCAAAGAAACTTTTATCATGAATTTCCATACCCGAAAAGTATTTGGGGCAAACCTTAACGTAAAATTTATGAGCTGCGCTTCCCTAGAGATGGTTTTCTCAGCTCGTAAAACATTTCCTTTGCTTAGTTTGTTACATAAGAGATTGTCCAGGGGTATTTTGAATATATGATGAATATTTTACCAGTTCTGGGACAGTAAAACTGGATCTAACTATACCGATTCAGTTCTGGAAACCAAGATTGGTTGCGCGCGTATTCAATATTTAGCTTTACCTGCGTACGCCGGAACGTTGTTGTTTATGTCGTCAACTTCCAACTCATCAACTATCCCTTCCTCGCACCTATAACACCGCTACGAGTGAGCGAGACGCTCCGGTACCACGAACAATCCGCAAGCTGCTTGCCTCAAGATGGCGGCAGTCTCTCACCCGCAAGGCATCGGCTGCAAGCTCCGATACCAAACTTTAACCGCAAGCTCCTGAGGGAGCCCCCTTGTCATCCCGGTCAGTGCCTAGGACCGTGCGCGAGCGCCGCGCCGGGAGTGCCATCTTGGAACTTGGATACCGCAGCTCAGGAGTTATAAGGTAGGTGCGATCCCTCCATTTTGACGGCTGACTCGTGTACCTACCCATTTAACCTAGCAGCCGGCATTCTTCCCAACCTTGACCGCATAACAACAACCAACCACTATTTGGCGTGTCCATTTTCTGGTCCTTCGAACCGCGATATACCTATTTTGCTTGTATATCACGTTAAATAGTTGAACCGCAACGCAACCATTCTCGCATATTCGTTTCGCACCGCTTATCCAACATGGCGCCTCCCGTGGAGACTACCTCAGAATTGCATTTACAACTACTTATCGCTAAAAGAGATCGAATTTTTGCCCGCATGCAAAGTATATGCGACCGCGCAAGGAAATTAGAATCTGGTTCCCCCACGGACAAGGAAGCGTTTCTTTGTGATTACGAAGTTGTTGACAAGTTACACTGCGACTTCGAAAACATAGTAGATAAAATAAACGCATTAGAACTGAAACTCGATCCCGAGACCGCAATCAACTTTCAGGCATTATCATCATTTGAGGACCTGTTAGGTCGTGTACGCCGCGCTGCTAGAAAGCTGCAGTCTGTCGACAGGGATGTCAAATCCTCTACAGCATCTGCAACACAACATAGGTCACCTAGACTACCGCCTATAGAAATCCCTAACTTTGATGGTGATTTTAAAGACTGGCCTCTGTTTTACGCTAGCTTCCAAAATTCGGTACACAATAACGCTTCTCTGACCGATTCAGAGAAATTGTATTACCTTCTAGGTAAATTGACCGGCCGTGCCCGATCAGCGTGTGCAGGCCTCAATTTGGTGGCTGATAACTACACACTTATTTTCGATTGGCTCAAAGATAAGTACGAAGACAAGCGCGTTATGGGAGTCTCGTACCTAGATCAAATATTTGAACTAAAACAAATGTCCACGAGTTCCGCTTCTAACTTGGAATTATTCCTTGACAAGTTTTCGACTTCAGTCACTGCATTAAAACACCTAGGAATAGATAATCTCGCCGATTTTGTGTTCTTATACATAGCACTTAAGAAATTAGATGTAGAAACTGCGCGTTCGTTCGAGTTTGACCAACTTGGCAACAAGATACCATCATTCGATAGTTTGACAGCTTTCTTGCGAGATCACGTAAAAATCTTGCAACGCACTTCGCCCGCACAATCAAAACAAGATGCTTCTAAGCGCAAGCCCCATGGTCCATCTACGCAAACATATGTCAATACGACAGCTTGTGCTGATTCAAGCCCTTCGCTATGCTCATTGTGCGATAAGCAGCATGATGTTATTTATAAATGTCAAGCTTTCCATTAGTTAGACGAGCACGCACGCTTCGCTTTTGTTAAGACTAACCAATTGTGTTTGAATTGCCTCAGCGACAGACATCGCATCGCTAACTGTGCTTCCAAGTCTAGATGCAAGAAATGCAACTCTCGGCATCATACATTGTTGTGTTTTGGTAATAAACCGCAGAATAGCATCCCCGCTCAGACGGCAGTGCCGCCGCCGCCGCCGCCGCTCGCTTCATCGCAGCCGGCCGCCTCAAATGAGGCGTCCGCGTTCCCCGCTCGCTCTTCGCATAATGATGACGTCGCACTGTGCGCGTTATCAGCTGATAGTGGCATTGTGCATCGCACCATTGTACTGCCTACCGCTCGCATTATCATCGTTGATTCTTACGGTAACGAAGTTATCGTACGTGCTTTGTTAGATAGCGCTTCGCAAAGTAATTTTATTACGGCCGATTGTTGTAACCGCTTAGGATTGAATTTAAAACAAACCCCTACTGCCGTAGTAAGGGGGATAGGAGGTTCTAGTAAGTCGATTCAAGGTTCAGTAAACATTAGATTCTTCTCCCGCTTGGATCGCCGCATTCATTACGATATGGAGTCTCTGGTAGTAGACAAAATAACAGACTGTTTGCCCGCGGTTTCGGTCGAAATTTCCGACTTGAGTAACTTTGAAAATTTGCCTTTGGCAGATGATACCTACTCCATCCCGGGTTCGATTGAAATATTAATAGGCGCTTCGATTTTCCCGCATCTACTACTAAACCGCAAGGTTCAAGGAAGCTCTTTGCTTCATTCCCCGCTGGCCTTGGAGACTGTCCTCGGGTATGTTGTTATAGGTAACGCTCCTACCCAAGTAGGTGGCTACCATACGCTCTCATACTGCTGCGCTTCGTCCATTTTAGACTCTGCCGTACGTAAGTTTTGGGAATTGGAAGAGGTAGACATCCCGCCGCTGGTACTTAGTCCAGATGATCATTTGTGTGAGGAGATTTATACTCGTACGACCTCTCGCGATGATGACGGTCGCTATGTAGTATCGCTCCCTTTCAAAGGTGATGTAGTTTCACTCGGTGACTCACGGCAAGCTGCTGAACGTCGCTTTTTTTGCTTAGAAAAGAAGATGCAGACCTCGCCTACATTGAAAGAAGCCTACGATGGTGTGATTCGCGAATATTTAGAAAAGGGCTATCTTTCTCCCGCACCAGCTGACACCGATCCTCTGCAAACTCCATCATATATCATACCGCATCACGGAGTCATTAAAGAAGACAAGGTTACATCTAAACTACGCGTCGTGCTAGATGGCAGTTGTAAAACCAGTTCACAAGTCTCTCTTAATGACCTGCTTTATAGTGGACAGAACCTTCAAGGGAATCTTTTCGACATTATAGTAAACTTTCGCTTGTTTTCGATCGCACTTTCGTCAGATATTCGACAAATGTTTCTCGCTATTGGAGTTAAAGAATCCGATCGCCGCTTTCAGCGCATTCTGTATCGATTTTCCCCGCATGAACCTATCCAGGTTTTTGAATTTAACCGCGTTGTGTTCGGCCTTCGCTCAAGTCCGTTTCATGCGCTCCGCACAATAAAACAACTCGCTATAGACGAAGGTGACTCACACCCCACCGCTAAGGACATTATCGACACCGGCTTATACATGGACGACTTTGTCTATTCCGTTAGAACAGAGGAAGAGGGAGTTTCCACAGCTGCGGCAATGATAAGTCTCATGAAGTCCGGCCAGTTCGAACTTGTCAAGTGGACAAGTAACTCAAAGGTAGTACTTGATTCCATCCCGCTGTCACATCAGCTCTCCTCTATCAAACAGTTTGACGAAGCAGACCAACACAAGGTGCTTGGCTTAGGTTGGTCGCCCACTACTGATCATTTTTGTCTATCAATAACCCCGCCTAATCGTACTTGTACAAAACGCAATATCTTATCGTGTGTCGCTAAAATATGGGACGTAATGGGATTCGTCGCACCCGTCGTCTTATACGCTAAGTTATTGATCAAACAGCTATGGTTGTGTGATTGTGGTTGGGATGACGCTCCGCCTAGCGAAATCGCACAGCTATGGTTCCGCTTTAGAGAAGAACTTCCTTTACTCGCTGAAGTAAAGATTCCGCGCCATGTGGGAATCGTCGCTACCAGTGTTGTTACCATCTTAGGATTCGCAGACGCGAGCGAAAGAGCATATGGAGGCGTGGTATACTTCCACGTCGAAAACGCCAAAGGTTGCATCATAAGCTTAATAAGCGCTAAGTCAAAGGTTTCACCTCAACGGGTCGTCTCGCTAGCTCGCCTCGAACTCTGCGCTATTCTCGTGCTAGCACGCCTCATGAAAGTCATTGTTTCGTCTTGTCAAAGCCGCATCGCTATTAGAAATATTTTCGCATTCTCAGACTCAACGGTCGCGCTCTGTTGGGTACACTCTTCTCCGCATCGTTGGCAGACATTCGTTGCCAATAGAACAACTAAAATTCAAAATGATTTATCGCCGCAAAATTTGTACCACGTACCCGGCATTGAAAATCCCGCTGATTGTTTGTCTCGTGGCCTTACGCCTTCGCAAATTATTGAACACCCGCTGTGGTTTCATGGCCCTCCTTGGGCCCACTTAGATATTTCGCATTGGCCTATTGTGGCATTTAACCCCTCGACTGCTTCCGAGGTTCCTGAAGAAAGGAAACACACGCTGTTGGTCGCTGAACCGCCTCAAGAACCGCTACTTATATCGCTTTCAAACCGCTTTTCGTCTTGGTCAAAGCTACTTCGCTGTGTAGTCTACATATGTAGATTTGCTAAATTGATACCTTCACGTGGCCGCATATCTGCATCAGATCTTGAATTCTCGGAGTTACTTATACTTCGTGAACTTCAACAATTTCATTTCGCTGTCGAATTCGCTAACTTGAAGGCAGGTAAGCCATGTAACCGCCCTCTTCAATGCCTCAAACCGTTTGTCATGGAGGGTATCCTTAGAGTTGGAGGCCGCTTATCGAATTCTAACTTAGACTTTTCTCAAAAGCATCCTATTTTGTTGCCCCGCAAGGCCCACGTATTAGATTTGCTGGTCGATTATTACCACAAGGTAAATTGCCATGCAGGCCCAGACCTGCTCATGTCGCTCTTGCGCCAAAGGTACTGGATACTGTCCGCACGTAATATCATTCGATATAGGATACATAAATGTCTCCCATGCTTTAGACTTCGTCCGAAAGCCCTGTTTCCTGAAATGGCTGATCATCGCTCCTGTCGCGTCGTGGAGTCCGCAAAGGCATTCGTGCATACGGGAACTGACTACTGCGGCCCCTTTATGGTAACGCTCACTCGGGGGCGTGGTATTCGGGCTACTAAGGCCTACGTGTGTCTATTTGTCTGTATGACAACTCGCGCAGTGCATATAGAATTAGCCGGGGATCTGTCCACCGCATGCTTTCTGGGAGCCTTCAAGCGGTTCCTATCGCGACGCGGCCCCGTAGGCCGAATTTACTCCGACAATGGAACCAACTATATTGGCGCAAAACGTGTTCTCTCAGAGCTTCATGAGCTCTTAAAATCTACTCACCACAATACTGAATTCAGCCACGTCTTGGCGGAAAACCGCATCGAATGGTCGCTAAACGCTCCAGCCGCAAGTCATTTCGGAGGGAACTGGGAGGCCAATGTCAAAACATTAAAATCGCATCTATATCGCATCATAGGCGAACAGATTTTATCATTCGAAGAGATGAGCACTGTCCTCGCTCAAATAGAGTCTGTGATGAACACTCGCCCGCTTTGTCGAACGCTCTCCAGCGATCCCGCAGAACCGCTCGCTTTGACTCCCGCACATTTCTTAACTCTTACACCTCTCAAATACTTACCCGCTTTGGAAATTGACGAGCATATTAAAACATTGGCTAGACATGATCTTTTAGACAAGCTAGTCCAATCCTTTTGGAAACGATGGAGGACGGACTATCTCCATACGTTACAATCACGTCGCAAGTGGAACACGCCTACGGATCCAATAACCGTAGGGACCGTCGTGATCCTTTTAACCGAAAATTCTCCCCCTCTTCACTGGCCTCTAGGTGTAGTGGACGAAGTGTTTCCGGGTTCAAATGGCGTCACACGGACAGTTCGAGTTCGGACGGTCACTGGGTCATATCTGCGTCCAGTTGTTCGTCTCTGTCCGCTCCCTAATCAATAGTCTCTACCGCGTCTTAGTTCTTTAGTATCGACCGCATATCTAGTAACACCCGCATCCTTAGTAGCAACCGCATATCTAGTAACACCCGCATCCTTAGTAGCAACCGCATATCTAGTAACACCCGCATCTTACTCTTTATTTCATTGTTTAGAAGGGGTCCCTTCTAGCCCGGGGGAATGGTTGCGCGCGTATTCAATATTTAGCTTTACCTGCGTACGCCGGAACGTTGTTGTTTATGTCGTCAACTTCCAACTCATCAACTATCCCTTCCTCGCACCTATAACACCGCTACGAGTGAGCGAGACGCTCCGGTACCACGAACAATCCGCAAGCTGCTTGCCTCAAGATGGCGGCAGTCTCTCACCCGCAAGGCATCGGCTGCAAGCTCCGATACCAAACTTTAACCGCAAGCTCCTGAGGGAGCCCCCTTGTCATCCCGGTCAGTGCCTAGGACCGTGCGCGAGCGCCGCGCCGGGAGTGCCATCTTGGAACTTGGATACCGCAGCTCAGGAGTTATAAGGTAGGTGCGATCCCTCCATTTTGACGGCTGACTCGTGTACCTACCCATTTAACCTAGCAGCCGGCATTCTTCCCAACCTTGACCGCATAACAACAACCAACCACTATTTGGCGTGTCCAAAGATATTTTATACGAAATGCCGAAATCGAAATTTTTTGGGATATTATTAAAAAGTTTTCGTAGAAGATTTACCCAGAGCGAGTAACGTACTATAAAGCAAAAAGCTAAGATATTTTATGTTAATAAAGACATTAGTGAACAAAAACTTTACAAAAACTGATAGCTAACAGTAACGTTAGTAACAGAAGACACTAAGGGTTACTACTAACGGCCCCGGTATACAAAAGTGTATAAGTCTGATTGTACCAGGGTTAAATTGCACCTTCGCCAAAATGTACAACGGACATGGGTCAACATGAACTTCTACAAAACATGATAGGCATAAAGCGTATCGCAGACAACGAAGATGCGATAACATTTCATCACCTTATGATGAAATATTATCGCATGTTTCCTAAACAACAAAAGGTTCCTTCTAAAGACAGACACTTAACACTTTATATTAATTACATTTTTCAATAAAATTTTGGTTCTAAACTTTAGCAATGTGGCGAAAAATGCCCAAAAGACAACTTTGCCTTTAATGGCCATTTATTAAAAATAAGATCAACAGATGTTGTATATATACAAGACTCACGTCAAAATTTTAGTAAGACGCTGGGAATAGTTACCGTGACATTGGAAATAACCCTTATAGACTATTTTCAACTGTTTTTAAAATAAAAACTAATATAAGGTATGTACAATACCAAAAACATGATCATGCTTAACCTTACTATACGTAAATATCCCGCGGGCATAAACCAATATTCATGTTTTCTTTTCCTGCTTTCAGACACGTCATTTTCGCACTCATTTCTTTCTGAGACGTATCGTCTTTCACGAAATTCTTCTGCATTTTCCCCTATACATCTTCATAATTTTCCTCAATTAATGTAAGTTAGTTTGGATAGGTACTTGAGAGTACAGATAATGGTAATGAATAGTACAATATCAGTTCACAAAAGTTCTATTCGTAATGGCGCTTCAATATTTTGTGCGGTTCCTAATACACAAACTCTGCTTAGCTGGGTTAGATAATGCTGGGTGAATTAACCAGTATTATTTATTATTATTATTAATATATTCTGCTGCCTTCTCTACAGCCTTAGGTGGGAACGCACTATGCTACCACGAAACTGCGCGGCCGCGGCACTTTATGTCAAATTAGAACAAAATCACCAAATGAACCGCGCGGCCTTTTTCGTCATTTGTACTAATTTAACGGGCAGTGCCGCGGCCGCGCAGTTCCGCTGACGCGTAGTGCGCTTGCACCTATGGTCCACAGCTGGATGCATGCCTCCCCCTAAAAATCACCTTATTGATTTTATCTCATGGGGGTAATGCCATTAATCCCGCTGTGCATGCGGGTTGGGGATCGCAGTTCGGTGGTTGATCTATTCTGCACCCTACATGATGTTAAAACTAGCGGAAAAGTAACTTGTATCAAATCGAAAACTATCTGGGGGCACTGCAGTGCCCGCCAAGTCGAGCAAAAAAGCGCCGTACCATCCTTTTCTGGAAGCAGTTCATTCAGGCCATTTTCGACGCCCTATAACTTCGTTGTGTATAAAACTAGATTTTTATTTTTAGAACGTAAAAAAATGAAAATCTTCCAAAAGGGCACGTTTATTTAGTATTGGGCGTATGCAGATTATTCAAATTGAAAGCTTAACTTTTATTGTAGTTGTTTTTATTAAATGATAGAATCCAAACCGAATATCAACCGCAGCTGGTCTTGAGAAAGTTTATAAGCTAGTTTCGAACCACTTTTCAGTGTTGCCAGAAACAGACAGAGCTTTTCAAACTCAGTGAGTTCGTTCCAAAGTTCTTTGCCTAATTGTCAGAGAATTGAAACAGTGGGTGTAAAAAGGCTTCTTACTATGTTAATGTTATATACTTTTTATTAACAAAGTAAATTACAATCAAATTTGAACGAACTACGAGTTCTAATTTGATAGAAACAAATTAGAACTCGTAGTTACAATTGAAACAATTGAACTTACTGCAGTTTTTCAAACAATCTACGCAAACAAGTACGTCTTTCGATCGGTATAACGAAACTAACAATGATTGCACCTAATTTCTATGCAATCCTTAGGTACCTTACACATTTCCTTCACACAAAAGCTAGTAGAGCTACGGCGGCGGCGCCGCGCCGCGGTGCGCCCCTTTGTTTCGCAAGTAGCAACGCATAAGCGGAGCAGTGAATAGGTTAAGGCGCTTCCCCGACTCAAATAGCGCCGCCACATATCTTATTATTACGTTGATCAAAGGAAATTTCGAAAATGTCATTGGGCAGTTTGTGATACCTATTATAAGCTTTTTTAATGCCTCTGTAGTTGTTTTATTTTGTATAGTTTAGTCGCGAATCCGACTCGCACATGGCCGGTTTTATTTCATTTGCGGCAAGTTACTTTTCCGACAGATTATTCCTTGTTAAAACAGAAAAAAACCCCAATAAATAATTTGAATCTCGCTCCAACACGAAACGATTAACCTTAAGTTAGCAGATCTTTCCAGAAGTGGATAAAATGATAAATGTTAAACGCACTCTGCGATCCTATTCTGATAAGCTATTCGCTTCATTTAGACAGTGGTATCGCCACAGAATGACAGTATTTTACCTTCGATGAAAGAAACTGCAGATAGAGCAACGCACGATAAAATTTACAATTTTGAAACCATTCTATCAATCTCTACGTGCAAATGGCGCCGCACTATTTGGAGTTTCTTAAAGGTTTTCAAAATAAGGATTCAACATGACGATTCTGCAATGTTGCCATTGTGAAGCGGTTGGTTAGCAGAATTGGGCCCCAAATCGATAGATATAAGCTGCCTGAACCTACGAGTATGTCAAAAAATCATTCATGTAATTTTATTGTGTTCTCATATATTTCTGTGGTGATCTCAGACAAAACCACAAATTGCCAATTAGCAAACGTTCGCGGTGGAGGAGATTTATAGAATATGCCAAACAGAAATAGGGTAAAGTCTGTAGAGATGCCCCTGATGGATAACGTGCACTACTGCCCAACGAACAATCATCTGAAAATCGTAATCAAACTTTGATAGGTTTAGTAGCCTGGAAATTAGGCTTAATACATGCTAAAACAATCCCTACTGATTTGCGATTCTTAGAAGTTGGCAGTATATCCTAACGACCTCTGTGGCGGAGCGGGCGAAGGTCCGCCTGCGACGCAGGAGGTTGCGGTTTTAATTACCGCATCGGAAAATTGTTTGTACGAATTTTAGATATTGGGTGTTTTGGGCGCTTTATAGAAAGCACCTAAAACATATAAACAATATAATATAATATATTCATAGGAATATACTAACAAAAATTGATCTATGTAATGTAATGTATTATGTGTATCGGATATCTAGTACCCATGAAACAAGCTCTTTGGGCTAGCTAGATGATGACATGTGAATTATCCAGCTTCATTTTACTTACTTTATTTTACTAGCTGACCGACAGTCGTTGTCCTGTCATTCAATTCAAAGTGGCAACTGACAGTTATTTCAAACGTGCTTAGCAAAGAGTGTATAACGCTGGGGCTAAGGTTACATTAAAAAAGTTTATAATAAAGGTAGTCGTTAAGTTTTCTTAAATTTTCTAAGTTTCTGCGCAATTTTCCTAATTTTTTTTAATGTAATCTTCTACGAAGTATTAGTAAATATTTAAAAAAAAAGATAAATAAAATCGGTAAAACCAAGTTATAGCGTGACCAGGAGAGATAGGGGCTCATTTTTATATAAATATATATTTCATTTCTATCTCTACTAGAGCGACTATCCCTACTTTACCCTACCCAAATCAACGCTGGTAGGTACAAAGCCATTCAAGAATTAGAACTGGGATTTTCATGTACCTACTTGCGTTCCTAAATTCGGATTATGTTATAATTGGAAATCAGTTGAATTGGGAAAAGGTCACATTCCAAATGTGGAACGAAGGCAACCCTTCGTACTTACTGCGATACCAAAAATAAAATGAGCTTATATGTGTTTATCAAATGAACCATGATTTGATAAACACATAAATACATTGAATTAAATACATTATAGTACGGAAATGCCCATCGGGACACTGAGGTCGACATTCGCGGTTTCAACTGCGTCTGTCTTGTCTGCGTCCCAATCGGGGGAATAAAGATGACGGATGAATGGGGTCGGCGAGTGTGTGGAACGGTGGGCTCGCCGGCCAGTATGGGAGGAAGAGGAGACGCCAGTCGGGCCGAGAGTGGGCCGAAATGGCGAGAGAGGGTCCCCGGAGAGGTTTTAGTGGGTATTACGGTCCTTCTCAGGGCGTCGAGTCCCACATCATTCTGGTCCCCTCAGACCAGTCTATTCGTAAACGAATTTCCACGCCGAATAAAAAAATGGGTACCTACCATCCTTTTTATGGTCTTATAAACATAATTACATTGATAAGTATGTTTTTAGTGCTGGTTTCGTACCGAGTAAATACCTATAAATACAAAAAATATCATGCCAATGCCAAGTCCAATTATGAACTACCTACCGGGCTTATAACTTATCTATATCTAGCTATTTTTAGAGAAACCTAGTGTCTAGGGAAACCTAACTTAGGATTTAAGATCTTTTGTACAACAAGGATTAAATACATTAATTATAATAAAACTTGAAACAAAGTCGCTACCCAATTTTCGTTTTTCATTTTGAAGAGGAAAATAGGGACGACGAAATGAATTACATTTCAGTGGAAAGCGGGACTGTACTAATTTCATCAAAAGGTACTATCGACTCGATGGTATTGTCTCGACGACGAGAAAATCCATTTTTGTATGGGATTTGGTACAAAATCTCTACAAAAATGGACCGACTCGCCTTTCAATACT
This sequence comes from Eupithecia exiguata, assembly GCA_947086465.1. NCBI lineage: Eukaryota > Metazoa > Arthropoda > Insecta > Lepidoptera > Geometridae > Eupithecia > Eupithecia exiguata. Next base: position 7,199,429 of record OX352246.1, read on the forward strand.
GTCGTGTCGTGGAGACGATAATATCGATTCACCGAACTCAGAGCCAGGAGTACCTAAATATCCCTAAACACCTGCATGTTCCCAGGTGGAGCCCGTCCGAGACCTGGCGATGCTGGACCACGCGGTCCAAGAGGCACTTCCCCCGTGGATCGAGTTCGAGTGGCTGACCTATGACGTCACGGATTGCGACGCCGCGTACGCTGTGATATCCGCCATTGATGCGTACAATGACTGCGCCCACGTCTTCTTTGGACCCGCCTGTGACTTTGCATTGGGTAAGTCTAAAAACATGTTTTATTTTATGCGACTACTGGCTTAGTCTGTTTCTGTGTTCAAGACAGAAACAGGCTAAACCAGTGAGTCCACGGCTGCGTTCCGTTTATCCTTCACAAGACTATCAGCGCTAAAAGCGCTCAAAGTCGTTCCGAAATCACCAATATCAATTATGTAAGCTATAGGTAGGTAGGTAAAGCCTGCACTCTATCTAATATGACGAAGCAATGCAAAGCAGCTTTCGTCGGTTTATTGTATTTTCAATAACTTACACGGTTCAGTAATAAATAAAAACAAACCTGCAAATAAAGCAAGTATCGGTTCTTTTTAGATTTTTTTTAAATATTTTCCCCGTGTCCTGTGTGATTAAAGCGTAACCCCTGAAAACTTGGTCCTTCATGATTGTTACACCCTGTGTATATATTTTTTGCACATATTTGTGAAAGGCTTGTAGAGATTTTTTCTTTTTCCAGGTAAATATTTTGGATAAAAGCGTACCTTGATTAAGAAAACATTTTAATTTTTATGAGATCCCGAGAGTAGGTAGGCTAACATCAGACAACTTGTTAAAAAAGTATTATTATATTTTGCCCCAATTAACGCCTTTACCGAGAAAACATTCGAAGACGAAGTTTTAAATTTTAATAACCCCTTTTTGTAGACCCTTAGTAACTTTCAAAGAAAGTAGAAAATATAGAAAGGTAAGTAAGATAATACTTTATTTACCTATTTGTGTTACAGGGTGTATTGTATGGTATTCAATTATGTCAGATAAGACACAATAAACAACATTATATATAAAATAAAGTTAAAAACTAAAACCCGACTACGTAAAAGTTATAAACAAGCGTTCAAAGATGTTCCGAATATATATTAGCGATTGAATATTATTCATCGTTACATTTTCATACTCAGGTAGTCGGAGGCCTTTTTAGGTACATACAGAGCTCCTAGCTTGGGGCCTCCGACTACCGAGTATGAAAATGTAACGATGAATAATATTCAATCGCTAATATATATTCGGAACATCTTTGAACGCTTGTTTATAACTTTTACGTAGTCGGGTTTTAGTTTTTAACTTTATTTTATTTGCCTCTTTTAAGTTATGTAGTAGCTACCAACCTGTGAAAGTTTAGTACCTCTCCATAATCCTTGACTGCCTAGTTTGTTCAGCGGTAAATCCCGAGTTGGGCTAAAATTGTACCTAATTGATATTTCACTATCAAGATAAAACCACAGCAGCTAGTTAGTGATATAGGTACCCCCATGCCATTGGATTATGAGAGTGAAGGAATAGAGTGCACCTGTGTGGATAGTCTCCGATGAGACTGGTTTAAGTCCCTTAAGTCTCCCGATTGCTAGTTGATCTGTGTAATGTGCATCTGTGTTTGCTAACATACTACCTGTTGTAAATATTCGTTTTAATGTTTTTAGATGGGGGGGCTCCGCCCCCCCAACCCCCCGTCTTTCTGTCTTACAGGGACGACGCCCTCTTAAGTCTCCCGATTGCTAGTTGATCTGTGTAATGTGCAACTGTGTTTGCTAACATACTAACTGTTGTAAATATTCGTTTTAATGTTTTTAGATGGGGGGGCTCCGCCCCCCCAACCCCCCGTCTTTCTGTCTAACAGGGGCGACGCCCTCTTAAGTCTCCCGATTGCTAGTTGATCTGTGTAATGTGCATCTGTGTTTGCTAACATACTACCTGTTGTAAATATTCGTTTTTATGTTTTTAGATGGGGGGGCTCCGCCCCCCCAACCCCCCGTCTTTCTGTCTAACAGGGGCGACGCCCTCTCAAGTCTCCCGATTGCTAGTTGATCTGTGTAATGTGCAACTGTGTTTGCTAACATACTAACTGTTGTAAATATTCGTTTTAATGTTTTTAGATGGGGGGGCTCCGCCCCCCCAACCCCCCGTCTTTCTGTCTAACAGGGGCGACGCCCTCTTAAGTCTCCCGATTGCTAGTTGATCTGTGTAATGTGCATCTGTGTTTGCTTACATACTACCTGTTGTAAATATTCGTTTTAATGTTTTTAGATGGGGGGGCTCCGCCCCCCCAACCCCCCGTCTTTCTGTCTAACAGGGGCGACGCCCTCTTAAGTCTCCCGATTGCTAGTTGATCTGTGTAATGTGCATCTGTGTTTGCTTACATACTACCTGTTGTAAATATTCGTTTTAATGTTTTTAGATGGGGGGGCTCCGCCCCCCCAACCCCCCGTCTTTCTGTCTTACAGGGACGACGCCCTCTTAAGTCTCCCGATTGCTAGTTGATCTGTGTAATGTGCATCTGTGTTTGCTAACATACTACCTGTTGTAATTATTCGTGTTAATGTTTTAGATGGGGGGGCTCCGCCCCCCCAACCCCCCGTCTTTCTGTCTTACAGGGACGACGCCCTCTTAAGTCTCCCGATTGCTAGTTGATCTGTGTAATGTGCAACTTTGTTTGCTAACATACTACCTGTTGTAAATATTCGTTTTAATGTTTTTAGATGGGGGGGCTCCGCCCCCCCAACCCCCCGTCTTTCTGTCTAACAGGGGCGACGCCCTCTTAAGTCTCCCGATTGCTAGTTGATCTGTGTAATGTGCATCTGTGTTTGCTAACATACTACCTGTTGTAAATATTCGTTTTTATGTTTTTAGATGGGGGGGCTCCGCCCCCCCAACCCCCCGTCTTTCTGTCTTACAGGGACGATGCCCTCTTAAGTCTCCCGATTGCTAGTTGATCTGTGTAATGTGCAACTGTGTTTGCTAACATACATACTATATCTATAGTTTCTCAATTAAAACAATATTATAATCACACAATTTTACTAGCACATTCACTCTTTATTATTATAAATAAGTCTAGTACCTACTTATGTTTGAAATTATAGTACGATTTGCGGTATTTACTAGTATTTTTCGATTGTGGTTGCCTTGTAGGGTGCTCGATGTTCCTCAATCTTCCATATTATGTTTTCTATTTCTACCGCACACAATTTATTACATATTACATGCTATAGCTTAAGGAGGACGCGCAATGAAACGGCCACAACCCAAAACCCATCCACAAGATCACACACCGCATACTGGTAGCACTGGAAAAACTTTTTGTTTATCAAAATCGCAGTTAAAGAATTGCGTTGCGGCATTACTGGAACCTTTATCACTGTTGTTCCAGGCGTTCTGATGACTCTTTCATCAATATGCCTCAAATGATATGGAGTAAGGTTTAGGTGATGTCGTAACGATTCACCATCGCAGTTCGCTGATGTGTCCCACGAATGATTGTTTGTTCAGTCACAAATTATAGAATTTCAAATATTCTTATCCAGCTTCGGGTTCATATTAAATATCTGATATGATATAAAATTATCAGATTTTGTTTTCCTTCATCTCTTGTTTGAAATATTTACATTTACATTGACAAAATAGAATGACGTATCGGTCATTTTTGATAGGCATAGGCATGATGAAAATAGGTCGTAGGTATTGTAATATTTCTCTATGGGGCCTGCAGCCTGCGGCTACGTAAACTTTATTATGCGTTTTGTAGGCTTATTCGGGGGCGGAGCCCCAAATCCTATAGCCTATAACCATCGGGGTATTGAGACGAATCAGTCAATACATAATTTGTTGAAATCGAACCAGTAGTTTCAGCGCTACGTGGGAACAAAGAAATTGGCCACATACATACAAACATACAAACATACAAACATACAAATATACAAACATACAAACATACAAACATAGGGTGCTAACCTCATAACCCGCCCCTGTCGGTAGTCGGGTAAAAATTCAGAATTACACAGTCATACATAACATAACAAATAAAATTGGATAAACAAGTATTTATAAATACTATTTAACGGGTATTTATCGCATTAATTTACCTTATTTTCCCGACGTTTCGATAGGTTTACACACTGTCGTGGTCACGGGATGACAGCGATGAGTACGCCAGTCATCCCGTGACCACGGCAGTGTGTAAACCTGTCGAAACGTCGGGAAAATAAGGTAAATAAACGCGATAAATACCCGTTAAATAGTATTTATAAATATGTGTTCAGATCGCGTAAGTTTAAAAATATTTATGACAGTGATGGTCAGTCATCCCAGTGTAAACTGTCGAAACGTCGGGAAAACAAAGTCAATAAACGCGATAAATACCCGTTTAGTAGTATTTATAAATGTGTGTTCAGATCGCGTAAGTTTAAACATATTAATGGATAAACAAGGTAACAAATTCAAATTATTAGAAGAAAAATTTTTTTTTTCTTTTTCACTGCACTACGGCAAATATATCAACATAATATGCTCATGCAAATACATTTTTTTCTATATCTAAAATTTTTGCTTCCTTTGGCCCTTGAAGAATAAAACAACCCTATATAGTATTTCGTCCTTTGGCCTCCACCCAAGTACCTACCGACCCACTTATAAACCTTTACAAGTATATGAAGTAATGATGCCACAAGTTACGAAACTTTCCTATGAGTTCGCAACTTTCCGTGAAAACATCCTTCTTAGGTATAACTTCTTATAGAGGTAGATTCTTTATTGGTTTCTAACGACCTGAAACTTATTGCTTTTTGCTCGAGAGAGATGGCTCTTTTATTGACATATTACAAGGATTTATTTCCTGGTATTTGACATTGTCATTTTCTATATCAAAATTATGAAAAATGGCTCATTCATCAATCTATGCTTGAGTTACGATTTGCTATGGCATAAACGTCACTCAAGCTAAATCGCTATAAGCGATAAAGCCGCCAATTCCATTGCCGTTTTTTAGGATAAGTTTAATAATGTGCTGAATGTTTTGGGTTATGAAATAAAGCATTATCTACTCGTATCTATAGCCATGAGGAAATGTGATGAAATGAAATGATTTATTTGACACGACACATTAGAATTACCATACATTTGAGGAAGGAACTAAACTAGATCGAGTTTAACAGGTAAGTGCAATAACGGTTAACTACTTAGTACAAACTAAATTGTCGAAAATCTAAAAAGAATTGGTTACCTACCTAGTAACTTCCGCAACCTGCCTGGCAAACCACCCAGTGTCGAGCCAAAAAGGTATCAACTCAGCATGTTGCTGAGTAGATAAGTCAAAAATACCTATTCAGCGCTGGTGTTATGACTGCCGGTATTGCCTGCCGGTAGCGCCGATAGATGCGCGTTCAGCTTAAGAGACGGTCATCGATATTCTGCTTCGATAACAATCTGTAATTCCAGCCCTAATGGAGGGCCGGGGACATGACCTTGTTATAAGGGCTTGTTACGTTGTCGCTGTAAATGTTGGACACAACAAATGTTGCTTGATTGCAACGATTTAGAGGCGGATTCCTTATGAAATCGTAATAAGGTTTTTTTTCTACTTCGGGGGTTATTGTAGCACAAAAAGTGTCGATAGGTAGTTACGTTTTTCACCCGGCGAGGCGGGTGTATGTTATTGGAATGTTTCTATGTTGTTAAGTGATCTCTTTCTCTTTATAACCTCGAAACATCTAAACGGCTGAAGCAATTTTGATATATATTGAGTCCAGATGAGTGAAGTGTGGTTTTAAGTTTCATATTGAAAACTTTTGCCCCCATCTACTGTGTAAATAATATGATTTTATCGAAAAAAAAAATTCATGTGTTGCTTTTTAAGTTTTGCGGACAAATACTAATTCTTTCGGGAATAAAATATAAAATAAATTACGGAATTTCGGGATCATCTCACAGCTGCAAAAAAAAAAACTTCTAAATCGGTTCGTAAACGAAAATCGACATAAACATAAAATAAAAAAACATACAACCGAACATAGAAAGAACTTCCTCCTATTTTTGATGTCGGAAGTTTGTTGTTGAAAATTTTCAGTTACTTTAGTACTTCTTGGCTTATATAACGATACTTGCGAGGTGAAGGTCGCTAAATCGGCTGGATTATTCCCGGTCGGTAACACCCCGTCGTCAACACTGTTGACGACTGGGAAAAAAAATCCCACTCGTTCACAGTGTTGACAACCGCAACTTTTATTTTCGGGTCATTCCCAGTCGGTAACACTCCGTCGTCAACACTGTTGACGACTGGGAAAAAAGTCCCACTCGTTGACAGTGTTGACAACTCTTATTTCCCGATCGTATTCATCTAGTACAAGAGTCAGGATGCGTAGATTTTTTTCGTTTTTTAATAAAAGAGAAACGGTATATTTAAATTTTTACTTTCGGTATTCAGAGCAAAAATCGATATAAGAAAATCTAGTCCCTTCAAGTAATAAAAAAGACGCGTATATTTATCCATTTGCATTTTTTAATTACTTTCGCTCTCAACAATGATGGTTTTGTATTAAAGAAAACTAAAACAATACAAACATAGCTATTTTTTATCCGATTATAAGTGTATAATTTCATTGCCCCTGCGGGTCGCACTGCCAAGGCTAGGCAGTGAATGCGTTAACCTATCAAAATAAGGTTCCCGAAAATCCTATTATCTTAAAATGGACATTAAACGCAAGTTATTATCACATTATTTCAAAAACGTCATTATTTCCCTCCAGCGCGCTAGGATTAAAAACATAAAATTCGTATACGATTTTTTTCGTAACCAAACCACAAATTAATTCAGTGTGATTAAATAATTATCTAAGTTCCAAGAAATATTTGTTTGAATTTATTCGGGATTAAAACGGGATATTTTTTCAAGGAAATTAATTTTCAGTATCCATTGTAATAAGTGAAATTAATATTTTTTTCATCAAACAGATCTAACTTTAGGAGATTATGGTTAGATCTAAAACAACGGTTTGAGGATTTTATAATGATTTCATTTATTATCAATTTAGGTATGGGGTAAACGTCTGTACTGCTTCAAGTTATACAGAGAAGTGAGAGGTAGAAAGAAAAAACTAATAACCAAGTAAGCTACTAAAAGCTACTAACCTACCATATTATACCATTCTGATTATTTCTTTTGGTACTTTTAATTAACTAAATTCAACACGCCCCCTAAAAAAAATAATCATCTAAACAATGTGTATTCATTATATAAACATAAACCATCCTAAACAGATCGTATACCAACCATACCTTCTCTGGGATACATTAGTAATGGTCCAACATTCGTTGCTAGGATTAGGGAAACCCAGTAAAACCTAATCAGACCAATCATTTCTAATCTAAGTATAATTCAGATTAATCTTAATTATTTAAATATAATTAATTTACATGTATTGATTGAAAAATCAATTATTCTAGACCCATTTTACTTCTCATCGCCTGAAAGGTGACGGAAGGCAACGGCTTCGTCAACGCATCCGCCAACTGCTGACCTGTCGGAATGTTATTTAATGTTATTACATTTTTCTCTATCTGCTCTCTAGAAAAATGATACTTAATATCGATATGTTTTGTCCGCTTATGATTAGTCGGATTATTAGCTATACAAATGCAGCCGTTATTATCTTCAAAAATAACTATAGGTTTATCAATTTCTATGTACATACTAATTGCCAATGATTTAAGCCAAAGAGCCTCTCTTACAGCTTCATATAGAGCCATATACTCAGCCTCAGTAGAGGAGGCTGCCACAGACATTTGTTTTTTAGTGTTCCAGGTTATTGTGCAAGAGTCAAACATTTTAAATAAATACCCGGATGTACTCTTTCTGTCTTTTGTGTCCTGACCACCCCAGTCTGAATCTACATAGCCACATAGAATATTATTGTACTCAGACCTTTTGTAAGACAATTTTAAATCTACTGTGCCTTTCAAGTACCGTAGCACTCGTTTCAGACACTGCCACAATTCTTTATTATTGAATTTAGTATATCTACTCAATATATTTACACTTGTGCTTAAATCAGGGCGAGTACACAGCATTATATACATTAAACAACCAATAACGTTCCGGCATGGAGCGTCATATTTTTCATCTGAATTTAATTTCTCATAATTCAGTTTATTTTCCAGGGGTGTATTTACAGGTTTGCAATCCTGCATATTGAACTTACTTAAAACTGTTTTTATGTAAGCACTTTGATCTAGTGTTATTATGTTATTGCTTCTATTTATTTTTATGCCCAAAAATAGTTTTATTTCATTTAAATCAGTCATTTTAAACTTACTCATTAAATGATTTTTAAAATTAATCATTCTTTCATTTTCCTTGCATGCTATTACTAAGTCATCGACATATAGTACCACGTAAATGTTTGTGTGAACATCACCATTGTTTAGTACATATATACATCTATCTACAGAAGAATTTTGGAAACCCTCTTCCTTGAGCGAACGCTCAAATACCTCGAACCAACATCTTGCCGCCTGTTTTAACCCATACAAAGCCTTGTTTAATTTACAGACATAGTTATTATTATTATTATATGACACACCTTCAGGAATTTTCATAAATATTTCTTCCTTTAAATCGCCGTTTAAGAAGGCGGTCTTTACATCCATATGATGAATCAACAAGTTATTTTGGTTGGCAAAACTTAGCAAAAATCTGAAGCTAGCTATTCTAGCTACAGGGGCAAAAGTTTCATCATAATCGGTCAAGTATTCTTGACTGAAGCCTCGAGCTACTAATCGCGCCTTATAACGCAAAGGTTTTCCAAATTCGTCGTTTTTAATCGTAAAAATCCACTTACAATCAACGATATTTTTACCTTCCGGTCGTGGTACTATAGTCCATGTTTTGTTTACAGAATGAGAATCTAACTCATTTTTGATCGCGCCTTCCCACAAAGCTCTATCGTCACGAGTTTGAATTTCCTCGAACGATAAAGGCACTTTACACATGATCGATTGAGCACACATTAAATAATCGTCATCATCATCATTTTCATTATAAGTTATATGTGGACGACCTTTAAGCCTATCACTCCTCCTCATTTCACAATTGTTTTCTATGTTTTGTGGTGTATCAGACAAAGTATTAGACTTACTACTTAGAGGCATTGGTTCTACATTATCATCATGGTTTACCTTACGAAGTTTACTAGGGCACACATACTCATCAGATTTCGCAACATCTGATTTAGAGCGATCAGATTTCCGAGACTTTATTGACACTGATTTCGTACTACTATCAGTTTCGTCATGAGAATTTCCGATATTCTCTTCAGGTTCTTTAACTGGCCTGGATTGCACAAAACAAGTCTCATCTACGATAACATCTCTGACCACAACATACTTTTCACCTGTAGGATCCCAAACTTTATAACCATTTGGTTCATAGCCCACAAGTATGCCCTTCCATGATTTTGCATCAAACTTTGATTTTGTCATTTTGTTATGAACATAAACAGTCGAACCAAAGACCTTAAGATACTTAAGTTGCGGTTTTTTATTATGCCACAATTCATATGGTGTTTTAGCACATTTTAAACTTTTAGTTGGTGTAAGGTTTATCAAGTAAACAGCCATCAAGACAGCAAAACCCCAAAATACTTTGTCTAATTGAGCACCATTTATCATTGAACGAGATTTTTCAACTACAGTTCGAACCATCCGCTCAGATACACCGTTTTGTTGCGGAGTTCTAGGTACCGTTAAATGATACGAGATACCTTTTTCGACACAATAACTTTTCATTTCGGTGGATAAATATTCCCCGCCATTATCACAATATAAGTTAGTTACCTTTGTGTCGAATTTTGACTCGCTTTTAGCTACAAAATCTTTGAAGGCAGAAAACACATCTGATTTATAGGTCAGTAGGTACGTCACACAGTAATGGGTATATTCATCAACAAAAAGTACAAAGTAATTTTTGTTGTCCACTGTTGATGGAGTGATTGGGCCGCAAACATCAGAATGTACAATAAATAATGGTCGCTTCACATAACTTTTGTCTTTACTTTGGTTGAACGGTAATCGACTCTGCTTCCCATTTATGCATGCCTCACATAACTCATCACTAGGTGCTACTGAACTAATTTGATTAATGTCATCAACCATGTGATTATTTTTCAACTCTAAGAATTTACCTTTACTTATATGACCTAATCGTTGATGCCATAATTTATAACTGTCTTTATCAGTTGTGCACATTTGGGAAGCTGAGCCGGTCACATTAACACAAGTATCAAAATCTACAGTAATAAGATTATTTACAGGCCTACCTTGCATAATGGATTTACCATTCTTGCATATGTCGGTGCCGCCGTGCTGTCCAAATACTACCGAGTACCCAACGCTCTGCATCCTGGAGACTGATAGAAGGTTGTAGGGCACTTCGCTGCAAAACAGAACGTTCTCCAAAGTTCCTTGAATGCCCAAGTTGGTGGTTACCTGCAGCGTTCCCCTTTTTGTAGCTGAAATAAATTGCCCACTTTTAGCTACCGAAATTTTAAGTGGTGGTTCCAATACTACGTGAGAAACGAAAAGATCTTCCCTGTTTATTATGTGGTCCGATGCGCCAGAATCCAATAAAAATGTTATTTTGTTTCCTTGGTCCTGGTTGGAATATTCGCCGGCCATGAAGGCAAACCCAGAGAATTCATTGGACTTGTCGATTTCCACCGCTTGAACAGTCCTTGCCCTTTCCGCTTTCTGTGGCTGATTCTGATTGTTTTTCTTGTAGTAGAAACAGTCATTTCTTTTATGTCCCTTGCGTCCGCAGTGATAACACTTCACATTATTATTTTGCATCTTCTTGCGCGCCTTGTTATCTCTCCAGTTGTTCTGTTTTTTGTTCTGTGTAGACTGTGTATTGTCGAACTTTCGTTTTTTGCCTGTCGATTCGCTTTTGTTTTCTACATGTAAAACTTTCGCACTGGTGTCACTCGAGTCATTTTTTAGTTTAACTTCATGATCCAAAAGCCGCGTTTTCACAAAAGCCAGAGTCAGGTTATCCTCAGACAGCGTTTCGATAGCTGTAATCACGCCATCGTAAGTTGAGGGTAGCGTCAGAAATAAATGAGCAACTTTGTCGGTTTCTTCTAACTTTGCGCCCGCAGCAAGCAATTCGGTAATGAGGTCATCGAAAAGTGTAAAATGTTTAACAAGGGGCTGGTCACCTTGTAGTTTTAGCACCAGTAGCTTCTTACGTAACGCCAACTGTGTCGCGATGCTTTTTCGTTCGTAAAGTTCGTCTAACCTCTTTAAAATTTCCCGCGCTGTGCTGTCCTCCTTGGCAAATCCAAGGTAGGAATCGGACAAATACTCCACGATAATACTCTTCGCAATTCGATTGCTTTTCTCCCACTCACTGGAACGTATGATAGGGTCCTCGTCGATAACTTTTACAAGGTCCATCTCAGATAGTAAGGCACGAATCCGAAACTTCCACACGCTATATTTTTCACCTTCGAAAAGCTTAATGTTCCGCTTTGATTTTATTTGATCCATTTTGTAGATCGAAATTTTATATTTTATTTTTAAAATTTACACAACACTTTAGCAAGCTAGTCTGGACCCATAACCTTTAGGAGATTATGGTTAGATCTAAAACAACGGTTTGAGGATTTTATAATGATTTCATTTATTATCAATTTAGGTATGGGGTAAACGTCTGTACTGCTTCAAGTTATACAGAGAAGTGAGAGGTAGAAAGAAAAAACTAATAACCAAGTAAGCTACTAAAAGCTACTAACCTACCATATTATACCATTCTGATTATTTCTTTTGGTACTTTTAATTAACTAAATTCAACACTAACATCTAACACACAACAAAAGAACATTGAAAAATGAAAGCAACACAAAATATTACTTTACATAATTAACTTCTTTGGAAAAATATCCTGTTTTAATTATGTGAAAGCTTTTGCCAGCGGCTTCGATTACGTGGTATCTAACTAGATGCTAGATTTTAGCTACATTACAAAACAGAAACGGAATTGTGACTGTGTCGACAAATTCAATATTCAGTTCCCGATGAATATCGTTATTTCTTACGTACCAAGGAGCGTTAACAATTGACCTAATTACTTTGTTCTGGAATCTTTGTATTTAGCTATATTTGTCTTTTTTGTACAGCCCCAGAGCTGTATTCCATTGGACCTCAATCCTTTGTTTTCAGATTTCGCCCCGACTACGGCACAACAATTTTAAGTGGCTTAAAAGCATTTAACTCGGGATATTTGCCATGATTTATTTGGGCGGTTTGTTTTAGGCTCTTTCATATTTGACGCTTGCGACGCGAGATGTACAAAATAATGTTAACATAAAGAAATCTGGGTTCTAAAAGTCATTTAGCTAACATACATATGAAGTTTTACGACCATAGTCAGCCATTTGCTCTGAACCCATGCTAAAACAAACTTCAAATCAATGGTCGTTTTTAACCCACTTCGAAAAAAGTAGGAGGTTCTTTAATCGGTTGTATTTATGTTTTTTTATATGTATGTTTGTCAATTTCTCCGTCAATAATGGACCGATTAAAAAAATTCGTTCCCTATTGTAAAGATAATTATCCTAATATGGTCCCGTAGGATAAATATTTATAACGCAAAACTTAAAAATTAAATTATGGAGTCTATTGGTTTGACATATCAGAGAACGTCCAGAGATACTTGACTCGAAGATAGTTTAGAAAGGCAAGTCACTTCTAATTTGGTCTATTATCACTGCGTAAAATCTGGTACTTCCACGTAGTCCAACTTTTTAGTCCAACTGGTTTGACCACAACGAGTTTAATTTCCTCGTCTTCACACTAGTCAAACGATCCTCCTTGTATCAATGTCAAGTTAAAAATGTGTACAGTCATCTTAATTAAAAAACTGCCAAACTATCTCTGTGTTGCAGCTGTTCCAAAAAATAAATCCCTTTTTTGGTACATTAATGTTAGTGTACAAATTCGCGTAATGAGCACATAATATCGGTTCATTGGAGCCGATATGATGTGCTGTCGTCTTCTAACAAAGGCTGACGGGGACTCGACAGCGGTAGTCCTTGGGGATTCCCTCGTATTCCCTTGTCAAGCTAAAAGAGGTGTCGTCTGATATGCATAATGCCGTATCTTTGTAAATTTACATACCCTCCAATTTATGTGTAAGTTGGTAGATTTAAAAAAAAAACATAATCTTTATAGAAAATGGCTACAATGAAACAGTTGAGCTATCTGCAGCCTAATTGCAAACAATCTAGAGATAGCAATTCGTATATAAATCAGTGTGCTGTCTAAGTTGTTTGGACGACCGGAATACCCGAACTATATCTATAGTACTATATTTTCCTATTTTACTAATATTTGTACCGTTTTAACTTTAAACATTATATCGGGTCGGTATTATAATAGAGTTAATATAGTACTATATTGACCCGAACTATGAGTAAAATGAAAAATTTCAATGCAACTCTACGTATCTACTCCCGAAAAATAGGCGATTATAATGTTTAAAGTTAAAACGGTACAAATATTAGTAAAATAGGAAAATCATAATCATATTGTGATTTTATATACATATTATTCTTAGGTGTAGGTAGGTAGTGTTAGCGGGTAAACAATGAATAAAAACCCTGTCCCTGACTGGGTTTTTGTGCATTGTGTACCTACCCAACGTAACAATCACATAATTTTGGTTCGCAAAAAATAACTACTTTTTATTCGTAGATGTCAAAATATTTTTTTTTCTTGAATCGAGATTTTTTTGTTTATGAATGGAATTTATTACGCTTAGGTAATTCAGTCTGAGTCTATTACAGTAAAACTTGATTTCCAATCTTAAATCTAATGATATAAACCTAGGAATCGGGCTAAGCTAACTCCATTTAAATTACCTGAAGAAAAGAATATCTTATTGCCTGAGCCAAGAAAATCTTATTGCATTCTCCTTGAGTCTTAGATAGTCATCTTGGGAAATATAATCGTCTGGTAAGCCGATACCATTTGATCGGATTCGCAAAAGGTAATTTTAGATACGAAGAAATGCAGTTCCATTTTAGTTTTCAGGCTCGGATCACAATTTTTTTAGTTTAACCTCTAGAAGCCCGCAAAAAAAGGTTAACTCTTATGTAGTACCTACATTAGCGTGGATGTACACGTAGATAGTAAAGATAGATTTTAGGATGTCCGACGCAATAAACAGAAATGTTTGAAAGCTAGAACAGAACAGATTTGTTTAATCTGTTTAATGGTGTTTGTAAACTTGGTCTATTTTGGCTTACAGGTGTTGATGAGATTTTATTTGAATGGTTACTGAAACTGAGTAATTATTCAGTATTTATTTTACCGTAGGTTAGGTACACATTGTTCACTTGATGTTGTATTACATCTCACTTCACTGTATTGACTCACACGTTCATTTTTAGTTTGGTTTTTTTTAACCGGCTTCAGGATGAGGTTTTTTTCCGACTGTATGTATTTTTTATGTATGTATGTCGATTTTTCCGTCAATTATGGACCGATCTTAAAAATTCTTTCGCTATTGTATAGAAAACCATCCCCAATTGGTCAAATAATGATTATTCCCGATAAATTAGTACTTATCCCGCCAAGAGCATAGATAGCTACATTTTTCCTGATTTAAGTATTCCTACTGATGGAATGGTTCTTATAATTCATGTTTACTTTCATTAAAACATCATAATAAACAAAGAAAATTACAATCAAATAATAGAAACAAATTGAAACCTATTTAAAATTTAAAAATTACTTTTTTCTACGTTGTGTACTTATGTGTAAACTCATCTGACGACTCCATTGTATTGTGCCGTTCACTAGGTTTTAAGAACAATTTTGCTGTAGCTCTTTGCACTGGACAATAAATAATTCTATTCCATTCTAATGAATAGCTCATTAATTTTAATTTACAACTTTTACTTATGAACAAATTTTAATCAATTAAATTTTCGTGTAATACATCGGCTACATTTTCTCCAGATATCCCGTGCATGAGCGAAGCCGCTGTCAAAGGCAAGTCAAAAGGCTCATGGCAAATCCCTTGTTTTACGTGTAACCACGAAAGTGAATATATCCAGAGAGCTATCAAAGCGAATGTGTTCCCTCTGTGTATTTTGCTTAGCGTAACGCAGTTCCAGCTCAGTGGGCCGCAATGCCAGTGTGGATACAACCTTCTGGGGATGTTGAGTAGGTACCTTACCTACTTAAGGTGGGACTGAACCTCTAAGTTCCCATACAAACGTACTATTCGATTCATTTGTAAACTACGTCCCCGATTGTAATGAACTTTTGCATACATAATCGGATAAGAAATAGCGATGTTTGTATCGTTTTAGTTTTTCAAAATACATAATCATCATTCAATTAGAGCGAAAGTAATAAAATCGCTTGAAAATGGACAAAAATGCATTTGCATTCGCACTTTATGATGATAAAGTATTTTGAAAAACACATAAAACGATACAAAGATAGTTATTACTTATCCGATTATGTATGCCAAACTTCATTAAAATCGGGGACGCAGTTTCCAAATGAATCGAAAGTACGTTTGTATGGGAGCTTAGAGGTTCAGGGCCTTCTTAAGCAGTCAGATAGATAGAATATTCTTTAATGCACACTTAACGGAATAATACCTTTATTAACAAAGAAAACTACAATAAAATAATAGAAATAAATTAGAATTAGTATTTACAATTGAAATAACTGAGCCAACTGCAGACTATTGCAAATCTACCGGTAGCTCAACTGATCCATATCAATACCAGTCGGAAGCGTCTCCAAGACGTGGCTGCATTGCCCCGCCGTATTTCTATGTAAGATTTGTCAAATAAATTAAGTTTAGTCATTAACTACTTAATAATGCACACACCTGTGTGCATTATTAAGCAGGAACAGAGCTTGGCAGACGGTATGGGTACCTACCCATACCGTCTGCCAAGCTCTGTTCCTGCTCTGTATTTTTCACACCTCTGCGAGTGACCAATCTGCCAACCAAGCGTTATGGCAATACCCTCTTTTTGGGGGAAGCATGTCAATCAGTGGCTTTCAGGAAATTGGTTTGATTAGTTCGATCAAGGAATAAAGGAAAGAAAAAGAAATAAAAAGAGGAAATGCCATGCGGCAGACATTTATAAAGGAACATAGCCAGCCCAATTCCATTGAGTTTTCGCAAATCAACATCAGATATCAGAGAGTAGGAGCAGTGTCGATGCGGATTGCGGATACGTTCTGTCCCTTTCACACGAAGTATGCTTATCGTAAAGCTCGTTCATTGCGTGCCTTGATTTAAAAAACCACCTAACTAGATCCTACTAACTAACTAGATCCGTCAAGAGCGAGTGTAACTCGCGCGCCGAGGGTTTTGAACATTTGCCAATTATACAAATAATGTACTATAGGTACTGGTTAGAAACTTTGCTATTTAATTAATAAAATTCTCGACTTTTTTTTTATTTTTCAAAAAGTATGAATCCTACAGAAATTTCGAATAATAGGTAGAAACCGATACCCTTCATTTGATACCCCACTTGGGCAGGTAACCCCCTGAAAAACATTCCCCCGTTATGATCGGTCGAACGGTAAATTTTTCATCGTTTTTCAAAATGTTTCAAAAACTATGAAACCTACAGAAAAAAATCTAATTTCAAATTAATAGCTGCAGTAGTTACTGAGATGATTCAAGAAAGAACGGGAATGGACAGAGCGAGACCTTAAGGGTTTCAGAGACTGAGGTGTAGGCCAAAATCCTTTTTGTCTTCCTACGGACATAGGTCTAATTCCGTTAACTTCCCCACGCTTCTGTAAGACGGCTACAGTTCAGTGGGCTGCAATGCCCTTGCGGAAACAACCTTGTATGATACTACATAAACAACAGCCGCGATCTTACAAGATCGAAGTTACTTGCCTATGTCTTAAAGCGAATTCGCAGCTTCATTCGCGTCTTCGTACTTAGACAAATACTTATATACTATATCTACAGCTTATGAATGTATTCTCTATTAATAAAGCAATTTGTCAGCTATCGCGTCTTTGTACTTGGGTAAATAATTTATAAGGCTCTATAAACGTTTAGTTTCAACAAATGAACTTTGAATTCTCAAAATCAAGTGGATTTCCACCTGGATTGAGACATTATAATGACATGATTGAGATATTGTCATCTCAGCTGGACGGTGGATAAAACCCTAGAAATTTAGTCAAAATAATTCTAATTCATAAAGTTTCGATCAGTCGAAACTTTATGAATTGGTGAAACTTTATGCAAAAGTAGAGCAAATTTCCGTGAATTCGTTTAGTTTCACGAAATTTCAACCAAAATCCAATACCATTTTACTATGCGAAACGTGTGACGTTCAAGAGTTCAAAGTTAGGATTTAAAATAGTGACATTTGATCCAAATTATTTGGACTACTCCACAAAACAAAAGAATAAACGTTTGCTGTCATTTTATCCGTGCATTTTAATACGTACATAATCAATCATGGATAATAATGTAGGACTTCAACTCGATTGCTCTAATCGAGTCAGCCATGCGTGGGTGTCAGAAAATTTTATGAGGTCATATCAACCACTTTACGGTTGTATTAAGCCAGTATAATGAAACTACGGGGCACCTTAAATGGCCGTAAAAATCTATGTTGCTTTTCCGCAGAGCCTATGTATCATCTTATGTTATAGAAGCTATGCTATACAACAAAATTGTATTTAATTTATCGTGTTTGGACGAGTCATTGTCCCAGCATATTTAAGGTACATTATATTGTACACTTTCTATGTTTGATTTATGACAATAAAGAAATCTGTATCTGTATCTGAAGAATTTTCACGTTAACTCTTTTTCAATTACAAATAATTAAAGCGAACAAAATCAATAACATTTTGTTTCTTATTTTGATAATAATTACTATTTATTAATCTGTTTACGTATAAGATTTGACTTGTCTAAGTGCTTATTTTGTAAGCTTAAAGAAATAAAGTTATTGACTTTTGACAATAAGTTACTTAATTAAACACTCGTATTCGAGCACTTTGTGGAATTTAGCTTACAAACGAAACAAAGATTTTAGGTCAAGTATTTTATTGTGTTTCAAAGTGTTTTATTTCCCTGAAACGTTCGAAAAGCGCTTTAATTATTGAGAACGAAAGTGCTTCAATTATTAAATTGATACTTCCAGAAGGTTTTCCTCTACAAAACTCTTCAAACACAGTGATCTTTTTATAAAGTACTCCTATCGATGTTGCCTGGGGTTGAACTCTATTTGGTAGGTAAATTATTTCTTTTTCTATATGTGTATGTATATGATATATGAAGGTCTTCTTACTAAACCTACCTACAAAGCTCAAAAGGCGTAGACCAAGCATTCTAGTGCTTTTGCAGTAGGTATTTAGTTATGTACTACAATTTTATCAGAATGGTCGTTTTTACTACAGCTGTATTTTTACCATACGTTATTAGCGTTTCTGACAATTAGTGTCACTTATGACAGTAACTGTCATTTTGACAGCTGTCATTGAAAATTATAATCTTATAAAGTCATCATTTGAGGGATAGTCACTATTGAAAATGATAAATAATAGATGATGTAGATTATAAATCAGGACGCTCTGACTTCCGTGAGACGTTGGCCATAGGTGCGTTTGTAGTGAGTCGTTGGGAATGAGCACATCTCACGTGAGACGTTGGGAATGACCCTGTTTTAGTTCCATAATTAAAAAATATTGATGGAATTTCTGATATACAAATAAGTATGATGTACCTACTACTAATACGAAATCCCTCTCCGGCTCCTCCTCAGCGCGAATCCGGCGGAGATCGGCTTATACTTCGTCAATCCAGCGATACCTGAGAGGTCTTTTGGTTAACGCCGGTAGTTTTCCATCATACACATAAAAAAAAAGATTGCCTGGTAGAGATTGCACAAAGCGATAAGGCCGCCTATTGTACAACGTAATCTGTATGTCCTTTTCTGTCGTGTGTATCTGTTTTATTTGGTGTGCAATAAAGAGTAATTGTATTTTTGTATTATATTGCGTTCTCAACCCGCCAGGGTGTATAAGGTTCGTAGTTAACCCGCTTACATCCATAATGAATCCGCCAGGGTGTGTCACAGACTTTGGTGTGTAGAATTTCTACACACCAAAGTCGGTGCGACAGTATTCAGAGCATGATTATTGTAGGCGTTGACACTGTTTTTTGTCGACAGTGTTTTGGTAACTTTTCGACTGGTGTGTAGACTCCAAACAACTTGCTTTCAAACAAAACAATAATAAAAATACTGATTCGTGTTCAAAAGTGTGAGCGATCACTTCGAGGACCTATTACATTATTCATTAACCTTAGAGGAAGTTTCAGAGAGATCTTTCCTCCAACTGTCGGAGACTCGGAGTTTCCACAAGACGTAGGTTGGGAAATGTACCGAGAATAAATTGTTATTCAACCCTATTCAACAAACTACGCACCTACCGCCATAAATTTTATTGGATATGGAGGAACTCACTCGGAATTTACACAAAGTTCGAGATAAAGCGCATAAACAAGTAAAACCAATTTTCTAAGAAAAAAACCAGCAAGAAATAGATGATTCCTATGTTTCCCAATTCTTCTCTTCCTTCTACAAAATAAAGTTTATCGTTTCTGGAGCGAGATTCAATGTATGTTGTGGTTTTTTTCATTTTTCTGTGTACTACAGGGAGTAACTACTAGCAACGAAAATGGTGCAAATATCTTTTCCGGTATATCATACAATACAATACAATACAAAAATTTATTGTACACCATAAAATGACATTACAAAGAGACATCACATAAGATAAGTACAATGGGCAGCCTTATCGCTAAGAAGCGATCTCTTCCAGGCAACCTTTGGATGGAAAGAATTGTGAATTTAAGAAAGGCAGGGGGTGTACCAAATATAAACTAAAATACATACACGACAAAGGCCAATGATGATATATCATGATGATTATTCCTTGCAGAAGGCAGAAAGAAATTAAAAAACAAAAAAAAAAATGCACCAACACGAAACGATCCACCATAATTATAATCTGAGGCAATTATTTCTCTATTGAGTCGACCCAAACAAACAAACGGGTTAGGACTGATAAGAGACATCGCATCGCGTGGTTGCTCAGGCTTTTGGACGAGATTTCTATGGAACATCTCGCCCGATATAAATCAACCCCAGAAGAAAAAAAATACCTTATTTATCTATCAGAGCAAGGGTTGAATTCCTATACACAGTAAACTCTATCGACTTACTGAATTCAATCAGCATACGATTTTCCGATAGGATACATTTTGATCTCGTTACAAGAAGCATCGCTGAGATTCGAATCGGTCGTAAACAGGTGTTTGAGTCGGAAAGGAAGCAAGTAATTGTTAATATGTAGTTCATATTTTTCAATGCAAAATCTTTTGAGGCTTTGCTTTGTTATCCAATCATTCAATCTATATCTATATACTAATATTATAAATGCGAAAGTGTGTTTGTTTGTGTGTCCTTCCTTCACGCCCTAACTAAGCAATCAATCGGCTTGAGTTTTGGCATGGAGTTGAAAGGATGGAGAGTAACATAGACTTTTTATCCCATAAATCAGTTCCCGTAGGATAAAAATTGCCTTAAACAACGCGTGAGAAGTCGCAAGCAGCAGCTAGTAGCAAATGAGTATGCTTCATGGGAAAGTTTGAGAGGACCTTTATAACATTACCGTGCTTTTGCACACCAGTGGGATAGAATCCTTACTATTGTTTTAAATGCGAAAGTGTGTTTGTTTGTCCTTCCTTTTCGCCCTAACTAAGCAACCAATCGACTTGATTGACTTGACTTGGCTTAGAGTTAGTTGAAAGGATGGAGAGTAACATAGGCTACTTTTTGTCCTGGTAAAATATCACATTCCCATGGGTGAGTTACGGGAATAATCCCCTTCGAAATGTGAAATTCGAATTTAACGCAGGTGAAACCCCGGGGAACAGCTAGTAATTTATAAAAACCTTCCCACCCGTAGCGCACGCTGACACTACACAATCTTACTAACTTCGCTAGCTTATTCATACCTACAATTTTAGCATCCTGCAGAAGTAGAACTTGTATTATAATTTATTATTATTGTTTAGAATTTTATCACCCATAAATTTGCTTGTAATTTCATTAATCTCGATTTTTATATACCTTTTTAAATCGTTTTATTGCATGCCTTTCACATTGTACCTACTTTTATAACCAAATTTGTATTTGTCGTAAATTTTCTAACGGAACTATGACACATGATACTGTATCGCTCTCCTAGTACCGTGGCAATCAATGTTTGTTCTCGCATATTATGAAAAATGACCCTAAAATCGGTCATCACTTTTTTATGTTGCTAATCGAAACCTTCCGTAATATTTAATGTCAGAGTAGAACTCCCAGGGGAAACAGGCCTAGCCTAGTGCGGGGATTATTGGAAATCAATGCTCTCACGTAATTATACCACTTTAAGTAACATTAGGTCACAAAAAAGCAAAAAAAAAAATGTCTGGCTGGGCGTTGCATTTAGGAGAAATTAAACATGAGGGCTTTTTCTATAAATTTTGTTGAATTTTTGAGAACAAAATACTTTTCCAATTTGAATGCCGTCCAATAGGGTAGGTATAGGCTTTTTTACGTTTTTAAACGATTATTTATGTTATTTTATGACCGAAAAAATATAACACCCACAAGTTTTAAAATTGTTAACGAATATCGGAAAAAAAATGCACTTAGTTTTTAGTGATAATAACGCTACCTTTTTTCTACGTCACTGTTCAGTTTGTCAAAAGTGCGACTGTTCTTTCAATCAAGAGGTACATTAGGTAGGGTTACAAATAGGTGCATTGTTCACCTAGGCGAGAAAGTCCCTGATTTCTATCGAGTGTGTCATATTTTAAGCTTGCTGCTTACTTTAAAACACACGAGATACGAATGGCACTTTCTCCCGAGTGATACAACGAAGGAAATCATCGCTTATTTTCATAATCACTTGAGTAAATTGAAGTTGTACACATTATAATAAATACGTGCACGTGCGATTTTCACTTGATGTTTGTTTTGTACCGAAAACGGAAGAAGCCTTTATCATTATGGCAGACTCGGAGTAAAAACTTTTTAATCGTTAGGCCTATACTGAAAATATATGATATGGCTACCGACCATAGAGTTATTATACCGACAGATATATTAGAAAATTCAAAAACAAAAAACACGTATAAAGAAGTGGATTTTCTTGCACTTTTCTCGAGAAATGGCGTACTTTCTACTACATGTTTGGATAAGGAATAAGCCACTTTCCGAGCAGGTGTAGAATGAAAGCAATATAAAAGCTGTTAAAAGCGTCTAGAATCGCACTCACCCTGAAGAAGAAATAGGCAAAATACTAACGCAAAAACTCGAAAATTAGGTGTTGTTGAACCCGTTCTCTGACGAAAATATTGATTTTGGAGTTTTGAAATTTATATAATGTAAATGTAACACATATCTTGAAGGGTTTTTTGGAGGTCCCAAATGCTTGCCGTTAATTATAGTGTGTTGCTTTGAACCCACTTTTTATAGGTGTCTCTAATTCGATTAGTAGATACCAAATTCAGTATAGTGATTCACATAGTTCATACCTATTTCTTGGAGGTCCATTGGCTTCGAAAAGCAGTCAAAATAACGATATTAAACGTAAAAACGTATTTGCACCTACAAAATCTGATCTGATACAAACCTGACCTGACTGAGTTACACGTCATCATTGTACATTGTATGCTGAATCGAAAACAAGCACTCTTTGCTGCACGTTTAACTTTTTTAATTTTGGTTTATGTGATTATTTGATTGTGTATTATTTTATTATTGTTCTTTGTACCCAAATATTCCGACACAAGTATTTGTTTGTGAATAAAGAAACTGAAACTGCTTATAGGCGGGCGGGCCAAAATTTCATTTTTTGGTTTAGTATTCACCATAAGGAATGAAAAGTTCGTTTTCTTCCAACACAAATAAGGTTCGTAGTTAACCCGCTTATATGTTCGTCGTAATGAAAATAAAGCTATTTTTGTGAATATAAAATTGCTGTATTAACGAATTAAGTTTCTGAATTTCGGATTTCGTTCAAAGCTACACTACAGTTTTGTCCCGGCATCAATTACGTTCGCTGCCCTGTCAAATTAGATTTATTGCTGTCCACGCAGCTGAGAGCTTCGGGAATTATCTGAATGTCTAAATTGGCTGAGTAGCCTTTATTACTGTCGAGTGGAGCAGCACGGTTTGCTTCGCAGACATCTGGTCTTCAAAGGCTTTATGAACAACCGGGTTAAATAATTAAACGACTGGTTGTGTTGTGATTATTAATAAAACCGGCCAAGTGCGAGTCGAACTCGCGCACGAAGGGTTCCGTACCATTATTTATAAAAACGGCAAAAAAAAATTATTATTTAATTTTTTTTGCCAAACATTTATTTTATTCTGTTTTTTAGTACATATTTGTTGTTATAGCGGCAACAGAAATACATCATCTGTGAAAATTTCAACTGTCTAACTATCACGGTTCATGAGATACCTACAGGCTGGTGACAGACGGACAGACGGAGAGACGGATAGCGAAGTCTTAGTAATATGGTCCCGTTTTTCCCTTTGGGTACGGAACCCTAAAAACTAGCGGCTTGCTCCGGCTTCGCACGGGTAGATTCGCCTATGTTCAGCAGGGATAAGGATTCAGATACAGATCATCATCATCATCATCAGCCTATATCAGTCCACTGCTGAACATAGAGCCCAATGAGCGCCATAGCGCCATAGATACAGATATTGATACTGATTTCTTGACATGACCGCGTCATGTTTGCTGTTCGGGTAAACCGACCACGCAGCAAATACGCAATTTAGCTGCGCTCGCAATTGAATGCGTATTTGCTCGCGATTACACAAACTTGCTCAGTTCGCGCCGAGACATACCACCGAGAACGCGGGCTCAACCATTACCATTTTAACCATTAATTTATACCATTACCACCATAAGTTAATCAGTTTAAGTTTATATTAATCATGGTTTACCAGTGATTATATTTACATACCAAAAACTAGTGACTTTTCATATAAAACTACCATAAACTATAAATACCAAATAAACCACTACCCAAAGGATTTCGGGCCAAACCAACACCAAGACCGTAGGTACCATTTACGTGGTCCTTCGAACACAAAAAAAAAAAAAAAATTGTACATTTTTCCGTCCATGAAAAGAAACAGTTTTTTTGCGAAAATGTTGCGTGTGCTTGGCCGTTTTTATTATTTTATAGAATGGAGTATCCATAATGTTGCTCGATCTTTTTACTGAGCATGTAATTATTATTAGAACCCCTGTGAACGTTTATGTAAACAGTAGGCTAAATTAAATGCTTTTGAACCTTTATCCTAAAACAATATTTGAAGAAAAACATTTAGTTGAAATAATTGGTTTGGATCAGTTATGCTATATCTCAATGATAAATGATAATACCCAATAAATGATTATCAGGGCCTGTGTCCACCAGTGGACTGGTAAAGGTTGTTGTGTGAGTTTGGCTACATCTTGATTGTTCAACAGTCTGCAGATAGCTCAACTGTCTTAGTACAACAAAGGACTGAGTCGCTGAAAATATCTATAATCGAATATGTTAAAATAAGCCGACAGCAAATTGGGGTACAAAATCTGGTTCCGCATAATTTTATCACGATCTCCTGCAAAATATCGAGGTTAATATTTGCCCGCGTACGTGTGGATTTTGCAGATTGCATACCTAATTGAGTTCCTTCAACGTTTAGCTATTGAAGAAATTTTGTTTCAATACGTTAAGCATTAGCCTTTATCTCTTGGGCGGTAATGCTTATAATCCCCACGCTGGGCATGCGGGTCGGGGATCGCAGTTCGATTGATTATCAGGGGGAGACCTGCGTCCAGCAGTGGACCATTATAGGCTGTTGAGGAGGAGAAGGAGGAGTATGATGTTATTTATTGCAACATGCCAGATTGTTTTTTGTGTATCTCTAAAAGTATAATATAAACAATACAATACTTTACATACAATGCAATACTTTACACAAATATTATAAATGCGAAAGTTTGGATGTTTAGATCGATGCATGTTTGTTACTTCTTCTCGCCAAAACTACTGAACAGATCGTGCTGAAATTTTGCATACAGGTAGTTCTAGGCTTGGAATAAAACCTAGGCTACTCTTTATCCCATAAATCAGTTCTCATGGGATATAAATTATTTAACAACGCGTGCAAAATTAGACTAGACGACGTCTGTGACGCAGTGGGCGAAGGTCTGCCTGCGGCGCAGGAGGTTTCGGGTTCGATTCCCGCCTCGGGACAAATGTGTGTACGATCTGCAGACATTTGTTCAGGGTGTTCTGGTCGTTTTCTATGTATAGTAAAAAGTATCTATCTATGTAATGTATTATATTGTGTATATCAGTTATCTAGTACCCATAACACAAGCTCTGCTTAGCTTGGGGCTAGATAATGCTGTGTGAATTGTCCAGCATTATTTATTATTTATTTATTAATTGGTGCAAAACCTCGGGCAGAAACTAGTTTCCCATAAAGTCCTGTATTTACAGTACAAAGTCCCAATAAAATAAGACGTAAAAGCTTTTACCGCCAAAATTGTTAGTGTTCTCGTACCATGGACGTTTATTTCCCCACGGAAGCATAAAGACAGGTGAATTATTTTTTCCATAAACAAACATATAAAATCTATGTATTCCTAAAAGTAAGTTGAAAAAGATCAATGTTGCCCCGGGGAAGATTAATGAGCTTCAAACGATGAAACGCAGTTTTGGCAAAACGCCGACGAAATTAAAATTAAATTATGTACGAAAACGCACATTAGGATCCAACTCTTCTCTCGCCTTGTGATTTATCGCTTAGAGCTTGAAATTACGTCTTCCTTCTTCATCATCATCAACACCCATAAGCTGGTCAGGCCTCCCTGAAGGAAGAAGAAACTACTAAAACTCCTGCCCTTCCTATGGTAGGTTCCCTTGCGGACTCTTGCGATAGGTATCCGGTCTGTGTAGGACGTGGTAGATTCCGAAGCTGAAAAATTACATAATTTTTAAATATAAAAAAATTACGAATTGTATACTGAAGCGACAGAAATAAAAAATAAACCTTTATTTCTGTGTCAGTATTTAATTTTACCAACCGTTGGGGTAAACGTGTTCTTGAGTGGAGACCGCGACTCGGCAAACGTAGTGTAAGACGCCCTCTGACCAGCCCCCCTAGCACGGGGATTGTTGTCAAGGGTAGAATAGACAATAATGACATTGCATCGCCATACATTGCGTACATTATTGAAGTTGATGGAATGCATTTCAAATAATTTACGCATTGGATGACGAAGTGACGTAATTTTTCTCTATTCTACCCTAGACAACAATCCCCGTGCTAGGGGGGCAGGTGGGATAACGATTTGCGAAAGACTGCTGGCAGATGCTGGATGCGGCAAGCTGAAGACAGGGCGCTATGGCGCTCATTAGGGAGGCCTATGTCCAGCTGTGGACTGATATAGGCTGATGATGATGTTTAATTTTATGAATTTGACCTTTTCTAAGTGTACCTACATTTTTAATGTAATAATGGAAATACGTCCCTTTACTTTACAACAGCAGCGCTGAAAGAAAACTTTCTTCATTATAAAACAAAAATAAAGCCATGGGTTTGTGACACCAGAAACGGAAATTAATTTGAAAAGAGCTCTTCGATGAAAGTTAAGTAAGTCGAATGAACTTTCATTATGAAAGTTCATCGATCAAGGAAATCGACGTTTCAAGTTAATCAGCCCACTTTCGCATGAAAACCTATGGTTTTGTTTATGCTAAATTAAAAAAAAAAAACTCCAAACTCCTTGCAGATTTTTTGTAAAAACTCACTTGTAAGCAAGTGAGCGTTCGTGAATATTTATTGAAGGAAGGATCTTAAATCGACAAGTAATGTTAATTGCGTAAAAAAAGACGCGGCAATAGAGTGAATTTTAAGGTAAGTAGTTAAGTATGGGCGGTTTGCGGTTTGCTCCGTGCATAGACAGGGGTCTATACACGGAGAAATCGATTTCTAAGAAGAAGTTGAACAAAAAAATGTCTCAAAAATGCCTTTAGCCTCCGCGCCCAATGTATAGGTATACATCAAACAAACAAACATCAAGTCAGTGCTTCATTTCCTTTAGACCTTACAGGAATCTCGGACACATCACAAGAATCCAAATTATCCAAATAGGAAATAAAGTGATCACTTTGATTTTTTGTTCACTTCAATCTTTTTAAGGTAAAGGAAAGAAGCGAACAAGAAACCTTTACCTTGTAAGAATGTGAGATTTCGAGTTAGAGCAGAACTCACAATTTTTTTATACTCTAATAGTTTGTACTCAGTTGAAACTCAATTTCGTCTGTAGGGAAATAACAAAACATCGCCCAGATACGAGTGAAACCGCGAGCGGTCGTTAGCATTGTGTGAAAATGGCAGCCCTGCTGGGGAGATAAATTCGACACCATTAACATTTACATTATTAATTTAGTCATTGCCTTTTAGATGATAATGAATTAGGGGTTTTTAGACGATGCGATTCGGTTTTGGCTGCGAGATTGTCTTAAGTTCCTTTTAGTTTTCAATTAAATTTCAATTAAAGACGGCCTCTGGCGCGGTGGGCGAAGGTCCGCCTGCGACGCAGGAGGTTGTGGGTTTGATTCCCGCCTCGGGACAAATGTTTGTACGATCTGCAGAATTGTCCCGGGTGTTCTGGTCGTTCTCTATGTATAATAAAAAATATCTATCTATGTATCTACAGCACTAGTTCTTTAGTTGAAAAAATCTTAAAGCCGTCTTATTTGGTCCCTGGAATTTAAACTCAAACTCAAAACCACACGACCAAACCCACCGAGAGTGTGTAAGCCTTAAGGCTGTGGTATGGGTCAAACTAGCGCCGCCACCTATTTTAATTTATTAGTACGTTGAACAAAGGACATTTCAAAAATCCATCGTACAGTTTGTGATACCTATTATAAGCTTTTTTTAATGCCTCTGTAATAGTTTTACTCTATTTAGTTTAACCAGAAAATCGAAAAAAGATATTGGTGGTCACCAAGGGCCACTTCGATGTTCTGCCTAAACCTAATACAATAAAACTATTACAGAGGCATTAAAAAGAGCTTATAACAGGTATCACAAACTGTGCAATGGCTTTTTGAAGTTTTCTTTGTTCAACGTAATAATAAGATTAAATAGGTGGCGGCGCTAGTTTGACCCATACCACAGCCTTAAGGTGGGTGCTAACCTCTAAGTTCCCATACAAACTTACTATCCGATAGCAAAAATTCATTTAACCCGGCGAGCATGTGGCAGGGTATGTCATACCCAAGGTGTTACAAAACTATCGATATTTCTTGCATCGTATATCAAAGTTGCAACACTGGCAAGTAGTAGCTGGAGTAAGTGAAGTGCGGGAGGGGATGGTGCCGTGATCTTTGTGCAGTACGAGGCGCTGGGCGAGCTATACGAGGAGATCATTACAAAATTGGAGATCAATACAAAGGTTTAATGATTTCCAATAAGTTACTGATTTTATTTAAAGCCATAGAATTGTTAATTTTAGGTTTTTTTAATCAAAGATTAATTTTTTTTATAAATTTCAAGTAACTATTACGTCATTTTGTTTGTTTAGTCATCTTTTCAAAAGTTCATTTATTTTTCTTGTAATTTCGTTGATTTTTTCTTTGCATAAAATAAAAACTTAGATTGTTAAATAAAATTGACTTGCTTCCTAACGTCATTAAAAATAGTATGTTTCAACAACCCTAAGCATGAAAATAACTATTTCTAAGCAATACACTACAAAAAAGTGCATTATAGTCTGGGTAGGGCATACCCTGCTACATACCTAAAGTAACTTTTTTGACCACATGCTCGCCGGGTTAAAGTCATTATAACGCCATTTCATTACATTCGATCTCATGTATTGATCCCATGTGATGATTTTGTTTTTTAAACCACTAAATCGGTGCAAACGTAACTATTTCTTATCAGATTGTATGCAAAATTTCATTGAAATCGGGTACGTAGTTTGTAAATGTATCTGAAAGTACGTTTGTATGGACGTTTAGAGGTTCGCACCCACCTTAAAGCAATAACATAGGAATAGCATTAGCCGTCCACGTTTGCGACCTTTATTTATTGTCGATGAGATAACTCGAGGAAAGGTGGAAAAGGAGGAGTTATGGGGTTGTTTTGCTTTGATTAAATTGTTTGTTTGATGTTGGTATTATTCAAAGTAACTCTTTATGGTTATAGAAATAATCCATTACTGAATTTTTATAATAATATTCCATTTTATTTATTTAAAATTACTAAATAAACGTTTCAGATTTTAGAATTTCACTGGAAATATT
Organism: Eupithecia exiguata; assembly: GCA_947086465.1. Classification (NCBI taxonomy): domain Eukaryota; kingdom Metazoa; phylum Arthropoda; class Insecta; order Lepidoptera; family Geometridae; genus Eupithecia; species Eupithecia exiguata. The sequence goes on from OX352246.1 coordinate 7,228,948, forward strand.
GAATCGGGTTGAATGCCGGAAATTCAGAAAGTGAAATATTTGGGCTGTATACAATATCTATATTAAAATTATAAAGAGGAAAGATTTGTATTTTTGTATGTAACGAATAAACTTAAAAACTACAGGATTGATTTCAAAAATTCTTTCACATTGCTATGTTTTATCCCGGAATTATCACGGGAACGGGAACTACGTGGGTGAAACCGCGAGGCACTGCTAGTAATGTATAAATAGCTTCCGCCCGCGGCTTCTCACGCGTCTTTCCGGGATAAAAAGTAGCCTGTATCCTTCTCCGGGATACCTATCCTTGCCAAATTTTACTAAAATATGTACATTCTGCCTTTTAGACGTGAAAAGGTAAGTAAGGTAACAGACAGAGACAGAATTTCTTTCGAGTTTATAATATGACTATTATGGTTTTAATAAAACACTGTTTTAACCGGATTGATCGCGTATATTTTATATTTTGTTTATAACCTGACGTTTCGGAGGCTTTTCAGCTTCCATGGTCACAGGCAGACTGAGGTGACATTTGTCTTTACAAGTAATTTGAATTTTGCATATCTACCGTCAATGGTATTATGGTTTTTTTCTAACGGAGACGTTTCTTCCCCAGCATCCGTGGCGCGGATCACCAAATTCCTCGGCAGTACGGGAATGCCTATCATCACCACTGGCGGCTTTACATTCGACTTCGTGAAACCGAAGAAAACTTGCACCGATGAGTTCTACATGCTGGTGCGAGCTGGTCCCACGGGATTCGAGGATCTGGCACACTTCGTTATTGATCTTATGCGGCAGTAAGTAACTTTTTAACAATAGACCTGAAAAGAGGAGAGGTGCATTTTGTAGTGTCTTTTTGGGTATTTTTTGTCTGTCTGTAGCATTGAAGCACCCAAACTGTCTGTTGATTTGAGTTTTTACCCGACTACCGACAGGGGAGGGTTATGAGGTTAGCACCCTATGTTTGTATATTTGTATGTTTGTATGTATGTGGCCGATTTCTTTGTTCCCACGTAGCGCTGAAACTACTGGTTCCAAATTATGTATCGATTGATTCGTCTCAATACCCCGATGGTTATAGGCTATAGGATTTAGGGCTCCGCCCCCGAATAAGCCAACAAAACGCGTATTTTGTTATTAATGTTTGTTGAAGGAGAATGTTTTTAGTTATGTTAAAAGGAAATAGATGCAACCGTTCTTTACTGATGATTGTTCAAAGTCAAATTAATTGTTGACGCGTTTGTAAATTTTCCTAAAATGGATTTTTCTAAGTAAATATTTAAAAAAAAAAAGAAAAAAATGTAATGTGTTTCAGTTTCACATCTCATGAAATGCGGGACACAAATAATCGTTTCGCTTTGAAGGGTCTAACCGAGCGAAACAATCGTCGCAACCTGATTACTGAAATTGCGAACGATAACCTAAGAAATTGAAAAAATAAAATCTCTTTAGACAAGTAATTTCGTTCTTCTTCATTTGGTCAGAGAAGCGAAAACAGTGTATTGTCCGACTTGTTGGTAGGTATCGAATAATATGCTACTGTGTTATTATAATAAAAAGGTGGTGGTACTACTTACTTTCAGTGCCCTTAAGAGCGCTCTCATACTACCGCGCCGTACCGTAGGTGCGGTGCCGCCGCAAGAGTTTCAAAATGACGTTGTCCGTTGTACGGGATGCGGACCTCGAGTTGCGGCTCCGCAAATTCGATTCCGCACGGTAATGTGAGACGTAAGGGCGTTCGATATGAATTGCGCGGTGGATTTTTGTTAGTTGTAGGTTTTTCTGAATCTTTAAGAAAAGTTATTTGCCGCAAATCGTCAACTATTTTCTATGAAACCATGGTGTTACTAACTACAATTATTATGGTACTTTTGGAGAATTTCGGTCAAAAATCTCTAATAGTATGATAATTGAATAAAAGTTAGTTTTAGTATGGGATAGTAGATTATACCTAATGGTTAAAGATTTGGGGAAAATTAAGTTTTCAATAGTCTTATTTTATGTAGAACGCAGAAAAAATAAAAAAAAAAACAGAAAAAATAATCTCCCGCGCAATATTATTCGATACCTTTAAGTTCGTTTATTCTAAACACACCTTCAGTGTGTGTGTGCTTGGGTGCGGCAGTGTTCCTAATTAAGATAATAGGTTTTATGCGGAGGCTCTCATTACTCTGAACATTTAAATGGATTCAGAAACATTTTCTAGCTTAAACTCACCCACAAAAGTCATGAAATACAAAACGTTCAGAACAAGTCAGAAATTACATTGACAATAATTGTGGTTATATCTCATCATTAAAAATTTAAGAGCTCGTGAAAGTTAATTCCACGAGACGAACAATTATTACGGTGATTTGCTATTATTTATTGGTATTTTAATATAAAGATATAGTCCATACTGCCTCAAGCCAGAGTATAAACACAATTTGTTTATGATTTAAATTGTACAAATTGATTTGTCAAAAATATCGAGACAACAAACGAAAATTATCATCGATCTTATTTTGATATATTTTTCTGCATTAAACTACCGACATATTTTCCGCTAGCTCTAGCCTAGTAAAAAAAACGTCAAGTGGGAGTTGCACACACGCATCAAAGGTTCCGTACAAACCTGTACCTACTCGTAAGTAATCAAACATTTTTTTGTGAATTAACAAATAAATGACGGTTTTTAGATTTTTTCCTATACTTGTGCTATACCTTGTTTTTTTGCCAAATTTCATGATTCTAGGTCAACGGGAAGTACCCTATAGGTTTTGTGTGCATGTGATTCCCTTGGAAAATTAAAAAAAATGGGCATAAGCGGCTGTAAGTTTTGATTGCGTTGACTTAATAGTTTGATTAGCGGCTCCGAGAGATTACAAACTTGAGCATATGGTTTGAATATCAACTCGATACCTCCACGCGTTTCTGACAAAAGAGGGTTGACAGACGGACAGACGGATAATAAAGTGATACTATAAGGGAACCTTTTTTCCTTTGAGGCACGGAACCATTAAAAACAATAATATTTTAGTTCCGTCAGAATGTTTCACATTTTAATTACCTTGGTATACGCAATAATAAAACCGACGTAGCAGGTGCTACGAATGCGCTACGAGATTTTTACGTCGTAGCAATTTGCTACAAAGTAAAATACCAAGCGTACCCTGTTGTGATAGTCCGTGCGCGATCAGAATAGGATGGAACCTTGTCGGAGCAAATGTTCTACGTCATTTTTCTCAGCAATTACGAATTATTACTAAAATTGTGTTTTATTTGAATACAGTCTATATTCCTGTTGCATAAATGCTTCTTGACTACTACTGGGAAATAATTCTAACGTATTGTCTGATAAAAATAATGCAAAATGTAAGTATTATTTCTTCAAATTTCGTATTAGCTAGAAAAACTAATTTTAAAGTTTGAATAAAATACTGGCGCGCCAAAACGATAATCACTGCTTCCGTGTTCTGAGGAATGACGTCACACGCCACACCACACCTAACAAGAACTCATTGATACTGTAATCTGTGATAATGTGACGTCACCAGCAATCCAACCAAACGCAGAGCGTTTTCGGTCAGGTGATCATATCAAAAAATGGCTAATTTGAATGCCGTTTTTTTTACCTAAATTATGCATATTTTGAATAAGGAGCACCTAATTACGCTTTGTTACGTTGTCATTGACTAGGATGAAAACAATTTGGAAGTTATTTTTAATGTAGTCAAATAGCCTATCTTCTATTCTTCTATTCTATTCTTCTATTCTTAGACTTCCTTTACCTCTATTACAATTCAATATTTTATATCGCATAATATAAATTTTACATGCCGTCAAAAAAGTTTTGATTTCCAAATCGAGTATACTTCTTAAAACTTTTGCTTGCCTGAAGAACTTGTTAAACGATTCATCTAAATTTGGGAGTTTTATTGGTTTTCTTCCGAAGTTATTTTAATTTGTGGAACAAGCACGTACATACGTTTTTTGTTGTTTCGATCCGAGTTCAAAGAAAAATTCGACTGTCAAAGCCAGTGTTCAAAAATACATCATGTGTAAAATGTTCTCTTTAATTCCATTGAAATAAAAACCAATAAAATGAGAAACAAAAACTATCTGAAGCTGCTATCTAGAGTATCACTTGAAACGTGAAAAAAAACATTTCTAGACTAATGGTTGATGAAGCGAAATTGCAAACTAAATTTATTTATTCAATTCAGAGTAAATTCAGGATTTTGATTCGCTGGGGAATATCCGGTCTTCAAATACTAACAATCACCATTAAATATTTCAGCATAAAACTTAGATCTTCACTACCCTTTAAAACTATTCTATTGATACAAATGTATAACTAAGACAATCTAAATAAGAACTATCTACTCTATCTAAATAAGACTTTAGTATACGTTATATTCAGGTCAACGGCTTTTTCTAATTGCGTTCGACGAATGCGGCCACTAAAATTATATACCATTATAGTAACCTACCGAATATAATAATGAGTTTGATGAAATCCTTCCGCCTTTAACCCCGGAATTTTTAATCGCACCTACTTAGATTCCGCCATCTTTATTTTTACCCGACTACCAACAGGGGAGGGTTATGAGGTTAGCACCCTATGTTTGTATGTTTGTATATTTGTATGTTTGTATGTATGTGGCCGATTTCTTTGTTCCCACGTAGCGCTGAAACTACTGGTTCGATTTCAACAAATTATGTATCGATTGATTCGTCTCAATACCCCGATGGCTATAGGCTATAGGATTTAGGGCTCCGACCCCGAAAAAGCCTTCAAAACGCGTATTAAAGTTTAGGTAGCCGCAGGCTGCAGGCCCCATAGAGAAAAATTACAATACCTACGACCTATTTTCATTTTCAACTCTATGCCTATCAAATATGACCGATACGTCATTCTATTTTGTCAATGTAAATGTTTCAAACTTTTATAACTTTCACGTAGTCGGGTTGTAGTTTTAACTTTATCTTGTTAGCGCTTTCGTAAACGCTACATTCCCATAGTCCTTTGTCTCTGTCTATTAGAGTGGATTGTATGGAAGGCTTTCACGGCTATCTTATCACTGTTTTCAGGATTTATTATTATGTTTCGGTTAATTGTTCCGGGTTTTATTTATCTGCATATTTAATTAAATTGGGCTTTTTATAGAGCACGTAGGGAATTTGGGTGCGTTAAATTTAGGGACGATCTACATATTAAAGTACGTAAACGCAAGGGGATTTGGATAGGCCTAAGTGGATCGATGTCGAGCGGCTATCCAATAAAAAAAATCGCCGGGAATGTAAGTTCAAAGAGCGGTCCGGCGTATCTGTGCTGTTAATCGCCAAAGGAACTTAAAATTGATCTTAACTCACTATGGGTATTTTCAGGTATCATTTTTGTTCTATGATCGACGAAAAAGCCGTTAAAAGGCTCCGGCTATGTTCGCTTTTCGTCGTCTTGGGTATACCGGATACTGACCCGTGTTGTCGGGCGTAATGTACCTACCTACCTATCATTCGCAGGGAGCTTGATATGTTACGCCGCGCCTAGTGCAAAAATTTGTCTTGTTGCACGTTGCGAGCGCCTTCTTTCCCGAACAGACTGCACGAATGCTTGCTGTGTAACATGTTACATAACGCACTGTAACGCCTGTCAGTATCCTGGGCGTTACCTTCCTTGTTATTGTTGCTAATCAGACCTCATCAAACTTCAAATTACCGTTGCTCGCTCCACTCCCCGTTATTTATATTCATAGCTATTTAACGACACCTAAACAGTTTTTAAAATTATCAGGGCACGCTCCGCTTGCTGCAGTTAAGAAGAGTAAAAAAAAAATACAACTATTTTTTCTTACTCTTCATAACTTGTTTGTGATCACCCGAAGAAGCCACGATTTTTTAAATTCCAGTGAAGTTAATTACGCTCGCCGTTATTATCTTTGTCATTATCTCTCAAGTAGTTCTAACTTTTCTATTAATGACCAAAAACCGCTTAAATGTAGCGGCTTTCTATGCACGCCGTCGTCGTCTTAGCTTACCTGCCTTTGTTGCTAAACCCACCTCACAAAACTACAAAAAAGCTGCGGCTTACTTCGCTCGCCGTTACTTATACATACTATTGTTAGGTGTTGAGAGGCGTGATTATCAACCAGAAGAGGTAGAAAACCACCCCGGGTGTCCCTACGCTAGGCCGCCACTGAATGGTTAGACACGTTGTAATTCGGATTTTTATGAAATATGTATAAACCTGTAACAGTTGCTCTAGGTCTCGTTGGAACGTTAGGTAAATATTCATGTTTTATGTTTAATTCATGGAATAAATTTATGAGAAACTCAAGTTGGGTCGTTCTTTGACTTTTTGTAGGTTATTGTATAACCTACAAAAAGTCAAAGAACGACCCATTTTTACCTCAACCCTACGGACGGTATGTTATCAAAATAACACAGTGCGTAGACACCAGTCATACTAGGTCAAGGTCCATAAGCTTTTAATAAAATACCTACCTTATTATTAAGAATTTAAAAGTTTTTGTTAAGTCCTTGCACAGTTTGTATCACAGAGTGGCTTTGCTAACACGAGTTTATTTTCACGCCATCTAGCTACAAATGGAGGCAACTGTTGATCATCACGGAACCCGAAGCGCAAATCCACGTCGCGGGAAAGTCCACCTGCCTCCTCATGATGAAAACTTTCGCAAACTTTCTGAAGAAGGAAGAAATTATTTACTCTCCTTGGGATACCACCTCTGATGCTGGCTTGAACACTACAGAAAACCTCAGGTTTTACCTCGGCACAAAGTACACAAGTAAGTTTTAGGCATAAGCGCTCTCTATGTTTTATTTTAAGAGCTAAGTTACCGCTACTACTAAGTAACGCTACTTGCCGTGAGGTGGCGCTTGTAAAGTCCAGCTACTCGAAAACAGATGGCGTTATTTGTGTCAACAGATTCGAGTGGAATCGCGTAAAGTTAATTTATGACACGCCGGCGTATTCGGCTACGGTTGGTGCGGATGGTGGCTACCTGTTGGCCGCAACCCTCAATTATTACTTGCTGAGGTCTGGGATGGACATATCCGCGTGGGAATTACTGTCACTCTCTCAGCAGAGCTACGAGGACATGCTTCGGACGAACGTTGGAAATAATTTTGCTAGTGAGTCGGTGGTTGCCGTTTTTGGGGTTTGGTGGCACGGTCAATGCAGCCGACTTTTGATTTGACTTCACGCTTTACTTCGAAAATAATTTTAATGAAACATTTTTCGTACGTGTTTGTTCTGTTACACGACCTAATTTTGGGGCCGTCGTCGTCGGTAGCTATTTTACACCGCCACCGCGTGATAGAGTGAATGCACGAGTGAATTAATTACACCTTTGGTATTGGATTTTATAGAACTTTTATTGCGATAAGACTTTAAAACCTATTAGTTCTTGCAGAAGATTTCTTGGTAAGTATGCTCGGAAAATAACAGTTCTTGGCACTACCTTAATTTGTGTGAATTTTAAAGCACGAGTGATTTTTGCACGTTTGGAATTTCTTGAACTTTCACAGGTCTATGTCCTGTCCTCCAAGATTAAGGATCATTAAACTCTAATAAGCATTTATTTTGAAAGGGATGAAATTCGGAAGTTCATTCTTCTGTATTTAAGTAGGTACTGTAGGAACATCGTGAGGAAGGATCAAACTATAAAAATATCGATTATTTTTAATCTGTTGGTTTAATTTTTTTTTAATCTGTTGATCAATGATCGGCAGAAGGGTTACCAAAAACCATAGACATAGAATTGTTCACTACATCCTAAGCCTATGCCAAAAACTTGGTTCAAAAACAACCCATTTAACAAGAAGTAGAGTATTGATTAGTTCGAACTGCGTACGAGAAACCGGATGGTAGATGCATAATGCTGAATCAATCAAACAAATAGAGTCCAACGGAATAGAAAAACGTTATCTCGCTGGCTTTTCACTTTATTGGAAACTGGTCACCTACTGTTATGGCAACCCCGGGAACTATCTGCTATTCTCGGGATCATCCCGCCATTTCCCCATTTTATGGGTAAAAATATCGGCTGTCTATTACAGTAATTGGGTAAGCGTGTCGCAGGGCCGAAGCTGATATCCAAGGAAGGTTGTTACTAGTTCTATTTACATTTTGCTATTATTGTTTAAAGTAGTAATTGTTTGCATGTGAAATGGCATATTTTATACCTATACGAACTCAGTGACGCAGGGGGCAAAGGTCCGCTTGCGACGCAGGAGGTTGCAGGTTCAATTCCTGCCTCGGGAAAAGCCTCTTACAATCTGCATATATTTTGTTACGAGTGTTCTGGGCGTTTGTAAAAAAATAACTATCTATGTAATATTATGTATTTTTTTAAGGATCAGTTCACTAGCACTCATAACACGAGTTTTGCTAGGGGCTAGATGATGCTGTGTGAATATTCCAGCATTATTGTTAATTAATTAATTTTATCTAGGTATTTTGATTATTAGGAGCTGTTCTAATTTTATGATGGTTTACATCCTACGTACTCAAATTTCTTAGTAAAACCGAAGGTTTTCGATTTTCCGTAAAATTTGCTTATGGATTGACGTGACTCGAAGTGATCGAAAGCATGGTCCTTCGAATCCAATTTTCCTATTCTGTTTTATATTTCCTTTCGTAAGGTTCAAAATTGAATACCATCAGCGAATCTAGACCGCTGATCTGTAAGAATAAAAGGGAACATCTCTATAAAAAGTTTTACGGTCTAAGGTCTTTTCTCTATTATGAGTTTTACGCCGGAAAAACTGTGCCGTCGCCTCTGGCCTCTAAAGAACCCATCGTCTAAGTTTTATAGGCACGCATTAGATAAAGAGAAAAAGGACTTCGTCTATAGTCTAGCCTATAGGTATTTTTCGGGTAATGACCTCTTGGGAGAGGGGATCTTAATAAACAATTTTATGTCTTTGTCACAATTGTCACATTTTTCTTATTTACTCCATTGTATCTTTGTCTGTTATTTTTAAGTTATGTGTGCAATAAAGCATTTTCTATCTATCTATCTATCTATCTTTGTCAGATAACTCACATAAGTTCTTATGTGAACTTGTATGAGGGCGTAATGCGCGCCATTTTGTGAAAAGGATAGTCACAGGATTTCACGTTCATAGGAGCAGGATAGAGCAAACGTTTTTGGAACGACGTAAGAGCAAAAATCAAGTTTTTGCTTATAAACAAAAAAACTACACAACTTATGAAGAAACTGGTTCAATGAACCAAATACTTAGTACCCGTAATCACCTAAAAATCAAAAACATAATTTTAATAGACCTCAGGGTTCTTGAGATCTCGACCAAATTATGTACAAAACAGTACACTTTTATGGTTTTTTTCTTAATTTTTTTTCCCCATTCAACAAACCAAGGAACAAAATTTAAATTGTTTCAATTGTAAAACTAGTTTTAATTAAATTCTATTATTTGATTGTAATTTTCGTTAAGAAAAAAAGTTGAATTTTATGTAAATCGATTTTTTCGTGAATTTGAGATCTGGGCCTAGTTTGACAACTTAACCCGTTAGGTTCACCTCTTAATCTTTTCCCGAAGAATCTTGCGTATGAACGCAAAAGGGCATTTGTCTCACCATTTTACACGATTAATGGAAAAGAACCTACTTTTAGAGGAAGGCCTAGAACTAATATGTGCATCTATAAAAAATAGCCTCAGTATATATTATTCCAGAATAATATCACACGCTACTTTGAATGGTTCCCGTTTTGTCTCGTCACGTTACGTAGCAAATTTTATTCCCGTTCCCGTCTCGTAGCGATCTGCTGAAGTACAGTCAACTTGAAATCCGTATAGTGTGCATCAGACCTACCCTGCTGTCATAGGAAGAAAAAACATAATTAGGCTTTTTTTGGCCGAAATGAGTTAGATACAGTTCTGTTTATCCCGGAAAAACGCGTGCGAAGCCGCGGGCTGAAGCTTGTGATTTTTTTTTGGGTTTCTTGCTATTATAGTGCGTAAAGCTCACACTATGGCAGTTTTCTAAGAAATTTTAAAATATTCATTACCGGGTTGCGTTTTCAAGCTCCGTCGAAGATGATTTTTTCTGGGATATTATTAACTTTCTTTTAAAATAACCTTCTCATTGCGTTGTTTGAAAACTTTATTAAAACATCATCCTGCATGATAACTACGATTCTAAACTAACGGGAAAACTAAGGTACTACCCGCTGCATCCAATTACGTAAATTATGGCAGTCTCGCTAATGAAGTCATTATTTCTGGAATCCGCTAATGAAATGAGAGTTTTGTTCCATTTCGGTGCCTCTCAATATTATGGTCTGTGCAGCTTCTATGCATTCATTTTTATTTCATTTATTCTCAAACAATACGTACATTGTGTAGCATTTTTCTTAAGACTAGTCTTTTTTTAAGTAAAAAAAAAAGTCAAAAGTCAATAACTTTATTTCTTCAGGCTTACAAAATAAGCACTTAGACAAGAGTCCTTAGCTAGACGTTATTCAAGATGATATTCGGAGCTGGATATTTGAACTGAATTTTGAAACTTAGGACGAAATTAAGCTAGACCGTTGTAGGTCCTGGATTCAAAAGAATCAGGATCAGGATCAGGATTCAAAACATCACCAACATTGTATGTTGGTGATGACGACCACTTGCACAATAGATTTATGTTTCTCGTTTTTATTTTTTAATCTCCAAACAATGTACCCAGCAATGGGGAAGACGCTGTCTTCTGTAACACAGTTTTTTTTTTAAAGCTAAAACAGAAGGCAGAGCTGCCCAGAACTTTGTCATATTTTTGTGTTTTTTAAAATAAACATTTTCATTTTTCACTTGACCGACTTGGCGTCCTCTGTGGCGCGGTGGGCGAAGGTCCGCCTGCGACGCAGGAGGTTGTGGGTTCGATTCTCGCCCTGGAACAAATATTTGTACGATCTGCAGGTATTTGTTCTGGGTGCTCTGGTCGTTTTATATGTATAATAAAAAATATCTCTATGTAATGTATTGTATTATGTATATCAGTTATCTAGTACCCATAACACAAGATCTGCTTAGCTTGGGGCTAGATAATGCTGTGTGAATTGTCCAGCAATATTTATTTTATTTATTTATGTACATGATGCAGTTCATGCTATACCTACCGTGCGGCTTCCGCGTTCCGGACGAGGCTCGGACGTGCCTCGACGACGCACGGTTCCTCCCTTCACGCTACATGGGTAAACATCTAACATATGAAGCACGTACGAAGCTCGGACGACTCGGACACAGCTCGTGCCTGCCACGGTCTAACATGATTAATCCATTTTGGCAAAATCCTGTTGGAGTTCCGTGTTTGGTTTGCTGATTTGGAATTTTACTATTTACTCACTTTTTTATTTTTATCCACGAACTTACGTTATTTATTTTCGAAGGAACTATATATCTCTTTAGGTATATGAAACAAAATAAAAACGAAACGAAATAAACGAACAAAAAAAACCCTCTTAGTAAAGCTCGATTTTGTATACGAACCAAGTCTTGGTTAAATACAAAATCGAGGTTTACGCAAAGAGACTACACTCCTACACAAAAGCACCAATATAGCATAGCACTTGTATTGATTTAGTTTTGTTTATTCCTTTTAAGAATCAAGTCTTGGTTTCTCCACACATAAGTAAAGACTCTAGAGGTTAACAAAAAGTTTAAACTATTGTCAAATTATAACAAGCCGATGAAAAACTGGCTGTAAGTGACGTTTTTAACCACAAATATGCTTGATTATTCAACAATTGGCCCGTATTGCAATCAGCCTAGCCATTCTACAAACGGGCTGATTCTACGATTCAACGGCGATACACCAAGCTATACAATATGTTTCACAATAGAATCGGACAGGAAACCCTTGTCGTTGTAATTTCTCTTGACAGTATTGGTATAGGACGGTCTAATGCGACAAGTTACAATGTCACAAGTGTTGAACGACGTTTATTGTGCTGAGGATATTGCTTTGTATACTCCACGCGCGATCAGAATGGGATAGAACCATTTCGAACTTAAACTAAAGCGGTGGGACATTTACTATGACAAGGACATTTATTTTAATAACGAGACGACTGTGATGATGTCCCTGATTCTGAACAGGCGTGGACTATACTCCGATTTAGAATCCAATATATTGTATGTCAACAAAGACGTTTATGAATGAAAACTTAAAAGAACTGATAACAATAACAGAAAACAACAAGCAAGGTTATCACTAAAATAAAAACACGAGACCTCAATTAAATGATGAAGATAACTTTCAAAACCAATAAATTGTTTCGAGCTTCTGGACTTTGCTTCGACCAATGTCGTTTTCTTGAATATTTTTCTCCAATATTCCTTGGGCTTTGTAATACCTTTTGTATACAAAATATCCAGGTTTTTTAATCGGAGTACCTATAGGTATTATTTATGTATAAGCGTTATCGGAGAGTAGCTTCCATTTCTCAAGATAGATATACATACATACACCTATTTAAGGCCACTTGCATTTTTATACGGTGAAACAATTCATGGGTATTGCTTAAGTTGTCTTATACCTATTCAAAAAATACGTAAGAACACTACGTCATTGCGAAAGCAAGCGAGTCCAAATAAGGGCCTTCGTTTGTCTTCGGCCGTGCTCCGGCGGCTGGCGCTACATCAAAGCCATATGGAATGAACGTACCGATTGTCAAATCCCAATCGTTTGCATTCGCTCGCTCTCGTTCGCTTGGTCTGTACCCGGCATTAAACCGTCTGTTGCATTGCAAACTATAAACTGTCAACAAACTGATCGAAATCAATACCAATCAGAAGTAAATTGTCCAAGACGCGCTAACTGCATGCCCCGCTATTTGGCAATAAGGTATTACATTTTTTAAAGTGTCTTAATTAGGTTTTATAGTGCTAATCAACAACAAAAAAAAATATAAGGGCCATAAAAATGCTTTTGAAATTTACATTTTCATGTTGCGCTCGTCACTTGACGAAAGCGCTGGACGCAGTAGACGTCATATTGCTCTGTGGTCATGACGTCAGTTGGATATGAGAACTGAACAAATAACAGAGTTATAAAAGACCACAACATTCTCCGGAAGCGTATACCGTTGTCCCGTTTTTTAGTGGTTGCATAGGAAATGGTGAATAGCTGGTCACAACATGCAAGAGAAGAAAACTTCGCAACACAACCTGGGTTGCAGTTATCAGATTGGACAACAGGATATCAATTGGCCAAGACTGATTTCAAAATTTCTGTTGTCCAATCAACACCAGCCATCACCACCTATTTGGTGCCAGGCGACTGCTCACTCAAAAATAAAGAAACTGAGAAAACTTTTGACGAATGTAAAAAGTGTTTTTTCCTTCTGGAACGACTATCTAAAAATCTGACTGAATGGATTGATGGTTGCTGTGATTGCCTAGATTTTTACCGCAAGTACATCTGCAAGCATGTCTTGATAGGTCTTGCGATTCGATTGAAATATGCAACGCCAATTTAGATGATCGAAAAATATGGACAAGTTATAAATTATTCATGTCTCACTAAATTTTAAACGTATTGAGTTACAAAACTAGATGTCGATAAAATTAATTTATAGGTGTAATTTTTTAATATTTTAGATATTTACTGCTTGAATATATGTTACAAATGCAGATACTAAAAAATAACTACCACAGTTATATTTACAGAAGCTTAGATTGAAGATATAAAGTGGGTAAGATATTTTTTAGACGCGCATTGATGGTGGCTTACTGTTGTTGTTGTCTTGAAAACAATATATTGTCCAGTTAAGTTTGGAAAACACTTGAAACGATTCTTGTTGGAAAAGTGTTACTATACTATTGACGATTATTTTATTGACAAAAATCAAACAATTGCTATTTAGTAGGTATTATTTTTATTCTGACCAAAGTGTGTACTAAATTTGTGTTCTGTTTAAACTTGTTTCTGTGTAAATTATTTGTAATATGACATCTGTTTAACTTTTTGCATTTTGGTTTATGTGATTATTTGATATTGTATGATTATTGTTCTTTGTACCCAAATATTCCGACACAAGTATTTGTTTGTGAATAAAGAAACTGAAACTTAGTAATTCTAACAACAATGTAGATTTTTAGAGGAGAATAATGCTATTAAATAGAAGTCGGTTTAATTAGCACCCCTACATTTAGTTGGATTTTACCAGAGACGGTTTTGCGCGGATCCTAAATCCATAATATTTAAAAAATCCGTTTTCAAATATTATTTAAAAAAGCGAGTAAATATTCGGTAACTTTACTGTCACTGTAACACACGCGCAAAATATTCGAAGGAATACAGCGAACCACGCGAAGCTTACGCGAAGCCTGACGCTCTGAACAATTTCACGATAATCATTTGTCCATTGCATATATCGCTGCTCGTACAAGCTGTCCAACAAATCTGCTAGTCTATCTTTTCCCTTTCACCGGATTTTTTTGGATCTTAGCCAAATTAAATGGTTGTTGGCAGATAATGATCTGACAGGATCAGTCTATCGACGATTAGCTCTATCGTTATCCATTATCTTTGCTAGAAACGAGGGTTTTTCCATCTCTTTGGCGCTATCTCACGGCATACGGCACTGATACTATTTTCGGCGCTAATTGGTTGTTTTCTTTTGTTTTATATTTGAAATCGAATGAAGACCATGGAGTCAATTCAGTTATTAAAAAATCCCAAATTAATAAAATCCCTAATTTAAACTAAATAAATTTGACGGCAATAATGTTGCTGTCGAATTGGTAATTTGTAGTCGAATTGGTGATTGGACTTCCTCTTATTTTCATTGCTAGTTTCTTCTACTCTCGGACCAGTCTATAGCTTTTTTCTTGATAGAAAGAAAAATATTTATTATTACCCAAAATTGCAGACAGACTTACATACTTGGTAGGTACTATTATTAAAGTTAAAACTATACAAGAAACAAGAAAACTATAATAAAAATAATAGTAATAATATTAGGGAAAAAAGGCTCTCCACCTCAGCATGTGTAGTATTTGGCTAAGCCCAATGCTACGCTGGTTTTCAGGTAGATAATAGGGACTTTTAAAGCTTGTCCCGTCTCATGGTCCGATAGAGCCAAGTAGTGAACTTGGGCGTTAAGTTTCTTAGGTACATATGTCAGAATAAGAATAGGCTAGTTTCGTAAAATAGTCTAAGTAATCCGTCAGTTGGATTAGCAGAAGATATTGGACACGTATATTTTCTTTGGTCAATCAACCAAAAAATAACAAAGATATAGCACGTCAAAGTTTGGGAGTGGGGGCTCGTGACGTCACAAAGTAGCTAAAAGGTGTCGCCTGGCGTGACGTCACGCGGAACTTTAACTGGCTATATCTTTGACGACCTCTGTGGCGCGGTGGGCGAAGGTCTGCCAGCGACGCAGGAGGTTGCGGGATCCATTCCCGCCTTGGGACAAATGTTTGTACGATCTGCCGACATTTGTTCAGGTTATTCTTTTCGTTTTCTATGTAAAGTCAAAAATATCTATTTACGTATTGTATTATATTATGTATATCAGTTACCTAGTACCGATAAGAGAAACTCTGCTTAGCTTGGGGCTGTGTAATTGTCCAGCATTATTTATTTTTATTTTATTTATCTTCATATTTTTTTGTTTAATTGACAAAAGAAAAAATACGTGGCCAAATCTTCTGATTATTTATGTGACGGACTAATGATTTTTTATAGGAAACAAGCCTATTGTCTAACTGGTTGGTTATTTTAGTAATAATGGTAAGGTTTTACCTTACCATTATCTATTACTCACTTGAAATATTACATCGACTCGACCGACGACGGACCGACAGGTCAATCAATCTCACCTACGAAGCTAAAGCTTAGATACAGGCAAATGTATAGGCTGCGAAAACGGGTTTTTGACGGCTAAATGGAACTTTTCCAAGTCCCACGCGATGTTTTCTTCCTACAAGAAAAGTTAACTTCCTCTGCCGTCCAAATAATCTCCCAAGAAATATGCATCAGCCAAAGTAAGTTCTATCAAAGGTAACTTGGTATACTTATCACTTTTCGCGTCCGACATCAAGTTTTTGTGAGAAAACACCTCGAGGATTTTTGTTTTTAGTGCTTCCGCACTTAGGGTATCTCTAAGAAATGAAATAAGTTCCCAAAGATTTTCGATTTCGGCGGGTTTGAAAATAAGTGCCCTCTGTCGACTACATTTGGTAAAATTGACGTGAAATCTGAAAGAAACGAAATATGTACTTACTTACCCAAAAATTTTCGTACCGCCGAAAATGAATTTTTAGAATTTTTTGGGAACTCCATACCCTGAGGTTCTTTCAGCTATGCTCTAACATTTATTGAAGGGATTATTAGGCTAAATTAGAAAACAACATTGAGACCTACTCAACGTGCGTATGGCAGATTCATTAATTTGTCGTTCTTGTACTATCGACTACCTACGTAATTTCTCTCATTTTATACTTTTTGGTATCAACTCAAGGACTTGATATGTGCATGGGTACTTTTTATCAGCATACCCACATAGGCACTAAACATTTCATGAGGAAAACTTACTTAGGAATATCAATAGCATTGACCTTTAATAATATTAAACTAGTTTCTACCCGCAGTTTCGCACTCATTGTTTCTATCGCAACGTTTTAAGGTTATTTCTATCCCATGGGAACTGTTTTACGGGTAAAAAAATTGCCTCTAGAGATAACAAACATCCTTTCCATTTAAACTTTCCCATTTATAATATAAGAAAAAACTCCAGGCGGATGCTGGATGCAAGAAGTTGAAGAGGGCGCTATGGCGCTGATTAGGAGGACGCCTACGTCCAGCTGTGGACTATTACAGGTTGATGTTGCTTTAATTCCCAAAATGACATAGATCGATGGTGTATCAACCTTCAATTTTCTGTAATTGGCTATAAAGCCCATTTAATAATGGGCTTTTGATAATTTTGAGAACACACGAATTAAGGTAATCCTCAATTCGTGTGTTCTCAAAATTAACAATGTCTACGAATGGAATACCTAGTTCGAGGAAACTACGAAAAAAATCCCCTTTCGTGATTGCAGTCCTTTTCCAAGAATAAAAGTTATTTCTTTTGAACAATCGTATTTTTCCCCAAAGTTTGTATGTTACTCGGAAAACATTCCTGACTCTACCCTGATCTGGGCAACTCGGTAAACAGTAGAAGGTTATTAGAATGTCCTGAAAAAAGGTGAGGTAAGCGAATTTGTACTAACCAACTGTGCCATAGAGTGACGAAGATAAAGGTAAATGAGTGAAAATCAAAATAATTGTAACTTTGATTCAGAATTTTTCGAAAAAGCAGTCCATTTAGATTATCATTTTTTTTCTACTTCTTTCACTGCATTAGTTCCATGAAGCTAAGTATTTGGAAGATACAACAGATGTTTCAGCTTTAAATAAATTTTATCTAACACATTCACGATAGCTTTGTATTATATCGAACCTCAAAGTGTTCTATGTCCTTCACACCGTATCAGTCTGATAGTTGGATACGTCAAATATTTCAAAACAAAGTCGACACTTGGATTTTGTTCACATTAATCTTTAAGAAATTAAATAAGTTCCAAAAAAATTTGACATCGGTGGAACTCGAGCCCGAGCCCCACCCTCAGTACGGGTGTGACTCTAACCAACTAAGCCACGACCTCATGTCCTTGCCTAGTCGAAAATCTCTGGGACCTCTTTCACTTCAATCTTTTTGTAACTAGAGAAGTAAACAATCGATATTGAGCGACGTGAAAATGTTAATCGTTGTTTTGTTTAAAAAAATAACATTAATGTGTTTCACAACACTTACGGCCGTCCGTGTCGTATTCAGTCTAAATATAATTTCACTTTGCCTGAGCGCTTGTTTCCTGCTCTATGATCAACATCTGTAATTCTGTATTCTTTGGTTCGTAGGAATTGACATATTTTTTTCTCACCGTCTTTTCTTTGTTGTATTCAACAACGTCCATTTTGATCGCAGTTAGGAGACAATAAATGATACTGCACAATTCACACAGCATCATCTCGAGCTCAAGGCACGCCTATGATCTACCATTGACAAATGTTTTAAACTTTTTACAAAATGTAATTGTGATTCGTTGTTATTATTGCTTATTATGTTATGAGGTAAAAGAAAAAACAAAAAATAACGTAAGGTTT
The DNA here is from genome assembly GCA_947086465.1 of Eupithecia exiguata. NCBI lineage: Eukaryota > Metazoa > Arthropoda > Insecta > Lepidoptera > Geometridae > Eupithecia > Eupithecia exiguata. The sequence goes on from OX352246.1 coordinate 7,247,123, forward strand.
TTTGTTATAGTGCTAACCCGCACTCTGGGTATCTCTAAGAAATGCACACTCGTACTGAGTGTGGGGTGCGGGTTCGAATCCCGCCAAAACCGATAATTTTTGGGACTTATTTCATTTCTTAAAAAAAACATTCTCGTTATTATGAGCTAAGAAATACAGAAAAACTAGTCAAACCAACGGTACTTCTTGCAGAGGTACAAAAGCAGGGAGAATTTCTTATAATACAATTATATAGGTAATAAACTACCGAACAACATTACAGACATTGCCAATTTTGAAAATTTTAGCCTTAAGGTGAATAGTAAGGCAAATGACCTTGGGCATTTGGCAGCCGAGCGGGGACACCCCCGCGCCATCTATGCAGCAAGGAGTGTGTTGTTGTTGTATGTTATCGATTCAAAAAACCGAGCGCGCGCGGTCCTGGAACCTTAGTCGATATACCCTATCCAAATAATACGCTCCACTGCCGTTAGATGGCGCGCACAAGTGTAGTACGTATCACAGAGTAATGGCGAACAGAGAGATCCTTGAGAGAAACAGTTCAAAGGAGTAATTGTATCAAAATATTATATGTGTAGAGAATGGTTAGGCTAACATTACTAAACAAAAACAAAATATCTAGTTTTTATCTGTAAACTGCATAGGTCTAATAGTATTTTAGTAAAACGAATATTATTAAACTAATTTTTGTTGAAGTTTTATTTATCATCATCATCATCAGCATATACTAGTTAAGTTTTTATTAATATTGATGAATACACTCTGCATGAAAATATAAATTCACTATCTTGTCATTTTTAGGGTTCTGTAACTCAAAAGAAAAAAAGGAACCCGTATAGAATCACTTTGTTGACCGTCTGTCAACCCTCTTTTCTCAGAAACGTGTTAAAATTCACACCATTTATTTATTTATCATAATTACCTATAACCACCAACAAAAGAATCAAAATCAAAAATTCTTTATTTCCATAAATACAAAAATGTACACTTAGAAAAGGTCAAATTCTTAAAATAAAACACTGACACGGAAATAAAGTGGTACTTTTGAGTTCTGTCGCTTCGGTATGTAGACAAAAAGTAAAGAAGCGACTAAGAAACCTTTAGCCTGTTAGTTGTTATTTTTCGAGTTGGAGCAAAACCCGTCCCAAGCTTTTTTATGTTCTAAATAATCTGATATTTTGTAGTAAGCCTTTTTGCACAGAAAGGTTTTGACAATTTGTTTGAATTTATTTATTTATATATTTTGCAACATAAGACATAATACTGTGAAAGTAGCTGAAATAAACAAATCTAGATGTGTGTAGAAGTACATAGTTTATAAACAACAGATACCTACAAATTAAGAAACTAGTTTGGTACATAATAATTAAATTAAACTACGATAGATGGGTGTAAAATTAATCCATGGTGCCCGAGGACACCGGACTCATAAGAGTCCGGGTAACAGGAGTTTCCGGTCCTGTAGAAGGAGTAGATCAGATGGTAGGTAGGTAGGTTACTAGTAGTAAGGTATACATGTTAATAACATATACTCAGGTTCTTAACCTTTTGGAGCCTCGATATAAATCAAACTTCTAAGTCAACGTAATCAAAAGTTACAGCCGTTTATGTCCTTTTTTTATTTTCCAAGGGTATCACATGCACACAAAACCTATAGGGTACTTCCCGTTGACCTAGAACCATGAAATTTGGCAAGAAGCAAGGTCTTATAGCACAAATAAAGGAAAAATGCGGAAATTCTTATATTGTTGTCTAATCACTAAAAAAACATTATTTTGATTCTCGCCATGGACCAAAACCTATAGGGCTAGAAGCATGATATTGGGCAAGAAACAAGTTCTTTTATTTATATAATTAATATAATGTTTAGTTACGGAACCCTCGTTGCGCGAGTCCGAGTCGCACTTGGCGTTTTATTTTTATTCATCTTTGTTTTCAGCGCTAGGTAAGAGGTTGGTACTTATGACGTGGTAAGTTGATCCGGAAAGAAGTAATTTACCGGAACCCTTTATCTTCTTTTACTGAAAAATAAAGAAATAAATATATTTATTGACCTGCAAGAAAAAATATTCTCTAAGGGACATAGTAGTGCTTTGCGTGAAAAAAACAGTAAGTAGGAAATTAATATTTCATAGAATATGGTAGGTAAACAATGTAATAATAAGAAAAATACATGACATGGTATCCCCCGATGGGATAGGTACGATTAGAAGAGCTTAGCGTTAAAAATAAAGTTCTACAGAACTTCAAGTAACCTACAAGAGGTGAGCTGGTAGATGGCTGGTCTGGGGAAAAAGAAGTTGCTGAAGCCTTTTTTCTTCTTTTAGGTTCTTTCAGCTGAAAGAAGAATAATTAACAGTAATATTGACTCACAAGCAAAATACAAATAATTAAATAGAACACCCGTAATTCCCGATAGGATTGGCAAAACCGTATATGTGCGAAAAATACAGTGGGTAGGCAACATAATAGAATTTGGTAAATTTCTTACCGCTTGGACTCTATTGATATATTGAATGACAATTCACTATCATCAATTGTCACTGTCACGTTGCATGTTTCCGTGTCCACATTACGACTGCTATGTGCAACAGAATCCGTGTTAATTTCTATTGCAGATTCAGATATTTGTGGTTGCCTGAAATACAAAATTATATAGGTAGATAAGTACCTAAGTTACATTTATTAGGTATGTAAAAGTTGTGCGAGTAAAAAGCTAGTATTGAGACACGATGCTGGTAGCTAATAGGTACTAGCTAGATCTTTAGTAAAATCCCTATAATACAAATATAATATAATATCCAAGTAACGAACTAAATATTTAGGTACGTAGTAAAAAAAAAATGTAATTCATTTGTGACCATTACTAAAGTTTCTCCTCTCGATATGTTTTAACCGATGGCATCATAAATAAAACCGACCAAGTGCGAGTCAGACTCGCGCACGAAGGGTTCCGTACTGTTATCTATAACAACGAACAAAAAAATTACGTTTTTTGTATGGGAGCCCCCTTAAATATATATTTTATTCTGTTTTTTAGTATTTGTTTTTATAGTGGCAACAGAAATACGGAAAGACAGAGTCTGTGAAAATTTCAATTGTCTAACTACCACGGTTCATCGAGATACAGCCTGGTGACAGACGGATAGACGGACAGCGGAGTCTTAGTAATAGGGTCACGTTTTACCCTTTGGGTACGGACCCCTAAAATTGAGGGTTAATTGGGATGCGAAAATCGTTATTTGAATGAGTAAAAATCAAGAGTTAGGTACTACACAGTATTGGCTAGGTACCAACCTAAGTAGTAAAGGAATAAAAGGAATTTACATAGGTAAGTCTCTGTAACGGCACTACTCTACTCCATGCATCGATGCATCGATCTTAGATTATGCCTGAGAACTTGACTAGGAAGACTAAACAATTATTTATTACCGGTATAGCATAGTACAAGATAGGTTACTTACTCAACAGCATCACCCATTTGCCGAACTTGTGCTTTTAAAGCATTTGCATGACGTGATCTAGGTACATTTTCGCAACCACTTCGATGGAACTCGACGTTTCTGTCCACGTTTATTTGCCATAATATAATTATAAGACTAAAACACAACTCCAGAAGAAATATTCGATACAAAAAATAACACTGCATTTTAGAAATTATGTACCTATACTTTTATTTTTGAAACTGCTTGAGTGAGACTCACGCGCGCGATCATACAATACACATAACGTAGGTACTAAAGCAAGATCTGGCAACGTCGCTCATAGTGCGAGCCGGCGGCATGTACGAGAGCTTGCAACGTCGCGTTTTCTCCTAGCGCGCGCCGCGCGCCCCGTGTCGCCCGCGAGCCCGCGCCCTCGCTCGGTCAGTTTTTGGTACTACAACATTGCCTGATCATATTTTGCGAGCAAACTTTTGTGGGAGAGTGATGTTTTAATAGGCGCAAATAGTTTTTACGTTAAAACTCCTTATTTTGACTTCATTTGAAAACAAATGGACCGGGAATAGAAGCGTACGAGCTATAGAAATAACTATACTGAGTTTGGTAGTAAACGAATAAGACACACCGTCAAAAAGTGTGCTCAATTACCTGAAGATATTGTTACTTCAACCTTGTTCTGAGTGCTAACTATAACTACCGGCAAGCATTTGGAACCGGCACTAGATACTTTAAGATATGTGTTACCGGATATATAAATTTCAAACGTTCACGATCTATATTTTCGTCAGAAACATTGTCCAAAAAGACGTCGTTTTCGTCTTTTACCCTTACAATTCGCCTTAAATCAAACATTTCTTTGAAAGCCATATGAATTTAAAATGAATTTATGTGTAGCAATTTATTGAAAGCCCCTTTTTACGAAACAGAAGAGTAATGATATTAAATTATGTGGATTATTATGAATATTATTCTCATTATATTGATGAAACTGTTTTAATAATTTTTTTTTAATTTGATTATAAATTTTTCTCTTTACTTGCCTTGCCTTTTATAACTTTGAGTGTTATAATGGTGAACATATACAAATATTTTCTCGGCTTTAATAAAACAAAGAAGAAAAATTTTATACTTTAAGTACCCCAATTCCTCGACGAAATGGCAGAGTGATCGTAACCGTAAATAAAGTACCTATCTAGACGAAGATTTACATAATTTTCGACATTTACCTAAAACTCGGCTCGATTTCAGTCTGCTGATTCTACAAGAAAAGGGAAATCTCAATTAAACGAACTATGTTGAGCTTACCTTTTGGTACTGTCGACATAAAAATCGCTGAACACGCATAGTTTTCAAAAACGGATTGGTGTGTTAAGTAATTTATGAAATAAATAGTTGATGTGACGACTAAGTCATTATGCTTTATTTCAAACTGCATACACATTTAACATAAATTATTCACAATATTTTTTTAGAATCCATCTATCCATCCAAACTGTCACATTTATAATATTAGTGGAATACACACACCACAAACAAAATTGTAGTAACAAAATTATCACAGTTACCTAGCTGTTAGTTTTCCAATATAAATAATAAATATTATTAAACATCCAAAACTTCGCATCACACATATAGTATTAAAAATGCGAAAGTTTGGATGTTTAAAGATGGTTGGATGGATGTTTGTTACTTCTCCACGCTAAAACTAACGAACGGATCGGGCTGAAATATTGCACGAATGCAGTACTAAGTTTGGAATAAACCATAGGCATATAATAGAACACTGTTTTAACCGGATTGATCGTGTATATTTTATATTTTGTTTATAACCTGACGTTTCGGAGGCTTTTCAGCTTCCATGGTCACAGGCATATACTTTTTATCCCATATTACAGTTCCTATGGGATAGAAATAGCCATTACACTTTACCATAGAAACAACGCGTGTGAAGTCGGCTTAAGGCAGAAACTAGTTTATAATAAATAATTAATATGATAGTCTGAAGTGTGATGTTCAGCTAATTGTAGAGAGAAATACAATAATTCAGGCAATACTAAAATCTATTTGAGTGCAGTGGAGTTCGTTGCTGACTGTACCTACATAGCTTTATCTAGGTACTTACCTTCTGTTCATTTTGAAAGTCAAGGTCTTACCAAAATTACCTTTTGTCGGGTAGGGCTTTACGTTTGAAGTACCAACTTAATTTAAGGTGCATTATTATTTTTAAATGCTTTTAAACTTACGCGATCTGAACACATAATTATAAGAAGATACTATTTAACGGGTGTTAATCACGTTTATTTACCTACTAGCCTGTTCTCCGCAGTTTCACCCGTGTGAAATTTGAATTTCCCATTTCTAGCGGGATTATTCCCGTAAATCTCCCAAGGGAATTTGATGTTTACCAAAAAAAGTAGCCTATGTAATCTCCATCCCTTTCAACTGACTCTATGCCAAAAATCAAGTCGATTGGTTGCTTAGTTAGGACGTGAAGGAAGGACAAACAAACAAACAAACACACTTTCGCATTTATATTATTAGTAAGGATTAGGATTTTTCCCGTAGGTAAATAAACATACGGAAAAATAGGTAAATAAACGTAAAGTACTTTTAATTACTTTTTACTTAACAGGTTTAAACCTATTGTAAATAAACGTAGGTATAAATAAACGTAAAGTACTTTTAATTACTTTTACTTTTTAAAGAGTCTAGACAAAGATAGACTCAGTCTTTTAATAAAAGTATTCAGTGAAACTCTAAACCGAGCTCGGTTGATGCCTCTCAAAACTTATGGGCAAGTTTTGAGAGGACACTCCGACAATTTTGATAAATTACCCGTAACTTTGTGGCAATTTGCCGTAAGACTTATTCGCTTTATTGTTTTTGTTCTGTATAAATTTTATCGAATAGGTAGGTATCCTTTCTTCCAAATGCAGAGAAAAAAATCTGACATTTTATCACAGGCTTTGGTTTATACCGATATTAACTTGATTTGTTATTTATTTATTATTAGCCCTGGTCATCCCACTGCTGGGCAAAGACCTCTTCACAATCCCTCCAGACATCACGATCCTGAGCTACCAGTCCAATTGGTCAGGAATTGGTCCAATTCGTCTCGCCATCTCCGTCTTGGTCTGCCGCGTCGCCTTCTCGCCTGGTCAGGGCGAGAAGTCCCGACAACGATAACGATCGAATGGCGACCGACATCGGTCACAATGTTTTACCGGTCATATTTAAACGATTTTTTATTGTTTCCACACGAATCAAGATTCAAAAGAATCTACAACTCTTCATTTACGTAAATACAATAGATGTTCACTAAGGAAAGGTCAGTCTTAAAATTAAAATAAATCTACCATTGGAATTATCGATATTGTATCGTTAACAACCGCCATCTTTACGAAAAATCGTATAGATTTTTCGTTCGCGAATTTGATAGCGAGTAAAAGACAGCCCGAAAAGATTGTAGCGATCGGTCGGTAGTTTGTCACTATTTTCTTTTCTAACCTCCTTTATGCATAAGAAAAAGTAAATTTTGATTAAAAAATATCACCGAAGTAACAACACACGTAATCACTAGCCGTGCGGCTAAAATATTGAATTGTTTTCGACAAGGTCCTGCCGCCCGTTCCTCTCGCGGTCCCCGAATATAGCGATCGGTACTTTACGATCGCTATGTCGAGATTGCATCCGCAGGTTGCCAATCGGTGGCTAATTTTGCCCACAGCTCTCTTGACATGCGGTAGACATAACCAGCCCAGTCCAACTTCAACTTGTTATAATGTATAATATTATGTTTAGTCTTCTAATATTTGACCTATTTCCTGTGTCATTAGAACTTTTTACATATAAATTTTGGATTATTCCGGAAATCCCCACGGCTATCTCCCACATGGGGGATTACCAGACTTTTTTCCTGAAATCCCCCAAATAAAATCCATCAGTCACGTGGTATCAGGAAAAAATATTCCGGAAATCCCCCACATAGCTCGACCTTTTACACCTTTAGAATTGGATAGATAGAGCATTTAACATTTGGATCGTTTTCCGCTACCTACCTTACCTTTGGGTAACCTGTTGTCTTTACGCTAAAGACTAGACATAATATTAAAAAAAAACCTCTTAATCCACAAAATTACCCTCGCGTATAAAATCCTGCCATCAAGCCTGGTGGTTTACTACCACAGACCAGCGCAGCGGGGCTATTACGTTTAACCACTGGATAGTAGGACATGTCTTGTTTACATCAAATATAATTTTAATGTGCGTCCAACTATGCAAAACTCGTCCTAAGGCCTCTGAAAGTTGAAGACATCAAACCCACAAAGCGATAAAATACGGTTTAAATGTCCAATTTTCCGGCGATTAATTCCAAACAAAGTGTAACCTAATCCAGAGCTTTCAGGAGGTTTGCGTGAAATTAAGAGGGATTCCAAATCTTCCATTGGGGGAAATATTCTGTAGGGCTTCATCATCATCATCAGCCTATGTTAGTTCACTGCTGGATATAGGCCTCCCCTAATGAGCGTCATAGCACCCTGTCTTCAGGTTACGCATCCAGAATGAAAGATTGCAGGCAGTTGCTGCCTGCAATCTTTCGCAGATCGTCATCCCACCTGGCCAGAGGGCATCCTACACAACGTTAACCGAGTCGTGGTCTCCACTCAAGAACACGTTTACTCCAACGGTTGTCGGTTCTTCGCGAGATATGACCGACTCACTGCCATTTCAGCTTGCCAATTCTTAGAGCTATGTCGATAACTTTGGTTCTCTGTCGGATGTTTTCGCTACGAATCCTACCCACCACGATTTATGGGATACAAAAAAACTACGTTTTATTGTGGCAGGTCTTACATCTATGCAGTAGATACATATTTTGATTTTCGTGACTACGGTTCAACATCCGTGCCGAACCATAAAACACTTTTTCCACGTCAATAATAACAATCCCCTGAACATTAGATATGTGTTGACGACATATCATGAAACGTGCATTGTTCCCCACGTGGACGTAATCAGGAGGGATGCAGAGAGGTCAGGATTTCAATCACCGTAAAAAAGAAATAAAACACTTTAATAAAACACACCTACGCCAAAATGTTGTCGACTTTCAATATTATAATTTATGCTTAAATCTGCTGCATCATAAATTTGTTTATTATTGAATTAGATGTTTCCTGTCATCCCATAATTTTTATTTGAGCTAGATATTAATAATTGCTGGTTTTTCCAGACAATATTTTATAAATCACATAAAAGAAATGTTAAACAAATTAACAGTCTGTGAATACATTGTGAGTTTTGAGATAAACAAATAGTTATTATATTTTATAGTTTGCAAACCAGCGTGAGATTTTACCGTGGACGTACTCGGTATTCGTTGCTGGTACGATATAAAGTCCGTCATTTTTGTAAAACATTAAATGTTAAACTATTATTTTCTCTCTGCGATTTGACGTACCTACCAATTTAGGTATTCATTAAACTTAAGGTAACTCATCTGATCCATATTAATACCAGTCTGAAGCGACCCCAAGACGCTGGCTGCATTGCCCCACTGCTTGGCAATGCTGATACGTTACGCCAGATACTCACCAGCTCTCGGGTCACACTTAAAAACCTGAAGACCCTCGGTACCCCACGGACCTAGTGTCTCGACTCCAAGAAGAAAAAATGCGTAGGCTCTGTCGAGACCTGCATATTTCCGCCTCTTGAGTACATGTAGATTATTTGACGTTCACTCATTTTTTTCAATTGTAGATACAAGTTCCAATTTGGTTTTATTATTTGATTGTTATTTAAATGGAGATCGTCTTCGTTTCACAGTAATTAATATGTTTTCTTTGTTTTTCATTCAGAAGATTGGTTGTTGATTGCTCGAAATATTATTAAGGCCTTCTATAGTGTACACCATTGCGCATTGCACGAATTATAATCAATTCTCAAAAAGCTACTGTCGTGTTAAAACTATAGGACATAAATAAAAAAATAACGGCTACCTGGCTCCATCCCTGAAAGATATCGACTCACTGTCATACGCAGGATTTAAATAAAATAATTAATGATTACCACAAAAAAATGGAAATTAGCAGGTTTTTGGTATCAAATTTCGGCGTCTTTTTTGTGTCAAAGAAATATCATCAAGCATGTAAGCTCAGCGGGAAAAATAATTTTAAATGACACAGAAAGTCGTACTTATTATTTGTGTAATATGATGCCCACAAGTTTACTCTTGCTAGGGGTGTCTCATGTTTTACGATTTTAAATTAAAAGTATATTAATGACCTTTTTTGCGGTCCTTTTTCCACGGTACCTTCCATTTTACCGTGGGAACGGTAGGTAGTGTCAGCACAAAATGTATTTCATTCATCATTCTTAGGATAATATAGTAAGATCATAACATGAACACCGGAGACCTACGTACTTAAAAAGAGGAGAACTAGTGAACTAAAATGATAAACTAAAAAACCCTTTCAATTTGTCTTCGGTCTTCCTCTCCCCTTACACCACACACACACACATACACATCCGCACCTAACAATCTTCTCGTCACACGTATCATTCCATGTATGGCATATATATTTTTATAATAATTGCTAGGAAAAATAATTCATCTCAGTGACAACTTTATTTGTTATTTATTTTCTGTAACATGATTCAAAAGTTTTTTCAAGCTTCGGTTACATTAGAAAAACTAGTTGATGCGTCAATCAGTTGATGATGTTTAAAAAAAAATACCAAGCTTAATACAGTAACTATAAATTACGTTAAAAATTATTTTTATCAACGTCTTACCTTGCTTTTATAAAGCTTTTAAATTATGTATGTATAACCTATCTCATTATAAGCAAACTGTAAAGTTTTTATGAGAAATAAATTTCTTTAAACCTAACCTACCTAGCGACTATTCCCGATCTGACATTAAATTTCGATTCGCTTTATTAGATTAATCTTATTAGATTCGATTATTATATAACTTAACTACAATTATTTTTATATTAAACATGACATTACTACATTAATAATTTTATAAATATGAAGTAACCAAGTAAAATTATTAAGCTAACAAAACGAACCCAAACTTTCTAATTGTTGCGCCCTGACAGGGTTTTTTTTTGCATTGTGTACCCATTTTAGACTACATACACCTTAGAACAATATGCATGCATTAAATCACAATAAATTAATATGAATTATGACAACACTTGAATGACTACCACGTACCAGCGTAGGTGACTAACGGCGCGGCGCAGGGTGCTTAGACCCCCCACAGGGTGAAATGATAAAGATCGTAAAAAAACTAATCGTCAAATTTAAAGATTCTCACATTATATATCAAACAGATGGGAGCATACATATTTTTAATACCTTTTTCATTCATACATATTTAAAAAATGGTCATAAACCAACTTGTTTTTTATGGCTGGTAAAGTTATTTCTATGCGAGCAAGTAGTATGTTTAGTGGTTTAAGTAAATTAACTCAAGGGTTTGATAACCGTACAGCAAAAATAAGGTTGGCGTAGTAAGTAAGACGTCATTTTATGCCGGGTACAGACCAAGCGAGCGAGAGCGAGCGAATGCAAACGATTGGGATTTGATAATCGGTACGTTCGTTCCATATTGCTTTGATGTAGCGACAGCCGCCGGAGAGAATGGTAGAATAAAAAGAGCCGTGCCGTGTCTATTCAGGCATATCAGGCCATATTCACCATATGGCCTGATATTCCTGAATAGATAGAGGCCACAAATTTTATAATGGCCTCTACTGCCATTATATTATGGTACTTTATACCTTCCCCAATTAAAGTAACTGGAGTGGTCGGAATTTTCCCGTGGGCTTTTATAATGAAGTGTAAAATTCTCTGCCATCTCAAATTGCTCTACAAATTAAAAATCAGACGGTGAAAATTGCCTTTCAGAGTAGAGACTTCAGAGTTTTTTTAACGCTTTCACTGCCCAGGCTCTGCACCAGACCTGCAGTTGAACCATGTGCGTCTTGGGCTATGAAAGTGGTAAAACGAAAACTGCACCCTTTAATGAATAATAATTGCACCTACCAAAACCCATTCAAAAATAGAACGAATCCTCTACGTTTCATTACACCTTTTGATTCTCTCTGCGTTCTGCCCATTTATTTTTATTAAAATATATGAATTTCCTTCCTTGAAAAATAACCGTGGTATGCTATACCGTTGTATAAATGCCATTTAAAAGGGTTCCACTTATTAATTATTTTGTCCTCGGAACTCTAAAAACAGCCTCATTCACAGTTAAAATTGCATCCAACTCCGACTCTCAAAAATATGGTAATAAATGGCAGCACTTTTAAGCATTTCGGGTTATTTTTGGCCGTTATTACAATATTAACGGCTTGAAACCGGTCGGAAAGGTTACAATTTTAAAGAAAATGAGCGTTCGCTAACTTGCACTTGGTGACCGGCAGAGTGGTGGAGCGGCAGGTTGCCTTCAGTCGCAGCTTAGACACGAAAGGGAACGCACGCGTTTTCCCACCGCTTTTCGCGGGAAGCTCGGATAACGCGAGTGAAGTTTACTACTCTAGTTCCCTCTCCCAGTGATTAAACCAGTGGATAAATAAACAGTGTGGTGTTGGGTTATTGTGCAAGTTGGATTTCTACAGGACGAGTGGTTGGAATATAATTTCAAAGTGATCTTCACTTAGATCTATTTGCTGGTTTTATTTTCAGCTGAACAAACGCCATGTATAAAATTACAATAACTACAAAAGAATTTAAATATGGCATAGTCTGTTATTACGTGAATTGGAGTATTAAAATAGTATTTTACCTTGCTTGGTGACTAAGGTCGTTTGGATTCAATGTTAAAAACGTCTTTTTAGCTAGGTGAATGCGCGTGGTTTCGGTCAAGTTGAAGATTTTTTAAAGATATTTCGGCTTACGATTCTTATTCACTTTACTTCCTTTATGGTTTCCGTCCACTTACTAGGATGACCCTTTGGGGTAGTGTTTTGTAAAACCGTTAAAATTAAAGAATCTACCTTAAATACATTATTCGCTGCGACACTGCCTCCATTCTCTCGACGTATAATCTGTCATCATATTTTATCTCTTAAGGATGTTTAATCTCTGTTATTACATTACAGCCTGTCTCGTTTTAAATATAGATATGTAGATACAATTGATGCAAAAAATACAACCCGATAAATCAATTAAAAATCTTGTTTCTTTTTGCAATATTGTATGATTTAGTAAAGAACGTCCGCTTATTTTGGGGTTTTAAGATGCTGTGTCTTAGCATTATCGTAGGTTTTTTTCCTCATAAATTTACCCCATGACTCCTTTCATACGTTTCTATAACTCTCATAATTTCAGATTTGGCCATCCACTCCCATCTCAAAAAACATCCTGTATATAATTTTTCTTACTTAGCTCGCAGGACATAATTTAGTACTAAGTACTTACAATATTTAGTAAAAGAGAGCCTACTTTAATTGATATTGTTTTTTGTCTTACCAATTAAAACTTTATTATTATACGTTGTATTTTTTTCTGGCTTAAAATCAGTACACAGAAAATTCAAGTTACATAAAATGTAATTTACGGTCAAAAATTATAAGGCTGAATTTTCTCGAAAAGAAAAACAGAAACCCTTGGTATAAATTCATTGTCCGTCTGTCTGTTTATTTTTCAACCTTTTTCTTACTTAGATGGTAATGTAAATAGACATAGACATTCATTTATTTGCTGCTGCAGTACAAAACATAAGTAGGTACAGTCAGCTGCTCAGATATGTAAACACTTCCAAGTTTTCACTTTTGTTTTACTCGGAACTTATCATATAAAAGTCTACGCACACATTTTTCATACAAGGTAGTCATCGTTCTTATCAGAATACGATATATAAATTATCACAATGAATGTACACTTACTATTCCGTCAAATTTCAAAACATGGGAGTGTATTCATATTTTCGCAGCGCTGACTGTACATGAAAATATAGTTTGAGAAAAAAAAAGTAGCAGTTTAACATCGAGCACATACACAATTTCACAAAACATTTTTCAAAAAGACTGACTGTGCTGTGCTGTAAATATTTTTGTGCTGTAAATATTTTTAAATAAAGTAGAAACATGGTAACACTCATTCATATTAGTTACCTACCAACCCAATAGGTACATACCATAAATTACTAACTGTTGGTTCAATGCTTCAATGTCCTTCAGCTTCCAGCTAATGATTTTAACCGACTGTTCAAACGTTATATGATTCGTAAAATTCGTAATCATGAAGGAGTTATACCTAAAGATTGCTGAAACTATTAAAATTATCAAGATTAGTAGCAACTAACCTACCACAATGTCTGCAAACCAATAAAAATTAAAACTCAAACAATGAACTAAGAAGGTTTAATGTAATTTTGATTTTTACGGAAGGTATTATTCTCAACGGTCAATTCATTATTGACCAAATTGGGAAGTCACACGTTTGTTTTGGTCGGATGTTAAGGTTTTGATCGAAGGTTTGGATTGTAAGGATGTTAAGATGTTTGTTACCTCTTTACGCTTAAACCAAAGAATCAATGAGGCTGAAATTTTACATAGATGTAGGGTAGAATCGGATGGAGGGATACGTACGTATTCTATTTCAATAAAGTTTTGAGAGGCTCAATAAAAACAATAAAAAATATGAGGATGAAAATATTTAGTAACAATCCCGCGAAAAAACTCCGAGCTCCGCGCGCTACAATGCACTCACTCTATTGTAGTGTTTTGTTCAGAAATATTTATTTTCAAGCTTGGGGTCGTTGAAATAAACTATTTTTAATGACGTTATGAAACAAGTCAATTTTAATTAGAAAATTGATGTTTTTATATATACAAAGAAATAAAACCGGCCATGTGCGAGGGCTCGCGCACGAAGGGATCTGTAGCATTATCTATAAAAACGGCAAAAAATTACGTTTGTTGTATCCCATACAACAAACGTAATTGTTCCCCCTAAAAATTTGTTTTATTTTAATTTAATTATTTAGTTTGAAAGTAAATAATATAACTAAACATTCTGTGAATATGTGAAGCGTCTACCTGTTGCCGTTATCAATATCGAGCAAAAAAATCACTTTTGTAGTATGGGAGCAAAACAAACAAACATTATTTTATTCTGTTTTTTAGTATTTGTTGTTATAGCGGTAACAGAAGTAATCAAATCTGTGAAAATTTCAAATGTCTAACCATCACGGTTCATGAGATACAGCCTGGTGACATACGGATAGACGGACAGACGGACAGTAAGAAGTTTTTTTGTAAGAAATTATTGAGTGTTTAGTTATAACTACTAGTTTTTGTTCGCGGCTTCGCACGCGTTGTGTCTATGCAAACGTTTGAAGGTGTCTATCCCATGGCAACTGATTGACTGACGGATATAAATTAGCCTTTGTTTTGGTATGGTCTTATCTCGTGTCTAAAGATTTTGGAGTAAACAACTAGACTACTCCCGTCTTGTGTCTAATTTCAAATGACGAAAAAAATACCTACTCAAACGGTCCCATCTCGTGTCCAAAATACAATAGATTCGGAAACAATGGATTGTTAATGTTCTCAATCGTCTAACGATAGAGTTACAAAAAACTTTTAGACATGTCACTTCTACATTTTATCCGAAGTGTTGTGTAGAAGGTAAAGAATATTCCAGACCTAAAACTTCCTGAATTAAATTTCAGCCCGATCTGTTCAGTAGTTTTAATATGAAGAAGTAACAAACATCCATCCAAACACCTAACCTTTTGCATTTTATATTGAAGTGTTTATAATAAGTGTTATAACCGCCATTCATGTTCATAATTATACGACAAAACTTCCGTGCTAAGATAATACTGCACTACACAAATTTATTCCTGAACTAGAGTTCTATAAATAATTTATCACTCACAGACACTTCCATAGTTTCTTTGCAGAAACTTATTAACACTAGACAAGGCCAAAGTTCTCATTAGCAAGTTAAGTGGCAATATGCTGGCTTATCATATAATTATTAGTTTAAAAAAGAGCCTAGAACTGCGTTTGATTAATTTCTTGATATACCTAGATTTTTGGGGTTCCGTAGGCAGTGCCAACGGGACCCTATTACTACGCCACCGCTGTCTGTCTGTCCGTCCGGCTGTCAGCGGATTGGGTCTCATGAACCGTAAAAGGTGGACAATTGCAATTTTAACACTGTAAGAATTTATGAGTAAAAAAAAAATTATGAAACAAAATTATTAAAAGTAATTAAGTGGGCGCTCCCATAGTAAAACATGTTTTTTTTGCGTATTTTGCTCGACCAAACTTTTGATTTACACATAAGATCTGACAACTTGCTGTATCTCTTGAACCGTAAAATGTAGAAAGTTGTAATTTTGAAAGGGTGTGTGTTTCTATTGCCGAAAATAAATGTATTATTTAGCCAACGTCCATGCCACCAGCCACTACCATGAGTGTCCAAGTACAGGGCCAGCAGTCTAAACCCATCCAATTGCACAGAGGAGTGAGACAGGGGATGTCATATCCCCGAAACTGTTTACAAGCGCGTTGGAAAAAGGAAAGGGCATTAGCATGTAAGGAAACTACATCTCACACCTGAGATTTGCAGATGACATAGTACTAATGGCGGAGTCGCTAGAGGAGCTGAATCAAATGCTGGACGGCCTAGCTTCAGCCTCGCGACGCATCGGTCTTGACATGAATTTGGACAAAACCAAAATCATCAATGGCCACATTGATCCAATACCGATCGTCGTACATGGTCACCTTCTCGATATCGTTTCCGAATACACTTACCTCGGACAGATTCTAGCAAGCTGAAGACAGGGCACTATGGCACTTATTAGGGGAGGCCTATTTCCAGCTATGGACTAATATAGGCTGATGATGATGATGATGTCCATATCACGTTGAGTACCGGTCACCGAAGTTAAGCAACAACGGGTGCGGTCAGTTTGTACTTTGATGGATGATCGCTTGAAGTGGGTTTTTTTTCTGTTTCATGAAAAAAAAACGGTTTTTAGAGTTTCTTTTGTGATATAGTTTTGTACAATGGTACAAAACCATTTGTAGGTGTGTCGACTCACACTTGGCCGGTTTTATTTTTATGCATCCTGTCTGACATTGACCTGAACATCCTTATCATCATATTTTTTAAAACAGTCATAAACCGCTAAAGTCTGGTTTGATTGAAATGATTATTCCTTGATTATTTTGCATGTTGTGTCGACTTATACACAATATAAATAAATAACTAACTACTAGATAACCAATTAGCTGGTTTCCTAATAAGGTATCTATCTTGTATATAAATTCTTGTATTAATTGTAATTTGTTCTAATTCGTGTCTGTTATTTGATTGCAATTTTATCTGTCGTCCATTTTCAAGTATCTCATTCTAGGCATATCTCTTGAACTGTAAGCCGCTCTTAATTTTTTCTACCTCATAGAGGTTATTACGACGTGACCTACCTTTCTCTTTATGTTTATATGAATACATTTATGTCACAAACAGGGTAGGCTTTTGTAAGGAAGTTGCGGGGCGCCTAGGCCTCCTGGCCTGTCTAGACCAAAAATACTAACAGTAAATTTCCAAATTTCGACTATCTGGTCGATAAAATGTTAGGTAAGCATATCAACCACCTGAAGTTGGATGAGTTTAGCATAGTTCACAAAAACTATGAAAGTTTTCGTTTCCTTCTATACATACATTTAGCGTTATGCAGCAACCGTACCGGATACTGAGATGAGATAGATAGATATAGATCTATAATTTATTCATAAAATATTGGTAGCATAACTTGGTTAGTAGTGCCTTAAAGCCTAAGTTAGGTTTGTCTAGGCACTGAGTTCACCTTAACATTTAATGCACCTTGACTACTGTAGTTTACATATAATAATAATGACATTAAACTAGCATTAAAGTTGTTAATGTTGATGATAATAACTAAAAATAATCCTAAATCTTATACAAACTACTAATCTAAGCTAACAGTCTTGAGCATGATACTCGTAAGATACATTCACTTATAGGTTTACAATTTACAATTACATTATCAACGACCGGAAAGTTGCTGAGTTCGTACATACAACGTGAAGCGACAGGAAGTACTTTTCATCGTATGACAGCGATCAAATAGTTTCATTCGGACTCGATTGTAGTAAAATCGATGAATAAACATAAAAAAATCATACAAACAGACGAATATGAAACCTCCTCATCTTTTGTTTTTCGTCGGTTAAAAACGATAATATAAGGTAGTTCGTTAATCTATAAAAAAGCGACAGCACCGAACGCAGGTTAAGATTGTAAACCAACATGGTGTAGAGTTAATTGTACTAACGTGACGAGGGCAAACAAACTAACAAAAAATATACCACCAAAATCATACGAAAAACGTGTGTTAATTGCTTTTTTGCAAAAACATGTGATTGCCTGAAATTGAAGTTAATTACTTTCACGTTGTTGTAAATAAAATATTGTTTCTTGAGAATTTAGTTCTTAAGAAAAGTACAAACTTATGAAAGCATATCTGTGAGCAAAACGAGACTTAAATACTTAATCCATATAAAATATCTAAGGTTTTTATTTATTATACTCTGGGTAATTTCTAAGAAATTAATAAATCCCAAAAAAATTTACGATCCCGACGGGATTCGAACCCGCACCTTCCCCTTCAGCGCAGGGGTGCTCTTTTTCCAACTAAGCTACGTGATCTTATCTAGTCGGCCCGAAAATCTTTGGGATTTATTAATTTCCATATAAAATATTCATGCAGAATAGTTTGAAATATTTGATTTTTCTCTATGTCTTCTACCACTGTAACTCTGTATACAGACAGAGCTCTGTATGTATATACAAGGTTATTGGTAACCCTGTATATACTGACACTCTGGTAACACTACGTTAACGTATTGCATGTTTTGCCCGTCATCACGAACACGTACTCAAGACGAAAGAGTACTTAAGAATCACCTCTACTAATAAATGAAAAATCACGTTTATCCGAATCCCAGTGAATTATTAAAGACTGATCACCCCCTACCACGAGTTAATTCAGGGTACAACCGTTATTAAGTTTAATTTCAAATAAATCCCCTCTAATGAACGATTATTGAATGAAAGGGATACCTGCTACCAATACCAAGTTAATGAATTTCGACCTGGCTGGCGTCTTTACGTGTTCGTGATGACGAGAGAACCTGCAGTTCACGCAGTGTCAGCAAATTACCAATAACCCTGTATACACATTATATAGTCATATACATAGTCTGTCTGTATTTCTCTCTTCATCATCATCATCAGTCTATAGTAGTCCACTGTTGGACATAGGCCTCCCCTAATGAGCGCCATAGCGCCCTGTCTTCAGCTTGACGCATCCAGCATTAGTTTTTCATCATTACATTTCTCTCTTTTCTATATTTTTTTTTATTTCAATTGTGTTTAAAACTGTTCCGCACATAGACAGACAGAGCTCTGTCTGTCTGTAGAAAAAGTTAGTTAGAAAAAGTTCTTCCCGTACCCAGACTGAACAGGACATCGAGGAAAATCTAATATTTCAAACTGTTCCGCATGAATGTTACTATGGATTCTTTATGTCTGTTCGTAACCTATTCAAGATAATATGTTACGAAAAAAAAATACCATTCACCAGGCTTTCTAGCTAATTGGGGACTGCTTTTGAACCTTTCTGAATTCCTGATTGGAGGTCACGCGATTGACTGGCTGTTGTTCAATCAACAGTTCTTTCAATCAACTGTATTACCTTGTTTGTCAATCAAACCATCGAACACAATTTTATTTGACAAGTCGAAATAGCAAAGCAGTGAGTGTGATTCAATTACTTAAAAAAAATAGAAATTTTATCTAATCTCCATTAGAGAGCAAAGTAACAAATTAAACATACCATATGTCCTTGTTAATCAATCTCAATAAATAGCAACA
The DNA here is from genome assembly GCA_947086465.1 of Eupithecia exiguata. NCBI lineage: Eukaryota > Metazoa > Arthropoda > Insecta > Lepidoptera > Geometridae > Eupithecia > Eupithecia exiguata. Next base: position 7,266,508 of record OX352246.1, read on the forward strand.
AAAACATAAGAAACTCTTCTAGCGTAGAAACTGGCGTAGTTAAAAGTTAATATACTGACAGTTATGCATATTAACTTTTTATAACATCCTGTAGATTAGTTTAGAGTAATTTTAATTTATGTAAAAAAATCATACTGGCATTCCTTGCACGAAACATTCAGTTTCATAATTTATTTATTTTGACTCCATTCTATTACTTCACGCAAACACACAAAATTCTTAAGAGTACAGCGGATGACGCTCGCTACTTCAATTCAAAATCGCCCGAATTACGCTAACTCTGTTATCTGATGCCGGATCGAATGCGTGCATGCGCATATAGCACTATAAAAGTATTGTAGAACTTTATATAGGCATTCAAAATTTGGTATGAATTTGGTTGTGTTCCGTCATACCAAAAATGATGAGTTATGTGAAAAATACTTTTATTATTTTAAAATGTTTTTTTTTCTGTAACGAAACAATTCAAGCTATATTCCTTTATAAATAAAATGCAAGAATACGAAACAAATAACAACGTAGACATGTCATTTTCAGCGCAAATGTACGCAAAATTCGATTGGCTTACATAACCTACATGTAAAGTATTTTGAAAAAAAAAAAAAACAACCGTTGACCTAGATAGACTAACGTTAAAAATAACATCAAAAAATTTTGTTTTGTATTACGTTTTTGTGGGCAATTCATCCTTCACTGGCCCCATAATACGTGTCTAGATTTACTGCAAATTTTTCCTGCTTCCACGCTCTTCAAAAATACAAAAAGTGAACTTGGTAACACCTTACAGTCTTATCAGAAATTAAATAATATTAAAAAAAAGGGTTTTGGCGGGACTTGAACCCGAGCCTACCCTTCCTCACAGTCATGTAAAATTTATTTCAGCTTATTTATGACCGCCTAAATGAAATCTATTACCTATAGTTAATTATTGTACCTAATGACCTATAACTATTGTTTCCTGTACTGTATTTATGTGGCGTCAGTTGGCCGCAATTAAATTTGTAGTGCTTTGTCACACTAAAGTTTATTTACTGAACTTCCACATTCTTCAATAAATGACGTACTGGTAAGCATACATGATTGGTCTAGTGCAAACAACCTGTTATTAAACGCTCAAAAAACGAAATGCATAAAATTCACCCTTTATAGGCACTCTAAGGCTCTGAACATTTGCAAAGATAATAAGGAACTCAAACAAGCATCTGATGTTTCTAGGACTACGATTTTCAGCAGTACTTAACATGACAAGGTACTAAAAAGCAACAACTTTGCCTTGCCTTAATTTTCTGCACAAAAAGGACAACAAACGGGCAATGCAATAAGTCACGTACCTACCTTAGTAATGGTATAATATCCTATATCCTGTGAACACGAGGCTTTATTAGTACCAGTGTTTATGGTACAGCATTATGTAGGAAACAGGATCTTGTAAATAGGCTTTTATGTCGTTTAACATGAACTATCTCGTGCGCAAACTACGCTTGTACGTTGCTTGATTAAAGTTGAAATTTGATTGCGTTGTGAAACAGGGTTTATTCGCCTAAAGTGATAGAGAAGTACGTTTAATTAGCCAGTGACCTCGTACTTTGGCTTAGTGATACCTTTGGTTAACTTTACTTTTCAATTATATTAAAATTACAGAGTCCAGAAGAGCTATTTTAATTATTCAACATACGCAATCGATTGTAATTATTCAACATACGCAATCGATTGTTTTGTTTCGTTTTTTTGGGCAAATTGGTACTCTTAGGCCTCATTTACGGAGACGTGCTGAGTCGCACGTCGCGTGCAGCGTGGCGTCTTTCTTCTCTTTCGCACTCTACAACGCCTAAGATTTGAATTCAGTGCCGGCCGACCGCAACGCGCGACTCTCCGTAATTAGATTAAACCAATTGGCCGAAATGAAACTCGATATTTCATGTTACAGAATTAGAATTTTATCACAATTTTTCATTACATATTTTTTCTATGTACCTACTTATATATTTTTTAGATTAAAATATGTGAAAAAAAACTACAAATAAAATTAAACACATTTTATTTATTTATATTACCTTTTAGTATGTGCGAATAAACCTTGTAGATATTGAGGTAGTACTTATTGTATAACAAATAAAACATAATAAACGTGTTACAATCAAAATTAAATATTCCAACACATAGGTTTGTTCTTATGAAGAGCAAAACATATATTTTTTTGTACAAGGTATTCGCTCGGTCCACGAATTAATTCATGCACAACTCATATTTCAATCTGTACTAATGCTTCGCAACAGTCGAGTATTATTGGCTCATCCCTCTATTGTGATCACCATGTGTGCCTTATTCAAACGTTCTAGTAACTGGACTAGATAGATAGATAGAAAATGCTTTATTGCACACATAACTTAAAAATAACAAACAAAGATAAAATGAAGAAATAAAAAAAAAGTGACAATTGGCGGTCTTATCGCTCAGGAGCGATCTCTACCAGACAACCGTGGATGGATAGGATCGTTGGATTGAACGGGGATCTGTGTGCATTAGTATGTAGCTAATATAATTACATTATTCTAATACAATTCCAATATCAAATCTTAGTACATACAACATAATTATATATAACCTACCAACTATAATTTTAAAAATACCTAAATAAATATATATACATAATATTTATATATACCTAATTATAATACATAAACATACTTTTATAAATACATAAATATATATCTACATTTCATAAGAGGAAACAGGGGTGTGGTCAGTGACAGCAGGACAAATAGTGTTCCTTCACCATACTCTTGAATATTGGTAGTGACTTCGCATGCCTTATTGACACTGGCAATGTGTTCCAAAGCTGTACAGCGCGGACAGTAAATGAGTTGTCGTAGAAGGAAGTAGAGTGAACAGGGACTTGAAGCATGAGAGTTTCAGAAGAGCGCAGAGAAAGAGCGTGCGAATGATGAAGAAAAGTGAAACGTTCCTTGAGATAAGGGGGTGCAGAAGAGAGAAATAAGATATTGTAGAGAAGAGATAGGATGTGACTGTTACGGCGAAGCCGTATAGGCAGCCACTTGAGCTTCCTGCGAAATTCGGAGACGTGATCATATTTGCGCAAGCCAAATATAAACCGTATCCCGACATTCTGCAGGCGCTCAAGTTTATCAAGTTGTTGTTCAGTAATATCAAGAAAGGAAGAATCAGCGTAATCAAGAACTGGAAAGAGAAGAGATTGTGCGAGAGAAATTTTAGTGGCAATCGGGAGAAAGTTCCGTAGTCTTCGAAGGGAACCAGCTGAAGCAAACATCCTACGGCTGATTTCACACTAGCTAGACTAGCTCACAAGCCAACCAACTATAGAATTCGCTAGCATCCATGCGTTGTTTTCAATCGTGAGTTGCCTTAACAGTAAAGGCTTATAGACAAAAACCAATTGGAATGTGTATTTTTGTAGTAACTGCCTACATTATTGTTATAAAAGATGACTTCACAGTCGTAAAAACTCAAAATAAAAAGTTGTAAGGAACCGGTTTGTAAAAATGAACAATAACTACGTAATGTATGACTTATGTTTATTAAAATCGGTTTTTGCAACTTAATTTCCTTAGTAACAGGGAAATTTGAATCACTTATTTATTACCTTATTAGTTTTTTGTAAATCTATAGTCTTTATTATACAATGAATTTATTATGATATGAATTTAAAAAAACTTGACTTCTTTCTAGAACGAGGTACATAAGAAGTTCCTACCGTCTCCTAAATATCAGGAGGAAAGGCGATAGTCATTTATAAGGAAAACCTTTTTTTTTCGTATCTACTCATTACCTACCTTCTAAAATGTCTCAAAAATCAGAATATTATTTTAACCAAAAGTTGTAAGTGATTCGTCATAGCCTGACATATCCCAAAAGATCCGTCTGGCCTTCGCTAGTTCGTACGCACGGCAGTCAATGTGTCAAGATTCTTTGTTCGATAACACTTGAATCTGTTTGCTTCCTTAAAGGATCTATTTTTAGCGCATTATTGTTGTATTTGCATTTATGGTAACGTTTAAAAATAGTTTACGCGTGTCAGTTGTGTATGTATGTATTTTGTGTTATCTTGTATTACACAGACAAACTGTGGAGGTGTTGGACTCTTTATTACACATTATTACGTGTAGTCGTTAATTTGTGAATATCACAGAGGCGTTGTTATTTTTATCGTGGGTATATTAAAGTAATTATTGTCAGTCTGCATATTCCTTTTCGTTGAAACTTTTAAATGGTTTGTGTGTAAAACGTATCCAATATGGATACGTTTTTAGTTTTGAAAGACCTTGCTTAATAACAAAAACAAGTCAAATAAGCTTTCTCTACAAAACATAAGAATTCCCGGCAATTTCTACACCTTCAACACTAATCTTTTCTGGGAGTTTAGTGTTCATGTAAGTAAATGTAAACGAGGCATAGCTCTGTTTCACTGTACGCTAATGAAAGTCTCTCTCTTATACGATTCGCAGCACAAATCGCTACAATAACATCGCTGCGTATAATTGTAGAGCTGCATTTTACGGTTCACTTTGCATAGTTATTTCAGATATATATATTTTTATCTTCATTAGAAGATATATATTAATATATACTATTATAAAGAGGAAAGATTTGTTTGTTTTTTTTAATTGAATAGGCTCCGAAACTACAGAACCGATTTGAAAAATTATTTCACCATTACGTTCCTACATTATTCCTAATGAAAATAGGCGATATAATATACCCGTGTGAAGCCGGGGAGGATCGCTAGTAACCTATATTTTCAAATCACGGTTATCGTTAAAAACTGGAAGAAATAGGAGAATGGTCTTTTTAGCATAATCAAAACTCGAGACTGATATTCCGACTATTATAATAGACCTATTTCATTGTTTCTAGTAACACTAAACAAAATAAACTGTAGTATTCGAACCAATGATGTTAGGGCATGGACCGACGTTTACTGTGTAATCAAATCATCATAACCAGAACCGTAATTAATTTCTTCGCAAAGTACATACATTCAAAGGTAAATTCAAAGGCTCTGTAATATATTGCGTACGTACACATACAGTAAATTATAAACTGTACAAACGGGAACAACCCAAATGGAAACTCATTCTAAGAATCAAGTACTTCTAACCCTGCTACTAATTACGAGTTACCCGAAACTTTGCCATGGAAGAAATTAATGATAGCGTAGTCGTGTGATTACAAGACTGCGCGATTTAATCACTAGTGCGTACGGGCGGACTGTACACATGATTATCAACGCAATGGCACAATAAAATAAGTTAAAGAAAATGAACTAATAATTGAATTTGGTGCAACAATTATCGTGAAATGAGCAGCTTCAGTTAGATTTTTCTATGGTCTTTGTTTTGGGGTCTCTTTGGTTAATCACAATAAAAAGTATAAAACACCTTCAACATTAGAAAATTGTTCCACACACCTCAGAATTCAGCCCCGCGTAGTTTAATTGCTAGTGCGTATATCAAACGAGACCAAATTGATCTGATTTGTTGCTTTGTATTGATTTTTATGGTACAGCGTGCACGGGATTGTCAAAAACTGACGCCGTCGCGTCCGTTGCGTAGGCTCCGATTCAGGGGGTTTACTCGAAAAAGGAAAATAGTAGTTTCTGATTCGTTTTCGTGCGAAATAAACTCTTATGTCGCTAGAATAAGATTAGTGTTTGCACGAAAACGAATTAGAAACTTCGATTTATTTTTTACGAGATCGGACTGATACGGTGGACTCCCAGTGTTTATTGAGTGATCGATCTGTGTACTGTCAACGGTACTGTTGTCGTATTATTTTGTGTTGTCACATGTAAAAATATGACACTCATGCGCAAACAGGTTTCCGAATATCGCGCTCTGGACTTTCGCTCACGTGAAAGGGACTTTCCCTTTCCTGTCCCCTTTTGGGATAAGCGAAATAAAAGAATGTTGTCTGAAATGATATCGACATACTTATCGACATTTTTGCGCTACCATTGCCACCTTAGTCTTTGTTTCTGACTACAACTGGCTGTTCTGGCTGAAACAAGAATTCCGAATTTCAAGACACTCGAATTCACAAGAAATTCGAAATTCTTGTTTCGAAGTTCTGTCCTTCGTCTTTCATTGAGCTTATAGTTTCTTCATGTTATATTTTTGGTAAGGCGTCCCTTCTGTCCCTACTCTTGTTACAGAGTTCTATTTTTTTCATTACTTCGTTTTTCTCGCAATTTCGCACGCAAGCGTGTGTGTGGTTCAGCTGTTTGTATGTATTCTTAGTACAATTATTAATACTAGTCATCCCGTGACCACGACAGTGTGTAAACCTGTCGAAACGTCGGAAAAAAATAGGTAAATAAACGCGTTAAATACCCGTAAAATAGTATTAATAATTATGAGTTACAGGGTATAAGTAGTGTTCGAAAATGCCAACGTTAGTAAATATGCTTGTGTGGGGTATCGTTGTAAATTTAATTTTAATTAATATTTTATTTCCCTATCAATAGAACGTTGGTTTACATCTTTTACGTAGTCGGGTTTTAGTTTTAAGTTTATTTTATTTAAAAACTATCAAAATGTTTTTAGTCTTGATTTAAATCAAAATTAATCGACTGTATCCACTTTGCTTGCCTTTGAATTTAGCTGAGATAAAATAACTTTACGAGTCGAACATTCACGCTTTGTTTTGAGAACGAGGAACCTTGAATACCAAGCGAGTAAAGTAGGTACTTACTACATAGGAATGAGGGAGTTCTGAAAACAAAAAAAATAAAAAACCCACGAAAAGTTTTCTTTACGTTGATTTTTGCGAATTATACAAACGACTGCCTTAAATTACTTTGTTTACATTCGCGCTAGGAAATAAAAGCTTAGTACAAACTCTATGTAACGACAAATATATTTTTTACGAGGGATCAAACCACCCTATTAAATACGAGGTTGTTATATATCCAAACGTAGCGAGGGATGATGACAAGACCGAGTCATAACGGGTGATTTTGGCCAAAAATGTTAGATTTAGGCAGGACTCGAACCCGCGTCCCACCCTTTTATTTGTAAGGGATTACTCAGAGTGAGGGCTTATGCATTATAATAAAAAAAAAAACATATCGGTAAATTAATGAAACCTGGCGCGATCAACTTATGGTTTTCGTATACTTACTTATTATACTTTTTTAACGAAATTTTGTTTTCTTTCATTCGATCGCTACTCTAACTAAGCACAAAGAAAACGGAATTTTCGTACGAAGTTGGGCTGTTTTTTCACTTTAAAATTATGATGGTTTATTTTTTCTTTCTACATTACACTGAAATTTCGGTTCTTTTAATGAATTAATTCGAAAAAATGTATTTATAATTCTGAGTATGACTCAGATTTTTTCAAATTCGTCTGAAAACGGCTCGCTATAAAATATCAGATTATCTAGATTCTAGAGGATAAAAAAGCTTGGGTTTTTCTCCAACTCGAAAAATAACAACTATCAGGCTAAAGGTTTCTTCGTCGCTTTTTTACTTTAGTCGACATACCGAAGCGACAAAAATAAAAAATACCACCTTATTTCCGTGTTTAATTTTAAGAATTTGTCCTTTTCTAAGTGTACATTTATTGTATTGGTGGAAATATGGAGTTTTTGATTCTTGATTCTGATTCTATTTCCTACTTTCAAATGACAATGTCTTGAAATTTGAATGATTATCCTATAGCTATACACTTTGTAATTCTTTATGCATGAATATACGTGGGATCCAAAACTTTCATGAAGTTCAGGAATTCAGTATGAATTTTATTAATGTCAGAGTAAAACTTATGCTAGGGTGACGAAGTTTAGCGAAACTAAAGGATTTAAGAGTCGATTAAGTTTTAAATATTTAGGTGGAAAGTTGGACATTCTTTTGTTGATTTGAAATAGACGGGGTGGTGTTTCTGAAATATATCAGACTACTTTATTTTAACTGACGTTTATGACTGCAATTTCCTGTGGTGGCTGAAAAGTGGCTGAACGTACGTAACGGGACTTATTTGGGTGATTACTCTAAAACGAAAATGACAGCGCACGAGAGAGAGAGAGAGACTAATGTGTGACAACCTCTGTGGTGCGGTGGGCGAAGGTCCGCCTGCGACGCAGGAGGTTGCGCGTTTGGTCTCGCCTTGGGATCAATATTTGTACGATCTGCAGGTATTTCTTCCGGGTGTTCTAGTCGTTTTCTATGTATAATAAAAAATATCTATCTATGTAATGTATTGTATTATGTATATCAGTTATCATAACACAAGCTCTGCTTAGCTTGGGGCTAGATAATGCTGTGTGAATTGTCCAGCATTATTTATAATGTCAGAGACACATTAATTATGAATATACATAAATTATTTAGTCTACAAGGAGTTAATAATTCTCATGTATTTCTTTAGAATTCAGGTATTTATAATAAGTAATAGATCCTAAGGTTTTTATTTATTATACTCTGGGTAATTTCTAAGAAATTAATAAATCCCAAAATCTTAGAATCAAGCAACGGCAAAACCTCTCGTCAAAGAACTAAATGTAAATTTGGTCTTTGAGCAGAATTGGATAACTTCATTGTTTCCTCTGTAGGTGGCGCTGACGGCGTAAGTGCCGAAAGAACTCCCAAAGATTTTCGGGCCGACTAGATAAGATCACGTAGCTTAGTTGGAAAAAGAGCACCCCTGCGCTGAAGGGGAAGGTGCGGGTTCGAATCCCGTCGGGATCGTAAATTTTTGGGATTTATTAAGTAATAGATCATTGTGGTCTGATAGTACATGTCAAAGTTGCCAATGGTTTTTATTTAGTTGTCGCCACTTAAACACAGACAGGACAAAAACTAACGTTACGTAACAAGAACAACAACACGTACTATAATCTGTGATTGCTGTGACGTCACCAGCGATGCAACAAAACGCAGAGCGTTTTCGGTCACGTGATCATATATCAAAAAATGTATAATCTCAAAATACGCATATTTTGTATTTAAAATCACCTGATTACGCTTTGTTTTTTATTGCATGGACTAGGATGAAAACAATTTGCAACTTATTTTAAATGTAGTCAAATAGCCTATTGTTGTTATTTCAAATTGAACCTCTGCAGCGATTATTAATGGGTAAATTATGATAACATACCCTAAATAAATGCGTTACGTTCGATCTAAATAAGCCATCAAGAACGTTCGGCTGATCAAGCCTTTCCCATTATAAACATTTTAATGGCACTTAAATGTTGCCATAACTACCGGTTGGTAACATCTATCATGCTATGTCTAAAATTTTAACTACCCAGCCAACACAGAAACATTCTAGACTCATTCTCAGTTTCTGCCCGCGGTTTCGCACGTGTTGTTTAAGGTAATTTCTACCCTATGTGAACTGATTTATGGGATAAAAAGTAGCCTGTGTTTTATTCCAGACTTAGAATTAACAAGCTACTTATTTCAGCCCGATCCGCTCAGTAGTTTTGGCGTGGATGGTAATAAACATCAATACTTTCTTATAAAAACTCGTAGTTTGACGAATTCATTACGGATGTAAGCGGGTTAACTACGAATCTTATTTGTGTTGGAAGAACACACCTTTGTGGCCACCACTTGGTGTTCTTCCAACACAATTAAGGTTCGTAGTTAACCCGCTTACATCCGTAATGAATACTTTCTTATTTATAATATGAGTGTGAATATAGATGTATTTTATTGTAATTTTCATAATAAATAGCCATTTCTACATAGTCCCATAAAATTTACTCTTTTTTCGGCTTCAAAGTATTATTTCCTTTGTTATTTCAGATATTGAAACACAATGACTTAATGGACAAACAAACTCACAATCAAATAATAAATTAAATTAAAACTATTATTTACAATTGAAACAAATGAGCTAACTGTATACTGTTGCAAACAAGCTACAAATAGCTCAACTGATCCATATCAATACCAGGCGTGGCCAAGATGCTGCCTGCATTGCCACGCTGTATGGCAATGCTGATTTATGCTGTGCCAGATACTCACCAGCTCTCGCTCGGGTCACGCGTCGTTTAGACCAGACGCTCAGATAATTAAAAAAAAAACCAGGAGAGCCTCGGTACCCCACAGACCTAGGGTCTCGACTATAAGGGGAGCAAATGCGTAGGCTCTGTCGAGACCTGCATATTGATACGCAAGTAGGTATATCTTCTTCAGATTACACTCTGATTTATGCAGTAGTATTAACGTGAAGAAGTAACAGGCTACATCATTACATCCATTCAAACTTTCCCGTTTTATATACGGTGTGTTTTAAAATCGCACAACATTATTCTTAAAATCTGCACTTTAATTCAGGTTTCTGCTATAGGTAACAACCAGTCTTGCAACGCAGTTATACTGAAGAAAACGGGTTGTGTATTTTTAACTTAAATTACGTTGTGACTTGTAAATGTTGATACGACCTTCCGCTCACCTACCTCGACAAAACAAAATGAATAAATTTACGTAATATCTTCGTCGACGTTTAAAAAAGGTATAATTCACTGCTGAGCAAACCAATGTCAAGATAAATATCATTTATGTCTCCACAGTTTTCTTATTCTCTGATCTTATCAACTTGCTTCTCGACCCTGCTATGACAAAACGGTGCTATAAATAAATAAATAAATAAATAAATAAATAAATAATGCTGGACAATTCACACAGCATTATCTAGCCCCAAGCTAAGCAGAGCTTGTGTTATGGGTACTAGATAACTGATATACATCTGTGTAACTATCTGTAAAACGGACTTTACAAATTGGCTTTTTATTAATAAATTTCTGATAGCTTAATGTTTTTTGTGTTAACAGGGTCTGGGTTACGAGTGGAATCTTCTTACTGCCTTCTTTCTTTGTAGTCTTAAGTACGCCCTATATCCACTAAAAAATAAATCCAAAATTATCCACTTCTGTCAGCACGATAGTATATACATATATAACGGAGTAGGTTCATTATTTGTTAACTGCGGGCGTATCTAGGTAATGCCAGATGGAAATACAGCTCTGAATCACAAACCCAGGCTTAGGGCTTCTTCTATCTACACGAAACGGGAGATTGCTTTCACATGTATTCTATGACCTTCTTGTACCAATCTGCTACGGAAACTCTACTAGGCACTTATCTGAATTCCTCCATTTCTTCTCTGTCATCCTGTAGAATTGATCTAACGTCCAAACAATAGACGCTTGAGATTCGCATAGAGTAGAATAGGCGCATTGCAAATGATAAATAAGGATTCAACTCCGACATATAAATATAAAAATAAATAATGCTGGACAATTCACACAGCATTATCTACCCCCAAGGTAAGCAGAGCTTGTGTTATAGGTAAAGTAACTGATGTACATAATGCAATACATTACATAGATAGATATTTTTTATCATAAATAGAAAACGACCAGAACACCCGGAACAAATACCTGCAGATCGTACAAATATTTGTACGATCTGCAGGTCCTAAGGCGGGAATCGAACCCGCAACCTCCTGCATCGCAGGCGAACCTTCACCCACCGTGCCACAGAGGTCGTCAATATTTATTTATTTACCCACCTCGTGATAAAATAGCACTAAATAGCATTATTTTCTTTGTCTTATTAATCTAATAGTGTTCTCGTGTCTAGTTCTCTAAGAATTGTAATAGTTTTAACGTGTAACCAGGGAGAAATACCAGGCAAGTGTAGCAGTAAGATAAGGTTACGTCACAGGCCAAGGGCGTAAAGGACATTGGTTCTAAGACGCTGAAAATTGGACCCTGCGAGGCGCGTAGCCGAAATTAGTTTTGCTAAAACGATGGATTTGTGGTTGGCTCTCAGCTTAGCTATGGGGAGGAAATGAGAAGAGAGACTTTTTGATTTTTCCTCTGAATTGTCATCCGATTTTCAAAAAAAGGAGATTCTTAATCGGTAGGTATAGGCACATTATTTTTAGGTTCCGTATCTAAAAGGTAAAACGGGACCCTATAAATAAGACTCCACTTCCCGTCTGTCTGTCCGTCTGTCACCTGGCTGTATCTCATGAACCGTGATAGTTAGACGGTTGAAATTTTTACAGGTAATGTATTTGTGTTGCCGCTATAACAAAAAATAGTAAAAAACAGAATGAAATAAATGTTTAAGGGGTCTCCCATACAACAAACGCGATTTTTTTGCTCGTTTTTGCTCGATATTGATAACGGCAACAGGTAGACGCTTGAAATATTCACAGAACATTTGGTTACGTATTCACATTAAAAATTAATAATTCAATTAAAATGAAATAAATATTTGAGGGGTTCCCATACAATACACGTGATTTTTTGCCATTTTTATAGATAATGGTACGGTACCCTTCGTGCGCGAGTCCAACTCGCACTTGGCTGGTTTTATTTTTATGTATACCTATCTGTTATTCGCTTTTTTCGCCAATTGTTATGATGATTCTGCACTTTTGTATAAAAATGATGGTGATTTTATTCCCAAAGGTGCAGGTATTTTAAGTAAATTTTTAGGTTTTGTAAAGAAAATTATCATTTATTTTCATGCATGCGCGCCGCCAGAATAATAAGGCTATGACGATGAGTGTACCTATAAGTAAAAAAAAAACGCTTGATCAACACAAATTTATTCTAATTTATTTACGATCCACACTTTAATCGTACCGTTTACCCATTGAAAATGAACTATTTCCGATTCGTCATTCATCATGCTACGCATGGCCATCGTATTTTATAAATATTTTCAAACTGTGTCATACTCGTACATTGCTTTAGTTTTTGATAGTGTTTGATTCCTTTTTTTACGACTAAGACCAACTAATTATACCAATAGAAAGCCAGAAATGTCTGCTTTAGTTTAAAAATAGTGTCAAAAGTCATTAACTTTATTACTTTAGGCTTGAATAGAACTTAGACAAGTAAAATTTTATACATAAACAACTTAATAAATAGTAATTATTATCAAATAAGAAACAAAATGTTATTACTTTTGTTCGCTTAGTTTTTTTATCCAAAATTCAAAGATACTCAAAATAAAAAAAAAAGATAAATGAAAAAAAAAACGTCGTGGAATGGATGAATCGATGGGATGTTGTATCTATTTTATTTATTATCTCAAATTGTCCAACTTGGATGCCTTAGCATGAATTGTAACGTGATAGCGTGGTTATCTGCCTAGTTGTGTGTGAAATTTGAACGTTAACACATTGACAACAACTCCACAATAAAATATTTTCTCGCTCAACCATGGTCCGACCACTGGCCGCCATCTTTACCGCCCTTTTTTCCACGTTCGACGGTTGCGGCTCGCTCGCACCGCGCACGGGCTAGAGGCTAAAGAAATAAACGTGATTGATATTTGATCATTAGCCTATGTTAGTCCATTGCTTGGTCTCCCCTAAGGAGCACCATAACGCCCTGTCTTCAGCTTGACGCATCCAGCATCTGCCTGCAGTCTTTTGCAGGTCGTCATCCCTGGTCGGAGTGCATCCTACTCTATGTTTGCCAAGTCGCGGTCTCCACTCAAGAACACGTGTACCCCAGCGGTTGTCGGTTCTACGCGATATATGGCCAGTCCACTGCCAATTCAGCTTGCTAATTCTTTGAGCTATGTCGGTAACTTTGGTGAGTCTATCTAGTTGGGTCACTTGTTTATAAGGTTTTGTGATAAACACTTTTTTTTATTTATTTATTCTCTTAGTCTGCTACTGACCTTTTCGAAATACAATACTGTGACTAATTTTTATATATCTTTGAATTTTCGATTCTCCCACCTATATGAAATGAATATCTGTGCTGATTTTTTTTTTAATTATAAAAATGAACGTTTTCTTTATATCTTATAGCCATATATGTTAAACACAAATTTAATTAACTTATATCCACATAAGGTGAGCATTAGCATGTTTTTTTCTGCATTTGACATTATTCCTTTTTTGAGAAATTTGACATTATATTCTCAAGAAACAGTGTTAATTTTTTTTCAGTCATACCTACTTTTCTTTTTCTTTTATGAAACGAAAGTTTTGCCACATTTCCACGAGTTTTACCATCCATCACCTTATCGAATAAAGAGAGTGGTTGGCAAACATTCAGAATAATGGATTCTAATAGTAATAAAATAAATATCGAATTCGTTTACACCTATGCAAACATATGTTCTATCATTCTAAGGCGGTTCTTGAACTAGACCTACCGAATAACGCTGTGGAAAATCAAACGAATTATTAGGATACCTACTCGTAGTTTAAGTTACACTTTGTATTTTCTGCAAATATTTTTTTTACCCTAAAAAAAACTAAAGCCGTGTGTTGGACCTGTTTTACGGAGTATTTTTTCTAACCCCAAGCTAAGCAGAGCTTGTGTTATGGGTACTAGATAACTGATGTACATAATACAATACATACCTAGATTGTTTTTTTATTATATACAAAACGACCAGAACACCCGGAAAAAAAATCTGCAGTTCGTACCTACAAATATTTGTCCCGAGGCGGGAACTCGCAACCTCCTGCGTCGCAGGTGGGCCTTCGCCCACCGCGCCAGAGGTCGCCGAAAGAAGCGTAATAAAACATGTTACACAAACGTGTTACACAGTGCGCTCGCTGTGCAACACGCTCCGCATTCGTGCTGTCATTATGGGGAAAGACGGCGCTCACAACGAGCAATGCGTAAAACATTTTTAACTTTCTCGATTTGTTAACATAATTAAAGATTATTTATCGGGCGTTTATCGCGTACCTACCTTTTGTTTTCTTTTCCCCAGCGTTACGACCGCGTTACAGTGATTGTGGTCACGGGGCGAAGGTCAGTTGCCCCGTGACCACGATCGCTAACATGATCGATCGAAAACAAAAGGTACGCGATAAAATACCCAATGAAATGTATTTTGACGTTTCATTGGCGGTCATGCTCCCTGCGAATGGTATCTGTAAGAACAATAGAGTAGGTAGTCATGAAAACTTCAATGTTTTAAAATAATAATAAAATAATTCATTCAAATTTTCATAAAATCCTAATCATGATCTAGTTAGTAGCTGATGATGATGATGAGTAATTAATAAACACAGCCTGATTAAAATAAATTAATGAACAAATAATTTTGACTAAACATTACATAAAACACGATTTTTTCACCCACATTATCTGGGCCCTTCGAACATGTATTGTTTTTGTCGAAAGAAACCCGGGTGTATACACAGAAATTGTAACGAATGATTTTTTCACCCTGTCTCATTATCACTTCTCAAAGGTCCTTAAAAACTTGGGAAAACTTCGTGGAAGAATTTTATATTCACGGCTGAAGTTCAAAGCACAAATTGAGCTTAGTCAACGACCTGTCGTAATCTAGAGTTGCGGGTGAGAAAACAATGGAACAACTTGATAAGGAAAGTGAAATGGATTTTTTTTGTCTACACTAATAATGTTATAAAGAGGAAAGATTTGTTTGTTTGTTTGAATTGAATAGGCTCCTCCTACGGCACCGATTAAAAAAAATCTGTCACCATTAGAATCCTACATTATTTATATCTACCTATACTAATATTATAAAGAGGAAAGATTGGCTTGTTTAATAGTATGTTTGAATTGAATAGGCTCCGAAACTACTGGACCGATTTGAAAAATTCTTTCACCATTAGAATCCTTAATTATTTTTGATGAACATAGGCGATAGAATATTTTCAAAAGAGTTAGGGATCCGTATGAAAACTTCGATAATGTAACCGAAGGTGTGAAAAAAAATACCAAAAAAATCCTTATATCGCGTACGCTGCGGAAACCTACCTGTGAGAATCCAAGGCGGGCCGCTAGTTCTCTCTTCTTTTGAATGTTTCTGGATTGGTTCTTTGTAAACTAATCAGACAAGGAGCTTTGTCGGTGAACTGACGTGTCCATACGAATATTATAAAAGCAAAAGTATTTCTATCTGTTACATTTTCACGCCTGAACGAATGAGCGGATCTTAATGAAATTTATTAGGGAAGTAGATGGTATCCCCGGGAAAGGAATAATATTAATTCTATTTATCCCTGAGAAGCACGTGTTAAGCCTACTTAACCTACTTTTTATCCCATGAATCACTTCTCATAGGATAGAAATAATCTCTCACTAATTAAATGACAAAACGAAAAACTGTATCGAGCTTCTGTGCTTTGCTTCGGTGATACCAATGTCGTTAAATATTTTGACAAATATTACACTCATTTTTGTGTTGTGCGACAGAGGTGTCTTTTTAACTACTTCCACTCGTGAATATAATATAATATCATAAAACCTTATTTCTTATTTGATCATAATTTATGGTATAAATTTTGCCTTGTCTGAGTGCTTATTTTTAAGCTCAAAGAAATAAAGTTAATGAATTTGAATTCTGTTGGATTATCAGACTTTTAGGAGGCTCTACCCAGCAGAAGTTTCACCGAGGTTGACGTTAGGGCTAAAATTGTGATTATGACCGGACTTCACTTTATTCGTGCTTGAAACCACGTGCCACGTGACGTGTTCTCGTCCACTTCAGTATGATATTATACTTTCTAAGCCTGAAAAACGACGCGATTTAACGGTTAGCGCTGATATTGGGGTATTTCGTGGAAAAACGCGGGGTTTTGCTATACTTTGATATTAGATTCTTGAGAGGAATTGCTATTAGATTGTTGTTTGTAACTTGGTTTTGTTGGGTTATTTCGAACAATACACATTGGCTGTAACTTTGACTGTGTATTAATGTGTCTAATAAATAATTTTCTTTCTTTCTTTTTTTTTAAGATATCCCGCCAAAAGCTTCATGACGATATGGTAAACGGTGACGTCACAATGAAATTTTGCGATTGAGTCTTAAATATCTTCTTTTCAATTATCAAAATTCACAATAAAATCATCAAAAATAAATATGTAGATATATTTTTTTATCAATAGAGAATACAAATAAAATAATAAGCTTTTTTTTAAGCAAAAAAGGTGATAAAATAAATAACTATATGGTGGACAAGGTTCATTCCGGAAATCCCCCACGGCCATCCCCCAAGTGGGGATTACCGGATTTTTTTTCCGGAAATCCCCCAAATCAAATCGATCAGTCTCGTGGGGGAAATAGGGTCAATAATAATAAAAAATAATACCCTATCAAAAAACAGATGAAAGGATATCTCTTTGGTGAGATCCGCCCAATTTTGACAGAATACGCCCACGTCAGCGTTGCCGGTTTTTAAGCGCAATCAAGTCTTGCAAATTATGTTTCACATTATGCTAAAATAATGAAGTTTTCCACTCTCAGTGCCAAAATTACCAAGTTTATTATCTAACACTGAATAAATTATTAAAATGAATGGCATGTTCACATAATTCAGGCCAGCAGTCAATTAAGTTGCCATTTAAAGCTATATAACGTATTTCTGTAGATAGATAAGATAAATTAATTAATTATTCAGATAAAAACAAACAACATTACATTCATACAAATCATCTCATCAACTCATCTGACGATTTTATGCCGCTCACTAGGTTTTAAGAACAATTTTGCTGTAGCTCTTTGCATTGGACAATAAATAAGTCTATTCTATTGTATTCTATTCATTTTAGTTAAAAGTGTCTTAGGCGTAAGTTTAACTGGACACAGAGTTCTCACCTGGTTCAATAAGAACTCATATAACGGGTATGTATAAGTACTAATCGGAATAGGTAGTCATAACTCTTTGAAGTTATTACTAGGCACTCATATTAAACCAATAATACTAACCTAGATACTTACAATAAAATCAAACACAATCCGATGAATATCGGGTTCCTATTGAAAATCTTAACTTAAGGTATTTGTAATAGGAATTGGCTGCAAATTTAACGGGAGCTGCAAAAACCCTCTTGTTTGTTCACCAGCAAACGTTTAACAGGCATGTTTACCAGTGAACGTATAACAGGCACGTTTACCAGTGAACGTATAACAGGCACGTTCACCAGCGGACGTATAACAGGCATGTTCACCAGTGGACGTATAATAGGGGCGTTACCTATCGATACAATTCTCTGTACCTGTAAACCTCCTTTTGTTTTCCGAGCCCAGACCATTTTAACGCGCGTTCGAAACTTTCATTTGATTGAAATATTAATTGAGGAGTTGGAATTTCAATGATGTTGATATTAATTGAAATTGTTGTTTACTTTAGTAAAGTAAGTCTGTGTGGAGTGGCACAAAAGCTTAGAGGACCCTTGGCCATCCATAAATTACGTCAAACCTCAAGAGGGGGGAGGGGGTTGTCAAAATATATTTATTCATATTTATTTATTCATAAAAGTACAATTAATTTTAAAGGGTTACCCAATGCAATAGTGTACTTAGTTACACTAAAACAAATTCACTTGTTTTAGTGTAACTAAGTTCACTTGAATAGGTACGTGTTAATTAAGACATCAATTAAAAAATATTAAAAATCATTACTTAATATAGGTATATTTTATTAAGGGGCTAAACCAAACCATTATATACGAGGATGACAAGACCGAGTGGACCGAATGGGTGGTTTAATAAATTTCGCATTTTAGTACCAAGACATCTTGGTACTAAAATGCGAAATTTTATTCAATTGACAAAAAATATTATGTTTGTTTTGTTTGGTTTTCAAGATGTTTGATGTTGATTTGAGTAATCATTTACCACCTCTGACATTGTACATCTAAATTACTTTACCTATAATAATAACATGCGGTTTAGAACAAAGAATCAAGTAGGTCTCGGGGAGCGATAAAATGTGAATCTTATAGACTAGATCGTATAATGATTCAGAAATTCATAAAACTATGTGTGAATGTGGTATAAAATATTTTTATCACGTTTAGTTCGCCGCAATCTGGTTTCAATGTGATGCATCTGTGACTACGGGTGTCGCATATCTAGCCACTTGAGATGATATACTTTACCAACCTTTACGAAACATCGTGTACGTGTAAGCTTGTAGAAGTTCGTATGTCTGACTCCATCCCGCCAGAACGATGTATGCAACTTTAGTACTTTCTATTGAGATCAACCGGTCCAATAGCGTGTAAGGGTTCATCTCGCCTGCTAAAAAACTGGCCAGCCAGCGGGCGAGTTGTCCCTTTTCTAAAAATCAAAGAGAACAACTCACCGGTAACAAAATTAAAGAACGCGTTACTTGTTCCCACAGAGTAGAGGAAAAGTCATCCGCGAGTAGAAAGCCCAATAATTATCGCTGGCCATACAAAATCGACGAACAAATTGCGAGTTTTTTTTTTATTAATTCAAACCTTTACTTTAACACTTTAACTTTAATATTAACTTTTTTACCCTTCTTAAGTACATAGGTAGTTGTTTGTAATGGTAAACACGTAGGTTTATGAGTAAAGTAAGTAAGGATTTTGATTTTACCCAAAAATCTTATTAAGAACCAAGGATCGTACACAATTTGAATAAAGGTTCTACTGCCAAGCTGTCGAATGGGGAAGGTTACAAATCACCAGGCCAATATCCGCCCCGGAAAAAATACATTAGAATTGTTTGTTGGATCTAATCGAAGGAGACTTTAATGCTTTCTACATAAATTCAGGAGAGAGCACTACTACGACGTAATAAATACTCTTTTTGACCGACTTTTTTATTTATTATTTAATAGAATTTATCCCGTCATGCATAAAAAAACATAATTTTTTTGAAAAATCACGACTATCTACATTAATTTTGGTGATATCTTCGCCAATTCTTGAAAGATTTCGATGATTCTTTCCTAGTTGTATACGCAAAAGTGAAAAAGTTTTATTAACCAATAAAATTACTTTTAAATAATATAAACAAATTTAAAATAGTATGTATAATTGAAACAATTGAGCTAACTGCAGACCGTTGCAAACAATCTACAGGTAGCTTACTATCGCTTAAAGATTGATTTTGAGGTGGTCTCATACAAGTTTAATCCTCGAGGAACTTATTATTTATTACTTTTATATGTGAGCCGCAGCGCCGTAAACCGCATAAAACATCATCACATGATAATTTTCACAAGCACTGATAACAAATGGTTTCTATGGCAACGGGGCGTAAGGAAACTAATTTAGACTAGAATTTTAACTAAATGTGTCCATTTGAAAAATTAGATCGCGATTCGAAGTTTTCTGGGGTTAAAAAAAGTAGGCAAATAAGTAAGCTCTGTCAGCATATTTACGCCTCTTGAGAAGCTCTGCAGCCAAATAAGTAAGCTCTGTCAGCATATTTACGCCTCTTGAGAAGCTCTGCAGCCAAATCTGCCACCGCACCAGCCCTCACGGATGTCCTTGGAAAATGGGAAGGCGCAAGTGTGTCGCCGCCTGTCGCGTCTGACACAATGGGTCTCCCTAACTTCCATGGGATTATTGTCCAATCATACCGTCAGGCCTCTTAACATCGTCACGCAACTGACCATTCGGCTTGAGAATTCAATTCGACCCCGAAAGCCTTTATGTTGAACATGAATACAATAGCGTTTCAAATTTATGGGATTCAGAAAGTTTTGCACGAGTTTCACATTAGAAGATCAGTGAACACGGACATATCGTAATGTATGTAAAACATCTGAACATTTCTATAGCGAACTACAAAAGCCTTTGTACCTTTGAATAATGAGTTTTGGGTAGTTAAAGATATTTCGGTGTACCTATAAGCAGAGTGGGACCTTTCACATTTAATTAACTGTTTTATACTTCGATAAAAGTAAAAAAAGGAAGATGAGGCATTACCATCTCGAAAGTGGATGGCTCAAGTTAGGTTCAACTATGTTACCTTACCTCAGTTATACTCGGATCGGCGGCGCGGCGGCGCGGGCGGTGGCATTTGTGTTTCGCGTGCTTGCTACGACGTATAATTTTGTGTGATTTCGACTAAATCACCACGACAATACTCTAGTGTTCGTTCACCAGGTGTACAAATAGCTCCAAAACAAAAAACAAAGTCACATATTTTCCCGCGTAAGAAGATACACCAAACTTTAAATTTTCTGATAATCCGATGCCTTATCATAATTTCATATGTGAAACGGTACAGTTTTTGAGTGAGCGCTGCAGGTAGAACGTACCGTATCTTCCTTTTTTACTTTTATCGAAGGTTCTATATAACAAAGTTTCAGCTCTTAACTTTTTTTGTGCCAAAAGCACAGTATAAAATAATAAACTAGTTTCTGCCCGCGGTTTGCGGTTTCCCACACCTTTATGGTTATTTCTAAAATTCTAACCCATAAACTAATTTATGGGATAAAAAGTAGCCTATGTTTTGTTCAGGCCTAGAAGTACCTGTAAGGAAAATTTGGGTGAAAATTTTGAATGTTTAGATGTTTGTTACATCTGCACGACATAACTACTGAACGGATTGGGCTGATAATTTGCATATATGTAGATCTAGACTTTGAATAACACAAATACTACTTTATATTGGGAATTATAGTAGCCGATTCATTTTATATGACACACTTTGCGCGTTCTGAAAACCGCATGCAAAGCTGCTAGCTATAAAGGCTCGAGACTCTAGACCCGATATAAAGAGTAGAACCCATAAATTACTAACGCGTAACTATAGGAGAAAATGTGGGGGAATATTTCACAGATTCTATAAGCAATTTATTATAACCGATGTTTTAATGCATTCCAATTCCACACCTTCGTATAAACTACCTACGTGAACAGTATAGCGATGTTCAATTTTAAATTGCAAGAAATATTGGAAAAGAGAAAAAAAATGAGGAAGATATTTTAATAACCGACTTTGAAAAGGAGGTGGTTATATGTTCGGCTGTATCTTAGATATTTTTGTATGCCCGACGATTTCTTTATAACTTATGGACCAATAGACGAATACCACCGGCGCTATAGTCCGTAAGAGGTTCCAAAGATTTTAGATTGAACCGACTAGGGTTTCGTGGCTTAGTTGGTTAGAGCACACCCGTACTTGCGCGGGTTCGAGTCCAGCCGAAATCGAATTCGTCTATTAGAAATGAAAACTTATTTTATTTCTAATAGACGAATAGTTTTAGTCGAATATTCCGTAGACGAAAAAAAAATCTCTTTTTTTTATGTTTCACAGTAAGGATTCTCGAGGAGGTCCCCTAAAAATTATATTCCCGAGGGATTATTATTGATTCTTATCATTGTTATTGATTATTATTGATTGTTTTTAAGGTTTTGCGATAAGAGATTCGATGTCGGTTTTAGTTGTTTCAAAGCGATCAAATTATTACTTTAGCTAATATACCAATACCTGGCACCCAATTGGTTTTAATCATCATCATTATCATCAAGGACCACCACAGGATCATTGAAGTTGTTTATAAAATGTAACTCTACAAAAAGAACTATCCAATTAATTGTCAATAATAATATTCAGACTTCTAGTTAGGTTCAAAATAGTTATCTATTTTGTAACTTTTTTGTAATTAAAGAAACAAATTAGAACTATTATTCTACAACTAAAACAGTGCTAACTGCAGACTGTTGCAGTTGCAAACAATCTACAGGTAGCTCAACTGATCCTTAACACTACCAGTCGGAAGCATGCCAGACGCTGGCTGCATTACCCCGCTGTATGGCAATGCTGATGCGCTGTGCCCGATTATACTCACCACTACCTACTCGCTCTCGGGTCACGCACGCGTAAGGTCGATCTGACGCTCAGATATTTTTTGAAAAACCCGTAGACACTCGGTACCCCACGGACCTAGGGTCTCGGGTCCAAGACTGTAGGGGACTGTTATTAATTACAGGGAGTGTAATTAATAACAGTTTCACTTGACGACCTCTGCGGTGCGGTGGGCGAAGGTCCGCCTGCTCCAGGAGATGGCGGGTTCGATTCCCGCCTCGGGACAAATATTCGTACAATCTGCAGATGCGGTGTTCTGGTCTTTATGAATAAATCTATTCAACACTTCCGAAATACTTGATATAACATTGTTTTGAAATTGAAGAACCTTGTTCTTATGAATAAGTAGATATTTTACGACACCTATTATTACTTCACCACATGGATTATGAATCATATCACGTTGTGTGTGAGCTGTAAATGCTTTGCCAAGATTTCATCGTCGGTTATTACTACCTAGTTCAAGATTAGCTAAGGTCATTTTGTCGCTTAAAATAGAAACTAATTCATCACGGTATCTTATCTTGGTATATTTTACTTTGTTGTGAACAAAAAATATGCACATCTTTGTGTTAAATACACCTACACAGTTTTTATTATAACTAATTAATTTGATCGGGGATTGATTGGTTGGTTGAAATGAGATAGTTAAATCGGGAACGAAGCTGTGACCGTCTTTTGTTTTCTAGACCTTCTTTTGTTTCGAGGCTGTCTTTTGTTTCTTGTCCTGTTACGCGATAGAAACGGGTAACAAAACAATAATTTTATTAGATCGTTTTAAAACGTCTCCTGGCAATAAGCCAATGTCATTCAATACCTTTGAAATAATAGAACACTGCCAATGAACATAAGTACACATACCGTGCATTTGTTTATGTTGACTAATGCTTCTGTATTTTAAACCGACTGTGAAATAGGAGGGTAATGTGTTGCGGTGTATGTATGTATGGGTGGGTATGATAATTATTATGTCAGTTCAATCAACTATCGTATGTCTTTAATTTAAATATTTTGATTTGTCCAATGCAAATTAACTGTACGGTCTTACAAAAAGAAACATTGCCCAAATCAGTTTGATTTTAGCTGTACGCATTTTAATAAATAAAAGTATGTTTAAATGCTTCTGGATCTTGAAAATAACAATGGCTTTATACAAATTTTATGTTGAAATAAATTCCCAATCCCATATTTTTATATATTGGTGGGTTTTGAACCCGCGCCTCACCCTCAGGTACGGGTGTGCTCTAACGAACTAAGCCATGAAATCAATTCCCGTTGACTCGAAAATTTCTGAGAATTCATACGGACTGTTATTGGGAACGAAAATTTTTGGGAACTTACTTCTTATCTTATAGATACGGGATAGAGACTAAAACTCTACGAAAAACCTTAAATTTTATGTTCTTCATAAAAAATTCAAACTATGACTAAACCTTTTTGAATACACATTTACTGATGGTCACATCTTTTTTAAAGTTTTGCTAGAAAAGTTATGATTCCTCGGGATTATTTTAACAACAAAAACTAAAAATCGGTAAATCATATTTTTTTTATTATGATTTACTTTAATTTTATTTTAATTTTTATTAAATCATGGATGAATTGGCGTAGATACATAATCGTAAAAAACTTAAAAAAACACACAGCCAAATCGAGTCTTTTAATCAGAAGTCGGTTGGAAATGTAAAAAAAAAACAATATGGCGATTGTTATACCAATTTTCATTAATTACAGTTAATTCTACGGGGTTTTTTTATTCCAAAATAATTACTTATTGTGGTACGTATCTAATGTTCCGGAACCTCCACAAAAATGTTATCACCCACTCGATTAATAATGTAATTGTAAACGTAATTAATTTCATACATCAAAACAGGAAACAACATAATTAAAACACAATATCCATTCTCTGTACAATTCTATTTTAAGAAGTTTATTTTTAGTAATGACTGCGATCATAAATCGTAATTCCACTCCTAACCTTCCACATTAGGAAGGTAGAAAAACCTGTTCTAAATCATGAATTACTAGCTGTTGCCCGCGGCCTTTCTTACGGCCGTTAATATGCCCGTTATTATACTAAACGGTGCTCCTGCGGAAAAAAAGGACTAGCTAACAAATATACATTTGACGATCGATGTGGCGCGGTGGGCGAAAATCTGCCTATGACGCAGGTTGCGAGGAGGTTGTTGAGGTTGCGTGTTCGATTCCCGCCTCGGGACAAATGTGTGTACGATCTGCAGACATTTGTTCAGGGTGTCGGTCGTTTTCTATGTATATTATGTAGGTATATCAATTATCTTGTACCCATAACACAAGCTCTGCTTAGATTGGGGCTAGATAATGCTGTGTGAATTGTCCAGCATTATTATTTATTTATTATTTATATACCTACACGTTTTATTTGTTGTTTCAAAGAAATGAAATAAGTTCCCAAAAATTTTCGATTTCGGACTCGAAATCGGGTTTCGTGGCTTAGTTGGTTAGAGCACACCCGTACTAGGTTGGAGCGCGAGTTCGAGTCCCGCCGAAATCGAAATATTTGGGAACTTATTTCATTTCTTTGAGATACCCAAAGTGCGGGTAAGCACTAAACAAAAAAAAACCTTATTTGTTGTTATTACAAAATGTTGTGCAAGTCTTTCTCAATCATAAACAACTCTAAAAGCTTTTTAGAAATATACTTGGAAAGTTTTTAATTTATTGGAATGATACATTTAAGTAAGTTATTAGCAGCCTACTAGAATAACTTAAATCAAAATCAATCCACTGTTGAAAATAATTTGTTTTATCGAGGCTATTAACCCTTTTTTTCTAAATCTATAAAGATTAACTGAATCACTAATGGAACTGAATCGTAAATGTCTTCTAATTTTACTATTTACCATAAGTTAGTGTCAATAAGAAAGTCGCTATAATGTCGACACTTCAAGCAAAATTGAGATGGATAGATAAAAAAAATATTTGTAACTTTGATGTATACATAAATTGATTATATTTTAATGAATAGATAATAGAATACTACAAACAATAGTTTGTAACTACAGACATGCAAAACGTAGTACTCATCTGGGTAAGCACCTGCTCGTCCCAGACGAGCTACGAGACATCCCCCCGAAGAAAATCCTTCAGTTCCTAGCAGCTGTAAGGGTAAGTGGCGAACTTGAACGCCGCAGTCCTAGGGGTGAACACATTAAAGTGGCGATCACAATAGGCCTATCATGGCCGCAGTGATAAGAAAGCCATCAAAAGAAAATAAAAAAAATAAAAACTACAGACACACATGTATCTAACATTAATGTACATATATAATAAATATTGCTGGACAATTCACACAGCATTATCTAACCCCAAGCTAAGCAGAGCTTGTGTTATGGGTACTAGATATCTGATATACATAATACAATACATTACATAGATAGATATTTTTTATTATACATAGAAAACGACCAGAACACCCGGAACAAATACCTGCAGATCGTACAAATATTTGTCCCAAGACGGCCATCGAACCCGCAACCTCCTGCGTCGCAGGTGGACCTTCGCCCACCACGCCACAGAGGTCGTCACTATACAATTGTAAACATAAGCAATAGTCTAAAAATCTCATATTTTCATAAATATAAGAACATATCTATTCAAAAAAGTAAATCCGTTCTTAGGAGTCACTTAGTGAAGGTAAGTTTGTGTGTGCAGACAAAAAGGCCGTGCCTCAGTAAAATTTTTTGCTTAAACAGTTTCAAGCTTGAATTAAATAGAAACAAAATATAGTAGTGAAATAAGTTCTCAAAAATTTCCAGTTTCAGCAGGACTCGAACCCGCGCCCCACCCTATTCGAGTCCTGTGGAAACCGGAAATTTTTGGGAACTTATTTCATTTCTTAGAGATACCCAAAGTGCGGGTAAGCACTATAACAAAAAACCTTAGAATATAGTAGTTTTGTAACCTTCTTCTCTCCAACTTTTTGGTCATAT
This sequence comes from Eupithecia exiguata, assembly GCA_947086465.1. Taxonomy (NCBI): domain Eukaryota; kingdom Metazoa; phylum Arthropoda; class Insecta; order Lepidoptera; family Geometridae; genus Eupithecia; species Eupithecia exiguata. The sequence goes on from OX352246.1 coordinate 7,293,071, forward strand.
TGGTGATACGAAAATGTACATTAAAATTCCTGTCTTAAACCGTCAATTAAATAGATATCATATCATCCAATCTCACAAGATTATCATACACTTAAAAGATCACTACCCTCAGTAATGACGCACATGCAGTTCTTGAAGCGTGAAACTTGGCAGTGAACGCGTTAAAACTATTCTTAAGCTAGAACCACACTAATAACAGCGACACATACTGGTGCAATACAAACTAGGTTCTTAGTTACGCTTGTGGCGAATCGATTATATCGCTCATCACAACCCTATTCGTTGGGTACATCTCTAGTTGAGTAACGGACGAAAATTAAACCACAGTGATAGTAGCCGTTCTTTTATATATGTGGGAAGAGTTTTCCTCACACGCTTACATTCTTAATAAACAACACTAGTGTGTCGCTGTAAGATATGTCTAACCGTACTAAAAATAAGGAATCATTAAACTTAGACGCGCTCCTGATGCGTCACGACACATGCACCAAAATAGTGTGGTTCTAGCTTAAGGATTGCAAAATTGTATAATACATGCTTTATCAAAGTTGTCTATTTATAGACGGATTAGCGCGTTGGCTAAAACTGGTCTCATTAGCATTATTAAATTTATGTTTCACTTGTGGAATGCTCGACTTTGTCTACGGGCTCGTTCTCACAGTGTCGTGACGACAAAACCACGTGCAGTTTTAAGCATCGAGGTGTTCAATATAGGATGGCACGATTAACTGTCGTCCACGACTTTTTTGTTGTTGTAACGATATATTGTCGTTTTAATGGGAACAGCTACAGCAGTCGAAAAGGATAGAAAAACGACAAGGTGACTGTCGTGAACCGTAAAATGTCGTCACGATCCAATGGGTATACGTTATTCATTCGACGATAAAAATCGCGACGACACAATAACGACAAACTGTCCTTAGAGTTGTTAGATTTTTTTTAAGTAAACGTCTTTTAATATGTACAGAACAGAACAAACCAGAAAAGTTACTCAGACGAAACGCAAGGCGACCTCTGACCCTTCCTTTCTTTGACGTCATTAGACGTCTCACTCGTGTAGTAGGTGTACCTAGTTAACCCATTTAGATCCTTGTTCCGAACTTTTATAACCCGTCGATGAATTTGTTTTATAATAGGTAAATGCATGACTATGAAGTTCCTTAACTCCTTGTTGACAGGTGAGTGAATGAAGACTGAATGACGGGAAAAAAGTATTTCATAGACACAGTTAGTTTAGACGCGAATCTGCTGACTCGAAAAATATGGAGGCTTTCGAAAGTTTTGATTTTTATCGAGCAGACTTAGATAGATAGATAAAAGATTTATTCGACTTAGTATGTAACGAAGATGATTTTGTACCTGAAAAAGTATTGAAAATAGTATAAAATGTAGTTTACTACAGTTACTCAATATGTCTTACTTTTATCACAGAAAAACGTGTGTAAGGCCGCTGGCAGAAGCAAGTAGCCAATAAAACAATAAAAATATTACTATTTTTTTCTATTGAATATTCTGATAGGTACCAAAAACAAAATGTCATGTCAAAACCTGAGTACCAAAAATCTGTAAAATAATGCAAAATTTTGAGCATATTATAACAAAATCGATTACATCTTCTTCATAAATACAATCGATTGTCATAAAAAATCGAATCGAAAAAATATTTGGATATGACTTCAAAAGTCAATAACTTTATTTCTTTAGGCTTACAAAAAAGCACTTAGACAAGTCAAATTTTATACATAAATAACAACTTTATAAATAGTAATTATCAAACAAGAAACAAAATGTTATTGATTTTGTTCGCTTAAATTTTTTGTCCACTAGTGGAAGAAGCTATTTGATTGTCAGTCGAACAACCAAAAATAAAATCATTTCATGGTACACGTCTCGTTACTATTATCAGTTATAGAAGTAACATTGACAAAAACTGGTCTAGAAACAGTAGCTAATAATAGTCACGTCGACATAAATGATTAACATTTATTATTTGATTAGATAAGTCTTATGTGAGGTGGACGAATCAACCAGTTCTGGACGTGGATACATTATAATTAAAACAGTTTGTATACTACATTTAAATGTAAATGATAGGAGGATTTAGGATTTTGGGACACTGATTTGATCTTCCATAAGTTTCTTTGATGAAATCCTGAATCTATATGTATCATGTATGTACGGATTTTCAAAAAATTCTCTGAGCGTCTGATCGAAGCGACGCGTGAACCGAGAGCTGGTGAGTATCTGGCGTCTCGCATCAGCATTGCAATGCAGCTAGCGTCTTGGGCGCGCTTCCGACTGGGTATTGATATGGATCAGTTGAGCTACTTGTAGATTGTTTGCAACAGTCTGCATTTGTTTCAATTGTAAATACTAGTTTTAATTTAATTTTATTATGTACCGTATGTACGGTATATAAATAGACGAATTGTGCGTTTAAGCGCTCCGCGCGAGCATATCATTCACCCTTATCTAAAAGTAAGACCAAGGAAGTTCTTTTATCACTCGGACGTATTCAAAGGGTTAATATTTTTCCTTTCAAAGTTTCATCATTAGTTATTCCCAAACTAAGAGAAAGCAAAGTTGGCATCACGTTTGAATTGAAATAAACAAAAGGTTTTTGTTTCTGATCATTTATCTTCCTTCCATTCTTGACTTGTTGGTATAATGATCTCCCTGAGGGAGTGTTTATTATGGACTTATATGGAGAAATACCTACTACCTACCACCAAAGCCTGTTCAGACCTACACGGCATTTACTACTCAAAACCCATACTCGTAATAACGACAATACTCTCTCACGTGTAGGTGACATATGAATAAGAATTGCACAAAAACGAGTGAGGCACTTAGATTTTCGTTTTCCGAGTTGGCCCAGAGCGGCAGCGGTAAACACTATTTTCGGGCGCTGCACTGTGGTTCCATGCGAAAACCGCCACCGCTCTGAGGGGCCTACTCGAAATGAACACAAAAATGGAGTGCCTGATTCGTTTTCTCTCCACCGGGTATTTTAATGTAGGTTCAATGGGATTAACGCATACCCACCGAGGTCTGTAACATAGTGTCGGAGCGCCCTGTGCGATCGCCATAGTCCGGAAACGCTGGCAACGCTCAACAGCATGTTACTATGCAGCATGGTATTATACAGTCCACTAAAAAAAATCCGTGGCGGCTTTCGCTGAGTAGTGAATACAGCGCGAAGTGGTCAGAACCACAGAATAAATATACTATGTGTGAACAGGCCGCGTTTAGAACAGGACAGACCCGTACCGATAGAGCTCCTCGTAAACAGCAGGTAGCATGATCTTTATAGGGATCATTAACAAACATAAGGATCATAAAAACTCATCTGATTCCGCACGTGCGATCTCCTTATACGACAAAACGTGGCCCGAGTGGTAATGATTAAACTTGAAGGTTGTTTATCAGCTTCAAAGAATTGAGTTTTATGATTAAAAACGTATTCTTATATTATTATATAGTGTACCTTTAATCCAATAAAACGTAAGCTTATAAAACGGATAATTCTTTTTGTAATAGATTTTATCCTCATCTATTTCTGTGAGTTTCTCGGGGTCGAATTCTGCTAATTAATCGCTTTACTATGAAAATAGTATCTTCTACGAAATTGTCATAGTGCGTTCGTTGCTATTAGCACGGAGAGAGGTTGAAGGTTCATCATCATCAGCCTATATTAGTCCACTGCTGGACATAGGCCTCCCCTAATGAGTGCCATAACGCCCTGTCTTCAGCTTACCGCATCCAGCATCTGCCAGCAGTCTTTCGCAAATCGTCATCCCACCTGGTCGGAGGCCTGGTTGAAGGTCATTATATCGTCGCTAATTTCCGATACTAGCGTAGAAACTAGAATTATGTATTGATAAGAGAACTCTAGTATCTACATAAACTTGGAACTAAATTAGGATTTAAGATACTAAAAACGTTATAATGTAACAACTTTTTAAATAAATAAATATAATATTATTGTATCAAAGACTGGTTTCAATCTTTGACACTTTTGATACGCGGCTCTCCGTCTATAGTTTCTTTTAACAACATGTAAATGCCAAAATGTGTCATACTGAGACTATACCATTGTTATGGTGAACCGATTAACATAGTGGAATAAGGGTCATCTATTTCCTATGGCACAAAAGTCGCAATTGTTATTTCTCTATATCCTCCTTCCGTAATTGGATTTTTTATGTGTTGCTATAAACATTAAACACTCCATTTATAGAATTTTAATGAATATCATATTTGTACTGGTAATAAATCAGTCTATTCAATTCGGTTCTTCTGAAGTCATAAAATTTAATAACACCATTATTTTAACAGCCTATTAATGAATTCATAAATTAAGAATTAATTCATAAATCAATTGAGACCAATGGGTTAACAAGATAAAGTTAAAAACTACAACCCGACTATGTGAAAGTTATAAAAGTTTGAAACATTTACATTGACAAAATAGAATGACGTATCGGTCATATTTGATAGGCATAGAGTTGAAAATGAAAATAGGTCGTAGGTATTGTAATTTTTCTCTATGGGGCCTGCAGCCTGCGGCTACCTAAACTTTAATACGCGTTTTGAAGGCTTATTCGGGGTCCGAGCCCTAAATCCTATAGCCTATAACCATCGGGGTATTGAGACGAATCAATCGATACATAATTTGTTGAAATCGAACCAGTAGTTTCAGCGCTACGTGGGAACAAAGAAATCGGCCACATACATACAAACATACAAATATACAAACATACAAACATAGGGTGCTAACCTCATAACCCTCCCCTGTTGGTAGTCGGGTAAAAAAGAGGTACTCTTAGTCAAGAACTTAAAAAACCTTCAGAAGGTTTGATTTTAAATTACTGTGAAAACAAAAATGTAATCTAAGACATAACTTACTGTCAAAACGAATGATATTTTTTTATGATTTACTTAAAATCAAGGCACCCGAAGCTGTAAACTATTAACCTTATCCTAATCACGAGGTTACGCTGGTCAATCAATCAAGATAAGGGTACAGGTGTAGCAATCTATGTACTCTTTGGACCTAGGAACTAAACACGAGCAAAGTTCAAAGTCAATGGCATGTCTACCGTTATAATACTTACCGGCAACGGTTAGGAATAGTTATACCACATCACAGGTAGTTAATAAATTGGTAATCGAAAAGTATGCCCATCGTCCTAGATGATCATTTCTCGAGGACCTTTACTGAATAAACTAGATCGTAGCTTTATGTTAATAAGACCATAAAACACGTGCACTAAAAATGCGGTACAGGACCCGAAAACAAAATACCATAGGACATATTTTTACTAAACTATCTACACAAAGTTTCCACTGTACATAATAATCGACTGCTTAGTATTCTATTATACTATTTTCTATTTATGTTAATTTCTGTCGGTGGATATTAATAGATTCGATAATTTAAATACGCGTTCATTCTTACAAATCGTATAATGAACATTTAGCTATGAGCTATCACTTTGTGTTAACTGACCTTGAAATATTATTGGTACTCGAAAATACTAAACTTCTTTTAATAATATTTACTGTCTTCATACATTGAAATAAGCTAAGTTACCAAGCAAGTGTAAAACATGAGGTTAAATTTTAAAAAAAAGTTTGCGAAAGAATAAATACCGAAATAGATCTAACATAACGATCATATCATTCGACACTCAATGAATCTTTATTCGATAATATTTTGATCAATCCCTTTGGCAGATAACGTGAGACGAATGAAACAACCCAATAAAATGACATAAATAAAAAATAAGATGGTGGATATCGTTCATACGATACTCCCGTCAGATACGGCATTCAGACATAAAGAAGGACCCTATACAAACAGAGCAAATCTAAGAAAAAGACGGAGCAGAGAAGATGACACACCCTGTATATTTATGGACGATGCTCAAACATTCGAGATTAAAAAGATAAAGCAAAAAACCGCGCCAATGCTACTCTCATTCCTTATTTTCTATGTATGTGTTATAAATGTGATAATTAAGTGTGATTCTAGTGTAAATGCGGTAGATAATAGTGACTTTAGACATGTTGGACTTAGTAAATCCTGGCACGGTCATAGACATGATGACAGATTACATGGAAAGAATCTCAGGAAACGGAGGACGTCTGCTAAGAGGCAGGCGGACAATGAAGAAAAAACCCCAGAAGCCCAAGAAATGAAAAAATACCAAGAGAACTATAGAAATATATTCAAGTCAAATGTAACGGGAAACCCTGAATATTTCGAAACTGGCGTTTACGATAATAGTAAAGCCGTCGGCTATCCTCACGACCTCGCTTCAAACCCTTACTACATAAAGAATATTAACTTCAACATGAAGATGGAAAAGCACCAGTTTAGTGAGAAAGTGGTGAAACTTGGGGTTCTATTACCAGCAGATCCAACTCACATCTTCTCGCTGTCGAAAGTGCTACCAATTCTTGAGATGGCTGTTCCAGCAATCACTAGCCCCGAAGGTCCGTTACCTGGGTGGACGATCCTTGTAGACTACCGAGACACAGGGTGCTCCTCTGTGGATGGACCTCTTGCAGCATTCGAGTTTTACGTCAATGGTTCGGCTGGTAAGTTTATGTTTACATTAGCAAAGCCTCTTGCTATAGACAAAGTTTTTATTGAATTCAAATTTGAGGGCCATTTTTTATTTATTGTGTAGAAGTCATAGCAAGCTTTTCAATATTCCTAAACTATATAAAACGTATGAAAAATTTGATTTATTATATTTAACCTAAATTGGCCATTCAAATCGTGCTTTCGTCACCATAGATTCAGTAGTCTAATCTTTCAGATGCCTTCATCGGACCGGGATGCGAATATGTGATAGCACCAGTGGCCAGATTTGCCAGTGTCTGGAACATACCAGTGATAACAGCAGGCGCTCAAGCTGAAGCGTTTGGTTATAAATCACCGATATTTGAAACTCTCATAAGAATGATGGGAAGCTACACGCAAGCAGCGGTTGCAATCAAGAACATTTTTGAGGTAATTTTATCATGTTTATGTTGTATCTGAATGTTGTTCTTTGGACTGTGGTGTTTGATATGTTACTTCAGTGCTATTCTTAAATCTGTCACTTACTTTTTTTTTTTTGGTTTGTGAATGTGATTTTGCATCATATTCTATTGTTTTACTCAAATTTAGGATCATTGGTTTTACTGAACAACTAAAATGCGTTCAGAAAGTCGAGATATAAAAAAGACCTCAGTTATATTATGTGATTTTTTTTTGTTAAAAACGAGCAACATTAAGACGCACAATTTTATTTCTAAAGATGAAAAGCGCACGCAATAAGCGAGTACTTTTATACTTTTAGAGTGCTAGCAAAAAACCGGATCCTTTATTATTTTTAAATCAAATAAAACACGCAAAACTTTGAAGCACTCTCGTGAACTAGCGGACTATCGAATTAAAAATTTCCTGGCTGTGCATAAATTTAAATGAAATTTCAGGTCGTGATCATCGTCCAGAAAAAAATCAGAGATATATGAAAAGTTTTTTGTACCTTTGACAGACACGACCAAGTGTTAGTTGCATGTGAAAACAAATGAATGAATTGATTGGAATGCAAAGTAAAAGCAATTAGGTTTTATAAAATGTACAAATACTAATAATTCATTTTTTATTTTCTTATTATTTCACAGTCATAAAGTAAAAAAAAAATGACAAAGTGCATACAAAAGTATGCACTATATATTCGCTACTTATAATTTTAGGCGTCAACTCTATTTATATCTTGTGCTTCGCTTTTCTCGTTATTATTTTTGTGTTTACCTCGTATATTTTATGTTTTGTTTTATGGTTTAAGTTCTTCTTTCAATTTATTTATAAGTTTGTTTGTTCAATAAAGTTGCTTTACGTTAATTTTGTTTTTGTATCGCTCTTATTTTTCTTCTGTTGTTTGCTTTAGTTTTAGAACGGATCTACCTAGGTCATGAACACTTCACATGTTACGCCTCACACTTCGATCAAAAATTTCCGGCTTTGCGGGAGGCCGCGAACTACTTATTTTTGATCGAAGGCCTCACAAAAACAAAAATATGACACTAAAAAGAAACATAATTTTGAAAAATGTATATTCCAAAATTAAATTTTTAGTGAGATTAAATTAATGTGCTCGGCGGTTTGCTATGAAAATAGATTTGTTGTGTATATCGTTCTAACTAGCAAATAATAGTAAATTATTCACCGAGATGAGAAAGTGTCCGATTTCTACCGAGAGGTCATTTGAGCCTTACAAGACACGAGGTAGGAATCGCACTTACATCCGAATGATACATAGTACTTTATACTACACCAACGAGATAAATCATCGTTTTAGAATCTTCAAAATCAATCGAGTAAAATCAAATCGTAAACTCAAATGTGGCATTAAATACGCACACTTGCAAATTTACGTTTTTTTTTATTATTGTTCCGAATACGGAACTTTTAAAATTATTTTTCGAATTCCGATTCATATGGTTGGTTCTGAGCAAAAAGTTTTTGTTGCTTGACTCATTATGAAAATAACCATAGCTACCCCGTCTGATATATTTTCAGGAAATTAAAAAAATAACACGTCAGGAATGGATTTCCATGTACTTTTCTTTTCCGCGAAACGCATGAGAACAGAAATTCCATTGAGTTTTCCGTCCCGCATTTTAGTACGCCTGCAATGACGTACTTTCTACATCAGGTTTGGAAAAAGAATAAGCAACTTTCTGAGCAGGTGTGGTATAATATAATTCAAATATACCAGTGGACCGACGTAGGTACCCATATTTAGCATAAAATAAGCCTCCAAATACACACCCTTATAGTACTTTTAAAAGGCTTTCAATAACAGCGTCAAACTATATTGAATAAAATAGAAACAAAAGGCCTTCGACGTTTTAAAATTGAACGGTACGCCGTTTTGAATTCAATTTCTAGATACCAACATGTCAGCGTACCATGTTGCGGCGTTTACATTAAGCGCGCGAGCTTTAAAAAGTATTTTCCTAGAGTATGAAAGAAGAACCTATGAAATATGAAAGAAACAAAAACGCGTACAATAATATAAATAGAACTTAAAATAATTACTCCTTGCATTTATTTTACCTACTGACTTTGTTACTCTGTAGCCTGTAACAGTAGAGTAGACCGTGGTGAGAAAAACTTATAGAAAAACAACAGTTCAGGAAACTAAAAGTTTCTCTTTTGTTCCAGGAATTCAACTGGCGAAGATACGGGATGCTGTATCATAACAACAACCTATCAACAGGAAAGGGCAATAGTCCGTGCTTTATGACTTTGAGCGCTATCTTCACGGTATTACAGAAGAAAACAATAAAAGGATCCAACATTGTATCGGTACCGTTTGATGAAACCAACACGACATCGACGAAATTCAAGGACATGCTTCAAAAACTGTCTTTGAATACTCGAAGTAAGTAATGGGAGTTGAAATAAATAAAAATTAATGGTGAAATGCATCAGCATGTTCAAAAATGGCTATTTTACTAACCGCTTTATTTAACTACTTAACTTTAGGATGTAAGTACATTTATTATTATTATTAGCCTTATCTGTAGGCAGGGACGCCAGGGAAAGGCCTCTCTCTTATATTATTAAGGTCACCTGAGTTTCTTTAAAACATTATTATATGTTGCCAATCTCGTCGGACTTCGCAGAGATCAAACACTTGCTAATGATCGCGTTTGCGGGTCCTTTTTTTTAGACGTATTACTGTTTTGTCGTCTTATTTTTTTCACAATACCTTGGCTATGTGGTTTTTTTTTATTAAATGTAGATTAATGTACTTCTATTCAAAATTTTTGAAGTCAAATTGCAAGACCTAAAAGAAGGAAGATCAAAAGCTTTGTATCCGTGATAAAAAGCAGTGCATCGTAGGCATTTTCCCTAAGTACGTGACTTGAGTGGAAGATGCCTTTTTAGATTATGATAGCTGTCCCTATAGTTCCAGCAAGATGTTTCTGTGAAATGGCTGAAATGGATTCATGCATTGAAGAGATTTGATGGGCTGCGAACTTGCCGCAAGTGCATAGAGTGCTATAGCGAGCATCAAGTACTGCGCAAAATCGCAATGAATAGGGTAGTAGTAGTTATAACTGGAGCAATTAGAGCAAATCTGTTAGCTTTCCTGTTAGCTTTTGACTTATTCCGTTCCCAAATTGAGAAAAAAGTAAGTGTCAACCATACCACACCAAATTGTACCACAACAAACCAATTTCTCGCAAAAATAGCTCTTGTCAATCACGAAATAAGGTCGGTTAACCTTTCCTGGCGACCTTTATCATGCGTCAAAAGAAAGTGATATGTTATTCCCATGGTTGTTCATATCAGTTGCCCAGTAAATATAATGAAGGCTATGACTGCCTTCGGAAAAAAAAACATTTTTCACTTCTTTTGCTCAAAAAGTGTGTTAATATAGCGTAGCTTAGCGGACGTAAAATTCGTTTAGGTTTATTTTTCGTTTCGGTTTTGGGTTACAAAGTAATTTTTTTTAAATTTTGGTTTGAGAGTATCAGCAACACATTCGTCCTCTTGCATAAAGACTCGACTTTTTGGTGTTCCATTTACAAAGAACATACATTTCATTTGAATATATTTTTGAAAATGGAACTTAAAGCGCCTTCTTTGTCATCGTAGGATGTTTTGTATGGTGATTCTTCCGCCATGGTAGATTGAGTAGGTAGGTAGTACTTTACGTTGCGCGAAACGAAGACCCAAAAAAGTCAGCAATCAGCACGAAATCTCTGGAATGTTTTTTTACTACAAATTTAACTGAAGATGAACTTGGCTGATTTAATTGAAAATGATCATCAAACGAAAATTATTTAATAATATGCAAATGGGACAGAAATATTGAATAAGATTCATACTGTTGAGGGCGTAATCACGTGAAATTTGGTATTTAAAGACTAGAGAAAATTCGTGAAATAGAAAACTGAAATTGGCGTGCAATATTCACTGGTAAGTTGGGTAAGTTAGGTAAGGGTAGGTAAGTTTTGATTGTTCTATTTTTTTACACTCGAAGTGAAAAGTATCGTTTTTCACGCGGGACAAAACCACCCAATATAACTCGGTCTTGACATCCTCCCTTGCTACACTCAGGAGTATAAACAACCTTGGTTTTGTCCCTTGCGTAAAAATATACTATTAAGTATAACAGATTTTGGTAATTAATGGCATTCGATCTATGCATCGTTTATTAATTTAGTTTGGTTACGTGTTACGTTCAACTTGATTTGATTGGAATGGCTTGGAAATATTTGAATTCTTATCCTCTATCATCGACAACGAGAAAGCAAAATGCATTTCAAATAGTCCATCAGAATATACAAGGCTTACCCAGCAAAACCCTAGAGTTAGAACAATTTTTAAATTATTTAAATGTGGATGTTATGTGCAAAAAAATATTAAACAATAAGTGGCTAAAAAATAAAAACGAATATATTATTGTCTTGATAAAAAATGACTTGCAAAAATATTTGTCGCGATAATCGATAAACTTTTTGTCTTACGACTTTTTTGTATTGACCGCTTGACTAGTTATTAATATAGCATGAATTTGAAGATAGGAACTTAATCAAACTTTTTTGAATATATAAATCATGAATCATAAAAACTTTCAATAGGTATGTCATAAATATTTTATCTCGACGTGATAAATTTTTAAAGGTGGCAAGTATTTCTAACACATCTTTTGAGTTCAATCAAATAGACGGAGTCTGATCTGATGTTCTTCTAGCTTCAATCTTCGGCTAGAGTGGCAATTCTCAACGGAGACTAGCCAGGTGTGCATGACATATTAGTGCCCAATTGTGTGTGCAAAGACAGGTCTACTCTCTTTTCTTTCACTCTTATAATCCGGCACGGACGGCAAACCACGAGGAGAGGTCAGGCGCAGGACCAACATCTTTACGTGCTTTCCGAGGCACAGGGGCGTAACACCGCCAACTTCCTGACTCGGGCTGAATATGCAATTAACCGAGTAGGTATGTAATTTAGATAATAATAAAATATTCAATAGATTTTATTATCCAACGACATCTTTTAAGCTTACTCCTAAGTGCGTTTTACCACGAAGCACGACAAGACACGACAAAATGCGGTGACGACTCCGAACGTCATACATTTCTATGAACCGTTTACTCAGGCAACGACAGCGCACAGCACGACACACATTTTTCAAATGACGATTCGCTATGTCGTTAGATGCTGCTATTTTGTTACGTTTTTTCTGCGGTGACGCTAATGAGACTGAGAACCTGTATGAACCTATACACGGCGGCGCAACGCGACGACGACGGACCACACGACACGACAGTTCAGTTAGTTTGTTTTGATTGAAAAGTCATGTGTTTATTTCGACTGCTGTGTTGCTACTGAAATCGTCGCTCGTGAGAAAACGTCCAAACGACAGGTCGTGTGTTTCCTTAATCCTGTGGTGCAGTGGCTCATGGGAAAACACCGTGAGGCTTAGCGATTCATATTGTGTACTAGCTGTGACCGCGACTTCGTCCGCGTGGAATATTGACTTTGGACAGCATGTTTTGGATATATTTTACATTATCTATGTATATTATATAAATAAAATAAAAATAATTTATTTCAGACCCAGTTGATCCATCGATATACCTACATACATACATGTATTCAAAATAAAATAAAATAAATAAATAAATGAAAATATACTTCTCAGCCTTTGGCTAAGGCTAGATGGCGCTAACTAAATATTGTAAACCAAATAAATCGCTAAGAATTAAACTGTTCACATAATTGTCATCGAATTTCACACGTGTTCAACGTGATTCTTTAAATTGACATAACTTTTTTATATATGAACCGATTGTCATGAAACAAACACTAAATGTTAAAGTAATGGTGAAGTTTACTACAATAATATGAGTGAAAATTACATCTAAATCGGATAAGCTTTTTCTGAGATTCGCGTGCACAAATGAACAAACAAACAGACAAAAATTCTAACAATCATTGTTTCGGGTGCTATTTGCGTTGATAATGGTCCCAACAATATTTTTCTCATATATTTTCCATTTACAGACAGCGATCCGTTACATTTTTATTATAATTATAGATGCCCTTCATCCCTTCAAGTCGCCATTTTGATTTTGGCCTGTGACGTTTATGCTGATTCTCTTGTAGCTCTCGGAGGCTTCCACAACGAAACCGTGTATAAGAGGCTTAAAATATTATCCTTTGAGATTATCGCACGATAAATGACACAATCTGTTTTGTGCCTTTCTCGATTTGCAAGCTATTCCCGCCCGAATTTATTTCCCTTAGAGGGTTGTTCCCATTTTCGTTAAGTGTTTTTTCGAGATTGATTTTTTTCATTGTGAATTTCTTACGGGAATTTATTATACGCGGTTAAACCTTACTAGTTTTAGGGATTTTTTTAATGATTCACTACATCGTGCGTATAAGACCTACAGATAGAAATTCCTTCACTAGAGAGCCGCTAAACTAAGGTTAACGGCGGTTTAGAATAGTATTTAAAGGCAAAAACTAAGCTGTCATGTTTAACTAAACAGAAAAAATGAAAGAATAAATAAATAAATTCCGAATAAACAGGACACAACACACATATCGATTACGATTTTTTTCTGTTATAATTAATAATCGATAATAAATTGCAATCGATATGTCCAACCATCGTTCATCTATATGTCATAATATTTTAGAAATAGCGTTTCGCGTGTTTTTGCCGATTTCTCGAAAACAACTTTTCGGGCTTAACGGCCTTCTTGTGAATAGACGGTGAAATTGTTGATGAGAAAACATAGAGAAAAAATTAATAATAAGTATAACTTTACTAGTTTCATAAATTAGAAAGTACCTCTGTCCATCTGTCTGTCTGTTACCTCTTCACGTCTAAACGGCTCAACGTATCTTGATGAAATTTGGCATGGAGATAGATGGTACCTCTGGGACGGACCTAGGCTACATTTTATCCCGGAAAAACGCGGGCGAAACCGCGGGCAGAAGCTAGTCATATTTTGAAGCGATTATTTTGTTCTTGTTTGATAATTGTGGATCGCTTTTTTTACAAAATCGGCCAAATTTTTGCCAGATAAAAGAAATAAAAATAGGCGAAAATTACCAAGTAAGTACATATATCGTCTACGTACATAATACGTAAATAAAACTTTTAAAACTATCATAGTAAAGTCACACTTAAGTGATGCACGAATGAAATTGCCGAAATATTGGAAACCTCAAAACTTAAATCGTGGTAAATATCCCGAATTATTAATCTTTAACTTTAGCCAACGTGGTCCAACGTTATTGAATATTTTTTTAGGTTAGAACTTTGACCTTCCTTGCTTACAAAAGTACACACCAACTCGTGCATTTTTTGGATTCATTATCAAAAAATAATCGGTTTCTTCCTTATTCATAAACATGAGCTAACCCATTTCGCCAAGGGTTGCGTTCGAAATTTAAAATTCAAATATGGATCACATCAGATGGCTTTGAGGAAGGTTTTAGGTGAGGTTGCGAATCCAATATGACGTAGTTTGGTATTGCCATACTGAATGTAAAAAAGTTTTATTAAGCAAATAAGTGGAAAATCGTAACCTATTTAAAATGAATACTGACTAATACACAATAACGCGTTACTGTCTACCGCCTACTCAACGCAGTCGAAAATATTTTTTTTTTGAATCTTTTTTTCAAATTCATTTGAACAGAACTATTCTCAGGCTTCCCATTTTCTCATTTCCCCTCTCAATCTTGTCGCAATATTTACTAGTCTAGCTAGATTTCCCTGGCGCATAGCGGCGCCAATTATCATATGAAGCCAATCGGCACTATTTGCATTTCAACAAGACTGCATTTTTCTATGAATACCTACGTCGCAGTCACCTAGTGTTTTCGATTTTTATTGGCGCTGCTATCGGCTACCTCGTTAATCAGGTCGATAAGGTTGAAAATGCACCATGAAAATGCGCGGTGCGTCTGTAACTTTTCAAATAAACTAATGATTTAAATTAACTTAAGAAATTAAATTAACTTGAAAAAGTAGATCAACATGTTGCCTTTATCGTTAACAATAAATCCTAAGTTGATATTCATAGTATTTAGCCAAATATTTTGTTTTGAAATTCTAAAATATATCATTTTGAAAAATTATTTTTATCGAGACAAGTTTCTGCTATTATGTTTTCAGCTTAGCTAGAATCTAGGAAGGAACCTGAAATAATATACATATATAAAAATTTACGACGTGGCTCGTTCTGAAGTATAATTTTTTCTACTTGCTAAAGAGTAATCGTGGATATACAGCGCCTTAACCTCCAACCAAAAGAGGGAGACACTTTTTTTTATTTTTGGAGGTTGAAAATGAAAACCGTGGGAGCTCCAATGCCACGGGCAAACAGGGAGCTAGTCGTGGATCGCTGACTATTTTTGCGTTAACGAAACGAAACAGTTTTCTATACCAATACAATATAACCAGTTGACGTTGTTATCTGGTTCGTAGAAACGTAAACTGTAGAAGAGGAATTAGGAAGTTATTTGAAAACAAAACCGCAATATATAAAAATGTTCTTTAAACTTGCATATTCTCAAGATTTTAACTTCTGTAAAAATTTAGAGGTACCTACTCGTAACTGAGTGATTTTTTCCTATCGATTTTTTTTTATGGAATCGTGTTTTCGAAACATATAAATAAACGATAGAGTAAGTTCTGCACTTTACCATATATACATATACGAGTACATCTCAAAGTTAAATATTCAGTAGTCTGGAAGATACGGACATCCGGCGGAGTTGGTTTGAGTTAGTATAGGTGCTTAAACAGCTGCAAAACAGTGTTATTTCTCACTTTGATTTGTGTCAATAGAAGACGATAGAGTGAGTTAGCAATTAGCTTAAGTTTTCAGACTATTTATGAACGCATATTAGGCTAAAGTTCAGGAGACTGTGGCAACACCGACAGATATGTGCCAATTAGTTTTAGATGCTGCAAAATTTATGATCTGGCACGTCTGGTTCGCCGGGTTTTATGATTGTTCGATAATGGCTGGTAGCCTTGTGCTGCATTTGTCTTTCTGTCCGTATCCAACTGAAGGTAAAGAGTTAATATTACAGATTTTTCTAAATGGGATGAGTAGTGGGTACCAGATATTATTATCTACCTCCTAGAGGTGGTGGATTTTTGTAAGATCGTCTTCGCCTATTATATTTTTGTCGTACGTTGGGAATGATTTATATTAAACCGGGCCGAGGCCGGCACATAATTATTAGTACTATTGTAAATATCGATTTTGTATCTTGATATTTTTTTGGGGCACAGAACTACTTGGAATAAGCGGGGCAATCGACATTACTTCTGTTGAGCTCTTCGATTAATCGATTTATGTAGAGGTAAAACAGCAAGCGCTTAAGCGCTATCATAAAAATCTTATTTGTCGGTATAAAATGTATACAGATGAGAAAAATGTTCTATTATTTTTGATGATAATCGTTTACGAGGTTTTGTTATTTTACTCGGCTTTCCCCCATTTTCCTTTCTAATGGTTTTATAACGTCTTTAAGGCATCATACTGTCAGTAGCAGATCCGAGTGATTTCGGTATAAGGTTCTGGATTAAAGTTGTGTATTGCGTATTTTATTACTAAGCTGTAGGATAAAGCTTGTGTAATGTCCTTTTGATGTGTCCTACTCACAGGTCCTACTTATGTTAATAGGGACGTCATTTTTTGAGGGTAAGATCTTGTATCTTGATTGCTTTTGAAGCGTTTAAAAATTGTGTTCGTGTCTGTAAATTGAGCGGTTCAACATAGGTTATATTCTTGCTGATTGTTTTTTTAACCAAATAATAATGCTGGACAATTCACACAGCATTATCTAGCCCCAATCTAAGCAGAGTTTGTGTTATGCATTAGATAACTAATATACGTAATACAATACATTACTTAAATATATATTTTTATTATAAAAGTCCATAAAGCACCAGAGCACCCGAAACAAATACCTGCAGATCGCAATTTTAGTAGAAGAACTGTAATTGTTTATTTTATTTTTACAGGAGACCTAGTCTAGCTTTAATTTTTAGGGTTCCGTACCCAAAGGGTGAACACGTGACCCTATTACTAAGCCTCCACTGTCAGTGTTTTCGTCAGCGGGCTTTATCTCATGAACCTTAAAAGGTAGACCGTTGAAATTTTCCCAGAATATGTACCTATGTCTCTTGCCACTATAACAATAAACAATTAAAATAATTAGTATTATAAGGTTTTTATTTATTATAGTACTCTGGGTAATTTCTAAGAAATTAATAAATCCCAAAAATTTACGATCTCGACGGGATTCGAACCCGCACCTTCCCCTTCAAGCAACGGCAAAACCTCTCGTCAAAGAACTAAATGTAAATTTGGTCTTTGAGCAGAATTGGATAACTTCATTGTTTCCTCTGTAGGTGGCGCTGACGGCGTAAGTGCCGAAAGAACTCCCAAAGATTTTCGGGTCGACTAGATAAGATCACGTAGCTTAGTTGGAAAAAGAGCAACCCTGCGCTGAAGGGGAAGGTGCGGGTTCGAATCCCGTCGAGATCGTAAATTTTTGGGATTTATTAATTTCTTAATTAGTATTAGTTAAAATATTAGTAAACAATTAAAGTAATTAGTTTAATTGAATAATTAGTGGGTCCAATGTCAATACTAAGTTGAATACCGATCACTGAAGTTATGCAACGTGGGACGCGGCCAGTACTTGGATGGGTAACCGCGTTGATGGCTTTTTCTATTTTTATTTTACTGTTTTGAGTTCCTTTTTAGAAATAGTTTTATACGATGGAACGGTACCCTCCGTGTGCTATTTTAGAGCTCAGTAGAGCTATTAAATGGGTTATCACCCATTTATTAAAAATTTATCATGTCCAATATTCAAGAGGTTCTAAATTCGGAAATTCCTTAACTAGACTAGGAATAAAAAAGGATCCTTGACATCACTCGACGACATTCTGAATAGATTAAAATTTTATGCATGCCTACATAATCTGTGGCAGCACCCGCTGGCGCGTTTTTAATTTTGTTTTCTATTTTTAAATTATAGTTCCGAATACGAACGAATCCAATAACATTTGATAGAATTGGAGTAAAAACTTATTGTCGTTTGACCTCTAATGACAGTTAAATGGCAACCGGTGGATATTACACCAAATTAAAAAAAACAACACGTTAGAAATGAATATACAATTTTCTCTCCCACAGTGCGTTAGAAATGGAATTCCACAAAGTTTTCCCTCCCGCGTTTTTATCACGACAATAATGACGTCCTGTCTGCCTCGTCAGAAAAGAATTAAGTCCCTTTCCGAGCAAGTCTAGTACTTATACTTAAACATAATTTTGTTTCAGTTGTGGTGGTCTGTGCGAATCCAAACACCGTCCGGGAGATAATGCTGGCGGCTGACGATCTCAACATGGTGTCTTCTGGAGAATACGTGTTCTTCAACATTGAACTGTTCTCAAAGTAAGTGGCCAACATTGAGTATCTTTGTTCAGGCGTTAAAAAACCGTTGCAACCCAGCCCGAAAAATTATGTTATGACATTGTGGCGCGTGTGGCGCGGTCCTCATAGATACGTCATTGTTGCACGCTGTCTCCAAGGAAATGCAAAATGCGCACGGCGACGTTGTGCGCGTCTTGCATTTCTTTGGAGACAGCGTACAGTGAGGACGTATGAGGACCACGCCGCACCGAAGGATATAGTAGGTAAGATCGTAGCTACACATCTATTTATCGATTCTAGGACAAATAATATCATAAAGAAATGAAATAAGTTCCCAAAAATTTTCGATTTCAGCGGGACTCGAACCCGCGCCCCACCCTCAGTACGGGTGTGCACAAACCAACTAAGCCACGAAACCCTTAGTCGGTTCAACCGAAAATCTTTGGGACCTCTTACGGACTATATATATATATATAGCGCCGGTGGCTCCTTGTTCGGTGGAACTTATTTCATGTCTTAGAGATACCCAAACTGCGGGTAAGCACTATAACAAAAAAAAACCTTAAATAATATCATTGTTTCGAAATGACTTCGAATCCCTTCATTTCACACTGTTTAAGTTTTGCGGGACAGATACTATAATCCCTCGGGAATAAAATTTTATGGACCAGCTAGGAATCATTCTCTATACAAAAGCGAAAGAATTTCCATAACCGCTCCATAACGGACGGAGAAATCGACGAAAAAACATACAGCCGAATAAGTTCCTCCAATTTTCAAAGTCGCTACGGACTCTGCCTATCACCAAGACTACCTGGTGGTTGGCCGGGACGAAACCCTACCACCAGAATAGTGCCGTCAGTCCGTTAAAAATATGATTAAGAACTGTGTTTTCTCCAACAGCCTAACGTCAGCGTACCCTACCACCACAATAGTGCCGTCAGTCCGTTAAAAATATGATTAAGAACTGTGTTTTCTCCAACAGCCTAACGTCAGCGTACCCTACCACCACAATAGTGCCGTCAGTCCGTTAAAAATATGATTAAGAACTGTGTTTTCTCCAACAGCCTAACGTCAGCGTACCCTACCACCACAATAGTGCCGTCAGTCCGTTAAAAATATGATTAAGAACTGTGTTTTCTCCAACAGCCTAACGTCAGCGTACCCTACCACCACAATAGTGCCGTCAGTCCGTTAAAAATATGATTAAGAACTGTGTTTTCTCCAACAGCCTAACGTCAGCGTACCCTACCACCACAATAGTGCCGTCAGTCCGTTAAAAATATGATTAAGAACTGTGTTTTCTCCAACAGCCTAACGTCAGCGTACCCTACCACCACAATAGTGCCGTCAGTCCGTTAAAAATATGATTAAGAACTGTGTTTTCTCCAACAGCCTTGCATCAGCGTCATCCAAAGAGCCATGGAAGGTGGAAGGAGACTCGGAAGAACGCAACGAGAAGGCGCGGAGGGCCTACAGCGCGCTGCTGACCGTCACAAGCCCAGCTCCTGAGAAAATCGAGTACTTGGAGTTCTCGGACAGAGTAAGTTTATTTACTCATGTTACTTATACGGCTAGAAACAGACTCAGTCTACGCCATGCAACGGACGCAACGAAATGTGGGAAATATCGGATAGCGTTGTGTGTGATCTATTTTTATTATGTCTATAGGACTTCAGTCCTATAGACATACATATAATTTGTACGTAAACTGATGTTTACGTACAAATTAAAGTGTCTATGTCCTATATTGCGTCGTATATACAACGTATAGGTAATGCATGCATTAGAGGGATTAGCGACCCAAAAGTGTGAAAGAAGTCGTTTTGGTCTACCCGACCAGTTTCTCGCCAGTTCTCCACTTCAAGCAGTCTTCACCATATCGTTTCAGGTTTCACACATTTTTTTAAATTCTTATTTTCCACCTCGGAGAAGAATTTCAAGGGGGGAAACTGGAATAAGCCAGAAAAGTAACATCCATCGATCCATCGAGTCTGTAATATAAAAGTGATTTTTGCTCTCGGTTGAATAAACACGTCCTAGAATTGATTTGAGAGACACTTTTCACAAACATATATACTATTTTGTATTATAATAAAAATCTCATTTTTGTGTTTGTACACTGAATAATAATCTATGGTAGCAGGTGAATAACCTCCTTCAGTATTGTGCATTAATTTGGAAACACCCTTTAAACTTTGTTCTTTATGTGTGAACACATTTTCTCTCCAGATTGTAAAAAAAATATTTATGTTCACAGGTAAAAGAACTGGCAGCTACAAAGTATAACTACACATTCGGCAAAGAAGAGGTCGTATCTACATTTGTGGCAGCGTTCTACGATGCTGTGCTGCTATACGCACTAGCTCTGAACCGAACCCTGGCGGAGGCTGATGACCCTCGCGGACAGCTGAATGGCGCTGCTATTATCACTAACATGAAGAATAGGAACTTTCAAGGTAAGCTCAATTTTACAATACCATACATAACCAACATTTAAAACAGTCTGCAGTCAGCTCAACTGTGTCATTTGTAAATACTAATTCTAATTTGTTCTATTATTTGATTGTAATTTTGTAGTGGTATCAAACAACATCTATACGTATGTAATGTATGCATATCAGTAATCTAGCTAGACCCTACCCATAACAAGAGCACTGCGACCAGCGGCCAGACTTACACTGAAATTTCGCACTGACGCACATGTTCCCCGTGGGTCCGCTGTAAAATCCATTTCGAGCATTTAAAAGCGAAATGGTTGAAAAGTTCAAAAGTAGGTACGCTAGAAAGATTTTAAAACGCTCGGTAGATTCGTAGCAGCTCTACGCTCGTAGCATTGCTACGCCTCTCTCGGGGCCCATTAGACGACTACTCTACATAGCATAGTGTTCTAGAGAAAACTTTATTCTTATAGTCTTTCGAGTTAAAACTAAACGAGGTTTGGGGACTCCTATTTCTATTTATATTAAAACTAGCTTTTGTCCCCCGGTACGCTTGCGCTTTTCTAGGATAAAAAGTAGCCATTGTGCGTCTCCCGGGATACCGTCCACCAACTACAAAATGTATTTTTTTTTTAATTTTAAGCTTTTTGCATTATATTGTAGCCTTCGCACTCTGGGTAATCTCTAAGCCAACGGCGCTAGAGCCGTAAGAGGTCACAAAGATTTTCGACGAAACCGACTAGGATTTCGTGGCTGAGTTGGTTAGACCCGTACTAAGGGAGGGGCGCAGGTTCGAGTGCTGCCGAAATAGAATTTTTTTGGGAACTTATTTAATTTTAAATTTTTATAGTGTGTTGTTTTTTCTTCTACAACGCGGACTATATTTTGTTAGATCTTATCGGAGACGGTTTTGCGTGGAATCGTTACTTAATATTTTCAATCTTATATTTTCGCGTATTAGTCATAAATGTCATAATTTACCAAAAAAAAAAAAAAAAATTTAAAAAAATTTAAAAAAAAAATTTAAGTAAATTTTGCCAAAATACCTTACCTAATTTTGGCATATAAGACGAATACGCGGACACAAATAGCCATATGAAGTACCAGCATAATATAAAACTTTTTCACATGAGGTTCAAAATTTCACATTCACGTGTTCCATTATGAGTTTGAGTACATAATTTTGAATGCTAAACTATTTGGAAACCAAACTTTTCTGATTATATAAAGTTGGGTATGCTACCCATTTCCCGAGCTATGGTTCAGAGTGGAATAAATTCAAGCAGTGGAAACTAATCCACCCGGACTATGGGTCCGAGTGGAAAAAAAGTGGAAACTAATCCATTCATTAAAGTCATTTATTAACGGGATATTTGCCATGATTTGATTTTAGTGTCTTCCAATATTTTGACACAGTTTCATGCACCATAATCACTGAGTAAGTAAAGTCACTGCGAGTTGGTTTTTATTGGTAGACATACAGATCTACCCTCATTCTTAGTCTTTGGATGTGAGACCTGAACAAATGCGCTGATGTTGCTGATGACAGTTGATACTTTTTAGTTGGCCTATACAGCCGTATGACATAACAACATTGCATCCAATGGTGTTTCGAAACAATAAAAAAAACTGATTTTTTAAAATTGAATTTTAAAATTTATTTGCTATTTTATGAATTAAAACGAACCTTTTCCGACTGCTTTTTGCCTAAGTGCTGTCTCAATAATATATTTCCCTACCCTATTACCATTCCACCATAAACACACATATTTGTCCCGAGGGGGAAATCGAACCCGCAACCTCGTGCGTCGCTGACAGATCGTGGACCGCCGTGCCACAGAGGTCGTCAAACAGAATGAACTATTTATTTGACATTCTACACACATCTGACTCTATTTTTCTGTCTTGTAGGAATAACTGGCGAAGTAGTCATCAACGACAATGGAGACCGGGTGGCGTCCTACTCTCTTCTCGATATGAACCCTGTGACCAGCAAGTTTGAGGTGAGTTTCCTTTGACACTATTTTGCTGTTTACTTGTTTGTTTATTTCAGCTTCAGCTCAAACGGCAAAACTGGTTTATTTAGGTTCGTATTTACCAAATCTTTAAGGTGGGTGCGATGCGAACCTCTAAAAAATAAATAAATAAAAATAAAATAAAATAATGCTGGACATTTCACACAGCATTATCTAGCCCCAAGCTAAGCAGAGCTTGTGTTATGAGTACTAAATACATAGATAGATATTTTTTATTATACATAGAAAACGACCAGAAAACCCTGAATAAATGTCTGCAGGTCGTACACACATTTGTCCTGAGGCGGGAATTGAACCCGCAACCTCCTGCGTCGCAGGCAGACCTTCCACTTGTGCAAGTGCGCAAGACATTTTTATAATGTTCATTCTCAATCCATTCTTCAGAATGGCCGCCGTAGCCGAAATTCGGCTAAGACATCAATATCATCACTCGTGCAGGGACTTACGTTGAACTTATTTTACAAAATATGTTTCAATATGTAGTGTAAATATGATTATGGAGATTCCCAGGAGTTGCCGAGAATAGCCCCTGGGTTTTTACTAATAATTCCATTATTCTAAAATACAATCATGTCAACTAAAGTCAATTTTCTTTATTCGGCTCTCTAAGGGCATTTATAATCCGATTGCTTTTCACAAATTGATGGAAAATTTTAGCGCAAATCTTTCAAATTACATTTTTACTTAAATTTACTAAAATCTTTAAAGTTGAAATACTTACTTCTCGAATATAAAAGGTAAGAAAACTCTTTGTACATTTAATAATGTGGGAGGTGCTGGCGAATTACAGAATGTAATTTCTCAGAAAATTTATGGCAGATCGTTGTCTAGGTAAGTTATCGTGCAGCATAAAGTTATGAACCATAAAATTAAACAATTTATTAGATGCTAGCTTCTGTCTTTTTTAGTTAATTAACCAATCCAGATCGAGATCTTTATGTGTGCAAGTTAAGCCGGATCCAATCAGTTATTGTCAATTATTTATATTTCAAGTTGGTATTATCTTTAGCCAAACATATTTACAGAGGATCAAACTTTGGCCTTTATAATATGAGAAGGATAATCCTCATCAGACAAACAAAAAATAGGTATCAACTTATAAACTAAATGTGACACAAACTAGACAGATTTGGTCAGATTTAGTTTATAAGTTGACCCCAGGATCCTAATACGTTTTTCGAGTAAAATATTTTATTCCTTAAAGTTTTCTTTCTGTGCGCATTTTTTTATTATTATTTGAATCGAAGTCTCCCAAACTTTCATTTTTAATCTGTAGTTTCAAGTTCTAAAGGTTCAGTCCAAAAATTTGTTGTCTTTTCTCTACTATATACCTACTAAGAAAAACTTCTGACCAAAAATCACTTACAGGTATACCATGGCAATGTTTCATCGGTATTGTGCTAAGGACTAATTCTGTGGGAAATGGCTCCTACTACGTCAATAAAGCCTTTTTAAAAAATGTGTAAGAGCATCTAACATCTAAGTGCTTTATTCCCTAGTTGACTTTAAGTTTAAGTTTAAGTAAAATTTAGTAATTTAATTACTGTACAAAATATTATGCTTTAATCCTTTATAAATTGGGGAATGTGTGAAACCCTATTATTTATATTAAGGACCAGTGTAAACCACATTTTTGCAAATAAATAAATGGTTATAATCATAACCATTCTTTGTTCTGCATGGCTAAGATGCGCGCCACGAGAAGTGTCGAGAAGTCGTGAAAAATGGCGGCATCTCGACTTCTCGTTGATCCCTAGCATGCACAACCAAATAGTCGTCACGTCTCGTCACGTGAACGATAATAATGAATGTTTATCCTATCTGTGGTAACCTTTTTCGTCAAACTCTAAGATGCGCGCCCAATTTTCTCATCTCATCTCGACTTTTGACAGTTTTACACGAGTTACGAATCGTCTTCTATTACTACGACGAGATCACGACGAGATGGAGTCTTGAAGAAAATATAAATTTAATTCAAAGTGTTTATTAACCTCTGTTAATGAATATTTTGTAAAAATAGCATTACTGAATGCGAAAAAACGAAGAAGAGTCGGAGCTACTTGTGCGATGCTATTGATTTAGGTACTTACCTAAAATAGTCTTGGTTTCTCTAGTAGGTAGAAAACCATCCTGCGTGGATATAAAAACGTGCTTCGTGGCATAGAAAAGTAATAATGGCATAATATAAACCTATGTCTGTGTAGTACTTGATTTGGCAGTTAGTGCTGAATCTAAAGAAACGTAAAATCACAGAATTACGGCCGTGAAAATTAGTAACCTACCTTACTAGGTAGATAGGCAAGTATCAGTGATAGGAACCTATTTATGTATATTCTGCACTAACCTAATATTATATACCTTCTTAACTTACCTATAAACAGGGGCTAATAATTGTAATGCGATTATAAATGTAATTCTGTCTGTTTGATATCATTTCAGGCCTAAAAAGCTAAACTGATATAAATGTGTCTACAAAATAAAGAACGTTTTGAATAATTGTAAATTAGTTTTATTTGCAATAAGAAGTAAAGCCTTAGATTCTGTTGCTTTCTAAAGCTAGTGCTGGCTTGATGATATACTGCGTCTGAAATATAGAGAAAACATATTATAGTCATGACTTAGGTACTTCTTAGATGTAAGGTTTGAAATAGTATTTATATTATTCTTTTACAATTTTATTTGTTACATTTTGTTATGCCAGGTAGGTACACAGGTCCCGGAAACACATCACATTGTACTTACATTATATTCAAGTGCTCGTCTCGTAGCGTATTTGTGAGGTACTAAACCCACAAATAATGCTGTTTACTGTGAAATAAACAACGGGATGAACTAGCGCTTGTGGTGCACACCATGCCCAAACTCACGATATAAGTTCATTGAACACCCGTAACTAGTCGGTTCGTGCATAGTAATTGACACAATAATTTTGGCGCTTATTGTTTTCTTTGGATATCGTAAGTAATAGTAAAAGTTTTCATAACAAGTTGCTAAGGAATTATCGAATAAAAACCAAAAGTAAGTTTGATTATGTGCGCGCAAAACATTGAAATTGCTTCTTCTTCTTTTTTTGTTTCGAGGCTTTTCTACTTTTCCACCATTCTGCCAGTGAAAAGTGCAAATTACCAGTATGGAGACGAAAACTAAGGAGGTTAATTTATGTTTCTTCCATGCAGCTTACTAAAACCAGAGACAATTTGAATGAACTCAACGAGTGTTGCGTGGGCGTGGCTTCATCTGCATGAGAACCTCACTCGACAACGAGTCTTGAGTCTTTCGTGGCGCGCATCTTAGAGCAAACGACTCAACAACTGACGACGACTTTGAATAGTCGTCTCGTGCACGACGACTTTTGTGGCGCGCATCTTAGCCATGCAGAACTAACCTACGCAAAGTTTCACCCGCTCAGCAATTTTGGCATTGACTTTACGCAAACTTCTTCAAATCTTCACAAACTTTCAGCTTTATGATATTAGAAGAAATATGAATGAATTTCTCGTAGGGTGACGGCCGCTTGATTATTCATTTTGGTCACGTCTGTCGTTCTGTATAAGATTTCTAGCTCAGCGTAGGCGTCAACTATGCGTGTAGGTGCAAGCCTTAGCTTTATTGTCGAATGTCGAGTGGTCAAAGGATTCTTGGAAACGCTTCGAGTACACTAGATAAATAATAATGTTAATAAGGTTTTTTTTGTTATAGTGCTTAGCACTTTGAGTATCTCTAAGAAATGAAATATGTTCCCAAAAATTTTCGATTTCGGCGGGACTCGAACAGTACGGGTGTGCTCTAACCAACTAAGCCACGAGACCCTAGTCGGTTCAACCGAAAATCTTTGGGCAGTCGCCAGTGTCATATAATCGTTACATTACATACGACCAATTTATTCTTCTTGTAAAATATCTAACATACTTACATAGAATATATTTTTTATAGAGGCCGTTTTTATCTCTTATTTTATACAATGTAAAATTTGTTTCCTTTTAATTATATAAAAGTACATTACGTCCGAGGTCTGTAATGGGTGGGTTGCTGGCCGCGGTTGAAGATGGCTTAAAGTGAAGCGTAGCGCAGGTCCAGGCCATCACAGCGCGGTTAGCCTTACAGCCCTTGATGGCCAAGCTGAAATGAATGGCTGAGACCGAAGGTCGATGGCTTTATAACGCGGAAAGCAAGGGTTGCAATGATGACCAAGCTTGAAGGCCTAGACCATAGCAAGCTTAGCTTGAGGCCAGTTTATCGTGGCCAGCATCGTCATTGCAGACCGAGGCTTGTTTGGTGCTATATTCAAACAATGCGAGTTATTAAAATTACATTCGCTTGAAGAGTTCATTTTCACAATTTACTCACGAAAATTGATTAGAACGTATCAAGCAAAGAATTTCACCGCGATGCTCTTCTGTCAGTTTTACGCGTTTTCTTTTATTCTAACCAGCCAGTGAAGCTTGTACTGCTCAGCATAAAACCTTTATGCACCTCTAACTAATATCAGAACAAAATAGAATTCGAAATACATTACGGACCGCATAGAGCGGAAAGTAATAACATTACTATCCGCCTGTTCGGGTAGGCCTAAAAGGTCGACTTTGCTCAAAGGTTGTCAAAATAATCAGCAGATTACATGCTTTGTTTGAGTAAAGTAAGTTAAACAATTGTTTTATTTAACAATAACGAGCCTATTTACGAGAGGCTCATGTCCAAAATTAACCTCTAGCGGTCTTACCTTGACTAACGTTATAAAGCTGCGGTGTCAGTGGTTTTCCTGCTTTGTGAACAAAGAGAATAAATAAAGGAGGTTTTGTTACAAAGGATGTACGAGGGTGAGTGAGTAGGTTGTACACGTGGCTATTTTTAGGACTCGAATAGTTAGCGTTTTTTTTTTTGAGATTTTTTGCTTCCTTTTTATTCAATAAAAAGCCAAGGTGTTTCATTTTAACGCTATCCTCACCTAAAGTAAAATTATAGGAGAGCTGATTCCGGAACTATTACTGTCGCGTTTGCTTTAGCTGTCAGTAGGTGAACTTTTGCCAAAAAAAATGAAAAAAGACACTTTTAAATGGACACCTGTTACAATTACAACAGCAAATGATAATGAATAAGCCCACGGAGAGCTTTAATACTAATCTAAATCTTGTCCCGAGGCGGGAATAAGCTTGTTAAAAAAATCACGTGACTTAGTTCCTTAAAACTCCTACTAGACTCCACAGGTGATCGGAATGCAGGCTTTTATTTCGGACAACGAATTAACATTGCCATTCTACGTGGCACTGTTGCCAGCATTCGGGGCACTCTGCCTTCTGGTGACGGATTAGATTTTTAGAAAATAGATTTAAGTTAAAATCTTACTTTTAATTATTTTAGTCCGTTATTGTAATTTTCTTAAAAATTGTTCCATATTAATTTGAATTTAAATTGTTATAGACGATCAAGGGCCTGATCATCTATAACAGTTAAAATTCAAAGTTACTCCTGTCTCCCTTACAAATTACCTGAACATCTGGCACGAAGAATTTAGTTCAAAACAATTGCGATATTTCAAGAGCACCAACTTCGAGCACTTTCCGCGAGGTATCCACCATTTGTTCTCAACTTCCAAACTTACTAAATAGTATGTGCTTTAAATTTTGAACCAAGTTAGTTAAGGGGCTTTTTTCAATCATGCGACTTGCTTCAAAGCTGGAAAGCTGCTTGAAATTTTCAGACAGGGTCATCGACCTCGAATGTAACTAACTAAAATTGAATACATCGCACAGCATCATCAAGTCCCGGAGTAATAATGGGGTTTGGTTACGAGTATAAAACAACATTTCTTAAGCATTTACTGTGTTGGCAGCGCCCCGGTGTGATGTTGCAGGCGTCTATAGGCTGCGGTAACTGCTTTCCATCACGCCATCTTTGTGGTTAAAAAAAACATATTCTTACTTAAGGCCTGCAGCTTCGTGTCGTCCGTAAGCGCCACTGCGATCATGCATTTTGTAGGTATTTAAATATAGTGATTAAGAAAATTATTAATTAAGAAAAACTATCCGAATTTGTTTAGAAACATTAAGGGTCTTTACTTAAGTACAAAAAAAACAGTAATTCAGTCATAATTTTGAAATTCTTTTACAAAGGGGTAACTTCGGGGAAAAAAAACTATCGAGGGTAGTTTGTTAGATCTAGTAACTGAATGAGACTTTAACTAAACTAGATTTTTGTGCAATGTAAGTTATTTTTTAAGATTTTTAAACACTATTTTCTATGTCTTAGATGATTATAAAATCACAAAAGTGCGGCCTCTACTGGAATACCTAGCCATAACTTTAATAAATAAATAGAAAATACCCAGACCCAGAATATATTTTTTTAGATTCGCTAGTTGGAAGACAAGCAAGACACAAAACGTGGTCGCTATACGTAAAACTCCCACTACATTCTCAGAACCTTTGGCAGCAAGAGTTGAACGGTGGTATGAAACGAATGGGAGCGCATTTGAAAACATAAAACTTGGAAGATTTACTGAAGCATAATTCAAATGTTCTAACAGTGTGTTTGCAAACTATGTTTGAGCTCTGTAAGTGCAGATGTGGGACGTAACTGTAGGTGGTAGGTGGAACTTCCAGTTTAGGTCTCGAGTTGAGCAGGAAATTTAATCCTGATAAAGGGTTATTGGTAACTAGCGGTTGGTCCCGTCTTTTTTAGCACCTTTTTGGCAACCGAAATCGTTTATGACCATTCTACCCTAGCTAGATAATGCTGTGTGAATTGTCCAGCGTTATTTATATATATTGATTTATTTAATGTTCTTAGATTTTGCCTTTATGGGATATAATGTATTTTGATACATACCTACTACAAGACCCTATTTATAGAATCGATATGAAAACGCTCCTAAATCTATTGAACTACCTGTCATATTGGCAATCTATTCAATATTTCACTGAACGAAAACAATATCTATAGAACTACTGATCACCACTATAACTAAATACTAACATTAATCTATGGTTTGTTTGCGTGACCGCTGGACCAAAGAAAAACAAGGGATTTATGAGCTTCTTACAATCATTCGAGGCAGGGAACCACCAAAAACCAATTCGGGCCGAGTCGTTAGACAAATATCCAGTGTTATCGTATCGGGTGACTCGTAGAGTAAAAATAATAGAATAGGTCTAAGCCAGGAGAACAAAGATCTTAAAGGTAGGACGCGGTTAATGTATCTTTATTCTTTTTTATTATCTCAGTTATTTTAATGTAAACTTTATGGCCTGTGTACAAAATTCAGCGCTTTGTTCTGATTTGTATTTACCATGGTCTTATTTGCTTCAAAATTTTTAGATACTCGAGATACCGGTCACGCGAACGGTAAATAACCTCAGTTATTTTAATGTAAACTTTATGGCCTGTGTACAAATTTCACCGCTTTATTCTGATTTGTATTCTTCGTGGTTTGTAAGCGTTAGTTTTTCAGCAATTGTTAAACGACAAAAGGAGGCGGTTTGCGATTTTTTATGTTTTTGGTTCGTTCGAAAATCGAATACTTAAGTACGTAGAATAGTAATAAAAAAATCGGAAAATCAGGGTTGATTGCAAAGCAGTGTACCTTGAAAGGTGCACGGCACAGAATGCGCCACGCATGTCAAAAGGAGGTTTCATAAATTGATCTTCTTCTTCCATTAGTGGACAAAAATTCAAGTGCGCAGAACATCAATTAAGACTTCATTCCTTGCTTGATAATAATTTATAGTCCTTGCCTTGTCTATGAGTCTATTTTCGAAGCCGATTTTATTAAACACTACCTATTGGTTTCTGATATCTGTTCATACCTATCCAAACACCCGATTATCCTCCCTCTCGTAATAAAACAGATAAGAGGCAAGTTACTAATCACATTACTGTCGCCAGCGGGAATCCAGTTAGCGTTCGCAAACTAAACAATTACGGAGTTGAACGATAACATGCTCAGACATGTGAATGATGATACTGGAATTGTATTATGAGAGCTTATGATTACGGTGTTATGGTACAGAATGTTCCAATTTTATTATATCCAATACCCCTAGTTCGGGTTTGGGGAATCTAATCAGGACCGAATGGAATCCAAGTGTTTTCCTATCCTACCCTCAGTACGGGTGTACTCTAACCAACTAAGCCACGAAATCTTTGTCGGTTCCAGCGAAAATCTTTGCCACCTCTTACGGACTGTAGCGCCGGTAGCTACAGTCCGTATATTACGCTATTTTTAGGTATTTATTTCTTTTGTACCATGTGGTGGAAACCAAAACCGTTCTTACGCAGTCTCCCCGAATGGTTATCCATTGAATGGGATATTTTACCGTAATCGCAAAATCACGGAACGTTCTGTAAAATGTAAGCATGTAAGAACATGCTTACATTTCTTTCTCCGAATACCCATTGATGATGAAATCCTTTATAATTGGGACACCCTGTATAGTCTCTAAGAATAATTCCCAGAAGGCTGGTAGTTGGATGAGCTCTGTGGTTGGGTAGGGGGTAGGTAAAGGATAGCAATTCGTCAGGTAACTATTCTACGCTTGACCGCACACCTCTTATTGGCATCTATCCTTGCAGAATGTACTCCTATTTGATACATGAGCTAGCAAAACGTACTAAAACTAGGTGAACACTTTCAATGCCCAAGCTCTGTCGTGCGACCAGCAGGGGCGGCAGGCCGTATCTAGAACGCCTGGCCGCATGTCCTCGTAGGCGTAGGACATGAAAATATGAATAAAGTAATTCGAAATTTTATATGTCCCAAACAAATTCGATATCGGCAGGATTCAAGTAACGCGACACCTAGTCAATCGCATTAAATGTAACTTTTGTTTAGTAGTAGGTTTGGATAACAGTTCTGTTTCCCCTGTAGGTGGAGCTAACGACGCTTGAGTCGTAAGTTACGAGGGAAGTAAAGAGTTCCTAGAGATTTTCGACGAAGCTTGTATTCGATCTCGTTTCTTAGTTGGTTAGAGCGCCCATACTGATTATGAGGCGCAGGTTCTAATCCTGCCGAAATCAAAAAAATTTGGGACATTATTAAACTTTCGTAGAAAATTGCCCCAGTGCGAGCTACGTTCTATGTATAAATAGCAAAACCTACAGTAATCCAAGCCTTATAAATACTTACGTGACGTGGCAAAGTTATAAGTTTCAATTGATTTACAATTTCCCTAAAAAACTACACCTAAGTATTGAAGAGGTTTTAATGAAAAAGAAGTAAACAAAAAACTCCATCTCAAGTCTTATCTACAGTTCCATTCCTTCAGTATTTACTGAAGCCTTCATTGGTAAGGAAATAAATAAATAAAACAAAACAAACTTCAACGGAAAATAACGAGGCTCCCTGATCTAGTTAAGATTAGTTTCCTGTCGTAGTTTTTATTGAAAGTATAGCGAAGTCACGTTCAAGGAAGTATAGAAGAGTAAATTGATATCTTTTCCGGTTTTATAGGAGTTTTATGAGTGTTGCAGATAATGGTTTAAGAAGGATATTGAATCAGGTTGCATGATGTAACTGCTGGTCAAATCAGATGTGTTTGTACACAGTTTCAAATTCCTATTTTCGAATCTCTTTGGCTGCATTTAGATAACAAATAACAAATAAAAAACACGTTTGTTGGGTGGGAGCCTCCTTTAATTCCTATTTTAATAGGTTATTTTAGACCATGGAATTTGACTAAGAGAATGCTAATTGAGTTTTTTTTGTCTCAAACAACTTTTGAACCAAATATTGATGTTACAAACCGTCGTAAAATTTACGAATGGTTGTGATGTGTGCGAAGCGATGAATCAATGAACGTTACTCGAAATTGAAATAAGTGAGCTAGGGTTAAAAACCTATAAAACCGTGGTAATTTGGAAACCATTAACAATAACCAAAAAGCTTAAATTAAACGCTGCATCTTGAAAAATTATCCTCTTTAGCCAAGCTCATTTATAAAACGTCCCCGCAGCTGTAACATTAATCTCTGAAGAAGGGATTGCAAGCAACAATGTCTAAATTAATGTTGCTCGGTAGGTTTGGTAATCGGCCTAGTTATTATACAAACGGGCTGATTCTATAATCCGGCGGCAACACATGGTCCCTACTATATTGAAGCTAATGGACAAAATAAATGGTGAAAGTTACTAAAAATCACCTTTACCGAATTATACCTGAGCCATAGACAACAAGACACGTATTATATTTTTTAGAGCTTTATGAGATTTTTTTAAAGCGATATGAGAG
Source organism: Eupithecia exiguata (assembly GCA_947086465.1). Classification (NCBI taxonomy): domain Eukaryota; kingdom Metazoa; phylum Arthropoda; class Insecta; order Lepidoptera; family Geometridae; genus Eupithecia; species Eupithecia exiguata. The sequence continues at coordinate 7,326,275 of OX352246.1, forward strand.
CGACGATAAGTCTTTATTAACAAAGAAAATTACAATCAAATAATAGAATTGAATTTAACTAGTATTTACAATCGGAACAGTCGAGCTAACTGCAGACTGTTGCAAACAATCTACAGGAAGCTCAACTGATCCATATCAATACCAGTCGGAAACGTGCCCAAGACGCTGGTTGCATTGCCCCGCTGTATGGCAATGCTCATGTGCTGCGCCAGACACTCACCAGCTCTCGGGTCACGCGTCGCTTCGACCAGACGTTCAGATATTTTTTTGAAAACCCGGGGAGCCTCATTACCCCACAGACCTAGGGTCTCGACTCCAAGGGGAGGAAATGTGTAGGCTCTATCGAGACCTGCATTATTAGCGCCTGTTGAGATCTTCGGCCAAATCTACCGCCGCACCAGCCCCCACGGAGCGAAATTGAAATTGTTTATATAATAACTCAATTATTCCTTCGAAATAGTTTGTGTTGAAATATGACTTATTTTTGTCTCAAAACTTCTCGGAGTGTTTTCTCAACTCTAGTTATCAAGGAAGAAGTTAGTGCAATAAAAAGTTTGTTCTCGAAACTTTTATGAGTTTTCGATTTCTTTACAGATATATAAATAACCAGTACTTGTAAATAACACTTGAATTTGCTTTTATAAGCGATTAAAAGCTTCTGCTACTTATTGAGATAACTAGATATGTAGGTAGTTATAGGTACCTATACTTTTGTCGGGAAAATATCTAGACGTACTTACCGCCCCCCTAGCACGGGGATTGTTGTCTAGGGTAGAATAGACAATAATGACATTGCATCGCCATACATTGCGTACATTATTGATGTTGAAGGAATGCATTTGAAATAATTTACGCATTCGATGACGAAGTGACGTAATTTTTCTCTATTCTACCCTAGACATCAATTCCCGTGCTAGGGGGCCAGGGTCCTAACTGAACCTAAATGATCATTTCACTCAGAGATGAAATTACGCTAAGCTTTATTGGTTTCTTTGCTCAGGGTTCTTTTCATTACAAGGTAAGGATTGTAATATTGAGGGAGGTTCGACCCTTCTCAGATGTCATAGAGCTTATAGTCAGTTGTCTGATCTTGTTTTACTTCGCTAACCTGGAAGGAAAAAGACATTACAAGTAATGTTTGTTTCTGTTCCATATTATTTGAGACACATTAGAGCGCTCTCACACTACCGCGCGGTACCATAGATGCGGTGCCATGCCGCAAGAGTTTTAGCTGCAACTCGAAAACGGCTAAAAATATTAGCATAGTTTCTTGGAGAAAAATATAGTACTAAAGATACATAATCTCTAATTTAAGGGAAGGACCGTCGTCCCTTTCCACCCTGTACCTAAAGAATCTCAGAAAAGTACAAACTTATTGATGACGACATTTATCCCAAGACGGGAATCGAACCGCAACCTCCTGCGTCGCAGGCAGACCTTCGCCCACCGCGCCACATTGGTCGTCAGATAACAGAATAAACACAGAGCTACAAACATTCTAGAAACCTACAGTGAATACAATAATAATAACAAAATCTACTACTAGGCTACCTGCCTAGATTTTATACACTTTATTAATTTGTATTAAAGTATTTTAATAACTCACTGCAACTTAGTAACACTTTCTTTGCCCATAACGCACACGCAGTAGTTAAAACGCTCGTAACAACATAACAGCCCGCCACTTGCGGATCATACTGCTGAGTCTGGGCAGTATATGCCTTAAATAGAACAACCTCAAAAACAAACTAACAACAAAATTAAACAATCGAGTTTATGAGTGAGATTCAAATTCGCACGATAAAAATCTAGCTAAGCTCAAAAGTTTGATTGGGGTTTAGTCTAAAATTAAAAAACACAGTCCGGTTTCCAATTTATTTCGTTTCGTGTTTGTTGGACACGCGCGGGACTCAAATAAAACATCATTGTCATCATTTTTGATGTTTATTTCTTTTAAACATCTGTATTTTTAACGCACTTATATTATAACTCCCCAGAGCCAAATAGTGTCATTGGGGTTGCGTTAAATCAAACCCTAATGACATAAGTAACTACGCCAAATGGTTCGCACCATTTTTCGTTTTACCATTACAATGTGTAACTAAGCCAAATGGTTCGCACCATTTTTCGTTTTACCATTACAATGTGTAACTAAGCCAAATGGTTCGCACCATTTTTCGTTTTACCATTATAATGTGTAACTAAGCCAAATGGTTCGCACCATTTTTCGTTTTACCATTACAATGTGTAACTAAGCCAAATGGTTCGCACCATTTTTTGTTTTACCATTACAATGAGTAACTAAGCCAAATGGTTTGCACCATTTTTCGTTTTACCATTTTTTTACATTTTTTTTTTAGTTACTCATCGTTCATAGCAGCATTGTAAAATTTTCAAAAAACTAAACAGAACACTTCGCCCCCACGATCCTTTAGTAACTAACACTGTCACGATCTATGGGAAATGATGCCCAATATCCAATAGTTCAAATAGTTCAGAGGACAAAATAATGACCAGAATATTACAATTCTGTATAATATAATAACTATTGTCTAATATCACAATATATAAGTTTAATATCACAATTCACAATACGTTTGATCTCAGTTTCCTGGAATTTCTGTGCCAACACAATGTCATTATTCGCATAATAACTTTTGCCCGCGGTAGCGCTCGTTTTCCCGGTATAAAAAGTTGCATATGATATATGTTATTCCAGGTATGGAATTACATCTTTACAAATCTTTGCATTTTAGCCCATTTCGGCCAGTTGTTTTGGCGTGAAGAGGTAACAAACATCTAAACAGCCTAACTTTCTAAGTTGTAATATTAGTTTGACTAGCTGTTGCTGGCTTTGCACGCGCTTTTCAAGTACCTACCTATATCCGTTTCCAGGATACCATTTACCTCCCTGCCTGATTTCATTAAAGGCGTCCAAACATAGCGCGACAATCGCGAGACACAGCCTTGATGCGCGACTAGTGTAGACATCCTCGAAATATGTGCGCGGCGGCTGTCCAAGCACAGCGCGACAATCGTGAGCGGCACGCCGCGCACGATTGCCGCGCTATGTTTAGACACGCCTTAAGATCCGTTCAGCCGTTTAGGCGTGAGACAACGATGACAAAGATTTGACTGACAGACAAAGATTTGCTTTCGAATTTATAATATTAATATGTATTATGATTCCAATAAAGGTACTAGGAATGATTCTATAGGTAGCTTCGCTTCAGTGATTGCTTGTACGTGATCACTGGCTGGCACAACAATACGGCGAGATTTATCGTACGTAGGTACTACACAAATACACAAATATAGATGCCAATCTATAGTGGGTCTTTCTGAGAATAATAATAAATTACTTATTTTCAGACACGAGATCGAATAGCCGGCACCTTAACGGAATAACAAAAAAAAAATTTTAAATTATATTTCCTTCACTAATTAATCGAAAGGAACTTCGTTCCATCCGGGTGTCCCTTGACACCTCTCAAGTTTTTTTTAAATAAACGTTTTTAATCCGTAATATAGGAAAGGGCTGAAATAACCTTCTCTTTCTGCCACTGGGCCTGTTAGGCCCGACGTCACCAGTTAAAAGTTAACTTTGCACTGGTTCCTTTTTATGCTGTGATTGTAAATTGGATGCAAAGATGAGTTTATGCCAATACTTGGATGCCCATTTTAAAGCTGTGTTGCAGCGGGATGGATTTGTGTCCCAGGTCCATAATACTGAGGCTGATTATCAAGCCTATTCCCAGTAGTCTTACCGAGTAGTCTTTACTGGTAAGTCTACTGGGTACAAAAGTCCCAGTGGTTTTACTAGTAAATCTGTAAGAAAGCAAATTCCCATTAGTTCAACTAGTAAGACTATTCGGTAAAACTACTGGGAATAGCCAGATATTCAGCTAGTAAATTATATTTCTTTTTTCCTTGACAAGAGCGCGTACTAGGCATGTAAACGTAACCACAAATAAATGGAAAGCATTACCTATGACACAATAAAGCCAAACAGAACTGAACCCGTATCTCGAACAAAGAGGGCATGATTTCATTTTGCGAATTCGATAAGGATGTTGAAGAAAGGCAGGATTTTAGGAGCTTTTTTATGGTCTTATCTTTGTTTGATGTGACGGTGTACCATTTACGTTTACGAGGAAAAGTTTTCCGTAAACAGTGGATACTCGTACCGCCGTATAGATTTTTTTTTCCAATAGAATTTATACAGTTATTTGCATCTTACTTCTATGGCTTAGCAAAAAAAATTGGTTAATTTACTTAAGTAAACAAGTCAAGTGGTCACTTGGCGTATTGGTCATTTCACGTATTGGTTATTTTGCGATGGGTCATTTTGCGTATTCATGATATTTTTTTAATTGGTCATTATACGTATTATTCAATGTGCGTTTGCAAAATCTATCAATAAATAAATTCAAACAAATTGTCTAAACCTTTCTGTGCAAAAAGGCTTACTACAAAATATCAGAATATTTAGAAGATAAAAAAGCTTGGGACGGGTTTTGCTCCAACTCGAAAAATAACAACTAACAGGCTAAAGGTTTCTTAGTCGCCTCTTTATTTTAGTCTACATACCGAAGCGACAGAAATCAAAAGTACTACTTTATTTCCGTGTCAGTGTTTTATTTTAAGAATTTGACCTTTTCTAAGTGTACATTTTTGTATTTATGGAAATAAAGAATTTTTGATTTTGATTTTTTTTGCGTCTAAACGAAAACGAAGTGTGTCGGTCTGGACCTCCGATAAGAGGCGCCATTTTGAACAGTTCTTGTAGTGTTTGTTGTAGGTATAGTATTAATACTTAACTTTATTTACCCAAATCTATGAACGGGTCTCGGCAAAGCCATATCGGTTTTAATTTCTATTGACTACAAGAAATATTCTTTCAAGGAGATGGACAAGAAATAAAAACTAATGCCATTCCCAAAATAAAGTTTGCCAATTGAACGATTGCTTTTTCATTAAGTACAGTCAATTAAAGAAGATAATACACATAGTACGTACCTAAAAACATGTCAGTCTATTCTGTTCAGCTTCCAAACGGATGCACCAATAATTATGATTTATTACATCTCAGCGCAGTCGACTGTACAAAACATTTTGCGGTTCGTAGGCATCAAATTGCCACAGCAACAGCGTAATTGTAGCAATACTGACAATTTGACGACAAGAAAATTACATTTTGTATACAACTCCAATTACTTTGTTTCCACAGCTTCTTTTTGTAATAACGTCTAATTTCCGGGCGCGAATGAGGTCTGGCGAAAGCTTTGCTTGTTAGGTTAACTCATTTTAATTAAAAACTGGACTGAAAGTGTGTTGTAACATTTAAAAATGGTTTGAGTAAAGTTTTTTTTAAACTACCACGTCGTTCATTATCATTGCGACTAATTGGAAATAAGATTCATCGTAACGGTAGGCTTTAAAATAAGGTGATGGCCAAGCAACGTCATGATACAAAATTAATGATCAACGCGGGATAGGTCATCGTGGTGCACTTTCATTTGCATCATCATCACCCTATGTTGGTCAAATATAGGGTGATGAATGATGACAAAGGCCTCAATGAGCGCCATGATGGTCACCTATAAAGAGACTTTATTGATCAGAAGCGGGCGTTTTTTTAGCAGAGTTTGTAGTGGTAAATATAACAGAATACATATTTTGCTGACAGACAGACAATGTTTCTTTACGATCTGTGATAAACATACCTATGTTATCGCGTATACTTGCGCATAGTAGTGATGTTCATGTGAACCTTTGTCCACAGGTAGTAGCAACATATGTAGCGGCCAATTCCTCCCTGCAGTTCATTGAGAGCCGCCCTATCCATTGGGCGGGCGGAAGGACCGAACCCCCGCCCGATACACCGGAGTGCGGGTTTGACAACTCGCTGTGTCCAGATAATTGTGAGTACTTTTTCCTTGTCGTATTTATTTACAAAGGAAATGAACCTTGGTAAACGTTGGAACGTAAACGTTCTGCTTCCGCATTCTCTAACCTAGTAGGTACAATCAGTTTTTCGAAGTTGTTTGGCTTCCTGAAACCAAAATATTAATCAAGAATAGATATAACACATTTCAGTATATAATTCGATAAACTACGATAGTTTTAATAGTTTTAAACATAGGGTAAGCCAAAATTGTGCTTCCACTATATTCAGTGGAAGGAAAAATAAGCCCATTCTCAAAAAAGCTGGTTGGATCAGAAGTTGTTTGAATGCTTCCTGAACCAAAATATTAATGAAGAATAGAAACACATCCAAGTATATAATTCGATAAACTACGATAGTTTTACACATTGTAAGCCAAAATTGTGCTTCCACTATATTCAGTCTGAGAAAAAACAAGCCCATTATCAAAAGAGCTAACAAAACTTTTCATCTCATAAAACTATAACTAAAGCTTATAAAACTCAAACTTCTCGCTACGAACCATTTATTTTGACATAATACTTAAAGGCAAGTTCCATTCCACTTAAGGTCGTATCTAATCTCAAAGTTTAATTAAAAGAAAGGCCCTCTGTGCCCGTGTGGGGTGTTGATGTAAACAGCACTTCCGTTAAGTGGACCTGCGTAGAAACAACACTTCGTGTTGGCTGTTTACGTTCGTTTGAAGCTTTTTGGACACGGGAAAAGGTTTTCAGTGATCATTAGAGACGTTTTATGGTATCACGTATTTTTGAGTTCGTATGACGATAAAAACGAAAAAATAAAATCGGCCAAGTGCGAGTCGGACTCACGCACGAAGGGTTCCGTACCATTATCTACAAAAACGGCAAAAAATCAGGTTGTTTGTATGGGAGCCCCCTTAAATATTTATTTTATTGTTTTTTTTTAGTATTTGTTGTTATAGCAGCAACAGCAATGCATCATCTGTGAAAATTTCAACTGTCTAACTATCACGGTTCATGAGATACAGCCTGTTGACAGACGGACAGACGGACAGCGAAGTTGTAGTAATAGGGTCCCGTTTTTATCCTTTGGTTACGGAACCCTAAAAACGAAAAAAGTGGATGTAATATGAATTAAACTTCAGACTACGAATAAGTTGAGTGTTTGTATGTCGCACGCGGTTTTGCATAGATAATTATTTAGGCCTGAAATAACATTATTAACAAATCGTATCCAGGAAATATGGATGCAAAGCCACGTGCAAATTGTCAAATTAACTAACGGTGTGCGATAATCCCACTCATCCAATATCATCTACACTAGTAATAATATTATAAAGAGGAAAGATTTGTTTGTTTGAATTGAATAGGCTCCGAAACTACTGGACTGATTTGAAAAATTCTTTCATCATTAGAATCCTACGTAATTCCCGATGAACATAGGCGATAAAGACCGGCAAAACCGGGATAGACCACTAGTAATATTATAAAGAGGAACGATTTATTTGTTTGAATTGAATAGGCTCCGAAAATACTGGACAGATTTGAAAAATTCTTTCACCATTAGAATCCTACATAATCCCGGATGATATATAGGCGCAGAGTATACCCGTACGAAGCCGGGGCGGAACGCTAGTAATTATTAAAGTTACATAGGATAGATGTTTTGATGTTTGTTACGTCGTCGCTCCAAAATTACTTAACGGATGTGGTTGAAGTTTGGCTTTAGATGGAGTTCTAAACCAGCCCCCATATTCATAATGATATGCTCACTTGAAACAGTTGCTAAGCAGTGTTATTTCTCGCTCTGGCATAAGTCAATAGAAGAAGAGAGAATGAGAAATAGCATTGCTTTAAATTAGCTGACTATTATGATTGTTGGGGTTAGAATTACATAATTAAAGGTTGCTGTTCGTTACTTACTAAAAACTCGTGGATAGAAACTAACTACATACCTAATAAGCACTATACTAAACTGAATACAAACCGCTCAGTACAAACTCTAATGGTATTCTGAATACATCAATCAGGGCACTTCTACCCATTTTACTGGTTTTATGCTACGTTTATGACCCGTTAAACGTGTAACGATTCTCACTTAACCGATTGAAAAGTTCAATAAAAGCAATAATAGGTAAGAGCTTTGCATAACAATACAATATAAATCTAAGGAAATTGTATCTGATAAATTTGATTTCAAATAAGTTCCTTCTTATAAATATAAAAATATTTACTGCCTGAAAAATTCAACAGAAAAAATTCAACAGATCTGTGTATAATAAACTACCTATTTGCTGTACACGGTTTCGCACGCGTTGTGTCTATGGAACCGTTTGAAGGTAATTTCATTCCATGGGAAATTATTTATGGGATAAAAAGTATCCTATGTTTTATTCCAGACCTAAAACTATCTGTATGCAAAATTTCAGCCCGATCCGGATCAGTAGTTTTGCCGTGAAGAGGACTGCAGGAAGAGGAAACATCCATCCATACATACAAAATTTTGTATACAGGTAGTTCTAGGCCTGGAATGGAAAAGGCTACTTTTTATCTCATAATTCAGTTTCCATGGGATAGAAATAACCTTTATCAATGCGTGCGAAGCCACGGACGGAAACCAGTAATAAATAAATTATAGAAAAATAACTAAAAGTTCTTACAAAACTTCTCATAGAGTCCACAGGGGATCGGAATGCTGGCTTTTATTTCGGTCAACGAATCAGCATTGCCATTCAACGTGGCAATGCTGCTAGCATTCTGCACACTCTACCTTCTGGTGACGACTTAGGCCGTGGACACATCACCACGGTACGGCGCCGCCACCGTAAAACTACACGGCACTGGCGCCGTAACACGGCACAGCGCCGTGGACGTTGCGCCGCGCCTGTCTCCTAAACAGTCAATATTTCGTAGTCGGTGTGCTTGAAAGGGCTTGTCTAGATAAGGATAGCGAAAGAGTTGGACACTGGACGCGGTCCATACCTAGACAAGCCGGTTCAAGTACAACGACAGCAAAATATCGACTGCCAAGGAGCCAGGCGCGGCGCACCGTACACGGCGCCGTGCCGCAGAAGGGCATGGCGCCGCCGTGCCTTGTTACGATTACGACACGCCGGTGTCGTGCCATTTTACGGTGGCGGTGGTGCCGTACCGCGGTGATGGAACCACGGCCTTAGAATTTTAGGCATTAGCTATTAGTGTAAATACTAGTTATAATGGTTTTATTTTGTTATTGTGATGTTGATAAATAAACTGTTGAAAGTAGTTAATGAATACAAAAATAAATACATTTGAATTTTGTAAGTGAAATAAAGAAAATTATAAGGAAAAACTCGACCTGGCCTTAATATTTCAATACACCCAGCTCAGGAAGTAAATACAAATCATCAAAGAAATATGGAAACCGTTTCCATTCCTACCTTTCCTCAAACAGCCTTCGGCTATAATATTATTACTCAAAGTTTGTTTATTGCCGAAATAATAAACAAAGTTTAGATTGAAAACAGAGTTTATAAAATGAAATTCAGGAAATAAAGATTTATTTGACACTTGGTTTTGGTTTTATTCTAGTTTGTGTTTCCTGGACAAAAAAATCGCTTTTGTTTTTTGAGCCCCGAGTCCAAATCGACGTCATCGCGACGTCCCATTTTTATATAGGTTTTGGTACAGCGGCTCTATACTACAGACAGGGAACTACGCGAATGCCATTCTAATCACACTAACAACGCTTAGAATATATGACTTAATATTCTGTGAATATTTCAAGCGTCTACCTGTTGCCGTTATCAATATCAAGGAAAAACAAAAAACGAGCAAAAAAAGTCACGATTATTTGATGGGAGGCCCCTTAAAAATACATTTTATTCGGTTTTTTAGTATTTGTTGTTATAGCGGCAACAAAAATACATCATCTGTAAAAATTTCAACTGTCTTACTATCACGGTTCATGAGATACAGCCTGGTGATAGACGGATAGACAGACGGACAGCGGAGTCTTAGTAATAGAGTCCCGTTTTTTACCCATTGTTGGTTACGGAACCAAAATCAAATAAAAAATTCACACTTATAAATATAAAACACTGACACGGAAATAAAGTGGTATTTTTTTTGTGGCTTCGAGATGTAGACTAAAGTAAAGAAGCGACGAAAAAACCTTTACCTGTTAGTTATAATTTTTCGAGTTGGAGCAAAACCCGTCCCAAGCTTTTTTATCTTCTAAATAATCTGATATTTCGTATTAAACCTTTTTGCACAGAAAGGTTTTGACAATTTGTTTGAATTTATTTACTGATAAATTTTGCAACTCACTAGGTTTTTTGTTGTAGAATCCTAAAAAGAAATCACTTTCGCAAAAAAAAATACAAACGTGTTCGTTATTTCAACCCACGTATATCCCAGTTTATGAACCGAGTAGGTCAAATCAAACAGGATAGCCTCGAGGCAATCTTTACTACGTGGGTTCTTCTGAAACTTAGACTATTCCTAACCAGAAATATCAAATTAAAACCATTTAATGGTCTCGGAACAACGAAATGTCTTCCTCCTTGCCAAATTTTGGCCCCTGTTGCCAGTCTCAACGGAGATATCAATTACATGGGACATATTATTTAGTGTACAAGTGCGTGCGCAAACACAGTTGCACTATTTGTTTTTTAATTTGCATAATCCAGTGGAACAATATAAACCCAGTGTACAAAAAAAAACAACACGCATTTGTTAAACCTATCAACCTAAGTCTACGAAAAAAGGAAAACATAATATTGGAAAAGACGCTTCCTTCAGCTACTTGATGGATTGGGTAAGGTGTCTAGGCGGATTTCCTTTTATTATTTCAAGTATTTTTGAGGTATAATCCGTGCATGTTCAGATTGGGATGGAACCCCGTCAAAGTTAATATTTTACAGTCAAAGTCAAAGTTTTATTTTATAGTCCGTAAGAGGTCCCAAAGATTTTCGGTTGAACCGACTAAGGGTTTCGTGGCTTAGTTGGTTAGAGCACACCCGTACTGAGGGTGGGGCGCGGGTTCGAATCCCGCCGAAACCGATAATTTTTGGGACTTATTTCATTTTTTAGAAATATCTCAATGGCTTTCCAATTCGCAAGAAGCGACGTGAGCTTAGATTAATTCCATGTACAGCTACACAACGACGCAACAGTGACAAGACGTGCAACGACAAGCTACGAAGCTCAAACGTAGAGGTTTGCTACGGAATTTCGTAGCATACAGCTACGAAAATGTTGTGATCAATTTTCAGACAAATTTTGCGGATCCACCATATCACCATAGTGCTGTTTGTTCTATTACCATTTTCTGCCACAGGATTTACTTATCTACTAGGGTAGCACATACGTGAAGGTTCTTTCACGATCATGTTTTTTTTCTTTTTTTACACAGTGCAGCAAAATTGATTATTTTAGGTAAAGCAATATTGACTACTACTGGGAAATAATTATAACGTATTGTCTGATAAAAATAATGCAAAGTGTAATAAATATTTCTTCAAGGCCAGTCGTATTAGTTATAAAAACTAATTTTAAAGTTAAGAATAAAATGGCGCGCCAAACGATAAATCTCTGTTATGGCTCCTCCGGTGACGTGACTCGATGACGTCAAACCTCACACCAAACCTAACATGAACATGAACCCAGAACAACAAGCACTGTAATCTGTGATAAGTGTGACGTCACCAGCGAAGCAACCAAACGCAGAGCGTTTTCGGTCAAGTGATCATAAATATCGAAAAATGTGAAATTTTAATCCCGTTTTTTTACATAAAATGGGCATTAATTTTTTTATAAAAGTCACCTGACTACGCTTTGTTACGTTGTCAATGACTAGAATGAAAACAATTTGTATTTTATTTTCAATGTAGTCAAATAGCCTATTTGGATAAAATAAAAAACAATTGACATAGGTCCATAGTCATAGTATAGCCATAGTATAGTCATTCGGGAACGATAAATTTACCACATTTCCACAGTTTACTTGATATTTTATGTGTTTTAATCCTTGAGATATTTGCGTATTCAAGTCTCCCTGGGGTGTCTATGAGTTTGGTATGAATCGTGACGTTGGATTCCTATGGGAATATTTTAGACTTTTAGAGGTATTATTTTGGTCGAGAAAGCCGACATTGAATAAAGCGGTGTTATGTTAATAACAACTAATTATTAAATAGTAAAATGGATGTAGGAGGTTAGATAGGCAAGCATTACGTAAAATATTCACTTTAACAAGGTTCCATTCCAGTCCCGGCGCGCGTGGACTACTCCAGAACTACTTATTCGATGTTATAGATTCTTTTACTTATAGCTAAGCTACATTTTCCTTAAGAGGGCTTAATGCACGCCATATTGTGAAAAGGATAGGCATAGGATTTCGCATTCATAGAAGCGGGACAGAGCATGCGTTTTTGGAACGGCGTAAGTGCAAAAATGGAGTTTTTGCTTATTTACAAGAAAACTACACAACTTATGAAAAAACTATCTGAAGGAACCAATCAATTAGTAATAACCTACGAATCAAAACATAAGTAATTTCCGAAAACCGCAGGTTTCCTAAGATCTCGATCAAATTATGTGCAAAACAGTGCAATATCATGATTTTTTTCTACCGTATTTTTTTTCTTAATCGTGTTTGCACGTTGAAGGAACTAAAGGAAGTATGTAGAATTTTATGTAATTCGAGGTTTTAACCACGGGAATCCCGTGAGTACTGAGATCTAGTCCTAGTTTGACAAACAAACACGCTAGGATCGCCTCTTAAGGCTACGCGACGATTTATACAAGTGTACATGGGCAAAGATGAGTAGGATATACATACATTTTTGGACGGGGTAGTAAGGGGAGGTACCTTAACCATTGTAGGTACAGGGAAAAATATCTTTAAATTTATGACAATAATGTCCATAAAATTATTTTGAAAAGAGCTTAGTGATAAATATATGGCCTTAGATTTACCTTTAGCTGCCACAGGTTTAGGTATCTCCAGAAACAAATCATACAAAAAAAAATACAAAAAAAGTAATTTGCTACTTTAAACATTAATTTCCTCAAACTTTTTCTATTTTCTAAAGCTAACATAATTTAAGTTTCTCCTCAAAGGCAATCTTTTTCAGGTTATTTACCACGAAATTAACCCTATTAAGGAAGTTTCCTATATTTTACGTTTCAAGATTCATAAATTGTTACTTACGCCCTGTTATTTTCTCCGAACGGAATAAAGGTCAAATCTTGCTAGCCTTTGTGTTTCGCTCGAGATTTATCGAGTTGTCTAGTTATGCAAGGTAGTACGAGTAAAGCTCCTAGATCGAGTCATAAAATTCCATTTTATAACTCTTAAGCTTCAGCGTGTAGCATTATTTGTGTTTACTTGAGATTTAATATAATTAATATCTCTGTTTTGTGAATCGTGAAAGTTTTATGCTATGTTGATAGTAGTTTCGTTCTCTGATTTTTAGAATGACTGTGTCAGTTAGTCCCGTAATCCTCTTTATGATTTTGAACAAAACTTTTACGGGAACACTTCGGCATTATATTGTCACATAAAAAAGCGATATAATAGTCGAAATCGGTAAAATTGTTCGTAAGAACAGTTAAAATTTGGCGAATGAAGTAATAAACATAAAACTTGCCAATGAGTCGCTTATCAGCGGATGTCTGTGTTCAACAGTGGACTGGTAATGACTGGTTTGATGGTGACGATGAAAAACTGATGAATATAATATTCCACCGAAATCAAAACCACAATCTTTTTTAAGTGGGTTAAAAATATCCGTTGCCGAGAAAATGACTCAAATAGTTTCGAAAATATTTTTGATGAAATGTCATCAAAAATTGGTTACAAGTAATTGTAACCAATTTTTGATGACATTTCATCAAAAGAAATTTTTTGTAAACAAAAAAAATTACAATCAAATCATAGAATTAATTAATAAATTATAATGTAATTTCTTGTTGCAGCCCTACCAGTGTACGCGATACTTAGCATAATCCTCAGTTCGGTGGTCGTCGTGCTCGCTATCCTCTCTGTCTTCATATACAGGTGAGGATCTACCTATTTGTTTTGAAGTTCGAATAGCTTGCTACACTGATGAAAAATAGCTGGCATACCTGGCAGCATCGCTTTCGGTAATATAATAACGGAAATAGGAAAATTTCGTATTGAAGGAAGGACGTATTTTTTCTAGGAATCTTGACGTTTGCGAGATCTGAGAGACGTCAAGGTGCCTTAAGAGACGCTCATATGAAAATGAAGAATTACGACATTCTGAACAATTTTGTACCACAGCATTTTGTATGTGTGGAATTTTCTGTTGTTGATAATGTGATCGTTATTAGGATTTAACGATTTTGTACAAATCCATTCAGGACCAATTATGATATTGAGTTAGGTACCATAAAAATTGTGGTACATTACTCTTTAACTGAAGTAAAGGTTTCTTGTTCGCTTTTTTACTTAACCTTAGAAAGATTGAAGGGGACAAAAAATCAAAGTGATCACTTTATTTCCTAGTTTTACTTATGTAATCTGAGTTTTGTGACGTGTCCAAGAGTCCTGTAAGGTCTAAAGGAAATAAAGCGCTTTGAATTTTGAATTTTGAACCACAAGTCCATTTGACGATAATATAGAGACGTGATCGTGACGTCTTTCTTCTTTATAATAGTGACGTGATCTCCTATTTGTGTGGGATTTGCGTAGTTCCCTGTCCGCACGATAGAGGCGCTGTACCAAAACCTATGGAAAAATTAGACGTAAAGATCACATCTCGGTACTACGGTCAAATGGACTCGGACTCGGGGTGTACAATAAAATAAAACCCCAACAGATATGAATGATACATGATTAGAGAAGGTCTTTGTAACCAGCAGCATATTATTGTGATGCCGTAGTAGAGTCTATACAGAATGCTAAAGAAACATATTATACATTTATAGGACAAATTTGGAAATTACTCTCTTTTCTGTCGATGACGATGTTCAACATCGTCAGAAAATAAAGTAATTTCAAAAATCGTTTAACCAGTTTCTCAATATTGTCATATTTAGTAAGTACAAATAATATATTTACTACATAATAAAACACTGTTTTTACCGGATTGATCGCGTATATTTTATATTTTGTTTATAACCTGACGTTTCGGAGGCTTTTCAGCTTCCATGGTCACAGGCAGACTAAATATAAAATATACGCGATCAATCCGGTAAAAACAGTGTTTTATTATGAGTTCTCGCGAAAATAACCTTAGAATATACTACATTTACTACATATTTACTTTTTATACAGACACTTCAAGTTAGAAGCGGAGATAGCCATGATGACGTGGCGAGTGAGCTGGGCGGATGTGCTGCAACCTGGAGGCAGGCTGCGGGGCAGTCTACACTCGCTGGCTAGGAGATACAGTACAGGGGTGAGTTAGAACTATCCGTTTAGTCGTTACTCGCCATGAGTTGCCAGCTTAGAATTGGCATCACCCCAACCCTTCCCAAGGTTGTCTTAAGAAGCGAATAAAGGACATCGACCGAAGAGTGGGTATCAGCGTCTCCTGCAGAACAACCCGCATGCCCAGCGTGGGGATTAGGAGTATTACATAATCTACATCTACACTTATATTATAAAAAGGAAAGATGTTTAAACCGACTTCAAATAACTAAATAGTGAAATTGAGTTTGTTACGAACAATTCGATAGCGCGATCCGATCCGAAATTCTAGTTTAATTTAGTTTGTAGTGATGACTGATGGATGGCACATGGATGAAACGACGAATGAAAAGAACTCTTTTTTACGCCTTAATTAGTTCTTTTTTTACGCCTAAATTAGTCTAAGCGCATAAAATTCAATATCGCATTCACTACCCAACCTCCCGTCGTCGTCGCTCCACGGAGTTGGAGACGAGTATGTCCGTGCGTCATCCGCAATGACAGTGGTAAGACTAAACTAAATTAAGCTTTATGAAACTAAACTTTGATGAAACGCTCTCAATATTCGAACAAGACATATTTTTTTTGTAATTCTTTTAAAAAGCAGCAAGGAAGAACTCGACTTTCCACTTGTGACGCCCTAAGAAACTTTTATCTTTGCAGCAACTTTATTTTGGCGGGCATATTGTTGGAATGGTGCTAATTCGTGTCAGATGTTACAAAACCTTGAGGATCTCTTGAGCCTCTCTTGGGTGGTTACGACAATTGTTTGTTTTGCCGATCTCACTATGTTTAATAATGGAAAAGTTATTACAGTATTAAAACGAACACTAAACGAGTTGATTATGTCAAAATTTGTTTGTTCAAAAACCCAATATTTATATGTAACCCCTTTTGGGCCTCATTGCCGTACAATGCCAGTTTCTTTTCTTTGCGTAGAAATAAGTCAGACAAAACAGTCCTAGCCTTGCGTGAGTGAGGTCGGGTGTGTGATACCCGAGAAGTTTTAAAACGCATGTAATGTGACTGTTGTCATGTCAATCCTGGCGTCTCAGTAGCTAGCGGTAAGGGTGTGGGGTGTGAAGTGTAGTGTAGAGTGTAGTGTGGCTCTGGCGCAAGTGGGAGATACACACATTCGTGGGTTGGCTACGTAAACCTATTACGTCAAACCTCGTTATGAGGCATAAATAATGGATTTCAGTATAAATTTAGATGATTTTATATTGATATAATAGTTAGAATGTGGTGTTTTTTTTTCTTATCCGGATGATTTAATGCTATTGATGACATCTATAAAACGAATTTAAAAAAATACATATTACTTAAAATAAGAATAAAACTTAGGCATCACAGTGCCGGGCATCTCGCACCCACCTCATAGATAACAATTTCTTATATAGAGTTGTCAAATGATGTCAATCTGTGGCGCGGTGGGCGAAGGTCTGCCTGCGACGCAGGAGGTTGCGGGTTCGATTCCCGCCTTGGGACCAATTGTACGATCGGCAGGTATTTGTTTCGGGTGTTCTGGTCGTTTTCTATGTATAATAAAATATACATATCTATTTAATGTATTGTATTATGTATATCAGTTATCTAGTACCCATAACACATGCTCTGCTAGAGAATGCTGTGTGAATTGTCCAGCATTACTTAATTTATTTCATTTCTCTCTTCATTCAACCAGGGTTAAGCAACTGTTTTAAATAAATACATTTTAGTAAATTTTCCTTAAATTTTACATTTTCCTCCTTACTAAGGAGGAAAAAGTATAAATATTTGGTATGTTTACTTTACCCTCAACCAGGAAGATAGGTATCTCACAGTTACAACGTAATTATTTGGTCTTAATAGAAATCTGGTAGCTCCCTCAAGCATCACGCGATTCCCCAGAGGGCAAAACAATATCATGTAGGGGAATGTTCCGAACCTTTTTCGGTAATACGGTGTATGGTGTTAGGAATAAAGCCTTTAGCACTTCACGGAATGAGTAGAGTACGTATAGAGCTCAGCTTTATGTGCAAACGTGTAAGGATTACCTTACACGTAAAGCTTTAGGCTTCACACAAATAGATACGCTTTCTTGATCTCTTTAATAGGTCTTTATGTACATATATTTCTAAAGGCAGTCTCACATCGGAGCGCTCATTTGTAAACAGTTCAGAGTGTTTATCAAGAGCTATGTGCACATTATCTTTCGAAAAATATCATTGTTTTCGAGTCCTGCCTATACATTAAGTGCTTTGTTGTAGCACCCCTAACGGATCGAGAGGAACTACTTCTAAAATTCAAAATTCAAAATTCAATAACTTTATTTCTTTAGGCTTACAAAATAAGCACTTAGACAAGTCAAATTTTATACATAAACAGCTTAATAATAGTAATTATTATCAAATAAGAAACAAAATGTTATTGATTTTGTTCGCTTCAATTTTTTGTCCACTAGTGGAAGAAGCGAAAAATAAACCACTAGTAAGTGTATAACGCTTAAAAATTTAATACAATGTTATTCGCCTATCTAAGTCTAAATACAATGGGATTTAGATACAGGTCAATATTTATATAAAACTAAGCTTAAGATTGTTCTCCTATAATACTATTGTCGGTGCGGAACTGGGCGACATCTGGCCAAGCATTAACATCATTGATATAATCATCTATGGAGTAAAAGGCTTTCTTGATAAGATTTCGTTTAATGTACTGTTTAAATTTACGAATAGGGAGCTCAGTTGCTTCAGATGGAAGCTTATTATAGAAGCGTACGCAATTTCCCATAAATGATTTGCTTACCTTACGTAATCTATATGATGGAATGTGTAGCTTGTTCTTGTTTCTTGTATTTCTGTTGTGAACATCACATTTTTTCAAAAAGCTATCTTTATTTTTGTGCGTATACATTAGATTTTCATAGATGTATTGCGATATTACTGTCAAAATATTTATGTCTTTAAATAGATCCCTCAAAGAATCGCGTGGCTTTAATTTATAAATTGCGCGTACAGCCCTTTTTTGAAGAACAAAGATAGTCTGAATGTCGGCTGCCCGTCCCCAAAGCAAGATACCATAAGACATTATACTATGGAAGTAACTAAAATAAACTAACCTAGCTGTATCTACATCGGTAATATATCTAATTGTTCGAACAGCATAGGCTGCTGAACTAAGTCTACCTGCAAGGGCATCAATTTGCGGTCCCCATTGAAGAGAGGAATCAATATGTAACCCTAGGAAAACAGTTGAGTCTACAAGGTCAACTATCTCATCCTTTAGCATTATCTTAGTTGGGTGTTCTCTTACATTTGGTAACATGAATTTTATGCACTTGGTTTTTTTAGCATTGAGTAAGAGGTTATTGGCGGTGAACCAATCTAGTACTTGTGAAAGCGAATTATTTACATCGTCATAATTATATTTATTTCTATCAACTTTAAAAATCAATGAAGTATCATCAGCAAATAAGACTATATCACAGAGATCTTTTGCTAAAAAAGGGAGATCATTTACATATACTAAAAATAAAAAGGGTCCTAATATTGATCCCTGTGGGACGCCTAATTCAATTTTTGAGCCCCTAGATCTTTCTTTACCAATATCTACTTTTTGGACTCTATCGGATAAATAAGATTGCATAAGGTCCAGTGCCTTGTTGCCAATTCCATAGTGTTTCAATTTTCTAATTAGTGTATCATGATCTACACAATCAAAAGCCTTAGAAAGGTCACAAAATATACCGATAGCGTTTTTCGCTTTCTCCCAGGCATCCAATATATGCTTTAATAGGGCTGTACCAGCATCAGTTGTTGATCTACCCTTGGTGAAGCCAAATTGATTTTTATGAAGTAGCCTATTAAGGTTAAAATGAGAGGACAACTGAGTTAGAATAATTTTTTCAAAAATTTTACTTATTGCAGGGAGTATTGAAATTGGCCTGTAATTGGCCGGATCAGTGTGGCTACCAGATTTATAAAGAGGGACAAGTTTACTATATTTCATGAGATCAGGAAAAACTCCTGCATCGACACAACTATTGAAAATGTAGGCCAAACAAGGAGCAACTTCCTTAATAATTGAACTCAGAACTTTGGTTGAAATACCCCAAAGATCCTCAGTGTTTTTTATGTTAACAGACTTTAATGTTTTCACTATATAATAAGCATTAACATGACTAAAGGTAAAAACCTCCTTACATTTTTCAACAGATGATTCTAATAATTTAACCGCCATTGAAGGTGATGAGTTTAGAGAACATGTAACAACTTTTGAAATATCAGAAAAGAATGCATCAAAAGCATCGGCAATATCTTTATCATGAATAAGTATTGAATTATTAATTTTTAACCTTATTTCTCTATTACGTGGTTTGGATTTACCAGTTTCGTTATTTATTAGTCTCCATGTTGCTTTTATTTTATTAGATGAGTTCACTATTTTTTCCCTCAAGAACAGGCATTTCGCGGTGTTACAGACTTTTTTAAATGTTTTTGAGTAGTTGGTTACATACAAAAGAAACGCAGGATCATGTAACATAGCTTCTCTAGCACCATAAAGATCGTATAGTCTATTCCTACTTCTATAAATGCCGGGAGTGGCCCAATCAGTGAACCCGACCTTGTCTCTAACTATGCAAGTTTTAAGTTTGAATACTTCACTGTGTTCTTTGTTTATAACATTTAAAAGTTTGGCAAATAAGTCATTGGGGTCATCAGTACAAGATATATTAGTAACTGCTAGTTCTACTTTACTTTGAAAATTTCTAATACGGCTTTCTGTGATAGGCCTGTAGGTATATTTCTCTACATTGTTTTTATCGTTCAGATTATAACTAAAATTAACACTCTGACCATAATGGTCTGATTTGAAATGCTTGATTACTGCTTTGTGGGTCGGAGATTGACTGCAGTAAATATTATCTAAACAAGTGGCTGATGTAGGGGTTACCCTAGTAGGGTCATTAAAAATATGTTGTAAACTAAAGCATTTGAATAAATTAAGCAATCTATGGGCAAGAGGATTCGCTAAAATATCTATATTAAAGTCGCCACAAACAATGAGATCCTTCCTACCTGTAAATACTTTCAACAAAACTTCTTCCATAGTACATTCAAAAGCTACCTGATTTGCGTCGGGGGGGCGGTACACACACACTATGATATGCCGCTCCAGTTCCACACATGAAAGTTCAATAGTCCTCTCAATAGTGAGCTTTACAATATCTTTCCGTTCTTTACATTTAAGACTATTTTTAACTACAATCAGAGAGCCACCACGTATTGCAGCTTTTCTTTTATAGGAACTTGCAAAACAATAGTTATTATAAAAGGGAAGTAACTGATTTTTCACAATCCAGTGTTCTGTTAGGCACATAACATCTACATTTAAATAATTTAAGAATAGTTCTAATTCTAGAGTTTTGCTGGGTAAGCCTTGTATATTCTGATGGACTATATGAAATGCTTTTTGCTTTCCCGTTGTCGTTGTGGTCAGTTTAAATTTGCATTTGCTGACACTGTCGTTTTAATGCCCTCATTAGTACTACTACTAACTACACATACAGGCTCGTCGGGTAACTGCGTTATACTATTTATAACGGGATCAAAAATATTATATGCTAACAATTTAGCAATTATAATTTTGCTGCGTTTGGTTAGGTACATTGTATCCCTAGTCAAAAAAGTATTACTAATAAACTTATTAGTATCAAAAAATAATACATCATTACTATGACGACATGTCATATTGTATATCAGCATGTTATTTTGACTCAAATTTTCATTTTGCTTTGATGTCAATGATTTTGAGTAGGGGAAGGAGCAAATAATCAGCTTCCCCAGTCCATTCTGTACCTTTTCTATAAGTACTTCAACAAGCCTAATCAATTGTGACCGTTTTACATTACTCTCACCAAGCTGAACTATTAAGGTGGTGCTTTTGTTCAATGAGTCATCTTTTTGAATACAATCAGTTATTCTATTTATATTTGCATTCGGATAACAATTATTCACTACATTTTGCACTAGTAAGTCACTCAGTACTAGACCCATGCCAGCACCCAACTTATCTGAGTATATCACAGTCTTCCGGGTATGTTGACTGTAGTTTAGATCTGAATCTTTAACTGGAGACGGTGCAGCTCGAACTGATGGATGCCCCGTGGTGGGGGTAGGTGTTGTGTTGCTGTTAGAGGTACCACAGTAATCTTCGAGCGGAGGTGATGGCGGCGCCGTCAGCAGCGCGGGTGGCGACACCAGAGATAACGGAGGCGCAACCTCCACAGTCCCGTCTCTAATTAAAGTGTTACAGCTTGTGGCCAACTCGAGATCCGTTTGAGTGCAGTTATGCCGTACTTCAACATACAAACTTTGGTTATTAACAATATCCTGCATATTCTGATAGCGGTCATTGGCATCTTTTTGGGCTTGTTTGTATTCACATGTTACATCATGAAGAGCAATTTCTAAGCTAACTATTTTATCAGCCATATAGTCTAAATCCTTTGAGTTACGTCCAATTAAATTGTAGCAGGAGTCCAATTCTACTTGTAAGCTACATTTACATTTTTCCTTGCTCAATTTTGCATTATTGAGAAGTTGTTTTTGTTTCCTAATTTTTTTCTCTGATTTCCTAATGAAGTTACTTAATTTCACATATTTTTTAATTTTATTACTCCCTTTTATGATGGGTGTCTGACTTTGGCTACATGGTGTAGTAAGATCTACTTTTGACATGTTGGGATCAGTTGTCATTAATTCTGTTTGAAGATCTAGACTACAAAAACTTGTTGCTGAAGGCAAGGGCTTACACTCTAGTTTATCAAGTTTAATTCTACACTCTGAAAGCTCTTGCTGTAAGTCCTTATTATGCTGCAACACCAGTTCATAAGATTCATGACAATTGCCAATGGAAAGCAGGCATGCGTTCAAGCGGTCCACTTCTGACACTGCATCTTCATGGTGAGCATGGATTTCAGCGAGTTGTCCCTTGAGAGATTTAATCCTGCCAAGGTTAGCTAGGAACTCAGCTTCGCTATCCTCCTGCTCTTGAAGCAGCCTGTCTCGGTCTTCGTTCGCTTCCTTGAGCTGGGCCGCTGTGATCTTCAGCTTGGCCTCCAAGTCACATGCTTTTCTTGTCATGACCATTTTGTGAATCCCTGAAAAATAGCAGTATACAGTGAGTTTCTAGTAGAAGAAAAGGCGAAGAAGAAAGGAAGTTAATTGGAATACTGAAATTGAAATTTTAAATTGTTAATTGTCATAAGTGATGAGAGACTGGTTCTTTCAAGGTCACCCTCCACCTGGTGAGAAACTAAGTTGAGGTTTGATGGATCTAAGAGAACCCAGTGACCAATGGTGAAAGAAACCAAGTAAAAATATGAGTTGGAGAAATGAAGAGGAATAATAAAAGTGTGGGAATCAAGGGATTTGTAAAAAAAAAAATTAGTTTAATGTTTGAAGCTTACTCAGATTATTCAGAGTACATTTACTAATTTTAATTGATTTATTTTGATAATATTTGATGCTTTTAAAGGCAAGTAGTTAGAACTGTTTGTATGAGTGATAAAAGTACCTTGTAGTTGTTATACTAGGGATTGCTAAAATATCTAGTTAGTAAATGTTTGAAGTTAACTCAGCTTATCCGGAGAATGTTTACTTAGTTAAATCTATTTATTTAAAATTTACTTTTAATTATTTTATAGGCAGGTAGTGACAGCTGTTTGTATAGAGTACAGGGAAGTTACAATAACAATATAAATCTAATTACTGTATACACATATGGTTTCTAGTACTTATTATCTATTTGTATTGTTTATTGTTGAGTGTCTTGTAGTGTGATATTGTCTGAGGCTAAATGTTTTGTTCATACAACTCAGCTTCCACAAATTGTCAAGCTAAGAGAGATAGAAACGTAGCCTGTGTGTGAATTGTGAAGTGACTCACAAAGTGAGCATTTATACCTCTGATAATGTCACTGTTGAGTGTAGTGTGTATGGGTCAATAAGATAATTGGATAACAATACTCCCCAGGTTTAATAAATGATGTTAACAATCGCGAACTGTCTCCCGCCAAATTGTGGCTCGAGTCACCCAACCAATGTTCGTTCACTGCTGCTGAGAAACGTTGGGATTCGATCGGGCACAGGTCACAGTAGATTGGTATTGTTAGCTATTATTTATGCTTGAGTCAAGGTATTTATTCCAAATTGGCTTCGGGATCGATGCGAAAAAACTTTGCGCTGTCCGTTGACAGTTCGAAATTTGATAACACTTCACAGAGTTTCTTATCAGTATTTAGCTGAATATTTCACTTGTGCGTAAGCAATACGATAATAATAACAGTTTAAAGCACTTTTCTTGTGGTTAATTCCACTTATTTATATTTTTTACAATAAATAATTTTGTATCAGCTGATTGACACGTCCGACTTTCAGTGTTGCCACAGGGCGAAAAAAAATTTCTTTTCGTTCTCGTAGTATGACAACTGTAGTATGACAGTATTCTCGTAGTATGACAACGATCCAAACGTTTCTTACAAACTCGATGATAGTTTTCGAATGATTTTGAGTGATTTGTTGCAGTTTGACATGACAGGCAGTCACGTTAGCGGCATTGATATTATAAAAGTAAGTAGATAGTGCACTACCAACATAGCTTGGTCATTGAAATGCCTTCAATTGGTCCTTTAAGAAAAATAAGAACACACTCTAGCTGGACAAACTTATAGAAGTAAAACTAGAATTCTCTTGATTTCGAAGACAAAAACGAATCTGTGTGTGAGTTGATAAACATAATTATAACATCACGCATACAAGCGCACGCATACGAATAGGAAAATTAGACATATACGTCGTATTTTGTGGCTACACCTCGTTTGTGTCTACCACCAATCTAGAAGCTTTTTTCGTAAAGGATGGTTTTCAATTACATAAATCGTAATCTGTGTTTACAGGTACTAAGCCTACTGATTTGAGCATTACATTAGTGACTGAGAAGCACCGAGCATAGTAGTGTACAAACTGTATGTAAATGATACCATTTGTAACACCCCTGATACAATTTGTAACTAACGCCGTGCTCAGCCGCTTTGTCTGATATTTTAAAAACAACTGGTTCGACTAACAGGCGCGTGCTAAAATATGATTTTGTCGAATTTTTACTTTACAATGATCGTCAGTTATTTGAAGCAGTATTGTAACGAAGTGGTAATGTTTATGATCATCAGTCAGGGAGTAGAATAGTTATTCTAAAACATTGGATTGTAACATTAAAAGTGAATGCATCCGGTGACGGACCGCCATGAGTCTGAGGCCCGTATTTTGAAAGCTTGCTCAATCATCGATCGATGTTTGAGTAACGATTTTCTATTCTGTAGTAGCATAAAGGTCACTCAAGCATAGATCGATGACTGCGTAAGCTTTCATAATACGGGCCTAAGTTTCATAATAAGCCGTTTTGAAGCGCGCTCTTTAGTAAGCACGTTTTAAAAACCATCTGGTCTCTTTCATTTATACACACTGCAATATGTGATTTTAGGTTTCTCAACGCGCGTTTGCGTGTACGGATATGTACCTACTTTAAGAATGTTTTACGTGTTCCATAAAATAGAACATTAGATGAATCCAGCAAAACGCCAACTCTGTTTTTTTGCTTCGGTAATTCTTGACTGTTTCATTTGATCAAAATAGGAAAAGTTTGACAGATCTCTGACAAAGTTGATGTTTTCCTTATTCGCCTAAAGCCAAACTCAAGAGAAAAAATCACTTTGACAAATAAATGAGAATACAATTTCCAAAAGCTTTGCGGAAAATCACAAATCTTAAAGACAAAAATAAACACTATACTTCGACTAAGAAATCAATCCTCATAGTTCAACAAAGACATTTTTTACATAAAACAAGAAGGTAACAGCGAGGTTATCACTAAAAACTAAAACACGAACTTCAAAAACGCATACCTATCACATGTGCCGCGAAAATTGTTGAAATTTGAATTCAAATTAGAAATTATTTATATTCAGAGAAATAACACTGATTAAATTATAAAAACGCGAAATTCAAAAACGAATGTGAGATCAATTAAAGAATAATGAAAACTTTCAAAAACAAAAATCCTTTCGAGCTTTCCGTGCTTTGCTTCGATGATACCAATGTCGTTAAATATTTCCCTCCAATATTCCTTGGTTTTGTAACCCCAATAACCCCAGGTTATTGAATCGGACTATATGTATATCACTTATGTGTTTAACGCCCAAATACTTTCTTTTAAATTTCAATAAAAAAAATGACAAAAATTTGTCATGTGCTAAATCCGAGTTGATTTTGAGACCGGGGATATTTTTATTTTTATTTATGTACTTTGAATAGATATATAATCCAAATATAGTACGATTTTGCATGCAACAATTTTTGCGTAAAACAAGGCCGTCTCTCGATTAAACAAAAGCGCTGGTTACAAATACTTATTTCATTCTCGTTCCGTAACATTTATCTGCTATTCTTTACGAACACGTATAAATTGCCTCACCTTGTCGTTCGAAGAGAATGCGTGAGGTGAAATGTGAAGGTATTTTGTTTGATCCAGATTTTCCTTCGCTTTCGGTATTGTTTTGTTACGTGAGGTATTGTTTTGGTATTGGCTGAAGCAACATAAACATAATTGTACACAGTCATTTTGTTAAAACATAAATCCCACCTTTTAATAGTACATTTAGGCGCTTCGGTCACCTTCGGTGGTGGAACATACCTTAGAAAATAAGAGATGTTAAAACATAAATCCCACCTTTTAGTAGTTTAGGCGCTTCGGCCACCTTTGGTGGTGAAACGTATCATCGAAAATAAGAGATGTTAAAACATAAATCCCACCTTTTAGTAGTTTAGGCGCTTCGGTCACCTTCGGTGGTGGATCATACCTTCAAAAATAAGAGATGTTAAAACATAAATCCCACCTTTTTGTAGTGTAGGCGCTTCGGTCACATTTGGTGGTGGAACATACCTTTGAAAATAAGAGATGTTAAAACATAAATCCCACCTTTTAGTAGTTTAGGCGCTTCGGTCACATTTGGTGGTGGAACAAACCTTTGAAAATAAGAGATTACGGAGTGCATCAACATTGCCATACAGTGAGGAATTGCAGTCAGCGTCTTGGGGACGCTTCCGACTGGTATTGATATGGATCAGTTGAGCTACTCTAGATTGCAAAAGTCTGCAGTTTTGTAGCCCAATTGTTTCAATTATTAATACTAGTTTTAATTTGTTTCTATTATTTGATTGTTATTTTCTTTCTTAGTAAAGAGTTTAAGATTGAGTTCAGTACCTACGTTTTTACGCAAAAAAAGTTAGGGTATATGATCCTATCAGTCGTCTTTTTTGGATAGACTTGAATTTGAAATGCAAAGGTAACTCTGTATCTGTCTGACTGTTACCATTACACGCCGAAAAGATCATAATGAAGTTTGGCGAGCAGATAAACGAAGAAGGACATAGACTACTTTAACGGTATAGTGAAAAAAGGCGTGCTAAGTCGCGGGTGAAAGCTAGTTATCAATAAAATTTAATTATAGTATGAATAATAATCATAGCTTCCATCTTTATTAATGACAGGGTAACATAACTGTGTACCCACGTAGACCACCCTATACATCGGTATAAGATAAAAAAAATCCTAACTGTTTCATCCTTTAAATCGGGATCTCTGAACCCTAAGTATTGTAGTTTGGTTTATATTTATGTTTAGCTTTTAAAATACTAATAATTTCCAGACGACCTTCTCCGATGAAGCAACCTCCCTAGCGGGTGACCGTCAAGTCTACACACCGTGTGGTTTCTACAAGGGGTGCCGGGTTTCCATCAAGAGGGTTGACAAGCAACGCATCGATCTGACGAGGCCATTGCTACTGGAGCTGAAGAGAATGAAGGATTTGGAGCATGATCACTTGGCAAGGTATTTTACTTATCTTCATTTTAAGGACGAGTCAGATGTTTTTCGAATAACATTAATAACCTAATATTATCCAAACGAAAACCATATCAGGAAACGGCTTTGCATAGGACATGATTATTATCTTACATGATTACTATCTTCGAAAACCTTACGTTCTATTTACTAATTTTATGTGTTTGGGGCAGGTTTTTTGGAGCTTGCGTGGATCCGCCTCATTGTTGCATTTTAACCGAATACTGCCCGAAAGGTTCCCTACAAGACATATTGGAGAACGAGTCCATAAAGCTGGACTGGATGTTCAAAGTCAGCCTTATGCATGACATCGTAAGGGTGAGTATTCTTTACACATTTCTGTAAATATTTAGTATTTTTCACTGAATTATGTACGGCTGCTAGGGAGGGTACAGAAAGACCGAGTTCTCGTGCAAAAATTTAATGAAAATAAATGAAATTACAAATTATCTTAAGTACTATTTGACTCCATCGATGTTAGATTGAAAGTGAGTCGGTGAATCAGAAGAACAAAGGGAACAAAAGATACCGCGACACTCCTTATAACTAAAACTCGTGTCAGCACACATTGTCTCTTTCGAATTAACGCGCTCGGGTGGTCAAATCGTTACGAAACAGCATGGATTCTTGGTAAGCGGTAACAGCGGTAGCCAAGTGCCTGTCTGGATGTCGCAATGGTATAACATCTCCCTCCGCAAGATCTGCATCTATTTGGAGACTTTCGTCGAGAATAGTGCAGATAAAGGATGAGCAGGTTCCTCTGTAGTGGTTTTATCTTTAGACGGACTCGGATGGTCATGTTCCTTCTTAGAAAAAGCTTCCAGTGGTATATCAGCGTTGACTTCTCGTTGATTTTTATTGCGCCGAAGTATCAGGATGATAATGAGTGCAGTTGCACCAAATAAAATGTAGCTGGGTCAAGTCAATGGTGTTCAGCTTTATGGTCTTCTTCACTGGTACTATATAACTCTCCTCTTCATTGACTGCTATATCCATAATCTTCAATACCTTTCCTTCAACTCGATCATGTTCGTTCCTTACTGTAAATGCTGGAGTTTGAAGTTCGCATCTTTTAGGTACAACAGCTAGGTAGCTACCTATAACCGTTCTAGATTGGTCTTGAGAACAGGTAAGGCGTATTTTTGTCACATTCGGAAAGCTGAGAACGTAGTGGAGATCATCTAACTGTTCCATGGCTTCAGAAGTTAGGATAACTGAAGTAAAATGGCAAGTTTCGTGGATATGCTGCCGCAGCAAAAGTTCTCGTATATAAATCGACTGGTCCCCTGATGATGGCTTGGGTTGTCTTCGCAAAGGTGACCGTGACTATACTTCGGACATTCTGTCTCCATGTACAATAGGTCTTCCTGGTGGATTGCCACATAAGGATAGGTAGGGGACAACATTTTATTGTAGTGGTTTGGTGCAAAGGATAGCTTGTAAAGGATATAGTTAGTAGGACGTAAAATAGGAATTTGAATAGCTAAGATAATGTCGTTACCCTTAAAATAGTACCCCAATATAATTATCTCAAAACACTCTAAAACTAATTTCTAAAATTATCTCGTCCGTTTGTACTAGCTTCAGACTCAGGGCCAACGTCAGAACGACCAGCAGTTTCTTGCAACAAACGAGCACTATTAGGTACCCGTTTTAGACGCGACTTAGCTACACGTCCCTTATTTCTAGTGTATATGTGTATTGGCAAATTTTCTACAACCGTGTCTCGTGTATATCTAGGAGCTAGTTTTTGCCTATTAGCTAATGGATTTCTTATTAATACATCCTGTTCGGGTGTGTAATTGCGTTCGGGTTCTCTATCCTTGTTAATGTTCTCAGTTATCTCAGCGCGACGAGGTAGAGCATTTTCGTTTATAATTTCGTAAACCTTTAACATACGACTTCTATGATCCTGAATATACTCCTGTAGTAGATGTTGAGTCACATTCATATCTAGAGGATCGCGAGGGTCTAAGTGACCGGTGATGATATCAATAGGTCTACATTTAGTAAAACTATGAATAGAGCTGTTATAGGCTAATACGGCGTATGTCATAAGGTTTGAAATTTGATCAGCACGATGTTCCAGCTTTAATATACGTAAATGCTCCAGAAGAGTGGAATGTAACCGTTCTATCATTCCGTTTTCGTTCGGGGTATAGGGACATGTTTTAATATGATTAATTTTGTGCAGTCTGTTGAATTCTAAAAATAGTTGATTGGTGAATTCGGGGCCGTTATCAGTGATAATAGAAAGAGGAATTCCGTGATGTGAGGAGAACTTTAATAAGGCCTGAACTACGCTTATCGCGGTAGCATCTCTCAGAAAATATGCTTGAGCATATTTTGAGAATGCATCAATTATAGTGAGAAACTTATGGGACTCTACACTAAGCAAGTCTAAGTGAAGGATTTCAAAAGGTTTTGTTGGTGGGGGTACAATTTGAAATCGAGGCCTCACAGGATTACGGTCATACTTAGCTTGTCCACATACTTGACATTCATTTATGAATTTAGTGACGTGTTCCTTCATTTTAGGCCAAAAGTACCTTTTTGAAAGAGCGAGAACGCATTCGTTAATCCCTCTGTGATTCGTTTTTCCCTCGTGGTAATTTTTAATTTTTTCTTGTTGAGTCAAATAATCAGTAACATTCTCCAATTCAGACTTTGTAAGAACAAGGTGCATTGTTGAATTTTTAAAGGTTTTTTGAATAATTGGTATTATTGAATACATTTCTAATGCAGGTTTTATTAAAATTCCGGTTTTTACTTTGGGGTTAACGAAATCTTTGATTGAGTCTATAACGTCTTGTTCTAGATTTGACTTTGAAACCTGTAAAGAAACTCTACTATAGGTTTCAAATAGCTTAGTAGCACTGGGCTTACTTTTAATATCGCTTACGACGTTGAATACGATCTGTTTGCAAAATCTATTCAGGGGATCATCTGAAATAGGTACTTCCAGGATAGGGTTTTCCGCATCACTATGTATACTGTCGGTCCTAGAATCTGATCTCTGCGAAACATTAACTACAACTGAACTAGATTCCTCGTTATGTAATTCAATTCGAGAAAGGGCATCTGCGTTTGTGTTAACCTTACCTGGCTTATACTCAGAGTCAAAGTCGTATTCACTAAGCCGTAGTCTCCAGCGGGTTAGGCGGGAATTGGGTTCCTTTATGTTCATTACCCATTGTAAAGGACGATGGTCAGTCAGTATTTTAAACTTCCTACCAAAAAGGTAGGGCCTAAAATATTTCGTAGCCCATACAATAGCTAGCATTTCTTTTTCAATTGTGCTATAATTGATTTCACTTGAATTAAGCGTTCTCGAAGCATATGCTATAGGCTTATCAGATCCAATAGGACCTTGTGAAAGGATAGCTCCAATGGCGAATTGTGAAGCGTCAGTTGTAAGTAAAAATGGTTTCGTAAAATCTGGATATTGTAGGATTGGGTCATTTATTAGCAAAGTTTTACATTTTTCAAAGCATTCAATGTAATTACGATCCTGAATAATTTTTGAACCTTTCTTTAAGCATTGCGTCATAGGTTTAGTTATTTTCGCGAAGTCTGGTATAAATTTTCTATAATATCCAATTAATCCTAAAAATCTTTTAATTTCTGTGTTGGTCTTTGGCATAGGATAACTTTTTATTGCCGATACTTTATCCGGATTTGGTTTGATTCCATTTTTAGTTATTACATGACCTAAGTATGACGTTTCTAGTTTAAGAAATTCTGATTTGTCCATTTGAATTTTAAAATTAGATTCACGCAGCTTTTGAAAGACTTTTTGTAAGTTAACCATGTGCTCTTGAAGAGAGGTGCTGAATACTATTATATCGTCAAGATAGACTAAACATATGGTATTCTGAAGTTCTCTTAGCACATTGTCCATGACCCTTTGGAAGGTAGATGGACTATTTTTCAGGCCCATTGGCATTCTCACAAACTCGTAGTGGTGCCCTACATTAAATGCAGTTTTGGAAATGTCCTTTGGATTCATTTCGACTTGGTAAAAGCCGCTTGCTAAGTCTAAGGTGGTAAAGTACTGGCAATTGCCCAATTTATCTAGCACGTCTGAGATGTTCGGGATTGGGTATTTGTCATCAACGGTTTTCTCATTCAGTTTTCTAAAGTCGACTACTATCCTCCACTTCACTTTGCCTGAGGCGTCAGCTTTTTTAGCTACGACCCAGATTGGGGAGCTCCACGCGGAACTAGAATGCCTAATTATTCCTTGATCTAACATCTTACTAATTTGATCTTGTACTTCCTGTCTGTGAACATACGGATACCTGTAACTTTTTGTGTAAACTGGAGCCTCATCAGTTGTTTTAATAGAATGTTTAATTTTATTCGTAAAAGTCAATGGTTCGCCTTCCAAGTAAAAGACATCCGCATATTCCGCGCATAAAAGTTCTAAGTTCTTACGTTCCTCAACGTTCAAATGCTTTGTACGAAGGCGCGAGAGTACTTCGTTCACGCGAGGCGAGCATTGCTCGGTGCATTCGATAGAATGTACTTCGGCAGTTAAGGCACGGTCCATTGAAAAGATTACGTCATTACGGCTCGGGTTAACTATCTCAACTAATCCCCGGTTTTGACTAACCATAGTCAAGCATTCTCCTATGACGCAGTTAGAAATTGTTTGTTCTTCTATATAAGCATCACAATCGTGAATATTGATGGGAATTTTCACTAATTTGGATGTACCTGCCGGTATAATGTCTTCGTATAGATTAGAGTTACGAGAGTCATAAACATGTATAGGGTTCGAAGCAGTTTTAGTGGAAAGAATTTTATTCTTATAGTCAATTACCGCTTCCCATTTGTCCAATAAATCAGTCCCAATAAGCCCATCGAAAAAATCGTGAAACTTGTAGACATAAAATGTTACGCAGTTGGAATCATTAAATTCAGAAAAGCTAGGCAGTGTAATAGAATAGTTACTCCTACTTTTACCATGAACATTGCACACTTGAAACGGGTCGAAATTCAGTTGAAAATCAGCAAAAAATTTTTGTACAACCGCGGGACTTAAAAACGACTGATTTGCTCCCGTATCTATCAAAAGTTTCATAGGTGGAGATGAAATTTGGATATACGGAAGTTGTCGTTGGGATTGTAGATTAATTTCTATTTTAACTTGTTTGAATTTGGCGTTTCCTGAAAATCCTGAACTTTTTCAGTGACGACATCGATCGTTTCTTGAGGCATCGGTGCTTGAATGGATTCAATGCAATCCTGAACAGGTGACTCATACGTTGCATAAGAGTAAGGATATTCTACGTACTCGCCGCAGTAATAAGGTTCATACTGTTCATACTGTTCATACCCACAAAAGTCGACGAAGTAGGGTTCGTTCATACAATCGTTGAAGTTCATCTCCCTCGTTCTAAAATAATTAGTAGTAGGTACATTACCTGGTTTTCGCCAATCATTTCCTGGAACTGCAGGTGCTGTCGGAGGCAGCGTCTTGGTGACGTAGTGACTCACACCACTCATTGGGCGAGGTTGTTGAGGTCTCGGTGCTATATAGAACGAGTTATCTTGCGGATTATAATTTGCGGGAGGAGCCCGGAACATTTGCTGGGTGCGAGTGGGTCCAAACTGGCGGGGTTGGTAAATCGGTCTAGACTGTGGTGGTACTGGTACGGCTGCATTATGTACGGCTGCACTGTTCATCGTACGAAGTGTATCTTGAATAGTGTTAACCCTATTCACTGGTATAGAAAAAGGTATTCTATAGTTGTTAGTTACTGGCACGGAATTTATCATTCTATCGGGAAGACGCTGGTTTCGTTTTTGCAAATAGATCGTATTCATTTCGTCTTGGACAAGTTCTAGCGCCTTTTCGATAGTTTCGGGGCGCATACAACGGATGCGCGATCCCAAGGGATCATGTAAGCCACGTAAGTATGCCTGAAGGGTTAACTTTTTGTATAAATCACGCTTAGAATTAATCACGACTTGCTCGGTGTCATGTAGAGTAACGTACGTCATGATAGTACTGAACAGTGTCTGGCAGCGCTCATAGTACTCTTGTGGAGTACTAGGACCTTGAACTAGAATAGCCAGGTCGTTGTAGAGTGCGCTCTCATCGCGTTGGTCAGCAAAATTATTAATTAAAGCACTACGTATGCCATTCCAGTCATCAGGAATACCATTGGAATTAATTAAGCGAGCAGCAGGGCCTATCACTTTATTTAATATCCCATTGATAAAGGAATATTTCGCAAGACTACTACTCTCTGCTTTCATAAATTCCTTTGCTAATTCGTCACAAATCTGTATGAATCTAGTCAGTACGTTCGGATTTCCATCAAATTCTGGAACTAATCTAAGAGCTTTGTATATCATGTCCACATCGGGCAAAGACATGATGCTAGATTCTTCTTCTAAAATACTATCCAAGCTAATATTTCTAAAACTGTCTACTAAAATTTCTCTGCTACTACTACTAATCCTAGGATCCTTTATTCTTCGTAAGTGAAAAATTTTGATTTATTTTTATTTCTTTTAATTAAATTTATTTCTTTTAATATACTCTGTAATAAAATTTTATTTTAACTGTGTTGTCTTCTATCTTAATCTCTTTTTTTTTTTTAATTATAAAAAAAACATTTATTTTTACTACCTATCCTAGACAAAACTATGTTTCTATTCATAACCTACATAAATTCTAAGCCCCCAAAATTCAGTAAGCTAAAAAAATTCTAGGAATTAATAGGTAAGGATTTATGATCTAGGAAGTGAGCAATCACTAGAAAGAATCTAATGTACTCACATGCACATAACTGCGGTCACTCTGCGTTATCAATGTCTGGATACCTCGGGAGCAGCACGAACGTGTAGATTCTGGTACTCGGGATAGATCGATCCACACGGGCGGAGTTCTATGCGTTACGGAAATCTTCTACGCGAAACCGACCGCGAGTACCCCTTTTCGCCTGCGCCAATTATGTACGGCTGCTAGGGAGGGTACAGAAAGACCGAGTTCTCGTGCAAAAATTTAATGAAAATAAATGAAATTACAAATTATCTTAAGTACTATTTGACTCCATCGATGTTAGATTGAAAGTGAGTCGGTGAATCAGAAGAACAAAGGGAACAAAAGATACCGCGACACTCCTTATAACTAAAACTCGTGTCAGCACACATTGTCTCTTTCGAATTAACGCGCTCGGGTGGTCAAATCGTTACGAAACAGCATGGATTCTTGGTAAGCGGTAACAGCGGTAGCCAAGTGCCTGTCTGGATGTCGCAATGGTATAACAACTGCTGTAGCATAATTTGAACGTTATTACGCAGAAGGCGACTAACCTCGAAATTTGCGATGTTGAGTTTTAATGAAATCGGAAATAAATAGGTTACGTTTATTTCTCTTGGCTTACAAAATGACCTAATTCAAGTCTAATTTTGTGCTCATGCATATACGATGACTTTTCTACTCTCAGTTGCTATATCTGTAAATGTAAAAAATTCGTTAGTCGCGCTAAAACATAAAAACCGCTTACCGATTTTTTTTGTTTGCATACACCGATTTTTTTTGTGGTCATTGTAAATAGGTTGAGAAACCAAGCTAACGCAGTAGCGGGTAACAGATTATATGAAAAATTATAACATTGTGTTGTAATATTTCGCTCAATTAAGTCCAAAACCACAAACATAGTTGGAGGCTTACTTCAGGGTGGATGCGTCAGGATAACTAACCACAAACATAGTACATAGGTATATGGAAACTCCATTTCGGTTATACTGGGTCAGTCGGAATAGGATGGTTGAGATGCTGCATTGAAGTTTAATTATTACGTAATCACAAGTTTAGTTTAGTTCGTTTTAGTTTCAAATAATTTGAAAAAAAAAAATGTTTATTAAAGGTAAAATTTTAATTCGTCTTTCCGTATTTAAATTTTATACCTAAACTGTCTTCTGTTTCCTTTTAACTTGAAACCAAAATTAAATTATGTATTTTGCATAGGTACAAAAATATTGACCGGTAGAGTATACTCTCAAGAAGGACTAATTTACATCAGCTTTATGAAATCTTGCTAAATTAAATTAGCTTCGTGAAATTATCGCTACATTTAAATTTA
Organism: Eupithecia exiguata; assembly: GCA_947086465.1. Taxonomy (NCBI): domain Eukaryota; kingdom Metazoa; phylum Arthropoda; class Insecta; order Lepidoptera; family Geometridae; genus Eupithecia; species Eupithecia exiguata. Next base: position 7,361,647 of record OX352246.1, read on the forward strand.
TTTCGATTTACATTCATCATTTTCCCCAAAATGTTGCGAATGAGATTCGTCGAATTTCCGGCCTTGATGAGTTTCAATCAACGCGCTCAATTGGGGTAAAACCTTTCATTTAGGTATTTTGTTTCAGTAAAACCAATTTCTAATCGTAGTAATCCAGCTTTAGAAATGACACTCCGTTTACGAAAACAACCTTTACAATTTATCATTGAAACTCTGGTACAGATTACAAATACTAAAGAAATGATAATTAAAAACGAAAAACGACCCGACTTTGTTCTCGTTTTTGCACTTTTTTAGCCAATAAATAAAACTAAGAAACATAAACGACGTCAGTCAAGTATTGTAATCATCGATCTATGCTAAATGCTACATGCTAACTCAACAAATGGCCTGTGTTGTGTAAGAATTAAACGCAAAGACGCTTTTTCCAATCTTGTGCTATATACCTGCCTTCCTAATGAACAACAAAGAGGGAAAGACGTATCTAGACTGAAGTGCGATCGAGACAACCAAACGCTACCCACGCACGGCGACTCGCAACCAGACGTTTAATTGCTATTTGTTTTTCCGTACGAAGGTATCGTATAAAGCTTTCCTTGTCTGCAAATGGTGAATATGGCAGTAGAATAATATTTTTTTTTGTGAAAAGTGATGCTTTGGGCTTCGATTTTAATTCTGGGGTTATTTGTACACCAAGTGAACGAACACGAGGAATTTGCTGTAGTCTTTTAGTCAATAAATCGCACAAAAGTATGTACGCAGTAGCAAGCACGCGAAACATGAACGCCGTCGGCGCCGCGCCGGCGCCGGTCCGACTATGTCTGAGGTGGGTGGACCTCATTGCACCTAATTTGAGCTTTCCATTTTCGAGAAGCTTGTAACTAATCTCCCCTATTTTACTTCTATGATGGCGATACCTAATTTTATAAAAATCATTGTAGTTTCGGAGTCTATCGACGTAATTATGATTTTAGTAATCAATCTCTTAGCCAATAGACTCCAAAACGACAATTAATTCGATATTTACTGTAGCGTTCTTAGCAAATGGCTTTACTTCTTATCAGCTATCTTATTTACTCGTAGCACCTTTTTTTTTGACGTGTGACCTTAACCGTTATGATGCTGGGAGGTAGTAAATAGTGTCAGCTAAACACGTTAAAACTAGCGAGTAAAACGCTACTTTGGAATGAGCGTTTTTCCATCTGGCACGGTACTGGCGCCTATATCCCGAAAAGCAGCAAGCACTGTATGAAATCATATGACATGGTTTTTCCACACACTGGTGGCGACAACGGCACGGCATCATACATTTTTGTTCCCGGCTGGCCTGCAGCCAGTGTAAAAGCACTCATTTTCAATAAGAACAATTTGAATCAAAAAAGGTTCATTCATATCGGACCTACAATGACACAGACACAGATACATTTAACTTTTTAAAACCCTTGGTTTACTGTGGGTGTAATATAAACGTGAAATTCCAGCGGGAAAATCAATACTTAAACTACCAAACTTGTCTCGGTCAAATAACGTATTACGTATTTTAGAACAAAGGAAGCATACCGGTTATAAACTGTGACAACTTTGATCTCTAAACCTGAAGATATTAGATTGAAAATCGATAAATCGCGTTACCACCTGACGGAAAACCGATAGGGTCGTGTAAAATATTATAGGATTTGGGTGTATAGGATATACCTGTACAACAAGTTTTCTTATTATATTCTAGACTAAAAACTGACATTCATTTTGTGACGTCATGCCGTCACAAAATGTAATGTAAGGCACAGAGAATAACCATAGGAATAACTATTGTAAAGGTCTGTTTTTCTTCAATCAATAGCTTTCTTTGTTTCTTGACAATATTGTAAATACTTGTTCGAATTTGTTTCAATCATTTGATTGTAATTTTCCTTGATAAAAAATATTGTGGTCATTCTGTATCATCAGATAATTTGTGCATCGTTGACGTCATAGACAGACGCCACTAAAAATTGTAGCGTTTTAGAGCGCAATTGAAATAAAATTTTAAAGAGCTCCATTTTTCCTGCACAATCCATTTTTTGTAGAAATATGATTTGTTTTGTGTTCAGTAAATGTTTAAAAACATCTAGAAGTAGTTTCTCAAAATCAGTCAGTTATTGTAATGTAAGATTCTTTAATGCACTAATAAAAACAAATTCTAACAAATCTTGTTTCCAAGAGAGGTTTCGCAAAGGCAAGCTTAACCCAAAAAGTTCTCTTCCAGCAAACTTTACAGAGAGAGACAAGTTTGTAGTATTTAAAAATTCCATACCAATATTATAAATGCAAAAGTAACTTTGTAAGTTTGTTACTTTTTCACGCCAAAATAGCAAAATGGATCATACTTAGTTTTTTCATAGAGATAAGATACTAACTAACCCGAGGAAGGCTCTAAAAGGTATCAAAATTCGTTAGCCTCACGATAGATAGATTGAATTATTAAGAATGACCTTAAACTGAGAAGAAAAGTGCGCATAAATAATGCAAAAGTAACTTTGTAAGTTTGTTACTTTTTCACGCCAAAATAGCAAAATGGATCATACTTAGTTTTTTCATAGAGATAAGATACTAACTAACCCGAGGAAGGCTCTAAAAGGTATCAAAATTCGTTAGCCTCACGATAGATAGATTGAATTATTAAGAATGACCTTAAACTGAGAAGAAAAGTGCGCATAAATAATGCAAAAGTAACTTTGTAAGTTTGTTACTTTTTCACGCCAAAATAGCAAAATGGATCATACTTAGTTTTTTCATAGAGATAAGATACTAACTAACCCGAGGAAGGCTCTAAAAGGTATCAAAATTCGTTAGCCTCACGATAGATAGATTGAATTATTAAGAATGACCTTAAACTGAGAAGAAAAGTGCGCATAAATAATTCTGGATAATTCACAAATCCTTATTTATCCCTATTCGCTGGACTATCGCCCCTATACAGCGAATACCTATTGTATTTTCTTTTTTCATGTTTTTGTGTTTTGACAAGTCTTAGCCTGTACACTGAAATTTTGTAAACCATGATTTTTCACGTGTTTCACCTTTGATAATAAAGATTATTCTATTCTATTCTATTCTATTCCACATGCGAGAAGCAGAGCTTGTGTTAAGGGTACTTTTAAGTTATTTCTTACTAGTTGCTGCCCGCGGCTTAGGACGCGTTTTTTAAAATAGCCTATATTCGTCTCCGGGATACCAATAACTTTCCTGGCAAATTTCATTGTAGTTGTTCGTCGCGGGTCAAAGCGAGATTTTTGTGCTAAAAGACATTTTCCCAAATGCTACCAAAATACAAATGAATCATAGTTGATTTTATCATAAGTTCGTAGAAAATGGTTTACGATTTGCGGCAAGTTACTTTTTTTAGCTAGTTTTATTGCTTGAGGAAAGCAAAAAAAACAAAGGTTTTTTTGGATTTAACCTAAAAAGAACTTAATAGCTTGCCAACCACCTTAAGATCCGTTCAACCGCTTAGGCGTGAATAGGTAACAGACAGACGAACAGACATACATTCAGATAGACAAGAGTTACTTTTGAATTTATAGTATTAATATGGATATTAAAGACACGTAGAATAGGTATTGGTCGTGAATATATTTTCAAGATGGTTTCTCGCTGAATCATCTGTTATTTCCATATCATTCGACACGTATGATCGCTGTTTTATAGAGTCTGAAGGAATCGCATTGACTGGTTCGAGATTGCGTTTTTATTTCTGACATAAATTTTCCTCTCGTACCTACAGTAGATTTCGTTCTGAGCGTTATAAAAAACTTTCTCGATATTTTTTGGTGTTAGAAACTTACTTTATAGTACCTAATTAGTTATATTTAATGTTGTAGTAGTTATTGCAAGCTAATAATTTTAATAATAATTTATGAAACTAAGAGGGCGCAATGCGCGCCATTTTGAGAATAGGATAGGCTTAAGACATGTTATACGTGAACTGCAGGTTCAGCCCATCATCACAAACACGTTTGTGAAGACGCCAGGTCTTAATTCTTAATTTTAGTATTTGTAATGGGTACCCTGTCACTAATTTACCAATGACCCTGTATATGACACATACATTACATGACATAAATAGATAAATATTAACATGCTGTTCATCCCCAGGGCATGCACTACCTCCACGGAACTGACATCCGGTCCCACGGCAACCTGAAGTCTAGTAACTGCGTGGTGGACTCGCGCTTCGTGCTCAAGATCACGGACTTTGGACTCCACTCGCTGCGGGTCTCTGAGAAGGACTCTAGAGCTCATAGTTATTGGACTCGTAAGTTTATTTATTAAGACCATAGGATTTCTAACGCACATGGTGTATTTAAGATATGTTAGACATAGTAGGTACGCCCTTGTTGGTTGCACCGCTAAGGCTCGGCAGTGAATGCGTTAAGATCGAAGTTTAGACTTCGCGCTGATGGTCCTTAAGCAGGACTTTAGAGCGAAAACTGTGATATAAATGGACACGTAAGTGTGTGTCTGTCGCTAACTTAGTCTAAATTTTGAACTTACTGGGATTGACTGCCTCTGAGAAGAACCTGAAAACCGCTGGGGTACAAGTGTTTTTCTGTCGAGACCGCTGCTGGGCAAGCGTAGTGTAGGACTCCCTACGGCCAGGTGGGATGACGACCTGCGAAATGCTGCAGGCAGATGCTAGATCCGGTAAGCTGAACTATGGAGATCCAAAAGTCATCATTAATATCAGCCTATATCAGTCCACTGCTGGACATAGGCCTCCCCTAATGAGCGCCATAGCGCCCTGTTTCCAGCTTGCCGCATCCAGCATCTGCCAGCAGTCTTTCGCAAATCGTCATCCCACCTGGTCGGAGGGCGTCCTACACTACGTTTGCCGAGTCGCGGTCTCCACTCAAGAACACGTTTACCCCAGCGGTTGTCGGTTTTATTATTGAGGTCTAGTACAGAGGGATAAGTAAAGTTTTCAAGTCAATTACAAAGTGGGAACAAAATTAAAAAGTTTCTGAGTGAGCTCAACTCTGTACTTCGACAACATAATTTACTGGAGATTTTCTGTTTATCGACTTATAGAATTTCTTTTGTTTGGTTTTAAAATAATCGAAGTACTTTTGTTTCATTTTTACCGATGAAACGAAAAACAAAAGCAAGCCTTCTATAATAATAATAATGCTGGACAATTCACACAGCATTGCCCCAAGACAAGCAGATTTTTATGTTTGGCTGTATGTATTTTTTATTCCGAGTTAGTCCCATAAATTTCATTGCCGAGGGATAAGTATTTCTCAAGAAATTTTGTAAATACTGAGGAATTTGAAGACTGATTTTCCTTTTTTTTAATAAACAATCAAATTGTGTTGTAAAATAATCGAGGTTTTCTTATTACGCGATTATTATTCGCGATTTATTATTTTAGTAATACCACTGCGGGAAAAGATTTCTTATTGGAAATCTTTATCTATAAACTTTACAAAATCAAGCTCTTAGACCCGTCCGTAAATTTTAAACGAAACCGTTTCAAAATACGAAATAAATTGTTGATTAATTCTCTTCACAGTTTTTAGTCGTCTTGTGGATAAGCAAAAATATAAGGAATTAAAGGCAACAATACACTTCTAGGGCACTAAATACGTACATAGATTTGAAGTTGTTTGAGATCATTCATTATTTCGGTCCGGCAAAGGAAATAGAACCCGCAATCGCCGGCGTCTAAGTCGGTTTATCGCCCAGTAAGCCACAGAGTTCATAAAATTATTCCAGAAAAACAACCAACGGAAATAAACTTTTAATTTTATTTCAAATAAAGCTCTCGGGTACCGATATTTTCGTTTACTCTTTGTTTAGTAAATTTATGCAGTATTTATTCGGGTATCGTAAAATAAACACGTCCTAGAACCGTTTTTTATTTACTGCTTATCACTTTTGGCACAGCTTTTATGAGCTTTAGAAAGGGCGACAGTTCGTTCTCATGACGAATAAATTGTGTCGATACAAATGTTTAGTTACTCAATTTATTTTTGGTTATCTCACTAATATTATAAACGTGAAAGTTTAGATGGATGGATGGATAGATAGTTGGATGGATGTTTGTTCCTTTATCACGCCAGAACGGCTGAACGGATCTGAATGAAATTTGGCACAGATATAGATTATAGTCTGGAATAGAACATAGGCTACTTTTTATCCCGGAATTCCACGGGAATGGGAACTACACGGGTGAAACCGCGAGGCGCTGCTAGTAGTTAATAGGCCTTCGTTTGACCTTTCTATGTCCCGTAGCCCGTAGGAATTAAGTTCAAAAATAGATAGAGAAAAAAGCTCCGCAGAAAAGAGATCCGAAATCATCCCTTATGGCTTAGGACACGCAAGTGTTTACACATAAGTGTTTCCGTATTTTTTTTTAGGAACATGATTTTTCACAAGCACGTGTTACGCTGTATGGTATTTTTTTAAAGCTGGGGTTTCCTCTCTTTTTGTATACTGGAGGCCAAGATTTGTGACGTTAGTGTGGATAAATATATGAAAAACTAGCAGCGCCTCGCGGTTTCACCCGCGTAGTTCCCGTTCCCGTGGTAATTCCGAGATAAAAAGTAGCCTATGTCCTATTCCAGACTATAATCTATCTCTGTGTCAAATTTCATTCAGATCCGTTCAGCCGTTCTGGCGTGATAAAGGAACAAACATCCATCCATCTATCTATCCATCCATCCATCCATCCATCCATCTAAACTTTCACGTTTATAATATTAGTGAGATAAAAGACAACCACGCCAGCTTCGAAATAAATATCATACATTTAAAAGTAATTCACTTTTGGCCGTTAATAGTCAAACATGCTTCCGAAAAGTTTAAAAAAATATCTTAACTTATGGAAGGTCCACAAAGTTTTGTTAAAGGTTTTTAGGTTGTATAGTCAATATTTCGCTCGGTCTCATAACAGCCCCTGTGGCCTAATGGATAAGGCATCGGCCTCCTAAGCCGGGGATTGTGGGTTCGAGTCCCACCAGGGGTACAGCTTTTTAGACTTTATTTTTTCGCACAGGTTCATCCTGAGCGAAAAACCTATACCTTATAATAATTCTAGGCAGAAAAATCTACCTACTAAGTTTGTGAGCAATGAAATGTGTTATCAACAAACTGTTGCAGACCATCAATTAATATGGCCCAACTGACCGAATCGGAAGCTTCTCCAAGCCGCTGCCTGCATTGTCTTTTTTCTTAATTCTAATCTTCTTCTCTAATCTTCTAATTCTTTTTCTCAGGTCAGCTATGGACTGCACCAGAACTGCTCCGTATGGCAGAACTTCCGGCCGACGGGACGCAGAAGGGCGACGTGTACTCTTTCGGGATAATAATGCACGAGATCGTCAACAGACAGGGAGCTTTCTGGCTAGGACCTGGAGTTGAGATGCCGCCTAAAGGTGAGTGCTTTGTCGTTTTATATGAGTCACATTTTTGTAAAGACTTTTATCCTAGCAACCCCAAGTGCCTGCGCGGATTCTGAGCTAATCAACCGGTTAACCAACACATCCATTACCAATATGTATTATAAATTCGAAAGTCACTCTGTCTGTTTGTTTGTTAACTTTTTACGCCTAAGCGGCTGAACGGATCTGAACTGATGTAATTTTGCAGAGGTAAACGGTATTCCGGGGACGGACATAGGCTACTTGAAAAGCGCGTGCAAAGCTGCGGGCAGCTGCTAGAATGGTACAAAACGAAGTTTGTGAAATTTGAATGTTATTTTGTTACCTAGGATCTCCAAAACGACTGAACAGATTAAGATGAAACATTTAGAACAAAGCCTGACTCAGATAGTAGGCTGTGTTTTGGGAAAATTGAAAGCTAGCGGGTGGATCAGGGTGGAATACTGAAAAAATTGCATGTATGTAATTCGAAATGTCTTTTTGACTTTGCTCCCAAAATAACAGAAGTTTAAAATAAATAGTTTTAAACACTGTCGTACAAAAGCACGTAACGGGATAGCAAGATTTTGTGGTAGGTGAAAACATAATCATTAAATTTAATTCATATCAATAAATACTGAAATGGATGGGTAGTAAATACGTCTTTGAAATGCAAAAAAGCGTGTATGTGCAAGAAAGAGTTAACGAACCCGCCAGACAGGCGCATAAAAAGCTCCAATTAATATTGGTCTCAATAAAATCTATATATAATAAAATCCCTAGTGTCATCAAAGATCGATCTTTACAAATATTTATAAAAAAGCTAAAATTATGGCTTATTGAAAAAGCTTTCTATAGTGTTAAGGAACTCATGGAACTAAAACTAAGAAATTAGTAAGAAATCAACATTATTGCTAAGCATTATTATTATTAATAAGCTGCAGTTAGCTATGCACTACTGCCTAATACTGCGGAATAAAGTGAACAATCCGACCATATTTAGCACCATCACTCTATACGTACCTACCAAATAACTACACGAGAAGCGGCCGAAGGCACCATCGATTGTTTGCGTGTCACACGACGCGGACTCAGCACGCTAATAACGCACCTACACTACGGGCACTTGCACTCCTCAACAAGTTTCTTCTGGAGTTCCAACATGTGGACATATTTGATGACAGCTTAAGTTCAATTTATAATCAGTTAAGATCCTATTTAAGTTTGCACTAGTTTTCTATCCTGAAGTTTTATTGTTTTGTATCATAGATAGTTAACGTTTTGGACCAAGTAGTCTGTAAGTTAATTATTAAGCTTGAAATAAATAAATAAATAAATAAATAAATTGAAATATATTTTTGTTTAATTATGTTTTATTATATTCAATTAAAATGATTTAATGTTATTTATATAGGAACCTACTTTTAAGAAATTTTGCATGCCACATTGGCATGTTTTGGTGAAGTATGTGACACTATTCTAATATTTAAGACCTTGTATTAAAACCATATTTCTTGCAATAAATGAAATAAATAAATAAATTTTAAATTCAATAGGGATTGATAGGTATGTTATGATTTGTGTGGAGTAGGTACACACAACTTTCCGCACTGAGAATCAATTCAATTTTTTTTTTAAGTTTCAAATTTCTTTATTTATGAAATTAAGTAACACGAGTAATACAAATCCAGTGTACATTCATCCTAGACAAACATAAATGTAAACACGTTTATAAGCGCTGTGCGCTTTTTCAAACTTATTTAAATAAGGGTTAATAACAAATAGTATCATACATAGGTTCAATCCGACCATTTAAAACATTTATCATCTTATTGTGACTTCATGCAAGCTTTAGTTGAGCTTTACATTTTATGTAAATAAAAAAAATGCACTGACAATCGAGTTGGTCCATTGTGCGTGGTTTTGTTCTGCTAGCGTAGCCAGCCCAACTCCGTTCAGAGGCGAAGCTTCCTGGGATCTTCACAGGCTTCGCGGAGTTACCTCGGGTGGTCGAGGATTTCGTGTCGTTGCGCCGTTTCTCCCTCGCATTCCAGGACTACTTGGGCAGCTGATTCTTCGTCGTTGAGACACCCTCTGCAGAGAGAGGCTTTCTGTTGCTCCGATGGTGAAGAAGTCTTTGTTCAGTGGGCAGTGTCTTGTGAGTCTCCCCACTAGGACGCGTAGATCCATTCTGGTCTGGTTTAGTAGGAGTTTGGTTAGCCTAGGTGATGAAGTCGGAGGTACTGCTCTTGCCTTGCGGCTTTCTTGTAGGTGTGTCTATCGTTTCGTATCTCTGGTTTTGAGCCTTATCCATGATCGTAGTTGAGAGAATGGTATGGGAAAGAACGGAGGTGAGCCTATTGTCGGTGTGTCCGAGCCTTTCCGTGCCAATTCATCGGCGGCGTTACCCAATGATCCGCTATGTCCCTTTGATCCATTGAAGGGTTATCCTGTTTCTAAAGGAAATCCTCTCAAGTGCCAAGTAACATTCGTATACGAGCTTGAATTCAAAGTGGAGCTCCAAGCTTCGTACCTATTTTATTCTTAACTATTCACATAACGAGCTTAGGGTTTTGCTCACCCACTTTTTGAAAAAGTCAAGGAATTAAGAGCAGTCTTTAATTGACTGCTGTTTTGTTATGAACCCAATTTAGCCAACCAATCGCAATACTATGACATTGGTACTGTCGCAGAGACGTTGAATCCATAGATAGATGAAAGAAATTCTTGATAGTACGTGCTATTTGTACGAAGGTATTGATAGAATGGTTTACAAAGCCTTGAAACTTTGACACTTTTGACGCGCGTCCCTCCATCTGTAGTTTTTTCATCTAAATTCAGAATGTGTCGATCTGTGACGAAAAACGACGTGAAGCGTTTAATTTAGCAGAATAGGGTGTTTTGTTAGGAATGACGTTTGTTGAAAAGATAAAGAAACAACCGCGCTGGCAAGCTTTTTGTATGTTTTCCTTACAATACAGAATAGTTAGGTAGGTCAAGTATCTACCTACCGGCTGTAGATCTTGACCCCATTGTAAAATTGTTGCATTCGAATAGCCAAATATTTTACTTCCGGTTCTTTTTAAACGACGTTGAGATTGGTTTGGAATATTTGACAAATTGTTTGACAAAATTCTTTCCATACCGGTACTGGGAAAAAATATGACCCAATCACATTTTGTCTCCGAGCTGAATTTTTCGTCGTTAGGAAATTAAAAGCAGACGTAATAAACTCAATTTTCAGGCAATTTACTTTTTCCTCGCCTCAAAACTCAAGGGATAAAGAAAGGATAGTTACCGCTCAATTCAATTTATTTTCACAAAAAGAGCTACTTCCAAAGATTTCTATTCAATGCAGCAATGGTTGGAAATTGAAACTATTTTACTGAGAGAAAATGCTTTAACGAGAAGGTGCTTGATAGATTTGGTTGTTAGACTGATCGCCCCTACCTTTTCTATAAGAACATAATATGCCCGTAGATTTTCTAATAAAAGACACTTAGTCAACACAGAAAGTCACCAGCTGGTGAGATTGGGTGATACAAACTCTTTTTAATACCCAAGGCGCAAAAAAGGATGCTTTAAATTTGACGTGATGTCTGTAGCACAGACATCAGAATTCAAAAAGGATGATTTTGATTAAGCTTTTCGTTTGAAAGGTCACTTCATTGTGAGTATTATCCTTGGCTATGCTTAAGAAATCGGTTCAGCGTTGTTATTATTATATGTGTCTCATTTCTATGATCTCGGTCCATAATAGTGACCCGGGGCCTCATTCACTATTGAAAATCTAAACGCATTACACAGATACGACAAGAGGGTGGCGCGCGACGTGGAATCGGGCAAAACCGGATTCTTTATGGCATATTTTGTCATTCCCAACCGCGACACGGTACGATTAGGGCACGATTTGAACCGTCAACTAAACGCGTTTGATCCTAGCGTGTTAAGGTACAGATTAGTGTACCTGCAACGGTTACTCTGGGTTGTTTTTTTGAGCGTCTTTTTAGGTTATGTTATAGTTGTACCCGTAGTGAAAAATTCTATGTCTATGGTTGTACCTAGGTATCTTTGGATGTCTTCGTAGATTTTTGTTTTTGCTTCACTGATTGGATATTGTTTAGTTTTGAAATGATAGATTTTAAGGTTATAGGTACTATTTTAAACCAACAATGAAATTTATTTGTTCCGAAACTAGTCGTGCGTAATTTGAATGATAGTAAAAATAATTATTCTTGGCTTTATTGTCAAATCACAATAAAATATTGTAAGTTATGGTTGAGCAAGCTTATAATTCGAGATATTTATTACTCGAGTAAAATATGTTAAACAAAAATTAATTTATAATAAAAGCCCATAATTTTCCGAGTTGACCGGGCGTAAGATTTTGAACGAATCATGTGCAATAATCGAAAAACAAAACACGGGGCATAGACAACTAGTCTTGTGGCAAACATAAAACAATATTTCTTTTCCAAACCAAGGTGTTTATCACAAGGAATCTCTCTGCACCTAGGCCTTCCACATAGTCGTCGTACCGAAGTTTGGCCTCTGTGGCGCAGCGGGCGAAGGTCCGCCTGCAACCCAGTAGTTTGTGAGTTCGATTCCCACCTGGGGATGAATTATTGTACGATCTTCAAATTTTTGTTCCGTGTTATCTGGGTGCATATAATGTACTTTAATAAATAATATCTAAGTTATGTTTAAGGCATGTTTATCAAGTACCTACCCAAGCTAGTAGTAAACAAGCTCTAATTAGCTTGAGACTTGATGATGCTGTCTGATTTTATCCATGTATTGTTTATTAATTCATTTAATCTCCCTTGTATTCCACAGATATAATCGAAACCGTAATCGCCAGCGGCCTCCGCCCCAACACGTCATACCACCGCTCCTGCGAGGTCGATGACGCCACGGAACTCATGCGCAGATGCTGGGCCGAAGACCCGGCGGAGAGACCCGACTTTGCGCATCTCAAGGGGGCCGTGCGCAGGCTCAACAAGTAATGTGTACATACATTTTGGTGTTGGTACTTACTAATTGTAGATCATACCATCATAACAGAAACTAAACAAAAGAATCGTGAATACTAATTCTAATCTCTTTACATTCTTTATTTGTAATTTTCCTTTTTATCAAAAAAATATTTTTGTTATTAGTTTCTCGTTATGTACTATTCAATGTTATCGATCACCTTCTCCCCTTGTAGTACTATGTAGTACTAATGAAGACATTTGTGATTTGGACAAGTGACTTTTTAAATCTATAGAAGCAAATATTCAAACAAAAATAGTCATTAGACTCATTACCATTTGGGCATTTCGGACCTTCCAGAACAAAAACCCTTATTGTTAATAGAAATTATGTAAATTTGATTGTCTACATTTCGTTCTACTTCCCTTTGCGAAAAATTTGGTATGTTAAACATGCCTAAGGCCCCTGTCACGTCGACTAAAGAAATTCCTTTCTTGCAAATTTGCTTGGAAAGTAAAACGTGGTTTAATATTTTTGAGTTCAAATATTAGCAAATTTTCCTTTTGTGTAAATTTGTGGTAAATTTAAGATATTTCAGGAAATTAATTGGGTTATTATAAATGTAAAACGTTTAACTTAATTAATGATTTGAAAAGTCGACGTTCAATCTAACAGAGATCTTAAGTTTTTCTGATAAATCTTTCTTCAATCCGCTTGCGTACCGTACGTATCACGATTCTCCAAACATAACCATTTGTTTATCGTTAATTAAAATTTGTGACAGAAAAAATTATACCCATGACTTACAACTTGCTGACTGTACTTTTTCCGAAGAAAATGTGATATATTCCCTTTATTTTATGACACATAGAAGACACTGTTTTCCCAAAACTTTTCTATAACTTCTAACGCAGACTTGTTTGCCTTGCTAAAGTTCGTTGTCATTTATCTTATGGACATTAAATAGAGCCCTGAACTTGATATGAATATGATATAAAGAAAACACAAAGTTCGGGCTAAATTCAACTAACCAATAGCTTTACTATCACAACAGCGTAGCGTCACAGAATCGTTCATAGATGAATGAAACTCTTACATAGTGTGTGCGGTGTATTTTACGGCGGGACTGCTTCCACCTTGACACTTTGAACACGCGTCCCTCCATTTGTATGTTTCTTTCATCAAAGGTGAAATGCCAAATGTGGCACTCTGAGACAATACCATTGTTTGTGAAGCGATTAATTTAGTGGAACTATGACCCTGGTTTGTTATACACACCAAAGGGTTCAAAAATGTTTTCCACATAACCTATGAAGAATATTTGTGGTTTCATTTTGTTGAGGAAAAATATAAATTAACATATTGTTTTCTTCCACAGAGCTCAAGAAAGTAGTAATATATTAGATAACCTGCTTTCCCGTATGGAGCAATATGCGAATAATTTGGAGTATCTTGTAAGCGAACGCACACAGGACTATTTGGAAGAGAAGAAGAAATGTGAGGAGCTTTTGTATCAGCTGTTACCAAAGTGAGTATTCATTTCACGCGCTTTTGTGTTGCTTATGTTACTATTAAATTATGAAGTACCAACCTTATACTTTTGTCCAGTTTTGTAGGCTTGGGTCAGAGAATATCAAATTATAATACAGACAGACTAGGACCCCTACGGGTCTGAATTATCTTGGCATGTAGTTGACATTGTTCGTAAAAAGACCTCTGGTTGAAATTTTATGTTACTTACCTTCCTTTTACCTTCTTATCTATTTACTTTAATTTATTTATATAATCAAAATCAAAAATTCTGTATTTCTATAAATACAAAAATGTACACTTAGAAAAGGTCAAATTCTTAAAATAAAACACTGACACGGAAAGAAAGTGGTACTTTTGATTTCTGTCGCTTCAGTATGTAGACTTAAGTAAAGAAGCGACTAAGAAACCTTTAGCCTGTTAGTTGTTATTTTCCGAGTTGGAGCGAAACCCGTCCCAAGCTATATAATGAATAACAAACGACTACATTACACTGATATTACATCTGTATAAATACCTACTTTAAATAATATCTTGCTCTGTGAGAAGACCAATATGAAATTGTTAGTCTATGGATCTAGGTAGAGCTAGGCTCCTCAATTATCAACTAAGATAATATAAATAAACATAAATGAATTATGGTGAGATACTTTTGACTCATCAATCATCTAGTTTCTCTTCTGGAAATAATTGGTTATGAAAACTTTGTAAGCTAGGTATCTTTTGGTAGTAAATCATAAGTTGGGATTACGATAAATCAGCTATAGTATAGATTAATCCTGTCCAGCTAAGATTCGGTTTTTTCTATTTATCTTCACGTAAATCACAAAGACATGGTCGGTCATGGTTAAAGCACCGTGAAAACCCAAGACAATAGGTCTCCAAAATAGTGATGGACGAGCTTGCATGATAAAGCATTTTCGTTACAAAACATTCTTGGCATGCAAAGACAAAAAACGCAAAAAATCTCATTGAAGTTTTTCTTTTTTATCAAAATTCAGAATAGTGCTTTCAAGTTATTACACGGGGACATATTTTAAGCATGACTGTTTCTATTCATATATATTAAAAAATCCTCTTTGTTTTGATGAAAAACAGTTTTTCGTTTTACTAAACGATTTTCGCCGTAATTTTACGTACATTCTTTAATGCAGACTCCATGTTGTGGTTTGAATAAAATATTTTCGGTTGAATTGGATTTTAACGAAATCTTTTATATCATTGTCTTACTGATCAGTGGAGAAAATTCGTTTTCCCAAATGAGATGGGGGATCTTTTCATCAATTTTTCCGAGCTTTGCGGTTTTTGATTAGGATGAACAATATCTTTGAGTGGTAATCAAAGTTTACAGCGACCTTGAAAGTCATATTTTGGCGTGAATTCTTTATAACATGCATTTACAAAATAGGTCTAAAATGCTACGGTGGAATATTTTGAAGATATTGGGTACAATTTTGCTCTCAATAGATTTTACACTGAATACTTGCTTTGGTTAAGCCATTATTATGCCAAGGTTCCAAGAACTTGAAAGTCCGTTAGTGATATAGATACAATAAAGATTATACTTTGCCAGCCAATCAATTTCCGATAGATCTCTTGACGTCTAATCATGTCTTATTAATTGAAGCTTTGTCAATGGTTCTATCGAATTTGGTCTGCAAAGAAAATGAAATTAATGATATTGAGCCTTACCTGAGCATTGCTCTTTGTGATTTTAGTCCATTTAACAGAAAACGGCGAATAGGATTATAGAAATACATCCATTAGCATTTTTATTAGTTTAATTTTTATATGAAAAATGGTAATCAGTATTTATTTAACATCGAAATTAAAGCATAATACGACGGGTGGGCGAAGTTCCGCCTGCGACGCAGGAGATTGCGGGTTCGATTCCCGTCTTGGGACAAAATATGTTTGTACGATCTGCAGATATCTGTTCCGGGTGTTTTGGTCGTTTTCAATGTCTAATTAAAAATATCTATCGATATATATTGTATTATGTATATCAGTTATCTAGTACCCATAACACAAGCTCTGCGTAACTTGGGGCTAGATAATACTGTGTGAATTGTCCAGAATTATTTATTTATTAAAATAATAAGGTACTCTATAGAAATCAATACATACAATCAATAACCGAAACGTGAATCTATCCGAAATTTACGGGGGAATGGGCTTTAATTGGTTTTGTATGGATTTTTAAGAGTTTTGATTTGATCATTCTTTCTTCCCAGGTCAGTAGCATCCCAACTAATCAACGGCCAGTCCGTGGTAGCCGAAACTTTCGAGCAAGTCACAATATACTTCTCAGACATCGTAGGTTTCACCTCACTTTCCGCCTCGTCCACGCCGATGCAAGTCGTGGATTTACTGAACGATCTCTATACTTGCTTTGACAGTATTGTTGAAAACTACGATGTTTATAAGGTGAGTTGATTGTTGTCTTGCTAAGGTTCTTTTCAATGTTCTCAACCCGTGATTTTCGTTCGTATATTTTTTTTTCCATTGATTAATATCAATGGATACCTACATTATACAAATAAAGTGATATAAATTTATAATAAAAGATCTATAATAAAATAAAAGACCTAATGGTCTTTTTAGTGTTTAATATGTGTTTTAGATTATTTTTGGTACACCCCCAGCCTTTCTTAAATTCACAAATCTTTCTATCCAAAGGTTGCCTGGAAGAGATCGCTTCTGACCGATAAGACCGCCCATTGTACTTATCTTATGTGATGTCTCTTTGTAATGTTATTTTCTGGTGTACAATGAAGTATTTTTGTATTGTTTTGTATTGTAATTGTTTAGCAATAATTATCATTCAGTACACTCGTGCATTTAGTATCTATGGGTTTTAATAGTGGAATACTTCAGTTAAATCTAGATCAGAAAATTATATGACAAGCTCGCTTTGCGAAACAAAACTATGTGCTTTTGCATTTTGTAACACACTATAAATACATGAATTGTGTTTTGATATTCGACATTTGTCAGTTGTGATTCGAACATCAATCATTTTATTTCTCCACAGGTAGAAACAATAGGCGACGCGTACATGGTGGTATCGGGGTTACCAGAGCGCAACGGAACGCGGCACGCTTGCGAGATATCTCGAATGGCGCTGGCTCTCCTCGACGCAGTCAGACGGTTCAAAATCAGACATCGGCCGCACGATCAACTCAAACTTAGGATCGGACTGCATTCTGGTAAGAGTCCTCTGTTTAAGATTATTTTACAAAATGTAGAAGCAATACGCTATGCAAAAGCGGTACGCTTGCGAGGTATTTCTAATGTCGTTGGCTTTACTCGACGTGATCAGACGATTCAAAATCCAAGAGCAATACCTGTCGGCAAGCGGCACTTGATCTTGATCCGATTATTCCCGATCACCAGTGGGGTCGCGCGATCAGCTCAAATTGAGGATTGGACTACATTCTAGACCATCTATGTAATATTATTTCACTAGATGATGATACAATAAGGCGACGCGTACATGGTAATCTATTGTGTGCGGAGCCAAGACCCACTTCGGGTTTATGCGTTAGGATAATAACTATGTGCATTGTGGTATCGAGGTTTATAGACCACAGCGGAAAGAGGCACGATTGCGAGATATCTCGCACGGTATTGGTTTTCCTCGACGCGGTCAGACAGTTTAAGATCAAGCACCGGTAGCATGATCAGTACAAACTGAGGATTGAACTGCATTCTGATAAGAAGCTATTTATGATGATTTCACGAGAGGTAGAATACAAAATAATACACATCTATTAGTGATGCGTACATGTTGGTATCGGGGTACTAAAGTGTCACGGTACGCTTGCGAGATATCTCGCATGCCCCTTGTTTTATTCGACGCGGTCAAATTCTAACACTTATAAATTGAGGTACAGTAAAAAATAAGTGGTAAAGGTAAATCACGTCTTCAAATATTGTTCGTAACTATGAATAGAAGTAATAAAAAACATTGAGAAACACCTTGGCACCTAACCTTTTATATCAAACTCAAAGACACCATTCAGCAATCACGAGTCGCACGCACTCAATGCAATCTTGACGTCAGACGTTTGAAACTTATCTATGAAATATGCATAAGTTAAATTTATCTTTTATGGAGTGCGTAGTCTAGTCACGTTGTAGGGAGATAGAATACGTCACGAATTCTACTCGATATCAGAGTTAGAGAGATTTTGACACTTTTTAATAAGGTATTTTACACTTTATGAGAATTTTTTAAAAACATATTACTGAGATAGCGTAGCTGCAACAAGATAAAGTTAAAAACTACAACCCGACTACGTGAAAGTTATAAAAGTTTGAAACATTTACATTGACAAAATAGAATGACGTATCGGTCATATTTGATAGGCATAGAGTTGAAAATGAAAATAGGTCGTAGGTATTGTAATTTTTCTCTATGGGGCCTGCAGCCTGCGGCTACCTAAACTTTAATACGCGTTTTGAAGGCTTATTCGGGGTCGGAGCCCTAAATCCTATAGCCTATAACCATCGGGGTATTGAGACGAATCAATCGATACATAATTTGTTGAAATCGAACCAGTAGTTTCAGCGCTACGTGGGAACAAAGAAATCGGCCACATACACACAAACATACAAATATACAAACATACAAACATAGGGTGCTAACCTCATAACCATCCCCTGTTGGTAGTCGGGTAAAAAGCAGTCGGCAAATGTTAGTTCATGTTCAGTGATACAGACCATCAAGCGTAGAAAAGTTGGGTATCTTGGACATGTGTTTAGGCACGAGAGATACCAGCTGCTCCAACTGATAATGATGGGTAAACGACGCGTTGGCAGACGGAAAAAGTCATGTTTGAGAAACATCCGAGAGTGGACGAATATCGCCAGCGTCGAAGACCTGTTTCGCTTGGCGCAAGATCACGAGAAATTTGCTGAGCTGACGGCTAACCTCCAGTAGTGGAGAGCATAAGAAGAAGAAAATGTTAAAATATTTTATTTTAATTAAAATTTCTATGTTTTCAATTTTTTTACATCTTTATAAACATCATAAAACATTGTTTCTCGCTGCGATATGAATAGACTAATTCAAAAAAAGATTTGGCCTATACGCACCGCTGTGCGAAAAACCCATTCAAAAGGGGACTTGGGTGATTTCCACCGCGGTTTGAATCGCTTGTACACCACACGAAAAATAAACGACTAAAGACCCTAATTACTAGGCACAATGTTGTTATGTCATTCGGCTGTGTAGGCAAATTAAAAAGTATCATCAGCAACATCAGTGCATCTGTTCAGGTCTCACATCCATCTTACGTCATGACCACAGAGCAATATGGCGTGCACTGCGTCCAGCGTTTTAGTCAAGTCACGCGCGTAACTGTGTAACTTGTGAATTGTGTGTAATCTACAAGATAGGTAATTATAATTTTATTTCGGAACCCGTGGGGTTAAACTAGAAACGGAATACACTAAGGTAGCTCAATTAGGGCTTCGAATCAAACAAAAGACGTTTCCAGACTATATATTCAGTTTAATCTGTGCTAAAATTTGGTTGAATGATTGAATTATGAAGAATGCAACACAATGTTTTTATGACAAAATTTATCACGACGATAAAACTTAATTTCGTTGTTATGTTCGTATAGATTCAGCAGTTAAACCTTTTATTGTATTTTTTACGATGTGACATGATTGCATAGCCAAAAATAACGCAGCAAATAATAATCCACAAACCACACGCGATGCAGTAATCAACAAAAAATACACTTTTTTGGAGACTTTTTGTCGCTCGGACTCTCAAAAACTAGATTATATCGATCATATGTTTTTCTTGTAATATCGTTGTATTTTTTGTATAAATAATTTTGATAGTCTAATTAAAATTGACTTGTTCTAAGAAACAACTTCACGAAAAATAATTATTACAACAACCCCAAGCTTTAAAAGAAATATTTCGGTACAAAACACTACAAAAGAGTAGGACCTACCCTGCCACATACATGTAACTTTTTTGACCACTTAGTCGCCGGGTTAAACGTTTCCATATAAACAACGCATGCGAAGACGCGCGTAGAAACTAGTTTACCTATAAACTAGTTAAATAGTTTTCGCGTAACAAAGTTTCGCATACGAAATGGAAATGTACACGTATTGTCTATCTCAAATACTGTCTATCTCAAATACTGTGACAATATTTTGCAAGTAATGTCACAGAAATACAGATCATTTATTTGCACACCCGGGTCACAATGGTCTTGATTATAGAATAGGTAGGTACCGTACATGTATTGCCTTAGTCTAGGCATACAAATTAGTTTTTCTGGGGTCACTATACATTTTCATATTACTACGCTTTTACTACATTATTAATTATCAAAAAAAAATATACACGAATCCTCATAAAATATTTAAATATCAAGTCAATCTCTAATAATATAATTGTTACATAATACAAACATATTTAAGCAGTCAAGAGAGAAAAAAATGTCATTGATTAGTTAATTTGAATGTCCTTATCAAATAAAAATTCGTTTACATGATAATAGCATTTTGACGTAAAAAAATTATAAAGTTTGTTTTTGAACACAGCCAAAGGAAGTAACTTTACATTGTTAGGCAATTTATTGAAAATTTTTGGCGCCATGCCACAAAAACTTTTTTAACTATGCTGTATTAGCTGTAGCTGAACACAGGCGATGCTGGTCACGTCTACTGCGAGTGGCACAGTCACAGTATTTGAGATAGGCAGACAATCTTATCGAAATGGTTCTCCATAATATTCGGTGGTCTCCTTCAATGTTACCTTGACGCTCAGAGCTCAGAGCTCCCTATTTGAACAGGTCTACAGTATTCATAATACATATACATTTTACTGTGTAGAGAGAGCTTTATTGAAAACCTTCTAACTTTTATCGGTCATTGATACGAACAAAATGTTCACTGTTATTAGTTCTATAAGGTATATTTTCGATAGGTGGGCTATCGAAAATATGATAGGTGTATTAAATTGTACCTCAGTTTTAGTATTATGACTTTGAAAAACGTCACCAACGATATACTTTACAGTCACTATTAAATTTTAGACACAATTATATAAATTGGCATAAAATCGACGACTTAAAATCGACGTCTAAGGGTTATTTTCGAGTGCCAACTCGAAACCAACCTAAGTAACTGATGAACGAGCAAAATCGTTCGTCATCTCTCGGGTCGCATAGAAACTTGACCTCTACCACCACAAGTAGTCTAGTAAAGAGAAACGATCCGAACAGAGAACTATTGGTATCTTCATCCGTGGTCTGAACCTTCTAACCTAATTGAATATTCAGCGAAACTTTGCAACTTTGGTAGCAGTTGCTTTTATTAGGTTGAATTCTATGAAGTTTCTTGGTACTTTATTGTAATAGGAACCTAAAAACTTATCTAATACCAATTGAAAAGGCTTTAGTCCGTACGCGATCACAAAGGGACGGAAACCTGTCGAAATAAATATTTTACGTCACATTTTTCATACAATCCGAGCGTTGTCAAAATGAGATGGAAGAACCTTGTCAAATTATCTAAATTTTTGACTGTTTGGATGTTTTAATGTTTGTAACCTTTTCACGCCTAACTAAAGAACGGATAGGTACTTATCGCAACGATACAACATTACACAGGAGAGTGAACGTCCGTTTAGCACGAGGACTTGTAGCAGAATGAGTGTCCGTCGCTCGTTCCGTCGTCGGTTATTATAGTAAAAACCTATATCTACCCTCGAGTCACATCCATCAATAACATTATTATTCTGCATTTGCATTTGGTGCTTCTCAGCCAAACACGGAAATGCACACCTGACTCCCAGCCGACCTGACGCCACTTAAATCATCTTACGTAGATGCAAAAAGGCCAATGATGATGATGATAATTCTACATTTGAAATTTAAAACCACCTACTTGAATTTTATAAACATTGAAATAAATCTCTTCAGCCCTCTCCATTATTTAAAAAACCTTGCGTTTGCAAACAAAAATAATGGTTTCCTGCTTATATTTTCGTTGGATAATGAGCCGACTCATAATTCAGATAAAGTGAGCATAAAATGAAAACGAAAGCATGTCAGGGAGTGTCAACAAGATTCTGCGTTTTAGATTTAGACGACCTCTACGACGCAGCGGGCAAAAAGTCCGCCTGTGGTACAGGAAGTGGCGGTTTCGATTCCTGCCTCGGGACAAATTTTTAAACCATCTGCAGAAATTTGTTCCGGGTGCTTTCTATGGATAGTAAAAAATATCTATCCAGTACTATATACAGGCTCTTCTCAGGTCCAGAATCACACCCTTTCGGCTTAGTACGCATGTTTCATGTCACCCTGTATATGTAACTTGTACCCATAACGTTAGTACTTTTCTCTAACTATCCTGGTTTCGGACTTGGCCATCACCCTTCTCAAAAAAACCACATATTTTCCACTTCTTCCACTAGCGGACAAAATCAATAACACTTTGTTTCTTATTTTATAATCATTATTATTACTATTTCTTCTCATTCGTAGCGTTCTTGGCAGAACGGTCGTGGTCGTCATGACGAGTTTTGTTATTACTATTTAGAAACCTGTATATAAAGGGTCTTTCAACAAGGACGGGTCGATGTTAAAATTGAATAAAACAAGATGTGTGTGAGATATTAACGAAATTTATTTTTTATTTAAAAGGCCCATTTATGCCATTATGGATGGAATATCACATCGTTCAAATGTCCGCCGCGGCTTCGTATGGTGGCACGAATCCGAGAGCATAAAGCCTAAAGATAATATCTTTAGGCTTACAAAATAACAACATAACAAACATCAGTAACGTTTATATTATAAGCGTTACTGATATTTTGATCCAACAACTCAACTCAACAGCCTAAACGGTCCACTGATGGACGCAGTCCTCCTGATAATCGTCTTATTGGTTTTTATCTCATGGGGGTAGTGCCCATTATCCCCACGCCGGGCATGCGGGTTGAGGATCGCATACGCTAGATCTATTTTGCAAGTGTCGCTGCTGCCCGCCCCCCGGTTTATGTGCCCTAGTCGCCTCTTACGACACCCACGGGACGAGTTTGGTGGTGCAAATTCTAATCCGGCACCACACAGCTTTATCCTACACTAGCAACGCCTCGCGGTTTCACCCGCGTAGTTCCCGTTCCCGTAGGAATTTCGGGATAATAAGTAGCCTATGTCCTATTCCAGACTATAATCTATCTCTGAGCCAAATTTCATCCAGATCCCTTTTACCGTTCTAGCGTGTTATAAGAACAAACATCCATCCATCTATCTATCCATCCATCTAAACTTTCACGTTTATAATATTAGTGAGATTATCTATTTATTATCTAAATGTTTTCTACATTCAAGGCACCCTTTGCTATGGGTGGGTTATTCTTGGCTACCTACGCGTGACATTTTGCATCTGACACGAGACAAACGAGAGACATTTGCTTTGCAATGGGACTCTACAGGCTCAAACAAAAGACAAATGCTAACATGGCATCACGTTGCTTCGTACCTATTCGATCTGGTGTGTGCGTTAAAATATGTTCTAAAGAGGGAATTGCTTTGGCCCATTTCAGCTACTAGCCTCTAGATTGTTTGCAACAGTCTGCAGATAGCTTAACTATTTCAGATTTACTTTAGCTTTCCCTTTTAATAGCACTTCAAAATTTATGCGTTTATTCCGTCTCTTGGAGGTAGTAAGTACTTCAGGCGATAAAAAACACGAAAATATGGTGTTGTTGAACCCGTTTTCTGACGAAAATATTAACGGTAGAGCTTTGAAATGTATATCTTGTAACACGTATCTTGAAGGGTTTCTTGTAGGTCCGAAATACTTGCCGTTAATTGCAGTGCGTAGTTGTTATAGTGATAATAAATAAATTAAATAAATAAATATAGAAATAAACATATTTATTATGTGTCGATTTTATTTATGTACCTATCCATTGTTATTAGGTATTTATAATGTTAAATTAATGTGTATCTAAGATCACCTATGGTACACCCCCTATCTTTCTTAAATACATAACTCTTTCCGTCCAAAGGTTGCCTGCAAGAGATCGCTTCTAAGCGATAAAGCCGTCCATTGTACTTGTCTTATGTAATGTGGTTTTCCGGTGTACAATAAAGAATTTTTGTATAGTATTGTATATCCTTGTCACCAGGACCCTGCGTAGCTGGTGTAGTCGGCCTCAAGATGCCTCGCTACTGCCTCTTCGGAGACACAGTTAACACCGCCTCTCGGATGGAGTCCAATGGCGAAGCCCTGAAGATCCACGTGTCTCCAGACACAAAGGCTTTGCTTGATCTCTACGGGACTTTCTTGTTGGACTGCCGAGGAGAGGTTGCTATGAAGGTATGTTCTTTGAATGTTTTTGTTTCACCCTCGTCACTCGGAAAGCACGTTCAGGTGTTGGTCTTGCGCCTGACTTATCCCCGGTCGTGTTGGTCTGCCGTCCCATCGGAATATGAGAGTGAGGGAATACTTTACAATACAATATTAGAGATATACGATTATTTTAATAGAGAGTGTACCTGTGTTGGCGCGCACACTTGTCCACTATAATATGTCCTATGCACCTGGCTAGTGTCTGGCCGCCGTCACCGAAATTCGGCTTGTAGAGGACACTGGACTAAGACAACTCTTTTCTGCGTTTTTTTCTCTTTTAAGGCCATTTTGCCTGTCATGCGGATCGGTTTCATTTGCGGGCCACCAGAAACCCTCAGTACGGTTGTGCTACCCGAGGGTGGGGCGCAGGTTCGAATCCTGCCGAAAACGAAATTTTTTGGGAACTTATTTATTTAATTTCTGAATAGGCAATGCTATGGATATATCAACTAGTTCATGCTAAGCTCATGTTTTGCAATTTCAGCTTTAGCATTTCGCTTTCCAAATCCCCTGGCGGAATTTCCATAAATCCGATACAATGCAACATTATATCCTAAAGCTACAGTCGGCTGAACTAAATACACGAGTTCCTTGTCGCTTTAGAGTTTACCATCTCTTTAACTACTTTCTGTTTCTCATCAGAGGTATTTAATTTTGACAAGAGCCTAAAAATATATCATAGTGCCGACCGCACTGTGCAACTGAGTATTTCTCTAGATTATTTTCTTCGTTTGGGATGAATCAATACAATATTCAATTAAATTTGTATGTCAAGTAGGTACGAAACATTTCCACTTGAAAGCATCACTTACCATATTATAAAACCAACATAATGAAATTAATGAGCTTACAATTCATTATGGAATGGAAAGCAGAATTGGAGACTAATCTGCATTTTCGACCGAAACATCTAATGTCAACAAATAAAGCATTTGGTCGATTTTAATTGGAATAATACCAGCTTTTGGTTCGGTTCGTATGTTTTTGCTCATATCGCTAGAGGTCGTCTTAATGCTATTTGGGGTGTAACGGGGACTCCAGCATTTCGTCTCTCAAGCCAACGTAACCTGCACGTGGTGCACCCTGCTAGATAATGAACTAGGCTCTGGTGAAAATATCAAACAATCGTCATAATTTGATTACTCATACAATTTACAAATATTTTCCATTACTTTACACTGGCAGAATCAGATAGAATAGAATTGCGTCTATCCAGAACATTAACAAAGAATCATCATCTACATCATTATTGATATTCGAAAATATCTTATTTATCTTAGGTATAGCTCATATTTTTAAATATATAGGATGTCACAGTCAGTTTGTATAATCCATTCTTAGAAAAACAAAAAAAACATGCTTGTGGGTATCTATCTCTTAATGGATCCCAGCGCGTTGTACTTTTGTGTGTGATTTTTTCAAAAGATCCTGATATTTTTACCGTAATGTACCATTTTCGAAGAAACATACCTACCTTTCGTAGAACAAGCATTTTAGAACTCTAAAAATGGACCTCGAAGGTACTCCATTCTTCAAGTTCTCTCCTCAGTCAATAACCTATTCTTATTAGGTTATTGACAGTCAATAACTTATCCTTAATAGGTTATTGACACTGGCCTATTCTTAATAGTTTATTGACTATCAGCGACAAAAACCTACAGAAAATCTTTATTGTTACAGGGGAAAGGAGTTCTAGTCACATACTGGTTGCAAGGAGAGAAGGTGGATCCCAGTGCACCGAAACATCCTCTCATCAAAGCACAAGCACAATCCGCAGACAGTGGCTCTCTCTCACACCTCACACCATTCAGGAACAGACTAGACCAAAGCTCTCGATCCTCCAGCCGACGTGGGTCAGGTATATTCCAAAAGATCCCCGACATCGCCAAACTGGAAAAAGAAGCACAGCCAATACTTCAAAACCTAAGCATACAACGCCAGCAGTCAGACCCAATAGAACCTTTCAAAAACGGCATCACGGACAACGGCGAAGAACTAGACAAACTAAGTGTTAGCAACTCCATATCACTGAATGTAAACTCTCTTAACCATAATTCAGTGACAGGACAGCCAAGAGTAAAACTGAAGGAAACGTTGAATCACAGAAGTAATAAAATAGGCAATAACAATTGGATTTCTAAACTGCCGACAGCTAGCTCATTTGATAATGGCACCAAGAAGGGAAGTGAGCGGTTAAAAGATTATAGCAGTGTGCCGTTGCTATCTAAAACTGATACGCCAAATGATTCGAATGTATAAGAGCTTCGATTTATTGCTGAAAAGCACAAGGCAATGTTCCAAGCATCTCTTCATCTTTGGTAGCAAAAAACGTTGCTTGACTTTTGTTTCTCTTTTCTTGTTTGGTTTAATTTCAAGGTGAACGGAATAAAACAAAACACTGTTTTAGTCAAGCTTCGACGCCTATAACTAAAAACACAAATTATGCAATGAACTCTGTAAAGGCAACGTCGCAATGTTGCATGTGACGTTGCCAGATTGTCGCACGTCATTATTCTTATGTGTTTGCTAGACGGTGCTTATTGTGTCGTAATTCCAAGAGAGTTAAACGAATTTTGCATTTTGTACTTAAGTTGTTCTTAGTATTTCCTATAATAATATTTTCTTGCGCACGAATCTTGTTTATGTACTGGAATCTGTTTCAAGTAATTCTTAACTAGTTGAAAATTTAACATCTTTTAAAATTAAAATAATAGTAGGTAAGTATAGCACATTTTTACTTCTGCATAATGTTCCTTCGGTCCATATAATAGATATCTTGATGTTATAGTGTGCCATTTAGAATTTTATGCATTTATTTATACATTCTGAAAAATAATCTATTACATGTGTCTTTTTTGCGACCAGTATTTTTATAGACATATCGTCGGTCGCAGGTTCAATTGGAGTACCTACCTGACAAAACACGTAAATTAAGTTTAGAAGGTACCCATGCAGTTTTTCTAAGTTTTTGGAGTTCTTTCGAAAGTCATATTTAAAAAACTGGTAGCCTTATAAAAATTCATTTACTCCGAGAACTTTAAAGATTTCCTTTGAAATACTGTTGTTACTGCTAGTGTAACTAACATAAACATCAAAAATTTGGTGTAACTAAAATTTGTATCCAAAAATAAGGCTACTGGGGCCAAACTTCATAATTTACCAGAATATACATTAAATTATAAGCTTTTTCTCAAAACAGTTCCAAAATAGGTCACATGCGAATAATGTTATGTTCCAAATATTGTGAACAAATCTTTGAATGCTTCTACTGCAAAGTCGTGTTTTGTAGGTTACCCCAATTGTACCTTCGACCGACGATATATATAGGATCATTTAAGAGAAACTAGGAACTCTAGATAATCGTCAAATTTCTATCTTAAGCCGGGTATTGATCAGTGTTACGGGGCGTAAAGTAACATGTATTCACAGCGATTGTTCGTTCAGTCATTACGGGAAAGAAGGCGTTCGGAACGAGCAACGAGACGGGTTTTTGAAGTTCCATGCTCGCTGTGAATGGAACATTACTCCCAGTTACACCGGTATGTACAGTACACAGTGTAAACGGCTTTAGGTTTCGTGAAATTAGTCATTTAGGTGGTTTGACGCAACTGGGCGCGAGATTCAAATTTTTTTGGGGGTTTTTTTTTTATCTGCGTTCCACAAGCAATAAAACTAGCGGTCAAGTAATTTGTCGCAAATCGTAAACCATTTTCTATAAAGTCATAATAAAACTAACTTCGATTCACTGGTATTTTTGGAGCATTTCGGAAAATTGAGATTTTGTGCTAAAAATCAACATTTTCCTAAATGCTTCCAAATAAATCAAAATTGGTTTTACCATGAGTTCATTGAAAATGGTTTACGAAAAAAATGCGGCAAATTACTTTTCAGCGGTTTTTATTGCTTGTGGAAAGCAAAAAAAATTAAGAGCTACAAAAAAAAATATCGCGCCAACGCGCGTCCAACCACCAGCAGTTGACATCAAATTCATGTTGTTGACATTAACTTAGCAGTAAGTTTAAAAGTTTGTTATGTATTAATTGTGCGATGTACTTAACGTATTTAATACAGAGATGAGACTAGCTGTGAATAAAGTGTATTTAAATTGTTTTGTTTATTTATTGTAAATACTATTAAAAATAAAGTTGTTGTGATCTTAGCAAGGTATTGATTTAATCGTAGACGATAACGTCAAATAAATGTTTCTTGAGAGTTATAGCAAATAAAATGAGTGAGAATTGATATGGTGATATTTTATTTATTTTAAAAGACCTCGTCTCGAATTAAGTTACTTGTACAATGGTTAGTCACCTCCTTCCTATGCTTAAACACTTTAATTCTTCTCCACCTTTCTCCACACGAGTCTTTGATGCAGCGCTGTAGCGGTGTACCAGCTGATAGGGAAAAAGAGGAAATAAATAGCAGGTATAGCCAATTCAAGAATAAAAGATATTTTATGACAACAAAGGACTAGGACTTCACATAAACTGATAAAGATTACAGAAAAAAATAGGTACTCATTACAAAAAATTATACAAATTTCAACAACGCATAGTTGCACGAACTCAGCGAAAATGGTAAAAAATATTATTAGTTTGGAAACAGACGACTGCTGATCGAAATGCCGATTTTGCTTTTCAAACCTTTTAGAAACAATTAAATGTTTCGAACTTTTACTATTTGTTCAGATGATACCAGTTACATACAAATTTTCAAAATCCTAATTTTTCAAAAATTTTACTGTCCCGTTTACGAAGAGAATAAAAAATGGATTCTAGTAATAAAATATCTTAGATTATAGAAGCGAGTATAGGTAGTACGTCTTCGCGTATTTATTTTAGTTAACTACCTGTATCTACTTTTCCTCATCCTGCAATCTCTCGCCGCTCGCCTACCTTTTTCACTGGCTCTTGTTTGAAGATAACTACTAGATAGGTAGTACCTATTTAAATCCAACCTTGGAGTCGGTCCTTACATTAATAAACGCCAAATTTGCACGTTCATGTTCGCAAATTGCTTGGAACCCCAGAATTTCAGCAATCACGTGTTGAAATGAGCGGGTAAATAAATAAATAACATTCATTACACGCTGTATTGCGCACTTGTTGAGAGTTGATTTATATCCTAGTTATGGATTAAAGAGGGCGCAACACGCGCCATTTTGTGAAAAGGATAGGCAAAGGATTTCGCGTTCATAGGAGCGGGAAACAGAGCATACCTACGTTTTTGGAACGAACTCAAAAATCGTGTTTTTGCTTATTTACAAGAAAACTACACAACTTTTAAAGAAACTGGTTTAAGGAACCCGAGATCTCGACCAAATTATGTAATGTAAATGGTATTAACAACCAGCCAGTGTGGGACGAAGTCTACGTCATGTTTTTGTCTATGCAGTCACAACATCAAGTGAACAGCAAATCGTACCTCAACCAAGCCACGTAAAACTTATTATCATTAGATATCGCCACATGCTCAGACAAGTTGTTTGATTAAACTTTGTACTGCGGTTCAAATCCCAGGTTAATTAAGGTGCTTACAAGTACACGAACCGTTTGCTTTGCAAAGTTTAAAACGCGACGTGCTGAGTCTACCGCACCTTTTTCATTAATGTTTGCTGTGTTTATTTTGAATAACGGATTGGAATCTTTTGAGAAGCTCTTTATAGTTTTTAAATAGCATGACTCTGGAGCTGTACCTAACCACCTTTCAAAGCACATACTTACAAGCTCTGCTTAGCTTGGAGATTGGGGCTGTGAATTGCTGATTTTGCTGTGTGAATTGTTCAGGATTATTTATTTATTTTTATACAGGGAGTACCTTAATTAGTTGATAACTTTTAAAGTGGTTGTGCGTGGGAGCAAGGTCAATCAGACACGAAAATAAAAAAAATAGGTAAAGCGTTTGGGAGTACACTTGGCAGCACGATGAGCACAAGAGCACTATATTATTTTATAAACTTCTTTAAGAAAAATGGTTATGCTTAAATTGTGGGCATGGTGCCCAAAAATGAGAACAAGTCTACAAAATTTTCCAAATTTACAAAAATTTGCATAACTCCCAAACGCTTTGTTACTGCCCAACTTTTGTTATTGTGTTTGAATGGCCTTCCTCCGCGCACAAGCACCTTCAAGGTTATGCACTTATTATGTGACACCCTGTATAATGTAACGTTTTTGGGTGTATGCAAACAATGACAAGATCAATTGGTTACCTTAGTTACCTTACTTTTGGATGTTCAACATCAAACAGTGTAGTAGTTCCACGTTTGTATGGAAAGATAAGCGGCTCGTGAAACCTTAAGTATTCAACTTATATAAAATGGTTGATGAAAGCCGAAATAGCTAGTATTTCTAAATTACCACAGCAATTCATTAGATGAGAAATTACTATTTCACCAAATAATTTTCACCGCTTTTTCATTCACAAAATTCACAATTCACTTTCTTTTTCGCTTTATACAGGCAGTAAAATTAATCGTTGCCCATAAAATAGGTTGTGGCTCGTAAAATTGGCTGTTACTTAGAAAATTGCCGCTTACGAATGAAAATCAATAATTCAGTAGATACTGAAATATCAGAATTCGCGTTTTAAAAGTGTTTATTGAACAAGAGGCCTGAGAGGAAATTTAGGTAATTTGATTTAATTTGAAAATTATATTTAACAGATTTATTGTAAATAAAAAATGGTTTTTGCCAAAATTCTGAATGTAAAACTGTTACCCCATGTTGGGTGCCAAACTAATGCTTAATCAAACTAGTTTCAACCCGTGTTTTTTCACACGCTATGATAGAAATCTTAATGTCGACTTATAAATCGTGTACCTTCCTAATTTTAGAAAATCTGTAATAGCTTAAGACTTATAAAAGCCCCTGATTGTCATACGATTAAATAAATAGAAAGCAGCTTATGGGTTGTTAAATACTTAGCCAGCACAACACCGCTCCCACACAACACCCGCCCGCCTCCCGCCTCAAATCTTGTTGCCGTCCACACGGTGTCCACGCGGCGACAGCTAGCAGCAAGGTCGTTGTTCACGCATGCTTGGCAAAGAACGCTCCAGGCAGCTATAGGTAGTGCACGGGCCAGCTTGCAATAACCAACGACTGGCAAGCGGCAAGCACGCTTACTGTGCACTTACTGCTAATGCTGTCACTGTAAAATGTATCTACAAGTTACAAGTTTAAGCCCATATTAGAATGACCATTTTTTCGCGATGAGGCGTGTGTGCTATTTCCTTCCTCAAAATACAATCTCCTTGTAAAATTTCATACAATTTCAGCCCTAAAAGCCCCGTGGTGGGTGCCAATAATTCAACTCATCTTTACAGTTATGTTGTTCGATAAACGACCTTGTTTGCTATTCATAATGGTTTCATTTGAGTTCTTTGTGACTCAATAGGTAGCTATTTGGCTGTTGCAATGGCTTTTATTGTGATGAATGGTGACCATGACTGGAGATTTCTATTAAAGTTGGATTCAAAGGGTTGTTTTTCAGAGTCTGAAACTACCATTTCAGTAATTTATTCAATCTTTTACATTAATCACATCCTCTTTGTACTGTTCCTAATTTCGAGGTTCTTTAATACTAAGGTGGTTTTGCTTTCTAATTCACAGAAAAGAGACTTGAGTATAGTCTTTGAATCCTTTAATTACTATACTCAAGCCAAACTCACTACCTATGTTATTATACCTATGTTTGTAAACATTGGCCCCATAGTTAACATAAAAATCACTATCTTGTTGTTGTTTTTTTACAGAAGTTACTTTCGATTTTGGATCTTTCATAAAATGGAACTACTTTCGTTTTAAATTCGGTGCAAAAAGAGAGGTTTGGATTTACACAAAAATATTAAATTCTTATTTTTGGTTTTAAGTGGTTTACACGCATGTTCCAGGTAGGTACATCTACATTGAGAATGGCTCGTGTAAAGGTATGTTCACTCTCCTCAAAATTGAATGAAATTTTATGCTTCTGCATTCTTTAAATAACAGCGTTACTACGAAGTTCAGGCTACCTGCCATGATAAAATTAATTATTAAAGTAGCCAATTTCGTTGTTCGTTCGATTTAATGCTCGAATTCGTTGCCTGTTCGCTAATCCCGTGATAAATTTAGGATAAGCCCCGATTAGGATTTAAACGAAATGAACAGTTTTTCGCACCCTCATTATTTTCAGTAAGAGGGATAATGTAAAATTGCTTTTATAGAACATTTTTCCCTAATTCTAATGTTAAATACCTAGTTTCGGTATAACCGACAAAAAATAAAACAGGAGGTTTTAAGTTCGGTTGTATGTATTTTTTTTTGTTTGTCGATTTCACCGTTAATTTTAAACCGATTTGGAAAATTGTATAGCTATTGTATAAACAAAACAATGATCCCGAGGTATTTTCAAAAATTTTGGGTTCCGTACCCAAAGGGTAAAAACGGGACCCTATAACTGAGACTCCGCTGTCCGTCTGTCACCAGGCTGTATCTCATGAACCGTGATAGTTAGACAGTTGAAATTTTCACAGATGATGTATTTCTGTTGCCGCTATAACAACAAATACTAAAAAATAGAATAAAAAAATATTTGAGGGGGCTCCCATACAACAAACGTGATTTGTTTGCCGTTTTTATAGATAACGGTACGGAACAATCAAATAGGCTATTTGACTACATTGAAAATAAGTAGCAAATTTTCCGGGTTATTAAAAAATATCTGAGCATCTGGACGAAGCGACGCGTGACCCGAGAGCTAGTGAGTATCTGGCACAGTGCATCAGCATTCCCCCTTGGCCATCAATACCAGTCGAAAGGGGTCGACTGGTATTGATATGGATCAGTTGAGCTTCCCGTGAATTGTTTACAACAGTCTGCCGGTAGCTCAATTGTTTCAATTGTAATTATTTAATCGTTATTTTCTTTTATTGAGTGTAATTTTTATTTGATTGTAATTTTCTTTTTTAATAAAGATATAAAAAACTCCTTACTCCTTGTTCAGTACTAATTATTTATCATCACCATCAGATTCCACCAGGTACTCCGACCAGGTGGGATGACGATTTGCGAAAGACTGCTGGTAGATGCTGGATGCGGCAAGCTGAAGAAAGGGCGCTATGGCGCTCATTGGGGGAGGCCTACGACCAGCAGTGGACTGATATAGGCTGATGATGATGATGATCAGATTCACGTCCTTTCAATCACCTTTTCAAAGTATACCTGTCATCAAGTTAATTTTATGACACTCACTTAGTGGTCACTCTTACAGAGTAGGTACCTACCTAAATCATCCCTCATAAAGAGTAGGTAAATCACGAACAGCGCAGAAAAAGCACCATTAAAAGAAAATCATTCACGCTTCAAACAAATTTTTGTCCTATCTTATCAAAGCTTTTATTGCTAACTGTACCAAACAATTCCATGGACCCTTTGGGAAAGGAAATGTTATTAATTTTAAAATGTCGTGGACCCGTTAGGAATCAATGTATGGAACTTAGTTTTTTGAAAACACTAGAGTCGTTGACCTTTGGGAATAAGCGTGTTCTTGGAGCTATTATTTCCATGTTCACACGTCACCGGAACAGATCAACCTCTGTCAGCTCTGAAACTTCAAGTGGTAAAGTCTCCGTTATTCGTGTTTCCCTCATTAAAACTTGAAGAGGACTTATTGCGGCACCTACAACCTCGCTTTTCAAAGGGGCTAATTAAATACCAAATGTAACAGAGGACTTACGACCTTATTTCTAGTGGAATAAATGCTTCCTTGAATAACGGTCTGCGGATAAGAAACTCGTAATGCTTTTCCCGAATAGAGACTAAGTAGAAACTCAGTCTAAACTCGGTTATAAAATTTAAGATTGTTTTGTAAACATACGAATTTCAAAACCGAAGAAATTATATCAGTGGAAAATATTTTACGATACTGTTGTCATCGGAGCAAAACGCAGTACTTTGCAAAAATATTGGTTTTGGCAGGATTCAGTTCATCGTCTCTCATCCCTTTTTAAATTAAACACAAATTAAACAGGCCAAGTGAGTGTTGACTCGCACGCGGAGGGCTCCGTACCATCTTTCAAAACTATTTCGGAAAAGGAACCATAAAAACAGATTTCTTGTAAAGTCAAACGTTTTTTTATTGTTTGTTGTTATATCTACATATTTTATGTGTTACCTACTATGTGGCTACCTATTACTGATCATGACAAAAGCACATCAAAAATAGACAAAACGTTTTTGACGTTTTTTTAGTATTTCTGTGCCGCTAAATTATAAATAAAACAAATATTAAAAACGTGTTTTTTTTGTATAGGAGCCTAAAGTAAGTTAGCGGCACAGAAATACTTACACACTTAGAATAAATTACTCTAAGCTTACACATTATAAAAAATGATAATTGAAAAATATTATTATCTACATTAATAAAAGGTAGGAAATAATAGAAGACATAAAAATAAATTACTAAAACTACTGCCAAATTTCATCCAGATCCGTTCAGCCGTTCAGGCGTGATTGAGTAACAAACATCCATCCATCCAAATTTTCACATTTATAATATTAGTGGGATTTGCCACCACGGTAACCACTAATTTGTTATTGATACTCGTATCTTAAGATACGATTTGCCACCACGGTAAAAAAAAATTCAAAAATTCAAAAATTTAATAACTTTATTTCTTTAGACTTACAAAATAAGCACTTAGACAAGTCAAATACTAATATATAATGGTAACCACTAATTTGTTATTGATACTCGTATCTTAAGATACCAACAACAAATAAGTCAGATAAGTTATGGAATCAGAAGTATGGAAACTTCAAGTCTGTCCATATTTTCTCGAACTCAAAGCTACCTTGTTACCTTCAAAACTATTTTCAATAAGTACCTGCAGCATCACAGTAACTTCCACTCCAAGTAGGTATTCAAGAGGTGAAATACAGGGTGCATGGAAACAGGTTCCTTTTTCCTAAATTTTGTAAATTCTCATCCATACTGGAGTTTCTCCCATGGCTCTTAAATAGCTAACCAAAAGTTAGCTTGACTTTTTTTAGCTTCATCATCATCATCAGTCTATATTTACGACCTCTGTGGCGCGTTGGGCGAAGGTCCGCCTACGACGCAGTAGGTTGCGGGTTCGATTCCCGCCTTGGGAAAAATGTTTGTACGATTTGCAAATATTTATTCTGGGTGTTCTGGTCGTTTTCTATGAATAAAAAATATATCTATGTATTGTATTGTATTACGTATATCAGTTATCTAGTACCCATAACACAAGCTCTGCTTATCTTGGGGCTACATAATGCTGTGTGAATTGTCCAGCTTTATTTATTTATATTAGTGCTCGACTGGATAAATAAATAATTTTTAATTCGTTGTAGATCTAACAGCCCGTAACGCTGCAATCCAACAAGATTATTTGAATTACGATTGTATCTAAAGTTTGAGATAAAAATATCAAATAAAACACTACAAGTTTGGTGAAAAGATAGCCACTAACATAGGTCACCTTGTACAGTGAGGTAGTTTTCCAGTTCAATGCAGAGAGTCCAATATTAAATAACTTCTTTTAACTTATTTCAGACGACACGACACGATACCTGCATTTGACAGGAATTCAATATCTAATGGTCAGTTAGACTCACAAAGTTTTGGTATTAAAGCAGCTACTTACCTAAAGTTTTTTTTGGTCTGGATGACTGACTTCAAAAAAGGGGCTGCCCCCTTTTTTTTCTAGTTCAGCTTCATGTTTTTTTTTTCTATGTATGTTCGTTAATCTCTCCGTGAATTATGGACCGTTTTTGTTTTAAAATTATTTCGATAATGTCTAAAGAACTATCCCGAGATGATGGTGCGTAAGAAGCTGTTGCCTTTTCTTTGATGCTCGTAGGTTCCCTTTGTGGGCTGTTACAACATTGATGAGCTAAGTTGGAGGGTCCATTCTGACGCCGCGACTGCCAACGCCCAAATACATATCCAGTAGCAACCTACATAACCATTTCACGACCAAATCACCTAAATAAAATAAATGAAACAATCCCGCACGAACAAAAGCAAAGTCAACACATAAAATATTACTGCTGTTGCAAAGTCGGTGATGGCAAATAAAAGTGCGACATCTTTGAGGAAGTTTGGCCAAGAAGTTTTGTGATCTGAGGTCATGATAAGAATTTTTGTTGGTTACAGTTCAGTTTTCAATAAGTATATGACTGGACGGCTGTAGTATGGGTCAAACTAGCGCCGCCACCTATTTCCTCTGATTATTACGTTGAACAAAGGAAATTTCAAAAATCCATCGTACAGTTAGTGATACCTGTTATAAGCTTTTTTAATGCCTCTGTAATAGTTTTTAAGATTAAATAGGTGGCGGCGCTAGTTTGACCCATGAAAAAATAAACAAAGCGGGCCGTTCAAGTGGAGAAGGAACAAATGAGCATCGGGCAGAGTAACAGGGTGCTTGGTATTGAGACCGACCAAATTTTCAAGGTTGTTATGCCTTTAATTTATGTTTTTGCTCAATTATCTTTCAGACATATTTTGTCAAAATGCACTTTTGTTCTTCAACTTCTTATACAATGGCGCCATCCCGTTCATTCGGAATGGCTACATAATACTCTTATAAAAATAGGACTATTAATTACAGAAAATTATAATATTTACTCGACTTCTCAAAAAAAGGGGCTATGTTTTTATTGATGCTATCACCTACCTATCTGTATTTAATAAGATTGATAAAGTACGGCTGTGGC
Organism: Eupithecia exiguata; assembly: GCA_947086465.1. Lineage (NCBI taxonomy): Eukaryota > Metazoa > Arthropoda > Insecta > Lepidoptera > Geometridae > Eupithecia > Eupithecia exiguata. The sequence continues at coordinate 7,398,677 of OX352246.1, forward strand.
CCCATCACCATGGTACGGCGCCATACCGAAACACGGCGTGGTGCCGCCGTGCCGTGCCATACTGCGGCACAGCAGCGCCGTGGACGGTGCGTCGCGCCTGGTTCCTCGACAGTCGATAATTTGCAAAGTCGGTGTGCTTGAACGCTCTTGTCAAGTAGTCTAGTATGGACCGCGTCCACTGTTCAACTCTTTTACGAATTTTGCGATCCATAATTAGACAAGCCAATTCAAGCACACCGACTATGCCGTGTTGCGGCGCTGGTGCCGTGCCTATTTACGGAGGCGCATGGCGGCGGCGCCGTACCGTAGTGATGGGGCCACAGCCTACCTCAGTCAGTTTTTCCACCCATTATCATCGATCGCAAATTAACCTGATGTTGAGATCCAAAATTAATAAACAAAATGTGTATGGACTTAAGTAGGTTACAGATTACGTCTGAACTTCAAAAGCCATTAAACTTAGCGTAACTTAGGCGTAACTTTAATTTGTGATCCCATAGTTTTGGAAACTTGTTTGATAGTGTTGACGTTTAGTTACGAAGGTTAAGAAGGTGACACTTTTGGGTCTGATAGAGAGGATTGGCGTCTACCTACATAGTTAGGAAAGTTTGGTGAAGATTTGGACTGCGCGACTTGTTGAATTGTGACAGTTTTTGAAAATTGATAACACAAAATAAGGATAACACTATTTCTGTGTTTAAATGTGTTTATAAATGCACGCGCGCGATAAGCTTTCCTCAAGAATCAGGATGCTGAAGCATCCTGTATTATTGCTGAAGTTCATTTTTAGGGTTCCGTACCCAAAGGGTAAAAACGGGACCCTATTACTAAGACTTCATGATGTCCGTCTGTCATCAGGCTGTATCTTATGAACCGTGCTAGTAAGGCAGTTGAGATTTTCACAAATGATGTATTTCTGTGGCCGCTATGACAAAAAATACTAAAATATTTAAGGGGGCTCCCATACAACAAACCTAATTTTTTTGCTGTTTTTATAGATAATGGTAAGAAAACCTTCGTGCGTGAGTCCGACTCGCACTAGGCCGGTTTTATTTCCTTTCTTTTATGTTCGGTTTATTCAAATGTTGACTATTGCGTAAAAATATCTAACTTTATGAGCTTCCAAAACTATTTTAAATGTAGCTGATGTAATTATACCTAATCTAATAAATATATATAAATAACTATTATTATAGTATTTTATTACATATTTATATTATTATTTTGATTAATTTTATATTTGTAGTTATGTATTGATTTAATGGCTACTAGTTTATGACGCAGCTTTGCGTGGTTTCTCTGAAAACGTTTAAAGTTTATGTGTATTCCATGGAAACTGACTTATGGATTAAAGTAGCCTATGTGTTATTCTAGGTCTAGACCTACATCGATGCAATATTTCAGTCCGATCCGTTCAGTTGTTTTGACATAAAGAAGTAAGAAAGGCATCAAACATCCGTCCATCCATCCATTCATCTACATACTTATTGATCCACGCAAATCTCAGATAGAAAATAAGATCCTAAATTATTAATTCGATTTCCAGTGGGTTCAGAAGTACCGCACTCAGAAGAAAATATATCACGACAGAAACCTTTGAAATCGAGCGCTTAGATATATATCTACCTAAATGGAGCACAAAATTCATTTGATATGATCACGGGCGCTTTGTCTTCGACTCAAGATGTAAAGGTTAAGCCACTGTTTCCAGACAAGCGGTTTCTTTTTGGTCAAATTTATCGCTATTTGAGGAAGATATAATTAGAAATAGTTCATAGCTAAACATAACTAGCCAAGACCATAAACTAGGTTCTACCTGTGGTACTGCATGAACAGGCAGTTAACAGGTCCAGTTAACAGGGACTCCCTTCAGCTTTCAAAAGCTCTGATGTTATCCGTCATATAGATTACGAAAGGTAGGCAAATCATTTATGAGAAATTGCGTACGCTTCTATAATAAGCTTCCATCTGAAGCAACTGAGCTCCCTATTCGTAAATTTAAATAGTACATAAAACGAAATCTTATCAAGAAAGCGTTTTACTCCATAGATGATTATATCAATGATGTTAATGCTTGGCCAGATGTCGCCCAGTTCCGCACCGACAATAGTATTATAGGAGAACAATCTTAAGCTTAGTTTTATATAAATATTGACCTGTATCTAAATCACATTGTACCTATTTAGTATAAAATTTGACTTGTCTAAGTGCTTATTTTGTGAGCCTAAAGAAATAAAGTTATTGAATTTTGAATTCCGTCTTCACCGGGGACTTTTCCATGTTAAAGCTGCCTCAGAGCTAACGCGATCTAGTCTTGACTGATGCGCTGCTGTCCCCCCCCGTTTGTGTCCTTTAGTCGCCTTCTACGATACTTACGGGAAGAGTTGGGGTAGTACAATTCTAGGCTGGCACCACACGGCACTCTAGGCCGGCACGGCACCACTGGGCTCAAATAAGTATTGTAATAAACTAGGAACAAATATAATACTCAGAGCTTCTCGGAAAATTAAAGTTTGACCAACAACGATTGGTATTGTATAGTTAATCACGGTCCGTGACATATTAAAATATTTGTAGGTACCCATCACTTTGAATTTTAACATTTGACATTTAACTACGTATTAGAATCTATTCTGAAATCGGAGAGCTAAGATCGTTCAGTAGATGTCGTTACAAAAATTTCAAATTCTTCCTTAAGTTTTTCCAGCTACTCATCGCGGGTATATCTCAAAAAATGGACATGAAAAGTCAATTTCAGAGCAATTGATCGAAAGGGACTTCCAGTCCTCCTGGAAAGTACGAGAAATCCAAAATTTTCATAAAGCAGGTATCTGTTTGCCTATCACTTTGATAGGATGGGAAGATGGAATTGTATGATAACTAGGTATTTGTATTCATTGTCTCATTATGTATTATTTAAGAATTGATTTCCTTTAGGCCTACTTTTGTTATTTGTATGTACCTGTACCTACCTGACTCCTGGACGTTTTGGTTTTAACTGTAAGTCCATTTGTAAATAAATAAATAAATTAAAATGAATATTTTCCGAAAATATGTGACTTGTTTCTGAAAATCTAAATTTCTTCAAGCACAAACTCACTTGGCATCGACTCACCAGAGTTCTCATCAACGCTGTCACGTCTAACAATTGCAGCAAAAAATATAACAGTTTTTATTTCGCTGAGATGTTTCAGAATTGTATTTCATATTTTGTTAAGTTTAATAATTTCTCAAATACAAGCATCTAATTATTTTTGTGCGAGAAAAGAATTTTATCAAACATTTCATGGTCTGTCTACATTTTGGACGGTTTTACAAAAGTCCTATGATATTACAATTACAATAAGTACAAGCCTGGGCTCGTCATGACTTGTCCAACATGAAAACAAACCATGACAGTGCATGTATTTCTGTCGTCCCGCATCATAGAATCAGCCCGTTTGTAAAATGGCTAGGCCGCTTACAAGACAAACGCTATTCGGAACATTTAATTCAGTTTATTTGACGAAATGGCTAAGTGGGTTTTAGCCATATTGTTGAATGCTGAGCGTTCAACAATTGTCTTTAATTGAATGGCGTCGCGGCTTTGTAAGCAACCTAGCCATTTTATAAACGGCAACGAATCCGGCGGCGACATAAAATAAACAAAAGATATTCTACTTATAAGAAAACGTTTTAAGGCGCATGCCCTAGTCAAACTAGCGCCGCCGACAACTTTATCTTAGTATTCCGTTAAACAAAGGAAATTTCAAAAATCCATCGCTCAGTTTGTGATGCCTATTATAAACTTTTTTTTAATGCGTCTGTTATAGTTTTATTCCATTTAGTTTAGGCAGTGAATCGAAAATAGATTTTGGTGGTCACCAAGGGCAACTTCGATTCACTGCCTAAACTAAATGGAAAGAAACTATAACAGACGCATTAAAAAAAAGTTTATAATAGGTATAGGTACTAAGATAAAGTAGGTGACGGCACTAGTTTGGCTGGGGTATGCGCCTTAATAACTCTTAACCCTAGTGTAAGAAAAAGGAAAGATGCTAAAGTGCATAAAACCGTCGTAACGTTCTAATCTTCTTTCTTGCTCAGCAGAGTGAAGTAACTGTACGATCCTTTTAGTATCTGTAAAGGAGAGAAATCGTTAGTTTTTATGAAGATTAGAGCACAATTTTTTTACACTTCGGTAAAGCAAGTAAACAAGACGATGGTAAGATCTCATTACCTAGCTGAACTATGAACTTTATGAAAAAAAAAAGCTTTTGGACATCCTACCTACCATTCCTACCATACCATATACCTAATAGATGTTATTTGAGTCTACAAAGGAAATACGGCTTAGACGCATAATGTATTGTAAAAATAATGCAAAAGGATCAAAACGCGTAATGACCAATAAGCAAAATAGCCTATAGGCGAATTGACCTATCTCTAATTAGCATATTGACCAATCTTCTTATTACGCATATTGACCAATATACCTACCACATGCGACGCAAAATGGGAAACATTCGTTCTGTTCACTTATGCCTAGTAGTTTCTGTTTTCCTGCTGGTAACTCACTTAAGGCCTGGATATTCGAATTTAGTCAATTTTCGATTCAATTTTAAACGATCAAATATCCTTTGTTTTGGTTGGACTAAAATTTATGTTGAAGTTGGATTAACGTTATTGATTATTCTACGGTTCAAAATACGATATTTATCACTTCACCTGATGATAAAAATTACGAAGAAAGGATAGTTTTTTGTTGTTTTTGTTGTTGTACTTCTAGTGTATCAACGTTTTACTCTCAAAAAACATGTCAGAAAATAGGCAACGACGTTTAGAAGAATATTCTACGGTTAGTTTTTCTCAAAACCTTTTTTAATTTTGATAATAAGCAAAAACTTGATTTTTGGGCTTGCGTTGCTGTGCCCTATCTCACTCTTGTGAACACAAAATTCTATGCCTGTCCTTTTCACAAAATGGATCGAATATCCTGCCCTTAAGTCTTTTGCGTTTTCAGTAGGCAAGGTCTAAAGACTATGTGCACATTAGGCGTTTTCAAGCGCGCGCTTGGAAATGCCTGGTATAATAAATCCAAATGCGTGTTTCTCAAGGGCGCGCAAAATACAAACATAATTGCAAAGTCATAATTAAACTGACATCTTTTGTTCAACTTTGTTCAACCTTCAGCTCGTTAAGTACCAAAATAAAGAGAGATAAAGATCGGGATTAATTTTAATATTGGTGAAATAACCCTAAGAAAATTTTATTAGCGCTCCTCCCTGCGGTTGGGAAGGAATATAGTTAACTAAAAGCATTTTTATAGACTACGGGTTGATAGCTATTCCACTAGCACCCTGAAGTCACATCGAACTTCGGAGAATTCTCGCGTTTTCTTTCACGTTAAAATTCAATTTATGGCCGTATGTCGCAAATACCATTTCATTTGACTCTCACCTAGTTTTACTTGCAATAAAAAACTGTCTGTATTCGCCAAGCAGTGGGACGAAACAGGCCAGTAAAAAAAATCTATTAACTTTAAATGATCAGACAGTATTTTAACTTTTTTTTACCCGTTAATCAGTGAGATATATTATAAGTGTTGAGGCCTATTGACAGAAAAAAACGTACGACTCTTTGCTATTTATTGTTTAGGTTAGTGTTCACCAAAAGATATGGATAATTAGCCGATTTGTCTGTCAACTTTGACATTTAATGTATGAACCCTTCCATCAAAAACTCAAGTAAAGTGTAATGCCCGTATGTAAATGAAAAACACATGCCTTATAGTTTTTGTGATTCAGACGCACGATAGAGCGTAAGCTGAGTTCGGAAAAAAACGCGCGATGCAATAGTATAGTGTGTTTTTTTACGTACAGTCAGCTGCAAAAATATGTATACACTCCCATGTTTTAAAATTTGACTGAATAGTAAGTGTATAGTCATTGTGATAATGATGTATCGTATTCTGACAAGAACGATGACTACTTAGTATGAAAAATGTGTGCGTAGACTTTTATATGATAAGTTCCGAGTAAAATAAAAGTGAAAACTTGGAACTGTATACATATCTAAGCAGCTGACTGTACATGCACAATTGGGTATGCATTTGGTCCCAATTAACTTACTAGACTTTTATATGATAAGTTCCGAGTCAAATAAAAGTGAAAGCTTGGAACTGTATACATATCTAAGCAGCTGACTGTACATGCACAATTGGGTATGCATTTGGTCCCAATTAACTTACTAGACTTTTATATGATAATTAAGTTCCGAGTCAAATAAAAGTGAAAACTTGGAACTGTATACATATCTAAGCAGCTGACTGTACATGCACAATTGGGTATGCATTTGGTCCCAATTAACTTACTAGACTTTTATATGATAATTAAGTTCCGAGTCAAATAAAAGTGAAAACTTGGAACTGTATACATATCTAAGCAGCTGACTGTACATGCACAATTGGGTATGCATTTGGTCCCAATTAACTTACAGCAATAAATGTTGCAACATTCAGAGCAGCGAAGGGCCCAGCTGTAAAAAGAATTGATCTGCGCATTTGACCACCGAGCAGCAAGACGCATCGACGCACGCGCACGTTTTGTGACCACCACGCGCTTTTGTACACACCACCATCTACACGGTCGCTCTGGAAGGTTGGGATGTTTAATTCACTCACGAAAAAAATATTGTCATTTTACATGGCATCGCCGAGCCCCAAACACAATCGGGTTAGTTAATTTTCACTCAATGTAATATCTAAGAAATTAAAAGATTCTATGAAGATTCAGAAAGGTCTATGTTTACTAAAAATATCTACCTTTTTAATGGATAAAAAGATAGATATTTTTAGTAAACATAGACCTTCCTGAATCTTCATAGAATCTTTTAGCTTTTATATTTAGCGCTTTATTTAGCGCTTATCTAAGAAACTAAAAGATTCTATGAAGATTCAGAAAGGTCTATGTTTACTAAAAATATCTATCTTTTTATCCATTAGTTTCTTAGATATTACATTGAGTGAAAATTAACTAACCCTAGTGATAATATTTTGTAAGTACTAACAAACTATGGATCTATTGTGTAGTCCGAAATAAAAGATTTTTATTTATTCCTTTATTTATAGAAAACACCCAGAGTAGCTGGAACAAATATCAGCAGATCATACAAAAAAAATTGTGGGATACGAACCTAGCACTTCCTGCGATTGCCGCATGCGTACAACGCTGTGGCACCGAAGTCGGCAAAAGTTTATTACATGAATTTTATTTAACAGCAGTCAATAAACCCGGCCAAGTGCGAGTCAGACTCGCGCACGAAGGGTACCGTACCATTATCTATAAACCGGCATAAAAATTACGTTTGTTGTATGGGAACACCTTTAAATATTTATTTTATTCTGTTTTTTAGTATTTGTTGTTATAGCGGCTACCGAAATACATCATCTGTGAAAATTTCAACTGTCACGGTTCATGAGATACAGAACTCCATTGAACCATTGAACCACCATTGAACCATTGAACCACCATTGAACCATTGAACCATTGACAGACGGACAGACGGACAGCGAAGTCTTAGTAATAGGGTCCCGTTTTACTCTTTGGGTACGGAACCCTAAAAATCCGTTTAAACTGTCCAAAAAAACTTGTATCGCTTTAAACCTAGAGTTCTCTCAGGTTTTTTTTTTGTTATAATGCTAACCCACACTCTGTGGGTATCTCTAAGAAACCACCGGCGCTATAGTCCGTAAGAGGTCCCAAAGATTTTCGGTTGAACCGACTAAGGGTTTCGTGGCTTAGTTGGTTAGAGCACACCCGTACTGAGGGTGGGGCGCGGGTTCGAATCCCGCCGAAACCGATAATTTTTGGGACTTTATTTTATTTCTTAGAGTTCTCTCTTCTTCCTCTAGAATACTTTGAGATATACAAACCATGTAGAGAACTTCATTGCCATGCCAGCAGTACAGAAAAAGCTGAGCAATGAGAGCCATTAGGTATTCAGCTATCCAAATTCGTTGCATATTCGTTGTTCCTTCCTAAAACACAAATAACAATTCATCATCATCATCAGCCTATAGTAGTCCACTGTTGGACCGCCTCCCCTAACAAAAACAACTACAATTACATCTTCAAAATTATGATCCGTTGTACGAGATGCGGAACAGATGCGAAACTGTCGCGGACGCGCTGCGGACCTCGAGTTGCGTACTAGGAAAGATTTCGTTCCAGATTAACACATAGGATATTTTTGATCCCGGAAAAGCGCAGTGCTCCAGTGGGATCAACTCGGTAAAACCGCGGACGCAGCTAGTTAATAATAGTGTTTGTTTTATTTGGATCAGTTGAGCTACCTCTTAATTGTTTATCGTCATACAACAACAATCTGCTGTTACTTTATGCCCTGGCATATTTCTTCGCTTTTTCGTTGATATTTTCTTACAGACTAATTAATTTAAATTATTCTTGTCCACTCACCGTTGTTAGTTGTATAGCACTGGCACAAATCATGAGGGAGCAAATTATCACATAGAGAAACATTACGGGCGAAAGCAGTGAGTTCAGAATTGAAGAAAATCTAAAAAATAAAACAACATTCAATCAACATGTTATGCTCAATCTTTCTTTACAAAGATTTTGATAACCTACAAATAGAAATAGTTATAAGTAGAACACATAACACAAGCTCTGCTTTCTTTCGCACAAGATGTAATTTTACAAGTACAAATACAAATCATTTATTTGATACCATTTACATAGTTTTAAAACTAAAACATAATGCAACGATACTGACGCTAAAAGTATAACACTGTGTTGCGTTCAGTATCCTCTGGACAGGATTAAAGGAACATTATTCACAAAAATATAGCCTTCGTTTCTCTAACTTAATACTAAATTAAAGTTAGTAAAAAATTTAAAAAGTACTTATGAATAATTTGAATATGCTGGTGGAAATAATCTCACTAATATTATAAACATGAAAGTTTAGATGGATGGATGGATAGATAGATGGATGTTTGTTCCTTTATCACGCCAGAACGGATCTGGATGAAATTTGGCACAGAGATAGATTATAGTCTGGAATAGGACATAGGCTACTTTTTATCCCGAAATTCCTACGGGAACGGGAACTACGCGGGTGAAACCGCGAGGCGCTGCTAGTAATAAATAAATAAATGTAGGAGTGATAATTTCAGTACCCTGGAGAACACTTGTCTTTTATGAGTCAGGGCAACGATTAAAAGTGGAAGATTAGATGTGGAAAACTTTTGAAAATACATTGTGTGTTACTTAAAAGTCAGGATATTAAAGCTTGATTTCAATTGAAAAACTCAATAACCTAATGTAAAAATGTACCATAAATAAATATGGTATAAATGATTTGATATTGCCATAAGTAGCTAAATTCTAGTCTACAAATAATTTTATTGATTTAGGGCTAAATATCTAAAATTATTTTTAAAATCAGTTTAACATTTAAGATTTTACTAATCACTTACTTTATCAGATTAACATGATGATTATGACACTTCTGAATCCTCTTCAAAACTTCCTCATGACTTGTCACCTCATCCCCATCGAACATCCTCTCGCAATTAACAGACAAGAGTTTCAATTGTCCAGCGAAAAATGACATTATAACAACCGCATTACAGTCGTAACTTGCTACAACACCGCCTCCATAGACGCATATCCCGGAATGCTCTAGAATAGATAACCAATAACCGAAGCCTCGGGTGCGATCAAACGGTGTCCAAGAGCTAAGAATCTCCGGATACGGCACTGTGCCGTTCCTTATCCGTTCTCTAAACTCTTTTGACGATGAGTACCCAATCAACGGCGCTAGAACCACGGTTACAACTGTCGCAGTCACCAAAAACCAATACAAGTACGTGACTTTTCTAGAATACTTCGTGTACTCTTTGATTATCGTGTTAGCCACTTGATCATTCTTCTCCAACTGTGTCCTCTCAGTATACGAAACATATTCAATGACTTCCTTCCACTGTTTCTGCCAGGAGATGAAAGAGATTGCTTTGACAACGCAAATTGAACTCAACATGGTAACAGATAGATTTCTAAGAGCAAGCTGCAAGTCGGACCTGATGAGGCAGAGTTCAAGGTACTGGCTGAAAACGAATAAAGTTCCTAAAATATGAATAGTGTTACTGCCAAAACCAGAATACTCTGGCCGAAACATCCTCCATTTCTGGAGACCATAGATAGTTGGTCCCAGTAGTGGACGATCTGGGTCTTCTAACTTAGCAAGAAAGGACTTCATAATAACTGCTGACTGAATATCTGAATCACGTCTTTCTTATTCAAATTTCTAATGTCAAATGTGTTTTTACCTACTGGAAATTTTACGGCGCTTATGGGGACACGGCAATGGTTGAATAATAAATAAATTTATGCGCTAGTAAGAGCTTTTTGATTTACTTGAGTTGTCTTCTAAAAGTTAGGCGTGATATTAAAGTATTCTGCCAAAATTTCTGAAAATATGATATGCGAAGCTAGATCCATAAACGGTGAGTTTTTTTCGGGCTTACTGTGGGAAAGTTTGACACCGTGAGAGCTATCGAAAAGATCATGCTAGGAGTAAAGTACTCGATTTAAAAAAAAAGAAGAACATATTATGTTCTTTTTTACTTTTCAAAATGTAGAACCAATTTTTTTTACCATTTTTTTATTTTTTTTTTGGAAAAAAACTATTAATGCAAACATGACAAAAAATGTAGGTACCTACTAGCACTACTAGTAATACTTTTCCCGTAAAACTAACAAAATCTTTGCCTATTTGAAATGCAGAACTTATTTTTTTCAAAATCGAGCACGTATCTCCTAACATGACTATTCGATAACTCCCACGGTTTCAAACTTCCCCTCAGTTGCCCTGAAAAGCAAACTCACTTTGTATATAACTTAATATACACTAATATCAGAGTCTATATGTAAGTTACCAGTAGTACCGATCAAAACTATGAAACAACAAACAAACAGACTCATACTACATATTTATGTAGTATGATCAAGATATACGAAGGTAAGGGGGTGGACAGGTTGTCAAAATATCGCAAAGATAATGCCCCTGTTCATTTGGAAAATAAGCGACTTTTCTTGCAGTGTTTTTCTGTTGTTTTGACACGGTAATTAGGGGTTTTGATTCAAAGCTGCAAGTAGCTTATTAAGGCGGCACCCCGGCGCACTATAGACTGCCACCTATTTTATCCCATTAATACTTTGAACAAAGGCAATTTTAAAAATCAATCACACACTTTGTAGTACTTATTAAGTTGTTTTTAATGCCTCTATATTAGTTTTATTCGTATAGTTTAGGCAGAGATTACAGATTCGTTGAATATATTTTGGTGGTCACAAAGTGCAACTTCGAATCTCTGTGTAAACTAAACAAAATAAAACTATTACAGAGGCCATTACGGATGTAAGCGGGTTAACTACGAACCTTATTTGTGTTGGAAGAACACCAACGTTTCATCCCTTAACGAGGGACTTCTTCAGGGTGAGTTCGCTTACATCCGTAATGAATTCGTCAAACTACGAGTTTTTATAGTAAAATATTACAGAGGCATTAAAAAGGCTGAAAAAGGTATCACCAACTGTGCAATAGATTCTCGCAATTTCTTTTGTTCAACGTAATAATAAGGTAAAATAGGTGGCGGCGAAATATGCGCATTCCTTAAGTTTTCCCTCGAAATATTTACAAGCTTTATTTTTCGTTATTTTTCAGAAATTATTAATGAGACAAATGTTTTGTTCACACTGAGAAAAATAAATACGTCATGTCTTTCACACATTATTTACCTACCAATTTTGCCTCATTGTTTAGAGTTATTTTTTTAACCAACTTCAGTAGAAGGTTCCATGTTTAGCTGTATTACTTTTTAATGTATGTTCGTCGATTTCTATGTCAATTATGTAGGTAAAGATTTTAAAATTATTGCTAGTATAGAGAATAGTCCCGAAATGGTCTCGTGAAAAATTCCCCGGGGATTAGTATTTGTCCCTTCAAGCCTAAATAATAACATAATACCTTAGATTTTGATGTAGTTTTCTTTGTCGTATAAAGGTTAATTTGAGTTAGTCTCATTAAAGTTTTACCCTTGAGTTTATATGTGGAAACTTTCGTTTTCAAGCAATGCGTGTGGATGACGAAAAGACTACGTACAGTTTCCCAAACGGTGCCCAGCCTAGCTGGATCCTCCTCTTGGCCTCTTTCTCGAACTTGTTATTACCTAACTCTGCAGAATCTGCCTGAGGTAAGTGTATTCGGAAACGATTTCGAGAAGGTGACCATGTACGACGACCGGTATTAGATCAATATGTGGCCATTGGCCTCTTTGGTTTTATCCAAATTGCACCGTGAGGCTGAAGCTAGGCCGTCCAGCCTTAGGTTCTCTAGCGACTCTGCCATTAAAACTATGTCATCAGCGAATCGCAGAAGTAAGATGTAATCGCCGTTTCTGTTGATGCCCTTTTCTTTCCAGTCGAGCTTCTTGAGCAGATCTTCCAACGCGCTTGTAAACAGTTTCGGCAGCGGGGAACGGGAGTAATCAAAATAAATTTGACTGGAATTTTAACTTGATGTAGGTAGCCAAGTGAAAAATTTGATATAATATATAAAATAATGAAAACTGCTCCAAATCAGTTTTCATGATTCAGAAATTTGAAGTCGGTTTTATAAGATACTCGCCCGAAACTCAAACCCATCTCAGATTTAAGCACGTCTCAAGTCTTCGTTTTTTGACAGTTTTCAATGAAAATATGTCAAAAATTTGTCGCTGAAACGTGCATATATCTGAGTAACGTTTGAGTATTCAGGGGTTAGGGCAGGTAATTAAAAAACATTTAATTTCTTACCAAATAAAACCAATATTAATGTTCATACATAGATTTATTGTAACTTATGCACTTATTTTATAGCAGCTGTGACAAGATAAATAACTTAATACGTTAGTTTTAGATAAATTTTATTAATTTAATCTAAATAAATAACATGAATTACTCTGAGTAAGCTATTAACCAGGACGCCATTTTGAATCCCCAAGCGGAACTTTTGAGTTTATTCGTCTCGCACTTGAGAGAATAGAGTATAGAAGCTATACGAACCTTTCATTATCTGTGAAATGAAAACTTAAAGTTAGTTTCATAATCTAAAAATCTAAGCGCTTATTTTAAAGTTTGTGTGAATGTGTCTAGCGTCTACCTTTGTTGCCGTTATCAATATCAAGCAAAAACGAGCAAAAAAATCACGTTTGTTATATAAGATATTTATTTTATTGTGTTTTGTAGGTATTTGTTGTTTTAGCGGCAAAAGAAATACATCATCTTTGAAAATTTCAATTGTCTAACTATCACGGTTCATGAGATACAGCATGGTGACAGACGGACAGATGGATAAACGGACAGCAAAGTTTTAGTAATAGGGTCCCGTTTTTTAGCCCTTAGGTACGGAACCCTAAAAATCAAGACAAACGCTAGAGGGGATATTTCCTTCCTAGGTATTTTAGTACCTTCCCTAACTACTTTGAATTAATAAAGGTTTTAAAATAGTAAATAAAACTTACCTCAATAAATGTACGTACAGACAGCGTCGTATAGGGACCAGCTTGCAAAAGAAGCGTGTTACCCAATTTGCCACCTAGTAAAAGAACGAGACGACGCAACTTTTTGTCTCCTTTCCACCAATCGCTTTCGTACACTCCTCTGTCTAATTCTTTGGTCTGCAAAATAAAAAGTTTGATTTGAACACCATATCTTGGACCCAGTTGGGCATAGGATATTTTCGTGCGGCTAATGTCAAAGAAAACAAGTTGACTATGTATACGCCCTAACTTTAAGCGTGTATACAAATAAAAAAAAATCGGTATAACCTGGTGGCTATTGTAGGTACGTGATGTTCTGTTCAAACCAAAAAACATGGCCAAAAAAATAAGACGTTTTCATTCTCTACTATAGAGCCTTTCCGTGTACCTAAGGGTTTCTCTTTTTCTATTCGGAAATACAAACTAAAAATATCGAATTCGCAAGGATGAAAATAGATGAAGAGTTGAACCCATGTTCATGTAGAAGCATTATTCGTGCCATCTTCATCTCGAGCTTTTTTTCCCTTCACTTGACATTGGCGAAACGACACGTAGCTTTTATACAGATCGAAATTCTTCATTCTGTCATCTCGGACGACCCTTCGCGCCAGTAGCAACCCGTAAAGCATTTACACACAGCAAAAGTCGTAGCTTCGGTCTCTCGACATCTCCTCTGATGGTGTGTCCCTCTTATGAATTTCGGTGGGATAGTGAAGCTACTTATTTATTTATTCCAAAGATAGTTGTGGTTTCTAGGATCGTAGGACGGGTTTTGCTCCAATTCGAAAAATAATAACAGGTTAAAGGTTTCCTCGTCGCTTCTTTACCTACTCTAGTCTAACATACGCGATATGTTGCACAGAAATCAAAAATTTAACATGTCCTAATAATAATAATAATAATGTTTTATTCAGTAATAAAAGATACACAGTCATATTAGTAAATGAAATCACCTTTTAAGTGTTATGGAAACACTTGTGATAGGTGATTTCGCTCTTCCACGTTTTATATTATGTACTTATAAGTTTGGAGGGCGTTACATCGTCATACGTCCTGTGTGTTTAATTTTAAGAATTTGTCCTTTTCTAAGTGTAAATTTATAAAATAAGGAGATTTTGGTTCTTGATTTATAGCTGTGATTGTTATTTTCAATTATTATACTTGTTTTTATACTATTTAAATATACCTACCTCGATTGCGACTTCGTTTCCATGCCAGCAGTAGAGAAACAATTGTGACACCAAACCTAGAGTGTATTGAAATATCCATATTTTATGGGACGTTGTCGCTTCTTTCTGGAACATTCAAAGGTGAGTTAATCTGTGTTGATTTGGGGTCAGTTAAGATACCTTTAGATTTTTCGCAGTAGGCTGCAGATAGTCCTACTTCTCTATGTATTTTTTTTACATTAAAACTGACCTTAACGGTCATGGTCACGCAATTTTCGTGGTAAATCTAGTTATAACTGTAGTTACTTCAAAATCTTTAATAGGTCCAACCGCTCATAAAATGACCCACTAATTTTAGAAGACACTCATGCTGGTATACCGTAAGCCGATAAGCCTTATCGTGGACCGTACAAGTACCTACTGTATGATAGTATATACAGGGTGGGGTAAATTTTTGGCCCCTTAAGGGTAGCTACCTTTTCTTTTGTAGTTAGAAAGTTTTGTTCTTAAGAACTTTCTGTTTTATTTTGAGGAAAAAAATATTGCAATTTTTAGATTTGTAAAAAAAAGTACGGTTCACCCAAAAAATTACATTTGTCAAAAAAAAAAACAAGTTGGTCTTAATTGACTTTATTAGCAACCAGGAATACTTTTCCCAAAGTAACTTACCAAATCAAATCGTAAATTTTGGCAATAAATAAGCCGGGACGTGTGAAAAGGCACTTAGCGACTTAATTGTTTAAGAAGACTCTTGTACAGTTGTTTCAAGAAAGGTCAAAAAAATTACAGTTAAACAGGGGAAAAAAACCCATCACACAAAAAGTCAATTTTAACGACACTTCTCGCCTCTTCAAATTAATTCGGGACCGTGAAATGTGAAGGACGAAATGAACATCTGCTGGTTAAGGAAAAAAGCAATTTTGGACAAATTGTAACTTTTTTCCGCCGATTCGGGGGCATTGGGTCGAGAGAAACCTAGTTTATTTTGTTAATTTCATCTATTTTAGGCTGTAGATCTCTAAACCGTAGACATTTTCGGCATAATCTCTTCATCGTAGACTACTACGAAGAAGATAGTAAATAACTTTTAAGTAAATAAAATGTACTATCCTGTTCTTCCCATATACACGAATACCCGACTTTGGTGATATCGTCAACCCATCTTACGAAAGGACGACCTGGTTTTCATCGGTTATTTCTTGAAAACCATTCAGCCAAGTGCCCTGCCCAACTCCACTTTAAATCTATAACCCTATCACAAGCATCATAGACCTTAATAGAATACTAGCTGCCGCTCGCGGCTACGCACGCGCTTTTTAAGCAGTCTGTCGGTCCATGAGACACTATTTACCTCACTGCCAAATTTTATTAAAACTCGTTCAGCCGTTTATGAGTGAAAAGGTAAAAGACAGACAGACAGATAGACAAACAACGTTACCTTCGAATTTATAGTATTAGTTATGGATGTGGATATATTTTATACAATAGAAATATTAGATAGAGGTTTACGATAGATCTTTAAGGCTTAAACTAGCATACCTAACGTTTAATAGTTCTGTAGATTGTAATTTTAAACTTACCGAAGTGAATTGCATAACACTGCCGCATATAGTAATGGAGCACAAGAGGACGTACAGAAACATCGGAGGAGACAAGAGCGAGTTTAACATTCTGTGTTGCCTGAAATCAATAAGAAATTGTACAATAAAATTACAATTAGCCTGAAACTACCTACTGTTTTAGAAAGACCTTGTCTATAATGACCAAATAAAAGTAATGCTAAACTCACAGAAACACTACCTCAAACAGAATCAAATATTACGTTTAATAGAAGATATAAAAAAGCTAAAAAAAAATAGATGGATTTTCGCAAAGTAACGCCTCAAGCGTTACTGTGGGAAAATCCATTGCTTTCCATTGAAGGTTTCGCGCGAAATTGTAACTAAATGTTTATCATTTTTTTGTAATAATACTCACTTAACCAATAAATTGTGATGCTCATGACATTCCCTTATCCTCTGCACAACGATTTCTGGACGTTCACACTCAAAAATCTTCCTACACTGCTCCCTCAAAATTATTGTTTGACCTTTCAGATAAGACATAATACTAACTGCATTCATATCAAATACTGCCAACGTCCCTGCTCCTTGACATCCCATCCAAACGTGGAGAATGACACCCAAAAAATATCCCGGCAGCTTCTTATTGTCAAAGGGAAACCATGAGAACATAATCTGTGGTAATGGCTCTTTTCCATTCTTAACATCTTGGCGATAACTCTTCGATGAAATGGTTCTAGCGAACGGAGATACAATGAGAAACAGATTTGTCACGAAAACCATAGCCCAGAACAGATAGGTCACGATCCGTGTATATTTTGTGTATTCCTTCATGAGTCTCATCGTAGTTGCTTCATTCTGTTCTATCTGTCTGCGTTCCACCTCTGAAATCAGGTCGACAAGCTCTAACCATTTTTTGTGATTAAATACAAAAGAGAAACATTTGGTCACACAAATAATGCTCAATACACCAAGAGACATGTTGTTCAGAGCAAGATTGTAGTTGTTCCTGATTCGGTACAGATCTACAAATTGAGTGATGACGAATATGAATGAGAAAAAGTGGACGGTGTTGAACACGTATGTGCGAAATTTTGTGCCGGTTTGGTATAGCCCAAACAAATAAAGCCCCTTAAGGTTTGGCCCCATCAACGGGTGGTTGGGGTCTTCTAACCCTTCGGTGTATGACAGCACTTTTTGCAGTGCCATTTTGCTTTGCAATGCCAACTGATATGTGCTTTTACACCGGCTGTGGGGTGGCTAGTGTTGTTTCTAACTAATAACATTAAGCCGGATAAATGAAATCATTTCAGGAGCCGGATAAAAGAAATTAGTTCAGGTAAGGAATGTCAGTCAGCAATGCAAATCACAATACACTAATAGGGTAAACTAGTTATGCCTCCGACTTCGTACGTAAATAGACAGGGTGCTTGTATCCCGACGAAACACGTAAGAAACCGCAGGAAATCGCCACTATTTGAGTAAGACAACCTAAACCAGGGCTATCTCGGCTCTTACGTATGTTAATCCATTGTTCTCAAGATGATGTTTCCGACAATCGGTGTAACGCGAAGGGCGAAGGTCCGCCTGCGATGCAAAAGGTTGCGAGTTCAATTCCTGTCTTGGGACAAATATTTGCACAATCTGCACATCTATCTATGTAATGAATTGTATTTATGTATATTAGTTATCTAGTACCCATAACACAAGCTCTGCTTAGTTTGGGGCTAGATGATACTGTATGAATTATCCAGTATTATTCATTTTTATATTACTCAGCTACTGTAAAGTATAAAAACCTGCTTTTCTCTTTATTGCCGAAGTTATCAGTAAATAGGTTGCAAAAATAGTTTGCGTTTATTGATAACATTATTAGAGATAATTATTATTTATTTATTCTTCAGAATATGGTCAAATAATAAGTTTCTAATGGCCACACCATGACCGGATAAAAAGCCGGATCCACCATTAAAAACAATAGTCATGATAGCTGCTCTTAGACCATTTAGCAAATAGGTGCTGCTGTACAATTTCAATGGCCTTCATTTCTAGAGGGTTAAGTGTTAAATTGATCGCAAATAACCCTTTTTTTGCACGAATTAATCCATTTGGTAGATTGGATTGATTTTTTCAAGCTTTTCATGATTTATGAACTATAGTGTCTGCCCTCGGCTTCGCTCGCGTTTTTTAAAGTTATTTCTATCTCATAGGAACTGATATGGGATAAAAAGGAGCATTTATTTTATTCCAGGCCTAGAACTACCTGTATGCAAAATTTCAGCATGATCTGTTCAGTAGTTTGGGCATGAAGATGTAACAAAGATCATGTCATATTTAACTTTGTTACACAAATAATGAATTTTCTATTTTATAAATGTAGCCCTAGCAATTTTAGTAACGAAAATCCCCCATTCATTTTCCCTGGCATTTTCATAAATATTCTTAAGCCTTCTAAGTCAGGGTCAATCAATGTCTAATTGTTGGGAAACTTGAGGCAAAGTTCCAATTAAATTTATTTATCCCTTCAAATATCCCAATTTGAACCCTACTACCCTGGGGTCAGAGCACACCACCAATATGACCAGGGTCACAGACGTTCATCTCAGGCCCTTTCTTTAAATTTGTCCCTTTTGTCTGTTTATGGGGCGTTACAGACTCAAATTTATGCATTTCAATAGAGTCCTAAACATAACGTTTGACAAAAAAAACATTTGATGTGTGTACGCGAAAATATTTTTGGGCTTTTTAAATTTTGAGATCCACGTCTACCTCGACTGGACCTCAGTGGCGTAAAACAGAGAAGTGTGAAAGGAAGGAATGGAGGTCTTTGCCCAGTTGTGGAACAGTATGGACGACTAAAAATAAATGTACATTGTTCACCCAGACGAGAAAGTGCCCGATGCCTACCGTGTATGTCATTTTAGGCCCGAGGCTCAGCCGCGGGCCTTAGGCTGCAGCCAAACGAGCGTATTTTTTTGAGTTCTGAGTCGCGTACGCATACGACCGAAAACGGTCGCATAAATTCTGCCCAGCAGAAAATCTGTTTCCGCGGCCGCGTATTTTCCGAGCAAAAAGGTGTCGACTCTCACACAATCTGTACCAGACTGACGCAAACAGCTCACTGATTGCATAAACTGGGCATTCGAAATTTGGGTTTTTTCCCAAATAACAAAAAAAACAACATTAAAATCAATGTGTGTCTTTGACAACCTTGGCTCAAATGTTTCTAAATGGCATATTCTCGCTTCTCCTTGAAGCTTTGCACCAGCTACCAACCACCCTATAGATTTATTCTGTGTTGTTCGTTCACACTAATACCCTCTTCTATAAAATAAGTACAGAGGCTTATATGTGACAGTCAAATTACAGGCTCATGGAGTTCAACACCATCCTAAAGCCTTGGGATGATGGAAGTAGTCCAGAGCACGTGAGGAGCGCTCTAAAAGAACCAGGTCACGTTCTTTTAGAACGCTCCTGATGCAATGTTTTCTTTAAGTGGGTTTACTTGAATACGATGGCTGTATGTATGTATGTTTGTTTTAGTTTAAATATAAACACTTTAATTCCATTATTTACATTAAATTTATACTCAGAAAAGGTCATTCTTTTTAATTAAACTCTGACACGGAAATGACGTGGTATTTTTGATTTCTGTTGCTTCAGTATGTAGACTTAAGTGAAGAAGCGACGAAGAAACTGCAGTTGTTTGAGCAGGAGGCTCTTAGAGCAGAATTTTCTTAAAGAATTTTAGCCGTCTAAGCTTCAAACTTCAAATAATTTAGTCACAAGGAAATATGGGTATACAAATGTGCTAACAGCTGTACTAAAAATTACACAGTTTAGCAGTTACCTATGAAGAGTTGATCTACTATTCCCAAAATACGATCTATGAATTTATTTTGCTTTTCTGCCATTAATTTAAGACACTTTCGAAATAATAATTTCAAATAAGGTCTATTTAGTACGACAAGGGACTACTAACTAATGTTTATTAAATCGTGCAGCCAACTGTTCAAGTGATGTAAACCACATCAGAAGGGGGAACAATACACAGCTGCAGGTAGGTAAGGCAATTGCTAGTACTTATTGCCTCAAAGCGAAAGCTGGTAACCCGATAAAATTGGCACAAAAAAGAGGCTCAAACTGGCAACTTTTTATCACGATCTATAAACCAAGTGTGAGCACACAACAATAAAAACAGACAAATAAAAACTAAGATATCAAATAAATAATCAAAAACACGTCGCAGTCAGCGGAGGAAAGCACAAAAATATTATTCGGATAATAAACCAGGATTTTTATAAGTCGTTCGGATAAGTTGTAAAAGTTGTTTTTACCTGTCGTCTCGATTGTAATTGAGATATTTATATGCAAGGCCGGGGGATAAAATCACGAAAGCTACCTACTTGATGGAAGTTTAGGAGGGTGGTTTGACATGATTCGAAGAAATTAAAAATACTTTTGTGAAGTTTTGGAGCTAGCTCGAAAATAATGGCAACATTAGGGTGAGTCGATTAAATTTATTGATCGCGTTATAGGACCTAGTGGCATGAAAGTAACTAAGAAAGAATCAACTTTTATATACAGAGTGTAACAAAAATGAAGGACCAAATTTTCAGGGGCTTCAGCTTTGATCACAGAATACTGGAAAAATATTTTGAAACTATCCCGAACTTTCATTTTTGAAAAAATAATAAAAAACAAAATGATCAACTAGGCAATAATAACTGATGCATGTGCTAATAAATGCACTTATGGGGCCACCTACAGCATCTAAGGCGCATTGTCCACTCGGGTGATGTTGCCGGTAGTTGACCGCCGCGGTCAACAACCCACGATGAAAGTGTTTTGTGTTATATAGGATGTAAACCCCTTTAAAACACAAAACACCAACACAAGTGATGTGCGATGTGTACCTGCGTTTTAATATTTTTTTAAATGACAATAAGCACATGCATCAGTCTAGTGGTAATTCCACTTTTATTTATTTTTTCGAAATTAGTTCCCCAAAGTAAGCCATGTTATACAAAATATAAGATATTATCTTTCTCGTGTTCTGTGATCGAAGACCCTCTAAAGTTTAGTCCTTAATTTTGGTCACACCCTGTATTTATAGGTTTTTAAAAGTTTTTGGGCATGCCTTGAACATAATTAACACAATTCAATTCAATTTTTTTCCATTGCGTCCGGTCCGTTTTATTTTCAGTTCCGAGTTATAGTATAACGTCATCTATTTCGGGTTTGCGTTCAATTCTTCACAAAACAGTTTATGATATGCATCTATAACACAAGCTCTGCTTACTTTGGGGCCAGATGATGATGTGTGAATAATTTTAGAGCATAATTTATACCTCCTTTATTAAAATAGTATCTACTAGGTACCGAGCTCAAATTTCAGCTAGCATTTTACCTATAAAACTATCTGCGCGGTACAACGGATAGAGAACCAAAGTTATCGACATAGCTCTGAGAATGAGCAAGCTTAAGTGGCAGTGGGCCGGCTATATCTCGCGAAGAACCAACGACCACTGAGATAAACGTGTTCTTGAGTGAAGACCGCGACTCGTTAAACGTAGTGTAGGACGCCCTCTGGCCAGGTGGGATGACGACCTGCTAAAGGCTGCAGGCAGATGCTGGTTGCGTCAGGTTGAAGACAGGGCGCTATGGTTGCTACTCTCATTAGGGAAGGCCTATGTCGACGTTAGTCCCCGGCTATACCGACTATACTAGCCTATGTTAATAGGCTGATGATGATGACTATTCGCGGTGTAGATTCATTTTCTCAGTAAATCTAAACAGCACATAAACAGCTATAGCCGCCACAAAAGGTTTTCATCAGTCGGTCCACAATAGGCAGTAATATGAACTATGAGCTATAAACCGTAGATTCGCTATTCACTGCAACCGGCCCGTGCTGGCACAGAATTATTGTAAACAGAAGGTAAACAAATATTACGGTTGATTTACTAATAAATTAGACTGATGATGATGACTATGAAATAATTATTAGTTATTTATACAAATACTAAAAACCGATTTTAAATTCCTGAATGTCTTTATAATACAAATGTTAATTGATCCCTAGGTACGTGGGTAACCGAGGCTCTCCGGGTTAAAAAGAAAAATTGAGCATCTCGTCGAAGCGATGTGTAACCCGAGTGCGAACTATTACCCCCGTCATTTTACCCCGTTCAGCCGATAATTGAAATAATCCTCACTTCGCGGTTCGTAATTGTATCATTACGAACCGCGAAGTGCGAACTATTACCCCCGTCTATATCTTAAGGTCGTTAACTAAAGCACATGGTAGTTTATGTTTGATTTAAATAAAGATTTTTTAATAAATAGTCCATTATATTGTGTATAATTTATTAATTTTCTTAAACTATTCCCAGTTGCACAATTTTACCCTACATGCTTTTACCCAATGCGTCTTTATACCCCGAATGATTCTACATAGAAAACGACCAGAACACCCGAAACAAATACCTGCCGATAGTACAAATATTAATTGTCCCAAGGCGGGAATCGAACCCCTTGGGACAATTAACAACCTCCTGCGTCGCAAGCGGACCTTCGCCCACCTTGCCACAGAGGACTTCGTATATGTTTTAATGGTGGACTTTGACATTTGAACACTTTGTACCGACCATAACTAAGACTACTGAAATAAAACCTTATACTATGCTGCGAGACTTGAGAGCTGACGACGGAAACCAAGCACCACTCAGACCAAGGTCTGCCACGTTTGACTCTTAAAAGCAGATGAACCTTAGCACCACAGCAAAAGGTCGATAGTTCAGCTTAACTTGACATTAGTTTTATAACGAAACTAGATGATTCTTTCGACTTTAAGACTACCAGAACAAAGTTGATAGTTGCGTGGAGAAATGGACTTCTTTGTGAAATTTAATATTTTCGTTTTGAGAGGCAAATTCAGTAGAGATTGTTCATATTGCAGTAGGAACTCGTTTTTAATATCATCAATTTTATTATTATTGTGGGATGCAAATGAATTTTACTGTACAACGACAACACCAATCCGTTATAAGCCAATAACAGCCTTAACATTATGAGATGAAGAGATTCAAATTGCTTACTTCATCAGTACACATAACACCAACATTACACCTCTCGTCAAAAAAACTAAATGTAACTTTGGTCTTTGAGCAGGTTTGGTTAAACTGTAATGTTACCCCTGTAGGTGGAGCCACCAGCGCTATAGTCCGTAAGAGGTCCCAAAGATTTTTGGTTCTTTCAAGTTTTGTAAGGAGTTTTTAGTACAACATATTATATCGTTGGAATCGTTAGGGTCCTTTAAGGCGTGGATCAATCGACGTCAAATCACATATATCCAATATGTGATTTGACGTCGATTGAGTTACGTTAAAACCTTTTTTCTTTGTAATTTTTATCGAACTTCGAAACTTGATTTTTGCGCTTACGCCGCTCTGCTCTGTCCCGCTCCTATTAACGGAAAATCCTATGCCTATTCTTTTCCTAAAATAGCGTCATAGGTCCCCTTAACATTAATCTGTCCTTTGCGTACCTACAAATTACTGGATTACGGCGGGCTCTGGATCGAAGTCAATTTTCTTCTATTGTTGTGCGTATCTTTGTATGTATAAAGAAACGAGACACGGTTGGCAACATTTTTTTTCTGAAAATGCTCACTTTTTTTTTTATTGGCTTTGGGTGGCTTTGATGTCACTGCGGCCATGATAGACCTATTGTGATCGCCACTTTATACGTTCACCCCTGAAGCTGCGGCGTTCATAATTCGCCACTGACCCTTGCAGCTGCTAAAAATGCTCACTTACTACTGGCCATATAAAACATTTGACAGCACAAAACAGATAGATAGATGAATAATTCTATAATCATCATCTTAAATTAAAAAAAAAGAAAAACAGATTGTATAAAATTAAAGATAGCAATGGATTTGGCGGCCTTATCGCTTAAAGCGATTTCTTCCAGGCAACCAGAACAATTGTGAGAAAAATAAGGGATGGTGGTGCTTAACATTTAAAGTAAACATTTTTAAATATCATTATGATTGCCTTTGAAATCCGCTACCTCTTCCTCTTTCTCATCGTCAATCATAAAATACAGCCTATCAGAGATGCGCCTAATGTTGTGCCCTCGTACCCTTTGCCACGGTAATGTTATCTATACAGTATTGTAACTCGGCCATGTCCTTGAAATAACTACCTACCAAAACCAAACAAAAGCACGCGATAGGGCTGCCCGCCTGCAGTATTTTAATTTCATCTGGGTAACTACCTACTTGAATTTCTTTCTAGTTTTGTGATTATATATTTTAATAAATATAAAATAAATGATAATAAACCGGCCAAGTGCGAGTCCGACTCGCGCACGAAGGGTTTCGTACCATTATCTATAAAATCAGCAAAAAAACACGTTTGTTGTATCGAAGCCCCCCTTTAATATTTGTTTTATTTTAATTTTATTATTTATTTCTAAGCTGAATATAAAACTAAAGTACCTTATTTAAATAAAAAATTCTCAAATTGCACGCTTACTGCTTACAACATTTTTTACCTATTGAAAAGAAAAATCAATAACTTATCATTCGTAATGACAATTCTGTCAAACAAAAAAAAAACATTCAAATTAGATAAAAAATAGTTTCATACCAAAAAGTTCGTTCGTCACTGCGCTGCGGCGCGCGGCGCATCCCCGACTGGTTGTACCTACCACGATCCCGCCCTCACATGAGGTGACAGTTATGACTCGTGTTCCGGCCGTTTGTATGAAGACAGAATACTGTATAGATAACATTACTGTGCCTTTGCTAAAGTTCAAATGTCAAGCTATGAGACTCGAAACAAGATCTGATCCTATGAAAATTGGGATCGTGCACAGAATACGTTTCTTGAAGAAAATTATGATTTATTAGCTTGTAAACAAAGCTCAAGAGTTTGTTTACATTTTAATGTATGTATGAAAAGCTTACATGTCTTAATAAGACTATAACTTTGATAGTAATCACACCTATTAAATTATTACAAATGTGAAAGTTTGGATAGATGTTTGTTATTTCTACATGCCAAAACTACTGAATAGAATCAGTTGAAATTTTACATAGCTATAGAAATCATTTAGAACGGGATATTACCATGATTCAATTTTTGAGTTTTCCAATATTTCGGCACAGTTTCAAAACAAAAAAAAATATTGGAAAACTCAAAAATAAAATCATGGTAAATATCCCGTTCTAAATGATTTCTATAGTAATAACCATGATAGTTTCCAAAGTTTTTTTTTACATAGCTGTTGACCTGGAATAAAAATTCTACTTTTTATCATAAATTTGTTCCCATGGGATATAAATGAATATACAAAGCCACGGACAGAAACTAGTATGATATAATAAATAAATTATCATTATCATCATCAGACTGTATAAGTCCACTGCTGGCCATAGGCCGGCTTAATCAGCGCCTTAGCATAGTTCAAGTAATGTTACGTCGGCCATAGCGCCTTGCCTTCAAAATAAATAATTCTGGTTATTGGTTGCATAATGGATGCATTTCTGTATCATCATCATCAGCCTATATCAGCCCACTGCTGGACATAGGCCTCCCTTAATGAGCGCCATAGCGCCCTGTCTTCAGCTTGCCGCATCCAGCATCTGCCAGCAGTCTTTCGCATATCGTCATCCCACCTGGTCGGAGGGCGTCCTACCCTACGTTTGCCGAGTCGCGGTCTCCACTCAAGAACACGTTTACCCCAGCGGTTGTCGGTTCTTCTCGCGATATGGCCAGCCCACTGCCACTTCAGCTTGCTAATCCTTTGAGCTATGTCGACAACCTCGGTTCTCTGTCGGATGTATTCGTCGCGAATCCTATCCATTGCATTTCTATGTTTTATACTGATTGTAAATTTTTTTGTCAATTTATATTAAGAAAAGAACAAAAAATTTATAAACAAAATTACAATCAAATAATACAAACAATTCAAGAACTTTTATTTACCATTGAAACAATTGAGCTAACTGCATACTGTTGCAAACAATCTACAGGTAGCATCCATACATTATAAGTAAGAACTAAAATTACTAAGTCCGGGTCTATTATTATTTATTTCATATTGATTTGCAGAATTTATTAAAGTTATTAATTTTTTTTAATCACTGAAACGAACTCTATCTTAAAGGGCAAACGCTTTTGAAACTTAAGCTATTTAGGAGAGTTAGACAAAGGTACATTTATATCAAGCTTAAATTACCTTTAAACCAGCACGAAGGGTAGACGATAATAGACCTCATAACAATAAAACCGGCAGTTTAATAATATACCTGAGAGAGCTACAGCACCTACCCTATTGTTATGGCAATAAGAGCCATAATTCTTAATTGCTTTCCACACTCCATGCTGATAAGAAAATTGAAAGAAAACACTTGAAGTTTTATGAAGGTGAAAGAACTCTGGCTTTTATCGTTGATGATTCGAGCTATGTTACTACGCGAAATCGTTGCTATTGTAATAGTAATTAATGTTTTAATATATCAGTTATCTAGTACCTTAGCTTTTTGCTTTATAGTGCGTTACTCGCACTGGGTAAATCTTCTACGAAAACTTTTTAATAATATCCCAAAAATTTTCGATTTCGGCAGGATTCGAACCCGCGCCTCACCTTCAGTACAGGTGCGCTCTAACCAACTAAGCAACGAGATCGACACGTGCCTGAAAATATCTGGGAATTCTTACGACTTAATCTAGACTTTTATCTAGTACCTACCCATAACAACAGATCTGCTAAGCTTGGGGCTAGATGATGCTGTGTAGATTGTCCAAGCAATATTTATATATTTATCTCTTTCGACAACCACGGGCTGGATAGTGGTCGATTCTTTCTCCGCAATCGCAAGGACATGTAATTTAATGCTGATCCCTACTTGAAATTTCAATCCCTAATTTGCTGACTCTTTATAGGTTTAACTAGAAACTGTAAAGGTCTTTCACAAATCACACACTCGGTAGATGCGGGCACTCTGTCCTGATTATGTGAATAGTGTTGTACCCGAGCTTTGTAACTATCGATAAAATAATTGCGCTCTTTTCAATTATAACATCGATCTTTATATAAAAATTTAAACTTTCGCGATTTGTTAACATTTTACTATAATGTTTGGGAAAAGAAAACAAAAGGTACGCGATAAATACCCAATAAATAATATTTAATGTCGATCTTCATTTTATTATGTCTGGAGAAGATCGAAATTTCGACACATAAGGTTAGCATAATATGCACACAGATCTGACCCCATGTACATAGGTAACAACATCTCAACCCTATCAAGGTTTGGTAGATTGCTCATTAGCCATAAGACCAGTAAATTGTCACTTATAACTGTTGTTGCTTTAAATTGTTTCTTAGTTAAGTGAGCTTGCAATAAAAAACGTCTATCTACTTTGATGATGCTAATTCGCCTAACTAAATTTTGGCTCCGCGGCCAGTCTCAACTGTGACTGTTCGCAGGACATTATTATCGCGCACAGCGTGTGCGCAAACACATGTGCACTCGTGATTCCATCACTCTCATATTTCGATTATTTTTTTAAATTACCTCGTAAATAAGCAACAATAAATAAAAACAACAAAAAAATAATTTTCACAGAATATCATTCTAATTTTACTTTTTATCGTTAATTTTATCATTATTATCGATAAGTCTTGTAAGAATAAGATCAACTCTAGAGAAAGGCCACTAATATTCATTTTGCAAGTGAGTTATATGCCATAACGACAAACGAGGTCGATTATTGTATTATGTACGGATAATAGGGATGTAACGAGGTTTGCGGTTTTGTCTCGATCATTTGTGACGTCATATACACTTTCTTTTCTACTTCGCTTATCAAATTTTAATAAGTGTAGGTAGAGCTATGTAATTTCAAATTAGTTATTGATATTACCTCGTAAAAAATGCTTAATTTCGTTTAGAAAGATATCCTTATAATTTTGTTTCATAACGTTCGTTTTATTATTTTATAAGAAACTCAGTACCTACCTAAACCAATCACCTCACCAAAGATTCCTTCTTTCATTGAAATTCAGCTGGAACATGAAATAAAATGCAATATTATTTCATAATGAAAATATCATTTCATCAGTTCAGTTCATAACCGCAGAGCTAAGCACCCCAATGCATACATACAGCTGTAGTAATTGCATTAGCTGCAGGAAATTCAAACTAGGATTGGAAGGGGAGAGGTGAAATCAGAGTAGGTAAACTTGGTGCTGTTTTTGGTATGAGTTGGTAGAGATAACAGATTTGCAAAATGACTGACGTCATCTCTTTCAATTTGAAATGCAATTTAAAATTAGGAAACTGAGTACTTGATTGTAAGACTAGTAAAAACCTCCCTGGGTTTTTGTAGTCTAACCCACAAGTCAATAGGTAATTTGTAAAATATTAAAAAGTTATTATTCACTTCTCTTGTGTGTCATTAAAGTGAATGAATTTTATTATTAATTCATAGCTCTAAGGACTTTTCGCTTTAAAAAAGAAGATTAAACTTTACGAGTTCTCTTTTCTGAATTTCGAAATCATCCGGTTCCACAATATTGCCTATGCGGATGGTTTGATTACCAGCAGGATTGGGTTTGACGGTTATGACAGAAGAGTGACGTACGGCGACAGGAGTTTATATTGATGTGGAGAAGCCAATATCGGAAGCGCAAAAATTTTATGTACGAAAGGGATAAAGGTAGTACGTTATGAGTTGACTATATTGGTTTCTGAATTTCTTTCAACTCTGCCTATGAAATCTGGCCCAAACGTCATTCTATTTTGTCAATGTAAATCTTCGATATAAGTAAAAAAAGGGAGATGAGGCATTACCATCTCGAAAGTGGATGGCTCAAGTTAGGTTCAACTATGTTACCTTACCTCAGTCATAGTCGGACCGGGGCGGCGCGGGCTGTGGCGTTTGTGTTTCGCGTGCTTGCTACGACGTATAATTTTGTGTGATTTCGACTAAATCACCACGACAATGCTCTCGTGTTCGTTCACCAGATGTACAAATAGCTCCAAAACAAAAAACGAAGCCCGAGGCATCACATATTTTCCCGCGTAAGTAGATACACCAAACTTTAAATTTTCTGATAATCCGATACCTTATCATTATTTCATCTGTGAAACGGTACAGTTTTTGAGTGAGCGCTTGTAGAACGTACCGTATCTTCCTTTGATACTTTTATCGAAGATGTAAATGAATATATTTTAAACGTAGACTGAAAATCTAGGCTTAAATTTCAAACAAGAAATGAAAAAATGACTTTAAGATAAACCCCAGACTACATGAGAAAATTTTAAATACTATTTGTGGATGAAGAAGCTGCGCCAAAACTTACGCAAAGATTTTTACAAACTAACTTTTTGAGTATTTATCACACCATCACTGTTCGGTCTTTGCTAAAAAAACATAGGGTAGTTTTAAAATTAGTACGACCATCAGCCGATTTCTACCCTCTGTGGGGAAATCGACGAGTGAACGGGATACGTGCTTCACTCCAAAGAATGAGTGAAAGAGAAAACCATCGCTCAGTTCAATTTCAACCGCCTTATAAGTTGGACATTACGTTAAATTGTGGAACTCAAAATATCTAAGCATCTCTCAGTGATTTTGTGTTGCCGTGCAATCATTTACCTGCTGAAGAAACATTGTTACATTACTCGCGAGTGGATGTATTGCTGTCTGGAAGCCGGGATCCCTACATGGTGTGAAAAAGGTCAGTGGTCAATGTACGGGTCCTCCATACATACCTAAACTAAATAGCGCACGCGTCATTTTTCACGCGCTGCATTTTACCTCTGACTGTCGTATTTTTATTACTTACATACTTCAGTACTTGACCTACTATTACGCGAGACACACTTATCAAAGGAAGATTTGCCACCTTATCTTTGTACTAAACATCTTATATTAAACTTAACTTTAACTGTGAATCTTGTGGTCGTGCTCATTATAACTAACTGGCATAAAACTTTAACTTACCCTATCAGTGAACTTAGTGATAGACTCAGTGTGGTACCATACAACTTTTGGTACCTATCTACAACTACTACTTCAACAACAACATCTTTCATGTAAGGTCAACACCATCCAGACCCTACAGTCAAGCTATTTTATGTACCCTGTGTATAACGAGCAAGATCTAGTTACCTACTCCCTTAGGTATTTCCGTTAGGTACCTGCAGCATTTAACAAATACATATTTCCCTCGAAAAATCTTAGGTCCTTCGATTATATTTCTTCCTACCAGCCCCCTATGTCAGTTTACAGCAGCAAAGATTTTCCTATTTGTATACCTATATAATTTTAATGAAGTAGACTAGAACGACACCAAGTGTATCGACAGATACCTACGGTGGAATAAATAAATATACAAATATCAGTATCCCACAATCACATCGATAGAATCTCACTAATCTCACTATCTCACTAATATTATAAATGTCAAAGTTTGGATGGATGGATGGATAGATAGATGGATGGATGTTTGTTACTCAATCACGCCAGAACGGCTGAATGGATCTAGACGAAATTTGGCACAGAGATAGATTATAGTCTGGAATAGTACATAGGATACTTTTTATCCCAAAATTCCCACGGTAACGGGAACTACGCGGGTGAAACCGCGAGGCGCTGCTAGTTTTTTTATAAATGAGAATGTTTGGATGCTTAGATGTTTGTTTACACCGAAGCTGCTGAACGGATTGGGGTAACATTTTGCATTTTTTTAATGTTGTTTTAGACATAGAATAAAATGTAATTTTTTTTAATCTGAAACAACGCGTGTGTATCCGTGAGCGAAAGGTAGTTGAGAACGCGTGGGAGTCAAAGAGACAGCTTCGATTAAAGTTTTACTGATCTTAAGAAATTAGGATAATATTAGGCGGGTAAAGTTTAAGCTCAATTTGTTCGCTTTGAAAAAATTCGTCAAAAGTATAAAGTTGATGGAACAT
This sequence comes from Eupithecia exiguata, assembly GCA_947086465.1. NCBI lineage: Eukaryota > Metazoa > Arthropoda > Insecta > Lepidoptera > Geometridae > Eupithecia > Eupithecia exiguata. The sequence goes on from OX352246.1 coordinate 7,429,988, forward strand.
TTCCCAATTTCTTCCTTTTGGTATCAAAACTGTATCAGCAGTTACCTTCGGGGTTGTTCACAAGGGGTTTTATAGTCTGGATTCCAATATTGACATTTTAAGAGGTTGCTGTATTCTTTTGTTTTTTACAACTCGAATCAGTCATTAATTTTATAGTTACTTGTTTTTGACGAAATTTTTAAGGTTAACATGAAATATTTTACGCTTTCGCCTTCGATCAAAAATAAGTAGTTCGGGGCCGGCAAAGCCGGACATTTTTGATCGATGGCTTTAGCGAATCATTTCAATCCAGCTCTTAGTTATAGAATCAATTGAAAACAAAATTTGCCGCCTAAAAACTGAGGCCCACACTAACATTCCGTACTATGTTTGCCGAGTCGCGGTCTCCACTCAAGAACATGTTTACCCCAGCGTTTATCGGTTCTTCGCGAGATATGGCCGGCCCACTGCCACTTCAGCTTCTTAATCCTTTGAGCTATGTCGACAACTTTGGTTCTCTGTCGGATGTATTCGTTGCGAATTCTATCCCTCAGAGAAACTCCGAGCATAGCTCTCTCCATAACTCGCTGGGCGACTTTAAACTGACGCTCAAACGCATCTCAGATTTAAGCACGTCTCAAGTCGCGACTTTTTGACAGTTTTCAATGAAAATTCGTTACTTGAGTTTCTAGACTCCAAATATTGGAGTCTAGAAACTGAACTGTCAGTCGAGTGATTAACATTCCGTCCGCAAGTTGATTTTGCCAATTGATGGTGGCAGCGAACGTGAGGTTACTCAGCTGTCAGCTGCTAGCTTAGTTTCACTCACAAAGTGACAGCTAATCACTTTTCGCTGCTTTTAAACAGACTCCAAAAATTAAGGAGGTTGTTTGTTCGGATGTTTGTATGTTTTTAGAATGTTCTGGACAGATTTCTCCGGCGATTGCTATTTTGCTAATTCTGTGTGTATTCTGTGTCCTATAGTGGCCCAAAAGTTTAAATCCAAAGGGATTATTAGTCCCGTAAAGCTTTTAAAATAGTGTTAATAATTAAGGAGCTTGTCAGTTTTTACTTTTTTTAAAACAATAACTTGTCAGATTAGTCGCTGTTATAAATATAAATAAATATTGCTGGACAATTCACACAACATTATCTAGCCCCAAGCTAAGCAGAGCTTGTGTTATGGGTACTGGATAACTGATATACATAATACAATACATTACATATAAAGGTTCTCAAACTTTTTTTCGCAATATATTGTGTGCATTTTTGGAGTAGCCTATAGAGTAGCCTTTTATTAGCAAGTATGCATTTTAATCTTTACCTATTTAAAATATTGGTGTAGAAGTTAGGTGTGGATATTTTAGGAGCTGCACTAAATAAACGTAACAATGAATTTATACCAAAAAATGTCTTACGTATTAAAGTAGGTAATTTACTTGATTTCACTAAGTTCGTTGATTAATAAATCGAATAAAATAAACAGCAAACAATCTAAACGAAACATAATGGATTTCTTTTGCCAACCTTCAGGGTAAGCGAAGGCGTTCATTTCGACCCTAATTGATTGATCATTGGATAAGAAGAGGTAGACAGGTGGAAATTAAGTATAATATTAAGAGCTTGTAATTAAAAAATATAACCTATACTTACCTACTCAGATTCTGATAAGTACCTAGTGAAATCTCACTAATATTATAAACGTGAAAGTTTAGATGGATGGATGGATGTTTGTTCCTTTATCACGCCAGAACGGCAAAACGGATCTGGATGAAATTTGGCACAGAGATAGATTATAGTCTGGAATAGGACATAGGCTACTTTGTATCCCGAAATTCCTACGGGAACGGGAACTACGCGGGTGAAACCGCGAGGCACTGCTAGTAAATAATAAATAAAATAATTATTGGGCTAAGCAATGCATTGCTTAGCCCAAAGCATTTGTTATCTTTCTATCAACAAAATCAATAACATTTTGTTTCTTATTTGATAATAATTACTATTATTAAGCTGTTTATGTATAAGGTATAAAATTTGACTTGTCTAAGTGCTTATTTTGTAAGCCTAAAGAAATAAAGTTATTGAATTTTGAATTTTATTATCTTTCTTAAGCGGCTCGGGACCGCTCTTTGTGGCGTCGTATGGCGAAGGCCTATGTCCAGCAGTGGATGTGTATGGGCTGATATGATGAAGATTATGAAACATAATTTAGAACCCTTGAAAGGGACAACTATTTGAAAGCCATAGAATCGCTGATTTAGCTAATATTTGGAATAAGTATTAGGAAGACAGGCAGGTATTAGGAGGTATGGCTCATCATGAGAGATCTAATGTCTGGTTTAAGGTTGATGACGATAATGAGTAGTAGGTTCCTACCGAGCCATGATTCGGCCAGTGAGCTATGGAGAGAGCTATGCTCGGAGTTTCTCTGAAGGATAGGATTCGCAACGAATACATCCGACTTGATCCGACAGAGAACCAAGGTTGTCGACATAGCTCAAAGGATTAGAAAGCTGAAGTGGCAGTGGGCTGGCCATATCGCGAGAAGAACCGACAACCGCTGGGGTAAACGTGTTCTTGAGTGGAGACCGCGACTCGGCAAACGTAGTGTAGGACGCCCTCCGACCAGGTGGGATGACGATTTGCGAAAGACTGCTGGCAGATGTTGGATGCGGCAAGCTGAAGACAGGGCGCTATGGCGCTCATTAGGGGAGGCCTATGTCCAGCAGTGGATAGGTTGATGATGATGAGGTACCTACTTATCTCTATAAAATCAGCATCGTATGATGAAATCGGATAAAATCTTTTTTCTTCTTCCTATTTAGATAACACGTACTGCCATCTGTGAGCGAGTAGCTTTCAACTAAATTGAGTTTGAATGTCCCACACAGAAATACATTTACTGCCATCTGTCGTCGAGTAGAGTAGTCGAGTCTAATTCGAGCTACCTTCCTGAACCTTTTCCTAAAGCTTAGTCTGGCTAGTTCAGTAAAGTTTTCAGAGATGTCGCTTTTTCAAACCTCTGAAAAATATTCATAAAAGTTATTTGCTACGACCGTTTTGAGCTTAGAGTATATACCACTCAATCTACGGTTTTGAGGTTGTTCTTTTAGGTTAGTAGAATGTTTAAAACTTCTCGAAGAAAATCTATAGACATTTCGATATCACATTAAGATAATTTGATTAATAACTTCTTATTTGACTAATTTCTAATTTTACCTTGTTTAATGTAACAAGAATAATTATCAATGACCTATTGCTATAGCTAATTATAGGCTACGATAAGTGTATTTTAGTTGACCAAAAATAAATTTTTGAATTCAAAACCTTTGTTTTTAATAGACAACTCTAAACATCTGCTGCTCGTAATGTTCGCTTTGAACCGAAGTATAATTGAAAATTAAGCAATCTCACCTGTGTGACGTTTGATTACAATTAAACGAGGATTAAAGCGAAGACCATTACGACCCACCCACCCAATCTGAAAGTCCAGTCAAAAAATTTGATATAATTTAAAAATAAAATAGTACCTAACTCTAAAACAATGACAAGACGCCTGCGCCTCATTGGCGGCCAGGGAGATCGGTGTAGGGCAGCAAGTAAGACGGAATATTAATATCTTCCTTTTCAGGTCCATAGGCTTTAAAGTGTGACAGTGTCAGCACAACACAATAGTATGTTCTGCTCGTAATGTAATGGTCTTCGCTTTAATCCTCGTATAATTGTAATCAAACGTCACACAGGTGAGTTTGCTTAGTTTTCAATTATTAGTTAATTATGTCATCAACGGCGCTTATGGCAACGGCGGCTCTAGGCATGCAAGATAGGAATATTAATTAATTGTATAACAACCTTGGTCTCTTCAAGTCAAGAGTTAAATAGGTGTCTTCTAGACCGTCGTAATGCTTCGTCGCGTACGATCCTTCATCAGGTTAGGTTGCGGTCTTACAAAGGTCTGTTCACAATAGTAAAAAAAATGACTTAAACTCACGAGCATGATTCGGCAGACTTGGCCATTCGTCATCACATAAACTTCGTCTTTCTGCAAACGCTTAGTGACTTGCACTATTCCAAAACATAATTATATAAAAACATAATTATATAAAAACATTTCATAGAATTAACAATTTAAAATACATAAGATAGTTAGTTATTCTGGGCACTTTGCCTTCTGGTGAGGGCTTAGATTTTTAGAAAATAGATTTAAGTGTAAATATTAGTTGTAATTATTATTGTATTTTCTTTATCAAAGGATTGTAATTAATAATAAATAAATGATTCATATAGATAGTTAGATATTTTTATGATATAAAAAATAGCCAGAACACCGGAACACATTTTTGCAGAACGTACAAACATTTGTCCCTAGGCGGGAATCGAAATCGAAACCACCTACTTCGAAGGTGGACCTTCGCCCGCCGCGCAGCGTCGGTCGTCATATTAGAATTATTGTCTTTTATTATAGTTTTAGGTAATAAATATGACATTCCGCTTCTATGAGCACAGATTCAAAAGTAAGTTGATAATTTCAATAAGAAGTTTCTTCGGCTCCCAAGGCTCGACATATTTAAGACCTTTGAATTTAAATTAATTTATTGAAATTAAATGGGCTTTTCAAACCATGAACATTAATGCGTCCATTGCCCGTGGTACGCCTACGTAGCCCACCTTGGTTGGCAAAGAAATCGTATATTACGGACAGGATCAGTAATGAGTGGGTTGCTGGCCGCGGCTGATGATGGTTGAAAGAGAAGCGTAGCGCAGGTCCAGGTCATCACAGCGCGGTCAGCATTGTAGTCATTAATGAACGAGCTGAAATGAAGGCCGAGGCGGTCAGCAAGGGCTGCAATGATGACCAAGCTTGAAGGCGGAGACCATAGCAAGCTAAGCGCTTGAGGCCATCATAGCGTGGCCAAATGGATAAAGTGAACCAACTGTATAGCGCTTTGCACAAACAATGCGAGTAATTTAAATTAAAAAAACATTTTCATAATACATTCACGAAAATTTATGGAAATCGATGTGGAAAATTTTCATACGTACATTTTCATGGAATTCCATGAAAATGTACAAACTACTATGGTTGTGAAAATAAGAAAATCTTTATTTAAAGTTAAAATACACGGACTTAACTTTAGGTAGATAATAATCTATTCTAATAAGTTACTGCCGTCATTACAAGGTCATCAACAAAAAATAAACCTTAAGCTGAATTATTTTAGCCAACCGAAAGCTACTTGTACTAAAAACGTTTAACCTACTCAAAAAATCTACAGGCTTGAAAGAGGTTTTATACCTCAATCTAGCAACTATGTTCAAATTGAGGTTCTTACCATTCGTATTTTAAAAATATTGCCGGCCGCAGAAAGCTACAGCAATAAAAATTGCTGGCGCGTTTTCGAATAAGCCAGAAAGGCTGACTTTGCTCAAAGAAGATTGTCAGCCCCCCTAGCATGGCGATTGTTGTCTAGGGTAGAATAGACAATAATGACATTTCATCGCCGTACATTGCGTACATTATTGAAGTTGATGGAATGCATTTCAAATAATTTACGCATTGGATGACGAAGTGACGTATTTTTTCTCTATTCTACCCTAGACAACAATCCCTGTGCTAGGGGGGCAGATTATATTATGATGTTTAAGTAAAATAAAGCTATGGCTATATTTATTTAAAGAAAATTACAATAAGAACAGAATACAATTATTTTCACTTAAATCTATTTTCTAAAGTAAAATAATAACTTTCCGTGGTAAAAATAAACTATACTAATGTTTACACCGTAATGACCAACCAGGTCATGCATCATTCATTGATAATAAATGGTTAGCCTTTCACATTTTTTGTAGATCCATTTATCATATGTTATAAAACGACTCAGGTGCGAAGCTTCAATGTTTGAAAATATTGATCTGGCAGTTTTTTCTTATAAGTTCTATTGGAAACTGGCTCGGCTTCGTAGGTTCTGTCCTGCTACAGGGCATGTTTTTTTAGTGGAATAATTCCGTAATGCAGTTTTTCATATCCTAATGCTTTTCTTGCCTGCTTGTTACTTGTTGGTTTACGCTTAGATAATTTAGGGTTTACGCGAACCACATCAGACCAGCAATAATCCTAGTCTGTTTGTTTTTTTCCAACATCAACGGATGCCGCATCCAAACTAGTTTTTGTGACGCCGTAGCCATGGCCATGGCCTATAGGTACCTTCGTACAATTTGAATGAACAAGCTTCTACCGTATGTACATATCAACTCTGTCGCGAGTGTTGTGAGCACGTCTCGGAGTAAGGTATGACCGTTTCAACAATTTAAATTAATATTTTAACTGGCTCGTATTAAATACGAAAATAACACAGATTTTTATAATTTTCTACGCAAATAAATAACTAAATTTTTTCGTAGTTTTGCGATGTCGTTATTATTATATTATGTCGTTACATCATACTGCATACATCAAGGCAATTGGCATAATAGCCACTGACCTTGATGGACACAAAAACAAACGTGTTCGTTTATAAACAGAATAGATCCGTAATCGTTTTGATAAAGTCTAAGATAAGTTATAAAATCAAAGATTTTATGACTTAATATTTATCTAATTAGCTTTTTGTCAATATATTATTTTTCGGTATTGATGCGCAGGTTTTTGTCTAAATAAAACTTCAATTGGTCCAACCAAAAGGTGTTTATTATTATCAAACACCATTTTTGGGTTCCGTACCCAAAGGGTAAAACGGGACCCTATTACTAAGACTCCGCTGTCCGTCCGTCTGTCTGTCTGTCCGTGTGCCACTAGACAGTATCTCATGAACCGTTATAGTTAGGCAGTTGAAATTTTCCCTGTTGATGTATTTCTGTTGCCGCTATAACAACAAATGATTTTTTTGCTCGTTTTTGCTTGATATCGATAACGACAACAGACGTAGACGCTTGAAATATTCACATAATGTTAAATTATATATGCACTTTAGAAATAAATAATTAAATTAAAATAAAACATATATGTATACCTATAAGGGGGCTCCCACACATCAAATGTGTTTTTTTGCCGTTTTTATAGATGGTACAGAACCCTTCGTGCGCGAGTCTGACTCGCACTTGGCCAGATTTATTTCATATTGATCTTCTAGGTATCTATTAATAGGCTATTTGACTACATTGAAAATAAGTTGCAAAATGATTTCATCCTAGTCAGTGACAAGTGACAACATAACAAAGCGTAATCACGTGATTTTAATTTGAAAAATTGCCTATTTTAGGTAAGAAAAAACGGGATTAATACTACACATTTTTTGAAATATGATAACCGAAAATGATTTGCGTTTGGTTGCATCGCTGGTGACATTACACCTATCACAGATTACAGTGCGTGTTGTTGTTCTTGTTCTTCATGTGTGTGGTGTGAGAGGTGTGACGTCACACCGGAGCTATGACAGAGATTATCGTTTTAGCACGCCATTATTTTACTCAAACTGTCAAATTAGTAGTTATAACTAATACGACTGGCCTTGAAGAAATATTAATAACACTGCATTATTTTTATAACACAATACGATAGAATTATGTCCCAGTAGTAGTAGTCAAGTAGCCTTAGTATTATCTCAGAGACACAAAGAGGAATTATTAGTTGATATTCTAGGTACGAGTACATACTTAAACAACCACGGGGTTATCAAGGTAGGAGCGACAAAAATGGTCGAGCTATTTAATATTTGGATTTGGACAATCATCGTTGTTTTGATGATATGAAGCAAGCATTATTTTTTATTTTATCTGAGCTCATCCTAGGATGAAAATCCTAGGTGGTTGATGGAGCATGTTGACCCCTAGGGGTCAACATGCTCCATCAACCACCTCTTCTTTCGTTTTCGTCTGTTATTGCGATGTGCGGTGCTACAGCCGCTACTGTCACCTTGTACGCTCGATGGTGATGTTTTTGGTTAAGTATGGGGCCAATGCTCACATAAATTGATCTTGGTTTTGGCTAAAATACATGTACTGCCGAAAAACTTCCGAAGACTGTCACTTTATAAATCTCCACGATTGTGACTTGTTTTGTGGTTTTTTTTGGCCGTTTTCTGATAAGTTGGTGCAGTTAGCCTATATTTTTATGGACCTTTCCTGATTGGTGCAATAAGCACAAAAGTGACGTCACAAGCGTTTCTGCATAACAGGCTAGTTTCCTAAAAAGAATAATTAGTCCGCCAGTTAGATTATCTGAAGATATTGGAAACGTATTTTTATTGTCATGAAATAAAATTAATTAGCCAGTTAAAGTTCCGCGTGACATCACGCCGAGTGACAACTCTTACCGACTTTGTGACGTCAAGAGCCCCCAGCCAAACTTTGACGCGCTGTTACTTTGTCATTTATTGTTTGATGATTGACAAACGAAAAAAAATACGTGTCCAATATTTTCTAATAATCTAACTGAAGGACTAATCAGATTTTTTAAGGAAACTAGCCTGTTTTCTGCGTACGACAAGTACGAAATTGGAGGCAACGCGATATTATTTCGACATCTGAGCGTCCTGATGTCGTACCGCTGTTGCATCAACGAATCAGAAAACGGCCTAAGGATAAAATCATGACACTTGATTTATTAATCTAGAAAAACTTAACCATGGTGCTGACGCTATTCAAACTGGACGCAAGTCCCCCAGTCCGCTCGGTGTTCATGACCATCGAGGCACTGCAGATTCCTGGTGTGGAGATGGTGGATGTCAATTTGTTAGAAGGCGCTCATCTGAAGGAAGAGTATCTGAAAGTAAGGAACAGTCCTTTTCAGACCTCAATGACCTTCCAATTACCAAGGTGTATACTGCGGCTGTGTTTCGAAGGAAGACGATCTGAAGGTCAGAAGTAGGTGATACTAATTGAATCTACTTACCTAAGTTTCCAGTCCGATGAAACCACACTACCCACCAACCGCTACCCCGCTATTTATTAATAAACTATTTTATATTTTCTAAGGTATACACCTTAGAAATTTTACTCAGAGGGGTAAAATGTTCCAGGTACTCCGAGAATTCGCTTTTTGTCTCTGTGACGTGACTTTGGCTATGTCACTCGAACGTTTCAGAGATCTGTCTGACCTATGCTTCTTATCATCTGGATGTCACCGCCGCCAGATCGTAGAATAAGCCCAATTGTGGTATGACTAGAGGCCGTTATAAAACGGTGTCATTCATTTAATTTAAATGAATGAAATGACTATATTTCAGACAACATAAAAATTAAATTTAAGTCCAAATTTATGTTAGTTTTTGTCTTAATCATTACATTAAATGCCAGACCGATCGTCGAACTAAAGCTGAACAACATTTGATAGTATGGCAGCACGTCGTTTAGTGTTTTTATCAGCTTTTTTAAGTACCTAGGTATTAATAAGTGTCCTGAATTATTTTTAATTGTCAACAAATTGTTTCAGCTAAATCCCCAACACACGATTCCTGTGCTGAAAGATGACGACTTCGTCATTTGGGATAGGTAAGTAAATTGCCTCTTTTTAAGGGGTATCATACAACGCCATTTTGTGAAAAGGATAGACATAGGCTTTCGCGTTCATAGGAGCGGGACAGGGCATAGCAACGCAAGCCCAAAAATCGTTTTTGCTTAATATTTTTTAATTAGGACATTATTTGAAAAAAAAAAACACAACATATAAAATGTTCTTTATACTTATTTACATTATGCCCATGCTTATTCTCAAGATGTTAACTTCTGTATTTATTGAGAAATTAAGGTTTTAGTAAAAATTTAGACATAACTTCGCGATTTTTTTCTGTCGAGAAAATTTTAAGGAATCGTGGTTTCGAAACATTTGATCGATAGAGTATGTCCTGAAATTTACCATATACAAATTTAAAATCTAATATTTAGTAGATTGGAAGATATGGAGGTCCGACGGAGTTGATTTAGGGTAGTACAGGCTTCGATAAAAGTAAAAAGCCAATTTTTACTTATATCAAAGAGTATAGGGCCTTAAAGATCTGACATGTTATCAGTTGCCCAAACCTAGCAAGTTAACAAAACAATTTAAAATTTGGTGTATAAAACCGGCATGGGACACGAGGCATAATATAGTTTTGAAAAACATTACAGGGACGTATACACCGTCATATTATAATTATCGAACATATTAATAATAGTTCCAATAATTACGGTAACTGCATCTTGACTCGTAATAATTAAACTAATTATTCCACCTTTCATTAAAATAATCATACCTATGTTTAATGACAGGATATTAATTTAACACCTTACCACATAGGTACAAGTAGCGATAGTGCACTCCGCGCGTACGCTGTCTGTCCGTCTGTCACCAGGCTGTATCTCATGAACAGTGATAGTTAGACAGTTGAAATTTTCACAGATGATGTATTTTTGTTGCCGCTATAATAATACTAAAAACGGAATACAATAATACAAACGTGATTTGTTTGCTCGTTTTTGCTCGATATTAATAACGGCAACAGGTAATAGTAGGCGCATGAAATATTCACAGAATATTAACTTACATATTCACTTTAAAAATAAATAACTAAATTAAAATAAAACAAATATTTAAGGTGGACTCCCATACAACAGACATGCTTTTTATACCGTTTTTATAAATAATGGTACGGAACCCTTTCGTGCGCGAGTCCGACTCGCACTGGGCCGGTTTTATATTTTATGGAAATGGGCATCTGTTTTGTGGTTTGCTCTTGGATTTCCCTCAGTTGTTTGTGTTCGTGCTTCAAAGAACATGTTAACCTTTTCAGCCATGCCATCGCAGCCTACCTGGTGACAAAGTACGGAGCAGACGACTCCCTATACCCAGTCGACCCCCAGAAGAGAGCTGTGGTGGACCAGAGACTTCACTTCGATAGTGGCATACTGTTCCCTGCTTCACGAGGGACTGTTGTAAGTGAACATTATATCACAACCTGGACATTCGTGGTTGTGATAAAGGTTAAACGGGCTGGTTTTAAGTTTAACCATTAGCAAACGTACAAAAAATAACCTTCGGGGTATGCCAACGTCGCGCCTTCTGGTGGTCGCCACGCGAGAATCCTATGCCACCCACGCAGGGACTCTTTGCGGTACCGTTCGAACTGTAAATCAGCGCAAATTAATTTCGGTACCGGTTGATGTCAAAACATGTAGAACATGACAATGTATGTTTTCTACACTTATTGAACAGTTATTCTATTTCGATACCGAAATCAGGCGAGCACGGTTTATGTAGGAGTGTAAAAGCACCATGTGCGAAAAAGAGTCACGAGCGGCCGCGCGCCGACGACGACGCCGCCACGCGCCGCGGCCAAATTTCTAGAAATAGAAACAGAAATAGAATAATGTCTGTACCGATATGTGTACCGATACCTTCACCGTAATTTTTCTGGCGCTGCAAACGCGAAGATATCGCTGTATATCGGGATGACGTCATAGAGAAATTTTAAAGTAAGTACTCTTAAATAACGGTACCGAAGTCCCTGCCTGACTAAGAGCATTGCCCTTTCCGTTGTCTAAGTAGCGCATCAGTCACTGTAGGTCAGGCCTATGTCCAGCCGTGGACTTCTTCCTGATGAATCACGATAATAAAGCAACTTTGATTATTTTGTTCCAGGCGCCAATTTTGTTCGACGGAGAGAAGGAAATCCGGCCGGAAGCTCTGGAGAACATAAAGAAGGCTTACCAATTTACCGAAAACTTTTTGGCCGGCTCTGATTGGCTGGCTGGTGACAGCATCACTCTCGCTGACATCTGTGCCGTTTCGACTATCAGCACCCTGAATACTTTATTGGAGATTGATAGTGGCACGTATGTATTTGAATTGCGAACTCTTAAGTTCAGGGTGAGCAGTCTCGACAACGATAGCGATCGCAAGACGACCGACATGGGTCGCAAAGTCTTACCGGTCATATTTTAACGATTCTTGATTTTTCCGCAAGAATTAATATTCAAAAGAATCTAAAACTATTTATTTCCGTAATTACAATGGTTGTTATATTTGCCAAGGCCAAATTCTTAAAATTCGTCTACCATCGGAATTATCGAATTTTATCGTTATTTTACTCATACAACTGCCAACTTTACGATTTCCGTGAATGTGATTACGAGCAAATACTCTTTTATGAATATCAAAAAGAAAATTAAGAGAAAAAAAATATCATGAAAGTCGTTAGGAACACATGCACTAACCGTGCGGCTAGGATATTGAATTGTTTTTGACAAGGTCCTGCCGCCCGTTCCCCTCGCGGCCCCCGAATATAGCGATCGGTACTTTACGATTGATAAGTAGAGATTGCATCCCCAGATCTACGCGGTACCAGTACCCAGTGCGGTAGCAGTAAGTTTAGCTTGGATGTAGCGCTCAGTATTTATGTAACAGTAAGATTACCGCACACCCTTGGATTTGGCTATCGCTTTGGGTAGCAAAAAGCACTAGGTTAACATGTTTTAATAACGTGGTAACTCTGGCTGGTTTTAAGACATTCAATGATGAATTATACTATTTTCGCTGTTTTTTGGCTGTATTCGCGCAAAAAAAGAAACCAAGAGCCGGCAAAAATAGGCAGAGCTAATCACTCAATAAAATTACCTCTCACATAAATTGACCTCTTTTATTATCTTAAGAGCTAATTTTTAAGGAGGTTGCGTTCCCAACATAATCATGAAATTGTTTTTTGTATTCAAGAAATCTACTTTATTAAACTTCGTATAATTTTTATGCTGTAGGTAGAAGGTTTTAAAGAAAAGCTTTGCCAAAGAACTATTTTTTTTATTTTTTTTATTCAACACACAAAACACATTACCTACAATGCACTCTTTTTTTAGTTTTTTTTATTATTTGGTTCACAAAACTGGTTGTTACACATAAAACGAAAGATAACATAATAGGCAAGACAGATTAACTAGAATGAGTGTAAATCCTACTCGTTGTGAACACAGCTTGCTTGCAATCTAAAATAATCATACAAAAAATTTGTTATGATCTACATTGTACCGTAAAAATATGTGTATACAGCTAACATTTAATATCATTAACTAACAATAGACAAAAAAAAATGTATTTCGTTTAAGTGATTTACACAATACAATACAATACAATAACACTTTATTGCACACCAAATTAAAAAGATACATAAGACAGGAAAGAACTTAAAATACAGATCACACACAGTACACAGTATCTATTTGGTAGGTATCTTTCGTTAAAGACACTGGTGATAAAATTTAACAACACAACCAACTTCAGATTTAGCCAGGCAACAGCTACCTTATTAGATATGAGAATAGATATGTCCATAACTTCTTGTTTTTTCCAGGTACCCCAACTTGGCAGCCTGGTTAGACAGAGTTTCTCAACAGGACTTCTACAAAAAGGGCAATGAACCCGGACTGAAACAGTTTACAGCTCTTTTGAAATCGAAGTTGTCATAAACAGCTACGGACTCCTCATAAAATTAGGGCTGATTAAAATTAGACCCACCACACAACTTGTGGGTACAGGGGGTGGAACCAAATGTCCTAAACCCGTTGCACTTTTCGCACAACATGACCAACTTGTCAATTTGGATAGATTTTATTGACTATTGCTACACATAATACACGAAGTTCTATGTTTTGTCACCTCTAAAATGTTGTTTTGATTGTTTGTTTGAAGAATAAATCTTAATTTGAGCACAAAAATAAAAAAAACAACTCTTTTATTTACATTCCTTCTAACCGTAACCGTGTAGCTAACTGACTGTACTTTGAGTACCTAGGTGTATATCTATCGTTTTTTTTGTTGACTGTTATTTTCGTTGAGAACAATGTAAAACATTGTTGTTGGGTCCTCTTTTCACCCTTCAGGTGTACCGGACCCTATTCTATGATACCTGAAATCGCTTGGCGTCAGTGATCTTATCTTCCATAATACTGAAGCATTTACTTTGAGATTAATATGTTATTATGGTTCAGGATTGATGCTAAAACGCTATTGTTTCGAAAACACTATTACATAAAAATTTATCGATTGAAAAATCCTTATTTCGCTCTAAACTGTACAATAATAATAATAATAAATATTTATTCACAAAATATAGGTTTACAAAGTCGGCTTCATCCACTTGTGGACAAAAAATTGAAGCGAACAAAATCAATAACATTTTGTTTCTTATTTGAAGAAGAAAATTTGACTTGTCTATGTGCTTATTTTGTAAGCCTAAAGAAATAAAGTTATTGAATTTTTTAATTTTGGTACTTATAGGCTATTTTAATGCTTCTCTTAACGATTCCTGTTATTTGTATTACAAACATACCTACTTGTATCAAACCTATCAGGGTCAAAGATATTGACACCTCTCGCTCTAACTAAGTTTACAATAAACTTGTGCTTAGACACGAGGGCTCACACCTCCCCGGCGACTTTTAAGTTCAACAATGAATCGTCGCTATTCAATAAATACTTTGAAATAAGCCTTGATACTTTGTACAGTAAACAAACAGAATATAAAGCAGACAATGTGTATTTTAGATTCAAAGTTTAGAATCAAAGTATGTACCATTGCTATCTATGCACTTTTGCCATCTTATAGGTAGTTCATTGATCCCTTTACTAAAAAACCATTCGGACAGGAATCAATAAATTATTTGAAGACGGTTTGGACTGCCCCATCCGAGTTGATTTTTTTCCCTTGAAAGAATAGTTATTATTTATCTATTCATGCCAAATGTGTGGCAACTCGCTTTAACCGTAGACGCTAGACAAACCTTTTCTGGTTTATAGTATCTTTTAAATAATAATAGTATAAGTTTTTGTTAAATAAAGAAATACAAGTACAAAAGTAATCCAAATTTCGAAAATTGTGTGTCACAAGAAAGGCGCGACTAGTCTAGAGGGTTCATAAAAATTTACAGTGTGCGTCCACCGCATTGCATTGGAATCGTACGCAGCGTGCGCGGTAGGGATTGATCCCGGGAATGACTTTATTTAATTCCCAAATCGGTCAAAAATAATTCCAAGAACCGGAAATAACCGGGACCAAACCCTACCGTGTCCGCTACGTACGATTCCGATGTCACTGCGATGCACGCACAGCTCAACCATCCGCCTGTCTAAGTGCGGCATCGGGTGTTTTAAATTCTCGTCTAACAACCAGCTAGCTATACAAATTAATCAATACACATGGGTGTACGGTCAATCCAAGCAATTCACTCCAAAAGTTCTTGTGACTTTGCTAAAACACTCGTTTGTTTATATTTCACTGGTTGCGGTATAAAAAGTCGTTTTGTTTTTACTTCAAATTCATCAAACAGTTCTTTTTAATAAATTATCTCAATATTAAACTTATTTTTATTTACTACAATCAAACATTTTTATACATTGGTATTTTAATTGAGCGTATATGTGCAGTAGCCAATCAATATTTGAAAATAGTCCTGAAAAAAATCCGACCGTATTGAATGAATATTACGTTGGGGGAAACTTTAAACCTTCCTACTATATAATACAAAGAAAACCTTACAACGCGAAGTTTCCTTATAAATACAGGGTAAGTTACGAACAACGTGCGTTCAACTAAATTCTCTAAGGAATTGATAAGTCTAAGTTAGTTAGGTTGTGTTGTAGAAATGTTCTTTAAGTGCTTCGCACTTTGGTGAAATTGTCAATTTCTTAAGCAAAGTAAACCAGGGGTTCGGAACTCAGGACCTTACTATATTACCTTTAGGACGTTATTATGCTGTGCAATTTGAGACGCTTATTCATTTTCCATGACAATAATTTTATTTATCATAAAAGCTTGTTTAAAATGTTTTTTAGAACAATACTTATTTCAGATGACCTCCACTAGGCAACCGAATTTTAGTTTGTAAGTAAAGGTACCAGAATTTTAGCAAAATCAAGATTTAACCAACTTAGCGAACACTTTTTATCGGCAACAAAGTCTCGACAGAATTCTTGCTAGAGTTGGCGCCGTAGACCACAGAAACGGTACGCCTTATCATAGAAATGACAAAGTATTATTTCACTATTCCATCCGTTCGAAAACTTTGTATACGTGAAAACGACAGCACAAAATCTCTTTGAAAAAAACTACGTACCAAGCTAGTCTGACTCTGGTTGTAGTTTCTTAATGCATCCTACAAAGATCCCTTCACGATCCCACATACTTGTATTTTGCTCAATAAACTTATTTTATTATTTATAATTTTTTAATGAATTGTAATGTATGTTTGCTTAAATAGGTAGCTGTACCTAATTTTTTGCATTTGCACGCCAACCATCCTTTGATGATTGGCAGGCAGAAAACGCTCGCGTAAAGGTATTTATTTTATTTTTAATATACATTTTAACTGGACTTAAACCTGATAAGAGACTCAGCTAGGGCCTTTTTGTATAGATACGTACTTGTCGATATACGTAATATCGATAATTTAGTCTTGTCCAATTTACCAAGCTATTGTAATTCACTGGGAGGGTGGTTTATAAGCAACTGTTGTCTCTATGGTAGGACAGCAATTTTTTTCTCATACCTACTATTCTGACAATAATGAACGACCACCCGTTACTTGCAAGAAAATTAATTAAAATTTCTTTCTTGTACGAATCTACGTTTCTTTTATGGCTAAGTTTAGTTTAATTTTAACTGGGAGAGACAATTTAAACGATCAATTTTCTACTCTAATTACTGTACATTTCTCGATATTTTTTTTTGTCGGTTTATTCGAGCTCTGTTCTCTACATTCATGTTGGTAGCTAGAGTATCAGCGACCACAAACATGACGCAAAAATTATATTATCCTTTATTTTAAATTGAGGACAATTTGTTTATGTGATATTTTGTTCAAAATATAACGTAGCGGGAATCAAACCCACAAACTCCTGTTTCTAAGCCAAATGAAAAGGTCTGAAGATGTCATCAACTCGTATGACTAGTCGGTAATGAATCAATGATTTTCTGGTTACATTCTAGCCTCTGTGTTTGGTTGCGTGCATGGGTTAAATTAAATTATATATAAAAAAAAATTATAACGACTTTAAGACAAAAGATTTCATCGTATTCAAAAAAAATTTGAATACGATGAAATCTTTTCATCGTTTTACTGATAACAATAGTACCTAATTAAAAATATAGCTGGATAATCCACAAAGCATCATCTAGCCCCAAAGTAAGCTGAGCTTGTTTATGGGTTATATGGGTTACACAACTTTATCAACAAAGACAAAAACATTCATAGTAGAAAATTACAATCATAGAATAAAAACAAATCACACTAGTATTTATAATTGAAACCGTTGAGTTAACGGCAGACTGTTGCAAACAACAGAGCATAGAGCTAGCTCAACTAATCCATATATTATTCCAATATGATTATTTTTGTTTTTTATTTATTTCACAATTTGTTTCAAACTCACTGTTTTAAAAAAGAATTGAGGCTAATAAGGGCTATTTTTTGTCTCCAGGGTATGAATTAAAAATGGAGCCCTCGTATATACTGTACGTACGTCTTTCCCCAGCATAGAGTATTGTCTTGCTGAATTTAAAATTCGGGAAAGGAGCCAACAGACAACAGACTTACTCAAAAATAAAAAACTTAATAAAAGACTTTTTTACACTAACAATTTAATTAATCACTCAATAATTAAACTCTTCCTCAACAAATTAAGCACATTAGTTTCAGAACAGCGTTTTTACCAAATCAGCTGATCATTAATCACGTGAATCTACGTTACACTACGTCTATCTACTTCAAAGAATAGTTGCTTACGTTGCTTTAAGAGAGCTGGAGCGACTAATTCCGCCTTTAATCAGGAAGATGCTGCAATCAGCTTCATTATTCCAGATTAGTTGGAACTTGTTGTGTGGTGTAAGTTAAAGTTTACGTGGCAAAGAAAAATATTTACTCGTATAATGTGCTGTTAGAATATCGACCGAGTTTTGATGCACCTTGGCGACCTTATTTTTGAAGAGATGATCAAATCGTCATTAGCGTTATTTGTGATGATTTGATCAACATTACGTAATGTCCACAATAGAGTTTTAACACCAAAGTCAGCGACACAGCCCATCGTGTTGGTGCGACATTCCGATTGCATCGGAAATAGAATGATTCAAAACAAGATGATTCCAATTGCAACAAACACGTCGCATTTTCATATAGCTATTTGTGTGCCCGTATACGTGATTGATAGACACTGAAGTTATAATTTTGCTTGTTAACTCACACATAGGTTCGTTTTTGCCTTCGAAATCAAGACAATTGTTGAGTGAGCGTGTTTACCTGTATGATTGACGTGTTTGGGTTGGACTTGGTACGATCATAGATCGCAAAAGAAAAACTTAGCTTCGGTCCAAGTACCGAGTGAAATGTTTACCGTGTGTTCTTTTTTATTTTCTTGAAGGCATTTCTATGACTAAGCTATGTTGATAGTGCTCTATATACCTACTTACTTTTTAATATCAACTAGCGACCCACCCCGGCTTCGCACGGGTGCAATGCTTATGTATTATAATATAAACCTTCCTCTTGAATCACTATATCTATATGAGAAACCTCATTAAAATCCGTTGCGTAGTTTTAAAGATCTAAGCATACATAGGGATAGACAGCGGGAAGCGACTGTATTTTAGTATTTTGTAGTTATGATGCCGCAAACGTGACAGCCGCTGTCATGTCAAAGTGCAAAATATCACTCAAAATCATTCGAAAACTATCATCGAAATTGTAAGAAACGATTGGATAGTTGTCATATTACAGAAAGAAGTTCCTCTCGATCCGTAAGAGGCGCTACAAGGCGATATGTATAGGGAAGACTCGAAAACGATGGATGTATTCGTAAGATAATGCGCACAGCCCATACTAAACACTCTGAGAATTCTTTGCATTGTAGTTGCAGGACCATAAAATGAATTTTATGACACGCCAATAAAATTCGTTTTGATGTATTTTTAAACGCAATTTATATCCTTGTTGATTTGAAATCTTTGTTTCAATAAATATTAGTTACAATTGTATCGGAAACTCAACGCAAAACATGTAAAACATGTGATGTAAAGTTTTCGTTGTGGCTTTTTACGAACATTTCATTTTGAATTTTGCTTGAGTTTGGGCGCCTAGGTTTGTAAAGATCAATCAAGTTCTTGTTCATCTTATGCCTTAAACCAAAGCCTTACCTGGTGTCGGAGGGTCGTCAAATGCAAGTTCCATGTCAGGTTGACGCTCGACAGCGCGTATTTCACCCTGATTGAGCTAAGAGCATTCGGCTTGTGTTTGGCTGTTGAGGTATTGATTGATGTGAAAGCATAAGTCTTTTGCAATTTGACCTGAAGATTCCAGTCAAACAGTTCTTGGAGTTTTCCGAAAATCGACTCAATTTTAACCAATATGATCCGAAATTGAGAAAATCCACGAAGGCTGTCTGTCAATAAAAGACTGATGATTTGACTATGGGAAAACATATTTAGATAGGATACATTTTTGTGAAGGCATTTCTATGACTAAGCTTTGTTGGTAGTGCTGTATGTATCTACTTACTTCTATAATGTCAATGCCGCAAACGTGACTGCCGGCTGTCATGTCAAAGCGCAACAAATCACTCAAAATCATTCAAAAACTATCATCGTGTTTGTAAGAAACGATTGATAGTTGTCATATTACGAAAAGTAGTTCCTTTGGTTGCGTTGATCAGTCGTCACTTTTGCTATTTCGTCTCCCTCTCTATTACATCACTTTCCTATGACGTCACTTTCTGCATCTAGTCAGTCACCTTAATTCGTCTCATGCCTATTTCGTCACTTTCCCTACTTGTCCGACGAAAATGTAAGGCAAATAAAAAATCTATCAAGGAGGTTAATACCTATCTACGTAAAGTAGGTGTACCAGGGTAGCATAAGTGTGAAGAAAGTACGTTTTGGCATTGATGAAGGGAAGGGAGGAGATTCTCTGTCCACGGTAGTAAATATAGTGTCATGTCATATTTTCTTTTTAAAACATTTCAATCTTCCAATCTTCAGTGTAACTTTGAGAAGACCTTGCCCTATAATTTTTCATATATTTACGATATACGCGCAAGCTCCGTATTGCAGGTTTTCTAGCCATAATTCAAAGGTGATCTCAAAATTCACCCCTTTTATCCAACAGTAACATCTTTTTAGCTTTTAGCATGTTCAGCTCATAATGCTAGTGGCATGTTTATGAGGCTATAACGGCTTGCCCAGCACCTATTAGCATCCTCTCAGCTAACGTAGAGTAGGTATTATACGATGATAATGCAATTTCATGAAATACATTACATGAAAACGTCATCGGCTCTGCTGTTCTTACACGACTGCTCGAAGGAGTGTATAATGATTTCTGGTTTCATGTATGTGTGATGCGTGTTTCTGTATTTCATCATTACGTTTACCTCCGAACACTCAAACGCATCTTACATTTTAGATACAACTCTTCCCATGTGACGATTTTTGACAGATTTTTTATTGAAAACTGTCAAAAAATCGCGACACGAGACGATCTCAAAGAAAAAGCTAAAGATAAGCAGCGTTACATTACTACTATGTAGTTATTCTGTGGTAGAGTTTGGTATTCAGGGGTTAAATGCATGCACATATTATTATTTGTATGATATACCAAAGATTTTTGACTCAGCGAGTACTCAATTTCGTGGCTCAGTTGGTTAGAGTTAGAGCATACCCGTATGAAGGTAGGTCGCTGGTTCAAGTCCTGCTGAAGTCGAATTTTTTTGAGATATTATTTCATTTCTTAGCGATCTTCAGATAATATGTGATATGGGTGTTTTCTATGTCTAATAAATAAATGGTATGTAAGTTCTCTATACCACCGATAACATAAGCTTTGCTTAGCTTGGGGTTAGACGATGCTGTGTAAACCGTTTGGTATAATTTTAGTATATAGTTTGATAATGTATATTCTGTACATATAGGTACCTTCACTGATCTTGCAACAGCATACATATCTGTGTCGTTTGATCCAGGTTCATGCCTCTAGTCTGTGCATGCCTACACCTTACACAGTTGGTACCTTCACTAATGACATTATGCAAATTTTGGCGCAAAACAAATTGAAAGGGAATTGAAATAAAAGCCGTGGCTCAAAAGGGCTCAAAAGCCCAAAAACGTTTTAATTTAGCTCAAAACTTCTTGAATTTCAAACGGTTTCTAAAGATTTTGGGCTCCTTTCTTTTGTTTGAGGTGAAAGGCGCATTTAATTGGACGTTTGTGAAATTTAGGATATCAGCTGTTTTAATTTATATCGTTTCGAATTTAAAGTATTTGAATTGTAAGGGATGCTATGGGTTCATTTGGAGAGATTTTGTAGGTTAAGTCACTGTCATTCATTAAGAATATTTACTTGAAATTTTTATACTAGAAAGGAATTTTATACCTATGCTTGTATCATAAAGGTCATCTAATTGACTGTTTATGCAAATTTATTTAGCTTTCATTTTGAACTCTAAGTAGTTCCTGACCAGATTGATTAACCTGCAACGCTATTTCGATAAAAAAACAGACATATTATATTAACAATTTATTTGATTTGACTGAGATTTGACGCGTAGACACACCAGTGTCTACCCAGCACAATTCTGAGTGTAGGCCATATCTGCCCTCAACTCTGTCACGCACAAAAATAAGCAGCTAAGCCTAGGATTCATTTTAGTCATATAACATTGTATCGTGTAGTAGATTTAAGGTAAGTAAACCTATTTTCTACCTTTCTCCTTCAATTAAAGTCTATGTTCTACTAAAATAAGTACTTATAACATTTTGTTTCCTGTGGGCCCGTACTAGGGTCGAGCCACCGGCATGCGACATACAAAGACAAAGCAAAACACTGTTAATTTAGTACCAGAGACATTTCTAGGTTACTGGATAATCCTAAGTTAATTGACAAAGAAACTAAAATACTCGGAACAACGTACAATGTGATCATCTCGTCTCGTACTGAGAAACACTAGATGCTTTTGTCCTATTTAGTGCAGCGTACACACAACTCATGGTTGGGCTATATTTATAACGTTGAAGTTTTCTCATAAAACAACATCTTGCTCAGGGTTTTAACCCTCGTATCCTTTTATCATGGACCATAATATCTACTCCTGAAAAGTTTATAATGAGCCGACAGTCTTTTCGCTTCTGTGTTATACAGTCTCTTTAAAAAAAAGTGTATGTCGATGTCCATCGTAATAATCCTTTTATCCTATTCATTTCTACCCACCTGGTACTTTAAGTGTGATAAACATTGTTTAAACAATGTTTATCACACTTAAAGTACCAGGTGGGTAGAAATATGGAATCACTTGTGCTCGATTCATATGTCCTGCACGTATAAGTCTCCGTTCAATGAGACTGACATGGATATCGCCATGAGTGTGTAGTTTTTGGATTCGAATAAATTTATATCCGTCTTGTTGATATTCAGTGCGTAAAAACGCTGTTAATATGATCCATCAGCATACTAGCATGTAAGAGCACAGCGCGCAAACAAACCAGACATAATGGAAACGATTGTAAACAGTGAAACTGGGGCGTTAATATTCAATGTGTCTACTTGTATTTTATTCATTGGACGCTTTTGTAATCTGACCCTATGCAATAATGCAACGGGCTATATTATCTGTGCTTCGGCCATATTTATGTTATGTTTGTCCACGTCAGGGAAAATTAAATTTCACAATCGAAACAATTTTATAAAAATTAAATATAAACCCTGCGGATACACTTTGAAGTCCGATTATATTTTGGGCGGAGAAATCGACCAACATGCATAAAAGAATCATACAGCCGAACATAGAACCGCCTCCTCTTTTGTTATGCGTTTCGTCGGTTAAGAATTCATGAGACCTCCGAAAGAAGCAAAAAATCATCAAACTAATCACTTCGCATCACATTAACATTATAAATGCAAAGTTTGGCTGTTTGAAGATTTTTGGGCGGGCAGCAGTGCCTCTTGCAGAATATATCTACCACCCAACGATCTCCAACCCGGATGCCCAGCGTGGGAATTATGGGCATTACCCCCCATGAGATAAAAGGCAACAAGGCGATATCACGGGAGGCCTGCGTCCAGCAGTGGACCACTAAGGGCTGTGTTGAGGTGAGGCGAGGATGTCTTTGTTACTTCATCACGATAAAACTACTGGACGGATCAGGCTAAAATTGCATGCATGTAGTTCTAATCCTAAAATAAATCCTAAGATCCTATTTATGCCAAATCGATTCCCATGGGAATCTATTGGACGATCCCATTGAGATCCCATTGGATCTGTCGGCATGCGACAGAAATAACCTTTAATCGTTTTCATAGACACAACGCGTGCAAAACCGCGGGAAAAAACTAGTTACCTATAAACTTTGACGTTTGGATATTACATTCGTTTTTTTTGTCATTTTTCTATTTAGACATTAGTCGTGCGAACCTTTTTAACTCTACACGCCATAACTACTGGACGGATCGGGATAAAATTTTGCATGTTGGAATTCCAGACCAAGAATACCTAACTTAAAGGCCTTCTTACCCCTGAAACACGCGAGCGAAGCTGCGGGCAGTACTAGCTTTAAGTAACAGTCAGTGAAACTATAGCAAACGTATTTCCGATCCTCGATACAAGACAGTGGAACTCGATACGTCGATGACGCGTTGTTTGTCAGCCCGTAATTGCACGTCCGACACCCGCTCGTTACAGCTGGGGTTTCCCAGTTTGTCTCACTGATTTGGTTTTCTCATCCTGTAGCAGAAAATAAAGTTATTTGAGTTAAGCAATGAGTTTATTATAGTAAGTTAAGTAAGTAAGTAAATTATTTATTTGTCACATCATGAAACACACACATACAATTGGCTTTAACAAATCAAATTTTACATAATTTAAATAAAAAAGGTAAAGAAAAGGATGTAGAGGCACTTCTTAACCGGATAATCGGGCTTAACACATAGAACTTACAATACAAAGCACAATACAATACAAAGTTTATTATCATAACCAAATATACGCATAATATTATCTTAGACACCTTAATACTTCGGCGGTAAGGAAGGCTTTAGGTATTCATTCTTGAAAAGCATGAGGTCTAGTCATTACCTGCGATATGCGAGCGGCGAAAGGTGGTTCGTAAAAAAAGATACTGCCAGTGAACAAAAAAGTCGGTGGCTACAAAAACGGTTTGTTTCAAAAAAAGTCGACTAACACTAGTGTACCCAGTTCAATAAATAAAAAATCAATTAATAATATTACACCCATTTTTGAAAACTATCTCAATAAGATTATTTAGTGCAAACGAACCACTAAAAAAAATCAAATTTTTATTCAAGTGATGCGATAAAAATGCATTTATAATTTACATTTTCATGTTGCGCGCGTAACTTAATGAAAACGCTGGACGCAGCGGACGCCATATTGCTCTGTGGTCATGACGTCAGTTGGATGTAAGATTTGAACAAATGCGCTGATGTTGCTGATAAAAATTGATACATCTTAGTTTGCCTACACAACCGTATGACATAACACACATTGATCCTACTATTTCATGGTGTTTAAAACAGATTTATTTAACTGAAAACTTTAAATTGAATTTTAAAATTTATTTTATTATTTTATGAACTTAAACTAAAACTTTCCGACTGCTTTTTGTCTAAGCTTTATGGATCCACTAGCCTTGCGGTTTCACCCGCGTAGTTCCCGTTCCCGCGAGAATTCCGGGATAAAAAGTAGCCTATGTTCTATTCCAGACTATAATCTATCTCTGTACCAAATTTCAATCAGATCCGTTCAGCCGTTCTGGCGTGATAAAGGAACAAACATCCATCCATCTATCTATCCATCCATCCATCTAAACTTTCACGTTTATAATACTAGCAACGCCTCGCGGTTTCACCCGCGTAGTTCCCGTTCCCGTAGGAATTTCGGGATAAAAAGTAGCCTATGTCCTATTCCAGACTATAATATATCTCTGTGCCAAATTTCATCCAGATCCGTTTTGCCGTTCTGGCGTGATAAAGGAACAAACATCCATCCATCTATCTATCCATCCATCCATCCATCTAAACTTTCACGTTTATAATATTAGTGAGAAGGAACAAACATCCATCCATCTATCTATCCATCCATCCATCCATCTAAACTTTCACGTTTATAATATTAGTGAGATTAGTGAGAAGTGAGATGAGATGACAGGCGGCGATGATGAATTAATGGAATTCAAGTTGTTGTCTCCAACTTGCTTTTAAAATCTTTTTGTAAACCGTCTCGACCATTAATAATCTTTTATCGAATCAAATCTTGTGGTTAAATATATTGTTGGATTCGACAGCTTGTGCCTAGCCTAAGCATGGCCGGTGGCTTATGGGGAAAAGGATTTAGACAATTTTCAGGACTTTGACAGGCTACAGAGCTTCCACAGAGCTACTAGTGAGATTTCCTATGAAATTTTCCAAAATTTCTCCTGCTTCCGCCCTCGCTGTCTACTAAAAACGCGATATCAAAAATCCATTTTACCGGAAGCTAGTTAGTTGTGGAAGATTTTATAATTTGCGATATAAATTGAAAAATATGGCTGACATCAAACAGATTTTGATCAAAGGCGGATTTCTTTAAAATTTTGTCTTACATCCAGCCAGTAGGGGATGGAGAGAGGGTGGTATCAAGCACATGTTGAGATACAGAACAGTCAAACAACTGAAAGCTGTCAGTTAAAATAAATAAAATGATACATCGTGACGCTAATTATGATATATCGACTAAAATCTGTCCCAAACATGTCATAAAGCTAAAAATTTGTGTTTTACTTTAAGTCCTGGTTTGCAGGTCAAGGTAAAATGTAATGTTAAATTTGTGTCACAACTTCACGTGTTCTGTCGCAGATTATAAAATGTATATTTTATAAAATGTATGTGTATTCAATAAATGAATATGAAATGATTAATTTAAAATTCACTGCTTTATATGTGGATAACATAGAAGCACTCTTCTGATATTTTTTTTTACTTTATAAATAGATGAAAAGACTATTAGGTTCACACAAATAGCACTGAAGAAAAAACAGGATAACAAGAGCTGCAGTATTAAGAAACCTACTAAATTTGTTTATTAATTCACAAAATAGAGTTAAGTTCCAGCAGTATGGTGAATAACGTTACTCCAAACATACAAAATTATACATTTTTTTTTTCAAAAACGCATCGAAACACAACTTTTGCACTTGATAGATATGTGAGAATATGTGAGATAATGAGTGTAATAATAACACCTTGACAAATTGCTTTTAAATGACACAATGCTTCGTCACTGTAGCACAGACTTTGAAAACTCAAACTCAAAGGGCCTTAAGAAATGAAATAACTAAAGAATTAATGATAGAACTTATTTCATTTCTTAGAGAAAGTAGAAGTACGGGTAAGCACTATAACAAAAACCTTAGAATTGAGCAAAGGCAACACCTCTCGTCAAACGAACTAAATGGAATTTGAGTCTTTGAACAGGTTTGGTTAAACTATAATGTTACCCCTGTAGGTGGAGCCACCGGCGCTATAGTCCGTAAGAGGTCCCAAAGATTTTCGGTTGAACCGACTAAGGTTTCATGGCTTAGTTGGTTAGAGCACACCCATACTGAGGGTGGGGCCCGGGTTCGAGTGCCGCCGAAATCGAAACTTTTTGGGAACTTATTTCATTTCTTAGAGATAACACAAGTAAGCACAAAACAAGTATAACTAAAAATCAAAGGGCTTTATTCTTTTTCACCTTACAGGAGTCTTGGATTTGAGGACTGGGCTAAATGTACTCTTAAAACTATTTTCTAAGAACGACTCCATTCTCTCTTTACAAAGCTAAAGTGGTTGAAATTCAATCCATTTTCGACTTTAAATCTCATCATGGATGCGTCTTTTGTAAGATAGAGCAAGTGGGTTAAGGTACACTTTGAAATTCACAACGATGTCGCGAGTATTTACAGACTTCATCCGAGTTCATCTTACAAAGGACGGGAGTAAGCAACTGTCTGTAAGCATCTGTAAGCATTTCCTTTGATGGAACACAAATAGTCTAGTAAGTAGAGCTTAGAGCGAAGTTTAGGGTCGAAATGTTCCTAATGCATCGGTTGGTATTGAGTGCTCTAAACTGAACTAAGTAAATAGTATATTGATATTAATGGAGATGTCAGTAATTTATTAGTATACTAGCAGCGCCTCGCGGTTTCACCCGCGTAGTTCCCGTTCCCGTGGGAATTCCGGGATAAAATGTAGCCTATGTCCTATTCCAGACTATAATCTATCTCTGTACCAAATTTCATTCAGATCCGTTCAGCCGTTCTGCCGTGATAAAGGAACAAACATCCATCCATCCATCTAAACTTTCACGTTTATAATATTAGTGAGACTAGCTTTTACCCGCCACTTTGTTAGCGTGTGGATTTAACGCTACACTTTCATTGCCAATGTCGCACATGCCCTTCAAAAGTTCCATGTGCCTAGCGCCCGGGTGGCTACGCCAAGGTTGGGCAGGAAATGTATTAAATAATTTTTCTTGCAGGTATGTGTTTCTCATTCTTAAGGTATTTTGGAAGTCATGCGAGGGGCCGCCGATAATTTGATTAGTATATACCCTGGTCATCCCACTGCTGTGCAAAACGAAATTACTTCAACAAGGTTAAAGCTTGAACATACGATAACGTAGGTATACAATTTATCTACGTATGAACGTAGATAAATTGTATTTACTTTAACATTCAGTCATCATGTAACATATGAGATAGGCCTTCCATAATGTGCGCCATAGCGACCTGTCTTCAGATTGCCGCATCCAGCATCTGCCTGCAGTCTTTCTCAGGCCGTCATCCCACCAGGCCGGAGGGCGTCTCAACATTCAGTCAAAGTCACAGTAAATAAAAAATGCTTTCTCAAAAAGTAGCTCTTTATTTGCACATAATAGTTTCTACGATTGAAATCAGAGATATTCTAATAACAAAATTTCAAAGTTGAACCTAAAAAAATAAATCTTCTATCAAGCCAGTGACATATCGTTTAAAATCATTTCGCTGGAACGTAAACTCTGTTTTTGACAAGAAAAATATTCATCAAACAAACTCCTAATTAAAACAAAAGGCCGATGATCTGGCGTTATTTGTTGATGTTCTGCGTGTTTTCCATGTTTAATACTAAATATATAATCTATGTTATGTGTATATCAGTTACCTAGTAACCACGAATGGTTTCCGTTTCGTCGCGTCACGTTACGTAGCTAATTTAACTATCTGCTTACTTTAGGGCTTGATGATATTGTGTGAATAGTCCGGTATTATCACATCTTATCACACTAATCACATTATATCACACTAATATTATAAATGCGAAAGTTTGGATGTATGGATGGATGTTTGTAAACTACTGAACGGATCAGGCCGAAATCTGGAGGTAGTTTTAGGCCTGAAATATACAATAGGCTACTTTTTATCAAATGGCAATAATACCATTAAATAGGTACTTTCCATTTGATAAAAAGATTATTGTGTATTTCAGGACTAAAACTACCTCAAGGTTTAATCATACTTGCCAAATATCATGATTTTCGCTGATTTTTATTTGATTTCAGGCTTAGAGCTACATTTATGCAAAATTTATTCTGATCCGTTCAGTCGTTTTGGCAAGAAGAAGTAACAAACATCTATCCATCCAAACTTTTGCATTTTTAATATTAGTGGGATTTTATTCTATTATATTGGTTTGTTATTAACGCAGTATAACGTTAACCCAGTTCATATTATATGCTTATAATAAACTTCATGGATTACAAAAAGCATTGGCATGCGACACTTGTATGCCAATGCTTTTTGTAATGTAGTTTTTGGATCCGATAATGAAGGCTCGTTAATCCATTCAATGCTGACGGAACGCTTCACTGCAATAACGGATTTTTTGCACTGCTTTTGGGAATGTTTTGGGCGGTTTTATAAGCTTGGTGGTTTTGTTTTATGGGACTAAAACATAATTTGATTTTATTGATAAAACTCAAAACCGACTTTGAATCCATTAGTAGGTAACAGACTTTTTTTTTAAGTTTTAGAAGAACACATAAACCTTAAGATACCATAACCATGTAGTACTACTTATCACATCACACTAATATTATACATGCGAAAGTTTGGATGGATAGATGGATGTCTGTTAGGTACTTAATCACGCCAGAACGACTGAACGGATCTGGATGAAATTTGGCACAGAGATAGATTATAGTCTGGAACGGCACATAGGCTACATGTTATCCCGGAATTACTAGGGCCAAGGAACTACTACAGGTTGTTGAATGAAGTATGAATGTTCGTTCGTCAAGTCATTGTGTACAGTATCACACCATGATCACACCCGTGGCGATTAACACGCCCGAGGATATGACGTCATGACATGTGTGTCTACTAGGACGCGGAAGAGATTAATGAATGAGGTTAATGCCACTCAACAGTTTTTGTCTGCTACTGGTCAATTCAAAATAACCCTGTATAATGTCTACCTCTGCGGCACGGGGGGTAAACGTCCGCCTGCGACGGTTGCGGGTTCGATTTCCACCTCTTGATTCGCACAAGAGTTGGGAGGCCTTACCCAGCAGTGGGTGAAGACGGGTTGCGGATGATGATGATGACGTAGGATATTTAAGCAAATATCCCAGAACAAAAATAGCTTTCAATTCACTTCCCGAAATCAGATAAATCGAATAATAACTTCACAAACATTGATGAAAAGCAAATTAACGAAAATAAATGAGGTTCGTTCGTCATCAAATAGCTTGAAATTATCCTTCACTAGCTTCTGCAGCTGGTTTCAGTCATGAGGCTCGATACAGTAATAGCTGAACAAGCGTTTAACGTTGATACGAGTTTTCGCTTACTACTGACCTGTCAAAGTTATGTTAGATCCGCTATGCCCGATCCCCGCTATGCTCGGATTCAAAAAAATATTTGCATTTCTCAGTTCTACTTGAAACAAAGGAAGGTACAGTTCAATAGAAAAGTGATCCTAAAGTATAGGTACTCTTAGCTAGATGTGGCCGCCTGTAATTGCGGGAACATAAGCATACCCCGGTCATTCGACCAATTCTCCATACAAAAACCCGGGCGGATTCGATCGCTGCAGGGTAGCGATCGAATCCGACCGGCCGACCATCTGTCTTGGCCAGATCTTTCTATTACCTACCGCAATCCTATTCGATTGAATGGTAAGGCCTTTTATTTTACAGCTGGTCTGTGCAAAAACAAATACCTACTTGCGAAGGTGTATGAAAACCATCATTAAATTAGCCACGGACCAACTTCAGTTGTAGGCTGTGGAATCCGAATCCGAATGACTCCCTATTTTACTGCCCAGGAGGCTAATTTTCATCCTCTAAAAAACGAATTCGCGTGTTTTATATCGTTTTTTTTTGGTGCAAATTGATACTCTCATTCGGTGTATTAGAGTACCAACAAATATTATATAAATTAAAATAGGCATCCGTGGCGCATCTACGACTAGGGTCATGAAAGTGTTAGTTTATCGCATTCACTGCCCAGTCGCGGCAGTGTGACCCACAGGGGCGCGTCGCAACCACGTGCTGGTGCAGACGTAGGTACATCTTCGTCTTGGGCTACGAAAGTGTAGGTAATTTTTTACATCTATAGTACCTAATCAGAGTGGACAAAACGATCAGTCGCAAAAGTGTCAATTTTCTGTTCTATGTACAGTCAGCTGCTCAGATACGTATATACTTCCAAGTTTTCGCTTTTATTTTACTCGGAACTTATCATATAAAAGTCTACGCACACATTTTTCATGCTACGAGTACCTAAGTAGTCATCGTTCTTGTCAGATACGATATATAAATTATCACAATGACTATACACTTACTATTCAGTCAAATTCAAAACATGGGAGTGTATACACATTTTCATTTTTTTTGTACTCGTTTTTACCCGACTACCGACAGGGGAGGGTTATGAGGTTAGCACCCTATGTTTGTATGTTTGTATGTTTGTATATTTGTATGTTTGTATGTTTGTATGTATGTGGCCAATTTCTTTGTTCCCACGTAGCGCTGAAACTACTGGTTCGATTTCAACAAATTATGTATCGACTGATTCGTCTCAATACCCCGATGGTTATAGGCTATAGGATTTGGGGCTCCGCCCCCGAATAAGCCTACAAAATGCGTAATAAAGTTCACGTAGCCGCAGGCTGCAGGCCCCATAGAGAAATATTACAATACCTACGACCTATTTTCATCATGCCTATGCCTATCAAATATGACCGATACGTCATTCTATTTTGTCAATGTAAATGTAAATATTTCAAACAAGAGATGAAGGAAAACAAAATCTGATAATTTTATATCTTAACAGATATTTAATATGAACCCGAAACTGGATAAAAATATTTGAAATTCTATAATTTGTGACTGAACAAACAATCATTCGTGGGACACATCAGCGAACTGCGATGGTGAATCGTTACGACATCACCTGAACCCTCCATATCCTTTGAGGCGTATTCATGAAAGAGTCATCAGAACGTCTGGAACAACAGTGATAAAGGTTCCAGTGATGCCGCAACGCGGTTTGCGTTGCGGCATCACTGGAACCTTTCTCCAACTGCGATTTTGATATACTAAAAGTTTTTCCAGTGCTACCAGTATGCGGTGTGTGATCTTGTGGATGGGTTTTGGGTTGTGGCCGTTTTATTGCGCGTCCTCCTTAAGCTATAGCATGTAATATGTAATAAATTGTGTGCGGTTGAAATAGAAAACATAATATGGAAGATTGAGGAACATCGAGCACCTTACAAGGCAACCACAATCGAAAAATACTAGTAAATACCGCAAATCGTACTATAATTTCAAACATAAGTACTAGACTTATTTATAATAAAGAGTTAATGTGCTAGTAAAATTGTGTGATACTAATATTGTTTTACTTGAGAAACTATAGATATAAAATGACAAGGGAAAGCTGCAGGAGAAAGCAAAACAGATTTATATCTGGCTATCGGAGGATTTAGTAGGAAACAACACTAAACACGTTAAGAAACGAAGCCGGGGGTCGAAAGAAAATATTTACTTGTGACATGTCAACTTACATTTACACCAGGCAGTATGTTAGCGAACACAGTTGCACATTACACAGATCAACTAGCAATCGGGAGACTTAAGAGGGCGTCGTCCCTGTAAGACAGAAAGACGGGGGGTTGGGGGGGCGGAGCCCCCCCTCTAAAAACATTAAAACGAATATTTACAACAGGTAGTATGTTAGCCAACACAGTTGCACATTACACAGATGAACTAGCAATCGGGAGACTTAAGAGCGTCGTCCCTGTAAGACAGAAAGACGGGGGGTTGGGGGGGCGGAGCCCCCCCCCCCCTCTAATTTCGAATGCCATCACAATAGTTTTTATTATACTCTATACTAATAAATAACAAGGGGATATAGCAAGGAGATAGATAATGATGTCCTACTAGCCGAATTTCGGCCACGGGGCCAGTCTCATCGGAGACTATCCACACAGGTGCACTCTCTATTCCCTCACTCTCATAATCCGATGGCATGGGGGTACCTATATCACTACTAGCTGCTACTGTGGTTTTATCTTGATAGTGAAATATCAATTAGGTACAATTTTAGCCCAACTCGGGATTTACCGCTGAACAAACTAGGCAGTCAAGGATTATGGAGAGGATATTGACTAATTTTAAGTCCGGAAAAACGCCTCAGAAACCGCGGACTTATGGTACTAAAGTTTCACATGTTGGTAGCTACTACATAACCAAAAAGAGGCAAATAAAATAAAGTTAAAAACTAAAACCCGACTACGTAAAAGTTATAAACAAGCGTTCAAAGATGTTCCGAATAAATATTACCGATTGAATATTATCCATCGTTGCATTTTCATACTCGGTAGTCGGAGGCCTTTGTAGGTACATACAGAACTCCTAGCTTGGGGCCTCCGACTACCGAGTATGAAAATGCAACGATGGATAATATTCAATCGGTAATATTTATTCGGAACATCTTTGAACGCTTGTTTATAACTTTTACGTAGTCGGGTTTTAGTTTTTAACTTTATTTTATTGATAAAAGCGAAACTGTTAAACTTCGCTTCACTGAGTTTTAACGTTAATTTAATTATAATTATCCTTTATCAAAGGAAAACCACCGAACCACTTCAATCTACTATTAGCCGTGTAGATAGTTTAGGTATACTTTATAGCTCCAAGGTAAACTCAACGGACAGACTTTCCGATTTCATAGTAGATGTGCCATTTTGTCAAAGAGAATCCAATATTTGTACTCAATCAATTGACGACAGAAAGTTAATAAAACAAATTAATTGGTTAATTATTGAACTTAATGACTAAATTTGAAGCAATATTAAAAAGCAATTAAAAAGTATAAAAAAGTACTTACGTAAACAAAAAAGTTTTGCGAATAAATTTGTACTTATAATAAACTGGAACAGGTCCAATTCTGTACATCTACACCTAAAGAGGAAAGATTTGTTTGTTTGTTTGTCTGAATATAATAGGCTCCGAAACTACTGGACCGATTTGAATAATTCTTTCACATTATCTGTGATGCTGATGACCATAGGCGATAGAATTTACCTAGTTGAAGATAATTTCGATAACAATTTTCAAGACCGCCATTATTAATACTGATGTCAAAGCTGTATTTTTTCATTTCTGTCAGTCTGTTTTTTTCATGCCACGCATCACGATGGACTCAAATGAAACTTGGTATGATTTGACTTGATAATACGAGAAAGGATAAAGGATATTTTTATATTCCGGAATTCAGTGCGTTTCCCTTGGGAGGCGATGAAAGTCAAAATGAGTATTTATGTAAAAAAAATTGTTGCTGTTCCAAAAAAATAAGTCATTATGATCATCATTTTCAGCCTATATTAATCCGCTGCTAGACATAATGCCTCCCATAATGAGCACCATAATAGTGCCCTGTCTTCAGTTTGCAGCATCTATTTGCCTGTAGTCTTTCGCAGGTAGTCATCCCACCTGCTTGAAGGGCATCCTACTCTGCGTTTGCCTAGGTCAAGGTCTCCACTCAAGAACAAGTTTACCCAGGCGTTTGTTAAAGTTTTTCATGCACTTGTCAAGAGTTATATTGAAGAGTAGGCATGCACCACCGAATGTTCGGTTCTGATATACCAGGTTAAACTCACTTCTTAGCCAACATCTGCAATGTTAAAGGAATGCAATTCAACTTTATTTTCGAATTCAATACTAACCAAAACTGGATGTATAACTAATTATTCTACATACTTACAATTACTCATTGTTTCCGTTAGATGAATTTCTGCACGCCATGCAATTTAGTTTCCGATCTTGATGCTTACTCAAAACGTCTGATCATAGGGTGTAAAAACACGGGTGGCTGAAACAGAAGTGTTTAAAATTGGATGAGATTTTAAATAAAGTAAATAATACAGTAAAAGAAGATAATTTACAGTCAACGATTTAAATGCTGAACAGTAAAGTTAAAATCGCCAAGGAACATATAATATTTTTATAATATGTTTTAAAATGCAAAATAAAGAATAGTTTCCTGTTTGGTTTGTTCACTGAATCTATGGAAGCAGGTGAAAAACCTTCTTCAGTTTTATTCACTTATTTAACCAGGGAGTTTTCAAATTAGTTCAGAATACCTCTAGCCGCAAAAAACCTAAAAAAACGCCTTCCCGTCAACTGTACAAAATTGTGATCACTTCCACTTTGTTCACATACTATTTTCTTTTGATTAAAGATAGCAAAAACTAAAAGTATTATATTTCTACACTAACAAACTGGCTACCAATATCACGGTCTGATAGACCCGTTTTAAAATAATGACGTTTCTTTACACACGCTATACCAACGCTGCAGAAACCAAAACAACACAAAACAGAAACCATCGCAGTGTTCAATTACCCCTGATATTTACTTGTGAGCTAAACTATTGCAGTTCACAGGTGAACAGCTTGTTCACTTTATCGACAAGTATCATTATAACATTGGGTGTTCTATTTCGTCTTCTGCATGCCTAGCGTGACTAAAACACCAATAGGTTTTTATGTCAATTTACAAACCTGTTGGTATTTTAGCCTTGTCTCTACTTAATTTCTTTATTTTACTATTTGTCAGTGATTCTACACACTGCTAACGTTAGCAGCAACTAAGGAATATCACCGGAAGGCGGCCAGCAACGCTTCCTTCAGAACAAGAAGCACCACCGAGCTGCGATCCCAACTCACATACGCAGCGTGGAGATTATAGCATTACCACTAATTGGTACTAATGGTATTCTAACATTACCACTAAATAGGTACCTGGGAAGTGACTTATTGACTCTTACAGTCAATAAGTCACTTCCCGGGTAAGGCGTAAGTCTAACAGTGGACTGGCAAAGGCTATTGATGAGGTCTCCTCTAGTCCCTCTAGAGATTGGTTTGAATATGAGTTTTTTACCCAGCTTTTGTTATTGTCACTGTGTGTCTAAGCTTATGGGTTCCAATCCGGTACTGATTACAGTGCTGATTCGCATTGTGTTGTCCAACTGACAATCTGAACAGCAGTTGGACAGTGGAATAGTTATATTTATTCATCTTGATATAGAGCCAGGATTTCGACACATCGAGACTTGGTCATGATTGCGATTTTGTGAAAAACGTAAACGGGAGCGCAAATTTCTGAGTTTCCATCTTCGATAAAAGTAAAAAAGGAAAATACGGAACGTTCTACCAGCGCTCACTCAAAACTGTACCGTGTTACAGATGAAATAATGATAAGGTATCGGATTATCAGAAAATTTTAAGTTTGGTGTATCTACTTACTCGGGAAAATATGTAATGCCTTTGTATGTAAATATGTAATGGCTTTGTTTTTTGTTTTGGAGCTATTTGTACACCTGGTGAACAAACACGAGAGCATTGTCGTGGTGTTTTAGTTGAAATCACACAAAATTATACGTCGTAGCAAGCACGCGCAACACAAACACCACCGCCCGCGCCGCCGGTCCGACTATGACTGAGGTAAGGGAACATAGTTGAACCTATCTTGAGCCATACACTTTCGAGATGGTAATGCCTCATCTCCCTTTTTTACTTTTATCGAAGGTTTTCATACATAAAAGTAAAAAAGGGGTGATTAGGTGCTAGCTTCTAGAACGTGGAAGGTTCAAATTAGGTGCAATTATCATCCACCCACCTCAGTTACAGTCGGACCGGAGTTCATGTTTCGCGTGCAAGCTACGACGTACTTTTGCGTGATTTATTGACGGTCATAAACGATTTCGGTTGCCAATATGGTACAACTTACTAGCGCGGTAGAGCCGATCGACGACGGATTTTATCGTCATCGTCACGATTTAACTTAAAAGTCAGATTGCTCACACGACCTTTTTTTGCTCGATTACAGCAAATCTGATTCAAAGTAACAAACAGTAAATATATTGCAGTAAATAAACGTAGTCGAGCGAAAGAGTAAAGTGTGAGTAACATATTGTATGTGTTTTTAAAGACTAACTTTGAAGGAAATCTGTTTGTAATTGACAACAAAAACACTGAGCGAGTTTAATCTCAATACTAATGACGAATTATTTAAAACTAACTAATGGTAGGCTAGGTCCTAAGTCAGTAGGTACCTACCATCAAAGCGTATCAGACACGCGTGGGCGCGACGGCGCGGGTTGCGAGGCGCTAAGCATTCGCAGTAGAAACAACAAAACTGAGCAAGTTTGCATTTTAGGCATTCAATGTTAT
The DNA here is from genome assembly GCA_947086465.1 of Eupithecia exiguata. NCBI lineage: Eukaryota > Metazoa > Arthropoda > Insecta > Lepidoptera > Geometridae > Eupithecia > Eupithecia exiguata. The sequence continues at coordinate 7,466,723 of OX352246.1, forward strand.
GATCAGTGGCGCGCTAGTCGTGGATGCAAGCGCACGCGTGTAGTGATACAGGCCGCGCGCTATACGAATCTCAAATAAACCTTACTAAGTGCTTACATAGCTAGTTAGGTGCTTGTTACATACTCACAGGCTCTGTGTGGTTTGTAACAATGACCGAGAACTCTTCGTATTGTGACACGGGTGGAAGTGATATTGAAGTAGACGAAATTTTAGTGCAAAGCGGTGACGAACAAGTTGTTTTGAATACCGAGAAAATGCAGGAGACCAAGAGACCAATAAGTGAGAGCGACGAAGTTGGTGAATTCGATTCGTTTACCACGATTGCAAGAAAAACAAGGAATAAAAAACAGAAAAAAGATTCCAATCAAGACGAAAACAAAGAAAGCGAAGGACTTGATGTGATGGAATGTAATGATTTGCCTGATGAGTATGTAGTGTCGATTACGTCGAAGGACGTTTTGCCGAAACAATTTGGAATGGCCAAACTACTGAGATCGGAAAATATACAAAATATTATGAAGATATCATATAGAAGTCCATACAGAGTGTTTGTTTCTTTTAATAGTCGAGTTGAATGTGAGAAAATGGTAAATTGTAAGAAGATGGAAACTTTAGGCTACAGATGCCAAATGTTTGACGAGATTTCTTTATCCTACGGCTTGGTCAGGCAGGTTGATTTGGACATAGGCGAAAAAGAAGCATTGGAGAACCTGTCATGTGACTATGAAATTTTATCGATAAAAAGACTGAAAAGATTAGCGGAAGAAGGAAAATGGGTTGACAGTGAGACGATTCGGCTGAGCATAAAGGGCTCCACTTTGCCCCCGTATGTCTTCGGATACGGGTGTAGGTTTAAAGTGGAACCCTATACATTTCCGGTAAGCCAATGTTCAGGCTGCTGGAAGTTCGGGCATTTATCACGTGCGTGCCCTGCCAAAAAACCCGTGTGTCCCAAGTGCAGCGAAAACCACAAAAATTGTGACACTGAGAAATTAAGATGTGTAAATTGCAAAGGTTCGCATATGGCATTGTATAAACAATGCCCAGTATTTCTCAAAGAAAAGGAACTGAGAAATATTATGTCAAAAGATAACTGTCCGTATAGGAAAGCCCTGATAATTTATATGAGCAAGAAAGAAAATAATTTTAAGGAAAATGACTCCATGCTACACGATAAACCAAGAAAGAATGCAGAAGTTGAGACAGAGAAGGTGCAAATATCGCAGGCTTGGAAGAATAGTGAAAGTAAACCATCATATAAGAATGTACTTATAACCAAAGCTGATGTCCACAGAGAAGATACGGAATCAGACAACGCTATAGATAAAAGTGAAAAAAGTGGCTTAGAACTGGATTGGAAGAAGGTAGAAAAGAAAAAAAAGAAGAAAATTTCGAAGAAAAACCTACAAACTGAGGAAGTGATGGACCATTCGGAGAACGAAATAGAAAATGATAGTGTTAACAAAACAGATAAGGAAAATGAAGACGTCAACTATAGTAGTTTAATGAGTGGACTGGGAAGGTTAGTGACGGGAGTGAAGAAAATTTTTGACTCAGGTGCTAGTTTCGAGGAGAAGATAAAAAGTGTGTTTAGTTTAGTTTTACAAGATGTTGTGCGATATGTCCTTAGTTTGGTACAGAAAGAGAAACTACTTAACCAAGTCATCACTTTTATAAGTGGTGACTCGTATTCATAGGTGGATCCGGCCCAGCCCGTATCAAAAGTACATTCTTTGAACTTAGTTCAATGGAACGCACGTAGTTTAAAACCTAAATCTGTTGTTTTAGACCTACTATTAACACAAGAGAAAATCCATTTAGCTTTCATCTCAGAAACTTGGCTAGATTCCGAAACTCAGTTAAATTTTTCTGGTTATGACACCTATAGAAAAGACAGAAGTGACGGATATGGAGGTATTGCTATAATAACACATAGAACTATTAGCGCACAGATGGTTGACATGACTCACCCTAATCCGGGTATAGAATTCTTATGCATCAAACTAATGAATTGTGGTAGTTTGAAATATATAATATCTGCTTACTGCTCACCATCGGTGTCAACGACACAGGCTGATTGGGATTTAATTTTTGGTAAGTTTTCTAGTAATTGTTTAATTGTTGGGGATTTCAACGCGCATCACACGGACTGGTCTAGCCGAAATGATGCTAGGGGTACTAGAATTTATGATTCGGCTTTAGAATTTAACTTTGTGTCATTAAATAATGGTCAACCAACAAGAATAAAATTAGTAAATAATATTGTTGTTCAAAGCTCCTCTCCGGATATTTCTTTTACATCGTCAGATTTAGCAACAGATTTTGAGTGGCAAGTATTAAATGAGAATCTAGGGAGTGACCATTGTATAATTAAAATGAGATTTAAATACAACGAAACCTTAAGAATTTTGAAGAAAAGAAACTTTAATTTAGCTAATTGGGACGAATATTCGAACTACTTAGAAAATATTGATTATCCCTCAGATGAAGCCGAAATCCAAATTTCATACAATTATTTTACTGATCATATTTTAGAAGCTGCTGATAAATTTATCCCTATGAAAAAAACATGTCTCAGCCCCACAAATAAATTTAAACCCAAACCATACTGGAGCCCTTTATTGTCTAAATTAATTGCAGAGCGTAGGTTAGCATTAGCCAATTTTAGGAAAAATCCCACCCCGCGAAACTTACAGACATTAGAAGAGAAAACATCCAAATCTAAACTAGAAATAAAGCAGGCAAAAGCACTGAGTTGGCAAAAAATGTGTAACAGTATGGATGAATCTACTTCAGTTACCGACATGTGGAGACGGTTACGATGGATGAAGGGGTATAGGACACGAAAGGTACAAGTTTCTATAGAAGATAAGGAGCAACTATTATGTAACCTGGCACCGGATTACGTCACTCCCTGCATACCTACATTTACCTCATCTAACGAGACTTTAGAAGTTAAATTTAATTTGCATGAGATGTGCCGCTGCATTAAAAAAAAAGACACAGCTCCTGGTAATGATGGAATAACTTATTCTATGATTTACCATTTGCCAAAGAAAGCAAAGCGTTATCTTATTTGCTTGTTTAATCGAATAATTAATGATGGTAACATTCCGCTACAATGGCGGGATATTACAATAGTACCTATCCCTAAACCTAACTTATCACAGTTATCACACTCAGTCGTAAAGATTAGACCCATATCCCTAATGTCTTGCCTATGTAAAATATTTCATAACATGATAAACAAAAGAGTAGAATGGTTTGTAGAAAAAAATAACCTGTTATCTCCATTAACAACGGGATTTCGAAGTGGACAGTCATCCTTAGACTGCTTAGTGCGCATTATTACACTAATTCAAATAGGTATTACAAACAACATACCTACGATAGCGTGTTTTCTTGACGTAGAAAACGCCTACAATAATATTTTGATAGAAAAATGCACAAAAATACTTGATGATATCGGAGTGGGAAAATCAATCTGTTTATATCTATGGAACTTTCTGAGCTATAGGTGTTTGCAGATTAATGATGATTTAGGTAATGAGGTTCATAATATTACGTATAGGTACACTAGTAAGGGCTTATCGCAGGGGGACCCTATTTCACCCCTTTTATTTAATATTACTACTGCCAAAATTTGTAAAGAAATTAACTTTGTTTATCTATGTCAATACGCAGACGACTTCGTGCTATTTAAGAGTGACAAAAACTTAGTTGATTGTGCAAATACTGTACAAAATGCTTTATGCATATTGGTTAGTATTTTGAATGAGATAGGGTTAGAAGTGTCCATTCCAAAAACTAAATTCTGTGTTTTTAGTAGGGGTCGTAGAAAACGGCCACTGAGTATTAGGATCAATGAGTGTGCGATCGAGCGTGTGTATGCGTATAAATATCTAGGTATGTGGCTGGACAATTCATTGCGATGGGGTAAACATGTGAATGAAACCGTGGCTAAAACACAAAAGTTTTTAAACCTATTTAAAGCTTTAACTGGATCTGGATGGGGAACACATCCACTGCATTTGCGTAAACTATACATTTCATTGATAAGGAGCAGACTCGACTATGGTTCTTACCTGTTTGATAACTGTGCAAAGGTACATTTGTACAAACTAGATGTGGTACAAAACCAAGCCATGCGAGTCATTGGCGGGTTTATAAGAAGTACTCCGATTCATACAATGGAATCTGAACTATGTATACCTTCACTTCATATTAGGAGACAATATTTAGCCTACAAATATTGTTTGAAAACTCAAGCGTGGACCGATAACGAATCAATAAAATGTCTAACGACCTTATCATCGCATTGTATATCTAGCACTTATTGGGACTCTAAAGAAAAACCGCTACTGGTTACTTGTTTGGATTTTGTTAAAAATGAGGATATATATGCCTCTGCTCATTTAGATATGTTTAGCTTGAAAACATGGGTTACTAATGTTAATACCGAAGACTCAATTAAAACAAATTTGGATTGCATGCAAAACTCTAAAAAACATCAGGAAGTTAATCTATTAAAAAATGAAACACTAAAAGAGCTAAATGAAAAGTATTTTGATTATTATGTGATACATACGGACGGTTCAAAGAATGATTTTGGACGAGGGGCAGCATTTTACGATCCAAACTTTAGGACTGGTTCCAATGCCGTAAATAATCAGTTTAAAATTAATAGTAATATATCGATAATGTCAGTGGAACTCATTGGAATCTCGGAAGCTCTTGCATATGTTATCAGGGTTCCAAGAAATAATGTTGTTATTTGTAGTGACAGTAAAAGTGCCCTGCAACATATCACTCGATGCGCCTCTGGCAGGAGAGGCGTCTCGATTGCATATAAAATCTTATCGCAGCTGATCGATTTGAATGAACGGGGTATTAAAATTAAACTTCAATGGGTTCCAGCACACATAGGTTTGAAAGGTAATGAGGAGGCTGACACATTGGCAAAAAAAGCGGTGACGGAAGGACTTGAATATAGAATTTTACCAAACTATTCGGAAATACTACAAAAATATAGATTAAGGTGTTATAATAATTGGAAAGAATATTTTGACAAGAGATCAGTAGAAAGGGGCATTTGGTACAAATGCATTCAGTGCGAGCCTCCTCATGTACCTTGGTTTGGTTGCACAAAGTTATCACGCAGACTTATAGTAATAGCTCATAGGTTAAGAACAGGTCACATGCCTTTGAAAAAATTTGCCTTTTTAATGAAAAAGGTTGACTCGCCTAACTGTGACATTTGTGGAGTTGTGGAGGATGTATACCATCTATTATTAGAATGTACACGCTTCCAACATCAAAGACAAATCCTACTTACATCTTTAAATCTTAATAAATATGATGTAGGTCTATTTAACAAAATTTTAGCAGAGCCGACAACCGACGCAGCGAAACAACTGTTCACAGCGGTGAGTCATTTCAAGTGACTGCTTTATTATATTGTAAATTATTTGTTTTGTTATTGTTTGGTGTTTTTTGTTCCTTGTTATTTGATAAGTGTAGTTAGTTTGTGCAATATTATTTAGTATACACAATAGGACCGACATGTATTTAATTATAAAGGTTCTTAAAATAAATATGATTAAAAAAAAAAAAAAATGTTATGATGTCTCTACTGGCTGGATGCATTAACTACCCTTTGAAAAAGCGCGTACGAAACTACCGGGTGATGTGTGTGATGAAAAAAATCATTGTCAGAAATTTTATTTTTCGTTGTTCGTGTGACCCCAGAAAATTTGCGCCACGCAACAATACAGAGAGGCGTTGAATGCCACTTTACTTAACTGACTTGTGTGCTAGCTTTGCCATAACCATTATCTTGTGAACTTTACCATGCTATAAGTTTCTATTACCCCGATAAGGCTAAAGTTACTGGTTGCATTGAAACTAGGAAAGGATTAAAACTTTGTAAAAGTTATTAAGTTTATGTTATGAGTTCTTAAACAGGGTTATTGGCAATTTACTGACAATGCATAAACTGCAGGTTCTGCCTATAATTAATTATTAACAACTGGTGTCTTCGCGAACTTGTTTGTGATGCAAAGTTTTAGTAATTATTACTAAAATTTGGTGTGAATCACCTCCCTAACAAAATGTAACAACACCTACTTGTCCAGAACCTAATGAATTACTAAAGAATGTTCTCCCACTTCCACATCCACTGTTAATGGGCAGAGCCGTTTTAAGTTTAGTTTCAAATAATGAATATTGAAAGAAGGGAGTAGTTGCGGCCAACACCTAGTTTATGATTTGATATGTTTATGAATGTATTCAAGATCATTGACAGAATCTGCAGTGCACAGAGACAGTGAACTACGGTAGTTAGAAAAAAAATTGAGCAAACAAAATCAATAACCAACATTTTGTTTCTTACTTGATAATAATTACTATTTTTAAAGCTGTTTATGTATAAAATTTTACAATTTGACTTGTCTAAGTACTTGTTTTGTAAGGCTAAAGAAATAAAGTTATTGAATTTTTTGAATTACGAGCAACGGTTTTTCAAATCCGAATTTTCCCAACGAATACCCTGTACTTTACCTAGCGTAAAAATGTAAGCCGAGTTACACACCAACCTAATGATAAAATACAACTTTGACATTCAAAATTATGTGGCAATAAATGGAAAGCAGAAACGTGCCGCATTCAGTAGTCACAACCACCTATACTCCGAATTAAAAGCCTGGATATTTTTTGCATACAAAGTGGTAACAAAGCCCGAGAAATATTGGTGGAAAATATTAAACGACATTGGTATCACCGAAGCAAAGCACAGAAGCTCGATACAGTTTTTCGTTTTAAAAGCTTTCATTCATCATTTAATTAATCTTGTTCGTTTTCGCAATCAAATTTTAACATTTTTCGCTACACATGTGAAATTATCCGCTGTAGAAGTTTATTTGTTTTAGTTTTTAGTGATAACGCCACTGCTACCTTGTTGTTTTCTGTTATTGTTAAAAGTTTTTGTTAAGTTTTCAAACATAAATACCTTAAACATAAAATATCTAGGATTCTAAATCGGAGTATCGTAAACTCCTTTACCCGAAATAGTTGTAAAAAAATCGCTGTTTCACTTACCCGTCGAATTTATTCTGGTTACAGCAACGCACAGCACTGCAGTAAATCCCTGTGAGACATTGGATTGCACAGCTCGCAACGTGATTGGTCGAGCAACCGCCATTTTTCAGCAGAGCAATCATTACGGAATAGTGATACACGCTCCGAGGATACACGTGAGGAGAGAAATGAAAATGGCCGCAGAAAAATACTGTGATAGGTTCACGGAAGACTGACTTCTGTCATCTGTGGATAGGTTTTATGAGGGTGAAATTTTCGGGCATAATCGCTACGGACTATCTACGAAAACTTGGGTATAACGAAACAAACACTGGAAATACTTACAAAAAAATTGATAGGTCAGTGTTTTCGGTATAGGGTTATTGGTAAATTAGTGACAATACGTGAACTGCAGGTCCTGCCCATCATCACAAATACGTTCGTGAAGGCGCCAAGTGTTATTTTTAATATGTACAAAGTGCGCGCAACGTCGCGTCTCCGTGAGAGCTGACCCTAAGGTAACAATTTTATTGACATAATACATAAAATTCCCGCGGCGGGGCGCGGCGCCACGTTACGCTACGCTTGCGCCAATTTATATCTTAATCAATCGTAATTAAGGTTACATTTTGAATCAAAGTATGCGCAGCGGCGGCATGTCGCATCGCGTCTCGCTGTGAGCTGACCCTAAGCACTACGTGGTTCCAAATCGCATTTATCACTTTCTCGTACATACTTCCAGTGTCAAATGCATCAAATTATGGCACTATAGTAGCTGAAAATTGCCATCACAGATTACCATTGCAACCGTAACCATTGCCATTGTAACCGCCCATTTATCAACCCGCATCCGCATTATTGCGGTAGTGTCACGATTCGGTGCGGTTTGAATTACACGTGTGATATTTTGCGGTAATCAATTATGTTTTAATGTTTATTTCACCATTTATTGATGCTATGATTTTGCTTGTTTTGTAACTTTTGTAGTTTGCTTGTGTAGTAAAGACTATGAATGTTATGTTTCAAAGCTATACAACTTTTGAAAACTCTGTTCAAAATATTGAATATGAGTTTGGTAGAGAAAAGCAGTACAGCACAACTGTAGTACCGTACTGTATTTTTCTGACACCGCGCAACGTAGGCTGTGTACTATACAGCTGTATCATTATGACATTCTTGGACATGTAATTGTACATACCTAATTAAGAATAATTTGATTTTATTTCTGACTTTATCCCCTTGTTTCTAAGGTTTTTATTTATTATACTCTGGGTAATTTCTAAGAAATTAATAAATCCCAAAAATTTACGATCCCGACGGGATTCGAATCCCGTCGGGATCGTAAATTTTTGGGATTTATTAATTTCTTATCCCCTTGTGTTTATTTTTATGTTTAATATTTAACTGTTTACATAGGAATCACTGTCTGTCTGTTAATTTTTTAGTTTTCTCAGTCAAAATGCACCAAATCACTCAAAATCATTCGAAAACTATCATCGAGCTTGTAAGAAACGATTGGATCGTTGTCAAACTATAATAAGTAGTTCCTCTCAATCCGGTAGGGGCGCTACAAGGCGGTAAATGTAAAGGTAGGACTCGAATTTGATGGAAGTATTCGAAAGATAATACGTATCAGTCGTACTAGGGCCCCAGGTACTTACGGTGGAATAAATAAATGGAAGGAAATAGGGTTCTGTTATCAGTATTTGGGACAGAACCCTGAAAAACGGCAAACGTGCTGACTAGCACATCACAAAGTGACACTAATACGATTTACGTTCTGATGGTACCCGAAAATACAATTGTGGCCTGTCTATTTCCCTGAATAATGTTGGGCCTACTGGAGTGTAGCGAATACATTTTGTCTTTTAGTCTGGTAGTAGAAATATCAAAGATAATCAATAGCTATTTGTTCAAGATGAAAGCATTATTTTTGTAGAACGTGGAGATCATAAATTGCGAGCTAGCATGGCGTAAACGTCCACCTAAATATTTTAAATAAATTTCAATAATCCCAAGTTACAAAATTCAAAATTCAATAACATTATTTCTTTAGGCTTACAAAATAAGCACTTAGACAAGTCAAATTTATACATAAACACAGCTTAATAATTAGTAATTATTATCAAATAAGAAACAAAATGTTATTGATTTTGTTCGCATCAATTTTTTGTCCACTAGTGGAAGAAGCGAAAAATAAGACAGAGGTACAGATAGCAAAGCTTTAAACATTGAATTTCATTTACCGTAAAACTTTTTGTACGGTAATTGAAATCATTGTCATCAATTGGATTATTTATTACCATCAGCAAGAGCTAGCGTTTATTATAATAACGTCAATCAGTAGGTAGATAATTGTACTGCAATTGGTTATATAAAAGGACCGAAAAGGTCAAAACTGAACTTAATTTGTATAAACAATTAATTTTATGTGTATAAAATTGAAGCGAAGCCACGCGCGACTCAAAAAGGGGCCCAAATTCTGATAACCAATTGCTTCACTATGAAATGAGCATCGTCAATAGATGAAAAAACCGTGCGGTGCTATTTGCATCGACAGATTAATGGAATGGTTACAACCTTGACACTTTTGACACGCGTCCCTCCGTGTCGGTATCTTTCATCAAAGGAAAATAAAAAAAAAGCGCGAAAAGCGCACAAAATCAATAACATTTTGTTACAATACAATACAAAAACACTTTATTGACACCAGAAAAAGAACATTACAAAAAGACATTACATGAGACAAGTACAATGGGCTTTTTTTTTGTTCATATTTGATAATAATTACTATTTATTAAGCTGTTTATGTATAAAATTTTACTTGTCTAAGTGCTTATTTGTAAAGCGTTGAATCTAATGGAATTACGGCTCAGGTGAGTATATGAACTTATATATTTTTATTCCAGTTGACACCAGAAAAAGAACATTACAAAAAGACATTACATGAGACAAGTACAATGGGCTTTTTTTTTGTTCATATTTGATAATAATTACTATTTATTAAGCTGTTTATGTATAAAATTTTACTTGTCTAAGTGCTTATTTGTAAAGCGTTGAATCTAATGGAATTACGGCTCAGGTGAGTATATGAACTTATATATTTTTATTCCAGTTTTCCCCCTCAGGGGAGATTTCAGGGGGAAAACTGGTAAATAATAGTTCTAATTTATTTTTCTTTGTTAATAAAGAGAGACTTTCAAGTTTTATACAAATTAAATACACGTTAAATGATATTGTGAATATAAATGATAATTCTGAAGGTGAAAAGAAAACGTCTACTATTTGTGCACGCCACATTTCTCCCTGACCATAATGTCCTATCATTTACTGTTCTGGACACGACGAGCCTTCGTAGGATAGGTTGAAGAAGATCCTTCTTAGAATAGGTATAATAGTCTAGGTTTGAAACGTCAAAGGAGGTTGAAATACCTCAACATGGATGCTGGCCGCAAGCACATTCAAAAATTCAAATACCTGCGAACGAACGAACCATTTGATCGTCTATTGTTTTTTCTCATTCTAATTTTGGAAAATGTAGGGGAGATTTTTGTATAAATAGGCACGCTAGCTAGAATAAGTTTAGTTTATACTCGGACGCGATCAAGAAAACCTGAAGAAGTAAATAAAGCTGGAAACAAGAACAAAGTGTTTTACTGGGAAAATTCAAGAAGCTTACAGTCCACAACAGTTCCTGGTCCTTCGAGCCGGATCGGAGTGAAGAGATCCTGCACCCACCGGATCGGAGTGAAGAGATCCTGCACCCACCGGATTGGAGAACGAAGAATCAAGCGCTCGCGCAGTATGGTTGTAACCAGAAGCCAAGTGGATACGTCCGAACGACGTGAAACTGAGGAAGAGGCTGTACGGCAAGCCGCCGAACTGGAAGCCATCGCGAACGAACGAAGACGAAGGCTGTCGCAAGAAGCTCCGGCGACACCCGCTACGCATCAAGTAGCCAGACATCGCGACCCAGCCATAGGGTTCGCACCCGACTTCACCCGCGCCGGAACGAGTACGGAACGCCATAGGGATGAACAATCTCCCGCCCGAACTGCGCGCTCTCTACGATCGAACGGGAGCATAGCGGCCAGGGCGCGGGCGGCGGAACTGGAGGCGGAAGAGAAACTGGCCGAACTTAGGCGTAAAGAACTCCAAATAGAAGCAGATCTCGTCAAGAAGAGATTGGCTGCTAACCTAGCAGCATTGGAAGACGAGGAAAGGAGTATACATGAAGACGAACTACCGGAACACAGTGAGAGAGTCGAGCAGTGGCTGCAGACAACTGAAGGGGAGAAAAGTGACACTATTCCAAGAACTGAGAAGAACATCCGATTCAACGCCAGGAACATATCGACTACGCCGGTCAAGACTAAGAGTACTGCCAACGTCGATGCATTAGCTGATGCAATAGAGAAGCTAGCAAGACCGAGGATGAAGTGCCCAGACCTGCACGCGTTTTCCGGTTCACCGAATGAATGGTTGCCCTTCAAAGCTGCCTTTAACGACTCAACGAGAACATACAAGCTGACACCGGCTGAGAACATCCAAAGGCTGAGAAGCAGCCTTAAAGGGGAAGCAAGAGAGCTAGTTGCTTCACTCCTGTACACCGCAAGCAATCCAGAAATCATCATGAAGACCCTGGAACAATGCTTCGGAAGACCAGAAATCATCATCGACCGGGCCATTGATGACCTTCGAAGACTACCGAAACCCGGACCATCTGCAATAGAACTGAACTCATTCGCCGTCAAGCTTCAGAACGTGGTCTGCGTGTTGAGCAACATCGGGAACAGAGGCTACCTGTACAATCCGACGCTGACCAGAGAAACACTGGAGAAGCTGAGCCCCCACATTCGCTCTCGCTGGTGTGACTACGCAACCGAACAAGAGGGAATGATCGAGCCCGAGATCATTATGCTATCACGCTTCCTTATGCGCGAAGCGGACCGAGCCCTGCGGTTCAGCTATGCACCACCGACCAGCAAGAAGGAAAACCTGCCGAAACCGAACACAGCATTCAAGAAGAAGACGAACGCCGTGTACAACACTACTGAAGAACTCGCTGTAGCTGAAGAGAAGTGTTCATGCTGCGAGAAGGAACACAAGTTGACAGATTGCCCCAAATATAAGGCAATGACAACTGACGAGCGATGGGAACACGTGAAGAAGAACAAGCTGTGCTTCAAATGTATAGTGAAGAAGCATCGACGCACCAACTGCAAGGCGACATCATGTGGAGTCAACCAATGTTCACGTCCACACCATCAGACTCTACATCAAGAAAGAAAAGACAGTTCAAGCCCAACCGAAGCAGTCATGACAGTGACCACCGCTGCCTCGAATGACATGGCAGTTTTGCTGAAGATGTGTCCAGTCACCGTCGTCGGTCCACGGGGGGAGATCGATACGCTCGCTCTCTTGGATGAAGGGTCCACAGTCACTTTGATTGATGAGAAGTTGGCGCGTACTATCGGAGCAAAAGGACCTTCACTGCCACTACGAATGCGTGGAGTCAACACTACGCAAAGGGAGGAAGAAAGCCAACTTGTCACCGTACAACTGAAGGGCAAGGATAGCAAGCTACATCCACTTCGGGCACGCACCGTCAAGAACATGAAGCTGCTGCAACAATCGATTCCCGCAACACTGTTGGATCAAGACCATCTGAGGGACTTACAACGAGATGAAGTCTGCTACGAGTCATCACAACCTGGGATCCTGATTGGAGCTGACCACTGGGAGTACATAGTCTCACACGAGCTACGAGTCGGAAGAGCGAACCAACCAGCTGCATCGAGAACACAGCTGGGATGGATCATCCACGGAACCATACCACGCAGCATCATCGCGAACCAAGACAGCGTTCTACACATCTACACACCTGAAGCCATTGAGAAGCAGAACCAAGAGCTGCATGAGCTAATAGAGAAGCATTTTAGCATTGAAGCGATTGGCATCAACCAGAAGCCACGTACGAGTGAAGAAGATCTCCGAGCTACAAATATCGTCGAACAGACAATCAAGAAGATTGACCAAAGATATGAAGTTGGTCTACCATGGAAGAAAGAAGACACGAAACTACCTCAGAGCTACAACATGGCACTTCGTCGTCTTCAAAGCATTGAGAAGAAGATGGATGCTGACCCAGTCTTCGCCGAAGAATATACGAAGCAAATTGAGAACTTGCTGCAGAAGCGGTACGCTGAACCATGCGATGGATCGGAGGAGTCTAGCACCGTCTGCTGGTACTTGCCTCACTTCGCAGTACGCAACCCCAACAAGCCCAGCAAGATAAGGCTTGTCTTCGATGCAGCAGCAAAGAGCAATGGAGTCAGCCTGAACGACCACCTGCTGGAAGGACCCGACCTCTTGATGTCCCTACCAGGCATCCTGTTCAGATTCAGAGAGAAGCGAATCGCGATTACGGCAGACATACAGGAGATGTTTCTACAGATTAAGATTCGTCAAGAGGACCAGCCAGCACAACAATTCTTGTGGAGAGGCAACGAGAGAAAGAAGACGCCTCAACGATTCAAGATGACAAGCATGATATTCGGCGCTGCGAGTTCCCCATTCATGGCGCATTTCGTGCGAAACTACAATGCGAGGGTATACGCTCAAACTCACCCTCTCGCCTGCGAAGCCATCACCAGAAGCCACTACATGGACGATTTGGTAGCGAGCTACGATGACGACGTGGAAGCCCATCGAGCCGTGACGGAACTGCGCACAGTGCACGCGGTTGCTGGATTCACACTGCGAGCATGGAACAGCAACAAGGATAGCGTACTGGAAGACGTGCCGGCTGAACTACGAGCTACAACACCGATGCAATTTGACGAAAGGGGGTCAGAGAACAAGATCCTTGGACTCTACTGGAACGCCGAACAAGATGAACTTGGATTCAACACCTCCATGAATAGAGTTCCCGCAGAAGTACGTGCACGAGTCCGCGCGCCAACGAAGAGAGAGGCACTCAGCGCGGTGATGTCCATCTACGATCCGCTCGGACTGCTGAGTCACTATACGATACGAGCAAAAATTGTGCTTCAGAAGCTATGGCGCATCAAGATGTCATGGGATGAACCGATTCCGGAAGAAGAAAATGAGCTGTTCGCCACGTGGCTGGAACAACTGAACGACCTGTCTTGCCTTCGGCTGGAGCGACACTACGAGATTCAAGACAACACTGACCTCGAGCTACATGTACTATGTGATGCCAGCGAACAAGCCTACTCGACCGTGGCATACTGGCGAAGCACGAGACCAGATGGAAGCTTCAGTGTTTGCCTCGTCGCTGCTAAGTCCAAGGTTGCTCCAAAGCGAACGCAAACCATTCCCCGCTTGGAACTACAAGCGGCGGTCATCGGAGCAAAGTTGGCCTACGCCATCAGACATGAACATCGAGTCGAAGTCAAGAGAACGATCTACTGGAGTGACTCAATGACAGTTATACATTGGATACGAAACAATGCAAGAAGATATACGCCCTACGTCGCGCATCGTCTGGGGGAGCTATCTGAACTTACCCAGAAAGAAGATTGGAAGTGGATACCGACCAGCGAGAATACGGCAGACGACGCGACCAGGCTGACGAACACACGCATAATGGCAGAAGATCGATGGTTCCGAGGGCCAGACTTCCTTCGCCGCCCAGAGCATCAGTGGCCGAAGGAGACGTCTGACTGCAACCACGAGGAGGAAGTTCTGCACACGCGAGTGGAAGAAGACAAGACGGATGGATGGCTGCCAGATCCATCACACTTCTCTAAGTACGAGACACTAGTCAGAGCTACAGCACGAGTACTCTTCTTCATCGAGAGATGTCGACGACGAGCCACGAACATGGAAAACCGGCACATCGAAGATGCGGAACGTGCGCTTATTCGCCACGCACAAAAGGAGAGCTTCTCAGACGAGCTGCAGCGAATGAAAACGTCTCGTCCAATCACGAAATCGAGTCGCCTGTTCCGGTTGGACCCGATTTTAGAAGATAGCATTCTACAAGTACGAGGTCGCATTGGAGCTTCCGACGCACCGATTGAGATGAAGCGGCCCATAATACTCGACGGCCGTCACCGCATCACAAGACTTATCGTCTTGCGAGAACACTGCGCAGCTGGTCACGCTAACAGGGAGCGCGTGACTAACGACCTCAGACAGAAATATTGGGTGATTCATCTACGACCGACAGTACGTGGCATCGAGAAGGAATGCAAACTCTGCCAAGTACGGAAGATGAAGCCTCTACCACCAGCTACGGGAGACTTGCCGAGAGCCCGCCTCACGCCGTTCCTGCGCCCTTTCAGCCACTCCGGAACTGACTATTTTGGGCCCATGATAGTAAAGATTAGACGACGCCGGGAGAAGAGATGGGGCGCCCTCTATACGTGCCTCACTACACGCGCCGTACACATAGAGGTCGTTACTACACTTTCCGTCAACTCTGCAATCATGGCACTGAGAAGAATGGCTGCGCGACGAGGCTGGCCCCGTATCATGATGTCCGACAACGCAACGAACTTTCGAGGTGCAGACAAAGAACTGCGGGCTGCCTACGTGGAATGGGCACCAGTTCTGCGAGATGAAGGACAACTGCATCGAATGGAATGGCGCTTTATACCTCCTGGCGCACCGAACCAGGGGGAGCCTGGGAGCGACTGGTGCGATCAGTCAAAGTCGCATTAGCCGCCACTTTGAACGAGAAGGAACCACCCGAAAAAGTATTGATCACCCTCCTGACAGAAGCGGAATTCTCCATCAACGCGAGGCCACTTACGCACGTTAGCGTGAACCCCGAGGAACCCGAGGCGCTAACTCCGAACCATTTTTTGCTAGGGTCATCCAACGGTCTACCTACCACTGGTCCGTGCAGCGAGGCAGATCGACGAACATGGAGAATGAGCCAAGCGCTTGCTGACCACTTTTGGCGGCGCTGGCTTCGAGAGTACCTTCCGACATTGGTACCTCGCGGCGAGCCTACGAGCAACAGACGACCACTTCAAGAAGGAGACATCGTTGTGGTCGTAGACCACACTCTACCCCGAAATGTGTGGCCAATGGGAGTCGTCGAGCGCACCTACAAGGGACCTGACGGAGGCGTACGGGTGGCGGATGTCCGGACGAAGACTGGCGTCTTCAAGCGGCCGACCAGCAAACTCGTCGTGTTGGTGAAAAAGGAGGCTGCGCGAGCTACGCCGGGGGGAGGATGTTCTGGACACGACGAGCCTTCGTAGGATAGGTTGAAGAAGATCCTTCTTAGAATAGGTATAATAGTCTAGGTTTGAAACGTCAAAGGAGGTTGAAATACCTCAACATGGATGCTGGCCGCAAGCACATTCAAAAATTCAAATACCTGCGAACGAACGAACCATTTGATCGTCTATTGTTTTTTCTCATTCTAATTTTGGAAAATGTAGGGGAGATTTTTGTATAAATAGGCACGCTAGCTAGAATAAGTTTAGTTTATACTCGGACGCGATCAAGAAAACCTGAAGAAGTAAATAAAGCTGGAAACAAGAACAAAGTGTTTTACTGGGAAAATTCAAGAAGCTTACAGTCCACAACAATTTACCTTTAGTTGGGGACGTAGTGAGGGTTCCTCTTTAGGGATTTTATTAGTTCCGGGTTTTGTTTTGATAAGGAACTGCAATTTTATTCAAGAAAGGAAACCCTTATAGGGCTGCTCAAGTATTTTGTTCTGGTTCACGACTTGAAATATGAATGTGACCATTTTACCATTTGAAAATAAGAACACAGTATGTGTTTTTTTAACTTGGATAGTACGGCATTCATAACCAAAGGAGGTACAGGAAACTTTCTTTGCAAACATCAGTTTTTTTTGCAAACAAAAACGTTTTAAATTTATTATCAAACTTTAAATGCCGATTAACTCAGTTTCCTGTATGTCATTTCATTTTTTCGAAACAAAAAAGATCTGAGCTAAGAAAGTTACTCAATCTTATTAATAACGTGAGAAATACATTATGAGAGAAACCTCAGAGGAGCCACCGGATCAAGCAAGGACCCAGAAAATTATCATTATAGACACGACTTTTTTTTTAAATTAAGTTTTAGAAAAAAGTAAAGTTCTCTCAAGTCACTTAATTTTACACAACTTTTAAATTTAGTGCGATAACTAACTATAAATAAACTATCCCTCAGGATTATAATTGTTATGGGAGTACCTCAAGATCATTTACTATGCAAAAGCGATAAAAAAATCTGTCCGAGAAATCGACGAACATAATTCAAAATTCAATAACTATATTTCTTTAGGCTTACAAAATAAGCACTTAGACAAGTCAAATTCAAAAACTGAAAATTGAACTTCTTTCTTTTTTCGAAGTCTCTTAAAAATAGAGAATAGCAGACCTTCCCCCAAAAAAAAAGATATTAACGAATACGAAAAAAAAATCTTTTATGTAGCAAGTTACAAAAAACACAAAGACTGGTTTCTCATCTTTGCTCTAAAATAAATCTCTAAATTTCCCTAGATTCGTACACAGGTAACGATTTACATTGTGGATTAGATTCCCACTGCCTTTTCCACTAATGCGGTGATTTGTACGGTGGTCAGATAGGGTATTAGGTCGAGCAGAAGTGACCGGTCGATCCCGTTATATTGACTGTAAGCCTATTCAATTGAAAATCTAAAGGCCATTGAGCTTGAGGCGGAAAAATATGGTTGAATTTTGAAACCAATGTTCAATTTTATTGCTTTGTTTACAAAGAACATTACTATTAAAGAATAGAAATAATGAAAAAAGATCAAAATCGACCCACGTCCTACTAAAGAGAAGTTAATATAAAAAAAAACATTTTATTTGAGATTTGTTTAACTGTTTAAGGCTGTAAGACGTGGGTAAATTGTGTATGGACCGTGATTGTTCTGCTTAGAACTAGTATTTTAAATTGAAACAGTCGAGCTAATTGTAGTCTATTGCAAACAATCTAGAAGTAACTCACCTATAGGAAGAAGTTTGCTACGTTGCCCCGCTGCTATGTGGCAGTGCAGCGGGACAATGCAGCGCTTTTAGTGTCAATCACTTTTTTCTCGTGTTATGCTAACCGACGGCATGCGAAAAAGAGAGATTCTAATAATATCAATCACGAATACTTACTTGTATCTACGATATAAATTACCTGCTGCTTACCCTAGGTACCTACATATTATTTTTTATTTCGAAAATAAATTTTTAACTGTCTAACTATCACGGTACCTGAGATACAGCCTGGTGACAGACGGACAGACGGACAGACGGACAGACGGACAGACGGACAGACGGACAGACGGACAGACGGACAGACGGACAGACGGACAGACGGACAGACGGACAGACGGACAGACGGACAGACGGACAGACGGACAGACGGACAGACGGACAGACGGACAGACGGACAGACGGACAGACGGACAGACGGACAGACGGACAGACGGACAGACGGACAGACGGACAGACGGACAGACGGACAGACGGACAGACGGACAGACGGACAGACGGACAGACGGACAGACGGACAGACGGACAGACGGACAGACGGACAGACGGACAGACGGACAGACGGACAGACGGACAGACGGACAGACGGACAGACGGACAGACGGACAGACGGACAGACGGACAGACGGACAGACGGACAGACGGACAGACGGACAGACGGACAGACGGACAGTGAAGTCTTAGTAATAGGGTCCCGTTTTTACCCTTTGGGTATGGAACCCTAATAAAAACAGGTATTCAAATTTCAACGGGGCAGGTAATTTACTAAACTAACCTACAAACTATTTCAAGGAACTGAGTGAAATTCAATCTAGGAAACTAGTTCTGCGTACACGTTCTTGGATCGTTAGATATAACTTGAAGCTCTAAGAAAGCATTTTGATTTATACATAGAAAACAGGTTTAGGAAGTGTTCTAAAGCTTATATGAAATTATGTCATTTTCCGCGACGGGTCAATATAAATTATTTCGCGCTCTTTGAACGAAACTGAATTTTGAACCAGTTGCGAAAGAAGAATTCATAAACCCAATAAAAAAAACTAGGTACGAACCGTGACAACCACGGCATAATCGACCCTTTTGATTCAGTCCACGGATGTCGTAAGAGTTAACAAAGAGAATCTACCAGAGAAAGGGCAGCATCTTCTTTCTGTGTTTAATGTGTATATTAACGCTAATCCTTAGTAATGAAATGACACAACTTTCCTAATTAATGTAACAATTCTAATTAATGTAATGATACAACGTTACCTAAATGTAGGTACTACGTGTGCTATGTTGCATGAACAAATGACTATTATGACTAACACGATACTGCGATAACTAATTCGCATGCCTGAAAGATTTTTTACATTTTCCCAACAAGTTTCTCAAAACGTTTTATTTGAGAGTTTTTATTGAAAGTATCATAAACACCGAAAACATTTTTCTCATCACTAGGTATATTGATATTCTTCATTCGCAACTGGTTACGAAACTTAGTTGCAAACGCCGCCAAAAACTGCAGAGAACTCCTACAGGTAAAAACCTCGTTTTTCAGATAACTTAACCCGTTTTCCGCCAAAAAAACGCCGTTTCCTCTGACATAATGTGTTACGTCTCCACGCTTCTGTAATTTATGGGCTAGGCAGTGAAGCACGACTCCTGGCTCTTAGTGAGAAATAACATATTTTGTGTTCACTTTTGTTCACGTTGCGAGGATAAATATAGCCTAGCATTGCTCTTGTAGCTTTGTGAAATAGGTAGCTAAGTTACATACAACTTTACTGTATTTTACAGTTACTGAGTGAAGAAGTTTACCTTCAACTTCTTACTTCATGGCTCTGCTCAGATTTATGTCATGAATAAGTTAGTAAAAAGACATTATCCTTCTAGAGTTGTACATATTTCGATGGGTGCTATTTATGAAAGTTTTCCCGCTGAGAGCGATTTTTCCTGTGAACGCTCCGACAATCATCTCTTTTCTCTCGTGGTGACGATTGGCTATGTCAGCTTATACTTTTTAAAACGCATATGTATATAGCGATATAGATACCCGATTGTCTTTTGTTTTCATGGTAATCCGCGCTGACGTCACAGTCCAGGCATTCAGGGGCCGAATTCCACTAACGAATCACTTAACTATAACAGTGGAATCGTAGGTACATAGATGAAATAAACCCTAGATAGTGCGTGCGGTGCTATTTGGATAGAAAGATTGTAATATTGCTTTCAACCTTGACTCTAGAGCTTCTTCCAGTAGGTATGCGAAAAACAAAAGACCATCGCACCAGCTAGCAAAAATTGATCAACCGCCACCCTTATCATAATCATCATCATCAGCCTATAGTAGTCCACTGTTGGACATAGGCCTCCCCTAATGCTGTCTTCAGCTTGACGCATCCAGCATCTGCCAGCAGTCTTTCGCAAATCATCATGCCACCTGGTCGGAGGGCGTCCTACACTACGTTACCACCCTTATCACAGCTTGTCTATTATGTATGATCAAACACAAGCCCAGAATGTATTCATAACAATTTTTTTTATATTTTCAAACCCCATTCACCCACTGCAGGTGTAATTAATCACAATTTCAATTCAAATACGTTCTTTTAGAGCTCAAAATCTTTTAAACCTTACACCGTACAAAGCTTTGTAAAAAGTATTGTAATGTCTAAAGATGGTAGGGTAATTATTTACCCTCAAAGACTTGTCGGCTGCAGAGTTTAACCATTGTCCCGCAAACTGTCTGGAAAAAATGTTGATTTTATTTCTAAAGAAAACAGAACAAGAAACCTACAGAAGTAGATAACGAATTTTATCTACAAAGCGACACTTTTAAGATATAAATTTCAGTGTATGAACTATCTATGTTTTTAGCAGAAAGGTAGATGAAGGAAATAAACTTCATTCTTAAAATCAATAACTTTATCTAATTAGGCTTACCAAATAAGCACTTAGACAAGTCAAATTGCAATAAACAGCTTTATAAATAATTAGTTTAGTTGGTTAAAGCGCACCTGTACTGAGGTGAGGCGCGGGTTCAAATCCTGCCGAAGTCGTAAATCTTAAGGAAATCAATAAAGTTTCGCAAAAGCTTTATGAATAGTCATTATTTTTAAAAAGGAGTCTAAGGTGAAGAAACTTGTAAGAACAAGGATCAAGAGTCTTGTCGTTTTGAGCTATACAGGGTAACAAAAATGTAACACCTGTATATTATAACTAGATATAAAAATATCTCGCGAAGATATTCATTCAATCTTTGGAACCAAGTTACTCTGGTATTGATATGGATCAGTTGAGCTACTTGTAGATTGTTTGCAACAGTCTGCAGTTAGCTCAATTGTTTCAATTACAAATACTAGTTTTAATTTAATTCTGTTATAATTTTCTTTGTTAATAAGTTACTCTACGCTACTCTGGAAATTACCCGAAAACCAAACACTTTTTCCCGGTGTTCCAAAATGAAGATCAAAACCATAATCAATAAATATAGGCAACGGGGAAATAATAACCCTATACAAACTATTCTCCAAAGATCAATGCATCAAACTCAAATAAAATGACGGATGAAATCGATCCTTTATGCAAGAAAAGCAATGCTTCTCTCTTAGGCCAAGATTCATAATAATAAAAGTTTGTATAAAATTAATTCATCACAAGTTTATCACAGGTCTAGAATATCCATTACCTTCATATCATCTCATTAACTTTTCTCATTCTATTTCCGCATAGCTTACAGCTTTCCAAAGCTGTCTTTCACAAAACTCAATACAAAACCGGCAATGAACATTTCCTTCAGGTTGCAAGCTCGAGGCTGTATCAGTCTTCACTTCAAATCAGTTTGGCTTTGGCTGTCACGCCGAGCGCACGTGTCTACACGAGCGATTTTTTTCACTCGAACTTCCAACATAAATTACGCGTGATATACTTGAATTTCTTCATGCAGTGGTTTTAAAAAGTGTGTGTGAACTAAAATGGTTTTTAGTGATGACTGAAAAAAAGTTGGTTCGTATAAATGGAGTGTTACGAAGATTAGGTAAATATTACAAGAGGTTTATGAGGGAATGAAAACTAATTAAGTTCGTTAATTAAACTGTAATGATCTTCCAGAGGGAAATGGCCATTTTGAATAAGTTTTGGAAGACCTAAGATATATTTTCTTAGATACTTAATGTATTCCGGCATTGGTATGCTTTGGAAATAACGAAAACGTTTAATTTGCTTTAGATAGTATCTGGAAAATTAGGTTTTCGTGTGACGTAACTTTGTTTTTTTTAATGTTTTTTTGTGTGTTTTGTATGTATGCTATATTAGAACAAAAGAATTTATAGTTTTACTACAATAATAATAATTGACTATTATTCTCTTATAAGATAATAATATTTAATTATTATTCTTCATTTGTTCGATTGACTATACTTGAATTTTCATCATATTTTACATTATAATGAAAATAAAAACGGTGATTTTGTATTGAACAAAATAGCTTTACTGGTGATTTTGTATTGAAACTCCTTTTGATTCAACGCAGTCAGCTAAACAGCATAATATGTAGGTCAGCTTTAGTTTTCAGCTATTTTAGTTACATACATGGTTATGAAAAACGAATACTGGTAGAAAAAAATCAGTTGAATTTTAAAGACGAAAAACTCAAAGACTTTTCTTATATATTTTTTATCAAAGGAAACTAAATTACATCTTGATAGCTTTATTACCATGACCACACGTTATTTGGTTATTTTATTTAAATGTATAATCCGCAATGCCCACCGTATTTTCGAGAGTACATCTACCTTCACAACGGTCTTTAAGGCCGAACCCCAATAACGCAATAAGAAGACCCTGAAAATGTACCACAGAGCGCAAGCTATGTAATTGTAAAACCAACTCTCCACTTTGTGAAATTGTAAATAAACTCGTAGTAGCTTATTATATTAACTAATCTAATCTCATCTCACTAATATTATAAACGTGAAAGTTTAGATGGATGGATAGATGGATGGATGTTTGTTCCTTTATCACGCCAGAACGGCTGAACGGATCTGGTTGAAATTTGGCACAGAGTTAGATTATAGTGTGGAATAGAACATAGGCTACTTTTTATCCCGGAATTCCCACGGGAACGGGAACTACGCGGGTGAAACCGCAAGGCGCTGCTAGTTTGATATAAAATTAAGCTAAAAAAAAACACTAATATTATAAACGTGAAAGTTTAGATGGATGGATAGATGGATGGATGTTTGTTCCTTTATCACGCCAGAACGGCTGAACGGATCTGGTTGAAATTTGGCACAGAGTTAGATTATAGTGTGGAATAGAACATAGGCTACTTTTTATCCCGGAATTCCCACGGGAACGGGAACTACGCGGGTGAAACCGCAAGGCGCTGCTAGTTTGATATAAAATTAAGCTAAAAAAAAACGTTAAGTGCGAATCGGACTCGCGCAACGAGGGTTCCGTAACTAAACACTATGTGTAATTATATAATTCAAAGATCTTGCTTCTTGCCAAACTTCACGATTCTAGGTCAACGGGAAGTACCCTATAGGTATTGTGTGCATATGATTCCTTTGAAATTTCAAAAAAATTGGACATAAACGGGTGTAACTTTTGATTGCATTGACTAAGAAGTTTGAATTACATTGTGGCTCCAAAAGGTTACGAATCTGAGCACTTGATGTGAATTTCAACTCGATACCTCCACGCGTCGCTGAGAAATGAGGGTTGACAGACGGACAGACGGACCACTAAGTGATCTTTCCTTTTCCCTTTTGAGGTACGGAACCCTAAAAACTAAAATCATCAACGCTGAAGCTTACTTTGAACCATCATTTATCATGATAATTTATTTTCAATATGATTTTCTGAAAGGCTGATTCGATTTTCATCAAATGTACGAATGTAATCTTGATCAAGGTACCAAATAAAAAAAAAAACAAAAAAGAGTAGTACAGACAAATACACAAGAAAAGAAATATCGATTCACCTTTAAACAAAAACCAAGCAGAGTACACAGACATTTAAAAGCACAAGTTAAACTTAAAACACGCTCTTTTGACGTAAATTTAATCTTGTCGCACCCTGGAAAGCACCGCTGCAGCGCAGCTCAGAAACAGCATTCGGTTAAGGGTTTTAACTCATAACGTTTAGATTTATTTTATAATGACGGCATCAGATGACAGACAGCTCGCGGACCACTCGTTTGATGCTTGTGGAAAGCCATTTTGCCACTCTAAAATGTATCTAATTATGAACACGTTTAAACCCATATATGTATGCAGATTTTGATTCTGGGTGATAGGTGTGCGCCTCTGATCAACAACCTTTAACCCTACTAGAATAGTCTCATCCATCTGTAACTATAAGCTTCCAAAATGGTAAAAGTGGTTAAATAGTCCATCTGCTCAGAGCAATAGGCCCCGCAAGCAAAGACAGTGGTTCAAATGTCTTTGTAAGAAGTTGTGAAGATATAGCTAACTATAGTCGCCTGGATGGCAAACAAGGATTAGGTCGACTACAAACTGTCCGATTTACTGACGGAAACAAGGAGCCATAGTATAATTATATTATTACAACAGCCAGGAGTTTCCCACACCGGGGTAAATGCCAGGTTTCCATTCATCTCAGTCGTAGTGTAAAGAAATAGATAAAAAGTCACCGAAGGTTAAATTTTCGCAGAGTATGCCTAATTGACGAACTCAAGTAGGATACGCAAAAGTTACAATTTAGGTACCATTAATACTCGTACTTACCAAACGTAGTGTAAGACGCCCTCCGACCAGGTGGGATGACGATTTGCGAAAGACTGCTGGCAGATGCTGGATGCGGCTAGCTGAAGACAGGGCGCTATGCCGCTCATTAGGGGAGGCCTATGTCCAGCAGTGGACTGATATAGGCTGAAGATGATGATGATGATGACTTACCAAAAGTTAAAACTAAGTACACACACAAAAATCGACCAATATGTAGGAGAATCACATTAAATCCTGTACCGTACAAAAATTACATGACCTTCGATCCTTCTGACAAGAATTTTACGAAGATGACGATCTCAAAAGACAAAGCCGCATAAACTCGTCAAAATGCTTCATGTTTACAAAACTGTCTGCGTAAATAAGCGTTATAAATTTCAACTCCCACGAAAATTCCTCGTTATTTTTAAAAAGATTCAAGTATCAGGATAAGCGAATTCGAGATCCTGATGGATGGTCTCTTGGTATTAGAAAAACACCTTTTTTAAGAAAGGCTTTTTGCTGTTTCATTAAAGAGATTACTTTGGATCAGATCAACGTTTTGATCGACAAAAATCGTTATGCATATAATTTCAGAGTCAGATAAAGCTCTGAAATTGTATGCTTAATCTAGTTAGCTATTTTTTTTATCTTTCAGTCGGTAGTTAGCACAACTTTTTAATGAATTGTTTCTATGCTTTTTCTTAATTTATTAAATTCTCTTTATTAACAAAGAACATTGCAATCAAATTTTTTTTCCTCAGCCTATCCCGTCCCACTGCTGGGCAAATGCCAAGAAATAAATAATTCAATCAAATAATAGAATTAAATTAGAACTAGTATTTACAATTGAAACAATTGAGCTAACTGTAGACTGTTGCAAACAATCTACAGGTAGCTCAACTGATCCATATCAATACCAGTCGGAAACGTGCCCATGATGCTGGCTGCATTGCCCCGCTGTATAGCAATGCTGATGCGCTGCGCCAGATACTCACCAGCTCTCGGGTCACACTATCATAATTTTACAATAACATTAATTTCCTGCAATAATAAATATAATTAATTAAATGAATTTTGAATTTAGAAGCCAGAATGGTCAGCTAGTCATTGTTTCATCTTAAGGTCACGTCATTCTAGTTTGTCAGCAGCGAATTGGTCAACACAATAGTAACATTTTTTCTAGTAAAAATAATTTTAGTTTATTACAAGCGTATCTTTTTCTTAACTTTTTAAGTATTCAGGTATTTTATCTTCAAAACACTGCATAAAAAAAACGACTGAACAAAAGAATGAAAAAATCTGCTGAACATTCCACAACAAACAATGCCGTGCTGTGATGTGATATTCATCCCACACAAAATAAAGAACAAAATTTCAAAGCGCCTCCAGAACGCCTACCTTTTATTAAAAATGGCGAGCGTTCACAAAAACAGGGCACAATACAATACTCTACTGAGAGGGTGACGAAAAATCCTATTCAAGCCTTTCATTATGGTCATAATTGGGATTTTCGAGAAAACCCAATTAAATTCTAGACAATGGAAAACCTGCCAGAAATATCCAACTTTGGAAGGAACCTGATGTCATTATGTTTATGGCTTTTCATTCAGACTGACTACGGCAGCAATTCGAGGGTTACAAGATGTTACAGTCTGTAGTGTGAATAAAGGCTTAGGTAAGCTTATTGAATGGCTGGATTTTTCTGCTTTTAAGTTTAGACTCTTGGACTTTGGATTCTTGCCTAAACCGTCCGGATGTAGGCAAGAGTCCAAAACCACATATCTGTTAGTAATTTATGTAGGTACTCTTGTGAAGAACTCAATAGCGTAGTGAACAAAGACCGCTTGCAAACCAGAAGGTTGTGGCTTTGAAACCCGCGGTGGGACCAGTTAGTTTTTAGGGTTTCGTACCCGAAGGGTAAAAACGGGACCCTATTACTAAGACTTCGCGGTCCGTCTGTCCGTCTGTCCGTCTGTCCGTCTGTCCGTCTGTCCGTCTGTCCGTCTGTCCGTCTGTCCGTCTGTCCGTCTGTCCGTCTGTCCGTCTGTCCGTCTGTCCGTCTGTCCGTCTGTCCGTCTGTCCGTCTGTCCGTCTGTCCGTCTGTCCGTCTGTCCGTCTGTCCGTCTGTCCGTCTGTCCGTCTGTCCGTCTGTCCGTCTGTCCGTCTGTCCGTCTGTCCGTCTGTCCGTCTGTCCGTCTGTCCGTCTGTCCGTCTGTCCGTCTGTCCGTCTGTCCGTCTGTCCGTCTGTCCGTCTGTCCGTCTGTCCGTCTGTCCGTCTGTCCGTCTGTCCGTCTGTCCGTCTGTCCATCTGTCACCAGGCTGTATCTCATGAACCGTGATAATTAGACAGTTGAAATTTTCACAGATGATGTATTTTAGTTGCCGCTATAACAACAAATACTAAAAACAGAATAAAATAAATATTTCAGGGGGCTCCCATACAACAAACGTGATTTTTTGCCGTTTTTGTAGATGCGATGTTCGTGCGCGAGTCTGACTCGCACTTGGCCGGTTTTATTTATAATAATAATAATAATCATTTATTTCAGACTATAGAACAGTTACAGATCTTATTTTAACTTATTCTACAGTCCATAGTAATATATACCTTAAAACTAACATACATACAATATTAAAAACTAAAATTAAAGACGCGTTATTTGATGGCGAGACGTGACGCAATCAGGGTGTCAGCTGACGACGGTGCAGGTGCACGGCGGGCGGTGTCTCCTTGCAGGCGGCCAGTGAACCGTCGGAACTTAACACCTTTCGGCCAAAACTCTGCGCTTAAGTAGGTCGACAGATGTTCAGTTGGAACTCTGACCATAAATGAATTAAAGCTCACATTATGGCGAGAGTCCAGCTTTTGGACGCGCATCGAGAGTCCAGTCTTCATTTTCAGGTACTCCTCCACATCTTTGGTCTCCACACAGAAATGAACGCGAGAGACATATAGCTGGGTAGTTGGTACTTCCGCTCGGAACCCAGAGGTCAGGTCTTTCGGCCCAGTACCGCACTGGTTACGGCTGGTGAGCTTACGGCTCTTGCGAACTACCACGGTGAATCCTTCCGCGTCACAAGGCCCCTTCCTAGGAGCCAGCGCAGGTGCAGCACTACGTGATGGTTCACAGGGCTTCATCTCTTTTCCCTTCCTTTTAGAGCGTGCCTCATTTATGTTCTGCACATGAATGCACACACATCAGTCATCAAGAACACATACAAAAAGTTCAGTTTTTGTTGTGGTCAGATGATGCTCCATGAAAATGTCCCGTAATACCTAAATAATTGTATATTCTATGTATTTAGGTATTATCTCCCTTAGGTTCTCATAATCATCTCGTATTTTACGAAACAGTGTTTGTCGATTCACAAATCCAATAGCAAAACAGAGCTCGTCGCTCGAACACGTCCATTTGTATCGTCGAAGTTTGGACTACAAATTTAGTTTCGAACAACGGCCAAGAAGAAAACACATTACCGCTACGAACTCCTTGACACTTAGGAATGAAACTGGTCAAAACTACCCGTTTGCAGTCAGTCTTGATACTTAGATCATCATCATCATCATCATCAGCCTATATCAGTCCACTGCTGGACATAGGCCTCCCCTAATGAGCGCCATAGCGCCCTGTCTTCAGCTTGCCGCATCCAGCATCTGCCAGCAGTCTTTCGCAAATCGTCATCCCACCTGGTCGGAGGGCGTCCTACACTACGTTTGCCGAGTCGCGGTCTCCACTCAAGAACACGTTTACCCCAGCTGTTGTCGGTTCTTCTCGCGATATGATACTTAGATGATTCTTAGGAATTGAACTCGAAACAGACTCAACATAACTGATTTAAAAACTAGATAGGTCCCTGCTTTTGAATAATGTCTTTGTCACAACATCACACTCACAAATCTTACAGAATTATTAAATAGTCACACTCTCCTCATCAGCCCATTTAGTCCACTGTTGGACATAGGCCGCCTCTAATGAGTGCCATAACGTCTTCAGATTGCCGCATCCAGCGTCTGCGTGTAGTCTTTAGGAGCTCGTATCACACCTGGCTGGACGGCGACCTACACTCTGTTTACCGAGACGCGGTCTCCGCTCAAGAACACGTTTGCCCGAGCAGCTGAATTCTTAGAGCTATGTCGATAAGTTTTGTTATGAGTCGGATTGATTCGTTATGATACTTATTCTTCAAAGAAAACTTTATTTTTTAAGCATTACGGCATGGATGACGAGAAGAATCGACGTAGTTTTTCAAATGCGGATGACGGATCCTCCACTTGACCTTCTTCTCGAAATATATTTTATAAAATTATTTTGTTACAAAAACAAAACAATCATTTTCTGGAATCCAAAGTATATTTCAACACACCCACATAAAAAGTTCCCTGTGGGATCCAAACAACGGTACACAGACAGACTTCACCCTTTCGTTTTCAAATATTTAAGTGTTAAATTATTCTAACGCCAGAAAGGTTAACCAAACAACTAAACTATTTAACACTTTGAGTGCGAATGGGGTCGCTTTGACCATACATAATAATAAGTCCGAACATCAAGTTAGTTACTTTTAAATAAAGTTTTTTGTTAATGTCCGTTTCCTTATTGAAACCAATTTTCTGACCCAGTTTATCTTGATTTCCTGTACCACAACGAACATAAATGTGGATATTTTTCTACTATTGGATAACGTTAATGTAATATTTATTGAAAAACTTACGGACTGAAACAAAATAATTCGGATTATTTTAATGGTCAAGAGGGTTCGAAAGGGGGGAGCCACCTACCCAAGTGGGGTATCAAATAAAAGGTATCGATTTGAACATTTTAAACCCAATTTTGAAATTTCCGTATGTTCTAAAACTGACCAACGACGGCCAAAGCATATAAATCAATGTATATTTACGGAATGGTGGCCCAGATACGCTAAAACACCATCCGATGTTCAGACAGTATCGTGGAAATATCCGGGAAGGATTAAGGATGAAGCACAGGACCGGACAAAATGGCGTAATGGAGATAACGCCTGATACTCAGCAGTGGATGTTCACAGGCAGAGTAGGAAAATAGTAAATTTTTCTTTAAAAAATATAAAGATTATCTATTTCACTGTCGGAGCGGCTAAGACTAAACCCTAATCAATCATGGTTGATAAGCGATCCCCTGAACTTGTGTTTCCGAGCAATTGATCAGGATTATCTGGATCTATCTAGTTGTAGGTACGGGTAATTGACCTTTCAGAGAAGTGGGAAAATCGCCTTTATAGCAATGGGGAAAAGGTCATTGATAATTTTTTTGGAGACTAATAATCATTAATATCCGCTTCTTTTATCCGCCTGTCACTTCTTCCGACATGGGAAAGATTTAAAAACTGAATAATTGTAACAATTGAAATTAAATAAGTTCCCAAAAAAAATTCGATTTTTGTTACTTACTTTATAGAACCTATTTAAAAGTAAATCTAAAAAAAAATGTTTAGTTCTACAAACTAGGAAGAAAATGAAACTGAACGCCCGTCGTTGCAAAACAATTTCACACGTTGAATGCACCGCAATAAAAATGACCCAGGGAACGCGAACTGGATAAAAATGACCCAGGAGTCTCGAAACTGGATTGAATTTCCGCGGCTGTCGTCGAATCGAATTGTTTCCGTGCTATATTTCTGTCGTAACTGAGTAACAAAAGAGTTAGGGATGTAAGTTTGGAAAATTCATGTCACAAAAAATGGACAATTTCGAACTTTCTAGATTTGGATTGATGTGTAAGAAATACAGTAAGTCGCTTTTTAATGCAATAAATCCCGAGTATGGTTTCTCGATAGTATCGAAATGTCATCATGACGTCATATTTTTCACCGACTCCAGGAGGAAGTTCCATGTTCGGATGTATGTATTATTGTGGCGTCTGTATGTATGTACGTATGGGGGAAGCCTATGTCCAGCTGTGGACGTGTATGAGCTGATATGATGAAGATGTATTTTTTTATGTACCCTATTATTCGTAACAAAATTAAATGGTTTCCATTGCAACGGGGGCGTAAACAAATTAAATTACACTCGAATTTTAAATAGATGAGGCTACTTGAAAAATTGGACCACGATATCTAGGACGGAGGTGGAACTTCGCAAATCCTATATAAAATGGAACGCCTCGATAACGTCTCGATATTATCGAGAAACCAAACTAAGAGTTCTGTTTCCAAAATGACAATGTAATACTTTTGTAACAAGCAGGGTATTATAGGGCGGTTAAAATGTCTTTCCTTTACTCGAAGGAGAACCACTTTGTAAATACATGGATTTAATATGTAAACCCCACAATCATAAATAATTTTTGACAACCCTATTACGTAAATTGTGAACATGAATCAATTTAAGAAGTACTTAGGTACTTACCTATAAGTACTTGTGTACGAGAAATGTTAAGTCGCGGTAACAATGGAGTAGGGTTTGACTACGAAGCTACATTCCCATAATGTTTCGAATTTTATCAATAAAATCCGATGAATCGGGGCCGTGCCTCGGACACTGTCTTTGACATATAAAATGTCAAAGACAGTGTCCGAGACAGGGCAGACAGACCTTTTACACACGATCCTCGAGCTCTGTTTGGACAGAAAAGTGAAAACGTGTAGAGTGTACAACAAATAAACATGTAAGAAACATTAAAATAAACACAGCTTAGTTCATATCAGATGTCGTAAGCACTGGTAACTTATAAGAGTCTCTCATACCTCTCTCAGTGTAAGGAGTCACCTCTGTAAGTAGTTATCACTGTTTGGCAAACGTACATAGGTGTGCTACAAGCGTGTCAGCAGGTATAAAAAATTGTGTATGTCCCACACAATTTTTTTTAACTGACGCACATTTACAGAGATGAATACACTAATTGTTGGTGGAACTCACTTCGTTCTAGAAGATACTTTTCTGCTGGGATAACGCACACTTACATTTACAATATCAAAGGTTCTCTACGTTGCTTACCAACGACTGCTATGGTTGCATGCTACATCGTTAATGGCAGAAGGAGAACGCCAGCGACAATCTCGCCCGTGATACGAGACCCTAAAAGATTCTGTTTTATCAAAATAAATAAAAGAAACATTAGAGAGAATAACTCCATTCTATACACGTCCCACACACAAATTCTGAAAAGTTCGAATGCTGAATTACGTATGGTTTTCGCTAAAGGTCCAATCACACGGAAAAAGGTTTTTGTCTGATTGCTCAGATGCCTACAATGCGACGTCTTCATAATTTCAAAAAAATAGCGGCGCTATTAGTTTGGGCCTGTTAGATTATTAAGAAATATTAATATAATAGGATGGAATCATTTTTTGAATTATATTATTAACATCGAAACAAATCATTTAGGTATTTGCTTCGAAAAGCTTCATTGTCACCATTGTCATCCACAATTAACTATCCTCGCCTCAGGGCGAAGGTGTCAGCCACTTAAGCAAGTTCGGAGCTTGTCTGACTCGACTTTTTGTCATTTAAATCCTATATTTTATCTTTTTTTTATGTATCCATAAGAAAATCAGTGAAACTTGGAACAGGAAGTACGGAAAGGCTTTTGCGCAGCAGCAGGATAATTATATACATTGATGCAGCAGGTAATTTTGACGTGCTTAATATTAACATTGTCTCTACTTCTATTTGAAGTTCAAGGAGACGATACTCGACCACTTATTTTCTATTTGCTATTTATTTGCTTAGAAATGTTCTGTGTGAATAGGCCTTTAGTAGGGCACGTTTTGACTAAGTCGATTCCGATAAGACTTTGCGAGAATGCTAAACAGACCTCTTTGATTATCATAAGGCTGTTTGTTTATTTACTTGCCGCTGTGAGGGTACACTCGGCTACGTAGTTTTGTGTTACCGAGGGTTAAGTAGGTACTTAACTTTACCAATACTACCTAATAACTTTATTTTAAATCTTCAACAAAAAATGCATGGTTTGATATTACGAATAGGATATGTATCTACTTAATGTATGTACATTTTATTGTGTATAATAAAGTATTTTTAAAAACATACAACCGACTAAAAAATCAAGAATATTTACACGGTTTTACAGGGCAAAAAAATCTCTCAGGCATAAAACTACACCACTAAAACGGTCCCACTTACTTACTACAAAACCATTTAACAATTAGCGATAATATTCAGTACATAGTTGGTACATCATTACAACTTAGTGTTCATATACAAAAGAACTTATTTTTTCGAAGTCGTCTTGAAATGAAGCATTTTAGAGTTTGAGTTTGGCATCACTATCGTTGGTTGACGAGCCTCGTTCTTTGCTGGGTTTAATCCAATGAAGTACTAAATTACGACCCTTTCGTGTCACTTACCTCCATGTTAAATAGTTCTTGTTT
Organism: Eupithecia exiguata; assembly: GCA_947086465.1. Taxonomy (NCBI): domain Eukaryota; kingdom Metazoa; phylum Arthropoda; class Insecta; order Lepidoptera; family Geometridae; genus Eupithecia; species Eupithecia exiguata. The sequence continues at coordinate 7,499,892 of OX352246.1, forward strand.
TTCGCTTGTTTATTTTATGTTTGTGTGTACCTGTGTCCAAATAAATTTCTATTCTATTCTTATTCTATAAAGTTACTTAATATTTATAAGCGATCATAATAGGATGGATCATTTCGAATTATACTCACTTGTGACGTCAAATCTTTACTTTGACAAGGTACCACTCTATATCGAAATCGCGCGATTTGACTGACTGTACCTGTCTGGCAGACATTAATTTAGAGCTCGTTGGCATATCGTCTTTCGTGTTTACATGCATAATTTATGTACTACAAACTGACTTTTACCTACGATTGTTTTAATTGAACTATCTTATTACACTGGAATAACTTATTATTAATGGTAAGCCTAAAGAAAGTATAACGTATGGTACAACAACCTTAGCCACACTAGTGGAACATACGTCACCATCAAAAGCCTTTACCACTGCTGGACATACTTTAGCCTTCCTTTAGAAGCCTTGGCTCTTGTCATTTAATCCCCAAGCGGGGCAGTTTACTTCTACAACATCAATGCAGGAGTCCCACAGGGCTCAGTCCTAGGTCTTGTTATATACACTACTTTTACAGCAAACTTACCAGAAACACATAACGTAGCCACAGCAACCTGTGCTGATGATACAACAATACTAGCCAAAAGTAAGCCAAAACTCAGTAGAGGCATCAGAGCTTCTGCAAAGCAGCTCAAACATGACAATTTTGACATATGCATTTATGTCAAAATTGTTTTAATATTAAAAATAGTCATAAAAACAAATAATTATAGTTTAAAAGTTTGGATAAACTAAAATGGCTTCAAGCGAAGCGATGCTAAATAATAATTCAACAATAACACGTTCTCATTAAAGAAAATAACATCGTTGTACAGCGTTATTAGAACTAAGGCAAGTCATTTACAACGAACTAAAGTATTCTCTTGAGATTCAAGCCACACTAACGACTTTGAAGAAGTTTATTAGATGTAGTCAGCTAGAAAATGTAATTATTTCTTTTGTAACAAAGTCGGGGTATTAGGTGGAGATTTTAAATGGTTCTCGAAATGAATGGGCGTAGTCAATCAAATTAAAGATACCTATTTAAATTGTACCTATTTCTTATTGGATAAGATTTGTATCTTTTTTAGTCGTTATCTGCTAATAATAATAATTTGCGTGTTTTAAAAACTTATAAACGACTTCAAATTGCTGAATAATAAAATCGGTTTGGAAGTATGTAATTTTAAACCCGGAACACTTCGATATCGGGAGTTGAACTTTTATGACACCATCTCAAAATTGTTTTTTATACAACAAGGAAAGAATCATTAAAATCTATATACAATTTATGAGATCAATTAAGAAACGTGCTATCTCTAAAAACATTGTGGTTTGTTTTTACTTGAGATAGAACGGGTTTAAATTACTCCTCATTATGACGTTTCATACAAGCGAAGGAAAAACAAGGTCTATGCAATAAAATCGTCCAAAACATCTTTCGCACGCCATCACTCACAGTTCTTAGCTCCGTATATTTATAACAAAATTAATAAAATAGAAACTCTACAACACAAAACTCACTTAGAATGTAAGCGTGTTGTCACACGCTACTTACAAAACCTCGACTACTCTCAGGTAGAGCACTTGTTAGATATTCAATCTTAGATTTTCCATCTTAAATTTGGGCTATATGTTTGTGTATTAATATTTTCAGCTATTTCTGTTATTATGTACTTTATTATATGTCTGTTATGTATAACTATTAGCTTTAGATAGATGTATAGGTAATATATACGTTATTAGTTAAGAATATACGAGTATTGCTTAGTTATTTCTTTCTTTGTAAATCACTGTAAAAATCTTTGTAGGTATTAGTAGAAATGAACTTAAAAGTCGCCGGAGGTGTGAGCCCTCGTGTCTAAACACAAGTTTATTGTAAACTTAGTTAGAGCGAGGTGTCAATATTTTTGACCCTGATAGGTTTCATACAAGTAGGTACCTATGTTTGTAATACAAACAACAACAATCGTTAGCATTAAAATAGCCTATAAGTACCGACTTTGTAAACCTATATTTTGTGAATAAATATTTATTATTATTATTATTAACGGGGGTTTAGTCTCATGTTTTTGCTATTTTACCGGAAACCATTCAGGAGGCGACCTATGACGCCATTTTGTGAAAAGAACAGGCACAGGATTTCACGTTCATAGGAGCGGGACAGAGCACAAAGGCGTAAGCGCTAAAACGATTATTTGCAAAATTAAACCAAAGATTCCTTTGGTATTATTTAATAACGTTTAAGTCATTAAAAATATCTTATAATTTATAGCTTATGATAAAAACTGTATTAACCACGAAAACAGACGGTACTTCGCGCAATTATTTCTGATATTTAAAATAGTAAATTATCCATTATTGAAATTAAACGGGACCTGCCTTGTATTGCATAGATTATTGTGATATTTCGTAGATTTTTTTATTAAATTTACGCAGAAAAAAGCTTTAACGTAACCCAATTGACGTCAATCACATACCTACGTCCCACGCGTTAACAGGAAGCATGCTGCATGCGTCAGAAATAGGCACAGCCAGAAATAGGAGCGTTCACAAAACGCTCTATTAGCCTAGCTAGTACATTATAGCACTCAATGATTAGAAAATTGATCAAAGCTAACCTTGCATACGTATCCAGCTGCTACAGTCCGTTGACCTTCTAATGATAATGAGCGTGGGTTTAGAAATTGGTTCCCAGATTGCGATTTTAATGAGCTCTTTAAGCTTAAATGACGATAAAAAGATTTAAAGGACTAGATTGGCCATTACGACAATCCTGGTTGAGTCATTTGAATCCAGTCTGTAATCTCTACCCATGAAAAACGGCAGTTTCTAACTGAGTCACTTTAAGGTTTTTTTTTTTTTTTTGTTATAGTGCTAACCCGCACTCTGGGTATCTCTAAGAAATGAAATACACTAACTGAGTCACTTTACTTTACTCGTGAAGCTTCAAAACTATAATTTACAAAGTGCCGGCTAATTTCTCTAATGGAAAACATTCACGGTATTTTAGAATCATCTTTAAAAGCCAACTTCAAACAAAAAAAACAACAAGTACTATTTATTAGTGTGTAAATATTTTAGAGCTACCATTTTATAATGTACTAAGATAAGTATGCTTTCAATTTAAGTGCGCATTTGAAGAGATGGCGAAGAAATTGCTGCGAGACCATTATTTTTTTATTGCGAGACGAAGAATGGGCATAATTATGACGCCTATAAACTTTGAAGGCGACGTAGGCCTAGTGGAAAATATTTTAACCAAAGGTAAGTTAATTCCTGAAAAGTGGTTTTATTTTGGATTTATTTTGTGTTTAACGGTGGAGAAAAAGGTTGTTCTTATCTATTATGGGTCTATACTATTTATGGAGTGTAAACAAAAGTGAAGTTAAGATTTAGATAGAATGCGCTTCGTTGTCTACATTAGAACGACTTTTGAAAATTTTTAGTTTGTTTACCGATGTTTGCGTTGACTGGTACTTTACTTGTTTTTGACATATTTTATGAAAGCTTCATTTCCGGCGACAAAATATTAAAATTCTACTTATGAAAGATCCCATAATAGACACAATTTTTATAATTCATGCCAATTTATCTGAGATTAACTTTTAATTTGTACCAAAAGCTTCGTCCGTAAAAGATTAATCCGTCGCAAAATGTATTAGGTAAAAAATGTTTTCTGTCAATTTAAATGTTTTGATATACATTTACGTACCCGAGGATAATTACAATTTGATAGGTATATCTCTCTACCTGAAGTGCTCTACGTTCCAAACATAAGGTGGGACTGAACCTCTAACTTCCCATACAAACGTACTATTCGATTAACCCATTTGCGTAGTTTGCACTCGTTTGGGCACGGTGAGCCAGCGTGTCCAAACGAGTGCAAACTACGCAAACTTGCAAACTACGTCCCCGATTGTAATGAACTTTTGCATACATAATCGGATAAGAAATAGTGATGTTTGTATCGTTTTAGTTTTTCAAAATACATAATCATCATTAAAGGGAAGGTTCGAAGTCGAAGGGAACAGTCTTACAGCCGGTTCTTCATCCGCTTGTTATAATTTGACATTAGTTTAAACTTTTTGTTAACCTCTAGTGTGTTTACTTGTGTGTGGAGAAACCAAGACTTGGTTCATAAAACAAATAAACAAAACTTCAGGATAAGTGCTAGGATAAATATAAAATTATTTAATATAATAAGTATAAATACATCACCACTTTAACTGTAGCACTTAGTTCAATTATAATACCTATACGGTTGTTTTTTTTAATTTCCTATTTATTTTATTTCCTTTTTAACCTGTTCAGTTGTGCCGAACGAAATAAGTTTCTATAATCGTTCACAATTGTTTCTTTTTCGTTAGCCTTTGTAGGTATTTTCAAATTTTCTTTCCACACGAGTCTTCTTCACGAGTGAAATAACATCGTATTGATTGAGGAAAGCGCGTTTTCTTGTCAAATTTTCCTGGTGGCGTTATCACTAGTTCACAGTGGAGGTTAAGAACGTTATACCAACACATCGGATTTTTCATAAATAGCTTTTCATGTTTTCCTTAATCTTTATAGTTTCTTATAAAAGAGAGAGAAAGAGAAAGAACATAAGATTAGGCATTAAGTTTAGTTTTAGAATTCAAAATAAAACATTCGAAACTAGCGCGATTAGTTAACAGTAGTATCCCCGTGACCACGATCGCTATAACGCGATGGAACCGCAAACAGAATGAAAAAAAAAACCACTAGATACGTGGTAAATGTTCGATAAATAATAATTGAATATTAATTATTATTTATCGAACATTTACTAGAACAAATCTAACCGCAATGTAAATCTTATTTTTTTAAGATAAATGTGGAAGCGCACAACGCGTCAGTGGACCTGCGCGGCCTCTGCACTGCCCGAAAAATTAGAATAAATCACCAAAAAGGCCGCACAGTTCCACAGACGCGTAGTGCGATCACTCGATCAGTCTCATAGGATTTCATTCAAAGAATAACTGGCCGCGCCGCGCCGTGTCGCGCAGTTCCGTTGTAGTGCAGTTCCGCTCAGTGCGAGTGGACCATCCGTCGTTTTAGGAATCAAGATTATCTCGATCTACTCCAAAACCTAACTTTATCTACGCAACAGGCGGTGACGGTTTTACTCTCGATAGGTATACATATTTATTTATTTTTAGTTGGCTTAGAAAACACATAAAGAAACTATTACCGTTCTATGATGCAACCCTATTAGGATATTCCATAAAATTATTAATCGCAAAGTTTAAACATTTAATTGGTGCAATAAATTTCAACTGCGAAATCTTTCTCTAAGTTGCTAAAAATATGAGTAACGTTTATAATTATTTATATGTAGGTATGTAATTAAACTTTGTTACATTAAATTAATAACCAAAGCTCGCGTGTCATTGTGTAAACCAGCTCTTACTCGCCAAATTAATAGTTCATTCAAAACTATATATTAATAGTCAGATTATCTCTGATATGTGTAAAGTTTACACAGTCCTAATATTAATAACAAAGGGATAGGAGGAATGGATCATTCCAGTGAGATAGTTATTCGTTTGCGTATTAATTTATGTTTCAAATAATAATTATTAATGATTTTGTGATAATCTCTAAACTGAGGAACTGGGACCGCGACTCAGCAAACGTATTGTAGGATCAGAGAATATAATAAATACTAGAATGCCCTCCAACCGGGTGGGATGACGGCCTGCGAAAGACTGCAGGCAGATGCTGGATGCGGCAACCTGTAGACATAGCGCTATAGCGCTCATAAGGGGAAGCCTATGTCCAACTGTGGACTAACGTGTAAAAACTAAGCTAATGATGATGATGGTTGATGATCTATAAGGTGCTTTTCCATCAGGGACGTGCTACGTTGCTATTTTTCCAGCCGACCAATAGGATCGCTCCATTATCGCGTCATTTTCATAGCTGACAAAAATGACGCGCTAATGGAGTGATTCCATTGGTCGGCTGGAACAAAACAACGTAGCACATCTCTGGTGGAATGAATAGTAAAGAAATTGTGAGAACTTTGTTAATGCGTATTTTAAGGATCGTAAAATCTAAAAATAATTGATATGTATCACACAAACCTCAAATATGTGTGCAAAAGATCACACAAATAAAATTGCAAAACATTGCGGGCACAGAAAACCTACGAAAATAAGAATTTCTCTATTTCCCATGTTCACACCATTTTTCCTTGTATTAAAAGCAGGAAAAGCCGAACGCAAATATTTTCCACAAAAACCTACGTGTCTGTCGAAGTGTCATGTAAAACGTAGTATTCCCTTCGGAGCGTCGTCGTCCCATTTCTGATAAATAAAGTTAAAAGGGTTCAGCCTTACGGGCAAGCTCGGTTTTTTCAATGTTGTCCGAAATTTTTGGGATAAATAAGTTATCGTTTACTTAGCCTTGAATGAACATCGTAGACGGACATAAAATACTAATTAAAAAGGTATTGAGTAAGCCACCTTTTCTTATTAGGAACTATACGGGCGTTTGTCTGAAAATTATGAAGGACCATTTTCTCACGTGGTATCTATTTTTATAACACAAAGTCTTTATTATTTACACTACACAAGCTCTGTTTACTATGGGGCTAAATGACTACTGTATTGATGGTAATTTTGACGATCAATACCTATTTATTTGGCTTTATACTAATAACTACCAACTATTCGTTATATATTCTTGAAAGTTATAGATTTATTATCTTATCTTATGTTCATTATCTTTATTGGAAACTATTAAACTTTATTCTGATTTTCCCTCCTTCCTTATAAAAATATAGGTAGATTCGTTTTCGTAGAATTTTAGCATTTTCTGTCAAAATTTTGGAGGAAAATAAATAACATAGCTGTGTTTGAAATTTGAGAAAGGGTTATAAATAAAAACCTTCGTAAATTCGGTGACCTTTGACCTCTGACACACGAGAACGATGTACAGACAATAAAAAAACAATATTTCTTTGAAATGCCGGTAATTTTCAGTTCCATTGTTTGACTCAGCCACCCCGTCGCCCAATGAAAATTCAGCTTCGCAAAATGAATACCAGGCTATAAAATATGTTTATTACCAAACGAGCGATAAACGAATATTTTACATCTGAATTGGTTTCGGCTATCTTAATGGAAGATTTGATAAAACATAATTGTATTTCATTGATTGAATACAAAAGTTTGAGAGGGAAGGCTGTTTATTTGACTGACGACCTCTGTGGCGCGGTGGGCGAAGGTCTGCCTGCGACGCAGGAGGTTGCGGGTTCGATTCCCGCCTCGGGACAAATGTGTGTACGATCTGCAGGCATTTGTCCAGGGTGTTCTGGTCGTTTTTCTATGTATTATAAAAAAAAAAATATCTATCTATGTATTGTATTATATTATGTATATCAGTTATCTAGTACCCATAACACAAGCTCTGCTTAGCTTGGGGCTGGATAATGCTGTGTGAATTGTCCAGCATTATTTATTTATTTATTATTTATTATTTATGACAATCATTTTGTCTACAACCTTCAACCTAGGCTTCTATTCGTTTATATATACGGAATGTTTATAAAACGTTCCAATAATCATTTATTATTAATTACAATCCATTGATAAAGAAAATACAATAATAATTACAACTAATATTTACACTAAAATCTATTTTCTAAAAATCTAAGCCGTCACCAGAAGGCAAAGTGCCCAGAATGCTGGCAGCATTGCCACGTTGAATGGCAATGCTAATTCGTTGACCGAAATAAAAGCCAGCATTCCGATCACCTGTGGACTCTATTAGGAGTTTTGCTAGATCTTCGTATATTCCATAATTAACCTAGGGTACTTATTTTGATTTTACAAAGTTACTAACAGAGATTACAAATGTATTCCCACAAGCCTCGATGTGACACCTTCGTAGAGATGTTACCTAACAAAAACGAATATCCGATTATAGGGTACAAACTAGTTTCTACCCATGGGTTCGCACGCGTTGTTTAAGGTTCTGTCCCATGGAACCTGATTTATGGGATAAAAAGTAGCCTACCTTGTATTCCAAGCCTAGAACTATATTAAGTATGCAAATTTCAGCCCGATCCTTTCTGTGATTTTGGCGTGAAGAGGTAACAAATATTCACAATGTAACTTTGGTCTTTGAGCAGGTTTGGTTAAACTGTAATGTTACCCCTGTAGGTGGACCCACCGGCGCTATAGTCCGTAAGAGGTCTCAAAGATTTTCGGTTGAACCGACTAGGGTTCCGTGGCTTAGTTGGTTAGAGCACACCCGTACTGAGGGTGGGGCGCGGGTTCGAGTCCCTTCGAAATCGAAATTTTTTGGGAACTTATTTCATTTCTTAGAGATACCCAAAGTGCAAGCATTATTCCAAAAAAAAAACCTTAACAAACATTCATCCGAAAATCCAAACTTTCGCATTTATAATATTAGTGTTATAGTGTAAGTTCAGAAAAAACTAACGACGAGGCTCATTAGAAATTAACATAGCAGTTGACAATTAACTAAGCTGGCTAAGTGTAAGTCGAACAAAGGGAACGAAAAATACACGAACGACTTGATGCAGTCAGGATCGACTGCTTCAAGCTACAACAGCTCAGTGAACAGTGCAATTGCTTGAGCGGTAGGCGGCGCGGCCAGTGTATGAGGGTTATTCCCAGCGTCAATAGGCAGCGAGACGTTGCCTATTCTCAGCGTCTCACGAAAAGTCAGAGAGCTTCTTACGACTGTAGTTGTAGAAATAACTCCATGTCGGCACGTTTTTTGTTTTGAACCCAAAAAGGCCATATCCGAGTCCCACACCCATCGCCACCTGCTAAGTCACAACAAGTAAAAACAAAACAATTTACAAAACAGAGAAACATTAGACTAATAACCGCTGGGAATGCCGCACCTACTTAAGTGACAAAGCGTTGGTAATGAAACATTCAATTATACGAATGGAAAAAATACAGCTGCAAAGCAGACAGCTGCTCCAACGCCATACTAACTCAATTCAACAGCCTATAACGGTCCACTGCTGGACGCAGGCCTCCTCCTGATAATCGCCTTATCGGGTTTAACCTCATGGGGGTATCAGATACCTAATACCCATAACACAAGCTCTGCTTAGCATGGGGCTAGATAATGCTGTGTGAATTGTTCAGCATTATTTATTTATATCCAGAACTAGTCACGTCTAGAAGGAATTTTTAGAAGTGATCAGCAAACGCCATAAAAATAAAAACAGCGTGCATAGGAAGTTGCGTCGAAACTGCTACGGCGGCGGTGGCGTAATAAGAAACGTAGCACCCTCTACACGTTACATTGCTATGAAAAATAAAAGCATAGGTAGCACTTGACTGAATTGGATTTACCAAGATAGCAATTTTATGGACTGTGACAGTCGTACAAAATGTAAATTAAAGGCGCAATTTTCTTTCTAAAGGCTCGAAATTGCGATGATTCGTTCAGGGATTCGTTCAAGCTAATGACTTGGCAATTTTTTGGTGTGTTTTAATTTCATTTAAGTCCTTTTTAGTCCCATACTATGATAGTTTTGATAAAACATTAGGAAAGTAATTATTTTTGTAGAATTTTGGGCGAAAAAGCCCGTTCTTGTTATTACGAATTCAATTACTTGGTAGTATTAAATTAACTAGATTGTAGATAGCCACTTGAAACCTGTCCAGGCTGTTTGTTACTTATAAAGGTATGCGCATATAGATCCAACGCAGCTATTGCAATGTTACGTCTCATTTCTCATACAATCCTCGGGTTCTCGAAATGGGGTAGAACCTTGTCAAAGTAAGCGTCCGACCGCTTTAGTTTCAGTTCGATATGGTTTCATCCCATTCTGCATTCTCATCACGCGCAGAATAAATATTATAATATTTCTTTCTAAAAATAATTTATTTTAGGTTGGTAGTCGAGAAACATCTCTAAAATAAAATACATTTTAGTTATTCGAGAAAAAATCTCTAAAATATGTAATACAAAACTTCGAGCAGCCTAACAATTTTAGGAATTTCTATGTGCTAAATAAAGAGATACCGGCGCCATAAAAATTTCCAGAGATTTTCGAGTCAGCGCGATGTGATTTCGTGGCTTAGTTGGTTAGAGCACAGTACGTGCTAGGGCGCGGGTTCAAGTCCCGCCGAAATCGAAAATTTCTGGGAACTTATTTTATTTCTTAGAAATAAAAAGATCCCAGTACTCGGTTGGTTTTCAATCAGTGATTCATTAAACAAATTTTGCAAATCGTTTCAATAGGGAAAAGTACAATTAGTGGGAATAAAAAAAAATTACAAATAATAATTAATAATAACGACAGAAAATATCTGGATTACCGGAAGAACAAAGAGGGCAAGGACTAAAATTGAAGAATTAAAGAGACCCAATACAAGGAAATAAAGAAACTTGAAAATTTACACATAAACAATGTAGGACAACACACACATCATTATCTAGCCCCAAGCTAAACAGAGCTTGTGTTATGGGTACTAGATAACTGATATACATAATATAATTCAATACATAGAAAGATATTTTTACTATACCTACATGGAAAACGACTAGAACACCCGGAACAAATATCTGCAGATCGTACAAAATTTTGAAAAAATATAGATTGCATCTACGTGCAAACATTTATTATTTTGAAAACGAACATGGAAGTTTCTTCTCATACTAACCTCGCCCACACAAGATTTTGAATATCAAATGAGTTTCCGAACTGATTCAACTCGAACGATAGTTTTAGTTTTAACAGTACCTGCTTAAAATTCATCGGGTTTTTGAATGAAATGAGTCCAGAAAGTCTAGAAATTCAGATACCTAGAACGAAGATACGTTCTAGTTTCTTAATTTGAACACCTTTTCACTCGAGACTTGAGAGTTTGTCGGCTGCTTGAACACGTTTAAGTTTCAGTGAAGATTTTGAGTTGATGAGACAGGAAAGCTTTTAGTTTTTTAATTTCATGGGAATATATTAATTTTATATAATATTGCTTTCAAAACTCACGGTATTGAACTGCGATGTGTGTGAAATAGAATCAATGAGGTTGTGATTTAACAAGATGTCATAGAAAAAATATGCCTCCGAGTCGTAGTATTGATTATTTCTTTCTAAGTTATTTAAATCCTTCTTCTACACTTATACTATAAAGAGGAAAAAGTTGTTTGCTTGTTTGTTTGTTTGAATTGAATAGGCTCCGAAACTTCTGGACCAATTTGATTTTTTTTTTCAATCCTACATTATCCGTGCGAAGACATTATACCTGATGAACATAAGCTATAGAATATACCCATATTCTATAGCTTATGTTCATCAGAGATAGCATAAGCTATAGAATATACCCATATTCTATAGCTTATGTTCATCAGAGATAGCATAAGCTATAGAATATACCCATATTCTATAGCTTATGTTCATCAGAGATAGCATAAGCTATAGAATATACCCATATTCTATAGCTTATGTTCATCAGGGATAATGTCTTCGCTCGGGTGTGCGAAGCCGGGGCGGACCGCTAGTTCTTTTAAGTTTGACTCGTCAATTGGTGAGCTACTGCGGCGGAGTGGTTAATATATTTCTACCCTCTCAAGTTATTTAATTACTTGTCTTTTACATAAAGCTAAATAAAAGTGAACCAATTTTACCTCCACCTCGGTGAAACTCTGTTAGCTTCGGAACAAAGTTTCTCAGGTGATATGTACCTAATGGCCTCTTTTTCTTTGACTTTCAACCTAAAGGGTCGTCTCTACAAGCGTGTCATTATTAACAGTACATTAATCTGCATTCACGAAGAGCCTTTATTTTATAAAGCTATTGTACATTTTATTTATTATTTAATTACAATATCACCGGTTTCTAATTATTCTGATATTTTAGAACATTAAAATACGCGAATTCATTGAAAATGTAAATAGTCCATAATTATTCTCGAATTTGAAGGTTTGTGGTTTATGTTGTTTGTTTTTTGCTTCCTAGTATCACGCTACTCTAGCGACAATGGTATCGTTTTAGGTTTGTATGGAAAGCGCAACCTGTATTGAAAGCGATACATTTCAATGCATGTTTCAATTTCTTGAAGAAGGAGGTGAATGACCTGAACTGCCACCTTATATGGCTCTCAGTATACAATCGGACACCGACGCAAAATCTCTAACCATAAATCACAACAAAACTACAAAGCTTCACACCCCAAAACCTAAGCTTAAAATTACATTAATTACTTTTCGTAAATTTCCGTACACGCAAAGTTCGACCCCTTTCTCAATAGCGAAGCGCTAATAAACTTTCAACGGGAGATGAGAACAAATGGATCCCTTATACTTCGTATCCAATATATCTCGTAACTAGACTTGCGCCAACGTGGAAGCCAACTTTGTTGTTAGACAAATGATTAGTAAATAACGTAGCGTTGAACAGCTTAGTAATAACATAGGTCGCCTTTTAGCTATGATGGATACATAGATAACACTTTAGTGCACACGTAACTGAGAAATAAATTACAAAATAATAATTATTTAATAATCACCAATTGGCAATCTTATCGCTCAGAGCGATCTCTCCCAGACATATTTGGATAATGTCCTTCTAGCCGAATATTCGGTCACGGTCATTCGGTAGTCATGGCAGCCACATTTAACGGAGATTATAGCCCAAAAAATATTATGAGGATTTTCGTAGCAAGAAAAACTCCCAGTAGCTCAGTCCGGAGTTAGGAAGTTGGCGATGTTACACCCGCGTGCCGGTTAGTCCTGGGCTATACTATGCTGATAGCTAGGTAGAGAGAAGAGGTTATTTATTTATACTCAAACAAACGTATCTAATCAAACGTGTATCCTAAGTTTTTTTAATATGAAACTAAAAATATCATAGAAGGGTTTTTGTGAAGATTTGCTGATCTCATAAGTCCATTGCCGAACGTGTCTTCTCCCAAACAATGCGGTTTTTGCTATCATAAAATACCCAGGTGTTAAAATACCCACTGCCGTTCCTCTGGTAGATTCCTTTAAGCGCCTCGTACGACATCCACCAGCTAAATTAGTTCGAAAGACGCCAAGACTGCTATGGCTAATTTAATAATCTGTAGAAAATTTTATTTTAGACTTCAATAACAGAAGCAGGTTAGAGCTTTTTGCACTTTCATGAGTTATGTAAATTAACGACAGGACAACATGTTTCCTGGCAAATGTGGGATAGCATTTGTCTAAGGACTTTATGTTGTTTAATCTGTTAAATGGATCTTAGAATCACTTTGTTACATAATGGTAAGCTGATCGAACTATGTACGAACGTTAAACGTTAACGAGTAAAGTTCAACCATGTACAGTGCGCGTCAGAATTAAGTATCCCCCTATCTCAATGTATGTGGGTTCAAATCCTGTCAGCGATCGTTGGAGATTGGGTGATCAAAATTACATGTTTTTTTATAATTTTCCATTTTCTTTTCATATTTTTGACGTTTCCAACAAAAATTTTATGTTCTGTATCATTAAAATGTAATTTTTGTATAAATTGTTTCATTTTAATTTCATTTAATTTGGTAACCTTACTTAAAATTCGATGGTTTCTCTAAGTATCAACTTAGCCTTGCGGTAGTAACCGGCAATTTAATGCAAGACAAGATAAGAGTGACATGGTTCAAATCTCGTGAGCGGTGTTTCGTTTTTTTTTTTCAATTGTTATAAATTTTTTTTGTATGTAAGATTTTTAATTGATATTATTCTTTATAGGCTTAATTGCAAGTTAATGAAAAAAAAACAAAAATTACAAAAAAGAATATTCTATAATTATGTCTACAATATTATACCATAACTACTACGTATAAATCTATGATATTATAACGAAATAATTGTTTTGATAAACCATAATAACAAATAATATCTGTAAACAGTGAAAGGTTTTTTATAATAGATTGTGATAATTTAATCAAAAATAATTTGTTTACAACGAAAGAACATTGGTAACAATATTTCGATCTCTCGCTAAATATGCACAAAGCAAACCACACGGAATAAGACGAGTGACAATTACTTTGTTCGCTACAAACGACAAAGTCAAACCCTACCCGCATCCATATAAAAAATGTAAGACTTGGCATTAAAATAGGGACTAATTAGACCGATAGACAAAATTTGACGCATTTTTCCAACAGCTAAATAGCTCAGTTGATCTAATGCCGAGAATTCGAGTCTCCATATTAAAGGTGGGTGGTTCGATCCTTAGCGGCTTGATAAGTTTTTGCATTGAAAATTAGTCACAAGCGAATAGAAGTTAGAAAATATTTTGTAGACAAGGGGGATACTTAATTCTGACGCGCACTGTACATTGCGGTGCAAGTTTTTACAACAAGGTAACCTAATTTTCATCTACATTTTCATCTATAAACGGATGGAATTTTTGTTTGGTATTACACGACTATGAAGTTCCCTACTCGTTGAAAGGCGACTCAATGACTGAACAAAAGAAGTATTTAAAAGAAAAGACAGTTACTTTTGAATAACTTTTCTACATATTGACAGGTGAGATGCGAATCTGAAAGTCTTCATTCTGATTCGCATCTTTGTCTGTCAAAAGTAACTATGTATTTACTTTTGACTAAGTGTGGCGAAATAAACCAGAAACCAAGAGAAACATTGGTTTATGGTTTACTAGCAGCGCCTCGCGGTTTCACCCGCGTAGTTCCCGTTCCCGTGGTAATTCCGAGATAAAAAGTAGCCTATGTTCTATTCCATACTATAATCTATCTCTGTGCAAAATTTTATCCAGATCCGGTGAGCCGTTCTGGCGTGATTGAGTAACAAACATCCATCCATCTATCCATCCATCCATCCAAACTTTCACATTTATAATATTAGTGAGATATAATATTATTGAGATAGTGAGATTTCGCCACAATTTATTTCACTGAAAGAATTCCACTAGACTAACATAATCAATATCAATAACAAAGTATGACAGTTGACACATTTAGTATTGACAACACTATGAAGATCGTATACGGTGCGGAGGTCGCATATCACCTCACTAAGTTTCCTACTTGTTGACAGGTGAGCGAATGAAGACTGAACGATATAATGAAGTATTTCATAGAGACAATTACTTTTGACAGATATACGCTGTCGACTCGAAAAATATTTAACTTAGAGCGCTTTCACATTACCGCGCGGTACCGTAGGTGCAGTGCCGCAAGAGTATCACAATGACGTTGTCCGTTGTACGAGATGCGGAACAGATGCGAAACTGTCGCGGACCTCGAGTTGCGGCTCCGCAAATTCGATTCCACGCGGTAAGGTGAGATGGGTTGGCGGTGAGAAGTTCAGATTTTTTTGTTTGAATGTATGAAGATTATTTTAGATGATTTTCTCAAGAAACAGTATTGAAAATATGAAATAATACCTAGTTATAAAGTTATGTTATACCCCACTACTCACACAGAATATTATACTCAGGTATAACTAAGAAAGACTCAATCTGTATCGGCATTAGTCGGCACTGTAGTCTGTAAGAGGTCCCAAAGATTTTAGATGGAACCGACTAAGGTTCCGTGGCTTAGTTGGTTAGAGCACACCCGTACTGAGGGTGGGGCGCGGGTTTGAGTCCCGCCGAAATCGGAAATTGTTGGGAACTTTCATTAACAAAATCGTTTGTCATAAACAATCGAATCGATAAAACATGACATGACCATTTGATAATCTATCGAACTACCAAACAGCAAATAAAACAGTGGAATAACTATAATAGTCTATAATAGATGAAAAGGTCCTAGCTTGGTTGTGGGGTGCTGATTGCTTGTATTATAAATAAAAGTAATATTTGCGTGCGCAGTGGTTCACGGTTTTTATTGAAAGAGAAAGAAAGATTGATGAACGGAATGAACACAAGAATGAATGCTTGAATGAATGGTATTACAGATAAAAAATAAAATTAATGTTTCAACATATTCCCCTAACAGAAAGAAAATGGCTGACAAAGCATGACATGTTTAGCATTAAACAGTTAGAATAAATCTTTATCAACGAAACAGTTTTTATCTTAACCTAGAAAGTACAAATTCCTTATCATTTACTTATATAATATTAACGATAGCTTTTTGAGAGGACTGTATATTTTTAAATCGATACTACAATAAGAAATGACAGAGGAACAGTGTCCATTTGTTTTAACATTCATCAAAGCTAATAAATTTAGAACAATGTGTGATACATTGTAATGTTATTAATTATGTACCTTTGTTGTTCATTGTTGATTTCGTGAGAATAGATATTATATATCATTCTTATCACTTGAAAAGGTGCTTTTCAGTCTGTAAATATAATAATACTTAGATTTCTTGTTTTTCTACTACCTATTCTTAGAATTATCTCATCTAATGTGATTTTATGAATTGGTTCATGCCAATGTTTATTTTCAATCTGTTGATATATTCTATTTCTTGCACATTATAATAAGATTACTTACTTTATAATGAAAGTTTCCGTGTTGGTTTTATCATTAAATACTATTCCAGAGCTGGTAATTGAGCATTTAGACCATTAAATCCAAATTTCTATCTTAAAAATATCTTGAGCTTGTTGAACAGTTCTGATTTTTCTGATGCGAAATTCACTATTTATTATTAAATTTTCTTACGATTTCAACATGAAATTGTCGTAATTACATTTTGACAGATTGTCATATTTTTGTAAACAAGGTGTCAAAATGTCTTGGTTCATAGAGGAATGTGGTCAGGTTGTATACATTTCGCACGGAAACCTTTTATCAATAAGGTCTCGTTGATGTTTCTCTATGTTTTTTTTAGTAAAACCTTAGTAAAAAACATTAGTCAGTGAGTATTCGAACTATTGTTTTGGAACTTCGGAATTTGAACGCTCGAGCATATATAAGGTGCTCGAGTCGCCCTACAATTCAGTTGACTCCCGGACTTCAACCAGGAAAGTCATTAAGTGCTTAACTAATCTTCATCAGCTACCATGCTCTAAACTCTTAAAGAAAGTCTTGAAGAAAGTCTTAAAGCAAACCTGGACACCCTAAAAGATTCTCTGAACCTTTGGTGACGAGGACGGGGCCTACCACCCGTCTCCTGGGCCCACCGGAAGACCTTGGTTCCACTTCCGCTGAAGAGGACGGAGCCTAGACCCTGACTCCTGGGTCCACCTGAAAGCCCAGATCTTCTCCGGAGAGCCTGCTGTGGGAACTCGTAAACCTACTCACACCCGATTTCTTTGCAGTTAAATTCAATAACCCACGGCCTTCCAGCTGCAGCAGATCCGGCTCCAAGCAGTTCCGGCCTCAGTCAATAACAGCTCCATTCAGTACTTCATCATCGCTGACCAACTTCTAATTCCGGATCCCTCAATTCTAAAAATAAGGTTAGGCTAAGACTCATCTCATTTGTAAATCCATCTTTTAAAATAAATCCTGTAACAATCTTAAAGCCTTTTCTTTTCTGAAACTAATAGGATCTTTATTAGGCTGTACGTAGGAGCTCTTTAGTCTCCTGCGTTACGAACTATAGTACGTAAGAGACCTTCAGTCTCTTACGTTACTTTAATAACTTGTGCGTAGAGAGACATTCTCTTACGTTACAGTTTGGCGCCCAGATAAACTAGAACCCCTCCCCTTAAATTCTCTAATTTTTTTTCTCTAAATTCTAATAAAACTAGCTCACTCTCCTAGAAACTTTTAACCCCTTTGGACACTATTTGAATAACTTTTAACCTCGATCTCCTCTTTATCCTTTAATATTTAAATTTTTTTTTGACCCCTACTTAGTTTCATTAGTATTCATAGTGCATTTAATAATTTGGTAGTTTATTTTACTAACCTCTTACTTTACAGCTTTATGCTCATATTTATTTACTTTACTTAAAACTTTAAACTTATCTTTAACTTAACTAGAAACTTACATTTTTAACTTTAAAAAAAAAAAAGATTTTAACTTAACTTTATTATAGCTATCTACTTAGCTTAGAATCTTAACTTAAATAACTCGAGAACATAGGACTTTAAACAGCTTCCAATATGTCTAAAGATATAAAATATAGTTTACTTAACAAACCTGAACTAGAATATGAAATAATTATTCGGTCAGGTAGACCTACAGATAGCGTTGCAGCTTTAAAGGAGCAAATGGCACTACTAAGCCATATTACACCAGAACACATTATAACTTCACCAATCCCTCCTAAGGATGACTTATCACAAACAGATAGTACACTTAACTACCTAGAAACTAAAATTACTGCTATCGAATCAACAGGCAATATTACCACCCTTAAAAAGATAGAAGCTTTTATGAATCATTTACATTACCGACTGGAACGAATTCATGCAACACCACTTGTAGCAGAAATATGCTCCACCATTAGGTCTCGATTCTATATCCTTAATAAGAGATTCGAAAAGCTTAGGGATAATCTTAAATCCTCAGGCACAGACGAAGTCCTGGTTGAAATTCATGATTCCCCTGTAAAGTTTTTATCTCCTAGACCTACAGACCAACTGTTGTCCCATAGATCTCTATCTCCTAGACGCTCACAAGATCATATGTCTCTTCCCGCTCCTCAAACACAAGATCTCCCCATTGGGAATGATGCTCTTAGAGAACTTAAAAAAATTTCCTATGACGGAAAAACATGTCCCAGGACTTTCCTTCAAAAAATTTATGAATTAAGAATTTCGAGAAGCATTTCCGATATTTCACTTTATAAACATGCTTTCGAAATTTTTACAGGAGATGCACTCCATTGGTTTCGGTTCCTACATAACCGTAATCCAACTCTTACATGGGCAGACATTCATAAATCTCTTATAAGGGACTTTAGCATACATGACTATGACTATAAACTTCTACAGGCAATCAAAGATAGGACACAAGGTGAAACAGAATCGATAATAGTATACGTAGCGATCATGTTTGGAATGTTTAATAGACTTTCAAAAAAATTAAATGAAGGAGAACAACTAGAAATTCTGCTCCATAATGTTAGGCCATGTTATTCAGTTTTCATTGCCTTAAGAGATGTCAACTCTATTGACTCGCTGATAACAGCTTGCCAAGCTCACGAGCGAGTAACGGAAAAGAGCAAGGATTTTAGAGAGCCAAAGTCAACCGAGCCTTGTTCTGCGGAATTTTCATATAAACCTTCTAGTTCAAAAAATTTCCAGACATCTAAATATACTAATGCAATCGCTAATGATTCAAATCACAATTCTAATAATAGCTATTGCTATCGCTGTCGCATACAAGGACATACCTTAACCAACTGTAAAAAACCTAGATACTTAATATGTTTTAAATGTGGTCTTAAAGGTGTTAAAATCTCTAATTGTCCTAATTGCTCATCTACTCTAGAAACTCAACCTTCAAAAAACTGAAAACTGACTTAAATAACTTCGACTTAGCTGATTGGACCCAATGGTTACAAACTATTCGAAATTTTATGATTTCTTATAAATCAACTTCTGTATATTATGATAACGAAATAGACCACAATCGACCTTTTATAAATGTAACTATCAACAACGTATCTTTCTCAGGATTATTAGATAGTGGTAGTTGTATCACTATTTTAGGAAACAACTCTCATAAAATCTTTGAAGAGCTGGGTCTCAAGTTATTTAAGTCTACTAACTTTGTCATGGTTGCAAATAAACAAAAAACAATGTCTTTTGGTTACTTCAACTTACCTATAACTTTTAATAATCAGACACATATTCTCAAAGCTTATGTTTTTCCTGATATTTACCCTTCTCTAATACTTGGATGGGATTTTTGGAAATGTTTCGAATTAACCCCTAAAATATTTAATTCTGAACTTAACCATGCATCTAAATGCCCTACTGTTTGTACTATAGATAATAAAGTTTTCTCTTACGACCACCTTGCGGATACTCAAAAGGATATCGCTCTAGATATAATTCAACGTTTTAAAGATATTTCTTTTGAAAATAAAGGTATCCTAGGCCGTACCAACCTAGTATGTCATCGCATAGATACCGGTAACAGTTTACCTATTAAACAGCACTGTTACCGCCTTTCACCAATAAAACAAAAGGCCCTTATCGACGAAGTGGACAAAATGTTGGATCTCAAAGTAATTGAAAAGTGCGAGAGCCCTTGGTTGTCCCCAGTTCTAATAACTCCCAAAAAGAACGGAGAGTGGCGTTTCTGTGTCGATAGTAGGAAACTTAATGCAATAACTCGCAAAGATGCTTATAGCCTTCCTTTTATTTCTGAAATACTTGACAATCTTAAAAATGCTAAATACCTATCTAGCATAGACATCGCTAAAGCCTTTTGGGAGATCCCTTTAAATATGGAAGATAGGGACAAAACAGCATTCTATGTCCCCGGTAGAGGAATGTATAGGTTTACTGTTATGCCTTTCGGGCTTACTAATGCTCCCGCGACTCAACAACGACTCATGGACACCTTATTTACCCCTGATTTTGACAATAAAGTATTTTGTTACTTGGACGACATAGTTATTATAAGTGAAACTTTTGAAGAACACATCTCACTACTACTTAAAGTTCTTCAAAAACTTTCTTTTGCTTCTCTCACTATAAACTTTGAAAAGAGTCTATTTTTCCGTGAAGAAATTAAATATCTTGGTTATATTGTAGATAAACAAGGTCTTCGGGCTGACCCCAGTAAAATACAGGCTATTTTACAATATCCTATTCCTACTTCTAAAAAAGAGGTCAGGAAATTCTTGGGTACCTGTAGTTGGTTTCGTCGTTTTATACCTAACTTTAGCTCTATAGCTTCACCCCTTAGTAAACTGACGTCTGCAGGGAAAAACTCTCCTAAGTTTGCTTGGAATGATGATGCTGATGTAGCTTTTATTAAGCTAAAAGAATATTTAATCTCAACTCCAATTCTAGCTTGCCCTGACTTCAATCTCCCTTTTTCCGTTCATTGTGACGCTTCTAACTTTGGTATTGGTGCCATGCTTACTCAAAATCAAAACGACAAAGAAGTAGTCATAGCTTATATGAGTAAATCTCTCAATAAACATGAGCAAAACTATTCTACTACTGAACGCGAAACACTGGCTGTTATAGCCGCACTTGAACACTGGCGTTGTTATATTGACAATGGTAAAGAATTTACTGTTTATACTGACCATGCAGCCTTACGATGGTTTCAAAATCTTTCGAATCCTTCTGGAAGACTAGCTCGTTGGACCTTACGGTTATCTTGTTTTAATTTTGTTCTTAAACACAAAAAAGGCAAAGATAATGTAGTGCCAGATTTACTTTCTCGGCTTAAAACTCCAGAAATAGCTGTTTTAGGTTTTACTGAGCCCATAAACAGAACTGATGAATCTCAATTACATCGATTCAATAAACTTTTTACCAATTGTCGAGATAATCCAGATGCCTATCCTAACTACAAAATTCTTAACACTAAACTTTATAAATACTCTTCAACATCTGATAACTTTAACCTAGATTTTGTATGGAAGGAAGTTCCACCTCCATTTCAAAGATTAGATCTTATTAAATCTTGCCATGGCGATATAGATAATCCCCATATTGGAATTTTTAAGACATATAAGAAGTTGTCACTGACTTATTACTGGTCCGGCATGTTTACGGACATAGCAAAATTTTGCTCTACTTGTGAAATTTGCCTCTCTTATAAACACTCTAATCACTCACCTTACGGTCTTATGGGTAAACCTAAAATCTGTTCAAGACCTTTTCAAACTATATCATTGGACTTGATGGGTCCCTTACCAATGACTAGACAACGTAATCAATATATCCTTGTAGTTACCTGTTGTTTTTCTAAATATTGTTTAATTTTCCCTATTAAACGCGCTACTGCTACTAATATTATTATTCTCTTAGAAAACTCCGTGTTTCTTGTGCACGGTGTTCCTCAAACCATTATAATGGATAATGGGTCTCAATTTCAATCAAACGAATTCCAAAGACTACTTAACAAATATAAAGTCCCGTTTGTCTCTTATTCTCCTAGATATTGCCCACAAGTGAATCCTACTGAAAGATATAATCGGACTATAATTACCGCTTTAGCACAACTAGTCGGCGAGGATCACAGGTCATGGGACTTATATTTACATAAAATACAACTAGCCTTAAACAGTTCTACGAACTCTACGACAGGATTCTCCCCTTCCTTTCTCGTCTTTGGCCGGGAAGTAATTCCTGACGGTTCTCTTTATACTACATGCACAAATATTGATGACATCACCTTTCTTCCGCGAGATGTATATGCGACTAATATCGGGTTATTGTCAAAATGTAATGTTATTAATTATGTACCTTTGTTGTTCATTGTTGATTTCGTGAGAATAGATATTATATATCATTCTTATCACTTGAAAAGGTGCTTTTCAGTCTGTAAATATAATAATACTTAGATTTCTTGTTTTTCTACTACCTATTCTTAGAATTATCTCATCTAATGTGATTTTATGAATTGGTTCATGCCAATGTTTATTTTCAATCTGTTGATATATTCTATTTCTTGCACATTATAATAAGATTACTTACTTTATAATGAAAGTTTCCGTGTTGGTTTTATCATTAAATACTATTCCAGAGCTGGTAATTGAGCATTTAGACCATTAAATCCAAATTTCTATCTTAAAAATATCTTGAGCTTGTTGAACAGTTCTGATTTTTCTGATGCGAAATTCACTATTTATTATTAAATTTTCTTACGATTTCAACATGAAATTGTCGTAATTACATTTTGACAGATTGTCATATTTTTGTAAACAAGGTGTCAAAATGTCTTGGTTCATAGAGGAATGTGGTCAGGTTGTATACATTTCGCACGGAAACCTTTTATCAATAAGGTCTCGTTGATGTTTCTCTATGTTTTTTTTAGTAAAACCTTAGTAAAAAACATTAGTCAGTGAGTATTCGAACTATTGTTTTGGAACTTCGGAATTTGAACGCTCGAGCATATATAAGGTGCTCGAGTCGCCCTACAATTCAGTTGACTCCCGGACTTCAACCAGGAAAGTCATTAAGTGCTTAACTAATCTTCATCAGCTACCATGCTCTAAACTCTTAAAGAAAGTCTTGAAGAAAGTCTTAAAGCAAACCTGGACACCCTAAAAGATTCTCTGAACCTTTGGTGACGAGGACGGGGCCTACCACCCGTCTCCTGGGCCCACCGGAAGACCTTGGTTCCACTTCCGCTGAAGAGGACGGAGCCTAGACCCTGACTCCTGGGTCCACCTGAAAGCCCAGATCTTCTCCGGAGAGCCTGCTGTGGGAACTCGTAAACCTACTCACACCCGATTTCTTTGCAGTTAAATTCAATAACCCACGGCCTTCCAGCTGCAGCAGATCCGGCTCCAAGCAGTTCCGGCCTCAGTCAATAACAGCTCCATTCAGTACTTCATCATCGCTGACCAACTTCTAATTCCGGATCCCTCAATTCTAAAAATAAGGTTAGGCTAAGACTCATCTCATTTGTAAATCCATCTTTTAAAATAAATCCTGTAACAATCTTAAAGCCTTTTCTTTTCTGAAACTAATAGGATCTTTATTAGGCTGTACGTAGGAGCTCTTTAGTCTCCTGCGTTACGAACTATAGTACGTAAGAGACCTTCAGTCTCTTACGTTACTTTAATAACTTGTGCGTAGAGAGACATTCTCTTACGTTACAACATTAAAGCTTTTTAGAACTTAAGATTCAACAATTATGCCTTTTGAGCATTTAACAACATACATATACTATAATTCTGTGAGGCATATACTTACAATAATGACTTGTACATAAACAAAGCATACATGATCCTAACATAATACACCGCTACATATTTACATACAAGGTTATGAATATTATACGATTATCCCAGCTTACGATACCTACAATATTATAATAATTATGCACTACACTTATATTATAACCTAATCTATAGGCAAAATGCATATTTTGGTAATAGAAGTTTTATGGAGATTTCCATTAGCTTTCTTAACTTGTAAGGCTCTTACAAGGCCGTCTGAGCCTTCATATACCTGGGTTACTCTAGCCATAGGCCAAGTCATTGGCGGAGTATCTAGCTCACGCAGAATAACCAAGTCACCTACTTTAACATTTGGTACACTATCCTTCCATTTAGGGCGATTTTGTAAAACATTTAAATATTGTTTAGACCAATATCTCCAGAAATGTTGCTTGAGTGCAGTACATTTTTGCCAAAATTTAAGTCTATTGTCTGGTAAATTGGTGACATCTTGTTCTGGCAGGCAATTCAAAGGAGCACCAGTGAGAAAATGCCCTGGCGTAAGGTATGAAAGGTCCTCAATGTCAGATGACATAGGGGTCATTGGCCTCGAGTTCAAGATGCCTTCAATTTGCACGAGTACAGTATACAGTTGTTCATATGTCAACACATGAGAGCCTAGTACTCTTTTCAAATGATGTTTTACACTTTTAACTGCGGATTCCCAAAGTCCGGCAAATACAGGTGAATAGCTGGGAATGAAATGGAACTTTATGCCCAACCTAGCAGCCTCACTTTGAACCTGTGTTTGATGACATTTTGAAGTGTTTAATTTATATAGTTCAGTCAGCTGAGTGCTGGCTGCCTTAAAAGTACCTGCGTTATCACAATATACATCAGTTGGCACATTGCGCCTTGAAATAAACCGTTTGAAGCTTGATAGAAAGGTATCTGTCTCTAGGTTGGAGACCAACTCAATATGAATTGCCTTTGTTACAAAGCATACATAAACACAGATGTAGCCTTTAGTTGTGATTGAGCTTCTCACTCTTGATTGCTTAACTAGTACTGGACCAGCAAAGTCAATACCTACTTTCATGAAACATCTGTTTTTATTTACACGGTCACAGGGTAAGGACCCCATTAATTGCTTAGCAGTTATACCTTTGTGCCTAAAACATATTGCACATTTATATACAAATTTCTTGACCAATCTAAGACCATTTACTATCCAATAGCGTTGTTGGAGGCTGCTGAGGACAAGTTTTTGACCTGCATGAAATAGCTTCAAGTGCTCATTTTGAACAATAAGCTGAGTAACTATTGATTCCTTTGGTAAGATTATCTGGTGCCTTTGACTGTATGGTAGGGAAGAATGCTGTAACCTACCGCCTACTCTGAGGATGCCCCCAGCATCAATGAATGGGTTCAAAGATTTTAAGTAGGAAGATACCTGCTTACCTGCCCTCAACAAAGTTAGATCTTGTGTAAAATATTTTGTTTGCTCATTTTTGATGAACAAGTGCAATGCATGGCTTGCCTCTGTATATGTCACAAAGTTTTCCCTTACCTTAGTGGAACCTGGCTTTGCATTCTTGCAAAATCTAATTACATAAGAAAGAACATTTACTGCCTTATTTATGTTGGACTATTTCTCTATAAGAGAGCTTAAAAATGTCTGTGGTTTGTCTTGAGATGCTGCGCAAACAGACTCATTTTCTTTGTAACCTTTGACCTCCGGTAAGTCCTGAGGTTTGTCATAGCTGTAGCTAGTAATTATGTAATCTATGTTACATAAAAAGGATGGCCCAGTCCACCACAGTTGGTTACCCTGCAGTTCAGTAGGTAAAACGCCTCTACTCAAACAATCTGCAGGATTCTGATCAGTTTTTATATAAGACCATTGGAATGATTTTGTGCATTCATTTATTATTTTGACTCTGTTAGCTACATATGCATTTAGCAACGCAGGATCAGTCTTTTGCCAAGCCAATACTACTTGAGAATCGCTAAATAAGTTCACGTCTTGGATTGTGACCTTTTTGCCTAATATATCGAATACCCTTGAGCTTAGCTTAGCTAAAAGCAGTGCGGCATTTAATTCTAGGCGTGGCACTGAAAGTTTCTTGGCCTTAGGGGCAATTCTTGATTTTGAACAGAGTAAAGATACTGATACCTTATCCTCATTGTCAATGACACGCAAATAAATCGCACAGCCGTAAGCTGTGATTGACGAGTCTGCAAATCCCACCAATTGAATCAATCTATTATTTACAGGGCAAACATTTCTACAAGATGTTATAGGCTCCATCAGTTGGAGGTCATTGTAAAATTGTACCCATTCCTTTTGTAAAACGGGAGGTGGATTTGAATCCCACCCTACATTATGCTGCCATAGCTTTTGCATTATTATCTTGGCTTGAACAAAGACTGGCCCAGCAATGCCCAAAGGGTCATAGAATTGACTTACATAACTCAAAATTTGTCTTTTGGTTTTAGGAATTTCATTACATGGAGGGCATGATATAATAAATGAATCACTATGAATATCAAACTTCAAACCTAAGGTTTTTATATCCTTGATTAGCTCTATGTCCCCAAAACTCTGCTGTTGTTCAGGAATGTCATCTAAAATCAACTTGTGATTAGCTGCCCATTTGTGCAAATCAAAACTACCTTTTTTTAGTAAGTCGGTTAATTGTGTTTTGGTTTCTATAATATTAGACAAGCTATCATCAGTGTGTAGAATATCATCCATATAAGTGGAGTTCAGCAGAACTGGGGCGGCAAGTGGGTACTGATCCCCATACCTATGAACTAATTCTAGTAAGCACCTGGTTGCTAGCCAGGATGAGCTTTTTAAACCATAGCTAATGGTTGAGAGTTGGATGCATTTGATTTGCTCATCTGGGCTGCTCCGCCACAGCAGATTCATTAAATATCTCTGACTTGGGTCTATAAGAATATTGCGGAACATACGCCTGATATCGCACACAAAGAAATACTTGTGAAGCCTAAATAACAATAGGATGTCGAACAATTCTTGCTGGACTATAGGTCCATTTAACATCAAATCATTTAATGAGATTTTGTTACTTGTCTTCATTGAACCATCGAACACAGTTCGAAGTTTTGTTGTGACTGCATCCTGCTTTATGACTGCATGATGAGCAAAGAAATAGATTGGATCTTTTGAAAGATCATAGAGAGTAATGTCTACATATGAAGCATGACCTAAATCAAGATATTCCTGAATAAAGTTTTTGTACTCCCTATTTAGTTCTTTGTCCTTAAGCAGCCTTTTTTCTAGATTTAAAAATCTTTTTAGTGCCACGCCTAATGAGTCTCCTAAAATATTGTTCATATCACTAAGTGGAATTTTCAAAGGCATTGATACCTCAAATCTATTGTTCTCTAATTTGACAGTTTCTGTAAAATATTTTTCACAGTATTGTTGCTCAGATGTATGTTCAGCATATGTCTGTGGGACCTTTTCAGTTTCCCAAAATTTGACCATTGTGTTACTTATGTAAGATTCACATTCCTGGCAGAAGAGGCTAACAGCAGAGTTGGGACTAGAGTTTGAGGTGCTACCAGCTATTATGTAACCAAACAGGGTATTGACAAGTCTGGGTTGCGCAGCATCTTCTTTGCCTAGTATCTTCTCTGACAGCTCATCCCGCGGTAACAGCGCCTGGAAAAATACATCAGCACCGAGTAAGATATCTATGTCACTTGTGATGTGAAAGGAGTCATCGGCTAACCTTATACCTTTGGGTATTTTAATTTTTGATAAGTCTATAGGACTTTGGGGTAATCTTGATGTAATTTGATCCACTACCAGTAAATTGACCCTTGCCTTATATGGGTAAACACATGAGAAGACATCCAAATGAATGGCATGTTGAATAGACCTCTCTGTATTGGCTATGCCAACTACATTGGTGTTGTTGGACAATAGCGGTCTACCTAACTCTCTTGCAACGCCAGAGGTTATAAAGGAGGATTGGCTAGCGGAGTCTAATAATGCTTTGACGATGATCTCTTTGCCATTTTGTGAGATGAGCTTGACCTTTGCTGTGGGCAAAATAACTTGAGTTGATCGGCCCTGGCTATGTGCACTAGAATTAGTCACCGAGGACACATTGGGTACCTCGCTCTCTAATGCACTAGAGTTATTTACTGAGGCAACATTGGGCTCCTTACTCTCCATGTGCAGCAAAGTATTGTGGCCCTCCTTACATTTTTGACATTTAAAATGGAATTTGCATTTGTTTGCATGACTATTGAGACATATTTTGCATAGTTTTTTACCTTTAACAAATACCATCCTTTCTTCAACAGTCGCTAGCATAAAGCTAGGACAGGAGAAAATCTTGTGGTTCGCCTTACCACAGAAGTTACATTGCTTAGAATCAGCTGTTGAAGCGGCAGCAACCACCCTCGTCGACTCCTTGATGCTTCTTCCACCTTCATTATTCTCTAAGGCCAAAGCACGCCCCTCTAAAAATTGCAAAAGCTGAATTAAAGTGGGTTGCAAGCATGGTTGCCCTGTTGTTTGATTTAGCGCCAGGTGATAAGCATATGAGGTGGTAGGGTCAAGTTTCCTAACAAGGAGACATATAAGTATACTATCCCACGAGTCAATGGCCTCTCCCAAGTTTTTTAATGCAGCAATATGCTGTTTAGTGTTGGAGATCAATGATCTCAGGGCAGCGGCTGTGTTTTTGGCGCAGGATGGCATATCTAATATGGCACAAAGATGTTCGTTTACAATTTTAAACTTATTGTTATATCGTTCTGCAAGTATCTGTAAGGCTTCCACATAACTGGTACCTAGAATAGGTAGATTCTTCACCAGGTCATAGGGCTCTCCTTTTAAAAACCCCCTGAGGTACATAAATTTTTGGATGTCACATAGGTTATGGTCGTTGTGAATGTAAGCATTGAACAACTCAATAAATGGATGATATTCAGAGTATTTTCCCTCAAAAGGCTGTATGCTTACGTGCGGTAATTTAATTTTAGCGACAGAAGTAGTAGCAGGCGTGCTTTGTGCCGTTGCCGGTTTCATTGACTCTTCGAGCTCCTCGATGCGGGTGCGCAAGGCAGCCATACACTCAAAGCAGCATGCTTCCGTAGACGTAGGGTCTTCGGCGTGCTCACCTAATTCAAGATTATATTGTTCGTACTTACCAAAAGAATCAATAACTCGTTCTTCCAACGTTTTGAGCATAGCTATGGAATCTTGCGCAATCGTGCCCGCGTTTATTTTTGTATAAATACGGGTCAGCGAGCCCTTCATGAACCCACGACGTGCAACAAGGGCTGCCATGCCTTCGGCAGCCTCCAACTCATCCGTTTTGGACATGGCGAATATTGATGTGATGACGCAACGCTATTGTGAAATTACAATGATTAGATATAACCCTACAGTACAATACAGCTAAATTACACGCAAACACTTAGAATCCGTAAAATACCTGTTGATTTTGACAAAATAACCACTTCTGTTCTCAAAATGTTTCGTAAAATTTTCTTCTTACATTGCAAACAAAATGGCGATATCGATCGTCCAAGCGAAAAAATGATTTTCCCAAACGCAACGCACACCACTGGATAAACACAGATGTCGCCGCGTACGCTCGTTGTTGCTCCCGAGTCGGTAACCGACCGTGCTCGTAAACAGTGAAGTTAGCCTCTGCCGCCTCTGCCGGAGTTGACGTCACGGGGTCCCGCTGCTTGGATTGGTCGAAGTTAGGTGTTGGCTGGCGTCTGTCACTTTGCGACAAACCTACAGCGAACTTCGCTCCACTCACCACCGACCCGATGATGCGCGAGCGCGATCCGTCTATGGCCTCCGATCGTCTCCGAAAGCCTCCGATGTCCGTCCGAGTATGAAAAAGATGGCTGCTCCCTCCCGGCGTTTGCACGGCAAGCTCAATGGCTTTGCGCTGAACTTCTTGCACTGGCCCGATGCAAACCTCCACTTGTACCAGGTTCCTCTGCCGGCGAAGGACCATGAAAAGGTCCTAGCTTGGTTGTGGGGTGCTGATTGCTTGTATTATAAATAAAAGTAATATTTGCGTGCGCAGTGGTTCACGGTTTATAATGAAAGAGAAAGAAAGATTGATGAACGGAATGAACACAAGAATGAATGCTTGAATGAATGGTATTACAGATAAAAAATAAAATTAATGTTTCAACAATAGACAATACCTAAAATCTTCTTTGATTCCCTGCTATTCCTTGTTTTGGTTGGTGATTCCATCAAAGATTTATCGACATATTTTATTCCACTATCACTTTAAACCGTAACTGAAAAGGTGGAATACGAATCCATTAGAAACGTAAAGACGTGTGACAATTCACTGAATCACAATAGAGGTTCTGAATATACCGGAATGGTATATTAGATACCCCAATATTGGAATAATCAAGGCGAGCGCCAGAACTAACTTTGTTATCTAGTTTCATCAAATATTGTTTTAAAGTTTTCCGACAGTAGTTGGGAAGTACGGTCATAATTTCCGGTTAACCCAGCTACTTTGTTTTCATAAATGTTTTGGTAAACCACAGTAGGTTATATATTACAATATTTTGTTATCTGCAAATTTTGTTAAAGCGCTGCAGACAAAGAACTATAAAATTGACTATGTCATGTAATTTTTTTTAATATATTTCTTTCAAGTGAATTTTATATGTAAAGTGTCTATTATACATAGGTAATCTTTCTAGATGTAGGTGCTTTGTTCAACCTGCATTTTAGTGACGGTGGTATGATAATATATGAACAGGAAGGTCGGTAACTAAGTAGCTTCCTTTTTTTTGGACAGGGCATTAACACGTCTGCGAAAAAATGTGTTACGTTTTGTTTAATAAGGAACATAGCTTATCTCTAGTCTAGTTACAGACACTTGTGTGGAAAATACAAAAAAAATCGCTATCGTTTTTGGTATTACGGAACATAATAATTTACGAATTGAAGTTGCGAGCAGCTGTCGCCGGATCCGTAAGCCCCAGGACACGATTTTTTTTGTGTAATTTTTTTAACGCAATTGCTATTCCTGACTTATTATTTATTCGTAGCGGTGAAGCGTTTAATTTAGTGTAATTTGGTCCCCTATA
This sequence comes from Eupithecia exiguata, assembly GCA_947086465.1. Classification (NCBI taxonomy): domain Eukaryota; kingdom Metazoa; phylum Arthropoda; class Insecta; order Lepidoptera; family Geometridae; genus Eupithecia; species Eupithecia exiguata. The sequence goes on from OX352246.1 coordinate 7,530,772, forward strand.
TGGCTCGCTAGACCGAACGTGCCAACTCTGATGACAGTAACTTGGTCTTGCCCATAACGTAACTTGCTCTTGACGCTACCCTACACGTATGAACGTGCAGTAGGGTATTTAATACCCAGTTCAGGTTAAAGTACTATAGTGTGGTGTGTAGGTACTCTACTTTATAATGACGTTGGTAATAATTATTTAAAGCTTGTAGGAAGCCATTTTTGTTAAATGTATCTGAACGTTACGAGTTTACGTCCATATTTGAATGCAATTTTTGTTGCTGTGCCACAGCGGCGTTGGATTATTGTGCGAATAGCTTTATTAGATTAATTTAAAAAAAATGATCGTTTTATTCTTTTATTTTTTTCACAAAACAAGTTACAATGTCCGAAAGACAAGATCTGCAGCAGAGTCCGCCAGTGGCAAAAACGCAGAAGGTTGTGGGTTCGATTCCTGCCGCGAGGCCAACATTTCTGTAAACAGTTAATAATTTTGTGCCTTGTCTGGGTGTTTTTAAGTATATTGAACGAATCATTCAATCATCTCATAGTATCTATTTTGTTTCAAAATGTATGTGCTTATTTTAGGCTTGCTAGATGATGCTGTATGAATAATATGTCCGGCAATATTTATTTATTACTAGCTGATCCAACAGACGTTGTCTTGTCACTCTGTTCAAACTGACAACTGACAGTTATTTCAAAACGTGCTTATCAAGAAAACTTAACAAAAGGTAGTCGTTAAGTTTTCTGTTTTCTGTGAATAAAGTTTTTTAATGTAACCTTAGCCACAGCGTTATAGTCTTTATAACGCTGGGGCTAAGGTTACATTAAAAAGTTTATAATAAAGGTAGTCGTTAAGTTTTCTTAAATTTTCTAAGTTTTTATGAAATTGCCTTATTTTTTAATGTTAGAACTTTCTACGCAGTATTAGAAAACATTAAAAAAAGATAAATTAAATCGGTATTGTCGTAGTAGATTAATCCTTTCTAATATTTTCTCTCAACATTAAGAAGCTACTAAAGTAGGACGTAATTCTGGCAATTTAATGAATATAATAACGGAAACTGTTGGCAATTATAATAAATTAATAACAAACAACAAAAGCAAACAGCCATTATAGCCTGATTTATAAACGGCAGTTAATGAGATCTGAAACTTCATTACAAATAGATCGGAAGGAAGTTTGGAAAGTTTGGAAATCATCTTATTTGTCTTTATAGATTACTAGCAGCGCGTCGCGGCTTCACCCGCGTAGTTCCCGTTCCCGTAGGAATTCCGGGATAAAAAGTAGCCTATGTGCTGTTCCAGACTATAACATCTATCTATCTCTGTGCCAAATTTCATCCACATCTGTTCAGCCGTTCCGGCGTGATTGAGTAACAAACATTCATCCATCTATCCATCCAAACTTTCACATTTATAATATTAGTGGTATTAGCTGCTGCCTGCGGCTTCTTGTGCTCTTTCCCGACGACATAGCAAGTTGCCTATGTCCGTCCCCGGGATAGCATCTAGGTCTCTACCTTTGATTAAGATCAGCTTAGGCTTGAAAATGTAACAAACAGAATAACTTTCGCATTAATATTACATGAAACGTTCAAAACTTATCAATAAGTGTTATACAACATCTGCCCCCCTAGCGTTGTTATCTAGGGTAGAATAGACAATAATGACATTGCATCGCCATACATTGCGTACATTATTGAAGTTGATGGAATGCATTTCAAATAATTTACGCATTCGATGATGAAGTGACGTAATTTTTCTTTATTCTACCCTAGACAACAATCCCCGTGCTAGGGGGGCAGAAAACGGGTTTTCGTCGATCGATACTGAGAGAAGTGATATTTTGACATAGCGCTATCGGTGTTTAGGGGTGCGATATTATGTTAAGGAGGTTGGCTGAACTTTAAACATCTTCTGAGTCCGGAGTTTCGATGAAAAATAGATCCTTTCGACGCGTAGTATCAAATTAGTAAAGTGCCATTTGGCGTTTCGAAAAATGTATTTTTTTTTACACGCAAACTACCAGATTCTCAAATTACCAAAAATGCTTAGTGCCATTATGCATCTACATTGTGTAGACAAAAACGTTACGTTTTGTTATTCACCAAAGACGCGTCTCGGTGTGACCTGACTTATATATTTATTCCACTTAATCCGAAAGAGCCCAAAACAATTCGAATACCAAGATAAAATTCAGAAAACTGATGCCATTACTAAAACTCGGTCTCCAGAGCTACATCGATACCTGAAAGTTTGACACAGGTGCATCTAAACAACCAAACGAGTATTGAACTGAAGAAAATGGGCAAAGTGTTCCAAGAAGGATAGTAGCGACCTCGGTATAGTCACGAGCAAAATAATGGTAACGTCAGAACATTTTACTATACCTATTCCATAAAATTAATTTATTTTTGGTAGTTCCACTGACAATCTAACAGCCGGTTTTTTATGCCACTTGTTATAATTTGACAATAGTTTAAACTTTTTGTTAACCTCTAATATGTTTACTTGTGTGTGAAGAAACCAAGACTTGGTTCGTAAAACAAATAAACAAAACGTAATCAATATAAGTGCTATAATATGCTATATTAGTGCTTTGTATAGGAGTGTAGTCCCTCTGCGTAAAGCTCGATTTTGTATTTTAACCAAGACTTCTCTTGTAAAAAATAGAAAATCATTGACATAATAATCTATGGAGTAAAAGGCTTCCTCTCGTCCCGCCCCATCTAAGTCGTAAGGTGGAGATAATTATTTTAATTTATTTTATGCACAATAAGAGTAGGTACGCACTGCACTACTAAACTAAAACAGGATTTATAAACAACTCCCTACCTAGTAGGTCTCTCACTTATAGTGCTCGCGAGTGTACGTTCTATACCGTAAATCAGTTTGTGGGAAGTGAAAAGTCTTGTTTCAAGGTTTGAAACTGGTGTCGACTTGGTAAAAGTTTGAGAAGTATAGGAAACTTGACTTGAAAAGGAAATTACCAAGTAAATGTTTTGTATTTTATAAAAATCTTGAAACTAATTGTTTCTTTTTTGAAAATCTTGCAACAGCTGTAGGATCCTTGTTTCTTATAATTTTTAAGGCCCCACAGTTAATTGCCGGTTAGTGTCATGTCAGCTAGAATGTAGGCTAAAAAGTTTGGGCCGTGTACCCCACGCGGTCAACATAGATACATGGCAGGAGGCTAATTGCTTGGACTGGTCGGACCACAGTGTTTTTTAGCATGCTCGATAGTAAAGTTAAGAAGGCAGGGAACTACATAACTTACTTTATTCTTGTCAACACGGGATACTCCAATATATTTTATGTCGACAACGGCACAAAAACTATTAATAATAAATTGAAAGAAACAAGTAAAAGCAAGATAATCCCTAAAAATTGAAACAAAATCTCTAATTTTACATTTATTTCTAGGTAATGTATTTGTTTGTTGCAGAACGCCTGTTCGGCGGGTAGGATGCTGCGGTATGCACCGCATCGTGCTGCTGATGGCGGTGCTGCCGACCATCGCGCCACAGACCACCCTCACAGGTATTATATTATCAACCAGAACGCCTGTCCGGCGGGTAGGATGTTGCGGTATGCACCGCATCGTGCTGCTGATGGCGGTGCTGCCGACCATCGCGCCACAGACCACCCTCACAGGTAAGATATTATCAACCAGAACGCCTGTCCGGCGGGTAGGATGCTGCGGTATGCACCGCATCGTGCTGCTAATGGCGGTGCTGCCGACCATCGCGCCACAGACCACCCTCACAGGTATTATTATGATCGCGTCGGTTTTACAACTTACAGTGTTCGTGTGTTTTGAATGTGGTATTTCCCCCAAGTAGTTGCAGAGAGAGATCTCCTTTGGCAAATTTTACCCGACCAGCTGGGTCGGCCTGGTAGAAAAATTCGCCAAATTTTAGTCCTTCAATAAGTAAAGATTGAAAAAGTATTTTAAAGAAACGACAATAATCGTCTGATTTTGTCCGCAGTACCAGACATTGAACCAACCACGATGGCGGGTCCACCCACCGTCTTCCGGCGGGTGACTCCGAAGCCACGCCGACCGTACAAGGGCAAAGCTGACTCGCCTATGCTGAACTACATATTCGACTCGTACGCGACGAGTAATAAGCACTTCCATGATATGTGAGTTCAAATTTAAAGGGGTTTTGTAAAATTTTGTAGCGAAGCAGTTCCTAGCACAAATCGGCCCGGAGACGCTGGGTTGATTTAATACATTTGAAGCATTCAGCCAGTGATTGGTTTAGAAACCTTCCACCGCTTAGTGGCTACATTCTGATTATACGTAATTAAAGAACCAGTGAGTGGAAAAACTGTCTGAGGGGTTCATGAACTTGAATGTCTTAAAGTTAAACACTTAGAGAAATTAAACGCTGCTTTCAATCAGTAGTTTGTTGGCAAGCCATGATGTCCCTTGATAAGCGAGAGTAGGTACCTAGATCATGCCAAAAGTAGAAGGTTTGGCGTCTGAAAATAGTCCCTTGCCTTAAGTGTCTTCAGTTCAGGAGGTCTACTTTGAAAATAAAGTTGAAGGATGACGTCGGATTATACAAAAAGATCGGATCGATCCGTTAATTCGATGACCTTATACTATGAAAATAATTCTTAGATTAATTTAGAGATCCGAAACAAAAGGTGTCAGCTACTGACACACCCGAAGAAGTTCGTTTTTCATAGATAAAGATACATTTATTTGGCCATAAGCAGGTACATATACCTACAGGTTTGACAAGGTATAATAATAAATATGTAATAAATAAAACGAAAGGTAAACCTCCAGTGCGTAGATTGTATCCATTAATGAAGTTATTTAAATAAATAAATAAAATGAACGTAACAACAATAAAACTATAACAATATCTGTTTACTCTGAGTTTACAACCAGTCTATAAAAGAAGACACAATAAAAGTTCCATTTTTAGATGATGTAAAAGCGTAAGCGTATTTTATCAAAGGAACGAGAGCAACTATATAATATTCAAAGAAATGAAAGATAGCATTTTAAATCAGTTTTATGAAGAACTCGTCGTTCAAAGAAGGAATTATATCTTTGCTTGATGCTTGTTTCTTTTCTTTACACTATCCTTTCAGCTTATTGTGCAAATAATTATTATTATAGACGACCAATTTAGATTTTCAACTTACGTACTTCGAAAACAGATGGAGTTTTTATGTTCATTAGTATGTTTTTGTTAACGATCTGTCGATTTTTCCGTCAAATAATTATGAACTGATTTTCAACATTAAGTACTAGCAAAGTGTACACTAAAACCTGATTTACTTCGTTTTTTTTACAAGATAAGAAATCCAAGTGTATCTCAATCACAGTTAGGTACAAATCAAAAACACTCCTTATGTCACGGATGACAATTATTACGAGTTTGATAATGTCCTAAAATATAATATGTTTTGTTATATTCATATGTGTTCGTTAATGTCCATATTTTATATCAGTTTGAGTCAAAATAATTGGAAGAATACTATTCGATCAAACAAATAAACGCATTTAAACAGTTTACGCTGCTTACCTAAAGATAAACGCAACCAATTCTTACACAAAACTGAGCAGAAAACACAAAATCTAATTTGTGTAACACCACGATCTTATTTGTTGGTCTAATGAAGATCCTTTTTAGCCAGCGGCTTTCTGAAGCAGAACAGTTTCATTTGGCAAAGCCTTGGAGGCGCCTATGCGTGGATATCATTTGTCATGTCTCGGAATATTGCATAATTTTATACCGAGTTTCTGCTTTCTGTTTTATTTGGAATATTCGGTTACATTTATAGAGGTAAAATAGAGGCGTTGTAGATCCCGTGTGTACAAGATTACCTTTTTATTAGTGGAAGCGGTTGCAGCTAGGTTTAACTGTTTCAAGCGGTAAGGTGCGTTTTCGGTTAGTGAATATGGAACGGAAGCAGGTTTTAAACTGTTTTCGGGAATTGATTTTTCTTGTCATATGCTCTTTGGCAATCAAAACCCGCTGTGCGATTACGGTAAAATAGCGCATTCAACGAATCGCCATCCAGGGAGACGGGGTATAAGCGAATTTTGTTTCTATCACATGATTTTAAAATAAACAAAGACAATTTTCTGGTAGGATGAAGCCGAGCGACGACTAAATATCACAAATATCAAACTCAAGTGTAAAATTAAAAAATATTTTTGACTCTATTTTATTTAACGTTAAACATCAGTCGTACTTATGTTACTAAACACTTCACCTGGTTTTGATCACCTACGTTTCACTATTGTAATGTATTACTGTTTGTAACTTTGAATCAGAATTGCTGTAATCGAGCAAAAATTGGTGAAGTGTGAGTAATCTCACAATTGACTTGGACTAAAATCAAGTCAAACATTTTATGTAATCTTTACAATTCCGTGGTCGATCGTCCATCTTCCCAGAAAGTTGTATGTATTTGTATATGCGGCAACCAAAATAGTTTATGACTGTTCTCCCTGGATGGCGAATTCAATGGCAATGGAATTTTACCGAAATCGCGCAGCCACTCCGCTCTCGTTGTCCGTCAGAATGGTCGATGAGTGGTTTTTGTAAACGGTACTTTTTTTTTAATGATGGTTCGTAACAGGCAGGTTGTGTAGCTGAACCTATGAACTTAAGGAGTCGTATAGGCTAAGTAAGTGGACTTCCCTTAAGTTCCTGTTGATTTTTGGTTTCAAAAACGACAGGCATAGCGATTTTTTTCTTTGTGAAGCGGCTGTTGCATACAGTTTAAGTAGACTCTAAGTCTCTTCGCTCCAACCAACAATTACCTGAGGTTTGTGCAGAAATCTACAAAGGGGCTTTAAAGCTTTCAATTCAAACCACTCAAACTCGTATTCATACAATCATTTTCTAAAAAATAATTCAACCAAATTATACATAAATCACAAAAACAATTGTTCACCGCCACGTAGAACACGTAGATCACGTAACAACTCTGCTCACGTCGCGCAAGCTATCAGACCCTAGGCCGTCTGACCTCAAAAACTATTTAAAAACGTTTACAATTTCTCCTAGCTACCCACGACTGTGATTTTAAGAGGACGCAATACGAATACAATACGCGCTTTGTGAATAGGATAAGCATAGGATTTCACGTTCATAGAAACGAGACAGATCATACGATTTTGGAACGGCGTTAGCGCAAAAAGCAAGTTTTTGCTTATTTACAAGAAAAATGCAAAACTTATGAAGAAACTGGTTCAAGGAACCAAATAATTGGTAATCATCTACGTATTAAACCATAGGTCATTTCAATAGATCGCAGGGTTCCTGAGATCTCGACCAAATTATGTGTAAAACAGTGCACTTTCATTCTTTCACTGAATTTTTTTCTTTTATTCTCAATCGTGTTTTTACGTTGAAGAAACCAAAGAAAAAATTGTGAATTTTATGTAATAATTATTATTCGGTTTTTTTCACATCCCCTGAGTTCTGAAATGTAGGCCTAGTTTAACAACCAAACCCGTTAGGTTCGCGGTTAAGGCTTATAAACCTACAAACTGTACCTCGAATATTTTTCTTTGGCAACTAGCCAAGATTAGCCGCTATAATAACTTCTCGGTCATTCGATTGCTTTGAAAAAACTCCGTGATGAAAACTGTCCCGTTTTGTTTCGTTCAATAGGTTAGTTTTGAAAAAGCCTTGTATACCTCTACCTTTACCACCAAGCTGTTTGCAACCAAGGCACGTCTATATAAAAGTTCCCAGTTTGAATAAAATGCCTCGTTGAGGTCACACTTTTTCTTTTTGTGAAAAAACATGGCCCTTTTGAAACATAAATGCTGGGGTGCTCTTTTTCTTTAATAAAGTTGGAGTTTTGTATTATTTATTAGCCTTGAGGTAAGCTGCCTATGTCCAGCAGTGGTCTTTATACAGGGTGATGCCAATAAACAGTCCACAGCTGGACATGGGCTACGTCCATATGAACGCCATAGCACCCTGTCTTGTTTTAGGCGTCGGTACCATCCTTAAAAGTGTATCATCATAAAATACAGGCATCTCTGGCATGAGCAACAGTTATATCACCGTAGTATGAATGGGCAAAATTTTCGATTTTTGATAGAAATGGGCACAAAAGCTGATTTTCCTTTGAAAGTAGCTTACAACACGTTAATTCCTGTACTGCCGGAATTTCCGGTATTTTCAGGAAGTAAGCTTGCTTTAATGCTGCAGATATTTGTATCTGCAGCATTGTAACGTAGGTAAGGTAAAGAAGCTTATTGGTGCGTATCAAATCGACTTTACTAAAATTTTCCTTGCCTTCATGGCAATTCCATTCATTCATGTTTTTTAGGGTTCCGTACCCAAAGGAAAAACGGAACCCTGTTACTAAGACTCCGCTGTCCGTCTATCCGTCCCGTCTGTCACCAGGCTGTATCTCATAATCATAAACCGTTATAGTTAGACAGATGAAATTTTCACAGATGGAGTATTTCTGTTGCCGCTATAACAACAAATACTAAAAAACAGAATAAAATAAACATTAAAGGGGGCTCCCATACAGCATATGTGATTTTTTGCCGTTTTTATAGATAATGGTACGGAACCCTTCGTGCGCAATTCTGACTCGCGATTGGCCGGTTTTATTTAACCCTCTGGTTAAAATTAACAGGTGGTTAAGATTATTTTGAATCAATTTAATCATGTCTCTACATGATTAAATTGATTCAAAATAATGTACATTGGTTTCAAACTGACTGGACTTTAAAATCAAATTCAATTGGCTTTTTAAGTCACACATAAAGTATATACCTCAATCCCAATTTAACTGAAAAATTAAGACTGGCAAAAAACAATGTCACAGTTTCATATTTCTTCTTATAGGTAACTAATAAGATGAAAATAAGCCTTTAGTTAAGATGTTTAAACAACGAACAATTGTTTTACGAGTAAAATCCATAAACATGCGGCTTACTCAACTAGGGCACACCAAGTAGGTTATTGTGTTTATCAGTCCAAGTATGTTGTGTCCAGATGCAGTTTCAAACTTAGATCACTTAGTGCAGTCAGTTCAAGAGATAAGTATACAGATGTTTTGTTACGGGATCTGCTGTTTTGTAGTACAATTGTACTACAAAACAACAAACTACATGTGCAAGCTACATATAGGTATTGTAGTTTTTGTCTCTCTGTAAACTTATGTTGCAAAAGACGCAGGCAGTTGCTGGATGCAGTAAGCTGAAGATTAACGGTGGCCTATGTCCAGCAGTGGACTAAGTCATCAGCCTATATTTCGGTCACCGTATTATCATCATCAACATTAGTGAATGATGATAATAATTCGCTTGAATAAACTGACCTAAATGATATTTGAGCAAGTCCTGTTTTTGCGTTTTTATTAACACTTTCATTGCCAAGTGGTTTTAGCACTGCTTGTAGTTGCTTGAGGCTGCGCAAGAGCGTTAAACAGTAAGAAATCGCAACTAGAGATTTTGAGATTAACTTTGAAACTTCCGGGGGTTATAAACGTTTATAGTTCAAGTCTTTATTTGGACATGCAGTCAACAATAAAATTACGTGTTAAACACGTAATTTTATTGTGGAACGTGTTAATTAAAGCATTGGTGTCTAAAACTTAAAACAAACCAATCACCTCTTTAGCTAAGAGGTTATTTATTTGTTTCAAGTTAAAAAAAAACGTACTTTACGTGGACTTATAGTACATTTCTTGAAGACGTTTGGCTTTTAAATTTTGTCAAAACAAAAATTCTGCAGAGTAAGATAAACGAAGCCATGCCTAAGGTCTCCAGAGAGTTGTAAAGTTTACCGAAAACAGAAGTTTTTCTAACTTCCACAAATGATATAATTTTCATCGCGTTTTCCTTCCAAAGGTTTGTAGATTGTCGTGCAATGCTGTCGTTAGCGCTTTCAACAAGGCATTTTACAAATAGACAAAGGTTTTTCTTAATCAAACATAACAACACTGAAAAATAAAGAATGCTTTTTATTATTGTGCTTCATTTCCAGAAAACGGAGACAATGGCCAAAGGCATGCCTTTCAAAAAAGTATTTGAAAGGCATGCCTTTGGAAGACCTTTGTGCCTGGGTTTTATGCCCCCGAAGCCAACAGTGCAGGGGCCTATTATCAGAATTTATTATGTGTAACTCAGATAATATTACTGGCAACAATATCCTATTAATTGAAGGGCATTTATTTACTGCAATAATATTGAAGAATAAAGACATAAACAACGTCTCGTCGGAACAGGCTAAAGATTTTGGATATAAACAACACGCGCACTACCGCTTTGCTCGGAAGTGCACGCTCGGTAGCAACTGTTTAATCAGTACCAGTTAGGTCTCTGAAGACAAAAACAAAATGGCCCCTATTTTTCATGTTGTTCTAACTTTATTCCAACTTTCTTGGAAATCTGAATTTCATTAAAACAGATACTTTGTTTTTGTTGAAAATTAGCTTTCTTTTTGTCCTTAGACAGCCACTTATGACTTTGTCTTTGTTCTTTTGTGTTTTGTTACAAATTTTTTACTTTTTTAAAGAATCTGTTGGTAGTTTCCTGTTAAACAACCCAATTACCATACAGCAAAAGACACTTACACCTTGATGTAAAATCAAACTACATAACTCTACATTTTCTCGATAAACCAACAAAAATATTCAACAAGAAACCAACTTTAATCTATAGGCCAATCCCGAAACAAAATACTTATACGATAAACCGATCCTGTAAAAAACCTACCGCAGAATGAATGCGCCGTTATACTTACATGAACGTTATGACATCCCGTAGCACCTTCGTTTATTTGTTTGGTAGTTGTAAAACCTACCTTCATGACCTAATTTTATGGTAGAATTTTATTGTGATCTTAAAGTTCTTGACCAACAAGCATCATCTCAATAAAATAAAAAACAAACATTTCTTTCTGACATGACACAGGCGATAAATTTCAAGTGCGATCGTCGTTAGGTTTACGTTCTGCGTTGGTGTAGTTATTAATAAAAATGTTTATCAAGTTTAAACCGGCTTAATCTTCGTCTTAAATTTTTGTCTTTCGGCGCAAATTAAATTTATTACCAGATCTACTGTTATGTAGACGGATGATACCTTTCACAAGTAGTCTTACGTCCGAAGTAGGCACCGATATACACTTTTTCCGACATGAAGTGGACTTAAAAGGTATCATAATATCATCATCATCAGCCCACCTAGGCCTATGTTTACTGCTGGACATAGAACCTCTCCTAATGAGCGCCAACAGCTTGCCTTCTACAGTATTTCGTTGTGTTGTTAGTTTATTAGTGCGAGTATTTCATTTCATGTGCTCAGCACACGTCGTTTTGAAAATAACGGGTGCTCGGCAGTACAAAATTTAAACTTAAGTCTAACCTTTTCTACTTGTAACCGTCAAGATCTTTATTCGATCTGAAGTTTTATTTCTCGAGATGAGAGCAGGGTCAAAATGATCCAGTAACTTTCATTGCGTTGTCAATGTGAACGATCGTGGATGTACAGTTTTTTAAGGTCACTGTGGTTACTGAATGATACTGAGGTTACGATAGATTACTCTGGCTGGTAAGGTTGGGTACGAATTTTTAGAATTATATGTATAAACATAGGCCTCCCCTAATGAGCGCCATCGCGCCCTGTCTTCAGCTTGCCGCATCCAGCATCTGCCAGTAGTCTTTCGCAAATCGTCATCCCACCTGGTCGGAGGGCCTATGTCCAGCTGTGGACTGATATAGGCTGATGATGATGATGATGATGTATAAACACTTTGATTCAAGGATTTTTTACTATGACACCGAAAAAAATGGTTACGTGATAACGTGCCACAAAATATCTGATCTAAAAAGCAATGGCGTGGCCTTTTGAAAATCAATTCGTAAAACAATTATACAGTAATAAGTCCCCAAAAGGGACTAGGACTAAAAAACATTGAACGTAAACAGTACCTACGTTTTTTTAAAATTACGCGAACAAAATCAGTAGGTAACATTTTGTTTCTTATTTCATAATAATTACTATTTATTAAGCTGTTTATGATTAAAATTTGACTTGTCTTAGTGCTTCTTTTGTAAACCTAAAGAAATAAAATTATTGATTTTTGACTTTGACTTTTTATTTCCAACGGTTCTTATTCGCCACTAATGGTAAAACTCCTTCTAAGGATTTTTCAAGTTGATATTTAAATGAACCATTCGTCACCAGAATCAGGCTTTGAAAAAACACCTTCATACTAAAACTTATAATCTAAGAGGGTAATTTTATCTATCAAACGATCAGGCTTCAATTGAGTCGGGAATCTAGCCCTGTTTTCTACCAGATAAACATTAGTATGCATTAAACACGTTCCCCTGGGCTCGAGTAAGTAACTTGTTCCTACCTGTATGTACAGTCAGCTGCGAAAATATCTACACTGCGAAGTTTTAAATTTGACTTGTGTAAACTAAACATATTGAATACCGCATTCTGACAAGTACTTTATGATGGATGACTAGGTACTATATGTCATAGTAGTTTTACACTGCAAGCACGGGTCTGAAGTCTCAGTCAGATTGCGTTGTGTAGAAAGAGATGTCCTCTATTTCAACGCGAAAGACAGATGTTAGCCATTTAGCACTCCGACGGAGAAGTACAAGCTGAAATAAACTTTACTACTAGAATCAAAAATCTATTTTTTCCCGACCCGAAAAGATAGGCAAGAAAACCAAAGTTATTTTGGCGATTAGGAACAGTAATTGCCTGCACTTAAAAATATACCTTTGTTTCAGTAGTTCCTTAAAAAATAAGGTATCATCAAAGTTTCTAAGGGATTGCCAAAATTACAAGAAAAAAACCTGAATGTAAAACACCCTGCACCTCTGCCTTTTTGAGAATCTGTCCTAGTGAGAACAAACCGTACGGTATACGACTTGCAAAATACTGCTAGCAGATCCTGGATGCGGCAAGCTGAAGTCAGGGCGCTAATAATATTATGCTCATTACCGGAGGCCTATTTCCAGCAGTGGTCTATTGTGTTATGGGCTGATAATGATGATAAGTATTTCAAAAATGAAATATAATAACATGGGAGAGTGTACATATTTATGCAGCTGACTGTATCTGTTTATACCTGTATTCGATCGAGGATAGGCATGTTTGAATACCTATTCGCTTCGGTGGAAGATTTCCACGGGGCTTTAGTCCGTATCCGCGGATTGGGAATCTATTAGGTGTATTGGTTTTTGTGTGACTGCCCTAGAAACATGGAGAGTGAATCTATTTTTTTACTAGTGCGTTGGGTCTGATCAGATGCGGGGTGAAGAGTATATGAAATTTTAGCTAAATAACGTCATTAAATGGCGTCGTAGAATATGTTGGCAGCATTGGAAATTAACGATGAATGTAAAAAAAAAAACATTTTAATGTAATGATGTAATTCGGCTATATTAATAGGGGATAGATAGATAGATAATTCTATATTGTACCACACAAACACAGAAAACAGTACAGAAATAAAAGCTACGAGAAGAAGTACAAAGGCGGCCTTATCGCTATGAGCGATCTCTTCCAGGCGACCTTGGGATGGACTGGACATGTACGAACAAAAAAGACTTGAAAAAGAGAAATTATAAAATAATTATATAATACTAACTCTACTAAATATTTACATAACCTACAAAAAACAATAAACTAATACGAACATAAAATAATTTGCTTAACTTACACACTCATTACACTCATTTTGAAAAAGTGTCTCAAATCGATGTATAGCTATAGGTAGTGGTAATGAACTACATTTTATTTTAAATTTAAATGCAGTAAGTTCCTTAAATAAACATGTACAATTTTCATTTTTGGTTTTGCGCGTAATTTGACGAAAACGCTGGACAAAGACGCCATATTATTGCTCTGTGGTCGTCATGATTGATAGATAGATAGAGATTAGATTAATTTTGTCTGTGTACATACCTAAGCAAATGCACTGATGTTGCTAATGATAGTTGATGTTACTGACCGGATCGGGCTAAAATTTCGTTTGAATTTAGTTCAGACTTGGAGCTACTTTTCATCACGGAAAAACGAAGCCAAGTGTAGGCTTGCCATTTCATAAGTTTACTAGTTTCTGTCAGCGGCTTCGCACGCATCGTTTCCGAGGTACAAGAAGCGTTATTCCAAGTCAGCAAAGTTATGTTTATTGTTCTTTGGAAATGCCAATGTATATTATTCTAGGCGTTTTCAGCAGTGGACGAATGTATGTGGCACTTTTAACAAACAACTTTACTATTTGTTTATTATATTTTTGTGCAGGTTTCGACCACCAGCGTTTGAAGGCGAGTTGACAACACAGGACACCATCATAGATGCGGACACTGGCGCCACTGTCGTATTCGACTGCAAGGTCACAGCTTTGAGAGATAAAACGGTAAGTAGCACAAGAGTTAAGCCAATGTCAAGTCTTCTAGACCCTCGTGATACACCGTCAGACACGTCGTCACTTAACGAAGGTCTATTACCTAAATAATAAGTTTATTTATTTCATAAAAAAGGTTACAAAGTAGGTACATGCTTATCGTAATTTCCTTAAATTCATTATTTTATTTTAACGAGCAATTTTATCATATGATAGGTACTTACATTATATCAGTGTGTACGTGCTTCGGATTAACCTTTGAGATCGGAGGATAATGATACCTAACTCTTACTAGGTTATACTTGTATGAAGATGGGCTCTAATTTACGATTCTTTAGGGTTAGATCTGTCAGTGCATAAAAATAACAATAACCACTAAAGGAGAAATGGATGTAGAATTACTTTGGAAAGGAATTCAGAGCCATTTTCTAATATTTTTTACCTGTACGCGCAAAGAGATCGTGGGATCTTTCTATATAAGGGTGTTGCAATATCGCTGATGTGGCTCAACGACGTTATCCCGTTACCAAACCAGCATTTTTTATTTTGAGTGTCCGTTTTATTCTAATAGTGCTATCAGAATAGAACGAAATAGTAGAAAGCGGATTAATAGAATAAATTATAAAGTAAAATTATTCTTAACACCCCCGTGGACTAGGTACCTGCTTGCCATTTTTTTTTGGATTTCAATGCACAATCTACGAAAGGCTGAGCCATCATATCTAATAATGCTTCCATTGGTCAACAGGTGTCGTGGCTGCGTGTTTCCGAAGACGATAACTTGGAACTGCTCACTGTGGACCTCGAAACACATACTGCTGACGCTAGGTAAGCGGCTTTGACTGTGTGTTTGGTGGACAGCGGAGGGGAATCGGATTGATAGTTTTCTAAGGAAAAAGCGTATAAGTTCCAGAGAAATTATAAAATCCTTCTGTTCCGATCCGCTTTGCGCTCTAGTAAACATTTTGTCGAGGCAGATTTTAAGTTATTTAAAAAAGTTTTTCAATTAGTGTCAGCATATGTCATGTTAATTTCTGTGTGGCCGCTTCTTCATCAAGCCTTGTGCTGTAATGAGAAATTTATAAGAATTATGAATATATATTATATTTTGGTACCTATCCTACATTTAAAGTGGGTTTAGCTATAATTTATAATAAGGCGGTGCATTTTCATTGATTTGATGAGAATTAAGAATACCTATATATTATATTTTGGTACCTATCCTACCCTTAA
Source organism: Eupithecia exiguata (assembly GCA_947086465.1). Lineage (NCBI taxonomy): Eukaryota > Metazoa > Arthropoda > Insecta > Lepidoptera > Geometridae > Eupithecia > Eupithecia exiguata. The sequence goes on from OX352246.1 coordinate 7,546,379, forward strand.
AGTGTGTTTATTAGCTATAATTTATAACAAGGCGGTGCATTTTCATTGATTTGATGAGAATTAAGAATACCTATATATTATATTTTGGTACCTATCCTACCCTTAAAGTGTGTTTATTAGCTATAATTTATAACAAGGCGGTGCATTTTCATTGTTTTGATGAGAATTAAGAATACCTATATATTATATTTTGGTACCTATCCTACCCTTAAAGTGTGTTTATTAACTATAATTTATAACAAGGCGGTGCATTTTCATTGATTTGATGAGAATTAAGAATACCTATATATTATATTTTGGTACCTATCCTACCCTTAAAGTGTGTTTATTAGCTATAATTTATAACAAGGCGGTGCATTTTCATTGTTTTGATGAGAATTAAGAATACCTATATATTATATTTTGGTACCTATCCTACCCTTAAAGTGTGTTTATTAGCTATAATTTATAACAAGCCGGTGCATTTTCATTGATTTTACCTAACTTTTGTTTTGTAAAAAGTGAATATCTACACTTTTCATACAGAAGAGGACTTGTTGCATCCATGAACAAAAAAAACTCTAAAAATAGGTTTTAATAAAATAAAACTTGCTGAACTCTCCTTCTAGTCACAACTAATCTTGGTGTTACAGCAACGTCTGGAACTTTATACCTACAACGACTATGTACGGAAGTTTAATCAGACAATTGGATGTAGGAAATTCTGCAGAAAATTGCATGGAGCCAGCTTGCCTTGGTTGCTTCGTTTCTCGCCAGCTTTGTTAAGCTAATATTAAGGCCAAGAAAACCTTGTTAGCGAATGTATTCACTAACTGGGATTTTCAGGAATGTCTTGAAAATAGTTTTACCAGTTTTTGCTTTATGGTAATTCATAAATAATTTATAATAGTAATTTATATTGGTAATTTTCCACGAAAATTTAATAATGTCCCAAAAATTTTCGATCTCGGCAGGATTTGAACCCGCGCCTCACCTTTAGTACAGGTGCACTCTAACCAACTAAGCAACGAGATCGACACGTGCCTCGTCGAAAATCTTCACGTGCCTCATCGCTTGTCAAATTTTATTGACACTATATCTTACCAAAGTTTATCTACTTCAGACTCAAGGAACAAAAAAATCAACTCTCTTTGATCCTTATCGAAGTCCGTGCTTGCGCTCCAGTCTAGGCAAAGCAATATACATACATCTAAACTTACTTTTGAAGATGTAACTTATCAGCACACGAAGTTTTTACGAAACCAAGTAAAATATTCGGTAAAAGCTTAACAACTACCAACTAGTACCAAGTTTATAGCTTAGACCTTTCTTCTAACAAGGCGAGTCTTAAGAAAGGCAAAAACAATTCGCTCAAGGCGATGTAAGTGCTTAGGATATTCCTTTGTGAAAAACCTTTGTGAAAGTATTAAGGTACGATGTACTTAGTTCAATGTCAAAGACTGGTTCAACGCCAATAATTTCAAAATCTACATGTCGTATTTTGGGTCAATGACAATAAATTGCTTGCGTTTTGATAAACAAGAGGTTTGCATTCCTAATGAGTATCTGAATAGACTCCGATAAAACCAATAAGGCTTTAGTGGTTTTATCGAAGACATTGTTGTGATTTTTACAATACAATACAATAATACTTTATTGCACACCAAATTAAAAAGATACATAAGACAGAAAAGAACTTAAAATACAGATTTCGTTGTACAATGGGCGGCCTTATCGCTTTGAGCGATCTCTGCCAGGCAACCTTTGGATTGACAATATTTTTAATCAATAAAAAATAGAGACTTTTGAAGCATGAATACTTGAAAAGACTTAAGGCCACATTTTGTTCACAGGTACAGAGTAGACTTAGCAGGTGAGAACTGGAAGCTGGCTCTAGCAGACGCAAGGGTGCTGGACTCAGGAGTATACTGCTGCCACGTGTCAACGCATCCTCCGATGCTGAGGAGGTTCAAGCTGACTGTGCACCGTGAGTATCTAAGACGTACAGTCAGCAACTTAAGTCGCATAACATTTCATCATCATCATCAGCCTATATCAGTCCACCATTTGGTTCTGCTCCTCCTTGTTCTGCTCGCTTTACATTTGATATTTTAAAATTCAAATAAAAATACTAATAATGAACAAACATATTACTTAATAAGTAACTAGAGCTTTTCAAATTACATATTATAACATCAAATTTTAAGCGCCGCCATTGAATCCATAACTTTAAGCTAACCAAAATTGTAAATGAGTAAATTTCGCATTTGATTCGGATTAAGAAAGGTTTAAAAAACTGCAACTATTTACAAACTTTCGTTGCTGACTCTACTATAACCCGCCTGAGAGCAGCTATTATCAATGCAAAAAAAAAGCATGAAAAAATACTGGCCACCGAGAAGAAAAAAAAATCCGCGTTTACGACATATCAATTTTCGAAGAGTTTTTTTTAAGCGGCCATTATTAACACACGTCATCTTACCGCTTGTAAACCACAAAAGTTGGCTAGCTCTCGCGCGAGGACTTATGATGATAGGTAGACTATCTATTGAAGCAGTAATTTTGGTGTGATATAAAAAACAGTTAATGACTACGAGGAAGAATCAAAAGCGCTAACGTATTTGCTGAAGAATTTTTTGTTGTGTAGCCCACGTCTTTTTAACCGATTTCGTAAGTTTTTAAACTCTGTGTCAGCATTATGTAACTGTGCCTTGGTGAATTTGAACCTCAGCTACAAAATGTCATAATTTTTAAATCGTGGGTCATCTAAAAAACAAAAAAAAACTTAATGGTTTAAAAATATCAGAACCCCCAAAACTGACCTATTAACCAAAATGCTCCTTGGACCCTGTCCTTTTTATTATGGGAAATAAAAAGAACAGGGTCCAAGTTTCAAACGTGAGATGGCAGCACAATATCAAAACGTAACTTCTGCGAAAGTCCTTTTCGGTCGCGAAATTGTAGAACTTTTGTTGTTGCAAATAAACATTAGCTTTTACGACACTTTTGAAGAGCCGTTAGGAAATTCCGCGTTATTCGTAAACGTTTAAAGTAGGTAACGAAACCTACTTATAAGCAAAAAGGAGGAAATATCAAGAAAAACAGACCACCATCACCAGATTAAAATAAATATATACATACTCCTTATTTCATGGCAAAAGATGAAACAAGCTATATAGCTTTAAAATTCGGTAAAAGTGTCACATTCACATGCAAAAAAAAAAACAAAACTTATTTTTTGCTACCTTAAATTACAAAAATACAAACTGAAAACTACCCGCTACGTGCGGTAATTTTTAGGTACGCGTACAAAAAAAAATTGTTCAAAATCAGTTCATCAAGGAGTTTTCTTTAAAAATCGTTCACAAATTGTTTGACCAGACTGAAAAAAGGGTGTTTGTTACTTGGGGCTGAAAAATTAATGAGGCATATGCAGACAGCGGTTTTAAAATGACATTCCATTGACATCCTCGCCTCTCAACGAAAAATCCTCATCGATCGTCTATAATTAAGTTATAAATAAATAATGCTGGACAATTCACACAGCATTATCTAGCCCCAAGTTAAGCAGAGCTCTTGTTATGGGTACTAAATAACTGATTTATGTAATAAAATACGATACACAGATACATATTTTTTTATCATTCATAGAAAACGACCAGAACACCCGGAACAAATATTTGCAGAGCGTATAAACATTTGTCCCAAGGAGTGAATCGAACCCGCAATCTCTTGCGTCGCAGGCGGATCTTCGCCCACCGCACCACAGAGGTCGTCGTTCTAAGGGGTTTTCTTTTTTGCAAACACCTCATTCGGAGCTACTTTACCACACAGACACAAATACACACGTTAAACTTGTTCATTATAGTTTGTGTCGAATTGTAAAAACACATTTACAAACAACCACGGAAGGGTAAGCAGTATATATTCCGTATTGGCACAACGCTCTGGCATAATTCGACCTTTCAATGACCGTGAAAAATGTTTCATAATTGCATTTTGGGAAGTTTCCCTTGTGAACGCTTAACGGGAGTTAGGAAATACCGTTATAGGGAGCAATCGGGAGCTCCATATTGTTTTGATGCTTTAATTGGTAGAAGGGAACTGCTTTCATAATTTTACAAAGAAGTTTTTAAATGCTCGACTCTCGACTATCATAGGTGTAGAAATCGTATCCAAGCTTATAATAATGTGGTCGAAGGCCAATTGACACTGACATTATGGGAACCGTAAGTAGGTAGATACGCATTTTAATTTTAATTTATTTATAAATAACCTATGGGTTCCTGTAATAACCTGAAATAAATGATTTTATTATTATTATTATTCTCTGCCTGGTATTACTACTCTCTTCTACCAACATTATGTATGAAAGAAAATAGAAAAAAATCAATCATATTTTTAAACATACGCGATCTGAACACATAATATTTATAAATACTATTTAACGGGTATTTATCGCGTTTATTAACCTTATTTTCTCGACGTTTCGATAGGTTTACACACTGTCGTAGTCACGGGATGACAATAATATTTATAAAAAAAACAATCTATATACACTTCAAAATCTATACTTCTATACAATAACATTATAAATAAGAGCGTTTTTGACGATAACCATGTTTTGTTTTTGGCAAAGTTGTTGACTGTACGAACATAATATCACATTTGCTCTGAGTATTTTGCTAAGCTCAGGTGAAAATTCACAAGGAAACTGTCTATACTAAGCATGTTTCTTGAATGATTAAAACCAGTCAAACTAAAACCATCCTTTTCCCCACAGCCCCAATGATCAAAATGAGCAACGAGGCTTTCCTAGAGACGGGAGAAACGCTGTCCCTCAAGTGTGCAGTCCTGAACCTGTACCCTGGTGAAGAAGAACCGGTGATGCACTGGTACCGAGGGAATACCACCACTTCGCTCGACGAGGTCAGGGGAGGAGTGCTGATTGAGACGGACCACTTGACTCTTACTAGTCATTTACAGGTAAAACTGACTCATTTGTGACATGCAGAATAACTCATTGACATGTCGACGTTTCTCATTAAGAAGTAGGTAACGATTTTTACCGACCTCGTTTCAAACTGTAACGCGTTGTACTTTGTAATTGCTGTTAAAACCGTGTCAAAACTGTCCAGCTAGTGTGTAGGAAAGACAACAAGCAAACTGGGCCACGCACCAACAGCTAAAACCCAACCTTGTTTAACATTAATATCACTAACTAACGCGTAACTCAATCTAGGTCACATCCTAACACATTAGCTAACTCGTCAGTTCTGGCAGGCTCAATTTACCCTTTGGCTTGTTGGTGGAAGCTTGTATTGCTATGGACCAGCCTGTATAGCTATCGGTATCTGAAGCGATTAACATTAAAGCTATGAACCTACGGTGTAAATGCAAGCTTAACACAGGAAAATTTCACTATATCATTTTTTGACATTTATATGCACGAGGGATGGTGGACGAAACCCTGATTTGTAAAGCATATTATCTTGTAACCTATCTACTAAAAGTAGCCTATCTACTAGATCGATACCTGCAAAAATATTTTTGAAGTAGGTACACAAAAAATCAGACCTGTCGAAATTTTGCTCCGTATAGTAAGGGTCAGCTATGACAGAGACGCGACATTTTGCGCACTTTTTAAAATGGTGATTCAAAATGTAACTTTACTAGCTTTCCCCCGTGGTTTCACCCACGTTAAATTAGAATTTCAAATTTCTAGGAGTATCAGAAAAGCGGGACAGAAAACTCTATGGAATTTCGTTTATCCAAATTCAAAATCGAAATCCATTTCTAACGTATCTATTCTAGTATATTTCTGAAATAGCAGTCGGTAGCTATGGTTATTTTCATAATAGGTCAAACGACAAAAAGTTTTTACTCCAAATCCGCTGTATGATTTGGCCTCTTCCGTACTATTCGGAACAATAATTGAAAAAAAAACCACGTAAAAATAGTGTGTGCGTATTTATTGCGTACGATTTTCACATAATTCGAGTTCACATTTTCAATTTACTCGAGTAAATTAAATTGTAAATACTAGTTTTAATTTAATTCTATTATTTGATTGTAATTTTCTTTGTTAATAAAGTCAGCACCTAGACAAGTCATCATTTACTCGAGTGATTTTGAAGATTTTTCTTCGCAGGTGTAGTATAAAGCATTATGTATCACTCAGGAGAAACTACGATTCCTGCCTCATGTATTTTAAGGACCTCGGCTGCGCCTCGAGCCCAGAATAACACACTTGATAGGAATCAGGCACGTTCTTGACTAGGTGTACAATGTACTATTAATTGCACTTTCCACCCTCCCTTCACCTCACATACATTTGAAATAAACTTGTTGAAATAATCTTATTTTTTGAATTTGCGTAACGTGCATGTTCAATCTAAAATTTAATATTACTTTTTTAATTTTCTCATGCATACCCTTTATTCTGCGTTAAAATATTCATGAAAATATAATCAGCCCACAATTTATTTGGCAGACTTTACTTGGAAAAGTTAAAGAGATACACCTAAGTACCCAATTCACCACAAACGGCTAATAAAGTTCTGTAACAAGATTTTTTATACGAGACAGTGTCGAGCCTGAGGCGACTGTGAAGCGTATTTAACTTTGAGGACATTGTACTTTAATAAAACCGGCCAAGTGTGAGTCGGACTCGCGCACGAAGGGTTCTGTACCATTATCTATATAAACGGCAAAAAAACACGTTTGTTGTATGGGAGCCCCCTTAAATATTTATTTTATTCTCTTTTTAGCATTTGTTGTTATAGCGGCAACAAACATACATCATCTGTGAAAATTTCAACTGTCTAACTATCACGGTTCATGAGATACAGCCTGGTGACAGACGGACACACGGACAGCTAAGTCTTAGTAATAGGGTCCCGTTTTTACCCATTGGGTACGGAACCCTAAAAATTGACTGATGCTTGACTTGACTGGTCAATTTAGATGTATATTTAATTTTGTGGGTCACTCATACCATTTTCTTTACTCATTGGTGCATTTTCTTTTGTTTTTAGTTCGTCATCAAACTGCAGTTAAAGTTCGGTAAAAATAATTTATGCTTCATTGATCACTCACCTATTTGTAAATTATCAATCACGCAACCAGAATTGACCAGTTGGTGGGTTATTATAGTCCATGTGGTTATCTACCCCCGACAATAAAAAAAAAAGGTTTGACAACTAGAATGATTACATGATTATGTTGGTAAAACCTGTTTTCTGAAGACTGGTGCCTGGAGTAGGTTCGAAGAACCTGTATTACAGGTCACCAGGTATTCACTAGACGGATTTAGGCAACGGAACTACAAAGTATGGAAGTCTATAATTATATGTATGTATGATGATAATCTAACATTTCTCAAACTTCCGACTGTAATTGTTTTACCACTATACTATTGACTACTCTGACTTTTCTACCTAACCAGTATAAAATGGGGATTAACAATCTATTTCTTTCAAGTTTTTAAGGATGTGGGAAAGCATTTGCCCAGCAGTGGGATAAAACGGGCTATCAAAAAATAATATCACTTAAATCCAGCGTGCTTGAAGTCAGTTTAGAAAAAGACATTGCAAGTCGCGTCACTGCCAAAAAGGACTTTTATTAAATCTCACTAATATTATAAACGTGAAAGTTTAGATGGATGGATAGATGGATAGATGTTTGTTCCTTTATCACGCCAGAACGGCTGAACGGATCTGGATGAAATTTGGCACAGAGATAGATTATAGTCTGGAATAGAACATAGCCTACTTTTTATCCCGGAATTCCCACGGGAACGGGAACTACGCGGGTGAAGCCGCAAGGCGCTGCTAGTTACTTCATAAAGAAGGATTAAGCCTGGCGCACACCTGAAAAGCGCCGCTACCACCGAGCATGAAAATGTGCATTAAAAATATGGGCTTTTAACTCGTAACATTAAGATGAATTTTATATTGACGGCATCAGATGACAGCTCGCGGACCACTCGTTTGAGTTTGTGGCACCATTTTGTCACTGTTAAATGTATCTAAAGTTACTTGTTATGGGGCGACCTGTGAAAAGGATAGGCATTTCGTGTTCATAGGAGCGGGACAGAGCAGAGCGGCGGCGTAAGCCCAAAAATCAAGTTTTTACTTCCATTTATAAGGAAATTTATTTGCAAAAATAAGTCGAAGGTTACCTTGGTATTCTTTTTATTTAATAAGGTGATGACAACAAAAAAAATCTAGTGATTTATAGTTTAGAAGAAAAATGGTAATAACTAAGAAAACAGATGGTACTTTGCACAATTATTTTTGTTATTTAAAATCATTTTTTTTCCTTAACTAAGCCCATATTTGAATGTAAAATTTTGTGCTGGGTGGTAGCGGTATTGGATTAATGAGCGCAGAGCTTACTTTCAAGTAACTAAATGGAAGTGAAAACGTAAAATCACAGTTTCACATATAAAATATCCCGCCAGTAAATCTTGCACCAAAAACAATGTTTGTCGAAATCATAGTGTGAATTGGCATACGAGAATAATGCCCAAATCGCATTATGTGCAACTGACCATGTGATACCCAATTATCATACAATATCATTGCGGAATGAACTACACTGGTTCTGATTGGACTAGTGCCAACACGATAGCTTGGACGATTTGGCTTTTCGACTTTTAGAGCGCTCTTATACTACCGCGCGGTACCGTAGATGCGGTGCCGCAAGAGTTTCGCAACGACGTTGTCCGTTGTACGAGATGCGGAACAGATTCGAAATTGTCACAGACACGCTGCTGCGGACCTCGAGTTGTGACTCCGTAAATTCGATTCCGCGCGGTAAAGTGAGATGGGCGTTAGGGCGTGGAGAGGAAACTAGTCGAAGTTAAATGTTGGGGGTTCGATTTCTAACACAATATTTTAGATATTATCTCTTATTAGCTCAATAATAATAATAATTTTTATTTTATTTTTATTTCTTATTTATTTTATTTATGTTAAATGTTTGGGGTTCGATTTCTAACACAATATTCTAGATATTATCTCTTATTAGCTCAATAATAATAATAATTTTTATTTTATTTTTATTTCTTATTTATTTTATTTATGTTAAATGTTCGGGGTTCGATTTCTAACACAATATTCTAGATATTATCTCTTATTAGCTCAATAATAATAATAATTTTTATTTTATTTTTATTTCTTATTTATTTCATATTTAATCTTAAGTGACTACTGTAATTGGTTAGTTTTAATCGTGTTAGTTACTCAATAAATAAATAAATAATGTCCATTGTAAAACGTGCCTCCCCCAAACAAGCTTGCCACAAATCACCAAGCTGGCAGGCGAATTGGCGCTGCGGAGGTGTTAAAATTACATAGGATTAAGCTGCTGCTTCCTGGTAGGTTCCAGATGTCTATCTGAAACATACGTCGATTACTTTTCCCTATCATAATAGTCTTATTATGATATTGAAAACACATAGTAGGTACATACTGAGTCGATACGTAAAGGTAGATGCATACCTCTAAGTCCCCATACAAACGTACTTTCCGATTCATGTGGTCATCTCTACCACGGTCTCTATGTCTCTACGTGTCCGATTTCAATGAAATTTCTGCATACATAATCGATCAAAAACAGCAATGTTTGTACCGATTTACTTTTGAAAATAACAAAAACATCATTAAATTAAAGCGAATGCAATAAAATAGCTTGAAAATTAATAGAAATGAATTTTCGCTTTCGTTTAATAATGATTATGTATTTTGAAGAAATAAATCGGCACAAACATAGCTATTTCTTATCCGTATGCAAAATTTCATTGCAATAAAGGGTGTAGTTATAATTGAGTAACAAACAACCACATACCGAACCGAACTTTCCCATTAAAAACATCAATCCTTCAAAATTTTCGCATTTATATTGTTAGTGTGATAGTTATGGGAGCCCACATAACGATAACCGATTATCGACATCATGTCGAACCCTACTCTAACTTAGGTATGACTATGGACACACACTATAACACACTATCGTTCGAACAATTTGACAACTTGACAGGATTGACAAGCAATAGGTACCGTATCGTTTAAATGTTGATTGAAGTTTGAAGTTCATTAAAATTTAACTGTCATTGTTTAGTTGCTTGTATTATATTGTAAAGAATGATTCTTTAAAGGCAACTACAGCTAAATAATAGAAACAAATTGGAACTTGTTTACAATTAAAATGGTTGAGACAACTGACATGAAAAATTGATATTGCATGACATAAATTCGTCACATGCATAAATGAATCGAATTGACAGTTTCCTTTTTTTAAACTTTGACAAAACCTAGCTCTTTATTAGGCGGTGAAAGTCAAAATATACAATCGGCCCTTAAGGGTTTCTGAACTGTTCTGGGATGTAATACTCTCTTATGGGCCTGTGTATTGTATGGGGGTTTTTCATTAAACTGGCCTTACGTAAGCGGCTATGGAATTAATTTCGTTTTAGAGGTCGCTACACGTGTCTTGGTGTTCACTGGCCCTCAAAATCAAATTGAAATTATTTGTTCTATATTAATATATTTTTCACAGGTGGCAAGACTGAAAATGGTAGATGCAGGGAACTACACGTGCTCTCTGGAAGCACCTATCCGGATGAAGGCCGTCGCAAGGGTTCATGTTTTACAAGGTATTTCAGTTAAGTGTAAAGCCGGTGCTACACTCCGGATTTTTACGAATAAGATACCATAATTATACCAAACACTAGCACTTAAACCGCTGGAGCGTCTGGGTACTTAGTTCTTGAATCAAAGATGTTTCATGTCAAAAAAACAAAGATATTTATGAATGTATAATAATATTTATTGATAATATTAACTGATAATGTTATTAGAAACAGCAAGGTAACAGCAATGTAATCACTAAAAACCAAAACACAAATAATCAACAAATATAAATGAAATACATAATTACTTATATGATCATTGCACACGTGAAAAAGATTTTATCTCGAGTTCACAAACGGACAAGAGACGAAAGAAATATGGCGAATAAAACCGAAAATAGTTTCTTTTGCGTTTTGATTCGATGATGATACCAGATGATGTCATAATATACCGAACTTGGCTTACGCTCTATCGGGCGTCTCGATTATACCAGCTGTATTGATTCTACTATTTTAATATTTATTGACAATTGTTTTTTTTTACTAAAATTGGCTAGTTTTCTACTTTCGCCTTTAAGAGCGCTCTCATACTACCACGCGGTATCGTAGGTGCGGTGCCGAAAGAGTTTCGCAATGACGTTGTCCGTTGTACGAGATGCGAAACTGCCGCGGACGCGCTGCGGACCTCGAGTTGCGGCTCCGCAAATTCGATTCCGCGCGGTAATTTTAGACGGGTGTTGGCGTTACACAGAACCAATTAGGCTCTCAGTTAATACGATGACTAATTTCTATTTTGTTTGCGATTTCGCACATCTTTCTATGGATAAAACATAGTCGGTATCGATTCTGTAAAATCTAGATCGGAAAAGGTTTCAATCGTTAGGTTATTTTTACAACAGAATATGTATCACCTATGTCAAATATCAATCTACGACACTCAGAGATAGGTGATGTATTTTTCTATTACATATTTTTTTTAGTTTTTGTAGTTTCAAAGATAATTCTTCACAGTAGCTTTGTGGAAATAATTCACTTGCTTTTTTATTCGCAGGTTCGAGTCTCGCAGAGCTACAAAGCGGTGTTAAAACAACATCCAGCTACTTAAGCCTGCTGCTGTCGTCGCTACTTCTAGTTTTAGGAAGCTGGTTCGGCGATGTGAGATGACCTAGATATTAGATAAGATGAGAAAGATCCTTAGGGTCCTCGCACAATAGATGAATGGCCACGAAACATGGTCACGACGACCATGCAATGTAAACATACCTGGGCCCGTACTCGCAAAAATAAATTCGAAGTCTGATTCGTTTTCGTGTAATCACAACTATTATGCAAGTGACATAAGAGTTTGTTTTGCTCGAAAACGAGTAGGAAACTTTGATTTTCCTTTTCCTAGTAAGCCCTTTGTAAAAGATCAACGTATTTCACAATCATGAGTTTTTTAGTAAAAACATCGTTGCTTTCGAAATTGTTTCCTATTATTATATCGAAATTAGTTGCCCTCGGCATTGTAGATAATAGATAGATGTATCTATTAAAAGATTATTTTGTAACAAACATTTAATCGCCTTAAAACTCTTTGTATGACTATTTAGTGCACTTGGAGCAGAGTCACGAATAAATTGTTATTTTCTTGATATTTTTTCAAATAAAAGACGTGCGTGCTTGTTCGCATGTTACGAGTATATGAAGAAACATATTATTATGTAAACATGGCGTCGTGGTCTAGGCAGCGTAGTGTGCCAGGTCCTTTATATCAAAATACCGTCCCAAGGATCTTTTAGGACCATTAGTTGTAAATAATGTATATAAATATAATGTATAGGAAAAATCATAATCAATGTCTACTAGTACATACTAGTAGCAAACACATATCGTGCCATATCACAAAATAATAACCGGCACTATATTAAAACACTGTTTTAACCTGACGTTTCGGAGGCTTTTCAGCTTCCATGGTCACAGGCAGACTCAGTCAGTCTCAGTCTGCCTGTGACCATGGAAGCTGAAAAGCCTCCGAAACGTCAGGATATAAACAAAATATAAAATATACGCGATCAATCCGGTTAAAACAGTGTTTTATTATGAGTTCTCGCGAAAACAACCTTAGAATATACAGCACTATATTTTTTCTTTTTATATATGTTTATCGGTCATAAATATTTAAGTAGAAGTCATAAAACCTTTTGAGTAATTGTTTGTCGCACTGCTAAGCAGAAAAAAAGGTTAAATTTATTTATATGTTAAATTTATATTTGTCGCATCAACAACGTCCTGTTTATGATGTCAATGTATTTATTTTAATTGTTTTACTACAATGTGTGACAAATAAGAACTAATATTTACAATGAAACTATTGAGCTAACTGCGGGCTGATGCAAACCATCTACAGGTAGCTCAACTGATCTTTATCAATACCAGTCGGAAGCGTCGCCAAGACGTCTCCGCTGGCCGCATTGCCCCGCCCCGCCGCTCTCGGGTCACGCGTCGATTCCACCAGACGCGCATAATTTGTAATTGTCTTTGTTATTAAAGTCTGTTACTTCATGATTTAAGTAATTTTTAAAATTGTAAATTATAATAATAAGATTTATTGTAATACACACACAAATAAATTAACTATTCATACGATCTAATTCTAATCTGTCTTCTTGTAGTGAACTGTTAAAAAATCCGTAAAATAATATAATAAATGTCGTAGTGATTCATATCTTGCACTTTATTTGTAAATACTTTCTGGTTTCAGACACTTTAATTCTTACTTTTTGCACTTTACTTGTTACACAGCAATTTTATGTAACTCTGCAATACTTGATTATAATTTCGTGTAGATTTCTGATATTCTTCTTAATCTCGTCTGTAACAGTCTATATTTTACGGGAAATAAAAAATATGTGGTAGATAAAATAAAATATATCAAGCTAATCAAATTGTTACATATCTTTATTTACAATTTAAACATGAATCGTTAATTAAAAAAGGTTATTGTAAATAACATTCTATTCACCATGTTATAAACAATATTGGTGCTTTATTTTTATAGTTAATTTAGGCGATTCTCATAATGCGACAGTGAGCTCACAAGCATAGTTTAACATTATATCACAAAGACCCCGAAAAACGTCAAAATTTTAAAACAGCGTGACTCATTATCGCAGTGCGGTTCAGCTGAGTTGAATATTGTAATAATATAAATATTTTACAATTATGTGCAATATAATATTGTGATGAGGATAAGATTTTTTAATAAAATATTTGAAAAAAAAATTTATTCTTAATTATTTCTTTTTTAATTTGGAGTAAAATACCAAACAATATTGTGTTTCATATGACCGAAAGTTCCTCTTGAAGAATTTATATAATATAATAATAGATGTAATACAGCAATAGATCACCCTAATGCAGTCTGTATACTGGACGCTCTTTGGCTATGTGTACTTAGGTATTTGTACTTACAATTGCAACAATTGAGCTAACTGCAGACTGTTGCAAACAATCTACAAGTAGTTCAACTGATCCATATCAATACCAGTCGGAAGCGTGCCCAAGACGCTAGCTGCATTGCTTCGCTGTATAGCAATACTAATGCGCTGCGCCAGATACTCACCAGCTCTCGGGTCAAGCGTCGCTTCGAATTCGAATTCTTGGTATTTGTGGCAAGGCTGAAGATGGATGTGGTGGGTGACAAGAGTGAAATGATGCATATTAATAATGACAATAATAAAACTCGCTCGGAGGGACGCGGAACGCGCGCGCCTAGAACCGCACTCACCCTGAAGAAATCCCTCGTTAAGGGATGAAACGTTGGTGTTCTTCCAACACAAATAAGGTTTGTAGTTAACCCGCTTACATCCGTAATGAATAATAATAAAACATTTATTTCAGGCAACGTTAATCTAGTACAGGATGTAAAATACTAAAAAACTACGGCCCATATAAAATATATACCTTATTCTAACATACATAAAATATACCTATTGCTTAAGTCCTTTGTCCAGTTGTGGACTGATATACGCTGATGATCATTAAAAAAGTAATATGATAGATGCTACAGGTGAGTAATTGAGGAAAGGTATTTGGGAATGACTAAAAGCTATGAGTAAAAAAAATAACTAAAAGCGTTGATTAGCAGTTTGGTGCTGGCTTAGAATTTGCACCCCCAACTCTTTACGTGGGTGTCGTAAGAGGCGACTTTAAACTGAACGCGCATCTATCGGCACTACCGGCAGGCATTACCGGCAGTCATCACAATAATAATTCTTCATGGCATTTTACTGAAATCCCGCGCTCGGTGCCGATAGGTGCGCGATGCTGCATGCTATTTCATATAAGGATTTGTAAAATTCGATGACTGCATACTATTTCAAAAGGATTTGTAAAATTCGATGACTGCAGGGAATGCCGCTCTTGCCGCTCTTGCTTGCCTTGCGCGGCCAGGTGCGCGTTCATCTTAAGGGACACACACTGGGGGGGCAGGCAGAAGCACCTTTTGCAGAATAGATCTACCACCGAACTGTGATCCCCAACCCGCATGCCCCATGAGATAACAACCAATAAAGCGATTATTAGGGAGAGGCCTGTGTCCAGCTCTGGACCATTATAGGCTGTTGAGTTGAATTTGAATAATATCCTAAACGATTTTATGTGTGTGAGCTGTAGAAACCATTGTTATTGAAGTGTAAACCAAAATTCTTCAGACGTGAATCAGGTAACAGAATTAAAATGTTGACTTTCACATAAAATTATTCTGAATTTATTACCATTAATTACACGTCTCAGTTTCATTAAATGCTGCATTGTAAAACGAGTCTGAAAAAACACAAAAATTTACATCTACCATAATTAAATTTTATTTATAAGTCGGAAACATTCTACGGAAATGTTAAAAAGACGCCCATTTCACTAACTTCCTTAAGCTGGATCAAAAGTAGGTTATATTTACAGTTTTCAGCAAAAATTCAGCATTCGTTTAAATGCCATTTCCCCAAATGCGTCTATCGCGACTGGCAGCTATGAATTATGCAAGGCTATACAAAATGTTTTAAAGAAATCACTGAGGTTCACTGCAAAATTAAAAAGGACTTGTATATCTTGACTTGTACCTATACTGGCAGTGAACTAAAGTGAAAATGGGCTGAACATTTAGGTAATTTTTTGAGAGCTGCCTTTTCGCTGACGTGACAAATTCATAATTCAAAATTCAAAGTGCTTTATTTCCTTTAGACCTTACAGGACTCTTGGACACGTCACAAAACTCAGATTACAGAAGTAAAACTAGGAAATAAAGTGATATCACTTTGATTTTTTGTCCACTTCAATCTTTTTAAGGTAAGGTAAAGAAGCGAACAAGAAACATTTACCTTGTTAGAATGTTAGTTTTCGAGTTGGAGCAAAACTGGACCCAAGCTTTTTTATCCTATAAATAATCTGATATTTTATAGTACCTAGGCCTTTTTACAAAGGATGTGTTTAACAATTTGTTTGAATTTATTTATTGTCAATTTTTGCAACTCACTTGGAGTTTTGTTGTAGAAGCATATACATTGCCCTTTAAAAGATACGTTAATCTTGTGTAACCTAGTTGTGGGCACAGCGAGTTTATTCTTATTTCTAGTATTAAATTTATGTATAGGTATCGCTATTTTTAGGGAAAAATCCAGGCCTCGCGTACGTAGCTAAGTACTTTAATATGTAGTTATTCTGTGCCTCCATTATACAAAAACAAAAAGAGATCGCGTCAGCTTTCACAAATTGAAATATATCTCCTGACCTAATGACTAGGACGGACATGCTGTATCAGTGAGGACCTCTGTGGCTCAGCGAGCGAAGGTCTGCCTGCGACGCCGGAGGTTGTGGGTTTGATTTAATCCTCGAGAAATGTTTGTAGATTATGCAAATGTATGTTTCGGGTAGTTTCAATTGATAATAATAAAAAAAAACTGTTTATGCAACGGAATTTAACGTATAGAGTATCAGTTAGAACCATCTGACCGCAAATAAAGCAAATCTTATTTTAAAGGTATCAGATGACTACTATAGGTATATTTACATCTGGAACGAATGCTTACAGATCATACAGAAATTGGTACCGCGGTGGGAATCGAACCTTCAGCATCGCTTGTAGACATTCGCCTACTGAGCAACTGAAGTCGTTCAAATAACGCTATTCCATTTATATACAACGTCAAGTTCGTAACTAACTTGTCTTCTTTAAAGGCTCTACCAAAGGTTTACCTACATCAAAGTAGGAAATCCCATAATTTAGTGCTTTCAAAATGTAGACTAAACAGCTGACGGGAAGCAAAACGAGTTTTTAGGCACTTGGCAGCACTCCAACTAGGAACGGGCGCTGGATAACTAAATGGGATGTTAAAACGGTGAACGATAACATTAACGTTTACGCGTTATTGATAACGATAATTTTATACTTAGTACTAGCTGACGCGACAGACGTTATCCTGTTATTCTATTCAAACGTGCTTAGCAAAGAGTATACAGGGTTATTAGTAAATTAGTGACAATACGTAAACTGCAGGTTCAGCCCATCATCACAAACACGTTTGTGAAGACGGCAGGTCCTTATTCTTAATTTTGGTATTGGTAATGGGTACCCCCCGCAATTCAATAATCGTTCGTTAGAGAGGTTTTATTTGAAACTGAACTTAAAAACAGCTCTGCCTTGAATTAACAGAAGATATGAGAGTGAAAGATCGGTCTTAAGTAACTCGTTGGGTTCCAGACAAAGATGTTTTTTCATTTAGTATCAGAGTTGATTAATATTTTTTTTTAGAATGTAGACTTGGCGCCTTAACGAACGTGTTTGTGATGATGGGCAGAACCTACGGTTCTCCTAGTGTTACTAATTTACCAATAACCCTATAGAATAAAATGTTCAGCAAAAGATTACGAACGAATTAAGTAGATAAACAAGTTTTACCTACATAATCATGACTCTTATTAAACACTAACACCTGTATAATGATGACAACACAAATTATAGTTCAATCTATAGGTATCTGATTTGGTTGATGTCTTTTTGTAAATTATTTTCGGTGTACAATAAAGTATTTTTGTATCTGTATTGTATTGACTTATGTATTGTTTTTTTTATACATCTAGATATAGATGCAATCCATCTGAAATATGTGTAGTGTAACATAGTACCTATCGCAATCGTTTTGTCGAGTAACCTATGCACTTGATGCAACCCGCACGAATCGTTTTCAAGTTGGTAGGTTACCTATATTACGTTTTTGAGTATATTTCTTCTGACCAACTGATGATTTTCCTTGTCAAAATAATTTAATTTACAATAGAAATAGTGTTCCCATTTCTTTTAAACAGTTTCTTACGTCGTCGTAAAAATAACTTAACGTTGCACGTCTACCGTCTGTTACTTTTTAAGTAACTTTATTATTCCTAACGAATGTCCGCAGCACTAATATCATGGCACAATTTAGCTGTTTTCAGAATTTATTGAAGTATTTAAGCACTTTTTACCTTAAAACCTTGGACGAACGAAATCACCCTTTCGTAAATAAATGACGGGATCTTTTGCGGAGAAGAGAGAATTTAGGGACGATTTATATTTGACCGGGATGTGTCCGGGCCGGGCCGAGGCCAGGCCTGGCTGGAGCAGTTAGTATGGAGAAGTTAGTAGACCTACCCGGACGGAATACGGATCATGCACTGTTGTTTAATATAAACTGCTTCATACAAAATGTTTGTAAGTTCCAAATCCTTGCCCCATGCGGGTAACGTACACGGTACGCCCCGGGTACGGCCCGGCCTATTATAAATCATCCCTGTTGATGTTATTTGACAAACTATGAGCTATTTTCAATGAATATAGCTCATAGTTTATACCTAGTTAGGTACTGTTATTAGTAAGCAACTAATCCCATTGGCTACTTTTTAGGAACATGACGAGTCAGAAATAAAAGATGAACCCGAAGGACCCTTTTCTGTCTGGTCGAACAAAAACACCTTATTGCAGTTTATAAATAAAACATCGATGTTTTCCAAATGAAAATGGTATTACAATGTTCTTTGGTAAACAGAAGAGCTCGAGACCTACTAGAAATTCAATGGAGCTTTAACTCCGAGCTTTATGCACTTAGGTTCATCCATACCAGTGAATACAATGTAGTAGGTTACCGGCAAACATTGCATTTATCTAAAATAAAAGCTTCCTGCATCTTTTACCTACACTATTTTTCTGAAGAACAGTCTGAATCTGAAGCAACAAATCCAGTAAGCTCAATTGTTTCAATTGTTAATACTAGTTATAATTTACTAGCAGCGCCTTGCGGTTTCACCCGCGTAGTTCCCGTTCCCGTGGGAATTCCGGGATAAAAAGTAGCCTATGTTCTATTCCAGACTATAATCTATCTCTGTGCCAAATTTCACCCAGATCCGTTCAGCCGTTCTGGCGTGATAAAGGAACAAACATCCATCCATCTAAACTTTCACGTTTATAATATTAGTGAGATGACATTTATTGACGGTGAGTATGAGTATGAGTGATACACTCGCGAACAAATCTTAATTGGCCAGCAGAGGCTTTTTAACGAAGCGTGGGTTAACCCATTGTTGATCTTGCCTCTGACCTCAGCCCGGTCGCGTCGTTTTGTCCGTCCCATAGGATTATGATAGTGAGGAAATAGAGAGAGCACCTGTATTTGCGCACACACTTGTAAGATTTGACTTGTAGAGATTTAGACTGATCGCCCAGGCTACTCCAACGATCAACCCAAATTATAAAACACATATTTTTTCATAGTTTGGGCTGATCATTCATCTACTTGTAATTTGAAATTCCTGGCATGTCCAAGAGTCCGTAAGTCCGTAAAGACTCAAGGAAATAAATCTTTTTGATTATACTACTGACTTGCCTGACTACACAATATGACGTGACTATCTCGCGCTAGGTATACACGCAACGCTCTGCATTGTTATGTAAAGTCATGATGATAATGCTTGATAATTTTATAGTACCAATATTAATACTAATAATTTAATTTTTTATCACACTAATATTATAAATGCGAAAGTTTGAATGTTCGTTGCCTCTTCACATCATCTTTCAGTCCTTATCCCACGCTAGATGGGGTCAGAACAACATGTCATTATCTTCCACTCTCCTCTATCAGCTGTCATCTTTGTACTTACACCATTTTCTAACTATGTCCTCTTTCACACAATCAATCCATCAGTTCTTTTCCCCTTATATCCCTCCACATTCAAACCTAACACATGTATGTTAGTTACCTGTTCACGCCAAAAATAATCTGTTTTATCACTTTTTATCCCGAAAGAACGCGTATGAAGCCACGGGCAGAAGCTAATCTAAAATAATTTCAATATGAATAAATTCAAGTATTTCGCTACAAACAGTTTTACTTTAAATAACGTAACACACACCATTTCACATAGCATCATTTACCCCGAAAATGAGGAGAGAATTTATGAACGAACTAGATATGTACATATATTAGAGAACGAAGATACATAATATCCTAAGTCATTTACAACGGGATATATATCGTGATTTGAGTTTTGAGCTTTCCAATATTTTGCTGTGGAAGCTCATATAGTTAATATAATAATATAATATAATATAGGCCAAACGAAGCGTACTTTTGCCTGCAGAGTCAAGAACCAGACACTAGTATTTAAGAATCTGTCAACTGAAAAATCTGCTATAGCGGAGCATCTTTTCGAGTCAAGTTTAATCCACTGGATATAATTAGACACAAAACAATAAAAACAATGAGTCATCTCAACAAATCGACATTGCATACCAATGATATAGAAGGCCATAGAGGTTTCCAAACACTGTAACGTCAACCGAGAAGAAGGTTACCAATTATCTGTTGAACCTTGTTGTTAGAATATGCAAAAACCGGAGAAATGATGTACCGCGTCAGCGTCAGTTTTTGTGTATCATTGTGTCCGAATTGCATTTGATAATGAAACTGGTTGGTAGTGGTAGCGTTTGTAGCAAATGACATAAAATATGGGTAGATCTGCAATACAACTCATTTGGGTTGTGTGAGTAATAAGGTGATGGTTTTGATGCCCAATCCAATTTCAACCGTTCAAATCGATTTGTGGTCACAAGAACATTTTATTTTCGGTTTACATTTTTTTTTACATGAATTCCTAATTTAATTCGGTAACCTAAGTGTTCTGATTTTTAATTGCTTGTCATATTTTTACTTACAAAAAATCATTTTGGCAAACGAATATCATCATCAGCCCGTTGACACCCACTGCTGAGTATAGGCCTCCTCTTTTATACGCCAGTTGACTCGGTCCTGTGCGAGCCCCATCCACAGTCTTCCGGACACCCTGACGATATCGTCCAAACAAATATAATATTATCTATACATTTTCTGAGTCTTCAGTTATTCTGGTAGGTTCCATAAATGATGGCCTAAATTTGTCAATCTTGTCCTATCTCTTTCATTGTGATTGCTTGGGTGAGTGTCATATAACTTTGGTATCAAGCTTTATCAACATTAGATGCAATTAATTCTAGATAAATACGGTAGACGTTATTATAAAAACAAATAAAAGCGATGAGCGTAATAGCTATCGTTTAAATTAATAAAACCCGGTGTATGAAGTGGTTGTGCTATCAAAGTTCAAAGTAGGTCGTATACCGATTCGTTTCTTTATTTTAATTTTCGGGCTGCTACTTCTTGAAAGGTAAATTTATCTACTTATTCTTTATAGAAATCATTCATCAGAAAGGGAGTAGATTGATAAGCGTGCTCTTTGCATGCAGTGCAAGCCTGATTTACTCCTTTTGCCTTAGTACGACTATAAGTAATTTATTTTTACACAATTCAAAGAGAGTTTCTATTGGTTGTATTTTTAAAATGTTCACCGATTTTTCCGTCAATTATGGACCGATTTTAATAATTCTTTCGCTATTGTACAGATAATTTCAAATTGATCCCGTAATAATTATACCGAGGGTGATGGAGATTCATTAATAGTTATTCCGTGAAGCTTAAAAAACAACTTGGCTGTATTTTATCAGTATTTATGAATTTGAAGTCTGTTTATAGTTTTAAAAACGTTAAATTATTGAGTATAATTTTCGTTTTGGTTTAGGAATTTTAACCAACCTAAAAACCTTTGTGATAATAATTAATATAGGGCCTTTTAATCACAGTGGATCAAGCCGTTTTCTAGCT
Organism: Eupithecia exiguata; assembly: GCA_947086465.1. NCBI lineage: Eukaryota > Metazoa > Arthropoda > Insecta > Lepidoptera > Geometridae > Eupithecia > Eupithecia exiguata. Next base: position 7,568,198 of record OX352246.1, read on the forward strand.
CTTCATGTTCTTTTGCTAAGCTCATCATACCTCTTTCACTAATTAGAAAGCCCAACCGTGAGCGCTTATGTTATAAATGCTGATGAGATCATTCTCATGATTTCCTATATTTTGTTTTTGCGCGAAAATTGCAATCAAATAATAGAAACAGATACTAGTATTTACAATTAATTGAAACAATTGTGCTAAATGCAGATTCTTGAAAACAATCTATAGGTGGCTCAACCGATCCATATCTTCACTTTCAGTTTTTATAGTTATATATAAATAATTGTGATATCAGGCTGTTTGTAGAATGAATAGGCCGATTGCAAAACGGCGCAATTCAGCTAATTGCCTACACCTATTGTTGAACGATCGTTGAACAGTGAAGAACATGGCAATACGTCACTTAGACACCATGCCGAACCAAATTAAACAGGTGTTTATGTTCTACGATCCTTCAGTTGCAGTTCACTCTTTAAAAGGAGCTCCTCATCTAAGGGAGAGAAACGCAGGGGTCCCAATTCTTGATCCTTTGCAACGTTATTTCTGACTATGTATATTACTTTAGTACTTTGTTTCTTCATTTAATTATATATTTCAGTGAAAATGACACCAACACGGCTCCTACTGGCCCTAGCAGCAGCAGTGGCGTGTGTTGACGCCTACAAGATTCTCGTCATCTTCCCAATGCCTAGCAAGAGCCATGGCATTCTTGGAGATGGAGTGGTCAGGCATCTGCTGAATGCTGGACACGAGGTCTATAGCTGATTTTGTTCCCTGCATATTATTTACTATGCAAGATCAGTGATGATGACGAACGTGTCAAACACTTTTTAATGTGTTTTTAACTTTTAGGTAACCTACATTACTCCGTTCTTGGCTAAAAACAACAAGAATCCAAAACTTACGGAAATTGATGTCAGTTCGAGAATGGAATCACCACTAGGTAATTTTAAAGAAAACTAAAGAAGGCCCGATGAAGGCAACAAATTCCGAAATGCTAGACACTACGTCGACGTCGTCACTAGATTAAATTTATGACCATTCCTTTTATTTTCACTAAGAAAAGAATGGGCGGGAAAAAAAGCCTATCAGCAGCAGAATATAAGCTCATAATGAAAGTTAATGAAGATGTAGTTAATAGTCATTCTAATATAAAAGAAATAATCATTCGTTTTAATTTTCCAACCTTTTGACACCAGAGGACATCATGAATGTCACGGCTATAATGGAGAACAAAGTTGACACAACTGACACAGCATTTGTGCTGTATATTATGAGAGAAATCTCGAGAATGGCCATGGATACTGAAAATGTCCAAAATCTACTAAAGGACACATCGATCCATTTTGATCTGATCATAGGCGAATGGATGTTCAACGAACTTTACGCTGGGTAAGTCATTCTATACTTGGCGTTTGACGAAGCTGGTTTTCAGATCCAAACACCTATCTTTTCCCTTTTGTGTGTAGTGTATCAGTCTTAGTTGCACTCAAATTTTCATGATCATCGTCATCACGTATACGTCGACTGCTGACCATAGGCCTCCCCCAAACAATGCCAGAGATAGCAGTTCTAAGCCGCCTCCATCAATCGGCTTCCTGCGACCGCTACAATGTCGTCGATCCATCGTGTGGGAGATCTTTCTACATTCCGTTTCGCATCGCATTGCGGTCGCCAGTCATATACCTTTACTTCCCAACTGTTATGGGTTTTGCGAGATATGCTTTGTATACACAAACAAAAATTTATTAAAAAAATACACGAATCTCCGTTATAATTTTAAACTTTTTCTAGCATTGGATAAGGATCCTCATCAACACACGTACGTCCATTGGTGACCATGCCTCCCCCACACGAGGGGGTTTTTTCATAATCACCTTTACTAGTATAGGCTAAAAATAACCAAAACTGACTAATGTTTCAGCATAGCAGGAGTTTATCAAGTACCGTTTGTATACTACTCCTCGGTAGACCCACATTCTATGATTCTGAACCTGGTTGATGGTATCCTGAACCCTGCATACACTTCATTACTTGACTCCGTTGTACCCCCCTTTACATTCTTGAAAAGGATTCAGGAACTTTGGACCCTTCTCAAAACTACCGCAATACGAGAGACGTAAGTTATCCTAAATCCACAAATAAATTTAATAAATAAGTATTCTTAGACAATTCTTACAGCCCCAAACGAACGGAGGGCTTGTGTTAACCGCGTGCGCTGAGTCTCAGGCAAGGTGTTAATTTTGTCAAACCGTCAACCGAAAACACAAAAGGCGATTGAGAAAGTTAACTGGAGCCTAATCTGTTCTGAATTCGCGGTTGGCAGTAGATACATTTTCAGTTGCGGGTGTTTTATTAAAACTGCGAAAACCTGTCATCTACTCTCATTCTTACTGCTCATCGAAAACGCACCCTTTAAAATGTTACCATTACAGGATAATGGCATACCTTCAAAACAGTGACTACCAGCGCCTTATTGCCCCGCACATTGAAAAGCGTGGAAGAATCCCGCCATCCTTTGAGACTTTAAGGTACAATGCGTCTTTAGTGCTCGGAAACTCACACGTCTCTTTGGGACTCGCTACGACAATTCCGCAGATCTACAAACCAATTGCTGGATACCATATTGATGATACACCCAAACCTTTGACTGAGGTAACACACATATAAACATTACACGTTATACTCACTCCTATGACTTTTATGACTGACGTGTGTCTTGGTTGTATCGGGACTACCAGCGGATGTCCGCATTGTCATTCATATTCCTGATTATTTTCATAAAAATAAATACATAAATGGAAACTCGTTCGGTCAGTTGTATATTATGAGTTAGTTAAATCAATAAGTAAGAAAGGTTAGGCTTAACAGTTTGAACCTATATAACAATATTTCAGGACCTCAAAAAGATAATGGATGGAGCGAAACATGGAGTAATCTACTTCAGTTTGGGATCCAACATAAGGAGTAAACACTTGCCAGATGGGCTAAAGAACGACTTGTTAAAGTTATTCGGGTCCCTGAAGCAGACTATATTGTGGAAGTTTGAGGCGGAGCTACCAAATATACCGAGCAATGTGCATCTCTTGCAGTGGGCACCGCAGCAAAGTATTCTTTGTAAGTAATCCTGATGTTGTAACTTTCTTGAAATTGAACATGTGAAAATGCTTCAAGCTTAATATTATATCTGAACCAAACGGCCACCGAACAAACCAAGGAAACACAATTGAATCAACGACATCAACGACGCAAAAAGAATATCACACTCTCCTTAATCTCCAATTTAAACGTGTGCAAGATTTCATTATAGTTATGTCCTGTGTAAGATTGATTAATTTTCAGCCCATCCTAACTGCATTCTCTTCATAACACACGGAGGCCTGCTATCTACCACCGAAGCTGTCCACACCGCGACTCCCATCGTCGGTATACCTATCTTGGCTGATCAGTTCATGAACGTCAAGCAAGCCGTCAGCAGAGGTTTTGCCAGAGAAGTCAAGTTGTCTTTCCATATGGTGCCACAGTTGAAGGAAGCTGTCAATGAAATGATTTCGAATCCCAAGTAAGAAATAAATAAATAATGCTGGACAAATGACACAGCATCATCCAGCCCCAACCTAAGCAGAGCTTGTGCCCCGCGGCGGGGCGTAAAAATAGCTCGTTTATCCAATGGCTAGACCAATTTTAAAACAAACGCTGATTGGTTGGGAATAGGTACCTTATTAATTTCATTCGACGAGATGGCTAAATGACGTTTAGCTGGACGTTGATCTACCAGCAATGAATGGAATTTTTATGGAAATTAGTGAGACAACAGTGAGTGCCATTATAATGAGTGGTTGGAAGGCCAAGATAAAGCCAGAAATGACCCGAAATAAATTTTATATAAACAATTTTTTTTAATGTAGATGGAAGTTAATGGTTTTAAAACAATAACAAAAAAATTATAATACAATAATAGAACTAAAAATAGTAATAATAACAATGCTTGTATTGCAGATACCTAGAAAAAGTAAAGGAGCTGTCATTCATCTACCACGATCGACCAGTAAAACCTGGTGATGAGTTAGTCCACTGGGTGGAACACGTGATCAAGACTAACGGTGCGCCGCATCTCCGCCCGCTCGCTCTACACGTACCCTGGTACCAGAAACTGTACTTAGATCTAGTTGTAGTAGTTATTTTAGCATTGTATGTTGTTGTTAAGCTAGTCAATTTGATAAGGAAGAAGAAAAATGTAGTAGTAGATAAGAGTAGAAAGAACCAATAAGGTATTTTGACATTATAAATTATGTATATGTGAAATTTTAGTGTTTATTAAGTTCAGAACATTATCATTATCAACGCATTGCAATTATTATAAAAACTATCGTAGTTTGACGAATTCATTACGGATTCATTACTGAAGAAGTCCCTCGTTAAGGGATGAAACGTTGGTGTTCCTCCAACACAAATAAGGTTCGTAGTTAACCCGCTTACATCCGTAATGCATTGCAATTATATGACATAATAATGATACGACTTACAGTATTATATCTGATGGTTTTCGAGCAAATATTCCTAAGTATCTATATCACTATGATATCAGCTATAGACAGAAATAGTGTTACCTTGGTTTTTACGAGTAGCTACTAGAGAAAAAGTATGTATAAACTCGATTCTAGAACCCAAATATTTTAATCTCAACGTAAGGTACCTAACTAAATGGTATTTAAGTCAGTAAAATTAAATTCCAAGAAATGTTCCCACAAAAGCGATGGTTTGGTATTTCTCGTTTTCTTTCAGTCACTAAAAACTCAAGATATTATGCATTCAATTGGAGTGTAAATAAAGCTTTCAATTAGCACGTTTCTACTTGTCTGTTTCTCCAATCACAAATGGCATAATTTTCTTCATCTGCATACTGTCTTCGTTTGCTTTTGAAAATGAAAATGAGACTGTATATTCTGAGGTGTTTATTCTCGTTCGTAACTGTTCAATTTTCACACTATCTACATGAAGGTGCGGAAATTTTATACTAATTATAATTATTATAAAAAATTATAAAGTTTTTATAAAGGATCTCCGGACCTTTTCTTAAATATTCATTATCATCATTTAATATATTTTGTGAAAAATATGAGTTAAAGTCGTTTTTTATAAATAGGTTTTCCTTTACGCAATGTTGTTGTTTGTTTGTCGATGGTAGATCTATTCAAGAGGTGCTGCTGCCCGCTCCCCGGTGCATGTCCCTGTCGCCTCTTACGACACCCACGGGAAGAATTGGGTTGGTGCAAATTCTAAGCCGCCACACGGCTTTTTATGCATGTTCGTTCATATATCTGTCAATTATGGGCCGCTCTAAAAATTTATATGTTATTCTAATAAATTATGCTGTTGTATAGAGAATGATCCCGAAATAGTCGCATAAAACATATTCCCGAGGCAAGTATTAATCTCGTCAAGCTTAAAACAATAAAGGTAATACTTTTGAAAAATCACGACTAGCTACATTTATTTTGTTTGCGTGGACTTAGAAGTTTGATTTATATCACGAGCTCAAGAAATTACGAATCTAAGTACCTATATGATGTGAATTTCAACATCTCGCTAATTTTTAAGTTTGATATTTTTTCCTTGTAGTTTTAAGGTTAATTTTCAGGTGGTTTTATAAAAGTTTGATTTTTGACAAATTTATATGTTTGCCGTAAACCGTATCGAACTCATCATTACATGATAATTTTCCCAAACTGGCAAAAAAATTGTTTTCATGGCAACAGGCGTAAAAATACTTACTCGAATCTTAACTAGATATCTCACCTTGAAAAATCTCTTTTTTTTTTTTGGACAGTTAACCTGTTATGTGTTCCGGGTTTATTATCAACTACTTCCATACCAATTCTCATTATTCAAGAATTTGAATTCGGCTTATAGTTTTTTTAAAAGACACCAAATTATTTGATTTGATATATGTACAACAACGCCTTAGGACCTCATTGGTACAATAAAACTCACTGTGGCCAAAGTGTGGATATATTATATTATATATTATATAGTCCTTTATGCTTAACAATGTCCGGCTGCGGTCACGTGGTTCGATCTAGCATCTAACTGAGCCCTGATATAAATGTATACCTACATCGATATCTCGATGTTATTGCCTCAACAATAAGAGGTTCAATTTTGTATGGGATTTGCGTTTAGTTATGTATGTGCACCCTAAACGAGCTATACCAAAACTCTTACAAAAATAGAACAGACTCTGATTATCATTTTAGCACAAACTTGTAGCTAATTTCAGTAGAATGTAGAAAAAGGAATGTCCATTGGAATTTATTGGCTAAGCTTGGAAGAACATTAAAATTCCGTCCACAGAAAATGTATTTAGCAATAATTGCAGAGTCATTTGTAGACGGAAAGTCGCTGTAAGGTCACGTAATTTGTGTTTCGTGTGCGATGTGGAGTCAACGAGCTACGTTGTTTTGGATACGTAAGTTCATAAGTTTCACAATTTTTCGAGTCGAAGCTTAAACATCATCATCAGTCAGAATGCATGCCTCCTCAAACGACGCTACAATCTGTCTATCGGTGCTATGCGACCGCTACAATGTTGTGTAAAATTGACGACCGATGTGGCGCGGTGGGTGAAGGTCTGCCTGCAACGCAGTAGGTTGCGGGTTCGATTCGCCTCGGGACAAATGTGTGTACGATCTGCATAAGTTTGTTCAGGGTGTTCTGATCGTTTTCTATGTATAATAAAACATACCTATCTATTGTATTGTATTATGTACATCAGTTGTGTAGTACCCTTAACACAAGCTCTGCTATGCTTGGGGCTAAATAATGCTGCGTGAATTGTCCAGCATTATTTATTTATTTAATGTCGTTCCATCGGTCTATCGGGTGGGAGTTTATAGAGTTTAACTAGATTGCATAATTTTTTTATGCGTAGCAGAAGGAGAGGAGAAGACAGAGAAATGTAAGAAATCATTACCATAAACAGGTATTCCTCTACTAATCATCGGAATTTTTGCACACACAACACAACATGCCTTCTCCGAAACTTTCCTCTCGAGTACCGTAATAAGACGCCAGATGGCTCATGAATAATCAATTGAGATATGGTATGTTCCCACGTGCTCAGGATTCCGGCGGATATTGAAGACTTTTTCCAAGAACAAATTGATGGTGCCGAATATTCGGTTTTAATCATGTGGGTTGTTCAAAAATTACTTTTTACGGCTAATACCTGCCTATTGAGTCTCGTAGGTACCTACACAAGTCCGAAATTGACTCACTGTTACGAAATTGATATACTGCAGCGCTTGAATTTGACCCTCAAAGCACTCTCAGATTGGGGCGAGGCTCTTCTCTGCAAAAAAGAGTCCGTTTGTCCAGGTTCCTGTTTTCCGAGTTGTACCGGTCCCATTAAAAGATAAATTTGAGCACACCGCCGCAAGGTCGATTGTCGTCGTTGTCGTTGTCTCGATCTTTTATATACTTTCATGAAAACTATATATATAATGTACAAATAGGACGCATGGTATCCAATATAAAAAACGCATGGTAACTTTTAATTGAGGTCTCTAACCGCTGGAAGGATCTAACCCCAATGAGATATTTGTCGATTCGGGCACGAAAAAGGAAGATACGCTACGTGCTACCAGCGCTCACTCAAAAACTGTACCGTGTTACAGATGAAATAATGATAAGGTATCGGATTATCAGAAAATTTACAGTTTAGTGTATTTACTTACGCGGGAAAATATGTGATGCCTTGGGCTTTGTTTTTTGTTTTAGAGCTATTTGTACACCTGGTGAACGAACACGAGGGCATTGTCGTGGTGTTTTAGTCAAAATCACACAAAATTATACGTCGTAGCAAGCACGCGCAACACAACGCCACCGCCCACGCCGCGCCGGTCCGACTATGACTGAGGTAAGGGAACATAGTTGAACCTAACTTGAGCCATACACTTTCGAGATGGTAATGCCTCATCTCCTTTTTTTACTTTAATCGAAGGAATAAATGAAACAATAGATCAGAAATTACATAGGTTATCCATTGTCATTCCAAATTAAAATTATCACGATCAACTTAAGAATTGATGGCAAAGCACCTTGCCCATTCCACACATCCAATATCTTTATCCAGTATCAAACAACTTGGATGACTTCACCCAATTTACTAGCAACACCGATATTTGATCTAAGATTTGGATACTAGTTTCTGCCCGCGGCTTCGCACGCGTTGGTTCAATGACAACGTATACCAGGTTATTTATTATGGTTTATGTTTTGGTTTATTTCAGGCCAAGAGTTACACCTATGCAAATATTTAGCCCGTTTTGGTGAGAAGTTTAGGCGTGAAGAAGTAACCAAATTCCTTCTATCCATCCAAACTTTCGCATTTTCATTATTAGTGTGATGTGATGAAATTTCATTTGAAATCAACTACGCAAATTACTTAGGAATCTCGGACAACGATATTAGATGACGAATGGCACCCTTACCTAAACAAAAAACTGTCTAAGTATCAACAAATGACGGTCTCGTTAGATTAAGTTAACTATTTCCGTTCAGGAACGCCTAGTCTTAGTTAATTTTTCGCTAACTTTGATTTAGAAGATTACAGCAATTTTTCGTCCGTAAGACTCCCTGGTAGCTAGTCTTTGAATACTTCCCTCACTAATGGTTAACCGCAATTACACTTCGTCGACCGTATACCAAAATTACTCGTTTGTCAAACTCACTCCTTGTCGATACTTGGTTTTTTGTTGTATTGAGGATCTCGCGCACTTTGTTCCTCTACTTAGGTAAGTACTACCACTTTATTAAAGCTTGTGGTGTCTGAAAAACAGAACCGTGTAACATTTGCACAATTCCCAAAGATCGTAGGATACTGTGTTCTACCGACCTCAGCGAGCATTGTTCACTCCCTCCATGGTCTCAGCTATGACTACGATGTCGTCTGCAAATCGGAGGCAATTGATGTACCTACTCACCATTTATTATGTCTAGCCCTTTCCGATCCAGGACCATGAACAAGGCCGGCTAGAGCAGCTGTGAGAAGTTTCGGAGAGATGACATCTCTTTAACACCAAACATGATCGAAGAAAAATGCGCCTGAGAAATAAAACAGCTTATGAAAAATTACTAAAAACCTCTTTGTCTCCGTAGTCTCAACTCAGCGTTAAGTACTACCATGACACGTCACGATCACGACACAAGTCACTAGCATCAAAAATCCCAATTTTATCTTTAAAAATGTTTTTTTTTTGTGTTATTATTATCCCACTGCTAGGCAAAGGCCTTCCCCAGTCCCTCCAGACATCACGATCTTGAACTACCTCCTATTGGCCATGTAATTGTTGAAATGATAACTGTTAATTGTTAATTTTGTTTCGTAAACTTACAGCTCTACATAGGTTTTTTTTAAATTTAGCTGAGGTCACTCACGATAAAAACATCAATAACAATTTTACTTCAACTAACGTAACACACACCAATCGATTCGCATAGCATCACTTACCCCCAAGATGAGCAGATAATTTACTAACGAACTAGATATACCTATAAGATAACGAAAAAATGAAGGTTCAAACCTTCAGCGGAACTTCGATCACAGAAAATCGCATATGTTTTTAAATACTGACTTTCAATTTTCAAAAAAAAAAATTCAACACAGCTCTGCTTAACTTAGGGTTAGATAATACTGTGTGATGTTAGAAAAAAAAATACACTACTACGTAAATAGGAAATTTTTACATTCGATTTTTAAATTATAAATTATAATAATAAAAGTAAATGATTCAATAAATAAACAAATCAATGTCAATAAATCGATAGCTAGTCTTATTATATTACATACAATGAGACAAAAATTCTTACACCACGCAAAATCATTTTGTAAACCGTATGACTGTAAGGTATGATGAAATTAGATAAATGCTATCTCGTTTATCGCTATTGCTTGGGTATATAATTTTGGTATCAAGCTTTATCAACATTAGCCGGAGGTATTTCTAGATAAATACGGTAGACGTTATTATAAATACAAATATTAGCTATGAACCGAATAGCTATCGTATATATTAATAGAATCCGGTGTATGAAGTGGTTGTGCTATTAAAGTTCAAAGTAGGTCGTATACCGATTTGTTTCTTTTTTATTCTGGCTGCTACTTCATGAAAGGTAAATTTATCTACTTTTTTTTCGTTTCGGTTCGGACGAGCAAATATTCAAACGGCGGGGCGTTACGATAAAATAGATAATTAAAGTAAAATAAATAAATAATTTATCTACTTATAATTTATAGGAATCACTTATCAGAAGAAAAAGGAGTAGATTGATAAGCATGCTCTTTGCATGCAGGACAAGGCTGATTTACTCCTTTTGCCTTGTTATCTTATCAGTTATTTATTTTTAGAGAATAGAGGAGTTTCTATATTTGGCTGTATTTTTTAAGTTTCCGTCAATTATGGACAGATTTTGATAATTCTTTCGCTATTGTACAGATAATCCCGAATTGGTACGATAAAAATCATATTCCCGATTGTGAGTGCGATTCATTAGTAGTAATTCCGTGACACTTAAAAAACAACTTAACTGTATTTTATCAGTATTTATGAACTTGAAGTCTGTTTATAGTTTTTAAAAACGTAAAATTTGTGAGTTGAATTTATGTTTTAGTTATGAAAATTTTGGTTTATTCCGGAAATCCCCCACAGCCATCCCCCACGTGGGGGATTACCGGATTTTTGTTCCTGAAATCCCCCAAATCAAATTGATCAGTCTCGTGGGAGATTTCCGGAAAAAAAATCCGGAAATCCCCCACATATTTCGACCCTTAAAATAAATTAGATCGTAGTAACCTTTAATTCGTCTCCGCTGGCTGCTTATATAGCGGACCGCTCACCTCCACATAGCCAACCTAAAAATCATTGTTTGTGATAAGAAATAAAAGGCCTTTCAATCAAAAATGCACCTAGCCGTTTTCTAACTCTTCGTGTTCTTTTGCTAAGCTGGCACACCTCTTTCACCATTAAGAAACTTCAATCGTGAGCGCTTTTGTTATAAATGCTGGAGATCATTCTCATGATCTCCTGTATTTTGTCTTTTTGTACCTATTTGATACTTTCATGAAAGTTTTATAAAACTTTCATGAAAGTTTTATAAAACTTTCATGAAAGTATCAAATATTTGTTGTACTAATAGATTTAAGAACCATTTTTAGGCACTATTTTTAGGGTTCTGTACCAGCTGTCCGTCTGTCCGTTTGTCCAACAGTTGAAATTTTCATAATATAAATAATTATATTTCTGTTGCCGCTATAACAGGTGTAAGTACACATAACGGTAACAAATATTTGATACTTTCATGAAAGTATCAAATATTTGTTATAATAGATTTAAGAACCATTTTTAGGCACTATTTTTAGGGTTCCGTACCAGCTGTCCGTCTGGCCGTTTGTCCGACAGTTGAAATTTTCACATATGACTATATTTCTGTTGCCGCTATAACAATTAATTCTAAAACTTAAACTAAAATTAATATTTATGGGGGCTCCCATACAAGAAACGTGATTTTTTTGCTCGTTTGTGCTCGATATTGATAACGGCAATAATAGATAAACGCTTGAAATATTCACAGAATACTAAGTTGTATATTCACTTTAATAATGAATAATTACATTTAAATAAAATTAATATTTAATCCCTCCCGCTCCCATACAACAGATCTGTTTTTTTTTGCCGTTTTTATAAATAATGGTCCGGAACCCTTCGTGCACGAGTCAGACTGGTACTTGGTCGGTTTTATTTATTGTTACAACAGTTTTAATGTACTTACGTCAGTTATCGTCAAAAGGTAGCAAAGGCTATAACTATCAGTCATTTACGTTATCAGATTTATAAAATTATATCATCACGATAAGTAGGTAGGTAACTATCAATATGGGTAGTTGTAACAATCTGAAATTCATGTGAAAAGGACGTCTCGTTGAGTGTAATATTTTGTTTCATATATTTTTTTAGGATAGCACATAATAATATAAATGTATAACATCATAAAATAAAGGTACTAGGAACTATTATTTACAATTAAAACAATTGAATTTACTGCTGATTCTTGCAAACAATCTACAGGTAGGTCAACCGATCCATTTCTTCACTTATTTATTAAAGTTAGTTCATCAATAATTGAAGGATCAGGCTGTTTGTAGAATGACTAGGCCGATTGCAAAACGGCGCAATTCAGCTAATTGCCTTCGCATATTGTTGAACGATCAACGTTAAAGAACATGGCAAAACGTCACTAAGGCATCTTGCCGAACAAAATAAAACAGGTGTTTCTATCATAATTATCAGCGTTCATTTTGAATACGGCCAAGTTATTCTTCAAACGGCCAGCCCGTTCTTCCCTTCTACGATCCTTCAGTTGCAGTTCACTCTCTCTAAAAGGAATTTCTCATCTATGGGAAAGAAATGCAGGTGTCCCAATTCTTGATCCTTTGCAACGTTCGTGTTATCGTAATTATTTCTTGCTATGTATATTATTTTAGTACTTTTGTTAGTTAATTAAATTTTATATTTCAGTCAAAATGACACCAACACGGCTCCTACTGGCCCTAGCAGCAGCAGTGGCATGTGTTGACGCCTACAAGATTCTCGTCATCTTCCCAATGCCTGGCAAAAGCCATGGCATTCTAGGAGATGCAGTGGTCAGGCATCTGCTGAATGCTGGACACGAGGTCTGTAGCTGATTTTTTCCCTGCATATATTTACTATGCAAGGTCAGTGATGATGACGAACATGTGAAACGCTTCTTTAAAATGTTTAAATTTTTAGGTGACCTACATTACTCCGTTCTTGTCTAAAAACAACAAGAATCCAAAACTTACGGAAATTGACGTCAGTTCGAATTTAGAATTGATACCAGGTAATTTTAATAGAAACAAAAGAAGGCCCGATGAAGGCAACAAATTCCGTAATGCAAAAAGTTTAGATTAAAGAGGTCCGTACAAAATTAACCCACATCCTGAAAAGCAAAGAAAAGTATCCCTTAAAATTGATAAAAATGAGTGTAAAAAGATGGCATACTTCAAAACTCCATCCTTACACTCAAACATATAAAAAATAGCTTTGAAAATTCGTTCAGGGGCAGTAACATAGACAATTATTTTCTTGAGGACTGAGAGAACTTGAAGGGAGAAATGCTATAATTGAGTACAGAGTACTCAATTATAGTATTAGTACAGAGTACTCAATTATGGAAATAGATTAAATGATCTATAATAAGAAAAAAATATGATTTTGTTTTTTAACTCTTCTTAAGCTCATAAACATAAGTAGGTAGTAATAATAATTATTAAACCAATGAATACAGTTGCAATTTAACAAAGACTACCCTATTGTATCTAAGTCTTTGCTATTCTATTTAACAATGCTAATGATTAAAGAATCAAATTTTAATTCTCAGATTAGATTAGATTCATTTATTGGTACAAAAAATATACATGTCAACCATTTCTAATAAAAAACCACTTACTTAAAGACAAATAAATAAGACAAACAAGATAAGACACTACTTCAATTTACGGTGGTGAAAAAAAAACTTCAGTTTTCGATGGGGGATCTCCCTACCTACCTATAATTTGAAGTCAAATCAAAATAGCCAAGTATTTCTCAATATTGTAATAAAATAATTCTTTATATAACTGCCACTGAACGAATTTTCAAAGTAACTTTTTATATGTTTGGGGTGTAAGGTTCGAAAGTATGCAATCTTGTTACACCCATTTTTGTCATTTTTTGTGAGTATTTTCTTTTTTGCAGGACGTGGATGAATTTTGATCCTTCTTCTTTATGCCCATCCCCTTTATTTTCACTAAGAAAAGAAAGGGAGGGAAAAGGCTAGCAGCAGCAGAATGAAACGAATGTATGAATGGTATGAATGAATGAAACTTTCATTATGGGCATTAGCCCATAATGAAAGTTATAGAAAGTGTAGGTATTAGTCATGCTAATAAAGAAGAAATGATCATTCGTTTTAATTTTTCAACCTTTTCACACCAGAGGACATGATGAATGTAACGGCTATAATGGAGAACAAAATTGACCCAACTGACACAGCATTGCTGATGTTTATGATGAGAGAAATCTCAAAAAGATCCTTGGATAATGAAAGTGTCCAAAATCTACTAAAGGACACATCGATCCATTTTGATCTGATCATAGGTGAATGGATGTTCAACGAACTTTACGCTGGGTAAGTCATTTTATACCTGGCGTTTGATGAAGCTGGTTTTCAGATCCCCACACCTATCGTTTCCCGTTTGTGTATAGTGTATCAGTCTTAGTTGCGCTCAAATTGTCATGATCATCATTATCACGTATACATCGACTGCTGAACATAGGCCTCCCCCAAGAAACAACGTCAGAGATAACAGTTTTGAGTCGTTTCCATCAATCGGCTTCCTGCGACCGCTACAATGTCGTCGGTCCATCGAGTGGGAGGTCTTCCTACACTCCGTTTCGCATCGCATCGCGGTCGCCACTTTTAAACCTTTACTTCCCAACTGTTGTCGGTTTTGCGAGATAAAAATTTATTATAAAGGAGTTTCGTGTATTTTTATACACGAAACTCCATTATAATTTTAAACTATGTCAAGCATTGGATATGGATCCTCATTAGCATACGTATGTCCACTGGTGAACATGCCAAACGAGGGGTTTTTTATAATCACCATTGAATGCTATGACTATTATAGGCTAAAGATAACCAAAACTGACTAATGTTTCAGCTTAGCAGGAGTTTATCAAGTACCGTATGTCTACTACTCCTCGGTAGACCCACATTCTATGATTCTGAACCTGGTTGATGGTATCCTGAATCCTGCATACACTTCATTTCTTGACTCCGATATACCCCCATTTACATTCTTGAAAAGGATTCAGGCACTTTGGTCCCTTCTCAAAACTACCGCAATACGAGACACGTAAGTTATCCTAAATCCACAAATATTCTTAGACAATTCTCACAGCCCCAAGCGAAGGAATGCTTGTGTTAACCGCGTGCACAGAGTCTCAGGCAAGGTGTTAATTTGTCAAACCGTCAACTGAAAACTCATAAGGCGATTGAGAAATTCAACTGGTGCCTAAGCTGTTTTGATTTTGCGGTTGGCAGTGGAAACTTTTTCAATTACGGGTGTTTTATTAAAACTGCGAAAATCTTTCTCCTACTCTCATTTTCACTGCTCATCGAAAACGCACCCTTATAAATGTTACCATTACAGGATAATGGCATACCTTCAAAATAGTGACTATCAGCACCTTATCGCCCCGCACATTGAAAAACGTGGAAGAATTCCGCCATCCTTTGAGACTTTAAAGTACAATGCGTCTTTAGTGCTTGGAAACTCGCACGTCTCTTTGGGACTCGCCACGACAATTCCGCAGATCTACAAACCAATTGCTGGATACCATATTGATGATACACCCAAACCTTTGACTGAGGTAACACATATACAAACATTTCACATTATAATCACCCTTATGACTTTTATGGTTGATGTGGGTCTTGTTTGTCATTATACCGGGACTACCAGTGGATGTCCGCATTTTCATACATATTCCTGATATTTTTTTCTTATAATTAAATAAACAGAAATTCGTTTGGCCAATTGAATATGAGTTAGTTAAGTCAGTATGTAAGGAAGGTTAGGCTAAACAGGTTATATAATAAATAAATCAACTAGTATAATAATAACAATATTTCAGGATCTCAAAAAGATAATGGATGGAGCAAAACATGGAGTGATCTACTTCAGTTTGGGATCCAACATAAAGAGTAAATTCTTGCCAGATGAGCTAAAGAACGACTTGTTAAAGTTATTCGGGTCCCTGAAACAGACTGTATTGTGGAAGTTTGAGGTGGATCTACCAAATATACCGAGCAATGTGCATCTCTTGCAGTGGGCACCGCAGCAAAGTATTCTTTGTAAGTACACGTGATGTTCTACAGATAGAGCCTGTTAAAATGTTCTAAAATTATTATTATATTCGAACCAAACGGCCATAGACACCGAACAAACCAAGGACTTTTATGTCCTTGGTTCTCCTAAATTTTAAATTTAGACGTGTGTAAAATTTCATGATAGTTGTGTTCTGTGTAAGAATGGTTCAATTTTCAGCCCACCCCAACTGCATTCTCTTCATCACACACGGAGGCCTGCTATCTACCACCGAAGCTGTCCACACCGCGACTCCCATCCTCGGTATACCTGTCTTTGCTGATCAGTTCATGAACGTCAAGCAAGCCGTCAACAGAGGTTTCGCCAGAGAAGTCAAGTTGTCTTTCCATATGGTGCCACAATTGAAGGAAGCTGTCAATGAAATGATCTCGAATCCGAAGTAAGAAATATATTAATACTGCTGGACAACCTTACACTAAAACTTACCTACATGGTTTTTTACCATGTAGGTATGTTTGCCGGCTAGGATAAGTGGAGTCAGCAATAAATCGAAATTTAATGGATATTAGTGAGACTTCCTTACATGAAAGTGGTTAGAAAGCCAAGATTGAGCCAGAAATGTTACGACATATAAGTCTACAATTTTTTTTAAAATGCTTTAGTGACAATGAAAATAACAATCCGATAAGAGAACTAAATAGTAATAATAACAATGCTTGTATTGCAGATACCTAGAAAAAGTAAAGGAGCTGTCATTCATCTACCACGATCGACCAGTAAAACCTGGTGATGAGTTAGTCCACTGGGTGGAACACGTGATCAAGACTAACGGTGCGCCGCATCTCCGCTCGCTCGCTCTACACGTACCCTGGTACCAGAAGCTGTACTTAGATCTAGTTGTTGTAGTTATTTTAGCATTGTATGTTGTTGTTAAGCTAGTCAATTTGATGAGGAAGAAGAAAAATGTAAAAGTAGATAAGAGTAGAAAGAACCAATAAGGTATTTTGACATTATAAATTAAGTATCTATGAAACATTGGTGTTTTTATGTACAGAACATTATCATATTCAACGCATTGCAATTACGTAATAAACATATGACTTAAAATATTATATCAGTAGATGATGGTTATCAAACAAATATTCCTAAGTACTCGTATCTACAATATGATATCGGCTATAGACGGAAACAGTGTCGCCTTAGTTTTTACGAGTAGGTGCTAGTTATAAAAACTAGGTATAAACTCGATTAGAGAACTCGATATTAATTAACTCGATTTAATCTCAAAGCACATAACCAAATGGTATTTTACTCGGTAAAATTTAATACCAAGAAATCTTCTCAGAACAGCGATGGTTATTTCTCGTTTTCCTATGGATGTCGTCTTCAAATCGGAGGCAATTGATGTCTGTCTAGCAGTCTCCAATCCAGGTCCATAAAGTACATAAACACGCCCTTCCAGTGCAGCGCAGCGAACAGTTTCGGAGAGATGACGTCTCCGATTTGTAGACTATTATAGTCTACATATTATTGTCAACAAACACGATCGAGGGAAAATGCGCCTGAGAAACAAAACAGCTCATGAAAAATTACTAACAAACATCTTTGTCTCCCTCCACCCTACTTATTCATCTCAACTGCTTTAAGTACAACCAAGACACGTCACGATCACGACACAAGTCACAATCACCAGCGTCAAACATCCCAATATCGCTAAAAAAAGTTATTCAGCTTCGCTTGCGTTGTTTAAGGTTATTTTTATACCATGGGAACTGATTTATGGGATAAAAAGTAATTATAAAAAGCCTATGTTACTCTCTATCCTTTCAACGAACTCCATGCCAAAACTCAAGCCGATTGGTTGCTTAGTTAGGGCGTGAAGGAAGGACAAACAAACAAACACAGTTGGTCAATTGTTGAAATGATAACTGTAACTGTTCTGTGTGTGTCATTGTGAATTTTGATTCGTGAACTTACAGCTCGACATCGGTTTTTTTTTAAATTTAGCTTAGGTCACTCACGATAAAGACCAAGGTCACCTCTCAAACCAAATCCTAATAGGTTTCTTATCCGTTTGGGAGCTACGTAACACCCCCCTTTTTGTTGGGGGGTTAAAAAGTATCAAAATCATGCCAACGTAGTTTCATGGACGACTGATGATCGTACTAAATGGCATTTCCTGAAAACTGTTGACTCACGACAGGCTAATTTCAAGATAGCAACATAAATTTAGAAGTGTAGGTACATAAAATTAATGATTTTGAAGTTTCTTATCAGAATTCAACACGAAAGTTCTACTTATTTTCCAATGCTTGATTCACCGTAAACGCAATAAGTATTTGGAGCTTTGGTAGGTGGCATTTATAAATAAAGATTAGCCTTATACTTTGAGAAAAAAATTATGCACAAAATAAATTAAAAGAGCCTTTCTTTTACTTTCAACCGACCTCAATTCTTTTTGATAATCACTGTAACAACATAAAAGGGATACCTTTCAAAAAAACGTTATTTTGTGTTATTTCGACCACAATAGCGTTGTTTGCTTCGGTTACTGAGATGAAAGAGGTTTTTCAAACTGCTTTTTGGTTTTAAAAAATATTTGACGACGTTTTGGCTACATGGGCAAATTTGTGGTTGATTTTACGATAAAAGCGAACATTAAGCGACCTGACATGATGTCATCATCATCAGCCTATATACATTCGTCCACTGCTGGACATAGGCTTCCCCTATAGAGCACCATAGCATGTCTTTAGCTTGCCGCATCCAGCATCTACCTGCAGTTTTTCGCAGATCGTCTTCCCACCTGGCCCAAGGGCATCCTACACTACGTTTGCCGATTCGCGGCCTCCACTGATGATGTAAGTACATACATCTAATTTTATTTATTCTTATTGCCCAGTTTATAATGGAACATCGGCAATATCAGAGTCGTTGTATGATTTGACAACAAGGAATTATTATAAGAAAGTTGTTTGACAACCTGATGAGTTGACGCTCGCTAGTGAATTTGCGATTTATGTGGATGCGCTATCAAAAATAAATAAATATCCCCTTTATTGTTCACTACCTACCTAGTTTATTCATTTGAAAGTAGCAAAAGTGGCTGAAACACTTACCCCGTGTAACAAATAATGAGGTCCAGGCCTTCTTACGAAGCAGGCCTAGAAGGTATAAAGGCGACTCATCACCAAAGCAAGGCAACGATTCAAATCATTCTGCCGCAATCAGGTAACAACGCTAAGACATTTTTTATTCTGCAGCGTGTCCTCGGTTGCGTGCAAC
The DNA here is from genome assembly GCA_947086465.1 of Eupithecia exiguata. Lineage (NCBI taxonomy): Eukaryota > Metazoa > Arthropoda > Insecta > Lepidoptera > Geometridae > Eupithecia > Eupithecia exiguata. Next base: position 7,587,423 of record OX352246.1, read on the forward strand.
TCTGCGCGTAGAGTTGTGTTGAAAAACGCGACCGGCCGCACGTGGCTTAGTAAAACCCGCATATTAGGCTTCATACAAATTTGCAACCGATACACTGCAGAATGAAAAGCGTGCAACGGGATGTCACGAAAATCTATTAGAAGTTACGACCACGATTCCAAAAAAAATGATAACTATTAAAGCATCCAAAAATATGTAAAATCAATATTTTCTGGTATTGATATGAATCAGTTGAGCTACCTATAGATTCTAAGGTTTTTATTTATTATACTCTGGGTAATTTCTAAGAAATTAATAAATCCCAAAAATTTACGATCCCGACGGGATTCGAACCCGCACCTTCCCCTTCAGCGCAGGGGTGCTCTTTTTTCCAACTAAGCTACGTGATCTTATCTAGTCGGCCCGAAAATCCTTGGGAGTTCTTTCGGCACTTACGCCGTCAGCGCCACCTACAGAGGAAACAATGAAGTTATCCAATTCTGCTCAAAGACCAAATTTACATTTAGTTCTTTGACGAGAGGTTTTGCCGTTGCTTGATTCTAAGGTTTTTATTTATTATACTCTGGGTAATTTCTAAGAAATTAATAAATCCCAAAAATTTACGATCCCGACGGGATTCGAACCCGCACCTTCCCCTTCAGCGCAGGGGTGCTCTTTTTTCCAACTAAGCTACGTGATCTTATCTAGTCGGCCCGAAAATCCTTGGGAGTTCTTTCGGCACTTACGCCGTCAGCGCCACCTACAGAGGAAACAATGAAGTTATCCAATTCTGCTCAAAGACCAAATTTACATTTAGTTCTTTGACGAGAGGTTTTGCCGTTGCTTGATTCTAAGGTTTTTATTTATTATACTCTGGGTAATTTCTAAGAAATTAATAAATCCCAAAAATTTACGATCCCGACGGGATTCGAACCCGCACCTTCCCCTTCAGCGCAGGGGTGCTCTTTTTTCCAACTAAGCTACGTGATCTTATCTAGTCGGCCCGAAAATCCTTGGGAGTTCTTTCGGCACTTACGCCGTCAGCGCCACCTACAGAGGAAACAATGAAGTTATCCAATTCTGCTCAAAGACCAAATTTACATTTAGTTCTTTGACGAGAGGTTTTGCCGTTGCTTGATTCTAAGGTTTTTATTTATTATACTCTGGGTAATTTCTAAGAAATTAATAAATCCCAAAAATTTACGATCCCGACGGGATTCGAACCCGCACCTTCCCCTTCAGCGCAGGGGTGCTCTTTTTTCCAACTAAGCTACGTGATCTTATCTAGTCGGCCCGAAAATCCTTGGGAGTTCTTTCGGCACTTACGCCGTCAGCGCCACCTACAGAGGAAACAATGAAGTTATCCAATTCTGCTCAAAGACCAAATTTACATTTAGTTCTTTGACGAGAGGTTTTGCCGTTGCTTGATTCTAAGGTTTTTATTTATTATACTCTGGGTAATTTCTAAGAAATTAATAAATCCCAAAAATTTACGATCCCGACGGGATTCGAACCCGCACCTTCCCCTTCAGCGCAGGGGTGCTCTTTTTTCCAACTAAGCTACGTGATCTTATCTAGTCGGCCCGAAAATCCTTGGGAGTTCTTTCGGCACTTACGCCGTCAGCGCCACCTACAGAGGAAACAATGAAGTTATCCAATTCTGCTCAAAGACCAAATTTACATTTAGTTCTTTGACGAGAGGTTTTGCCGTTGCTTGATTCTAAGGTTTTCAATTTTGCATTTTCTAATTTTTTAATTTGCTAATTTTCAATTGTAAATACTAGTTTTAATTTTATTCTATTATTTGATTGTAAATTTCTTTGATATTAAAGAACAACATATTTTCTTGATATCTAAAAATCAAAATTCGTCTAAGATCGAAAATTAGGTTTTCTTTAGAAAATGTATCGTGGTAGTTCTTTTACGCGACGCCGCGCCGACGTACGTCTTAATTATTACACGATGCGCTATGGTGGTAGATAGCCCCTGTAACAGAAAAGTATGTAATATAGGAAAAGAAAGTGAAAATGACTCTGAAAGCCATGTGTTTTTATTTTTCCTTCAAGAGATACCAGAAAAAGGAAGTATTACACTACAGCGCCAAAACCTAGTTTTACTTTTGTTTTACTTTTGATAGGCAGTCGCAGAATAAGTAAAATAAGTAAGAGTGTAGGTATACCTTTACTCTCGCCAAACTGAAGATTGTACGTAAACATTGCCCCGTTAATATTTAGCATATTATGTCGCAGTCAACTAGCTTAAGTAGCCGTTCAATCAACAGCCTAGCCTCTTTACTAAACAGCGCCGTTCAACTAGCGGCCTGAATAATATTCAGCCGTAGTGTTAGTTACAACATTTATTAAACTGGCTGGCTAATGCTTAGGCCATTCGTACGATATGACCATGACCACGGGTGACCATGACCATGTCATTCCGGACCCATGGCACCCCTGAAAGATACCCCTGGTTACATTTTCACAATACATTGCTGGTTAGGTATTGTGTTATGTATTGCTGGATATGGTTATTTCTCACTGTGTCGCAAATAACTCAGGGTGCAATTATACAGAAATACACACCCCTTTCAGTCACGGAGTCGCCACGAAAGACTAGGTTATGCTGTTGATTGAACGGCTAGTTAAGCTAGTTCGCTGCGACAATTATATCACTTGTCGTTGATTGAACGGCTAGTTAAGCTAGTTCGCTGCGACAATTATATCACTTCTCGTTGATTGAACGGCTAGTTAAGCTAGTTCGCTGCGACAATTATATCACTTGTCGTTGATTGAACGGCTAGTTAAGCTAGTTCGCTACGACAATTATATTTCGCTACGATAATTTGCAAAACTGGTCGATTATAGCTCTTTCCTACAATGCATATTACAGGCTACTATTTTTCAATCTCGACACCAAAAAGTAAATTTAGATTTTTGTGTTGTAAGTTTACAAACGTTGTAAGTAGAGAATAACATAAGTATAGTAATCCATACTATCCTAACTTACATTATAAATGCGAAAGTGTCTGTCTGTTTATCTGTCTGTTACCTTTTAACGCCTAAACAAAAGAACGAATCTTAATGAAATTGGAGGTAAAAGCTATCCCGGAAACGGACATATGCTACCTACTTGAGAAGCGTGAGCGAAGCCGCGGCAGCAGCCAGTGTAAAATATATAAGTATGTCACACTAGACGAATTTTAGGCCACTACGACCAGTCCAAACCGAAACTAACCATTTGAGCGGGACATTATTAGGTCAAGATGTACAGACACTGATTTGTTCTACAAATTCTAAAATTCCTTTTCGTATGCCTCGCAAACCGAACTGTTTAAAACGTGACGTGCGTGCCTTCAGGTTTAGTCAAGTCAAACCGTTTCATATTTTCTCATAAAAAAACTACGATTCCTTAAGCGACTGCCTGAAAGACTATTCGAAGCTTCAAGTAAGAGCTTTGAAACCGCGTTCCAAACACTGAAGCTCCGTAAATTCTAAAAGGAAAGTCTGGGTTTCCAACTGATCATAAAGTTGAAACTACTCCTTGCATTTTTAATTTGTCCTCATCAAGCGGCATCCCTGTGTTTAATAAACGAAACTTGTTTTAATCAAGGTTCAACGGCAAGTTTTAGATGTGGTATGGAGATGGTTTGAGTGGTTTCTGGAAGAGGCCTGTAAATTGGATTTCACGTCTAAATGAACGTAATAAATGTTACGCTCACAATCTCACATTAAAGTGGCAAAATTTTAAATAATATTAACCACCATAATTATTATTAAAAGCTTTTATTCTACTTGCCCTGTTGGTATCTGTGGAAAAAATCTTGCAACTGGATTTTAGACCAGTTCTTCTAACGCGATTGAGCTGAAAATGACAATATAATGTCATGGTACCATCGAGTTGGTCTCGTGATGGAAACAGAGGTGGCCATAGGAACTCCAAAACCAAATGAATTAACCCGTATGAATAAAAAAAACACTAAATATTACTCGTTCAAGGGGTAAAACTGACCCCTTCAACGAGTTTGGGTTCGTTGGATTTTCCCAAAAACTTTGCAGATTGTTTGTATTTTAATGGTCCTTGATGACATCTAAGCATTTTTCAAAATGTATTGATATATTAATATACACCTGCAGATTTAGGAGTCTTTCAATAACGAACAAGGATTCAGATGATAAAGTAGGTCCACCAGTCATGACAGTGCACAAGTGTAAGTGCATACATAAAATGCACTCTTAATCCGGTGGGCCAGCAGACACGACCCAGAGAGGTCTGGCGCAGCGTTAAGCCTGCTATCCGAGATGAAACCGGTGTGGAACACCGCCAAATCCCTGAATTTGGGCTGCTACTGTGATTTTTAGTGGAATATTCCCTATGGAAAGACTCTTTTGACTACTATTTTGGCATCGTCAGGACTAAGCCTTTGCTCAACCGTGGACGTAGACGTAATGAGCTGATATGATGATAATCTTTTTTTGATATTATAGTGCGTAAGCTTTTAAGCCACTTGGGGTAATCTCCCAGAACTTCGTACTTGGGGTAATTTCCCAGAAATTAATAAAATATCTGCATGGCACTGCTGGAAACCAACGCTGCTTTGCCACAAGAACCACAGCATCAGTAAGCTGAGCCGGTAACCTTTTTGTGTTAAATTTAATTTAATATTAGTTAAAAAAGCAATTTATATCTTGATCTTGGCGGGATTTGAACCCAGACCTTATAATGATGATGGTGATGGAGGATACATAGGATTGTAGAAGACAATAATAGAGAAATACCAATTCCAGTAAAAATCATTCAAGATCCGCGTTGACTTCCAAAGAGGAAGAACTTTGTTCTTGAAAGTTAAAAGGAATTTTAAGCGGCTGTCGTTGGCTCCGTATAAGCACGTACTTAGTATAAGTGTTTGCGTTGGGGTTCTGTGCTTACACTTTGTTTATTGGTGTGCAACGATGCGCTGAAGTAGATTAGAGCTTGAAGGAATTTGAAGGTGGGTGGCAAGTGGAAAATGGTGATGTTACCGAGTGCACTTCGACTTTTGCTACAAAATTATCCAGGGGGTGTACGTATAGACTTCAATATCATCAGCCTATACTAGTCCACTGCTGGATATACCTCGAATGTCGGTCTATCTTGATCTGTCTTCAGCTTGTCGTATCCAGCATCTGCAGATTTCGCAGGTCATCATTTTTTATCCCATAAATCAGATCCCATGGGATAGAAATAACCTTAAACAACAGCATCAGCAACAGCTAGTTGCAGTCTGCTACGGCGGCTAGTCTAAACGGAGACTAGTCACTTGAAATATTACAATGCATAAGTGTATGCGCAAACACAGGTGCACTCTCTATTCCCTGGCTCTTTTAATCCAATGGGACGACAGACCGGTACGACCCGCGAGAGGTTACATGCAGGACTAATAGGCTACTTGACTACTACTGGGAAATAATTCTAATGTATTGTCTGTATGTATGTAATATAAAAATAATGCAAAGTGTAATTAATATTTCTTCAAGGCCAGTCGTATTAGTTATAAAAACTAATTTTAAAGCTTGAATAAAATAATGACGCGCCAAAACGATAATCTCTGTCATGGCTACCGTGTTCTGAGCAATATGACGTCACCCCGCCACACCACACTTAACAAGAAGAACTCATTGACACTGTAATCTGAGGATGTGTGACGTCACTTGCGATCCAATCAAACACTCATAGCGTTTTTTTCGGTCACGTGATCATGTATCAAAAAATGTGTAATTTTAATCCCGTTTTTTACCTAAAAAAGGCACCTGATTACGCTTTGTTACGTTGTCACTGACTAGGATGAAAACAATTTGGAACTTATTTTTAATGTACACACACACACACATCCTCTCACTCCTATATTCTATCCTTTTCGTCCCAAATACACCCAGTTAATTGTCAAGTCACACATAGATTCGTTTTTGGCTACGAAATCAAGAAAATAGTTGAATGACACTATCCCTCTGCTGTAGGTACAGCAGTGTGTTTTTCCTTTAAGCTATTTTGGATACAAATAATATTAAATTTACCTCAATGAGTTAACACGTGTATAATCCTCGGGCCGGGTTTGCCTGTTGAAATGCAATTAGCCGAGTTCAGTTTAAGATCACCCGGGGACCTCGTGAACCAACGGATAGTTTGTTCGTTTGTAAGTCGCAATTATCGCGGTTTAGTTGTTACAGTCCCTGGGCATTTGGGAGTGCAGGTTTTTAGTTAGAGCTCTTTATGAGATTTTGGAAAATCTCTTCTGAAATTCTGAATTTATCTTGTAAGTAGTTATTGCCACGTTAGAATATTTCATCATCATATTTCAATACATTGGGCAACATTGTAAAACTAAAAAAGGCAAATAAAAAATCATTCTGTTGGGCCACGTTACGAAAAAAATGTGTCTCGGTATTCCAAAAAGTAACATTGTTATTTAACTTGTACTTTATTGAATTGACTTTTGTCAGTTTAAAAAAATCGGTACCTAGTAAAGGCATTGGAAGCTTACAATTACTACTTCGATCAAAAATTTTCGGCTTTGCCGGAGGCCGCGAACTACTTATTTTTGATCGAAGAATTACTACCATGAAAATCAGTAGAGAACACAACCTCATCTAAATAATACCATCACAGCAACACAAACCATTTGAATTTAGAATTCGCGCGGACGACACCAAACCATTTGAATTTGGAACTCTCGTGGACTCCCAACAAATTAGCGAGCAGGTAATTGCTTTAGTGCTAGCCGTGACTCATAGTGCTATTGTCAACTCAAATTATACCTACTGGTGCAGGATACTAGGTAAAATTTCGAATGAGCTTCGGAGAACTGGCATAATGCAGTTAGTTGATCGAGATAAAAGCCAATACCGATAGTATATCTACGTACAACCTTAGGTACATACAACTTTTACTAAAAGTTGTAGGAAATTCTGTCTGTTTTTTGTTTCTCTACACCTAGTTTCGCAGTTTTTCTTCTGTTTGACAAATTATAGATTTTATTAACCCTCTGCAGCTGAGGTGAAAATAATGTTAACATTCTACTGTTGTGGTGTCTATCAGACGTCAACTAATCTAGCGTGTTATACAATTACATAAAAGATTATTCAAAAATACCTATTCATATTGTTTTTTATTGGTTTATTAACATTCGAAATCATTAAATATCTATTGGAATAAAACAATATATTAGTTATTACAGGGTCAGTTTTATTGAGATCAATTTCTTGTAGATTAGCGAATAGACCTTACAAATTATTTTGAAAAAGAAACATTTATAGCATTTTGTCCTAAAATTAAGCAAAATTTGTTTCTTAGAAACAATCATTTAAAACTAGAAAAAAAATCTACAAAATTGTATGATACGTTTAGGTACAAAACAATCTCAAAGTTTACCCTCATTTTATGTTAAAATTAGCATTCTTTGCAAATTTTTGATGTGGATTGTAGGCATATCGCTTTCTTACAAGCGCAGAAGCTAAAGCTGGTCTCATTTTTAAGTGTGCTGAGACATACTCTACTCAGATTTCTTCCAGATAGCCCAGCCGGAGTGGGAGTTTCAGGAGGGGGAGGCAAATCCTCACCTAAAACTCTTTTGATACGCAAGCAAAGCTCTCTTGGCAATCTGTTTTAAAAGACTAGCTCCTTTGAATCAGGAAGAACCAACTCTCCTGCCAAAGAGAGCAAGAACTCTCCTCTTCTCTCGTCTCCTCTTCACAATTAAGCATCTTAACATCCTTGATACAAGATGTATGCATGTCATAATTTATCTCATAACTTCCTAAGAACCCTCTCTTTTTAGGTTTTTCATTCTCAGTTGTTTCCATTATTTTTCCATCACAAAATCATAGTCTTCAACCGAATCGTCTAAGTGACCAAACTCATTTTCTTCCTCTAAATTCTGAAGCCAGTCTTCAATGTGAGTATCATAATTCTGTGGCCTCCCGTTGAAACATCGCTTGGATGTTCCAAGACCAAGTTCTCAGGATTTGACATATATAAAGAAAATCAGCTTAGAAGATAAGCGAACAATTACATAAACACTATGCTTATGTATGCGAGACATTAAGCTTATGTATGGAAAGTAACATATTTTACTGAGCTAACGAATATTGGACACTATGGAATTTTAACGGTCTTTATGAGGTTACGTCTAACAGAATCAGATCTTATTGCTGTACTTACGTCTAAGAGACACCTTTCGCTTATAGCGCCCGAAGTGTAACCCGTGCGACCGATCGCATCACACTGCCCGCTGCCGCACACTAATCGAGGAAGGTACTGAGCGAGACAGAACTATATCGAGCCGTATTGCGAGATGGCAACGACATATCGGTTTGGAGGTGTCTAAGAGACACCATGTCAGCTGCAGAGGGTTAATTATTACGGCGTTTGTTTATTAATTATTAAAGCGGTGACGACTCCGGGCGTCATACATTTGTATGAACCGTTTACCCACGCAACGACACCGCACAGCACGATAGGTTCATAGAAATGTATGACGCCCGGAGTCGTCACGTCACCGCGTTTTGTCGTGTGGTGTCGTGCGTCGTGGGAAAATGCTCTTAGAGTTCTGAAATCTGTGAACCAGTTTAATAGTAGATCCTTTTTCCAGTTTTTATCGAATATCAATACCATATCTGTTTTTAATTGAAAACGTAGAAACATAAAACCCTCGGCCTACTTTGGCTTTCGTGGATTAGTGCAAATAGAATACAGATATTTTTAATGTTATCTGATCTACGTTTTCGTTTCAGTGTAGCGCTCTCAAATAATGTTACCAACAAAGATTTTGTAAATTCGAAATAATGATATTTACTGATGTTTCATTGAATCCGATTGAGTAAACTTATTTCGTAACATTATCAGAGGCAAACAGAACATTAAATGTGTTTGCTATGTTTAATGTCATGTTGGTAAACTTTCGTGATAGACTTTGAAGAACTTTAGTATCTAAATCAAATATCAGTGGGTAAATAATTGTTATCAAAAGGTAAAATTTTAGTAAAAAAGGAGTGCTGAGTCGATGACTGATAGAAGCGAATGGGAAAAGAAATCCTGTTTTGCCAACCCCACCTAAGTGGGAAAAGGCAAGAAAATGATTTTTTTATTTTTATATAAAATGTTCATGAAATTTATGTTCAGTAGATTTGGTGTGAAGAGGTATCAAACTTCCATCCAAACACACAAACTTTCGCATTAGTTTTCGCGTTGCATTGCGGCCGCCACTCGAGAATCTTTACTCCCCAGTGGTTACCAGTCCTATGAGATATATTATGCCGGGTACAGATCAAGCGAACGAGAGCGAGCGAATGCCAACGATTGGGATTTGACAATCGGTACGTTCGTTCCATATTGCTTTGATGTAGCGACAGCCACGGAGCACGGCCGAAGACGAACGAAGGCCCTTGTTTGGAGTCGCTTGCTTTCGCAATGACGTCCACACTGGTACTTTTGCGTTCGTTCGTTAGCCTTCGCTCGCTCTCGGTCGCTTAGTCTGTACCCGACATTATATGTATTAAAGTGTAATTACGTAACAAAATAACCAACAACAAACAGTTCGGTAAACATGCCTAGAGCTTAGTTACAGAACGTAACACAAAATAACGTGACGGGCGTAATCTATTTCCAATATCGGAAATGTTATCGCTCAGCTTGGATTACACACAGCGTGCACAGGTAACAGCCTATTGTTAGGAATATAGAATCACATAAATAAGTTGGTCGAAAATCCACTCAGCATCATTTAGACCTGAATTAAGCATAGTTATGGGTACCTAAATAAGTGATACTTATATTTAACACTTTATACACATAAGATAGTTTTTTTTATACATCGAAATCATCCAGGACACTAGGAACATAACTACAATAAAAACGTAAAATGCCCACGTAGTAGTGAAATCAATCTATACTAATAATAATATAAAGAGGAAAGATTTGTTTGTTCGTATGTTTGTTTGTTTGACGGGAATAGGCTCCGAAACTACTGGACCGATTTGAAAAGTCCTTTCACCATTAAAATCCTACATTATCCTTGACGAACATAGGTTATAGAATGTTTTCAAAAAAGTCGAGATCCGTATGAAAACTTCGATAATGTAACCCAAAGTGTGAAAATATACCATAAAAAATCCTTTTATCTTTGCTCTGTATTATATTACTAGCGGCCCGCCCCGGATTTCCACGGATATATGTTCATTAAAGATAATGTAGGATTCTAATGGTGAAAGAATTTTTCAAATCGGTCTAGTAGTTTTGAAGTCTATTCAATTCAAACAAACAAATATTTCCTCTTTATAATATTTATTAATATAGATTATTTATAAATCCCGAGGCGGGAATCGAAACCACACCTCGATTGTAGGAGACGGACCTTTGTTACGCCACTATACAGGGTTATTGGTAAATTAGTGACAATACGTGAACTGCAGGTTCAGCCCATCATCACAAACACGTTTGTGAAGACGCCAGGTCTTAATTCTTAATTTTGGTATTGGTAATGGGTACCCCTCACAATTCATTAATTGTTCGTTACAGAGGTTTTATTTGAAACTCAACTTAAAACCAGCTCTGCCCTGAATTAACAGAAGATATGAGAGTGAAAGATCGGTCTTAAATAACTCGTTGGGTTCCAGACAGAGATATTTTTTCATTTAGTATCAGAGATGATTTATTGTTTTTTTTAGAATTTAGACTTGGCGCCTTCACGAACGTGTTTGTGATGATGGGCAGGACCTGCAGTTCACGTATTGTCACTAATTTACCAATAACCCTGTAAAAGTCGTCACTATATAAAACTATCAAACTCAGGTGGACTTTGATAGTTTTATATAGTCCCTCACGAACGCGTTTGTGATGATGGGCAGGACCTGCAGTTCACGTATTGTCACTAATTTACCAATAACCCTGTAAAAGTCGTCACTATATAAAACTATCAAACTCAGGTGGACTTTGATAGTTTTATATAGTCCCTCACGAACGCGTTTGTGATGATGGGCAGGACCTGCAGTTCACGTATTGTCACTAATTTACCAATAACCCTGTAAAAGTCGTCACTATATAAAACTATCAAACTCTGGTGGACTTTGATAGTTTTATATAGTCCCTCACGAACGCGTTTGTGATGATGGGCAGGACCTGCAGTTCACGTATTGTCACTAATTTACCAATAACCCTGTAAAAGTCGTCACTATGTAAAACTATCAAACTCAGGTGGAGTTTGATAGTTTTATATAGTCCCTCTCCTGCTGTCTATCAAAAATGCCGCTTTCCTTTATCGTCTTGCGAAACGGAAACCCTGATAAGACTTCCGCTTACAAAAATAGCCAAGTTCGCTTTCCGACCTGCTTTAAAATGCAGATAAGCTTCGCTTGCACTTTGTAGTCTGGCTAAACAGCTTCTATGAATAACTACGTTGTTCTATTAGCATTACGTACAGCGATTGTATTTGTAATAAATGTAGTTCCATTTCATGAATTTTAGAATGGAAACTTAGACGTGTATTTAATATACTATTCAAACAATTGAGCTAACAGTTTCAATAGTTGCAAACATTCTAGAAGTAAGTGGTCAAGGGTCAAGTGATCCATCAATACTAGTCGGAAGCGTCTCCAAGACGTTGGCTGCAAAAATGAAAGTGATCTGATCACTTTATTACCTAGTTTTACTTATGTAATCTGAGTTTTGTGACGTGTGCAAGAGTCCTGTAAGGTCTAAAGGCAATAAAGCGTTTTGAGTTTGTTGACTGTAAAAAAAAGTTTCCTCTTCTGAGGCACGTTTTTACCTGATATAGTATGAATAACAATAGGCTTCTTATTAACCGCTGAACCTGCTGCCTCACAAACAGCTTCATTCTTCTTAATTTAGTTAACTCTACCACTTTACGTCTCGAATTCCATGCAAACACATATGTCAAGCCGTACAAGGATGTGTCATGACAAAGACCCCATAGATTGACGCTAAAATATTAACCCCTGCGGTCGTACCCTTGTCAAGATAAAATGCGTGATTTCTGGTACCTCTGAGTTTTTCATCTGAATCATGATTTTGTGTAAAAGCGTGCTTTAAAATTAACGGGTGAAAGAGTTTTTTAAGCCTGTCTGTATATTTAAATAAAATTTTATAATGGGTAAAAAAAGGGCTACTCGACTACTACTGGGAAATAATTATAACATATTGTCTGATAAAAATAATGCAAAGTAATTAATATTTCTTCATGGCCAGTGGTATTAAATATAAAAACTATTTTTAAAGATTGAATAAAATAATGGCGCGCCAAAACGATAATTTCTGTCATGGCTCCCGTGCTCTGAGTTATGACGTCACACGCCATACCATGCCTAACAAAAAGAACTCATTGACACATTGCAATCTGTGTGACGTCACCAGCAATCCAACTAAACGCAGAGCGTTTTCGGTCACGTAATCATGTATAAAAAATGTGTAATTTTAATCCCGTTTTGTTACCTAAATAGGAATATATTTAATAAAAATCACCTGAATACGAATACGCTTTGTTACGTTGCCACTGACTAAGATAAAAACAATTTGGAGCTTATTTTTAATGTAGTCAACTAGCCTATTCACACAGCATTATCTAACCCCAAGCTAAGCAGAGCTTATGTTATGGGTACTTGATAACTGATATACTTAATATAATACAATACGTAGATAGATATTTTTTAATGTACATAGAAAACGAACAGAACACCCTGAAAAAATGAGGTCTGCAGATCGTACAAACATTTGTCCCGAGGCGAGAATCCCGCAACCTCCTGCGTCGCAGGCAAACCTTCGCCCACCGCGCCACAGAGGTCGTCAAAATGGCGAATGTCGTGTGTGCCTTGTAGGACGGAAGTAGGTACAGAGTGTGTCATAATCAATAGGGTATTTTACTCTATAAGAGGAAAAATCTAAAAATATATTTTTAAGATAACATAGGCAAAAAGCAAAGGGAAAATTTTAAATTAGCCCATTAAAAAAAAATTCTCTTCAAAGTTTTCAGATTTGTTAATCTGGTTTTTGGACCACTAGTGTGTGAGTATAATATATATATATATATAATATATAATAGTATAAATACCATAAGTGCTCCATTTTTCCTAGGGAAAATTAAGAACTGAATCGAAATATGCTACAAGTGGGACAAGTCGGTACAGTTTGGTGCCAGTTGTACCATCAATGGTGCAATTGGGACAAATCGGTGCCAATTGTACCATTAATGGTACTTCCTCATGGTAGGTACAAATGGTCCGGCGGCGCAGCACTCTGTTACAAAAGCTACACCTATCCATTTTCCATAGATAATAACAACAAAAGATTATTTCACAGCAAATAAAATCCACATTCAGAGATCAATCATCGCTTTTGTGCTCTCTTTCAAAAGTATTGCGCAAATATCTTAAATATTCATGGCGGAGAACCCACAACATGTTGAAGTAGGGTTGACACTTGATGAAAGACTAAGAATGGTTTCCTCAGGGGGGATTTCAGGGGGTAAAGCTGGAATAAGCCGTTATTTTTTAACACCGGGGCTGCGCCTGGTGGCGTATGTCATTTTTGACCGACTTCAGGAGGAGTTTTTATGTTCGGCTCTATGTTTTTTTATGTACGTTCGTCGATTTCTCCATCAACTGCGGAAAGATTTAAAAGAAAAATTGGCAGTGTATAAAAAATATCCAAAATTGGTCACATAAAAATTATCCCCTTAGTATTATAGAAGTATTATTAGTATTTACAAAACATTTCTTTTGAAAAATCATGACTAACATCAACAATTTTGGTGATATCTTCGCCAATACATATTAGATTTTGATGATTCTTTCGTTGTTCTATTAAGGTTGATTTTGGGATGGTCTCAAAGGATATTAGTATTTGACCGAAAAACTTAAAAAGCAGTGTAAATACTAAGAAATTTGAAGTCCATTTTAAGTTTTCAAAACAATCAAATCATTTGTTAAAATTCGTGTGTGACACCCCTATTCTTCAAAGCCGGCATTCCTCCGCAGGGTGTATTAACTCTTCACTCCTAATATACCCACATATGGAATGTATTTTAATACCTACCTACTTCTACCGATATTTCGGCTTGTCGGTTCCCGGATAAAAAATACACCATCTTTTCTGTTTTTATGTAAGTTTACAATACGTGTATATCATTATCAATTAATAGTTTTAATTTAATCAGCACGCTTGGTATGCCTTTTGGCGATCGCAGCGAAGGTGATAAAAATACACAGAAAAAAGCTACTGCCTTTCCTCTCGTAGATTGTTTTAGCCTGTTATGACATCCACGAGCGGGGTTCGTGATGTCTCGTTCCTCTCACTAAGCGAAAATGTATTCGGGATTTAAATAGGCTGAATTAAAATTATGTCCCGTTTGTTCCACCAATCATCATCGATGCTTATTAGTGGGAAAAGCATATACCTATCAAATAATTATAATAATTTTATCCCATTCGTCTCGCCAATACTGGTAGGCACTTAGCACCATTAAGTACTTACATCAACGTGACAGCAAATGTCAAAAATGACAGGAAATGTCAAAAATGGCAGAAAATTAGAAGAAGAAAAATTCAGGAAATTGGAAGGGGTCAGCTCTCACGCCGCGATCCTATGGACGAACCGTTTAAACCGTAGTTGTAGTCAAAACCTTAAAATAAGGTTGAAAATCGCAAACTATCTCACAGCTACACAACCACAGCGTACGGCAGGCAGAACAAGTGCACAGCACTGCCGCGGTCGCATTCATTACGGGAAGCAAACAAAGTTCCGACCGCGAAACTTGCGCTCGACTGTGTAGAGCTCTAATTAATCGGGCGGTTAGGTTTATTTTTGTTTGGATGATTATGTAAGAGGTTCTAATATTTCGGTTTCAAAGAAGAAAGCACGTAAGACTGAGAAGAGATGTGTGGAGTGGATTTTGAAAGCTTTCCAAAGAAATATGGTGCGTGAAGACTAAAATAAATCCATTTCTCTTGCTACCTTTCGAAAACGTACACATTTGACTATCAAAAGCTAAAAGCATAAATAAAAAGCCCACGTTACCTGATAGGTGACTATCAAAAGCTAAAAGCATAAATAAAAAGCCCACGGTACCAAAATATGCTAAGTGAAACAAAGTAAAGCCTCCATCCAAAGTACTAAACGTGAGATAAAACCCAAACATCAAAATGAAATAGCTCAATCGAATATAAGACAGGAATAAAAAGGTAATAACTTAGAGGTGAAAAGAAAGGTTTAAAAAAAGGCGATATAAAGCGTTGCGAAAGTGCAACGCAACGCGAAAATTAGTTTTCAAATTTGTTTTTTATTTTTCTTGGATGCAAAAGTAGAGTTAGTGTGTAGTAGGTACCTGTGATTATAATTCTAACCTTATATTAAAGTTATTCCAGTTCTATATAAATAATAATGAATTACTAATTAATTAATTAATTTTTAAATTTTACCCTATCCGTATGTACCTACACTATCGCAATTAGGTGTGCTTGTAGAGAAAGGTGTACAATATTTTAAATAAACAAATAAATTTAAAACCACCAAATCATATTGTACTAAACGAAACATTTGAAAGTTTGAAAAATTTGTTAATAAATTTTAACTCTTCCTTGCATTTATTTTGAATCGCATCGCATCATGTAGCTGCAGCCTTAGTTAACCATAAACTTCTACGTAAAATGAAAGAACGTTGTACATGTAAAAACCCATAAACTTGTACCTTGTACCTAAAGCGTTCCATTCTTTCGTTTAACGCAACGCACCGTAAAGGTAAATATAGAACACCATAGAATTTTATGTTGAACTTTTTAATGTTTCATAGTTTGTTAAATACCCAAATATAATGATTATTTGAAACTTTTGGCTTTTCCAATAAGTAAGGTCGGAGGAAAAAACACTGAGTTCTTTTTTTTTTGAGAAAATATTATATTGATGAATGAATCTGAAGATGAATTGAGGGTAGTTGTAGAAACTGCCGCTAATCCTTGGCCGTAACTCCGAGTAAATTTCAAAATGTGGTATCTGGTCTGGCACCTATTTGGTATCAAAAGATCAGTCGTCCGGTGACCACGATCGCTGCAACACAAAATAAACGTAGGGAAATAAAAACAAAGGAACGAGTTATCTCACTAATATTATAAACGTGAAAGTTTAGATGGATGGATAGATAGATGGATGGATGTTTGTTCCCTTATCACGCCAGAACGGCAAGACGGATCTGGATGAAATTTGGCACAGAGATAGATTATAGTCTGGAATAGGACATAGGTTACTTTTTATCCCGAAATTCCTACAGGAACGGGAACTACGCGGGTGAAACCGCGAGGCGTTGCTAGTATGTAAATAAAACGCTCAGACTAATGCTTTGTGAAAAGCAATAAAGAAAAGGAGGACCGCGGCCCGCCTTGCAGAATTCCTTCAAGATCTAGATTCCATCTGAAAATCTTGAAATTGCATCTCTGGTATTTGGTTTATGATTTGAAACTTTCATATTTATGTGGTTTGAAAGATTAAATTTATGTGACTTCGGTTTCTGTTTCAAGTTATATAAATATATAAATATTCCATTGATTTATAATCTTCCAAGAAATGTTTGTGTGTAATGTAGTGTGTGTCCTGCTTAATTAGTTAAATAATAAATAAATAAATAAAAATGCTGCACAATTCACACAGTATTATCTAGCCCCAAGTAAAGCAGAGCTTGTGTTATGGGTACTAGATAACTGATATACATAATACAACATATTACATAGATAGATATCTTTTATCATACGTAGAAAACGACTAGAACACCCGAAGCAAACATATCCAGATCGTATAAATATTTGTCCCAAGGCGGAAATCGAACCCGCAACCTCCTGCGTCGTAGGTAGACCTTCGCCCACCGTCACAGAGGTTGTCGGTATCGAGTTGACATTCTAATAATTCTATTCATTTTCACCGCGAGAACCCTTGAAACTTAGATATTGCACTGTCGATTAAAAACGACATTTATTTCTCAATGAAAATTAAACGATATGCCTAAATGTCTAAAAGTAAGGCACGGGCCTTACTTGTGGGTACGTAATTGCGTGAAATTGACGAGTCGCCAACTAGAACCTACCTTACTAAAAATAGCGTAACTTACTGCATGTCAAGATACACAAGAACCTAAGAATCCCTATCCATCACTTCGTAAATAAAGACGGGTAGCCGTGATCCCGAACCACAAAGAAGCCGCGCAGAATGGAATTACTCGCGTACTGGCATCCTTAGAATTTCAATATGACTCCTCCATTTACTTGCGAATAACGGGTCAACGTTACACCGAAGTGTTTTTACCTCGACGAAAAAGAAACGTGCGTATAGTGTTTTTGGCAGGAAGAGGGTTACGTATGTGTTACAAGACACGCTAAAAATAAAAAAAAGAATAAGTTTTGTAAGGAGAATAACTTTAGCAATAGGAGATTAAAAAAATTGTGTGTCTTCTGTGTGTGTCGCCGATGCAGTTCTCACTTCTCATGCTATGATGGTTCATCAGCTGATAAGAGAATTTGAAAATAAAATTTCTGTACTAATCAAATCATAGATACTAGAAAAATACTGTAGGTACTATGCAAAAATACTAATAATACTCCTACAAAAACTTTTTAATAATATCCCAAAAAATTTCGATTTCGGCAGGATTCGAACCCGCGCCTCACCTTCAGTACAGGTGCGCTCTAACCAACTAAGCAACGAGATCGACACGTGCCTGGTCGAAAATATCTGGGACTTCTTACGACTTAAGCGTCGTATTAGCTCTACTAATAATACTGTACTAAAAAATCATCATAATCACCTACCAACACGTTATACATTTCTAATCCTTCATCTTTTCATCATCATCAGCCTATGTTAGTCCACTGCTGAATATAAGGCCCATCCTAATGACTGCAATATCGCTCTCTCATCAGCTTGACACATCTAGCATTTGCCTGCAGTCTTTCGCAGGTCGTCATCCCACCTGAAGGGCATCCTACACTACGTTTACCGAGTCGTAGTCTCCACTCAAGAACACGTTTACCCCAGTGGTTGTCGGTTCTTCGCGAGATATGGCCGGCCCACTGCCACTTCAGCTTTCTAATTCTTAGAGCATGTCGATGACATTAGTTCTCTATCCGATGTATTCGTTACGAAGCCTATCCTTCAGAGAAACTCCGAGCACAGCTGTTTCCATAGCTCGCTGAGCTTGGCTACCTTTACTTTATTTTTATTCTTAAAAAGTTTAAGGACGAATCGAGTCATTTGTTTGACTAATACCTGAGTTCACAAACACATGGTTAAATTTTAAACAGTTAATTTGACGTTTTTGACACAAATTTTCATACATAAAACGTCAAAGTTAAACGATGCAGCTGCCTAATTTTCCGATTACCTTTTGGTGAACCTTAGTAATTACGAGTTTTGTTTGACTAAGTAATTTCAGTAGATATCGCGGTTACTGACCATAACTCAAAAAAGAAAAGAAAAAAAAAACAGAAAATATTAAGTATGTCAGAAGTATCTCTAAAGGTAGAACACACTATTGTAACGCATCGTAACGTGTCAGATTCGGACACGACACAACACGACACAGTAGTTTATTTCAAGCATAAGTGCCAAATACGTCCCGATTTCCGGGTACAGCTATTCTTATTGGTCTGCTAATTTAAATAGCTCCTAAGAAGTGATATTTCTCACGTATCGTAACGTGTCAGATTCGGTCACGACACAATACGGCAAAGTAGTGTATGTATTTCAAGCTGAAGTGCCAAATACGTCCCGATTTCCGGGTATTCTATTCTTTGTTGATCTGCTAATTTAAATAGCTCCTAAGAAGTGATATTTCTCACTCTGACTTATGTCAATAGAAGAAGACAGAGTGAGAATAAGCCATGTGCTAAGTTAGCAGACTATTATGTTTAAAGTGAGGTAGAGGTAAAGTGTCTTTGAGTTACTTCGATACCACGAGATTCTGTTTCAGAACACCTATGTTACGTAACAGTGTGAGACGCATTCAAAAAGCCGTGGAACAAGAAATCCCGAAAGACTAGCGGGTTATATGCAATCGTCTCGACGTATATTCCAGCTTTTTATTCCTAACTAAATGTAGGATACGGTTGTGTTGTATTGAAATATAAATTACCTAAGAATAGTGTAGATATGGTATATTTTTGAATAGTTTATGATATTTTGTTTGCAGTATACTAATACTGTTGCACCATGTTTACACGTTTTACAACCTACCTACGGTGGTGTTATTTATATGCAGTAAAAGTCAAAAACTGTTTCCATAATAGGACCATAAAAAGTTCTTTAGTTTAGTTATTTGTTTGAATTTTTTTCTATTTTATTGTAGATTTAAAGTACTTATTTGATTCTATTTTTATTTATTTATTGTAAATAATTAAGGTCCTAATAGTGTAGTTAGTGCTTCGGTTTAGATTATAAGCTAACTATTTTTGAATCTAAATCTAACCAAAGCCAGATCTAAAAAATTCTAATCGTTCCAGAGTTTTTCTTAAAATCATATTTAGTGTAAGAACCTTTATAACTAAATACATGTCGGTTCTATTGTGTATACTAAATAATTTTTAACAAACTTACTCACTTATCAAATAACAAGAACAAAAAGTACCGAACAGTAACAAATAATTTAGATTTACATGATACAATGCGAAACAAAATCGTCGTTCATACTGTGAAATAGTTTCACTGTAGTATTTTGGTTTACTCTCCGAGCAAAATAGTTATGTTAGCTGGGTAGATAATACAATTATGCAAATTCCGGGAACGCATAGGTACCACAACCCTTGCGGCTTAGGTATCCATTTAGTTCATGGGAGGTTTGTCATAAGTTTATACGGTTTGATAAAAGATTTATCAACCATCGCTAATGTTTTGATTTGATGGATAGTTTCATAACCTTTTTTTCGGTATTTCTTGACAACGAGGATAAATTACTAGCATTTGATAAATTTTGCGAGAATTCTAAAAGAGCACGTTTGGCTTTGTAGGGGACAGGACTGATACCAACAATGTGTTTAACAATACAAAAGAGTGACGAACGGGGTGGAGGCAAACATACGTGTTGACTTGGTTATGGTCAAAGGCTACTGAATTTAAAAACCCATAAATAAAAACAATCAAGGAAGGTGGGTACCTACCAACTCTCAAAGAAATAAACCTGCTCAAACATAATTAAAGTTAACCCCCTATGTGCGTAGTACGCGTCGCCCACAGACACTCAGTTGATTCATTTAAAATACTGATCAAATAATTCAAATGAGATGAGATGAACAGATTTAATAATAATAATTCAGATATAAACGTAATTAAAAAGTTGTTAGTTTTCACTTCCGTTTCTTGTTTATTAAAGAAAAGCAGAAAAGTTTATTACATAATCAACCATGCATTTCATTTTCCGGACCCTTTATCCCTATATTCCGGGACCTATTTCCGAAACAACGACATCTCCCGAATCTCGAAGCTGTCGAAGCGTTAAACGCCCCGATTATTCTGGAACTTGCTGACAGTTGGAGTCCATTCATCGATGCGCCCCTGATATCGAAGTTACGGCGTCAGTAAACTTTTATCTCGAAGGGACCAGAATACAGGCCCGATTCTGAACTGATGACGTGAAAGAACATTGAACCTACGTCAAAATTGGGCTAAATCAGCAGGAGAAAATAACCTGCTCAAAAAAAGAGTTATTTTATTGTTTGCGAGACATAAGTCAGCCGAGATATTTAGAGAAGTCTTTTGTTGGAGACCTATCGGGTAGATCTAGGTTTTCAGCGATTGGTCATTTTGCGTATTCATGATGTTATTTTCATTGATCATTTCACGTATTGGTTATTTTGCGATTGGTCATTTTGCGTATTTATGATGTTTTTTTATTGGTCATTATGCATATTAGTCAATGTGCATCTAAACGAACAAAAGACATGATAAATGATTATTTTCTAACCGCCTTCGTGAAAAGGAGGTTTTATGTATGGCTGTATGTATATTTTAATTACCAGTTTCTCCACCTTGTTGGCCGGTTTTGATGATTTATTTGATTTTGTATAAAATCAAAATCAAATTATACACATCAATCTGGATTCCTAGATCCTTTCCTATTTGGTGGTCCTAGAAAATTAAGTTCACGATGGGTTACAACTTTTCATACAATCTCCCTGGATCTGGATATATTCCATTCTTAAATATTTTTATACCTAGGTATAACATAAAACCACAAAATCAAATATTATAATTATTTATGATCACACCCACATCAAACATCAAAAAATAAGTTCCTTCTGGCAAAACTTGCTCCATCTTTGGCCAAATCTTATCATAATCAAGTGAGATGGTGGCCAAACGTTTGACCATCGCCAATAAAAATGCAATCCCGAGAGATGACTATCTCTGTGAAACTTAAAAAAAATGTGATCAAATTAAAATATAAAGGTCTTTGACGTCATCTGTTTTTAATTTTTTTCATAAAATCACTTTGTGTTATTAAAGTTCTTGTTTTAAAATTGCTTTAAATTACTGTCAGCAAGTACTTTTTTGATACGTTAAATTAAATTAAAGTAATAATATGTCAATTCAGAGATTTTTTTTAGAAATGCTGTAATGATTCTTATAGTAGTAGTATTTTATTTTTGACGCAATGGGGATTAATGAACTTTTTAGTTCACTAATCCCCGTTACGAGTTCGAATCGGCGTCAACGGGGAAAAATTAACAAAAAGTTCATTTATCCCCGTTGACGGGGATTGTCAACGGGGATTAGTGGAATAAGCCGTATTTTCGTCTTTAATGAGCATCTACAAACTATAATACTACTATATCAACATTTTGCTTTAAACGGCTGTAGTCATTTATCAAGTATTCATGTAAGCTGACAAGACATTGTGTCTCGTCTCGAATATCAGCGGCCTGAGTGACTGTCAAAGTGGCGTTCATTTGGCGCTAGTTTTATAATGGCGGAATCACACACTCGTCGCGTAACCGCGAGACAGTTCGAGCACAAAGTGTGTAAATGGTGCGTTCCGGCTAAAGTTCGATCGACAATACGAAATGATTTTATTGTCTTTGGACGAGACGTCTAGTCGAGACGTCTCGACGAGTATAGTACCTACAAAATGTTTTTTTTTGTACTGACAATGTAGTTGCTTATTGTACTTAGGCGTCACACGAGTAGGAAGAGAGATGAATAAGGCATGTGACAAACATGGAAACTGACGAGATGCAGAAAGTGACGTCATAGGATAGTGACGTCATAGAGAGGGAGACGAAATAGCAAAAGTGACGATCAACGCTAACGATCAACGATGACTGATCAACGTAACCGTTATTCCGCCATAAAATTAGTTGATTTTATTTTTATTTTATTTTATTTTATAATTTTAGGAAAACTTACAGCTAAACACAACAAAAAATTAAGTGTAAATGTATGGACGGCCAATTAAAAGTTTTCACAGACAGTTTGATACTTCACATTTTGTCTAAAAGCGTTCAAAAAGGTTCATTGTGGATAATTACCTTGAGATCTTTTTTTATACTCCTACTTATAACCAAGAAAGATGCCTGACCAAGTCATAAACAAGACTCTTAAAATTCTTATTACTTTTACCAAAAAGGTGCTATATTCAAAGTCAATTCCAGAAAACGCTATTTATCTTTTGTAAACACCCAATTTTCACGGCAGAATTAATTTATTACCTTTAGGATTCGTTACAAAAAGGTGAAAAGGAAGCTTGTATTAAGATTCCCTTGCTCTTACTTTTACCGTGTTATTGGTTTCACACGTATCCGATTCCGTAAGCTAACAGATTATAGAATAAGCAAGGATATACAAAAAAAAAGAAAAAAAAAATAAAAAAGTTTAGTAGAATAACGAAGAAGACTTTTAACCTTAATTCTGCTAGCAAAAGTCAAAGTTTGTTATGATGTGTTTACGTTTGCAAAGGGCAAATTGCTGAATTTATCGGAAAATCAAGTGCAAATCCATTGGCAGCTCATTCAATTTTATATTATCCTTAAAAACTAGCTATAATTACTATAATTTAAAATTAGAATCATGATGACACCAAGTGGAGACCGCGACTCGGCAAACGTAGTGTAGGACGCCCTCCGAGCAGGTGGGATGACGATTTGCGAAAGACTGCTGGCAGATGCTGGATGCGGCAAGCTGAAGACAGGGCGCGATGGCGCTCATTAGGGGAGGCCTATGTCCAGCAGTGGACTGATATAGGCTGATGATGATGATGAACTCACAAAAAAAATATTTACCTACCAATCCCCAATTTATGAAAAAAAAAACATTCCTCATTTAAAATGAAGAAGGTAGGTACTAAAACCATCGAATATGAAAGTATTCGGGTCAGAATCCCGACGAGCGTTCCAAATTCTCACTTCACTGGTTTTTATATCGAAGGGCCTGGGCAGTAGGTAAATAATACCAAATACTTCTGTATAGAGACAGAACTTATGGCCGCATTGTGTTTTCTACAAAAACATCAACCTAGAATCCCACAAATAATTGACCTAGGTACACAAACTAGTCCCAAGCTTATTACAAAAATACAATTCAATACTTTTTGTATATAAATGTCCAATTTCAATTATCACACACGACAGGCTTATTGGTGATAGTACCGGTGACCAGCTCTTAAGACTGCCACAAACGAAGTATACAATTGAAATAAAGAAGTATCCTAATTTCAATCCTGAAGACGCTTTTTAACTCTCTGCGTTGTAGAATCCAGTTATAGCCAAGTATACTCGTCGTAGACCGGCTTCCCAGTGCGTCGCTGTAAGTGTTGTGTGTCGTCCAAGTGTGGACATGCCTGGTTTTGAAAACCAAGTGAGAGTAGTTACAAATAATGCTGCCCTCGCTTCGCAGAGGCGGTAATTCCAGTACTCCAGTCATCTCGTGACCACGATAGTGTGTAAACCTGTTGAAACGTAGGGAAAATAGGTAAAAACGACTATATATTATATATATATATATAAAACCCATTAAATAGTACTAATAATTATGTGTTCAGATCGCGTTTGTTTCAAAATATTTTTGTACTATACCATATTCATTCGAAGCAATTTCGCTTCTATATGCTTGTAATTTTTTCTACCTCAGAGCTAATAAAAAATGAGGCATGTAACATTCACTTTATTAGGGTTCTTATGAATAATGTAAAAACGGCAAGCATCATTTCACTGTAATAATGAGTGGCGTTCTTAATAATTAAATGCTAATGTCTAATTTTGTGGAAAATAAATATTAATGGCTTCTTAGGAAGCTCTTAAAATGTTTTTGGACGCGTGTTAATTTTCGCATAATTTATTACGCGAAATTTTTTTAAGTCTTGATTTTCATTGTAAAGAAAATTAACGAACAAGTGAAAGCTATGATGTTTTATTGCAAGTAAGTTTTATCAGTTAAAAATGTTCCTTAATTATTTTTGTTTTATCAGATCAAAATATTGACGTCATATAAAAATATTGATACGCAATAAAAAAGAGATTGGCTCGCAGGCTGCTGTATATTTACCGTTTGAATGTAGAATCATAGTAAACTATTCTTCGGGAGATATGGTCGGCTCACTGCTACTAAGTTTCTTATTTTCTAAGCTATGTCAACACCTTTGGTTCTCTTTCGGAACGGTTGTACCTCACGTCAAACCAAAACCGTGTACTTAATCAAACCTTTACTCTGTCTGCACCTTACATCGAATCAAAGCCTTTTGTAGGCGAGCGTGTGAGTGGGTTGGTTTACGTCAGCACCTGTCAAAAGTAGGGAAAGTCTTCATTGCGCAAAATTACCCTTGCGTGTTGAAAATACTTGAACAGCTTTGTATTTTGATAACATGTTAGGGCAGTGGGGAAATCTTATGGACTCTACACATTCAACACGCAGATAGGGGCAAGTGCGGAACATGTGGACACTTTCCAGAATTGGGAATAAAACATTTTTTATATCTGAATCAGTTAAGTTTTTTAATTTTACTGGGTACATCACAGTACATGTCTTCGTGAGTGATAATAAGCCTTTATTAAAATTAAATTCTAGTTTTAATATCACCTATAAGTTAAGAAAATAAAGAAGTTTTAAAAACACCATTCATGTCACGTGAGGTCACCAACCAGTCATCTCAAGATGAGAAATTTGCAACTCTTATGACTGACTTACATGTTATTAAGCAGGAAGTGCAGGAAATCAAAAACTCGAAGGCAGAGACTGACAATAAATTGAAAATTCTCAGCTCAGATACCGAGAAAGTCGTGTTAAAAACTTCACAACTAGAAAATGTCTTGGAAATTAACGCGGGAAAAGTGGAATCATTGGAGAAAAAAATGGAATCTATGGAAAGGCAACTATGTCAGTATAAAATTGAAATCAGAAACTTACCTTCCTCGGCTCTGGAATCTAAGCAAGAACTCCAACAGGTAGTCCAAAACCTACTGAAAAAACTAAACCTGGAGACTCTAACCAATGAAATTCGCAATATAAGGAGACTACCGGGAAAGCCAAACGCACATAGACCAGTCCTGTTGGAAGTCACAACTGCTGATGCCAAGGCTAGTATCATACAAGGTGTAAAAAATTACAACAAAACAAACAGTACCGACAAGCTCAACACAACCCACTTGTCCTTATCCGGCCCGCCTAAACCTATATACGTCAGTGAACACTTAACATACAAAGCTAAGGGTATTTTCTACAACGCAAGAGTCTATGCAAAGCAGCACAACTTTGCCCACTGCTGGACCTCAAACGGACAAGTATGTATGCGCAAAGAGGACGGGGCGAAAATCATTTTTATTAAAAGTGAAGAGCAATTGAACGAATTAGGAAATAATGCATGACTAGGATGTGATAATCTACTACCTCTTGTTAAGTTAAGTGATACTACTTCCGTTATAATAATATTTACTTTTTTATCTTTATACTGTTACCAATTAAGTCTTAAGATTATATCCGAATTTATATGTATTAATAAGCTGAATCACAAACTCTACATACAACACGTAGCCCAAAATACTAAGTACAGGTCTAACATCATCTGCTCTCCTAGATATATCCACCAAGTGAGCACTATGAGTATGTCATACTCAGGCAGTATACTACCCGATTTCTTTTCAATGGAATTCATACATCAAAACCATACCAGAACCAGACTCTTTACTATCTCATTAATATTAAAATCCTGTACTGCTATTATTGTACACTGCATGGTATATCGCAGTGTACCTTACTATTTTAGTACCTAACTTAAAATGAATATAGACAACTTATATGATAGTATAGATGAGGTGTCTGTATCGGAAACATATGTATGTACGCCAGAAGAATGCATGTCATTTTTAGGAAAAGTAAAAAAACGAATTTCTATTGTCACCCAAAATATACGAAGCATATCTAAAAATATAAATGAATTTCTATTATTAGTTAAGCGAATAAACACCTCACTTGATATAATTATTCTCACGGAGTGCTGGCTGTCTAAAGCTATTAATCTACCTATAATAGAAGGGTATGTTCCAACATCTACAACAAATCACCTACTCCAAAATGATGGAGTAGTGGTATATATAAGGTCAAACATGACTTCTCTCTCATACGAACCTACATTCTTAAATGCCAATTGTCTCATCTCTATAATTAATAATGACATCGCCATAGTTTCTTTGTACCGCTCTCCTTCATACACAAATTTGGAAAACTTTATGATTTCGTTAGATAATATGTTACACAAACTATCCAAATACAAAACAATCATTGTCATTGGTGACATTAACATCAATATAATAGAAAATGACTCGACAAAAAAATCAACGGACTACCTAGATTTACTAGCATTTCATGGTCTCTTACCAACGCATAGTTACCCTACAAGAGGAACCAGCTGTCTCGATCACATATTTCTAAAATCGGATAAAACTTCGCTCACATTAATTATCGAAAGCTGTGTCACAGACCACAAACCCCTCTTAATAGCTTTGCAGAATAAGACCTCCGTATCTACGTCACACACTATATCAAAAATAGATTATAAAGCTATTAAAGAGGACATTTCAAAAACAGACTTTAGCTCAGTACTTTCTTCCGCTGATTGTAACTGTGCCACAGATGAACTTGTAAAAACTTTGTCAGACATCATAAATAAACATACAAAATTGAAAAAGTTGCCACGTCGTAAAACACCTATTAAACCATGGGTAACTCCAGGTTTAATTAGATGTATGAGACATCGCGATAACCTCCATCAAAAATTGCGCAAGTCACCGGATGATGAAACTTTGCAGACTGTGTATAAGAGATATCGTAATTTTTTTAACAAGCTTATGCGTAAATTGAAGCATAAATATGAACAGGCCCAGTTTGAAGAGGCTGGTGGAAATCCCAAAAAAATATGGAAGGTCATTAACAGCATTACTAGTTTTAAATTGAAAAAATCTCTACCCCAGGAACTACTACGAGCAGAAGATCCGCATAGATCATTATATTCTATAAATAAATTTTTTGTTAGCGTGGGTCAAGATCTGGCTACTAAGATATGCGAAGGCCCGCCAAAAGAAATGGACATATCTGCAAATAAAGCCGTAAATTCTTTTGGGCTATTAGATATCCAACCAACTGAAATAGGGGCACTCATAAACTCCCTTAAAAACGATTGCTGCGTTGGTTGGGACAATATCTCAACTCGAATAATAAAACAAAGTAAAGAATCCCTAATACCACCACTCACACATTTATGTCACCTTAGTTTCTCTACATCGGTTTTCCCAAGTTCTTTTAAAAAATCTATTATTCTACCTATTCATAAGACAGGAGATAAAAGTATTGTAAGTAATTATAGGCCTATATCAATACTACCGGCGTTATCGAAAATTCTCGAAAAAGCACTAAATAATAGATTGGTAAAATACTTAGAAGAGTTCAATTTGATCTCAGTAAACCAGTTTGGTTTCAGAAAGGGACGCTCAACGGCAGACGCAGTAACGGAACTAAATGATTTTATCGTGGACTGCTTGGATAATGGTGTTAAATGCATGGGAGTATTCCTAGACCTTGCAAAAGCATTTGACACGGTATCTATACCGCTGCTTTTGAATAAACTGGAAGGTCTGGGAATACGGGGAGAGCAGCTCGACCTATTCAAAAGCTACCTCACTGATAGAACTCAAAGTGTAAAGATTGGAGAGTACACCAGCCCGGCTCTACCAGTCACATTTGGAATTCCCCAGGGGTCCATAATCGGGCCGACTCTGTTTTTGGTTTATATAAATCAAATATGCGGTCTACAGATCAAAAATTGTAAAGTCATTGCCTTTGCCGACGACACAGTCCTATTATTCCGAGATGATAGTTGGAATGGCCTTTTTAAACTAGCACAAGATGGTTTTGATCTGGTCTCCAAGTACCTCTTCAGTAATATACTTACTCTAAATGCGACTAAAACTAAGTGTGTTACTTTCTCTCTCCGCAAACCAGGACAACCCAACCCAGAGTTCAACATAAAATCACATTCCAATCAGTGTCTCCAAGCACCATGTGAAAACTGCAACTGCAAGGGCCTGGAAAGAGTTTCCACTATAAAATACCTTGGTGTCACAATAGACCAACATATGACATATGAGTATCATATTAGAGCCATCACTGCTAGAGTACGTAAGCTGATAGCCGTTTTTAAACTAATTAGACATGCCGCAACAATTATCCAAATAAAAACCACGTTCTTTGCGCTCTGCCAGTCCCTAGTGTCATACTGCATCAGGTCTTGGGGCGGTGCTGCGAAGTCACATCTTCTTCCACTGGAGAGGGCGCAGAGAGCGGTGTTGAAGGTGGCATTTTTCAAGCCTTTCAGATACCCAACAACCCAACTCTACAATGACACACAAATTCTTTCGGTTAGGAAAACTTTCATTCAACAAATCATTCGCAGACAACATAAAATAACTCCTCATTATGACGTTTCATACAAGCGAAGGAAAAACAAGGTCTATGCAATAAAATCGTCCAAAACATCTTTCGCACGCCATCACTCACAGTTCTTAGCTCCGTATATTTATAATAAACTCAATAAAATAGAAACTCTACAACACAAAACTCACTTAGAATGTAAGCGTGTTGTCACACGCTACTTACAAAACCTTGACTACTCTCAGGTAGAGCACTTGTTAGATATTCAATCTTAGATTTTCCATCCTAAACTTGGGCTATATGTTTGTGTATTAATATTTTCAGCTATTTCTGCTACTATGTATTTCATTCTATGTCTGTTATTTATAATTATTAGCTTTAGTAAGATGTATAGGTAATTTATACGTTGATAGTTAAGGATGTACAACTATTGTTTAGTTATTTCTTTTTTTGTAATTCGCTGTAAAAATCTTAGTAGGTATTAGTACCAATGAACTTAGAAGTCGCCGGAGGTGTGAGCCCTCGTGTCTAAACACAAGTTTATTGTAAACTTAGTTAGAGCGAGGTGTCAATATCTTTGACCCTGATAGGTTTGATACAAGTAGGTATGTTTGTAGGTACTACAAAGAACAGCAACCGTTAGCATTAAAATAGCCTATAAGTAACCGACTTTGTAAACCTATCTTCTGTGAATAAATATTTATTATTATTATTATTATTATTATTAATCTACAGACAAATTGTACCGAGGGACGATGTCGTACCTAGAGACAGTTCAAAAAAATTATACAAGAAAATGAAAAAATTTTAATGACTGACCTCTAAAACCAATTCAAACAAACGTGAACATACTCTATTCTACTTATTTGTATTGAATACGACATTCTTTATACAAGTTTTGAGCAGATTTATTGCTATCGTTATCATCGTCATCACGTATCACAAAGCGTACCACGCAAATGAAGTAGTCTAGTGTCGAATTATTGTAATGTTTTTTTTTTTGCCTTAAGTTTCAAGTGTTTTTATTTGAAAGCTCGTTGGAAGGACCGGGTTCTGAACGATTATTAGCCAGCAGAGGAGTTGGGTGACTTTTGGAGCAACTAGCGCTGACTTCGGAGGAACCAGATTGTGAAAGAGTTTTGTAAGCAATGGTTGTAAGTGCAGCTTTCGCGTTTTTTTTCCTGTCTGTTTTTCGGATTGCTATATAATCTTCTTCTGATGGCGCGGCTAGAAAGAAACGAAAAAAAAACAAAACTCTGGCTCTATGTAAATACTAAAATGTAATCCATTGTAAGTAATGTGGAATTTCAATTTCCCATCACGTACCTACAATTTCGTTATTCCCTACGCAGCATATAATTTGAGTGGCAGTTGTCAATTACGTACCTACATAAAAAATAAAAACATACATACAACCTCGTCCTTTTTTCGAAATCAGTTAAGAAATAGATATGTCTGCCCGCGACCTTGCTCACGTGGTTACTATAAAAAGGTAGATTAAGGTACAACGTACACAAAACGTATGTTCTTGTTTTCCGCTTGTTTATTTTATACTTGTGTGTACCTGTGTCCGAATAAATGTATATATTTCCATATTTCTGAAAATGTATACCTTATAGCCTGGCCTCGCCTCAACGATTGAACGATTGAAGAAACTCCTTCGTGCTGAAGATTCGACTACGCAAATGTAGTTTGCACGTGTTTACTTGAGCGTGTCACCGTTCATTTAAGCCGTGCTTCCCTCCGGCAAAGTGTTTCCGACGCGTTGCTTATTTGTATGTTGCTTTTTTATCAGCAAACATTAAAAAAAGTCATAATAACAAAATCTTTTCTGTTGGCGACATCGTGACACTGAAATTATTGAAATAAAAACAAAAAACCTCTCTATACTGATTATTCCGTTTTGCGCAGTCCAGTTTACACGAGCTTAGTGGCACGTGTGTTCGGGTGTTCTGTCCTTTCCTTTTGCACAATCATAACTGATCAAACTGAACTGCGTAAGCAAGACGGAGCGTGTGGTCGGGGTATTAGTCAGCTCTTAGGATACCCACGGGCTGAGTTTTAGGCGTGATTTTTAACCCGCCACCTCCACTGCTTAAGAAAGACATAAACCTTATTTAATTTTAATCTTAATGATAAAGTGAAAACCCCAACAAAGGATTCCAGTGTGCTGATAAGATTAGATAATTTTAGTATAGAAGTACACATAATAGTTAGTAAGTAGGCATGTGTGATTTATATTCAGCTCGGTAAATGTGATGCTTGTGTGGGGCAGCTCATTATGATTGTTTGTGGTAGCTTTTCATAACCACGGAATAGAGATTAAAACCGATAGAAGTAGTATAATAATATTAAAAAAAATATTTTCTCATACCTCCTAGCTTCAAAATAATGGGAGTTTTAGTTACGAGACATGGAATAGTTATGGATTATAAAAATAATAGTTATGTTCGAATGGGTGAAAATGTAGCTGTCAGAAAACCGTACGCGGACTGTCCAAATGACATAAGATAAGGTAGTAAATTCTGCTTACTAATCGTTTTACTATGACAATGGTATCGTTGCAGAATCTTCCATAGAATGAAAGAAACTCTATGACAAGATAGTCCGTGTGGTGCTATGTGCACTGAGTGATTGATAGGTTAATATTGACACGTTTGAGGCGCGTTAATCTATCTGTAGTTTCTTTCATCAAAGGTAAATTGTTAAAGTGCGTCACTGAGACAATTTTGAAGTAGAAGCGATTAATTTAGTGGAATCTGGCCGGCGGCCATTTGAGGTACTGTTGCAATGACAAAGTCAAAAACTCTGTGAACTCGTTTGGACGGCTAGGGACCGTGACTTTGAAATAGGATTGAAAAATTAATAGATACTTGAAATAAAAATGGTGATCTTTGGTACCCCATAATCTACTAATACTCCTTAATAAACAATGTGTTTCAGAATATTTTCTCGTACAGGTAAGTACTCGTATAATCTAAGTAAATTCTGGAAATGACACATGTGGTGAACGGTTTAGAAATTGCTCGTTACACGAAAAAATAAATGCAGTGTTGACTCACTAAAGCCTGTTTGTGATATTTCGTTCGGATTTTTTCCTACAAGCTTACGAGCGACATTTTGAGCCTAAGTTAGTATTTCTATCGGTTCAATGCGCCGCTAATTTCTAATTCAGTGTGAATAATTTACATGTTGTTAGGAAAATCTGATATGCGTTTTCGGGCGAAATAATATTATTTTTAGGGATAATTACAATATTCATACATTGGTAACTCGAATAGGAATATAACAGCTGACATACTTTTCCTGTTATAATATTAAATATTAATATTAATGAAATCCGGTTTTGTTCTGAACCGAATGAGATTCTTGGTAACGCGTAAATATAGAGTAAGCCATTACAATTTAGAACTAATTATCATGCTAGCTTTTCCCGTGGTTTTGAACGTATAATACGTTCACGTATAGTACGTACAAGCATAATGGTTATATATTTTTCCACGAATGCTTCCGAATTGGTCTCTTTAGCAATGCAAAAAAACTGCTGAGCAGAATCCTGGCCTGATTAATAAGGACATTATTAAGAGAGTACCTTATTAATACCCCTTTAAGTTAATTTCAACAATGACACGTAAACAACAAAACGACAAATAACAACTATTAGTATTTACACTTATATCAATTTCCTACAAGTGCCAGCCGTCACCAGAAGGCAGAGTGCCTAGAATGCTGGCAGCATTGCCAATTTGAAAGACAATGCTAATTCGTTGACTGAAATAAAAACCAGCATTCCGATCACCTGTGAACTCTAAGAGAATTTTGGTAAGATCATATAAATTGCGTGTGCCCCAGGACCCCAAAGACTAAAGGTTTCCAACCCAAACGGCTCAAATAGATAACCTCGTTCTAGATTAGCGTATTTTCGCAACCGACTACCTATATTTTGATTGAAACTCCTAGTATTTCATTCCATTTCCCGCTGCAATGCGAGCTTAAAGCCAGCTCTGACGGACAGGCTATGACGAAACCAATTACAAGCTTCTTTGAAAACTCCAGTGCAATGAATGACTCTAGAAGCTCGACGTTTTTAAATTCCTATTTTATGCTACAACAAGCTAAATTTGCAATAACTGGAAACCCCTACCATGAACTATAAATTAGCCATTTGTTACTTTTAACCAACGGATGCACGCATTTGTAAAGTATGTAGTAGGTATATACTATGTACAGAAACTTTCAATTTCATGAAACAAAAAAACATTAGTGATTCATTACGGAGTCAGTCAGTTTCTTCTGTTTGGGCAATAACAAATCAGACAGACACTAAACATAAACATATGTTTAACTTCACACTCCTAAATGCACCAACGGGTAAGAATGGACCTTGCAAAATAAAAAATATATAAAAACTTTGAAACGACCACTCACGCTTTAGATTTTTACTAAAGACGCACCCTAGTCGCCGACTTGAACTCAGTCCTAAGCTTGATACATATTGTTCCATTTCGTTCTATGGGCAAAGGTTTGTAAAATGACAAAGGTACATTTATATCCCGAAGTAGAAAATAAGCCGCTTATTATGCATGAGCTGGGACCGTATCGCTCCAAATGAATATAATACATTGTGTATTATTTTGAGGGTTATGCTGTAGTAATACGAATATTTTGTATACATCTTGGATATGCAATGGTTATTATACTCCTCTCGTGGTCCGTAGTTTCTGCGAGGTGACTCCGTTGGTGGTTACCACTGGCTAGGCTACTGGTATTTGCCACGGGGTCACCATTTTGCAAAAAAATCCCTACTCTAAATATATAAATTTGGATAGATGGATGGTTGTAACTCCTTCAAGCCAAAACTATTTAACAGATCGAGCTGAAACTTTGCATAGATGTAGGTTTAAATCTTAAAAACGTAAACGAAATAAAGTTAGAGATACTTCGTTAGTTTCCATGAGTTAGAAATAACCTGCGAACATTTCCATGGAAGCAACACATGTTAAGCCGCGAACAGAAACAATACTAACTCAAAAAAAAGAAATTTTGGCCCGCGCGCCTATATGCTTGTTTTCGATTCAGCATACCATGTAGTGCCTTACTCAACCAAATAATACGGTTAAATGACGTGTAACTGGTCAGGTTTGTATCACAGATTTTGTAGGCACAAATACGTTTTTACGTCGTTTAATATTGTTATTTTGACTGCTTTTCGAAGCTAATGGACCGCCAAGAAATAGGTATGAACTATGTGAATCACTAATACTCTATTTGGTTCTAATCAAATTAGAGACACCGAAAAAAGTGGGCTCGAAGCAACTACTGGGCCTCGAAAAAACCCTTCAAGATAATATGTGTTACACGATATATAAATTTTAAAGCTCCACAATCAATATTTTTGTCCACAACAAAGAAAACAGGTTCAAAAACACCTAATTTTCGTGTTTTTGCCTTAGTATATGCCTTAAGGGCCAGCCCTTAAGGCATCTATCCAGATAGATAGAGTCAGTAACTTAAAAAAGAGTACACCGTCAAATCCCAGGACCAACTTTTCCAACATTTACTGATAATATTTGTTTTTGAAGCTCACATCTTCATCCTTTAATATTTAAAAGTCCTTGTTTAGCAATTTTGTACTCCATTTCCATGTTCATAGAAGATCAATTGCTATGTTTCACTGCGTATTTCTTATTTAGCGTAACAAATGGATCGGAAACGACCGTAGGTCGGAAATTTGATATAACATTCAACTATGATATGCAACTGTGTAAATCGCAGAGTAAAATCTGTGATTTTCTGAAATCACTAATGGCTTTATTTCGGGAAATACGATGAAAAGTATTTCTCTGTAAAAAGACTGCCAGTTGGTAATAAATCAACTTCTAACCTAATTTATTAAAATAGTGCAATAAATCAGTCAAAGCTTGCACATTACTATTTGCGCGTTAATTATCTTTTCAACTAATGGAATACGACACTGGCAAGCTCTGAGTTTTAGGGTATGTACTGCGTCGAAGACGTAGGTGCGTTACGTCGTAAGCATCAGTTGGCATGAACTACATATGATAATAATAATACTAATGCTGGACAATTCACGCAGTAATATCTACCCCCCAAGCTAAGCAGAGCTTGTGTTATCAAATTTACTGCATAGTTTTATATGTTCTACGACGTAGGCAAGTTCTACGCCGTAGGCTTTTGCTACGGCATAGGCATTTGCCAACGCCGTAGCAAATGCCTACGCTGTACGTAGGCATTTGCTACGGCGTTGGCATTTACTACGGAATAAACTGCCAGCTACTTTAACGTTACTTATTTCTTATTCTGTATAATTCTTTATACAAATGGACACAGCTTAACCTACCGTACGCAACGTTGGGTAAAAAATACCTCCGATACTTTGGCAAAAAAAATACTACGCAAAATTATACAAATTTTATTGACATGATACGAAAACTTCCCGCGGCGCTGCGCTGCGCCGCGCTTGCGCCAATATGTATTTGTTTGTGTTGTAAATAAACTTACTACTATTTTGAATCAAAGTGCACGCAACATCGCGTCGTGTAGCGTCTCAACGTGAGCTGACCTTTAAAAACAACATCCTGTGCAACTTATTAAAACCCTAAAGATTGAACAGAAAGCGAAACAGCTACAAAATTGAATCGGATATCATTCGGAAATTTCATATTTATGCAAAGTGCACTTGCACCTCGAACGAAGTCGCAATATTGGCTTTTTGAAAGCTTATTGGCTCGAGAGGGGAGATTGGACTGTACAACATCACGGAATTGAATATTGATTTAATTTTCGAATGAATTATTTGTAGTTTTCTACATTACACTACTATTACAAATACGTTTCCCGTACCTAAAGAATGTTAAGCTGTTCTTCCTGCATCTCCCCTCTCCCCGGTCGTGTTGGTTTGCTGTCCCATTGGATTATGAGAGTGAGGGAATAGATAGTGCTGTGTTTGCGCGTACACTTGTGCACTACAATATGTCCTGTGCGCCTGGCTAGCCTTTGCTGAGACTAGCAGCCGTGGCTGAATTTCGACTAGGAAGGTTTCATTGTAAATGCGAAAGTTACATGCTTAAAACCTCACCCCAAACTCACGTGTTTAGAAGTGTGACTAAAAATTTATTTGAATTAGCTATTAACTTGACCACTGTTCATACTCCTTCTGTATATTTTTAACACCTTCAATGCAATCACCTTCAATGTGATCACCCTTCCAAGTCACGACTTTTGATCTCATTCCTCATCCGCATATATAATGCACAGAACATGACTCCCCAAAACATCTCCTCGTAAAGCCATAAGCCTTAGAAGGGGGATGACATTGAAGGTGATTGCATTGAAGGTGTTAAAAATATACAGAAGGAGTATGGATTCTAGATAAGTTAATAGCTAATTGAAGTATATTATTAGTCTTATGACTATTATTAGTCTTATCACTAATAATTTACAAGTACTTTATGGAATGCTTTCATTAGCATAAGCTATTCGCTGCAATTACTACTTTTTTAAACATGTACATAAGTACCTGCATACCTTATTAATATATATTTGTCGGAGTTAAAACCTTATTAATCCTTTGCAATGCACCTATTCTACTCTATGCAACTCTAAAGCGTCTATGTTTTGACGTTGGATCAATTGGACAGGAAGAGAGAAGAAATGTAAAAGATTCAGATAAGTGCCTAGTAGAGTTTCCGTAGCAGATTGGTACAAGAAGGTCATAGAATCCATGTAAAAGTGGTCTCGCGATTCGTGTAGATAGAAGCCCTAGCTTGGATCTGTGTTTCAGAGCTGTATTTCCATCTGGCATACCTAAATACGCCGCAGTTAACAAATAATGAGCCTTCTCCATTATATTTATCATACTTTCAATATTACGAATATGAATTTCCTAAAGCTCCACTCTGACACAGACATAATAAATGCAAGCGTTTTCAAAGAATCACAATTCTAATTTCATCCACGAAAGAGGCGGCCATTTTTCCGAATTTACCATAACATAATTACTGATTGGATTCCAAGGTAACTTCGTGTATAGAATGTTTTCGGAAAGCAAAAACTATTTTGCTCGACTAATTGCTGGCTGTAGTTGGGGAATTCGGCCCGAATATTAATTAGAAAAGGCTTTCAGAGACGAGTTTAGTGAAGTTTTAACGCTGCGCTTATTTTTACTTAAAGGTGTGTATTTTAGCATCGTGATATCCCGTTCGTTTCACCAGATTTGTCACACTACTGGTGGGACAAGTCGTAAAATAATAGGTATATTTTCACTCATTTATAAAATTATTAAGTCTGGAAAAAAATCGAGTAGGTATTTCTTTAGCAGCTGCTCAATTCTGACATGAGACAAAACTATTACTTAGGAATATGTAGGTATCGTGTTTTGCTGCAGAAAATCTTGATATTTTGGCTTCCTCGATACAGGTCCCAGGTTCTAAGTGAGAACTACCTAGATACCCTGTTATGTGTGGTGTGTGTGTGTGTCCTATACAAATAGTGAATTAATTAATTTCTTAGTGAATGAAGTTAAAATTAATCGTCTTTTTTTCTTTCTTATAGTTGCGATCTTATTATTTCATATCACATTTTGGTTTGACCGAAAAGACGTTTGACGTAAAAAACGCTCAGTGTGAAACTTATCTACAGACCACCGATTTCTTGAAAAGTGCCGGGCGGTAGGTACGTTCCGTTCCGAGGTCGTGTTTCTTTGACATAGTTAAACAAATTGAATTATTGGGTCTACGAGGTAGGAGGGGATGGGTACCGGTCAAAAAGGATGATTGCTTTCGAATAAAAATAAACGTATTCTCTGGGTTCACTTTATTCAGGTTCAAGGGTAGGTAGGTTCTTATCTAGGTTGGTACCTCCGTAGGTACAATTTACAACTTTTTTACATTTATTTACAAAGAAAATCATTTTACAAAAAGTATGTGTTAACAAAATACTCGCGAAATATAAAGCTATCTGCAGAACGTTACAGATAATCCAGAGAAAAGACCATTTTGTCACCAAGAACGTATAAACGGATCAAGGTGAATCGTAGAATCATCGTCATCTGATGATGACAATGAAATAAGCCAGATGATGATTCATCTGGCTTATTTAATTGGCTTATTTCATTTCAATACTCGCAGAATTTAAAGAGCGTGTTTCCGTGACCTAAAAAATTAATCCAGTTCAGCCATCGATCAAAAATGTCCGGCTTTGCCGGCCCCCCTTAGATTCACAATGCGCACGCCACAACCTTCAGTAGCAAAAGACAGACATTTTGACATGTTAGGGAAGCTTTTCAACTAGTGTCATTTTAACGTTCAGACAAAAAGCATGGGTACAAAAAATGCAAGAATCACTCGTCCAAAGTGCTGAAAAAGGATGGAATTTCTTATTTTCAGTAAGTTTATATATATTTTTTACCCGTATATTGAGATGTGAGTCATATACTTGTGAAATCAGCATAAAATATTGTTGTTTGGTTTGCCTATGTTAAAATATTAATTTTGTTCTAAATTGATAAATGGAGAGGCTATTTCTTCTAAATTTTTTTTTCATTTATAGTATGTATTAATATATTTTTCATAAAAATAAGTTTAATATTACTAGTTGATGATTTGTAAAATAATTAGTTGGCCCGCCCTAAAATTTCATTTGCGTAGACTCTCTAATAAAAGAAAGACTAGGTTCTTACCTACCTACCAGAAGTATGAATTTATAAAACGTTTATTTTTTTCCCGTAAAAAAAACTCGTGCAAAGCCGCAGACAGGAACCAGTTCTTTTTAATCTAGAGTGCCTGCCTGAAATTGTATTGTAAGTTTAAATTATTGTATGTCTGAAATGACCCTTTTGTATAAATACCTACTGTTGAGACACCAATTTATAGTTTCATCAATAAATGATTCGTTATCTTTACCTGAATTCTGTTAATTAATCCTTATAGAAAATAAACTGAGTAGGTAGGTATATAATTCTCAGGTAGGTACCTACCTACTTACAAAATAAAATAAAATGAATTCGACTCCACCAATCTCTTGTTCCGTATGGAAAAAACTTGTCAGGCTCTGCGCAAACTGTCTGCGTCAAAACAAAACGAACCCAATTTTGAGTGACATTTTTGTAAGGCTCTAGGTATCTACGGGGGAGGCCGCGAACTCCTTATTTTTGATCGAAGAGTTCAGCTGAAAATTGCAAATGAGTATCACCGCATTTTGTACTTACACTACGGATAATTTTATTGGTTCTGTTGGTTTTGTATGACATCGGCACTGAAAACGAAACAAACGTTTCTGAAAACCAGGGTTTGATTTAATGATAGGCATTTTAATTTTAGGAACGCTAGACCCGAGAGCTTGTGAGTATCTGGCGCAGCGCGTCAGCATTTCTGATACAGCGGGGCAATGCACCCTGAGGACGCTTCCGACTGGATCAGTAGAACAGCTTCTAGATTGTTAGCGACGGTCTGCAGTTAATTCAAATTTTTCAATTGTAAAAAAAAACATCCCAAAGGTCAGTTTCAACTGTCCAACCTCTGCCAACCTGTGATGATTATGGTGAACAAAAAAACCAAACTCAATAAGCTGTTAGTTAATCAATAAAATCCAATAGTAAGTCAACAAACACCAAGCTCTCTAACAATTATCTCACTAATATTATAAACGTGAAAGTTTAGATGGATGGATAGATGGATGGATGTTTGTTCCTTTATCACGCCAGAACGGCTGAACGGATCTGGATGAAATTTGGCACAAAGATAGATTATAGTCTAGAATAGAACATAGGCTACTTTTTATCCCGGAATTCCCACGGGAACTGGAACTACGCGGGTGAAACCGCAAGGCGCTGCTAGTTATGCCATAAATATTAATACCCTTTACGTGTAAAAAAATCCGCCATGATCCTGCCAACACCCTTCAAAATCAATTTAGAGCGTGTTATACAAAGGTTGTTCATTTTACGCGTGAGAGGAACCGATTTCGAGTAAGTAAATCTTGTTTGTTTAGGATTCGCAATGTTTTAATGAGAACGTGGAATACGAGATTTGGTTTGCTTTGCAAAACGTTTTTATGGTCTGATTGTCTAGAGTCTAGAGGAGAGAGGAATCATTGTATTGCTTTTATGCGATGAACTTTAAGGTGGCCTTGGAAAAGGTTTTTCAAAAGGAATTTTTAGATGAACTCAGTTACAAACATTGATAGAAATAATATATAGGTTCTCAATATTTTTTGTTAAATGGTGAAAATGGAATAAGTAGGCTCCTTTCTAATTTCACGGTAAAATTTAATATGAAAAGATCAATTGATACCTTTCATTTTGTCACCAAGAATAACACACGAAACACCGTATAAACGGATCAAGGTGAATCGTAGAATCATCGTCATCTGATGATGACAATGAAATAAGCCTCAATATTTTTTGTTAAATGGTGAAAATGGAATAAGTAGGCTCCTTTCTAATTTCACGGTAAAATTTAATAGGTATAAGCTAATTATATAAGTCTCATAAGTTGAGTATCATCAGCCCACAAACCTGATGAACTGCTTCCATCATACATCTTCAGCCTGTACTCGCCCACAGCTGGACGTAGGCCTCTCCCATTTGCGTCTTATTGGCTTTTGTTATTTGATTGCCCAGAACCAAGTTAGAACCATCAAACTACGCTCCGATTGTAAACGACTGTAAACGGGTAGTCACGGCGTGTTACAGTTCAGACAGTTATGATTCAAACTTCACCCATGACTAGCCAAGTCAAACTTCATGCCGGGTTTTGAATATGCATGAAATAAACGGTTTGAGCTAACCCACTACAGCCAACCTTGTTGCGGGAGAAAGATTCTAACAACACATCAAATGTTATTTATTCTACTGTGATCAGGTACTTCACTGATATACTCTTAGTTTACTTCATTCAAAAAAGAAAAAATATAGAAATCTTTAACTTAATCTAATGATAAAATCAAAAATCAAAAATTTTACTTGTCTAAGTGCTTAGTTTGTAAACCTAAAGAAATAAAGTTATTGACTTTGACTCTGATGAGGAAATGATAAGTCCACCAAATACTCCTAGCTGAAACTCTTATTATAAAATCGGTAGTTTGAGAGCAATGTAAAATTTGACTTGTCTAAGTGCTTATTTTGTAAACCTAAAGAAATAAAGTTATTGACTTTGAGTTTGACTCTGATGAGGAAATGATAAGTCAACCAAATAGTGACCTAGCTGAAACCATTATTATAAAATCGGTAGTTTGGTAGCAAAATTGTGTTGCCCAGTCAATCGCTCCATCTAATCTAAGCGATGCGTTCCGCTCTACTTCACCTTAAGCTAACTTTGCAATAAATAGCTAAGTTTACAAGAAATTCCCGTCGTTTAAGTTTGTACCAAGCATTTTAGTTAATTCACTTTGGATAGATGCTTTGTTTTGTTAGAGGAAGACTTTAATTATTTAGAGAGGGTTGTAAGAAAGGATTTTATTAAACTTATTACTTTCCCCCAATCAAGGGTGAGACAAGAAATTTAATTTATTATGTAAAGTCAAGGACAGAATACTCTGAAAAAGACCAAAACTTTTTTGGTATATTGATTGTGACTCGAAGCGTACTTTTATCGAGGTTTAAATGATACAATACAATACAATACAAGAACACTTTATTGTACACCACAAAAAGAACATTACAAAAAGACATTACATGAGACATGTACAATGATCGTCAATGTTCAGAATTTTCAATAGTTAGGATATTTTAAAGATAAGATTTAGAAATTAATAAATCCCAAAAATTTACGATCTCGACGGGATTCGAACCCGCACCCGCACGCGTTAATTTCTTAGAAATTACCCAGAGTACTATAATAAATAAAAACCTTAGAATCAAGCAACGGCAAAACCTCTCGTCAAAGAACTAAATGTAAATTTGGTCTTTGAGCAGAATTGGATAACTTCATTGTTTCCTCTGTAGGTGGCGCTGACGGCGTAAGTGCCGAAAGAACTCCCAAAGATTTACGGGTCGACTAGATAAGATCACGTAGCTTAGTTGGAAAAAGAGCAACCCTGCGCTGAAGGGGAAGGTGCGGGTTCGAATCCCGTCGAGATCGTAAATTTTTGGGATTTATTAATTTCTTAGAAATTACCCAGAGTACTATAATAAATAAAAACCTTAGAATAAGATTTAGATTTATTTATTTTGCTTTTTGCACATATTTGTAATACAGCTTAGATCTTATTGTTAGCTTAGGTAAATAGTAGGTACATGCATCATGTAAGGCACTGCACTTTTTTATATACAATGGAAAAAATGAGTTAGGAAGGCATCAAATAGTTATTTCAGGGTCAAGTAACCATGACCTACCTATCTTCAAAAATAATAAATTATTACTTTGATTGATCCAAACAAATAAAAGGATGTTTTAGATGACATGACGTTCTGGATCATTATCTTGCCAAAATAATAAGTTTACATTTTTAAATATCGGCATTTCTATACTTATACTTTCTGGGTTATAGACATTTTTACATATTGACATTTGTAAATATCGTCATTTCTATATCTCGACATAAATAGCCTGCGACAATTTAATTTAATAAATTCGA
The DNA here is from genome assembly GCA_947086465.1 of Eupithecia exiguata. Classification (NCBI taxonomy): domain Eukaryota; kingdom Metazoa; phylum Arthropoda; class Insecta; order Lepidoptera; family Geometridae; genus Eupithecia; species Eupithecia exiguata. The sequence goes on from OX352246.1 coordinate 7,629,921, forward strand.
CATTTTTATACCTAGTCATTTTTCCTGATAGACCTAAGTCGCCAAAAGCATCTGAATCGACCAGGATTCAAATATTATTCGGATTGTTAGAAATGTTCATACATCAAAGTTAACGAAGTCACTGATCACCCGAATATATTTCAGGGAGCATTTTTTAAAACTTACAGATAGAATCTGTAGGGATAATTAATAATAGTTGCACATGACTTACCAAGTTTTCCTCAAAAATGCTGCACCAATACTATTTCATGGCTGCCGGTTGTACCAGTTTTCAAGCAGCTAACAATAGCTATAGGACAAAGCGGACACGTAACCCACTTTCTATTATTCTACATCTGTATCTAGGTAAGTTGTGGGTTAAAATGGATTTTCGGGCATCTTTTTATGAAAATGGGAGCTCTAAAATTCCTGCAACCTGCAACGCAGGCGTACTTTCACCCGCCACAGCACAAAGGTCGTCAAAAAGCTAATTTAACATTAATCGTCGATTGGATGATACCAAATCTAAATATATCTAACGGAACAGAAGTCAGTGCCCTAAGGAGTCCAGTTTGATTACACTTAGCGCTAAATTTGATCCGACATCCATTACATAACGGTAATTGTTGAGAGCATTGGGAATAATATCATTATGACGAACATCCAAACATCCTTGATTAATTATTGTTGGTTGTCTATATATAGTAAATTGTAACTATGGTGCGTCAGTCCTCACACTCTGGGTCATCATCATCATCATCAGCCTATATTAGTCCACAGCTGGACATAGGCCTCCCCTACACTACGTTTGCCGTCGGTAATAACTATAACTAACAATAATATAACTATTCTACAAACATCGGGAAAATACTCTGTATCTGCAGGTGAAAATGTACGTTTAAAAAACCCCAGAACGGTAACAAGCCCGCTTTGAATAATAAAACAGCTCGTAACAAACTGCAACATTAGGCATGCCTACATTCCTCGTATTGACAAAAAAGACACAAAAATCTGTAGTTTGAAATGGTCCATAATTAACGGAGAAAGCGACGAAAAACGTACCTACCTCCAACCGAACATAGAACTTCCTTCTAAAGTCGGTTTTCGTTGTATTCACTGAAATAATATCGTTTTCCGCCTGCATTTCGATTCTGATGACGAATTGAACTGCAATCGTTTGTAGAAAAAGAGAATAACAAAGCACATGCCATTCAACTTTGAATTGTCGTTGACACAATAACGAGGCCTCTTACACCAACCGACAGCGTCTATGATTGAATGACCATTTCATTTTTACCAAAACATAGTTGATAACCCGTTATCAATTATGAAAAAACTAAAAGTTTTTTTTGTACAGTCCTAGCACAGAAAAAAATATTTTGAGAAATCCAACTAAAAAGCGTCCTCTACTCTGCGCCAAAGATATTTTTTTAGAAAACGCCACCTTGCTCACCAATTTTGGCTATCTCTATTTAATTGACTACTCGCAAAATGCACAATGCAGTCAATATATCGCTTGGAAGATTAGTTTGATGCTTTGTCCAACATTGGTCATGTTGGACAAAGCATTCTTAGTAATCAGCACAAGTGGCTATTACTAATTCAGATATCGGTAAAGATAGATCATAATGGCCCGCTAACTTAAAACAGCCGATAGTGAAATTTCTCACTCTGACGTATATGTCAATAGAAAAAGACAGAGAGAGCAATAACAGTGTTACCACAATGAATAAGGGGGATGGAGTCTATCACACCAAAGTCGGCGGGTCACCGACCAAGTGACAAAACACTATCGGCTGCCTACAATATTCACACACAGAATGTCGCACCAACAGGCTGTGTCACCGACTTTGGTGTGTAGACTTCATTAGAAATACATTAGTGCTCTCGTGGGCCACGTATGCTTCCCACGCATCAGTGGAGTCGGCCCATTAACTGGGACAAAATGGACTATGACGACAAATACGTCTCTTTCTTCCCAACGGGGTTTCCAGAGAGTTATTTCCAATGTCTCACGTGCGAGTCGCCTATTTCCGGAGAGCTTGCGTATGTCTTACGGTATCCATGTAAGACACAAGCAACAATTCCGATAAATTCACATCAAAACGATATACGAATCTCAATAGGCTATTTGACTACATTGAAAATAAGTTCCAAATTGTTTCCATCCTAGTCAGTGACAACATAGCAAAGCGTTATCAAGTGATTTTTATGAAAAAAATATGCCTTTTTAGGTAAAAAATCGGGATTAAAATTACACATTTTTTGATATAATATATGATCACGTGACCGAAAACGCTCTGCGTTTGGTTGGATCGCTGGTGACGTCACACTATCACAGATTACAGTTCTTTTTGTTAGGTGTGGTGTGGCGTGTGACGTCATAGCTCTGATCACGGGAGCCATGACAGATATTATCGTTCTGGCGCGTTTTATTTTATTCAAACTTTAAAATTAGTTTGTTTTTCTAATACGACTCGCCTTGAAGAAATATTAATTACAATTTGCATTATTTTTATCAGAGAATATTTCCCGTTAGAATTATTTCCCAGTTATAGTCAAATAGCCTATTCTAACACAATACAGAGCAAGAAATGCATCATGTCATGTCGTATCATGTAAACACTGTACCAGCGCTAGGCATTCTGTCCCAACAATGATGTCACAATCGATCATTCTTCGTGTTCCATTTGCTGCCGGGTTTGAAATGTTACGAACCAATGGCAAAGTGTGTGTTAAATCGGTTAGCGCTGCTGCCGATTGGCACATACATGTATGTTTGAACGTGATTTGCTCATTAATGTAAATGATGGCTATGGCTCGTAATTGACTAAATTGGTTGACTATTTAAACAACGGTTTAACGTGATTTTGGATTTAGCTGCGGTTTAATGATGCTGTGAAAGCAGTGGACTAGCGGTTAGGAAGGTAAGTAGGTATTTATGAGTGTAAGGTGCCTAATTGGTACTAAATTTATCCTTCGGCACACATAGATGGTATGCTGAATATGCCTTCCCGGGATAAGGAGGGTTTTGCCGTAATAATAATAAACAAATAATAAATATTACAGGACAATTCACACAGCATTATCTAGCACCAAGCTAAGCAGAGCTTAGCAAGCTTAGCTTAGCCGAAGTCGAACGAATGCCCTTGTTTGGACTCGCTTGCTTTCGCAATGACGTCCACACTGGTACTTTTGCGTTCGTTCGTTAGTCTTCGCTCGCTCTCGCTCGCTTGGTCTGTACCCGGAATGATATACACAATGCGAACGCATAAAAAGCTGTAGGAAGTAGAATTGATAACGTATTTTCAAACTACAAACAAACAAACAACTAAACGACCTTCTTTGATTAAATGAAACTAGCCGACCTTGGATTCTCCACTTCTTAGTTTGGGCATTAGCATTTTGGACCAACGCATTATTCTGTAGTTTGAGGTACTTTGAACAGATTATAAACTGATTCTTAGGATGTTTATGTCTAAACTTTGAAGGTCGTTTCAGGGTAAAATCGAAACCCGCATTAGGTAAAATAAAAGATGTTTTTATACGGACTTATTATTTTTGACCTCCCTGTGCCTGCTTGAAATTCATCCCCGGTGTAAACTTTGCCTTCGCTTGAATGAAGAGCAGAACGAACGAAGAATAAACAGTGGTAAAAATACGGGTTTAATAGAATATATTTATCTCCCTCCCTTTCTAAGATCTCTCTAAGATTGACTCCTACCTCTAGTAGGTATATCTATGGAAGTTGACTTTGATCTTACTTTTTTATCACAAAAGTTATCGAGCGAAACTGTTAATATGTCAAAATACAGTATCAGAAGAAAAATAGTAAAATCTACATATATTTAATGACTCTAAACAATATCAATGCAATTCTTAATCCTAACCAAAATTCACTCGACTTTTATTCAGCAAGTCAGGCGCATAATGAAGCCGTTCACTCATCAGAGCCTGAGAAGTAATTAATAACAGAAACTCGTTTAGAGCTGTCTGACTTAAACAAGCACTTTTGATAATGGCTACGTTATTTATTAAGGGCAGAGGCTTTTGCATGATCTAATTGTAACTGAAAGGATTTTGACATTGAGTTCTATAAAAAACATTGTCGCTTTAAAGTAGACATAAACGACTGAATTCACCTACAAATACTCAATCGCAAATAGAATTTCAAATGGTCTCAAGCAAAGAAGTTTTATATCGCGGTTGGTTTAGTTGTCAATGAAAATTGATGGATGGATGGATGTTTGTTACTTCTTTACGCCAATGACTGAACGGATCGGGCTAAAATTTGGCATAGATGTTGCTCTAAGCCTAATCAACAAAATCATAGACATAATAATTTTATTGCATGAAAAATGGTTTAATAAAGGCTTAAAATTAGTTCCACATAATTCACAGAATTATTCGGCATGCAAAATAGACACAAGAATACTGTAATGTAGATTAAAATTGAGCAAAATATTTGTAAAATGAATGAAATAAAATGTTAAATAAAAATAAGTTAGTCTTAGGCCCGTATTATGAAAGCATGCTCAGTCATCGAGCTCTGCTTGAGTGATGCTTATGTCTAGTTTTGAGTGAATACTAATTTTCAAACAATGCTTGGGAGCTCATGTCAAAATCTACACTCACTCAAGTAGCCGTCAAGAGCGGATTTCCTCCGTCCACGCCTTCCAGTAACTGCTTAGACATATTATTGAACGGTTACCAAGCATTACTTGAGTAATTAACGCTTGAGTAGAGATCACGCAATGACAGCTTAAGTAATGCTTGGGGAAGCTTTCATAATACGGGCCTTAGAATGTCAGTGAATTTATGTAATGTCCATCTCGATAGTTGAGGAATTCAGATACAGTGAAAATGATTTGTCGATAAGCCACTTTTTTAACTGATGTTCAAAAGCTTTGTAAAGTAACTAACTCTTTAGGTATCTTGTTCAAAATGCGTCCACACATCGCATGACAACTTTTTTGGTAGACAGCAGTTCTGGGCGTTCTTGATAAAACAACTCTATCTGGGATCCTAACCGTCCTTGGGAAGTTATCCCGCGCATTCGTAAAAAGCTTCAAGAATATACATACTAGGCAATCGCACGAATGCACTTCTTTTGAGCTCTAAAGGCTCTGGTTACGTCGGTAGAATTACCCCAAAGAATCAGGGCGTACCTAAGGGTTGAGGCTACGTATTCCTGATAAGCTGTCAAAGTTGTACTATAGGTTGATCTCTAATGGTATGTCCATTATAGTAAAGACCAGGGTCAACATATTTCCTGCCATAGTTACTAAATTGAACAAAGTTAGTCTTAGCAACATTATTAGTTAGTAGTAGAAAAAAGCAAAACAAGCCAATCCGCGGGTAAAAGCTAGTCTGTCATAAAAATGTACAAGAGTTGCGTTTGGGTAAACTGACAGCGGTTTACTCAAACGCAACTCTATTCAAGTCGCGATTTTTCGACAGTATTCAACGAAAAATCTTTCAAAATTGCGTATTTTGAGATGCGCTTACCACAATATAAAGACCGACCATCACAGCGATCGTTTCTGTAAATCGCCAAAAAACTTTTTTCCCGTGGGCTGAGATACAAAAACCCACTAAAAACCTTGAAATCGACCAAAGAGGAAAGTAAACAGATTTTCTATTTCTCTTGCCTCCCAGTGGACGGCGTCGTTTGTCTGGCTTTTTTTACGGCTAGAATAATGCCGGAGAGCAAAGCTGAATTAAAAAAGCTAGCTCATTTGGTCAAATGCTTCTTTGGCCCTCCGTAAAAAGGCTCTGAGATTGTATGAGCAAATTAACACTTTTATTAAGAGCCTCTAAGAAATGAAATAAGTCCCAAAAATTATCGGTTTCGGCGGGATTCGAACCCGCGCCCTACCCTCAGTACGGGTGTGCTCTAACCAACTAAGCCACGAAACCCTTGAAAGAGCTTCTAGTTGGACAAAGGTCTTTCATCACTCTTTTACGCCTCTGACATGAAATAACTCGTTAATAACGTGTGTAGATACTTACTATACATTTTACATACATCATCACACTAATATTATAAATGAGAGAGTTTGGATGGATGGATGGATAGATAAAAAAAAATGCTCGACAATTCACACAGCATTAACTACCCCAAAGCTAAGCAGAACTTGTGTTATGGTTACTAGATAACTGATATACGTAATATATAGTAATACAATACAAAGATAGATATTTTTTATTGTACCTACATAAAAAAGGACCAGAACACCCTGAACAAATGTCTGCAGATCGTACACATATTTATCCCGAGGCGGGAATCGATCCGAAATCGATCCTCCTGCGTCGCAGGCAGACCTTCACCCACCGCGCCACAGAGGTCGTTAAAGGATGCTTCTTTCTGTAATAGTATTATTCTATAAGGTTTAGGCAGAATATCGAAGTTGCCCTTTGTGGCCACCAATATCTATTTTCAATTTTCTGGCTAAACTAAATAGAGTAAAACTATTACAGAGGCATTAAGAAAAGCTTATAATAGCTTAGACAATTTAACCCGCATTAGGGATCACAAACTGTGCGATGGATTTTAGAAATTTTCTTTGTTCAACGTAATAATAATATAAAATAGGTGGCGACGCTAGTTTGACCCATACCACAGCCCTAACGAGAGGCACCATGTACACGATCGCTGTCATAATTGAACTATGCCAAAACGAGACCATGTACACACTCGTGGCCTGTCTCGAGGAGTCTCGTCGAGTGTGTACTGCTGCTATTAGGTAAGTAGAGCTGATTCTGAATCAACTGAGCTAGCCATAGCGTATTGAGCTACCTTGAAGTCCCTCGAGTACGCCTCGTTTGAAGTAGTCTTTTCTAGAATTTTAGTTATAGGGTTCCTAAGTAAATTTTACTTGCTTCTTTTAATTTAATTATTTCTCTAAACTTGGTAAGATGATCGGCTTTATCTAGATCTTTGATAGTATAAGGAATGTTCATACTCCCAGATGTTGTAGCATGTATGTAGCGTTAATATAATGTGCTCAAATTAAACATTGCTTAAATCTAAAGAAATCTAGTATGTCTCCCGCACGCGTTGTTAATCCAGATTAAGAACAATATTTTTGCGTATTTTCAGCTCGATTCGTTCAGTAGTTTTGTCGATTTTCACGGAGATAGTAGGTTAGGAAGTAGGATAAATAGTAGAGTTTCGGTATATCTTTCTAGTTTTAAGTGTGTGATAAAAAGAGTTTTTTTTATTAAGTGTTTTGTTTGCGAGATTTTAATTTAATTTTATTTTTCAGATAAAGAGTTTCATGTCATTAAAATATATTTCGGAATAACTGTTTTTTATAAAAAACGTAAAATTAATTTCGTTCGAAACGAACTAGCGGGGCAATGCAGCTAGCGTCTTGGGCACGCTTCCGACTGGTATTAATATGGATCAGTTGAGCTACTTGTAGATTGTTTGCAACAGTCTTCAGTTGGCTCAATTGCTTTAATTGTAAATACTAGTTTTAATTTAATTGTAATTCACTATCGATATATTTATCTAGATATATCTACCAATCTTGCATCTGCAAACGACGTTCTAAATGTTTATTTCATTTTCACAAAAAGTGACTTGAAACCATCTGAACGTTCTAAACAGTGCAGCTCGCATTATGATTCCTATGGCAATAACAAAAACAAATCGGAGTCATTTTGTCTGCTTGTCTGAATAATGACTTTAGAGCTGCAATTCCCAGATGTTTTTGGAAACACAGCATAAGTCTAAAATAAAGTTTGGACACACGATGATTGATTTCAGTCGAAATTATTTTGTGGAGTCAAAACTTTTAATTCAAAAATTGTGATCGTAAATATAATAATTTATTTATCATAGAATATAACTATACTTTTAATTAAAGAAGTAGATAGCAATAAAGCCTTAATGTTTCGTTTTAGAAATGTGCGCTTCGATGCACTACTTGATACAGCGCCTCTACCGTGCGAATATGGAACTATGCAAATCCCATACAAGTGTAATCTAATATAATAATAATAATATCGAAACATGATCGTGTCGTCATATTATGACGACACGATCACGTTTCGATAATATTAACGTAAATATTAGATTATACTTGTATGGGACTTGCATAGTTCCATATTCGCACGGTAGAGGCGCTGTACAAAATTTCATACAAAATTGAACTTCGACGATGACTTGATACTATCGAGTTAGTTTTAAGCTAGTTAATTCAAACATTTTAGTGAGTGTTAGGGCGTCCACATACAGTCGGAATTCCATTTCGGGATTTCGATTTGAAATATCGATTCGGGATTCCGTACATACTTCATACACATAATGATTTAGATTATTTTAAATTCCAGACGCACGGGCTACCATGCGGAATTTCGGATCGGAGAAAACTACGAACGGAAAACTACTGTATGTATGTGATAGGTCCGTAGATTTGTATGGAGTTACGTTTACGAGAGTCCGGAAACGGAATTTCGACTATATGTGGCCGCTCTAAGACGTATACAATATTTGTCGCTCATAAGTTTCATTCCGAATACGAATAAAAAACAAAAGAAAAGTAACCAAGGAGCGTCCAAAAGGGTATGTCCTGACGGATCACGCAAAAACCGATCATATCCTGACGGATCACGGCAAAAGGTGCTATCCGATATCGTGATCGGTCAGGATAAGAAACAAGATAACGAATTAGTGCTGTCCGATCACGCCATACAATTCATACCTTACTTTTAATTTTCGTTTGTGCTGTGCAAAAGACATTCACAAATGCATATTTCTTAGCCAGCAGAGCCCTAATGCCAAGCCTCACCCAGGTACCTGTTATTTTACTACTAACTATAACTATCCTTTACAACCAAATACAGCACTACAACTTGGCTTCAAAAAACCATACATTTTAACTTTTAAAATGTTCATGTTCGTGAACACGTGAAAAATCTGTTTCACCACAATAACTTTGCATCATACTCAAACATCATCGTAAGGTTTATTTCAGTCTGTCATATCAGGCAGCATAAACCTTGTATCCAGTAAGTTATGACACATTTTGTCTTTGTAGTAAAACATTGTTGACACGACAGTACAATCTGGATGTTCGTGTAATAATTTTTAACGTCCGCGTTTAAAAATCTCATTAACAATAACAATGCTGTACTTTTCCCGTGTCATGCGCAGAGTGGAATAAAAAGAGTTTGTGTTAGCGAGATCTTAATTTTAATTTTATTGCAATTAAAAAATACTGTGCAGATAGACATTCAAAGCAGTTTCCAGTTTCGTTAAATAAATACGAGTTTTATGTCAGTAAAATATATTATTTTAAATTGTATTTCATAATCTGACATTGATCATCTTTTATTTAGGATTTAAAATGATAAGTAATATACCTCAACAAAAATATGAACGCATGCTACTAAATAAAGAAAAGTATTTTGATTGATAATTACTATTTATTGTAACAATGTATGTTTAATGAAATGTTTGTACGCCTAAGCGGCGGAATTCAGCGATCTAATATAAACCCTATGTGCTGACTGTAAACTTACCTGATTCACAAACAATAAATGAATTATGAAATATGAAAATTAGTTTCGTATTATACTGGTTTTGTTTTGTAAAGGTAAAAATAATTTGGTTCGAATAAAATAGTTAAACATTTTTTTAAATAGATTCATTTTATACCAAAACTCAAACCTAGTTCCTCGAACGTTTGTTAAAATTGACCAACGATTTGACAAACGTTTGGAAATATGCATATTATTATTTAGTTTACCACTATTGCACTCATTAAGGGAGGCCTATAATATCCAGCAGTGGACTAACAATGATGATGATTCAGTTTAGCGATTAGGGCGGTACCCGGACTCACACTAGCGCCACCACCTATTTTATTTAATTATTACTTTAAACATAGGAATTTGTTAAAAACTATGATACGTTTCAATATAGCAATTATGAATTCTTTCAAGGTTTCCCCTGTAGGTGGAGTTAATACGACGCTTAAGTCGTAAGATGACCCAGATATTTTCGACCAGGCACGTATCGATCTCGTTGCTTGGCGCACCTGTACTGAAGGTGAGGCGCGGGTTCGAATCCTGCCGAAATCGTTTTTTTTAGGATATTATTAAAAAGTTTTCGTATAGCAATTATGGTTTAAAATTATTACATTGGTACCTGCAACACTTAAGGGGTTGCAGGAGCTGATCAAACCAAACAACCCGTGTACATAGAACAAAACATTACTTGGTGTAGTTCACAGTAAAACTCCCTCCTTGTAAAGTTTCCGCTAGCTTAGCATAAAAAATACAAAGCTCTCGGGCAAGGCTCTACATAATTCACCACTTGAACGCCACGAGTTCCCACACGCGTATCTTTATACAATTAAGGCTGATATTTAACACGGACACTCGGGGCGAATTGCTTGATTTTTTCGCTTCGCTTTATCTATAGAAGAACAGAATAGAAGTAGCATTTATTTCGACACACAAGTACATAAAAACAATCAAAACTAAACATAGAACATGGAGGTTTATAAACTAAATTAAATAAATGTGTACAGACAAAGCGGAAGGTAGGTATAGATAAAGAGAAAAAATCAAGCTATTCGCTCCGATGATGAAATGTTTTCATTGAAAAATATATAATGATGCATTCATCTTAGCCTCGTAGCACCCACTGACGGGTATTAGGTCTCCTATCGCTTTTGCCAGCGCACTTAGTACCCATTCCTAAAATGTAGTAAAAATAACCTCATTAAATTAAGTGACAGCTGTCAAAAAGCCGTCACCTTGCTCTAAGTGTTCACCTAAAATTCAACCTTTACATTAAAAAGAGCTAGTTTAAGAGCCCAAGAAGGCCAATGCACGTAAATATAAGGTCAATCACTCAAAATTTAATAAGTCCTTTCTGCACAATATGTTATACTTAAAGATTATCCTGTATTTCTCTGTAAACGAATGTATATTCTTTTGAGAAATAAAATTCTTGAACCGTAAGTATTCCAAAACATTTTGGTTAGGTAAGGTACGGTAAAATTCAAGCGCGTCAGATGTTGGTTTAACGCGTAAGCGCGCGCTTAAAACGCCTTCACTTATCAAAAAGCATAAAACACAAGCTTTATGACTAGAAAATGCTCATTCTAGTCCTTTCTGTTCGTAAATATTTGTCCTCTGTGGCAGGAAGAGAAGCTTACTCGAATTTCGACGGGGAAAAAATGCTTGTTCATTTTACCACGTTTGTATAGGCAACTTTGATGAAATTGAGACAAGATGCTTGACAAAGGGGAAGAGGGCGTCGCGGAAAATCGACTTGGAATTGGACTTTGTTATTTTTCACGGCGTTGTATTGTAGGTAGGTACTTTAGTTTGTACTGCTCGCTTGATCTGTGAAATGTTTCACCATGGAAACAGGCAAGTTTATCACAGTAATCCTTACTAATGTTAAAAATGCGAAAGTGGGTTTGTTTATTTGTTTGTTCGTCCTTCCTCACGCCCTAACTAAGCAACCGATGGACTTGATTTTTAGAATAGAGTTAGTTGAAAGGGTGGAGAGTAACATATGCTACTTTTTGTCCTGGTAAAACATTCCCATGGGAGATTTACGGGAATATTCGTACTGAACGATGATGATGATGATTGGTACTTAACGGGAAAAAAAGACCATTTTATGCCCCTAGAAATGTGAAATTCGAATTTAACGCAGGTGAAACCGCTGGGCACAGCTAGTAATATTATAGATGCGAAAGTATGGATGCTTGTGACGTCTTCACGCCAAAATTACTGAACAGATCGGACTGAAATTTTTCTAAGTCTGGAATAAAAAATAGGCTAAAACAGACTTTTTAAAGGGATGATAATAACTTAAAACAACGCATGCGAAGCCGCGGGCAGAAACTAGTTTTGAATATATCTTTAGGTTGGTAAGTACCTAATCAATCTCAATACGTACGTATTTGTACAGAATCAACTTCGCAAGTGACATGGAGGCAAAGCTACCATCTTTTCAACTACTTATCGACCTTCATACTTTTATACATGCTGCTGGTCCTGCGCTTAATCTCGTCGTGTCGGTCTGTTATCCCATGGGATTATGAAAGTGAGGGATTAGAGCTTACACCAAAGTTTGGATGTACACTTGTGCACTATAGAGTGTCCTATGCACTTTTGTAGTCTTCGTTAAGACTTCTGCAGCTTTCAGTTTGGCGCTATAGCAGTCATCGGAAAAGGCATATATCCAGTTATTATGGCCTATTAAGAGCTGATGATAATGATGACTGTTCGTAGAGAGTTTCCAATTTTTTTTAATGATTTTCGATACCTATTAAATGATAATAATGCTCGAAGTTTCAAGCCCTACTTTAGGCTTACTTTAGTGTACAGAAAGCTCATAAATATTTGCACTGAATGAATTCGTGATGAGGCTACGATACTGATTGATAGTGGCGATAAACCTATGCAAGGTAAGCTAGCGCCAAAATAAGCTTATTTACAGGTACAAAGAGCTTAGACACTATGGGTGCTTAAAAACTTCAGTAACTCTCCACGGTCGGTTACGAACTTCCCTACCTAACCTAACTAAGTTTCAGAACTTACCGCAATTTGAAACCCATAAAACTACGCAGACAGCATTATATTTCAACAACTCAGTTGAATGTGTAATTAAACCACGAAACTAACGAACGCCAAAACAGTTGCAGCATGGTTGGAAATTTCTTCTCACAGGGTTTTTTATACAGAGAGGACCAAATACTACAATCAGCAGAGACAGAATATCTTTATTAAGAAAGAAAATTACAAGCATATAATAGAATTAAATTAAAACTAGTATTTACAATTGAAACAATTGAGCTAACTGCAGACTGTTGCAAACAATCTACAGGTAACTCAACTGATTTCAATATTCTCAGTTATTATCAGCAGAAAATACCTGAAAATATAGTGGTCTTAGGAAGTCGCGGAAAGAAACGTGGCGGTCGCGGTGAAAAGATCGACCCTCTAACTCAGCTCTTGGATGTCTTATGAAACTATTAAAATAATCTACCAGAGAAATAACAGCAGCTTCTTATCGTGTATGTTTAACACCTTCACTGCGATCACCAATTCGCCTGCCAAGCGTAGTAATTACGGCAAAACCGATTTTTTTCCCTCGATCGTGTTTTGTCACAATTTTTTTTAAGTATGGTTGGCCTTTACGTCTAATGTCATAAATAACCCAGTCTGACTTCTTCAAACCGGTAAGTTCGCTGATCCGACATAATGATCGTGTATCGGTTTAAAAGGTTGGCCAGTCATTAAAAACTTAAATTTTAATTTAGTATCTCGGAAGTGGGTGGCTATTTCCTTCATTTAAGAGTAGTTAGTTAGTGGCGCTGTTTTTTATACAAACGTAGGTGCATTTTAAGCTGTTTACTTTCTGGTAACTTGAATGTTATTCTTTTACCTAAACCGGTACTTACAGTCAATCTTAAAACAGCTTGATGTAAAAATAGCTTGCTTTTAGTATGGAAATAATGTCCCTGCCTGCTTTTTTCAATACTAAAAGGATCAGTAACGGAATATTTTTAATTTTAGACAGACACCGCATTTTAAATGATGTAGATAAATCAACAATAATGGATGAAGTCTGTTCAATAAACTAGTATAAAACATAAATACTTATACTTTGTTTTGTTACCATACATTTATTTTTGGTTACAAAACTAAAAATGTAATTTTTCGTTATCAGAAAATATTGCCGTGTACACGAATCAAATTTCACTAATATTATAAACGTGAAAGTTTAGATAAATGGATGGATAGATAGATGGATGGATGTTTGTTCCTTTATCACGCCAGAACGGCAGAACGGATCTGAATGAAATTTGGCACAGAGATAGATTATAGTCTGGAATAGGACATAGGCTACTTTTTATCCCGGAATTCCACGGGAACGGGAACTACGCGGGTGAAACCGCGATTCGCTGCTAGTCAATAATAACGTGGAATAATATACAACTTAATCCAGTTCAAACGCAGAGAAAAATATGGCCACATTTTTTCATTCATTAAATATATAAATAATGATGGACAATTCACTAGCCCCAAGCTAAGCAGAGCTTGTATTACGGGTATGTACTACATAACTGATATAAATAGCATAGTACAATATATAGATAGATATTTTACTATACAATGAAAATGAATGAATGAAAATAAAAACTAAAAATGAACGACTAGAATACCCTGATCAAATGTCTGCAGATCGTACGCACATTTTCCCGAGGCGGGAATCGCACCCGCAACTTCCGGTATCGCAGGCAGACCGTTGCCAACCGCGCCACAGAGGTCGTCATTAAATTAATAAAAGAAATATAGCAGCTTAAACCAAGAATTTCTCTCTGGTTAATGTTTCATTGCTAATATTTTATCCATCCGAATAGTCCGAAAGTGAGTGACTAAGTTAGTTACTTTGGTAATCAATCACATTCGTTACTAACAAATTCTTCACGCGGGACTTCCCCATAGGTGTAATTATTTATTTCCCTCGGAAGCTTTATAAAGGCCAGAACACATAGTTGGATTGAATGGCGTCACAGAGAATAAAATATATACTTACAGAGTTTTTCAAACTCTTGTTGTACCTAACTGCAATTTAATTTTATTTCGTTTATCTATGTTGTATCTGTGTGACTTTTCCAAGTGTACTTTTGTATGAATTTGTATTGTATTGATGATGTCATAGCCGAATTTCATTCACGGCGAGGTGGCCAGTTTAAACGGAGATAACTCATATGCGCAGAACATGTTAATTATGTATTCAGTAACTGAATACGTTGTCTGAATTGTTATCAAGGCAGTTTTTGTTTTCGACTTCGTTTACTGACATACACAGTGAATCTACTGGGTTTTATAGATCAATTAAGCGGTAATAAATAAACACCTGTTTAACTTAGAACAAAGTTGTAAACGTGCAAACGCATTGAACGAAACTGTACTGTAGCGGAACTACGCGGCACGCGGCCAGATATTCTTTTTAAGAAATCGTATGTGATAGAACGCACTCCGCATCAGTAAAACTGCGCGGTTATTGGGAGATTTGTTCTTATTTTACGCGCAGTGCCGCAGTCGCACAGTTCCACTGACGCTTTTTTTTTCGAATATGCTTTTGACCGCAGATGGCCATGACAGCGTTACCGGACTTTAAGTTCCACTGACGCGTAGTTCGTTTGCAGCTCTATTAGTGGATTGAATTTTTAACGCAGAGGGGCTTTGTCAATGTGTTGTCATGTTCAAATGTCTAAGCCATTTAAATTTGAGAGCCCCACGTAAAAATGCCATCTTTTCAATCTGGTCAAACAATTTTTTACATTTAAGGCGCATACCCTAGTCAAACTAGCGCCGCCACCAACTTTATCTTATTATTCCGTTAAACAAAGGAATTTTCAAAAATCCATCGCTCAGTTTGTGATACCTATTATAAACTTTTTTTAATGTGTCTGTTATAGTTTTATTCCATTTAATTTAGGCAGTGAATCGATAATAGATTTAGGTGGCCACCAAGGGCAACTTCGATTCACGCCTAAACTTCGAAACGCTTTATTTGTTTTTCACAGTTCTGTCGACAGTGTACCCGAAACCTTAGATAGTTTAGATCCTCAGAAAGTGCCTTATAACATAAGGCAATATATTATTTACAAGACTCACGCCCATCTAATAGCCCAGAACTTGTTTTATACGTTCTATTTCACCCAAATAGTCTTTTTTCACCTCGATGAACCTATAAAAACCCAATACTTCACCCTGCCGAATTTATGGGGATTAAACGCGGAGTTTCGGTGAACAAGTGCTCTTAAATCACAGCTAAAGGTCGACAGTGTGTCAGTTACTATTTTTCTGTTGGATTTTGTGGCAGAAGGTTAAAGAATCATAAAAGAGATTATTACCTACTCTTGGGCATTTTCATACAGCATTATCTAGCCTTATACTCGTATTAAAACTTTCGATATGGATACCAATTACGGTTAACTGATATTCTAGGAACTTAGGTCCATGCATTTCAATTGCATATTATGTAAATCATTAAATAAATAATGCTGGACAACTCACACGCCATTATCTAGCCCCAAGCTAAGCTAAGATTGTGATAAGGGTACTAGATCTTTGGAAATTTCTGGGAACTGATAACTTCTAAGTAATCTATGTTAATCTTACTTGAATCAAACAAATAGTGGAGAAGCTTCTTACATGACAAGTGTGTGGTTGACAGCGCCTAGACTAGGGACAATAATTTGCGGTTCATACAAACACTGGTATCTCAACGGGAATACATCCTGTAATGTATTCTTCTGCTACTCACGCAAATAAACACAAAAGTCATAATATTAGGATGAAAATATTTAGTAGCAATTCCGCGAAAACACCTTCTCCGATAAGTTCTAACAAAATGTAGTCCGCGTTGTAGAAGAAAAACGACGCCAACTACAAAATGAAAAAATACCTATCAAAGCAAGACGTCAACTAGTTTCGTCTCTCCTCTCTCTACGGATGTCCACAGCTGGATAAAGGCTTCCTCAAAAGATCATTAAAATGACCAGTGCCAATGTCCGCATAAAGCGGTTTCCAGCGACCTATACTAGGTCGTCGGTCCACCTTCTCTGCTCACGTTGCAGCTTCCACGCTACGTTCTATGATGATGATGATATCCTACATCTACGCTGAGTTTCATCTGAATCGGTTCAATGTAAAAGTTTTGGAGAAGCACGTTAATAACCGTTAACACCTTCATTAAAATTTGCGGGAAATCGCTGGATTCGGGCAGCGCATAATCTGTCATTGTAGAGATATTATGGAGGTATATGTCCAGCTGTGGACGTCCTCGTTCAGATAATATGATGATGATTTTCATTCAAAAACATTTGCTTTAGTATTATTATTAGGATCTGTACTGGTAAGCTCGGCCGAAGATATACTCCCGTCAGTCAGTAGGTATTAAACTGTAATTACGTACTTACGAGTAAACTCTGTGGCTGTGGGCTAAAGCTTATATGCCAATCTCGGCTTAATCTGTCACTAAGCCTTATCAGAGACTTTAAATAAGCCTATGCAAATTTATTTCAATTTTAAAAAGCTCAACCTAAAATAATTCATTAAACATCAATTAGCCCGAAGTAAGCAGAGATTAGGAAAACCTTTTATACTATTGTTTTGTAGTATCTAAAACAATATAGTGTACAACTGATATAGGTTCTGAAAATACTATCAATATTTTAGCAACTATGTATAACTATATACAGGGTTATTGGTAAATTAGTGACAATACGTGAACTGCAGGTCCTACCCATCATCACAAACACGTTCGTGGAGGCGCCAAGTCTAAATTCTAAAAAAAATATAAGTCACCTCTGATACTAAATGAAAAACATCTTTGTCTGGAACCCAACGAGTTACTTAAGACCGATCTTTCACTCTCATATCTTCTGTTAATTCAGGGCACAGCTGTTTTTAAGTTGAGTTTCAAATAAAACCTCTCTAACAAACGATTATTGAATTGCGGGGGCTACCCATTACCAATACTAAAATTAAGAATTAAGACCTGGCGTCTTCACAAACGTGTTTGTGATGATGGGCTGAACCTGCACTGAAGTATTGTCACTAATTTACCAATAACCCTGTATAGTACCTATAAATCCTAATATTATAGCTAACATTGTGAGAGACTGGTGCCTGTTTTAGGTTCATAAGAACCTGTATTACAATAACAGTATAGGGCAACACTATACCTAAATTCAAACGTCAAGGTTTTCGGTGTGGATTCCACAAGCCAAAGTAAACAACAAACTATTTAGGACCTAGAAATCAGGCTCCAAAGTAAAATAGCAAGAACATAAATATTTCTTCAGTTTCCTTAACAAGTTTCGGAGCGAAATATCTGCCAAATCAAATACCTAACGAGGACTGCAATTGAAAGCATTTTGCGGGGAATAAAGGAATATGCAGACGTTTGTGTGCCGTGGTCTGAAGCAAATGTTGTTTGAGTCAGTCAGTCACAGTCCCCTTTATCTGCGCGCAAACCGTGCGCAGATCAGAAAGCAAGTCAAAAACAACCACTTTTCGTATTCGACTAATCTTAATATTCGATGATATGCGTGCCATAGATAAAACAGACGCTATACCTAGTTGTTGGCTGACGATTTATTTACATCGCCATTTTATAATTTGAATTCATCATCATCATCAGCCTATATCAGTCCACTGCTGGACATAGGCCTCCCCTAATGAGCGCCATCGCGCCCTGTCTTCAGCTTGCTTGTTGCTTGATTGTAATTTGAATTGTATACATAGAATTGTATTCTGTACACAAAAATTTTGCGTTTTCGACGCCCTGTTAGAGTTCAAAGTCCACCTAAATTATCAAGTTTGGCCTACGAAGTTTAATATGCAACTGCTGCTCTTACAAAATTAAAACTGCTCAAACCACGGTTACCTGCCATGTTCTGGCACAACACACGTGATCGGGCTGTCAAAACACACACTGCGCCTTGCGCCACTGTTGTGGGTTTTGGCACTATTCCGGCACTGCTGTTTGGATAGCTTAATTTTTGGATTGGTTTCGTTAAAATGGTTTAGCAAAGGTTAAAGTTAGCCAGAATTTAGTTTTTGACCGGTTCAAGTTGTTGAAATTTATTTTTGTAGTTTTTATAATGTTATATTCTTTTTAGTTTTAAGTGTGCAATAAAGTATTTTCTATCTATCTTTCTATCTATCTATGTTTAGAGTATAGAGTAACTTTCTAGCTAAATAATAGCGCGTCAGTTCGCAACGTATCACTGGTGTGGAGTGTGGTTTATTATCACACTATTATTGTAAATGTGAAAGTTTGGATGTTTGTAACCTCTTCACGCCAAACCTACTGAACGAATCTGGCTTAAATTTTGCAGGTAGTTCTAGATCTGTAATAAAACATAGGCTACTTTTTATCCAGTATCAGTTCTCATGGCATAGAAATAACCTTAAACAACGCGTGCAAAGCCGCGGGCTGAAACTAGTATAAAAATCACTTGTAACTTTTACTTTTATATTATTACTTTTTTGCTCTGCTAGATACTAATACTGTTCTAATTTTGACATTAAAATTGTTAAAAAATAATATTATTATGTAGATTGCACGAGAAAGAGAGTCGATACAATTGCGTTTTTTTAAATAAAACACTATTTTGGTAGTTGATACCTATAACTGTCATCAAAAAGTAGACACTAGGTAGACCCTGTGAGTGCTGTTATACTTAATTAATGAACTCCCATGTGACAGGCCAAGCCAAGCGAATAATGAACTTATTGAAAATGCATTAAAGCAGAATAGCCGATAACCGCATGAAAATCGTGACGGAGAAAATATTGTGAGCAAAATTTATAAATCAATTTTATCTCTCGTTTCAGCTAATTAGTGCGGGTATACAACCATTTTCAATCTTTCAGCCAATTGGCTCAGGAGCTTAGTATTAATAGGGTTGCGGTATCCGGCTTTTTTAAGCCGGAAATTGGGAAAATTTGAAAGAAAATACGTTTTGCTATTACGAAAACTTTTTAATAATATCTCAAAAAATGTTGAAATGGATAACTTATTTTGATATTATCAGCCGTATAGAGTGTCCCACTGCAGAGAAAAATGCCTCTCTATCCCCTTTGCACTGGTCGCTTTCACGGTTCAATCCTTTATCCAATAGGTGTTTGACGGCTTTTATAAAGTAAATGGTCGTACGTTTTTTAGAGTTTTTTTTTTAAATCCAAAACCCACCATCTCGACAGATCGCTAGGGGCGACGCGCTATGTTAGAGCACTAAGTATTTGGACTTAACTACTTAATTTCAATTTTAAATTTGAATTCCGATTTAATCCCTGTCATGATAGACATGACAAAGACCGTTTATCGGTAAAAAACTTTGACAAAGTTTTCGGCTAAAATGTGTGTCCCATCACTAATTTTAATGGCATAATCCAGTTTATTATCGCAAGAACCTGATTATCTTTTCGATATACTGCTAATTTTAACTTCATTTGTGAAGAAAAGAAAATATAATATTATATTTTTTAATGTTCTGTTAGAAAGTTGCTCGTGTTTTTCTCTCATCGTAAAAATTATATGTAACTTGTTTTTAGACACACGGTTGATGTAGACGACTCGGCCAATATGTTTGATAAGATTTATGGTAACTAATGTTATAGTAGAAATATTTGTACTGAAACGGAATCGTACGTAATATTTATTGTGAAGCTTATGCTGACGCAGGTAGCGCCTATTGGATCACATGCTGTGCCCATAACTAGGCTACACAAGAATAAGGTATCTTTCAAAGGGCAGTGTATACGCTTCTACAACAAAACTACAAGTGAGTTGCAAAAACTATCAATGAATAAATTCAAACAAATGGTCAAACATCTCGAAAACTAACATTCTAACAAGGTTAAGGCTTCTTGTTCGCTTCTTTACCATAATAAGATTGAAGTGAACAAAAAATCAAAGAAATCACTTTATTTCCTAGTTTTACATTATTTGAATTTTGTGACGTGTATTAGAATTTGCTGCATCCCAGAGCTGGGCAAAGACCTCTGGGCAGGTCCTTTTATCCATAAATTCAGGGTCATTATGATAAGACTAAATAATACTATAGTATAAGATAAATAGCCGCCCCATCTTTCCAACCGTTTAGCAGATCATTTTATTGAAACAGGTAACTTTATACCCCTGTTTCCTGGAATCAAAAAGGTTAAATTAAAAGGAATTTATGTTAGCCTGTATCGATCTTCAGGAAAAAACGCTACCTTGCCTCACGACAGCTGAAGTTGCCTCAAAGTGTGTTGTCTCTATCTGGAAGGCTTTGAGTTCAGACAACTTACTTAAAGGCAACTTCCTCCTCTCAGTTGGACATAGACCTTTTGCCCGACAAGTCCCCTTTTGTACAGCGTATATTACATAAGTACCAAAACAAACTTCAATAAACTTTACTCATTAATTTACCTAACACCCTGTAGGTATTCGCCGAATTAAAGATCTTCAAGATTGCAGAGCGCCCAAACAGTAAAACAACTTCAATAATTTAAACCTAGAGCCTAAAACTGCGCTTTTAGGACGTATCTTAGAGTAATCTAGTTGGGGCTACGGACTGCCAGTCGATCCAGAATCCAGATCTTATTGAATGAACGAAGTAGATATGAACAAATAGACCTTTTATAAAAAGCAGCCTTACAAGTTTTCTGTTATACCTACTTGAAAGATAGAACCAAATGAAACATGCAACAACAAAATAAATCAAATGTTGTTCAATGACTCCTAAACGATAGTAACGAAACGATTAACAAAGTTTAGTAGTGGTACCGAATTATGACGTCCCTCCAAGTCGTAAGAGAGTTATTTATAAGTTACCTTAGTAGAAACAAGGTATATTTACAATAAATTAATCTGTATTTATTTGTATTTAAGAAACTTTAAAATGAATAACCAACAATTTTCGGGATGTTATCGAGTTTTTAATTTTAATGATTAATTTAAAACGAAATCATTTTGTTAATTTCAATACTTTTCTAGAACCAGATAATATCCTTTAAAAAAACTAATTTTGATACAATCAAATAAAAGAAACAAATTAGGACTAGTTTTTGAAATTGAAACAATTGAGCTAATTGCAAACTGTTGCAAACAATCTACAGGCAGCTTGACTGATCCATATCAATCGGTCGGAAGCATCCCGAAGGCGCTGGCTGCATTGCTCCGCTGTATAGCAATGCTGATGCGATGCGCCAGATACTCACCAGCTTTCGGGTCACGCGTCGCTTCGGCCAGGTACTCAAATATTTTTTTGAAATCTTTAGAGTCTCGGTACCCCACGGACCGAGACCCTAGGTGGAGTCGAGACCTAGGGTCTTGACTAAAGGGGAAGCAAATGTGTAAGCCCTGTTTGATAACTTTTGTAAGTTTTAAGTCTACCCTCGGTCTAAAATTCAGAATATTTTATGTTGAAATAAAATTTATACTGAAATACCTACCCAATCCTTACGGCTCTTAGATCCTTCTAAGTGCGAGTAGTAGCCCCGTCCTAAAGGGCAAAATCCTTAAATGAACAAATTGAGAAACCTTTAGAAGGGTCAAGTTCAAATTGTACCAAATTGTTCAATTTGTTTCTCAATGATTGTAATTTATTACGGTGTACTTTCCTGTCTAGTAGAACGAGGTTTTTGTTTTAGATTTCTATTTTCTTTGAGCAACTTGCCTATTAACAATGGTTTTAAAAAGGTAAAGATTTTGTTATGACGATTAATTTGAAAAGTTAGGATCAACTTCTTTTTTCTGTATTTTTCTCCAATATCTTCCAATAAAAAGACTTGAGAGTCTCGTGAAAATAATGATAAGTTACTTATCATGGCCGTAGCATCATCTTTATGTCATCATTATTATCATATTTTCGGACCTCATTATCGTCGCACGAAAAGGTAGGTCGTCGTCGTCGGTACGACATCGAGAAGTTGTCAACGACAAATTAGGTTACTGAACATTACCGATTCGCAATCTTAATTTAACTTTTAATAAATGCAATTAGGAATAAATTGAGCAAATTTGTTTCTTTGAACAAGTTTCAAATTTGATTTAATTTAATTTCATAGTCAATCAGAACGAAACGTTGTCTTAATTGTAACATGTTTATTCTAGATACAGAATAGGTTCTCGCTTCTTTCCAACTCACCCAACTGCTAATCAATTTTCCTATCCCCTTTCCAAAGCACTCCGAAACGAAAGAAAAGGGTCCAAAATTAGCTAACATAATTATCATTCAGGTGAAATTCCTTACGACATTAACGTTAACGCGAAATAACATTGATCTGGCCCTTGGGAAGGGCTCATTTTCCTGGTTCCTTCTCTTCCTACTTATGGAGTCTTAATAGCAATGTCTACATGTGACGGCAGCGATGTTGAGCTGTATGCAACCGCCGTATGTAAAACTCTATTGCGAGGGAAATAAGGTTCAATTTACGACGATTTAATTCGTGCCGATGCTGATGTCTGTAAGCTATCATTTTCTAGTAGACAGGTGCGGACATTGATAAGGCTAATACCACACTACAAAAAGCTTTACTTATTGCTAAGAACCAAGCGACTCGCTCGAGCCTGATCCTAGCGAACAAATGTATTGCATACTATGGCGGTGACAACACTGCGACCGACGCGCCTAGCTTAGTGGCCTATGAGGATCAGCCACAAAGCGATAATAATAATATATACGTATGTTGTGTATCTTATCATATTGCTATCTATGTTATATATAGGTATAAAATATATATTTTCTTCCTAAACAGTATTCTATTTACACGCCACCGTCTATACTTTTTCTATCACTTCTTGTCCATCCTAAGGTTGCCTGGCAGAGATCGCTCTTAGCGATAAGGCCGCCCATTGTACATTATTTGTTATTGTTTTTGTTTTCTGTGATATATGTATTTTTTAATTTATTGGTGTGCAATAAAGTATATTGTATTGTATTGTGTTTTTTTCTGTTACTAATTTTTTTAAGGGTGGTGTACTCTGACCCCAACACCACGACATGCCCGCCCGCGCGTCTTGCGTCTGCGTCCGCGGCGAGAACAAAGCAAAGAAGTTGTTTGAGTGTTTCAGACATTAAAAATTCGACAACTTTTTACGCCACACCCTGTTGAAAATTATAGGATAACCTCTTTAGGTTATCCTATAATTTTCAAGAGATAGAGAAGCACCTCAATAAAAGTACCTAGTAATGGTAATCGCAACGACTTTCCATCTGGGTCGCTTGCGATTCGGATCAGACAGTTGGAAACAATAAATCTTCTTATCTGTGAATGAAATTAAATAAATATTCAGAATATTAACAAAGCCTGAACACCGCAGATAAAAGTGAACCTCTGAAATGTAATTTCTCTCTGTATATTATTCGAAATATTATACGAAGTCTGTAGGTGCCAAATCGACAGGACTTTGGCACGCCGATGGAGATACCAAAGGTATAGTATTTTCTGATTCTCTGATATTAAACTCGTGATTTCTGATCATTACAACCTATCAGAGAATACAGTAACGCCCAGATTGCAGTCTTAATTGACCTATTAACGGGCTTTGCCAAATTGGTTATATTCGCGGCGTGGATGTGGCTTAGTGCCAAAAGAGCTAAGTTTTTTGATCAGGCCAATTTTGGAGTAAGCTTGAACTAGCAGACGATGCTGTTTATTTTAGTAAGCCAGAAAACATTATTTTAAAGTGTTCTTTGGGATAATTCTATTTTTATTTAATTTTATCTGCCACGATGTCTAGGCTCGAGGTACGGCGGGAAAAATCCAATATGCTCCGATGAAAATTACACACGTACCTCAGTGGAGTAAAAAAGTTCTGATTATGTGAGTTTCTGTTGTTTTAGTAGGATTCGGATAGCATATCGAAAGACCTTAAAGAAAATGCGTCCCAAAATTTGTTCAACCGGCGGTTGAACGCGTCGGCTGATAAAACTACCTACGTAATCATATCTCAATGAAAATTACACACGTACCTCAGTGGAGTAAAAAACATCTGATTATGTGAGTTTCTGTTGTTTTAGTAGGATTCGGATAGCATATCGAAAGACGGGTTAGGGTAAATTTGTCACCGGGTAAATTTATCTAAAAGAAAATGCGTCCGAAAATTTGTTCAACCGGCGGTTGTACGTCGGCTGATAAAACTACCTACGTAATCATTTCTCAGAACTAAGAATGGTATCAAATTCGCTCAATATACCGCCATTGAGTGACCTAATGAGGCCATTTCAAGATAACAAGAATCTCAGTGAGGTGAGAAAACCTTATGAAACCTTGCCGTATTACGATCATTAACATTATTTGTAACTAGTTAGTTTTGGTGCGGAGAACATTTGAAAGTTTCTCGATCAATTATGCAGGAACCTAGAAGATAGTTTGATGATACTATTCTTTGATTTTCTTTTTCCTACAATAAAAAAGTCAGTCTGATGGCACGAAGAATGAGTTTGAAGAACCTTTGTGTAGATCAGAAACCAACACAAACTATACTCTGTGGCCTGATGATGCAGTGCGAAAATTTTAAGATGAGACGTTCACTTTAATTTACTGGCCAAGTTTAAAAAAAAAACAAAAAAAATTAAACTACTACTTTTGATACGCTGAACATATTTTTCAAATTAACAAAATAAAAATTAAAACAATTCATGGATAGAAATAAATTAGAACTATTATTATATTAACAATTCAGCTAACTGCTGACTGTTGCGAACAATCTAGAGGTAACTCAACTAATCCTATCAATATCAGTCGGAAGCTCCCCAAAAAGCTGTCTGCATTGCCCTCCTGTATGGCAATGGCAATGCGTTACACCTAAGAAGATTTTTAATATACACAGTAAATATCCAGAACACCCGGAACAAATATTTGCAGATCGTACAAACATTTGCCCCAATGTGGGAATCGAACCCGTAAACTTCTACGTCCCAGGCGGACTTTCGCCCGCTGCGACACATCTGTCGTCAAACTACATTTTATACCTGTACCTACGTGGTTTCGAAACACTCAAGGACAATTGCCCTGTCTTTGTAAATAAGATTGAAAGCACGCGTGATAAAAATGGAAATATATACGTTTAGCAAACTGTGGAAAGCAATAATTTCTGTTCATTCCGCGAGATAACAAAATTATTCACTCATCCTCTGTGCGCGCAGTTTATTATGATTAAATCTGCTTACGTAATGGCGCAGTTACACCGAAACTAGGTACAATATTATAATAGGTAGCTTGTTGGTATGATAAAAAAAAATCGGTGACTACACCTCTGCCTTCGTTTTTTGGTGAGGAGTAGAAGCGGAAGCGAGGGCGTATTTTGTAAGACTGTTTCCAAAGACAATTTCGTGTGTCTTTAACTCCCATGACGTCTTCCTTGAAAAACACAACTCGCGTATGTTAAGACGCGCGCCACGAGAAAATTTGCCGCCTGTTTTTTTTCGTTCTTTTTGAAACGAATATGAAACAAATGTATAACATAACGGACGAAAAATAGTCGTCGCAGTGCGTAGGTATCGTAGACAAGCTGGAGACTTGATTGTAGAATTTGTTGCTCGATGACAGGTCTAGAGCAACATTTCAGTTATATAAGTTAAGTAATTTTTACGTGCAGAAGAACTAAATAATAATAATAGTAATAAGTTTTATGTGCAGAGGATACATCGTCAAACTTTCCTATATGTACATCAAATAAGTGACGCTCTGTTTCGTTTTGAACCAACGAAACGAAAACAGAAAAGGAAAAGGGTTCTATGATCGACTTTATGTTTTTTTTTTGTTAGTTCATCGATTTCTTAGTCAATGATTATAAAAGTAATAACAAAAATCCACTGTACAACGAACAATTGAATATTAAGGATAAAACAATAATTTGAGAGATTGTATCAATTGTCTAGGATCAGCTAGCCGGCACATCGGCGCCGACCGACTGTTTTCATCACAAATCTGGTTAAATTATTTCGGTGACACAGTATCTGCATCCATTTCTGTTAGCGTAAAAAGTATTTATTTTGTGCGTAAGTTCCGATGAAACACGTTATATTTAAATTAAAATACCCTATACTGGCAAATATTTATTTAACATTTGGTTTATTCCACGTAGCGTATTAAATTTAATAAAAATATTAGTTTCGTGGATTCAACTTCCATGACAATAATAAGTAAAAGGTATCTATTACTACTACTAATATACAATTTATCAAGTCTTCAGAGACGTCTAACATAATTATGTGTCATGCACCGTAACAAAAAAATTGTATTATTATGCACGATTCACGTTACACCGTGTCGGGGCCGAGCCGTGCTCCGACCGGGGCACGGCCGGGGCACAGTGTAGTATGATTTGGTATGAACTCAGTCATGCTTGGTATATCTTGGACTGAGTTCTGCACCAACGTCTCCATCCTCCAAGAACTCAGTGTGAAAGAGCGTCTATCTGCCAACATACAATCAAGAATTTTTAAGGCTTTCAGGCACGTATCGAGGCGAACAATGACTCCGGGGGACTGACCAAATAAAGTCTGCCGTAGTAGTCCCCCTGCATGAATGCTCCAAAATGATTACCAATAGGGAGAGATAGTGATAAATCGTGAGGCAAGCGACACAGCCCCTACAACAAGACTCGTCATGACGACCACAACCGTTCCCAACCCCGGCCGGGGCACGGCCCGGTCGCGACACGGTGTAGCGTGAATCATCCTTAACTCGTTACGGGTACGGCCCGGTCCCGACACGGTATAACGTGAATCATGCTTTATTCGTAAGGTTCGTGACCTAAGAAAATTCAGTTTTATTCATGAATGTCATATATTTACCTTTGGTCTGGGCCTCAGGCAATAAAGGCTTTACTATGTAGAATTTGTATGCTTCTTCTCAAATTCCAATTGTGAATATTTCAATGTTTGATTTATAGAGTATTGGAAAGTCGTATCACAAGTCTATGGACCGAATATTTAACTTTGTGGTATCTGGAATATACGAGTACGAGCTTTTTTATAATAAATTATTCAACTCACAAATGACCGCAGTTTTTGAACTTTTGATAATTTAATACTTAGCTTTTTGCTTTATAGTGTGTTACTCGCACTGGGTAAAATCTAAATAAAAAATTAAATAAAAAGGTAAAACGGTAAAATTTAATACTTTGAAAAGTTTAGAGATAAAATAATCCTTTTTTGTAATTCTTAAAATGAATAAGAAGGTTACTGATACAGTTTTCAAGATTAAAAAAATAATATTTGCCGTGATTAGAACCACTTAAAAGTTAACATGTTCGTAGTTTAGGGGTTCTGATGAAATTAAATGATATTTTCTGTGAAATATTGGATTAAAGCTTATTGCTTTTAAATTTTTAAACTTTGACAATATCTTTTAAAGTATACCTAGGGGATAAACACCTGATATATTTTTATAAATTTTCATCTACAATGCATTGTACTTATACTTTATTTAGTAATGCTATTAGCGTACAAGTTTTCTTCAAAATATTGGATTGAATTATTATTTCTATAAAAAGTTAGAAACTTTGTCAATTTCTTACAAGTTGAGAAATTAAAAGAATAAATACGTAAGCAATAATTATTATCAATTCGCTTACGTCACTGTAGTGGTAAATTTTACATCTACAATGAATTTTACTCACATAATAGGGCTGGGCCATTTACTTGCAGTCGTGAGTGTAATAACGCAGTCTATCTTCACCGCACATTGGTGCTTCTCCTTTTGTTTTTTTTCCTTAGTTAAATGTGCTGTGAGGTGATGGTGATGCGCGGGTTCGAATCCTGCCGAAATCGAAATTTTTGGGACATTTTTAAATTTTCGTATGATAGAGGTGCTGTTCCAAGTCCCAAAGAAAACTGAGAAGTCACAATGACGTCTTGACACTATCGTCAAACTGAATTCTAGCCTTTGAACGCAGTCAATGAGCATCCAAAATATAATGCGTGGTGCACTGACAAATATACAAGTTTTTAAAGAAGGGTGATGAAAAATTCTCGTAAATTGATCTCATGACTCCTTTCACGATTTTTCTCTAACTCTCGTGGTGGACCTGGCCATCACCCTCCTTCTCAAAAAACCAGCCCTGTATACAAGTTGATACTTACTTTCCCCTACAGGTTGATGCAGACTCTACCTACGTGTAAAGTTACGTAATCTACGCCGGGTAGATTAAGGTGTCGCCGTGAACTACGCTTTTACCGGGATTAACTTTTAATGTTGTTAATGTGAGGTAGATTCTACCTGAATTGATGTGGGTAGGTTTATTGTGCGCAGTTTTTTGGGACTTTTCCCTCGAATTTTTTACCCTACTGATGTGACTGATAAAGTTAGTAATGGTGTTTTTGCTGGCGTGTTGAACTACATTAAAAATAAGTTGCAATTTTTTTCATCCTAGTCAGTGACAAAGTAATAAAGCGTAATCAGGTGACTTTTATTAAAAAATATGCCTATTTTACGTAAAAAACGAGATTAAAATTACACATTTTTTGATATAATAATCACGTGAACGAAAATGCTCTGCGTTATCGCTACTGACGTCACACGTATAAAAGAAAGATTACAGTGCGTGTTGTTCTTCTTGTTAGGGTGTGGTGTAAGGTGTGACATCATCGAGTCATGTCGCCCGAGCCATGACAGAGATTATCGTTTTCGCGCGCCATTATTTTATTCAAACTTTAAAATTAGTTTTTAATACTAATACGACTGGCCTTAAATACATATTAATTACACTTTGCATTATTTTTATCAGACAATACATTAGAATTATTTCACAGTAGTAGTCAAGTAGCCTATTCTTGTGCAACTAAAACCTGACTTTTTTTGCAAGACAGAGTGTTTAACTGAGATTAACAACTGGTTAGAGCGGGGTTTAGTTTATATCGTGGTTTAACTAGTTGTCCTATTTGTCATGATTACCTACAACTTTGATGATGTTATTATAAGTTTTATTTTAATAAAATAAAGTCAAACTAAGAAAAAAAAAGTATTCTAACTAGTTTCTGCCACCGGCTTTGCACGCATTGTTGAAGGTTATTTATATCTCGTGGGAACTGACTTATAGGATTAAAAATAACAATTTCAAAATTTCAGCCCGATCCGTTCATTTTGTTACTAAATATCTATTTCAGTAATTCAGTATATTTATTCACACAAACATGGTACAATAAACATTGGTGGAATAATACAGTAGAGCTGCATATCTCGCCCGAGTACAGGCACGTGAATATTCCTTACTTAACTAGTTATAGAAATTACGAACATTAAAATTAGATGTCATTAGATAAGCGCAAATATTGATAAATTGTCTGTTGAACTCACTAGGTCAAAACTAGGTTTATGTATTTATTTATTTATCCAAACTATCGCATTTATAATTTATGTATATGATAATCTTGCTAGCAGTCTCTTCGCCGAGTGTCGTAGCAACCTCTACGAGTTCAAGTCGTAGCAGTTTCTACGCTCATTTTCGTAGCGATCACTAAACGTTCAGTTTCGTAGACTGAGATTTTACAACAAAAAGGCTACGCAATATAGTTACAAAATTTTCATTGCAACTCACAGCCATTTATTTCCGTTTAGACGCACATTGACTAATACGCATAATGACCAATGAAAAAAGCATCATGAATACGCAAAATGACCAATCGCAACATGACCAATACGTGAAATGACCAACAGGAATAACATCATGAATACGTAAAATGACCATTAAGTAAATTAACCAATTTTTTAACCTCGACGCAAAAAGATGGTAAATGAATCAGAAAATGAAAATTATGTCAGATGACTGACAAATCAAAAACAAATCTCATTTGCTACGATTCAGTTTAATTTTAGACGTAAATGCAAAAAAGTTGCCTTCTAATCAAATTGAGCAAAACATCAGCCATTTTCAAAAAAGAAATAGTAAATAACAGTTTATTGAATACTGTTAGTTGATATAGCTAAACGAGAATAACTGGTTTAATCGGATCAAACCCCTAAGGGGTTTGGCCTTTTAGGCCCGTATTTGAAATCTTGCTCAGTCGAATCGCGCGAATCAGTCTGAAGTTATCTTCAGACTGATCCGTTCGGTATTTATGAAATGAAGGGGTAACAAACATCCAAACATATTTACTTTTACATTTATCATATTAGTGCTCCTATTAGCTCCCTAACTACGGCTTCGCACTTGTTTTTAGGGTTCCGTACCCAAAGGGTAAAAACGGGACCCTATTACTAAGACTTCGCTGTCCGTCAGTCCGTCTGTCCGTCTGTCACCAGGCATCTCATGAACCATGATAGTTAAACAGTTGAAATTTTCACAGATGATGTATTTCTGTTGCCGCTATAACAACAAATACTAAAAACCAGAATAAAACAATATTTAAGGGGGCTTTTTTTGCCGTTTTTATAGATAATGGTACGAAACCCTTCGTGCGCGAGTCGAACTCGCACTTGGCTGGTTTTATTCCCTTTTCAAAGCACCCCACTGCAAAAGGACAGCCTTCTTCTGTCAGTTTGACGTTTTCTTCGCCCAAACATCTCACTACTTTGTTAGGTACCATAAAACCTTGCATATTTTAACGAATTAATTATCAATTTATGCGGGTTAACAACTTACCTCGTTCATGTTAAAAGAACACCAACGTATCATCCGTTATCGAAAGACTTCGTCGCTGTCTAATCTTCAAAAGTTTCGCCTGTAAAATATTTGTAGGAAAAATTACCAGCTATTTACCACTGAGCTGGATCATGGTTGACTAAACTACCGTCCAATTACCGTTGCTAGTGGGCCTCGCATCCGTAACTACCTGAATCCGATAAACTGACGGTCGAAATCCGGTCGCATCCGGTTTCGTCCGGTGCGGTGTCATGAATTTATACGGAATAATGTATACGTGGTAGAATGTAATATCAGTTACCTACGCTCAAGGCAAAATTATTCCCAAAACCTACGTTTCGACTGTACGGAAAATCATTTTGTAGGCATTATAACACTACTAGCAGCGCCTCGCGGTTTCACCCGCGTAGTTCCCGTTCCCGTAGGAATTTCGGGATAAAAAGTAGCCTATGTCCTATTCCAGACTATAATCTATCTCTGTGCCAAATTTCATCCAGATCCGTTTTGCCGTTTAGGCGTGATAAAGGAACAAACATCCATCCATCTAAACTTTCACGTTTATAATATTATAGTGAGATTAATTTTCATACATTTTACTGAGCATCAAAATTTTTGGATTTTATTTAGTAAGTTCTAGGAGTCGCAACACGTTTGACTCCAAATCTTCATTTTACTAAAATACGGTAAAAGCAATTTCATTTGCTCGTTATTCAATATACAGAATAGAATAGAATAGAAAAACATTTATTTGGACACAGATACACACAAATATTAAATAAAATAGGTAAGGTAAGTGACACAAAACGATGGTTCAACATATTTTGATGAAAATTTGTCTACGCTCCGCAATAAATACTTAAGAAGATTATGGTTTTATTTTGTAGAGAATGAGCATTATTTAGAGCAATAACAAATTATAAATAAAAACCAGTGGAATTGCGCGTGGGTTGGCCATTCCGCGGCTCTTACCTTCCTTTCTCGCCTTCCTCGCACGGCGTTAGCTCGTCCTTGTCTCGAAAAAGCGAGCTAAATTATTATATATTAGTATCTTAATTATATTTTGGGAGACTGAGAGAAACAGAAACAGCTATCAAAATAATCAGAGAAACCCTAGGTCCTTGGGGTCCTGGAGCACATGCAATATACAAAGATCTAACAAAACTCCTAATAGAGTCCACAGGTGATCGGAATGCTGGCTTTTATTTCGGTCAACGAATTAGCATTGCCATTCGATATGGTCGATAATAGCTATTATGGTGAAAATGAGATATATTTATTAAAAAGCCAGGAAATAAGCTTTTATCGTACCTTAAAATCAAAGCATTTCCCGAACAATCCCTTTATTTTTCAACATCACAAAACGTTCTCCCAATAGCCGCGAGGTTGACTGGACCACAATAAAAAGCAAAGTTTCACCGGATAAAGTCCAGCACGTCATGTTAGATCTCGCATGGGCGTGTGATACGGCACTATTTATTATAGTCTGGGGACAGTGGGGTTTAAGTGTACCTTTATCGGAAACGAACAACCTAACAAGGAAAAGAAAAATCTATGTGTCCACTTTATTTCATAGTTTATATTTTAAGTAATTTAATTTCAAGAAATTATCTGAGCGTCTTGTCGAAGCGGCAAGTGACCCGAGAGCTAGTGAGTATCTGGCGCAGCGCATCAGCATTGCCATACAGCGGGACAATGCAGCTAGCGTCTTGGGCACGCTTCCGACTGGTATTGATATGGGTCAGTTGAGCTACCTGTAGATTGTTTGCAACAGTCTGCAGTTAGTTCAATTGTAAATACTAGTGTTAATTTACGAAATATTTATTCCTCGTTAACTTTTTTTTATGGGACCACCTCTGGATCATTATCATACAATCGTAACTAGTCGTAACTAATATTATAAATGCGAAAGTGTGTTTGTTTGTTTGTCTTTCCTTCACGCCCTAACTAAGAAACCAATCGATTTGATTTTTGACATAGAGTTAGTTGAAAGGATAAAGATTACTCTCTATCCTTTCAACTAACTCTATATATATATATATACTATATATATATACTATAGGCTACTTTTTGTCGTGGTAATGGCACATCGAATTCCCCCTAGAAATATGGAATTCGAAAAACGAAAACCTAAAAAAACAGTGTAAATAGTAAGGAATTTGTAGTCAATTTTTAGTTTTTCATAACAACCAAATTATGTCTTACAAATATAAAACAGTTTACTGTAACATTTTCCACTGAGGTCTCTCAGTCTACCGTTATTTATTTATTGTTCCCAACACGTGAAATCTGGGCAGTCCTCCCATCGGAAATTCGAAATTCACTCGTTGGGAAACGAAAAACGTACGTGCGAAAACAAATGGGAGAGTTTAGTTTATTTTTTATCGACTCCTGTGGTCCTGTGGTGGATGTTCGGATGTATGAGAAATAAAAAAATACATTGTATTTTTTTTTTAAATTATGTTTGTTGATTGCTCCGCCAATTAGGTACCGATTTAAGAAATATAATGTTCATAATGTTTCAGACAAAATAGGTTCGCATTTTCGAGACAAGGACGAGCGGACGCCACGCAGTGAAGGCGAGAGCCGGCCGGCGCGCAATTTCACTGGTATTTATTTTTAAATTTGTTATTGCTCTAAAATAATAGGTACTCTTTCCCAAAAAAATAAAACCATAATCGTCTAAAGTATCTAGTATTTTTAAGACGACATTTCATTAAAATATGTTGAATAACTAGCAAATAAAACTGGTTTTCCGTAGTAAAAATAAAAATTTAGAGGAAACTTTGCGTATCGAGTCAAGTTTAGTCAATCGTGTTTCGACTCCCATAACGTACTAACAAAAATCCTTAACATTTGAAGCTCATCAAAAAATATTTTTAAAAATAGTGTTTTATTGCCTTAAAATTGATTTTCCGTACAGTCACTCCGTTGTAAAACTAATTATTTAATTAAAAAGGTGCTGTGGTTACAATAATTGCAGTTGTATTATTTGAAATTGTTTTAATTGGACCTGGGAACTCTACTATGGTGCCGTGGTCCAACTGCAAAGATAGTTGGACCACGGCCCCTAGTAAAGGCCCGTAGTCCAACTAATTGGACAGAGCAGTTGGACCACTGCCCCGTAACGGTCAAAAAGTGATTTTGGGACTCATTTCACCTTAACAAGAGTTGTGTGCAGTTTCTAACCATAGGTGACTCATGTTAAACCAAGGCTATAGCAGCGATTTAAAAGTCAATAACTTTATTTCTTTAGGCTTACAAAAAAGCACTTATACAAGTCAAATTTTATACATAAATAACAAGTTTATAAATAGTAATTATCAAACAAGAAACAAAATGTTATTGATTTTGTTCGCTTCAATTTTTTGTCCACAAGTGGAAGAAGCGAAAAATAAACCACTAGTAAGTTTGTATAATCCTTATAATGTAATACAATATTATTTGCCTAAACGTTAACGAGTATTGCATGACGCATTTTGTAATTATTCTACGAAATATTTTCTCTCGGTTGTGAAAAAATATATCCGAGTTTTTGAGCCTGATATTTTTTGTGAACTGCAGAGAATTTAATTTGAAAATAATTTTACCAAATACTTTTGATAAAATTCAAGCGTAAATAAATAACAGAGACATTAATTTGTAGCGCAAGTTGTCTACAGACTTTTTGTGTGATCTTTTTTCAAATATTTGGCGGGCTTTGTTTTTTTTTTACAGTCAAACCCATTAGCATAACATAACTAACATAACATACTGTTCCGATAAAAAAATTCAAGTAGGCACTTAGTAATAAGTTTTATTCAGGTAGGTACCGCGTGAGTGAAGTTGCTGGAAGAAGCTAGTTTTTGTGTGTGCTGCTATAGATGAATGGTAAATTATCTCAGAAAAAATAAATTTCAGCTTTTTTTCAACCGCTAGTTGTATTACGAAAGCACAAAAGGACTAATATCCATGCAGACATTGTTGTTGATCGATGAAGTATTTTATAGCGTGCGAAGGTGTGCGGTTTTGCGTTCCGATAGGACAAACTTCAGATGGAATTTCGAAAACGTTTCCGCCTTGTAGATAAGAAACTTAATTTTCCTGTTAGACGTGTACAATTTTTCCACAAAAACCGTGAAGAATAATAATAGAATGCCCCAAAATATAACACCTCGTTCCGAAAAACATACAAAGCACTTTATTACCCCCATAAACAGGTGCATTAAGCGAAAACACTCCTTATCTCGTCCCTTGAGAAGTCATTATTCACTCGCCACTTCCGCTCCCGGCTATGGGTGTGAATTAGAGAAGGCGCAAATGAGCAACCGACTAATAAAATTATTCAACGCCACTTGAATTAAATGATTATGATTTTACTTTCGCAAACTAGTTGCAACAGTTTTGTGTGCAGTTTTATGTTAAATTCAATTTCTTGTATAATTTCTTGTAATTTCTTCTACATAGCTACAATATTATAAATAGGTGTATTGGTTCTGTGCAGATCAGTCTTTCGCGAGCGAATAGTGTTTTTTTCGTGGAGATCGGACTTTCCACTTAGAATCAAGATGCATGGGAAAGTATAAGGATGAAAATATTTCGTAACAATTCCACGCAAAACCATACCCACCATATAAGATGTAACAAAATTTGTCGAATAAAAAACCACACCAACTAAAAAATGAAAAAATCTATCAAAGCAAGACGTCAACTAGTTTCGTCTCTCCACGAGAAATCATCAGGACACCACAATATTCGACCCTGACACTGAGAGCGCCAAGCAACAACGGCACAGTCCCACCAGAGATGTTGCTATTCCGAGATCGGAATATTGATATTTTCATCCTTATATTTTGCAATGGATTTCTGCAAAGTAACGCCTGAATCTATTTTTTTTTTCATGGAAAAAGTTTGTATGTGATGTCAAGATCCACTTCAGATAGCTGAGCCACATAGAAGTTGTGACTTGTGAGTGTCAATTACTGTAGGTACATTAAAGTGAGAGCGCAGATGAAAATAAACTGAAAATAGTACCTTACTATAACGTACCTTCCCGTCACAATTGACGAAACCAATGTTTTATATTGTGATGAAAACCAATGTTTTATATTGTGTTCTGAGATATAAAAAAAATTGCATTGAGAATAAAACAGTACCACAAAAATTTCCTGTCTATTTTCAAAAGATGAATGGGAAATAAAGTTGCTTTAAAATCACTGGTTTGTGCCGAGCCTTAGGCCTTTATCTTAGCCGTTAAATATTGGATATTGTCAGGTGAATAAGTATATTTATGGCCTATGAACGTTAGAAAAATATGTCGTATGAATTGCGGGGCGTATTTTATTGGTCTGTTAGTATCTTCAGAGTTCCGTTTTGGTGTGAATTGGTCCCTATTTTTTTGCCTTATGCCTTTTGCCTGCCAGTCTTAACGAAGAATAGCCAGGTGCGCAGAACATCATTGTTATAGTGCCCAAGTGTGTCCGCAAATACAGGTTCATTCTCTGTTCCTGTTGTGTTCCCTCACTCTCATAATCCAACGGGACAAACGACCGGGGAGAGGTTAGGCGCAGGACCAACAGCTAAACGTGGTTTTCGGGGCACAGCGGTGTTACACCACCAACTTCCTGACGAATTCTGGACTTTTTAAAAATGATATTCCAGTTTTCCCCCTGGAACAAATTTTCTGAAGGGGGAAAACTGGAATAAGAAAAAACGGTGAGGGGGAGTTCTGGACTTTTAAAAAGTGAAATTCCAGTTTTCCCCTCAAGGGCGATTTGTCAAGGTGGAAAACTGGAATAAGCCCGCCAGAGTAATACTGTGACAAATTTTTCTTGTTAAATATAAAAATAATCCCGAACCGGGATAACAACTTTAATGCCAGTTCAAACCTACGTGACCTTAAATAAAATTTGGAACTGAGCGTTTAGTGATCATTTATCTTCAAAATCCACTAGGCTAACTTCATACCTAAATCTTCATAAAACCTAGTAAACCTTTAACTAAATAAACAATTTAACTGAGCACCCGCAAACTGCGAGATGATATCTAGAGCCCTTAAGACTGCAGTGGCTTGGGTCATAATTTATACGACAAACACAGTCGACGGAACAGACAGCTAGATTACCACCACTTGCAAAGCATTAGACTTAAACTTACGTAAAAGACTTTGAGTAGGCTCAACAATTTTCAGTTTCACCTGAAAAGTGAAACCGAAACTGAAAACTGAATCTAAAACTGAAAATTTACCTTACGATATTCGACCACCTCATCATGTTATGGAGTTCCCCTTGGCTTGAAGGAAGGAGTAGTTAGTTTGTGTTTTAACGTTTTAACTTTAAATTTTAGTTGTTATTTAACTTTTCAGCAAACGTGTAGTTAGTTTAGTTTATGTTTTATATTCAGTTCGCACGGGAAAAAAATAATAATTTTGTTACTCATGTACTTGTTAAATTAGCTACCTCTCCGCTTCATCCTAAAATTATAGCATAATAGCATTTTTATTTTACGAGATCCGAGTTAATAAGCGCTTTTGTAAGAATAGTTCATGTTCAATCCGTGCACCAGATGATTACTGTCAAATTAGCGCTAGACTTCTGTGGTTTTCATCATTAAAAGGGAACGTGTTCACAACTTTTGTCTCAGGATTATTTTCTGCGACCTCAATGTTTATTTTTCCCTTGAGGGGGATTTTGAAGGGGGAAAACTGGAACTCATATTTTTTATTCCAGTTTTCCCCCTCAGGGGGATTTCAGGGGGGAAAACTGGAATAACTCAATCAGATTGGTGATCTGCAGTGGAAGGGAGGAGGGATGAACATGTAGGCCCTTGTAAAGCTCTATCGGTGTCGTTATTTACGTTTTTTTTAAGCTTACGAAAGATTCAGGTAAGGCCCGATTGGGCACGCGCGTATAAAAAAAGCCCGTCCTCTGTTAGGTTCATTTATTTGGCTCTTACGACATTCTTAGGCTGAGTTGGGGGTGTCAATTCTTACGCCGCAAACGCAACGTCCTAGTTACCAACCCACAGAGAGTTCTAGCTTTTATGAATGCTCTATGAGATGATTTTCATTTAATGTAGGTACTAACAATTATAGGACTAAATTATTCCACGTAATATCTAGGTCTAGGTACACTAAGATAGAATGAGCCAGCTGTAATTCCTCAAAGCCTAAAGGGACATTCTGGAAGCCCTTTGCGAGATTATAGCATTTATAACGCGGTTTTGAAGGTCCGGCCCTTAGTGACTGAGTTATTGACCATAACTTAGTTATGTGGGGGTTTAGATTATGTAGGTATTAAGGACAAACTCACATTGGCAGTATTTTACAGGCAAAGCCTATAAAAGTTTACCAGTTTCTAAAAGTTTGAATTACTTTTTCATTTATTTTTGACGCTAGGCTTGATTTAAAATCACAAAATTCAAAAGACAACTTTTAACACCTTCCGCAGCTAGTATGTCTGCTAAAAGCTCTTAAGCGGTGTGGGCAATGAAGTGTTACTATCTCTACCATGAGCGTGACACGCGATTTCTTTTAGGAGAAATCAATTTCGAGGGACGCTCGCTCATAGAGGGGGTCCCTAAGGTCATTACTACAAACAAGCCACAATAAAAGCCTCGGCAATAATTCGTTAACAAGGCTCATTTTCTTCACTGCTATAAATTTAACTTCTAAAATTTCGCGAACGAATTCATAACTTTTACAAAACACATTCCACCGAAATTGTTGGAGTTTTTGTCGAAAAGTTCGACGGTAGAATCTGATTCGATAAGGGCCAGGTTTATAATAGTCATCATCATTATCATCAACGATCATGCGCGTGTTCGGGGTATGCCAACAAATAGATTATGTTTACCTACTAACTCAATTTCACTAAGAAATGTTTCATTTCTTTAAGTTATGTTGAGAAATGTCCAGCCATTTTTGAAAAGGCAACCAATAAACAGATTCCAGAAGAACCTCCTGCGTCGCAGGCGGACCTTCACCCAACGCGCCACAGAGATCGTCAATTTTTAATAGATGGTAGTTTT
Source organism: Eupithecia exiguata (assembly GCA_947086465.1). Taxonomy (NCBI): domain Eukaryota; kingdom Metazoa; phylum Arthropoda; class Insecta; order Lepidoptera; family Geometridae; genus Eupithecia; species Eupithecia exiguata. The sequence continues at coordinate 7,669,045 of OX352246.1, forward strand.
TTAACAATGAAGAAATACTAAAGTTTGTAAAGTTTCAAACATATAAATAATGATGGACAAGTAATCAAGTAATTCTTTCTGATCCTAGTTACCATATATATCCAAAATTGAAACACTTATCAGAATGATACAAATGAAAAATTAAATCCAAATTACATAATAGTATTTAATAGTCATATTAGTCATAATGATATTTTTAACAATCACTGGTAATAAATAGTTTCCGTTATGGCAACGGGCGTAAACAAGAGATCTACATCTAAAACAAAGTTGACGAATTGTAGATGGCCTATAACGAAGGACGACCGATCCGTTATTTTGATGACGTCTAAGAATATGCTTTTGACACCTATTTCTTAGATCCGAAACAATATGTGTCATTTAGTGATCCATCAGCTTCCGAAGCAACGCACGTTTTCACGTTCAGCAAAGGTTGTTCGTTTCTTGCGATCCGTCAATCGAAACTTCGTATTTTAGTTCAAAACTACTTCCCAGCCCATTTTCATTATACAGAAATTTGAAGTCGGTTTATAGTTATTAAAACACGCCAAATTACATATTTCAATTCCTAGCTTTTTGCTTTATAGTGCGTTACTCGCACTGGGTAAATCTTCTACGAAAACTTTTTAATAATATCCCAAAAAAATTCGATTTCGGCAGGATTCGAACCCGCCGGTAGCCGTAGGGTGGGCCGGATTCGGTAGTAGTATTTCAATTCCATTATTAATTTACTCGCAAAAACTATTCAATACCTCGTTATCTTACAAAAATTTGCTCCCACTCTTCTTATCATCGCATTATCCGACAAACCCAAAAAGGCGAAAACATTTCCTTCCGAAGCTCACCCAATTTCTCCAAACATGTATTTTCGCAAACCGTTGCCATAACACAGTGTCGCCTCATTTGCGCCTGATTCGGATCCGTCCTTGAGCCGGCGACATCGGATTATTGAGACATATCCAGGACTCTTTAAAGTCAACGGATCGGACACGGAAATGGAATGTTTTTACTGATATTAATATTCTAAGGTTTTTATTTATTATAGTACTCTGGGTAATCTCTAAGAAATTAAAAAATCCCAAAAATTTCTTAGATATGAATATTATTAGAAAGTTATTAACAAAGAAAATTACAACCTAATAATATAATTAAATAAAAACTAGTATTTACAATTGAAACAATTGAGCTAACTTCAGACTATTGCAAACAATCTACAAGTAGCTCACAGTTATAGTACCTATTATTAGATCTCGGAGTCCTTCTGGGAAATCGTGCTCCAGCCTAGGCGTCATATTAGCTTACATAAGTGAGATGGTCTTCAAATGCTTCACCGTCTCCAATAAATGTATAATAGGGACAAGAAATTTATACTTACCTTGAGATGGGTGGTGTCGGGGTGGTTTCGAATAGTTGAATAAAGATGGCCCTGAGAGACAAAAATATACCTGAAATGAATCTGTCTATAAACTTGACACTACCTATCGGTAGCCTCTTCTATAATAAATATCCCTCTAATCAAATAATATAGACCGCGTGGGAGCTATCAATAACATTAAATTATAACGTGGGAGTTGACATCATCAGACCAGAAAGGTCTAAAAAGTTTTGAAGTGGGTTGATGGAGGAAGGTACTGACACTCGATCCAATCGTTCAAAAACAAAGTGTATATTCGGGGCTAAAATAACATAGCACGAAGGTAACAATATTTTAATTGAAAACTGTGAAATATTTGACATTTAAGTATTGGCTTCGGTTCTTGTCTATGTGGCGTTAATCAGTGATTTCTTTAACGGAAGCTTCGCAGTCGAGCGATTTTATTATTCAAGTCGCACAATTCAAAGTGTAGGATTCGATTTGAAAATGGTTCTCAATGGAGAATGTGAACTAAACAATGTTTTTTTTTTTAAATGATGCTCTGTGATTTTGTTTTCGGTTCTCCACAAAGAATTTTTAGGCCAACACGGCCGTACTTGTACGTACTGACCATGTCCTTGATTCTCCGTTTATTTATCTTTGTACCATTGTACCTCTGAGTTAAGGAAAGCAGTCACATCAGCTTGATAACGACGATAACTAGCTTTGACCAATTAAATTAAAACTATAAGTTTATATTCACACCTAAAATCAACCCTTGGTTATTCAAACTCGCCAACTAAAAGAGTGAAACTTTATATTCTCGATTGCGATATCGGATCTTGATCGTTACCGTTGGTTGTTATGTAAATTGGGTTTCGATGGCGTTCCGCTTTGGTTGTAGCAACGGGAGAAAGCTGGTACATAAACTGAAAAATATAATTTTGTCTGAACTTTTGTAAGCAAAAGTTCTGCGGGAAATATCATAAACGTACAGTGCGCGTCAGAATTAAGTATCCCCCTATCTCTACGTATGTGGGTTCAAATCCTGCCGCCAATCGTTGGAGATTAGGAGATCAAAACTACGTTTTTTTATAATTTTCCATTTTCTTTTGATATTTTTTGACTTTTCCAACGAAAATTGTAGGTTGTATCATTAAAATGCAATTTTTGTAGAAATTGTAATTTTATTTCATTTTCATTTGGTAAGCTTACTTAAAATTCGAAAAGCTTATAAGTAACATCGTGGCCCTGCGGCAGTAACAGGCAAATAAAAATACAACACGATGAGAGTGACAGGGTTCGAATCTCGTGACCAGTGTTTTGTGTTTTTTTTTAAATCAAATACTATTTGATCTATTTTCGTTGCATTATGTAAGATTTTTAATTGATATTATTCTTTATGGGCTTACCGACAAGTTAATGATAAAAACACAATTTTTTAAAAACAGTATATATTTTATAAACGTCTACAACATTATACAACAAATACTAAGTATAAATCTATGGTATAAGGTAGATGGAGTAACGAAATAATAGTTTTAATAACAAATAATAAAAAATGATATTTGTAAACAGTGAAACAGGTTTTTTTACAATAGATAGTGGTAATTTGTTCAGAAATAATTTGTTTACGTCGAAAGAACAGACATGTTAACTAGTAACAATTTCGATCTCTCGTTAGTAAACTAACATTTTTAGGAGGAATGTGGGGCCAAATATTCATAATTATATTTTTTATACAAATACCGTGTGTTTACGTTTCTTTTATGTGTAAAATCAAAACGCTGCTCTAATAACGGATCGGATGACCGTCGTTTAAAATAATTTCCTGCAATCTACTTTTCATATGAGTGACCATATTCCAGCTTGCCTCACTACCACGCATTATTTCCCAGGTCCTCAGAACTTCTTTTTGTAAGTTCGACTTCGACCTTACTTTACTAGAGTCCCAATTAAGAACCATTTGACCCCACATATTTTCTATTGGATTCAAATCCGGACTTTTAGATGGCCATGCAATGACAGTTATGTCAGATTGTGAAGATAACCACTCCTTTACCATTCTTGAGCGATGCACGGCACAGTTATCATGGACAAAATAAATGTGTCCCTCCGGGTAGGCGACGCGGACCGACGGCAACATTATGTCTTGCAATACTTCTAAATATTGCTGTCCATTCATGCGGCCAGCTACTTCCACCAATTCGCCAGGTCCCATTGACGACATCCATCCCCAATAACCTAAAAATAAATATTTAATTTACTATGCAATACATTTAAAAATAACGTCGGTAATCGTTAAGTTTTAATATTATGAAGATGAAAACGTCAAACTATAGATGAAAAAGTGAAACTGTTATAAATATAAGTAGGTAAATAGCTCACCTAAAGTTATTCTACCACTTGCCCTTACAGGCTGAATGTTTTGTGGCAAGTATCGCTCATTTGGTTTCCTCCAGAGTATTTTTCGACCGTCTGTGTCAGATCTGAAAGTTTTTTCGTCACTGAAAATAACTATGTTATTTTCCCAATCAAAGTTAAGGTATTCATTTGCAAAATTAATTCTTTCCCTCTGGTGGTCTTCTGAGAGCTCAATTTTTCTTGCTGGCCGATAATTGTGTATATTCCCCGCATGCAAGTGTCTCCTCACAGTTGACAGAGATATGCTGTACTGCTGAGCAGTGATGGCAGTTGATGCAAATGGTGCCGTTGCATGATGATTCACAATATCTCGGTGGCGTTGTAAGGTAAAAACCGTTGAGATGCGGCCGGGTTTATTAGGTTTCACATCACCAGTAGACAAATACCGTTTCACCCATAACCGTACTGTTTTCACCTAAAAAAAAACATTATACTCAATAATTTTTTTGTCATTGAACTGTTCGAACAAAACACTATCTAAATTAGAAAATTTCACTTACTGTAATGCCAAGTTGTCATGCAATCTCTTTATTGCTGACTCTCTGTTCATGAAGAACAGCAATCTTCGATCTTATAAAGTTACACAAATGATGCATCGCTAAAAAACACTCAAAACTCTCGGAGATACGCACAAAACAAACCACACGAAATAAGACGAGTGACAATTACTTGTTCACTACAAACGACAAAATCAAAAACTACCCGCATCCATAAAATAAAAAAAAATATGGTAAGACGGCATTATTTTAATGCCGTCTTACCTACACTAAGCTACCTACACTTACTACCTAAAACTAGGGACTAATTAGACCGATTGACAAAATTGGACGCGTTTTCTAACAGCTAAATAGCTCAGTTGATTTACTGTCGAGAATTCGAGTCTCCATAAAATGGGTCGGTGGTTCGATCCTAAGCGGCTTGATTAGTTTTTGCAATTGAAAATTAGTTACAAGTGAATAGAGGTTGAAAATATTTTGTAGACAAGGGGGATACTTAATTCTGACGCGCACTGTACCTCCAATGAGACCATTATCGCTTGTCATTTGGCGAGTTGTGACCAAACGAAAGGTTTCGCATTTTTTTTAAGTCTGATATTCCGCGGCCACTTACCGTTTTTAGGGTCGAGTCTCAACATAGCGAGCAACGGTGCAACACGGATTAATAACCTTGCATGCATTAATCATAGGCATTCTCCGTGTTAATTATATACATTTAGATCGCATTTTTACGCGGCGATACCTTATATTTACCTGTCGCAAAACGCTCGCCTATGGAAGTGATTTCAATGGAGTAGAACACTAAAGTCGCTGTCCAAAATCAAAATTTCTTTATTTTCATAAATGCAAAAATGTACACATAGAAAAGGTCAAATTCTTAAAATAAAACACTGACACGGAAATAAAGCGGTACTTTTGATTTCTGTCGCTTCGGTATGTAGACTAAAGTAGGTAAAGAAGCGACTAAGAAACCTTTAGCCTGTTAGTTGTTATTTTTCGAGTTGGAACAAAACCCGTCCCAAGCTTTTTTATCTTCTAAATATTCTGATATTTTGTAATAAGCCTTTTTGCACAGAAAGGTTTTGACAATTCTCAGCTTGCCACATCCAGCATCTGCATGCAGTCATGCATCCCACCTGGCCGGAGGGCATCCTATTACGTTTACCGAGTCTCCACTCTACACTCACTAACACGTTTTGCCCTAACGGACGATATTTACTCGTATTTCTGCCGTCGTAGCCTGGTACCAATGTCAATGCCGCCGACAATATTCCGAAGGGTTGTGTCGGCGGCAATGTTCGATTCGGTGTAAAAAGACTATTTCATTCCAACATTATTGCAGTAATGTGGTTTTATAACATGCAGAGTGAGTGAGCTAGCTCTACTTTATTTCGATTTCCACAAAAAATCCTCGATTATTCGTCGTAAAATTCAATTGCTGATGCGAAGTGTTGATGCTGTTGATTTGTTCAAATGTTTTTACAGATTGAGCTCGCTGGAGAAACGAGAGAAGCAAAGAGAATCTTTATTCGTATAAGGAAGAAGGTGTAAATTTGTGGAAAAGTAACAAGGATCAATATCCATGTCGGTACTTTAATAGTCATGTTTGGATTTTGCAGCGACTGATCCTTTTATATTGAAAATCGAGGAGTGTTATATAAATGTGTCGAAGTTCAAAGTGGATTATTGAATATCAATGCGAATTTTCAAATCAACCATAAAAATATTTTCCACGAGGCGTTTTTACTTAAATCGTGTAACAAAGTTGTCAGATTATCTTAGACAGATAAGTGCTCTGCAAAAGTTTTCGGAGTTTATTGGGGCGGTATATTTAATTCACCTGGGGTAATTCACCCAGGTGCACTAAGTTCACTTTTAGTAGACTTGATTCACCCTGGTCATTTCAGGGTGCATTAAGTACACTATTTAGTAGACTTAATTCACTCAGGTGATACCTAGGTGAATCAAATGCACTACATGGTAGACTTAATTCACCCATGTGCTTACAAACTTCGTTTACTTTTTTGATATCTCTCAAAAGAATGTTTACAAAATAAATACTTTTTTACCATTTCTACTTTTTCAACAGTGTAGGTTTTTTATACTGGTGCATAGTGGGAGAGAGAGGATTTTATAACTCGTCGCAAGTTTTCTCAAGTTTTCGCTACCAATCGCTAGCTACCCTTTAGGGTAGAAACGAGAAGGTAGACTTAAGAGTAGACCTTAAGGGTAAAATGCGTTGCATCCTATTTAAATCAATAATAACACTACAAAAAAATAAGGCTGCGTTCATGAGTAGAAGGAACGAAAATAAGATCGCATATTTATGCCATTAAAACAAATGAAAGAACTTATTTGTTCCAAAATTAGTACTTACCAAGACTACCTACTCTAACTTTCACCATAACTTTACCCGTGTGGGTAAAGTAGACTGACCACTTTTCGATCACATTTTTCCGTCATGACCAAGTGTTGCAGAGAATCAATAGAACTTATCACGCCTCGATCATTGTGTGGTAAAATTCTCATAGGTTACATTTGAAATTTGCTAAAACTGCTCGCTGTGCTATTTGCCTGACTAACGAAAGGTCCCAAAACTCAATTTAAAACTGAAAGACGCTCATAGGTATCATTTGTAATTTACTGCCTGACTGGCGAAAGTTCCTAAAACTCAATTTATAACTGAAAACGCTTATAAGTTACATTTGTAATTTACTAAAATTATAGCGGCCAAAAGTTCCTAAAACTCCATTGAAAATTGAAGAACTGCTCACTGTACTATTTGCCTGACTGACGAAAGTTCCTAAAACTCAATTTAAAACTGTAAAACGCTCATAGGTTACATTTTTAATTTACTAAAATTATAGCGGGCAAAAGTTCCTAAAACTCCATTGAAAATGGAAGAACTGCTTACTGTACTATTTGCCTGACTGAAGAAGCTAGGGACCTATACTATAATTTTGAGAGTATCACTGGCAATACTATCGTCCGCGGCAGTGATACCATAAACTGGCCCGTTCGCTGCTCTCTTACAAAACCGTTGGTAAGAAGATTAAAGCGCACTCGGTGACAACGCGCTAAACTTCGCGATAGCTCGTTAGGGTTCGCTTTAGATGGTGGAGGCGATTACCCACCTCGGTAGGGTGATTTGGTAAATAAAAAATTTAACTGCTTAATACTTGTGAGAGTTGGAGAAACTTATACCGGAGTTTTGGTGTTTAGTTTTGTGGTGGGTGCTCGGATTTGAGCGAACTAATTTGGCTTTTTTGAATTTGCGTAAACTAATTACCTATAAGCGGTTATTTTTAGTGAAGCTAAATTTTTTGAAAAAGCTTGTTGCATGTGAACATTAAATCTTTCTGTTGATTATAATTTAAAACTATTAAATTTAAAAGTGCATGTGGAATGCATGTGCTTAAACAGGATTGTTGGTAAATTAGTAACACTACGTGAACTGCAGGTTCTGCCCATCATCACAAACACGTTTGTGAAGACGCCAGGTCTTAATTCTTAGATATTGGTAGTACCCTCCGTAATTCAATAATCGTTCGTTAGAGAGGTTTTATTTGAAACTCAACTTAAAACAGCTCTGCCCTGAATTAACAGAAGGTATGACAGTGCAAGATCGGTCTTATGTAACTCGTTGGGTTCCAGACAGAGATGTTTTTTCATTTAGTGATGCTGAATGCGTCAAGCTGAAGACAGGGCGCTATGGCGCTCATTAGGGGAGGCCTATGTCCAACAGTGGACTGCTAAAGGCTGATGATGATGAATAAAAGTGCATTATCTACCTATTCCCCACTCTCATAATTCTATATATGGGACGACAGAAATATAATTAATAGTTATTTACATCTCTATAGACGGGACAGTAAACCAACACCGGGGAGAAGTCAGGTGCTAGACCTACGGTTTAACTTGCTTTTATCTTGTGACTACGTGTTGCTACTGTGATTTTTTTCTTCCTACAAATATCCCAATAGTATATATTGGCCCGACCGGGGTCCTATGAAAGTTTGAGAATAAAGTTTTATAATCGTTCACTCTTTTGATCGTTATAGCTTATCAATATTTTACTTGAATTTAAAAACCAAGCTATTTCATTCGCATTAGCAGCTAAAAGCATTTTCTCAGCGAATGTTGAAGTAATCGGTAAAATGCGAGGGTAATCGAACAAATCGTGGTTAGAACGCTCGGATCGGGCTGACCCATATTGTAGCTGTCGCTATTTGCTCTAAACTCTCACTTAACGTTTTAAAAAACTTTATTTTCAAGCATAAAACGCTGATCTGATGGTAAATAGGTGGACCTTTCTGTTAGGTGATTAATTTAAAGTTGTTGGAAGGTGGAAATTAACTATCGTTTTACATGGGCATCTTCCATGAAAAACTATAAAGCATTTCATCAGATTAAGTGGGTGAAACTCGATGGGTTTTAACCTAAAAGTTATGAATCACTTAGAAATGACCATTAGGTTGCACATTAATTGTTACTTTTTGTTGATTAACAACCCCTTCAATTTCTAAACCAAATCTGAAAATTCAATATAATTAACATCATACGTATAGATTTTATGTGAAATTTCGTGTTTTTTATATCGTGTTTAGGGTTCCGTAACCAAAGGGTAAAAACGGGACCCTATTACTAAGACTTCGTTGTCCGTCTGTCCGTCTGTCACCAGGCTGTATCTCATGAACCGTGATAGACAGTTGAAATTTTCACAGATGATGTATTTCTTTGTCCGCTATAATAACAAATAATAAAAACAAGAATAAAATAAATATTTAAAAGAAAAAAAAACACGTTTGTTGTATGGGAGCCCATACAACAAACGTGATTTTTTTTGCTCGTTTTTCTAGATAATGGTACGGAACCCTTCGTGCGCGAGCCCGACTCGCACTTGACCGGTTTTATTATTTACGCAATGCACACAATGTTTACATTGCATAAAACTCAAAGTGAACCCGAGTTGATAAGAATTGATAAGATGTTCTAGATCATTCTTCATAAATAAAACTTAAAAACATCTTGCTCGTATCTCATGTGATGAGCTCAGACATTAAGGCTGCATGCAATATCATCATCAGGGCTTTAGGATTTGTTGTTGCATTGGCTCGAAGCAGACCGGCCATTTTACAATGGCGAATGTATTTTGAGTCTGGCTATAATGCAATCTGATGTAAATAATATAAATAATAATTGAAATAATAAAATACCGCTATTTTAATAATTCATTTATTGTTTATATATAGATAAGTTGAGCTACTTGTAGATTGTTTGCAACAGTCTGCAGTTAGCTCAATTGTTTCAATTGTAAGTACTAGTTCTAATTTCTTTCTATTTGAATGTAATTTTCTTTGTGATTCTTTTTTTATGAATGGACACTATATTGTACTTTGCAAAAATAATATCTCACAACTAAATACAAAATAAAAACCGCGCAAAAGGCCTTATCATTCTCACGTTTGGCGGTTGTTGTTAAAACTGGTACCTACTATAATGGTAGCGATAGCGACGCAAAGCGACGATCCCCTTCTGTTCCGATCCAAAAATAAAGTTGATAAGGAAACTAAGGTAGGTAGGATCCTATATTTTTAGCCAAATGAAACCCAATTTGCGTCCCATTTCAGAGGGTTATCCCTTTCTGCTGGTACTTACTTATTGAAGCCAAGTAAAAAATACTCATTCGTGCGTCTCACTAGGGATAGTTCATGAAATCTGTAAAAAAATACCATTTTCCGGGTAACTTCAAAGAACCCCTCTATAAAACAGCCCGTTAGCTCTCCATTCTAGAAACTTCCAGACGTTTCAATTTATCCCTCAGACCGATACGGTACCACAGTAATGTCTGAATAATTTATATGCCGCTTCCCCTTAAGTGAGCAGTAACGTGGGTTTGTGGTCAATACGTGGGATGAGCCCGGGGTACAGGCGCCGACTGAAGTTTATGCGGTGAGGCATTCGATTTGGACCTTTTATGACTTTAGACGACGGGATGATCATGTACATTGCTTTTTTGCATCCTAGACATTTTGCAACATTATAATAACTATTATGATTAATAATATCTCTTACGATTTTGAAACGTGGACTAATTCACAATCGATTGCTGTTTTAATTGCTGGTCGCAAATCCTTCGTAACTAACTAAAACTTTTGAGTAGACTTTAACTTCAACTTCTTCTTTTTGGCTCGCTGTGCTTGGCTGCCACAACTCTGCCAGTGTCCATGTCGTAAGTTTTATAACTTTTTGGGATGTGTCAGTATAATCGTTAATTTTATTAACAGATTGCGTAATACGTTATTTAATATAGCTTGAGACCTCGTTTTCTAACTAATATGGCATCTAGACAAAGCGTACCCAATAAAATAATAGGTGGCCCTCTGAGAACACAAGTTTCTACCATACAGCCAAATCATAACATGAACTGAGCAAAAAAAGATATAGGTACTATAAGAAATGGAGACAAAACTGCAAAGCTGTTTTAATAATAAATAGAAATAGTTTTCTGTAACAGCGCGTGCAGAGAAAATGAAAAAGATAAAATTAGAGAGAACAAATGGAACTAAATGCTTGTAATATGCTAGTCCATTACTGGTGGGCTGATTCACGATCGATTGCTAATGTTATTTTGAAATTGTTATAGTGTTTTTATGTCACTTACTTTAGCTTCGTAGGTATTTTTGCGGAAGTAGGATGGCAGACACTCTCTGAAACTAAAAGTTTAATAAGACACTGAAAAGATCCGATCATTCACAAATAAAGACAACTCAGAAATAAAGTCACGTGGAAGAAAGTGACAAACAGAGAGTAGCTTACCGATGACATTTTTGTGTACCTACTTACTATTTTCTACGTATTCGTAAGTACCAGCCTAAAATATACTGCCTTTCCCACCCTTTTGTCTAATTTTATAATCTTATCTTCTATACTAGTCTATACTAATATTATAAAGGTAGGTGTTTGTTTGTTTATTTTTGTTTGTTTGTCCTTCCTTCAAGCCCTAACTAAGCAACCAATCGGCTTGATTTTTGGCATGGAGTTAGTTGAGGGATGGAGAGTAACATAGGCTACATTTTATCCCATAAACCAGTTCCCATGGGATAGAAATAACCTTAAACAACGCGTGCGAAGCCGCGAGCAGCAGCTAGTGTCTATATAAATTTGATGCAATTGCTATCAGGAGAATAGAAATTGCATCAAACAAAAGCGTCAGCAATTCATTGCGAATCAGCCAAACAGGTTCACGTTACATTTGTTGCAGAGGTTAAGACGAGCTTGTATTCTCGACTTTCATATTAACTGCCCGTAAGTTTAAAATACTATACACACATAATGTGAGCCGATAACAACGGGTGGTGTCTCACGCCGGATAGTGACCTGTTACGGGGTGTAATAAACCATTCGCAGCGAACAAGAAACACCAAAAATCCGTCTCGTTGCTTTGTTTGCGAGGCATCCCCCGATTATTTGTCAAACAAGGACTATGCCTTCTCAAACCTTCCGATTGCTAGTTGATTTCTCTAATGTGCAACTATTGTTGCTAACATACTGCCTGTTGTAAATGCAGGTGACAACTGCTTCGTGTCCATCCCAAGGTTCTCTGGAAGAGATCGCTCTTAGCGATAAGGCCGACCATTGTGCAACTCTGTTATCTATCTTTTCCTGTATTCTTTTTTTTTTTTTGTGATGTGCAATAAAGTGTATTGTATTGTGAACTGATTGCTAGTTTTATTCGGTTTTTCATCCCCCCGGTGTTCTGACTAACTGTTTCTTTGTCCATACTATAACTACACGAACGCTTGCTGTCACATTAAAAACGCTACACCCCGTAACCCCGCTAAGTAACCACCTATACAAACGATGGTGAGTAGGTCCAATAGGGATAAAATAATCTTATCCATTTCTTCACAATTTAGTCTAATGAATTATCATGATCAGCTCGTGGCATTTTGGGCATAAACCTCACATTGGGTAAACTAGGGCTGAATGTGCATTAAGGTCATTAGCTAACCTATATCATGTACTAGACTTGAAAGATAAGAAACAGAAAGTTTACAACAAACACAAGTCCTATACCTAGTCCTGCTCACTTTAGGGCCAGATTATTCTTTGTGAAAATGTCGAGAATCATTTATTTATAACAGTGTCCCAGAAAGTTATTTCACATCTGCCCATAACTGTACCTGTGACGAATAACCTACAAATGAACTCTGGCGTCTCGTAAAGTGTTACGATATACGGGCAACGTGTTTGCTAGTTTGTACGCTGTTTGTAGGTTCCTAAGTCACGATATTCATAAACTACATATGTTTTTCGGGCATTTTTGGGTATATTTTCCGTGATAATGTGTGATTTATTTTGATAAAAGGGGTTTTAGAATAGCATGATTGATAACCATCTATTCCAGTATTATAATTATTATTATTTTATTATTCAGGGTGGCTTACGTAACTATTTAAGGTGAAATGAGTCCCAAAACACACCGTTTGACTGTACGGAAAATCAATTTTAAGGCAATATAACACAATTTTTTTTAAATATTTTTTGATGAGCATCAAAAGTTAAGAAGTTTTGTTAGTAAGTTATGGAAGTCGAAATACGATTGACATAACTTGACTCGATACAAAAAAATCACAAAGTTCTTTTCTCGCCTTCACTGCGCGGCGTTCGCTCGTCCTTGTCTCGAAAATACGAACCTATTTCACCTTAGAGCTGTAACCCAAATATTGATGATGATTCTTTTTAAGGCGAATATGAAGGCAAAAACACGAAAATTAGGTGTTTTTGAACCCGGTTTCTGACAAAAATATTGATTGTGGAGTGGTGAAATTGATATATCCTGTAACACATATCTTGAAGAAGGGCTTGGCGGTCCCAAATGTTTGCTGTTAATGATAGTTTAGTTGTTATAGTGTTAGTTATAGTGTGTGTTTAGTTGCTTCGAACACACTTTTTATCGGTGTCTCAAATTCGATCAGTACCAAATTCAGTATAGTGATTCACATAGTTCATACCTATTTCGTGGCGGTCCATTATCGTCGAAAAGCAGTCAAAATAACGATATTAAACGTAAAAACGTATTTTTGCCTACAAAATCTGTAATACAAACCTGACCAGTTACTCGTCACCTAACCGCAGATATTCGTATTATTTGGTTGGTTAGGGCACTACATGGTATGCTGAATCGAAAACAAGCACTCATTGCTGCATAAAGGCGCGCGGACATGCCCAAGGTCATTTGCCTTACTATTCGCCTTAAATGGCAATATGGTCTGAGTAGACACAACTCTGTCAGTGTCAAGTAATGGAAAATAATTGTCAATTATATGAGTTATCAAATTACGAACGTTTTTTGATATTTTCAACAGAGCCTAGTTCGTTATCTAGCAGGCTGCACGTTCAGGCTAGGTGATGTATAGAATAACTAGCTTTGACTTTGACGTATTTGTTGACGTATTATGACTACTATGACTATGACTTTTATGACTTATGGAATTCCCTACTGATATTTAGAAATCCCTAATTGTTTCAGGGAGAACTTTAGTACAGCGAACCCTTTAAATAAAACATACATATATATAAGGTTTTGAGTTGAGAAATCCCATGATACCTAGGAGGAGGTCAACCAAGTCTTCGCTAAGTTGGACGAAAATTCAGATTTATTTTTACTTCGACTTCCTCAGCCATATAAAAACGAACCAGAGCAGTAACTCAATTTTGAGTTGGTTAGTTCTCTCTGTACACCGCGATAGTGCCAGTGCAGGAGCCAACATGGTCTTTTGGCGCTAGTTCAAACAAGCTTCAGTTTACTAAATAGAGGTATGTGGTGTGCCACCAATCGACCATAGATCTTCCTATGCTGCCTATCGTTTTTGTGGGTTCCGTGCAAAAACAGGTTCTATCGGGACCCTAATTTAGGGTTTTTGCTAATTCCTATCTGTCTGTCAGTGCAACCAACTAGATCTATGATCTCTACATGCATGGCCAAAATAGTATTTTAGCCTGTTCGAGTTATGGACTGAAAAAATTGACGAATCTAAACCCCATTGTTTGTTGAAGATGTTTAAAAATTCAAAATACATTTCGTAATTTTTATTTTACTCGAAATAAATGTAAACGAGCACTTCATTTAAAAGAAACTACGTTCGTTTCAGACAAGGCTCAATGTCACAATAATAATTGGGTGGAGGAGGGATTCCCTTTGAGCCTATTTTATTGACAAAATTGGTGGCAAAAAGCCTTTGTAAAATGCTTTTTTTTTCAAATTGTTAGTTTGTAGATTAGATAATACTGCCTATTCAACTGGTAACACAAACTCCGTTTATTTGGAGACGCTCTGTGCAAAAATATCAAATTAATTATATTGAATTACAATAGCAGAATAAATTAATTACAACGAATATTTACACACTTGAGTCAATTCTAATAATGAAGTGACAGGAGACTCCCGCTCCGGGTCATTCTTGGTGCAAAGGATTGCCATCGCTATTCAGCGAGGCAATGCTGCAAGTGTTATGGGCACCTTTGCACCGGGAATGGTCAGGGGCGGGTTATTTAATGAATGACAAATTTTTATACTGTGTATTTAGTGTTAATATTAAGTGCAGTATTTGATGTTTTAAATTTATTAAATGATTCTAATAATATCTGTTTGTAAATTATTGTTTAACCGAAAGGACAAACTTTTGAAGGATTTATAGTTCATAAGACCAACTATGATACACGGTTTACCATAAATGATTGATTGAATGAATGAACACTTTATTGCACTTAGAACATAACAAAAATAATTCTTCCTGATTCTTATTCTTATTCACTTATATCCAATTTATAAAAATCTAAGCTGTCACCAGAAAGCAGAGTTGACTGGCAATGCTAATTCGTTGACCAAAATAAAAGCCAGCATTCCGATCACCTGTGAATTAATTATATTAATAAAATTAAAGTACTGTTTTTTTTGTTATTTTCAGGTTAGGTACTAGTGCAAATGTAAGTACCGTAAATATTTGAAACTTGTGAAAGGTTTTGTAAGATTCAGGTAAATTTTCGAACATTTTGTCAGCCAGGAATACAGATGCCTGTGTAGCAGACACGCATTTTTTGCATAACAGCTCCTTGCGTAACTTCTTCATGCACGTGCCACCTATTGTCATAATAATTTGTATAACAAAGCGTGTGAAGCCACGGGCCGAAACAAGTGTTACAATCATCACTATCATATCAGCCTCATACACGTCCACTGTTGAACGTACGTGGACCGCTATTTGTATGGGCCCTCCCATACGACGTCACAAATTTATAGCGGTCCTGATCCATCGGCCTCCATCCATCGACTCCCTGCAACCGCTACGATGTCATCGGTCCATGAGTGGATGGTCTCCAAATATTTCGTTTCGCATTGCATCGCGGCGTAAGGCCGTTAATTCAAACATATGGGTTGTAGAGTGCGAGAGAGATAGACGCGACACACGCGACGCGCAACGCCCCGCATTTCCGTAAATAAGTCCTTAGTGTTACGATATCTATATAAAAATGAAGAATATTCGATACCCGAATTTTCTGGTCCCCAAATTACATAAGACTCTTCCGTATCATATCTTAAACCCCCACGACCTTCCTAACTAAATATACGAAAACTGCCAAACTACCCTGTTCTGGAGTGTTCTCACGTCCGAAACTCCAAAGGCAGTCGCCTAGGAAACTAACGGAGGTGGAATATGAATTTTTGTCCCGTCCGCTTCTTTATGAAGCCCTAATTAGGTTTTACTTTACTAACCTTGTCAGTTTAGTTTTAAAAAAAAGTAGTTTTATGAAAAAACATAACAAGATTTTTGCGCTAAAATTCGAAAATTCTCGACGAAAATTTTACTTTGAGCCATAATTCAGAACATAATTAGATATGCAGACTATTTTTTTAATATATCTACAAACTAAAAACATGCCATCAAAAACAAAACTTGTAAAAAAAACCAGTCTTGCAACTCAGTTCTTCTACCGTAAAAGTTGTGAGATCCATGTAATCCATGATAGAATCCATGTAATGCCAAGTCTTGACTTGGCAATCGCTGCTAATCCGCATCCAGACCAGCAGGCTTATTCTATAAACTCATTTCCAACCTCACTAAGCTGAGTTTAAAGTTTTTTATTCTGTAAAACTCGATAATGTTCCTCGGTGACGAGCGTGGTAATGAAATGAACTAAGTTGAGTGAGATTTTGACTTTTACGCTAAAGAACGACGTACAATGGAATTCTCTAAGGGAATTCACAAATCATCTTGATACTTGAAACTCGAACTTACTTGTCAAATAAAAGGATGGATACAAAGGAGCGATCGAAGTCGAACTTTAAAAATTTTTAAATTTTGAAGTCGAACTTTAAAACTAGGTACTAAAATTTTATAGAATGATTCTACAGTATCCCTAAATTATTCCCTTTACTATACATATAATTATTCTGTGTCCAGACCACATCCAGACTTTGATTAGGTATCTACCACAAAACAAACAAATTAATGCTATTCTCGTTTGGAACTTCGCATTCAAAATTCGAACAAAAAAAAGCAAATGATTTGATATATTTGAGTTTGGATCTCGTCAGGGTAAGGTAGATAGATAGATAGATAGAAAATTCTTTATTACATAAACCTAAACATACAGTACATTATAAAAACTTAAGGTAAGCCTTAAGGTAAGCCAGGTTTTAATTTTAAAGAGGCCATAACCTCTATTGTGCAATCGTTTTGCTTGAAACTTTGTTGTTTGGAACTTTATCATCTTCTAAAAATGGACGTCGAATTTGTTCTCGTAAAATTTGATCTTCAGCATGTTTGCTCTCGAGCATATTTTATGAACCCTATCGAAAAATAAGAACGTATTTTTAACTTTGTCTTGTTTTGGTCAAACAATGTATTATTGTACCATTGATGTATTGATGGTGGGTAGGTACCCACCATCATTGGTTGAATCGTCACTATTATACTATTTTTTTATTAACTTATGGTAGCTTTCGTATCACTTCGGCCATGATAGGCCTATTGTGATCGCCACTTTTTGTGTTCACCCCTAGAGCTGCGGCGTTCATAATTCGCCAGTTACCTATGCAGCTGCTAGGAACTGGAGGACTTTTTTTGGGGTGATATCTCGTAGTTGGGCTGAGCAGGTGCTTGCCCAGACGAGTGCTACGTTTTTTCTTCAGTGCTCCACACACTAGCAGATGGAGTACACCTGAAGAGCATCTGCAACAAATACTTGCGGATCGTACAAACATTTTTCCGAAGGCGGGAATTAAACCCGCAACCTGCTGCGTCGCGGCCGGACCTTTGCCTACCGCGCCACATGGGTTGTCAATACAATAAAATAACAAACAACTTAAATCTTTCACTATTATAAATAGAACTCTCCCACCAAAGTAAACTTAAAATATAATCCTCTTAAAAGATAGAGCTTTCAATTATTTTCAGCGAAGCTTAATCTTCGGACGCATTGATTGAAACAAATAATTGCACCGTGATCCCTCCCGTTGGCCGTTTCACACGTTCCGGGTATGGGTTGAGCTGGATTTGCCACTATTACGTGGGAAATTTGTTCTATTTTGGCAATAGTAATAAAATTACATTTATATACACTATTTATAAGGTTAAAAAGTAGGTTACTTGGGTAGGTACCCTGTAAAAATGCAGTAGATTTCTCGTAAAATCGTGTTATGTCAAATGTTTGCTGATTTAAATCTCTATAAAAGAGGACGCGGAAACTACAGGTTTTTTTTATATTCAATATACCTTCACAGACAGAAGGTCTAGAAAATACCTATTCACTCTTGTCTTGAAGAGACCCAGGTTGTAGTTGACCGTAAAAACAGCAGCAGGGAGCGTGTTCCAAACCCCAGCGGTACGAATGATGAAGGTGGAGGAAAACCGTTTCGTGCGAGTGGACGGTATATCCATCAAGTAGGGGTGGTAATGCGCTATGCGTCTGCTTGTCCTGGAGTGGAAGGGGATTCTGGAATCAAGAAATGTAGTTCCTGTGAGCATTCTCCCTGAGTGTCTCACTCTGAGTAAGTATCCTATAAAAGATCGAGAGACAAGCGAATTTGCGGCGGTGTTCGAGACTTTAGACGAGTACTTTAGTCTCAAGGCTCCTCGTTTTATCGAACCTAAGACTGCAATACTTGGCCGAGCCGTCATACTTCCGTCCCGTGTTTTTATTTAAAAAAAACTAGCTTATGCCTGCAGCTTTGCATGCGTTGTTGGAATTAAAAATAGCCTTTAAGTTAATACAGATCCAGATCTATATGTGTACAAAATTTCAGCGCGATCCATTCAGTAGTTTTTGAGTTAACTTCCACCAAACGTCTTTACACCGACACAACTCACAAACTTTTGCCTTAATGATATTACTATAGCCACTATCAACCATCTTATGGTAGAAAGATATAGAAGAAAGATCTTTCTACTACATATAATATGGACAAGTAAGAAATCATATCTAACACTATTCTTTGACCTGCGTTTCAGAAAATAAGTTGCAATTCCTTATTATTATTTTAATTTCCTATTTTACTGTAACGGTAAAAACCTCTTTTCTTGGCACACTGTATGAATTTCAACCATAATGGAGTTTCCATTGATCCACGTACATTTCAAATTACAGCGGTACGTCAAATCTAATCAACACTCTAGGCTTATCACTAAAGCCGATACACTGGAGCTGCTACAGTCCAATTCCGTACGCACTTGCCGTTCTACCCAGCGGTTATCCGTCATTTAGCTGCTATTTAGTGGTGATGAGGTGCTTATGAAATGGGTAGATAAAGAAAATGTACCGCAAAATTAAAAAGCGCGTCGATTCAGCCCTATGGACCGAAACCCATCTCCGCTGCGAAATTCTTGCAGCGAAAACGCAGTGGTTTTGCCATGACTTGTCCGTTGTACGACAAGCGAAACAGAGGCAAAACTGCCTGTTTAACGCATAGATTTGACTGTGATTCTATCTTTTTCCCGTGCGTACGCCAGCTACATCTCCGCGTTCGGTCCGCTATTTCGCTGCAATACCGCGTTTTTTTTGCATTTTTCTTGTGGCAGTTGAAAAATTATATTCCGCAACTCGAACGGTAACAAATGTAATAAGTTGCGCAGCGGAACTCGTTTTGCGGTTCCGCTGCTATTATTTCGCAGCAGAGATGTGCTAAGGGCCTTAGTACGAAGGTGCTAAGGCAATGAAGTATTAAAGTTACTAAAATTAAGTGTAACCGTAAGTATCTCATTGGCAGGTGTGATTGTATCCCAGCCGCAATGAATACAAGAATCCAGATGTATAGAATGTAATTTCCAGATTTCTATAAGTAATCGATTCGGAATGGAATCGGTAATTTCTTTTTCGTTCCGAATCCACGAATTAATCATCCGAAAAACTTTAATCGAGTTGCGAATTGACCCAAACCATAGTACAGGCGTTCATTATGAATGTGGGCGGATTAAGGTTGTTGCAGATCAGAGCCGCAAATTTCAAATTTTAAAGTTTGAATAAAATAATGCCGCGCCGAAACGATAATCTCTGTCATGGCTACCGTGTTACAAGCTATGACGTCACCCCGCCACACCACACGTAACAAGAAGAACTCATTGACACTGTAATCTGAGGATGTGTGACGTCACTTGCGATCCAACCATACCCATAGCGTTTTCGCTCACGTGATCATGTATCAAAAATTTGTAATTTTGATCCCATTTTTTTACATCAAAAAGGCATATTTTTAATAAAAATTACCTGATTACGCTTTGTTACGTTGTCACTGACTAGGATGAAAACAATTTGGAATTTAGTTTTAATGTAGTCAAATAGCCTATTTATCTGACACTTTACACCAAGTGAGCTTCTGTTATTTGTGTCGTGGTTACAAACATTTTACATCGAGTAGAATGTTTGTAAACAAACCACCCATACATTAAATAAAATTCACTCTGTTGCCGTGTCTTTTTATACGCAATTTACATTATTTGTCCAATTGAGATCCTTCCTTCAAAAAAAAACGCAATTATATCTGAAACTCGACCCCAAGCAAGTGAGTTTCTGTTATTTGTGTCGTGGTTTGTTTACAAACTTTCTATATCGAGTTTGGCTAGTGTATAGGTAGGTCACGAACGGACGCCATTACCAGTAGGATCAAATTTGGTTTTGGCTTCGGCCTTCCACATCCTAGGTCAGCTAGAAATTTACTGTACTGCGAAAGCTAAAAACCTTTTCTAGTCCTAAGGGTTAGAACAGACGGGAAACTTATCTCATTTATTTTTGCTTACATGTACTCATTCTTAGGTCTTAGTAAATAGATGGTTAAGTTGTCACAAGGTACATGCACCCTGGAAGGGCCCTACAAAACTAAATTCGACTTTATTTACACAACATGTCAAATACAATTTAAAAATACTTACATCATTTATCAATAGCATAAATTTCATGCAAAATTATACATAGTTAATTTAATTTAGAAGTGAGAATGGTCAGTTGTTAAGTTGACAACTATATGTACGTAGTATAAAATAGTTGTCAACTTCTATACAAGATAACTGACAAACGTTAAATTGCATCATTATGGAAGGTCACATTCAGTGAAATCTATATTTTTATGGTTTTCTGCAACAATCTACCTACGTGGTATTCGCTACCCAATGCGACAGTGAAGCAATAAGGCCGCCTTTGTACTTTTTCTACTAGTAACATTTGTCTGAACGTTTTTCTGCATTTATGTGGTACAATAGACTATTATCTATCTAATAGCCTAACGGACTCGTGATAATTCTGTTGTCAACTAAAATACTACGCGAAACCAATCGAAATCCGAGCGAAACTTACCGCTACCGCGTAGGTGTGGACAGGCCTTAAGGCGGCGGTACGACACGCTCCTTATTAAAAATGGTGTATTTTATATTTTCTAGTCCCTACAAGCAATTTAGCTAGAAATAAGGTAGTTTTGCTACCATTAGTAAGTCATTTGCTATGAAGCCATGCTAAAAACAGACTTTGAATCAATGGTCGTTTTGAAGTCTATTGACATAAATAAAAGTTGATTTTGAAAATATATCGGCGGCGGTTCTCGCCGCGACCGCGACCGCGACCAGAGACAGGAAACCGCGACCGAGTAGGTAGTCATTTAGCTTTGCACAGGTGGCGACCGCCTCTGTGTCAGATTTTTTGTAAATTACATAAAACCAGAAAATGTCTGAACCACGCTCGCGGTGCTAATGTCAACAACCACCGTAATATAGTTGTAATTCCAAGGAAGCAATAGAAGAGTAGGCTAGTCAGATATGAACACCTGCCCCGCACGGGGATTTTTGTCTGTGGTAGAATAGAAAATAATGACATTGCATCGCCATACATTGCGTACATTATATTATTGAAGTTGATGGAATGCATTTCAAATAGTTTACGCATTCGATGACGAAGTGACGTAATTTTTCTCTATTCTACCCTAGACAACAATCCCCGTGCTAGAGGGGCAGGTATTGCTACCCTGCCTTAAAAGTTAAACGCCAAAATGACAAGGAAATGTCAGAAGTTGCCCGTTTATAAACCTGAAGTTTTCCCTAGAAACGAAGTACCTGCACTGCCGAGACCAAATCCAACGTCATTTAGCTAGAACAATGGATTTAAATGAAAAAGGTTGCAGCTAAAAGCTACCTGCATAGTCAGGTTGACTTAGTAAAAGGTACAGTAATGCAATTCGAAAGTGCAATGCAATGTTCTTGTGACAAGCTTAGTTAGGACTAATCTGTCTGTCTATCAATGACGTTCAGTGTGAGTCATTCATTCATCTATACAGGGTTATTGGTAAATTAGTGATAATACGTGAACTGCAGGTTCAGCCCATCATCACAAACACGTTTGTGAAGACGCCAGGTCTTAATTCTTAATTTTGGTATTGGTAATGGGTACCCCCGCAATTCAATAATCGTTCGTTAGAGAGGTTTTATTTGAAATTCAACTTAAAAACAGCTCTGCCCTGAATTAACAGAGAGTGATCAGAGGTGACTTATACAGGGCGTCCCAAACTTATGGGACATGAAGGGGAAGTACCTTAAATATCGTAGATAGGGTATTTTGCTGAAAGAAGACTTTATGTTACTTTTAAAAGTTAGTAATTCTGCATTCATAGATTTTCTAAAAAATACTTGCTTCGTCTGGGAATCGAACCGACTTAAATGTCAAAAAAAAATCATCCTACTTCTATGATGCCAATCGAAAGAATTTGAAAATGGAACAGTTTATGAGAGCGTTTGTTTGAATGCATACTTTTTAAAAAGAACTAATATTTTTAAATGTTGTTCTTAAATTTGAAAATGGAACAGGGTGTGCGAGCGTTTGTTTTTGGATTGATCTGTTTAGTCTGAATAATTCACTTACACAGGTTTTGTGTTAATTTATTGCGAACATGGCAAGTAAGTTTTGATCTAATGGAAGCATATTTTTTGAACGATAAAGATATCTAGAAGTTTGCGGTGGTATAGCGTAAAATATCCTGATAGACAAATACCGTCTCGTAAAGTTTTGAAAAGGCTTGTGGACAATTTGAAAACTCTGGGACGTTTCGATAAACGCCCAAGCGCGCGACAACCACAGCAAGAAAACCACATGATCAACGACGAAGAACTTGGTATTTTAATTTACTTTTCGGCTTTTCAGAAAACATCGGTGAGAGAAGGAGAACTTGAAATTGGAGTTTTTACAAAAATACTTACTTAATTGACTACGGCACTTTCATGTATGTTTTTAATTTGATTAAAATGATTAATTTAATGTTGTTTCTTTTTAAAAAAATACTATGTTACTTAAGCAAAGTTATTATTTTTTAGCTATTCTTTCGATTGGCATCATAGAAGTAGGATGATTTTTTTTTGACATTTAAGTCGGTTCGATTCCCAGACGAAGCAAGTATTTTTTAGAAAATCTATGAATGCAGAATTACTAACTTTTAAAAGTAACATAAAGTCTTCTTTCAGCAAAATACCCTATCTACGATATTTAAGGTACTTCCCCTTCATGTCCCATAAGTTTGGGACGCCCTGTATATATTTTTTTAATTTAGATTTGGCGCCTTCACGAACGTGTTTGTGATGATGAGCAGGACCGTTCAGACAGTTCACGTATTGTCACTAATTTACCAATAACCCTGTCTAAGCCCACATATGTCCACTGTTGGTTATAAGCCTCCCCCAAACGACGAAGTCACAAATTGTGGTCCTGACTTGTCTCTATCCATCGACTATATACGGCCGCTACAATGTCGTTGGTCCACGAGGTAATTTTGTGTGAGAAGAAATATCGGGGGGCCTCAATGGAGGCGGTTAGCTCAGGACAGTGGTGGATGGTACAAACTTTGGGAAGCCTATACAGAGCAGTGGGTAAAATCCGGCTGCGGATGATGATGATGACCTACTGAAACCTGCTTATCATATGAAATTATCATATGATTTTAATTAAATAATTTAACCTGTTTAAAAAAACTATAAACCGATTTCAAATTCCGGTAAATAGTATTCATCTATGTCTCGAACTGTCACATTAGGTGGTTGCTAGGGTGGTTTTTTAGGTTTTACGGGATAAATACTAATCCCTCGGGAATAAAATTCATATGGGACCGCCTCGAGATCATTTTCTATACAATGGTGAGAGAATTATCAAAATCGGTACTCTGTAAAAAGTTATGCGTGGTCTAACATAAAAAAATATACACATACGCGTTGACTTGAGATCTTATCCTTCGTTTTTTCGTCGGTTGATAAATACTGTATTACGTCGTATGTAACCAAATTGTAGTACTGTTCGTTTACTTAACATGTCGTTACTATAAATCTCCTCAGAATTTATCTTCAAGAATGCTACAGACTGAGTCTGAAACGAGGCATGTGTTTGTAAAATTGTACCCCACTTTGAACAGTGTAGGGTAAGTCGTACACTTGGCTAATGTATCTTGTTGACAGGCTGAATGACGGAGGTAATTTTGTTTGTGAATATCTTGTTTCTTGCAGTTACGGTCTTTTTTTGAGGCGCATAACATTGCAAGGATTCAGTATGAATAAAAAAATACGAAAACACTTCAGAAAGACTTAATTTTATGGTCACGTTCCATTTGTTACTTTGTTGTTATTGATAATGGTGAAGCGTTTGGCCAACATTTCACTTATGTAACAGAAGATGTGGTGTAAGATATCGGCAAAATTGTGCCTCAATTTTTGCCTAATATCGACTGTAAAATTGATCCCAATAAAAAACCAATAGTCTCTTGTAAATCCCTGTAGCCAAAATACACATTAACTCGGCTTTTGTCCATGTTACCGACTTAAAAAAATGGAATGGATTCTACATTCGGCTGTTTGATTTTTATATATGTTCGCAGATTCGCCGAACTCGAAGTCGGTTTTTGGTTTATGTAAAAACATCAAATTATTTATTTTGGTGCACAAATAAACGACGCAGACTTGCAGACTACCAAAATTACGCGAATAACTACCTAAATATTGTTTATTTTCAAAGTTTGAATTTAATGAAGGGACTTTATCTTATGCGGTACTTACATTTCCGTTTAATTAAAACAGATGGCGCTAAATGAACGTTACAATAACAACGTAAACCTTCTTACATAATTAGCTTTTAAGGTACGTTTTTGGTGGGAAGCAAGAGCGAAGCGTATATCTGTCAGATGACAGACCTTCTCTGACCCAAGGGGTTTTCGCTACGCAGAACTGCAGCGAAAGTTTCACTTGTTTTCGCGCCTTCCAATACATCTGAACACCAAAATGCTACCCATTGAAAACACCTACAAAACCCAAAAGGCCGCTGAACAGGTATCTTTAATAATAAAGAAAATTACAATCCTTAAAATAGAAACAAATAAGGACTACGAACTACGACACCAACGACGACTACGCTGGGGTACCTCAACGTGTTCTTGAGTGGAGACCACGACTCGGAAAACGTAGTGTAGGACGCCCTCCGACCAGGTGGGATGATGATTTGCGAAAAACTGCTGGCAAATGCTGGATTCGTCAAGCTGAAGACAGGGCGCTATGGCGCTCATTAGGGGAGGCCTATGTCCCACAGTGGACTACTATAGGCTGATGATGATGAAGGACTACGAACAATCTACCGGTAGCTCAACTGATCCAGTCAATACCAATACCAGTCGGAAGCGTCCACAAGACGCTGACGGTTTTGCCCCGCTGTATGGCAATACTGATGCGCTGCGCCAGATACTCACCAGCTCTCGGGTTACAGGCGGTCGCTATAAAATTGTTTTGTACTTAAATCGTTACCAAGAACTTACAATATTAGACATTGTGTAATATAAACCTTCTATCACACTTAATACTAAAGGCAAAAGTTTGTATGTATGAGTGTATGTAGGTACGTACATAGGTATATGTGTTGTGTTATGTTTTTTCCTCTTCACGTTCAAACGGCTGAACGGATTTGTAAAGCATTTTGATCCAAGACAGCTAATATCCTGGATTAAAAAAACTCAGAACAAAGTAAACCAAAGTAGGTTTCCGGAATCTGCAATTTTCTCATAGGATGATTAAAATAATTCAATATGTTTGTTACTTATACTTAACAAAGCGGATAATTCCACTAGATAACATTACCGAGGTTGGGCGCACCTAGTGGTGGGTGGCACTGACAGTCAATATTGAGATAATTTAACTAACTGACCGTAACATGATTGCCGGTAGAGTCCAAGAGCAATCTGCCAAATAACTAAGTCATGAAATACCTTTGTTCTCACTACCTTCCAAAAACGATAACGGAATATAGCGACTTTCCAAGCCAGGAGGCCTACTTTGAAAACCGAAAGAAAAACTTTTGGTACACGAATCGTACGAAACGAATAAAAAACTTGTACCATACCACCGAGTTGCATTGGGCATGTCACTAAAATTTCGTTTCGGATTTATCTCACTAATCACTATCTTTCACTAATATTATAAACGTGAGAGTTTAGATGGATGGATGGATGGTTGTTCCTTTATCACGCCAGAACGGCAAAACGGATCTGGATGAAATTTGGCACAGAGATAGATTATAGTCTGGAATAGGACATAGGCTACTTTTTATCCCGAAATTCCCACGGGAACGGGAACTACGCGGGTGAAACCGCGAGGCGCTGCTAGTAAGAAATAAATATGAAAATCATATTCATAGTATTAGGTAATGGTATGGTATGGTATATATGGTTCATGGTAATGGGGTCATTTCATGAACGGGTCGTTAGTCGGATTAGTAAACGCTTGCAATAGGAGAACGAGCGATAAGTCATTCGAAAATTCGTTTTCCTTTTTCAAGGTAAACCTTCAGGTCAGAGGACGTAAAGCTTACGTTGGCGAGGTTCCAACGAAACGTGGCGTTTCTGTCCAGATTAATTGTTACTACTTTTGCCAAATGCATTTTAAAGCTAAGATTTACTACGTGAAAGTTACTATTTCCTGAATATTTTGCGTAATTTATCAACTCGTACAAGTATGTTAAGATCAAGAGCTGTCTATTAAATAACGTTCCTGGTCGTAATTTGTATAAAAAACAGAAACATGATAATAATATTCTTATTTTATTTTATATACCTATAATATTAGGTATCTTCTTCTAATATTTATAATAATAAAAATAATAATAATCATTTATTTCAGACTAAAGAACAGTTACAGATCTTATTTTAACATCATTCTACGGTCCATAGTAATATATACCTTAAAACTAACATACATACAATATAATATTTATGACAGCCTGATAGAAATCTCTGTAAACTGTTATACCAAAAATATAATTTTTGTTACCGGTTGCCTCTAAAAAGGTACGCCGACGGACAAGTTATAGTATTATCTTTTAGTATCTGCATTATTGCGGGTTTCCATGTTCATCATCATCAGCCCATATTAGTCCACTGCTGGACATAGGTCTCCTCTAATTTTATGTTAATGAAATAAAATTATTCAATCTTTACGTATAACATGATGATATATAATCCTTTAAAAAGCTCTGAGACTATATGTGTTAGCAAGAATTATGATACGAAGAACTTGAGAGCGAAGTGCTGCAAGGTAATACAAAAGGTTATTTACTAAGCACTTACAGTTATTTTATTACATTAAGTAGAATACACTCTCTCTTACATAAACACTCTGGTTGCCCATGATGCTTTTTATATTTATTTATATGTGTCTTAACTGTCACGCGTAGCACAAGGGCTACGGCGTAGCAACGCGCTACGATGTTACAACGGGGCTACGGCGTAGCAGAAAGTGCTACGGGTTAGCCAAAAGTCCCGCTTACATTAAGATCAACTAGAATTTGGTTTATACAATTAAAAATCTCATAGTATTAAATAACTACCTACTAGCATTTAACCAAATCATGATTCATACAAATATTTGAATGTGTACCTCTTGTTCTTTACATGTTCAACAAAAATTCACCTAACTTACGTGCAAGTGCAATGTACTAAGTATAAGCCACAACGAACACCATCTGCACGCTTTCATGAAATTCCTTTATCCAAATTCAGTTTACAAACTGTCACGAACTATAAAATATTAACTTACAGTCAACGGAATGCAAAATGTCTGTATAATTGAATAAAAATCTTGGAGATAAATTATTGCTCTAGCGTGGAGTTGTCTTAGCTGGCCGCAGATAAGGGCCGGTTTACACGAGGGAAGTAACCAATGATTTCTGATTTCGCAAATCAGAAGCACTGTACATTTAAATATTAAGGACAAACAGAGTGGAACATTTTATTTTACATTAATAACTTAGTACAAAAAAATGGTAATTTTCTAAATCTAGCTAAGTACAATTTGTCTATATTACCACTCTATTACTTAAAATAGGGTATTGTGGTTATCGTAAATAGGTTGAGTAGCTAAGTTATCGAAGTAGCGGGTCATCATCATCATCATTATCAGCCTATATTAGTTCACTGTTGGACATAGGCCTCCCCTAATGAGCGATATTACCTACTACATAATCTCACTAATATTATAAACGTGAAAGTTTAGATGGACGGATGGATGGATAGATAGATGGATGGATGTTTGTTCCTTTATCACGCCAGAACGGCAAAACGGATCTGGATGAAATTTGGCACAGAGATAGATTATAGTCTGGAATAGGACATAGGCTACTTTTTATCCCGAAATTCCTACGGGAACGGGAACTACGCGGGTGAAACCGCGAGGCGCTGCTAGTAATTACATAATTACAATTTAGTAATTTTGCTTATGGGCATTCCCATGAGATAAAAGCCAATAAGGCGATTATAAGAGGGAGACCTGCGTCCAGTATTGGACCATTATAGGCTATTCAGGTGAGGTTGAGGTAGAGGTTTAGTAACTGGAAACTTGCCTCCAGTAACTCGCACAGTGTGGTTAAGGCTTTAGCACCGTGAGATATTACGCCGAGCAAATTCAGCGAGGAGCATGATAACGGTTGTGTGTTATGACTATGAGTTTTATAACGGTTGCAGTGTTGGCGATGAAAGTGTACGAATATATTGCTGTAAAAGCAATTTTATGAAACTTTTCGCTGTAACACGGCTGGTTAATCTATTCGCTGAAGTTTTGGGATTATAAGAGTACAGCTGTTGCCTGTGGCTTTGCTTACTATCTATTGATGATGTAAAACATATTTATAATTAAGGTTTTTTGCTTACCCGCACTTTGGGTATGTCTAAGAAATGAAATAAGTTCCCAAAAATTTTCGGCCACCGGCGTATAGTCCGTGAGAGGTCCCAAAGATTTTCGGTTGAACCGACTAAGGGTTTTGTGGCTTAGTTGGTTAGAGCGCACCCGTACTAAGGGTGGGGCGCGGGTTCAAGCCCCGCCGAAACCGAAATTTTTTGAGAACTTATTGCATTTCTCATATTTATAATTATTATTATTACTAGCTGTTACCCGCTACTTAACAGACAGAAGACAGGGCGCTATGGCGCTCATTAGGGGAGGCCTATGTCCAGCAGTGGACTAATATAGACTGATGATGATGATGACCCGCTACTTCGATAGCTTAGCTACTCAACCTATTTACGATAACCACAGTCCCCTATTTTTTCTCTTTTAAACCATCTCTGTACTTATTAGAACAAAACCAAACAAAAATAATTTTAATTGGTTAGGCCGTTCTCGAGTTTTAGCGAGTCAAACGAACAGCAATTGATTTTTATACGTACAGATATTATGATTTCAACCAGGAATGTCCCACGTCAGTGCAAAGGCATTCCTCCCCTCCTCCATTCATCTCGATCCTCTGCAAGGAAGGCCCACTCTTTATCATCCCACCATATGGCATAAAGCACCTAAAAATAATGATTGATAAATGATTTAATTTTAGATTCGTATCTTTTTCTAGTAGAAAAGAGTGTAAGAGTAAGTCGTAGTGTGTTTGAAGTAGGTTTTGGCATAGAAGGTACCTTAATATTATACCTATGAATAACCTAAACAGAAAATACAGTAAGAAACCAAACACTGTTTTAATTCCGTTGTTTCATAGAACGAAGCCCTCTGTTGTTCTGTATTCGTGGGTTCAAAAGGTTAGAATAGTGAGACGTTCTCTCATATAAACATTTTGATACGAGCCAGGCTAAGCACGTAAAGCAGCGCAGTGGCTAAAGCTTTTCGTAATTTTCAGCAGAGATTTTGCAGCGCGCGTAAGCCGCAGTCAGTTTGTATTTCAACCACCAGTAGCTCATTTATCTCCTTCACAGGATTCTTTTAACTCATTTCGTCCAACTAAACGACACAACAATTTATGACTTATAATTTATCCAGGCCCGTCACGAACCTATGAAATAGGTACTAGAGGTTTTTGTAAAACTTTATGAAAGCTTTTTAACCAAAATTGCTTTGTATTAGTCAAAATTTCCGCCAGTAACGCAATTTAATTAAATATTATATTTCCAAGAGTTATGGCCGGTTGATTTTGAAGGTCACTGGTAATTTAGATGGATAGCTCTTTGTTATGAGGCGAGTCGTTAGGCTCGACATCCATTGGCTGTTAGGCTAGCGTGTTCTCATAATAAATAAAATATGGTGGACATTTTACACCTTCATAAACATATTATACATCCTACTCATCTGCACTTACAAGTCTCCTGCTGAGCATACTTCTCTTATACAAGAAGAGTTTTGTCATTATCACCACGCTTTGGGATTGGGACTGGTGTACAGTGGAGGCGGTAACAAGATAAAGTTAAAAACTACAACCCGACTACGTGAAAGTTATAAAAGTTTGAAACATTTACATTGACAAAATAGAATGACGTATCGGTCATATTTGATAGGCATAGAGTTGAAAATGAAAATAGGTAATTTTTCTCTATGGGGCCTGCAGCCTGCGGCTACCTAAACTTTAATACGCGTTTTGAAGGTTTATTCGGGGTCGGAGCCCTAAATCCTATAGCCTATAACCATCGGGGTATTGAGACGAATCAATCGATACATAATTTGTTGAAATCGAACCAGTAGTTTCAGCGCTACGTGGGAACAAAGAAATCGGCCACATACATACAAACATACAAACATACAAACATACAAACATACAAACATACAAACATACAAACATACAAACATACAAATATACAAACATACAAACATAGGGTGCTAACCTCATAACCCTCCCCTGTCGGTAGTCGGGTAAAAATACGCAGGAAGCTGGTGCCTTCTTCTGGTAGATGTCTTAAGGCTGTGGTATGGGTCAAACTAGCGCCGCCACCTATTTTATCTTGTTATTACGTTGAACAAAAGAAATTTCAAAAATGCATCGTACAGTTTGTGATGTCTTTCGCAAATCGTCATCCCACCTGGTTGGAGGGCGTCCTACACTACGTTTGCCGAGTCTCCACTCAAGAACACGTTTACCCCAGCTGTTGTCGGTTCTTCTCGAGATATGGCCAGCCCACTGCCACTTCAGCTTGCTAATCCTTTGAGCTCTGTCGATAACCTTGGTTCTCTGTCGGATGTATTCGTTGCGAATCCTATCTTTCAGAGAAACTCCGAGCATAGCTCTCTCCATAGCTCGCTGGGCGACTTTAAACTGGTGGACAAGCCCTAGCTGAAGCTAGGCCGTCCAGAATCCGGTTCAGCTTCTCCAGCGACTCCGATTTCTAGTAATACAATCAAATTATTCAATAAATAATAATATCCTTTGTACGAAACGAATTTGGGTTAACACAAAATACAATATGGCCGAATGTAAATCAGGTTCTAGTTCCATTGTAAATAAAGCCTACTGTAATTCACCAGTTGATGCGAACTCGCGGTGATTCAAAGCTGTGAAAATCCGCCATATTCCGGGTGCTTAGCTGGAATATTCCGGAATAATCCAGAATAATCTGGACTGAACTGACTGCAGAGTCACTGTTAACGAAATTTTACTGCGGACTTAAGCAGGTATTTGAGTGTTGCTTTATTTATATTTATGCTGAATTGATGAGGCACTTGTAAGTGAGACTCCTTGGTTTGTGTGTTTAAGTTTATAGTTACCATAAATTCGAATAAATAAAATGATTTTTTTTAATAATAGATTAAGGCCGTACTTTATGGAAATTCATTGCAAAATATTTGGAAAAAAATGTTTAGCTACATTTTCGCGTGTTAACTCTATTGGATGTGATAAAAAAAAAGAATTTCGCCTGCACCGCTCTCCCTCCCATAAATTGACATGCCATGCAATCAGAAAAGGTAAACAATAGACTTACGCAATATATTACTTACCCTCCGATCAAGATGATTTGCTTATTTGGAGTACCGTCAAGGTCTGCCTGCGACGGAGATGTTGGCGGGTTCGATTACCGCCTCGGAACAAATGTTTGTACGATCTGCAGATATTTGTTCCGGGCGTTCTGGTCATTTTCTATTTATAGTAAAAAATATGTATTTATTATGTATTGTATTGTATTATGTAAGAGTACATCAGTTATCTGGTACCCATAACACAAGCTCTGCTTAGCTAGGGGCTAGATAATGCTGTGTAAATTATTCAGCATTATTTATTTATTTATTATCAGTAAAGATAGCATTATATGAAGCTCAGTACGGAACACCCATTGCGCGAGTCTGACTCGCACTTGGCCGGTAAAACCATTCATCCAGCCACACCTTGTCTGCGAAAAGGAACTACCTACACATTCCCACAAAATTAAATGCAGTCGGCATTACCAGATTAAAATCTACACCCTCTCATATTTTTACGGGTACAAAAAGGGACAAGTGCAAATATTCCGTGCACACGGCCTTATGATTCGAATACACGGTACATGCAGTCGGAAAAACCAATTTGTACATCCTCAATTTTTTTTCATGTTAAAAGAGAGTAAGTTTGAATTTAATGAAAGTCTAACAAACATAGTGATTTATTATATAGCCTTATAAAATATTTAGCAAGAACTTAATTAAAATTACCTCATAGAAAGGCACTGAAAATGAGTCTTATCTGGAATAAAACTTTTGAAGCTATCATTGTTATTAACATAAAAGGCATATAAACCGGGATATCCTAAAAAAAATTATAAACTCAACACCATGATGAGATTTTTTAGTTTATAACTTTTTTTGGAATATCCCAGAGTTATTAATAACGGGATATATACCAATATATCCCACTATAAATGACTCTTATCAGGAATGTTGGTTGTTTCTAGCACAAGACCATTTAAAGTGAGTGATTGTTTACCTCTTCATGCAAAGACTACTGATTGATCGGGGATACACTTTGCTTTGATGCGATTTTTTAATTGGAATAGTAAATAGACTGCTTGTTATCCAGGACTGACAAAAAGGGCCGCGGGCAGAAGTAGTCGTTCTTATATCGTAACGACTAAAGTAATAATTTGGCTCCGAGCTTTTAATTAAATTGTATTCGTGCTAGGGCTATGGCTAGAGGTAATTTGTCTTATACTCGTGTGTTTTAGGTTTTTTAGTCGTCGGGCGGAAGTTACCAACCGTCTAGCGAGCCCTTTAATTTTCTCCGGGGTGCGCGCTACTGGTGACCTCTGTGCGCATTATTTTTCATTAAACTTGTGAGCTAGCATCTTATTTTTATTGCCGCCGCATTTTGTTAAAGAACGTTCTCAGAGCGGCGATCTTGCTACGAAGTTTTTTTACCTAATAAACAGGTTGTATTTAGTTTGTCTGACTATAGGCCTCTTCGATAAAAGTAAAAAAAGGAAGATACGGTACGTTCTACCAGCGCTCACTCAAAAACTGTACCGTGTCACAGATGAAATAATGATAAGGTATCGGATTATCAGAAAATTTAAAGTTTGGTGTATCTACTTACGCGGGAAAATATGTGATGCCTTGGGCTTTGTTTTTTGTTTTGGAGCTATTTGTATACCTGGTGAACGAACACGAGAGCATTGTCGTAGTGATTTAGTAGAAATCACACAAAATTATACGTCGTAGCAAGCATGCGCAACACAAACGCCACCGCCCGCGCCGCCGGTCCGACTATGACTGAGGTAAGGGAACATAGTTGAACCTAACTTGAGCCATCCACTTTCGAGATGATAATGCCTCATCTCCCTTTTTTTACTTTTATCGAAGATAGGCCCTAGCATAGGTAGTTAGATACATCAGTAATGCTCGACTCGGCATGGGAGCATGTTGTTAAGACAAAGCTTCCGAATCGTCCCAACCGGTGTTTCTAGGCCATTGCAAAATCTCGAAGGCTCTCTACTGCATTATCATAAACGTCGCAGCCAAAAAACGTAGGCCTCCCAAAAACTCGCCACAATAGGAATCTTATTTTAGCCTATGCCGCCCAAATCCGACAATATCTACGAGTATGTAATAAATCATACGACATAGCTCTTAGAATTAGCAAGCTGAAGTGGCAGTGGGCCGGCCATATCTCGCGAAGAACCGATAACCGCTGGGGTAAACGGGTTCTTGAGTGGAGACTGCGACTCGGCAAACGTAGTATAGGACGCCCTCCGACCAGGTGGGATGACGATTTGCGAAAGACTACTGGCAGATGCTGGATGCGACAAGCTGAAGACAGGGCGCTATGGCGATCATTAGGGGAGGCCTATGTCCAGCAGTGGACTAATATAGGCTGATGATGATGATTGTCATAAATATTTTCCTTAATTCTTCATCAAGTACCTCAAAGACCTTTCAAGGCTCAATATCCAAGCCATTTTCTATACTCAAATTATCTTTACGCCATTGTAAGTCTTTTGGTCGATTTGTTCGGGTTTCCGGCTAGATTGGATTGTTCGGAAGAACGATGCGACAGTATCGGTGAACCGATCTCTTTGACTAAGCACAGGTTTTGTACGTTAGGGAAAAGTGTTTCTGATAACTGCTTCTTGTGTTCTTTTATTTGACTTAGAGCCTGTTAAATACAATACAAAGTTAACGCTAAACGAAGATTATCGTTGAATAGAAAAAATAATACAGAGTTATGAAATATCACTTATTCGTAATAATATAGACGGTGGGTTCTTCATAACCTTCATGTCGCATAGCTGTGGCTGCCTGATATGCATAGCATGCTTAAGCCTCATAGCCATAAGCTAAGGACAGTCTTGAAAATAAAAGGAATATATGAATGAACTAGCTGTTCCCGCGACTTCGTCCGCGTGGAGTGGAGTTAGAGGTGGTCTACCGTCAAAGTAGACTTAGACCTGCAATGATTCTTGACCTAGCGGTACACATTTAACGTATTCCCCTTTGGAGCGCACACAAAA
Organism: Eupithecia exiguata; assembly: GCA_947086465.1. Classification (NCBI taxonomy): domain Eukaryota; kingdom Metazoa; phylum Arthropoda; class Insecta; order Lepidoptera; family Geometridae; genus Eupithecia; species Eupithecia exiguata. The sequence goes on from OX352246.1 coordinate 7,704,059, forward strand.
ATACGACGGGGACATTAGGAGCGTAAGAAAAACAATGAGACCTTAGGCCGAGAATGTTATAGTAATACTAACTTAGGTCAACACCTTTAATTTCTGTCCCTGCGATTTATTAATTGTCAAAGCAAAGCACACGGCAACAGGGGTAGGGATGAATGGTGTAAGCGGTTTAAAGACACTTTCGCCTGAGCCACATCCAATGGGAATCGCAGCCTCAATAAAATTTCAATGTGAAGCAGTTACTTTCAGTCGCGTTCCATTGCACAATTTTGGTAGTGTATCATATTAATTAACAGCATTATTTGAACGCCGACCTTTAGCCTGACATCGTGTCCTGAAAGACCACTTGCGGTAGCAAACTGAGAAATCTTAATGGGTAACTTGTGGCTTTTTCCTGGGTATCGCGACACTGTTAATCGATGTGTATACTACCTACTATCCTGAATCATTTTTGCTAAAAAATTACATTTATTGAAGCGGCTTGGTAATTTCTCAATGCAATAGGCACCCCTGCCCATTCACTCCCCTGTTTTCCTTACTAACAGGTACTTAGCCCTCCCAAGTTACATAATTGCTTTTGCGAACATACTGCCTGTTGTAAATATAAGTGAACATGGCCCAAGTCAATTTTTTTAACCCCCCGTTGTTCTGTCTTACTGGGACATTGCCATCCCAAGCCACCTACTTGCTAGTTGATCACTCTAATGTACCAATAATGCGTGTAATGTATGTTTTTGTGACCATACTGCCTGTTGTAAATATAAGTGAACATGGCCCAAGTAAACGTTTATTTTTTAAAGGGGGGGCTCCGCCCCCCCAACCCCCCGTTTTTCTGTATTACGGGGACATTGCCATCCTAAGTCACCTAATTGCTAGTTGATAACTCTAATGTTCAACCTTTTTTTGTGAACATACTGCCTGTTGTAAATATAAGTAAACATGGCCCAAGTAACCGTTTATTTTTAAAGGGGGGGCTCCGCCCCCCCAACCCCCCGTTTTTCTGTCTTACGGGGACATTGCCATCCTATGTCACCTAATTGCTAGTTGATAACTCTAATGTACAACTATTTTGTGAACATACTGCCTGTTGTAAATATAAGTGAACATGGCCCAAGTAACCGTTTATTTTTAAAGGGGGGGCTCCGCCCCCCCAACCCCCCGTTTTTCTGCCTTACGGGGACATTGCCATCCTAAACCACCTAATTGCTAGTTGATAACTCTAATGTACAACTATTTTGTGAACATACTGCCTGTTGTAAATATAAGTGAACATGGCCCAAGTAAACGTTTATTTTTTAAAGGGGGGGCTCCGCCCCCCCAACCCCCCGTTTTTCTGTATTACGGGGACATTGCCATCCTAAGTCACCTAATTGCTAGTGGATAACTCTAATGTTCAACCTTTTTTTGTGAACATACTGCCTGTTGTAAATATAAGTACCTACACATGGCCCAAGTAACCGTTCATTTTTTAGAGGGGGGGCTCCGCCCCCCCAACCCCCCGTTTTTCTGTCTAACGGGGACATTGCCATCCTATGCCACCTAATTGCTAGTTGATAACTCTAATGTACAACTATTTTGTGAACATACTGCCTGTTGTAAATATAAGTGAACATGGCCCAAGTAACCGTTTATTTTTTAAAGGGGGGGCTCCGCCCCCCCAACCCCCCGTTTTTCTGCCTTACGGGGACATTGCCATCCTAAGCCACCTAATTGCTAGTTGATCACTCTAATGTACAACTGTTTTCCTGAACATACTGCCTGTTGTAAATATAAGTGAACATGGCCTAAGTAAACGTTGTGTTTGCTAACTCCTGCTCACTACTGCAGATTTTCCCTTGCTATTTAATATTTTTAGTACATCAAAGAAAACAATTATAATTATCATCATACTATTTTATTGGCACACATTCATTGGTGCACTGTTTACGAATGAGTCGGGCATATCACTAACTGCTTCAATAGTACCTACGTTTTGCAGTGTTTACGCCACGGCACCAAAACAATACACCACAACATCACACACTGCTTATTTACTGGTATAGCACTGAAAAAAGCGGGTTCCTACGGATTTTTACTATCGCAGATGGAGAAAGGTTCCAGTGACTCCGTAGCGCGGTTTTAACGTTGTTCCAGCCATTCTGAGGGCTCTTTCATCTTAGAATTCCTCAAAATAAATCTGCGCTGATGTCGTAGCAAGAGGTTCCACTATCGCAATTCGCTGATATCTCCTACGGATTAATGTTAGATTTGGTTCATATTTAAAAATTAAATAAATACGTTTTGTAGGCTTATTTGGGATTAAAACTCTTAATCCTGTCTCCTATGTGCAGCGTTGGTAGGAACATGCAAAAATTCAACTTGATCCATTCAATATTTTTGGCGTTAAGGTGCCTTAGCCAAACCTCTTCACAACGGTACATATTATGTACGTGTACTGATGATGATTTTCTTCTTACTGAGTTTTCTTGCTTTATTTATGCTGCTACTATATAATTTCACATTTTCATTTCATTTCGTATTTGAAATTTTGAATTGTTTTGTTTATATACATTGTGTAATGGCATGACACTCCAGAGAGCATGACAGGCAGGACAAACTGACTGATGTGACAGTGACATAAAATACTGGGTTGATAATGACAGTAGGCCGTATGTTATAGGTAGTATATGGTCAAGTTAGCTCTATGAAAAATTAAAACAAATCTATCCCACGGGAACCATCCATTTTACCGGGATAAAAAGTAGCCTATGTCCTATTCCAGACTATAATCTATCTCTGTGTCAAATTTCATCCAGATCCGTTCAGCCGTTCTGGCGTGATAAAGGAACAAACATCCATCCATCCATCCATCCATCTAAACTTTCACGTTTATAATATTAGTGAGATAGTGAGATTAGACAAGACAAAGTACACATACATAAATTTAGTACGATAACTATAACTAAATGTACAATAAAACGTTCCAGTTAGAATACTCAGAGAGACATATATACGGTCTACTAGTGAAAATAGAAGAAAAACACAGTTATAAAGTCGTACTAAACAACTTATCCGTAGGCAGGAAGATAGCGCGTGTGAACGTAGGTATATCTTACAGGTTTTGGCTCAGCGTGATGCTCTAACACAAATAGCGGAACTATTGTGAAAGGAATACTGTAATTCCACTAATATTATAAATCATAAAGTTTGGATAGATGGATGGATGGATGTTTATTACTCAATCACGCCAGAACGGCACAGAGATAGATTATAGTCTGGAATAGCACATAGTCTACTTTTTATCCTGGAATTTCTCTTCTAATCCTTTTTATCCCCACGGGAACGGGAACTACGCGGGTGAAACCACGAGGCGCTGCTAGTACTACTATAAAATACCCTACAAGTCATAATTACGTATACATATAAATGATAAATGATTGTTCCTGCTTGTACGAGTGACAAATAAAGATTTTTCTATTCTATTCTATTCTATATATGGCGTAGGTTTGGACAAATCAACCTCAAATCGTTTGTATCTTTTCTTTCAACCCCATGTGGCCAAAAATATATAAATTCTGACACACAGTTCAGTTCTTCTGACACCAAGAGTCCATTAAATGGATACATACATAACTAAGAACGAAACCCGTTACCAGTATTTAGCTGTAAAAACAAGCAAAGCTCTTAGCTCTAACCTAATACAAAGATGTCACACGTACCCAATATCGATGGGAACCTTCCAAACCCTTTATGACATTTTTACTCCCTTCATGACACCATAATAGACTCGTTTTCGTGCTATGAATTACAATGAGCCCTTTGAAACTTATAGAGGCTTTTGTAAACATCACAAAAATTACGATGGAGCCTATGGTTTGAAATAAACATCTGCTGTTGAATAATAAACAGGTGACATTAACTTCCACATTGAACCACACTTTTGAACCATATCTAGAGTTGCACTTGTAATGGTCCAAAACGCATGCAACTATGCTGATTTATAGGATAACATTTTAAAATAATAACCAGGATAACTCAAAACACCACAAATCATGGTAAATATCAAACTTTTAGTGCTAATAATAAAGGGTTGGTAGGCAAAAGCTTCTCCATTTTTAAACCTTATCTAGAGTTGCACTTGTAATAGATCTAAAACGCATGCAACTATGAATTACAATATATTGAATAATAGAATAACTCAAAACACCACAAATCATGGGAAATATCAAGCTTTTAGTAATAACCGTGATAGTTTTACCTTGCAAAGAGTCGTGCGACTTTTTTGAACGTACATAGTATGTAACTCATCGGTCGCCGAGTCGCAAAAGCCTCCTTATCATGGACATAGGGAGTATGCGACTATCACCCACGATATTACAAAAGTTTATTAAGAATTTCATAAAGGAAGGTAATAATTTCACTCGGTTTTAAAGGTTCATATGATGCATCATCAACGCACGAGTGAAATATGATCTCGGTGTTAAATATACATTTTATAAATAAGCCAAGAACGAGTATATCTTTTCAAGAAAAGAGTTCTTTAAATACGAAAAAAGATTGTAGGTATGTATGAAAAAGTGGAAAGATTACCGACGTGAAAATGTTACTTAGACTGAGATCCACGAACTCATAGGCTGCGGTAACCGCTTCCCATCAGGTGGGCCACACGCCTGTTTGCCACCTTGGTGGTATAAAAAAAAACAGAGGATTCATGACAAACTTCAAAAGATAAACCTATATTTTATATTTGTAACACCAATGACAAAAACAGGAATCGAGTAGTCATCGAGTTGATATAAAAGGCCTTAACTCAGCTTATCCATACTAATATCATGAGTTCGAAAATAAATCTGTCTATCGGTCTGTCTGTCTGTCTGTTACCTTTAAAAGCCAATTACAACTAAACAAAGCTTAATGAAATTTTTTGATAAAGTGCTTTGGTTATCTCTAAGAAATGAAAGCAAGCGAATGCAGAAGAATGGAGCCACCGGCGCTATAATAGTCCGTAAGAGGTTCCAAAGATTTTCGGTTGTATCGACTAAGGGTTTCGTGGCTTAGTTGGTTAAAGCACACCCGTACTGAGGGTGGGGCGCGGGTTCGAGTCCCGCCGAAGCCGATAATTTTTGGGAACTTATTTCATTTCTTAAAGCTTATTGAAATTTGGCAGGGAAGTGAATGGTATCCCGGGGATGGACATAGGCTACTTGAAAAGCGCGTGAAAAGCCGCGGGCAGCAGCTACCATTATTATAAATAGACAACGCTGCTCTTCCACTTACCTCACGCTTAAATTACAGTCGAGTCCAACCCATATGTTAAAACGCCGCCGCTCCGAGTAATGAAACTTTTAAAATGCAAAGAGTTACTGCAGGCATCACACATGTGTAGCAATAGAGTTTAGCCTTTAAAACTCTATTGCTACACATGTGTGATGCCTGATGCCTCATTTCTAGCGTACTAAATTATCTTTAGCTTTTAAGTAACTTTCTGTTAAATAATGCTTTAACGTAGATAGAGATCAAGTTATTAAACATTAAAGTTGAAAAGGGAAAGATAGCTGAAAATGATAAGACTACCTTTTGTAAGGAATGTAATCATTCATTCCTTAGCCAAAATTTAACACTTTAATTTGATATTTAGATACCTTAAGATAAGTACCTAGAGCTTGTGTTATGGGTACTACATAATACTTCATATAATACATTACATAGATATATATTTTAGTAGACTACCTTTTGTAAGGAACGTAATCATTTATTCCTTAGTCAAACTTTAGCACTAAAATTTGGAATTTAGATTTCTACGTTTAAGAAGAAGATTCATTCGTCTTCTTAAATTATAATCTCCAACTTATTTAATTTTGCTGGACAATTGACACAGCATTATCTAGCCCCAAGCTAAGTAGAGCTTGCTTATGGGTACTAGATAACTGATATACCTACATAATAATACATAACATAAATAGATATTTTTTTAACATATAAAACGACCAGAATACCCTGAAAAAATATCTGCAGATCGTACAAACATTTGTCCAGAGGCGGGAATCAAACTCACAACCTCCTGCGTCGCAAGTGGACCGTCGCCTACCGTGCCACAGAAGTCGTCATACTTCCGACCTTCCTGTTACCTAATTCCTACAAGCCTACAAAAGATATCTATCAATGTTTTCGTAAAAACCAACAATATTTCACAAGGCACCAAAATGTATACAAAAACCTAACATTGTGTACAATAAAGTAAGAAAAATTGACCGAAATTACTGACTAGACCACCGCTTATCTGCATGACGGGTAAATCCGACATATTTCACTTATTTTTACTGCGTTTTCCGGGTCGTATGTTTCACGGTATTTTCATAGCTTTACCAAGTTATGAGCCTACTAGCTGACCCACCCGCAATTTCATTCGCGTGGACTTTAGTAATAATAATAACCTAAGTAATGTTGGTTGCCATGTAAACTGTCAACGCCAAAGTTTTACAACCAATCCTTTACGATTTTAAAGTTGTTATGAGAAGAACTTTAAATCCGTCTATGTGAATTTCCAAAAATCCGTCTTAAGCGTATGCATACGCCCTCAAAGAAAACTCCATGCAAAATTTTAGCTTCGTAGGTCTTGTAGTTTCAGAGTTCTCTTGATGTATCAGCCAGTTTTCTTAGTTTGTTAGTTTATGTAACTTTTTAACAAAATCTATCAAGTAACAAAAAGCTCACCTGGGTAGGTACCTAGTAGGAACCCAGCACCCAGTACGTATTTCAAAACTTTAAATAGAAAATAGGTTTTACCTACAGTGAGTTTTGAAATACAAAAGCCATAATACCTGCAAGCTGTTACCCAGTCCCAACCAATCACGATTTTTCATCCTTACAAAGATATTCATTACTACCTTTACCTACATATCTATCCCAAATAACTAACCCGTATCCCAACCAAATTGAGTAGGAAAATTCACTATCAAATACCACAGTGATATCTCAAGAAATCCAGTCCCTTTTGGGGACCGATTATTTATATGCTAAGGAGGGTTTTCGGGATATGGGGTATGGTATAGTGAAAGTTTACCGTTTTGGACCAAAGCTTGATAACTTTAGGATGGCAAGTAGTACGTTCGAGTTAACTTAGGTACAATACAAGGTTTGATTGAATTACGGAATGGAACAGTTTTTTTTATGAATGGCCATCTCTAGCTATATAAAATTTATAGAATTGCCATCTCTAGGTATATATATTTGGGTAGGTATATTAAATGAAGAGCAAATTTCCTAAGTTTAATGTTATTGGGAGTGTTAGAAAATACTGTTTCATGATTTTATAAAAAATATATATTTTTTTGAAATATTAAGTAATAGTTTGATTGACCATGTTCTTAGTCTGAGAATTGTAAAAACTCTTATCGAATCTGCCACTGACTGTACAATTTCTGCCTTAGAGCGAATGTGTCCTAAGGCTAATCTGGCCTACTGCTAATCTGCCATAAAGCGAATCTGTCATAAAGCGAACAAGGCATTTTTTCAACCTGACTGTATGTAGGTTTTTTGACAAATCTACTCATGCATTTTTATAAAATTGTCTATAGATTACTTACTGAAGTAATATTAGAAAATGGAAATGGGACTACCGCGACAGTCAACCGCTAGTCATACAAATACCTACGATAAACAGCTCTTACGTATTAGTGATGATAGTTTAATGTAACAAATACCCAACTAATAAATACTAGAACATAGAACTAACCAAAGCAAAATGTGTGGGTAATAAAACAAACACAAATCAGAATTTGTGTTTGGATTTCACCACACTTTTGACCGTGTTTGCTTATGCATAGAATAATTTAGAACTAAGCCGGCATATAGAATATTCAGCTTATCTAGTTTTGGGATTAGATTGTAGAAATCGAGAAAATTTTGGCTGATATAACTTTGAAATGAGGTTTTAGAATTTAGGAGAATTACCTACCATTTATCACATACAATCAAATCTTCACATTAGAATCACCTTCTTGTAAGCCATGGTCAGACTTACAAGCTTACAAGGTACAAAATTAAGACATGTGATCTTATGATATGTGTATGACGACCGATTTGGCGCGGTGGGCGAAGGTCTGCCTGCGACACAGGAGGTTGCGGGTTCGATTCCCGCCTCGGGACAAATGTGTGTACGATCTGCAGATAATTGTTCAGGGTGTTCTGGTCGTTTTCTATGTATAATAAAAAATATCTATCTATGTATTGTATTATATTATGTATATCAGTAATCAAGTACTCATAACACAAGCTCTGCTTAGCTTGGGGCTAGATAATGCTGTGTGAATTGTCCAGCATTATTTATTTATATTTATTTATGTCTTTGTTTAATTAAGCCATGGTCAGACTTAAGGTTTAAAATTAAGACATGTGATCTTATGATATGTCTTTGTTTAATTCAGGAAACATGTTGACATGTGAACATGTGATCTTATGTTAAGTGTCTTTGTTTAATTTAGTAACCAGAAAACATGTTGACCCTTGTCCTAATTAAAATGGACAGACTATTACTGAATATGTAGGCTATGCTATTATGGAGGTCCATGATACAAAATAATTTAGCGTAATGTTAGACCGATACTGCAACTGGAAAGTGCACGTTGACCAATAGCAAGCTTTAGTAGAACATTGACGGCTTATTACGGGTACGTAGCCACAACCCCTAAGTACGCCCTGATTCTTTGGGTGAATTCTACCGACGTAACCAGACCCTTTAGAGCTCAAAAGAATTGCGTTCGTGCGATTCTAGGAATACCTCTCTGGGAATCTTTCAGGCCTGTTTTCCGCAATCTTAAGTTATTAACCGCCTAGTATGTACATTCTTAAAGGTGCTCTTTCTTTCTCTATCTTTATCTAGAACGCTCAGAACAGATCGTTACCAATAAACTTGTCATGCAATAGGCTATTTGACTATATTAAAAATAAATTTCAAATTGTTTTCATCCTGTTAAGTGACAACGTAACAAAGCGTAAACAGGTATTTTTTATTAAAAATATACATTTTTTATGTAAAAAATGGGATTAAAATTGTTTATATAAAAAAATTGTGTATATTAAAATTAAAATTTTAATCACGTGACCGAAAACGCTGTGTTTGGTTGGATCGCAAGTGACGTCACACATCTACAGATTACAGTGTCAATAAGTTCTTCTTGTTAGGTGTGGTGTGGCGGGGTGACGTCATAGCTTAGAACACGGTAGCCATGACAGAGATTATCGTTTTGGCGCGGAATTATTTTATTCACACCTTAAAATTCGTTTTCATAACATATACGACTGGCCTTGAAGAAATATTAATTAAACTTTGCATTATTTTTATCAGACAGTACGTTAGAATTATTTCCCAGTAGTAGTCAAGTAGCCTATTCGTGGACGAATTTTCAACAAGATACCTAAAGATAATAAATAATTACCTAGCAAAGCTTTTGCATTTATTTTAAGTTAAAAAAGCGAAGTATGTCCATACGATATGATGTGATATCGGTGCCGGTGTCGGGGGTCGGTGTCGGGTCGGGTCGGGTCCAATGAAGAAAAGCTCAAGCAAGGAGTCTGTTATCTCAGTACCTTTGTAATTAACCTCAAACTTATTAATTACAAGCACAATGTTGGTCCGTTAGTGAACGTTAGTGCGGTCCCAAGTTTGATTATCACCAGACCTTGTTTTGGGTATCTTAAGTGACACGCTTTGCGGTAGGGTGTGTTTATGTACCCACCTTGAATGAAATTGTTATGGGAACCGCAGTTTGAAGCTTTCTAAATGAGTTGATATAATTAAAATTTAAAACGAGAACAAAATGTTACCTACTTTTGACTAGATAAAGAAAAGAAGATGTAACCACAGCTTATCTATACATAGGTACGATTGTAATCCAGATATCAGGTAAACTTGAACACAATACCGAGACAATCTGTGCGTTCACTAAATAATTTATAACATTTTCACTCGGTAGGAATTTCGATCAGCAACCAGTACTTCCTATAAGTTATGTGCGGTCGAGATAGGGTTAAAGGATAATAAAGGTAGTAACCCTGAATACCTGAGAAAGGGTGCTTTTGCACAATGTGATGTGCTACGTATGTATCTAAACGGAATTGTATTAACTCATAGACTCTTTTTAAGTCCTGACCCAACTTAACCAAGAAATCTTAGTCGGTTCCATCGAAAATCTTCACCTACAGGGGGTAACATTAAAGTTTATCCAAACCTGTTCAAAGACTAAAGTTACATTTAGTTCGTTTGACGAGAGGTGTTGCCTTTGCACAATTCTGAGGTTTTTTGTTAGGTACAGTGCTTACCGCATTTCTGGGTATCTCTAAGAAATGAAATAGGTAGAACCTGTAGGCTACCGGCGCTATAGTCCGTAAGAGGTTTCAAAGATTTTCCGACTAAGATTTCGTGGCTTAGTTGGTTAAAGCACACGCGTACTGAAGGTGGGGCGCGGGTTCGAGTCCCGCCAAAATTGAAAAATTTTGGGAACTTATTTCATTTCTTAGACCCAGAGCTCGGGTAAGCTTTATAATAAAAAACCTTACAGTGATAACCTTCCCTTCAGTATTTCAAAAATAATAATATCACAGGCCATTTCTCTAATCCAAAGTAATTATGCCGAGGTCACACTGGACACTAAAACTTTCATTGACATGAACTTAAGCCATTTGGCAAACGACAGTAATCCCGCCAAAAATTGCACCAATTATGGCTACAAATCTAAAATGGCGGCGCTGGATGTGGCTTAGATAGATGAAAATAATATTTTAAAATAATCCTCTGAGTAAATTAAATAAGTTTATTTAAGCTTTTGAGTTAGCCTGGGTGGAATTTCAATGAACTATTAACGTAGAGAGAGACAGAAGTATCGACAGAAAAAGAAATATCTTAGAAATTATTTAGGTAGATACTTAACTTATGGTCAAATCTCATGACAAATGGCTATTGAACGATGTATTCATACTTTGATTTTGAACACAGTTAGTGGCTTAGAGGAAAAACACGCTGGTGTCTAAGAAATTAATAAATCCCAAAAATTTACGATCTCGACGGGATTCGAACCCGCACCTTCCCCTTCAGCGCAGGGTTGCTCTTTTTCCAACTAAGCTACGTGATCTTATCTCGTCGACCCGAAAATCTTTGGGAGTTCTTTCGGCACTTACGCCGTCAGCTGGTGTCATTCAACTATTTTATTGATTATGTAGCCACAAACGAATCTATGTTTGAGTTGACAAGCGTATAACTTCAGTACTTTCAAGCACAAAAGCAATTTCATGTTTTTAAGCACCATGAAATAGTAGGCGCATTATTGCTAGGTATGTCATACGGCTGTATAGGCAAACTAAAAAGTATCAACTGTCATCAGCAACATCCGCGCATTTGTTAAGGTCTCACATTCAACTGACGCCATATTGCTTTATGGTATTTAAACTTTTATAAAACCTTTTTTATTGGTTCATTAGCACTGTAGAACCTCATTGAGATAATTTTTGAAAAATTGGGTATAATACCCTAATGTAGCTACACGTTAACAGGTAATCGTGATCGTATTAATGGATAGTATACAATTAACATTTTAATTTCTAAACTTAACTAACATATTCTATCGTGAATATCCGTGGCTTCAGACAGCAGCCTGTGCCGTGGCTGCCTCCAGGAAGAAGAGACTGTGGAACATGTTGTGGTTCACTGCACGGCCACAGAGGAAGCCAGGCGGAAAACAGGACTGAAAAGCCTAATAGGGGCAGCAAACCTGTCCACATCCACAGAAAAGCTGAAACGAAGCTGTCAATCACCAAAAGTCCTGCTCCGGTACTTCAAGGAGCTGGGCTGGTTAGGGCCTGGTTAGGCAGGGGGACAATGCACAATACACTCCCATGCGAGATGTCAGTGCAGATCCCAGTTCCCCCACTTTGAATTAGAATTAGAAATCTGTGGCTTGTCGCACGAATTATAACAATCTGCGTCGATTCCAAATTGGTCGCAGATTGTTATTACTGTGAAACTTAGTTCCAAATCTAGTTTCGCCTCCCTAAACTTCCAAGTCCTAAATTTGGAACCTTGTATAATTCAGTTACAGCTTGGTATCTAGTTTAACGGACCTCGATTGGATAACTATCAAAACTTGTAACTAAGTAGACGCGATGCACGCCTTAGGTGTTAAGGCGGTACCCTGACTCACACTAGTGCCGCGCCACCATTTTATTTTTTTGTAAAAGTTGTTTATTAACAAAGAAAATTACAATCAAATAGTATTGATATGGATCAGTTGAGCTACTTGTAGATTGTTTGCAACAGTCTGCAGTTAGCTGAATTTAATTCCAATATTTGATTGTAATTTTCTTTGTTAAAAAGAAATTGTCGTTATTAAATTAAAACTAGTATTTACAATTGAAACAATTGAGCTATCTGCAGACGGTTGCAAACAATCTACAAGTAGCTCAACTGATCCATATCAATACCAGTCGGAAGCGTGCCCAAGACGCTAGCTGCACTGCCCCGCTGTATGGCAATGCTGATACTCACCACTCTCGGGTCACGCGTCGCTTCGACCAAACGCTCAGATAATTTTTTGAAAACCTCTCTCAACTCCAAGGGGAGCAAATGCGTAGGCTCTTTTAAGACCTGCATATTTGTAATTTTCTTTGTTAATAAAGACCTAATACATAATGTAAAATATTAGGTACTTGTCGATTTAAATTATTTCATATTCAAATACTTCAAATACATAATTAAAATTATTCTGTGCCTGAAATAACAATTTAGTGCTCATTAATTTAGATATTGAGTCTGGTAAATTACCAACATTGTTTCTACGCACAATCAGATATTTTGTTGTACGAAATTAATTTCAAAAGGGCACCCTAAAATAATTAGTAGCAAGATAACTAATTTAACTTGTTTGTAATTTAAGTTTACTCAGAAACGTATACAAGATAAATAATAGTGTTCTACAATCAGCTCAAGAAATCAGTAATTTTCTTTTTACAATTAAAATCTAAGAATAATCATCAAATTGTAAGAAATCCTTACTATTCAACCAAAATTAGTACCTACCTAAAGTATCAAAGGGACAAGTTCTGCTAAAGAAGCAAAAATAACTAAGATAATGAAATGAAATGTTTACCAAAAACGTGCTAATTATAAAACAGAGCCACCGGCTCTAAAATATATTCAAGTCAATAGTGAATAAGTATCTTCTAGACCTTCGTGATACATCGTCGGCGACATCTTCACTTTCCATCAGGTGAGATTGTGGTCAAGTGATACATCGTCGGCGACATCTTCACTTTCCATCAGGTGAGATTGTGGTCAAGTGATACATCGTCGGCGACATCTTCACTTTCCATCAGGTGAGATTGTGGTCAAGTGATACATCGTCGGCCACATCTTCACTTTCCATCAGGTGAGATTGTGGTCAAACGAAAGCCTATCGACTATAAAAAAATAATATAAATACCTATATAAAACTCGCCCGTACTTATTTTTCGGGTTAATATATTATGCTTATGACACTCACAAATAACGTGGCTTTCTATTGGTAAAAGAATTTTCAAAATCAGTTCAGTAGATCCAGAGATTACCTCCTACAACCTCACAAACTACCTCTTTATAATATTCCTACCTGCTGCCCGCGGCTTCGCCCGCGTTTTTCATTTATCCCCTTTTCTCGGGTTAATTTATAGCCTATGACACTCACAAATAGCGTGGCTTTCTATTGGTAAAAGAATTTTCAAAATCAGTTCAGTAGATCCAGAGATTACCTACTACAACCTCACAAACTTTACCTCTGTAATACAGGGTGGGCCAGATTAAAGTTCACTTTCCCTTGGCAAATTGAACGTTGCCCGCGGCAGGTAGCGGGGTGCGCGGGGTGTGGTCGGGTCACGCGTCTTTAGCATTTTTAGTCGCCATGAGTTCGTTCACGGGGGAGCAACGCGCGTTCGCTGTTCAAGCATTTTACGGTAATGGTCATTCTTACATTGTTGTGCGGCGTAAGTTTAGAGTTAAATTTAATTTACCGAGTATCCGCCAGTGTCCTAGCACTCAGTTACTTAAACAATGGCTGAAGAGGTTCCAAGAAACTGGTTCGACGCTTCCAAGGAGACGTCAAGGACGTTCGCGCACTATACGCACAGAGCAAGCGATTCAGGAGGTTAATCAATCTGTTGAGCAAAATGCGGAACTCTCTACGCGGCGACGTTCGGCAGCTTTGGGGATTTCAAGGAGCAGTTTAAGGAGAATTTTACGTGATTTAAAGCTTCATCCTTACAAAATCCAGTTAGTGCAGAAACTTAGCCATGATGACCATACCAAAAGAGCGTCATTTTCCTCCATTATGTTAGAGCGATTTTCAAACTTCGGGAACATCCTTTTCTCGGACGAAGCTCATTTTCACCTGAGCGGATTCGTCAATAAACAGAATTGCCGTTATTGGAGCACTGAACAGCCTTCGCGCAAGCATCAAAAGCCTCTTCACTGCCAGAAAGTGACGGTTTGGGCAGCCATTTCAGCCAAAGGACTCATTGGTCCTTATTTCTTTGAAAATTCTAGAGGCCAAACATTAACAATAAATACGGACCGATATGTGAAAATGCTTGAAGAATTTTTAAGACCAACTCTTGCTGGGCTGCAAGAGTACAACTCTCTGACTTGGTTCCAGCAGGATGGCGCCACCTGCCACACGTCTAATGCCAGCATGGGGGTCATAAAGGAGATGTTCCCCAATAAAGTCATCTCTAAGAGAGGTGACATCGAGTGGCCACCACGAAGCCCAGATTTGTCTCCGCCGGATTTTTTTTTGTGGGGATACCTCAAAAATAAGGTGTACTCCAATAAACCGCAGACAATTACCGCCTTAAAAGAAAACATTCAAACGGAAATGGCGGCTATATCGACAGCGACGTGCCGGCGCGTTTTCGAAAATTTTAAGCACCGCTTAGAAGAGTGTTTGCGGCGAGACGGAGAACATCTAGACGATGTTATTTTCAAGAAATAAATTACAGTAATGTTACATTAAGTTACTTTTTAAATAAAATCTTTAAGTACTATCAGTCTATTTTTATAAAGGTTTCAAAAGTGAATTTTACTCTGGCCCACCCTGTATTAGTATAGATAAGTTATTATAAAGGGTTAACCTCGTTTCACGAAGATTATTATACAGCATAAGACCGCAATCAGAGCCGACAAGAAACTTATCAAGAGAGACTGTGGTGTCCAGCTGTGGACTAAATATAGGCTGATGTTTGATAAAGTGAAGTGAAAAGATAATAGGGAAACAATCTTGAGCTTCTTATATAAATATTGACCTGTATCTAAATCACATTATATTTAGACTTAGATAGGCAAATAATATTGTATTACATATTATGTAAGTATACAAACTTACTAGTGGTTTATTTTTCGCTTCTTCCACTAGTGGACCAAAAATTGAAGCGAACAAAATCAATAATATTTTGTTTCTTGTTTGATAATTACTATTTGTAAAGCTGTTTATGTATAAAATTTGACTTGTCTAAGTGCTTTTTTAAGCATAAAGAAATAAAATTATTGACTTTTGACTTTTGAAAACTTGCTTTGCCCTGCAAACTGCAATAGAACAATCTTGAAATAAAAAAAATCAACAGCCCCATAATATTTTTAACAAGATACATACCAGATTACTATAACTTACTTAGGCATGGACTTTCAAAAGTTAAGTGTGTAAACTTGCAACGAAATTGGATAACTAGAACATCCAACCTATACTTTGCAGCGGAGAGCATCTGCGTCAAGTCCCTAAATAATTGAGCTCACGAAATCGCTCAGCGAAATGTAAATTACTACTATATCAGAGAAATATACCCTAGGTTTACTTACTAACTCATTACGGCTCAGTGACCTCAAGTCTATCTAGGCCAAATTCTACTAAATAATTGCTTTACTATGACTTTAGTATATAGGTACCTACCTACTTAGTCGCAGAAGAGAGGTGTTTGTCGGCACGTTACGCTTCAGAAGAGTCACCAGTAGTTGTTCAAAAGCTGGCGTGATCCCAATATGGGTACCTATCCACTTCAGAGCAACCTGCTAGCCAAATGGTTTTCTACTACTAGCATCTGCTCGCGGCTTTGCACGTGTTATTTATGGTTATTTCTATCCCATGGAAACTGATTTATGGGATAAAAAGTAGCTTAATGTTACTCTCCATCCTTTCCTTTGTTGTTTTTTATTCTATCAAATTTGATCTCGCTGTCCAAAAAGCTAATTAACATACTAAATTAATTTATATATTAATTTTCTGAAATAAATGAATACAAAAAATACAGTAACAAACTTTCAAAACGGCATTTGTCTACTCTCCAAACACCACACGATCTTGATTTTGGCGCTTCACCGGTTTCGTTTCTGCATGAATAAATTGTAACATTGAGGAGCCATATGGTCTAACTATAGCCAAATCTGTGGCCATAGTGCTTTACGGTCGAGTTAAATTCGTAAGATTTGGACGAAGAAACCTTTTTTACGGTCAAGTGGAGAAAATGAGAAAAGGCAAGAGAGAGACCTTGAAACTTTGAGATTTCGTTGAAGCAGCTTGGAATGAATTATGCATGAAAGTTATAGAGTTAAGAGGCCTTTTTTCATAAGTTTTACTGCTTCATACAGCCACTGTTAATATCTTATCTAATCTTTTAACCATGGAGTCTTTTGAAAGAGACTTTATAAGCGGAGGGGCGAAGAAATCTTTGATCGATGCGTAGAAGGAACAAAGGGATATCCACAATGATTAAATACCTACTAAATATAAAACCACGCGTCCCAGCCGCACTGGTCAAATCTTTGATCGATGCGTAGAAGGAACAAAGTGATATCCACAATTACTAAATACCTACTAATTTATAAAGCCACGCGTCCCAGCCGCACTGTTCAAATCTTTGATCGGTGCGTAGAAGGAACAAAGTGATATCCACAATGACTAACTACCTACTAATTTATAAAGCCACGTGTCCCAGTCGCACTTTTCAAATCTTTGATCGATGCGTAGAAGGGACAAAGTGATATCCACAATGACTAAATACCTACTAATTTATGAAGCCACGCGTCCCAGCCGCACTGGTCAAATCTTTGATCGATGCGTAGAAGGAACAAAGGGATCCACAATGACTAACTACCTAATAATTTATAAAGCCACGTGTCCCAACCGCACTGTTCAAATGTATCGTACTTTGTGTAAAAGCGAGTCATGGTCAATTGAAATTCCTCTCGCAGAATTTCCGCCTAGAGCTCGAATAAAAGTTCAAAAATTGATGCCGCAATTGGAAAATTCAGAGTGTAATTTTCATCCGGGCCATTTTGGCTCAGGGAATTCAATAGGAAAGTTTAAAAAACTAATTCCGAAGGCAACAACAGTGAAATAGATTTCTATTCAGCCTCCGCAAGGCTGGATTAGCCACTCGAAAAGTCAGCTCATATCTTCGTTTGGGAGGTGCTGGCTTCGGGCCAGTGGCCATGGCTCATAATTGCTGCAGCTTGTACACACATTTAATTTCAAACCTACACTCCTTTCATACATTCTTTATTTTTTTTATAGGTCAAGACTCGAGCCGACGTCGAGCTGACTAGTTATGTAAGGCAGACTATTTATTTAACGAAGATTATCACAGACAGAAAAATGACACAGCAATCTTTCTGTGTCATTTTTCACATTAAATTTTGCGCTAGCCATTTCTCCAGCACTGTGTAACACCCAGTTCGTTCCATTGGGAGATATGACAGTATGTGCAATCCTGGGTTAGTTAGTACAGTCCATTTTAAATTATTCTTTATTGGTGAAGTGGAAAGATAACTTTGGGACTTTATGCCCGCTGAACAAAGAGGGTGGGACGATTAATGCTTTTATTATAGAGAATTGTTCTTGTTACTGTTAGGACTTTTTTACACACAGAGGCGCAGATTATGGACCCATCTATGATAATTCTAAGGGAAGGGCTAAAATGGCTTCGCTACGAAAGATTGTGCTAATCTCGTACTAAGTTTTTAATCATTATCTTTATATTAATTTTCAGTTGTGTAGTGTCATTTATTGTGGTTCGGCACGTAAAATTGTCTTAAACCTTGGAAATACAAAAATCCCATTTTAATTACGCGTTTGATATACCCCCAAGGTAACTTCTTTTTTCACATTCTTCGTCATTAGAGGAATTTAATAATATCTACATCAAAGGCAAATTAGATTATGATAAAACTTTATGAAAATTTAACAATGACTCGTGTTATATGAAAAAAATTACCGAAATAATTATTCCTCGTTATAAACTTCCGAGGCGAATCTAAAAGAAGCGACTGAAATAATGATTTTACAACTTTTTCGTAGGGCCTGATCATTTTACTGCGTTATTTATGATCTCAATCAATTTCCCCGCTTTTCGCTTTTGCCCTAAGGAGTAAAAACGTTTATTCTGAAAATAAGATTTCGAGGGAAAAGTCTTACACCATTAGTCATGACCAAATTTACCTGAGATCTTATCAGGACTTGTTTAAAAACATTGAGTCATCTTCTTAAAAAAAAATTAAATCTACTTCAATGTCCTTTTGGTCCTATCCACGATGGATTGTTTATTAGTAATCGTTTTTTGCCACTTACGTAGATGACTTGAAAATCGAAAAGCCCATGTTATGTTGTAACAACCTGAAGAGAGAGACCTGGTAGAGATGTCAGTTAGATGTTATTTTTTCATTGTATAGGTAACTAAAGACATCAGGACTTTTCCAAAAACGAAATCTAAAATCAACTTCAATGGCCCTAAGACATCGGGCATAGCCCTCCTCTGTTGGTAGTCGGGTAAAAAAAGATACCTAGTCTTATGACGTAGGCAAAATTTCAATTTGCACGAAACGTACCTCGTTGTTAGGCAAGGATAATATTCCACTATGGAGGGAGTAGAGGATAGCCCCTGATACATCCACAGTGACATGTATCTAATCAAAGTACGATTTGTCATTTATATTAGGTACATACTTTCGAAGGTTGCCTGGAAGAGATCGCTTCTTAGCGATAAGGCCGCCCATTGTACTTATCTTATGTGATGTCTCTTTGTAATGTTATTTTATGTGTACAATAAAACATTTTTGTATTGTATTTCGTTCTTGTTTTAAATTGCTAGATGATCTTCAACTGAGAAAAGAACTTACCCACTAATCTAATAAAACTACAACCTTTGATAAAAGTAAAACCTTTTTTACTTAAATCGAAGACTACAACACTAAGGTTTTTTGTTATAGTGCTTACCCGCACTTTGGGTATCTCTAAGAACTACAACTAACTACAACACTATTGCTGACCGAGTCGATCACTTCTCGCTTTGTTATTCGATTTCATTTTCGGCACTAAAACCAATATTTTTGCTACTAGCCCATCAGGTTGCACACCAAAGCAGTTCCATCACATTACTTAAAAACGCCTTTTCGTCAATTAGCGGTCCAGCGGTGGTTTAATTAAGCTGTACACATAAATTACGCCTAAAATAAGCTGAGCGGGAAATGTTGTTCCTAATGAGGAGACTAGGGTCTGTGGTGCTAAATTATGTGGACTTGGAATATTATAGACAACCTCTGTGGCGCGGTGTGCGAAGGTCCGCCTGCGACGCAGGAGGTTGCGGGTTCGATTCCCGCCTCGGGACCAATGTTTGTACGATCTGCAGATATTTGTTCCGAGTGTTCTGGTCGTTTTCTATGTATAATAAAAATATCTATCTGTGTATTGTATAGTATTATGTATATCAGTTATCTAGTACCCATAACACAAGCTCTGCTTAGCTTGGGGCTAGATAATGCTGTGTGAATTGTCCAGCATTATTTATTTTATTATTTATTATATAGTAGAACCCAAATTGTGATCAAGAAGGTCACAACATTGTTCGTTGATAACGGCTTGTGCGCATTTTTATTCGCGAAATATTTGCTATCTATCGTGAGGTCATATTAAGAGGACTTATGAGGGAAGGAGCCATTACGCGAGATAAAAGCTTAATAAAGTGCTTATCAGGAGGAAGTCTGCGTCCAGCAGTGGACCAATGAGGTGAGAAGGTTAATGCCTCTGAAGAAATTTTCCTTGTGAACCATCTACTCAGAATTCTTCAAGTCTCACACTTAATTTTTCCGTTCCTCCTTGTGGTTTGTGTGGTCAAAAACATAACTAAAGATTTAAAAAATTAGGTTTTATTTCATTAACTGTGTCATTGTTGCAGACACGTAATTTTATGCTAGTTTTCATGAAAATTTTGTCATTTTTATAAACACCTAAGAGCGAGTACACATTAGGCGTTCTGAAGCGAGCGTTATAAGAGCGCTTAAATAGAAGCGCGCGTTTGACTTTGTAATGTTAAAGGTACGACTACACAGTGCGGAACTGCACTGCACGTACCTACGTAACCAACTTAGTATACATTATATTGTTACCATTTCGTTAGTATCTACACCATTATGATTAAAAAAACTAACTTAGCCAGATCGGGAACTCTCGCTTCTTTACACAAGTTTCGACTTAGCAAGAGCGAGGAACTCATTAGCGAAGCCTTAAAATAGGTCTTTATAACGCACCATGTCCATATTTTGTTAAGACTAAAATCTGTACTTATATTTAGAAATATTGATGTGTTACAAGAACAATACATTTTTATTTTTATATTATCGTACTTCAAAACGCCTAATGTGTACAAGTGTCAACCCGAATAAGCGGCAAACACGCAATTTATTTTGCCTTTCATAAACAAGCGTTGGAGATTTGCGCCCGTCCATCGATTTCCACGAAAACAGGTGACCGGCGCGCAGTGTAGTCCATCACGATATCGTAGTCGACACCTACCACTTCAACGTTCATCCGGTTTTCAGATATCATCTGAAAATGAGAAAAACATTACATTTAAATATAAATACATTCACAATAATAACTTTAATCGGCCCGTGAAGTACCGAGGCTCTCCGCGTTTTAAAAAAATATCCGAGCGTCTGGGCGAAGTGATGCGTGACCCGAGAGCTGGTGAGTATCTGGCACAGCGCTTCAGCATTGCCATACAGCGGGACAATGCAGCCAGCGTGTCTGTGGGACGCTTCTGACTGGTATTGATATGGATCAGTTGAGATTATTTGCAACAGTCTGCAGTTTGTTATACAGTGCAATTGTTATACTTGTTTTTTTACCTCTCTGTCAAATTTCATTAGGATCCGTTTAGCCGTTTTTTAAAATTTCTTTCAAACAAACCTTGTCCTGACAAGAACGACCGTAAAAAAAAACATCCAGTTTGGTGCAGTCGTTCGGAAGTTATAGGCATACATACATTTTTAGCGATTCATTTTTTTTATAAAGATAACGAGAGATTTATTTGTAGAGTTACCTATTTCTACACTGCACTCAGGGGAGCGATCGCCCACTGCGGATTTAATTTGGTCGGTCCCTCTCATGGGCGATCTTCCGAGCGGTCGAGTGTCCTCTACTCTGTCTTCCAAGACATGGGGTTTACATTGCCGGGCCTATACAAACACGTTACCTGATTGCCTGCGTCATAATTTAATCAAAGCATTTCTTTCACCAATATTTTTTTAGTATTTCCAGTAGATTTTAGTGTCCCGAATAGAGAGACAGCGTTGTAGAGAATTATTTTGAAAGTTCAATTAATATGCTACTCGACTACTACTGGGAAATAATTCTAACGTATTGTCGTTATTAATAAAGCAGTATAATTAATATTTCTTCGAGGCCAGTCGTATTGGTTTTATAAACTAATTTTAAAGTTTGAATAAAATAATGGCGCGCCAAAACGATAACCTTTGTCATGGCTCCGGTGATATGACTGGAGGACGTCACACCTCACACCACACCTAACAAGAAAAACGACACACACTGTAATCTGTGATAGGTCTGACGTCACCATCGATGTAACCAAACGCAGAGCGTGATCATGTAACAAAAAATGTGTAATTTTAATTCCGTTTTTTTACCTAAAACGTTGTCACTGACTAGGATCTAAAAAAAAAATAAACTTATTTTCAATGTACTCAAATAGCCTATTCTCTGTGACGCTGTTTTTCTAGCACTAAGCAGAGCGAAGCATACCAGTTATTTGTATGAAAAATATGTTTCTGGTTGGTAAGGAAACTAATTTAATGAAACAAAAATATTCTGTTCGGGTTGAATGTTCAGTAGAAGGCCGTTCGGAGTCTTCGATTTGCAGGTAAAATAGGTTCTACAAAAAAGGAATTTTCAAATAATCTATCAATTTTAAAGTAAATGTTGTACTGATGCCAGCGTCTTGGAGACACTTCCGACTGATATTGATATGAATCAGTTGAGCTACCTGTAGATTGTTTGCAACAGTCTGCAAGTAGCTCAATTGATTAATTTGTAAATACAAGTTCCAATTTCAAATACAAATACAAATTATTTATTACCAACAAAATTTACATATGCATACATTAAATCAGAAAAAGTACTTAAGAGCTAAATATAATAGGTAGTAGGTATGTCTAATAGTTTGGCCACGGCCCCACACTAGACTCATGGCCCGTGTCGTGGGTACCCGTGCAAAAAAAAATTGTTTGTATTGTTTGATTGTAATTTTCATTGTTAATAAAGTTAGTAAATTTTGGTATAGAACTCACAGTATATTCCCCTCCGCCGTTGCCTATGAAATCCTGTGACACAACTTTGTACATCTTGTCTAGTTCAAGCGGCACGTATCTTGGTACGTCACAGTCTATACACCGTATTGTGACGTTTACAACACGCTCTCCTAAAGGCCGGGCGCCGTCAAACACGGTACGAATTCCTGGAAAGTACGGAGTTAGGGAGAATTTGATAGAAAGCGGGGTGCCAGCAGCTTTTGTATGAAAAGAAAATGAAACAAAAAAGCAAATTTTTAAGTTTTTGTATGTATTGATATTGTCTCTTCCTGGATCAACTTGAAAACATTGTTTTTTAATTTAATTTTTTTTTTAATGCGTTTTTTCTTTACTTTTTGTAACCCTTTCTCTTTTTCTCAATTATTCTTTATATAACCCAAATAGCAAGAAAAGGATGTTATTATTAACTTCTTTTTGCCATTTGGTTGTAAAAAACATTTTTTTTTTGCCATTTGGTTTAAAACCGAATTAGAAGAAATTGAGAAAAAGTCTTGCTAAAAAAACGTGTCTTGCGTTATTGGTGGTAAGAAAAACCTGTATTTTAAGTTTATGTAGAATATGTGTTGATTTTGTTAAATAAATAAATAAAGATAAAGTATGGCCCTGTTTTCTAAGTTAATCTAGGAAGAGACAATCTCAGTAATTGTGCTCGAGGGTTATACGATGTGTCGGGACAATTCGATAGCTGATATTAAATGGACGCGAAAATAAAATGATTCCCAGAAATGAAGACCAGCTTTAGTTATTTATTTTATGATATTATCATGATGTGTTCCACAGATGCATTAAAAAATTGCCGAGAAAGAGCATTTCCGTAGGCTTTCAAACGAGGTCGTAATCATTCGGTCTGACTCTAAAGTTTGCGTGATTTTGATATTTTGTAATTTGGGTTCATCTGACTTTTGCATTTCAATATGCGGTTTTCTGTACTTTCTGGATACCGTTCACCGGTATTGCGGTATCCGTGTACAGTCGTGGAAGAGGTTGGCACAGGATAAAGCTCTGCGCTACCGCACCGCACATAAATCTGTATTCAAATTTGAGCTTAAACTCGTTATCTATAGATACTGTACAGTTCATACTATAAGTACCTAGCAAATGCCACGCATACACACACATTTACACGCACCAACACCGATACACTCGTCGCAAAGCCACTGAAATGAATTTCTCACTTTACTGTATATTATATTTTATTGTCTATTTTGTACCTACTGCTAGTGTGTTATCATAATTTTTTATTAACTTTTAATAGTTTCATTATCTTTTCTATCAAATATTTTCTCTTTCTCTGTGTAATCCTTATTTGGCTTTATTTTAACACAACTTTTATACTGTTTTATATAAAATGTATCGCTGTTGGATTACTAATTAATAAACTAAAATAAAAAATTATGCAACTTGGCATTCTCTGACTGTGTGACCGTTCGAGGCAGCTGAACGCGCACCTTTCGGCGCTGCATAACCTGCCAGTCATCGAAAGAAATGACATTTTAGTAAAATGCGGCGCGTTCGGCGCCGATAGGTGCGCATTGCTGCATACTATTTCATATAAAGATTTAGAAAATTCGATGTCCGCAGGAAATGTCGCTCTTGCTGCGCGGCCAGGTTCAGCTTTACGGTCACCCGCGACAGACCACATAAACATCGCAGCTAACAACAACGTCTTTCCCATCAAACATTGTATGTACGATCTGCAGACATTTGTTCAGGGTGTTCTGGTTGTTTTCTATGTATAAAAAAAATAACTATCTATGTATTGTATTATATTATGTATATCAGTTATCTAGTACCCATAACACAAGCTCTGCTTAGCTTGGGGCTAGATAATGCTGTGTGAATGGTCCAGCATTTTTTTTTAAATTATAAATAGTGAAAAAAATCATGTGCAGTGTAAAACAAACTCTTTCTTTGATGTCCCCAACAGATACTTTTCAAACAGTAGCAAACTGGTTTTGTGAAAATGGTTTTATGTAAATTAAAATGGTGAAGAATGGAAGCAACAGCAGTATTTCTGTTGTATGTAGGTATGACATAGCAACAACCAAAAAGAAGTAGTATATCCAATTATGCTTAAAAGAGGACCATAATGTACGGTCCGGTGTTGTGGGCATAATCCCTTAGAAGTTGGCTTAGACCGGCTCACAGCTTCATAACGCCCAAAGATATTTGTTAGACTCTATTGGAAATTATGGATACAATATTATGCTAATACAAGCCGTAGGTGTCGATATTGCCTACTTTGTTTAGGGGCAGAATACCCTCGCGTTTATAATGTAACAAAATTTTAAGAACTT
The DNA here is from genome assembly GCA_947086465.1 of Eupithecia exiguata. Lineage (NCBI taxonomy): Eukaryota > Metazoa > Arthropoda > Insecta > Lepidoptera > Geometridae > Eupithecia > Eupithecia exiguata. The sequence continues at coordinate 7,729,001 of OX352246.1, forward strand.
TTACCGCGCGCGGTCGCCCCCGCGGGCACCTGAGTTGCAGGGTTAGCATATTACATTGTTTTATTGAACAAAATATTTTTAATTTATATCTCTAACCAGTCAAGTGCTGAAGTTACAATTGTTTATGGTATCTTTTCTTAAGCGTAGCTATAGTAGTAAGCGAGATAAAACCATTTAAGTTAAAAATGGGACGCACTCGCGCCGCCGCCCTGATTTTTGTGCGCGAGGCTCGGACGTTTTCGGCAACGGCACGGCAACGGCGGAGGTAGTACCTACCTATAACTATAAACGCAATAAATGAAATATGAAATATTAGCTGTTGCCCGCGTTTTTCAAGTTGCCTATGTCCGTCCCCGGGATACCATTTACCTCTCTGTCAAATTTCATTAAGATCCGTTCAGTCGTGAAAAGGCAACAGACAGACCGACAGTTAGACAGACAGAGTTACTTTCAAATTTATAATATTAGTATAGATTGTATAGATGAAACGTAACTCAGTTTTTTTACGATGGAGGCCAGTTGAGTCATTTTTTCATACCTAAATATTTAAATAGTGAATAGAAAATGCTTTGATCAGTTTTTGATTCGCGCTATGCAAACCAATATTCTGTGCAACAAACGATTTTAATCTGCATACATATTTATTAGCATAAAGTTTTGTGCAATCGAAATATTCTAATAAAAATACAGGAGAACTAAAAAACAAAATCGTTTAAATTGAGCTAAAAATGAAATTAATTTTTCATTCATAACGCCTATCAGATTATCATCATCATCGAATAAAAGAAACAAATTAGAACAAGTATTTACAAATAAAACAATCGAGCTAACTGCAGACTGTTGCAAGCATGATGTATCCGTTTATAGCAAGGCCGAAACTGCTTGCTGTATCAGCTTTCCCTTGGATTCGAGCAATTCTCGTGTTTGTGCACCAGGTTTCATTCACTTGGGACTTATACAACGCACTTATGGACACAGCAACTTCCCAAGTTCGTGAAAAAAATTTGAAAATTGTACCATATTTCAAAGATTTTTTATTTTAGGTAAACTTTTTTTAGTTTGTTATGATTTATCTCGCACGAAAGCTCGTCATTGCACGGCAACGGCGGGGATAGGCACACTCGTCGAGATGTCGTCTCGTCCAAAGACAATAAAACCATTTCTTTAGTCGACTGAACGAGAGCCCAAGTACACCATTCACACACTCGTACGTTGCCTCTCTCGTGGTTGCGCGACGCGATGGCGTAGGTATGATCCCGCCATCAACGGCAAGAGAAGGGTGTATAATGTTATTTCCATTGTCATTGTCCATCATTTCACGTATTGTTTATTTTGCGATTGGTCATTTTGCGTATTCATGATGTTTTTTCATTGGTCATATGCGTATTAGTCAATGTGCATCTAAACGTAATAAAACCGGCCAAGTGCGAGTCGGACTCGCGCACGAAGGGTTCCGTATCATTATCTATAAAAACGGCAAAAAAAACACGTTTGTTGTATGGGACCCTCTTTAATATTTATTTTATTCTGTTTTTTAGTATTTGTTGTTATAGCGGCAACAGAAATACATCATCTGTGAAAATTTCAACTGTCTTACTATCACGGTTCATGAGATACAGCCTGGTGACAGACGGACAGCGGAGTCTCAGTAATAGGGTCCCGTTTTTACCCTTTGGGTACAGAACCCTAAAAATGTACGTAAAATAATGCGCAACTTTGTGTTTTGGTTATCTTTTTGGTTTCTGTTATTGTAATCAGTTTTAGTTTAGCTTTCATTCATAGGTCTTTGTTGATAAAAACATATTGGATTCTAAAACCAAGTATCACCTCTCGTGCGAGTACCTACTAGAGTATTACTTTGCTAGGGTTGCCACTCACAGTGTATCCATCTCCTCCTTCTCCCATGAAATTCTGCGAGACGACTTTGTAATACTTGTCAAGTTGCAGTGGGAGGTATCTAGGGACGTCGCAGTCGATGCAGCGCACCGACGCGTTGACAACCCTGGCGTTAACGGGCAGGGATCCGTCGTATACAGCACGCAGCCCTGGTTTTAAATAATTATCATCAGTAAAAAGACGTTCACTACTTAGGCCTCCCCCAACGACCGGTCGTTGTGGATTGAATTAATATTGAGATTTACTTGTTAACGTTGTATTGACAACTTTTAAAAGATGGTCAGCTACGCTTGGTACTTTAGAACTTTATCATACTAAAGAACGCATAATTTGCATACTCAATGCTATCGTCCAGTGAGGTTTTTGCTGACATGGTACTTAGTTGTACAAAAATGATATCCCGAAAAATGCCATCTCGTTTATTTTCAGTCTTGGCCAGACTAGTCAAAGCTTTGTTTTATTTTCGCTGAAGTTAATTATAATAATAGTTATCTTAACAATTCCTTTCCCAAAAAAGTTTTTTAGGGTTTTCACAAAAACAAAAAGCTCACAAGGATAGGGTGAAAATATGAGATGAGATGAACCCAATCCAAACTTGTTCTAAGTATGTCAATTAGCTAGTAGGTACCCATAACACAAGCTCTGCTTAGCTTGGGGCTAGATGATGCTGTGTATTGTGTAGCATAGTTTATTACTACTTTGCACGCGTTTTTTGTATAGAAACGTCTAAATGTTATTTCTTTACTATGGGAACTGATTTATGGGAAAAAAGTTAATGTTTTATTCTAGACCGAGAACTACATCTATGCAAAATTTCAGCCCGATTCGTTCAGTTGTTTTGGCGTGAAGAAGTAATAAACAATCCAAACATCCGTCCATCTGAACATCCCAACTCTTGCATTTATAATTATTTAGTGTGATTATTTATTATTTCAAACGTACCTGAAACTTGGATCATCCTAGCCCCTGGCCAGGGGTCGTTGGCGACAGAAAACTCTAATAGTTCTAGGACATGATCTCCTCTCAGATCGAAAACCTCCACGTTGTTTTCAAATGGAACTGCTAGGATCGTGGACTCGTAGGTTATATCTGAAAGAGGTAGGTAGGTATAACTTTAACCAAGGAAAATCCTATAAAAGCTATTTGGTCAGCAAAACTGATTATTTGGTCAGGAGGATTACAATCGGTAAGCATAAAATAAATAGTTTTCCTAGATAAGTAAAAGATGACAATAGATTTAATACACAGAAGCTTATTTATTTGACAGTATTTTCCCAATACCATATTGCATGCTGACGTTTAGTTATTTTTGAGGATGAATTAGATAACAGATGCAGCTTAATTCACTTTGTTTGCTGACAAAATAGATTTTCTAACTGACCAAAGCCTTTTTTATTAGCTGACCGTTCAAATGGTAGCCAAAAGCTTGGTTTTGTCGCCCTGTTATTATGTAGATAGCATATATCAGACTTATGCTAAGAAAAATACAGTAGCCGCTGCTAGCATTGAAAATGTTTAATGAGTCTCACAGACTGACGCGGCCTGCGGTGGCGGTCAGTATAATTTGACAACACCTTCTCGTCAAATTGTACTGACCGCCACCGCAGGCCGCGTCAGTCCGTTTTTCTCACTTCCTGGTTCGATGCCAGCCCTGATGCCTCCTTGGTTCATGACGCAGAAGTGAGCATAGTGCCAGTTGTCTCCTTGAGCCCAGTCCAGAACCTGTATAAGATAGATTAAAACTAGTGAATTTTAATTTTAAAACTAAACACAAAAAATTGAAGCGAACAAAATCAATAACATTTGTTTCTTATTTGATAATAATTTCTATTTATTAAGCTGTTTCTGTATAAAACTTAACTTGTCTAAGGGCATATTTTGTAAGCCTAAAGGAATGAAGTTATTGACTTTTGAGCAAGATACTACAAAAGTTTCTTGTTCAAAAATTCTTTAGTAATTTAAGTATACTCACACTGTCCAAGAACGCATCGCAGATAAAGTTCCCCATAGTGCACTCATTGCAGGCGCAGTTGGAGGCCAGTTCCACCAAGGACGAGCCGATCCTCTGCGATCCCAGCTCGTCGATCATCGGAAGGTATACGTTTATCATTTCGAGGACATCAGTAGCTGAAACATATTGTCTAGGTACAATTACTTTTCTCCAATTTAAAATTCAAGATATATTACGTCACTTGAATACCAATTGGAAGTGATCAAAAGACGCTGGCTGCGTTGCCCCGCTGTATCGCAATTTGATGCGCTGCGGCATACTCACCAGCACTCGGGTCATGCGTTGCTTCGACCAGACGCTGCACAAGCAGTGGTTGTATAACAATAATAAAAATAATAAAAAATAAAAATCATTTATTGCCTAAAAAAACTCTCAACCTAAACAGAATTATACTTAAAATACAAAGAAATTAAAAATAAATAGGCAAAGGGAGTAAATTCAGCTTTGAGCTGCATGCAGGGAGCATGCGGCGCTGATGTTAAATCTACTCCCGTCGGGTAGGTGGTCACCGAGGGATTGGGAAGCGCTAATTGGTATCCCCCTCACAGGACATTAATGTACTGTGAGGGGGATACCAATTAGCGCTGCTTACTGTACATACCATTTATGAATTACAACTTATTATTTTAGTAAGTGCTTTAGTTAAAGTTGCCCGAGTTTTTTCAGGTTTTGAACTACGAGTCCGATCATCAATAAAATATGTGATGCAACGTATGTATGTACCTTGTTCAACTTCAGTGCCTATATAATGTGGGTGGCCCTCCCAGTCTAGAAGGGTTCCAGCATCATCAAAGAACAGTTTTATTTCTCCAAGATACTGCGTGTGAGCTGCTGCTTGGACTATCAACACCTGGAACAAAGAAGCAGCGTTAAGTAATTGACTTTGACTTGATGTTGATTGATGTAGATAATGCTGGGCTTGTGTTCTTCCAAAAGTTAATAGGGACCTGCGTAGCGGTGGGACAGTGGCTTACTGGACAGTAAGCCGCTGTGCCACTGCTACGCACGCTGTGTACGGCCACGCGGCGTATTTTAGCTGCGTGAGTTCGTTTGTTTGACAATGTGGGTCTACGTTTCCACTGCACTACTTTACCTCCGTCCTACTTCTCGCAGTGTAACTACGGACGCGTTAACCGCATGTATAGCATGTATCGCGGGCATACCAATGACAGCGTTGAATTGCGAGCAAGCTACGCGTGCAGCTGCGACGTCATTAATTCGTGCGTAGCGTGTTCGTGGGTTGCAGTGGAATTTATCTATTACATACATTTTCTTGCAAAGCGAAGCTAGACATACGTGCGTAGTCTGTCCGAGCGTCAAAACATATAAATTAAACCAAAGTACCTAGTTGAATAGAAATAATTTAATTAAGATCAAGTGTACGATGTTTTTATAGGATTCTGCAGACGAAGAATAAATGATTTATCTATCTATCAACATCGTCAATGCCATCTACACTGCGGAATAAAGGCCTACTTTACAACTTGCTATGTTTGGTGCTTATTGCATGCAGTGCACCAAACGACTATTACAATATCGCTATACCGACTTGTTTAACTTTATTTGGGCGGAGTTTGTTTACCTTTCTTTCCTCCTGTTCCACCACCACGGGGTATGGTCCTTGGGGTACAAAAGCGCTATTTACTGGAGGTTCTTCATTGTACAGGAGGGTGTGGCTGTGTCCACCCACGATGATGTCGATATATGGACCTCCGTGTAGGGCAATATTTCTGAAAATATGAATAGGTTTGCCGAATCTTTTTGTTAGTCACAGCGTAGTCTCTCCGATAAAGTTTTTGAAATTTTTGATTATAGTCATATTAGAAGAGTTATAATTAATAAAATGAAAAGGATTAATCACGTTCTTTTACCAAAACTAAAAAAATTACCTTCAGATTTTTGCGAGAGAGTAAACCCGTAAATAAAATTACCGTGGCCGAAAAACGAGTCTACAAGTTTCTGCGTCTCATTTTCGCTCACAGTGCCACAAAAGTCATTCATTACGATCATATTTAAATAACTGCGTCCCGAATAACAACCCATCAGACAGACTCCTTCATAACGGGTGCATTCGACGCAAACATTCGACAAAAAAGCTATAAACTAACTTCCACTTGTATCAAGTTGAACTTTAGACCTATTATGAAACTTAAGCATAGTTTAATAGTCATCGATTTATGCTTAAGTAACACTTTTACCATACTCTTTTAGTTACTCAAGTATAGATCGAAGACTGAGCATAGTTTCTTGAAACGATACTTAGATCTTATTATTAATCCTGAAGGGTTAAACTACCTATCAATATCCAGTCCACAGTGCGACAGTACGATGATGATGTTCACTCCGTCTGCGTGTAGTTTCTCAGCTTCCGACTTCACCGCTTCTATTTCATCAGTAAATTTTAGGTCCCCGGTTGAAGCTAGCGTCTGTAATTTTTTTTTTCTACCATCAATAAAAGGTTTCACTAGGGTTAGGTCCGGGGGTCCTGCGTAGGTCGGGAAAGCTGTCAATGTCCTGTCTAGACTACAAAAAGAAGGAGTGTTACCTAGTAGTGGGATCCTAAATGAAGCAAACCTATAATAGTAAGAAGGATCTTCTATAATACCAGCGAGGGCTTGCACAGTACCAAAACGAAAAATCTTTTTGTTTACTACCGCTGACCTCTTAAAATTTTCATCATCATCATCATCAGCCTATATCAGTCCACTGCTGGACATAGGCCTCCCCTAATGAGTGCCATCGCGCCCTGTCTTCAGCTTGCCGCATCCAAAACTTGCAAGCTTGCTTAAAGTTTTACTACTCCTAAAATGCAATGAATCACTCAAAATCATTCGATAATTACATCGAACTGTGTGAAAGATGAAACAAAGAAGAAGAGAGAACTCTCGTTCGTATGAAACTAGGTATTGGTTCTCTGTCTTCATATCAACATTACATAATATCTGTCTTTCCGGTAGGGATGCTGCAAGGCATTAAAGAAGCTGCTGTAGTCGAATGAAACGATAACGATTTATTTTTGTTAACTATCCACAACCTATACCTACTAGAGACTCAGTTTTATGTTAAGACCATACTTACGTCAGTACTCGCTATGATGACCCCAATGATACCAATTCTCCGTCCTTGTCTCTCCACCACAATGCTGGGCTTGTACAGACCCTGGATGGTGGGCTCATCGTCGTCGATGATGTTGGCTGTCACCACCGGGTCTTTCAAATATTCTAGGTATGGAACCACCCCCTCGATGCCGTTATCAAACTCGTGGTTACCTAAGACCTGAATAACACACGTGGATTGATTCGTATAACATTTTGGGAATCGAAAATTTGGAATGAATTCTGACGATTTGTTGAGTCAATTGTGCGAGGTCTTAAAATTTCATGCAACGAAGTTTTGTAGCTTAGAAAGTTTAGCTTTCCTAAGATTTTTTTAAAATCTATTATTATATCTTTATTAACAAAGAAAATTACAGTCAAATAATATAATTAAATTAAAACTAGTATACACACCACCAACCAATCTACAAGTCGTTCAACTGATCCATATCAATACCAGTCGGAACATTTAATCGGTGTTTTGTATCTGTCTCCATATTTTTTATGTGAATTTTTGAAAGTGCATCTTTGTTTGTGCACACACTTATACACTATCATATGTATGTCTTGCTCACGTGACTCCGTTAGAGACTTAGAGAAGAGGCCGAAATTCAGCGAAGAAGACATTATCACTTTGTCTGCAAGTTTACTAACTCTGATCTCATTAAACTTACATGAGCGTCATGAGGCAAGATATTCATGAACTCCTGAGTCACATTCCACCTCAGGATATTGTACCAGATAGTTCCTTGGAAGCTGTCTCCTCCGTTCAGGAGTAGGGAGTCTGGTTCCGCCGCCCGCCGCTCTCTGACCTTCGTCGTCAGGCGCGCGAAGCCTCCTATGCAAGGCGCTGAAGCTGGGTTACAGACTCCACCCCATGGGTTGGTTTCCACGAATCTGAATAATTTACTTGCTGATTGTTGCAGAGATAAAAATAACTACAAAATAGTTATTTGTTATACAAGAGTGCAAAGTTTCTTTTTAACCGCGTGCTCAATTTTGATGACCGAGCAAACTTAGAATCCTGAGCGTTAGCGAGGGAGTCAAAAGAGCACAAGGATAAAAATCTTTGCACTCGAGTGCAACACGTAACTTTTCATCCCACCTCAGCGAGGAAATACCTGAATGCACACAAAGAAAATTAAATAAAAAGTACACCAAGAAGGTTACGACTAGTCTGAGTTTTTAACAAATTAAAAAAGGTTGCATGATAAATTCGGCACCATGGAGGTAGAAGTGAATAGGTTTAATGATGTTTTGAATCACAAACTTAGGGCACACTATGTTCTAAATTCAAATTTACTTTATCCTCTAGAGGATAAAAACGGCTTTTGCGCTCAGATATCGAACAGCAAAAATACTCTTTCCGAGATGGGGGGATGAAAAATTATTTATGCCCTCCGGCCAGGTTGGATGACGACCTGCGCAGATCGTACAAATATTTGTCCCAAGGCGGGAATCGAAACCGCAACCTACTGCGTCTACTGGCGAACTTTCACCCACCACGCCACTGAAGTCGTCATTATACTTCTTCTTGGTCTTATTTTAGTTTTGTGTTTTGTTTTGTTAATGTTGTCATTGTATTCTCTTTGGCCAAAAAAAAACAACTACGGAAGCTGAACTAATTTAGCTTATCGAAGGAGGTTTAACCAGAGCGTTCAACCTTCATCAAAGTAAGATTTCGTTCGGGAATGCAATGAAAAAAGAGATACCCTAGACTTTAGATCAATGCGGGAATGGCTTCAAAAGGGTTTCACTTCAAATCATTCGTAACCTAAGGAAATGTTGACCAAAGAGTTTCTTACTATTCGACCTCTTTCATTTCGAGGTGAAAGTTGTGTGTCTCCTCGTCATACTCATAAACAAGTACAATTTTTTTTTGTTTCGGTTACGTACGTTTCAAGTACGATTTTGTTTCGTATGTAAAAAAAAATAGTGTCACAATTTACGTAGGTCATTTTCAGAGTACAACATTTTTCCGCGCCTAAATTTCTTCTTAAAGTACTGGTAAGTTTTAGCCTGATTATTTATGTTCCTACCCGATCTGCGAAATTTCAAAGTTGTAAGTTGAAAGAGAGTGTTGAAATTATGTTTCCAATATTTGACTGAAACATACATTCACAAAATCGTACAACGACTTGTGCATGTTATAAAAAGCTTTATTATAATATTGACTAACAAATAGAGCATTTTGTACCAAAAAGTCAGAATTTTAAGTGAAACAGATAAGAACAGAAACTTACCTTGCATGAAAATCATTGTAATGCAAGATATTGACCGGAAACCTTTCTTGCCCACCAACAAACACAGAAAAACAAATACACAAGAACAATCGTAACATTGTTATTAACTTTACACACGCGTTTTAACCAGAATGCATAATTAACTGATCATTATCGTACTCCAAAATGTGTTTGAAATGATAAGATAGCGAAATCTACCTACCGCCTTTACTACCTATCAGATAAAATACAATAATCTTTATTCTGATTCCTACGTAATGCATTATATTGCTCTGTAAGTACCTAGATAGTTGAAACACAAATATTAGCTGTAGGTAGTAACCTGTTACATAAATTAACTGATATTATTTTAATAGGAATGTTATCTTTTATTAATTAGAGCATCGATTGTCCAATACTCTTGTGATTTGTATCTATAAGTTGTAGTAATGATGAGAAAAAGATGGTGATGAATTTAATCCCAATTTTAAGATAGGCGATAGGCGAGGACGGCATGAAACAGAAGCCAGTATGTGACGGTGTGATAGCGGAATTACACACTCGTCGGGACGTCTCTTCCATAGACAATAAAACTATTTCACTAGTATTTTCAACCGAACGAGAGCCCGAGCGCACTCATCCACTCGTGCTATGCCTGTCTCGTGATTGCGCGACAAGACGTGTGTGATTCCGCTATCACACACTCGTGCTCGGCCTGTGTCGTGGTTGCGCGACGAGTGTGTGTACAAAGTGTACTAATTAGTTTATGAGTGTGATTCCGCCATGAGACATTTTAATTTTTACCACGAAATTAAAAAGGTCGAATGGAAAGAAACTTTTTGATCAAAGACCAAGGAGATTACGAATGCTTCAAAGTTTAAACCTTTTTCTAGCCACCACCAACTAAATTATGCTATAAATAGCGCGTAGGGCGGAATATTAACCTCTTTTTTTTAGGTTGAGCTACAAATGTGTGACGGAAGCTAGCAATCATAAGACTACACTAAGTTATAGAGTGCTTCGATAGCGCCGAAGTATAATAATAAGTACCTACTTAATAATAAACTGTAAGTAAACACATTAAAATGCATTAAAAAGCCTGCAACTTCATTTTAATTACCGTATAATGCATCCATTAACGAGTTCTGTTACATTAAAACTGCAATTTATGCGATACCCGACGTCGAAACTTTGCGTATTGCACCAACGAATATTAAAGTGAGGAACGTGCTTGTAGTGTCTAGACCGGCTCTACACTCGTGCAGGTTCAAAACTGCTTATCGGAAGAACCAACACCATTATTTTGCTAATTACTGAAGTGGAAATTGGCTGCAGGAGGCGCCTCACTTAAATACAGATCACTGAATTAGGAAAATATGTTTTTGATAAAAATAATATGACTACATAAACTTGGAATAAAATATCGTTGAAAAGCTTTGTAAATTCGTATAGATGTTATATTTTATTATGATTGAGCAAAAGGGAACAAAATGAATCGAACAAAAGGGAAGCACCGTTGTGCAACTATACGCAGTTGAGCAAAAGGGAACAAAACGAATTGCACAAAAGGGACCTCGCGGAAAACCGCCTCGGACCTAAAAAATTATGTAAGTCATAAAGCAAATGATTTCGATTCGCCATCAGTCGGGAAGCAGCTAGAAAAGTAGAAAACAGTAGTTTGCAACTTTCTCATAAAATCTTGCTTTTTATTGGACCACGATACTAATGAAAGTTTTAAAGTAACAGAAAAAGATTCTACTATTTACACTAAAGCATATTTTCAAGCTTTGTAGAAAAAGTTATTTCTTTCATTGTAAAACCTTTAGTGTGTTTGCTTTGTGTGTGGAGAAACCAAAACTTGGGTCGTAAAACCAATAAACAAAACTCCTTCCAAAACAAAAAAATACGGGGGGTACCTCGATCAATTTTATTTCATCCATGCTCACTAGTTTCTCATGTGCTACCGTGATCTCCGAAATACTGCAAGGGAGTGCCCTCGCCAAGTATTCGGAGTAACGCGAAAAAACACCAGGAAAGAGAAAATTGGGGAGTGCCCCGATGAAGCAAGTGATGAATTACCTACCTTCACAAATGAAATCTCTTTATTAACAAAGAAAATTACAATCAAATAATAGAATCAAATTAAAACTACAATAATAATTACAACTAATATTTACACTTAAATCTATTTTCTAAAAATCTAAGCCGTCACCAGAAGGCAAAGTGCCCAGAATGCTGGCAGCATTGCCACGTTGAATGGCAATGCTAATTCGTTGACCGAAATAAAAGCCAGCATTCCGATCACCTGTGGACTCTATTAGGAGTTTTGCTAGATCTTTGTATATTCCATGTGCCCCAGGACCCCAAGGACCTAGGGTTTCCACCCCAAACGGCTCGAATAGGTAACCTCGGTCAAGATTAGCGTATTTCCGCCGTTTGAGGGACTCCGCTGATGTTGCTGCGGAAATTATATTTCACAAATTATATCACAATGGCAGAACTTTATAGCGAATTACCAAGCATAGCATACCACGCCGAGTCTTGTGTGATAATCATATTAAAATTGAATTACATTCTTTCAGTGTCGCCTCCATAAAGGCATATTCAGGATGCGTTTACATAGGGTCAATCTCCAGCAATGGGAATGTCAGTGTACCTACACCTTTTGTTAGCCAAGAGTAAGGTAGCCCCTCTCAAACAAATGCTTACAGCTCGCTTGGACTAAGGGGCCCTTCTCGCATCTAAAGAAGCGAAGCGAAGCAGAAGCGTCAGTCAAATCAGTTAAATTTCACTTAGAGCGAGTCTTAGGAATGGCACATTTGGACTACGAGGAAATGAATACAGTTTTAGTACAGAAAGAAAACAAATGTGTTTGTGACGATGGACAGAACCTGCAGTTCACGAAGTGTTACTAATTTACCAATAACCCTGTATTATGTATTAATTACCTTAAGTATCAACTAAAATTAAAATCTATGTTATTGAATTACATTTTTCTACTAAAACCTAGCTAAAGATTTTTCTAGAAACTCGGTCCACTTCCACTCTCAATACCTTTTGCTACGCCCTATTCGGGTACCATTGTGTCTCTTAAACATTACCTTAATACTAAGACCTGAAAAATGTTCACAATGTTTGCAATGAAATAAATGAAGGTTTCCCCTGTAGGTGGTCCCATGGAGCTAAACGACGCCTGAGTCGTAAGAGGTCCCAGATATTTTCGACGAGGCACGTGTCGATCTCGTTGCTTAGTTGGTTAGAGCGCACTATACTAAAGGTGAGGCGCGGGTTCGAATCCTGCCGAAATCAAAGATTTTTGGGACATTATTAAACTTTCGTAGAAATAAATGATGATGATGTTTTTTTTATATTTATTTATTTTCAGTATTAACTACCTACGAACACACGTTGCTGCTGGAAGTAATGAAGATTCTGTCAGAGGACATGAGGATAAAGGTGGACACGGGACTGAAAACGGCACGAAAGGTCGCCGAGACCAAAGACTTATGTTCCCACCAGGTAATATCAAATCAAATATTTCTTTACATACAGTACTCTGTAAGGGAAAACTAGTATATAGCAATATATATAGTCCTTTGTATAGGAGTGTAGTCCCCCTGCGTAGAGCTTAATTTTGTAGTATTTTAACCTCGACTTGTTCAAAAAAATAAAAAATCGAACTTTACTCAGAGGGACAAAACTCCTATACAAAGCTCTAATATAGCTTATATAGCACTTATCCTGATTAAAATTTGTTTTGCGAACCAAATCTTGGTGCTCCGCCTACAAGTAAACACACTAATTTAATAGAAATAATTTATTAGCAACTCAAAACATGAAACAGTATACGATGGTCAACATAGTAACACCGTTAGTAGTATATAGATAATCTGTGGTAAAACAGACATGTTTGAGTCACAAACGGTCCCATTATCACCTTGAGTTATATTTTGTGTTCCTCAACATCCTTTAGTGGACCACTGCAGCACTGCTGGACGCAGGTCACATGATAATCGCCTTATTGGCATTTATCTCATTGGGAATAAATAAATAGAATTATTTTATTTCGGACAGCACAGATCCATAATGTGGTTAGTAACACAATAAAATACAGTAGGTAAATGGTTAGTAATCAAATCACATCGAGACGTATTAGAATAAGAATAAGCGCAGGCCTAATTCCCAGAGTGACCTCAAAAGAGTACCGGGACTTTTCCCGGGAGCACTCTGCGAATCAGGCTTACCCACAGCGGCTATGGTTTTCAGGATGCTGTTGTGACTGTCACGCATTCTGCGGATCAGGGATGTAGATTTTTCGAATGATGGCACCTTTAATCCATTAATGCTCATAATCCTCACGCTGGGCATGCCGATTGGGATCGCAGTTCGGTGGTTGATCTATTCTATACGGCAATTGTGTTCTAGTACAACACTGTTTGTGTCCGCCTCTACGATTTTTGATGTTCAGAACCAACGCTTCTTCAAACAGCCATTTGGTGACGACATAAAAGATTGCTTTACATTCATACAAATGTTTTAGTTATTTCTTGAAACAAGCTTAATAAATTTACGTTGCTAGAAACTTGTAGATAATGTTTTGCCCGTGAAATTGCTTCAGGCAATCCTTTGAAGTTTACAACTACATACACACAGAGTAACAAGAAGTTAGCATCTTTTGTTTTTTAAATCATCGGTCACTGTATACCAATATTCCTTAAATATAAAGGTTTTTGGGAGGTTTCACAGTGTTATTACTATGTTTCTTATCACCATACTTATAAAAATAACATATATACCTATAAAAATAATATATACCCCTAAAAATATCCTATTGAGGTGGATACGAAAGATTTATTTTATTTTATTATCTGCCAATAACTAATAAGAAGTTTCTAGTTTGACTAATTGAGTTTCCAGTAGTTGAATTAAGAGAATGCGGTGGGTAAATTGTACCCAATATCAGTTACATTGTGATAGTTACTGATTGGTCTGCAACCGAAACCAATTGGGAGCTTCCCAATTGAGGTTGGGATAATAGATTCTGAGACTTTGAACTGTGAGTTGAATAATTGGACACGTATTTGGCACGCCATCTAGTTATGGTGGTTACAACTTTATTTTATATTTTGTTTGGGTCACACTTGTAGTGCAATCGTTAATTAATCAGATGCTTAATGTTAAGTACTCAATTATTTATATATACTAGCTGGTAAGGAAAAATAAAGCTCTTTTCATTTTTTTTACCTGCTAGCTGTTCCCCGCGGTTTCACCCGCGTTAAATTCGTTTTTCATATTCTAGTGGGATTATTCCCGTAAACCTCCCATTGGAATTTGATGTTTTACCAAGACAAAAAGTGCCCTATGTTACTCTCCAATACTCTCCATCCTTTCAACTAGCTCTGTACCACCAAAAATCTGGTCGATTAGTTGCTTAATTAGGGCGTGAATGAAGAACAAACAAACACACTTTCGCATTTATAATATTAGTTAGAATTTATCTGACACGTGGCAAATGGTCTTCAAAGTTCTCCATAGAATTTCAAATAATGTGACACCCACAAGACTGACAAGCTAATTTCATGGGTCAACGACGGCCAATTAGCGAGTGAATGTGGAGGCTTTGATCATTTCCAAGAACATGACGTCACAAAGACGGTAAATTGGCAAGTACTTACTCTAACTAAGTACCAGCAGAAGTACGCACTTGTAGTCTGTGATACAGGTAACAGATCAAAGGTTTTCGTTCTGCATATTTACATCAGAATGTTTTTCCCAATTATTTTTGTAGGGTCCTTTACTAGACCTTCACAATGATCGGTGGGGGTAAGAAGTTTCACAATGATTACGGTAGAAACCTTATGGAGCTTTTGAGCCTTGTGATCACACTTTGAGTCAATTTTCCTGTTCGGTGAATGCTGGATATCTTCTATCCTCTGTGCCAGATAGCTTGCCAGTACATAGCCTCGGGTCCTCTTGACGAGAGTATCGACACGGGATCTCGACGTCTCTTATTTTATTTAATTATTAATTATTTAATTATTAACTAGCTGTTCCCTGCGGTTTCACCCGCGTTTAATTCGAATTTCAAATTTCTAGGCAGATACTCCCGTAAGTCTCCCATGGGAATTTGATGTTTTACCAGGACAAAAAGTAGCCTATGTTACTCTCCACCCTTTCAAATAACTCCATGCCAAAAAACAAGCCAAAATTTTGCGTACGCTTAAAATTAGAGACCTAATTATTTTGAATTTATAAACGTTTTCGATACATAAGTTCTAATGTTACATACAATTCATATTTGTTCAACCAGCATGTTAATGTAATTCGGTACTTTATTATTGAATCAAAATATCATCGGTTGAAAATTATTATGTTATCTTAGAACATTTAACTACGTGAATTCATTGAATTAAATTGTATTATATGTCGCAGCCAACCACCTAATTAGCCGTTCATTCAATAGCCTGGTTGCATTTATGACTCTGGGTGCAATTATACATAAATACACACTCCTTTCAGTCCCCTCCCCCCTGAGCGGCTGAGCGGCTGAGCTCCCCGGCTGAGCGGGGGTTGGATGGGCTTCGTTAGGAGTACGTTAATGTTGAGAGACGGGTTAACTGAAGTAGTAAAACCAGCAATGTATTGTATAGGGCTAGGTTATTGATTGAACAGCCAACTATGCTAGTAGGCTGCAACATAATATATATACTAGCTAGTCTATGGTCAGAGCAATGAGCACCGCGATGGTTGTTCAACAACCAGAGTGTTTGAGTTCTAAATTCAAATTCAACGTCTTTTGTTTCTTTTGAGAGCATTCGTGTCCCACCTCATTATGAATTTTTCGTCCGCTCTGGCCCGCTCCAACACTAATTTGTATAGTGTTCGAAGTTTGAATTTTATGAAACAAATGTACCTACGTTTGAATTTGGAATCAATGTATCATTTGTTAGTTAGTATACGTTGTAGGCGGTTTATCTTCTTGTACAAAATAAAGTAACTGTAGAACTGTATAAAATTAATTAATGAATAGGTTTTCTTATCGCGTTCGTTAAATCATGAAATCATGGTGCGTATATTTATGTGTTTGCGCAACGTTTGTAGGCGCTCAGGAGAAATTTGAACTCAATATTTTACATTACAATGATTTTCATGCGAGGTTGGTCGATATTTTATTATATTCATTTTTTATTTAATTGCCAACTACCTAAGAAATGAAATAAGTTCCCAAAAATTTTCATGATTCATTTTCAAAACTGAACCCAAAGTGCGGGTAAGCAATATAACAAAAAACCTTAAATACAAACTAACTATTATAATAATAATAATATAAGCCTTTATTTAAAACTGTTACATTTTATATTATTTACAACATTTTTGAACTCCTAGTTGGTTTGCCTCTTGGCACAGGCCTCCCCCAGCCTCCTCCATTGGTCCCTGTCCTGAGTTTTCCTTGTCCACGTCCTGCCTGCTCCTTTGACAAGCTCATCTGCCCATCGAGTGTAAGGTCTGCCCTGATTCCTTTTCCCTACTCGGGGAATACTACCTATTAACAAAGAAAATTACAATCAAATAATAGAACTAAATTAAAACTAGTATTTACAACTGAAACAATTGCAGACTGTTGCACACAATTTACTGGTAGCTCAACTGATCCATATCAATACCAGTCGGAAGCGTCCCCGAGACGCTGGCTGCATTGCCCCGCTGTATGGCAATGCTGATGCGCTGTGCCAGATATAGGATACATACTTGTTAAAGAAAATGATCCCGAGGTCCCGAAAAACTTAAAAACAGTGTAAAATTCAGGATTCGAGATCGGTTTTAGTTTTTTCAAAACAGTCTAGTTATATAATTACTAGCAGCGCCTCGCGGTTTCACCCGAGTAGTTCCCGTTCTCGTAGAAATTTCGGGATAATATATAACCTATGTCACTCATTGAAAAGTAAGCTTTCTAATGGTGAAAGAATTGTTTTGAATCTGTTAAGTAGTTTCGGATTAATTACAAACAAACAAACAAATCGTTCCTCTTAATAATGTTATATTATTATTAGTATAGATCAATTAAAACAAATCAATGTCACGGCAACCATACATTTTACAGGGATAAAAAGTAGTAGAAATAGCCTATGAGCTATTCCAGACTATAATCTCTATCTGTGCCAAATTTCATCCAAATTCATTCAGTCGTTCTGGCGTGATTGAGTAACAAACATCCATCCATCCTTCCATCCATCCAACTATCCAAACTTTCATATTTATAATCAGTGGGAGTGGGATAGTAAGGTACAGTAACTAATTCGTTTACGACTGACGTTACGATTCTTCCACCAGGTTCGTTGAAACCAGCCCAAAAGGTGGAGTCTGCAAGCCTGAAGTACCCCCATGCATAGGAGGTTTTGCACGCCTAACGGCGAAGGTCAGGGAGCGGCGGGCGGCGGAACCAGACTCCTTACTCCTGAACGGAGGAGACAGCTTCCAAGGAACTATCTGGTACAACATCTTGAAGTGGAACGTGACTCAGGAGTTCATGAATATCTTGCCTCATGATGCTCATGTAAGTGGAGCTGTTCTATCCGCTTTCTCCCGGTTTACGGCATTCATAGATAAAAAATCGTTATCTCCTATTGTTTGGATCTCTTATTGTTTAAATCGTTATCTCCTATTGTTTAGAAATGGCTTCTAGACAAAACTTTCTATTCTGTAGCAGAGTTCTACCAATTGCCAATTATTTAAATAAATTATATGAAATATTATTATTAATATATTACAATTAGTATTAATTAAGTCAATATAACTTTTATATTGCTTACCCTTTTGGACCTGTAACTTGAAGTTTAAAAATCAATAAATCAATAAATGATTTGTATTTGTATTTGTTTGGATCTCTTAATTTGTGATATCAGTGCGGATAATTGTATGAAAAACGAGAGACAACTGCTCCAGCAATCAAAAATGTACCATACTCTTTTGAATGACATTACTTCATCAGCACCCATGCATCCACTGCTAAGCATGCCTCCCTCCCCCAAGTAGATTTAAATCCCCCTTGGATTTAAATCTACTCACCACGCTTAGCAGGTGGATTGATGGTTGCGTGGGGGTGTTAAATATACAGAAGGAAGCTGGTGGCCTTCTTCCGGTAAGGCTACCTTAGTCAGCTGGTACGACATCCATGGACTGAGTTATAGGGTCCGCGACCACCCCGGCCAGGGCAAAATGACCTTGAATGTCTTTTGTTTTGGTTATGATAGATTTTTATGAGGGATTTTTTACCACACTCTTGCAAATCCCAATGTAAGAAAAGTGATCATTATCTCGCAAAATCGATGGTCGTAGGGGGGTGATCACGTTCCCCGAAGGCACAACTTTGGCAGATCCACCACACGGTGAATTGATGACCTTGTCATCTGGACAAGTGGGGAACCTGTTATTGCTGAGTTGGAGATTTTAGGAGGAGGCCTATGACTAGACTTAGATTATGATGCTGCTGCTTTCCTATAACTCTTTCCATCCAAGGTTTCCTAGGTGAGATCGCTTTTAAGCGATAAGGTTGATCATTGAAGGTACCTAACCTACATATGTCTTATTAAAAAAGTAGCATCGAAAAGAAACCTCTGTAGCTTTTAATATTTTTTTGAAGGTGTACAACAAAGTATCATAGTATTGTATTGATGATAATATCTTCCAGGTCTTGGGAAACCACGACTTCGACGGTGGTATCGCAGGCGTAGTTCCATATCTGCAGCATTTGAAGCAGCCAGTGGTTACCGCCAACATCATCGATACGGATGAACCTTCGCTCCAGGGTTTGTACAAACCCAGCATTGTGGTCGAGAGAAGAGGAAGAAAGATTGGCATCATTGGAGTCATCGTAGCGAGTACTAATGTAAATAGTTTTAATGCCAAGGACCAGAAAATGGAAATCACATCTCACTTTCACACAAGTACTGAAAAAAAGATACTAACGTTTCAATTTTTATAAGGTAACATAATCCCGTAAAAGCTACAAATATAATCAGGATGAAATTTTGCATAGAGTGGATTAACATTATAGGCTTCCATTTATCCTGAAAATAGGCGTGTGAAGACGCGTGCAGAAGTATGTACTCTCCTACACTCCTACACCATGAAATATAATCAAAAATTACTAATAAGAAATACCACCTCTAATTTTTCATTCAGTAGGTACTTTTATTTATTACAGCTGCTATCTGATACGGGTAAATTGAAGTTCACTGATGAGGCGACCGCGGTGAAGAATGAAGCTGATAATCTGAACGCAAAGGGAATTAAAATAATCATAGTGCTTTCGCATTGTGGACTTAACATTGACAAGTACGATCTCAAACAATGCTACCTTTTATTGCTGGGCAAAGCGCGAATAGCATTTTGTTGGTGCTTTTAACACAGAAGGTTTTACGCAGAATTGTTCATCATCATCATTGAACTTGAGAATTGTTGCTATATATTATTCATCCTTACGGCTTGTATTTTCACACGAGGCACGACAACACACGACAGAATGCGGTGACGACTCCGGGCGTCATACATTTCTAACACGCAACGACCGACACCGACAGCACGACAGATTCAAAGAAATGTATGACGCCCGGAGTCGTCACCGCATTTTATCGTGTGGTGGGAAAAACGCTCTTATATTATTTTTGTGCCATGCGAGAATGCCTCTTCCCGTGGTATCGTAACGAGTACCAATACGACACCATGGGCAAAGGCGCCTAACGCATATCCACCGAGAGACGGGCAGCAGCACCTCCTGCAGCACCAAGCTGCACCAAGCTGCGATACTTGACCCACACATCTAGCGTGAAAATTATGGGCATTGCATTACCCCTTTTTGATAAAAACCATTGAACCATTAATTTGCTTCCTTGTTTGTTTAGATTCCTTAGCTTTTGAATTCTAAATCGAATACATAAAAAATCATCTAAACTCACACCCTTCACCGATTGAATGCTTCATCTTATTCAAGTTTATTTTTTACAAAATAACATGTTGTTTTCAGGAATATAGCTCTCTACGGAGGTCCATACATAGACATCATCGTAGGCGGACACACCCACACTCTCCTAACAAACAAACCAGCTCCGAATCACACCAAGTTCGAACCGCTGGGACCTTATCCAGTGGTGGTCGACCAAGGAGAGAGAAAAGTAAGCAGGTACCTAATCATCATATGTGATGACGTGCGGCGGAAGATTTCGGCTGAGGACCACAAGGGGCGCATATTATATGCAGGTCTCGATAGAGTCTACCCAATTTGCTCCCCTTGGAGCTGAAACCCTAAGTCCGAGGGGCACCGAGATTCTATGGGCTTTTAAAAATAATTAGAGCGTCTGGTTTGGACGTGTCCAGAGAGCTGGTGAGTATCTGGCGGAGCGCATTGCCATATAGCGGGGTAATGCAGCCAGTGTCTTGGGGATGCTCCCGACGGGTATTGATACTCGTATGAATCAGTTGAGCTAGCTACCTGTACGTTCTTTGCAAAAAAAGTCTGCAGTTAGCAATGTTCAAAACTAAACAATTATATAAATAAATACATATGTTAATCATTAATCCTACATTCGATAGTTTTCGTTAAAATAGGTATAAGGAATCAAATATAGTAAAAGTCAAATAGGTTTAAGGAATCAAGTAGTAGTTAAAGTACCTACTTAGAAATTTTAGATAAGCGACGAAAAAATTAGGTAGGGCTAACAAACACCAACAAATTAATCTCTCCGTACAAATATCACCGCACGCACTATCTATTTAGTCTCTATGGAGAGATTCGGAGAGTGAGTCGACGATGCTGCAATGATACGACTGCTATAGTAAAGTATTCTTTTTGCGGAATTCGACCCCTGGACTGATGAGAGTAAAATCTCTGTTTCAGGTGTTGATAGTCCAAGCTGCAGCCTTATCACAGTTTCTCGGAGAAATCAAACTGTACTTTGACGACGCTGGAAACGTTCTGGAATGGGAGGGAGAACCTCATTTCCTCGGCTCTGAAGTTGAACAAGGTTTGTTATGTTACCTAACCTACGGCACTAAACTGACACTTGGCCTTCTCGCTGGTGAATACAAAAGCAAAATTTCTGATTCGTTTTTGTGCTAATGCAACTCTATGTCAGTGACATAAGAGTAGGTTTTACACCAAAACTAATCAGACACTTCGATTTTCGGTTTCCAACTAGGCCCCCTGTATACAAGATGACAAGGAAAACATAGCGTTAAGCGATTGACTACTGGAGCAATAGAATGCTGGACATTATGCATCATGATTGATTTTCGAAACTCCTCCGAAATGTTTATAGACATCTACTGAAAACAACAATCATACTTATTTTTGCAAAAACTAATCGGATTTTGAAGAAAATATTGAACTTAAAATAAAAATAAATGCAATTTAGATTTTGTTCTAAAACGTTACAATCTTACAATACTAGTGGCCCCTGTCTATGATGTCGGCAATCTTCGATCAAAAATAAGTAGTTCGCGGCCTCCCTCGCCGGCAAAGCCGGAAATTTTTGATCGAAGTCGGCAATACACGAATCAGATGATACAGAACGACCATTTTTAAACCAGGACCATTATGGCGATCTTTGGGAGACGACCTATGTCCTTCCTACAGAAAACTTTTTTAGTTTTCTGAGATGTCAGTGATGATGATGACCGAAGTGACATGTCAATGTTTTTTTCAGCAGCAGATATCCTCAACCTAATTGACAGCTACTACACAGTAATAACAGAGAAAGGGTTGCGCGTTGTTGGTACAACATTGACAGAGCTGGACCATAAATGCCAATGCAATGAATGCAATTTAGGGAATTTTATTTGCGATGCCTATTTGGATAGCGTAAGTTAACAATCTTATGCATTCAATCGTAACTTACTAAGCCCCTTGAAATCATAAAATGAAATGTTATAACAATAAACACATTGAGAAAATTTTGAAGGACTTCTTACCTTGAATTACTGTGATACTGTCCCGCCCCACCACAAGTAAACCTTAGGGCTCTTGTTCACGACACAGTTTCTTAACCGTACGGCGTTCTTGGCGTACGGCTGCCGCCCCGTGCCGTAGCGTCAACCAGCTTCCACCGTGATCCATACAACACTGGTGACAGCAAATAAACCGTAGATTTTTGGGCAAATTAACAGTAGATTTTTACGGCGAAAAACCATGCGCGTACAATAGCTCTTTGTTGTCTCTTACGACATACGTGGGAAGAGTTGGCGTGGTGCAAATCCAAAGCCGAAATCACACGGCATTCAACCATCATTTTCTTCAATCAGGTTCGCAGTCGGGCTTCCGGTGCAAACTGGCACTATGGTCATCTGTGCGTCATTAATTCAGGAAGTATCAGAACTGCTATAGCACCTGGAGGTGATGTATTTTTACCATACCACGGAGACCTTTCGGGAGGCCTGTACCCTGCAATTTGAAACCGTTTCGAAACGCGTATACCTAGCACATACCTATTTGAATGTTTTGAATCCGTTGTTTATTCGAATTGCTAATTATCACTATCTACTCTAAAACATGAACGATATCGAAAGTCATATAAACAAAATATGGTGATGCGTGATTATCCGTCAAGGCACATTTAAAGCGTTTTTTTATCTAATTATATATAAATATGCGCCTGTTGTGTTGTAGAAATAAAATGATAAAGATAATTACATTAGAAATCTTTAACAAAATACATTTTCACTACCTATTCTCTTTCCAAAAAAATTACTTTACAGCTCAAAAACTGTGAGCAAAATCGAGTTTTGATCACATGTGTAATAAAGGACACTTATCATTCAACTTTTTGAAAAAATGAATTTGAATGTTGCACTAAATTTCGATGAAATAAGTTATTGAAACTCTATGCACGGCGCCGAAAAAAATTTGCAAATTAATTAAAACTACTCTATCTGCAAAAGGGGACACATTGTTGCATTCACAGAAGGCAACATAATTTTTTTGTGTACCTTGACATTTTAGCTTGTGAAGACCATTCTTCTAGGCGGACAGCGCCATCTTTAAATAATCTCCCAAACAAAAGTACTTGAACTTTATATGGGAATTACTTACTACTCTCTCATTTTAGCTTAACGAAGGGAAGGAGGTTAGACTGCATTCAACCTTCATAGACAAGAATAACTTCGTTCGTTTGCGGTTTGAAAGAGGTTTATAGCATTCTAACTCTCCATGGTTGTTGACCAAACTGAGTTTCTGACAAAATAACTTTATTGAATTTCAGAAATATCATTCGCAACAGTGTTGATGGTTCAGCCATTTGAGAACAACGTAGAGGTGTTCGACCTGAGAGGCGATATTATTCTGAAAATATTGGAGCACGCCGTTGCTAACGTGAACGTTCGATATCCTGGGAGTTTGATGGTCCAGATCTCGGGTATTTGGTGTTTCTGACAGAATACGATTCCGGTAATGTAGCAGAAGTATCTACATCACGTCCTAGCAAACCAGATTATGGTTAATTGTAGCAGCGGTGTTGGAAGGGTGAACGCAAAGTTCATACAACCAACACCGCTGCCGCACAAAATAAAAAAAATCAGTAAATAAAGTGATATGGGTTTAACTCGTAATTTTTAGATGCATTTTATATCGATGGTACCAACCAGTTAACAGACAGCATTTTGTCGCTGTAAAAATGTATCCGAATGTAACGAAATAAAGCATATATTTGAATGAAATTTTTGTGTTGCGTGGTCCAGATCTGCGGCAGCCTTACGAAGGACAGGCACGGATGTCTTATTGATAAAAATATATTTATTTGGGCATTAACAAGTTTTGACAAGGAATAATAATAAAAAGTTATATTTAGGTACATTTACATACCTATGTACATAGACAGAAAAAAACAGGGAGTTGTAAGGCTGCTGTAATATTGTATGGACTTAAATGTATATTCTACTGACATAAAATGACGTCATTATAAAAAGAAAAAACAATTTAACGACGCTTCCGACTGGTATTGATATGGATCAGTTGAGCTATCTGTAGATTGTTTGCAACAGTCTGCTCAATTGCTTCAATTGAGCAGACTGTTGCAAAATGTTAAATACTCGTTTTAATTTAATTCTATTATTTGATTGTAATTTTCTTTGTTAATAAATATTAAACAAACACAAAAACCTAATGAAAAACAAGAACGTCATGAATGTAAGTCCCACAAAGTCTTAAGCTTGATGTGTTTTCACAGGCATTCGTGTGGTAATCGACGGGGCCATGTCTGTAAACGCCAGGGTTGTCAACGCGCTGGTGCGCTGCATCGACTGTGACGTCCCTAGATACTTCCCGCTGCAACTCGACAAGTATTACAAAGTAGTTTCGGTGTCCTTTTTGGGCAATGGAGGCGACGGATTCAGTGTAAATGATGAACCTATTCAGTTTCGGTTTTTTGAGTCCTTGAGGCGTTTTTAAAAAAAAACATATTTATCATGGAACTCAATAGATGGCAGGGAGAAGAAATTAATATTTTGGAAGAGTATCATGAACACTAAGGCCCGTATTATGAAAGCATGCTCAGTCATCGAGCTCTGCTTGAGTGATGCTTATGTCTAGATTTGAGTGAATACTAATTTTCAAACAATGCTTGGGAACTCATGTCAAAATCTACACTCACTCAAGTAGCCTTCCAGAGCGGATTTCCTCCGTCCACGCCTTCGAGTAACTGCTTAGACATATTATTGAACGGTTACCAAGCATTACTTGAGTAATTAACGCTTGAGTAGAGATCACGTGATGACTGCTTAAGTAATGCTTGGGGAAGCTTTCATAATACGGGCCTAACACTGATCAAGTCTGGCTATTTGGGCTTGCTTGCTCCCGCTCATATGAACGCGAAATTTTATGCCTATCCTTTTTAAAAAATGGCGTCATAGATCGCACATTTAATGTAGTCAACGTTTATCTTCCAGATGATACCTGACAACCGTCTGAACGTAGAAATTGTGGGCGTGGACTACGAGTTGTTAATCGATTACATCCAACGCCGTTCTCCCATACTAGGGTATTCAGATGGCAGACTGCAATACAATAACCCTTGCATTGTCATCGGTAATACTAGCAAGAAGCATCCCATTGTATACTGATTTACTTCTTTCTATTCCGGTTAAAAGTCTTTGCAATACTAATTTATTTATATTAAACATTACAATAACAGAATAAAACAATTACAACTGTTAACTACACTTACATCTTATTTCTTAAAAATCTAAGCCGTCGGCAGAATTCTGGCAGCAATGCCGTGTCGATGATAACTGGAGTCCACAGATAACTGTGGACTCCATTAGGAGTTTTGTTAGATCTAATCATATCTAGTCTACTCAATAGAAAAATGTCCAAATAGACCTGGATGAGTACAGGATTATTTTAAGTGTCACTTCTTTAAGGAGGGATAACACAGGATGATGATAATTATCTTTGCGACATGACAGTCTGATAAAATGTCGAAAGTTATTAATATGAATGTGCCTTCTTGACTTGTAAGAAAAATTTCTTATAAATAAAGAACTGAACTAAACTGAAAGCATTTATACTCATCTAGGCCTCGAAGATCAGCCCAAGACTGATTTATGGGAATTAAATGTATCTCATGATTTATCTGCATGCGGATAGTAAAATATTCAGTTGAAAGTAAAAAAAGGGATACCAATACGCTACCCATGCACAACAACTCTCAACAAAACGTGTATTGCTATCCCTATGACGCACGAATATATCGTACTATCTTTCTATCTCTGTCTGCAAATGGTGAAATAATCGTAGCAAGCACGCGAAACACGAACGGACCTAATTTGAGCCTTCCACTTCCGAGAACCTAGTACCTAATCTCCATACTCTTACTTTCATCTAACGTAAAATATGTTTTAATTTTTCTGTGATATTTACTAACGTGGTTTATTCGAGTACCATAGAGATTCGATACAGATGTAAGCGGGTTAACTACGAACCTTATTTGTGTTGGAAGAACACCAACGTTTTATCTCTTAACGAGGGACGTCTTCAGGGTGAGTGCGGTTCTAGGCGCGCGCGTTCCGCGTCCCTCCGAGCACAGTTGAGTGCTCGGAGGGGTAGTTAACCAGCTTACATCTGTAATGAATTACAGAGGTGTCTTTTTCGCATTCAAGGAAGAAGAATAAATCTTACGTCAATGCGTGGAACGGGGCGATCATGTATGGCTCATCTAATGGTTATTGTTCAAGCTTGCCCGACGTTTGTTTTCCTAAAGTACAGTCCTAAACACACATAATTAAAATTTGAATGTTCGTACAACCTTTGAGAGAGTTTATGTGTCGAATTATATGCGCCCTTTAAAGCCCTAGCGGAAAATCATGCTAATTTGGGCAATTCATTACATTTTCTTCAATTTGCACGACTAGCTTCGGTCGATGGCTTTGCTATATATATATATATATTTCATTTATCAGCCCTGTCCCCACCTATACGGAATCGGCTCAGCAGGGCCATAAATCCACTATATTAATCGCTTAACCATAACATGCCAGAATATGTCATTTTGAAGCGATATCATATCGCTTAGATGAATCGAATGAAAATGAAATCACTTCTTCCACTAGTGAACCAATAGTTGAAGCGAACCAAATCAATAACATTTTGTTTCTTGTTGGATAATTACTATTTGTAAAGCTGTTTATTTATAAAATTTGACTTGTCTGAGTACTTTTTATAAGACTAAAGAAATAAAGTAATAACTTTTTGACTTTTGAAATAAATAAATAATGCTGGATAATTCACACAGCACTGACTAGGATGAAAACAATTTGCAACTTATTATCAATGTAGTCAAATACGCAGCTTATTGGGTCTAGCTCCGGGATAGTGCCCCAGGGCTATCTTGTATGTCAATAATTAACAAAGATCCATCCATTCAATCATACATTCATCCATTCAAACTTTCGCATATTTTATGATATTTGGTGTTAGTAAGATAGTGTAATGTGACAAGCTCCTTCCCGTGGCTTGGTTTATGAGATAACTGGATAAAACAAAGTTTGTGCTTGGGCTTCGTACATGGGTTGTCTAATTAAATATACCGTTAATTAAATAGAAGGCACTTTTTTACTCTGTTTCACCCAAAAATATTAATATTTTTGGGTTATTCATGTATAAACGACTGAACATATTGAGCTGAAATTTGCACGAGTGTAGCTCTAAACCAAGAATCAGATAAAGGCTACTTTCAATCCCAGATTATCAGTTCCCATGGCAAAAAAATTACCATTAGACCATTCCAAAGAAACAACACATGCAAAGCCCCCCGTTCTGTTTCTGTTGGAAAAACTGATAAAAAAAAAACTTTATTTTTGAAATAACAGTTCAGGTACATGTTTCCTTACATTAGGCAAAGACTGTATCGCGTATACCAGTAATTTGACTCAATATAACAAAATTTTTGGAGTACTTACTAGGTTACTACCTATGAGCGTAGTAACTAGTAATTAATAAGAGAACCAACAGCCGCTACGGTCATTTACCGCCAACCAACCATTAATGCAATCAAGTCGCTGAGTTACACAATGGATCGGTATTAAACCACAATACCACTAAGCTATATCACAACCAAACGCTCGATTGAGCCTTGAATGAGCTGTGTGTGTGTTACCAATAACTATAAATTGATGCGTAATATCCGTGTGCTTTTATGGATACGGCATCATCATCAATATCTCGTCTCCCAAACTAACCTAACCTGCACGTGGTGCACCCTGCTAGATAACAAACTAGGCTCTGGTGAAAATATCAAACAACCTTCCTAGTTTGATAACTCATATAATTTACAATTATTTTCCATTAGTAATGGTAAAATTTCTCCACAAAATACAATAAAAAACACAGATAGAATAAACAGGTTTTTTTATATCACGCGTCTTGATGTACATAATGATATGTATCTACTGTAATTGAACAAGTCATATCTTTTTAAATCGTCGTGCGTGAGGACGTTACATAAACTTACAGACGGACTAAGATCGTGTTTTGTTTCTTTTACTCAGTATAATAGGATAGGAGTGCTCTGTACGCTTATTTAGATTTTGGTAAGTTCGAAACATTTTTTATTTTATGCATAAAGGATGACTCGAGCTAGACCGTGTCGGGTCCGACCCGAGTGTCGGCCGACTTCTCTTTCGTTGTCCGTTGCTCGACTGTCACTCGGTTGCCGCTCGGTAGAGGGAGAGTCTGTTCATACAAAATATCAGTAATATTAGTTGACCGTGCTACGGCCGACATTCGGCTCGGACCTGGCACGGTCTAGCGTGAGTCATCCTTAATACCGAGTGTTTCTATGTGGATACGCTTTAATACTTAGAAGTCGGCTGAAGCAATTTTGATAAATAATGAGTTATCAAAATTACTGATGCTAGTTCAATTTTATCAGCGTAGTCTGTTTTTTTAAACAACATTTTCATTAAATGCAAGATTGTGGTGTGCAAGATTTCATTAAAATAAAATATATAGTTTCCAAATGGACCGAAGTAGAAGACAGTAAGTTTTTATGTGAACTTAGAGGTTTGCACCCACCTTAAAAATGTATCATCTTTCTTTCGTAAGATTTTCTAATATGCATAGATTCTATGATTAAGATTAATTCGTAAGATTTTCTAATATGCGCCTGATTTTGTTTCAGGTACAATGCTAAAGATTCTATTCACAGCAGTTCTGCTGTCCGTATGCTCATGCGATGCGTACAAGATCCTGCTTATGCTGCCCATAGCTGGGAAGAGTCATGGCATCCTGGACGATGGAATAGTCAGGCACCTGCTGAATGCTGGACATGAGGTTGGTATAAGACATATAATTTGTATAATTATTTACTAACCACTCAATTTATATCTCATGTTTTTTTTTCTCATCATCTTTCTCTTCATCTTTAAAAAGTGTTGGTTGTTTTTTACTAATTAGTTAGAGCAACATAATCGCAATGTAATTAAGCTCTACAAATAAAGATTAAAAAATCGAACGAGCGAATAATCTCATTTCAGTCTGGTCGAACTAAGGTACTAAGCTCCTTTGTGTATCACACAATCGATTTATAAACGTCAACTTTACTTGTCTTTTTCTCCGAACCTAGGTTGCCTGGAAGAAATCGCTTTCAGCGATAAGGCCGCCTATTGCACTGGGTATCATAATTTAGATAAAAGGATTATTTAAGTTATTATTTTTAAGTGCAATAAAGAATTCATTCATTCATTCATTCTTTACTTGCAGGTCACCCGAATAATGGTGTTTCCTCATAAGCCTCATCCGAATTTGACAAATATCCAACCAGAATCATCTAAAGCTTTTTCAGGTAAGTGTTTGTTTACAGGAAAGTCCGTATTTACATGATCGTTTTACCGGATCCGTCGGTCGCTACTGGAGGTAACGTTCACACCGAGCTTACAGGACCATTTTTAAGGCGTGGACGTATGTGAATTGACGTGAATTGAATTACGTTAAAACCTTTTTTCTGTGAGTACCTATCTGGCGCAGCGCATCAGTATTGCTATACAGCGGGGCAATGCAGCTAGCATCTTGGGCACGCTTCCGACTGGTATTGATATGGATCAGTTGAGCTACTTGTAGATTGTTTGCAACAGTCTGCAGTAAGCTCAATTGTTGCAATTGTAAATACTAGTTTTAATTTAATTCTATTATTTGATTGTAATTTTCTTTTTCTGTATTATCTTTATCGAAAAAGCTTCAAAAATACATAATAATCGATGGGATACAAGGAACTTCGTTTCAAATATGAAAACAAAAAACTATTTTATATATCAGAAATAATTGTGCAGAGTAACATCGGTTTTCTTAGTTAATCTAGTTAACTTAGTTTTTCTCCTAAACTATCAAACACAAGATTTTTTTATTGTTATAATCGTAATAAATAATTAAATAAATATCTTTTAGTCGAAAATACTCAGGGAACCTTCAGCTATTAATAAAGGTATTTATTTGCAAAAATATTGCAAATAAATATCTTTATTAATAGCTAATAAGCTAAAGCTTGATTTTTGCGCTTACGCCGCCACTCTGCTCTGTTCTGTCCTATGAACGCGAAATCCTATGCATATCCTTTTCACAAAATAGCGTCATAGATCGCCCTCATGTATCTGTCAATACTAGAGGTAATTTTTACACCGCATTAACAATAGCTGGAACCATTGTATGTATCCATCCAATAAATCGGATCAGTACTATTTTAATACTGTTGTGTGTGGGAAATCGCTCATACAATGTATAACGCCATCGTAGAATAAAACCGTGCACGATAAAACGTGCCTATAAAACGTATAACTGTGTGAACGTACCCTTAGACTATACTTTATTCCGTTATAGGCATGATGATTGATTTTGAGATTCAACTCCGAGATATATGTAAATTTCTGCGAAAAATATAATGTTTTTTGTAAACATTATGATATCCCATAAAATTTATATTTTTCGCAGAAATTTAAATTGCATTTTTAAAAGTTAAATTATTGAACTCCTAAAAATGCAATTTCAATTTCACTCACGCTTCAATCACCCCGGGTGACAGAATCACCTCTTTCTGGCTTAGACCGTGGTATACACTGTATAAAGATATGCAACCATTTAAGACTATCAACTAAACGAAAAAATCCCGTACTAAAAAAAACAAATAACTTTTGATAAGAGTCTAAGGTTTTTATTTATTATAGTACTCTGGGTAATTTCTAAGAAATTAATAAATCCCAAAAACAACGGCAAAACCTCTCGTCAAAGAACTAAATGTAAATTTGGTCTTTGAGCAGAATTGGATAACTTCATTGTTTCCTCTGTAGGTGGCGCTGACGGCGTAAGTGCCGAAAGAACTCCCAAAGATTTTCGGGTCGACTAGATAAGATCACGTAGCTTAGTTGGAAAAAGAGCAACCCTGCGCTGAAGGGGAAGGTGCGGGTTCGAATCCCGTCGAGATCGTAAATTTTTGGGATTTATTAATTTCTTTTGATAAGAGCTTAAAAATCATGTCATTTTTCATAATAGCATATGTGGTTTCAAATGATCTCAAGGGTACCCTTGACCAGTTCCTTCAATCCCTGCATCGTTCCACCAAACACCCTGTATATACAAGTTATTTATCGTATAAGATTGAACCGCTAACACTGTGGGTTCACTATGGCTAATAATGTAGGTACCCCTAATAAGTAGTAATTTGATTCTATTAATTTATTATGATTTTCTTTCTAAATAAAGTAATAAGATTAGATTAAGTGTCGGTTAGTGACAATAAGCGACCCTTAATCTAATTATTGAGTTCTGGATGACGACAAGGATAAAAGGCTCAAAAAATTATTATAATTGCTACAGAAGATACACTTAACATAAAAGCGGTGATGGACAAAGAGATAAACATGAAAGACTACGACTTCCTCCAGCACATAATGATGACGATTGCTGCTGATGCCCTCAGGGATGAGAACGTTCAGAAATTCCTCAAGGATCCTACTCAGACCTTCGATTTGGTGATCGGGGAGTGGATGTTTTCTGAGTTGTATGCATCGTAAGTGTCAATGCCAGTTCTTTGAAGTGACTGGGACCTGATTATGCAGGGCCATTTAGCGTTTGAGGCCTAGAGCAGTATTCCTGTATTCCTGTAGTACTTGTTATCAGTCATATTAAAAAACATATTATGCCTCAGCGATCATAACGCTGCACTTCTTGACTTCAAACTCAACTTGTGAGTTCTGGACAGCCAAAGTCGTATTTTGAAACTCTACATTTAGAACCGTCATATTTTCCAACTAGAAGGCCGTGCCAGTGATTTCCTTTGGAAATGTTAAAAAATTCGCGCCTACTTTCCACGGCAGCTATTAAAATAATATTAATTTCCAGCCTTGCAGCAGTATACGATTGCCCCTTCATCTGGTCATCTTCCATTGAACCTCACTGGATGATCACAAGGATAATAGACGAGCCTTTGAACCCGGCATACAACGCTGACTTAAGGAGTGATGTTAGCCCACCATTTACATTCCTGGAGCGAGTTCAAGAACTTTGGATTTTGCTAAAAGGGGTCATGAGACACAGGTGAGCTTTATACGAAACTAACTCCTCCTGGCAGCGCAAGCTTTTTTCCAATTCAAAAAGTCCGGTTTCGATTCCCGAGCCAAAAACTGGTACTCACAGTTTTTTAAATGTGTGAATGCAGTTTTTCTTGTTACTAAAATCGATAATATGGTTCCTAAGAAGAGATATTCGTATGTCTTATAGTTTCAGATTTTCCCATACTGACCGATCTAAATGTTCCACCCTGTATAAAGTAGCCTATGTAGTTTAGGGGACAATTCACACGGACCACAACTACACCGTATTGCAGCGACGACAAAACGTGGTTCAGTCGTGGTTACGTATGGTACGTGTAGTACGTGGTCTAGACCAGCCACATCGCAACCACAACGCAACCACCAGCCACACCGCGCACTAGCTGTCGCCGGCCTCATCGTAAACATAACACACGTAACCACTTTTTGTCGCTACGATATGCTACAATTAAAAAATAAATTTAAATATACAAAGATTTACTAGGATTTAGTTGGGTAGAGCACACCCGTTCTGACTGAGGGTGGGCGCGGGTTCGAATCCTGCCGATATCAAAATTTTTTGGGAACTTATTTAATTTGTTACAGATTGCCCGAGTGCGGGGGTTTACGCACTATAATACAAAAACTTGAACTTAAATGCCCTTTTTAAAACATTAATGTTATTAAGGCCCCAGAAAATAAGAAAGATTTCAAAGAAAAAAAGAGGTTTTAAGAGTCTTGGATATATAAGAAATACGATAAAAAAAAATTGATTCCACGACTTCGTATAATTTTTTTAAACTTCATGACGATATAATTGGTAGGGTTGTGTACTCGTGAATTTAGTTTTATCTGTAAGTGTTAGTTTTACGAATTTAACCTGTTCGCTGCTACTGATTGCATAAATTACATACATGTTAACTGACGACACATTAGACGCTCTGGTTGGCAAAGTACACAGGGCTTCAATAAAACGTACTTTTTATGCAAATAAGTACTTATCTACTATAGTTATCAGCCATTTTAGCCTTATCCGAGTTAGGAAGTATTTACTGTACAACGTACTAGAACTTAACACTCTTTGTCGTCAGGGGCCTCGGTTGTTACCCGGCCAAGTTTAGTAGAAGGCGCAACCGAAAATCCTTTTCTCGAATTATCTCAAGACACTTGTCAGCTATGAATTATCTTTAAAATGCAACCTTTGGGATTTGAAAAATATTTACGGTACTCTAGCTAACAAAGTTGACCTTGGCGAATTTTGATGCCCGCCGTCAAAAATAGAACACCTGGCGATGATTTCAAAACGATGCGATTCCGCAGCGAGCAGCGGTTAGCACCATCGTCGGCGCCAGTATTCATAACACAGATCGCACGCAGCGCATCGCTTTGAAATCGGTCACAAATAGCCAGTGTGATAAAGCTGGTAGATGTTTCATTTCAGTCAATTTTTCGAGCTTGAAAAACAAGTTTACCAGTCCAATATTGTCCCCATCATCAAAGCGAAAGGAAAAGTGGCACCATCGTATGAAGACGTTGTGGCAAAAGTGTCGCTAGTGCTCGGGAATTCCCACGTTTCCTTGGGTTTTGCTCCAAGACTGCCGCAGAACTATAAGCCTATTGGGGGTTATCATATTGACACCAAACTCAACCCATTACCAGAGGTACTTATTCAATCTCTTTAAGTTTTTTCACTTGTGTTCAGAAAACTGTCTTTAGTCAAAAGTTTGCAACGGTCAAATCAAATAAATTTTCAGGATCTCAAAAAACTTTTAGACAATTCAAAGCACGGTGTGATTTACTTCAGTATGGGATCCAATCTGAAGAGTAAGGATATTCCCGAAAACCTGAAGAAAAGATTCCTGAAGATCTTTAGCGGTCTGGAGCAGACTGTCCTATGGAAGTGTGAGGAAGTTCTACTTGATCTGCCGAAGAATGTTCATATTTTGAAGTGGGCACCTCAGATTAGTTTTTTAGGTAAACTCAAATATAATTTCTACATTAAGCTCGGTATCCTATATTTGAGATATCTCAAATAACATTATATTTTTAATAGTTTTGGATTGTTTTAAGCCCATCCAAACTGTATTTTGCTGATCACTCACGGAGGTCTACTCTCCATGACTGAAGCTGTCCACTACGGGAAACCTTTGATAGGAATCCCTGTCTTTGCTGACCAGTTCATGAATGTCAGAAGAGCCGTGGAGAAAGGTTTTGGGCAGAAGGTGGAACTCTCTTACACCATGGATATAGACCTCAAAGTTCAGATTGACGAAGTTCTTGGAAACCCAAGGTGAGCAAAGGAGGTGGGTAATAAACCACTGTTCCCAAGTAATAGTGTTTATACTTCTTTTTGGTTGATTAATTAATGTAATTACAATACCAAAAAAATATAACACCTACATTTTTTTTACTAACAAGGAAAAAATCGAAAATGAAAACTGCGTTCTGTTCTGGGTGATAAAAACGATTCTCTTTTTCTGTGACGTTACCATTCAGTTGGTCAAAACTCAAAGTGCTTCTGTTCCTTCGCTTATTTTTCAATCAAAATGAAATTGGAAACAAATAAATGATAAAAACCATCCATGTTTGTTGTTTGTGTCTAATAAAAAAATCTTTCATTCTTTCTTTCAAAAAAGATATCCCGCTAAAACTTCATGACAATATACGGTGAACAGTGACGTCAAATTTAAAAATCACATGCATATACCCAATTGTCTTGCAATATCTGTAAAAGGAAATTACTTGTCTACTCTTAATTTATCTTTATCTTGGGCCTACTGTTATATTAGCTCTTAATTGCCTTAATTAACTAGGATCTTGCGTTATCGTTACTCTCTAAATATAACACAAAAAAAAAATCTATATACCAAAAAAAAAAACTTTATCTCAAACTCAAACACCCGTGACGTAAGATACTGTTTTACCATCTGGATTAATAACATTCTACTTCTTGTTGCAGTTACGCTCAGAAAGCCAAGGAGTGGTCTTTGATCTACCATGACCGTCCGGTCTCGCCAGGTCATGAGCTCGTCCATTGGACGGAACACGTCATCAAGACCGGTGGCGCCGCACACCTGCGCTCCGCGGCACTTCTGGTGCCCTGGTATCAGAAATTATACCTTGACCTTCTTGCTTTGGTTTTAGTAGCCGTTACTGCTGTGGCTATAGTTTTGGGTAACTTTTGAAGAGGGTCATGGTTAAGAATAAGAAACAGAAGAAAACGTAGAAAATTTATTCATGAAGTTACCTACTGTTATTTTTGTCCGTGTTACAAACTAATTGTAAATATTCGTTTTATGAATAAACTAGCGTTACCCTCAACTTCGTTTTGTTAGCGGTATAGGTCGGGAACCAATTTTTTATGGCAATAAGAATAAATTCTTATTGCCATATAAATTCTTATTGCCACCAATTTTTTATGGCAATAAGAATAAATTCTTATTGCCATAAAAAATTGGTTAGGTTAATTGGTTGGTTAATTTTTATCAATGACCTATTGGACATAAAAAAATACTTTATCTGGCTTTTAACAGCATGTAGAATATGGGCCTATTACTAGTCTTGTGGATTTCTATCATCCTCTTGTGCGCGTCTACTCCGATGCGGTCGACCTTATTTTAAACCTCATATTCAGAAAAATATGATGTATAATTTGTTACTAAATATCCATTATAAATTTGGATAATAAATAATGTTTAATAACAAAGAAAATTACAATCAAATAATAGAAGTAAATTAAAACTAGTATTTACAATTGAGTTATGTACTTTCGCATTTATAATTATTAGTATAGTTGTTTTTTTTTCATTTATTTATGTTTCACAGTAACAACTAATTTTATCTTAAAGCTAACTTAAACCGTAATTTGGTTTGTCCGTAAGCCTCTTAGTCTATAATATGATACCTATACCTAATAAAAATGTACTCGTATGTACCTACTAAGCTATTTATGTAAAAAACAGTCTACACGTACATAGTAAATGTATAAAAACATAAACAGACACCAACATATTAACAGTAAAAGTACTTTCAAATCCGTCCGATTTGAAAGTAGTATACATTTTAACCATGTATTCA
Source organism: Eupithecia exiguata (assembly GCA_947086465.1). NCBI lineage: Eukaryota > Metazoa > Arthropoda > Insecta > Lepidoptera > Geometridae > Eupithecia > Eupithecia exiguata. Next base: position 7,765,363 of record OX352246.1, read on the forward strand.
CTAGAAAAACAAAATAATCACACGATTGATTTGCCAGATAAGGTACAATTAGAAGCTCGTATTTACATTAATTAATTTGTATCTAATCACAGATCTTAAAATTACTTGGAACACGAAACATAATTAATATTTTCAAACACGATACCTTCGCAAAGCCGCCCTGTCCGTTCGCCCACCTTTTTCATTGAAATTACGATTTTATACGCACTGATAAAGCGTAAGCTACGAAACGTTCGCGTAGCCCTCACGTACACGTATATAGTTCACGTAGAGCATAGGCACGTAGCGACCCGCCCGTAACGGTCTCACGTGTCCGGCCAGTGCATTTGGTTAGAGATGGGACAATAGGGAAATATATTCATATCAGCCCCCCTAGCACGGGGATTGTTGTCTAGGGTAAAATAGACAATAATGACATTGCATCGCTACACATTGCGTACATTATTGAAGTAGATGGAATGCATTTCAAATAATTTACGCATTGGATGACAAAGTGACGTAATTTTTCTCTATTCTACCCTAGACAGCAATCCCCGTGCTACAGCTACTGGCTTCTATTTCGGTCAACGAATTAGCATTGCTATTCAACGTGGCAAGGCTGCCAGCATTCTGGGCACTCTGCCCTCTGGTGACGGCTTATATTTTTAGAAAATAGACTTAAGTGTAAATATTAGTTGTAGTTTTTTATTCTGTTGAGGTTTCTTATAAATTTAAAAATTATTATATTATTTTAAAAATAAAATATAAATCTTAAAATAATACTGATTTGGCTTCATATCTGGAATATAAGTCCATATTAAGAATGTATAAATTCCGCGTAAAACTTCTGCTATGATCCAAAAATATGCAAATCGCGTACACCACCGCCCATCCCACAAATTCAAATGCCATGCTATCAGAAAAAAAAACAGTAATCAGAGCAGCCTAGGTACATTAATTTGAATCTTATCAGAAGTTTTGCGTCTCTGCGTCCGCCGCCTATTATGCTGTGCGATAGATTTCTTTAACATTAGAAATAGAAATGAAAAACCCTCTCCGATTTTTCTTCAACGATTTTCACCAAACAGCAAAAACACACACTTTACATCTCGTGACTACATTGCACACCTTAACTACTAAAACTACATTGAAAACGGCTCAGGCGCTGTAAGTAAGCTACGAAGTCACACACTTGGTAAGCCCTATAATTTATATGTTCTGAGCCAACGTTATATACAATTTTAAACTGTTTTAAACGTTTTTCCCACCTCTAGTGTGAGAATGCGAGGGACATTACAACGAGACGATCTAGCACGGCACTGGCAAATGTCATTAGATATGTTTTAAGAAAATAGCCTTTCCCACCTTTCAATTGAACCGTGTAATAAAAAGATAAGAATAGAAATTTCATCAAATCAGAAAGGTACAGGCGAGGAGTTGAAAACTCGTGTAAGAATTGGAGTACCTTTTTCGAGAAAAACAACTGTAGGTATAAAGTTCCAGTGTTTTCCGAGCGTGGTTCCTGCAAACCTTTATAAAACGGTTAACGGTAAACGGTTAACGTATTTTTCTCAGTAACCTTAACAGATGGAGTTCCTATGTAAATTTGGGGCTATGTCACGGGCGTAACCGGGTTCAACAATATCCTATAGAGATGTTTGCAGGGCCCCGATTCTAAACAACGATTTCGTTGTAGAAAGATTCAACTGAAAGATCATTATTTTCTTTAGAACTTAGGGCTCCGTCACTAAGGTATGTGTTTACCAAAAGATAATCGAGCAATTAGGCAGCTTCATCGGTTTACTTAAACGTTTAATGTTTGAATAGGACAAAATAACTTTTTTAAATTTAACCATCTGTTGGTGAACTCTAGTCTAATTCCATTAAATAAACCACTATCTTGAGATAGTAATTTGATAGCAATTGCTTTACTATTGTCATAGTAAAGCAATTGGTTAGCAGAATTCGGACCCTGGTCTCTTTGACACATCAGTCAGATGTTTCAAATGAATTGTATTAAACCTGGATTGTAAAGTCAAATGTATCAAGAGTATCTATGTCATCATTCGTCCTGCTGTCATATCCGAATGCTTCAATTTGGTCCAACGGCAGGGCACACACTTATCAAGCTCTCAAGACTAATCAAATAAAAAAAACAGTAAAAAAACTTTTTATATCTCTAAGAACGTATACTTAAAAAGGTAAAATTCTGAATATTAAACACCGACATGGAAAAAATGTGTTATTTCTCCTTCGTCGCTTCGGTACCTACTAACTATCAACTCTGAAACGGATCATCATTGCCTCAACTCGACGCGTTCGGTTTGTATGATATGGTAGTCGGCATCGTGGAGGCATAATTATTATGACAGAAGCTATTACCTACCTGCTATTGCTAGCTATTACCTATGCCTATCATCATCAATATCATCATCAGCCACAGCTGTAGTCCACTGCTGGACATAGGCCTCCCCTAATGAGCGCCATAGCGCCCTGTCTTCAGTTTGCTGCATCCAGCATCTGCCAGCAGTCTTTCGCAAATCGTCCTCCCACCTGGTCGGAGGGCGTCGTACACTACGTTTGCCGAGTTGCGGTTTCCACTCAAGAACACGTTTACCCCAACGGTTATCGGTTCTTCGCGAGATATGGCCGGCCCACTGCCACTTCAGCTTGCTAATTCTATGAGCTATGTCGATGACTTTTGTTCTCTGTCGGTGTATGCCTATGTCTGAAGCTATTTGATTTCATAATGTGCGTTAACCACATTCGATACCTTACAATAACCACTCTCTAATTTTATTTGCACACAAGTTCTTTCCAAATATAAAGTAACTGCCTGCCACAGAGTAGGGACCCAGACCCATTTTCAGCAGTAAATGTCTCCAACTAGAAATAGAACGTACATTGTCGAACTGTCTTTCAGTCTGGTTATTTATACGAAAGCTTTTAAAGTTAGTAGCGGCGGTGGTTACGCGGTCAGATTAGAAGTGCTTCGGTGTCAGTTGCTCGTGTCAATCAAAGCGGGGTATATGTGATTTAGATAAAAGGTACAAAATATTGAAGGCATTATGGGTTACGAAACTAAAAAAGACTAATGTTTTGCTTCACAAGTATCTGCCCGGGGATTCGTACTTGTGTTTCATAGAAACGTGTAAACGTTATTTCTATTCCATAGGAACATATTAATATAGAAGCCAAAGTTCTATCCAGGACCAAACCTAAAAAAATTGCCATGCCTATTAATTCTAATCTATTATTTTGTGTCGTCAACTTTCCTATAAATGGCCTTAACTTAAACGTACCTATTTTACAAATAAATGTAGCGCTACACCTTCACTGAGGTCCAATTTAATATAAGATAAATTGATATAAATTTCCAAAACATTCGTAATACTTTACACCGCTTTTAACATTCAGAACAAACTCAGCGAGCTGACACACGCAACTCTTTTCAAACCAGACCGAACTCAATTGAAAAAGTTGAACGGAAAACTCGCCTTCTTTCTGTACGATAAGTTACACTGCTCTTTGAAACTTGAATACAACAGTGTTATCAGACCTTTTTTCATTTCATTTGATATCTTTCGAGTTCCGATGAGGAAGTTAGATTCGTTTGATTCCTTTTTGCTGTTTTGTTTGTGTAAGATTCACGTTTTGTTGACTGATTTGAGAGTTGGGCTCAATCATGCTGAAGTTCAATGTACTCGTAAAATAAATATTTGAGGGTAGGCATTTACAAAAGCCTTGTTTACAGATAAGTAATATTTTCTTGTTTAATTTTGAAACTAAGTGGTGTGTAATGGAGTAATTTTTTAACATTTTTTTGATAGATAGGCCTCAAGTTTATGGTTTTGCTTCCGGTTGCGGCTTCGCGCGCGTTTTTTGGAAGTAAAAACATAAATATAAGGATGAAAATATTTAGTAACGATTCCGCGAAAAAACCTTCTCCGATAAGTTCTAACAAAATGTAGTCCGCGTTGTAGAAGAAAACCGACGCCTCCCACAATCTTATTTGCTAATCAACAAGTAACCTACCAGGAAAAATAATAATTACATGCTGTCAATTAGTAGAATCTTGGAATAAAAATATATTCAGAAGCTAATTCTTAGTAAAGGAAAAGCCTCAGTATATTTTGTAATCAATATTTAGTCTTCACTAGAAAAAGGTAAATCAAAAAAGCTTAATTTAGAATTAAAATAGTTGGTAGCGTCGGGGAACATATTTGGCTACCTACTGAATGAGAATGGGCTGTTAAAAATTTTTGGTGGAACTTCTAATCTTTTTCTAAACTCTATGGTGCGTGTACATACATATGATTGGGAAATGTATGAGGTAGGGAAAGCTGATGAATTTATTATTATGAATTCGTTTATTCACTTCTTTGCCGCAGTCTGTCGTCAGTATTGCCGTCGTAAGTAAATAATGAAGATTTTTACATGGCAAGTTTGTATTCAATCATTGGGATGAAGGAAAATCGTAGGTATTCAGGGCAGAATAAATATGAACATAATCAAGAGGGATGAAAATATGCCTGTGCTCGGTTTCAGTAGAATTTGATAGAATAATTTTCATACAAAATACACATGAGATATTTGTACAGTCAAATTAAAGTTTTGAGCACTAAGCATTAAGCAATAATTTATATCCATAACATTATTTCTGATGAGTAGGTAAGACTGGTAGGTAGGTCTTTCCTATTATCGAAGGTTATTTTGAGAGGGAGAAAAACGTTTTTTTCCTAATTGAGTAGTTCGTATAGGTTGCCCATATTTTGTGAAATTTATTTTGCTCATAATTTTTAAATTGGTACCTCTACCCAGTACTTAACTCTCTATTAGCGTTCATTAATTCATTTACTAGTAGCGTTAATTAATTCACTACTATCGTTAAATAATTCACTTTTAGTGTTAATTAAACAAATAATGCTGGACAATCCACACAGCATTATCTTACCAAAAGCTCAGCAGAGCTTGTGTTATGGGTACTAGATGACTGATAAACATAGATACTTAAATAGATATTTTTTATTAAACATAGAGAATACCCGGAACTAATATTTGCAGATCGTGTAAACATTTGTCCCAGGGAGGAATTCGAACCCGCAGCTTCCTGTGTTGCAGGCGGACCTTCGCTAGCGTGTGCTCTCTTAGAAGTAGAACTGGTTGGGGCGGTAAAATAATGATATCTAGTGCTATACTGGAATGAACCAGTATGAAAGGATCAAGACATCCAGATCGGTTAAATGCGCGATTCGTTGACTCATTCCTAGTCAACGCATCCCGCAACGCAAGGCGACCTATCTATGTTATAAGGTGATGAATAAAATTATTATCTATCTATCTATCATCATCATCATCATCATCATCAGCCTATATCAGTCCACTGCTGGACATAGGCCTCCCCTAATGAGCGCCATAGCGCCCTGTCTTCAGCTTGCCGCATCCAGCATCTGCCAGCAGTCTTTCGCAAATCGTCATCCCACCTGGTCGGAGGGCGTCCTACACTACGTTTGCCGAGTCGCGGTCTCCACTCAAGAACACGTTTACCCCAGCGGTTGTCGGTTCTTCTCGCGATATGGCCAGCCCACTGCCACTTCAGCTTGCTAATCCTTTGATAGTAAAATTGGCCAATAATAGGACCGAGAAAGTGATAGATCCACCCCAACTGTGGAATATGCTTAGATTATATACATAACTTATGTTATGTCTGAGGTTATATCGTAAGCGTAACCTTAGACAGTGATTAATATTGAACTTTTTCAATTTCCAATACGCGTATCTTTGAATATACGGCATTTATTTACTCCTTATAGCGTTAATGATTCCTTTACTGTCCGTTTTATTGAAAAAGGTTGGATGGCCACGCACAAATTGCTATTACAAAACGGTACACCTGGGGCGGTGGGAGGAGTGAGTAACCTCTGGATTCGATTCTTAATTAAATACTATTCGGATCTTCCCCACGGGCACATGTATGAACCTAATATACCTCCTTACTAATAAACGGAACCAGCAGATAACCTATCTGCTCCAATAGCATGAACAACTTATGGTAAGTGTCGAGACACAGATTGTGTATTAAATATCGGGTTTTTATCGCGTACCTTTTGTTTTTTCTAAGTCCAAGTCTGTCTATGCCTATGCAGGGAGGCAAAACGGTATCCTGGGATATGTCCCGGGATACCCGGGATGTCAAATTTCAATACGAATTCGTTCGGCCATTTAGAAAGCGTAAGAAACAGACAGACAGAATTTATAATATTAGTATGGATTCATACAAAAACAGTACAATAGACATTAAATTTTACACTTCATCCTAATCATACCTTTGTCTTGGTACCATTCGACCTTTTGATTTTCCGTGTTCGGACTACCTTGGGCCGACTACTACTTTGAAGCAAGTGGGACGAACGCGGAACACCTCGTTTTAACAATAGTGGAAATCCAATAATACATTTCCATATTATATAATTATGGAAAAGTTTTTTATTGCAAAGTTTATTAAAGATTAGTAAAATTTTTGAATTGTGCGATGTTTATGTCTAGTCCAGTGGCTGATAGTTCAACGTGAAGGTGTAGATGTGGATTTTCTCAAAGTCTAGGCTCGGGGGATTAAGGTTTAAAAGTATTATAAGGCTTTATGTTTTAGTCAGAACTGCTTTGTACTACTTAGGAAAATGAATCTCGTTTATCTTACTCTGGTTAAATTACTGTCATCATTATTACCCAGTGGGGTAACCGTAAATAAGTATTGGGAGTTATTCATAGTCAGAGCACTAAGTCCGGTTAAGAGGCGATATATGACGCCATTTTGTGAAAAGGATAGGATTACGTGTTCATAGGAGCGGGACAGAGCAGAGCGGCCTAAGCGCAAAAATCCAGTTTTTGCTGATTTTCTATTAATTAGGACATTTATTTGCAAAAATAAGCCAAACGTTCCCTTGGTATTCTATTATTTAGTACGATGAAGGCAATAAAATAATCTTGTGATTGATCGTTTAGGAGAAAAACGGTATTAACTAAGAAAACAGATGGAATTATGCACAATTATTTCTGACATTAAACATTAGTGAAATATTTTAAAATGATAAAACATATAGCATGTTTTGTAACTTAAGCTGGACGCACCTTAAAAGCAGCAATTTATTAATTTTTACCCGACTACCAACAGGGGAGGGTTATGAGGTTAGCACCCTATGTTTGTATGTTTGTATATTTGTATGTTTGTATGTATGTGGCCGATTTCTTTGTTCCCACGTAGCGCTGAAACTACTGGTTCGATTTCAACAAATTATGTATCGATTGATTCGTCTCAATACCCCGATGGTTATAGGCTATAGGATTTAGGGCTCCGACCCCGAATAAGCCTTCAAAACGCGTATTAAAGTTTAGGTAGCCGCAGGCTGCAGGCCCCATAGAGAAAAATTACAATACCTACGACCTATTTTCATTTTCAACTCTATGCCTATCAAATATGACCGATACGTCATTCTATTTTGTCAATGTAAATGTTTCAAACTTTTATAACTTTCACGTAGTCGGGTTGTAGTTTTTAACTTTATCTTGTTGTTCATATTATCAGGCCCTTAGCAGAATCGTGAAAACCCACCAGTAAAAATACCAACTTGACAAAGTTTAAAACAGCCAATAGGGGTTTTCGATAGCTGTCAGTTGCAACGAGTCCGGCCTGTGGTTTAGCATGATATTGTTCTATGTTTTTTTAATTATGGAAATAATATTCCTATTGTGGTCTTGAGTAAATCTTTATTAACAAAGAAAAATACAAACAAGTAAGTTTTTTTCCCCTGTAATTGTAATTTCCTTACATGACGAAAATAACTATAACAGAAAACAACAATTACAAATAATATTTACACTTAAATCTATTTTCTAAGCCGTCACCAGAAAGCAAAGTGCCCAGAAATTATATTAAAACCGACAATGTGTGAAAAGGACGTTGCGCAGATCAGTATCAGGACAAGCTATTTTCCACGATGCTAATCCTTCATTTGAAACCTATTATTTGATAAAAGGTTTATCAAAAAACGTTTATCACAAAAATATGATCAAAGGATCATATTCCAAATGGTTGAAGGTACAAACGTACCGTGAACTGATGACAAAAAAACTGTTAGTGAAACACTAGAAATTTCGCGGACACCTAGACCCCCCAATCTAATAGAAAGAGTGGCCTGGATCTAAAGTATAAGTTATATTAATATTACCATATTTATTCTAAAACATTCTACTTAACCCATGCTTACTCCACAAACACCGAAATTAGTTTGTTCCAAATTGCTGATTGTTCGTTTCGGCCCAGTCCGAGTTAATTAACAAGGGCATACAGACAAACAAACTAAACATTATGAGTTCGGTATTGGGTGTTTCATAATCGTAAACGAAAATACACCTTTCAACTTTTGCACCGGGACTTGAATGCGACACAGAATTAGGCTACTGTACGTGAGAATTCGAAAAAGTTTGGTATTCCAGAAAGGTAAGGTATTATTTAAGACAAAAAACATAATAAGTTTTAGTGATAAGTTATTTTGTTTTTTGATAAAACGATTCCTTGAACCGAACTAGCGCCGCCACATATTTTAGTGAGACCTTGAAAAAAGAAAAGTGGTTGCCATAGACTCAGATAGTTGGCGCTGTATGCATTGATCTCAGAAGGGGGTCTCTTTTTTCATTGGCTGTATGAAACTCAAGTGTTAAAACAAAAAAATGTTTCTGTGTTAATTTTATGAAACCACATTGACCCTTGACTTTTATGCAGCGCCATCTAGTGTCAAAATAAAAAGCGTGATTGTTTTATTTGTAAGATTGCATTGAAAAGCCCATTCTTCTCATCGCCGCCGCTGTGCCGTTAGAAGATACAATGATTCTCTTAGAAACATTTAATTCAAACAAGAAACCAATTCCAGAACAAAATGCTTCAGAACCAACATTCACCCTACCTACTCAAAACTAAACCTAACTTATGAATAAATCATTGCGCAAAAAAAATCTCCCACATAAGTTTTTCGAAACTTCAGTGAAGAGATTCGTTTACAAAAGACAGTGACAAAGTTCTAGCTTGAATTTACCGTCACAAAAGTAAAAAAGTACTAAAGTTTGAGGTCTGGATATTAAATAAAGCTGTCATGCTCAGCGGATTTTATCCCCAACACAGTTTTAATTTTTCCCTAAAGTGTAAGTACCTAACATATTTATTATGAAAACTAGCAGCGCCTCGCGGTTTCGGTTTAAAGAATCTTTATTTTCTCTAAGAACATTACAGTTCACTTATAAGAAAGAAAAAAAAGTGTACTTATTACCTATATAAGTATCTACTTAGTTATTTTAGCTCAAGTGTGTTTCATCCGTGTGGATCCTGTTCCCGTGGGAATTCTGGGATAAAAGTAGCTTAAGTGATATTCCACACTACAATATATCTCCGTGCCAAATTTCATCCAGATCCGTTCAGGCGTGATTGAGTAACAAACATCCACCCAAACTTCCAGATTTATGATATTAGTGGGATTACACTAACAGAATAATGTATCATAAAAACGTAACGAAAGAAAGATCTGTCTTTCCTTTGGCTTGAATCGCATAAAATGTCGAAAAAACTAGTTTCTGCTAAAAAAAAAATTAATGTATTTTGGTGTACCTACTACAAATCCTTTTTTTGCCGCTGTAGTTTTTTTAAGGATAAAAAGTGTCCTAGTCCTTCTCTTAGAATCGAAATACGAGCCTAAGCTCGTATTATGAGAGCTTGCTCAGTGATAGATCTATCTGGAACATCACATGTGCCATAGAAAAGGGTACTCAAGTATAGATCGACGACTAAGTAAGCTATATAATACGGGCCTTAGAGTCTTAAGTAATTTTATCCTATCAGTCTAAGATACCAGATCTTAGACTAAGATATCCCCTTGACAAATATCATTAAGATTCTATTTAGCTGTTTAGTATTCAAAATGTATCAGGTAACGAAAACGATAGGCAGACTATCTTTCGAGACCCTGTCCGTGGGGTACCGAGGCTCTCCGGGTTTTCAAAAAATTATCTGAGCGTCTGGTCGAAGCGACACGTGACCCGAGCTCGTGAGTATCTGGCGCAGCGCATCAAAATTTTCATCAAATTATTAAGATTTTTCAATACAATAATAATTAAAACTAATATTTACACGTCACCAGAAGGCAGAGTGCCCAGAATGCTGGTAGCATTGCCACGTTGAATGGCAATGCTGCCAGCATTGCCATTAAATATTGTAATTTTTTTTATATAAATATTAAATTCTTAAATTTTAAAATACTATCTACTTAACTACTACTAAACTGTTAAAAATTCTTCGTCAATCAGCTTTAAGGGTTTTGACTGAAAAACAGCGCTGAGCAGAAACTGTTCAGCACACGCTGAGCCAACCCCTATTTCGGCGCACGGTCATGGAGGCAGTCACCTTATTTTTACTACCACCCTTTTATTTCACTTACCTTACCTCCATGTTAAATTGTTCTCGTTTTCCGCTTTATTTTATACTAGCAGCGCCTCGCGGTTTCACCCGCGTAGTTCCCGTTCCCGTAGGAATTTCGGGATACAAAGTAGCCTATGTCCTATTCCAGACTATAATCTATCTATGTGCCAAATTTCATCCAGATCTGTTTTGCCGTTCTGGCGTGATAAAGGAACAAACATCCATCCATCTATCTATCCATCCGTCCATCTAAACTTTCACGTTTATAATATTAGTGAGATTTATGTGTACCTGTGTCCAAATAAATGTATTTCTATTCTATTCTACCTACATTAAAAAAAGATTTTTCTTACAATCTCTAAAAACACTGCACGTGGACAACTAGTATAAAAGTAAAGAGCTTTCCTTCCCTTGGATAGAAAAGCATGAGAGATAAAATAGTTTATGATTTCATAATCTGCTCGTCTCCAACGTTGAAAACGATACTGCGACTACGCTTACAAAAATGCATTACATTTCCTGGCTCTTATTTCACTTTTATCGAAGCTACGTCACTTCACAAGGGGTTTTTTGCAATGAACGACTCTCAGATTAGTCGAATTTCACTGTTTGTTTAACTAAGTTCACGTAGTTTATGTAGTTTATAAGTTTATTTCTCCAGAGCACATGTTACAAGTATCGAGTAGCAATCAGAAGTCTATAATGAATTTTATGACGGAAGCGGAACTTACTCATTTCCATCGATAAGTAGAGGAAGCATAGACCTCAAAATATCCATAGATAATAATTGACAACTAAGTTCAGCTTGAACCAAATTAACGTGCGCTATGCTGTCGGTCAAAGCGCACGAACTGACTTTATTTTTACCCGACTACCAACAGGGGAGGGTTATGAGGTTAGCACCCTATGTTTGTATGTTTGTATGTTTGTATATTTGTATGTTTGTATGTATGTGGCCGATTTCTTTGTTCCCACGTAGCGCTGAAACTACTGGTTCGATTTCAACAAATTATGTATCGATTGATTCGTCTCAATACCCCGATGGTTATAGGCTATAGGATTTAGGGCTCCGACCCCGAATAAGCCTTCAAAACGCGTATTAAAGTTTAGGTAGCCGCAGGCTGCAGGCCCCATAGAGAAAAATTACAATACCTACGACCTATTTTCATTTTCAACTCTATGCCTATCAAATATGACCGATACGTCATTCTATTTTGTCAATGTAAATGTTTCAAACTTTTATAACTTTCACGTAGTCGGGTTGTAGTTTTTAACTTTATCTTGTACGTTGATCGCGTTTAATTGCAACGTTGAAATTGAGTCTTAAACTGTTAAGGTTTATAAGAAAGAGTTTGTAGAAAAGAAAGCAACCGAACCAAAGTTTTATAGCATTTAGGTAACTGAATATAAATAAAACTTGTCATAACACAAAATAAAACAACGAATAAAACTTTTATAACAGTGAAACTATGGCGGTATTCGCCTCTGCTTTTATGGAAAACAATTTGCTACTTAAGCCTTTTACCACGGGGAAACAACTATAGCATTACTTTCTGGAATCTTCTTTTGCTGTCTAGAGATTTGTAGTATTGGGTTTCTCTTTTTTATGTTTAAGGGTTTTATTAGTACTTTTTCATAATTTTCGACCTATTTCAAGCGCAAATGAAGTAAGATAGATAACTCTTTATTGTACCATACAAACACAAAATACAATACAGAAGGAAATGATGAGAATCAAGGAAGTAAAAAGGGCAGCCTTATTGCTTTGAGCGATATCCTCCAGGCAACGAAGTAATTTCTACGTTTAGTTCCATAAAGGTTCCATCCTTTACTATATTACAGTTAATTATTTTTAAGGTTTTTATCAGGTTTTTTCGAATTCTGTGATGTGAACCAATAAATCGATTTTCTTTCTTTCTATAGGTTTATCACATCTCTTAAAACTTGAAATCTCTATGCTTATAGAGTCTTATTCTAATAGAGGGCGCTATGGTGCTCATTAGGGGAGGTCTATGTCCAGCAGTGGACTTATTTAAGCTGATGATGATTCTAATAGATGCATCTTCGTGCATCACCGTCTTCTCTTCTCCTAGAGTCAATTATACAAATCTTAATGGGGCGATCTATGACGCCATTTTGTAAAAAGGATAGGCATCGCTTTTCGCATTCATAGGAGCGGGACAGAGCAGAGTGGCGTAAGTGCAAAAATCAAGTTTTTCCTTATTATCTACTAATTAAGACCTTTATTTGCAAAAGTAAGCCGAAAGTTCCCTTGGTATTCTATTATTTAATACGGTGATGACAATAAAAAATCTTGCGATTGATAGTTAAGGAAAAACGGTATTAACTCGGAAAAAAGATGGTACTTTGTTGAATTATTTCTATAATAAAATAGTTTTTTTTTTTAATTTTTGAAACGAAGAAGTCCTACCTTATCGCATGATAATTGTTATGTTATTTCGAAGCTTTTTCAATAAAGGTTTTCACGCAACCCAATTGACGTCAATTCACATACACACCTTAACATGAAATGTGTTTGTAACACACACCTTTGGAACATTCAGTCTGTACAGCGAATTTTTTCCTTCAGTATGTCAAGATATTTATGTTGTCTTCGCTTCGCAAGTCGTCTTTCACATTCCACCATCCATCAGCGTTAGATATAATAATTCCATTTGTGTATCTTTTTCTGAAAGCAATTTCCAAAAAGTCGCTCGTGACATAAATGTCTACACAGGTGATGCCAAATTGATGTCGCCCTTATCGCAAGGGCATAAAGCTCATCGCTAGGCAATGTTCAGACAGATTTATAACAGTTGAAATCAATCAAAATAGAACATTTATCACCTTGAAGGCTGACTTCAAAGTGAATTACTAGCTTTTGTTGGCAGCTTCAGTTACCTTACATGTATGCAGACTGCAGAGGCACCTATAAACACACACCACACCCTGTAAAAAATAAAACCGGCCAAGTGCGAGTCAAACTCGCGCACGAAGGGTTCCGTAACATAATCAATGAAAACAGCAAAAAAAAAAACACGTTTGTTGTACGGGAGCCCTCCTTAAATGTTTGTTTTATTTTAATATAATTATTTATTGTCTAAGTGAATATATAACTAAATATTTTGTGAATATTTCAAGCGTCTACCTGTTGCCGTTATCAATATCGAGCAAAAACGAGCAAAAAAAATCACGTTTATTGTATGGGAGTCCCCTTAATTATTTAGTTAGTTCTGTTTTTTAGTATTTGTTGTTATAGTGGCAAAAGAAATACATCATCTGTGAACATTTCAACTGTCTAACTATCTCGGTTCATGAGATACAGCCTGGTGACAGACGGACAGCGGAGTAGAGTCAGTAATAGGGTCCCGGTTTACCCTTTGGGTACGGAACCCTAAAAAGCTTTTTTTTAGTAACTTGGACAACTTTGATCTTTTTGATGTTTTGTAATTTAAAAGATATAATAATTTCATTTTATCTCAGCCACGTCTATCTAGGTACTACTCAATGAAGAAATTGTAAATTTTACAAGTATGCCAGTGTACAGTCAGCTGCGAAAATATGTATACACTCCCATGTTTTGAAAGACTGAATAGAAAGTGTCATTGTGATAATTTATATATCGTATTCTGACAAGAATGATGACTACTTAGTGTGAAAATGTGTGCGTAGACTTTTATATGATAGGTTCCGAGTAAAATAAAAGTGATAACTTGGAAGTGTATACTTATCTGAGCAGCTGACTGTACCATACACTTACAGTAAAATAAACTTGTAAGCTATTCTACTAGCTAAGCTACTCTAGATGATAAAATATCGCAAACAAAACGTTTTCATATAGAGATTAAATTAAAACCAATAGCTTTTGGGACACTCTTTATAAATGAGAAAAAGCAATTTCGGTGATCGTTTTGTGTCAACACCCTTAGAATAAAATTCTAGGTCATTTTGTGCCATCAATCTTAGGCCGACTTGATCCTAAAGCGGGGTTCACACTAGCATTAACAGCCGACTCTTCATATGCAGATAAACTGTCAGAGCGTCAGGTCTACTCGAAGCGACGCGTGACCCGAGAGCTGGTGAGTATCTGGCGCAGCGCATCAGCGGGGCAATGCAGCCAGCGTCTTGTGGACGTTTCGGACTGATATTGATATGGATCCCTTGAGCTACCTGTAGATTGTTTGAAACAGTCTGCATTTAGCTCAACTGTTTCAATTGTTAATACTAGCGAGCGAAGGCTAACGAACGAACGCAAAATAACCAGTGTAGACGTCATGGTGAAAGCAAGCGAGCCCAAACAAGGGCCTTCGTTCGCCTTCGACCGTGCTTCGGCGGCTGTCGCTACATCAAAGCAGTTTGGAACGAACGTACCGATCGTCAAATACCACTCGTTTGCATTCGCTCGCTCTCGCTCGCTTAGTCTGTACCCACATTAGACAAAATGACAAGCTAAGTAAAGTTCGAAAACAATTCAACTCTAAAGTATTGCCCTTGGGGTTTGATTTATAGAAGTTTGCACTTTAGAAACATTTATTATTGGAGCGACATAAAAGTTTGAGGCAGCAAGCATTGCCCTTGCTTTTAAAATTACGTCCATTATTTTCTGGAAAAATAGAGCTGAATTTTGGATTATTGATGTCCCATTTGATCAAAAATGTGGGTATACAACACGTTCCTTAAAACATTACACTATCATATCACACTGATATTATTATAAATGCGAAAGTTTGGATAGATGGGTGGATAGATGGATGTTTGTTACTTCTTCACGCCAAAACTACTGATCGAATCGGGCTGAAATTTTGCGTACTGGTAGTTCTTTGTCTAGAATAAAACAAAGGCTACTTTTTATCCCAAAATCCAGCTCCCATGGTACATAAATAACTTTAACGATCCATAGAAACAACGCAAAGCCACGGGCTGAAACTAGTTGAATAAAAAAGCGAAAGTTTGGATGGATGGAAAAATGAATGGATGTATGTTTGATACTTCTTCTTCTACTACTGAACTGATCCGGCTGAAATTTACGAAAATTTCGGTCTAGAACTTAGGAAGAATAACACCCAGGCTACTTTTTATCCCTTATTATCAGTTCCCATGAGATATAAATAACCTTTGACAGTTTCCAAAGAAACAACGCACGAAGCCGCAGGCTAACACTAGTGTTAACTCATAATAAGGTCATCTGTAATCGTTATGGTGAATAAATGATTTTGTATTTTGTATAACTGAATTCTAGTTGGCATTTAGTAATAATTTAGTTGAGTAGCGAATAATGCTATTAGCTCGACAAGCATCTTTTGTAAAATTTAGGAATTCACACCGCTTGTTATTCGACTAATCTATTACCCAATTTTCTCTCAAGTGCAAACTAAGCTTTACCGTTATTATACGTGTTAGGTTAACTAGTACACTTCACACCCTTGTCCGAAATTCATTTGAGGCGCGCCGTGACCTCCGCTCTAATTAATTTACCTGATAATCCTGTACGCTACTTATGCAGAAGCCAATAATGTGGATGTAGATGTGAAACTCTAGTTGTTGATTCATGACGTGAGTCGTTGCCAGCTGGTTAATTCAAACTTATTCCTGAGTGTAAAATATTACCAAAAACTTCTATAAACCTTCTTAATGGTATTTTTTTTTAAATTTTTTTTTTGCTTGTGTACTCAATGTAAATCCACCTGTACACTCGGTATCCCGCGAAACAGGCCTAGCCTAGTGCGGGGACCACAGGTAACACTATATACCACATCGTTTTCACAGTATCTCATAATGTAACATTAGGTCATCTGTAATCGTGATGGTAAATAAATGATTTTTTTTATTTTTTTTATTTAAGTGTATCTGTCACACGATTTTTACCGAGACCAAATCGAGTAAATACATAGGTGTCTTCTAGGATTTGGTTGTACGATGTAACCGACGGTATTTCACAAAGGCTTCTTCGTGAAACACCGTCGGTTACATCGTTACTTTCCATCATGTGAGATTATGGTCAAATGAAGGTCTCTTGACTATAAAAAAACCAATCATCGGTACATTTTTTTTGTTTTTTTTTCTTCTTTATCATCAAATGCAACCCTTGAACGCCGAATAGTATGATGACACACATGAATATGTTTCTCTTCTGTTACCAGCTGATTTGCATAATAAAGATATAATTTTAAAAGATGGCTGGATAGGGTTATAGCAGAACAGGCTCTAGCTTTCCAAAAGTTAAAACTATGTCAAGGTAACGATAAATACCTCGCACGTCAATATTTGAAAAAACCTTTTATAAAACATACATGGTAGGTAGATTTCACGGCAAAGTTACCCGACTGCTAGTTGTCTGATTATCTTTTGGACCCTTAAGTTCAGATCTATACTACTACTTACTTACAAAATAATACGAAGGAGCTAAGTTAAACCGGTTAAACTTATTAACTTTATAATGGGCAGCGGGCAAACTGTGGCCTCTGGTAATTTACATAGGCCTGATTTATGTAGCCGCGAACATATTTACGTAGTTCCGGAGAGATAAGCTTCACGCACTTTATACGATTTATACTATGTTATTTTTAAAATATGTTAGGTACAATGGTATTTTGACCTAAATATAACTGCATACCCACTGTAAGACACCATGAGTTATACTCCGTCTATTTTCAATGTCTAAAATAAATAATGCAATATTTCATAGACACGTAATTCATATTAATAAATGTCGAAGCTATTGTAAGTCCCGATATTTTTCAAGTTGACAGATTCGCATCACAATTTTTAAAAGAAACAGATTCTATGAAATTTGGCATTCTTTTATTCAGACAAAGAAAATAAACGCGTGGACGGAGTTAGTTAATATCACGAGTAAATAAGTAAACCTCAACGCACATTTATACAAGACGAACGCGCCGAGGGTGAAGAAAGAATGAAACATACAAAACGTGCAAGGTTTTTTGAAATTTCATACATTTTCAAAAGGTTCCAATGCGTATATATTTCACGGTCTTATATTATATGTCTCATATTATATTATGTAGGTATATCAGTTATCTAGTACCCATAACACAAGCTCTGCTTAGCTTGGGGCTAGATAATGCTGTGTGAATTGTCTAGAATTATATTTATTTATATTACTCGACTTAATTGACAATTGATCCATCAAAACGATCTCAAGTGGCCATATTGATAAAGGAAATCACAAAGGCGGTAAAAGCCTATAAGCGACCGTGATAAACGCATAAACGCAATGGGAATAGTGACGCATGTAGTATCAGTATTCCCATCAATGGTAATTCTCAATGGGAATAGTGGACTTACCCTTTCTATGTTGCTTTGCCCCGCTTGTCTAGCTAATATATCGCTAATATCGCTATCGCTAATAATAGCTAGAAAACGCACCTTAAAACGCGCGTTTTCTAGCTATAAGCGATGAGTGTTAACCGTTCTTATTTGTGTATTTTCCTCAAAAAATAAATGAAAGCTGCATGTAGAAATTAAAGCTTTAATATTAATTCGCTGCCATGATCGAAAGCTCATTCAGTTCGGTGATACAGACATTTTTAACCAATCACTTATTCATAATTATTTTTCCAATTAAACTCATTGAATTGGAAATAACTGAAATAACATGAAGCAGAATAAAATTACTGAAGCAGGAGCTGAAATATAAAGCTTTTAATAATAAAAGGCGAGAACCTATTGGAACGGCACACAGTAAAGTGCCGAATGAAATATCTCTCTCTTCAAATAACGATACACATTGGGGTTGTGGTCGTGGCGTTATTTTGGACTGTTTCTGATAAGTTTTTCTTCAACTTTTAATTGAAGAAAAACTTATCAGAAACAGTCAAAAGATGTATGATGTTGTGGTCAAATAAATTTTTATTTTTTAAATAATGCTGCACAATTTACACAGCATTATCTAGTCAACGAAGTCCGCTTTACCGCCAATTTTTTATTTTCATTTTTACAGTTTGTGTCAAAAGGTAAACGCATCTGTGGGTATACAGCCACAAGAACGCAATGTGTACGATAGATGAAAGAGTTCTAAATTCAAACAGCACACCGTTTCATACAACATTGCCGGCGCGCTCTTCGTTCCAAATTCAAAGAACGCGCCGGGAAGTGATTTTGGTTTTTCTGTCTACGTAAATATGATATTTTGCGTGTTCTTTATTCAAAAGTAATGACAATACTTCCGCGCATGTTTAAGAAAAGAAACAAACAAATCTTTCCTCTTTATAATATTATTAGTACAGACACAGCAGCGCGTGTTTACTCTATGGCTAACTCAATATTTAACCGAGGAAACGAAATCCAAAAAAGGAGAAGGTTCTATGTCCGGCTATATATCTTTCTTATGCACGTTCCTCGGTTTCTCCAATAATAATGGAATGATTTGAAAAATTATTTCACTATCTTATGGAGAATGAATCCGAGGTCGCCGTAAAACGTATCTAAACGAAAATTGTCACATTTTAATCATCACACGAAAATTTTCGTTAGTCCCATAATGTTTATTTTTGTTTCAGAAGGATAAGTACTTACCCCGAGAAACGTAAAAAGCTGTGTATATATTAAGGTTTTTAGTATTTTCAAAACAGTATCAAATCTCACTAATCTCATCTCACTAATATTATAAACGTGAAAGTTTAGATGGATGGATAGATGGATGGATGTTTGTTCCTTTATCACGCCAGAACGGCAAAACGGATCTGGATGAAATTTGGCACAGAGATAGATTATAGTCTGGAATAGGACATAGGCTACTTTTTATCCCGAAATTCCTACGGGAACGGGAACTACGCGGGTGAAACCGCGAGGCGCTGTTAGTAATATATAGCTTCTCCACAAAAACAAAGCAGTAACCTAAGTTAATCAACAAAAAGTAGAGTATTTTTGCAATGCTGGTCCTTATGGGGATAACGGAGGTCCGTCGTCCCATCACGGACGACCCGACCGTTTTATCTGTACGTCACGTACATACAGCAGTTACGTAGGTACACCTATGGCCTTACTGGGTAGTACCTACCTACTGCACTAGGGGTATAACAGACAGGTCAATTTGACTTTGTCACTTGTGCTGTTTCACTTCTAATTACCTTAGTATCTAAAATAGGGTACACCCATTTTTGAAGTGTCTCAATAAGGTTAGATAGTGATAACAACAATAATGAACCACAATTTTTTTTTATATTTAATCGATTAGTGATTTAATTTAAGTTTAGTGTGAAACTTGAACAAACAAATGCGCTGGTGTTGCTGATGACAGTTGATACTTTATAGTTAGCCTACACAACCGTATGACATAGCAACATTGCGCCTACAATTTCATTGTGTTTGAAACAGATAAAATGATAAGAATATGGTCTTTTCAGACGAGAATTGGAATGCCTTTTGCCTGCACTTTTAACGTTAAAGGTTTGTTTAGAGGTATTTTAAACGTCTTAGACTAGATATTTGTTTCCAAAACTTGTGCCAAAAAAGTGATAATTTTGGTATTTGACTGTTTATTCAAAATTCATCATCATCATCTCGCTCAGACAGCGTTTTTTCAGCATTAGGTACCAGTAAAGGATTATGGATATTCTTAATTATCTCAGCGTCTGGTCGTAGCGACGCGTGACCCGAGAGCTGGTGAGTATCTGGCGCAGCGCATCAGCATTGCCATACAGCGGGGCAATGCAGCCAGCGTCTTAGGCACGCTTCCGACTGGTATTGATGTGGAGCTACCTGTTGATTGTTTGCAACAGTCTGCAGTTAGCCTATTTTTCTATTAAGTACAAGTTTTAATTGTTTCCTATTATTTGATTGTAATTCACCAATTAAATACATCTAAAATGTTGTAGGTAAGTTCTGTTTTACTCCAACGGAAAATCGTATTTTACACTGATTTTTAAACTGACATCAAGCATTTGTTGGGAATATTGCTTTTACCTGAATGCGTCCGCTTTCTTGTGAATGCAATCGGATGCTTTATTTGCCATATCATAACACATTTACGAATTAGCATTGCTATTCAACGTGGCAATGCTGCCAGCATTCTGGGCACTTTGCCATCTGGTGACGGCTTAGATTTTTTGAAAATAGATTATAGTGTAAATATTAGTTGTAATTATTGTATTCTGTTATTCTAATATGCTTTAAAATACCAATAAATAAGTCTGCATTTTATGGGACCTATTTCAAATTAACTAGCAATCGTGAGTCCATGTCTTATTTTCGTAACAGAACGCACGTCTAACTTACCGTTTGCAAAAACCGCACAATTCCAACCAGAGGATTCAAACCGGCAAAACATGTAGCAAACAAATGGAAATAAAAACAGTTTGTTAGAGAAATGGTGATTGTATTCAAGCACGCAGAACGATCTCCGGAGACCGACCGTACGGCCCTTTTGTTGCGAACAACGTGTTTTTCTGAGTTATAGAGACCAAAATATTTATCATGTTGTTCATCAAAACCATTATATCTCATATAGAGGTCAATGGAAGCATTGTGGCAATCTTCTGCTAAATTATATAATACTTTTATTTCATCATCATCAGCATTATGTTAGTCCACCGCTGGACATAGAGGCCTATGAGTGCTATAGAGCCCTATCACCAGTTTGACGCAGCATCTGAACTGTTTTATTTACCGACTTTATAATATTTTATATACTACTAGACAAGTAGGTACTACTTACCATGGTACCTACCTATTTTTAACAAAAGCAACCTCGGTATGCCTTCCTCTTGTTGTTCACACCCATTTCAGGGTTCACGTTGTGATACTTACATAAACATAATCACCTAAACTAATGTCATGACAACAATAAATGTATGGAGACGTTTATGGTTTTATTGGCTTATTCCAGTTTTCATTCTCTTTGATATTGAGTATATCAACTTCACTATGATACTGGAAAGAAACCATTACACAACCAGATTCGTGTTTTCTCATATGAAAGAAACTACAGATAGAGTGACGCACGTAAAAAGTGGAGGTCGAAACTTCGACACCTTTTACAAATGTGCAAATAGGACCACACGCACTATCAAATAGCTTCACACTATCCGAGTTTTTTTCATCTTTTGATTCTACGTGTCGATTTTGGGATGATATCATGTCATTGTGAACGATTGATTGCATTGGGCACGTGGCTTGTTGAATAGCTTTTATGAAATAAATCATAGCGTTTTCATTGATTGCGGGTTTATTTAGACCTGTTTTCAACATTGAATTATTTTTGTTAGCTACTTAAGTAACGTTTGTTAGTTTGGGGAAGAAGATGGAATTCCCCCCAATATGTGCAGAGGGAGATCTCTTCTAACCGGGCCGACCCAGCTGGTCCACTTGCCCGGTGGTCTTTCGACCAACGGTTGATGTCGGATAGTCGTGTATAGGTAACCAACCTATCAAGCCTTTGCGCGATCTAGGAATTGTTCTCTTTTTACTCTGCGAGATTGTTGGAATTTGGTATCAACGACATCTAGCGGATGTCCATTGAAGCGCTTATGTAAATAGATAGCTTCTGTTTTCTCGATGTGAATTCATTGCGCACCTCTATTGACGTTAGCTTTGTAGTTCAGCCAATATCTCTCTGAGGTCGCTACAGTTAGGAAATCTCGCACGCGGCGGGACGGTGTTCATAGAAAAATCGGCTTTTGTATATTGTTTTGAAGAATTTGTTTCGGGTGTTCTGTGTATTTTTTACGTATAGCTAACATATCTATAAGTAATATATTCTATTGGGTATATCAGTCATCTACCCGTAAAACAAGCTCTGCTTACCTTGGGGATATAGAATATAATTAATTATTTTTTTAATAAGACATTATCATAAAAAAAATAACGTGTGAGTTAGAAATGCGAATCCAACGACCGACTTAATTTAAATTACAAAAATGGGAATATCCACTTATTAATCAATCCATCATCCTGAAGTTAGATTCGAATCGTAAAAAACAATCAGCATATTCATGAGGCAGTGCGTACGATGTTCACGTTCATTATGAAATTAATTTGATTGCGGCTTCTTGACGAGCACGCAAGGTCGTTAAACAACGAAATCCGTATTTTTAAAGAAAGTTTTCAATGAACGGATATAAAAATAATCTAGCCAATCATAGGTAGGAAAATCCACACAGCATCATCCAGCTACAAAGTGAGTAGAGCTTTTATTGTGTTGTGGGTAATAATTACCCACAACTAGACTACACTAGACTACAATTTAGATAACTAAATAAGAATTAATATTGCTGGATAATCCACACACCTGTACCTAGAACCGCACTCACCCTGAAGAAGTCCCTCGTTAAGGGATAAAACGTTGGTGTTCTTCCAACACAAATAAGGTTCTTAGCTAACCCGCTTACATCCGTAATAAATTCGTCAAACCTGTACCTTAGTTTAAAAAAGACGAAATGTATATTATATGTATCTAAAGAGGTTACACAATTAGTCTGGATAAAATGTCTATTATTTTCCAGTTTTGATCATTCTAATTCATTAGTGGATATTTAGAGATATATATATTTAATGTAGTTAAACTTCTCAAACCTAATTATAGAACAAAAACTAGCACGCCAACCATCTGTTTAAACATTATGTTATTGGTCGGCAGGTAGAAAATGCCTCGGCATTAAGCCAACCCTTTGTACCTTAGTGCATTAAAGTTTTAAATAAATAAATACATAAATTAAAATATAAGGTATGTATGTTTTACTGAATCTACTTTGTCTATAAGAGTCCCCCTAGACAATCGCCTTATTCCGCCATGCTTTATAGAAACAAAGCATCCTGCTGTTGAAGAAGAGCGAAATCTTCTAACATAAATATCTCTATACATAAAAGGGTTTCTAAAGCAATTATTAATGTATTTGATATTATAATATCGTATATAATTATCGTTAAAAAAATCGTCAATTTCATAGAATCATTTTTTTATGAGCATCGCTTTGAGTTTGCGTTCGAACATGTATTTTTTTCTATTACCTTTTCTGGTATTTTATTATAAATTTTTACGTATTGGGTATTAAATTATCTGTACCCTAATGAAACGGCTCTATAATTTGTTCGTTGTTCAATATAACTAAATTCCCGCCTGAGTCTGTACTTCTCTATTAAATTTCATAAAGTCATACCAGTTGTACTAACACTGCCCCGGCTTATAATTGGATAACCAACATTGTCTTTGAAATGATTCGATAAAGCGGGTGTCCAATCTCGGTCAGTTGGTGTCCGCAGTTCTAATGCAGGTGGAGACACTGAGTTGTGTGGCGCAAGGGATAAGATCTGTTGGTAAATTATTTTATTCTAAGGCATGTTCAAAAAGTTTATTTCGTCATTCAAGTCTCTAGTATATCGTAGGGATCGAAAATTTTACTCGTCTAAGTGCTTATTTTGTAAGCCTTAAGAAATAAAGTTATTGACTTTTGATCAGCGAAATCGAGCTATTTAAATATTTTTTTTGTTATCTTTAATCAATCAAGATTTACACTCAAGATTTTTATTAAAAATTTGCGAAAATCTAAATACCACGGCTGCACTAGGATGCTTTCGTCTAGGTACGCGGCTAACTTGGCAGGTTGTTTTTGATTTAAAATCCAAAAACAGACATTTGATACAAAAGCGTACTGCAAGGGTCTTACTTAGCTAGTTGTTTTGATCAATATAGCGAGGCGATGACGAATTCGGATTTTGAACTCTTAGCCACGTGCCTAGCTACCATCTAAGCAACCCACCAGCCAAGCCGGCTGCCTAGACACTCGCAGTGCAGCCGTGGTCTAAAAATAATTTAGTATCTGTAGCACTTCGTAGACCCTCTACAAAATCTTGCTCGTAGCACATCTACGGAATGCTACGAACTATTTAAAAGTACGATTACGGGCTACAAAATAGGCGAATGTGTATAAATTTTATAATCAAGTTTAGATGTTATCCCATATCAGATACCCTTAACACGAGCTCTGCTTAGCTTGGGGCTAGATAAAGCTGTGCGAATTGTCCAGCATTATTAAATTATTTTGCGAAACTCATATAGAAGTTTTGGAATGGAAATGTATCCCTTTAAAAGTAAGTGTTCTTTTGTCTCCAAACCAAGCTCAAAGCTCGTCATAGTGAGTTTGGGTATGGTTCAAATTTTTTTTTATCTTTGAAATATCTACCGAGTCCATCATAGTTATTCTCTGAGAGGAACAATCTTCAATACTTATATAGTAAATGTAGCACTTTGTAAACCTTCGTAGACCCCTTTACATCGAAAATGAAGTGTTCCAGTCCGACACCATTTGGGCTGGGATTAGGCCCAAATTATTCAGAATTGATTGCGTTCCACTGGTGCTCCATAATAAGGCTCTTTCTTTGTCATACGGAATTTCCGCCTACGAGTGGATCTGGCCGCGTGCGGGCCACCCGAAACCTATAATAGGGTATTTTACTCAGTATGAAAAAAGAAAAATCTAAAACCTATTGAGCTTAGGCAAAAAGCAGTCGAAAAAAGATATTTTCATCCCCCCGTCTCGGAAAGAGTATTTTGGCTCATCATGCGCACGATGTACTAAATTCAATTTACTTTATCCTCTAGCGGATAAAAACGGCTTTGCACTCAGATATCGAAGAGCAAAAATACTCTTTCCTCGCTGAGGTGGGGTGAAAAGTTACGTGTTGCACTCGAGTGCAAAGATTTTTTACCTCTTGGTTAAAAATCCCTTTTGATTCCCTCGCTAACGCTCAGGATTCTAATTTTTGTATCACTCGTTTGCTCGGTCATCAAACGTGAGCACGCGGTTAAAAAGCAACTTTGCACTCTTGTATAACAAATAACTATTTTAGCTCATAAAATACCCAAATAAATTTTAAAATTCAATTCAAAGTTTTCAGTTTTTTAATCTGTTTTTAAACACCATGAAATAGTAGGCACAATTTTGTTGTCATACGACATTATATTAGCGCATTTTTTCAGGTCTCGCATCCAACTGGCAAACGTCTTGACCACAGAAATATATGGCGTCCACTGCGTCCAGCGTTTTCGTGAATTACGCGCGCAACTTGTAAAAAGCAAATTTTAAATGCATTCTAGCGGCACTTATCGATTGAGTAAAAAAATTGCATTTTTTTAATGATTCATTGGCACCTAATTGAGACACTTTTCAAAAATGGGTGTTATACCTTATTTTATAAATGTTTTTCCTATCAAACGGGCCACACGCACGTGGAGTGCAAATTGCCTGAAGCCATTATACTAGGTTTCGGGTGGCCGAGGTGGAAATCACATGACACAAAAATAACCCTTAGTAACATTTTTTCTAAAAAGCCGGCTTTTATCATCACATTAGCAGATTGTGAAATCCTTTTGTAACTTGAGGTGGCAGACGTGACAACAAATAAGCTGTCGAGCCACAGTCTTGAGTCCCGGGTCTTGCGGGACGGTTACTAAGCACCTAGTGTTATAATTAAAGCCAGCCACAAAACGGGAAACTGAGTTAAATATTGTTACATTCATGTTGTAGGTACTGTAATTTTAGAAGCTGTGAATAGAGAATTTCATAATAACCTTAATAAACAGCCTTGTAGGAATAATTTTAAAATATCGAGTAGTTATAAAATTATTTTCATAATCAGACCATGAATTCCAGAGATTGCCTCTTAAATTTTACCACTTTATTATTCTACTTATATTTTAACGTGTTATTGAGTGGAGACCGCTACTAGGCAAACGTAGTGTAGGACGCGTTCCGGCTAGGGATGGCGATCTGTGAAATAAATAAATAAATAATTATTGAAACTCTTGTCCTGTAACTAGTGCATTGAGTGTACTGAAAGTTCAAAGTTAATTTGGACAAAAGGACACGAGACTAACGTTCATCATCATCATCATCCTATATTAGTCCACTGCTGGACATAGGCCTCCTAACGAGCTCCAGAGCTCCATCCAGCCCTGTCTTTAGCTTACCGCAGCCGACGTTGACCTCAAAATCCAATCCTTCTCAATAGCATTCTGGATATCACCGCCTCAAGCCAGTTAGACATCCCTACTACCAAAGATTAAAATCGTTAGATGCGCCCTGAGACAAAAAACTGTGGCATTGTGTTTGAATGTGTGTGTTAACAAAATGCCAACGCACGCACACTACTAATGAGTAGTTCAAATTAGTGTTTATGTCAATAAACCTAACTGTTATAGTTACCAGTTTGTGCAATATAATTGCACAAACTTCTGTAAAAAAAAGACATAATCGCCCTGAAATCTGAAATGTTTGAATGTGTGCGTCGAAAGGCCGACACACGCACAGTCGCACACTACCTAATGGATAGTTAAAAATAGTGTTATTGACAATAAACCTAATTATTATAATTACCATTATAATAATTAGGTCCAATCATATTACATATACATAGTATGTAAAGTATGTGTGTTCATGTCTAAAAAGTGTGAAATCTGTGCAGTGCGGTACAAGGTACAACAAGCTGACAGCCGAAGCAGAAAAATTCCAAGTGAGCGAGCTATCTCACTTCGAGTGGCAACAACACGACGCCTAGGGCCCCGGTTATGGCCTATCTAACGATTTAAATCATTGATCCCTACTTCCCTTTTTTTAAGATTCATAAAAAACCCACCGACTTCTCAGTTTAACAATCCTAATTCTTCTCAAACCCAAAGCCACCAATATGCTCCTAGGATTTCCGTTATCTGGTCCATATTTCCGCAAGATTTACGGGACAACTTGTAGCAACCGTGGTCATTAATAACACCGACCGCCACGGGTTGACAAATTACAATAAAAGGGTTCCATAGTTTTATACGGATCTCCGAATCGTATAAATCCATTGGAGCCTTAGATATGGTTGACAAAAGGTTTGGGAAAACTTTCTGTAATGTCATGACGAATTTTTGAAGTTTTATTTTACTGGCTTCTCCATTTATAATTTGAGTGAGTAAAGTTTTTATTTGACGTTACATACAGGGTGTGTCGTAAAGAGTGGTCAATCCTTTACCTACGGGTAGGGGTATCTTAACTGTTCAGAAAATAAAAAATTGTACGACCGAACCATGAACACCTTAGCATCTAAAAAACACAACGGTAAAAAAATTGGAAAATTTAAAAAATGACCAATAACTCGAAAACCTTGTGACTTTTATTGGGTACAGTTTTTTTTTCTAGACAGTTACGATGCCCTCTACGCGTAGGTAAAGGATTGCCCACTTTTTACGACACATCCTGTATATGTAGGCTTTCTTCCTCTCCTTTTTCACCTAAAACTTTGAATTGTTCCTAGTAACAATACATTATAATGTTAGAAATATTCTAATCTGTGTTGGTTTAAATGTTAAAATAATCGAAACATTTCATTGGTAAATGTGATTTGCGTAGTTTAATGTAGGTACACGCTCCAAGCGCTGTACCAAATACCACAGAAAAATGTAATTTTTCATAGAAACAAAGTTTAATTGCTTAAAAATTTAATTGGTTTTTCTCATTGATGATTATCGAAAAACGAAACTTGGAAGTATGCTGTTGCAACCAGAACCGATTCATCGCAAAAGAACCCGCGTAGAACAACCACATCAACGTACAACGTTACCAAACGGTAGTACGTACCTCGTTAAATTGCAAGTCACGTGACCTCGTAAAAGATAATGAAATCCGTTATTAACTAGTTATGCTCGTCAACGTTACTGCAATAATAACGTGTTATATCCATTTTATTAGCGGAGATAAAGCTAAGCTGTAGACATTATGAAAAGGGGAAAAGCCATCTTACTATGTGGAGAACAGCTTAGTTGAATGCAATATGAAAGCATAGTATGAATGCAATTTGTGCTACCTTCGTCCAAGAGTCCTGTAAGGTCTAAAGGAAATAAAGCACTTTGAATTTTGAATTTTGTATCTTATTTTATGACTAGAAAATATTTTAAGTATAAAGTAAAATTCCGCCTGTGGCTTCGCACGCTTTGTTTCGATGAAAAAGTTTTATTTCTATCATAGGAAAGAAGTAAAACTTTTCCATAGAAATAAAGCGTTTCTATGGAGAAACTGATTTATGGGATAAACAGTAGTCTTTTTTATACCAGGCCTAGCTGAAAATCAGGCCGATTCGGTCAGTAATTTTTGCGTGAAGAAGTAACAAATATCCATCCATCCATCCAACACAACTATCTAAATATACAAACTTTCTCATTATACAATATTAGTGTGATTCAAGTCTAAAATCACATAAATAAATCTTGTTCTGGACCAGTGTTCGTTTAATAGAAACAGCCTGCAGTTAGCTTAACGGTTTCAATTGAAAATCATCATCATCATCATCAGCCTATATCAGTCCACAGCTGGACATAGGCCTCCCCTAATGAGCGCCATCGCGCCCTGTCTTCAGCTTGCCGCATCCAGCATCTGCCAGCAGTCTTTCGCAAATCGTCATCCCACCTGGTCGGAGGGCGTCCTACACTACGTTTGCCGAGTCGCGGTCTACACTCAAGAACACGTTTACCCCAGCGGTTGTCGGTTCTTCTCGCGATATGGCCAGCCCACTGCCACTTCAGCTTGCTAATTAATTGAAAATACCTACTACTTATAATTAATAGTACTTATAAAGTATAATTTTCTATGTTATTAAAGTATCTCAATCATAATATTAATAATTGTAAATTTGTACTAATTGCTACGCGATGAAAATGCACGGGAATAAAAACATAAATGCAATCAATGTATCAATATTTTCACTACGTTAAAATATTTTATTTTAAGTTAAAACTAAAAAATAACACCGTATATATTTTAGTATTTGCATTTTGTAGACGGCTCTTAAATCTTAAAGCTCTTTTTAAATTTAAAGTAAAACATGCATTTTTAATGTCATTTCAGTCAGCTGCAATCATGCTAATCAAGTTTCAAAACTTCGTAGTCCGCCACACTTAATTAGTTTTACTTAGAAGCCACTTTTGTTGAAAATGCATTTAAAATTCAAAGTGGATTAAAAAGCGTCAAAGAACAACTATAAAACGCAACGGATTATACGACATGCGTACAAGCAACCGATAATATATCCGCTGGAATTAATCTTCCGAGTGAAGTTCGTCGCTACTTAGTTTTTCAACACATGGAGCCTAAGGATGTGTTGAAAAACTAAGTAGCTAGTCATTAGAACGAGGAAAGTCTCGAGAGTAAATATAAATCATCGATGCGATGATGAATTATGTATAAAACAGAGTCGCTTCCCGAAACAAAATCCGCTAACGCTACATACAATCAGAGAAAAGGTTAAATTAATTTAATATCCACTGTAGCAGTTGACAGTTGCTGCAAACTTTGAGACAGTTGTTAGTGTCGCGAAGTTGCTGAACTTTTCAGGCTGCTGGTTTGAATCAGTTGCATTAGAGTTATTGAAGATAACAAATTAGTTAATTTTTTTGTCGTTTTTTGTGTAGCAGCAGGTTTGTTTTGGTACAGAATAGGCTATTTGACTACAATAAAAATAAGTTCCAAATTGTTTTCATCCTAGTCAGTGACAACGTAACAAAGCGTAATCAAATGATATTTATTAAAAATATGCCTATTTTAGCTAAAAACACGGGATTAAAATTACACATTTTTTTATTTTATGATCACGTGACCGAAAACGCTCTGCGTAGGTAGGTGCCTGGTAGGATCGCTGGTGACGTCACACTATTACAGATTACAGTGTTAATGAGTTCTTCTTGTTAGATGTGGTGTGGCGTGTGACGTCATTGCTCAGAGGACGGAAGCCATGACAGAGATTATCGTTTTGGCGCGGCATTAAGTATTTTATTCAAACTTTAAAATTAGTTTTCATTACTAATACGACTGGCCTTGAAGAAATATTAATTACACTTTACATTATTGTTATCAGACAATACGTTACAATAATTTCCCAGTAGTAGTCAAGTAGCCTATTGACAAAAGGTGATACGGAAACCTTTTATTTGACCTTAATATGTTCTGCGCACATGACAAGTCTCTGTTCAGACTAGCCGCCTTAACCAAAATTCGGCTAGGAGAATCATTACTTGCCCTATCGTTTAATCCTTTTCATGGACCTTCGCCACACTTCTGGTGAACAGTTTGGGGTGAATTTTGGACAGTTTTCATAGTATTTATTCGAATAAACCCTCTCCCAAAGGCTTTCGAGTGGCAATCACGTACACAAGGCGCATTGCGGTTGGCCACTTGGTGGATCAAATTAATGGTGCCGCTCATTAAGGGAGGCCTATGTCCAGCTGTGGACTAATATAGGCTGATAATGATGAAAAAGTGGAGCGATGACCTGGTGAAGGTCATCGCTATATGGAAACCCCTAAGTACGGACGACGCAAGACTTCTTCTTGTCACTGTGAAGATCTTTGGTGGAGGCTTTTGTCCAGCTGTGGATGTCGTTTCACAGAGATGATGTTTGATGACAAAAAGTCAATAAAGATCTTGCTGTGTACAAAACAACGTGCCTAAACTATGGTAATTCTTCAAACGTTGGTAGAATAAGGCGCATTGCGGTTGGCCACTAGGTGGATAATATAATATAAATATAAACATATGGATAATATAAATCCATATGGCGGTCATTAGAGGAGGCCTATGTCCAGCAGTGAACTGATATAGGTTGATGATGATGATGATGATGGTAAAATAGTCATCTTCATGCCGCAAAGTTAAAACACTACATATATTTAAGTGATTCCCGATGCCTTTTTTACTATTAGACACCAGGGATCACTTAAAAAGGTTCGTATTGAGTACACCCCGGCCCAATTAATCAAGTCCTATCCAGAACATTAGCTCACGTGATTTAAAGGTCAAATCAGCCCTTGGCTGAAACAAAGGCTCTTGACTCTTTTTGCGTGAGCCTTGATAAATTACCCAACTGAATGTTCTCACACGAGTGCTCGGAGATTATAAAAACGGAATGAGGTTTTAATACCGTTTGTGAAAATCAAAAGATTATTGATACGATCTCCTTACGTTTGTTTTTAATGATTTGAACAAAGTCGCTCAGCGAGCTATAGAACGAGCTACCTATGGTAAATGTCCAGACATACACTTGTATTACGTCAATTGTAGCGCCACTTTTGAATCGCGACACATTTATCGCTCCCGTACCAAGGCGTCCTTCTAGTTAAATCTATTTTATTTCATCCATGAAAAACTGCAAATAATCCTTGACCTTTGAGTAAGTAATTTGATACATCCAATATACATAATATGAAGATACATAAAATGATAAAAAAAATTGTCGGTTAGTAAGGAAAAAAAGTGAAACCTCGCTAACTCCAAAATGTCCAAGCGACATCAAAAGTCGTCGGAGAAGGACGTGAGTAAGACCGAACAACGCAGAAAATCTGGAGATTCCAACAATGTAGATATGTACCTAACTCAATATGGCCCAAAATGGCGCTTAGATAATTTTGCCTTTCCAGCGTCGATATAACATCTACTTGTATACAAACTACCAGCGCAATTTGTAACGTGGACATTTTTTTGTGAGCAGTGTGTAAGAGCTTTTAAGTGTTTAACTCTTGTGTAATTTGCTCCTAACTCCGCTCATGTTCTTCATCGAAAGTTCACCCTAAAAACATTCCTTAGAAGTGAAAATGGGGATATGTTTGAGAGAAATAACTCGATAGAATCATCTGAGTCCGTTCTGTAAATAGATTGATTGAAATCGAACACACGTTCCACCCACTTGCTCTTTAGAAGATTTGTATTTCTTAGAAAGAAGGTTGTCGTAGTACATAATAATAAGATACGTCTGAATCACTGTATACCCGGGTCTAGAATCCTAAATGTTTTTTGTAAACAAAGTGCTTACTAAAACCAAACCAAAGATAATGTTGGTAGAACATATTTTACGACATCATCAGAGCAAGTCGTAAAAATTTGAAACCATTTTTGGTTTTGGAAACTTATTTATTATATTTATTTCATGCGTCCTCCGTTTTCGAACTCGATTTATAGCTTTTTCGCTGCGTGTGTGCAAATGAGTTATTGAAGTTTGTGTTCCTGTTTTAGTGATTACCCTGTTGTTTTATATTTTTGTTATTTAGGCTTATTAAAAATTACATTCTTTTATAATTTTAAAGAATACGATCTGTTTTGCTAGAGGTTTGCTACATAATTTCACCTAAAAACTTGTTAGTTAGGTATGGCTTTTTCAATTTATATAATGACGCTAGTCGAAGTACCTAAGTGTTAACTGGTAGAATAACACAAGTTCTTTGGTAATCAAAATAATAGCAACGTCTAATAATTATAACTGTGTGAATGTGACAGTCCAACAATTTTTGTATCTCAGTTAAGGACCATTTTTATGCTCGTTTTTCAAATAACCCGTTATAGCGGTTTATCATATCGATGAAGAATGACAAATTGGCTTTCGTGTTCAATGGCTCGTAAAGTCAGAAAATAAAAGTTATCTTCGAGAAAGATTTATCGTTAAAATGGATGAGTTCGAATATTTTCTTAAGTAAGTAAAAGCGGTACCTATTCAAAAAGGAATTATTCGATTAAATTGACAAAATATAAATAAATACAAATCAACTGTAATATATTATAAAGTGCAAGAATGATTATTATTTTATTTGGCGTGTTTTAAAAAACAATAATTCGACTTCAAAAGGCTGAATAATGAAAAATGGGTTTGGAAGTAGTTTTAAACCCGGAACTCTTCAATTCAAGTGGCGAATTTTAGTCAAAATTCAAGTCTCTTGTTTACGCGCTCGTTGCTACCGAAACCATTTGTTACCAGTGCACTGGTAACAAATGGTTTCGGCAGTGGTTGTAAAAATTATAATGTGATGATGTTTTAGATACGTTTTGTGGATCACATACAAATTCCTCGAGGATCAAACTTTTTTAAAACCACCTGATCATCAACCTATAGACAACAAGAAAATAATTATCAAAATTTACGAATTAGCGATGATATCACCAAAATTGTTAAGTAACAGCAGTACTGCTAGTCGTGATTTTTCAAAAGTATTATATCGTTCTAAGCTTGGCGGGATAAAAACTGGAATATTTTACATGACCGAATATATGACGGAATCATTATTTAGACAATGACTTTTTTTTCAAAATCGGTCCTTAATTGACGGACTAATCAAACACACATAAAAAACTGCCGAATTTAGATCCTCCTCCTGAAGTCGTTTAAAAGAACAATATTTAGATGCCAATAAATGTTTCAGGTCACGTGATACTTTTTGTTACATTTGGCCAGCATATTATTTTTTATTTGCCAAAGCTGCTGACTTCGGACCTTATAAAACTTTTCGTACTTTATTAACTTTTAATGTAGGTACCGAGAAAGATGAGACCATCTCTGCTACCTACTCCTATAAATTCTGAGTAACACTTCAACTAACTAAGCCCACTTTTATAGCTTCTCCACTTTAATAGCAGTTAAAACACGATCGTCCGAGATTTTTAGAAATTTTATAGTTTTTACGTGGTTCAGTTCAAGTAAAGTCAGCAAGCAAACATTTGTGATTGTGAAAATTATCACATATAAACTCCTCGAGAGTCAACTTTTATAAGACCACCTCATCAAGAAAATAATCATCAAAATCTATTTGAAGCAGGTTTTGAAGCGAGGATTTTGACAGATATTGAAACGAGCGTTGCGTTTCCCCGTCGTGCGTGATACAATCTTCAAAACCTGACAATAATCGATCTCATAAGACACAGCCTAATATAGATGTTGGTATTTCTTCTGGGTAATTTTTACAAGCGCCTACAATGATTGTATCAAAATAAACGTTTCTAATCACTTTTTTTTGTTTTGATCGTGGCGCATGAATCTGTGCCGAAATATTGGAAAACTCAAAAATCCAACCGTGGTAAATATCTTGTTATAAATGTTTTCTATGTTTTCTAATCAATTTCATTGACGTTTTAGATTTATTTTTTCTTCTTCTTTCTTGTAATATTACGAGGCAGAAGAAGCAGAAAGGAGCAGAATGGGGAAAGAAAACAGCGTTTGCTTTGAAGTCAGCCTGGGTTTCTTCAAGAAAAGAGTGTTCTAGCAGAAAATGAACTAATATTATGATACTAACGTAGTTCAAGACCTTCTTGCGTGAAACATCGTCGCCCACATCGTAACTTACCAGGTGAGGTTGTGGCGAAACGAAGGTCTAGTCTTGTTAAAAAAATAGTTTGAATGGTGTTGAATGGACACAAATAACTTTTGCTAGAGCAGTGGAACTGGACCACCAGGTCTCAAGCATTTTAATGAAATCAGCTATGAAACTGAGCTGCTCAGTAAAGGTACAGGCGGCACTAAAAAGAGGAGTGCTTCGGCTCGTTATCTGCCTCTTTAAACTTAGCTAGGAGTACTTGCGGTTCTCGAAACTAGAGTTTATGATTAGGAAAATCATTAATGAAATAAAAAAAACGCAAACTAAGTACATTGTTTTTTTGTCTTAATAAGTAGCAATGGTAATGTTGTGTTTTGTAGTCGGTATCCATCGGCAGGTAGGGAAGACTTGCAATTCCCACCTCAGGCTTGTTTTTGTTGTTGTAATAAAAAATATATTAACCATATTTTTGTACTTGTTTACCTTAGAAAAAACTTTTTGTATTTTGAATCCAGTTAGACAAGGGTAAAAATTTAAAATTAAATTCAGCATAATTTTGCTTGTTTCTTCTTTTTCATACTGCCTCTCCATTACTGAAGATCGGTGGTCATCCTTTTGAACTTTTCCATAACCAGAGCTAGCCTATACAGGCATAACAGATCTTCTGCCTTCTTTATTCCAGTCCATTGCATTTTGTTGCACCGCTAGAATTTGCCAGGAGATCAACAGTTGTTTTTATTTTCACGAACCAGAAATTCTCGAAGTTTTCGTGCAAAACATTGGTAAGGGCTTTCACCGTAGGTAAATAGCATCAGCTTTTGCGAGCTAAGCTAAAATAGGGAATACTTTACACCACCTACCTACTTTACGTCACCTGATCACAGTGAAAGGTAGTCCGCATAGTTATCTCGCGTTTTAAGATTCATCGTCATTATTATAGTTGATTGATTCTATGATGATGATGTCCTCCAGGGCTGGAGCCCAGGTGGACATCATCCATATCTACATCACAATTTGGTATTTAGATACAAATTTTACAAAAGTCGTATTTTACTAACATATTGCAGCTTCCTGATTATCTATCTACGAGGAACAGCTATGACAGCGTTGCATGAATATTCCGGTTCCATAGACACACGAACGCTAATTTACCGGCAGAATTTAATCATGTATTCCATCGTCATTCACGTTCAAAGCATAACTGCACTCGTTTGGTTCATGCTCAGGCTAATAAAGATACATTTTGTTATTCAATATACACAAAAAAGCAGCCGTTGCACGAATTTATAGCCACGAACTTCGATTAAACGAAAAAAGTTATAACAAGGAAAGTTTTTTGAAACTAAGATCGTAAGTTATACAGTACAGAGCCCTGTGGTGCCTGTGGTTCATAATCAGCTTGTTAACCAGCTACTTTTGTTAAGTACTACTTTTGTTGTGGACAGGGCTAAAAAAAATAATAAAAAAAAAAAATATATTTTAAAATTACACAGAAAATAAATCTTTTCAGGCCGTCGCGTCGCGTCGCTTCTTGTTGCCGCCCAAGTGGACGGATTGTTGGAGTGAACAGAGTGAATGTTATTCTAAACATCTTCGCTTAGACGGAAATCAGACCAAAATCCTCTAAATAATCGTTTCCTGCACCTAAACTTACTTTACAAGACCTCACCGCCATTCAAGTTATACAATTAGTCGTCTAGTAATGAGTTTATCGGAACCCGGCATTCCGGTCACGATGCTTGAACGTGGAAATTACCGGATTCCACTGCCTTACCTCTTAATAAAGAACGGGCGTTTCTGTGCAAGTGCCTTTTGCGAACTTTCGGAGTCGACTTTGTAGTTTAATTTCTGAAAATTGTTAAGGTTGGTTGGAAGTTAAGAATTAATCTAGTTATTTAATCAAGTTCTTCATTTAATTTAAACAATTTTTTTTTTATTGGACGTCTCGACAAGGTTGTTTCGTAATTTTTTTGTCTAATTCTTTTTTTTATTGGTAACGGTAAAAGTGTTCGACCACCATCACACTTAAAGGGGCGAAATACACGACATTTTGTAAAAAGGATAGACCTAGGATTTCGCTTTCATAGGACAAGTACAGAACATAGGTTTTTAGAACGGCGTAGCGCAAAAATCAAGTTTTTGCTTATTTACAAGAAAACTGCACTACTTATGAAGAAATTGGTTTAAGGAACCAAATAATAAATCACCTACAAATAAAAACAAGTCATTTCAATAGACCGCAGGGTTCTTGAGATCACGGCCAAATTATGTGCAAAACAGTGCACGTTCATATTTTTTATTTTTAAATCATGTTTTCACATTAAAGGAACCAAAAAAAATTGAATTTTAGTTAGTTCGAGTTTTTTACCACGCGAATACTGAGATTACGCCATTAAGCTTAGTTTCACAACCAAACCTGTAAGGTTCGCCTCTGGAGCACGCTTTCACTCAGGATTTGAAGCCTCCGAGATTGACATTAACGGGTGTTACTCACAATACCTACACTAAACCTACTAGAAAATACATCTGTTACCCCGTACCTCTATTGCGAATCCACGTGTGAGTCTACTCGCTTATTATATAGCTATCCATAGATAAATATCGATAAGAAGAGATAAATCATAACCAGCATTTCGACAGAACCAGAACAAGGTCCTACATCCTCTGTTGATCTCCAATCGATGTCAATTAGAGATCATAAGATTTGACACATAATTACCATAACAGATAGTAGAATATGTAGTACCTACCCTCCCTATCCTAGTCAACGTTACCTTATAATTAAGATAATAGATTCGTACAAAGCCTATATGTCCCAATGTCACAATCAATTTATTGGAGCAAGCCGTAACCCGTTTAAGATAAAGGGCCTGTAGATCTTATTGGCCCAGACGTTCAAACCCTTTGAGCTCGTTACTTACTAATTTGAATAACAGAACAGAGCTCGGGTCAGAATTCTGGAATGTTTGGTAGGAAATGGAACAAGCTGGACACTTCTATCGAATTCTATGGTAGAGCGAGTACACATTAGGCGTTCTGAAGCGCAAGCTTGGGTATAAATATATGGAATACATCGTACATATCGAAACACGCGTTTGACTACATAAAAGTGCGCGTTCGGGTATGTATAGGACCAGATAGTTTTCATAACGCGCATTTCAAAACACATATTGTGAACAAAGAAATGATCTGTATTTCGGTAACCTACTCGCTCTTAGAATAGAGAGAATCATTTATTATCCAGAAAACATGTCAAATATTACAATAATGCTTATAATGTATCTGAGTGGTGTTGACGCAATACCATGAGTAGTTTCGGACTGGTGTATGAATATTAACAAATCTACCATTAGAATATTAACAAAACAATAATGATTTTTAAATTCTAATTTTTAAATTGTCTGAGGATGTTATTGTCTGTTCCTATGTTGGCATAGACTAGTGTCATAGCGAGCTATTATAGGATATTATTGTCTGTTCCTATGTTGGCATAGTATTAGACTAGTGTCATAGCGAGCTATTATAGGATATTATTGTCTGTTCCTATGTTGGCATAGACTAGTGTCATAGCGAGCTATTATAGGATCTTATTGTCAGTTCCTATGTTGGCATAGACTAGTGTCATAGCGAGCTATTATAGGATATTATTGTCTGTTCCTATGTTGGCATAGACTAGTGTCATAGCGAGCTATTATAGGATCTTATTGTCAGTTCCTATGTTGGCATAGACTAGTGTCATAGCGAGCTATTATAGGATATTATTGTCTGTTCCTATGTTGGCATAGACTAGTGTCATAGCGAGCTATTATAGGAACTTATTGTCTGTTCCTATGTTGGCATAGACTAGTGTCATAGCGAGCTATTATAGGAACTTATTGTCTGTTCCTATGTTGGCATAGACTAGTGTCATAGCGAGCTATTATAGGATCTTATTGTCTGTTCCTATGTTGTCATAGCGAGCTATTATAGGATCTTATTGTCTGTTCTTATGTTGGCATAGACTAGTGTCATAGCGAGCTATTATAGGATCTTATTGTCATTTCCTATGTTGGCATAGACTAGTGTCATAGCGAGCTTTCATATGATGTTATGTCTGTTCTTATGTTTGCAGAGACTTGCTTTCGTGGGATGTTATTGTCTGTTCCTATGTTGGCATAGACTAGTGTCATAGCGAGCTTTCATATGATGTTATTGTCTGTTCTTATGTTTGCAGAGACTTGCTTTCGTGGGATGTTATTGTCTGTTCCTATGTTGGCATAGACTAGTGTCATAGCGAGCTTTCATATGATGTTATTGTCTGTTCATGTGTTGGCATAGACTAGCTTTCATAGGATGTTATTGTCTGTTCCTATGTTGCCAAAGACTTGTGTGTGCGAGCTATCATTTGAAATCAGCCCATAAAAAAGTTTCAGCGAATGTGACATGCTCCCGTAAAGCATAGCCGGCTTTGGAGGTAACGGATTCGAGTCCCATCGGGAAACTTTTAATGAGCAATTTTAAGTTTTGAAAAACATGTCTGTGCTTAAATGTTGTGCTATAAATAAGTAGGTACTCAGAGTATTAAAAGAAGTACATATGTAGTATATGACTATAATAGAAAAATACTAAATTAAAATCAAACCGACAAAACGTCTGGTCTGAACGTAGTATTGTTAACCTCTTCTCTGGTTAATGGTATCGTTTTCATCTTCACCCCTTTAACGAACTGGCGCGGGTACGCCGATTCTTGAGCACCTCGTTTTGTATTGTGATTGATATTTCTTTGAGGAAAGGACTCCGGTTTTCTGGATTTAAAAGGAATACTTAACCTTGGTTAACGGACCCACCGTTATGCCTGGTTCACACTTCGTTTAGTATCAAGTGCGAGTGTCAAGTGCAAGGGTTAAGGAGGGTGCGAACCTCTAAGCTCCCATACAAACGTACCAACTTTCCGATTAATTTGGAAATTACACCCTTTAAGTTGTACGCTTTAAGTTTTTCGAAATACATAGTCATCAATAAATAAGAGCGAAAATTCATTTCAATTAATTTTTAAGCGATTTTATTACTTTTACTCTCTTTTAATGATGATTTTGTTTTTTTGAAGAACTAAACGATGCAAACATCGCTATTTCTTATCCGATTTATCATCATCATCATCAGCCTACATTAGTCCACTGCTCCATATCCAGAGCGCCATAGCGCCCTGTCTTCATCTTGCCGTATCGAGCATCTGCAAAATTTTATTAAAATCGGGGCCGTAGTTTCCAAATGAATCGAAAAGTACGTTCGTATGGGGCTTAGAGGTTCGCACTCACCTTAAGTGATTATTAATATCAGCGTGTAAAGGGATGAATTTTGCTTATCACTGATTTCTTGTACTTGTTACTTGCACATGCTAGTTAACTAACTGTAAGAGTTTAAATGACCCATTACACCTGAAAGGGCATCAAGTGCAAGTACGTTCTCCCCGCGCTTACCATGTGTTACAGCTAAACGCAAAGACACGCGCTTTTTCCTATCTTATATTTCTATCCCGTTCTGCAAATGGCGAATTAAGGTAGTAGAATTACTCACGAGTGAAAAGTGATGCTTTGATCTTTGTTTTTAGTTCTGGAGCAATTTGTACAACCAGTGAACGAGTAACTGTAGTCTTTTAGTCAATGAATTACACAAAAGTACGTCGTAGCAAGCACGCGAAAAACGAACGCCTTCGGTGCCGGTCCGACTATGACTGAGGTGGGTGAACCTAATTGCACCTAATTTGAACCTGCCACATTCGAGACGCAAGGACCTCATCTCCCCAATTTTACTTTTATCTAAGGGAATATTTCTTTATGCCAAATTTCGGGATCATTGTCAATACAAAAAATGTAAATGGCTTTTTTTTTTTAAATCCGTCCATAATTGAGGTAGAACTCTACGAACATGCATTAAAAAAATACAGCTGAACATAGAACCACCTCCTCAAGTCGGTAAAAATGGCGTTTTGAGGGTTGACAACGGCGATTGTGACCAACAAACGTAACAGAAGCATCGTTACATTGCTAAAATTATAGAATTGTCATATCTGACACTGCAGCCCTGATCTTGCGTGGAAATGAGTCTTTTACATCTAAATCGACAACTCAAGACCCTCGAAATTGTATGCTAAGACCAACGTTCCCTGTAATAATGGATGTTCAGCTCTGGCTGCCAATTCGGCTGAGACGGGCCATTAATTAAAGGAACCGAGTGGCATGTAGGGTTCTACCAAGGTATGACATGAGTAAACTAGCAACTCGCCTGGCATATGGTTAAAAATAAAAAAAGGATAACAAAGAACATAATCTTACATAATCTACATAATCTTATTCTAATGGAATTAAACAATTAGTGTGTCTGAACTAGGTGATATCCTGTTTTACAGGTAAAAAGAGTGCTAAAATGAAATAAAATAATCAAATAAAATTATTCTTTTTAATTTTTGTTTGAAATCAGCCAGTACAAGACATTCGCCCTCTTGCATAAAGACTCGACTTTTTGGTGTTCCCTGTACAAAACGTTTTACTTGATTTTATTTTTGAAAATGGAACTTAAAACGCCTTGGTGATTGTTAGATGTTTATAGAATTACCCATTCTACCTTTTAACGGTAGAATGCGTACTTTGCGTTGCGCGTTATGTCCCAAGCAGCAACCAAGCGTAATGAACACCTAAAAAGCAGCCAATATAGCACTTAACGCTGTTTTACAGCTGTATAAGAACGTTGAAAAGATATTGTAGTGTTATAATGTCGGTTTAGGAGTAAGTATACAGCACTAACTGTATTAAGTCTGTATTAAGGCGTCAAAGTACGCTTAAAGTTCTAAATCAGTGTATGATAACTGTCTTGTACAGCTTTAAGTTTCCTGTAACGCTTTAATTTCATTTTAGTATTAAAGCTGTACAATAGCTGCATTTTGCATACCGTCACTTACTTAATACAGCTTAGAGCTGTATTATGGTGGTCCTCAAATCTTAATGCTGTATTATGAAGTAGGCAAACGCTCTTCTACAGCTTCTTTTTATGGTGTAATTGTACACCGTTTTACAGACTATAGCTGTATAATTTCTGTCTTTGAGAGTAATAAACAGCAATAAAAGTAAATGACGCCTATAGTACAGCCTTAATCTGTATAAGTGACAGAGTCGCCATTTTGAATTATTGTGCATTTGTATGCTGTTTTGGACTGCATCACTTTACAATACAATACAATACAAAATTCTGTATTGTACACCACAAAGTAAAGCTTTTTATTTTTAAGTTTTTTTTTTATTTTTTTTTATAATTTTTTTTATTATTATTATTTTTTATTTTTATAATTTTTTTATTATTATTATTATTTTTTTTATATATTTTTTTATTTTTTTTTAGAATTTTTATTATTATTATTATTTTTTTTTATTATTATAATTTTTTTTATTTTTTCTATTTTTTTTAATATATATTTTTTTTTATTATTTAATCTTATTTCTAGTTAAATTTAATTCTATTTTGTTTGGTTTTATTGTGTAATAATTTTAAGTGACATTTTATAAATTTGTATTTTGTTATGGATTCGATTTGTGATCTAAAATAAATGAGTTAATATAATAATATAAAGCTAAAACAAAACAGATATAAACATTAAACATAATAGTACAATGGGCGGCCTTATCGCTTAGCAGCGATTTCTTCCAGGCAACCTTTGGATGGAAAGAAATTTGAAAATTTAAGAAAGGCAGGGGTGTATACAACATAATACATAGGTAATAATAATTATTAAATATTCATAAGCAAGTAGAAACATAAATTAATATAAAAATACTTCATAAAATAGATAATATACACGGAATAAATAAATACCAAGAACGAAGAAAAAACATAATTTAGTACAAATATTTACTTTATTTATTTCTTTACAAATTCTAGGACGCAAATCTACTATAATTGCTTTGAAATTTCTAGAAAATAACTTTATTACTTACTTTATTTTCGAAAACATGATGTGATCTCGCAGTGCATTTTGGTTTTTCACTTTATATTACGTATCCCTAAAAAGAGTTACAGGTTATGTTCTAAACACTGCTATGCAGCATTAATAGTAAATTTATTCGTTTATGCAGCCCTTCAACAGCTTAAAGCTGAATACTAGTATCCATTACCTACATAGTACAGCTATTAATGCTATAAGTATTAAGAGTTGCAGGTTATGTTCTAAACACTGCTATGCAGCATTAATAGTAAATTTATTCGTTTATACAGCCCTTCAACAGCTTAAAGCTGAATACTAGTATCCATTACCTACATAGTACAGCTATTAATGCTATTAGACCATCAAAATAGAATCTAAGCTGCTTAGCAAATTGTCGCCATTTTATCAATTACCAATCGAAGATTACGAACATGATTACATAAAAATTAGACTAATGTTTTTATGTTTATCAATATTTTCAGTTTGTCCAATAACCTACTATGCACCAATGAGGCTCTACGTCCATTAATTCAAACATTTTTAAATTCTAACCTATAAAAATCATATTTACTTACCTTATTTAATATCTCTTCCCTGGTTATTTTGCGGGCGCGTTTATTTTTTATCACAAAACATATATATGTCCACAATAAATTTATTTTTGCACGATAATGCACTGTATCCTGCGCCTATCGAATCTCCAAATCTTTAAACACAAAGCGTTTATAATAAAATGTCACTTTGATCAATACTGTTATAATTGAACGCCATCATTAAAATATATCTTCTGTTTCGTTTTAATTCTTTTGTAACTCTGTTCAACAGACTTTTTACAGCGTAAAGCTGAACAAGTGTGTTACAATGTAGTAATTGGAGTGTATTGGTTTCCTGTTACACCATAGTACAGCTGCAAAACAGCTATTATGCA
Source organism: Eupithecia exiguata (assembly GCA_947086465.1). Classification (NCBI taxonomy): domain Eukaryota; kingdom Metazoa; phylum Arthropoda; class Insecta; order Lepidoptera; family Geometridae; genus Eupithecia; species Eupithecia exiguata. Next base: position 7,808,744 of record OX352246.1, read on the forward strand.
GCCTATTTTATGCATATACAGCTACTGTACAGCTAATATAACACAAAACGCTGCATAATTTGTGCCCATTTCAGCTGTATAAGAGCTGTATAAGCGCTTATACAGCTCTTATGCAGCAAGTAATACAGCATTAAGAGTATAAACGAACTTTAATACAGCTGTTATACAGCTTGTGATGCTGCTTGGGGTAGAAAAGTTGGTATTGGCACGAAATTTCTAGAATTTTCTTTATTGCAAATTGAATTATAGGTAAAACTGTTTTATTTTCTGGCAATCGAAGTGAAAAATAGAATGTTTCACTCGGGCGAAAACCACCCATTATAACTCGGTCTCGTCATCCTCCCTCGCTACGCTCGGGAGTATAAACAAACTCATATACATATAATGGGGTGTTTTGGTCCCTAGTAAAACAATCTACTATTCCATTACTTGACATTAGCAGAATAGGCTATTTGACTACATAAAAAATAAGTTCCAAATTGTTTTCATCCTAGTCAGTGACAAAGCGTAATCAGGTAATTTTTAATAATAATATGCCTTTTTTATGTTAAAAAATGGGATTAAAATTACACATTTTTTTATATATGATCACGTGACCGAAAACGCTGTGTTTGATTGGATCGCAAGTGACGTCACACTTTTACAGATTACAGTGCCAATGAGTTCTTTTTGTTAGGTGTGGTATGGCGGGGTGACGTCATAGCTTGGAAAACGGGAGCCATGACAGAGATTATCGTTTGGGCGCGGCATTATTTTATTCAAACTTTAAAATTAGTTTTTATAGCTAATACGACTGGCCTTGAAGAAATATTACTTACATTTTGCATTATTTTTATCATACAATACGTTAAAATTATTTTCCAGTAGTAGTCAAGTAGCCTATTGTGTAACCAGACCATATTGCCATTAAGAATTATTCAAAAGAATCATCAAGCCCATATTTGAATGGTATTGGGTATTTGGTATCAAGTTTTTTTTTTCAAATACCAAATTTTTTAATACTTTTATGTTATGCCGTGCGGTAGCGGTGCCGTAGTAACTGAAGAGCACTCATCAGCTCTTAAAAAAATCTGTAAATGGTTAAAGTTGCTAGTTTGCACTGACTTCTATTGGTGTGTGTGGTCCAAATCCCTAAGGTCAGCTAGCCTGCCCTGATTAACCGGGCTGCTTTATGCCTTGGTGACTGATTCTGGAATATTATGCATTGAATCGGTTGTAGTTATGATAATAGATGGACGTCGTTGTCTTCCAGGATTATCGAATATCCAATAATTCGGTAAGTAATTATATCACCATCATCAGCCTGTATCAGTCCACTGCTAGACATAGGCCACCCCTAATGAGCAATCGGTGCATTTTTGTTCATTTTTGTGCATTTCCTTCATCTATGGACGGTTTTGCAACGATACCACTGTGGGTTAAGCGATTGCGTAATTATATACAGCTATATATATACTTTATTGTGTAAGTATTATATTTTATTTTGTTTATATGTGTATTTATTTATGCTTATTAAATTTGTATATTTTTATGGTTCTTCTGTTAATTCTGTAATGTAGGTATAAAAAAGCACTAACTACTATAATTGTTGTCCACACTACCCTTGGGTTAGCAGGTAGAGAATGCTATCTAGCATTATACTCGCCTATGTACAACTTTTGTGCACTAAAGCATATTCTATTCTATAGAACCTCGTGAACTTCGAACCTTTATCCCCTCGGCTACAGTATAATTATAAACCCCTCATACCGAGAGGTTCTCTTATCAGTTAATTTTAGAGCACCTCGCTACGCTCTTGAACTATTCGCTATTCTAAACCTTGTTTCTTGAAATCAGGAACTATTTTCCCTTTTCTTATTTTTTCCCTGGAAGCATTTAACAATCGTGGCCTGCCCACGTACCTATCTATGCAAAAGCAATTTGCAACGGCAAATATAATGAACAGAAGTGAAGCTATTTGCTCTACAACGTTCCATCCGGTGTTCCAACTTCCGTTTAATTTATTGTTTTGTGATTTCTACAATTTTCTATTTGAATCCGTTTCATATTTGTGTATTTGGTATTTCTAGGGCGAGTGGCGGGCATTACATTCTATGATTATCAATCAAATTGAGTACAAAAGCAACAATGTGAGTGAAATTTTTTTTTTTTTTTTTTGTTCTCCAAAAATTGTTTTTTAGAATGGAAATCAAATTATTGAAGTACTCGTAGAGAGCTTCTACTTATCACTAATGTAGTGCAGGATTCCTTATATCTAGCCTCGCTTATACATACTCGGAACTTGTACCAGAGTACATTACTAATCTGTGCTTGTACACAGATACATGATTCCTCGAAATACTTTATATGTGAGTGTTTAGATCCGGATACCCAAATAACCAACCTACAAAGTAATTAGAGCTTCCTAGAAGGCAAAACCTACATTTTGAACTTTGCTAGTAGGTAGTTATAAATTTTATAGTTAGAACATTCTAATAGGAACTAACTTTAAATCATTTTAGAATGAACGTCGTCGTCGCCGTCTTTTGTTTTAGTACCGCCTTTTTTTTTTTTGAGTTTTCGTAATACATCGTGATATCTTTAAATATCGAACAAAAAGAGTACTATAAAAAGAGAGAAATGAGTATTATATTTAAGTTATTCTGCGAAAAAAAAAAATGAAGGTATTTAAAAGTTGCCGACGACGGCGCGGCAGTAACGGGTGCGATGTATATACCTACGTATGTATAGGGTCCAGGAATAAAAAAATATTGATTGTGTTTCTTAGGTATCTACGCACTATGCGGTTTGCCGGAACGCGGTCCGTAGTCCGGCTGTCCATAGTATACGGTTACAATTACTTCGGTATACCTAACTACAATGGTGGGCCGACGACGCAACGCTCCGAATGACCGTAGAATTAGGGCTTAACCGTAACCGTTAACCGTAGATTAATTCTACTAAATTCTATTAATTGGCATTTTACCTTCGATGAAAGAACATGTGGAAGGACGCGGTCGATCAATCTCTCCTTGTAAACAGCACCGCACGCATTTCTTTCATCTATGGACGGTTTTGCAACGATACCACTGTAGGTTAAGCGATTGGTTAGTAGAATTCAGCCCCGGAGCGGTTGTACGGCAGCCGCATAACAGTGCGTATGATAACTATTTTCTCATACATATTTTGATGCGACCAACCGGACGATTAACCGCGTTCCGGCAAAGAGCGTAAGGTATCTAAGACAGCATCTAGATCCGTTTTAGACTGAGACCTTCCTCCATAACTGTATAGAGCTTGTCTCAACCACCACCATTATACCAAACACCGAATATCAATTACTAATACATGTAGGTATTACAGTAGGTAAATGTCGTCTCGCCTATGCTGGTTATTGGCAATATTAACCGCAATTGCCGGCTTCATGTGCCTCCAGAGGGATATGACAATAGAACAATGGCAATAGAATAGTGGAGGTGGCGAATCAATATGTGGATGTGGAGAAGTTTCAAAATTAAGGTGCAAGGGTCGATACTTGTGATATCTATAACCGGGAATCGAGATAACGACTCTACAAGTGTAGACTCTACACTTGGTTCTAGATTCGCTCGTCAGATGTTCCAACTAGAGGCGCAAATGTGCCAGTTTCTACAGAGGCTATGCATTTGCTTCCTTTTTAGTCGGGACCGAAGATCCGTGAGGTACCTTCCGTAGGCTCTCCGTGTTTTCAATATCAGACCGTATGCTTCTAAGCGATAAGGCCGCCCATTGTACTTGTCTCATGTAATGTCTTTTTGTAATGTTCTTTTTCTGGTGTACAATAAAGTGTTTTTGTATTGTATTGTATTGTATTGTATGGACGAAGCGACGTGTGACCCGAGAGCTGGTGGTATCTGGTGCAGCGTACATGATCTAATTCAAATTAGTTTCTTTTCTTTAACTTGTATTGTTTTAGTCACTGCTTGAAATATTAGACTTCTCGAATGTCGAATATAGAACCTGGTTTTTTTTTTATTTTGAAATCTACAAAGGAAATTCAATAAGTAATAAATGTTAATCAATTATAAAAATATTAATAATTTTGTATTTTTGTTTTAGTTAGGTATCGTAATAATACAATAAAATAGGTGGCGGCGCTAGTGTGAGCCGTAGTACCGCCTTAATTTGACAGCCCAGATAAGTAAAAAGCACCGTCTTAGGAGTCACTGTTTTTTAACGCAACACTGACTAACCTCGTCGCACGCCGGTGCGTCACGTGATGCAGGAAAATCTGCGTTTTGGACCATGAAAGTATTAAAGAGAGTCAAAACCTTTGCTCTATTCTATAACTGAGCCGTTACTATTCTACGATACAAAGCACACATAGGTATAGATACTAGAACCTCTGTATCTACATGCCTTGATAACAGCAAACGCAATGCCATCAAGGCAATAATGGCCGGCATTCGCAGCAATAAGAGAATGCCTAGTTAATATGGGAATTACTGAAATTGCAACTATCGGGGAGTAACGTAAATTATGCCAGCCTGAATTCTTCTCATTGGTTCTATATTGAGTGGGTGGCAGGTGATGATTAAAAGTACTATCTATTTAGAAGTATATCCTACGCATTTGCTACCCTTGGAGTCGAGATGAGAGTTCGTAAGGTAGGTACTGAGGCTCTCCGAGTGTATAATTTTTTTTCTGAGCATCTGGTCTAAGCTTCGCGTGACCCGAGAGCTGATGAGTATCCGGCGCAGCGCATCAGCAATGCCATACAGCGGGGCAATGCAGCTAGCGTCTTAGGGATGCTTCCGACTGGTATTGGTATGGATCCGTTGAGCTACCTGTAGATTGTTTGCAACAGTCTGCAGTTAGCTCAATTATTCCAATTGTAAATACTAGTTCTAATTGGTTTCTATTATTTGCTTATAATTTCATTTTTTTTCTATCCAGCCAGCTAATGCCCGCAGCTATGAAAAATATCAGTTTACTGGTAGGTATTACAAACAGGGGTAAAATTTTACATCTGTGAGGGTAGCTAGGTAAGTGCTTTTATTAACCGACTTGGAAAAATTGAGGAGCTTCTATGTTCAGCTGTAATGTACTTATGTTTTTATGTATGTTCGACGATTTGTTTTGTAAAGATAATTATTCCGGGGTGGTCCAAAAAAAATCTCATAAACTTAAAAAAAAAAATTGAATTCGTAAATAAAATAAGTCAACCACATAATCTTAATAAAAAAATGCCGACGGCTAGAAATGGCTTGCGAAAGAATTAAGTTGGTATCTATCAACTATATTCCCAGCAATACATTTCCCAAATCAAAGCGTAAGGTTACCGTTGCACCTTTGTTATTTCGTTAACTCAGGTGAGTGTGGCCTTAAACTGTAAAAAAAAATAAAAAAAACATTAGAAACCTAACAAAAATGTCCGACACGCACTTGCCGAATTCATTTATATATATTTATATTTATTTATAACACTGATCCTCAGTGACTCCGACTGGAATATAAAATCTATTCTCTTTTAAAATGCAAACACTACCTCTCAGCGCCTACTGAGACGATTAAAGGCTCAAACACACTGCTACATGGAGTAAGAAAACGTACGAGTACGTACTAGTGGTACGTTCACTAAACATAGCTAAAACGGAATCTGGCGTCTTCGAGGCTCTCAGGGTGCCAGCGCAATTCGTTTCAGTCTTCGAAGTCTTTCCTAGACAAACGCGGTGTGTGGTGGCGGTCAAATTCTTCTGGCTGCCATGCGCCACCGCAGGCTGCGTCTGTATGGGAGACCCTTGAGACGCTGTCAGATCCAAGCTGCGACCAAGTTCATACTGCTTTCAGAAAAAATTCTGATAGCCAAAAGCTGCAGTTACTTGTTATAGTTTTTTAATAAGTCTAGACTGATTGACTCCTTACTTATATTTACATTTTTACATTCATATATTGCTATATTTTTCCTTGCAAACCCACAAATAGGTCGCTTCCTAATAATTAAAAACGTCATGTTTGCGATGTAAGAATATTCATCACCGATACTTGCCAATATAACAGGTTGGTATCTAGACTTGATAAAACTTGTGGAAACCCTAGGTCCTTGGGGTCCTGGGGCACATGGAGTATACAAAGATCTAACAAAACTCCTAATAGAGTCCACAGGTGATCGGAATGCTGGCTTTTATTTCGGTCAACGAATTAGCATTGCCATTCAACGTGGCAATGCTGCCAGCATTCTGGGCACTTTGCCTTCTGGTGACGGCTTAGATTTTTAGAAAATAGATTTAAGTGTAAATATTAGTTGTAATTATTATTGTATTGTATATTGTTATTTTCTGTATGTAACAGGTAAAGTATTTAACAGGGTGGAATAAAGAAACGTTACCGGAACGACAAGTATCCGAAACGGTGAAGATGGCAAATTTTACTCAAATTGAACATGTTTATTTTTAAAGTAAGTAAAACTGCATCCTGTAAATTTAAACAGCCGGGGAGCCACCATGTATATATATAAAGTAAATAAGTCCGGTCGCGTACCTCTAACCGCAGTGGGTGGATACCTTTAGCTACACTACCCGCGTCCCCAGCTGTGCCAGAGCTCTATAAAGATTCATAAAGCTCTCTTGGAACCCTAGATTTATACAAATAGAAACGGATATGAAATTAAGTAAAAGATCGCGAAGTTAGTTTTATACTTCTTAACATTTATTTAGTTTTATTTGACTCCAGTCAGGGAATGCTGTAGCTACACATGATAAGTGTTGTGTATTTGTATGATGATAAAGTTGAAATTAAAGTTTTTAAATTTAAGTATTAAATAAGTGTTCCAATGTGCCCACAACCAGGCTTCACAAGATTAATGTATCTTTTAAAGGGCAATGTATACGCTTCTACAACAAAACTCCTAGTGAGTTGCAAAATCTATCAATAAATAAATTCAAACAAATTGTCAAAACCTTTCTGTGCAAAAAGGCTTACTACAAAATATCAGATTATTTAGAAGATAAAAAAGCTTGGGACGGGTTTTGCTCCAACTCGAAAAATAACAACTAACAGGCTACAGGTTTCTTAGTCGCTTCTTTACTTTAGTCTACATACCGAAGCGACAGAAATCAAAAGTACCACTTTATTTCCGTGTCAGTGTTTTATTTTAAGAATTTGACCTTTTCTAAGTGTACAATTTTGTATTTATGGAAATAAAGAATTTTTGATTTGATTTCGATTTGATTTGAATGCTACACTACCCGCGTCCCCAGCTGTGCTAGAACTCTATAAAGATTCATAAACTCTTTAATATTATTGAACACTGATCCTCTCTCCCCGGCCGGCGGCCGTCCGTGTGATAACGGTAAAATATTCCATTCAATGGATTGATTACCATCCGGGGAGACTGGGAATACGCGATTTTGGTTTCTGTCAAATGATACAAAAATAAATAGGTACATAAAATATTCTGGCAGGATCGAGCCGACTGACGACGAAGCTTTCAATGTTAAAATATCTCAAATGTTAAACTAAATTGTAATATTTATTGTAATGTTTAATTTTTATTTATAACTAGCTGACCCGACAGACGTTGCGTTGTCCTGTCATTAAATTCAAACTGACAACTGACAGTTATTTCAAACGTGCTTAGCAAAGAGTATATATTTTTTTAATGTTTTTTTATACTTCGTAGAAAGTTAACAACAACATTAAAAAAACTGAGAAAATTGCTCAGAATTTTAGAAAATTTAATAAACCTTAACGACTACCTTTATTATAAACTTTTTTAATGTAACCTTAAATCTTGTAAAAAAAATAATGATTTCATAATCCATACAGGTAGACTGTAGACACATCAAGACTAAAAAAAACATTGCTCTATTTCCCTAAGTAAAGCTTCAAATAATTCCCTACCAGTCTATCGAGCAAATAACTTGGCCTATGTCTTGTATTTCCCAGAAGACAGCATAAACATTTGCGGGCTGGAGCATTTTATAAAAAAGTGTATGAACTGTTAAGTATGAACAACTTGCATGTAAGCGAGTTTACTTACCATCTCGATGGTGTGATGGTTGAGTCACAATGCATTGTCACCAAACAGTACCAACTAGTTCGGGGGGTAGTAAGCTACCACTCTGCTGTCGGACTCACTGACGACGCTGGCCTAGCCTAACTAGCAGCTAGCTACTCTTAGGTAGCATTGGATGTAAGCCTAGCTAGATAGTCGTCGTCTGGTAGTAATCCCTGTAAGGGATAAGACCGCCAATTGTAGGACAGGATACTACTTAGTTTTTTGTTTTTAAGAACTTCTTAAAACCAAAACTTTTATTTACCCATCTATTGTACATAACGTATATCCATCTTTCCTGCAATAAAGATTATTATTAAGCTTATTATTATTAAACTTACTTATGTTTGCCGAATTTCAATCGGTTTAGGATAACAACCTTCTGTCTACATCATCAGACAGACGATCAGGGTAGACCAAAACTTCATCAGGGGGACGGGGGCTAAGAAGTTGCTAAAATAACATCACGTGATAAATGGACAAACCATCTGCTCTAACTAAAAGATGCCAGCCATTTCTTACATTTTGGTGTAGATTCGGTTTTTTGTAATTATTTTACTTACGAAAAACCATACGCTAATAATTAATAGAAATTAATAATTTTGGAGAAGAACCGACAACCGCTGGGGTAAACATGTTCTTGAGTGGAGACCGCGACTCGGCAAACGTAGTGTAGGACGCCCTTCGACCAGGTGGGACGATTTGCGAAAGATTGCTGGCAGACGCTGGATGCGGCAAGCTGAAGACAGGGCGCTATTGCGCTCATTAGGGGAGACCTATGTCCAGCAGTGGACTGATATAGGCTGATGATGATGAGGAATAATTTTAGAAAGTTTATGGCGTATAGCAAAATACACCTCTGTTTGTCTTGAAACAGAGACGACATCCTTTCGCCCGAGGGGAACAAACAATATCTTCCGATTTGTTATTGATTTTCCAAATGATACGAAAAACTATTGTATAACCTATTTCTGTTATTCTAATAAATATAAAAAAATGGATATTAGTTATATATCCTTCGGCTTTATAATTTAAGTAGGAAAACAATAATTGTACGAGTATGTACTATAATTAATAAAATATATTTTTTATTTGTCCTTCTATTTGACAGTTGGCAAGTCCGAGTCTACTTCGGGAACACAAAACTCACCAATAAAAATCAAGTCTTGATCATTTGATAAACTTGTCACGATTATAGGTCTCAAAATGGACGATAGAGTGCTTTAAGCATTTTGATGTCAACCTGGCAAATAAGTAATGATAGACCATCTATTTTTTGACCCCAAAGCAAGCAGAATTGGTACCTTTAAGGTGGTTCGTCGCTGGTTGGGCGTAATTTCACAAATACATGTTTCATATAAGTTTTGTATCAAAAACGAAAACATTACAAAACTTGTCAAATACATGTTTTATACCTTGGTGAAAACGAGGGGTTACATTACGCCCCGTGACGCCAGTCAGCATCCACGTTATGGTTTGTGATTATGGTTTATCTCGAATTATTATTGGTTGATTCATCTTTCAGCGGAGAACATCACGATAATTATCTACTAAATGTTGCTTTCGCTTGTAAAGAATATAAAAGGGGCCTACCTTATCATTTTAGAAATTTTGAATATATTTATTACATTATAAATTTGCTTAGCTAAATAAATGTTGTGTAATATAAGAATATTCATCTAATTGGATATTTGTCTGGGTTCTTCGTTTTCGGATGGGTAATTTCATTAAATATAATAATTAGGTACATTTATGGAACTGGCTATGAATAACGTAGAGTAAAGAATTAACAGACAGAAATCTATGCGAGTAAAGGCCCTAAAAGCAAAATGAATAGAGTTCAAGTTAAACTAACGAAGGCATAGAAGTGATAAATCTGAACTAGAATAATTCACACATATACAGGGTTATTGGCAAATTAGTGACAATACGTGAACTGCAGGTCCTGCCCATCATCACAAACACGTTCGTGAAGGCGCCAAGTCTAAATTCTAAAAAAAATTATAAGTCACCTTTGATACTAAATGAAAAAACATCTTTGTCTGGAACCCAACGAGTTACTTAAGACCGATCTTTCACTCTCATATCTTCTGTTAATTCAGGGCAGAGCTGTTTTTAAGTTGTATTTCAAATAAAACCTCTCTAACGAACGATTAATGAATTGCGGGGGGTACCCATTACCAATACCAAAATTAAGAATTAAGACCTGGCGTCTTCACAAACGTGTTTGTGATGATGGGCTGAATAGTTCACGTATTGTCACTAATTTACCAATAACCCTGTATATCAGAGGAAGGCCTGAGTCCAGCTGTGGACCATTATAGGCTGTTGAGGTAAGATGAGGTAGATAACCAAATTAGCGCAATAAAATCTACTTAGCATAAACGTACCCACTTTTAGTAAAGTGGCCAGAAGATATCGTTAAAATAAAGAGTTCCATAGCAAAATAGCCAATACTAGTTAGTAAAATAATGTTCGACCACTTTCGTGAAAAAAGTTGTAAATTCACTGAAACTGCCGAAATATTGGTGCTGTAAAATTTAACGAGTGCTGCTGTAGGTAACTTATTTTAATAAAAGTGCAGCTAATAAAAGTTTATATGTTCGCAAAGTGAGGAGTTAATATTGAGTCTGGTTTTTACAGATTTTGTAACATTCAACTTTGAAATTGTTTTCAATTTTGTTTAGCAAGTAGATCAAGCAACATGTGGACATATTTGATGACAGCTTAAGTTCAATTTATAATCAGTTATGATCCTATTTAAGTTTTCACTAGTTTTCTATCCTGAAGTTTTGTTGGTCTGTATCATAGATAGTTAACGTTTTGGACTAAGTAGTCTGTAAGTTAATTATTAAGGTTGAATAAATAAAATTTCCTAACTTAACAAAGAAAGCCTATTTTTTACAAAGAAAAGTTATTATGAAAAATTATAATTATAAAACTTACACTAGTAAAGCATTGTCAATTTGTTTCACATCGCAATCGCTTCGCGAAGTAGGCGCCCAGAATAACAGCTTCATTCTTGAAGTGTTAAATTCAATGTTACCTTCATACGTTCGGAAATGTTGAGTTGAGTGTTGAAGGTGTTAAGTTGAGCAAGTTGCGGCGTTCCAAGCATAGGTACAACTTATCCGGACTGGGTTTCAAGTGGTTATAGAGTAGAAGCTGAAGATAACAAGTTCTGTAGACTAGGAACTTCTTTATTTAGAAAAAAAACAAGGGGTGTAGGAGTATTAAGAAAATTTAGTGCATTGAATACAAATTAAAAATGTAAGCTGTGTGTTGCTAATCTCACTTCTCACTTATATTATAAACGTGAAAGTTTAGATGGATGGATAGATAGTGGATGGATGTTTGTTCCTTTATCACGCCAGAACGGCAAAACGGATCTGGATGAAATTTGGCACAGAGATAGATTATAGTCTGGAATAGGACATAGGCTACTTTTTATCCCGAAATTCTTACGGGAACGGGAACTACGCGGGTGAAACCGCGAGGCGCTGCTAGTTATATATATAGAAAGGTCAATCGATCCAAGTCAATAGCCATTTGAAGCGTCCCAAGTCGCTGGCTGCATGCTCCGCTGAGTCACAATACTAATGCGTCAAAACACGTCGTAAAACAAAACACAACCACCCAGCAACACATAAACGATTACTCCAATCTCCAGAAGTCGAGAACATGCTTCTAGAATAACGCCCTAATATGACACAGAGCTAGCTGTTCTGTTTTAGTTGATTCTAGCGTAAGTAAATTTCCATAACTGATGTTCCTCTAGCCAAATTTTGGGTGTGTGCACAAGCACAGGTGCATTCTCTACTCCCTCACAGGTGTAGGACGTACGGCTTCAGAGTGCGCCTAATGCAAATGCAAAAATGATTAGAAGATGATTGCTTTGAGCTCTGGGCTATCTTTTTAAGTGGGATTTTATTGAATTATTCAAACTATATGTGTTAAATTTAATTAAACTGTATCGAGATAGTCTAAGTTATTATTAGCAATAGTTTAGTACAGCCCGGCTAGATGGCGCTAGTTTCTTTGAGTTTATTTAGTTCACAAAAAAATACCACTAGATGTCTCGACTAAAAATTGACGAAGGCTAGATCGCGCTATCGAAGCGTTTCACGAAAATAACGACCTCAGAACCATAATTTAAATAAATCCGTTCTCAAAGGAAATATGTAAAAATTTATAACGGCTAGAAGAGTGAGTAAAAATTTTAAGAGAGTTCGCGGCGGCTCAAAAAAATCTTAACTAACTACTTATACAAAATAAATATCGGCGAGAGAAGTGAGACGCACCCTTTTTATAAAATTGGTGAGGCATACCTAGAAGCTAAAAAGCTAAGATAATGAGCTGTATCTGCACAAAGCTGAAATTTAATTTTTTTTCTGCACGAACCTTTCTGTGGGTAGTTTTTGCGCGAATAAGTAACAAACAAACATCCATCTATCCAAATTTTCTCATTTTTATGAATGTGACACGAAGTATTAAAAGCACTCCCAGCTCCCGGACTACCAGTGAGCAGCTGTCCCAGGCAGCTATTTAATTAGTCCACTGTTGACACTGGCACTGCTCTCTGACGCATTTCAGCGAACTTCTATTACGACGCCGTGTTTTATTTAATTTAACTCTAGCTCTTTGACTTTAACTAGGTTTCACTGAGATAAATCGGAATTTTTAGAGCTTTTTTCATTGAAGAAGTCTTCGCTAGTCTTCAAGATCTTTGGAACTTGTTAAACTAATTGCAGGGCTTTTTCGAAAAACACTTAACTTTTAAATACATAACTAGCAAGAAGAGGGTCTGACGGGATCTCAACTTAAAAATTAACAATTATTAATTTCTTAAAAATTAAGTTTAGTTTTTAAGAGCTTTGCAATTAGTATAATTATCTACGTTTAAAACTGAGAGCTTAACTGGATCAACTGGATTAATCAAACCAAGTAATTATTGAACATTAACCTTACCTTGGGCGATGTGGTCGCTAAGCGAAGCGAGGGTCGAAAAGTCCCTCAGTCTCTTGATGTAGGTAAATATAAAAAACCTTAACCTTGTCATCGAATGCATCTCGTAAAGTCAGTTTTTTTAAAGTTATTTTGGTGTTAAAAAACCTAATCATTTTCAAATTTTTAGCTCCATAAAGTATATATTTGTTATTTGCCGAACATGCTAAAATTCTAATCACATAAAGGTGGCCATTCCCAGAGAATCCAATCGCATTTACCCATGGTCAGTAAATTCACCAGAGTTTAAAGGAGCGGTTTGTATTGCGGCAGCAGATTGGTTACAGGTAAACACGTCTGCTGCCGTCTCCGATGGGTTAGCGGTAAACACGTCTACTGCCGTCTCCGATTGGTTAACAAACATGTCTCGTGCAGTCCGAGTGCGACCGCGGGTGAAACAGAATTGGCAAGTAGCTGGCATATATACGTTCGATAAGGTGAGGGTACACTGGGTGACACCTAATGAGAACTCCCTTAAAACGTCACACTAATAATTATAAATAGGAAAGTTTGGATGTTTGGTTTGTTTCTATTTTAGATTTGGATGTTAGTTACCTTTACACGCTAAATGGACATTGGTCATGGCTATAGAATATTTTCAAAAAAGTTAGGGATTCGTATGAAAACTTCGAACATGTAAATGAAAAAAATGTCTGTGTCGCTTTCCGACTGTCACCAGGCTGTACCTCACGATAGTAAACTTTTGCTCTCATTGTACCGCGGCGGGTATCAAAACCAAGTCCGGGCTAGAACAAGGTTAGAACTGTTCGGTTCTGTGCCCTCGTCCTAAACTGTAGGTTACCTCTCCTGAAGAATGGGTAAGCAGTTTGATTAGATCAAAAAAAGTAAGGTGCTACAATGTGTGATGTCTATTTTATTTTCTATGCCTATCTGAAGTATTCCCATTAGAGCACCAATTTTAGGAGCACCGACATCGGTGCTTGCGTTTTCTTGGCAGGTGCTCCTACGTAGGAGCACCTTCCAAGAAGAAGTTTCTAGTGATGTAGTTTCAACAATAACCAGCTGTAACGTTGCAATACATAGTTTTAGAACTAGGTACAAGGTAAAACTCTTTCTCTATTCCAAAAAGTTCAAAATTGTTCCAATCCAAGGTACAGTTCACTGGACTGTCAAAAATCTCTTTGTAAAAATTTTCAATAATTCAATTTATGTATTTAACTTTAACACTTTCATGGATCAAGACGCAGATGTCGTTCTCCGATCCCGTGTAGCAATTAAAAGCACGCTACGAAACAATACCCCTTTGAAACCAAAATCATCATCATCATTTTCCAGTCTTTATGTCACGCTAGGTGGGGTCGGCACAACATATCTAATAGTCACATTAGTACAGGTAAGTCGCAAATAAAGATTGGAATTGAACAAAGAGAGACGCTCACTTGCAATTGCAACCCCATTTTTAACCGACGCGACATAACAATAAACTATTTAAAAAATAAAACAATTCTTTTTTTTGGACACTACGAAATCAATTACTACCTACCCGTGCTTTTGGGTCCTGGGTTACAAATTAAAACGAAACTTAATAGATCACGATCGCGTAAAAACAACAATTGAAAGATAATCGCCCCTGAGGTGTGGCCGTAACCCAAAAATAGTCATTATTCGACCTTTTCCCACCAATTTGTATTTAAAGCTACCCTTTTGTATTTTATTTATCAACATTAAAGCCCAATCTGTACACGGCCTTTGTAAACAAGGCACGGGGCGCCCTCATTTCAAATGCAGGGCGGCCGGCATCGAACGTTTTAATTTAAACGAGATTGCCCGTTTGCGGAAGACTTGGCGAATTGTTTCGTCCCCAAACAGGGTGTGGGCAGCGGGCAGGGTGGCAATGTTCCTCAATTGAGGGTAGAAACGAATTTTGTCGTTAAATCATCGTAAAACTGAATTTCCATTGTGAAATTCAGTGTTCTCGTTTACGGATCCTGGTAAAAATCACTGAAAAATAGCATGCCCAGAGGATTGAGTTCGGTGTGACAATAGTATCGAAACGTCATCGTAATGTCATTTTTTTTAATAGAATTTGCGTAGTTCCATGTCCGCACAATAGAGGTCGCTTTACTAAATCCCATAGACAAATGAAGGCCACGAAAACGCCTCGGTACTATCGTCAAATCGAACTTAGGGTTCTGGCGTACCTACAACAGTATTCAATTTGACGTGTCCGATTGCCAAAATACTTAAATTTTTGTGGTCTATCTTTCTGGATCTCTATTAAATACATTTAAGATCCTAGTGACAACGCAATAAATTCATTTCAGTTTGTATTTCACCGTCAGAGCTGTCTTTCTACGTTGAAATAGAAGGCATCTCTTTCTACATTATGCAAACTGAGCGAGACTTCAGACCCAGATAGCTAACGTGCTTGTAGTGTAAAATCTTCGAGTACATAATTTGTAGACCTTAAGTTTTTGAGTTCTGACTTCGTGCTCAATTAATAAGGTACGTGTACTAGACTTATATGATGGGTAGGTACTGAATAGAGTTTTTAGTGTGCCCCGCATTTTAGGAGACAGAAGAACAATACCCTTATTTCACAGAAAGTTATTTAATTTATTTATCGATCATTGTTTTTATTCTGTAGAAGATTACCTTAATTTTAAGTTTTGATCTAGTGAGTTCAACAGACAATTTATTAATATTTGCGCTTATCCAATGACATCTAATTTTAATGTTCGTAATTTCTATAACTAGTTGAGTAAGGACCATACTCCTAAAATATTCAGGTGCCTGTACTCGGGCGAGATATGCAGCTCTACTGTATTATTCCACCAATGTTTATTGTACCATGTCTTGTGTTAATAAATATACTGAATACGCCCTGTATTGTTCTTTGAAACTTTTACTGCTAAACAGTCAGCGTCGTTACTTTTCCCATTAAACTAACTATTCGAAGGAATTTCCGTTCTATATTCCCACTAGTATCTCGTATCTATCGGAAGGGGGCAGTGGTAGGTAATTCCAGCACAAATTGCCGGCAAAAAGGAAGTCACGGTAGTTAGCTTTAAGCATAATAATATGATGGCGAAACTGACAAGGTTAAACCTATACCCGTCTAAAGCCTTGGTCTCTTGAACATTACGCAGTACGTTGCGTAGTGCGTAGTGATCAAGAGACCAAGGTTTAAACTTTGGTCTCTTGATCGGCTCGCAATACGCTGCGTACTGTCACGTCACGACGCAACGTCGACTGGAGCGGTGTGTGTCGAAAATGCCTATCTATCTATCTGATTTAGATTTTAGATTTTTATTTTTTCGCCATTCTTATAACATATGTGTTATACGGCAAGCTGAAGACAGGGCGCTATGGCGCTCATTAGGGGAGGCCTATGTCCAGCAGTGGACTGATATAGGCTGATGATGATGATCATGATGATGTGTTATACTAGGTAGGCTTCTGTGCCTGCCTATTCAAATGTATGTAAAATGGTTTTAACGCGCTTCGCTCCATCTGGATATTCTGTAATCTGTACCTACGTGATAACGACACGACGACGACGCCGCGTTGTGCGTAGTAATGTTAGTCTATACAGGGTGTCCCGAAACTCAACGTCCAGCCGAAAGGGGAAGACAGGTGGGTTCATGATGACCCAGAACAACAAAATCAGAATCAAAAATCATTGGGTCTATCTCCAATGGTTTCTGAGTTATAAGTTTTTTACTGAAAATCAGAAATTCTCTGCTCGGCGGCGGCGCCAAACTTTTTATGCTGTGGCTACAGGTGTCAATTTTTTGTAATTTTTATGGTGGTTTTACAAACTCAAATAACTCATTCAATTGTCACAGCATAGAAAAGTTTAGCGCCGAGCAGAGAATTTACGGTTTTCAGGAAAAGCCTATAACTAGAAACAATTTACGATAGGCCATTTTTACATAATTTTGTAGTTTTTCTGGGTCAGCGTTTCGGTGTCGAGTTTCAGGACCACCTATATAATTATTCTGTGGTAGTACCCACTCCAACCAACGCTGACGCAAACTTCGACGGAACAAAATACCACTCTAGACGTTTTTTCATACTATTATGTGTCCGGCACCGCAAACCGCAGCGTACTGCGTAATGATCAAGAGACCAAGGCTTAAGGGTGATGTTTTGATTGCATTTTAATGGTAGAGTGGTTTTGTTGCCATTTCATTTGCATAAAAAAGGAACGAAAATCGTTCATACATTCATAACTTTATACGGCAAATGTAACACACCAAAACAAAATTTATAGAAAAGTTTAGTGAACAAAAGTATTATTATTATTAGCGTGTACCTACTGTCCCACAGCTGGGCTAAAGTTTCCCTTCTTTCCTTCCAAATTTTTCTCTCCACTTCGTTCTTTCTATTTATTTATTAATCTTTCTCTGTCAGTCTCTATACCCTTGGTACTACTAGCGATAACAACTTCTTATGCCATAACATTTTCGTTATGACGATATAGGCAGAAAACCAACCAGCGCTATTCCAATAAGTGCAATATTCGCACTGAGTCGGCACAAACGACACGACATCGACACGACATACGACACGACACTCGGTGCTGAAACGTGAATACTGTGCTGTCTGCTCGCTTATCAATAGCGAGCTAACAGGTCCGTGACACACAAGCTGAAAAATATACAATCCTAAAAAAATATTCTGTAAAAATCATATTTCTTAAAAACCATTCTTACAATAAATGTTAAAATTTTCGGTTGGTGAGTTCTGTTCTAGATGAGTTTTAGAGCAAGGAAGAGCATTATTGGCGACTTAGTTTGGTCGTGTAGGTAGGAATCTTTTTTAAACTTTGTTTACCAAACTAAAGTACTGTGTGTCGCATACAAGCTACACTACACATTCGATGGCGTGACTCCCTGACAAGGAGATAAGTAACAATTTTTCAACTACCCATGTTGCACTCATGTTTGACTTCGTTGAATAGTGATTTTTTCTTTTTTTTGTGTCTAAAGAAAAACGAAATAGTTGAAAAGCGGTCATCATTATGAAAATAGTTTTAAAATGAATGAACACCAGAATGAGAATAGGTGAATAATGCATTTTCCTTTTTAGTACGACTTTAACAATTTCAGGCTCAAAAAAAATGCTGGACAATTCACACGACATTATCTAGCCCCATGCTAAGCAGAGCTTGCGTTATGGGTACTCGATAACTGATATACACATTACAATACAATACACAGATCGATTTTTTTATACATAGAAAATGACCTGAACACCCGGAACAAACATTTGTCCCGAGGTGGGAATCGAACAACCTCCGCAACCCGAAATATTGCGGGTAATGAAAAAGTCGATCATTTTTACGTGTGAGTTACATTTTAAATATGCCATACCTAAGCATTTCCAGATTTTTATGGTATGCAGGAAAAATTTCAAGCTTGACTTTCATCTACATTATCGAGGCGATTTCCTAGACAATAAAAACTATTGAAAACTTCATAAACCGTCCATCGAGATCGTGGGATTATTATTCATTATTCAGCCCATAATATCAATGGATCCACCTCAATATTCCAATAAAACGTCAAGTGCGAGTTGGACTCGCGCATCAAAGGTTTCGTTACAAACTTGTCAATTTTTTTTTTGTGATTTAACAACAAATATCCGATTTTTAGATTTTATCCTTTACATTGTGCTATAAGACCTTGCTTCTTGCCATATATCATGATTCTAGGTCAACGAGAAGTACCCTATAGGTTTTGTGTACAGTCAGCTGCGAAAATATGTATACACTCCCGTGTTTTGAAATTTGACAGAATAGTATGTGTATAGTCATTGTGATAATTTATATATCGTATTCTGACAAGAACGACGACTAGTTAGTATGAAAAATGTGTGCGTAGACTTTTATATGATAAGTTCCGAGTAAAATAAAAGTGAAAAATTTGGAAGTGTATACATATCTGAGCAGCTGACTGTACATGTTAGTCCCTTGAAAAATTCATAATAAAAATTGGGCATAAATGGCTGTAACTTTTGATTGCGATGACTTAGAAGTTACAATCCTGAGTAGGTACCTACCTATATGATGTGAATTTAAACTCGATACATTTCTGAGAAAAGAGGTTTGACAGACGGACAGACAGGCGGCCAACAAAGTATCCTATAAGGGTTCCTTTTTTCCTTTTACGGTACGGAACCCTAAAAACACAAAGGGAAGATTATATCTGGCTGTGCCGCTCTCTGCATAAATCTTCAGTACGTCTACCATGAGTTTTATCAATCTATACTCGCTAGCGAATGTAGTTTAAAAAGGTATGAAAACTTTTACAGCGCCTATAGCGGATAGTTGGGTACTAAAGTACACACAGTAGATAATTATGAGAGACGTCCATAATTATTCTACGTCACAGTGTAGTAAACTATACTACAGCGACTGTAGTTTGTGTTTCATATTATAAAGAGGTAAAGTTCTGGATCTATTGAATCGATTTTGAAAGTTCTTTTAGCAATAGAAAGCCACGTTATTTGTGAGTGTCATAGGCTAATGTGCATGAAAAGCGCGGGCGCAGCCACGGGCGGCAGCTAGTTTGCTTATAATTAGGTACCATGATCTACATATTTGACATAATTATGTCATAGTAACGTACTATTACTCGGTTAGTTTCGCTATGCACTAGTTTCGCTTTGCTCGGATTGTATTTTCACATTACATTGCTGGTTTTGCAAATGAAATGTTTGACTGATTCCGAAATAGTTTAATTGTACATAATAAAGGTATTCTAATCAGAAAATAGCTATTTATTTTTCTGACAATATCGCCCAGTGTTTTTCATACTGTAGTTACGGCACACGTTTCGTGAAAAGACTATCGTTTGTGATAGATTTTGTGATTTTTTACTAAAGAGCAAGGTTGGAAAGTGTGTCCATGGACGATAACCAGATGAACGGACAATCAAATAATCTGCCAAGCCGGAAAATAGTTAATAGCTAATTCATAATAAAATTATTTTAAAAATTCCTCAAACTATTACTCCTACTGTTAGTCCTACTTTTATTCTTATTCTAACTTCCTTCGCTTACGGCCCTTGCAGGCTTGCTATTGTTATGTTGATGATATCAACATATCCATATATCGTATTTCCCTTTTTGTAAAATATGTGTGTGGCTATGAATAAATTCTTTATTCTTCTATCCAAATTTTGGCCACGGCGGCCAGCCCACAAGAGTGTGCGCAAACACTATTCCCTCACTCTCATGATCTGATGGGCAGACCGACACGACTGGCGCAGGACCAACATCCTTTCTAAGGCACGGGATAGTAACACCAGTCACCACCAACTTGCTATTATTCGGTTTGATGGTGCAGGTGTACGAACCCCCTCACCACATGCATTTTATTTTAGCAAATTGCGCCAAACACCTATATTTTGAATCAAAGTGCGCGCAGCGTCGCGTCTCAGTGCGAGTTGAATAAAAAAGAAAATATAGAATGGATTATTTTAAGTTTATTATAGTTATCATCAGAATCAATATTAAAGAATAGGTACCCATAGTAGGTAGATCTTTGCTCCATACTTATTGAATTTTTCGTTAGAAAATTACTGTTAAGTAATAACGAAAAAAATCCATTTCCTTTGATTGAAATTTTTTACATTTATTTATAAAACGAATATTTACAATTTTCTACACGCAAACTTTCAACATCACTGAGGTTAATACGGACAAAAATTAACAGTAACTAACTTCATAAATAAATTTCCTAAAGTTTCTTCTGTTTCCTATTCTTAACCATGACCCCCTTCAAAAAGTTACCCAAAACTATAGCCACAGCAATAACGGCTACTAAAATCAAAGCAAGAAGGTCGAGGTATAATTTCTGGTACCAGGGCACCAGAAGTGCCGCGGAGTGCAGATGTGCGGCGCCACTGGTTTTGACGACGTGTTCCGTCCAATGGACCAGCTCCTGACCCGGAGACACCGGTCGGTCATGGTAGATCAAAGACCACTCTTTGGCTTTCTGAGCGTAACTGCAACATGGAGATAATAGAAGGTTATTAATCCAGATGGTCAAGCAATTTCTTAAGTGACGGGTAACGCAAGATCCTAGCTAACTCATGAGAAGGGCGAGGGAGTTCTTAAAGCTCTGTGTATACTATGTACTCTGTGTACAGAGAAATTAAAGTACTTAACCTACGTCCAAGATAAAGACAAATTAAGAATAGGCAAATAAACTTCCTTTTACAAAAATTGCAAGATAATTAGCTAGGAATGGTGTGGCAGTATCTGACTCCTTTGCTCACCTTGGGTTTCCAAGAACTTCGTCAATCTGAACTTTTAGGTCTACATCCATGGTGTAAGACAGTTCCACCTTCTGCCCAAAGCCTTTCTCCACGGCCCTTTTCACATTCATGAACTGGTCAGCGAAGACAGGGATTCCTATTAAAGGTTTCCCGTAGTGGACAGCTTCAGTTGTGGAGAGTAGACCTCCGTGGGTGATAAACAAAATGCAGTTTGGATGGGCTAAAAACAATCCAAAACGATTAAAATTCTGTGTGGGTTTTGGTTTTTTGAGATAGGTAGGTATTAAACACAAGGTACCACGTAACATGTGTACTAAGCCGAAAGTTTATGCCTTCGAGGTCCAAATTTTTTTGATTGCGAATAGTATTCATAATGAAGTCTTTTTTCTTCCTAATACTGTTCTTTTACACGGATTCTTGCATTATTTATCATAAAATATTTCACAAAAAATTTTTTGCACGATTTTTTCGGCAAGATCAGTATTTTATGACGAAATTATTACAAAAAATGTTATGTTAACGTTTTGAAATTTCAAAACAATACCGTTAATCTAAGAATTCAAGTAATAAAATACTCATTAAAAAAACTACCTACCCATTTTTACAAAAAAATAGAAAATTTTAGAACAAAATTTGACACCCCGGAGTCCAGAATCACCGGTTTTGTGGCACCCTGTAGGTCAGCGAGCATAATGTAGAACATAATATATTTGAAGGATCAAAAATAGTTTGCCTACCTAAAATGCTAGGCTGAGGTGCCCACTTCAAAATATGAACATTCTTCGGCAAATCTGGCATAACCTCCTCGAACTTCCATAAGACAGTCTGCTTCAGACCGCTGAAGATCTTCAGGAATCCTTTCTTCAATTTATCCGGAATATCCTTACTCTTCAGATTGGATCCCATGCTAAAGTAAATCACACCGTGCTTTGAATTGTCCAAGAGTTTTTGGAGATCCTGAAAATAAATTTAGTATGAAATATACTTCATTGCAAACCGAAGAAATATCGATGTCGTAACAATAGTATAAGTAATAGTATTTAAATAACAAATTGTAAATATTTTTTCTGACTATAGGCTTGAAATGAAATGAAATGCTTTATTGCACAAAAAGTTGTATATAGGCGAGCATAATGCTACATAGCATTCTCTACCAGCTAACCTTGATTTGATGTTTTCACCAAACTGAGCCAAGCCCTGTTAGACATACTTAAGCTCACACGCTATATCTACCAGCCCACGGATGAGCTGATAGCACCTACCCACTGTTTATAACTGTGTTACTGTTGTTTTACCTAGTTGACCGTATTTTAATAGTCTCTAGGTGTACTTTACCCTGGCATAATCTGTTTTTATTGTAAACTAGGCGGCATGCCCCGGCTTCGCACTAGTAGATTAATATATAGACACTTACAAATAACCTGACTTTCTATTGGTAAAAGAATTTTCAAAATAGGTCCAGAGATTACCCCTTACACTCAGACTAAGTAGATTTCTTACTTAGTCTGAGCCAGTGTGACCAGATTCAGTATTTTAATACTTTTTCAGTATATTTCATCGATTTTTCCGAACATCAGTATATTTTCAGGTATATTGGTGGCAGTCAGTATTTTTGGGTATATTTTGGTTGAAGTAATGGCAACACCGTTGTGAGTGATCGTCTTTGCGACAATGTTTGCGGAATTCCCCGGAACGCGAACATTAGGGACTTTCCCGGATTTAGTTTATACTAGGGATGTTACGGAGGTGGCTTAACGGAACCGAAGTCGGAGTCGGAGTTTTAGAATTTGGTTTGTCGGAATCGGAACCGAAACCGGAACCAGACAACCAGACTTCGGTTACGGAACACCCGAAGGTGTTAGTAGATAGATTAAGATGAAGTGTTATGGCGATATAGGTTCGTATTTTCGAGACAAGGACGAACGAACGCCGCGCGGTGAAGGCGAGAAAGGGATGCAAGAGCCGGCCGGCGCGCAATTTCACTGGTTTTTATGTCTAAATTTGTTATTGCTCTGAAATAATACTCGTTTGCAAAAAAATAAAACCATAATCGTCTAATGTACTTAGTTAAGCATTTTTTAGACGACATTTCATTAAAATATGTTGAATAACTAGCAAATGAAACTGGTTTTCCGTAGTAAAAATGAAAAATTAGAGGAAACTTTGCGATTTTTTTGTATAGAGTCAAGTTGAGTCAATCGTGTTTCGGCTCCCATAACTTACTAACAAAAATCCTTAACTTTTGATGCTCATAAAAAAATATTTAAAAAAATTGTGTTATTTTTGCCTTAAAATTGATTTTTCGTACAGTCAAAACGTGATTTTGGGACTCACTTCACCTTAAGGGCAGGCCTCGTGGAATAAAAGTTTCTTATTTTATTAATTCTTCGTATTCAGTAGCATGCACATAGTTTAAATAACATTTTAACGAAGTAGTCGTACCTTTCTTTCGTGAAAATATCTATTTACAAACTCTATACTTTGCTGTTGTATCTGCACAAACTTCAATAAATTACCTAGAAAATCAGTATTTTTATTGGTATATCTGTCCTATGTAAGTCGGTATATTTCAGTATTTTTTTGAGGTGCCTCGGTATTTTCGTAAAATTTAATCTGGTCACACTGGTCTGAGCCCTTACACTACAACCTCAGAAATTAACAATTCACAAGCTGTACCTCGTTATAATATAAGTAGATTTAGTTCCTATAGATAATGTTGCTTACATATTTGTGTATGCTTTGTATTAACTATTTTATTTCATTTGAATGCTACTAACTTCACTCTCACACAAATAAGTGTGAGGCAATTTTTGAGTTGTGAGTCGCGTATTTTCGGTCGCATTCTGCCCAGCAGAAAATCTTTTGAGCTTCCACACGGGCGCAATTTATTCAGTTGTCGACTCTCACACAATCTGTACCTGACTAACGCATTTTTCGCTCCCCTCACTCCCGCGAACACAATTCGTTTGGAATAATGCGTGTGAGTCAGCAGATAACTCATTTTGCGTCGCCGTTTGAATCAAACGAAGTCCTGTTCTATGAAACCAAATGCAACAGAAATTACAAAACCGAAATTACGCAACTGACAACTCAAAAATTTACGCTCCTGTGGCCTCACACTAACGTGCTCAAAAGTATTACTAATAATGAGTACCTACCTCCGGTAATGGGCTAAGTTTGGTTTCAATATGATATCCCCCAATAGGCTTGTAGTTCTGCGGCAGTCTTGGAGCCAGGCCCAAGGATACGTGGGAGTTCCCCAGCACCAGAGAAACCTTAGCCACGACGTCCTCATACGATGGTGCCGCCTTTCCTTTCGCTTTGATTATTGGGACAATGCTGGACTGGTAAACTTGGTTTTCAATCTCGAAAAAGCGCCTGAAATAAAAGGAATTACCTATGTATTTGTATATAAATTAAAAACTGAATTCAGTATTCCTTATTATCAACGTTTTTGTATTATAGTGCGTAAGCCCTCGCACTCTGGTACCCAAACATTTTCGATTTCGGCAGGATTCAAACCCGCGCCCCACCACCCTCAGTACGGGTGTGCTCTAACCAACTTAGCCACGAAATTCTAGTCGGCTCGAAAAGGTTATTCCTTTTGAATGTTTTTTCCATTATTTAAATCAATCTCTTGTTCGTTTCCGCATTCAAATTTTAAAATTTTTCGCTGCACATATGAGATTATTCGTTGTCGAAGTATAATGTCTTAGTTTTAGTAATAACGTCATTGTTACCTTATTGTTTTCTGTTATTGTTATCAGTTTTGTTAAGTTTTCATTCATAAATGTCTTTGTTGACATAAAATATCTAGGATTCTAAATCGTATAAGTATTTTGTGTGACGTAAAACTACATTGAAAGATCACACCTTTGTAATCAGTTGGTGCGACAAAAAATGCTTCCTACTTTTTGTATTGATTACCTACCTCTACAAACACAACAAGATGAGACCATTTGCCCTTGAATCTTTTCGTACACAATAACCTACCTACTCGTACATAGAAACGTACGTAGGTTTACATAAGTAGGTACCTAATAGGTAGGTAAGCATGTAATTTAGTACAGTAGCACAAAACCAGTTATCTAACAACGGTAGCTTCCGATTATTTAAGAGCCTGAGAACCTTGCATTGCATGAATTATTTATTTTATTTTTATTTATTTAAAAAGAATATACATAGGACTTCATTTATAACACTCTATAAACCCGTAGGGGTTTGACCCGAATGTTACATTCCTCGGGTTTTAATATTAAAAAGGAAGTGTACCTATCTTCATTCACAGGTACTGGTAATGGAATGAAACATGTATAAAAATTTAACTTGACGTCGCTGCTCATCTCGAAAAATAAAGCTTCAAACATGCTTCAATGGTTTTTTAACCGACATCGAAGAAAGAAAAGGTTCTATGTTTGGTTGTATGTTTTTTATATGTTCGTCGATTTCTTCGTCATCTATGGACCGATTTGGATTATTCTTTTGCAGTTGTGTATAATGGTGGGTACAGACCAAGCAAGCGATAGCGAGCGAATGCAAACGAGTGGGATTTGACGATCGGTACGTTCGATCATATTGCTTTGATGTAGCGACAGCCGCCGGAGCACGGCCGAAGGCGAACGAAGACCCTTGTTTGGGCTCGTTTGCTTTCGTCATGACGTCCACACACACTGGTTCTTTTGCGTTCATTCGTTATCGCTCGCCCTCGCTCGTTTGGTTTGTATCCGGCATAAGATGATCCCGAATGTTTCCAACTAAAACTTTAAAACTTTAAAAAAATCTGAGGAACTAGGGACTTATCTAAGGGATTCGCAGTCGGTTATTGGTTTTTTCAACTATCAAATTATATTATTACTAGTTGCTGCCCGCGGCTTTGCACGCGCTTATTACATAGCCTATGTCCGTACCCGAGATACCATTTACCTCCATGCCAAATTTCATTGAGATCCGTTCAGCCGTTTAGGCGTCAAAAGGTAACATACAGACAGACAGAGTTACTTTCTAATTTATAATATTAGTATGTATTTTCGTTTTTTTTATGTAATGAACCAAAAAGATATACCTTCGCTTATATTGGTTCCATAACTACCTAGCTGATCTATGATTCGACAGACTGCGTATAAGTAATAAATTTTGCACGTTCCAGCAATTGGATAATAGATCCTAATAGGAAGTCTCTTGAAAGAGACGGTGTTTTTGAGGGTCACGACTCGCAGGCAGTCGCGGTACAATATATTTTTAAACAACTTTAAGCGGAAAAGTATATTATGTATAGCCAAAACTAGTTATGCCTATGCCCTATAACTCATTTCGAACTTCACTAAGCAGCAGGCTCATTCTATAAACTCATTTCGAACCTCACTAAGCTGAATCCGCAGTAAATTTAAAGTTTTGTATGCTGTAAAACTCAATAATGAAATGAACTAAGTTGAGTGAGATTTTGACATTTACGCTAAAGAATGACGTACATTTGGTACTCTGTACGGGAATTCACCAATCATCTCGATACTTGAAACTCGAACTTACTTGTCAAATAAAAAGGTACAAAGTAGCGATCGAATTGGGTCACTTGAGTGAAACCGAGTTCGAATTCAAAGTTTTACAGAACGAGTCTACTGGTCATAATTCTTATTTTTGTTTATAGATCACCTCTGAACAAGGCTTGATAACCGTTACTAATAATACTGGACTAATAGCGGCAATAACGGTATTTTTCTTTTCGAAAAATTCGAGTACCGATACTTTTGAAGAACGTACCTACTTTGCTCTAAAATACCGGTATTCAACGTTATTCAGGCGTTGTTGCATATTGTCGGAGGATTTTAGAAGCACGTGCATGCGGAAGCTATTCACAACAAACACATCCTTCACTACAGAAAATAATCGATTACTGGATGTGGTGAACGAGTGTGTGAACTCGCTCTTACAACTACAACTTCATACGCCATCATGAAGAAAAAACGAATCTGTGTGCATGCGCCCGCACATGTGACCGTCTTATTAAATAGATAGGCACATGAGAATGACTGGACAAAATCACAACCAACACAGTCATGTTTACATTAATAGTTGTCTGAGTACCGATAATAACAGATAAGATAATGAGAAAATGATAGCAATGTCAGCCGGAGTCAAAATTAAAATTAATGACAAAGAATAATAAAACACTGTTTTTACCGGATTGATCATAAAAATCAAAAATCATCCAAAAAAAATCATTATGAAAAAAAAAAAAACAGAAAAAAACAGGAAATCATTGTGGATAATGACAAAGAGTTGTTAAGGGGCTACCATTACGACGCCATTTTGTGAATAGGATAGGAATAGGATTTCATTTTCATAGGAGCGGGACAGAGAAGAGCAGTAGGTACTTTTGATTGACACTTGAAAAATCAAGTGCAAAAATCAAGAACTTAATAATAGTAATTGAAAACCTAAAAGGCTAAAACACTCGCCGTGTGCTTTATATTCTTTTTGTTTACTGTACAAAATATCAAGGTTTATTTTAAAGTATTTATTGAGGGGCCAAACATAGGCTACTTGAAAAGCGCGTGCGAACAGCTAGTAATTTAAAGAATAAGATTTGACACGTCTAAGTGCTTATTTTGTAAGCCTAATGAAAAAGTTGTTGAAAACTGAAATCTGAAAGTTTTGGTGTCATGATTTTGTATATTTTGTATATTTATTTATTCCACCGTAGGTATCTGTCGATACACTTGATGTCGTTCTAGTCTACTTCATTAAAATTATATAGGTATACAAATAGGAAAATCTTTGCTGCTGTAAAGGGGCATTGTCAAACCAAATATAAATCTAAATAAAAAATACATAAAATTACATCAAGTCAGGGTAATAAAATTGCATGTCAATTTAAATTGTATAGAATAAAGTAATGATTAAGCTATTGAGAACTTGCAAATAACAACACGCATAAGAGTTGAGTGGTAAACAAACAAACAAACATACCGGTAATCACATAAGTTGTTGTTCCTCTAAAGCCTCGTTAAAAAGCCTCGATTATCATGTATAGAATAGAAACGTAGTATAGAAACGTCAAAATTTGCTCACAGATTCACAAATCCATATCATTCTTCCTTTTAATGATGGCTAAAGAGAGGCTTTATAGAGAAAGGGCTACTTATCCCGGAAAAACGCGTCTGGTGCCACGAACAGGAGCTAGTTTCCTAAAGCTCACCTGATACGCATGAGCCCCTTTATCTGTATCCAAAGTTCTTGAACTCGCTCCAGGAATGTAAAAGGCGGGCTAGCATCGCTTGTCAGATCAGCGTTGTATGCCGGGTTCAAAGGCTCGTCTATCATCCTTGTGATCATCCAATGAGGTTCAAGGGAAGAGAACCAGATGAACGGGCAATCGTATACTGCTGCTAGGCTGGAAATTATTTTCAAAAAATTATTACTGTTATTTTTAGTTTAGATAACAAAATTCAGCAGTAATTTTGTTGACTTTGTTGTAACACTTAATACTTTAGTACCCATGACACACAATATGAACAAAGAAGTGCAGCGGTGGCGTGACCTGCAGATTACAACGCTGGGACACAGAATGTTATAAATTTTACTTGTCCTACGGGGATACTGTTCTAGGCCTTATAAGTATATGGCCCTTGATCAGTCTCAGTGTGTGCTGCCGGCTTAGAATTTGCACCACCCCAACTCTTCCCGTGGGTGTCGTAAGAGGCGACTAAGGGACATACACCTTGGGGGCGGGCAGCAGCGCCTCTTGCAGAATATATCTACCACCAAACTGGGATCCCCAACCCGCATGACTAGCGTGGGGATTATGGTCCCCATGAGATAAAACCAATAAGGCAATTATCAAAGGGAGGCCTACGTCCAGCAGTGGATCAATAAAGGTTGATATTGATTAGTCTCAGTCGTCATCATCATCATCCGTAGCCGGATGTTACCCAATTCTGCGCATAGGCCTCCCGAAGTTCCAGGTCCAGCTGTGCGATTACGCTAAAATCATCCATCCTATACAATTGACAACTGAAAGCAATTTCAATGGCCATGAAAGAACTTGGGCCATACAATAGCAAATTACGATGCCCGATTCAAAAAGCTTTCAAATGTCTATATAGGATGTGTGGTTTGTGCGTAATACCACAGCTGGTCGCTCAGTCGCTCCGAAGGGTTTGTAATTGATACTTACGACGCATACAACTCAGAAAACATCCACTCCCCGATCACCAAATCGAAGGTCTGAGTGGGATCCTTCAAAAATTTCTGAACCTTCTCGTCCCTGAGGGCATCAGCGGCAATCGTCGTCATCATGTGCTGGAGGAAGTCGTAGTCTTTCATATTTATCTCTTTGTCCATCAATGCTTTGATGTTTAAGGTGTCTTCTGTAACAAATTAGAGGATTTGCTTTTATTGTAGAATCAACAAAATCACGGAAGACCAATTTATTTTTATTTATTTTTATTTTTATTTTATTTTTTTTAATTTTTAATTTATTTTTTTTTCTACGGCAGGTTCTTCCCTCCATAGCATCCGCTGAGTGTTGGCCATTTTTGTTGTAACTGTAATTGATTGGCTTTTATTTATATTGTTTATTATATTGTGCAATAAAATAAACAAATTTTTATGTATTTACTTTTACTAAATTATGTAGTTGTATGTAATATGTGTAGTTGTCGTCATCTAGATTTCGATAGTTAGATTAAGTGTCGGTTTTGCCAATAACCGACACATTATCTTATCTCATTGCTTTATTAACAATGAAAATTACAATTAAATAATTAATAATTAAGTAATGCTGAACAATTTTCGTTCTAAAACTTCGTACAAGATACCTAGGAAAAAAATTCAGAAAATTGCGAAGAAACTTAACGACTACTTTTTATAAACTTTTTTAATGTAACCTTAGCCCCATCGTTATAATATGTATCTATACTCTTTGATAGGCACGTTTGAAATAACTGTCAGTTATTTGACATTGAATGACAAGACAACTTCTGCCGGGTCACCTAGTATTTCTAGTATTTGATAACTCATGGTTATATTTTTTTAATGCAAGTAGGTAGGTAGGTACATAATTTGTTGTGTCACGATTAGACAAGACTTTTTCAAATGGTCACGCTGCGCTATATTAATAATAAGCAATGACTATGGTACTATTTGTAGTAGAGATTTTTTTTTGTTTGTTCCGCCTTTTTTCCTCCGAAGACCTACTATGGGAGTTAAGTAGGTATCTTAGGGTACCTATATAAGAGAATGATCCTAAGGTGGTCCCATATTTATTAAATGTTTTTATCTATGTTAGTCTATAAGGTATTTATTATATGGGCCCTAATTAAGTTTATTTTTGTACACTTTCTTTGTGGTCTGAAATAAAAGTAAAGTATTAAGTATATTTATTATTCCCCTGAGTGTATTTATCGCGTAAAACTTAAAAGGCATATTAAAACTAGGGGATTCGAAGTTGGCTTTAGTTTTTTCAAAACAATCAAAGTAAGTCTTACCTGAAAAAGCTTTAGAAGGTTCTGGTTGGATACTTGTCAAATTTGGATGGGGCTTGTGAGGAAACGCCATTATTCGGGTGACCTGCAAGGTGTCAATTAATGAAAAAACCATTGGGCAGTTTGTGATACTTTTTTCAATGGCTCTGTAACAGTTTTTTTTCCTAGTTTAGGCAAAGATGCCAAGTTGCTCATTGTGTCCACCAATTTCTGTTTTCGTATCTCTGCCTATACTATACAAAATAAAACGATTACAGATATATCTAAAAAAGCTTATGATAGGTAAAACAAACTATCCACTGTTTTTTTTAATTCCTTAGTTAAATGTAATAATAAAATAGGTGGCGGCGCTAGTCCGGGTACCGCCTTATTGCAAGATGATGATCGATGATTGATGGCAACTTGCCATCAACCATCGATCATCATCTTGCAATAGGTAACAATTTAAATCCCTTGCCATTGGCAAGGGATTTAAATTGTTACCAATGGATATGCCAAACGGAGCAATTCGAAACGGATTTTTCGTTGCCACGGCATCATTTTAAAACATAGCATTTTATTTCGTATTTCTATATCGATACGTTTTAATATCCATTGGTAACAATTTAAATCCCTTGTCATCCCCGGTCTGCCTTGGCCTTTAAGTACTGACTGAATAGTTGTAGTATTGTAATGATGCTTGAAATGAAGGCTTATTAAATTAAATTAGTATATTCTAAAGTTATTTTCGCGAGAACTCATAATAAAACACTGTTTTAACAGTTCGGAGGCTTTTCAGCTTCCATGGTCACAGGCAGACCATGGAAGCTGAAAAGCCTCCGAAACGTCAGGTTATAAACAAAATATAAAATATACGCGATTAATCCGGTTAAAACAGTGTTTTATTATAAATTAAATTATTTATTGAAGTACGAAATCAATAACTTAAGTTCTTTAGACTTATAAAATAAGCACATCATAAAAGATATTTTTTTTACTACGAATTATTATCAAATAAGAAATAAGTTGTTATTGATTTTGTCTTTCAATATCAACTTCAATATCATAATATGTAAGTAATCACCCGCTAAAAGCACGTAAGTACGAAACTGGTAATTTATCGTAGGGTCAATGTACCTATTAAAGTTCAAAGTTCTTTATTGATAACAGATGAGTATAGTTGTTTCGTGCTCAAGAGTTCAAATCAAACAAAATAAACTAATTTGTTACTTGGTAATATTAGGTAATTAACATAGTTTTAATGTTATTGTGTGTAGTTTTAAGGTAAATAAAAACATTTACAATTGAAACAATTGAAAAAAATAAGTAACAGTTAAGGACGAATCGTCCTTAACTGTTACTTCTTCACGTCAAAAAACTGAACAGATTAAGCTGAAATTTATCAAAGATCTTAACCGGGAATCAAACATACGCTACTTTTTATACCATTAATTCTATCCCATGGAATATGAAGACAGGGTCTAGACCAGGACTTCTTAAAGTTTATGCACTCACGGATCACTTTCAAAATTTCATGTAAATAACCTTATAACGTTTTCATTGAAAAAACGCGCGCAAAATACGCGGGCGAAAACTAGTGGCAAACATCTCTTATACCAACCTCATGTCCATCATTCAGCAGATGCCGGACTATTCCATCGCCCAGGATGCCATGGCTCTTCCCAGCTAAGGGCAGCATAAGCAGGATCTTGTACGCATCGCATAAGCATGCGGACAGCAGAACTGCCGTGAATAGAATCTTTAGCATTGTCCCTGGAAGAAAATCAATCGAAGTATCTATATAGAAAATATTAAGATGTACTTATAGATAGCCTAGCCGCTGCCCGCGGCTTCGCACGCGCTTTTTAAGTAACCTGTGTCCGTCCACGGGATACCATTTTCCTTCCTGTCAAATTTCATTAGGATCCGGTCAACCGTTTAAGCGTGAAAAGGTAAGAGACAGACAGATTTACTTTAATTTTTTTTATATTATGTTAATGTGAATAAATTCTTTATTTGCGTCTCCAGACACACAAAAATTCAAAATTAAATAAAACAACATATTTTAGCAGCTATATTTTATTTTACCTAGTAGATATCATTACTACTAGGTAAATACTAATTTAATCACTAAAAAGTCAAAAGTCAATAACTTGATTTCTTTAGGCTTACAAAAAAGCACTTAGACAAGTCAAATTTTATACATGAACAACAACTTTATAAATAGTAATTATCAAACAAGATACAAAATCGAAATTTTTTGGGATATTAAAAAAGATTTCGTAGAAGATTTACCCAGTGCGAGTAACGCACTATAAAGCAAAAAGCTAAGAAACAAAATGTTATTGATTTGGTTCGCTTCAATTTTTTGTCCACTAGTAGCACTAGGTACCACTAGGTAGGTACCAGTTATGACATAAACTGCGTTATTAGAATTTTAATAGTGACAGACAACGCTGTTTTATAGCATAGAATATAAACTCTACTGATGTAAAACAGCGTTGTGGTGTATTTTTAGGTAACAGTCACTAGGAGTTTTGTTGTAGAAGCGCTAAGCGTAAGTAAGTATACGCTCTTTGAAAGATACATCCATTTTTTGAACCCTGGTTGTGGGCACAGTGGGTTTATGTTTATTTCTAGTATTTATATTATGCATGTCTTGGCGCGCGGAGCTCGGAGTGGCAACATCTCAGGTGGGACTCTGCCGTTGTTGCTTGGCGCTCTCAGTGTTAAGGTCGAGTATTGTGGTGTCCTGATGATGTCTCGTGGAGAGACGAAACTAGTTGACGTCTTACTTTGATAGGTATTTTTTCATTTTGTAGTTGGCGTCGTTTTCTTCTACAACGCGGACTACATTTTGTTAGAACTTATCGGAGAAGGTTTTTTCGCGGAATTGTTACTAAATATTTTCATCCTTATATTTTGCAATGGATTTCCGCAAAGTAACGCCTGAATCTATTATTTATTATGCATATCGCTATTTTTAGGGAAGCTTTTGATATTTGTGTGAGTGTACAACAAGTTTTCATACATATTATATAATATATTTATTGACCAGGGCGTCAGTTTACTTTGATGGAACTTTGAAGAAGACGTTGAAATAATGACTGTTATTCTAATTCAAAAATTATGATTCCAGGCTTAGAGCTACATCAACGCAATATTTCTGCCCGATCGGTTCAGTAGTTTTGGCGTGAAGAGGAAACAAACATCCATCCATCCATCCATCTAAACATTCGCATTATATATTAGTG
The DNA here is from genome assembly GCA_947086465.1 of Eupithecia exiguata. NCBI lineage: Eukaryota > Metazoa > Arthropoda > Insecta > Lepidoptera > Geometridae > Eupithecia > Eupithecia exiguata. The sequence goes on from OX352246.1 coordinate 7,842,726, forward strand.
TAATAGTTGTATCTTTATTAAAGAAAATTACAATCAAATAATAGAAACAAATTAGAACTGGTATTTACAATTGAAACAATTGAGCCAACTGCATACTGTTGCAGACAATCTACAGGTAGCTCAGCTGATCCATATCAATGCCAGATAGTTGTTGTATTGTATTTGTTTATTCCACACATGTTAGACTTGATGTCGTTAAGTTCTTCCAGATAAATTTAGATTAATCAATAAATCACACAAAAACTTTTGACATTTTTAGAATCACCTAACGTGATTCTACAAAGAAAAATCAGACAGACATGCATCTTCTAAAAACTTGCTTGTTAGGAGTGTAAAATTTAATTTACTTGTACTTACAAAAATTTAAATAAGCTAACACAGAACACTCCTCTCCGATAAACTGAGCAACAAAAACAAAACACGATCTTAATGCGTCTGTCAGTTTTTACGTCCTCACGCAGTGATGATTGAAAAACTTGTGACTTGTTGAACTACGATTACATACATTATGTACATACCTACATCGGGAGACGCGATAGACCGTCAGCCAAATGCGGTACATACTCAATTACACACATTCAAGTAGGTAGGTACAGTACGACCACTTTATTATGTCGCATCGATAAAATTCGTCTGCACGCACAGAAGAGAACATTTCATCCCGATTGAATACAAATGGCAACACCTTTGAAATTATAGACTACCATTAAAATCAATAATATTTGTTTCTTATTTGATAATAATTACTATTTATAAAACTGTTTATGTATAAATTGGACTTGTCTAAGCTTCGATAAAAGTAAAAAAGGTATTAATAAATAAAATAAAATAAAAAGCCTTTTATTCCATAACCTTAAGTAACATTGATCAATAATTCTTTAAAAAAATAATGTCATAATTCAAATTTTATGTCAAATATAGTGAAAATTCAAAGGTATTATTTTACTTATATCGAAGTGTCTAAGTGCTTATTTTGTAAGCCTAAAGAAATAAAGTTATTGAATTTGGATTTTTTTATATTTTATTATTAATTTTATTAGAACCTCCTGTAGATAGTACGAGATAACCTAACTCACCTTTCAATGTGTGCTAAAAAAAAGATTTTACAGTTTTTAAAGTCTCTGATACATTGATAACGTAAAATCGATCATAATATACCTTAGAATATACCTACGTAGTCATTTCCCTCTTCCGTAATTCACACCGAAGCAAACAACATGTGTGTGACGTCATAAGACGTGTCTGTCGTCATACAACATCACCTTTGGAATAAGTTGAATTGGACCGGGGATGGAACCCGCGATTATCAATAAGTAATTGAATTTCACCATTAGGTACTACTAGCAGCGCCTCGCGGTTTCACCCGCGTAGTTCCCGTTCCCGTGGGAATTCCGGGATAAAAAGTAGCCTATGTCCTATTCCAGACTATAATCTATTTCTGTGCCAAAATATTATAAACGTGAAAGTTTAGATGGATGGATGGATGGATTTTTGTTCCTTTATCACGCCAGAACGGCTGAACGGATCTGGATGAAATTTAGCACAGAGATAGATTATAGTCTGGAATAGAACATAGGCTACTTTTTATCCCGGAATTCCCACGGGAACGGGAACTACGCGGGTGAAACCGCAAGGCGCTGCTAGTGGGGCTATATATATAGGGCTATTATGAGAAAATAAAGATATATTTATTTGACTGCACAGACAAACACAAACAAGAAAAACTGATTTTTTCAGATTTTATTTTAACGTTCACAAAATTCATTAGGAGTAGATGTTTTATCAAGAACAGTTACAAACCCCATAAAATACAGGCTAACTAGCCTGGATAGCGGCTATCACACCAGTTGTTCCAAAATATAGGTACCTAGCGGGAGTATTAAAACTGTATAAAAAACCATAATCCTGTCACTTTTAATAACGCTTTTCTATGAAATAATTGATCCTTATCAGCAAAGTTGGGGTTCATACCTCAGTCGGGCCAAGATTGCTTTACGATTTTTCTAGTAAAAAAAAATCAGAGTATCAGCCCGGAGTCAGGAAGTTGGCGTCGTTATACACAGCGTGCCGTGTGCACGTTGAGCCGTTGGTCCTGCGCCGGACTTCTCTCCGTCGTGTTGGCCTGCTGTCGGCTGTCCCACGGAATATGAGAGTGAGGGAAAAGAGAAGTGCGCTACTAATAAGTATATCCTGCGCCTGCGCATATCTCCCTGGAAACCGGCTGCCATGGCTGAAAGGCTAGGAGGGCATTAGACTTATCTTCATGAAGGTAGATAGGTAGCTAGGTAATTGAGTAGGTACTAATTGTTTGAAATCCGGAAATTAAAAATTATAATTAATAATGTAGCAAACTAGTCAAGTTATTTCCGAATTTATGGTGGGTAAGTTCATACAATATGTTGTTAATAGAGATGGGCCGAACATGGGTTTCACCGAATACGAACATTCGGCCGAATATTCGGTAAAACTTTTACCGAACCGAATATTCGGCCGAATATTCGGTACATTTGATTCCGTTCCGTCGTATATGAGATGTCATATTTGTCTTATATCTCAGTAGACTATAGTTAAGTTCCTTACTCTTAATGTGAAGATTAAGTGATTGATCTCTTAAATATCAACCTGATAACAAATTACTAATTTTCTTTATGAAGAACTATATTGGTTGAATAGGATAGGTTTAAACGTTTAATATCAATAAATATATTTTGCGACGCTATGCTGAGTAGAAACTAGAAAAAAAATATTATTCATATTCTACTAAGGTGTTGTGATTTGATTCAGCTATTCTCTTACACAATAAAGACTGACCGAAATAAATATCTTGTTTATTTTCCTTCAATCAAGACCTGTTTAATATATTATTATAAAGAGTTAACACAGAAGCCTAATCCCAAAACAGCTAGATACCTATATTTTGCATTAAGTTATTTTGGATTCTTTGCCTACTGCAAGGGATCCGGCGTGAAGATATTGATTGAAGTTATTATCTTTTTACCAACCTACTTTAATTGAAAATAAAGCTTCAGTGACGACAAAATCAGAAAGCTACACTCTAAAATACTTACTTCATTACACTGTACACTCAAATCATGAAAATACACGGGTCCTTAATCTTAACAGTAAAAACTTTGAGTATCACTTTGCCGAACATTAGGTGATTCAGCCGAATATTCGGCCGAATATGAATATTCGGTAAAGCTGCCGAATATGCCGAATACCGAATATAAAACGAATATTCGGCCCATCTCTAGTTGTTAAGTCACAGATTTAAATTAATTATTATGATAAATTAATTATTATAAATTCTATTATGTATTATTAATTTACTGTGTAACTGCTTCATTCTATAATTAGCTATACAAAAATAACAAAACAAGATATTTTTAATCGTTTGTACGATCTATGATAGTTTTATTAACCGACGCCAGGAGGAGGTTTAGGTTCGATTTTATGTTTTTTTTTTATGTATCTTCTTCGATTTCTTCAATCATAGACTTACTTTAAAAACTATTTTGCTATCGTATAGGGATATCTTGAAAGGTCGCATAAAAATTATTCGAAGTGTTCCGGGCTTAGACTACTTCCAAACCAATTTTCATTATTCGGAAGTTTGAAGTCGGTTAATAGTTTTTTAAGACACGCCAAATTATTTTATTTACTAGGACTAAATTTTATAGGGCTGAATATTGCTTACCTACATATAGATACATTTTGAGTACAATTCTAACGTTCATGGCCCGTTGTCCACTTGCGTGCCACCTTGGTTTTCAAAATTCAAAATTCAATAACTTTATTTCTTTAGGCCTTCGATCAAAAATAAGTAGTTCGCGGCCTCCCCCGTAGATTCCTAGAGCCTTACAAAAATGTCAATCAAAATTGTCTACGTTTTGTTTTGACGCAGACAGTTTGCGCAGAGCCTGACAAGTTTTTTCCATACGGAACAAGAGATTGGTGGAGTCGAATTCATTTTATTTTATTTTGTAAGTAGGTAGGTACCTTCCTGAGAATTATATACCTACCTACTCAGTTTATTTTCTATAAGGATTAATTAACAGAATTCAGGTAAAGATAACGAATCATTTATTGATGAAACTATAAACTGGTGTCTCAACAGTAGGTATTTATACAAAAGGGTCATTTCAGACATACAACAATTTAAACTTAAAATACAATTTCAGGCAGGCACTCTAGATTAAAAAGATCTGGTTCCTGTCTGCGGCTTTGCACGAGTTTTTTTTACGGGACAAAAAATAAACGTTTTATAAATTCATACTTCTGGTAGAAAGACTAGGTTCTTACCTACCTAGGTAAGAACCTAGTCTTTCTTTTATTAGAGAGTCTACGCAAATGAAATTTTAGGGCGGGCCAACTAGTTATTTTAAAAATCATCAACTAGTAATATTAAACTTATTTTTATGAAAAATATATTAATAGGTACATACTAAAAATGAAAAAAAAAATTTAGAAGAAATAGCCTCTCCATTTATCAATTTAGAACAAAATTAATATTTTAACATAGGCAAACCAAACAACAATATTTTATGCTGATTTCACAAGTATATGACTCACATCTCAATATACGGGTAAGAAATATATATAAACTTACTGAAAATAAGAAATTCCATCCTTTTTCAGCACTTTGGACGAGTGATTCTTGCATTTTTTGTACGAACTTACCCATGCTTTTTGTCTGAACGCTAAAATGACACTAGTTGAAAAGCTTTCCTAACATGTCAAAATGTTTCTCTTTTGCTACTGAAGGTTGTGGCGTGCGCATTGTGAATCTAAGGGGGGCCGGCAAAGCCGGACATTTTTGATCGATGCTTTAGGCTTACAAAATAAGCACTTAGACAAGTCAAATTTTATAGATAAACAGCTTAATAATAGTAATTATTATCAAATAAGAAACAAAATGTTATTGATTTTGTTCGCTTCAATTTTTTGTCCACTAGTGGAAGAAGCGAAAAATAAATCACTAGTAAGTGTATAACGCTTAAAATTTAATACAATGTTATTCGCCCATCTAAGTCTAAATATAATGTGATTTAGATACAGGTCAATATTTATATAAAACTAAGCCTAAGATTGTTCTCCTATACTACTATTGTCGGTGCGGAACTGGGCGACATCTGGCCAAGCATTAACATCATTGATATAGTCATCTGGAGTAAAAGGCTTTCTTGATAAGATTTTGTTTTATGTACTGTTTAAATTTAAATTGACAACGGAAGATAGTTTCAAGAATTGTAAACTGCTGCCAATATTATACTAGAAACTGATCAAGCTGGATTATCTACACAGCACCATCTAGCCCCAAAATAAGCAGATCTTTGGTTAAAACTGTTCAATAAGTTGAACAGTCAATCACGGTATTCGCTAGGTACTTCATAACACGAAAAAACGCGTTCAAAGCCGCGAGCGGAAGCTTTTAGATACAATAAGTAGGTAGGTGTCATTATCATTACCAGGCTATGTTAATAGTCCACTGCTGGACATAGGTATCCCCTCATGAGCACCATAGCGCCCTGTCTTATGCTTGACGCATCCATCAGCATCTGCCTGCAGTCTTTCGGAGGTCGTCATGCCACCTGGCGAGGGCGTCCTACACTACATTTACCGAGTCGTGGACACATAGTTATATTACATTACCTTAGTAAAAAAAATAACCTACTTACAAACATACAAATCTTCAGAAAAGAAAGACCCTGACAACAGTAATATATTTAATTTACTGGTGATAAATAACTTACTTCATTAAATCGGGTTATCTCGAGTACCTCTCGAATTTGATGACAACCCCAAATTAAATTCTCAAGTACTCTGGAGCCTTATAAAAGCATCAAAAATAGCCCAAAAAGTTCATTCACTGAATTATTGTTGGTAGAAAAAAATTGTTTCTGCAAAATGAAGGCAGTTATTGTGCTCTTGGGTGTTTTATCAATTGTTTATAGCAAGACTTTGGCGAGCCCTAAGCATAGTAAGTGAAATCTTGAAGAAAAACACAAGAGTAGGAGGGCTTTTATGTTGTGTGTCTGTATGTTTTTATGGATTAAATGGCATGTGTTGTGTTACAACCAATCGCAGAAACGCACACTAAGTATTTCCAATGTATTGTCTGAGGACAAAGCTTCTACAAGGCGTTTACGCGAACCCAACGAAACGTCTACGCAACTTCTAAGAAACGTCTACGCGCCGCTACGGAACAGCTACGTGCCGTTTACGCAACTTCTACACGCCGCTACGGAACAGCTACGCGCCGTCTACGCAACTTCTACGCGCCGCTACGGAACAGCTACGCGCCGTCAACGCATCCTCTACGCTACGTAACTACAAAGAACGAAACGCCTGAAATTATTTTATTTAATATTTAAAATAACTAAATAGGTACTAGGTAAGTAGGTTTAGGATACACGTTTCAATTGGTTTCGTTTTAATATATTCTTAAAAATAATAGGCCATTATAACCATAGGCCATTATTAGCCTCGATGAAGTCATCAAGCTGTGGGAAACAGAAAATAATAATTAATAAGATTTATATTTTAAGTATTTTTTTTTTATATTTCAGGGTCACAAAGATGCGTGAACATGTGGGATGAAGGCTGTATCAATGGTCAATTGGGTGGAGCAGGTAATATAATCTTTACAAATGTATGAAACTTACAGAAAATACGCTTTCTTAACAGCACTTCTAGTAGGTAAGCAAAATATACCATATTATGTTGTTCGGTTGTGTGTATGGTTTTTTTATGTGTCCGTCGATTTCTCTTGATGAATTCAATTGCAGTTGAATAGAGAACTAACCCGAGGTGGTCCCATTAAATCGGCAAACTCGAGTTCTTTGAAAATATTTGTAATTTTATTTATTTGAGATACCTAAATTGCCGATGTAGAAAAAGCAAAAATACAAAAGCAGTGGACGAGCTGCGTACGATTCGATTCCGATCCGGTGGACGCACAGCTCAAGGCTTCAGTTTTCTTGCAGGGAGTGACGACGGGTATCTGAATGGAGGCTTCAACCCCGGCAAGCGATGCGTCAATATGTGGGATGAGGGCTGCATCAACGGGCAACTAGGAGGAGCTGGTGAGAGACAACACGTGCTTCGTTTCTGAGAGCCTGAGACAAACTGAGCCCAGACACCTGAGTACCTATACGATTTGAACACTATTATCGAGATGTTATCGTGGCGTCTCATTTTGTATGGTATTAAATCTATTCGAAAGACAGAGGCGCTGAACCAACCATTGAAAATAGAGTCTTAACCAATGTCTTAATTAAGTCTCAATTCTATCGGTTAATCAAATTCAGGGGAAGGAATCTTCTCGATGAGACGAGGCGTTCCATTTTTGTATGGGATACTTATTTTTTCCATGCCTGCGCAGTAGAGGCAAAGGCGAATAATAATGCTATTATAGTCTCTACCTGTGCTGTGGTGCCTTTAAAGCGGTGCCTTTAAAACTGTAAGGCATCGTAAAAGACTGCAGGTTATAGGAACTGGATGTGGTGATGTGGTTTTGATCCCCTTAACAGTATGGACATCACAGAATGACACGGATCACAGAGTCCGCTGGATGTTCATTTCTTCCAAACGATTGAATATTTAACTTCGAAATTTATATATGGTAAAATTTCGAAAAAATAATTCCATAAAATTTCTATAGAAATACTAATCGCAAAGTTACCTCTACATTTTTACTAAAACGTTAATTTCTCAATAAATATAGAAATTAAGATCTTGAAGCATGGTAGTTGAATTAAGTTTAGAAAACATTTTTTATGTTGCGTTTTTTTTCAAGTGTCATTCAGTTCATGTCTTATTTAATAGATACCTAATAAGCAAAAACTCATTAGGGGAGGCCTATGTCCAGCAGTGGACTGATAAAAAGGTTGATAAATAGGCTGATGATGAAGATGATGAAGCAAAAACTTGATTTATGGTCTTGCGTTGCTCTGCTCTGCCCTATCCCGCTCCTATGAACGAATAGCGTCGATGAACACAAAATGGCATCGTAGTTTAGGACAAAATATGTCCATCTCTATTATCAGCCTTTGTTATACTACTGGCGCCACATTCTCGATACACATTCTCGAAATAAATATTGTTATCCCAGTAGAGGTTAAGCATAAGCTGATGATGATGGTGATGATGTTTCAGGTAGTGACGATGGCTACTTGAACGGAGGCTTCAACCCCGGCAAGCGATGCGTCAATATGTGGGATGACGGATGTGTCAACGGACAACTGGGAGGCGCAGGTGAGAAAGTTATGTTAAATTAAGAAGAGTTGATTTCAATGTCTGGTGGTGGACACCACCCGACATTCTAACCTCCGGCCAGTGGGATGACGATCTTGCCTTAAATGAAAGTAAAAAAAAGGGAGAATAGATACGAGCTTCTCGAAATTGGAAGGCTCAAATTAGGTCCCCGTGCATGGGTCGCGTATTGGTGTTTCGGTCGCAATTCGGTCTAGGTACCTACGTCTTTCCATATTTATTGTTCATAAGGTATAAATTAAATTAAATTTCATATGGCTGCCATTCAGTGAGGTGATTCTGGCCACTTTTTCAAACATAGGTATACCTCAAACAGGTACCTAATAGGTAAGTGCAATATTGGGGTGTTCAGTTCAGGTACCTACGGATGTAGGTTTAGGCAGATACCTACCTACTTGCTTTATCTTACCCACTAGCGGCGTAAGGGGGGGGCGGAGGGGCGGCTATTAGTCTTTCCCTGCCCTGTGTAACTATTTTATTTGTGGTGCATTGTGCAATAATGAGTAATTGCATTGTACTGTGCTTTATTTTGTTGTAAATCCTAAAAAAAAAAACTCATTCATTGTCATAGCTTACTTTTTTTGCTAAGTACAAGTAGTATCTAAGTAAGTTGCCGCCACTGATCTTACCTAATTGTGTTTTTATTTTGCTGTAGGCAGTGATGACTGGTACCTGAACGGCGGTTTCAACCCTGGCAAGAGATCTCTTAGAGAATATCTCATGAAGCTGCAAAACCAGAACGCTATGTGACAACCGCAACTTGAAGATTACCTTCATAACTAAACATAAGTGATCTATTTTTATTTTATTTTATTTGTGGAGGATTGAAAATAACTTTTATTTATTTTTGTTATTTATGCTAGTCTCATCTCTTTGATTGAATAAACTAAAACTACACAGATATTTATTTCACATGTCGCAGTTTCAATTCTATCTCTTCTACTTTAGATCTCGTCTAGCAGAATCTTATTTTGGTGAGATAACGGGAGCTCTACGTCCAACCAAAAAAAAAAGGTCATCACTGACAATCAAAGACAATCACACACACCACCTATATAGGTACATTATTTCTTTCCAATTTAATGGAAAGAAAAAGTTAAGTTGCTAACCGAAAAGGAACAAAGAGTAAAAGGTACTCAATATGACAATTTTATTCGACGACCTCTGTGGCGCGGTGGGTGAAGGTCTGCCTGCGACGCAAGAGGTTGCGGGTTCGAGTCCCGCCTCGGTACAAATGTGTGTACGATCAGCAGACATTTGTTTAGGGTGTTCTGGTCGTTTTCTATGTACCTATAATAAATATCTATGTATTGTATTATATTATGTACCTATATGAGCTATCTAGTTCCCATAACACAAGCTCTGCTTAGTTTGCTTGAGGCTAGATAATGCTGTGTGAATTTTCCGGCATTATTTATTTAATTATTCATTTCGTCATATCCTGGTGAACTCCCGAAGATCCCCTGAGGGATACATTCAGGTGGATCCTGGAGGCCATAATACCCCATTTACCCAAAATTTTTGAAATCTATAACCCAAACTTTCCTTAAAATCTATCTTAGTTTTCAGCAACCCTTCCACAGGCTCGCATTTGACTAATAGGTATAATTGATTAATTGAACAGTTTGTTTAGTGAATTCTGCCCTTAGCCTCTGTTGATCTTAGAGGGAGGGACCTACAGAATCAACAACATCATATCAGCCCACATGACTGGAGATTTGGCCTCCTCCATACGGGTTCACACATAGAGTTTCCATGGACTCCCTTCGGCATTTTAAGCGAACCAAAATAAAAAATTTCAAGCTTCGTATAAAATGTTTATTGTAAGTTATGCATTACATAATAAATGTGCCTACAGCACGTTAGGTAAATCCTTTACCGTATTCGAAAAAATATTTTCTAATTTTACGCGATTGACATCATAGCACGATGATAGGTACCTACAGGTAACTATTTTATTTGCAAACCTCAATTTGTTCTTTTTTACTAAATTCTAGTCGAATTTCAGCGTAAAAAAGAACGATTTGAATTATTCCAATGTTATGTCACGCTATCATATTATTCGCTTGCCAAAGGCATATAAGATCTTATTTGATATAATTTTACAAGCTAATTTAGAAATTATTATCTAGTCTAAATGCTACATTTTGTAAATGGACGTTACTATTATAGGCACATGGCAGTTAGGCTCCAAGTTGCTTGGCAAGTTTATCTAAGTCTTTTAGTACAATGTTGATTAAAATGATATAAAAAGTTATAATCCCTGCCTTAAAATATCACATTATCACACAGAAAAGGCATTTGATTTTAGAGTTAAAAGAGAGCTACCTATGTCATACTTTGTACTAGAGAAAAAAAAGCAAAATTAGTGTTAATAAAGATTGCAAATGAAAGAAGCAAACAGATTGCACTCAAAAGTAATATGCAGATTCTAGTGGGAGAAGGAAAGCTAAACAAAGATTTAAAACATATGAGAAAGTAATGCATACAAATTGTTTGGTATAAAAGCTAGAGGTGGAAAGGTGGAATATGCAGTGCCATTTAACAAATCTATAAAAAAATTGGCATTTTAAGACTTAATTTAACATAGAATTGATCAACATTTCATTATAATCATAGTGCAAGTTTAGTCTCATAAGTAATAACTAATTTGATTAATGTGGCACATTGTGCATTTTGTCTTCACTGCAATATTTTACTTCTGTCTAAAGTTTCAACAGAAAATATTTAAATCGAGTTAGATAATAAGTACATTCTATGAGCTAGGTTATTAATGCATAATAAATAAGGCACCATTTAAGCATGGTAAGCAATAGTATCTACTATTCTCAACTTTGTGACCCATAGGTAAAACAAAGCATGTTTATAATTTTATCATACCATAAAGATTAATGAAAGTGAACAGGTTAATTAAGTTGTTATTAGTAGTAATATTTAACAGGTTTACACACTATCGTGGTCCTGGGATGACTGGAGTACCAAGGAGCTACAGCCTCTGAGAAGTGGGGGAAATACCCATTAGATAGTACTAATAACAAAGCATCCAGATCGCGTAAGTTTAAAAAGGTAAACTTTGAACCTATTTTATGTTGGAAGGACACCAATGTCAAATTTCTTAACAAAGGTGGTATTCCAGTTAACCAGCTCACATTTATTATATTTAAAATTTTCAGTCATCTAAGCTTACTTAAGCTTAAGCTTAAGCAACTTAAAAAACATCAGGCCTAGGAAACATTGTTTCTTCTTAAGATCAAATATTAAATATATTATAATTAATACTAATATTATTATGGTGCATTAAGGCTCATTGACAATTGTGTACTGGCTTAAACCAGCATTTTACATTCTATTCTGGCTGTTCCAGTGCTCTTGAGCATACTGGGGCAATTCCATGGGCAGTTTATTATATGGATTCATGCTAGGCCTTGGATTTACTGGCTTCGGCGGCTGTCTGAACTTAGTTGAGTATTTATAGAAGTCTGACATCTCAAAAGGTTTTGTTTCCTCTCTATATGGTATACATTTTCCCTGTTCGATGACTGTTAGGTTTTTTGGAGAGTCAAGTGATACTCCACTTGGTGAGGTCACAGGACTTTGTGGCATTTGGCAGGGGCTGTGTGGGCTTTGTGGCACTTGGTGGCTAGGACTATGCAGTACTTGATGCTGGCTATGTGATACATGATGCGGGCTGAGCACCTGATTGGGACTTTGCATAGCTGAATGCCGTCCAGAAGACACCATCACTTCATAAGCTTGTGAGTTGCCAATACTTGATGTACGCTTCAAGCCCGAGCCAGAACTATTCTTCAGGGTCGCTTCAGATTTTGTTGGCGAATCTAATGAGGTCTCATACCATTGTTTCTCTTTCATTTTCATATCATTCTGAGAGAGTGGTGAGAACTTATTCATACTAACAGAGTCGAAATTAGAGTATCCTGACTTCATGCTGACAGGACTCATGGCATCAGGGTACCCCCTCCGCTCATGGCTGTAATCATCAGTAGATACTTGGAGTTGCAGATGCATTGGATGTCTTATACTGTTGTGTTCTCGTAAAGGCACAGCCCTTTCTACAATATGAGGGGTTTCTTGAATATCTGTTTGTGAGCGATGTTGATACACAGGCAGCTGAGGCCTGTAGCCATCATTCATGTTTTCTAAATGCTGATTATAGTCACTGTGTGACGTCAAGTGGTAAGTTTGTGTCCTCTGGAGAGTATGTCGCCGGACACTGTCCGGCCTTCGTTTGGGTTGAGCTGGCATTTGCTGGTGGTGAGTAATGCCACCTAAATGCTGACTTTGTGCTTTCAAATGTGATGCATACTGATATATTAGGGGTGTGTTTCTTACTCCATTCTGAGGTGGAGGAGGACCAACATTTCCATGGGTGTAGTTAGTAGTAACATCTGGGTGACTTGAGCTAAAATGAGTCTCCCGCAGTCGAGACACATGCTGAGCCTCTGGGGCATTATTGCTGTAATAAATCTTGTTCATATACTCTGTTGTCATGGTATGATGTCTAGCATAAGTGCCAGGGTGGAGATCTGTAGGATAATTCTCATTGACAGTCTCATGTCGACCCGCAAGCGCGGGATACGTGTGAGATGTGTGCAAAGAGAAGGTATCAGTATTGCGTTCTTGAGGAGGTGAGGGAAAGAAGTTAGAGCAACTTGTTTCTGGTCGACGGACAAACCTTGGATGGCTTTTTGTTGACATGCCTGATATAGATGGCGTGGAAAGCCTGTGGGACAAATTTCTGCGCAGATTTTGATCTGAGTCGTGAGTACCAGCGCGAAAGCGCCTGGAGGAGTTGTCGGAACCATCGTGGACATCATTGCCGTCGGTAGACCTGTTTTCACTCCGCACGCTGCCCAGTCTTTCTCTTTGCGGCACTTCTGGGCTAAGAGGTGCCTCTGGTGGCATAATCCCTGTGAGCTGTACTTCCTGAACGCATAGTTTATAAAGCTCTTCGTTTTTATTTGCGAGCATCAACTCTAATTCTTTCTTTCGAGCTTGCAACTTTAGAAGTTTGTCTTGTTTGTCAGAATGTAAATCGCTTCCCATAGTGCTGGTCCCCATCGTCAGAACATAAGACAGAACACACAAGAGCAGTCAAAACAATCGAAAACGAATTTAAACACTGAAACACGTTTATTAGTATTCATCTATGCACTGAAACTCAAAGAAATATGCGAAAAACCAAAGATTGAAAAGAAAACACAATATAGGATTGGAAAATCAGCGTTCTACATTCTCTGTAAGTCAACTTCAACTTCAACTTCTTTTGTTTATGGGTTGCTGTGCTAGTAGTTAGCAACCGAGTGTCATAAACTTTAGTAGAGATTATTAAAAAAAACGATTGGCCGGTAGAATGAGGGAGAGTCATATGAACAAAGTTAATGGATGAGTGGATCATCTTAGATGGGTATCCATCCAAGAAACTTGGTCAAATATTTGACAAAGAAATTGATAAAGATAATGGATGAGTGGAATGGGATGGGACCATTAAAAGTGATGGATGGAAGCTCGAACGAAGATGGCTGGCATACAAAGAATATTCATTATTATATTACCTACTTTGTCTGAATGTGATAGCGCTCATTAGGGGAGGCCTATGTCCAGCGTGGTCCAAGTGGACTGATATAGGCTGATGATGATGATGATGATATTACCTACATACGTCAGTAAGATTAAGATGACTGGCGGCGGCATCATAGTACCAGGCCAAAGAAGGAATTCACGATTTTAGCAGTTGTTAGATGGAGTTTTCGGTGCTGCAGAGTTTCGCTGGTTTTGTTCCGGCGGCGGCGCCGCGGCGGCGGCGAAAATGGCAACCAAACACGGTAGGTATATTCTCCACAGTGTTGCCAGATGGAATCTGGAAAAAGCAGTAGAAATTTTGGTAAAAAAGCAGTAGATTGGAAAAAAAAGCAGGTAGATTTTAATATGTTACAAATTAGTACCTAAGTATTGTGTTTTGCGAGTATTTTCATGCAAAAAAACATACAACAAAGCTACTAACCCGTTTTTTTTTTAATTTAGGAAGCGTTTTCTTTGCCCACATGCCCAAACTGTTTAGCTTTGTGGAAAGCGAGGCCAGGCGGCCTGTCGGCTGTGCTTTGCTCAGTTCTTTTCAGTCTGATCGAACTTTGATTTGTGGTTTTGGACATATATTATTTAGTGCATAGTAGAGTAATTACTGGATAAACAGTCTGACTCAGTTTGCATTTTGCAAAAGTTTATCGAACGAACGAACGGACCGACCAATCAATCGAAAACAATGAACCAGACCAAGACAGACAAAAAGAAAGTGGAAGCCGGAAGGAAGAAACGAAGGAACGAACAAAACAAACTCTTCAGTTTCATTCATCTGCTTCAGTTTTGTGAAGTTTGTGAAACATTGGCAACTTGTCACGTGAGCTAAAATAAAGACATGGAGTCACTTGCTATTGATGCTCGGAAAAAGCAGGTAGATATCACAAAATTTGGGCAAAAAATCAGTAGATCAGTAGACGGTTCAAAAAGCAGGTAGATCTACTGCTAAATCAGTAGATCTGGCATCACTGATTCTCCATCTACGAAACACTGCCTATCAAAAAACTTTTTTGATAGGCAGTTTGACGTTTGGTTGACTTGACTTTTTTGAAAAAAGTCAAGTCAACCAAACGTCAAACTCAGACATGATCAAGGATCAAGGCAGGGTTGCCAACCGTACGAGGTTCCTCGTACAAATACGAGATTTTTGGTCTTCCGTACGAGGTACGAGGGCACTGTCAACCTCGTACAATTATGTACGAGATTTTGACATAACATAACACTTGTCGCATTGGCGCGATGATTGTCTATATAGTTCGCTCGCTATCCCATGAACCAAGAAATCCCCGAGAAATAAAACATTTCGTTCTTCGCATTATTTGTCTGTCGCTTTGATCACACATGTCATAGCGCCAACCAGAGAGGTGTAACTTCACAAAATAAATAAAAATCTCGTGCAAAAATAAAAAGAAAAACGATGCGAATGAGGATGTTCCTGATATAATATTTGGAAATGAAAACTGAGACTAGAAGTACATAGTTACCTATGCAAAGTTTTCAACCTACAAACAAATCTCGTTCATTAGTTATTTACGATAGTAATATTAAGGATTATTTTAATACAAAGTGATGTTTTATTTAGTAGAAACTTGCAATAGTTTATTTCGTTGTGTAAAACGTCCTAAATTCAACAGTTTGATATGCATTAATTTTGGTTTAGTCACCTTTTAGAGGCAAGTACGAGGTTCGAAAGCCAAAATACGAGATTTTTAGCTGCTTAGTACGAGGAAAAAAATTCTATGGTTGGCAACCCTGGATCAAGGCCATTCTTTCATCCGTATTTCGTAGATCGTAGTCAGAAGATCAGTCAGTTTTACAGTGTATTGTTCTGCAGTCAAAAAAAAGTAAAAAAAAAGTCAATAACTTTATTTCTTGCTTACAAAAAAGCACCTATACAAGTCAAATTTTACCGTGTACCAGTTTTATTCTATAAGCCGTGTACGTTACCTACGTTTACAAGACTGTAATATATTCAGGCTTCATTTATTTTATGTAGGGATACGAATGAAATAATCGCAGGGCTCCGGTAAACGTAAAATTTCAAAATGACATCTAAACTTTACAAATCTATTATCGGCGCCGCTGATAAGTTCGTGCCGCTGGGCATGCGACCATTGTGGGAACATCCAGCTGGTAAGTGTTATTCAAAATGTGTACTTATCTACCTACTTGTTGTAGAGATCGAACTGTGAAAAACCAATTTTATTTCTTGTAGGACCTAAAACGGTTTTCTTCTGGGCACCTGCATTCAAATGGGTATGTACCTACCTACATGATTACGGACATGTTTAGCTGCCAAGGCTACACTATTTATACTCTCACCTTGTTTGAGGCCAATGTTATCAATAGAGTGTGCACTTCACATATTAGAAGTACATGTACTAACTTGTACTCTTTTAACAAGCAACTTCCTACTTCTCTAAATTGCCATCTGAAAAGCTTGTTATAGTGTGGTTATTGGTCAAATGCTCAAATGATTTTCAATGTTATGTCCATTTTAACACAAAAAACTCAATGTTCATGCTCATAAAATAACAAAATTTTAAATACTTAACCTCATCTGGAATAATATAAGCATGTCCACATGTAGAGATATCATATTCATAGCGATTTGTCATTATCTCCGGATAAAGTAATTTATGTCTCTCACTCGACCTTTTGACTTTGACATTAAACTAGAGCCAAGGAATATCAAAATTATCAAATTCTGAGCACCTTACTCCCCTTAACCATATCACAACTAACATAAATAAACAGGACATGGGGTCAATTCTGATGGTAAACTAATAAATATACTAATTTGAAATCGTTCCATTTTTAGTGCTATCAAATTAGTTTATGTACCAAAAGAATCAAAGCCTATCAAATTATCTGATATACATGCAAACAAAATAAATATGATCTGTGTTAATGATGTCCTTGTTTTTTGTCATTAATACATTACTTATTATTTCATACACACCATGATGGCAAGGCAGAGGATTTAAAAATTAATTTAATATGACTAATATAATTTTCTTTGTTAAAATTAAAGAGTACTTTAATCTTAACAAATTACTGTAATCGGAATAAAGTACTAGGTACTTTGTTATAATTAGAATAAATTAGGTCCGACATTTAAAATCCTCTGCCGCACCCTCTAGCTAAGATTATTCATTTAACAGTAGTGGTGCATCTTCAATTTAATAACCACTTGCAGGGTTTGGTGATTGCTGGGTTTGGAGATATCTATAATAGACCTGTTGAAACCTTGTCAATATATCAATGTGGCTCCCTTGCTCTTACTGGGATGATTTGGTCCCGCTACTCTGTTGTGATAATCCCGAAAAACTATAGTCTTCTCACCGTCAATGTATTTGTTGCTCTGACTAACATAGTTCAACTAGTGCGAGCTTTTCAATACCAACAGAACCAGAACCAGAACCGAAAGCTGAAATCCTCAAAACCTAAATAATATTCATGTTTCTGAAATTGTTTTGCTACTTTTTTATTTTTTCTGTTTTATTTATCACCTTCAGTAAATATGAAAATAAATAAATTGCAGGGAACATTTGTGTATAAAATCAAAACGGAAGTAATGACAAACATTCAAAATAGTAAATCAGTTTCAACGATTGTCATTATTACCATTTAATTTGTTGTTTAAAAACTTAATTGATTTGTAGATCACCATAAACAAACCATTTTCTTAAAAGTAAGTTTTGATTTTTAATGTTAGGTGTTTTCTATGAATATTTTAAAAAAGGTAACTTTCTTTCATAGGAATTAGCTCCAAACTTAAGTGGGGGAGCTATTTTTTAAATTATTTAAGAGCATGTTTTTTTTATTCTATTTAAACTGAGATTCTACCAGTAGTTGATTTTTATGAATAACTTTACGTTTTATACATAAAATGTATCATCCTGAGGAAATAATAATGAACTGTGGCTGTTTTTTGTTTTATTATTTTGTAAAAGTAACTTCCAGTAGGTATTGATGCACTCAAGAGATCGCAAACTCTACACAAGGTTAATATTCACAATCACATTTATGTATAACAAAGTAATTACTTGATGTAGGTACCTTATGTACATAGTATTAATGCATGGGGAACATTTCAAATCAAATGCAACAAAAATCTATGTTTGGCAAAAAGGATAGCGCCGCCGCCGCCGCGCCGGCGCCGCTTTGTCACGCAATTGCGCAACCTTAGAGTAACTAAACATAGAGTGATAGTTTTACACAAAATTCCGCTCAAAGTTGAAGCCAAAAGACAACCAATGTGTGCGTAAGCGGCACGTGATTACATGAGCCGACACGCACACAAGTGCACAAATAATGTTGCAAGTGACTAACATTTTTCCCATAAGATAGGGAAATTTTAACATTTAGTAAGGAGTCAATGACTATCACATTTACCACTCTTCTGTTAGATTATATTATTATTAACTTAATAAACAATGGGATTGGTAAGTAGTTTTTATCGAAATGCGGATATTATACGTAGGTAGGTAGGTACCTAACTCTCTCACGCAATCTACTAGGTATCTTACCTACCTAGGTACTTAGTAAGTCAGTGAACAAAAACAAATTTTGATGAAAAATTATAGATAAAGCCTATGTTTGATTCCAGGCCTAGCTACATTTATACGAAATTTCATTCATCCGTCCGTAGTTATATTAGTATTAGGTATTTATACCTAGTCTTGGCGTGGCATCTAAACTTTCGCATTTATTATACCTAATAGTTATCATGTTAGCCTACCCACATGATACTAACTAATATGTAGGTAGGCTACAGGAAGTTACCTGTACCTACCTACCAACCTAAAGTAAAATATTGCTAGGTGGACGAAGAAAGGTAGGTGACCTTTCTTCGTCTTTAAGCAGTTTAAAAAAGATAAATATCTATATCTCTTTTATTGCTAAAGCAACCATCCACTGCGCAATACGTTTACCCGGGCATCGTTGAATTCGGATTATCATAAAACAAGATAGAAGAAATACCTAATGTAGGTACACGATATTAATAAACATTTATGGACACAAAAATAATAATGCAGTTTGCGCGCGGCGCGGCGGCGAAGTACATTTACCTACCTAATCTGTGGCGGCGGCGGGCGGCCCTCGAATGCGCTACCCGCGAAAACTGTAGGTAAATAACTCAAAACTGAGCGCGAGTAACGGAGCACTGGTTTGGTGAACTGTGATGTCAATGTGTGAGTGCATAAAGTACGTACAGAGGGTGGTGGACTATTGAGTGCTTCACTTTATTTATTTTTGGACTACGTCCGTGGAATTTCTCTCGTCCCTGTACCTATGGTACATATTTAACTTAAAATCCAGGTAAGATAGGAGGTAACCCTGAAATATCTGGCAAATAAAAGTCCTACCAGTGTACAGTAGAAATAGAAAAAACAAATAACTATCTATGAGGTAAAATGTTTTTTGATCTATAGCTAGCAACATTTTTTTGTAATGGCGTCTGTTTTGTTTACGATTTATTTTTGTGCCTAAACTAATGTTTTACTCCGGAATATAAGATGCCAGGTTGTACTTACATGTGAAATGGAATCTTCGATTGTTTCTGATGATTATGTGAAGAGTTGTGACACCCTTTCACAGCACAGTAAGTCATTTTTATTGAAAATTTATAGAGCTCTTACTAGTAGGCCTTGACCTTGAGTACTGACGCGTCGAGCGACGTAGGAAGCCTTTAAAGGCTTCCTTGAAATTGCTTCACTTCGCGCGCGCCTACTGCGTTTCTATGCCTAATTATTCTAAGTGCGCAACATAATCTTGGGGATCGCCTCCACCGGTGCCCAATTTTGCTAACCAATCGCTTTACTATGACAAATAATATACACTCAGCGGCACAATTAACCACCCATTTTAAGTGGCAAATTTTGATGTTATCGCAGTTGTAAGTTATTGTACGTAAGTCAAGTGAAAGATATTTAAGGACAAAAAATGACAAAACTACCCACTAAACTTTGTTTTTTCTTTTGCATAAGTTGTAAATAGGGTAAATATCGAACCTTATCTCACTGACGTTATCGTTGCCAAACTGCTTACATTGCTTCATTAGCATTAAATGTAAACAGTTTGTTTGGCTTTCGTAAGTTAAATCTAGTGTTTGGACATCATAAACATGCCATTTGATGCTACCTCTGTGGCAAACGCTATCGCTCTTATCGACGAAGGGTTTAGTCAGCGCTACGTGGCCTGGCAGCTTGGTGTCGCACGAACCACCTTAATACATGCAGTGACACGTTTTCGGGAGACTGGCTCTTATGAGCGAAGACCATGACAAGGCCGGAAAAGATGCAATTCCGTTCGCGAAGATCAACTGATCTTCACGATCGGAATTGCATCTTTTCCGAGACTTAGACAAAAATATGCTTGCAAGGTCCTGACGGTTGCCAGCGTGTAAACAGGCGCAAGAATGAAAGGTTTGCACATCGTTTATTTTATTAGTTGTCATCGACAGCATGCCAAACCATTTGATGGAAGTTATGAGGGCAAGAGGTAGAAAGAAATGGGTATCATTTAAACGGTCAGCAGATAAAGGCGGTTTTGGTCAGCCGAATAATTGATTTGGCAAGCAGAAAAACTAAATTGAGCACCGGCGTGAGCTTAGTTGCTATGCGCGGCGGGGGGAGGACAAAGGTGGGCGCGGCGGCGGCGGCAGCGGCGGCGTGAGCTTCGTTGCTATGCGCATCGGTGCGGCGGGGGGAGGACAAAGGCGCGCGATTACAAATGCAGGCCAAGTGATATTTACTTCGCCTAAGTTTTATTTTTCTGCATAACGATTTTGTAATTCTGCTGATCAAACTATAAATTTTGCAGCTCAAACATCCACTTAATGGCTGATAATAATTACTTGTAAAATCCTGCTGCTCGTTTCATTAATTCTGCTGCTCATTTCATTAATTCTGCTGCCCAAAACATAAATTTTGCCGATCACTCGGCTATTTATTTTCTGACCAAAAATAATTTAATTGCCGGCCAAGTATTGCTGGTAGTTTTTATTTTACAGCCGATCGAAACATATACTGCTGCCCAAATAGATTTTTGGCTGATTTTTCCGGCTGATCAAATATTTAAAATAAATACCAATAAATTTACTTCAGAAAGAAATACGCACTATTAGACTTGTAATTCATGTTTATTTTTATTTTTACGCCATTTCATCACATTTGAAATTAAATTAAATGATTTATTTGACATTTGCTAATTTACTGTAATTAGAGGTGTGCTTTTTAGTTTTTTTTTTATTATTAACGTAATAATTAAAACAATGTCATCATTTATTTTATTACAAAATGCATACGTACAAGCAAAAGTTTTGCCAGATTTTTTTTTTACACAAAAGACATGGAAAATCATCGGGGGCGGTTAATTGTGCCTGTGAGTTTAGTAGTGAAGCCACGAAGCGTATAGTTTAACTGAATAGGGTCTGCACCTGGTCGTTGGCTTGGCTAATATGATATAATGCATAGATTTTATATCATATTAGCCACCCAACCTAAAATGTAAATGACCTGAAAAAATAAATAAAAAAACTAAAATAAAACTGCACTCAGTTTCGGGTTATCGCAAAAAATCTGCTTTTTTGAAGTCACATGCATACAAACTTCTGAACAATTCTTTAACAAACAAAATACTTAGATACGTAGAGAGACGTAGATAGTTATGTTAATGATACATGCACCACAGAGCCATAATTAGATATCCATTTACCGCACGACAGTCGTGAGGTGATCCCTGCATTGAAAAGTTCCTCATTGTCATTATTGTAACCTTGTGCATTATTTTCATAAAACATTGGTATCGATTCTGTTCACTTTACTAGACATCTTTCTTACATGTGTCAGGTTCACCAGTTTCCAATTCTTGGAAACGTTGTCAAATTAGCTACATTAGTTTGATGCAACAACAGGATCGACACCATTATCTTTGCCAATATCATGCATTCGTTCCGCATTCTCAAATACATAACATTTTTCAGGGTTTGGTGTTGGCTGGTATAGGTGATTTGACGCGGCCTGTCGAAGCTCTGTCTGTACCGCAATCTCTGTCACTTGCGGCTACTGGCACCGTATGGTGTCGTTACTCCCTTGTGATCATCCCGAAAAATTACAGTTTGTGCGCGGTCAATGTATTCGTTGCTCTAACTAGCCTGTACCAGATATCTAGAGCTATCAGATACCAGCAAAGCTTAAAAAAGGAGAGTCAATGATAATGAATTTCGAAATTTATTGTTAGCGCGTTGACTGCGGAAAATGTAGATACAAGTTTTACAACGAATGGGGCGGCAGCGTCACACACTGTGGCAGCATAGGGACAAATCGGGAGCCTTTTAAAAATATCTGCAGTCAAAACGATAAATTATAGCTCAATTTCGGTACGTAAATCACTCTCTAAGGATTCCAATAGAATTTCAAAACAGTTACGGGTTTAATATCTACCCAGTATGAAATAAGAAAAATGTAGCATAAGCACAATCTTAGCGGGGTATTAGTTATTTATTTATTAAAGCTCTTGGATTTAGCCTTGCCGCATGACTGTATCTTCAGATTAATAGAATTAGGTCTTTCTTTACATGTAAAATGTTTAATTCAAAGCGTGTTTTTACCCGTCTGAAACGAGAAAGAAACTGCAAATAACCGTCCATATGCAGGACGGTTATTTGCAGTTTCTATCGGTTGATAAACAAAGACTTCATCTAATTTTATTTTATTTAAATTCTTAAATAAATAAATTATGTGAACAATTAACACTGCATCATCTAGCCCCAAGCTACGCAGTTCAGTCAAACGCCCTGAGAAAACTTTATCTGCATTCTAACGTACCTAAGTGTCAGGTCAGGTCCAATAGTTTTAAAATCCGTACATTTCGTTTGCAATAAAAACGCACATCGAGATAACAACAATTTAATCTTAAACTTCTAAGAACTACTAATCTTTCGAATCGGTTACTCTTTGTCTGAAGATGAAGTCTTGCGTTATGGCTTATCTAAACTATACGTCATAGTCGTAGGTATAATAATATTTATTATTATATCACAGTGGATTTACTACGTGTGATAAAATTATGGGTTTTGGGATAAGCGGAATACTCCAATTTAAATGGGTGTTAAGTTTAGAGAATTCTTATGTCTTAAGTAAACCGATTGTAATGTAGATATATGTTTGGAAATTGACATACGAATATTACCCAGGTAGATAAGTAGCTACCTGTGCTTAATTTCTCGACTTCGTCTCTTTTAGACTTGAATTTTGTACAAACAATAGCCAAATTCATTTTCCTGTGTCGTTTTTTGCGTATGTAGGCAACGATTTAAATTTTTATACATATAAATGGGTATCTTTTTAGTAAGTCGCTGGCGACTTGCTACCTACTTCGTTATCATTCATTGTTGGTGTTAAAACGTATTAAATACATAAGTAGTTGAAAATATATTTATTTGTTAAAGATGACGTCTATTTTTGTAAAACCTTTTGGTAGGAAATATATTTTTTGTTTTGTCTCATACCGTTTCTATTATTTCTGTATGACTAACAAATTTCAGATTTCATACTTCTAATAACTGTGCAGCAAACTTCAGGCTACCTACTAGTCTTAAGCTTACTCGGTTAAGGGCTTCTTGGTTACGGGCCACCTAACCTACCTACCTGTGTTGGTTTATTCTTTAAAGTAACTGTTTACAAGTAAGTATCCTTACCTAATTATAATTACTTTTTTGTTTATTTTTACCTAGGTAGGTACTATTTTGCTCTGCACATAATATTTCCTTGTTCGGTTTAGGGCGAATTCTGGTAACGACAGATTCATAATATTGACTGCCTGGTGCTACTAGATCGCCGCAAGTTTGATAAATAAAAGCATGTCTCGGTGCACGTCAGGATTCGAATGCACAGCTAGGGATGCATACCCTGAGGGTACTACCAGATCACTGCATTTAAAGTTGTCGCACACATCAACTTGGAAACGGATCATCTCAGTCTTAAATAGGTCTGTTTTTTTTACAAAAAAATGCTTGGAACACCATTGTGAGTCCACAATGGTACAGTAGACCACCAGAATCAGTGATGGCAACTTTATGAGCTAAAATTGCCATCACTGATTCTGGTGAACTCGTCCGTTGACCAGAAGCTCTAGCAAATTCACGATGGGACATCCCCATTGGATTAAGAGCGCTCTCACACTACCGCGCGGCACCGTAGGTGCGGTGCCATGCCGCCGCAAGAGTTTCGCAATAACGTTGTACGAGATGCGAAACTGCCGCGGACCTCGAGTTTCGGCTCCGCAAATTCGATTCCGCGCGGTAATGTGAGACGGTCGTGAGTCTGGTTGCCCCCTTTATGCCTTGATAGCAGCAAAGTTGAACCATTTCCGAGTTGCTATGTGGGCCTAATCTTAAGGATTGCTATGTAATGCTACAGTGCATCTTGAAACCGCATTATTTCAACCCTGACACATCTTTTGGGTTTATCTCTTAACTACTTCCAACATTTCTTGAACATCCTGAATTCCCTTGTTCGGTTAAAGTCAGTTTCTGTTAAAGACATATTCTTTTTATGGTAGATTTAGTTGAGGACAGTAAGTGCTTGTTGTTACATCAA
This sequence comes from Eupithecia exiguata, assembly GCA_947086465.1. NCBI lineage: Eukaryota > Metazoa > Arthropoda > Insecta > Lepidoptera > Geometridae > Eupithecia > Eupithecia exiguata. Next base: position 7,867,202 of record OX352246.1, read on the forward strand.
ACGAATAGGAATATTTCGTTGCCAGAATCTGACCTAACGGAACAAGGGCCTGCATTGACAACAGGACTTTAATTTGCACTTTTTCCAGGCATTGGTTCTAGTTTGCCTCGATGATTGGCGACGCCCGATAGAGACGGTATCGCCATCGCAATCGGCTGCTCTTGCCGCGACTGGTCTTATTTGGACGAGATACTGCCTAGTTATTAAGCCTGTCAACTATGCTCTATCTTTGTGTAACTTTGCACTGGGAAGTGCCAATGGATTCCAGTGCTTTAGGGCGGTCAGTTACCATGCTTCTTTGCCGAAAGAAGTTGAGAACAAGCATAAGGTTGCTAGAGCTAGCGACTAAGATAATTGGGGCCTTAATTGACTAAACCAGTTTCACTATTACAATGGTATCGTCGCAAAATTGCCACCATAAAAATTGTGTAGTGAATTTACGCGTTGCCATTGCCATAATGAATCGATTGAGTATGTAGAATTGGACCCGTTTAAAGAATTTATTACATAACGAATAATTATCTTATCCGTAGCCGTGTAGGCTATTTTAGTCACAAATTCGAAAGTGCCATTTGTATGAGATTAGAGATCAAAATCTTGCCACTATTCCAAAGAATGCCATGTTATTTTTATGTTGTTATAGCTTTCGTAGATTAATAATCTGGGCACTGCCTATTAGTGTAGGAATGCATTGTTGTTTAAAAAAGTAGGTACCTAACCTAACATGTAGTTTACTTGCAGTGTACCTACAATAATGCACTAATCCAGTAACAACGAATACCTATTACGTACTAATACCAAATTTTCGTTTGCATTGTAGCTACATATGAACCAAATATGTTTGAAATTAAACGAATTTATTGGTATATGTACCTTATTGCTAGCTAACATTATTAAAAAGTAGTTTAGATTAGTATTTAGTTGCATGTAGCATGCTTGTTACTTTAGTGTGTTTTGTTAGCTAGTGAAATAAATAATGTTGTCTAATTTTATTGTTTCAAAGCTTTTTGTACGCACCTATCTATTCTTAGAGTTCTGTAACCAATGGAGCATTTTTAATTTACTTGCATCGTTATATTATACAGGGTGGGGCAAATTTTTGACCCCTTAAAGCTACCTTTTCTTTTATAGTTAGAAGGTTTTGTTCTGAGGAACTTTCTGTTTTCTTTTGAAGAAAAAAAATTGCCATTTTTAGTTTTGTGAAAAAAGTACGGTTCACCCAAAAAATTACATTTGTCAAAAAAAAAACAAGGTCTTAATCGACTCTATTTTCAAAATTAGCCTACCAGCTCAAAAAGGTAGTTACATAAAAATAATTTAAATTAAGAACCATTGAATGAGTGACATTGTTGTTTTCACTTACTCGTTTTTTCATACAAAAAAAAACAAAAAATCGTTTATTAGAACAAGTACATAGGTATAGGTTACAAGTTGAACGAAGAGACCACAAAAGTTAAAAACTGCGGCGTAGTCTCTTCGCCCGCCTCCTGGCACGATATAAAAATAGAGCTAATTTAAAGTAAGTAATTAATATTTAGGTGTTTGCGTTTACTAAGCTAATATGTGGCTAATTACAGTAGTGTGGTTACATAATTTAGGTAACATGTAGAGCAGGGAAGATTATAATAAAAAGTAAAAGAGTGGTTAAGAACTAGACATGATAAGTAGATAGAACTAGGTATTTCTCGTTACTACATAATTATTGTTTATACTAGGCAAATTTGTACATGTTTCTAAGAGTGTGTGGTATGTTTGAGTTTTTGCGCGTGTTGTGTCTTGTGTGAGTGTTAGTGTGTGTGTGTGTGTGCGTGTGCGTGCGTGTGTATGTGTGTGTGTGTGTATTTGAGTGTGGGGTTAGGTGCTCCCGAGGACACCGGTCTCTTGAGAGTCCGGGCAACGGGGCTGCCACAGTGTAATTGAGTGTGTGTGAGAGAGTGAGTTACCATATGTGATGGGCCTCCTGAGAAAATGTATGGGAATTGTTTTTATAAATTATTGCCAAAACTTGCGATTTGATTTGGTAAGTTACTTTGGGAAAAGTGTTCTTGGTTGGAAATAGAGTCGATTAAGTTGAAACTTAAACTTGTTTTTTTTGACAAATATCATTTATTGGGCAAACCATACTACCGCTATAACAACAAATACTAAAAAACAATAAAATAAATATTTGAGGGAATTCCTACTCAACAAACGTGAATTTTTTGCTCGATATTGATAACGGACAGACCTTCAAATATTCACAGAATATTTAGCTATCCACTTTAAAAATATTATAAAAAAAAATTAAGGGGGGGTTCCCATACAACAAACGCGTTTTTTTTGCCGTTTTCATAGATATTTTGACGACTCTACCAAAAAAGACTGTTGTCGTTTCGCCCCTTTATGAACATTTTCATGTTACATTGCCGTTTTTGCAAAATGAAATGTTTGACTGATTCCGAAGTTTAATTGCATATTATAGGTATTCTAATCAGAAAATTGTTGTCGCGGCTGCATCTAAAACGCATATGTGCGTCAGCGGCACTCAGACACAAGTTTTTGCCGACGCATATGTGTGTCGGCACCTGCCTTTGCCTTTTTTTACCAATATGACTTACTACAGCGAATCCGGTTGGCAGTTAACGGCCAGCCGCTCGCTACGCTCGCTTTCCTGCGCTTATGCCCCATAAGCGAAGCAGCGTAAGAGTTTAATTGGTATATATTTGCTAAGTATTTAAGTATTACTAGAACGATCTTAGGAAAGAAACAATCCGAAATTCATTATCAACAGTCCCATTTATTCCTCAACCAAACTCAACAACCTCTCCATACTAATAGGTCCAAAATTCCTCCCATCATCAGAATACATTATAACATTTCTTATAACATAACACTGTTTATCTCCTATTTTATAAATAGGCCGCCCTTCCCTATTCTTACCCACCATAGGCACGAAGGTGATACCTTTCTCTATGCATCTAGATTCAAGAAGTTCTGAGAAGGATTTCTGTTGGGTGGAGGCTAAAGCGTCGGCTATTCTGGAAGATTCTTTGGGGTCTACGGGAGTGTATCGCGGCGGAGGCGGTGGGTCTAAGGGGGTGAAGCGGGGCGGAGGCGGTGCTTCTACTGAGTCGATGTCGGTGCTTCGGTTCATCATGTCGAGGGCTTTGCGGAAAGCGTCGCGAACAGCCGGCTCTTTTAGGACTTCTTCGGGGAATAGTTTCTGTAAAAGAACAGGTTTAGTCAGACATAGTTCATTGTCAAATGTTACAGTCAAAACGGAGATGACCAGTTTGCCTAAGCACACACAACTGACATAATAACTACGATAAAATATTGATCAATATTAGTTTGACTGTTTATTTTCTACATTAAGGCCTGAAATGCTCTAGCGGCTGGCCGTGATGCGGCTTGCCGTTGCAGCAGCCTGCACTTAGATTTTTACATGAAACATACACTGCGGGAAGCGAGCCGCAAGTGCCGCTCGCTTCCCGCAGTGTAAGTGGCATTTCATCATCAGTCCATCATGACAAGTGTTTCTAGGAGCACTGTCTGCCCCATCACGGCCAGCCGCTAGTGCGTTTCAGGCATAGACAATATTAAAAAGACAAACGTTTGATCTAAATTCTACAAAACTATAGAAAAAATCAAGATAATTGCCATTAGAGAAGACATTTATTCAGTTCAGCGTAGGCCGATAATAATACACGTACCTTGAACTCTGTGTAAGAGTTGAGCACGGTTGCGTGTGGTGGGTTAGCGTTGAGCCACGCTGCTAATGCCGCTAACCAACGCGGCAGTAACGCGCGACCGGCTAATGCAGCTACGGTGGCCGCGCCTAGTAGCTCCAGCCATTCCACACACCATAGCCAGGCAGCTGGAAACACACATGAGATTTTATAAACCCGTTTAATAAAAGACAAGTTTTATTCTATCGAAGATCATGCACACTTTGATCGGCTTCCCGTGCACTTTGGTATGAATTATTTAATTAATTGAGACGATCTCGCAAGAAAGCCTTTTACTACATCGATGATCAATGATGTAAAGGCTTGGCCAGATGTCGCTCAGTTCCACACCGACAATAGTATTTAAGAAAATCAATGTTGTTGCAAAGTTTTATTAAGATCCGTTCAGCCGTTTAGGCGTGAAAAGGTAACAGACAGATAGGCAGAGTTACTTTCTAATTTACACTGATATTATAAAGAGGAAAGATTGTATGTATTTAGTTTTGTATGTAATGAATAAACTTAAAAATACTGGACCGATTTCAAAAATTCTTTTGCCTTTACAAAGCTACATTATCACTGAGTAACATAGGCCAAACATACAAACAAATCTTTCCTCTTTATAATGTTACTATAACAAATCCCACAGGAACCATACATTTTACCGGATTAAAAAGTAGCCTATGTGCTATTCCAGAATAATCTATCTCTGTGCTAAATTTCATTCAGATCCGTTCAGCCGTTCTGGCGCGAGTGAGTAACAAACATCCATCCATCCATTCAAAGTTTCACATAATATATTAGTGGGATTAGAGATTATGTATCTAAATAGCATTATATTTAAACTTAGATAGACAAGGTTGCCTGGGAGAAATCGCTCTCAGCGATAAGGCCGCCTTTTGTACTGTATTATGTTTATTTTAGATATAAGAATATTTATTCATGTTTATTTTTATTGTACAATAAAGTGTTCATTCATTCATTCAAAATAACATGTATTAGACACATAGTGATATGAAAAGCTACGAGTGGTTTCTTTTCCACTTCTTCCACTAGTGGACAAAGCATTTGAGTTATTGACTTTCAAGTTTGCCAACTGTAATGATGAGGTCTTTACCCACCATTATAGCAGTCAGACAAATGTATGTTAATAGGAGGTATTTTTTTTAGATCAGCTACAAAGCTTGTGATGGGAAATCCCAGGAACTACGGATCTACTTTCAAAAATATTATTACGATAGGAAGCTCATTATATGTGTGCTAACCATAGGCAACGATTTATCTAAATACCACGATAGTGCATCACACTAACATTATTAATAATAAAGTTTAGAAAAGATGGATGGTTGTTTGTTCCCTCGTCACGTGAAAACTACTGAACTGATTGGACTAAACGCTGCATACATGTTATTCTAATCCTGGAATTTATCTCGGAAAAACGCGAAAGGCAAAGCCGCGGAAAGATGCTAGTATTCTTTAGAAAAGGTATGATAACTCACTGTTCTCGCCGCCAACCAACTGTATCTGCGAGTGATGCAGACAATGCTCCAGCTTAGGCACTATGTGGTGGTGTAGCAGCGCCGTTAGGGCTCCACCCCAGGCGCCCTGCCAGGCTGCTAGGACGCCGCGCGCAGATCCGTCAGCAGGGTGCCAGGCGGAGAGGGCGCTGGCTAGGCGGGACCGGATAAGGGGGTAAATGCCGGTGGAAAGAGCTGGACCTGGAACAAATACGAGATGTGTGCTAGGTAAGTAGCAGACGTAAAAGAAATCGTTCTGTCAAAAAAAAAAACACTGACCTAAATTCAACCATAAAATGCATGTACCACTAAACCCAAGCCAGTGGCTTGTAGCATATTGGTTATTCTATCTCTAAAAACCTTAGATAGATACGTAAGAGTCTACGCAAGAGCCTATAGAAAAGAGGAATGAAGCCCTCTGTCAAATTTTCGAAATAAAAATTCTCCTGTACATATATAATAACATTTTATTTCATTTATTTATTTCTCAAACAATTTACATTGTGTCGGAATAATAATAATAATCATTTATTTCAGGCAACATAAGACAATTACTTACAAAGTAACTTAACTAGGGCGCATATGATTAATACCTTAGAGACTAACTAACATACATAATTATAAGAAAACTTGAAAATAAAACGATGGATAAATCAGACATTGAAAATAGGACTTAAATTTTTATTTTCTCCAGAGATATCTGTCACTAGCTCGCATTATGAAAGCTTGCTCAGACATCGATCTAGAGCTTGAGCAACGCTTCCCTAAAAATAGCGATATACATAAATTTAATACTAGAAATAAGAACAAACTCGCTGTGCCCACAACTAGGTTACACAAGATTAACGTATCTTTTAAAGGGCAATGTATACGCTTCTACAACAAAACTCCAAGTGAGTTGCAAAAATTGTCAATAAATAAATTCAAACAAATTGACACATCCTTTGTAAAAAGGCCTACTATAAAATATCAGATTATCTAGAGGATAAAAAAGCTTGGGACGACTTTTGCTCCAACTCGAAAACTAACATTCTAACAAGGTAAAGGTTTCTTGTTCGCTTCTTTACTTTACCTTAAAAAGATTGAAGTGGACAAAAAATCAAAGTGATCACTTTATTTCCTAGTTTTACTTATGTAATCTGAGTTTTGTGACGTGTCCAAGAGTCCTGTAAGGTCTAAAGGAAATAAAGCATTTTGAATTTTGCTTATGCCATAGAAAATCGTTACTCACGTAAAGATCGATGACTGAGCAACCTCTCATAATACGGGCCTAAGAGACATGTACAAGCTTCTCTTACTTTGGGTTACCACACACGCTTACATTCCTGTGCGGCCAGCAAAGGGAGCCACAAATCATCGAACAGCGCGGCGAGCGAAGTAGCCCACACTGTGTGCGGCACTATAGCTCACAGAAGACGTTTCACGTACTCCACTGCGGCTGCGTCCCTGATAGCCTACCCGATTGTTTATGTGTGGTGGTGTGTTACCTGCTAGTTCGTGCCACGGCAGCACCCAGCAGTGCACGGGCTGCGTGTCGTGAGTGGGGTCCCAGTTCCGCACGGCGGCCAGCACGCGCGGCACCACGCAGCGAGTCAGCATCTCTCCTGCTATCCAGGCGGGACAGGCTTCTTTCCAAGCCTTCACTGCACGGAGCATAGGGTCGGGGATGCGTGGGTTCCATACTCTGTGATAAAATTAACGATATCAGGAAAATATCAACAACCGAGCGAACTACAAGCGGAGAACTGACAGGTAATGGCACAGGACATACCAAAACGCGACTTCTGTTATTCGAAGTCAAGACATTTCGGGTCGCTCAGCTAAAAGTTCAAAATACAGTGATTTGCCGACAATTCGCTGCCGGAGTCCGATAAAAAAATCACTTTAGATTCTAGTTACAATATAAGGATGAAAATATTTAGTAACAATTCCGCGAAAAAAACCTTCGATAAGTTCTAACAAAATGTAGTCCGCGTTGTAGAAGAAAAACGACGCCAACTACAAAATGAAAATTCTTAATTTTAATAATGAGACCAAGCATTCAAGTTACTCTGAAGCTTAAGTAAGATGAGGTATAAAGTGCTGCCCTAGAAGGCTGGAGTAAGCCTCGTCAGTCAGCAGTTTCCTCCACTTGAGGAAGATACATAGGGGCTGCTCTAGACCTTTCAATGAATGCTACGGCGCTAGAAGAAGTTACTTACTCTGAAGCCGTAGTAAGATGCGGTATAAAGTGCTGCCACAGAAGGCTGGAGTAAGCCTCGTCAGAGAGCAGATTTCTCCATTTGAGGAAGGTAGGTATAGGTTCTTCTGGAGCTTCTAATGGTTGCCACGGCGCTAGTAACGCGCTGAGGAGCGGACTGGCGATGCTACCCGCTATGCCACCTAGGCCGAACATCTCGTATTCTGTTGGGTATGATTCCTGCCAATATATAGAGTATTGTAATTTAGAATCGTACTTAAGTGAAATGTGAATAAAAATTTAGTTACACTTAATTCTTCTTTTTTTATTTTCACATTATGCACAAGACTTGACGAAGAAGTTATCATATTTGGAACACAAAACTGCTTTACAAGGGACCACCTTTGTAAAGCAGTTTTGTTTGTGTGTTTGTTTGTGTACTCCTTTTTTCGCAATGAGACTCTGGTTGATCCATTGTGCGTGGTACACAAAGGTGGTTTTAAGATCCATAAGATTTCGTTTTATTCGTCCTCTGTGGCCCTTTCTTCAGCTTGCCGCATCAAGCATCTGCCTGCTTTCGCAGATCGTCAACCCACCTGGCCAGAGGGAGTCCTACACTACGTTTGCCGAGTAGCGGTAGCCACTCAAGAAAATAGAGAGATATGGCTGGCCCACTGCCACAACTCGCTAATTATTTGTATCTTTCACATAAATATAGTAATGTAAACCTACCTGTAACTTAGCCAACACTTCATATGCCGCCTCCAGCGATAAATCAGATTTATTCAACACTTCAATATTCGTCAATATCGCTTGAACCTTAGCGATGATTGCGTCCTGCTCTTGCATGTTGATATCGCACTCTTTTAGGTCTCTTTCTAACACCACGATCTCGTCTTCGGCTGCATTTAGTTCTCGTGCGTTTTGTATTATATCCTGGAATAAGAATTAGTAATGTCAAAGTGATACGATAAATAGATATTTCGTTTTTAGGGTTCCGTACCCAAAGGGTAACACAACATTTTCCCCTCGCGAAGACATCCTGAAGAAGTCCTTCGATAAGGGATGAACCTTGATGTTCTTCCAACACAAATAAGGTTCGTAGTTAACCCTCTTACATCCGTAATGAATTCGTCAAACTACGATAGTTTTTATAGTAAAATACCTGTTCGCAACAGTCTAGCACGAGTGTCAAGTTGTGCGCTAGCTCTGGCGCTGCAAAGTTCTCGCATTTCCGCCGTGGTTCGTGCTCGAAGCGAGGCGCGGCCGCTCGCAGCGCGTGGTAGCCGCTTAGTACTCGCTTCTCTTTGCCTGTCATGTCGATTACTGGCACGCGAGATAGCTCGGAACTGAAAAGTTTTTTTAAGGTCGTAGATTTAAGCCTAGGGTGGCAAATTTGGGAAGCGAATTTTATTTCTTAGACTGTTCAAAAGAACTGACACTTAGTTCAAAATATTCATCGACTTGCGAGAGTTAGAGAAACGAATGTAAAGCTAATCTTACCAAAATGAGCCGGTGAAAATTTTAGTTTGATTTAAATTTAGAACATTCATGATGACATCACATCATAACATTTAAACAGCTTCACTCATTTTGTTTTACTTTTAGTATAGCTTTGATAACTCTCGATCAATCACCTTGATTCATCCGTTTTCGGAGCTACTAGTGCCATAGATAGATAGATTCACATCATTATCATCAGTCTATGTTAGTCCACAGCTGGACATAGGACTCCCCAAATGTGCGCCATAGCGCCTCCCCTAATGAGTGCCTTCAGCTTGCTTGCCGCATTCAGCATCTGCCTGGATGTACACACATTTGTCAAATTTATAATAATTACCTTTTTAGTCGGGGTTTTAAGAAGATGATGCGTTGGGAGGTCGGCATATAAATAAGCGAAAAATCTTAACACAATACAATCCGATTCTCTGTTTCCGACATATAAAATAGTCTTCATAATCATCAGCCTATGTTATTCCTCGGCTGGACATAGGCCTCCCCTATTGAAAATATTCTTACAGGCTTCGAAATAAAGTTCAATCTAGTCCTACCTGGCGATTGTATGCATTGTAGGTTTACCCTCTTGTATGAGATCAGCCGCATCCTTGTAGAAATAGCGGCCTTTGTGTGATTTCTTCCAGTTGTAGGACTTCTCTCCAGACATTCCCTTCTCTTGTTCCTCTTTCTCTTTCAAGCGCTTTTCTTCTTCTCTTTTCGCTTTTTGCTGGAGTTAGCAAAAACAATATTTTATGTAATTTAATCCCTTCTCAATAACTATCAGATTGAGAAGGGATTAAAATTAAGATAAAAGAGAAAAACGTAACACGTGAAGAGTTAAATTTTCGCGAGATATATTTGTCAAATTAAAGCATTGTGTTTTTCAAATTAGTATGCTCGAATATTGTCTTTATGAAGCCCTACTACGTAAAGGTAATTTTCATAATTTTATTAAAACTAAGGTGCGTAGAAATTGCGTCAATATTTTAAAACCAAGCGTCCTGAGACCATAGAGAGCACTACATTAAAAACTTCTCTCTTTTCTAAAAGTAAATATAACTAGATCTTAAATATGGTTCAAGTGAAGCTCTAAAATAATTGAGTATTTTTAGAAACATAACGAAATGAAAAAACAAGTAACTTACTGCAGCTTTCTCAGGACCATAGGCGCCGATTGCGCCTCTTCCCTTTCTGACCGTGGCTTCAACGGGTGCTGATATACCCTGGAGGCTTTTACCCAGACCTTTTCCCGGCTGGTAGCCCATCTGCAAGCAAACAAGAGGCATGATAGATATAGTGACTTGATTCAAATGCATAGAAATTCGTATAGTTCTGGTTAAATTTATAATAGTACCTTACTGAATTCAAAAAAATTCAAAATACAAAGTGCTTTATTTCCTTTAGACCTTACAGGACTCTTGGACACGTACTGTTACAATCTTGTAGGAAAACTCTTGGTTACTTTAATCAACACTAAGTTCTGCCTATGGTTTTTCATGTATTATTCTGTTAGTCCAGTCCAGCTGTGGAATTACGCTAAAACCACCCATTCTATATTGACATTTGAAAGCCATTTCAATAGCCTTAAAAGCCCCTTTAATGGCCTTTGCCATACAACTGCTAATAGGCTACTTGACTACTACTGGGAAATAATTCTAACATATTGTCTGATAAAAATATTGCAGTGTAATTAATATTTCTTCAAGGCCAGTCATATGGTGACATGACTTGATGCCGTCACACTCCACACCACACCTAACAAGAACAACAACACGCACCGTAAGTTTTGACGACGCGGTGGGCGAAGGTCCGCCTGCGACGCAGGAGGTTGCGGGTTCGATTCCCGCCTTGGGACAAATATTTGTACGATCTGCAAGTATTTGTTCCGGGTGTTCGTTTTCTAAGTATAATAAAAAATATCTATCTATGTAATGTATTGTATTATGTATATCAGTTGTGTAGTGATCAGATCCCTTTTTCCGTCTGGCATAGGCCATGTTTTATTCAGGTATGTGTGAGCGAAGCTGCTGGCAGAAGCTAGTAAATAATTTAAGTGTAATCTTACCTGCAATAGAAGCTTAGCTCCAATACCCTTAGTATGTTTCTCCCAAGTCCCAACATTCCCTCCCAGGTTCGCCGTCCTCATGCCCTGTCCCTTTCTCCTGATGCCAGCTGTCTCCGACTCAGCTGGTAAACTGGGTTCTTCTTCATCTGAACTGTCTGGAGCAAACTTGGGGCGGGATGTTGAGGCCTCGGTTGATTCAAGCTCTATAAATAAGATTTAATGAGTTTTTGTAAGCTGTCAGGATTGCGAAGGTAGGTAATTTAAAAACGTTGTTTGGACTTTCATGGCCCATGATGCACATGGCATGTATCCCTGCGTACCTACAGCTGCTGCTAGCACCTCCATGTCGCACTGAAGGCTGGGCAGTGCATTCATTGGGTACCTACCTTTTTTCTCTTCTTTCTTCTTGCCAGCCTGCTGTATGCCTCCTATAACAAAACCAATGGGTGCCGAGTAGTCTTTGGGCTTCCGACTTCTTCTTCTGACATTATCTTCATTATCTTCTTCATCACTATCCTTGGCCCACATGCCTGGAATTATAATTCATAATTTTGAATCTAAGATATGTATATGTTGCGGCCATTCAAATAAATAGGTGCCCAACTGAACTGATTTCTGTAACATAGCATGTACTTACTCTGAGACTTCAGAGCTAATTTATTTAATTTATGTAGGTAAGTTTAGATTTTGTGCAGGTGACTTACCGTAAATCTGATGCTCCTTTTTGTTTTTCCCTCGGGGTCTGTTGAAGTTGAATTCATTGTCCAAATCATGATCGGTAATCTCAAAGCGAATAACCTCATCGTCCGACATTATTTTTGGGTTGTTGTTGTTTGGTTGGAAGGTTTGAAAAACTTTTAGTCTTTTACGCAATCACAAAACAAAACACACGTTCCACTTCTTCGCAATGAACACAAGGTAGCTGACCACAAGCAGAACAGAAATACCTAAATAAAATAATAACGATAGGCCGTAGATTGAGAATTTAAATACTCTAAGCGATAGGCTCTATAAAGGTACAATGAGTCTAAACCACAGATTTATAAGTATAGTACTAGTCTAAACAATCAATCAGCCTTTCTCTGTTCTGTGGAATTATGTATTCTATTCTATCCTCAAAATAAAATTGCAAAAACACTGCTTGCTCTATTTCCGTTTACCGCTTAGAGTATAGGTATATAGAGACGGCGTATTGTTCTATAGGAACTTTCGGTTATACAAATATGATCTAAATCGATATTGTACTCATAAACTTATAGCTATCTCGTTTTATCTTACCTACAATAACCAATGCAAAAAGAGACATCAATATAATGTGCGAAACCTATTTTTGGCAACATTGAAACGTGACGTCATAGCAAAGCATGATTGAGGCCGGTTCGCCATTTTACTTTCAGGAATGTAAACTGTCAACGAGAGTTGCATTTACAGTAAAAATGCTAAAATTATTTGAGTTCGGGACTTTTTCATGTGAATACTTATATAGTAAGCGAAAGAAAGCTAATAGGAAGATGCCAAACAGCAGTTTGGTAGGTTGCGGCTTAAAAACAAGTGAAAATCGTCCAAACATAACATTACACCGGTACGTATTCTTATTTTGCTAAATTACCAAATAATACAATAAATACCTTATGTGTTGGCTTTCATAGGAATAGTTTACATAAAATTCATACCGAATGTAGCTTATTTTTGTAAGTTTTAAGTGTAATTAGAGAAAACATGAAACTGTTTGTTTGGCGATAGTGTTGTCCTTCAAGGCATTTTTCATAGGTATCGATGTTTTCAAGTGTAAATTGTAGTGTATTAATTTTCAACTGGTTTTTTACGTTCTAGGTTACCCGAAAATTACGGTAAAAGAAAAAGTGGCTGGACTCAATTGGAGTAGAAAATTTGAAGTTTGGTACGAAAGATATTTTCGTTCGTTCTCTTCATTTTGAAGAAACTTGCTTCAATCGAACTTTAAATAACAAGACTGCGAGAGGATGCCGTACCGTCACGAATCTTTTTAGTAAGTATTTTACTTGACCTTACTCCCACAAACTTCTATTGCAAAGTAATGCATATATGCATAAACGTAACTACCTTTATTTTTCTAAAGGGCTTAAATTTTGATATTAATGAATATTAAGTTTTAAGTAAATAAATCTGACCCAAAGTAATATTAAAGCCTACCATACTTCAAATCCCCTCTAAAATGTACATTTCCATAAATCCTCCCTTAGCAAATTATTTCCATGCAAAATAAAGTTATTTCGCAAACGATGTGGCACGGTGGGCGAAGGTCTGCCTGCAACGCAGGCAGACCTTCGCCCACCTTTTTTTTTAGAATTTCTTTAAGATTTTAGATTTTTTTTCAAAGTTGAACTACTCAGTACCTTTCTAGAGTCTATAATTGTAGGCTGACAAATAATGTTGCATTATAAATTTATTCTTCATGTTTGTTTCAGCCACTAGTGCCAGCGCGATCCAGTCAGTGTTGCCAGATGGAATTTGAAAAAAGCAGTAGAAATTTTGTTAAAAAAGCAGTAGATTGGGAAAAAAAGCAGGTAGATTTGAATATGTTATAAATTAGTATCTATGTATTGTGTTTTGCGAGTATTTTCATGCAAAAAAAACATACAACAAAGCTACTAACCCGTTTTTTTGAAATTTAGGAAGCGTTTTCTTTGCCCACATTCCTAAACTGTTTAGCTTTGTGGAAAGCGAGGCCAGGCGGCCTGTCGGCTGTGCTTTGCTCAGTTCTTTTCAGTCTGATTGAACTTTGATTTGTGGTTTTGGACATATATTATTTAGTGCATAGTAGAGTACCTAATAACTGTATCGAACTGTATCGAACTATCGAACGAACGAACGGACCGACCAATCAATCGAAAACAATGAACAGACATACCAAGACAGACAGAAAGAAAGTGAAAGCTGGAAGGAAGAAACGAAGGAACACGGAACTCTTCAGTTTCATTCATCTGTTTCAGTTTTGTGAAGTTTGTGTCATTGGTAACTTGTCACGTGAGCTAAAATAAAGACATGGAGTCACTTGCTATTGATGCTCGGAAAAAGCAGGTAGATTTCACAAAATTTGAGCAAAAAAGCAGTAGATCAGTAGACGGTTCAAAAAGCAGGTAGATCTACTGCTAAATCAGTAGATCTGGCAACACTGGATCCAGTACTTTAATAGAAATAATGTAAATTTGAGATTTATACTGTAAATGAATGAGACTGATTACATTAGGTACTTGTAAAATTGAAAATTTAGGTGTAGTATTAGTTGAATTTTTGAATTAGGTAGGTATATTGCAAATGTGTAAATGAATGAGACTGTTGCATTGCTTCTACAATCGAAAATATAGGTGGCGTCTGTGTTAAATTTTTGATTTATACTGTAAATGAATAAGACGGATTACATTGCTTGTTTAATTAAAAATGTAGGAGTCTGTGTTAAATTTGTGATATAATATAATAAATGAATGAGACTTGTTGCTTGCTTATAAAATGTGGTGTCTATCTTTTTGTGATTTATATTATAATAATAAATAATACTAGCTGTTCCCCGCGGTTTCATCCTCGTTAAATTCGAATTTCATATAATATCTAGGGGGATATTCCTGTAACTCTACCATGGGAGTTTGTTATTTTACTAAGACAAAAAGTAGCCTATGTTACTCTCCATCCTTTCTTAGTTAGGTTCCGGTTTCTTAGTTAAGCCGTGACTGAATGACAAACAAATACACTTTCGCATTTATAATATAAGCATAGATAGCGTCTACGCTAAAGATACAGATTACACATTGTTATACCCATATTGTTATACAAATATAAATATACTATCTCACAAATCACTGTTGCATACAAACAATATATTTTGCAATTAAGTAGCTTGTTGTTTCATTTCAGTAGGTACCTTTTTTTCTTAAATGAACACGTTTATTAACAAAGAAAATTTGAATCAAATAGTATAAACAAATTAGAACTAGTATTTACCTACAATTGAAACAAATGAGCTAACTGCAGACTGTTCAATAAACTGGTTTGGTGAACTTTGATCTTTAATTCTAAGGAGGTCTGGCACGTGTCTAAACGCATGAGTCTTGACTCGGAAAATACATGAAAAAATTACCATTGTTATAATAGCTCATTTTCTTAACTTCTCAGTGGTTGCGTCTCATGAGCGCGGTCGAGCCATAGTTGGGTACGTGCATTCACATACTTTGTATCTCTAATTAAAGCATTCTATGACTATATGATTATAGAATTCTGTTTCATAATCGTGGTGAAAACAATAAAATCACTACGAAACTGCTAAAATATCGTCACAAAAATACTTGTTTCGATAAAAATATCGAGGTACAAAAGGGCAGCACTACGGAAAGGAGCCATTTTAGTTTCTAGGTAAGTTTAGGTATACACGTTTTTTTCGTAGGTATGCCGTCTCTAGGTATACTCTAAGGTTTACCGACAATTTTTTTTTTGCAATGCACGCACAAGTGTTTTTTGGGGTTCCTTAACCCAAAAGGAAAAACGAAGGATCACTTTGTCAACAGTCTGTCAACCCTCTTTTCTTAGGAACGCGTGGAGGTAGGTATTGCGTTATTTGCGTTGAAATTAACATTTTAACGGGGAGGGGAGGTTCGCCCTAATTAAAGGAAAGTCCAGTCCAGTTAAATATAAAATTATATTGATATAAACAGAGACACAAACAGTTAAGACACACAAGAACACAAGAAGGAATACATATAGAAACACGGAGGAACAGTATTTACACCACTTAAGGTCACTTTATATTACATTTACAAGCTAATGGGGACTATGTATGTGAGCCGGGGATCGTGGAGAGGTTTACTGCGTATCGATATCGATCCGTGACATAGACTAGTTAGTATACTTCGTACTTGATCCGTGACTCAGGCGCAATGGCTTAGTCCCACGACTTGTTTAGTCTGGCTTTGTCCAAGCAAGCGCAGCGCACCCTGCGTCCTGTTTTGGGTGGCGCGGTGGCTGATGGGGCATGGTCATTTTTTGCACCTCACGCTCCATGCGGATCTCCGCATGGAGCGGATTGCTCCATGCGGACTTGGCTTGGACGAGGCTTGGCGAGGTGGTTGATACTCAGGGTATTTGATGTTGTGACGCGGGTTACTTGAGATACCCCTAACCTAACCTTTCGGAGCCGAAATAAAAATCAAACTTCTATCTAGTCAACGCATTCCAGCTAGTTACTTATTATTACCTACTTCCTGACCTTGATACTTCTTGACCTAGAATAATTATAAAATTAGGCAAGAAGCAAAGTCTTATACCACAAGACGTAAAGGAAAATGTCCGAAAACCGTAAAGAACCTATTTAATTCACAAAAAAATCTCTCTGAAATTTATGATATTAGGTCAACTAAAATGATACTATGTGGCCAGAAGCAAGGTCTTATGTAGGTATCTCACAGGGAACGGGACCCTCTCGGTGCGCGAGGCCAACTCGCACTTTTCGTTTTATTTTTGTTTACAATAAATTCACATGTCACTCCGTAGATGGATGTTACTCACTCACGTCAATCAACATACAAGGCGAAGCGAGACGACCTCCATCTACGGACGGAGACGACGACGCGGGCGGCGACGACGATGTCTCACTCGCGTCGTCGTCGTCGCTTCGATTTCGTTCGTCCATGTCTTATCGTCAAGATGTAACGAAGGAGATCTCTTTTTTCATTACAAAGAATACATCATGCAAAGACATTGATCTAAAATCTCATTCTCTTCTTCTCTCTCATTTGGGGATCTCTTTTTTCATTGACATCATGCGTCAATCGAATATGTCAAGAGTTGAGATTGCTTCGTTTCTTAGAGTATGGTATACTCTAAGCTTCGTTTATAGTATACTCTCTGGTACAGTGGCCACAGTCAGTGTCACACACAGTGTCAGTGGTGTCATGCATGTCAGTGATGCAAAGATTAATAATACTCCTAGCTTTCCTTGCTTTAGGTTGTGTTTGTGCTGATATGATAAAGAGTCTGACTCTGAGCCTATGAAAAACTGATGGTAATGAATGTGTACAAGCAGACGTACAAGAATTGGCTTAAAGGTGAATATTGGTAGCGTGTGTCAACAAAACAGCCGAGCTCTTGGGAATATCGCAAAGAAGTGGTTATAAAAGAACACAAATCTACAGGAAGAATTTCTTCGCCCAAAAAAAGGTCGCAAAACCAATTTTAACAAAGTATTGACAATTTCACGTATTCTGCTATATATTATGAAGAATCGTCCATTCGTTTTTTCGCTGAAATGAATTATCTGCTCTAACAAAGGTAAGAATTGAGTTAAGTATCTACCTCATTTCAAAGAGAAGTCTATTTAGTTATTAGTGTCTTTATTTAAAAAAAGTAAAAGGATAAAAAGCAGCCTATGTGTTATTCCGGACTATAATCTATCACTATGCCAAATTTCATACAGATCTATTCATATGAGTAGAGAGTAACGTACATCCATCCATCAATCCAAACCTTCACCATTATAATATTAGTGGGATAAAAAGTACTTTGTGTTTGCGCTGCTGTAAGCCACTGCACATTAACATAATATCAGGATTTGATTTAACGTTTTAGAGCTTCTCAAATTAGTGGTTAACCAAGCACACCTACTGCATCTGAAAAATGACTTGTATCACTCAGGCATTATAGCTTCCTGTGATCTGCATGTAAAATATTTGCTATTTTGTTGCAGGCCATACAGTAATAAAAACAAGGGTGGATACCGAGGTCAAGTCATCGAAATAAGCTTTCTTGGAACGCTTAACAACAGGCTTGAATACTCCAACGGGAAAAGGACAATAATTGATATTCAGCTGTAATTATAGGCAACGAAGAAATAAAAAACAAGAAATGTATTTGTTTATATTTATTTCTGATGTCAAATAAATAATGCCTTTGTAGGACTAAGGTATTAGTAATTTAGGCAGTGAAAACTAATACCTATAATGTACCTATGAATAATCTTTTAAAAGTACTTCTCTATTAAAAAAAATGCACTTATTTGTTTGTTTTATTTACTCTCTGAAAGGCACAACCCAATGTTGCTTTGCTTTGTTGTTAGGTACAAGCATAGTGAAGGGTGGTGCGTGAGCCTAGTATTATTATGACTCTCAGAAAAGACCACCAGCAGCGCAGCGTGTAAAGCTCTGGACGCTTAACTAGCGTGTGAGATTGAGCCTTGTGAGATGAATGGATTTAGTAAAATAAATACCTATAGCTTTCTTCAAGAAAATTTCCTGCTCAAGCAAAGCCGAGGGCAAGAACGAATGATCCATAAAAATTCAAGGGTTTGCTTCACTGTCTTGTCACTTTCATAGTGACATTTCTTTGTTTATTTGCAGCATTTGAAAAATCAAGTTTGTTTGCCAGTTTTTTCATTGTTTAGACATAAACAATGAAAAAACTGGCACGATGGTTGTGACAGAGAAACATTCATTCTATCTGATTTCTTCTCATGCTACAAGCATATTTTTATCTCTCTCTGGTGTGAAGGAGATGGGTATATGCTAGTGCATAATATATACCCATCTCATTCACACCGGTAGAAGGTACTAGAGGTAGTCCTCTAGTACCTTGTTCTTTTAAGCGATCGACCGATTATCATTTTGACGTTTTCTTTCATGTGACATTAACATACCATAGTGCCTTGTTCCTCTAAGTAGGAACCCAGTTGAAGCCCTGCCATCTATCGAGATACATGGAACTAATTTTTTTCTTTTTAAAAATGTAAAACGAAAACCTCTCATTCCTATGTTCACAGTACTTTGTGCTCCTAGCGCAGTGGTGAAGTCTCTTGGTTTTTTTGGCTAAATTTCGTTGTTTTTCTAAATTTTTTGAGATAAATATTTGCTTACTCAATAAATCAAATGTTGTTACATGGTTAGCAATCAATACGAAGCGTCCAGATTATGCCTGTATTCTGATGAATGAAATAATTTTCTAACATACAATTACGTATCATGTGTGTTTCTTTTGGTTTATTTTTCAAGCTCCCGTATCTATTTTCGACCAGTGAATCTTTATAATGTGAGTATTACATCCTGTTTTAACTCTTCTTGGTCAACCATGGCAAGCAAAACTTAGAAGAGAATGTATTTGCGAGTCGGAGAAGATTAGCTGTTGAAACGCAAGGAAATCGTAATGTCAAGGTTCACGATGAATCTTGCTTTGATATCGATATGGTGCGATGTTCCGCAGCTACACACCACCCTTCCTTAGTATCGCATTACCACAACTTGATATACCTACAGTTCAGTTTGTAAAAGTCATTGAATGCATTCATTATTTTTATCAGCAAGTAGGTATTTCCTGAATAGTAAACTAAGTATTTCCCATTCAAACAATATACTTAACTAAAATATAGCACAGCTGGTATCTACATGAGTCACAGTATTTGATGGTCTAATAATCATTATTGCATTAAAAACACCTTTCAATTGTGTACATTACGACATTAAGGCGCTACCCAGCCCAAATAGAGCCTCCACATATCTTATCTTTTATTAGGTTGAACAAAAAAAATTAAGAAATTTCATTGGGCATTTTATGATACTGTATAATTTTGTATAGTTTAGTCAGAGATGTGAAAATAAAGTTAAATGGCCACAAAGTGCAACTTCGTATCTCTGCATAAGCTATACAAAATAAAAATATTACAAAGCTTATAATAAGTATCACATAAAGCCCAATAAAAATTTGAAATCCCTTTGTTCAACGAAATAATAAGATAAAATGTTGAAGGCGCTGGTTGAGGTTGGGATATCGCCATAATGAAGATACTTATTATCTCAGAGTATGATTCAGTCCAGTTTCCCAACCACTATGCAGTGTTATGTAGTTATTTAAATTAGTATTTAGTGTACACTCAACAACAACATTCTAAACGTTAACTTGCATCATTATGGAATTAAACACTTGCTTAAGCCTTTTTCACACTTCCATAATTTAATTTGCAATTCACACTATGTAACACTCTTAATATCTTATTCTAAGTAATATTTAAATTATAAAGATAAGTACCCACTTGTGTGCACATTTACATTTTTCTGAATATTTCCTGTTTCACTTTTTTCCTGTTTATCTCATCTCATACAGGTCCAAAACTAAAAATAGTTTTTATGTATTAAAAATTTAATAACAATTCATAATAAATGACGTTGGCTATGTTGTTTGTTATCCAGGTACCATTTAACCTATTTTTGATTGGATTTTGATCTTATCAATAGAACCAAAATTTTATGAGAATTTTATGATTAAAAGAACCAATATTCTATTTAGACATAAATATATGTTATACTAGTTCTTAGTTTATACCATTAAATTATTATCAGCTTATAATATACTACTTTCTGCCTGCAGCTTCGCATGCGATTTTCATGTAGCCTGTGTATGAACACATGGTATTTTATTGTTCCAATGGCATTTAAAGACATCTATACTTAATATTATAAATGCGACAGTGTATTTGTTTGTCCTTCCTTCACACCCTAACTAAGCAACCAATCAATTGTAAGATCTATATTCTATATGTTTATTTCAATAGCCTTTTTTATATTATGATTTTAAGCTGTATATTTGACATTACTAAGTGTTCCAATGTGTTCCTATGGTTTAATAAATGAAATGAAATCGATTTGATTTTTGGCTTAGAGTTAGTTGAAAGGATGGAGAGTAACATAGGCTATTTTTTATCCCATAAATCAGTTCCCATGGGATAGAAAGAACCTTAAATAACGCGTGCGAAGCCGCGAGCAGCAGCTAGTTTATTTATATAAAAAACTCCCAACAGAAAAAATCACTTGACATGAAATATTACATAAAAAAGTGTTCTTAAGGTCTAGTATTCTTCTAATAAAAGCGTGTCACAGCATGTGCTAATGATGATCAACTAAACTTAACTTAAAAATAACAGACAAGATGACAGAGTTACTTTTCCTTTTATAATATTAGTATGGATTCTCTGGCATCCCTTATTTCAAGTAGTTTGTTATTTATTAAGCAATCTCTATTAAATATTTACAACTCATATTGTGACAGACAATCACACTACCTATTGTTTATTTATTCCCACAATGCAATAGGTTTTTACCATTAAGGTTTTTGTGAAAGTGAGAGTTGTATAGAAAATCAACACAGCATTGGGATTCTATTGTGCGTCTGATGTTTTGATATTATGGCTTTGTTTTTTAGCTATACATATATACTGTTCTCATTCATATTCTTATGAATAATAATATACAATATTATTTTTATAATAAAGATTTGTATTTTGTAGTTGTAGCTTGTAATAAACTTGAATAGAGTAGCAAGGTCGTTACTGAAACCCCTCACTCTGTTTTAGATTAAGTCTAGAAGCTGACTTGGCAGTACAGCGTGTTCTTAGAATGTAAGTGCTTATTCTGCGCTACCCTGGTGGCCGATGCATCGACCTGTGTGAAACAGAATGAAAATTCGGCTCCAAATCGCCAAAACGTATTTTCGGTATTAATTTAATTTCATCAAAGATATCCGTTAAAACGTTCCCAGAACTTGAGTAGGTACCTACTGTCCATGGGCTGGTTTTGTATGGACAGATAAACTGTTACAGCCTTATCATTATCACACTGGTGATTTTAAAGCGATGCGATTGCGCAGCGATCACGCCGCGATTTTAAATAGGGCGTCGATGGCGCTAATCGTGGCGTCTCGGCAAAACGCCAGTGTGATAAGGATAAGGTTGTTAGTAATTTTTTTATGTAAATAGACTAGCTTTTGTCCGCAGTCCGCACTTGTTATTCCTGGAGTAACAGTTCCGAATAAGGTCGCATTATGTTCTACCTATACACGTACTCCGGTTCGGGAGAACGTAGGTCACAAATATATCACGTCTTCACGAACTTTAACTTTTCGCTTTTTTATGACCTCCTTGGTGCAGTGGGCGAAGCACCTAAGACGCAAAATGTTGCGGGTCTAATTCCCGCCACGGGACAAACATTTATCATAATTCTGAGAATTTAGTTCCAGGTCCAGGTCTGAGAAGTAGCACTGTGCTTATTAGCCATCTGGTATACCTACCTAACACAAGCTGCTTATTTTGCACCAGATGATGCTGTGATGTGTTTAAATTGTCTATTGTGTATTCTCTTTCAGATGTCACAACCATAACCAGCCACAATGAGTTGGCTGCGCAACACGTCCCTGTCATTCGCGCGGCAGCTGTCTCGCTCGCTCGACCCGCGGCACGACTACGAGCCTCAGGCGTGCTACAGCTCCTTCTGCAAACACTGGCAGCAGGCTCACGACATCATCGACAAGTCGCATGTTAGTACTTCCTTTACGATTATGCTAGCCTAGTACTTTGGTAAATCTTAAAAAACAAATATAGGCAGATATTTTTTTTATTATACATAAAAATACGCAGAACACCCGGAACAAATATTTACAAATATTTGATCCAAGGCGGGAATCGAACCAGCAACCTCCTGCGTCGCAGGCGGACCTTTGCCCGCCACGCCACATCGGTCGCCAATCCTCCAGTTTGGTAGAGGCTGTTTCAAAGTCACAATATTTTAAATCCTAAACATGTCACTTTAAGCCATTTTACTGTCTTTAAGCGAACACTGACTACAAGCCACCCGAAACACAACCCTAAACTTCACTAATAACTTTCAATTTCCCTTCCAGCCATCCCACCTCCACGACGACGTCCTCGGAGTAGTGAATCATCTAGAACAACTGACTACACTTCTCTCTCTCGAGGCGCGAGCGAGGCAGATTCACTCAGCGACCAGTCCGGCCGAATGCTTGGAGTTTCTGCTGAGCGAAAATCTACTGGATAAGCTTTATGAATGGGCTACTCTTACTGGCAAGTAAGTATTGGAACTTAGATCTTAGGCCCAAGTTTACTCAGTCATAGATCTTGCTTGAGTGTTGTTTATGGCATAGAAAAGCGTTCCTCAAGCATAAATGACTGAGCGAGCTTTCATAATACGAGCCTTAGCCCTGTGAGATAGAGCTTATTTAAGAACTAGCTCCTGCTTCTCTACACAAAAAGTAGCTCAAATCTAGAACTTCATCTATTATGCCAAATTTCACAATTTCTCATTTTACCAAACTTTTACCTGTATAATGATAATAGGATATTATTATTAGGAATTTTTGCTTGTACTTGAAACTCTCGAAAGTATTTGTTTTGTACCCGAGGTTATAGTTAGAACAACGAACCTATCCGCTGTCGTCACCGACAGCGTCGACCAAAATCCCAAGTTAAATCACAGAAATTAAAAATCGCACTTGTTATATATTTTTGACCTTTATATAACATCAGAAATGACACAATTAAAGAGACGCGCAATCGCTAGTTCTGGTCAAAACCCAGATAAACTTTTTGATAAGGAATGATCTTAAAATAAATACCCAATAGGAAAAAAAATCAAAATTCTCAAACGGACAGTTAAATATGCATATGCCTATTTGCACCTACGAAAGATGATTAGTGGCGTCAGTTCGGCTGGGACTCAGCCACCCAGTAACTGAGTGCGTGAAGGGTCCTCTCTGACAGTAGCAATCAAGTTATGAATCAAGGTTGGCGATGGGGGTCAGACACCGTTAGCCAAACACACCGGGAAGAGACGTTTTTTTTTAATTCTGTATTTTTTAAAAGACTA
Organism: Eupithecia exiguata; assembly: GCA_947086465.1. Classification (NCBI taxonomy): domain Eukaryota; kingdom Metazoa; phylum Arthropoda; class Insecta; order Lepidoptera; family Geometridae; genus Eupithecia; species Eupithecia exiguata. Next base: position 7,890,832 of record OX352246.1, read on the forward strand.
TTTACTAAGTGAATATGCCAGTCCCGTTTTACAAACACAAACTTATCTATTAATATCATATATCATTATGTAAAGGCCTTATCGGCCTCGCACAGTGGAGTAGAAAGTAAACTTTATTCTACGAGATTGAAATTAAAGTCAGCGATCGATTGAATTCTCACAGACTGAGTCCGAAGTGTCCGAACACATTCCACCAAAAGATGGAATTAAAAAACATTTGAAATGTGTTTATTACATACCAATTAATTTATACGTAATATTGTGAGTCATTCTTATGATATGCATAGTAGGTACAGAGGTTACTGGTTCAATGCGCCAGTTTCCAATTAACAGCTTTTATAATTTGTTATGACATTTTTAGGTATACATTTGGGGAAAAACCAAAATCAAGCTGCTCTGAAACTTACCCTCTGACCCGAGTTAGTATGGGTATCATTATTTTACTTTTTTATCCTGATCTTAAAGGGCCTGCGGATGATGATTTGCCCATACAAACGTACTACCAAAATTATTTGTAATTATCATATTTCCACCATATCATGTTGTTTTTTGTATTCGAATAGTATATATCTAGATCCCTGGTTGTTTTTTCTTAATAATACACACATAATATTGAAATGTAAGCAAATAAATTCAAAATGCAATTTTGCTTATTTATACGTCGAAAATGACATATTTTCGTCCTATTTGTTTTGTATTAAAAACAATAATATCTTACGTTTTGTTTGATAAGGAACATAGCTCATATTGTCTAGTATCAGAATAACAACACAATTTCGAAAATACACAAAGTTTTCAGTCATCATTTTTGGTATTACGGAACATAATAATTTACGAATTGAAGTTGCGAGCAGATGTCGCCGGATCCTTACCTAAATCCACCGATTTAGTTAAGGAGAAGAGGTGTAAAAATTACAAAAAGAATAAGTCGGGAGTCGAACTCAGGGTGGGGCGCGGGTTCGAGTCCTGCCGAAACCGAAAATTTTTGGGAACTTGTTTCATTTCTTAGAGATACCCAAAGTGCGGGTAAGCACTATAACAAAAAACCTTACAAAAAGAATATTGAATACCTTTCGTGACAGGACGTCTTTTACGATTATATCATCTGTCATAGAATCCGTCTATGTACATTCTTTTCGCATTATATCACCACACATCCAAAGAATCATCCATACTAATATTATAAATTCCAAAGTAATTCCGTCTGTCTCTTTTTACGTCTAAATAGATCCTACTGAAATTTGTCAAAGAGTTAGTTGGTGTCCCAGCCAAGGACATAGCGTAATTTTTATTCAGGGAAAATGCTTGCGAAGCCACGGGTTAAAGGCTTGTTAATTATAATGATATAAACAAACTATTTGTATAGTATATTCTAAGGTTATTTTCGCGAGAACTCATAATAAAACACTGTTTTTACCGGATTGATCGCGTATATTTTATATTTTGTTTATAACCTGACGTTTCGGAGGCTTCGGCTTTCAGCTTCCATGGTCACAGGCAGTCTGCCTGTGACCAAGGATTAAACTATTTGTAGGTAAACGGAATTCTGACTTATATTTCGGCCAACAATTTGGCATTGCCATTCAACGTGGCAATGCTGGCAGCATTCTGGGCACTCAGCCTTCCGTTTCGTTTTGTAGTTTTTGTGTCTTTGTTGAAGTAAATGTGTTTTTACAAACTATTTTGATTGCCCAAAATGCAAAACAAATTTGTATACATATTAAACTCGTAAATTCCTATGTCCTTTTGATTGGGCTATATTTCAACTGTCACATTTGTCTGTAGTGCTGAACAAATAATTAAAGTTATCTGAACTCAATTGCATTTATCGAGTCCTAGAGTCTAATCAGTTAATTGAGTACGTGCCTGATAACTCTGATAAGAGTTTTATTGCTACTGTGATATTTCCAACTCTGATGAAAACTGTCTTTTTCTGTCAATGTATCGGCACTGATATTGGTCCCTGGCAGTGAAACTTCCAAAAGTAAATTTGAGTTTTCTCTACGTAGGTATATGACATTTTTTCATAAGTTCGAATGAGGATGGAAGTATTATTATTTATTTACTAATATCTGCCGGTGGCTTCGCACGCGTTGTGTCTATGGACACGTTTATAGGCTATTTATATTCCATGGGAACTATATGAGATAAAAAACCTATCTATGCAAAAGTTCAGCCTGATCCGTTCTGTAGTTTTGGCGTGAGCAAGTAACAGACATCCATCCATCTAAACATCCAAACTTTCGTATTTATAATATTAGTGTGATGCGATATGCCTACCGTCTTTAACGCGTTCACTGCCCAGCCTCGGCGCGGCTCGCACTGCGACCGACGCTCGACATCTGCCGCTTGGGCCATGATAGTGCTAATGTAATCTATTTTACAGATATGAAAACGCTGTACGATTGGAACAGCTCAAACTCTTCGGGAACCTCGTCAGCCATTACAGCACACAGGTATAAGCTTCGTTCATAATCCTCTGATCGTTTCTAGATCTTTTCTCTTTTTCTTGCAGATTACCAAATAAATAAAGTTTTTTAGAAAAATTTACACGCGTTTGCGTATAAATTTTTAAGATTCAATCGCAAAATTTCTTAACGTGACGTCACCGTTCACCGTATTCATTAAGCTTTAGCGGGATATCTTTTTTGATAGAGAAAAAGAAACTTATTTACACAAACAAAAAACATGATGGTTTTTATCATTTATTTGTTGCGAATCTGATTTTGATTGAAGGAACAGAAGCACTTTGAGTTGACAAACTGAACGGTGGTGACGTCACAGAAAAAGAGCAGCGTTTTAATCGCCCGCAATTGAGTGCAGTTTCTTCTTTTGCTGTTTTTTCCTTATTAATTTATAAAATTGTGGGTGTTATTTTTTTTCGGTACTGAAATAACCTAAGCAACCGATAACAAAAATCTATGCAGATACTCTATTGGGTGTAAATTATCATATTATATTATAAAGTGTGCTCGTACCTTTAGTTACAAACTTGGGTGACTTGAATCCAGTATATAGTGCACTAAAGGGTGTAAAACCAACACCTTCATATTCTGTTCTGAGTTAAAATTTACTTGTTTTGGTGACTGGCCCTGTCATACAGCTACAAAATGGGCTGACACATCATTTACAAACCTCAAAAACTCAAAATTCAAAGTGCTTTATTACCTTTAGACCATACAGGACTCTTGGACACGTCACAAAACTCAGATTACATAAGTAAAACTAGGAAATAAAGTGATCACCTTGATTTTTTGTCCACTTCAATCTATTTAAGGTAAAGTCAATGTAAAGTGAAGAAGCGAACAAGAAACCATTACCTTGTTAGAATGTTAGTTTTCGAGAGAGAGAGAGAGCAAATATCATTATCAATAATAATTATACATTCGCTTAGAAGCGATCTCTTCCAGGCAACAAAATGTAACATTGTACTTGTGATATGTAATGTCTTTTTGTAATGTTCTTTTTCTGGTGTACAATAAAGTGTTTTGTATTGTATTGTATTTTCATTACAGGTTATCGCCGCTGAACCATTCTTAAGGCCACTCTTGAAACTGCTTAGCAGTTTCAGAAATGAGCTACCGCCGCCTAATTTGGAAAGTGAGTACAAAAAATCTGTCGTCTAAATGTATCGGCGCTTCCCCGAACCAAATAGCGCCGCCACCTATTTTCTCTTATTATTACTTTCATCATCATCGTCAGCCTACATTAGTCCACTGTTGGACATAGGCCTGCCCTAATGAGCTATTATGACGTTGAACAAGGGAAATTTCGAAAATTTCATTGGGCAGTTTGTGATACCTTTAATAAGCTTTTTTTTAATGAATGAATTAACACTTTATTGCACTTAAAACATAACTAAACCAATCCTAATAATGCCTTTGTAATAGTTTTATTTCGTATTGTTTAGGCAGAGATGCGAAAATGGAGTTTGGTGACCACAAAGGGCAACCTCGTATCTCTTCTTAAACTATACAAAATAAAACTATTACATCTAGTACCCATAACACAAGCTCTGCTTAGCTTGGGGCTAGATGACGCTGTGTAGATTGTCCAGCAATATTTATTTATTTATAATTTTCTTGTAATTGCAGGTCAATTAGTAACAGTGTTGAATCAGATATGCGTGGCGCTGATGCAGAATATGAAGTTTGTGGATCTCTTCTTTCTGACCACGCATGCGCAGAACGGATCACTTTCTGAGTAAGGCTTATTTAAAAAAAAAAAAATATATATATCATGATAATATCATCATTAGTTTGTCTTTGATTTTACTAGAGTGAAGTCGTGTGTATGGTTTTGTACAAGAATAAATGATTGATTTAGTCTATAGATGGGCTTCTACCTGTACAGAACGGGATCTCTTATATTAATTTTATTTATATTAAAATTTTATATTTTTCAATATTATCGCGGTTTCCAAGATTTCTGGATAATCTGTGATATTATCATGATACTCGTACTGCGATACGACCTATTATACTATCAGTACTATAATAAATAAATATTATCACGATATGATAATACTGATATTATCATGATATCGTGATAATATTGACCGTGTAACATACCCCAATCTGCCTGACTGAACTGACTGACTGAACCTATAGAGGAATGCTCAGTAAGGATTTTTGGAATAAGCGAAATAGTTCATAATCCTTTGTTTTCTAGGTTCATAATCGTCCGCCTACTCCTAAGCTCAGTCCACCGAGAAGGCGCATGCGGTTCGACCGCTAGAGATGCGCTACTGCTCTGCGCTACTATGTCGCCGCGCAGTAACCAACTACAACAGTACATGCTGTCTGGAAACACATGCCCTGTGCTGGCTACAGGTGAGTCTTATTGCGACGTACGAAGGTTAACAATCGAACGCTTAACTAAGTCACTGGTTAGGCTTTCCCCGGTAATGATCTACTGTCATATTTCAACGTTTTTTAGTTTACTAACCCCAGACAAATGTAATAACGAGTGCCCCGATTGTGAATTTATTAGTGTATGAATTTAAAACCCTGCCTGGCTTATCAACCCCGAAAGAGGCCTTCGACACAGACAGCCAGACTGGGTATCGGCGCTTCTAGAAAAACCCGTTTTTTTTTCAAATAAACATCGATCGTCAACGTGCTTTATTTCCTTTAGACATTACAGGACCCTTCGAAACATCACAAAATTCAAATTACATAAGTAAAACTGATCACTTTGATTGTTTGTTCACTGCATCTTTTTGAGGTAAAGTAAAGAAGCGAACGAGAAACCTTTACCCTAAGTTGTCTTAACCTTTTTTATCCTCTAGCTAGATAATCTGATATTTTGTAGTAAGCCTTTTTACAAAGAATATGTTTGACAATTTGTCTAAATTTATTCATTGATAATTTTTGCAACTCATTTGGAGTCAGATTTCTTTAGTAGAAGCGTATACATTTTTGCAGTCAGATCCTCCTGCATTCGTATCAAATGACCGAGCCAGCGCACCTTATTTGATTTTATCTCGTCATTTTTAACTACATTTCTTACCAACATATAAGATTTAACTAAATGTCAAATATACCTCAAATATTGTAATTAATTCTAGACTCTATCTTACTTACATAAGCCTCATAATTCCAGGTCTCAGCGGCCTCTACTCGCTCCTCCCACGCACTCTGAGTCGGACGATCCATCGACTAACGCCTGACGATGTGAATCATGTGAACAAGTTGACTTTATTCATTGATTCACTGGAGTTCTGCAATGCGGTGGCACAGGTAAATATATTTCATTAGAATTTTTCTGAAATGAGATATCTCCGAATTCATAGAATAGGCTATTTGACTACATTGAAAATAAGTTGCAAATTGTTTTCATTCTAGTCAGTGACAACGTAACAAAGCGTAATCAGGTGATTTTTATTAAAAAACATGCCTATTTTAGGTAAAAAAAATCGATGTTTGGTTCACAGTTCCAAAAGGTTGTAACTTGTTAGTAACAACCTGTGGTAACAACCTCTTTATAAACAGAATTCCAATAAATCTATGTATCCATCCAAACTTTCGCCTCAATAAAATTGGTGTTTCCTTCACGGTTTACTAGAAACAACTTTACATATTTTCAGGTTGCCCACTTCTCCATTCGCAAGCACCTACTGGACCTACTATACCAAGGATTTCTAGTCCCAGTGATGGGCCCAGCGTTGTTGCAGGTAAATAGTTCAACTTGGGAGGTTGTGGAGAGTGATATATGTTGTTTAATTGTGGCTGTTCGGTGGTATGCGTACTTTAAGAATGGAATTGAGAATGACGTAATCTCATGCTATGCCGCTCAGATAGTATTCGAACTAAACAGGACAACATGAGATCTGACGTCATTCAAAATGCTATTCTATATGAAAGCACGTTATACAATTAACCCCCTTTTAAAAACCAGTCAACGTTGACACAATGATTAAGCAATGTTTTTGTCTCGTTCTGTCTTTAACACTTTGACAGGTTTATAAGTAAAAGGGATAATGAAGGAAAACCGTTCAATATGTCGTCGGTATGTTTCTATGGGAGCAGAAATACCTCATAGTAGCAATAAATATTTTTACTAATTAGTTTTTTTATAAAAAAACCTTACAGGGTTAAACCACTTAAGTCTAGACCGATAGATTTGATTAATAAAGAGTACCAATCCAATCTGAACTAACATTTTTACATAGGTTAGATTTAACAATATTTATTTTGATAACAAAATTTATTTCAGTTGTGGCAGGTGAGAAAACTAACAAACGGATGTTCAGAAAGTATATTTTCTGTATTTTCCACTTTGCACAAACTACACTTTTATATTTTATTGTGTTCTTTATTTCTTATTAATTAGTTTTCTTGTTCAAAAATGTTTTTTATGAGTATTTATGTTGTTCTTTTTTTGTGTTTTTGTGTGGTGTTTGATTTTTTTTGTGTCATGTCCATTTTATTTTCTGCTTCTTTTCATTTTTCTACTTCCAACGCAAAATTTACTACGAAAATTTCATCGGCATATTAGGTTAATACGATTCTGTTACCAAATTTAAATTCAAACGAAGAGTATGAATTTGAACCTGGTTTTAGTAACATTGTTCAGAAAAGACTGTGTTTTACGAAAATATTTTATTCCTGTATTTTTTTATTATTCCGTTCAAATTGTTAACCATAAAAATAGGTTGAAAGCCGTAAAACACAATTTTTTCACTATACATTAATCAACGGTTGTGACGTCACGTCAAAGGCTTCATTGCACGCACGGGATTGGTCAGCACTGGTATGGGACATTCGCCAAGCGGTTTAGTGACGGATCTGCTTTAAAATAGAGTTCAAATTATATTGGCAAGTTGTGATTGGCTTTTCATACTAACTCATGGGATTGTTCATGTGTTTTTTGTTTTAATTTTAACCTAATTATAATAATATTATTAATCTCTCATGACATATTTATTAGTCATAATAATTTTACTCATTAAAATCATTGAAAGTCATTTTTACGTAAGTTTATAGTGAATATTTCTAGCTAATTAACCAAAATTAGGTCTATTTCAACTGTTACCTATATCTGTCATCATATTTTGATCTCTTGTCGCTAACAAAATGCGCCAAAATAATCGAAAAGCGAATTCTGTGTTCATTTTGACACCTAAGTTCATCTCTGTAAGCTAAAAAATCTACATTTTTGTTAACCTTGTACAAGATAATACCTAATCCATATCAACTACTTTGAAATCATTCACATCTTATTGCGGGTTTCTCGAACGCACATCAAACTAACCAGCTGTCAGAACTCTTGTCAAGTGCTTACCGGAATAATTCCTTAAAGATTAGTTGACCAGTCCAAACCACAATCTCTGATCGACTAGTTCAAACTGAAGGTAAATAAGCATTTTTTATCACTCAAATTGTTTTGAGTTTTTTTCTACTTTCATGCGCTTGTCAAATCATTGGTCAACAGATCAGCGTTCCGCTGTTAGCGTTAACAATTTAAACACTACTTACACTACTACAGTCCATTATCCAACTTGTACCCAATAAAGCCATTCCATAAAGTCGAAAACGTCACTCAACCGCCCACCAACCGTACATACGAAGCCTACTAACGTACGAACAACCGTAGACGCGAGCGGCGCCCTTGCAGAGTGGCGCGGAGGAGCAAGCAGCGGCGACTGCGTATCTGGAGCTGATCCTGCGATGTGTCTCCGAGAGGGGCCTGCTGAAAGCTGTCTTGCACTTTCTTTTCGTCTACGAGTATGATGGAATCAAGGTCATCGATGTTATGTTACGAAGACTGGACGGTACTTCGCAGGTGAGTGGGAGAAAGCATGGAGAAATACCAGGAGATAAAGGAACTTGTAAGAGTTGGTAGGAAGATGTATGGTCATGAACGTCATGCTACAATATAAAATCATATCTCTTTGGTAAGTAGCTAGACCTAGCAAAGTCCTTCGCAAAGTACCAGGGGGTAAGGATATAGCAAGAAGTCGAGCGGTGCCCTTGCAGAGTAGCGCAGCGGAGCAAGCGATGGCGTCTGCCTATCTCGAGGTGATCCTGCGATGTGTCTCCGAAAGGGGGCTGCTGCAATAAAAGAAAGCTGTCCTACACTTTCTGTTTGTCTAAGAGTATGATGGCATCAAGGTTGTCGATGTTATGCTGAGGAGACTGAATGGAACTTCACATGGAGCAATGGGAGAAAGCATTGGGTAAGTACAGGGAGATAAGTAGAGATGGTAGGGTTCATCAACGTCTTGCAGAATCTCGCAGGTAAGTCACTAAAGTTCTATAGATAGATAAGTTCAAAGTTACAGGGGAAAAGGAGTAAGAAAGAGTTCGTAGACTCGACCAGCACAAACATGTTAACGACCGAATACTCAAAACGCAAATCAGATTTAAGCGCGTCTCAAGTCGTGACTTTATGACAGTTTACATCAAAAATTCGTCACTTGAGACGTGTTTTTAAATTTGAGTTGCATTTGAGTATTCGGGCGTTTTACACTTAAATCAATTTCAGATATGAATTTCATTTGAAGGGTGACTTGATCAAAATTTGTTCAAAAATTTTCTTTGTTTTAAAATAATCTTTTGTAATAAAACACTGTTTACACCGGATAGATCGCGTATATTTTATATTTTGTTTATAACCTGACGAGTGTTTTATTATGAGTTCTTGCGAAAATAACCTTAGAATATACTAATCTTTTGTATTCCAGCTGTCTATGGTATCTCTCTCGCTGATGGAGACTCTAATCTGCCTGAACTGCGAGGACGTGCTTCTAGAACTCACCTACAAGTATCTCCTGACGGGCCAGCATCTAAATCCAGCTTATCGACACAGGATCACCGAGCCAGAATTTTACAGGAACGCCGCGTTCGCTTTCCTTGGTAAATTCACATTCTAAAAAACAACGTGTGTGACACAGCTGTATGTGTCTTGTGTGTAGGTATAATGTTGTTATGTTTTATAAGTTATTGCTAAAGCGCTTAGACAGAAGATCACAATATTAGTTAGATAGGCGTCACCGATATTTCAATAGATTACACTACAAACTGCCAAAAGTACCTACATCGAGATTTACAACTATGCAACAGCTTATGATTACAGACATGTACTGAATCTATTAAATTCAATAGCGGACGAAACACCCAGCTTAGTATATACTTCGTTTGTTATAACTTACCTTATTTCCTCCAGAACTAAGTCCAAAATGCTGCAGCCGACCGGTAGACAAAACCCGGCGATGGATAGAAGAGCTATCAATGACCGGACTTAGAGTGCTGGACTACAGAGCCGAGGACAGGGGGACTCGAGCGGGACTCGACGATATCGCTATGAATCCTCTAGTGCACGATCTTAGCTACTATTACGGGGTAAGTTTAGTTAATACAAAGGAAATTAGTACAGTAAATGCAACGCGTCTTGCAGAATAGATCTACCACCGGACTACAATCCCCAACCCGCATGCCCATGCGTGTTGGGGATCGCAGTCGTGGGCGTGGCGATTATGGACATTATCCCCATGAGATAAAAGCCAATAACGCGACTATCAGGGGGAGACCTGCGTCCAACAGTGGACCATTAGAGGTTGTTGCGGTGAAGTGTGGTACTATGTACTTTTAAATGATTCAATAACTTGTTATCGCTATGTTTTGAAGCTGGGCAGTAGCCCAGCCTCGCCACTCCCTGGTAAACATGTGTAGCTTGGGCACTGAAAGTGTAAAAAAACTGCTTAAATGAGGGCTAGACAAAGCTTTGTTAAAAAAAGTCCAGTATTTACCAGCTGAACATTATTTAATAAAGTTTTTCATTTCAGAATCCCAACGAATCACTTATCGGTAACTACCACGCCTATCTCTGCGACGCTCGCTTCGAAATAGTATCCCGAACGATCGCCTGCGCAAACTGGACATCCAAATACGACCACATCACACTCAAGCGAGAAACAAACAACAATAAAGAGACAAGAGATATAACAGAAACCACGAAAGAGCAGGACAGCCTCATTTCTGTCTGCACCAGCGAATACGACACCCTAAAAACAAGTGACAGTTCGGAGAAAGAACAGCATAGTTTGACGTCTTTGACCGAAGTTGTCGAGAACGAGATAAAAGATGAAAATCATGATAGTCTGATTTCGGGGGGTGATAGTAGCGATTATGAGAGTTTTAAAAATTATGACGATGTATTCGCTGAGGAGATGTTTAGGAAGAAAATTAGTAGGATGGAGGAGACGAGGGAATATGAGGAGGTGACGCCAAGGAGTTGGAGAATCAGCGCCGAAAGTATAATCGGTATGTACATATTTAAAAGTTGTTTTAATGGCAAAAACATTTCGCGAACGATGTGGCCGGAGTTTGCAGTTCACTGCCCAGAAAAAATCCAACCGATAGCCCCATCGATGCGTCATGTAATAAAGCATTTCAACATCGAAAAATCGCCAAAATCACCTCACGTAATTTATGGATGCCCCCAAAGTGATCTCGAAACAATTCGAGCGCATTCCGTCTCTTTTGAAACCGTCAAAAATAACAGCTTTATTTTATTTATTTATTTATTTTATCTTATTCGGAGAATAAACAGTTGTACATACTATTTATGTAAACTTACGACTAAACTATTAACTATTAATATATCCTCGCATATAGTGACTAAAACTGCTTGCTAGCGGAAAAAATTTAAGCACAGCTCTCGCTTGTTAACAAATGTAGTTAATAACAATGATTAAGTACCTAAGCTAAGAGTAACCACAAACTAAGACTGCCGAGGCTAAATGATGAGGCTAAACGATGAAATTACGAGCGTAATTTCATCGAGTCGCGTAAAATGTGTCGCCGTGTAAAAGTCCTGTTTGTGCGTCACCGTGAGTTGTCTTTTATGTTAAAAGCACGCATTTTATGCGGCCCACAACTAAAAAATTTACGCTCGTTTAGCCTGAGTTCAATTCTAAACTTTACAATACTAATAAACCTTTTTCTTTCTAGGCCCACTAATAAGCAGTCTCTTGAAGAAAACGGAACACCTCTTAGAATCCGAGGTGACTATCAACGCGCGAGTCACCAGCATCATATCTAAGCTCGCGTCACTGCCCACGCCGTTGCTGACGTCATTGCTCCTCTGCCCTGATGATGTACTGCATCCGAATGTGCCTTCGTTATTTCAGGTACATATGTACTACTCTAAAGACAGTTCGATCTGAGTTATTGACGAATCAAACTGAAGGAGCAGTGGGCCCGCCATATCTCCCGAAAAGTGGAAACTGCAACACTGCAAACATAGTGTAGGACGCCCTAAGGCCAGGTGCGATTACGACTTGCAAAATACATTAAGCAGAAGCTGAATGCGACAAGCTGAAGACTACGCTATGGCATTTTGTTATAGTCATTAGGGGACATATGTCCAACTGTGGACTAGCATAGGCCGATGATGATAATTGTATTAATTCTTTATCCTATTGTCACAGATCCTAAGCAAGTTGAAGGATCAAATGGACATCCTAACAGATCAGCTCAGCAACTCTTCCGAGCTGGTCGATCAAGCGCGAGTGTTTCTGATGCAACGGGAACTGACGCGGCTGAATGCGCGGGCGCACAACGATGACGGTAATTTTGATGTGTTTATTGAGTAGTAGTACTCAGATTTAGAGTTCAAAACATTTTTGTAAACAAAGATATGTCAAGGTAATATTTACACCAAAAACTTGTACAGTACATTATTGCACGCGCGCAGTTACTAATTCGAAAACGGGCGAGGAAGCCATAAAAGTAAAAACAAATGTCGAAAGCGGTCAAAACTATTTTTTTATCGTACTCCTGCCAGTTGCTGCGATGATACCAGTCCGTAAAATATTTTCCACCAACATTTATTGGGTTTAGTATCCCCTTTGCTGGCAAAAACTGCCTTGGATTCTACTTAGATCCTGAAGATCCGTTCAGTGAGTTTTGACGTTGTCATGTGACTATCATTACACATCTTTACAAACTATCGCCTTTTTAATATTTGTAGGATATCTAAGGTTTTATTTCTTCGCAGTAAAAGATAGTGTTTTCTGCAGGTCAAGGTCGTAAATCGTCGCAAGGTGATGGCTCGTTGTTCGGAAGGGTGGAGCCGAAACGCCGGAGCTTATCCACGAGTATCTCCAACATATTCCACAGAAGACCTTCTGGTAAGTAACAGGTAGGAGTTACTTAGATGGCAGAGATTTCTGCGTGCTCATACTTCTGCTTCTTGCTTGCCCTCGGAGGAATCAGCGCGCGCGGGTCAAAGGTTACGTTTGCTTGTTTCTAACTTATAATAGGGTATTACACTCATTTTTGAAAAGTGTATCAAGTAGATTCTATCAGTCAAAACAATGTAATCCACTCACCAATTTACAATTATTGTATGTTATTGTTACAGCCTCATCTCCCTCGCAGAACCACCTACAAACGCACTCGCCAAGTCCACAAAAACAGGTGGCATTCACACAGGACAGCTACTGGACCAAGTCGGTCACCATCCGGTCCATACTAAACGCAGTGCTACTCGACGAGTGGCTCAAGGAACTGGCGGCGTTGTGCGAGGAACACGCGCTGAGGCTATCAGCTGATTATGAAGATGATAACTATATAAGGACAGTGGCGTTATGACAGGATAGAATGAGGTTGGGAAGACAGAAAGTAGTGTAAACGAAGCCTTAATTCTGTGTTGAAGAGACGAAGTGTCTTATAGTAGATATTATGGGAACTAGGTTTAAAGATTCTACATTGATGGTAGCGAATCAGTGTATTGTGCATTATCTTTTCCTAAGGCTGCCTTTTGTTGACTCGGAGCGAGGCAGCGGAGCGGAGACTTAAGCAATATTTAACCAATAGAATAGGCATGATGACTGATTTTGAGAAACTAATCCATTATGTTTCTAGAATACTTTTAATATAAATAATACAATACAATAACACTTTATTGCACACCAAATTAAAAAGATACATAAGACAGGAAAGAACTTAAAATACAGATTTCGTTGTACAATGGGCGGCCTTAATATAATGAATAATAATAATATATAAATAAATAAATAATTTTTCTGTATATTGAAGGAAAAATTTAGCTTATAAAAAAGCTAATTCAATTTCACTCTAAAGCGCTACAATACTAGTGGCATCCGCATTTTATCGTCACTGTTGCACGAACATCTGATAAGATAATACAGAATGACTATAATATTGTCAAGACAAGAAAGTCGCACGTTTACCATAGTTATTCTATGCTTTTGCATTATATATTGTGACGGCATGACGTCACAAACCAGTATTCTCTGATTGGTGGTCAACGTGTCATGGCGGATTGCTGTATTTTGTGGTTTTATTTTATCTAACCAATAATTAATCTATCAAAATAAAAAATATAACTGGTGACTTTTAGTTACGGTCATCCATCATCCCTATTGCATAAAATCTTCGCTCTGGTTCAGCGGACCAACGGAATTACTCCGCTGCGACGCTCCTCAAAAGACATACAGCCTTAGGATAATGTTGTTTGACAGATAATCGGATAATTATCAGCTTCGTTGGTTCATCATCATCATCAGCCTATATCAGTCCACTGCTGGACATAGGCCTCCCCTAATGAGCGCCATAGCGCCCTGTCTTCAGCTTGCTTCGTTGGTTAACTTTGTAAAATGCATTAAAACTTTTGCCAAGACGTCAATTAATATAATGTAATTATCCGATTATATTTTCCAGGAAAACGTGCCTAATCCCTTTGAAATGTCCCTAGATTCCTCTTCAAGTAGTTAAGGGCGTACAAACATTAAGCTGTTCTAATGCCTAAAGTTTGCTAAGTCATCGAATTATGTTTGAGTATCGCTTTTCTATGGCTTAAGCGTCACTCAAGCATCGATCTATGACTGACAAGCATCGATCATGATACGGGCCTAAGCTTTGCCTTAGTTTTCTTATGGCTAAGCTCATTCATGGATAACGAAAATGAAATAAGTTCTTTGTCAAAAGTCTAATATGTGTACATGAACGATGAAAACGAAATGTTCGTTGTATATAGCCTTAAACGAAGGCGAATGTAATATACAAAATTACATGGACAGGGAATTTTATTCCGTCCATTGACTTACAATAATGGTCATCGTCCACTAGCTGTGATGGATACATTGGATGTAAACGATGCATCTTTCTAAGCCCCTAGTTCGTTTGGCGATAGTTTCGAAACGTGATCGTGACGTCTCTTTTTCCATAGGATATGGGACAGCAGCGCCTCTATCGTGAGGACAGCGTACTAAGCAAATCCCATACAAAAATGAGTGATTACTGTCAACCAGGCTTTGATCAAAATTCAACAACTGATAGGCAAAACCAGACATATTGAATATTGGAAACAGCACTTAAAAATAATATCTACTCAATTAACTGCATCCATGAAAGCCTGCATATAGTTCGACATGGGCACAGGACATGGGTGACTTTGTTGGACGTTGGCCATTTAAAATGGCGTGAGTTAAAGTTGAATGTAGAACTTGAAGTTATTTTTAGAAATTGAACAAAATGGTGTCTATTCAGATATCACCAAAAACTAAACTCTACTAATTATTAGTCAGCACTAATAATTCGATCGTTTCGAAGAAAAAAAAAGGGCTTAAAAATTCCTTAGAATTTACACAGTTTTAGTTTGTCGGGACATATACCTACTATACTAATACCTCGGGAATAACATTTTTATGGCAACGCCTCGTGATTATTCTCCATACACTAGCGATGGAGTTTTTCAAATCGGTCCATAAAGCTTCGGCCAAACCGACGCGTCATACACGCGGGACTCGAGATATCACCAAAATTGTCGTAGCGAGTCGTGCTACCAGCGGACCAATTTGGGATCATCAACTAAACAATGTCGAAAGAATATTTAAAATCGGTCCATAATTGACGGATAAATCGATGAACCTACAAAAAAAACGTACAGCCGTATACAGAACCTCCTCTTCTTTTGTTTTTCGTCGGTTAAAAATGTTGCCATCCTGTTTTATTTCGACCATTATGAATTTTAAGTACTATCAAATTACTTTAGTTTTGGCAACATCTGAATTGGTACCACAGACGTTTAAATTGTATGATTATCGGCACAGGTATTGAGACTCGGGAGTAATAGATTGACCATTGTCTATGGATAGTAGGTTTCTTTAACATAAGCACGAGTTAAAATGTCGGGTTAAGTAGTAGTTAGTAGTTTAGTCAATGTTTTAAGAGCTGGCGCGTTCCCCTATTTTTCGTGTATCCTGGATTTGACGTAACCGTGGATATTTGTATGGAAAAACCAACGAAAATAGCACTAGCTTTTAAAAAATTATATACCTTTGTGCAGCAATTAAGTCATAACATGTAAAAACTGTAAAAATAGTTATAAGAAATTCAGATTGTAAGTAAACAGTGAAAATTAACGCAAACTGACTTTTAACTTATGTGCATTAATGATAATATTTTGTTTTTATTGTTATGTGGGTGCCCTTGAACAAATATCACTTAAAAAGCCACATTAGAAGTGTAAATATTAATTTATCAACAAATTAAAATAATGTTCGTATACTGTAAACCAGTATCTTTTCAGTCAACAAATATACAACGAGTGCATTAAAATTAGCTACTTTTTTAGCACATGACTTTTACTTAAGCATATGTACCTAACTTTAGTATTTAATTAGTGAATTTAATTTTAAATGCAATGCCATCAATAACAATTGTTGATCTGTGATTTTTGGGATGTTTGAAAAGTTTACTAAATTATACCTAATAACATTCTTTTAGTACTTTTAAGTACATACTTTTTGAAAGCAGTTTTAAAACTTGTAATCTAAAAATATTAACATCACTTCAATTAATAATTCTAATTTTTTATTATTATATAAAAACATGGCAAAACCATTAATTTTTATATTTGACTTGTTATTTTCGTAAAACGATTATTTTATGTGTTAATTTGGATGATTGAAATGCAATTATTGTTTTTACTAATGCTTTATTAATACTAATCCTATTTCAATTTTATTATCTAACATTTATTTTAAATTCTATTACTTTAAATTTAAGGTATCGCAAAGTTTTAATGTTATTATAATTATTTATTATTACACTATCGTGTGAAACCACCTGTAGCTCAATATTGGTTTGAATTTCGTCCATTTCCGTCCTTAAAGGGAATGTTTATTTTAAATACTTATATATTTTACCACGATGTTCTTAATAGAGCAAACAAATATGTTAAAAAATATATATTTGATACTGATTTGTCAATGTAGGGACATAATATACAGGGTGGAAGGTTGTGACAGCACGGCAAATATTAGTTCTCTCTAGAAAACGAACTGCAGAGCGTCGCTTTGATCGCTCTGTTTGATGTTAACCCACTTATAACTACACCTACAAACTTATAACCATCGTCATAATCATACCATCATAAATGGTCAAAACCCGGAACGCGAGCACGGTTCTCGATAAGGATCAATAAGCACCGATTTTTTCACTGATGTCGATAAAATTTTATGTTTGAAAGTACTTCAGTTTCCTACAGATTTCCTGCGGTCTCCACGAAGATATATAAAACCAACTAATTTTATCGACACCAGAGACTCAATCGGTTCTTATACTTCCTTATCGAGAACCGTTTGAGAAATTTAAGGGAAATCGCCTCGAGACGCGAAACGTCAGCTACGAAAAGAGAAACCTTCCTACACGTACACCTATAATTCCGCGGGCTAACTTTACTGCCAAACGTGTCTTAGGTATTCAAAACCAAGTTCGGTCTAGCGAGTCATATTATAGTAAAAGGAAGAATCAGTAATGTCTAGGGTCGTCATCGAAGTCGTAGAGGAGGCATAAGAATAGGCAGGCCTTCTCTATACACTCGGTATAGACAAGACCAGTAATCGTAATCGTCCTCCTGTGTCAATCTCGCCAAAAGTAAAAGATTTTAACAGCACTTAAAATAATGCCATGTTTTTTATTTCTATCGTTATGAAAGGGATCGCTTTTTAGTGCTGTCAAATTAGCTAAGTAAGTAAGGCATATATTTTTAATTATTTTTTAATCAATTATTTGAGTTATCATAATTAACGTTAATCATAACGAACGTCAAAAAATCAAGTATATTAAAAAACGAACTAAAAATATAACGTACAAAAAAAAACCACATAAAATCGTCTCTCTGTACAAATCTTATCATCACATCAAAGTTACAGTTAAAAAAATAATGAATCTGACATTGCTTAAAAGTTTCCAAAGACTTAAACATTTGTTTACATTTTTTTGTTGGTGAAAATGGTTTACGATTTGCGGCAAATTACTTTTTCACTAGTTTTATTACATATGGAACGCGGAAAAAACGAAAAACCTCAAAAACATTTGAATCTCACACCAACCAGCGACGAACCACCAAAAACTTTTTATGACGTAATAAAATACTCGATCCCTTAAATTTAGCTAAACATATGTTTACGGTTTACACTGTATTTTAGTCCGCATTTTCAATTTGTGACTGTCTATCTATACGGTTGGGTTCAATCTTCCACCCTGTATTCATGCAAATAGGTAATACTCGAAAGGTATACGGTGTATACCCTACATAATATTACTTTTGATTCCTGATAAAGCATTCTACATAACGATGTTCTTGTGAACCCTTTGCCATATAAACAGTTTTACTTGCCTATTCGAATTTGAGAATAGAAATAGTGCACAATTTAATGTGATTTTATACTAAAATTGAAATTAATAAAATGTTTGAAATATGTAAGATTTTCAATTCCATTTTCCAGAGACCCAATTATATGAAAAATGAGACACTAGTGATTCTGTTGACACAAAAACTTAATTATCCTAAATGTTGCCATCCCTTTTTTACGACCGAAATATAAGAGACGGCAACATTTTTGAATACTTACCTACTTAAGTTTAGGTGCCAACAGAATCGACACCAATATCTGTCGGAAGACCTTATTGATTTGTGGAAACTAGATGGTCATATCTTAGGTTGTGTTTTTGTTCAGACTCGGTTTCAGGTTTACTGTTTGTTTTAATTTTCATGTTTCTTAGAACATAACAGCAGTAAAATAACTTCTACAGTTAAATTTGTTGTCATATAACCGGATTTTAGAATACTCCCCGTTAAATATGTTGTCGACAGATTCTTTTTCTAAAACACAGAGCAGCATGAGCAGTTTTTCAGGGTCAATAAACGAGAGACCCAGGAGTCGAGGGATCAGCACGGGGGAATCCACACTGCGAATCACGGAGCTGTGTCTCTTACAAAAGTACTTATCTTCAACATCTTTCGAAGGTCAAAGTGAGGTAAAAATTGGTTCATATTTTCTTAGTTGCTTCCTTTGATTATGTTCAAATTATGTTGGCTAGGTCTTAGGAAAATAAGCAAGCGGTAAGCGTAGGCCGTAGTTAGCAAAGGCGAGGCCATCTTCATTTAAATCTTAGTTATCTAGCATAGCTTCGACTTCCGTATAGGTATGTAGGTACATTATATACAGGCTGGCCTTTTTAGGTGTGAGTGGATGGCCAAATCAAAAACTATGAGTTAGGGAAAAGTCGTGAAAGGAGTTATGACCTCAATCCGAGAAAACCAAAAACTGTATTGTTAGACTTTTTCTAAAGTACCTACCTAGGTATAGGTGCTAATAATGAGTACCTACCTCCGGTAATGGGTTAAGTTTGGTTTCAATATGATATCCCCCAATAGCCAGGATACTTAGTCTGTATTACGTATTATCTATCGGGGCTGATCTTCGATAAAACATCTATTCCTTTGCTAATGAATTTATGTTTTCTGTATGTTAATCTGTTTTTAAAAACATGAAATGGCACTATGTTATTACGTCATACGGCTGATTAGGTAACTAAAAAGGATCAGTTCTGTAATCGGCAACATCAGCGCATTTGTCGAGGTACCTCGACAAATGCGCTGATGTTGCCGATTACAGAGCCAACTCACGTCATGTCCGCAGAGCAATATGACGTCCTCTGCGTCCAGTGTTTTCGTCAAATTACGCGCGAAAATTGAAAGTTTTATTTTTTTTAGTGAATTAATAGCACTATAAAATCTAATTGAGACGATTTAAAAATGGGTGTAAAAATTCCAATTCTGCTCGGGCTCTTGTTCGGTCGACAATACTACACTAAAGCAAAGGTTTTATTGTCTTTAGACGAGACGTCTCGTCGAGTGTGTAATTCCGCCATAAAATAATATACCTAATGACACCTGTTCACTGTCGCCGATTATAGACGTGCACGCGAGCACGAACGTTCGGAGGGCTTGCTCGCGTGTAGTCGCTGATCATCGTATGTAATCGCCACTGTGATCGCGGCGATCGGTGACAGTATGTCGGTTTTTCCGACACGCATCAAAGAGAATTCGCGTGTAGCCCGTGTAGGGGCATGCGCATCCGCATGGATCATTAATTTACCGGAGGACAGTGAGCGAAGGCCCGCCTGTGATGCAGCAAGTTATTGTTGCGGGCAATGATATTATAATATAGTTGCGGGTTCAATTCCTGCCCATTGCGACAAATGTTTGTACGATCTACAGATATGTAGTAGATAGGTTCTGGGTATTTTCTATGAATAAAAAAAAACTATTTATGTAAGAAGTATAGATCAATTTAATAGCATTGTTTTTGGGTGCATTGCGTATCATTTTGTGAAAAGGATGGGCATAGGATTTCGCGGTCACAAGAGAGGGTAGGTACATAATTCATATCAAAAGACGGCAGGGTTCCTGAGATCTTGACCAAATTACGTGCGAAACAGTGCACTTTCTTAATTAATAATAATAACCTTAATTAATCTTTCATGTTTTTTTCTTCACCTTATTATCTTTACATCCGAGGAACCAATGACATAATGTAGAATTTTATGTATTTACCTACTTATTCGAGTTTTTTTTACCACGGGGTTCCAGAGAGTACCGAGATCTATGCCTAGTTCGACAACCAAGCCTGTTATGTTCACTCCTTAAGTACTATAAAACAAGCCCTGCTTAACTTGGGTTAGATGATGCTGTGTGATTTGTCCAGCGATAGGTTTATTTATTATTATAATTAGTGGTAGCTGCAGCTACAAACTTCAGGGACCATATTGATGGCTTGCCGCTCAATATATCACGGACGATAGTGCTACTTGATCAAGACGCTTTCTATGGTACCTACTATACTAGGTAACTCTATGCTCAGAAGTGATATTTTCTCTATGATTACCTCTTTGTTTTTTGCACCCTCGTTGCACCCATTGATCTAATACCGAAGTGGATCTCTTTTTTCATTGGTTGCACCCATAGAGTTATTATAGTACTATAATAACTCTATGGATAATACCAATACCAATGAAAAAAGATATCCCCTTCGAAGAATACCAAAAAGTACTACCTATACAATAACTATGAGAATACAATAACTATCCTTTCTTACGTAGTTATTGTATACTTTTTGCTTCGATCAAAAATAAGTAGTTCACGGCCTCCCCCGCAAAGCCGGAAATTTTTGATCGAAGACTTTTTGCTATCCATCCTTATCAGACCTCTATCCTTCGTTTGGTTTTGTCTTTAGTCAAAGCAAAAAATCCACGTGTCTTATTCTCTCCCGAGATATAGTATTATATTCTCTCCATTATCTCTCCTCAAAAAAGTAGTTCGTAGGTAGTATTGTATTCTCTCCCAAAAGCAGGGGACAAATTTTATTTTTAGATTGCTTTGATATCATCTAAGTAAGATCAAATTCCACTCACTGTAGTACCTCTAAAGGTTTTAACCTCAAACTATTTCTAATTTAACGTTTCTTTAGTTCAAGATGATCCAGAGAACCAAAAGTCACGCCAGCGTGCTCCAGATTGGGTTGGTTGACAGTTCCGAGGATGTGGTTGGGAAAAAACCGCCGCCGCTTGCCTCTACATCTAATAAATCGATTCGACCGACTCCTTTGGATTTCGCCCACTTCCTTCCCTGGCTGTGTGCGGAGTGGCAGTCACCGCAATTCGTAAATGTTACGAGTGTAGTTCAAGGTACTGATGATACACAGCAAAAATTGTAAAGGAATAAAACTAAATGTACTTACCTACCAAACATATTACAATATCTTATAAATGATGTCCCTTCCGCCTGTAAGCTGCTGGCGCTGCTGCGGTCCGAAAAAGCTTCCGATATTCTATATTCAATATCTTGAATAAGTAGGTACCTATTACAAATGCAAAGTTTCACCACTACGTTTAGTAAATAAATAAATATAAATAAATAATGCTGGACAATTCACACAGCATTATCTAGCCTCAAGGTAAGCAGAGCTTGTGTTATGGGTACTAGTTAACTGATATACATAATACAATACATACATAGATAGATTTTTTTTATTAAACATAGAAAACGACCAGAACACCCTGAACAAATGTCTGCAGATCGTACACACATTTGTCCCGAGGCGGGAATCGAACCCGCAACCTCCTGCTTCGCAGGCAGGCCTTCGTCCACCGCGCCACAGAGGTCGTCGAAGTTAGTAGTTAGTAGTAGTTTTGTATAATATGTATTCTTCGTTCAAATATCTCACAACCTTACAAACTTTTGCCATTTTGATTTGTATGCGGGGTAGCAGCCAGATACTTAGGTAAAGCTTGGTGTAGGTGGAGCTTGACCATCCAGCGTCCGTCTGGTTCAGCTCCTTTAGCGACTCTGCCATTAAGACTATGTCGTCAGCGAATCGTAGGACGCTCGTTTTAGTTTCGGGGATATGATATTTTGTCGTAATGTATATGATAACTCCCTATCACACTCATCTGCGCATTTGGAAGGGCTTAGACTGCTGTTCACTACTAGGTCCACTTAATTCTACGGCAACGACCTACTACCTACAAGGATAGCAAGTGTACCGCGACATCGGCAGTCTTTTTTTGATCAAATTCCGTAACGTAATGTTAACTTACAACATAACCTAACCAATAACCTTTGGTAGGTACTAGGTAGGTATGTGTATTGTATGTTCTTAATAATGTTTTAAATAAAGATCAATTTTACAGAGGAATATGTAAGCGTACTTCAAGGATCAAAGGGTTCAAAATCTAAAAGTAAACGTAAAGATACAGGAACGAAGAAAGTTGAAGAAACTGCTTCGGGAATTAACAGCAAAGTATCGCACTCTTCCCTTGTGGACGTGCCCCTTGCGTTAACAGCTACCTTCGACGCTAAGTCACATCTCGTCGAAATAGCAATCACAGACCGCGATATAGACATACACAGGAAAGTTATCCAAGCTATTAGTTTCTGTATACCTTTTCATTGCTTGCTAAGTAGACTAACTTTGCAATGGACAAAACTTGATAATATTCTCATCTACGAAATTACCAAATTTCTGCCGAATTCATATCTCACAGACATTATTCTCGACGATACCTTAGGACGACCTAACTACGAACTGCTTTTGTCTAAGGATTCTCCCCTCGTATATCTGTCTTTAAATAGGTGCCTAATAGACGACGATCAATGCAAGAATATAGTAGCACAGTTGGGGATTGGAGGTGCAACCCTAAAAGTTCTGGAACTGGGTTCGAACTTCATCACAGATGTCGGAGCTATAGCTATATCTGAAATTATGCGACGAAATCGTGACCTGCTACACATAAATTTATCAGGGAACATGATTACTGACATAGGAGCGATATCGCTTCTGTCCAACCTCATGAAATTTCAATTGAGACAAGATGAATGGATGGAAACGAAAAGAAGGAAAAAAAAATACTTACAACATAAAATGAAGACGTACGATGTTTGCTTCAGAGAAGTGGTGGCAAGACGAATACGAGAGGAAAACATGAGAAGAAAGAGTAAAGCACCGAAAATTGATTATAAAGGTGGTATGAATAAGAAACTGAGAAGGAGAGCATCAACATTCTTTGAAGACGGCCATGATTTTGATGAAGCTACTGAATTGACATTGAAAAGAGTTGGAGTATTTGTCGATGCTTTTGATGAGCGTTCTACAATCAAAGAAAACGAGTATATCTACTGTATTGGTAACTTGGTTTTGTCCTCACTAAACTTAGCCTACAACAATTTGAGTTATTCTTCAATCCAAAAGATTCACGAGGTGTTAAAGTACCAAAACGAGTTGAATACATCCGAAGGACTGAAAAGGATTATTTTTTGCGGGAATCTTCTGCCCGTGGATTGCGAGCTTTACCCTGAAATAGCAAATTATTTGCTGATTAGTGTGACCACGCAAAAGAAGGGTTTAACATCTAGTAAGTCATTAAAACTAACGAAATCCAAAATCAAGATATAATTGAGTAGGTTGTACCTATTTGGATTTAATGTTGTGATTTTTTTTTTATGTTTGTCGACCAGATTGATCGCCAAATGCATTGATGTATAGGTAATATACAGATATAATATTTGTATAATATTAGATATTATCTAATGTATTTTCTATAAACGTTAGCTTGCATAGTATCGTCGGTATAAAAAAAAAGATACCCACGCCTGAAATGACCAGAGAAAACGCCTTTAAAAAGCGGAGTATCTTTGCAGCCAAGCCACATGCCAGCCAGCAAGGCGAGGCTGACCAAGACAGATTGAAGATTTGGTTTGAAATCTTTTGTGGTCGTAGGTACAATAATTATATTATACCAGTACTTAACTCTGTATTTACTTAAGCAAAGTACTGTAGTAGTGTGTGTTGGTTTAGAGCTTTCGAGTCGTAAGAGAAAAATATGGCTTTATGTAGGTAGATTTTGTTTCGTAAATAATTAGTTTTCAGGATTTTCGAATTATTATAAGTATCGAATTATTTCTAAGATGACTAGAAATGTATTAGCTAGATTTTAAGTTTTCCGAAGTTTTACAGCCGGTTTTTCATTCGCTTGTTATAATTTGACAATAGTTTAAACTTTTTGTTAAAACGAATACCTAAACAAAACTCAATTGGGATGAGTACCTACTATACAGGGTTATTGGTAAATTAGTGACAATACGTGAACTGCAGGTTCAGCCCATCATCACAAACACGTTTGTGAAGACGCCAGGTCTTAATTCTTTATTTTGGTACTAGCAGCGCCTCGCGGTTTCAACCGCGTAGTTCCCGTTCCCGTAGGAATTTCGGGATAAAAAGTAGCCTATGTCCTATTCCAGACTATAATCTATCTCTGTGTCAAATTTCATCCAGATCCGTTCAGCCGTTCTGGCGTGATAAAGGAACAAACATCCATCCATCCATCCATCTATCTATCCATCCATCCATCCATCTAAACTTTCACGTTTATAATATTAGTGAGATTGGTTATGGGTGCCCCCCGTAATTCAATAATCGATCGTCAGAGAGGTTTTATTTGGAACTCAACTTAAAAACAGCTCTGCCCTGAATTAACAAAAGATATGAGAGGGAAAGATCGGTCTTAAGTAACTCGTTGGGTTCCAGACAAAGATGTTTTTCATTTAGTATCAGAGGTGACATATTTTTTTTTTAATTTAGACTTGGCGCCTTTACGAACGTGTTTGTGATGATGGGCAGGACCTGCAGTTCACGTATTGTCACTAATTTACCAATAACCCTGTATAAGTATGCTATTAGTGCTTTGTACAGGAGTGTAGCCCATCTGTGTAAAGCTCGATTTTGTATTTTTTAAGAACCAAGTCTTGGTTAAAATACAAAATCGAGCTTTACGCAGAGAGACTACACTCCAACACAAAGCACTAACATAGCATTATATAGCACTTATCCTGATAAAGTTTTATTTATTTCTTTTAAGAACCAAGTCTTGGTTAAAATACATAATCGAGCTTTACGCAGAGAGACTACACTCCAACACAAAGCACTAACATAGCATATATAGCACTTATCCAGATAAAGTTTTATTTATTTCTTTTAAGAACCAAGTCTTGGTTAAAATACAAAATCGAGCTTTACGCAGAGAGACTACACTCCAACACAAAGCACTAACATAGCATTATATAGCACTTATCCTGATAAAGTTTTATTTATTTCTTTTAAGAACCAAGTCTTGGTTAAAATACAAAATCGAGCTTTACGCAGAGAGACTACACTCCAACACAAAGCACTAACATAGCATATATAGCACTTATCCAGATAAAGTTTTATTTATTTCTTTTAAGAACCAAGTCTTGGTTTCTCCACACACAAGTAAACACACTAGAGGTAAACAAAAAGTTTAAACTATTGTCAATTTATAACAAGCGGATGACAAACCGGCCGTTAGTTACCTACCGTTACCTAGATACGAAGGTTAACAGTAGGTATAGAATGTTTATTTTATTTCATTTTAAGTTATGTTTGTTTAGTAGTTTGAAGCCTCTCAGTTCTCAATTTTATAAGTATGCCTGTTTACTTTCGAATTATATGAAGGATTTATTTACTTTTATGAAAACTAGAAGTGGACTATCTAGATATTAACAAAAAGTTAAGTTTTGCGAAGATTTTGGTAGTTACCTACATAGGATATAAAGAATGTTTATTTGGTTTTAAGTGAAGTTCGTTTTAGTAATTTGTGAAGCCTGTTGTTTTAATTTGAATAAAATTGTATCCTATTTTTTAAGGTAATTCAACTCGATTAGGTATACTTACCGACCACTATAATCTGTTTTTATGTATTGAAATGTTGAATAGAATTTCATGTTTAAAAACGACTTTCATTTTCATTGTGATTTTGATTCCCCCGGTCGTTGCCGCCAGACAGGTTTAAAATTAGTTTTTGTAAAGGAACATTGGCAGTTTTGTATGGAGACTGGACCTCGTTATTAAAGTTGGCCCAACAATGAAGAAATATTTTATTGGCAATGACACTAGGTCCCACCCGCACTACCAGTAGTGTCATTGCCAATCAACAAGCCTAGCCTACCAAGACTATTTTGTATAGGTGATAAATTGTACAGTCGACACAGAACTTTTGGACCCAATACAATGGACAATTCTGTCCGAAGAATGGTGGAACTGCGTTTATACATCCCGCCTATTATACCACCCCGGGATGGGAGTGTTAACACATGACTTTGGGTGCAATTATACATATACACCCTTTTAGTCACAGAGTCACCACGACCCCGCCCCCCAATTTGATACAAAATAGTCTTGGTATTCTCGTTGATTAGCAATGACACTACTGGACGTGCGGCTGGTAGTGTCATTGCCAATGCACTGATGAAACACTAGTCATTTGAAAGCTCTTGGAGTGTACTTTATTTTATTTTATGGCAGCTAAATCTTCTATGATGAATTTGTTTGTATTTATATATTCCAAGTACAAAACAATTTATCCTATGGGTAGGCTGAAGGTACCTACTACCTAGGTAAGTTCTAAGTACCTAGCTAGGTAATTAGATAATATTACGTTTACCTAATTAAAATAGTACCTACCTATGCTGTGATCTTAAATCTAGTAGGCCGGTATGAGAAATCTTTTCTATGCTCACACCCTCCCTGTTTTTAATTGCTTATTTACAGATATGTAGGTAGGTACCTATATATTTTGCGATTTGATTGACTGAAGGTGAATTTTATGATTTTAATTTTACCACCGATTTTACTGATTCGAGTATTTCAGATAAGTTTAGTTTGTAGCAGTTTAGTTCTTTTCTTATTCTTTTCTATGGATAATTTAAATGAAATGAGATCAATGTCCACGAGGTCCTTTCATAGTGAAAAGGCAAAGAACGGATTCCGGTTCAGGTCCACGGAGAAACCCTTGGAGTTTGATGAGTTAATAGAACTTGCTAGCCAGAAGTTTAACTGTCCCTGCAAGTTTGTAGTGAAGAAGCACGCTCAGTCTGGTAAGTAACTTACTACCTATCACAGACTTATACCACTAACCAAACCTTCATGGTAACTACCAACTACGGTTATCAATTTAAAATAAAACAAATTATCATCAACTTATGGTTTACATTGGTTATTTCACACCTTAGTTACACTTTTGGGGACATTAAATCATACAATCGGTAAATTGCTAAGCCGTGTTAGGTTCTATTTGTTACTTATGACCTATACCACCTATACTAAGTTATTGCATGAAACTATTTTATTTTTGGTAGTTCGACTGACAATCAATAGTACCTAATGCTTTACCGATTCGATTTGTATGACAGTCGATTTTGTTTACTAAGAAGTTGTACCTAATCGATTTTGTTATTGTTGCTCAACATGGGGACCTATGAGGATCGTTTCTGTCGAGTCGACAGGATCGCATCTCTATCTGTTAACTGTAACTGTAGTCTGTAACTGTATCTATGATTTTTTTCATTCTTACCCGTACATTCGTGCCCAGTAACTGTTGGGCAGTAAGTGTCCTTTACTGTCCGGCAGCTGGGTTCGTGAAAACCACGCTTTACTTCAAGAAGGAAAGCGATATATTCGTGATGAAAGTATCAATTTGATTATTCCAGTTTTTGCCCTGTAATTTTGGGGATGCCAAACTCTTATTTATTTTTCAAATTTGTCCACAGACATTATACTAGCTACGCGCGGCGCCCAATTGGTCGCACTTTTTAGTATCTCGCAGTAGATAGACTCTAACGTGCCAAATAAAAAATCAATCAGTGGACATATACAGTTATAGTAAATAAGTGCCACCATAAAAATCTAATGTTTCCTTCAGATGATCTCACAAAATTCTTCAAGTCAAAGCGAAGTAGCCAAGACAAACCACGGAAGCCTCTAACGCCGAAGCAGAATACTCGAGAACCTGTCACGCTCACGCCGCCTATCACGCCCGTCACACCTGCAACGCCCGATACAGCAGTGACTGAGCTCATGGAACTTCAAGAATCTTTAACCATTGTGGCATTCTACGACACTTTGAACAGACTAGCAGAAATCGTGCTACAAAAAGAAAACGTACCGACTATCCTCATTCAATTCTTTGGCTTCTTATTACCTCTTCAACCTCTGTTATCAAGGCTGACGTTTAAGATATGTCAACTCAGTGGCTATTGCGTCTACGAAATAAGCAAGTTCCTGCCAATGACGTCAATCACTGAAATATGCCTCGACGGCACGCACATACCAGAAGCCAATTACGCTTTGTTACTTCAGAAGCCATCGTCGCTGGCTAGCCTGTCGCTTTGTAGATGTAATATCACCGACGAGGTCTGCGAAGAAATCGCATCAAAGTTACAAATCGCGGAACCCGCGGAAGCTAAACTGACTTCTCTAAATCTATCGTCTAACCACATAACGGATATAGGCGCGAAACACTTTGGAGGAGCTCTGAGAACTAATAGACATTTGCGGCATTTGAACCTAGCCGACAATCGAATAACTGATGAAGGAGCTAACCACATTTTCCAAGCGCTCAAAGATTTCCCTCTAACTTATGACGAAATAATAAACAAACAGAAGAGGCGTTTCGAGTATTTGAAAGCGAGACACTCCATTTACAAAAAGTTTTACAGACGTGAATCAAAATCGATGGAAGATCTTATCAGTGATACCAAAAGAGAAAAGAAAAACAACGCTGTGCACATGTTCATGAAGTCTAAGGCTTCAAGAGGAGAAAAAGGAAATGAGAGTGCAAGAGCTGATGATAGCTACTACTGCAAGTCTGAATTAATGGCAGCCAATGAGCTAATGGACCCCTTCATTGATCCTTTCGATCAGGACTACGTCAAAACCGTTGATGGGTACTTTTGGTGCGTTGGGAACATGGTGCTCTGTTTTTTGAATCTCTCATACAACAATCTTACTTACGAGAGCCTGAAAAAACTCCTAGCGATTTTGGAACACCAAAGCACTCACAAAAAGCAGCATGAAACAGGCTTGCTGCGAGTCGTTATTGAAGGTAATGCTTTGCCAAGTTCTTGTACGGAAATGGAAAATGTAAAAGAAATACTGAAAAGGAATGTTATAAATCGGACTCCTAGATTTTCGTCTATGCTCAAAAAAAGAAGAAACAGTGCTAAAACTGACAAAAAATAGGGTATGGGAGAAGGATACTACTTTTACGAAAAGATAATGAGTATATTTACATTAGTGTTACATTTGATAATAATCCATATTAAAACTAGTTAATTATTTGATTTTAGACGTTTTCTTTTACACGAACACTAGTTTTGGTAACTCTCTTACATTGATGTGCACAAAGAAAAACAGAAATAAAAACAATATAATATAGACAGCACCAACTTTTTCGTTTTGTCAAACGTTATGCATTACCTATTTGTTACATTTTGGTTATTATCTAAAATACTGGCTAACTTAATCACTATCTTTTTATCACACAGTTTCCTCTTGCTTGGTTCTGCCTAATATAAAACCTAACGTTGGGATTCCCTTGTCAAATACTGGCGTCATCTAGAATCGTATCGCTACAGCCCATGATCTCAATTTCTCGGCGGCAGGTACTCTCTGTTAGGTTGCTGCGGTCGTCCAGTCCCTCTAGATGGGAAGCTTGGTCCGTTTGGCTTTCCTGACGGGTAACCTTGCCCTTGGTTACCGGAGTAATTCTGTCCTGATCCTTCATAGGCTGCGTTGGGTCTGGTGCCAGGATAGTTGGTCGTCGGACTCGCATTTCCGTAAGGAGTAGATGGTCCTGAGCTTGGATAGTCGGATGGTCCCTGTGAGCTGGGGTAACCGTTATTACCAGGGTAAGATTGTCCACTAGTAGGAAATGGAGTAGAGCTACCCGGGTAGTTCGAAGACCCTGATCCTGGGAAGTTAGATGGGGTCTGTCCGGGGCCTCCAGGGTAGTTCGATGGGCCTTGTGGACCAGAACCGGGGAAGTTGGATGGAGTCTGTCCGGGGCCTCCAGGATAGTTCGATGGGCCTTGTGGACCAGAACCGGGGAAGTTAGATGGGGTCTGTCCGAGGCCTCCAGGGTAGGTTGATGGCCCTTGTGGTCTGTCAGGCCTAGAATATCCTTGCCCGTTGTTGCTAGGGGTTCGTGAGCCTTGAGTGTAATCGCCAAATTTGGAAATACCTCCTTCATTTGACACGCTGTTTGAAGCATCGTAGATAGCAGCGTTGATCCTGTAAAGTTCAGGAGCAGCACTGCAGTCAAACTGGTTCCACCAGACGCAGACAAAGTCTTGCTGAGAAAAAACTGTACCGTTTGGACAGAGGAAGTCGTAAGTTCTGTTGTTTGCGCAAACGTGGAAGACCTGGCAACGAGTCTCTACATCTGCGTAATATCCTGGATACTGCTGGGCGTCACATCTGAAGCTTGTCTGCGGTATCTCGGTGAGGATCGGGTAGTCAACATCAGGTGTCCCTGGGATAGCTGAGTAGTCACCGCCTTCGTAAGCTCCGGTATCATCGTCGCCGAAACCAGGACCTCCCGGTCCGAAACCCGGTTGGCTCGGGTAGTTAAGTCCAGGTTGTCCAGGGAATCCACCTGAGAGAGGCCCTCGACCGCCCTGTCCAGGTTGCTGTCCGGGGTAAGAAGGCCCAGATCCAGGGAAGTTGTCTGAGGTTCCACTTGGTCCTTGACCGGGATAATTTGAAGGTCCATTTGGTCCACTAGGCCCTTGTCCAGGGTAGTTTGGAGGTCCATTTTGTCCACTCGGTCCTTGACTTGGATAACCTGGTCCCGATGGAACTCTCGTTCCACTAGTGCCTGCATAACCTGCGTTAGGTCCACTGGGGTAGTCAGTAGGTCCGGATGAGTAACCTGGTGTAGTCCCAGGGAAGCCTGAACCAGTTCCTGGAAAGCCTGGTGTAGGTCCAGGATATCCAGGTGTAGATTCAGGGTATCCGGGCGGAGAACCGGGATAACCTGGTGTCGAGCCAGGTCCTGCGTAGTCGTCGCGAAGGGAGTAGGGGGTTGTGGACGGATATCCACCTGACCCAGATGGTCCAGACGGGTCCGAAGGGCCGGATGGGTAGCCAGACCCCGGACGGTCAGATGAAGGTCCTGGATATCCAGATCCCGGGCGGTTTGAAGATGGTCCTTGACCTGAACCTGGATAGCCAGATCCCGGACGGTTTGAAGGGCCTTGCTGCTGACCTTGGCTGAAGGGTTTCCCTGGTTTGCTGTAGTCGTATCCATTTTGGGCGACTGCTAATGCTAGTAGCACTGAAACAAATAAAAAAATGTTAATTAACAGAAGTTAGCCCTGCCTGGGTTTTGAGTGCATTGGTGACAAAACTTTTAAACTGTCCAATGTATTCTGGCTTGTTACATGATTTTATAGGTATATTTTTTTGATTATTTTCATAATCATTATCACCGACCATGGATCAGATTCCATTACATCTACATTTTTATTGAAGTTTTGGTCAAAAGTTTGTTATTAAAGTTATCGAAGGGGTTATATTATAACTAAAGGTCAGCTCACCCCGAGACGCAACGCTGCAAGCACTGCATCGCGTCGCGGTGCTTCTCGTTATGAGCCTAAGCTACTTAGATATTTTGATAACCATACAATTATCTTTCAGAAGAACCCCACACCATTTTAGAGAACCTTAATATGATTCGGCCTTGGCCCCACACGTAAACCACTTAAAACTGCATTATATTGACATTGAGTCTCTTCGTAACCCATTTCTGAATGACCTCTTGCGTGATCCAAGTAGATGTTACGCTTCTTCTGTGAAGATATTACTCTAAATACCAAAGGCCTTGACTCTGGGGTTAACGATGTCGTGAATAATATAATCACTGTACTGTACAACAAATGGTATTCTAGGGTATACGGTACGTTAGGGTTATAGAAATAGGTACTATTTTGAGGACCTAGTAATGTTTGCTTTGAAAATATGTGCTCCGGTAATTTGAAGGCTTAATGCGATTATAAAACACAGTAAATAGTCCACTCAATGAGTGCTCAAAAGGGGGGTTGTTTAGAAAAGTCAAAAACAGAAAGTTTGACTTCGGAACTTTGTGTGGACTAGTTAGGAAACAAAATCCCCAATCCTCTAGGTGAGACCTAGGAGTAGGGGCACAAAGAAGGACCCGTTTTCTAGTTTTTTGCTTACATGTCGTATACGATGCGTCATGGGAAATTTTGTTCCATCCACAATCCTTCGTTGACTGGACTAAAAATATCTTCCTATTTCTTATTTTGATTTGAATAATTTTAATACTTGAAACACGCTTACGGAGAATTCATACATAAATAAAAACTTGTATGTCATTGGCATCTACATGATCTGTCTACTAACAAATATCCCGTTATGCGTTAGTGCTTTTGGCGCTCACGGCTTGCTCCAGAGTCGAGGCCCAAACCATTGCTCAACAACGGATGCGATGCTAAAATACGCAGAAATAGTTGAACAAGCCAAATTGAATGTGATCCCACAATAAAACCTATTCAGTGATGTATCTCCTACGATCTGATAACCCGTTTAATTTCCTCATTACGTTACCTACCTACAGTTACGTTGCAAAAGTGTCTCGCAGAGTCTAGTCTCACGTGATTGGAAGCATTTACAATTGAAACAGCTTGTCCGTCAAGAAACAACTTGACTGTAAGGTACCTACCGTCAAGTGTAAATGCTTCAAGTTTTTTTCCAAGTGTAATGAATGATTGCTCTCTCTACGATGTCCTCCCTCCTGAAATCCCTCGTCCTGTTTCATTCAAAATAATATTAATCCCTAACCTTTCCCCCCCCCCCCCATATAAATTATATAGGTACCTACTCTGTAAATTAGTAAAAAACAATAGGTAGCATTAAGTTGTAAATAATATTATGTTGTTTGTATTTGTTTAATATATATTTCGCTTATAGTTTGTGATTTATGCTTCATGTGTTGCATTGTCCTCTTGTTTACTGTGTTGTCCTTTGTTTTGATAGATCATTTTGATGAAAAAAAACTCAAAATTCTGCGTTGGAACCATAGACATAGAATTTTTCACTACGCTGTTGGAACCGATCATATTATTTTTGAAGTTTATGACACTCCTTACTGATACTGGCAGAGTCATAGTGAAAAGCAAGCGGCTCCATTAAGAAAGAAGTTGAAGTTGAAGTAATGAATGATGATGATGTCCTCTTAGCCGATTTTCGGGGCGGTCTTACTGATCGTACCGGGTTGGGCAGTGATTGAGTTAAACAAGTACCAGTTTGGAAACACTGCTTTCTACATAACTGTGTGTACGTTGGCGGGGTCCCACGCGATGTCATCTCGACCCATTGTGGCCGGGGTGTGATGTGGAGCAAAACGATTGGTCAAACACTCAGACATACAGGTTAATTGGATGCGTAGCATCTGTAATCAGCATGTTACACTGACCTTTATTTTTGGCAAACACTAATTAAATGGTAACCATACCTAAGGTTCCTACGTCGTCGTTTAGAAAAACGATTCAAAAGATTTCAACGCGCATTTGTTCTTTTGAAACTTTGAGGCTAATGCCACAGTACGAAGATCTTCGCTTATTGCTAAGAAGAGCCAAGCGACTCAATTCCCCATTCCACGCATGGTCAACAATAAAAAAAACTAGTAGAAAATTTATTAATTTCTCAGTGATTTACAATTAATATATTCTAGAGGTTTTTTTCTGAAACTGATGGTCTTCACAATTAAAGTAAAACATCTTTAAGCCGCCCCTGTTATAATAACCTTAATTTTAGAAATAATTAATTGGTTAAAAAAAAACATTTTAATAAAAGATTCCATGCAAAAGATTTCAACGCGCTCTTGTCCTTTTTTTATTTCGTCAATTTATCAACACTGAAAACTACAAGTAAAGAATATAAACAAATTAGACTTTTATTTACAATTAACAGTTGAGCTGATTGCAGACAGTTACAAACAATGTAGTGGTAGCTCAACTGATCCAACTGATAGTCTTTTTATTGGACTTATGGAAGAGCAATTTTTATGGGGCCCCATTGCTAAACCTCCGCTATCTGTCTGTCTGTCCGTTAAATCTTTAACGATGGCACGGACGGAATATTTAAGTCCAATTTCACCATTACAACTGAACGCCCATTGTAAGATATACACAATTTAGCTCTTTAAACGAGTTCAGCGCATTTTACCGCCATAAGGATGATCCGTTTCAAGCCCTAAATCGAGTTAAAGAGCTGTCATTATGACATACAATGGATACCTATTACGATTAAGCTGAAATTAGTTTTGTTGATCTTAGTTTTGGAAGCAAACCGATTATTAGACTTTAATATGCAAGTCCGACTCGAACTTGGTCGGTAATTTCTGTCTGAGTAAGAATCGGTTTACTTAGATAATTGCACCCAAGAATAACAATCGCACTTGGTAACATTAAACTAACATTTAACTTTTCTGGTTTAAGTGTTACTTAAGTAGTTTTTGGTTTAGTTAATAAGAACTGTTGCCCAAAACAAAATAAATAAATAAAGATTTATCTTTGCCAAAACTGGTGAACCGATGGAAATAATTTTTTGCTTTGAAGAACTTGAAATTCTGAAATAACAATCCAATGACTGAAGCCTATTCAAATATGTGGATCGTGCATTTTGACTGTGACGGCTGAATTAATACGTAAAGTTATGATTTGAATACTCCAACCTCTGACTCTATGGTCTACCGAAGGACATATTAAATTGCCTACGAAACGAGAGATTGTACACGCAAACGGTATTTAACATGACAACTGATGGCCCCTGTTTCGACACCATAGGCTTAGGCCTACAGTAGTTTAGTAGTTCCTGATAGCAGGAGTATCATTGAATATCTTCTGATGATTTTTGGACGTCGAGATAGTCGCGGAAAATTCGCTAATTTCCTTGCCTTACTCTTGTGTGGTTTTGTGTCCTTTCTATTCTAAGAAAGGATTTAATATAAACTTATACGTTTATGTTAATTATTATCAATGGTCGCACTTTGATAAGCAAATTGTGCCAAAAAATCCTAACGAAAAGAAATCCCATGCTTGGAGTCGAGACAAAGATATTACACATTTATGCATATAATACATTTATAATTACTAAATACAATGAATACTAAATACATAATACATTTATAATAAGTAATCCTTTCTTCAATTAATTTTTCAATGAAGAAAGGATCTCAAATCAACAAGTAGGTAGTTCAAATTGTGTTTGAACAAAAAAAAAACAACGTATATAGTTTTGGCGTCAAGAAGTAATAATACATCCATCCAAAATTGTATTACATTAGTGTCTTATAGGGAGTTTGTCTACTCTTATCATCTTCGACTTGAACCTCGTGACGCCAACAGAAGTTGTAAGTTAAACGATAGTTTCTGTTTGTCTGTCTGTCTGTGGCATCGAAGCTTGCAAACCGATATCTCTGTCATCACCAACATCCATTATAAGTACTTTTACAATGGAGGTCAGTGCTTGCCATATACCTATTTAGTTCTAATGTTTTTTCTTTCAATATTTCCAAAAAGTTTTTATTGTACACCTCATTACCTCGGTTCTATAGCCGACTGTACTTACGATCTGTGCAATAAACCATTAGACCAGTATTCAGATGATTAGGTTCAGTTTATTGCCAGTTTTTATGAGCAAGTGCATGTTCAAAATGCAGATTCACAAGCCATTAGTGCAATGTTTTTAATAGGTACCCTAACAGACGAGAATTGTGATACAGGTTAAAGCCCATACACAAGCCGTTTACCTATTTGATTTGGTAACGTTCAATTACGAACATTAACAGTCATTTTGCAAAGCAATAGACGTTTTGGGAAGCAGAAGATCAGGGAGACCCAAAGCACGATGGTCCGATATCATAAGAACTGTAGCTGGCCGACAGTGGAGCCGGGAAACCAGAGATATAAGAAAATGGAGAATATTATATATCCGTTACTGGAGTAATAGATGGTGGCAATGATGACAGTGGTTTTTAGGGTTCCGTACCTCAAAAGAAAAAAAGGAACCCTTATAGGATCACTTTGGTGTCCGTCTGTCAACCCTCTTTTCTCAGAAACGCGTAAAGGTATCAATTTGAAATTCACATCATATACTCAGGTTCGTAACCTCTTAGAGCCTCGATATAAATCAAACTTCTAAGTCAACGCAATCAAAAGTTAAAGCCGTTAATAATAGCCGTAATTTGATTCTCACTATGGACCAAAAACCTACTCATAGGGTAAACCTTTAGGTTCTCAGTTCTTGTCAAAGACAGAAGTTATACCTACGATTTCTTAAATAGCTCTAATCACATAACCGCACTGCGCCGCGGTATTGCACAGGGCTATTATTCAGATGATGGTCCGTATCCCTTTAAGTGTTCCCTGCGATGTTTCAAAAGACTAGTTAGGAGAATCACTGAGATTAATTATACAGATGGCATAGACTCTGAGAGATCCATAAAATAGCTCCATGGGTATGTAATTGGGGGTCCTAGAACAATAATTTTTCATCGTATTTCGAGAGCCAAAATATTAAATTCTATTTTAATAAATGTAGAAAAAATTCAGAGGAACCAATTCCTGACTAATGCAGAAATTAGAAGTTTCCAAGTGTTATGTTAAAATAATGTTTGGTTTTTTATGGTTTTATGAAGAACATACTTGATTTTTATTATAATTTCTGTGAAATTAATAAATCCCAAAAATTACCCAGAGTACTATAATAAATAAAAACCTTAGAATATAATTTCTGTGTTTAAATTTGTATACTCTTAGTTCGAGTGTCGAACCAAGTGAAATTCAATGATCCTCGTGGTTCGCGAATCGAAACAAGTGGAACAATTAAATTCTGATACTGCGACATGTAAAAACAAACAAAGCAAGAAATCAAAATTCCTCAGCGTTCAACATATCGGACAACGTTGTCGAACCACGCGGCCGCGAAGGGGACTTTTATAGGTAGGATGTTTTACCACTCCTGTTCACAGTCAGGTTCAACATAGCAAAAGATAAACGGTGTGAAATGTTGCGTACAATAATAAAGGGATACCAAGACTGAAATTAAATAACTAGCACCTGCAAACACAGGCCCACGCGTATTGCGTTATATATGGTAAACAACTACTGGTCAAAATCAGAGTTTCATGAGAGAGGTAGAACAAAAACTGTATAAAAATTAGAAAACCCTCGATGACTTCATTTCTACAAGGTCTATCAACATTTCTATCTATCAATTCTATAAACTTTTCCGTGCAAACAGAACCGCTCGCACTCTATTTCTATCATTCTAGAGTTTTTTCCATCTAAGGATTCTACATGACAATTCTGCGACTGTACAATTGCAATTTCAAATCGATTGGTTAGCAAATTTCAGTCTATGCATGCATACCTCCGTCAAACTTTTGTATCAACACTCTTTTTGCGGGTTAGGGTACAACTCATCCGCGGATGAATTGTCCTCTTCACTTTTTGGTATGGGTACAACTCATCCGAATCAAAATTATCTTGGCTTTTGCATTGGGGGTTCAAAATGTCCATGCTTTATCTTCGTATATGGTATTAGGTACTTAGATACAGAAACATTTTCTTTTAAATCGGGAAGTGTTCCATTTCAGAACCACAAGCTCACTTCTCACCGTGTCGCCTGCACATCGTGGTTAGCAGTCACGATTCCGAAATAGAACAATGAAACAAGGAAACTTCCCTCCTAACGAAAACTCTGCTCTACTTTCACGGGACTTTAGCCTTTAAAAACAGTTGCGTAGAGGCGACTGTTGTGCGTCGTGATTGTGTCGTTTGTGACATTGTTTCTTTAATTGGGTGATGAAGAAAGAAAGATGTGTTTAAGTGGGAATGTTTTGAAAGAGCATTTAAACTTGTGACTGTTCGTCACCTTTATATTAATTTGATTCTATTTTGAATAGTCGCGTTCCTCCTCAGCATACATAAGTCCAATAGGACATATAGAAATAGGCTTCAACATTGATCCTCAGGCCACGACATGCCCGCCCGCGCGTCTTGCGTCTGCGTCCGCGGCGAGAACAAATCAAAGAAGTTGTTTGAGTGTGTCCATGAGTCGCCGCGGTGCGACTTGCGGAAAAGTGACATAACGACCCCAGTCGCAAGACGCACCGCAAGACGCATCGCCCGATGTCGTTGCCTAGGCCTAACAGGAGGGTTACCTATCTGTGAACGTCAGTGTAAATTTTTTTTATAAATAAACTACTTTCAGTTCGTCGCTTCGCAATCGTTTTTTGGAATAAAAAATCCATATCCATTCATACTAATATTATAAGTTTTAAAGTAACTCTGTCTGTATGTCTGTTACCTTTTTACGCCTAAACGACTAAACGGATCCTAATGAAATTTGGCAGGGAGGTAAAAAATATCCAGGGGACCGTCATAGGCTACTTGAAAATTTATTATAATAACATTCCAAATAAAATAATTAAATTAAAACTAGTATTTAAATTGAAACAATTGAGCTAAATGCAGACTGTTACAAACAATCTACAAGTAGTTCAACTGATCCATATCAATACCAGTCGGAAGCGTGCCCAAGACGCTAGCTGCATGGCCCCGCTGTATAGCAATGCTGATGCGCTGCGCCAGATACTCACCAGCTCTCGGGTCACGCGTCGCTTTGACCAGACGCTTATATAATTTTTTGAAAACCCCACATTCCAATAACAGATCCATAAGTGTGCAAAACTTCAGCCCGATCCATTCAGTAGTTATGGCGTTTGTCTTCGGATAAAACATCTTCAGAGCGGCAAAAATTTTCCCTTTTCTAAGTACAATACATATTAGAAGGATACTTGCTTCAAAGTCAGAAATTCATTCAGTTTATCTCGTTTTTCTGACCACTGCGAATTTAAACTACTCTGGACTCTCCCATCCATACCTTACAAGAGGATGACTAAGTTACTCTCCATCCTTTTTAACTAACTCTATGCCAAAATCAAGTCAAGTCACTGAGTCGATTGATTGCTTTGTTAGGGCGTGAAGGAAGGACAAACAAACCCACTTTCGCATTTATAATATTAGTTATATCCAGTGAGATGGACCGAGAAGCGCTCGTTTTTCGCCAATGTTTTTTTGTAGTGCCTCTCAGAATTATCTCGATAAGTTCCGAGGATGCGCACCGGACACTATTGTGTGTCCGCTTGGAAAATTCGAATTTGAGAATGAAAAAATACATGTTACATTAAGTAAACTTGTAAGTGTTGTATTTGGTATATCACACTTACAAGTTTACTTAATGTAACGTATTTGAAAAATGAAAAATACATGTTACATTAAGTAAACTTGTAAGTGTTGTATTTGGTATATAACACTTACCAGTTTACTTAATGTAACGTATTTTTTCATTTACAAATCAAAGATAAAACATGCGGATTTCATTTTTAAAAGTTATTCCATCAAAATGTTTTCCATAGCGGATTATATCCAATACAAACAAACTTCCTTCACAAACTATTAGTACAAGTAGAACTTACTTAGTTAATGATCGGTGTACCTGCCTGCTTCGTTCCAGCAATTTAATATACAAGCTTATCTTGCATCATTATGTTCATTTGTTAACAGGTTATGTCGAAATAAGTAAAATAATAAGTCAGGACTCATCAGTTCGTGTGTTTTGATTGTTTTAACATAATTGGTTATTTAA
Organism: Eupithecia exiguata; assembly: GCA_947086465.1. Lineage (NCBI taxonomy): Eukaryota > Metazoa > Arthropoda > Insecta > Lepidoptera > Geometridae > Eupithecia > Eupithecia exiguata. Next base: position 7,930,742 of record OX352246.1, read on the forward strand.
ATTACTTTAAATTGGTCACGATAAGAACCAAAGAATCTTTAAAAGGCCTATTAGAAAATAGTTTACTATAATTGTATGCCAGTTGATAAGTTGATAAGTAAGACAGAGGTCATCAACATAACAACATCATGAATAAATAATTATTTTTAATGCAGTGGTGTATTTAAATATTCTTATTAATAGATATCTAGCTTTTGCCCGCGGCTTCGGACTTGCTTTTCCGGGATCAAAATTACTTTCCTTTCATGGGATTCAAAACCTCCTTGCCAAAATACATTAATATCCGATCAGCCGTTTAGTCGTAAAAAGGCAAGTAACAGACGGACAGAGGTAGAGTTACATATCGAGCTTCTTCTTCCAAAGGTCTAGAACTCGACCTGTGCAAAGTTTCAACCCGATCTATTCAGTAGTTTTGGCGTAAAGAGGTAACAAACATCCAAACATCAAAACAACCAAACTTTTGCATTTATAACATTAGTGTCAAGTGTCATGTGATATTCGAATGGATGTAGGGATTAAAATGGATGGAAAAGCACAATCTAAAGTTTGAAATGCATAATTACAGTAAAATTAGTCAGAAATCAGAAGGTATTCTGTCATTTTGTCTATTGATGCGCATACGCACCCTGTAAGGTCGAATACGTGCGCCGAGGCGTGTTGAAACCGACAGCTCTTCCGTGTCATTAACGGCGGCGGGTCAATGAATTGGACTTTTTGTATGTAGAATCAGCTACAACATTTTCTATACCTATTTCTATAAAATCAATTCGTGTTTAGCAATCATCTTGTCCCAAATAATAATGGTAATTTATAGTCAGGAAGTACCTACAGTTCTTGCACTATTAACATTTTAAATCAATTCATGTTCTGTAACTTAAATAAAAGTCATTGAAAAAAAATTATTGACCTTAAATTATTTATTTTATTATAATTTTACTATAAGGATCTCACTACAGACAGGGCCCCTTTTCTTCCATCCTCATTCTCATTCCAGATAAGTGCAATCAATACTCACTGCAAAACGTTGACAAACGCAGCATGTTGTTGGTGCTGCTGAAGTCCTAACTGATCTGAAACAAACAAAAAAACGATTAATAATACCTGTACTTTACACAACATTAAAGATACAGATACAGATACCGTGAGAGTTGCATGACATGTCCTAAAACCAATGAAGTAATTATTTTAGTTACCTACATAAAACTCTCGCCTAAAACTTTCCTCCAAATTGATATCTAGGTACTCAAACCCGTTTTTTGACTATGCAACAAGAACTTTATAAGATCTACTCAAATCTAATTTGCGTTTTTTTGGAGAATTCGGAGGTATAACTTAGTGGGCAACCCCTAAACGAATATAATTATTCTATTCCACAGACATAAAACAAAGTTCTATTCACATTTTCTGACAGCTTTCAGGGGTTTTAAACTTTATTACCGACGAAGGTACATAAAGAATATAATAATTTAGAAACAACAGAGCAATTTGTTATGGCTAAATTGATATCCTATGCCGTACCTAATTTGCGATGTTTTTGCAGATGCGTGGATGCTACTGACGCTGAAATGCCTGACATTTTGCGAATGGGTACTAAATAGACATGCTAAATTTGATCTCCATTTTATTCAATTACTAGCAGCGCCTCGCGGTTTCACCCGCGTAGTTCCCGTTCCCGTGGGAATTCCGGGATAAAAAGTAGCCTATGTCCTATTCCAGACTATAATCTATCTCTGTGCCAAATTTCATTCAGATCCGTTCAGCCGTTCTGGCGTGATAAAGGAACAAACATCCATCCATCTATCTATCCATCCATCCATCCATCCATCTAAACTTTCACGTTTATAATATTAGTGAGATTATTATAATTACGTAATTGATTATTTAGTATTTTAATTATTGACTAAGTAGTATAATTATTGATTATTTTGACATGAAATCTTAGTTATTTTAGGTATTAAATACAGTACCAATTTATCTGTAATTCTTGTTCCTATAACTAGTGTAATGGAAATATATTTCTGTACTAGCTCAATAAACGAATTAATTTAAAAAAATACCATGCGTGTAGCTTATTTACCTGATTGATACTGACCTAACCTACTGTGCTGGCTGTAGAATTGAGCAAGTCACCTGCGGACATGTTTGAAGAGCTAGGAAGCATCCTAGCTCGCGTGACCACAGCTTGCTGCGGGCGTTTACAACAGGCGTCCCATTAGCCCTGAAAAGGGCACCTGGTTCTCACCATGGGATGAAACTTTAACTGTTACGTAAGGTTTGATTGAAGTTTTTCTAAAAATTCTTGGGGATAAGGATGATTTCAAGATCTTTTGAACTCGAAGAAGTCGACCAATCTCAATCAGGTCTTAAAATCTATAAACTATATTTTTCATTATATATAAGTAGGTTCTTGAAAAATGTACTTTGTTAAATGAATCCGTCTAAAATAGTCATCTGAACTCAGTTACCCAAAAATTCCGATTTGAATCTTGATTCTTGATTTTGTAATCGTAACATTATTTCGTGTGTAACACACGAAATAGTGTTACGTAGCGAGTGCAGAGCGCGATATTAAAATAACGCGAATATTAAAAAAGTGTCCTGAAACAGTTTTGAAAACGAAGCGATGATAGACAAAGCAAAACTCAGCTTTGTATTTGAGGGCTTTTTGATTTGTTGTTTTAGTATTAAGTAGGTACCTACCTACTTACGCACAAAGGTACGACGCGACGTGTGCATTACCAACGTACTTCTTAGAGATATTACGCACTGTGGACTGGTCACCGGCGACTCAGTCCCTCACGACCAAAATATAGGCCGAGTTGCCTGGGCGACCGACGACCAAGTGCGTAAACACCTATTAAAACTAATAGTAGGTAAGTCACAGATGCCGTCGACCGATTTGCCGGCGACCAGTCGACAGTGCTCTTAATATCAGTGGGAATTTTTTACAAACTTTTATTAACTTGCTCTGTTAATTTAATATGGTGGAACAAATTATGCATCTTAATTTTAGACAGGTTAACCGACTGAGCTGAAATTTGGCATATTTAAGTTCGGTGACAATGGAATGTTATAGTACCGTCGAGCGGTGTGATGAGAGTCAGAATTTGGTCATAGGAACTACTAAACGAAACGACGAAACCCCGTCGAGTTTGGATTCGTTGGATTTGTCTTCCCCAGCACTTTGGTCCGAGATGATATACAAAAGCATGTTTTTATAAGTTGTTTTCCTTTTGAAAATTTAATTTACCTACTTCGGTCTAAGATATACTACCATCCAGCTTGTTCGAACAGCGAACTTTAAGCTACGGACCCTTTATTTCAATCTCTAGCAAGATCATTAAACCTAGGTGTGGAAAGAACGCATTACTTTGTGAGCAAGCAGTAGTTCCGATAAAATCTCCATTGTTCTACCTGACCGGCTAAAAAACTGTTATTTTGGACTAAACGTTTAGTTATCTCATGATTTATCGGTTGATTCTAGTTTTTGGTGTGAAAACACTCTGAAACTATATTTTTAAATCAAGATTGTGGTAAAAAATTTAGTGTGGGATTGTTGCTTAATTTTTTGCTCTTGTTCCGTATCTGACGAAATTTTACAAGGTTAAAAGGACCGGAGAAATACATTTTGGTTTATTTTACAAATTTAATTATTCACCTTGGAAATAATGTTGCGCATTATTTCTCAGGGGAGAAAAATTGTAATTAAATTACATTCACCAACTTCACCTGCTCAGCTAGTAGTACCTACCTAACGGTCTTCTTTCAGTTAGGTTTTTGACCATTGTCAAGTTTTCTATCATAAAACATCATAAGCTTTAAAGAAGTTTATTTCGATTTAGAAAAAAAAATTACCACGCACGGAGTTTAATTTTTTTTTCTACGAGGAATTTAACTGACTGAAAAGTATTTTTCCGCAAATTGTATCTGGTCATGAAAAATCTAACTTAGATTCACTGGTATTCTTGAAGCTTTATGGAATTTAAGAGATTTTGGCCAAAATATCACTATATTCCCAAATGCACCCAAAATACAATTGAACTTGGTCTTATTCTGAATACATAAAAAATGGTTACTTTAACTTGAGTTTTTTTATTCTTTGTGAAACGCAGAAAAAAAAATCACAAAATACTTTTGAATCTCGCGCCGACACCAAACGAACAACCTTAAACAGTTTTTGTAAAGGCGATAATAGAACAATATAAAAAAATTCACTGCTCAACGAACAAACAGCAGGCTACTGATATACACGATTGTTCATAGATAAGTAGGTACTTCAAAAAAGTACGCATTGTCAAGAGACTTGCGGAAAAACTCTCGTCTTAAAGAATGAGGAAAAATCGTAGCTCATATCAATACAATAATCATATCGTAAGCAGGCATGAGTGGTAGGTATGAACTTGGGGGATAACCTGACTAGGTACGTACTTAGAATTACCTACGACAGTTATGAGCTTTTAGTAGCCTAGAAATCTGTTACCATTATTTTACCTTTATAAGAATAGTGTATTGTTTGTTTCCTTTAATTAAGACATAAAAAATGTACTCACAGAAGTTGAAAAATATAAAATTCCGAATTTAAATCCCTGTCACAAAATAATAACAATAACTCAGTTGAGCTACCTGTAAATGGTTTACAACAGTCTGCAAGTAGCTCACTTGTTTCAATTCTAAATAATTTCTAATTTGTTTCTATTATTTGATCGTAATTTTTTTTGTTATTACTAATAATTAAATTAAAAAAACAATAACTAAAACATTAAAATGGTAACATTAAAAAGGTAACAGATGACAGAGTTAGAGCATTTTCAGTACAGAAATGAAACAATTTTCCGAAAGAATTTTTGTTTCGTCAATTTGTGACCTTGGCTTTCATAATCTTCATATTTTTACATTAAATGTTTTTTGCTTAGTTTAAAACATTGTATTCGTACCAGCTTAACGTTTGCGAGAAACTGAGGCGCTATAGCTAAGTGATTAATTACTCTAGACAAATTATTTAACAGTCGACATTGTCTCTTGGAGCTTGAAAAGAGTTTTTAGTTGTTCGGTAATTATTACAGTATGAGTAACCCTTGGTTACCACGGTCAAATAATAGCTAGTAAGGTATTGTGGTCTAGGTATGTGAAATTAGAATTGAGAGGTTTTTTGCAATAAAAACTGATACCTAAGTCGTAAGTACTTCCTACAGCTCGTTGCTGAAGAAATATTATGATCTATCCGCGTGTTGGCCAAATCGTAAGCGCCGTTTTTTTTTAAATTTAAAATAAATTAATAAACAATGGTGGACACAGCATCATCTAGCCCTAAGTATCTAGCCTTTAATGAAATTTTATAATTATGAATAGAAAATACACAGAACACCCGGAACAAATATTTGCAGTTCGTACATTTGTCCCAAGGCGGGGATCGAACTCGTAACCTCCTGCGTTGCAGGCGGACCTTCACCCACCGCTCCACATCAGTCGTAATTTTTTTTGACAGTCAGTTTTGTGCCTTCTTTTCCTTGTTTTCTTTGAGACACACTAGTTACACACATTCTCGCCATGACTCGGCCAGTTGTGATAAAACATTGTGTTGTGATAATCCAGCCACGTTGTGATAAAATTGTCAAAAGGGGTTTGAAGATTTGCCCTGAAATCAGCTACCAGTTTGTTTTTACTAAATTGCCGCTCGTGATAAAAGTTTTAATTTTTTTTTTTTTAATTTGGATAGAAGACACTTATACAGATAAAAAATATCCCTAAACATACTATACTAAAGCGTCAGGATTCTGTGATATTCAAAAATGAAAAAAAAATTGAGCTTTTAGTTGTTTTCATCTGTGATCTCACTTTAGAACATTAAGTTACAGGATATTTTTTTAATGAATATATTATTAATAATTATAATTAATTTTTTATTTGTGAAGAGAAAAAAAACAGTGTGGTAGCCGGTGTTAGGGCCACCCTCCATACAAATATCTTTAAACTTTTCAAAAGTTCAGATAATAAAATAATTTCTCTCAAATCATGGAGCAAAAACATAAAGCTAGATGCACAATATTGCAATTTTCTCGTGGTTTAGGTAAGTTGTAGTTCTTAGGTACATAGATTTTTATTGAGGGCAGAACGAAACAAGATTTTTGAGTTGCAGAGGGCGGGCGGAGAGCATGAGGGCGGAAAAATTAGGCGGGCTCGGACTAAGTATATTAATTATTATAATACATACATGAATTTTATTTTGACATTCTAATAAAATTTAAATTAATACCGTTTTTGATTCCATTTTTACAGCTGTTGATAAGGATCTGAAAATGTACTAAATAGTACTTTCTTGCAAAAAATTCAACTTTATCTTGCTCAAACGTAAATTCTTTATTTTCGATCATATATTTTGTAATTTGAATTGCTGTTAAAAGTTGATCATTTAATGCAAGAAAGTACTATTCATATAAAAAACCCCCTTTTACACAAAAACAATAAATAAAATGGTTTCCGTTCCGCTCGAAAATTCTCAACTCGAAAACTACGAGACATCGGGGAACATAATATATGGGGTATTTTCAGGTACCCCCCCGGGGAGGAGGCATTCAAGTTATTTTTATGACGTCACTGTTTGGTCCACCCTGTATATTGTTATAATTCTATATAAAAACTGACTAAAGCACACAAGTACTACTTTTTTCTTCAGGCCTTTTTCACCATCACCACCACTGTTATCACCTAAAAACAACCTAATTTAAACCCAGTTTAATTCTCAAGAAACTAAAGTAAACTGAAGAATTCCTGGTTATAAGCGATGGTGAAATCGGCACTAAGTTTTTCTCACTAGTTGTCAGCTCCAAACTTCACTCGCAATTAACTGTAGTTTAACTTTAAACTCACCGGTACGTTCGCTGCGCTTGCTTTGATTCGCGGACTGTGGCCTGGTATGCGCACGCGTCGTTTTATGAACGTGTATCCACCACCAAGGGTGGGAATTGCAATTTGCAAATTTAGCGAAAGGATTAGATATATTTTGATGAAGATCTAGGGTTGTAGAAAAGTAAGTAGTTAATAAGTAGTTTGTACATACTAAATCCAATTTTATCTATTAATTCTTTCAAATTTTCTTTTTTATGAAATAAATGTTGCCCACATTAAAGTAAGATAAAAAGTATAAAAATGAAATAATAAAGACTAACTTTGTAAACGAAGATCATGAAAACGGAAACTTGATACCTTTTTTTCCTGTAAAACATTTGTTTTTGAACTGAATAGTTTTTTAACCGACTTCGAGGCAAATGATGCTATGATCGGCTTCTTTCCTTTTATGTATACATATGTTCGTCGATTTCTTCGAAAATTATGACTTCTTTATAGACTTTTGTCTGATAAAGAATCATACAAATCAGATCAAATCAATACAGGTTTTCCTCAATATCAATGTTAAACGTGGTCTGTTTTTAGTTAATACAAAACAATCAAACTTTACCCACTACAGTCTATTTTCAATTTCACCGCAGAATACTAAAGCGAGATTGTTTTTATGACCAAAAGACCTTCAGTGTAGCGGTCAGCTTGCCCGACGAACAGGAGCTTTTTGGTTTTGCCTCTTATTGACGCCTTTGTACATACATATCTACGGTGTAACCGCAGAGCTTTTTGTCCTTAGAGCTTTGTAACTCTAGCTAATAAGTGGTTACCTAATTCAACGACTGAATGAGTAGGTACATGTTTGATGTAAATTTCTGAAGATGGGAAATTATTATCATTGTTTGCAGTAAAAACTCTGACCTTTAAAACAAAATATTATAGCGGGTCGTTCTAATGAACGCACCCACGTTAAACAGTATTTTCTGCGCGCGGCTTCGCTTGCGTTGTTTAAGGTTTTCTATTCCATGGGAACTGATTTATGGGATAAAAACTAACTAAACTACCTGCCAAGTTTTAGCCTGATCCGTTTAGTAGTTTTGATGTGAAGAGGTAACGTCCAAACATCCAAACTTTCGCATTTATAACATTAGTGTGATTTCCGAGATCCATTATTTTAAATAGAACATAATTAATTAGCTTCAGCCTGCGGCTTCCCACGTATTTTTCCGTGATAAAGTTATTCCAGGTATAGACGGTGACGATAGATTAGAGAATCTATTGTCTATGCAAAATTTAGCCTGATCCGTTCACTAGTTTCGGTGTTGACTTACGACAAACAAGATGTTTTTGTCGTAAATCAAATTAAATCTTATGTATGACAAACACACGTCGTGTTTGATGTTTCGGTTACTAATAAATTGTGAAACAAAGTAATCCGAAGTAAAAGAACATGATTTATTTTATTTATTTATTTTTTAATTCACAAACTTTCGCCCTTGTAGCATGTTAGTACAGATTTATTTAAAAGGATGGACCTCTTCTGGACCTCTTCTCCGATTTAGTACCTGGTCCAAAACCAGTCAATAAAACATGAAAATAAAGCTGTAAATGTATGAATAGAATAGAATAGAATTATTTATTTTCCAATGTAAAGAGCTACAACAAAATTGTTCTTAAAACCTAGTGAGCGGCACAATACAATGGATTCGTCTCATAAGTACACAACTCTAAAAAATAAGGTATTATGTAGAAAAAAGTAATGCCTTTCTTGTTGTCTTTGTTGTTAAATGAAATGTTAGTTAAACACTATAGTTGCAACAGTTTCAAAAACTTTCTATACCTAAATGCGTGTAATGAGTCGGCGGTTTTGCCCTGTCATTCGACTCGTCCGGAAAGGAATCGATTCACAATCGGAATGTATTGATCATTTTGCAGATGCTCAGATGAATAGTAGATAATATAGTATAAGTCGCGCAGATAAGGATTGTGAATGTAAATGTTATGGTGTCCTGCTTAAATAATATTCGACAAATATTAAACAAAACGTCAAGTGTGAGTCAGGCTCGCGCAACGAGGGTCCCAAATATCATGATTCTAGGTCAACGGGAAGTAGGTATAGGTGGTCCATGGTGAGATACAAAATTTTCTTTTTTGTGATTAGACTAGAAATTTAAAGTGATTTTACCCTTTAGGTAACCTAGGTCAAAGAGAAGTAGTAGGTTTTGTGTGCATGTGATTCCGTTGGAAATTTCAAAAAAATTGGGCATAAACGGCTGTAACTTTTGATTGCGTGACTTAGAAGTTTGATTTATATCACGGCTCCAAGAGGTTACAGACTTGAGTATTTGATGTTAATTTCAACTCGATACGACAAACGGACAACAAAGTGATCCTGTAGGGATTCCTTTTTTCCTTTTGAGGTACGGAACCCTAAAAAACTATCCCGATTTATAAACCCGCTGGGAAATGACTTGTTTAGTAATAAAAATAGTCTAACTGTTTTTTTAAACGTAGGTTACAGATAATTATTATTGTGTTTCATTTAAAATTTTGCAATAGGTACAACACTATGAACTTATAGATCCATATATCATATATCTATATAATATATCTATATATAACTTATATCTAATAAGTAAGACCTTAATAGTATGCACTGCACATATGTTTCTTGCACAGAATATGACTATGACTATCCAGCATGACATTTACAATCCCTTTCTTTGTCTACGTGACTTATACCTACAGCGCTAGAATAATCTATTCTCTTGGTCTGATAATTTCGTCTTCGTAGAGCTTTTTAATTTTTACGGGATGTTAGATTATTTTGATAGTTATCTGAACAAGCGAGACATACTGGTCGTTGGAATTACTTTCAATTATAAAAGTATTGTCACACCAATAACAAAAAAAGTGTGTTCTCTTCTTCTCTTCTGATTCGTAGCGTTCTTGGCAGAACGGTCGTGGTCGTCATGACGAGTCTTGTTGTAGGGGCTGTGTCGCTTGCCTCACGATATATCACCTCTCCCTGTTGGTGGTCAGTCTGGAGCATTCATGCAGGCTACGTAACTCCTACGGCAGATTTTTTTTGGTCACCTCCTAGGCAAACACGACGACCGATGTGGCGCGATGGGCGAAGGTCTGCGCGATGCAGGAGGTTGCGGGTTCGATTCCCGCCTCGCGACAAATGTGTGTACGATCTGCAGACATTTGTTCAGGGTGTTCTGGTCGTTTTCTATGTATAATAAAAAAATATCTATCTATTTATTGTATTATATTATGTATATCAGTTATCTAGTACCTACCCATAACACAAGCTATTAATTAATTTATTTATTTTTCTAAAATTAGAATCTTGAGCGTTAGCGAGGTTGAATTTAGAACATCGTGTGCACGATTTACTTTATCCTCTGCGGATAAAAATGGCTTTTGCACTCAGATATCGAAGAGCAAAAATGCTCTTTCCGGGATAGGGGTATGTTTTTTTTTTGTTTCAAGTACCACTAGTACGCTTGTCGCATTTGTACCTATATGACCTACCGTCAAGATCATGTTAAGGGCAATCGATTTACTTTGCACGGTGTATAATTTTTTTTTAAGTTTATAATTTTTCTGCGTTATGCAAGGAATTTAAATAGCGGAAGAGTAATATGTCGCAATTCGTAAACCTCTTTCTATGAATCCAAGTTGTTACAAACTTTGATTCAATGATCCCAAGTTAGTTTTATCATGGGTTCATAAATGATGGTTCATGATTTGCGGCAGATTATATTTCCGCTAGTTTATAAACACTGGAATCTTTCGCGCAAAGTAAATCGATCCACCTTAAGATTCGACATCCTTAGGTACGAGCCCATGCATACCAGATAGGTAAACCATTATTTTTAAGACAAAATTGTAAAGAACACCGGTACAGCTGCGGTCGTTAAAATTAACTTCTAACCTGACCTCTTCTATTCAAAACCTTGAAATAAACTTAGTTTAACTAAAACCTGATTGTAAATTCTGAACCATGATTAAGTATATTCTTTGAAAATATTTTTTTTGAAAATGAAATGAAAATATTTTTATTGTTAAAACTATTACAATCATTGATCCCCAAACTAGGATAAACCTGTATCTTGGGGATCTCCTTCCATGGGCTCTTTACGTAAAACTTATATCAAGCTAACGTTTAAATATAATTATATTAGTTTAAACATAGTGTAAAAAATAATATAATTTAAGTATGTGTTGGGTCTCCTGAGGACACCGGTCTCTTAAGAGTCTGGGCAACAGGAGACACCATGAGTGTGTGTACTGTACTGTGTGTGTGTTCGTGACAAGTGCTCCTGAGGACACCGGTCTCTTGAGAGTCCGGGCAACAGGAGACAACATGTGTGAGTGTGTGAATCTTTACGGCTAAGGCTTTTATGAACCACTCGAAGAATGAGTAGATTGTCACAGGAATTTTGAGTATTGAAACGTTTATTTTAAAAGTTTACTATGTAAGTATTTAGGTACCTACAAGTAAAATAAGTCAGTTTAGTACGTAAGTTTTTTTAATCTAGAATTCTGCAGCCGAACCAGGCGGTACAAAATAAAACTTGAGTAGGTTTTAACAATATTAAAAAAAAACAATATATAAAGGTACAACCGAGTGGCAGATAGATCGACGACCTCTGTGGCGCGGTGTACGAAGGCCCGCCTGCGACGTAGGAGGTTGCGGGTTCGTTTCCCGCCTTGGGACAAATGTATGTACGATCTGCAGGCATTTGTTCCTGGTGTTCTGGTCGTTTTCTATATGTATATAGTAAAAAATATCTATCTATGTAATGTATTATGTATATCAGTTATCTAGTACCCATAACACAAGCTCTGCTTAGTTTGGGGCTAGATAATGCTGTGTGAGTTGTCCAGCATTATTATTATTATTATAGACCTTTGAAACGTCGCTTCACGTGGAAATTCAGTTGATGAAAAAGGTGAACCTATCACATTTTTATTCTAATTAAAATAGAAACCTGGTTTCTATTTTAATTTTTTTTGAATTAAAATAGAAACCTGGTTTCTATTTTAATTAGAATAAAAGTGTAATAGGTTCACCTTTTTCATCAACTGAATTTCCACGTGAAGCGACGTTTCAAAGGTTTCCTAAATTTAACCCAAAACTACCGTCGTCGTCGTTCGTTTATTTAACTCTGTCATAGAAAAAAGATCCCGCATTGCAGTCGACTGGACTCTATAACTCCATCACGGAGGTCGTCGTAAGAATGAAACATTTTCGTATCTCGGTCGGCGCGGGCGCATCCAGCTTCACCTAATGAGCAGTTAACTGGATCGGGGTCACTCATTGCAGCAACCTCGAGCTTCTGAAACAGGGCCTTTTGCAATCGGAACACATTCTTGTTATTTGTGTGTCATCATTGTTAGATGCTTGAATCGTATTAAAGTGAGCTTTTTGTTGAAAATCAAAAGATGCCAGAGACCAAAATCAAAATCAAAAATTCTTTATTTCCCTAAATACAATAAAATGTACACTTAGAAAAAGTCAAATTCTTAAAATAAAACACTGACACGGAAATAAAGTGGCACTTTTGATTTCTGTCGCGAGACTAAAGTAAAGAAGCGACTGAAAAACCTTTAGCCTGTTAGTTGTTATTTTTCGAGTTGGAGCAAAACCCATCCAAAGCTTTTTTATCTTCTAAATATTTTGATATTTTGTAGTAAGCCTTTTTGCACAGAAAGGTTTTGACAATTTGTTTGAATTTATTTATTAATAGATTTTGCAACTCACTAGGAGTTTTGTTGTAGAAGCATATACAATACATACAATACAATAACATACAAGCTTTATTTGGTGACAAAGAGTTTCAAACTAGAGCTGCAAATGTCTTCACATGAGTGGAAGCTCCAAGTTCCAAGGACTTGTTAGATTAGTGTCACATATCACGTTCAAAATCTGTTTAGAAAATTATTGCTTCGTGATCAAAATGGGCAAGTATTAACTTTTCACGTAGGTGGGCTAAAATCAAAGTCACCCACTTTGATTTTAGCCCACCTACTCAAAGTTAAGCCATATAAATTAAACATTTATTTTTTAATCCGGTGGTGTGTCTCACACGTACACAAAATTATAAACACGACATTGAGTTTGCAATGAAAATAACCGCTATTAGATCAAAGCAAGTGTTTATGGCACGATTTGACCATAATCACATGAATTACGAATTACCAGCACTTGCCTAATGATGGGCAGATCCGTCCTGAGGTCAAGTTCATATGCGTATTATGGTATTTTGTGGCAATTATGGTACTTTTGGTGCTCATTAGGGGAGGCCTATGTCCAGCTGTGGACTAATATAGGCTGATGATGATGATGTTACCTTTGGTTGTAGCCAGTGTCTCTTGCACTTTTTTTCGCTTCTTCCACTAGTGGACAAAAAATTGAAGCGAACAAAATCAATAACATTTTGTTTCTTGTTTGATAATTACTATTTATAAACTTGTTATTTATGTATAGAATCTGATTTGTCTAAGTGCTTTTTTGTAAGCCTAAAGAAATAAAGTTATTGACTTTTGACTTTTTGGTTACAAAAAAATATCTAGGAATTTAGAACTTATCTACTGTTTTACCACCAAGAATAAACGAGTTAAAGTCGAACTTTTACCCTCTAGGTAGGCAGTCATTGTACCTATGTGCTTAATTAATACATTGTTTACAGAGTTTTTATAAGATTTGCTTCGCTCAGGTTGAAACTAATATTTTGAGTGACAATATGATAAACTCACGCTTTTTGTCAGTGTTTGGTGTAAAGCAGTTTATTATTGAATACCTACATAATAGCCAATTAACGTCAAAGTGTTAAAATAAAACCCTTTGTTTATGGTTTTAACGAGATAGCTACCGAAAAACAGATAAATCTAAAAAATATGAATGATCTTTTTAATAATTAAATACAGGGTGTAACAAAAATGAAGGATCATACTTTTAGGGGGGGGGGGGGGTTTCACAGATTTAAAAAAATTTACCTACAGTCAGCTGTAGATAATTTTTTTAAATCTGTGAATGCAGTTCCGAATATCTTAAAAAGTTATGGAATGTTTTCCTGTAACTATAACGGTTAAGGTACCTGCGCTTACAAGCCCGTCTCAAAAATCCACCCGGTATAGTTAAAAATATGTTTCTTACTACGTTAAGTACACTACGTAGGGTAGGTACCAAAAGGTTTTGGCAGTTACTCTTGTGATTTTTTGTGACTTTACTCCCAAGACAGCTATGGATATGAACTAGATGACTAATCGTGGTACAATGATCTAGGTAGGTATAGTAGGAGGTACCTATAGGTGACTCATAATTAGTCAGTTTGTTCCTAATAGCTAAAGGGCACAACATAAATTACGCCTGTCTACGTCATTACGCCTCTAGCCATATGATTTAATTTTGACCTATGAGGTACAACGGAATATTAGTAAGAGAAAACCGTGACTCTTGAAGGAATGCTCTTGGAGGAACATGTCGCTGTTGAAATTATTTAACACTGTTACTGCCCGCGGCACTTTTCATCGCACTCACTTTTCAAGTAGCCTAGTCCGTCCCTGTGATATGGTTTACCTCCCTGCCAAATTTCATTTCGATCAGTTCAGCCGTTTAGTCGTGAAAACGTAACGGACAGACAGAGTTACTTTCGCTTTTTTAAATATACTAGCAGTGCCTCGTGGTTTCACCCGCGTAGTTCCCGTTCCCGTGGGAATTCCGGGGTAAAAAGCCTATATGCTATTCCAGACTGTAATCTATCTCTATTCCAGACTGTAATCTATCTCTGTGTCAAATTTCCTCCAGATCCGTTCAGCCGTTCTGGCGTGATTGAGTAACAAACATCCATCCATCCAAACTTTCACATTTATAATATTAGTGGAACTTAGGATTTGTACCCATTTTTGGTGTTTTCTCGCGTCTCTGGTAATTCAATAAATAACATTAATATAAATTCTATTGCTATATGCCAAATAGTACAAAAAGTAAAAAAAAGCACATTACATCTACTAAGTTAAGGCTGCTTAACGCTTTCACTGCCCAGTCTCCCAGCCGCTAAACGGAGCTCCGGATGAACGAGTGCGTCGAAGGACATGGAAGTGCCAAGTAACATTTTTGACTTATGGTACTTTACCATAAGTCAAAAATGTCACTCGCAGCGAAAGGGTGGGCGAGTCTACAGAAAGGGCGGCAGTTTCTCTTTTTCTGTATATTTTTATTTCCTCTAGCTGGAGCGATCACCAATCCGGCGGCTGATAATGGCAAATGCTCCTCTTTCTCCCGCAAGAGGAGCGTTTGCCAGGGCAGTATGTTTGCTGGTGAGGAAGGGCGGGCGCGTTTAAATCGTTTGTATAGAAAACGCGCGCACGCATACAACGCGCTTCTGAAACCATTTTTTTTGTGTCACGTATACACGTACATGTATAGTCTATTTTGTTACCTCATCATCATCATCATCATCAGCCTATATCAGTCCACTGCTGGACATAGGCCTCCCCTAATGAGCGCCATAGCGCCCTGTCTTCAGCTTGCCGCATCCAGCATCTGCCAGCAGTCTTTCGCAAATCGTCATCCCACCTGGTCGGAGGGCGTCCTACACTACGTTTGCCGAGTCGCGGTCTCCACTCAAGAACACGTTTACCCCAGCGGTTGTCGGTTCTTCTCGCGATATGGCCAGCCCACTGCCACTTCAGCTTGCTAATCCTGCATTTTGTTACCTATCTGTTTACATATTAAAATCTATAGGTTAAAAACTAGAATATCTGGCGTGTACTAATTCACTTTTCGTGCGTTGTCGGAATTTATGGCGTATAGTTATTTACCACACCACACGTGCGAAATGAGAATATGCTCCAAAAACTAGTGGCTTTTTAGTGATAATTAAGATCGACAACAAAAGTCAAGTGTTCTGTACCTAGTGTGTGTAGGTATTTTTACCCGACTACCGATAGGGGAGGGTTATGAGGTTTCCGACAAACCGTTTTCAAGCGTTTAAGGTTTTTTTATTATTGTATTTTATTGTTTTTATTTTATTATTGTTCAGCCATTTTGTTTGTGTTTAAGCTCACCTTTCTACCATTACTACCTTACCTACATGTTTTGAAAATATTTTTGTGTCAGTAAGATAATAGTTATTTGTTATACAAGAGTGCAAAGTTACTTTTTAACCGCATGCTTAATTTTGATGACCGAGCCAGCGAAGGATTCTAAAATTGAATCCTTTCGTTAGCGAGGGAATCAAAAGAGCACGAGGTAAAAAATCTTTGCACTCGAGTGCAACCCGTAAATTTTCATCCCACCTCAGCGAGGAAAGAGTATTTTTGCTCTTCGATATCTGAGTGCAAAAGCCGTTTTTATTCGCTAGAGGATAAAATAAATTGAATTTAGAACATCACGCACACGAGATTCTATGAATTTAGGACGACTTTTGCACTCAGATATCGAAGAGCAAAATACTCCTTCAGAGATGGGGGGATGAAAAAAATATTCTAGGTCTACCTCTAAGTAGATATTTTAATGGTAAAGGATGAAAACACCATCCAGCCTTCCAAAAGTCGAGCAACGTAAGCTATTCCGTGACATTGATAAATTTTATAATTTCCAAGAATTCGTTATAAAATCAACGTTTCGCCATAATAATTGAATCATAATCATTGATTGTCTGCGCATGCGCACAATGGACCGATATCAGCAGAATCTACTTTTTGCACGGCTTTACCTAATCCAAAGTATTCAATAGCCAATGCCGCGTGTGAGTTCATATTTATTATGTTGGAATTATCATACAACTAGCTCTTGACTGCGGTTTCGCACGTGTTTTTGTTTATAATACGTAGCTGTTGTTATTATAGGCCCAGAATGTCATGTGAAACCCTTAGTTACTACTAAACTTTAATTAAAGTGACTAATCCCCGAATATTCAAACGCAACTCAGATTTAAGTTCGTCTCAAGTCGCGATTATTTGACAGTTTTCAATGAAAAAATTCGTCATTTGAGATGTGCTTAAACTTGAGTAGATTGTACAAATGTGAACAAATTATAAATAAAGAGATTACATTGAATAAAAGTTATTATAGTCCTTTTGTATTATCAGATGTTCGTGCATCAGTGACGTCCTGGTGACATCACAGACGCCACTAGTATTCTAGCGTTTTAGAGCAAAATTGAAATTGCATTTTTATAAGTTTTTTCTTTTTTGTAATCCATTTTTTTGCAGAAATATGTTTTATTCTGTATTCAGTAGATGTCAAAAAACATCTCGGAGAGATTTCTCAAAAGCGGTCATCGTGCCTATTTTAGAATAGATAAGAATTTATTCGCCTTAGTAGGCCAATAAATTTCTATTTAGGATAGGTTTAGGTCCAGACCTGTGGACTGGTATAAGAAAGGGTTGTGTTGTGGTTGACAAGGTAGATACTGCTTTTGGCTGAATGTACCTACGTATACAACGGAACATAGGCTTTTTGCTTCAACTGTACTGACATAAACCAATCCCGTCGTTTTGCTACCAGGGCATTTTACTTTAACGACGACTTGAATACTAGGGCATTTCACGTTCTTGGCGTTTTGTCGATATCGTCTTTTTGCTACATGGGTATTCTGATAGGTACCCCAGATAAGTACAGTCAGCCGAAAGAAGTATCTACCAATTAATCAATTAATGTAGTATTATATTATCTGTGGTATTATATTATCTGTGTTACAGACCACAGATAATATAATGCTACATTAGTCTGTACCTGCTATTACGTATAGTTCGGTATTGAAGTTCAAACTCGGCACAGGAACTCTCACATTATACTTGCATCAGTCAACTTATGTAATTTATCAATTACCAACGTAGACATCTGCAAAAAGTTTTTCGGACCAGTAGGGTTGTGCTTTAAGCGAAACTTCAATCGAGAGATTTGTCGATTATCCCGTTCAGCTAGTCCATCTGACTGGACACCGAATAATTTTTTTTCTCCAGTTGTTCAGTTCACTGGAACACTTGATAGAACAAGCAGAAAAGTTACATTACCTTTTACGGCTAGTAGGAATATGGGGACACCTTTTTTTAGGGTTCCGTACCCAAAGGGTAAAAATTATTACTATAAGACTTCGCTGTCCGTCTGTCACCAGGCTGTATCTCAGGAACCGTGATAGTTAGACAGTTGAAATTTTCACAGATGATGTACAGTACCCGGCGATAAATAATGCACATCGACCTTTGGAAAGAGACAATCGGCTAATTTCGGCTTCATAGAGCGTTATCTCTGTCGCACGAAATACAAACAGTCTGGTATCTATTAGGAGCTGTTGAAACAATTGTGATTTGCTTCTTTTGATAATTTTTTATTCTTTGTATAAAATACACCAATTTTTCTATAAGTGTTGGCTTAGGTTGAAGTAAAATAAATTAAAAAAAACATGTTCACATTATGTTTACGTATTTAATTATTTTGAAAAATTACAGCTGCAGTGTACATAATAAACACCATTATACCTATTGTTAAAATGAGACATTGTAATAAAAATAATAATTTAAAAATATATTACATAAAATATAAATAAATTAAAATTTGGGGGTGTTAACAACTCTCAATATATATTTTGAATTGGACGCGACCGCACTCTACCGCACTTGAACAACGACTGACAGTGATGTTTCGTCAGTCGTATAGGTAGTGTGCGACAGAGATAACGCTCTACGAAGCCGAAATTAACCGATTGTCTCTTTCCACAGATCGATGTGCATTATTTATCGCCGGGTACTGTATTTCTGTTGCCGCTTTAACAGCAAATAATAAAAAACAGAATAAAATAAAAATTTAAGGGGGCTCCCATACAACAAACGTGATTTTTTTGCCGTTTTTATAGATAATGGTACGGAACCCTTCGTGCGCGAGTCCGACTCGCACTTGGCCGGTTTTATTTATTGGTAACGAAGCTCTTCTTTGATTATGGTATCTTAGTTATACTCAATGATATAAACTTATTAATGTCGTCAACATCATCACTCTTTACTGATTTACAATGTAACTTCGCCAACCATAATGGAAGACACACAACCAATTTCCACCAGTGGACCTATCAAATACCTCTCCAAATACACATTAACTCTGTATAACGGACTCTATGCTGTTGCGATAAGACCTCTTTTATCAAATCAAGACAAATAAGATAGGTCAGTAGCATTGTAAAAATAACAGGTCATAGATCATAGCAATCAGTTTAAATCAAAGATTGTAAATTTGTATTGTATAAGCGTTTCACAATATTTTCACAATTTCTCGGTACAATTTTTTCACAATATATCGGTAAACATATATCCTGAAAAGTGGATTAAGCACCTTTACAGTTATGCTGGCTGAAACGTAATGAAAATAAAGGAGATTCAACAAAATCATGAGAAGCTTGGGTAGCCTAACTAAGCAAATTAGGGTCACATATACAGGGTTATTGGTAAATTAGTAGACAATACGTGAACCTCCTGGTCTCCCAATCCTGCCCACCATCACAAACACGTTCGTAAAGGCGCCAAATCTAATTTAAAAAAAATATATAGGTCACCTCTGATACTAAATGAAAAAAACATCTTTGCCTGGAACCCAACGAGTTACTTAAGACCGATCTTTCACTCTCATATCTTCTGTTAATTCAGGGCAAAGCTGTTTTTAAGTTGAGTTTCAAATAAAACCTCTATAACGAACGATTATTGAATTGCGGGGGGTACCCATTAGCAATACCAAAATTAAGAATTAAGACCTGGCGTCTTCACAAACGTGTTCGTGATGATGGGTTGAACCTGCAGTTCACATATTGTCACTAATTTACCAATAACCCTGTATATCACCTTTTTGGGACAGGTGAATTAAATTTATATATAAACGTATTTTAAACGAAGTTCAGAACAAAACAAACAAGGCTTGATCTGTCGTTCGTTGCATACAATTTCTAGAGATAAAAATATAAATGGCCTTAAGTCAAGGTATCTAAGTATTGAATTATGTAACAAGGAACCTATTACTAAACTACTTTTATAACTTTGTCTCTCTCTCCCAATAAGGTTTGCTGGAAGAGAACTCTTCTTAGGGTTAAGCTCGCCTTTGCTATATTTTTTTCTAGTTTAATGTTTTTTATTGTATTTTTTTAACAATAATAAAACATTTGCAATAAAGAATAAATAAATAAATAAACTTATAAAATTTTAATTATTGTAAATATCGTGAAGAATTGCAACAATGCCTATAATACTATATTATCCATACTAATATTATGAATTCGAACGTAACTTTGTCTGTCTGTCTGTTACCTTTTGACGTCTAAACCACTGAACGGATCTAATTAAATCTGGCAAGAAGGTAAATAGTATCCCGGGGACGGACATAGGATACTTGAGAAGCGCGGGCGAACCCACGGGCAGCGGCCAGTAATTCATAAATCACAAGGTGAAGACAGGTGCAAGAAAGTACTTCGGTATAATTAACCTATATACCTACATATGAAGAACTTGACAGGTACAAACAGGTAATTAGGTAAGTAGTTTAGATTACATTTAAAAATCCGTACGATGACTTTTGACCTCAAAACACTCTCTTACATGCATTGCACACCTTAATACACGACTTAATAATAGGAATTGGTTACGCTGATGATCAGGCTGCCTGCCGTCCATAGACATACAGCCGGTTTTTCATCCGCCTGTTAGGTATGGTCTTATCTCTTCTTAACTAGATTACTCCCGTCTCGTGTCTAATTTCAAATGACGAAAAAAATCCTACTCAAACGGTCCCATCTCGTGTCCATAATACAAAAGATTCGGAAACAATGGATTGTTATTGTTCTCAATCGTTGAACGATAGTTACAAAAAAAATTTTGGACATGTCACTTTTAAATTTTATCCGAAGTATTGTGTAGAAGGTAAAGAAAATAGGTTAAGAAAACGACTAGGTACAATGTGAAAGTATTATTACCGCTAGTAGAACAATGAGAAATGAAAATAACATTTACTTACTGCGATGTCCGGAAAGTATTTGCGTAAAGCACTCAGAGAACAACTCATGAAATCAATTTTCAATATAGTTTGACAATAGTTTAATCTTTTTGTTAACCTCTAGTGTGTTTATTTGTGTGTGGAGATACCAAGACTTGGTTCGTAAAACAAACAAACAAAACTTAATCCTTATAAGTGTATGCCATATTAGTGCTTTTGTATAAATATAATGCTGGACAATTCACATAGCGTTATCTAGCTCCAAGCTAAGCAGAGCTTGTGTTATGGGTACTAAACAACTGATATACATAATTTAATACAATACATAGATAGATACTTTTTATTATACATAGAAAACGGCCAGAACACCCTGAACAAATGTCTGCAGATCGTACACATATTTGTCCCGAGGCGGGAATCGAACCCGCAACCTCCTGCGTCGCAGGCAGACCTTCGCCCACCGCGCCACATCGGTCATCAGGAGTGTAGTCCCTTTGCGTGGTTCGTAAAAAATACAAAATCGATCTTTACCTACCAAAGGGACTACACTCCTATACAAAGCTCTATAATATACTTAGTATATAAAGCACTAGCCTAGCCTAGAATAGCACCAACCCTAACTCTTTCCGTAGGTGTCGTAAGAGGCGACTAAGGGACATACACCGGGGGGCGGGCAGCAGCGCCCCCTGAAGGACAATCCGACCAACAAGCTGCGATCCCCAACCCGCATGCCCAGCGTGGGGATTATGGGCATTACCCCCCAATGATGCATTGGGGGAGGCCTATGTCCAGCCAGTGGACTGATATAGGCTGATGATGATGATGATAAAGCACTTGTCCTGAAGCACTGATCTTCAGTATGTGACCGATACAGACTGGCATAGATAATTTTATCTAGGCCAGTGTCCACCAAAATCCGTACCTATAAAGTTAGAAGAGAACTAATACTTTTTAATAAAATAAAAAAATTTAAGAAGTGGCCGGTCTCCAGCAGTGTAGGTACATTCGGTCGTGGTCGTGCTTACGTGCGAGTCAATACACGAAGAGTGAACCAGACACGCGCCTGCGAAGGAATGTGCGTTCAGATGTGATTGATTCGAAATTCCTTTGCTTGACCACCTACTTAACCTTTCTCTAGAGAATGGTATACGCATTTTACTAACAATAGACGGCAAATTATCGACCGCTAGGTAACGTCTGTGAGTTCGCTTGTATCTTTTTAGTCTGTGGCTAGATGTAAACTTTACGCAGGATATAAAATAATATTCATTTTAATGCAATGCATGCACTTGCACGCTTTCATAAAGACTGAAAACCAACTGAGTAGGTATGGATCAGTTCAGCAATTTCTAGATTGTTTGCAACAGTCTGCAGTTAACTGTTTCACCTTTAAATACTAGTTCTAATTTTGTTTCGGTTCTTCGAGATTCAAATTATATTGTGGTTTCTATTTTTCTGCGTTACACAGGCAAAAAAAACTAGCGGAAAAGTAATTAAGTTCGTAGAAAATAGTGTACGATTTGCGGCCAATTACTTTTCCGCTGGTTTTATTGCTTGAAAAAAATTAACCCCCAAAAGATTGAATCTCGCGCCTTATTGCGTCAAACCACCTAAATTGTAATTTCCTTTTTAGTTAGGTACCTACCTACCTGAAGTTATATAAGTTATGTAAAGTAAACCTAAAAATGTTAATTATTGACATAATAGTTAGTGTAACAGACAATACGAGTCCTTAGTAGGTACTTAACTAAGTACTAAGGACAGGAACTCCTATCAAAACATAATAAACATTTAACTTGATGTACCAACAGACCAACTTTTATTTATTTTAAGTGCAAGATCGTGATGACAGCCAGACGAATCTCAATAATAAATTTCAACTCGTTACTGAACTAACGAGTTGAAATTTATTATTGAGATTCGAGGTGACTTTGATAGAGCCCTCATAACTAACTCAATTACAAGACATGGGTAACATTCTAATATCTAAAATTATGCAACAGCCTTCTGCAAACAAAGTTTAACGCATTTACTGCCCAGCTTTAGCAGAGCGCAGAGCCTGTCAAGAGCACTGCACTACAGACGCTTGCTCTGTTCCATCACGTTCGTCATCGGCACTCTGCGTTAAAAAACGTAATTATTCTACGAGCATACTTATTTTATGAGTATGTTCTGCATACTCATATCTTGAACTGTCAAGTTATCAAACAAAGACAAGACAACCTATCCTATCTTTGTTTGAAAAACTTGATAGTTGACATTCTAACGGGCGTCTCTATTCGAGACAAACAGCTCCTTCTGGCCCTTTCTTTTTCAGAGACTCCCCAAAGAAGTCTCTGAAATTTTCTACATCAGCAGTCTCACAACTCCTAGGTTTTGAGTCAAACCCGAGCCTCACTTCGAGGCTTGCCTCTAACGTAGACCCAGTTTGAAACTCCCTACAGCATTCAAATCAACACGAACTAAACTGTGGAAATAGTGCATGTTTCAGGTCATCGGAAAACTAAGTGCAGGCAAGATGACACCGATTGTGAAACCGAAGCGACACGAACTCACTCATAGCTGTACCTCCGATAATAACCAACTGAGCTTCGATACCATATAGTCCTTTACTAGGGTACAAATAAGCAAACAAGTGATTTGTTTATTAAATTTTCTACCTATCGACACATTTTCAGACGTAAGTTTCTACTTATTATTGTTGCGATAACACCATGGCTCTCTCATATAACATTTGCTGTTGAAACTTGGTGATTGATAGATGAATTCAAATTCAATTTAGACTCATAATCACAGACAACAAACTCCATAAATACACTTTGACGACCTCTGTGGCGCGGTGGGCGAAGGCCTGCCTGCGACGCAGGAGGTTGCGGGTTCGATTCCCGCCTCGGGACAGATGTGTGTACGATCTGCAGACATTTGTTCAGGATGTTCTGGTCGTTTTCTATGTATCATAAAAAATATCTATGTATGTAATGTATAATATTATGTATATCAGTTATCTAGTACCCATAACACAAGCTCTGGTTAGCTTGGGGCTAGATAATGCTGTGTGAATTGTCCAGTATTATTATTTATTTATTTATTTATACAAGGCCGTTCTTAAGTCTATCTGGACGTATGGCATCCAATTATGGGGGTCAGCATGCAATTCCAATTTTGCTATCATACAAAGAGCTCAAAATGGCATACTAAGAAACTTAACAATCGCTCCATGGTTTCTAAGGTTAAAATTTTGAACTCCATGAACACTTCGAAATCAACACTATACCTAGCTGAAGAAATCAAACGATTTTCAACCGCTTACAAAGATAGGCTTGACCGGCACCCGAACCGCCTTGCAGCCGAACTGACAACCATCAACTATCCGAAGAGGCTGAAAAGACACCACATAATCGAACTTGATTTATGAATGTAGGAAGAGGTCAATGGACCGCTCATCCTGAAAAGCCCAGCGCTTACAACACACCTGCTCATAGTTCAAAGAACTGATTGCTGATAACAATAGAAAACAAATACAATTTAGGAACAAATATTTCCGGAGCGTACAAAAACTTATCCTACGGCAGAAATCAAAGCTGAATCCTTCAAGTTCTAAGACGGACCAACGTCGATGCCCACCGCAATAGAGATTATTCATGGAAAATTATTATGAGTGAGTGTCACCACTAGAAGGCAAACCCTTCCTATAAAAAACAAACAAATTATTTTTGTTTCTTTTTCCTTCCTAAAGGTACCATAGTGTATTTCTTATTTCGTCCAAAACAAGCAAGATATTGCTACAGCATACATAGTTCAATAGTTAACCTAAAGTTTATTCGTCACAAATAGATAACATGCAAACATAGGTACCTACCTACTGATATTGCTTAGAGAAAATTTTAGCAAAAAAAAAACTATTCTTGTTTTTATTGATTACAAATTAGGTATGCTCTTTGTCCGCGACTGTAGGTGACGTGCACTGCTGTTGTGCCATCTTCTGCGCTGCATTATTACCGTACGATTGATGCCGCAGTTCATTGGTGCAGTAATAACTACGTATTCTCCTTGTAGTCGCCTTTTATCTCCGTCCTTTGTCGATTTCAAAGGACTTTTGTCAATACATGTTATTATTTGTCATTGACAAATTATGCTCTGGGCTTGTTCGTAGAGATGTAACGAGGGACTTTGTTAAAAATAATTCCCTGAGTGTGTATTAGGTTTGACACTGAAGAATTATATTAAACTGTACAGTAAAACGTGTACGCGGCCATATCTCGCGAAGAACCGATAACCGCTGGGGTAAACGTGTTCTTGAGTGGAGACCGTGACTCGGCAAACGTAGTGCAGGACGCCCTCCGACCAGGTGGGATGACGATTTGCGAAAGACTGCTGGCAGATGCTGGATGCGGCAAGCTGAAGACAGGGCGCTATGGCGCTCATTAGGGGAGGCATATGTCCAGCAGTGGACTAATATAGGATGATGATGATGTACAGTAAATCATGTACCTACAGTTTAGTTTTTACGGTGCTCTTTACTTAAAGATAGGATTTTTGATTCAAAAAACCCAATAAGGGCCTTACTTTTCAATACCGGGTATATTCTATCCAACTTAGTACTGAATTATAAGTACTGCCAGGTAATCAAAGGCCACAAACTCTGCGAGTAATTTAGATTAGGTATTCATGATCATAACTACCTAAGTGAATGTATGAGAACATCATTAGGACGGGTATCATCCCATTAAATTGCGAAATTATATGCACGTATAAAATTGCAATTTGATGTCAATTCCATTTATACGATTTCGATGATCTCTTTCATCATTAAAGTAGGTAGGTACTATTAAATTGTAATACTTAACTATACCAAGCCAATGGCTTAGATTTTAGAGGTTTGTTAGGTCCAACAGGTCTTTCCGACAAACTAATTTTTTCTACTTATCTCTAGTATCGACAAATTGCCGTCAACATTCCTTTTTATACAGAGCGAGAAACAAAATTAACCTTTTGAATACTGAGCTTGACCTTGACATCTTCAATAGTAGCATTCCCAGCTTAAAAACCAAGCTTAATAAGTCTTTCTTTGATACATATCAGTTCGACAAACAATAAGTGAATGAATACAGTAGGTACTTACCTATATTTACATGTGTACATACTAACCCCTACTCAAAAAAAAATAAGATAAATTTATGTTTGGTAAATGCGAACACTTAGCCTGTTATTATTATTTGTGTTATTTGCAATTGTAATTTGTTTCTATTAGTGGGAACTTATATTAGCCACCTGTTACCTTTACTCATTTCTAATATGTATTTAAGAGCTGAAAGATCCCCTAAAATAAAGAAATAGAAAGAAAAGCCGTTTCAGTAGATAAAAAATTTAATCAGTGAATCTTTACTAGATTCTTGCATCTAATAACAATAAAATATACAGTTACTCGTATGAATATGACTTTAGGTATACATGATTGAAAAATGACTTACAATTTAATTTCATACAATGATAGTGTTTCCGACTAACTACTATAGGTACTATATTATAAGGAAGCCAAATTGCAATGTTAAAACATTCCGACCGATATTAAAATTGCTTGTTAAATAAGTTTAAAATTAATAAAGTTTTAAACATACAATAACTAACTATCCTACGTTATGGTAAGGCATACTTAAAACTAGGAATATCAGGGTAGTTAGCTTAGTTTAAATCATTCTAAATGTTTTATATTAATCCATACAAAACAAGATCATACATTTAAATCCATCGTTCAGTCGTTCGTCAAGTTATTTAAAACATCTTTTCAAATTCATATGACATATCACTAAAAAGCTCTGCCGAGATTCCTAATCGTATAAATAGCACCACTACTCAAAGAAGGCAATTTCATTGGTGGGAAATTTAAGAAATTTAATTTACATTTTACTAAAACTGTCCTAACAAATATCTCAAAACTTCATATTTTTTAGAGGACATTCAACATTATTACAGTAGCATCTACAGATAACGAGTAGATAGGTAATACCCGTAGATTCATTTAAAAGTGATATTTGCACCTTCAGAAAGCTTATTTTAAAAATGATCTACTTTAACAGCGACCGTGTTCAAAGTGGTAGTGGTAGGTAGGTGTATCTGGTCCCAGTCAGTGCTCAAGTGCGCTTCAGTGTCAGTGGCCTTTATAGTGAGGCCTAGTGAGGGGACCGCGTTGGCGCAATGCGGAAGGCGGAGTGTTACAGGCCTTAGGAACACCAGGCCTTGTGGACCGCACATCACTAGTGGAGACAGCATCGCTTCACCTGTCGTTAAAGTGAAGGTTAGAACTGGTAATGATGGTGGAAAAGCATTGATGTTTAACTAAGAAACAGAAATAATTTACTCAACTGTAGGTGGTAATAATCAAGATAATAAAGATTCAGATATTTTTAACGTCAATGCTTTTCCTTGTCAAAATAAGTGACGATAAGTGCAAAAGGGTGTAGTAAATATCTCAAGGTGATTAAAGTAGTAGTGGGGAAGTTTAAAAAAAGACTCGAACACACAAACACAAATCGCAACACACGTTAATGCAAATTGTTAAGCAAGCAAGCAAACTAAATACAATGCAGAAGCAAATGCAAACGACAGTCAAACTAACATTGACAAAAAATACACCCCATAAAAATAAATAGTATCCAACTCAATATTAGAACAAATATCCATGAAACCGACTATAGAAAAACAAAAAATTTCAAACAAAACAAGAATCAAAGACGTTGCACATAATGTACAGTGCCCAAACTTAAAACACAAACATACTATCCACTGGGATGCAGGTAGCCGAACTGTTGTCGTCTTCTTTCCTCTACTTCTAAGTAGGAGTGTATTGTGTTGTAGTAACTGCGCAAATATAAATGAAGTATGTTTTATATGATCAGGGTTAGTAGATTAATGATACGTGATATTATGATTGTTCAGTGTATTTGTGGTATTGTTGGTCAGCGGAAAATGCAATGCGTGAATTCAATGTGACATTTAATTATTACATGGTTGATATGTATGTATACTATTAGAGAGTTTATTGTTGCAGTTAGGTCTAGAAAAAATATATTATTGCATAGTACAGAACCCATGCAACGCAAACATGCTGTCACCAAACTACACGATTTCTATTCAAACTTCCAAACGTGCCAATTTTGAACCTTCTCAAGTTTCCCAAAAATATGTATTCCTCGTAACTAAAGGCTAATTAGTATGTGCAGACTATTTCTACATATCGCGTGCGTCGTTACACAAGCATTACCGTTGTTTGTATCGATCGGGGGCCCGCCAACGCGTTGACTCAGCCGCGGGTCTGACACCGTAAAGTAGATCTTTTGTTTGATCCCTGGAGCGATTGCTTTTGGGGGTATTATGAGAGATACACCCCATTGCCTATCTTCCAACACGCCTCCTTCGCTATCGAATATCCCCCAAGTCGTGTGGGGTCCGTCAGGTTCAACTGTATCGGGTTTGTTATCGCTACCAGACGATTCTGCGGACACTGCTTGCAAAACTGTATTTTGATTATTGATTATGGTAGATTCATTTTGAGTGGAAGACATGCTTTGTGAATTCTCTTGACTCGTCTCACTCTTTTCCAATATCTGTTCACAGAACGTAACAGTACGGTTATTTCTCAGAGTTTTGTCTTGTAAATCTTGTGAGGTGTAGGGAGTGCTCTGTGGTTTATTTTCGAAGTTCATGCTACATTCAGATGCGTAGTGAGTCTCCATGGATGTTGTGGACTCGTAGGGAACAGGGGCAGTAGTAGCTTTTAATGCATTAGATATATGTTCCGC
This sequence comes from Eupithecia exiguata, assembly GCA_947086465.1. Lineage (NCBI taxonomy): Eukaryota > Metazoa > Arthropoda > Insecta > Lepidoptera > Geometridae > Eupithecia > Eupithecia exiguata. The sequence continues at coordinate 7,959,371 of OX352246.1, forward strand.
TTTGCCATGCAATCGTGGTGCGTAGATCGGCTCTCCTTTTAGTATGCTACATTCCATGCCCAGAGATTGCTCTTTTTCAGCATCAGTTTTGGAATCAGTTAATCTTAATTTAGAAAAATCGATCTCTTGGAATGTTTCTACTTCTTTGCCAGATTGTGCTTCTGCTTTTGTTTGATATACAGGTTCTCTTCGAGACAAGTGGTTAGCATCACTTAATTCATACGGGCTGCTTCGAGAACTACAACTGTCAGGGGCATCCGCACTTGAAATGCTCCCTCCTTTAGATTCTACTGGTGGTACCTCTTTAGTCTCCTGGTGTGATTCATAAATCACACTCTCTTTAAGTTCCCTCTTAGACACGTATAGAGGCTCTCTAATTTTAGCAGAGTCACTTTCATTGATTTCCTTTCTTGTCTGATATATCATATCTTTTTTAGCTTGATTTCTCTGCTTTATTATTTCAAGTTTCTCTTCTAACCTGATGCCGTAGCTCGACTCTTTACTTGCCAAAAGAGCTGCTTTTTGAGAGAGTATTTCCTGCTTTGATACGTAAGTACATTCAGCAGAAGCTGGTCTGGCGTCCATGACTTCTTTTCGTATGTTATACTGATCAGAGCAACTGGACTGAACTTCGGAACGAGTGGAGTATGGGGATCCCGTCTGTCCGATTCTATTCATCATCTCGCTTCTAGTTGCATAAGGAGGTTCACTCATGGATTTGCACATGGGAGATACTCTTCCAGGGAAGTTGACTGGCGTCTGTAGCCGTCTATCTGGTCTGATTGCGTAAGGGTTTTCAGTCCACGGTGTGTTTGGTGGAGGATCGTAAGTTCTTTTACCATAAAGAGGTTCTTTTGGAAGTTCCATTCTCTGTTTCAACATTTCTTCCTTCGTATTGTAGGGCGATTCAGAAAATCTTTGCCTCAACATTTCTTCTTTAGTGGCGTATGACCCGTCAGGAGTCATTCTCGGTTTGAGAATATGTTCTTTGCTAGAATATGGTGACTCACTGTACATCGAATCAGATTTATTCATTTCTTGTTTGTTAGCGTATGGGCTTTCAAACATCTCTTTTCTAGTTGCATATGGATTATCCCTGGTATATTCTGATCTCGTCGCGTACGGGCTTTCTTTGATGCAATCAGACCTTGAAGCATAAGGGCTTTCCCTAATGCTGTCTGATCGTGACCCATACGGACTTTCTCGCACACATTCAGATCTTGTGGCATATGGGCTTTCTCGTATACACTCAGATCTCGTGGCGTAGGGACTTTCCCTTGCACACTCAGATCTTGTAGCATACGGATTTTCTCTGGTGCATTCAGATCTAGTAGCATAGTTATTCTCTCTAAAACATTCAGCTCTGGTAGCATATGGAGGCTCCAGTATCGGCATTGGAAGAGTCTGATTATTGCCGTAAGGATTCTCGTAATTGGAAACTTCCGATCGACTCGCGTAGGGGTTTTCACTTGAGGTACCGTAGACTGAGGTATATGTGCGTCGTGGCTTAGGTATAGGATCGTAAACTAGATGATCTTTACTTTGGTAAACGGGTTCTGGAGGTAGAGGTTGGGTAGGATGGAATGGTTCGTGCTTATTCTGTTGTTGTCTTTGGTAGATTGGATCTATTTTGGTAATCATGTTAAAGCTGCTTGTCTGTCCGTAGATGCCTCGTCTGTTATGTTCTATCAAAGAGTTCTGTCTACGTAACAGAGGGGTAACTTTCGGTTCGGTTTCGAAGTCACACATGGAGTTCTGTCTCCTTAGGTTCTTAAAGACAGGTTTAGCGTCGTAGTCCCTGACTGTGCAGATAGATCCGCTTTCGTCACAGAACGAGCTTTGTCGTTTCAGTATCGGTTTTAACACGGGTTTTTCGCAGGAAGACGAGTTGCTTCTTTGCAATATCTGGCTCCTGATTTGCGTGTTTCGTATGTGCGTGTTCATATCGCTAAGGTCTGACTTCTCACGTCTCAGCATGGGCACTGGTCTCTGCTGCAAGTCACTTTCGCAGAGTGACTTCTGTCGAGAGACTTTCTGAGAGTTTTTAGTTTTCGAACGGAATAGATCGAGTACTGCGTTTTTAAAGGATGGTCGTTTCGACAATTTCTTTTTTGTTTTTGGTGAGAACGTCTCGTCGCGCTCCACGCTCGAGTTCATGGCGTCGGATGAACTGCGGAAACCCAGAACCAAATACCCTCTTAGTCTTACTCGATGGAAACACGCTGGACTCTCACTCTTGAATATTATTCTAGACCTCGCCACACTTTTTTTCACATTTTTTTGTGATAGTTTTGCTTAAAACTGATAATCAGAGTACAAATTAACTTGAGCAAAGTTCCAGAGTAAGAAAACAAGAGTTGGAGAATCTAGCTTGTGAATGAACATGGCAATTTTCAACAGGTGAATTTTGCGATTATGTGCAAAAGCATATTGAATTTACACAGAAATACTCAAATTACGATAAATTAATACGCTACAAAAGCTACTGTGATTGATTACTCTAAAAGTGTTGCCTACTATCTACGGAAAAAGGAGGATTGTACATAAAAAATAGAACGAAAATTAGAATCTACTAGTTTAATCAGAAAATTCAATATGCTTTCACGAAACAAGTTGCACTAAAATGCAGACACGCACTGCCAATCAAAATCTATATACTAAAATGTTATTACAATTTACAGACTTGCGCCCCGAAATATATGTTACATACGTTTAACCACATAACAAACCGTAGCGATACTGTGGCCCGTCAAGACTTTGTTAGTTAATATGTGAAGCGATCGGTGTTTGCATGTTAGGGCAAATTGTACAGGGGCTGTATAAAACAAAATATGAAATTCTGTTGAATTTGAAACATGCATTAAAGGTAAATGTTTAAATGGAGACCTACAGAGTAATCTCAAATATTTGAGTATTAAATATATGTAATAGGGATTTAAAATGTTTTTTTAGGATGTTTCATGAGTTGGGACATGTTTTCCTAGACTTTTCACTGGCTTGTGATATAGTAGTGATGTGTAGTGACTTTGTTTACCTCAAGTTGTGCATGTGTTGAGGTTTTCTGTAGAGTTCGAATGCGGAGCCACGTTGCTCTCTGCTGCCGGCTAAATCTGAAATAATGTTTTGCTGTATTAGTCGGTCTTATTTTTTAGGAGTTGCTCAGGGGTTTGTCTTTGGATCCTTGTTATTTCTTGTATACGCGAAAGCTTCCAGAAGATATTTTAGATACAAGTGGTCCCGGAAGTTCTGCGTATAGACAGGTGTAGATTACAGGGTTTACCTAAATGTGGGTTGTGTGGGAGGTGGATGGCGCGGTGGTGTGACGGCGGGCCGGAGTACGGCGGCGACTGAGGCGGCATCTGACCGCTGTACATGTTGCCCTGAGAACAAAACGGTATTGTTTAAGATTTGTTTAAGGATTGTTTATTTCTAGGCTCTGCAAGTAATTTAAATAGCAGATAAGAAATTTAGCGCACATTTTTAGCCATTTACTATGTTTCTATAATATTTGCTAAAACAAACTTGCTTCGACGTAAAGTTGAGTTGTTTAGTAATAAATCCCTGAATGTCAATAGACAACAAACCGACAATTGAGTTGTAGTTTGATATTGAACTCAAGTTTTAATTAAAAACGACGACCTCTGTCGCGCGGTGGGCAAAGGTCTGCCTGCGACGCAGGAGGTTGCGGGTTCGATTCCCGCCGATTCGATTTGATTTCCATGTCGATTTCGGGACAAATGTGTGTACGATCTGCAGACATTTGTTCAGGGTGTTCGGTCGTTTTCTATGTATAATAAAAATATCTATCTATGTATTGTATTATATTATGTATATCAGTTATCTAGTACCCATAACACAAGCTCTGCTTAACTTGGGGCTAGATAATGCTGTGTGAATTGTCCAGCATTATTTATTTATTATTATTATTTATTGCGTGCGTTCTTAGAAAATGACTTTCAATTTGCGCTAAACTTCTTATCTGCTATTTAACTCCTACCGTCGTTTGGAGCAGGGGCTCAGTTTAACGACTACAGAAGAGTCGCATAAGCCCTGATCAGGGTCTACCATAGTCGTATAACCGACCTGATATGGGTCCAAACCAGTGTAGCCCCCTACACTGGTTTGGACCCATATCAGGTCGGTTGTATAAATATAGGTATAAATAACTTGTAGAGCCTAGAGAATAGTAAAAACCCCAATTTTTTCACTCTTGACCACTTTAAGCATCTGCCAAAGAATGACCTCCAAGTCGAAGGTTAGACTGAGATGAAAACTGACGAAGAAGATTCAAGCGTGATGAAAACAAAGCATGGAAAACGAATTCCACGTCCCCCAATCAAATTCTTTTGAAATTAGATCTCCCAGCCAAGCCATAGCTTCAAACTTATTCGAAATTTGAGTATACATAATAAATAGTATAGAAAAGCCAAAGACCGAAATTACTGGAGATCCTTGGAGGAGGCATATACCGAAGGCGGTCCATATCACGAAATAACGAACATCTCATGACGCAATACACTAGACATAATTAACTTTCAATGCTATATTTTTATTATTATTAAAATGAGAATGACTATTTAATTATTACTATTACTATTTTTTTTGTTTAAAACTGTACTTATGATATGACTATGTGTGAGATATGGAATAAAGCTCTTTTTATTTTTATTTTATTTTATTTATTTATAGAAAAGCAATTTCCCAATTTCTTTTACTTTAAAAGTGTAATCAAGGCCCTGAACTAGTGTTTATTTATTTATGTTTATTTAATTAGAAGATTACAGGTTAAGTAAAACACAGAAAAACAAGCGTTACCTGCTGGTAGTTGTTGTGGTGTGCGCGATGGGAAGGCGGGTGTGACGGCTGTGACATTGAGTGCTGGTGGGAATACTGCGGGGCGGGTGGGAATCCGCCGCGACCGGGAGACTGCATCATGTTGGCCGCTGGAGGAGGTGGCTCCATGTTCTGTTAAAGACAATGATTATATAATAAGCGATGCTATTATCATTTAGTCTTTCTCTATCAAAAAGAGATGGAGGTTGTCTCATTATTTAGGTCTAGTAGAAACGGGACGGTTTCTATCACATCGGCCATTTATTTATTGAAAACTTTTCGGACTAAACATAACCTTAACACTTAATAACGGCATAACGGGTCGCGACTCGTGGTCCCACTAATTTGACCCACTGGTGGGACAGTGTGACGATTTAATGGGCTCGTGGTCCCACTGTTTGGTGGGACCATTAGTCAACGTTAGTAAAAATTTAGGGCATTAAGCCAAGGTATTTTGTGCCGATCAGTATTTTAATTAATAATTGAACCACTACAAGTTGAAACATACCAATCAAAACACAATAATGAAAAGAATCTTAGGTATTTATTATTTTAACTAATACAAAGCAAAACCCAGCAAGCGCGAGATCTAACCAACTCCAAAAAATACTGGCCACACTTTTTGTCCGTTGTGTTTCGTAGACTGACACTATTTTCATCCGACGAAAGAAAAATGGGTATGCTAGGGTCAAGTGCAAGTCGCACAATGAGCATTAGTGCAGATAGAAAAACGTTCTGCTTGCAAATAGCGCACATAGCAGAATGTGCAGATAGCAAAAAATTCTAGTTATGAAATGAGTACATCGCAGAATGTGCCTGTTGAAAATGCCGTAACCTGACGTTGACGTACTCATCTAAGTAGTGACTGACTCGATTTTGATGATTATTTCGCTTTTGTATAGAGAATCATCCCGAGGTGTTTTTATTCCCAACTAGTTTCTGCGTGTGTCTTTCTATAGAAACGTATACCGGTTGCTTCTATCCCATGGGATCTGTTTTATAGGATAAAAAGCCTATGTTTAATTCCAGACTTATAGCTACATCTATGCAAAATTTAAACCTGATAAATTCAGTACTTTTGACGAGAAGAAGTAACAAACATCCATCCATACAAACTTTCGCATTTATAATATTAGTCTTATAGATTATCATTTGTCAAGTAAACCTTGAAAAACAGTTACATTCTGTTTGAAGTCAGTTTTTATACCAACTTCAAATTGTGTTCACACTGTTGAGAAAAACGTTCAGACTGTAATAACATACCCCGTTCCTATGCGGATGGTTGTCGGGCGGGCGGTAGTGCTTGGGCTTGGGCGGAGGCACCGGCTTGTAGGGCGGCACGGCGCCACGCGTGGAGTAGTCCGCCGTGGACGCCGAGTTGGTGCGCCCACTGCGGAAATAACGAAGCGTTTAAACAGATTACATTAAAGTCAATTACACAATATCAAAACATCCGACGAAAGCATGTCTGCTTTAAACTGGCCAGGGGACGTATTCTGCTAACCAATCGCTTTACTATGACAGTGGTAGCGTCGCATAATCGGACATAGATGAAAGAAACTCTAGATAGTGCGTGCATTGTTATGGTAAAGCTATTAATAATTGTGGAATTAGGGCCCCGTAGTTGGCATGTGGGGTGGGGGCCTGTTGTTGTCATATACTGACATTTACTTGGACATAGACATAGACATATCATTTATTTGCTACTACAACACAAGATACAATTACAATTTTTAAATAAATATCAAATTCATCAAACAATAAGAATAAAGTAAAAAAAAAAAATTTACTGTAAAAATAAGTAGGTAATCAGTTTGTGCTGCAGTACCAAATGGGCCCAGGCTCAGCATAATAAATAAAAATAATAAAATTCCTTTATTTCGAACTACAATGATCCATAATTTGTTAGTAAGTTCGTATGCTAAAATGACCTTATATTAGTGTTAGTATTCCTTAGGTACTAAAATGAAATTAAAATGAAAATGAAATTAAAATGAATTAAAATGAATGATTAAAATGAATGCCAACTGTTATATTGTAACAGTAGGCGCTGTTATTCTGCCTAGACCAGAATAAGAACAATCGCAGGACCGCAGGACTTGGCAAGTTCCTCTGAAGACACGCCAGGCCCTGAGCAGAGGCCTTGCGCGCACATCGGTCTGGGATCGGAAACTTAGTGCGTACTATTTACAAGGAAAGATTTGTATAATGGTTTCAACCTTGATACTTCTGAGACGCGTCCCTCCATCTGTTGATTCTTTCACCAAAGGTAAAATGCCATTGTGTAATTCTGAGACGATACTATTGATATATATATATAAACAGGGCGCTATGGCGCTCATTAGGGGAGGTCTATGTCCAGCAGTGGACTGATATATGCTGATGATAATGATGATGACTATTGATATGGTAAAGCGATTAGTAGTAGCGAATTTAGTAGAATAAGGGCCCGGGGCTCGTGCCGTTGATGCCTACCCTATAGTTAGCATGTAACTGGCCTGTAGTTGGCATATAACTGACCTGTTGTTGGCATGTAACTGACCTGTAGCTGGCATGTAACTGGCCTGTAGTTGGCATGTAATTGGCCTATAGTTGGCATGTAACTAGCCTGTAGTTGGCATGTAACTGGCCTGTAGTTGGCTTGTAACTGGACTGTAGTTGGCATGTACTGACCTGTACTTTGCATGATCATTGGAAGGCACACTAGGCAGCGAGGGGCCCCGCGCGTGCATGGGCCCGGGGCCAGGGCCCGTGCCGTTGATTGCTGGGCGACCGTTCTGTTGCGGACTACGGTAGGCCTCCGTTGATCTAGAAATTAAGAGATGATGTTGAAATGCAAGTGATGTGATTAGTACAGTTTTCGGATTTTTTCCTTTACTTGTGCTATAAGATCTTGCTTTTTGCCAAATATCATGATTCTAGGTCAACGGGAAGTACCCTATAGGTTTTGTGTGCATGTGATTCCCTTAGAAAATTCAAAAAAATGGACATAAACGGCTGTCACTTTTGATTGCGTTCACTTAGAAGTTTGATTTATATGGAGGCTCCAAGAGGTTATGAATCTGAGTATATGATGTGAATTTCAACTCGATACCTCTACGCGTTTCTGAGAAAAGTGGGTTGACAGACGGACAGATGACTCATCAAAATTACATTTTCCGTGACTTCTGTCTCTTCTCTCACTTGGAGATAAAGTTCCACTTAAATGCAATATAATGCTGATATATTTCAGTGCATTTTGAGACATATACATATCTTGACGTCTTTTGCTCTTAAACATTCACTGATAGATATGTCACTGGCGTTCTCCTAAACTCCTTTCAAGATAAACTCCTAGAAACTTATACCTACAACGACTAGGTAAACGTAGTGTAGGACGCCCACCGCCCGGACGACGATCTGCGAAAGACTGCAGGCGAATGCTGTACGATGCAAGCTAGAGACAGGGCGCTAGACAGCTTTTAGGGGAGACCAATGCCCAAGTTCCAGCAGTGGTAAATGATGATAGTTGTATGACAGTGTTACCTGTAGTTGCTCTCCGCTGTTCTGTTATAGTCAAGCGAGTTATGCTCGTGCGAGTTGGAGTTCCGTTGGGGACTCTGCGCGGACATCGCGCTCGGGTTGGGAGGAGGTGGTGGTTCCATTTTTCTGAAACAACCGGATATATTTACTAAAGGTCTACGTCGCTTATCGATGGGTAGCCCCCGTAAGAATAGAGTTAATTTCTATCGTGTATAATATACAGACATATTTTGTATCTAGTATCTTTCGGCAACATGAAGATAGCAAGCTGTTCTATAAAAAATATAAAAATGTCAAGTGCGAGTCGGACTCGCGCAACGAGGGTTCCGTAACTAAACATTGTATTAATTACATACCTAAATAAAAAACCTTATTTCTTGCCAAATATTATGATTCTAGCTCAATGGGAAGTATGTACCCTATAAGCTTCGGTCCATAGAGAGAATCAAAATAATGCTTTTTGTGATTAGACTACAATATTACAGTTTTCAAATTTTTTCCTTTACTTGTGCTATAAGATCTTGCTTTTTGCCAAATATCATGATTCTAGGTCAACGGGAAGTACCCTATAGGTTTTGTGTGCATTTGATTCCCTTAGAAAATTCAAAAAAGTTGGTCATAAACGGCTGTAACTTTTGATTGCGTTCACTTAGAAGTTTGATTTATATTGAGGCTCCAAGAGGTTACAAACCTGAGTATATGATGTGAATTTCAACTCGATACCTCCACGCGTTTCAGAGAAAAGTGGGTTGACAGACGGCCAACATAGTGATTCTATAAGGTTTCCTTTTTTTGAGGTAAGGAACCCTAATAATGAATATTATATTATAAATCAAAATTAATGTAATTACGAAACCTTGAACCCGTCCTCAGGGGGTTACCGGTCTACTGCCACTGTACTATACTCGTCAACATAGTGCATAGTTTTGCTTTTTATTTAGACATAACTAACAGATAGAAAAACAATCAAGAGCACAATGCGTTCCAACGCACAATGCGTTCGGTAGATATGAGCCCTCGAAGAGGTGGTCACTTGTTGTAGTGACCAATGTAATGAAATTAATGAACTGTTGTGTTTGTACTAAAAAAAACACAAAATATTGACATCTGTAGTCAAAGCATAGGAAAGTTTGGCGCGAGGCACAGAAATTTTGATTTTCAGTAAAAAGCCACAGTTCACTCAGAAACCATTGGAGACCCATGTGGTTTTTCTGGGTTGTCATGAACCCACCTGTCCTCCGTTTTCGGCTTCACATGGGTTTTGGGACACCCTGTATATGCATTATACATAGTTTTAAAGATTATAGTGGTATCTTACATAGGCGGAGGTGCTACTTTGAGGTCGTCGGGCGCGTTAGGGGGAAGACGCGACCCCATCGGGTTCCCGTTGTTGGCTGCACTGTACTCGTATGGAGATGTGCCGTCGTAGGAGTTCTGCTGGGGACAAAATAACAGGTTTTAAATACGTATTGTATGGATCCGTACAGTTAATAGTTCATCCTTCATTTATTTATAACTTTCACAGGTTACAAGACACATAATCAATATTTATAAAATTTAATAAACTACATAAATAATTGAAAAAATTACACAAAATAACAGTAACTGTATTTTCTGTAAGTTACAAATGCCATATAAACATTTTTTATAATATTATTTTGTCGTTTTCTCGCTTAGCGAACACCTTTAATAACACCAAAAAAATATACAAACAGAGAATATAAATTAATGTGAAAACTTTTCGGTCAAGTTCGGTTAGGTTAAGTCGGCAAATTTCTATCCATCGAAGTAGCTATAAGTATTGTTGGACTAAATCTTGTGCACCTCTACTCGGAGACTCATACTAGGATTGGATACACAAAAAACTAAACTAAAACGAATGTAGTACCTAACAAATTGATTTCGGACATTTCAACCTAAAGTAGTTAGAGTAAGTTAGTTAGGTGTAATTTTTTTTCTGTTTTGTTAAGTGTGTGCAAAGTGTTTTCATAGTTTTTTTTTTGTGTATCAAATTTATTAAATTAAGTTTATTTTTTTAAGCCACTTTAAGCCATTTTACCAGCGAAATTATTTTAAAACTATAATGTTAGCTACTTCATTTGTACATGTAATTCTCATTTACTAATAAAACTATTTCTTATTTTTTTATTTTCTAGTTGTAAGTTTTCCTAAAATTTCAAAATAAAATAATTATAAATAAAATAAAACTTATAAGTAATTACAAGTAAACCTTCAGGAGGCAGGTTTGTTAGGTTTGATTTAGAAACAACACAACGGGCGCGAATCGCCCACTTAAGAGTGCCCAATATCACTTCACTTGCTGATCAATGAAGTTATTTTTTGCTGACCACTAGATACAGTTCAATTCTCTTTGCTGACAAAATATGTTTTCTAGCTGACCAAATCATTTTTATTTATCCGACCGTTTAGATTTTTAAGTGATACTCGTTCTGGACTTTTTAATTTATACCTCCATATCCTCACTCTTTGGGAGACGAGAACGGGTGCACTCAGCACACGTTACTACAGCTAGAGACAAGATAGTACTTAGATAGATAGAACAGCGTTAGGATGTCGATGCCTGTCCAAGGAGCCCTGACTTTGCGCCGGCTGTATCACCATGCTGGTGGGCCGCGCTGTATAAGTGGCCGTCTCCTCAGACTCTTTGGGGGACCCGAACAGGCGCACTCAGCACACGTTACTACAGCTAGAGACAAGATAGTACTTACAGCGTTAGGATGTCGATGCCTGTCCAAAGAGCCCTGACTTTGCGCCGGCTGTATCACCATCCTGGTGGGCCGCGCTGTATAAGTGGCCGTCTCCTCAGACTCTTTGGGGGACCCGAACAGGCGCACTCAGCACACGTTACTACAGCTAGAGACAAGATAGTACTTACAGCGTTAGGATGTCGATGCCTGTCCAAAGAGCCCTGACTTTGCGCCGGCTGTATCACCATCCTGGTGGGCCGCGCTGTATAAGTGGCCGTCTCCTCAGACACTTTGGGGGACCCGAACAGGCGCACTCAGCACACGTTACTATAGCTAGAGACAAGATAGTACTTACAGCGTTAGGATGTCGATGCCTGTCCAAGGAGCCCTGACTCTGCGCCGGCTGTATCACCATGCTGGTGGGCCGCGCTGTGTATGTCGCCGTCTCCTCTGACTCTTTGGGATGCCCAAACAGCCGCTCTTGGGCACTAGGTCGGTTGTTTGTCTGTATTTAGTAGATATAAACATAAATATTGAATGTGGAATGACGACACGCGTGGGGAACAATGGAGCTTAAGTCATATTACAAATGATGTCACATGTGTTAGAATATAGCATCGTGGGCAACGGAGTAGTTTCCCATTAGTTTCAATGGCTGTCATTGATATTATCAAACAATATTTAAAACAATGATCACGTAAGCGGAACGGCGATTTATGATGCCGGTTATAAGGCAAATCACATCACACAAATAATAAATACGAAAGTTTGGATGGATATTTTTGTGACCACAAGTTACATTATTCCAAAAGTACCGCTGTGGAATTTCGCAAAAAACCAACCATCCTATATTGACATTTGAAAGCCATTATATGGTGATGGCCATTATAAGGGCTTTCAAGGCTTTCAAATGTCAATTATAGAATGGGTGGTTTTGGCGTAATCGGTCGGCAGATTGGACCTTCCTGAAGTTTTACTTAGAATTAGACCTGAAGAACTTAGACGCTACTTTTTATCTCGGAAAAACCTGTGTGAAAATGTCAACAGTAGCTAGAACCTCGCAAATACAGGCACAAACATACTACCTATACAATGATTAGGGACCTAAGTAACTATCTCTTAAAGACCGTATAAATATGAAGGAAGGTTCTCAACTTACCGTGGTGTTGTGTCTCAAATTATGCGGCGGCCGACCGGGCGGCGGTGCGGGTAACAGAACACCCCCCACAGGCCTGGTCACTGGGCCTCCTCTAGGGGGTAACTCCGGCACTGCATAAACAAACATTTTATATTAAAACCACTAGTAGTAAGTACGAATTGCACATGTAACAGTTGAGCTAGCATCAGGATGTTGCAAACTAGGTAGCTATTGATAGCAAAACCACAAGTTAATGCCCATGTAAACAAATCCGATTGTAATTGATACTATCTATCCGGTAAGGATGCATGTTAGGTATGGTAGAAATTGTTGTCATTTTTCATATAACTTATAAAATTCACTGATGGCGCTACATCGACCCAAATAGCGCCGCCACCTATTTATCTTATTATCATTATGAACAAAAGGAATTTCAAAAAATTTACTGGGCAGTTTATGACCCTAATTATAAGCTTTTATTTTAATGCCTCTGTAATAGTTTTATTTTGTATAGTTTAGGCAGAGATGCGAAAGTAGAGTTTGGTGGCCACAAAGTGCAATTAGGTACGTATCTCTTCCTAAACTATATAAAATAAAAATATTACAAAGGCAGTAAAAAAGCTTATAATACGTATCACAAACTGAAAGAAAAGAACAAGAAAAACCTATCTCCAATTGAAATAATTTAGCATTGAAAAACATAGCAAGCAAGATCTTAAATACCTGGTGAATCGAGCCACAGAGGCCTAATTCAAACAAATTCAATTTTAATCACAAGGACAAAAGCTCCAAATTAACATCAAAAATGTATTCACGAGCCCACTGTATATCACTATAAAAAGCACACGTCTTCTCTTCACGCTATTCAAAACCGGACTAAGATCTACCTGCTCAAACCTCAAATCATGACATTCGATAGGATTATACGAAGGGATACCTGTAAAGTTTTTGCGAACTTTTTGCAGTCCTTTATTTGGAACGAGCATTGATCCTTTGAATTTGAATAAGTAAACTGGTTTTGTGAGGAACTGGGAGAAGGTCGAATCGGGAAGTCGAATAAGTCCTTGATCGGACCTTGATGGGAGAGACTAAAGTTGAATTTCCATTTTTGGGATGTCCCTTGATACTACAACCGAAGCTTTCGTTATTCCTATAGTTCTACTAGGACCTTTAAGACCTACATATGTACGTACCTTTAGAACCCTAATCAAAAGGTATTTATGAACTAATTGGTTTGTATTTTTTTCTTATTTAAGATGAAAGTCAGTTCTTTAATTTTGAGTTAGATGTTTTGAAGAAAATGAAATTATTTTTTTAATTAATTTTTGTAATTTTTTAAAAGAAAATAATAATATGGCCGATACATTTCATTTTATTTTATATTAATTGGTACCATGCATACCATTTATTACATGGTTGTTGATATGGATCAGTTGAGCTACCTGTAGATTGTTTGCAACAGTCTGCAGGTAGCTATTATTGTATATTTATATTTACTATTATTTGATTGTAATTTTCTTTGTTATTAAAGTATTTCATACTTCATCTCTACATATACTTACCTTGGCAACTAGGGCACAATAATTGTATTGCACTTATTTGTTTCTTTTTTTTAAGGTAAATCTGTTTTTTTATATATGTATGTTAGACGAAGGTTTATATTTTAGTTGGGTAGGTATTTTACATAAACATACAAATGTTTTTTTTATTATTGTAATTTGAAATAAATAAATTTTAATTTTTAAATTTAATTGTAGTTGTACAAACCTGAAGCCTAACTGTAGGTAGTTATTTATACATAATCGGTGACTAGAGGTCTATAAAAAACGAAGTAAGTGTCACCATTAAATTCAGGGTAATTTAATACACTCCACAACGGTAAAATGACCACTTACCAGTTCCATACAACGGCGAGTGCGGCGGAGAATGCGTCATATTCCCAGCGTGGTAAGGCGGAACTTCGTTTGGAGCGCTGTGACCGTTGATGGGGGCACCGTTTGTGTTGGATGAGAAACCGTACTTACTGTCGCCATAGCCTCCTTGCTGTTGGGATGAAAGGTAAGATACTAATTAAAAGGCGGTTGATAAAAACTTCAAAATGAGAAGAAAGATAAAGGAAATCAAAAGGTTGATGAATGACTTTCAGTAGTAGGTATTTGTAAAGATTATTTTACAGAAAATAAATTTTAATGTAAGAAAGAATGCATGAATAATGGAAACAATAAGCAAAGTGAAATTCTTGTGGTTGCGGGAAACTGCTTTGAATCCGGATTGATAATCAGAATGGAACAAATGATTCCCAAATGTCGGTAGTGTGTAATATAATAATGGTGGTGTTGAACTTAAATGGTTAGAAGTAGAAAGTGCTTTGAAGTAGGAGATAGAGAAATGAGATCAACTTCAAATTAACGAACCGTATACGGCGGCGGGACGGAATCGGTCATGTGGTTGAGGTCATCATCCCGGTCCATATTATCCTGAGTCGTGGCGATGGACGGGTCTGATGAGGATTTGACGAGCCGAGGCGCAGGTGGCGGGCTAACTTCCAAGTCACTCTCAGGACTCGACGCGTACGAGAGCCGATTCTCGGTACTCGAAGACATTGAGAACAAGAAGTCGTCGGATAACGGCTCCGGTCTCTGTTTTCCGCCATTTTGTAATCCCCGCCATTTTGTTGAAGTCGGCCATTTTGTAGCAGCGGCGTCCGGGAGGGTAGGTTATGGAATGGGGTGACAAGACAAGACAAATGAATGATTGCACAGAACACGTTAAATCAAAACGTAGCTGTGGGTGATTATGGGCACACGTGGATGATAACATTCAAAACGTTACTATAGTTAATTGAAATTGAACAGCGGTAAGTTATTATTGAATGTTAGCATCCGTATTTAGTGGTATTTTACACTGGTAATTGATTTGATACGTTGGGATAAATCTTTGGCAAAAAATAATTCAGGAGCAAAAATTCTTTATCAATACACTTTTGACTTAAAACTAATCATGCACTAAAAGCAGTGCGTTTAAAGCGAACAAAAGCCAATATACAAACAAAATTAGTGAGCAAATTAAAAACTATTTGGTAACTTTGGTGAATCTACGGATCTAGAAAATCTAGACGTACCCTAAATGCTGTTCTGATATAGGCTTAGTTAACCCCAAGTCTTTTTCAGCTTGTTCAGAGTTCTCAGCCTTCACAAGTTCTTCCAACTTGAGGGTAGGCAGAGATAAGTTCCTGATCTTATTCAAAGATCTTTCACTCACAGTAGGAAGTGTACGAACTTCGCTGTACCTAATCGGTTCAAGTTTTGCGCTACACTTGCAGTTTTGGATCCTGCAAACCTGGCGAAAAGACTTCTCTTGTTTTAGAAAGGGCTTGGGAAATTCCTTTTGAAGTCTCGCTTTCCATTCGGGAACCTCGTTCATCTTTCTAATATCATTGTCTTTTATGAAGAAAGATGCAGGTTTGTATTGCTCTGACATAGGAACTACAGAGGAAGGTCTTTGTATATTCTGAACTGGTGATCGACAAGTCGTCTCCATAACACTATAAGGTCTAAAAGTGTTTTGCAAACCCATTTTAAAACCTGGTGGAGCGTTTAGTTCAGCTTTTGTTCTTAGCTTACGTTCGTAATACATTTGCCTTTCTTCGTACGGGTTTATCGCAAGGGTATGTCGGTTTCTGTTACCGTAGTTATTTGGCATGCAAGGTGTTAGTGTTTCTGAATAGTAGTATGGAACGACGTGATTTCTGTTAGCGTCATACACATGGTCTGGTTTAGATGGTGATGGAAGCATAGCCTGGGGTGAGTTAAAGGGTCGGGCGGGGTAGTTCGGGATGGGGTAAGAAATAGGGTAGAATGCTGGGTAAGGCGAAGGTGGGATGGGGAAGTATATATCCGACACCATTTCAACGTGCTATACCAAGATAGAACAGAAACGAATAATGTTAATAATAATTAAATATACCATAAGAATGTGAATACAACAATTAATTCTTAAAATATAGATTTATCGCACCGTTACATGCTGACCAAGTCATCACGAACAGCGTCTGAGTTGACTGATTTGACAGTTTGTACAAGCCCAAGCGAGTCAAGGCTCGTTATGACTTCGGCAACATGAAACTGCATGTTGTCAGACATTTTATACTAAAACAGATTAGTTTTTGTATATATCCAAGAAACTTCTAAATCATATTGTTGTATTCACATTGAGCACATAGGTATTAAACGAAGACAGGTGACACACAGTTTACCAAATGCACCGATATGCCTTTACCAAGCGACCGCCCGAAGCAATGCGTACTGTTGAAATGTTAACATAGAAGATAGAACATCTTATATGCAGGTAAATGTTTAGGAAATCTACCCTTTCCAATTTCATCTACAGGGTTTTTATCAACCTTATACCTACTTACAAATAATTTTAATTTTACCTAAATTTTCCTGCAGTGTGCAGCAATATTTAACGTCTCTAAGGGCAGCTACAAAAAATAATTGTTACCCTCAATTTTGCCCTACCCTGTACATTCACAAGAATGTAACGTAGAGAGAAATTTTCAACTTCACTCCGTTACGTTCTTATTCTTTTTCAGTTATCTAGTCTTCGAATTCTTCTTCATAGCGGCCATTACACCATCGATATGAAATCTAGCAGTTTGTTGACCCAACGACTTTCTTGAAGACCATGCTTAGGTTGCTACAGACGGTAGCTATTCCTACACTCTATTTGACAAATAACTCCTCTGTTCCACATGTAGTGAGATATACCTTGGTCTCCGAGACCCAGAGCTGCTGCTGCTGCGTCCGCTGCACGAGGTCCAGCAGCTTGCTGAGCCACGTGCCGAGAGTGGCCTCGCTGAGCGAGATCGTGTGAGTGAACACGTGGCCCCACACTCGCTCCATGTGCTGGCATTGTTCTAGGACCTTCTTTGATGACTTGTGGGCGGATCTGGGAGGTAAGGAATCGCTGTATCAGCAACACCAACTAGGTTGGAAGTTAACCCTCTTACATTTGTAGTTTAGTTTTCGAGATCTGAACAAACACCAATGAGTTCGCTTCTTCTACTAGTGGACAAAAAATTGAAGCGAACAAAATTAATAACATTTTGTTTTTTATTTGATATTAATTACTATTTATAAAACTGATTATGTATAAAATTTGACTTGTCTTAGTGCTTATTTTGTAAGCCTAAAGGAATAAAATTATTGAATTTAGATTTCTTTTTCTTGCTACAACTACAATGCAAATATACATTACATGAGACAAGGGCAGTCTTGTGCATAGAAGAGATCTCTTCCAGGCAACCCTATTATCACATTATGTTAAACACTACGTCTATGTTTAGATATCTGATACCTCTACGCCAAAAGTACTGAACGGATCGGGCTGATATTTTGCATGCAGGTAGATATAAAAAAATAGGCCTAGCATTTCTTTTTATCCCATAAATCAGTCCCCAGGCGATATATTTTATTTAATGAGTAATTTAATGACAAATATTTAATTGCAATTGAGTGTTTTGGTATTTATTATTATTGACTTTTATTATTAACTTTTGTTAAAATATTATGATTGTGTACTGATACTGTACCTAAATTTAAAAACTTTTGACGTGTATGTTTTTACCAATAAATGAGTATGAGTATAAATAACCTTAAACAACGCTTGCGAAGCCATAGGCAAAAGCTAGTATTTTTATAAAGGTCATAAACTCACTTAGGCATCCCAGCTCTTAACTGTTTGATAATCTGCTTGTTATCAGCCTTCATGAATATCACAATGGGGTAGAACTGCGCGTAGTTGAGTCGGTCGATGGCGTTGGGCGTGATGTCGAGCAGAGCGTGCTTGCCGCGCTCCATCACGGAGCGGATGCTGGAGAGGCGGATGATGCCGCTCGACTTGGACTTGCTGTCTTCTAGGGAGCTGTCCATTTCTGAGGGGGCATTAGGGGTTTTTTAGAGAGTTCAAAGGGCAAGTCATAAAATGGTATTTTTTATATTATGGGATCAGAAAAATTAATTGTTTGGTCAGCAGGATTAAACAGTCGGCAAGCTTAAAATTTAAATGATTGCTGATTTGTTCCACAGAAGCTTAGTATGTGATAGTATGTTTGTTTGATTTGCTATGAATATAATCCTACGACCGAGAAGCGGCCGTTTCTCTCTAGGCAGACGCTAAGATCAAGCAGCATACTTTTCACACAGAGACCAAAGATCCTAGTGCAGGCTACTAGGATCTTTGGCTTCTGACGGCTTCCACAGAGGCTAATAAAATGACAGAAGGTTTAGAAACAACCCAATAGCAGCGAAGCGGCCTTCTCCCTCTACATAAGTAACGGTAGGTTTGTTGGTTCAGAAACAACTCAACGGCCGCCAAGCGGCAATCCTACACAGAGCCTGATAATGTAGAAACAACCCAAAGGCCACGAAGCTGCCGTTTTCTACACAGAATGACAGTAGATTTAATGTAGATATAAGCAAAAGCCGCCAAGCGGCCGCTTTTCCAATGCGCACCGATCGATTAAGAGTGTAACGCGTAAGAGTTCTACGTTCAGCGAAGTTGCCCGGATGGTCTTGAAGCAGCCGCGCTCGTCCAGCGCCCAACACGATGACGGGCACGAGCTCCCCGGTATCTACCTCGCCGCTTGGCCATAGTGGTATGTACTCACTGGGTTCAGCGAAGGTGTCCGGGTGGTCTTGCAGCAGCCGAGCGCGGGCCAGGTCCGCCCCAGCTCCCAGCACGATGACGGGCCGCACGAACCCCCCGGCGCGCAGCACGCAGCGCTCGTACGCGGGGAACTTGCTGATGCTGTCTGATAGAACGACCTCGTCCCAGTGCTCCTGTGAATAGCAGGTTTATGAATAAGCCTTCAGGGGGTGCAATTTTCAGGGTGTGGTTTCTAGGGCTACACTTTTGAAATGTAATTAATATAAGAAGGCATTTGACTTGACTAAGTGCTCCTTGTGAGCCAATGATATTAATAAATAAATTGAAACTGAAAGGAAACATTCTTAGACTTAATTTTTTTTTGAAAAAGAAAAAACGAAATATAAAACTGCGCTCAGTTTATGGTGATTAAAACGCTGCCTTTTCCTGTGACGTCACCGTTCAGTTTGTCTACGCCAAGTGCTTTTGTTATTCGTTGATTTTTCATTCAAAATAAAATTAAAAACAAATAAATTATAAAACCATCATGTTTGTTGTTTTTGTGTTGTGTCAAATAAATATTTTTTATTCTTTCTTCCAAAAAAGATATCCCGCTAAAAGCTTAAGGACAATACGGTGAATGGTGACGTCACGTTTAGAAATCTTGCGATTGAGTCTTAAAATATCTACCTTTCAATGATTCACAATAAAAACATTAAATATTCAAAAATAAATATGCAGATATATTTATATATCAAGAGAGAATACAAATAAAAATTATCAGCTTTTTTAAAGTCACATGCATAGACCCTATTGCGCGCGTCATAAAAGGTGCCGAAGCCCTACCTTGCCCAAGCTCTTGCTCCGCCTATGCGTAGACCTGCGTCGCCTGAAGAAGTTGTGTTTCCCGTCGTTCCCGGACATTTCCTTCTTGGTCGCGTTGAACTGCGCTGTTGCTAGCTCTTCCGCGCGCGCCTTGTTGGGAATCTGCCCTTTTTGCACCTCTTGGTTGTTGCGACCTGGGAAATTTTAATGTTTAGACGACCTGTTGCCCAGACTCTTAAGAGACCGGTGTCCTCAGGAGACCCAACACATACTCAAACTATAATATTTTTTACACTATGTTTAAACTAATATAATTATATTTAAACGTTAGCTTGATATAAGTTTTATGTAAAGAACCCATCGAAGGAGATCCCCAAGATACAGGTTTATCCTAGTTTGGGGATCAATGATTGTAATAGTTTTCAATAAAAATATTTTCATTTCATTTTCACTCACTCACTCACACTCACTCACTCACACTCACTCACTCACTCACTTCACTCACTTGGTCACTTTTATAGCAAAGGCATTAAATTTTACTTGCTAAGTGATTATTTGTAGGCCTAAAATAAAACTGAAACAAAGTAAGTCATTGACTTTGACACATTCTATAAGTATTTGTAAAAACCGCTAGATGTTGTAGACATACGATATCAGTTTCGACCCGTCACACCGACCTATGGCAATACTAGGGTTGGTAGTAGGTTTGCAAACATTGCCTAAAATTCCTCATTTCTCCTTAATTATCTACTTATTGAAAAGATATAAGAGCTAGATCTGTGCGACTCACCTATCCTATAGACTTGCCAGGCTCCCACAGTCCCGTTGTGCAGAGTATCGACGACGTGGAAGACGTCTCCGCAGCGGAATGACATCTCGCCGTCCGTCGGCTCGACGTAGTGGAAATGTGTCTTTATATGGAAGGAATCACCGGCTGAAAACGAAGTATATAAAATATGATTTAGGACCGAAACTAAAACTTTTAATTTTTTTTTTTTTTTTAACATTATATATTTTTTATTACATCTTAGTACCTACTACAGAATTGTAGTCTATATCTCGTCTTTATACGTTACATCATAGCCTTATACTCCACTAGCATTTTAGAGCAAAAAACAAATAATATTATATGCAAAAAAAAAAACCTCCATATTTCAGCCAAATGCAGAATTTTGCAGAATGCTAATTGTATTTTGTATTCAGTAGACGTCTAAAAACATTTCTGAGTAGCTTCTCAAAATCAATCGCCATGACTTCCTTCTTGAGTTCTAGCGAAGTACCTATGTATGTTAAACAGGTGTGTACAATACATTGTTAGAATACATACGTGTTTGCCCGCTGGCCACCGCGTTGTATTCATCGGGAGAATGCTGCACTATGAGGTCGATTCGTTCTTGTAAGCTCAGGAGATACAGGACCGCTTCCTCTCGGGTCACGCCTTTCATTTCCATTTCATTAACCTGCAACCAAAACGTTAGGTGTTGAGGTGTGAATTGCCATGTTGTACCATCTGGCCGCTTTTGTTCTTAACTCTCGGCTGCTAATAGTGTTATTTAACTGACGAACAGTTACAGATACCCTCTATTTTAATTCTTTATCCAATATTTTGGCAAATTGTTGTTGTTTTTGAAAATAGTAAAAAAATATAAAATTGCATTGTTAAAATGCATTTTTATATTTTTTTTACAATTTTACTATTTAATGATTTAATAAGTGTCGGTAGATATATCTCGGTATAGGTACACAGCAGACATTTCGCGTAGAAACTCCACTGTGGCTACATTCAGCCAACTGGTTTGTTATTCTTATTATTTTTCGACGACCTCTGTGGCGCGGTGGGCGAAGGTCCGCCTGCGACGCAGGAGGTTGCGGGTTCGATTCCCGCCTTGAGACAAATATTTGTTCGATCTGCAGGTATTTGTTCCGGGTGTTCTGGTTGTTTTCTATGTATAATAAAAAATATCTATTTATGTAATGTATTGTATTATGTATATCAGTTATCTAGTACCCATAACACAAGCTCTGCTTAGCTTGGGGCTAGATAATGCTGTGTGAATTGTCTAGCAACATTTATTTATTTATTTATTACCTTGAGTATCAACGCATAATGGTCCAAATCGAGTCCAAATGCGGATACAGGAGTACCTCCACCTTAACCATACCTTGAGTATCTTGTCGGCGGGCTGCAGGCCCTGCAGCGCGGCAGGACTGGCCGGCTGCACGCCGGACACGAACACGCCCGAGTGGTTCCCACCGCACAGCCGCAGTCCCACCGATCCTTCCTTCTGGAAGCTTATCAGTCTGGGCTCCGTTCTGGAAATAAGAAGACTGGTGGAAGATTGAATGGTTTTACGTAGTTGACCTATCTAAGCAGCAAAGTACCTAACACGTTTCAAAGACACAACCACATTATATACTACACAATAAGCGTTATCCACAAAAGGACATACTACGTCCACTTGACTGCTGAATGTCTCCAAAAAACAAGGGAGGTTTTGTCAATATCACCACGAATTTAAAGCATGCTACGCCGTTTTTCATTACAGTTTTTAATTTCATCTACTTTTTTATTGACATTTGTATTTGTTTTATTATTATTATCATTTTTTTATCTGTCTGTGAATTTTATGTTTTGTTTATTTTAGAATTGTACCTAAAAGTTCTGTAAATTTTAAGACGTTGCACGCCCAATAGAGCAGAATACATTGAGAATTTTTTTTTTCAATAACAACTTTAATAACATGTATTTCTTACAATAAATATTTTATTGATTGATTGATTGATTGTTGTGTAAAACCAACTACGGCGTAGTACTAACTATGGTGTAGCTGCGTCGTAGACGTGGCAATTTGCTACGACAATGTTTAGAATTAGCTACGACGTAGGTCGTAGGCTTTGTAGCTCGTCGTAGCATGCTACGCCACTCACGTAGAACTTTCCACGCTGCTTTACGTAGCAAGATGCTACGCCGCAGTTATCGGGCATCATCAGTGGAGGGGGGGGTTACGTTGTGTGGGTAGCTTCGCCTAATATGCAGTAAAAAACAATACAAGTTAAAATTGTGTTAGGTTGTATAGTTTTTCACACACATATAAAAGACTTACGTTGGTTTCCTTTGATTCACCATCCCTTCCTCCTCGTAAAGCTGCCGTCTACTGCTGTAGTAATCTGAAAACAATTAAACAGGACAATGTAAACAACATAGAAGAAGAAGAAGAAGGCTTAGAAATATGGTAGACATCTAGACACAAACGAGGTGTAGACAAACAATTACGATAAATTTATCGTAATTGTTTGTCTACACCTATACGGACCTATACGGAACGTATACGGATAGGAAATTGAGACTAATTAGTCTCAATTTCCTATCCGTACCTATACGTGCGCTTGTGTGCGTGAAAGCAGTGAAGTTTTAAGCTTGTTATACTCCCACATAGATTCGTAGATCAAGAAATAAGTTGAATGACACTATATCTCTGCTGTAACAGCAGCGTATTTTTTCTCACTGGTAAACTTGCTGTAAACACAAGATTGTATATCTTCGGAAAGGAAAGTCTTTTGACAGCACTTAGCACAGTAGGAACAACAAAAAAAATTGAAAGATAAATTTATCGTTTTTTTTTCTATTATAAGGCCTAAGTTTTAGCTATATTCGGAGTTGAACAGTTTCATTAAAATATTAAAATATCTATACATAAACATTTTCTAAACACAATATATTCACTAATCACAAAATATATTCTTCGCGGGCTACGTACAGTATCTGCCTCCTGCTGGAGTAACCAGATGATACTTCTGAAGTTACATCAACCTCGTTAAAATTCTTACCTTCATTCCTAGGTGGTGGCGGTCTGGGAGGCTGCTCCTGGTCCATGGGACCTCGCCTGATTTCTCCGGGACCGCCCCGGACGGGCGCGGCTACGTACAGATTCTGCCCACTGCTGGAGTAGCCTGATGATACTGCTTCTGATGTTGGGTAAGTCGTGTTTGTTTGAGGGGTGGTGGCTTCTGTAAATAAATTTAAGAATGAAAGATATATTTAATTTTATTTATTTAAGCTCTCGCTATTCAGCGAGGTAATGCTGCAAGTATTATGGGCAACTTTGCACCGGGAATTATTTCCTAAAATAAATACCCGATAAATTATCTTTAATATATCAACAAATCGCAAAAGTTAAAGCTAAGTTCGCTAAGTTTTGCTGACTCACCTAAACTGTTATAATTATTCTGATAATTTCCATTAGTGACCGTCTCCTCTCGAACTAACTCCCTCGTCACGACCAGATTCAGTCGATCCTTGCAAGACTCCACCAGTTTCCTTGCTTCCTTCAGGGTCATGAGATCAGAGACTGGTGTGTTGTTGATCTTCGTTATGACGTCGCCTTCACAGAGACCCTGGCCGGCTTGGTTTAGCTGTTCTCGAGCTCGCATGGTCAGTTCTTTGACGTAGATCTTGCAACCGAGGACTAGGCCGAAATCTGAGGGAAGGTAAAGTTGCACATTTTTTTCAAAACAATAAATTATTTCGACAAATGTCATTTTCTAGGTTGGCTGCAGGTAGACTGCACATTTTTCAAAAAACCCAGAAATGCAGTTGTTTTGTTCTTCAAAATAAACATATGTATTATATGAAAAAATCTTCGAAAGAAAGGTCGAGATATCCGACCGGTAACCTTAGTACATTAGTCATAGTACACTATAATTATAATATTTATAATTATTGATATTTTTAATATGATTTTTTAGATTTGATCTTCGCACGCTTTGTTTAGGAGATAAAAGGTAGTTTAAACATTATTCAAGATGAGAACTGATTCTGGAATTACATCTACCTATGCAAAATTTCAGCCGTTAATTTTGGCGTGAAGAGCTAGGAACAAAAAATACGTAAATATATCCCCTTCAGCTACTTTGGTAACTAACTGATTTTATCCATCCATTCAAAATGTGTGTAGCGTAGACTATGTAGGCTGATGTCTTGTGTGTAGTGTGTTAGATGCCGTTTACGTAGACTATTCTATCGTTTGCTCTGTTTTACTTATAAGGAGAAGCAACCTCACGTGTGTGTGTCTTACCTTCCTTCTTCCCATTCCTAGACAACGTAGCTTGACAGTAGTGTGAGCGGTGTTCGACATTGCGGATGCCCATCTCCTTACCACGAGGGAAACTGTGAGACTATTCTGTCGTTTGCTCTGTACGTATTACAAAGAGCAATCTCTGGTGTAGGGTCTTACCTTCCTTCTTGCCATTCCTAGACAACGCAAGCTTGACAGTAGTGTGAGCTGTGTGGGACGCCGCGGGCGCTCGTCTTCTCACGACAAGGGAAACTGTGGCGCCGGAATCTCGGAGCACCTGGACCGCTCGTGCGTATTCCACGTTTTCCAGTAGTATGCCGTTCACGGAGACTATTCTGTCGTTTACTCTGTGGAAGACCAGTTTGTGTGAGATCGGTTAACATTTCGTAGCGACAGATTTGTGATGTCTGTATTGTTACTTCTATGAAAAAACAAAAGCCCAGCAACTGATAGACGAATCGCTTGTTATTATTTGTCTGTAAGTAAGTTTTGGGGATTGTAAACAAGCCCGGGTGTTAAGGTTTATGTCCATCAAAGAAGTGCTAGGCAGCTAAGTCAAATCAAATCAAATATAAATCAAATATTCTTTATTTCCATATATACAAAATGTACACTCAGAAAAGATCAAATTCTTAAAATGAAACACTGACATTTACACTGATATTTTTTATTTCTGTCGCTTCGTTGACTAAAGTAAAGAAGCGGCAAAGAAACCGCTAGCCTGTTAGTTGTTATTTTTCGAGTTAACGCCAAAACCCGTCCCAAGCTTTTTTATCTTCTAGATAATCTGATATTTTGTAGTAAGCTTTTTTGACACACACAGAAAGGTTTTGACAATTTATTTACTGATAGATTTTGCAACTTACTAGGAGTTTATGGTGCTATTAAGATGGTGAATAGGAATGTCAGAAGCACCTTGATTTTCATTGGTATATTTTTAGTTTGTACCGCTGAGGGGGCCAGTCATTTCTAACCACATTTCTAACATAGGCAGGTTATCCCGGCCGCCAGTCACGGCGATCCCGAAAACCCTTGCACCGGGTATACCTTCCATATCCAACTGTAGACTGAGTTGTACTTACTGTAGTTTATCCTCCGCCGGTCCACCTCGCAACACATCAGACACCGCTATCGACGGGTCTCCGCTTGCGAAGTGCGGGTTATCCCGGCCACCAGACACGGCAATCCCGAAGCCGTACCCTTGCACCCGGTTCAGGCGCACCCGGTGTGTCTCCCATCCTGCACTGCGGTCTGCTGTCTGTAAAGATGAGAAACATTCGATTTAATGATCGTGCGCTTGAGTTTCAGAGCGATTTTGTTGATATTTGTAGAATTTAAACGTCAACAACGCGTAAAAGCGCGTGAACGTCCATTGTTGATAAGTGACTTGAGAAACAGTGGGTTTTGCTTCTGAAATGGGAAAGATCTTTTTTCCTGGATCAGAGGGTTTTGTAATTAGTGACAGGCGTAGTGATTTGGATCACTGTACTTATAACATAGATTAAAAATCGCTGTTAGTACCTACGCAATATTAATAATTAATTCACCCGATATTCTTGAATCCTTAGTAAGAATGAATGAAAACTCAGCTCAATAACTTTATTTCTTTAGGCTTACATACAAAATAAGCACTTGGACAAGTAAAATTTTATACTATTAATAGCTTTATAAGTTGTTATTATTATCAAATAAGAAATCGGTGTTATTCATTTTATTCACTTAAATTTTTTGTCCACTTGTGGAAGAAGTGAAAAATAAACAACTAGTAAGTTTATATATCACTAATACATGTTTATTTTGCCTACCTAAGTCAATATTTATTTAAATCTAAGCACAACGTTTTTTAATACTATTGTCGATGCGGATCTGGGCGACATCTGGCCAATCATCTATGGAGTAAAAAGCTTTCTTGCTTGATAAGATTGCGTTTCACGTACTGTTTAAATTTACGAATAGGTAGCTCAGTTGCTTCAGGTGGAAGTTTCATAAAGAAGCGTACGCAATTGCCCATAAAGGGTTTCCCTAACTTTCGTAATCTATATGATGGAATGTGTAGTTTGTTCTTGTTTCTTTTTATGTTGTTCACAACATAAATACATCACGGTTTTTCAAAAAGCTATCTTTATTTCTGTGCGTATGTACATTAGATTTTCAATGCCCTGTACTCAGAAATTGCAATTATCATAACCGCAGCAATGCGCTAAGTGGTACGCTGTTATAAAAGGCTATCTCTTAAGAATGCGAACCTTACGTAGGTTGATGGTCTTCTAAGCCGGATTAAATACAAAACCGACTTGTATTATCTTTACTTTAGATTGTGTAGGTACATGTTCTATTCATTGAAGTGGTTAACAGGTAAAGTAGGTTTATAGGATTAGGCTCAATAGCTGGAAAATACGCCCCAACCTTGACCTAAAGGACCACTCTAAGCTGTTATAGTGATATAAATAACCGTGACTTAAGGTGGATACGATACGAACTTCTAAGTCCCCATACAAACGTACCTTTCGATTCATTTGGAAACTACGTCCCCGATTTTAATGAAATTTTGCATACACAATCGGATAAGAAAGATGTTTGCAACATTTTAGTGTAAAAAAAAAACCATAAGATCCTCATTAAATGAGAGCGAAAGTAATAAAATCGCTTGCAAATGAATTGAAATGAATTTTTCATTTGATGATTATATTTTTCGTAAAACAAAAACGGTACAAACACAGCTATGTCATATGCGATAATGTATGCAAAATCTCATTGCAAAAAAGGGTGTAGTTTCCTAATAAATCGGGAAGTACGATTGTATGGTAACTTAAGATTCGCACCCACCTTAACAGAATTCATGCGCTTGTAGATCGCGCTCTATCTGCATGTCTTGTGAGAAATACTTGTTTAAGGTCGTTGTCTTAGAATTAAAGTGCTTATTTTATTACTTGGCTCTAGCACGCGACATCGCTGGCTAAAATATAGCCTTAATATTTATAGAAGTTTAATATACCGGTGGTTATAATAGTCAGTCATCAATCAATTAGATAGTCGATTAGTAAGAATGACAAGATTAGCCAGTGGCTAAAGATCCATCAATGTTAAATTTAAATTAACTCGAGATTAGGAAAACCCACACGGGCACGTTTTTGTATGAATCGTCACTTTCCATCACGTGAGGTTGTGGTCAAACAAAGGTATAACAACAACAAAAAAAAAGCTAAATATGAGCCATTCGTGTCCATTGTAAAGTAAAATAAATAATGCTGGACAATCCAGATACAGCATCATCTAGCCCCAAAGCTAAGCATAGCTTGTGTTATGGGTACTAGATGACTGATATCTTCGAACAAACATTTGATCGAAGACTGATATGCATAATACAATAAATTCATTTTTTACTATGCATAGAAAATACCCAGAACATCCGAAACAAATAAGTGCAGATAGTACAATAATTTGTCCCAAGGCAAATGTTTACGTTGGCATGTTTTCTGTCTTTGTGGTTGGCACTAAAAGCGTTATACGTAGTGGATACCGCTGTCCACCGAAAACCGAAAACGCTATGTTGTCTTGGTTTTATATAGCTACCGAGACAAGACTTTGCATCGACACAGCAGATGCATCGCATCGCATATTAATTGGGTAAAGACGAACGACGAAATCGTAAGGAATCCATCCTTGAAAGCAAGCCAGGACACATCAGTGGTCTATCGAAGTATTGAAAGCCACGGGCATTAGCATAGCCAGCTGAGTTGCTTGTTAAATTTACACTGTGTTCACGTGATATGAATTTTAAACTTGTGTATTCAATACTATTTTAGAATGCCTGTACCTACTTTTGCACAAAAAGAGAAAATGGTGGTAACGCTACTACATACGTAATATATTAATACGTAGGTTGATTTATGGTCATTTATTTTATTATAAATTTAACGGCGATTAGGCGAGTACAAACAATAAAACGCACCTAACTAGCATAAATTTGTATTAAAATTAATAAAGTTGAATTAAAAATGTCCTTATTAAAATACAACAAAAATCGGTCTTTCATCCCTCTCACGATAGAGCAGAAAATCTGACATTAGGTCCATCCATTCGTTCGCATAGAGGTCGCAGTCAAGAGAAGCCTTAAGTATCCCGTTGAGGGTGTCCAGAGCCTGAGGCAGCGCCGATTGAGGGTGGGTACAGTGCGCAAGGTGATAGAGCGAGGAGCCTGTGACTTCTGCCGCATAACCCAGGCAGTCCGCAATGCGCGACTGCCCTTGCTGGTTCCATTTCGGGTAAGCCCGAAAGATCGACTTTGCTCAAAGAAGGTTATCAAATTAATCACCAGATTACGTACCATGTTTAAGTAAACGTCAATATTGGATCGCACAATATTAGTATCTTCGGTATCTTCATTTCTAATTTCTCTACATAATCATGCATGACTCAACGTCAGGCAATCGAGACAGTGTTTGCTATGTCCAATTATTTGACCTATAAATTGCTTTTTTACCAATATGTGCTCTACTCTACCAATTTACTAACATTTTCAATTTGCCGTTCCATCTTTCATTTTGACTTTTGTTATTTTTACATTAATCCGTCTAATTTCCAAGTATTGCAATAAAATCAGCGGATATTAAATCAGGAGCCGCTCCTGCTTGCGTGAGAACCAAGAATTAATAATTTTCTTGCTGCCCTTTAAGTATTTATTGACTAGCCAAGCTTACCTACGAAGTAAAGTTTACTTAAACTTAATGACAGGCGTCTGAAATAATTTATCGTTAGGTAAAAGAAATGAATTAGCTACCGATCAATATGATCTAACGTAGTATCTAACTTTATGTATATTTATTCTGTCCGTGGTAGGTAACGTGTGAATTCAGAAGGAAACTTACGCATTCTTAAAACGCTAAAAAAGTTTATATGCCGCTCGGTAGAAATAAAACGGTGCCCCGCTTGAAAATATTATTATTATCAATTGTGCTACCTGTAGATTGTTTGAAACAGTTAGCTCAATTATTTAAGAAATTAATAAATCCCAAAAATTTACGATCCGTCGAGATCGTAAATTTTTGGGATTTATTAATTTCTTAGAGATTACCCAGAGTACTATAATAAATATAAACCTTAGAATCAATTATTTAAATTGTAAATAAACGTTCTAACTAGTTTTATTATTAATTGTGATTTTGTTTGTTAATAAACATGGCATATGGTATACTATAAAGATTTTTTGTATATTATCTAAATGAAAGAGGCATGTAGAGTAGATGAAAATAAACCTACCTATGAGTTAGGGTCTTGAATTTGACCCATATAGCTCTAGGGCTGGTAGGTATGCAAGAACTGTGAACTGAAACGAACCAGAAACTGAAAAGTAGTCAATATTGCGTTAAATGAATTTTTTCACTTCTCTTGCTCGAAAAGTGTATCATAATAGTGTAGCTTAGCAGGCCTAAAACTCGAGTTTAATCCCTCGGGCTAAAAAGTAATTTTTCTTTTTAATTTTTGTCTAAAATCATCAGCCAGTACAAAGCATTCGTTCTCTTACATAAAAACTCGACTTCTTGGTGCTCCGTCAACCTTTTTTTTGAAAATAGAACCTTCTTGGTGATGTTTTATGAAGGTTGATTCTTCCCTTCACGGTAGAATGCGAACTCTTTCGTTGCGGGTTAAATAGAGATTTAAAAAAAAAGATGGTATTGGCGCTAAATCTCTAGAATTTTCTTCATTCCAAATCACAAACTTTTACGTTTAACTTCCTGACTTTTACTTCCAAATTGTGAACGTGAAAAATGTCATCAAGTGATAGTGAAGATGCTAATATGCAAATGGAAGAAAAGGGCAAAGAAATAATTATGAATCTGTTGCCGACAAAATCACGTGGAATATATTTAAAGAGTTACGAAAATTTTATGAAATGGAGAGATGAGAAACGTGTGGATTCTTTTACAGAAGGGGTTTTTCTCACTTATTTTGATGAATTATCGAAAAAATTCAAATCGTCGACTCTTTGGAGCACATATTCAATGTTAAGAATGACCTTACAAACGAGACACGACGTCGATATTAAAAAATATGTAAATTTAACGGCTTTACTGAAGAAATTGTCCACTGGATACAAGGCAAAAAAATCTAAAGTCTTGACGACACAAGAAATCGAAACATTTTTAAATAACGCTCCAAATAAACAATACTTGGCAACAAAGGTAACCTACTACTTATGTACTCAACTCAAACTAAATAAATAGATACCTACCTACATACCTAAATTATGTACCTAGGTTATTACGATTAATAACACACTTATTTTTTTGTTCAACAGGTTGCTTTAATTTATGGAATCAGCGGTGCATGCAGAGGAATAGAGCTTGCTAATATAACGCTAGAAGACGTAGAAACGGATACAAACCTACAAGCTGTGAGTCTGCCGAACACGAAAACAAACAAAGAGCGTAAATTTGTCATCAGTGGAGAATACCTTAATATAGTTAAAGCCTATCAGGAGTTACGTCCCACTAATGTTTCAACGAGAAGATTTTTTCTAAATTATCAAAATGGTAAATGCACAAGGCAAGTCATAGGCAAAAATAAATTTGGTAACATGCCTAAAGATATTGCCACTTATCTAAATTTACCAAATCCGGAACTCTACACGGGCCATTGTTTCCGCAGAACATCCGCGACTCTGTTGGCGGACTCGGGTGCGAATATAACGACATTAAAACGGCACGGTGGATGGAGGTCCGATCAAGTGGCTGAAGGTTATATAGAGGACTCTATACAAAACAAGTATCACGTCACGCAGCGGATTACGGAAGGAATCAATATTCTACCAAACATTACAGAACCCCAAGCATCTACATCGCGGGATTGGATGAATATGTCAACTCAGCTGAAGCCGCACTCAGATCTTAATAATGCACGAAACTCAAGCATGAGTCGAGTCTCTCCAACTTTTACTCCACAACAATCAACTCAAAATATTACACACACATCCCAATCACAGAGAACCGAAATAAAATTGCCCGGGAAAAACATATCACTAAACATTCAAAATTGCTCTAACTGCACATTTAATTTTTAATAAAATTTCTGAAAATTGTCTAATTTTGAATTGTTTTATTTTCTCGCAATCGAAGTGAAAAGTAGAGTGTTTTACTCGGGCCAAAACCACCCATTATAACTCGGTCTTCTCATCCTCCCTCGCTACGCTCGGGAGTATAACAACCTCGTATATAATGGGATGGTTTAGTCCCTTGTAAAACAATCTACTATTATATGCTTGCGCGATCCGATTTTGTATTTTCTATATTGGAAGCCTGGATTTGTGACGTCAGAGTGAATAATTGTACGAAAAACAAAGGACAAATACGCCCTTAATAATATATCTATACCTACATAGACGCTAATGATGCTAGGTTAGTAGAATCTATAGTATTACTAGTTTCTGTGCGCACGCGTTGCGTTGGTAATTTATATCTCATGCGAACTGATTTATGGGATAAAAAGTCTATGTAGACTATTTTTTATTATAGGCCACCTATATGCAAAATTTCAGCCCGATCCGTTCAGTACTTTTGGCGTGAAGAGGTAATAAACATCCAAGCATCCGAACTATCGCATTTATAATATCAGTGTGAATGTTATTATCTGTGGTAGAATACTATGCAAATACTGTAGAGATTGGTTCGTAATTAGTAGATGTCGAAACATACTATCCACAAGTCCATTAATTTAATGTAAAACAAGACATCAGTCTAGATTAGCTAACGATTATTAATTGTATATTTAAGATTCCACTTATAAGGCGAGCAGTATAAATAAACCATTTAAAAACGTTGGTATTCCTTATTAACACTTTCATGGCCCCGGACGCACGTGTCCGTGCGCATCACCATTGGTTGACGACACGCGCGGCGCGGCTACACACCTCACACCGCCCCGAGGTAAAGTTGGGCAGTGAATTCTTAAGATCATCTTCTTTGTTGAATGAAAACATCAGAATGATGTGTCTGATATCACTTTGTGATATTACGATTAGGTATACCAATTTAAAACATTACTCGTTTACGGTGATGTCGCAGTTATTAGACGATTCGATTATTAGTTGACGATCTCTGTGGCGCGGTGGGCGAAGGTCTGCCTGCGACGCAGGAGGTTGCTGGTTCGATTCACGCCTTAGATATCCATCTATGTATTGTATTATAGTA
The DNA here is from genome assembly GCA_947086465.1 of Eupithecia exiguata. Taxonomy (NCBI): domain Eukaryota; kingdom Metazoa; phylum Arthropoda; class Insecta; order Lepidoptera; family Geometridae; genus Eupithecia; species Eupithecia exiguata. The sequence goes on from OX352246.1 coordinate 7,992,306, forward strand.
TGTTTATCAGTTATCGAGTACCCACAACAAAAGCTCTGCTTAGCTTGGATCTAGCTAAATAATGCTGTGTGAAAAGTCCAGCATCATTTATTCCGACAGCATACCGAGAACAAGTACCGGTAACACTATTAACACTTTGATAAGTAGCAAGTGCAAGAGACAAGTGCAAGTAATCACTTCCGTTAACATCACAAAGTGACATCACCTTTCGTGTAGTGCCAGGTAATGTGACATTACCTTCTACTGTACTGTTTTGTGTATCTAATCAGACTGTTATTTATTCAGTTTTGCTATGAATAGGTGTCCATATAATTTAAGTACCTACTAAATGTATCGTAGGTACCTATGGGTATGTAGGGTAGGTACAACATGAATAATACAATAGTCAGTATTAAGCAACATAGGTCAGAGTACCATGAGGCTGCGCCCTGGTAGGCGCCTACGCAGATCTAAGCCATGTTTATGTAATACTGTACAGAAATGGTGATGAATATAAAAACAACTTGATAAACATAATATCTGATTCTGATGTAAGATAGAGAAACTACGTTTTAGAATAAACAGCGGGAGATAAACAGTTTTAACGAAAACTCAGCGAAGTATCTACATTTAGGTATTAGATTTTAAAAAGCTCATCAAAACTGTCTTAAAACTGTAATGATGACACTTATGATCTTAAGGAAAAAAATTCCAATTCCATTGTTCCTTTTAAATAACTTCCCTAAAACTAATCTAAGTAAATTAACTGATTTAACAAATCAGTTGAGCTAACTGTAGATTGTCTGCAGTTTACTCAATTGTTTCAACAAGCTTTGATGACTGCCTTAATTTTTTCTACATTATTATTAGTACTATTTAACGGGAATTTATCGCGTTTACTTACCTATAAATAGTATCTACTAATAGTTATGTGTTCTGATCGCGTAAATTTAAAACTTTTTGGGAAAATTGCTTTTTCATTATAAAACATATTTTAACGTCATGTTTGTAAATAAATTAATCTCACGTAACAACTATAAGTATATTAAATCTGCTTAGCCGAATCATCATAGATCCTGACCACATTACAAGAGAGGACATTTAGTGCCAACCGGCAACCGGCCATGGGACGGACAATCAAAGTTTCGCAACAAGCCATTAGGCTAGCCATAGCTACCTCTATTAGGGCTACTGTTGATGCAAACTACCAAGTACCTACCTACCTTCTTATATAGCCTGCTATTACGAAGAAACGTTTACGTTCGCAAAATGTTTACAAACGCTTGGTTATGTTATAAACTCTGATGGCGCTGCCGTAATCACTAATAATCAGGCATGCTTCCTCTATGAAGCAAAACATCTTGAAGTCTTAAGTGCCTTACTCATCATCATCAACCATTATTAATCCACGGCTGGACATAGGCCTCCCCGAATAAGCGCCATAGCGCCCGGTCTTCAGCTTACCGCATCCAGGCTGATGATGATGATACTTTACTCCAAAAATCATTTTTGGAAGATTGCCCTATCGTTGACTGTACCTCATAAGATAGTTGAGGCAACGTAGTACATCTAATCCTAGCTAAAAATAAACTTTGAACGTCAGGGTAAGCTATGGTCTTATGTTTCCCTTTGAGGGAACTTAATCTTCTTTTTCAATGACCTAATAAAATGTCAGTAATGCCGGCTAACTAGTTTATAGCAGGTTGCCATCATATCTTACGAAAGCAAAACCTAAGGTGGTTATTAATGGGCTTACTAGGCTGTGAATCATCTCTCACACAAGTTAGGTAGGTACCTCTGCTGGTTTTAATACCTCAATGTATAGGTATTTTATTATTTATTAATACTACACCTGAGATTAGTTTGACATTATCCGATATCCTGATGTCATCGAAATAAAACGATTGCCTACCTACATGTACTACCTTCTTACCTATATATAATATTCCATGATCTAACGACAAATTGAACCTACGTACGCTACAGCATCGTCGTTTTATGACAAGCCAAGCCGAGTATATGGGTGGCCTACGCTACGCCCAGAAGTGGACTTTTGGCTGAGATGATGACAATGAAACGCTGTAGAGAAGATATCTTCACATTTTATTGCCTGTTTACAGCCTGTTCAGAGGCCTCATCAAAGTCATCATAGACGTTTTAGTTGATATAAACAGGAAAGTAACTCTGTCTCTCAGCGGACCTTTGCACGCCTTTAAACGGCTTGAAATTTATCTGGGAACTTTGAGCTTTGAGAAACATTGTCGGATACATCTTCACTTTCCATCAGGTAAGATTGTGGTCAAAAAGAACGGTCTACCTCCCTTTCTTTTATAGTCTAGGTAGTCTGTATCCCAAACGACGGACATAGGCTACCTTTAATCCCGGTAAAGTGCGTGCGAAGCCGAGGGCTGAGCTAGTATCTACCTAATAAATTATCCCCGAGTGTCATAATTTCCAGATTTTCTAGGCATACAGCCGCGTGTTGAATTTGTAGTCCAACCTCTATGCAATGTAGATCAAACTGACTAAGCGGTCTTCTAAGTCTTCAGGCAGTCAATAAAGAATGACCGAGAGTTTCAACATGACGTGAAATGCAGATAGTTCCTTGCACTCGCATTATTCTACGCTTTCTCAAGAGAGATGATAAATTATTCATTGACATGGTAACACTTAGTCATGGTAGTTACCATACGAGTACCTACCTAAGTCTCTATTAATTAAGACCTCAAACGAAGGTATTATGAAAATGAAAGTACAGTACTTACCTACCTACTTAGGTACCTATTTGCACAGGTGACAAAGGCAGGTCAATTATCTCATCTCACTAATATCTCACTATCTCACTAATATTATAAACGTGAAAGTTTAGATGGATGGATGGATGGATAGATAGATGGATGGATGTTTGTTCCTTTATCACGCCAGAACGGCAAAACGGATCTGGATGAAATTTGGCACAGAGATAGATTATAGTCTGGAATAGGACATAGGCTACTTTTTATCCCGAAATTCCTACGGGAACGGGAACTACGCGGGTGAAACCGCGAGGCGCTGCTAGTTAGGTATAAATTTACTTGCTTAAATTTTATTATAAGGGAAAATCTAGATACGCTGTAAAGCTTAGCCACAATGTGGCTAAGCTAAGGCTAAGGCCCTGGGCTAAGGTATATACCTTAGCCTAATTACCTAATTAGGTACTACATGATGGGACTTGGCAGCTAGCGAAATAAATTCGGCAATAGTCGATAGCGAATTTTCTCGAGGAGTAGAGTAAGTAGATTCTATTATGCTGACAGCGTAGTAGATAGGTAGAATACCTGTAATTTCTCAAATCCAAAGTTATCCAGCTTCATAATGCAGTTGTTCATTGGTTACACAAATATACCTAGCTAATATTTTTCATTCACACATCACAATGCATTCCGAACATTAAATTTTTCACTCAGTTCCAAAACTTTTCAAATTTTCACCCGCGTTTCTGCAGTTTTGAATTTAGAATGATATCTTTTTAAAAATAAACACGGCAAAGGTTGTATCGTAGGCGTCCACCGGTGACGCGATCTGGCGCCTTATGACTTCGAATAACCTTGCCAAAGTCTTCAAAGTTCTAATATCACAGAGTTCAAAATGTGTTTTCGTTTGAGGCACTGCCTAAGAGGTACCTACGTCTTGAAATGAAGCACTGTTATGCAAATTAAGGCTCTATTTACCCGGAATTTAGCGGACGGTAGCAGTACGGTTACCCAAGAATATCTAATAGGTACAAGAAAGTATTGACCAAACACAAATAAGAACGCAGCTGTTTTAAACAGACACGATGGTAGGTGAGGTGCCTACTTAGAACTGCCTGCATGCATGCTGTATTTAGGTGGGTCAGATAACAGATTCCTGGATAGCGCATGACTATATTTCTCAAACCTAATGCTGTTCCTACCTTTTTGGCTTTGACGTTCCTTCAACTTATACCTATAGGTTGCCCTAGTTTCGTTCGGGGTCGCCACTGAAAAAAATTCGTTGAAGTGTCAACATTCGTCCCTCCAACGTATTTATTCTGAAAATAGATTGGTTCCATTCCATATCGTTCAGTAGATGGCAGGAGAGAATAGCAAAAAAAAACTTAGCGCAAAAACCTACGAGTTATGTTTACCTATACATTTTGTCATTCAAAAGCTCATGTTCGCGATTGGTATGCGACCGCATCATTATTCACCATTCACACACGCTGAAGACGTGACAGCTTTATTACAAAGGCATAAGGTTGTGAATGGAATCATAATTTGCACAATCGCTTCATTAACATTTCGGTTTAGTTTCAAATGGACATTCTATCCGTGTTGAAGTGTTGGTGCCGAGTTTCAGCCAGAACATCAATCTATCTATAAGTCCTTATACCTAGTCAAACTCAATGTTGAATGTTTGTACCGCCCATACTTAAGCCTGAAATTCACTCTATTACCGCACCTTTTTTATTTGTGACTTCGATAAGAGATCCTTCCTTCAATAAATAATGCTTAGCTAGATCTTGAGGCCAAGCAAATGAGTTTTTGTGTCGTGGTTTGTTTACAAACATTCCCCTTCGAGTTTTGCTAGTGTATGGTATTCCAACTTATATTAAAAAAATAAGAGTTGAGTTGAGTTGCTTAGTTGGTTAGAGCGCACCTGTACTGAAGGTGAGGCGCGGGTTCGAATACTGCCGAAATCGAATTTTTTTGGGATATTATTAAAAAGTTTTCGTGTAAGAGTTGAAGTTTTTGCTAATAGGGGAGACTAGGTATGAAAGTAACACGGGATGAACGTAACAAATAAGTTTTTGATCGAATGTTGTTGCCTAGACTGACAGCTTGTTCCACAGAAATGCGACATTTTGAATCCCCCCTTACCTCAGTTGCGCTCGCGGTGCTGTGCCGTCAGGTAGTGACGTAACGACTTTGTGCCCAAAAAAATGCCATAAAGTAAGTTTTGATTGTTTATTTCAATTGTGATTCTTTCTCGTATGGTTCGCTTAAGCTTGTGAGTTGTTAGTGAATTAGATAGCATAAGTATTCGTCTTTCTGTTTTGATACGTGGAATGGTTACTTTATAGCGCTTTTGTTAAGTTATAGGCATGTGTGTGTCATATTCGGGAGAATTTAAAGGTCGGGATGAAAGTAACAAGTTGTTACTTTCATCCCGATTAAGATCGTTACAACTAACAGCGATTTTAATGTGTTTTTTTATATTTCAAAGCTATAAGTGTAGATATATTATCAGATTTCAGAATGCCTAATGTACATAAAAGAAAAACGGAGTGGCTGCCGAAGAAGTACTTCTCAGAAAAGCAACATATTGAGAGGCTGCGAATCTATATCATTTATGTTATGACATATGACTCAACTTGATTCAAGACGAAAATACTCGAAGAGGGGTCAATAAGTCTACCCAATGTATAAAAATGGATGCATAAAAGGATTTTAAACGAGGAGGAAGAAAGAATATTGGCTTATTGGCTGACTATTTGCTCCATTGTTCTCAAGTTAATTATGGATTAACTGCCAAAAATGTATGAAAGTTAGCGTTTGAATTAGCGATTAAATTAATAAGTTCCCAGCTCGTGGACGACCAATAAATACGCTGGTGACGATTGGATGAGATAATTTTTGCGTTGTAATACACGATTATCGATAAGAGCCCGTAAGCGACTAGTATTGCCCGAGCTTCAGCCAAAGCAATGTTGATTCGTTTTTGCAACATTATACTGAAATTCTCCCTTACCCTGACCCTCACGGCTGATTAATAAATAAATATGTGGTTTCAGAAAGTTCCTTTGAGCTTATTTATCGTGTTACAACCATCCTCATACACTGTTACAATCATCCCTACCCCTAGGGATGGTTGTAACATTTTCCATCTGTTTTATTTGTTCGATTTGCTCCTAATCTCTAATAACAACTACATATAAATGTGATGTCTAAAGATAGCCGAAAGACTGGTCTATCATATTTATTGATTATTATTTTGATATTCACAAAGCTTTGTGAGATATTACGAGAAAATTGAAAAACGTTACGTTCATCCCTGGTCTCCCCTAAAGTGCGTTATCCTCACACTGCAGCACTGGGCTGGGCTTTCTTTAAATTTCTTCCTACCACTGACTTGACCATTTTAATCATTTCAGCAGAAGGACTTCACAGGTGGGGATAACAAGTGAGCAGAATTATTACAAATTCTCTGGCACAAGCCTCCCCAGTGCTAGGTTACACACAGAGAGCAATGGAGAGCCTCTCAGTGCCTGTGAGATTGAATCCAGTTTTATACTTGACTCAAATAAATAAATATTGCTGGACAATCACTCAGCATCATCTAGCCCCAAGCTAAGCAGAGCTTGTGTTATGGGTACTAGATGCCTGATGTACTTAGTACTACATTAAATAAATAGATAATTTTTACTGTACAAAAATACCCAGAACATCCGGCCCAAATATTTGCAGATCTGTCCTATGACGGGAATCCTGCGTCGCAGGTGGACCTTCGCCCGCCGCGCCACATCGGTCGTCAAGTTAGAGTTATGTGATCAGTTGAGCTACCTGTAGATTGTTTGCAACAGTCTGCAATTAGCTCAATTGTAAATATTAGTGCTTTGCATAGGAGTGTAGTCCCTCTGCGTACAGCTCGAATTTTACGAACCAAGTCTTGGCTAAATGGTTTACAAAATGTTTAAACTATCGTGAAATTATAACAAGCGTATGAAAAACAGGCTGCTAGTTGTTTTGTTCAGGTAAGACAACTGATCAATAAATCTAGGTATCTACGAACATAGTACGACCTCTTTGGCATGGTGGGCGAAGGCCTGCCTGCGACGCAGGAGGTTGCGGGTTCTATTCCCGCCTCGAGACAAATGTGTGTAGGATCTACAGACATTTATTCAGGGTGTTCTGGTCATTTTATATGTATAATAAAAGAAAAAAAAACTATCTATGTATTGTCTATCTATCTATTGTAATCTATTATGTATATCAGTTATCTAGTACCCATAACACAAGCTCTGCTTACCTTGGGGCTAGATAATGCTGTGTGAATTGTCCAGCGTTATTTATTTATAGTAACTTTGATGAATTAATGAAAACAAAGCTTTAAACTCTTGAAAAAAAGTTTATTTGTACCTTACTTAAACATTAAGTTAAAACATATCCAGACAAACTGGACAAATTGCTGCCTTTAAATTCAATTATCTCATCCATATTGGTTTTCAGCTTATCCATTATTAAATGTTTGTTAAATCTCATTTCATTTGATAATTCTTGTCTTATTGACTTCATTTTGTGTATCACCTGATTCCGATACGTTATTTCTAACCTAGTGTCCTGCAATATTACTTTTAACTTTTGAAGACTGTCAGGTAAATCAATTTGTTCATCGCTATAGTCTACAAGTAAGCTGGTACTTGGCTGTGTTGTATGCATTTGGGAATATCGAGCTTTTCTAGGACAAATATGCTCCGAAGGCATTGAATCGACTGCAATTTCTGTTCCATCATCATCAAATACAATTTTTTTATTCAATGTGCATTGACACTCGTGTTTATTGTTATCTGCATCATTCTTTCCTTTTTGTATTCCGCTGTAGTTTTCATCCAAGTCCAAGAAGTGACCGTACTTTTTTTCAATCTTTTTGATAATTGATTTGCACTTTTTGTATACAGTTCTAAGTTCTTCCAAGTCTTCAGTGCTTATAGTATTGCTGCCACTATCACAATTTTCAGACGATTGCTTGGACTTTTTTCTCTTCCTGGAAATTCTAACCTGTTCGTTTGATTCGTCTTCAGGTGTCTCCCGCGACTTTTTGAAAGGCACGCTCATTTGGGGCTCGTTTCCGTTCATATCCTCGATATTTTGGCTGTGAACAACATAAGATTTCGATTCGAAAAGTGTTTTTTTTACCCCAGAAGGAAAATCGAGTACACCGCTCTCTTCTTGAATGACCATGATAAAACTTTGCGGTCTTCGTCACAGCACAAGTTTACGTGAAGAATTTATTAACATTTGTTAACCCTTAAAATAGTGCAAAAATCGTAAAATATAACAAAATCAACACCACGCTGCTGCGTAAGAACAATGTGGGTGTGACACTGACATTACACTGCCGCCCGCCGCCGTGACGTGCGTGACTCGATTGAATGAATGAGTGGCACACTTTATTGACTTTGACTGACCTGACAGTAAGTAACATGTCACTGACCGAACGAATGATTGTTCGTTTATTAAAGTCAATCAATCAATCAAACCAAACCACAAACGCGTTGCGGCCACACTCGCAGTCGCGAAACCAATTCTACTAGTGATGCTACTGAAAATCGACTTCTACTCACGAAATCGATTATTTATCGATATAGGTAGATATAATTTATGTACGTTCTACAAGGAATAAAATCAACGGAAAAGTAATTTATCCGCAAATCCTAGCCAATTTTCTATTAACTCTAAAAAAGCCATAAAAACAGAAATCTCACACCAACATTAAACCATCAAACTTAAAGGTGCAGTTTCAGAAAACTTTGAACATAAGTATTAAGTGTACTATTCAACCCCCTGCCCCCAAACATTATCAATGGTTAGAAAACCTGAAACAGTCTGAAACTAACCACAACAGTGGACTTTGGTCTGATTAAAAAATTAATACAATTACATTTCATCATTTTTATTTTTCCTTTTTTTCTTCTTTTTAGGCACATAGGCTACTTCATCTACTGTTTCTTCAACAACTTTATGATCTTCATCATTTTTCTTTTTAGCTTTTTTCTTTTTTGGAACCTCGGGTATTACAGGTTCATCGATGATTTTAAATTTCTTCTTTTTAGATTTTTCCTTGATTGGTTTGGATTCGTCAATGATTGCTTCAGATACAGATTCATTTACATTATTTGGACTTGTATTTTCATAACTTTCTGATGCCTCTAATTTCTTAGATTTCTTTTTTTTCTTTTTAGGTGGTTCATCTTCAATAGGTTCTTCTGGGGTTTTATCATCTTTTGAATCATTAAAAGAAAACCCTTGAAAAGGTACATCAGTTTCTAACTTTTCAGTAGCCGCTTCAGTTTCATCTGTGTATGTTCCTGCAAACCCTCGGAAGGTATAATCTGCATCGCCATTATCATAATTGTTGCTGAAAGTGACTTTATTTTTTCCTTTCAAAGCAGCCAATTTATTCTTGAAATAATCCTCCATGCTACCTTTTTCAGTGAAAATAACTTCAGTAGACTTCAATTCATCAGGTTTTAAAATATCAGGTACTTTTTCTTCACCTTTCAATGTTTTTTTACCAAATATGTTAGCGAGATCTTTTTCACTGTAGCGAGTCAAATCTTTACCCCGTGTGAACTTGTGATAATGTACACGGGCTTTGCTTTTCTTTGATTTCGCTTCTAAGGATACACCACTGTGCAGTTTCTCCTCCTTAGCATCACCTGAAAGTATAAGTAACAGTAAATATAAAAATGCTACTATGTATTAGCAGGAATAGTTTTTAGAGGTTAGACTTACCATTTGATAAATTAGCAAGCAACGAGTTAAAATCATCTTCATGCTTCGTCCACTGGTCGTTTCGCTCCTCAAAGCCTAAGCCTTTGTCATCATTCTTATATTTGGCGATAACATGTTCCACAATTCCATTTTCGTTAGCACCAAGACCTTTGCCAGAGGACCAACCCATTTTCTCCAACATACGCTGCCCAAACTTTGAACTGTCATTGCTCCACGCATTGTTCTTCGCCCGTAGATTAATTATTTTTTGTTTTCGACGAGGCTCTGCTAACATAGCCATTTTATCCAACAAAACTTATTTCTCAATCATTGAAAACAAGCACGTGTTTACATCGAAATGTCAAAATCACAAATGAACTGAATGAGCTAAACTTGAATGAACCCAAACCAAATGGACGGAGTGAAAACCATTTCATTCACTCGGGACATGACATCGTCGATAGCAAGCAGCCACGATTGGTCGTTTGGTTATAAATGTTGGCAGTTCATCCAAGGTCGTAGAACAGAGCGCAGACTCCGATGAGGCGCGAAAAATTAAAATAGAAACATGTAAAACATGACGTCGAACCTGGGATTTGGGTTTACTTTAATAGTATTCATCTATGGTACCCATAACATGGGGTAAACCATTTGTATAATTAATGAGTAATTCCTTACCTATTTATTATACAAAAATGTTCAAAAATTCGTCAGGTCAATACACAAAAAATATGAAACTATTTTGATCACTTTCGACACTAGCAATAGGTACCTACCTAACCTGCCTATTGCTGGCTTCAGACGTTCGTCTGAACATTTGCGTGTTATTTTTTTTTATGCCCACTAATGGTCGAAAGTGAACGAAATAGTGTAATATTTTTTGAAGAGCACGCTTGTAACGTTACAATATATTTATTAGATAGGTAAGTGCTTAAATTGCGAATCCGAAGGGTAGTGAACAGAGTCGATCGTGATGTTGACTTACTACCTAATTACTTACTAAAGATTTATCAACACTACTGGGCTGTATTTCAATTTATCTTAGAGTAGAGTAGATAATTATAAATTAGGTACCTTGTTTCAATATGGAATGGAACCTAGCTTTTCATGTTGTGTAGGTAGGTAGGTGTTCCAGTAGGTACCTAGGTATAAAACCTGCTCGTATACATAGTAGGTACTAGGCCAAATAAAATTTACTTTTATTTAAGACCGAACACTAAAAGTTACAACTTAAGTGAAAGTCATTGATGAAAACATGTCATGCATATGCATGGCATGTCGAATGTCGATGTTCTAAACTCGTTCTTTATTTTTACCGATTTCGGGAGGAGGTGCTATGTTCGGCTATGTTCGCTGATTCTCCGTCCGTATAATGATCTCGAATTGGTTCCATAAAAATATTATTCCCGAGGGATTTGTATTTATCCCGTCAAGCTTAAAAAACAACATAATTGTTTTGAAAAATCAATAGCTACAACAATTTTGTTGATTATCTTCGCCAATTCATAATACATTTTAATGATTCTTTCGTTGTTGTTTATAGGTTAATTTTGAGGGTCCCATAAAAGTAGGTAAGTAGATTTTCGAGGAATTTATATGTGCGGTCATGATCATTTTTCACATCACTAGGTACCTAAATGGTAACAATATTTGTTTTCTTAAATAATGTGTAACCCGTTGCCATGGACACCCCATGGCAACGGGTGTAAACAAATAGTTTTTTCAGTCATCGTTTCATCCATCACTCATCAAACAAAAATAAACTCGAATTGAGAACTAGATGTCGCCACTTGAAAAAATTAATTTACCGAAGTGTTCATTCCAAACCAATTTTCACTAATATATTTTAGGAATTTGAAGTCGGTTTTTACTAGTTTTTTAAAACACGCCAAATTACGAAGGTATAAATACCGTAGGGTAGGTTAGATACTTACCAAACCTACCAACTACCGAGTACCGACTGACCGGTAAAAAAATAGCTAGGTAGGTATTTTCCTAACTCATTTTCACTGTAACAGGTAAGTTCAAGGTAATAATCAGTAGGGTAGGTTCAAAAAGCAAACCACTAAAGTATTATATCTCAATAACCTTTTCTAATATGTCTACCTACATAATCTTTTCGGCTTTCTCTCATAACAAAATTGATAGATTAGGATATTTTGGCCTCGTAGGCCTTTACCTACCTAATTATTTTAATAACTTTCGAACTCATCAATCTTCTTAATTCAAATTAATTCGAATTTCTATTCCACATAGCGCGCCGGTAGAATGCTGTGATCAACATGAGCCAAGTTGTTTATGGTCAGTGAAAACGCGGGAAAACGGACGCGAGGCAACCGGGCGTGAGTGAGGTGACCACTCAATTCACACACAAGTGGCGGTAAATTGAGTGTATTGTTACTTGCTTACTTATTGAATTAAATTAAGAAATTCATTTTACCAAGGGTACTTCTCTTAATTTATTTTTATCAACTATTTATTCATAAAGGAAGATAACCGTACTTCCGTCTGACCTAAAGGAAGTAACATTATTTCTTATTACAGACCTTTAGCACATATGAATATGTGCTAAAGGTCTGTAATAAACTTGGATTTGACTTATTTTCTTCGCTCAACTAGGAATAAAACTACCAGAAAGTCTTTTGCGCAAAAAATACCTAAACCCATATCTATGAATCCATGAAAAAACGATTCATGATTTCAATTCAACGGTAGTAGGAGTAACCTACCGTTGAACCTTTTGGGGCATTAGATATTTTGATCAAAAGTTAAATAAAACAATTTCCAAGTTTTCTTCCAAGTAGAGAGCAGAAAATATGAGAAACCGCAAAACATTAAATCTCGCCAGTAATGTAAATCAATTCACCTTAATCACGTCTTTAATGCTGTAGGTAAGTACAAGTACATACCTACTTACCTACCCTACTGTACGAGACAAATACAAACGGTATAAGTTAGTCTGTAGTGTCTAAACGTACCTACCTTTAGAAGCACTTAGCAAAGTGCTGTGTGTGTATGTATACGAACTTGGGAACTACCCACGTCGAGGTCGATCCAGTCGAGGTGGATTTTTTGGACGGGACCATAAAATGATCTTAGAGACTATCCATAAGAGAAATTATTATCGTTTGCAAATTTAAAAAAAATGTAGGTAAGTGCCAACTGAGATGGAGTAATAAAAATGTAGTTACTAAAGTCAGAAGTCTAAGTCAGAAATAGCAAAAAAAGCTTTACCCTTATATCTTTGGAGTCCAAGAGTAATTTTATTTTTTACTCAACAAAATTTATTGTATCCCTGTCCAACAATCCACCCTGTATTGTTAGTACCTACTACCACAGACCAATTAAACTTAGCTACTACGTACTAAGGTAGGGCTAACGTTTTGCTTTGCATGCTGCAGTTATTTTGAGTTTAGACGGAAGCATCACAGACGACCTATATGAGTAACTTGTAGAGCTGAATGGACATAACTGAACCGCCTATGTGAATCATCTCGTATTAATAAATGGTCTTCCGCATTAGACCGTGAAAAAGTAAAAAAAAAAACATAAAATATTATCTGACTAAAACTAGAGCGATTTTTTATTCGTTTTTTATTACTTGCTTACCCACACTTAGGGAAACGTTATGAAAATAAATCCCACTGATATTATAAATGTGGAAGTTTGGATGGATGGATGTTTGTTACTCTCTCTCTAATTATTTCTCTCTCGTCTAAAGTAAGAAATTTTTTCGATTAAGTATTTTATTTGGTCGAATGAGTGTTGCCATGTTTTATTTATAAGACTTTTCCCTAAATTAGGTTTTAGATTTTGGACACCAAAAAAGTCCATAGTTTACCTACATTCCCCACAACACCCACAATTTCTGTACCATAAAAAAAACTAATTATTAATAGGAGCCACAAAACTGAGTTATTTCTAGGTACCTACTCTATAAACACTCTGCGAAGTTCTAATCTCAAAGTTAAAAGGTAAATTCTACGCCTCAACAAACTTTGTTGCAACAAAACCTAAATGTTTGCATTATGCGTCATGCCGAAGTGCAATAAACCCAGGTTTTTCTGCGGAATGCCTGCCCTGCCTCTATTCATTCGTGGATTGACGAGCCTTTGTCCATTTGTTATTGTGTATTCAAACTAGGTTTGCTGGACCAACAAATATTTATCATCTATTTACAAGCGCCCAGATCAAATATTTTAAAACACTTTTGTAAGTATATCTTTATGTAGAAAGTATATCTTTATTAATAAATAAAATAACAATCAATAATAATTAAAACTAGTATTTACAATTGAAACAATTGAGGTCACTGCAGACTGTTGCAAAACATCCACAGGTAGCTCAACTGATCCATATACACATGAGTAAAATAATCTATAAAGATATATAAATAGCTGTTTATATAATTTTTAAATAATTATATACCTACTGCTGAGAATTGAAAAAAGCCATAATATGGATACTGTGTTTAAATATATTTTAGTTAGTGTGAAACAAATCAACTTGTGTGTAGTTTGTATTAAAGATAAGCATATAAAATCTCTCTTAAAATATACTCTTTTAAAAGTAGGTTTCACATACAGCTTTACCGTTAAAACTAGGCTCCACCTGGCTCTACCGACTCTACTATACCGATTCGAAATATACAAACATTTACCAACTAAACCTGAATCTATATCTCGGCAGGTTCTGCCGAAATCGCATATTTTTGGGAGTTTATTTAATTTCTTAGATTACCCAGAGTGCGAGGGCTTACGCATTTACGAAGACCTAAATCTATTTAATAGGTAGAACAGAAACCTAATAATAACGTATAGGTTGAACCCCCTAAGTAGGTATTATTAGTTAGTTATGGGTATTTAGTAACGGAAACGGTGTGGGCGAAGAACCTGTCGAAGGTCTCAGACGTGGGAAACGCAACATTATGACTCACTCTATCCTTCACAAGTGCATTTTTACTGGCTTCAGTCCTAAGCAAGATTCTTTTCGTCCTTTTTCTACAAATTCTCTGAGTTCTGTTATTATTCAGGTAATTTTATTATTTTTGAGACGACCTGGCTCTAATAATAATAAAGTATCTTAGTATCAAATTATGTAGAATTTATTTATAGAAAATTACAATATAGAATACAATAATAATAATTACAACTAATATTTACACTTAAATCTATTTTCTAAAAATCTAAGCCGTCACCAGAAGGCAAAGTGCCCAGAATGCTGGCAGCATTGCCACGTTGAATGGCAATGCTAATTCGTTGACCGAAATAAAAGCCAGCATTCCGATCACCTGTGGACTCTATTAGGAGTTTTGTTAGATCTTTGTACCTATATTCCATGTGCCCCAGGACCCCAAGGACCTAGGGTTTCCACCCCAAACGGCTCGAATAGGTAACCTCGGTCAAGATTCGCGTATTTCCGCCGTTTGAGGGACTCCGCTGATGTTGCTGCGGGTATCAAATTAATTATTTGTGTTATAAACTGTTAGCTACCTACCTACCTACCTAGGTACTTATTTGTTTTAAGAGATTGCTAGACTTGCTAGCAAGTCGTCTAAGTTGTATAGAGAGATGGGGAAATGGATGACTCATCTAACTAGTCATCCAACGAACTTAACATTTGAAAATCACTGTAGAACCTATAACTTCATTTACCCTACCATTAGGTACAGATAGGTACCGCTTTATTTTCTGCTGAAACGGCTAACGGTATGGTTCGGGTACCGAACTGAACAAAACTGGCTCGCTTGAGGGCATAAAATATTAAAAGTAAATAATTTGCAACCGAACCACTTTACCAACGACAGCTGCGAATTGGCGCGAAACAGGTTTTCTGTTCGCCGTAGTCACTCTGTAATCTGTGGTTATGTGACGTCATGCGATGCCATGTGCCTCCTTTTGTACAAAAAATCTCTTTCATCAAGAACTTCATTCGACTTCACGGCCTTTGATTTTATGTTTGGTTTGATCAGATGGTTTTCTTTTAACAATTATAAAATGTTTGTTTGAATGTTTTTTACAACTTGTATTGACGACCTCTATGGTGCGGGGGACGAAGGTCTGCCTGCGACGCGACGCAGGAGGTTGCGGGGTCGATTCCCGCCTCGGGACAAATGTTGGTACGATCTGCAAAAATTGGATCGGGTGTTCTGGTCTTTTTTTTATGTACAGTAAAAAATATCTATCTATGTAATGTATTGTATTATGTATATCAGTTATCTAGTACCTATCCATAACACAAGCTCTGCGTAGCTTGAGGCTAGATAATGCTGTGTGAATTGACCAGCATTTTTTTTATTTATGATTGACTCAACCGATCATAGAGGTGCTTTAAAAAATCAAGGTGTTATTTTTGATACTTGCCTTATTACCGGATAAGGCAATAATTTTTTCCAACTTATGAGTTTTACTACTTTTAAAAATAAAGAAATGTTTACTTTCAGTTAATCTTTTACATTTCTGGTACTTGCTCTCCATGTCCCATAGCCGTAAGACATCCTGTACCCTGTATAATAGCGACGAACAGTTAATACCATACAGTAAGGACAACTGTAAGTTTCTAGCCAGTTAGTAAGCACAAAACAATTGACCTTATTCTACAAATGACCTATGACGACTAACGGGTGAACTGGCAAGTTAGTCATAGCGTAGCAAATCTGAAAATCTGCTATGCAATATAACAGTCGACGTGTCGTTCACATTATGTAGTATAGTTATACACTAGCCAAACTCGATGTAGAATATTTGTAAACAAACCGCCCTTGCATAACCTTAAATTCACTGTTGCAGCGTCTTTTTTCACGCAATTTACAAAACTTGTCTATTAGAGATCCTTCCGTCAATAAATATTGCTTACAATTATATCTGAAACGCGACGAGTTTTTGTTATTTGTGTCGTGGTTTGTTTACTAACATTCTATATCGAGCTTGGCTAGTTTATAGTTTTTGTAAGTTGCTATAATTAATCTCATTAACAATGGTATGAATATTTCGTAACACTAAAGAAATATTTTTATTAAGTTAGATGACGATGTAAATGAATTACTTAATGTGCGGTTTAATTTAAGAAATTTTAGCAGTTGAACTTTCATGGATGTCTGTTTACCCACGGTTAAGGTAATGTCACAGAATAATTATATAGTGCTGGTAATGTCTCACTCTATACCACTCCCCCCCCCCCCCTGAGAATACCCCCTGAGGGGAAAACTGGAATATAAATAAGGTTTTCGCTTTTATACAGGGTTATTGGTAAATTAGTGACAATACGTGAACTGCAGGTCCTGCCCATCATCACAAACACGTTCGTGAAGGCGCCAAGTCTAAATAAAAAAAAGTATAAGTCACCTCTGATACTAAATGAAAAAACATCTTTGCCTGGAACTCAACGAGTTACTTAAGACCGATCTTTCACTCTCATATCTTCTGTTAATTCAGGGCAGAGCTGTTTTTAAGTTGATTTTCAAATAAAACCTCTCTAACGAACGATTATTGAATTGCGGGGGGTACCCATTACCAATACCAAAATTAAGAATGACGGCGTCTTCACCAACGTGTATGTGATGATGGGCTGAACCTGCAGTTCACGTATTGTCACTAATTTACCATTAACCTTGTATATCACCTTTTTGGGACATTAAATAAAAAAAATGGAATACGAATTCCAGAAATCGCCCTTGGAGATTAACCTAAGGGGGAAAACTAAGCTAGAGTTGGGTGATGACCGTGTAGAGTACTTTTCAAGTTCATGGCATAAACATTAGGTACCTATGCAAATAATGGACCGGTAATCTGATTTACTAGAGAACTCTACAAGCTTGCAAAAGTAGAGTTCCTATACAAATATAGTCCACGTAGGTATTTATTTTTTATTTGGTTTATACACGACTATGAAATTCCCTAACTGTTGACAGGTTAGTCAATGAATTTATTTATAACTAGCAGCGCCTCGCGGTTTCACCCGCGTAGTTCCCGTTCCCGTAGGAATTTCGGGATAAAAAGTAGCCTATGTCCTATTCCAGACTATAATCTATCTCTGTGCCAAATTTCATCCAGATCCGTTATGCCGTTCTGGCGTGATAAAGGAACAAACATCCATCCATCCATCTAAACTTTCACGTTTATAATATTAGTGAGATAGTGAGATTTGGTGTACACACGACTATAAAGTTCCCTAATTGTTGACAGGTGAGTAAATGAAGACTGAATGATACAATGAAGTATTTCATAGACATATTTACGTTTGTTGGATAGGTAAAGATGCGAATCTGAAGAAGAAGAAAAACATATATATATAGGGACTTACGAAAGTTTCTATTTTTATTAAAACACAGTAGGTATGTAACGGCGATTATTCTAGATGATTTTTTCATGAAAAAGTATTGAAAATAGTATAAAAATATTTACCACAGTAACTCAACCTGTCTTACTTTTTATCACGGAAAAACGCGTGTAACGTAGCAGGCAGAACCAAGTATCTACTTCAAACATTGGTCACGATATAGGTATAACGTGTAGGTACCTATCCAATTGACCAATGTTTATAACGACAGCCAAGGATTTAAGTTACCTCTTATCAAGTCTTATGAAACATCTCGCAGCAAGAATTTCTAAGGCATGCAATATGAAATTTGACTCTATTTATATATATACAGGTTCGTAATAAACGGTGTACAGTGCAAAACTTACCGCTGCTTGCGACTTTGAGACACATTAGAGATAAAACGTAGCCTCTAGGTTATTTTATTCATGACTAGCGACTCGCCCCGGCTTCGCACGGGTGCATGTTTTAAAGAAACCTTCCTCTTGAATCACTCTATCTATAAAAAAACTGCATCAAAATCCGTTGCGTAGTTTTAAAGATCTAAGAATACATAGGGACAGACAGCAGGAAGCGACTTTGTTTTATACTGATGTGAAAGTATGCTTTTTTTATTGGTCATTATGCGTATTAGTCAATGTGCGTCTAAACGAAAGTATATCTAAGAAGTTAAAATTTTAGCTCGATTTGTTCAGTAATTTTGGCCTTGTTCGTGCATTTATCATACCTACACTTACATCAGCATTTCTTTCGCATATTGAATAATTATGATTTATTTTATTATGGTCTCTCGTTATGGGATGAAACGTCGGTGTTCTTCCAACACAAATAAGGTTCGTAGTTAACCCGCTTATACCTGTAATGAATTGGTGAAACTATGATAGTTTTATAGTATAACTAGTTTCTGCCCCGTGCCTTCGCACGCTTTGTTTCTATGGAAACTTTTTAAGTTATTTCTATCCCAAGCGAACTGATTTATGGGATAAAAAGTAGCCTATGGTTTATTCCAAGCCTACAACTACACGTATGCAATTTCAGCCCGATCTGTTCAGGAGCTTTGGTGTGACAAAGTAACAAACATCCATCCGACCATCTTAACATCCTAACTTTCGCATTTATATGTGTGATAATTATGATTAGTTAATGAACATACCCTAATACTTTGTCAACAGTGTTTTATGTACCTAAGAACATAATTTACGACTAAATTTATAACTTTTGTAACGATATTTATCGAAATTGTAGAGTCGTTGCACTATTCAGCCAGTAAGCACGAATCATAGGTACGGCCATGCAACAAACGTGTTTCGCCCCATCGATAGGTACCTTGCCGCTTACCTGTGACTGAGACTCGCTCCGGACGTGGTTCAAATTATTCACCACTAATCCGCTGTCAGTTGTCATGGGATCCATAGCTGCTCACATTCCACACCCCAACTTTATCAACACCACATTTCACAACACTATACTTTCAATCCCGGTTTTCTAGCACAACCAGTCAACCACCGACACATAAGGCTTCGCTGCCTCTAAACAAACACACTACACCAAGAATCAATAAACTGTAATGACATTACGTTGCAAACAAATTTCAACCAGGAACTGTCGGCAAAAGTTTTGTAAGCGCCCGGTCGTAAGGACGCCAGGCGGCGAAAACTTAACCGTGCGTGATTTCTGGACACTCTCAAAACCGAATGGTCATAAAGGCTATCAATCTTTGCATACCAGAGTGGTGTGGTGAAACGGAGGCTCGCTTTTTGTGGGTATCGCCGCACGAGTGAAAGGGACGACGCTCGGCCCAGGTAGCCGTCTTGAAGTGAACGAACACTATCTACAGTCTACAGGTTTTGCTCTCCCACTACTCGGAGGCACGGAGCGGACTGAGAACCTCGACAGAGCTTGAAAGTTTAGTTAGTTCGAGAGTCGAGACCACATCGAGAAGCTGCCGCACGAATAACCAAACTTCCCCCTTTTTGTGTGAATTTTAAACAACTTTACCGTCTAATCATATCATTTTACCGGTATGTTCCGCTATCAGTCAAAATGATAACGTTAGTTAAAGTACCACGTTCCGTTATCGGGTAAATAAACAATCAAACGTTCTCTAAAAGAATTTCGGAGCTCGGCCTTTGACACAGAATAACTTTATCAATTGATTGAAAGTTTTCAATCCGAATTCAATGATCGAATGTAGCGGGGATCGATAAATCAAATGGATCCACCCAATGCATCTCTGGTGAAGGCCACTAGAGTTAACCTCTACATGGGACACTCCTGCACCAGGACCCACGCACACAAAGGCGCCTGTATCAATAGTTACTGAGCCCACATTGTAAAGACCCGCCAGAGAAGCGACGGCGGTTGTGTGCAGGGTTCGTGCTTATTTGGTATTTGTGCTCCAATGTAATTGGCGTTTTTTTGATGCTATTTCTATAAATGTTGTGTTGCCCTGCCTCATGGACAGGTGTGGTCATTCATCTCTTATTCGTTACTTTGAACCAGATCCTATACGCAACCTATTTGCCAAAACTAACTCTTTGGATACCTAGGACCAAGGTTCCAACCTCATTGCGAAAGTCTCCTTCGTGCATTTATCAAAACAGTTCGAGGAGTTTAGTTTATGAAGGCTTAAAACTAGAAGAGGGGACCTCTTTTTTCATTGCTTAAAACCTTCGTTATGACCAAAGACAACGCGTCATGTCAAGACCACAAAGTATTTTGGTATCACGTGACACAATAAAATTTTGGACTGTCAGTTTATTTAAAAAAAAAAACAGAAGATGGGACGAAAATTTCACAAGATTCCGTAATGCAGCCAAAATGATATGAAGAAACAAGAATTGTTATTTATCGTCGTTGCATCAGCTGTCGTTTCATTTGTAGGAACAGTTGCCGAAAAATTAGGCCGCAAAGGACGGTGGCCATGATGGTAGGTAAACCACCTTCTCCAGGTCTCTGACCTCCCGTTTGATATATAGTATATACAGGGTCGGGGGGTATATCAACTTCCCCCACGGTCTCATACCGTGGTGAGACCGTGGGTATCACAAACTTCCTTATCAGAGAGTTTTCGGTTTGTGTTCTTTAGCCCCCTATCTCACCGGGACGCCATGCGCCATGGCGACGTCGTCGCTGGCAACGTACCCAAACTATTGTACCTATTATGGCTGACGACGCGGCGACATTGCCAAACCGTTGCCAAGTGAGTTAGCTAGTTTACAATCCAATGAATCGTTGGGATAAGTACGTTGCCAGCGACGTCGCCATTAGCGTGCGGGTGTGGTCTACCTGACCCGGACGCCATGGCTAGCGATGATAATGTTGATGTCCAGTTTTAGTTATTTATTTTTGTACCTAGTACATACTTCTACAGACTGCAGGCAGATGCTGGATTCAAGCTGAAGACAGGGCGCTATGGCACTTATTAGGGGAGGCCTACGTCCAGTAGTGGACTAACATAGATGATGATACGTTATTTATGTATATTATACTTTGATTCCTTGACTTTTTGGGCTAGATAATGGTGTGTGAATTGTCCAGCATTATTTACTTATTTATCCTCGCTCCTATCACAGACTACAGGTGTAAGTACCCCTACCATAAGGTAGCTGGGAGTTCTACGCTTTGTGTACGAGTTTCAGGTACCTATTAAATCAATAATGTAGAAGCACTTCACCATATTAAAGTACCTACCAAATTTAATTGTAACGTTTTCTTTGTTTCAGACTCTAAAACTATGACAGTTCAAACACAATAACTACTAGAAACATAACCAGGAAACACAATTTCTACAAAATGCAACCACTCTTATCAAGTTTTTAAAATTACAAATTTATAGTCCAGACAGAAGCAATACGACCTGTACTTACACTAAGGAACGATTTTGATTCAGATTTAGATCACTTATTTTTAAAAATTACTAAAAAGTTCCCGACCTTCACCAAAATGATTGGTGTGCTAAAGCGAGCCCATCACTGGTGTTTGACAGGAACCAAGCATTTCCGATATTTATTAAATGAAAGGATTGCAGCAAGGTATCCGTTGAACCAGCGCGCGAAGTACGACCAGCTTCAGCTCTACTTCATGATCATTTCGGGTGCTATAGGCTCAGCATATGCTTTAGGATACCTACCAGGACAAAAGAGGAAGAAGCCAAAATGCCCACCTCCCCCAAAACCGCCGCCGCGGGAAAAGAAGGTGAAGGTTCCTCCCCCTTGTCCAAAAGCAGGAGAGCACAAGCGTTGTCCCGACCAGGATTCGCTTACTCGTATTTTACCGTGTACATGACGATAAATAATAATAATAAAATATTAAAACTTGGATCATACTGCGGTGTTTTTAATATTTCTTATGTTATGCTCATTTCTTTTAGCAAATTGGAAACGCTGCAGACTTATAAAATTTGAGACTACACTAAACATCACTCCAGCTGACTCGCTAAAGTCTATAGCCTTGGCCAGCAGTGATGGCTACAGGAAACAAAAAAATCCCGATGGCCATCAGTGATGGCCAATGGGACACATCTCGATGGCTACCACTGGTGGCCACTAGGAACAAACAATCCCGATGTCCACCAGTGGTGGCAAAGATAGTGGTAGCCAGTGGGAATAGACTGCGTTATGGCCGTATCACACACTCGTCGAGACGTCTCGTCCAAAATCAAAAATAATCATTTCGCTAGTACCCAGAGTACTATAATAAATAAAAACCTTTGAATTTTTCAATTTAGATTCCTTGTCGGTTTGAGGCAATGAAAAAAGAGATCCCCTTCGGTATAAGAGATCCCCTTTAGACTTTAGATCAATGGAAAAAAGAGACCCCAGACTTTAGATCAGTGCCGTAGACAGAGAATAGATTCTAGGTCTATGCGTCTGACTCTATGTCCATAAGAAAATTCACACATTCTCTGTCTATGAAATAGGCATTGATTATAGACATATAACTCTATGGCATTGATCTATAGGAAACAAAAAACATCGACATAAAACCTCTAAGCATAAAACCTATCTTAACCCTCTTTAGTCTAAACTGAATAAAAGAAAAAACTGAGTCTGAAAAAGTCAAGTCGAATGACACTATTTTCATTGATGACAATACTGAAAGACATTAGTGAATAGAAAGAAACATAGTGGTTTTAATCTCTTTGAAAGAAACCACACAAAATATTTTTTATTTATTCATTTTTAAATTTCTATCAGTATTCATTATTTTCAATACTAGCATAACTGTTATGGATCTAAAAAGACGCAGCAAGGATTGAAATGGACCGAAAAGATCAAGTAAAATTTCTCCTAATGGCGATATCTATGTCGTCCTGTGTGGCATTTTCCTATGGTATATTCGACAATTATAAATTTTCACTACTACGGCGCAACCGGCACAATCAGCACAATTCTGTGGAAGCGAATCCATTAGTATCGGAAGTTCATGTTCACAGAACCGTCGGGGGTACGACTAAGTCTGTACCTAAAATAATTGTAGAACGGTTAAATGAGGACCAATGAGATTACGGCAATAATTTGCTGGATTTAGAGTAAGTGCTCTTGCGTGTACACGCCACTAGTAGAGACAACGGTTGCTCTGTTCAAAGTTTTGTGTTATATTAAAATGAAATTGTAATAGTACAATAATGCGTGAACTAATTTTAATGCTCATTTCTGTTTTATTTTATTTCTTAGTTAAAATAAATAAAATGTAAATAAATAAAGATGAACAGTTTACAAAGTATTTATGTTAACCACATAGTTAGCACTGTTATTTTTTCCGCGGCGAGAAATATACCTACAACCTGCGACTTAGCGGTCTTTCGCCCGCTACGCCACGAGAGATCGTCTTTAGCTTGTCAAATAAATGAAATTTGATCATTTAAACCGACTTCCAAATTCCATAATTTTTTTACAGTTTTTGTGAGTTTTACAGGAAACACACAGTTGTCCATAACGGATGTAAGCGGGTTAACTATAAACCTTGTTTTTGTGTTAGAAGAACATCAACGTTTCATTTTTTAACGAGGGACTTCTTCAGGGTAAGTGCTCGGAGGGATGCGGTACGCGCGCGTCTAAAATAGCACTCACCCTGAGGAAGTCCCTCGTTAAGGCCCAAAAACGCATGCTCCACGCTGGAGTAGGGAAGCGACCTTCTTGCGAATAATCGCGTGAAAGCCGTCCGTGCGCGCCCCCGCAAACATTTCCGATGCGCTGCAAAAGCGAGGCAGCCGCATCAGCATCCTGAAAATATTGTTGTATTGGACTCGCAGAGAGCTGAAAGCGAAATCCTATGCTTATGCTTTTCATAAAATGGCGCGCAATGCGCCCTCTTAGGTGATGAAACGCACCAGCGTTCTTCCAACACAAATAAGGTTCGTAGTTAACCCGCTTACATGCGTAATGAATTCGTCAAACTATGATAGTTTTTAGGGTTCCGTATCTCAAAAGAAAAAAGGAACCCCTATAGGATCACTTTGTTGTCCATCTGTCCGTCTGTCAACCCATTTTTCTCAGAAACGCGTGTAGGTATCGAGTCGAAATTCACATCATATACTCAGGTTCGTAACATCTTAGAGCCTCAATATAAATCAAACTTCTAAGTTAACACAATCAAAAGTTACAGCCGTTTATGTCCAATTTTTTTTAATATTCCAAGGGAATCGCATGCGCACAAAACCTGTAGAGTACTTCCCGTTGACCTAGATTCATGATATTTGGCAAGAAGCAAGTTCTTATAGCACAAATAAAGGGAAAATCAGAAAACCGTAAATTTGTAGTCAATTCACAAAAAAAAAACATTTAAACTCGTCATGGACCAAAAATCTATAGGGTACTTTCTGTTGACTTAGAACCATGAAATTTGGCAAGAAGCAAGGTCATATAGCACAAGTAAAAACTCCGAAAACCGTAATATTGTAGCTTATCACAAAAAAGCATTATTTCGATTCTCGCCATGGACCAAAACCTATAGGGTACCTACTTCCCGTTGAGTTAGAATCATGATATTTGTCAAGAAATAAGGTCTTTCATTTATATAATTAATATAATGTTAATTACGGAACACTCGTTGCGCGAGTCGACTCGCACTTGACGTTTTTTTTATAGTAGAACAGTTCTCTCGGAAATTAAATATAATTCAATAAATATAGAAAGAATTTCCGAAATCGGTTCGAATTCATAATTGAAATTAAGAATTAAATGGAGAAAAATATTGGATATCGAACAACGAATATTTTTTTCGTGGTAATTTTGTAAATACAAAAAATGTGATTCATTATTAACTTACTTTATAGTTTATTTATACCGAGTTTTGAGTGAATCGAACCAAGGAATAATAATTTTCCACCCACTTCAATCCCTTCAGAGGTTAATTTTTGAAAATTAGACTGTGTAATTCACAACTTAAAATATCTACAAACCAAATTTCATGTAAATAGGTTAAGAAGTTACGGAGATACGTGAAAAAAATAAAACCAGCCAAGTGCGAGTCGGACTCGCGCACGAAGGGTTCCGTACCATCTATAAAAACTGCAAAAAAAAAACACGTTTGTTGTATGGGAGCCCCCTTAAATATTTATTTTATTCTGTTTTTTAGTATTTGTTGTTATAGCGGCAATAGAAATACCTACATCATCTGTGAAAATTTAAACTGTCTAACTATCACGGTTCATGAGATACAGGCTGGTGACAGACGGACAGCGAAGTCTAAGTAATAGGGTCCCGTTTTTACTCTTTGGGTACGGAACCCTAAAAACACAAACTTTCGCATTTATAATATTAGTAGGACTAGCTGACCAGCCTAAGATTTCATTCGCGTGGACTTTAGTAATAACCTAAGTAATCTTGGTTTCCATGTAAACCTGTCTAATGTACATCTGAGTATTATTTCCCGAGTTCCACGCAGTTGAAGCCACAGATGGAAATTTAATTAGGTAGGTACATAATAACCGAAGAATGTGAATTTCTAAAACAAACTGTTTTTAGCAGGTGCTTACGTCTAAACTAAATTTTCATGCAACAGCCTCGTAGCTTTTCTAGTTCCTGAGATTTCTTGATAAGTCAGTGATTTTGACATTTAGGGAGTGAATTTCAAAAAACTTCGAAATATGTGTCTGTTTATTTTTAGTTATCTTTCTACAATCTATCATCAGCATCAGCATTGCTATACAGCAGGGCAATGCAACTAGCGTCTTGGGCCCGCTTCCGACTGGTATTGATATGGATCAGTTGAGCTACTTGTAGATTGTTTGCAACAGTCTGCAGTTAGCTCAATTGTTTCAATTGTAAATACTAGTTTTAATTTAATTCTTTTATTTGATTGTAGTTTTCTTTGTCTTTTTACACTACAAATTTTGATGGACCAACAGTAATGGTTCTGAAGTCATAAAAATATTGACCTTTGACACCATTTTAAATACCTACTTTAGAAAACGAATTTCCAAAAATCCGTTCTTAGCGGGTGCCTACGTCCTAAAAGGAAACTCCATGCAAAATTTCAGCTTCGTAGCTATTGTAGTTTGAGTTCTCTTGATCTGTCAACCAGTTTTCTCTTCTCTTTTATAAATATAGATTAGCTTGAAACTGTGACACCACATCATGCAGCAGTCTGTGATAATCGAATTAATCTGTTAGTAATAAAAAGCAACGTCATAGGTTTACGCCCCCAAGTTAAAATAGGTACCATACTTACCACTGATAAAAACTTTCAGCCTGTGATTGTACATAGCGTTGACAATCAACCAAACAAACATATCACTAAGAAATTAAATAAGTTCCCAAAAATTTGCGACTTTGGCAGGACTCGAACCTAGGCCCCACTCAGTACGGGTGCATAACCAACTAAGCCACGAAATCCTTGGTCGGATCTCGATAAAGTTTCCGAGCTTTCAATGACGAACGTTATCATGCCGTGATAAACGGACTATTTTTACCTTAAATTTAAGCCCGCGATCTCCAGGATATTTAGTACCAACAAGACGGCGGCGGCGCCACTTGCCAAACACCACGTGAAAACATGGTTCTATTGCGAGAACAATTTGAAGAACATTTAAGTTGGCTGTACATATCCTGTGACATCACACCTCTCATTGGGACAATGTACAGTCCAAAGTCTATATGGATAAGTTGAGAAATCAAATTCCACGTGGACGAAGTCGCGGGTAGCAGCTACTATAACATGGAAAAGATTTGAAATACATATTTATAATAGAGGTAGTATTAACACCAGTGGTGGGAATAGAACCCACAACCTTCTCTATCTCGGGCGGTATCTGAACGCAATGAAAAAAGAGATCCCCTTCGGTGATCCAACGATCAAAGAGAGTAACGACTAACGAGTAACTCTACGATCCATAGCTTCGGCAGTGATCTTTTTCCCTTTAGCTTCTACTTGGCTTCTACCAAAGATAATAAAACCATCCTGGCTTCGTAGTTATTGTATACGTGTTGTATACTCTTTGCCTGGCTTCTGCAACGTAGTTGTTTTATTGTCGTTGGTATACCCAAAAATGTAACGTTTTTTATCGGTTTCTAAAAATATGTCTAAATTATAACTAATCGCTTAAATGAAATGAACATGAATGTAAAAAAAATTGCGACAGAAACAGCAATATTCGGTTTTTCGTTTTTTATTTCTTATCACGCCATGTCAAAATTCATTCATTACCATCGGGTGACAGAAGGAGCTATCATGGCGGTTCCAGTCAAATAGTAAGTCGTATTATTTCAGAATATTGAGTAGTAAATGGCCGTTGCAGTGGGAGGTCTTTCAATAGGTAGGCCTACCTATAGGCCTTTTTCTGTGGCTACCCACATACAGTATTCGCCACAGATGATAAGCGATGCTGACGACAATGTATAAACGCAAGAGCAGACCTGTGTTCTGTATTAGGTCAGTTCTACTCTTTCCATTTATCTTGATTGCAGACCACTCTTAATATCTATACCTACCCAGGTACGCAGTCAGCTCGTCCTTAGATCTCTGCCAGGGCCTCCCACACGGCTTTCGCCTATATCGAATCCAGTCCGTGTTGGATTTTGTCTACATTTTCCTCGTGTACTCGTCCTCATTTATACCTACGCTTATTTCTACAAGTTTTTGTGTCCAAACTCACCCTTTTCCGTCGTTTCCTTCCAGGGAAGGTGTTCAAGGGCTGCGGCGGTGGTATATGGTAGAAGTAAGGGGGCGTGAACAGCATATCTTCCATGGAAGCTATGGGCGTCCCTCTTGACGCCATCGGTACCATAGAACGCACGGTCCCGTACAAGTTTCTGTTTCTCGTATTCCCGACTGTCCCGTACATGTTCAACATTGCACTTGCACCACTATTGTGTTGTTCAAACCGTGTTCTTATTCAATAAAAATAAGTTACAAAGTTCTAGTTTTCTTCGAGAAGGTTGAAGGTCCGATGTATTTGGAAATCGCGGTATGGACAGTCCGATGCGTGTGGCGCGCGCGCTCGTTTGGTCTGTTGTACATCACATTCGTACAATTATCACAGACATCTGATTTTTCCAATGAGGTACATGGACCGAGACGTATCGACATAGCAATGTATATGTGCTCTGGAAATGAGAGAAAAACATGCAAGCACGCATTTTCTTAGCGCTTGAATGATTTTAAAAAGTTTTCATTATGTATAAGATGTTCATGTGACAGATTCTAGTAAGTTGTTTGCGAAGAATGTTTGATGATTGGTTATTTTCTTAGATAATAATATACCTCGATAGTATACACCTGAACAGGTAGGCTTGAGCTACTCGGCTACTCTTGAGAAAATAAGAATCTCGCCCGCGAGAGTCGATGATACGGGAATATCCTCTCCTCGTCAAGAGCCACTGGATAAAGAGCATCAGCCATCAAGGCTGGATTTCTAAGGGATTCGTTTCCATATGGTGAAGGGCCATCAGGAAACATAAGCGTCGTGTTGACTTGCTCAAAATTGAGACTCCATCGCCGACCCGATGGTAACAATTTTAGTGAATAATATGTTATTATTGTTGTTACCCAATGCAATTTTGAGGATAGCTCCTGGAACTTGGTTATTAACAAAAAGCTTTCACGAATACCTGAAAAACTTCAACAAAGTAAGTACATTTTTTATTAACTAACTGCCTTTGGTGGTATAGTTTCGTCCCAGCTTATCTCCATGGGTGGGACTGGAGGTCGGACGGTGTTCGTCGACCCACATCCACAGCCAAACATTAAAAGCAAAAGCTTTTATCAACCGACTAGCGCCATCTCTACATAACTTTATGAAACGCTATACCGTGTTGCTACGAAGCGCGAAGGTGCTACGGATGCTACGATTTTTATTCGTTATATTCAAGCTTACTACGAAATACAACTACCAGCTGATAGATGGCGTCAGCGTATTACATTCATCGGTATGAAAACTTCTTTCACACAACCTTTTCGGTTTGAAAAAGCGTCAAATCCAAAGACAACCTCCACTAATCTATGCTGTTAAATGTCAAATCATTATAAAATGTGGAAGTAATTTTTTTATAGGTACTTTTTGGCTTAAATTGTCAAAATGGCCGAAACCGAGAAAATCGATGCAAAATTTCTAAAATATAAAGCTCCGTAAGGAGTTTTTTTGTTTTTTGTGGCTATGTCCCCGTATTTCAGACAATAGATTTTATATTCACTACAAAATTATGTCGGCTGGAAGTCTTGTGAAAGCCCTATTCGGTTTGCTGTTCGACGATGCCCAGTGCAGGGGTACCAAAGGAAAGGACAACGGGTTTGGAAGTAACTACGTATGGGCAGGCTCTTTAGAGTCAGGGTTGCAGATAGCGTCAAACCACAGAAAGCCAGTGATGGTGATCATCCACAAGTCATGGTGTACGGCTTGCAAGAAACTCAAGCCAAAATTCGCAGATTCCTCGGACATCCAGAGCCTGAGTAGACACTTCGTGATGATTAATCTGGCTGATGAAGACGAGCCTCCTAGTATCCTGTACCAGCCGGATGGGAACTATATTCCTCGGTAACATCTTCCACCAATCATAAATGAGTTAATTTGTATGTGTTGTGTTTACAAATGTTTACACTTGTTGACACACCGCTAAAACAAAATTAGGTAGGTTCCTACTATGTCCACCAACACTATTGAACGGATTGAACTTGAAATAAAATCCAAGGGTTACCAATATTATGATTTCAAAATACCAACCCATGACCGTCGTGATGGTCATGGGTTGGTATTTTGACATTATAACATAATATTCGAGAATCTATTGGGTGTTTAGACAATTGTATTAGACTATAGGTTGTTTAGACAAATCTACACGAATTATTTATTTTATTTATTTATCTCCTTCAAATTATATGGCAAACCGGGTTTAATAAGGAGCTTCAACAAGTAGTTTAAAACTTAAATTGCCAACGCCGACGCACATTTAGAGCCGTACGAGTCCTGGCTGCGCGGTCCGCGCTTACAGGCTGGGCAGTGACTTCTTTAAGTTGTTTGAATAAAAGTTATTTTTGTAGAATTCTTTTCTTATCTCCGGACGGTTCTGTGGACTACACAATGTATAACGAGGAGGGTTCCAGACAGCACAAATACTTCTACAGTCGACCAGACCAGATCGCCAGGTCGATGAGAAAAGTGCTGGAGAAATATACCGTGGAAAAATTCGATGTATGAAGATTTACATGTAATAAACTTTTAACTATATTTTTAGGTATTAGAATGGAGGACTAGGTTGGGCAGGATCGAGGGTCAATAGGCTATTTGACTACATTGAAAATAAGTTGCAAATTCTTTTTATCCTAATCAGTGACAACGTAACAAAGCGTGATCAGGTGATTTTTATTAAAAAATATGTCTATTTTAGATAAAAAACGGGATTAAAACGTACATATTTTTTGATATATGATCACGTGACCGAAACGCTCTGCGTTTGGCATCGCTCGTGACGTCACACGTATCACAGATTACAGTGCGTGTCGTTGTTCTTGTTAGGTGTGACGTCACCGAGTCATGTCACCGGAGCCATGAATGATAGAGATTATCGTTTTGGCGCGCCATTACATATCGAACTTTAAAATTAGTTTTTATATCTAATACGACACTGACCTGTTATTTACATTTTACATTGTTTTATCAGACAATACGTTAAAACTATTTCCCAGTAGTTCTCAAATAGCCTAGTACATTCCAATCGCTACTGATTGATGATGGGTAGAATAGAAACTTTATTCATGAAACTCCAGCTTTTCAAAAAGGTTTTAGCAAAAAGTTGATATGAAAATAATCGTATACCTACAGAAATCTCGAATATCTTTAGTGGTAGCCTAAAAATTCTCGCTCGATTATTGATGACTAGCTGATGTCCGCGGCTTCGCAGGCTTTTGCGGTACATTATACAGGGTGGACCAAACGATGACCTCAAAAAAAATTAATGCCTCTGCCTAAAATACCCCATGTATTTTCCCCGATTTTTCGTTGTATTTGAGTTGACTTTTTTTACGTTTTGTATGAGAAGTTTCGGGCGGAACATACATGTAGTATTTTCAGGTACCCCGGGGTGAGACATTTTTTTTTCACGTCACGTTTGATTTAACCTGTATATATTACAGTATAGAATACAATAATTTAGGAGAAGAAGTGAATTAGGATGGCTGTAATAAATCTCAGTACCTATTTGACTTGACTTACGCCGCTTCTCCACCGCCACGTCAACGGAACGTCTCCGTACCTTAATTTAACACTTTCATTGCCCAGGTGGTCCTCCAGGCGGCGGCGCGCACCGTGCGGTTTGCACCTCCGAAGCTGGGCAGTGAATGCGTTGTAATTTGAGCCTTATGCCAGTTAGCAAATGGATAAAATTCTGCAAATGCTTATTTACTAGCTCTGTTTAAAGCAAAAATATGAACAAAATTGATGATACGTTATTTTCCCGATAAATTCGTGAAAGGAAACAAATCGCCCGTAGCAATCGGATGTCCTGCCCATTTGGCTGGAAGACTTGTGATGGACGTTCCCGAGTGATAGATTGCTGTAAATTGCTATCTGAAAATGTCTAATCGTCTTCATTTTTCGTTTCAGGATTAAAAACAATCGCGTTGGGATAATATATTTTTGTTGGCAGAATGAATTCAATATAATACATATTTGAAACCATCAACTATTTTTTTTATTTTAGTAGGTAGAGATAGCGATAGGCTCTAGCGTGATGTAAGCTAGCCAGTCAACGAAGGATTGTGGATGGAAAAGTCGAGTAGCTTTCGTACCATCATCCGGATCACGATTCGAAGAAGATGGACTCTTATCTATGTATGTATGTTTTTGTACAACGTTGGGAATAGGTAAAAAATGTATAGAACCAAAGTTGCAGAGAATTTTATCAGCTTTCGTTATGTAATAGGTATGTCAAATTTTCCTATGACGCGTCAAAACAAAATGATGCAGGGTTCTTTTTATGAAATAGAGATGTACGGAACCCTCCGTGTGCGAGTTGACTCGCACTTAGCCGGTTGAATTTGAGCTTTGTTGACTGGATATCTCTATGATTAAATCCTCTTTCCTAGTTCGGGTCACATTCTATAGCTACTAGTTCCAGTACTTACATCTTCGACGACCGGCTCGACGTACATCTCCACCGTGTTGTTGAGTGGAGGCAGCGGCTGGGGCGAGGCTGCGGCCGAGGAGCGCCGGGACGCGCTGCCACACGAGCATTGCGACACGGACCGACGCGAGCGGGGAGATTCTCTGCGGAAGAACGGACTGTTTAGCCCCACAATACCAACACATTACAAGAGAAACTAGGGTCTGCCTGCGACTTTGGTCTAGTGATAACAGGCTACAAAAAAGTTACGAGACTCGCTCGACTGAATCCGCAAGACTCAACGCAGATAAGTTTTAAATACCGCTGAAGAATATTTACTTCGACAGAGTTTAGATAAGGGCATTGATAGATCCCAACGTTGAATAATGTATTAACAACCACGACTGGGCACGGTGGGGAAATAATATTTTATTGTAAACTCGGTGAAGTAACGAAGATGTGTAGGTAGGTATTAGTGTTTTGTAGTACGTATTGGGTGTTAGCGGGTTAACTTCGAACCTTGTTTGTGTTAAAAGACCAGCAACGTTTCATCCCTTATAGGGTTTTAATTTTTTTTATAGTCAATAGACATTCGTTTGATCGCAATTTCCCGTGCTGGAAAGTGTAGATCTAGGCAACGATGTATAAAGAAGGTCTAGACTAGAAGATACCTATTCACTCTTGTCTTGAAGAGACCCCTGGGTCTCTTAGGTTTTAATTGACCGGAAAAACAACAGCAGGGAGCGTGTTCCAAACCCTGAGGTTTGATACGAATGATGAAGGTGGAGGAAAACCGCTTAGTGCGAGTGGACGGTATATCCACCAAGTAGGGGTGGTAATGCTGGATATCTTCAGCTTTGAACGCGGTTCTAGTCGCGCGTGTTCCGCATCCCTGCAGCGCTGTAGAACCTATGGTTCCGTTATTTTTTGTTAAAAATTAGTACCTAATCTTTACCTTCTGCTTCTCCGATACGCGTGTCGCGTCGACCGCTCGCATGCAGAGGACCTGCATCTGACAGGAAGGAAGTAGCCGAGCTGTGGCAGCGGCGCTGGTTCTAACGAATCACTGGAGTCACTCCACTCAGGCTGGCTGAAAGGGCCTGTGTCCAGGACCGCCGGCATTTTGAATCACAACACTGTTCCTTTTTATTTTTGAACTTTTTTCAGCCAGTGCTTTGCATTTCTCTTGTTCTATATTTTGAAGTTGGAACTACCGGTTTTGATGTTATGTTTTTGCATTTGATTCGTTCTTTATTTGAACTTAGTAGTGATCAAATAATAAAATAGGTACTTTATTGATCATAATATAGCTCTTATTTTGATTTTGTAGGTAAATATTAGCGTTGATTTGTTTTCATAATAGCGGTTTGTGGCTTGATTTTGAATGTTTTCTCTATGGTACAATTTCAAAGCTTGATTAGGAAGTCACATTTTAACCAGTACAATAATGGAGCGCGTCTAGACTCGAACCGAACTGTTGTTAAATAACCTGATTACTGAATTGTCAATAGAGTGATTAGGAGATAGTGCGGGCGCGCCTACCGGCTGTTAGCATCCAATTTTCTTTGATAAGGTGATTAGATAAGTTTTCTAGGGTAAGACTAGGTTTATTGATTTATGTCTTAAAAGTAGTTTTTATTTATTTGTACCTATAACTATAGTATAGAATATACCATTTCAGTCTAAAGAGTTGTTTCCAAATTGACTACGATGGAAAGCACATTTAACATAAATGCTTAAATGTTTTTGAGGGGTCCAACCAAAACTAAAAAAAAACCGTTTTAGGACCACTTTGTTGTCCGTCTGTCCCGTCTATCAATCAACTCTCTTTTCTCAAGAACGCGTGAAGGTATCGAGTTGAAATGATTATCAAACACTCAGGTCCGTAACTTCTTGGAGCCGTGATATAAATCAAACTTCTAAGTCAACGCAATCAAAAGTTACAATCTTAATAGACAATAATTATCGAAATTTCCAGGGGAATCGTATGCACACAAAACCTATGGGGTACTTCCCGTTGACCTAGAATCATGAAATTTTGCACGAAGCAAGGTCTAAAGTAACAATTAAGGGGACAAATCTAAAAACCCTAAATTTGTAGTTTATTCACAAGAAAAATCTCGCTAAATTTTTGTTCTCGCGATGGACCAAATACCTATAGGGTACTTCCCGTTCACCTAGAATCATACAACTTGGCAGGAAGCCGGTTCTTATAATATAACACAAGTAAAGGGGAGATGGAGATATTTTGTGTTTTTGGCTGTCGATATCGTTGTAAGTGTTGTACCTATCATCTAGATTTAAGAGCTGTGGATTTTGTTTCCTAAATAAATAAATAAATTTGTTTTTTGAGGGTCGCAAAAGTAGTACTAAAATTATTATTTATTGATTATTTGCAATTTATACGATCAAGCAATGATTAAACTAGGCCAATTTGTTAATGAAATGTCTCAATTATGGATGTTATAATAAGCATAAAAAAATTCAAATGTTGGGACACATTACTAATGAGGAATGTACAATTCTATTGCAAATTACCCAAATAGCGAACTCTTTTCCTAGCAGTAGGTTTACGTGGGTATTTTTTGATTTGCTATTTTTATTAGGTTTAAATTTGACCAAAGAAAGGTGTGCTATAATGGGAGAGGGATGCGATGAACAGACAAAATAGATGAAACCAGTTCCTACGAAATCCAAAAACAATAATTCGAATCATCAAGGACAATGTCAATGTTGCCAAACCCTCGAAAGAAATAAGAATCTTTGTTCTAATTTCGAAGTTTGTTCCCCCAATAGGAACTCCCTATTGTTTTTATAACAAACGAATCCCTCTAACGGTTTTGTCCTACCCGGGACGTGAGAGAATGCACATTCCATTTTTGAAGCAATTCAAATCTTTAGGGTTGCCAGCCGTGTTTTTTGTCCCGAAATCTGACATGGTATGTATTACGATAGCGGCAAAGCCGAGTGAAACCGATCGTGTAGGTAATTTTGCTTGATTTGATGAACATTCTTGTCCTAGGTTTGATGTAGTTTCGTTAGGTTTGTTTGTAAAGTACCTACCTTAGTATTCCTATATTCCCGATGACTTTTATAGGTTTATATTCCTATTTATAATCAGGAATAGCTCGTGTTTTGTGACCTTAGTTGGTAATATATGGGACCCGTTTATATTTTAATAAGTAATAAATAACTATTAGCATTTTTTTTGGTTGTTAGGTAACCCTATTCGTAGAAAACTTTTTTCGTGGGTAAAAATGATTGAGCTCGTGACTCACAAAAGGACCGCGCCGTAATATGATTATGATTTGAACATCAATTCCAAGTTTTTTTTTGTTTGTTGGCAGCAATGGAGTAATTATTTTACCTACCTCCTTAGTTTCCTTTTACCTGTAAAACGTTTTCTTTGCATGGTAACATTAAGTATTCTGTGAAATAAGGTTTGAATTTTATCAGCTGTCGATAACTTTCGAAATTGAGCCTTCTCTACATAGACCCAAAGTCGTTTAAGCTTCCACTCTACAGCAAAATATCGTGTTTAAAATACGGTAATAGTAGAAAATCCAAAAGCTTCCAATGCCAAGAAAGTGCACAAAATAGCCAACAACAAAACCTAACACAAGCAATCAAAGAAATGCTTTGTATTCCGTGCCACAGTATCTACGTAAACAGAATGTCACAGTGTGCCACAGTGAACGGAATGCCAGTAGGTAATGTGCAGTGACCTATTTCTCAGGCCCATCTACAATTCAATTATGTTCTACTAGCAGCGCCTCGCGGTTTCACCCGCGTAGTTCCCGTTCCCGTAGGAATTTCGGGATAAAAAGTAGCCTATGTCCTATTCCAGACTATAATCTATCTCTGTGCCAAATTTCATCCAGATCCGTTTTGCCGTTCTGGCGTGATAA
Source organism: Eupithecia exiguata (assembly GCA_947086465.1). Lineage (NCBI taxonomy): Eukaryota > Metazoa > Arthropoda > Insecta > Lepidoptera > Geometridae > Eupithecia > Eupithecia exiguata. Next base: position 8,028,543 of record OX352246.1, read on the forward strand.
AGGAACAAACATCCATCCATCTATCTATCCATCCATCCATCTAAACTTTCACGTTTATAATATTAGTGAGATTAGTGAGATGAATGTGCTCAATTGCGTGTTCTAATGATGAATCTAAGCGAAGTTGTTTGTGACGCTAGAGGGCACCACTCGACAGAAGATAGTAAACTAGCATAGGCACAAAGGGTTCCGTAGGTACCCGTACTGTATGTGAGTAATTAAATCATTTATTCGTCACCGATTCATTTATTTATTTATTACAGGCACAACAAACAACTATATTTAAAACTTAAGTATAAGTACTACATAACAAATTTATTATAAATATAGCCCACTACGTTGTACTCAAATATGATTAAAAGCTTAATAAACTTATCGCTACAGGATTTGACTGATTAGATTACATTTAAGATGTGATTTATATTTCATCATCATCATCAGCCTATATTAGTCCACGGCTGGACATAGGCCTTCTCTAGTGAGCGTCATAGCGCCCTGTCTTCAGTTTACCGCATCCAGCATCTGCCTGTCCTACAGTCTCGCAGATCGTCTTCCCACCTGCCGGAGGGCGTCTTATACTACGTTTGTCGATTATAAAATGACAAAACTTGTAGATCGGGAGGTAACTCTCATGCCAACGCTGCTGGGTTCCGTTTTGTTGCACCAAAATGACTCGCATTTTGGTGCAGAATTTCACCGAAGTCGAAAAACAGTTGGCGAGGGGTTAGTATAAATATAGTAACCGGGCTGTTACTGCAAGTAACGTACGTAATTAATTATGGATCCCTAAAAACAGTCGTTGACTGAAAATAATAATAATAATGCTGGTAAATTCACACAGCATTATCTAGCCCCAAGTTAAGCAGAGCTTGTGTTATGGGTACTAGATAACTAATATACATAATATAGTACAATACATAGATAGATATTTTTTATTATACATAGAAAACGACCAGAACACCCTGAACAAATGTCCAATCAAATAAAAGTAGGTACAGTAAGTTCGTAGTTAACCCGCTTACATCCTCCGTAATGAATTCGTCAAACTACGATAGTTTTTATAGTAAAAAAGTACAGTCTGCCTAACAAGTGCTAGGTCTGGTATACTCTGTGGTAGGTAGTAGAATTGTAGAGCAATACTTCCTTATTCATAACTAGCAGTCCGCCCCGGCTTCGCACGGGTATATTCTATCGCCTATGTTTATCAGGGATAATGCAGGATTCTAATGGTGAAATAATTTTTCTAATCGCTTCAGTAGTTTCGGAGCCTTTTTAATTCAAACAAGCAAACAAATCTTTCCTCTTTATAATGTTATTACTAGCTGCTTTCCACGGCTTCGCTCGCGCTGTTCATGTATCCCATTTCGGGTTAATATATATAGCATATGACACTCACAAATAACGTGGCTTTCTACTAACTTGTAACAGATGCTAAGCAGTGTTATTTCTCAATCTGACTTATGTCAATAGAAGAAGACAGGGTGAGAATTAGCAATGCAAGAATAAGGGGGTTACCCCCGAACACTCAAACGCATCTCAGATTTAAGCACGTCTCAAGTCGCGATTTTTTGACAGTTGTCAATGAAAATCTGTCAAAAATTCGTCACTTGAAACGTGCTTATATCTGAGTTGCGTTTAAGTGTTCGGGCATTAAACTACAAAATCCCACGAGGTCGTCGCAACGCTACGTAATCACGGGCGATGTGGCAAATGGAACAAAAAATACTAATATTCTGTTCATGCTGATATTCTCGGCATTGTTTAACTTATGTGGGTTTCATAGGTAAGTTCTGTTGAGCAAACGTTTCTCTGAAAATCTTATGAAGTGTTTGTGACCTTGGCTTACCGTGTTTTCAACGTAGTGACTACCAGACGACAGAAAAACATGTTTACATGGGAAAAAGCTCGCCTTTGCCATGCCTAATACGTTTATGTATTTTTCTCTGTTTGATTCATGTCAATAAATACTAGATAGGCATCTAATTCTAATTCTAAGGCCCGTATTATGAAAGCATGCTCAGTCATCGAGCTCTGCTTGAGTGATGCTTATGTCTAGTTTTGAGTGAATACTAATTTTCAAACAATGCTTGGGAGCTCATGTCAAAATCTACACTCACTCAAGTAGCCGTCAAGAGCGGATTTCCTCCGTCCACGCCTTCGAGTAACTGCTTAGACATATTATTGAACGGTTACCAAGCATTACTTGAGTAATTAACGCTTGAGTAGAGATCACGTAATGACTGCTTAAGTAATGCTTGGGGAAGCTTTCATAATACGGGCCTTAGTGTGGTAACTAGGATCTGCTCTGACATCTCGCATGAGAGTGTATTGTGCATTGTCCCCCTGCCTTACCAGGCCCTAACCAGCCCAGCTCCTTGGAGTACCGGAGCAGGACTTCTGGCGATTGACAGCTGCTTTTCGGCTTCTGTGGTTATGGACGGGTTAAACGCCTTAAGAAGGCCCTGAACCTCTAAGCTCCCATACAAACGTACTATTCGATTCATTTGCAAACTACGTCCCCGATTGTAATGAAATTTTGCATACATAATCGGATAAGAAATAGCTATGCTTGTATCGTTTTAGTTTTTCAAAATACTTTATCATCATAAAGTGAGAGTGAAAATTAATTTTTATCCATTTGCAAGCGATTTTATTACTTTCGCTCTAATTTAATGATGTTTATGTATTTTGAAAAACTAAAACGCATACACATACGCATACAAGCATAGCTATTTCTTATCCGATTATGTATGCAATATTTCATTACGATCGGGGACGTAGTTTGCAAATGAACCGAATAGTACGTTTGTATGGGAACTTAGAGGTTGAGTCCCACCTCAAGCAAAAAGTATAAACTATTGTCAAAAACAACAAGCATTCGAAAAATCGGCTGTTAGTGTCTTCACCAGCAAACATAGCTGAATGTTTTTATGCTTTTAAAACTATCATGAAGTCATTTAGATACAACGAAAGCTCAAATCATGGCAAATTAAATATATCGCATTGTAAATGACTTTAGAATTAAAAAGCTGCTTCAATTAATAAGTTACTTATTCAAATGATTCAAGTGAATAAAGCGACAAATTAATTATTTCCGTAGCTTCGGGCTCGTAGTTCACAAACAGAATAACTTATTAGATCAGGGAGTGTCCTTCTATAAATAATTGAGCTACTTTAAGAGCTAATTCTATCTTAGAACTTTGATCTTACTTAGTTTATGAGGCTTTTAATTGTGTATTCTAAGCTACGAACTTTAGATTTAGCTGTGGACTTACAATTTGTCTGAAGTTTCTTACTTTTACTAGCTTTAGATTTAATTGTAGGACTATCTACTTACAATTTTTCAAATGTAATTACTTACAGTTTTTAATTTATTTGATTTTATGTTTTTCTGTTAGGTATTTGTAACTTCAAAAAATGAGTGCTTATTTTGTAAGCCTAAAAAAATTATGTTATTGACTTTTTGACTTCAAAACAATTCGTAGGGATTTCATATTAAAAGTGGCATGTGCCTAAGTTGGTTTTATCAATAAATTTACGAAAAAAGAAAATTACAAATAAAGAATAGGAACAAATTAGAACTACATGGTAGTATTTAGGTACAATTAAAAAAGTTGAGGTAACTGCAGCAAACAATAAAATTGTATTACTGTTTCTTACTTTAAATTATATATAGATTTTGAAATTCAGCACTTTCAGTACCCCTGCCGGACGAACCGCACGTGTCCGTGCGCTCCACTGCGGGCTTGACAGTGAATGCCATAATATAACATACTAAAGCTGGTTTTAAGTACAATCCATAGAAACAAAAACCTTTTTAATTTATCCTACATAATTTCAGAGCAATAACAACATTGATAAAAAATCCCATACAAAGAATGTGTCACTTGTATTTAACGAAGTAGCTAAATCCAATGACGTAGATATTTTTGATAATAACCATTAAATTTAAGCGGTGCATAAAAAAATCTTATGTTTTTTACTTCAGTAACAATACTTGTAAAATGTCTTTCTTTTTTACGTCCTAGGGTATTTTAAATCTTTGTTTTTTTTGCTTTATAGTGCGTTACTCGCACTGGGTAAATCTTCTACGAAAACTTTTTAATAATATCCCTTTTTTTTAATTATTAATTTAAATCTAATGCATGCAGCATTATTTTTACTGTGTTCAGTCTTGATCTAAATGTAATCATCATCATCATCAGCCTATATTAGTCCACTGCTGGACATAGGCCTCCCCTAAATGTAATACCTAGTAGTAAAGTTTATCTTAATTCGATTGCTATCTGATTTGTGAATGAATAAACAAATTAAAAAATTAAAAGAATACTAACGGCTGTCTTATCACGATCATTATCGCATAGACTCTTTAAACTTGTTAAAGCTTACTTATTTATGTTTAGTGAAAGTACAAAAATAAATCATTTCGAACTTTCAAAGCTCATCAGTCAAAATCGCGACAATACAAAACGTGTAGACTATAGACAACTAAGTCTACGTTCTATTCTCTATGACAGCACTGTATTTTTTCTCTAAGGACGTTCTATTATTTGTCGTCTAGCTCTTACATATTGCTGTCCAAGCTCACAGACATGTCTTGCATACTGATGTGATGAGACAGACGGACAACCCGACCAACCCGACTGTCGATGTGTTTTACTAAACAGATATGTGTCCTGTTTTACGGGGTCGATGATGTCATTGTTTCTAAAAATAGGGTTTTGAAGAGCCTGATAAAGCTCTTGGATTCTGGTAGTAATAATCTAAATCGAGATTTATTTTGTTCTTTAAAAATCGCAATAGACTAAGGCCCGTATTATGAAAGCTTGCTCAGTCATCGATCCGTACTTGAGTAACGATTTTTTATGGCATAAACGTTACTCAAGCGTAGATCGATGACTTAGCAAGCTTTCATAATATACGGGCCTCAGAGTTCATATCTCAGAGACTTTAAGTCTGAGACCTTAGTTCGTTAAGAAATACTTAAGTAGGTACTTCAATTATTCGTTTCTTTCCTTCACACAAAATTTGTCTTGTATACCTACATAATTTTAATTAAGTAAACTGTTTAGACTACAACGACATCTAGTGTATCAACAGTGTACCTACGGTGGAATTCATAAATGGAAAATGAAATGAAATTCCCTAAAAAAACTAAGTTCCAAAAGAATACTAGGTACTACTCGTGAAATAAATATTCAGGAGTTGGAAGTCCATTTCAAATTCTTCGACATGTGCATAATTTATTATTCATTATTTGTTTGAAACAAGCATTTTTATTCATATTGCCCTTAACGCGTGCGGTCCCAAACAAACAAACATCCTTCCAGGAATTATTTGTTCAAAGGCAGAATAGAATGCACTGCACTTCCTTACCATGTGGTACGACTGTACGAGTTGAATGTGCAGCGTAGGCGTGACGTTGTCCAAATTGAGATGTTTAGTTTACGAGTACCACACAATGCTGGGGTGAAATTTAAATTTGGAAATTTGGAATGACATCTCTTCATTACAGTTCAACTTCAACTTCTTTTAATAATGGCGATTCATTACAGTTCAGTTACCCTTGGTTTTCCCCTAAATATGTCAACCTAAAAACAGTTGAAAGACAGTGTTTTTCTAAAGACCCTACGTTCCGTTCTTTGTTTGGTTGGAAAGGTGGTGGAAAAAAAGCGGACCTTTACCAACACTGACGAGCGTGCATTTCCGCGGCGAATAAACCGTAGACTTTCACGGCGAAAAAAACGTGTGAACTGACTGTTTTATACTGTTCTGAGTTTAAGACGTTTGATAAGGTCTACCTTAGCACGGCTATTGAAGTTTTAGTGGATGGATAAAATTACACCACGTCAATTCCATGATACTAACGTTACCTACATTAAACCATTGCGACTGTGGTTATGGATAATCATCCACTTAACGGACATCGTGCGTGATCTTCCTTTATAATCATCCAAATAAGCCATACGCTTCAAGGGTTAAGTTATTATTTTGACGGTAAATGAGTTTTAGACGATTGCGTTTTAAATTGCTTTCGTTCGTTTTTGTAATGTAACAGCTCTTTTAGGTCCAAAGAATTGCAGGTTTGATTACTTTGAAACGGTCAAGATTTTAGCACTTCTTAAAACTTTTTGACAAAAAATAAACTATTACCAAGTTCTGTTGTCTTAAAGCTCTAATTCCCTTAAGATTTTCCAAAATTACTGTAAATCTAGTACGTACCACCACCAGATTAAGGGTTAAAACAAGTGCTAGTACGTAAGTAAAGCTCATGTTAAGTCATAAGGACAATTTAACTCTTACTACATTGTAATACGTGTGGTATTGGATTGTTAACGTCAAAATAGCCTGAGAGTATGAATCACCGTACATTGACTTGTTTCAGTGGCACACTTCTGTTCGGTTATTTCTTGTGGAGAGGCCGGATTACAATAGTATTCGCGCGGATATTGAAACTTAACAAGCAACGGTATATTTGGTGGGTACATAACCTACGATCTATTTGTCATTAACCTGCCAATTATGTCAACAAATAACGGAAGTCGATATGTCGAGTCGTCTTGGAGTCGATATTAATATTGTCAAAAGTACTTAATTCTTGTTATATCAATTATTAAAAATATTTATTGAAGAAAGAATGAAAAATTAATGCGAGATTTTTATTTATGTTCTATGTAGGTAAAAGGGTTAGTTGCAGAAAGGTGATTCTGATATTACCTACCTATAGCATATTTAATTATTATTATTTATTTTTATATAAATCATTTATATATACGCGTGACCCGAGAGCTGGTGAGTATCTGGCGCAGCGCATCAGCATTGCTACACAGAGGGGCAATGCAGCCAGCGTCTTGGGCACGCTTCCGACTGGTATTGATATGGATGAGTTGAGCTACTTGTAGATTATTTGCAACAGTCTGCAGTTAGCGCAATTGTTTCAATTGTAAATACTAGTTTTAATTTAATTCTTTTATTAGATTGTAATTTTCTTTGTTAATAAAAATTGAAATATATCCATCTTATATATATTTTTTATGTTAGCTAAGCCTTCATCTTTCGGGCACAAAAAGTAATAATTCGTCATTTAGTTTTTAACTTGTGTCAATTTATTGTACTGCCCACGTAGGAAGGTACATTGTATAACCTTGGATCTGATTAGTCACAAAGCAACAAGACGACTTTATTGTACCCTGACAAAAAACTGAGGTAGGTGTACGTGTGTCATACAAAAAGATTAGAATATGCAGGTAGGTGTTCTACTCCATGTCGGTAAATTGTAGAGTGCGCCACCATCGAAACCTTTGATTAGCTAATATGGTAAATATTACAAACTAGCAGCGCCTCGCGGTTTCACCCGCGTAGTTCCCGTTCCCGTGGGAAATCCGGGATAAAAAGTAGCCTATATGCTATTCCAGACTATAATACTATCTCTGTGCCAAATTTCATTCAGATCCGTTCAGCCGTTCTGGCGTGATTGAGTAACAAACATCCATCCATCCAAACTTTCACATTTATTATATTAGTGTGTTTATTTAGCAATAGAGACATAAGTTGACAGGAACATTATACTTATCCTAAACCGTTATACTAAAGAAAATGTAACATGCCTACAATGAAATTTAGTTCGTTTTATTTTTATTTTATTTATTTATTTTTAAAGTAAATATATAACTTAATATTGACGTGACGTCACGCGGAACTTTAACAGGTTATTATGTACCTATTATCTTCATCATTGTTTGTTTCATTGACGAAAGAAACAATACGGGAACACGTATTTTTGTATAATATCTTCTTTCCTTTTGTATATGTGTAGTAAGTCGGGGTATGATCGGACGCGGGGGAAGACCGTATGAAACGAATTTTAGCCAAATTAAGACATTATTTTCTAATGCTGCCACCATCTTGTACGACTCCATAAAATGGCGTCGGCATAAAATGGTGGCAGCATAAGAAAATAATGGCTTACAGTCGGCTACAATTAGTGTCGTTTAGTGTTTAGTGCCCGCGTTCGATCATACCCCGATATACCTTACCTACACTATATTCCTTCATTTCCGTAGAAAAGAATATAAACAGAAATGTCTCATAAATCCCTCAAGCTGTTGGATTGTAGAGGTATTCGATGACGACCGATGTGGCGCGGTGGGCGAAGGTCTGCCTGCGACGCAGGAGGTTGCGGGTTCGATTCCCGCCTCGGGATAAATGTGTGTACGATCTGCAGAGATTTGTCCAGGGTGTTCTGGTCGTTTTCTATGTGTAACAAAAAATATTTATCCATGTATTGTATTACATTAAGTATATCAGTTATCATATACATAACACAAGCTCTACTTAGCTTGGGGCTAGATAATGCTGTGTGAATTATCCAGCATTATTATTATTATTATTCATAGGCAGTTGTCTGATTTTGACGGTGACATCGGGTAAGTAACCGTATCTTTAGGTTTTAAAAAAGGTTTTTTTTTATCCCCGACACTAAAATAGGAGTAAATAGGTGTTATTTAAGTAAGACCCGACCCGAAGTGATGTTACAACGACAACGGGGCTTTTTTTTTAAATTAGCTTAGTAAGTATTATAGTTAAAGGTACCTACCGAAGTACTTTTTCAATACATGGTGTTTCTACATTAATCTTTATTGTATTTTTATTTTCTCCCAATTGCAGCGCATTGTCAAAATACCCGAGTACCCGCATGTCGCTGCAATAAATCTTGACAATTGATGTCACTTGCGCCCGTTTGATCTGGGCGATTGTGAAATTTACAGTTTTAGGTGGATCCTTTTGGATGATGTTTTTAGGTTCATATATCCTACCTACATGTATAACTTAAACAAATAAATGTTAAATAATATACACTAGCCAAACTCGATGTGGAATGTTTGTAATCAAACCGCCCATGTGTAGGTAAAGTATGGGTACTTTACCTACACATGCAAAGTATAATTTTTTATCGCTGGGAAAATCTCTGTTCATTATTTAGGTAATAAGTGTGTATTTTCCTGGTCTGAGGTCATAGTTAATCTTTCTAAGCTTAAACAAGAGACCTGCAAATCCTGCAATATCTGTTCCTACACAAATAAACAATGCATTTACAATTAGCCTGTATCATCCCACTGGCGCTCAGTAGGTGAGGCCTATGTGCAGCAGTGGACTAACATAGGCTGATGATGATGATGATCCCTGTGTTGGACCTGCTCAAAATGCTTCTGTTCCTTCAATCAAATTACTATTAGAAACAAATTGACAAAAACCATCATGTTTGTTTTGTTTTAAGCTGTCTAATAAATAATTTATCTTTCTTTCAAAACAGATATGCCGCTAAAAGCCTAATGACAATACGGTGAACGGAGACGAGTCTTAAAATATCTAGTTTTCAATAATTAATTTTACGACCCCTGTGGCGCGGCGGGCGAAGATCTGCCTGCGACGCAGGAGGTTGCGGGTTCGATTCCCGCCTCGGGACAAATGTGTGTACGATCTGCAGATATTTGTTCAGGGTGTTCTGGTCGTTTTCTATGTATAATAAAAAATATCTAACTATGTATTGTATTACATTATTTAGCTTAGCTTAGCTTGGGGCTAGATAATGCTGTGTGAATTGTCCAGCATTTTTTTTTTTTTTTTTAATTAAATTTCACAGTAAAAACATCAAAAAATACAGAAATAAATATGCAGATTTATTTTGACATCAATAGAGAATACAATTAAAAATTATCGGCTTTTTTTAAGTCACATGCATAAACTCTATTGTAAAATGAATTAGTCAATGAAAGAAAGCATGAAAAGGTCAGATCTACACGAGCGACGACAGCCCTATTTCGCGTAGACGCCTGCGCCCACGCCTGTCTATTTCTGGAACTGTCGTCTGCTGAGCTGCCACTTGACGATTTACGGTCGTGTGTACCGACCGTATCCTCAAACCGTATCTAATACTAAATTTCACAAGAGGTAGTCAAGTACTTAAAGAATTTTTTTTTATTTATTGAATAATCCTAAAACAATGCGAGGTCTTAAAAAAAATCACTTAAGCTAGCATAAGTGATTACTAATACCTAGGTATTCGGAGCCCTGTTAGGACGTCATGCAACTTGAGAGGAAGCTAAATTAAATTCATCTATTAATTCAGATAACACGGATCCATAGAATTGAACAAAAACATACACAGAATTAATTTAACAATAAGGGTACAGACACACACATACAGTACATGCACACACCGAATTAATTTGTAGGTACCTAATAAATTTGTTTGGCAAAAGGGTTGATGAGGCTTGATACCCAGTGCCTTTGCAAGTTACTGCAGTGTTTATCAGCCAGAACCTTTAACAGGCAATTATTGCTGCCCAGCATCCTGCACTTTGTAGATCCTGCTAAACTGATCACTTAATGAAATACCTATCAAAAATTTTGTACCGAAACGAAAAAAAAGGAAAGGTAGAGTCTTCTAATCCAGATATTTAATTTTATCTCTTTTGTTTTGCCAAATTTAGTCAAAAAATATGTTAAATTTTGACTTTAGATCGCCAAAACGATAAAGTAATTTGATATTGGATAGCGTAGTGACTAGGTCGATTACATTCTATTGCAATAAATTGTAGAGATCAAACAAAAAAACGCATGAGCAAAATGCAAGACCTAAGAAAAATTTCAACAAATTAGTTGAACTTTTAGCATGCTATGTGTGAACTACAAATAACCTATACCAAACTCTGAAAGTTAATTTCAACGTTTTCAACGTCATTATCATACGGGGTATCCTTTTGACAGATTTACTGTTATTGGCCCTATAGACAAGGCTGGGCAGGGTTCAAACAAATTAATAACTCAGGAAAACCCTATTTACATAATATTTCAATTTTACGATCGTTTCCGTGTTGTTCTGCTGACAACTAATTTTGGAAAATGAAAGTAGCTGTCGGCTTTAATATTTGTTTGAGAGTGATTTTAGTAGTGTATTTTTGTATTTTCTTCTCAAATGAAAATAAAAGACGAAGCATAAGTCCACATAAAAGTGACAGATACCTTAAACAAATGAGAACTACGAGCTACTACATAAATTAGTACCCGTCTTGCTAAATTAGAAGTAAAAACTCTATAGTCTTGGCTCAATAAAAGTAGCTGGCTGGAAAAGCCGATTTTGCTTTTTAAAAAATACATACCTACTAGTGCTGACATTTATACAATTCACTTGTTGATTGAAAATTATCGATAAAATACACAAACTATTTTCGATGTTCCGTAATACGTTGCTAGCAGCAATTTCATGTCAAATTTGTTTACAAAATACAGATTAACGTCCGCTTAATCATCAAATTGACATGCGCTGTAAACACACCTACTCTGTTATTGAGCAAATTGCTCGACAACACTCGTAAGAAGAGTAGTATCGTATACGGCGAAGCAGTGAAATATTATACGATTCGTATTTACCGGAGGTATAAAACCGTAACTGCAATCAACTTGCTTATGAATGCGAATCAGATGGGCGGGTTAAGTATGGCTTATCTAACTATTTTCCTTGAAACTTTCACTGATGACGTCTTTAATACGCTTCGTTTTCAGCACGGATGAAAAGGCGGTCAGTGATTATATCCAATTTAATTTTATGTTGTCGCATTATGCAAGCTTCGCGTCGCGTCGTATCGTAGTAGGTAGGTCAAAAAGTACATTTGTATTGAGTAATGTCTTTCTCATTATTATAGGTACAGTGACGTTCATCCATTGGTTACCCGCCTGTTATGTTTGATTTAAATTTCTATTGATACCGAAATATTTAAAACCATGTTTCGGTAAAATGAAGTAAACAAGTTGTTTATATGTATAAATAACAACCAATTGTATGGTTTAAAACCAACATCAATGTAATGGCGAGGCTTGGAACCCGTCAGGGGGTCACTGATATAGTATGAACGCCACTGTACGAGTGACTGTTTTTTAAAAGGAAAACATGTTGTGCTGGGCCCTGAGTGGCTGAGTGGGATAAGGACCGGAAGATGATGATGATGATGAGTGACTTTTAGGATTCCAGAAATCATTTGGCATCACATCTCAATTTCTCCCTCGTTTGCCACTCATTAGCGAATTCCGGTAGCGCATGTTTCCATTTGTCGCTTCGCTAGCGGTCATTGAATTGTGTTTTGTTTTTATAAATAAACTTTTACTCAGTTTTCCGTTCTCCGCTCTGTATAAAATCGTTGCTTTTACGATCGATATGAAACCAATAGTTCAGTAAATTCCGATATAAAGATTCATCAGCTTTAATCTAATACCGACACTTTATTGAAATAAGTTTCCCATTTAAGATTATTAAATTAATTTTTGATGGCTCAGCGTCTGCAGCGTTTGGCTAGGTTCCAAATTGATTTCAATATTCAATTATTTTTTATTGCAGTATTCGTTTCGGAGATGAAGATTTTAATAGTTTAGTTAGACTAAAGTATTACTTTTATTCGCTTCTAACTTTCGATTCGAGTTCGTATCGAATTCACTATCAAACACTAAGTAAACAATCGACTAAGGTCAATTGATTCGATATCGTTTCACCACATCACTATGTTCTATTTGTTTTTTGAAAAGTTCGAATTTCGAACGGCAGTCGGCATGACTACATCGCGGCGCGGCGCGTGGCTCAACTGACCACATTCGGCTGGTTGCCAGAGATTCTTCTCCTGAAAAAGATATTTATGTTGATATGACTATTTAGTACTAAACATCTGGGATTTTTACATTAAAAATTCAAAGTTTATACACAGGTCGTGAACCCCGAAGCTGTAAGACAAGCATTATTTTAGCGTCTTGTTGATTTTTCTATTCTGAATTGAACAACATAAGATATGATTTGATATCCATAGTGTTAAAGACTTTTTTTGCATTAAGATTATCTATGAGTGGAATATACAGAATAATAAATAGAGTAATGACGTCCACCCTTCGATCAAAAATAAGTAGATCGCGGCCGGGGGGGCCGGCGAAGCCGGAAATTTTTGATCGAAGCGTCCACCCTGAATTTCAGAGGTCGACTTTATGCTCTACCATAAAAACAACGAAATAAAATATTTTGTGGTTAATAACAAGTTTTAAGAACTATTCAGAGAATCTCTATAGAGAAAGTTGAGTTATAGGGTCCCGTTTTACCCTTTGGGTATGGACCCTCGAACCCTAAAAATTATAAAATAGATGAAATGGGATGTTAGCATTATATTGTGGTCTAACCAAATCACAAAAACCTTCCTCCAAATTTAACACCAACTTTTCAACCGAAAATCCAATCATGGCTCCGCAATCTAGATTCCTAGATTCATTCGAAGCACTAACTTTAGATGCCAGTCAAACGACGAGTTAATGCAATTGGCCTGAAAGGAAACCGGGCCAACGGGGAGTTTGCTCGCGGCCTACTTAGAAACTGACATCAGAATATTAACGTGGTACTTCTAAGAAATGAAATAAGTTCCCAAAAATTTTCGGTTTCGGCGGGACTCGAACCCGCGCCCCACCCTCAGTACGGGTGTGCTCTAACCAACTAAGCCACGAAACCCTTAGGCGGTTCAACCGAAAATCTTTGCGACCTCTTACGGACTATAGCGCCGGTATATAGATACCCAAAGTGCGGGTAAGCACTACAACAAAAAACCTTAGAAGTGGTACTTCTAGTACAGATATAATAATCCTATCCTACTAATATCAATAGAGGTTGCCTGGAAGAGATTGCTCATATTGATAAGGCCGCTTTTGTACTTCGTCTACTCGTAGCATTTATTTCTGTACGGTTTTCTGTGTTTGTGTGGTACAATAAAGTATTCTTTCTTTCTTTATACATAATATTAATCAGGCGAAAGTTCGTTTTTAGGGTTCCGTACCCAAAGGGTAAAAACGGGACCCTATTACTAAGACTTCGCTGTCCGTCTGTTCATCTGCCCTTACGGCATTGTATATTTACAGTTCTTTTTTGTTAAAATAGAGGAGATGGTAGAGACCGTGTGTGTGCGAGATGGGAGAGACCGTGTATGTACGAGATGGGAGAGACCGTGTATGTCCATAGCGATCAAACACTAATGAGGGGCTTGGCGAGCGGAAGCATACCCATTCGCTTATATTGCCTGCAATGTTTACCGCCTGTAAAATTCAGAGTTTGCTCAGTAAAATATGGTGATAAAAACCACTTCGTTGTTCGTTTCGAAACCCGTTCCTTTAAAATATTTAATGTTTTGGGGAGTTTTTGCCAAATATGGATTAGGCCGAAAAGTGAACTTAAGGCGAAATGAGTCCCGAACCCACGAAAATAATGGGACCACGAGAAAACACCTGTTGACAAAGTTTAAAACATATGAAAGCAATGGGACCACGAGCAATAACTATTTCTCGTGGTCCCATCAATGGGACAAAATAATGGGACCACGAGAAAACACCCGAGTTGACTGTACGGAAAATCAATTAAGGCAATGAACACTGAATTTTTATACATTTTTTTTTTAATGAGCATCAAAACTAGGATTTTTGTTAGTAAGCTTTTTTTGTATCGAGTCTAAACTAGATTCGTTACAAAAAAGCTTAAAGGCATTAAAAAAAGCTTATAATAGACCAAACTGCCCATTGAAAATTTTGAAATTACCTTTGTTCAACGAAATAATAAGAAAAATAGGTGGCGGCGCTAGTTTAGCTCGGGGAATCGTCTTAATGTCTCTTAAGGTGAAACGCACTACGCGACAACGGAACTGCGCGGCGGTGAAAAAACAAAAAATAACATAACAACAGCATACTCAGGGTGGTTATTCAATCTCCAATACAAACATAAGTATCCGATGTACGTGTGTTTAGGTGCAGGTTCAAACCCCAGTTGGCACCGGAAGTGTCGTGGTTACGTTAATATCCTCTGTACTGTGGTAAGTGGTAACTCGACGGTTACACGGACGGTTCAAAGCAAAGATGTGTGGTTGGTTCTAATGTTTGATGTGAGGTAGGGCAACCAATCGGGTTCCAATCTTGTGCAATTTATATAATTTCTAGGGTTCCGTACCTCAAAAGGAAAAAAGGATCCCTCATAGAATCACTTTGATGTCCGTCTGTCCGTCTGCCAACCCTCTTTTTTCAGAAACGCGTGGAGGTATCGAGTTGAAATTCCATTCATATATCTACTCAAGTTCGTAACCTCTTGGAGCCGCGATAAAAATCAAACTTCTAAATCAACGCAATCGGAAGTCGCAGCCGTTCATGCCCAATTTTTTTGAATTTTCCAAGGGGATCACATGCACACAAAACCTATAGGGTACTTCCCGTTGACCCAGAATCTTGAAAACCATTTCAAAGTAACCCGTTCGAAATGGTTTTCAAACTTAGCCAAGCACGTTCGGAGATTTACTTTGTTTTTTTTGTTATAGTGCTTGCCTGCACCCGGCGGCGCTATAGTCCGTAAGAGGTCCCAAAGATTTTCGGTTGAACCGACTAAGGGTTTCGTGGCTTAGTTGGTTAGAGCACACCCGTACTGAGGGTGGGGCGCGGGTTCGAGTCCCGTCGAAACCGATAATTTTTGGGAACTTATTTCATTTACTTTGGTTTCGTCCCGTACTGCTAGCGCGTGGAGTAGGTACTATAGGATACACATGAAAGATTTCTGGACTCAAGATTGATGGTTGCGAGACACAACCTACCTGCCATGTGGTTGTCATGCTGATGATTTGTCGTTTGGTCTTTGTAACAGTTACTCATTAGTACACATTTGACCGTTGTACATTTTGACGAAGAAGGTGCAATTTAACCCTGGTACAATCAGACTTATACACTTTTGTGTACCGGAGCCTAAAATTATTAGGAATGTGCAGTTCAGAAGCGTTTCTGCAAAAACCAGGACAATATTTCGGTATAAAGATATTTATTTCTCATAAAAATAAAAAAAATATTTTAAAATGAGATACAGACAATATTTATAAAATAATGCTTATCATTATTATGTTAGGCCTCCGGGCCGGTAAATGATCGATGATGATATTTCGTAAATGATCTGCCATTTAAACGTGTAACCCGTGTAAGGAACCCCACCCTTGTTTCTACAATATAAGCACTATATAACAACTGACAAGGTATTAAATTACATTGCACGTGCGGTTTGCTTTAGAAGCTTCTAATGGAGTGGAACAAAGGACCCAATATAGAGCTCTTTGAGAGATCAGGGACTAAAAGGGGTCTACTTAGAGATGGCAAAGGGAAGAAGTAGGTTTAATATTATGATACAGTAGTCATACATACAGATGTATGTCTGTTCTGTATCATCTGTATGTATGACTGATGTACATTTTATAATACAGCTGACCTAAATAAAAGTCCAATTCCGTTCTATAAGCTTACAAAAGAAGCTCAGTGACAAATAAAACTACATTTGCATTGTCATACAGCGGGGCAATGTAGCCAGCGTGTTGGGGTCGCTTCCGATTGGTATTTATATGGATCAGTTGAGCTACCTGTAGATTGTTTGCAAATGGGACAGAATGGCAAAGAAATAATCAATATGATTCTAACTATTGCGGTCGAAATCACGTGAAATATGGTATTTAAAGACTAACGACAAATTCGTGAAGTAGAGAAGTGAAATCGGCTTGGAGTATTTAATGAAGGTAAGTTTTAATTATTATATTTTCTCACACTCGAAGTGAAAAGTATAGTTTTTCACGCGGGACAAAACAACCCATTATAACTCATCCTCCTTCACTACGATCGGGAGTATAAACAACCTCATCTATAATGGGGTGGTTTGGTCCCTTTTATTAAAATATGCTATTATGTTACCATATATGGGACCAAATTGGAGAAGTTCGAAACAATTTTTGCAAGTTTAAGTGAAAGCACTTAACATTTCATTCGTCTGTCGTCCGATTTACAATCTCATTTTGAACCTTTTCCGATACAAAAGGCGCAGCGCGTTGTTGAAATTGTGTTTTGTTTTTAGTGATCTACCTATTATAGTTGTCAGTTTTTTTTAAGATTTCGTTCATAGATGCCTTTGTTGACATAAAAATCTTGGATTCGAGAACCGAGAAGTTATTTTTCGTCCGAGAACTAATCTACCTAACCTAACCCATGCCTACACGAACACGACGGTTAAAATTAAAATCACAGATTTTACATCATAACACCTATTGTATGTCTCGTAACAGATTAAAAACTGGTCAAGTGCGAGTCGGACTCGCGCACGAAGGGTTCCGTACCATTATCTATAAAACGGCAAAAAATCAAGTTTGTTGTATGGGAGCCCCCTTAAATATATGTTTTATTCTAATTTAATTATTTATTTTTAAAGTGCATATTAACTAAATATTAAAATTTCAAGCGTCTACCTGTTGCCGTTATCAATATCGAGTAAAAACGAAAAAATTCACGTTTTTGTTATGGGCGCCCCCTTTTTATAAATAATGGTACGGAACCCTTTGTGCGCGAGTCCGACTCGCACTTGGCCGGTTTTATTTAGTATTTTTCGTTATAGCGGCAACAGAAATACATCGTCTGTGAAACTTACGGAACCCTAAAAAGTAACTAATTAATGTGTGCCATGGACAGCGACCATTGTCTCCATGGTGTTGTGACAATGCCGGGGATGTTACGCTAACCGACAGACTGGTAATTGCATTCAGTGTAGACAACCTTGCAAAGCTACACGAACTCGTTTAGAAAAGGGGGAACAATCTGTGGGGAACACAAACAGTAACAATTATTATTGACGAGGACGAGGGCGCGGTGGGCGAAGGTCCGCCTGCGACACATGAGGTTGCGGGTTGGATTCCCGCCTTGGGACAAATATTTGTACGATCTGCAGGTATTTGTTCCGTGTGTTCTGGTTCTTTTCTATGTACAAAAAAATATCTATCTATGTATTGTATTATGTATATCAGTTATCTAGTACCCATAACTTGTGTTCGTTGTGCTCTGCTTAGCTTGGGGCTAGATGATGCTGTTTGAATAGTCCAGCATTTTAACTGAGCGTCTGGTCGAAGCAACGCGTGACCCGAGAGCTGGTGAGTATCTGGCGCAGGGCATCGGCATTGCCATACAGCGGGGCAATGCAGCCAGCGTCTTGGGCACGCTTCCGACTGGTATTGATCTGTATCAGTGAAGATTTTTGGCAACAGTCTGCAGTCAGCTCATTGTTTCAACTGTCAATACTTGTTCTAATTTTTTTCTATTTGATTGTTATTGTTTTTCTTAATAAACACTTACCAACAACTTGGTACATAGGCAGATTAACTCATGTATTATCGTCGCCAAAGAAATAACTAGAAATTATTACAATAGAACAGCCTAGCCTGGCCTGCCGGACACTGCTTCTAACCAAAAGAACTGAAACACGGAGACCACAACTGTACAACATTTATTCTTACTGAGACACCTATCCGAACTACAACCAGACGAGACCTACACGTCCGTTGCCTCAGGTAGCCAACACAGAAGTCCCGGAAGGACCATGCCAATATATTTATGAAAACTTGTTGTATACTCATAAGAATATCAATCGGTTCCCTACAAATAGCAATATTTATAATTATTTAAATCTTCATTGTAACGCTTTGAGAAAGTATGGTAACGATATCTTGTAATTATAAATTTTTGCTTCAGAGGCCGTTATAGGTTCATTGTCTTACTCGAAAATAATCCTGACTTTAAAGTAACCGTTTCCAGACAGTCAATTCAACAATTGGGCATTTCCAGAAGTGGTGATAATAGGAACTGGGCATTTGTTAAAGTGTATGTTTCAAGAAAGTAGTCATTTTCAGAAATGGTTGTTTTTCAAAGTGAGCATTGCTATAAATGGGTAATAATTAGTAGTAGACATTTTATGTAGAGGTAATTTTATGAAGTGGGCATTTTGCAAAGTGGGTATTATGAGCAGTGGAAATAATTATAAGTAGTCATTTTAATTTGTAGTCTTAAACAGCCGAAACGAATTAAATACATACTAGAAATAAGAATAAACTCGCTGTGCCCACAACTAGGTAACACAAGAATAAAGAATCTTTTACAGGGTATTGTTATACGCTTCTACAACAAAACTCCAAGTGAGTTGCAAAATTGTCAATAAATAAATTCAAACAAATTGTTAAACACATCCTTTGTAAAAAGGCCTACTATAAAATATCAGATTATCTAGAGGATAAAAAAGCTTGGGACGAGTTTAAACGAAAACTAACATTGAACAAAAAGTCAAAGTGATCACTTTATTTCCTAGTTTTACTTATGTAATCTGAGTTTTGTGACATGTCCAAGAGTCCTGCAATAAAGCACTTTGAATTTAGATTTTTTGAATGACATTAGCAATAGAGGACGTTTCTAATTTCAAATGTTGATCATGCAGTTCTAGCCAGCCAGTACAGACACCCAGAAGAGTTGTCCTCCAAAGAGTCTTCTAATCTACTTATATTATAAAGAGGAAAGATTTGTATTTTTGTATGACGAATAACTTAAAAACTACTGGACCGATTTCAAAAATTCTTTCACCATTAGAAAGCTACATTATCACCGAGTAACATAGCTATAGAATATACCCGTGCGAAGCCGGGGCGGAGCGCTAGTACTACAATAACTAGGTACTGAACGTTTAGTACCTACCTAGTTACTGGAGTTTTCACACAACATTGTCTAGCCTCAAAGTAAACAAAGAGTTGTGTTATGAGAAGCAGACCTCTTTATTTAATACTTTACAGGGTCTGTGCTCGTTAAATGAAAAAAAGAATTCTGAGGTTTTTTTTTATAGTGCTTACGCACTTTGGGTATCTCTAGCCACCGGGCTATAGTCCGTAAGAGGTCCCAAAGATTTTCGGTTGAACCGACTAGGGTTACGTGGCTTAGTTGGTTAGAGCACACCCGTACTGAAACTGGGGCGCGGGTTCGAGTCCCGCTCAAAATAAACTCAAAATTTCAAAATTTTTGGGAACCTATTTCATTTCTTAGATTTTTCTGATTCGTTTTCGTACAAATATTACGTAATGTATCTTATGACGACCTACGACGAAACAGGAGGTTGCGGGTTCGATTCCCGCCTTGGACAAATGTTTTTACGATCTGAAAATATTTGCTCAGGGTGTTCTGGTCGTTTTCTATGAATAAGTAAAAAATGTCTATCTATGTATTGAATTATATTATGTATATCAGTTATCTATGTAGTACCATACAGTCTGCTTAGCTTGGGGCTAGATAATGCTGTGTGAATTGTCCAGCATTATTTATTTTTTATTAGAGTGACATGTCTTAAACCTTTAAGAAAAATTGCGTGAAAAATAAACAGAAACTTCGATTTTCGTTATTCGAGAAGGCTCCCAGAAATTGAGTGTATAAAACGTAGTCTTTTCTTACAAAATCCCTACTCTTGTAGTAGTATCCATAATCCAATTTGTTTTCCAAGTTGTTTCCGCGAACTCTTGGCATGCGTTTGAGCACACTATAACAAAAGGAAATATTGCCAAATTTCTTGTAACATCTTTATTTTATTCCAATTTATTTGTTTTATGGGATAACATGAATTATTGTGCTTCATTTTCAGTGAACAGCGGAAGCGAAATCTAGAAGGAAAATGTTGTTTTTTGGTTTTTTGTCAGTACCTAGCTTAACAAAAAATATTAACACAAAGCCAGCTAGATTAATTTGGTTAACCAAATAAACCTATCGATTGTTCATATCGAATACTTTTACTAAAGAATTGGTGACAAATCGATAACTTTGCAATCATTCGACGACCTCTGTCGCGCGGTGGGCGAAGGTCCGGCTTCGACGCAGGACAGGAGGTTGTGGGTTTGATTCCCGCCTCGGGAAAATGGTTGTACGATCTGCAGATATTTGTTCAGGGGTTTCTGGTCGATTTCTATATAAAGTAAAACATATCTATTTACCTATGTATTATATTGTATTATATATATCAGTTATCTAGTACCCGTAACACAAGATCTGCTTAGCTTGGGGCTAGATAATGCTGTGAATAGTCCAGCATTATTTATTTATATTTTACTAGCAGCGCCTCGCGGTTTCACCCGCGTAGTTCCCGTTCCCGTAGAAATTTCGGGATAAAAAGTAGCCTATGTCCTATTCCAGACTATAATCTATCTCTGTGCCAAATTTCATCTAGATCCGTTCAGCCGTTCTGGCGTGATAAAGGAACAAACATCCATCCATCCATCTATCTATCCATCCATCCATCCATCTAAACTTTCACGTTTATAATATTAGTGAGATTAATTAAATTTCAATACTTCGTTGATTTCCACTGAAAGTCCTTTGAAAAGCTCGCAGTATTTTATGCAGTAATATTTTTGGGTTACTGGATTAGGTAAGTTTGGTTTTGTAGAGAATTCACGCCTTCGTGTAAAGGATCCTGGCAGGTCTTCAATAAGATTCAGTCTTACCTGTGTAAATTATGGTTCATAACCATGTTCTCTTTGGCACTATCTGAACTGTATCCTGCAACAAAAAACACACACGTTATGAAACCACTTTAATAATAATAATAATAAAAATAAAACATTTATTTCAGGCAACGTTAGTCTAGTACAGGATGTAAAATACTTAAAAACTACGGCCCATATAAAATTTATAACTTATTCTAACATACATAAAATATATACCTATTTACTACCACGTAGAGTCGGCGACGTGTGACACGCGATATGTGCTGCGACCGGTAATCGTCCGCGAAAACGCCGGAACAGCACATTCTTCGGCCAGAATTCTTCCTTAGTGAAGGTGGACTTTGGGCGAAAGCCTCCCCTTTGTCTACTCATCTCTTTTTTACAAGAAGGCCTTATCCAAGAAAGCGAAAGTCTATACTTTCGCTTTCCTGGATAATCAGTTCAAAGATCTTTAATTCTCATTTACAACAAATATGCTACTTATATGAGAAACTTAAACTAAGTCTATATATAATTATGTTATTTTTCGTCTTTCTAAATTTTAGAAATCATTTAGAACGGGATATTTACCATGATTAAATTTTTGAGTTTTCCAATATTTCGGCACAGTTTCATGCGCCATGATCACGGAAGAACTAAAGTCACTGCGAGTTGGTTTTTATTGGCAGACATACCGATCTACCCTCATTCTTTGTCCCGTTCTAAATGATTTCTATAGCCATATATATATATATATATAATAACCATGATAGTTTCAAAAGTTTCTAAATTTTGTCTAGTAGTGTTACATCCTCAGAGATATATTTTTGCAATTTGGTTTTAAACACGCCAAACGTTCCAGCACCTTTAATGTCTTCAGGTAGCCTGTTATAGAACTGGGCCCCTTCAAAAGTAATAATAATGCCATTTTTATCAACCTATCTATGCCCTAGTTATGCTAAAAAAGTTCGATTGTTACTATGTATTTATTTCGACGATATTGGTCGAACTTATTAGTTAGTAGAAATGTTGTCAAGGACTAAAAAGAGTCTTTTTTCCCAGGATACGATATCTTTATTGTTGTAGGACATAATAATACACGTCGTACGAAGAGTTTTTATGACTCAATAAGGTAAGATAACCGCAACAGGATGTTCAGAGAACTTTATTTTTACTAAAATGTCCGAACACGAATTGCTCTACTTTGTAAGGTTTTCTATCTACAACAGTTTACAAAATAACAGAGGTTTTTAATTCGCGTATTTCTTAGTCAGACAACCCATTTGTTCGATTGCACTTTTCGAACTTAATTGATAAGAAAAGATCGCGCTGTGTCCAGACTTATATCTGCATTTGTCTTTTCCTTACGTCTTTGCGTGTAAGCCTGCTGAATCGTCGGGAATAACTGTGGTATATACTCGTGAATAGCTATTATATAGTTAACTAGCTGCTATCTGCGGCTTCGCACGCGCTTTTCAAGAAGCTTATGTCCGTCCCCGGGATACCATTTACCTTCCTGCCAAATTTCATTAAGATCCGGTCAGCGGTTTAGGCGTGAAAAGGTAACAGACAGACAGAGTTACCTTCGAATTTATAATATTACTAGCAGCGCCTTGGCGGTTTCACCCGCGTAGTTCCCGTTCCCGTGGGAATTCCGGGATAAAAAGTAGCCTATGTTCTATTCCAGACTATAATCTATCTCTGTGCCAGATTTCATCTAGATCCGTTCAGCCGTTCTGGCGTGATTGAGTAACAAACATCCATCCATCTATCTATCCATCCATCCATCCAAACTTTGACATTTATAATATTAGTGGGATGGGATTACTAGCAGCGCCTCGCGGTTTCACCCGCGTAGTTCCCATTTCCGTGGGAATTCCGCGATAAAAAGCAGCCTTTGTGCTATTCCAGACTTTAATCTATCTCTGTGCCAAATTTCATCCAAAGCTGTTCTGGCGTGATTGAGTAACAAACATTCAACCATCCATTCAACCTTGCACATTAATAATATTAGTGGGATTAGTATAGATTGTCTTTTCCTGTATTTTTTTTATCTAATAAGTCAAATCCAGGAAGAATTACGATCAAACTCAAATTGTATTTTTGATACATACCCATACCGAGTAGAGTAAAGATTTTGTTTATTATCTTCTCTGTTATCGATATAGAATGCCGAGTGATTGGTTATACAAATATGAAAAGAGCGCAGCCCTCATCAAAACAAACAGGGATCTTGATGAAGAACTTCCGGAAGACAATAAATTCAATCGCTGCATACTGCAGTGCCCTACGTGCCCTGTGTTTTGAGAGGAGTACGTCAGAAGTGGGATAGTAACATGGTATAAAATATTCAATATTATCGGTTGGTATTGGTGTTGGAGTGCCATTGCGAACGGTATTCTTGGTTTTAAGCAGGGTTAGGCGGGGTAATTTTAATTTTTAAGGGGGAAAACTGAATGGTGCCGAGATGGGACGGGATGAACTCTACTTTTTTGGTAAGAAATAGGCCTATAGACCGCCAGAATGTGGGAAATGGTAAGAGATGAAAGCCTTTACTCTGTAGTTGGTATTTAGTTTAAAATACTTAATAATCAATGTGCACCGTTTGAAGTGATTTGTACACAGTTGTTTATAAAAAAGTTCAAGATACCTACTTATCTAAGTAGAGGCACAATGGGGGGTCTATTCAGCCGCTATTCACTTTGATCTATTTTTTAAGGTGGGATCACCGAAGTTAAGCAACGTTGGGCGCAGTCTGTACTTGGATGTCAAACCGCGTCATGTTGGCCGTTTGCTTTTTTCCGATCAATCCAAAAAAAACCGTTTTAAGGCTTTCTTTTGCGAAATAGTTTTGTTTGATGGGACGGAACCCTCTGTATGCGAGTCTGCTCGCACTTGGCCGGTTATATATTAAAGATAGGTACAGTTCAGTGCAAGTAATTGTATAGTTAGGTTACTGAGAATCTGAGGAGAGTTAATCTGAGAAGTAACTAGAAAAATTCACCGTAAGAACTCATTAGTCATCTCATCATAGCATAGTGGTACACTACAGTGAACCGCACGTAACAGAGGCACCTGAAAGGGTTCATTGAACCACGACCAGAAGTTAACAAGCCGCGGAGTAAACAAACAGCAACACTGCTTGTGTTATGTTATGATGAAT
The DNA here is from genome assembly GCA_947086465.1 of Eupithecia exiguata. Lineage (NCBI taxonomy): Eukaryota > Metazoa > Arthropoda > Insecta > Lepidoptera > Geometridae > Eupithecia > Eupithecia exiguata. The sequence continues at coordinate 8,053,065 of OX352246.1, forward strand.
TTAGGGTTGCCAGTCATTAAAATCAAAGAAGAAAACTTGAAAAAATAAATCTGATAATGTCGATATTAATTGCATGAAACTACTTGGAACCTTTTTAATTCTTCATTTTGAATACTAAATTACATCTAAAACTAACCTAATTGATTATCTTTACTGCCGCATCATTCAGTGGCGCGGCTAAAATAATTTGGATAACACCAGTATCCATAGGGTTAACATTGTACAAATCACGGACTAGATAAAAGACATTTATACCGGAATAACCATAATTAAATTTTCGAATTTTCGAGTCCAATTCTCTAAGTAATTTCGTGATCATAGCGCATGAAACAGTGCCTAAATATTGGAAAACTCAAAAATCAAATTAAGGTAAATAATCCATTATAAATGACTTTAATGTTAATAACCATGGTAGTTTCAAAAGGTTTATCTATATAAAAGAGTCCACAACCCTTTGTTGTTATTAATATTATTAATTTTAATATAGGTAGGTAGGTACTTAGTTGCTTTTACGGAAGGATTATACAACCTGTATAAAGAGAGCGACGACATCGTAACGATTGAGGCGGCTCAGGATACTCTATAGGTCTATACGATATTCAGCGAATATATCATACATACAAATAATAACATACTAACTAAGTAGATACATAGGTAGATTAGGTAAGTATGTTATGTACGTTCCTACTTCTAGAATAAATTACACACACGTAATTAAGATTGATATAACCATAGAGCCATAAAAACCGCAAAAACAAAGAGCGCGTTTATGTCTTTTCTATGGAAAATCGATATTGTAATTATTTATTTTTAAAAGTCTAGTTGTTTCATCTAAATCCGACGTTTGTTTAGCTAACTGAGCAGTTAGGTATTTGTTAAAATTTTACTTCAAATGTGCTTGTACTTACTACCTACTTATAACCTACATATAAATTTTAGTTATAATTTTAAAATGAAATTTGAGAGATAAATTACTTAAGAAACAACGAGGCCTAATATTAAAAGGTGAGAGATTATTCCGTCATCAGTAGGCCAAACACGAGTATTGTTCTGTATCGTAGAATAGATAATAGTCATTATTGTCTATTCTACGCAATCGGATCGTCATACATTGCGTACAGCATTGAACTTGTATGAATTAATTTCAAATAAATTACGCATTCGATGACAAAGTGACGTAATTTATCTATATTCTACTCTAGACAAGGATACCCGTGCTTAGATTACAGGACACAGCCTATGCATGAATGAGACAACATACAGTTACATTTGCTTGATTTTAGCATCAAAACAAAACAACTGTCACCTCACTTATTTATTATCTTTGGGTCTACGAATAAATAATAAGTCAGGAAGTCTATTTCAGAACAAATTCTACTCAAAAAGTGGCCCTAAAACATCGATCAAAAATGTCCGGCTTTGCCGGCCCCCCTTAGATTCACAATGCGCACGCCACAACCTTCAGTAGCAAAAGAGAAACATTTTGACATGTTAGGGAAGCTTTTCAACTAGTGTCATTTTAGCGTTCAGACAATAAGCATGGGTAAGTGCTCGTACAAAAAATGCAAGAATCACTCGTCCAAAGTGCTGAAAAAGGATGGAATTTCTTATTTTCAGTAAGTTTATATATATTTCTTACCCGTATATTGAGATGTGAGTCATATACTTGTGAAATCAGCATAAAATATTGTTGTTTGGTTTGCCTATGTTAAAATATTAATTTTGTTCTAAATTGATAAATGGAGAGGCTATTTCTTCTAAATTTTTTTTTCATTTTTAGTATGTATTAATATATTTTTCATAAAAATAAGTTTAATATTACTAGTTGATGATTTTTAAAATAACTAGTTTGCCCACCCTAAAATTTCATTTGCGTAGACTCTCTAATAAAAGAAAGACTAGGTTCTTACCTAGGTAGGTAAGAACCTAGTCTTTCTACCAGAAGTATGAATTTATAAAACGTTTATTTTTTGTCCCGTAAAAAAAACTCGTGCAAAGCCGCAGACAGGAACCAGATCTTTTTAATCTAGAGTGCCTGCCTGAAATTGTATTTTAAGTTTAAATTGTTGTATGTCTGAAATGACCCTTTTGTATAAATTCCTACTGTTGAGACACCAATTTATAGTTTCATCAATAAATGATTCGTTATCTTTACCTGAATTCTGTTAATTAATCCTTATAGAAAATAAACTGAGTAGGTAGGTATATAATTCTCAGGAAGGTACCTACCTACTTACAAAATAAAATAAAATGAATTCGACTCCACCAATCTCTTGTTCCGTATGGAAAAAACTTGTCAGGCTCTGCGCAAACTGTCTGCGTCAAAACAAAACGTAGACAATTTTAATTGACATTTTTGTAAGGCTCTAGGAATCTACGGGGGAGGCCGGGAACTACTTATTTTTGATCGAAGCCCTAAAACAATGTATGATTCAAAATAGGAATCACTTCCGATTGGTTCGCACGCCATTGCAATGCCAATAAACCGCTTATCGGAGGGACGCCCGCGTCTATCAGAGGATCATTATAATTATGCTGTTGAGGTCGAGGGGACAGAAAAGGCTTATAAAATTAAGATATCTTCCAAGTAGATATCTGCCACGCTAACAGTGTAAACCCACTAAACAAGGCAGTTAGCAGAAGGATCGTGTGTCTACTGGTCGTATAACACCACGCCTGGGATAATAAAAACGCCTCCCGTGACAGGTAATATTTTGATGGACTTCCGTGCACGACTTTATAGTGCACTAAGTTTTATGGAACCGTTGCGACGACTTGAAGAGTTATAAATCAACCCATCTCTGCGTCAATTTTCCATACAATGTTGGCTAGTTTATTTTTAATTGACTTGGAAAGAAGGAGGAATTTCTATGACAGGCTGTATATGGTCTTGAACACTGAACAATGTATGAACCATATTGAGCCATGCATATAGCAAATATTTTGTATGTATTTTTTTTTATGTACCTACCTATGTTCGTAACCTGTAATAGTCTGAGTTAAAATGCTTGCTCAGATGCCCAGTAACGCAGTCATCGTGGTCCAAATCAGCTGGGAGATAACATCATGTTCGTTGATTTCTCCGTCTTCCTATTCTTTTGCAGTTGTATAGAGATTCCGTGGTCCTTTATTTTCGAGGGATAAGTATTCATCCCATAAAAAAAACAGTAAATACTAAGGGACCGACTGCAATTGAACTACTAATCGTTTTTATTTTTTTATTAAAACAACCAAATTAAATTATTAATACTTGACTTCGTCCACATAGAACAAGTTCATGGATTTTTTATCTGGTTAAATGTTATCTAGGTACAATTTATAATATATATTAAATAGGCTATTTGACTACATTGAAAATAAGTTGTAAATTGTTGACAACGTAAACAAAGCGTAACCAGGCGATTTTTATTAAAAACATACCTATTTGAGGTAAAAAATGGTATTAAAAATTACAATGTTTTTTTAATATGATCACGTGACCGAAAAAGCTCTGCGTTTGGTTGCATCGCTGGTGACGTCCTGTTAGATATGGTTAATATGTGACGTCATCAAGTCAGGTAACCGGAACCATGACAGAGATGATCGTTTTGGCGCGCCATTATTTTCAGCAGCGCCTCTTGCAGAAGAGATCTATCACCGAACTGCGATGGCCCGCAAGCCCAACGTGGGGATTACGGGCATTACCCCTCCATGAGATAAAAGCCAATAAGGGGGAGGCCTGCATCTAGCAGCTGTTCATTTTAGGCTGTTGAGGTTGAGGTACATAAATAATAAGTTCGTCTTTCTAGAGTAAATCACTTTCTTTTAAATCTGAGCCCCATAAAACCACTCCTCGAAACATATAATATATTTAATAACCTGCTAATTTCCCCTATAATTAAGTATCTACAATACAAAAGCCTCTCATCAGTAATTTCATAGAAACCATTCTTGTTCTTTTTCCCAAGAGACCAATCCCACGGACCATGAACTTATGGTGCAAGTAGATAAATAGGTGAACATTGGAACCACAAAAAGCTGGTATGTTATTGTATGATAATTTGTATGATATGGATTTTTATGGGTTGAATGCGTGCTGCTAGTGCATTTTGTTATTTTTGTATGATTTGTGCAAACGAGATGTGATTTTCTACCAGTTGCGATTTTGCACAAATGCTACCTTTTGCTACCAGTTGCATAACGCGGTTTGTCTTGAAATTATATTAATTTATAATTTAGCATATTTAAAAAAACTGTTTACCGACTTAAAATTCCTGAATAAATGAAAATTAAAATACTTAAATAACCTGAATAATTAAAAAATTGAAAACGTTGAATTGAATTTAAAAATTGTTATTTTATGAACTAAAACTAGTATTTTCCGAGTGCTCTTTGCCTAAGCTTAATGAAAAAAAAAACTAAAAATATATTATTGAGATAATATATTTTTTGTTTTTTTTTTCATATAGTTTAAAATACCCTATTGATTTGAAAAGAATAGGCTACTACTGGGAAATAATTTTAACTTATTGTCTGTAAAAATAATGCAGTGTAATTAAATTTCTTCAAAACGAATTATAAGGTTTTAATAAAGTGATGGCGCGCCAAACGCAGAGCGATTTCAGTCACGTGATCATGTATCATAAAATGTGTAATTTTGTTCCCTTTTTTTCCTATAACAGGTATATTTTTTTATAAATATCACCTGAATTTACATTTTGTTACGTTGTCACTGACTAAGAATAAATAATTTGCAGCTTATTTTTAATGTAGTCAAATAGCCTATTGTAAGAAAATAATATCGAAGTAAGAAAATAAACTCAAAATACTGATTTGATTAGCACAATTAGAGCGACAGTGACCTAATCGTACCAATCAGCTTCGTTGAACTAATTTAGGATGGAGCCAACGTGATTGGCACTGACAGTGGCAACTGGCAATCACAAACCATGTCGTCGTTATAAGTAGTATTATAATATAATATAGGTATAACTTATACCTACTATAAGATTTCCCATGGAAGTAATAACATGAAAGTATTCGCTCTCATTTAAAAACTCTTTGTTAACTCGTCAAGCTATCATAAAAGTGGCAATACTTAAACGGTGCCAATCTGTTTCGGCCCCAGGCCTACAGATACTCAATATACGAAGTAGAGTAGATGCGAATTGTTCAAAATGTCAATAGGAGGCGTGGCAGCATTTTGTCCGCTATTAAAAACGAACTTGTTACTAATCTGTGCCGAGATACGATCGTGAGATCATCTAAATTGAGGTTTGTTACGGTAGGTAGTAGTTATACTCTACGCTTCGATACTTACCAACGTATTTCGTGATTTTATCTGGTAAATGATGAAACATTAGTCAAATTTGGTGAAATATTATCTTGACCATAGTCATTTTCTCATGAGAAAATGACTTTGCAGATGCCTATTATTTCAGTACTTTACGAAGAAAGCTGGAAATCTCTGTGCAAACTTGTAGAAACTTGCTAGGTACCAGTAAGTTTCTACAAGTTTGCAAAGAGATTTCCAGCTTTCTTTGTAAAGTTTTGAAGGATTTTAACAGTCTTGATACCTAAACAGTTTTTCTTCATGGGAATAGATTTTCATTTAGCTACACAATCTCACCTGTTGGTAAGAGACGATGTGACCAACGATGTATCACAAAGGACTATAAAATACATATTCACTCTAGTCTTGAAGATTACCCAGGTTGAAGTTGGCCGGAAAAACAGAAGGTTATGGAAGCTAATCCACCCGACTTTTGGATCAGAGTGGAATAGATTCAAGCAGTGGAAACTAATCCACCTGGGCTATGGATCAGAATAGAATAGATTCGGGCAGTGGTAGTTTCGAAGTACCTAAGTAGTATTCTTCTGTAGTTTTGATATAATTTAGATTTTGTTATACGACACATGAAACACCCTGTGTTTCGGGCAACGTGTGTCGTATCGTAAGGAATCTAAGGCTACCACTTGGCGGCTTTTTACCACTAAAAAACCACTTGGCTATTTTTAATATTCTATTAACGATTTTTCCGCAAATTGAGCTATTTACTGAAGTAACATTATTTGTACGAAATTTATAAGGTGTCGAATATTTAGGTGAGAAACTAAAGTTGGATAAAGAAGGTATGTCGGTACCTAGTTGAAGTGCTGATGAAATGAGTTAACAAATAAACTTCCTTTATCACAGAAAACGCAGTTGAGTCAGCCGATCTGATAATGAACAAAGAATGTTTGTATTAGAAGTTTGCTGAGCGAACCGATAACCGTTCACATTAGTTGATTTGTTTGTATCTTTTATCAAGACTGTAACTCGTTTAGAGTAGCCTCGGAAGCATACATTTTCGAAGAACACATCAGTAGTACATTCACAATCATTACGTCCATAAAACTACCGAAGAAAATCAATTTTGGTTAGTTTGATTGGTGCGTATCACTTTTGTTCCACACTAGCGGTCCGCCCCGGCTTCGCACGGGTATATTCTATGGCCTATGTTCATCAGGGATAATGTATTATTCTAATGGTGAAAGAATTTTTCAAATCGGTCCAGTAGTTTCGGAACCTCTTCAATTCAAACAAACAAATCTTTCCTCATTATAATATTATATTAGTATAGATGGAAAAAGAAATGCGCATAGTGTTACCGCGGCTGATGGAAAACTTTGAGAAGCTTAACTATACTCAAGCAAGCAGTAGATAAAATCCGGTTGACTTTAACGACGATATCATCTGGTGATACTAACAAAATATATGTTCGAAAGTTCCAGATAGCTTGCTAACCACTTTATTTGGTATCACGCGTTACTGGTGGTATTTTAAATCTCTTATACCAAAGCAAATAGGGAAGAGAGTGTATAGCTGCATGTAATAAGAACAGAATACAATAGTAATTACAACTAATATTTATATTATTATCATTATTTTTAGAGAGTATTAGAAATTAATATGGATGACTACAGACAGATTGGTCTCTTTATCACCACGCAGTACGATGCGTAGGTACTGTCACGTCGTCGACTGTCTGTGCGGACAAGCGGTCATTTATTCTATAGTCTGTTTTATCATCACGCTGTAGGGTAAAAATCGATGACCGCTTCTCAGCACAGACAGACGACGTGACAGTACGCAGCGTACTGTCACGTCGTGATCAAGAGACCAAAGCATTAAGATGGATGGACTGTGTAAATGATGACATTGAGTAAGAAAGGAGTAGATGAATGCTGAGATGACGACTGATAGAAGTGAAGTAGAAAACCTATTGTCCCCACCTAAGTGGGGAAAAAGGACAAGAGAATCATGGTACTAAAGTAAATAAAGGCGCCAAAAATACACAATAAAATCCCAATGCCCATCCCGACACGCACTGCCGAGCGTTACAAGTCAATAGCTTTAGTTAGCCGATTAGTTGGGAACGTTTAATTTATCTGGGCATCGAACCCGGCACGTCCTTATCCAATGCATTTTATGGATTGACGCCACATCGACGCCATCATCGTGAGATTCGCCATCGTGTGATATCGAGACGTGCATCGCGAATCGATTTGAGGTAAAAACTTGCAGGAATGTTCGCTATGCAATGATATCGTCCAGTTCAGACTGCGGTATGATAATGAAGTTTTAGAAGCCAGCACGCGTCTTCGCAAAGCTAGCCGAAAATGTATCTTATTTTCTCCGTATTTGGACATATCCGCTTTGGTGGAGTCCAGTTCAAATAAAAGAATATCAGGTTCACCAAAAGTTTAGGTTATGATAGGACTGGCATACTTTGTAAAGTAAAAGTCCTTAGCAATAAATATGATTAAAAAAAAGGTTCACCAAGGAATGTAAGTAAGTAGGGTAAGGTTGCTCAAGTCGTACCCCCTAAGGAAGTAAAACTGTAATATTCATTGCAATAGGAATAAAACAAAATCTTCTGCATTAACTAAATCTTTATTTATTTGCCTTTTAATCTACAATCATAGAAACTTGAAAATCTTTTATCAAAATAGGTTTTTTAACGTTTTTCAAAAACATACCTTCGGTACGATTAAGGCACCTGGTCTCCTAATTCGTACCACCTATAGCCTTAGTCGTACTTAGAAAATGGACTTTATTGAACACATGTGTTCAACTATAGAAAAATACTAAATAACTAAAGATCACAATAAACAACTTAAATATTACAAACAATTCAGTGTGATATTAACTTACAACATTTTCTTTGTTATTAGTTACTTAGACAAATCTAATTACTAAGTAAATAACACATAGAAAATTAAATCTTATAAACAATGTAATGCTTAAGAACTTATTGAGATTAAATACAGGTATCACAAATATATTTCTTTATTTTACTTTCAACTCCAGCACATAGGTCATGTATCCAACCTTTACATTTTACACATTCGATCAGGTTTTCTTCACGACATTACATTATATTTTTTCTTCGTGCATGTCTCATTAAATCCAATATCTCCATTTCGATGTTTCTGTAAAGCTTCATCCGTATCCTCCTGCTTCCAAGTATTGTACTTTCGCTTCCCCATATTTATTTAGTACCTGATAAAAAGTTAATATAATTATTTAAAAATTTCATAATACCTTAGACGTACCGGTACGAGTATAGAATTTTGCACAGGTACGACTTAAGCAGCGGAGTCTTCCAAGCTCAAAACTAAAACCACTAAAACAAAAAATAAACAATTGCCAGATAAGTATTACAAATACATGTTAACAAAGAAAAAAGGTAAAAATCACATTCCTGCCATAAAAAGCTTACAAATGAGTCAAATTTTCTAATGAAAACCGTATAAAAAACTTACTTTTTCATTATTTTTGCTTCACGAAGCCGGACGGCGATCCGCTTGTTTACGTTTGCTTGCTCGACTAAAATGTTCAGATTGACGACACTAGATGGTGTTATTTATACGTAACAGACAAGATATTGCCGGGGTACGATTTAGGCCGTGGTACGACTTGAGCAACCTTACCCTACATGCAGCAGGAATGTAAGGTAGTAATTGAAACTATTAACTGAACACGTACACTGGTAGTTCTACATTATGGCTTCATCTGCATTCCTCAGTAGCCAGCAGGTAATCCATTAGTTCAGTTCTTGTCTAGGAAATTGTGCAGTAGGTATAGGGATTCGAAAACAATACGAAACAAAACGTCAAAACGCCGGAGGATGCGGGTTCGATTCCCGCATCGGGACAAATGTTTGTACGATCTGTAGATATGTGTTCTGGATGTTTTCTATGTAAAATAAAATAATTCTATCCGTACTCCGATTTAGTATCCTAGATATTTTAAGTCAACAAAGACATGAATGAAAACTTAACAAAAACTGATAACAATAACAGAAAGCAACAAGGTAACAGCAATAACACAGGTAATCACTAACAACTAAACACAAATTTCAACAATGCATAAATCTTATCTCTTAGTAATTATTCTAATCATGTGCAGTGCAGCGAAAAATTTTATATTTGAATTTTAAAACGAACAAGAATGATTAATTTGAAAGCTTTCAAAACCAAAATTAGTTTCGAGCTTCTGTGCTTTGCTTCGATGATACCAATGTCGTTAAATGTTTCCCACCAACATTTCTTGGGTTTTGTATAGAAAAATATACAGGTTTTTTAATCGGAGTGCCTATAATGTACTACCTACTGTATTGTACCTACCTATCTACCTACATAACACAAGCTCTGCTTAGCTTAGGGCTAGATCATGATGTGTGGATTATTCAGATTTATTGGTATTTAGTTATTATAAGTTACAATTCACGGTCTTATCGCTCAAGAGCTATCTCTCCTAGACAACTTCAAATAGTTTTCTGGGTCGTTCCAAGTAAGTCAAGTTAGAAATGAAATAAGTTCCCAAAAATTTCCGGTTTCGGCGGGACTCGAACCCGCGCCCCACCCTCAGTACGGGTGTGCTCTAACCAACTAAGCCACGAAACCCTTAGTCGGTTCAACCGAAAATCTTTGGGACCTCTTACGGACTATAGCGCCGGTGGCCAAAGTGCTAAAAAGAGATACCCAAAGTGAGGGTAAGCACTATAACAAAAAACCTTAAGTCAAGTTAGGGTATTAATATACCCTAACTTGACTTACTTGGAACATTGCTAAAAGGCCAACATTCATATCGCCTTGTGATTCATTCTTACACTTACCCGACAATCCCAAATCGAGCCCTATTACAAGAAAGCCTAATCACAAAAGCATTCCTTCGTCCAGGTAGGGCAGACAAAAAGCAGTGTCTGAGTTCCCATGGACTATTCACACGCGTCGTCGACGACGTCTCGTCACACCCCATGAACGCGACGTAATAGCTACTTAATACCATGGGCCTTTGACCCCGAAGGAAGCAAGGCGAATCATAGGTTTTTAAACGTCTTTATTGCTTCAAATCTTTTTAATCGACTTCGAATAAGGCAGGAGTTTCTATGTTGGGATGAATGTCTGTTTTTTATATTTTTCACCAATTTCTTCGATATTGTGAACCAAATTTGATGATTCTTTTGCTATTGTATGGATAGAGGATGATCCTGTGATGGTCCCATATTTTTTTTCCCCGAGGGATTAGTATTTGTCCTGCCAAACTTAAAAACAGAGTAAAATTAAGGCATTCGAAGTCAGTTTTCAATGTTGACAGTCGACTGCGAGCCTAAGTACCTATTTATTATATTTTTTATAATTTTTTGTACTAGGATAACTAATTCTTTTGCCACTTTTTCACGATGGGAAAATGTTGTTTGCGCATCACCTCTAGCCTGAGGAGGGCTAGAGGTATGTTGAGCTCCCCACTGAGCTACTAATAGTGTTAGCAGCTAGTGATACACCAACTAAGTTTGGTTGCATCGCTGGTGACGTCACGTGTATCACAGATTACAGTGCGTGTTGTTGTTCTTGTTAGATGTGGTGTAAGGTGTGACGTCATCGAGTCATGTCACCGGAGCCATGACGGAGGTTATCGTTTTGGCGTGCCATTATTTTATTCAAACTTTAAAATTAGTTTTCATAGCTTATACGACTGGCCTTGAAGAAATATTAATTACACTTTGTTTTATTTTTATCAGTCAATATACGTTAGAATTATTTCCCAATATTAGGCAAGTCAAGTAGCCTATTGTCAAATTGTATCTATCAAACGAACGAAAGAGGAAACTGAAGAATCAGGAAAAAGTCTAACTAGCGAAATTTTCAACCTACCGAAACTGTCTAATGACTAAACTGGTGAAATAGTGAAATTGGCGAGTAAGGAAACTGACCAGTGGTACGCTAACTCGTCTCAGAATGTCACATTTTGGCACTTTACCTTTGATGAAAGAAACTACAGATGGAGGGACTCGCGCGTGACAAAAGCCCAGACAAAAGTGTCCAGGTTGATACCATTCTAATCAGTCTCTCCGCGCAAATAGCACCGCGCACTATCTAGCTAGAGAGATTTCTCGTTATGAAATTGCCGTCACCGTCGCGTCGTCGCCTTAGTTCATTTTTTTGACCTAACTTATCTCATAACATAACATAAGTGTTGATTTACTCATGTTTTACAAGTCAGTTATGTTTGTTTTTATGAAGTTTGTGAAGATAACCGTTTTCTGACCTACCAATTATGCTATAATCTAATCATAACCACTTTGATCCCTCAATTTGGACTTTGTATGTTAAAATAGAATAAAATTGCAAATTAATGTTCTTTATATTCAGAAAAAACACATTCAGTTATTTGTTAAAATGTTAGTAGAAATAAATGTAAGCTTATAGTACTAAGTATACAAAAACCCGCCAAGTGCGAGTCGGACTCGCGCACGAAGGGTTCCGTACCATTATCTACAAAAACGGCAAAAAAATCACGTATGTTGGATGGGAGCCCCCTTAAATATTTATTTCATTCAGTTTTTAAATATTTGTTGTTATGATGTTGTGATACAGCCTGGTGACAGACGGACAGCGAAGTCTTAGTAATAGGGTCCCGTTTTTACCCTTTGGGTACGGAACCCTAAAAACTAAAAAACCTTTGATGATGTAACGATGGACATCTTGCGTTCGACATTTAGCGATCATGTTGCACCGCGCCTGTCTAAAAATTGGAGTAGGCGGCTAGTAATTGACTTTGGTATGCAATATAGAACCATTGTTATAAAATAGAATTACTTTTTTATTAATATCTTAAAAAGTGAAGCATTTGCGACCTTTCCTTAAAATAGCGTCCAAAGTCTGACCTTTGAAGCAACTGCCTAAATCGAAAACATCTGCGGCAATGTGCGATTCTCATACTTAGCAGGTGCTCGAACACATGGCTTGCCACTTGAGTGCTTTTATATTATTACCAGGGTATTCCCGCGGTTTCGCACGCGTATTTCGGAAAAAAATTGCGTAGGTAGGTACACAGCAACTATAGTTCCCTGTGATGGTGTGCCGTGTCGGCAGTAAAAAGTGTCTACGTTTGCGCAGCGCCTAAGGCCGCTAATAAGTACCGACGAGCGACGTCATCTTTTGCAGTGTCAACCATGAAAATATGCAAATGCTTAGGTTGTTTACAAATGCATGGTTGTTTCTTATTTCTTCATGACAAATCTTTTAAACGCATCAGCGCAGGGCGAAAATAAATATGTACTAAATTGTAGACTTTAAATTATTTATCCATCCTTAATTTTATAGGCTAACACGTAAATCCCCGGGCAGAACCGAAGCTAAGTAAGGTTGGTCAGTAGCTACCTACATCATAATTTGGCCAACGTCGTTTTAGAAGTCAAGTTTGTCATCTCTCCATCTCTGTAGCGGTTCTTGGAAGAAGATAAAGTCCGGTTTCCACCGCAAGCGGAGCGGACCCATCAGGAACTCCGTATAAACTCGCAAGAGTAAACACCAACAACCAACCAACTCATGCTGAGGCAGAGCCATTTTGTTACAGGGCTTACATTTTTGCATGTTTATCTAAGTTTATTGTGTATTTTAGTGTAAGTTTGTGTAAGTCTTTTAACAAATAAATTGATATTCTATTCTATTCTATTCTATATTCTATTCAACAAATGATAATGAGAATGTTTATTCTCAAACCACAAAAAAAGACAAAGTTCTTGGCAGCTCTGTGTTCTGTTTTAGTTATAAAAACTGTGTTTCATATAGCAGTGTCTTCCCTATTGCAGGGTAGGTACATTGTTTGATTGAAATAGTCTAACGGAAAAGACTGAACCAGCAACAAGCGTTGAAATGACGCTTCGCTCATCTCTTATTGTCCTTTCGCGGTGGTAAACAATAGACAAAACTCTTTGGTGGATGAAATGGTTAGTATGAGAGTAAGTTTTACTTAGATAAGTATAATGTGGAATTGTAACCTATTTCATTTAAAAGGAGTCCGTCCCGCCATTTCCCGCTGATTACCCTTTCGCGGTGGAAACCCGGCTTTAGGACTACCTAAATAAATTTAAGTAGGTACCCAATAACAATGTATCGTTCTCTCTTCGCAGAATCACAAAAAGGCCATTGTCTTCCGCTGTGTTATCTTTTAATTTTTTGGACTTGAACATGCTGTCATCGAATAACGAAACGTGCTGAAAATGCGCCTATACCTACGTCAATCAAGACCTAGTTTAGGATCTTTACTATAAGTTAAAAGTTATTTAAAGTTAGTGTGTTAGTTAGTTTAAAGTTATGTAGTAGGTATCTTAGAAAGATCCTTCGATTTTATATTTGTCCAACGGTAGCTTTGCCCGGTTGGATTAGTGAATTTTATTTAGACTTTCTTTACAATCACGCACAATCATCCAAATTGTGTACCTATGTGCATAACTTACCCTTCCAACTTATTTCCCAAGTTCTCGGATAACTCGGTCGGTAGGTTATATCGAATCTAGCGTATTCTAGGCTGGATCGATCTAGGCGTCCCAATTTTGGAGCTTTGCGAAGTAGGTTAACTGGAGACGAGAGGGCAGGTAGACTGCATTATGACAGCTTAATGTAGTATTCATAAGTCGGCCTGAAGTCTGGATTTGTATAGAAGCGGTTTATCAAATGAGGTTAGATACAACGTTGGAATAGGTTGGTTTCTCGGTTCAGCATACGCTTGAGTCCTGTTCGCGTGGGAACAGCAGCGTCAGATCCTGAGTGCTGCGGTAGGTGAGCTCTCCTTGTCAACCATAGTTAAATCTATGCTTAAGAATCAGGAAAGTTTGCCAACTTGCCTGCCGGCAATTACTTTGATCTGCGAAGCAGTTCTCCTCAGAAGGAAGCGGCGGAAAGGGAAAGGGAGGATTCTTCCACTGACCCGATTCACCGAAGACGAACCGGGCGAAAAAGAAAGGCTTTTGGGGCCCTTGTTCTCGCGTAAAAATGACCTAACATTTGGTCATAGGCGATGCGCATCCGTGCACGCCACATACCCTGTGATCTCCACTTTTAGGAGGGTTCCGCAATATGTGGAGCGACACTGTGGGCTCGAGGAAGCACTCTCGAAAATTCCCGCGTTCCCTAGCACATTATGCCTGAGTACCCCCTGACGTTTTAGTCAGCATAATATAAGTGTGAGTGTGATGTGATGTGATTTCATTTGAACTCATCTACGCAAATTACATAGGAATTTTGGGCAAAGATATTTGACGAGTGGAATGGGCATCCGTCAAAGAAGATTGATCAAATGTTGGACAAAGATATTGGATGAGTGGAATGGGACCCTTAGATAGGATAAGACTCAGGACCGCCGGGTTAGGCGATCCTAGGTCTTATCATTATGGTATGGAAGTTAGAACAACGTATAAGGAGAACCAGAACCTTCAGAATGAGTCTTGTCAGTTGCCAAGTAGGTAGCAACCTTGGTAGGTATACCAGCTACCTACCTACTTCTGTATTCTTCTGAGGTCTTGCCACTTTGCCGCAACATGCGTAGCGTTCGTGATTATACCTACTAGTTATTTCTTGAACAAAATAATGCTCGAATCGATTGAACAATGCGACTTCAATTTGATTCCAATTATTCCCCCAACATTCTTCTGATTAGACAACAATCAAAACGGTCAAATCAAGATGTTTTGAATTTCCCCATGTTACCCGCATCGTGAACTGTCAATTCAAAAATCATCCTTATTCTTTAGAGGTCAAAGTTTATGATTTTTGTAGGTAGGGAACCAACTGTCGTAATTTTCGTCCCCCTTCTTTTGGCAGTGCAATTTTCGAATCAAGTTCATAGGTATATTGTATTTTACTGGTGTTGAATTAAATGACCTTTTGTAGATAGGTACATTAGGTAGCCCGTACCTACCTATAGCCTGACCTGACCGGTCACAATATCTGTGGGCCTCGCGCATCGGCCTCGCGCCAAACATTTTGTATGGCACGAGGCCATTATTTTGACCGGTCAGGTCAGGCTATAGGTAGGTGCGGGTTGGTACCTATGGGCATACCGTTCCTTAGTAAACTATGCTATAAGAAGGGTAGGTATCGATCTAGAAGGTAAGTACTTACGAAGTAGATGTAAGGTAGGTAGGTACCTTTTGGGTGCAAGATCGTGTTTCATAACCGCAAACTTGAGCATGCACGAATAGCCCCCACCACCTACCCAAATAGGTACCTGGTAACTTGAGTTTGTAGGTACCTAGTACCTACCTACCTAGGTATACTTAGTAGGTATAGGTACTCAACACTAAAGTTTAGGTAGGTACCTTACCTACCCGGGTAGGTTTACGTTCCAAATTAGTAATTATAATTAGCTACCACTAAGCCTAACCACTTATTGGTATTGGTAGGGTACAGAACTAACAGAACGGACAGATTGAGGTGCCAGTTCCAGCTACCTTCGAAAACTTTTTCAATAGGCGATCCATTAAATACTTACCTACATAAGTAGATGCCTCTCTAGTCATGACTTAAAACATGATGATTTTTAACTTACCGTTAACAATGAACCGATGCCTATCGTTCATTAGCTCCTTCGACAATTTCGGGCATTCCTTATTCAAAACCGCACACAATTCGTTCAACTTAGCACTTTGTTTACCAACAATCTCAACAAAGTAATTGCACTTCTCACTATCAACAGCACTAGTAATATCTTCTAAATCATTGAAACTGAATATTCCTTTCTTCACTAAAACATCAAGAAGGTTTGTGTCGGTTATTTCTCGGAATAATATCGTTTTATGGCGGAGCAAGCCGGCACAGAAATCGCCGACTGCGCGCGTTGCCATCGTTGGACAAACTAAACTAACTGAAGTAAAAACATGCGACTGCGAGGGAAAAATGAATGCCCCATTCACGGACCCACAGATGTTTACCGATAAGTGCGCCTTTTGTGCTCGGTGCCATAGTAACTGTTGGATGATCTTTGTAACTGTACCTATATTTTGGAGTTTGAGCGAGTTGTTTTCATTATAAGTGGCTCGGAAATAAAATTAAGCTGTTGTTTGGTGGCGGCGTGGCTCCGAGATAGGATAGATTGACATAGTACCTACATAAAGCTCGCGATTACGGTTTGTTGAAATAAACTGGTAGAAAAGAAACAACTCTTCGTAATAATTGTAGGTAAACTATTATGTTTGTCATAAGTACTTTACAAAAAGAATTACCTACCTAGGTAGGTATACAAACCCAAAATAAAAAAAAAAAATTATGTGGGTCAGATCCGACTCGGATCTGACCCACATAAATATATATTTATATATATTTATTAAAATATTTTGGGTTTGATAGGATTTCGAAAATGCCCGCCGATGTCCAAAAGAAAAAGGGAGTGTGACGTGACGAATGAATGAGTGTGAATCGATTAAAAACTTATAAAAATAAAATAGTGATGCTTGCAGCAGGTCTCAGAGCCTGAGTTGCAGGTACAGTGTTTAAAATCGACATTACGTCATCTCATCTCACTACTCGATTGGTAAAACTCGGTAAAACTGCAGCCGTAAATTGGTTTTACTAGGTTGTTTGAACTGAGGACTTTGTGTCGTTCTTTTGATTGCTTCGCTTGCTTGTTCGCTTGATTCAAATCATTCATTCAACATAACCTCAAATCCAAATCAAACAGTTTTGTGTAATTTGTTTACGTTACGTACGTAGAAGAAAACAGAAAACGAAAGAAGTTTGAAATTTCTTCAAATACGATCATAGAATATTTTGAATATTGTTGTGTGTATTTGGTGTGGATAAAAGTCTACAGCCAGGGTAGCCAGGCAACTATGGCTCCCAAAAGCAAGAACTCGTTGGAAGGTAAGTCGATGTATCGAATTTTACAGACGCTACTAATGTTTATCTATAAAAACATGTCTAAGCTATCTATTAACAGTACTTTGTACCTGTCTATGGTATTTCATATTTGTATGACGCTTCGTTAATCGAACGACCTCCTCGCAATAGTAATTACTATAAAATTATACTTATCTTGTTTGAGTCAAATCTGTGGTTTTCAGAAACAGATTCAGGCTCTGACTCTGATAGTGGGTCCAGTGCTAGCCATCACAGCAAAAGCCCGAGCCCTGCCCACTCTGGAAAACGTAGCAGTCGATCAAGGTAAAAAGAGATTCTGAAATAGTTTCTGAATTTTTTGTTTGTAAACCAAATCACAACTACTCAATCGATATATTGAAAGCACGGCCTATAACTACCGTATTTTTTCAGATCAGGGTCTAGAAGCCCAGCAAAATCAGGAAGCGAATCTCCCAAATCAAACCACTCAGGTGCTCATTCTCGAAAATCTTCCAATGCTTCAAGAAGCAAGTCCAACTCACCAGCACATTCAAACCGATCAGGCTCAGCTCATAGCCACAAATCAGGGTCTTCCAGTCCTAAATCGAATGCCTCAGGGAGCCCCAAAAGGGCTTCAAGGTCTAGAAGCGGCAGTCCTAAGTCCCAAGGATCAGGAAGTCCTAAATCACAGGCTTCTGGTAGTCCCAAGTCGAATGCGTCAGGAAGTCCAAAAAGGGCATCCAGATCCAGGAGCGGCTCTAAAAAATCTCGCTCCCGCTCAGGAAGTGCAAGGTCTCACTCGGGTAGTGCTAAGTCACGATCTGTCAGCCCTAAATCACAAGCCAGTGCTAGATCACAGAGTCCTAAGTCTAGATCACAAAGCCCTAAAGCAGCAGCTAGGGCCCGATCGGGGTCTAAATCTGTCAGCCCGAAAAGCAGGAAGTCAAGATCTCGGTCAGGCAGCGCTGAGAGTGCTAAGTCCAAGTCAAAAAGTTTGGCAGGAGGCAAGGGTGATGACAGTAGATCTAATTCACCAAATCTTATGATTGACGATGAAAAAGCAAAGCAAAAATCTAAAAGTAGATCTAGGTGAGCTAAATTTATTACAAAACTTACATCTAACTTTACATCTTACAAAATTACTATATCAACCATCAAAACTGTGACATCTCTGTGGTCTTGCCTGGGGATTAATATTTGTACAATCTGCAGATATTTGTTTGGGGAGTTTTCTATGTATATTAGAAAAAATATTTTTATATCATATAATATGTGCATAATATTAAGTCAATAAGTTATCTAGTAAATACTCATAAGCCCACAGGGCTGGATGATGGTGTGAACTGTCTAGCATTTTTATTTATTTATATCTGGAATTGCAGGTCAGGTTCAAGGCAAAGGCAATCTAGAAGCAAATCCAAGTCTAAGAGCCGTTCTAGATCTAGATCAAAGAGTTCCAATGGATCAGAAGTTGGTGCAAGTAAGTATTAACTCAGTAAAAAGACCAAGGCTTTTAAGGCTAGTTGACTTTAGGTGTTAGGAGTAATGTAAAAGTAGACGTGTGTTATTAAGTGTGATTGTGAAGTAATGAACTTCCCAATTCTTCTCTCAGGACACATCTTCTAATTTAACGGAGCCCTCGCACTAAAGTCAGCGACACAACTCTGCATGGCGGGTTGGTGAAACTTTGCAGTGTTTTAATATTGTAGGCAGCTGACGACGGTGTTTTGGCAACTGACGGCCGCTCTTTGGCTTCGTGTATGTAAACTCCACAAGGTTAAATCATACACGGACATTTCTACCGTTAATAGAATCCTTTCTTGAGTAATAACTACTTATTATTATAAAGTGTTCATGTGGTCAACGTGTTCATCACGTTAATTTAAAATTATAAATAATAATAATGCTGGAGAATTGACACAGCATCATCTAGTAGTTCTCCAAACTAAGCAGCGGGATTTATCACAATAGGCCTGTCATGGCCTCAGTGACACGAAAGACACCATAATACAAGCAGAGCTGGTGTAAATTTTTAACAACGGTAAAAATCTTCCAGAGGACAAAAAAAAACGTGCAGTGCTATCAGACTCCGAAAGCGAGGGAGACAAAACAAGCGCGACCAAGCGTAAGAAAGGGGTCGAAAGCGGCAGCGGATCTGATACCAGCGGCAAACCCAAGAAGAAGGCCGCCAAGATCGTGGATACTGATGATGAGGAGGAGAAAGCTGGAGACACTGGTGAGGATAAATAAATACTGTAAAGTCGGTTCTAGATAAAATAAAAAACCAGCCAAGTGCGAGTCGGACTCGCGCACGAAGGGTTCCGTACCACTATCTATAATAAAACCGGCCAAGTGCGACTCGGACTCGCGCACGAAAGGTTCCGTACCATTATCTATAAAAACGGCAAAAAAATCTCGTTTGTTGTATGGAGCCCCCTTAAATATTCATTTTATACTGTTTTTTAGTATTTGTTGTTATAGCGGCAACAGAAATACATCATCGGTGAAAATTTCAACTCTCTAACTATCACGGTTCATGAGATACAGCCTTGTGACAGACGGACAGCGAAGTCTTAGTAATAGGGTCCCGTTTTTACCCTTTGGTTACGGAACCCTAAAAAGGGATACAAAACCAAAGGAATATAAATGCGAAAAATATTTTACCACATCACAAATCGCAGAAGATCGATACATGTTTTGTTTTTGGAAGCTTTCATTCGTCTCTCCTATTCTCGTTTTCGAACTCGAATTGGAACCTTTTTCGCTGCGACTGCAATGCGTATATTTAGAAATATTTTTTTCTTTTCTTTCTCTTTTTTTGTGGCCTCCTTGTTGATTTCTGTTACTGTAGTCAGTTTTGTTCATATAAAGTTTACCATGTCAAATTGGAGTACTTTTGAAAATTCATCTTTCAATTCCAGTAACAGCAGACGCTCTCTTCGGCGACGCATCAGACATCAGCACAGATGAGGAAGCTGAGAAGCAGTCGGAGCGGTCGCGGTCCCGGTCCAGGAGTCGAAGCCGCAGCCGCAGTCGCGGGCGGTCTGATGACGACCGCCGCTCCGGCGATGAGGCCAAAAGAAGCGGGGATGAAGTAAGGCTGCGATAACTTAATATACTACATGACTGTGCCAATCCAAACCGGCTTCGCCAGACACTAAGAAGACACGTAAAATATAAACTGTACCGTGACAAACCGACGAGCTATGTAAATAAGATGATCGTGATAAAAATCCTGTTGTTACTTGATGAAAAAGCATCAGTAGAATCAGAGAACTGCGGTTTGCATAGCGTATGAATGATTACTATGTTTAACACATTCACTGCCACTGAAGCACGCATTGCTCTCCGATCTTAGCGATCGAAACAATCGCTGAAACTTGACAGTGAACTGAACATGCTAACACAGCAATGCATTGATGGAATACTGATTACACTTTTAAATAGCGTTTTACACCACAACTTGTTTGTGATAGGTTCCTGCAAGTTCTTTTCGATACATTCATAATTTCAGTAAAAATATTAATTAACAGGAACACCGCGACAAGCCAGAAGAAGAAGAAGAAATAGAAATCCCTGAGACACGTATCGACGTAGATATGCCTAAGATCTGGACGGAGTTAGGCAAAGAGCTTCATTTCGTGAAGCTTCCTAATTTCCTCTCGGTGGAGACCAGACCTTACGACCCTAACACTTATGAGGATGAAATTGATGAAGAGGAAACGTTGGATGAGGAAGGTCGGGCTAGGTAAGATCCCTTCATTATTGCATTATTGCCAAGTTCAACTAGCAACTGGTCCTGACCCCGCATGGCTACGGTACACCCTAGCAAAGCTAGATGAAAGATGTGGAAGATACCAGGCCTTGTTGGCATGATTTCTTCCGACATCTTTAAAAATGTACACATAACCTTAATGAAATTATGCATGGAAACTTTTCTCATGAATTATTCTGCCTATTGGCAAAATTTGTTATAATATGTATAAAGGCAAAGGGGCTCGGTTTTGCGAAGCAAGAACGAGCGAATGCGAGGCGGAATGACCGGCCCGCGCGGAATTTCACTATTCCGGATTCTATTGCGTAGAAAAACTCCGAGCATAGCTCTCTCCATAGATCGCCGAGCGACTGTCAGTTTATTTACTTTACTTTAATTGATATGTGGTTTATCATGATTGTGTAAATTCCAGGTTGAAACTTAAAGTAGAGAACACGATCCGTTGGCGCACCGCTTTCGACAAGGACGGCGAGGCGATAAAGGAGTCCAACGCGAGGATAGTGAAGTGGTCTGACGGTAGCATGAGTCTGCACCTCGGATCTGAGATATTCGACGTTTATAAACAACCCTTGCATGTGAGTAACGTTACAAAATATAAGGGTAAGAATATGTTATTTTACCATTTTCCTGTGGCATGTTATTGTAGATTTTGCTAACCTTTTGATGACGTCTCTCGCCGTGTCTACAAAGTAAATAGACTTGTACGATCCCAATGCCCACGGAGCGAAGAACCAATCAGGAACCAGCCGCTAAAGATTATAATAATGCGTATTTCAATTCGATTGATCGATGTGAAATCAATCGATCGAATCGAAATCCACTCCGCTTTACGTCAGTGTATACTTAAATCAAAGAGCTCACAGATTCTGTGGTGGAAATCCACTCTATTAATATTATGGTGAACCAAAAATAAAAACTACATTGTTAAAACTTCAAACGAATCCTATTTTTTATTCACAGGGCGACCACAATCACTTATTCGTCCGCCAAGGCACAGGTCTTCAAGGCCAAGCAGTGTTCCGTACAAAGTTGTCCTTCAGGCCTCACTCGACGGAATCGTTCACTCACCGAAAGATGACGCTGTCTCTCGCCGACCGGTCGACGAAGACGTCGGCGATCAAAATACTGTCGCAGGTCGGCGCTGATCCGGACGCAGACCGGAAGTATCAGCTCAAGGTAAACATTCACAAGAAATTTGTAATCGTATGATTATATCATATTGTACTTATATTGTTCCCGAAGGTGGGTTAGTCCATCTATTGCTCCTAAAGTATATCTCCCAGGAGTAATACATGTCCATGTATTACTACTGTAAAAACTGTCCTGTACTAAAGTAAATAAACGGTAAAAAAAAACTTTTGGACGCCTTATTCCATTGTTGGTCAAAAAAAGTAAAAGTCAGATAATATACTTTTAGGAGCAATAGATGGAAGTATCAGCTCAAGAAAAGTCAAGAAAATATCTGAAATTCCAGACGTCAGTTTACTTTGAACATAGCACTGTAATGACCTCAACAATTTTCCTCAAATATAGCTTAAAACATTATGGATGATGATAGCACATTTGACACAAAAAAATAATGAAACCAAATTGGTTCTTCCGTTTGGAAGATACGATGCCACACGGACTCGGATACACTCGTCTTTCTAACTTATAACAGCACTTTATGCCGCATTTAATTTCATCCCTGAAAAGAAAACCGAACAATTTCCTTTTTCTAGTTTCATTATGTTGGTAAACTGGTGGGTTGGGTTGAATGACTTTGATTTGAAGGTTAATACTAATTATTTGGTTCCTTGAACCAGTTTCTTCATAAGTTAACGCGTAGTTTTCTTGTAAATAAGCAAAAACTTGATTTTTGCGCTTACGCCGTGCCAAAAACGTATGCTCTGTCCCGCTCCTATGAACGCGGAATCCTATGCTTTTCCTTTTCACAAAATGGCGCGTATTGCGCCCTCTTAACACTTGTAATGTCCAGGATGTACACGCGCAGCGCCATAGAGTCTGGTTAGTAACGTCGTTTATTGTTCTAGAAAGAGGAAATGGAACTCCGAGCCGCAATGCGTTCCCGCGCAAGCACGCGACCCGTGCGACGTAAGGGCGGTAGCGGAGCGGCTCGCGGGCCGGCGCGGGACGACTCCGACGACGAGGGAGGCGTCTCACTCGCCGCTATCAAGAACAAGTACAAGCAGGGACAGAAAGGTACTGTCAGCCTTAGAAGTTACTTTCAATGGCGCGCTTCAGTACTGTGAAATCCTCTATAAGGACACCATGTTTCGGTCTGCGGGTACGAGGCTGCTCGTACGAGACAACTAAGATCTCGCCTGTTATTACTATACTAATAACTATTTTTTTTCTATCCATACTATTATTATAAATTCAAAAGTAACTCTGTCTGCCTGTCTGACTGCTACCTTTTCACGCCTAAACAGCTGAACGGATCTCAATGAAATTTGGTATGGAGGTAGATGGTATTCTGGGGGCGCGAAGCCGGGGGCAGGAGCTAGTTACAAATAACTAAGTTTTTTGTTTCCTATTTTTAAGTAATTTTACGAGACTTATCTTGTTAATACAGAGCTTGTGTTATGGGTTAGTACCCATAACTTATTAATAATTAAAAACCCATAATTTATTAACATTAAATTTATCAGTTATCTAGTGATCAGTGATAAATTTAATACGATGCATTACATAGATAGACATTTTTAAATACCCAGAACACCCGGAACAAATATTTGCAGATCGTACAAACATCGATTTGTCCTTGTGGCGCGGCGGGCGAAGGTCCGCCTGCGACGCAGGAGGTTGTGGGTTCGATACCTGCCTCGGGACAAATGTTTGTATGATGTGCATGTACTAATATTATAAAGAGGTAAAGTTTGTGATTTATATGGTGCTCTGGATCTACTGAAGTGATTTTGAAAATTCTTTTACCAATAGAATTCCGCGTTATTTCTGAGTGTCATAGGCTATATTTTAACTCGAAATATGGGATACATGAAAAACGCGGGCCAAGCCGCGGGCTGCAGCTAGTTGGTTATATATCTATCTCTGTATTGTATTATGTATATCAGTCATCTAGTCCCCATAACACAAGCTCTGCTTAGCTTGGGGCTAAATGGTGGTTGAATTGTCCAGCATTATTTATTTATTCTTATAACTAAACTTTCTCTCCCTTTCAGCATCAGCGGCAGCCATCTACTCCTCGGAATCTGATGCATCCGACGTGGAAACCCGTCGAGCAAAGCGACTGGACCGCGCTAAAGCTCTCAAAGACTCCGACTCTGAAGCCTCCGATGGTGACGACAAGGCGCCAGAGCGGAGCCCTACGCCGAGCGGCAGCGGCAGTGGCGGTGGTAGCGGCAGTGGGGGCGGCAGCGGCAGTGAATGAGTTATATCCGGTACTTGTCTTGCTACTGTAGTTTAGATAAGTTAAAACAGCGGATAAAGGTCGAAAAAGGTTGACTTTCTTGACCTTCTTTCTCCAGTAGACTGACATGAAATTTAGTCAGATATGTTTTGAGTGATGTTTTCTCTGATCTTCTATTCTATGAGCCCAGTTTAGTTGTTGAATCTAAACTCGACAAAAGTCTAAGGTTCGATCACAGAGCTGATGAAAATTTGTATGCAACCGACAACCGACAATTAATCATGGTCAGAGAAGCGACCGAAGTAAACGGTCTTCGCTGCGACAAAAAAAACGACATGCAAACTGATTTCAAAGAAATGATTTTAGTTTTGTTAAAAAATCTGTGCAAAAACGTTTCAAACTACGAAATCACTCTATTCTGAATTTACTTGTGAAAAAAAATTCAATCTGATACATTTTAACTGAATTACGGATGAAATTCTTCTTCCGTGAAACTATATATTAATTTTTATCTTTAACGGCTTATACATACATACATATTTAGATAGAATAATAAATTACCTACTCGCATGGTAGGATATAATTTACTATAAGACTGTTGTAAATAAAAGAACTACAAACGAACAAGGTTTTAATTAAATACTTATCACATTTTCAGAGCCTTCTTTATGGTAAAATTAACATGAAAATGCTTAAATTAGGCTCGCTTCTAACGGGAATCGAAACCGAATGGCGGTATTTAGCCGGCGGTGCTCCAAATTTTTACTAATTGAGCCAAGGGAGCATGCCATTCTTCCAAGTTGCATTTCAGCATCATCATTTCAGCCCGCATGCGTCCACTGCTGGACATAAGCCTTCTGTAAACGACGCCACCAATAGCAGTACTGAGCCGCCTCCATCGATCGACTACCTGCGACCACTACATTGTCGTCGGTCCATCAAGTGAATGATTATGTTTACATAGGGCAAATACAAATTTGGTTTAGAAAATCTTACATACAATATCTAAAATTTATGACTTAGAATAAAATTAAAGTTATCCTTGGGCCCGTTAGCTCCGAACCCTAAATCGTAATCATTGCTCCTGAAATAAGCTGACGTCCTGCGCGTAGCCATCACCCAATATCAACCACACATGTTTCGCGGGCTTTGGCGTTATGATTGCCTAGGATTTTTTCGCGCCTACCAAAATTAAAACTTCTGCGCAGGTACATCGGTGTAACTTATAAACGTGGTCAAACTGTACCTACCTATAATGGATATATAATTTCAGTCATTGATAGAATGATTTTTTATTTGTTACCTAGATTAAATTATATGATATTTCGTTCTCTTCCCCAGCAACTCTTAAAAACACCTGGCCAGTAAATACCATTTTGCCGACTCCAGTAATCTCCCACATTCCTTCGTCTGCTTTCGTCACGTTTTTGACGACGTATCCGCATCTTGCCATGTCTATTGGTGACCTGTCGTAGAACCTGTAAAAAGTAAATTCAAATTAAAAAAGGAAAAACAACGGTATTTTAAGCTGTCTGCTGCAGGCCGATCACGGGGATTGCTGTCTAGGGTAGAATAGAGAAAAATTTCATCACTTTGTCATCGAATGCGTAAATTATTTGAAATTAATTCCTTCAAGTTCAATAATGTACGCAATGTATGACGATGCGATGTCATTATTGTCTATCCTACGCTAGACAACTCTTATTTTATAATTATTAGTTTGACTAATCGTAAGAGTCGACTAAAGCAGAGCCAGCAGCGCCTTTTGCAGAATAGATAACCACCAAACTGCGATCCCAAACCGCATGCCCAGCGTGAGGATTATGGACATTACCCCGCATGAGATAAATCAATGAGATAGATCGATTGTTTGCTTGTCACACGGCGCGGACTCAGCACGCTAATAACGCACCTACACTACGGACACTTAGGCCCGTATTATAAAAGCTTCCTCAGTTATCAATCGATGCTTGAGTAACGCTTTTCTATGGCATAAACGTCACTCAAGCATAGATTGGTGACTGAGCGAGCTTTCATAACGGCCTTACACTCCTCAACAAGTTTCTTCTGGAGCTCCAACATGTGGACATATTTGATGACAGCTTAAGTTCAATTTATAATCAGTTAAGATCCTATATAAGTTTTCACTAGTTTTCTATCCTGAAGTTTTGTTGTTTTGTATCATAGATAGTTAATGTTTTGGACTAAGTAGTCTGTAAGTTAATTATTAAGCTTGAAAAAATAAATAAAAGCCAAAAAGGCGATTATCAGGTGAGGCTTGTATCCGGCAGTGAATCATTATAGGCTGTGATATCGATTCAGAGTAAAGATATTCTGCTTTGCTAGTAACGTAAAAATAAATTACCTATCGTAAGTTGAGTTTGGTACGCTAAGTTCACAGCTTTCTAAGTTCTTGATGGGGTAAGCAAAACTCAGGTGTAACTCATCACCTTCTTTTAGAATCGGCTTGTCAGGTGTAAGGGGCACGCGTGCTGAAAAATAACAAACGAAATTTTATGTGCAAATAAATAAATAATGCTGGACAATTCACAGAGCATCATCTAGCTACAAGCTAAGCAGAGTTTGTGTTATGGGTACTAGATAACTGATATACATAATACAATACATACATAGATATTTTTCATTATACGTAGAATACGACCAGAACACCCTGAACAAAAATCTGCAGATCGTACAAACATTTGTCCCGAGGCGGGATCGAACCCGCAACCTACTGCGTCACAGGCCCACCACGTTTAAATCATGTCAGTTTTCCGTAGTTTCATAGCGATTCAAAAGGAAATTTGACTGTAATTTTGATTGCGATATTTTTCAGTTTGTGTAAAATTGTACGGCAAGGAACCTAAAACTACCGACTACATTTACAAAGATACATTATTTTGTCGTTATACCAATTCATTTAATCTATTCTTCGAACAGGTTTTTTTATCATCATTTGTTTTGTTGAAGACTTTCCTAAATATAAATGGTGTAAAATTTTCACTTAAGTACCTTTACCTACTCAATAATAAAATATGTATACTGTGTCTATGCTCAGTTGCTACACTATTATTATGTGTTTCTCTTCGATAAAAGTAATTATCGAAGGTGTTTCTCGTTTCCATGATCTCGGGCCGGTCCTTTGAGAGGCATTTAAGGGGTCGAAACCAACAGCACAGACGCCCTTTTTGAGAGTTATTATTATTAAGACTACGCTGTCCCATCATAGAAGGAAAAGCAGAAGTAAGACGAGGAAGAGAAAGACCAAGAATTAGCTACATGAGTCAGATCAAGGGGCAATGCAGCCAGCGTCTTGGGGACGCTTCCGACTGGTATTGATATGGATCAGTTGAGATACCTGTAGACTGTTTGCAACAATCTGCAGTTAGCTCAATTGTTTAAATTGTAAATAATAGTTCTAATTTGTTCCTATTATGTGATTGTAATTCTCTTTGTTAATAAAGAATAACTTAAAATTATGAAAAAGAAATAGAAAGATATTTATCTTTTTTACTTAAATCAAAATAAAATTAAATAAAACTCCCGGAACGAATATTTTCAGATCGTACAAACATTTGTCCCAAGGCGGGAATCGAACCCGCAACCTCCTGCATCGCAGGCGGACCTTCGCCCGCCGCGCCACATCGGTCATCATGTTTTCAAGACTTACCTGTAATCTCCACACTAATTACTTGAAACATCTCAATCCACTGATCATCGACATCCTTCAAGTAAACGCTGAGCACCCAATTTCCATGATCCTCTTCCAACATCGGTCCTATCATGAACTCATACTCTTTCATCTTCAACTCCTCTTTTTCCACAACATCTTCATCGCTACTGTGTCTGTAGCTAGGGTTTACAACTCTGGTGTTTCCACTAGCGGAGATAATTTTTAAGTTTTTGTTTATGTATTTTACGGTCAAGATGCCAGTTGTGTTTTTGCTTCGTGGACGTGGGAGGTTTAGTTTGATGATTTCTTGGTTGGGTTTGTGTAAATAGTATAAAGCTTTAGTGACTGCCACGGGAGCAGTAAGGATTGCGATATCGTTGAGTCCACAAGAGATAAATATGTTTTGTAACTCTACTTTTGATTTACCTGAAATAAAAGCGAATTGTTTGCGTTTAGATAAGATTTGAATGATAATACGTATTCTTGTGGTTGTGTATTGTCCTTGTATTTAATATACAGGGTTATTGGTAAATTAGTAACACTACGTGAACAGTAGGTTCTGCCTATCATCACAAACACGTTTGTGAAGACGCCAGGTCTTAATTCTTATACTTGGTAATGCCCGCAAAATCGTTTGTTAGAGAGGTTTTATTTGAAACTCAACTTAAAAACAGCTCTGCCCTGAATTAACAGACGGTATGAGAGTGGAAGATCGGTCTTAAGTAACTCGTTGGGTTCCAGACAAAGATGTTTTTTCAATTAGTATCACAGGTGACTTATATTTGTTTCAGCATTTAGACTTGGCGCCTTTACGAACGTGTTTGTGATGATGGGCAGGACCTGCAGTTCACGTAGTGTTATTAATTTACCAATAACCCTGTATAGTTTTTATATATGTGCCATTTTCTGCCTGCAGGCATCATAGTAGCCTGATATATCCCACTGTTGGGAGTTCTGGCCCTTTTTCACTTTTACCAGCGTTTTCTACATATACATCACACATCATCAAGAAACTTTACTATTCCACTGCTGGACATAGGCCTTCCCTGATTATCGCCTTATTGGTTCTTATCATTAGCGGTTAATTTCATAATCCCCACGTTGGGCATGTGGGCTGGGGATAGTTCGGTGTTGAATCTGTTCTGCAGTAGGCGCTGCTGCTCGCCTCCCCGGTGGATATCCCTTAGTCGCCTCTTACGACACAAACAGCAGGATTTGGGATGGAGCAATTTCTAAGCTGGCACCACACGGCCTCGGATCCTTAGCATAATAATGTGCATTTTCTATTGTGGTTAAGAATCAATCAAGGCTAATATTTTCATTAATTATGATAACAGTTTGTATGTTTTTAACGGTAAAAGGAACTCATCCATATTTCCTATCGTTGTTTCCAATTATAACACGCGAAATTTAAACTTAAGTTGGTTCTTGTTTTATTTTACCCTAGCGGTTGCCCGCGGCTTTGCACGCGCTTTTCGCTTTAAAAAGTAACCTATGTCCGTCCCCAAGATACCATCTACCTCCTTGCCAAATTTCATTGAGATCTGTTCAGCCGTTGCCGTGAAAAGGTAATAGACAGACAGATTTACTTTCGAGTTTATAATATTAGTATGGATTTTATTATTTTTGAAGTCACCTTTCAAAAAAACAACCGTCAATCAAAATCTGCTCATATACATTTGAAAGATACAATGGGGCAGACAGACACATGAATTAGGTGTCTGTCTGTCTCTACACATCATCATCAGCCTATGTTAATCCACTGCTGAACATTGACCACAGATACACACGTCAAACTTATTAACATATCCACTTTTTTCCACTTTATGTTTAAAATCCAACCTACAGACAGTTGTAAACCCCTGTTTAAAAAACACAAAATACTAACACTCACAAGCTTGTACATTCTGGAAATTGCGCTATTTGTTAGGAACAATCCCTATCTGTTTCCCCGAATGTGTGACATTGTTATTAGGAATAGAAGGGACAACAATAGATTAGCCAGACATGAATCAAAAACTACTATGTTGAGAAAGAGTGTAGTGTGCATGGCACCTATTATCTATAATAAAATACCTAAGAGTTACAAAGACTTAAATGTAAACTTATTTAAAACTAAATTAAAAAAAACTTTTATGTGCAAATTGCTACTATAATATTGATGAATTTCTAAACGATGTAATCTTATTTTATGCTAGGTATACTAAAATAAGATCGATATATTAATACTCATAAGAATCTGCTGTTGCTATGTACAATTAAATTAAAACCTGCATGCCTTACTCTCTAATTATTTTTGCACACCAATGTATGTTGGTCAAACATGTTGACTCTAAAATAATTATTTGTCACCTTTTTACACGTGTTTTTACAAATAAATGACTTTTACTTTACTTTTACTTCGTCGAGGGTTAAAAAATACTAAAGAATCGAGATCTATGGATCGCGTTCGATGGAAAATCATGAACTCACAATAAAACCAACTTCGATTCACTGGTATTTTTGGAGCATTTGGGAAAATAAGATATTTTGTGCTGTAAATCAAAATTTTCCCAAATGCTCCCAAAACACAAATTGGTTTTATTATGAGTTCATAGAAAATGCAATGGTTTACAATTAGCGGCAAATTATTTTTCCGCTAGTTTTATTGCTTGTGGAACAAAAGTTAAAAACTACAAAAAAATTATCTTACGCTAACCCGCGTCGAACCACCTTAATCGCTTATCATTTACTCGATTCGATTATCACTGTCGTTCGCGCGCATCGATTCTGTAATCGAATATTGTTTGTTTTGTACTCCTTTTGTGTGATCAGCAGCGGTCTAGTTTTACTCACGAGTCATTTTGATAACGCGCGAGAAATGTCTGGTTTTTTACGTCGCTGCCGTTAAATAAATCCATCCCCAACCCGCATGCTTAGCGTAGGTACCTATGGTATAATCTCCTAATGAAAGGAGCGAATTGGGCGCTCTTCAGGGGAGGCCTATGTCCAGCTGTGGGCAAGTAAAGGCTGTTGATGTGTTAATTAACTGAAACTCCCTACGATCACTACGATGTCGTCGGCATATCAAGTGGATGATCTTCCAACACTACGTTTCGCATTGCATCGCGGTCGTCACTTGAGAACCTTACCATACCAAACTAAAAACGTATTAATTTTAACACTGTATGTATATTTTTATCACTGTTTAACGCGAATTTAAACGAAAGAACCCATATCTAAGCCTCTCTAACATCGCGTTGGTTGAAATTTATATAAAGTGATTTTTGTCAACACTGATCTCAACTCACAGCTAGAGTCCAACCCTACGATACGTACTGATTATTTCTGCCCGTTCGTAAGTCACAGTAACACAGTGCGATAATGTAGGCAGTAGGAAAAGTGCCAAGAGCGAGCACATCTCGGAACAGCCGCGGTAACACTGAAATACTGATAGGCGTTGCTTAATTTTAACCGAGCGACGTAAGATCTCATCAAGTTTCTTTAAATACCTACCTAAAGATATCTTTATCAAAACTACATCGACGAGCAGACATGATAAGCAAAAGATTTGATACCTAACCTACTATTGACAGAGAGACATAAGACATGACAGTTTTTTAGGGTTCTGTACCCAAAGGGTAAAAACGGGATCCTATTACTAGCCTCCGCTTTCTGTCCGGCCTGAGGAAGACGGTTCAAATTCTTAGCGCGCCCGGCGCGCTACATGGCGCCGGAGGACGACATCTGATCTGCGGCATGGGCCACGAAAGCGTTAATTGTTTAAAAAGAACGTGGAGGCGAAAAATACTAATATGTCACCTGTGTCCTTTCGTTTAATGTAGTCGTTAGGTTGTGAAGTTTAAAAAATATAAGAAATGATAAGCAAAAATATAGTTAGTTACCTACTTACCTACAATGGGATAGGGTTTGCAAATATGACACAAAATAGAGAGCGAGTCGGACTCGCGCACGAAGGGTTCCGTACCATTATCTATAAAAACGGTAAAAAAATCACGTTTGTTGTATAGGAACCCCCTTAAATATTTATTTTATTCTGTTTTTAGTATTTGTTTTTATAGCGGCAACAGAAATACATCATTTGTGAAAATTTCAACTGTCTTAGTATCACGGTTCATGAGATACAGCCTGGTGACAGACGGACAGCGAAGTCTTAGTAATAGGGTCCCGTTTTTACCCATTGGGTACGGAACCCTAAAAACGAAAAGAACATCTAAACACTTTATTTATATTACGTTCCTGATCATACAATGAGTTCGCGAGGTCTGAGTTCTAACCGAACCCAGTATGAAATAAGTACTTGCAGATAAAACTGAATTTGTTCAACCGTTACGACAAATTTAAATAAATTGGGTTCAATGTTAGTTAACTGTCAAACTCACGTAAGTTTTTGTCGTAAAAAAGTAATCTGTAATTAAAATCGAGAGTATATCAGTAGCCTGATTAATGAAATGTAGAAATTAAAACAGTTTTCAATCGAACAGAAAACAAAGCAATCACCGTAAACGCCACAGTGTGTTTGTTGATATAAGATCTTTCTTTCAATAAATATTACTAACCAATGTTGAAACCCACGTAAACCAAGTAAATTTAAAGTTGTTGTCATGGTTTGCTTAAAAACATTTCACATCGAATTTCACTGAAGTGTAGGTATATTAGAGTTAACAGAAACAACAAGCTAAATAAAAACTATCTATATTCTCTCATACTAAAAACTACTGCGGGCATCGTCGAATTCTTATACTTATACAACCGGTTTTTCATCCACTTGTTATAATTTGACAATAGTTTAAACGTTTTGTTAACCTCTAGCTACCTAGTATGTTTACTTGTGTGTGGAAAAACCAAGACCTGGTTCGCAAAACCAATAAGTGTGTAACCGATAAGTGCTAGGTATATATGCTATATTAGTGCTTTGTATTGAAGTGTAGTCCCTCTGCGTTAATCTCGATTATGTATTTTTTACGAAGTCTTGGTTAAAATATAAAATCGAGCTTTACGCAGAGGGATTACACTCCTATAAACCTATGAGATTTAATCCCACTATATATATACCTCATGCTGGTACCAATTATCGGCAAAACTCATTTCTGTGGCGAGCAAGCGACAACTTTAATACCATGTGTAGGCGATTCGACCTTGACTTATTTTGCACAAGTGTTGCTTCGGCCAGGCGGCGGCTGAGCTGTGAATTTTTTAATGAGAAAACTGATGCATCAAATGTAGTGTGAAATCTATGTTAACTTATTACTTTATACCTTCTGTTAGATTTATGTTGATTAGCCTTAGAATGTTCATAGTTTTTAATAATTGTTGCTACTCTGTTTTTTACCCGTGAAAACCTTAATTTAAGCTTTCTTGGATATATTTTCTCCATATTACTATGTTTATATAAGCTTCTGGTTCTCCAATAAATAAATATAAATATATAAAAAGCACTAATATAGCATATTAGCACTTATATTGATTAAGTTTTGATTATTTGTTTTACAAACCAAGTCTTGGTTTCTCCACACACAAGTAAACATACTAGAGGTTAACAAAAAGTTTAAACTATTGTCGAATTATAACAAGAGGATGAAAAACCGGCTTATATTTATATAACCATGTATGTAGGTACCAAATTCGTTCCGAAATAAAGTAGGTAAGTACTTAGGTACTTCGAATTTTTTTAACAGTCGAAACTGTCATCCCCCTGAAGAAGTCCCTTAATGAAACGATGGTGTACTTGTATATGTTCTATAATACTTTGAAATTACTAAATTACTTTGGATATAATATTTCTACGCGATAGCTGCGGCGACCACCCAGTTGATATAGGGTGCGAGACGCGTGTTGATGGCTGGATACCACCCCTGCGCGCAACCCTGCGATCTGGAGAACACTGCCACCACAGTCTGGTTGTTCAGGAGTGGGCTGCCGGTGTCACCCTGAAAGTAAGCTTTATGTTAGCATGGCGACCTCTAGTCCAAAACAGGTGGATTTCCGTGGCTCGACAACATAGGTGGTACTCGTAGGTACCTCACCCGACGATGCCGTTCTTAGGCTTCGATCAAAGCTTAAAGACCAGAGGCTGAGTTCGGTTTGAAGATTGTATCCGTCAGTCACCGTGACGTTTCATTTTTGTATGGGATTTGCGTAGTTCTATATTCGCACGATAGAGACGCTGTCGCCACTTGCTTCTTTCTTTCTTTATTTTTTTTATCCAATTTGATTGACAATTATTACTGTCCAATAACTCCGACGTCGATCCAGCCTGCGCAGACCATATCCTCAGTCACTGTGACTCCGATCTCGGCGTACCGCTTGGTACAATTCTGGTGGTTTACCACGAACACACCCACTTTGGTTGACAATTACCTGGCACTGTCCAATAACTCCGACGTCGAGCCAGCCTGCGCAGACCATATCCTCAGTCACTGTAACTCCGACCTCGCTGTACCGGTTGGTACAAGTCTGCTGGTTCACCACGAACACATCCACTTTGGTTGACAATTACCTGGCACTGTCCAATAACTCCGACGTCGAGCCAGCCTGCGCAGACCATATCCTCAGTCACTGTAACTCCGACCTCGCTGTACCGGTTGGTACAAGTCTGCTGGTTCACCACGAACACATCCACTTTGGTTGACAATTACCTGGCACTGTCCAATAACTCCGACGTCGAGCCAGCCTGCGCAGACCATATCCTCAGTTACTGTGACTCCGACCTCGGCGTACCGGTTGGTACAAGTCTGCTGGTTCACCACGAACACATCCACTTTGCGCAGATCTGCTGATGATGCTATCTGGTTCTGGTGAAGAATAGTTTATTTGCAACTCATAAGCAACGGGGCCCTCCGACCAGGTGGGATGACGATTTGCGAAAGACTGCTGGCAGATGCTGGATGAGGCAAGCTGAAGACAGGGCGCTATGGCGCTCATTAGGGGAGGCTTATGTCCAGCAGTGGACTAATATAGGCTGATGATGATGATGATGAAGCAACGGGATGTAGGTACAGTGCCCAACGGGATCATTATTAAAGACCCAAGAAGAAATGATCTGCTTGAGTCACAAGTCACAAAACGTTCTCTGAAGATAATTCTAAAACGAACAATTAAAGTCTTATCATGTGGAAGCTAATAAATTTTTATTACAAGGTTCTGTTCTTTTTATACGTGTCTAATGTCTAAGAAAAATATATTCAAATGAACATGTGCTCTGATAAAATTCAAGGCGGCAAATTATACTTTTCTACGAAGTTATGTTGTGAACTGTCATTGTTATCTAGTTGCAACGAAATCTTTATATCTGAATTTGTTTTTCCTTAATCCGTTACCTACATTAAGGCAGTGACAGGAGACTCCCGCTCCGGGTCATTCTTGGTGCAAAGGATTGCCATCGCTATTCAGCGAGACAATGCTGCAAGTGTTATGGGCACCTTTGCACCGGGAATGGTCAGGGGCGGGTTATAATGAATGACTAATTTTTATACTTTGTATTTAATATTAAGTGCAGTATTTGATGTTTAAAGAATTTGACTAATAAATAATTAGGATTAAATTCATTAAGGCATTACCCGAACCCAAACTAGCGTCGCTACCTATTTTATCTGATTATTACGTAGAAGAAAGGAAATTTTAAAAATTTCATTGGGTAGATTATGATATATGTGATACATATTATAAGCTTTTTTAATGCCTCTGTAATTGTTTTATCTTGTATTGTTTAGGTACCTAGAGATGCGAAGTATCCCTTTTTGGCCGCCAAACTCTATTTTCGCATCTCTGCCTAAACTATACTATACAAAATATAACTATACAAAATAGAACTATTACAGCGGGATTAAAAAAAGCTTATAATACTTACTACCTACTATTACTTTGTACTGTGTTGGTTTGTAATTTTTTTATAATTAATAAGCTTATTATAAAAAAATTACAAACTAACACATTAATAAGCAACAACATCAATAAGCTATTTATTTAAGCTTATAATACCTACTTACTTATATTACTTTGTACTGTGTTAGTTTGTAATTTTGTCTATGGACCATTGTTAGTTGTCTGTTAATAAAGTTATATTGAAATTGAAATAGGTATCACAAACAAACTGCCCAATGACTTTTCGAAATTTGCTTTATTCATCATAGTAATGAGAAATGAAATGGTGGTGTCGCAATTTGGGTCGGAGAAGCGCCTTAAACAAAAAAATATTCAAAGATTAAAAAAAAAAAATTGTTTCCGATTTAGCAAATTGGCGGTATTGCGGAGTCTTTTGAAAACTATGACTCGGAATAGACATTATTTATTTAACTTTTTATTCCCAGTGAGACACAAGAAAAGTGAACTTTAATCATGAATTCGACTTACAGAGGTTGCTCCCCACCCAATAGCCGTCACCACCTGGTTGGTGGTGAACGTATACGCTGCACCAGCAACCCTGGCGATCTCCACAGACCCTGGCACCAGGGCTACGTTCAGCGCAGTTCTGAGCACAGCGATGTCATGGGCCAGGGTAATGGAATTGAAGCCAGGGTTGACCGCGATGCTTCTGATGAGGTAAACGGTTCCTCTGGCGTTGCTGGAGGTAGAACCGACGCGTGATCGCCACCAGATTGGAGGGTCTACTCTGTAAATGAGAAAATGATGTATAAGGCTAATTTTAATGCATAATTATAACGTGATAAATAACTTTCCCTTTTAGGGTTCCGTGCCCAAAGGATAAAACGGGACCCTATTATTAAGACTCCGCTGTCCATCTATCGCCAGGCTGTATCTCATGAACCGTTATAGTTAGACAGTTGAATATATCACAGATTACGCCCGTCTCACATTACCGCGCGGAATCGAATCTGCGGAGCCGAAACTCGAGGTCCGCAGCGTGTCTGCGACAGTTTTGCATCTCGTACAACAGACACTGTCATTGCGAAACTCTTGCGTCACCGCACCTACGCACGGTACCGCGCGGTAATGTGAGAGCGCTCTTATGTTGCCGCTATATCAACAAATACTAAAAAACAGAATAAAATAAATATTTATGGGGGCTCCCATACAACACACGTCTTTTTTTGCCGTTTTTATAGATAATAGTATGGAACCCTTCGTGCGCGAGTCCAACTCACACTTGGCCGGCTGTATTTATTTCACTTTGCATCAAAGATTGTGGTTCAACGAACGTCAGTTGATTATAAAAAATATATAGATAAATAGCGACGAAAATATGGCCATTTCGCTTACAGATCTTGGCAAGACCTTTTCAGATGGTCTTAGTCTAAGTAAGACCCAAAACAAGCATTGTGTTATGGGAAATAATGGCTAATATTAATCTACATAGACGATCTTTAGTAAAAACTAGACAGTACGGTTTCTCCTGACCGTAAAGGCATTTGCCGGTTGCTATAGCATCCTAGATCTGTAAACTCTGCCTTCCACAACTCCCAGGCTACTATGAGAAGTTGCATTGCTGTGATCGGTTGTAAATACAAAAGTAAGTTCGTTCTAAGGCTTTTGATGATTTTATTATAATAGTAGTTTATGCAACTGTGCATAATGGAGGGCATTACAACACAAGTGTGGGTTTAAGAAACGAGCCGAAGGCGAGTTTCTTAATAGCATCACACGAGTGTTGTAATGCCTAATTATGTACAGTTGCATACACTACTTTATCTACCCAAATATCATAAGGGCTCTATGATGGGTTCAGGAACCATAGGGAAATGACCAGCATTGTTACCAGTTTAATGCAATAAAAAATAAATTGAACACATACAGAAGCAAATTATTTATTATAGTACCTAATGGTAGTTAACATTGACAGTTGTTCTGAGTCACTATCACTCATTTTCGACAGAAATAATGAACTTATTCAACTTATCAGAAAATTTGTCTACTCGTAACTGGAAATAAAAAGCTAACGAACAAATGACAGCTCGAAATGGCGGACTATTCTTGTGTCACTCGAGATCAAAATGTCGTGCGATTTATAGTTAGAATGTAGATACTAGTACCTAATAGCACACTCACTTGAATTTGACACCTATTCCAAATTTAAACTCTATAACCTACGGTTTTCAGTAGGTTATTTAGGTTAGGTTTTCATAGTTTCACGATCTTTGCAATTATTTCGGTTCACTGACCAGTTTATTTATTTGTAAGGATGCATGCAGTAAGCGACCTACCTTTCCATAATCACCTTTACAACTCATTTTGTCGTGTCAAATTAGTCGCAGTAGGACGTAACAATAATGTATTGTGGTGCACTGTATCTGTTATTGCGATTGAGGACTGCATGCAGAATTTATTTAGTAAGGAGACATCGACATTATTTTGTTCTTCTTGGTGTGTACGGTACTTGTTCATATTGTCGATGTTGTCTTGTCGTGATAAAATGTATACATGTAATATATAACATACGTAAGTTGCTCAATATAAGTATTATATCCAGATGACTTGTAATGATAATGACAGATTGCAATATTTATATTGGGAGAAGGTGGCTATTAATTACATGATCGATTTTGGCAATTTATCGACCCCTCCTCTCCCCTTGGTGAGATGTCGTGAGATTTAGGTTGTTGTGGTGTTTTTTATATTTATATATCGCATTAAAACTAATAAATTATGAGAATAGATTTTTGTAATTTTTTAGTCTGAGTAGGTATAGTATAGTTGTCCTTATAGTTAGGAATAGGTAATACTCAGACTTCATTTACTTACTCAGTCAGCCTGACTTGAGTAAGAGACCTATATGATGATACTGTGATGTATTTACTGTGATGAATGTGATGATGAAGTGATCATTAATACCAACTCCTGATTAGTATAGAAGCACGATGCAACGGACAGGATAGAGCTGCTCGTCAACAGCGTCCCTCCACAAGCGTGGCTGTAGGACCCTTGACCGCCATTGGTCACCAGCGCTACTGAGAACGGGAACTCGCTGATCTGAGACACTTGGCCACCGGCTATTCTGTTTCCTGAAAGGGTGGTAATGAATAATATGCGGTTATGCTTTTTTATGGATAATGTATACTTATGATGCTTCCGTCATCATAAGTAGTAATGATTTTTTATGAGGGAAGACGTTTAATAGAACTTCACTCAAGAATAGAACCCTGAGCTCCCCTGTGTTCGGTTTGGCGATAGTATTGAGCGAGATGTCAGCGTTGGCGCTTTCTAGTCGTGAAGTTTCATGTGTGTATGGAATTTTCTTACTTCCATATCCGCATGCTAGAGGCGCTGTACAAAATCCCTTATAAATTGAGACGTCACGATACTGACTGAATTCAGGGCTCTGGCTTGCCATCTGTTCCTGTCTGGACCCGGCAGCTCGATAAACGTAGTGTAGGACGCCTGTAAACCATGTGGGGACGGTCTACGAAAGCCTGCCGGCACATGCTGGGTGGAGCCAGGGCGCCCTGGCGCTCATTAGAGTCGACCTTAGACTGTACAGTGGGCTTGCATAGGCTAATTGATGAATTTGCATTTGGACGTTATGCTATAGAACATTTTAATAAAAACACAGCAGTAATTGTAATTAACATAAACAATCGAACATTTAATAGAACAAAGGGGCCAGGTTTGGATGGAACCTGGCCCCTTTGTTCAATAGGCTACTAGACTACTATTGGGAAATAATTCTAACGTATTTTCTGATAAAAATAATGCAAAGTGTAGGTAATTAAAATTTCTTCAAGGCCAGTCGTATTAGATAAAAACGAATTTTAAAGTTTGAATAAAATAATGCCGCGCCAAAACGATAATCTCTGTCATGGCTACCATGTTCTAAGCTATGACGTCACCCCGCCACACCACACCTAACAAGAAGAACTCATTGACACTGTAATCTGTAGATGTGTGACATCACTTGCGATCCAACCAAACACATTGAGTTTTCGGTCACGTGATCATTTATCAAAAAAATGTGTAATTTTAATCCGGTTTTTTTACCTCAAAATGGCATATTTTTAATAAAAATCACCTGATTACGCTTTGTTACGTTGTTGTCACTGGCTAGGATGAAAACAATTTGGAACTTATTTTTAATGTAGTCAAATAGCCTATTTACTGTTTTGAATCGTTGTCGTTGTTTGTTTTCATATGTCGTACGTCTTTTGATCCCTAGGTCTACTAAATCACTATTAACTTACCATTTACAGAAACAAATATAACTCCTAAAATAACAAAGAAAATCATTTTCACAATAAAACACACAAACACCCAGGTACAAAATAAATAAACTTAGTATGGTTTTACTACTGACGCGACTTAGGCTTAATCAAATGATAATTACCGATGAAACTAATCTCTGTTTATCTTAATCTTACTTATCTGTGACAAGTTATTTCATGTATGTAGCTGGTAGGTTGATATCGTAATGACAGATTAGATGAAATTATATAAATAACGTTGCCGGGGCGGTTGCGGCGGCGTTAGAATCGACCCCTCTAAGGTAGCCTATTAGATGAAGGGTAGGTAGGAAGCTACCAAAGCATAGTACCTATAGACATAGCTCAGAGGATTAGCAAGCTGAAGTGGCAGTGGGCTGGCCATATCTCGAGAAGAACTGACAACCGCTGGGGTAAACGTGTTCTCGAGTGGAGACCACGACTCGGCAAACGTGGTGTAGGACACCCTCCGACCAGGTGGGATGATGATTTGCGAATGACTGCTGGCAGATGCTGGATGCGTCAAGCTGAAGACAGGGCGCTATGGCGCTCATTAGGGGAGGCCTATGTCCAACAGTGGACTACTAAAGGCTGATGATGATGAACCTACCAAAGATGTGTGTGTAAAACTTTTTAAACTATCAGGGTTATTAACATAGTCATTTATAACGGGATATTTACCATGATTTGATTACAATCAAATGACTTTAAGACGTGTGTAAAATATTTTACACTAGCAGCGCCTTGCGGTTTCACCCGCGTAGTTCCCGTTCCCGTGGGAATTACGGGATAAAAAGTAGCCTATGTACTATTCCAGACTATAATCT
Source organism: Eupithecia exiguata (assembly GCA_947086465.1). Classification (NCBI taxonomy): domain Eukaryota; kingdom Metazoa; phylum Arthropoda; class Insecta; order Lepidoptera; family Geometridae; genus Eupithecia; species Eupithecia exiguata. Next base: position 8,094,004 of record OX352246.1, read on the forward strand.
ATAGCTGTGCCAAATTTCATACAGATCCATTCAGCCGTTCTGGCGTGATTGAGTAACAAACATCCATCCATCTATCCATCCATCCAAACTTTGACATTTATAATATATCCATCCATCCAAACTTTGACATTTATAATATTAGTGGGATTAAGGGGGCGACCTATGACGTCATTTTGTGAAAAGGATAGGTTTATGATTTCGCGTTCATAGGAGGAGGACAGAGGAGAGCTTTTCAGCGGCGGAGAGCAGTTCACATCGAGACGCGACGCTGCGCGCACTTTTTAGGGTTCCGTACCCAAAGGGTAAAAACGGGACCCTATTACTAAGACTTCGCTATCCGTCTGTCGGTCTGTCCGTCGGTCCGTCTGTCACCGGCTGTAACTCATGAACCGTGACAGTTAGACAGTTGAAATTTTCACAGATGATGTATTTCTGTTGCCGCTATAACAACAAATACTAAAAAACAGAATAAAATTAATATTTAAGGGGGCTCCCATACAACAAACGTGATTTTTTTCCGTTTTTATAGATGGAACCCTTCGTGCGCGAGTCCGACTCGCACTTGGCCGGTTTTATTAATATAGTTACCTAATCAAAATATAACTTTATTTACTACGTAAAAAGATACAAATTTTATTGACATAATACGAAAACTCCCCGCAGCGCCGCGGTGCCCGACTGTCTCGAGATTCCGCTCGTCGCGTCGCGTCTCAGTGTGAGCTGACCCTTATGGCAAACGTGTCACAATATCCTTAGTTCTCCTGATGTTTACGTGTCCGCAAACTTTAGCGATTGCATTGCAATAATTTGTCACGGTATAAATAAATTAAACAACCATTTGAAAAGGTAACAGTATATTTGTACATATTTACACGCATTCTGCTTTCAGGTATTCTGGCCCACCGTCATTAAGACAGGTAGGTACTATTTATTAGGTAGTATAAAATCACGGCTCCAAAGCATGTTAAGCATTGGACTCATATTTATGTGGTTCCTGTGCTGGTAAAGGTTCTTTCCTGATGCTGCTTCGTGAGAAGCTGGTGCGTAGAGACGTGGCTCTCGCGTAAGTCCAATCACGATGGCGTTTAGGGCCCAGCCAGACGCCCAGGAGGATGGCCACAAGGAATACGCTCAGGAACACGTAGAAGAAGATGCCAACTGGAATGAAAAACTTAATTAAAATTCATCCGTTTGGGAAGTCGAGGTCAAGGATTTAGATGAATATATATGTGGGAAGACATTGCACTAGATGGACGAACAACATTGTAGCGATCGCAGGGTGTTGATGGATGGAGGTGCTTCAGAACTGCTTTTCATGGCGTCGTCGTTTGGGAGAAGCATCTGTTCAGGAGTGGACGGTATATATGATGATGATGATCGTGTCATCATCAGCCCGTGTCAATAGAGGAATTAAGGCTGCTAAAACGGCTGCTATTTTGTTTCACTCCCCCTCCCGTCTCGGCGCTTTTTCATTGTACGTACGCATAGAAGACAACTCTCTCCTACGGAGACTACAGTTTGATTCAGTACCCTTTGCTAACTTTGTGGCCAGATGCTGTGTATGCCTTGTGGTGCCGGCTTAGAATTTGCAGCACCCCAAATCTTCCCGCGGGTGTCGTAAAAGGCGACTAGCGACATACACCGGGGGCGGGCAGAACTTCGATAAAAGTAAAAAAGCCTACCTTTTTTACTTTTATCGAAGGGGCAGAAGCACCGATTTTATGCAGAATAGATCTAACACCGAACTGCGATCCCCAACCCAAACCATATGCCCAGCGTGAGGGTTATGCGCATTACGGCCCATGAGATAAAAAGCCGATAAGGCGATTATCAAGGGGGTCTGCGTCCAGCTGTGGACTGTTATAGGCTGTTGAGGTTAGTTGCTGACGATACGGACAAAATTTATTAGGACAAGGTGTCCCAACTGACACTTTGCTGTGTGGATAACGTTATTATTATCTTTATGCATACAAACTTACAAGGTGAAGTTCTCCTAGCGTTGATCTGCTCCATCACATCTTCATTTTCCTCTCCTTCCGGAGTAGGCATCTGCAGAACGAGTCTGTCCGTGGTATCTCTGGAGATCTCGTGGTCCTGGCCGCGGATCTTGGCGACGATGGTCCAGGGGTGCAGGTCGAGGATGGTAGGGTTGGTCACGGTTATCTGACAGATGCCGTGGGAGATTGAGCTGGTGTCGACGTAGGTGCTGGGTGCGTTGCCGGTGATGAAACCTGAGGGAATTGTAGGTTAGTTTGGGATCGGATGTTTTATTGTTAGCTGATTTCATTGTACAAAATGGTGTCTAAATAAAATTAAAGGGGTGACCTAGGACGCCATTTTGTGAAAAGGATATGCATAGGATTTCGCGTTCATAGGACCGTGCGGGACGGACCAGAGCTGCGTAAGCGCAAAAATCAAGTTTTTGCTTACTATATATTAATTAGGGCATTATTAAAAAAAAACGCAGCTTATAAAATGTTCTTTAAACTTAGTTTAATTACCATGCTTATTTTCAAGTTCTTATCTTATGTACCTATTTATTAAGAAATTACATACCTGATATTAAAATTTAGAAGTCACTGAGATTATTTCTACAGAGAAATTTTTATGGAATCGTGTTTTCGACATATGACAGATAGAGTAGGTAAGTCCTGAACTTGAAGTTTGGAAGATATGGACATCCGGCGGAGTTGCAAATAAGCAATTTGAGGTAGTATACACTCATAAGGCCTACGACGACGCGACGCAGTATTCGCTACCCAGGGCCGCAAGGTAGCCAATATCTAGTACCCTATCCCCATGTTCACTTAAACTCACACTCAGGCCAATTATCGGTAAAGTTTGTCTGATTATCTTACTAGACTTTGACATTATATGGTTAGATCATACAAACATTTGTCCGGAGGCGGGAATCGAACCCGCAGCCTCCTGCGTCGCAGGCGGACCTTCGCCCGCCGCGCCACATCAATCGTCATATTTTTGTGATGGGTTACTACCACCCATAGATATGGTACGGGGCGGGGCACCCGAAGCGGTACCCCGCTACCACACATGGTGGTGCTTTTCAGGTTTGCAACAAGCTTAATATAGTTTTATCGCACATTTTCGTTTTTGTCGGTCAAACTTTGCTTTACGTAATTCATTTGTTGGTGATTTTTTCTATTGAACGAGAAAGCTTTTCGTAGTATTGTTTACAGCTAGCCCGCAAATAAGCCTGCAGATCAGCCTATACAAACCCACTGATGTACAAAGGCCTCCCCTAATGAGCTCTAGAAAATAAACCTTTATGAACATACTATTACGTAGGAGCACAATCAAAAACACTAAGTCACTTACCGAAACCATCAATCCTGACGAATCTGCAATAGTCAAGAATGCGGCCGCCGTGCACTAGACCTTCCACCGTCATGATGGGGTCGTTTCTGCGGTGGTCCGTGCGCATGGCCTCTGGAAATACAACAGCATTCAATGAAATTAAATAAGTTCCCGAAAATTTTCGATTTCGGCGGGACTTGAACCCGCGCCCCACCCTCAGTACGGGTGTGCTATAACCAACTAAGCCGCGAAATTATTACTCGCAGAGTCGAAAATCTCTGCGGCTTCTTACGAACTCTTGCGCTGTTATCATTCTACTATCACTACTATTCCTTCTTATTTCATTTCTTAGAGATACCCAGAGTGCGAGTTAAGCACTACAATAACAAAAAACAGGCCAAGTGCGAGTCGGACTCGCGCACTAAGGGTTCCGTACCGTCTATAAAAACGGCAAAAAAAATGCCTGTTGTATGGGAGCTCCCCTTAAATATTTGTTTTATTTTAATGTAATTATTAATTTTTAAAGTGAATATAACAACACTAAATATTCTGTGAATATTTCAAGCGTCTACCTGTTGCCGTTATCAATATCGAGCAAAAACGAGCAAAAAAATCGCGTTTGTTGTATGGGAGCCCCCTTATATATTTATTTTATTTGTTGTTATAGCGGCAACAGATATACATCATCTGTCCAACTATCACAGTTCATGAGATACAGCTACAGCCTGGTGACAGACGGACAACGAAGTCTTAGTAATAGGGTCCCGTTTTACCCTTTGGGTACGGAACCCTAAAAACCTTAGCATTTAATGAATAAACATACAATAACTCAACAGACAAAAGTATTAAGGAGGAATCTCGGTAAACTCCACGTGATGGCCCGACTTTGAATTAAACCCCTTGAATTCAGCCCGTGGTTATGATTCGGGGCCTCGCCGAAGGAAGGGCCGCAGCAACTATAAAATATCTCCACTTTATCACCGATTTTCCTGCCCAAAGTACCTTCCACTGTCGATGCAATCTGTCACTTTTAGTTCAAGCTTCTCTGATAATGGATGTTGATGAAAATACAGGATTCTAGAATGTTTCCTACTAACCCGAAACAGTCAGGCGGATGTCAGCTTTCTGCTCCTCAGGGTCGCTGACGAGGCCGACGTGGCAGCTCCAGCGGCCGCTGTCTCTGTGCTTCATGCTCTGGAACCGGACTCCACACTCTCCGGCGTCGAAACCAGCTCCTACGTACTCCAGGTCGCGAGAGGACATGGCTGGAAGGAACGGTGTACAGGTAAGAATTAAGTTTATTAGACACAGGCAGAGCTACTACAGAATTATATTTGCATGTTAGTGTTGTTTTGGCGCGGGTTCGAATCCTGCCGAAATCGAAATTTTTTGGGATATTATTAAAAAAGTTTTCGTAGAAGATTTACCCAGTGCGAGTAACGCACTATAAAGCAAAAAGCTAAGAATATAGCAAAAGCGATACCTCTCGTCATTCGTACTAAACGTTTTTTATGACAATGAACAGGTATGGATAATCTTTCAAGGTTTCCCCTGTAGGTGGAGCTAATACGACGCTTAAGTCGTAAGAAGTCCCAGATATTTTCGACCAGGCACGTGTCGATCTCGTTGCTTAGTTGGTTAGAGCGCACCTGTACTGAAGGTGAGGCGCGGGTTCGAATCCTGCCGAAATCGATTTTTTTTGGGATATTAATAAAAAAGTTTTCGTAGTGTTGAGTTCTTATATCCAAGGAACTTCTGCTCTCTTGGTACTTTGGGACGACCTGGGAATTTAAGCTTCCCAGATATCATAGTAATCTATGTAATACGGATTCATCTTACTAACGATTCAAGCAAATAAGCTTCGTAGTTCGTAGTTTAGAGCAGGTGTGTTCTGAGCCCCATTGCAGACATGGGGATATGTATTGCAGAAAACTATACTAATAGAGTATCTAATTTATGGTACCTGTTCCACTTGGTGATGCAGGTTCCAGGTGGGAGTGGTGTCGCGTAGACGCGCTTGAACCTCCAGCTGCGCCTGTCATCACACACAACACTATTATACACACTTATGTTTAGTTACCGTCCTGTATTATTGCAAGTTAGTGCAAGCTGCACGCACTTAAAGACCTGGAGAACTAGGGTACTTTGAAATATAAAATACGTAGTTTCGAATGACGCACGTATTAAAGGTTTATTTCGGATCGGAATACCGATCCGTTCTTTCGTTGTTCGTGTGTAGTATGAAAAATATTACATTGTCCTCAAGAAACAGCAGCGTTCAGTATAGATACTAGGTACAAACGCCCAAGAGTAATGCCATATCTTTTAACAGAGAGAAAACCTCGGCTATCAAATCATGGGTAATATGGTAAATATTTCGGTAACTGAAATTCGCGGTAGATACAGTCAGCGTCAAATTGATATGAGTGTCTAGAGTAGATGTAATGATCAGAAAAACATAAAAGCAATTTGATATACGCAGTTCGAATCATTGTTGTAAGCACCCAAGGCGTTCAAAATATTTAACTGCTTATTGTTTCATATTTATATGAGCAGTCAGGGTTCAAAATTATCTTAGTAAACAGGCCTCAAAGTTATCTGTGCATAAAATGTACACAGTCTCTCTGCACCATCTCCTCGCGGGCAGTGAACGAGCTAATTAAAACTCTTACCAGGAGAAACGGTGAAGATAGTTCCGTTCTGGAATCTGAAGTAGCAATACTTGATGGCAGCGTCCACAGCGCAAGACATTGTTACGGGCTCGTTCTCCACGGCATCCACGTCGGTACTATGGGCCTTCAGAATTGGATCTGAAATTAGTTTAATAGAAAATTACATCAGTCAGAATAATTCGATGATGTACGGGAAGACAAGAAAAAGTCGACAGAACCACCTTAATGAAAAGGAAACTCTTAATCTTAATCGTATTATTGTTTGTTTTCACTAGTATACTGTATAATTGTTGTATTTTGTATGTGTGTGTGTCTGAAGTTGCAAATAAAGTCTTTATCTATCTATCTAAGGCTGGTAAAAATCCATTATCGAAAACACTTTCTTGTTTTCGATAATGGATTTTTACCAGCCTTTAATGTGGCTTCCATCATCCATCATCAGCCTATAGTAGTCCACTGTTGGACACACATTTTAGTGTGGCTTAAATGATTGGTTTATTATTGTTTAATGTATTTTGTTTTTCGTTATTTTTTCTACTTTTACCACTTACCATTTACAGCAGATCTATTAATTTCTTTGTTTTGTGTTGCTTACTTTCTCTGTTTGGCTTTGATAATTCCTTAGTATTGTACCTGTTGCTCCTAATATAGTTATTTTCATTGTGAAATGTACATTGAAGTCACAAAGAGTGCCTTGAGTTCCTGCTGCGAATAAATGAACGAGTATGGGTACCTTGTTGTACAACAGCAGCAATCTCCGGGACCTGGATCGCCCAGGGGCAGATGACCTTCAAGAAGCCGTAGTAGGTGTCCTCTTCGGTCTCGAAAGCGCAACGCCACAGGCCCAGGTCGCTGACCTCAGGGTTGGTGATCTCCAGACCGCACTCATGGCTGCGGATCTGTGATGCAATGCTGGAAACAGAAAGAAGCTTATTGTAGACCCCTTCTAATCGCCGCCGTGCATAAAAATGATCCCATAGAGTTTTATTAATCAGACTTTGCAAGTTCTCTGCGAAGCAAAGCGCCCTTGATTACAGCTTGCTACATCCAGCACCTGCCGGCAGGCTTCCATCTAAATTAAATTAAAGGCAGATAATATTTCGGATAACCATCACTGTAGAAACCCACATGACATAATGAACAAAATATAGTAGCCACAATGTAGGTAATTTGTACATTTACTACAATGCCACCATCTGCTATGTATAACGTAGAAATTACCTAGTCTGGCTCCCACAGAAGAGTAGCGCTCCTCAGTGACGCCATTGGACAGCACTTTCCTGCCCTGGGGGTTGCGGAACTTGCAGACAAGGACGGTAGCGTCAATCGCCACTCCGCAAGTCAGGGTGGCGATGGTTACCTGGTCTCGACTCCGTTAGAAGTGTAGCGCTCCTCAGTGATGCCATTGGACAGCAGGATCCTGCCCTCGGGATTACGGAACTTGCAGGCGCGGACGGTAGCGTCGACCGCCACTCCGCAAGTCAGGGTGACGATGGTTACCTGGTCTCGACTCCGTTAGAAGTGTAGCGCTCCTCAGTGATGCCATTGGACAGCAGGATCCTGCCCTCGGGGTTACGGAACTTGCAAGCGCGGACGGTAGCGTTGACCGCCACTCCGCAAGTCAGGGTGACGATGGTTACCTGGTCTCGACTCCGTTAGAAGTGTAGCGCTCCTCAGTGATGCCATTGGACAGCAGGATCCTGCCCTCGGGGTTACGGAACTTGCAAGCGCGGACGGTAGCATCGACCGCCACTCCGCAAGTCAGGGTGACGATGGGCTTGTCTGTTACCACATTTGTGCTCACCAAAGGTCTTCCTTCTGCGAGGATATAACACACGTTGTAAATCAAAGAAGTAATATAGAGTAAGGTAACTCTCATTATTAGAGGGTTTTACCTACCAATAAAACTTACCTATTATTTTTCCAACGATATCCGGAATCCATATTGAGTCAAGCACCTGTCTTTCAGCGTTAGTTCCTAGCGATTTCCTCCCTTCTGCTTCCGGCGCCACTGTCGTTTCCGTTTTGGCGGGCAACGTGGCGACGACCGAAATGGCGGTACCTCTTTTGTTCATTATAGTCACGATATACCAGGTAGATATTACCTGGATTCCGGATATCGTTGGAAAAATAATAGGTAAGTTTTATTGGTAGGTAAAACCCTCTATTATTTGTTCCGTGCCGATATCCGGAATCCATATTGAGTGATGTGTTTGTTATCTCCTGGTAGCCAAAATGTAGGTAATGATGATGCTATAATGTGTTAATTAAATACAAAATAATGTGATTGAAAAATAAAATGATACTTTATTATTGCTAATAAGCAATGAAATACAATCAAATAATGTACAGACATTAATTTCAATGTTTACCGCACTGATTTAAAATATTTTGACAATGAAACTGAATCAGATAAATAATTGTTACTCGATTGACTATCGATTTCTTTCTGATAATACTTCCTAAAAGTATGTTCCTGTCTCCAATTACTAGTTTCAAGAATTTGATCGATTGGATATTTTTCTAGCCAGTTTAGGGACGCCACTGCGGAACGTACCGAGCCTGGCGGTGCCTCAATGCCTGCGTCTTTGAGCACCGACTTGATCCAGCCTCCTATAATCGTTCTAGATGCTGGCTTCGGATCGCCTCTGGCAGTTATAAATAATTCTGTGAGAGTACCTGATTCTCGACGATCCTGTGAAATTTTAATTAGTTGACGAACCCAATGAACGCAATCTAGGTTTCTCTTGGGATTTGCTTTTAGTCTCCAGCCGGACTGCCTGTAGTTACTGTCGTCGGTCTTTGATCCAAAACAAGGCCAGAAGACAAGCGCATTACCCTCGTCGATGTAGTTTTCAGCATCTATTCTAAGCAGCGTCAGGTCATGAACTCTGCGTCCCGATGCCAGCAATAGAAGTATCGCCGACCGCCTGGAAACTAGATACAAATTAGTCTCATCAATTGTATGGTTTTCAAGAAATTCTAATACATTCTTTGCACTCCAAATCGGTGGTTTTGCCTTCTTTTCTTTTGACACTGATATAGCTTTAATCATGTGTTTTATAAGAAAGTTTGATGACAGATCTGTGTTACCTGATATATTTGTAAACGTAGCTATTACAGATTTATGTACCAAAATAGTTCTGAAAGCTAAACCTTCGTTGTTGTGTAGGTGGGCTAGATATCGCGCTACCTGCTCCGGAGTCGGATTTTTATACGAACTGTTTGTTGAGGTACACCATGCTTTCCATTTGTTCCAAGCTGGTCTGTATGTATTGAGAGTAGACTTCCGCCAACTAGATAACAATAGTGATTTTTCCTCTACTGACCAGTCTTTTATGAATTCTGCCCACCCGAAATCAGCCATGCTTCCAAACATATGTCTTGGATCTCCGGCGGGTGTATCCCGGTCCTCGTGTCGATCAGTACTTGTGGAAGGTCCGGAATGAGGAACGGCTCCCGGATGGAGCGGGCTTGTAAGTCTGCTCTCCAAAATACCCTGTGCCACTTCGGTGCTATCAGAATGTACTGACCTTGGGCTGTATTCAGTTGAGTCAGTACCTGAGGCACGAGGTTTGGTGGTGGGAATAACCATGCCAGCTTGTAGTCCCATTGGTGAAGGAATGCGTTGTGCGACAGTGCTTCCGCGTCTTGTGTTTCCAGTGAAACATAATTGTCTACTACATGAGCTGTTCTCGATGCAAATAGGTCGACTTGAGGAATTCCCCACATCGCGAAGATGTTCCTCGTTGCTGCAGATGTCAGGTGCCACTCCGGGCATGTCTTGCCTCGCGACAGAGCGTCCACCTCGCAGTTGAACCGGCCTGGGAAGTACTGAGCTGTCAAATAACCATTTACCTTGTCCAAAATCGCTAACAGTTTGTGCGTTAGATTGAGTAGTCTCTTTGATTTTGTTCCACCTTCCTTGTTGATGTAGGCTACAACTGTGCGGTTGTCCGTCTGTAATAGGATGTGCGCATTGAATAAGCGACCGTGTTCTTGTTGAATCGCTGCGTAGACTGCAAATAGTTCTTTGAGATTTACATGCCACGACAGTTGTTGTTTTGTCCAGCGCCCAGACATATTCACCTCTCCCAGCTGGGCGCCCCAGCCGAAGTCCGATGCATCCGTGGTGAGAAGGTGCGAGAACGGACCTGTATGTATTGGTAGTGAGCCCTGTGCTGCTTTTAACCACCACTTTATTTCCATAACAACCGGATCTGGCAACTTCATATGCTTGTAAGGGTGCTCTTTGGGAAGGAATCGACTGTGGTATTGTAGTGTGCGACAATGTAACCTTCCCCTGCGTATGACGAACGAGGCAAAGTTGAGTCTCCCCAGAAGGGACTGGGCCTGTCTGAGGGACCAACAGCCTTTGGACAGCTGATGTGCAAGTGCTCTGCGTAGCGTATGGCACTTTGGTTCCGACAGGGACTTCGTGTTGAGTTGTGTGTCCCACGTGACGCCTAGGAATTCGAGACGGCGAGTCGGAACCAGCACAGATTTGTCCATGTTGACAGTCCAGCCGAGTTGACGCATCAAGTTTAGTGTGAATGCTATGTGATCGTGCAGAACTTGTCGGGATTGGTTCGCTAGTAAGAAATCGTCTAGATAAACCACGCACCTTATATTTCGGCTTCTCAGGTGCTCTGCTATCCAGTTCGTCACTGATGTAAAGGTTCGCGGAGCTGATGAAAGACCAAACGGGAGACAGGTCATCTGCAGGAGCTGGCCTTTGTAACTGAGTCGTAAAAACCTTCGATGCTCCTTGGCTATGGGCAGGTGGAAGTACGCCTGGCTCAGATCCATCTTCACCATCCAGTCTTGGCTCTGTAAGAAACTCGGCATTCGGAAGTGACTGAAGAGTTGAAAACCTTTTAGTCTCACAAAATTGTTCAATCGTTTCAAATTGAAGATGGGGCGGAACGTTCCATCTGTTTTCTTTACAAGAAAAAAGGTCGAAAGATAGCTTGGGTTCGTCTCGGCTTTTTCTATTACATGTGTGTCTAGCATGTTCTCTATCAGTTGTGTCATGTGGCGACTCTGTTTTGTCGCGTAATTTTTTATTATTAATTGACTTGGATATATCAGGGGTGGCTTCATAACGAATGGAATGCGAACTCCTTTCAATAGTTTGCAAATATGGTCGGGGGCACCTAGGTTCTGCCATACTTGCAAATATTGCTTTAGACAGCCCCCCTGAAATTTTTTCGAGTCATAAGCGATTGTTTCTATTTTGCGTGTTAGTTTGAGGTCGCTTACCTTTGGAATATTGCTGCTTGTGCTTCCCATCTTTAGACTTTTTGTTATTATTGTTTGATCCTTTAAAGTTGCCCTTGGCTTTGTCCTTGTTGTAGTTGCCTCGAAAGTTATCGTTAGACTGCTTGCTCGTCGACGGTTTCGGTTTAGCATCGTAGGCACGCCTTGCTCCAGAAGTCGACGCTGCGGCAGAGTGGTGTGCGGGCTGAAAGTAAGCTGTTAGTTTGTCTGCCCCCCCAATTTTCTGAAGATAGCAGGCAAGCATGTCGCTATTAAACAAACTTTCCTCACTAGGTGGGATTTTCTGCAAGGCCCCGTAATGATACTCTTCGGGGACCTTCTTTAGAATAGCCTCTCTTCGCGAGTTAATGCACTCGGCGCGCCTACCGCAAGATATTTGCAAAATATCATCAGTTACCCTGGTGTAGTTCGATTCTTTCGAAAATGTCTGCTCTATTTTATCGAAAAGAGTTTTAGGTGAAAGTGTAGTATCCTTATCATTTGACCAATCTACTAAACTCTGCAATGCGGTACGTAATTCGTCTTTCTGGGTCAGTAATGCACTTGTTAGTGCTGCATAGGTTCGCTCTAGTAGGTGTGTTCGATCGTCATTAGAACTGGACGTGTTAAAACGCCGCAACTCATCATTTACACCAAGCTCTACAAAACCGGGGCTAGTTACATATTTCTTTTGTGCTTCCGAAAAACGAATAGCGTACCAATCGTTACAGTTAAATCTTTGCAATTGTGTAATTTTTTCCAAATGCTTATCGTTAGATCTGGGAATTGGAGGATCTTTCAATGTAGTTGACAAATCCGACAATTTAAGCTGTTGCTCATCAGCCTCGCTAGCTCTAGGCGGGGGGCGCAGGCCTAGATCATCGACAGTTGACCTGGATGGCTCTTTAGCGGGCTCGACAACACGTGGCGCGTTTGTCGGTTGAGGTTCGCAATGTCTTTGAGTAATCAGATTGGTCAAAAACGCCACTTGTTGCGATAAGAATTCAAATTTCAAGTCACTCACCCGTTTTTTCTTACATTTTCTTGCATCCAAATCTTCGTCCGACGAATCACTTTGCGAACTTGGAGAACGACTCCTTTTCCGTGACGCGTGGTAATCACTATCACTTTTTTGCACTTCCACATCATCGCGGTTTTCTATGTCGTCCTCCATTATGAAGGGAGGAATTAACTTTTAAATATAATTCCGTTAATTTTATTTTTTAACGCAAAAAACTTTAAAACTTGTAATTTGTTTGCGGACACGTGTTAACGCTACGAAAGACGACGCTATAATGAACAAAAGAGGTACCGCCATTTCGGTCGTCGCCACGTTGCCCGCCAAAACGGAAACGACAGTGGCGCCGGAAGCAGAAGGGAGGAAATCGCTAGGAACTAACGCTGAAAGACAGGTGCTTGACTCAATATGGATTCCGGATATCGGCACGGAACAAATAATGTAGATATTTGTTTTTTTTCTTTGGCCTGGGTTTTCTTTGTTAAACGATTTGGTCGTGAGTCGTTCTTCTTTTAATTTAAAATTTGTTATCTATCTACATCTTGTCTATTATACTTATTGTATATAGATTGTATGTAAATATTTTTACTTACCTGTAACATTACAATACTACATAATCTGGGTTTTGTTTTTCTACTTTTACTCTTGTTTTGTTTTTGTTTGAGTAAAGATTTCAATGCAATTTACTATTTACTTAATCATGGACAATGAGCCATTATCTTAATTTAAAGATCTAGCTAGATTATTGATCCCTATTTGTCGATTGTTTTTGAAAATTGTTAATGGGCAGTTATGTTACGTTAGAACGTTGCTTTCACTTTGATTCTCTAAATTCATATCCAGTCTCTTGTCTGACATGGTCAGGCTAACGACATAAGCCTCATCTCATCATCATTTGCTTAAAGCAAGATAGGCTCAACCATTATTTCTTCTTCCTGCACTGCTACAGTCGTAAGTACATATTACAAACCTGATTCCCTAACGTTGACGTAGATCTGGTGTTCAACGGCGATGACCCTGCCTGTTGAAGCTACCGACATTTGCCAAGCGCCGAAATGTTCCTGGGTGACCCTGCCCAAGGTAATTCTGCACGGGCCGAACCCATCGAACACAGGTACGCCTGGAAACAGTCAATAGACTTTAGATATGCTTAATAGCCACTTATGCGTCGACTGCTGAATGTGCCAACCTCAAACAAGGAGGGAATTGCCGTAATCACCACACTTGGCGGATTTTTGATCACAGTGAAGGTGTTAGTATCCCATTATGGTTAGTTATGATCCCTTGGTCGGTTCTTACACCATCCACCTTATGAATCGAAGGGGTCGATTCTTACGTCGCGACCGGCTGTGTCAGTTTAGACAGATTGCGAGCTTATTGCCCAAGAATGCTGAACATATTCACCTCGCAAATGTTTGTTGTTGTTATAGCCGCGCGCATCGCGCCTATTCTAAAAAGAAGAAGAAGCTACCTCTCTCTCTCGAAGCTTGCTTCACTCTGTACAGACGTATTAAATATCATAAAATTACGTTGGAGTTTAATTTATAAAATAATTAGGCTCCCTTATGTTCCAAACGCGAACATAAATTGGTGGCCCATGAGGGGAACAGTAAAACCAGGAAGCAAGGAATTCTGGAATTCCCCGCGGTTGGCGAAGGACTTTGGACATTGAAGAATTTCTTTCAATCCGAATGAAATAAAGGAGTTAATTTATCAAGACTTATGGTATCGGTATTGGTCAGTGGATCAGCTAAAGATTCAAGCCAGGAGCTGCAGTCTGAGAAAGATAAGTGCCCTCTTCCATTGTTCTTCCTAACCCTAACCTCACTTTCTACTAAATTCCAAGTCTTAATTGTCCCACTTGTGCTAAATAAAGTGTTGTTAAGCCGTTGTTATAGTGTTGTGTTAACGATAAATCTACAAAGACTGTTATTTACGTAATTTTCTATAAAGATTTGAGTGAGTAGGTACATTGCAACGTGGAGGTTACGTAACCTGCCCAGTGTATTTAACATCACGATAGCATCGTAAATATCAATCAAATAATCTCCAATCCTCGTTCCTTTTTGTAAATTCGCTTTGCTTATGTGATTTGTCGGCGCGTTACAGGTTATCCTAACTCAGCTGAGCGGTTCGAGCTAGGTGATACGTCATCTATTGTTCGGCTGGCGGCGAGGAGCGCGGCGTACGTGGTGCTTTGCGGTTTTGCCGTGTGGATCAGCTGGCGATTTGGGGTTACGAGGAGCGTGAGAATTTAAACTTTTAACCAATTAAAATGACATCGAAAAGCGATGATGCCTCAGGCTTGGAGGAGTTATTTAGAAGACGAAGTTCCGTGAAGGGTCAAATCACAAAGTTTAGGAACTATTTTACTGTCTCAAATACAAAAAACTCACTATTCCGCTACTGAGTTAACGGAATTGCAACTAAAACTCCATAAGATTGAGACATTATCGATTCGTTTTGATAACTTGCAAGAAGAGATTGAGGTTCTAAATCACGTTAATTTAAAGACAGAGTTAGAGGAGCGAGAAAGCATTGAGCATGAGTTTATTCGTAACATTGCCACAGCAAAAAACTTAATTGATAAATATTTAAAGGCAGAGAACGAACAGAGGCGAGAATCTATTCAAATTCCTCAGTGTTCTCATGATAAAGAGATTGGTGTTAAATTGCCTCAAATAAACATTGCAAAATTTGATGGCTCGTATTTCCGCTGGCTTGAATTTCACGATACCTACAAGACTTTAATTCACGAAAATATTAAAATTTCACCCATTCAAAAATACCATTATTTAGTTTCGTATTTAGAAGGGGATGCTGGAAGAATTATTTCCAATTTAGAGGTATCTTCCGATACGTACGAGGAGGCTTGGAAGTTGATTTGTGACCGCTACAATAACAAAAGACTGTTAACTAATCACCATTTAAATGCGTTATTTAGCATTGAACGCGCCGCAAATGAAACCGAAAGGTCTCTTCGGTTTTTAGTAGATACAGTAACGAAAAACTTACGTGCCTTACGAAGTCTAGGACAACCCACAGATAAATGGGATACTCTTATAATTTTTATGATGTCGTCGAAATTAGATTCTCAAACGCTAGCTAAATGGGAGGAATACCGAAACACAATTACTGATCAGCCTACTCTAAGCGATTTCTTCAAATTATTAACCGATCGCGCAGATGTTTTAGAGTCACTCAATCAAAATAAGAACAATACCACCACTAAAAATTCACCCGAAAACTCGCGCGGTTCGGAACAAAATAATCAAAACAAAAATAATAAAGGCAATCAAAATAATAATAACAGGAATAACGCTAATGCTAATAAAAACAAACAAGAAAAAACAAATCAAACAAAATCATTCGCGACTGTAAATGATGAAAATCAAAAATCGTCTTACATTTGCGTTATCTGCGGAAAAGATCACAGAATATATGATTGCGCCGTATTTAAAGATAAAACTTTAAAGGAACGTTTAGAAGACGTTGCGTTATATAAATTATGTTCTAATTGCCTAAGGCAAGGTCACCCTGAGCGCACTTGTCGTGTGGGACCTTGTCGCATTTGCAACAAAAAACACAATTCCCTGTTGCATAGCACGGAGCAGCCAGTGGTAAACCATGCCTCCGCTCCTCAGGACGAAACAACTGTAAACTTCGGTAAGCAAAACTGCAACGAAGTTTTGTTATCCACAGCGCTAATCGAATTAGTGAATCCTAAAACAAAGGAGACACAAAGGGTTCGCGCGCTGTTAGACTGTGGTAGTCAGTCTACCTTTATAACGAAAAGACTACAGCAAAAACTATCACTCAATTCATGTCCCATAGGCGCGCTAAAGGTCATTGGGATTGGCAATAATTGTTCGGATAGGGTTGTCGAAAGAAGTGACGTTCAATTAAAGTCGCTACATACTCCATTCAGTGTATTGCTGTCATGCTTTGTGCTAAACGAGCTAACAAGCAATTTGCCTAGATCTCCGATAAACGTAGATAGGCTAAAAATTCCTGACAATGTACAGTTGGCCGATCCAACTTTTCATACACCGGCATCCATCGACATGTTGATCGGCGCTGACGTTTTTTGGGATGTTTTAGGTAACGAGGAAAAATCTCTTGGCCCTAAGGCCCCTAAACTACGAAGCTCTAAACTAGGTTGGTTAATATCCGGTCCGATCAACTCGCAAAGTTATTGTACTTTCAGCCAGGTTCAATGTAATCACGCTGCTATGATAAATAATCACATGTCAGACGAAATAGATAAATCATTACAAAAATTCTGGCAAATAGAAGAATTGCCTACTAAACACGTTTTGAGCGAAAATGACGAAACTTGCGAAAAACATTTTTTACAAAATACCATAAGATTGGACGATGGTCGGTTTTGTGTGAAATTGCCCTTAACCACGTCCCCAGACTGCCTAGGTGATACCTACGGCCTAGCGAAACGGCGATTATTTAATCTCGAGAAAAGGTTTAGACGAAATGAAGATCTAAAAATAGAATATGCTAAGTTCATTGAAGAATATGGTATTATGGGGCATTTATCTGAATCACCCGTAATAAAACCGGTTCCTTCCTATTTCCTTTGTCACCATGCAGTCTTAAAACAAGAAAGCGAATCGACTAAGCTTCGTGTTGTTTTTAGTGGCTCGGAACAATCATCATCAGGGTACTCGCTAAACAATATCTTGATGGTTGGACCGAACGTTCAGGATTCATTGTTCAACATACTGATAAGAGCGCGTCAATACAAATACCTTTTAACTGGCGACATTGAAAAAATGTACAGGCAAGTTCAGGTCGCTGAAAGTGATCGCGACTTACAGCTGATAGTGTGGCGGGAAAGTGAGACTGAGCCTATAAAAACTTTAAGACTAAACACTTTGACCTACGGAACAGCGAGCGCGAGTTACTTAAGTACGCGCTGCCTCAAGCAATTAGGCGAGGAACACGAGGATTCAATGATAAAAACAATAATAAAACAAGATTTTTACGTCGACGACCTCATAACAGGCGCCGACGACGAAGCGCAGTTAACATACATTAAAAAGGAAGTTTCAAATGCACTTAAAACAGGTTGTTTCAACTTAAGAAAATTTAAAAGTAATCTTAAAAATCTTTTTACGAATGTTATTAGAGAAAATCAGCAAAATTTAATAATTAGTGATTCATCAAGCACTCTGGGGTTGGGATGGTGTCCGGCAAGTGATAAATTAACTTTTCCCATAAAAAATTTAAATCAGCCCGATTTAATAACTAAACGTGTTATTATGTCGACGTCATTTAAAATATTTGATCCGTTGGGCTTGTTGAGTCCATCTATTATTCAACCTAAAATGTTGTTGCAAAAACTGTGGAAACATAAGCTGGACTGGGACCAGCCGGTTCCACTCGAATTAAAAAATGAATGGGAACGATTTGCTAAAAATATATCGTTTCTTAAGGATCTACAGATTCCTAGAAGGGTTCTGTGCGATTCTCCCCACAGCATAGAATTGCATGCGTTTAGTGACGCGTCTCTAAATGCGTACGGTGCATGTATTTACATGCGATCCACTGATGTGAATGGTCACATCACTAGTCGATTGTTGACAGCAAAATCTAAGGTCTGTCCATTGCTGCCTTCCACAGTTCCGAGGCTGGAGCTAGCAGCTGGTCTACTAGCTG
Organism: Eupithecia exiguata; assembly: GCA_947086465.1. Lineage (NCBI taxonomy): Eukaryota > Metazoa > Arthropoda > Insecta > Lepidoptera > Geometridae > Eupithecia > Eupithecia exiguata. The sequence goes on from OX352246.1 coordinate 8,111,941, forward strand.
CTAAACTGAGTAGATCGGTTATCGACTCACTGCGATATGTACCTACGCGCGTCGTGCATTGGTGTGATTCTAGCATAGTTCTTGCTTGGATAAATAGTGACGTAAGTAAGCTTAAGGCTTTCGTTGCGAATCGTATAAGCGAAATTAAAGAGCTTACCAATAAAACATCTTGGCGTTATGTACCTACCGCAGCCAATCCAGCTGATTTAATTTCTCGGGGGGTGGATGCCTGCCAGTTATTGTCCATGCAATTATGGTGGACTGGCCCTAGTTTCTTAACTCAAAACGAGTCTGAATGGCCCGTATTAAATGCTAAAGTAGTCGATAAGTTACCAGAAATAAAATCGAACACTGTCACAATCAAAGATAACATAATTAAATTCGAAAATTACTCTAAATTGATCAAACTTCAAAGATTATATGCCTATGTGAAAAGATTTATTTATAATTTAAAAAATAAAAATGATAAAATAACTGGAATTCTTACTGTCGATGAATTGAATGAGTCATTCCATTCGCTTTGTATTATGGCGCAGCGCGAGTTGTTTGCCATTGAATACGATTGCCTATACAACAATAAACCTTTGCATAGTAAAACTAAAATATTATCTTTGTCTCCATTCCTTGACAGTAGGGGTTTAATTAGGGTTGGTGGACGTATCAGTGCTTCGGAGTACCCCTACGATAAGGTGCATCCGATTCTATTGCACGCGTCACACCATTTAACTAAATTAATATTTGATAAGGAACACTTACGTAATATGCATGCAGGTCCGCAGTTATTGTTAGCCGCTGTACGCGAGTACGTATGGCCGGTCAATGGTAGGTATTTGTCTAGGCGTACCGTAAATAAATGTGTACGATGTAGACGTTTACGTGGTAAAACGTTGGTGCCTAAGATGGGTTCACTCCCGGCTCAGCGAATAACGGTGAATCACCCATGGGTATCTGTAGGTGTTGACATGGCAGGCCCTTTCTATATACTTAATCGCAAAGGACGAGGTAGCCGCTTAATAAAATGTTACCTCTGTTTATTTGTGTGTTTACGTTACAAGTGTATCCACTTGGAAGCAGTAAGCGATTTAACTAAAAATTCATTTATAATGACACTTCGTCGTTTTATTGCTCGCAGAGGAAAGCCAGCAGAAATATTCTGCGACAATGGTGGTAATTTTGTAGCTGCCGCAAAAGAGATAGGAGTTTTTTTGAAGTCCACTGCGGAACCTCTATCTGATTTTGCAAGTCAGGAAGGTATCAAATTCTTTTTCTCACCCTCCTACGCACCCCACTTCGGTGGCATTTGGGAAGCCGGTGTAAAGTCCGCAAAACACCACTTACGACGTGTGATAGGGAATAGTCATTTAACTTTTGAAGAGTTGTCAACTTTGTTTGCACAAGTGGAGGCAATACTAAACAGTCGTCCCTTGTGCCCATTATCCTCCTCTCCTGACGACCTTCTTTCCTTATCTCCAGGGCACTTTCTTATCGGAAGACCGCTGACTGCGATGGCATCTCCAGCGCTGGAAGACCGCCGAGAAAGCTCACTGCAACGATATGCTCGGATTGAGCGACTTCGTCAGCATTTTTGGAACAGATGGCAGAAGGAGTATATTGCTGAACTACAACAAAGAACCAAATGGAAGACCAGCACTGGCACACTGAAGCTTGATGACATGGTCCTTATACAAGAAGACAATGTGCCCCCTCTTTGTTGGCGCCTTGGACGAGTAGCTCGTCTTTTCCCTGGACCGGATGGCGTTACACGAGTTGCAGACGTCACCACGGCGAGAGGCTGCGTGCGACGGCCCCTTACACGACTCTGTCCACTGCCGACGGCTGAAGACTTAAATTAAGATACGATTTAAATTCTTAATTTCAATTTACATTTAATTAACCTACCTATCTCAAAATCATTTTTCATTACCTTATTGCTAGAACTTTTGAGTAGGTATTTGTTTTGTATAACTTTAAAATCAATCGCATTCATTTCATACTAAAATCAACATTTTGTCCAACTTTCCCGGGGCGGGAAGATGTTATAGCCGCGCGCATCGCGCCTATTCTAAAAAGAAGAAGAAGCTACCTCTCTCTCTCGAAGCTTGCTTCACTCTGTACAGACGTATTAAATATCATAAAATTACGTTGGAGTTTAATTTATAAAATAATTAGGCTCCCTTATGTTCCAAACGCGAACAGTTGTAAGCGTAGGTTGTTATAGACTATTTATCAGATTGAGCTGAAATTGTCAAAAATATAACTTTAGATTTAACTGAATACCTAAGCTAGATACATCAGAGATATGCCACGGGTAGAAGCCTGTACCTACGTAGGTATAACATAATTGTATCAAGCATGGACTCCAATAGCCGGGGCAGTGCAACATTTTGCTTGACGGCAATAGATACCTAAAAAGCAAAGTTCTTAGTATTTAAATTTTTAATACCAAAGCATAATCACTACGATAAAACAACAAAACCTACCTAAATCATTATCGTTAAGCATCATTAAGCCTGCAATGCAGTTGCTATTAGTTAAGTAGTTGACATCAGTTACAATGACACGGATTGTATTTTTAGTAAAAATCTCATAACTTAAAATCTGACAAACAGTAATGTTAGGTAACTTTATAAATAAAGACAGTATTAGGGTGCATCAGTAGGCGAATCACGAGCGGTAGCGGAATCTTGATAGAAAGTTGACGTGTATAGAATTTCCGCATAAAACTTCCGAAAATATCTACGCTCTGCTTCCGACCTCCGTTGTCCACCGAAAAACACACTGTCAACAGTGTTGTAAGAACTGCAATTACCTACCTACGTAAGATGTTGAGAGTTGTAACGAGCAGATTTTTAAGAAATAGTATTTACCGTTGGGGTCAACCAGACGACAGTAGATAGCATCCGCGGGTCCAACAGTCATGTCCACATTTTGGTCCCTGATGAGATCGATGTTGGTCGAAAATGAGGTCTCTGATCCTGCACTCACTACAATAAAACATATCATTAAAGACTTAGTTTTATAAAACGAGAAGAGGAAAAAAATAAATGATAAAAGCCAAAAAAGTGTTAGTGCGATGAGTGAAAGGTGACATGAAGAGATATAAATTAGTACACGATTATAAAAAGTCATAACACAATCAAGATAAGTCAGGATAGATTACCAATAATATCGACTACAATTCGAGCCCTGTGAATCTTTCGATCTCCGTAAACGATTTCCCAAGTTCCTTTATCCGCTGTGGACACATCAGAGATGAAAAATCCACATCGTTGAATGTTCAACGGGTCAACCGCGTGAGACGAAACAGAGCCGTCTGGTTGATGAAGTTCGCACGTGTCGTACTGAGCGGTAGGATTAGCCAAACGAACGTGCACAGAATTCCCCTCTAGTACAGTTATCGCTTTAGGCACAGCTTCGACGATTTCTGAAATTAAATCCAAGTCGCTTATCGCAATGACAACCCTAATTATGTATTTCAGATCTTATCACTAGACGTGACTTGATACGCGTAGCATTGAGCTTAATAAAATCCACTAATCAAAAGTTACCTTCAACGCTGATAGTGAAAGGTAATCTGCGTTCGTGTGGATCCTGGAACCTCAGTGCTCTAGCGATCAAGGTCCAGGTGCCGATTTGTTTCTCTGACTCGAGGTTTACAATGATGCCGCATTCTATATTGTTGTCTTCTACAACCGTGACTCCGGGAAGGCTGAAGCCGTCCATGATCTGATACTGCAGACCATCAGGAGTCAGAACATGGCAGGATTGTTCCGTGTAGAAAGCTACTTTATTAATAACAATGTTGTGAGAACTGCCCATATCTGTCTCCACGTGACGTGCGTTTAGAACTTCAACGGACCTGTGTTCTTCTAATATAGGGTTTGCTGGATCTAAAACGAACATTTTATGTAACGAAGTAAACTTTTTAGATTAATTTAATGTCCCTATAACTCGTGAAATGATATGACCAACCTTCTTGAATGATTTGGGTTGTTTGTTGTACTTCAGTAAAGCGTCCATTGAGACTGAATTTTCCAATTACGGTCCATGACCCGAGAAGTTGTTCGGTGATTGGTCCGATGGCTAAGCGACAAGCTATGCGACCATTGACATTTACAAACGACGCTCCTTCATAATGTTCCACAATGTCCCCTGACGGTGTTTCCATCAGGCATCGGTCCACGATACCAGTACTAGTAACCTCTAGTTCAGGAGTAGTGCGTAGGTTGACTGCTCGTATGATTGGACTCCCACGGGTAACATTATAAGCTTGGTCGTAAGGGTTTTCTTCATCTACAATTTAAATCGGTGATTTTATGTTTTTCATAACTTACATCTTCATACTATATTATATATTTACAAATAGCACTGTCTTATAAACCATTCTGGTGGAAGTGGAACATACCGTATAAGAAAAAGTTCATCGGTAGACGTACTTCATACAAGCCGAAGAAGCTTCTAAATTTCCCGTAAATCGTCCAGTTTTTAAGCATTTGATTAGTAATAGGGCCAATAGCGATGCTGCAAATAGAGGCGCCGGTTGTCACCAGTTTCAAGTGTGGGTAATCAGAGTCAGCGTCAATAACCAAGTCTTCTCCGTTTGGAGTGATGATGTGGCACGAGACGCGATCGCCTATTTCTCGCACCGCGGGGGTCCAGGTGCCTCCTAGGTGGACTGGATGATCGAACTCGGCTTGTCTCGTGACATCCCAGTCTTGGCTTGGATTGCGCTCATTGTCTGAATAATTAAAAATTATTAAATATTTCTTTATACATATATCAAGCTTAACTGTATCAATCGAGGATGGAGAATATGTATTAATAAACCCTCTGACAGTTCAATCAGCTGATGTAGGGGTGAAATACATTTTTATTTATTAAGGTTAGCTCTCTTCGTTTGCGTATTAAGGATATAAATAATTTAGGTCTTATTTGAATTTTACTGACTCAAAGATGGAGAAAAGATTCAAAAGTCAAAAGTCGGTCATAAGAAGTAATAAGGAAAAACAAGTATTAAACCTATATATATATATATAACATAACAAAAATGCAACAACTTGGTAGGTACTTACCTAACCCAGCAAGCTCTGCAAACACAAGATTGCAGATTCAACTGTTGAGCGCTAAACAAACAACTGTATTGACATTTTGATTGGAAACTTACTCCAAGTGATCGTTGTTAGTTGACACCTATCCGGTTCCTCGTTATTATCAGTTCGTTTGCCACAGAGTGCCCAGTCTCCGAGTAAGCTCTCATCCATAGGTCCTATACTGATCCTGCACGACACGTAGTCGCTGCTGTCATGCGCTCTGACTCCTTCGATGTTGGGATCAGTTGTCTTGACATTCTCTCCGCCAGGTTTGAGGATATAGCAATCTTCCGTAAACTCTTTTTTGCTCAGACTTATTTCGACATTTTGTCCAGTTCTCGTTGGGAACTCGATCGGGTTCAACCATTTCCTATTGACTTCCGCCGGAGCTAGATACAATATTAGTATGAAGAAACACGGTTTATGTTAATTAGAGTCTGAAATGAATATGATAGGTGCTGTTTTTCGTGTGAGGAGGTAAAGTAGCTGGAATTGAACAGCGTAATATCACACGACACTGTCTGTGCTTAGTAGTAGCACATTAGTGAATTGATGGAATGGATGTAAACAGCTAAAGCATCAACTTCCTACGTACGCAACTTAGACCACACTTACCTTCTGTTTCCTCTGTGGTGCCAGTAACTGCCAAATCGTATGATTCTGGATCTCCTGCACCATCCTCAGTTTCATGAATGATGGTCCAAACTCCGCTGTCAGATGCTTGGACATCCTTTATGGTTATAGCGCAAGGTATGACAGGTAGGGTCGCTTCCTCGAGAACGTATTTGTCTCCATATGCCGAGGGTACGTCGTGCTTAAATCGTAGGATCTCGTTGGTGGGGGTGATCAGTTCACAAGCGGTCACGGTTTGGCTAAACGTACGCCTATTCAAGGTCACATTTTCACCCGCCTTGACGGAGACCGTCTGAACGGTTGCAGTGCTGATGCCTGTTTAATACAAATGTATGTTTAAAAGAGATTCGTGTCGCTTGACATTAGATTTGAACGATTTAGGACCTTTTTTTAAATATTTTTTAATTATTTCTAGTTGCACGCAGCTGTGAATCGATTATTTTATACGGATTAATCTTCTGGGGACAAATATTTTGTGTAATTTCCTACAAAATTAATTAAATAAACACTCCCTTCGTGTTTTTTGCAAACAAGTTCTTAACTTTACATTTGTTGTATAGAGAATTTCTTTCTTTGTCTCGTCTTCTACACTTCTCTCATAGCCGCAATATATCAGAAATCACGACAAAAGCACTACGATTTCATGTGACTGACCTGACAGCAGGAGCGTACACAGAACTAATCCTAAGCAACGCATTTTGAGCTCAAAACTGGCGTTCATAGACCCGTCCCGTGTATTTAAAACTTACGAAGATTGATAACAGCTTCACTTATCGCAATCACACCTGCAGCGCAGTGGAAGGTTCAGCTAGATCACTAATTTATTTGAAAGCAACGTTCAATTCAAGGTACTTCCACTACGGTACTTCTAAGGACCTTCACCTTAGATGTACCTACGGAATATTATAATACTCAGACAGCTTTCTTCGATTAACGACAGAATACAACCTGCTTAAAAGATTAAGAAGTATGACGAAGCTTCTTTATAATTTTTTAGTTTTATAATTTGTAAGTTTTTTTGATGTTTGTGATGTAATTTTGGGTAGACACCTACCCTAGATTATATTTAAAAAAACCTTTTGGTTTTTTTGTCATTATAGTGCATAAGACACGCATGGAAATTTCTAAGAAATAAAAAAATCCCATGACCACGACATTTTGTAAACCTGTCGAAACGTCAGGAAAATAACGTAAATAAACGCGATAAATACCCGTTAAATAGTATTTATAAATATGTGTTCAGATCGCGTAAGTTTGAAAATAAAAAAATATTTTAAAAAATCCCGATTTGCATTTCATCTTGTCGGTCATTTGACATCGTAGCGCAAGTGGTAGCGCATTCCCTTACTGAGGGAAGTTAGCGGGTTCAAGCCCAGTGAAAGTGGACAAAAAAATGCGGTGGTATTAGATTACTTTAAAAATAAACCATCTACAGATATTCATTTTCTTATAAAGTTGGCTAAAGATAAGTTAGTCAACAATCATTTTAAAATTCGAAATAGAATATCAATTGAATTATAATAATAATAATAAATACTAATAATAAATTATTTATTTTCAGACACGAGATCCATGTAGGTATATGTATATTTACAATTCAATAATCAAAACTAAAACTATTCTATATTATATTATTAATTATTTTAACTATTTTATATTATTAATTAGTTTAAAGTGTGCCCTGTGAATGGAGTTTATGCTGGAGCTAGACATGAAATTCGAGAAATCAATTCAACTTCCTCATGTTTTCATTAAAAACCTTTGTGGCGCAGCGGACGAAGATCCGCTTGCGACGCAGGAGGTTTCGGGTTCGATTCCCGCCACAAATGTTTGTCCGATCAGGGGTTCTGGGTGTTTTCTTTGTACAATAAAAAATATCTATCTATGTAGTTATAATGTATTAAGTATATCAGTTATTAATAACTGTTGAATGACTGACTGAGCTTGTGTTAACACAAGCTCTGGGGCTTTATCGTTCGTGTTGTGGTTGTTGTGGCCCTTTAGTGCGGACTCATACTAGCCACAGGAGTGAACTAGCTCTTCCTACGTTCCTACTCTACTACCGAGATAGTACGCCTACCGATAAATCATTGATCCTTCACTTTTTTTCTCAATCGGTTGTCAGTATTGGATCATATTGTATTCTTTATGTACAATACATCAGTCAGGAAGTTGCCTTTGTTACCACTATTGTGATTCGTTAGTCATCTGTTGGTCCTGCGCCCGACCTCTCCCCGGCCGTGTCGGTCTGCCGTCTCATCGGATTATGAGAGTAAGGGAATAGAGAGCACCTGTGTTTGCGCACACACTTGTGCACTATAGTCCTGTGCACCTGGATTTCTCTGTTGAGACGGGCCAACGCGCGACATGGCCGAAGATTCGGCTAGGACATTCACATCATAATCATCATGTAGATAGTGAATGTGAATTTGCACTTATAATTTGTTGGTAGGCATGTAGGTAAAACATGGCAGGTAGGTAACTAAACTACTAATCCTAAAATATTTTCTAATCTGCCTGCTCTATTTAAGCCTGTATCTAATCTCTTCGATTGTATAAACACTTCTGATGTTAATTACACAACCCTGCACTTTGTCTAATAATTATTGTGTTTGTATATACAGTCCCCAGGTCCCATCCCTACAACGTTGGACGACAAGAACTGTCAGTCCATGATGTGAAAATGTTGGTGCACATTGCCCACGCACAAGGTTACATGGAGTTGAATGACCTCCATGTAACCTTGTACCAACATTTTTTTTTTAATATAAAATAAAACCGGCCAAGTGCGAGTCGGACTCGCACACGAAGGGTTCCGTATGATCTATAAAAACGGCAAAAAGATCACGTTTATTGTATGGGAGCCCCCTTAATTTATTTTATTCTGTTTTTTAGTATTTGTTGTTATAGCGGCAACAGAAATACATCATCTGTGAAAATTTCAACGGTCTAACTATCACGGTTCATGAGATACAGCCTGGTGACAGACGGACAGACGGACAGCGAAGTCACAGTAATAGGGTCCCGTTTTTACCCTTTGGGTACGGAACCCTAAAACGTTTATCATAGTCTGGCGTGTTAAAAAAAACGAAAAACCGCCTTCAAATTCCTCAACATGTAGTGAAAATGGGTTTGAGGAAAACTGCGATAGCGCGATCGAATTTTCAAGTGGCGACATCTAGTCAATATTCGAGTCTAATTAAGTTTGATGTGTTACATGTAACCTGACACATGGTTGAAATGATGAATGAAAAGACCTCTTGTTTACGATTACGCCCGTTGCCATGGAAAGTAATGGAAACCATCTGGGACGTGATTATGAATATTATCATGTGATGATGTTTCAGATACGTTTTGCGGCGCACGTATCAATTAATCGAGGATCAAACTTATAGGACCACATCAAAACCGTTATACAACAACGAAATAATGCACTGTCTCGAATTTGTTTCGTCTATGGTCGATTCTGCGATGATTCCATTGTCATAGTAAAGCATTCAAGCCTCTTACGACAATCGCACAGCAAGTGTTGGGATGGTGCAAACTCTAAGCCGGCACCACACGGCTGGTTTAAAGCCTTATTTGGTAGTAACCTTGGCAATGAATAAAAGATGAAAGTTAGTGTAGAAGCCCTTTTAATTCAGCGTAAAGACTTTAATTTGCTTCGTAAATGTGGCTTGCAATGGCCGCCAAGATAGACCTCCCGGGAATAGCACAGGTGATTGCGGTGACCACACGTCTTTTATTTTTGTGTCGCATGTCGTCGTGTCGACCAATTTACTTTACTATATTTTGCTTATGATTCTTAAATTACACTTAGGTCATTGTTAACAGTTATTTTTATTAATTTTTGGGCGTACGTCAAAAATGTCCCTACTTTGTTAAATTGTAGGTTTCAAATCTGTGTTCCTTAATTGTATCATACATAAATAAAGTTTTATGTAGTGGACGTCCTGCTTATCTTCTTTGTTTTGAAAAAAAAAAAAGAAATTTTTTATTTTGAAAAACACAAAAAAAATGTTTTCGTAGTGCATATGACATCTAGGAAGTGTTTAATGTCATGTTTTGTTATGTCATCATTCAACGTATCTGTTGCTTATATTATAACGCTATGCTGCATGCCTGTGGCTTCAGTGCCTGATGATTTAGACAGCGCATAGCGCTCAGATCCTATGTTATTATAGGTACCGAAGGCATTACCCACCTTCTCTACGGGCCATTATTTTAGCTTAGTGACTAAAACATATTTTTTTCCATGTTTATCTACACACTAAAATAAATAAAATTTAAGTGTCTGTTTGTATTTTAAAAATTAAAAAAAATATGAAAATATACTCGGTGATAATTATAACGCAACATAATTTTTTTTTTGTTTTGGGTTTTGGCTAATGTCCAAAACGATTAGACCGATTTTAAGAGAGAAACTTTCATTAAAAAGGCTAATAGCTAACGATAAACTGAGTAACTTAGCCTACTATTGTTTTTAGAAAAAGATTGTGAGTTCCACGCAATAAAATAAAACCCATGAAATTGTGAATTACACATGGGAGAAGCCGCGGGCACAGCGAGTTCTATTAAACATATAATAACGGCACGGCACGTTCATGAATCATGCATGACACTTTATTGTTTTCAGCCCGGGGTTTGTGTCTTGTGTTGTGTCGTGTGGCTAAGCTTTTTGTTTCATTTTAGATTGTACATTTTAACCGTAATCATGGCCACCGATCGATCACACATGATTGGCGAACCGCCATGCGTGCCAATAAGCTGATCATCCAAGTGGAACATTCTGCTCAGTAGGCCGCACTCTCGAACCCTCAAGCATCGCCTCTCTAGCTTTCCATCGATACTTTGTAGCAGTGGGGTGCAATGGGGTGAAAAAATATGGGCAGATGTGCTCCGCTGGCTTAAATTGGGTAGGTAGGGTAGGTACCTGAAAATCATGCATATCAAAGCGTCTAATGTCATCTAAGTCAAGTAAAGGATTCTAAAAGAATGTATTGTTATATATCCTATAATTATTCTAATAACCCTATAATTTGTAAAGTCCCTACATTTAAAAGTAAGTATTATAATTTCAGGTAAGTAAAACTAATCTCAAATTGTTACATATTTATTAGTAAATAGTGAATAGTTAGTTGTGTCTACATTTTTTCATGTATTAAATATTAGAACCTTTCTCATGTATAAATTTATATAAGTATTTTATTCTATATCCACTGTTGGTGTACCTTTAATAATAAATGGAAAAAAAACCTGAAGGTAAACTGTAAAGGAGTAGGTAAAGTATCATGTTCCAAAACCCACGTTTTGACTGTACGAAAAATCAATTGCAAAAAGCATTGAAATTTATACGTCTTTTTTTTGATGAGCAACAATATTTTATGATTGTAATCAGTAAGTTATGTTGAAAAATACTGATTTTTGTAGTTGCTTATTTATTTGTTTATTATGTTGTAAAACCATGAAGGACAAAACAGTATTCATTCAAGCAAAATTAAGATTCCACAAAAGAGGAATCTGCAGGGCGCGCAATTGCTCCAAGTAATTTCTCCAAGTAGAAGCTGCCTCTTTTGACTAAGAATTAAGAATAGAAGTGAGAACACCCAGCGAGCATAACAATAATCCAGAGGACAATCAATTTCACGCCACGGCTACGGCGTTGGAGACAAACAAACGTGGCAAACACACACAGGCCGGCGATGTCCTTTCGCCTTTTCTCTCAAAAGAAATGCTGAACGTGGCTGAACGACCGTGGCATACACTTGCTTCTGCAAATAGCCCCAGCATCACAAAAATGAACTTTACTCACCAGAATATAAACCTCCAGTTAGTTTAACAGACGTTGACGATGATACAACCTTTTGTAGTTAAACCTACCTACCGGCGAGTCAAGTTTACCCGTCGGATCGGATCAGTTACTGACAGCGCTGCTAACTGAGAGGACGTTATTTCGGAGTCTGTTGATATAACAAACAATACAGAGACTGTGCAATCAAAACAAGTGATAACAGTGCATTTTTGAACAGTGCGTGAACGCTTTAGCCGAGGATTTTGTTCCTACGTGAGTAATCTTTGAGTTTCACGTGTTTTGCTATATGTGTCGTTTTGTATAAACTTATTGCATTTGAAGTTTTAATTGAATGGCTGATGAGAAAGCATGGCGTGCTTTTCCGTTAGTTTATTTCTTTGAACTTTCCTAACCTAAGTTTATTGACGCGATTAGATTTTATAAATAAGATAGTTGGTACCTTTTAGATCTTCCTTAATGAAGTGTTGCATGATATTAATGTAGGGTTATCGTTCTGTCTATCAGTCATACATAAATATAAAGCCATATAAAATGATAATAACAAGACATATGTACGTCCTATACCTACCAATTTTAATATATGTACACCTACATGCATATAAATACCTACATAAACAGTTATTCTAAATTATTACCTACCTACCGCAACAAAAATACATTGTAGGTAATTTAGTTACTAAGTGTTTTACATCCTCAACTTACGGTCTTTACATTTTCCACTCTATTTACCTTGTAAATAAGTTAATTATTACCATATCAATCGATATTGTGGTATCAACGCATTCTTGGCGTGGAACATCAACATGTTTACAATGTACAAAGATAATATTTTAAATAAATGAAACGATTTAAACCGTAAAGGTAAAACTGAGTAGTCTGCTCTTTCTTCAGCAGAATATGGAGTGATGTGGACTGATGAAGCAGCAGTAGGAAATTTTATTGTAATTAGGAGATCCTGTGTAAAATATTTGCATCTTTAGCTAATAATTCATGTCTCAGAAAACTGACGCTTTAGTTACATTATGATTTTTATGTGTCCTTTATGCAACCATAAAAAATTGTACACCTTTTTTTTATTTGTCTAAGTGTCGTTTAAGCAACTATGAAAAATTGTGTGCCGCGATTTTGAAGAAAAAGTATGGTGGTGCTGGCCAAAATTTTCAAACCACTTGTTTTTTGTCGAAAATCTCCGAGACTGCTACTATATGCCTTTTTATCTATGACCTCATGAACGAAGCCAGAGTGAAACAATTTAAAAAAAAGCAAACAAGATGAATGAAAACAAAAGGAGTATTTTGTTGTCATCGAATTCCAATGAAATGTCTTCGGAAACTCAGTAGCTACTTCGACCTTGGTAGGTAGCCGAGGATCGCATTTGAAAGTCAGATTATGTCTGTAGTCCTTAATGTTACTGGTCGTCCAATGAGGAATTTAGCGAGATTTTTCTTAGAATACAATATAAAATGATTCTACCGCATTGTGCAGAGTCGTTTTATTCTGTTTGGATTGTGCTTATAGCGTTTTAGATAGGTAAAATAAACATGTATTATACACACATGTGATATTTAGATGGGGTTCGGTCTGTTAGGTCTAATTCCCTGAATGTCCAGTCTCCGAAAGTATATTGTCTGAAAGTCCATTCCCTAAATGTCTCATTCCCCGAACGTCTACTTACCTGTACGTCTATGCAACAAATGTACTAGTGGTTGCTTTATCACTTCTTGTGCTTATTTATATAAGCCTAAAGAAATTAAGTTGTTGAAATCTGACCCCTAAATGTTTACCTTAAAGGTGTCGTCATTAATAAGTATTTTGTAAACCTTTTCTCAAAATAATAAATAAATAAATAATGCTGGACAATTCACACAGCATTATCTAGCCCCAAGCTAAGCAGAGCTTGTGTTATGGGTACTAGATAACTGATATACATAATACAATATATTACATAGATAGATATTTTTTTATTATACCTACATAGAAAACGACCAGAACACCCGGAACAAATACCTGCAGATCGTACAAATATTTGTCCCAAGGCGGGAATCGAACCCGCAACCTCCTGCGTCGCAGGCGGACCTTCGCCCACCGCGACACAGAGGTCGTCACATCTAATGAATTCTGCAAATCATGGCTAATCTTCAACGCTCTAACTTCGTAGCTCTAGGTATATTTAATTACCTTCTTATGTTGTTGGGTTTTGTCATTCATTTCCTTATTGCAACGAGGATGACCTTAGAAGTTCTTAGTAGACCTTAGTTTTACCAAGACTAAAAAGGACAAAAAGACACTAGTCTTTTTGTCCTTTTTAGTCTCGTTCTAACAAAAGAAAGGCTGGAAAGCCAGAGTCACCCTCAGTGCTGTGTATCCACACAGCATGGACATGCTGGACGATCCGTCCAGCATTATTTATTTATTTATTATTTTCCGACTGCTTTTTGCCTAAGCTATTTCAATAATATATTTTTAGATAATGTAGAGTAAAATACACTTATTCAGAGAATAACTTTATTGTGGCTTGTTTTCCTAATAATTAAATCCAGTATCCTTTTAGTTTATGGTTTCTGAGAAGCTCGTTGAGTTGCCTTTGAAGTTTCTCATTGAAGAAGATGTCTCGTCATGGCTTCCATTTTGAGAATAAAAATGTACCTCCACTTTGATATATGTTTAACCGTCCTGACATATTATTTTTAAAACGGATCTCTTGACTTTCTTTTCACGGTATTCGAAAACAAATGTTTTTCTGTTCTCTAAGAAATATAATATAATCTATAATAAATCTATTATACGGACAAAAAAGTCTAAAATCCGTTGATGAAAATATTTCAAATAATTATAATTGTGTACAAAATGTGTAATGAGCGTATTAAGAAGATTTCTTCTTAATATGCACATTGCACATTTTGAAAATGTGTAATGTGCATTATATTAAGAAGATCTTAATATTACACATATTAAGATCTTCTTAATATATGCACATTACACATTTTCTAAATGTGCACATTATATATTAAGATCTTCTTAATATGTTTAATGTGCACATTCTTATGCACAATGCACATTGCACATTTTGTAAATGTGTAACGTGTATATTAAGAAGATTAGATCTTCATAATATGCATATTATTTTATTAGTTGGAAAAAGAGCACCCCTGCGCTGAAGGGGAAGGTGCGGGTTCGAATCCCGTCGGGATCGTAAATTTTTGGGATTTATTAATTTCTTAGAAATTACCCAGAGTATAATAAATAAAAACCTTAGAATGCATATTATTGCACATTTTGTTAAAGCAAAAATAATACCTAACATAATATGATGCAAACTCTAGTTATACGTTGTTATTTGATTCAGATTATTTAAGTGGGTAAACGTAAACAAAAACTTTTAAGTTCATAAGATAATATTCAGTTACTTATTCCACACGTCGTGTTTGGCTCCAAGACAAACTTAGACTCTAGAATATAAACAAGACATCGTTCAAGTTTATTGGATATAGCGTAACTTCATTTTGACTCCAAGTTTTAATTTCACTTGTACGCTTCTAAATTTCAGAGATCAAAATCTGGGCTGACAGTATAGAACTATGTACACCATACAAACATACTTACCCTACTAACTAATGTAGGTAAGGCGATAAGACCGCCTTTGTACTTTTTCTCGTAACATTTATTTCTGTACTGTTTTCTGTGTTTTTGTTGTACAATAAAGTACTGTCTATCTATCTAAGTAAGTAGGTATACGTAGAGTGACTCATGCCGAGCTTCGTAAGGTTAGGTAGTACTTGCGAATCTACTACGAGAAATAAGAACACGGCATTGTTTTGAATCACATTATTAAAAATAAAATAAGCGAAGTGCGAGTCGAATTCGCGCACGAAGGGTTCCGTACCATTACTATCACGGTTCATGTGATACAGCCTGGTGACAGACGGACAGACGGACAGCGAAGTCTTAGTAATAAGGTCCCGTTTTAACCCTTTGGGTACGGAACCCTAAAAACGAATAGTCACACTTTAAAAACATACATTCGTTGAGAACGAACGTACATACGTACGTTCGTTCGTTTTTTCGCGGAATTGTTACTAAATATTTTCATCCTTATATTTTGCAATGGATTTCCGCAAAGTAACGCCTGAATCTATTATTTATTTCGTTGAGAAATGCAAAGCAACTAAGAGTTATTATTGAGTATTTTCTAAGTGTAATATTAAACAGTGTACCTAATATGGTTTTATTTTATGTAGTATTCTTGTACTACCCATAACACAAGATCATGTCATCTAGTAGGGGCTAGATTATGTCGTGTTGATTGTTCAGCATTAATTATTCATCATCATCATCAGCCTATATCAGTCCACTGCTGGACATAGGCCTCCCCTAATGAGCGCCATAGCGCCCTGTCTTCAGCTTGCCGCATCCAGCATCTGCCAGCAGTCTTTCGCAAATCGTCATTCCACCTGGTCGGAGGGCGTCCTACACTACGTTTGCCGAGTCGCGGTCTCCACTCAAGAACACGTTTACCCCAGCGGTTGTCGGTTCTTCTCGCGATATGGCCAGCCCACTGCCACTTCAGCTTGCTAATCCTTTGTGCTATGTCGACAACCTTGGTTCTCTGTCGGATGTACTCGTTGCGAATCCTATCCTTCAGAGAAACTCCGAGCATAGCTCTCTCCATAGCTCGCTGGGCGACTTTAAACTGGTGGACAAGCCCTACCGTGAGTGTCCACGTCTCAGCTCCGTAAGTCATGACGGGTAGGACGCACTGATTGAAAACTTTCGTTTTCAAGCATTGTGGTATGGATGACGAGAAGACTCGACGTAGTTTCCCAAACGCTGCCCAACCTAGCTGGATCCTCCTCCTGGCCTCCTTCTCGAAATTGTTTTTACCAAACATTAATTATTACTTATTATTAATTGAGAATCTCTTTCTTTTTTCAAGTCTTTAATACCTATTGCAAAGATTTTGGAAGGGGCGATCAACGTTAAAAACATTAGGATCCTTCGCAGTCCGGTTAAAATATGGCATTTTGAGCGGGCGTTTATTTGTTGTTAACAAATCAAAAAGACTATAAATAGTAAAAAGTGGATCCTAAACTAACACACGTTTTTTGGAATGTATGTCCATAAAATCTTAAGCCAACAAATCATAGTATATATTGACTTATCGATCGTATTATTTATGGTTTAGTCGATAAGTTATCAATGTACATTGTTTTTAAAAAAAACTATCGTGTATATTTCCTTTTTATCCACCACACTAAAAACAATGATTACTTATCTTTGATTCATTTATGCTTTGTTCTGTTGTTTATTTATTTAGTTTATTTTTATTTTATCAACCTCCTAATATTATAAAGAAGAACGTTTGAGCTGTTTTGTGAAGGTTTTTGATCGAAGACCACGCCAAAAATACTGAATGGAACGTGCTGAAAAATTTGCACACAAAGACTGAACTGTAAGATCTGGACCAGGAACAACATAATATAGCTTTCGAAAACGCGTTCGAAGTCGCGGGCTGAAGCTAGTATAACTTATGTCAAAACTACGTCTACGGACTACCAGAACATTAATTCGTGTTAACCTCTAAACTAAATTACGTTAAATATTTATTCGTTACATGTATGTTCATATTTAAAAAGGTCGGCACGTTACAATTAGAACATTCGTTTTTATTTAAGCAAAATCAGTTTCAAAAAATTCAGTCCATCGACTCAGTTTCCCCGAATGGCAGTAACAGAGTTACCAAATGTCCAAATGTAGCAATGTAGACATTTCTGTTTTTATGCATCATTTGCACGATATATTGCACAATTCTTTTGAAATCTGCTTTGTATGCATTGGATACTTAAGTCTTTAGGTACTTTTTCTATCGAAATTGCTGGCTCCGCAAAATATTTGAACACTCATGTCCACCAACGACGCACATGTGGTTCAAGCAGCCCTATTATCTGCGGCCTGTCACCCGTCCTCTACTAGAGGCTTTCACATGGTACGTTTGTATGAGAGCTGAGAGGTTCGCACCCACCTTAAAGCGTCAAAGTATAAATAACAACAAAACAAAAGCCCCGTATTTCCAAAGCTTGCTCAGTTATAGATCTCTCCTTGAGTAACGATTTTCTATGGCAGTAACGTCACTCAAGCCTAGATCTATGACTGAGGAAGCTTTCATAATACGGACCTATATCTACTTCAGCATATTATAATATAATAGTAGTAGTAGAATTAAAACTATTATATATATTACCTCCTAACATAAAGCGATCTTAATATTGATCAATAAACAGCCACATTTGCACAGTACAACAGGTAACAAAAACGTGCTAAAACTCCACAATCTTGCCACATTTGTGGCTGACCCCGCGTGTGCAAGCCTCAGTATTCTGAATCGAGGACAAAATATTCATTTGTTTTGTTTTCAAACCCGTTTAATCTACGAGGTCATTACAAAACTCACAGCTGCATAGAAAACGTAGATCCGACTTTTACAACGAATGTTTAATAGATTTCTTAATAAATATTGATCATCTAAATGTGTCCAGTTGACCGAGGTAGTTACCTAATTAAAGCGATATACAGAACATAAATAACATGTCAAATTTCGAAATCAAAGTTATACAGTTTTCTATAACCTTAAAACTAGTTTTTTTATGACGAATACGAGATTATATTTTGCATTAATTATTGCCGATAAAATAAATGATACGCTTTCATCAAAATCTCAAGCGAAAGAAAAGAAAATACTGAAATACTGAAAATACTGAAAGGTCACATGAAAAAGATAAAAAAATCGTTAAATGAGTCAGCTTACTGAGAATAGCGAATGCCTTTTCCTGCACAATTGTATGGAAATGTGTGTATGAAACATGACAAAAATGGAGAAATAAAATGCCATAAATGTATGTCCGCTTTGTCGTAACATCATTTGGTAAGAAAGTAATGTGTTTTATCTATTTTTAGGTACAAGAAAGCACGTTTTTAGAATTTAAAGCGATAAACGGATATATTAGAAAGTTAATAAAGTAATGTACTATAGTAATAATGTAGTAAACATTATATATTTTATTTTTAGTAAAACCACTAACTACGAGTACACCTACATAAAAATAAATGAATGAGAGTAAAAATTTTACTTTCCTAAAAATAAATTATTTATTTTATTATATTGTTTTAAAAACTAACTTTAATCCCATAATTTAACACTGCTTTTAAGTATTGTGGGATAAAAACGAAACGAACTTGGCAATTAAAAATCGGAATCATTCTATAACAGTAGCGAAAAAAAAAACAAAAACAATCAAAATCGCTCCATATTTGACGCAGGAATCGACGAACATAACGTACATTAAAAAAAACATATATGCAGCGATAACATAGAACTTCTATGTTACGCTGCATAAATGTTTATAAATTCGAGTAGAACTCTTTAATAGCCGACTACGAAAAGAGAAGGTTCTATGAAAGAGTTCTACTCGAATTTATACCTATACAAATAATGTTTATTTTGTATTGTACCTCTGTATTTTTGTTTGTGTATTTTAATGTATATACTAATGTATAATAATGTAATGCATTAGTTTGATATAAAACTGTAATGTTACAATAATAAACTCTATATTACATATCTGACCTACAAATGGTATAAATAAATAATTGAGAGAAAATCATACATTCCTAGCAAACTGCGATAAAACGACATTGATAGTAAAATAACATATATCTACATACATATGTGTGCATTCTAATTTACTTTCTATTTCTCGAGACGAGAATAACGTGGTATCGAAATATATTAGTGTAGTGACCCGAATTTTAGATTATTCTACAGGTTTGGCTTGAAGCTAGAGCACGTCTGGGTCTAGTTTGTAGAAAAGTTATGTTTATAAAACGTGACTTACGTAGTTAGCTAATTGTTAGTGTATTGTTCCTAAGTTAAGGCGATTCCCCGAGCCAAACAAGCGCCGCTACCTATTTTATCTTATTATTTCTTGGAACAAAAGTGATTTCAAAATTTTTAATGGGCAGTTTGTGCTACCTATTATAAGCTTTTTTTAATGCCTTTGTAACATTTTTATTTTGTATAGTTTAGATGTTTAGATGCATAGAGTTTTTCGTCCTGCTTTTTAGTACTACGCTTGCAATGATGAACTTTCTAGGTTATGTTTGGAAGAGGAATAATCAACTTTCTGAGTAGGTGTAGTATAGAATACATTACTAGGTGTTCATGGGCATGCAAATGCTACCAACCATAACTAATATAAACAACTGCAACCTAGATAATAAATCATTCCGATATATTACAACAACAATGCATTAGATATCGGTGGTTCATCGGTGGATTAATTCGGTCGAATATTAATACAAACTGGGTTGCCAGTGTTGCCACATTGTTGGCACATGGAAAGATAGGTCGACGAACGAAGATACGACCTTAACCCGAAACCAAAATCTAAAGTGTAGCACAAAAAAAGTCAAAAGTAAATAATTTTATTTCTTTAGGTTTACAAAATAAGCACTTAGACTATACCTACAATAGCTTTATATGTATACATAATTTATTTATTATCAAATAAGATTAAGGTGTTATTTATTTTCTATTCGCTCCAATTTTTTATTCCTGTTGTTATTCTTTTATTCGTATTTATTGTATTTTCAGGTTACAATCAATTTTATTAAAGTCCCGACGTAATATTGACTTTAATAAGGATATTGAGTGTTAACTCGATGTGAACAATGTTCTATGCAGTCTTCCTGTTTGTCGGTATCATTGACACTTTATAGCTCTGCACACATTAATCCAACGCCGCTACCAGGCAACGCAAAATGTGCATTATGTTATGGTTTATTTTTTATCAATACATTGTAATTCTGACTTGCCTATGTTATGTAACGGAATGGTAAATAAATAAATATAAAATACAAGCTTGTTATTAGCTTGGGAAACCGCTCTTAGGCACGTATTATGAAACTATACTCAGTCATCTGTCTACGCTTAAGTAACGTTTCTGCAATAGAAAATCGTTACTCAAGCATAAGTCGATGACTGAACAAGCTTTTGTAATAAAAGCCTTAGACCACTCACTGCTGCTAATAAAGTAACATTTATCCACACGGCCAAACTACCAGTGCGTATGGACTCTTAAAGTATCCCAGCAAAATGACAAAGGGCGCACGTAACGGGACTTATTTGGGTGACTACTCGAAAATGACAGCGCACGAAATGCCACTAATCCGAATAAAATCGAAGTCATCCTACGTGATAGTACGTTGGAGACCGTTGTCATGGTAACCGGCTCCCCTCTATTTTCGTACTCCCTTTGCTCGCATTCTTGTTTCGCGACACTTTTGGCACATGAAGTCGACTTATTCTGAGCTCACCTGTAGCAAGTTGTGTAGGTACCACTGAACGAAGTATGTGTCTACGTTAGAATTGGTGCAAGGGCATGCGCTCTCACGACACGACTGTATTATGTTTAGTAAGTACATCAATAGTATTATATTAGCTGTTGTGTTATTATAATATCATTGTCGTAGAGATGTGGTAGAGTTTGTTTGAAAAACAATACAAAATTGTAGAGATAAGCTCGAATGTAGGTACTACAATTTCGTTAGTAAAATCAACGCTGATGATATTTTCGTAATCTTAACGTGGTAAATATAAGCGAACAGAATTCCCATCATTTGTTTTTTATAAAACTAACTAGCAGCGCCTCGCGGTTTCACCCGCGTAGTTCCCGTTCCCGTAGGAATTTCGGGAAAAAAAGATAAAAAGCCTATGTCCTATTCCAGACTATAACCTATCTCTGTGCCAAAATTCATCCAGATCCGTTTTGCCGTTCTGGCGTGATAAAGGAACAAACATCCATCCATCTATCTATCCATCCATCTAAACTTTCACGTTTATAATATTAGTGAGATGATGGGTATCAAAATGTCGGGCCAAATAGGTGAATAAACGCGAACCCAGAGGTTTATTGAAATAACTTATGTTTTGATTCGAAGGTTATTTATTACTAGGTTACTTGGTTAATTACTTGGTTCCTTCAGATAGTTTTTTCATAATTTGTGTAGTTTTCTTGTAAATAAGCAAAAACTCCATTTTTACACTTGCTCCGTTCCAAAAATGCATGCTCTGTCCCGCTCCTAGCTAAGCGAAATCCTATGCCTATCCTTTTCACTCTCATAATAGTAATGTACCTAATACCCGATGTATACCATGTTATTAGAATGATATCTTGTTCAAATACTTGTTAATATTTTAAGCTTGATATGCATTTCATGTTCCTTAAAAAAATTTATAAATAAAATTAAAATATCTTAAATTTCCTTAAATTTATAAATCTCTACTCCTGTATTTATTCAACTATAACGAATATGAAGAAAATAAAAGTTATACAGATATTAAACAACGATCGTTATTCATATTAGGACATAGATAGAGACACAAAGTACAGGAATCATCACGATATCGGATAGCACCTTTTGCCGTGATCCGTCAGGATATGATCGGTTTTTGCGTGATCCGTCAGGACATACCCGAATCTTCGCTATTCAGCCTGGCCATTTTGAATAAGATCCTGAAACTTTGTTTACATTTTCTATCGATTTCATGAGTGCTTTCACCCCTATTAACATCCCGGTCGCGTGTTTCCCCTAGTTTAGGGAACATTTTATGTTTTCTTCCCCCTGCCCTAGTTATTGACTACAAGGCGCTTCCCTCAGTTTTACTTGCGTGAGTCACACCTACCACTGGCATTTTAGTGCGGGAGATATGGAAAATGTAGAGCCTACCAAAAACGTAATACGTGAACGTGCCTATTCTAAAATGATAGCTTTCATTATTATTATTATTAATTTATTTCAGATAAAATATCCAAATCACATTTTCGTATTAACCTAAAACTTAAAATAACATATTATAAAAATCAAATAAGTATGACACAAAATAATCAAATAGGACACAGCTTTGTCGATCAAAACAGAATTCACTCTTATACATAGGTGGAACGTTTCATAACAGTTCCTTTAGTTATATATATATATATATATTAATATGCCATGCGACTCGCTAGTTAGTTTAGTTTTCCCAAAACTAACTTGTGAGCTAAGCGAGCTATGTAATGTATATTGCTGTTTATTTATTTATAGTATTTCTCGTAAACTAGCCAACTGAGCATGTTTGTCGTTTGTGCCCGAGTGTTTATCAGTTTTTACTAATTAGTAAGTCAGTGAGCGCGTAACCGCCGTTGTTCTGTGCTGTCATGGAGCGATTTTCTTTGCTGGTAATGATTTCATACCTTTTATTATACTTACAGTTACACCAAATTTTGTTGGCACTTTCGCGTATGTGTTGTGTGGATTTTAATAAAATATTATTTTAATCTAAGAATTTATATATCCCTGGCAGGGACAACAATGACGGGGGACGGGGTTCAAGCCCAGTCTTGATTGTAAAGACCTAGGCTTCAAGTAAAATTTGATGACCTACAAAACTAAAATGGTTTTTTTAATTCGTAGGTCTTCCAAATCTATCAAAGTTCGTGAAAAAGAAGTATCGAGACTCTACCATACCA
Source organism: Eupithecia exiguata (assembly GCA_947086465.1). Taxonomy (NCBI): domain Eukaryota; kingdom Metazoa; phylum Arthropoda; class Insecta; order Lepidoptera; family Geometridae; genus Eupithecia; species Eupithecia exiguata. The sequence goes on from OX352246.1 coordinate 8,135,040, forward strand.
TAACACCTTCATTACGAACCTGCATATTCTGCCCATCTTTTCAGGTTATTTTACCTAATAAAAATTAGCTCATTAACGTTACCTCTTCTAGATTCATGCAAATTTGAAACCGTAAGCAGTACTGTCGTAAAAAATCCAAACTTTCATCTAGATAATATTTTTTTGTGGTGTAGCGCTGTTTCGCACCAAATTTTTCGCACCACAAGCTGTGTGTTGTGCTTTTAAACCGACAAAAACAAAAGAAGAGAAGTTTCTATGTAGCTGCCTTCGATCAAAAATAAGTAGTTCGAGGGGGGCCGGCAAAGCCGGAAATTTTTGATCGAAGGTAGCTGCACATATTTTTGTTAATCTATCTTCCTCGATTTCTCCGATTATTTTGTCCCAAATAACTAAAACAGTGTAACTACTAAAGACATTAGAAGTCGGTTTTAGTTTTTTTTATACAATCGAATGATGATACATGGCATCCTCATTAATAACGAAGATATACACCTATACAATTAAACACAAGTAAAAGTAGTTACCTGCATTGTTTTATTACTTATTACATCAATTTGTGCATACTTAATAATGCCAGCCTAATCGTGGGACCCCAGATACCGTAGAAAGATAGTACTACTCTACAGTACAATTCAATGAATGGAGCAAACTGTGAGAATTTAACTCACGCGGCACAATAAGTAACTTGTCTTACTCACTGAATATAACAGTAAAATATTATAGTAACGCAAATATGAGAATTTGGTTTCGTGAATGAAAACCGGTTAAAATTCTTGCTCCTACTTACTTGTGACCTTTTATCTGGTGCATCCATAACAAGACTGCAGACAGATGCTGAATGCGGCAAGCTGAAGACGCTATGGTGCTCATTAGGGGAGGCCTGTGCCCAGCAGTGGACTTAAACACGCTGATGACGATGATCCAAAACAAACAAATCACTTCGATGTCAAAGCAAAACTTTTGTCGAGCAAAATTTTGGTAACCAAAACTTACCTACGGTAATTCTTTGACAATTTGTAATTTCAAAGCTCACAATGGGCATAAATCTTTATTATGGACATCAAATCTTTTTTAGTTCTTACTAGAACTATTTTATTTTTTCAATCTAACGTAAATGGAGTACTAGCTAGTGCATATGAACAACAACTTAATCAGAACTTACCTACATTGTCGTTTCTAGTTTACTATCAAACTTGATAAACAACATAACATAAATTCTAGAGTTATTGACCTGAGACAGAGACCCACAGTTACTTTGCCAATGTGTTAGTATTGGTACCTATAAGAAAAAAGTGTTGGTACTTGCACAACACAACACCAGTCATAGATTGATGACCTCATCTCCTTCTGTTAGTAATGCTAACCACAGGAATAGAAATGAGATAGTAACGGGAAAAGTTAAACAAAAACCAAGGATGAATTAAACAAAGAAAATAAAATTATCCAAGTGGAAATTGAATGATTGTCATGGCCGTAAACCAAGTTATTTATAATACGTAGGTACTTAAGAATTCACTGCCCAGCCTTAGCAATGCAAACTTCAAAATATTTGATAAAATTGCAAAAGTCATACAGTCAAACCATAGACTTTGGTGTAAATAACAATAATATTTTCCAAATTATTATAAAACTTTGTCACTTTGTTTGTAAAGTCTATAAATATTATTTTCCAAAAAAATACTCGTTATTTTGAGATAGATTTTACGGTGACGAAATCGCTTCCCACAAAATTCAAACGAGTGGTCCGCGAGCTGTCTGTTATCTGATGCCATCAATATAAAATGCATCTAAATATTATGAGTTAAAGCCCATATTTGAATGCACATTTTTAAGGTTCCGTACCCAAAGGGTGAAAACGGGACCCTATAACTAAGACTCCGCTGTCCGTCTGTCCGTCTGTCACCAGGTTGTATCTCATGAACCGTGATAGTTAGACAATTGAAATTTTCACAGATGATGTATTTCTGTTGCCGTTATAACAACTAATACTAAAAAACAGAATAAAATGAACATTTAAAGGGGCTACCATACAACAAACGTAATTTTTTTTGCTGTTTTTATAGCTAATGCATAATGTACGGAACCCTTCGTGCGCGAGTCCGACTCGCACTTGGCCGGATTTATTGTGCTGTGTAGAAGCGTTGCGCCCCTGATCTGCCTCAACCTTAATCATCATCATCATCAGCCTATAGTTAGTCCACTGTTGGACACAGGCCTCCCCTAATGAGCGCCATAGCGCCCTGTCTTAGTCTTCAATCTTAATGTACCTATGTATATAAGTTCCCAAAAAAATTCGGTTTCGACGGGACTCAAACCCGCGCTCCACCCTAGTTCGAGTCCCACCGAAATCGCAATTTTTTGGGAACTTATTTAATTTCTTAAAAATTACCCAGAGTACGAGGGCTTACGCACTATAATAACAAAACCGTACTTAAGTATATCTGTCTAAAACGACAATAATTATGAAGTAACTAGCAGCGCCTCGCGGTTTCACCCGCTTAGTTCCCGTTCCCGTAAGAATTTCGGGATAAAAAGTAGCCTATGTCCTATTCCAGACTATAATCTATCTCTGAGCCAAATTTCATCCAGATCCGTTTTGCCGTTCTGGCGTGATAAAGGAACAAACATCCATCCATCTATCCATCCATCTAAACTTTCACGTTTATAATATTAGTGAGATTTCCCGATCATCGTTTCGAAGATTTTTTACACATGTTTATATGTGTAAAAAAGCTACTTCCCGCAACGCTATTTTATGTGACGTCATTTGCCAAGTCCATGGATAAAAGTGCGTCATACGACGCACTTTTATATGTTTAGTTACTCACTTTAATCTCGTCGAATGATATTGAAAAGCAATCCCTCAAGGTATTGTTCCAAGCATATAGCTCGTGACTCCTTAATCGCTCTTTACAAATGTTTTCCTGCACAGTGAGGGTCGACAACCACGCAATAGGTAGATAATCGATCCTACTCGTGGTTTAAAGACCCGCATATTCAAATTCAATGACACAACTCAAAAAAATCAATAACCTCTATTGATTTCACGTTTTCTTTGTGATTTTTTTAAGAGTGGATGGCTTTTTGGTAGCTAGGATACATCTTTGATGGCAAAACTACTGTTTTCTTGTTTTGCGTAGTTGTAGACATAGTTTTTGTTACTAGCCGCTGCCCGCAGCTTCGCACGCGTTTTTGGGGATAAAAAGTAGCCCATGTTTTATTTCAGGCCGAGAACTAGGTCTATACAAAATTTCAGCCGGATCCGTTCAGTAGTTTTGACGTGAAGAAGTAATAACAAACATCCATCTATCCATACATCCATTCCTTAAGTATTAATTAAGGTAATTAAAAAAAATGCTTTTGCATTTATAACATTAGTGTGATTGTATTGAAAATTTATGCGAGTGTCCAGAAAAAAAACATGGTCGTTTGGCCAGTTACGAAAAATAACTGCACGCTCGAAGATTTAGAGTCATTGAGAGCTAGATAATTACACCCACACCTTTAATTTTGTTTGCAAAGAGTATTTTAAGGGTCCGTTTGCTTTTTGATTTAGCTTAAATCTCCAGGCGAAAAGCCATGCATAACAAGACTGTCTCTAAAGCTGCATTTCGAAACGACAGCTGCAAAACAGTTGTAAGATAAATCTTTAACCTTTTGTAGCCGCATTATCTTACAATACAATACACTTTATTGCACACCAAGAAAATACAAAAAAAAGAATACAGGAAAAGATAAACAGCAGAGTTGCACAATGGGCGACCTTATCGCTAAAAGCTATCTCTTCCAGACAACCTTGGGATGGACACGAAGCAGTTGTACACGTATAGACGATGGCGTATTACTTACATATTCAACACATACTATAATACTAAAATACATATATCTTAGGTACCTATTATATCTTAGGTTATGTTCACTTATGGTAATAATGTTCCTCTTACAAAATGTCAGTTTTTAATAAAATACTTCCTTTTACCCTCGATACCTGCTCTCAATTATATTAATTCTACCATTTCTCTAACGGTCCGTCTCTAGCTATTTGCATTTATGATAAAACCGGTTTTTTCTTAGTCTAAATAGTCTAGTATATCGCATTCACTGGGTCTCTACTCCCAGTCGCTACTCGGGTGTCCGGATTGACGTATGCGTCGAGAGACATGAATGCTGAAAAACACTGGACTGGAAAAAGAATAGGTACACTCCATTTTGTTCACGTGTGTACATACAGTTCAAATAAAACACTACTTTTTAACTTTTTTTAGAAGCGGGATCAGTTGAACTGTCAAAATTATTGAAATTCATTATTTAGTCAACTCATCCCGTGGGATGAGTTTAGAGCGGGATCAGTTAACCAAAGAGCCGAAGTGTTAATGCTAGTGACACTAGCCGTGACGTCAGACGTCTCCCTGGATCAAAAACCCTAAATTTTGAATGAAAAAAAAATTTGGTGGTAAATATTGACGACTTGGGTATCACCGGGGAAAATACTTTAGTAACTAACTACATACAATAACTTCTTTAAGCAATCAGCACGAACAAAAACATTAGTTTTGCCAGCTTTCATGCATAACTTCATTCACGTTATTATAGGTACGTTAAAGAACTCGAATTTGCATATTTTTCACTGTGCGTGTGATAGTTGTAAAAGTTTTTGTTTTAGTGGTTACCTTGCTACCGTGTTGTTTTCTGTTGTTGTTTAGTTTTCATAAATAATTTTGTTTCTTTTCAAAAAATTGCTTGGATTCAAGAAGTCGCGATAAAAGATACCATAAAAAAGCCATAAAAGCAATTGCATTGCACATCAAACTTGACTATCTAATAAATATGAAAGTTTTTAATAATTCCCATGGTTTTCTTTTGAATAAAAATGTTCTAAGTTATTAACCATACCATAACTCGAGTATAAAAGTAAGACCAGAACCTGTATTTAATATTGAAAGCCGGTTCTTGTAGTCATTAATTTGCGAATTCCATTTCCGCTCTCTATGATAAGACTAATAAAGTTCAAACTGTCTTCGAGTATAAACAGCGTAGATATTAAATAGATAATACTAATTATTGTTCGACACAAACACAGAAAACAGTACAGAAATAAATACTACGAGAAGACGAAATACAAAGGCGGCCTATCGCTATGAGCGATCTCTTCCAGGCAAGCTTAGGATGGACTGGACATGTAAGAACAACAAAGACGGTGGCACATAAAAAAAAAAAGAAAAAACAATAGTACTTACACTGCATACTATAATACCTACATAACATACAAAATTATAATAAACTTACGTGAACATAAAGATAAAGTTGTCTAATGTTACAACGATAATGCTGATGAAGCAGTTATTTTAAAGATAGGGAGTGATTTGGGACGTTTGATGTCCAAGGGGGGAGCATTCCATAGACGGGTCGCTTGTACAGTCCAGAGAAAGATTTGATGTATGAAAAGATTTATTTGTATATAATTTAACTTGTCTAATTTTGTAAGCCTAAAGAAATAAAGTCATTGACTTTTGTCGTAGAAAGTGGTAGTGCGGGCAGGGACTTTTAAGATCGGAGAGAAGGATATTGGTAGGTAATTTACTAACAATGCTTGAACTCCAGGTTCTGCCTATCATCAGTTTATTTTTGGAAATAAATGTTTTTTTATTATTATTAATATCATCACTATAATATGTTTGCTAAGACGTCAGGTATTCTATCTGATGATTTTGGGCCATCGTATTTCTGATTATTCGTTAAATCCGACAAAACTTTAATGCGCTAAGTGTCTGGTACCTCTCTAAGGGTTAATCTATGTCCTGTTCATAAACAAGGACGATATACAGTGTCTCAGGCGGGACATTAACCACGGTTAAAGATATAAACCGGTCGAGTGGAGGGTGACGAATGAAAGGCTATTAATAAAGTGGTCCCTCGTTAGACTAATTAGATATTCTTGCATTACTTAAAATAAGTACTAAATTTTTGGTAGCATAAGATTTTAAAACTTTTAAAACTATCATGGTTATTAATATAGATATCATTTCTAAAAGGCTACCGCGCGCGGGCTTACTTAAAAAAAAAAACAAGAAATATTGGAAAACTCAAAAATCTAATCATGGTAAATATTATAAAAATTATCGTTAAAACACACAAAATTAGTTTTAAATAGTTATTTATGGTACGTCCGATGTGTAAATACTAGTTTTATTTAGTTCTTTTATTTGATTGTAATTTTCTTTATTAATAGCATGTTCTAGATTAAACTAGTTCTAATATACTTATAATATGAAAAGAATCTCAATTTTACGTAATTTACGTACCTACTTACTACTTTTACTACACACACATTTACTAGGTTCTAAGTTTAACTCAGAGTCTGAGTTAAACTTAGAACCTAGCTAAAAATTAAAAAAAAACTTAAAAAGTTTTATCTACTAACAAAGCTTCTTATGAATTAAGACTGGATAGCGGTCTAGGATACGCTGCGGGAGTGACTGTCCGGGAATAGACCCCGCTATTTACAGATCACTCCTGTTACTCCTGTTTTTACGTCACGCGTGAGGTGAGAGTGAACTTCTTTTAAAATCCTTCCATCTGGTACCAACTTTCCTAGCTTAAATTATGTAGGTAGATACCTTATAATATAAATATAAATCTTTTATGGTTTTAAATAAATGTACTAGAGGTAGACTCAATTCAAGTCAATATTAATAAGTATGTAATTAAAAATAGTTAGATAGGGTATTCGGCCTCTGTGGCGCGGTCGGCGAAGGTCCGCCTGCGATGCAGGAGGTTGCGGGTTCGATTGCCGCCTTGGGACAAATATTTGTACGATCTGCAGGTATTTGTTCCGGTCCCGTTTTCTATGTATAATAAAAAATATCTATCTATGTAATGTATTGTATAATGTACTTATATCAGTTATCTAGTACCCCATAACACAAGCTCTGCTTAGCTTGGGGTGTTGCTGTGCTGCTGTGAATTGTCCAGCATTATTTATTTATTTCTATAAGCCTTATTAAAACAATATACTAAGTAGGTTTATCAACAAAGGAAATTACAACCAAATAAAATAATTAAATTAAAACTAGTATTTACATTTGAAACAATTGAGCTAACTGCAGACTTGCAAACAATCTACAGGTAGCTCAACCGATCCATATCAATACCATTCGGAAGCGTGCCCAAGTAGGTTAGATATGTATGCATGTGTATGTAATGGGTTAGATGCCATTTTTATTACCGTGTTTAGGAGGATTCTCTATTCGGTTGTATGTTTTTTTTTGTTCGTCTATTTCTCCGTCAAATCAATTTGGACCGATTTTAAACATTCCTATTTTTCAAGTGGCGACATCTTAACTAGATGTCGCTACTTGAAAAATAAGATCGCGTTATCGAAGTGTTCCTTCCAAACCCATTTCACTATTTAAAACTTGAAGTCGTTTTATAATTTTTTTAAACACGCTAAATGATATAAAATTATGTTTTCTTAAATATTCTATTGACCTTTGTTTAACCACAATCTCACCGTGGAACGTAAAGATGTGGCCGAAGTTTGATGAATTAGCTCTCACCGAAAGCGCTTATCTACTTTTTATTTGCGTAGGTACTTTCTTATCTAGACTACCTACCTAGACATAATACCTAAAGGCATTATAGACTCAAATAATAATCTTTTTTGGCAGATAACGTCAAATATTGATATCGAATGATAAGGGTGATGTATTTTTTCGTGAATAAGGAGGACTCTCGGTCAATGTTATGAATGGCGAAATACGAAATGTATGAAGCAATAGGTTTGTAAGATACGATTATTATCTTTTGACAAAAACAAGTTGTAACAAGAATTTAGGAATAGCTAATTTAAAATATTACAACACTATTACGAAAGTTGCGCAGGCCAAAACATCGACCGTCTACGAAACCCACCTCGTCTTCCTTCTAGTTTTCCTTCTACATGTTACTTATAATACTGCTGTCATAGGAAAAAAAGACGTAATTAGGATTTTTGGCCAAAATGAGTTAGATACAGTTAATAAAACACTGTTTAACCGGATTAATGATTGAGGTTATATACAGGTTATAAACGAAATACAAATATACGCGATATTTGTATTTCGTTTATAACCTGACGTTTCGGAGGCTTTTCAGCTTCCATGGTCACAGGCAGACTTATAACTTTTTTTAGATACAGTTCTGAAATCAGCAAAGAAAATACTATCGTATAGGCTTACAGACAAAGCTCTAACTCGTCTTAATCCAAAGATATAATGAGGTTTTTAGGCGTAACTCGGCAAAAAATTGAGCTTTTTTAGTCTGAAAGGCCTTAATTTCAAAGTTAAGACTTTTTTACGAGTACTAGTTGTTTTTGAGTCTGAAAAGCCCTAAGTTCATAGAACCTTTTTTTTCCGATTACCTATAGCTTAGTCTAACTAATATAAGGGATTATGATGTTTAAGAAAACGTAAAGAAAATTTTCGCGAGAACTCATAATAAAACACTGTTTTTACCGGATTGAAACGTCAGGTTATAAACAAAATATAAAATATACGCGATCAATCCGGTAAAAACAATGTTTTATTACGTAAAGAAAACTTCAAATCCTAACTAATATCATAAATGCGAAAGAGAGTTTGTTTGTTTGTCCTTCCTTCACGCCCTAACTAAGCAACCAATCGACTTGATTTTTGGCATAGAGTTAGTTGAAAAGATGTAGAGTAACTTATAACCTACTTTTTTCCCGGTAAAACATCAAATTCCAATGAGAAATTTACAGGAATATTCGTAAAAAGACCCCTAGAAATATGAAATTCGTATTTAACGCGGGTGAAACCACGGGAAACAGTTAGTTTTATGATAAGAACATACAACACTGGATAACAATATCAAACAAAAGTTGCGCGGGCACTTTCCCTATCAGCATTATCCAAGAAGGCATTCAGTTCTCAGTTGTCCGTGACCGACACTTTCACCAGCCACTCAACAAGCCAATCGAGCCCTTTTCAATGATACCTTAAGCCTCTAGATACCTCTACTCTCCACACAATAAGATAAAACAAAGTGGTAACAATCATATTATAAACACGAAAGTATGGATGTTGGTTTCCTCTTTACGCCATAACGACTGAACCGATCGGACTTGCATAGATTTAGCTCTAAACCTGGAATCAAACTTAAGCTACTTTTTATCTCATAAATCAATTCCCATGGGATAGAAATTACCTCTACGCCCGTCCCACATTACCGCGCGGAATCGAATTTGCGGAGCCGCCGGTCCCAGCGCGTCCGCGGCAATTTCGCATCTCGTACAGCGTCATTGTGAAACTCTTGTGGCACCGCAACTACGGTACCGCGCGGTAGTATGAGAGCGCTCTATCTAATACGTTTCGATAAAAACATCGCCTGCAAAGCCGCGGGCAGAAACTCGTCGTTGGATAAAATTGACAGATAAAATCAGTTTTGTTTTTATCAAGACAAGATCATTTGCATGGTGCATGACTGACATGAAGGCTTGAGCTTGATCTTTGAACATGCTTATCGATCGACTGTGATTTTAAGCGACACATCCCAGTTGACGAGTTTTTGACAGATTTTGATTGAAAACTGTCAAAAAGTCGCAACTTGGGACGTGCTTGAATCTATTCGTGGTTAAGTTACTAACATCAGCACATAATAGGCTATTCGACTACCTACATTGAAAATATGTTAGTTGCAAATTGTTTTCATCCTAGTCAGTGACAACGTAACAAAGCGTAAACAGGTGATTTTCATTAAAAAATATGCCTATATTTTAGGTGAAAAAATTACACATTTTTTTTATACACAATCACGTGACCGCAAACGCTCTACGTTTGGTTGCATCGCTGGTGACGGCCGGCACACGTATCACATATTACAGTGCGTGTTGTTCTTCTTGTTGTGTGTGGTGTGGTGTGAAGCGTGATGTCATCGAGTCATGATAGAGATTATTGTTTTGGCGCGCCATTATTTTATTCAAACTTTAAAATAAGTTCGTTTTTATAACTAATACGACTGGCCTTGAAGGAATGTTAATTACACTTTGCATTATTTTTATCAGACAATACGTTAGAATTATTTCCCAGTAGTAGTCAAGTAACCTATTAACTTTATGTATTATCATAACGCTATGAACGCTCCAGACTAGACTACGCATATTATTATGCCGGAATTTATTGGTATTGGAGATATAAAGGAGGCATCCATAAATTATATGAGGACATTTAAGCGATTTTTCGACCACCCCCTCCTCCCAATCTCACAGGAGATTTTTCAAAACGTGTATTTTTTTAATGTTGGTACATAATAAAGTATTTTTTTATGTTTGTAATAAAGTTGTAAAATAACTATCTGTGCGTCAAAGTGACCACTGGCAAGTAACTTCCGCAATTTCTTGCAGAAGTCAATTGACAACTGTTTCCACTGACAGCGATTTTTCAACCGTTTATTATTATGTACATGTGGGACTTGCAGCATGTTCGGCAAGTCACTAAAACAACCCGGTCCCCCACGTGAGATTGGGTGAGATTTGGCTCGATCCCCTCCCCCCCTAAAAGCTTCACGTAATGGATTCCCCCTAATATCTTACACAAAAACATGCATTGGTAGGTTGTATTCTTATGTGTTCTTTAATAGTTAGCGCCGACGGCGTTTATCTAGTTACTTACAGCAATTACTAGATTTCTAGTTCAGAGCGTTATTCACTTTCTTTACTGGGAAAATGCATGAACTTTACAATTTCTATTGCATTTCTCACTAAGAATAATTATTATAACAGATAGGCCTTTATATGAATGATAAAGTTAATTAGGTATGTAATTATTAATACTATTTAACGGGTATTTATCGCGTTTATTATTTAGTTTAGAAAACCTAGTGAGGGTAGCTGCAAATAATGTTGCCCCTGCTTCGGAGAGGCGGTAGCTCTAGTACTCCAGTCATCCCGTGACCACGACAGTGTGTAAACCTGTCGAAACGAGAGCTTTAGTTAGATAGTTTGAATTAAACCACCGAGTTATTAATCGAAGTTATATTGTGAAAAGTGTACAAGTTTACGAAAGATACTCATCCACTCTAGTCCGCGGTAAAGGCTTAACTGAAAATGTAGGTCGCGGCTGACCGAAATAATTTTTTATATAATTTGTGCTGTACGTTAACCGTACAAGGTAAACTATCTAAATCAATAGCGGACAGTTAAAACTGACGTCCTTATGTTAAGCCCATATCTGGGGCTTCGAGGGATTTGCGATGTTCTTATAATCGTAATAACGTAGACATCCATCAGGAAAGAGCTTATTAAACACGCCATTATCATTCTCAAATCATTTACGGACAGGCGATAAACAAGGTGATCTACAGATCATTTCTCCGAACTCGTTGCTAAGCGATGTTTTTCTTTTGTTCCAGATGTTATCGGAGGAATCATGCCAGCGCTATCAGTGCGGAGATCAACTGTGAAGGCTTGTGACGTTATTTAGGATTAATATCTCAAGATCGAGAGAAATAATCTCGTTGCAAAGACTCGAAGTGCCAACTCAGTGCGTTGCGAGTTCGGTTTGGACATCGGACGTATTCGATTGCAGCTCTTGATTCTTCCCATAACTTCGAAATTGGAACTATAGCTGCGCGACCTCTTTAAATCTCCCGCGTGGAGTTTTGAAACTGTTTGGTGAAGTGGTGGAGTGGGGCTCTTGGCTCTACCCATAACTTCGAAATTAGAACCATAGTTGGAACCTCTTTATATCTCCCGCGTGGAGTTTTGAGACTTTTTGGTGAAGTGTTGGACTGTAAAACAAAATGGCGAGCGCTGGTGGAGAGATCTGGCTGCAGTGGTTCGCGTGCTGCTACCAGCCGGCGGCGCAGGCGCAGCGCACCCGGCGGAGGATAGACCGCTCCATGATAGGCAACCCCACCAACTTCCAGCACACAGGACACATAGGTAAGAATTAAACCTTGACATTTTAGGTGTATGCTAATTTTAGGCATATAAAAGCTTACAATAATTTTATGCATTTTACATGAGCTAAAATGTTGCTTGTAAAATTGCTGTTTTTTTATATGTTACCTAAATTGTTAGAGAACCACATTTTTTATCGGACCACCTCGGGATCATTCGCTGCACGAAAACGAAGAGGACTCAACTACGGTTAATAATTTGTGGAGATAACGAATAACAAACATAAAAATAAACGTGCAGTCAACTTAAAATCGATCGAACTCAATAAACTGAATTAATAGTATATTAATTTTATGAGCGAGTGCGAGAGCTTAAGAGCACTATAACATAAAAACCTTAAAACTTAATTCGTTTTCAGGTTCCTCCACTTTTCATGAGAGCGTTCCTCTACTTTGTGTTAAATTGTACCTTAGTTTGGTACAATTTAACGTTAGTCTCATCTCTGTAGTGAAGATGCTCGATAATACGTAATTTAGGTCCATACCTACCTATACGTTGTATATAGTAAGTAGGTAGGTATAGTAACGTACACGTACCGTAGATGGATTCGATTTGTTATTCTAACGTTGATATACAGTTCCTGAAACAATGGCGCTACTTATCTATAGAATCGTAATGCATTAGAATAGATGTTTGATCGTCCGGATAATCGTAACAGATGTGGACTGTATACAAAAGAGGATCCATGCTCTTATAATACCTAACAATTTTTTTGCCTGAAAACTGGTATTCACTACGTTATCATTATCACCTAGGTCAGGCACACGCATTTCGATTATGTTCTTCTACTGCGGTGCCGGACACATAATCTTATGATAAACGTCTAGAGTGGTCTTTTGTTCCATCGAAGTCTGCGTCAGCTGGCGCGGTGAAGTACGCAGTACGCATTACGCAACGTACTGCGCATGATCCAGAGAGTGGATAGAATTCACCCCTTCTGATGCACAGGCCTCTCGCTTTACCCAAACTCTCTGTCAGTTTGTTCGATGTATTATCTCCCATTATCTAGAAGCCTATCAGTTTATCTGTTATATGGCACTTTAGGGTGATCGTAGAAGGTATAATCCTGATAGGTGAGTACCTTTTTTAAGAGGATTTTGAATCTCCGATTAGGTGAACGACCGACTTTTCCAATCTAGGAGCAAGATTGATAGGTTTTCTGGCTGAGGGAAATTTACTAGAGGTTCAAATAGGTCTTCCTACGTGCCCGTTGTAAACCAACAAAGTCCTTAGGCATTGACAAGGTTTACGATTTCTCCTTAAGGGGGGTTCATACACGGGAGATTGATGCAGTCAGGATCGACTGCTTCAAGCTGCAACTGCATGCTACAGTCTTTTTTGACATACATACATGGAACCGTTCAAGTGATATAGTAGTATAGTATATATAATTATGTTAATAAATCGTTTATTTAGTGTTCAATATTTTTGAACAATGTTATGTCCGCCTGTTATTAGCGTATATATTAGAACCTGTTTTATATATTCTACCTATCTATAAGAATGCTCTATGTATACGCTGTTCTGTTGGCGTTATTTTCTTAATAAATAAATAAAAAAAAGTGGTTGCGACTGCTGGCTACTGGGCATACACTGACTTCTGGAGCTGTCGACTGCTCACGCGCAGTTATCCGCTACTCCCGCGCTCTGCATCCCACCTCCGCGTCCCGCGCGTCTGATTTAAATTGCGACTGCCCTAGCACTCGAATTCGACTACTGCAGTAGTTATCAATGTCAGCTTCAAGCTGTTGCCTATGACTGCGCTGTCCGTGTATTTTGATCACAGTCAAACTGATCAAGCTGCCTGCGTCTTGGTTCAAGTCTTCACAATCAGGTCGTTCGTGTCGTGGCACATCAGGTCTCGCACACCTCAAAATCCGTCGTAATTTCTCTTGCAAACCTCTAGATTTCTTGCACAGCCCCTAAATTACCGAAACAGGAAGAATAAGGACAACAAAACACCAAAGCTACTAATCAAGAGTGAGAAGATCTCATATACTTCGAGATAGTCATACAAATGACAACATTTCACATGTAAAAGAACTCGTTTCCTCAACCGCTTCCCAAGATATTCTAGAAACCTAAAAACCTGTATTGCTCGTATAAAATTCCTTTTCCATTTTAAAATGCTACGTACGACAAAATAGTTACCTAAGTGTTATTTGGAGCTATTACGAACTTTAAACAAGAGACATAAGGTTGAAATTAGAGAGAGTTACGTAAGGGTCCATTTGTATGCATCAGGGCATGTTATGAGATCCATTTTTGGTGGCAGTGACGTAAAAAGGAATCTAAGTGGATACCTCATAGTACCTACCTATGCATTATATTATTTGTTCCTAAGGCTGGTTACTGTCTTACCCACGCGTTCATTCGTTTCGGAATCTCGTTTAAAATAGTGTACCTATATCGCAGCCAAAATGCACAAAAATGTTTGTAAACAAACCGGCCATACTTAACCTGAAATTCACTCTGTCACCGCGTTTTTTTACACGCAATTTACAATACTTGTCGATTTGAGATCCTTCCTTCAATAAATATTGCATAACTGAAACTCGACGCCAAGCAAGTGAGTTATAATTTTTGGTGACGTGGTTTGTTTACATTACACATCGTGTTTGGGTATAAGTGTTTTGTTAATAACCCAAATTAGAATCAGGAACAGAAAAACGATTGTCTCACATTATGCACATGTGGGTTCCTAAAAAATGTAGTATGAGGTACAGTGCGCGTCAGAATTAAGTATCTCCCTATCTCCCTACCTCTCTTAGACTAGAGGGATACTTAATTCTGACGCGCACTACCTACTGATAATTAATAAAACCGGCCAAGTGCGAGTCGGACTCGCGCACGAAGCGTTCCGTACCATTATCTATAAAAACGGCAAAAAAATAACTTTTGTTGTATGGGAGCCCTCTTAAATATTAATTTTATTATATTTTTTAGTATTTGTTGTTAAAGCAGCAACAGAAATACATCATTTGTGAAAATTTCAACTATCTAACTATCACGGTTCATGAGATACAGCCTGGTGACAGATGGACAGACGGACAGCGAAGTCTTAGTAATAGGGTCCCGTTTTTACCCTTTGGTTACGGAACCCTAAAAACCAAAACAACGTCTAAAACCAAAACAAAAAGCAAAATTAGGCAAAAGCTGATTTTATTGAGTCTAAAAGTGAAACTACTTCCGGATAAAATGTCTAGAATATCGATTAAGTAATCTGTTATCTAAACAGATTAAAACCAGGCATATTTTATCACAGCCAAATCTGCTACGTGCAGTTTTGGCCATTCCACTTATCTGGATAATTTCAATATCATTAACATAAATACATTTTATATCTTTAGACAATGATATTTATGTCAGGTCATTGATTAAAGTCAAGTAGGTAAATGAACTTATTAAAAAACTATTGTAATTGTACTTTGGCTGGTTAAAGACATTGTTGTTATTAGGGTTGTCATGTCATTACGCCTTTGTGTAAAAGAAAGGACAGTTAGCGTTTCCGACTTGGTGGCATCCTTGGTGGCTGAGTGGCAGTTTCTTTTTGTTAGAGACAGTTACTTCAGTCAGTGTACAAAAACGTAATTAAACTGGAGGACATTATACTACTAGCACACACAGCGGATGCAACTGGCATAAAAGCGAGATCCTACAAATATCTGTTCTGTGCTCACTGGGACCTAAAGATTGCTAGTTTTATATTCTAGCTAGGGGAATAGGGGATTTTCTCTTCTAAGATCCAGAGATTTAATTTAGGATTCTTAGTCGAGGTTAATTGCAACGCAATCAATGATTGGTCGCTGAGCGAATGTTTGAAAATTCCTATTAAAACTCAATCCAAAAGTTGCAAGTGCGGCAACCCTACGCACAAGTCACCATAACAAAAGTCACCGTATGACATTGACAGCAGCAAATAAATGGAATTGCAGTGAGGCAATACTGGGCTCATTATTATTGGCTGCGAGTCGCCGCTTCCGGCGCAGCGGGTTCGACTCCTTGAAGGCACCGTGCGTTTAATTTAATTTAATTTTTTAATACATTAAACATAAATATTTTAGGGGATCTTGGCACAATATACATAATGCCGATTTGTAAAGAGACAGGTGGCTGGCAATCATACGTTATCTTTAGGAAGAAGTCAAAATACTAAAGATATCAGATGCTTGTGTAGGTAAGGTAGGCTATCTTAGAATTAAGTCCCTTTGTGTAACTTCTACGCTAGCTCTTGTAGTATTCATAATATTCAATAGGTTAGGAACAATCGGGACGCGTTCATTGTTCCTCCTATTCCGCTTTATGTCGCTGTTTATGATACCGGACAGGCTTGGCGTATCGAGCTATGAATACTGATGTCTAAACCACCTTAGGCCTCATTTACGGAGACGCGGAGCGTCGCGTGTCTCGTCTCTTTCCATAACTCGCTGAGCGACTTTAAACTGGTGGACCCAGGACCAGTCCTACCGTAATGAGGCGTCTAAGATTGACCTGGCAATTGCCATTGTGGCACTAAGGCCCGTATTATGAAACCTTGCTCAAAAAATCGTTACTCAAGTATAAATCGATGATTGAGCAAGCTTTCATAATATGGGCCTACGTGTTAAGACAATAGGTAAATATCATCGCAATGAACATGATCTAAAATGGGACAGACAAAGCGCATCCATGGACCATCGGCAGCGTACGTTCGCTAGAGGAATGTCTTTGCCGTCGTCGCTTTATATTTAGACCGTTTGAGACTGTGCTTGTATATCTGTACGTTTCTCATCCGAATACAAGGCTCTAGGCTTCAGTGGATAAGTCGCGTAGATTTTTTTTACCATTTCGTAGATTTTTGGGTTCGTAGGTTAGGTTATAGTTATAACAGCCGATTTTGTTGGAATAAAAGTAATTTGTACCAAATACAGTCGACGAAAAAGTGTTTCTGAACTAAATCAGTATTATACGTTAGTAAGTATAATTATCTGATTATGTAGGTATTTTTAACTAACAAAATATTAGACATTATTATTCATATATTATTCCTATATAATGTTATTATAGGGTGCCTTGTGTACTAAACCGAAAGAGGGTGTTTCTGAACCCAGAAGGGTTATTATACCTAGAAATACCCAGAACACCCGGAACAAATATTTGCAGATCATTTCCTTTACCATTATTATTTATTTATATTATTTTCGCTTCACCAAAATACCAAAATCGACAAAACTTTGTGAACATGTCAGGTTCTGAGATTTTTGGCCCAATGGATTGCATTGGGCTGTCATTTTCCCTTGATGTGGTTCTAAATCTCGATTTTTAATAGACTATTTTTTAAGGTTTTTACCATACATATTGACATAGGCCTCCCCTAATGAGCGCCATAGCGCCCTGTCTTCAGCTTAACGCATCCAGCATCTGCCAGCAGTCTTTCGCAAATCGTCATCCCACCTGGTCGGCGGGCGTCCTACACTACGTTTGCCGAGTCCCGGTCTCCACTCAAGAACACGTTTACCCCAGCGGTTATCGGTTCTTCGCGAGATATGGCAGTGGGCCGCCACTTCAGCTTGCTAATCCTTTGAGCTATATCGACAACCTTGGTTCTGTGTCGGATGTATTCGTTGTGAATTCTATCCTTCAGAGATACTCCGAGCATAGCTCTCTCCATAGCTCGCTGGGCGACTTTAAACTGGTGGACCAACCCTACCGTGACCGTACCGTACCGGAGTAATCTCTAAGAAATCAATATTGAATTCGATTCGAATTGTGATTTCGTGGCGCAGATGTATACACGAACTGAACCGAATTCGGTTCCGAACTGAGGGTAGTAGGTCGCCGCGGGTTCACGTCCCACCGAAAACGATTATTTTTGGAACATTATTGATTTGCTTCGATGCTAATTTTATTCCGTAAAATCACGTGCGAAGCCGCAGACGGGAGCGATTAAGTAAATAAAATTTCAGACTTCGTGGTCTATACGAGTAGATGAGTGCCCCATCCAGTGTATGTATGTATGGCCTCGTTACAAGACTGCGATTCTAAAATAAACAGAGTTCGCCGGCCGCGGGCCAGTCTGACTCATCACGACGTGTTCAAGGAATACTTTTGAAATATAAAAAGCACGTTGTTTACAGTACATTAAGAACCATTGAATATTATTTAGTTTAGGTAAAGAAAATACGTGTTATGCTTATTTTGATTCATATTACAGGAAACTGTTTATTCAGACTTGCCTTTAGGTGTTTAGTTTCTCGGTGGTCCTTTCATTAAACGCAATAGACATAGGTCGCGCAAATCTTAATGAATTCTGTGAACATAGCCACAAATGCGAAAGTGCGCATGGTGTCTGCAGTTGAGCGAATAATCATTATGGTTCTGTAACAAGCGTCAGACCTAACACAAGTTTTATTATCAGAGTAAATTATGATATTTTTTTTAAAACCTAGTTTGGAACTAATTGGTCATCGAAGCGAGTGCAGGTAGTCGATAGATGGAGGCGGCTTTGGACAGCTATTATATTATAATAGCTTAAGTATTTTTTTAATTCTTAAATTTTTTAATTCTTTATTGTACACACAAGATAAATCATACATAAAAGTTAACAACTAATGGTCATGTGCAAAGGCGAGCTTAACCCTAAAGTTTTCTTCTAGCAAACCTAAGGGTAATTAATGGGTTTAATATTTATTTTATTTCATTATTTTTTGTTATAGCGGCAAGAGAAATACATTATTCTTTTAACCCTTTGGGTACGGAACCCTAAAAAGAGAGCGCGTTCAAATCTTTTGTATCGAAAAGTGTTTTTTGTGTAATTTTTAACTAAAGTCTGTACTTGTACTATTCCGATTTTTAGACGTAGTTTGTAGCCTGATTTTATACCAATAAGTTACTAGCACATCTTTTATTGCCTCTACTGAGTGTTTTATGTTGAACATAATGTAGGTAATTCCCGTTTTCCTGCTATGCTATGTTTGTCGTTTTGAACATGTTTATCTATACATGTTTATGCACTAACTAAGACAGGAAAATCCTGTTTTATCCTTATCATGTAACTAATTTAAATGAAGGCGTATTTGAATGAGCCGCTAAAAACTAAATAAATGAAAGTAAATTTTAAAATAATACCTTGTGTGGTTAAACGCAATAGACATAGGTCGCGCAAATCTTTATGAATTCTGTGAACATAGCTTCGAATGCGAAACTGCGCACGGGACAGTTTAGTGCATAATTATTAGGTACTGTAGCATCATCATTATCGTTATTGTGAAGTAGGGACAAACATTAAGGCACTTTGTACTACATACGAACATAAAATGATAGCATAAAAATCCAGAACCCATATTCCAGCTAAATTGGATGTACAATATTTGTAAACAACGCCTCCATCCATACTTAAAAACTTAAAAATAGCTCTCATGTTGTCGATTTTGAGTCAGAATTTGTAAATTTTGTACTACTACTCCATTTTAGCTCACTCCATGCATAACGCTGACAGTATATTTTGGAACACCACGCCAAAAAAAATTTTTTGGATTTAAGCGGTGAGAATTTACAAAGTGGCTGGAATATAGAAGCTTCCTATTCACGAGATTTATACTGCACTTTTACCTTAAAGAAGTTCATAGCCCGCTGGCTTCCTTTATCTCACTTCTCATCTCACTAATATTATAAACGTGAAAGTTTAGATGGATGGATGGATAGATAGATGGATGGATAGATAGATGGATGGATGTTTGTTCCTTTATCACGCCAGAACGGCTGAACGGATCTGAATGAGATTTGGCACAGAGATAGATTATAGTCTGGAATAGGACATAGGCTACTTTTTATCCCGGAATTCCCACGGGAACGGGAACTACGCGGGTGAAACCGCGAGGCGCTGCTAGTAACTTATAATTACTTGTGATTATAAAAAAGGCCAAGTAGGTTCATGGTATCTAAAAGACTTGATCCCCCTTGACCACTTACCCTTGAGTAGCCAAGTGAGACGAAGGGAGATATGGGAATGACCGTACTTGAGGAAGTTTCTCCCCTTTTTATATTTTTGCATTCCCTTTTGAATAAATCTATATCACTGCTTCGCATCCAGGTTAGTATTTCTAGAATTCATCGTCAAGGGTATAGTATATTTGAAATTTACAGTATTCCAATGCTCTTTACATCTAGATAAGTAATTATTTCTAGAAAAAGACGTAAAATTTACAAATAGGTATTTGATAGGTATTCGATATTATGTACGTGACTGATAATCCAATATTATCATTACCAATAAATTTAACACGTTAAAGTACCCTTCATGGACGCATTTTCTGTCCGACTCGCACAGGTGTCTACTTGACAGTTTATAGATGTTCGCAGATTAAAGGCACTCTGCTACCACCAAGCATATATTATAATAATGTGCATTTAAATATTGGTTTTAACTTGTAACATTTAGATGCATTTCATCTTGACGGCATCAGGTGATAGACAGCTCACGGGCCACTTGTTTGAAGCTTGTGACAAGCCCTTTTGTCAATGTAAAATGTATCTAAAGTTAACGAGTTTAACTCTATATTGAATTTTCATTTTTGTGCTGGGTGGTAGCGGTATGGTATTGGATTAATGAGCATAGAGCTGTACGCTTTCTGAGGTTTTAGTGCCCGTGTCCACTATGACATTAAATTGCATTCATTCAGTATAACTATAACTCCTATCTCCTCTTATGAAAGTTTTGAGGTTAAAATATGACAGCAGTTCATTTCGAATGATTTGCAGCTGTTGTACCTGAAGGGGACAAATACGATGCAGCAGCGCAGCGTCTGTATCAGTCGTAAAATTATGTACAAAACATTTGTGTCCTGCAGTGCGTATTTATTGCTCAGGGGATCAGCACATAGACACAACGATTGTTGAGAAAGTGTAGAAAAAAAGCGTAAAATTTAAATGCATCCGTTGTCTGTCGCAGATCAGAGGCTGCTCCGCACATCAAAATGTGCGTTCAAATAAAAGTCAAAAGTCCATAACTTTATTTCTTTAGGCTTACAAAATAAGCACTCAGACAAGTCAAATTTTATACATAAACAGTTTTATAAATAGTAATTATTATCGAATAAGAAACAAAATGTTATTGATTTTGTTCGCCTAAATTTTTTGACCACTAGTGGAAGAAGCGAAAAATATGACAAAAAATATGGACTTTACTCGTCTCTTGACATACATTTAACAGAGACAAAGTAGGGAGACAGGAACGTGTTAAACAAAGATCCCTTGTTGTTATTACATTTAACCAAAAACACTCATTATGAATATGATAAACGATCGTTCGTTAAAACGTTTTCAACACATGATATCAAAATAATGTGATGCGGGCGACATCCACTGTAATATAATTACTTTATTTATATATCATTCGACCACATGTGTCTGCTTCTGCGGTCCGGAGAGGCGTATCGTGTAACAAATAGTAGCAGGATCGATTCCCATATAAATACATGTAGGTACATAGTACGTAAACGTGAGGAGAATAAATATCCTTCCTTTATATATGCAATATACAAAGATCTTACAAAACTCCTAATAAAGTCCACAGGTGATCGGAATCCTCGCACAAAAATTAGAGGGGAAAAAAAATATGGAAATTGTTTGCGCTACTTTTGTGGAAGCTATATCTCTTAAGCCGTAATAGGTAGAAATTTGGACAGAGTCTAGATCACTATTGTCACCATAACAAAAATAAAATTAAAAAATAATAACTAAGAAGTCCAATGTCCTTAAAAATTTGAGTACCGATGATTGAAACTAAGCAGTTTTGTAACGGAACCCTCCGTATGCGAGTCGACTCGCACTTGGCCGGTTTTATTTATATAGATACCTACGAGTATGTTGCCGATATCTTTGTCAATTATAGACTAGTGCTTTTGTTACTTAAGAAAATAATCCCGAGATGGTCCCATATAAGTTTTATTCCCGAGGGAATTAATGTTAGCAGTAAAACAATCAAAATATAAAAGTAATGAACCGGTAGTTACGCGCAATATTGTTGCATGGATACTACGGGGGACTTTTAATACTCAAAGGTCGCTCTACCAACCTTGAACTCCTGTCTGACTCATATCTCGTGGCCACTGTAATCCGAAAGCAATTTTATATGTTTAAAGTGTATTTAAAGCTGACATTGAGTTGTATAGTTACAAATATAATCATCATCTTCAAGTTACGTATAGAAAGATGAACGACTCGAGTAACCTCAAGTCAAAGAAAATAAACGCGTGGACGGAGTACCTATAGTTCTTATATTTTCACCACTACAGGGCAAAAACTATACTCCGTTTCGTCCAGTGTAGTAAAAAAAAATCGCCTTCAATTTCTCTTGTAATTAAACAAAACTCAAAGTGCTTTATTTCCTTTAGACCTTACAGGACTCTTGGACACGTCAGAAACAAAAACAGAACAATGAGCAGAGATAGGTAGGTCTCGTTTAGCGGGCGTAATGCAGCTCTATCATAAATCAGTCGACCTTTACGACTAATTAGAGATCGTGTCAGATATTCGTG
The DNA here is from genome assembly GCA_947086465.1 of Eupithecia exiguata. NCBI lineage: Eukaryota > Metazoa > Arthropoda > Insecta > Lepidoptera > Geometridae > Eupithecia > Eupithecia exiguata. Next base: position 8,157,513 of record OX352246.1, read on the forward strand.
CTGCCCTCTATTAGCTAATGCCATTTATTGCTATTATTTATTGTTATTTTCTTGACCGAGGTCGTTATGTAATACGGTGATATATTTTACGATTTCGTTTCAGCTTGATTTGGTTTTTTGTAAGGCAGATTTATTATGTTAGATTTTTCGTCATCGTTCGTTTCCAATTGTATGATTGCAACAGGCTTTTAACGCAAACACTCCTTATGATACAAAAAAATTATAATGACAAAAAGATACAGGTATTTCTTGTTGTTTATACTTAAATTAGTCTGTGTGATGTCTTTCGAAACTGCATTTGGTAGAATCATATCTGCGTGTGTAGAAAATAAATTACGTTATGTATGTGCAACAGAGCCCTACAGCGCGGGGCAATGTCTTGGGGACGCTTCCGACGGGAATTGGAATGGATCAGTTGAGGGTAGCTCTAGATTGTTTACACACAGTCAGCAGTCAATTAACTCTAGTTCTAATTTGTTGGATATTATTTGATTGAAATTTCTTTGTTTACAAAATTTGATAATTATTAAATTAAATTAATCAAATAAAGTTCATAAAATTAAATACCTATGTATTGTTATTTTAAAAATAAAAATAAAGAATCTGAAAATATTGGTACAAGGGACACTAATCTCAATACTCTGAAACTTCTCCAAACAAAATGTATCGTAGATCAAAACCCACACTTAATATTCTTTTTCCTTACTTCCAGGGTCTTCAGACGCCGAGATGCCACCTTCGCTGCTGCACTCCATGCAGAACCAGATGCAGAGCAAAGGAGGCTATGAGATGGCGTACGGAGTTAAGGTAACTATCTACCATTCTTTAGTAGGTACTGAAAACTTATCAACATAGACGAATCCCTCCACCCCCTTGTTTCACCCCCAAACCAAAGGGAGGCGTGTTAAGTACTGGGTTGATGAAAAATCATAATGGATCCAAGAGAACTGTGTGAATGTGATCAAAATTCAAATGTTAACATATTTTTTTATTTAAAGAAAATTTCCTACTTCGATACAAATTTGACAACTTATTAAAAATATGTATATCTTTTAGTTTTCTAAAAGCGCTTCTGTTCTCTTTGATTTTCGAAGAAGAGAAGCACTTTCTTAGTGATGATGATGTAATGAAAGTTTAGTCTCGGAAAGTTTTTAAAATCTAGTAAAAATTTGACAATTTTTTTTATTTTTAGTTTAATGTTGAAAATTCAACTTTGTGTTGACCTGTAGATTTTTTGCAACAGTCTGAAGTTAGCTCAATTGTTTCCATTTTAAATACTAGTTTTAATTTAATTCTATTATTTATTTGAAATTTTCTTTGTTAATAAAAAGTTTATACTTTGTGTCGCTTAAAAGCAAATTCTTCAAAAAAAATCTTACTTGCGTTACTGTTAGAAAGCTGATAATTTTATGCAATAAAGTACTATTTATATTACAACAAAAAAAACCTAAAACTCCACAAAAAAAAACAGTTTTAACCATTCCGCCCGAAAATCCTCAAACAAAACTTTAAAAAATCATAACTCGAAAACTACGAAACATTGGGGAACATACATGGGGTATTTTCAGGTACCCCCGAGGGTGAGGCAAATATATTTTTTATGACGTCATTGTTTAGTCCACTCTGTATATGAATTAACCACAATGTCGATGAACGACCCTGGACGATCCTGGCGGAACCGGGACCGAATAAAGTGGGTGGTTTTTGAGTCTAATCTTGGCAATGGGTCAGTTGTAAATTATGATGATGAAGTTTTAGCACGAGAGAAAACGGATAAAATTAAGTAAACGACATTCCAAAGTTTTTATAACGAATACGAACGAAATCGTAATGTCCTTCGAACACAAACTAGGCTAACTGTCGGAGTAGCTATAATATTGGCAAATACTTATCAAACATCTTGGCAAATATCGCTTCACTTTGATCGTCTTCTGGTGTCGCCATCAAAAATTAACATGATCGTTTTAGGAGACAAGTTTTATTTTCCCAACTACAATTCACTGAATCTTTCTAAACCTTTTTTTATTAAAATACATTAAAGTTGGACATCGTGGTCAAGAATCTCGAATTTATCATCATCACCAGTTTAAATTAGTCTACTGCTGGAAATAGGCCTCTCCTTTTCAGCGCCATAGCGCCTTTCAGCTTCACGCATCCAGCATCTACCAGCAGTCTTCCGCAAATCGTCATCCCACCTGGCCGTAGGGTGTCCTACACTACATTTTCCGAGTCATGGTCTCCACTCAAGAACACGTTTACCCCAGCAGTTATCGACAGTACTTTAAGAATTAGCAAGCTTAAGTGGCAGTGGAGCGTTCATATTTCGCAAAGAACCGAAGAATCTTTTATTGAACAATATTTCTTACCTTTTTCCATGAAATTCGTCCTGCCTTTTGAAGTTTTGACTGACATAAACTATTTAAGAAATCAGGAACCTATACAGGTACTTATACTAGCCAAGTTAGGACGTTGGCGGTGTCACATCCCGGTGCCTTAGAAAGCACGTTGAGCCTCACGTTGGTCCTCCGTCTGACCTCACCCCGGTCGTGTCGGTCTGGTGTCTCATGAGAGTGATGGAATAGAGGAGTGCACCTGTGTATGCACACACACTTGTGCACTCTAATTATGTCCTGCGCATCTGGCTAGTCCCCATTGAGACTCAGCTAGGATCATTAGCCAAGTTTTTAATACTTATGTAAACATATTTTCTACTATTTAACAATATTTTATCTTTTTCAGGTTTATTGAAACTGCGGTGTCTGAATATGAGTGAAGAATGCGCGTGCGCATCGATTGTTGAACCAAGCACATTTCACAGCTGATGACTCGAACAACAACAAACATTATAAAAAGAAAACGCAGTGACATCATTTCATATGTAGGTCCAGTGAGAATAAATTATATCTTTTCGTTATCTTGTGAATCCCAACTGACGAAAGACTATTTCAAAGACTCCCAATGTGTAAGACCATGGACTAAGTAATACGAGTATGTATATTATTGGTTAATCTAACCAATATCACAAACCAATAATACACCATAATATTGGTTAGTTTTACACAAAACGGCACGGCTTTGTGAAAGCAGTGATCCACGGTGTCTTTGAAATATTCTTGCAAATCGATTGGGATACGGAAGATAATGAAATTTTTTTGTTTTCTCATTGGACCTATAATCACTTGTAGGTATTGGAAATCTATTGGTTATTTTTACACAATCATGTCGGCTTAGGAAGCAAATTAAAACCATTTACCTTGGCCATTCTTTGTGTGTCCAAGTTTTCGTTTAGTTAGCTGCACTACGATGTACCTGTTCTTTCAATGTCGCCGTCGGATCGTAGAATCAGCCTTTTTGTAGAACGGCTACGCTGATTGCAAAATAAACGCTAATTTGTTGGATATACCTAATTAATTTCATTCGAAGAGATAGGTAAGTGCCGTTTAGCCATTTTGTTGAATGGTGATCGTTCAACAATCGGGATACCTACTCACTTATTTGAATTGCGCAGTTTTGTAACAGGCCTAGCCATTCTACAAGCGGACAGATTATACACAAACCGACGGCGACATCCACACTTCAATACGAAGGTACACTACGTACCTTCGTATTGAACTGTGGATGTAGTGTATAACATCGTACCACATAAATGCAGTCGTATATTTACTTCAATGGCAGCAAGTGTACCTTCTGAGAGTGAAACGGTGGTGGACGATCAATTCCTAGTCACCTCGTGTGAGAATTATGGGCTTAATTTTAAAACAATGAAGTACCTTTGTCAAAAATCTGAACGGTACGTTATCTACGGGAAACCCACAGGGAATTTATGTCAAATCATTTCAAACGCTGATGTTGTTAAAATAACCTATCTATTTAATTTTTCCGGGACATTCTGTAGGTATTTGTGTACACGACTATATTTTGGGTCTTATTTCGTCGATGTTAAAATGAATCAGTGTTCTGTTATAGAAGAGTCTTGACTGTGAAATATATGCTATAATGATCTAATATTTATTTTATGAAAATTAGTTATAGTAATTAGTCGTCTTATGAATTTGTTTTCTGTAAATACATTTTATTTCAATTCAAATTCAATAAATTAAATCAAGTTACCTATGTATGTTATTTCTTTAAGAAAATAGTTTTATATGTTTAGTGTTTCTTATTTCTTATACATTTAATTACCTTCTCGATTTTTTTCGAATTATTGCACATAGTTCTGAATAATTAAAATTATGAAATCATCGAAAAATTAAAAAAACAAACGAATTTCTTCCCTAGAACTGTTACTTAAATTTTCCTCGGTAATATTTGGGAAAACGGTAATTTTCTAATAAAAACTTTATGATTTTTAGTAAAAACTTGTGTGTCATAAAAATCAACTGTCTAATTATATTTAACACCTTCGTCCTGGCTATTTTGCTGAGTTCCTTATAGTCAATTTTATTCTCATATATTTTAAGATAAGCTAAGCTAAGTCATAATTAGTTAATGTATGTTAGTAACGTAAGTAGTAGTAAGTTGCCTTTTTTAAATTAAGCTTAAAGTCTTCGTGCCCGAACGTTTTTGGACAACGAAATGACTCTTAAGGTTAACCGTAGACTGAAAAACAACTAATTAACTAGAAACTTTCACATATATACTTTTTCCATGATATATACTTGTAACTATTTACAAAAATCCAACAATTGATTCATTCATAATATTTGATATGGGGAAATTTTTATCGAAGATTTATTTGTGAATGATGTTCATCTTAATAACAGATTTATTATATGTATAGGGTGGTGTTCTTTTAATACGAAGAAAATTTGTCAAAAACTCGCAACATGAGACGTGCTTAAATGTGAGTTGCGTTTGAGTAGTATTTGGGCGTTACATAAGTTTTCATACTTTATACGACGGCTGATAACGGATTGTCCGGAACTTGGATATTTAAGTATATTTCAGGAGAACCACTATCCTAGATAGTTCTTTAATAAGGCAAAAAATATCAACAGGGATGATTTATATTAGACCGGGGCGTGCCCGGGGGCGGACCGTGTACGTGGCTCGGACGGGGCACGGGTTTGAAACGTTACATTTGGTATGAAGCAGTTTATATTAAACAGTGCATGATCCGTGTCCCGTCCGGGCCCGTCTTACTAACTTCTTCGGCCCGCCCCGGCCTCGGCCCGGCCTGGACACGACCCGATAAATCATCCCTAGTGGCGATTTGGGAACGACGATCGAGATGTGAAAAAAATAATTGGTTATGTCTTATTTTTGCAATGAACCCTAAATCGTTATTGGCATTTAAGCGCACACCAACGACTACATAAATTTTGTCGTTTTTTAATTAAAATGACAAAGTTATATTAATTAGGAAATATTGTAAGTAGGTATAATTGTATTGTCCATCTGGAATATGGATTTGTTCTTATGATAAAATACTTATTGAAAAGTTGTTGATTGTTTTATTTTGCCTTCCTTTAGGTAAAAAGCTCTATTTCCGAATTAAAGCTTATAATTATAGGCCACGCAGCGAGAGGTATAGAGGGCAATGATTGTAACACAATTTTTGACTTTGTAACTTTGTTTGGACTAGTTAGAAGGTGAACATATCAAAAGTCCCCGCCCGTAGGTCCCATGTTTCGTTTTTTCGTTTAGATCTCGGAAACTTATGCGTCCTAGCGACATGACCACTCATACAAAATGAAAACTGATTAAATTTGCTTCAAGTTGTACTCGGCAAAAAAAATCGGTATCTTGTTTTGAAATATTGATGTTATTTGAAAATAACTTATAGCCTATGTTCATCAGGGATAATGTAGGATACTAATGGTGAAAGAATTTTTCAAATCGGTCCAGTAGTTTCGGACAAACAAATCTTTCCTCTTTACAATATTAAGCATAGACTTTTAATATTACCTACTAGACGTGTTTATGGTAAAGGATATGAAATGAACCATGCTCTTAACTTTTACTATCCATTATAAGTTATGAGCATGTTTAGAAGTTAGGCTTTTACCGGCTATGACATATGGCTACACTATGGATTTTTAAATTATCCCGCCTCTGTGCCGTATGCCATAGACAACACAGTTTACATACCTAATAGGCGTAGGCTACATGAAAGTCTGTAGTCTGTATCAGTACCGTTGCGAAGGAAAATCATTGTGTATTGCTTGGTAACTTACAAAATAACCATACATATTATCTTGCCCCTACAGTGGTCGGCCTCCTAATCTAATCGTAACACGAGTGGTCGCGCGGATTACAGATGTATGCCAACTACAAATTGAAATTTAAAAGTCGTATGAGCATTAAATCTTGTTTATTAAAATTAAATTCTTTAATTGAAAGTTTTACTTTTTGGATATATTGAAATTAAAATAGTAAAACGTTTCTTTGTAGGTAAAAAAAATCAAGAAAACAAATAAACCTCTCATTCGGCACTAAAAGTGTGATCTTTCGCTGAATTTCAGATTGCCAAAAAAAATGTGTTTTTCACGCAAGATATGTAGATACGTAGTAAAATAGTGATCACTAAAAGCTAAAAGTATATATTTTTCAAGCGTTACACACTTTTTTAGTGCTTCAAATCCGCTTTATTTCACAGTCGTGGAATGCGACTGGTGGACTTATTTCAACTTCAAATCGAAGTTTTCATGCTTGTTTTCTGGTGGAATATTACAAAATATCTTTTAATTTGAACATCAGACTTCATGGTAGACATGGTAATATTTTTTACCCATTGAAGAGCTCATGGTTTCTCCCAAGTTCGTGAAGTAGTGGCTACCTCCGTTTCAAGGCATTGAAAGCATTGAGATTCAGTACCTAGGTCAAAGAAAAACAGTTAGCAGCCATCTTCTAGAATTTATAAACTCGTAGAGTGATCACCGCATATCTAGGAAGTCAACACAGCTAAACGGATCATCGTCTTTGCTGAGGCGGTCCATTGTCAGATTCTGACCGTTTTTCAAGGGCTAGCAGTATTTTTTTTCCCTTTTTGTATTTTTTTTAATAACTACATTTTTAATTTTGTGTTATTTTAGGACAAGGATAGTGACTTAATTCGCAATTAGATAAATCTGTTTGAAATGATGATCCGTTAATAAGAAAGGTGTCCGTAACCTACCCATGTACTCTTACTTACCTTACTAATCTGGCACCGCTAATTATGCGCGTTAACCATTCAAGCATTTGATTACGCAGTGTAACTGAGCCCTTATTCTCTACCGAGTCTATGGTTTACTATTTCTCAGTAGTTTTACGAACACACTGTGTATACATGCTTGGACGATGTCTAGAATCGCATTGTTTTTCGTTCGCGGACTTCGCGGTTAGCATTATACCGGTAGACGTTGTTGTGTTTGTGCCTTGTTTGTGATAATACGAACGCTTCGAATGAAAACGTGACTATTTGACGCATGCGTAGATACTGTGCGTCTGCCGATAAATAGTGAATTATCTCGCAACGAATTGCTTGGATATTGCAGTAAACATAATCAAAATTCAAGATATTTTATTACCTAAAATGTTTGCCATTCTGATCATCATTATTATTTTGTTAATTATCGGCAAATACTTTTACAAATTTTCATGTGGAATTTGCAAATGTGCGGATAAAATGATCGACAGAGTTGTCGTAATAACCGGCTCGAATACTGGAATAGGTTTCGAAACCGCCGAGGAACTAGCCCGGCGAGGGGCGAAGGTGATTCTCGCATGCAGAGATGAAAAACGAGGTACCACAGCTAGAGACAAAATCATCAAAACGACCGGGAACCAAAACATAGTCTACAAACACCTGGATTTGGCCTCTTTTAAATCAGTGCGAGCGTTTGTTGATGATATCTTAAAAACAGAGCCCAGACTGGATGTTCTTATCAACAACGCCGGAACGGGAAACTGTGGTAACTTCCTGACAGAAGACGACCTTCCTTTCGAGACGCAGGTCAACCATTTCTCCCCATTTCTTCTCACTATATCCCTGTTACCGCTTCTCAAGTCGTCAGCCCCGAGTCGCATCATCAACGTGTCTTCAATCATGCACAGAATCGGAAGAATACTCTTGAAAAACTTCGATAAGCAAGCCAAAACTGCTCTTACCCGACTGAGAGTCTACTCCGACACGAAACTAGCGAATATACTCTTTACCAGAAAACTGAGTGAGATTTTATCGGGGACTGGAGTAACAGTCAACTGCTTACACCCTGGCGCAGTGAACACCGAAATATTCCGAGACAAGAACTTCATTATCAAGTTTTTGATTCGTCTGTTCTTCAAAACGTCGAAGGAGGGTGCACAGACTACCATACACCTAGCGGTGTCTGAACAACTAAAAAACACAACGGGAAAGTACTTCTGTGACTGCAAGGAAGAGGAGCCATCTTCGTATGCGAGGAATGCTGAAATGGCAGATAAGTTATGGGAACTGTCGGGAGAAGTGTGCGGTCAGAAAAAGTACGAATGATTGGTTAGGTACATATAAGTTCTGTTTGCTACTTTTAAAATTTCAGGCACTTCGTAATATTTTGTACGGTATCTGTGTATGAGTAATCGCTTTTGTATTTTGGAGAAAATACCGGGCACCGAAGCGAATCTTTGTATCCCTATATTTAGTATCAGTTGTACGGTATCAGTTGTTATCCCATCATTATAATTATCCGATACGAAATCTGCCTTGAACATATTATTCTTGAAAATCAGTGTAGGTATACCTATCCTTATCATTTCCCGATAAATCGGTGTTTGTTCTTCAGATAAAAGAATACGGAATACCATTTTGTTTAATTGACCTTGACCTGAAAGAGCAAGCCAGCTTTGTATGCATACAGTTTCTAGATCAGGGATCTAGAAACTGCAGTCTTTGTTGCTGGTAGGTATATGATGATACCAGCAACAACTGGCGGCCGTAGTCGAAGTTCAGCTAGGACTAATTTAACGATATTTCGACTACGACCGCCAGTCTCAACGGAGACGAGATATCGGTACCTAGGTAGTGTTAGAGGTCATGCAGAGGGTATTTTCGTGGTCAAACTAGGTTGTATAGCTGATTTGGCTTCGACGAATATTTTTCCTTATAGATGGGGAACTCTCAAAGGATACGCAAATTATATCTATTGTGTTATCGCACTGACAAAACAAATTGAGGAAAATTGTTATTCCTTATGTTATCAGTTCGAGTCTAGACAGACAGACTGGATTTCAACTGCACTTCGACTGCAAATTTGCAGGCGTAATAACTGCATTCAAACCATTGAGTTAATAAGTACGCTAGTAATAGTGATTCAAACTGCAAATTTACAGTCGGACTGCAGTTGAAATGCAGTCCGTCTGTCTTGGGTGTCTGTGTCTTAGGGTGCGTTTCCACTGACTCAGAGCTAGGCGGAGTGGAGGAGCGGACCGTGAATCAAGCCTATCACCAGTGCAAACATAGCTGTTTTTTATCCGATATATGTATATCGGATAAAAAACAGCTATGTTTGCATTAGTTATGTATGTACATAAGTATGTACAATTTTATTAAAATCGGGGACGTAGTTTCCAAATGAATCGGGAAGTACGTTTGTATGGGGACTTACAGGTATCGCACCCACCATAATAGTAGATGGCCACCTGCGGTGGTGGTGGTCCCGGTGGCGACTGGGATACTTTTTCCTCGGGATGCCAACAGTGGTACAGAAAATGGTGGTGGCAGTGGTGGCTACTGGGAACAAAAACATTCCCAATGGCCACCAGTTCACTTGGATTTTTTTCCTGATGCCCACCAGTGGAGGCGATGATGGTGGTCAAAGAGAATACACGTTTTCATAGCTAAAGAAACCTGGTAAACGTGTTAGATTAGGTACCTTGTAGTTAGGTAGGCTAACTACAAGCGAGGTCAAGATAAATTATTATGACTTAACCTAACTAACCATTTTACAACCAACATGCTATAAAAGCGTAGGTCACATCTATAAAAGCGTAACTTTGTATAAGTACTTTTGCTCTGAAATTGTGTACATATTGTATTTGTTCTAGGAGGTAGGTATGGTAACTGGTTTACAAATAGGAACCTAACCATTAAAAAATTACTTGGATTTTTACAGTTTATTTAGAAAACAAACAATTTAAGTTAAATATATTTCAAAAATTAGAAAAATCGTAAAAATTACTTTGGAAATCTTTTAAATCTTTTAAACATAACATTTGGCTTACAATTAATTTATTATGGAGTAGACACACCATATAAGTAAAAAATATTATTATTTATTTATTCAGCTTACTAATTCACCTTTTTCTATGCCTGTGCTCAGAGCGGGCTGCAGTAGGCTTCGAGGATTTGCCTTTGTATCTATCGTCTGGAATAATAATATAATAAAAAATTGTCAGTTAAAATTTGTTATTTGTAAGGATTTGTTGCTTTGTATTGATTTCTATGGTACAACGTCCAGTGCACGTTGTATCGAAGTAGATACCGATGCCAGGCATATTATAAATAAAGTGTGAGTCGGAGTACCGCCTCATCTTCCTTCGTTATTCTGAATTACACCATATTATGATCCAGAAGATAGAGTTATTTCCATCGTGTCGAGAGAAGGTATCCATCAAAAGCCTGAATAGGGTGGGTTATGCGATGCTATCTGTTTGGGTGAAGACAAAGCCAAAATTACAGTTCCATCTGTTTGGGTGAAGACAAAGCCAAAATTACAGTTCCATCTGTTTGGGTGAAGACAAAGCCAAAATTACAGTTCCATCTGTTTGGGTGAAGACAAAGCCAAAATTACAGTTCCATCTGTTTGGGCGAAGACAACACCAAAGTTAAAGATAGGGTCGGGTTGAAATTTTGTATTTATGTAGTTCTAGACCAAGAATAACATAGGCTATATACCCTTTTATCCCGGAAAAAACGTCTGCGAAGCGAAACCACGCACAGAAGCCACTTAGTTTCTATTGGTTCTGATTACCAGCCTATACCTGTAGGTACCTCTAGTCTCCTTATGCCGATGTCGGTCGCGATCTCTCTCGCGGTCGCGCTCCCGGTCGCGCTCGTGGTCGCGCGACCCCCGCGAGTCAGGCGAGGACCGGCGTCTCGGAGACTCTTGGCCGGCGCCCCACCACCAGGCGGGCGGCGGCCCTGGCGGTGCCGAGGCTCGCCCGCGGAGGGCTGAGCCGGCCACGCAAGGGTAGCCGGGGCTTGGAGGCGGCATCTAACATCATAGGATATAATATCAATAATGCTGGACAATCCACACAGCATCATCTAGTCCCAAAGCAAGCTGAGCTTCTGTTATGGATTCTAAATAACTGATATAAGTACTTTGTATTATTTAATAAATTAAATTAAATAAAGTCGAAAGGCGTTAGGAGTCTATTGCGAGGTTATTTGGCACCAAACAAATATATTTGGCTAGAATAAAAATAAAACCAAGCTACTAGCATGCCAGACTTTACACAGTAAGTAGATATAACATCAATGCCAACCAAGTGCGTGTGAATGTAACTCTTAAATAAGTACTCATATGTAAAAAAGTAAATCTTGTACCACTGAACTGCACTGCAAGTAACTTGCTATTAGATTCGTAACAGGCTGATATATTTTCGATCGGATTTGATTACATAAGGCAGAAGTTTGCAAGCAAGTTTCTGGAAAAACTTACCGAGTAGAAATACCCCGATTTTTTTTAATTATGCGAAAAATTTCGATTAATTTTGCAGTGTTCCCTCATGTTGCTCATGTTGAAGCTGCAGGTAAATTAAGGGGCCTGCGGATGATGATTTGCCCATACAAGCGTAGGTACTACCAAAATGATTTGTAATTCGAGCATATTCCCATCATATCATGTTGTTTTTTGTATTCGAGAAGTGTATATCTAGGTCCCTGGTTGTTTTTTTCTTATTAATACACATCTATGATCTATAATGTAAGCAAAAATATGCAAAATCGAATTTTGAATATTTTTACGTCGAAAATGACCTGTTTTCGTCCTATTTGTTTTGTATTAAAAACAACAATATCTTACGTTTTGTTTGTTATGGAACATAGCTTATATTATCTAGTTACAGAATAACAACACAATGTCGAAAATACTAAAAGTTTTCAGTCATCATTTTTGGTATTACGGAACGTATTACGTAATTCACGAATTGAAGTTGCGAGCAGCTGTCGCCGGATTCTTAAGGTACAACCAAACTTTCGTATAGTGTTGTGACGCGTCAGAAGAATATCAGACTAAATGTATTCAATATGAAACATTTGTTATGGTTAGAAACACATTCCTACAGCAACACAGTACCTACCCCACAACACTGTAGGTACCTAACACAACATCATCAGCATCATCCCATAAAAGCCCACCGCTGGACAAAGGCCTCCCCTAACGAGCGCTAAAGCACACTGGAACACTACATAAAAGCAATAAAATATTTAAATCTACATCTTAACTTCTAGATCAGGGGCATTATTCTGCTAAATTAATCGCTTCACTAGTTATCGACAAAGCTCAAAGAATTAGCAAGCTGAAGTGGCAGTGGGTCGGCCATATATCGCGAAGAACCGACAACCGCTGCGCTGGGGTAACAGGGTTCTTGAGTGGAGATCCCGACTCGGCAAACGTATAGTGTAGAACGCCCTCCGGCCAAGTGGGATGATTGATGAGGACTGGATGCGGCAAGCTGAAGACAGGGCGCTATGGTGCGCATTATGGTAGGCCTATGTCCAGCAGTGGACTATTATAGGCTGATGATTATGATGAATCGATTCACTTAGAATGACACGTTTTGGTATTTTACCATAAACACCTTAGGCTTAGATAAAAGAAACCACAGATACAGGAACGCAAGTAGAAATTGTGTGATTTAAACCCTTCTATCAATCGCTCCGTGTACATCGCACCGCACGCACTATCTGGTGTTTCTTTAATCTCAAGATTCTACGTGAGGAATCTGCAACGATACTAATGGCCTATGACAGTGGTCATCGCATTACTATTAAAACTATTGGTTAGCAGAATTGAGGCCCTGATTAGTCACCTGCGAGAAAGATTGCGGGAAGCGGTACTGCGGCGCGACAATGGAGCCTTCGCCCTCGGCGCAGGCCAGCGGGGGTGGCACCGCCGGTAGCCGCGTAGGGCTCTCGGGCGGCGTCGCGAGCTGCAACAAACCACAGTTTCCTACAATGCCTATCTTATTTTATTAATAATGCCTTCGCCAAACTCCTCGCTTGTCGTCAACTCTAAAGGGCCTATCTCATTAGAACATTCTTTCATTTCGTGGTCCAGTTAACTGGGTAAATGGACCACCGATAAAAAATATCTTCGCTGGTTCAGTTAACTGGACCACTCATTTTGTGTGTAAGCATTTTCACAATTTAAGATCAAATAGACACCTATTATCAAATTTGACACTTAATGTCAAAATTGACAGCGAATGTAAAATTGACCGCTTATTTGTAGTAGTATGGAGAATACCTCACCTGGTTTCAGCTTGGTTGCGCAACCAAATTGTTGCCGGCAACCAATTCACCCGGTGGTGGCGCAACCATTTATATGTAGATATAGCTATTTGGCGTCTCACTCACTCCACCACTAATTGGTGGTAGTGTTTGTTTGTTTTGGCGTGTCTCGCTTGGTAGCTCAAGACACCACGGTAGCGCGAACGGTGGTGGCCACCATGGTTTCCTTATGAGATAGGGCCCTAACCCCAAGGCCACGACATGCCCGCCCGCGCGTCTTGTTTTGCGTCTGCGTCCGCGGCGAGAACAAATCAAAGGAGTTGTTTGAGTGTGCCATATTAAGTCGCCGCGGTGCAACTTGCGGAGAGGTGATCGGGTCGTGGCCTTAGCGACGTGTCAGTCGCAAGACGCAGGACGCGCCGCAAGACGCATGACCTCGGCCTACCTCTTTCGTGTAGAAGTATGTATACATAAATAAATTCTTGATATACCTTCTTCTTGAGAGTATTGAAGTCGTTACTCATATCCCGGTACCGTTGCAGGCACTCTTGCCACATCGTCGCCATCTCCGCCATCTCGGAACGCTGCTTGTTTATTTCTTCCTGTAACAAGATTTTATTTTTTAGTAATCATTTCTACTATATTCTGCCTGCGGCTTTGCATACGCTTTTCCGGAATAAAATAACTTATGTCAGGCTTCGCACCCACTTTTCCGGTACCTATAAAATAACCTATGTTAGGCTTCGCACCCACTTTTCCGGTACCTATAAAATAACCTATGTCAGGCTTAGCATCCACTTTTCCGGAATAAAATATTTAAATTATGTAGACATCGTCTATTTTTATCCCGGGGATCGCCCCGGGATACCGTATACCTACCTCCCTGCCAAATTTCATATCGTTCAGCCGTTTAGGCGAGAAAAAGTAACACACAGAATAACATAGGTACTTTCACTTTCAACATGTTGGTATGGATTAATTAGAACGGTTTTTTAACGGAGCAATTCATCATAAGCTAAATAGTATTTTTTTAATATTAGTAAATACTAGGTTAAGCCTGTCCCATATAAAATCCTGGACCGTTATAATAACAAAGTATCAAGCTCAACTGAAGCATAGATTGATTTCGATTCAGCAAAATTCTCTTCTGGACAGGCACCTAAACTAAAGATGTTGAGTTCTTTCAGGAATAAAAATCTTAAATTTTGGCTTAGATCATCTTACCATAAGTCTGGCATCCGTGTCCCCAACATCTCTCGCGACGGTCTCGTATCTCCGCATGCACTCTCGCCACAGCCTCAGCTGCGCAGCCGCCGATTCTTGCATGTTCTCGCTCAGAGTCTACGCACAAATAAATAACTAAAATATGATATAGTTCTTATGTACCGTACCGTTTGGTTCTTACTTAGCAATGAATAGTCAGCCGACTGCATTTACGCCGAACCGCGTTTATTTGTTTTAAATTCAGCCAAAAGATTGTTGTTACGATCAAAAACATGAGTTAAGAGATAAAGAAGTAGGTACCTAGTTCAAATAACAACAAAAAAGTAAAGCAGTGACTATCATTTTAATTTTCTTACAACCCAATTTAATCAAATCCCGGAAAATTCTAAAAAGATTGATTTATTTAAAAATCACTCTTTGTAAAATAAGTGTTTTTCTATTGGATTTGGTACGGAACCTTACGATGGCGTCTTAACTAGGTATATAAACAGGGCTCAAAACAAGTAAATCACTTACATTGGCAGGTTTGTTATTCTTGGTGATATCCACAGCCTGTGAGGATCCCTTGAAGCATCGCATCAGCTCCTTCCAGAGTTTCATCATCTTGTCCATAGCCTCGCGTTGCTCTGATATCTCTTGCTGGAGAAAAATCATTGAAATCAATTGAACAACAGGGTGAAAAATAATCATCGTTGAACATCACACACTAAATTATGTGAAAGTTTGGATGTTTTACCTCGTAACGTCAAAACTACCGAACGGATCAGGCTGAAATGTTGCAAACAGGTAGTTCTAGGCCTGGAATAAAACATAGGCTACTTTTTATCCCATAAAACAGTTCTCGTGGGATAGAAATAAGCTTTCATATATTCATATTCTTTATTTGCTGAAATGTAGGTACAGTAGGTCTTACATTATATAGTCTCACTACATCCTGCCTCAAAGTGCGTGCAAATCTAGCTTTGAACGTTTCCATAGAAATAATGCAGGCGATGCCGCGGGCAGAAACTAGTAGGTACATAAATAGGATTTCAGGACCCTGCAGTGGCATGCTACGGTACGAAATCACGTAGTCAGTTAAGTGCACCAGATAAGTGTAAGCTGACTAAATTAGTATTTACCTTTACGACCCTCAAATAGTTACTGCGCCCGCTCACAGTACTGGCCTCGCCGTCCGCGACACTCAGCCCCGAGTCTCGTTCCCTCTCCGAATACTTGTCTCGGTCTCTCAGCTCGTCTCGCGACACCACAGAGTTTCTATCGCACCGCTCCAGGCGTCTTTTAATACCATCTTTGCTCCTGTCCTGCTCATGAGGTCTCTCGTAATACTTGGTGTCGAATCGTTTGCTTTCGCTTCTGGTACTGGCCTTGCCTCGATCCTCCTCGTAATCGCGATGGACATCGAAGCTCCGGCTGGTCTTGTGCTCGCAGTATGGACGACGCCTGTCGTCCTCGTAGCGCTCTCTTTCGTAATCGCGGTACGGAGGCCGGTCTCTCGGGTTCAAATACGTCCTAGTCGCGACATTCTCCGGTGGGTATTCGCGGTATCGGTTTTCTGCGTGCCGTTCTCGATTCACATCCATTTTACTGAGCAGTTTCGACCCTCTGTCGAAAGATGCCCAGTCAGTAGAGATCTTTTCTCGGCTAGGTTTCTGGTAGATTTCTTGACGGGAAGTTCTTTCAATTTCGCGCAATTTCTCGAAACTTCTTTGCTTTACAGCAGGGTTTAAAGTGTGTCGTTCTTCGCTGAAGTTGGGACGTGATGCAACTTCGCATTGTAAGGATTTATGACTATGAGTTCTCGTCTGAAACGTAACAAAGTGCCCACACAGTCACTAGGTACCAACTTACTAAATCAATAAAGGGAAGTCAATTGTTATTTAACTGAAATGTTAGGGCAGGTATCTAAAATTAGAGCTAAGATAAGATCGCGCGTAAAAAAGTTTTTACAATTTTCTAGGTTCTACACTGTGGTTCTACAAGTCATTTAGACAGCAGATGAGAAGTTTTGAACATTGCAAGCCATTTGATATGAACCCCATGCAAAATCAAACTACGAATCAGTTATCGTTTTCGATTCTATTGAAATTAAGGCCCGTATTATGAAAGCCTGCGCTCAGTCATAGCTCTATGCTTGAGTGTCGTTTATGTCATAGAAAAGCGTTATATATCGATGACTGAGCAAGCTTTCCTAGTAAATCAATTCAATTTTTGATTCATAGCAAATGGCTTATAATGTCCGCAAAACTTCTTATCTGCTCTCTAAATTTATTGTTAAACCTAGAAAGTAGTAAGTACCTACCTAAAAGTCTGATTTTTTTATCGCGCGTGAGTAACCACCTTTAAAAGTACTTACAACAATAGATTTAGGAGCCGGCACGTTTTTCTCGTTCATCCGAGCGCAGATCTTAGCAAACGTTTCAAGAAGAACCTCTGGGTTTATTGCCGGTGAATGTGAAGTTTCCCTTCTTTGCCTGTTGGTTCACAACAAAGACAAATTGATTAATTCTAGATTATTCTAAGTAATTAATTCTAGATTGGTGAAAATTTATGAAGACTGCGTGTATTGTATTGTTATTTAGACGCACATGAATCGTCCCTATTGAATTGAGAGAGACAGGCCGCCTCAGGTGGTCGACAATTCAGCTGGTAAGGAGGATTTAATAGTTTTCAATACCTACTCCAAATTTTTGACATTCTATGGGTGTTTTTTACTTTATTACCGTAAAGGCTCTGAATAATATAACAATCGTATCAGACGATTAAGGCTCATATCAAAGCAGGGACGCCACGTGTACATACTCTACAATGCATTTATTTATGACTATTTTAACTGATAAATCTAACCTAGATTGAATACCTAGTCAAGACGTGCCGATGTCATTTTAACCTTCATTGTCGTAGAAATGAAGTATTTTCTGGCCGGCTTATGCAGATAGCAGCTTGCTTAGCGAGCTGATCAGTCCTCTTGTTCCCTTGAATACCACTATGAACCTTTACTCAAAACAAACTCGCTTGCCTTTCTGTTCCAAACTAATTATCCTCTCTCTTATTTCAACTAGTTAGGTTGTGTTATGATAAACCTAGACAAGATTTAAGAGACCATTAGGTAGGCATTAGCCCAGCAGTGGACCGACCGAAGGTGAAGATGATGATGTAGACCCATATTTCATTCGTCTGGTTTGTCGCACCGTTAAGGGATGTGATAACTTTGTACATAATATATATTTATAAAACACTGGTCTTTTATATAACATTACCTACGTCAAATTGGAGTGCTTACTTGTCCCGGTCGCGGTCCCTCGACTCATTATGGCGCCTGCGATGCCTGTGCCGCTGTTCGCGCGACTCCGATGGCTCTTGCTCGCGTGCCTCGCGCCGCTCCTCGTGCCGATCCTCGCGCCGCCGGCTGTGGCTGTGTCGATGTCTACACGGAATATAATCATCAGCCTAAATTAGTCCACAGCTGGACATAAGCCTCTCCTAATTAGCGCCATTACACCTTGTCTTCAGCTTGCCGCATCCAGCAGGCATATAATATTCGTCTTCATTACAGCAAACAAACTAATAGAACCTTTACTCGCATTTTCAGTCAGATTAGGGTGGGTTAATTCAAGAACACACCAACGAAGTTTTCCCTCCTAAGCTTAAGGTTAAGTTGCAAACATAAATAAACAAACAAACTCTGGGCAAAGCAGGGAAAAGCCGTATAATACAAATACGATTTATTTATATAAGACTTTCGCTATGACCGATCCGTACGGCTGCCATAGCATTAGGGGTTGAAGGCTACCAGCATGTGCGTCATTCGCACTGGCGATGTAGTACGTCATTGGCTCTCAAACAGATATAGAATAGAACTTACTTCTTTTTCTCTTGCTTGATGGCATCTTCCAAGAAAGCATAGACAAAAGAATCCTGATCTTGCGGGATTGTTTCGTTCATATCATCGGCCTCCTAAAACAACATGCAATTTGTAGGCACTGGTTTCTAAATTTTCTAGTGTTGCTTGTAAAGCTCAAAGTATCTTGGTCGATAGGTGAATGTCATTTATCGACACGGAATCTCAGGACGACGGCAACGCAGCCGATCTGACCGACGCGACGGACACTTAGGTCCGTATTAATAAAACTTGCGTAGTCATAGATCTATGCGTGAGTACCGTTTATGCCATGCCATAGAAAATCGTTACTGAAGCAAACATTGATGACTAAGCAAACTTTCATAATATAACGGCCTTAGAAATCTTCTTGTCTATTGCCGATTCAGTTTCAGTACCTTAAATATGATACAGAAACCCTTAGTTACATTACAAGAACGTTGACTTAATCTACCTACAGTAAAAACGTTGATAATTTTATTTACATGTGGCGTTGCTGAACGGGGGCTGGAAGTCAAACCAGCATTCAAAGCAAGGGATTTTCCCTCCCTCCTGAAATAATAAATTAGTATGATTTAAAATGCTACGATTCCCTGAAACATGGAGGCATTTTTTTTTATTTTTAGCCGTTCGTGGTGGACTTGTTGATGTTGTCAATGAAGAGTTTAATTTAGGGATTTTTCATTGTAGGGGCGCTTTTTAGTTCACAGACAACTTAGTAGGCCAACTTAGTAACTAGGTATGTGCTATGGCAGGTCCGTATTTATAAGATTAGTGATCTCTATTTATCCATACTAACATTATAAATCCCAAAGTAAAGTCTGTCTATTTGCCTGTCTGTTAACTTCTCACGCCTAAACGGCTGAATGGATATGGATGGCATTTGGTGTATCCCGGGGACGTATGTGCTACTTTAAAAGCCAATGCGAAGCCGCGGAAAGTAGCAGTCTTTAATAATTTTGTGATGTTCTTTGATAAGTAGATACTAATTGTAGAAAATAGTTCTTCGTTTCGTGTATGAAATTAATTAGACGGTTAGTTTTCCCTGGTATGTGATTTCACCTTGGCATACAATCATAAACTATACTTGGGTAGGTATAGGTACCTATATCAAGTGGAAACTCCTCTGTTATTCAGTTACCATTGTGCCCAGCTTCTCATAAAATGCCAGGTACCTTCTAATTAGCGAGTCCAAAATAGCAATTAACATACGTAGAACGCCTGTGACGGTGCGACAACAGTTCGGGGGACCTCGGTGAGCGGCGTTCTCCGGCCGGCGACCGCGGTGATCGACTCCTCATCTCGATAGAAGTGCAGCTTTCCCTTTTCCTGAAGTTTTTGAAACCTTCCTTCAATCATTAGCATACGCAGCGGGATTTCCCGCACAGCTGTGTGACTCCAGAGGGATATCCAGAGAAAATGTTATGAATGTAACGTACGCATGCTTATGTCAGAAGAGCTCTTCGGCGGGTTCAAAACTAGAGTATGATTTTATTTTGTTTACGTTAGTTATTGGCGATACCACATCTTAACTAGACGAAGGCTGACCATTAATAAAGTATATCTATCTTCTAATAATACTATTTCTATTATGTATGCAATGCATGGACGAGTGAAATCTATGTATTTTATTGGTTTTAAGTGTATGCAAAACTATTTCAACAATATGCTAGGTACCTACTGTTGTATAAGGATCTGTACCGTACCTAAACCTAGGCGTATCGCCGTCAGGCATCCCATCAATGGCCTCCGCTGGCAAGTCCTGCAGGCTATGCTTACCCGATATCGAACGTCCATTATTTCCCTGGATTACCTTGGGACATCCAAAGTTTATGTTACTTCACAATGTCATCATAACTTTTTTGACGACCTCTGCGGCGCGGTGGGCGAAGGTCCACCTGCGACTTAAGCGGTTGCGGATTCGATTCCCGCCTCGGGAAAAATGTTTGTGCGATCTGCAGATATTTGTTATGGGTGTTCTGGTCGTTTTCTATGTAGGTATAATAAAAATATCTATGTATTATACATATCTAGTACCCATAACACAAGCTCTGCTTAACATGGGGCTAGATAATGCTGTGTGAACTGTCCAGCATTATATAACAGTCCTTTCCCACTGCTTTTGGGTATAAAGTCTTTCCCAGAATCACTTCGTTTCTGTTATTCGTCTTGGTCCACGTTCAACCTACGGTAAATCCTTGGTCCAGGTTCCACCCACGGTATATCAAGTCTCTAATTTTGTGATGTTGCTATGTAACTAACATAAGTTTTATTTTTCAGTGACCAGTAATACTAAAGAACATTCAATTCGTGACACACGGCTGAATTCGCAAAGCAACAACGCTTGCTAGAGCCAAATTGAAACATGAGATGTGGTATACGGTAGGTAACACTTGACGAGCATATTAAATAAATAAGACAGGTACTTACGCTGTTAGATTCAATAGTTGCCACTGAATGGCTGCCCTCGAGCTCTTTCTTCCTAGATCTTTTCCGTTTAGAAGAGTCGTAAACTTTAAAAATTTTTTTGTCTGTACTTTGGCAATCCATCAAACATCCAGTCGATCCTTGCGCTGTATTAATTTAAACTACGATTTTATCAAGGGCATTACAGTGTCCGATTATTTTACTTCGCTAAAAAATAATTTACCAATTTTATTTACCAAACATTCACGATCATTATTGAAAGAAAGCTTTGAAAGAAGTTCAAAATGTAATTTTTCTTCTTGACAATTTATGTACTGGCTGCAAATATGTTTATGGTTTATAGAACCTTTGTGCACTTGTTGTACAGATTGCAGCTTAACGGTGCACCCACTTGGCAATGATATAATACAAAATAAAATTTTTATTGTAACTAAAATTTCACTGACTTGCCTTGCCTATTGCGGCTATCCTAATGAAAACGTAAATTTTGACTAAAATTCAGGGCCTAACGTGTTAGCATCTGAGATGTGGATAAAACTTAAAATGCCAATTGATAAAAAAAATAAAGATCAGATTCAATTTCAATATATTATAGATTATTGTAATAATTCACATTAAACTTAATTTAAAACTTATATCCCACATAAGCTCCTCACACTCTCAACTACGGTCCTCTTACAGATACGCGCTAAAGGTACTCGGTATAAAATCTCCATCATAAAACCAATAAACAGATTCAAGTCCCATTTTATTATAAAAATCAAAATTACGAGATAGTATAATACAATCATCTTTTCGTCATTCGAACAATAGAAATCGATCTCGGCACATCGACATCCTCGTAAATAAAACATCGTGGACATAAATAACAGAGTGGATGGGCACGGTTCGTCCTCGGTCCTCGTTGCGTCGCTTTACACTATATATACACCGCGAGAGGAACACAGGCGGTACCTTGTCGGTACAACACGGCACTAGAGTCAGTTCAGTCGAGTTCCGCGGGCGACGCGTCTTGCGGCCCCCGCGTGCAGTGGAACAACACGTCCGCCAGCTCGTGTGCCACCTTCTGGTCCAAGATCTGCGACATCACAAGCGATAGCAGGCGCCGCTCGTGGCGGCGGATAATGGCGCGGTTCTCGGGTCGCTCGGCCAGCCGCAGCAGCGTGGCGGCCGCGCGCCGCAGCATGTCCAGCGAGGTTCCCATCGCGTCCGGGTTATCGCGCAGCGCCGCCACGCCGTGCTGGTTCGCTACGCCCAGCGCTGCGTGCTCAGCGCGCTCGATGAAGGCGACGAGCGCGGCGACCGCGGGCGCGTGCGCTGCTACCGAGCGCGCCGCGCCCGCGCCCGCGCCCGCAAGGTAGTGCAGTAGGTTCACTGCAAACTCGCGCACCACGGGCCGCTCCGGGCGGCACAGGTCACGCGCCAGCCCTGCGCACAGCGCCGCGATGCGGGACGTGGGCGGCGTCGCCACCACCAGGTCCACGTTCCCGTCCTGCACGCACAGCTTGCAGAGCGCCTCGAGCGCGAGCCGCCGCGGGGAGAGGGGCGAAGAGGCGGCGGCAGTGGCGGGCGCGTCCCCCGCCACTGCGGCTGGACACACGGCCCAGTGCAGCAGACCGTCCAGCAGCGGCCGCGCCACCGCCTCCGGCTGGTGCTGCAGGTCGAGCCCGCCCGCAATGTTGGCGCACGCAACGAGCGCATCCTCGCGCAGCGCCGCCAGCGTGTCCCACCACCACTCGGCGGCGCCGCGCAGCGAAGAACAACAGGCTTGCTGCGCGGTCTCGTCGCGCGCGGCGCGTTCGTAGGCGCGCGCGCGGGCTGCCCGTGGAGCGTGTTCGTGGTGCAGCAGCAGCAGCTTGCCGGCGAGCGCAAGGAAGGCGGGCGAGCGCGAAAACTCTGCCTCGTTGCCGGGCACGAAGGTGAGCCCGCGTAGGATGTTGGATAGCGCGATGCAGCGGCGCGCGAGCTCGTCCTGCGTCTCGTTGACCAGGTTGAGCGAGGGCTCGTCGCGCGTGTAGCACTCGTCTTCGTAGTCTTCCTGCCGGCGGCGGCGCAGCACGCCCGCGGGGTCGCGCACCTGCAGCGCGGGTGCGCGCCGCTCCGGCTCCAGGTCCATGGGCTCCGCTTCCAGGTTGTCCGCCTGCGCGTCCGGCGGCGCCCGCTCAGGAGGCGCGGGTGCGGGCGCGGCGGCGGGTGAGGGTGGTGCTGCGGGCGCAGGGGTGGGTGGCGCGGGCGCAGCGGGCGCCTCGTCCGCCGGGGGGCTGGGCGCACGCCGGGAGCGCAGCACGCGACAGAAGGGCAGGTGCGCGGCGTGCATATCGCGCGCGGTGACGGCGTGCTCGAGCGGCGGCGCGTCGCCCGCTATGAGCGCCTCCAGGTCCCGCTCGTCCTCGGGCTCGGCGCGCAGGTGAGGCGGCGGCTCGTCCTCGTGCCGCTGCGTCACTGGGTGCCTTCGCCGGGACACCATGGTGTAGTTCTCTCCCTGCAGCAGACGCACGGAGCGCGGCGCCGGCTCGGCAGGCGGCGCGCGGCGGCGGGGTTGCGCAGCAGGCGGGGGCGGAGAGGGCGGTGCCGCGTACCATGGCCCGGCGGGGCCGGCGGGCGCGTCGAACACGTCCGCCAGCGCGCGCTGGAAATGTTCTAGTAGCAAGTCGAGCAGACCGGGCATATGCTGCAGCCCAAAGTAACCTGGAAGTAAACGCGACCGAATAGTGAGGCTGTTCCAATGAACCAAGTATATCTTGAGTTGTATTGCACTAGTAACCGATACTATTCCGTCATCACATCATACATTCCCCAAACAATGAATGTTTGTCCATAAATTCCCTGCACGAGTATAATTTGCAGTAAAGATGTTGAATAATACACAGTAAGAAGCTGCTGCTACCCTTCCTCTAGTAAGTTCCTTTAGCCGGCTCTTACGACATCCACGGGCCGAGGTGGAGGTTTTTACACCACGTCCACCATGACCATGGATGGGCTCGAAGGGTTGATTCCTTAGTTTATTTAAGTGTTTGAACTTACCTATACAATTATCGTCGAAGAGCAGAATGTTGAGTATATCCAGCGCCCAGCAGGTCTCGGCGAGCAGGCCCGACTTGAGCGCCATGACGACGCGCCAGGCGTCGACGGGCGCGACGTCGGCGCGCGTCAGTCGCCGCCGCTTCTCCGGCGCCGGGACAGCGCCCTCTATGCACTCCGCGGGGAATGTTAGTTCGCGTTTTAACGCACCAGGACCGACGACGCCACTGCCCACCTGCAATAGATGGAGAGATTTAGAATTTGTGAGAATTCTGTTTTAATTTTATTTTTTGTTGTTTTAAAACTTAGGGTTGGGACTGACTTAGTCACTGTTAGACTCAAAGTCCATAATTAAATTAGATTAAAAAATAAAAACTTAGGGTGTCCGTATTGACTGTTGACAATCTATGTGTTTTTTTTGAGCGGCTTTGCATATACCATCGCACACTAAAACGCGTCTGTTATTTGTCCCATTGCAGCAAAGAACCATGGAGGGTTCTTTGCTTCTTTTGTTTTCTCTATTCCTTTTTGGAAACACGGAAAGGTTCAATCAAACGCAGCCATGATTTGGTATATTTCAGTACAAGTACTAACTAACATGCGGATGGTAAGGATGCGCGTGGTTATGACCCAGAACCTTACATCGGGACTCCCCACGATGCCTTAGCTTTGCTTTTACGATGTCGGAGTGTATTATTGTGTACATAGTGCATCATATTTTATCCCAGAAATCAATTTCCATACGATATAAATAACCTTTAAAGGTTTGCATAGAAAAAACGCTTGCGGAACCGCGGGCATTAGTGAAACTAGTTAATGATAATGTTATTTACCTGCGGCTGGTAAGGTTGGTGGTTCCACGAGGGCGGGGGCTGCGCGCCGGGCTGCGGTCGCCAGGGCGCGGGCGGCGCGGGCTGCTGCGTCCGCGGGAAGCCTCCCGGGCCGCCCCAGGCCGGGAACCTCGCCGCGGGACTGCCTGCGGGCCCACTGTACCCTTCTCCCTTCGCGAAGTCGGGGTGCCGCCGCGGGGCGCCCGCCACCACAGGGCCTACCGGCGCGCCCGGACCGGCCGGCTTGCCGCCGTACTGAGGAGGTAAACGGATGTTCTCGCAGGTGCTTTGGGAGAGATCCTCGTTACCTCTTCGAATGCTCTTCTCCGATTGTTTTGCCGAAGTAATGAAAGCGACACGGTAAAATTGTTAGTGCTGTGAATCTAGTTGAGTTTCGCAACAGCTGAATCGAAACCATTTTTAATCTGTGAAATGGTTTTCTTGTTCTGACTTCACGATCAAAAAATACCTGAACGTTCGTTGAATTTATTATTCAAGTAGTTTGAAACAGTAGGAGAAGTAGCATTTGAAGTGGTTTACGACCATACTGCACTGCACACAAACTACAAAATATGAGCTCAGTGCAAGCAAGCAGTTTTCTTGCAACGAGGATCGTTAAAAAGCTTAAGGTACAAAATGTTTTGTTACACTGACCGTGCACCCAAAATGTTTACGATTGTTTTTAACGAATGTCGGTCTAATGAATCGCAGTGTCTTAGAATTGGTTTGTTTGAGAGACATTGGACCGAATCGTGTCGCAATATAAACAAAGCGACGACTTCGTTAACCTTACGCTAAGCTTACAATGTTTTGTGAGAATTCAAAAAAATGCATGCACATGATAGTAAGTGACTAAAATTTTATAATTAGCCTCCACCACACACTCTCACAACCTTTACTTCCATGTTTTGATTAAATTTGTTAAATTTTGAAGAGGTGTCTGACGAATTTCGTCACGAACATCGTCCGTATCGATGAACTTTAGAGCCAATTAATCACACCGCAAGCCAATAATTTTGTTAACAATATAGAAGAAACAAATTAACAGTGATAGCTTGTAATTCCGTCAAGCGAAAGTGATTATTATTCGAAATAAAAATTAAATGAAGCCAAAACCACGAATGATTTGCCCTTGAGTCGATAATCGTCTCGTTTTGCTTCCCCTGTTTATCAGCAAACGTCTGATTATAAACGGGGAAGCTTGTTACCGAACTGTATCTGAAACTGTCATTATATCTCACTCACCTGCTAATAGTGTTTTAATATTTCAGAAAAAGAAACGGTGGTAAGAAAAAAGTAGCGCTTGTAACTACCTAAGGTTTGTTTCTATACATATACAGAGAGTAAAAACAATGAAGGACCAAACTTTCTTTCTTTTCAACTTTCTTTTCGATAACTAAGTCGAGATTTTTTTTAATATTTTTCCCGTGTTCTGTGATCGAAGCTGAACCTTAAAATTAATTCATTTATTGGAAATTTTGAATAGATATTATAAGATTAGCTATGAGAAGATTTGACCTTTTCATGAACTCACTGTTTGCATCTATGCGAAAGGACACGAAAGTACTGATGCATGTTACTACTTCACGCTAAACCTACCGCACGAATCTGACTGAAAATTTTGCTTTTAGTCTGATTCGTGCTTTGTACGATTGTAAATATAGGCATAGAACCACAAATAGGCTACTTATGATTCCAGAAACAGATAAGTAAACACAATGTAGATATTCCCAAAATTATTCAATCACCAATCCGCTTGATATAAGCGTGGTGATTGTGCCAAAACACCCTTTGAGGCATTTCCAGTGGTCGCTATATGTGTGCTGCGAGGAAAAATTCCGTAGACAGTTCAAGATACAATCCTCCGACGAGAATGTAAGTCGTGAATGGGCTTGTGGTGGTCTGTGCGTGGGTGTGAGTATGAGTATCGCCAATCGATGGGAAGCGGTGTTGAGTGCGTGGTACAAACGTCCGTACGTAGGAAGGTCTCTGCGTCGGCGGCAGCGGCGCTACCAGCTGTCGCGCTAGCTGCGAGCTCATTAGGTTACCGGTTCCCGACATCTACACACCAACAGATATACCGTTTCGCTGAGGATACTCAATTTATACTGTTACAATTTATTGTGCCTAGTAAGATCTTGATATAGCCTGGTAAACGTGAGCTACATCCTCCAGGGACCCAATTCTGTCAAACTCTACCATAACACAATTTAAACTTCGGTCCGGGCTAGATGATGCCTGTAAACTATAATTTAAGGTATTTAAGGTGGTTCGTCGCGGGTTGACGAGAGATTCAAATTATTTTGTGGTTTTTAAATTTTTCTGCGTTCCACAAGCAATAAGCGAAGAAGTAATTAGCCGAAAATCGGAAATCCTTTTCTATGAACTTATGATAAAATCAACTTTGTTTCATTTGTAATTTGATGATGATTTTGATGCATTTGGGACACGTGGCTTTACCATGATGATGCCAACCCGCGGCGAACAACCTTAATGTCATTCTGCAGAATCGCTACATAAACGACTAAACGTGTCTATGGTGATTATGCGACGATAACATTGAGCTTTTTCTATTCGTCAATACGGCGCCAGTTGAAAACGCTTATTGTCATAATGAAGAGGTTGGTTAACAGAATAAGGCCCAAGATTCGATCAACTTGATTTAATGAGCTGGAACGTAGTTCATTCTATCAAATGATTTAATCATGTGGGAAAATCAAGACGCCCTAATATTACACTAACACATTCAACAATTTCGGTGCAAACGAAAGCAAGACAAACACAATACTCCTCACATTCAACACATGCTGAGATAATACAGAATTTTACTAAATCATTCCAATTTCAATTCAAAAACATACAACTACGAATGAAGATCCTAGTTTAGGTGAGAATAAATACTCTTTCCAAGGCAAACCAAATGTACCCTGTACCCTAATAGGACTCATGAGCTTTAATTGAGGCCCTTCAGTAAAATACTCAGACAAAAGACAACAATAAGGATTTCTGATAAAGTATTGCATTAAAAATTACCACCAATTTGTCATACATGACCAAAATTATGCCGAATTTCTTTGGTTATACTCAACCTGTATAGCCAAAGAGATTCATTAATTTTGCAGAAAAACGACACAAGCTACAAGGCCTTTATTCCAAAACCTAACGAAACTTGATATTTATAAAGTATTCGGAAGTTTACTAAAGTTAACTTGATTAGGCTAGGCATCATTATTTGAACACATTAAAAGTAAGTCCGTTGATTTTAACCTCCAAGAGACCCCCTCCCCTTTAAGTTTGACATTTGTATCTCTATGGCATTCGATTGCAGCTGCGTAGCGTGATGGATGAGTTAGACTTTTTCAATATTTCGTTTAAAGGTAACTTTATAGAGATTGTCTCTAGGTATATTTTAAGAGCGTAATCCGTAAATCCGTAAAGCTATTACTGTTATTATTATGGACGATTTAAGTAAGGTCTCTTCAAGACAGTAACTAGGCGTCTTCTAGACCTTCGTGATACATCGTCACTCACCGGTAGGCGAGATTGTGGTCAAATGAAGATCTATTGATTATAAAAAAGACTGAATAGTTTTCTTCCAGATCTTTGCGATAAATCGTCGGCCACGTTGTCACTTTTCAACGGATGAGATAAATAAAATAAATAAAAATAAATAATGCTGGACAATTCACACAGCATTATCTAGCCCCAAGCTAAGCAGAGCTTGTGTTATGGGTACTAGATAACTGATATACATAATATAATACAATACATAGATAGATATTTTTTATTATACATAGAAAACGACCAGAACACCCTGAACAAATGTCTGCAGATCGTACACACATTTGTCCCGAGGCGGGAATCGAACCCGCAACCTCCTGCGTCGCAGGCTCATCAGGATTGTGGTAAGACGGAAGATATATTCACGAATTTAAAAACAACGTATGAAAGTAAAATCCACGGGGATTTTCAAATTAGTGGAATCAGCTTGCTGGTTTCGGTTCGGTTGTGGAATAAGAGCGTAAGTTTCGAACGATTCTACAGAACATTCTATGTAAAATAAGTAAATACCTCAATAGGTGGCTGATGCGACTGCGGCTGGTGGTTAGGAGAGGGCGCGGGCGGATGGCTAGCCGGGTGCTGCGGCGGATGGCTCCCGGGGTGCTGTGGCGGGTGTGACGCGGGGTGCGGGTGCGGCGGGCGGTAGTACTCAGGGTACTGCTGCGCGGGGGGCGGGGGGGTGCCGGGGGGTGCGCCGCCGCGGTACGCACCGCCGTACCCGCCGTATTGGTACTGCTCGCCGCCGCCGCGGTACCCTCTGTTAAAACAGAACAAAATAATAGAACACACGATCACATTTACAATGACTTTACTACTACGGTGCTTTTATAGATTGCATTAATACTTTTATAAATGCATTAAACGCTAGAGACTTTTTTATATCTGTTCAAATTTAAACACGAATATTGAAACATTCTGAGACTTACCTGTCCCCATCGGGTCCGTACTGAGGGTAAACAGGCCTATTGGGTTGATAGGGAGATCCGTACTCGTATCCGTAACCTTGTTGGTAACCTGAAAACATTACAATACTCTTTGTAGCAAAAACAGTCATAGAAACTTAACATGAAAGCGATTGACCATTGAAATGTTTCGACTAAAGAAATTAAAGAAAGCAAACCATAAAACTGCAAAGAAAACAAGTGATGATTCAAACAAATCTGTACAAAATGACAGTTATTTACAGAACTACATGAGTTAATTCCAAGTTTAGTTAAACTATTATTAGCATGCAAAATAAAATGAAGCTTGTAATAAAACCAAGAAATTTTGTGGATCAGCAGACGAGTTATGAACTTATGAATCAGTGCAAGAGATACAAATTTCGTAAAATTATAATGCTTTGAGCATGATATCTTCATCGCAATGTTGCCAATCCAACAGTTACCTACTTTAGTTAATAAAGTGCAAGTGCATTGTTAGGTGTCGTACACACAAATTCCCACCCACACCACATTAGAACGAAAGTACTTCATGTGAGGTCTATTCGAAGTAGGGCTCTTGCAACAGATTTAAATGCTATGTTAAACCAATTTCAAATGCAAATGTCATTTGAATTACTTGTGATTAATATAAGGCATATTGTTGAACGATACCAAGGATAAGACATAAACTGGTATTCTACTGTCTATCAGGGTCGGGAAATTGAGCGTGAAGGGCTTAAATGGTGGGCTGATTGGTTGGAATGTGTGTGTATCGAGCTGTAGAGTGCCTTTCAACCAGAGCCAGACTTTGTAGCAGCGATCGAAACAATCCCGGGTTGCAAAGCGAAAGCTAAACTTGCTTAGCTCGCCGCAGTTTTTCATACTTGCGTGTGTAGCTTGCAGTCTGCGCACAAGTATGAAAAACTGCATGAAACTTTAAAAGCAAACTTAATCCAAGAATGTTCAAATGCAAATCATATGTGATTTGCCTTTAACGACGATTATTTGACAGATTTTCACTGAAAAACAGTCAAAAATCGCGAGTTGGCCTGCTCAAATCTAAGCTGCGCTTGACTATTCGGGGGTTAAGAGCTTAGCTTTCGGCCTGTAGCCCGGGTAAAGGTTGGGTTAGACACAGCTAACTTGCTAACTCAACAACGTAGCAGGTCTCTGGTGGAAAGGCCCCGTTACGATGAGATGTGTACCTGGGGGTCTTCTCGGCCCCGGCGGCTCGTCGAAAGGATTGGAGGCGGCTAGGTTGTCGCCACCCGGCCCACCGCCTACAAACCACACGAGGTTATACCACCCGATAGAAACAACCTAAGGAATACTAGCGGTCTCTGCTGCATTTTTCAACCCTTCATGACCTAGTAGTGGCACCCTGACTTTTGCCCAGGTCCTGCCAATAAGGACTCCAATAACTTGTCCCCGAAGACTCCAGAATCGTTTTACTTCTGTTTAAAAGTCCGACGGCATTGAACTAAGATTTGTTGTAGTATGAAATTTATCGATAACCAGCATATCACAGTGATCAAGCAATATGAACGCAAATAAAAAAATTGCTGTCATCAAGTCATAGCAGATTTATTTATGTTAAACTTACACCGAAAAAAATATTCGCCAAGTGTAATCAAACAAATGTAGGTACCTATAGTATATACCTATATGATAGGTCGAAAATGCAGCAAAAAATCGCCAGTTTTCCCCATGATAAA
Organism: Eupithecia exiguata; assembly: GCA_947086465.1. Classification (NCBI taxonomy): domain Eukaryota; kingdom Metazoa; phylum Arthropoda; class Insecta; order Lepidoptera; family Geometridae; genus Eupithecia; species Eupithecia exiguata. The sequence continues at coordinate 8,188,511 of OX352246.1, forward strand.
ATGTTAGGAAAGAAATTAATGACAAGCATCACAATGATGATGATTTGTTAGCGTTTGTGATGTACCAGAGGTTAGGTACGTGACCAGATTAGTGAATAACTGCACAAATAAAGAAAAACAAAGCACCGTGTAGTGCAGCGTTGTTCTGTCATAGTGACCTTGCGTTGCAACTTCTTACAGATAGCCGTATGCAATGTTTACGGCGTCGTTTGGTATATTACTCGGATTCACAATACAGTGGGAAATACAGTGCATATGTGCAACTTTACTATTAGCTTATGTACATGAGAATAGTTGCTAGGTAATGCACGATCCAGTTATAAAACGTTACTCTTCTGGAATCACGTCATTATTCTTCAAGACAGCACACCATGCTTTAATTGACTATTATTCATACTAAGGATTATCAAAGTGTAAGTTAAAGACACAAACGTTAGAGGTTAATTACATGGGGTGTGACTTAAGCATTCATATACACAAGTCATAACCTGTACCATGTACTTTATAAGAGCTGACAACGCGCGTTCCCAAGGCACTCGAAATATGTACAGCAATTTCAGTAGCTTTGAGTTTATGTCCTTGTGTACGCGCGTCGACAGCTGGTATAAAATACACGGCTCTAAGAAAAACGAAGAAATCAATACAAACTTCGTTGTAAGATTTCATATATCCCAAAAAGACATCAACCAACAACTTTCTACTCCGTCCGAGAATGCGTTTTCAAGTCCATCACCTGACCAGTCAAAAATTGTTGAAACCAAAGAGCTTAGTTACTTCATTATTTGAAACGTTCTACAGCGCTTGGCTATTGCCTGAATCGTTGAATATAGGGATATATAAAAGCTTAGAATTTTTGATAGGTAGTTTTTGTAAATTAACACTAAAACAATGAAACTACCTCGTGTGAATGAATGTTTACCTTGTGAATGGTTGGGCTGAGGCGGGTACCCAGGATACTGCGCCGGGTACCCGTCCATGGCGGCTCCGCCGGCCGGCGCGCCGCTCGGGAATGATTCTTGGGAATTCGATGACCCTGCAACGCAACGTAGACGAATCACTATCGCGAACTTGACGCTCGGTTGTTGTTTGGTGAATGTAATGTGATATGGGTTATCTGCTATCTGGATAATGGTGTATTTATTTCTTGGAGGTTTGTTAGCACAATCTTACTGAGGCATTTTGATTTATTTTGCATGTTATGTAACGTTACTCTAATCATTCGTGAGTTCATGTCAGAAAAGTGAAATGTTGTTTTTGTGAGCCTATTTGTGAACGAGAAATCACCTTTTCTATCGTTATTTATTAGATATCAAGCAAAAAATCCCATTTACCGTTCGATAAATGCACATTTAAGTTAATAACGAACTCTTATTAAGCATTTTTATAAGGCCCAGCGCTTTTCAAATCATTGATCAACTAATCGACGTTGTTGTTAGCTTTGGATTGTCAAACATAAGATTCGAAAAGCAATCTAATTTTTGATCTAAAATATATCGCGACGTGTAAAAAAGAGAACAACGTAACAATAAGAGAAACTGATGGAAATATCTACCTGCACTGGACGTATTGTTAGCTTTTCCGCTCTTCTTCTTCGTAGACGCCTCCACCTGATTGATGATCGGCTGGGGGTCTATCCCGCCCCGGTCGAAGTGGCATTCGTACGCGAGCAGGTTCTTCGTGTAGTGCTTCCGAAGCGTATACGCGGCTGACGACGAAGCACCGATGCCGAGAAGACCGGCAATGTCTTTCCACGTTTTGTTCTTTGTCACCTGAAATAGAGCTAGCTATAGCGAAATGTTGTTCATAATTCGTAGATTGTTTCCGCCTCGGAGAGCCGGAATAACAAGCGAATTAACTTGACGCGATAGAAAATATCTGTATAGCAATGGAACGCAGGAACGAATCGTGAATTTGAAACACACCATTCCGTAGGTCGAACGCTACACACACGACCGCCGTGGCCTAGGCTCGGCACCGGTCTAGCGTTACATTGTTTAGCGCCCGCAGCGCGCCGGCCGGCCAATGATAAACATTTATTAACCATCGTTAAAGGCGAGGCGGGTTTACGGCGCCTGCGCACATAAAGCGCTGTGTGCACTTACATAAATCCTAGATGAAGTCTATTAGTTTCAGTCGCATTGAACGGCTCGCACTTTACTGGCACCACTAAACTGATACTCGAGAATACAAATGTTTACAAATGCTTACGTCGAGAACTGTAAAATCGAATTGAATTACATGCGCTTGCAGAGTTCGTCCTTTGCATTCGTTTAGCTTGCCTTTTAGTGTGCTCGTCACTAGAATTCACTTTAAGCGGAGGATAAAGTCAGGCTATGAGGTAAGTTTTATGCCAATGCTTATTTTATATGCGAAATAGGTGATCGGGGTTCTGCAGTACGAAAAATACAGTCCCTTCAAATGGAAAGGCAACAAAGTTGGCGTTCTATTTATAACGTTTTGTACGTAGCCGTAATCACAAACGCGACGTACAAAACCTTGACATATTTCCGATAAAACTTGGATTGAAATGCCTTGTATCGTTATACTTCATTGTGCTACCTCAAATAACGTAACCTGCGGAAACAACTCACAACAATTTTTAATTTCAAAACCCATAACTGTTTGATTGCAATACTGCCAGTATTTTAGTAACGATGTCGTGTGTGAATTGTGAAAAGAATATTTTTATCGCTAATACTCGTGCGTTTCATGAATTCGTTCCTAGTGAAAAAAAAAATGCGACATTGAGGGCGACCTTGCTGTTTTTTATTGGTGAGTGTTCGGTGCGATTCCAGTGATGTCGCACAGTAAAGTGCAAGCTCTGCGTCAGTGGTTTCAACCCTAAGCGGTACGAATGATAAAGGTGGAAGAGCCCGCTTGGAGCTAGTCTATGGAATTCTCTGACTAGCTCCAAGCGGTGGACGACAAGAATAGGATGGTGCTGCACCGTGCGTCTACTGGTCTTGAAGTGGACCGAAAATAGTCTCACATCATCACCCGCAGCCGGATTTCACACTTTGCTGAGGTCTCCCGAGTTTGTGCCATCCACCACGTTCCTGGGCTAGTTGCTTCCATTATAGCCCAATATACATATTAGGAGTATAGGAGTATATACATAACATACCTCAAGGCTTCCGCAATCCGGAACCGATGGGCGTCCATGAGCGCCAACAATCGCTCAAACTTCGTACCTAACCCATGTCTACTAGTCTATACTAAGGTACGTACCTCTACGAAGCCCCCTCGATCCCGCACTAGCAGATACAGCCGGTAGAGATCCAGCGGCTGCTTGGAGATGGTCGGGCAGGCGGCGATGGGCGTCCGTCGCTCATCCATGAACGCCAGCAGTCGCTCCACCCATCCCCGGCGTTCCGGCGCGTCGTCCATCTCGTAAAGCTTGCCCAGCGAGTCCGACTTCTGGCGCATACACGCAACATCATACACTGTTCTTGTAAGTATACAACTAGTGGCCAGCGCTGACCGGGGTGTGGTAAGGCAGGGGTCTTTATCAATGTCATTTTAAATTAAATTCTCTTTTTTAAAGTGGTTTACTCCGGTCTCCGGTTTCGGAATAACGTTAAAGCAACCCATCCTAAAATTGACATTTGAAAGCCATTTCAATGGCCTTGAAAACCCTTATAATGGCCTTTGCCATACAATTGCAAATTACGAAGGCCAAACAAAGCGCTTTCAAATGCCAATATAGGATTGGTGGTTTAAGCGTAATTCCACAGAGAATCACTAAAGATGGATCGACTAAACAAAATTCGTGTGTCGGCTAAACCGTACATAAGTACAGTAGAAAGACTAAGAATATAGAACGTTGACAACAAATTTTGAGATAAATCACATCAATATGTAATAACATGAAGAGCGGTCGTGCTCTGACAACTGTTACGGGGAAGCAGAAATAAAATAAGCACCGGTATTGTCTGTCTGGAGAGTTGTAAAAATAAAATAACATTGATAAATGTGTAATCCGCCGTGCCGTTTCCCGGTGAGCGCTCGCCCTAAGGCTAGGGTTCATAAAGAAGCTTCCTGGAAGCTAATTGGTGGCTTTTAACGTTTATACATTACGCTTATAAAGGTTGCGTAGTGAGTCTTCATGTCACGTTAATTAAAGGCTCATTCTTTCCATCGCCCGTTAATTTCTTGATGAACACTTGCCTAATGTTATTACCCCAGCATGACCGATACAACGTCGAATTAACGGCATCGATCGTGCAGTTGTAATAACTTCTGAGCCCACACATGTCACTGGATTTCCAGTTATTGTGAGTTTCTTTCTCGCTAGTTGAACATTGTCATTTTTGTTCTCCGTTTTGAAAATGCATTAAAATGATAGCTATTACTTCTTCGCACAAAGCTGTTGCGTTTTTACGACGATGCATTATTTCACTGTGATTTGTGTTGGCTCTTAATAGTGGCGACGAGACGCTCGGTGATTTTATGGCATAGGCAAGATCTTGTAAAATAATTGCATATTTACTTTACCAACTGTGTTGTTTGGGCAAGTATTGTTATTGGGATCAAATTGATAATACGCCAGGCCATATCACGTCGCTTCATGTCGCCCACAAAACAAAGGATTATCTAGGTTTAAGAGAACTAACCATAACGCATTTAAAAAGAGGCTTTATAGTATGTCTTAGGAATGCAACCTGAGCAGGCCTTGTATGACCCTGTCATAAATTAAATTAAGCTCAATAATTCTGTAGGACACAAATAAAATGCGTTATTTTTATTTCTGTACAAAATCGCACACTCTAAACTTCTGTACACGAGCTATTGTATGGTAAAAAGATGAAGCCAATACGTAGGTTTGATGAAATGTGCATTACCGGGCCTGACGAAGAGTCGCCGCGTCGTTTCCTTTGGTTATCCGCCTAGAATCAGAAGTTTCGCGTAATGTATTGCATGTTCTCGATTACACCTTTTCTACAACATGCTTTCGTCAGCCCCGCTTTTAGAAAAACTCCTTATTTCGATAATCAATTTAAAAGCCAACCCAGTAACAGTGAGTAAGCATTGCTTCACTAATATTTAAATCTTGATCAATTTCAGTTTTCTCATAAAGATGATACTAAAACTAGAATAAGGAGTTTTTACTGCACTACATAAATGCGTTTTTATTTGTTACACTATGGCCTCATCGTTTTGTAAACGTTTATTCATTTTATATCGTGCAATTTATGCACTGTGCAGGCTTTCAATCGGTTCATGCTCTATTTGTTAAATGGACAACATAGCAATATTATTTTACAGTTGGCAGGCGAGTTTAACTACTAATTTGGCGCGAAGATAAACTAGATGCATGAAAAAGCTTGCTCACTAGAGTTGCTACCTAGGGTAACTGTTGGGAATCTCTGAGAGCCCAATTATATTTTATATCACTAAATTTTGAAGCAGTAGTCCAACACCAAATAGAAAAAGTGTAGCGTAAAGCGGATATCTGTAGCTTCAAGCTTTACTTAATTTCTTAAACTTTTAATGTCCGAGTATTTTCGTTTTTGTATATTGATGATGCGTAGAAAAGGACTACCATGCAGCTTGCAACATTGGTTACGTGAAATATTAATCGTTCGAGCACTACACATGCTTATGATCTTTAACTTGATATAAACCTTTGATCTGTAGGACTCCGGCTGTATGTGACTGTTAAAGACCTGAAAATACATGACAAAATGCAATGTTTCCCTTCTTTTAACACAAGTGATCTAATGGAACTAATGGTTTGATCAATTTTGATGGTAATGATTGTGAAATATTGTTTAAAGTACAGTTTTTTCCAAGTTAAGATTTCCCTAAAATTATACCAGGTCAAAAAAACTTAAAAAATATAACTGCATTATTTTTAATCGTTAGTAGAAAAACCAGTGCTAGATTATTTCTACACTACTTTTATTTACAACTTACATAATTTACAAGGTCGTGTTTTTATTTCATTGGTCTACTAGACTACTACTCAAGTCTACATTTTACAGGCATATTTAAATAAAACAATTTGTTGACCCCACGGGAGGGACAGAAATTTTACATGCTAATATCTCGTTAACTACAAAAACAATAGGAGTTGTTTATCCATTTCCTAATCCCGTCTCTCTGTATGTATAAGTAACATCATTGCAACTAGCATAGTATACGGATTATTTATGTACAAGTCTCGATTTTTAATTCGTGAGCCATAGATTTTCATAGGTAGTCTAAATTACACGAAACGATTTTAGTATGCCCGATATCAAGATGTAGTGTACTGTATTTTCAATCAATGTTGTATGTCGACCTATCCTGACCGATATCTACAAAACTTGCAACTTTCATTCCTTATCATGGCTCTTCATTACATAAAGCATTTATCTTTCTTCAAACCTGTCTAAATGAAAATCTGTTTAGTTAGTTATTCTAATTTTATCTATGAATAGTGTCCGAAAACCAATTTCGTCAGGGTAAATGCAGTTCATATTTATTTTACTTCTATTGTTCTTCTTGTATCTTTCTCTGTGCATGTGTCTCAAATAAGCCCTATCCTATATGTAAACTTGTAAAGCGTAATCGTAGGTGACGTCTTTGTATATTGGATGTGTTCAAAACCAACATACTGAGACAGAGACCATTTTGTGACCAAGAGCGCAATCACACAGCATCCGTTTTGGCGGTGGCGTGTGTAGTTGTGTGACCGTGTTCACACACATTACTGGATTCCAGCTCCAGTAATGTGTGTGAACTCTCGTAAAACGGATGCTGTATAATTTGAACGTACCCTCAGGCAAATAAACTTTTCTTCTATTGTTCTTGTATATTTTGCTGTGCCTGTATTTCAGAGAAATAATTATCTAATTTGTAAATCATTCAATCAGGCGACGATCCTTGTAGCAAAATTACCAAAATATTGTTAACTATGCCTGTTTCTTTATAACTTTCTAGAGTCTTATTGATTAGATATGTGTAATGCTAATGATGAAAACAAGAAACATGTAATAAAATATTGTAATGCATATGATAGTTTGGGAAATATTAAAAATTATGTCCTAAAACGAGTGACCGCAAACTGGGCACGGTTTGCGGTATCTTTTGTTATGCCTGTGTTCTAAGTAAACCCTATTAATCTGTAAAGCGTTATATTTATTATTTTGTGTTGTTTTTTTTGTTCTTTACTTATGTTCACAAGCAACATGCTGAGACAGAGGCTGTTTCGGACTCTGCATCTTCATTTGTGCATGTGTACCGAATAAATCTTTTCTAACTATAAAGCGTTACATCAGGTGAGGTCTATGTATAATTGTGTAGGGTATGTAGAGTTGTGTTAGTGACTCACAGGACTAGAGGGCGGGCGCGGCCAGGGCGAAGGCGCGCCCTCGTAGTCGTCGTGTAGGGAGGAATGCGATGCGCCGCCCGGGGACGGCGAGGGCGCCGCACTGCCGTACTCCTTGCGAGACCCTTTGCCTGACCCTGATGCGCATGTGTCGTCGCCTGATGCTGAAAGCAAAGGCACTTAGTTAATGCGGGATATTATCACACAATATTATCTAGCCCTCAAGTAATCGGGCTTGTGGCATGTGTACGACCGGACGATTGATGCATATAATACATACAGCGAGACCCAGTACAAATATCCGCAGATCAGCGGGAATCGAACCCGCGATCTTCGAAGGTTTCGTCGCAAGCGGACCTTCGACCAATACGCCACAGTGCTCGTCAATTTACTTTCCTTTGGTCAGCATAATATGTCTTTAGGTCTACTCCTATCAGCCTCATCATCGTCATCTCAGAGTGCATTTACACAGAGGATCCGTTTTCACAATAATTTACTGGATCCGGAATACCGTCGCGTGTGTGAACTCCCTCCTAAAACAACTTACACCATCACGAAAAAAAAACGGATCCAGTAAAACGGATTTTGGGTGAATGCACCTTCTGGCTATAATCACTAACAGTAACTACTTTCTTGTTCATGTCATCTTTCACACAATCCACCCATATGTTATTTTGTCAACCTCTACAAGTTTATTACAACAGCAATTAGCCTTGTGATGTGAAGCCCACAGCTGGGAATAGGCCTGTTTTGTTCCCTGCACGGAACTTGAACCTAATTTAGCTAGACCCACACTTTATTATAGGTGTTCAGTATCATCTTAATATATGTATAATACGATTATAAAAAGATGATTAACGTGACATGTCAACTTTCGTTCGTGACTTTCGTTAAGAGTATGACGAAAAAATAATACTTGTTCACTCACACAGCTACCAATTTGAAACAATAGTCAATTAGTCACAAGATTTTGAGTCTAAACTCTTTACCAAGCACTGAAGGTTTAGAAGGTCATCAACCGCGACCTTACGTTTGTTTGACCCACTTAGTTTTGAATCTAGACTAGACGAGTCTAGACAACTCGCTCGTCTTCCGGGTAAGTGACTGACCTTATAATGAGCTAATGTTGAGTTTAGTGTCTTACAATGGGCTTCCCTGATTCAATTTGGTTTTTAAGGGGACCCCATTCATCTGCTCTGTTTGTGATATGGTCTTCATTATAATCATCAGAGTCATTTAGTACCCAGTGTTGGGCCTAAGCCTGTTTATGACGTGTTAAGCCGGGTACTGACCGGCCTTACAGGGCGTATTAGGTATAACGTTAAGTTTGTCGCACTCCTGAAAAGCACCGCCGCAACGCAGCACAAAAACGTGCATTCGAATATGGGCTGGTATGGTACTCGTAACACTAAGGTGGATTTTATATTGATAGCATCAGATGACAGACAGCTCGTAGACCACTCGTTGGAAGCTTCCAACGAGCTTCCACAAACTGGTGGAAAGCCAATTTGTTACTGTAAAATATATCAAATGATGAACGAGATTAACTCCATATTTGTATGTATATTTTTGTGCTGGGTGTTAGTCATGCGCCTCTGATCTGCGACAACCTGCACACAGCGAGCGTTCGTGCAGTTAGCACGGGAAAAGAAGGCGCTCCTAGCGAGTAACGAGACGGATTTTAGCACGCGCCGTAACGTTTGATGCTCGCTGCGAATAGGACATTACTTCCTACTTATTTTCTACATTTAATATTGTTATTTTTGTTATTCGGTCAGTGCCCACCTTAAGGGTCTTCATCATTTATCAACCATATTTGTTCAGTACCTGCCTGCTGCTGAGAATAGACGTCTCTCATTGCCATTGATACGGTCTTGGTAAAGTATTTTTAAAGTGAAATTAGGTGGCGATTCGTACCTATTATATTATTTTGATGGGATAGTATTTGGAGGGCGCAGACTCCACTACACAGTTTTTAACTTTGGCGGTAGTCAGCCCACAAGTGTACATAATGTTTTGTTCCAAATTTTTCAGATTTTTGTGTTGTATTTATACCTGCTGATGCGTTGCTTAGTGTACTCTGCTGACTACCCTCATCGAGCGGCGCGCCATCGGGGCCGGTGGTGACGAGTGCTATCGCGGGCTGCGCCGCAGGGCCGTTGTCGTGCGACTCGCCGGGCGCCGTCGGCGGAGGCATAGCGCCCTCCGGCATCGGGCCCGGCGGACCCATGTGTCTGCCGCCCATTTGCTGCTGTAATCAAACAGACAATATGTTACGTGGATTATGACATCAATTTGACGAGACGACCTCTGAGGCGCGATGGGCGAAGGTCCGCCAGCGACGCAGGAGATTGTGGCTTCGATCCCCGCCTTGGGACAAATGTTTGTAGGATATGCAGATATTTTTAACGGGTGTTCTGGACGTTTTCTATGAATAATAAAAAAAACTATGTATGTATTGTATTTATATCAGTCATCTAGTACCCATAACACAGCTGTGTAAATTGTCCAGCATTATTTTATTGGTGGGCATCCTCTTTTTCAGCACACGTAATATGTCCACTGCTGAACTAGTCTCCCCCAAATGATTGCCTTAATCACCGCGCTTGGCAGGCGGATGTGCGTGTAAAATATACAAAAGGAAGCTGCTGCCTTACCTCTGATAGTCCCTTAGTCAACTCTTACGACATCCACGGACTGAGTTGGTGTTCGATTCTTACTTATCTTCATTGATCAGGAGATCTATATTGAATCAATTCACTTAAAAATAATAAGGTCTATATCGTGAAAAAGTCTGGGGACCTACTCGCAAAACAAAAATCGAAGTTTCGGATTTGTTTTTAGGCAAAACTTACTCTCAAGTCACCTAAGAAGTCACATAAGACAGCGTTTCCGCAATAACGTATCAGAAACTTCGATTTTCGTTTAACGCGTAGACCCTTAATAGTGAGAGTGGAATGTGTATCAGAAGAGCGTCATACCTTCATCGGAGGAGGTTGGTAATGTTGTGGCGGATGCGGCGGGGGCGGCCGGTACCCGCCGTATGGGTAAGGATGGTGGTTCCTCGGGTAGACGTAGGGCTGCGGCGGGTAGTGCGGCGCCTTGTACGCGCCGTGGTGTCCGTAGGGCTGGCCGACCATGGCGCCGGGCGGAGGGCCGCCCTGGGGCGCAGGCCCCGGCGGCGGCTGCCCGCCCGGCGCGCCCGGCCGCGGCGCGCCGCTGCCGTCCGGCAAACCCGATGTTCGCGGCGGCATCGATACGTTCTGAGTGCCTGCAAGTAAACATTAAACACGTGTGACTCATCGTAATATAATAGTCTCGATTAATAAATGGAAACTAGATGATGATAGTAAATAACAACAAACCGTATCTAATCTATGCCGGTAAACGTGGAGCTGTACAGCGTTGTAAACGAGCGTGCCTAATCGCAGTTTCATAGAGACACGAGCGAAACATTAATTATTCTAAGCTATGTATAGTTAGGTGTTTGAATGAAATCGCGTACGAGAGTGCAAGCGGCAAACATTAGAGAGTGTGATCGATCGTTGGCAGGGCCGGGAGCCGTGCGGGACGCACACAATATTTGAATAATACAGCTAACGAAGGCTCGCCTGAGCCTAGCCTAGCCTGGCTCTATCAATCGAGGGCGGAGAGACGCATCCGATCACTTTCCTTTTCCATAGGCACGTGAGCAGCATGCGCCGTTAGCCTGCGAATTCTCGCTGCACTTTATTACATCCGTATATGTGCATACGACATGCACGCAACGCATTGACCGAGGCCGAGATACGAGCGGCAGTGATTTGCGACGACGAAAGTGGTATTTCAGCTTTTAAGTAGGTCGATTTTGTCCCAGTTATGTTAGTGTTACGTGAAAACAGCTCAAGTATAATACGGTTGAAGATCATTTGGCAAATTTCATAAGAACCGCAACCCTGGTTTCGCTGATTCGGGGAATCCTTCAAAGGGTGCCGCATGAATGGTTGTGGTTGCTCTGTGCACGTGCTTGGTCCGTCGGTTTAATCTCATCGCTCGGCTATTATCGGGCCATTATATTGTGTCGGCGATCAGACAGCTAACAGACGGCTAGGCGCCGGTGAATCATAGATAACGACGTAGAACGACACGCGCCCACCTCTATATATCTATTTGTTTACGGCGACCTTTAATGAGTGTAGCGCCACGGTAATGGGGTCGCCCGTCCCGACCCGTTTCACATCCGACGGACAATGTCTCGTAAAAATAGCGCACGCGGCTACATGACGTATATACGTTTAATAGCACATAGCAAGAGAACCTTGGCATTGCCCAAGCTGATCGTAATGCATTTCGTGGTTTGTCTCATGAAGACACTTGAGATCGGAAAGGTTTTATAATGATGGCTTGGGTTAAAACTAACACGTATAGAGGTGCGTTTAATATCGCGGCCTCGTTGTTCTTGGTAGAGAACTAGCCGAGTCGAGTCAAGGGCAGGCCCGTCACCAGTCGGCCACTCTGCACGCGTAACGCAACACAAAACCAAGGCCTTTACTTTCCCAGCATGCGATATCACAACCCCGGCACGTTGTAACCTTTATAAAATGAAATCCAGACAAGTTTACCTTACGTCCCTTTCGTTAAAGTTATTTTTGTAATTTACGATTTTTTCGACGATGGCCGTTTTGTCAAAGTTTTTGCAAGTTTATATTTAAACCTTAATATAATATAACTAGCATACAGGTCATCAATCTTCATTATAGTGTCACCCTTAATTTACTAAGCATGCCAACCTTAATCAGGGCGCGGGCACTTGGTTCGGAAACATACCATCAAAGCATTCCGGCATATATAGCTGACACTAAACTACCACATAACATACCATGTGTCACGTATCGGAAATGCGGTATAGGTAAAGCGGCCACAGGCTTCACCACGTATATGCACCGGTAACTAAGCTAGAGCTTACAGATACCTCCTTGATACATTCCGCGAATCCGGCCACACAACGCCCACGCGTAAACCAGACCGACGACACCGCAAACAACGGTCTCGATTGCCGCCAACGATCCCAATGAGACCTTGCGACTTGAGAGCGGTTTAGTGATACCAAGAAGTAATTCAAGTTGGTTTCTTATTGAGGTTGACCGCTTGAGAAGTGAACGAGTTTCTGATTGCAAGTGTTTTCTTTTAAAATGTTTCGCTATGAACACCTCTGTCGGGGCCTGGCTTGACATTTGGAATGGTTTGGTAAACGTTACTTACAGCTACAAAGTTAAACATATACTCAAACAAACTCGACTCACATACGTGACTACTTGATAACTGACACTATGGAAGCTTTAAATTGAAACGAAAAACAGACTCAACAAAACCCCGTTGTAGAATGATTATTCCATTATATTCCAAAATAGAGCGCATATTGCGTTGGAACAGCCATTTCAGATTCGCAATTAGAATGCGACAGGAAAACGGAGAATTAATTCACTGAAATAGAGACAAATATTTCCAGAAGCCGTCGAGGAGCGAGCGAAGCAACGTTTATAAACAGAATAGAACAATAACGTTAACAAGAGCGGCCTAGTTGAGACAAACGGCGGCGTCACGACGTCGCCGATGTTTGTCGACCCATTTGCGTTGTCCACCAGTTGTCGAGGTACCACCCAACAGCACCGTAATAACAAATAGACTGACGGTTTCAAACATCCCAGTAAACTAAGCAAATACCTTCTTACTTAATTAGAACGCTATTCACAAGTACTTCGTCATTATAGTTAAGTGTATTACGCTAAAATATTAGGCGGTTTACATTATGTTATGTACACGAAAGAGCCAAATCAGTCTTGTCAGGAGACAACCTTGTCAGTGGATTATCCGCACGATTGAATAGAGCGATAATTTAGCAATGATATGTTAATGGCAAACACAATATGGCAACACGGCTTACATGCCATTATGCCCTTATCAAAAGCAATGAGTCTCTTCGACTAATCCGTGTCATGAATAGTGCAAAAATGGGGTGGCACTTGTCGGTAACATTTCCGTTTGTTTAGTTGCAGGGTTGTACGGGGGGGTAGATTTGGAGGTACTTACTGTTGAATGCGTATAGTAAAAGCGGGATGTCTGAGCAAGGTTGGCGAAAGAATGTCCGCACCATTAGCCGAGGGGGCAGACGAGAACGGGGTGAATGGGCTGTCGAACCCTCCGACGACCTTGACTTCAAGAGATTTATCACTTTTCCGGGGTAATCTGAATACAATTAGGCGATGGGCAGCGGGAGGGACCACAGATACGCAACAGGTTCATGTTTTTAAATTACTTCTTTCTGATCCGAAGAAACACCCATCCCATAATAAGATCGGATCACAACAAACCGAGGGGGACCAACTACGGTATGCCCTCTACTGAGAGTAAGAAATGTCATAAAATATTATCATACTTCACGAGTGACTGTTCCATTATGTCTCTCTTAAATAGCAAACACTCCTCGGAGACAATGGTTAAGGTGAAAATAAATGGATTGTTACGAGTACATGGGGAATAGATGGGGAAAACCATAAATAATATAAACGACCTCATCAATCCTTGAACAAACAAAAAAGTATTCAAAACAAACCAGGACGGATGGTTTACGTGAAATCGATCAAAACAAACATTATGCTGCGATAGGGCAAAAAGTGGTGTTCCTTCCTCTTTTTTTTGTGAACGAGGTCATTGGCCTTGTCAAGGACTAGCAGGCACGTGGCATTCTTGCTTATGAAGGACGAATTTCAACGAAAAAACTGGACAATATCAGTAATTTGCTTGAAATTGATATTATGTATTACCATTGTTCAATCAAAAAGTACTACAAGGGTCCCTATAGAATTGGTTGCTTATTCGGCCTCACCGAATAAGTCATTAGAAATAGATAATAATATGATATGATAAAATTGCCAATCTTTAAAAATTTTGCTTAGAGTTTTTCGTAAACGAAGAAATTAGAGTTAGGTACACTTGGTCTTGAAAAATTTATACATAACACAAACAGAGACATAAATACGGGACAGAGAGCTTTCTTGAGTTACGATTTTGCAAAACGTTAACATAATAGTAGATACCTAAACAAAGTTTATTCAAGCTAAGTTTCGTGACTTTTGCAGGCTATTTTATAAAAAATAGGTTCCAAATATCACGAAGAAACAGAGGCAGCATTCGTGGCCAAAGAGCGAGTCTTATCTTAGTTGATGGCATTCCACTGCTCGTTCGCGATACGCACGACGGACGACTGCGAAACGCTTTTAGCGCCCGTATACAGTGCGACCATTGCAATATCAAAGAAAAATAATCTATACACGCAGAGTTTTACGGTCGCAAATACAATAGCAAGGAGAACTCGTAGACTTTGCGCAAAAGAAACCTTATTGGTCGAAAATTAAAGTCGTTTTCGAAAGTCACGCAGTATGCGGGCATCAAACAATACGCAATTCACCTTCGAGCGCGTCGGGTTGCGGTATTGCGGCTTCATTGTGTTAAAATAACGTTGGAACTCGTATTGGAAACGAGCACAATGCGGTCTATAAAAAGAATTTGATTTTTATTTATTTACTGATCGATAAGAAAATATCAATTCATGATCAATCAGCAATAGCTATCAAGATAGGATGGAGCCAGGGACTCAATAATTATGGTATTCTCTATGTATAGCTATAGGCCGTCGATTACATTATAAGTTTAACGGTAATGAACCAGAATATCACGTTACGATATCAATAACACATTAATAACGATTGCGTGAAGGTAGAGTCGGTAATCGGTAATAATAACTTTCGTTGTACTGTAAATGATTACAACGAAATTTATTATGTTATCGACTCTACCATGAAGCTTTAACGATTCTATGAATTTTAAGAGTTGTGAGAAAACTAAATTAAAAAAAATCTAAGGTTAAAATAATTACCTAACACAAGAAAAATGAGTCAACTTAGCTAGAGAGTTGTGTATTTTTCCTCAATCACCGTCTATAATTTTCTAACGTGAGACTTCACATAGCTCGGTGTGGCTCGGTGTTTGTCGAGAGTCGAGAAGTCCGACAAGCCAAAGCGTTGACGTCATAGAGTCATGTATACCTTTTACAAGTGTGTCCCGTTCGCGGCAAGCAATGGATAGTCGTCGCGTACAATGCTGGTTTTTAAGGTACAGTATATGACTGTGGAGGAGCCAGGCCAGCAGTGGACAGTGCGGCAAGCTCAATGCCCGTCGCACAGGAGGTTTTGAGTGAGGGTGTATTGCGGTCATATAACCGGTATTCGAGTGGTGCGGCTCAGTCGCTACTCAGCCGGTCCACAGTCCAATGTTTTGAGAAAGCAACGTTCGGCAATGGCTGACGATACTAACAAAACAGTCGACTATTCTTTGCAGGCGGAACGGGATATTGATTTTTATGTTCTGCAGGACAGGAAATGATAATATCCAAATCAGTTTCTAATTCTGTCTTGGGCACGCTTCCGACTGGTATTGATATGGATCAGTTCAGCTACCTGTAGATTGTTTGTAACAGTCTGCAGTTAGCTCAATTGTTGCAATTGAAAAAACTAGTTTTAAATTAATTCTATTATTTGATTGTATTTTTCTTTGTTAATAAAGTTTCTAATTAAACTAATTATAGTTCTATGCGTTGTCCGAAAATTGAATTGATGATGATGCCATCCTAGCCGAATTTCGGCCACGGCGGCCAATCTCAACTAGCCAGGTGCGCAGGACATATTATAGTGCATTAGTGTCCGCACAAACACAGGTACACTCTATATTCACTCACTCTTATAATCCGATCCGATTTAATTGGTATATTCGTCACCACATACAAATTGAAAATCCGCGTCAAGTCTGCATAGTAAAACGACAACACAGACAAAACAAAATATCTAATAGGTACCCTGCGCAGTGCACGTGGCTATTCACAGTTGAAAGTATATAAGATGCTACAGACTCGGTCGGTGGGTGAACCCGTCAAGGTCATTTCGAGGGAAACCCAGAGAGGGTGTTATGTAATTCCTTTACATTTGGATTGAGACGTCATCTGTCTATAGTGAAACTTGCCAAATGTAATAAAGAAAACGCACATAACATTTTGTCGTCGTGATGGTTCTAGAAACTCATTCGCCTCGAGATATCGGAATGATATTGTTTGGTTTTTGATTACTCAGCTTTTCACGTAAACGAAAAACATGCTTTAATTCTCTGAACTACACGTGCACTTTAAAGATTGGACCTCAAGGTGCAAAATAGAGAAGTGGGGAATTTGGGAAGGGAGGCCGTTGCCCAGGACAGAACAGGCTTATAAAAAACTATGAAGAATAGGTATAATATTTATGTACTAGGTTCACGTGACAACAACTTTTATTGCGTTTACAATTGGCTTTTGAGTAGATTGCTGCAATTTCTTGATTAAAGGCATAGGGCAATGACACTGAAACTCGTCAGTTGTAGGTACCTAGATGTGTTGTAGTTTGTGAGACGTAGGGCGGCTGTTGGGTGGTGGTCAGGCACATAAGAGCGGTTTGTTGGTCCTCAGGGGTGGAAAGTCCTGTTTTGCGTGCTCGTTCCGACCAAAGGTGGGGGGGTAAGTTTTTCACGAGGCCCTATATACCGCGACCACCCCGACTCGTACATAAGGTGGGGGCTGGGGTGGTTCGCGCCCGCAAAAGGGGCAAAATACGGCGTACTCTGAGCGCCCGCTCTATGTGGGTCAATGTCGGGAAAGCCCGTGTCTACCGGTGACGGAATATGCACAACGAATCTGATCAACACACGCCTGTGACAAAACAAAAGCCACGACTAACAGTTCAACACAAAAATAAACCACTTCTAAGTCCTGGGCGATATGGTTCAAAATCTATGAGAGCAGGACTTCTGTCGCACCATATCAGCAGTTATAATGGTCGACGCTTCTACGTAACATCTAGCTGTTGTTATAGCTAGTTGTTGCGTTGACTCGATGTATTTCAGTAGGTAATACAATACAAACTTAAGATAGGGATGGTACTATTAAGTAGGTATCGATGAATACAGAACCAGAACATATTTTTTCATTTTAAAAGACATTTAGAAATTTTCATTTCTTAAAGTTTTTAGCGGGTAAGTAGCAACATTGAACATAGCAACCGCTTGCTAGTTAGTGATGATGTCGAAGCCGATTTCGGCTACGGCGACAGTGTACCTGGTCATGCGTTTGAACTTAAGACTTGTTATGGCTTCATCATAAGGATATTGGTTTTCTTGCGTTTTGTGCGCTCATAGGTACGTAGCTCGCATACACGCGCAAGGTTGTTGCAAAAGGTACCAGCGAACTTTGGGCATCTCAAAATGCCGGTCGTCTACATGCTGGGGATGAGGCGTCTCCACTTTGGCCGCTGAGGTGCCTTATTCTCCCATTGAGAGGACTGTGCCTTGCATTGTTTCATGTGTTTTTACGACATCCTTGTATCTCAGCTACTGGGTTCGTAAGTTACTGAGTACATAAGTTAACACTCACCAACAGCCGGTGACATGGATCGCGATCCACTGGAGCCGGTGGGGCTAGGTGTAGGCCTCAGATGTGGTGTGGTGGCGCGCCCAGCGCTCCCACTGCCGCCTGAGTCATTGCTGTTCTGACCTGTCAGATCCTGGAACAAGGTATAATACAGTTAATATCTTCCAAGTACCTATCAAGATGCTTAGAGTGAGACTAGCGTGGGACCGCATGGAGAGTAGAGGAGAACACAAGAGTTTGGAGGCCTAAGAGTTGACCCAGCAGACGGTGAAGTCGCGTTGTCAATGATAATGATTTGAATGAACGCTTTTTCCTCAAATTGTCCACTATGGGCTCCTGTCATGCGGATTTCCGCCCGCGTGCAGATCTGGTCCGCGTGCGGTTCACTTGTAACCTATAATTTCGTATGTTTTCCTATCAAGCTGGCCCCACGCTCGTCACGAGATTATGCCCTAGAAATCTAGACCGCAACGCAACGTATGGAAGAAGGGGAGAATGGCCTTTTGGCCAGCAGTAATAGGATGATGGGTGTAATATTGAGAATAACTCACGAGCGAAGCGAAGGAGTTACTAGAATCTTGGCTTAATCACGCCCAAGTCGAAGACAGCTTTATCCACTAGCTAAGAGAATTCTCTTGGAAGAAATTTTCATTATACTCCAAACAGTAATAAGGTTGAATTTGGAACTTCAAAATATCAAAGAAAATTTTAAGCAAGGAGACTTAGGCACTAAGAGATCTCCTTCGACTTGTTTGAATTTGGAAAATCATTCAAAATTTTCAGCCAATAGGGCTATGACCACTTGCACACAAGCACATTAGTGTGAAAAGTATTGTATCATCAATCTCGCAATCTACATAGAATGACCTGCTTTCTTAAATTCGTACCAATAAAATACAATACGTTAGTGCAAAACTTGCTTTAATGACATTTTTGTATGACATTCAAAAGTTAAGGTAGTCCTTTCTGAGCCTTATCTAAGCCAGATAGCATGCATTCAATACATAGCAGGCAAGATTACCTGCATTCAATATACATAACAGTAAATAGTTTTCTATCCAGTGCTTCGACCTCTACCTTGACACTGCAGATAATACCAATGGAACAATAGAAGTCAAGAGCCAATAGTGTATGCAGGGTCACTTCACTTGAGCTAAGTGCAGCTTTAATTATGATTTGTATCAAAACGAGGATCTGGTTCACAAATTTATAGCAGTGATTCGTATCTGATGACTCTGATGAGTGATGAATCCATTTTTTGCAGTTTTACTTGATAGGAAACAGTTCTGTCTCATCAATAATCATAATACATTCAAAAGACTCCAATGTCTAGCATTTATGTAGGTCAATGTCAAGCATAAGTAAATCCTTTTATCTCTAGCTTAACTCTTTTATTGACAAAAGTAAAGTAAATTAAAGTTTCATTCTAAAAAGAGTTTGGCGCGAAAGATCTGTAACTATTCGGGTGTTGAAATAAAGGCCAATATATTCGAGACGAAAAGTATGCCAAACCAACTAGGTACTTATGTATTTTTTGCTATAAGAAGCTGGGGTAAAATTATGAAATGAAGTAACATAATAACTAACAGAAGAAACCTATCAAAAGAAACTGACAACAACAAAAGCATATCACAGGTAAAAGATACACACATACCGTTTCGCTGCCAGTAGTCACAAGCCGTAATCAATCGGCGATCCCTTTCGATTACAAGTTACAACAGAATACAGTAACCGCGATTAGATAAAGTCGGCGAGAGCAAACTGTCAAACGCACGCGTAATGTAGAGCTGGTAGAGCTTTACAAAGTTAAAACCGAGTCGTATAATAGTTTGTCGGCAATGCGCTGCGTTCACAATGTTCGTGAAGGCGAAGCGAGCGAGTCTCGACCCCCCGTTGTCGAGGTTAGCTTGCCTGCGAGAGGCTCCGGCGTCGATCAGACGAGTCCGGTTGGCGGGCGCGGCGCGGCGGGGCGGGGGCAGCGGGGGGAGCGCGCGATAACTGCGGCGATGTTTTTGCCGTGCTCCAGCTCGCTCGCTCGGCGCACCAGGCGCGTTCTTCATTTCGAACTGAGTCCATTATCTCTAACTCCGTCCCGCTCGCACCCGTGGCTCGCTTCGTCGCGCCTCGCCGCACCGGCCGCTGTTTTATTGCCAGCCGACGATTTTAACGTGCGCTCGCAACGTCCGCCGGAGCACAAAAGTTTTTATGGAAATTTCATTCCGAATGCGCCTCGCCCGCTTGCTCGCTTCGGGAACGTCAATATAAAAGCACGATAACGAACGGACGAGTCAATTAATTATTATTGTTGCGAGCTGTCGAGGCATACTGGCCAGCGAGCCTTGCAAGATGCTATTTACAGAAACTTCACATGAAGAGATCAGATACCATTTTATACTAGTGGTTTGGAATACTTAAGGAAATGCTTCAAGTTTTACGATTTTACGATACATTTAAGATTCGGTCATTGGGCTCAATCTATAACTGGATCAGTTGGAATACAAGTTGCTTGCTTATGCGATTCTTGCTCTACATTTCTTATAAACATAAAATTGTAAGGTTTGGAAAGTTACGTTGAGCCGCTTGAGCATTTTGAGAAACCTTGGATAGACATGAGCTGCTTGAACGTTCTTTGCTCCAATTTAAATTTCGTTTTTCTAAAATTTGACTGAAGACTGTAAAAATGTATTGTTTTAGAAAATCCCAATAAAAATATCCGCGAGCTATATGGGTTAACACTTTCATAGAGCAAGCCCAAGACTATCAGCAGCGCCTAGTATCGCGGCGCGGCGCGAACCGCCGAGGCTTGGCAGTGAATGCGTTAAGATGCTCTTGCATGTAATAAAATAAGTTATGCAACAAAAGAAATAAATTACCGACCATTCGCATCCATAGCTACTATTCATTCACAGTAGTCGTACACAAAGCTCCACTCCAGCTGTTGGTAATAGATTAGCTACACCAGCCGCTGTATCGCACTTCATCGGCACGGATCAACGAGATCTGTTGAAATTGACCGAGTGCACTTGGCCCAAATCCCGACGCAAATAAACACAAAATCTCGCCTGCTCGTGTGCGTCTACACAACACAATAGGTATGAGAGTATGCGGAGGTTGCCAACGACGCATAAATAGAGGCTATCCCATTGAAACCGCACGTTACCTACCTCTAACTAAACTGCACACGTAGCGTGCAGCAGAGGCAAGGACGATTGTACCTGTTCAGATAAATGAACGGCTGAGCTATAACGATTCTTCGTGTGCAGTGAGAATTGCAATAGACATAAAACTTGTGCGGTATAGCGTAACGTTCGAAACAGCCGCTGTATGCAAGATCTGAGATGGATGTGAGGATGTAAATGCGGTAAAGAACTTCGACAAACAACCTAGAGGTTGGTTGATACTTGATAACTGGTGATAAGATAAAGACTTGCTTTGTTTTGCATATGAAAAATGTAGTTCCACATAAAGTAAAGAAAAATAAAATGCAGATTCGTCATTGAGTAACAGTAACTTAGGTTCAGAACTGGGCCTTAATTCAATTTAGTTTTTTTTTATTTAGAGTTTGATGGAAAAACTACAGATGGAGTAGGCGTGTCAAAAGTGTCAGTCAAGGTTTAATCTCTCCGTGCAAATAGCACCACACGCACTATCTAGAGTTTCTTAAATCTATGGACGATTTTGCAACGATACCATTGTCATAGTAAACCGATATGTTAGCAGAATAGGCACTTAGGTGTTGAGGTACATATTTACAGAAATAAATATAAGCATAGACCACAGAGTTCGCCTTACGTCGATGTCGCGATGACGCTATGCCTACCTGAATGATTGAGCTGCTCAACAACACGGTTATTGCATATAAAACAGAGTTTAATCGTCGTAAATGCGTTCCAAGATCATTCAGGAGTTCATCGACCGGCGTGCGAAAATGTTGTCGTAAATAAATAATTCACAAGGCTAGTGTTGTCGGTTGGGCACACGTGGTGCCGGCCACGTGTAGTAGGTACGTAAACATTTACATTACATAACCGGCTCGTCATCGACGAACGTGCGTTATTGAGAGCGAACTGTTCTGCTACTTACACTCTAACATAAAAACCATTTACCTTTGGTATGAGCCTTCAGCCGGGCAGACTTATATTGTAGCGACGTGGACTCTAAATGTATGGAGTCTGGTCACCTAGCCCAGCGAGTTGATGCGACATTTCAGTGTATGAATATTAAAAGCAATCGACAGTGTTTTGTAAACTTGTCGCCAGGCGACTCTACACAGTCCACACCACAATCCACAAAGTCGGCGACTTTGGTGTAGAGTCCAAATATACGATTTCCTCCGTTCTACACAAGATCTTATCTGAATCTTTAAGCTCCTTAAGGCCAGACTCCACCAAAGCTAAGCTGAGTTGAGCGGAAAGGAAATGTCTATTAAACAACCAATAGAACGTCGACCACCGAGCGGAGCATACATTTGTATGCGAAGAAACAAAGAAAGATCGAAGCGGAGATGCGAGTTGTGCCTCGCAAGCTGGCGACGTCACGCGGCGGTGACGAGAAGAGATGAGCGGAGATGTGAGCTCTACCTCGCTAGT
Source organism: Eupithecia exiguata (assembly GCA_947086465.1). Classification (NCBI taxonomy): domain Eukaryota; kingdom Metazoa; phylum Arthropoda; class Insecta; order Lepidoptera; family Geometridae; genus Eupithecia; species Eupithecia exiguata. The sequence continues at coordinate 8,210,898 of OX352246.1, forward strand.
GCATTCAACAAACATCCGACGCTCGCCGCACGCAGCTCAGCCGCTCTAGCCAGCAGCCAGCAGCCACATCTTCGCTCCAGACTAGCCAGTACGCATTTCCGCACATCTTCGATGGAAACACCCAGGTGCAAAAGGACTCTTTTCGTCTCCGATACGCACGTTTCCTCTTTTTGGTAGAGTCTGTGCCTTAGTCTAGATAGAGCTTCACTATAACACCACACAATGGCATCGGACAACTACATAAAGTTACTTAAGCAGGACACCATGATAGTCATAAATTCATTTCATAGCCTAACGAATAGGTTTAGGGGTAAGTAAAAAGTGTGGGATTAGTCCTAACCTTGTTAAATTTACTTGTTTTTCACAAAGCCGAGCACTAACGGCTCTTCGCATTCATTTTGAGTCCTTGATGGAATAGGATCAAAGGTACCATTGATGAAAACGAACCGAATTCCCAGGAATTTGATTAGCTAGAGGGTGAAGGACGAACAAATGAAATGTAAACATGAAGGGCGCCCGGGGCTTATTACTTGTGATGAGACTGGGTTAAATTTATATACAACTAGTCTTACAACTCCAACAATTTTGTACTAGTACATACAGTACCACGTGCACAAGGGACCAAAGGTCGTTCACCGGCACCCACCCACCCATATACCACCTCATCCCTCTGATCTTCTAAACATAACTTAGATCTTTATTTGCATGTAAAAGCTGGAAAACATTAATTTAATGGAGACTGAAATATTTGGTTAATACGGTAAAAGCAGCACGTAACAGTTTTGGAAAAGAAATAAAAAAGGAAAATGCAGATAGGCCAACCCGTTCCTGATCAGTTAATAGCATCAAATAAAAGTTCTAGAACCGTAAATCATTAACTATAGGGCAGTTAGTAATGATGACAAATTACGATAGAATGACGAACCGGTGTAACTGGGAGAAGTGAGAAAAAAAGTTTGTTAGCTAGAGGTCGCGCCGCCGGGGCGGGTGCCTGTGTGGGTGTATTTGTGTAAAATAGACGGTTCCGCAACGAAGGCAAGTGGTACACACTTTATTGAATGTCTTTATAGGCCACCTGTTACTCGGGTCGGTGTCGACGAAACAGCTGATCGAGCTCAAGCGAATTATTATTATTGTTGTCGGATGTCGGCTCTGGCTTATATTTATTTGTGACGAAGGGAGTCGATGGGGTAGGGTGGTAGCACCGCTGTCGTAGCTCAACTTTATCTGAAAACTTCTAGCTTGTTAGATTTGCTAAGTGTTGACGTATGGCGACGAATTAATGATAACAGGAAACGCCTCCCCACCCTTAGGTACTCAACTCAACCTACTGAGCCAAAGTGAGCCTCAATTTTCACTTTGAACGAGCTTTAATTTTGCCGCTGGGAGACAAGTGAAACGGGCTTAACTTTTACTTGTGCTGGGAGATAACAGAATAACAAACTTTATTAAAGGTTACAAAAACGCAAGTGTACTCGCAAGCCACACACTGTCATAGCAAGTTTATAGCTTCTCGTCTTCTCCCAGACATAATCATCTCTCGATCAGATTCGACAAACAACAACAAGTCCCCGTATTTGGGTAAGTAAATCAATGACATAGTTCACTTTGTGTAGTACACAGTGACTAGGTGCCTGTGCCACCAGCATAATGACGCCCTGAATATTTTATGAAGCACTATGCCGGTACCACTACCCTTGTCGTCCTGACCTACATGAGCTTTGATTTTAACAGTATTTATTATACAGTATTTTCATAACCTATATTGTATTATATTAAACATTTGATTCTTGATTTGGTAACAGTGCAGTGCTTTCGTATTTATCATATTGTGTTATGATAAATACGAAAGCAATGATCGATACAGATGTAATTTGGTAAGCTGATGAATTCTTGATTAAGATTGTAGTGTTTCAAGCACTGTTGTGGACTTGGAAAAATATTTATTCTCAGTTGTTTGATAAAAGATGTCTGTACATTATGGTAGAGCAATGAACTATTTTCGGTAAGCAAATATATTTGTCATAAAATGACGATGACGAGGTAGAATCTACAGGATGTGTAAAGGTCTTGAGAAATTGTCTATGGAAGATACTAATCATACGATCTACGAATGTACGTAGATTATAAGAATTAAAAGATGATGAAAATAAACCAATGAATCAGATCATAACACAAAAGAAAGGAGTTTGATCGCTGCAATATAAAATACAGAAGTCTTCAACAAAACCAATCAATCACAGAATTGATATGACGACACAAAAAACCACGAGGGAACAATGTGAATGTCCAATTAAACGGAGCTTGAACACGTCATCGAAAGGTGTTTCCCAAAGAACGCACACACACATGGACGATCAGCTGACTGCTCCGATTTTAACCCACACCACTGAGCCGACTGTTAGAGAACATAAATAATGACGGCCCACCTACCTAGCTATACGTAACACACATCGTATAATTTGTATGAGCCACCGGCTGACGGAAGAATGTGCTATCCACGCCGTTTTCTCCCGCTGCATGGTTTTTACGCTGTAACGAATAAAATTTACAATCGATCCGCACCACGCGAGGCACTTGCGACATTATTGAACTGGAAACATCAAGCGTGAGACTGCATTATAATCAGTAACCGATGACTTCGACAAACAAGGAGATAGGTGCCGATAGCACAGATACGCAATGCACACACAGCCTAGCTAGCTAAAATGCTAATTTATATTTAGTTGCTTGCGAGACCCAAACTATACTTATAAAAATACTTACATATAAACTTAGCCAAAATTATAAAATTCTATTCAGATTAGTCCCATTATCTCTGCTCAACTTGACAAAAGTAGTCGAACTTCCCACAATTTGATGAACCAACCCACTTTTCACAATTATTTACAAAAGTTAAATTATATTTTTATACAGGACAACTTTGTCGTGGTTCGACCATACCTGTTTACTGAAAACATGTCCACCCAATTTGACATAGACATATCATCATCAATATCCTCTACTCTACTACATCTATGCTGACTGGCTCATGAAAAAGTTAGAAAACTTGAAAGGGTTAAAAGTGAACCACAAATACAGCCCCAGTATTTACAAACGTGCTTCCCATAAACACAACTAAGGAAACTTGCATTATAAAATAAATAAATAATGCTTGACCATTCACACAGCAATATCTAGGCCCAAGCTAAGCAGAGTTTGTGTTATGGGTACTATATGACTGTTTGTACAACCAAACTACAAGTCAGTTGCAAAAATTATCAATTAATAAATTCAAACAAATCTTTGTAAAAAGGGCTTACTACAAAATATCAGATTACCTAGATAAAAAATCTTGGGACGATTTTTACTCCAACTCGAAAACTAACAACCTAACAAAGTAAAGGTTTCTTGTTCGCTTCTTTACTATACCTTAAAAATATTGAAGTGAACAAAAAATCTAAGTGTCACTCTGTTTTCTAATTTTAACTGTTTATTGAATTTTGTGACGAGCCCTGTAAGGTCTATAGGATATAAAGCACTTCGATGTTTGATATACTTAAATACAATACAATACATGATAGAGGAGTCTGATCACTCCTTCCACGACATTTCTCTAAGTCTCATGGTTTCGAACTTGGTCATCCACTCCCATTTCAAAAGGACACTGTATATGAAGAAAGAAAATGTAACGAGGAAACCTAGAAACATCATTGACCGAGTGCGATGTGAGCTGAGAAGTTAGATGGACAGAAACATTACGCTGAAAAACGACAAGGTAGATTTCGGTATCTTCAAATACGAGAGATCAAGATGTTTATGGTTATTATAAACAACTACAAACAAAAGAAGGACAAGTTTTTATTAAATTACAGAAACAGCGGGTGTATGTGTTTAAGTCAAACAGAACAAGTAAATGGATTTGGTAGTGGTAAACTTTTAACTCCCTAAGCGGTCGACCCAATTTCATCCTCAAACAGGATAGCAAATCCTAGTTCTATTACTGTAAGAATCCGAGTTAGTGAACATCACACTAATATTATAAATGCGAAAGTTTGTGTTTCGGCTCGAAAAGGTAAGTTTGTTACCTCTTTGAGTTGAAATTACTGAAAAGATCGGGCTGTAATTTAGCAGAGATGTAGTTCTGTAGACCTTGATAAACATATTACTTTTTATCACAGAAAAAGATGTGCGAAGCAGCGGGCAGAAGCAAAGAATGTAATAAGTGCAATAGAAAAAACTCTGAAAACGGTTATGAAAGAGTTGACTCTACAATAATGTTGGTTCGAGATCAGGCTGATTTGAAACTGGGAAAGGAACTAGTGAGAATAACCTATGAGTCCGTGTGTGATAGTGATGACGATGAGTAATATCATCTCTGAAAAGAACGGTCATATATAAAAAATATAGGATGCAAATACAATCCAGGATGCAATATCTTAATATCAGACACAATTTCAGCTAGGTTGTAAGTTAGCTAACAGTTTCTTTAAGTTCTCTCACATGTTTCTGAACGATTTACAGAGTTTACTGGGAAATCTTGATGGGAGCATCAACAATAACTTCATAGATCTAGAAGCCTTATTTGCAAAAACTACCATCGCAGCGGTCGCGATGTTCATATTATGATAATAAAAACAAACATTTAGCTGCTCCGCCACAAAATAGAATCAAGTATTGAGCCAAACGCACACAGCTACCCAAAGGCGGTCGGATGTCACGCACACACAGGCAACTTGCTCGTCGTCACACAGACGCACACATCTGCAAAAGATAAGCATCGTCCCATTTTACATTGAGTCATGCGGTCCGGTCGTCGCGATACTTACTGTATTCGCAGGCAGCCTTATAATGACAGACGTCTTGAACCTTTTGGTCGGCGCGAAGCCGAATCACAATTTAGGACAAGTCTTCAACGGGTACTCCGAGCACGCACACACTCGCACTACAATGTCAGGTGGGTTTCTAATGACGAGACTCGACAAGAGATCAGAATGAGCTGTAAATCACGGGGAACAAGGGTGTAATCGTTTATGTTGAGTGATGCGATGGAAACGACCAGAAAGGAAAGAATACGCGAGGAATATTATACGTTCGATTGCGCTAGCAGTGCGCGCGTTTCAGTTGGCGCACGGCGACTGGCGCAGGCAAGAGGCGGTGTGGTGCGGCGAAGCGGGCGGGCGAGCGAGCGATTTCACCGGGCTGATATTGCGACGGCAAGCCGCCGCTCGCTCCGAACAACTCCAACCTTAATGTATAGCTAGCTACGAACAGGCGAGGGCACGCCAGCGAGCAGGGCTGGGGGTCGCTTCGAGCTGCACGCATACCATTACAACATACAACTCTACCAGATATTTGGTTCTCCCTGCCTTGACTTGCATGTAAAACAGAACGAAATGCCTTACGTTTAACGGACATGCCATGTCCACAGACTGGGCTTACTTTCAAAATTCAACATTCACAGGCAAACTGACCGTTAACACGTCCTTTTAATCAATAAATATTCATGTTCCAAATTTGAGAGGAGGAAGAGTTTAACGAAATAAACTCACTGGTGTCACTGGCAGAAAAAGTTTCAACTACAAAACAGTTTCCGCGAAAGCCTTTGTCATCGTTATATTAATGTCTACCTAAGTGCGGCTCAATCAGGCAAGCATTGATCGGGACCGCGAGCTCATTAGGTACGATATGATATAATCATCTGTATAGTACTCTCATTACTGTCACATTCACATACAGCGACGGCCTATCGGGAATACAGGTCAGCGCATATGCGCACTGTGCCCAGTTAATCAGCCCACATGTATTTTATTACATTTTGGGGAGTTCCGTACCTATATATATTATTTTATGAATCATATTATTTACGATTCAAACAAGCTAGACGGTTTTCTGAGTGGTAAGGAGTTTTTAATAATTCAGAACAACGTCTCATGTAGGAGGGTTTTATCTGTTCACGAAAATGTCAAAGTTTTGAATGAAAATAAATACCAATGAATTAGGTAACTTCCCAAACAATCCATCCATTACAAATGCCTGAAACACAACACAAAGTTTACCCGAAATTCACATCGAAGGTAAATAAACAATTCGAATGTTGATTTAAATAGTTCATTAAGATTCTTCAAATTAGGTAACGTAAATAACGCAGGCAGAAATATTCCATAATCGTGAGTTATTCCCCCGAGCCGAGACGCAAGAAAATATGCAGAGAGGGTGATTCGGAGCCGGCACCACGCTGGTGGATTTATCGTTATTTTCGATACAGGAACCTGTTCTGTAAAGTGGCGGGCAAGAGTGAATTCCAAGGCACGAAGGCGGTTCGCTTCGCAAAATAAAAGAAATATGTTTTAGTGGGTTAGCAAGCTTGTTTACGATCGGATTCCGCGAGAGCGATTATACCCCCATTAGTTACATAAGCCGCCTGGACCGCAGTGTAATTAGACAATTTGTCTTACGCCTGATAATGACATAGATCTACACAAGATCTAACCCTATTGCATGAATTATGATGATAGTTGTATATTGTAGTCGCATGGATCATGATTCATGACTCAAATCTGATTGTTATCGGGTGCACAGATACCAAATAAACGACTTTGTTCTTTCCATTTCGCAGAGGATGCGAGATATAAAACATTCTGCTTCGGACGTGTGGCGCCATCTGTGGGATACAGCGCGCAGCTCCGACCGGATGCCCAACCAGTTTCGTGCTGACACCGAACACCTGCGAGCTGCGCTCACCACTGCCACCTTTCTGCTAAGTTTTTATTTTGTCGATGAATATTGTTGTTGTTCGTACAAGTTTTAAAATTTGTTGGAAAAGGCAAGAGAAAGGTAAAAGTAACGCTGTTATTATCCGCGAGGCGTGGGTGTTTATCTAAGTGGTAACGGACACTTTTTATTAGGAACCTTCAAGCATCAAAACAGTTAAAGCAATTTTGATAAATGAGATTTTAAAATGCTCGTCTGTTCTTCTAAGGTCTACTATTATAATATAGGGTTCCTCGCTACATTTTGTAGCCCTGCGACTAAAATTTTCGAAAAAAGTGAGGTGGAGCAGATTCAGGTTTTTATAGAATTCGTTTTGAATTAATCACTTGTTTCAAAATATAAGGATGAAAATATGTATTAACCATTCCGCACAAAAATTTTTTGCTCGGTATCGTTACTAAATATATTCCATCCTTATATTTTTCAATGGATTTCCGCAAAGTAACGCTTCAATCTATTATTCACTTGTTTCAAGTTCAGAGCCAAACAGAGATGGGTGAAGTTTTTGATAATCGAGTTGTATGCGAGGTACGTACGGACAACAAAAGAAAATTATACTTGAATAGCTTTACCATGCCATACAATGCAGGTAGCACCGACTGACGTGCATATGCTTGTTCGCGGCATGCATGCGTTGATAGCTGTGTTTGCGGATCCTATCCTTTGTCCTTGTTGGGCAAAACAATACAAAGCAGTTATGTAACGTAAAGACGCGTCAATGGCATCTCGACCCTGCCTCTGTTCTCGTCACTGACCCACATTACTCACTCGTTCCACGCAATAGTAATAACGGTAATTTATTACATAATTTGCAACTCAAAGCAATTACGGAAACACTTTCGTGCGAATTGAAGCAGATTTATATGAGCCTATGAGAATGTTACCATTTCATAATTTGGATATTTTTAAGGAAATCAGATCTAATTTAACTAAGTATTAAGTAATTTATGAAACATAACAATAAATTCGCCAGTGACATCTTGTGAAATTTATGTGCCGGCAGGAGACCTGAATTTATGCGACTGGAACATTGAATCATCAGGGTTTATCCCTTCCTCATATGAGCGATATCCGATGTGCTATCGATAAATGATACAATCGATCAATGATAAATGTATAAGATCGTCAACAAAGTCAACAATACATCGGATGACGGAGTTAGATGGAGATTAAAATAGCGTCCAAGATGAGTGGTTACGTCATAAGGGATTATTAATAGAGTCGACAAGTGTCGAAATTGTGAATGAACTTTTCTTTTCGTGACAAGAGAAGTAGGCGTGTGTGCGTGTCCCGGTGTCGATGTAGGCCACTGCCAAGGTCGAATGTTTAATATAAAGTCTGGCGCCGGGACATTAAAATGGTTGGTCCCTCCCCGGACCCCCTTTATCCCGAGCCGGCGGTCGCAATCGTTGCACTCGTTATTTATTATCTGGAGGCATCCCCCGCTCACGAACGCCTCCAGTCTTCGCCATACATATGTAAAGGTATACGGTATACAACACAGTTGTCACGGCACCGGGTATCGGGTGAGTACTTTGAAAGGCACACAGATCTGAAATGTAAGTCAGCTGACGGTTTATCGCCGTCCTGACCTATTGCATTGAGTGACGTAACAACGGATTAGCAAGCACGTATCTATAATATAGTACCACAGATAAATGTAGGCGTGGACTGTTGAAGGTCTTTTATCAAAACACAAGAAAGTCGTATGTATTACGTAAAAAGTTTACGTCACAAGAATCATTACAGTAATTCATGAAACGTAATACACGTTCGAGTAAATATTAATGAATACAAACATAGTATACGTAACAATTGTTTTATACATGAATGAGTGCGAATGTTATTTTTTACACAAGAAACGGTTTAATTTATTAATATCGAAATAGAAAAACGTAGCGGGGAATTAACTTGTCACTAGTTGCGACATCAAAACACCAACGACGTATTAGACATCAGAAAACATATGTCATTCATTAGTGACGTAGTTATCGTACTTTTTGAGATTATGGGGTGAATGACAAATGAATTATAAACAATATTGAACTTAACATTTAACCAGTAGAGTCTAATAACCAAATTGTCTGGTAACTGCCGGGGATACCCCTTTGGAAGGAAGCCAACAGGAAGGGGCCATCTCTTAATAAATTCAGAATAATAATGCGTTGAGGTAACGTAGATCGAGGTTCAAAATGAGTCTTTATCGCGGTCGTTAATTGCAGAAGTTGTGATTGCGACTCTCGTGGAATAACGCTGGTTCTGTTTGTATTTCGTGGTATGTATGAAAGGAGTTGTATTTAACGTGTCATTTGCAATCACCCGTGTCGCGTCATAAAAAACCCTCGATGCGAAACTTCTGAGAATGTGCGCCGTGCGCGTGTGTTCAGCATGGAGTAAGGCTAGGTATGCACGAGTCGTTTAGAGTCTCGGTCACGAATCGGCGTCGAGACGTGCCCGCCCATCGGAATCAGATGACATCATCCCTAGCCATGGGCATAGAGAATTAGAGTACGTAGATATTACTATCACTTGATGCAATTCTGTTGCATTCAATCTACTTCGTGGAGTTAGCTTATAGGCTTATAAAATATTTATGTCTATTAGACATAAGAATATGCTTGTAAGTTATTTAGTAGATTCTCGGAGTCGAGCTCCAAACCAGCTCTTAAGAATATTCAGAGTGCTACACAACGTATTATAAAAACTTATGATAGGTACTTTATGTTGACATTTTGATTAAATGTGTGTGAATAACGCTCAAATGCTAGCCCGGAGAAGGATAAGCAAGTTAATATTAGTAATCTTGTACCAAAATCTGTGATACAGCAAGCACTGAAATTTAGTGTGACAGGTCGCAAAACGTCACAAAGCATTTAGTGATTGATGGTTGCGGTGACATTCGTTGCGTCATAGACACCGAGGGTCGTGGGGTCAATGTCGTCACGATCACAATAACCACGGAGCTAGGAACCCACGGTAGGATGTAATAATAATTTCATCCCAGCTGAGGTTTGTTTACTTTTTGCTAGACAGTTTGTCCTATACAACTTTTAAGTCTTCACATTTTGCTTAACAGGCGTATTGTTTACGAATCAGATTCAACAGAAAAGTTGTTATTAGTTCTCAAGCTATGAAGAGTAACTTTGAACCGATTTGCTCTTATTCAACTTCAGAAAGTTTATTGTTCGGTCTCTTCATTGTTACAACCTATTGGCGAAACTTTTCGTTTGAACTTTTATGCGATTTCAATTTGCATTGGCAAAGTTTTTTGATAAATAAATTCATCTCTGTATGGTTTCATGAGCTTGAATTTGTTTTCAGTTCGTTAAGCCTAATGTACATCTAAAAGTTTATTCATAACACGAGCCTGCTATTGTAATAAACAAACAGGCATTACAAACATGACAAGTTTAGTATTAACACTTGACATCATCTAAGTTGGAAACTTCATTAAACAACACTGACACAGTGTGTGTGTAAGTTGGGAGTGGATGAACTTTGCCGAAACGGTACCGACCGGCAAGTCCGTAATCCAGCTTTAAGTAAGTTTGTGAAAATTCATAAACATCCGATGAGGGGTGACTTCAGTTAGGTTACGACCACCCAGAAGGCACCCCGCGGCCGTCAACTCCGTCCTCGCTCCAGGCCCTGCGCAATAAGGGTCTCACTACATTTAACGGCGCAGAATCGGCTCAAAAAAGACTGAAGGCCGGTCAAAAACAAAAGCTGTAACTCTACGGCATACGAATGTAGGAGCTGTAGCGTCCTATTTTCCAAGCCGAACTGATGCATCGTCATATTTTACAGCTATGGGTTGTAACGATTTCGCGTGGATAAATGTGGTGAGACCCTTAAACGACACGGTCGCTTTTACGGCGCAGTACTCGTATATCCACATATTCTAAACGTAATAACGATCCGGTAAAGGTCTACGATACGATGCAAAATGCCGTAGTTATTCATGTATTCTATTTACATAGAGCAAATGCTGAGACATGTGTAGAACTGTTGACGTAGAAAGAGAAGTGGCATTTTCATTGACTGTTGTTTGTTTGAACGAACATCTGAATAGCTTGTCTTTGTTCTATTTCAGAAAGGAATTTTGCCGGTTGTCGATTTACCCTTTAATGCATAGTGTTGTATAACTGCAACATAAGGTTTTTTATAAAAATGTTTTCCTGCATTAGAATGTACATTTCTACAAGATAAATTTTTTTCAAGGTGTCAGTAAAAATCATGCATCAAAGGGTTAAGAAAGTTTCAACATTTGTTTGCGTCACAATTTGTACTCAACCTGCGTTGAGACTGAAGTACGAAGTAAATCTTGGACTTACTTCATACTTATTCCAATTTATGTGACAATAATAATGAATAGTAAGCATTGTTCACTGATTATCCGAGTTCATAAAATTTACATATTACTGTGTATTTAAGTATTTTCCAGTGAAACACCGATTGTTAGTAAATCCTCGGTGTCTATTGCTAGAAAATGTACAAAGCTACCACGGTGGAGCAACAGGCCAACATCACGCAACGGTTCGTGGTGAAACTAAGTTTATAACTGCCTGCAATAGAAACAGCGACTGTATACCCGGTAAACCTATTTCAGCAATCAGTTTGTGAATATAACGAACCTCTGCAAAGCTCAAGCAGTAATCCTGGTTCAATTATTTGTCTCATGATTTTTATTTATCTTTTAAAGATAAATACGGTTTCTTTCTGTTGTACAGAATATACCCCATATTCGGTTATGGGAGCCGTCGCCTTAGTCATCTGGTCCAGTTTACTACCTCGTTACCGGCGCATTTTTACAGCGCGATTAAACTGCCAGAAACAGAAACGCATAATAAGGTAACATTTTATTGTACACGCAGCTTAAATAGAATCTACCAAGTGAGAGTGGCTTGTTTATAACATGTTCTGATGGTTCATCATAATTAAAGGTTCATCAGCCGGGCCCGCCTTCTCCTCAACAGCCTATAATGGTCCACAGCTGGACGGAGGCCTCGCACTGATAATCGTCTTATTGGCATTAATCTAATTTTATTCAGTCGGGTTCAATATTTACTAAATATTTTTTTATCAATCATGATAACATTATTTACTGATTGGGAACAAAATAGAACGCATAATACAAAACTGAAATACACGGAAAGGCTTTATCTGTTCTGTGAGTCGTATAAATTATTAAAATCGGAGTGGGCGACCACATTTTGTTCGCGATCGGCCTCGAGGCGCATTATCGAAATCTGACCGCAATAATAATTACATTCGATTCGAATGCGGCCGCTCCATCCATCTGTCCAAACTAAATAAAATAAAGTATGCATTTTCATGATAAAATGTTAACAATTAAAACAAATACGGGATGAAAATAGCGTACATTCAATTAATTATTAACTCAATAACATGTTGCAATCAGTTTTTAATCAAATAAAACGGTAAATTTTCCAATAGCAAAGAGTCGCTATGGCAATTGTATGACGAAATGAAATGAAACTAGGTATGTATGAAGATTACTTGCGAATAGAGGAGAGTTAGCATGGTTGAAGAGCAGTTCATTCAATCAAAGACAAGAGAACAAAAACAAACGGAGTCGTCATGAATTTTGGCGCTCGGGTTGCGCCGGATTACGTAGCACCCTCGGGTTATTCAATTAAAAACGAAACGTACTCGTGCACGCCTCCCGACTATTCGCAATTTTGTTCGTACGGCTCCTATTCACCAAATGAGATTGCCGTTAGGGCCGCGCGTTGCTAAACCTATTTATCAGAGACGTTATAAATTATTGTTGACTCATGATTAAGGTATTGTGAACACAAGCAGCCTTGAATTACAATCTAGCTTCTAAGGTAAACCTGAATGTCATGGTCACACTAGTAGGATAAAGGTACTCATAGACACACTTTAATTTAATACCTATGTCATAATTTAACTCTGTTACACAAATAAAGATTTTCTATTCTATTCTATAATTATTATTTGCTGCTGCAGTACAAAACTAATATATTTAAATAACATACTTCCCTGATATTACGATACGAGGAATACTATAAGAAAAATAATCCAGCTTTATATATTATAATATTTAAAAACAAGTGAGACTGTGCTGGTGATAACATCTGCAGATAAAAAATCTATTATCTGTCAAAGAAATAATATAATCAGTAGCTAATCCAATAAGTTATAGGTAGATTTATTTATTTATTGACCTAGTACAGAAAAAAAAACAATTACACTAGTCATAAGTACAAGAATTACAATTAAATTGATTAAGTAAAGTAATATTCTACGAAAATTTAACAATGTCTTAATAATTTTCGATTTCGGCAGGATTGGAACCCGCGCCTCACCTTTAGTACAGCTGCCGAAAACGAGAATTTTTTGGACATCTCGTTTCGTAGGTAACGTACAAACAAAAAGCTAAAGGTAAAGTAAATTCACGGAAACAGTATAGCAATGATGCAAAGTTAGCTGATGACAATGATCGAATGAATTATTTGTCAGAATAAACTCGAATGCTGACAGCAAACTCAATTAGCGATGGAACAAAAAGCTGGGACGGTTGGATTTTATTTTATAATAAAATTTTATTCATGTACGTTGTTCTTGTGAAAATTTAGTCTGAAAATGTTCAGTGCAAAATGTATTTGCTTTGTTTTTAGAGAAACGCACGTCGCCCGTCGGCTGATTACGCTCGGCGAGCTGTTGCCGTCATTCATTTGCGTCTACTGTACACCGCCCCACTCAATCTCCTTTATTATGAACGTGCAGCGAGCGAGCAGCCCTGCCTCTCGCTTTTTACATTTGAATATTTAGTTCTTCTGTACATTACATTTACATTGTTAGTTAAGCCTTCTACGAGCGCACGATAGTGCACATGAGACCCCAGGGTAACTACGCTCACAAACTCCGCTTCAGCTCAGTTTTTACGTTTTATCTTTTGTTTTATTTTTCTGAAAAATGTATGACCCGCAATGGATAATAATAAACGAGGGAAGTGATATTTTACTAATAAGGGATGTGTTTCACGTGATAGTAATAGAACCAGTAGACAAAATTTATATAAAACTTTTGAAACTATCATGGTTATTACTATAGAAATCATTTAGAACGGGACATTTACCATGATTAAAAAAAATCAAAAATTTAATCATGGTAAATATCCCGTTCTAAATGATTTCTATAAAATTTATATAAATGAGAATAGTAATAATAAACAAGGTAAAAAATTATTTAATGGCATGCTGGTGTAAAAAGGGGAATCAAAAGAAAACAAGAGTTCAACAAGAGTATGCTTGATATTCTCAGAGGTCGGCATGGCAAGCGGGAAGTGAATAAATAACTGAAATTAGTACCGACCCTTCACAATTCCTGCCATTCGTAATGCGTACCCCGAATGCCTGTGACCGACTTATTGCTTATTACAGCCCTGAGTCATCATAGTCTTGACAAAATAATTACCGAGAACTGAAATAAAACCGGCCAAGTGTGTCGGACTCGCGCACGAAGGGTTCCGTACCATTATCTATAAAACGGCAAAAACATCACATTTGTTGTATGTCCCTTAATGTTTTACCTTTTGGAACCCTAAAAACTATTTTATATTTTTATTTCTATTTTATATTCACACTAGCTGCTGGCCGCGGCTTCGCACGCGCTTTTTATGTAACCTATGTACATCTCCGAGATATTTATTTATTTACCTCCCCCTGCCATATTTAATTGAGATCCGTTAAGCCGTTTAGGCGTGAAAAGACAGACAGACAGACAACTCTGTCTGTTTGTCTGTTACTTTCGAATTTATAATATTAGTATTGTTAGGTATAGATAATTATGTAGTAAGTATAGATATGTTCCAGACAAGGCATAGATCATTCTTACAATATGATCTGTAATTCAGTTTCAAATGGTTTACCATCTCGTTTCCGATCTAAAATTGTTCATAAACAAGTGGTGTGTGTGTATAGTGCACCAGCTGACTGTCAACAAAAACGATAAAAGAATTGAAAATAAAGTTTTAAAATTGCTTTGTAAAGCTTTTAAAATCAGGGTGGCATGGCATGCAGGGCCAGACTCGCTGCCTCGTCGCTACAATTGACATGAGCATTGGGTGGCGCGCTCCCCTCGATAACAGCCTAGTGGGTACATTCATTACAAAAAGCGTCACATCGCGGAACGGGCCCTGGTTTAATAATTCCACTCATTTGGTTCCCCCGGGCGGGCCGGCGGCGAGACAATGCGAGCCTGCCTAACGGTATCAATCAACATCAAACAGCCCTGTCTGTACTCAGGCTATGGGGTTGTTCGTTTACGTCGCATTTCATTACGGAAAATACAACACTGATAAATAATTGCCTTAATAAATATCTGTCATACAGATATCGAATGGATAAAAAAAGCACTGCTGATTAAGCAGTTTTATGAATTTATGATTTTAACGTGTCCAGAGAGACACGTTCTTTAATTGTCGGTCAATTATTGATTCTTGAAACTTGGAAGGCACTTGGGATTGTATAATCCGCTTGGAATATAATAAATTTAATGATCCTCTTAACTTAAGAATATTACTTGAAATAAATGCGATGCGATATGAAAAATAAGTTACCATAACGTTTACTTACGTGTAAACATGAATAATATCGTAGTATACGTGTTCGTGGAACATAAATAAAGAAACATTCACCGAAGCGACGTGTTCTTCACTTCACTTCAATTTCCTATGTCTTTTATATGTTATTGCATAGGAAATTGCCAGTTTTCGTTGGAAGCGAATAGAACAAGATAATTTCGTACAGGTTTCTTACGTGTCGCGTTGCTCGCGGTACGTTTCAGCAAAAGCTTATTGTCAAGGGAAGCGAAGCAGTCGGTTTGCGGTCTCTGAATATGGAGTGCGAGTCCACAAATAGCGAGCTCGCCTCGCCGCCACATGTGCACGGCCCGCTAACGAAGATGCCACGTTTATGATAATGTTTGCCCATAATTTTTATAGCCGTTACGTTTCGGTTGCAGAAAATTAATGCACATGTGACCAGTACAAAACAAGAGAACGAACATAAATTATAGTAAACTAGGCTCTGCTCGCGGCTTCTCACGCACTAAACCGAGATGAATAGTACCCTATGTCAGTCCCTGGGATACCGTCTACTTCCCTGCCGAATTTCATTGAGTTCCGTTCAGGCGTGAAAATGAAAAGGTAACAAACAGACAGACAGAGTTACTATCGAATTTATAATGTTAGTAAAAAAAGGTTTACTAACAAAAAAAATTACAATCAAATAATACAAACAAATTGAAACTAGTAGTAACAATTTAAACATTTGAGCTAACTGCAGACTGTTGCAAACAATCTACAGGTAGCTCAACTGATCCATATCAAATACCTAATAATATTAATATGGATGTGTTCAGCAGCGTATAATTATATGAGATAAACATGAATAACAACTCGTAGATCATCGATGACTACCTACCGTGTGCTAAATAAAATAAGGAAATAATAAAGCTCTTAGCAATTTCTTAGCAAATATCACGTCATAAAGTCATTAGGTAGATTCGTAATTAGGCAGGATAATTCCGGGCGAAATGAAGTTACCTACGGAGAACTCGGAGCGGTCCGAAAATGTTATATTATTTTATCATCTTAATGTTATAAAAATAAAAGAGTATGCCCGTCGAGATATAAA
Organism: Eupithecia exiguata; assembly: GCA_947086465.1. Taxonomy (NCBI): domain Eukaryota; kingdom Metazoa; phylum Arthropoda; class Insecta; order Lepidoptera; family Geometridae; genus Eupithecia; species Eupithecia exiguata. The sequence goes on from OX352246.1 coordinate 8,227,337, forward strand.
GAGAACACGGCTTCATTACGTGCGGAAACGAGCTCTGCACTTTGTTCTTACGTGACTAGTTGCGTACATTATTCAGCCATTAGCGAGAAACAACACTTTGGTAACGTCGAGCTGGTCACTCATTTTTGCACTCAGTCGGCGGCCGCGGCGGTACAGTAATCGATTTACTGCCACATTAAGTTTAATTAACTGTGCGTCCGTCGAAAGTATCATTATCATAACATATTGACGTCAAATTACCGTGTTATGATGACGCAGTAGGGTACGAAGAACCGGTTCCGTGGGTTATCATTAAGAACCATAATACACACAATACACATCGTGTAAATACGATTCGACACAGTTAAACGGCATGGTAATTATCGCATCTAACTAATCGCAGTCATTCATAAATTTTATGCTTGTATCGTTTGACGACCTCTGTGGAGCGGTGGTCGAAGGTCCGTCTGCGATGCAGGAGGTTGCGGATTCGATTCCCGCCTCGGTACAAATGTTTGTCCGATCTGCGGATATAATATGTTCCTGGTGTTCTGGTCATTTTTCTATGTAGGTATAATATAAAGAAAACTATCTCTGTATGTTATCGTATTATGTATCAGTTATTAAGTAGGTACCCATAACACAAGCTCTGCTTAGTTTGGGGCTAGAAACTTTTCGAATAAAAATAAACGTTAAATAATTTTGTGGTTTCATCAAGTTTAAAATAAAATAAGATTACGTCACTCAAACTTTAAGCTGCTTTTTCACTTTATTGTTTTAAATAGCAACCTACAAAACTTTTAAATTTAGTAATGTCTTATTTATATTATTTAATAATTTCTATTTCAGTTTAGCCTCGTAAGGATGCGGCGACAGCTGCTCGAAACTTCAATTCGTAATATTATTATGTTCCAAGAAAACTTTTTGTTTTTTCCACATAGTGTTGGTATTCTGCAACTTGACAATATAAGCTATGTTCCTTATCAAACAAAACGTAAGATATTGTTATTGTTAATACAAAACTACTAGGACGCAAACATATCATTTTCAATGTAAAAAAAAAAATACAAAATGCGATTTGCTTACATTTCATTGAAGCGAGTATTATGAAAAAAAAAACAACCAGGGACCTAGATAGAAAATCACGAATACAAAAAATAACATGATAATTATGATGGATATTTTTATGGATATTTGTAATTAAACCTAACCAAAAAAATTGTTCGAATTACAAATCTTCTTGTAATACGAACAAAAAATATAATTTTTTTTGGAAGTACGTTTGTATGGGCAATTGATAATCCACAGGCCCATTAAGATAGATTTATATTATTGGCGTTGAGTTGGTCATATCATAACATAATGTTTACAAACTATCAGAGTGAAGACAATAAAAGTGAAACAAAGGAGTTGACTTACGGAGTCGGGATCGTGAGCGTTCGGTGTGGACGGCTGCGAGGGCCTCGGCGGTGGAGGGTAACCCTGCAAACAAATACTGGGTTAACACTTTCAGTGTCCATGACGCACATTTCCATCAGCACCACCATGAAGCAGTGCCTGAGCAATACTTGTAGATAAAAATAAACAAATATCATTAACATGAGACATAAAAGTACAATGGACGGCTTTATCGCTTAGAAGCAAAAATTTCTTTCAGGCAACCTTGGGCAGTGAAAAGGCTACTTGACTAGTACTGGGAAATCATTCTAATGTATTATCTGATAAAAATAATGCAAAGTGTAATAAATATTTCTTCAAGGCGGTGACATGACTCGATGACGTCACACCTCACACCACACCTAACAAGAAGAACAACGCGCACTGTAATCTGTGATAGGTGTGACGCCACCAGCGATGCAACGTAAAGCAGAGCATTTTCGGTCACGTGAACATACTCGTATATCAAAAAATGTGTACTTTTAATCCCGTTTTTTACTTAAAAAGGCATATTTTTTAATAAAAATAACCTGATTACTCTTTGTTACTATGTTACTGACTAGGATGAAAACAATCTGCAACTTATTTGCAATTTAGTCAAATAGCCTATTGGTTAGACTTGACAGTGTTCGGAAGTATAAACACAAACAGCCTATGATAGAGACAAAAACCTTACAGAGCGTAATTTTTTGAAGAAACTAGAAAAGTTTTTTGACCTGGAATAAAACCGGCTTTTTATCTTACCTTAATACAAAAACCTTAGAATTGAGCCACGGCCACACCTCTCCTCAAACGAACTAAAAGTAACTTTAGTCTTTGAACAGGTTTGGATAACTGTAATTGTTTCCCCTGTAGGTGGCGCTAAACGGCGCTTGAGCCGTTAGGCTACTTTGTTGTCCCATAAATCAGTTCCCATGGGATAGAAATAACTTTAAAACGTTTCCATAGAAAAGAGTACGAAGCCGCAGGTAGAATCTAGTAATCAATAAGCTAAAAAGTTCTTATGAACAAAAAAACACTACACCACTCAAACTAGCAAATTGGCAACTTGATTTCAGAAAAGGTGTTGATGACTCATGTCATGATGATGATCATGCGTGGTCAAATTATTGCATCAAAACGCCAACACCGGGTAAAAAGAGTAAAACGAATTCACGGTAGGTACAGTTGAAAAGGATATGACTCAGCACATTTTTTGAGTGAAATATTAATATTCAGTTCTGTTGCTAAATTAAGCGTAGACATATATACAGAATAGAGTATTTAACTCTAGGTATATGAGAAAAAATCTAAATATTATATTATTGAGATAGCTTAGGAAAAAAGCAGTCGGAAAATGTTTGTTTTAGTTCATAAAATAACAAAATAAATTTTAAAATTCAATTTAATAGTTTTTCGTTTTTTTTTATCTGTTTTTAAACACCATGAGGTAGGCGCAGTGTTGCAATGTCATACGGCTGTGTAGGCAAACTAATAAGTATCAACTGTCATCAACAACATCAGCGCATTTGTTCAGGTCTCGCATCCAACTGAATGACGTTATGACCACAGAGCAATATGGCGTCCACTGCGTCCAGCGTTTTCGCGTATAGTTACGCACACAACTTGAAATGTAAATTTTAAATGCATTTTCAGGGCACTTATCGATTTTTTTTAGTGGTTCATTAGCACTATAGAACCCAATTGAGATACTTTTCAATAATGGGTGTTGTGCAATGTTATTAAATTAAATACATCATAGGACCTAACCTAAATTATTGGCGGTTGATCGCTTGAAACCCAATTCTGTTTTCTTCAACAACTAGGAAGCGAATCGAATCAAGTAACAAGCAAAAAGTAAACGGAAAACTCTATCTCAAAACAAATCACTAGACAAAATAATGTTGTTCGAAAAATAAACAAAGTCGGTCCATAAAGAGAGCCAAGTACAGACTCTCCAAACATTTGTTAAGGATGCTATAACAGTTGCGCTAAAACTTAAGCCTCATCATAATACATTTGTCTGCGCTACCGTGCCAGTGCCAGTGCCAGTCACTGCGCTAAGTTAAATGGAACTTTAGTCGACTGCCTACTTCTGTAGGTAGAATATCTTCTACGTGAAATCTGGATTATTTACGAACTGACCAAAGTTCACAGATCAAAGTTTGTTTCGAAATACCGTTACCAATGTGTGTTATCAACAATCAGTGTGTGCAATGAGTCATACTGATTTGAAAAATGTGAAAATTTGTGAATTGTGTATAATTTATGTCGCCGCCTTTCTATATTTGCTAGACCTATTGCAAAACATTATGTAAGTCACTAACAGCTGGTTTTTCATCCGCTTGTTATAATTTGACTTAAACTTTTTGATAACCTCAAGTGTGTGTACTGTGTGTGGAGAAAAAAGACTTGGTTCGTAAAACAACGGATTCGATTCCCAATTTGGGAATCGAATCCGTTGTTCCGGGTGTTCTATGTATTTTCTACGTATTATTCAAGCATATAATCTATGTTATGTATTGTATTATGTATATAAGTCATCTAGTACCCATAACACACTCTGCTTAGCTTGGGGCCAGATGATGCTGTGTGTTTGTTCTGTGTTTGTTCTTCCTTCACGCCCTAACTAAGCAACCAATCGGCTTGATTTTTGGCATGGAGTTAGTTGAAAGGATGGAGAGTAACAAAGCGATACTTTTTATCCCATAAATCAGTTCTCATGGGATATCAATAACCTTAAACAACGCGTGCGAAGCCGCGAGCAGCAACTAGTTTACTAGAAATATAGTATGAATACCGCAGCTAGCTGCGAAAAGTTGTTTGGATTTCATTATGAGTTTGAAAACGACTTACCTCTATCCGTGTCCGTGTGCAGTTTTAGCAGACACTTGCCCAGCGCGAAGTTAGAAACGCTCGATGGTATTACGCTTTAATCCCCCCTCGGACCTTTCCAACTCTGCTTCAAACGAACTTATATCTTTCAAAGGATCTGTTTGTACACTTTATAATGCTGTTTACCGCTGTTTGATGTTCAGGTAAGATGATGGTAGAAAGGGTAAAAATATAAACTCAAAAATTTAAACAAACATGATGGGTGTAAAATCTAATATTAGATAAACTGCGTCATTTTTGATACTATGTACGAGTAAACACTGATTCACGGTGCTATTTTCGTATTTACTACTCGGAGAAATCGCATTTATCAAGCAGATGACTTTGTTATGCTGTATTCTCTTGCTAGTTGGTAATACTTACTTTCGGGTGCGTTTTTCCGGAATGATTGTAGTCCAAATTACTTCATTCGCGTACGTTCCGCGCGGGCTCGCTGTCTTTTGTTAAAATAATAAATAATGCTGGACAATTCACACAGCATTATCTAGCCCCAAACTAAGCAGAGTTTGTGTTACGGGTACCAGATAACTAATATATTAATACATTATACTACATAGATAGATATTTTTTATAATTATACATAGAAAACACCAAGAAAACCCTAAACAAATATCTACTGAGCGTACATTTATCCCGAGCGCGGGCAGAGCAGGATTCGAACCCGCAACCTCCGGCGTCGCAGGCGGACCTTCGCCCGCCGCGCCACAGAGGTCGTCTCTTTACAGAATAAACCAAGCCAGCCTACAAATACAGTAAAACACACTTAATGGAGTGCATTAATGGACATCGGATTTTCGATTAAAGCAATGATCCTTTTAATGCAGCGTAGTGTTACTGTCGCATGATTACATAGTTTTTTGTTGGACGTTATTGATTGCCGTATTTTATAGGAACATATTTTATAGGAAACTTTTGCTATTAAATGTACCTACCTAACTTGATATTATGATTTAGCGCTAAGGAAGAAAAGACAACTTACTTTGCCTTCAATATGTATAACAATAATATACAAGCGCTCATTAAATAATATGTATATGATAAAATCGATTTAGGTCGAAATTAGGAGAGGCCTATGTGCAGCAGTGGACTAATATAGGCTGATGATGATGATAATAAAAGTGAAAAAAATGTTTAAATGTGAAATAACTTCAACGAAATAATAAGGTAAGTAGTTTCCTAAAAAAATCTTATTAGTCTGTCGTCAGTCATTATTATTAGACACGTATTTTTTATTTTGACAGTCAAACAAAAAAAATCTAAGAAAGTTTGAGAGTGGGAACACTTTGGGGCTCATGACGTAACAAAGACATAAAAAGTGTCGCTAGGCGTGACGTCACGTGGAACTTTAACGGGTTATATCCATCGATCAAAAATGTCCGGCTTTGCCGGCCGCGAACTCCTTATTTTTGATCGAAGGTTATATCTTAATTTTTTTTAAACAAAAATATACGTGTAAATTATCTTTTGATAACTGACGGACTAATTCGATTTTTTTAGGTAACTAGCATAACACATAATAAGATACTTTTTATCAGTTCCCATAGGAATGAAATAACCTTAAACAACGCGTACGAAGCTGCGGGTAGATACTAGTAATAAATAAATTAAAAAAAATTCTGGACAATCCACGCAGCAACATCTAGCCCCAAGCTAAGCAGAGCTATGTTATGGGTATTAAACGACTGATATACATGGTATAGATATTTTTATTTTATATAAAAAACACCTAGAACACGCAACAAATATTTGCAAATCGTACAAACATTCGTCACGGCGGGAATCAAACTCGCTATCTCCTGCGTCGCAGGCAGACCTTCGCCCGCCACGCCACACGACCGGTGTGGCGTGGGCATTATAACCATAACATACTAAACTCACTTCTCCAACTGCTTGGCCTCCAAGTTCTTGTGTCACTCTCAATGATCCTACGCCAGGACAGATCACAATTTGATACCTCTATGTCTGTGCTGTTCTTGTTGAGGCAAATAAACATATCTCTATCTTTTTCTAGATCAACACTTATACTACATACACTTAATATAACCCCTCATAAAAAAACCCTTTGACAACCTTCCCCACTTAGCACTGGAGGCATTTGTCATAATCATAACAAACAACCAACAGGCAGAGGCGAGCACAAAAGACAAGACAAATGTCAGTTTCTCCTCTCCAACAATTGGATTGCATTATTTTGCGGAGATTGCAAAAGGGGGGCGAGCGGCATAATTTATCCAACTCGGCAATTCCCGACAGTTGCCCGTGACTCCGCCGCTGGAGAATGTACGCCCCACAGTCAGCGCTTTAGAGCTTTCGAGCGGGCTGCCGCACCAAGTTCCGAGAATCCAGAGAATTTAGCAGTTTGTTATTATGAGAAGCGAGTGCTGCCGGATAACTTGCTCTTTATGCACGGCGAAAAATAAGAAGCGAGCGAAGGAAACATCACTCGGCTTTTATTACTGCGCGGTAACTTTCATAGCATATAAGGTTTCATGTTGGAAGGATGTTTTCTGATCGGCACACTAACACACCATTAAAAAAGCTATATGGACCACTGCGTATAATCCTTGAGTCAAGAAAATACCTACACAAAATACCATTCGACATAATCAAGAGAACCGGCAAATATCGTCTCAATTAAATATGACAAATAAATATGAAAGTCAATGAAATTTTCTTAAACCCTTATTTCCTCCCGTCCACATGCAACACGTGACATTCTAGGATACCAAAGCGGAATCCCCCCGAGGAGGCACATTTCATAAAAGACGAGCAATTAATCGCACGGCCTTTGACAAATACATTTCCCTGACAATAAAATATAAAGAGTTTTTACTGGCAGAGGCGAACGTCGTCGTCGCGTTGCAAACGGGTATAGCTGTCTCGTGCAACCGGCGCGCCTACCGTGGGGGAATATTAAAAGAGCCGGTACCGGTACCCGCCAACCGAACTACTTTATCATCTTCATGCCATTCCGTCCCTAAGCACTTGAACCCAATATCGGGACGTATCTTTATTGAGGGCTAGATCGCTGTTTATAGCGTGCTAGAGATCAATAATAATCAATTGATATTGCCTATTAGCGCAACTTTTAATTATGGAACATGAAGTGAAGGTAAATTAAAATCGTTCATTAAAATCGCTCGCAAGTATATCGATATATCGTTTATCTCTGGCGTATTTAATGTTGTTTTTACTGTAGTCCAGTATAATATAATTAGTGATTCCTCATTACTGCGCGGCGCGGCTGGTTGGCGTGGCCCCTCTGGACGTTCGTGCGTCTGCTGGCTTATGGTTATTAATAACAGCGGGCGCCCCGCACCACCCGGCCCCTGGTGCCCCCACGCTCGCTGCCGCTGCCTCTGCCGGCCGCACGTCTGACATTTTAATTCCAGAGCCGCGCTATAACTCCACTGCATGCCGAGCTTATCGACTATTTTTATCGACTCATCCCAGCACTAGCACTTCGTTATTTCAAATTAATGTTATTGAAATAGATTTCCAATACGTTTGTGAGGTATTCAATTGAAGTCCAAAATAGCTTTTTCCGTTAGTTTTAGGATATTTTTTTATTACTTTATACGACAAACTTTCTTTTGTAAGAATTACCAACTAATTTAAGTCAAATATGGCCCTTGGATTCAGTTGCCGGTGGCAGTTTAATATAGAAAGTTTCATCGATGGACTCACTTGCACAGAAACATAGTTACCAAAGCTGGGAGAGAAAAGCCTATTAAAAATTGACAAAGAGCGGCTTCGCAGTCGATGAGCCTAAAATATCGAGAGAATCGGTGTACATCACTAGCAGCGACAACGAATGCTACAATGGCGGTCGGGCGAGCGCAGGTCGAGCGCAACATGGCTGCCTGGTAGGCGGTTCGAGCGAAAGGGACAGCGCTAGCGTTGGCTAGTTGTTTCCCCGTCGCACCCGCTCGGAGCGCTCGCATCGATCTCCACTCTCTGTGTTCAGCCCCCAGCACCAGAAAGGCGGAACTAACAAAATTACAAAGCGCTTTCGAGCCGCTAATCATAAAATAAGATACGACGTTTCATTTCGACCGTACGACTCTCGAGCGATCACGATGCTGGAATGGCCCTTGACTCTCAAAATTCTCCACTGACATCGTTGAACATTAACTAAACGTGGGTAGCTCGTCGTTAGTTTTGTAAAGCCTCTATTAATCCGCTTTAAAAATGTACACGGACTTTGTTGTTTATTACTTTTTAAAAACTTAATACGCAGACTTTTGAAGATGTTACTTGGCAAAGCAGGAATGCTGAGCCAGGAGAAGTTTATTGGAAAAGGATTAGGAATAAAATTTTAATTACTCACAAAGGCGCTTAAGTTTGATTAGAAACAGGAATTCCTTTTGGAGCAGGCCGAGCATGGAGCGGGCGGCAGCGGAATGAGGCTAAAGGCATAAAGCTTTACATCTGAGCGGAGTCGGCGCCGAAGCCGGGTTTACGTTAGCATAAATTGTAGCTCCCTCGGCCGTGTTTAGTTCGAGAGCCGTGTATAAAATCGACAGAGCGCTCGTTCCCCGAGGCTAAGAGCCTCTGAGTGTTCTGCTCCGTCGATCGCTTGATATCAGACTGACGTTTAATTTTTGCGCCATACACTCCTTGACGTCTTTTATGAACACGTGTACGCATGTTTTATCTTCATTGACTGTCTCATGATTGTGTCTTTAAAAAAAGAATATACTAAGTCTACTTGATTTAATAGCCTAGGCATACAACATAAATTTCCCAGTTTGGTTGTACTAAAAATATTGAATTCAATTCTAAAGAGCTATCTTAACGCGAAGATAAGCAATATGAGATCCGACGGAGGGCACAAAAGGCTTTTCATAGAGACATTGACATTGGGCTGATGTTTATTTGTGTTACTAAAAGCAGAAATTGTAAAGCACAGACTGATATTGGCATGCAAATGGTCTAGCCTAGCATGTGGTATTTCTCCATTATTTCGCAGTCGCTAGGCCGGCCACGTGCTAGCCATACAACTGCAGAACACAGAAATATGTAAATTGCGCTAGGAGCGAAGCGTGCCAAAAGCGAGTTGCTCACGTTACTAGATGAATTTCCGAAAGCTGCACGACGAACAGATGATCGACAACTAGAATGTCGTCGACATTCTTCAAATAACGTGACATTTGAAAATAGCTAGCAGAAATATTGCTTAACATCTAATTTCTATAAGAAGCAAAATAAGTAGAATCTATATAATCATTGTCTCGTCCACGTTGAAGCCATTTCATTTAAGAAGATGCTAAATACACCCAGATTATCTATAAAATTATTTTTCCGGTAAAGAAAAACAACTTGGAAGATTACAATAATACTAAAAATGAAGAGGGGGAAGGAAGAAACAGGAAAACAAACATAACGAAAGTAAAAGTTGTCCATTACGAGGGGTATGGTATGACCATAGACGGTTTATTGAAATAGTTATGGTTAGGGAAGGTAATTTTTAAAAATTGCTAACAACGAGGGGCTCCGTACATTCAGCAGCAGTTTAATGTGTGGCGATAACAGTAAAGTTCATAGCCAAAGTTCCATCCGCCGAGTATCGTGGATTACTATAGGTACTTTCCATATAGAGTGGGTTCAATTCCGTTAAAGCTATACAGATTCATATCAGCGCTCGTGCTGACGCGAGCTATTCGCGTATAAGTGTGCGAGAATATAATTTCATTGCAAAATACTTTACTAACACCGAATATGCTGCCCAGCAAAAATGACAAAGCGTATTTTTATTTATGTTCCGTGTAAACGTTACAGTTTCAAGTTCGTATGAGTTTCATAAATATGGAAATGTATGTAGTCCAAAGCCAAGAAATTTACGTAGGGAGATTTTAATCGAAATCGATACGTCCTCAATCTGAATTGCGAGTAACAGTTTATCTTGGTCGGGCGCTATCTCGCAAGTGAATGTCGGTCGCAAGGCGAACGGGCCAAAATTATCGAAAATTTCCTCCGCACGACTACGCTCACAGCGATAAACGAAACGTAAACATGACGCACTTCTACAAGTTTATTAATAACTAGCCTCTGCCCGCGGTTTCGCACGCACTTTACCGGTATAAAAAGTAGTATATGTCCGGCCCCGGGATGCCGTCTAACTCCCTGCTAAATTTCATTGAGATCCGTTCAGCCGTTCACGTGTGAAAAGGTAACACAAACGGACAGATAGACAGAGTTACTTCGAATTTATGATATTAGTATGGATGGATAATACTTTGGCGACTGTTAAGTTGGGTTTCGGCGTTGGGTACTTTTATTTTATCTGCTCTTTTGGAAAGACGTTATGTAAATTAATGTTCTTCATAAGATTTTAGAGTATGATAATGTTTTAATCATAATACTAAAAGGGATATTAACCCGCGTTATTTGAACTACATAGTACATTACCGTATTTATTAATACAGGAAGGTTAAAGATATGAAGGACGTTGGGGCCCAACCAATTTACAAATTGCCAAAATAATTCAATAGTTAAAATAGGTAGGTAGTTTCCTCAACTAAGATCATAATCCAAATTCGGCGAAAACTTTCTTTACGAGTTATTTGTGAACGCCAACTAGTTAGGTAATTACAGCTCTCAGGGTAAGCATCTGTGTTAATTTTATAAAGTTGTTGAAACGCCTTCTGATTTTATTAAGATTATTTCGTTAATCAAATAATTGGTCTTGCTCGAAATGTTAATACTGTATAGTCATTATTTTAAATAGAGGAAGATATACACTTCAAGCTAGGTAAAACAAGATTGAATAAGTGCATTAAAAACTTGTTTACTTTTAGAGACAGACAATGAATCATTGTTTAATTTTGTCGCTTGTTATTTTTATACGCAAATTGTCAAGGACAAGCTGCAAAAGGTAATGTTAATGTCTTTTTATAAAATGTATCAATGGAAGTATACACATGCAGGGACAAGGTTGAAACTCGTTTCGTGGTCCGCGTCGACCGTCGTTTCCTGGTCGGATCAAGTTTTTTGCGGGTCTTGAGACGTATTCGCAATTTATGGCCGACCATTATTTTAAATTTCTTTCGCTATAAATGTTTGAATAGATTCTAAGAAATGAAACTAAATTTTATAATAAACTTTGGATCCGAAAACCGCAAAATCTTATAAATCATTATTTTAGGAAATACTCCTTTATTTCTATTATCGCAGTTTTGTATTATGTGGATGTGTGTCATGTCAAGTGTTTATACGACATGAGAGTAAAGACTTGGGTCCAATTTCACCGATCGCTGCCTTAAGGTACGTTCACACGGCGTCGAGTGTTTCTCTACCGAATCGGTTTTTTGCAGGATTCGGTTTAGTGGCATAAGTATTTCAATGAAGGAGTTCACACATGCATTCGGTTTCAAGACACGACAAAAAAACCGAATCTTGCTGAAGTTGACATCCGATTTTGCGACTACAAACCGATCCGGCGATACTGCAAAATGCAGATCCGATGCAGTGGTATAGGGCATTCAATACATGCGTTCATACGATACACGCAGGGGTAGAATCGGTTTTTTGTCGGATCTTGAAACCGAATGCGTCGCACAAGCTGGGAAGGAGGGGTGGAAAATTTTTTTGTGGATTTTTTCTTAACTGCTGCATTAGAGTTGTAAAGGCACCAACTGTTGATCTTCTTTGTACTATTGGGTTTAACCACAATCTTTTTCTACGACGCTGACGGCGATAATACCAGTATAGTATAGCAAGACTGTTCACGTCCATCGCTTCCAAATCAACGTGAGGAACTGTGCGCGCTCTTGCTAATAAAAGCCGGATGGTGAGTTCACACGAGATCCCGATACGAGGCCGTCGGATACGGCCAAGCAAGATGTGCTGTGTGAATACAACATTCGGTTTTTCCAGATCCGATGAAAATAAGATTCGGCAAATCGTGTCTCCGTGTGAACGTACCGTTAGTTGAACAGAATCAAGTTCAACTTGATCGAGTTTACATTTATGTGACAGCTCTTGCAACATGTGAAATTGGACTTAAGATCAGGATTGATTGAGTTCAAAGTAATACGTATTGTGTGACATGGTAGCTCTTGAACTCGGTTTAGTGCTTTTACCGGATCAGTTTTATTTCGGTGAAATGTGCTAAACTGAGTGAGCGTTTATCTTATATAACGCGTTCAATTGCAACGTGAACTCGTCAATTTGCAACGTTGACATTTGACCTGACCTGTTTGTTGGTTTTTACGTAGAACTTAAGTTGCGACCTGTCTGTCATGTAAACCTTTAAAGAAATGTTTTCGGTGAAATTTTGAACGGAGCCAGCTGAATGTGGTTCTGACTCTAACCCGGTTAAATTGACTACGTCGTCGTCTAATTGGCCGCCGGGCTAACTACTACGAGAAAAACTGTCCCAGATACAGCTTCTTGGTCTTTCAGATCTCTAGATAAGCCGTAAGTTACCTTCCGCCAAATTCGGCGTGGAAAGCTTGTAAACAAACCGTGTAAACCAAAACTTCACACATAGCACATCACATCCTTGTCGTTGTCCAGCAGTGGAATATTATAGGTTGACGATGATGATCCTTGTTGAGTTTAAGGTTTTTTCTATGTACAATCGTTTATTTGATTATACTTTTTTTCGGTTATGTTATGAACTTGTGACAATTTTTAATTACAGATTTAGATTTTTCTAGAGCTCAGATTTAGGTCTTAAAGAAATTACTTGAATTTATTTTATGAACAATGGTAGGCAAAGAAAATGTCGGTTTACAGAATATGGATGTATCTTTAAAACACAAAACGTTTTGTATTTGCTCCGTGAGAATTTACCCAGAGAGATTTTTTATTTTATGGTAAGAGTTGAAGGGCGACGCTCAAGATCTTGACGGCCGGTGGCAGCGTGGCCACATTTGTGTTGAATTAAGCGATTTAGTATGGTATCCAGAGATACTTATTTAAGGTTTCCGACGCTACTTTCGTAATTCGTAGTTCAAGTCCCCAAAAAATACTTGAAATGCGACAGTCCCAGGACACGGTAAGAAAGCGTCGGGTGTCAGGCGACAGTCTACATCGCTATTTCAAATGTCAGGCGAATGTAGAAGAGATCGCGCTTAGCGATAAGGTCGCCCATTGTACAACTGTTTCTGAATTTGTGTTTTCTTGTTTTTTGAGTTTGGAGGCCTATATCCAGGTCTGGGTGAAGTCTGTTTGCGGATAATGATCCTACTATTATTTTAAAGGCGAAGGTGACAACGACATCTGACAAGTGTCGTTGCTAAGATGTTTGGCCAAAGTAAACGCCAAAATACTGAATGTGTCGAGCTGTAGTTTAGGACACAAAGATAGGCCTGGTAAGTTCTCACCTGATGCTGAGGCGGCTGCGCCCCGTGAGGTATGTGCGGCGGGTGCTGCGAGTCTTGCGTAGGGGACATGCCGCCGGGCGCGTTCGGCGCAGCGCCTGGACTGGGCGCACCCGGGGGCTGGTTCGGAGGCTGAGGGGAACCGCCTCTCTCGTAACCCTGCAAGTAAATAAAATTATGGAAAATTTTCGACGTTTGCTGGATTGAAACTAGGTGGCGTGATTAAATGGTAAATCATTGGCATTTCAGCACGTTTGCACCCAATGTTGGGTATATTTTAGGCCTCCATCCTTTTCGTTATTATTTCCGGTATCCTGCGAGTCGTTGTCGTCAATGGCTTCCAGAGTCCTTTTGTTATGGTCAGTAGAAGATAGCCACTTCAAATGTATTTTATGTCTTATATTTCATTTTATCAAATATTAGTAGTTTTGTATCCGCACCAAACAACACCTTAAAAACAGTAGAAATATATCTCAATTCGATATATTTTTAGTTGATATCTCAATTAGGTTCAAGGTCCTTTGAATCGTTATAAGGTTAACAACCTGACCCAGCCTTGAAATTTGTATAGCATTATGCAAATTACAGAGTAAACGTAAAAAAATAAGCAGATAAGGACTTTGTAATTCACAACGTTGCTGTAGCTAGTAGCTACAATGTAGACGCTGCAAATTTAAACAGCCTCTCATAAAATTAGAAACGCAAAGAGAATGAAAGAGATATGTACATTGTAAACCTATACACGTACGACACTTCTGCAGAGTTCTTAAGCCTTAAACAATAGTCCCATTAGTAAAGCTCACGTTAAGTACCATTCCAATACATTGGTTTATAGTATAAAACAATCGGGCACGTGCTGCAGGTCGACGGCCAGAAGCGTCCTTGACCGTGCATCCATTATGCACACCCGTTTACTTTGCAAACAAGTGCACCGCAACGCATCTACGCCTACAACTAGCCTATGCAAATATCTCGATAAGCCAACGTACGAGTACAAAACAATAGCCAGAATGAGAGAGCTTTGATTTTGTGGGTTGCACCTGATCAGATTTAGAAACATTTTGAAACTTTTTACTGATGACGAGATTTTTTTTCGTCACAAAACAATTTTTTTTATACCTACGAGTTATTTCAAAATATCACTATTTTGTAACGCTACTTCTGTAGACCCTTTACATCGTTAACGATATCACAACAATTCCAAGCATCCGTGGAAACCAAACAAAGCTGTTTTCACCCCATAGCTCATATACATAATATATTGTAGACTAAGCATCAGACAATCGTGCAAAGCTTTCACTAACCGGCCAGTTTCCGCGTCACGATTCAAGGCTCTAGCCTAGCTAGACAAAGCGTGCCTGATATTCACCAATCCAGGTCAAGAGAATTCATTCACTTTTAATGTTTTCCCCTATCCAGCTGACTATAATTGAATAACGTGACGTCAATAGTTCATGGCCTCCCCATCGCCGTAGCATTGTTCTTGATAGCTCAGCTTAACACGAGTGATTCAGGGTAATCTAATGTGAATGGGAAACCAAGACAAGGAATTTAAAACGACCTATAAAGGCATTCTATAAACTTCAAGTCATAATCATAATACTGAAAAAAGCGTTGTTTGAGCGTGATTTCCTTGCAAAGAATAACATGGTAGACGTGGGGTATTGAAATTTTATTCCAAAGAATAACGTTCTCCATAATCAGCTTATAGCTGCCTCGTCACGACACGCCGTAATGGTGGTCTGACAAAGGGTCGCCTTCTATTGAGGCTCTTGCTGCTGCGTGCGTCGGTAATTGGATATGTAGCGCCTCATTTGCCGGCGAGCCGAAACCTGTCCAATACCCGGTATACGCAACTGACTATAATCATCGTCGACATTTAGCGGAACAACCTTGCAGGAGGGTGCGATAATTATATTCATTAACGGGCATCGCGTGCAAGTGAAACAGACTTTAAAAAGGACAACTCTTTATTTTGAAAGCACTTATCTTCAACAAACATTTACTTGGTAAATTTTCAAATATCTGTGTCAGCCCAGAAAAAGTTTGCAGGAGGCGGAGGGCGGTTAGGGTGGCAGCCTGCCTATGCCCAAACAAAATACAAAGAATTCTGGGAACTTTCACTGAATAACAATTTCGCGGGAAAACTTTGTCGAGTCGAGAGGAAATCGAGACTAATGCCTAGCAGTAGTCGAACATCCGCGCCAGTCGCCAACCAATCCATCAAAGGAGGGAGTCTGAAACGGGTGTGGGGGTACCACCCCCTTGTACCCACATAAATATTGCGGGTAGGTGAGTACAAACCCTTTGACCGAGTTCTGTTTACTTTCGTTTTCACTCAGCTGACGGGGCCGCCGCCGCCACCCCGCTCGAGCATCAACTCTGCTATTATTATGATAATTAGAATGTTATCAACGCGCTATTAACTAACGTAAAATCTAATAACGATGATATAAACTACTATGATCAGCTGACCGCTATCGTGCCTAGCGTGGCGCATTTCGCCGATATTGATAGGCAATTGAGTGGTAAATTGCTATGTTTAGCAAGTCTCCAATCCGTGGTTAAGTTTTAATGGGTCTGGGAAGTTTGTCGTAAATGGCGATGTGTGATAGACTGTTTAGTTCTCAAGCTAGGTGTGAATGGGGTGCCCTAAGAGCACTCAAGGTTGCAACGAGTGCGGACCGGCAGACAGGGTGTAGACGTGCATTATTAGGTGGGTGTCGGAACACCCGAGCCATGTCGGGGGTGGCAGAGTACGCGTACGTCATCACCTGAGGCGCGTCCTTGAAACCGCCGTCGCATTCATTGCACCCGGATACGGGCTGTATCCCAGAGCCCGCAATACACCGAGTGCTCAAGATCCCGTTAACCTTTGTGTCACCTTTATCTTACTCACGGCCACACGCCACTCCCACCCACCTAAGAGGAGATACTACGCTCACGTTATGAAGTAATAAGATTGAAGATCAAGTAGACTGAACTTTTAAAAGCCAGCTAGTTGCAAACGGGTGGCTTCTTCAAGATAACTGTCATACTTAAAGGTTCAGGCTTTATGTGGCGATTAGTCTACTTGAATGAGACTGTAGATAGCGGTTTCCTTAACAAACCGCAGTAAAGTTTTTAGCTTAAGAACATTATTTCTGTAGAGTAATGCGACTATTTGAATAGTATGTAGATATCAATTTTATTTAAGTAACATATGGACCTGAAGTCTGAAGTCAGAATTTAATTTATTTGTTTATTATACGGAAGTTTGGTTTTTGGCGAGTTTTGAAAAACCCATCGAAATACCAATATATTTGCGTCAGTTGGTTTGCTTTTGTTGCCTTTAATACGGTAAATACCATATTATGGGTAAAAAACCTAAACCAAAACTATTCCTATCACCACCATAATTGAAAAGCTTGTTTTTCTAACACCAACGTCCACTTGCTGTGTCTTTATCACAGCGTTCTAGAGTTTCGTCAACATCGGATGTCTTAATAAGCATCAAACATTAGCTATGATCTCCAAAAAGCCTCGTTAGCAGTGGAATCATTTCTTAACAGCGATTTCTACACAAGTTCGCTCCAAGAGCCCTGCTTCAAACGTACCTCGAGCTCCGTTGCACAACGAGCTTACGTCAGCGAGCGCGCTG
Organism: Eupithecia exiguata; assembly: GCA_947086465.1. Classification (NCBI taxonomy): domain Eukaryota; kingdom Metazoa; phylum Arthropoda; class Insecta; order Lepidoptera; family Geometridae; genus Eupithecia; species Eupithecia exiguata. The sequence goes on from OX352246.1 coordinate 8,244,596, forward strand.
AGCGGCTTACGTCATTGGAGCGTATCTGTGTAGATCTTGAGCGAACTTGGAACTTATCTATAGGTCTTTAGAGTCGGTTTCCACTCACATAGGGTGCGGCATGATACAACGTTTATATTCACGTGAGTGGATGAGGCTCCGACGCGCCGCCGCCGCCGGCTCAACGGTTCTGAGAAACGTTCGAGTCTCTCTAGTTTCGGACTTGAAATGAATCGTATAACTCGACACGACAGCGGTGTAGCTTAAGATAATTCTTAGAATCCTTGTATCTTTAGGATTCATTTCATAAATGAAGATAAAATTCTTCGTACCTACATAATATCATTTGTATTTTGTTTTATTTGGTTCTAGCACCAGCCCGCGGCTTCGCACGCTCTTTTCCGGAAAAAGGGAAGATATGTCTTCGGCATCTTCTTGCCAAAATTTATTAAGATCCGTTCAGCTGTCTAAGCGAGAAAGAAAAGGTAACAGACATAATTACTTTAATTGATGTATTTGCTAAGAAAATATCTATAAAATCAGACGTGACTTGGCATATAATAATAGATAAACAATTGAATATCTAACTAAACGATATACTAATAATCATAGATTGATTAAAACCAATGCAGCAACAACACATACAACATCTCATCTGCAAGCAAGCTTCAAAGCAAAGATCATTGACCCCAAATCTACATATAAGCTAACACTATCTTGGTCATCAATCAGAATTAATCTGCGGTTGCAAGTACCATGGCAACCTAGCTACATTCATAGGTATCAAGACTGCATAAATTAGCTAAATACAATATTTGCACAGTCATGTTTCCATTTCAAATGATAACAAATTATAATTGTGATTCGATTTATTTATAATTGTAAAAGTTTCATGCTTCGAGCTGTTTGATATTTAATAATTTGGAAGTTCAATTTTTGTACCAATTTTAATCTGAATATTTTCTTGACTATCAAATTTTGCGCAATAAATCAATATTTTCTGAGTATTTGACTTAAGAAACTAATTTTTTTATACATTTCAGATATTATGTATACCACATAATATGACCACATATTTTCAATTTAAATATTGTTTTTTTTTAATTCTGAAACGCTGTCGGCCCTGTTGTGACTCCATAGGACTCAAAGCCAATTTCATGTTGGATCTTTAGACGAGTGAAATTCGCTATAGATGTAGTCTTTGCTGCGACACTGCTAAATGAACATTTGCTACATGTCAATTGTATGTTTTCGACCCGTATGAAGACACAGCACAGATTATAATAGACTAATATGGCTGACAGCGTCTTCGCTTTTTTACAAAAAGTACAAATTAAAAATAAAGTTTTGCTGTTTTCCTTCGCGGTCATTAAAAAAATGTTTTTTTTTAGTAAGACCTACTTTATAAAAGAGTCAACCTAGCCTATTATTAACCCTATAGGTACTAGTAGTAAAGTTCAGTAGTTTAGTAGTAGTAGCAGGAAATTCTTTCTTCGCGGATTTCATATCGTTACGCTGATATTCCTTCGCATTCCAGGACTTTTTATTATAATACAGTTGGGTGTTGTATACATACCTGGTGAGGCGAAAAGGGCGGTCGACTATTGGGCCCGCCAGGCCCTGGCGGCGGGTACCTCTGAGGATATGAACCCGGGGGGCCGTAGCCTCCTGGTGGCTGCTGCGGCCCGCCAGGAGCTCCGCCGTATGGCGGTCCACCGTAGCCCCGTGGCGGCTGTAAATAAAAATAAAATATTTGAGTAAGCAAAAACAGAAAGCCATCCAAACTTACACTTTTTATGCGACTGTTATCTCAGATTAAATTTCAAGACTAACTGTTCTACTTTTCTTAAATTTGGCCAAGATTGATGTAGTTCAAGAACCTCAAAATCTGTTTATATAAAGTTCGTGATGGATATAAGGAACTCCTCTACTCTTAATTCTACAGATAAATAACATTAATTCATGAAAAACCAGGTCTGGGCCTATCGGGTAGCTATTTATATTGTTACAAAGTAGAGTTTATTTTTGACGAGGGTGGTACTTCAATTTCGAGTATCGGGAATGGTTATTTCAATCGAATCATGAACCTTCGTTACACAAGGACTCTACGCGTCTACGTGATACAAAAATAACTTTAGCCCTAGACATAACCTGCTTTTCACTGAGATAAGAAACGTTAATAGGTAGAATATTAGCTTTTGCATGCGGCTTCGCACTTGCTATTCAAGTAGCTTATATCCGTCCCTGAGAATATCTCAGTTTATCTACCTGCCAAACTTCGTTAAGATCAGGACAGTTACTTTCGCTTTTATTATATTAGTACGGGTAAGCTTCCTAGGACAACTTTTAACTGGCTTAGAGTTCAGCTTAAAATACAAAATCGAGCTTAACGCAGAGGGACTACACTCCTACACAGAACCAAATCTTGGTTTCTCCACACACAAGTAAACACACTAGAGGTTAACAAAAAGTTTAAACTATTGTCCAATTATACGAGCGCTGTGGTGCGGTGGGCGAAGGTCTGCCTGCGACGCAGGAGGTTGCGGGTTGGATTCCCGCCTCGGGACAAATGGGTGTACGATCTGCAGACATTTGTTCAGGGTGTTCTGGTCGTTTTCTATGTATAATAAAAAAATATCTATCTATGCATTGTATGATATTATGTATATCAGTGTTCTAGTACTGTAGACCCATAACACAAGCTCTGCTTAGTTTGGGGCTAGAAAATGCTGTGTGAATGATCCAGCATTATTTATTTATTTATAACAAGCAGATGAAAAACCGGTTGTTAGAGTTCGTTCAGAAATAACCGAGAGGGCTTACGTCGATATATCATATAGAGAACTTTCAGGTATATCTGTAACTTCTCCTTCCTTAATAATGTGTAGGTAGGTACCTATAATTCTTTTTCTGGTTTTTTGTTATTTTTCCTGTTCTGTTTGTGTGTTAACCTAATAAAAAGTATATATTCCCAAATACTAGAAGCTTGCGTCAATCTATTCCAGTTCTCTATGCAAGGTTTGGAAGCGGATGAAACCCCCACGTCTTATAAAATCGAAGCAAGAAAAATAAACATTTTTAAGTACAAGAAATTTTATTTGCCGTGTCATTTGTCTAAGGATTTGAAATCTCAGACAGGAGGGTAGATCAAAAGAAATCACAAGTGCTACAACACAATTGTTGAGAGGTCAGTGAACCCTAACAGATGTTTCAAGGATTAGCTACAATGTTATGATTTGCCATTATTAAATCACATTTTACTGCTGTATGAATTGTCCAACATTATTTATTTATTATGAATATTAATTAACATAACCCAACCACTCACCTAGACATAAATAGACAGACATTTAAAACCACCAAAAACAAAGCATAAAGCTGAAAAATATCTGTTTTTTTCTGAATAGTTCACCAAATTATTGTTGATATTGCTGCGCTAGTACTAATGAATAATATATCAGTTACCTGTGTGAAAATTTTAATTAAATTTCCCATCTGATCAAATAACAAATGCAATATTTAAATCCACATTGTTTTACCAATTTCAAAACATCAATTTTGAAACAAGCTGATACTGTGTCTAAATAATTTACGTCCGAAATAATTCCCTCTGCCAACAAAGTCGCTCGCCCGCTTCAGTTTTCAGCTTTCATTTTGTTCTATGATGGAAATTCAATTATTCGTACGAGCCCCGCTCTGACGCGGCAAGCGAGCGGCGGGGAACGCTTTTACACTTTGATCAATGTTTTACCGTCTCTCAACTACTGCTTCATCCTGAAGGATTCCCGATGTAGTTTGACTTACGAGGTATGAGACTCGTGTTCGCCAATTAGAGTTACATTTTTACGAACATCGGGGTGTTTTATGGCGGATTCAATGATTTATGGGGGCGGTATTGCGGGGTGCGGTTAGCGCGGGGGGGAGTGGAGAGGGTTGCGCAGGGTGCAGGCGGCGGGGGCGGTAGAACGCCATTGGCGAACTCGGCATCGATCGCGCGACGAGCTCGGAGCGGCCCGCCCGCGTTCAGCCAGCCTCCACCTACGTTAATAAGTAATCATTCGACCCTGCGATACCTTTGCGAGTTTTCCGGACAGAGCTGGAGTTCCCGAAACCGTCCTCGTATCTTTATTCGAATGGAACAAAGGGCCGCTGTATACGGCGACGCGACGTTCCCATTTAGAGATTTACGACTTTAGCAACCAACTTAACTGAATAAAGTCATGATTTTCAGCAATTGTTTGTTTCCTTTTCCATTTAACTATTACCTACACAAATAAATTGTGAATTTGCGGAGGCACATCTGTGAGAAATGGGGGCTAGACTCGTTCCTCAGCTTTTATTGTAAATTATTATTATTAATTGTTATACAAGAATTATAGTTTGGTATGCAGGGTGGATTTCAGATAATTATTTGATAGAATCGCATACTCCTACCTAGTATTCAATAGGCTACTACTGGGAAATAATTCTAACGTATTGTCTGATAAAAATAATGCAAAGTGTAATTTGTATTTCTTCAATGCCAGTCGTTTTAGTAATAAAAACGAATTTTAAAGGTTGAATAAAATAATGGCGCGCCAAAACGATAATCTGTCATGGCTCCGGGTGACATGACTCGATGACGTCACACTTAACACCACACCTAACAAGAAGAACAACATGCACTGTTATCTGTGATACGTGTGACGTCACCAGCGAAGCAACCGAACGCAGAGCGTTTTCGGTCACGTGATCTATATAAAACAATGTGTAAAATGTAAATCCGTTTTTTTATACCTCAAATAAAATAGTCATAACAATCACCTGCTTACGCTTTGTTACGTTGTCACTGACTAGGATGATTGAAAACCATTTGCAACTTATTTTCAATGTTAGTCAAATAGCATAATTATTGTTTTTATCTTTGTACAAGAAAACGTTCTGAAGATATAAGTTTGGACATTTTGTTACCGGTATTCAGGTAACAAAATGTCCTTCAACTTTTTATGATGCCAATTGATCATGACTTCATGAGATTCAAAAACGTGGATCTAATTACTGGAATTGTCAGATAACAAAACTTGCTATTTCAAATTCATTGGCAGCATGGAAGATTGTTTTATTTGCCGAAGTTTCTTTAATTCCAAAATTCCTACTGATTTTTATTACTTTTATTAAGTTACTTTTCCTGTGCTGCTTGTGTGTGAACCCAATACAAAGTCTATCTATCTATCTAATTCTATAGTCTGGAGATGAAATCATGTGTCGTAAAGTAATTCACATCTAATCTGGTTTACGGTGTCAAATCGGGCGCATTTACACAGCATCTGTTTTACAGGATCTATATTTTTTCCGTGATGGCGTATGTAGTTGTTGGAAAGAGTTCACACCCGACAGTATTCCAGATCTAGTAAACTATTGTTTCTAGTAGCGAAGTATCCGTAAAAAATGGACCCGCTTTGTGAAATGTAAACGCACCCTTACATAAACAGAAGTTTTATTAAAAAGGCAACCAGTACAAGTGTGCGCCGTTAGGAATGCGACCGGATTCTTATCCTCGTCGACACGACTGCACTCACCCACTAGCATTGCTGTTATGTCATTCATTCATTACCAATGGCCTAAACATTAACCTAGTTCTTTATTTAGATTGTTTATTATTTCAAGGACGGATTCTCCTTGAGTTCTCGTTAGTTTATTCAAATTAGACGGTCGCTTGCGTGTCTTTGAAGAGGAAAAGGTATTCAGTAAATTAAATATTTGTTTGGAGTTTGGAGTAATAAAATAGGTATTTTCTTCTTCTGGTCCTTGTCCAACGCTAGGTGGGGTTGGCACAACATGTATTTTTCATTCACTCTCTTCTATCAGCCGTTATTTCCTTACCAGCGGCGGCGTAGGTACCCGGGGTTGTTTTCTACCAAGCACCCCCATCCGAACAAAACCGAAACAAAAATACTGTACCGTCTTGAGGGTTGACTATCCCACCGACACTCAACTGCTATACAACAATAGTATACTTAAGTAACGGCGAGCGGAGTAAGGCGCGTTTTTTTGTTAAATTCCAATGTTTAAGGAACCGTAATGAAGAATGTCCTAGGTTACATAAGAAATGATAACTAGCGAAGCGAGCACCGAAAATTTTAAAAACTAGTGGTCGTAGTTTTTACGAACATTGTCGTTACACCCCAAGGGGTGCCAAGGTGCCACCTCACGGAGCTTGGTACCCGCGGCGGACCCCTCCCCCCTCTTACACCGCTAGTGCTACTTACACCGTTAGATTAGTACGTTTTGAACATCAATCAGTCCGATTTTAAAGAACTCTTTTTGAGAGTGGGAGAGATCGCTTCTAAGCGATAAGACCGCTCACTGTACTCGTGTCTCAAGTAAAATGTCTTTTGTGTTGTACTGTTGATGGTGTGCAATAACAATAACGTTTATTTGGTTTATCTGGTTTAAATAATATTACTTTTATTCTGTCTTTGAAGTCCCTGACTGAAGGTTTCGTAAGGAACTCACATCGTTTCCGTCGACAAACCGAATCATATCTCATTTGAATATCATCAATGAATTACATCAAATAGGTAGTAACAAGTTTACAACACAAACACACTCAAAAGTAAATTACGAAACGTATTAAGATGCTAATTAAATTTATGATAAGTAGAAGGAAGAGCTGTATTGTAAACATTGGCATAACAACAGTGGCATGGCAGTCCGTGTGCCGACGGATACAAGCAAACATTACATAACTTTGATTGTGTTTGTAAAAAGTTGGGGATTCCCTCCACTACAAACAAACGCATCTTACACCGACACGCTACAAATGTGTGAGTTTAACCTTGCCTTCCTTTACATATTAAACGCCGCCGTCGGGCTATCCCTTTGCGTATCTTTACAAAAAAAGCGATCCATAACTACCTACGTATATTCTGTAACCAGGAGAGAATGAATGAGATTGACTGTTATTGCTATTATTATCCCGTTCGTCTCATCGAGCTCCTGTGAAAAACGATAAAAGGTCTGCTGCTGACCGGTTTTACTTTTTATGTACAGAGTATCAACAATGGCACGTAAAACGTATTCATTGAATCATCTGTTTCGATTCCACTTCCGAGACGCCACGTGCCACAAACAACGGTACTTTACGGAAAGTCTTTGAACGTTAATGGCATTGTACTTGATCTTATTCTGTTGTAAACACATGCAATTATGCAATGTTAACCATGTATATGTGAGATTTAACTGTTCGGGGTGAAAGAACCTAATTCAAAAAATTTCGACTGATTAAGTCCTTGTGCTGATAATGATGACTATTGGGTGACGTAACAGAAAAAAACACATTCACGGCCCAGCATCAGCGCGCCAGCAAAGGTGCACGACTGCCTGCGTCAATGAGTCACTCTGAGTGTTAACCCTAACCCAACCAAGAAGTGACAGTGACCTGATGATTTTAATTAATACTTTCATGGCCCAAGCAAGGCTCAGATGTCTATCGGCACCAGCGCGTGGCGCCGCCGCCGCGCCGGCGCTATCCGTCGCTACGCTGAGGCTGGGCACATTCTAAAGACGCTTATCGTTCAAATAATACTGATTCTCATATTTCTCATTTCCAAACAGAAGTAACTGATTATATGTAAATAAACGTTGAAGGCTAGAAATTGCAGTCACGACTAATTGACTACACGTCTACGTGGCCTCTGTCGTCACGTCACAGACTATTAAGAGTAGGTACCTAGCAGAAGATATACCTAGCAACGTCAGTCTGTGTATTTTAATTATACGACTTTATAAATAGAAAGAGCATTACATCTGTTATGCGGTCGGTTACGGCAAGTTATTTCGGTCTGTGCCGTCACGAGCCCCCGTGAATGTCAAGCTCGCGGTATTGCTAACTAGGTGCGGTTAGGCAACAGGTGGCTTGCACAACGACTTCCTAGCTGACAAAATAACGACGTCAGATGTCTGAATTATGCATTTTCCCGAAGCATGTTTGGTTTCACGAGAAACTCTAAGCTGCATTATGCCTTAGCTTGTCGAACGCAAGCTTAGATCAAAGACTGTCAATAATATACAGGTTTTATTAGGCGGTATGGATATCAATTAAATTGAACGCGAAAGAATCCAACATTACCGAGTTCCCGTCGGCATAAGCAATTGGGAGTTTACGTGCAAAGGGTAGCGTTAGCTTCCCTACCCATAGTTACTAGGTAGATTGGTTGAGTGGTAGGGTAGGTAAAGGGTGTATAGTATATAAACAAAGGTCACACAACACACAGGAGTAACATTGACCTAATAAAGCGACCCCTTTTGCGCCCACAGGCTTCATTTAGAAATCTTTCTAGGTAGGTACCTAACTATACCCTACATAGCTTTCATATAGATGTTTGTTTGAGTTGAGTTTGAAAGGAGTGCCTTCATAAGGGCGCATTCACACAGCATCCGTTTTTTTACCGTGATGGCGTATGTAGTTGCACAATCGAGTTCACACAACCGACCGTATTCCGGATCCAGTAAACGATTGTATCCCGTAGCGATAGATCCGTAAAAGTCTTAAAAATACGGATTCGCGCTACATGAGCCCTAACATCGCTTGTCCACCGCCACGTCAACGGAACGTCAACGTTATCGAGATGACGGCGACGAAGTAGCGGTACATACATTTACTAGCTGCTTGTCCACCGCACGCTCATCACCCGAGCGCCGTCATCCGAAACCCGAAGAAATGAGTAGTTCGGCGCGACCGCTACAACGTGGTCTGAGAGATTGTGATTTGTGACGGACCGGGTTTTTGTTTAAAAAAACTTATCTTAACTAGCGGCGAAAAACGCTCCTGTGATATATCGTTGACATATAAGCGGAAGAATCCATTTTTTTTCCACAAATATACTTCGCCTTCGAACGTACAGAAGCAGTAGAAGAAGTTGTAGCCGGTTCAACCTTGCCATTCTTAAAACGCGACTACCACGAACAAGAGCTACAACAAACTAAACCACCAAGATCGTCGAGGTGGACGCACTCGATAACCGTCACGCCACTGAACTCTGCTTTAAAAAATTACGTTATCGGTGACGTCCCGTGGCGGTGGCCATTCGATCGACGTCACGTCAACGTTAACCAAGAGACGACGGGACGTCACCGTTGATGTGGCGGTGGACAAACGGCGTAAGACGGAATTAGTAACGTAAAAAAAAACAGATTTCAACCATTAATCGTGTTAGACCCTTTACATTTTAAAACACATTTAGATAAGGGGGCCTAGGTATTCAATTCATGCAAAGTTTTAATCGAGAGCGAGCGTCAGATCTTGGTAATCATAATCACACTAATGTGAAAGTTTAGATGAATGTTTGTTAGTTCTTCACGCAAAAACTACCATACGGATCGGGCTGAAATTTTGCATAGATGCCGCTCTAAGCCTGGAATCAAACATAGGCTACTTTTATTCTATATGTATCCTTATCCTCACTAAAATCAATTCAGCTCCACTTCGAAAAATTTCTCATTCTTATTTGTTTTAAAAATGCTCTGCAGATCTCTGTGTGAATGAGTTTTTTTCATTTAAAACAACACGTAATACAAATGAATTATACTTGAACTTAATGATTTATTTATACATGAATCTGGTCTGGTATTATACATGAATCTGGTCTGGTATTATACATGAATTTCCCTTATTGTTGACAGGTGAGTGAATGAAGACTGAATGACAGAATTAAGTATTTCATAGACAGTTACTTTTGCAGATAGAGATGCGAATTGTAGACTCGAAAAATATGGGAACTAACGAAAGATTCTATTTTAATAGAGCCGACACAGTAGGTAACGAGGATTATTTTATATTATACTAAGTGCCAGATAGCGTGGTAATACAGGTCGGTGACCTGCTCTCCTTCACCAAATTAATAATATGGAGCACAACTGAAATTTTTTCATTTTTTAGATTTGTACAATTCTTTGGAAACTTATTATTAATACGCATAAAATGATAGACCTAGGCATAAGTTATTTTGAATTTATAAACTTTTTCGATGCTTAAATGTTATGTTACATACAATTCATATATTTTTTTCAGTCATGTTAATGTAATCAGGTACTCTTTACCATAATACTATTTATTAATTGCTTACAGTGCTCACCAATTTAAAATTACTAAATTTTTTGGGTTGTGTAGTTTTACTTTTGCTTACCTACCTACCCCCTGTACCACGATACTCTAGCGACACCGGTCGCATCGCTTTAGTTTTGTATGGAAAGCGACAGAATACCGATAATTTTGGTTATTCCCATCTGATCAGATTGTGGTTGCATCTGATCAAACAAAAAGTTCCCGATGGATCATTGATCCGATGCAACTGCTTTTTTGAAATAATTTTTGTGCCAACGGATCATAATTAAACGTGAAAGTTTAGATGGATGGATGGATAGATAGATGGATGGATGGATGTTTGGTTCCTTTATCACGCCAGAACGGCTGAACGGATCTGGATGAAATTTGGCACAGAGATAGATTATAGTCTGGAATAGGACATAGGCTACTTTTTATCCCGAAATTCCTACGGGAACGGGAACTACGCGGGTGAAACTGCGAGGCGCTGCTAGTAATTTATATTTGGGGTAAATTTTTTGCCTGTTATATTACCAAGCAATTACAACCGTTTCTATACTATTTTTAGTACCTACTAACAAATTCTATAGTACCAACATACCATAATATACTGCCAAAAGGATTGAGAAAAATAAAAACAAAACTTATTTTATAAAAAAATTGTCTTATAATTTGCAATAGTACATACTTAAAACTTTAATTCAACAAAATCAACAGTAAAACCATAAACAATTCGTAAAACAGATTAATTACACAAAACAATCATACGAATATACGATATAAGCTAAACGGACTCGCACTAAACAGAGACAAGACCTGCTTCATCAACTTCAAGCTAAACGGCGGCAGACCAGCCGCCCTCAAGGTCCACGCAGGAACAACGGGGCTGCAGCAGGTGCAAACAACAAAGCTGCTGGGTTTCCAGCTCGATTGTTCCCTCATATGGGACGTCCACATAGATGGAGTCTGCTCGAAACTTGGACGGGCTTCTTTTGCATTGCGCAGGCTGGCGAGCACCGCCACCCGCGACGTCGTACGCTCCTGTTACTTCGCGACAGTCCACAGTACGCTTACATACGGCGTGGAACTGTGGGCTCCAGCCAGCGATGCCGAGCGGGCCTTCGTGATGCAGAAGAAGGCTGTCCGGGCCATAGTGGGTATCCCGAACGATGAGTCATGCAGAGAGCACTTCAAGGAATTAGGTATCATGACTCTACACTGTGAACAGATATACCAAGTGGCCTTGTTCACGCACCTAAATTTGCACCTGTTCCAGCGCCGAGGGATTAACGCAGTACGCGCTCTCCGCAGCAATAAACACGAGCACAGGCTGGTGACGCCAGCACACAGGCTGCACAAGTCGAAGAGATCGGTGTACATCTCGGGCCCGGCAGTGTACAATAGACTACCAGACAGTATCCGTAATGCAGCCTCCACCGCAGCGTTTAAGGGTCGTTTGAAGACATGGTTGTTGGAGAGGGTTTTCTACAGCATGGGCGAATTCCTTGAATTGCCCGAACTGTAGAAGAGCCCTCCCCACCAACTTATTCAGATAGGTACATAACTATATGTACAATTAGTATTTAAATATCATTTTAATTATAAATTATTGATTCACAAATTTAATCATTTAATAATATTATTGTTAATTTATTAATTATACTGTAGGATAATTTAATACCTAGTGACGTGACGTGTAAAATATTATTTTTATTAATAAATTCTTGTATTCTTGTATTCTTGTATATAAAAAAATGAGTTAAAAAAATTATAAGTTTTTTCAGTCCCGCGTGCATCCCGCATGTTTGATCCAGCAAAAAAGGTGCGGGATTGGATTCCCTAATTGTAGAGAATAATATGTATAATATATGATTTTCAATATGTTTTTCTACATAATATTATTACATACTATGCAAAATCTAGGTTTTAACGAAGGGTGACAAAGGTAAGATTGAAAGAAATGTGGTCTTATTTAGAAATAGGTACTTCGAAACATGTTTGGCTTGACAAGAAATAATCCAAGCGACTTTCGCTCCTCAACAATCTTAAGAAACACTCCAAGCAAAGATAGACAAATGGAAGAAAGTATTTCTGAATCCCAAAATTAAACTTATTCTTGGAAAATGAAGGATATATGGCCTTCATTTTCCAAGAATAAGTTTTAATTCGAATTTCGAATGCTACATAATTTTATAAAACACGACAAGAAACGCCAAAGACTAAACAAGTAAACTCGCATACCTACCTATAATTTATTTAGGTCGTTGGTTATGTATGTGTGTAAATGGAAGTCAATTACCTTTCCGACTGAGCTCAGAGTAAAGTCCTTGGCAATGGCCCCTTTATACAGATACTTATGCTTACACATTTATCGACGCTAGTAGTAACTATGATTCCTTCTGTGGTGTTACGTTACGTCACATTGTTTGCATCATTGACGGTTGTCGGCTGGGAGTGGTGAAAAGTTTACAAATGGTTTGGCATCGAAGTTGTGAATACTTCGGCGGGATAGCAAGAAACTATGCAAGCATGAGTTGCATTGCATTGCATAGTTTGTAATGAGCTATTTTGGCTTTCGTTCGAGTGGAAGAAACTAGGGGAGGCCTATGTCGAAGGACAACCTGACCAATAAGCTGGTTGCTGAAGAATTTCAGCTGTTATTAGTATTAGATTTAAAAACTACTTTATATACTGTACTATACATGTAATGTACTTTGGTCAGCGAATAGACTATTTTTATTTTATTTTATTACTTTGGCTTTCAGCTATTCTAAATAACAGACTACGGGAGCTAGTGAATGAGTTAAATTTTCCGACCGATGTGGCGCGGTGGGCGAAGGTCTGCCTGCGACGCAGGAGGTTGCGGGTTCGATTCCCGCCTCGGGACAAATGTGTGTACGATCTGCAAACATTTGTTCAGGGTGTTCTGGTCGTTCTCTATGTATAGTAAAAAAATATCTATGTATTGTAATATGTATATCAGTTATCTAGTACCCATAACACAAGCTCTGCTTAGCTTGGGGCTAGATAATGCTGTGTGAATTGTCCGGCATTATATTTTATTTATTTAAATTGAATATTCGTCGATTTTCCTGTGAAACGAAACGACGTTAGTATTGATTGTGAAATGAAGTCACCGTATAAAATTATCATTAACATAAAAAGCTGTTCAATTCGCACTTTATCAGGCCAGCTGGTAACAGTGATAAAGCTTGACCTACAAAACTCCCTTGTTATTAATCCGACGTTTTGATTTGAGCCGAGGAGTGGCCTCGACGAAGGGAGCCGGCAATTACGTGACGTCAGCGCGGTTTAACGACCCCATTACAACATTCAACATATTATTGTGTATGAATGAATGCAGCCCGCGTGACGAGTGACGTTTTTGTTCGCCAATACTTGCAGCAATGATGTAAGGTGCTATGCAATGTTTACCTGTGTTATCGAGGCGGCTAGCGAATAATATCGCCCACCGCCGCCGCGGCCGCCGTCGCGCTGCTTTTGTAACTTGGAGAGTACATCAATACATTCTCACATTCGAAGAGAACTCAATAACATGCTCTTTAAAGTGACTTTTACGTAAGTATATTCTGTCTCATGTGTATTTTCGTAGTGTTGTCATTGTCATGTCAATCATTCCAATTAACAACGCCAATTTAAACGAAATCTACCGTCCGTCAACTGATACTTAGTTCAAATCGAATCCTATAGCCAAGCGGTCAGTGACCCTATGCAGTAGGTAGGTAGACGATAGAGGTCGGATCCATTATCCAAGCAGCACAATGACACGATTATCGGGAGCCGGCTAGTCCGAGGCGGTTCGCATTGATTTTACGAAATCCACATCACGGACTGAGAATGAACGGGCTCCGTCGACCCATTCATCTCGTTTTCATGTACACTGCGCCACTATCGCGATACGAAAGTGAGAGCTAAATTTACTCGGAGACTGCACTACGCACCGCTCAACCACGTAATTCCCTAAACACAGAGATCGAGTGGATATCGGAATTGGAATTCAACCTATTTGCAATAGAGTACGGATAATATGGATTCCTCCCATATAGGGACTCAATTTACGTCAATCTAATATCGATCATAATTTGATCATAATCACAACATTTTGATGTACACGTAATTGATTATAAATTAGGGGCTTTGCTTTGCATATAGTTAACCAGAAATTGGTGAATGAGAATTATCGTAAAATACTTAATGAACCAAATGATGATGATACCAACGCTAACGAAGCATAACTCTACAAGCGATGTAAACTTGGCCTAACTGTGTGCAAGACACTGAAATCTCTTGTTGTAAACACCGCGACTTTGAAAAGTTTCCAAGAACAGCATTGAAGTGTATGTTTATAGTATAAAATGGATACCGGCAATGCCACCCAGTTGCAAGACAATTGTGTAGGTAGGCAAGCACACACACATCGGCATCACATACAGCTAAATCTAAATATAGCGGGCGCCGATATCAGCGGTTCGCCCTTGAACCAGTCGCACGGAAACATTTTATTATTATTACCGAGCTGTCGGCGAGCTCGAGTATGTCGGGTCGACGACCCCGTAACCACGTGTCTCCTTATCGACAACTATCTAACACGATTGTGGGTAAACAAAATGCCGAGATAAATGACTAATTCCACAATAGTCCATTTGGGCCATTCATAAATAACAATCAGCGTAACGTCATGCTGATTTCGATTACAATAGTCGTCCGAATACGGCTGTTATGAATTTTCGAATAAGGAAGGTTATCGACTTTGATTTAATCAAATACGTATTAGGTTCTGAACTCCATGTAGACAAACCATTTGTGCGATGCAATATAGCCTAAAGATCAAAATGGCAGTAAAACGTCTACCATGAGCGGCGCACGCACGACAATTTACCACAAACCTATCTCCTGTCGTGTAACGTATGACTGGAACCGAGCGTGCGTTAAGCCAACTTTGAAATACCGAGATGGAATGGATAAATTAAACGATACCCGATAAATTGAAAATACTACAGTTTGCAGGTTATTGTTGAACATATCGTGTCAAAATGAGAATTAACAACAGACAGCTGTTTAAAGAAATAGAAGACAGACAGAGGCAATTTCTGCCAAGGCAATAGAGAGAAAAAAGAACAATCAGAAATATACTATTGTTTTCAGTAACTAAATACATATTGGCTTAAGCTGCAATAGTCATATTACTCCGGTTTGATTAACCATAACCGCGGTCCGCGATTGAATATTAATAGTTACTGTTGTAAGTACATAATTACCGCATAGCATTCGATGAATCATAACATCGTATCGGATATGCGGACGGAAGTAAATCCATATCGTGGGAAGTGGGACATTGTTGTGTAACCGGTATTTGTTCACCGCCCAGCCTACGGACACATCCTTACAAATGCGTACGACCTTGAATGTGAACTCGAAAGTGTAAACAGGCACGTGCTCGATGCATTGTTTTACGACCGCGACCAGAGTGCCACAAACAACTCGAGATTCAAAGGATTTGCGTACAGTATGTACTACACTGCGGTATATCCAGCTCTCTAGTACTGTCAGCACAAACATTAAAGCCTTGTGTTTCTGTTCTGACGCTCGCTTTAATTTGCTGACGGTTCTGTTTGACGAGTGGCTGCACTAAGGTGCTTCGCCGAAGGTTCATGAAAAGCCGCCTGTGAGATAATTACTGCACTACTTTACTATTTCTGGCCCTATGACCCCCAGAACACTTTCAACAAACCAACGCACAAGCCACCCCAACTGAGTCACTAACTGATATAAAAAAAGCACTGAAATTTCCTAAAACTCGACAACCGATAGAAAAGAAATAAATCAGGTCGTTTGAGGTCTACCTACACGTGTCAGACGTCAAGTTTCATTCACTCTGACTCCGTCAGCATACGTGGCCCGGCGCCTCTACATAATGTATACGGTCGGGGAGCGTTCGCAAAGCTAGCGCCAACCTCCCCTTTACCCCGTTTTGGAACTAAAGCACAAATCTCCGACTGGAAGCGAGTAATATTTGCCTACACATCAAACTTTCACTATCGTCGTGGGCTTTCGTTTTTATATCTGCTAGCTAACTGTGCGGCGGCGAGCCGGCTTTGTTATTCCTCGACGGTGTTTTTTTCTCTTTTCAACTGAAGGCTGACACGCCGCGCTGTTACGGGAACAGTAGTCGTTCACTTGCTTTGGGATTGCTTGCTAATAAACATGAAGCGATACAGCGTGTTTGTTTTTTATCGCTTTTGAACTGTATAGCTGTGTGGTTTCTGGAATGATTAACTACACCCTATAGTAATATAATAATTACTATTTATAAAGCTGTTTATAGTCTAAAATTACTTGTCTAAGTGCTTATTTTGTAAGCCTGAAGAAATAAAGTTATTATTTTGACCCCTATAACAAAATGTATAGAGCCGTACAAATGTATGGAACCTAAACAGACTCCAGAGAAACCAACGATAAGTGCGTTTAGCGATAGTGCTATATATATAAAAAAAAAATATAGTTATCAAAAAAAAGAATTTAATATAATATGGAAGAATAGATTTACATAAAGGCTTGAAATGATTTGATTGATATCAAATGATTAAAAAAAAACATTTATTTCATTTTTTTTTCACTGGAATTAGAACAGAAAGTCAAAAATATATTTTCTTATTTCGGAGTTCTCAAATTAAACTTCGGTGCGCAAACACGCAATGGCAGGTCCATTGGTTGAGGATTCAGGGAATCAAATCCTCTGATATTAATAATGGCATTACCCGTGCCCCGGAAAGCATGTTAAGCCATTGGTCCTGCGCCAAACCTCTCCCCGGCGCGGCGCGGCGTAAGGTCTGCCGTCCCATCGCATTATGAGAGTATCTGAATATCTTTGGAGGGCACACTCTTCCACTATAATATGTCCTTCACCAATGACTAATTTTAATTATGGTTCAACTCTGGATCCAAATTTCATTTAAGTATATATGTAAAAATTTAATGTAAAACTCAATTTTTTTGGTTTTATAAAAATTCTTGATATAACTATTACAGTAACTATTTATTAGTATCTCTGAATGAGAATCAGTTTGATATAGAGTAATGACAAGTTGGACATTGCAACATGGTTATAAAACTAATCAGACGCTAATATGATTTGAAAAGCACTCATAAATGCATTTTTAGGGTTCCGTACCCAAAGGGTAAAAACGGGACCCTATTACTACGACTTCGCTGTCCGTCTGTCACCAGGCTGTATCTCATGAACCGTGATAGTTAGACAGTTAAAATTTTCACAGATGATGTATTTCAGTTGCCACTACAACAACAAATACTAAAAAACAGAATAAAATAAATATTTAAGGGGGCCCCCATACAACAAACGTGATTTTTTTGCCGTTTTTATAGATAATGGTACGGAACCCTTCGTGCGCGAGTCCGACTCGCACTTGGCCGGTTTTTATTCATATAATTTTCAGTTAAAATCTGTCAAAAGTCATCACTTGAGACCTATCAAAATCTAATTAGTGTAAGGAGTTACACAGTGCTTGTAAGAAATATTGAAATTCCTCTGACAATCACATACCATTGACAATGAAATCTACGCAAAATACAGGGGGGGCAGGAGTGGATGGCAAAATCCAAAATGATGAAACAAACATGAGAGTTAGGGAAAGTTGTTAGGGAGCCATGGGATACATTTTTGACAAAACAAAAACTGCCTTATTTATAAATACTATTTAACGGGTATTTATCGCGTTAAATTACCTTATTTTCCCGACGTTTCGACAGGTTTACACACTGCCGTGGTCACGGGATGACTGGCGTACTCGTTTTTAAAAACTGCCTTATTTTGTAGAATTTTTCTTAACATATTTTTTTTTCTAGGCTAAAGTTTATTCACTAATCCTAACAAGCTGCACTTGTTTGAAATTATTGTTTAAAACTTTCACATTAATGCTTGGGGCAGGGAGTATTCAAACTCATTTATTAAAATGGCATCTTCGATTTAATTCATTTCTTTGCAAAGATTGATCTTAATCAGCAACCAAATCCATTGGTGGAAAAAGTGTCATAAAAAAAAATAGGTTTCATTTTCTGCATAAAATAATATAATGCAGTTTTAATAAATAAAATCAGTTTGTTGCAGGCACAAAAAGACCCATATCACATTAAAGATAAAAAAATACAGTGAAAAATTACAGTAATAGAATAAATGTAAAGGATTAAAAATAAAAAAAATACTTAAAACTTACATGGGTAAGATAGGTTACCTATTTTCTATTTCCATCCATGTGGACAGAAATCCAGTGAGTTTTGTTTTCTTATAAATCATGGTCATGACTCCTTTCAAGACTTTTCTCTGACTCACACTGTTAAGGATTCCATCTTAAAAAGCCACCCTGTATAAGAACTAGACTTCACTTTCTGCTCAAGGAATAAACATGCATTCAAGAGTTGTGTGTGGTAAATAGTTTTGACACTTGACAAAACCCTCGAGTTAGTTAACACCCGACTAGAGTAAGTTAAATTGTGCTCATTAACATAGTCCTCACACATTATCTACTTTGACTATCTGATGATGAAAACAAAAACAATCAAATGGTAATAAATAAGCAAATTTTGTCTTCTTATAAAATCAAGGTCATGACTCCTTTCAAGACTTTTCTCTAATTTGCATGTTTTAGGATTTTGCCATCCACTCCCATCTTAAAAAGCCACCCTGTATATTATTACTGTAGGATTACTACACTTCCCTTTCTGCACAAGAAGTAAACATAATATTCAAAAGTGGTTGGTTGTAAATAGTTGTGACACTTTTGTCAAAACCCTCAGGTTAGTTATCACCTGTCTAGTTAATTCTAGTATAGTTAAATTGTGCTCATTAACCTAGTACAATCCCACTATCTACGTTGACAGCCTCATGATTAAAAAAACTATGCTACCATTCAAATAATAATGGTCATTTTGTATGATTTGCCAACTCTTCTTCTCTTTCTTGTGTAAAATCTAGCCACATGTGATTGAGCAAATATAGCCTCCATGCACCTATTCTTATAATTTTTTATGGAGTATCTTATTGGTACAGTTAAATCAGTCTGATGAATATGTGCGATTTGAGTAAACATTTGTTTGTTTTTATTGGAAGGTCTGATAAATAAATATTAGTAGCATTGAATTATGAGAGTGAGGGAATAGAGAGTGCACCTAGTTTGCTTAAACACTTGTTCACTTTAATATGTCCTGCACACCTGGTTAGTCTCCGTTGAGACTGGCCGCCGTAGTCGAAACTAGTGTAGGAGAGCATGATTATAGCAGCTTGATATGTCAATATTTTTTTCATATCATAAGCAATTTGTGTTTATGACATGACCAAAAATAATATATCATTATTTACTCTCTTTTTAGAAACTTTTTGGTGACACTTTGCTAAATACTCATAAATTTCATAATTATAATCCAGCAGATATTATTTACCCTTAGAAGTTGGGCTTTATCTTACAAACCTTAGTTAAGGAGCCCAAGTAGTGGCTTTTTGAGTTATTATTATTACTCCAATAATTTTACTAAAGATAGGGCACAGAAACCATATCAATGATGGATTAGTAATTTTAAAAATTAAAATTTTCATTTGTTTACTAACACTTACCGTAGAATTTCTATATGGACTGCCTTGTGGATTATAAGGTGGCATAGACCTTGGAGGCGGCCAACCAGGCCCTGGTCCATATCCAGCTGGCGGCTGCTCATAACTATTAGGGTATCGGTGCGGTGGCGCGCCACTCGACTGTAGCAACGAGTTGAGAGTAGGCGTAGGCCCCGGCGCCTGCGATACCGCCTGTCCGGGAAAGAACCGCGGACCCTGGGGCCCCGGCGGCCGCGGTTTGCCAGGAAAACCGGGCCTCTGTGCGTAGTATGGATCTGCTCCATCCGGGTACCGGTACTGGCCGTACTGGTCAGGCCCCGGCCGGTCGTGGCCGGGCGGCTCGCCGTCGCGCGGCTGCCCGGGTTCGCCCGACATTGGCGACTTGCTCTTTGTGTTCACGACGCCATCCGGCGGAACGCGCCCGACAGACTTGTCGGTGCCGTTTTGCAACAAAGTGTTCCGAGATTCACTGTGCTGTTCGGGTGGATTTTGCTCTACGTTAGCTTCGCTACGCTGAGTCTCTGCCTGCGTCGCAGCCATGTTCGGCTGACAACGGCGGCCTCTGCTTACTCGCTACAGCGATCGACCGGCTCGTTTACGTTACATCGAAATCGGGCGTCGGATAGCAAAATTGGGACGCGGACTTATCCATCACTTTTCAATGATAAACTAGACACAGATAGTAAACGCAAAACGGACGATATATCGTTCACCGAAGCACACACATCGATCACATATCTACTCCATTCGCGTAAACGAGGTTATAGAAAAGGTTACATAGCTAGCCAGCGCTTTTGTCATGTTTATATGATATTTCATATCACTAACACTTTTTTACACTGATTATCGGTCCACATAGAAAGAAACACATTGTCTTTCCACAAATCCAGTGCTTATTTCAGTTGGGAAGCACTCAAATCACGAATCTTCGAAAACGATTGGCGTCCGCCATTACGGACTTGAAATTCACTGTAGCGCTTGATACGACGCTTCCAACTATGTTCACTTCGGTAACAAAAATATAGTATTTTACTATTTTAATACCCTGCTGAAAAGTTTTTAGAATTATGCTACAATTTATTAGTAGTAAATTGAATGTTCTTCCAATTTTCACACAATTTTCGCTCAAAAATCGGCTTATTTTCGTGCTTGTTTACATTTTCGTAAACCATCGCGACCACGTAGTTACTACAGGAGAGCCAACACAACGAAAATAAAAATTCCGCTGGCGCCAACATGACTGTGTCTATCTTCATTATAGTCGTTAAGCATATTAAATTAAATAACTGCAGATTCCACTAACTCTGAGGAGACAAATTAGTATTTTTTTGTTTTAATCTTCATTAATGTATATATACAGTACTAAAACATTGATCGAACGCAAAATTTTTAGATTTTGAACTTAAATAGTTCAAGCGTTTCCGGTTTAAGTACCAACACGAAATATGACAGTTGTCTATCAAAATCAAATGTCAATGTCGTGTTAGTACGGGCGTGGACAGAGGTAATCACTTGATGTTCGCCATAATTTTTATGTAGTAAATAAAAATGTAAATGTAATGAAAATGTAGTAAACATAGACTTAAAATTTTCACTACGTTGTAAATAAAAAGTATTAAAGTTGAAGTTTAGAGTGAAAAGCAAGGGGGTGATTTTCTCCGTCCACGGTGAAAAGCCTAGTGCCATAAAGTAAGAAACCAATCGATCGAAGGGATTTCTTTTTTCATTGAATCGATCTACGGCTTCGATCAAAAATAAGGAGTTCGCGGCCTCCCCCGGCAAATTTTTGATCGATGATCTACGGCTATATAGTGCACATACCCTCTCTAGGTAGGTAGATTGATTATTACGCACATGCCATCTCTCATTTTCATACAAAAGAAAAACTATTCTTAATCTGAGAAGAAAAGAGATAGGACAAATGGCTCATCCAGTGTACCGGTTTTTCAGCACATCTATGAGCCAAAATACATACCGGGACATCATCGGTGGACTTGGAAACAATATTTTTGTTTTCTTCGTATATTTTTTTATCTACGATTTTTTAGATTAATCAAATCTTAATCAACTTCTATATGAATGACGACCGATGTGGTGCGGTGGGCAAAGGTCTGCCTGCGACGCAGGAGGTTGCGGGTTCGATTCCCGCCTCGGGACAAATGTGTTTACGATCTGCTTCAGGGTGTTCTGGCCGTTTTCTATATAAAATATAAAAACTCGCGTTTTTACTCTATGCAAAAAATATCTATATATATATATTGTATTATATTATATCAGTTATCTAGTACCCGTAACACAAGCTCTGCTTAGCCTGGGGCTAGATAATGCTGTGTAAATTGTCCAGCATTATTTATTTATTTATCAAGGCGCGTTCTCATAATCAATGGTTCGTTGACAGTACCTATTTTGAAAAGTTATTTCGAAGGTTAGCCCATTTTCAAACGGTTTTAGACAATTGTCTCCTTTTTGCATGGCGTCTAAGACTTTATCTGCGTGTATCTTCGATCAAAAATAAGTAGTTCGTGGCCTCAAGCCGGAAATTTTTGATCGAAGGCGTGTATTCCGTATATAATGGCCAAGTGCGAGTCAGACTCGCGCACGAAGGGTTCCGTACCATTCCGACTGTGGAGTCTTAGTAATATGGTCCCGTTTTATCCTTTGGGTAAGAAACCCTAAAAAAAGATATACTCATCTACCATTATGAGAAAATCTTGCGCAGTACAGTAGTAACGTATTTTAAGGTTCCGAAAGGGCGTTGTGAGCCCAAAACTGCGCAGTTTGGAAGTCAAGGCTACATTCACAGAATTCATAAAAAAGATTTGCGCGAAATTCTAGTAGGTTCTTGTTCGGCTTTTCAGTTTTACTCTCCACCTCCTCCGTTCCCTTTGATCTCCTTGATCTTAAACTTTTCTTACTTAAGTTCTTATAGCTAACTATCCGCTGATAAACAACAATATAATATATGAAAATAAATTGAATAGAATAAAGATAAAATTAAATAAACTAGGTACTAGGTAGCGGTCAGTACAATTTGACAACACCTCTCGTCAAATTGTACAGTACCTACATCATTTGTACAGTACATACAGTCCGAGCACAGATTACCCCCAATAGATTCCGCATTACGGGACTTTAGTTCGGATCCTAGCTCACCAAAATTGGAGGAAGGCGCGGGTTGCGGGGACTGGAACAAAGGCGTTGCGATTGGTTATTTCAAGGTCGCACTAAAAATGAACTAACCCTAGGTTTGGGACAGTTTAAAATTTGTCGATAATTAATATCAATACCATGTTGTTAAAAAGAACATAAATTTACAAGAATATTTAACTGCTTTCTAATGCGACCTTAGTTCTTCATATTACAAACGAAAATTTTGTAAATTTCGAATCAAAAACCAATTTAAAAAATCAGTAAAAAAATACCTACGCCCTTTCAATCAATTAAATGCAGTACCTCTCATTTATTTAATCATGATAAGGTGTAATGAAATAACCATTAGATTAATAAAAAAAGTTTTGAGCAAATTACACTACTATTAGTAGGGAACCAACCGTCGCGTCGGTTGCATTAACCCTATTTGTTTTCCTTTCGGGGCAAGTGGGAAACCTTAAACAAGGTAAGTTACAGGGTTAAAACTGTTAATAAAACTGGCCAAGTGCGAGTCGGACTCGCGCATGAAGGGTTCCGTACCATTATCTATAAAAACGGCAAAAAATCAATTGTATGGGGCTCCCCCAAAAAACTTGAAAAAACTCCTTAAAGATTTGTTTTATTTTAATTTAACTATTTTATTTTGAAGTGAATATATAACTAAATATTCTGTGAATAGTTCATGCGTTTACCTGTTGCCGTTATCAATATCGAGCAAAAAAATCACGTTTGTTGTTGTGGGAGCCCCCCTTAAATATTTGTTTTATTCTGTTTTTGAGTATTTTTTGTTATAGCAGCAACAGAAATACATCATCTGTGAAAATTTCAACCGTCTCACTATCTCGGTTCATAAGATACAGCCTGGTGACAGACGGACAGCGGAGTCTCAGAAATAGGGTCCCGTTTTCCCTTTGGGTACGGAACCCTAAAAAACTCCTTAAAATAACCACCTTATACATCACATTTATTATTTTGTATTTGTCATGTTGTGTTGTCCTAGTACTAGTCATCGTTTAATCCATGTCCTGCATTTCCATTTTGATTTATCAACAGCATTTTTTTGTATCCTTCAATAAGATTAATACAATATTTTAGTGTTTTTCATACAAAAATTCCGAGAGCCCTACATATCCACGTAATCCAACATTTAAATCGATATCGACTGGAAAAAAGTGAAATTCACAACACTAGCGTAACACGTGCTTTCGCCGAAAAGGGACAACGAGTGCAATAATAGCAACGAGGAAAAGAAACAAGAGATCGTCTTTACGTACCATCAACCATTATAAGCTGACCTCTTCTATAATTGTTATTATTTTACTTACCGATGAAATATTATTCCGTCATCCGTCCTTTAGATAGTTTGAATTTCTAGATGACTTTCCACACCATTTCACTGCACATGTAGTCATTTTATCTTTTTTACTAACACAAAACCAATTTTCATTAGCATTAGAACACAAAAACGTAAGAGCTCACACTAGGTCGTAACTAAAGTCGTGCTTTGAAGTGGCGATTTATATCTATGCATTTGCATCGATGTGTTGTGCGCGGTCGTCGTCTGTCATGCGGAATCTATGGGGGGTAATCTGTGAGTCCGGGACTCATAAATCCACTCATGTTTTAGAAATTCTTGATGTAGGTAGGTTCTAGGTACATACATATTGTATTTTTCGTATTTGCACAAAATTTAAAGCCCAAGATGGAGGTAAACAAAAATCTGGTGCCTTGTTAGCACAGCATTGCTGTATTGTGATACCCTTCTAGCAAAAAAAATTGCATCGCCCATCAATGATCAGAACTCGCCTAGGAAAACCCAACATAGGCTTCAAGGCACTACTAACCAAGTTATGTAACGAATTCTTTATGAATAAATAATTAAAAAAAACCGGTCAAGTGCGAGTCAGACTCTCGATTATCTATAAAAATAGCAAAAAAATCACGTTTGTTATATGGCAGCCCCTTTAATATTTATCTTACTCTGTTTTTTAGTATTTGTTTTTATAGCGGCAACAGAAAATGTCAACTGTCTAACTATCACGGTTCATGAGATACAGCCAGACGGAGTCTTAGTAATAATCTCGTTTTAATCTTTGGGTACGGAACCCTAAAAAAGAAAAAAAATGTGCGTAAATAATGGGCGAAACGATACCTACGACACGATATTGAAGTTTTTGTAAGCATAATGGAAATATTGTATTGCATGTGAACGACTCGAAAAATAAAACTAGGTGTAAGTACTGGTTTAAAAACTGATTTATTTCATGTCTTTGTTACAATAAAGATATTAAAATTATTTTGTTAATTTGGATGCAAAAATATTTTACTTACATACCTTACTCAGGTATATTCAAATTCTTATATTATGTATTTGTAATTTCTTTATAGAAATTAGTAAATTTCAATTTTATTATTTTGTAATAACGGATTATAATAAGTTACCTTCTGCTAAACAAGCTGTTAATTCTTAATTTTACAGTAGTTTTAATTTTTTTTTTCCAGTTATATGGTAGTTATCACATGAAGAACATGCTAATTAAATTTTAATTGAGCAAAACACTAAAGACCCAGTGGCGTTGATAATGAGGTTGCATTTACTAAAATTATTTGACTGAACTAAAATGTTATCCTTAGAAATTAAGAGGACAGGTAAGTTTGTCTTTGAATTATGTTAAGTAAATGCAACAACACCAGTAATCGACACCAGCATGTTCAGAGCTTAGAAAAAAACGAATTGAAGTGATCCATTGGAGTGTGTTACACGGTCAATAATTTTTACGGTCATAGTATCGCAAATATTGAAATTGGGCTATTACATGATAATCATCATCAGTTTGTCATTGAATTTACTAGAGTGAAGTCGTGTTTATGGTTTTTTAAATGCATAAATTATTCATTTATAGTCTATGGTTGGGCTTCTTTCTGTACCAAAAGGGATCTAAATATTTATTTAATATCATTTTATTGTTATATTTTCAAAATCTATAATCACGTATCATAACGCGGATTTCAAGATTTCTGGATAATCTCTGGTAGTATCACGATACTGCGATACGGCTTATTACGTTAACAGTATTATTAATATATAAGATCAATACGAGTGTGAGCACCAATACAAACCAACGTTGGTTTAATGGTGCAATATTTACTAAACTATGTATACTTTTATAAATAAATAAATATTATTATTATTATCATGGTATCGTGATAATATTGACTGTGTAACATGCCACAAGGGTACTTTCTTCGAGTTAGATCATACATTGATTAAATCTGATATATCCTAGTAACTTCACTTCGTTTGATTCACTAAGATTGATACAATCTGCATACAAAAATGCCATACTAATAAACAAAATCCGAATTACCTACATAAATAAACATAATTCTTTCATAAAAAAACCTCTAAAAAAATTACATAGAAATTAGTTATGGCATAAAATTACACAAATCTCAACATTAAACTAATTTAAGTACAAGAATCACCGTGTAAAATAATTCTTATTTATTATTAGAAGACAGATCTGGATGACTGCAGGGATATAACCTAAAATAAATTTAATGAAGTTAGTCCCGCGCATTGGCACGCACAAACATATATTAAAATTTTACCCAAACATAGCGCAATTAATGTTTTATATCCAAACAGGTTAAGGAATGTTCATAGAGCGGATTCACACGAAATGCGACTTATATATAAATTTAAACGTTTGTAATACTGCATTTTTCAATCCTATTAAAATTTACAATATCTCATCAAAGGTAGAACGTATAAGAAACTCAGACCATTGCTAAGAACTAAGATGGCGACAATGCGGTCTAAGAACGTTCAAATTGCATAAAATGTGCACGCGCAGTTTTTTTGTTCGCGCAGTTAGTACAACACTGTGATCTAGTCTCTTATCTTTTTAAGGCCATTGGATGCTGTGTTATACACAAGAAGGCAGCGGATGCCCGACGTGGAGTGACAATCAGGAGGAGCCGAATTCCGACATCCACGAGAGGTATTTCTGGATATCGCCTTTGGAGACTGATTTGTTGCATTTAACGAGTGCGTCTATGAAATCTTGTCTGGTTACAGGGAGATCCAGTTCTTCTTTAGCTAGTTGTTTTATTTGTTCTGGCTTGAGACCGGAGATTTTGCGGCGCATCGACATCATTGATGCGTCCCTGAAATATGAAATAAATATTTATAAAATATATTCCAACAATGTGCAAAGAATCGGAAGTATTAGACGCAGCTTCGTTATTTGCCGTTTGTCTTGTAATTAATTCAAGAAAATCGCTAACATTACTGATTAGTTATTATAGTACCTGGCTATTTTTCATAACCCACTGTCCATACCCTGGAATAGCAGCAAATACAAAATCCAAGAAATCGTTTATTTGTACAAGTACAGTACGACCATTTTAATAAGTCGCATCGGCAAAATTCGTATGCACAGAAGAGTACATTTAAACCAGATTGAATACGAATGCCAACGCATTTGAAAAAATAGACTTTATTGCGTTGCGTTAAGCTTTAAAGTCAACAAAAACACGAGGCTCATGCCATCTCGCTCACAAAAACAGAGCTCAAACTATCTCGCGCTTATGATATTATGTACACGGGAACACAAAACAGGACCAATATATTTTCATATGTATCCCACTCAAAATAAGACTCGTGAATGTCGAGATCGCCGCTGACGTCGACCTGTACACAGTTAAGTTACGTTACACATTGAACAAAAGACCACAAAAATAAAAATGCGTCGTAGTTTTTTCGCCCGCCTCCTGACGTGAAATTAGGGTAGAGTTTACATCAAAGCTTTTTGGCGTAAGCATAGCTGCAGGAATAAGTCTAGTTTATTAGGTCTAATTTTTAAGTTTTATCCTGCCCATGTCCACAACATGCCAAAGAATATTAAAAAAATACCTGCAAACATTAGTAATATCAGCGCCAGAATAGCCGTCCAGCTTCATAGCGATAAGTTGAAGATCCACCTCAGAATCCACCGTGACTTCCTTTAAGTTGATGTGCAGTAAGGCCTCGCGGCCCTCCTGCGTCGGCAGAGGAATGTAGATTCGCTTCTCGAGCCTCCGCCGGAGCGCTTCGTCAATGTCCCATGGGAAATTGGTTGCTGCTAGGACCATTACTATCTGGAAAACGATTAAGGGGGCTTTATTACGTCGCCATCTTTTGAGGTATGATAAAAACATTATAGTTTGCAGTATTTGTACGAAAAAAACAGCACTTGCAAATCATATAATTTGTCCATTTGAAGCAAAAACCATGTATCTATTTTAACCGAAGACCATTTGTCCATTTGCATTGTAGGTTTACCTATGACGCAGAAGGATACGCATCCTTATATATATTATATATATACCATAGGTAAAACTTCGCCTACTGCCCCACAGTGCGTTTTAGGGTTTCGAGATCGGTTTCGAAACCCTGTTCTCGCTCTGTCCGATCTCAATTTTTCTTGAATATCTCAATAAGTTTCGAAACCCTGTTCTCGCTCTGTCCGTTCTCAGTTTTTCTTGAATATCTCAATAAGTTTCGAAACCCTGTTCTCGCTCTGTCCGTTCTCAGATTTTCTTGAATATCTCAATAAATTTCGAAACTCTGTTCTCGCTCTGTCCGTTCTCAGTTTTTCTTGAATATCTCAATAAGTTTCGAAACCCTGTTCTCGCTCTGTCCGTTCTCAGATTTTCTTGAATATCTCAATAAATTTCGAAACCCTGTTCTCGCTCTGTCCGTTCTCAATTTTTCTTGAATATCTCAATAAGTTTCGAAACCCTGTTCTCGCTCTGTCCGTTCTCAATTTTTCTTGAATATCTCAATAAGTTTCGAAACCCTGTTCTCGCTCTGTCCGTTCTCAGTTTTTCTTGAATATCTCAATAAGTTTCGAAACCCTGTTCTCGCTCTGTCCGTTCTCAGATTTTCTTGAATATCTCAATAAATTTCGAAACCCTGTTCTCGCTCTGTCCGTTCTCAGTTTTTCTTGAATATCTCAATAAATTTCGAAACCCTGTTATCGCTCTGTCCGTTCTCAGTTTTTCTTGAATATCTCAATAACTACTGCAGCTATTAACTTGAATTTTGGATTTTCTAAAGGGGGATATTATATTGTACATTTTAAAACAGTTTTTGAAATTTTTGTAGGTTTCATACTTTTTGATATATTTTGAAGGTCGAAATTTTAGTTTCAATTAAATAGCAAAGTCTAACCGGGGTGGTAGGTGCAGATTTGAACGCACTGATCTTGTTTTGACTAGTATCACATCTTACCTTTTGCGGCTCTTCAGACATGGACCCAAGGCCGTCCATTTGCACCAGTAGCTCGGACTTGACTCGACGCGACGCCTCGTGCTCGCTGTCCGAGCCACGGCGCGAGCAAAGCGAGTCAATCTCGTCTATGAATATCGTGCTCGGCGCGTAGAAGCGAGCCTGCAATATCAAATAGTATACAATCATATATTTGACATTATTTATTTGACGACTTCTGTGGCGCGGTGGGCGAAGGTCCGCCTGCGACGCAGGAGGTTGCTGGTTCGATTCCCGCCTTAGTACAAATATTTATACGATCTGCAGGTAGGTATTTGTTTCGGGTGTTCTGGTCGTTTTCTATGTATAATAAAAAATATATATCTCTGAAATGTATTGTATTATGTATATCAGTCATCTAGTACCCATAACACAAGCTCTGCTTAGCTTGGAGCTAGATAATGCTGTGTGAATTGTCCAGCACTGTTTTTTATTCAATCGTTTCCATGACACAACGCGTGCGAAGCTGCGGGCAGAAACTAATATACATATAACATATACTCAATATACATATAACTGTGCCATCACAGTTACGTACCATTTCAAACAGCAGCCGCACGAGTTTCTCCGACTCCCCGCGGTACTTAGAAGTGAGTGTTGAGGATGACACGTTGAAGAACGTAGTCCCGCATTCAGTCGCCACCGCCTTCGCTAGCATCGTCTTGCCTGTGCCCGGGGGGCCAACCATCAGAACACCTCGCCACGGCCTCCGAATACCCTGCAAACCGAAGGTCAATTGTTAAAAAAAAAAAACTAAATTTATGGAAGAAAATAATTTAGTAACAATTTCGCGCAAAACCTCTGATAAGATCCAGCAAAATGTTATCGCGTGTGCCGCCTGCCCTCTAAAAACCACACCAACTACAAAAAATCTGTCAACGGCCTAGCGTGTTGCGTTGGGCGGCATGGCTCGCACTGAATTCAAACATATGGCGCTGTAGACTGTAGAGTGCGAGTGAGAGGAGAGACGCCACGCCACACACGACGCGCGACACATCGCCTCACCGTAAATCAGACCTTAGTCGTTTTAATAAGTTTTTAAAAACTTTTTTAACATTAACAAAAATACCGATGTTTTTATTTTCTCAAAAATCTTTTCTCTAACTCTCTTAAGGTTTCTTATTTGGCCATACACTCCCATCTCAAAAAGCCACCCTGTATAATTTGCAACAAAATATAAAGTATAAAATTGCGTGTATGCACGCAATGCAAATCAGAACTGTTATCTACTACACTTCAATCACTTATCAAACCTTATCAGACGTGGCATAGCAGGAACTAATGATAAGCTAAATTGCATACCTACCTAAAGATAATCTAGCGGGTGTATCTCTTTCTAGCTATTATCTGAATCTTAACAAAATGTATGTATCTTATCTTGTATTATAGAAAATTGAAACGGCAAGGTCGATGTTTCTACACAAGTCAGATTTTATATCAGACGAAAACAATACAATGATAAAAAATTAAGAAGTCTCTTTCATAAACGGAAAAATATATTATTTTGTAGTCTATCCAATACCATTGTATAGATTCCATATGTAATGGATTATTTCAATTCCTAGTTCTGCGTGTGCATTGCAATTTATTTAGTTATTAAAAAATTACAATAATTTCTTTGATAAACTATTGGATGGACTACAAAATGATACAATTTACTTCGTAGTCAATCTCATCGTATCTAGAAGTCATGGATAATTTAAATTCCATGTTCTATCTGTTCTCAATATGTTATATCTAGGAGAACTGTACTGATTCTAGTAAACCTTTCGCTAAAAAGTAGCTACACCTGCATTATCGCATTACCAAGCCCCGCGGTCATAAGCATATTTAAAAAAACATATTATAAAACCTAGTAACTTAGGTTTCATAATATATTTTCAGGGGTTCCGTACCTAAAGGGTAAAAACGGGAACCTATTACTAAGACTTCGCTGTCCGTCTGTCACCAGGCTGTATCTCATGAACCGTGATAGTTAGACAGTTGAAATTTTCACAGATGATGTATTTCTGTTGCCACTATAACAACAAATACTAAAAAACAGAATAAAATAAATATCTGAGGGGGCTCCCACACAACAAACGTGATTTTTTTGCCGTTTTTATAGATAATGGTACGGGATCCTTAGTGCGCGAGTCCGACTCGCACTTGGGCCGGTATTTTTTTAAATATGTCGATTCGAAAAATTTACCATTACCCCCTTTTACCCCCTAATCTCCTAAGTCAACAGAGCGATCCATCTGAAAGGTACTTACTATTTTTCGGTATTAATTAAATAGCAGTTTTTAACCGGTACCTATACCTATAGAAGGTACATATTTAATAACTTTATTTCTTTAGGCTTACAAAATAAGCACTTAGACAAGTCAAATTTTTACATAAACAGTTTTATAAATAGTAATTATTATCAAATAAGAAACAAAATGTCATTGATTTTGTTCGCTTCAATTTTTTGTCCACTAGTGGAAGAAGCGAAAAATAAACCACTAGTAAGTGTATAATGCTTAAAATTTAATACAATGTTATTCGCCTATCTAAGTCTAAATATAATGTGATTTAGTTACAGGTCAATATTTATATAAAACTAAGCTTAAGATTGTTCTCCTTAAATACTATTGTCGGTGCAGAACTGGGCGACATTTGGCCAAGCATTAACATCATTAATATAATCATCTATGGAGTAAAAGGCTTTCTTGATAAGATTTCGTTTTATGTACTGTTTAAATTTACGAATAGGAAGCTCAGTTGCTTCAGATGGAAGCTTGTTATAGAAGCGTACGCAATTTCCCATAAATGATTTGCCTACCTTTCGTAATCTATATGATGGAATGTGTAGCTTGTTCTTGTTTCTTGTATTTCTGTTGTGAACATCACATTTTTTTTCGGCAAACGTTCGAAACCATCGGCGTGCGAGTTAAACTCTCACTTGACGGATCTTGTTTTTTCTAATACGTCGGGCTTTGCCATAATAACGGTTCCAAACCGCCTTGACAGTAAAGGTGTATAAATACTTCGAATGAATAAGCCGCCGTTCCTCTGGAAGTTTTTCTATATAAGATTTTATCTGGACAAATTGATTCGCCATTTTTGATTCAAAACATTTATTTTCGTTGCCCTCGACTATCTGGTCGTAATAAAAAGACTTTTAGCCTACCCAATGTAAACACAAATTACAGGAAAAATATGTTTCTTTCTCGAGTTTGTGAATTTTATAATAAAAATCTGTCGAGTATAGATATATTTAACATGTCATTGCCAAAGTACAAGTATGAAGTTTAAGTAAGCGTAAAGCCAAAGATTCATTATAATTTATTAAGTTATTAAAATGTATAGGTATCTTTCTCTTTCTATTAAGATTGTTTATTTGATTAGTATGTTTTGTGTATTTCAACTTCTTTATTTATTTCTCTGTTCATCTAGCTCTATGTGTATTACTTAATGGAGGAAATTGTTTTTGGTTTATGTATATCTTAAGTTTCGTAATTTTATGTATAATGTACTGTTATTTCCCAAATAAAACAAATAAAATAAACAAATAAATTAAATACTTACCTTAAAGAAGATTCTAGTCCCGTCGAAATCAAACATTTTGGGAAATTATTTCATTTCTTACCTTAAAGAAGTCTGGCATCCACATAGGTAGAACCACGGCCTCTTCAAGCAACCGTTTTGCCTCGGCCAAGTCCGCGATGTCATCCCATCGGATATTGGGGTTCTTTTGTACTATATCACGTTCTGTAATAAACAAAATGACTAAATTTATTAATACAGACAACCGCTGGGGTAAACGTCTTCTTGAGTAGAGACCGCGACTCGGCAAACGTTGTGTAGGACACCCTCCGACCAGGTGGGATGACGATTTGCAAAAGACTGCTGGCAGATGCTGAATGTGGCAAGCTGAAGACAGGGCACTATGGCGATCATTAGGGGAGGCCTATGTCCAGCAGTGGACTGATATAGGCTGATGATGATGATGATGAATACAATACAAAATTCTTAAATGTTCACCACAAAATAGATGAAAAGAAAAATAGACATAAAACGGAAAAGTACAATGGGCGGCCTTGTCGCTTAGTAGCGATTTCTTCCAGACAACCTATTATTTATTTTTGTTTGCTAGCTGTAAAAGATATGATGAAAATCATGAAAATGATGTATTTAATTTACCTACCTACTGAATTATACTTGACCCATAGATAAAACACATTTTTTTATTACGATCATTTTTTTTTGATAAATTCAAACTACAAAATACGTACAGCAATCTGCCATGAATGACACGTTGAACACCAATCAGAGCATACTGATTTGTGACGTCATGCCGTCACAATATGTAATGTAAAGGCACAGAGTAACTATGGTAAAGGTCTGACTTTCCTCTCTTGACAATATTATGGTGATTAAACCAATGTCCCGCTTCGGCCGATTGTCAGCCAAATTGATAGTCCTACCTATAAACTAGCAAAACATCTAACGAAGATTCTATCGCCGCTTCGTGGTTCGACCGACTCGTTCGTGAGAGATTCCTACCACTTCATTAGTCAACTGAAAGACCTTAAGTTGAATGATGATGAAACTATGGTCAGTTTTGATGTAGATAGTCTATATACCAGCTTACCAATACAAGAATGCATCGAAATCGTCAAAAGAAAGCTAACAGAAAAAGACTTACCAATAGAATATGCGGACCTATTAGAACATTGTCTCACCAGTGGTTACTTAATGTGGGATAATGACTTCTATAATCAGATCGACGGTATTGCTATGGGTTCACCAGTCTCTCCAGTAGTCGCCGATATTTTCATGGAAGACTTTGAGGAGAAAGCCTAACCCTAAACCCGAAAGCCTAAGTTTGGTATTAGTGACGTCAGACAGACGCCACTAGTAGGTATTGTAGCGTTTTAGAGCGAAATTAAAATTGCATTTTAATAAGCTCATTTTTTCCTTCGAAATCCTTTTTTTAGGGTTCCGTTCCCAAAGGGTAAAAACGGGACCGTCTATCACCAGGCTGTATCTCATGAACCGTGATAGATAGACAGTTGAAATTTGACAGATGATGTATTTCTGTTGCCGCTATTACAACAAATACTAAAAAACAGAATAAAATAAAAATTTAAGGGGGCTCCCATACAACAAACGTGATTTTTTGCCATTTTTATAGATAATGGTACGGAACCCTTCGTGCGCGAGTCCGACTCGCACTTGGCCGGTTTTATTTTTCAGAAATAATGGTTTATTTTGTATTCAGTAGATGTCAAAAAACCCTTTGGAGAGTTTCTAAAAATCAGTCATCATGCCTATTGGGGTCACATCTGGTGATGCCTTATGTTTTCTTTGTTGTGCGTATTATTGTGTATCCTCGTTGGTTCTACATAAATAAAAAAGTATTCTGTTCTTACCTAGCATATCGACTAGATCACCGTCGCTGGCGCAAGGAGGCTCGAACCTGCGTTCCTCCGCATGTTTCTCATCATCCGTGTCGCCGTTATTGTTGTCTTTATCTTGCTTGTCTGTAACTTTCACGTGCTCTTTGTTTGAGTCTTTTGTTTTTGCTGGAAAATATAAACCAATTTTTTTTTATAGGAACAGAATGGTAAGCTAACCAACCGATGCAAAAGTCAAAAGTCAATAACTTTATTTCTTTAGGCTTACAAAAAAGCACTTGGACAAGTCAAATTTTATACATAAACAGCTTTATAAATAGTAATGCGCGATGTAAGCAACCAATACGATCTCAGATTTGGTTACCCCTGACTATCTTAAGAGCTCTATGTTTATGTTGCCGCCGGATCGTAGAATCAGCCCGTTTGTAGAATGGCTGGGCCAATTGCAAAACGGCATTCGCAAACGATTCAGTAAATCACCTACGCCAATTGATGTAAGATCAACGTTCAGCTACTGTTAACGTTACTTAGCCATCCTGTCATGAAATTAATTAGGTATTTCCAACAATTCAGCGTTCGTTTTGCGATCGGCCAAGCCTTTCTACAAACGGGCTAGTTGTTAAATCCGGCGGCGACATAAAAAAATATTATGTGTCTGTTTTACCACTTTGAGCTTTATTAGCTGCTATCCTAGGGTTCTTTAGGTCTGAGTTCTTGCGGTTCGAGGTGGTGGCAGCACGTTGTTGCGAAGATAACGTCTTCTTGTCTGCGCGTGGGTTCCGTACATTGTTTCTCGCTGATTTCGATTGCGGGCCCCTGGGGATTCACATTCATGAGTCAAATTTTTAGTTTCAACCTTTCAGCTCTCATACGTCCACGGCTCAACGTGCCCCCCTTTTTTCTTTGGTTCTTTCAACGTGAAAACACAATTAAGAAAAAAAAATATGATACAAAAAAATCATAACATTGCATTGTTTTGCACAAGCGAGATCTTAGGAACCCTGCGGTCTAAAAAACTGAGCGAAATGACTTATGTTTTGATTCGTAGGTTGTTACTAATTACTTTAGATACTTTTTTCATAAGTTGAATAGTTTTCTTGTAAATAAGCAAAAACTCCATTTTTGCACTTGCGCCCCGTTCCAAAAACGCATGCTCTGTCCCGCTCCTATGAACGCGAAATCCTATGCCTATCCTTTTCACAAAATGGTGCGCATTCCGCACTCTTAATGACCTTACAGTTGCAAATTACGAAGCCCATACAAATGTCATTAAAGGATTTTATCGTTTCGCATTTAAGCGTTTTTAAAACGCCATCTAGTTCCAAAGTTGTTAACTAACTTTTTGTTATTATCAAATTCACGTAAAACCGTATGCATGGTTCGGTTTGAACACGTAAAACTGCATTAATGTGGATAATACGTGTCAGTTAAACTAAATGCCGGTCGTGATAACAACAACACCGACATTCCAAAACTTCATTAAATAATTTCAGTGTAAATAAACGAATAATCAAACAATGAATCAAATTGTCATTCTTTTTTACTATAAAAACCAACGAATTCATTACGGATATAAGCGGGTTAACTAATTACCTTATATAGAATAAGGTACGCGCTTCTATATAAAATATTATATACGCGAACCAGCTTATGCCCACGGAATCGCCAGAATTTTTGGGATAAAAAGTAGCCTATTACTCCAGGTCCAGATCTTTGTGTGCAAAAATTTCAGTTCGATCCATTATGTACTTTTGGCGTTTACTTTGACGAATCATCATTACAACGGCACAACTCACAAGTTTCGAATTTATAATAAGTAAGATGAATTAGCGCGAATTAAATTCACGGGGAGTCACATACAAAACGACCTAAACTAAACGTTCTTAAGGAGAAGAACCTCAACTAAACTATTTTGTAAAGGCCTAAAGTGCTAATATTAAGGCGACGCGTTCATAGGAGCGAGACAGAGCAGAGCGGCGCGGGGCGTAAGTGCAAAAATCAATTTATAATTTTTTTTATAATAAGTTTTTTGCTTATTATTAAAAAAATTATAGTAATTTTGAAAATCTAAAACACACACCGTCCGTCTACTTTATATTCTGTGTGTTTACTATACAAAGTATCAACAAGGCTTATTTTTAAGTATATAATGAAACGATGATCCATTGTACAGTTAAGAGCAAACTTAGGATTTTTTTCCATCGATTTTTTTTAATGTAATCGTGTTTTCGAAACACTAGTTTTTGTTGTTTACAGCTGGTTTCTCGAACTCTGATTATATTTGACCAATGATTTGACAAGCGCTTAGTCATAGAAAAATGCATACCTATTTCCTATTTATTTAGAATTCGAAAATTAATACCTATTGATGACCACTGTGGCGCGGTAAGCGAAGGTCCGCCTGCGACGCAGGAGGTGCTGGTTCTAATTTCGACCACGGCGGTCAGTCTTAACGGACACTAGCCAGGTAAGTAGGATATTATAATAGCGCACAAGTATGTGCGCAATAACTCTTTTCCCTCACTCTCCTAATCCGATGGGAGGGCAGACCGACACGACCCGAGAGAAGTCAAGCGCAGGACCAACTGCATATACATAGATCTCTAATGGAGTAAGCAGTGAAAAATTAACTAAAAATGAGTAATTTCTAGGCTAAGTCCCAACTTAGCCTAAAAATGAGTAACTTTTAGGCTAAGTCCCTACTTAGCCTAAAAATTACTCATAAAAAGCCCCCCTAGCTTTCTTCACAAATAAATAATAATCTAATGATAATCTTTAGTTTGACTGGTGTATAGAAAGTATTTTTATCCTTATAAAGTAACCGCCACCAGTGCAAATAGATACAAAGTGACCATTGAACCTGACTGACTTGTGGTCCACACTCGTGGGGGGTGGCCAGGCGTTGGGGTCCCGGTCCGGCGGCGGCGGCCAAATGTCAGGGTCGATCTCATGCGGGGCTGGACCGATCTGGTCTCGGGTGGGTAGATCTTCATAGTCTGCAATTAAAGATAGCCAACTTTAGAATTTATGAAAGATCTCATTACAGATGAGTACCGTCTTATACTAATTCTGAGTGGGGAATCTGCCCTGACATCTCGCATGGGGGGGGGGGGGGGTGTATTGTGTATTGTCCCCCTGCCTTATCCGGCCCAGCACCTTAAAGTGCTCCGGCACTTCAAGGTGACTCAAGAGCTGCTGGTGAGTATCTGGTACAGCGCATCAGCATTGCCATACAGCGGGCAATGCAGCCAGCGTCATGGACACGCTTCCAACTGGTATTGATATGAATCAGTTGAGCTACCTGTAGATTGTTTGCAACAGTCTGCAGTTCGTTTCAATTGTAAATACTAATTTTAATTTAGTTCTATTAAGTATTTGATTGTAATTTTCATTGTTAATAAAGAATTTTATATAAAAAAATATAAAATATACACTATTGTCTAGCATTATTTATAATTACAACATAAACATCACATTGCTACAAATAACACACAGAAAACACCCACATCTGAAACGAATACTTGTAGATAGCACAGATTTGTCCCGCGGCGGGAATCTAACCCGCTACGCTACCGGCATTCCTTAAGCTCTGTCTAGTAGGTAGTTCGTATTCTGGTTTGTAAACCAGCAAGTCCAGTTATAGTACCGTTCTGCTTCGCTGATAAAAAGTAGTCGATCACTAATTAACTTGTATCACTGTCATAAGGTGGTCGCTCATTGGGCGACCTCAAAATGCGTCTGTAATGTAAAGGTTACCCACCTTTACCTGACGGGGCGTAATGCAACGTGTATCACAGCAAGTGATCGTGGGATCAGTATCAATACGGGGAAAGACGCTCGCAACGAGACAGAGATACGAGAGAGAGAGAGAGAGAGAGAGAAGCACAGGAGAGAAGAAAATTTGAACCTATAGATTTTATTTATCGAATTGTATAATTAGGGTAGTAGGTACCTAGCCTACAACGATTTTTAATAATTCAAATGTAATTTTGTCTGCATTTGTTTTTGTTCAGTAAATTATTATGTAGGTACTTATTAGATTGTAGGAAAAAGTTACATAGGTATGTTTAATATCCGAAAAACTCGGAAGAATCAACCCTACCTTCCGTAGCGCAAGCCAAGGGGCCGCCTCGCTAGCAGCGAACAGAGCGTTAGGAACATTATTTCTACCTGTTTAAGGCTCAAAGTTAACTAAACACCAACATTTGAAATAGAAACTAAGGATAAGGAAATACACGCTTTTTTATTTTTATTTATTTTATTTAAGGCTCAAAGTTGATTGAGCAAAACGAGTAAGTGAGATATCTGTTGCTAAGTAACATTACTTAATCTGTGACGGCGTAACGTATCATGCTCGCAGCAAATTTAACATTACGCCCCGTAACTCCGGTCGTTACAGACTAATGTTCGCGGTGATTAAGCGCCCTAATATGACATTGTCGAGTAAATGATTCATTGGAAAGCCCTGTCCGACTATCCTCAAGCTTAACGAGAGGAAAGTAGCTTGACAGCTTTCTGTCAGGGAGATAGCATCATAAATGTTATATTGTTTTATTAATTACAAGTACAAGCTCAATGTGTATGAAGGGAAAACAGTGGAAATAGTTAGTTTTATTCGGGTCCTTTAAATACAAGTAAAGGGAAACTTCCTAAAACCATAAATTTGTAGTATTTCATAACTGAAATATTTTTCGACTCGCCATGGATCGAAATCCTGTAGGGTATTTCCCTTTTCCCCGGGATTTATTTCGTTGACCTAGAATCATAAAATTTGGAAAGAAGGTCTTATAACCATAACCATAGGTGCGCGAGTCGGACTCGTGGACGTTTTATTTCTTTTTCGTGTAAAGATCTTCTTTTGATTACAATTTCACCTTACAGTAAGTGACGATGTATCAGGAATTTATACTTGTCAGTACTGTTAACCAGTTTTGTCACGAAATGTCCAAATCGAATCTTGATTTTCCCAGTGATGATCAACGGGTTTGCCTCGAACCTTTAAAGTTTATTTACAGCAACAACTTGGCTCAGAAAAGTCAGATTTCGTCATCAATCAAGAATTTGAATTGAAATATTTCAGAAAACGGCATAGATTTTTGGAACTTGAAGAACTCGTACGGTGAATCAATTGGCGAGAATGGCTACATCAGAATTAACAGAGGAGTTAAATGTCTTGGCATGGAGAACTTCTAACAACATCTCCGGTACTCGGGTTTTGAATAATGAATTTATATTATATCTGTATGAAAAATAAATAAATTTTTACAAGGCAATCAGCAACGAGTTTTTTCGATGTCTCACGTGTTTATCGATCAAGTGATCTTTGGTCTCTTCATGTATTTTCTTAAATATTTGTTTGTGTCACACAATACTATTTATACCTAACCATACTTACTAATATTATAAATTTGAAAGTAACTCTCGTAAGTCTGTATATACCTTTTCACGCCTAAACGGGTCTTAATAAAATTGGGCACTGAGGTTATAAAAGGGGTCGCGCGGCCCGGCCGTCCTGGGATACCATTTACCTCACTGCTAAATTATATGGTAACAATTAAGGACATTGGCTACTTAAAAAGCGCGTGTGAAACCGTGGGCAGCAGCTAATCTTTTATTGAAAACCATACCCAGTAGTCCCATATCCCCATCTAACGCTCTTCAGCATTAGATATGGGTAATCCTACCCATATCATGTCCCATATCAGCCCCCCTAGCACGGGGATTGTTGTCTAGGGTAGAATAGACAATAATGACATTGTATCGCCATACATTGCGTACATTATTGATGTTGAAGGAATGCATTTCAAATAATTTACGCATTGGATGACGAAGTGACGTAATTTTTCTCTATTCTACCCTAGACAGCAATCCCCGTGCTAGGGGGGCAGGGTTGGCAAGTGTAAGAATAGTATGTCTGATTCAAACAGACACCTACGAACGCTGGATGCAAATAGCATCCTAAGCATAGGTACCTACATTTTGTATTGTATTAATGTTGTGTTCTTAGTACCTGACTTATTTTTAAGTTTCATTTCAAAGTAATATTTCATATAGAACATGTGTCTGAAATAAAAATATATTATTATTAGAGATAGATAGATAGATAGAAAATGCTTTATTGCACACATAACTTAAAAATAACAGACAAAGATAAAATGAAGAAATAAGAAAAATGTGACAATTGGCGGTCTTATCGCTCAGGAGCGATCGCTACCAGACAACCGTGAATATTTATATCGCGTATTTATTATTATATCTAAAGCTGAAGAGGGGTTATTTATCTTAGTTATTTCAATTTTATTTATTTATAAACGCCTGATGACATAAATTGAGACTTAGTTCGATTATAAGTTTAGTGCTGTTAGCATAGTCGTTAGATACGCACGATTAGGAAACTTTTAAAACAAAATTGTGCGTCATAATGGCGTCATACGATACATCAAACTACTACGAGCACTGAATAAGCTACCTTTTGCCTGTACAACAAAGTCGAGATTGAATCAATAAATGGTAGTATACTAATGCATTTGTATCGCATGGGAACCGACCGGTAATAGCAGACTTGAAATGACTTAAAAAAGTAACAACATTTCCAATTAAGACAAGATTGCTGTGGACTTCCGGAGATTTTATTAAAATGTTAAACAAATATATAGCCTTTTTCTTATAAATTTGCGAGACAATTCAGCGTCTTCTATAGAACAAAGAAGTCACTATCGTTCCCCATTTGACGTGGTATCTACAGCACAAGTCTTTGACTTAGTGTAGATACCACGGAACAAAACTTTAATATACCAAGCTAAAGTCTATCTGTAATTGTAATTTTTTAATGTATCTCCGCAGTGATCATGCTTGTTTTTTGGCCAATAAATTTATTATTATTATTTTTTATTAACGATAAATAAACGAACAACAGCAGGGTCATCCTATAAACTGATCACGAACCTCACTAAGCTGAATCCGCCGCGAGTTTAAACTTTTGTATTCTGTAAAACTCGATAATGTTTCTCGGTGACGAGCGTGGTAATGAAATGAACTAAGTTCAGTGAGATTTTGACATTTACGCTAAAGAATGACGTACAATTGGTATTCTGTAAGGAAATTCACAAATCATCTATACTTGAAACTCAACTTGTCAAATAAAAGGATACAAAGGAGCGATCGAATTTGGTCACTTGAGTGAATTCGAGTTCGAATTTGAACTTTTACAGAATGAGTCTAAAGCTTACTTTACTTTGACGTCTAAACCTTTAAGTTATCCACGGTATCATATAATTATCAAATAAGCTCAGTTAAGCACCTGCTTCTAACGGAAAACTTATCCAACGAAACCCGTGTAAGTCTCTTGCTCTCTCAGTGTTAGATCTCGCTTTCAGACAATCAGTTCACTTTTGCTTAGCAGCTATATCACAAACAGCAATGCAGTAAGTGAAAGTAGCCCTAAGGGACCTCGGGTTAGGCTAGCCGCCTACTCCATTGTGAGCAATCGTATACTTTCGATATCGTTGAACCTAAAAGTTTGTTGGCACAGTCACTTGCAAGTTTCAAAGTTATTCAACTTGAGAGGCTAAAGCTTAACGCGTTCACTACCCAGTTTCGATGGTGCGACGCGCGCAGGGTTGCACCAGTAGTGCCACAAGGAGCTCGCTCCTCCGCATGGGTGGCTTGGGCCATGCAAGGGCGTGGTTGTATGTGAAAAAAAATATAACCCTGAAAACCTAAATGCAGCCTTAAAAAAAGAAAATAATATTATTAATAATACCTGACAAAAAGAGCAGTGTCGCAACCCAAGGACCGAGGGGTCGTCACCTCTCCAGTTAATGCCGGGGTAAAGAGGCCCCCTCCGTGCCCCCTACAAGGGCCGGAAAGAAGTTCAGTAGGTTGTAGGTGAATCGACGTGAATTGGGTTACGTTAAAACCTTTTTTCCCCGTTATTTTTATCGAAAAAGCTATCTATGGGATACAAGGCATCCTTTGCTCCAAAAATGAAAAAAAAATATTTTAAATATCAGAAATAATTGTGCATAGTGCCATCTGTTTTCTTAGTTAATACCGTTTTTCTCCTGGACTATCAGTCACAAGATTTTTTTTATTGTCATCACCGTGTTAAATAATAGAATTCCAAGGGAATCTTCGGCTTAGTTTGCAAATTAATGGCCTGATTAATAGATAATCAGCAAAAACTTATTTTTGCCCTAACGCCGATCTGCTCTGTCCCGCTCGCATATCCTTTTCCCAAAATGGCGTCATATAATCGACATAAAATATTCTAACGATTTTGTTCAAGATAGATATCTAAATAAAAAATATTTAAATACAAATATTATGAAAAATTTGTTTATTATAGAGAATCTCTGGAAATTTTGATACAATAAGAAACATCTGTGAATAATATGGAGGTAAAAGGCAGTAATTTTTTTCTTAGCCTTAGCTACCTACCTATTTTATATTCACTCTATATCACGTTAGCGAAGCAGAAAGCTGTTGTAAATAATGTCTGAAAAAATGTTTTCGAGGAAACAATTTTACAGACATCAGTCAAGTAGTTTTCTGCAGCCAAGCAGCATTGCTGCGGCTCTTTAGTCGACTGGCCCCGGAAAAAACTGGCCCTACGGGGCCAGTTGACCTGATGCATTTAATTTATTACTTTTCTTTAGTCGACTGGGCCCATTACCAATTTAAATAAAAAATCTATTGTTTAATTTCAAACCCGTGTAC
This sequence comes from Eupithecia exiguata, assembly GCA_947086465.1. Lineage (NCBI taxonomy): Eukaryota > Metazoa > Arthropoda > Insecta > Lepidoptera > Geometridae > Eupithecia > Eupithecia exiguata. Next base: position 8,287,867 of record OX352246.1, read on the forward strand.
AGATGTGTACAAAACTTACTTAAGATAAACAAAAATTAAACACCATGGTTATATGATACTTATGTTTATTGGGTTATTTTGATTTACTTAGAACTAGTCAAAATCAACAATATACAATATTGTAAAATTAAAGTTTTGAAAAGTCACAGTCGTTTGATTAATGCTTTAACAGAGGTATTCTAATCAACAACATAAAATTAAAACATTTAAAAATCAGCCTTTTGATATGCTTGCTTACTGAGAAATATTCAAAATCAACAATATATAATAAAGTAAAATTTAAAATATTGGTAAACGAGTCTTTTGAATAATGCTTACTTAGAAATATCCAAAATCAACATTATACACTTATACTAAATTAAAATAGATAGTTAAAAATCACAGTTGTTTGATTAATTCTTGATGCTTAGGTACTTAAAGCTATTATAAAATCAACAATATACATTTTTGATTTTTTGATTGATTGATTTTTAACTGTGATTGGCTGAATTCAAGTACCAAACCAGAAAAAGGTCTTTCCAGGTACCTATTGTTTGTTAACACAACTCCAATTGTTATCGCGTAATGAGTGTTTCAAGTACTCTTCTATTTTGTTTGAAATCTACATATTATGCGTTTAAAACGAACTGCTATGACGATTAATTATATAATCCATGATAATATCGACAAAAGTTGAAACACTTTTCTTCTTGTCTATACTTATAACAAATTCTGTAAGCGGGGCCAGTCGACCAATTCAAAACATGCATTAGGTCAACTGGACTCGAGGAGCCAGTCCGAGTGGGGCCAGTCGACTAAAGAGCCTTGCTGCAGCATTGCTGTACAATGAGGCCGAAGCAGCACTTTTAACATGCAACCTGCCTTTTCATTCTGTCTTCTGTGTTTCAGCATGATGAAATAATAAGCACAATGAATAGAATAGAATAGAATATTATTTATTTGTAACTTTATCATCATATAGGTACAGACATAATTTAGAGACAAGAGACAAAACTACTGTCGATAAGAGTCACAAAACGGTCCCTGTCTCAGCATGGGTTAGTTGTAAACACTTTACAACCAACGCTGGTCTTCCGACAGGGCCGTTGCAATGACGCAATGAGACCGAAGCAGCACCATTAACCTAAGCAATTCTTTTCAGCATCGCTAGTCATCTCGTTAATTTCTGTGTCTTTTGTCTGTGCAAAAGTGTTATAGATTTCGTGCAAGAAGGCTTTTTAGTTTCACAAAAAAGATCGTCTTAATTCCGAGAACAACGGAATATCTTCATGCCTTTTACTTTAACAATTAGTTTTTAGATTGTTGGCGATTGACCGCAACATAAGAACAGTCTTAGATTGTATTGAAGACTAGTTTCCACCTCTCACCATTATCACCATCATCTGAAGCAGGATTTTACCATCGGAGATATCATCCCCATACCTTAGAGCCTTTTAGTTGACGGGCTATAAGGTTCATGAGGAATTTCCTCCCGCGAGCAATCAGGCTGTGGAATGATCTCCTTGCCGAGGTTTTCCCTCAAGGACTACATGGGATTCTTCAAAAAGGGTCTTCTAAGACATTTAAAGGGTCGGCAACGTGCGTGTAATGTCCCTGCTGTTGCAGGCGTCCATAGGCTGCGATAACCGCTTCCCATCAGGAGGGTCGCACGCATGTTGCTACATTGGTGATATAAAAAACATAACTAGGTACCTACTGCTGATTGTTATCCAACCACGATTATTATTTGCACTGGTTTTGGAATACAAATGAGCCTCTCTTGCTGTTTCGCTTAGATCATAATTGATCAACTACGACTTAGCAAGACAACATGAGAGGCTTTCATTTTCAATCCCAATCTTTGTATACGCGACTTATAGCTAGATAAATCCACTTGATTTTAATGTAGGCGGCGTAGCCATGTCACTGACCAGTGTGAAGGCAAGCCACAAAGAGTTTAAATCGTTTAATGTTACTTAGTTACGTAGTACTGTAGACGGACAGCGAATTCTTAGTAATAGGGGTCCCGTTTTACCCTTTGGGTACGGAACCCTAAAAAATTAAAGCATTTATGGGTTTTAATTTTTTTGTTTGATACCTAAATTCTTTTTCAATACCTTAATTTTTTTAGCGAGTTCAAAAAAATGAATCAGTAACAACGTTCAGTTCATATTGATGATGACTTTAAGCAATCAGTACCTACAGAAAAACTCAAGCAAAATGAATATCGAGTAATAGTGAGATAATGATCAGAAAGTCTATGATCACGGATAGGATGAATCACGATCGCGAGTGTCGTGACCAGAACTTTCCTTGAACAAAGTGAAGGTGCACATCTTCTCGCATCGTATCATATATATATATGATAGCATTCAGTTATTATACGGAATTATTTTTTTTATTTCTGAAATAGCTGCCGGCTGCCTGTAGCTATGGTTATTTACATAGTAGGTCAAACGATTTTTTTTTATTACAAACCGCCGTACAATTTGGCCCCTTCCGTACTATTCGGAACAATATTTGAATAACCATGTGAAAATCGTACGCGCGTATTATTGCCTTCGATTTTCACATAATTCGAGTTTACATTTACAATTAACACGTGATCTTGAAGATTTTTCCTCGTAGGTGTAGTATAAAACTATGTATCACTCGCTTCGATCAAAAATAAGTAGTTCGCGGCCTCCCCCGTAGATTCCTAGAGCCTTACAAAAATGTCAATCAAAATTGTCTACGTTTTGTTTTGACGCAGACAGTTTGCGCAGAGCCTGACAAGTTTTTTCCATACGGAACAAGAGATTGGTGGAGTCGAATTCATTTTATTTTATTTTGTAAGTAGGTAGGTACCTTCCTGAGAATTATATACCTACCTACTCAGTTTATTTTCTATAAGGATTAATTAACAGAATTCAGGTAAAGATAACGAATCATTTATTGATGAAACTATAAATTGGTGTCTCAACAGTAGGTATTTATACAAAAGGGTCATTTCAGACATACAACAATTTAAACTTAAAATACATTTTCAGGCAGGCACTCTTGATTAAAAAGATCTGGTTCCTGTCTGCGGCTTTGCACGAGTTTTTTTACGGGACAAAAAATAAACGTTTTATAAATTCATACTTCTGTTAGAAAGACTAGGTTCTTACCTACCTAGGTAAGAACCTAGTCTTTCTTTTATTAGAGAGTCTACGCAAATGAAATTTTAGGGCGGGCCAACTAGTTATTTTAAAAATCATCAACTAGTAATATTAAACTTATTTTTATGAAAAATATATTGATACATACTAAAAATGAAAAAAAAAATTTAGAAGAAATAGCCTCTCCATTTATCAATTTAGAACAAAATTAATATTTTAACATAGGCAAACCAAACAACAATATTTTATGCTGATTTCACAAGTATATGACTCACATCTCAATATACGGGTAAGAAATATGTATAGACTTACTGAAAATAAGAAATTCCATCCTTTTTCAGCACTTTGGACGAGTGATTCTTGCATTTTTTGTACGAGCACTTACCCATGCTTTTTGTCTGAACGCTAAAATGACACTAGTTGAAAAGCTTTCCTAACATGTCAAAATGTTTCTCTTTTGCTACTGAAGGTTGTGGCGTGCGCATTGTGAATCTAAGGGGGGCCGGCAAAGCCGGACATTTTTGATCGATGATCACTCGGGAGAAAATGCGACTCCTACCTCGTGTGTTTTAATGACACACTCGATAGGTATCATGCACGTTCTCGCCTAGGTGTACAATGTACTATAAATTTTTTTAAAACATTAGTAAGCTATTGGACCTTGAAATATTCTGCATTAGTGTCAGCACGGCCAGGCGCGACAGCGGGTTAGCGGAGAACTTTTTGGCGCTAATGATGACAATGCTGATGAAAATTTGTATTCTTGTGAAAAATGTTGCATTGTAATTCAATAACACCAAGGCCCGTATTATGAAAGCTTGCTTAGTCATAGATCTATGTTTGAGTGTAACGTTTTTCTAGGGCATAAACGACACTCAAGCCTAGATCTATGACTGAGCAAGATTTCATAATACACGGGCCTAAGTATATACCTAATAGGCGTCATGTAGATTAGTCACATACGTTCATAGTTTTTATACTAATCTGTTATCGACCTGTGAAACCCTTCCATAAGTTTAGTACCGTTATTTATCAATTTGTAACTCTGTATATTATGATATGAGCCTTGGTTTTATTTCAAATAAATACAAAAAACGCGTATGTCCTCACTTATCCAAATGCTTTTTTGTAAAGTTCAGACGACGTTGCGTGGAAAGGTTGCAACGTTTTTAGGTCAGACATGCCTTAACGAGCTCGATACCTGTGCCCTGGGGCGGTAAGGGAAAGTTGACTCATGAAAGGGCAGTAGCGCTGTTAAAATGCGCTTTGCACTCTGAATCAGACTGTTGAGTCATGTTTTAAATAAACAAAGCTTAGGTTAGACTTTAAGAGCGCTCTCATGCTACCGCGCGCTACGCAATTTACATAAATCGAGCAAAAACAAGCAAAAAAAATCACTTGTGTGGTATGGGAGCCCCCTTAAATATTTATTTTATTTGATGTTATAGCGGCAACAGAATTACATCATCTGTGAAAATTTCAGCTGTCTATCACGGTTCATGAGACAGCCTGGTGACAGACAGACGGACGGATAGCGGAGTTTTAGTAATAGGGTCCGGTTTTTACCCTTTGGGTACGGAACCCTAAAAGGCATTATTGGTAATAAACTAAAAAAAATACAACAAAGAATCATTTTTGAGCCTCGCTTTGTTCACTGAAATTAATCTGTGGTAGCACGTGAATAACCTCCTTCAGTATTATGCACTAATTTGGAAACACCCTGTATGCTTTGTGTCACGGGAAAAGTCGCGGGCAAGAGCAAGTCTTCTAAACGAGGCGAACTGTCGTACTATAGCCACAGAATAATTTATATAGTACTAACTACTACTACGTATTATACATCTAGTACTATTTGCTGCCTGCAGTTTCGCACGCGGTTTTCGAATAGCCTAAGAGAGTCCGTCCTCAAAATTTCATTAAGAGGGCGCATTTCACGTCATTTTGTGATGAGGATAGAAATAGGATTTCGCGAGACAGATCATGCATTAGAACGGCCTGCGCAAATGGAGGTTTGGCTTATTAACAAGAAAACTACACAACTTCTGAAAAAACTATCTGAAAGAACCAAGTAATTAGTAATAAATAACCTACGAATCAAAACAAGCCATTTCAAATCCGCAGAGTTCCTAAGATCTCGGTCAAATTATGTGCAATTTCATGATTTTTTTGTATTGTATTTTTTTCTATATCGTGTTTTCATGTTGAAGAACTAAAGAAATGAAATAATTTATTTATTTATCTCACTAATCTCACTAATATTATAAACGTGAAAGTTTAGATGGATGGATGGATGGATGTTTGTTCCTTTATCACGCCAGAACGGCAAAACGGATCTGGATGAAATTTGGCACAGAGATAGATTATAGTCTTGAATAGGACATAGGCTACTTTTTATCCCGAAATTCCTACGGGAACGGGAACTACGCGGGTGAAACCGCGAGGCGCTGCTAGTTTAAAATATTGTACACCTATCCGTACAGGCACCCCTAATGCGATAGTGTACATAACTTAATAACTATATTGAAAAGGAGAGTCACAATCACAATTTAAAAAATAATAATTAATTCATTATAAACCTAAATTTAACCTAGCATTATAACACCAAAACAGAAAAAACAATATAATATGATATTAGTATGGACTATTCCTACGTATAACATACTGTAATCTTTGTTTTGTATGATAACGTCGCGTTGCCATGGTTATTCTGCGGATAGGGTCAGTGACTTACACGTGATGATCATGTTAGCAGAATTGATGTGGCTTGAACAAACGATCACTTGTGATGACAGTCGAATCATTCAGAGGCAACCTATGTGGCGTTGTGGCCGATGGTTCGTCTGAGACGCAGAAAGTTGGGGGTTTGGTACTGGCCGCAAGACAAATATTGGCATGATCTTTAAATGTTCTTCCGGTTCGAGACATTTTCTCTTTCGAATTCAAGAAATGCCATGTTACAAGCTATGCCTTGGGGCCTTACTAGATGTTAAATGTCCGAAAACAAACATACACCCACTCAAGCACAAATAAAACCGGCCAAGTGCGAGTCGACTCGCACACGGAGGGTTCCGTACCATCGTATATAACTATACGGAAAAAGGTACTATATTTTTTTTTAAAATTCGAAGTTTTTTATTCGAAACAACAAAAATCCTCATGACGCGGTCACCCATCCAAGTGTTGACCGCACCAGTCGTTGCTTAACTTGTAACAGTGATCGGTCGGTACTCAACTTTAATAAGTGTTCATACCAGAACATTGTTATTAAATTTATATTAACTTTACTATTTATATATATACTATTACAGTTCATGATATATAGAGCCCGCAGACGGACAGATGGACAGACAGGCGGAGGTTTAGTAATAGTGTCTCGTTACCCACTTTGGGTACGGAACGCTAAAAACTAAAATTCACTTGCTTGGCGTAGAGTTTCAGATATAATAGTAACCATTAATCAACGAAGGAAGGATCTCAAATCGACCAGTAATGTAATTTCTGTATGAAAAGACGCACTGAGTGAATTTAAGGTTAGCAGTGGGTTGTTTACAAACATGCACACAAGCCAGAAACTAGTTATTAATAAGTAATGTACTTTTTCATCCAACATCATATTTATTCCAGCCAAATTGGAATGTACTACATTCCAATTTGGCTGGAATAAAGATGGTGTTGGATCCAGAAACTAGTTATTAATAATGTACTTTTTCATCCAACACCATCTTTATTCCAGCCAAATTGGAATGTAGTACATTCCAATTTGGAATGTAGTATTCCAGCCAAATTGGAATGTAGTACATTCCAATTTGGAATGTAGTACATTCCAATTTGGCTGGAATAAAGATGATGTTGGATGAAAAAGTACATTATTAATAACTAGTTTCTGGCTGCGGCTTCGCACGCGTTGTTTATATAGAAACTTTTTAAGTTTTCTATCCTATGGCAACCTAATTTAAGGGATAAAAAGTTGTAAAACTGATTTATGGGATTAAAATGTAGAACTACCTGCATGTAAAATCGAAAATTCAGTCCGTTCAGTACTTTTGACATCCATCCATCCATCCATCGATACTTTCACATCCTATTCCCATCCCACTAATATTATAAATGTGAAAGCTTGAATGGATATATGTTTGTTACTCGATCACGCCAGAACGGCTTAATGGATCTGGATGAAATTTGGCACAGAGATAGATTATAGTCTGGAATAGCACACAGGCTACTTTTTATCCCGAGATTCCCACGGGAACTACGCGGGTGAAACCGCGAGGCGCTGCTAGTTTATAATATTAATGTGATTCTTCGAATTGAACAAACTTTAGCATGGCCTAGAGAGTCGGCAGAGTTTCTTAACTAACGACTACAAGCCAGTTCAATATTGATTTAGAAAGGTTAAATAATCGATAGTTTAATGGGATTTAAACGTCAGTGAACGCATGTAACATTGTTTAACGGTTCTCGGTCACGGCTTTCTATAAACTTGGAAATCAATATTACTTCCACAACTGAGCGGTTTCATAGCAGATGTTAAGCTTTACAGTTTTGACTCTGAATTTTAAGAGTTGATGATATCTGAAATCGCTGAGCGTCAATGATCTTATCTTCAAGTTCTTCAGTGCTCGGAGGGACGCGGAACGCGTGCGCCTGGAACCGCACTCACCCTGAAGAAGTCCCTCGTTAAGGGATGAAACGTTGGTGTTCTTCCAACACAAATAAGGTTCGTAGTTAACCCGCTTACATCCGTAATGGATCTTATCTTCCTTAATACTGAAGCATTTACGCCGCGCAAACACAAGTGCACTCTCTATTTCCTCACTCAGTATTAAATAGCTATTTTAGGATTACATATCCGCTTCATATAGCGCATATAAGCATATGCATAAATAACCAACACAATCATCGAGGGGCATCAATCCAACTAAAACCAATCAGGCTATTCCTTCCACCTATTGTGTCTGACAATGGTGACATAATGGACACCGGTGCCATTGATCGAAGGTCGCCGAGTCGCCAATTAGGGTTCGGTGACGTGAACTCGGCTTTTACGGTTAATTGTTATGTCTGGGTGTACGAGGCACTCCTCGTACCAGCCCATCCACTGATGGGCTGGTTTAAAATGCATGCAATATGAATTTATTGCTGATTTGATTTGCTGATGTTTTTTAAACCGACTTCAGGTGACTTACATTTTCCCCTTTTAACCCTGTATAGCTGAACATAGAAATGTTCAGCTATACAGGGTTATTGGTAAATTAGTGACAATACGTGAACTGCAGGTCCTGCCCATCATCACAAACACATTCGTCTTTACGAACGTGTTTGTGATGATGCGCCAAGTCTAAATTAAAAAAAATATATAAGTCTCCTCTGATACTGATTGAAAAAAAATCTTTGTCTGGAACCCATCGAGTTACTTAAAACCGATATTTTACTCTCATATCTTCTGTTAATTCAGGGCAGAGCTCTTTTTAAGTTGAGTTTCAAATAAAACCTCTCTAACGAACGATTATTGAATTGCGGGGGGTACCCATAACCAATACCAAAATCAAGAATTAAGACCTGGCGTCTTCACAAACGTGTTTGTGATGATGGGCTGAACCTGCGGTTCACGTATTGTTACTGATTTACCAATAACCCTGTATATGTACTTTTTATGTATGTTTGTCGATTTCTCCGTCAATTACGGACAGACTATAAAAGTTCTTTCTCTATTGTATAGATAGTGATACCCAAAATGGTAATATAAAAAAAATATTCCCAAAGGATTAGTACTTAGTCCAAGCAAGCTTAAAAACAACATACCAAATACCTACTTTTGAAAAATCACGAAAAACATTGCTACAAAAATGTTGTTGATAATTTTGATGTTTATAGATTAAATAAATAAATAATGCTGGACAATTCACACGGCATTATCTAGCCCCAAGCTAAGCGGAGCTTGTGTTATGGGTACTAGATAACTGATATAGTATAATACAATACATAGATAGATATTTTTTATTATACATAGAAACCGACCAGAACACCCTGAACAAATGTCTGCAGATCGTACACACATTTGTCCCGAGGCGGGAATCGAACCCGCAACCTCCTGCATCCTCCTCCAGGTTGCGGGTTGAGGCGGTCTCATAAAAGTGTAAATACACTTTTTCACCTCGAAAAATGTGCGCTGAAAAACGTATCTAAAACATCATCACTTGATAAATTTCACAATCATTGGTGACAAAATAAACGGTTACCATGGGAACTCTCATAGAAAACTAAAATAAGACTCGAATTTTAACTAGACGTCAGTCGTTGGAAAATTTGATCGCGCTATCGAAATGTGCCGCGTTTAAAACTACTTCCAAACACATTTTCACTTTTCAGGAATTTGAAGTCGTTTTATAATTTTTAAAACAGGCCAAATTTTTCGAAATTAACTCTGTGACGTCATTGTAGTAAGGCCTCATTGACCGCCTTACTTGGAACGGCCTATGTCTATGAAGGCCTATGACTTCGTTCGGCTGAGATGAGGAAAGATAATCGCGATAACGTATGGTGAATGGATGGTTGAGGGCTTATAATCTCATAAACATCTATGATTTTTAAACGCAGAAGGAAGGAAAACGTTAAAATTAACGATAACCGTTACTTAACCTTCGAAACTTTCATTTCGATAAGGGTCTTTCACAAAGGTTTTCGGACCAAGTTTGAGGCATTTTGGGTAATTGATTATATCAGCTTTTTCACGGTCGTTTAGGTGAATAATTGTTTCCGTTGGGTTCGTAACTTCTGGATTTCATAAAGTTTAACTGAACGTCAGAATGGTTGACAAATTCGAACGATTTCAGCTGATTTAAGAGGGCGCGTTAAACCGATTTGTACGAAAAGGATTTCGCGTTCGTAGGAGCGGGACAGAACATACCTCTTTGTAAAAGCGTAGTAAGCGCAAAATTCCAAATCCCTTAATATAAGTAAACTACATAACTTACTATGAAACTGGCTTACAGGGACAAAATAAATAGTAATAAAATAACCTACGAATGAAAAAGTAACGACAGTTCTGGCCGCCGCGCCGGGCTTCTGACATCTCGACCAAATGATGTGTCAAACTGTATTTTCATGATTTTTTAAATCATTTTTTCTCACTTTTATTGTAAAACTACAGGAACCAAAGAAATAATGTTGAATTTTATGTAATTCAAGTGTTTTATCTAAAAAAAAAAAACTAGGGAGTTTTCATGACTACTGAGATTTAGGTCTAATTTGATTAACAAATCTACTTGGGTGCCCTCGTAATACCTATACAGGTGTAAGTATGTTGTTACCGTATCTTTAGCTATATAACTATATTATTTCCGTGTAATCTAGTGTTATGTAAGTTTCCTAGTATTTCATGATCCGATAAAAAAGATAATAATGAAACAGCCAACGATCTTTAATCTCACGGTCGATTTATAGCAGAACTAGCGTGAGCCCGCCACTGCACTCGGGTAAAAAGATTTCCTAATTTTTTACTTCGTACATATTCTCTGATATTGGTGGTAAGCACTGTGGTGGTAAGTTGTAATTTTATCTAAAAGCAATTATTCCTTCTCATTACATTCTACATCGGGGCAATGCCAGCTGCGTACGGACGCTTCCGATTGGTATTGACATGGATCGTTTGAGCTAACTCTAGATTGTTTGAAACAGTCTGCAGTTAGCTCAACTGTTTCATCAATGATATTAATATGAACCTACGGTAGCTGAAACGTGGACACTCACGGTAGGGCTGGTCCACTAGTTTAAAGACGCCCAGCAAGCTATGGAGAGAGCTATGCTCGAAGTTTCTCTCAAGGATAGAATTCGCAACGAATACATCCAACAGAGAACCAAGGTTATCGACAAAGTGATCTGCGAAAGACTGCTGGCAAATGCTGGATGCGGCAAACTTAAGATATGGCGCTATAGCGCTCATTGGGAGGCCTATGTCCAGCAGTGAATTAATATAGGCTGATGATGATGATAAGATTATGACTGTATCTATGTTTTCAGTGTCATTACAAAATAGAAAAATTCAAAGTTCTTGATTAATAAATAACCTATTTAATATTAATTAATACAATAACAAAAAAAAAAAACAATTATTGAGGAATTTCTACTGCATAACATAGTAGCCGCTGATATGAATGTGCTGGTATCTGTTAGTAAACATCGTGCGAAAACAGTAAACAATACAAATATTCAACAAATCACCCGTTTTACCGACTCAATGAATTAAAACAATCCTTCGATCAAAACATAAGAGACATAGACATAGACATTCATTTATTTGCTGCTGCAGTACAAAACATAAGTAGGTACATGAAAATCTAGTTTGAGAGAAAAAAAAACTAACAGTTTAACATCGAGAACATAAACAATTTCACAAAACATTTTTCAAAAAGACTGACTGTGCTGTGTTACAGCAGCAAAAAGGTCTCGACTCAGCATAAATGCCTTACCACTCAAGAGTAGATAGGCGCTGATATTCTGCCGAAACCACCATGATCACAAGACCCTGTGAGGCTTAAACATAAGAGGTCCAAGCAAAGACGGCGGTAACAGTAACGACTGTAATTAATAATAGATTGTCAGGATTCCAAGACAGACGAGTTGGTCGTGTCGTAAGTATCGACCCCCGCAACCCGTGGATGTGGTACAAGTCGATTATGGGAAACAACGGGAAACAACCAGAGGAAGGGCAGCAGCTTTCCTCATATAAACGTAATATCCGATTCATTTGGAAACTACGACGTCGATTTTAATTAAATGTTGCATACATAATTGGATAAGAAATAGCCATAGTTGCACCGTTTTAGTTTTCCAAAAAACAAAATTATCATCAAATGAGTGCGAAATTACTAAAATTGCTTGAAAATTAATTGAAATGAATTTTTGCTCCCATATAATGATGATTATGTATTTTGGAAACCTAAAACGATATAAACAGCTATATATAATCTTATCCGATTATGTATACAAAATTTCATTGCAATAAAGAGTGTAGTTTCCAAATGAATCGGAAAGTACGTTTGTATGGGAGTTTACACCTTAACCGTGAGAATTCAACATTTTGGGACTCAACTTTTTTGCCATGTCAACATTTTAGAACTCAACGTTTTGGTATATTCAACATTATAAGAATACAACATTTTGGCAAATTCAACATTCCGGGCCTGAAGGACCGTTCGCACCCACCGTAGGAACAAAGGACATTACAATGTCCTGAAAACATGTCAGACTCGCTCTGACTAGTCCATAGTTTAGTCTAGTATAGTTGGTGTCCTATATTGTATGCTCAGACATATTATGTCTACGACTACGAGGGTCAACTAATAACCTTCTCTAAGGCGAACCACTACGCACTTATAAATAGTCATAAATAGTTATCTAAAGGGTAAAAACTACTCGAGGGCACACCGTTTGTACAGCAATAATCCCTTCCTTAGATAATAAAAGAGCGCTAACGTAACACAACGTCAACACAGTTATCTATAACGAATTATCACTTTCGTGACGTCATCGCTCTATTGACATTGAAAGGCACGCTACAGAGGATTTTACGATACTTTTCACCTCAGTAGTAAATTAACGTAACCTTTCACGTAATAATTTCTTTTCGTGACTAGAGGAACGTTAAAATTTTAAATGCCTCGTGACATTTCGCGTTTTAATGCGAAAATAGAAATTGACCATCACTTTAGCAGCGCTGAAAAACAAATTTGCGCGTAGAAATAGCCAGACTATTTTTTTCATATCGAAACAACAGATGGATCTCTAAGAAATGAAATAAGTTCCCAAAAAATTTCTATTTCGGCGGGATTCGAACCCGCGCCCGCGCCCGCACCCTCATTACGGGTATGCTCTAACCAACTAAGCCATTCATAACCGAAACCTTAGTCGGTTCGCCCGAAAATCTTTGGGACCTCTTACGGTCTATAGCGACGGTGGCTTCACCTACAGGGGTAACATTATAGTTTAACCAAACCTGTTCAAAGACTAAATTTTATATTTAGTTCGTTTTGACGATGTGTTGCCTTTGCTTAATTCTTAGGTTTTTTGTTACAGTATTTACATTATAACCCAAAGTGCGGGTAAGCACTATAGCAAAAAACCTTGGCAGATGGATCCTTTTGTAGAGTAAGGTAGCGTAGATTCTACCTTGAGCATTGAACATTCATTATAAAAGATCATGACCTATCCACACCTACACAACATACTCGCAGTATTTAAAGCTCCATCAATTATCAACACTGACCATACTCGTCTCGGTTGAAGATAGGTATGCCATCATTATAAACTAAATTTAGCAGTGTGTCTAAGCGTGATAATTTTTAGGGTTCCGTACCCAAAGGGTAAAAACGGGACCCTATTACTGAGTAGAGCAGTATAAAATAAATATTTAAGGGGGCTCCCATACAACAAACGTGATTTTTTTTTGCCGTTTTTATAGATAATGGTACGGAACCCTTCGTGCGCGAGTCCGACTCGCACTTGGCCGGTTTTATTTTATAATAACCTCATTATTTCTGGGGCGTTCGTTAGGTCAACTGTTGGCCCAGAAAAGGGTAAAATAATGCTGAATTAATGTGACCTCACTACCTAAATAAACACTCGATCTTGATAACTCATAAGGTCTTGAGGTCAGGAGTCAGGACATGATTATTGGACATGCATGAACCTCATTTCTGTAAAAACATAAAACAAACGTCTTATGTTTACTAACTAACTAACGTGTTATGCCACTATCGTCACAATGGCAGAAGATAGAGTAAGGAATATATAAATTATTATACTTCGCCTAGTGGACTAGGCTATCTAGATCTAGCTAGATTAACCCCGAACTAAACGCGTCTCAGATTTAAGCACGCGTCAAGCCGCGATTTTCTGACAAGCCTCAATTTAAATCATAAAATCGCGACTTGAGACTTGCTTAAATCTGAGACGCGTTCGAGTATTCGGGCGTAATTAAGATAGAGTAGGATGGCCTGTGTTGTCGTCTTGTGTGTGTACTCTTTTATCCGCACTCAGACTCGGGTTGGTCCATTGCGCATGGATTTTTTCTGCTAGTATAGCCAGCCTACCTCCGTCCAGAAATGCAGAATCTTGGGATCTTCACAGGCTTCGCGGAGTGAATTCGGGTAGTGGAGGGCCCTGTGACCAGGGTAATGACGAATTACGAAAGATTGCAGGGCCCTAATACCACTTAATTAATTGTTATTGACATATTTTGGCATTTTACCTTTGATGAATGAAACTGCAGATGAGGGGACGCGCGCGTGTGAAAAGTTTTATGGTTGTTGCAACCATTTTAATCAATCTCTCCCATTAAATAGCACCGCACGACCTATCTATAGTTTCTTTCTTCTATAGATCATCGAGAAAAAATCTATTCTATAGAGAAGAGATGCCATACAAAATGTAGTAAATAAATTGACATTGTGAAGGCGTTACCAATAGTTGACGTAAATTTGCTAGTGATGTAGTCACGGTTACAAAATGACATCAACATCGATAAAAAATGTTGGTCAAACCTATCAACGTTTTTAATGTTACCTAAAATATTCTATTTTGATTTATTTTGTAAAATTTTAACTTGTTCGATAATTATAAATAATGTGTTTTAATTTTAAGTAACTAATGTAATTGGTTTTACAAATCGTGTTAGTTACTATATTTAATAAACAACATATATTTAATATTTAATAAGTGCGTATCGATTAGACTCGAGTTTCTTTCATATGGAAGATTCTGTGACGAACTGTCATCGTAAAGTGATTTTTTAGCCGCTTTTTTTTAGGCCCCGGGCTTGATGCTGGACGCGGCTGAAGACAGGGCGCTATGTAGCTCATTAGTAGAAGCCAACGCCCAGAAATAGACCTGATTTATAATCGAGTAGTAGTGAAGTAGGACTTCTAGAGCACTTAATATTAGCATAGTTAGGGATTTATGACTAATACTTACTGCCAACCATAGGTGAGATCACTTTCTCCCCTTCATGGTGGAAAACCTTCAGCGAAGCCATCGTCGCCTTCAGCTGTTCGTATTCACGCGCCATCTGCCTTTGTACCTGAAAATAATAACGTATTTTAGGTCACAGGATAAGCATACCTATAAATATAATACAAAATCCCATTGTCAATACACTCCGAAAGTAATTCGATCGCATTTACAAATAAATTGAACAATCTATCGGAGGAAAAAGTATACTATACCGTGGATGAATTCTTAAATGATAAACTTTAACTATATTTCTTAAAAAAATATAAGGATGAAAATATTTAGTAACAATTCCGCGAAAAAAAAAAAAAAAAAAAAAACATCCGATAAGTTCTAACAAAGTCCGTCCGCGTTGTAGAAGAAAACGACGCCAACTACAAAATGAAGAAATACCTATCAAAGCAAGACGTCAACTAGTTTCGTCTCTCCACGAGACATCATCAGGACACCACAATACTGATGATATCGTCGTTTGGCGTCGTTTTCTTCTACAACGCGGACTACATTTTGTTAGAACTTATCGGAGGTTTTTTTTTTTCGCGGAATTGTTACTAAATATTTTCATCCTTATATTTTGCAATGGATTTCCGCAAAGTAACGCCTGAATCTATTATTTATATTTCTTAATTTAATTTTGACATCCCCTTATTTCCATTATCATTGACATTCATTTTTAATATTATTATACTTGGGTACATTATTGAAATTCTAATTTGTAAATCATTATACCGTTGATCGACCCTGCTTATTAGAACATTTTATTTATTGGATTGTAATACGTTATCCTATTTTTATTCGCATGTTAGTTAAGTACCTAATGCTGTAAACCTGGCCATGGCAGACTAGAGATACCACAGATTGACTGAAGACCAATGTACACATTACCACCTAGTTTAACAGAAATAAAATTTATTTATCATTAAATAAATAAATATAAAAATAATTAATGCTGGACTATTTATACAACATGCATTCCAAGCTAAGAGCAGAGCTTGGGTTATGGATAACTAGATAACTAATAACTTGATGCAATTTTTTATATAAACGTGAAAGTTTAGATGGATGGATGGATGGATGGATAGATAGATAGATAGATGGATGGATGTTTGTTCCTTTATCACGCCAGAACGGCTGAACGGATCTGAATGAAATTTGGCACAAGGATAGATTATAGTCTGGAATAGGACATAGGCTACTTTTTATCCCGGAATTCCCACGGGAACGGGAACTACGCGGGTGAAACCGTGAGGCGCTGCTAGTTTTTTATAATCAATAGACATTCGTTAGACCACAATCTCTCACTTGATTGAAAATTCAAGTGACGATGTGACCGACGATGTATCACGAAAGTCTAGAAGACACCTTCGAGAAACGCAGGTAGTTCTTCTCTCAGTGAGTTCTACTGATGTTATTATGAACTGGAAGGCGCTACTTTTTCATACTGCCAAGGTACTTTTTCATACCTTGACAGTATGAAAAAGTAGCGCCTTCCAGTCGCATGTCAAGCTCGTTAGGAAAATAGTTACCGCATAATGTAGTCCTACTGGTTTACAACGTTCTCCCTAAGGGCACATTCACACATTATCCGTTTTTTTCCGTGATGGCGTATGTAGTTGTAGGAGCGAGTTCACACACACGACGGTATATTCTGGATCGAGTAAACAAATTGTTTCCAGTAGGAATACGAAGGATCCGTAAGACGGTGGAGGAAAAACGGATCCGCTGTGTAAATGTGCCCTTAGCTGGGGCCACACGAGCGTAATCTTTCATTTGTTATTTGAGTAAAAAGGGTACTTGCAAAAGAAATGACTGTTTATTTTTTCGTCGACGGTACTTTTGTATGAAGCGACACATTTACTCGTTTGGCCGCAGTTGAAATTAACGTATTTTTTATCGATACAACTCAAGTTATCGACCTTTTGAAACGTTTCAGAGTTTTTAGATGAAAACTTAAGCCCCAATGTAACTTAATTTCATCACTAAAGAGCTTCCCTATTCTACAACTGATGGCCTATTTCTTACGAATAAAATTGCAAATATTCCTATAGTAGTGGCGATCTTGTCCAACGATCTCACAAAGCACTCAAAACCAAATTATAATGATTTATATCATAAGTGATCTCAAGAGCTAGGCTTAGCCAAACACATCTGCTTGCAATTACAATGATCAATTCTAAAGATAATGCCAGTCTGCCAGCGGCAATCTAGACCAATTGCATTGTGATTCGTTCATTTCCAAGAACATAAAGATTAGTTCGCGTTAGCATCACTATTGGAAACAATACGTACATGAGTGGTTTATCTCCGCGTGGGCTCAAAAGTGAAATTTCCGATCCGATCTCTCACTTTGATTACCACACAATGTTCACAAACCACAATGGATCCACGGTGAAAATGTTAAGCACTTCCCACACAAAATACTTGAGTAATACTCCAAGGTTTCACGCGACATAACATGTACGTTTTCACCTAATTCTGGCGACGAACGCCTTGACCGAGTTACTCGAGAAATCACTAATCTTCGAACGACATTACGCGGCAATTAGCAAAATACAACTACCCGCCAAACGTTACAGAAATTCACGGGAAAGCCAACCGTCTACGCTACGGAATAAAAGCGACAGTAGTCTGCGTGTTCTTGATGACAAGAGGTAACTGTTGACGACCGTACGAAATTGGACACCCCGACCATTCAACCGACACGGAGCAGGGAAGTTCGTTGACCTCGGCTCCAGCCTGACGTTCAAAAGGTATACGCATCAAATGACAATAAAACGATCGTGACGTACTCGACAATAGAACGAATGCTTGGCTTCAATCCAGCCACTGAATTAGACTAAGTGACCTAAACTAACGCCTAAACTGTGCGCCGTCTTCAATCTTCACCTAATCATGCACAATAAATCGTTGTTCGCTTTACGCTCTGACGGCCACTGCGGCATGGCAGGGCGGTTGTTGGCAAGAGATTGTGGGGTCGATTCCATCCACGGGGATGTTGTTGATTTTATTTTTGTTTAGATTTCCTCCGTCGAGAACAATTTTAGATGCAGATAAGGAGTCTTTGTAGAGAATCAGCAGGAAAAGTGTATTTTGGGTGTTATATATAGTTCTGAAAGGTGCGAACCCGCAAAAATGCTAGCATAATTGACCCTTCAAACTCAGTGTGGATGTCAAAAGAAGTGTCAAAGGGAACCTACCGGAGGCAAGCCACTTTCTACTGTGTATTTTTACAGACTTCACGTGTCGTCAAATCCAACGACGTATAGTCGTCAAATAAGTTTAATGTATCTCTATTCACTACACTTAACTTCTGTTTGTTTTTGTAAATTGTGTTACTGCGTTAAAGTTTAGGGATAAATTGATAGGTTTATTTATCCCCTATAAAGGTTTTTTATTTGGCTGTATGTATTATTTTTATGTATGTTTATCGATTTGTCCGTCAATTATGGGTCCATAATCGGGATAATTCTTTAGTTATTGTATAGAGAATGATCCGGAATTGGTCGCATAAAATTATGTTCCCGAGGGATTAATCTCACTAATATTATAAACGTGAAAGTTTAGATGGATAGATGGATGGATGTTTGTTCCTTTATCACGCCAGAACGGCTGAACGGATCTGAATGAAATTTGGCACAGAGATAGATTATAGTCTGGAATAGGACATAGGCTACTTTTTATCCCGGAATTCCCACGGGAACGGGAACTACGCGGGTGAAACCGCGAGGCGCTGCTAGTATTTATCTATAAGCTTAAAAACAACATATACTTTTGAAAAATCACGTCTAGTTACAACAATATTGGTGATATCTTCGCCAATTCTCAATCGATTTAGATTATTCTTTCGTTATTGTCTAAAAGTTGATTTTGAGGTCTATAAAAGTAAGATTCTCGTGGAATTTATATGTGCGCCGTCAAACGTATCTAAAACATCATCACATAATTTTCACTCACTGGTCTAATGGTTTCCATGGCAACGGAGAGGTCTAACAAAGTTGACGGATGGCGGATCGCCTAAAGCCTGGTTAACACTTTGTTAAGTATCCAGTGCGAGTGACAAGTGCAAGTGTTAAGTGATCAGTAAAATCTGCGTGTAAACGGAAGTGATTAGTGAAATCACCTTGTAAACGGATCACTTTTACTAATCACTGATTACTTGCACTTGTCACTTGCACTTGCTACTTAACAAAGTGTAACTGACCCATAAAACAAAGCACGATCGATTCTGTACTGATGATTTTGTAAGGGTTTTGTACGCAAAAGGTCCCAACATAAATAGTATTACAAAGCCTCCTGTCTGTTTGCCTGTCTGTCCGTCCGTCTGTCAGCGGACTTTGAAGTCGGTTTATTGTTTTTTAAAGCACACTAAATTATATATAACACCTTCACTGCGATCACCAATCCAGCTGCCAAGCGTGGGGATGACGGCATAAACCCTCTTTTTAGGGGAGTCATGTTCACCTGTGGACGTAACAGGCTTTTTTCGGTTATTTATGCCATTTCAATACAAAAAATATATACTTATCCCACAATTTTTGTAAAATTACAAAAATTTGTAGTAGTTTTACGTCGTTTTTTTCCTCAATAAAATTATTGACGAAAAAAAGCGACGTAAAACTACACTCAGTTTCGGGTGATAAAAAGGCTGCCCTTTTTCGGTGACGTCACCGTTCAGTTTGTCAATGATTTTGATTGAAATTTTGAATAGATTGAAAATGAAAGGGCTTCTGATCCTTCAGTTGAAATATAATTAGAAACAAATAAGTAATAAAAACCATCATGTTTGCTGTGTCTAATAAATATTAAAAACGGTGACTTCTCGTTTAGAAATTTTGCGACGAGTCTAAATATCTTTTCAATGATAAAATTTCACACTTAAAACATACATTACATTTCTATATCAATAAATAGAAATAAAAATATTCATCTTTTTTGAAGTTACATGCAAATACACTTATAAGTGTGCTGATGAAAAAGCATAGGCAACAATTATGAGCTTGTTTAGATAATATTTCTTCGAGTTTAGTGCTAGTAGCATGACAGTTGTGAACAGGTTGAGACGTCTGCAGTATATTTCACGATGGCAATAATCTTTCAGACTTATGTTTTGATGACACGTCGTTTGTTAAACGTGAAAGGTTTATGAAAATGATTATATTGGGATGAATGTGTAGCGTGCTAGAGTTTCGTAATTTTAATAACTAATACCAATAAACCTAGGTGGAGATGGCAGGGTCAGTATGATTTATTTAATAAAGTTTGCATCATGGTTCAAACTTTCTCTCCTCTTCTATCCAAACTTTCCTAGGGGAGGCCTTGACCTTGCAGTGGGACACTCCTGGTTGATATAGTAATAAAATATTGCGATCCTTATAGTAAATGAACTATTTTTAAGAGCGCACCATATAGCGCCATGAAATCCATTTACCACTGGGATCCGTAAATACTTAGATCTTGGTCTAATGATGCTTAAAAGTGAGCTTTTAATGCACTTAAAGATGAGTTTTTAAAATTTTTTAAGAAAGAAAATTTACAAACAAAAAATTGGTAACACAATCCATGTCTCGCGCTTTCTTTCTATGAAATTTGATAGACAAGCGTAATTTATCACAATTTAGCAGAAATTATTACGTGACGATATGCAAATTGTAAACCCACAAGAACTGTAATGATGGTGCCAAGCCAACACGCCAGTAAAAGTTACACAGTAAATTGTGGCTTACCGTAATTCTTACAATGCTAATCGCTGTCGATCGTTACATTCGATTGCCAATAATGTCTGATAAAAACGTTGAGGCAATCAGAACGTGCTGAAACCGGGCTTTACAGGACTGTAATGTTATGAAAGAAAACTCAATCAGGGAATCTATGTGACTGGTTTTGCGTTACTATATTAACAAAGAGAATTAGAATCCGTACTATCCATCCATACTAAAGTAATAAATTCGAAAGTAACTCTGTATATCTGTCTGTCTGTTACCTTTTGACGCCCAAACGGCTGAACGGGTCTCAATAAATAAATATAAGTCGCCTCTGATACTAAATGAAATAAATACAAAACCAACCAAGTGCGAGTAAGACTCGCGCCCGAAGGGTTCCGTACCATTATCTAGAAAAAGGAGCAAAAAATCACGTTTGTTGTATGGGAGCCCCCTTAAATATTAATTGTATTCTATTTTTTAGTTTTTGTTGTTAGAGCGACAACAGAAATACATCGTCTGTGAAAATTTCAATTGTCTAACTAACACGGTTCATGAGATACAGCCTGGTGACAGACGGACAGACGGACAGCGAAGTCTTAGTAATAGGGTCCCGTTTTTACCCTTTGGGTACGGAACCCTAAAAATTATAAGTTACCTCTGATACTAAATGAAAAAACATCTTTGTCTGGAACCCAAAGAGTTACTTAAAACCGATCTTTCACTCTCATAATCTTCGGTTAATTCAGGGTAGAGCTGTTTTTAAGTTGAGTTTCAAATAAAACCTCTCTAACGAACGATTATTAAATTGCGGGGGGTACCCATTACCAATACCAAAATTAAGAATTAAGACCTAGCGTCTTCACAAACGTGTTTGTGATGATGCGCTGAACCTGCAGTTCACGTATTGTCACTAATTTACCAATAACCCTGTATAGTAAAATTAGAACTAATCTCTTGATAACGTTGATGTTCTTCTTTTTCCCTACGGAAGAACACGGTGGTGAGGTGATAAGAGTGCTACGTGTCTACCATGAACGTAAACCAGACTGAATTTAATCAAGGCAGACCTCAATTGCAAAATACGGGTGGTCTCATTTAACGGTTTTTTTTACAATGCCTGCCAGCCTTTCGACCAACAAAAAAGCGCCTGAAGAGTTCACTAGAATACTCAATAGGCATATATAGAAAAGACAAACGGTCCAAACGCATACCTTGCACAAACACAAACATTGACACAATTGTCGTAATGTTAAACACCTGTTCAATCCAAGTCCTTGTAACTTGTTTTAAGGTGAAATCCAACAAAGGTGTTCATGTTACGAGTTCGCCACTGACGTAATATTAATCTTGTTATACTGTAACGATCGTAATTAGCGATTATTAGGCTTTTCCGTGTTTTGTAAGGTTTCAGGCACATTACCGTGTTTAAGCTATTAGCGGTTTGAAGCAGGTGTAATAAGATATACCTAGGTAATTCTCATTTTTGACAAAAATCTGTGTGACTACCATTTTTTTAAACTGTAGGCCAACTAGTTATGAAATGAGTTACTTATTTTAGTAAAATGTAAATGAAATACTATCCATACTAAAAAAAAGAATAATATAAATATTTAAGGGGGCTCCCATACAACAAACGTGACTTTTTTGCTCGGTTTTAGCTTTGGCATTAGGTACGAATGCGCCTAATGCAAAAATCATTATAGATAGATATTAG
This sequence comes from Eupithecia exiguata, assembly GCA_947086465.1. Taxonomy (NCBI): domain Eukaryota; kingdom Metazoa; phylum Arthropoda; class Insecta; order Lepidoptera; family Geometridae; genus Eupithecia; species Eupithecia exiguata. The sequence continues at coordinate 8,310,408 of OX352246.1, forward strand.
ATTTATTGTAACGGAAGAAACCTTTAGAAGTCGAGTAATCGAATAGGAAATAAACTGGTTTCGTTAATAAAAAAAATACAAATTTCGTATACAAAACGGTTGTTATTGAAATGCTCTAAATTATCAGCGACAACACCACATAATTTTTTACGAATTACAAAGCCAGACTAATGTTTAATTTGAGTAATCTTTTAGTTTTTCTATATAACGCTTATATTTTGAATAATTAATAGACTTTGACGTTGCTCTGCTCTGTCCCGCTCCTATGAATGCGAAATCCTGTGTCTATCCTTTTTACAAAATGGCATCATAGATCGGATCATTAAAAATCCGTCAGTTGCGATTAGCGCGTGTCGTGTCGTCCGATGCCGGCCTGTCGACGCGCGACGCTAGCCTTTACTTAGGAAATTATTTAGGACTTAATTTTAATAATTTTGTTTCAAATGAGGAAAGTAACTCAGCCGTTTGACTACCAATTTGTCCTCGTTAACTTTCAAGTGTTTGCTTCTATATTAGTTTTATGTTGAATTAAGGCTTTCGTTTTTATTGATATTCAGATAGGTATCTATTGCAGAAACTGGGTTATCAAGTTCAATGACTGGTACACCATGATAAATATTGGTCGGAATTTTATGTTACTAGTTTTATTAAAGTACACAGTCAAGTGCATTAATATAAATATGCATGCCCATTGCACACTTTAGTACCTTTTCAAGGTAAATTACTGATGGTGATGATAATGGACGGAATGCAGGGTTGGATTGGAGTTTACGAGACGCCGGCCTTGTAGATGCTTTTTTTGACAAAGGTCAATGACATTGGCTTAGATCACCTACTTATCGATTTTTCCATGTGTCCCGTAAACTCCACTCCGATAAGCAGACTGTACTAGCTTCTATGGCAGGGTGATATGGCGCTCCTTAGGAGGCCTATGTCCAGCAGTGAACAAATATTTACCAATGATGATGATGATGACTAGCTTCTGCCCGTGCCTTGGCACGTGATTTTATTGGAAAAAGTTAGTCTGTTTCAGTATGTTTGGCATTAGTACTCAACAAACTCATATACATTCATCCATAGTTTCTCGATTTTGGCCATGTGTGTCATATTATGACAATTATGAAATTTTGCATATAGGTAGTTACTTTTTATCCCATCAATCAGTTCCCAAGGGATACAAATCACGGCAAACTTTCCAAGGAAACAATGCATATGAAGCGGCAGGCAGAAACTTATTCTTTATAAAAACAGTAGTCGATTATTCAGAACTAAGTTTGGGTCCAAGCACCAAAGGAATAGAATGGGCCATAGCAATTGAAATGGTAAGGTTAAGTAAGATTAGTCTGCCTTTCTTAATTCCATTGATGTGAATATGTGTACGATCTGCAGGTATTTTTTCCGTGGTGTTCCGTTTGTTTTCTATGTATAATATAAAATATTTTTTTATGGAATATAATTGTATTATGTATATCAGTTATCTAGTACCCATAACACAAGCACTGCTTAGCTTAAGGCTAGATAATGCTGTGGGAATTGTTCAGAATTATTTATTTATTGATAACACTAACACTTTCATTGCCCATGATCCACATGGCCTACTTTGCCATTCGGAGGTGCTGCACAGGCTGGGCATTGAATATGTTAAGCCAAAAAATCATCATCAACTTGATTGTAGTCTAGGGAAAGGAAGTGAACTGTATTAGTCATCAAGACATGTGTAATGTGTATGTTTGTTTTGTCCTAGTATAACAAATACCCTTCAAGCTAATCTTGTAAGATAAATGGACAAGTCAGGTAAGTCAACTGGGTTTTTGTGTTTTTTATCTAAGTCTAGTAAAATAGACTAATCCAAGTTTATCAAATGATTAGAGTAGATATTTGAAAGCCTGAGGATAGGTACTGTACTAACATTCATTAATCATGTGTATTACGGCTTCGCACACCCTTTTCTGGTATAAAAAGTAGCTATATGTCCGTCTGCAGGATAGCGTCTACCTCCCTGCCAAACTCCATTATGTTCCGTTCAGCCGCTACGACTTAAAAAGATAACAGACATAGACATAATTACTTTTGCTTTTATTATATTCGTAAGGATATCATATGCCTATGACTTCACACACATTTTCCAGAGCAAAATTTTGACTAGGTACATGTTAATCCAGGTCTAGAACTACATCTACGAAAATTTTAACCTCATCAGTTCAGTATTTTTGACTTGAAGAGGTAACACATCCAGAAACATTCTTATTTATAATAAAATTAGTACACTACCTTAATTTTTAAGGTTTGTGTATACAATGTAACAATTTGAGTTCTATGTTGAAACAAAGAATGGATTGTCTAGGTAAAGGAAATAATGACATTTATGTACCTAGTGAATTTAGAAAGGGACTTTACTTACGCCTAAGGTATTTAATATTTTCACATTAAACAACCCATTCATTTAGTAAACACTTGTATTCAGGAGAATGGCTATCCGATCAAGCGTAGACAAGTACAAACAAACCCGCATGGAAAATAAGCAGCACACTGGGTGGCCTTCCGCCTTCCGTCCAACGGCAATGCTAATTAATATGTCTCAAATGGAAATGCTCTATTCAAGGTGAACAACATAGCACGACTTATTTTGAAGTGTTATCAATTAAATCGTTAGTCACTCACCAGTTGCCACTTGGACTTGCGCGTAGGGTCTGCGATCATCATCAGGAGCCTGTGGATCATCTGGATTGTACCCTCGTAGTAAACTATCGCCGAATCATAGTTCCCTGTCAGAGTCATCTCCCTAGCCAGTTTCGTATTCTCGCAAATTTCCCCGACTGAAACTGCCATTATTGTCATTACCGCTTCGTACTTGTACAGGTATCCTCACTGAAAACGACTTGGTTCTTCTAGGAGACCCCTTCGAAGATTCGTATCGCGTGTGACATCCAATGATTCGAAAGAAACACTGCCTTTTTTTCAATACCGAACTACAACGACAATCATGGCGATATTGCCGATATCACTTTAACTTTTATAAAAAAATGTTACAGTAATCAAAGCATGGTTACAAGAAATTCATGAAAGTCATCACCATATTTTTGAGACCAAAATACAAACAATCTGCAATTTTGTACAACAAATACGCTCAAACAAATTCGACAAGACACTTCGACACTCACACACAGTGACGTTCGCACAGAACAGAACTGACTGACTTGATTGACTGTAGACATGACAGCTGCCAACTGCACTACCAACATACCTTCGTTTCGTTTTCGGCCAATCAAATCAAAGGAAATTTCAAATTATTATTTTTATAATGTTGGTCCATTGATATGGCTGTCATACATAAGTAAGAGTGACGTTGACGTTTATTAGGACGTTGACTATTTCACACCAATGAAAAAAGAGATCCCCTTGTAGACTTTAGATCAATGATTTCACACAGCCTATTTATTTCAGATCTCAGAGCTATTTATTCTACCTACCCATCGGTGATTTTGATCGTCCAACCAAGTACGACAGGTAGGGTAAACTGGGTACACTTGTTACCCCATTTTTATTTTTTGTCTATAAAATAAAAGTTTTACCTCGAATCGATACCTCAGTTTCATTATTACTAAGAACCGGACCCTTTTGGGTCCCTTTGGGGTACGGAACCCTAATCAAAATCACTTAATAATGTTTTCCATTTATTGTAGATGTTATAATTGTAATAATAATACCTACTTGAAATTAATAATGTATTTCACTTGTGAGAGACTTGATCTGGGGATCAAATCTACCCAAATCTTTTGAATCATGTCTCCCCAATCACAACAAGTTTATGTTTTAACCATCGATCAAAAATGTCCGGCTTTGCCGGCCCCCCTTAGATTCACAATGCGCACGCCACAACCTTCAGTAGCAAAAGAGAAACATTTTGACATGTTAGGAAAGCTTTTCAACTAGTGTCATTTTAGCGTTCAGACAAAAAGCATGGGTACAAAAAATGCAAGAATCACTCGTCCAAAGTGCTGAAAAAGGATGGAATTTCTTATTTTCAGTAAGTTTATATATATTTTTTTACCCGTATATTGAGATGTGAGTCATATACTTGTGAAATCAGCATAAAATATTGTTGTTTGGTTTGCCTATGTTAAAATATTAATTTTGTTCTAAATTGATAAATGGAGAGGCTATTTCTTCTAAATTTTTTTTTCATTTATAGTATGTATTAATATATTTTTCATAAAAATAAGTTTAATATTACTAGTTGATGATTTTTAAAATAATTAGTTGGCCCGCCCTAAAATTTCATTTGCGTAGACTCTCTAATAAAAGAAAGACTAGGTTCTTACCTACCTACCAGAAGTATGAATTTATAAAACGTTTATTTTTTTCCCGTAAAAAAAACTCGTGCAAAGCCGCAGACAGGAACCAGTTCTTTTTAATCTAGAGTGCCTGCCTGAAATTGTATTGTAAGTTTAAATTATTGTATGTCTGAAATGACCCTTTTGTATAAATACCTACTGTTGAGACACCAATTTATAGTTTCATCAATAAATGATTCGTTATCTTTACCTGAATTCTGTTAATTAATCCTTATAGAAAATAAACTGAGTAGGTAGGTATATAATTCTCAGGTAGGTACCTACCTACTTACAAAATAAAATAAAATGAATTCGACTCCACCAATCTCTTGTTCCGTATGGAAAAAACTTGTCAGGCTCTGCGCAAACTGTCTGCGTCAAAACAAAACGAACCCAATTTTGAGTGACATTTTTGTAAGGCTCTAGGTATCTACGGGGGAGGCCGCGAACTCCTTATTTTTGATCGAAGGTTTTAACTCATATAATTTAAACCAATAAGAATTAGAAATTTCGGTAAAATGAAAATGAAAGCACACAATAATCGTGTTTCCTACCGTTTAACACTGTCAATCATTTTGTAGGTAGGTACAACTCCACCCACATCCAAATCCTACAAAAAAAGTCATGTACCTATGTGTCAAGAAAAAACTACCTACGACCGTTTGTAAACGCGACTGACTTGGACAAATTTTTCTTTGCTGCGGTAGGATATTAAGGTCGTCTTTGAAGGATATATCAGACGACTCAGTTATGTGATAACATTCTAAAATAATCTAAATCGTTTAGTTATGTTTTTATTCCACTGTACCAAGTCTCCTGGAAGGATCATGTAAACCTACCCACTTTCCCCTCAAAATGGTTGAAACTTAAAAATTGCAATAGATCCTAAGCTGTTTTCTCTTGGACGCTGACCATTATGTGATAGATTTTATGATATTCCGTGATCCCATCAGCATATTTTGGGGGTTCGACTTCAAAGAGAATACTATGATTCGACGACCTCTATCGCTGCACTGCATGCGATGGAAGAGGTGGAGATGTAAGGACCCCTTACGGCGGCGGCGGCGGGGTCTTACCCGTCGCACAGTGAATCGCGTAGAACAAGCTAGCTGGACAAAAGTCATACCAAAATTTCGCCTAATTAGTGGTGCGCTATCTTAGATAAAACCCCTCAGGTAACGAATCCAGGTAAAAAGGGTGACAAACATTCAAAGTGTATGAGTCATAGACCCCTAAAGGTAAGTGAAAAATATTTGCTTTAACGTAATTCGTTTTGTTGCATTTTTGCAGGGCTTTCATTAACATCTCCTAAATTTTGTGGTTTCTAAAATAGTTTTCTCTGTGATGGATATTACTTTAGAAGGTATGTACTTTCTTATTTTGTTAAAACATAGATTCTAATAAACAATGATAAAGTCCTGTAGGCATATAATAAACTTGTAGAAAAATACTGGCATAATATGAAGTTCTTAAACTTTCATGGAATGTAACTTTTTGTATCCAGATGTATCCAGTCTAATTTTTTTGTATGACATAGATACATTATTCAGCTTTAAAATGACATAAAATTTGGGTTAGCAAACGTGTGCCATTTTTTTTTATTTTTTTTTTCAGAACATACCTACTCAGTTACAAAAATGCTACGCGCATTGTCTTCCGGTATGACATAAATTTAACGGAATTAAAAAAAACTTGCGATGGAACTAGGGCCCTCTATTTAAGTTTGTATTTGTGGTATTACACGCCTGTTACTGTGCATAAAATCCTCGTACACAGTACTGAAGTAGTAACAAAATGCATTGTGCCAATTGGTCAATTGTCGGAAGAAACTCAAGAGGCTCGAAATAAGGACTGCAGAAGATTTCGAGAGCATCACACACGGAAACAGTCGCGTATTGCCACGAATACAGATTTATTAAACATGTTGTTAATCACGTCTGATCCGGTTATTAACTCACTCAGGGAAGTACCAAAAAAAAGCACGACTCTCTATTAGCAGATGTGCTATATTTGATTGTCCCTCCTTCAATACCCACAAAAAAAATAAAAAAAGTAAAAAAATGTAAAAAATAAATGTTCCCCCACGTGACGATAACGATTACGTGGTACCTGATTCGTCTGAAAGTGAGAGTGATGAAAATTATGACTATACATATTATTATGACTAATTTTGTAAATATTGTTTTGTTTTTCGGTGAACGATGTAAATATTGTTTAGTTTTAAGTTTTTATATAATTTAAGTATTACCTATCTAATTTAACCTATATTTTGTTTTTTGTGATTTTTTTTCTATTTATGACTTAATAAAAAAAAATCAATAATATAACTTTTTATTTATTATATACCACCTCAAAAATCACGAATATATCAAATTATGATTGCTCACGGCTAAAACAATCAATACACAAAAAAAATGTTTTTGTCCAGCTAGCTTGTTCTACGCGACACACTGTGCGTCGTCGTCGTCCGGTCGTGACTCTTTGCCGGGTTGCCACCTTAATGTTACGTCCGCCGCCACTGAGTAGAACTGTTAGGTATAGAAGGTAGAACCCCCAAAAAGCTACCTACCTGACATAGAGCTGTCTGATTAAAAACCGTTTTCCTCTCCTTGAGTGCTACTTTTTCCTCCATCTACTTATCACATGAGCGAAGCTACCTCTTTGGTAACCTATGTACCTGACCGACTGCACGGGCAAAAGCTAGGCCCTAGCTTCTTCTAGGTACTTTAAAAAGTTGTAGCCCATACAGGGTAGCTACAGGTAATGAAAAGACAAAAATAAGGTTTCACATTTTATTGAAAGCTCTATATACTGGTGTCAATTCGGATGACGCCAAAACTAAACTGAAGTAAACTGACAGCCAGCAGGAATGAGAAAAATCCACGGACGTAAGCCTACCGAATCAAATGGTTTTTTATGTAGGTATTAAATAATAGGAACCTTCGGCTTATTTTTGCAAATAAATGTCCTAATAGATAATCAGCAAAAACTTTTTTGCGCCAATTGATTTTTGCGCTTACGCCGCTGCTCTGCGCTGTCCCGCTTATATAAACGCGAAATCCTATGCCTATCCTTTTCACAAAATGGCGCTCGCACCCATACAGGGTTGGTAGGTAATAGAAGAACATGCAAAAAGAAGTTTTAACAATAAACATTTTATTCATAGCTCTAAACACATAATGGTGTCATTTCGGATGACGACGCCAAAACTAAACACTAAAACTGATACCATCCTGTTTATTTCGATCTTTAAGAAAAGGGACATCAAAATTTTTAGTCCTGTTGTATTCGTTTAGTTTCGACACTATCTTTGACACCAATACCTACTTAAAAATAGTATGAAACATAAATATATTCAGTAACATACATAAATAATGTACATACTATAATTAAAATATTTATTTATGGGCAATATGAAGTTATTTACATAAATTAACAACCTTAACTTAATGTTATGAGATAGAAAATATAACAACATAAAAAAAAGAACAGCATGAAATTACCACAACAGATTTTAAATCAATATATAAGTAAACAAAGAAATATTAAAATGCAACATACGGCAAAAACATAAGCCTCCTTATTTCAGTTTCTTTTAAAACTAACGGTACAGCCCCACTGCGGCGCATGCTGCTGCACGCTGCGACTTTAACCGCTGCGACCTAGTTACTAGTTGGGCTATGCAAGGGTTAAGATGGTTGCTCGTCACAAGTCTTGACTGTTATAAGAACACATCATCCAGGGAGCTGTTAAACTAAACTTATAAACTATATCATGTCATCAGTTGCATTATGAGTAACATAAAAATATTTTCTAACTTATATGGAAATTTACAATAGACCACCATTTAACACGCATTTTGGTTTGAGTATGATCCCAGCACCTTTATGTACATACAAGACTTACATACAAATAAAAAAGACTAGGTTAAAGATAATCGTTGCAGCGAAAAATATATATGGCATTCTGAAAATGAACTTTATAAAACGAGAATTTATTACAAAACAATAGAGTTCAAATTTATACAACCTTCCAAATCATTGTTTTATCACACGTATTATGGTCCGAATTCTAGCTTTTATGTTTAAGAATCCTTAGTATCGGAGATAGGTATTTAATTTATAAAGAAACTGCTTAATCGCAGAGCAAACCAAAAAAACCTTTGACAAAGAGCAGCTTTACAATGAGCTTTAGTATTCAAACTAGTTTTTGCCTCTCGCTACATTTATAATAAACTAGCTGGCCCGGCCAACTTCGTTCCGCCCTAGAATCAGAGATGGCGTTGTTACATACGAAAAATGTATGAGATAACGATTTTCTTCATAATTTTTTTATTCTTTTTTCTGCTATTCGGGACGGAGACAAATCCAACAAATCAAAGGTCAAATCAGTGCAACATGATATTATTTTATACAGGCTGTAACAAAAATTAAGGAGCAAAATTTCAGGGAGGTTGAGCTTTGATTACAGAGCACTGGAACCTCCTCAAAGTTTGGTCACCCTGTATAAAAAGATTTATATAAAGTTGAATTTCTTTTTATTTTTTTAACAATATTTGAAATATCTTCCTTTCACATGTTTGTATTTCTTATCAGTTAAAATACTACAACGAGAAAAACAATATCTAATTTAAGTTAACAAATCGCAGAAGTCTATAGTTTTTGCATTTTTATTGCAATTATCTCGATTCTAAACAACACCAAGCTTAAATAACACTTACATAGCTATCAAATTGAGCTCGATACACTTTTCAAAGCTGTGTTATTAGGAAATATTGGACGAATTTTTTTCTCGTTTTTGTAGCATGAATTTTCCATCTTAAATCACCTGATAAGCTTATGTGCCAGAAGTTTTCACATCTTTTATAGGAAAATTTTAAATTTCACGGTATGTGCGTGAAAAAACCGTGAATGGCGGCAAATATCCGGCACTGTACCGCCATATGTGACGTGATAATGGAAAACACGAAAGGTTTCAAATATTACACGAAAATATACAGTGCAAGCGGCGCCGGCAATCACGGACGTAATCGTCGACATCGATATTTTTATAATCACGGTGGCGGCGGCGGTACTGTGTCTTCACTGATATGTGTGAATCGGCCTTTATGGTAACCGGTTTCCACTGAAGCGACTCGAATTTACTTGATAGCAGATTTCTGTTTAATCCTCATAATCAGCATTAAACATATATAGTCCGTAGTCTACCGCTGTAGGGCAAGCACGGGATGTTGTCTAGGGTATAATAAACAAAATTAATTTAATTATCAGTGTCTCTACATTATACGATCCTTCGTGGATTTAGACGCCTTTGAAGATAATGATACAATAAAAAAAAAAGTATGGGCCCATATTTGATGTAGGTTGAAGTCTGTTCTAGTTCGAGGCTTCTGTACCCAGCCAGGGGGTGTCAACCCCCGGGACCCTTAAGCTCTGCGCTCATTTATCTAATACCGAACAGCAAAAAAACGTGCATTTAATATGGGCTTAAAATCGTTATCTTTAGATACATTTTACAGTAGCAAAATGGCTTCCCACAGGCGTCAAACGAGGGGTCCGAGTGCTGTCTGTCATCTGATGCCGTCAATATAAAATGTATCTAAAAGTTAAGAGTTAAAGCCCATAATTTGAATGCACATTTTTGTGCTATGCTGCAGCGTTGCTTTACTGGTGCGAGAAATGCTTAATTCTAAGCCCACGCTGCGTTGTGTTTATGTCTGTTCGTCTGACAGATGCCTTTATGTCTGTATTTTTTTTTCTTAGAATAGGTGCGTTTTTCTAAGGCTCCTGAGGAATACATCCTACACAAAAAATCCTTATTCAATTACGTATGGGGTACCCATAGAAGTAACCGAGAATAAATAAATTGATGTTTATAATGCTGTACGGAACCGAGTACCACTTAGCACGATTTACTGGACATATCGATAATTTTTCACTTTCCACTATCACTGTCACATCAAAAACTTCCTTACAGTTTAGAGACGCATTGCAATCTAAGCTTTGCCTCAATTAGCATTAGAGTCATAATGGTCCTTTTGCACGGGCGCTAGGATGTGAACTTGCTTCGCTTTAGCGGCGTGGTATACTTGTCCGGGACAGAATGGTTCTAGGCGTGGATGCGCTGAGATGTCTTTCTTTGGATCTGTAAGGTAAGAAAATAGAAGAGTTAAAAAAACAGTAAAGATTTCAATGATCAAGAAATTCATGAGCAAGACTTTCTTTTATAAAGAATGCAGGACAATTCACACAGCATTATCTAGCCCCAAGCTAAGCAGAGCTTGTGTTATAGGTACTAGATATTATAACTGATTTACTGAATACAATACATAGATAAATAATTAATCGGTACCTATTGTACTGGCAGTTATCAGTAGTTTCCTTTGGTATTAGCAGCGATTTGCTTGGATAGTCGGACGGTAGGCAGCGGTAAGTAACCAGCTACTAATGGCGTCACGTCTAGCGTCACTGTTTGTTATGTTATATTGTAGTTATAGTAGTTACCTATAGTGCTGTCAGATATCAATAGTTACCTTTGGTATTAGCAGCGATGTACTTGGACAGTCGGATGGTAGGCAGCGGTAAGTAACCAGCTACTAATGGCATCACGTCTAGCGTCACTGTTTGTAATGTTATGTTGTAGTTATAGTAGTTACCTATAGTGCTGTCAGTTATTATATCAATAGTTACCTTTGGTATTAGCAGCGATGTACTTGGACAGTCGGACGGTAGGCAGCGGTAAGTACCCAGCTACTAATGGCATCACGTCTAGCGTCACTGTTTGTGGTGTTATGTTGGTAGCTTCCATTGTTATTACTCCTAGAAACAAAACATATGGTGTATTTTTTTTGCGTTTCCAGACAATAATTGATGGACATTGTCTATTTGCAAAACCGCGTATTAGGAGGCCATTATGATTGCAACAAATTCTGATAAAAACAAAAATAGATTTACTGGAAGAAATTACCTTTCACTGCAAAATTGCAGCACGGACGACGGTTGCTCGTTGCAAATTTTGCAGTGCGGCCGTGGCTTTAAGTTTGACTTAAAGCCACGGCCGCACTGCAAAATTGCAGCACGGACGACGGTTGCTCGCCCTGTCGGGCTATGATGCGCGCCGCAACAATATTTTGTCGTCCCTTTGGTCGTAAATTCTTATCATATTCGCTAGTCGCCCACAATTTTAGCAAACGTCGCAAAACCCCAACAATGCGGATGGCCCATATCGGGCCTTTTTACACCATTTTGGAAATTTTAGCGCCAATCATGGACGGCTAGAAAAAAAGCGAGACAAAACAGTAGATAAATTTTGTCATGCCGCGCAACATAGGCTTGCGGGTACATACTAGGAATAAGAAAATGGTCTCGCACATAAGTTAATACCATAAACTTTATTTTCTTCTCTATAAAAGTTGAACTACCTTGCCGATTGTTATACATACCTGCAGTCCTACCCAACACAGCCCACATAGTCTGGTCAGCCAACACTTCGTACATGAGTGACGTGTAGTCCGTTTCGTTCACCTGAAAAATAATTAATATTGATTCTCTTATCAAGAGTACGGAACTCAAAATATTTATACGGGACAGTCTTATAATTTAAGTGCGATTAAATATTAGAATTGAATTTATAGGCCGTTTTTGACAAAAAAAAAACTACACTGAGATGTTTTTAGACATCTATTAAATAAATAATATTAAAAAAAAAAGAGCATTTTCAATTTCGCTCTAAAACGCTACAACACTAGTGGCGTCTGTCTATGACGTCACCGATGCACGAACACCCGATAATACAGAATGACCATGTCAAGAGAGGAAAGTTAGACCTTTACACAGAATAATTATTTATTCTGTGCCTTTACATTACATATTGCGACGAAATGACGTCACGCTTCAGTATTCACAGATTGGTGTTCAAAGTTTCATGGCGGACTTCCTTAATATGTCGTTTTATTTTATCCAAATAATAGTTTTATCTCGATCAAAATAAAAAATATATAATAGGTACGTGTTATTTAATATATAGGTAACGTAGAATTCAGTAGGTAAATACATAATTTTGTGATTTTAATTAATCATCCTTAAAACCGTGTAGTAATATAACTGGACTGAATAAAATAGTAGATATACCTTTTTTGCATCCACAATCAAGCAATAATTCTTTAAATGTTAAAATCATTCACTAAACTGACCCTTTGCACGCTCAAATGCAGACAGCATACTTGGCTCGCCCGGAAGAAATCCGAACCTTTGCTTGGCTCCAACTTCGTTCTTATAACAAACAGCGTCGTATAATCCTGTATATCGAATGGGCAGTTGAAGAACCGAGGTGTATCAGAGTCTGCCTGGTATTTGACTGCGAAGGTTGCTTTTGTTGGACCGGCTTTTACCAGCGGGTCTTTCAGTAGCTCCCACATGAAGGAAGCTGTGGTGCCGTCTGATCCTACTACCTGTAACGAGAGATTGTTTTGAATGTATGAATGAATACTTTATTGCACTTAAAAAAATAACATAAATAATCCAGTGTAATAAACTGAATTCGTAATATTATAAGGTAATAGTGAGACTGTACCACTTAGACGACCTCTGTGGCGCGGTTGGCAAAGGTCTGCCTGCGACGCAAGAGGCTGCGGGTTCGATTCCCGCCGCGGGACAAATGTATTCACGATCTGCAGACATTTGTTCAGGGTGTTCTGGTCGTTATAATAAAAAATATCTATTTATGTATTGTATTATGTATATCAGTTATCTAGTACCCATTACAGAAGCTCTGCTTAGCTTGGGGCTAGATGATGCTAAATGAATTGTCTAATTTATTTATTTATAGGGCAAGTGCTTTATTGGTTAAAGTCGCAAATATGCAAAGGCCGGCCACTGCTCGACGCTGGACGTATTGGACGCCATATTGCTCTGTCATGACGTCAGTTGTCTGTGTACGAACTAAGCAAATGCGCTGATGTTGCTGCTATGATGTTGATACTTATTAGTTTACGTACTCAGCTGTATGACGTTATAACATTGCGCCTACTACTTCATGGTGTTAAAACAGACAAAAAAATTAAAACTTTGAATTGAATTTAAATTTACTTTTTTATTTTTCATGTAACTAACTTTGAACTAAAACTAACATTTTCCGACTGCTTAGTAATATGTTTTTAGATGTTTTCTCAATTTTCTCATATAGAGTTTAATACTGTATTTACAACATTTCGTTCAGATTATAAACTAACAACTGAGACAAAATGAGGTATACAAAATCGTCTAGACATCTATCTATTATCTCGATTCGATTCGTATGATACTTTCGCAGTCCTGCCAAAACATAATTATGAGGCATTTATAACGCCATCTCTGACCTAAAACACACAGCTTAAACTTACCATGTTCCCAGCGCTCTTAGGGTTCAAATCCGAGACGGTATTGTTTCCATCACACTCCAGGCTAGGCTCTAACAGTTGGAACTGCATGTGGTGTGCGATAGTCGACTTTAGCGTCACGTGCACGAATTTACGTGTGTTTGAGGTTAGGAGCCGCCAGGAGGCGCTGATTGGGGGGGTGAAGTGGAGGGGGACCTCGGTTTGGGCGTCCCACCAAGGGCAGGTTAGCCAGACCTGGAAAACATATACAATTTAATTGGGACTGTTAGGAGTCGATAACTTTACACTAAGGTTTTTATTTATTATACTCTGGGTAATTTCTAAGAAATTAATAAATCCCAAAAAAGGAAGAAGAAGGGAAAGGGAAGGTGCGGGTTCGAATCCCGTCGGGATCGTAAATTTTTGGGATTTATTAATTTCTTAGAAACTTTACACTAACCAAACTCGATGTAGAATGTTTGTACACAAATCACCCATACTCACCTAAAATTAGCTCTGTTGCCGCGTTTTTTCATACGCAATTTACATTCTTTACCGATTTAAGATCCCTCCTTCAATTAATATTGCTTACAATTACATCTGAAACTCGACGCTTTCTCGGTTTTAGATTCATTTGTGCCGTGGTTTGTTTGCAAATAATCTACATCGAGTTTCGCTAGTGTATAAATCACTAAATTTTACTCACAGGTTAAGTGGAAAAAGTACCCAATGACAACCTATTCCGTGATCATGGCACATGAAAACTTTTTCAAAAGAAAAAAAACTCAAAACACCACAAAATAAGTTGGTTCCCCGTTATAGGGGTTTTGGTACTCACAGTATGTTCAATATTCTTTTCCTTTCTCGTTTGCAAGCTTGCGAACAGTCTGAGTTGTATCCTCCTCGTCTCGAAGGGTTCGCAAGCTTGCAGTCTCACCGTAACCTCTCTCGTCATTGTAGAGTCGTCGGTGGCAGGACGGATTAACAAGCCCGATGATGTTTTGAGGTGGATTGTTGCGTTCTGCGGACGAAAGTATCTTATAGCTTTTGTTTCTTGACTTCGACACGCGTAGTCTTACATCAAAGGTAAACTGACAAAATGTGCCATTCTGAGACGAAACTATGGTTATGGTGAAGCGATTGATTTAGCGGAATTCGGCCCCTGATGATTGTTCCCAAATTGGTCCTATTCTAACTAACAGTGATGAAAGATCCGGTTCGAAGGACCAAAAAGATTATAATTTTTTTTATTTCATAATATTTACCAGAATACCAAAGCTATATGTTTAAAAATATACCCTATAAAGAAATCCATTCTTATCTAGCCCTCCTTCAATACACAAAATACAGCGTACACAAACCAACAAACCTCTTCAATCTTCGTACTCCCGCTAGTAACAACGAGCTCCATACTCTGCTCCAACCCTGCGACTAAATCCTTCTTCGGATCAACCTTATTCAAATACAACGTAACTCCTTGCGTCACCACCTCAAACCCAACTTTAGTACTCAACAACGCGTTGGATAAAAACTCCAACTTCCCTTCTATTAGAAGCGAGACTTGACCGAGTTTGAATGTCCCGTTTTTACTCGGTGTGAATTCTAGTTCTATCTCATTCTCGCCCGGTTTTATGGCTATACCTTCTGTCGTAAATGCGTTTTGGTAGTTGCTCCGTGTGGTTGCGGATGGTTTTCTGTATTTGCTGCTATCGGAACGTTTTAGAGATACTTTTGGGTTGTGGCTTTCAACTGTGACTTTTTGTAATGTTTTGTCTTCCTTGTAGTGAAGGGCTGATGTTATGTGAATGGGGTTTAGTAGCGGGTTTTTCGGTTTTAGGTCGTCCAGTGTTATGCTGGAATTAAAGTCATTGGTCAGTTTTTGAGCTAGATGGCGTTGCCTAAAACGTCTCGAAATATGGAGGTATGTAAATCCATCGAAGTAATACATTTCAGAATAAATCAGAAAAAATTTAGATTGCATTTTCATTTTCAGTGCTATGCTTCGATCAAAAATAAGGAGTTCGCGGCCTCCCCCGTAGATACCTAGAGCCTTACAAAAATGTCACTCAAAATTGGGTTCGTTTTGTTTTGACGCAGACAGTTTGCGCAGAGCCTGACAAGTTTTTTCCATACGGAACAAGAGATTGGTGGAGTCGAATTCATTTTATTTTATTTTGTAAGTAGGTAGGTACCTACCTGAGAATTATATACCTACCTACTCAGTTTATTTTCTATAAGGATTAATTAACAGAATTCAGGTAAAGATAACGAATCATTTATTGATGAAACTATAAATTGGTGTCTCAACAGTAGGTATTTATACAAAAGGGTCATTTCAGACATACAATAATTTAAACTTACAATACAATTTCAGGCAGGCACTCTAGATTAAAAAGAACTGGTTCCTGTCTGCGGCTTTGCACGAGTTTTTTTTACGGGAAAAAAATAAACGTTTTATAAATTCATACTTCTGGTAGGTAGGTAAGAACCTAGTCTTTCTTTTATTAGAGAGTCTACGCAAATGAAATTTTAGGGCGGGCCAACTAATTATTTTAAAAATCATCAACTAGTAATATTAAACTTATTTTTATGAAAAATATATTAATACATACTATAAATGAAAAAAAAAATTTAGAAGAAATAGCCTCTCCATTTATCAATTTAGAACAAAATTAATATATTAACATAGGCAAACCAAACAACAATATTTTATGCTGATTTCACAAGTATATGACTCACATCTCAATATACGGGTAAAAAATATATATAAACTTACTGAAAATAAGAAATTCCATCCTTTTTCAGCACTTTGGACGAGTGATTCTTGCATTTTTTGTACCCATGCTTTTTGTCTGAACGCTAAAATGACACTAGTTGAAAAGCTTCCCTAACATGTCAAAATGTTCTCTTTTGCTACTGAAGGTTGTGGCGTGCGCATTGTGAATCTAAGGGGGGCCGGCAAAGCCGGACATTTTTGATCGATGGTGCTATGACATTAATTAAGTTTATACCAAAACCGAATCGAAACCATCGATTGTAGTAACTTACCTAGCCAACATACTAGTGCTTTCCTCCGTCGTTGCTTCCGTATTCCCTTTCCGCGGCGAGCTTGTGCTTCCTACGCTACCGCTTACGCTTAGTTCAGTCTTATTGGTCCTCGTTGTGGTCTGTTTATCAACCGTCTGTATCTCTGGGAATTAAAATTGAACTTTAGCATGGTGGAGTAGAGATCGAATTTCCTTGGTCTGATTTAATCCGTATAAAAAAGAGGCAGAAGCGAAAGGAGTTCTAAATACCGTTAGCGATCCCGGAAATAAGAATAATGGGAGATTATAAAAGAATAATCATGTATAATAAAAAAGTCGAACTAACATTTTTCAACGAAATAATTACAACCAAAATTTACTCTAAACGTCCCACTGGACAAACCCAAACTATCTGTTGCCCACGGCTTCTCACACGCTTTTCAAGTAGCCTATGTACAGACATAGGCATAGGTCCGGTACTATTTACCTGCCTGCCAAATTTCATTACACAACACAGACAGAGTTACTTTCGAATTTTTAATATTAGTAGGAATTTGATTAAAATCAAAACTTACCTTCTATACTAACAGCCGCTTTCGTACAAACAACATCCTTCGGAAAATTACTCTCAACAACCAAGCAACACTGCACCTTATTATCAGTAATATAAATCCCACGTTCCGACGGCACTAATTTCACTGACACTATTTTAAAACATTCACTGAGTTCTGAGAGAACGGACTCCGTTTTCGTCGATAAGTCTCGTTTTATTGTTGTCATCATTTCTTCGAAGTAGAAGTTTCTGACTAGGATCTCTAGTTCGGCGGTGCTGGATATTGTGGCAGAGAGCTTTGTGTATCTGAAACAGAATAAACATACATTATCATCATTTAGTCCAAGGCTGGACATAGGCCTCCCCAAATGAGCGCCATAGCGCCCTGTCTTCAGCTTGACGCATCCAGCATCTGCCTGCAGTCATTCGCAGGTCATCTCACCTGGCTGGAAGGCGGTCTACACTACGTTCACCGAGTCGTAGTCTCCACTCAACAACACGTTTTCCCCAGCGGTTATCGGAACTTTGCGAGATATGGCCGGCACTGCCACTTCAGATGCTAATTCTTAGAGGTATGTATCGACATACCTCTAAGAATCGAAAAGTCATCGGACTTTGGTAACAATAACATACGTACACGTAGGTAAATTTATAAAAGCTAGCGCGATTGTCTTTCGATTTTTCATACAATTATCCACGCTGATGAAGTCAAAAATTCAGGCCTCCAGTATACAAAAAACAAAAGGCGGTCCCCTTTTATTTTTTCCTCTTTTAAAAATGTATCCTTAACATCATCATAATATCACAGCTGAAAGACGTGGACTGGTAGACCTCCCCGAAAGATAAATATTTAGGGGGTTCGGCATAAAGTGTGGCGATCGGAGTTCAGTGGTGGGTCTATCCTGCAGGGGGCGCTGAATGAAACTTAGCAATAACGGTATCGTGATCAAGAAAACCTCAAGGACAGAGGTCACCCTGATGGTCGGGTGACATTGTTAAAATAGACGGGAAGGAGCTGCTTAATATAAGCATGGTATTATTAAATAAATAAATAATGCTGGACAATCAGAAACTTCGATTTTTGTTTTCACGAGTACGGGCACTGAGTTCGTTTACTCCACCTTATCGAGTCTCTTCGCGACGTTTCATTTTTGTTTGAGATATCTCACCTATCAACATCGTTCATCTTCTTAGCATGATGCACTAGCTCCAGCCGCGTGTGCGCCGCCAGATCGCGCCATCCTTGTTCCTCGTAGGAGCGCAGTGCGTCTGTTAGAAATACTACCGCTTTCCCTGTCTCTCCTAGCTCAGAATAGAAGGCTGCTAGGTCTCGGCCGATGAGGCGGGCGAATCTGTGAGAAAGAAACAGCATGATGTAGTACTTAAAGTTAAAACAGTTTTTCGTATGAGAGAATAAAAACCATAACTAATTTAGACGATAAAATAAAAAATTCAGGGTTAAAAGAGATTTGACAGATAAATAAATGATAAAATAAATAATGCTAGACAATTCACACAGCATTATCTATCCCCAAGCTAAGCAGAGCTAGTGTTATGGGTACTAGATAACTGATATACATAATATAATACATTACATAGATAGCTATTTTTTATTATGCATAGAAAACGAACAGAACACTCTGAACAAATGTCTGCAGATCGTACACAAATTTGTCAGATGGCGCTACTGTCATGCAAAACATTAGCTCGCTATGTTCAGGGAATAACTAAAGTCGTTTGTGAGAAGGTGTGAGTGTTAACAGACACACTGCGGATTCGCCAAGCTGTTCAAAAATTTTGGTTGCGCCATCTCTTGTCACGCAACGACAACTGTGCTAAAAACACCTGCATCATATTTATAGCCCCATCTCTTAGCACACAAATACAACTCTCCTAAAACCAACATCATTTTTTCCATTATTATATTATTCCACACCTTAACCGTCCTATATGCTTATAGGTCCCCATCGCCAGCTCAGCCAGCTCCAGATAATACTGCTGGAAGCTAGTTCTACTGCACAGGGCTTCCTTCAACCGGTCTGTCGGCGTCGGCTGCTGGTTATTAGGCTCGTCTCCCATGCCGGATGATAGCATCACCACTAGATGGAGCTGTTCTGATGTGGGTTCCGGGGAACCGGGGAGGAGACCGCATAGCTTGCCGAGTTCATGGAGCTGTAACAAATAAACCTATTATAATTTTTAAAATATAAATCTTAACATTCTCTATTCGTCTTTATTATTACTAAATGGCTTTTATATTAACTAACAGAGCAGACGCCTGAAATAAAACTGTGCTTGTGTGTTATCCGCGGAAAGTCTGATCGAATATATGTATAAGCCCTTATTATTTTTATCTAGATCGTGTAGGCTT
The DNA here is from genome assembly GCA_947086465.1 of Eupithecia exiguata. Lineage (NCBI taxonomy): Eukaryota > Metazoa > Arthropoda > Insecta > Lepidoptera > Geometridae > Eupithecia > Eupithecia exiguata. The sequence goes on from OX352246.1 coordinate 8,330,047, forward strand.
AATGCGCAACGCGCTTTTCCGGGATAAAAAGCCTATGCTCGTCCCCAGGATACCGTCTACCTCCCTCCCAAATTTCACTGAGAACCGTTCAGCCGTTTAGGCGTGAAAAAGTGGAGGTGGAAAAGAAGACGGACAGACAGACAGAGTTACTCTCGAATTTATAATATTAAGTATGGATTATTGTTATTATAAATCGTGTTCTGCTATTCGGGACGGAGACAAATCCAATAAATCACAGATCATGAAACTCGGTCCAGCCGTTCTTGAGTTATAAATGGTGTGACACAACATGTTTGACATGGTAATTGGAAATTAGAACGGATTCTTTTAGGGGGTCATGGGGGAGGCCATTTGCAACTATTTTGATCCCATATTGTATGATTCAAAAGTGAAGCACTTTTGTGATAGTCCTAATTTTTTGGGAAAACCACGTTTTTACTTTTATTAATTATTATGTTTCAATAATTAATAAAATAAACCAGCAAGAAAGGCATTGAATATTTGTTTTATTTTAATTGAATTATTTATTTGTATGTGTGAATATATAACTAAATATTCTTTGAATATTTCAAGCGTCTACCTGTTGCCGTTAAAATATATAGCAAAAACGAGCTAAAAATCACGTTGGTTGTATGATAGCCCCCTTTAATATTTATTTTATTCTATTTTTTAGTTTTTTTTTTTATAGCGGCAACAGAAATACATCATCTGTTAAAATTTCAACTGTCTAACTATCACGGTTAATGAGATACAGCCTGGTGACAGACGGACAGCAGTCTTAGTAATAGGGTCCCGTTTTACCCTTTGGGTACGGAACCCTAAAGAAGTGATAATCCAATGACAATTTCAGACACTGATTAGATAGTACTGTGTGCTACGTTTTATTCGGGCATCATAGATGCAGGCTAGTAAAAGAAAAACCCTGTAGAGTATTATTAACAAGCAGGTGTCTCTGACTGTTTGTGTATGTTTATGAAAATTTCCTCAGCTGGCGCCTAATATCCCGTCAAACATTTACTTTGAATGAACCATTACATTTTTGTTTACATTTCCAACGACATAGTATACAATGCACCTGACCCTTCCTTACTACTAAGTACTTTTCTTTATTCTGCACCCGTACACACCTTAAGAACAATACGGGCCACAGTTTCATAGTTAGTCAAGTATTAACGTATACATAGAACGTTTGTCCTTTATATCGTAAACTGGCGAAAGGTCTAGACTCTTGTGGTTTAATTATAAAAGGAGAACCGCGCAGCGAATCTTTGAGTCTCTATTTAATCTTACAACGACAGAGACTTTAAAACAATGTCGGGAATCATTTGAAAAGAGTTATTCAAGCATTTATTGTGGGTGTTGTGAGTCAAATGGATAGTGAGTTGCAAGTTTGACTACGGGAGAGCGTTGCAACGCGTTTAGGTTCTGTAAACTCTGTAAGTTTTATTTTGTAGTTTACTTATTTTTCAAATAGTGAGAATTTGGCAAGTTTTTAAGTAAGTTTTTAAGTTAAATTATATATTATTAAGTAATTTTTTTACTGCCATCTATTGGAAAAATCGGTACATGTCCACTTTAATTTATCGGTATTTTTAAGCAGCAAATACGAGTTAAGGCGTGCTGCTGCACTACACCAGCGCGTTATTGTTCACCGCCAGTCGCAGGCCCGCAGCGTGTCCGCGCAGCACGCCCTCTACCGACACGCCTCACAAACTGAGACCGGTGTGTTAGTCCATGGGAAGAAGCTTGATGTATACCGATAGTCACTTGTCAGTCATCATTGAGATACTTTACTCTTCTGTCATTTGGTACCATAACCAATTGTTGTAGCAGCGATGCGACCCGTAGAGGCGCGTCGCTGACGCAGGGCGGACAGGGAATTGATTGTTGGTAACTGTCATCTATTGACACACAGCCAGCAACTCTAACCCCCGAATATTCAAACACATCTCAGATTTAAGCTCGTTTCAAGTGACGAACTTTTGACAGGTTTTCATTGAAAACTGTCAAAAAATCACGACTTGAGACGTGGTATTCGGGCGTAATAAGTTACGCCCGAATGTCGTCGTTTTTATCCTTACAACGCAGCTGCCATCTACCGGCACTCTACAGTAACTCTTAACCAACTCGCCTTATCCTTAGCGTTGTGCAAGAGCGGCGCTTGCTTCGGCGTACACTGCTCCATCGCGTTGTTTTTGGCTGCCAGTCGCTCGCAGGCCCGCAGCGTCTCCGCGCACGCGAGCTGCGCCCAACATGCAGCGGCGCCCTCTACAGCGGGCGCACCGAGCATAGATAGTTCTACTAGTGTGTTGTGGACGGTTGATAGGCAGCGGGAAGCAATCTGTAATGAGAATTTTATGTTAGGTATGACTTGCTGCGCTGTTTTTTGAAGTTGACGTCAGCTTTCAAAAAAAAAAAGAACGGAGGATTACAAGATTAGGGGAATACGTCATAATATTAATAATTATTATTATATTTCGGTATCTAAGCTAGTGATTTTCACGAAAGAAGTAGGTATCGCGGAAATAGTGGAACTACATTTTTTTCTACGCTAAATTCAACATGACTCCTTCGGTCGCACTGACGACAGCGCCGCATCCAGGGGACTTTCGTGAAAAGGACTCTACACAGAGCCACATCCAGTCGCAGATTTACATGTAAAACTTATTAGTCGGGGGTTTACAAAACAAAGGCATTTAATAATTAACACTCATGAGCATCTTCATATCACAGGCCAAAATGATGATCCAATTCACCGATTTACGATTATCAAAAACACGTAGGACGACATTTATAACAATCTCGTTTAGCTAAGGTACATTTTAAGATTTTCGCCCTGCCTGCCGGCAATTTTTACGACCAAGAAAATTTAAATCAAATAATTATTACAATTGAAACAATTTAGCTAACTGCATACTGTTGCAAACGGAAAAAAAGCCGGCCAAGTGCGAGTCGGTCTCGCGCACGAACCATTATCTATAAAAACGGCAAAAAAATTACGTTTCTTGTATGGGAACCTCCAATTAAATATTTATTTTATTCTGTTTTATTTTATTTATAGCGGCAACAGAAATACGTCATGTGTGAAAATGTCAACTGTCTAAATATCTGTCTGCCTGGTGACAGACAGACAGCGCGGTTTAGTAATAGGGTCCCGTTTTACCCTTTGGGTACGGAACCCTTAAAAGGTTAATTAAACTTCGACTAAATATATTTCATACTATTGTAGTGAGTCTTTAAGAGAAAATTGTTTCATGATTAATTATCTTGCAATCACATACATCCAACTAAGAAATACTCTAAATAATTCATGAACAATAATTAATTCTAGCAATTAACTCCTAATGAAGCCACTTCTAACTGCGCTACTCAACAACGCTTAAACGGCTTTTTATAATTTATCTATACCTAGCATCTGCCCGCGACTTTGGTTACGTGGTAGATAACCGGATAAAGGCCTGTAGGCTGGTGGAAGCCCACACTTGGAGACAATCCAGCCATCAAACATACATACATTTAAGCTCTTTCTAATCCATACTCTAAAAAGCGTACGTCATTCCGTCAGTCTGTGACCTTTTCACGCTAAGGGTGCATTTACACAGTATCTATTTTATTCTGCGATATCGTATGTAGTTGTAAGAGCGAGTTTACACACCCGACAGTATCCCAGATCCAGTAAACGATTGTTTTCAGCAGCACGGATCCGCAAAAAACGGTCATGTAAAAACGATCAGCTGTGTGAATGCACCCTACGTAGCTCAACGGATCAAAGGCAAGAATAGACGAGCACTTACCATGAAAGGAGGCTATACTTTATTCTGATAGCGCGTGCGAAGCCGCGTATAGACGCCAGTATCGGTACGGTTTAGTAGGTATTGATAACTCAAAGGTCAAATTCTTAAAATAAAACACTGACACGGAAAGTGATATTTTTGATTTCTGTCGCTTCGGTATGACTAAAGTAAAAAAGCGATGAATAAACCCTTATCCTGTTAGTTGTTATTTTTCGAGTTGGAGCAAAACACGTCCGTCCCAAGCTCACTGAGGCTATTTGACTACATTAAAAATAAGTTCCAAATTGTTTTCATCCTAGTCAGTGACAACGTAACAAAGCGTAATCAGGTGATTTTTATTAAAAAAATATGCCTTTATTGGGTAAAAAAACGGGATTAAAATTACACATTTTTTGATATATCATCACGTGACCGAAAACGCTATGTGTTTGGTTGGATCGCAAGTGACGTCACACTCTTACAGATAAGTGTCAATGAGTTCTTGTTAGGTGTGGTATGGCGGAGTGACGTCATTGCTATGAAAACGGGAGCCATGACAGAGATTATCGTTTTGGCGCGGCATTATTTTATTCAAACTTTAAAATTAGTTTTTATAACAAATACGACTGTCCTTAAATAAATATTAATGACGCTTTGCATTATTTTTATCAGACAATACGTTAAAATTATTTCCCAGTAGTAGTCAAGTAGCCTAATAAAAGTGCTACGTAGTAATAGTACTTCAGTGGTTATGTACACCTTATTAATGCTGTAGACTGTAGACAGATACAAATGGCGTAAGTATTAATGTAATCATATCTTTTCCCCTTGACCAACCATCTGTAAAGCACGCTGTTCATGTGTAGACGTATTTATTAAGAGGGCGCAATGCGCGACATGTTTTTTATCTCCATCGTGTTCAAGGAACCAAAGAAAAAAAGAATGTTTAATTCGATTATTCAGTTCTTCAACAACGATTATTCACCCGTTGTGTTCGCCCCTGTTCATGTGCAGTGCACACGTATTTATTAATAATGTTTTAATGTTCTTTAATGCGTGTATAATGTATGTTTTTATGTTAAGGTCAATTGGATTTCCTGGCGTATCATGCGGGATCGTTTCGCTTATTGGTTTTAGTTGCTTGTTTAGTTTTTGTCACGATTTTATGGCAGTCTTATTTTATCTTCCTGTAGATTAATAAGAAATTAATAAATCCCAAAAATTCCTGTAGATTGTTCAGTATTTCAGTATTTTATTTATTGCATTCATACAGTCAGGTCTTAGTAGTTAGGTGAGTGTTCATAAAATGTTCACAGTATGTACCCATTTAGGGTGTTGCAATGGAAGACAGGCCAGGTTTCATGCCTTTCTACTTATGATGTACTTACTTAATAATAATGCATTCAATACCTATTAGAAAGATTACGAGTCGCTAAATTTATCATTGAAGAAATCGTCAAGTTCGTAAAAACATATTATATAATATAATTATAATTTTTATCTTCGAATTGTAAGGTTTGTAAAATATTTTTCTAATATCTTTTGAAGCAGTAGTACTTAACGGTTTTAGGTAAAGTTTTAATAAGGTTTTAACCTGTTTTTTTAAACTCAGAAAAATTGTGTAGCTAGTTTTTCTGAGAGTTCAACTTCGTTTGTCTAGGTCAACCACGATACGATGTTTTTCTTAAGGCACTTTCAAAAATCATAAAATTCGCATGAAGGTGCTGACCGCTTGCAGCAGGTTTAAAATCAAATCTACTGATGTAGAAGCAAATTAATATCCCGAGTAAAAGCATAATTGACAAGTAAGCAGTTATTACTTTCATAGCCAGTTCCATTTCCGTCGTAGCTGTACATAATTGAAGCAAAGACACGCGTCGAATACGACGTTATGGACAAGTGAATTAATATCTGTAGTCACTCACCATGATTCGACATCATTTATAAATAGCTCTCCTATCCATACCGTACTGTACTTCGGGTTCGATTACCGATTTTTAGGGTTCCGTACCCAAAGGGTAAAAACGGGACCCTATTACTAAGACTTCGCTGTCACCAGGCTGTATCGCATGAACCGTGATAGTTAGAGAGTTGAAATTTTCACAGATGATGTATTTCTGTTGCCGCTATAACAACAAATACTAAAAAATAGAATAAAATAAATATTTAAGGGGGCTCCATATAACAAACGTATTTTTTTTGCCGTTTTATAGATAATGGTACGGAACCCTTCGTGTGAGAGTCAGACTCGCACTTGACCGGTTTTATTAAGATAATGGTACGGAACCCTTCGTGTGAGTCAGACTCGCACTTGACTGGTTTTATTGTTTATAACACGAATCAAGTTTTTAGTAGAAAGAAGTAACAAGGGGCTGGTTACAAAATGAAAACGATTACATCCTAATTTATATTTTTCTATCAATGACTTAGACATAAATAATTTTGTATCTTTAGCAATGCATGAGGCATTGATTCATACATTTGGCTACCTACTTATAAAGTAAAGGCTGATGATTAAATGTTCTAAAAACGTGTGACGTCGCGCTGTCAGATTATATATAAATAAAGCAAAATCACAGTTATCTCATACATACCTCCCAAGGTTTAAAAGTAAGCAACAACATGGCACTTTGTCTCTGGAATAAGTAGCTCCGGAAATCCAACACCGAGGCTTTCTTCTTTATAATAAGTTCTCTCAAATGCTGAGGCACTAACGCAGTTAATCTCACTGCCTGCCATGATGTCACCGGCTGTTTGAATGTCTCAAGCCAGTTTGGACTCTCAGTCACATTAGAATTGAGCACAAATTGGGAAAATAGAGCATCTAATTCATCATACTGGACTAGGGCCTCATCGTACAAACCTAGCATTTCTAGTACAAATGCTAGTTGTTCCTGAAATTAATGAAGATTAGTTAATACTTTGGTTTGGTATAAGTTCATTATTAAGCCTTTTATTACTATTAGACATGCAAGTGCCTATAATATTATACCACACACTGCCAAGTATTAGGTATTAACTACAGAACAGGTAGTGTATCTACCTACACTATTATTATGAAGAGGAAAGATTTGTTTGTATGAATTGAATAGGCTCTGAAACTATGTAATCAATTTGAAAAATTCTTTCACCATTACTATCCTTGTTATCCCTGATGAACATAGGTAATAGAATAACCCGCGCCAAGCCATGGCGGACCGCTAGTTTTAAACTGGTATGATGATGAACATAATTTTTATGTAAATGTTGCTGAATGCATATCTCCCAAAACAATTTTTTTTCCAGGTCATTCCACAGCTAGGCAAAAGCTTTAACATGTCCCACTCAGAAGGATATTTTGTTTAAAAATTTAGTATGTAAATAAAAAGAACTTACTTGTATTATAAAATATTTACAAAAATCCCAATCAGGATCATTCCTTTTTTCTCTCTGTTCCCTCATATACTCTTCAAACTTAATTAGGGCCTTATTGTATGCCACTAATATAAAATGCCTGATCTTTGCCACTAGTGCCCTCCACGACTCCGCACATCTCGCTTCTGATTTAATTGGATTGATTACTGATATAAACCTATCTTCCGTTTGCTTCACACCAAAGTCTCCTCTAATTTTATCTAAGACTGTTGTCCTTGGGAGAAGCTTGTTGGTTTTCCGTATGTCGTAGGTTTCTACTAAAACTATCATCCAGTCTGTGATTCCTGCTTTTTCTAATTGTTTGAGCCATTGTTCTATTTCTTCTCTCAATGTTGTTTTGTAATATTCTATATCCTGCAACATTTTATTAAACATTGAATAATAATTACATAGGAAAGTTAGGTACCTAGGTAGTCACCAACAATAATTCCTGTACTTACCACACAATCAGTCCAGTACATATGAACAATAGGGCGCTTCAATAAATTAAAATCAGGGTGTACAATCTTGTCCTTATTATATTTTGTGAATGAGGCTTCTAAATAGACAGCTTTTGTAGCCCGTCCATAGGATCTCCTCCATTCACACGAGTCTTGCGGTATAGCGGCCACGAGCGGCGCCTCCAGTGTACAAAACAAGTTCCAGTCTCCCGCGCCTATTTTAACAATTATATACTTGTTAATACATCAGTAAAAAATACTTTTTAGGGAGGAAAGGTAAAACTTACATGTTACAATAGGTTTGTTGCTCATCCCTTCGCGATTATTAGGAGTACTATCGACACCCTTCATGTTTTAACTGCTGTACATCATCAACAACTGCTTTTGCGGTCATGACATAAATTATATTCCACTAAAAGAATAACCACCAACAGGATCCACTGGAATCCACCCACTTTTCACTTAAAAATTAGCCTGAATATTTCTCATTCTGAGACTAGAAAATCATTAGTAACAAAAAGAGTCTGTAGAAAATATCTGCCTAGTTCTCAGTTCACTTTTCTTTACAAAGTATTTTTATTTTTCAATAAAAATCGCTATTTGCAACAAATTTTGATTTGATGATCGACTTCATGATCGACTTTGTAATGACGGACGACATCTGACGTGACGCTTGGTTGTCATTCATTATTTATTTGATAACAGTGACATTTTAACCTCGTCTCTCCCAAAAATAGACAAAATCACGACAAAATAAGGTGCCCATTCCACTCATCCAATATCCAATTTACTAGCAACACCGATATTTGATCAAAGATACTAGTTTCTGCACGCAGCTTCGCATGCGTTGTTTCTATGAAAACATATACAGGTTATATCTTTCCCACAGAAACTGAAATTTTACTAGTTTAATTGTACCCTATGGTTTATTTCAGGTCAAGAGCCACACCTATGTAAATTTTCAGCCCGATCTGGTGAGAAGTTTTGGCGTGAAGAAGTAACAAACTTACTTCTATCCATCCAAACTTTCGGATTTTTTATATTAGTGTGATGTAATTTCATTTACTATACTACGAAAATGACTTAGGAATCTTGGACAAAGATATTGGATGAGTGGAATGGGCATCCATCCAAGAAATTTGATGAAATATTGGACAAAGATATTGGATGAGTGGAATGGGACCCTAAAATACACCGATTTTGAACCGAGTTATTAAAGAACTTTCCTTGTTCCTCCTTCTATAGAACATCTAATGAAAAGAAAAAATCAAAAGAAAAAAGAGATACCCTTCGGTATACATCTAATGAAGCCAATAATCTACGGTAGAGAACCAGTTAGTCCCGTGGACGGAGAAAATCACCCCCTAGTCCGGAGGTCCGGTTCGTCCGTTCAAAGTTTACTGTCTATGCCCAAAGTCCAAAGTTGGTCCAACTATGGGTCCAACCAACCAAAGAGAATACTGTCTATGCCCAATCAAAATGTCGCTCGCTTTCTGTTTTGGTATCATCGGGAAAATAAAGTGATTTATTTTCATAATTCCGAACAATCTGTCAGGGTATAATAAACTAAATGTTGGTTTGCTATTCTCGTAGTCTCAGGCTATTTAAAACTTAAATTCCAGGTAATTTAAACTAAGAGTACGGAGCAGCATTTTGATGCTGAAAATATCTAAGCAGATTTAAGTTCATTTTATCGGGATTCCAAGAAACCCGGTCTCTTGCTCAATATTTATCAGCTATTGCGCATAAATGACGATTCAATAATGAGTCCACATCTACCAGTTCTTCAGAATATAAGTACAAAAAACCTTACATCCAGACCCAAACTTTTATGAATGGATCATTGATTTCTTACTCTTGCCCAAACTTTATTTTAGAAAATTGTAAATACAAACTCAATGCCTCTGACATCATAATTTATTTTAGGTACCAAAAACAATTGGCTTTCATCAATTAACTTTTTTATTGATTTTGGCCTTTTCAGCCATGAATACAACAGCTCCTACTTCAGCCGATGCATGTCTCAGCATCGTCCACTCATTGATGTGCCATAGACAGGGTGGCGAGAGTGAAGGCTTCTCCAAACGTGCCATTGAGTCACTCGTTAAGAAACTCAAGGAGAAGCGAGATGAGCTGGACTCATTGATTACTGCAATTACTACTAACGGAGCTCATCCTAGCAAGTGTGTAACGATTCAGAGGACACTGGATGGCAGGCTGCAGGTAGGTTTAACTCACATATTCATTTTACAATTGATAAAATGATGACCATTCCCAATAATCTACTTTATTTAGGGCTAGATGATGCTGTTTGAATTGTCCAGCACTATTTATTTATTATCTATCCCTGGTCTTGCCAATAGGAAGGTGGATAATTTTGTAATTTCTTGGATGAAAAAGAGGAACAGGAAAGTGGATTATTTTTTAGGAAATAACCAACTAACTAAAACAAATATTTGTCAAACACAACTGCCTTAATCTAAAATTAAGTTTGGCAATCAATGTTCTCTTTCATGATGATCCATTGTTATTCAGCATGACGTAACAATGTCCACTATCGATGGAGTCAATTTGGTGCAATCAATACTTTTAGTTATAACTATAGGTATTAAGTAAATCTTTGTAAACAAGATACTAAGAAGTTAAATATACCACAAAAAAGCATGATTTTGGCTAGGTCTTATGCACTATAATAATAAAAATCCTTTTATTCACCATAGATTTAAGTATAAACTATTTATTTGCTCTTAAATGGAGTTAACACTACCAATACAATGATATTCCTGAATTACTACATCGTCTTGGGAAAAATAACCTGGGGTATCTTTTCTTTTTTCATACAATTACCCATGCTGATGTCACAAATTGCACTGCATACTCATTAATACCGGGAACCAGCAGATTGTTTATGTGCAGCAGAAACAATCTAGTACTGACCCCCGAGGTACCCCGGCATTGATCACCAATTAATCAGACGAGCGGCCATCAACGACTACCCGTATAGTTCTTTTTCTCAGAAAGTCACAAAGCCAGTTACAAAAGAGGTCTGGAAGTCCAGACCATCACACCCACAGTCCACCACCGACATTCGTGCCAGACCCTATCGAAGGCTTTCGACACATCTAGAGAAACCGCGATGGCTTCACCATGCTTCTCGATGGCCTCACTCCAAATGTGCGTGGCATATACAAGAAAATCGCCCGCGTCGACCGTTTTCGGCAGAGCCGTATGACGATCGTTAAGGATGTCGTTGTCTTCGAGCTATGCTAGGAGCTTGGAGGACTGGCCAAAGATTCGCATAAGAACGGGAGTCAGGACTTCAGCTTCAAGCTTCAGCAAAAAAATCACGTTTGTTGGGAGCCCCTTTAAATTTTTATTTTATTTGTTGTTATAACGGCAACAGAAATACATCATCTGTGAAAATTTCAACTGTCTAACTATTACGGTTATTGAGATACTGTCTGGTGACAGACGGACAGCGGAGTCTTAGTAATAGGGTCCCGTTTTACCCTTTGGGTACGGAACCCTAAAAAAACATGCCTATTTAAGGTATAAAACGGGATTCAAATTACACATTTTTTGTTAGATGATCACGTGACCGAAAACGCTATCGCTGGTGACGTCACACTATTCACAGATTACAGTGAGTTTTGTTGTTCTTGTTAGTGTGGTGTGAGGAGTGTGACGCCATCGAGTCAAGTCAACGGGAGCCATGACAGAAATGATCGTTTTGGCGCGTCATTGTTTTATTCAAACTTTAAAATTAGTTTTTATAGCTAATACGACTGGCCTTGAAGAATTATTAATTACATTTTGCATTATTTTTATCAGACAAATACGTTATAATTATGACCCAGTAGTAGTCAAGTAGCCTATTATGTCTATGTATAACAAATTATAATAATTACAACATTAACTTTAACATTTCAGGTAGCCGGCCGCAAAGGTTTCCCCCACGTAATATACGCTCGCATCTGGAGATGGCCAGACCTTCACAAGAACGAGCTGAAACATGTCAAGTTCTGCCAGTTCGCATTCGACCTGAAATGTGACTCCGTCTGCGTTAATCCTTACCATTACGAACGGGTTGTGTCTCCAGGTATAGGTTAGTATTCTAATTGATAATTTTATTTTAGTACATGTATAATTTTGGGCACGGGAAAGAGAAAAGTAGAGGAAATTGCATCAATGCACCGATAAGCGCTAGGCTCTTTAATTTATTATTATATATTTTACACACAGGTTTAGAACACAAAGTAATTCATGTGTGTTGTGATGATTTTTCGGTAATCGTATCATAAAGGACCCAATTTCAGTCTAAAGCCCAAAAAAGAAAAAAAGTGTTTAACAAAAACTAGACACAAAATGCGACAAGTTTTTCGGTGAGAAAACCTTGATTAAATTTAGAAGATGTATTGATAATTATAGAACCTGTTTAAGTGTGGTGTGGATCATATCATGCTTCTTCCATTGCCAAATCTAAGTTCATTAAAACTAAAATCAATTTGCTGATGAATCCGCCTTGTCTACGTAATGGTGCTAGAAACATAAAATATTACCGCCTGGAGCCTGCGACTTCACATGCGTTACCGGTGTAAAACGAAGCCTATATGTTATTCCAGTCCAGAACTTCATGCATACAAAATTTCGGCTACCTAGTTGTTTTGGCATTGTCTAGTGACGTGATAAATTCATACTTAAATTCGGTTCGAGTTTTTTAGGGTTCCGTACCTCAAAAGGAAAAAAGGACTCCTTATAAGATAACTTTGTTACCCGTCTGTCAACCCTCTTTCCTTAGAAACGCGTGGAGGTATCGAGTTGAAATTCACATCATATAATTAGGTTCGGAGCCGCGGTATAAATCAAACTTCTAAGTCAACACAAACAAAAGTTACAGCCGCTTATTCCAAATTGTTTTGCATTTTCCAAGGGAATCACATGCACACAAAACCTATAGGTACTTCCCGACCTAGAAACATGAAATTTGGCAAGAAGCAAGGTGTTATAGCACAAATAAAGGAAAAAATCTAAAAAACGTAAATTTGTTGTTAATACACAAAAAACAATGATTGATTACTTACGAGTATATGTTTGTAAGGAACCCTTGATGCGCGCGTCCAACTCACACTTGACGTTTTATTTATGTAGACTCTAGATTCGTATTTTAAAAGCTTTTATTTAACTTGACAAATCTTGAAACTAAGTTTAAGACCAATTATCCTCAACCGATTGAGTACCAAACCGAACTTACATGCTTATGTAAACGTTCAATGACGATGCAATGTCTCAATTACCAGACTAGCTCGATGGTATTATAGTGATGGACAGAATGGCCATAGGAACCCTTCAAACGAAATTGGAGTGGTTTTCTCAAGCACTTTGGGCCTAGATGATGACCTGTGTCCTGATGATTTAGCTGGAGGGAGGCCTTAGGAACTACTAAACGAGACGACGACGTTACCTCATCGAACTAATTATTAAAATAGTTTTATTTAATATTAATATTTTTTCACGGATTCGGATAAGATGCAGTGCGAAAAGCTATAGGTACGTATCCGAATTCAGTTATATCCGTATTTTCACGGATTCGGATTGTATGTAGTGCGTTACAGCTCTTAGAGCGTTTTCCAACGACACACGACACTACACGACAAAATGCGGTGACGACTCCGGGCGTCATACATTTCTATGAACCATTTACACACGCAACGACACCGCACAGCACGACAGGTTCATAGAAATGTATGACGCCCGGAGTCGTCACCGCATTTTGTCGTATGATGTCGTGCGTCGTAGGAAAATGCTCTTACTGTTATCCATTTTGGCATAGCATTACCAAAATGTGTTAAGTGGCATTTCCCTTCATTCTAGATCTATCTGGCCTCACCCTCCAATCAGGGCCAAGCCGGCTAGTCAAAGATGAATACACAGTAGGAATCAACAGCAATGGCATGGATATGGACACTGGAGAGCTGGTCACCATACAGCACCATGCTACGAGTCCTCGCCACCACCATTCTACCATCCAGCATCACCACCAGCAGTTTCCTAATAGTAGTATTATTATTAACCAGGGGCAAAGTAAGTTTGTTGTAATTTGCTTTGGTAGGGTCCTTTGACAGGGTTTGTTGGTGAAAAATCAATGCATACTTAAAGAAAGGAATTGAGAATGAAATCATCTCGTGCCGTTCCGCTCAGTTTGAATTCGATCTGAGCGAGACAGTATGAGAGGTTATTGGGATATTAGGATTAGGCAGCCTATCACCGGGAGCATCGTCTGTAAAGTCTAAGTGCTTATTTTGTAAGCTTAAAGAAAAGTTATTGAATTTTGAATGTGTGATTCAAGATTCGGTTTGAGCTTTACCTTACAATACTGCCTGACGAGCGTTGACGAGCATGCTCGATTCTGTATCTGAGCTGTAATATTACAGATGAATGCGTGCATAGTGAGGGTCCGTTTACAAGGGACGTTTAAAAAACTTTCAAAATTACCGATGTCAAGGGACCTAACAAAAGTGTGAACAGTGTGGTTTTGTGTTGTTGGTTGTGTTTGTGAACGGATTCAAAACTAGAATCTATTCTGTATTTTTGTCACTTATTTGTTTTGCTTATAAACTGTTGAAATCATTCATAAACATATGCCAAGATCAAGTTTGAATTGTTTTTGTTTAGCCGTGCATTTTGATTTTATTTTGCCTTTTCTTTTCGCATTAGCGCCCGATGGCGTTCCACTTTTCTCGCCATCGCACGGGCCGCGTCCCATCCGACCGCCAGGCGCTCCGTCCCAAATGGGACATAGCGGACCAATGGGGCACACGCAAGGCCCGCAGATGATGTCGAACCACGGTCAAATGGGACAAATGTCCCAACTAGGCCCGAACCCTCAAATGCCCGGGACGCAAATGCCAGGAACGCCTCATATGAGCCCGGGTCCGCAGCAAATGGGTCCTAGCACGCCGCAGATGGGTCCTAGCACGCCGCAAATGGGGCCCAGCACACCGCAGATGGGGCCTGGTACGCCGCATGGACCGAATACTCCTCACGGTCGAAGCACGCCTCAGATGGGTCAAGGACCGCCTCAAATAAGGCCGGGGACGCCTCAGATGGGGCCGGGGACTCCACAAATGCGGCCTGGGACGCCTCAAATGGGGCCGGGGACGCCTCAAATGGGTCCTGGGACGCCGCAGTTAAGACCGAACGTGCCTCAGATGCCGTCACCTCGCATGGCCCCTGCCCCTACCCAAATGTCACCAGGAACACCTCAGATGCCATCGATTAGCCAAGGCATGTCGATGCCGAACCAACAAATGATGCAGCAAAGACTGATTGCACCCAAACTGGAGCCACCAGATACGATGGACGCGCGGGCTATTTGGCTGCCCAAACGAATGAACCATTGTAAGCTTTTCTTGTTTTATTTTGCACTTTTTACACGGTAGTTTTAGTGTGCGATGTTTTGTAGTCTGAATGTTTTATTTCCCTTTTTTCAATGCATGATTTGTAATATTTTAATGGACTGTCGAAAATAAACTTAACCCTGGTCTACTAGCATAACCTAACAGCAAAATTCGTTTTAAATATGAATGTTATTATATTATCGTATTATTAAAAATAAAAATGCATTACTTTTTCATGTAGAAAAAAAAATACGCATGGGATTACTCAATAACATAAAGTAGGTACTGTAATTTCTAATATTGTTCCGGGTTTGGGTAAATAACCACCCATAATGTATGATAGTAGGTGCGGTACTTTTAGTTTCTGGCCTGGCCCACATGTCATGTGTTTCTACAAGAGATGTACTAAGCGATGGAAATTGCCAAACCCCACTAAAAAGATTTCAGAAAACATGAAGTGATATTTATTTTACCATTTTCCTAAAACAGCTTAGGATTTTACCAAATCACAGGATTTTTCAGGGAAATATTAAAATAAATTGATTATTTTTACGTTTCCATTTGAAGAAATCCCTTATGATTTTTTGAAACACTGATTTTATCATTTACCTGCGGCATGGCTGAGCTTGGAGAATTTAACATTGTAACGCTTAGCTACATATCTGCCTGTTTACCTATAAAATTCAATAAAGGACTTGCTCATTCTATGTTTGTCATTTATTGGTGTTAGATGGCATAAAAACTAAACCAATTTTACAGCTCTAAAAATGTTCCTGTCATTTTTATTTCTAAGATAAAGGAAATGACGGCAATTCTGAGTTCTGTCAAATATATGACCGAATCACTCGGTGAATGTCATGAATTGACCTAGTGGAAACGGTTAGGGTTTATGTGTATTACAATCCAAATGACTGTTATAGCTGCGATGCCAGTGAGCATGTCTCCTGGGGCGACCACTCCTCTGCTCGAGAATTCCAACTCTTCATTCTTCGGAGACCAGCAGACGGTGGCTGAGACGCAACTCACTCAGACTTTGCCAGGTGAGATAACTTCCAGCTACCGTATTAAGGTGGTTCATTTCGCAAGTGGCGATATATTTAAATAAATTCTGGTTTTTAATTATTTTTGCGCTTTACAAGTTAAATATAGCCAGGGGAGAAGTCGTTTTGCGACCACCCATCACAAATCATTTTCAGTGAGCCCACGCTGTATCAAACTTCTATTTCAGTGTAATGTTGGAGTATTACGCCATTATGTTGCATTTTGTAATAAATTTCTAATATTTTGTTTATCAAAAGGACATGACCGGAAGGATCTTAGGTCTTTGAGGATTCTTCTATTCCGTTTATGAGGGCTTATGTAACTAAAATGTAATTTGTCTGCAGCGGCATCCCCTGGTTCTGTGTCGTCCCAACAGAACGGCTTCGGCGCTGCGGCCAGTCCGCCTGCGCCGCAGCCGAGCCCTCGCATCCAGCCGCAGACTCCTCAGCAGCAGCAGCAAGGTATATACTCCATCTTACTCAGTAGCTAGGGAGAAACCAGCTCGCTAGGTACTTAAGTTATGTGTCCCGAAGCCGATAACCCCATGACCTTTACACCGCCGTAAAATACATCAGATTCTTATTATATTATGATAAAATATTCTGAACCTTATGTCACAGGAACATGGACTGGCAGTAACACACTGACATACACGCAGAGCCTCGCGCCGCCGCCCGCAGCGCCCCCGCCGCCGTTGGACGCGCCCGCACATCATCATCATTATTGTAAGTCGAATAGAATTACGTTCTATTCGACTTTATTAACAAAGAAAATTACAATCAAATTAAATAAACATTAAACTATGTATTTCGACACAATATACGGTTATATTGGTTGTACGTGGACATGCGTGAAAAAAAAACCGTTTTTTTAGGTTCTAAAAGTTATTTGAAAGCAGATAAGAAGTTGTGCGTATATTGTAAACCTTATGCTATGAACCCACGCTAAAAAAAACTTTGAATCAATTGTAGTTTTGGAGTCTATCGACTATTATGTTGATTTTAAATTTAACAACTTTAATAATCTACTGTGACTCAGCGAAAAAGTGGATCTTGGCCTCAAACCCAAGACTTCTCCACGCATCTTGGTACTGAGCTATCTCGCTAGCTAGGGGCGTCGAATTCGCGGAGTTCGGTTTCGACATATCAAAGATAAATCTCATTAATGTCAATATACTCCAAAAAGATAATTGATTCGTAGTTTGTTCACTGACACTGTTTTTTTAATTTAAAAATTTTAAACCTAGATTAATTTGTTTCTCATGTATCTCATTATAAGTGAACCACGTGTTTGTATGATAATAAAGTTCTTTAAACCTAAATTCTATCTTGGCAATTGACACTTGGTTATTCTATGTCTTACAGATAATGGGAACCCAGGCGGCTTACTTTCTAGTCAACCCGCCCCTGAGTATTGGTGTTCAGTGGCATATTTCGAGTTGGACACACAGGTTGGAGAAACTTTCAAAGTGCCGTCTAGCAGGCCTAATGTTACGGTAAGTATTCTACGTAAGTGTTGGTAAAGGCTGTAGATGAGTTTGCGATAGTCTTTATTTAAAAAAAAAATCGACCTTCATACTATGAATCACAGGAGAAAAATGCCACAGAGCGCCTTACAAATAAAAATCCGTAATAGCATTATTTCAATTTCTTCACAGTGTTAAATTATTGGGAGTAAATTTATTGGTATTTATTTTAAATATTTGATCAGCCGGAAAAATCAGCTAAAAATCTATTTGGGCAGCAGTATATGTTTTGATCGGCTGTAAAATAAAAACTACCAGCAATACTTGGCCGGCAATTAAATTATTTTTGGTCAGAAAATAAATAGCTGAATGATCGGCAAAATTAATGTTTTGGGCAGCAGAATTAATGAAATGAGCAGCAGAATTAATGAAACGAGCAGCAGGATTTTACAAGTAATTATTATCAGCCATTAAGTGGATGTTTGAGCTGCAAAATTGATAGTTTGATCAGCAGAACTACAAAATCGTTATGCAGAAAAATAAAAGTTACGCTAAGTAAATATCACTTGGCTGGGCAAAGTGACCTTAAACTGGGGTTGATTGAGCACTACAGGGGCGGCGCAGCGGTGCCGCGGCGTAGCGTTGGTATGGTACCCGGGGTGGTTCTCTAAGCACAACCCAAAAAAAAACACGTCACTTCTGGACATAGGCCTCCCCTACAGATCTCCTCTTAGCTAAAAACTCCACACAGATAACCCCTCCCCCCCTACCCTCCCCCCCACTCTCCACAACACCTATTTTGCGCTGCCCACATCCAGCGATTTCCCGCCACAAAATCATACCTACTTTTACCGTTTTGTTGGCTTCTTTTGAAACCCGGGAGTATCGTGCGAAGAGGCCACTAGGGTGTCAAATACAACAACACCCACAACAATAACAGCAACACCACAGATGAAATAATGTCAAAATCGGTCCAGCAGCCGGAGGAGTTCAGTGACATATACACAGGTAGGCTAGGTACAGAAGATTAATATATTACGTACGCAGGAATACAGAATACAGAATACAGAATTTATTCGTAATACCGTTATTACATGTCATGTCACTTAAATATAAAAAAATTAATTATAAATTTATAACACAGGCAAATTAAAAAATTCGATGATATCATATAATACCAAATTAATGAGCCACTTTCTGATTTTGGTTTTGGTTTTTCAGGTGTAGCAAACCTAAATGAAATTGACATGAATACATTGCTGCAGTTTCAGTTTTAAGGCGTACCAAAATTTCAATAAATCCGAATCACGTTTTGCCGCTGCCTCACTAATATATTGCAGCACAAAATTTTATTTACTATGATATAAATTTTTAGGCTGCCCAATGTCACATTACTTGCTGACCAATTAAGTCATTTCTGCCGACCACTAGTTGCAGCTCAATTTAGTTTTTCTGCTTGCCAAATCAATTTTTCGGCTGACCAAAACCGCCTTTATCTGCTGACCGTTTAAATGATACCCTAAATTATTTAAGTAAGAACTTTTTTTATTGATTGCTTGTCGCTTTGGGGAGACTGGAGGCATAGAATCGCTGGTTATAATTTAAAATCAAAGCTTTGAATGATGAAAGTTGTTTGCATTTTCAGGTGGATGGTTATGTGGACCCTTCAGGCGGGAACAGATTTTGTTTAGGCGCTCTCAGCAATGTTCATAGGACGGAGCAAAGTGAGCGGGCTAGGTAAGGGCACAAAAATTACTAAAGATTCCAATCAAGCTATTATGTTGATTAAATAAAGCTCATAAGTTGGGAGTTTTTTTTAACTCGCTTACATTTATAATGAAGTTGATAAACAGCACAGACAGATGTCGTAGACTCTTTCTCTAATTTTGGTCAGGCTTACCACTAGAGACGGTACAGCAGTTAGTATTATACAAGGACTATTAACTTTCTGTACACATCACTGACTTCCTTTGACCTTAGTGACAGAACATGGGACAGAATTCACTAACCAACTATTTACTGAGCTTACAAGACTACACAAGGTCATCATAGGACCTTACCTAATTATCCGAATGATAGTGGGATTGTAATGCGTTTCCATTCGACACTGGCCTCCTTAAGGTTAAGAATAAAAATTGACCAATCGTTATAATGCCTTTCGCAATATTAGGTTCTAACAGTTCGATTCACAGCTGTAACAAATGTGGACCCTGTGACATAGTGAGAGGACATTTGATCCTAATCAAGAGGATCTTGACATTGACTTGACAGAAAACCTTATGCAACAGTATATCATGACACATCGAGATCAGATGAAGACTGAGGCAATTGACCAGATTACTACTGCTGACCGATGATGTTATTAGGTACAGCGCAGACCTTATCCACTTTATCATGTGACTTTGATGGATAGACAGATTGATCAAACCAAATAACTTATTTTTTTTTATCAATCCACTCAATCAAAGGTAACCCAAACATAAAATGGAAGTCTCAGGCCTCACTTTACGGAGACGCGCGTCGAATGTGGCGTGGCGTCTCTCCTCTCTCGCACTGCAACGCCATATGTTTGAATTCAGTGCGGGCCACACCGCCCAGCGCAACGTGCGACACCCCGCGTCACAGTTAACGAGGCCTTAGACTTTTGGACAAGTATCGGTGCATATGGGTCACAACAGCATAATAATTTGAATTACTGAATTTATTTCATAGCGGTCACTATAGGCCTATCAAGGCCACGGTGACACGAAAGCCACAAAGGAAAAAAAACTGAAATACCTGCAGTGGTATGCCTAAAAATAATAAACAAATATCTTTCAGATTACACATCGGTAAAGGCGTGCAACTAGACCTAAGAGGCGAAGGGGACGTGTGGCTACGCTGTCTGTCAGACCACTCCGTCTTCGTACAGTCTTACTATCTGGACAGAGAGGCCGGGCGAGCGCCGGGCGATGCGGTCCATAAAATATACCCTTCTGCTTGTATCAAGGTACCAGCGTACTTAGATTGTATGGCATCCAATTAGACCTAAGAAGCGAAGGGGACGTGTGGCTACGCTGTCTATCAGACCACTCCGTCTTCGTACAGTCTTATTATCTGGACCGAGAGGCCGGACGATCCGGTCCATAAGATACCCCTCAGCGTGCATCAAGGTACGAGCTTACTTAAATTGTAAAAAATAAACTAAACTAAAACAAATAGGGTGGTCTTATCCCCAATTGAACCTGCAACCGACGATTTGCATTACAGAGTAATGACGTTTATCCTGTAAATTTTTGGTAATAAAATAATGTAGTGGCTCAGTCGTACTAAGTGGTCTTGACCTCCGACAATACTTACTACAGACCTCTTACAGCTTAACTAAAGGCCCTTAAGATCAAGTTATTGACAGCTGTAACCTATTCTCTTCAGGTGTTCGACCTTCGACAGTGCCACCGTCAGATGCAATCGCAGGCCGCGACCGCGCAGGCCGCGGCGGCGGCGCAGGCGGCGGCTGTGGCGGGACATATACAGCCGCAGCATGCTACTATGAACAAATGTATGTACCTAGCAGTGGATAGCTGTGGCGTGAGTCCGAAGATGTCTTAAGAGCCGAGGAAGAGGAACAGCTTGATTGGTGTATACATTTTAACTGTGATCAACAATCCGTCTGCCAAACGTAGTGAATTATCACCAGGGGCCGAATTCCGTAATTAATCGCATCACAGAATCGTCCATAGATGAAAAAAACTATATAGTGCATGCAATGCTATTTGCACGGTAAGATAGATGTAATGGTTTCAACCTTGACGCTTTTGACACTCGTGTAAAATGCCAAAATGTGTCATTCTGATACCATTGTTATGGTGAAGCGATTAATTTAGGGGATTTCTGTCTCAGTAGGTACAATTAGCAAGTGAATGCGTCATCATTTAGGACGTCACTAGTGAAATAAGGTGGGAGAGCCGACATGCCTTAGACGACATCATCATCATATCTTTTGACGATACATTCATATATTTTACATTCATCAACCGCTTTATTAGCCAACATGGACTTAGGGCTCTGGCTGAAAGATGCAGTAGCCGACATGCCTTAGACGACATCATCATCATATGTTTTGACTATACATTCATCAACCGCTTTACTAGCCTACATTCGACAACCGCTTATTAGCCAGTATGCGTAGAGCCTTGTGCTGAATAAACCTTGCTGATACGTAGGTCTCACAGCTGCGGCCGGCATCGGCGTTGACGATCTTCGGCGGCTGTGCATCGTGCGGCTCTCCTTCGTCAAGGGATGGGGGCCGGACTATCCGAGGACGTCGATCAAGGAGACACCCTGCTGGCTTGAGGTGCATCTACATAGGTGAGAGATTTTTAAATCAGTGTAACTCATGTCACGTAATAATAACAAAGTAATTAACATTTTAAATGTATTATTTTAAAGACAACTCTACTTTATTAGTAAGCTATTATTTAGTAAATTAAATAAGGTATATCGGTGAAAAAGTCATTTAAAATTCGTAATATTTCACATTTTTTGTATTTTAATTTCGCATACTAAGACACCAAAACCAAATATCTTTTTAACTAACTATTTTCCCAAGGATTTTATCGATTGGTTATTATTATTTAGTAAGATATGTCAGTATTTTCATAATATTTTGAGATTCGAAACTGATGCTGACAGGGAAATTAAGAAAACCTTTGACAAGTTATTTTCATAGAACGCGTACATACTATATTAATCCAAATATTTTCTTAACTAACTATTTGGACAATGAAATTTCCTAAAATTATTAGTAGTTAACTTATAGTGTAAGATAACTGGTTCATGACATAAACGGGTTTGAAAAGTACTGTTTTTGAGCCAAACTGCGCATGGAAGGCGTGAACGCTCTTAACGTAATACTAAAATTAAATAGGTGGTGGCTAGTGTGCCGCCTTAAAAAAATCCAACAATATTTCTTTGATTTTGTTATCACTTTGTTTACAAAAAATATCTAGAAATGAATGAACATTTCACTGTACTAAAAATACTAGGATTCTAGAACTGAGATAGATTTTGTAATTTCTACAGTTCACTACATATTTATTTGCAGAGCTCTACAACTTCTGGACGAGGTGTTACACACGATGCCGATCGACGGGCCGCGGTCCAACATCGAGTAGGAGTTGATCGGCTTCTTTTGAGGCCTTTGCACACGCGCGCGGCGCGTGCCGTGCATGTTTGTTCCTCGACACGACAGGGGCAGGCGGTGGTTGGGGAGTTGAAGTGAGGCAGTTGGCTTGAGAGTAGTGGAAGCTGTTGATTGGTCTAAAATAGAAGCGAGTATGTGGAACTTGGATAAGTTTTGATAATGAATGGAATACAGGATAACATGCTGTCCTGCTTAGATCATATTTATTCAAATGTCATCTAAGTCCATTCTTTGTTTACACGACTTATACAATGGTGATAAAAATTTGCTAGGGTATTTTTAAAAAATTTTGTTTAATACCCGGACTGTCCAAAATTTAATTAGCTTATAACGTCTCAAACTGGCCTATTGCCTAAATCAAAATCAGCTTACGGTTTTTATCTCTTAGGCCCGTATTATGAAAGCTTCCCCAAGCATTACTTAAGCAGTCATTACGTGATCTCTACTCAAGCGTTAATTACTCAAGTAATGCTTGGTAACCGTTCAATAATATGTCTAAGCAGTTACTCGAAGGCGTGGACGGAGGAAATCCGCTCTTGACGGCTACTTGAGTGAGTGTAGATTTTGACATGAGCTCCCAAGCATTGTTTGAAAATTAGTATTCACTCAAAACTAGACATAAGCATCACTCAAGCAGAGCTCGATGACTGAGCATGCTTTCATAATACGGGCCTTAATTTAATTCTGTGTTCTGTCTATTACAAATGTAGCTAAAGCCTGTCAACAGCTTCCAACTCTATTCTCATCAGTATAATGTGCAAAGTGTCGCGGACGCAGTGAGTTGGACGCATTATGCGTGGAGTGGTACCGAGTGCAGTGGTATGATATTATATTTTACTTTGCGGTGGTTGATTTTTGGAGGGTGGTGGTGTTTCATTTATAAAAATGCTAAAAAGTAAAGATTCTTGTAAAATGCAAACGAAAAAAGTACTAAATACATAACAGTTTTCAAGAAATTTTATAAAATTTAACAAAATTTTATAAAATTTCTTAAAAACTGTACAATATTGACTTACCACCCCCCTTAATCATAGGTCAGGTAAATAGAGCCATATAAATAGCATTTATATTATTCATAGTTTAATATGTATACACAATTATTTCGTCTGTTTTCGGCTTTCGTCTTCCTGATAAATTGAAAATTTTTCGTTCCGAATTCGGCTTTACAGTCTTCCAAATTGAGTTTATATTTATTTGTTATTGGTTGGTTATGTTTGGATTATGGATTGGCGATATGGAACAAACATTGTACGTTTAAAAACACGCGTTTTTTTATAAAAAGGTGAACGGTTTATGTCTTGTTCTTATTTAAATAAGATCGGTTTTCAATCAGCACAGTTGATTGAGAGCCAATGGAAGAAAAATCTGTGGTAACGATGTATTTTCGAAGAACTGTGTAAACAAAGATAACAAGTTATATAAAGGACTATATTTATAATCTAGAATTTTAATGTCTATCAGGGCCAGCTACCATAAGCAGAAAATGGGTCCAAGGCCTCGTTTACGGAGACACGGGGATGTCGCGCGTTGCGTGTGGCGTGGCGTCTCTCTTCTCTCTCGCACTCTACTACGCCATATGTTTGAATGCAGTGGGAGACGTGCCGCCCAACGCAACCTGCGACGCCCCGCGTCTGCGTAGACGAGGCGTAAGGATAGCATACATTTCCCTGCTAAAGTAAATAAATACAGTTTTAAAACATTTAAAGTCATTCATTGAAATAATAAATAAACAATGCCGGAAAATCCACACAGCATGGATCTTGATTATTATTACCTATAATATTTCTTGTGCTGTATTGAGATACGTAAGCACAATATTAGCAAAAATCAATAATTAATATCATCAATAGGATCTCGGTAAATACGTGTTGTAACTTGTAACTATAATATAAGTTATAATATGAACAGCTGCTCAATAGTTGTGTTTGTATAAAATTTACATATAGCAGCTACTTATATATACCAAATAAGTTAAATATGACAAGACATAAATGGTTCAACTTAGAAGAAGCCAAATGAATAAGCTTTTTAGTTATAAGATATTGAGTTGTATTAATGTAAGGACAAGCTAATTTATGAATAGTTTGTAAAACTTGTACAGATCTATGTATGTGCATGTGACTATGATTATTTACATTCTAAAACCACCAAAAGAGGTGTTATTATTAAACATTTAACACAGCTCGTTTCCTGATTGGCTAGATATAACGTCCTGAACGTGTTCTGATTGGCGTGCGCAAGACGCCATCTTGTTTTGTGAGACGATTGAAAAATTTAACTATTGGGTCTATTCTGGTAATACCAGCGTTCATATTTAAATTTTAAACGACGGCTTATGGTGAGAAAGAATAAAAATTGATAGCAAAGAATGACAAACCCATAAAACTGTGCAGTTATTATAAATCTGATAGAAACAGTGAAGTCTAGTCACATGTAAAAGTTGGATTATCCTTGTTGAGTGAAGCAAAAGGTAAGGCTGTTTTTTTGTTAGCGTGATGTGCCTGATTGTGGGGAGATTGCATGAAGAAAGTTTAACTTAAAGTCTCTTACGAAAATTATTCAATAAATGAGAAGCACTAAATTAATAAAATTAAACTAAGGTTTTGTATTACGAAATCTTAGGTCTCGTAATGATTTTGTTGAGTTGTAGTCATCGATCAAAAATGTCCGGCTTTGCCGGCCCCCCTTAGATTCACAATGCGCACGCCACAACCTTCAGTAGCAAAAGAGAGACATTTTGACATGTTAGGAACGCTTTTCAACTAGTGTCATTTTAGCGTTCAGACAAAAAGCATGGGTACAAAAAATGCAAGAATCACTCGTCCAAAGTGCTGAAAAAGGATGGAATTTCTTATTTTCAGTAAGTTTATATATATTTTTTACCCGTATATTGAGATGTGAGTCATATACTTGTGAAATCAGCATAAAATATTGTTGTTTGGTTTGCCTATGTTAAAATATTAATTTTGTTCTAAATTGATAAATGGAGAGGCTATTTCTTCAAAATTTTTTTTTTCATTTTTAGTATGTATTAATATATTTTTCATAAAAATAAGTTTAATATTACTAGTTGATGATTTTTAAAATGACTAGTTGGCCCGCCCTAAAATTTCATTTGCGTAGACTCTCTAATAAAAGAAAGACTAGGTTCTTACCTACCTACCAGAAGTATGAATTTATAAAACGTTTATTTTTTTCCCGTAAAAAAACTCTTGCAAAGCCGCAGACAGGAACCAGTTCTTTTTAATCTAGAGTGCCTGCCTGAAATTGTATTGTAAGTTTAAATTATTGTATGTCTGAAATGACCCTTTTGTATAAATACCCTACTGTTGAGACACCAATTTATAGTTTCATCAATAAATGATTCGTTATCTTTACCTGAATTCTGTTAATTAATCCTTATAGAAAATAAACTGAGTAGGTAGGTATATAATTCTCAGGTAGGTACCTACCTACTTACAAAATAAAATAAAATGAATTCGACTCCACCAATCTCTTGTTCCGTATGGAAAAAACTTGTCAGGCTCTGCGCAAACTGTCTGCGTCAAAACAAAACGAACCCAATTTTGAGTGACATTTTTGTAAGGCTCTAGGTATCTACGGGGGAGGCCGCGAACTCCTTATTTTTGATCGAAGGTTGTAGTAGAAAAAAAGAATTCATGTTTTAAATATAAAAAAGGTTGCAGGATCGACCTCTTCAATACTATTAGGCTGCGTTTCCGCCAGAGATGTGCGAGGAAGCGTAGCGAGGCTGTGTTACGACTTGAGTGTTTCCACCAGAGATGTGCGAGCAAGCTGACCGGTGCGAGGATGTTTAGCGGGCTCTTTTTAGATAAGCGAGCAAGGCTAGGTAAGTTAAGTGATTCTATTGGTTGTTAAAAACACATTCCTCGCAACACATCCCTCGCACACATCTTTCCCTTGTTATGTATGTACAAAAACCTCGCTTCGCGGAGCCGTTTCCACCAGAACTGCGCTAAGCGAGGCTAGGTAAATGAAGTGATTGTATTTGTTGTTAAAAACACATTCTTCGCTATGCATCTCTGGTAGAATCGCACGCTTAAATTGAAACATGATTGTCTAAGTTCATGCAATCTTGCCAAGTTGTATGATGAATCTGTGATGTGCTAACAAAACGTTTATGTGTAAGGGCTCACTCAACAGAAAGGCTATTATTTTGTCATTGAAAACGTCAACGCGTTTAGAACCTAATTATACTAGAGTTAAGAATGAAATGACATATTTTGTGTACGAAAGTAACGTTTATAATGTTAAAAATGAGATTTTTTCGACGTAAGTATTCGCTTTAATATATTTTTACTTGCAGATTTAATCCAGTGTTGTATGGTTTCTGTTTGTAAGCGTTTTTTATGTTTTATTTTGTAGTTTTTGACAAAAGGTAGTGTTTTAACTATTGCCAATTACTTGCTGTTATTTTAATGGTAGGATATTTGACGAAAGGTTTATTACTTGAGTTGTTATAACAAAAACAATGTTTGTACAAGAAAAATATATGTTTTTTTCTACCTATAACATTTGGAACCTGTCTGGATTAATAAGGCAAGTTCCTATGTTTCCTACGGAGTTGGTTTTTAGCGGTCATCACAATTTATTTAAGTTTTTAAAGATATTTTTACTTATTTTATGCATTGGAATTAAAATTGCAGTTGTTACCAATGAATTTGTAAAGAATCGAAATAATTATTAGAGTTGTGTAAATAATACAATTTATTCAGAGATAAAAAGTATGTAAAAGTTTCACGTGATTCGGTACCTTCAAAAAAAAGATATAACAAAAATTATCAGAAATACCTCTTTATAGTGATCAAAAAAGGAATTTAAAGGGTTTTTAGGTGAATAAGTGGTAATATTTAAATGGGTGTTGAAGTTTTGATGATAAATTCTACAAACTACAGTTGACAGTTAAGAAGCATTGATTGTATACCGAAGTTATCCAAAGTTTAATATGTAAATGTAACTAAGTTTAAACATCATTTTTGAAGTAGCTTTTACTTTTTTGGCAAGTTCTGAGTGGTATATGAATAAGGTCCTATGTCACTTCAAATTGTAACTGTTTAGTAAGTTTGTAACATATAAAAAAAACATGAAATAATGATTATAATAATCACACGTATTTTATTATCTGATTGTTAAACTAAGTACATATTTAATTATTGTAACTTCATTAGTTATTTTAAATAAATTTAAACTTGTACGATCAAATATTAAACTGACAAAATAATCACAAAATCCTACACACAGCACGATGTCGCACTATATTTATTTGTGTATATTTTATGACGTATTAAATTTTAATATCATGGTATACGTGTCTATTTTAGTAAGAAAACTTTTGTAGTTTGATGAAATAATTTCTAATGTAAGCGGGTTATAATATAAACAAGGATCGTAGCTAACCCGCTCGCTCATTCAAAATTAACACATTCGTTGCCCAGAATCGTAACTTCTGCTCGCATCTGCGGGTCGCTCCGCGCCGCTTGGTTGAGATCTTATTTGGCATGTGCGTCGTCGTCATGGTGGTGGGCCACGAATGTGTTACTTTAGTATACCTATCATAGCCATTGTTTAAAAACCATGTTTAAGTTGGCACTTTATCGACTATACGAAATAAAACTACATATTATTTTAAATTAAATAAATTTGTATTCGTGCATATGGACCTAATCTCAATTTTGTTTTTAACGAACTGGAATGCACTCAAATGTTTGCAATATATAGTTACAAATGATTACGTACAAATTCTAAAGCAATATTTAGTTATCACAATGTTTTTAATGATGTTTTGTCCCACAACTTTTCAAATAATGTTGCTAACTTTTGAACTAATTGTAATATCTTATACGAATTAACTTTTGCAGTAGGTACCTACCTAACATGTAGGGCAAAGGAAAAACTTATAGAAAGCGAATCGTCGGGTTTTTTCTGATACATTGCTCATTAGGTAAAATATCCCTTCGATTCTCTTTCAATATTTCTTTACTCTACCTTTACCTTCAATATTGCAAAGCAGGTATTACAAACCTTACGCCCGATTACTTAAACGCAACCCAGATTTAAGAACGTCTCAAATCGTCGTTTTTTGACAGTTTTCAATGAGTATCTATACTCATTGAAAACTCAAAAAACAACGATTTTCAATGTGTATCTATACTCATTGAAAACTGTCAAAAAACGATGATTTTCCATGAGTATCTATACTCATTGAAAACTGTCAAAAAACGACGATTTTCAATGAATATCTATACTCATTGAAAACTGTCAAAAAACGATGATTTTCCATGAGTATCTATACTCATTGAAAACTGTCAAAAAACGACGATTTTCAATGAGTATCTATACTCATAGAATACTGTCAAAAAACGACGATTTTCAATTAATATCTATACTCATTGAAAACTGTCAAAAAAACCACGATTTTCAATGAATATCTATACTCATTGAAAACTGTCAAAAAAACCACGATTTTCAATGAGTATCTATACTCATTGAAAACTGTCAAAAAACGACGATTTTCAATGTGTATCTATACTCATTGAAAACTGTCAAAAAACGATGATTTTCCATGAGTATCTATACTCATTGAAAACTGTCAAAAAACGACGATTTTCAATGTGTATCTATACTCATTGAAAACTGTCAAAAAACGATGATTTTCCATGAGTCTATACTCATTGAAAACTGTCAAAAAACGACGATTTTCAATGTGTATCTATACTCATTGAAAACTGTCAAAAAACGACGATTTTCAATGATTATCTATACTCATTGAAAACTGTCAAAAAACGACGATTTGAGACGCTCTTATATCTGAGTTGCGTTTGAGTATTCGGGGGTGAGATTTCTGTTTGATTGTAATTTTCCCTTAGGCTACAATTGTTAGTCTTCAAAACTGTTTTTACTATTGTATTTTAAATTGCATTCTATGATTTATGTTTCAAAGTTGTTAGTACAACACAGTTGTTGGGATGTAGTGCGTAGGACATAGTGTTAAGAGTAAAGTTAAGAGTGAAAGTATGAAACAAATGAATATAAAAAGGTTATTCCTCTAAAATGTAGTATTTTTATGTCCTCATCGGCCGATAGGGCGTCTCCCATACAACCAGTTATTAGACATTTCTCTATACATAAGGGTGGCCCAATGTTCACACGACTTTTAGGGTTCCGTACCCAAAGGGTAAAAACGGGACCCTATTACTAAGACTTCGCTTTCCGTCTGTCCGTCTGTCACCAGGCTGTATCTCATGAACCGTGATAGTTTGACAGTTGCAATTTTCTCAGATGATGTATTTCTTTTGCCGCTAAAAAACAGAATAAAATAAATATTTAAGGGGGCTGCCATACAACAAACATGATTTTTTTGCCGTTTTATAGATAATGGTACGGAACCCTTCATGCACGAGTTCGACTCGCACTTGGCCGGTTTTATTTAACAATTTTTTTAACCTCCGCCTCTGGTGATGCGTGGTGAGCTTTTCGACTATTGGACCACCCGTATTATCACCATCCATGGTTTAGTATCACGGTCGAAAATTAGTACCTAAAGGTTGCTACCTATCAACCTTTAATTTTTAAATATTTTTACACATTATGATCACAGAAAATCTGTCATTTTTGTTTTTGCAATGTTAAGTGCCCAATTTTGTATTTGGAATATTCAGCTTTTAGGATTTTCCATTACCTATGTTTCATGGCTTTGGTACACACTTGTCTGATACATAGGTAGGTAGGTACACAGTTTAATGTATTTGTGGTAATACGCAAACTCAACAATTCAAAGGCGGCCAGTTGCGCCGGATTCACGTAGGCGTTAACGTTTCTGTTTATTATTCCCGGCTACAGATTTCATCGAATTTTCATTGTCGTCTCGCAAAAAATCCGTAGACTGTTATAAGCGGTCGCGTTGTGGATTAAAAACATAACACAACATTTAGTTTTACAATGAATTTCTTATCTACAATATGTATTACTTAAACAAATTCCTTTAAAGCTTCCATATTGCTTACATTTGAACAGTTTTAGCATGTATACCTCCCACGGAATGAGTACACGGGTGCCCTGTGCTACAGGTTTTTCATAAAGCTATAACAGGCACCAGTTTCTCACTACTCAGGTTGTATAAACAAATTAACGCTTTCACTGCCTAGTCCTTGTGGTGTACCCGAAGGGGCGCACCATAGCGATATGGGCAATGAAAGAGATAGGCACCTAGGTAATTAAATTACCCACCCACCTATTAGCACTAACTTGCCTACCACATAAGCTAGATAAAGTATGTACCTTTATGAGAGATAATAAACATTATTATTATTACTTCAGCTGCTAATCCTTTGAGCAATTTCGATAACCTTGGCTCACAAAATAAATACTAGTGCAAAAATATACGTTCCTCACTTACACCAAGCCTTTGTATTGGTCATTCTACTATAAATACCGAGCGACTCACTTTGCTCGGCACTATTCCAAGAACACAGCACACAGCTTGATGAAAACCTCGAAACATCACCGAACAATGTTTTTATATCCACCATGTACAAGGTTCTCAAAAGACCTTATATAATTGTAGTCGGACATTCTGTTCCGGTATTGGTTGCTAATTTTGTTTTATTGATAGATCAAGTTCAGCATAGACTTAAAGATCGAAGGAGAGTTTTTTTTTACAAAATGCTTAGCAACGTAAAAAAATAATTGATAAAAAAACATTTATTCATTTCTTTGGTTTGTAAACTCAAGCCAGATAATACAATACAATACAATACAAAAATTCTTTATTGTACACAAGAAAATAACATAAAAAAGAGACATCACATAAGATAAGTACAATGGGCGGCCTTATCGCTTAGAAGCGATCTCTTCCAGGCAACCTTGGGATGGAAAGAATTGTGCATTTAAGAAAGGCAGGGGGTGTACCTAAGATTATCTAAAATACATATGTATTTAATACTAAAAAGACCTAACTAAGATAAATAACAATATACTAACTACTTAAATAAATAAATAAATAGTCAAAGTAAAGTACCATTATTCACTTTTCTGAAAGGGAAAACTCCTTGACACGAGCTTTAAAAACTGGCAAGGATTGGACTTTTCTAGTGGACTCTGGTAGTGCATTCCACAACCTTATGGCTAATATCATAGCTTATAGATAATGATCGTTATGCAAGCGGGGCTAGGTATAGATTCTCTGCGCTCCGACTTCCGACACTATGATTTTCTTTGGATCTGTTGCAAGTGCTAATAATAGTACTTCAATGGTTGCAAGAGCGCTTGTATTTATTATATTATATTTTTATTTATTTTAGGCAGTGACCTCTTTACCTACCTACTTTATGGTCTAAAATTTCACTATGTCACTAGCCTTTGTATAGGTACTTACCTAGTACTTTAGAGCCTACCTATACCTACCAAATTTTTTCTGAGCTTAAGATTATTCGCGAGGTAGGTAAATAAAGAAAATTTTCGGAATATAATCAACGATAAAGTAAAGTAGAATAAATCATCCAAATAAATAATATACTAACAAATTATTATCACAACAAAAATAAAAAAAAACCTATTAGACAGAACCGAGAGAAAAAAGGCATCAAAAGAGGCGCTTCTCAAAATATTTACCTGCATTTTGAACGCGAATAAAGCACTTTGTATGAGTTAGGTAGGCAATGTTGTCTTTCATTTCTATTTCATAAAGCTAACATTTGCCATTTTCCGGACCGCTTTAAATATTTATAAGTGTCTGTCTACAGATCTGTGCGGGAATATTCAGAAAATATTTTTAGCCGAGGCCGGCCCTGTTTACAATGTAGGTAGGTTTACTTTACGAGTTCCTCGAGATTGCAAAGATTTTTATATTTCGCGTTCTGTTGTTCGAATGGATTTTAAACTTTTAAAGTAGGAACGCGTAGAGCCTTTCTACGCGAAACTAGATTCTAGAATTTACCAAATAAAAGCAGAAGTCGATGTGGTTGTAGGTGTTTTTAAATTTCGCCCGAATTAGGTGCTTATTTTACGTTGGGTTTTTTATTTCCTAGGTTTTACAAGAAAATAAGATACCTACAAAGTAATGTTTCGGAGAAAAAATTTTTTAAGGGAAATTGTCAGCGTTCTTTGACTTTTATGATGACCACAGTATTTCAGCGGTTGGTAACAAGAAAAGTGATAGGATCCAATTATTTTGACGAATAAGACAAGGTGTTTGTCAGGTAAAATTCCTAGCACACTTCGTCTGCACTGACCCTGACTGAATCTATGTGCAGTCTAGTCCAGTTTGGTTGTATTTTCAATTTTGAACCTTTTGTTGTAGTCAGATAAAGTCGATTTTCCCTGTTTGTTGTGAAGAACGTGGGCAGGTGTGATTCATTCCACTAGTTGCTACTCCGAGACCAATGTTTGGCATTTCCGACCTTTTCCAAAAGTTTTTATCGATGTATAATAACCTCTTTGAAGCATATTAACTAACTCGGTTTTATTAAAAGGGTACATACTCTAATGGTAAAATATATAAAAATAAAATATATAACTGAGACAGCTTAAGCAAAAAGCAGTCGGAAAATGTTTAGTTTTCACTTTTCAAAAATGCAGTGGTTGTTCCTTGTTTAATCGATCAGATTTTATAATTTTTAGCTTGTGATCTTATCGTGGTTGTTTAAAGGTACTATTCCTGATAATAACAAAGAGGTACGTACAGAGAAATAACAAGCAAACTAATCACTTCCCTTCTATAGAGTTTACCTACGGCCCAGCATGATCAGGCTGAAAATCAGATCATGATCAAAGTCATGGTCGCTTTCACTACATTTTCCGTCATCGATTGCTACACACCGTAGGTACCTACATACTACCAACCTATCGAGTATATTGTAGAAGTCGACACAAGCACGTCCCTATCGTTCCCTCAGATTCCCGCGCTCGGCCGTCAGACTGCCCGGGCGCCCGGCAGCACCGAACGAACGAACGCGATCGTGTGTACGCAACCTTATTCCTTTTTCAAAACTGTTCCAGTTTTCAGTGGAGTGATCGGATTTTGTTTTGGTGATTTTTTAAGGTGAGTTTGTTCTTATGTTTTGCTACTTTCATTGAAAAAACCGAAATCGTGTGAATGGTTATTTATCGCTGGTATTATTTTCCCGCCGCCGGTAAAATAGTTTTGGCTATATAAATTAGCTTTTTTCATGACATTTTAATTCTCAATTAAAATTTGAAAGATATATTTACCCAACGAAAATCCGCGTCTTAAAAATAAACCTTGTGTCTATAAACATTGAACCATCCGCTGACCTCGAGCACCTAAAGAAGCACGTGACTCATTCGTATCAAATGAAAAATTCGTGATTACGTGGATTATGAAATTAAAATCAAACCTACCCTACCTTTTTTTTTCTTTTGCGGCGAGGACATTCGTTTACGAATAGCCTGGTCTGGGGGGGACCAGAATGATGTGGGACTCGACGCCCTGAGAAGGACTCAATACCCATTAAAACGTCTCTGGTAACCCTCTCTCGCCATTTTGGTCGACCACGGGAACATATACCTAGGTACCCTATCTACTTAATTCATAAAGATTTACCTATAGGGTAGGTACTTACCCGTACCATGGTAGAACTGAAACATGAAGACGTTCGTGGGTTCAATTCCTGGTCAGGTATTTCTATCGAGATGACTTTGAAAACGACCTCTGTGGCGCGATGGGCGAGGGCCTGCCTGCGACGCAGGAGGTTGCGGGTTCGATTCCCGCCTCGGGATAAATGTGTGTACGATCTGCAGAAAAATATCTATCAGGAAAAATATCTATCGGGAAATTCTTCGATCGTCCAGTCGTTTCAAAAAAGGACCCTCGATCGAAGAATTTCCCAATTCGTCGGATTTTTTTAAATTCTCCAACACGTAACTGTTTATTTCATATCGGCCAAATGGTGTATTACCTATTCAATACACCGAATAAGAGTACCAATTCAGACAAAAAAAACACATTTTTTTAAATTAAGATCCTTTTAGGTGCACCTACCTACTTAGTTCGTTTTTCAAAAAAGTAATATGCTCTGCCATCTTCTCGTAGCAGAGCATTTTTATCACATTACACTGATATTATAAATGCGAATTCTGTATGGATGTTTGTTACATCTTCACACCAAAAATACTGAACGGATCGAGCTGAAATTTTGCATAGGACCTGGTATTTCTAGGCCTGGCATAAAACATAGGCTATTTAATCCCATAAAACATTTCCCATGGGATAGATATAGCCTTAAGACGTTTCTATAGACAAAACGCATGTGAAGCCGTGGCGAGAAACTAATCTCACTAATATTATAAATATGAAAGTTTGGATGGATGGATGGATGGATAGATGGATGGATGTTTGTTACTCAATCACGCCAGAACAGCTCAACGGATCTGGATGAAATTTGGCACAGAGATAGATTTATAGTCTGGAATAGAACATAGGCTACTTTTAATCCCGGAATTCCCACGGGAACGGGAATTACGCGGGTGAAACCGCGAGGCGCTGCTAGTTTCTCATAAATTGAAACAAATACTTTGGTTTTCTCGTAGTAGGTAGGTA
This sequence comes from Eupithecia exiguata, assembly GCA_947086465.1. Classification (NCBI taxonomy): domain Eukaryota; kingdom Metazoa; phylum Arthropoda; class Insecta; order Lepidoptera; family Geometridae; genus Eupithecia; species Eupithecia exiguata. Next base: position 8,365,336 of record OX352246.1, read on the forward strand.
GTTCTGATAATTTCACACTAAATTTTATTTGAAATGATGTGACTATTTAGTGTTTGGGCCAAAAATAGTCCTTCCGCGTCATCTCTATGAAGACAAAACATATCAATGAAAGATGACTAGGCGTTGTCCAAGTTTTTTATTTATTTGCAATAGCAACAAAAGTAAAAAAAACCGTCATCTCACAGACGTGGATACATCTAGACTTGTTTATTTCAGCTACTTTCACAGTATTATGTCTTATGGTATACTGCTGTGGGGGAACGCTGCAGATATTAACACCGTATTTGTGCTGCAGAAGAGGGCTGTTCGTGCAATCTATAATATGGGTCCCAGATGTGGTCCCAGAGAATCCCTGCGTGATAAATTCAAAGAAATAAACATAATGACAGTGACAGTGTCAATATATTTAAAAGCTCAAAAGCTTTCCTAAAAATAGCGATATTCATAATATAAATACTAGAAATAAACATAAACTCGCTGTGCCCACAACAAGGCTTCACAAGATTAATTTATCTTTTAAAGGACAATGTATACGCTTCTACAACAAAACTCCTAGTGAGTTGCAAAATCTATCAATAAATAAATTCAAACAAATTGTCAAAACCTTTCTGTGCAAAAAGGCTTACTACAAAATATCAGATTATTTAGAAGATAAAAAAGCTTGGGACGGGTTTTGCTCCAACTCGAAAAATAACAACTAACAGGCTAAAGGTTTCTTAGTCGCTTCTTTACTTTAGTCTACATACTGAAGCGACAGAAATCAAAAGTACCACTTTATTTCCGTGTCAGTGTTTTATTTTAAGAATTTGACCTTTTCTAAGTATACATTTTTGTATTTATGGAAATAAAGAATTTTTGATTTTGATTTTGAGCACTTGGTACTATTTTTGGCCCAGACAATGAATATAATCACATCATTTCTAATAAAATCAGTGTCAAACACGGTAGGTACGAATCTGAAAATTATGGTGTTGCGCTGTTTCGCACCACAGGTTTTAGGGTTCCGTACCCAAAGGGTAACAACAACGGGACCCTATGACTAAGACTCCACTGTCCGTCTGTCCGTCGGTCCGTCTGTCACCAGGCTGTATCTTATGAACCGTGATAGTTAGACAGTTGAAATTTTGCACAGATGATGTATTTCTGTTGCTGCAATAACAACAAATACTAAAAAACAGAATAAAATAAATATTTAAGGGGGCTCTCATACAACAAACGTGATTTTTTCGTGCGCAACTCTGACTCGCACTTTGCCGGTTTTATTGCCATTTCATACCAAACAAGATAAAGTTAAAAACTACAACCCGACTACGTGAAAGTTAAAAAAGTTTGAAACATTTACATTGACAAAATAGAATGACGTATCGGTCATATTTGATAGGCATAGAGTTGAAAATGAAAATAGGTCGTAGGTATTGTAATTTTTCTCTATGGGGCCTGCAGCCTGCGGCTACCTAAACTTTAATACGCGTTTTTAAGGCTTATTTGGGGTCGGAGCCCTAAAGCCTATAGCATATATAAACCATCGGGGTATTGAGACGAATCAATCGATACATAATTTGTGGAAATCGAACCAGTAGTTTCAGCGCTACGTGGGAACAAAGAAATCGGCCACATACATACAAACATACAAACATAGGGTGCTAACCTCATAACCCTCCCCTGTTGGCAGTCGGGTAAAAATTACAAATGGCTTTTCAACCTTCTTCAACCCACATAAAAAAAAAATTTTTTTCGGCGTTTCTACCCGAAATTCGTTTTCCTTTCTCACCACAAAGAGATGAAGAGATTTTGTACAGTCAGATACAACATTATCTACAAATTATTATTCCATTAACAGAAAACTACATTACCTACCCTGCCCCTGAATAACATTTGCTATGTTTTGACTTTACACGAGCCATTCTAAAGTGATAATGTTTGTAAACAACTCGATACACAAAAAAATCAAGATTCCCGTTTTGACGATGTTTGAAATAATTGTCAGCAGCATTAGAAAAGTGCTAAAATCGACAAGTAATGCGAATTCGGTCACAAAATCAAATAACGTGATTTTTAGGTTAAGTATGGGCGGCTCGTTTACAAACATTTTACATCGTATTTGGCTGGAGTATAACATGTGAACGAAGCCGTGGGCAAAAGTAGTCTGCAATAATTCCTTGATAGGTACATTACGCGTATTACACACTTAGCAGTGAGTAACAGTTGACTCAAAGTTCCTATTTAGATGCGCATGCACTGCACATGTCGCGAGTCGCGATGCTTTTGTTTGATGATTAGGTGCATCGGAGCTTTGGGAGCTTCTAGCAGCTTTTTAAATCTATGTATGACCATGACAAATCGATTGGCATCTTAGGTATTCATCCAAATCAAAGGGTGCGGTGATTGTGTGCCAGTTGTAAGTTCCTTGAGTAAGTACTTTTAAAAAGTATGTAGGTACACGGACGACTAAATACCATTCCAGGTTATAATGTAGGTAATTATACATTAGCCAAACTCCATGAAGAATGTTTGTAAACTATGCGAATAACTAAACATCACTCGTTGAATTGAATACCTTTTTTGCACACACGGATCTATGGGGACTTTTGCCACTTTATTTCCACTGGTGTACCCAAGGTCTTTACCAAAATTCAGCTCTGTCGGAAATTGAAATTTTGACCGGACTAATAACAAAGAATCAACATCATTATCTCCCAAACGGATGAAACTATTTGTATGAATGGTGACTTGATCGATAGCATTTCTTTCTGTTGATGAATCCAAACTAAAAGCGATACTCATAAAAAAATGTTATTACGAACTTGACGATTTCTTCAATGATAAATTTAGCGACTCGTAATTTTTGTAATACGTATTGAATGCATTAATAATAAGTAAATACATCATAAGTAGAAAGGCATGAAACCTGGCCTGTCTTCCATTGCAATACCCTAAATGGGTACACTACATACTGTGAACATTTTATGAACACTCACCTAATTACTAAGACCTGATGACTGTATGAATGCAATAAATAAAATACTGAATACAGAATACTGATGAAAGTCGGTACAGCGATATTCGTTCAAACATTATACCTACGATCATTTTGTGGTAAGTTAGTCAAATTTTCGTCAGATGTTTTCGAATTTTAGTAAAATTAGCTTTACTGGAACAATCCACGCATTACCTTCCGGCGCGTGCGTCCTAGTTACCGCTCTAACAATAGCGACGTGTAAAGTAAACGTGTCAATTCCAGCCCTGTTTTCAACTGGCTAAGTTTGTGAAGCAAGTCTTCTTGGTACATTTAAGTGACATTACAATTATTTTTTGATTTATTAATGAAATTGAATCTTTAAAGATGTAATGTTATTGTTAATTTAATTTAATTATTTTTATTTTTTACATATTTTTATAAGAAATGAAATAAGTCCCAAAAATTATCGGTTTCGGCGGGATTCGAACCCGCGCCCCACCCTCAATACCCACTACTTAGAGATACCTTGTTTTAACTGATCTGTGGAGATACCCAGAGTGCGGGTTAGCACTATAACAAAAAACCTTACATATTTTTATATTTTTTTTAAGTAACAGTAAGTTAAATCATTAGCGCTAACATCATACTTTAAGTAAGAATGTTTTACGACAAGACCTGTAACTATGTTGCCAATAAAAATCTGAATCTAAATCTAAGTACTTACAGTATACTGGTGCACAAATATATAGATTAGGTAGGTACACCACCGAAACGATTACCATCATCATCAGCATGTTAGTCCATAGGCTGGACATAGGCCTCCCCTAATGAGTGCCATAGGCACCCTTCAGCTTGAGGCATCCAGCATCTGCCTGCAGTCGTTCGTAGGTCGACATTCTGACCGGAGGGCTTTTACCGAGTCGTGGTCTCCATTCAAGATTACGTTTATCCCAGTGGTTGTCGGTTTTTCGCGAGATATGGCCGGTTCACTGCCTCATCAGCTTGCTAATTCTTAGAGCTATGGCGATAACTTTGGTTTCGTCGAATGTATTGGTTACGAATCCTTCGGAGAAACTTCGAGCATAGTCTTTCCATAGCTCGCTGAGCGATTTTGATTAAACTGGTGGATCAGCCCTACCTTGAGTGTCCAGGTCTCAGCTCCGTAGGTCATCATGACACTGACAGGACGCACTGATTGAAAACTTACGTTTTTAAGCATTGCGGTATGGATGGCGAGAAGAATCGCGGCCGCTAAATACATCTAAATAAGTACTTAGGTACGCTTCGTCATAAGGCGTTTGTGAATTGACGTGAATTGGGTTACGTTAAAACCTTTTTTCTCCGTTGTCTTTACCGAAAAAACTTGAAATATATGTATACTAGCAGCGCCTTGTGGTTTTACCCGCGTAGTTCCCGTTCCCGTGGGAATTCCGGGATAAAAAGTAGCCTATGTTCTATTCCAGACTATAATCTATCTCTGTGCCAAATTTCATCCAGATCGGTTCAGCCGTTCTGGCGTGATAAAGGAACAAATATCCATCCATCTATCCATCCATCTAAACTTTCACGTTTATAATATTAGTGAGATATATATATATAATAATCTATGGAATATATGACAGATCCTCTACGTTTCAAAAATGAAAAAAAAACTATTTTAAATAGTTATTAGAAATAATTGTGCAAAGTACCATCTGTTTTCTTAGTAAATACCGTTTTTCTCCTAAACTATCAATCACAAGATTTTTTTATTGTCATCACCGTATTAAATAATAAAATACCAAGGGAACCTTAGGCTTATTTCTGCAATTAAATGTCTTAATCATTCGATCGCAAAAACCTCATTTTTGCGGTTACGCCGCTCTGCTCTGTCTCACTCCTATAAACGCGAAACCCTATGCCTATCCTTTTCACAAAATGGCGTCATAAATATAATAAAGCCCCCTTAACTAGCCCTCGGCTAAGGTTTTTTGAGGCTAGATGATGCCGTGTGGATTGTCCATTCAACATGACATTCTTCAATTAGCATCATGCATCTCTAAATACGCTGCATCATTCAAGCTTGACTCACGAGCTACGTAGCGTCTAATATGTAACAGCAATTTATAATTACTACATACCTAAATACCTACCTACATGTTGTATATAGATTTATTACTAACAAACAGGAATGAAAAGGCGCAATTTGTTCTAAATGTATCCTGGCTTTTAGCCATAGTGTATAATTATCAGGAGAGTGCCAAAATTCTATAACGATTCCTAGCATACCAAGTCTGGAATACATAGACACTCATTTGGGTAAGGTGACAAGGTACATTCAAGGTGGGCATTGCGGTTGAAGCATTGGTTGGTAGAGCATGCATTGCAAGTCCTCTTAGTATACTAAGAGGACAGTCAGACAGTGGACAGCAACAGTCTATAATGGTCCACTGCTGAACCCAGGCCTTATTGATTTGATTGCCTTATTGATTTTTATCTCATGGGAGGTAATGCCCATAATCCCCTCGTTGGGCATGCGGGTTGGGCATCGCAGTTCGGTGGTAGATCTATTCTGCAAGAGGCGCTGCTGCCCGCACCCCGGTGTAGGTCCCTTAGTCGCCGTTTTTCGACACCCACGGGAAGAGTTGGGCTAGTGCAAATTTTAAGCTGGCACCACACGGCTATAGTCCATACCTGCCTAATCAGATTTTAGGATAAGGTAAAAAACCAAGCTACAAAAGCAAGATAAGACAACTCTTTTATTAAGCTGATCTCTCTTTGGTAAAGTGCGCTAGAAGAAAGTGAGCTAGAGTCCAAAAATAAACAATATTCAATATGCTCTACCACTGCTTTTTGTTCATATTCAGTAGGCCCGCGGCTTTGCACGCCTTTTCCAGAATTAATAGTATAGTTTCATTGTAATCCATGGTTTGTAGCACTTTTTATCCCATTCACGCCCTGCACATATTTATCATGAAAAAAAAGTTGGCAATCCTAAGGCGAGAATCGAATCCGCAATCTCCTGCGTCGCAGGACATTCGCCCGCCGCGCTACATCGGTCGTCAATAATACATTTAATGCCTTTAAAATCGTGAACTCACATGCCATAATTAGGTCAGAACCACTAGGCAAATGATGATGAATGATCCAATGCAAGGGCAAATGATGTAATTCCCAAAATACTTTCACCTAACCTTCGATGATCTCGATTCAATCTGTTTACGTTAACGCTACGTTCATGTTTTTCAGACACTGTTGGTAAATGCTCTGCCCGCCATTTTGTGAGATTTGATGCGATTTGGAAGAAGCTGACAAAACAAAATGGCTGAAAACGGGTAAGATATCTTTCTGTCAATTACTTTGCTCGGCGTTGAAGTGAAAGTCGCTTCTACTCCTCTTATTTTTTATTGAACATCTAGCTGTAAAAGTCACAAAAATAACCCAAAAGTATATTAGACCTAATCTACTCGTAAATAAAAAGACATTTAGACTAATACATTACACCCATTGACAGTTCTAATTCAATTAATTTAAGATTCCTGAGTTATTTCGTGAGTGAAAGGTTAGTTAATTTAAGCTTTTGAGCTTAAATTTCATGAGTTTATAACAATGATTGCAACAACTTTACACTCGTCGGTATTATAATTCAGGCGGTTTATTTCACAAGCGATGCTTAGCGCAGATTATTAACAGAACAGAATACAATTTCGAACGACCTTCGCCCTTGTTTATAATAGAAACGAAAACCTGAAATTTCGACCTTACTAGCACTTTATACCTCGGCATTCGTGGTTACTTTTGGAGAAATCTCTCCAGGCAGCTTCTAACAAATCAAACAGTAGGTCATCAATGCGCGTGGACAGTGCGCAAGAGTGCGCAATGGATTGTCAGCGAGGTAAAAATAACGCGAAACTTGGCTGTTTTCCAGATACGGGCCCACGCCAGCTGGACACGTCGGTAGAATACCCAACTTCGGCAGAACCCAGGTCAATGTGAGTGTTTTACTTTCATTATTTCTGAAATATACCGATAGACGTCGAAAAATCAAATAGCCTACCACTAAATTAATTTTCAACAAAATATGGAAGATTTGGTTAGGTACTGTATTTTTAATCCAAACACCTATAGTTCCAAGATAAACATTTCAACCGCTTTCAAACAATTCTGCTAAAAATGTTCTATTTTAACATGTTATTCTCCGTATTCCAGCCAATGGGGACCTACGAGCCGCCAGCATGCATCCAAAACGCAATGATGACCAAGGATAAGAAGCCATTCACCTACACCCCTGGCGGTCTAGACCTCTCTCAGATCAAAACACCCAGCATGGCGAGAAGACTGGCGAGACAGAGGTCCCAAGAAGAACAGGAACAAGCGTACCAACAGCCCCAGAATGGGGGCTATCGTCCCCAAGGAGGTCCCGGCAGCTACGGACCTCAAGGAGGACCCCCGCCACCTCCACCTCTTATGAATATCCCCGCTCCTCCCCCACCTCCCCCAATTGTCATACAAGTCCCAAACGCGAAATCCCCAAAACCCGTTGCGCTAGGCGAACGACCAGAAATTGTCATACCCGAAAACCCTATTGGAATGCTACGAAAAACGAACAGCCCCTATCATTGGGAATCTGAGAAAGAGCAACAGGATCGAATTGGAGCTGTACCGAAGTTTGTCGAGAAGGTCCCGAGTCCTTTGACAGTGAAGATGCCACCCTCTCACTTCTCACAACAACAACCACAGACATACACCCCGCAGAGCAATAACTTCCAGAGACATCCAGAAAGCCCGATACACAGGCCTGAAGCGCAGTACAGTCCTATTACAAACGGTTCCCCTCCAACACGTGAAATGTTGGTGCGACAGGACTCTCAGTTCAACAAGAGCCCCCAGCCCTTCTCCGGGCAATCCCCCGTAGGAACCAACTCCCCATACTCACCATCTCCAAATAACAACTGGAGGCAGCCGGAGAAAAGAGACTCTCCCATCATCACCAGTCCACCAACACCACAAAACAATCGTGGACCGTTTTCACCAAACGTTCAATATTCCCCGAATTTGCAACAGCAATCACCTATCCCTTCACAGTATTCACCAAACCGGCAAAGTGCACCTACAAACTCAGGTCCCGCTTTCCATACTTTACCGAGGGTTCAAAGGCCTCCAGAAGCTCCACAAAACAACGTGGTTTTCAATAATTTGAACCAGAAGCCACAAACCCCACCTGATGTAGCACCTTGGAGGACACAGACTCTGAACAGATACCCGAAAGAGGCTGAAAACCAGACGAATAATGTACCGTACACCCAACAATGGAAAACAAACGAACCAGTAAACAACGAAAATGTCTACATTCCGCCTTGGCAAGTCAAGCAAGAGAACAAGAACCAGTATCAACCAGCTAAAGTGCCCCAGGATAACAATAAGGTCCAGGATAGTAGCACCCAGTGGCGGGTACAAAACGACAAAGCTCCTTCCCCCCCGAGGTACCAGCCACAAGAGCAACCTCGATATCAATCGACGATGTCGATACCTGTGACTCCGCGGAAACAACCCCCGCAAACTCAACCCCCTCCTGCCCCGCAGAAAGAAGCCGTTTATGTTAACCAGGAACCCGTATACTTCTGCCCTGAAAGCCCGAACTCTTTACCACCATGGGTTAAAACACAGAAAGAAAAAACTAAAACTCCACCTCCAGAATGGGTACAAAGGCCTTTGGACGGTAGGAAAAGCTTACCCAGAGACCTAGTCACACCCCCCAGAGAGACAGAACCTGAATGGGTGAAGAAAAGCAACGAAATGCAAAGAGGAACTCGTGAGGTTGTCAGCCCGCCAAAATATCAGCAACCACAACCGACTTGGTCGACCAGACCGTCCGAAAATCGCAAGAGTTTGCCGAGAGACGGCAACTCGCCTCCGTCTAGAGTTATTCCAATCCAAATGGAAGTTTCTAGTGACATAAGGAACAGTCAAGGGGGTCAGGCACAACCACAGCTTCGCATTACCATCGGTATGAACCCTGCTCAGGACAACCGCGCCCCCTTCTCACCTCCAACTCAACGCATCATGAGGGTGCTATCTCCTCAATTAGTGAGGACAGATGAGCCTCAACATGAACTGCCGACCTTGAACCGGACGTTCCCGAGTCAAGATAACCAACCTAAGACGAGGATTATTCCCATTCAGATTGAAGGTGGAAATGGTGGACCCCAGAAAAGGTATTTTTGTTTATATTACCAACCGATTTAATATCCTTTTATTCAGATATTCTTGAAAGTACATCCTTTAATTATTATTAGATACTAATTTTGAAAACATATCATATTTTACTTATTTACTTTTAAACCAATACATTACACACCTGTCATGTTTCTTATGTATTTTTGTATGGTGTGTACCTATTCCCCTGTCCCTAATTTGTTCTGTTTATTACACTTACATACCTGTATTGTTATGTTATTTATGTATATGTGAAAAACGTATGAAACGTTTGCTATATTGGTTCCTATGTCCTCATTTCAGTGTTGGTGGTCGGTACTAGGGCGGCGGTTTGCACTGCTCCAAAGTAAACAACATTTTTACTGCACCGCTTCTGACTCACGCGTTTGCTTTATACTTAGCTGCTTCGCTCTAATTCTGTTTATTTCACTAATCGAATCATCTACATTCATGTTGGGTGTTATAATTGGTCATGTTTTGATCGGTATCATTACATTACGTATCATCATTACATTACGTATTAAGTTGTTGATTTTTATCATTTAGATTGATATTTTAGGATTCTTCAGGATCTAACGTGTATTTTTTGTTTTGGCTTTTAATATTTTGTTGTTGGCATCATCATTATTTTTATTGCAAACATTTCTTTTCACGGTCAATCATTATGAATTCTAAAACTTCCATACGTAAAAGCTTTTGATTTATTTTTATAAGGAACTGCTAAATATTTTAATCCTGTTCCATTATTGCAGGTCGATACTTACTAAGAAGCTTTTTAGAATTATTCTATTCTAATCTCGGAAAGCAATTAAAGTACCTTTCTTTACAATTGGTCCGAATTGCAAACCGAAAAGGTGTTGTACCTACGCAAAAAAGCATGTCATTTACCAAAAATACATACAATACAAATTACTAAAAATACAAAACTACATACAGTAAAAGATATAGGTACCTAGCCAGCTGCAGTACTGAGGCTATGATCATATCAGTAGATATTGTTGATACTCAATCAAAGCTATATTTTCAATTCATTTTAGTGTCTACTACCACAAGTTCACTCAAGAGGGACCCCCTCGGCAATCAAGAGCTTTCAAAGTCCTGCAGATCATCACTGGAACTGAAGATGCAGATGACATCAAACAAATTGAAGCACAGCACGGATTCTCGGACCTATAGCACTTATAGACTTTATTGATAGTACTATGACGTTTTGGTCAAAAATATAAACACTTCTTTATGACGCCAGTTTTAAAGAAATATTGAAAAAGAAAGTCACAACGTCAGAAAAATTTCAACCCTACCTAAAGGCATAACGCTGGTCTTCCGTGATCCGTGATCTTCCGTTAGAGACACGTTTGATGGGTGAATTCATCGAGTTGATATAGGTAGGTTTCGTCTCGACGAGAAGATCCATTTTTGTAAACTAACGCCGAGTAACCTTGTAACTTAAACGCAACTCAGATTTAGGCACGTCTCAATTCGCGATTTTTTGGCAGTTTTCAATGAAAATACCCGCACACTTGAGACCTACTTGAGACGTGCTTAGATCTGAAAACTCAAGCTTGTAATAGCTAATCAAATAAATAGATAGCAGTCTGACAGATTTTTTGATGGCGTTAAGATAATGGTCGGTTTGTTCCTTGTTGTCTTGTATCTGAATTTTGATTCGTTCTAGATGTCTATTTTGATAATACTATATTTTTTACATTTATAGCCGAGGTCTTTCTTCGTTGTATAATAATTAAATTGTCATTTTATGTATGTATTGACTGGAATAGTCTTGTATTTTTTTATTTTAGGCTAACGTTATCATGTATTATTTAATTTAATTTAACGTAATATTTTACAATATAAATGGTGGGCAAATATCTAAATGATATATTAGCTCAGCAATATTTTTTATATACTGACTTATGTAGATATTTTAGTAAAATAATTGTGCTTTTTTAGTAAACGACAAAAAAGTTTTTAGAGCTTTATCGTAATTTTAAGGTTAATAATATAATTTGCTAGATTTTAATGCACGATTTGAGTGTTAATCACTAATGCTCATAAAAACAGCTAGCTTACCAAAGAAATTATAATTTTATTTAACATAGATAGACATTAAATCATGTAATCTTGGTGATTATGACAATATTTTGTCTCTATCATAACTAATCTAAGCTTTTTGAGATTATACTATTTGATATATACATTTTACAAAATAACGTACATTTTATTTATATTTTCGTTTTAATTATTAACATACCCACTAACTATATTACAGTTGAGATATTTACATATTATATGATATTCTATGCAAACGACATATTAATTAACATTTTTGTAATTCCAATTTAACTGTTCTTGTGTGTACCTACATTATTAAAATAATTGTAATATGTACTATTTAAATTGTATATTTATGTATGTATTTGATGTTTACCACCATGTTTTTAAATATATAAAACATGACTCGGTTAAAATTATACCATAAAACTAACTATTCGTTGATGTTTGTCCCTTACCTTAAAAAACGATTGAATTAACAAAAATGATTTTATGTTTGACCTATTAATGTAAGAGTATTTTAGTTAATTTAAATTTAAAACATATTATAGCGGGGCTATGCAGCCAGCGTCTTGGGCACGCTTCCGACTGGTATTGATATGGATCAGTTGAGCTACCTGAAGATTGTTGGCAACAGTCTGCAGTTAGCTCAATTATTTCAGTTGTAAATACTAGTTTTAATTTAATTCTATTATTTGATTGTAGTTTTCTTTGTCAAAAAATAATTTGTTAATAAAATACATATATTATATCAAAATATTATTAAAATTTAATGCAGCAGCTTCATCAATAAATATGTAGGCATTATAAATATATATATATTACATCAGTTATTTATGTAGTATCCTTAACACGAGCTCTGCTGAGCGTGGGGCTAGATTATGCTGTGTGAATTGCCCAGCAGTATTATTTCTTTATGAATTTATATTTATTTTATAATGTTATCATCTCATTAGCACACATGAGTCCCACTGCTGAACAAGCATGTGTATTTTACATATACCTACCTAATGCACTTACAATACAATCGCTGAAGTTATAGGTATCTATTTTATGACTCAAAATACTCTTTACGTTAGTAATCAACATTCAAGCAGACAAGGGGTGTGGCAATCTAGTCAGTGTGATCTTTTATCTAAATACTTAGTTTTAATACATTTGTAAATTATTATACTTATCATAATTTATTTGATATTATATTATGTTGCGCTGTTATGTTAGTTATTAAATTAGCCTTAAAATATTTTTAATAAAACCTAAAACCACATGTTGGTTGTTAATTTTTTATATCCTATCAACTCTTACACTACCTGCATATAAATAACAACAACAAAAATTAAAATGTAAATTTATTAATAATAAATAATTGATAAATTAATTGAGAATATTAATGATATTACATTTTCTCATTTGCAATGCCCTAACAGGATACATAAGCTTAATCTATTAATCTATGGAGTTATATGTATAAAGTTCTACAAAAACATACATACCATAGAGCCATAGAGGAAAACACGCTCCTATCACAGCGTACAGCCGTGATACGAGACTTTCAAAAATAAAAAGCTTTATGTGCCTCTCTATTAAATTTTATAATAAAATTCCTTTAGAATTTAGAAACAAACCTGAAATTGAACTATTTGCATTTATTAAAACAATTCTATTGAATAAGAGTTAGGTATTATACAATTGACGAAGCTTTGGCTGATAATAGTAATTTGTTATACAAGAGTGCAAAGTTGCTTTTTCAATTTTGATGACCGAGCAGGCGAAGGATTCTAAAATTAAATCACGAGCGCAGCGAGTGATTCAAAAATTAGAAGCCTGAGCGTTAGCGAGGGAATCAAAAGAGCCCGAGGTAAAAAATCTTTGCAGTCGAGTGCAACACGTAACTTTTCATCCCACATTGCACTCAGATATCGAAGAGCATAAATAATATTTCCGATCACATTCAAACCCACAGCAAGAAGCAGGTATACACGCTAATACATACGACTAGGTAAGTAGCTTTCATTAGAACTTGGTTATTTTGTACTTATTCTTGCGTTCATCCTTAAGATGAAACGGAAAACAAATCTCAATGCTCAGCACAAAGCGGTTATTGTGCCAAGGGAACAGTAATTATAGATGACTATTTGTTTATGACAGATTAATATACTGTGCTATTACAGTTTCTGAGAAACAGTCTACCAATAAACCTTAATAATATCAGTAAAATGGCTTAGATTGTTTTGATGTTGAAATAAAAGGAATCACGTTTATTATTTATTTACGAAAACAGCAAAACAAAATAACAAAACAGAATAACACAATTGCAACTAGAACAGAATAAAACAATACAACTTAACAAGGTAATTACAAGTTATGCTACGGATAGCTCTGTCGCGATGTCCCTAGCAGCGGAACCGCAGTAGTTTCGCCATGACTTGTCCGTTGCGACAAGCGGAACAGAGGCGAAACTGCCTGTTCTAACGCATAGATGCGACTATGATTCTATCTCTTTTCCCGTGATTCCGCCGATCTGCTCAGATGCCAGTTACATCTCCGCGCTCAAACCGCCATTTCGCTGCAATACCGCGTTTGTTTCGCATGTATATTGTAGCAGCCGACTGTTTATATTTCGCTACTAGAACGGCGACAGGCCGGAACACAACTCCGCCGCAGCGGAACCCGCTTTGTTGAGTTTGATGCGGAAGATGTGCTACGGACATTTCCTAAAAATAAGGTATTTTGATGTTGAAATTCAAAATACATTGTACCTAAAGGCGATTTTGCTTGAAACTCTCTACTTTAAATTTGCAAACATTGAATAGTAGATATATACATAAATTTATCAGCTACAAATAAGTATAAATAATGGTAATAAGTACCTACTTTTGATGGATTAACTAGGCATTATACAAATAAATCTAACAAGTGATTAATTGAAAACTAATTATAAAGCTGACTTGCTTCTCGCTTTTTCACTTTTGACATAAAGCACAATAAGAGGCTAAAATTGAGAGCTACAAAAAGTACTAAAATGTAAATGTACCTAAAAAAATTACTAAGAACCATGTAGATACCAGACCAGTATAATACCTAATTAATCAATATCGCGTTAGCCGTTTTAAGTCTTGGAGGATAAAGAGTGTCCACTCACCAAAGAAACAAAGAAAATATCGAAAAATATAACCCATGACTGGCGTGTAAAAAAGTACCTAATGAAAATAAAAAAAATATTAGGTAGGCACCAAATATCTGTACTAAATTTAAAGCGTTGGGTTTAGAGTTTCGTCTAACCTCAATAATCACGCTAAAGTCTCAGTCTCTCTATGTTACGGGTACTGACTTTGACGACCGTCATTTACGAACGGTTGAAAAAAGAACTACTAGTCAATTGTACCTATAAAACTAAGCTCCTCATAAACAACGTATAAGTACGCAATGTAGCAGGGCATTTGCGCGAAATATATTTATGCGAGAACACATTCATTTGCATAGCGTTAAAATTTTAATAAAAATATGATACCACTTGTATTTAAATTTCAAAACTAACTCGTATACATGTAATCATAATCTACATCCCAGGGTTAGGCCAAAACGATAACCATGTCAAAAAAATCACAAGAAAGCGCGCATTTCATCTTCGGCCGCCATCTTGGATTTCCCACCGCCATGAACGAAACAAGAATACTAGAGCTCTTACTGGAAGCTGCTGGTACTTGTAAATCTGAATGTCTCATGTAACGAGCCAGCGAACTTTCTCCTTTTGAGAGCTCGTTGGCTACGCCGCCGCCGTCGGTTCGGCGTAGTATCGTAGCACGCGCTACGAAGGTCTACGAAATAATATAATTTAATATCTACTTTGAAGGAAGAGAAGGGAAATGGTTAAGTCAAGTAAAGACAAAAGCTTTCTTTTACCATGCATAGTTACACAACTCGTTAGGTGTACTAGTTTCGGAGATATGAGGAATTCCTCTTGTAGTAGAAAAATCGGTGTGCGTTGAAGTCTTTTGTGTGCTACGCGGGTCCATCGTATCATCGTAGCACGTGTTACAAAGATCAAAGATAAAAAGATGTTTATCGTTATGGGGGAGAAAAGCGAGATGTATCAGAAGAAAGAAGACCAAAGTCTCCTACACAAAATGGCGAAATCTTCAACTCTCTACAACACGTCTAGTTTGAGAGATATTTTGAGATTTGTGATTTTTCGTGCATATGGCCACTCGTGCAAAAGTCTACTCGCGCATATGTCTTTCGCGCATATGTTTTTCGCGACAGTCTTATAAACTGTAATTTAATAAGTAAGTAATAAATAACCAACCTACATATATTGTAAAGAGTGTGTCGATAGCCAGTGACGCGCTCTACGCTAAGGTGCTACGGAAGACCAGCGCTGCAGTGCTCCCCGAGCCCCTGCAGCACACGCTGAGTAGCCTTTTGGTCTCACATTGTTTTATGATTAATTCTCTTATATCACTGTATTTTCTTGTGTATAGTGAACCAATAAAATTTTCTTATTCTTATTCTTCAAGATCTACGAGGCGCCGCTGATTGATTGTGCCTCTGCAAAAAACAATCATAACGGTAGCAAGGTATTTAAGGTGCCTGTAGGTATACGTTAAAATAGCCAAGCTAAATTAATTAAACCTCGTCCAAGGCGTTTGCCTTGCAGTAATAAAGCTGTGCAGACCAGTTTTATCACTTTTTTATTGCGCGTTAATTTAATTTTGAAAAAAGTTTTATATAAAACTAAAATATTGGAGCTTGAAGAGACGCACCTTTACGACACATCTGGTAGAGCTGTAAGATTTCTGTAACCTATATCTTTGATATTATTGTATTGACAGGGCTCGCGCACCTGTTCATTCAATATAACTGGCTTAGCCACAGAATAAACCATACTTTGGGATGGTATTGCTACATTTGCTGTAGATACCTACAGACACAGGCAAGTACCTAAGTGTCTAGCAAGTGGGCAGTAATTATTGCGGCAATGTTTCTTTGAGTCTGGGCACATCTCGCCAACAAAATTACTTGCCTGCTGGCGAGTTGTCCCTTACGTCTTCTACTTAGTTCTCTAACTTCTGATTATCGGAATAAGTAGATTGCCCACGCGAGTTTGTATCACGAAGGGTTCTTTTCCTCGTGGATTTGCGCCCGCGCACGGATCTGGTCCACGTGCGGGCCACCCGAAACCTTTCTTGCTCCAGTCAATTGGCGCGGCGATTCGGCTGTGTTTGGCCCATGTTATAGGAAAACATTATTAATGAAAGGTTTTGGGTGAAACAAAAGAAAAACAGAACCGTACGCGGGCGCAAATCCGTGTGATAGGAAAAGACTAGGCCTTAGCTCGCGCGCACATGTAAATTCAACCAAACCACAGGCATTTATTTAAATTGTCTCTATAGAATAAAACATAGAAAACCCACTGATGATGATGTGGTGAAGTAGTTTGTACCTCCGATTCTCTGACAACAGACTTCCTTTTTCTTTAGAATAGGAATTCCTTTGAGCGCACCTAGTTACTTTTGTTTTAAACGTGGGCAAAGACAAAAGGAGCTATTTTTAACCCACAGCGCTTTGTATTCCCGTTTTAAAAGAAAAATAGACATTTGAGGTTTTATGCGTGGATTATGAATATAAAATAAATATTTTGTGACTAAAGACTGCGTTTTCAAGCGGATCCTGAGAAATCATATTTTTTTAGATAGATAGATAATTCTTTATTATACCACACAAACACAGAAAACAGTAATTTTTTTTGTTCTTTTTCCTTCTATATTTTTTCCTTTATGTTAAATCAGAAAATGCGAAAGTTTGGGTGTACCCCAGATTATCATGCAACCAAATAAAATTACACTAACAAAATAAAACAATTAACAATTACAACATTCATACAATTATTTCCATTTATTATACTCGCAAACGTAAATTAAAAGTAAGGCATGAATTGTGTGGCGTGATCAAACGGATTTATAAGCTTTTTTCTTATCCCAGTTTATCAGGTAATCACTATACTCGCAAACGTAAATTAAAAGTAAGGCATGAATTGTGTGTCGTGAGCAAAGGGATTCATAAGCTTTTTTTTTTATCCCAGTTTATCAGGTAATCAAACGGGACTGTTTGGCGTGATAGTGTGAGGCGTGATTAATATCTGCGTCACATCTGGGACATAATCTGAGGTTTGGCTGGTTGGATAGAGGTCTGTTGCCGTCTCACGTCAAACTACTGACCGGATCGGGCTGAAATTTTTCATAAATGTATTTTTAGTCCTGGATCATCCATCGTACGGGGTACCACGAAATATGTGTATTAAGCTAATAAGGTAGGGGGTGATTCTAGATCCCAAATGGATCTTTCGAACTACGATTTTTTTAAATTTCGTTTTTTTATAAGAAGAAACAATTAAAAATATTTTTTATATGTCATAAGATTCATAAAAAAAATTAAGGTATCAATTTCATTGGTATATAGATTTGAATTTAATTTCATCAAATTTCATTATCCTGATTTATTCACCTGAGTCCATTCGTTTAATACCACTGTGCATCGCTGTAACCAATCACGGAACCCACTGTGTCACTCGCGATAATCCTATTAGTCTGATTGGCCGCCGCCGTCAATATCAATTTGAATACACGTATTTTCTCACGCAGTTTGTTCCAGTCATATTAGGGGTTTCACCTCGGAACGAGAGATAATAAGCTGTAAACTCGTATACACTTTCATTTTAGTGTTCAAAAAGTGGTCTCAAAAGTCTCAGAAAATCTCGTGTGTGAAAACTGTTTTTTGTAACCTTTGCCTTGAATAATATACGGCGCAGACACGAGAATGAGAATTTTGATTATTTTCGTCCTAATTTCGTCCTGTGTATCTAAGTACCATAATCGTCGCTCTATTTCTAACGGCGAGCCGAAAGCCTGTAATGTTAAATGCGAGCATTATATCCAATAAGGGAGGGGAACCAACCTTTACAGTCTGATATGCAATCAGTAAATAATTGAAAACTATATAGAAACGGTCTTGATCGCCGCTTTTTCACTTTTTAACACAAAAACAATATAAAAAAAAATACGTGGAACAACAGCTTACAAAATGTAGATAAGAACCATTGGGAGCCCAGGCGAGTATGTTGATACCTATATTATTTATCAAAATTTCTTCAGCCGTTTGGATGATTCGAGGTAATAAGGAGTATAAGATAACCGCATAGAAACACTAGATAGAAAAACAAAACGCGGGGATTTATACAACTGAATCCATACGTATATACTTTGGATTGTTACATGACGGCCTATGCTGGTCAGTCAGGGAGGCAACTTAGTAACACCTCGCTAAAGAATCTTGGAATATTACATTTCAGACGAATCGTCGCGGTGAGGGTGCGCCTTAAGGTGGTTCGACGCGGGTTGGCGCGAGAATCATTTTTTGTGGTTTTTTTTTGCGTTCCACAATCAAACTAGCGTAAAAGTAATTTGCCGCAAATCGTAAACCACTTTTTATGAAGTCGTGATAAATCCTACTTCGATTCACTGGTATTTTTGGATCATCAAAATAAGAGATTTTGTGCGAAAAATCCACATTCGACATCATCATATATTCATAGAAAATGGTTTACGATTTGAGCCGCGATTAAATCACAACTGTTTCATCGCGGCGTTTATGTCTATCGAATCACGGCGTGTTGCCCGCCTATTATAGATGTCTCTAAGCTGCCAAAGCTATTTGAGCTATCGGTCTTCTAAACCTAATTAACGACAACAATCCACGGTTTAGTGATCAAGACGTTTTATGTTTGTATCCTATCAACGCAGGTATTATGAGGCAGGGATTCTCAAACTTTTGCTCGCTGTTAAAAAGTCATTGCCCTACTGTGAGCAGGTACATACCGACTCCAAGTGGAAGGTAAATCTGCTTTCTTATATTATATAATCAAAGTGAAGCTAATACAAAAACTATTTGGAACTAACTTTGTAAAATGTGAACGCTAAATATACACTTCTAACCAGACAATAAAAAAATGCACCGGCCTGCATTACCAAAACCATGACATTGTAGTATTAAACTGTACCAGTAGTTACGTATCGTACAAGCCATAAAATTGTATTTTAATTTATTTAATAAAAACTTATGAAACTATCATGGTTATTATATGATATTTATAAGTAGATATTTACCACGATTTTATAATTAAGTTTTCCTATATTTCGGCAGTTTCATGCATCATGATCACGGAATAACTAAAGTCACTGCGAGTTGGTTTTTATTGGCAGACATACCGATCTACCCACATTCTTTGTCTTTCACTTTATAACGGGATGTTTACCATGATTTGACTAACGTCAAAAGTCAATAACTTTACTTCTTTAGGCTTACAAAATAAGCACTTAGACAAGTCAAATTTTATACATAAATAGTTCTATGTATAGTAATTATTATCAAATATTAAACAAAATGTTATTGATTTTGTTCGCTTCATTTTTTTGTCCAATGACACACCGTGACACAAGTCAAATCATGGTACAACAACCTCTCGTTATAAATGACTTTTATGTATTAAATTTTTATTAACATTATTAGTGGTGTATAAAAATGTAGTAAAGTACCGTACAAGCTTTAAAAACCCTTCTACAAGTCATTTGGTATCTCCTCAAAACATAAATAATGTTCTCGTAAACTTTGAGAAGCGGTGCCGCTGCGCACTAATCCTGGGGTCCAGTCGATCATGAAATTGTTAATTAACGGGTTCCGTACATAACGTATAATGCTATTGTCACATTGCCTGCGAATCCTGCGAAACTATACTCCGCCCAAATTCGATGTCAAATACTTGTATAGAAACCACAGCAAAAACTAAAATTCACGTGTCGAGTTTCAGACATGTTTATTAGCATTCTTTATTGGAGTTTTGGGATAAAAAGTAATAAGTAGTAGTTTCCACGTTTAGACCTACATCTATGAAAAATTTCAGCCAACCGCAGTTCAGTAGGTACCTAACTTTTGCGCTAAGTAACAAACATCCGTCCATTCTTTCAAACTTTCGCATTTATTTTAATATAAGTGTGATGTGATTGATTAGAATAATCAGAATAAATGCGGTATTGCTAGATATTATCATATATTACCTTACCTTATTACCATATAACAGTATCTGGCCTTCCATAAAGTAGCTGACCAGAGCTTTTCTTCAGCTATCAGATGACTGAGACTGATTCCCATTGCTTACTTTTGGGTTTGGCTGGATTTTTTTTTGCCACACAATGACTCTAGTATGAGTTTGTTATAAAACGTAAAGTTTTTTATAAAACAATAAGGGAAAAAAATTGAGAACTCTTTTATTCGTCAAAGCGTTACACTATTGAGAAACGGTTACTTCTCTGTCATTTTACGAAAAAATGTTTCAACGAAAATATTTTAATAGTTGTAAGTACGACCTCTGTGGCGCGGTAGGCGAAGGTTCGCTTGCGACGGACGAGGTTGCGGGTTCGATTCTCGCCTCGGGACAAATGTTTGTACGCTCTGCATAGATTTGTTCAGGGTGTTCTGCTCGTTTTCTATGTATAGTAAAAATATCTATGTATTGTATTATATTATGTATATCAGTTATCTAGTACCCATACCCAACACAAGCTCTGCTTAGCTTGGGGCTAGATAATGCTGTGTGAATTGTCCAGCATTATTTATTTATATATGAAGTCCATAAAATTCATAATTACGTCGCCTTTCAGAATCATCATACAACAATACACTGTACTACTATTAATAAAATACTATTGTGCTACAGAACTCTGAAAATAACAGAGTGTATTGTTTTCTGAGACTCGTAAAGATGGCGCTTTACGATGACACACGCGATTTTACATCTACGCAATATGGCTCATGGTTATGATGACTTCACATGAGAGAATAATAGGCCATTATGAACGACAATTATTAACCGACTTCAAAATAAGAGGACGTTGTCGATCCAGTCAGTTAGTCTCACTAATATTATAAACGTGAAAGCTTAGATGGATGGATAGATGGATGGATGTTTGTTCCTTTATCACGCCAGAACGGCTGAACGAATCTGGATGCAATTTGGCACAGAGATAGATTATAGTCTGGAATAGAACATAGGCTACTTTTTATCACGGAATTCCCACGGGAACGGGAACTACGCGGGTGAAACCGCTAGGCGCTGCTAGTATTATATATGTGAAAGTTTGGATGTGTAGATGTTTGGATGGATGTTTGTTACCTCTTCACGCCATAACGACTGAATCGATTGGACTGAAATTTGCATAGATGTATAGCTCTAAGCCTGGAATCGAACATAGGCAATTTTTTTCCCATAAAACAGTTCTCATGGGATAGAAATGGCCCTTAAACTTTTCAAATCAACGCGTGCAGAAACTAGTTAAAAATAAAACATACTTTTTTACAGTTTCTTTGTGAATCCCTGACAAGACAAGAACAGAAACTAGACTGTCCCAATGCTACTTTCATACCAGTAAATTATTTTAAGCTTTTACGCCGTTGACGTGTTTGATTCAGTTAGCGTGGGCCAGTTCCCAAGTTATGGGAGTATCTGTGCCATTTTGATTTATAGGGAACCACAGTTCGAATTATGTTTTTTTTGACGACGGACATAGCATAGAAATTTAATTAGACAGGTCATTGCAGGAAGGCTGGATACAGCCTCCCCTTTTATGCAGCACTGGACGAAAGTTCACATTGGTTGTTAGTGTTTAGTGTTTTATTGTAGTTTGTATTTTTCTCTTTGTCTTTGTATGTAACTCGTTATATGGACTGTGTTGTGATGTGTCTGAAATAAATGTGATTTATTTATTATTATTTATAGCGAGGCGGGAGAAGACCCGCCTGCGACGTAGGAGGCTGCAAGTTAGAATTCGGCATTAGGACAAATGTTTGTACAATTTGCTAATATTTGGTCTAGGTGATCTGTGTATTTTCTATGTTTAATATAAAATATGTATCTATGTAATGTATTACATTAAGCACTACTTCTGCTCGCTGTTTCATACGTTGCTTCTATGGATACGTATAAAGGTTACTTCTATTCCATGATAACTTTTCTATGGGATAAAAAGTTGCCAATGTTTGATTCCAGGCTAAGAGTTACATTTGTGCATTATTTCAGCCCGGTCCGTTCAGTATCTAGTATTGGCGTGAAGAAACAATAAATATCCGACAAATAGCTTGAGGCTAGATGATACTGTGAGGATTGTCTAGCATTATTTGTTTATTATCTTCTATTGGTACCCCCAATGAGACACATTTTTAATCACAGTCCCAGTTTCACTACTAAGTAAATTTTTTTTGAAACCCAATTTGACTCAAATCCAACACCGAATAGATCGAGAAAGAAATGGATTTAAAAAAATTTTTGTTCTAGAATTTTGATTTTGACTAAACTTAATGAGATCGATTAACTATTATAAATAGTTAATCGATCTCATTAAGTTTAGTTTTCACCCGAATACTTTGTAATAATGTGTTATCTTAAAGGCAGATAATTAGATTAACCAATATTACTAATTGCGTTAGTAGGTGTTAAATGTATGTCTATGATATTACTTGTTCAAGCTTGTTCATTATTACTCAACGCTTTAGACAATTTAACCCAAGCTCGACGCACGAGATGCCACAAAAGGTTTTGGTACTTTTTTGACAAGTGATTAAACACGTACCGGGACTTATTTCGGTGTTTGCTTCAAAATGACAGGGCACGAGATGCCACTAATCCATAACGTCGTAGGGCCTGGGTAGACCTCTACGTTGTAGGCGCCTACGTCGTAGACCGCTACGTCGTAGACCCTCTACGGCGTAGACAGGATCGAATGTCACTTTATCAGCGATTTCTTATTTTATTCTCAGATGCGCCAGTAGAATTAATCCGCCATGAATAATTAATTATTAAATAAAAAATATTAGATTGCTTATAAAATTCTCACTATTCATTTTAACTAGAATTTGTTTACTTCTAGTTCAGTTTTTGAAAAAATTATTGAAAAGGGGTAATGGTTCAGCTGTTCTTTGCATACAGCATAATTTCGCATGCAAAGAACATGCGGCGTTGATTTTAATATCTACTCCGCTCGGGTAGAATCTAATTCATGATTTCTAAACATAACATAAGAGCAACGCTGCGTGTAAAAAGCTGGTTGCTATAAACTTATAGTACAGCTAAAGGTTTCTTAGTCTCTTTTTAGGATCCGTACCCAAAGGGTAAAAACGGGACCCTATTACTAAGACTTCTCATGAACCGTGATAGTTAGACAGTTGAAATTTTCACAGATGATGTATTTATGTTGCTGCCATAACAACAAATACTAGAATAAAATAAATGTTTAAGGGGGCTCACATACAACAAACGTGATTTTTTTTGCCGTTTTTATAGATGGTACGGAACCCTTCGTGCGCGAGTCCGACTCGCACTCGACCGGTTTTATTAACTTATTTCAGTCGATGTGTAGGCACTCATAAACGCGAACGACGAGACAAAAATAAAAACATCACTTTATTTCCATGGCTATTTTAAATTTAAGAATTCGTCTTCATCAAAGTCGCATCTATTGTATGTACAAAAAAAAGTAGTTAGTTGACCGTTGGCACAGACAGTGCAATATCAGCTAAGCTCTGCGTGTGAGCGAGACCATTAATTGGTTGACCAATAATCACCTCGCACTTAATGTCGCTAATTAGCTTTATAACGGTAGCTCATCATGGCAACCAATTTGACAGTTAATAACGACTATCGCAGGTATTTATGGATATAAAATGGTATTAGTAATATATCCGTTTGTCATGCCATCGTGCTTTACACGTTTGCCAACATGTCACTGATGGGTTATAAGCAAAACCATGGTTGAAATAAGAAAGGAAGTTCATTCAGTAAAACCATAAACCATATTACTTATTCATGTTTTGACAGCTGTCAAAACATGAATAAGTAATAGAAGAGTGGAAATGGACAGTGCATTTATCTCTACCGGTAGAAATAAATCTAGTAGGGATAAATGCACCAGCCGAAATGGACAGTGCACCTATCCCTATCGGTAAAAATAAGTCTACACAATCGTGCACTTATCCCTACCAGTGGGGATAGCTTGGTAGGGATAAGTGTACCAGCCGAATTATTGTAACACCCACTGGTAGACAAAATATAGAAAAAAAAAACAAAAAAAAACAAGGACACCCTGTCCTTGAGGTGTTTTTTTTCACCGCAAGCACTAAAAACTGGCAGCTGCATACCAAAAACATTAATTTGGATCACGTCCCATCTTACAATCTGCAAAAAATACATCGAGCAATTAACATTTTCTCGAGATCATTGACTTGTCTATTGGTACATATTTTCGTTTGTAGGTACTAGCTTTTGCTCGTGGCTTTGCGCGCATTTGACACATTCGCTGCGCAAATCTAAATTTGTGCATCTTGGGGAATGAAAGTTCAACGCGTATTCAAGAATGAATAGAGTAACTTTCTATTCATAAAGTTACTTCATTGTTTTTGAAGTTACTTCTTTTTTTCATTGTTTTTTTTTATTGTATTGGTCTTGATATGAAAACGTTATTAATTGTATTTTGTATTTCTTTATTTATCAAAAACTTATACTATTATTATTTAAAAGACACTATGAACCAGAGATGGTTTGTCTAGCGTCTACGGTTATAGCGAGTTGCCACAATTAACTCAAGGCATTCTACCACTTTACAAATATACCAAAAAATATTGACCTATATTGACCGGTTTAACATATAATCTGGAAGTACGTTCAACACAGGTTCAGTTGCTATTTTTACCCGACTACCAACAGAGGAAGGTTATGAGGTTGTTATTTAAGGACTTAAACATTGTTTCGTTTGATACAAAGTCTGATGCCAACAAATGCATTAGAATTAAAGAGTGTTGGACGAATCATTATTAAATATTATTGTGTTGGCAACTTTGTCTGTCTGATACCAGAATATCTTTAAATTATTACCAAAACATTTATTTTCATTGACCTGCTCAGTTACGATGTTTTCGTTTGATAAAAAAATTGTATTTGATTCTAAAATATATATTTTCCGTTACATAAATTATTTTTTTCTGAGTGGTATGCTTAAACAAAAAAGCAATTTAAATAAAATTATTAGCATGGTCACAAATTATTTCTCTTTTAAAGGTTTTTTTTTAAATAATTTAACTACTACAAATACTTAAAAAGTTATGTATATATAGTATGCATTCATTATATTTCTGAC
Organism: Eupithecia exiguata; assembly: GCA_947086465.1. Taxonomy (NCBI): domain Eukaryota; kingdom Metazoa; phylum Arthropoda; class Insecta; order Lepidoptera; family Geometridae; genus Eupithecia; species Eupithecia exiguata. Next base: position 8,390,779 of record OX352246.1, read on the forward strand.
AAATGGAAGCAATTAGAAACGGAAATGAGTTAAAAAACAGCAATCGTTTTTTTTTTGAAGCGCTATTTTACAACTGTTGAGTGATCACAAAAACTGAAAAGAAAGGAAACTGGCGCCGCTGACATGAGAAAAGAACATGAGGTAAAAAAAGTTGTTATATCACCTAGGTGTTCATAGCATTATAGACCAAAGATAGTATAAACCAAGTCATTGGTTCAGATCACCACCCTGACCCACCCCGAAGTCACTCTCCACTAGCACTCACCCTGAAGAAGTCCTTCGTTAAGGGATAAAACGTTGGTGTTCTTCCAACACAAAAAAGGTTCGTAGCTAGCCCGCTCACATCTGTTATGAATTTGTTAAACTGCGATTAGATTATCGTAATTGATTTTAGAATAAAATTAAAAAATCTTAATATCTTTACTGTACACTAAAAAATGAAAGTTGACAATATAAAGGAAATGTACAAAGGCAAGTTTGACCTAAAAGAGTTTTCTTACGAGTTAAGAGTTTAGCAAACCTTTTGGGTATGAAGAACAGTTACAGTGAGTTTCTTAACTTTAAATGACAACAGATAAAAATTTCATTTTGAGAATCTAAATTTGTTTATTTCCGTAAATAAAATAACGGTCATAAATAAAATGTCAAAATAATAAAATTAAAATAAACAAGGAAATATATGTAGTGATTTTATTTATTTCTGTCGATTGAAAATGAAAATGAAATGCTTTATTAAAAAAGAACGGCATGTTTACATACATAGGTATTACCTATTCGGTAGAATGCGATCGATTTCTTGTCAATTACTTAGGTATAGATAAATTTGATGTAGACTAAAGTAAAGAAGCAACTAAAAAAACTCTGTCTCTTATCCGCACCCGTGGCAAATGCCCGTCTTTTTTATTTAAATACTGAAAAAAAAAACTTTTGCAACCTGACCTTCACTGTAACAGTTAAATTTAAATAACAAAATCGCGGATTAACAGCGATTCTATAATCCTTACGCCGCCCCAATTCATGTCTTGCGCAACGCGAACGAAAATACACGCTGCGTCCGCGCCGACCTTGGCGACGACATTGATAGATCTCCAGTCGTACATAAACTTTTACTGTCTGTTTACGCGATACTCGACCTTATTTTCCTCAAGTTATAATGTAGTTGCTGAATTATTTTGATGGGCAGTTAATATATATACTTAGAAGGCACGTTGCACGCCATTTTGTGAACAGGATAGGGATAGGATTTCGCGTTCATAGGAGCGGGACAGAGCATTTATAATTGCGAAATTCTAATGATGAGAGACCTACACACCTGATGAAGAAACTAGCTTAGTACCTGGGAAAAGAAGTAAAATTACCTACGAATCAAAACACAAGTCACTTCAATAGACCGCAGGGTTTCCGAAAGCTGATCAATTTACGTGTGAAACAAATTTCATAATTTTTTATCGCAATTTTCTGTTTTAAGGCGCTACCCCGACTTTTAAGTTGGGGCATACAATAAAATAGTAATAAATAAAATAGTATTTATTACTATTTTATCTTATTATTATGGCTGAACAAAGGAAATTTCAAAAATCCATCACACAGTTTGTGATAGGTTTTCGAAGTTGTCCTTGGTGGTCGCCAAAATTTAGTTTCGAAACTCTGCCTAAACTATAGAGAATAAAACTGTAGCAGACGCATTAAAAAAGCTTTTAATAGGTATCACAAACTGTGCGATGGATTTTTGGAATTTCCTTTGTTCAACGTAATAATAAGAAATAATAGGGGGCGGCGCTAGTGTGCGCCGGGGTACCGCCTTAATCGTGTTATCATTATAAGATTAGAGGAACCAAAGAAAAATCTTGAATTTTTAGTAATTCGACTTTATACCACGGGGATCGAGTCAGTATTGAATTTTAGGCCTAGTTTGACAACCAAACCTGTTACGAGTATATTCGTTGAACCTGTGCTTCGACGCGGCGGGTTGGCACGAGATAATTTTAGCAATAAAACTAGCGGAAAAGTAAATTACCACAAATCTAAAACCATTTTGTATGAATTCATGGTAAAACCAAATTTATTTTTACATACATACATTGGGCATCAAATATTCCAGTGAATCGAAGTTCGTTTTATCATGAGTTCATAGCAAATGGTTTTAGATTTGCGGCAATTTACTTTTCCGCTAGTTTTATTGCCTGTAGAAAGAAGAAAATATTAAAAACAGGAAAAAACATTAAAATCTTTTTTTTCTCTTGAGCTCAAACTGGTCGATTATGTGTGCGCCTGTATAAGTGAAAGAAGCACAGAATCTTCTTTTTCTTTCTTCTGGTTCAAAGGCTTCACAAAGTAACTTCGAGTCGTAGAAGATTTCTTATAGGAAGATTACTTAGCATTCAAATATGTCAGTAAACAGAAATCGTTGTGGTCGTGAGGCACTGCATTGTTGAAATCATTCGCACTAAGTGCGCCCTGCGATGTACTCATATGGTTAAGGTTAAACCACATCAGGACTCTAATTCCACTAAATTAAAGGGTTTCTTTCATCCATGGATGATCATTGTCATAGGAAAGCGATTGGCTAGAACAATTTTGCCCCAGGTCGGTTCCATCCGCTTGTTTTGTGGAAATAAAAATAGAATACAAATTCAATTATCATAATTATAGTCATTAATCAGTGCCAACCAAATTATTTTACTTAAATAAGAAACTGGACAAACAGTGAATGAATGACTGATATTCATACAATTTAAATCAAAGTTACCATATTTAAGCGTGGAGCTTGCTAGATATTCTAAATTATGCCTATATCTACGCGGCATGATCTTTGATCTTTCTTAGACAATTTCTCGAAATTCGGGGAACAATGTAAATATCTATACGAAGTTGGTCAATCCAGGTTTCCAATAAAATTATTATCTTACTAGCTCTTTCCTACGGCTTTGCTCGCTGATGATGAAGATGAAAAATAGCTTATGTGTTAATCTCATAAGCTATTTTTCATCTTCATGGATGTCAGCTACATCCGAACCAAATTTTAACGAAATTGGCCCAGCTATTTGAGCGTGAAAAGTAACAAACATACTCAGTTTCTGAATTTTTTAACGATTCTTTTGTTGCAATTACTGATTTTACATGATGTTCAAAACAGTGTCAAACTGCGTTCCCTGAACTGTCCCCGTATGCAAGGTTGAACAATGCACAAGTTCACAGAATTCACACACAATGTTTAACAAACCGCAGGCTGCGGGTTATATTTACTGTTAACAAAACACAGTAGCAACAGCAGAGACAATATTATATCCGTATTTTCATTTATAGCTAACATTTGGAATTTTCACGAAACTAGATCCTTTCTCGAGGGCTCGATGTTGTTTTGTGTATTTTATTCAGCTATTTTGTTTTATTACAGGTATATTTACACGACGTACGTTCAGGTATGTTAGTTTTAGGAGGGTAACAAAGAATATTTCAAGAAAAGACTAGATTCAGAGCAACAATGTAAAACCAAAATAAGTACTGCTCATGGTTGTTATTGAGTTTGTGTTTTTGAAGGATCCGTCCATATTTTTAACCGATTTCGATACAAGAAGGACGTTTTTATATTCTGTTGTTTGTATGTTTATGTAAGTTAGTCGATTTAAGGTCAAGGCAGACCAGGACGGATCGCAAGGGATTAACATTTTTTACAATGGACATTCAAACGTATTGTTATAGAAATTCGACATAAATTGCTATGCTTTCAAATGATGCCATGGTATCAAAAAATCCGTTTCGATGGTAAAAATTGTAATCCCTTGCCAGTCTGCGTTGGCCTTTCTCCGTCATTTATGGCGATATCGATTTATTTTTTTGCAGTTGTATAAATGACTAGTTTCAAACGGCTTTGCACTAACGTTAGGCTGTTGAAACTAAATGGAATCAGACTAAATGCTCATTATTTTGTCACTGAAATGAAAAAATATCTTTATTGAAAGTGTCCTCAAACGTGACATTTTTATGTGTCCAGTTTTCAGCATGTTTACTGAAAATAAAATGATCGTTTGCGGTTTTAAGTAGGTCAAAATATTTTAAAATGTTTGGGGAAACTTTTATTACTTCTAAGAACTTCATTCAGTTAAAACCCAAAATATAAAGTTTAATTTTACTTTTCGAATAAGGGACCTAATGAATAAGAATAAGACACGCGGCTTCAGCTGCTGCCGAAGACTGGCCACCTTCTACGGGGGCGCATATTTGTGAATACTGCGGCTGCATCCGTCGTTCTCGTATTTGACCGTCACACAACTAACGATAAAAGAACACTGCAAATTTACTATTGTTGGCCATTGACAGTAAAATATGGGTTACGAGTATATTGTAACTTGACTTTTCTAGGTTAAAAGCAATATGCGAATAATTTCCATAATTAACCCAGAAACGCGTGAAATAATACTGTTCGGACGTAAAACGATAAGATAAAATATCCACTTAAAACTACTGTAAGTTACGGTCACTGTTTCACATTGTCCCTTTCAGTTTCCGTTACGGTTGTACATAACGTGCGTTTCACATTATCCACTACGTCAGCTCCTGACGCCGTATGGTCCGCGGGTCGTCAGTGTATATTAGCCGGGCTATTATCGCTTTAATGTCCGGTATGCGCCACTGCACGCTGGCTTGGGATGTGAAATGTGCCTTATTGAGTCTAGATAAGATGGGTTTTACGGTGGTTGGAGCAGTGTAGATTTGTCAACTTAATTTATTAGTCAATTACTATTGTAAATTAATTTATTTCGTCGTTATACGTCATTCCAAATAGATTATCGTCGTTTTTAATTTGATTTGCCCATAAATTTACTTAGGATTTTTTTCTGAAATTGATAGCCTACTGACAGCTCGCGGTTTCATACGCTCTTTTGTAGTTATTTATATATTCAGCACATATAATTGTTACTTTGGAATTTACATGTGGTTTTCGACACTTAATTAGAATATTAAGTATTCTACCGTATGTAGAACAATGAAGTATAATAGTTACTATAGGGTAGAGTCCGTATGGGTTAAACTACTACCGATTCAAATTTTAGTCTCCGGTTGTTTCCGTAGTGAAAATCTATGCTTGATACTATTATTGTATCTACAGTAAAGTTCAGCAAGCCGCGGCAAAGCGCGCAGTAAAACTGATGAATTTATTGCAAACTGACACACCGATTTTTTTCTGATTTCAGCACCAAAACAGACTAAGTTTCGATTCATCATCATAAGCCTCTGCATTGGGTGTTCTGGTTATTTTTTATTAATCGTAAAAATGATTTGTACCCCGGTTTCGATTCCCTGCGTATCGAGGTCCCTCCGTTTCGACATCCCTCGGTTTCGACCATGAATTTGCTTAAAATACAGTTAGCGAATCAAGTGTTTTAGTTTTAAAATAATCAACATAATTATATTGGAGTAAATAACGTTTTAATGTCTATCTAGGTAATGTATTAAGAAATTATTATTGTGTGTAATGGGAATCTACACCGAGTCTTCTCGTCAGCCATACCGCAATGCTTGAAAACGAAAATTTTCAGTAAGTGCAGACGCACTTACTGACTCGTCATGTTCTACGGAGCTGAGACGTAGATAGGCTGCTGATGATGATTCTATTTGATTTGCATAGTTCTATATCCGCATGATAGAGGCACTACTGTACCGAATCCGAAAGAAAATGAGGCGTCACGATGACGTCTCGATACTATCGTTAAACCGAACTGAGGTCACAGTGCAGCCTGTACTACGTTTGCCGACTCGCTGAGTTAACTGAAAAAGTATTCTTCTGCTCTGAGAGTGAACCGATATTTGACAGTGAATGTCACATTCAAAATGTTCAAACACTCACAAAGCATACGAAAAGCATCTTACATTAACCATGCATTTAAAACCCTATAGCTTCTGTAAATTTATCTTGACAATGCATAAATAATTCAGATTGGGTTATAAATGCCTTAAAAATCATACTCCCCTATTTTGAGTCTAAACTGTGTTATATCATTTGTTAATTGCTTCTAGTTGTGTGCTAATAGTTATTAATTACGTAATACGTCGCGTGATTTCATAGTGTTTAATTTAAATTAACCAAGGTCGATGCGCATGATTGGCTGTTTGAGTCAGAAAGAGATCGACGGAAAATAGACTCCACGACGAACAAATTGTATTTAAAAAATGCGCGAAATTAGCTGTTCAAAATATTTTGACAAAACAATCACTCACAGACATATTATTCCCGCAAAATACACAATTCAAAATGCATTTGAAAACATCTTTGATTTATCTAGCGCAAGTGTAACTATCGGACCACTGACCGCATTATCGTCAAAGGTCACCAGCGTCACTTTTGACCAAACGAAATTGTTTTTTAAAATACTAGTAATATTACAAAAAACCGTGACGCTGGAGTTTTTTCATTCGCGTTTACTGGAAGCTCAAAGAGCTTTCGCATTAGTGTGCCGCCAGTCGCGTAGAGTTGTCGCTTTCGCGTTTACAATAAAATCGAAAGAGTTTAAAATAGCTGTGACTGTGTAGTCGAGGCTAGTCAGTGTTCTGGAGGTCTGGAGGCGGCCGCTGCGCACGCGACACTGACAGGTACACCTGGCTAACCACTGACAACACCTGGCCAACTGACAGGTAGACACCTGCCTAACAATGTCATTATCTAACACTTCATTCATACGAGTCTAGAGCGAGTACGTACATGTCCTTGGAGCTTTTAGAAGATCAGTGACTGTTGACTGATCAAGCTATAATGAATACTTGTGATTTCCCTTACGAATAAGGTCGAAATTGTCCCTTAAATATCATACCACTATATACCACTGCTGGCTTTTGTTAATTGTTATAATATTCTTAGAAATGTGCTTTAATCTGAGATGGAAAATTATTAATAGCGATAGCGCCATTGAATCGGTTCTGGTAAGGGACAAGGTACTTAAGGGTTGAAGCTTACATATTAAGCCGAAACTGTATTTTGCTAAAGATACAGTAGGTGCAGACAGATACAGTTACAGGTCTAATGAAAATCTGGTAGAGACGTTGAAAAATTATTTAGTTTTGGTATCTATGCTTCTTAAGCATGGATTTTAAAAGTGGGCCTTCAGTCTTCAGTCAACACGTTTATTTATAAGCTTTTTAGAATTTTTATTTAAAGCTACTTTTTAATAAACATGTCCGCCATATAAAAATTTTACGATACCGGACGCTGAAACTAAATTGTAATAAAAAAAAAATAGACATTCCACGTCATATTTTTTTTAAAGTCAACCTTCGTTGGACCACAATCTCACCTGATGGAAAGTGCAGATGTGGCCGACGATGTATCACGAAGGTCTAGATAGAAGATTCCTCTGGTTTTGAACAGACCCAGGTTGTAATTAACCGGAAAAAGAGCAGCAGGGAGCGTGTTCCAACATTTCAAGTAATCTAAGGCCCCAGAGCCCTTTTGCAGTTTGCATTGTAGAAATTGATTTGTATTATATGAAGCAGACGCATCGTGTTTTACTCTATGTGAAGCAGACCAAATAATACCTTTCTCTCGGCTATATGTGGTTAAACCCCAAATCTTGCAAGTGAAAGCCTTGAAAAGTAATTACACAGGGAAGTATGTTAATGACCGTTGGAACAGCGCACACAGCACTTTGCATAGAAATTAATAATTTTCTAACTTTGTCTCAGAACGAGCGGTTCTGATTGAAAATTAACGTTTTAGATGTTACCACTCGAAATTGTTTCGGGTATTTTGTGAAATCTTTGAACTTGTCTTGTTTCGATATGATAATTAAAATTGTCCTTTAATTCTTGACAAAATGGTCCTGTCACTTTATTTTATCATCATCAGCATCATTACAGACTTTAAGTCACCCAATGCTGGGTATTATTGTTACCCAGTGACTTATTCAATTCAATTCGTTTATTTCGTTTTTGCACTTATGTGTACTGCGTAGAATTTGAGAAAAATGAAATAAGTTCCGGTAAATTATTTTCGGTTGAACCGACTAAGGGTTTCGTGGCTTAGTTGGTTAGAGCACACCCGTACTGAAGGTGGGGCGCGGGTTCGAGTCCCGCTACAACCGATAATTTTTGGGAACTTATTTCATTTCTTATAGATACCCAAAGTACGAAGCACTATAACAAAAAACCTTAGAATTTGAGAAAATTTGTGGAACCAAAAGCATACTGCTGGACATAGACCTCCATTAATGAGCGCCATCTTGGTGGTAATGCCCATAATCCCTACGCTGGGCATACGAATAATGTGTGATGAAGCTGTATTATTTATTTATTACTAGCAGCGCCTCGCGGTTTCACCCGCGTAGTTCCCGTTCCCGTAAGAATTTTGGGATAAAAAGTAGCCTATGTCCTATTCCAGACTATAATCTACCTCTGTGCCAAATTTCATCCAGATCCGTTTTGCCGTTCTGGCGTGATAAAGGAACAAACATCCATCCATCTATCTATCCATCCATCTAAACTTTCACGTTTATAATATTAGTGAGATTTTACCGTTTCTGCAATTGAAATCTTTGATCAACTCTTATTGGAATCATGAAGCAATCTTGTTGGATATCTATGATGCTAGGCTAAGTCATGTTCTTCAGTCTTTTAATTAAAATCTTCAATAAACACTCACAGAAATCACATAATTTCGAAATACGCAGCGGTTGTTAACGAATACGATATTTTTATTTACCATGCGTGGGCGCAGACGTTTTGTAACCACGGGCATTGCAATATCGGATCTATTTGCAGAATACATAAATACGCTTCAATGATGAACTTGCTTCTAAAATGTTTGGAAGACGATTCATAAATCAACGATCAAATTGCCTTGGAGAATTTAAGAAAAGTTAATCCTGACGATGAGGATTACCATTGGGCTGGGATCAGGTCGCATTTTTAAATAAAGGTTTTAAAATCTAAACCACCTTTTTTTTAATGCTGGACAATTGGCACAGCATTATCTAGCCCCAAGCTAAGCAGAGCTTGTGTTATGGGTACTAGATAACTGATATACATAATATAATACAATAAATAGATAGATATTTTTTATTATACATAGAAAACGACCAGAACACCCTGAACAAATGTCTGCAGATCGTACACACATTTGTGCCGAGGCGGGAGTCGCAGGCAGGCCTTCGCCCACCGCGCCACAGCGGTCTTCGTCGGACCTTGTCAAAGTAAATATGTTATATAACTTAACTTAACTTTAAAAAACGGAATAATAAGATAAAGTAGGTGGCGGCGCTAGTTAAGGTCGGGTATGCGCCTTAAGATGTTTGAACAAACAGTTGGTTTGTAACGTACATATGTATATTCCAGAGATCAGTGCCAAGACAATAAGCGAGTTACCGTAAAAACCGTCTCAAAATAACAACGATCATAATTTCGGCTATTTCTGAAGTTGATATCATCCGTAATTTATTTAAGATGAATTACTATACGAAATTGTTTTATAGTACCCATTAGTTATTTTAGTATTAATGTTGAGGAAACTTGCGAGTAATTGTAAATGTCGGACAATGTATGTCCTAAAACTGGGTACTGACTGGTGTTACGTAATATACCATTTTTTTAAGTTTATTTATCTACCTTTATTAACAAAGAAAATTACAATCAAATAAAAGAATTAAATTAAAACTAGTATTTACAATTGAAACAATTGAGCTAACTACTGTTGCAAACAATCTACAAGTAGCTCAACTGATCCATATAAATACCAGTCGGAAGCGTGCCCAAGACGCTAGCTGCATTGCCCCGCTGTATAGCAATACTGATGCGCTGCGCCAGATACTCACCAGCTCTCGGGTCACGCGTCGCTTCGACCAGACGCTCGGATAATTTTTTGAAAACCCGGAGCCTAAAAAAAAATGTTTATTTATTGTTCCTCTGACTTAATTAGACATTTTATTAGAGTATCCTTATTTCAATTTTTCTTATGTCTATTGTTTAAGAAGGCCCTGAACCTCTTAGCTCCCACACAAACGTACTTTTCGATTCATTTGGAAACTGCGTCTCCGATTTTAATGAAATTTTGCATACATAACCGGATAAATAATAGCTATGTTTGTATTGGTTTAGTTTTTCAAAATACTTTATCATCATTAAGAGCGAAAGAAATAAAATCGCTTGAAAATGGATAAATATAAAAATGAATTTTCGCTCTCATTATAAGATGATAAAGTATTTTGAGAAACTATAACGATACAAACATAGCTATTACTTATCAGATTATGTATGCAAAATTTCATTAAAATAGGGAACGCAGTTTCCAAATGAATCAAAAAGTACGTTTGTATGGGAGCTTAGAGGTTCAGGGCCTTCTTATTAGTTACTTTTCTTATCTAACCGCTTTAAATATATGTATATATAAACATATCTTATTTATCTATTTCTTAAAATTACCTTCTTTGCTATCTTCATACAATATAGTTTATAGTTCGGAAACTTAGGGATCGAAATTAAATAATCTAGGTGTTCTCAAAAAAATTGCGTTCAATTTGCAATCGGCCAGGCCACGGCAATCTAGGTGCTCTCAAAAAAATTGCGTTCATTTTGCAATCAGCCAGGCAACTTCACAAATGGCTGAATTCTACTTTCCGGCGGACATTCATATATCTACCAAAATAATATGTCACAGAACCTTAGTATTCCTACCTACTACCACCTGTAGATTGTTCGCAACAGTCTGCAGTTAGCTCAATTGTTTCATTTATAAATACTAGTTTTAATTGAATTCTATTATTTGCTTGTAATTTTCTTTGTTAAAAAAGGTTACCTATTACCATATTAAACTTTGTGCCCAATAAATAGGTAGGTAGTTTTTAATTTTTTTGGTATGTTATATAATCCACCCAAGCTATGGATTAGATAGGAATAGAATCAAGCAGTGGAATATAACCCACCATAAAGCTATGGATTAAAGTGGAACAAAATGTCGAAATCTATTTCATCAATGGATTAGCTCAGAGTGGAATATGTCAAATTATGGTTATTTCAGAGATCAATATGACCTATCATTGTAAACTTATATGACTTATCATTGTAAACTTATATGACTTACATTTTGTAAACTAACGAACATTCCGTTTGAAACGTTTTGCTGGTGTGCAATGTTTTTAGCACATGATCTCATATAATTTTCATTGATTTCCCGTTTTTTAACCATTTGTTTGTTTATTTAGGCATAGATTGCTGAAGCAAGACATGCTACGCTACGTCGGAGTTTTCTTTATTGTTTCTAAAATAGTTTTGTTTATTTTTCGAAGCCGGTAAATATTTGTAGAGAATGAAAAACAATTTTCAGGGTTTCGGAGAAAAAAGTTGAAATATCTTTAATATCACCCATTTGTTTTGTGAAAATAAGTTTACTGTATCTATATGTATTAACTCCTCTGAATGTTGAATTTCAAATTGAATATTGCTGTAAGAAATTCCCACGTGGCTTTTGTCATTCAAATTCCATTCATATCATAACAGCGTAAAGTTCATTAACACTTGGCGCACCTGTACGTCACCTGGCACCTTGCCATACACCTGGCTATTCTTCATTCACCGGCATCCACAGGCGTTCACGCTCCATGGAATTGACCCTGCTTTATCTGCTTAATAAGTATAAGCACGTACAAATCTTATAGAGACATCATTTGATACTTTTGAAACAACGAAAAACTGACTTAAAAATTCTTATTATAAGAATTACGTATTATAAAAGTATGTAATTTCTATTCAGTAGTAACAAAAGTAGTAAATCATAAAAACCACACAATCGCAGATAAAATAATGCTACTTCGTACACAATACCAAAACTACAATAGTAAAACTCTAACAATAGGGCACTCAGAGAAAAAAACTTAATTCTAGTACTCTCTCTCTGAAATCTAGACTACTGTAATAGACCCTAGGATTTGAAGGTCTGAATACTGTCTGGTAAGGTTTAATATAATAACCTAAATTTTACGATGATCGCTTTTATTCGTTATCTTTATAACTCTATAAAACCGTCGTAAAAGTCATATAGAAAATAAATCATATAGAGCTTATAGGTAGAAATTGTTATTTTATAGTTCAAACAAAATCAACAGCCGTTAGGTATGTGTAAACAGTTGTAACCATCTAACTTACGGCTAATGAGAGATTTACATTTTATAAATTGGGTTAATAGATGCATCATAATGCATCTACAAAACGTGTTGATGTTCTCTACATATGATATGATAGATACCTACCTAAAAGAGCTACCTACATTATCATCATCATCCAAAATCGTTTACTTCAGGTAAGATTATGGTTAAACGAAGGTATTTTGACTATAAAAACATCCACGAAGAATGGTTAAGGCAGTGTTTAAAACCACTTTAGCGAAACCACTGTACCCGTTTTATTGCTGGTTTTTTTAAAGTGTCCGCCACCCCATAGACCCTCGAAAAATATAACCCACACGCTTCTTTAATAATTATTAACATTAAGAAGGTGATCCGTTGTGCATTTGTGCCGTTGTGGAGATGTTTGACCGAAAACAAAGTCAATACAAAAAAGAAGTATTAAGGTAAGTTTGGGAATGTTTTTGGAAAATTAAGAATTTACTTAATATACCTGAGCCTTAGACAATTTAACCGGTCGATTGTCTAAGACCTGAGCAATAGATTACAAAACACGTCTTATCGATGTATTGAGTAGTACTCAATAGATCGGGATGAAATTTTGCACACACAAAGCTCTGAGCCGCGAGTCCATTTGCCGATAATATCGAGTCGTGATCGTCACAATCAGTCTCATTTTTCCATAGATAGATAGATAGATATTATTTATTGACAGAAAGATTACATATTTTTGATTCATAATATCTTAAATTCTACTAGGTTAGGTTTTGGTACAGCGTGAATCGTGCGGACAGCGAACTACGCAAATCATGGGATTTGTGTAGTTCGCTATGTAGTTTTGATTAGACAAATGTAAGAAGTCACGATCACGTCCCGATAATATCGTTAAATGAACTCGGGACTTTGAACCTGGAATAACATATAGGCTACTTTTTATTCCTAAAAACGCGGGTGAAACCACGGGTAGAAGCTAGTATGAAATAACCATGAAAATAAGTAGAGATTCGGCCTCCTTAGCGCCTAAAAGATTTATTAAAATAACTGGACTCAAAGGCCTTTGATGTAGCTATTTACGTTCTGCGTTTCATTTTATTACAAAGAAAGGGCTATTTTAAATTAGAACATTATTATACAAGCTGTTTAACATAATTTACAGTTAGGTTTTTTGTTGTGACTCAAGTTTGGTTAAATTAATTTACAATTGAGTTCGGTAACCTCTTGCATAACCTACCTATATACTTATAGAATGAGAATGACGTCATCTGTCATGTTGCCCAGCAGGCCAAGCACGGGGAATATTGTCTATAGACAATAATGACATCTCATCGACATACATTGCGTACATTACTGAAGTTAAAGGAATGAATCTCAAATAATTTTACGCATTCGATGACAAAGTGACGTATTTTTTCTTTATTCTACCCTAGACAACAACCCCTGTGCTTGCTCTACTGCTCAGTTTGAATCCGATCTTAGCTCAGTATGAAAGGTAACTAAGGTGAGGGGTCAAATCCATTGCATTGCATTGGTGGATACATTTACTATGTACGAGTAGACTGTATTTTACATAAATAGCTTAGTAGGTACATACTAGTACATTTTTATTAGGTATATCATAGAGACTAAGAGGCTTACAGATAAACCGAATTACGGTTTAAGTTAGCTTTAAGGTAAAATAAGTACTTACTGTGAAACATAAATAAATAAAAAAAAAGTAATTTTTATGTCATTTTATATTAATTTTCGATTACAATAAGGTATCTACTTACGTTCATGAAAACTATTGTCGAGTCTTTAACTAGTGCTCTCTTGACACCCGAGATACAAGCCTAGTGCTTAGTTTGGATCTCAACAGAAATCCATAAGTATATTTGGTAAATAAATAAATTAAAAAAAATATTGATGATTTTTAATAACTGTCATCATCCTTATTTTCTCGTCCGCCGAGATAGTTTGACGTATCGCCTTAACATAAACTTAACATTTATAAAGCTCATCGCACATTTCCTCCGATTATTGAGTCTAATAATCGTGCAAAATGCTATTTGTAAACAGTTTTAGTGCTATTTTAGAGCGCAGTCTGGCTGCTTAGTAATAAAACTTGTTTGCGGGTCCGATCTGGCACATCCGCGGGTAATTCTGTAGGTAATTTGAGGAAGGATTCTGAATTGGAATTGTTGAACTGTTATTATTTCCTACACTCGTGTGGGGCCTGATCAGGGCTTGGTTGCGCACGGTAGACTCGTATAAGCCCTGAGCAGGGTCTACCATAGACGTAAAACCCTGATTTGGGTCCAAGCTAGTGTAGGGGTTAATAAAATCGGAAACTTATAGATTGTGATGATGTCCTTCAAGCCAAATTTCTTTCATGGCGGTTAGTTATAATGGAGATTATCCATGGGTCATAATAGTGCACAAGTGTGTTAGCACAATATTTTTAGATAAACGTTTGCGTTAACAGGCATTCGCCGTTTTTATATTGATAAATGTTTACTATATTTTTCCCACTGCTTCACTCGTATTTTGGCGACAATGTATCCTCTATAGCAAAATTTCAAGGTCCAAAACTTCTTGCGTGAAAAATTCCACCCGATCCGTTTGGTAGTTTTGGCGCGAAGAGGTAAAAAAGATCCAAAAATTTAACCTTTCGCATTTAAGTATAAATGTTAGTAGTCATAAATTATTTAAGTCACAGGTTACGTACACTTTTCGATTGCACTTAATTAATCGTTTCACCATAACAATGGTTTCGTCTCGACACATTTACCCCAGAATACTCAAATGCAACTCAGATTTAAGCACAACTCAAGCGACAAAATTTTGACAAATTTTCATTGAAAACTGTCAAAAAACGGCGACTTACATTACTATTACATTTTACCTTTGATGAACGGAACTACAGATGGAGGTACGCGTGTCAAAAGTGTCAAGGTTGAAACCATTCTATCAATATCTCCGTGCAAATAACACCGCGCGTACAATTCGCAGAATCGTCCATGAAAGACTCTAGATTATAGAGTTTCTTTCATGGACGATTCTGCGAATTCAGGACAAAACTACGTAAAAAACTACTGAACCGATTTCAAAAATTCTTTTGCCGTTAGAAACTACATTATCACTGAGTAACATAGGCTATAGAATATACCTGTGCGAAGTCGGGGCGGACCACTAGTAGGTATATTATATATTTTACATCCTGTACTAGACTAATGTTGCCTGCAATAAATGTTTTATTATTATTATTATTATTATAATAGCAACAATTAACATTTAACTTCAAATGTGTAAAGGTCACGCATATTGACCGTTAATAATTGCCAGATAATGCTTTCCATTTGTTTGTTTGACAGAAACGAGGGCAGAAATAACCTTTGGCAACTCTCGAAGCTTTTGTCGTTGTATGTCCCAATCATTATGACAAAATCAAAATACTCACATTGACGTGATTTTGATACTGTGCCACTTTTCTTTGGGATGAACAAATTACGACATTGATCTCTTCTATATTTTAAAGCGATTTTAAGTCGATTACTTATTTATAATTATACTAGACTCGCGACTTAGTCCGCGTGGGTGCTTTTAGAGGTGGTCTACCGTCAAAGTAGACCTAGACAGGCAATGATTCTTGACCTAGCGGTACATTTACTGTTTTTTTCCCCTCTGGAACGCACACTAAAATACGGACACATTATAGCTGGCCGAGAGAAAAACAATGACATCTTATGCAGAGAATATATATGTATATATATATATAATAGTAATACTAACTTAGTTCAAAACCTTTAGGTTCCTTCTATCCCTGCGATTTATCAGAATAGGATTCCCTTATTTGTTTAGACGCAGTTATTTTAACTAGGTCATCTATATAGATATTTGAAACTAATCTTCTGAGTTTTTACTGATAAAAAGATTTTTTTTATGGCAAAAAGTACGAATACAAACTTTACTACCGTAGGTGGTTTGAGGCCAAATAAGCAATCACTGAAAACCATTTAAATGGTAAACGTCTGATACTGATGCCAAATTGTAAAGTAGCCAAGATATCCGCAATAATACGATTTTGTTAAATTGCAACACTTTTGTCATTCATAACCTTAATATAATAGTACAGTCGCCATTAAAACAACTTATTATAAATCTACTGTCAAATAAACCATGACATCATATATAGGTATTAAAAACAAATACCTTTAAAAAACTGTATACTCGTCTTTCAATTTCTAAAATGAATCAGATTCATGCCTAATTTCCCTTTTTTGATAATATCTTATCTCTGTCTGTTGATGTACCTAAGATCGTCAACAGACAGCTACAGAATTAGAGCGTAAAATAATTGACGATATCAAGGTTAATTTCGTAATAACTCCAAAACCCCCGACGAAAATATATGTACATAACAGCAGCATCGAATTTCTTCAAATACAGCTTTAAAATCTAGCATTGTTCCTATTCTGAGCTATGAACACTCCTGATCAAGTCCATGTATCAACAAAAGCAAAAACTATATCTCAATAGGTTCAACCGTTTGGGAGCTGTGACGTCACAGACAGACCTAGACCTAGATACACTGAGTGATGTATTTGACTCACAAAGATACACACGTCAAAGTTCTAACTGCCTTTTTGACACTTTTTAACCCTTTACAAAAAAAAAATGTTTTTATCGGGGTTAAAAACGCGGTTCAAATCACCTTTTGCAAGTCACTGTACACGAATCTACCTAAATACCTACAAATGTTGGAGCTATTTACACTATCTGTTATGGCCTTTTGCCAGTTCAGATCTAAAACGATTCGTTCAATAACAGCTATCTTTAGTACATTATCGGTTTATTGTTTACCGATGTTGTACGTGGCTGTACCGCTTGCATAGATTTTCAATTTTACTACGTTTATGACGTTTTTTTTTTAATTTTCAAGTTTTATCAAGAGTGCTTATAAAAAAAACCAAAGTGATCGGTCATTGAAAGGTAAGCTTCTTATACTTTTTTTTTCTTATTAATGCTTCCGGGTCAAGTAGTTAATACTTATCAAACATTAATTATGTCTAAGAAATGAAATTTATATTTACTTTTCGTATTATCAAAGACGTGTTTGCTACCACATTTAGATCTCAAATACCTACGGCTGGACCGATTTTAATTATCTGTTAATTGTTGGGCTTGTCTCCATCCTGAATAGCAGAATAACTAATTAAAAGTATATAAAAATTCATATGGAAAAAATATGAAGGAAAAAAATCGTTTTCTCATACTTTTTCGTATGTAACGCCATCTCTGATTCTAAGACGGTACGAAGTTTGCTGCGCCACCTATTTTTTAATAAGCATCAAGCCAAGTATCACTTATTATGTAGTACTTTCAAAATTATTAATGTTATTTTAGTCCTAAAAAAGAAAAATATATTAAAATAAATTAAAATTAGTAGGTATTTACAATTAAACAATTGAGCTAACTGCACACTGTTGCAAACAATCTCAGGTAGCTCAACTGATCCATATCAATACCAGTCGGAAGGTCGGTTATGATTCTAAATTCGAGTATAAATCTACACTTTGGTAAGGACGAAAGTTAGTTCATTGTCGCTGTTAAATGTCTTATAAATATAACTTATAAATAACTCTATACCGAGCGATATTTTGATTGGCTTTATTTGGGACAAAAACCGTGACTACTGAAATTAAAAGCCAAAGGGATTATGGGATGTGCATACGAGCTACAGCAGAGTTGCAGAACAAAGTCGGCATCTCCTTACTACTGTTGAATAGATTCGTCACTTCAAAATAATTTGAGATATATAAATAAATAAAATGTAGGAATTCATAAAATTAATCCCATAACTGACAATGATAGGTTTCTATTATAATTTTATTGTACCGCGCATAGGAAGTGCTTATTTATATTCACTAAGAATAAGAAAGAAAGATTATCTATTTATTGGTTCACATCACAAGTCATCCTATTATAAAAAAAACATTAAAAATGATTTTAATGATAAATTCATTTGTTTTTTCTCCACAAAAGTCTTCATGTGTCTTCACCATGTGAACCAAATCATCTTCTTAACTTATTGTTGCTGCACAAATTTTTGAGTACCTACAAGAACATACATTTCATACATTAACATCCATACATACATTATTTAAGCTTACATCACTTACGTGCTTATGAAATAATATTGAATCTGTTGCCCACATAGAGCTCTGTAGTTGCCCGTCTGTATCAACCCACACCACAGCTCGCTTCAATTTTAGTTTTCGCATCAAATAATTTTTGTTGATTCAACTTTCATATCATCAAATACATGCAAAAATTGCTTTTAAGCCGTCCCTCTATCTGCATACCAAACGAAAGCCAATGAAACAGGGGCCACTTAAAACAATTTTGTAACATGAAAGCTTTTCTAAAATAAAGTTATTTTTTGCGTAGATATTTATGAAGGAGATTATGGTTCAGCGAACCTTTACAGCAGTTGTGGGTTTTACATGTTTTTCCATTGGATAAAAACACGTTTCCATAGAAACAACGATTGCGAAACCGCGGACAGGAACTAGTTACTTAAGGGCAAGATATTCGATCCATTTTGTGAAAAGGACCGGCATAGGATTTTGTGTTCACAAGAGTGAGATAGGGCACAGCAACGCAAGCCCAAAAATCAAGTTTTTGCTTATTATCAAAATTAAAAAAGGTTTAGAGAAAAACTAAGCGTAGAATATTCTTCTAAACGTCGTTGCCTATTTTCTGACATGTTTTTTGAGAGTAAAACGTTGATACACTAGAAGTACAACAACAAAAACAACAAAAAACTATCCTTTCTTCGTAATTTTTATCATCAGGTGAAGTGATAAATATCGTGTTTTGAACCGTAGAATAATCAATAATGTTAATCCAACTACAACATAAATTTTAGTCCAATCGAAACAAAGGATATTTGATCGTTTAAAATTGAATCGAAAATTGGCTAAATTCGAATATCCGGGCCTTAAAATGTAGAGTTGTATACCTAGAATATCCTACTAACACATCAGGCGATGACCGATGTGATGCGGCGGGCGAAGGTCCGCATGCGGCGCAGGAGGTTGCGGGTTCCGCCTTGGGACAAATGTTTGTACGATCTGCAAATATCTGTTCCGGGTGTTCTGGTTATTTTCTATGTATTATAAAAAAATATCTATCTGTGCAATGAAAGGTATATCGGAGTAAGATCGGACGCGGGGGAAGACCGTATGATACTTGTAGCCGAATTAATCCATTATTTTCTAATGATGACACTATTTTCTACGACGCCATTTAATGGCATCGACATATAATGCTGTCATTATTAGAAGACATAACTTAATTCGGCTACAATTAGTATCGTACGGTCTTGCCCCGCATCCCATCATACCCCGATATACTATATTGTATATAGTATATTGGTGTTGTATTGTGACTGATATACTTAATATCAGTCATCTTGTATCCGTAACACAAGCTCTGCATATTTGGGCTAGATAATGCTGTCTGGATTGTCCGGCATTATTTATTTATATCATAAATAAGTATTAAAATAAAAATCTGACTATCATATTCAGATTACTACCCAATAAAAAGCAAACAATATGGTTAAGAATAGATGGAGCATCATATTTACATTATGCATACACTATCGAGGAAACCTCTGAACCTATTTACGGAACAGAATCTGCCTTTCATGCGAGATTTTCCGCATCACATTATTTCAAGCGAGTTAATACTCGTGCTACAAACTAGCCGCAACCGCATTGGTTCTAGCACACGATGCGACATGCTGTAAAACGTGTGAAACCACACTGTCAAAACATTGGAACGATCGCCAATAATTTTAATCGACAAAACGAAAAACAAAAGACGATCAGTTTTTATGTTCCGTTATGGACCGATTTGGAAAAATCTTTCGTTATTGTATGCATAATAATTCCGAGAGTATGTCCCGAAAAACTTAAAATACTGTGTAAATAATAAGGAATTTGAAGTTCGCTTTTAGTTTTTTCACAACACACACATTACAAATAGATCAAATTCGACTTAGTTAGTATTTACAATTGAATTTACAATAGCTGAGCTAACTGCGGACTGTTGCATTCAATCTAGAGGTAGCTCAACAGATTATTCGTTATCAATACCGATCAGAAGCGTCGCTAAGACGCTGACTGCGTTGCCCCGCGCTGGCCGTATGCGCCAGATACCCGAGTCCCATCATCCAGATACTTGACTAAAGCTCTCGAGTCATGCGTTGCTTCGACTAGACGGTCTGGCTATTTCTTGTAAACCCAAGGATCGAGGGTTGTTCTCGAAATCCAGCAGCATTCCGTAACCGTATGCTAGAGCTCGCCTAGAACGCTTCCGTCCTGGCATCTCAGCAGTATTTTATCGGGCTATCTCGAGATAGCAAAAAGGATCCTTGCGGTTGTCCAACGCATTATGAGATATTGCTACCGTTGTTCCTATTGTGTCGGTCGTTGGGCCGGACTTTAAGCTTCTTATTGTCCTTCTTCCAGTCGCACTTAGGTGTTTACTACTCTACTCGTAGTGAAGCTGGTTTGCGGCTTAACACGCGCTTGTTGTGTTCGAATAAAAAGAGTTCATCGTCTTTTTTCTTGGCCTTTGTGCTTTTTAAGCTGAAGCCAAATTTTACAACCCAAGTCGTCAAGGAGTCGTACAACGGATATTAAAATTCAATTCCTTTTTTTAATATCCGTTGTACGAAAAATGTTGTGCAAAATTGTGTGAATTCACCCATTCAGTGCTAGTTCATTGAAGAATAATATTATATTACCTAGAAGCCAGGATGATTTCTTCAACGGTATCTGTTGTGTCACTATTATAAAACTAAGGGCCACTGCACCATAGTTAGTGATTAAACCTAAAAAATATTGATACCAAATGTTGATCACTATCAATCAATAGCTTTATCCATTACGGATGTAAGCGGGTTAACTACGAATCTTATTTGTGTTGGAAGAACACCAACTCGAACCTCGTTAAGGGATGAAACGTTGGTGTTCTTCCAACACAAATAAGGTTCGTAGTTAACCCGCCTACATCCGTAATGAAATCGTCAAACTACGATAGTTTTTATAGTACAATAGCTTTATGTTGTAAGAAATTAAAAAAAGGCCTGGAATTATATATCAGCTTAGAATAGCTTTAATAGCTACAAAAATCCTACTAATAAACTAGTTTAACCTAGTTTTTTTTGAGCCCCAACATAAAGAAGCTTAACTAAATTGAGAAAGCTATGTTTATTAAAAGCTTTTTAAAAAAGTCGTATGTTATCAAAACAGGGAAAGATTTCTTAAGAACTGTCGGCGACTTCCAAAATATTCTGAATGCCTTTTCGGCATTTTTTATGGAATAGGTTTGTGTTCAAAAAGCTTCGCGAACTGGTCATGAGAATGGCAAAGGAAAACACGGCTACAAGGCTGTCCGTTTTTCCGGCCATCTATTACCTGGGTCTGTTCATGACAAAAGTATACAAAATAGGTATCTTTCAGACCATCGTGGTACATCGTTGGCCACAGTGTCAGATACCATCAGGCGAGATAATGGTCAAACAAAAGTCTATTTATAACATAACTTTTGGTCAAACGACAAAAAGTTTTTTCTCCGAATTCACCTTTTGGTGAATGGTGAACCTCTTCCGCATTCGGAACAATAATTAAAAAAAGAACCATTTGAAAATCGCACGTCCGCGTATTTATGGACCAATTTGAAATTGGAATTTTACTTGATTGATAGTGGTTTTATTCTCTTTGCTTTATTGATCTTCTAAAACGATGATTTACCTCAAGGCGTAGTTATGTTTAACACGGGAGAAGGTGCGATGCCTCGGACCTCAAATGACGCTCTCGGTAGAAATCGGGTACTTTCTCGCGTCGTCGGTGAACAATGTATGTATCTAGTATGTACAATCAGTAGTTAAAATATAAATTGACTACAAACGAAGTCGAGTGTTCCACATGTTAAAGAATTTAAGTAATTTTCGCCGTTTACTTTTGTTAGGACGAGAATTTCTATCATTTTTTGTCAAATGATTAGGATAATTTCGACCGCTTGATTTTATTATTAATGTTCCTTTTGCAGTTCAAGAAATCTTATTTTGTTAAGGTAAAAATTCACATTCAGCCTGAAAATTGACTTTCATATTTAGATTGAATAATTATTGACCCTTAGAACTTATATTTTATCAACTCAATGTTTATTTATGTTTATTTTTCAGTAAAACAAGCATAACTAATTCTATAGCTAACATAATCACCGCCATATTGAAATACTTGGCTTGCAGTCTACCAACAATTTGTCATCATAAATCCAAAATAACGTAAACCTCTTTAGACTAAGCAAGCGTTATTTCACAAGATTTATTTGACTCACACTTACAGCTGTTATAGTATGTAAACAATTTTCGAGAAATAGTACAAGTAGGTACTCACTTTTACATTGTAAGTAGGTAAGTAGTTCCAAATATAATATTACGCAGTTGGCAGAAGTACCTCTTTAGAAATGTGCATGAATTTGCGCAATACACTGATTTATTCACGCTTTGCTACGACTTTGCAACACTTTGTTACTCTTGCGCGAAACAATCGCGTTCAATATTGTTCAGATTTCTGTGGTGGTAGTATACAGGGTTATTGGTAAATAAGTGACAATACGTGAACTGCAAGTTCAGCCCATCATCACGAACACGTTCGTGAAGGTGCCAAGTCTAAATTCTAAATAATTTGTGATGATGGGGGAAACCATGGTGGCGCCACCAGTCGCGCTACCCTGTTGTCTTGAGCTACAAAGCTAGAACACCAAACAAACACCAATCACCAACCTGCTGATGAAGTGAGTAAGACGCCAATACCTCTATCCCACTCATATTATAAATGTGAAAGTTTGGATGGATGGATGTTTGTTACTCAATCACGCGAGAATGGCTGAACAGATCTAGTTGAAATTTGGCACAGAGATAGATTATAGTCTGGAATAGTACATAGGCTTTATTGTATCCCGGAATTCCTACGAGAACGGGAACTACGCGGGAGAAACCACGAGGTGCTGCTAGTATACGTATATAAACGGTTGCGCCACCAGCGGATGATTTGGTTGCCGGAAACAAATTTGGTTGCGCAACCAAGCTGATACCAGATACATTTTGTTGGTGGGCGTGATCGGTGGCGCCACCATGGTGTCCTCATGTGATAGGGCCCTAACACTTATAGCAGTTTACTAATTATTTATTTTACAATTTTAAGAAAACTTACAGCTAGGCTTTTTACAATAAGGTGCTAGTTTATTTATGCTAATATGGTGTGCAGTTTAAATAACCAATGTACCTATTAATGTGTTAGCCAATAATAATAATAATCATTTATTTCAGACTATAGAACAGTTACAGATCTTATTTAACTTACTCTACAGTCCATAGTAATATATACCTTAAAACGAACATACATACAATATTAAAAACTAAAATTAAAGACGCGACCAATAATGTCGGTACTTAATAGTTTTTGCACACCAACTTCACGACCATATAAAATCTTATTAAAAAAAACTATCATCATCATCATCCGCAACCCGACTACTGCTGGGTGCCTTCTAACTTTTGTTCCACTCCACACGGTCTTGTGCCAATCTCATCCAGATTCGTTCAGCCAAAACAAAACCCATAAGGCTCGCGTATTAGAGAAAATATCAATGCTCTACAAAAGTTATACCAAACTGAACTCTATATCATTCGCAAAGGAATAAGACAGATCGAAATATTAAAATGCAGTTTGTCTGTCGAGATGTCGATAACAAATCATTTGGCGCATTAGGCAGCGCTCCAGAAAGGTCGTTAACCTCGGATCAAGATCTGAGTTGCTGGCTACATTTCTTCATATTTTTAACCGACGATACGAAACACAAAGATCCTTCTTTGGAGGTTCTATGTTCGGCTGTACACTTTTTTGTATGTTCTTCGATTTCTCCGTCAAACTGTTTGTACGATCTGCAGATTTGTTTGGGGTGTTCTGGTCGTCTCTCTGTGAGACAATCCTCGACAATACTCAACCTTCAGATCGATCCCTTACTGAAAGCGTCAAGCAACAACGGCAGAGTCCCACCAGAGATTTTGCCACTCCGAGCTCAGCGCGACAAGTTTATTTGGCGTGCGTTGATGTCTTGCTTTGATAGATTTTCTAATTTTGTAGGTGTTATTTTTTACTACGGACTACATTTTGTTAGATCTTATCGGAGAAGAATTTACGCGGAATTGTTACAAAATATTTTCATCCTTATATTTTGAGGAGGCGGCCTATGTTCAGCGGCTGATCCAAGGTCTGATCTTCTCATTTCTGATACGATGTTGCAGAAAAAGGATTGCCAATAGAGAGAATAATCCTTTAAAAAAATGAAATCAATGATGTATTTCTGTTGCCGCTTTAACAACAAATACTAAAAAACAGAATAAAATAAATGTTTAAGGGGGCTTTTTTTGCCGTTTTTATAGATTACTAGCAGCGCCTCGCGGTTTCACCCGCGTAGTTCCCGTAGGAATTTCGGGATAAAAAGTAGCCTATGTCCTATTCCAGACTATAATCTATCTCTGTGCCAAATTTCATCCAGATCCGTTTTGCCGTTCTGGCGTGATAAAGGAACAAACATCCATCCATCCATCTATCTATCCATCCATCCATCTAAACTTTCACGTTTATAATATTAGTGAGATGATACGGAACCCTTCGTGCGCGAGTCCCACTCGCACTTGGCCGGTTTTATTTCTTCTTCAACGAGAACTACATTTTGTTAGATCTTATCGGAGAAGGTTTTGCGCGGAATTGTTACTCAATATTTTTAACCTTATATTTTGCAATGGATTCCGCAAAGTAACGCCTGAATCTATTATTTATTATAGGCCTCCTCTATCGGCAGGCGGATTGGTGAATCCCGCGGAGGTGTAAATAATATATGTAGAAAAAGCTGCTACCATATATCTAGAAGTTTCCTTCACTCGCTGTCTACGACATCCTCATATTGGACCGTAACAACTATTTTAAACACTTGTTTTGTTACAGAATGGCAACCACAACCGAGTCAGCAAAAACTGAAGTAAAAGTAAGTACTTATTAAAAGTAAGTACTTATTAAGAGTAAGTACATTATTAGGGTTTCTTCTAATTTTTTTAACAACTGATCCTGTGCTAAACTGTATACTGTACTGTATTAACAAAAAGTTTAAACTATTGTCAGATTGTAACAAGCGGATGAAAAACCGGCTATTACTAAAAAATTATAAAAAAAAACTTAAACCAGCTAGCCCTAACGTTAAGGACATTCTAGTATTAAATTAAGCATCCCACTCTTATCTTGTTTTAGTTTCGTCTATACATATTTTAGTGTGTAACAGCCATGCGTGATCATTTGAGCAAGTTTAGAACGGGCGAACTCTAATCACGTACGGCAAAATGTTGCCAGACGAGAATAAAACTAGACTACAGAACGCAAATAAAATTCCCTAAAATCTGGCACGGGCGGCGACCTTGACATAAAGTAAGGTCTACCACGTAGGGATGTAGCGCGACTAAGGAGTTCGAAAGATTTTCGGAGTAAAATAAATTTAGAATGTTATCCTTAAAATAAACTGGTCAATGATTAAACATTGTAATTCTTTTTTTTTGTACACATAATAAATATCTAAATATAACGTTGTTTAAGATTATTGTTATTCCACCAATATATTTTACCTAATCATTAAAATGATCTTGATGGTTAAAATAATAATAATTGTAGTCACCGCAAATATAGGTAAAGCAATCCAAACATAACTTAATATATGAATAAAATGGATGCGCGGCGAGTGTCGGTTTGAAATAAAAGTTCCAGTAAAAGTATTAATCAAGAAATAAAGACCTCTGTGTGTATTAAGTAAAACCTGCTTGAGAAGCAGATGGTTGCGAGCTCGATTCCCGCCACACGACAAATTATTTGTAGGTATTTCCTCCGGGTTTAGGTGTTTAAGTATTGTGTATATCAGACATCAGGTTGGTACCCATAACACAACTGCTAACTTTGGAGGCCGAATGATGCCGTGTGGAAATTTTCCTGTATTTTTATTTTTATGTATCAAAAAATATATATTACTAGCAGCGCCTCGCGGTTTCACCCGCGTATTTCCCGTTCCGGTGGGAATTCCGGGATAAAAAGTAGCCTATGTTCTATTCCAGACTATAATCTATCTCTGTGCCATATTTCATCCAGATCCGTTCAGCCGTTCTGACGTGATTGAGTAACAAACATCCATCCATCTATCCATCCATCCAAACTTTCACATTTATAATATTAGTGGGATGGGATTTAATTTAATTCATAATTTTATGTTCGTTTTCTATTACCTATAGAAATAGGTAAAAAAAATCAAAGAAAGAAAAATCCAAAAGAAAGAAAAAATTTCGGATAAGATTCTTCTTATCCGAAATTCGGAGTAGTAACCAAACTAAATTTTTCGAATAATTTCGGACTGAAACCGGAGCTTTTCCATCCCATCCCTATCACCACACATTACTCTTCATTTATTTGTATGGCTCTCTGTAGAACGCAACTTAACAGTACAGTTAAAGTTTATTCTCTCGCAAATAACAAATGTAAGGGTTTGTGGTAATAGTTGCGGAAAGTTTTTTGTTTTTAGTCAGCGAGTGTACGAATGCCTGATAGAGGCTCGGAATATTTAGTACTAGCAGCGCCTCGCGGTTTCACCCGCGTAGTTCCCGTTCCCGTAGGAATTTCGGGATAAAAAGTAGCCTATGTCCTATTCCAGACTATAATATATCTCTGTGCCAAATTTCATCCAGATCCGTTCAGCCGTTCTGGCGTGATTGAGTAACAAACATCCATCCATCTATCCATTCATCCAAACTTTCACATTTATAATATTAGTGGAATTTTTCTTTCAACTTAAACCTATCTCGTTGACAGGAATTTACTACTGTAAAAGCTTAAGGCGATTCCCCGAACCAAACTAGCGCCGCCACCTACTTTATCTTATTATTTCCTTGAAGAAATGTAATTTCAAAATTTTCAATTGGTAGTTTGTGGTATTTTTTATAAGCTTTTTTTTGATGTTTTTGTAATATTTTTATTTACTATAGTTAAGGTAGAGATGCGAAAATATAGTTTGGTGGCCACAAAGTGTAACTTCGTATCCCTGCTTAAATTATACAAAATAAAAATGTTACAAAAGCATTCATAAAAACTTATAATAGGTATCACAAACTGGCCATTGCAAATTTTGAAATTAACTTTGTTCAAAGAAATAATAAGATAAAATAGATGGTGGGGCTAGTAGGCGTAGTTGAGGCGATTCCCTGAGCCAAACTATCCCCTAGTTTGGCTCGGGGAATCGCCTTAAATAGGGAACATAATTGAGACCACTTATGCAGAAATATGCGTATTAAGTAAACTCACTTTTCTTTTAATCTTTGACGTAATAATAATACAGCACTCTGCATACTTAGTAATATATTTTAGTTTAATTAGCGAGAATTAATAACGCAGAAAATAAATCATTAAAAATCTTCTCCAACTTAAATTGTGCCAAAATTTCTCCCACACGAAACCACTCCTACGTTCATGATATTAATACTAATTTTAATTTTATACATATTAAATGTAGAGTATCTACGTATTTACTGGCGCCAGTTATGCACTACAGTGTCTACACAACGTCATACTTACGTCACAAATAGCACAATCCAATGGTAGCTGGCAATACCGACGGTTTTGGTGTGCGGCCAACATTAACAGCTCTGATATTTAGAAGAGCTGTAAATCTCGGGGTAAAGCTGCAGTTAAATAAACATTTCGATACAAATCAGCTGTCTGAAATAAATGTGCTTTTAGAGCTTGAAACAATGGAGGAGGCAAATATAGGAATACTTTATTATTTGGGATTCAAACAATAAACTCTTTTACGACTTATGTGTATTGTTTCTTGAAATCGCACGACGTCGCAAGACGTCAACCTGAAACTCGACTTCTCAGTTCGAGTAAAATCTCACAGGACAAACCTCCTTTTTAATCTTTTTATAGCCAGATGTTCCCCAAATTCGTTGTGTTGTTTGCATGACATGTGTCAAAAGAAGACAGGCAGCTCACACATAGCTAATAGTAAAGGTACTGAAATAGTAAAACACTGTTTAACCGGATTGATCGCGTATATTTTATATAAGTATTTTGTTTATAACCTGACGTTTCGGTAATTTGGTAATTGGTTCGACTGACTCGTTCATTAGAGATTCCTACCACTTCATTAGTCAACTGAAAGACCTTAAGTTGAATGATGATGAAACTATGGTCAGTTTTGATGTAGAGAGTCTATATACAAGCTTACCAATACAAGAATGCATCGAAATCGTCAAAAGAAAGGTCCAAAGAGAAGTCCCAAAGATTTTCGGTTGAACCGACTAAGGTTTTGTGGCTTCGTTTGTTAGAGCACACCCGTACTGAGGGTGGGGCGCGGGTTCGAGTCCCGCCGAAATCGAAAATTTTTGGAAACCTATTTCATTTCTTAGAGATACTCAAAGTGCGGGTAAGAACTATAACAAAAAAAAAAGGTACTAGGTATCTAAAGAAAATTTATAGGGACAAGTCTTCATTGCTTATTGTGAACGAAAAATTAGAATTCAGAAATACAACATCAATCAATATTTACGAGACCATTCCATGTAATATATCTCTTTGATGAACGAGAAGACAAACATGAGTTTAATGGAGCAAAATGGAAATCGAATGGACCGTAATGAGGCCTGTTGGCAGGCACGTGCTTCATTCCGTAAACATGCAGGTGTTATTACCACACACACCCAAACAATTCTATTTGCCAACGACCTCTCACGGCTCTCATTGTAAACTGAAATAATCGATACAATCCACAAACAATGACATTGTTTGCGGAAGTCCGATCGCATGTCATATCACTTCACACAGTGATGGCAAATCTAGAGCACCAGTAGCGTGAAGCTATCGGCTATTCTCGGAGGCGAAACACGCAGGCGGAAGCTAGTAAAATATAATCGCGAAACTGTCGGAAGCGTTCGGTGTTTTGACGATTTGTACAAGAAATATCGCGGACAGCGCTCGTTATTGAGGTCGGTACCGAAATACACGTCGGCGGCTCGCGGCCGCCAGTAGGCGGCAGGCGGCGCACGCGCCTACCGCGCTTCTCCGCCCAGATACAAACCCACCCGCTCGTATAGCCCGCGCTATAATTAACTGCTGCGACCACGTTCATAACTGCATGTTCTCAAACAAAATAAGTGATCTATCTCGTGTGATGCAGAACAGAACAGAGTGCCTCCATCCAGTGTCGGATACCGAGTGTACTGGATAAACAAACACGCGCCGCAGGAAGTAAATATAATATTTCGCAGAGACCTCGTGAGTATCTTCTGTCTATTTTCTAACTTGTCAAATTGCCAAAACTACCGACGCTTTAAGCGTTTCATATTTTTGATAAATCGAATAGGAATGACGGGTTTGATAGCTGAGCGTTTATTCCAGCGATATGAACCCACCGTCGGCCCTGCAGGGCGCCATGAGTCGCGACCGGAAGCCGTTTACCTACACCCCGGGAGGGTTGGATCTCTCGGAGATCAAGTCAGAGCGGATGGCCAAGCGGCTGATGCGGAATGCCATGAACGAAGGGGTTCCGCAACAGCCGGTCCAACAGATACAATCCCCACCAGCTACAACGATCGCCGTCAATAATTTCAACTTTTCGCCGGTGCAAGTTTTCCCGGCGTTCAACCTACCGGCGAATCCCAAATCGCTGTTACGAACCAGGAGCAACCCTGTCTCCCGAGAGCCTCCTCTGCCACGAGTGGAATCTCAATTTGTAAACAATAAGACACAATATGACACATTCGCTAATAGAAATACGCGGTCATACTCGCAGAAAAACAATAACAAACCGACTTCGGTGTTTGAATACTCGAATGCTCCGGTGATGAATTATGAAAGCGATGCTACCAATACTTGTCCAGCGAACGATGAACCGTTCCCGGAAATATGTTACGATGCACAATATTTTCAAACTGCAAATACAAATAATAAAGTCATATATTCCGAACCGCTGAAAACCGCGCAAATTGACGAGTATATTAATAACAGTCAATCAGATAACAAAGAAGTGGACTTTACTTTTCAAAATGTCATTGCTTATAAAGATAATAAGGCAATCGATGAAAAAGAAGTGCCTTTCACACCAAGAATCAATACAAAAAGTGATTGCGACCAAGTACAGAATGAAGAATTTTACACACCTCCAGCTGATAAGATACCAATTTTAGAATTTAAATCTGAATCTACTGCACCAGAAGTTATATTATCGGTACCAGAATTGTCCATGCCCATTCCAGAAGATGTGGGCTTCAGTAATGAACAGGTTGAATTAAAATTACTGTACACTTACTAAATTTATGTATATTTATCTGTCACTATTATTTGTTACACCTATCTGTTATACAGCATCAATGACTTATGAGGGAATAATAGCACTTACATTGTGAGTCTACATTATTTCACAGTACCTATTACAGAAATATTATTTAAAATAATCTTGTTTACAAAAGAGTTTATTTCTTCAATTTACATAACAAGTTTTCTTCACTTCACACTCACTTTGTAACTGTATCTAAATGTTCTAACCTACTAACATTTGTATAATTAATAGACAATATTTATTACAGAAAAAAAACAAACAAACTAAGAGTATTTTTTTTTCCAGAAACAAATCAAAATTGTCACAAAAGAATCGAAAAAAGAAACAAAACCTGAAGAACAGAATGGAGACCAAAATGGCGATGTAGAAGCTGTCGTAACTATGGATTTACCACCTGCACCAGTAGTTTCATCAGCCAAAAAGGCTACTAAAGTTGAAATATCAAAAAAAACCTTACCAGATGGATCAGTAGAAGAAGTGAAAAAAACAATCACGACAACCACTATTGATGGTAAAACTGAAATTAAAACTAAGACAGAGACCACTATTATACCGAAAGATGATGAAGAAGAAGAAGAAGTAGAGGAAGAGGAAGAAGAAAGTCGAGAAGAAAATGAAAAACCAGTTACAGTAACTATTAAAGCAGCAAACCAAGTTAAAGAAAATGGTCAAGATAATTTAATAAAGACTGAAGAACGATCTGAAACTACAACGACATCTACGAAAAAAGTGTTGGTTGTTCAAAACGACGAGGAGGAAGAAAATGAAGAAGAAGAAGTAGAAGAAGAAATTGAAGAAACTGAACCAGTTACGGTTGTCCTCAAAAAGCCTTCACAGCCTACACCTCCCCAAGAAGATGTGGAAAAGGAGTTAGAAGCTCAAGTTGAAGAAGAGGAGGAAAAACCAACAGTTGCCAAAGATATTCAAGAATCACAAGTTCTGAAGACTGAGGAAAAGGTTGCATCTGAAGAGGTTGTGGAAGAAATTAAAAATGCTCAGCCAGAAGAAGAAGTGGAAGAAGAAGAAATTGTAGAAGAAGAAGAAGAAGAGGAAGAGCAATACAAGGAAGTCGAAGAAAAGGAACAAGAAATTGAAAAGGAACCTGAAAACAGTCAAATAGTACAAAAAGTAGTAGATGAAGAATCAGAACAGCCAGAAAACGAAGTTGAAGCTGAAAAACCTGTGCATGAAACTGAAGTTATTTCTGAAGCTTCTAAAATCTCCGTTGAAGAAACTCAAGCATCGGTGAAAAGTGAAATTTCCGTTGAAAAACCAGCACCAGTTGAAGTAGAAATACCAATTATTAAGGAGTTCGATGATAAACAGGAAATAGTTGTAGAAAAAGTAGAACAACTAAAACTTAACGTGACCGAAGAAACTAAAACAGAGAAGTTAGAAAAACCAGAACCCAGCGTACCATTGAGAGAACCATCTGTACCTTTAGAAAAGGTTGAAGAAGTAGAAATAAGGCCAATAGGTGCTGGAAACATCATTAGAAAAACAAGTACAGAAACCACGGAAATCATTACTGGTGTTCCTGATAAACCCACAGGCTTGCTTACTGAATTTAATAGAACAGAGAACATTGTGACTGTTAACCGAACGACAAAAACTCTAGAATATGAAAATTCTCAACCTCCAACTATCCCAACTCTAACTTACTTCACGCCTCACATCGAGAAGTTCCCTCCTTCTGCACAACCTACTCATAGACCGTATCAACCTGTATACCCATCAGAACCAACGTCTGAAAGAAGACACAGTTTACTTCTAGAAAGACTGAGCGTAGAACGTCAGATACCCACAAGCGAAATCTATCAAAACACTCAACAATACAGTCAAACTGTTGAACAACAAAATCAATGGGGACAAGAGCCTCGAGTGGAGATTTTGACAGTTGAAAACGTGAAGCCGAGCTCCATAACCAATCAGCAATGGTACCAACAATCGGAGAAAAAGGATGTTATTTACAATAATTTGGCTCAAGCACCCCCAGTAGCTCCCTCTTGGACTCAGCCGAAACAGCAGCATCCAGTTTACGAACCTCCTGCTCAGCCGGCTTACCAACCTCCAAGTCAACCTGCGTACCAGGCTCCACCCCAACCTACTTATCAAACTCAGCCTTCATACCAAGCTCCTAAACTTGCGTACCAGCCAGCATCGCCACAACCTGTGTACCAAACTCAGCCTCAATACCAACCACAACCGCAGACTCCTCAATATCAACCACAACCGCAGACTCCTCAATACCAACCACAACCGCAGACCCCTCAATACCAACCGCAATCGCAGCCTCCCCAATTCCAGTCCTCTAGTCAACAGGACAGCAACACTAGCCAACAATACTCTACATACACTCCAAAGCCAGCCTATACACCCAGCACACAAACACAATACACAGATTCTTACCAATCACAGAAACTGACGCCATCCTACGTTCCTCCTCCTTGGGAACAAGATTCAACTTACATAGTTGACAACTCCCAAAATTACTACCAGCCAGTGCAACAAACTACTTTCACCCCAGACCTGAGTCAAAGCTGGCAGTCAGCTCCTGCTAGTAAGTTCAACAAGACGCCCCCTAAAGCTTACATCCCTCCCAAACCAAACCAATCATTCGTCAAACACGTGACCATCGCTGAACCACCCAAACAACCAGGCCGTAAGACGTACTACAGCGAATATGAAAGGCGCTATATTTCTGTACCCGAATCCACTTACATACCCAGTGAAACTAAACCACAGCCACAATCGCACGTCCAAGCGCAGCCAGATCCCTCTCCAACTTACTACTATGACAACAACGAACCAGCTGAGCAAGTTGAGCACGAATGGCGAAAAGAACTCAGGGAGTTCGCAGAAAAATCTCAAACGCAGCCTGCGAACGTACAGCCTCCGTGGGAGACCTCTACACAGACCAAAACCACATCACAATACGCCAAAACTCAGGAGACAACATACACAGCAACCCCTACTTGGAGCCAAACATTGAGGCCGCAGTCTTGGCGTGAAAGGAGTTTTGAGTCGGAATTTGTGTCTCAAGAATCTCCTAAGACCAGCACTCTTGGCAGAGGTCGTCCCCTAAGCTCCTACGGGCGTGAATCGTCGATCCCGGAGAGGACAAGAGGAGTGTCGGTTGATAGATATAACCCCAACAGCTACCAGTCGCCAGTGCCTGAGCCGCATCCTCCTGTGCAGACGTTTACCCACACCCCCCCGGCTCCTCATGGTCCAGGGTACCACAACCCGAATGTGCCTGCTTATCATGCCAGCCGTGCTTCAGCTGAACCAAGGTACGTTCTTATTATAACTATATACTAGCAGCGCCTCGCGGTTTCACCCGCGTAGTTCCCGTTCCCGTAGGAATTTCGGGATAAAAAGCCTATGTCCTATTCCAGACTATAATCTATCTCTGTGCCAAATTTCATCCAGATCCGTTTTGCCGTTCTGGCGTGATAAAGGAACAAACATCCATCTATCTATCCATCCATCCATCTAAACTTTCACGTTTATAATATTAGTGAGATTAGTGAGATTTTCGTTTGTTGTACCTTATGCCACGTAGCATGTGTACCAAACCGAAAGAGGGAGATTCCGGACCCCGAGAGGATCAACTTATGATACTCGCTTTTTTTTTATTAAACAGAGATTTTTTTTCCTATTCGTGTTCTTTTGCACGTACTCTTGCATTATTAACCATATTTCACCAAGCTTTTTTCTCATTTTAAATTTAGCAAAACCAGTGGTTTTACGTGAAAACAATTCAAAAAATTACGTAGATCCTTGGAAATGTAAAACAAAATTAATATTTTTGTTTAAATGAAAAAATTACCCCTTTCGTCTTAGTCCACATGTTTCGTGGCATCTTGTATTTTAGTCATTCAAACTATACTAGCAGTTTCTTACTTGAGCATCGCGGGTTCGAGTCCCGCCGAAATCGAAAATTTTTGGGACATAATTAAATTTTCGTAGAAAATATGATTAGTCACAAAAGTCGGGATATTTATCATGAGTTTGTTTTTGAGCTCCCCAATATTTCGGCACAGTTTCATGCGACATGATGAATCTCAAATCATGGTAAATATCCCGTTTTATATGACTTTTGTGTTAATAACCATGGTAGTTTTAACAGTTTTATTATGATTAGTCAGTTGTCAAACCACACAAAATGTAGGTATTAAGATTAGAAATTTAAAAATCCTTGTGCAAGTGGGCTGACATTATTGCAGTATTATTTATTTTAATTGCGTATATCTGATGTCATTTGTTTTCTATTTGTTCATATCTAGTTTTCTTTATTCAAATGTAATTGTTTACAAATAAAAGGAAATAGAAACAAACGCATATTACCAAACAATGCTTGCTATGTGTGAAGTGGTCAATAAATTATTATAAATCTGTTTCAGAGAGCAACCTGTATACCAGCAGCCCAAACAGCGAGTTGATACCAGGGCCAGTCCGTTCCAATCCAGGTCCTTCAAGTACCTTCAATGGATCACCGGAACCGAAGATTGAGTACTTAATCCTTAGCTAAATGCATAGAAGACATTGTGTAAAATTCAAAGCAGTGCTTCCAAAATAGACGGACAAGTTTCTGCCCAAAAAATTAAATTCACGGAAGTACCGTTTTTGAAGGTTTTACACAATGTTTGTAAGCGTAAAAGTTAATTCGCAGATAAATCCCAAAATTCTAAAATGAATTCCTGGAGATTTTGATAGCAATTCGAATGTCACGACATGATCGATTGGTTGTATGTTTAGTTAACTTATTTTAACATGTTGTAAACGGTCCTTACTATACGTATAAGTTTTTGTTTATATAAATGGTTTAACTAATAATCTTGACTCATTTAGCTTATAAATATCATTAGGAAACAGCCACATTATTGAAAAAGTGGAAAGCTTTGACAATCGAGCAACTATTGTAGATGCAGTCGTAGATAAATTTAATTCACTCCGCAGATAAATGCATTACAAAAATTAACAATGGACTTTAAGGAGGGTCGTTATAATGTCGCGTGCGAAATAATAAAAATATTTTTTTTTTCTTTAACTTTTTGCGTTCTGCAAGGATTGAATCTCTCAGTTAGTAGGTAGTTTTGTGACAATTGTAAACCGCAGGAGAGAAGAGAACCACGCTTAAACTAACTTCGATTCAATCGTCGTTTTGGAGTGTTGTGTTAGTGACAAATCTTATAAATGTCAATAGACTCCTAAACGGCAATTGATCTGGAGTCTTTTTAGCATGGGCTTATAGGAAATGCTTTAGAATTGTTGCAAAACTACCTACTATGTATGTTACTTGTTGAACGCAGAAAATAAAGATCAAAAAAAGAGGTATACTCGTACTTCCTCTGTGTCTATTTTCACGACACTGGGTCGTATACTTAAGTCGTTACCAAGAAAAGAACTAAACAAGTTATGTTTCGTAAAATTAAAAATAAAATTTAACCCGAGACTTGTAATTTATTTTTGGCTATGTGTATGTATTAAGTCATTGATTTATAAAACATGCATTTTATGAGAGACTGACTACAGTTTGTGGCCCGTTTGCCTCAGCATTTAATAAAGTCTTTCATAACTCATTTTGCTGATATAATTTCAAATAATACTCACGCGGGATGTGATAATTTATAAAATTTATATTAATGTATTGGTAGCCTTAACCTAGTCACGATGTGGACATATGTTTATGTATAACCTCAAAATATTTTTCACTAAACAGAAACAATTGAAATTATCCTGTTGCATTGGTACAATCTTGATTTGTAAAAATGAAATAAAACGAAATTTTAATAACTTTGAACTCAAAGTGTAACTATGTAACTTATCGTCCTTTTTTCAAAGGAGTGATTTAATGTTCATTAGATTGTACACGATAAAATTTAATATTCAAATTAGTGTTTGAAATGTAAAGAGTTCCTTTTATTTATATGTAAAAAATAGTGTTATACATATATTGCATGACTTAGTAGTAATGTAACATAATCTTATTTATATTTCGTGGGTCGTTGTTGAGTTTAATAATAATAAAATAAAGAAATTTAATATTGTAATTTGATTTTAATGAGTTCGCTTATATATTAGCTTAACAGTTTTAAATTACGGTCCCTAATAGGGTGCTACCTGCTTTTGTGCCCGTTTTAAGGTTAAATAATTTTTAATAATGCTTCTACAAAAGCGAGAATAATTTTAAACTCTAGTTGAAATACAGAGTCACGTACAGAAGTAAATAAAGCTACACGTCCACTATACCACACCCATTCTGTACTCACCCGTAAAATTTTTCTTTTTACAGCCATACTACAAGAAAAAGCTCTCTTCCTGTACACAGAAATACTTTAATCTAACACCACGTTCTAGTTTTTACTTTATAAAGAATGCTGTCTACTAATGCAGCAGTTTTTAGATAAGTATATGTAAATTACTGAGAGCTAGCGCGATCGTTTTTTGTTTTTCGTACTCTGGCGGCAATGAAAGTCATTGCCAAATTTCGTTTCGATTCGTTCGATCGGTACTCTTACTGAACGAAATCGGTTAGAATAGAGTTAAATATCGTACGATGATGAGCTGTTTTAAGTTTTGGAATTATAAAAGTATCTTTTTCATTATAAACACTAAAATTTTGGTTCTTGGTATAATTCAACGTAAAAATGTATTAAAGAGAGTCAGAGACATAAATTTCTTCCGAAAACGGTTCTTTCATAAGTGAGATTGGCTTCGCGTTAAGTTTTTTGGCTGTCCTTCGGAACTGCGGATGAAAAATAGGCCTCCAGAATTGACAGATTAGTAACGTCATCGCGGTTTGTTGAATGAATAGAATAAACTTGACAAGACAAATTTTATTGTGAAATCATTTGAATCACATGTATATGAGGTCTCAAAATCACATTTTAATAGTTTTAACAAGTTTGTTCGTACGATTGTTTTGTACCTACGATGAGAGCTTTATAACGAAAAAGCAAAAGAACATGGCACCAGCTTTCAGTAATTCAACTATCTCTACTACTCAGAGAGTTAACAAAAATACGTTTAGTTAAATATTTGGCTTCAATTAGCTACCATCCTATCAGCACTTTTACGCCCACTGATGAACGATGACGACCTCTGTAGCACTGCGAAGGTCCGCCTGCGACGCAGTTGCGGGTTTGATCCCTACATACGTAATATAATGTATTAAGTATATCAGTTATCTAGTACCATAACACAAGCTCTGCTTACATTGGGACGATGATGCTGTGTATTGTCCACCATTATCATTTATATTTATAATTTAAATTAGGTACGCTGTAAATCCATTAGTACATGGTGATATCAAACCAACTACCAACACAACGAACCTCCCATTTAGCCAACCTGACCAAACAAAACACTCAGGTATATTCCCAGGTAAACACTGTGAGCATAAAATCGAACGACATCGAATATGATCCTCCTCAACTCTGACGGTTATTGCTGTGCTACAGTGGACGTAGTCCTTTACGGCGATGCACTGGTTTTTTATTTAGGTATATGGAGATGCATATACGTTCTGCGGGTAAGCCACTCAATGGGTTAAATGGAAAATAGAGCGTAAGATAAGAACATCTTTAGAGATTAGGTTTTATTTTCAGGAAATATTTCCTGAAATATTCCGATTGGTATTGATTTCCGGAAATATTGTCTTGAAAAACCCAGTCAAGTAGGAATACCGAATGTCTCGAAAAAGGTATTCCTATGCTACTTTTTCGAGACAAGAACTTACCGTAGGTAGTCAATTATGAGCTAGTCACAGCTTCGCCCGCGGATTCGCTTGCTTTTTTCCGGGGAAAAGTAGCCTATCTAAGGCCAGCTGCGGAATTAGGTAAAAACCACTTAGTAGAAGTGACTGGAATATCCATTTAGTAGTGACGGCGGCGGCCGGAAGAAGTAGGTAACAAACATCAAACATCCAAACTTTCGCATTTATATGTATTATACTGGTTTCGGCCCGTGGTTGTTGTTCCTATCCCAAGGGAACTGATTTATGGGCTTAAAAGATGCCTATGTTTTATTCCAGGCTTAGAACTACCTGTACGCAAAATTTAAGCCCGATCCGAAGATGTAACAAAGATATATCCATCCATCCAAACTTGCGCATTTAAAATATTACCGTGATATCTATACACCATCTACCTGAAAACCAGCGTAGCATTGGTCTTAGCCGAATGCTGCACATGCTGAGGTGGGGGGTTATTTTAAACCTATATTTTTTATTGTTTTCTTTTTTTGTATAGTTTTAACTATAGTAATAGTACCTTTTTTATATATTTAAGTAAAAATAATATTTTTTTTCTTCTATATCAAGTTCTAAGAATTTAATATTTATTTAAAGAAAATTACAATACACAATAACGAATCAACGAATTAGCATTGCCATTCAACGTGGCAATGCTGCCAGCATTCTGGGCACTTTGCCTTCTGGTGACAACTTAGATTTTTAGAAAATAGATTTAAGTGTAAATATTAGTTGTTATTATTATTGTATTGTATATCGACTTCTTATACTTTATTCGGAAAGAATAAGTTCTAATAAGCATTTTCAATAAGAACTCGTATTTGTTTACTATTAACGGAAAAGACATGAATTTATCTACGTACCCCTTTGTTTTTTTACATATTTTCAAGATTATTTGATGAAAAACCTTAGAATTCAGCAAATTTTCTTACATGCATTCCGCTGTGCATCGTGAAATAAAGCTCCGTGTACATAAGAGATCGCGACGTTTCCATAAATCAGCGGGCAACATTGTCGCTGCTCGCATCGTGCTAAAAGTACAATAAACAGCCGGACATTCCGAACAAATAAGTATCGAAATG
Source organism: Eupithecia exiguata (assembly GCA_947086465.1). NCBI lineage: Eukaryota > Metazoa > Arthropoda > Insecta > Lepidoptera > Geometridae > Eupithecia > Eupithecia exiguata. The sequence continues at coordinate 8,430,207 of OX352246.1, forward strand.
CATCACTATCAAAAGTTGCTATACAATAGCTGTTATAAATATGTGAACAGTTGGAATTGGTGAAAAATGGTTTCGCTATTGTATCTGAGAATGGTCTCGAATTGATATTATAAAAATTATATTCCCGAAGAATAAATATTTTCTTATAAATTCATACTAGCAATTTGAAGCGTCACCTTTTTAGTTATACAATATCGGCCTTATTAAATAAGATTTCAGACTTTTCCGTGAGCTACCCACCATTTTTGGCGAAATAAGTGATGTGAATAAAATAAAAGCTTACAATCACATACAATCAAGCAAAAAACAATAAGTATAATATACAATCAGGGCGCAATCTATATTATATCTCGTTTATCTTGGCTACAGGAGGTACGATCTTCCGTCCATAGATTGATTCATCATAGAAAACACTACCTACTGGTCTGGATGTAGCAACATAATAACGAATTTTTACATTAGCTAATAATATAAGACATATCTTTCAGAATTAGTAGGCTGAAGTAGCAGTGGGCAGGTCATAATTAACCAATGGGGAGTAAATGTTTCCGAGTGGAGGCCGCGATGCAACGCGAAACAGAGAGTTGGGAGACCATCTATATGGGACGACGACATCGTAGCGGTCGCAGGGACTCGGTGGATGGAGGCAGTTCAGGTCCGCTCTATGGTCGTCTGTCGTCTGACGTGTATGGGCTGTTATTATGATGATGATTACATTAGCTAATGTAAAGTTTGGACTCGAATTATTCAGTACCACATATAAAGTACAATGAAATTACTGTATAGCTAGTTTTGATCACAGAAGTTGTTCAGCGATTTCTGACCATTAAAGTACACATTGCTGGCACTGAGCCAGGGCGTCCGTTACGACTGTTACCCAATTATTACTACGTACGTATTGCTCGTTATCTCTATCTAGAGCGGTGGTAGAGCTGTAAGTTTTCTTAATTTGGTTGACAAAAACTATATTTATCGATGAACTCTTAATTAATCCTATGCAGCTAGCGCATCTTGAAGACCCTTCTGAGGTGGATCACTTGAGCTACCTCTAAATTTTTTGCAGCAGTCTGCATTTAGATGAACAGTTTCAGTTGTAAATACTAATTCTATTTGTAATTTTCTTAGATTCATTAATCACCCCCTCAAATGAATTACCAGCGGTGAAGGAATAAAAAACCCGTGTATTTTTTGTCAACTACGGATGTTGATTTTTGGAAGCATTTAAATGTTTTGAAATAACGAAAAATGTTCACTCTTTTTGTGTAACTTAAAGTGTAGCAACTCATTAAATATCGAAGCGAAGGAATTAATTGCTGGGCATAGTTTGATCTCCCGTTCACCCTATCAGTCTAGTTCAAGCATATTATCACTACATAAATATTTTGAAACTTACGCGATCTGAAAACTTAATTATAAATAATATTTAACGGGTATTTATCGCGTTTAATTACCTTACTTTCCCGACGTTTCGACAGGTTTACACACTGCCGTGGTCACTATATATTATAAGAAAACATTGGCCTCATGAATCCTTTAAAAAAAAAAATAACAATCTGCTAGCCGAGCGAAGTCGGAACAAATTAGCGCATAGAATAAAGCTAGTGAAAAAAAAGGACCTCTTACGTCTAAAAGTTGAAGGAAAAAGATCACTTGCAAGCCTTGTTTCTCTATAAAGACGTACGTACACTGGCACCAGACTATCCATCATTCCGTCATTCAACGGTGTCTAGGCCAAAGAGCATCACATTACCCCGATCGCGTGCACTTTACGCCGAAACATGTGTTATTTGATGCCACATTGCTGTTATCATGTACCATAATACCTAAAATGTGTATTAAATTAATACCTTAAAATATTTTAGGTATTATGGTGCAGAAAAAACGGGAGAGCCCAACATCATTGGTGAAATAAAATAACATAGGCTGAGCTGGTTTGGCTACGTGCTACGAATGGAGGAGAATCGGGCTGCAAAAAACGTTTTTCTTTGGAAAAAAGCCGGGCAGACGACCAGTCTGGCGACCCAGATACCTACAGGTGGAAGGATGAAGTGGAGAGGGACTTTCGCTTACTTTTTATCTTGAAATCGGACTGGATGGAGGCGGTGTCAGACAACAAGCCGGTGGCGATCTATTGGCCAACACCCATTTCGGGGTTAATGCGCCAGGATGGTGAGTGAGTATTATGAGATGGTGAGTATTATGGTTCATGGTAGTACGTACGTTATTTGACGCGCTTTGATGTGGCGGTCGCAACGTAGGAATCGACCCTTTAACTCAGTCGTGGTTGTCGAAAACAAATAAATGCTGAACAATAGGCTACTTGACTACTACTGGGAAATAATTCTAACGTATTGTCCTATAAAAATAATGCAAAGTGTAATTAATATTTCTTCAAGGCCAGTCGTATCAGCAATTTTAAAGTTTGAATAAAATAATGCAGCGCCAAAACGATAATCTCTGTCATGGCTACCGTATTCTAAGTTATGACGTCACCCCGCCACACCACACCTAACAAGAAGAACTCATTGACACTGTAATCTGTAGATGTGTGACGTCACTTGCAATCTAACCCAACACATAGCGTTTTCGGTCACGTGATCATGTATCAAAAAATGTGTAATTTTAATCCCATTTTTTTACATTAAAAAAAGGCATATTTTTAATAAAAATCACCTGATTACGCTTTGTTACGTTGTCACTGGCTGGGATGAAAACAATTGGAATTGGAATTTATTTTTAATGTAGTCAAATAGCCTATTCAAGCAACATCATCTAGCCCCAAGCTAAGCAGAACTTACGTCATGGGTACGTAATAACATAACTGATATACTTAATACTGAACATCCGGAAGAAAATATGCAGATCGTACAACCATTTGATCCTAGGCGGGAATCAAGCCCAACTTCCTGCGGCGCAGGTGGACCTTCGTGCACTGTGCCATTGAGATCGTCAAAAGCCGACTAAAGGAACTTATCAGAGGAAGAAAAGCAGCTATTAAATATTACATATTTTTAATGTCACAACTTTTTGATTGATGATCATCATCAATCAAAAAGTAGGTATTTACGGATTTCCGTATTCTAGTACGTATGCTCCCCACAATATCCGTAGCACATTTGGCACGGACACCGGCTTACCAACATGAGTGCTGTGACGGTTTTGATGCCCCGACCCTTTGTGGCATGTGCTCTTTTGGGATTCACTTAGTTGCGGTGCAGACTGACATATTAAAAATTTGTTTCTATGTACGGATGTAGGGTTTTAAAGTGTATTCGGGTTGTTGAAATGGTGGTTGTGAAAAAATCTACAAAGTTCTACACAAAACCACCAATAGTAGAGTTAGTGTATGAAAAATTTGAACTTTTGTTCAGGTTTGTAAAGCCCTAAAGGGTTCCGTACCCAAAGGGTAAAAAAACCGGCCAAGTGCGAATCGAAATCGCGCACGAAGGGTAGGGCCGTACCATTATCTATAACAACTGCAAAAAAATCACGTTTGTTGTATGGGAGTCCCCCTTAAATATTTATTTTATTCTGTTTTGTAGTATTTTTTGTTATAGCGGCAACAGAAATATATCATCTGTGGAAATTTCAACTGTCTAACTATCACGGTTCATGAGATACAGCCTGGTGACAGACGGACCCTAGCTAGAGGTTTTCCGGAGTGTCGATGACAGCAAAGTCTGTTCCGACCCTATGGATTTTTTCCTGATATCAAAAGGCACTTCAACTGTGTAACACTGTACCAAGGGCAGACAATTTGCCAGTACCCCCCCGCGTTCGTTATCCATCCCCTAGGGCGAGCTGTTATCTTTGACGAAAGAAATACTTATCCCGAACCGTTCTAATTTATACGCACGAGCGTACTTTATCGAGATTTATAAATGCTGCGTGATTTTTACGTGAAATACATGTAAAGTTACTTAATACAGTGAATCTGCAGATAGATTTTGGGTTTTTGTTTGATCGCAGGGAAATTATCTATTTACTGTCAGAATCGAGTCCCAAAAAGGGTTTAGTGTTCCTTCTTATTAGTAAAGCTAAACTAATCCGTAATCCTAGTACCGTTTTTAACCGACGATAAAACGAAGGAGGTTCTCAAGTCGATCGACGCGTATATACAGGGTTATTGGTAAATTAGTGACAATACGTGAACTGCAGGTTCAGCCCATCATCACAAACATGTCAATATGTAATAATCCCGAGGTAGTTCCAAATAAATTTTATTCCCGAGGGATTAGTATTTATCCCGTAAAACTTAAAAAACCACCCTAGCAACCATCTAATGTAACAGTTCAAGACTATGATCGAGACATATGGTCGTTGATATGAAACCAATCAATCGACGGCATCGGTGGTATCATCAGTGCCACCTGTTGGTGAAACTTGGCAACAGCCGACTCTTGACCAGTACAATGCTATTCTTCGAGGTAGCTGTACAAATTTCAGAGAATTGGACTGCATCCAGCTTTGAGGTAGGAGCGTAACGACCAAAAAACTTTATTGAAAGACTTGGTCAGCCAAGTGCGCCGAATTGAGCCAAATATTTTCAATAGGGTAGCAGTCTTAAGCTCTGCACATATTAATCCAACGTCATTACTACGCACCACAAAAAAGTGCAATCAAATATCGGCTTTAACTCGTTATTTTTAGATACGTTTACAATAAATATATAGTTCTTAATATGCAATGTATTTTCTTTACGTCTTTAATAACTAGCAATTAATAATCATATACAAGAGATCAAATTTTATAATCCCGAGGCCTACCTCGGGATTGTAAAATTCCTCCTTATTTAGGAATAAGGAGGAATTTTATAATCCCGAGGTAGGAATAAGGAATATTGTAAATCAATAATTTACTTTGCTAAGTAAATGAAAATTATTGAAATGAAAGCCGAGTATTATAATAATAATAATAATAATAAATTCTTTATTTCAGACTTCATGGGTCCAGGGTTACATAAAAATTAGAATTTACACAATAATCAAACAAACAAACAATTGGCGCGGACATTTTTTTGCCAATTTGTTACTTTCTGTATGTAGTTTTTAATTGCTAGTTAGTAAAACTGTCAAGAAAATACATAGTAGGTATATTAGGAGCTATACATTTATTTTATGAATAACAATCATTATTTATAGCATACTTGTAATATTGACATTGTAAAAATAAGACTGATTATGAAAACAGAGATACCGAATAAAATAACTTGAACTGATCACACCTATACCAAAATATAATTTTTTTCGCCTTCTGACCTTTTCTATTTTCAAACTACTGAATTATAATAAACATACACTACGAATAACATTCGTAAGTATTTAATAATGAAAATCTATTTATTATACTTACTAACGTGAATAAAAAAAGTACGCACTATTTTGTACGGCGTGATCGGATGAAACTGTTTGGCGCCGTTTGCCGTGATCGGCTCCAGTGTGATCAGATGGGACATCCCCGAATTGTCTCACAAAAACAAGGAATTCAAAAGCTTCTAATAACGCCGTGTCTCTACAGTCTGTCTCAATAACATCACAATTTGATTGCTTAAAAAAACCGACATCGAATCCCTTATTCAACACTGTTTTTACCCGACTACCGAAAGGGGAGGGTTATGAGGTTAGCACCCTATTTTTTTATGTTTGTATGTTTTTAAAAGTTTTGCGGGACTCAAACGAATCCCTCGTGAATAATTTTTTTGGGACCACCTCGGAACCATCAATTTACTAAATCGGTCCTTAATTGACGGAACAATCGACAAACATAAATAAAAATATATAAATATAGCCGAACATAGAACCTCCACCTTTTTTGGAAGTCGGCTGTAAACTGCTCGGCTATATACACATGCAAAACCGGGGCAGATTGCTAGTATGCAAATAAACAGTACAACGCTTAACACTTTCATGGCCTTAGACACACATCCCCGCGCTGTAACTTGAGGATGGGCAGTGGATGCGATAGAATTAAGGCAGCCATAAATGCATCCAGTAGATCATGAAACGGGCTATAGTTAAATCCATCCATTCGAGTTAAGGCACCTATTGTCCAAATAATGGAGAAAAACTCCAAGTTCTAAAAAGCTAAAAGGCGGGGTTATTTAGAAAACGGAATGATCGTAAGCGAAATCCTACCGCTAAAAGTTTCCGAACTAAACTAAGATCCCGTAGCTTTTGTGTGTTTATTTACTTTTAAGAGTTTTGTTTTTATGCTATTGCTATTTTCAGGAAAGTTTGGTGCATTTTAGGTTGTCATCAAAATTTATTTTAAAGCTTCTTTTACACCACTGGTTTTAAAGTACCAGAAAAACGATATGGGGTTTCTTCCGCGACCAACTACTCAACATAAGAGGTTAAAGTTTTTCTTATTTTGGTGCATGATATAAAAGTTCTCAGTTTTTTAACCCTTCGCTCGCGACAAGAATTGAACTAGAAACTGACGAAGAAACTGCGTCCTACACTACGTTTGCCGAGTCGCGGTCTCCACTCAAGAACAACGTTTACCCCAGCAGTTGTTGGTCGCGTGTTATGACCGGCACACTGCTACTTCAGCTTGCTAATCTAAGCTATGCCGGTAACTTTGGTTCTCTGTCGGATGTATTTGTTACGATTACTGCCCAAATGAAATAATAAAAACTTTCAAACTAACTTCATTAGGAATTTCCTTTATTCTCATAGCAATAGTGCCTTGATTAAACTCCTTAGTATCTACGACCACTTAACGCAAGTAAGTAAGCAAGCGATATTAGATACAAGATGTTACCCGCGACTTCGTCCACGTGGAATTTGATTACATAAGACTAGGCCCTTTTACAAACAACTCTTATAAATTTTTAGTTTATTACCTACATACACGAAACACAATTTTTCAGTTTTTCTTGCATCGTAAAATCCCGTATGGTGTTTTATTTTTCCTTTTGTAGTATTAATAACTTGTGCATTAATGTATTGGACATAGGTACTCAAATTTAGAAAACACGACATCAATCGTAAGTATAGAATGTAAAAATATAATAATACACAATAATAATAATAGGTGGAAATAAATGAAACACATTTTCATACTTTTGATAATTTTCTGAATAGTAATCAAATGTTCTATTCGGAACGTTTTTTTTATCTCAGGCTCACCGCTCTCTTTGTCATCAACCTACCAACCATCTTGTAACCTCAGTAGTGTGGAGGATACTGAGGTGACAAAATTTTGATTGATTAATTGTTTTTTTTTAATATTTTCTTAAATATTAATTTAAAAACAATGTATAATAAATGTTAATGTATGGATTATTAGATGTTTGGATTGATGTTTGTTACCTCTTCACGCCAAATCTACTGAACGGATCGGGGTGAAATTATGCTGCATACAGTTATAGGCCTGAAATAAAACATAGACTAAGTACTTTGTGTCCCATAAATCAGTTCCCATAGTTGAGTTACCCGTAGATTGCAACAGTCTGCAGTTAGCTCAATTGTTTCAATTGTAAATACTAGTTCCAATTTGTTTCTATTATTTGATTGCAATTTTACTTGTTAAGGCTCTATATTACCCTAAATCAACTCCGTCGGACCTCCGTATCTTACAAACTACTAAACATTTAGATTTTCAATTTATGTATGGTAAAGGTCAGGACTTACTCTATCGATCATACCTATGTTTCAAAAACACGATTCCTTAAAATTTTCTCGATAGAAAAAAATTGCAAGGTTACCTCTAAATTTTTACTAAAACCTTAATTTCTCAATAAATACAGAAGTTAAGATCTTGAGAATAAGCATGGTAATTTAAATAAGTATAAAGAACATTTACACGTTGCATTTTTTCAAATAATTTCCTAATTAAGAGATAATAAGCAAAAACTTGATTTTTGGGCTTGCGTTGCTATGCCCTGTCCCGCTCCTATGAACGTGAAATCCTTTGTCTATCCTTTTCACAAAATGGCGTCGTATGGTATCCCCTTAATAAAGATGTTCCCATGGGATAGAAATACGCTTAAACAACGAACAGCGTAAGGAAGTTCTGCCGCGAGCAGAAACTAGTAAAATATGTCTACATAGGCAATTTCAGGAGGATTATGATTATCTAATTTGTTTTAGTGCATGAGTCAGGACAAAGACTTTTATATTGGTATATATTAGTAAGTATTACTGCAATGTGTTCCAGTTACCAGTATCTAAGGTAGGGAAACTTCTTACATTACGCGAGGCTCGTAAAAAGGAATTTGATATCGTACAAGTTGTGCACTACGCTTTATATGGGTTAGGTGCCGTGTGTTTTTGTAGTACAGAGCTTGAATTGAAATTAGTAGGTTTGTTATGGATATAAAATAGATCGTGGGATAAAATTGAAAATTAAAACAATATTGAGTTATTACCATTCGTTTTCGCGAGTTCCCTTGTGTGCAACTCAGTTGAGAAAATTGCGCAACGGGGCCCTTCTTTATCAAACTTATTTTGATCCCCATTGCTCAACTCAAGTTGCTCAACGCAGAAAATTAATAAGGTATAAATCAGTTGAGCTAAATGTAGATTGTTTGCAACAGTCCTCAGTCATTTCAACTGTTTTTTAAAGCTTCTTCTTTCTCAATTACTGAGGTTCGTGACCACCCACAGTGACCACCAAATTAAAAAGATCAATTCATGCTGGAAACATAACATAACACGGGTCATATAAAACTCCAACAACCAATTATTTGCGTACAAAAATTGGTACCGAGTCGGAAATCAATCCCGCAACACGGGCGACGCAGGAGGCGTCTCCCGTGTTGCGGGCAGCACCACAGAGAAAGAAGAAGAAGAAAAATACTTATTTTTACCCAAAAATACAAACGGACTATACTAGGTACTATTACAAAAAAAACAATGAATAAATATAAGAATGTAGTGGAACAGGGTCCCCACCTCAGCATGTGTAGCATTCGGCAAAGCCCAATGCTACGCTGGTTTTCAGAGATCGTCAAATAGTACCTACCTTATCCGAGCTAATTCGCAAAATTCTCTAGACGTGGACACAAAAATAGTTAACTAAATTAAAGTGCAGAGCGCACGCGGAATCGTGACGAGTTCTAATGAACCGTCCAGTCTTAGCGGGAATTTTACGAGATATATGAGCGGAGAATATGAAATTGCTTGGAACGTAAGGGTTACTTTGAGTGGAAGCGTAGCGTTTTTGAGTAGGAGCGTAGCATACCGTATATTTTATCTTCTGGATAATCAGATATTTGTGATTTTTATTGTGTTTTTTTTTCTGTTTTCCACAAGCAAAAAAACTAGCGGAAAAGTAATTTGTCGCAAATCGTAAGCCATTTTCTATAAATTTTTAATAAAACTATCTTCGATTCACTGGTATTTTAGGAGCATTTGGGAAAATACGAAATTTTGTGCTAAAAATCTACATTTTCCTAAATGCTCACAAAATACAAATGAATCAAAGTTGATTTTATCATAATTTTGTGAAAATGGTTCACGATTAGCGGCTAATTACTTTTTCCCTAGTTTTATTACTTGTGAAACGCTAAAAAATTAGAATTACAAAAAAAATAACACGCCGACCCGCTTGCATCGAACCACCTTAAGAACGTAGCGTAAAGCTTATAGTATTGAGTAGAAGCGTAGCATTTTTGAGCGTAGCTTACCATATTGGTAAGTTGATATAACTAGGAAGATTTCGTTACAAAGCCGTAATTTCACGAGATGTTGAGCGGGAAATATAAAATTGCTAGAAAAAGACAATGACCAAAAGGGTAGGGCGTAAAAAGCCTATTTTACCGGGAAGGGCATAAAATTGACCCACGTGATTTTTTCACCATCATCATCGGCCTATATTAGTCCACTGCTGGACATAGGCCTCCCCTAATGAGCGCCATAGCGCCCTGTTTTCAGGTTGCATCCAGCATCTGCCAGCAGTCTTTCGCAAATCATCATCTATTTTTTTTAAGTCATTGTAATGACTGAATTCTTCAAATCGGTCCAGTAGTTTCCGAGCCTTTTTAATTAAAACAAACAAACAAATTTTTGTTGCTCTTGGCAGGTCATTTATATATATAATAAACAGCAATAGTCCTAATACACTTCCTTGTGGCACGTCTTATTTTGTGTATCGTGGCTTAAATTTATGTGCGACCTCCAGTTTTGTTTTTGGTTGCAGTCTTGATATATCTGTGATTTGTTTTCTATTACTTAGATACGAGTCAATCGAATACATTCTCACTAATTCCAATTATTTAATTAATTATAGTATAAATTTGATTCGCTTCAAGAAATCTTGTTTCTAATACGCTTCTCGCTCCGCTTATTACGGATATTTGCTTATTTTTTTGAGCGGAAAATAAAAATAAAACACACGACGGACAGTATATAAGTAACAAAGTCACTTCTCGCTGTGGTCACGTTATTAAAAATGTGGTTTAGTTAGAAAAATAAATGGACTTGACGTTTTAGAAAACCCGGACTTTAATAAGAGGATCATGACTTAGATTATTTTACGAAACACTCAGCCATTTTGTCTTTGTTTTAAAAGAAAACTAAAGAATTTTAAGTCGGTTTCCCGTTAACAATCTAACTTTATGTCGTTCTGCCGTCCTATTGGATTATGAGAGTCAAGGAATAGAGAGTGCACCTGTGTTTGCGCAAACACTTGGGCACTATAATATATCCTGTGCACCTGGTTGGTCTACTTTGAGACTGACCGCAGACGCCGCAGATGGAGAATATCACCATCAAATTGAAATTGGAATGGAACGTTTTTCAAATTGATTTTCAAATTGGGTAGGCAAATAGCGCAATCTATTAAAACTGTCTCATCCCAGTGACTCTGAAACAATTCAATAAATCAGAAATAGAAAAAAGTTATGATCAAATAAAAACACAACGTACTGGCCGGAACGTGCATGCTTTTTACCGTGAATTTCAAATTTCGAATGCGCGCTTTATTGGTTGTCACTTTGATGTGTCACTTCCTGGTGATTGCTGGCTGGTTCGAAATGTAAAAGTGCATATTGCACAAACAGATTCTGAAATTTGGATTCTTTTTTCAAATGGTACGGGCTATCTTTCAATATTACAGTTTTGGGTTTGTTTTGTTTAATTTTTATGGTTTTCATTTATTTTTTCTTTCCCCTGTTAAGTTCTCATAATCGACTCTAACGAAATCTATGGGCTGAGAGAGGGATTGATTATTCGCCGCAGTCAGGCCACACACAGTCCTAGTCATATACCGCCATTTAACCCTGTTTTTTGTTAAAATACTTACCTAGGTTAACAAAATTAAATCTATTAAAATTCAAGGCCTTTGAAATTTTTAGAAGAAGCATGTCCTACACTACACTACACACAGACAGGTGGACTTTATGATTTTCAGAAGTAGGTACCTAAATAATTCTATTTCTTTTAAGGGTTTCGTGGCTTAGTTGGTTAGAACACACCCGTACTGAGGGTGAGGCGCGGGTTCGAATCCCGCCGAAACCGATAATTTTTAGGAACTTATTTCATTTCTTAGAGATACCCAGAGTGCGGGTTAGCACTATAACAAAAAACCTTATAGGTAAAAGAAATCGGTCAAAAGAGGTTGTATTGTTAGGAAACAGCTCAAAGTTTGTCACAAGTAGTTCAAACAAGTAACAAAATAATTCGGCCAGTCGATTGGCGTTCAATAGAGGGTGATAACAAGTAATCTGAACTTTTAGTTGGATCGACTCAAATCATCAGTTGTGAGAAGTTTTGATTGGAACAGTGTAGTCAGGAAAAAAGTCGAGTGGGCTTAAGGTTTTTTTTAAATTATATAATTGGCTACTTTAAGAGGCCTGCGGATGATGATTTGCCCATAAACACGTACTACCAAAATGATTTGTAATTCGAGTATATTTCTACTATACCATGTTGTTTTTTGTATTCGAACAACCAATTTTCAGTCATCATTTTTGGTATTACGGAACATAATAATTCACGAATTGAAGTTGCGAGCAGCTGTCGCCGGATTCTTAAGAGGCGGACCTAGCGTGTTTGCTTGTCATACTCGGACTAGATCTTAGTACTTACGGATTTCCCGTGGTTAAAAACTTGCATTACAAAAATTCTAAATTTTTTCTTTGGTTCCTTTAACGTGAAAACACGATTAAGGAAAAAAAATAACGATAGAAAAAAATCGTGAACTTGCACTGTTTTGCACATAATTTGGTCGAGATCTCAGGAACCCTGCGGTTTATTGAAGTGACTTATATTTTGATTCGTAGGTTATTACTAATTAGGTACCTGGCTCCTTCAGATAGTTTATTCATAAGTTGTGTAGTTTTCTTGTAAATAAACAAAAACTCAATTTTTAACTTACGCCGTTCCAAAAACGCATGCTCTGTCCTGCTCCTATGAACGCGAAATCCTATGCCTTTCCTTTTCACAAAATGGCGTGCAATGCGCCCTCTTAAGATAGATAGATAGATAGATAATTCTTTATTGTACCACACAAACACAGAAAACAGTACAGAAATGAAAGCTATGAGAAGAAGTACAAAGGCGGCCTTATCGCTATGAGCGATCTCTTCCAGGCGACCTTGGGATGGACTGGACATGTACGAACAAAAAAGACGGTGGCACTTGAAAAGAGAAATTATAAAATAATTATATAATACTAACTCTACTAAATATTTACATAACCTACAAAAAACAATAAACTAATACGAACATAAAAATAATAGATAATAAGGTAGTCTTATAATACCTAAAAATGTGCAACTAGGACCCAATAGCCCACATTTGCCCCAAAACACCATCCTCATTACAAGACTGACGTAATATCCGATGGCCCATTAGTTTTTACTTACCTATGGGACTTAATTAAGGTATCAGAGCTATAGCTATTAGTAGAGTTTCGCTTCATTGACTACTGATCATTCGTAGATACTCTTATATCATAGAATATAGATAACTAGGTAGGTAAAGAATATAACGCACAGAATGGACTATCGCAACAGATCGGGTGAAGTTGTACCAACACAGGATGGTGTTCGATGGATAATCGAACAAAATAAATAATGCTGGACTATTCACACAGCATTATCTAGCCCCAAGCTAAGCAGAGTTATGGGTTATGGGTACTAGACAACTGATATACGTAATACAATACAATACATAGATAGATATTTTTTATTACACATAGAATACAACCAGACCACCCGGAAAAAAAATCCTGCAGATCGTACAAATATTTGTCCCAAGGCGGAAATCGAACCCGTAGCCTCCTGCGTCGCAGGTGGACCTTCGCCCACCGCACCGAGGTCGTCGAGGAACAAACGGTAGCTTCTTCGATTATGAGTCGATAACCTGAAATCGCTTTGCGTCAGCGACCATATGACTAAAGCATTTTCTTTGCGATTAATTTAAGTTGTAGTTCATGTTTGATGATAGGATGCTAGTGTTTCGAAAACACGATTACATAAAGTTATCTCGTTAGAAAAAAAAACAAAGTTCGCTCTAAGCTGTACAAAAAAAAATGCTTCACGGAATAAGTTTTAACCGTTCTGCCCGAAAATTCTCAAACTAAACGTAAAAAAAAACATACACAACAAAAACACAACTTGGAAACTACGAAAAGTCGAGTAATATACATGGGATATTTTCAGGTGGGTGAGGCATTCATTTTCTTTGTCAGTGTTTGGTTCATTCTGTTTATCCCTTTGACTTTGACTTGAGTATTACACCTACTTGTAATTTTTTTGAATGTCTATTTTAATTATATAAAATGCTACATAAACAAATTATTTTTATTTTGCGTTGTTGCTAAAAAAATGAAATATGTTTTGAAGTGTCCGTTGTAATTACTAGCCAGACTAATTAATGAAGCAATTTGTTTGTTATTTGCAAATAGAAATGGAGCTCATTACCTTTGTAATAAAAATACCTTTATGTATAGGCTGTCCTAGACAATCTTTTAATAAAGTGATTAAATATCTAACAAATTCGTCAGAGAAGTTTTAAGACTCCTGTGTCGATGTTGACAGATATGTGGTTTACGCCCATCCCACATTACCGCGCGGAATCGAATTTGCGGAGGCGCAAAAACAAATATTATTACATTATCCCGGATGAATATAGGCGATAAAAGACGAGCAAAGCCGAGGCGGGCCACTAGTCTCCAATAAATCAGCTCCCATGAGATCGAAAAACCCTTAAACTTTTCCATAGAAAAAACGAGTACGAAGCCGCGGGTAAAAGCTAGTTCACTATATTCTTCCTTTCAAAATAACCCCTCAAACGTACCTAGGTGTCGATCACAATCACACCTCATCACACTTAACCCTAACGCTGCCGTAGCTTTATTTGTCGTAAAGATTTTTACTGTCGTGGTACCAATGACCCGTCCAATCGCCTCTTTAAGGACCAATGAGGAAAGCATAGCGCTAAATGAACGTTGTAATACGACTGACGTGAGTTTGTGAGTCACAATAATGTTGCTACAACTTGCGGCAACATTTTCAGTGATTTTTTGTTTTTATAGAAAAACTAACATGCCACTTCACACGTGTTTTGCAGGGATAAAAACAACTTGATGTCTTCTCTTTCAAGTCGAATTTTGCCCTCGGGGCGGCGGCCAGTATCAACAAAGAATAGCCATTGTGCCGACCTATGTGAAAAACTAAAACGATACAAACATCGCTATTTCTTATCCGATTATGTATGCAAAAGCTCATTACAATCGGGGACGTAGTTTGCAAATTAATCGAATAGTACGTTTGTATGGGAACTTAAGAATCCGGCGACAGCTGCTCGCAAATTCAATTCGTGAATTATTATGTTCCGTAATACCAAAAATGATGACTGAAAACTTGTTGTATCTTCGATATTGTGTTGTTATTCTGTAACAAGACAATATAAGCTATGTTCCTTAACAAATAAAACGTACGGTATTGTTGTTTTTAATTCAAAACAAATAGGACGAAAACATGTCATTTTCGACGTAAAAATAGGCAAAATTCGATTTTGCATAAAATATTTTTGATAACATTCAATTATAGGTGTGATTATTAAGAAAAAAACATACCAGGGACCTAGATTTATACTATTCGAATACAAAAAACCACATGATATGGTGGAAATATGCTCGAATTACAAATCATTTTGGTAGTACGTTTATATGGGCAAATCATCATCGAGGTTTAGTCCCACCTTAAAGAAATAGTCCAGTGCTCTTTAAGCATCCAAATTTTCGTGATTAAAAACTGGTCAGTGGCTTCTCTCGAGGTTCTTGTTCGTAAAGAAGGCTCCAAAAACCATAATTTATTTACAAAATATAATAACAGGATTTGTATATATTATATATGACGACCGATGTGGCGCGGTGGGCGAAGGTCTGCCTGCGACGCAGGAGGTTGCGGGTTCGATTCCCGCCTCGGGACAAATGTGTGTACGATCTGCAGAGATTTGTTCAGGGTGTTCTGGTCGTTTTCTATGTATAATAAAAAATATCTATGTATTGTATTATATTATGTATATCAGTTATCTAGTACCCATAACACAAGCTCTGCTTAGCTTGGAGCTAGATAATGCTGTGTGAATTGTCCAGCATTATTTATTTATGTATAAATAGGTTGATATGTACCAGTAGAAAAAAGGTTGCATTCAAAAACTATCAAATCCGGTTAGGCGTCTTTGGCTCAGAACTTCGTAATAAATCCGGAAATTCCCCTAAATACATATGGAGGTATTTTCTACGTTGGCATCGATGTCCCTATCTCTAATAACCACAAACCCTAAGGGAGCTGGTTCAATATTAACCTGGTTATTTGGAACATTTCCTACCCAAACATAAACATGACATGGCCTGAGTTGACAAATTGTACGCATTAATAACATAATTTGAGGGCAATTTGAATTATTGAGATAATAAAATGCTAAAACTCTGGATATCAATTTTTTTATATTATTTTTAGGATTCCTGAGTTGAAAGGTAGAAACTGAAAATAGCCGTCGATGTTTTTGCTAAAACAACTAAAATGCGACGGATTATCTGTTAAGTAGATTAATGATTAATAATGTATTCATTCACTTACGAGAATATTGACGTAAGTGAATGAAGACCAGAAAATTGTAACCAGTAAAAAACTTTGTAAAAAGATTTTATTTACTGGTTACCTACCACACGGGGTGGTCCGAAAACTTTTTGATTATCTGTCGAGAGTTGCGAAGAACGTGAAATGTGGACTCGACAGTTACAAGACAAAATAACCTAAGGACTTTAGAGTAGGTATTAGGGCATGTAAACCGATTAATCGATTAACCGACTGATTTTACGTCGGTTTTTCACCGGTTTTTTACTCAAAATAACCGGGTTTTCGATTATTTTTTTAATGAGTAATAAATGATAAATTCATTTAAAAGTACGCCTTGCAGACTTTATTTAAAACGATGATAATAATATCTTATCCACCTCATTATTTTACAACACTAATTACGTTAAAATTACTAAAATACAAACAAACACCTTTCTCTGGACAGCATAAAAAGTCGTTAGTGAATGTCGTCGTGCAATAAGCTATTATTATTAGCTGAGAAGAGCAAGATAGCGAAGGCGGCGTTGCATGAGCATTCAGCACATTGGACGCCACCGTCGCTGTGGTTTACTGTGGTCAACGGTCGTACTGTTCGTTTGAACTGGCAAATTGTTTGTCAGACGCGATAGAATAAAAATTTTGCAATAGAAGACATTGAAATAGAACCAGAACCAGGAAATATTAGGACCACAGATGTATAATAAATCTCAAAGACCAGATCGGGCTAGAAATAAGAAAGGCCCTACAGCCAACCCTAAAACAGCTGATTCAAGTGGACTCGATTTAGAAACGCGAGTTAGGGTAGGAATGGCCCTGTATGATGGAGGGGGATACATGGGACACAAGTTAAAGAAGGTGTACCAAGCTCTAAAGTCGATTACTCCCTTTTTTGTAGAACCAGAGAGAATATTTTTATCGGCAGGCCTAATGTGCAACAAAATCAGCAGTTTGCTGGGTGACGACTCTTAACGCACTTGTGCTTTTTATCAAAACAAAAAGTAGCGTTCATTATCTGTGATTTATGTGATTATCTGTGATTAACTATGTGTTTCAACTTTATTTGAGTAAAAGAGAGAGTTGAAAACTGCCAAATCAAAAAGTAGATTACAATCTATGTTATAATATAACTATCGTTGATTTTGTACCTTTATTTCAGTAAGAGAGAGAGATTAAATACTACCATTTAAAAAGAGAATTACATTTAGTAACTTTTAGGACTGATTTATCATTATGTTTCAGGGGATAACTATAATGTTGATTTTTATAACTTCATTTGAGTAAAAGTGAGTTGAATATTACCAAATGTTTTAAACTTTATTTGAGTAAGAGAGAGTTTTAGTAAAAGGGAATTACACTTAGTAATTTTGTACACGGATTTACAATAATGTTTTAAGATATTCATTTTGTTGATTTTTATATCTTTATTTGAGTAAGAGAAAACGTTTTAAAACCAAATCATAAAGTGAATAAGAAGAAGAAAAAGAATAAGAATCATTTATTTGCTTAAAACATGAGTATTAACATGGTATGAGCATGCAATTATGTTAAAATATAAATTAAATAAGATCCACATGTTTTGCTATTACTGGCATGCAAATAAGAGAGGGCTCACTGCAGATTTGTCACTAATGCGATATTTCTTTTCATCACTAGGTAGGTATAACAATCAATCATATTAAAATTGAATAAGATTTAGTAACTTTTATGACTGATTTATCACAATGTATTGGGATTACTTTATTATTGTTGATTTGTATAACTTTATCTGAACAAGAGTGAGTTGAATATTACCAAATGTTCTTTAACGAGTTAGTTTTTTAAAATAATAAGCAAACACCATGTTTTTCATCATGTTTACGTGTTTGCTTATTAAAATAATAAGCAAACACCATTTTTATTCAAATTTTTACGGTTTTATTTAGTCCTAAGACACCTAAGTAAAAAACTCGAAAATAACCGAAAAAACCGACTAACCGGTTAACCGAAAAAATAAAAACCGAAAACCCGGTTTCTTTTTACAACCCGGTTTTTACATGCCCTAGTAGGTATACCATAAATCACAAAAATTAACATTACTTTGAACCAAAGCAAACGGTCATGACTTGACAGTTCCCAATCATTTTGATTTATCATCAAAAGGGCGTTAACTGGTTAAAATGTCGAATATTGCATTTTTATTACGTTTGATTCGGTGAAATTAATACTAATAAATCGTGCTAGCACGAGGTATTTAATAACTCAACCATGAACAATTCAATATGTGAATCGAATAATCCGCCAGAAGGGAGGCTCTTGATGTGTTTTCGATTGTTGTTTGAAGGGTTCTTTCTTGTTCTAACTTTGCAACTACTATATTTTTGCCATCGCACACGTTTTCCTAGATTTATCCAATCATTCCAACACAATCTATTTTATTTTACTTTAAGCAATTACTGGCCCACTGCTGGGACCTTTTCTCCATCCACCTTGCGATCGAACACTGCGACAGGCCACCATGGAAGATATTCCTCGAGCTCGTCACGCCATTTCATCCCAGGTCTTCCAGGATACAATCTATCCATGGCATATTTTAAAAAACATTTCGTTAGTACTCGCGAAAAGATAGCAAAAAGACAGACATACAATGATCTTTCGCATTTATAATATTAGAATGGATGGTTAAATGTACAAGGTGGATCGAAATAGGTGAACAAAAGCCGAAAGGAGGTTATTCCGGACGAGATCCGGGCGAATTACTTTAATTCTACTTTTTTTTTGAAATTCGAATTATGGTGGAAACGCACTACGCGACAACGGAACTGCGCGGCCGCGGCATTTTATGTCAAACGAGAACAAAATCACCAAATAAGCCGCGCGGCCTCTTTCGTCATTTGTTTTAATTTGACGGGCATTACCGTGGCCCGTAGTTCCGCTGACGCGTAGTGCGCTTACACCTTTAGAAAAACATTTCGGCGACACCTCGTCTATTTAGAGTTAAGCAAAATATGAAATTTTAGATGTCTGAAGAGAAATAAGATTATTAAAAGTTCTAGCAATTAAATTATTACAACAGTTTTTTTTATAAGCTGGTTTCTTCAACAATAAAGGTTACAAAAGAAAGTCTCCAAGAATCTTCGTCTCTAATCTGTATATCTGTGATCTATCTTCGGAATTCGTTCGCAGTATACGTAATCCGAGGGAAGCTATTAGGTATGATATGGACCGTGGTTTTCAATCGGGATCTGAAAATGGAAACATGAATGATCAATGCTTTGGATTGGGAAGCAAATCAAATATCTACCTACTGGCAGCACTGACTTGTGTGTAAGGAGAGCAGAAGTTGTAAGGACAGAGAGGGTACACAGAGAGATGATTGGAGAGTGTAGTAGTAAGTACCTACATCCTTCACGTTTATGCTACCCTAGTACCTAGTTAAGTAAATCTATTGGTGAAAAATATACTAGGACTATGGTGGTAGGGTTTAGTCCCGGAGTACCACCAGGGGTAGGCTTGGTGGTAGGCCGGATCCGTAACTTACCTATTTTTTAACCTTTATATAGGCGCGCGGTCATTCGTAACGGCAGCGGTCGCGCGTAATCGAAAAGAAAAGATATATACCTATTTTTTTTTGTATTCAGATACATTATCATTGTATGTACTTAAACTCAAGATGTAACAAAATAAAATTTTGATCTCGAAAAAATTTATAAAATCAAACGCAACCCTAAATTTTTTGGATCAAAAATTTTTACTAGACCTTCTAACATACCTCAGACTTTTGAAGTGCGGTCAACGCCATAAACAGCTGAACATTGTAATTTTTAATACCGTTAATTCTTCGTGTACATTAATAAATATAAGACTAATATAAGATACTTTTGGGTGACTGACCTTTAGTAGCTTTTTTTATCATTGACTTTGCTGGGAGGTATTACGTGTTCGTCCCACTCGCTTCGGGCCAAAGTTGTCCGAACACGGAAATTTAATAACATTCAATTGTTAAATTTATCTCGCGACTCTACCTCTATTATTCGCCTATGTATAACTTTAGGTCTAAATTTCTAAAATATTTACTGACACAAAACTTTTCCCCGAACTCGAAACAACAACACGAGAAAACTAGAAATACCTACAATCTACATTTATATTATTACGCAACTCCACAAAGGTAGGCAACTGTAGGTAGCACCTTTCTATACAAAGGGCTTTTCTATTCCTTTGATGATATCTCCACGCACCTTCTGCCAACCTTCGAGCGACGGGGCTGGGTACAGGGTGTACAGAAACAACTCTCTACTTTCAGAAAATAGGAAAAAGACAAACGTCACATACAGATTTTCCAATCTTATTTTTAATTTTGATATTTAGATTAACTGTGGCAATTTTTCTGCCATTTCCAAATTAAACGTGTTAGTTATTCTGGGCCTGCCACAGCGCCCTCATTATTTGCAATAACAGTGATCCAACTTGCTAATAGGTATCTGTTTTATTATATTTATTCTAGAAGATTCCCACTTATGTTTCCTAATAGACAATAAGTAGAATAAGTCTCGTTCGATAAACAAAAAAGACGTACGTTCACATCATTACGCTTGTACATCGAAAATAGGGCATATGGCACTGCATTCACAATAGTCCCGAAGGATAATGGGTAATATACGGTTGATTGCGGATTTTCCTGCTTTACTATTCTTGTTTACGAATATCTGGGTTTACTTCATGCTTTTAAATATTATCTGCGACTTTCTATAATAAAGTCGGTGGAAACAGAGGGGTGGTTTAAGTTTGTCGGGTGTAATGTGAGACTGTTTATGTTTCTGTGACATTGTACCTAGGTTCGATCGAATAACTACCTACTTGCAAAATAAAATAAAAAATGTTACATTTCAGTATGTTGTCGTCGCACACCCTGTACAATTCGGATTGTTTGCGTCGTATCGGTTTTTCCATAACTGAAAATGGATAGACCGGTAGTGTGATATTTTACGAAAAGAATTCCTAATAAATAATTTCGTAAGGATCCAATGACGGTGGCCTTTTTTGTAAGACAGGTAGGCAAAGGTAGAAAAACCTGACGTTGGTAGGCAAGGTGGAAAGAGCAAATAGGATAGAGACCGTACCATCAGGTGAAAATCTAATAACTTTTTCTTTATTTATTTTGACCCAGGAGAGAGTGTGGTTCCAATGAACTTGCCGAAACCAACAAAAGATTTCTCTACCTATGCTTTATAAAAAGTGCTTGATTGGAAATAATTATGTATTGAATGAAACATCATTAACTACCCACATTGAAATGTATCAAGTGTGAGTGCCAGGAAAACTTACACGCGCAAGTTGCATTCGGAAAGCAACAGTTTCAAATTGATAGTTTTGCTTCGATCCAACCAAATATTCTATCAAAAGGTTGACCAAAAATTCATATTGTGCATCTTATATTTAGTTTTTAAGTTGCTAGTTCTCTTGGTCCGAAATACAATAGAGTTGGCGCGCTGTAGAGTTGTAGGTGTACGTGTTCCTACACGTACACCTGCAACTCGCTACAACGGGCTTAGGCCTCTTTTTGTATCTCGCTAGACCAAGTTTGGTCTAGCGAGCTGGGCTCATGATAGAAAGAGGAATCCGTAATCTCTAGAGATTAAATTGATCCTGGGGTCGTTCTGATGGCGCGGAGAAGCGACAGAACTCAACAGTGTATTGAATTGTATTGTATTGTGTACTCTTGTATCCGCACTGAGACTCAAGTTGGTCCATTGTGCGTGGTTTCTGCTAGCGCAGCCAGCCTAACTCCGTCCAGAAGCGCAGAATCTTCCTGGGGTCTTCACAGGCTTCGCGGAGTGACCTCGGTTGGTTGAGGATTTCGTGTCTTTGCGCCGTTACTCCCTCGCATTCCAGGACTACGTGGGCAGCTGATTCTTCGTCGCTAAACACGTGCCGTGGACTCAACAGTGTTAAAACATTTCGATTTTAACCCGTTGTCATTGAAATTCAAATCTTATATTTTTATATTAATAATAATAATTTATTTTCAAATCAAGCACTTCAAGAATTATAAACAAATTACATGGACTCTTAGACCGTTTGGCTTGGCATCCAGTTAGGGTTGCAGAACCTACACTAAGTGGTTAGACTTGTGTCGTAGGGGCTGCATCACATCCAGGGTGCTAATCAGATCAGCCACAAATTAATGGTACAATTTAAATTTATAAAATCGACTAATACATATTATCAATTAATTTATATAGACCAAAATAAACAAATTGGTAGGTACAGGTATGCCATGTTATGCCAATATTAACATGCTACATTTATATTGGGTTACTTTTAATTCACTGGCACTCCGTGAACTGCGGGTTCTGTCCCATCATCAAGAACATGACCGTGAAGAGTCCAGACGGTTTAATTCTACTGTCTCGGTGATGAACTGAGTGACTTACTTATTTATACCGTAGACCCAACGGTTAGATGTAAATTACTTTGAGTCACAGACCCTTATCTATCAGGAGCGAAGATAAAAGTCTCAAGTCACAACCCTAGAAGTAATCCATCGGCAATGATGAAGACACTTTATCGACGGCCAAGCGGGGCCAATAGCTTCACGACGGCAAATGACGTAACAGATGTCGACAATATCGCCTCGCCGACGAGATTTATCCTCAGTGTATCTGCGCCTTTATTGTCTTGAGTTGCAATTGCAATGGTTATCGAGTGTCGAGTATTTATATTTTGCTCTTGACTTCAGTACATGCTGTTGTTTGAAACTCAACCTTATTGCAGAGAAAATAAAAATTGTTTTAGCGATCTAATCTGAATACTTCGACCGAGTTAGTGACCGAGTTGTTTATATCCTATATTCTTTTAAAGTCCTCGCGTGAGATCTAGTTTCTATTGTTTCGTATTATATCTTTGAAATGATGACATAAATGTACTTATAGGTTTTTCTGTATTAATGTGGAAGATAGACGATTTAATAAAATTATGCGGACACTGAAGAATTAACAAGAGATCAAACAGAAATTAAGCAAAAAAAAAAAAACTGCGCCATTGAAACTTTTTAATTGTGCACGTGTCGACGACAAGAATTTTATTGTTCTCGGAACCTCGTAATTTGCTAAAAAACGCGGAATAACGTCCACATCTGGCAACACTGGTAATACTGGTGACCCCGGGGACAGGGGACCGTCCACGATTTATTTATCGACGGGGATTTCTAATATTTGCTGTATAACAAAAATGATATAAATAATTCAACGGTACGTCGTGAATTTTTACGAATTACAAATGTAATCCCATTCCGGAAGGTTAGGCTTGCCATGTGTTACCCCAAATTAGGTGCGTTGTTCTGTTGTTATGAAAAATATTTGTTTTTATAAATATCCTTCTAGGCACCGCATGTTTAAAAGGATAAAGAATGCGTTTCCCGTATTAAAAGGTCTAAATCACAATAACTATTATGAATAATAGATAGATGGACGAAATTTGAACACAAGTTAACATACAGTTTAAACTACTGTCAAATTATAACAAGCAGATGAAAAACCGGCTGTGAGAGTCTTGTAAGGTCTAAAGGAAATAAAGCACTTTGAGTTTTGTGTATTTGAGTCGATTTTGACGATGTCGTCGGGCTTTGGGGTGGGTTCTTTCTCTGAGACCACGATATCATATAACAAAGTACCAGGAGAGCAGAAGTTGTTTGGAGATACAGAGAGACAATTGGAGATTCACTGGTATTACTTACATGCTTGTTTCTGCGTCCTTCATATCTATGCTACCCTAGTACCTTGTTCAGTAAATCGTGTTGTGGTATGTATGTACCTACCACCATAGTGGTACTATGGTACCACCATAGTGGTACTATGGTGGACGGGTTTCGACCCAGCCTACCGCCAGGGGTAGGCTTGGTCGAAACCAGAAGTTGGGATTTTATTTATTTGATGAGTAATTTAATGACATGTATTTAATTTCAATTTGAATGTTTTTGGTATTTATTATTATTGACTTTTATTATTAACTTTGTAAAAAAACTATGAATGTGTACTGAGACTGTATCTAAATTTATAAACTTTTGACGTGTATGTTTTTTACCAATAAATGAGTATGAGTATGAGTAGGCCGGGTCCGTAGCGTAATTTTCGAGGTAAATTAGGAAAATTTGCTAAACTGTCCCCATTCTATTTCCAAACTATTCCCCAACGTGTCCTATCTCAAAAGGTTCCATGGATGGCACCCCTATACTTCATAAAATCACTTAGTATTTCAGGATCCTGTTTACTTAGGTCCATTTGTTTAAAACAGGGTTCGACAATATGTAACTGATATGCAGGTTGGTGAATTTGGTGATAGGACGTTTTCACATTGGGTCACTGAAAGGAAATAAAGTGATCACGTATTTGCTGATCATTAAGTAGAAGAATTTTTTTTTATTTCGACACTTATACAAAAATGTATAAAATAAACGAACGGAAAACGTACTAAACATCACATCGTAGGTACTTATTTTGTGTAAAGTACCTAATCTTCGTTAATTTTCGGGATACTTCTTTACTTTAGTCTACGTACCGAAGCGACAGAAATAAAAAATATCACTTTATTTCCGTGTCACAGTTTTATTTTAAGAATTCGACCTTTTCTAAGTGTACATTTTTGTATCTTTTGAAATAGAGAATTTTTGATTTGATTTGATTTTTATAGGTAGGTGACTTTTTAGAAGTAATACCGATGTGTATAACTTCTAAAAAGTCAGTTGAAACAAGTTTCAAAAGTCGTAAGATTCATAAGCGTAAAAATGTGTAAAATTTTCCAGTTTCAGATTTTTCACTTTTCTGTTCAGTTAATGTGAATACAATTAGAATTTTCTATCATAAATAGACCTCCTTTTGACCTTTATCTCACCTGATGGTATGTGTCGATGTGGCCGACGACGACGTCTTACAAGGTCTAGAAGACTTTATACAGTATAAATAAATAAATAATGCTTGACAATTCACACAGCATTAACTAGCCCCAAGCTAAGCAGCTTGTGTTTTGGGTACTAGATAACTAATATACATAATGTAATACAGTATATGACAGATAGTTTTTATTACATAGAAAAACGACCAGAACACACTGAACAAATTGTCCCGAGGCGGGATTCGAACCCGCAACCTCCTGCGTCGTAGGCAGACCTTCACCCACCGCACCACAGAGGTCCTCTATAATTATTACTATAATCTTATGTTGAAGAGACCCAGGTTGAATTGAGATAGAGAAAAACAGACGCAGCTAGGCAGCGCGATCCAAATCTTAGCTCATAATTAGGTACGTTTAAAGCCTCCACGACTACAATAAAATATTTCTATAAAACAAATTCTATTGGTGAGACGATATAAACGCAGTGTGTACGCACTCTTAAGGCTCAAACATATCTAGTTGGCTGACGTGACGTGAAACTAACCAAACATGGTTTCTGAGAGAGTAGAAATCTCGAATTTATCGTGAAAACTAACAATATTGAATCTTATATGTGTGTTACAATTTAAACTTAGTATATTTTAGTATTTGTGGCGTAAATTAAGGAGTACTAGAGCAAGATTATGTTTCTAAAACATTAATTTCAGAGCTGTAACTTTCTGGGCTAAGATTTAATACCTAAATTCCACCTTTGTAAGTTCGCCTTCAAAGCTAAATAATTTCATAATTTTGTGCTGAAATTCGGAAGGATGAATGTTGTATCTGATCGCCTTTGTTGCTGTTGTGTTTGTCACTAGCTTTTGCACGCGGCTTCGCACGCGTTTTTCCCGGGTTAAAAATCCTAATTTAACCCATAACAACTCCTGCGCCGCAGGCAGACCTTCGCCCACCGCGCCACAGAGGTCGTCAAAACGTCGTCTTTACTTGCAGAACGTAGCGCAATCTTACAATCGATAACGGATAATACCTTCCAAAATGCTCTTAACCTAAATAAGGATTTCAGTCTCAATTACCTACCTCAAAGCACGCTTTCTTCACATACCCAGTTTCCAAAAAACCAAGGCTTTCTCTGTCAAAATTCAGCCTCCCAAATTTCACTCAGTTCCAAATAACTCCAGAATACTTCTGGAGTAAAAACGTAAAAGAAAAAGCCTGTACCGCAGTTGGAGTGAAGATCTGAAAGCATCTACATTTCCTCGATGATTCCATTTCTGAGGCACCAGTGCCCCTTGAGGTAAGCGCTGCTAAAACGGCGGGCTGATAAGCGGAGGCGACAGCGTTTTAAATCAGTGTGTGAGAATAGGACACGGTAATAAAATTACAGTCATGTTTTCTGTCAGCGGGATGTGCATGTCTTTACGAAATCCCTAAGAAAATAAAAAGAATTACAATACATAGGTAATAAATAGGTACTTTTAGAGACATTTTTGTTATTATTGGTCGACGAGTGATAGTTATTGGTCGCGATCCCTTTGCTTAAATAGTAGAACAGACAGTTTAACAGACAGTTAAGTGCGTGGTGGCAAGCGGTTGTTGATAGAGACACTTTTTTATTTAATTTATTTGTGTACACCGCATTTTACATGAATGTTACATACTCTAGACTACTAGAGTATAATAACATTCAAGCCACAGAATTGCCTAACGGGTAATTTTGTTTTAACTTATTTTTATAAAAACGTTATTGTATATAACTTTTTATCGTATAACGTGTCCATTGACACTTTTCATATTGTCTCTCACATGAACTAAGTGTCTTTTCCTTAAGTAAATAGAGACTATATTTACTTAAGGAAAATACACTTAGTTCATGTGTTCTTGTGTGTACACTATAGTTACTACACTACGCCAATTCAAAAGGTTTTTATAAGGAAAGTAACGTAGCATTTTGCGGTAAATTTTATAGCAATGTCGTAGATGTCAAAATGGGATGAAGCCTAGTCTGTAGTTACTTGACTACCTTCCCGTGTGGGGTATATTTTTGTATGTTTCATACTTTTTGAAAGAAGTCGAATTTTTTCAGTTTGAACTAATTATCAAAGTCTAACCGGTAGGTACATATTTGTATAATTTGCCACTTTTCGAAACCCTCGGCACGCGAGTTACACTCGCACTTGCCAGATCTTGTTTTTGACGTTCTGTCGCTAAGTTCATGGCTATACCTCCAGCGAACTCTGCGGCATTCCCTAAGCTATAAGCCTTAGCAAGATTATACCAAGCTGCGTTGAAGCATTCATCATTGTCACCGCACAAACCTTTTAGGTTCATTTCTATACGAAACTCTCGTGAAATGTGTAAAAGGGATTTAATTAAAATGATTTCTCGAAATTATCCACTTTTTGTATTAAATTTCAATTTCAATGTCAATTTCATTTATTTGCTAACATGTAGGTACAATTCATTCTTAGTGTATGTGAATGGCTAGGTGTAGGTGGTCAGTACATGCACCCTGTAAGGGCACTGCAAAAATTAAGGCACTTTATACAATAGGTAATAGTTGATTGAATATAAAAGAAATGTCAAACTAATATTAATAAAAGTTATCAACTAATATTAAATTGCCCAATATGAAGATAACTTGTCATTGAATAGTTTATGCGCGAATGTTTATCCATACTAATATTACAAATTCGAATGTACCTCTGTCTGTCTGTCTGTCACCTTTTCAAGCCTACACGGCTGAACGGATCTTGATAAAATTTGGAAGGGAGGTAAATGGTATCCCGGGGACGGATATGGGCTACTTGAAAAGAGCGTGCGAAGCCGCGGCAGCTAGTTATTGTATAAAACATGTGTATTTCCCTATCCAATAACCAACCAACATAAGGCAGTAATAGAAGAACAACGACCGTTTCTCTAATATGACGCTAAAAACCCTTCAACAGTTTATAATTGACTTCTCCCCGATAAAAAACTAAAGGCAAAAGCCCTCAGACCTTTTGTAAAGCAAAAACGCCTGGCTAAGGTAACAAATCATGAAACACGGACATAAATACCGAACAGACGACATGATAAATAGCTTGTATCGGAGGCTACGTCGACTGAGCCGGAGAAAAGCGGGACGGACACATCCAGTGGTTCTGCTACCTTTTTACAATTCGCATTGCACCATGTTGGAAACACTAACCTAACCTACTGTCAGAATACAAAATGTCGTCGTGTGAACACTTGTTTGTTTTACAATAATCAATTTTAAAGTTTTTGGTTATAGTGCTTACCGCACTTCTGGTATCTCTAAGAAATTAAATAAAGCCACCATCTATAGACCGTAAAAGGTCCCAAAGATTTTCAGTTGAACCGACTAAGGTTTCGTGGCTTAGTTGGTTAGAGCACACCCGTACTGAGGGTGGGGCGCGGGTTCGAGTCCCGCTGAAATCGGTTTTTTTGGGAACTTATTTCATTTCTTATTAATGAATTTGCCTCTCCAAAATCTAAATGGGACATTAAAATATCTGACATCTGTAATTGGCATAATCGAGCCGAACAAACAAAGATCGAAGAGAGGCACGCTTCACTTGAACGCATTTATTATTATGAACAACTTACAGTATTCAAAATAGCGCCAATTTCCTAACGACAGCTAAGAACACAAAACAGTTTTTATTCTAATGCTAAGCTCCTTGCAGAAAATGTCGACCCATCGAATCTCGAGGAGTTATTTGCACAAGGATTTTTGATGCCATAACATGTAAAGATATTTTTATATCATTCCCCTCTAAAAAGCTTTTGTAATCTCTGAAAACAGTGAATAAAAAGCACTTTCAATCACTATTTTGGGGTTTGAATTAAGAACACACCAATTTATTCGACCTGCTTTTTATTCACTGTTTTTAGTGAATATTATAAGATTTTTAGAGGGGGAATGAAATAAAAATATCCAATACATGTTATGGCATCAAAAACTAAATCGTTGGGCTTTCAATGAACGCGCAACGCAATAGATCTCTCTCTGTCTCTCTTATGAACATAGACAATGTGCATTCTGTGTCATTGAAAGGTGTGAAAAATAATACACTTTTCAAAATGGCCACGGACTGGGCTTCCTGCCTTGTAAAGCATTCGACCCGTGTCTGTGACGTCACGACCCATGTAACTGAA
This sequence comes from Eupithecia exiguata, assembly GCA_947086465.1. Taxonomy (NCBI): domain Eukaryota; kingdom Metazoa; phylum Arthropoda; class Insecta; order Lepidoptera; family Geometridae; genus Eupithecia; species Eupithecia exiguata. Next base: position 8,459,269 of record OX352246.1, read on the forward strand.
GGTTACCCGACCCCGGGGAATCCTGCTGTTATTCCTGATAGCATCTCTGCTAAACAAGTTGTAGAAATATGTGGCTTTTGTCTTTACTACAACTGTATATTTATTTGAATAAAATAAATAAATCATTTTCTGGTATCATGTTGCCAGATTCTAGCCCCAAGGTAAAGAAAATACACATTACACAAACTTACTGCTTTATAATATTAGTCGGTTATGTAACATACTCACACTCAGAATAAAATTAAATGATTTCTATTAAACGGCTCTGTCGGAAGACCAGCGTTGGTTGTAAAGTGTTTACAACTAACTCATGCTGAGACAGGGACCGTTTTGTGACTCTTATCGACACTAATTTTGTCTCTTGTTTCTAAATTATGTCTGTACCTATATGTTGATGGAGTTACAAATAAATAATATTCTATTCTATTCTATTTATTTATTTATAACACAAAGGTATAACTAAAGTTATGATATTGTAAAGCCGTAGGTAAGTTTGTGAAATGTGTAGTGTATATTTTCTGCTACAAATTTTATGTGTTTTTTCTCATATGTATAATGAATGTAAGTCTCATAATTGCATGTCCATAAAGGGCAAATAACATTGTTACAGTCACAGTGTTTCATGTAAAAAAAATCCCTATGCTGTTTTCAGCATTAATCGATCAACGAATGCATTTTAAATGCAAGAGTAGAACACCCACGTATCTATATCAAATATAGTGTGCGTCAGAATTAAGTATCCCCCTATCTCCCTATCTCTCTTAGACAAGGGGAATACTTAATTCTGACGCGCACTGTACCATCTTTTCCACATGTATTATATGACGGGGAGGAGACCGGAGGCCTGCCGTCCAGAGCGTCAGACATGCCTCGACTCCAAATGAAGTAAAGCAACGTATTGTCCAGGTGTTTATTGGTTAATCGCAATCGCTTCGCTACGTATAGTCTCGCTAATTGTGAAACGCGACAAATTCAAGGCAGAGGCAAGACGGGACCAGTGCTCTGCTCGAAAGTCGCCCAAAAAGTGAAGTCACTCACGATCCAACCTAACCTCAAAAGCACTCTGCCTTGACCATGCCCAAGTGACAACCGTTGTGACAATGACAGTTGTGTACTTGACGTTTCCTACTATACACTCCTCAACTCACTAACAGATGGCGTTGGAGACCGGATCGAACCACAAACGAATCAATGCGGAGCCGCTGCGCCGGCGGGGTGCGGGCGGCTTGATCTCCGACATATATATTCTTTTACTTTCTTCTGTTACCTAGGACAAAGAATTTATAAATAATACTATACTGTATACTATACTAATAAACTGCCGATGATCTCTAAAAGTAATAAATGTAATAAAACATTATTACTGCCCCTGCACGAATTTTGTAGGCAAGTTTGTTTTTTAGGTTAGACTCTAAGGCCCGTATTATGAAAGTTTCCCCAAGCATTACTTAAGCAGTCATTACGTGATCTCTACTCAAGCGTTAATTACTCAAGTAATGCTTGGTAACCGTTCAATAATATGTCTAAGCAGTTACTCGAAGGCGTGGACGGAGGAAATCCGCTCTTGACGGCTACTTGAGTGAGTGTAGATTTTGACATGAGCTCCCAAGCATTGTTTGAAAATTAGTATTCACTCAAAACTAGACATAAGCATCACTCAAGCAGAGCTCGATGACTGAGCATGCTTTCATAATACGGGCCAAGAATGGGGTTTGGAAGAGCTTTTTAAACTTTTTTTTTAAGTCGTAGTTTAATAGTAGTTTTAATTTAATTCAATTCTTTGATTGTAATTTTCTTTGTTATTGAAGCTTAATTTTTTTTAGTTACTCTTTGTAGTTTTGTTGTTTGTAAGACGTGGGCGAATTTTGATTCTTGTCCTTTGGCGTACATCTAAAATATACAATAAACATGAATAAACCCTCAGGTAAACCTATGTTCTAAAACCGTTTTATCATTTACTTGATCCATTCTTAGTTAAAATAAAACAAAATGGAGTCGTTCCTGCAAACGCCTTTCCGTCCCGTTTGCATAATTCAACATAATAATTTTGGGAGATGTATTAACTCGACTTGGATCCATCTTTATCTGAGCTCGAACCGATGACTTGCGAGCGAAGATGGAAAACCTGGAGGAGTACAGTAGAGGAAGCTATAGAAACAACATACACAAAAGAAATCATCTGCATAATCTGTTAATCTTCGTTAATCGGTTTCACACCTCGTAACCGCAGCGGTGCAATGCGATAACTGCGACTCTATTACCTTTTGTAATCATTCCATTTTTGAAAATGAAACATAATAATTTCTTTGCTATTTTCAGAAAGTGCGAACGTTCTTTTTTCAAAATTAGTGGAAGCATCACTGGCCAGTATTCGAAAATTAAAAATAATAAGGTTGTGACAGAACATAAGTCCCGACGCAGTATAGAAAGTATTGTTTGATTTTATGTCGACCGACGCTTACATTTTAAAATTAGAGAGATATTCACAGACTAGGAGATAATCGCGATTAGCAGTCTTAACATTTAGTTTTTTAATCCATCCATACAAAAGTGACGGTTGTGCTCGTGGGTGAAGTTAAACGAACAAACCCGATTTCACAAGCTGTGTTTGCCAGTGACCTTACGTCATCATCATCATCTATTTAGCCCACTGCTGGACATGGGTCTCCCTTAATGAACGCCATTGCGCTTTCAGCTTGCCGCATGCAGCCTACAGTCTTTCGCAGGTCATCATCTTACCTTTTTATAATATTAAAAGGTTGTCTGGAAGAAATCGTCTCTAAGCGATAAGGCCACCCATTTTAGTTTTATGTTTCATATTAATGTCTATATTTATTTTGCTTTATTTTTTGGTGTAGGTATAATAAAGAGTTTAGTATTGTATCGTATTAATGATTATTATTTTGATTTTTAGGGTTCCGTACCTAAAGGGTAAAAACGGGACCTTAATATATTACTAGACTTCGCTGTCCGTCTGTCACCAGGCTGTATCTCATGAACCGTGATAGTTAGACAGTTGAAATTTTCACAGATGATGTATTTCTGTTGCCGCTGTAACAAATATTACTAAAAAACAGAATAAAATAAATATTTAAGGGGGCTTCCATACAACAAACGTGATTTTTTTGCAGTTTTATAGATAACTAGCAGCGCCTTGCGGTTTCACCCGCGTAGTTCACGTTCCCGTGAGAATTCCGGGATAAAAAGTAGCCTATGTACTATTCCACACTATAATCTATATCTGTGCCAAATTTCATCCAGATCCGTTCAGCCGTTCTGGTGTGATTGAGTAACAAACATCCATACATCTATCTATCCATCCATCCAAACTTTGACATTTATAATATTAGTGAGATGGTACGGAACCCTTCGTGCGCGAGTTCGATTCGCACTTAGCCGGTTTTATTGAGTTCGCTAACGCCGCTGATTACAGTTTAGATTTACCTTCATAGCTTGCTCTCATCAGTCCGTTGTGTAGGAAAAATCTTTTATTTACAACATGTTTTAATACGGAAAATGCTGGAAATTTCCCGGAATATATTTGTGAATCAAATTGGGATGTGTAGCAATCAGCCTGAGTAGGCAGTAGGTACATCGTTGTCAATATTTTTTGTCTCCTAACTACGCATGTAAAATTCTATAGAAAAGAAAACAGCCACTGGTAGTCAGGTTTTTTGGATATATGACGAAGTCCCCCAAGTTACACAATTTTGACCACGGCGGCCAGTTTTAAAGATAAAGATAAATATATTATTGATAGCTTGGGCAAAAAAAATATCTAAAATTTTTAGCCAAGTAGTTTTAACCAAGGAACATTATTGCATCTGTGGTTTTAGTTCAACAACAAAATATATTATGAAATTCTATTCAGATAAAAATTCACCAATATTCCCCCACCTCGATAGCGGTAAAAAATTATAATAAATGACCAGAAAACATAAAATGTATACAAAAAATTACATGTACGAATCCAAAATAAACGCGATACTCATAAACAAATGTTTTTACGAACTTGACGATTTCTTCCATGATAATTTTAGCGACTGGTAATATTTAGTTAAAAGTAACATTAGGTAAGTCATCATAAGTAGCGTTGCAAAATCTATCAATAAATAAATTCAAACAAATTGTCAAAACCTTTCTGTGCAAAAAGGTTTACTACCAAATATCAGATTATTTAGAAGATAAAAAAGCTCGTTGGCTTTCCTTGATCTAAAAGTGACGGTAAAATCCGACGGAACCTTATCACACACTGTGTATAGAAAACCGACACACACGGACAGATATCTCAACGCTGCGTCACACCACCATCCGTCACATCTGGAGTCCGTAGTTTCCTCTCTCGTAAACAGAGCTCATGACCTCTGTGACCCTGAACACTTACACAGTGAGTTGGAACATGTTCAGGAGGTTCTAAAACGTAATGGCTACAAGACTAGTATCAGATGGCAACCCTATCGGAGGCGTAAAGAAAAACACGTTGAAGTGACAAGACAGCCGGCGTTTCTGCCATATGTGAAAGGAGTGACGGACAAAATTGGAAACATTCTTAAGAAATTTTCGATTAAGTCGATCTACACTCCACTCACTAAGATGGCGAAGCGACTTCGTACACCAAAGGACGTAGTGCCCTTGCAAGTTCCTGGAGTCTACAAGATCGATTGCAGCTGCGGGCGTTCCTACATAGGCCAGACTAAACGCACGGTCGCGGAACGTGTTAAGGAACATATAGCAGCGGTCAAAAATCGACAGGTCAACAAGTCGGCAATAGCTGAGCACGTAGTAGACTCGGGACCCAATCACTGGATTGAATTGCACAAACCGCAAGTTATTTGTAATGAGAGGCATTACTACAAGAGAATGGTTCGGGAAGCGATTGAAATCAGGAAATATCCTAATTTCAATCGTGAAGACGGTTTCAAACTCTCTGCCTCGTGGAATCCAGTAATAGCCAAGTGTACTCGTCGTAGTCCGGTTACTCAGTGCGTCGCGGACACTGTTAGTGTTGTGTGTCGTCCGAGTGTCATTCCTACTGTCGAAAACTAAGTGAGGGTAGTTTCAAGAAATGTTGACCCCGCTTCGCAGAGGCGGCAGCTCGAGTACGCCAGTCATCCCGTGACCACGGCAGTGTGTAAACCTGTCGAAACGTCGGGAAAATAAGGTAATTAAACGCGATAAATACCCGTTAAATAGTATTTATAAATAAGATAAAAAAGCTTGGGACGGGTTTTGCTCCAACTCGAAAAATAACAACTAACAGGCTAAAGGTTTCTTAGTCGCTTCTTTACTTTAGTCTACATACCGAAGCGACAGAAATCAAAAGTACCACTTTATTTCCGTTTCAGTGTTTTATTTTAAGAATTTGACCTTTTCTAAGTGTACATTTTTGTATTTATGGAAATAAAGAATTTTTGATCTTGATTTTGATTTTAGCAAGGCATGATACCTGGCCAGTCATCCATTGCAACACCCTCAATGGGTACATACTGTGAACATATTATAAATATTTATAAATACTATTTAACGGGTATTTATCGCGTTTATTTACCTTATTTTCCCGACGTTTCGACAGGTTTACACACTGCCGTGGTCACGGGATGACTGAATTATTTATTTATATATATTTATTTATAAATATGTGTTCAGATCGCGTAAGTTTAAAAATATTTATATTATAAATACTCAGCTAATCACGAAGACCATGATACAGTCATGGTTATTAATTGCATTCATACGAATAGGTACAATTAATAAAAATACTGAATTGTTATGTACCATGGCACGGAACCCTCTGTGTGCGAGTCGACTCGTGCTTGGCCGGTGTTATTTAGAAACTAAAATACTTCATTGCTCATAGCAGCTAGGACAGGTTAAGGACCATTTGATTTGCAACAAAAATACTGTAGGTAACTTTTTTTTTTTTTTTTTTTCTTTTGCGGCGAGGAAATTCGTTTACGAATAGACTGGTCTGGGGGGAACAGAATGATGTGGGACTCGACGCCCTGAGAAGGACGTAATACCCACTAAAACCTCTCCGGTAACCCTCTCTCGCCATTTATTGTCGAACCACGGGAACATTATAACCTACCGCGGGTCGACTGGCGTCCCCTCTTCCTCCCATACATGGCCGGCGAGCCCACCGTTCTACACAATCGCCGACCCCGTTCATCCGTCACCTTTCCTCCCCCCACTGTAGGTAACCTACCAACTCAGTAAAAAGTCAATATTACAACTCTTGCCTATTCAGAAGAGCTTTCTGTTGTAAACTGACAAAGTTCTAAGCGCCTGTCAGTTTCACATTAAACTTAGGCCGTGTTCAGTATCCAATATGCAGCTTTAATGGAAGGCTCATCAATCTATGTGTCGCGTCGAGCTACATACTATGTCTACTAACTTAACATTGCCTCTTAAGGTGGGGGCGAACCTTTAAGCTCCCATACCAACGTATGTACGTTGGTTTTTTGATTCATTTGGAAACTGTACTGTTTATTGAATTGAAATTCGGAATAACATAAATAACTCATAATCTCACTAATATTATAAACGTGAAAGTTTAGATGGATGGATGGATGGATAGATAGATGGATGGATGTTTGTTCCTTTATCACGCCAGAACGGCTGAACGAATCTGAATGAAATTTGCCACAGAGATAGATTATAGCCTGGAATAGAACATAGGCTACTTTTTATCCCGGAATTCCACGGGAATGGGAACTACGCGGGTGAAACCGCGAGGCGCTGCTAGTTGGATAATAAATAGCTATGTTTGTATCGTTTTAGTTTTTCAATATACAAAATCATCAATAAATGTATTATTATAATAATTAATAAAATCTCTTTAGTTTTTGTGTGTAAAAAAATTAAAACCATCCGTGTTTCGCTTAAATTTGTTGGAACTTTATTATAACTTTGAATAAACTCTTTATACCTATTAACCTTATGTTTGATGGCGAGATAGTTGTAAAGTTGGATTGGTCAGTATTTTCACAACTCGTTAACATGTCCTTGCTAGAGATGGGCCGAACATAGGTTTCACCGAATACGAACATTCTGCCGAATATTCGGTAAATCTTTTACCGAACCGAACATTCGGCCGAATATTCGGTACATTTGATTCCGTTCCGTCGTATATGAGATGTCATATTTGTCTTATATCTCAGTAGACTATAATTAAGTTCCTAACTTTTAATGTGTAGATTAAGTGATTGATCTCTTAAATTACAACCTGAAAAGTACAAACAAATTACAAATTTTCTTTATAAAGAACTATATTGGTTGAATAGGATAGGTTTAAACGTTTAATATCAATAAATATATTTTGCGACGCTATGCTGAGTAGAACCTAGAAAAAAATAGTATTCATAATCTACTAAGGTGTTGTGATTTGATTCAGCTATTCTCTAACACAATAAAGACTGACCGAAATAAATATATTGTTTATTTTCCTTCAATTAAGGCCTGTTTAATATATTATTATAAAGAGTTAACACAGAAGCCTAATCCCAAAACAGCTAGATACCTATATTTTGCATTAAGTTATTATGGATTCCTTGCCTACCCTGCAAGGGATCCGGCGTGAAGATATTGATTGAAGTTATTATCTTTTTACCAACCTACTTTAATTGAAAATAAAGCTTCAGTGACGACAAAATCAGAAAGCTAACACTCTAAAATACTTACTTCATTACACTGTACACTCAAATCATGATAATACACGGGTCTTAACAGTAAAAACTTTGAGTATCACTTTGCCGAACATTAGGTGATTCAGCCGAATATTCGGCCGAATATGAATATTCGGTTAAGCTGCCGAATATGCCGAATACCGAATATAAAACGAATATTCGGCCCATCTCTAGTCCTTGCGCGTCCGGTTTGACCCCTGACACGACACGAGCGACATACTGTAGGGTGACCAATAATGTGGTCGTAGATCTGAATTTGGTTAATAGACCCTCTCTTGGCCACCACTCGGTCAGCTTTTAGAAACAGAAAACGTCCATCAACGCGATAAGCTTTGCGCTCATTCATCGTATCCAGCCACCTCCCTTAAATGTATCTTTGGATGAAATATGTATAATGAAACTAAAGATCCTGTATCTTTAGATACATTTAACAGTGACAACATGGTTTCCCACAAGCTTCAAACGAGCGCGAGCGAGCTGTCTCTCATCGAATGCCGACAGTATTAAAAACCTAAATGTTACGAGTCAAAGCCCATATTTGGATGCACACTTTTGTGATGTGATGCATCGATACTTTTTGATTGCGACAAGTTTTAATGTATTAATATTATAGAAAAATAAATAATTATTTTTACAAAATTAAACACGACACACATTGCTTTTATAACTAATATTAAACTTAATGTAACACAAAAAGGCCACTGGCTCAGCATAATGCTGCTGTGGTACTTATGCTATAGCGGTTGTTTTCTATATATTATACTCTATATAGAAAACACCCGGGACAAATTTCTGTAGAAAAAATTACATCAAAAGAAATTAAAAATGTCCTGGATGTTTGAAACTTAGTGGTCATCCTACTCTTGACACACTGCCCAATGAGCTTCTACCAAAGTTGCGGGACCCCAAAGTTGAACAAATTCCTAGTATTGCCACCTACAGCTGGATCATTATAGCCACATACGGGACAAATTAGGCCAGGACAAAGTGTTTAATACACGGTTGTGTATTTTATTGTTGTTATTTTAGAATAGTTCGGGACGAAATGTCCCTCATAAACGCGATAAATTGAATAATTGGGATTTACCACAGGAATCTAAAACATGAGTTGGATTTACGTAATATAATAAGGCAGGGAAGCAGTATTTTACTATGTATGACATAATTTTGATGATGAAATATTTACTGATCCAACTTAAACATGTTTAAACTGTGGTGCCAGCTTAGATTTTCGAACACCCAACACTTACCGCGAGTGTTGTAAGAGGCGACTAAAGGATATCCACCAGAGGGCTGGCAGCAGTACTTCCTGAAGAACAACTCTACAATCAAACTGCGATCTTTAACCCACATGCCCATGTGCAGCATTAACCCCCACCCTCCATAACCAATGGGGGAGGCCTGCGTCCAGGCCTCCCGTCCACAAGTAGGTAAGCTTATTATCTGTACAGAAGTGTTATTGGTTGGCAGGAAGAAAATGCCTCGGCATTAAGCCCACCCTTTGTACCTTAGTGCAATAAAGTTAAACAAATAAATAAATGCCACACCCCTAAATGTTGATCGTAGGTTAACAGTAGAATGGACAAAAAAATTATGAATATTATTATATTATATTTATAACAACAATAAAATACTGAAGGAAAATAATAGTCCCGAATACTTTTATATTTTAGATTTATTTCGATTTATCACGATTAGAAATTATACACGCCTCACAGGGTCTTGTGATCATGGTGGTTTCGGCAGAATATCAGCGCCTATCTACTCTTGAGTGGTAAGGCATTTATGCTGAGTCGAGACCTTTTTGCTGCTGTAACACAGCACAGTCAGTCTTTTTGAAAAATGTTTTGTGAAATTGTTTATGTTCTCGATGTTAAACTGTTAGTTTTTTTTTCTTAAACTATATTCTTATGTACCTACTTATGTTTTGTACTGCAGCAGCAAATAAATGAATGTCTATGTCTATGTCTATACAGAACAAGCCTTTTCGGTGGCACGAGAGCAAGAGAGATAGCTATACAATCGTTAGAGGAGTAAGCTAATATTTGACATTAGAAGTTGACGTTCCTCATACATTGACATTTGTCTATTTTATTTCAACAAATACACATCCGAGTGTATTAAACACTCTGACCGGCCTAATTTGTCCCGTATTTCATCGATACCATGTAAAGTAGAAAAAGGACGAAGAAAACATAAAAACTTATATTTTACAAGACGAAGTGCGAAGCCATTTTCAGATCAATAATAAAACTGCTCAGACGCACTTTATCGTCCTAATGCTCGTAATACGATGAAGTTGATAAAGTGCCCTAAGAAAACCATTTGATATTTTTGCAATGTTGAAAGCTGTTTTCATAATCTCTGTAACTGTTCTGTACGTGCGGGGTAAAAAGGATTTCGATCAGGGTTGGTGCAGATTTATTAGCATGACTGAAATTATACTCATGATTTTTTGAGTCCATTCTACTGTTAGGTTAACAGTAGAACGGACTCAAAAACGATCGATCAAAATTTAGGGGTGTGGCATTTATTATTTGTTAAAAACTTTATTGCACTAAGGTACAAAGGGTGGACTTAACCCCAAGGCATTTTCTACCTGCCGACCGACTTTTGTACAGATGGTTGACGTGCTAATATTGGTCCTACAAATATAGACAGAAAGAAAATTAATTACAAGAAAAAAAAACAGACTATTTGTGTTACTTCTTTAGAAAATGCCTGCGCACCAATTGCTGAGTTTCCTTCATTCGCTGAAGGGAAACCATTTTAGCAGAGCTCGGTATTTTCTTACATGATCTTACTTGTGGAGATTGTAGACGACGTGAATACATGTATTTAGTATGCATTTTTATATGGCATTGCGGCTACAATGCCATATAAAAATGTCATGTCATGTTCTATGAACGGGAAATCCTATTCCTATCATTTTCATAAAATGGTGTCATTAAGGGAACCATTTACGAAATTGAGTTGAGTTGTTGAGTTGAGTTATCAGTTGAGCTACCAGTATATTGTTTGCAACAGTCTGCAGTTAGCTCAATTGTTTCAGTTGTAAATACTAGTTTCAATTTATTTCTATTAATTGATTGAAAAAATGTAGGTACTTAGTTTTATATTATTTTCAATATACCCTAGCTACAGTCACAAACTCTGGCAGCCTGCTATATCAATTCCAACCTTATAATTGAAGGTGACACGGTTGGAAATTGATTCATAAAAACTTACTCCACTCACGAGTTAAGGTTTTATAGCGTTTCTTAGAAAAGTCATTCATAAGATTTATTGATTTTGGGTACAAAGAATTTTAAACACGGCTTACTTAGGTATACTATACTTCAATTCAAAAACATTGAAAGTCAAAGTGCAAATCGAAGTAAGAATAAAAAGATCTTTCTCTTTGCATTTTTGCATTTGACGACCTCTGTGGCGTGGTGGGCGAATGTCCGCTTGCGACGCAGGATGTTGCTGGTTTGATTCCTGCGTTGGGACAAATGTTTGAACGACCTGCAAATATTTGATATGTTTTGTCTTCTGACAGTGAAGAAAAAGAGAGGTGTTCCGTGTTCGTCCCACTAGCTTCGGTCCAAAGTAGTTCGAACACGGAAATTCAAATTTTTTGATACGGGACGTGTCCCGCGTCGTTTTTATTCTTGATCTTTCTACTGCACTCATGTGGAACTCAAGTAGGTTTTGCAGGAAAATGTAAAACATTTGTTTATTTACGTTTTTCCGCTTGTCCAAGTTAGAAGTCAAGGGGTAAATATCTGATGAAAAATATGTTTCTGGAATATAAAATTATGCCCACCCGTGACCCAGTTGGTACTGTTTATTGTTGCTTTTTGACTGGCTCGTTCAATCGCCATAAAATATTTATACGAGAGACCTTCGCTCACCTGGTTAGATAGACAAGTGGTCTAACAAGTTCGCTAAGTGTGATGAGATAAAAGCCAATAAAGCGATTATCAGGGGGAGGTCTGCGTCCAGCTGTGGACCGTTATAGGATGTTGAGGTTATAGGCGGGTTGAGGCTTTTCTAAGTGTACATTTTTGTATTTATGGAAATAAAGAATTTTTGATTTTGATTTTGATTTATATTCGGATCCTATTAGATACCAGGGCTTCATATACCGGTAAAATTATCATACCGTTACTTTCGCCCAACACAGGAAACGTTACCAAAATAGGTAACGTTACTTTATTTAACGATACTTTTGTGGCATGATAGTTTTGGTGCATTTCGTGACCTTGATAAAAATAATTAAATATTTTAAATTCTTTTTAAAATTTCGCACTCAAATTGGAAAGAGTTTCTTATGCTCATTTGCGTAACGCTACCAGTTTGAAGAGAAAAATTGTTCCTGTAACAGAAAAATATCACATATTAACAATATCAGTTATCTAATACCCATAACTCAAGCTTAGGGCTAGATGATGCTGTGTGAATTGTCAGTCATTATTTATGTTATGTATTTTTTGTATTTAAACACGTTGATGTAACAGATTAAATTCAGAGCCAAACCGTAATGTTCATTTTATAAGTGGGTAATTTTCATAGCCGAAAAGGAGTTTATGAAAGAGATGAACTGTAAAACTATGCATTTAATTATTGCCCTAATAATGTTACAGGTTAATTTTACCATGTGATAAAAAATGCCCCAATATTTACAGAGCTCTTAACAATCTTTTCATATTATTTACCGCCATAAGGCAGAGCGCAGACTTGAGTCACGATAGTTTTAAGACTGACTATTGCTACAAAAAAATTATGAAGACGCGCAAACTTCAAGTGAGGAATGTATGTCTTAATAAAATTTCTATAGCGCTTTACCAAAAAGCAACATTCACATAATCACCTTGTCTAACCCTCTCTGTCGATCTACAAGATGATATTGCTACCTTTTCATTAGGTTGTATATTTTAGGGCCGGATAAAATTTTTTCAATGCAAATAGGAACGTAAAACATTTTGTAGCGAAACGAATGTCTTCGTTTGGGATGCAATATTTAAGTTTTATGGAAATAAAACGAACTGAAAATGCTTAGAGTTACTTTTAACCCTTAAGGTACACAAACACAAAGGTACAGCAATTTTGTACGTAACCAGGGGCCGAACTCGGATTTCAACCTTGACACTTTTAACACGCGTTCCTCCATCTGTAGTTTCTCCCAGACAAAAAGTGTCATTGGTAGTGATTACTCTATTAATCACTTTGATTTGAAGCCCTGAGTCAGTTTAACTATAGTACCGAGACGTCATCGTGACAAACCTTTGTTGACACGATGACGTCTCGACTCAAATCAACGGGAAGAGTTGCGGTGGTGCTTAGTTTGCACCACCCCATCTCTTCCCGTAAGGAAGAGTTGGTGTTGGTGTTGTTGTAAAGAAGAGTTACTGTTGTTGGACCCCGTTGGTGTCGTAAGAGGCGACTAAGGGGCATACCTACACCGGGGGGCGGGCAGCAGCGCCTCTTGCAGTCTAGATCTACCACCAAACTGTGATTCCCAACCCGCATACCCAGTGTGGATTTATGCCCAGCGTGGAATTATGGGCTCTACCCCCATGAGATAAAAGCCAATGAAGCGATTATCCAGGGGGAGGTCTGCGTCCAGCTGTGGACCGTTATAGGATGTTGAGGTTATATTCGGATCCTATTAGATACCAGGGCTTCATATACCGGTAAAAGTGTCGTACCGTTACTTTCGCCCAACACAGGTAACGTTACCAAAACGTTACTTTTGTGGCATGATACCGGTAAATGAATATAACGTTACTTTTACTTTTATCGGTAAACAAAACGTTATGTAACGTTACATAATTATTGGTACAAAACGGTTTTACAGGACACGAGGACAGTATCTATAGATACTGCCATCATGTAGTTGTGTGTGTTCATTTGATACTGTCGACTAAATAAGACGATAGAGTAAGTGGAATTCGATGCTAAGGGAAGGTGCATGGTGCATGGTGCATGGTAGGTACCCATGAGATACCTTCATTACAAACCTCCCTCAATCTAGTCAACGTGTTAGTATAAACCTAGTTCTTGTAGATGGCGGTGACCGCTATGTCACCTAGGTCATTACTTAATTCGTAAGATAAAACACCGTGGCAATCGCGGCGAAATAATAATAAATAAATATAAAATAAAAATCTTTTATTTCGGACAACACAATAGATCCATTACTTAATTGGTGTTTTGTTGTAGAAGCGTATAATGCTCTTTAAATTTATTTTATTTTTTAAAATTATTCAGAATTTTGTGAAGCCTAGTTTTTGGCACAACGAGTTTTTTTAAGTTTACGTGACTAAGACAACCTACCAGAGGAAGGACAGCCGCTTCTTTCTGAGTATTTTTAACACCACTTCGACCTGCCTGTTTAACTGCCACGCTTGGCAGGTTTACCTGCCAAGCGTGGCAGTTATGGCCAAACCCAATCATTTATTGCATTTCGGTGTACAAAATTGTGTGTGTAATCTAGATAATTAAGCAATAAACACATGTGTGCACAAGGAGGGGGTTCTATGAGGTCTTATTTAGATGCATTTCATTGTTATTATGATGGCCGTAAGGTAGCGGCGAACGCCATCCCAAGGACTTCACATCCCCACAATCCAATTCCACCTTTGGACGTTTCAGATGAGGTCTAACGAACTCAGGTGCGCAATTAACGCTGCCAGCTCGTGCTTTCAAACAGACTGACCCGATAGTTTATATTTCACTGATGAGGCAGCCTGTAAGTTGAAGCGGTATAGGTTACGGTTGTGGGGGGTAGCGCAAGCAGGAGCGTAAGCGGATTTTTGCCAGTATTCAATGGATTTTCTGGCCGCTCTATGTGTGAACATTTTTTTTAATTCATTACGGATGTAAGCGGGTTAACTACGAACCTTATTTGTGTTGGAAGAACACCAACGTTTCATCCCTTAACGAGGGACTTCTTCAGGGTGAGTGTGGTTCCAGGCGCGCGCGTTCCGCGTCCCCCCGAACACTGCGCGATTTTTTGAAATATTAAAAATGCCAACGAGTTATTCATTGAAACTGCAGCCAAGTTTTAGATATGCTTTTTCGAGCTAAATACGCTGAGGTATTCTGCAGAGGCCTTTCTTATGGTGCACCATAGCACCCTACTTTCAGCTCACTCCGCATCCAGCATCTGACTGCAGTCATTCGCAAATTATCGTACCACCGGCCTCTTTGGATTTATATAAGTTAAGTTATCAGTTAAGATCCTATTAAAGTTTTCACTAGTTTTCTATCCTGAAGTTTTGTTGTTTTGTATCATAGATAGTTAACGTTTTGGACCAAGTAGTCTGTAAGTTAATTATTAAGCTTGAATAAATAAATAAATAAATGTAGGTAAGTTTACTGCATACAACGGCAAAGTCAACAAATCTTTATTCTGTCATCATCTGAGGACAGAATAGGGCCACGTGCTGGTACATGGGCGACCCAGACCCGACTAGTGATATTGATGACGTCATCAATCATGGATTTGATATCAAATGTCGATTAGAACAGTTGGCCACTTGAGATTTGGGTTAGTTTAAGTTTGAAATACTCGTCCGTAGGAATTTGCACTATGAAATACTAATATTTTTTGAGTATAGAGCACACAGCGCTCTGCTTAGCTTGGGGCTAGATAATGCTGTATGAATGGTCAAGCATTCTTTTTTTAATTTTTTTGATCTATCTTATACTGTTTGTAGATATGTGAAGTGCTCTACACCTTTCTCTTTTAAACTACCTTCAACTTTTCTTATAAAACTGCCATGTCAACATGTAGGTAAGCTTACAGATAAGTAGACCCTCGTCAAAGTATTCTAATACACCGAAATATTGCCTAGAAATCATGCTGAAGGAGCGTATCGATAGCCCTAGCTGAGGTCTTGGACTAAAGGACAACGTATATACATCCCACACTGCTGCTGCTCAGCACACTCAAAATCTTCAGATACATTTTACAGTAACAGCTTAAAATTGCAGACAGCATGTGGAATGCGAGTCAGGTGCACCTAACCACTCTTTGTTTTACATGTAGCTTCAAGCGAATGATGGACAGCTCACTTTTATAACGATTCAAAGATATTTATTTGCATCAAACATATATCTGCCCCCCTAGCACGGGGATGGTTGTCCAGGGTAGAATAGAGAAAAAATACGTCACTTCGTCATCCAATGCGTAAATTATTTGAAATGCATTCCATCAACTTCAATAATGTACGCAATGTATGGCGATGCAATGTCATTATTGTCTATTCTACCCTAGACAACAATCCCCGTGCTAGGGGGGCAGTTCGGTCGATTTGGAGCGACTACCCGCAAGATAATTAAAAATAACTAAGATTGGTCATGAGAGAACCTAAATAAGTGTGTAATTGTATAGTTTTTTTTATAAACAACGAGTGTGAAACCGGGGGAGAAACTAGAGGGTAATATATCTTTCATCTATCTTGAGCTCTCCCACCGTCATGATGTTTATAAAGGTATTTTGTACATCATTGTACATCAACAGGACGAAGGATCAGCGTAGGCTTTGCAGGTAATGATGCGAATGTAATACTACTACAAAACCGTCCAACCGTTATGTATTTATGTATACTAATACGAGTAGCTCTGGATATTCGACGAATCACGAGTAATTCAAAGGTTACCCTGGATCTTATTGAAGGGTTCGCTTAGTAAGCGTTTCTTTCCTTTAAGGCGTAGGTTTTATAGAAATCTGCAAGTATTTTACATAACAATAATTGCGAAAGTAAACAACGTAGTCGGCAAACGTAGTGTAGGACGCCCTCCGACCAGATGGGATGACGATTTGCGAAAGACTGCTGGCAGATGCTGGATGCGGCAAGCTGAAGACAGGGCGCTATGGCGCTCATTAGGGGAGGCCTATGTCCAGCAGTGGACTGATATAGGCTGATGATGATGATGATGAATTGCGAAAGTAATCATCGTCATCATCATCTCAGCCCATATTAGTCCACAGCTGGACATAGGCCTACTCTAACGAGCGTCATAGCGCCCTGTCTTCAGCTTGCCGCATCGAGCCTCTGCTAGCAGGCTTTCACAAATCCCACCCGGTTGGAGGGCGTCCTACACTACGTTTGCCGAATTGCGGTCTCCACCCAAGAACACGTTTACCAAATCGGTTGTCGCTTCTTCTCGAGATATGGCCAGCCCACTGCCACTTCAGCTTGCTAATCCTTTGAGCTACGAGTATGTCGATAACCTTTGTTCTTGCGAAAGTATAAAAGAAGAAAAAAAAATAAGAGAGATCCTCTTCGATACAGGAAGAAGTCCATCCA
Source organism: Eupithecia exiguata (assembly GCA_947086465.1). Classification (NCBI taxonomy): domain Eukaryota; kingdom Metazoa; phylum Arthropoda; class Insecta; order Lepidoptera; family Geometridae; genus Eupithecia; species Eupithecia exiguata. The sequence continues at coordinate 8,476,256 of OX352246.1, forward strand.
TAGACTAATCAATGATGTATTCTTGTCGAAACCATAAACACCACTCACTCTAGCAAATTCAAAGACAAACTGACGATGATATTATCACACGTGTAATAGCCCAATTTCAATACTTGTTCCTGCGATACTAAAATCGTGATATTATTGACTGTGTAACACGCCCCAATGAGACCAAAATACTTGGTCAAAAAATAACCTATCAACCCCTATTTTAAACTCGTTCTGATTTAACTAATAAACAACGAACTTAGCTTATAATTTACGACGCTTCGCTAGTTTTTCAATTACCGGGTGTAGGTACGGTTATTTTACGGTCGGTTCTAGCTTTTATGACGCTATAAGAAAACTGCATGTTAGGTGTGTCCAGGGCACAGTGAAGTAACTAGACGCCATGGTGCTGTGCTGACGCCATTTCTGAACCAATTGCGTAGAAACATGCAGTATTGTTTTTTTTTATAAAATATTTGAGAATAATAAATTATAGTCCACAGGTGATCGGAATGCTGGCTTTTATTTCGGTCAACGAATTAGCATTGCCATTCAACGTGGCAATGCTGCCAGCATTCTGGGCACTTTGCCTTCTGATGACGGCTTAGATTTTTAGAAAATAGATTTAAGTGGTAGATAAGTTGTAATTATTATTGTATTGTATATTGTAATTTTCTGTAAATAAATATTATGCTTCTCAGTAGGTACTTACGGTTGGAATAATTTGATGACTTATAATTTGACTACTGGACCGATTTGAAAAATTCTTTCACCATTAAAATCCTACATTATCCCTGATGAACATAGGCGATAGAATACCCATGCGAAGCCGGAGCGGAGCGCTAGTTCAAAATAATCTGAAAACCGACTTTAAATTCCTTAGTAGTCCTTTGGGAATAAAATCCATTCTTATATTATAAATTCGAAAGTAACTGTCTGTCTATCTGTTTGTCTGTCTGTCTGTTACCTTTTCACGCCTCAACGGCTGAACGGATTCTATAAAACTTGGCAGGGAGGTATCCCGGGGATGGACGGGCTGTCCCACTGCCGGGCAAATGCTTCGACTTAATTCTTCCACTCTTTGCGAGTTAACGCTGTAACAAACCACATACGAAAAATCCAGTTCGTCCAGCCTCATCTCATCCAATTTTAATAATTTAGTTTCTTTTATTATATAATTTAATAAATACATAATAATGGACAATTCTATTAATACATTACATAGATAGACATTTTTCAAAGGTTGCCTGGAAGAGATCGCTTCTAAGCGACAAGGCCACCCATTATACTTGTCCACAGTAATGTTTTTGTGTAATGTTCGTTTTGTGGTGTACAATAAAGTGTTTTTGTATTGTATTGTATTTTTTCTACACATAGAAAGCGACCAGAGCACCCGGAACAAATACCTGCAGATCGTACAAATATTTGTCCCAAGGCGGCAATCGAACCCGCAACCTCCTGCATCGCAGGCGGACCTTCACCCACCGCAACCAGTTACAAGGTGTACCTTGTAACTGGTTGGTGTACCTTAATAATAGTTTAACTTTCTTTTCATTCTTTACAAAAATCATCAACCTAACAAAGCTTTAAGCAGTATAATATTACAGCCCTTTTGCCCTAACCCTAAAAGATTACCAATTCTATTACTCATAACTTCCTTATTTCTTAACCTCATAGTAAACCCCGGTTAAGGCCACTGTCCACGACAGTAGAGCGCCGCAGTCGTAAAATAAAATTATGACATCACCGACGGAATAGAATTTTTGAAAGCTACGAAAATTTAATCAAGTCCCAAAAAAAACCGCCTTCGACGGGACTTGAAACTGCAACCCGAGTACGGAATGCGCTGCCAAATGCGCCACGAGGTTAAGTGACGTATGAGCCGAAAAACTCTGGGACTTTGTTCGGACTCAAGCGCCGATAGTGCGAGTTACGCACTATATTTAGCAAAAAACTACAAAGCTGGAAAAAATTAGAAAGTAATTGGATGGCTAACTGACTGGAAATAAAGCATCGTTTTCGCACAGGCAACAGTTGCGGTAAGATTTTGTTTTTTTGAAAAAACTAAAAACCGACTTCAAGTATTTACTTACACTGTTTTTTTTTTAGTTTTTCGGAACAAATACTTTACCTCTCGGTAATAAATTTTTTATGGAACCACCAACCTTGAATTGACCATCTGAAGTATTTTCCAAATCGTTCCATAACTGACGAAGATATTGACGAGCATAAATACATTAAAAGAGAAATACAGCCGAACATAGAACCTCTTATGTTTTTCGTGGGTAAAAAGTAGGTACTATTTAAAATAATTCGTGGCCCCTCGTGTGTTGCGCGCACTTCAAAAGTGCGATTTCATAAAAACACGCGCAATTATAGCGCGGTACCAACCAGAGGTGCTTCCACACAAGCGCCATTTTGTGCAAAATGGCCGCCGCCATGGAAGAGATACTTCGAGTATCTATCGATGCTTTTTTGCATTGTAATCAAGGTTTCGTAGGTGGTATAAAATTGTGTAATGGCTAAGTAACCGTCAATCTAAGGCGTGATATGTGCCTTTAGTGTACATCATCATCATCATCAGCCTGTATAAGTCCACAGTTGAACATAGGCCTTCCCCAAACGGCGACGGTCACGAATAGCGGTCCTGGGCCGCCTCCCTGCTCCCTGCGACCGCTTCTATGTCGTCACTCAATAGAGTATGAGGTTCCCACATTCCGTTTCGCATAGGATCGTCCCTCGAGAAACTTTAGGGCTCCTATATCCGACCGGCACGTTGCCGACGGCAAAGCAAACATAACCAACAAATACCTACAATATATTTTAAAATATATTCACTCTTACTGGACGTACGGACGTACGGACGTATGGAATTGGCAACAGGGCACTGGACCTTATGCAATCTTATTTATCCGATAGAGTCCAAAAAGTAGATATTGGTAAAGAAAGATCTAGGGGCTCAAAAATTGAATTAGGCGTCCCACAGGGATCAATATTAGGACCCTTTTTATTTTTAGTATATGTAAATGATCTCCCTTTTTTAGCAAAAGATCTCTGTGATATAGTCTTATTTGCTGATGATACTTCATTGATTTTTAAAGTTGATAGAAATAAATATAATTATGACGATGTAAATAATTCGCTTTCACAAGTACTAGATTGGTTCACCGCCAATAACCTCTTACTCAATGCTAAAAAAACCAAGTGCATAAAATTCATGTTACCAAATGTAAGAGAACACCCAACTAAGATAATGCTAAAGGATGAGATAGTTGACCTTGTAGACTCAACTGTTTTCCTAGGGTTACATATTGATTCCTCTCTTCAATGGGGACCGCAAATTGATGCCCTTGCAGGTAGACTTAGTTCAGCAGCCTATGCTGTTCGAACAATTAGATATATTACCGATGTAGATACAGCTAGGTTAGTTTATTTTAGTTACTTCCATAGTATAATGTCTTATGGTATCTTGCTTTGGGGACGGGCAGCCGACATTCAGACTATCTTTGTTCTTCAAAAAAGGGCTGTACGCGCAATTTATAAATTAAAGCCACGCGATTCTTTGAGGGATCTATTTAAAGACATAAATATGTTGACAGTAATATCGCAATACATCTATGAAAATCTAATGTATACGCACAAAAATAAAGATAGCTTTTTGAAAAAATGTGATGTTCACAACAGAAATACAAGAAACAAGAACAAGCTACACATTCCATCATATAGATTACGTAAGGTAAGCAAATCATTTATGGGAAATTGCGTACGCTTCTATAATAAGCTTCCATCTGAAGCAACTGAGCTCCCTATTCGTAAATTTAAACAGTACATTAAACGAAATCTTATCAAGAAAGCCTTTTACTCCATAGATGATTATATCAATGATGTTAATGCTTGGCCAGATGTCGCCCAGTTCCGCACCGACAATAGTATTATAGGAGAACAATCTTAAGCTTAGTTTTATATAAATATTGACCTGTATCTAAATCCCATTGTATTTAGACTTAGATAGGCGAATAACATTGTATTAAATTTTTAAGCGTTATACACTTACTAGTGGTTTATTTTTCGCTTCTTCCACTAGTGGACAAAAAATTGAAGCGAACAAAATCAATAACAGTTTGTTTCTTATTTGATAATAATTACTATTATTAAGCTGTTTATGTATAAAATTTGACTTGTCTAAGTGCTTATTTTGTAAGCCTAAAGAAATAAAGTTATTGAATTTTGAATTTTGAATTTTTTGAACGTGTTTGTTCTTTTTTGAGTATGAATAAAGATCTGTAAACCGAACTCCGCTGATAGAATTTTGTCGGGTTGAAAAAAATCTTAACATAGGCCCAGTGCGAGTTACGCACTATACTCCTGGAACCTGGAACAGTGCGTTTTGCTATAGTAAACAAGTTCCTTTAAATTTTACTGCATCATTCTTATAATATTTTTAATTGCAATCTGAATAATTTAACTGTTAACAACGTGAGAGTTCGCAACTTTACAGCGACCCGCAGTCACGAGAACTATGTAAGGAATAGTTGCGAGGTACGAAACACAGCATGCAATTTTGATGTCGTTGTACTGAGTCAAATTCCTGTTCCTTACTGTTTAAGCGAGAAAACTATGTTTTTTTGGAGCTTCTGTATGGTTTGACGTTAACTTCCCACATTCTACCGATAACAATAATGATTCGGATATTTAAGACTCGTTTTGTGACCTTAATGGTCCACTGCTAGACGCTGGCCTCGCCCAGATGATGTTGGCTTTTATCTCATGGGTGGTAATGCCTTTAAACCCCACGCTGGGCATGCGGGTTGGGGATCACAGTGGGATCACAGTGTGGTGGTCTATTTATTCTGCAAAAGGCTACTCCTAAGTGGTATGGTAAGGCATTTATGCTGAGCAGAGACCTTTTGCTGATATGACACAGTCTTTCTTTCTTGAAATATTGAGTTTTCCCTCGAAATCCATCACAATTCATCACAAATTTATTAATCACAAATACATGCATGCCTACAACAACAATCACACTAACTTAAAATTATTCTTATTCTATCTAATAATCTGTTAACACTAATTATTATGATCCCACTTTGATCTCTACACTAGGATACCCTGTGTTGTAGAGACAAAAAAGTAGTATGGTTCTAGTTTAGAGTTGCATAGATGGTACTAAAGTAATGTCGGATCATACTTATGTGACTTTAAGATCTTTCGGAACTTATAAATAATAATTTTAGTAGCCAATGTTTATTTTTTCAATACGTATATTGTGAACTGCCTGAGCAGCAAATATGTTTGTCTGTGACCTTCGAAATTTTTTAGAGTCCATGCTAGGTTGAGTCTTGATATTTATATTTTATTATGTAAAATAAATATTGCTGGACAATTCACACTGCATTATCTAGCCCTAAGCTAAGCAGTGCTTGTGTTATGGGTACTAGATAACTGACATACATAATACAATACATTACAAAGATAGATATTTTTTATTATACATAGAAAACGACCAGAACACCCGGAACCAATACCTGGAGATCGTACAAATATTTGTCCCAAGGCGGGAATCGAACCCGCAACCTCCTGCGTCGCAGGCTGACCGCGCCCTTCGCCCACCGCGCCACAGAGGTCGTCAATATTGGGTATCTTACAAAAAGTAATTTAAATAAAAGGTAATTAATATTGGGTATCGATTTTTTACAAAATTTCAAATCAAAGACCAGGTGTATACCATCCATGCGGTATCAAGAAAGTTTTCCAGCCCGTAAAATTACTTCTTCGTAACTCCTACCTTACATTGTAGGTTTACGAGACACCATTACCATATTATGTGGTCCATTAAGTATTTTAATATCATGTCACTCGCTACGCTTTATAAAGTTTCAGGACAGTAAAGAAGTTGAAAGTTACTAACAATGTTGGACTAGGTTTTATTATGTACTTCACTGGAGAAATGATGGCTTGAAGATCCTCTTTGCATTTTACGAGTAGCTTGATATTATCATTGTCTATACTAAATGAAATTACATACTTGATCTTATTTAAGGTTTTTTTTCAGGAATAGACCTTCGTTTGACTACAATCTCACCAGATGGTAAGTAACGATGTGTCCGAAAGCCTAGAAGACTCATACTCACTCTTGTTTTGAGCAGACTTTGGTTGTAGCTCGAAAATACAGAAGCAAATCGCCAGTATGTTATGAATGACTGTAACACGTTACTTTATGCACCATAACACCGGTCAGTATCTAGTATCTAGCCTTAGAATGACCTAGACATAAAAAGAAAACCTTTGTGAGGATGGCAAATATACCACCCTCGGAACCCTAAAAACAAACCGAAATTATCCAGACTAATGATCTGGGAATCCCCCTTTAATTAATGCCTTAAATCTATAATTAAAATGGGTTATTAAGCAAACCGGGTCAGTCGTAATTTATTGCTTACGCTTCTTTAGATTAACGCGAATTTTAATTAAGTGGTAACCTGTTAGGAAAATTAAAGCGTTTTATCATCATTAACGAGTTAGTAACTTACCTCAGAAAATAGTTTTTTTAATTAACGTAAACAAATACGTAACTTACAGCCAGTCAGCTTAGTGGCGAACAGCTAGGACATTTTAATTATTATTAATATTATTAACTCATTTATTTCAATTCCATATCACACCTACATACTGAATAAAATGTCACAATAAAATCAAATTGAATTAAATTTAACAAAATACAACGAAGGTACACACTGAAGTTGCCGTAGATATTCTTGCTTCTACATCACTGGATACTTAAAGATGGTGTGGAAGGTGGTTTGGCAGGTATGTACATAGTACCTACTAACCTACTTCTTTACCTTGATTGTGGGTATTTATAACTATTTATTTCTTTAGGGTTACAAATTAAGCACTTAGAAAATACAATAATAATTACAACTAATATTTACACTTAAATCTATTTTCTAAAAATCTAAGCCGTCACCAGAAGGCAAAGTGCCCAGAATGCTGGCAGCATTGCCACGTTGAATGGCAAAGCTAATTCGATTTTAATTCGATTCGATTCTTAATTTTGACCGAAATAAAAGCCAGCATTCCGATCACCTGTGGACTCTATTAGGAGTTTTGCTAGATCTATTTATTATTATACTTGTCAATCCTGTATGTACCTGTGTACATACAGGGTCAAGATAAAGATACATTTCTTTGGCCATAAACACTATGGCCAAATAAATATTATCTCTATATTTTATTTTTAGCTTTAGAAATAATGCTAAGGAATAAAAATTTCAACGATCCTTCTCCATTTTCTTGATGTGCCCTTGACAGCGGAGACAAGCGCTCTTGAACTAGCATATAAAACTTGGTTCGGCATTACATACCTACAATAATGTTTAAAAAAAATAACATTCAACTTTTAACATCACGTTTATAAGAAATTAATAAATCCCAAAAATTTACGATCTCGACGGGATTCGAACCCGCACCTTCCCCTTCAGCGCAAGGTTGCTCTTTTTCCAACTAATCTGTTTTTATTTTGGGATTTATTAATTTCTTAGAAATTACCCAGAGTACTATAATAAATAAAAACCTTAGAATCACGTTTATAGTTTATTATTTTCATCATATAGCTAACATTACAGTTTTATATCAAACCTATGCGTTACAATAAGTATTTAAAATAACTAACTTACCTACCTTGCTTAGTAGGTAGGCACAAACAAACCCTACCTATGAGTTTATAGGTACAATACAACACAGACAAAAAAAAACACCCTGAAATAAATTATGAAACAACATCATCATTAAGTTCTGTGCCAGGAATGGATCTGCCGCTCATCTGAAGCCAGTGAAATGCGAATAAACTCGCGAAAACAGGTGTCAATATTGCAAATGTACCCCAAAATAACAGAAATTAAGCTTATTAATCTGAACCCGGTCTCAAATTACGCGTATACATAAATTATCAGGCTCTCGTGTTTGCGATTGGTAATTTTGTTACCTGTGCGTGTCATATGTCGCATTCCCCGGCATGTATACAGAAGAAGAATGGAGATGTCTATTTGTTATGATAATTGAATAATTGAAATGTATGTATACTTACATATATTTACTTATATTATTATTTAGTATATAATATTTATTTTCCAGTGCATGGTCCGACGTCATTGACAATACAGCGGTCGCAGGGATTCGATGGAGGGCGGTGGCTCAAGACCGCTATTTGTGGAATCAAAGTTAGTTTCATCATGTCACTCCAGCCCACACATGTCCTCGTAGTCCACTGTTGGGCCGTAGGCCTCCCCTATTGAGCGCCATAACGCCATTTCTTCAGCTTGCCTGTGCTGCAGTGGCGGGGCGTAGCGTGTGTTGGGTTTTCTACCAACCACCACAAAAAAAAACCAAAAAAAAACTGAACCACTTTCAGGGTTGATAGACAATCCCGACCTTCAACTTCTAACAAATAAGTAACGACGAGCGGAGCGAGCCGCGGTATATATTAACTTTTTATATTATTCGGATTTTTGGTAAAAAGTAACTAAGTTTGTCATCATCAACAAAATAAAGGATAACAGACTAAAGTATTCAAGTATGTATTTTGCTTGTCATGATCAACAAAATGAAGGACAACAGACTAAAGTATTCAAGTACGTATTTTGCAATCCTAATCCAAACAAAAGAATCAACGGCGAGCGAAGCAAGCCTCTTTATATCTGTCTGTGCGTGTGAGTCTTCGGTGTTAAACGTCAGGTTCGGGTTCAAGGTGCCCCTCAGAGCTTGGTACGCGGGGCGGACTGCCACCCGCTCACCCCTTACGCCGTAAATGAACCTGTGCTATTCACCACATTCGAACAAACCCACGAGCTCATACATGTATGTGTCCTTCATGCATAATTTAACCTTGACATCTGTGTGATTCCTGATTTAGGCTCTATTTGAACAATAATTACGAAACAATTAGCTTTCGAATTATTATCTGGAGTTTCGACAATTTCAGTTTTAAGCCAATGGGGTAGATTCGTTATTGTTTTGCCTTTATAATATTTTAGTACTACTACCTACATGCTACGCATTGGGACCGAAAAAATAAATTATAAAACCTTTATTATGTTTTTATCTGGCGCAGCGCATCAGCATTGCTATACAGCGCCGCTAGACGTCTTGGACACGCTTCCGACTGGTATTGATATGGATTAGTTGAGCTACTTGTAGACAGTCTCAAAATTCAAAAAAATTCAATAAATCAATAAAATACTAGTTTTAATTTAATTCTATTATTTGATTGTAATTTTCTTTGTTGACTAAGATTTTATAAGACGTCTCTTGTCTTCTGTTAGCTCAACTGTTTCAACTTCTAACTTGTTTCTTTTCTTGAATTCTTATTGAAAATCAATTATTCTCTTTGTTACTGAGAAGTTCTCAAGAAACAAGCTCGGTTTGCTATTGAACAAATAAAAACAAGAATATAAATAATTCGTCAAAAGCTCCATTTCAAGAGAAGCACGATGTGTGTTCCAATTCCTCAAAAGTTTTATGAAAATTGAAAACGTGCTAAAACTTTGCCGTCTACTTCGACTTGAATCAACTCAATTATGGGAAACTTACTGCTGGTACGATCAAATAGCTATGGTCTTCTGATGTTTGCAAAAGGAATGAACGTATTCTTAAGAGGGCGCAATACACGCCATTTTGTGAAAAGTATAGGCATAGGAGCGTTCATAGGACCGGGACAGAGCATACGTTTTTTGAACAACGTAAGCGCAAAAATCAAGTTTTTGCTTATTTACAAGAAAACTACACAACTTATGAAGAAACTTCTTCAAGGAACCAAATAATTAGTAATCACTTACGAATCAAAACATAAGTCATTTTAATTGCCCGCAGGGTTTCTGAGATCTCGACTAAATAATGTGCAAAACAGTGCAGTTTCATGTTTCTTTTTCTTCAATTTTTTTTCAATTGTCTTTTCACTTTCAAGGAACCAAAAAACCAACGTTAAATTTATGTACTTAACTTGATTGATTTTAACCACAGGGATCCCTTGAGTACTTAAATTTAGGCCTAGTTTGACAATCAAACTCGTTAGGTTCGACTCTTAAATTGCGCGTTCACTTCATCGGAATCGGAGCGTACATAGCTTAAAAGGCGTCGGTATTTACATGCCGATACGATATCAACTGCTTTCGTATTTTGCATGGCAATTATTTTCAAAGCAATCGAGTTGGCCGCAACAATGTTTTCGGCACACATAGATGACGTCATCCGCAATCATATATTGCGGATGACGTTATCGATGGCTGAAATACCGGTCTCTGGCATCAGTCAGCAGATATCTGGTCAGGCGTCCGCGCCGCATTAGCCGCGGGTGCGGACAGGTGCGAGGCGTACCTAAGAATATGCCTTAAGACTATCCGATGCGCCGGATATTTATGCAGTACACAAGTGTGGGCGCAAACACAGTTGCACTTTCACTACCCTGACTCTCATAATCCAATGGGACGGCAAACCGGCAAAACCAAATGGGTTAACACTTTCATCGCCCACGAACCACGCACATGTCCATCTCCAATGCCACCAGTAAATCCGTTCTTGCCGTTTTTGACGAAAAAAGTATATCGATAGGTAACCTGCCTATGTTTCGTCAAAAATAATACTACCGGGCTAGATAAAACAAAAATATTGAAACAAGCTCCTGCCCGTCGCTTCGCACGAGTATTTTCGCTTAAATAAGTAGCCTGTGGTCTTAGTTAGTCTTGTAGGTACTTTAAATTTTAACTTGATCTGTACAGTATTTTGGAGATCCCAGGTACCAAAATTAAATTCACATTTCACAAAGTTTCAGCTTTATAACAATAGTAAGATAATCTAGTCGATAATCCAAAATGTCCCCGCAAGCTTGTTCACCACACCACAGTTCCGAAATGCAATTAAAATCGGGGTAAAATGACTTCCTACGGTTATTTGCTGAAAGTTCGACGCCCGTTCGGGCTTTGGAACTTTTCTACTTTTCAGGTTTTCAGCATCAAATTAACAGGAGTCGGCTTTAACGCTTCCTGATTGGTTTTCTTACTTAACTTAGTATGGGATACTAGGGATCGCACGTGACTTTTCTCGCGTGTTTTATGTTCAGTTATTTTCAGTACTCAACTTAAATAACATAAATTACAGCTGAGTTCTTGCTTTGACGTGTCTCAATCCTGCGCCAGTTAAACAAATTGCCATTAATATAGCAGTAAATAGTAAAAAGTAACTTTTTTACTATCATAGATTTTTTACTGCCGTTCGCGTAAACCGACCACGCAGCAAATATGCCTTTTAGCTGCGCTTGCATTTGAATGCGTATTTGCTCGAGATTAATTTATTTATTGTATTAACATTTGAATTAATTGACAATTTGTACAAAGATTTTGCACGCCGCAACGGTAGAAATACATTGTGTCTTTACTAAACATACACCACCTATGTACCTTATTTACATGTATTTGATGCAATAAATTTTACTTTACTTTACTTTACTTTATTACCCAAACTAGCTCAGTTCACGGGAACCTAGAAATTACCAATTGAAACAGTCGAGCTATCTGCTGACTGTTGCAAACGATCTAGAGGTAGGTAACTAATCAACAGATATTATATTTATGAACTTTAGTGTGTATGTGTACCACCAAAGATTTAACAAACAGCAAATACAACACCGGTTCGCAAAAACCATTCATTTTGTAGGTATTTTGAATAACGTGACTAGAGGGCGCTTGCGATTGTTATTATGAGAACTAGCTCCCGATGCGCATCCGACAAGTTAGACACCGTTCCCATTATCAAACGAGATAATTTGGCGTGTTTTAAAAAACTATAAAACGACTTCAAATTCCTGATTACTGATATAACACTGCCCGCTGACTGACGGACGAACAGGCAGATAGGCAGGAGGCTTAGTACCAGGATTTATGTTGGGACCCTTTGCGTAAAAAACCCTAACTTAATTATCAGTTTTAGGCGATCCGCCATACGTCAACTTTGTTGTAGGAACCTGTTGCCATGGAAACCATTAGACCAGTGAGTAAAAATTTTCATATAAATGGTATTATAATACCTTTTACGGCGCGCATATAAATTCCTCGAGAATCTAATCTCACTTTTATGGACCCATCTCAAAATCGACCTTCTTAATAGGCTATTTGACTACATTAAAAATAAATTCTAAATTGTTTTCATCCTAGCCAGTGACAACGTAACGAAGCGTAATCAGGTGATTTTTATTAAAAATATACCTTTTTTATGTAAAAAAATGGGATCAAAATTACACATTTTTTTATACATGTTCACGTAACCGAAAACGCTATGTGTTTGGTTGGATCGCAAGTTACGTCATACATCCTCAGATTACAGTGTCAATGAGTTCTTCGTGTTAGGTGTGGTGTGGCGGGGTGACGTCATAGCTTGGAACACGGTAGCCATGACAGAGATTATCGTTTTGGCGCGGCATTATTTTATTCAAACTTTAAAATTAGTTTTCATAACTAATACGACTGGCCTTGAAGAAATATTAATTACACTTTGCATTATTTTTATCAGACAATACGTTAGATATTTTTTTAGTAATAGTCTCTTAGCCTATTATAATTGTCCGTCGCTTTAAAAATAGATTAATTGAACAGCGTTTATCTCAATTCAAGTACCAGAAGAATAGAAATGAATAGGATATAAGGTAATTTTAATGAGTGAATTTGTATAAATAAGTATAGACTCGCGTTCTCCGCGTCCCGTCGTGCACTGCTTGGATGGCTCGCTGAGCACGAAAACGAATTATGAATTTTACTATGCAAAATCCCGTTGTATAATGCAACCAAACGCAGTATTTAGATAGGTTGAAACCCAACATCCGCCTTTGCTCCGGTCACCGCCAATTCATTGCCTTTCCCACCAATGAATAATTAAACCTCTGCTATAAATCTATCGCGTATTTTGTACTGAATCAAATATGAACGGACTTGCCCTGCGGGTTGCATTATTGAACGGTCATTTGGCGCTGCAACTGAATTACGGATTGACTAATCACAATAAGTAATCACACAAATTTTATACAGTAGTGTCTGCCCGCGGTTTTGCGCGAATTTTTCGAGAAGAAAGTAAACAAAGTCCTAAACCATAGAGCAGTTTTTGCCAAATGAAAATGAAATTCGTTCAGCCGTAAGGGCATGAAAGTCTACAGGTAAACAGACAGGGCGAGATACAACGGAATGAATTTCATATTTCATTTATTGCAATTATAATTTTACATATGAATATTTTACTTATACTTATATGAATACTTGGTAGTTTATAATTATGAACCTACCCGGTCAGGGTGTAGTAAAAACGTTGTTCGTAACTAACAGTCAAAGCTACTAAAAAAATAATCGTATTCAAAATCATTTTTTTTTTTCAAATTATAACATAAAATTAAAACTAGTATTTACAATTGAAACAATTCAGCTAACTGTAGACTGTTGCAAACAATCTACAGGTAGCTCAACTGATCTATATCATGTCGAAGGTGTGCCAAAGACGCTGGCTGCATTGCCCCGCTGTATGGCAATGCTGATGCGCTGTGCCAGATACTCACCAACGCTTTTATTTTATATTTCTTGCAAGGACCCTCCTAGATCCGGGATTAAAGAGCCTTCCCCAAACACACAAAGGTTAATAAATACAGCCGAAGTCTCGGGAAACAGCGTCACACAAAACGGTGGTTGAAATATAGAGATGATCTTTTGAAAATGTGAAAACTGAACGTTATGCTCGCAGTATTTTAGAACTTTTTTCATTTGTAATATATTTCAATAAAATTAAAACAAGAGTAAATATTCATAAGCAAACTTTACCGGCTCTCACAGGATTACCTGCAATAAACAGGAATCTTCAAATTAACCTCTAACTTTACTCGAGTAGCCTTCATCAAGAAAGTAACTTATTACATTCGTATACAGCTCATGAGCAAAGAGCCGAGAAGAGCTGTGCGTCCACCGCATCTCGCATCGGAATCCGAGCGAACGCAGTGTTTGCGGTAGAGACCGGGAATTCCCGGATACAATCCCGGGAATTCCGGGTTCTCGCAATTTCCCGAAGGTTTAGTCCGTTTTGAGAAGTTGTTGAGAAGTTAATGAATGTACTGCATTTCACGCAATTGTATCTCATGAACTGTGACAGCTAGACTGTTGAAATTTTCACAGATGATGTATTTCTGTTGCCGCTATAACAACAAATACTAAAAAATAGAATAAAATGAATATTTAAGGGGGCTCCCATAAAACAAACGTATTTTTTTTTAATTTTTTGTCTGTCTTAATAATATAACTATGGATACTATAGCTATATATAGGTACGGAACCCTTCGTGCGCGAGTCCGACTCGCACTTGGCCGGTTTTATTGGTATTACAGTACAGAACATAATAATATTTCAAATTGAAGTTGCGAGCAGCTACCACCGAATCTTCAAGTACTTCCAATTTGGTATGTGCTTAGTTTTTTCCGTCGAAAATAAACAAAGGAGTCCCCCAGCTGTTCTCCACAAGCTGGGCAAGGGTCGAAACCAGGTTAAAATACGTCCAGAACCGTCGGTAGAGAAAGTACACAACAGGCATAAATTTAAAGAGTAACGCCGGCCTAAGATTTTAATTTAACTTGAGCCATTCCTCTTAATTTGTAAGTAGAGTTTTTAAAGTTGCCATCGAGTTTGGACGCCCTGTTAAGGCTGATGTATTGTGATGTTTATAAACTGCCTGCTTTTGTAACGAGTTGTTTTAACAAAAAACAGGGGATGAGATCAGATTACGTAATAGGAATTTGGGTGTCTTGAGTTTATGTTATGTTTCTAGTAAGATTTTACAAAAGTTAATTATTATCATTCATTTCTTCTCTTATTAATTATTTATTAACAGAAAATTACATTATACAATACAATAATAATTACAACTAATATTTACACTTAAATCTAGTTTCTAAAAATATAAGCCGTCACCAGAAGGCAAAGTGCCCAGAATGCTGGCAGCATTGCCACGTTGAATGGCAATGCTAATTCGTTGACCGAAATAAAAGCCAGCATTCCGATCACCTGTGGACTCTATTAGTATTTATTTATTTAAACAAGATCATAACATTACAGATATCTCCAAATCGTTATGCCTAGTACATTGAATCATATAAAGTTAACAATTTGGGGGATTTTTTTCGAATTTCGTTATTCCGATTTTGCCATTCGACAATTCTATCAAAACTAAGTTACTATTTTTCTATTAAACTTTTGGCTAGGATTTATAGTTCAGGAGTTTAAGGCAAAAAAAAGTTCTTTTTTGTATGTAAGGCAACTTTACACGAAATAGGTGGCGCCACCTATTTTGTCCTATAATTACGTTTAACAAAGGCAAATTAAAAAATTTCATTGCGCGGTTTGTGATACCCATTATTAGCTTTTAATTCCTTTGTAATATTCTTATTTTTTATATGATAGGCAGAGATACGAAGTTGCACTTTGTGGCTACCAAACTCTTTTTTCGGATCTCTAACTTAACGTAAATAAACAGTAAAAACTTAAAAGTTAATAAAAATATTACAAAGGCATTAAAAAAAGCTTATATAGGTATCACAAAATGCCCATTGAAATTTTTAAATTACTTTTGTTCAACAAAGTAATAAGATAAAGTAGATGGCAGCGCTAACGTCAATTTCAAATTTGATACACACGACAAGTTTTTAGCAAGCAAAACATCGACTTTTAAACAAAGCACAATCGCAAATTCCGGTCGCAACTAGACAGATCGTTTCAACCAATGTAAGAACACCCCAAACCAATTAGAGTTATCAAAATAAACTGCAAAGCATAACAGAAAATGAAAAAAACGATTCAGCAATCCACTAGCGAATAATCAGATTCACAGGATGAAAACAATCGGGAACTTTAAAAGATTAAATTGTGAACATAATTCGTTTCCCAGACAGCTGGGAGGAGAATAGAACCATTGCCACAGTTATGGTTGAACAGCTATGTCACTTTTATAGCGGTTCAAATTATATGGTTACTTGACTGCTGCTTTTGCTTAGAGAATATTTTGACCACTGTAAAAAAAACTAACCTGGATTATTAATAATAATAATACTTTTATTTCAGACCACAAAGAAAGTACCTATACAAAAAGAAACTTAATTAGGGCCCATATAATAAATACCTTATAGACTAACATAGATAAAAACATTTAAAATTAACCGAGTCATCGACGCTCCGATGACGCACGCGCGGTGTCGTTTGATAGGCGTCCAATGAACTTCCTGAAAACGACACCTTTCGGCCAAAACCCGCTGTCCATATACGTAGAGAGTCGATCCGTCGGCGTCGGCACTCTCACCATAAATGAACCGAAGTTCACGTTACGGCGAGACACCAATCTCTCAAAGAGATGCCGCCTTCTGTCTCCACATCCTCAGTGGTCACGGCGTAGAAGACGCGCGACACGTATTATTATAAACCTGCTGGGAAATTACATGATATTGATCTGTTTAGTAAGAAAAAATGTCTAGCTCGGTTTTGTTTATTTCAATATACTCAACTCAACAGCCTATACTGGTCCGATACTGGACGCAGGCCTCCCCTAATTGGTTTTTATCTCATGGGGGGCCCATTATCCCCACGCTGGGCATGCGGGTTGGGGATCGCAGTTTGGTGGTAGAGCTATTCTGCAGGCACTGCTACCCGCCCCCCGGTGTAAAAGCACGCGAATTTTAATTCGGATGAGTTCTACTCATAACAAAAAGTAAAGCGTACACGTACAACTCATCTGCGGCTGAGTTTTTTCTTGGGTTAGTTGTACCCTAACCCATATGTCGCGGTGTACAGTCGCCTCTTACGACACCCACTGGAAAAAGTAGTTTTTCAATGTATAATTGTGTTTAGTTAAAAATGTTGTATGTCATCATTAACATGGTAGAAAATAATGAACTTCGCCATAGAACGCTGTGGTTTGTAGATATGTCATAACAACATATGATAATAACTGCAAAAAGATTTATCAATAAGTAATAACCCAGCTGTTCCAAAGCCGCTACATCAAACCTCCCAGGAAAACTCATTTTGGAGTCCTTTGATCATTTTTAACAAATAGAAGGGGGTACATTTCAAAGGAAACTGATCTAAAACTGGTTCTCCACCTTGTGTGTACTGCATTTGATGCGGGGGAATTAAGTTTGCGGCACTGTAATAGTTCCTGGTCTTCTCACGGTTCTCTTTATACTGTTTGTTGAATTGTTTTACTGTTATTGAGAATCCGAATAGATTGTTTACTATAAGACTCTATAGTATAAGATCTACTCAACACCAAAAATCTTAAGGAAGGTCTTGTTCAGTCTATGACAGACTGTGTGTATTTAGTGTGGGCTGTACGCATTATCTTACAAATACTTCCATAGTTTTCGAGTCTTTCCTATACATTTAGCGCCTGGTAGCGCCCCTAACACAAGATTATACACAAGAACGTAACATTCTGTCTCTGAACGATGACCGATGTGGTGCGGTTGGCGAAGGTCTGCCTGCGACGCAGGAGGTAGCGGGTTTGATTCCCGCCTCGGGACAAATGTGTGTACGATCTGCAGACATTTGTTCAGGGTGTTCTAGTCGTTTTCTATGTATAATAAAAAATATCTGTCTATGTAATGTATTATTATTATGTTATATACAGTTATCTAGTACCCATAATACAAGCTCTGCTTAGCTTGCGGCTAGATAATGCTGTGTGAATTGTCCAGCATTATTTATTATTTTATTTATTTATTTATTATTCTAGAATGCTTACAAAGTGTTATGCCAGTGTATTGTTGTTAAAATCAATCTAATCAGCTACCCGTCTACTTTGCAACTGCCAAAGCCTGCCGTGATTGACCCTAATAGGTTCTGACTGAAAACCAGCGTCGTTATCGTCCTCGGATGATAACGACAATAAGCTGAGGCAGGACCTGATTAGCCGCGCACATAGGGAAAGACTAATTTTTCCTACTCTTGGGACTCTACTACATGCTTATTTTTTTAAATTATATGTTAAAAATTTAAATCTTAAATTTAATCTCAAAGTATTATGTTTCTGTTTATCATGTATGTTTTTGTGTTACCTTTTTTTGTAAAATATGTGTGTAACTATGAATAAATTCTTTATTCTTTGATTGCGTACTTTTGCAATATAACGAATAGGTATAACGAATAACGATAAAATAACTAGGCCAAACATTTCACCGCGAAACTTTGCAGTCCCCGTGACATCATAAATGTGCCGTCCATTCACGATATTATTTTTGCGCGTTCCGATTGCAATGCTTTTAGCGGTCGCTATCGAAAACTTTTAAATATCTGCAAATATGATGTTTGATATTTGTTTTGTAATAACGTGAAAAGGCCCGAATTGTAAACTATGCCGGTTTAATTTACTAAGTGATGTGTTTTATTTTTATTTATTTGTCTTAGGGAAACAAATAGTTTTAGCACTAGAAAATAAACACTTAACATTAGAGAAAATAAGTTAAGAAGCTTCCACACATAGAGAATAAATTATCCGAAAATATGGGTCGCGACTCGTGGTCCCACTAATTTGACCCACTGGTGGGACAGTGTGTCGATTTAATGGGCTCGTGGTCCCACTGTTTGGTGGGACCATCAGTCAACTATTATACTTAAACAAATCACGTTACAAAAATTCAAGAATATAAAGTTTAAAGAGCCATATGAATCGTTCAAGTGGGAGAAGGATAAGATAAGTAGTTTAAGATTAGAGCTTACTGCAGACTGTTGCAACTATCTACAAGTAGCTCTACTGATCAATACCAAGCGATGAGCAAGGAACTAAATGTAGAGAAATGAATAAAGTGACTATGTATTTTTTTTTTTTTTCGAAAATTAAAATATCTCCAAGTTATTAACGAATAACGTTTACTCCCAAGATGGCGGCTAAAGCTGGGATCGAGGTTGGTCGCCATTTTGAATTAAGACTCCCACTGACCTCTCTAAAGTCTAATGAAATAATTGTCGGGATGGGAATAAATGCAAAGTGGAGGCCTTCTGTTGGCCCCCGACTGGGCTACAAGTCCAGTTGCGCTCCCGCTCTCACTCTGCATCGAAATATAACCCTAATGCCTTTCAGATTTAACCTTTAATGCATGATTTTTACTGACACCTTGAAAAAAAAATTCTTGTAGAAATGTACATTCTAATGCAGGGATTTTTTTTTATTAAAAAAACCTTATGTTGCAGTTATACAACACTATGCATTAAAGGGTTAAAGTTTTCCTCACACCTGTTCGTCCAATTAGCATCAACGTACTCTTCTTAACTTATGAATGCGAGATAAACTTTACATAACAGATACTCGAGTACATCGGAAGAAACTTTAAGAAAGCTACTGGTAACTTCATGAGCGCATCCGAGGGGAGAACCATGGAGGGGGGAAATGAACTGAACCATCATAGAGGCGATTGTCTAGTCAAGTATTTTAGTGTGTAGGTATTTACATTCACAGTGGCTAAGGATCGAAATGACGGAACGTGACGACTAGCACTGCTCCTGGGGCCTACTCGGAAAACAAAAATCGAAGATTTTGATTTGTTGACATGCAAAACCTACTCTTACGTCACTTACATAAAGATAGCATTTGCACAAAAACAAATTAGAAACTTCGATTTCGTTTTTACGAGTAGGCCCTCTGGCTCTATCGTGTAGATAGGAGAGACGCGTTGCCGCCACCACCATGAGTTGCACTTTGGCTTGTGCGTTGTGGGCACCCAAAGTATTAATGAATCGGCCAACAGTAGTCAGACTCACACATCAACACATTATTTAAAAAAAAATGCCGTAAAACGTAATCTGTTAAAAGATGGATTCGTACTCGTTACGTTACGGTAAAAAGAAACAATAATATTATTTAACTAGGAAACAAATCATTTTATATTTTTTCGTCGTCTTAGTTTACTTAGCTACTTAGCGCTAGGCGAAAGAAGTTCAACGTTTTGCTAAACAGGGGCACCATTTTTTAGGTCCGTCTCTATGTTGTACCAAGAAAATACTTATATCCTTGCTCTCTGGTAGGTCCACAATTAAACCAAGAAGAAGTGCTGTACAGTAGCGAAATTATTGAACAAATAGCACTGTTTCTAATTAAATAAAGTTAAATTAAATATCACATTCGTTTCTAAAAGAGGAGATTTTTTATGTCGCCGTAGCTGTTGTTGGGCTACATTGACAAGATGCAGGAGAGTAGGCTGCGATGATATGGGCACGTGAATTAAAAGCCGCCTGATTATGAGTGAATTTAGCACTAGGTACAGCTTTCCATCCCCGGGCAAAGGTCTAGATGGAGACCTCGGACACAAAAAATTTAAGCAAACAAAATCTAAAACATTTTGTTTCTTATTTGATTATAATTACTATTTATTAAGCTTGTGGGGTAATATGCTATAAATTTACCTCATCATCATCATCCGCAGCCGGATTTTACCCACTGCTGGCCTCCCGAAGTTTGTGCCATCCAATAAAAAAATACATAAATTTACCTACTCGCATCAATTTCATTCGCAGATTCCACATACCCAGCACCTACAACATAATGCAGCTCGACCGTGAGGCCCTATTGTTTCGGCCGGCGCGGGCGCGGATCGCGCGGGCAGTCCGGGACACGGGACCGGTCACACCTCCAGCGAGCGCGCGCGACTCACTTCTGGACATCATTCCATCGGTTGCCTGGCTTGCAAACACTCCCGCGCTTTAACTTTGTTTACTTACTTCACTTGTCCGCTCATTTTTATTTTTAATTTAATTTACGTATTAGAAAGTTTCCATAAGATCATTAAACGCATAAATGAGCATACTGTAAAAGTGCAATACTACTTTTCCTTCCACTTCACGCGGCGAGAAGCCACTTACCTACTCCCGAGGCAGCCAAAGCGGTTTATGTATAAAATTTGGCATACTAAGTCTTCGATAAAAGTAAAAAAGGAAGATACGGTACGTTCTACCAGCGCTCACTCAAAAACTGTACCGTTTCACAGATGAAATAATGATAAGGTATCGAATTATCAGAAAATTTAAAGTTTGGTGTATCTACTTACGCGGGAAAATATGTGATGCCTTGGGCTTTGTTTATTGTTTTGGAGCTATTTGTACACCTGGTGAACGAACACTATGACTGAGGTAAGGTAACATAGTTGAACCTAACTTGAGCCATCCACTGTCGAGATGGTAATGCCTCATCTCCCGTTTTTTACTTTTATCAAAGGCTTGAGTGCTTATTTTGTAAGTCTAAAGAAATATGAACAGTTATTGACTTTTGACATTTTGACACTATGAAAAGATGTAGATGTAAAAAGGCGAAGTGAAGGAAATCAATAAGGAAAGCTAACCCCACCACCATGGTCTCATATGTAACTGTAACTACTACTTTTTTGATTCTCTATGTACATAACTCATATGTGGGTAGCACTGTGGGCTACATTGTCAATATACATAATTATGTAGGTAGCTCATCTTTGCATAGTAAACTACTAACACATATGTATACTAAGTATATCGTTCTAGTCGTTTTTCCTCATCAATAAATAACTAGTTGGGAAGAGAGAGGGAAAGTTACTAAAATCGAAGTTTAGTGCCTAAAATCGAACTAGGAATTTAAATTAGATTCTTATCGAAACTGGAGAATATTATCCGAAACGTACGCCACTTAGAGAAGCCTAGTGTCGAATTAAACCTTACTTAGGATTTCATTCACTAATAACCAAAAACATAATAATCTTTCTGTCAATAAATTAAATCTATCGTTTCGTTCGAATTAGCGCGACCATGTTTTCAATTTCATTGTTATGATTACTTCATTTCTTTTGGTACATTCAGTTCAGATTTACTTATTTGAATAAAAAATCTAATTAAACTATTTTTAAAATACCTAGACATTTTTAATCAAAACATTTTCCCTATACAAAGCGAGCCATCTGAAAAACCACGCGTTGTTTTTCCAGTAGATATTCGTGAACCGCAGCACTGTCGGGCACAAACTCAATTGCTTTATTGTTCGAAAGTCGGACACTGTGAAAATAACAGTTGGCGGTCAGGGAACAAGTTATAGCAGGGACATACGGGCAGGAAGATCGGAAAATGCCTTCATTCATTACTTTGCTAGGAACGAACACGTTTCTAAAAACAGTGCCTCCTCAAAATATGTTTATGGGTACTCAACGGCGTTACGGGGCGTAATTTACGTGTTACACAGCGAGCATTCATGCAGTCGGTACAAGGAAAGAAGGCGCTCGCAACGAGCAACGAGATGGATTTTAGCACACAGCGGCGTAACATATACTGCTCTGTAACGTTGGTCAGTATTGAACTTTATGAAACAAACACCGGAGATACAGTACACTCTCGAAAATATGATCCAAAAAACAAGGCAAAGGCACTATCATAAAATACCACACTTTTAAGAGATAAGTGTGTTATTGTATTTTTTATCAACATATAAATTTAGAGTGAAGACACACAGAAAGATTTGGATTGTGCTCAATAATCTTTAGTAATTTTAAATATTTGCATGTTCTTGTGGCTCAGTGTTGGTCCTGTAACAAAATGAAAATCTTGTTTTTAGGGTTCCGTAGATAGATAGAAAATACTTTTATTGCACACGCTAAACAATCAATTTACAAAAGAAACAAATATGACATAAGTTATCTCTGCCAGACAACCTGGTATGGATGGGATCATCGGATATATTATAAGAGGTACCGTGCCGTACCTAAAAAGGAACCCTTATAAGATCACTTTGTTGTCTGTCTGTCTGTCTGTCAACCCATTTTTCTCTCTTGACTGTTGACATGAGAAAAGCGGCGTGCTCTATCATAGCGGCGGGGTCTATGTATTGATACAACCGTAACTCGGGCAGGAATAAGAGCACTAAAAGAGGGGTTAAACCCTTTTAGTTTTACTAATTTTCTACCCGTATGTCTCGAATTTCATAGATCCGGGTTCGTTACCAGTTATCAAACGGACAGTGATCGCTTTCAAAGTATTGGATTCGTTACCTAAAGTAAACTGTACGTAAAACTAGCTTGGATACGTTCTAATGAATGATTCATGCATGCATGATGCATGTGGATGCAATTAGTTTGAAATTAAAGGGTAGTTCAACTTCAAGTGTTGATTTATCTTGGTCAAAGGAAAGGAAATGGCGAATCCGTCATTGGCCGTCCCGCATAGTACTCATGCAAAGGGAATAAATCTAATTAAACTGTATGTAATTAATGGTATTATAAAAACTTAAATAACCTTTTGAATAAAAAAAAATTAAACTGAAACTGAAAAAGTATGACGTCACCGCATAGGTATCTAAGTAAAAAACAATTTTTATCTTTAGTTAATTACTTTATTTTAACTAATTGTTTTTACTGTAGATTCTAAACTTCGATAAAAGTAAAAGGAAGATACGGTACGTTCTACCAGCGCTCACTCAAAAACTGTACCGTGTCACAAATTAAATAATGAAAAGGTATCGGATTATCAGAAAATTTAAAGTTTGGTGTATCTACTTACGAAGTAGATACACCAAACTTTGTACACGAGTACTTGTTTGAAAGGTATGTCAAATAGTTTATGCATAGTCTCAATTATAGGTCACGAAAAGTATCACTTAAAATTAATTTAGTTCGTAGAACTGACAATTTTTTCAAAAGCATTATCTTTTAATTTGAAATCCCATATTAAAATGAGACGGAACGATCACGTCTCGATTTTATCGTCAACTGGACTCGAGGCTCAGTTCTTGTTAACTACCAAGTTGATAAAACGATAAAACTGAATAGTTTTGCAAAGCACCACTTTAAAAACGTTTCAACATCACAAAAAAAAATGGTAAAAATTCACAGAACGCTTTGAAAAGTTCCAGACATTGTGTACTCATAACGAGTTCCCTGACCGTCTCAAGCTTGCCATTTTTAACTTGCTACTTTATAAAAAGTTTTTGATGAAGCCATATAACTCCAGATTTTTCATTTTCATGATACTTGCGACATTATGGGGCTCTAAAACTCGAGGACTGGTCCTGAATAAGCTTGAACATTTCAAGCTTTTCCTGAAAAATACCTTTCATATCATTAAATATCACTTGCGTAGTTAAGGTATTATTTCTTGTTATATTTTTAATAATATATATAATAAAACCTCATGTACAGTGCGCGTCACAATTAAGTATCCCCCTTGTCTACAAAATATTAAAACTTCTATTCGCTTATGACTAATTTTCAAAGCAAAAACTTATCAAGCCGCTAAGGATCGAACCACCCACCCTTTATATGGAGACTCGAATTCTCGGCATTAGATCAACTGATCTATTTAGCTGATGGAACAACGTGTCCAATTTTGTCTATCGGTCTAATTAGTCCCCATTTTTAATGCCAAGTCTTACATTTTTTTTATGGATGCGGGTAGGGTTTGACTTTGTCGTTTGTAGCCTTCGATCAAAAATAAGGAGTTCGCGGCCTCCCCCGTAGATACCTAGAGCCTTACAAAAATGTCACTCAAAATTGGGTTCGTTTTGTTTTGACGCAGACAGTTTGCGCAGAGCCTGACAAGTTTTTTCCATACGGAACAAGAGATTGGTGGAGTCGAATTCATTTTATTTTATTTTGTAAGTAGGTAGGTACCTACCTGAGAATTATATACCTACCTACTCAGTTTATTTTCTATAAGGATTAATTAACAGAATTCAGGTAAAGATAACGAATCATTTATTGATGAAACTATAAATTGGTGTCTCAACAGTAGGTATTTATACAAAAGGGTCATTTCAGACATACAATAATTTAAACTTACAATACAATTTCAGGCAGGCACTCTAGATTAAAAAGAACTGGTTCCTGTCTGCGGCTTTGCACGAGTTTTTTTTACGGGAAAAAAATAAACGTTTTATAAATTCATACTTCTGGTAGGTAGGTAAGAACCTAGTCTTTCTTTTATTAGAGAGTCTACGCAAATGAAATTTTAGGGCGGGCCAACTAATTATTTTAAAAATCATCAACTAGTAATATTAAACTTATTTTTATGAAAAATATATTAATACATACTATAAATGAAAAAAAAATTTAGAAGAAATAGCCTCTCCATTTATCAATTTAGAACAAAATTAATATTTTAACATAGGCAAACCAAACAACAATATTTTATGCTGATTTCACAAGTATATGACTCACATCTCAATATACGGGTAAAAAATATATATAAACTTACTGAAAATAAGAAATTCCATCCTTTTTCAGCACTTTGGACGAGTGATTCTTGCATTTTTTGTACCCATGCTTTTTGTCTGAACGCTAAAATGACACTAGTTGAAAAGCTTCCCTAACATGTCAAAATGTTCTCTTTTGCTACTGAAGGTTGTGGCGTGCGCATTGTGAATCTAAGGGGGGCCGGCAAAGCCGGACATTTTTGATCGATGTTTGTAGCGAACAAAGTAATTTTGTCACTCGTCTTATTTCGTGTGGTTTGCTTTGTGCATATTTTGCGAGAGATCGAAATATTGTTACCAATGTTCTTTCGTTGTAAACAACTTATTTTTGAATAAATTATCACAATCTATTATAAAAACCTTTCACTGTTTACAGATATTATTTGTTATTATGGTTTATCAAAACAATTATTTCGGTATAATATCATAGATTTATACGTAGTAGTTATTGTATAATATTGTAGACATTTATAGAATATTATTTTTTGTAATTTTTGTTTTTTTTTTCATTTACTTGCAATTAAGCCCATAAAGAATAATATCAATTAAAAATCTTACATATTGCAAAGAAAAAAAGATAACAATTGATAAAAAAAAAAGAAACATCGCTCACGAGATTCGAACCCTGTCACTCTTATCTTGTCTTGCATTAATTTGCCGGTTACTACCGCAAGGCCAAGTTGATACTTAGAGAATTCATCGAATTTTAAGTAAGGTTACCAAATGAAAATGAAATTAAAATGTAACAATTTATACAAAAAATACATTTTAATGATACAGAACATACAATTTTTGTTAAAAACGTCAAAAATATGAAAAGAAAATGGAAAATTATAAAAAACATGTAGTTTTGATCACCCAATCTCCAACGATCGCTGACAGGATTTGAACCCACATACATTGAGATAGGGGGATACTTAATTGTGACGCGCACTGTACCTACATTCCTGCAAAATAAACGATTATTATTATTATTATACTTTTCATTACATATTCATAGAATTCACCCAGAACACCCGGAACAAATATCTGCAGATCGTACAAACATTTGCACAGAGGCGAGAATCGAGCCTGCAACCCACGTCGCTGGCGTACCTTTTACCCACCGCGTCGCAAAGGCCTTCAAAATACAGAAAACGTTATTTCGCTAGAACAAATAATGAGGTCTATAAAAGAGGAGCCTTAGCATTTTTATTTAATGTGTTTGTAACTTTATTAACAAAGAAAATTAAAGTCAAATAATAGAAACAAATTAAGACTAGTATTTACAATAGACTACTTGACTACTACTGAGAAATAATTCTAACGTATTGTCTGTTAAAAAATAATGCAAAGTGTAATTAATAATTCTTCAAGGCCAGTCGTATCTTCTTAAATATAGTATAAACGAACAAGCGATTTTCTGGGAAGAAGAAAGCTGAAATTTGGAGGGTAGATTCCTTTTAATATACAACTTCTCGATAAGAAAGGATTTTTGGAAATTCTACCCCTAAGATTTTCATGAAAATGGGTTGAATCGGGTTATTAAAGTTTGAGGTTCGTAGTTTAGCTCCGTATTGAAATGTCTGTAACTTTTTAATTTATTGTGCTATTGACCTGAAATTTTTTAAGTATATAAAAACAATTTTCAAAAACCCCCAAAAAAGGGTAAAATGGGGGTTGAACTTCAAGGAAGTACTAAGGTACTACTAGGAAGGCTAAGTCATCTACACAACATTTATAGAAATGGCAGGATAGGGTCCATGTTCTTTGCGGATCAAAATCATTATCATCATCGTCAGCCTATATTAGTCCACTGCTGGACAAAGGCCTCCCCTAATGAGCGCCATAGCGCCCTGTCTTCAGATTGCCGCATCCAGCATCTGCAAGCAGTCTTTCGCAAATTATCCCACCTGGTCGGAAGGTGTCCTACTACGTTACAAAATAACAAACCCGGAACAAAATAAATAACCAAAAATAAATAAAATCATGACACTTTCCAAGCAGCAAAGGCAAACAATCCCGTGCCACAGACTCACGTCTTCCAAGAAACAAACTCAGCTCCACACAATTCCATTTCCAAGATAAGTTTATAAAAATAAAATATTATGGTGGATACAAGATAAGTTTTCTACACCACAAATACTCGCCTCGTATCAGAGTTAACAGTTTATTGATAGCGAGACGTGTTTGCGGGCAAATACGATTTTCTACATACGTGACCTGACCGTTTTAAACTGCATTTGTACTGAGTAAACATCATACAGTGTTGTATTGTAACTGAATGTTTAGGGTTTTTTTCTAAACATTTCTAAGGCCCGTATTATAAAACCTTGCTCAGTCATCGACCTCTGACGCTTTTCTATGGAAAAAACGTCACTCAAGCATAGATCTGAGACTGAGCAAGCTTTCATAATACGGACATAACAATTTTATTTTCGTTCCCCCATCTCGAAAAGTATATTTTGCTCGTTGAAGTGGGATGAAAAGTTACGTTTTGCACTCGGTGCATAGTACCCATAACACAAGCTCTGCTTAGCATGGGGCTAGATAATGTAGTGTGAATTGTCCAGCAATATTTATTTATTATTTTATTATAAATACTTGTGCCTTAAACTATCATACATGTTGTGATTTTCAAACAG
Organism: Eupithecia exiguata; assembly: GCA_947086465.1. NCBI lineage: Eukaryota > Metazoa > Arthropoda > Insecta > Lepidoptera > Geometridae > Eupithecia > Eupithecia exiguata. The sequence continues at coordinate 8,504,122 of OX352246.1, forward strand.
AATTTAAGTACTGATCACACACGATTCGAGATCCTTCTTACAAGCCTGTGAATTTTAGTATTGTGCATTCTGATGAATTGACACATAACTTTAAGATCGACCATAGTTTTATTCGTGTAATAACTATCAAGCACCTTCATAAACTTTCGCATATAAAAATTACTACAACGAAATAGAATTTCGAAACAATCTTTTGGAATAACACTTTATTTAGAAACGAAAGCTCCGATTTCTACAAGCTTTGCAAACTTGATGTTGATGGATGGATTACTGTTTTCTCTGCTACATTGTGATTCGAAGGAACGATATTGTTGGATAAGTTCCTTGTGAATTTTATTTTCTCCTTCAATGATACGAACTGAGAGGAATACAATTTAATTTTCAAATAGTTCTGTATATAAAATTTAAATAGAATCTAATAGAATTTTCCAAAGTTGGAAGGATCATTAAGGTACTTTTACCATGGGCACCAAAGTTTTGATTTGCGAAAATTTTTGACTGTAGGTAATCTAAATATTTATTGTTTCTTTTTCTATAAGGCAGAGGCTAAAAGTATACTGTGTTCCTTACACAGTATAATTTTAGCCTAGCTAGCTTTAGTATACTCGTATATCATCGAATCGGTTCGCCTATTGTTTATGATCTCCATTTTCTCTCAGAAACTCGAGCTTAGGATCAAATTGTTAATGAAGATAAAAAATTCTAAATTATTTAGTATACACCAGCCAAATTCGATTTGAAATATCTATGATCAATAAACCACAACATAAAAACTAAAAATCAAATTTTTGGAGTTGAGTTTCAGACATAGATTTATTGTTATTTGTTGAAGTAAAGATCTTAAATCGACCAGGATTATTATTATTATTAATTTAAGTTGCTTATTACTTATATACGCGGCAGCAACAGAGAAACACCGAAAACAGATAAATAACAGAGAAAATTCTAGGCTACTAGGTTTGTTGTTAATCATTTCACATCAAATTTTTCTGGATTTATAAATCTTGACTACTTTTACGTAGAATTTTATTTAAAGGTAAATAAATGATACACGAAATCTTATATCTGTTTACACAATCGAATCTCACGATACCTTGAGATTCGTAAATGAGTCCCATTGCGACTGTATCCGACAAACAAACAAACAATATTCTTTACCATCCAACCCTCCAAGGATGCCGCAATTAGTCTTAATTAAAGGGAACAAAAACCCCTATTGTATTAGGATAAGGTAAATCCAGGCGTATAGAAGCGAAAAATAATATTTCGATGACAGTAACTCTACGAAACGCCTACGCCTTAGCAAGCTGTAGCGTAGCTGCGCAATACAATTATATAAAGCTGGTCATTTTTAACACGAAATTATCTTCTAACAGCATACATCATCATCAGCCTATGTTAGTCCACTGCTAGCCACAGGCCTCCCCTGATGAGCGCCATAGCGCCCTGTCTTCAGCTTGTAGAAGCAAGCTGAAGATAGGGCACTATGGCGCTTATTCTATCTGCTATTCAGTTTCACTTCTACTACCCAACATAATTTATCCTCAAAGTATTTGTTATGCAAAGGGAAAATCTCCCATACGTCTTCATTGAGAAAGAGTCACGTCCCAACCGACGCTGCTTTGGCCACTAACGTAATGACCAGGCTTGGGCTGGATAGGCTTTATAGATAAGGTGTTTCGGCTTTGTGCAGACGGTTGTGGGTTCAAATCCTGTTAAATTGTTGGGTGTACCCAAATTATGATTAATAAATTCCTTTTAATAATATCGAAATCAAGGCTGAACACATAACACAATAATTTCAAAATTTTAATTCAATCTATTTTAGATCGATTTTAAAATTTACCTTTTCAAGTTACGTACAAGGGCGTAACTTGACGAAAACGCTAGAAGCAGTGGATGCCATATTGCACTGTCATGAAGTCAGTTGGATGTGAGACCTGAACAAATGCGCGGATGTTGCTGATGGCAGTCAGACTGTCGTAAACCGAAATGTGCTTCAAATTATAAGTGGCCAGTAACTTGGCGTATCGTAAGTATAGTATTTATTAATTGCGACAATTCACTTCCTGGGCCCACTCCACGGTACTTCAATGTTTAGTTGTACCATTTATGGTACTAGCGATACATCAATTTTTATGATGGTACTACTGATCCTAAATAGTTGTCACTAGTATCATTAATGGTACTAAGGATACAAAGCTGTGTCACTTGTACCATTAATGGTACAAATCAATGGTACATCTGACGCAAAGGCGTAGCGCGTACCGCATCTCTCCGAACACTGACTGTTCTTTTAACACACATAAGGTTTGTATATAACCCGCTTTCATTCGTAATGAAGCCTCCATATTTAACCATTTATACGCATGTATCAGTGTGATGCTACTATTTCTGAGATAAATCAGTTGTTCATTTACCTATAATTCAATCCCGAAATCCCTACAAAGTAACAAAGAGGCAATCTCGCAAAGTAAGGCATTATACCTAGCACGTACACAATATAACTTAATTCTAAAGTTATCCGAATCATAACCGGATCAAATTTTGAGAGGTATTGAAGGTATCGACGGAACTCAATACAGTTGTAATGGAATCGAAACGTGACGGAGTTCTAGAATGGGAATTTCTAGGTGTACAGTTAGCAACGAAAATGGTTAGATTTTACAGGACGTAGCTCATATTGGCCGCAAAGCTACCGCTCAAAAAATAACTTTCAATTAAACACGGTGATTGGTAGCTGGTGCTCGGAACCGCGGCCGTTTTGATCATCAAAAATTTGTTATTTCAAACGAAAATGTTGTTTAATTTGTCCACTTACTAATTTAAATTTTCTCACTGATTTTTGTTTGTTGGCCATTATTTCATTATTTACCTATGCCAAAGAACGAGCAAAAGCAGGCGTGTTCTCATAAGGTTGGACAAAAAAAAACCCTATCATTAAACAGCGTAAAAAACGGTTTTAAAATTTTTGAAAATTTTAGTGAATTTTTAATGAATTAAACAGTCCTTTAATTTTACATTATGTTTAAGTTTCCTGTATACTATTTATAAATACTATTTCGAAAAAAAAAACACCATCTTTAGATTAAGATATTAAATAGATATACATTTTTTAGGACAATAATCACATAATTAATACATCGCTGAACACTCTAGGTAGTTTTGCAAATCTAAGTTGTTTTGGCAATCGATTCTTGTACAACGACATTATGTAGCTGACTGTACTCTCGGAAAGCGATAGCTACGAAGTCGAAACAATGATAGTTCCAGTTCTAATCCTGTGTACAACTATGCGCTACTCGAGATATTATATTAATAAACCTAGAAATTCTTGATCTTCAAAAGGACATGGACATTTTTCCTTACGACTTAACACGCAATGATTGTGAAAAAAAAATAAACAGAAATCGATTTCAAATTCCCTTTAGAATTTTGTTTTCCATTTGATCCATTTAGAGCTCTGCGAAAACATTTGATTCTCAATAGATACACAGTTCCAAGGTTTAACCAACGAAACTGAACCCCAATACGTACTTTATCTAGGCCACAAGTGGATAATGCACTACTATGCCATAAAACGCTCCGAATGGTTCATTGTGCTCAGAAACCTTTTAGTAAACGTTTGCTGAAATGCCTCATAGCCTTAATGGTAAATGGTTACAACCTATTTATAGCAGGTCAAGTATAAACAAGACCTACTTACCTCTCTCTTCTACGGCCTGTAATTGGTCCACTGCTGGACGCAGGATAAATGCTCTTGGTTTTTATATGGTGGGGGGGCGTGACGATGTGGCCAACGCTGTATCACGAAAGTCTAGAAGACACCTTTCTAGTCACTCTTGTTTTGGGTATAGGTGTGTTTTAGGTACTATAATAGTAAGATTTTTGTTTATAAAGTGTAAGTCCTCGCACTTGGGGTTATCTAAAAAAATCCCATAAAAATCGATTTCGGCGGGACTCGAACCGGCAATCTAGGTATCTTCAGTAAAAGTATGCGTTAGCCAATTGGCTAACGCACGACGACTTTGTGGCTCAATTGAGCCACAAAGTCAAGTACTCGCTTATTCGAAAATCTTTTGAACTTCCTACGGATCTTGTCTAACAAGATGAAATTGGAAATTCAACCCGATTTAACGCGAAATTAGCGCTGTTTATTTATTTGTCTTGTAAAATAAAAAGTTTTAGAATTAGAAAATTAAACACTTATGTAGAAAAAAATCAAGCTACACAGTTTTACAACATTGCAAAAGCTTTCATTTCACGTGTTTTTTACATACGAGTATTATAATGTTGATAGCATAAGAATGGTGTATGAGCCTTCCTCCGATTGGGACCGCTAGGTATTGAGACCGCGGTCCCATTTGCCGGAATGATTTAATTTTATTATTTTTCTTCCGGCGTATGGGGCCGCAAACCACGTGACATAACGTATACAGTCGTCGTCAGATACAGATCCGAAATAAATACCGACAATGTTTAAGTAGTACCTAGTTCATAGTTTAATAGTTACTGTCAATAAAAAAAATTGTGTTTTGTCAATAAAAAAAATTCGAACAACCAGTTCAAAAAAATATCGCTAAAAATAGTATAAAAATATCGATAGTATATAATTTTGTATACTAAGTTGATAAATGATAAAGGTGACTTCATAAAAGTTTTACTACCGTGGATTATTTTGTCTCAAAAAACTTAAATGTACAAACGTTCAGAAAATGTAAGTAGGGTTATAGCTTTTGAAAAATAATTTAATCATTTCGTGATGAAATGTACTGAAAACGGTGTTTAACAAATCTTTGATCACGTGAACCTAAGAGCATCTGGCAGGTAGATGCTGGATGCGGTAAGCTGAAGATAGGGTGTTATGGCACTCAGTAGGCTCATCTACTGAAAATAGTGGAAGACGGTGAGACACCGTAAGCCGAATTACAACAGCCACCCAACGTGAATTAACATGATGACCACGACCTCTCTGACGAGAGTGTTACGAAGCGACTGCAATTAATAGCGACTATGTAGCTGACGGTACTCTTAGAAAGCGATTGTTACGAAGTTGAAACAAGTCTGCTGGTCATAGGCTGACGCTAATGACCAGCAGTGGACTAGTCAAGACTGATAATGATACCTTTGGCAAGGCTCTACGGATATTACTAATTTAGCATACGAATAGGAAATATCATCGGAACAATAACGTAGTTCTGTTTGACATGCTGCAATCAAACCGATACGATGCGCTGGTTATCTCACTGACACACGAATTACTGTCATGTTGCTTCTGCAAGTCATGAGAGGAAGCGTTTTGAAGCAGACTAGCACACGCCACGCAACGTACGCGACGAAATGTAGGAAAGGTCAGATGATTTAGCGTAAACAACGTAGATAAACTAACTAACATTGACTTGACAAACTTGTGTGACCCCAGCTAAACTTCAGCCCATCATTTCAGCAATATGCCTACGACTTTAAATTATATCCCGAAGATACAAAAATAGCAAAATATAACTAGTATTTACACATTATCAATTTCCTAGAACTCTAACCTTTACCAGAAGGCAGAGTGCCCAGAATGCCGCCAGCATTGCCACGTTGAATGGTCATGCTAATTCGTTGACCGACCTAGAAGCCAGCACCAGCCTGTGGACTCTAGTAAGTATCCCAAAAATTTACGACTTCGACGAGACTTGAACCCATAACCTTCCACTCAGTACCAGGGTCGTAATCGCGAGTAGGTATCCTTAAATGGTTGACCCATTTAAGGATACCTACTCGCGATTACGATTACGCTCGGGACCACGGGGAATCGAGCGTTTGTCATCGACGAGCGGAGCGATCTGCGAAAATTGCGTTTTTGTTACTTTTTCTGCGATGGTCGGCAAAGTGAGTTTAAGTGGAGGTCGAGCACTGAACCATACCTAGAATGTCAAGATATTATTGGAGAGAGGAGCAAGCCACGATAATTTATGAATTTATAACAAATGAGGCTAGATATACGCATACAAATGATATCGAAGAACGGAGCAAGTCGTGACAATTATTGGATTTCTTTAGATTTTAATGACATTTTTCAGCAAATTTGGTGACCTAAGCAAGCTTAGCGTTGTAGTATTATGACTGGTCTTAATGCTTATTTCGGAAACTGTACCCAGCGTTCCATCCAGCCATGGAACAAGCTCTCATCTGTAACTCGTACCACAATCCGGGCGAGTTTTGTTTTGGCATGAATATCACATGTCGGCCAGTGACTAATTCAACCACAACACGGCCCGGCCGCGCAATTGCATGTCCACTAATCCAATATTTTCCACTAGTTAGGTAACGCTGGCTCTGTTGATATGCACGTACGGTCGACGGTATAAATCGTTGTACGGTTAACCTTGCAAAAGGTTAACAGTGTCTAGTTGTTGAATAGTGTTATTGTTAATAATTCTCTACACCTTAAAGGTGTTATTTAAAATCGTCAGCTTTCTGCATTTATATGTTGATGGTAGATATTCCGTTCACCGTTTAGTTTATTATTTCGAAATTAATATTGGTAATTATTAGTACTATTTAACGGCTATTTTCGACTGTGTAGTCGTGGTCACGGAGCGTCGGGTAAAATAGGTAAATAAACGCGATAAATAGCCGTTATATATGGCTGATGATGATGAAGTTTAAAAATATTAATATAGGTAGATATACATATATATACCCAATTGGAAATAAGTATTTGAATAATCAAATAAGTATTTGATCGCAAAGTTATAATTTTAGGCTGTACAACCTTAAGAAATGGCCTTAGAATATTATTAAAAATAACAGTTTTATGGTTAGGTTTTAAAATAATTATGGCACGTTATTACTTAGTTTTACTTTGGCGCTGCTGAGCCAATTCTGGCTCAAATACAATGTTATTGAGCCAGGCTTCAGAAGATCACAGGTTCAGATCCGATTGGTTATGATTGAGTCAGTCGTGTGAAATGTATCACTATGAAGTCTCGATACGGCATTGCGTAGGTATTAAATACGCACTGCAAAAATTTTGTAGACTTGTATGTATGTATGTATGTATGTATGTGTACTCTTGTATCCGCACTGAGACTCAAGTTGGTCCATTATGCGTGGTTTCTGCTAGCGCAGCCAGCCTAACTCCGTCCAGAAGCGCAGAATCTTCCTGGGGTCTTCACAGACTTCGCGGAGTGACCTCGGTTGGTTGAGGATTTCGTGTCTTTGCGCCGTTACTCCCTCGCATTCCAGGACTACGTGGGCAGCTGATTCTTATTCGCTGAGACACCCTCTGCAGAGAGGGCTGTCTGTTGCTCCGATGGTGAAAAGGTGTTTATTTAGTGGGCAGTGTCCTGTGAGTGTCCCCACTAGGACTCGTAGGTCCAATCTGGTCAGGTTCAGTAGGCGTTTGGTTAGCCTTGGTGATGCAGTCGGAAGTGCTGCTCTTGCCTGGCGGCATTCTTGTAGGTGAGTCCACCGTGCACTGTAGACTTATCTCAGTCCTAAAAACCTAAAGTTTTTCCATCCGTCCGTTCAAATATTTGCCAAATCCGGGACCTAGATTTTTCGAACTTGTTCAATAACCGGAGCATCAAAGAGTTTCAAAGAAACGGGAATCAGGTGAGCGGGAATTAACGAACGCGATAACAAAGGGCCTCTCATTTTCGGATGTCTCAGGTTTTAAGCCCCAATTAAAAGTTGGGCGCCTTTTGTTTAACAAACCAACTGAGGCGATAAGTCAATAGGTTCTCTCTAATACACCGTTCCTTTGGTGTGTTAAAGAGACTAATAGGCCTCTATAGTCCATAGATAGAACACATGCGTCCATAGATAGAAATGCCAACAATTAAAAAAATATAATTTGAATACCTACCTTTCTAGAATAATGGTAAGAGTAAAATTTACCACATAAATGACATGGAATTATAATGGAATCTACGTGGTTAGGTATGTAATTTATATAATCATTTTATTTTGACATTTTTAACCTAGGCTCAGTAATTACTGTGATTTAATATGTTATTTAATTGTGCATTGAATTGTATTATTTTAGTTCTGTACTAATTTATTATCTTAATTAATTGAATGTATATTTTTATGTTATGTACCAAATTCCGACACAATTATATTGTTTGCGAATCAATAAATGAAATGAAATGCCTTCCCAAAAGAAGGTAACACATTTACATACATAATTACCCGAAAACCAGGTAGGAAGACTGCAGGCAGATACTGGATACGGCAAGCTGAAGACAGGGTACTTTGGCGTTCATTGGGGAGATCATATCCAGCAGTGAACTTACATCCAAGGTAAAGTGAAGCAACATATGAAAGGTTAAACAAACTTACTTTGAGTGAAGTTCGACTATAATTACACGAGTCGCTGCATCCGAAGAACGAAGTTACGCTCTTCAATAAATAATAACTCACATTTGTGACTGACACACTATTTGATGATGCTGAGATGACACATATCAGTTCTCGTCTCCGCTGTTTTCCGTCGCAGCTTGCCTAAACCATTTCAGACCCAAAACAAAACGATTTATCATTTATTCTTTTTTAAATTGTATTGTTCGTACCGTAAACCTCTTTCCCAATACATTTCTATGATACCTACAGATCATTTTCATTAAAGTTTCAACAGGGAAATCTTAGATCCTTGCTTCTCTGACTCTCTTTGTTCCAGTAGGTTCCATCTTAATAAAAAACGTTCCCTTACTAACGATTTATGAAATTCTAAACCTTTGTACAGCACATGGGATGAAATATGCTTTGCGAGTCACTCCTTTTGTATACGGAACTCAGTAAATTTTGTTATCTAGACTACAAAATCATGAACTAAGATTTCTCGCATAAATTGCGGTTAAAGCGTTATGCTTTTAAAATGTTTTCTAGGAAAACGTTGTTCGCTGAACCAAAGCCGTTAAAATAAGATTCTTTCAGCTCTTGTTTGTACATTGGGATTCTCTGAAATTCTATATCAATAGGTTTTGTCTGATTTAGGTAAGAAGTCGATGGATGGCAGCGCGGCGGCTCAGTAGTTATTTGTGGTGTCTTTTGGGAGAAGGCTATATTCAGCAGTGGAGGTAAATACAGGCTGATGATAATGTAGGTAAGTACCTACAAACGACTGATTTATAATATAACTCTTTTTTGTTCTAAAGGTGCAAGCGCACTACGCGTCAGCGGAACTGCGCGGCCGCGGCACTGCCCGTCAAATTAGAACAAATGACGAAAAAGGCCGCGCGGCTTATTTGGTGATTTTGTTCTAAATGGACATAAAGTGCCGCGGCCGCGCAGTTCCGCTGTCGCGTAGTGCGTTTCCACCTTTAAGACTCTAATTTGATCAGCAGGTTGATTACACAACATGAATGGGTGTTTATTTATTTTAGGTCAAATTGAAATAGACATGCTTCTGGGCTAAGACTGACAATCAACAACAATAGATGATGGTCAGTTCTAGCCCGGCCACATAAAATGCCCATGAAACGAAAAATGAATAATATTGATACATTTAAGACAAATCAATGGTACTATAGACACAAGGGGGATAAGTCAAAGCCTATGGTGAAGAGTTTAGTCAATGAAAAAAGAAAACCCCTTTGGTACACGGAAGAGCCATATTAGTAAGGGCGTATTCATAGACTATTAGGTTTTTGCTATCCCTGTGTAGTTTGATATTTGGGAATGGATTTCCATTCACGAGTGTCAAAAAAAAGTATGAATAAAAAAAATGCTGGATAATTTACTCTGCATCATCAAACTCCAATCTGAGCAGATGAGGTTTGGGTACTAGTGTGCCAAATTGAAGGGTTTGTCGTCATTTTTCAAAGATAAAGACTTAAACAATCTTTGTATCGGAGTTTAGGTCTCCCAACGCCTCGTTTAGCATTCGCAATTTCACTTAGCGAAATTTGTCTTGGGAGGCGGGACTCATCCATGCGGTGTATATGCCCCATTTATTTTATTACTTTGTATATTGTTTTTTGACGCTTGGGAATGCGCAAAACGGGACATGGCAGCGCTTATAATTATTACTATCATCATCCTGCCTGGAGAGTTTCACTAAGCGGTGGCCAGATCAGAGTGGCGAAAAAACCTACGCGTGGGTTTCGAACACCACGACCGAAACTGGATTGTTTCTCTTGTTGGTAAAAGAGCAAGAGGGTATGCAAAGAACTCCACTATGTACCACTATGTACACCTGCACAATTTGCCGTCGTCTGCTGAGCGACGGCTGTTTAATTGACATTTCTTGGTGTGTCTGTGCAGACAGACACCAAGAAATGTAAATTTAAGCAAACCACAGGCGTAGGGGCAGCCCTATGCGCGAACGCATCGAGCGACGGCAAATTGTGCAGGTGTTTTATTATTATAATGTACCAGACACACACAGTAAGGTAAATTTAAGCAAACCACAGGCATTCTCTAAATCGTCTCTAAAGACGGTACAAGGCTGATGATGGTATACTTAAAACAAAACAACCGATTTTTTTTGTGTCATAATAATAATAATACTAAAAAATAATGCTAGACAATTCACACAGCATTATCTGACTGCTGACTCGTAGTCACACCAGCTTATCACACCAGTGTGACAAACAGGATTTTTTTTCTTGTTTGTCACACCACTGATTTATCTACACCATTTATCACTTGTCATTCCTAACTAGTGCTGTGTGAAGGTTTGCCCCAAGCTAATGTTATGAGTACAAGATAACTGATATACATAAAACAATACATTACATAAATAAAATCATAACGTGTGATGATAATAATGATGACACAAATACTTTATTTCAAGTATGAGTAAGAATGAAAACGGTAAGAATAATCTTACCATGCAAAATATCACCCCAAGTAGGTGAAGTAGAGTGATCTATATGGTCTGACAAAGCCATGCGTCTTACGAATAGCTTATAGACAAAACGTCTAGACCAATCCCATCGATTTAGATTTATTGCAGATAGAAATGTCTCTTGTACAGGGTGATCCAGTGTTAGATTAAACGAAGCGGGCTCAATAATCGTCGTTGTCATTGGTCTGTTGAATTTACGAAACCCGTGAACAAGTTTTTCGAGTGTTTCTATGTGGTTATTTGACCTCTCGCTACAGCGCCGTTTGGATATTTTGAAGTAATAAATAATACTTCGAAGCATCCAAACGGCGCTGCTGTAGCGATTTCGATATCATTATCATCATCAGCCAGTTGACACTTACTGCTGGCGTCCTCCTTCACGCCATTTAACTCGGATTTGATTGTTAGATTTTGATATTATTATGAATAAGCAAAAAATCCGTCTGAACTTATAAACCTATATGGTGCTTAGCATTCTGTAGACTGTTCTGTAGGTCTGTTGCTTTCATTTTGTGAAAAACCGGAAAAAGCGGGAAGTTTTTTTTATAATTTTCAATTACTGGTTTGAAGAATAAACTAATCTATAATGATATTTTATTTATAGAATATTTACAGCAATCATTTCAGAGCACGACATGAAAGTACACCCTGTATAAGTATCCTGAGTCATATTTACACTGAAATTGTCTCGGAATTATTCAACGTGAACAAATTGACATGTGGATGAATCAGAAAAGAAATGCGTCTTGAATTGTGAAATTTCGTGGAATATCAAAACGATTTTTGCAGCAAAATAACTTTTATTTGAATGTATTGAATGTTAAATATTAATATTGATATAGAGCATTGTCTAGACACGTAAATTTGTGGCTTAAGCACAAAAAACTACGACTTCATATTTATTTTAGTTTTTATTCATCTTAATGCCGTGGTGGCGTAAGAATCGAACCCCTGACTCATCCCGTTGAGGTCGTATAAGGCGACTAACAGGTCGTTCATTAATCTCGTGCGAAATAAAAAATAAAAAAAAAATTACAAGGGGTGTACTGAAATATCAAGTGTTTTATTTTTTCAGACATCACGGTGTTAATTTTCGATACCTAAATTAGAGTAAGTACATCAGTATTTAGATTCTTTAATACGTTTTGTATCGAAGTTGGTTTTATCATGTGTTCATGGAAAGTGGTTTACGATTAATCGCTTTTTTGATAGGTTTATTGCTTGTGGAACGCAAAAAAAAACAAAACAAACTTGAATCTACCAACCAGCGACGAACAACCTTAATCCGTACTGTATTTATGAATATATTTATTTGTACAAATTTATAAAACATTGTTAACGTACCTACCGCCTAAGGCAACTCAACTAAAAAGTCAATCATAATATGAATGTAGTAATAATTAATGATTAAAAAACTATACTAACTTCAAATTGCGGAATACTAATAAAGTCTATCCCGCTGATAGATCTAGATCAGACAGGCTAAGTAATAGAATTTATTTTGGGACCCATTTCCAAGATCGGTTGTTCTTCTTTTAAGGCGATCCGCCATTATGTCAACTTTGTTAGACCTCTTGTTTACGCCCGTTGCCATAGGAACCAATACACCAGTGAGTGAAAACTATCATGTGATGATGTTTTTGAAACGTTTTACGGCGCACATACTCGTATAAATTCCTCGAGAATCTTATTTCTATGGAACCACTTAAAAATCAACCTTTATACGACAAAGAAAGAATCATCAAAATCTATTGAGAATTGGCGAATATATCTCCAAAATGGTCCAAAAGGCTCCAAAGTCGTGATTTTTCACAAGTATTATGTTGTTTTTTAAGCTTCACGGAACACCTGAAACTAATTTCTCAGAAATTTAATTTTTATGACCCAAAATCGGGATCGTTTATTTAAAATAGCGATAGAGTTATCACAATCGGTCCATAATCGACGGAGAAATCAATGAATATCCTTAAAAAAGAAACATAAAGCCTAATATAGAACCTCTTTCATGAATTCAGTAAAAATACATTCTAACAAAACAGTTCTCGTCAATTTTCATTACAAAAGTGCAAAGCTGAAAATGGAGTATCTAATGCTTTTAAACGTTTCGCGTAAAAGCAAGGAACTAATTCAGACTTAGCTTATTTACAGCACTTTGGAACTAAACCCACATACATTAGAGTTAGTACGGGAATGTCATATCTAATCCTCAGAGACAAAATGTGTTTGTAGATGGGGCTATAAAAGCGAGTGCGACTGTCCACCTGGTCGTTTACTCTTATATATAGTTCTGTATGGTGAGTCTATTTGACAATAGTAACGAGACGTGATCGTTACGTCTTCTTTTTCCATCGGTTTTGGTACAGCCAGCGCCTCTATCATGCGGACAAGGAACTACGCGAATCCCATCCAAATATGAGACGTGTCGATCACGTCTCTATACTATTGCCACATGGACTCGGGGCTCTCATACCAATTCCGATTCTTAACTAAATTTTGTATGAAATAAACAACACTCTAGTGTGATATAGCCTTAACGCTAGGTACCTTACGAGTTAAGTGTTACTTATGGTGTATTTGTGTTGGATCGGATATTTTCTATTCTAACCTACAAAATATAGCTATTTTATTTTAAAACACAAAATCATCAGAGGGCAATGAAGCCATGCCTTGCAAAAAATAATGTTTTGTCCTAATCATTTTTGATAATATAAATTTCATCACAAACAGACGCCAAAAAACGAGAAGCTTTTGGCGTCAACTTAAAACTACAAGGTCCTACAACATTTTTGCAGAAAATTTTGGCCTTTGCCCAGTAATAGGACGAAATAAGCTGATAAAAAAGAAGATGCTTTTGAACATCAGTGCTTAAAATAAGCCAACATAATATTCCTAACATATTCCTTTTCATAAATGCATGACATTACCTACTAGATAAGTAAACCGTAGCAGCAGCTACGCCGTAGCAATCTCTACGCTCGTAGCAAATACTACGTCGTAGCACTTTGTAGGCACGGTTGCCAGTCGTGCACCTTATTGCAATGCATCCGAAAACTTAAGGGCGGTCCCTCACTGGAAGCACTTTCTGTAATGTAACAACCCAAGAAATTCTGAGAGTTACGTTAGGCTTACTCAAGTTTTTCCCCAAGGGGATTTTCTGTTTTTTTTTTAATTCAAGATTTATCCATTAGTGGGGAAATTTAAGGGGAAACTGGAACCAGCTTTACATAGCAATACGTGACTTTTACTACATTAATGCTTGAAAGTATCATAACTATTACATTACAAGCGAATGCACTCGGTGAGCGATCACTTACACGAGTCTTTATGTCGTCGGCTTAAGCTTGAAAAACCACGTATGTTTCGTGCACAGTCCTTAATGTTTGTAGATCTTATGTCAACGGAGTAAGGTTGCAGTATTAATGTTGTCATTAATCGTATAAAGGGTACGTGTGCCTCGAGTGGTCTGTCGGATTAGAAGTGAGTCGCAGGCTAATCCTAAACTGAAGTGTCATGGCGTCGGGGGATTCGCGTTAGGGATTTTGCATTCGCTAGTTAGCACTAGAATACTACTAATCACGCGAAAGTTTTGACTTTTAGATGTGATGGTGCTCCGTAGTTTTTAAGTTAAGAGATAGGTTATATAGTTTGTTAACACTTAACGCCAAAAATAAAAAAAAACATACCACAAACTCTACTTACCCTTGGAGGAAACTAGATTATGCTTTGTAAATTGTCCAGCACTAATAATCTCATTCATTTTTTAATTTGATAAATACAAAAGTAATGCTTCTTCTGACATTTGGGATTGCTTTGATAACTAAATATTTTAGACCAAATGAGGTTTCATTTATTAATATTTCTTCTATACTACATTTTGCCCACGACTTTGCACGCGTTGTTTCTTGCATGAGAAATGATTTATGGGATAAAAAGTATTTCGATCCGTTCAATAATTTTGGCATCGCAGGCAGACCTTCGGCCACCGCACCACAAGGGTCGTCGTATATGTTTTAATACAGCTTCCTTTCCGTAACTACCCCACCGTGTCTAAATTTTATCAGGCATCAAGCGGTGCTTACGACCAGGCTTCAGTTTTATCCTGACAACTCTTGGCGGGCCACGTCGCTTACCTTCCGGTATGCGACGTGGCTGGCCTAAAGTACTATGACCTTTAACCCATTACTGAACTTTTTTGGTCGTGCTATAAACATTTTTTATCGGGTTATTTACCGTTAGCTCAACTCATTTTAAGGATCTCACAACTCAAATTTAAACCACCACGAAATTATATTATATTATATTATATAATTGCTATGTACAGCAAGCAGTCTCAGGCGTAGATTTGAGCAGCAATAACGTCGAAATTGTTTGGCTGCGGCCAAGGGAGCGTATTTTTTTGAGTTGTAAGTCGCTGAAAATGAGTTGTTTGATACAAAAGTCCCTGTTTGTGACACACGATGAGTTGGCAGTAACGTATGACATTTAACGCACAGCTCAAAAATGACGCTCGTTCGGCCGCAGCTTTATTCGCAATTCTCGCGAAACTATAATTAAAGCACTGTTAACTATTCCCGTAATTATCAATTGACCCTCTTGACTGAGTCCCCATGGAAACCGTAATCAGCCCCTATTCCTCTTGAACTCCCAGGGGGTTTTGGGATGCTCATAACGTGTCTGAACACGATAAGATGAAGTTTATTGTTCCATAACTAGATATGCGCTTTATCTAAGGTTGCTTGGAAGAGATATCCTTTAATTGTTGCGTTATACACCAATTTACTTTATTAACAGAATATGCCATGGCTACATCCATTCCTGTAAATATAATTTGAACTTTAGATGTTTGATATTCAGCCCATTTCAGAGCAGCAATATCCAGAGATACAAACACAGCGACTAAATTATTTCGTGGATTTAATGTACGCATTCTCTGATGCATACACAGATCTTTACCGTTCTCTACACTGGATAAGGCTAATGCTGGAACATTCACACAGCATCATTTAGCATCTGGCTAGCTAGACGATGCCCCAAGCTAAACAGAGCTTGTGTTATGGGTATATACTAGATAAATGATATAGGTACCTACATAATACATTATTTTACATAGATGCTTATTATTATACATAGAAAACAACCAGGACACCCTAAACAAATATCTGCAGAGCGTACAAACATTTGTCCCGAGACGGGAATCGAACCCGCAACTAAGCAGGAGGCGTTGCATGCAGACCTTCAACCCTGTAACTTCATTAGTGTTCGACGCTCATGCTTACAAATACGAATTGAAATAATGAATTAATTGAGAATGGACTGTATTAACGAAATAAATAAAAATAGACAAACGACAAACTTAAATATTAATACGAATTGGAATGAGGGTGATGGTGAAATGAGTGATGTGAGGCACAATAGGATTCCACTAACCTGTATAATGTGGTGCGACGAGTCAGTATGTGCTCTGCACCTAGGGTCTGCTTACTGCTCTAACGCTTTACTTAGCAAGTTGTACTCCCTGGTTCAGTAAAATGTAGGCCAGCTTTCCCGTGTGCAGCACCGTGTGGCTGTGTGGAGTCCTGAAGTAGCCTGGATCACTGCATCAATCACTCCTAGTCCAAATATGCAAAAGGGTTGCGCAGCAGTTATGGGAAACGAGACGATACCATAATTTTCCGTTAGTAACGTGTGCGCGCGAAATGACTTCTTCGTTTCGAAATCCAAAGGCGAATTAAACGATTTTTACAATTACGCGGGAAGAACCTGGCTGTCAAAAAGTATAACGCGACGTCAGCTGTCAGAGTCACGAATGTAGAAGATGTCAGAGGCAGTTGGTAGTCTACACCCATAGCCAATTCTAAACAATTAGGGTAGTGTACCGACCAAAATCTCCGGGGATACTATCGAAGTTTGAATCGGTGGGTACCTACCTAATGTAATTTGTCGTAGATCAGAACCGCACTGGTACCGTTCAGCAGATAAAGGTGCATTAAAATGTGGACTTTAACTCGTAGCATTGCATTTCATATTGGCAGCATCAAATGACAGACAGCTCGCGGGCCACTCGTTAGAAGCTTGTGGGAAGTTTTGTCACTGTAAACTGTATTTAAAGATCACAACAACTTTAGGAACATAATTGAAAGCAAATTTTTTTGTTGCATGGTCGCTACCATGCAACAGCGTACCATGCACAACTGAAGTAATTTAAAACTTTTGAAACTATCATGGTTATTACTATAAAAATCATTTAGATTTTGAAGTAATTTATTTTAGGTTTAATTCGACTGGCTTTTAAGAATACCTGACTTATGTAGGCATTGTAATATGTGAACAATTCAACGATTCTAATCAAAAGTCAATAACGTTATTTCTTTAGGCTTACATAAAAGCACTTGGACAAGTCAAATTTTGTACATAATCATGACCAATGTTACCTATTCGAGCCGTTGGGGGTGGAAACCCTAATTCCTTGGGGTCCTGGGGCACACGCAATGAAGATCTTACAAAACTCTTAATAAAGTCCACAGGTGATCGAAATGCTGGTTTCTATTTCTGTCAACAAATTAGCATTGCCATTCAACATGGCAATGCTGCCAGCATTCCAGGCACTTAGCGTTCTGGTGACGGCTTAGATTTTTAGAAAAAGACTTAAGTGTAAACCTTAGTTGAAATTATTGTATTCTGTTCCCACAATTCTACTAGTAAAACTCATAATTCATGTAAAATATTTTAATGTTATTCAGAGAATAATCCTCAAAAATCTTTATAAAATCAAAAATGTTCAACCAGTTCCAAGCCCTCGAACCTCAAAATTCAACCGCACTTTAAAACAATATACTAATTAGCTTACGAATTTAAATAACGTAAAAAGAATTATCTTAGTATGCAAAGCATGCCGCGGGCTCAACGAAGAATAATTGTCAAGGAAAGGGTATTTCAAGATAGGATTTCAATATACATTTTCCGAGTTTTTTGAGCTAAGGCAGTACCAGATTGTTTATAATTTGGATTTAATTTTTTTTGTCAGTCTGATTCAAGGTCGAATTACTTTGTTTATGTATTTAGGCTTACAAAATAAGCACTTAGACAAGTCAAATGTTGTACTACAAACAGCTTTATAAATAGTAATTATTTACAAAAAAGAAACAAGTTGTTATTGATTCTATTCTATTAATATAATAAAGAAGAAAAGAACCTCTTCTTTCGTTTTTTGTCTCGTTTGCCTTTACTTACTTTATTTAAATAAAACCGGTCAAGTGCGAGTCGGACTCGCACACGAAGGGTTCCGTACCATTATCTAAAAAAATCACGTTTGTTGTATGACTCCTATACAACAAACGTGATTTTTTTGCCCTTAAATATTTATTTTATTCTGTTTTTCAGTATTTGTTGTTATAGCGGTCACAGAAATACATCATCTGTGAAAATTTCAACTGTCTAACTATCACGGTTCACTAGATACAGCCTGGTGACAGACGGACAGACGGACAGCGAAGTCTTAGTAATAGGGTCCCGTTTTTACCCTTTGGGTACGGAACCCTAAAAAAGAGGTAAAGTTTGTGAGTTGGTGTGGTTGTAGAAGGTAATCTCTGGATCTACAGAACCGATTTCGAAAATTACTTCACGAATAGAAAGCCACGTTATTTGTGAGTGTCATAGGGTATATATTAACCGGAAAAATGGGATACATGAAAAGCGCGAGCGAAGCCGCGGGCAGTAGCTAGACTATAGGGGGTGCGATAGCCAAACTACAGTCCACCCTCGACGCCTTGTTAGGGCCATTAGGAAGACATTGTATGAATAATCAGAAAAGTGAATAATGGTACTTTACTTTGTCAATTTATTTATTTACTTAGTAGTAAATATATTAATGTTATTTATTTATGTATACTTTTAGTTATTTATTTATTTAGATTTTATTGGATGTCTTTAATGTAGGTATCCATTGGTCTTTGTAGTTTATGTATTTTAGATTATCTTTGGTACACCCCCTGCCTTTCTTAAATTCATAATTCTTTCCATCCAAAGGTTGCCTGGAAGAGATCGCTTTTAGCGATAAGGCCGCCCATTGTACTTATCTTATGTGATGTCTCTTTGTAATGTTATTTTATGGTGTACAATAAAGCATTTTTGTATTGTATTGTATATTAATAATCGTCTAGGTACTAGACACAACTTGTAAATGTGTTGTCTGTCAATAAAGACGATTACTGGATGACATTGGCGTTTCACTCACTACCCTATAGTTGGCCTATAGCAGACAGTTGGCCTATAGCACCCTATAGCAGAAGTCGCCAGTGTACGGATCAAGAAAATCTGAAATCTACTAAGTAATTTTATGTCCATAATACATTAGTAGGATCTACAATCCCATAAAGGGCGCAGAGAGTAAGCCCTTTTCTAATGGATGAGCACAATAACACCAAACATTGCATTGTGTTGATGACTCTACCTCTCTGCTAAGAAATGGACGGGAATATCAGAACAAAAGTTTGTGGGTAAGTCAAAGTAGGGCAAAGAAAATACAAAAGTTTGGTTGTAATCCTGCCGAAATCGAAATTTTTTGGGATATTATTAAAAAGTTTTCGTAGAAGATTTACCCAGTGCGAATAACGCACTATAAAGCAAAAAGCTAACAAAAGTTTGCTTTTACTTGCCAACTTGTAAATGAACTATATATAACTGCAGTAGTTTATAATAATTAAATATTGTTTATGAACAAAGAAAATGAAAATCAAATAATAGAAACAAATTAGAACTAGAATTTACAATTGAAATAATAATAAGAATAGGTTAAATATTCAAACCAAAATAATAATACCAGGGAATTGACTTAGAACTTTGGTGTCATAATAAAAAATGTTTGTGATGCTAACTTCTATTAAAATAAACTTTTTTATTCGTTAGCCGGCGAAATAAATATTAGCCCAACCTGGGTGATCTCCTTTAAGTAGCTAACTGCAACAGACTCTTGCAAACAATCTACAGGTAGCTCAACTGATCCATAATACAGAAGCGTCCCCAGGACACTGGCTGCATTGCCCCGCTGTAAGGTACATACAGTAGCCAAACTTGATGTGAACTGTTTGTACACAAACAACTACACGAAGCTGAAACTAACTTGCTGGGCGTCAATTTTCAGATATAATTCTTAGCGATATATATTGAAGGAAAGATTTCAAGTCAAAAAAATACGCAAATCAGTTTTTTTAAAGTAGTTTAGTTAAGGTTTGTTTACAAACAGTGTACATTCAATTTGACTGGAATATAGGTAGTTATAGTATCTACTATTCTTAGCTAGTTATAGTACTATTCCTAGCCAGTTATAACACCATGCCTAGCTATACTTAAGCCAAACTCTGTGTAGATTTTTTGTCAACAAACTGCCCATACCTAACCTAATATTCATTCCGTTGCCGCGTCCATTTATATGCAATTGACATTAATTGTCGATTTGAGATCCTTCCTTCAATAATTATTGCTTACAATTACATCAATAACTCGAAACCAAGCAAGTAAGTTTTAGTTATTTGTGTCGTGGTTTGCTTACTAAAATTCTACAAGGAGTTTGGCTAAGGTATAGTTATAGCACATTACATTGTCTTCTTATAGCTGATGCTGATATGTAATCATATCAGATGGGTTAGTATATGTTTTATTCAATTTCTCAAATCCTTACAAAACAAACACTCGAGCTTATAAAAAAGTATTTACAACTTTTATTCCCAAGCTACGAGAACTAGAAAATGTTATTTTATTTCCAGACCGAAAAGGTTCATATTTTCACAAATAAAGATAGCGGAGTGAAAAGTTACAGCCGCCAGATGTCCCTAGGGCTGCTAAGTGCATTCTGCACTAAACTGCAGGAAGTGTAAATTCATTTTACCATCGTAATGTAAACCAGAACTAGTTCTTGAGTGGAGACTGTGACTCGGCAAACGTAGTGTAGGACGCCCTCCGAGTTGGTGGGATGAGCTGCGAAGTCTGCAGGCAGATGCTGGATGTGGCAGGCTGAAGACAGGGCCCTATGGCGCTCATCGGGGGAGGCCTATGTCCTGCAGTGGACTAACTTTTGCTAGAAGAGAAACCATGTGCGGTGTTTGACAATTCTGCAAATTAAAGGTGACCCTTTGATTTTTGGTATTGTCAAGCACCGGGGCACACGTCCAAGGTCCTCTTAAAGTTAACATCCTCATCATCTGCAAAAGCAGATTCTACTCGCTTTTTTATGGAGTCTATAGACAACAGACAAAGCCGGTGGATCGCTAACTATATTGACAAAAATACTGTCGGTTGCCTACAATATTCTAAAGCTTTGGTCGCACAACGCTGCGGTAAGCGGTATACAGTGCCGGACACATAATCGTATGTGGGTTAAGCAATAATTTATTATTATTACTGCTAGTCGAGAGGCTTTATGCCTACATAAAGCCTCTCTCAACAAACAAGGGGATAGATGACCTATCTTCTCTCCTTCAAAGTTAGTCACTTTGTAAATGGTAACCCAAACAAAACTTTTTATTTACGAAACAAACTTAAGTTCCAACTTATTCGAAGCAATACTGACCCCAAACAGAGGTTCAAAGTCAAGCTGTTTAGACTTAGGTCCCTTTCTAACGACTTTTCGAATTGTAGTAAATCGGTACTAAAAGTAATAAGTTTAGAGATAAGACGGTTTAAGAAGGTTTATTGAAAATAAGATTGTTAAGATTTTGCGTAAATTTCGTTACCACGGAATACGGAGTTTTAGACACTTATTTTTGTGGTTTCTTCCCACTTCTTAATTTTATTCAAAGTCGTTTATATCTGTGAGCCTATTTGTTTCTTTTTAATTTGACTTTTTAATTAGCGAAGAGCCTTGCTGTATTTTAATCTTCTTATAAGATAGGACAAATTAAAATTCAGCAAAGCTCTACTTTGTTTTATCGTTTAAGCGAAACAATTCTGATTCTTATTTAGATGAGTTCTGAGTACTTAACACTACTGTACTTAATATAATAATATATACTATACTATATATATATACAGTTATTTAATTAAATTAACAAAGAAAATTACAATCAAATAATATAATTAAATTAAAACTAGTATTTACAATTGAAACAATTGAGCTAACTGCAGACTGTTGCAAACAATCTACAAGTAGCTCAACTGATCCATATCAATACCAGTCGGAAGCGTGCCCAAGACGCTAGCTGCATTGCCCCGGAACTATATGAACTGAACTTTATGTGTATATCTAGTTTATGTGTTATATATATACTAATAGAGCTACTGAGCTACTTGTAGATTGTTTGCAACAGTCTGCAGTTAACTCAATTGTTTCAATTGTATACTAGTTTTAATTTAATTATATTATTTGATTGTAATTTTCTTTGTTAGTAAAGATTATATTGTTAGGATAACTCCTTGATCACAGAGCATAGACAGCCTGTCGAGCGATTAGAAAAGCAAAAGGGAGACGATAAATCCGTCAATCAATATTACTTTGGAAAAGTATTAGACAATTTGCATAAAAACCATCTAATTGATTATTTTGTTGTGTTTCATGGTTTTACATGGTGGTTGTTAATGTTTGCTTGTAAATATCCTGATTTAGTGATTCTATCGCTGTTTAAGAGTAAATGTATACCAGATTCCTCAAATGATTGGTTTCTCTACTCTGACCTGCTTCAGACCCTCAAATCTAACCAATTAGTTAGACTACTGTTTCTCCTGCTTCTGAGGCTCGTAAAAATATAAACTAAACACTATTTTACAATATTAGTGAAAACCTCTCAAATCCTTATCTCATTGATTTACCATTCACATAATACTTTGAAACGGCAAATTTCATGATTAATCTTGTTATAGGTATGTTATTACAAAACAAAATTCATTGACCCATGGGTTATAAAATTTTAAGTCGGTTTTAACCGTTAAATCTACCAACAGAATGGATCTTACCACAATGTCCCTTGCACCGGAAATGACACGCCACTTCCGGCGGAAGCAGCCCCCGACACAGCGCGTGAATACATCGATGGATGTTTCTGACTTCCGGTCAGCGGTTTTGAACGGTTTGCCAGTTGTTAAACTGAATAGATTATCAGTGAAGTTACACAGGGTGTCCGAGGGGAAAATTTGGATTTGAAAACGAAAAAATATATCAAAAATAAGTAGGTAGGTATTTTATAGATACCAAATGAAAGATGAAGCATGCTGAATATGCTGATTTTACTTTTAAAAGTTATTCTCTTATTCGATTTTTCTTTGTTTCTTCTTATACAAACATGTATCTCCACTCGGTGGTCTCAACTGAAGCTGAGCGGAGATGAGATGTGTGATTTTAACTATGACTGGTAGTCCCACTAAGCAGTGCAACCACGAACCCATGGTTTCAGGGATAGTGGGACCACGAGTAATAGTGGTACAATCCCAGTGGGACCACGAGTCGCGACCCTGAATAACGACTTTGAATTGGTTGTTTAGATATACCTCTTCTCCGCTCATCTCAGCTTACTTTTGGTGGAGTCGGGCGGACTATCGCGTGCTTTTACTGTCACAATGACAGACTTAATAACAGTGCAATTGCACTATACCCATGGGGATCGATATAAAGGCTATCTTCAGTGCTACTCAATAATTCACTGCCAGACACCACCTGGCCGACAGATGTACCTACTCAGCAACTTATAGGGAGGTTATCAGGTCATGTAGAAAGGAATGAAAGGCTTTGTTTCTTCAGCATTGAAGACTTGGAAATTTCGAGGTATTTATTTTTAGGGACTTATTATTATAACAATATTAATTTCAACATTAATAGACACCGAATTTATTTCGAAATTAACTTTTTCGATCCGAGTAACTTATCGGAAAATTTTGTGTTTTCCGTTTATTTTTATCTTTATTTCAAGACCTGTGTAATGCAAGCTGACACTATATCAGGGCTTATAACGCAAAGTTGTTTTCGCAATAAAAGTCGAAGGACAAACAAGATTATATTTTACAGGACTCCTAGGAAACTTGGGAGACATTGTTGTCAGAGCTTAGAGCTTTCGTCCATATGCAATGTAAGGGTATATTCGCAAACAACAGTTTTTTATTTTAAAAAACTTACAATTTTATAGAAACAAACAGACATTTAAAAATATATTATAATAATCGTTTTTTAAAACAATATAAGTTTCAAATATAAATTTATTTACATTGTCATCAAGTATCAATATACTTACTGTATTTACATGATAATTTAGCCTTAATTTTTTATCATACTTAGGTATATTTAAAGCACGCCTTTTTGTGGTATGCAGGTAGAAAATGCCATCGGAATTATGCCTACATTTGTGAATTCATGTGAATTATGCCCACCATTCATTTGTGTGTTTAAAAATTGTGAAAAAAAGGTATTAATTAAACAAATAAGAACGAGTATTTACAATTGAAAAAGCTGGATGCACACTGTTGCAGATAGTTTCTTTTACTTTCGTTTGCGACTAATTCAAACTTTAAAAGTATGATGGTACGCGTGATCTTGCCGGCATCCAAAACTGATATTATGTTTATTAGAGGTAATGGCAATACCGAAATATCTGGTGCCAACTAAATGCCGTATAGCGACGTTATCGTTGTAGAGTCTCGGTGTGCGGTGATAATAAGAAAATCCTAATTTTAATATAGATTTCGATGCTTAGCATTATTTTTTTACTGGACCACCAATGAAAAGCACACAATTATTTACAAAAAAACAGGAAGAAAATGAAGTATTAATTAATGAAAAAAAGTCTCTGAAAAAGATAATTCCCGTTGTCAAACAACAAAATATTATTTTTTTGAAATTATTCACACACATACTTCACACTAAAATCCTCCTCACTATGAAATAATCCTATTCACTATGCGTCAACATCTCCAAGCACTACAGTGCTTAATTTGGCAAACCAATGAAATCACTTTTCTCACTCACAGTACCGCGACGGAACACTACTTGGCACTCATGCGTTCGTTTTGCATAATACTTAGCCCTACATTTTAGTAATGTGAAATTTGAATGTTTGCTTATTTTTAGTAAACAAAATGTAAAAATTTACATTAAAAATATTCATTCATTTCGGTCCGCACTCATCCTGATGATGTCTCTCACTAATGCATTCACTGTCCAGCCTCGCGCCCAGCAGTGGTGCCGACGGACATGTGTATTTTAGTTTAACACATTCACTACCCGTGCCCAGCCTTGGCGGTGTGAACCGCAGGGGCACGCTGCCGCCGTGGTAGAAGTTTATGGTGGTGGAAGTTACAGGTTTTCAATGTTGGTATTCTTCCAACATAAACTATGTAGGTTCATAGTTAACCCGTAATACATATAATCCATTCATAATAAACTGTATGGTCATTGAAACTGAAACGTAGATATGAAAATGATAAAAAAATCATTAAAAATCATTTCCAAATAGTTTCTACCAGCCTACCAAACGATCGGTAAGTTGTAAAAGTTTTAATAATTTTTGCTTTGTTCACTTTATTATTATTGAGAAATACTCACAGTGTCAGGTGTTGAAAGAACAAACCCGGAGTTCAACAAGGCATGGCATACCAATAGGACCAGTTCAATTCGTCATGTTTTATGTAGGTATTCATAATTTATGACTAACAAAACATATTTATCTGAATCAACAACTGGAAACCAGATCTCTCAATGATAATTGAGTCAAAGTCAAAGCAGACAAATTACTTTAATGTCTCTACCAAGTCTGAAACTCCTGAAAGAAATGGCTTAGCAATTCTTAAATGACCACTTTGGTATTGCCAGCGAGTCCGTAAGCAATCTTATTACTTCTAACACTAACGCGTTTAGTGTCCAATTTCTGTGGAGTACTTTGTGTGGATTACGTGTTGTGATAGAAATAGGTTGGCTTGTTTCTATTGCTATCACGGGAGATGATTATTTTTGAGAGCCTTCGGCTTCGCACTCGTTTCCTGGGATTGAAAGTAGCCATTATGTTTGGCGTGTAGCGAGAACAAACATCTAAACTTTCGCATCTATAATATTAGTGTGAAGTGATTTATTTGTCTCGAAGACTTTGGGGTTGCGTTCTTAAATGGAAATGCTTGATCAGACTTTACCACAGAATAGCTATAAAGTACTAACGTTATACGTTAATGCTTTCACTGCCCAGTTGGCGGTGCGACCCGTAAGCGCGCGTCGCGGCATCTATCGGTGGAGCTGGATATGGGCAAGTGCGTTATGATGAGCCATTAATTGTGTTCCTATTTTTTCTGTCGCCGGTTTCGATACTACGAAGAAAAATATAAAATCTTTATTCACGTGGTAAATAACAATCAAATAATAGAAACAAATTAGAACCAGTATTTACAATTGAAACAATTGAGCTATCAAACAATCTACAGGTATTAATAAATCCCAAAAATTTACGATCCCGACGGGATTCGAACCCGCACCTTCCCCTTCAGCGCAGGGGTGCTCTTTTTCCAACTAAGCTACGTGATCTTATCTAGTCGTCTTATTTATTAATTTCTTAGAAATTACCCAGAGTATAATAAATAAAAACCTTAGAATCTACAGGTAGCTCAACGGATCCATATCAATACCAGTCGGAAGCGCCCCCAAGCCGGGCTGCATTGCCTCGCTGTATGGTAACGCTGATGCGCTGCGCCAGATAATCACCGGCTCTCGGATCAGCCGTCGCTTTAATGACTAGAATATTCGAGAAAGATATTCGAGCTCTTTACAAAGTAACATGCTTGATCTGTCGGTACAAATAAAAATTAGAATTTAGCCCTAGGAGATTCCGTAGATATTTCGACTTTTTAGATTTACAAAGGACAAAATGCGTGAAACAATTGGAATAACTCAGAATAAATTGGTTCGGATAATTAAATCCATCCATATTAATCTTATAAATTCGAAAGTCTATCTGTTTGTCGTGAACTTTTCACGCCTAGACGGTTGAACGGATCTAAATGAAATTGGACATAAAGGTATATGGTATCCCGGGGAGGGATATAGGCTAATTGAAAAGCGCGTGCGGTGCCGCGGGCTGCAGTTCTAAAAAAAATGTTTGTCACATACTGGAAATTCTGTCCAAATTTTCATATTATGATTTCAGAACTGGAAACAACTGTGAAACACTAAGCCCCGCATTGTATTCAAAGAAACTTGTACCGCGTTATTAATGAATTTCAGTAAGTTGTAGAAGCATTTGGGCTTAGAAATTTTGAAACTATTGTACATACCAACTATTGTTGGTAGCTTACTTTCCTAAAACGGAATACAATGGTGAGTTAGTCACTCATGGATGATATTCATCATATTGTTATATTCTTAAATAAAATTATTTTATATGTTTTTATGTTGTGTAGTAGATTAATAAACTATTAAAAACTAAGGTTAAATAAATAAATAATAGGGTCTAGGAATAGGGGGATTAAATAACCGGAAAATCCACACAGCATTATCTAGCTCCTAGCTAAGCAGAACTCCTGATATGGTTACTAACAGACTGATATACTTAATACAATACATAGATTTAAATTTTTATAGGAAACACTTAGAACACCAGTAGGTACTAAATATTTGCAAAACGTACAAAATTTCTCTAAAAAATTAAATAAGTTCCCAAAAATTTCGATTTCGGTGAGACTTGAACCCGCGCCCCTTTCATACGTGTGTACGGGTGTGCTCTATCAACTAGGCCACGAAATCAGTACTCGCCGAGTCGCAAATCTCCGGGACATCTTACGGACTCTAGCACCGTTAGCGCCGTGAGACGTAATACCAAGTCAAGACTTGGTATTACATGGATCTCACAACTTTTTACGGTAGAAGCAGTGAGGTATGAGACTTTTTTTTTACAAGTTTTGTTTTGGATAGTATAGATATTATCAATTTCTTGCTGTCGTCACGTATTTTCAAATCTCTCCCATACATACTTATTTCCTTCAAAGGTTTTTGTCATTGTAATGCGTAGCCCTCACACTTGGGGTGGTTTCTGTCGTTTTTTATTGGCATATTTTTGGATTTCTATTTCCTTTAAGTCACGAAATAGAGCCAAGCAGCAATTATACCTCCAGAGACACCCGCCTAATCTGAGAATGCGACACACACAGAGTAATTACTAATTAGTCGAGAAATTGTGTTACTAAAGATTAGTAACTTAGGAGATTAGACTCTGAAGTTTAAACTTGAAGATTCAATTTGCGGATAGTGCATTGCTGAGCTTAGCTCGAGGAGGCTTAGCTTTTGAGATTATAACAACGCTTGCAAGAAGAAGAAGAGGAGTGACAGCAACGATGTTTTTCTCTATTGTTTCCATTTTAGCTATGGAGTTGATTTCTTACATCTGAGACGATACTATACATAGATAGAATAGGGCATAGTTATCTAACTCTCTCTCTACATATTGCTAAAATTTATACACCTAACAACTTTTGATATTATACAACAAAAAATTATATAGATCACTAAGAATTCAATGTAATAATGCTTTCCGTATCCTATTGAAAAATCCACGATATTGCACCGCGTCAAGCATGTTCGCAGACGATGGAGTACCCGATTTCTTCGCCATACTCCGAGCCCGAATCAAAAGTCAAAACCCTAGGTCCGTGGGGTACCGAGGCTCTCCGGGTTTTCAAAAAATTATCTGAGCGTCTGGTCGAAGCGACGCGTGACCCGAGAGCTGGTGAGTATCTGGCACAGCGCATCAGTATTGCTATACAGCGTGGCAATGCAGCTAGCGTCTTGGGCACGCTTCCGACTGGTATTGATATGGATCAGTTGAGCTACTTGTAGATTGTTTGCAACAGTCTGCAGTTAGCTCAATTGTTTCAATTGTAAATACTAGTTTTAATTTAATTCTGACATTAAATATCTTGGATTCTAAATCGGTGTAAAGGCATTATGTACCTACACTATTCATAGTAAATCCAGATGATATAATAATTTACCTAGTATGATAAACTATACGGCACTTTGGGTTGATTACTAATCACAGTTATTGGGTACGGTCAAATACATGAATCAGGTCCCTCGATAGGGTTGGGGTGGAGCTCCAGTTACAGCGACTTAATTCCTGAATCTTTTTTTATCGTTTATTTACAAAAGGTTTATTCGCTAAAGCAAATAAGGCACTCTAATAATATTAAATTAAGTTTCCATCTATGAATTAACACACAAGGTAGGGAAAATGATAATAGAATAAAATTGTATAACCTCCGCTAGCAAGTTAAAGGCAAGATAATAGATAACATAAGATGCCGTCAAAAACGACATGGTCTTTAATAAATAATTTTGGTATCACAACGCCGCCGCGCCTCGGAAAGCACGTTAAGCCGTTGGTCCTGCGCCTGACGTCTCTCCGAAATTATGAGAGTGAGGGAATAGAGAGTGCACCTGTGTTTGCGCACACCCTTGTGCACTATCCTGCGCATTTGACTAGTTTCCGTTGAGACTGGCCGCCGTGGTCGACATTCGGCTTAGACATCACTTATATATATAAATTTCATTTATTTTTTAGGTTACAGGCACTAACTTTTACATTCAATCAATCAAGAAAATAACAACAACAGAATAATAATTACAACTAATATTTACACTTAAATCTATTTTCTAATAATCTAACACGTCACCAGAAGGCCGAGTGCCCAGAATGCTGGCAGTATTGCCACATTGAATGGCAATGCTAATTCGTTGACCGAAATAAAAGCCAGCATTCCGATCACGTGTGGACTCTCTTAGCAGTTTTGTAAGATCTTTGTATATAGCGTGTACCCCAGGACCCCAAGGACCTAGGGACCTAGGGGATTTCGAATAGGTAACCTAATTTATTTATTTTATTTTTTAAATTTCTTTACATTTCTTTAACACTTTTATCTTAATTTTTAAATTTTTAGCTTGCCCTGTGACACATAAGCCTCTTCCAGCTCTTTCCAGTGTTCTCTGCTGCGTCAACAATTTGATTTTTGCACTTACGCCGCTCAGCTCTATCCCGCTCTTATGCACGTGAAATCCTATGCCTATCGGCATTAAACACTAATTTTAAGCAATGAATGCACTTAATTTTCAGTCGCTTCAAGTTTCTCCCTCACACCACGTACAAAGTAAGCATAAATTACTCTGCTCAAATTGACCATATAATGCTCATTACATACTGTACTCATAGTTCATACTCACCCTTGATTATGATTTAGATATGATTTGATTAGTTTCACTGGGATAAGCTTAAGCTATGTCTACACTCACAGGAGTGATACGAGTAATCATCAACATCAGCCTATGTTAGTCCACTGCTGGACATAGGCGTCTCCTAATGAACTACCATGCGTCTGATAATAGGTAGAAATAGTGTGGAGGTATTTGGTATGGTGTATGTACGTGTGGTTCGGCCTAAGCCGAAAATGATAAAATTCTTTATAATAAAATCTTTTATTTCAGACTAAATTAACTAACAATTATTGAATACATGAAATAGTCCATATTGTGAGAAATTTACATTTATAAGCATTCACTAAACTAACATTAAAACACATATTATAAAGATCAGGAGAACCTTACATGCTCTCTGGTCCAACATTCCATAAAATACCCGGCCATATAAATTAAATTAAAATAAACTAATTTAGATAAATAAAATTCTAATTCAAATAAATAAAATTCTAATTCAAATAAATTCTAAAAAATACTAATTCAATTAAAAAAAAAACCGGCCTAATTCTTCGCCGTTCTCCGAGCATATCTCGGAGTCTCTCTGAAGGATAGAATTCGTAACGAAAACACAACAACAACACAACAAACAGATAACAAAAGTGATAGACACAGCTCAAAAAATTAGCAAGCTGAAATGGGCCGGCCATGT
Organism: Eupithecia exiguata; assembly: GCA_947086465.1. Lineage (NCBI taxonomy): Eukaryota > Metazoa > Arthropoda > Insecta > Lepidoptera > Geometridae > Eupithecia > Eupithecia exiguata. The sequence goes on from OX352246.1 coordinate 8,534,815, forward strand.
CGCGAAGAACTGACCACCGCCGGGGTACACTTACAATACAATACAATACAAAAATGCTTTATTGTACACCATAAAATAACATTACAAAGAGACATCACATAAGATAAGTACAATGGGCGGCCTTATCGCTAAGAAGCGATCTGTTCCAGGCAACCTTTGGATGGAAAGAATTGTGAATTTAAGAAAGGCAGGGGGTGTACCAAAGATAATCTAAAATACATAAACTACAAAGACCAATGGAAGGACATCCAAAAAAAAAACAAAATAAATAAATAACTAAAAGTATACAAATAAATATTATTAATATACCTACTTACTTACTACTAAATAAATAAATAAATAGACAAAGTAAATTACTTATTACAACCTCTTTAGTTCATTGGATGATTAACCGACTAAGGAGCCAAAAACTAGGTCGTGTATTCGATACCCGCCGCGAAACATTAACCACAGCCTGTTTGAATCGGATCCACTTAATTTGCAGCGAAGAATGCCCCATGAAATATTGATTACATTATCAATCGATACGTCTGCCAGGTGGGGTATTTCCAGTGCATTACCCGCCCTTATTTAACCCTTTACTTTACCCGCGGTCTCTCAGACACCAGTGATTTTACTTTTGCCAATAACAAAACTTGTGTGCATTTTTATACATCGTGCGTCCATGTACCTTTTTTCCGTCAGCCAAAGTACCGTGCCTACGCTTTTCGACGTCATATGCGCACGCGTTTTTACTTGTTTAGTAAAAAACTTTTACCAGCGGTATAAATGACCGCAGGTAGGTAGTAAAGTGTTAATAATACAGAAGGGGCAATAATAAAGCAAATAAATTGTTTTCATTGAGTATCATTATGAAAAATATTCCTGACAAACTATAATATTATCCTAGATACTATTCAAAGAACAGCGAAAGTTGTTAATACGTGTGTTTGTCACGAGATATTTTTTATTATTTTACTCTACAAACTAAAGCCGCTGGCGTCGGTTCTTGAGTGGAGACCGCGACTCGGCAAACGTAGTGTAGGATACCCTCTTTAATTTTTGTTACACCCTGTATATAAGCATAACTATATTTCTCAATAGAAATTGACCACTTTTCAGAAGTATAAGTACTTGTACCTACCAACCAAACAAAAAGTAATTTAATTATTAAAAAACCAAAACGAATGTAATTACACGACTTGGATGGAACCCGTCAGCAGTGTGATAGTTATTTAACTATGAGCTCTATACTTCATATGCATAGAGGTCATAATTTTACCTTAATTTTGAATTAACGCATGAGCAAAATTAAGGTAAAAGTAATAAGATGAATATCTAACAAGATCTAGTACTATTTTCCCGGAAAAACGCGCGGAGCCCTGGACAGAACCTAGTTAATAAGCGAGCTAAATGCATTCGGTGTCAGAGAAATGTTTAATTGCATTCCTTTCTTTTATTCAACTAAGCTTTGGCCAGCAGTTTCGCACGTTTTTTCCGGGATATGTGTAGGCTAGATTATTCCAGTTATCAAAACTATATCAAAGCTAGATTTCAATCGATACGAGTCTTTTGTACCAGTTGTACATTAGTCTACGATGACGAAAACAGGTAACATCTCCTTCAGCGCCTCTACCGAAAAGAGCGGAACGAATTTTCGTAGTTTGACAGCGGTTGAATTTATTTCATGCTTGTAGGCTGCTAATAATTTTAGTTTTGGAATGGTTTTGGTATTTTTTTTAATTTGACTGAGGCTATATACTTTTTTTCTCTGAATGTTTTGTCACTTTGTCTGTCCGGTACGTCAATCAGCTTTAAGGTTTTTGGCTCAAAAACAGCGCTGATCAGAAACTGTTCAGCACACGCTGAGCCAACCCCTTTTTCGGCGCAGGGTCATGGAGGTAGAGTCACCTTATTCTTACTACCACCCTTTTGTGTCACTTACCTTACCTCCATGTTAAATTGTTCTTGTTTTCTGCTTTATTTTATACTAGCTGTTCCCGCGACTTCGTCCGCGTGGAGTGGAGTTGGAGGTGGTCTACCGTCAAAGTAGACTTAGACCTGCAATGATTCTTGACCTAGCGGCACATTTAACGTTTTCCCCTCTGGAGCGCACACAAAAATATGACGGGCACATTATAGTAGGCCGTAAGAAAACCAATGAGACCTTAGGCCGAGAATGTTATGGTAATACTAACTTAGGTCAACACCTTTAATTTGTGTCCCTGCGATTTATTAATTGTCAAAGCAAAGCACACGGCAACAGGGGTAGGGATGAATGGTGTACGCGGTTTAAATACACTTTCGCCTGAGCCACATCCATTGGGAATCGCAGCCTCAATAAAATTTCAATGTGAATCAGTTACTTTCAGTTTTTTATATTTGTGTGTACCTGTGTCCAAATAAATGTTTTTCTATTCTATATTCTATTCTATTATACTTTAGAAATTAAAGTCTATCGAGCTCTCGAAAACTTTTTTCGTAATAGAACATTGTACTAACCGTTCAGTTAGAAGTAATAGGTACTTTGCAAAAATCCATACGTATTATTAATATTACAAAGGGAAAAGTAATTATGTTTATCTGTCTTTAAAAGAGCAAACTTTTAGTGTTAGTGAGTTTTAGTCCATGTTGAATTGTTCTTGTTTTCCGCTTTATTTTATATTAATATGTGTGTACCTGTGTCCAAATAAATGTTTTTCTATTCTATTCTATAGTGCCAAAACGACTGAACGGATCTTAATGAAAATTTGCAGGGAGGTGGATAGTATCCCGGAGAACGACATAGGCTACTTTTTCTCCCGGAAAAGCGCGTGCGAAGCCGCGCGCAAAAGCTATATCATAAAAGCGAAAGGTCTGTTGTTGGTTCTGTCTGTCTGTTACCTTTAAACGCCCTAAATAAACAAACTGAACGGATCTCAATCAAAATTGACAAGATGGTATAGGGTATCCCGGGGACAGACATGGGTTACTTTTTTATCTAAACTAATAATATTAATAAAAGGAAAGATTTGTTTGTTTGTTTGAATTGAATAGGCTCCGTAACTATTGGACCGATTAGAAAAATATTTCAGCATTAGAATTCTAGATTATCTTTGAGGAACATAGGCGATAGAACATACCCGTGCGAAGCCGGGGCGGACCGCTAGTCCTGGATAGGCGCGTGCGAAGCTGCTGGCAGGAGCGTTCCACTAATATTATAAATGTGAAAGTTTGGATGGATGGATGTTTGTTACTCAATAACGCCAGAACGGCTGAACGGATCTGGATGAAATTTGGCATAGAGATAGATTATAGTCTGGAATAGCACATAGACTATTTTTTCCCGGAATTCTTACGGGAACGGGAACTACGCGGGTGAAACCGCAAGGCACTGCTAGTTTATTATAATTTAGTAACATCTGTATGACTTCAGTTACGTCATCGATCAGCAATCGTCGACTGTCTGATGAAACCGTTACATCAGCAGTAACCAATGTACTTAGTTTGATTATTTATTTGTCCTTCATCAAAACTGATCAATATGACATAACTGCCAGTTCAATGGCATGACAGAGTTGCTATAATATCGCGTCGAGTGCGTTATGTCATTTACTATAGTTTATTTTCATTGAAAACCCAATAGGGTATAACAGTTTCGCCCAGTTTTTAAAAGTTTGTCAATAGGTTACTTGAATACTACTGGGAAATCATTCTAACGTATTGTCTGATAAAAATAATGCAATGTAATTAATATTTCTTCAAGGCCGTATTAGTTATATAAACTAATTTTAAAGTTTGAATAAAATAATGGCGCACCAAAACGATAATCTCTGTCATGGGTCTCTTGACACTGTGATCTGTGATAGTGTGGCGTCACCAGCACATACATCCAGCACCGCTACCGTACAACACATAAATAAGCGATTTATACAGCAAATGTCAAGTTAGTGGCTCACGAGCTGTCTGTTATCTGATACCGTTAATATAAAATGCATCTAAAAATTAGAAGTTAAGGACCATATTTGAATGCACACTTCATGCTTTTTTTATGCCGACTGAGACAGAGACTCACCGTACGGTCAGTCTCTGCGCCAACATTTAGTGTCAAACCAGACTCAAGTTCCCAATGACCAAGAGATCATGTGAAAGCCAGCCATTGTGAAATAGGAAGAAGCATTTGCCCCACAACCGGATGGAACAAGTAGTTATGATCGTCTACCATTCTCTTTCGCGTAAATTATATTCCATTGATTCAAATTCACTCCGATCAGGTTAACCCTGGCCAGAGCTGGTTCGCATTAGGACCTTCTATTATCATCATCAGCCGTCCACTGCTGAGCAAGGCCTCTCCCAAACGACGCAAGGAACAGCGGTCCTGTCCTGAGCCGCCTCCTCCATCGACTGCCTGCGTCCGCTACAATGTCGTCGGTCCATCGAGTCTTCCTCATTCCATTTCGCGTTGCATCGCGGTTGCCCGAGAACCTTTACTCCCCAACTGATATATCAATATTTTTTTACTCAAACATAGCATGTAATGTGCTGATTATTTCGAGAACCTTCTCTGATAAAATCGACCTTTCGTGTCTACCCGAACAGGCGGACATTAACATTATTATACTACCGACCACTCTATGCGGCTTATAATGTATTTGGAATTTCGAATTCTATTTGTTTTTATTAATAGCTAGCTAGCTAGGTACTATGTGACCAATTTGGGATCATTATCTGTACAATAGCGAAAGAATTTTTCAAATCGATCCATATTTTCGAGAAGTCGATGAAAATACATAAAAAAATACTTACAGACTAACAAAGAAGCTCCTCCTAAAATCGATAAAAATAGATTATGTTGCTACCATAAACTATTTTTGTGACCGTGATTACGTAGGTCCGTAATCACGTTCACAAAAATGTACTAGGACCGTGACTACGTAGCTACGTAGTCACGGTCCTAGTACATTTTTATCTATACCTACGCGTAGGTTACTCATTCCATCAGCTAAATAAACTGTCTCCACCAGAATACCTGGTAGAAAGACGCTCTTAATTAAGCCTCATTTTTAAAGAGTGGAATGAGCTTCCATCATCTGTTTTCCCGCCCGAGTACAATCTTGGAGTCATCAAATCCAGGGTGAATAAGTTCCTTCTGGGAAAGCTGCTCCATCTTAGGCGACATCATCACTTATTCAAGTGAGATGTTGGTCAACAACACCAATAAAATAAAATAAAAGCCTTTTATTTATCTACTGAATAGACCAGACAGTCACGCAAGGACTTTATAATAGACAGATATAGAATCTAGTGCACGTAGTTGGCCAGGTGGTGGCCGGTGGCCGGCAGTTCATATTTTATTCAGACACACCTGTGTCTTCGTTCGACCTGGTTAGATCCACGGTATAATGCATCGGTGACCGACTGAGCTGTAATTAAGGAATAGGTTTGTTTTGAAGAGTTCAACTAGCTTGACTTAGGGGCAGGATGTTCGATCCATTTTGTGAAAAGGATAGGTATAGAATTTTGTGTTCACAAGGGCACAGCATCGCAAGCCCAAAAATCTAGTTTTTGCTTAATATCAAAATTTAAAAATTGGTTTTGAGAAAAACTAATCATAGAATATTCTTCTAAACGTCGTTGCCTATTTTCTGACATGTTTTTGAGAGTAAAACGTTGATACACTAGAATTACAACAACAAAAACAACAAAAAGCTATCCTTTCTTTTTAATTTTTATCATCAGGTGAAGTGATAAATATCGTGTTTTGAACCGTAGAATAATCAATTATGTTAATCCAATTACAACATAAATTTTAGTCCAATCAAAACAAAGGATATTTGATCGTTTAAATTGAATCGAAAATTGGCTAAATTCGAATATCCTGGCCTTAATGACATGCGTCCCAACATGCACTCAGCATGTCTGGAATAACCAAATCGTCATCCCATCTGGTCCAGGTGGGATGACGATTTGCGAAAGACTGCTGGCAGATGCTGGATGCGGCAAGCTGATGACAGGGCGCTATGGCGCTCATTAGGGGAGGCCTATGTCCAGCAGTGGACTGACATAGGCTGATGATGATGATGATATTTGGAATAAATTATATTTTCCTCATCATCATCATCAGCCCATCGACTCAGTGCTGGGCATAATTGGCCTCTCCATCCATACTAATATTATAAATTCGAAAGTCGTCTCGTCTGTCTGCCTGTCTGTTACCAGTTCACGCCTGCGAGATTACGTTTTTTCGTGGTTTTTTTTCTGCTTTCCACAAGCTTTAAAACTAGCGAAAAAGTAATTTGCCGCAAATCGTAAAACTTATGATAAATAATAACTAAACTCATGATACAACTAACTTTAATTTTTCGTATTTTGGGAGCATTTGCAGGGCTGCAGCTAGTATACAATATATTCAGTTTATCCGTATAATTTCTGTTTATATTATGCTACCTATTTGTATAGGAAGTTAAGTGACCTTGACAACACACGCATAGCCTGAATAACACTGTAGGTACTTCGTACATCTTGGGTACTAGAAAAAAGGGAAAACAATGAAATGTGTAGGAACTGTGTAACTCACGAATCCAGACACATCTAGGATTCTTCCCTAATGAACCCTTCATTGTACTTCGTACAAATAAGTTTCCTTATTTGGTAGATGGTATAAAAAAAAAAGGTGTATAAGTGAAATTATTAATTTGATTGTTCAAATTAACAATTAAATCAGCCAATAATTGACTGAGACGAACGATATCGACGAATATACATAAAAAAACACACACGATGTCGATTAAAAAAATAGGTAAATAGGCGTAAAAAATATACATGTAGCTAGCCACAATAAAAATCGTTTTACGTTGCTCATGTTCATGCAATTCGATGCGCCGGCTCGTCATAACACGATAAGGTTTGTAACACTAGTAGGTTAACTTACTATTGAATCATTTTATGCATGTGACTTGTTTGTGCCTGTTTCTTCATGCATCTGTTTTCCCGATAGAGTAGGTACAATCTTGGTGTCTTCAGTGAATATAGTACATTGTACACCTAGGCGAGAATAGAGGAAAATTTTTCAAAATTACTCGTGTAACTAAATTGAAAATATAAACTAGAATTATGTGAAAGTCGTACGCAATACATACGCGCGTACGATTGTCACAGTCGAATAGATATTAAGCGTCTTGCCTATTATTAATAGTATGTAAACTAACATTTTTTTTTTCAAGTCATACGGCGGTTTCGGAGTAAAAACTTTTTGTCGTTTGACCTATTATGAAAATAACCATAGCTACTGGCTGCAATTTCAGAAATTAAAAAAAAAAAAACACATTAGAAAATGGATTTTCCTTTCTCTCCTGCTAAATGCGTGAGAAATGAAATTTCAAAGAGTTTTCCGTCCCGCTTTTTAGTACGCTTTTTTTAGTGAACTTTCTAGTGTCCGTGATGGTAGCGTACGTTTGTTGTTGTTGTAGTACAAAAACCATATTTTATATGCAACTAATCCAAAAACTATCTTGGCGCTTTTGTACAGAATTAAATGGAATATTAGCTATAGGAGTATAAGAATCCTTGATTTCATATTTGCAAATAACGCCTTAATCCATTCAAGGATGATTTATCCGTGAATCTCACCAAGGGGAGAGGGGGTGTCGAAAAATTGCCAAAATCGCCTCACGTAATTAATGGATGCACCCTTATCTGCACCTAAGACGGTTCAAGTTTCCACAATAAAACTCGTACCCAGCAGCAGTTATGGTTTTCCTTGTGTAGCATTAGGTTATCGCTCTGTGGCTCCATAATAACATCAATGATACACACATGCACGTTAAAACAGCTACACAAACAAGCGTTACAAGTCAATTAGGTATTGCGTTTCATTTTATTTACATGTGTGCGTGCGTATTGAATTCGATGATGCATAATAAGGTAGTAACTGAACGCATAGGCGAAGCGTTTTTGTTTCTGTATAAATCATGTGAATTTAAAATTGATCATCAATATTATTTATTCAATCGTCTTTCTTATTTACAGTCTGTCTCTGCTTTTTTGGGGTTTCATTTTATGAAATTAAATGTAAATCTCATTGAAAATACAAACTATCATACGTCTATTGTATCTTTTGTTCAGGTTTAATTAGTCAAATCGTTATTATAATGATTCTTTGATACTGTTATTTTAAGGTGTGGTTTTTATAGTTATTTATGTTTAAACAATGTTTATCAAATATATTGCATTTCTGCCCAATTAAGGCTGGTATTTCGAAAAAATCTACATTTCTATGATATTTGTGATGCTACTGCTGCTCAAATATGAAATCTAGGATTCTTATACTCCTATACCATATATATATATCCTATACTATATATATTCCTAAATGGAATATATATAGTATAGGTTCTGTACAAAAGCGCCAACTTAGTTTTTGGATTATTAGTTGCGTATGTTTGATAAAAAAATATATCTAAAATATCTCAATTTTGATACATATTTTGCCTTCTTCTCCGAACCAATATGACTTACTGGCTTGATTTTTATATTGAAAAATAAAGTAGGCAAGCAAAGGCATAACAGATTTAACAGAATAAATATTTGATTAGGTACTTGAACCGTACTCTTTTAATTAGAAGAAATCTTGATTTTTGCACACGCTTTCTGCTCTGTCCCGCTCCTACGAACGCCAAAAATCCTATGCCTATCCTTTTTCACGAAATGGCGTGGGAAGAAGCGCCTTAAGGCTGAACCATATCGCTGCTCGCTCCGCTCGCCACTTCCCTCACATCAGAATTCACAACATGTAGCACACATATATAAAATCGAGAAACACAATCCTCACACACACATTCAAACCCTGCGCAGTCGCCTCGCCCGTCTCATTGCAGCGTCAACTCTTTTGCTGTCCAGTTTAATTTAAATTAGGAACTAATGTAGAGCGAGAAAACCAAATACAATTATTCAAAAACCCATAGAAAGGGCAAGGTATATTAACTGACAGTTGATAGCTTTCCGTATACGATCTTGCAGTACAAAAGTGCGCGTGAGCTTGTTTATACCAGTGCTTTTTAAGTTTGTTTGTTGTTGAATAAATCATTATGTTATTTCAAAGAAATGATTTGTTGTGTGGGCTGAAGTTACGTACACTTTGCCGTGTTATTGGTATCGTACATTTGGTAAGTTTTTGATTATTTCATGTAAAAACTGCTTGCGATGTGGCATGCAAGAACATATATAGCAACTGTATATATAGTATACTGTGAAGTGTAGTATACTATATTTATATATATATATATATATTATTTATGTATATATATCGCACTTTGATGGTGGTACACACGTACCTAGTACCTACTCTGATTCCTATGATAGGTAGGTGCTATTCAAAATTCAGAATTCAATAACTTTATTTCTTTATACTAGATTTTTAGGTATACCTAAGCATGTGTTATTATTATTACTATCACATAAAATGAGACCAGATGAAATGGCAGTCAATCGTGAGAAGGTAAAATATAAACTTTAATAAACTTGTTTCGCCTGTGAGTTTCGCGCATGCGCGTCAAGGTCAAGACTCAACATTCGTGCTGATAGCAGAAACTGTGACTTATACATCAGCTCGTGCATGAAATAATGAAGGAGGTTGCTTTTTTTTACCAAGAGAATCAATTTTAAGGAAATCAATAAAAAACTAGGTACCTATCCATTGTCTATTTCATGGTATTTTTGCTGCGTTTTTAGGAGTACTTACTTGAGGGGTAGAAAATAGCATTAAAAGCGGTTGGTAATAGGGTATTGTAAGCAAAGATTTTTTTATTCTTTTTATCAATTTTTGATTGAAGAAATATCACACCCATTTTTTTTAAATTATTAAGCAAAGCAACTTTAAATGAAACAGCACAAAAATTTCGGGCGGTAAAAAAGCTGACCTTTTTTTTGTCGTCACCGTTCAGGTTGTCAACTCAGTGCATCTGTAACTTCGTTGAGTTTTGAATCAAATAAAATTAGAAACAAATATATGCTTAAAACTGTCATGTTTGTTGTTTTTGTGTTTATTAATTAATAATATCTATTTTTTTTCTTTGTTTCGAAAAAGATATTCAGCTTAAAGATTGGTAACAAAACGGTGAACGGTGACGTCACGTTTAAAATTTTTGAGTTCAGAATATCGATGATCAAATTTCACAACAAAAACATAAAAAACAAGTAGGCAGATTTATTTCTATACGAATAGAGACAAACAAATAAACAAACAAACACACCTTCGCATTAAATAATATTAGTATAGATACCCCATCCTGTTTCGATTCTGTTTGACTCTATATTCTCTGACTGTCAGAGGTTACCACCCCCTGACAGTCAGAGAATTGATCCATATTCAAATTTCTTCTTACGGGATACTAAGTAACATCAAATATTAAAATTCATGGTCTTCCTTTTATTTCTGACACTATGCTAATAAAGCTGCTAAAGCTAATAAAAAAAAATAAAAAAATCCTTATGATGAAGCCTTTCGATCGTGCAAGTGTAATATTATTTTAAGTTGGTAATTAATTTAAAAAAAAGTGATATTGAAAACCAGGTATCATGATTTACTGTGGATAGTTTCAAACGTCATAGAATAAATAGGCACCTAACTAATTTTACTCGTAAATGAAATTGACGACCAAACGTACTCGTACATACGTAACTAAACGTGCTCTTCACGCAATTTGTTTTCTTGCTACCTTACTCATAAGAACTTCGCATAATTTCCCACAGAAATAACCGGAACATAGACCACTTACAATAACAATAACAAACCTAGCGACCAATCGTTTAGAAACACAAGACACGGTCTCTCACCGTGTAACAATAAGCAACTTGTTCCAAGAACCGTCTTCTGTTTCAGGTGTCGGTTCTCGTCGATATTTGCTGCCACGTTTTGACGATCGGTTACATCACCAGCGGATTCCAATGCGATGCTGATAGCGGTGATGTGAGTATTCATACGTTACATTTATTATTAAGAGCTATTTCGAATCATCCTTCAGAGAAATCCCGATCAATAAAAGAGAAAAACAGTTTTTCTTTTAATTTATTTTATTTTTATTAATTTTTGTTTTTTTTTGTTTTTCTTTTTTATTCTTTGTTCCGCCTTTTTTCCTCCGATATAGATCGGAGACATTTTTAGGCTGACATTTTGTTTTTTTTTATTTCTCGCGCGGTCGTAGCTCCGAAAAGAATGAACTAATTAACTTTATTTTTAGGTATAAGTTTTTTGTTAGAAAATTGACTTGGTCGAGTGTAAAATTATACATAAATAATCGGTGTTCTAACTTTTTAGTGCCGTTCAAATATGACGACACGCGATTGTACCATTATTTGTGAATTTAGCTCGTTGAATGACATAAGTAGTTAGGTGACAAATCTGTAACAATATGCAATAGTCAGTTTTACGTCAGAATCATAGAATAGTATCCATTGTTCTTAAACAATGTACCTATTTTTACCCGACTACCGACAGGGGAGGGTTATTTATATATGATTTTCTATCATTCTCTGTTACCTAATGTGTTTTAATGTATAATTGTTGGTACCTACTTGCTAATTAGTTTAGGTACCTACCTAAAATACTGATTTACTTATGTTACTTTTAATAAGTTGCTTTTCCAGTGCTGCTTGTGTGTGAAGTAGTGTGAACCTAATAAAAAAACGATCTGTTAATAATATTGACTCGTTCAATCTTTATTAACAAAGAAAATTACAATCAAATAATAGAATTTAATATAAACTAGTATTTACAATTGAAACAATTGAGCTAACTGCAGACTGTTGCAAACAATCTAGCTCAACTGTAGCTCAACTGATCCTTAACAATACCAGTCGGAAGCGTGCCCAAGACGCTAGCTGCATTGCCCCGCTGTATAGCAATACTGATGCGCTGCCTGCGCCAGATACTCACCAGCTCTCGGGTCACGCGTCGCTTCGACCAGACGTTCAGATAATTTTTTGAAAACCCGGAGAGCCTCGGTACCCCACGGACCTAGGGTTTCGACTCCAAGGGGAGCAAATGCGTATGCTCTGTATATTAACATAAGCACCTACTTGTATATACCCTAATGGTTACCTAATGAGTCAATGATGGCGTTGTCGTTAACCTTTTGAGGAAAAGTCATTCTGACAATAACCGGTACATTACTGCTTTTACATAGACATAGACATATCATTTATTATCATTTATTAACACAAGATACATTTTCAATTTTTTAAATAAATATCATATTCACCAAACAAAAACTACATTGTTCTCAGTGGAAAAAAAACAACTTATATTTCACAGGTTTTTATCAACATTTTGGTGTAACTTCTATTACGTAAGGTTTTTGTATTTTAAGTGCGTAAGCCCTCGCACTCTGGGTAATATCTAAGAAATTTCGATTTCTGCAGGACTCCAACCTGCGCCCCTCCCTAGCCTACCCTTAGGGTGGGACGAGGTTCGAGTCCTACCGAAATCGAAATTTTTTGGGACTTATTTAATTTCTATGACGTACTTTACATGTGATTTGTTGGGAACCACAGTGATCCTGATTTAAACACCGATTCTGTTTATTTACACTGCTTTTTACTTCTCTATTTTTTTATCTGTAGGTACTAGGCTAGTGCACTCGCCATAGTGCACTAAAAACTACCAGGTAGACTTAAAAAACTCGAAAATATGTAGATGCTTAGTGCACCAAGTTCTTATATGCCGACACAGCATTTCAAGAAAAAATTAAACTAAATACAGACAGTAATAGAGATTGTAGAGAGAGAAAAAAAAATAAGCACTCACATGTTAACATGCTTCATTCTTCAATACAAATGGAAGAAACTCTCAGAAACCAAACTTTTTGGGACCACCTCTGTATCATCAAATTCATTAAGTTACGAAGATATATTATAGAGTTAGTAAAATGCATACTTAAAACATTTTTAACAATTGATCTCCACAAAAAAACGTACCCTTTCTGTCAATAAATAATATCCACCTAAGTACATATTTTTTGTACTAGGTTAAAAATACCCACAGTGCAAGATAAGCACTTTAATAACAAAATACCTTAGGTTAAAAAGTACAATGTTATAGCCACTTTGTGTTACAATAAAGGATACAACTATCTTACCGTTGCAATTATTTTGTTCCAGCTGGAAGCCATCTCAAGACTCCAATTCCTGGAACCTATCCTGCTCGTCCTCGTAATAGGCACCCACGGCTTCTACCCCTTCCCACAGATCATCAGTCCACAGTACAACACCTATGTTGAACACATGTCTGTGAGCAACATCGCGAGATGTTACCCTGGGATGTTGCATGTGTATATCACCGATGTGCTCAATCTGACTGTGAACCTCATCTGGGTGAAGTTCTTGATTGGATACATTCAGGCTATAAAGACGGTAGGCTTGATCGCCAATGTTGTCAATTGCCACATTTTACTATGTACTATATGTATTAGCGGCCCTCCCTAGCAAAATTCAAAACTGAAAGAGCTTGACGACCTCTGTGTCTCGATGGGCGAAGGTCCACCTGCGAAGCAGGAGGTTGCGGGTTCGATTCCCCCCTCGTGACAAATGTTAGTGCGATCTGCAGATATTTGTGCCGGGTATTCTGGTAGTTTTCTATGTATAATAAAAAATATCTATCTATGTATTGTATCGTATGACGTACCTTTATCAGTTAACTAGTACCCATAACACCAGCTCTGCTTAGCTTGGGGCTAGATAATGCTGTGTGAATTGTCCAGCATTAATATTATTACTGTACTTATTACATCTTCCCTACGTTGTTGTTGAGGAATTAATCAACTTTCCTTACTATGCTTCAGCCATTTGGTGATTCATCCTTGATAGGTATTGCGTCACTGCGGTTGCTACTGGTTGCATTTATGATAAAACGTAGAGCTTTTAGTCAAAGTGACTTACCCATACTTGGATTATTAAAAACTGAAACTAAATTATTTTGGCTTGCAAAGGTTTCGCATAAGATTGCTGTCGACACGTTTAAAGAATCAGCAAGACGTTTTTATCGTGAATATACCTTCCTTTAACCCCCAATCTCATGCCGGGTACAGACCAAGCGAGCGAGAGCGAGCGAAGGCTAACGGACGAATGCAAAAGTACCAGCGTGGACGCCATTGCGAAAGCAAGCGAGTCCAAACAAGGGCCTTCGTTCGTCTTCGGCCGTGCTCCGGCGGCTGTCGCTACATCAAAGTAATATGGAACGAACGTACCGATTGTCATATCCCAATCGTTTGCATTCGTTCGCTCTCGCTCGCTTGGTCTGTACCCGGCATCACCTGCTGATAAGGAACGATGTGGCCGACGAGGTATCACGAAGGACTAGAAGACACCCTTTTAACTCCTGTCTTCAAGATATCCAACCTTTTCCACCAATTTTTTTTCAGAATGACCACAAGCCCATGTTCTTGTTGATGAAGCTGTTCATAGTGAAGCTGTTAATGCAAGTCCTGTACATTGGCTACTACCCTCCCACGTTCGATGGAATCATGAACTTCCAGTCGTTCTGTCTGCTCAAGTTTTTGGATATAGGTAATAATTATACAACTAATTATCAAAGTATCTAGAAAATTTCTGGTCTTTAAGTTGGCAAGAGCACCGCACATCCTTCGAAACCAAATGAGGAAAAGGAATAATATCGATATTTACAAAATACCTTTTTTAAAAAGCTTTTACCATAGTGCATGGGAAGACAAACCCAATGAACCCAAAGTCGACGGGGTTACATGGTTTCTTTTGGGTGTTTCTATGGCCACCTGTCTCCATCATCAGACCATCTTGATGGTACCATAACATTGCATTGTCACTATGAATAACAAAAGGGAAAACGCAGACAAGGAAAACATAGTGCGAGTTCGAAGCTGTTTCAAACGACTTCTACTATTCGATTATTAACCTCTTCCACTGTTATTACAAATTTTTCTTTTTTTTCAGTGATCGCATTTTATCTTCTGATGGTGGTCAAAAGATACGCAACGCTTGTGCAAGCGGAAAACCAACTGAGCCAAGTGACAGAGGTCATCGAGAAACCCCCTCCATACGTCGAATGCCTGATTGTTGAGCAACCAATGGAAGCCAAGTGTGCAAAGGACAGCGATAGAGATGTTGAAGAAGGAAAGAAAGAGACAGAGGCTCCTAAATTATAAGTTTTGCCTAAAATATTGTAAAAAATTAAACCATTCATATGTTTATTTAGATGTTGCCTTAACAAATTTATCAGCACTAAAAATTTTGCTGGGGTAAACGTGTGCTTGAGTGGAGACCGTGACTCGGCAAACGTAGTGTAGGATGCCCCACAGCTAGGTGGAACGACAACCTGCGAAAGACTGCAGGTAAATGCTGGATGCGGCAAGCTGAAGAGAGGTCGCTATGGCGCTCATCAGGGGAGGCCTATGTCCAGCAGTGGAACATAGGCTGTGATTATGATGATGATGAAAAATGGTGCCATCCTTTTTATTTCAACCGGAATGAAAAGGACGGCGACATTTTAGTGCTGTCAAATTAGTTAGTTTAGGTTTGGTGATCTGAATTGACTTCCTTATAGGTACTTAGGTACTCTATTTTAAGGAATAATGTTTAATCTCAGAGAGAGCTGTCAATCTTTAGTACCTAGGTCTCAACAGAGTTCATATAATGTAGATTAAAAAATATTTTTTTGCCGCAAAACTTATAATTATTTACCAAGGCGATGATGCATTGACACTTTAAAACAGTAATCTTAATTATAGAAATCATTTAGAACGGGATATTTACCATGATTCAATTTTTGAGTTTTCCAATATTACAACTGTTATTGAAACTGTGCCGAAATATTGGAAAACTCAAAAATTTAATCATGGAAATATCCCGTTCTAAATGATTTCTTTCTATAGCAATAACCATGATAGTTTCAAAAGTTTTATGGTAATCTTAATTTTTCTCACGAACTTATTAATGGCATATTTTTTTTATTATTTTCATAATCGGTGCTAAATTTTAACAAGTAGTTACCCAATAGATAAGTACCAGAATAATTTATTTTGAGAAAAAAACTTGTGTTTCTTTCATTGCCCTATCTGACTTTTGTATCACAAAGTGTTATGATGGTATAGGTAATAGTAGGTTAAGAGGGCGCAATACGCGCCATTTTGTGAAAAAGATAGACACAGGATTTCGCGTTCATAGGAAAAACATACGTTTTTGAAACGGCGTTAGCGCAAAAATCAATTTTTTGCTTATTTACAAGAAAACTACACAACTTATGAAGAAACTGCTTCAAGGAACCACATAATTAGTTATAACCTACGAAATAAAGCATAGGTAAGTGATTTCAATAGACCGCAGGACTCCTGAAATCTCGACCAAATTTTGCGTAAAACAGTGTACACGTTCATGATTTTTTTTAAACGTATTTTTTTTCTTAATCGTATTTTCACATTCAAGGAACCAAAGAAAAATGAAAAAAAAATAATGCAATTTGAGTTTTTTTATCACGAGTAGGTATCCTGTGAATACTGATAATTAGGTCTAGTTTGACAGTCAAACCTGTTAGGTTCGCCTCTTAAGCCCATCCCATTTGGCTCTATTCCACTCTGATTCACAAAGCAAATCCATTACTGGATTTTGATATAGCAACGATTAAAAAACTTGAAAACTGTCCTGAAATGAGTCACCCCAAATCGTAGAGACGGAACACATTTACTTGAACCATCAATCAAAAATCATCAAATCAATAAGTCTTTATAAAATATAAGATAATATGTATGTATTATTGAATATAAGTACTAAGTCTATAAGGTTTTTCCATAAGGCAAGAGCGAAACCCCCTAACACAGGTATCTCTATACTTAAAAGGGATTTCCAAAGCAATTTAAAGATTATGTTAAAGAAATAAACTATTTTATTTATTATTATTTATAATCAAGGTATTCACCGATCAGTGGCTCGCAGACTATACAAACAAACACACCACACTCCCAGCTTCAGCCAAAGACAGGAATTAACAAGCGTGTTTCACCGCGGGGGCTAAATAACTGTTTTTTCAAAATTTCTTTTTTCATAAATCTCTGATGTTTTATTTACTTGACTTTCTGATGATTATGTAGTGACACAGATTAGCTTCAAGTAGTCGTAGCATTCGCGTTTCTGCGACTCGGCATTTTCAGTAACAAAGCGAAGCTTAACCAGTCACTCCAAGTCATTCTCATACATCTAACGCGATCAAACATAGATCCTTCATTAGGATTAAATATAGTAAAAATGTAATTAGGAACATGTGTAATTGAATAGACTCAAATTCGATCTACCAACAATGGACTCTCTACAATTCACAAACTTTCACAGAAATGCTAGTTGATTAGGATGAAATCACAGAAGTGCTATCACAGATGATAAAACGGCTTGGTATGTGCATTCTGTATGCTTCATTATTCAGTTTAGCCTAGTTAGCAGATTGCAGCGCACAATCTCTTGGAATTGCACCAATTTCACAGGTAAGCTGCGTCAATGGAGCTTTTGACGACTGGAGGGTGAAAATTTTTCGTGATCATTTAATTGACATCATCATCATCATCCGCAGCCGGATTTTACCTACTACTGGGTATGGGAGTCTCTAAATTTGTGCCATCCACCACGGTTCTGTGCTAACCGCCTCCATTGACGCTCCCCGACGCATTATAAACTAAAACTACCTAGGTATTATTATGAAATAGGTAGTTTATGATCTTTACGACGCAGAGATTGTAAAAGGTACTAAACATTACGGAACTGAAGATATCGAAACAATTCTATAGGTATATATATTGACAGATATCCGGAGCTCAATGTTAATGAGAATTTGTCATTTGGCCATTGTCAGAACATTGTGTACGGCGGCCGTACTGGCATAGTTGAGAATTTCTACCAATATTTTTGGATTGGTTCGCTTAAATGCACTCCAGTAACTGAAATGTCCTATAACTAAATGGTATTAGTATCGCTATACAGTGCGAATAAAATTAACTTCTCATATTACCGCTGCCTGGCTTAATCGCGAGTATACGAGTTTTGATAAATCTTTACACTTTACTTACTTTTGTTCTATTGTAATTCTGAAACTGTGATAGTCTGTCTATTGTGGGATGAAATTATATGATTTTGGGGTGATTTTATTTACTGATAATTCGCATCGTGATTTGTTCAGTGAAGCTATTATTCTCCGTTTATCGCGCCGACTGTACTACTGATATTGAGACCGTCAAATGAATTTGCTACGAAACGTGTCGCTACGAGATGTGAACCATTCATTGGTAGGTCAAAGTAACATTATTACATCTGGGCTAGGTACCGGAGTCATGGAGTTCTAGTGAGCAAATGCTCATTTTGCACTCAGCTATTGCATCTACATCTTGAAGGGGAATTAACTCGATGGCGAAGTGATAATTTTAAATTTCGTTTGACAACGTATTTATTTATTTGGATAGGTAGAGACGGTTTACGCAGCCATTAGATTTATTCTAGAATAAGACATTTGGCACTCATTCGGTTTAAAGAATCTTTATTTTCTCAAAGAACATTACAGTTCACTTATAAGAGAAACACAAAAAATTTACTTATTATTTAAGCATCTACTCAATCGTAACATTAATTCATTATTTTACACCTACCCCATTCATTGTAGTCATCATGGGAATGTCGTCAGTCCTCGCCGTCCCGCTGTGCTTCTGATAGTTTTTTTTATCTGAAACCCAGAGGGGTGGCCACATTTTCACCAATTTGAAATATCGGGGTAGGTAGAGTTCGTGCAAATCTTTATGAATTCTGTGAACTTAGCATCAAATGTGAAACTGCGTAGAAGGTATTGGGCTCACCGCGACCTTTTGGAACCTTTTAATATGCTACTGCGCAGCCACTCGGCGTCTTCCCGAGAATTCATAAAGGTTTGCGCATATACCAAATTAAAAATGTATTTATTATTCAGATTACATAGTTCAAAATGTAAGTAAAAAATCTTTGACTGTCTTAGTTTTAATTTAATTAATATATTTTCTATTTAATTATAAATTAAAAATACAGCTAATGTTTGGTGAACTTTTAGGAAGGGTGGGAGAAATTAATAAAGGTAGGTACATTGTTAGCTATCCACAACACAGCGGTTTAGCTTGAATCCGAAGCTATTAGCTTGGCGTATTTACACTGAAAAAAAATTGGATCTGAATTTCACTACATTTCCCCCCTGAAGAAGCTTAGCGGTATATCCGAAAAAAACCTCGGGGGTATAACCGAGAAAAAACAAAAGGGGGTTTTCTGTTCTTTTGACTTCAATCTTTTATCAATTACGCACCACCGTAAGAAATTGTGTTACACAAATTGTTTATGTCCGCATAACATCCTCTGAAATGAACAATATTTCACGGGTTATTATGAACATTACTAGCAAGTTTCTGAGTCGTTATCCTTTAATGTTCTACATACGCGACTGTTCCCAGGCATTAAGAATGTCTACCTATATACAACGGTCTTACACATTAAGTTGATGCAGGGTGACTTTTTGAGGTGGGAGTATAGCTAAATCCAAAACCATGAGATACAAAGAGAGATGTCGTTGTGTAGATTTAAAAGAGAGAGAGTCATGAACTCGATTTATAAGATAACCAAAAATATATAGGCCCGTATTATTAAAGCTTGCTCAGTCATGGGTTCAGTCATTAGGTTTGATCAGTTAGGGTTTTTTGCTTAAGTGACGTTTTTCTATGGAATAAACGTCCCTGAAACCAAAAACTGTAACTGAGCAAACACACAACACACACAAAAAAGTATAAGTAGATCTATGACGAACATACACAAAAAAAACACCACAAAACAACACCAAAGAAACACCCAACATACAGCCGTACAAAATACAACATACATAGAACCTCCCTTTTTTGTTTTTCATGTCGTCGGTTAAAAATCCTTCCCCATCTAGAAGTTACTAAGAAAATCTCCTAGTTAAACTCAATCTAAGCAAGCGCAAGCAAACGTAGCGAGCTGGTAGTATTTTAAGTAAAATAACTGAAATTCCTGGAGTCATCATTTATTACCAGGACGGAGCCAGGATGTTATACACGATCTGTAAGGTGTCAGGACGTACTGTCAGCGACTTAAATTGTTAAACATTTAGTTTATTTTCTCTTTAGATTTTCTCTCGCACTACGCGTCAGCTAGTCAACTAGTATTTAAAAACATCTTATATCAAACGAAACGTCAAACGTCAGGTTATAAACAAAATATAAAATACTAGCTGTTCCCGCGACTTCGTCCGCGTGGAGTGGAGTTGGAGGTGGTCTACCGTCAACGTAGACTTAGACCTGCAATGATTCTTGACCTAGCGGCACATTTAACGTTTTCCCCCCTGGAGCGCACACAAAAATATGACGGGCACATTATAGTTGGCCGTAAGAAAAACAATGAGACCTTAGGCCGAGAATGTTATAGTAATACTAACTTAGGTCAACACCTTTATTGTCTGTCCCTGCGATTTATTAATTGTCAAAGCAAAGTACACTTGTAGGGATGAATGGTGTACGCGGTTTAAAGACACTTTCGCCTGAGCCACATCCAATGGGAATCGCAGCCTCAATAAAATTTCAATGTGAAGCAGTTACTTTCAGTCGCGTTCCATTGCACAATTTTGGTAGTGTATTAACAGCATTATTTGAACGCCGACCTTTAGCGTGACATTGTGTCCTGAAAGACCACTTGCTGCGGTAGTAAACTGAGAAATCCAAATGGGTAACTTGTGGTTTTTTCCTGGGTATCGCGACACTGTTAATCGATGTGTATACTACCTACTATAATTTTTGCTAAAAAAATATATTTATTGAAGCGGCTTGGTAAATTCTCAATGTAATAGGGTGCCTATTACATTGAGAATTTACCAAGCCGCTGCCTGCCCATTCACTCCCCCGTTTTTCTTACTAACAGGTACTTAGCCCTGCCAAGTTACATAATTGCTTTTGCAAACATACTGCCTGTTGTAAATATAAATGAACATGGCCCAAGTAATTTTTTTTAATCCCCCGTTGTTCTGTCTTACTGGGACATTGCCATCCCAAACCACCTAATTGCTAGTTGATCACTCTAATGTACAACTGTTTTTGTGAACATACTGCCTGTTGTAAATATACCTAAGTGAGCATGGCCCAAGTAAAGGTTTTTTTTTAAAGGGGGGGCTCCGCCCCCCCAACCCCCCGTTTTTCTGTCTTACTGAGACATTGCCATCCCAAGCCACCTAAATGCTAGTTGATCACTCTAATGTACAACTGTTTTTGTGAACATACTGCCTGTTGTAAATATACCTTAGTGAGCATGGCCCAAGTAAAGGTTTTTTTTTAAAGGGGGGGCTCCGCCCCCCCAACCCCCCGTTTTTCTGTCTTACTGGGACATTGCCATCCCAAGCCACCTAAATGCTAGTTGATCACTCTAATGTACAACTGTTTTTGTGAACATACTGCCTGTTGTAAATATACCTAAGTGAGAATGGCCCAAGTAAAGGTTTTTTTTTAAAGGGGGGGCTCCGCCCCCCCAACCCCCCGTTTTTCTGTCTTACTGGGACATTGCCATCCCAAGCCACCTAATTGCTAGTTGATCACTCTAATGTACAACTGTTTTTGTGAACATACTGCCTGTTGTAAATATAAGTGAACATGGCCCAAGTAAAGGTTTTTTTAAAGGGGGGGGCTCCGCCCCCCCAACCCCCCGTGTTTCTGTCTTACTGGGACATTGCCATCCCAAACCACCTAATTGCTAGTTGATCACTCTAATGTACAACTGTTTTTGTGAACATACTGCCTGTTGTAAATATAAGTGAGCATGGCCCAAGTAAAGGTTTTTTTTTAAAGGGGGGGCTCCGCCCCCCCAACCCCCCGTTTTTCTGTCTTACTGGGACATTGCCATCCCAAACCACCTAATTGCTAGTTGATCACTCTAATGTACAACTGTTTTTGTGAACATACTGCCTGTTGTAATTATAAGTGAACATGGCCCAAGTAAACGTTATGTGTTAGCTAACACCTGCTCACTACTGCAGATTTTCTCTTGCTATTTAATGTTTCTAGTATATCAAAGAAAACAATTAGGTATAATTATCATCATAGTTTTTTATTAGCACACATTCATTGGTGCACTGTTTAGGAATGAGTTGGGCATATCACTAACTGCTTCAATAGTACCTACGTTTTGCAGTGTTTACGCCACGGCACCAAAACAATACACCACAACATCACACTTTGCTTATTTACTGGTATAGCACTGAAAAAAGCGGAAGTTCCTACGGATTTTTACTATCGCAGATGGAGAAAGGTTCCAGTGACTCCGTAGCGCGGTTTTACTGTTGTTCCAGTTCTGAGGGCTCTTTCATCAATATTCCTCAAAATAAGTCTGCGCTGATGTCGTAGCAAGAGGTTCCACTATCGCAATTCGCTGATATCTCCTACGGATTAATGTTAGATTTGGTTCATCTTTAAAAATTAAATAATTACGTTTTGTAGGCTTATTTGGGATTAAAACTCTTAATCCTGTCTCTTATGTGCAGCGTTGGTAGGAACATGCAAAAATATTATGTACGTGTACTGATGAGGAGTTTCTTCTTACTGAGTTTTCTTGCTTTATTTATGCTGCTACTATATAATTTCACATTTTCATTTCATTTCGTATTTGAAATTTTGAATTGTTTTGTTTGTATACATTGTGTAATGGCATGACACTCCAGATAGCATGACAGGCAGGACAAACTGACGGATGTGACAGTGACATAAAATAGTGGGTTGATAATGACAGTAGGTCGTATGTTATAGGTAGTATATGGCTAAGTTAGCTCTATGAAAAATTAAAACAAATCTATCCCACGGGAACCATCCATTTTACCGGGATAAAAAGTAGCCTATGTCCTATTCCAGACTATAATCTATCTCTGTGCCAAATTTCATCCAGATCCGTTCAGCCGTTCTGGCGTGATAAAGGAACAAACATCCATCCATCCATCTATCTATCTATCCATCCATCCATCCATCTAAACTTTCACGTTTATAATATTAGTGAGATACGCGATCAATCCGGTTAAAACAGTGTTTTATTACATCTTGTATCATCAGACGAGAGATAAATTGTATAATATTTTCAATATGTTCTCATTATTCACGAACAAAAGCGAAAACAAAAGCATAATTCGTAGTCAAAATATTTAAACTCTAGCAGTGCCTCGCGGTTCCACCCGCGTAGTTCCCGTTCCCGTGGGAATTCCGGGATAAACCTATGTCTCTCCCTGAAAAGTAAGCTTTCTAATAGTGTTTTTTTTAATCTGTCTATTAGTTTCAGAGCCTATTCATTACAAACAAACAAACAAATATTTCCTCTTTATAATGTAATTATTAGTATAGATCGATTAAAACAAATCTATCCCACGGGAACCAAACATTTTACCGGGATAAAAAGTAGCCTACGTGCTATTCCAGACTATAATCTATCTCTGTGCCAAATTTCATCCAGATCTGTTCAGCCGTTTTGGCTGGCGTGATTGAGTAACAAACATCCATCCATCCATCCAAACTTTCACATTTATAATATTGGTTATATAAACATTAAGCAAGCAAAAATGCTTCCCTGCGCTTTTGAAACATAAAACTCAACCTTTGAAAGCCATAAAGTTATTCAGTACTATAAGTTGGGATTCTTCTTCATGAATAAAACCACAAAGATTCGTTTAAAAGAGTTTAATTAATGGTAGTAGGATGGAATGAAAATTACTTTAATAGTTTAAGAAGGCACTCGGGAAGTTGATAGCATCGGTTGTTTTTATTTTAATCCTTGGTATGGAAGTTATCCATACCAGCCTATACCAGCATCTGGTTGCCGTTTGCACGTGCTTTTGACTAAATACATAGGTAAGAAATGTAATGTAATAAATATTAATTTATTTCTTTATCATTCACACTTGACTTACAGAATAACATATTTTCCAAAACGTAAAACATCATAATGTTTACTTTAACTTAATAATAACATCTTAAACCTATAAAAACTATCGTAGTTTGACGAATTCATTACAGATGTAAGCGGGTTAGCTACGAACCTTATTTGTGTTGGAAGAACACCAACGTTTTATCCCTCTGAGTGCTCGTTTCTCATCTGAGTGCTCGAAGGGACGCGGAACGCGCGCGCCTAAAACCGCACTTACCCTGAAGAAGTCCCTCGTTAAGAAAATCTCTAAGGAGAAATCTAAACAAGGAGAGATTTCCCATAATCACCATGTGTGTTCTGTCTATCACATCCAAAACAATACCTATAATTATATGGATTTTTTAGTGAAATAAGAACGTAAATCCAAAGAATAAATTGCCGTTTCAAGTTCGCGTGGCCATTGCTGAACGTGGCCAAAACTGCAGAAGTCATCGGCATTGCCGGCACGTCAATTCGAAACGTTTGTACGTGACTTTCTACTATGTTTACACCGAAGGCAGGATGATGAAGAAACTCTCTGATGAGTAAAAAGACCTACCTACTGTGGTCCTTCTACTGAGTGCATTTCTTTGTTCAGCTATGAATCTTTTTCAATAGTTTAACCATAATTTTCTTCAATTTCGCTTTGTGTTTGTGTCTATTTTGTTAAAGTCGTTTTTTTTTAATTTGGCTCTTTATACCTGCGGAAACTTTTAATTGGACGTCAGTACACATGCGCTGGTCTGTTCTTATTTATCTTAATAACTATTCCTAAGATATACCTGTTAGTTTTCCTAATTTATCGTTTTTTTGAGATGAGAGTGAATACGAGGACTAGTATAATAATATAGAACCTTATATATAGTAGAATAGTGTCGTAAATAAAAAAGGAACTTTCAAAGGATATAAAAAGAAGAAAAGTAGTTCTAATTTAACTAAAGTATAAAAATAGCCAAGTTAACTCAAGAATTCACCAGGGTCTCTTCAGGGCAAAAACCTGGGGGACCCTGGTAGCCGTACAGTTACTTTGCTTTTAATGTCACTTTGGGAAACTCCGAAAATGATGGTTCCGGTCATACATGTTGGGAGAGACGAAATAATGGACCGGTTTTCTATACAAATGTGACTTTGCTGGTTGAAAACGTAAATTGACTGTCAGTTCTTGGATTTTATTTCATCAAAGTTGAAGTGTTTTTCAGAATTCAGGACTTTTAGAGGTAGCTTTAGCTAGTGTGGACAATTTTGTAAGATGTGCACGAAAATGGTGATAAAAACAGCTGTTCAAAAACATTTATGTTTATTTTGACTGTGTTTTGACCAAGATCAGGTCTACTTTTGACGACCTCTGTGGCGCGGTGAGCGAAGGTTCGCCTGCGACGCAGGATAAAAAAAATATCTATCTATGTATTGTATTATATTATGTCTATCAGTTATCTAGTACCCATAACACAAGCTCTGATTAGCTTTGGGCTAGATAATGCTGTGTGAATGGTCCAGCAATATTTGTTATTATTCATTTATTTATTTACTAGGCAAACTTTGACGGAGACACCCCGACCATTAGCCATCTAAAATACACCTTAGCAACCCATAATTTTAACCAGAATTCCTTTCTTGACCTCACTCGGAGACTCGATATCTCACAAACTTACACACCAATAGGTTCTAGACTAGCCCAGTATTTCGACGAGACGTCGAAATTATATTCCTTTCCATTTTCAAGAACATAATTTGATTATTCACAATAAGCCCCAAAATCATCCACCGCAAAAGTTTTTCATGAATTTCACAGATAAGAATTCGCGAAATCAGCCTAATTCAGATGTATTGGAGAGAATTGTCCCCAAAAGGTATTGAATAAAATAAGATCTTCAATTTTCATAACAATGCAAATTATTTGGGCAGCGTGAATTTTATGTTAGATAGGTTTTTAGGCTAGGCTCAGTTATTGGCAAAAGCAAAATTCATAGTTACACATACCTACGTATCTTTCTATACGTACTACCAAAGTATTTCTAAAATAAAATTTAAGAAATAACTCTTTTTGGCATACAAGTTATTCAAAACCTATTTGTAAAAACTGCGGTGAGGTCAACGCTTCTCATCGTTTGTTAACAACTAGCGGTTAGCCCCGGCTTCGCACGAGTATAATCTATCGCCTATGTTCATCAGGGATAATGTAGGATTCTAATGGTGCAAGGATTTTTCTAATCTACTGGACCAGTAGAGTAGTTTCGGAGCCTATTCAATTCAAAGGAACTAACAAATCTTTCCTCTATATAATATGTGTAGAATTTTGTAATTTTCTATAATCAAAGAATAAAAACATATAAGAACTAGTATTTACAATTGAAAAAAATGAGCTACCAGCAGCCTACATTTTCCAAGTTACAGTTATACCTTTTCGTATCGTTCGCAAGTTATTATTCGAATTATTGTGTCGAAATAAATGTGCGTTTAATTTTATGATTTACGTAAGTAATTTTTTTTGAAAATGAATCCCTGTTGAAACAGATGAAATGTAATATATGAGTGATTATTTTGTTTTCATTTATTTGTTTGAAAACTAACTACGGGATTTCTTTAAAATATTTTTCCTGTGTTCTGTGATTGAAGCTGAACCTCCCTTATAGTTTGGTCTTATTTTTGTTATATCCTGTATAATGCCGATTGCTATTGTTATTCTAGAAATATCGATATTATAAATTCCAATAACGAAAACAATAACGTAGGTAGTCTACGAATTAGGTTAACGTATTCGTAATAGGTTTTTTGACGTGTCCAAGTCCAGAGTTCTGTAAGGTATAAAGGAAATAAAGCACACGAGTTTTGAGTTTTTGGTACTTACCAAAGTTTTTAAGATTTCGTGTTTTAACCTCATAAAAAAGCTTACCGTACATTGTTAGGATCACAATTTAACTTGGCAATAACTAAATTTGCTGACTCCACAATTTATTTTACAATGCCACTAAATTCGTCCCAAGCCCTCTATGCAGTAATAAAGATACTAAAATATAATCGAGTACCCTTAATATTTCATAGCACATTGAAACCATAGTGAAGAAAGTGCAACAGTAAGAAAACTGCTTCAGAAATGATATGATCTGCTTCGAACTGAACTTTGAAGATTTTTTTATTTGTTTGCGCCGTAAATAATATACCTATTTAGATGATTTTGACACATAATGTCTCTATGTGTGGTAACACATAGAGACATTAGGTGTCAAAATTACTACACACACAACAAGTACTGTACGTGTGTTTATAACCTGTTTTACTATAATATCGATTTTTATGGTAAAATTTAACCAAATAAAATACGATACGCAAGCGAAGTCAGACATAATCATATGAATTAATTTGTTTCCAATCGATTATGGAATCAAATTGAAACATATTTATGAATTCAAGTTTAATAAAGATAAGAAAGGTGAATATGAGGAGTCTTCACACCAAAGTCGGCTAGAGAACCCGACGACGGGTCGTTACGACGTTTCAGTGTTAGAATATTGTAGACTATGTGTTGTCAATTTTGTCTTCGGCCTGCCGACTTTAGTGTGTAGACTCTATTAGTATAACGTGCCGTTCTTAAGAAGCGAACCTAACGGGTTTGGTTGTCAAACTAGGCATAAATCTCAGTATTCACGGGATCTCTATGGTAAAAAACTTTATTGCAGAAAATGCAATATTTTTTCTTCGGTTCCACGAACGTGAAAACACGATAAAAATACGATAAATCAAAAATACGATACAAAGAACATGAAAGTGCATTATTTTGCACATAATTTGGTCGAGATCTCAGAAGTCCTGCGGTGTATTGAAATGACTTGTTTTGATTCGTAGGTACTAATTATATGGTTCCTTAATTGGACCAGTTTCTTCATAAGTTGTGTAATTTTCTCGTAAATAAGCAAAAACTTGATTCTTGGGCTAACGCCGTTCCAAAGATGTATGCTCTGTCCCGCTCCTATGGACGCGAAATCTTATGTTAGTATATCTTTTTTACAAAATGGCTCGTATTACGCCCTCATAATAGCAAACGGCAAAAAAGTAGAGGAGGAATTCTGGACGTTTTTAAATAAAGCTTTCAGTGTTAACTGGAATTTTCAAGAGGATAAATTGGAATAAGCCCAACATCAGACTCTGTTGACTTACTGTTTAGTGTTTACTCTGCCATTCCACTGCTCAGCAGTGATACCGTAGAACCAATAAAATTTATCGATTCCATTCTGCAAGAAAGTACCAAACCTATATCGTTCCGAATTATGCTTGAACTGCACTCTTAGACTTCTTCGACGCTTATAGAGTTGCTAAGCATAAGTGCCAGGACGAGAAACTTGTCGGCGATTTTACTCGTCTATCAAGGTGATCCTTATAGGCTCGCTAGTTCAATTAATTTCTCCATCTAATTAGATCGCCAAGTTGGTACAACTCAACATGAGGTCAGAAGGGATACCAAAACAAGCTCTGTCTGGTCAAATGGCTTACTCAACTGTTAAATAAGTAAAATTATAAAATAAATAAGCGATTTAAGCACCTTGTTTTGGTAAAATAAAGAACTTTACGGTCTATCATGGGTCGTGGGATCTTGATTAGATTATGTTCAAGGTACAAGAGTTTTACTCATAACTTTACTAGAGTAAGTTATATTATTTACCGCCTTGTACAAAGATCATAAAGTGAACTAGAACCTACACCTTTTTAATAAACAAGAGGTATATCAAAGGGTTGTGGATGTCCGGAGCGCAGAGAAACTAATCAACACGGGAGGCTTTGAGAGATTTGTACGCCATTTTAGGACAGGCGCCATATTTGCTATGAGTTTAGAGCGCTCTCATACTACCGCGCGGTACCGTAGGTGCGGTGCCGCAAGAGTTTCGCACAGACGGTGTCCGTTGTACGAGGTACGGAACAGATGTGAAACTACCGCGGACGCGCTGCGGACCTCGAGTTGCGGTTCCGCAAATTCGATTTCGCGCGGTAGGGTGGGACGGGCGTTACTGTGGGTGCTTGTCACAGAATGATAGAGTTTTGGTCGTGGTGTTTTAGTCGAAATCACACAAAATTACTTATACGTCGTAGCAAGCACGCGCAACACAAACGCCACCGCCCGCGCCGCCGCCGGTCCTACTATGACTGAGGTAAGGGAACATAGTTGAACCTAACTTGAACCATACACTTTCGAGATGGTAATGCCTCATCTCCCTTTTTTACTTTTATCGAAGTTATCATCTATGAATTAGGACACCATTTGAAAAATCGCAACATATAAAATGTTTTTATACTTAGTTCAATTACCATGTTTATTCTCAAGATCTTAACTTCTGTATGTATTGAAATATTAAGGTTTTTATTAAATTTTTATGAAATCGTGTTTTTGAAACATAAGAACGATAGACTAAGTTCACGTTATCATATACATGTACCTAAATTTGAAAGTTTGATGTTTGTAAGATATATGGAGATCCGGCGAAGTTGATTTGAGGTAGTATCATCATCATCATCAGCCTATATCAGTCCACTGCTGGACATAGGCCTCCCCCAATGAGCGCCATAGCGCCCTGTCTTCAGCTTGCCGCATCCAGCATCTGCCAGCAGTCTTTCGCAAATCGTCATCCCACCTGGTCGGAGGGCGTCCTACATTACGTTTGCCGAGTCGCGGTCTCCACTCTACAGGTACTCACAGTACTTGAGGTAGTATAGGCCTTAACAACCTTGAACTTTCGTCATATAATATATAGATATAGAATATAGAATGTAGACATATCATATATAGAAACAGGTTATCACCTAGTTCAGGCACACGCATTGTTTTAAATCCATTAGAATAAGATTACATACTTTTTTGTTATCCTTTTGGTCCTTAGATATTTTTGAATAAATTATTGTATTTATTTATATAACAAAGAATCTCCCTTCACGGAGACCACACCAGTCAGAACATATCCCTGATCTTTCCGCAGAATAGAATCCCTAATCATATTTGTCACTTCATGAAAATATCAGCATTTCTGTACGACTCCAAATTTTACGACACCTATCTCGTTCCGGAATACCAATATGGTTGGTTATTCTGAACGAAATTTTCCTTCGTTTCGTTATAGGAAGGTCGCCATTCCTGCCAAACGATATTGTTTTTTATTGATGCGGTTTTCAGGACGTGTACCGTACCAATAAGTTTACTAAAATAGTGAAAATAAACCTAGTGAATACTCTGCGGTGGCGTCCCATGTACGTAAACACAGATGCATTAGAGTTATTACCTTCTTATTAATAAATAAATAAATTTAATAATGCTGGATAATTCACACAGCATCATTTAGCCCCTAGTAGACAAAAAAACAGAGCTGGTGTTATGGGTAATAAATTACTGATTATATTAATACAAAACAAGGAGTACTCAATGAAAATTACAATGAAATACAAATTAGAACTAGTATTTACACAATAGAGCTAACTGCAGACTGTTGCAAACAATCTACGGGTAGCTCAACTGATATATCAGTTGAAGTTAACTGGAATACCAGTCAGAAGCGTTCCCAAAACGCTGACTGCGTTGCCCCGCTGTACGGCAATGCTGATGCACTGCGCCAGATACTCACTAGCTCTCTGGTCGTGCTGTTGCGAGATATTCTTTATTATGGATAGAAAATACCCAGAACACCTGGCACAAATGTTTGCAGATCGTACAAACATTTTTCTCAAAGCGGGAATGGAACCCGAAACCTCCTGCATCGTAAGCAGGCCTTAGGCCACCGCGTCACAGAAGTCAGAAATAGGCTTTATATATTCGCTTTTTTATGTAATATTAAATTCCAGAGCAATTTAAAGTCCATTTAGTTGTCATGTAGGCAAGGTATTGAAGACGAAATTAATTAAGTTCATGTAACGGAGCTGCGATAGGTATATCTACTGTCTAGATTCTAGATAGACTAGAATATAATAAAGGCCTCCAGCTTGCTCAAAGATACGTCTAGTCTTGGTGCTGGTTGGGCTACGAATGGCGAGAATTAAGCTGTCATGAAATTGTTCTATTATCAATAATAAATATCAAATACAATCAATATCAAATTTAACCTGTCTTGGCCATGCTGATGCGCTGTGCCAGATACTCACCAGCTCTCGGGTCCCGCGTCGCTTCGACCAGATGCTCAGATAATTTTTTGAAAGCCCGAAGAGCCTCGGTACCCCACGGACCTAGGGTCTCGACTCCAAGGGGAGCAAATGCCCCCCTAAAAATAAAAAAAAATATATTATTATTATTATTAAATGCGTAGGCTCTGTCGAGACCTGCATATTTGCGCCTCTTGAGATCTTCGGCCAAATCTGCCGCCGCACTAGCCCTCACGGAGGTCCAAGGAAGATGGGAAGGCGCGAGTGTGTCGACGCATGTAGCGTCCCACACAATAGGTTTCCCCAGCTCCCATGGGACTAGAGTCATACCGTCGGGCCTCTTACCATCGTCACGCAACAGACCATTCGGTTCGAGAATAGCTGGTACCTTAGCGGTGACAAAGGCCCGCCCGCCCTTGTAAAATAGTGCCCCTTTACAGCACACAATTCAATTCATGTTTAAGTTGACAAGTCAAAGATTGTTATATTTATAGAACAAGATTATTGTAACATAGGTATATCATCTTTGCCAATAAATGACTTTTTTCTTATTCTTATTCTTATTCTTGTTGAAAATTGTTCATTTCAGTTGAGCTACCTGTAGATTGCTTGCAATAGTCTGCAGTTAGCTCAATTGTTTCAACTGTATATACTAGTAGTACTAGCCTTTAAATAATCAGACCTATAATGGTCGCAGGACGCAGACCCCCGCTAATAATCGCTTTCTGATAATCGCCGGGGATCGCAGTTCGGTGGTAGATCTATTCTACAAGAGGCGCTGCTACGCGCCCCCCGGTGTAGGTCCTTTAGTCGCCTCTTACGTACGTCCCCCACGAGAAGAGCTGGGGTGGTGCAAATTCTTAGCCATTCTAAGCCACACGATCAGCCGTGTGGTGACGGCTGCTCGTTGGCACTTAGCAGTGCGAATGATGAAGTATTTCTGGTTTTAAGGAAAATTAAATATTTTTATTCCTCAGGCGTCCCCGGCTTATTTCCCAGCTGCCCAAGTAAAGGCCCGCTCGTGTAATGGCCCGCAAGATGAAAGGAGGCCGCCAGTGGCAGTGCATCCATTAGCCGAGCGGACCTCCTAATTTGCATTCAGGATCGGCACAATTCGACCCCGCTCCACCTGACACGTTTATTTACAAGGTTCGATAGAAAGCGGTGGGCGGTTTCTGTTTAACGTCATCTCTTTATTTATTGATTTTCATAAATAAAGAAAATAAAATCGGTTGGCTTTTCATTTCGTAACTAAAAACATCAATTATTTTAAGAGTACCAACCTCAGACGGGTTAATCTATTTTTCCCCGCGAAATACCCCCTTAGGGGGAAAACTAGAATTAGAATATTGTCTCGAAAACGCGTTAGATTGACGACATTAAAAAAGTGCACGCTTAGGTGCGATAAGCACGGGGCACAGGAAGCTGACGAGAGTACCCATAGACTCAGCACCTAGCCAAACACTCAACGGTGACTAAAGCAAGCATCATTATCATCATCAATCTACATATGTCCACTGCTGGACATAAGCCTGTGGTGTGGTGGCTTAGAATTGGCACCACCCTAACTCTTTCCGTATTAGGTGTTGTAGGATGCGACTACGGGACACACCGGGGACGGGCTAAGGCGCCTATTGCAGAATAGATCTACCACCGAACTGCGAACCCCAAACCGTATGCCCAGCGTGGGGATTATGGGCCCCCATGAGATAAAAGCCAATAAGGCGACTCTCTGGGGGAGGCCTGCGTCTGCTTAATCTAGCTGTCTAATACTGACGTATTAGACAGCTAGATTGCGTCCACCGCTCTTCAAGCAAAATTCGTTTTTTCAGAGCTCGGATTAAAAAGCAAATAAAAAGAAGCACCTGTAGCTACAGGTCTCTGAGAATTAAGATGCATCGTTAAATATTAAGATTTTTTTCTGCTGCAAAAAATTTTGTATTCGTGGTGCGAGGGAAATCTTCTTGCTGCATTCAGACTTATAGCCCGGTCACACGCCCCGTCTTGCCTGCGCAGTTCAGATTGAGCAGTTATAACATGATGGAATATCGTACAGTCGCCACACGAGCAAGTAAGCTAGTGCAAACTGGACTGCGCAAAACAAAACTGTTAGTACGGAGAGGTTATGATAGAGGTTTTATTTCTCTATTTTCAGAGTCACGATGTTGCCAACAGAAGATATTTTTTATTAGAAGCCTTATTGTTTGCTTATAAAAAAGTAAAATTCAAACAAGCGACGCGTAAAAACACTGCGTGACTGAAGCGCGGGTTGACCGGCCAGACGCTCAAGTAAACACTTGCAAACCATATTTGCGCATGCCAATCTTCAGCATGTTAAAGATTGCACAAACCACACTGCCTTGCTTGCATTACTTGCGTTTTAGTTTAATTTCCGACTTGACACCAAAAATATAATAAACCTACTATCCATTTTAAAAACTGTATCTTCAACTGTTTTACACAAAGATATTGCATCCCGGTGGCATTAACTCAAAAAATATTTAAAAATTGGTTGAAGTTTTTTTATTGTAATTTGTGTTGAAAACCATAAAACGGGTTGTCGTTGTTCCCTTACAAAAATCATTAAATGGTTATCAGGTGAAACACCTTGCTTCTACAATTTTAACTGGCATTAAACCCAGTTAACTCAGTTTAACGGTTAACCTCCTGTAAGTAATTCCGAGGGCCCATTTGTTAGTTTAGGACATCAGCGGGATAAAGTAATTCAAAACCAGCCCTTAGCTTACTTACACAGAAAACAGGTTGCCCGCACCGGTTTACTGGTATGTAGCGGTTCTTAAGACAATACGAGTAGTTATTTTGTAGTTCTTGATACAAATACTCTTATACTTTACTCGAATAAAATAGATACACAGGACCGAAAAGAACTTATACAGATTACGTTGTACAATGGGCGGCCTTATCGCTTTGAGCGATCTCTGCCAGGCAACTTTTGGATTGGCAGGGAGTGATAGAATAAGTGTAGATGGTAGTTAAGACATTATCATTTATTTATTTATTTTATAACAATTGTAACTGTTAGTGAGTAAATATTACTTGCAATTTTATGAACATTGCTCTAATAAAATAATTATACTCATTATTTTGAAAGTTTGGATAGTTGTTAACTTATACAACAAAACGGTTAGAATTAAAATTGACAACTTTTTATCCAGGTAGTAAAATAAGTAGGTAAATAATAAATTGTATATAATTTTATAGTTTTGAAACAACTAAAAAGTGGCTTCAAATTCTTTAATATTTACACTGTTTTATAAGTTTTCTGGGTCAAATACTAATCTCTCAGAAGTAAAATTTTCTAAATGTACAATAGAAAAAGAATCATCAAAATCGGTCCCACAATTGACGAAACATCCAATCCAATCGGCGAACATACAAAAATAACCTGTAACTTATTCTCATCTTTTCGAAGTCGATTAAAATACGTACTCTGAGAGACAGTGTAGCCAATTAAAGTTTCTATGTAAATGCGTCTTTGAAATGAAATCCGAGCCGTACCCGGCTTATAGCTAATTTTGAGAACGACTTTTTACGCCATTACATCCGAACACTGGGCTTAAGCTACAGACGGCACTAGCCGTGGTCTGGGACCAAACACACTTCCACGTCTATTTAACCCTTGGCTAAAGGGGATTTTCAGCGACATTCAACAGCGGGTAGAAAAATGCAAACTGATGGCCAAATAGAAATCAGTGGTCTTAGTCATGATTGACGGAGATCAGTGTATTCGTACCAACTATAAAAGTAAATGAGTCGAAGAAAATTCGTCGAGCATTTAATGAACTAAGCGATCAAAAATTGTTTTTGCTATACCAATTCATTTTTCACTCTTAAATACTCTTAGTAGGTACTCTAGCACCCTAATGACATTTTAAAACCTCTCAAATTGACACTTATAGGGTTTTGTTTGGGTAGTTATTCTGTTGTATAGGATAATTAAATAAATAATTTAAAGGTCCATACATAATTTCTATTAAAACTCGTTTATTCCTTGTAAATCAATCATGAAGTTTTCATTCCATTCTCTTGTTATGATCACTCTAATATACTCACTTATGTGTAAGCCCGATTATCCGGTTAAGAAGTGCCTCTACATCCTTTTCTTTAACTTTTATGTTTAAATTATGTAAAAAAAAAAATTTGTTAAAGCCAATTGTATGTGTGTGTTTCATGTGACAAATAAATAATTTACTTACTTACTTTTACTTACTTAAGTACATAATAATAACCAAATGGTCCAGGTCCATGGTCCAAGGTCCAATGCACCTTCAGCACAGTGATTATAGAGCTGGAAGTCCTTTAATTAAAAGTTTAATCCTGCAGGCTCTCGGTTGACCAGTCCTGTAATCAAACAGCGAGGCTTACGTCGTTGGAGATTCGGGATGTCAGCAACCCTTTTGTGAATTTTAGTCCTTATTTTAATGGGATAGAATTGATTATTGTAGTGGTTTTAGAATTTATATAGTGAACGTAGGTAACACCAGTAAAAAAATATTTATTAATGTTTTTTACTGGTTGCAACAACAATAAGTTGATTGTTTTAAAAAACACCACAGACTTCGTATCCCTTGTTTTCAACAGTTTTTTTTTGTGATAGATCTTCGTTCACATCTTCACTTTCCATCAGGTGAGATTATGGCTAAACGAAGGTCTATTGACTATAAAAATAAAACCGGCTAAGTGCGAGTCAGACTCCCGCACGAAGGGTTCCGTACCATTATCTATAAAACGGCAAAAATCACGTTCGTTGTATAGGAGCCCCCTTAAATATTTATTTTAATCTGTTTTTTAGTGTTTGTTGTTATAGCGGCTACAGAAATACATCATCAGTGAAAATTTCAACGGTCTGACTATCACGGTTCATGAGATACAGCCTGGTGATAGACGGACAGACGGACAGCGGAGTCTTAGTAACAGGTTCCCGTTTTACCCTTTGGGTACGGAACCCTAAAAAATCGTTAACTAAATACTCTAAATAGAATGACTTTTGTGGAAGTGGCGTTGGTGCAACAGCGTATCCCGTGCTTCATCAGAATTCCTCATTGTCAGTCATAAAATAATTTCTGATAATGTTTACTATTTCCCCTTTAGTTTAAGCCGAAATTCATTAACGCAAACTTTCAGAGTTTCATAATCCT
The DNA here is from genome assembly GCA_947086465.1 of Eupithecia exiguata. Classification (NCBI taxonomy): domain Eukaryota; kingdom Metazoa; phylum Arthropoda; class Insecta; order Lepidoptera; family Geometridae; genus Eupithecia; species Eupithecia exiguata. The sequence goes on from OX352246.1 coordinate 8,571,006, forward strand.
GTTAGGCTGTTTGATAATTTGCGGTGGCGATGTATTGAATTAACACAAGCGAAACGAACTGTTTCATTTATTGATAATTTTAATTCATTTATCGATAATTAGTCAATTGTAGCACGAGTAAACTTCAGTGAAAATGAAACAATTTAATATGGATCAATTGAGCTACCTGTAGATTGTTTGCAACAGTCTGCAGTAAGCTCAATTGTTCCAATTGTAAATACTAGTTTTAATTTAATTTAATTATTTAATTTTAATTTTCTTTGTTAATCAAGAATTTATACGATACGATAGTTCATTATAAGTATACCTACATCTAGCCACGTTCTGCTTAGCTTGGGGCTCTGATGATCCTGTGTGAGTTACGTCCTGTATTATTTATATTTATTTATTTATAGATAGATGACCGTGGTGGTCCCGCCGATGAAATCGACCACACCATAGCCCTTAAGCTCTGCGCTCATATATCCAATACTGCTCCAGTACTGCTTGCAGCACAAAAACGTGCATTCAAATATGCATTTTACTGTGACAAATGGCTTCCCACAGGCGTCAAACAAGTGGTCCGCGAGCTGTCTGTCATCTGATGCCGTCAATATGAAACTCATCGAAAAGTAACGTGTAAGGTGAGCGACCAGCTTTATGCTCATGGGAACCAATTAACATTTTTAGACGTAACCTAAAAACATAAAAGCCAATGCATGTTTGTGTAGGTCTTTAAAACATAATTTTAATTCTTTATTTATATTTTAATGAAAATAACAATACCAGAATAAAATAATTACAGATAATATTTACACTTAAATCTATTTTCTAAAAATCTAAGCCGTCAGAAGGCAAAGACCCCAGAATGCTGGCAGCATTGCCATGTTGAAAGGCAATTCTTTATTTATGTTTTTTTCCTGTGGCAACCTGTTAATCAGAGAGCACGAGACCTTAGTACTCTGTTATTGTTATTTAATTTATATTCTCTAGTTGATAGTTATATTAAATAAATAAAAAAGTATCAGAAAACACTTAATAGATCTTTAATGACTTGGAATAACGTATCTATACACGCCCCTATACAGCTGCATCATTATGACATTCTTTGACATGTAATTGTACATAATTATATTTATATCATAATTACGCTAATCTTGACCGAGGTTACCTATTCGAGCCGTTTGGGGTGGAAACTCTAGGTCCTTGGGGTCCTGGGGCACATGGAATACACAAAGATCTAGCAAAACTCCTAATAGAGTCCACAGGTGATCGGAATGCTGGCTTTTATTTCGGTCAACGAATTAGCATTGCCATTCAACGTGGCAATGCTGCCAGCATTCTGGGCACTTTGCCTTCTGGTGACGGCTTAGATTTTTAGAAAATAGATTTAAGTGTAAATATTAGTTGTAATTATTATTGTATTTTCTTTAGTAATAAAAGTAATTATTATATTTTGAGTTTGACTATATTATTATTAAGGCCCCTTTACAGCAAATTATTTGTATATTTAACGTATTAAATATTAATCTTTATTTATGGAAATTACTGTTTCTGAATACAATCCTTATGGTGTTTCTTTCCTTCACACAAAATTTGACTTGTATACCTACATAATTTTAATACAGTAGACTACAACGACATCAAGTGTATCAACAGGTACCTACGGTGGAATAAATAAATGAAAATGAATGAAAATATGTATTGTATATAGGCCAATTTTTTCCCAAAACAAACACATGCGAAGCCGCGTGCAGGAACTAGTTGTTCATACATTGAAAAGTTTCATAACAAAAAATATATTAGTTTTGAAAAATTCAAGTTTCAGCATTTCAGTCAGTTTAGAAATATGTTGCAGAAAGTCGTAAACATACAATATGCCCTATTTTCAGAGGCGTTTCATTTCGTATTCATTTATTCAGTTTCATGTCGACATCAAATAAAACTTTTGATATTTTCACCCGCTGCTGCAAACAAGTGCGAATGTATTTTCAAAGCCACTGATGAGGCAATTAGGTGCATTTTCTGTGTACTAAATAAAAGGTTGTGTGTATAAAACTTCAGAAATTCCTCTTCACTGCTTCAGCTCTCTCAATTTAGTCCACCGCTGAACGTGTCTCCCCCAAACGAGGGCGGTTTTGCCAAAATCACTAGAGTCCTTTTCACGAAAGAAACCCATAAACGCAGCGCTGTCGGCAGTGCGTTTGTTTGAATTTGGCGTAGAAAACATTTTAGTTCCACTAATTTCCGCGGGACTTCTCACATGAAAAGGAGCACTACGCAGCTAGGCGGATTGGTGAGCGCAGTAGAGATGTTAAAAATACACGTAATATTCTAGTTTTACCTATGTAATTCTCTCGTCATCCATACCGCAATGCTTGAAAACGAAAGTTTTCAATCAGTGCGTCCCGTCATGACCTACGGAGCTGAGACGTGGACACTCACGGTAGGGCTTGTCCACCTGTTTAAAGTCGCCCAGCGAGCCGAGTGAGGCCTATGTCCAGCAGTGGACTGATATAGGCTGATGATGAACCTATGTAATTTGAATTTTGTGGGGCCGAATTCTGCAAACCAATCACTTTACTATGACTATAGTATCGTCAGAGAAAGAAAGAAACTAGATATTCATCTATGACCCTCATTTTAAATCCGTCCTTTGTTCACTAATTGTATAATATGCTATTTTAATCGGTGTACGGGCGTCCGATCCAAGGTGCCACTGGAATGACAAATTCAAGAAAAACGTATAGAAACTTCGTGTCGTCGACTGAACTGAAACGGCAAGGAACCGTGACTTTACGATCTCTGGTATCGGAAGCCAAGAACCACTTCGGGACATTGCGCCAAGCCAGTATGTACTTATGGTATCTATTGTTTTAAAATCAATAAAGACTTTCATACACATTTTTTTAAGGTTTTTTGTTAAAGTGCCTACCCGCACTTTGGGTATCTCTAAGAAATGAAATAAGTTCCCAAAAATGTTCGGTTTCGGCGGGACTCGAACCCGCGCCCCACCCTCAGCACGGTGTGTGCTCTAACCAACTAAGCCACGAAACCCTTAGTCGGTTCAACCGAAAATCTTTGGGACCTCTTACGGATTATAGCGCCGGTGGCTTCATATTCTTTTTATTTGGGAAAAATTCATTTATTATGAATTAAACAAAAAAATACATACCTAACACTTATACCAAAGTTTCCCCATTAAATGACTCATTAATAGAGAAAGCTCAATAAGCCACTAAAAACGTATATTTACCTCACAAACTTGCTCATCACTCATCTAGTTTTGGTCCCAAAATTGGAAATAATTGGGTTTGAAGCTCGACAAAGCTCCTACTTTGATCACAAGCTTTGACAATGTTTGTACTAAAGATCCACACTACAAGGTGGTACCTACCTACCACCTGTAGTAACAGGGTCGCATGTGTGTTGAAAGGTAATTTTCTCTATAATCTTAGTGAACAGAAGTGACCAATTGTGGTTTTTTCATGGGAACAACAAAGTTGACATTTTCATAGCTCTAATCGGTTTTTACCGAGCTTTTAATTGGCATAAAGAGGTATTTGCGTGACTCCTTAAATAGCTTTACACCTTAGCTTTCAGAGAAATCTAGAAACGTTTGAATTCTTTCACCACGTTCTTGGAAATTTGTGAAATGCTGTATCGTTAAGGAGTTTGATTAATGGTTGGAAATTCCGAAGTGTTCTTTATAAAAATAGTCGATTGTAATTGATCGGAACACTCAGTGCTATTTAAACCAATCTAATTTTGAAAGTCAAATGATAGTGTTGTTTTTTTTCCTTTTAAAACTCAGATAAGGAAGGAAAGATCGTGTAGTGCTTCCTCGTTCAAAAAAAGAAGATTGAAAGATACTAATTGCTTTAAGGCACCATCAAAATTGGTAAAGAACTTTAACAAATCTCGATTCAACGTAAAACCGATTCCTTGAATGAGTCTCAAAAAAAACTGTCTTAATAATCTATGACATTTTTGGGATGATAGCACGTGTTAAGTGGTGTAGTTTTGCATGAAAAATTACTTGCTTGACTTTTAGACCGTGTATCCAAATTTTTAATTGCAACACAAATGGAGGTTTTAATGAGGCAGAATGGTTTTGGCACTTTGAACCGTCTTACCTGAGTTTAGAGTAGGAAATATGGAAAATTCATTTGGGGTTGCCGACTTGGAATGCTTTACTTAGACACTCTTCTCTCTTTTTATTTTTATTTTTATTTTGTAAAAGGTATGTTTACTAAGAAAGGAAACCTATGTAGCCGCTTCATTTTTAGACAGGGTGCAATGGTTTGAGCATTATAATTAAAACCAAGTCAAAAATACGCCACATTTTTTTAGAACATTCTTTCTTTCTGGCGTCACAGCGCCAAGATTATTTTTGGTTATTTTAAATGCATAGGCTGCAAGTAATTGTCATAAAATCTCATTAAATTTTGTTGAATTTATGAAGTTTATCCCCCCTATTCATAATAGTCTGCTAAGTTAATACATTGCTAAATTCAGTAATTCAGTATATTTATTCACACAAGACATGGTACAATAAACATTGGTGGAATAATACAGTAGAGCTGCATATCTCGCCCGAGTACAGGCACGTCAATATTCCTTACTTAACTAGTTATAGAAATTACGAACATTAAAATTAGATGTCATTATTTAAGCGCAAAGAGTCGCTTCGAAAGTTTAGCCCCAAACCTGAAGTTGATAGATAAATCTTCGCTTTGCCTCTTAGGATCTCCGATCATGGATGAGTCTTTGCCTGATTTTATAAATGAAAAAATTCAAAAGTTCCTTTCGTTTTCCGATAAATTGCAAAACATCAATGTTCACGTGGCTTTTGTTATTTTACGTTTTTGCCTTTTTGTTCCCAAATTCACTTACTTTTTACGATGCTCCCAACTCTGGAAATATCCTCAACTTACACAGCAGTTGGACAGCATCATGCGCGACACATTAATAAAAATTTTTAATATACCTTTAGATGACAGAGCGTGGCACCAGGCCACTCTTCCTATCAGATTGGGGGGTCTAGGTGTCCGCGAAATTTCTAGTGTTTCACTCCCAGCTTTTTTGTCTTCAGTTCATGGTACAAAGGATCTGATTCATAAAATTTTGGATAAATGTTCACAAAATTGTCAAATAACAGGTTTCGATGAATCATTAGCGTCTTGGAAAATAGCCTGTCCTAGCACTAATATGCCCAAAGTTCTTTCTTCTCAGAGACTGTGGGATGAGCCGCTATGTGAGTTGGTACGGAAAAACCTTATTAATACGTCTACCAGCTCATCAGAACGCGCTCGTTTACTTGCCGTTTCCGAGTGGGAATCAGGACTTTGGTTATATGTTTTGCCTTCTAAAAATCTAGGTACCCTTTTAGACAATAACACATTTCGGGTGGCCACCTCTTTGCGTTTAGGTTCTCCCTGTCTAGTTGCACACCGTTGCCAGTGCGGTGAAACCGTTGATAAGTTCGGTCACCATGCACTGGCATGTGTCTCTAGTGCAGGACGTGTGTCCCGTCATAGTTCAATTAATGACATCATCCGTCGGGCTTTTACCAGCGTCAGTATGGCAGCTACTCTCGAACCACGTGGCCTAATGCGAGATGATGGTAAAAGGCCTGACGGTATGACTCTGATTCCTTGGAAAATGGGTCGGCCTTTAGTTTGGGATGCCACTTGTGTAGATACCCTAGCACCTTCTCATCTTGCAGGGACATCAGTAAGGGCCGGCTCCGCAGCAACATCAGCGGAGTCCCTCAAACGGCGGAAATACGCTAATCTTGACCGAGGTTACCTATTCGAGCCGTTTGGGGTGGAAACCCTAGGTCCTTGGGGTCCTGGGGCACATGGAATACACAAAGATCTAGCAAAACTCCTAATAGAGTCCACAGGTGATCGGAATGCTGGCTTTTATTTCGGTCAACGAATTAGCATTGCCATTCAACGTGGCAATGCTGCCAGCATTCTGGGCACTTTGCCTTCTGGTGACGGCTTAGATTTTTAGAAAATAGATTTAAGTGTAAATATTAGTTGTAATTATTATTGTATTTTCTTTAGTAATAAAGATATATTAGCGCAAATATTAATAAATTGTCTGTTGAACTCACTAGGTCAAAACTTATTACAATTTTTATAATTTCACTCTATCTTCTATCGACATAAGTCAGAGTTATAAATAACACTGCTTAACAGCTGTTTTAACTTAGCAGAGTTAGCATGAATAAGGGGGTAAGCGAATAAGACAAGCCTTTGCTACACTCCGTAGCTGAAGCACGAAGCACACCGTAGCACGCTACGGTGTAGCAACAGCTACGTATTTGCTACGGCGTAGCAACAGCTACGTGTTTGCTACGGCGTAGCAACAGCTACCTACGGTATATAGCACTCATAAAGTAGGTATCCTAATGTACGTCTAACTGGCCCATGAGTGCACCCTGTGTGCGATGTGCGGTGTCCTACGAGTACGTTTGTAAGAGGTTACGTCCACTGCTGAACGTGCTGCGAACGTATTGTGGACCGAACGAGAGCCCGAACGCACCATTCACACACACGTTTTCGGCCTGTCTCGTAGTTGATTCCGCCATCAAATATTTTACTTATTCGATGTAATATGTGAAAATGACCTCTATTCTACCATCGACAATAATCACACTGGACATGTGGGTAATCGTAATCTGCAATCCTGGATATCGCATCATTGAAAGTGTTTATAAAGTGAGTAGCTGCAAAGTACCACTTCAATGAGTCAAACAAACAAATAAATAAAACCGGTCAAGTGCGAGTCGGACTCGCGCACGAAGGGTCCCGTACCATTATCTAGAAAAACGAGCAAAAAATTCACGTTTGTTGTATGGGAGCCCCCTTAAATATTTCTTTTATTCTGTTTTTTAGTATTTGTTGTTATAGCGGCAACAGAAATACATAATCTGTGAAAAATTTCAATTGTCTAACCATCACGGTTCATGAGATACAGCCTGGTGACAGACGGACAGACGGACAGCGGAGTCTCAGTAATAGGGTCGCGTTTTTACCCTTTGGGTACGGAACCCTAAAAAGGAGGCAGATTGACAATTCTAATAGCTAAGTAAGTACCTACTTACGTGAAGGGTGACTCGTTGTGTCTCGTTAAAATATTTTGCTCTAGTTCACGTTAGAGGATGTCGAACGGACTCTATTCTCGCGTCGACAGTTCACTTCAGTCAGTTGTTGAAATCGACTTTTACGGCTTGTATTTTTAACTTAAAGTCGGGAAGACTTATCTTCACCTGATTTTAGGAGTAAGGTTGGTATTTTAGGAGAAAGTTGCTATTTTGAAAAAGAAATACATACAGCCGATACATTCTATGTTTTTTTTTCTATAACTGTAATTTCAATATACGTTCGTCGATTACTGCGTTCATTATAAACCGTTTTTTTTTTTTTGCTATTTTATAGAGGAATCCCGAGGTAGTTTTATAAAAAAATTATTCCCTAGGGGGATAAGTATTTGTCCTGCAAAACTTAAAAACAGTTTTGGTAAAATAAAGGGATTCTAAGTGTATTAATTTTTTCAAAAAATCAAATTGTACTGGTTAGGAATTTATATTTTTAACTTGAAGTCGGTTAAGCTCTGTCCGCACCTGATTTTAAGAATGGTTGCAAATTTTTTAACTGTTGTTTATTGTTCGTTGTTAATTTTCAATCCACTGGCGTCTAATTTTCCTTTTGGAGAATTTGAGACGTCTACTAGAAAAAACAATATAAAAAAAGTATCAGTGCATCGATTCTGCTAATGCAGTGAACGATTTTTCGAAAACCAAGTCGGGTTTTTTAAAATATTTTTCCGTGATTGAAGCTGATCCCCTTGTAAGTTTGACCCTTAATTTTTCTTACACCTTACAAGCATAAGTTACACCCTATAAGCATAACTATATTTCTAAAAAGAAATCGAACCACTTTTCGGGAGTATATCTACTGTACCTACCTTGTCATGTACAAGATACGGAGGGAGATAACTGGGTATACTTACTCCGTATAAAACAAAATTGGATGAGATAATTTCTTCTATAAACACCAACAGTACAGGTTTACCACGAAAATAAGTTACACCGATGTACCTGCGCAGAAGTCTCAATTTTGGTAGGCGCGAAAAAATCCTAGCCAATCCTGTTCGTGTTTATAGAAGATAGAGAAGAAATGATCATTATCAGAAGGATTCCACCTAGTTTTACTTATCCAAATGTCACATTCGATAATAATTCGGTCGCCTCTCGGGAATAGAGGTCATGCATGTCGATATTAGATGACCACCACCGATACTGAATAACTCGATTCGGCTAACCTGGTAATGTAATGGACGGTAATTGCGTTGTCGAGCCTGGCTAACGACTATAGGTCATATTGGAGTAGGACCCCTACAACCTACTTTGAAGGACCTACTTGGCTTTTAGATCGGACTTACCTACCTTAAATCATCTAATTAAGTTAAGTTACTTAGTTTTATATAACAAGCAAGGATTAACTATAAGCTTATTTATGTAACAAACATAAGCGTGGAATATGAACCTTTACATCTGCTTCACAATGAATAAAAATATTATATTATATTATGTTATAAACCCTATGGGTGAACGAACAAGCCGTGAGTGCAAGAGCGCGACTCCCTGCCGTCATACAGTGCAAACTCGTACGGAGGAAAGTCACTTGAGTTTTCAGGCCTTGTTATTTACTACTTACCAACCCTAACAAAATAATGACTTATTAATCCTTATTTGTCACTAGTATAAGTTTTCTAGGTTAGCTTGAATAGTCAGTTGTGTTACTAGCTACGTAAGTCTGTAAAATCAACTTATTTGAATAAAATATTTCATTTCATTTCATTTCAATCTATTGAGTACCTAACATATAAATAACTATTTGATTTTTGAAAATCTATATTGAGATAGCGAGATAAAGCCCATGTTTGAATTCAAATTTTTGTGCTGCGTGATAGCGGCGGCGGTGTTGGATTAATTTGACTATGTGCCAGGTGTCAACATGATGTAAAATTTCATTTTTTACTTCTTCGACTTCGACTAAAAGAAGACAGATTAGATACCTACCTAAATATGTGAATAAAAAACTTTTTTGAAAAATCGAGCTATCTCTAATCGACGTTTTACGTCCCCTACCACCTATCTTGGTAATAAGCACTAAAGCTTGTTTAAAGAAATTGAACAATTTTAGTTTTAATATAAATATTAATGGGGAGCCCGTTCAGTTGGTTGACGAGGCTCAGAACCTTGGGCTTAATCTGAATAGCAACCTTCGGTTTGAAAATCATGTCGCGAATATGTACGGCATTTTTTTACAGGTTAAAAATACTTTACAAGATCCGGCCGTATCTTTGTGAAAGTATTCGCATCACTCTTTGTGAGTCATTAATTCTATCTAAATTAAATTATGCTGATGTGGTCTATGGTCCTTGTCTCCTGGGTAGGAGTGAAAAGCTTATTCAGCGAGTGCAGAACGCCTGTGCACGCTTCTGTTTTCATATCCCAACGCGTACCTACTCATGTCACCCTTTACCTCAACACTGCGGACATGCTAAAAATGATTGCTCGCAGGATACTTCACCTTGCCATACTCCTCTTTGGCCTAACCAAAACTAGAGCTATTAAAAGCATTTATTATTTTCGACGTAAAGTAAGAGAACATCTACTTGAGAATCAAAAATGCATAAAATAAAATTCTTTCTTTACCTTTTTCACATTTATGTCTTTCTATATTTCTTATTCCTTTTCTATAAGAATATAATAGTCACCATTTGGCCACTTTACTGGCAAAGCCATTTTCTCAAAAATATGTAATGTAGGTACCAATGTAAAACATGTGACTGCCATCTAAGCAGTTTACGATAAGTATTTAATGAAGTCTCCCCTAAAATTTAACATAAAAGCCTGGACATCAGTCAAGCTCAGTCCAGTACAGGATTAGCCATCCAAGCAAGTAGGTTTAATCCCTTACGTAGATTTCAAGTCACGGCATGCTAGGTTTTAGTGGAAGGCAAAATAACTGATAAACTAAAACTAAAAGTTGTTTTACACAGCAAGCCCGTTAGCTAACTTTCTGGGTCTGAAGCCTCGCTCAGACCATAAAAATAGATACAAACCCTGTTTTTATGTATTCTTATGCTCAGACCCAGAAAGTTTGCATAGTCAAGAAAGAGATGCCCTCTATTTTAACGCAGGACAACAGTTAGCTATATGAGCAAAAACATGATTTTTACGCTTCCAAAAGCGTATACTCTGTATCGCTCCTATGAACGCGAAATTCTATGCCTATCCTTCCACGACATCGGGCGATGCGTCTTGCGACTGGGGTCGTTATGTCACTTTTCCGCAAGTCGCACCGCGGCGACTCATGGATAACTTCTTTGATTTGTTCTCGCCGTGGACGCAAACGCAAGACGCGCGTGCGGGCATGTCGTACGTAACCTGGGGGTAAGGGATGAAACGTCGGTGTTTTTCCAACACAATATATTTTATTATCCCGCTTGTGTGCGACATTTTGAATGTCACAATGAACTCATCAAACTACGATATACCTATTTGAAAATAAAATAACATGTTTTATATCAATTACATCACTTTATTCATCAATGTTGAATTGAATATTTTTATTTCTATACAAACAATTTTATAAAGTACCTTACATTCTCTTACGATAATAACCACATTCAAATAGCTATATGCAATGAAAATCTTACGATAAACGTCAGTCGATTTCTTTAGTACAATATACGAAATTTAGTACAAGAGGAGTACACATACATAATGCACTATCTCTCTTTTACAATTTAACACATTTGACAACCGCAATCACGTAGGTACAGGAAACCCGTGATCACATTCTTAAAACTAAATTACAAAAAATAAAAAAGAATAACATTCAAGTGACAATTAATTTATTAGTGACAAATAATTTTGGTACCAATTTCTGTACAAGAAAATTATGTAATAAATTACGCACGTTATTAATGTTGTACAATTGTTCATATATTTTTAACTTTCGCGATTTGTTAACATAATAAAGATTATGTATCGGGTATTTATCGCGTACCTTTTGTTTTATTTTCCCCTACGTTTCTATCGCGTTACAGCGACTCTGTTGAGTGAGTGTGTGTGCGAGTCGCCCAGTTACCACGATCGCTGTAACGCGTTAGAAACTTGGGGGAAAATAAAACAAAAGGAAAGCAATAAATAATCATTAATTTTCTATTAGGTAGTAAAATCTTGTACAATTTTTTTTGTACATTTTGTATTATGAATGTGCAATCTACAAAATGTTATGAACAGTAAAATTTGTCACAAAATTATTTATCAAATTACATATTTTAGGCATTCCTAAAACAATTACTACAGTCACAAATATTAAGTCAAATGAATACCGTCAGTGTGGTATAATTAGAATAATAATTAATATAAATAAAAAAAGTACAAAAATTGTTTGAAATTTTTATTCATAACGATGGGTTTATTCTAGTCCGAAAGTTAAATTAACAATTGCAATATTGAACTTACATCTTTAAACAATTTAGTGCCTTGTACCCATGAAAATAATCAAACATTGGTTATAAAAACCTACACATTTTAATTAATCATGAATAGTGTTGCCAGATAAACGGCTATTTTCGTACTATTAGGCCGTTTTGACAGCAATATCACATAGGTGTTAAATTTAAATTTTGAAATTTAACAAATAATCAACTAAATATAAGGATAATTACAAATAAAAATACGCGCCGAATTACGAACATATTTGAATCTATAAAGTAACTGAAGAGCATGAAAATCTTGGTCATATTATGATTACTTTAGGTAGACACAAAATCTGACTTAGATTTTTATGATACTAACCAGCTTATACTAAACATTACTTACGCGTTTATATCATGGCAGTGACAATCCCGTCGGTGTACATTTCTGGCCGGAACGTCGTTTTAACGTTAAAAAAACGTTAAATGTTGGTTGGTATTAACGGTGAAAACGCTTATTGTTAAAAAATGTCCACCAACGGAAATCTAAGTACAATAATTGATCCAATAACTTAGAAACTATACTTAAATGTATTTTTACATGTTATTTACTCTCAGAATGGAATGTATCACGTTTTACTGAAGCTTTAGTTAAAATACTAATTATCAAATTGTATAACACGTCTATAATAGGAAATAAGTTGCTGTTACAACATATTCACAACGTTTTTTTATAATAAATAATAATGCAAAATATTGTATTTGTGAGGATTTGTAGAATAGAATTCTTATAATACGAACATTATAATATTTAGTAGGTATGAAAAATGTAAAATATATCGGCACGCATGGTCCCTACTGACTTGCACACAAACGAATTTAAACCTTCCCGCCATAGTCATAAAGACGAACTAACTTTCATTCAAGGGTTCTTTATCCGTGCCGATGTGATTGAATGCAATAACAGCTTATATTAAAGACTGCCAACGTTTTACACAATACAATATCTTAAAATTCGTTGATATGCATACTGTTAAGACACCTTGTACATTTCCTATTAATAGTCATACAAAAACACTTTAATTATGTCTGTACATATTTACATTTACAATTACGTAATATTTTAAAAGTCAGTAAGTCATTGTATTTACAATGACATTTAATATTAAATTGAAATAGCTACGTTGTCGAAATCATGGAATCACAAAATAAAAAGATTAAAATAAGTAACCTAATTCACAAGGCAAAAGTTTAACTAATAAACATCATAAGAAATATCAAAATCATTAAGATTGTAATGTCATAAGAAATTTGAGAATTGTGTATAAATCAGCTGAATAAGTAACCAATCAAAAATACCTACCATTAGCAGCCTAGTTATATGAAAATGGCACTGTTATAAAATCTATCTTCAAATTACGATTAAAGAAACGAAGGCATAAAACATCATAATTTACTCTTTTGAGTGTGTCAAAATTAAACTCATCGCAGACACAAATAAAAAAAATATAAAAGACACTAACTTAAAACTACAAAAAACAAAGTTACAAGAAAGATAAACAAAAAAATTGAATTCAAACAATGTCATGTGTTAATATCTATTTACATTGAAATTCTACGAAAAATAAGTCAATTGTGTATAAAGTACACACTTTAGGTACATTTTCTTAAAAACTTAGGTACACTTCCTTAAAAACTTCATCACTTATTCTTCGTACCAAAGAAAGCAAAACATTAAAAACATACAAGCGGTAAGGCATCTCGGTTTTCTACCAAGCACTGGGCGCTAGCCCATAAGGTTCGTATTTGTTCAGCACTGAGCGTTTAAAGAGACATTTTGAGCCTTATGTGGTCGTGTTTAGGTTACACGAGCCAGGCGCGCTGCTAGCACCACGACTCTTCGTGCGGTGCTGGTCTGTCGTCATCATCGCCATACATATCGGCCAGCTTGCGGAATCGTGGCCCGAAGGTAGATAAATAATTGAATTTTAAATCACCATCATCGGTACCTAGAGATAAAAAAATTAGTTGAAAAGTGCAAAAAGTTTATGGTACTTACTTTGAGTATCTAAACTTCCATTGTGTGAATTGGTACACATTCAATATTAATTTGGAAAATATTATGTAAAAAAGTTAAAAATACTATTTACTGTTATTTTTAGAATATTTACTACTGATAAACACATATAATGTTAATTTCAGTTCCCCGGTTCAGTTCCCCATAGTTACAATACAAAGTTCAAGTCATACTCACAGCTAGCTAAGGAGGAAAGAGAGCCACTAGTATTGCCGTCTCCCTCATACGCGTAGTGACGCACATCGTCATAAGGATTAATATCTGGATCTCGGTCTAGGACGGATTTCTTGTCGTCTAGGAACCCTGATAGGTCCGGTGCTGCGCCGACCAAACCTGGGGACAAAGGAAAGGTTAAAGTTTATGATTTAATAATAAGCAGATAAAAATCTAATAGGCCGTAGTTGATCTTTACGTGAGGCCTTCATAGGGAAAAAAGGTGATGCGCCATCATAAACCTGCCAAAGCAGTTGCAGGTATCGTAGGAATCCCAAATATCACGTGGCTCCTTGATAGCCGCCAGTTTGTTAATTGGCGTCCAAAGTGGGACCGTATCGTCAAAAGAAGGGATGTTCTCTTACTTAAATGGTTTCCACTTAGCATAAAAGCTGCTTCACAGATCTCTGACACTAGCCGGTTATAATCGACGAATCGTTTCATGATACAACTGACCCCATGTTGGGGTACCAATTAAATATACTCTTTCCATAGGTAAGTTGGTGGGTTTCTAATATAGACCTCTCCTGACCAAACAAGCACCTCCTATGCATAAGAGCACCAAATCTACTTTGATACGAGCAGGTCACAATCTCCCATTATTTCACAGCAGTTGTGGCTCCACATTGGGCCGCCAAAGTAGTGGACTTCGTCTTACTAAATTGTCTTCCCTCTGCATAAAGGCGTCGGGTATCTGGCAGCGTTGCGTCGTACATCTGCCGTAACACTTGCAGGACGTATTCCGCGACATTTATGTCCTATTGTAGCCCCACGTTGGGTGCCAATTTGTTTATTGGCGTCCAACGTGGAGCTAGAGTTCAACGCTCAAAATATATGTTACTTCGCCCTCGCTTCCGCCCTCATCCTCGTAGGGGACAAAGATTTCTACGGTGTCGTCCATTTCTAGATCTACTTGCATATCTTACGTCATGCCCCAAGTTAGGCACCAATTAAGGTAAACCTACAGGTAAATATATTTTTCTGACCTAATTGGTCTCCTGTACAAAATTATAGGAATAGGTTCTATCATTCATTTGACGTAACACTTGTAGATAGTATTCCGTGACATTTATTTCCCATTATAGCAACACGTTGGGCGCCAGTCTGTTAATTGGCGTCCAACGTGGGCAAGTAAATATATGTTATTTTCTTACCTAAATGGTCTCCCCTCTGCATGAAGGCGTCGGTATCTGGCGGCGCTGTGTCGTACATCTGCCGCAAGACTTGGAGGTCGTACCCAGCGTCACCCTCGCCGCCGCCCTCGTCGTCGTACGCGATGATGTTTTCTCTGATGTCGTCCATTTCTTTCTCGGGCCACGCGTCCGCTCTGCGACGGTGTACGACCACCGCTAGAAGAAGGACTGGGGCAAAAAAATTATGATTAAAAATATGGTAAGGCAGCTGAAATGACAGTAAGTTCGACAACTACAAAGCGATTATTTTCAAAAATACTAAAACGACTGAACTGATGGCCTAGGTTGTACTGACTGCCATGGTTGTGCAGATTGCCTGGGTTGTACAAACTGCCTAGGTTGTACAGACTGCCTGGGTTGTACAGACTGCCTAGGTTGTACAGACTACCTAGGTTGTACTGACTACCATAGTTGTACAGACTTACTAGGTTTTACAGACTGCCCAGGTTGTACAGACTACCTAGGTTGTACAGACTCACGGATATTTCTGCGAGCTATGAGCTGACGCGGTAATAAAGTAAGTTACTCACTGACTAAAATGGCGATGCACACTAGTATAGCGACTAGGAAGTTGGTATCTATCCCGAAGGTAACCGCTGTGAACATGCTTCGTTGACAGCTAGGGTCAGCGTTCTTATGGACTGACGGCTCGCCTAGGTTGTACAACTGTTGAGAAGAACATTAAATATGAACAATAATTTATCTTAAAATTAGGTTGGTGTTCACCAAAAAAGTAATCGGATAATTAGCAGTAGCGTTGGTTAGCTTTGACGTTAAATAATTTACATATAAAATTCAAAAGTGTCAATTAATTAATTAATTACACACGTTAGTTCGATTATTTTAGAAGAACACCACTCTTCTTGCGATTTTCCCTAAAAGATAATCAAACAATCGATATCTTCAATCTTCATCCGTAAACTTTGACATCTGATAATTTCAAAACCGTCAATGTCAAAAATGTTATTATTCGATCTGAAACTTAATAACTTTATTTATTTAGGCTTACAAAATTACAAATTACTTACAAAAGCGCTTAGATAAGTCAATTATATACTAAACTTCTAAATAAATAGTCATTATTATCATATAAGAAATAAGGTGTTGTTTATTTTATTTACTTCAACTTTTGTCCACTAGTGAAAAAAGTGAAAAATAAACCACAAGTTTATATAAATCACCGTTTTTAATACATGGTAATTTTGCCTATCTAAGTTAAACAGTAGTTAAAGTCTATAGACCACGTAAAGATTTAAAAAAAGTATTTTAGATATCAGATATGATATTAAAATACAGAAGAAAATTTTCCATTCGGGTGTAACATCGTCTGTTACTTTTTCACCACTGAACTGAACTGATCTTAAAGAATTTTTTCAGGGTGGTAAACAAAATCTCAGTGACGAATATAGGCTACTTTTTATGCGGGTACAGTGCGTGCAAAACCACGAGCTAGGAATATTTAAATTTGGAACTTCCGGCTACCAGATCCGTTCATGTTCGTGACAGAAAACTGCCATGTGTCTAATTACATTTCCGAAATTCTGTGGAAGTGAATAAAAAACTGAGGCTTCCATGTCAATTATATAAAAAGCATTCCAAATTAACTTTGCTGTAATCAACTCACTGTTACCATCCATTTGGGAATACCCTTTATTCGGAGTAATAAAGATAATATTGTCCGCATTATGCTCAAGGTAATGTGAATAAAATGCGGTGAGTTTATGATTAAATAAATTAAACCTATAAAATGCCTACATAAACTGAATAATTGTACTGAAATAATGTTAAATTTTGGCAAAATTTTACATTATTTACATAATAAATCATTTACGAGTAGGTACTTATAAAAATATTTGCACATCGGGACAGTACTAAATAAAAAATATATTTAAAAAAACTTTTTCTTCTCTGTGTAACATTTGCATGCTTATCTTGGTAGAATATAATTGAAACACAAAAATTATTAACATCTGTTTAACATTCAATGTGTTCAAGCAAACAAACTTCTATCTTTATCCTCCGTATCTGTTCTACTATCTTGTTACTCTGTCATATTCTATTAACAATCGTATCAGAAAAACCCTGACAATTTTACTTTTAGTGTATCTGTCCCCCTTTTTGTCAAGACTTTAAAACTATAAAAACTAGGTTTTTGTTTTATCATAAATCGAGGTCATGACTCCTTTCACGATTTTCTCTAACTCTCATGGTTAGAGATTTGACCATCCACTCCCATCTCAAAAAGCCACCCTGTACAGGATGTCTATCCATGTCACCATAGCTCCTAAACCGATTTTTTTTCTTAATTTATTTTGAAAACAATTTGTAATATTTTTTTTATAAGGTTATCCATCTTCATCTCTCTGTTGAGAAGAAGACAAACCTTCGCAAATTTTATTTATTTATTTATTAGATGAATTATAAACAAAAATAAATGATGATAGTAAACTATAAGTACTTACATAATTCTCGTACGTGAAATTACTGATGCAGCCAACGAAGTTCTGGTTTGTCGGGACATGCTTCCAGCCAAATGCTCGGGCCAAGTACTGTAAGTCTATGCTCGCACCTCCCAGTTGAAGCGGCCCGTTCACTGTTCGGATAAAAAAATATGTTTTAAGAAATTGCTTATTTCGAGACGAATCAGAATATATGTGGCTTGAAAAGCTGTCATTTTTTTGGTATGAAACGGCAAAAATGAATTTATGGTGAGAACCTATGGTGCGAAACAGCGCTACACCAATGTTTGCCCTTTAGAGCAAGGCTGTTTTCTGATTAGTCGATGCAACAGCAGTACGACATCAGCATGCTCGTATGACGAAAGCATATCGCGTGTCGCCTCCACTTTCGTACTTGTCGCACGCAGAAAAATATGCAGAACCGCTTGCGACGTGAAATAATGTCGCTAAGGCCATTTTCACATGCATACGGCATGTGTGACCGTGCGGTTACCGTGTGTCGCCTGTCCTTCCACTATAAACACGGTTTCGACGTGTAGTACCGAATCTGTATCAGGAATGCTCCACAGAAATATAGGCGCTCGGTAAACTTTTCGCTATCGCGTATACCAAGCGTGCTAATGTCGTACTGCTGGTGCACCGACTAATCAGAAAACGACCTTACGACGACGACTGACACCCAGAACAAATATTTGCAGATCGTACAAACATTTGTCTCAAGGCGGGAATTGAACCCTCCTGCATCGGTCATCAAAAATCCCCTTAGGTTCAGTAGGTGCTTCCAAGCTTATTTTTTATTTTATTTGACCTAAGTTGGTATGTTATGAGAGGATGTGGCTGAGGATTTATCACGAAGATCTAGAATACACCTATTCTCTCTTCTAGATTAGACCAAGGTTGTAATTAGTCGGAAAAAGTGTGAGTGCTCGCCGAACGCCCGCGCCGCGCGTGACATTTGCTCTAAAAGCTCCCGCACCTGCTATTTACATAAATATGATTATCCGCATCAGCCAACGTTATCGACTGTGAGACAGAGGCGCGCCTCTGTCTCACAGTGGACGCCGTGCTTTCAGCCGCATCCAGATGGTAGGATGCGACTCCAGCAGTCTTTCACAAGTCGTCTTCCCATCTGAACTAATAGCGTCCTGTCTTCAGCTTGCCGCAGCGTTTCACATTAGTCTTAGCAGGTTGCCATCCCAACTGGCCGGAGAGCGTCTTAAACTACATTTGCCGAGTCGCGGTCAATAATACCATTATATTTCTCACCATTTAGAATCTCCCTAGGTCCAGTAGGCGCAGCCAGACTCATGCAAGTAGAAAGCTTGCACCTATCCACGAACATCTCTATGGAGCTCCGCATCAGCACTATCTCGATGAGATGAGGCTTCCCGTCAGCCACCTGCACGACGCTGTTGTTGAGGCGGGTGGTGCCCGAGCCGTAGTTTACTAGGAGGACGGGAAATCCTTCGACTAACTCGAGGGACATGAAATCTGTGGACAAAAGTTTTGGGTTAGAAAACGAATCCCTGAATTGAAAAATGATTTTCACACAACCACGATATTTTTAACGAACTATTCCCCCACGAAAAAAAGTCGTTTTTTTTTTCGGTAGACGAAAAAAAAACACCCTATAAAATCTCTTTTTTTATTATTATTATTATTATTGATTTAACCATTTTATCGGCTCTAATACATAGATGATTTATTTGGTAGTTTTTTAGTAATAACAGTCTCTGAGCTAAGCCGCGAAGAAACAAACGGATATGGCGATACTACATTTAAAGATTTCTTGTTGACTACGGAACCCTAAAAAATTTAAGGCTGACTTTTTGGGAAGTCTATAAACTGGCTCATTCCCGTAAGTAATTTTTATTTCACTACTGGTTTTCTAGTTCTAGCCACACGCGTATTCTGGACATGCATGAATTTCTTCACTTCACTATGTACCAAAAAGGTCTTTATTTTCACTATGTACCAAAAAGGTCTTTACTTTCACTATGTACCAAAAACGTCTTCATTTTCGTCGATTCTAAAAGTCAACCTGACCTATAATATTACATGACTTGTTATCAAAGCACTTACGTTGTTTTCAAGTACATGGCATGCTGCCCTATTTAATAATAATTTATAACCAGCCGTGCGTTACCTATCACGCGATGAGGTTCATAAATCATCAGTCTGTCAGTCATTACGGAATCATTAAAGAATCATTACGACCTTCACGTAGGACCGACCAGAAGCAACTAAATGATTGTGATATGAAAAAAACATAGGCAGTTTGTGAGGATGTGTTTTTTTTACGAACCACAACCACAGAGAGGATGAAACTTTGCAAAGATGTTGTTCTAGATTTGGAATAGCATGTTAGGTTTTTTTTTGCCCTGAAAAAATGTGTGCGAAAAAGCTTATCTGAAGTTATGATTGACATCAAGGACACAAAAAATTAAACGAGGGAGGTATCACTAAGGTGATATACTAGTCGTACGACTATTATATAACTTTTAAGAACCTATGATAACTGAAGTCGCTTAACGTCAGCGATAGTATCTTCCATAATACTGACGCATTTACTATGAGTTTTATATACATTATATAATAGTTCAGAATTGATGCTAGAACGGTAGTGTTTCAAAAAAACGATTACATAATTTTTTCTCGATAGAAAGAAAAAGCAAAGTTCTAAAAAAACTATTTTTTTTTATAAAACATACAATTTGGAGTCAAGGTGTGCTAGAACCTTTATAGCTTTTGTATAGCTCCCAAACAAACATATACGGTAGTACCCAACATCAATTGAACATCATTAATATACAATCAGTCCCTTACATTATGTCCCTTCGAGTAGAAACCGTTATTTTACCGCCTTTTCTTACCACGTCATTACTCGGCCTACAACTATGACGTCATCTGTGACGTAACGCCAATTTGTGTGATATGTTCATTGTTATGACCAACTAGGGTTTTCCGGCTTCGCTCGCGTTCTGGTTATCACAACTCACCTACATACTGGAGTACTACAAACGTTTTTTACACTTTGAACATAACTAGTATAGTTATTCCAGACAAAGAGCTCCATCAGACTTAGGGACATACACCGAGGGGCCAGCAGCGCCTCTTGCAGATTAGATCTACCATCAAACTGCGATTCCCAGCCCGCATGCCCAGCGTGGGGATTATCGGCACTTGCACGGCCATGAGATAAAAGCCAATAAGGTGATTCAGGGGGAGACCTGCGTCCAGCAGTGGACTATTATAGGCTGTCGAGATGAGGAGGAGAGCTACATCAGTGCAAAATTTCAGTCGAGTTCTTTTCGTGCGAATGATAACGAACTTATTATAATTCAAATTTCCCAAAATTTATAATAATTTACCGACTGACGTTAGGAACTGTAATGACAGCATAATATTTAAATCTAATCTTTTTAGTTATTTAATAAGTAAGACATTTTACAGCTTGAATGAATATTTTGACGCAGTTTAGTTTTAAGTAAATGTAGAGTAAAGATGAGGTTGATACTCATTTTAAAATTGGTAAGCGCATTTTTCTTCAACTCCTAAAACTTAACCTTGATTCACTATTATTGTATTTTGATTGTATTTCTAAATTGTGTTAAATTTTTACGCCTGATGGCAGATCACAGTGCTCTTAATTTTATCTGTGAACATCTCTGTAATATCTGTGTGGCTGTGTATCACAAATGAATAAATGACCTTGAACTGAATAACGTATTTTTTAAGACCACTTAACCAGAAAAACTACGAGTACATATATAATTTGTAGATTAACTGGTCACTGGTTTGGTCTTTCCAAATGATATCACTTCAGACAGACAATACAATAAGTTGTTCAATGAAACCTTACCTACCTCCTTATAATATTTATACCAATGATAAGAAATAATGGTATTTCCCGTAATTCTAAGGCAGTAAGGCAGAATGGCCTGGAATTGTGCTGGAATGTTCGACAATAGAACCGTGGTTTGTGGTTTTAATCAGACGTTAAACCCGAATTGAAGTACTTTCGAAACGTTTAAGGTTGAGAATGTCCTTGAGAAGGTAAATTATTTTAGTTATCCTGCTAATATTCTGATTTAATCAGTTGTCTGGATGATATTGCTTTGCGGTAAGATCTCTAATTGTCTTTGTAATTTGATGGTAAGTTTTATTTATTGTTTAAGAAACACATTGTCGCATCCGATCGATTTAAAGCTAATTATTTGTATATTTTATGTGTTTTAATATTTAACTGTTTAAAAGAATCACTGTCTGTCTTTATTTTTCTCGTTTTTGCATACATACCATTATGGTGTTTCCTTCCTTCACACAAACTTGTGTTATATACATAATTTAAATAAGTAGTTACCCAACATGTTAAATTAATAAAATCATTTAGAATAAAACGGCCTCAGTGTACCTACGCTGGAATTAATATTTTCTTTTTAATCCAAACGAGAATGCACTAAAATTATAAATCTAAAGTCGAAAGTTTGATTGAACGTTTTACGTTCAATCTTCATGGAACGTAAAACGTTCAAATTTATGGATGTTTGCTACCTGAAATTTGTACATTATGTAGTTCTAAACCTGGATTAATATAACATATTCAATAAAATAAATTATATTGTATATTTGATCAGTAATTTTATATAATTTTATTATTGACAAGACATATTAGTGGTAGTACCTACGTGTATGCCACTCTTAGTTATGGAAAAAACAAGTCAAATGGTGGTAGAATTCTATAACATCAATATTATAGTATTCACCGAATTTGGAACCTAAAATCAAGTATACCGAAGATATAATTTGCACCAACAAAATGCAGTAGACACTAATTAACTGGGCAAGCCACTTCTGAGAATTGGCCAGTTGGCAACACTTGACGCCGTGAACATTCAATTGTAAACTTTAATGTCTTTGCGGAAAGTTTAAAATACTCTTTATACTTCTAGACGAAATTTAATTATTAAGAATATCAAGGTCTCCGTGTTAGCGAGAAATGAGGTGAAATTTTATTGAGTTTTGGAGGTCAATTAATGTACCAGGAGAAGTAAAGGTTATATACAGTCTCAAGTATCATGTACGAAGCAACTGAGTTCCCTATTCGTAAATTTAAACAGTAGGTACATAAAACGAAGTCTTATCAAGAAGGCCTTTTACTCCATATATGATTATATCAATGATGTTAATGCTTGGCCAGATGTCGCCCAGTGCCGCACCGACAATAGTATTATGGGAGAACAATCTTAAGCTTAGTTTTATATAAATATTGACCTGTATCTAAATCACATTATATTTAGACTTAGATAGGCAAATACTATTGTATTACATTTTAACTAACCACCACCACTAACCACTAGTAAGTACTAGTGGTTTATGTTTCGCTTCTTCCACTAGTGGACAAAAACTTAAAGCGAACAAAATCAAAAAAATTTTGTTTCTTGTTTGATAATTACTATTTATAAAGTTGTTGTTTATGTATAAAATTTGACTAGTCTAAGTGCTTTTTTGTAGCCTAAAGAAATAAAGTTATTGACTTTTGACTTATCCATCCAGGGTGTGTGTGACGCTACTTTATCCCGGACTCTTAAGAGACCAGAGAGAACAGTGTTTTTTTCCTACAGGTCACATCGCTTCCTTTTTTAACATATAAATCATTTAGAACGGGATATTTACCATGATTCAATTTTTGAGTTTTCCAATATTTCGGCACAGTTTCATGCGCCATGATCACGGAAGAACTAAAGTCACTGCGAGTTGGTTTTTATTGGCAGACATACCGATCTACCCTCAATCTTTGTCTTTTGATTAAAGATTGATTCATGGTAAATATCCCGTTCTAAATGATTTATATGTTAATAACCATGATAGTTTCAAAAGTCTTTTTTTAACATTACATTTTATTTTACTTACATTACTTTTCTCTACTAAATTTCTAAAATTAATATTTACCTTGGATATCCAATAGCGGATTATGCTTCAAAGGCCCCACATAGAAGATGAGACTGTTCCTCGTATGAGAGGTCACGGTCAAGGTCACGTGCCCTTCGTGGCAGGCCGGAGGTGACGGGTACATTGCCCAACCGTCGCCATGGAAACCAATGGAGGTCTGCTCGCAATGTGGACCGGACAGACCTTCGGGGCACTCGCATTTGTTTCCAAAGGGGGTACCTAGAAATTAATTTGCGTTAATATAGATAAATAAATATGCAATTGGCGGTCTTATCCCTTGCAGGGATATCTTCAAGACGACTATTTTACAAAGGAACTTATAAAAAAAATGCGTGTTCCCATTGTGTCGTGACGACAGAAAGACGTGCAGTTTAAAGAATCCTGGCTTGTATATTTGAATGCAGGTTTCACTTAAAGGACGACACGATTAACTGTCGTCCTTGTTTTTGTTGCGAAGATAGGCTGTTGTTTTCATGGGATATAAATTAGCTTTAAACGTTTCCATGGAAACAATGCATGCCAAGACCCAGGCAGAAAGTAGAAATACGTAGACGCCAAGACCCAGGATAAATACCTGCAGATCACACAAACATAGCCCTTGATAGCTAATTTTGATTTAGATTTTACAGTACAATTACAGTAGTACAGAATACAGAATCAAATATGGACACCTAATCTTATTTTGTTGAACTACAATTTATTGTTGTCTGAAATAAACGAATTGAATTGAATATTTCTAAACTAGGGACTCAATTCTTCTAAACGAATCGCTTTACTATTACAATGATATCGTCGCAGGTGCGGATTGGCTTATCAGAATTCGATCTCTGGTTTTGTTGTTGTTTCATTTCGCCTCGTTTTAAATATTCGACAGCAAAAATAAAGTAGATTTAGAAAGATTTCAGATTACCATAAACCATAAAAGTATCATTATAAGCTTTGGGTTTAGATGTGTATCTACCTTCCAAACCAAATCCCTAGGAGCAAACAAAAAACCAGCACCATAATAGGCATTAAAATATGTGCTTAAACTCGTCAATTTTAGATACATTTCATAGTGATATAATTGCTTGCCGCAAGCTTCAAGCGAGTTGCCCGCGAGCTGTTTGGTATCTGATGCCGTCAATGTAAAAAGTATCTATGGATTTCGAGTTAAAGTCAAAATCCGAATGTTCACCTTTGTGCTGTGCGTCTGGAACGACCCAGATCCGCGACAACCTTTAGTTTCGCTCGTAAAACGAACGCCCGTAGCAGATTTATCGGGTGACAGAACGCAATACAAAAGTACGGGTTCCTTGAGTGAGAAGTTAACTTCGCAGGGGATTACTTACGGAGTTCCAAGTTATAGAACATACATACAGGGTTTCTTAGTATCAAAGTTCGAGTATGGCTTAATCTTAGGTAACTTGATGGTAATGCTTACGTGCGGAAACTTTTGAGACTAGATAGACTAATATGAGCTTAAGACGACAAAATATTAAATCGCGTCATTTTAATTTAAAAATGAGGTTTTTCTCTTTTCATCATTTTATATTTGACAAATTATGATAGAATATAGTATCATAGAGTCCACATCCGATCGGAATGTTGGCTTTTTTTTCGGTCAACGAATTAGCACTGCCATTCAACGTGACAATGATTCCAGCATTCTGAAGCACTCTGCCTTCTGGTGACGACTTAGATTTTTAGGAAATGATTTGTGGATGGGATGTGTGATAGTTGTCATAAGGATTTATTGCTTTGTATTAATTTAGTTGGTGCACTGGATCGGTACATCCGCCGATATCAACCGATTCCAGGCATATTGTAAATACCGACGCCGCGTACACAGCGTAGGGTGGCGTAGGCTTTTATTTGGAATCGGTGGACGATCTACTTAAGCCGACATTTTGAAATGTCAAGGTCCTTTTTCTCTCTCTCCTGTGCTTTAGCACTACATCTTTACATCGTGTCCTGGGTCTCCCTCTGGACCTTCGCCCGGGGAAGGAAAGCTGTAGTGCTAAATTTCTTACATAATCAGGTGGCCTTCTCTTCCCGTGCCCGCCCATACCATCGCAGCCTACTCTCCTGCATCTGTGGCGATGTTTTTTTTATACTAACCTCCATTTAAACAAAAAAGATCGACGTCTTCCTCGTTTCTTTCACAGGTACATTCAGACTCGACTCTTGCGCTGACGCCGACAAAACTCGTACTGTTCGTGTAAACAGACAGCGGTACGTTATTCTTCAGCAGTACGTTTCTGCAGGAATCTTCACATTGCTCCTTTTCTATAAGACATTCGTCTATTTTTACCATGTAGATTCTAGCGCCGAGTTCTTCTTCCAACTGTAAAGGAACATCATGATTAGAATATTGAATATGAGACATGAAAGAAATGAATACGGAAGAATACATGAAAGATCCTTGTACGGCACCACATGTGTTTACCTACGATGAAGTTACTTTATTACTGGTCAGGTAAATTTTAAAGATAGTAGCCTACAAATAATCAATCAGCAATCGTTACATGGCGTAAGTTTATCCATTCGTCTAAATTAGTACTGTATGTTACAAACATTCTGTGTCAAAAGCTCCTGTCGATTCTAATAAACGAGCACATAGAAAAGTCTAAGTTATAGGTACTTGTATTCTGTAAGAAATGTGAACCCTAACTATTTGTTTTAGTCGTAAACTTGTCCATAAACACCGTAACAAACGCCCTACCGTTACAAAAGGTCAACACGTTCAAGAGCACTTAAACCAAATCGCGAAAATCAATAACTAACTGCAAAGTCCCAAACTAAATAGTTTCCAGTTGGAAATAATCTGTGGCTTCCCAATAATTTGCGGTGCGAAGTTTAATATAGTTGCCGATTCACTACAGTGAACACCCGAGACAAATTAGATAACAAATTGTGCATTTTCAACGAATGTTTCTGACTTGTTTATAGAATTTCAGGTACCTTCAGGTGGATTGTAAGGACGGTCATAAAAAACTTGATTACGGCTTTTTATAGGCTGGAAATCTGTCACTGCGAAAAATGGGAACAGGGAACGTATTGATGAAAATTACCTTGATTTTATAGGCTTTCCCTCAATTTACAGCCAAGTATGTACCTACCTTACCTACATAAATTGAAATAGATGTATCAAAGACTAGACTAGTGATAATACTTTTTGTGATTGCAATGAATAATCATTTGGGTTTCTAAGTGTCCTGAAAGATCTTAAAAAAATAAATCTTTTATAGATCTTCGAAAATCTGTTATAAATAAATAATGCTGGACGAGTCACACACACAGCATTACCTAGCCCCAAGTTAAGCAGAGCTTGTGTTATGGGTACTAGATAACTGATATACATAGTATAATTCAATATATAGATAAATATTTTTTATTATACATAGAAAACGACCAATAAATAAAACTATAGCAATAAAACTCTTTGATATTTCTTTGTTTCCCTAAAGAAATAGAGTCGGTCAGTTTTATTTCTTCTGAAAAATACTGTTGAAAGCTCTCGATATAAAACAACAAGCTTGCAACAGCAGACAATATTTATTACTCGCTGAAAAATCATTTTGTTTACATCGGACATTGAGTAAATAGCACAGTACAGCTAACAAAGCGGGCGATACAGCAATGGATATTATGTACGGACATTACGATCGAACGTTTTTACATTTTTGTCTGTTGTTTTGAGAGCGTTGGAATATTTCGGCTATAATTTATTCAGATTGATTGCGGTAGTGAAAAAACAATGAATATAACACATTTATCTGGATGGTTTTTTCGTAGTAAAATGAATTGTTAGAAGAGTTATAGAATTTAACAAAGTAGCAACCGGCAATTCTCTTGGGCCATGGCCGCACTGCAGAACAGTAGGTATGCGGCGACGTTGGCTCGTTGCTTCGATGGTAGCTAAGTGCCTGGCTTTGGCTCAATTCACACCGGAATGGCAGAAGCCGGCAGCGACGCGACGGGCGAATACTTTGAGTGTCAAATTGGTGTCAAATAATTTTATACTTTGTCTAAATATCTAAAAGACCAATCGTTTAAAAAGCTCGAAAATGTCACCATGAATCCGTAGACAGATGAGTCATTTTCAAAAAAATTGTACGTAACACAAAAAACGTTACACAAAATAATTTATAAAGAATAGTTCACAATAATGTTTTTTAGACAGAATGTATCGAACTTTGCGTTTTTGGGTATTTTTTTATTTCTCTGGTTGGTTAACTTTGACTCCGATAGAATATAATTTTTTTTATAGTTTTCTTTAGTTTTTGTAGCATATTCTTGTTTTTTTTTTTAGTTTCTCAAGAATCTTTTTTTAATTTTTCTCGGTTTTTTCGCTGCCGTTCTGCTGCTGTCATTGGTGTCTAAATAAATACAATATAATTAATAATAAGTAATATAAAAGTTATAAAACTACATAGGTAATTTACTTTCTTTACATTCAAAAAAAGCATGATTAGGCATTTGAAGTCAAGTGGATTTGGGTTCAAATCCGGTCGTGAACCAATGAACTTTTCTTATCGCGGATAAGTTTATGTCTGCTCCAACAGTGACCGAAAATATCGTAAGGAACCCAGCATTCTCTAGGACCAAAAATTCGAATTGTATGTTTCACTAGCTAGCGAAAATAATTTAAAATTAAAAGTACAATAGTATTCATCATAACTGTAAGTAAATTTAACAAACACTGTGTTGTCGGTCTTCATGAAATTGATATTTTTTCCGTATGATGGATTTGATTTTTAGGCTTTTTACCTAAGTGTAAATATTAGTCGTAATTTGTTTTTATTCTTTGATTCTGATAAATACATACATATATATTATTTCTGTCAATTTATTATTATTTGTACAATTATAAAAAGTTTTGTTTAAAAAAAACTGTTAATCGAATAAGAATGTTAAATCTCAATCGGTTTATAATCAGCAAAGGTATCGCGTAATACTTTTAACAAATAGGCAAATCATAACCCCTCTTTTATTCTGAAGTTGGCTAAAATCACGACGGTTTCAGCAATATGTCCACAGCTTTACATTTATTTCTGTGTGTAACGTTACGAAATGTTACACAAAAACACGAAATGTTACACAAATTTCATGGCGACAACACGAGTTTTGATAAACCACAAAAAAGAAACTCACTGTAACGGTTAAATTTCATTCGCATTCTCATAAGTATATGGAAATACATAAACACACAAAGTTTTTGAGTTATTTCAAGACACACTTACCAAATAAAATCGACGTTACACATAGGAAAATTTGAACGACAAACATCGACTGTCACATTCAAATCACTGACGAGAATGAAAAAAGTATGGCGGCATGGTTTTCTCGATAGCTTGGCAGCAAAATACAGTTTTGCCAGTGCTCATTAAATTAAGACTACGTTTAAATATAAATTATAAGTACGTCTTTTCGTCGTTACAAAAAGGCGTTACACAAAAAACAAAAAAAGGGGACATAGGTTTAAAATCAAATTTTCTGTGCTTAAACTAAACGTTTTAAAGCAATTTTCTTTTCTTTCTGTAGAACAGTTTATTAACTAATATCCCCTTTAATAAATCTAATAATATATCAACGTAATAAGCGTTAGTTGATGTTTTTGTTATCAAAAGCCCATGTGGGACACAACGGAATTGTATGGAAAAGGAAACGAAACCGAAAACTCATTATTTTTATTTATTTTTAAAAAATAGATTTAATTGAACGTGAAAGATTTAAAGGATTTAAATTAAAGAGAAATACTCTAAATAATATTTAGAACATAAAAAATCTGTGACATTGACAACCAGTTCATAATAATTTCTTGATTTACAGGCGGGACAAGACATTTTTGGAGTAAAGTACAATTTTTTTGCAAATGACTCAGATATCGCCACGCTACATCCAGGCGACTAGCTAAGCGAAATGCATGTAGAGTGAGCGGTTAGTACATTTTCATACGTTTTATCATCTACCATCCAAGCTACCATCCTGCAGCTGCATGGTAGTTTGGATGGTAAATAGGGCTTGAGGGCTCACCCTTGGCCTGAGGTATCGTGTCCGTTAAAGCACCGTCTACTTTCCACACAACAATTACAAAAGAGTGTTTTAAGGTTCCGTGCCCTAAGTGTGCCAACAAGACACTATCATTATAAACTATCTTGCTCGCAGCTTTACGCGCTTTGCAAGTAGCCTATGTCCGTCTCCGAGATCCGATTTATTAAGCTGTTTATGTATAAAATTTGACTTGTCTAAGTGCTTATTTTGTAAGCCTAAAGAAAATAAAGTAATTGACTTTTGACTTTTTAGATACCGTTCCCCTCACTGCCAAGTTCCATTAAGATCCGTTCAGCCGTTTAGACGTCAAAAGGTAACAGACAGACAGGCACAGTTACTTACCTTTTCTTGTATCCCAATGACCATACTATCCAGCTTCTCCGGGGGGTAGTAAGGAGACCCGTGTGCTGAGAACCTCACATCCAGGAACACGTCTTTGATGGTAGTTTTACCGAACACTGTGAATACATCGACGTTTTCCATCGACGTGTTATAAAGGAGTGAGAGAGTGCGGTGTAGCTTGTCCTTCTTGCTTGTGCCCTGTTAAAAAAGATGGGGTTTCGTTCAAAAGATATAGTTGACTAAAGGGTTTTAATTGGGTACTTTCGTTAGATATCAAAACGGTGGTTTCCGATAAGGCTATAATATTTCTTTTTAACTGGCGTGATATACTGGAAGCCTTGACTTGTGACATCATCGTAAGCGTAGATATTTGGATAAAACAAAAACAAAAAAATACTAGATTTTCTATACGACTTCTTTCTATATTTGTAATTTCTAACCAGATTGTAACAAAACGTGCTATTGGCTAGAAATTGATTACTGTATCACCTAGCCTACTTTAGCGGAACGTACTTCAAAACTATGAGTATTGAGTTTTAATACGATTTCATACAAAAAAATCCAAAAATAGTTCCCACCCTTGCTCGTGAATTCAGCTTCACTCAAATGAAACTGGTAACAAAATCTAGTCATAACAACCCAGTTATAACTTCAGCTATAACAAATGCATGTTTGTTTCTTTACCCCATTCCACCCTCCAATTACACTGGCACTAACTCGTTAAACACCCTGAATGGGTCCCATGATGAAACTAACCGGCATAATACCGAGGCCTCTCGTTATGCCGGGTACAGACCAACCGAACAAAAGCGAGCGAAGGCTAACGAGTGGGATTCGACGATCGATGACGAACGTTCACTCGCTTTCGCTGTTGTATCCACACCACACGAACACATGAGAAACAGTCGGCGGAGCACAGCCGAAGGCGAACGAAGGCCCTCATTTGAGCTCGCTTGCTTTCGCCATGACGTCCACACTGGTTCAATCGTGTTCGGTGGTTAGCCTTCGCTCGCCTTTGATCGCTTGGTCTGTACCCGGCATTAGATAGTGGTGTTACTTGATTAATTTCTGCGGGGAATGCAATGTTGGGCTGATATCAAATTTAGCCTAGCTGTTTGGGTTTCAATTCTGCTTACTACTCGTCCACGAATTAATTTTATATCTGGTACTAGTTTCTGCGGGTTCGCACGCGTTCCTATGGTAACGTTTAAAAGGTTATTTCTATCCCATGAGAACTGTTTTATAGTATAAAAAGTAAAGCTTATGCTGAATTCCAGGCTTAGGTCTACCACTATGCAAAATTTTAACCCAATCCATTCAGTATTTTTCTATTGATAATAATAATAACTTAAACTTTTTCTATTGATTTGGATCAGTTGGGATTCCTCAAGATTGTTTGCAATTGCAACCATCTGCAGATAGCTCAACAGTTCTATGTGTAGTTTGTAAATACTTGTATCTCTAAGCTGTAATTTTCTTTGTAAATACATTAATGTATGTTTGATCACTTACATCGGCTTCAGGAACAATGAACTCCTCAGCGGTTACATTCACGAATCTGATGGATCCTGACTTGTCGACTGCTTCTTCCGGGATTTCCTTGATTGTCACGTTTACCGTCGCTTCTACCCAGTGGAAAGGCACTGCTGGTTCGTTTTCTTCCGTCACCTAGAATAATAAACGATATTTAGTACCTAGACATTTTGCTTAGTAACAGGGTCATTTCTTAAGTTCTTATCTTCTTCGAGATTTTATCGCGACGAGAAAGAAAATTGTCGACACGGTGATGAACGTAATGAACAACGTAGGCATTCCCCACACAAGTCTCAAAGGAAAAGGTTACATGGAAAATCTTGTAGGAGGCCTAAACCGAACAGAGGTTTCTACGGAAGACTTGAAATTAATAACCTGTGCAATCATTTGTAATCCTTACGAAATAAAGTTTTATATTTTATTGGTTTAGTAGTGACAGTTTTAAGTAACCTAATCATGCAACTACAAAAAATACTTCATTGGACCTATGATTCTCGTGTTTCCAACAACGTTGATTGAAAAAAATATAAAATAAAAAAGTTAAAACGAATGTGTCAAAGACATAAACATTGAAAAGTTCACCATGGTTAAGTTTTAATAAATAAATGTCTAAATAAGTAATAATAAAATTATTTGTTTTTTTTACTAGATTTTAAGAACTATTGTTAAAAATAATACATATTTCAGGGGATATAAAATGCAAATAGTGTATATTGTCTATGAGATAGAAGTTTGGCACGGTATTCACTAACCATAAAACCACAGAATTTAAAGTTTAAACTAACTGAAGCCAACCTGCCCGAAAATCCAATAAAAACGTCCCATATTTTTTTAGAACTACGAAACTTGTATAAAATTGTATCGCGCCGCGCGAAATATGAGTGTAGTAAACTGTCACACGCAGTAACGACTTGCAATTTAGATACATATCTAAACTAAAGGTCCATATAGGCCTGCGCGACATTTTGCTCATAATTAGAACTCTGTTTACTGTACGGGGCATATGCTTAGGGTACTTTGCCGATACTTGCTTTTATCGAAAAATGTTATGCTAGATTGTTAGAGCTTAGATAACTATGACCCAATTTTAGCTCAGTTTAAGTACATTGCCTCTTTGTCATTGTTGCTTTTATCTTTCTATTAACATCACCATCTTTCTAAGCCTAGGTCTGAAGTGAATGTAGATATTATAATAATAATCGCCAAATCTACAACCACACGGTTTGTCATGTGTTTGTGTTGCAATGGATACAAAAAACATTTAATGAAAATATAAAATTCCATTTAAAAAATATTGCGATTGTAGTTCTTTCATCATCATCAGCTCGTATACGTCCACTGCTGAACATAGGTATCCCCCAAACGTTACCACAAATAGCGGTCCTGAACCGCCTTCATTCTTCGACTCGTGCAGTTCCTTACTAAATATTGATTTTTATTTGATTGACATCTTACCTCAATGACGGGAACATGGTACTAAATTAAAAGCATGTTATAACTTTTTCGCTGAAGGAAAACATCGTGAGGGAGGGCACGTAATAAATTCAAAGGCATGACATCTGCCAGAATTCACACCGGGTCCGTGAATTATATGAACAGTTACGGAAATACTTCAAATCTACTGTAGAAGCTGACCATTTTATTCATGCTAGGAAAAAACTATAATATTTTTATTTGTATGTGAAAATGTGCCGTCATTTTAGTTTAGCATTATGCCGTCTAAAGATTTTTATGATATGGCTTTGAGCAGATGATAAAATACTCACATTAAACTTCAACAAATAGGTTCCATTAGGTGTGCCTGTCTTCATGGTGATCATGCCGGTATTGCTATGAACGTCGAAGAACGGACTCCTCTGCTCGTAGGATGGAAGCCACATGAATCTTTTGTCTGGTAGGTCCCAGTCATCAGGGTCGTCAACGAAGACTCGGCCAATCTCTGTGTCTGGTGCTTCACCCTGTAAAGAACAATATGGGTTATATTTAATAAATCATCATCGATGTGCATTTATGCATCCTTAAGGTTGTTAGGGCGTTGAGTCGCCCTACGACTCAAACGCATCTATCATCGACTGTTTTATTTTCAAGTCGCGTTTGTCTCGATCGTGTTTTGTCAGAATGTGGTTTTTGTATGATCGTAGTATTTTATCTGATGGGTGGTTTTCTGTAGAGCTTAACGCTTTTGAGTTTAAAGCTTTTACGGGGCGACAGCCCGTGTGTTACGTCTCTGATAATAACGGGGCGTCCATAGGCTGCGGTCACCACTTCCCATCAAGCGAGCCGCATACTTGTCTACCATCTTTGTGGTGTAACTATAACATTCCCCGCCTGTTTGTGTTCTTTCTACTGGGTATTAGAACCCCTATCAAAGGGTGTATTTTCTGTGTTCAGCGGGAGAAGGCGAATTTTTGGTCAACTTAAAAAAAATTATAGTGCGCTGATCGCAAATGTTGTTTTCAGGTAAAACTTGACCAAAAATACGTTTTCGCTTGCTCACTAAAATCCGAAGGTAATGAAACAATTCAAAATATACTAAACAAATTTCATCTGAAGGTGATGAAATATTTTCATGTATTATTTAAACATAACACTAAATAAAATGAAAATTTATCGACGTTTATCGAAAAATGGACCAGTTTAGAATATTTAGTCGATTTTATCCCACTCACGATTGACGGGGATTCACTAGTTTTAAGCAAAATGAGACGTTCATTTAAAAAAATGACAGCCGTCAGTTGTTAAATGTCACCAAAAAGGATTTGAAACGTTGGAACTTTTCGGTCCAGAATAAATGCCAGAACTTTCCATCGAGGCCTGCTCTAAATCAGTCAGTGACAAATCAATTATCCCGTGGTCGCAAGTTGAGTTAAGTTGGGTCTTGGGACGTTGGGACATTGGGACATAATCCAGGCTTACCCAAAGCCGTCGTTAAAACAAGTGAACAGTAGGATTGTTTGAAAGTTGTTTGAAATAGTAACCGAGTTGGATCTTTTTAGTGTGTTGCTTTTGAAGACTGATTTGGAATGGAAACTGATGTCAAACTATTTGTTGGGAGTGATTTAGGATCAAAGTATTATATTACCTGCCTTCTACATATGTACATATCTGTATAGCAGCACACATGCGAAGAAAAAAATTCATTTTTAGGGTTCCGTACCCAAAGGGTAAAAACGGGACCCTATTACTAAGACTTCGCTGTCCGTCAGTCCGTCTGTCACCAAGCTGTATCTCATGAACCGTGATAGTTAGACAGTTGAAATTTCACAGATGATGTATTTCTGTTGCCGCTATAACAACAAATACTAAAAAACCGAATAAAATAAATATTAAGGGGGGCTTTTTTCCCGTTTTTATAGATAATGGTACGGAACCCTTCGTGCGGGAGTCCAACTCGCACTTGGCCGGTTTTAT
Source organism: Eupithecia exiguata (assembly GCA_947086465.1). Classification (NCBI taxonomy): domain Eukaryota; kingdom Metazoa; phylum Arthropoda; class Insecta; order Lepidoptera; family Geometridae; genus Eupithecia; species Eupithecia exiguata. Next base: position 8,605,712 of record OX352246.1, read on the forward strand.
TTTTCTTATTTTTTTATTTTTCAAGGAATGTGAAAAAAGGATAAAGAAAAAAAAAAGTTTTGCACATAATTTGGTCGAAATCTCAGGAATCCTGTGGTCTATTGATATGACTTATGTTTTGATTCGTAGGTTATTACTAATTATTTGGTTCCTTGAACCAGTTTCTTCGTAAGTTGTGTAGTTCTCTTGTAAATAAGCTAAACTTGATTTTTGCGCTTACGCCGTTCCAAAAACGTATGCTCTGTTCCGCTCCTCTGAAAACGAAATCCTATGCTTATCCTTTTCACAAAAGGGCGCGTGTTGCGCCCTATTAATGCTGAAAATGCCCTCCCCTATAAACAAGGGGGGTTCTGACAAAATCACTAGATGTATTCTAGTAATCCTAGATTAGTCAGAAATATCTGCTATAATGGGTGGTAAATTTCCATTTGCAAACATATCCTGCAAAGCTAAATCGCTGTACGTAAGGTACGTAGGTAAGCATAATAACAAGCAAACCTAATAAGAAACGAAATCCCCGAATAACGCTTACTGGTGAAACCACCTATGGGTAAAACTAACACATAAAGAGTCCCACTATCGCAAACGCACAGAATAAACTTTATCCCCGTCGTAACTTAGAAATCAGAGCGAAACAGGGCTTGTTTGAAACAGTAAGCAAGGTTGTATCTTTACCTTTAGCTTTTGCGGTAAGGTGTTATACTTCTTATGAATTGTTTTTCACCGTGTATCGATTTAGGCTGTTTGTTTACGGCTGCCGTCACCGGGACGTCACCGAGAACGAGATAACGGCATCGAAGTACCGATACGTACATTTACTATACCGCCTGTCCACTTCACGCCCGTCACTCGAATGCCACCGTTATCCGATCACCGAAGACAGGAGTCTTCGGTGATCACCGAAGACAGGAGTCTTCGGTGATCGGTTTATGGGGCGGCGGAATATTGTGACGGGCCCATATGCCGGCAATTCAAAATACGTTTGAACTTGTCCATACACTGCCGTCACATAGTATGTTTTACATAGGTACTTATTATGTCCAGGCAAACGGCGGGACAGTGACAGCGAGTCCCGTTGACGTGTGGTTGGTGGAGTATGGTCTCAAGATCGCCATCACTTTGAACTCAGTACGAAATAATCTCGTTCTCAAAGACGTCCCGGTGACGGCGGCGGTAGACAAACCGCCTTATAGTAGTCGCTCAGTAAACTTGACGAAAATTAAGTAAAATAATGCTGGAAAATTTCAGGCATCATCATCGTCATCCATCGCTTTAATCTACATAAAACCTCGCAATAAGTTTATTTTCCCACACAATGGCTTAAAGCAATTTTATTTACGCATTTACTACAAATAGGAGCTGAACTGAACTAACTGTATATTAATTTATTGTGGTAATAATAAAAACTGCTTTCCCACCATAATCCTCGTTTATACGATACTAAAACAGCTTTCATTAAGGTTGAAAATTAACATTTTAATAGCGATATATTAATATAAAACATGGGTATTATCGTTAAGGTTTATGGATGGTATCGAATCTATATTGACTTAATTATTTAGCGTCGAGCGTTCGCTAAGACCTTAATAATAATTTTAATATCAAGTCGTCAAAATCCTATTTAAATCAGGGTTTTAATGTACGAAATTGATGAAGATTTTAACAGACACCCGTGATTTATGTCACGTCAGAGACAGTTTTATTCAAACTTAAATTGGTAAGATAAAGCTGCGAAAAGCTTTCAAGTCGAGTAAATAACTAATAAAAACAGTATTGGCCCACTCATTCATAAGGTACCCATTATAAATATCTATTTATGTATTGTATCGTATCGCGACGCGTGACCCGAGAGCTGGTGAGTATCTGGCGCAGCGCATCAGCATTGCTATACAGCGCGGCAGCGGGGCAATGCAGTCTTGGGCACGCTTCCGACTGGTATTGATATGGATCACTTGAGCTACTTGTAGATTGTTTGCAACAGTCTGCAGTTGGCTCAATTGTTTCAATTGTAAATACTAGTTTTAATTTAACTCTTATTTGATTGTAATTTTCTTTGTATCGTATTATGTATATCAGTTATCTAGTACCCATAACACAAGCTAGGCTTAACTTGGGGCTGGATAATGCTGTTTGAATTGTCCAGCATTATTAATTTACTAAGAAACTTGAATATTTAAAACAGTTCAAACTAAGTCAAGAAACTTTTTAACCGAAACAAAACTCAGTAACTTAAATTCAATAATGAATAGTGGATATTTTTACATGGCAACATCTAGCCCCAAATAAGCAGGACCTGCGATACTGAGAACCTGATGATTATTGTGACATACTAATCGACTAGCACATTTTTTTAACAATCGTGTACAAATAAAAACACGCTTCAAAATACTGACAATATATAAGGATGAAAATATTTAGTAACAATTCCGCGAAAAAAACCGTCTTCGATAAGTTCTAAGAAAATGTAGTCCGCGTTGTAGAAGAAAAACGACGCCAACTACAAAATGAAAAAATACCTATCAAAGCAAGACGTCAACTAGTTTCGTCTCTCCACGAGACATCATCAGGACACCACAATACTCCACCTTAACACTGAGAGCGCCAAGCAACAACGGCAGAGTTCCACCATTGCAGAGATGTTGCCACTCCGAGCTCCGCGCGCCAAGTGAAAAATATATTAAAAAGACACCCAGTACAAAAACTACCAACAATACTCTGATATCTACATGAAGAATCGTAAAGTTTACGATTCTATGAACGCCGCGCGCCACTTTTCACGGTCTTTAACAACCCTGAATACAAATTGTAATGAAAAAGCGAGTAAATGACTCAAAGACAGCCAAAGAAAAGCTGCGGTCTAAATATTTCGTGGAGACGTTATTTATGTACATCCCTGTCCGTAGTTTGCGGGGTAAAGGACTGTGTAAGCGGTGTTTGGTAACTGTTGATGTTTTTAGAGGTATAATACAATATTATATTAACCGTATTTTTGTGGTTGTTGTCGACAACCACAAAAATACGGAGGAGATCCGTAGGATGAGAACTTCGTAGAAATTCAACCTAAGCACTGTTTAATTAATGCCGCGAAACACAAACATTTTTAACGACAGGTCAAAAGTTTATCAGCGTTTCATATTTTTTTGTAAATATTAATTAACCTTATATATATACAGGGTTATTGATAGTGAACTGTAAGGTCCTATTTTTTTTTTTTTATTATCCTGAGGGAAATTCGCACGCATATCGTACAGCCACGGGGAGGCAGTACGATTATGTGGGACTCCAACCCACTAAAACTGTAAGGTCCTGCCCATCATCACAAACACGAAAGTGAAGGCGCCAAGTCTTAATAATAAAAAAAATATAAGTCACCTCTGATACTAAATGAAAAAACATCTTTGTCTGGAACCCAACGAGTTACTTAAGACCGATCTTTCACTCTCATATCTTCTGTTAATTCAGGGCAGAGCTGTTTTTCAGTTGAGTTTCAAATAAAACCTCTCTAACGAACGATTATTGAATTGCGGGGGGTACCCATTACCAATACCAAAATTAAGAATTCAGACCTGGCGTCTTCACAAACGTGTTTGTGAACCTGCAATTCACGTATTGTCACTAATTTACCAATAACCCTGCATAAAGGACCAAGACATTTTCTTTTAAAGAATGCCTTGTCAAGTCTCACTTAGAATTCAAGCTGAGCCGCTTCCGAATTTCAACGATCCACAAAATACCAACTTAATTTAGGTAGGTACTAGTTTTAAGTTTTTGTTTAACTGTGTGTATGACTATAGGCAAAAAAAAACCCTATAATAAATCCAATGACATTCATCCGTGTACATTATTAATACCTAGGTCAATAAAATAAAACACCCGCATTTATCGCCCTCAAAAATAAAATTGAAACAAATGACAACCATTATCATCATAAATTGAGCTAGTAAATTAAAAATGAAAGCGTATTTAAATATTCAGTTGATAGTCAAGTCATAATTGATTCGAACTATAACTCATGGCAATCTCACTAATACCCTAGATGTGAAAAAGGATGACCGAGCTAGGTGATAGTTTGCATGGTTTTTAGGGTTCCGTACCCAAAGAGTAAAAAAGGGACCCTATTACTAAGACTTCGCTGTCCGTCTGTCACCAGGCTGTATCTCATGAACCGTGATAGTAAGACAGTTGAAATTTTCACAGATGATGTATTTCTGAATGAAAAATAAATATTTAAGGGGGCTCCCATACAACAAACGTGATTTTTTTTGCCGTTTTTATAGATAATGGTACGGAACCCTTCGTGCGCGAGTCCGACTCGCACTTGACCGTTTTATTTAGACCTACGGGCTCCTTTTTATTCCAGAAATTCGCCTACGAAGCTGTACGATTTCTACCTTACCTATTGATATTAGACGATATCGGTTTGCTAAGCTGAGGATAGCCTATCCTCAGCTATGGGGTGAAAGAGTAAGCCTTCATACCTTTCTTTCACCCCACCTACATCTAGTGTTTTTCGGTAACAAAGCGTCGAAATACATATCATACTTTTTACAAACTTGTACCTACTTACTTTTTCCTATCTCAAAATCTCAGGCGAAATTCAAACAGCAAACACAATCCAAACTCAAAAACTACTGAGTTGTCTCTTATAAACAAAACTCACAACAGTCCATTCAATATCAATCAATAAATAATTATTTAAATTCAGGTATTTGTAAACGCTTTATTATTCAAATGCAATTAAATTTGAATTTAAACATTCCCTTACTAAATAATTGGTGGTATGGTATAATCGAATGTTATCAGTTAACACTGGACAATTCTGAATTAGCAAATTAACTTATCGCCGATTAACAAATATTATGACAATTGGTTAGAGTTCAGATTTTATAAACATGCGTTATTAAACTGTTTAATATTTATTTTGCAGAGCTTTAAGTTTGGCTTTGAAATCGTGGAATCATTTATTCCAAATAAATGGCAAAACTAAAAAAACTTGAATAAAAATCGATAAATCACATAAAAGGATCATTTGACATTAATATCAAATCTAAAGCTAAAACACACAACATAATAAATAATTTCTAGCTTCTAGAAAAAGTTAGCCAAGCTACGAATCTTATCTTACGAATACTTCCTTTCGAGTCCTTCCTAAACATTAAGCGTCTTATAGCGGATCGAGAGCGCACGAATACAAAAAGGAAAAACAGACGTATTTTTCGCATTTTTTAGCTACACTCAATTGTGTCTTCTATCATTCTAAGCCTTCAATGGTCTCGATTACTTTTATCAAATGTTTATTGTATTCACTCGGAATAAGAGTACACAGGTGGTAAACATTTACAAACAAATTTTATGCAACTTTGAGACGATAAAGCATCGTATCCTATAATCAAATAGGTAAAACTAAATATCATCAAATCATCGCCTTGTTTATCAAGCATTGATAAAGTCCATGCCTCAATACATGCCAATGCAGAAACAATCCAAACTGTACAAATACTCACATAATATCTCCAACTGTACAACTCATTGTAGTACGATTCCGTCTGGTTGCATTGGGAAAACACATTTTATTAGAAACATTGGGCGAATAACGTTATAATATCCAATAGGTTTAATGTTATTCAAACTTCAGGACCAAAAAAAGTGGAAAAAAAATTGAAGCGGACAAAATCAAAAACATTTTGTTTCTTAATTGATAATAATTACTATAGGTATTTTTTACTATTTATTAAGCTGTTTATGTATAAAACTTGACCTGTCCAAGAGCTTATTTTGTAAGCATAGAAAAATTAAGTTTTGATTTTTGAAAATTATAACTAACAACAGTTTTTATTTAAGATTTTGACCTTTTCTAAGTGTACCCACATTTATTGTTTTAATGGATATAATAATTTTTTATTTTGGTTTTATCTCTAAAGTTCTTATAAAATCGACGTCCGGTCAACGTATTAGCATTGCCATTAATTTTTATAAGGTAGTTATATTATTTTCTTTCAGTGTAGTAGATACAAATAACATTAAATACAATAACCTAAAAGATTCTCATCTCGCAATACAAAGCCGAGAAACGAGAAGGTACATAAAGCAAAATTATATTAAAGGGATATTCGGCACAAAGAAAAATGCGAGGGGTGTCCTTCAGGATCAAGGGATTTTTTACCTTTTCCCAATACTATTATGTACATTTCGACACGTAAGTAATTGAACCTCAAATAAGAAGGGCTCAGGGTGTTTACTATAACTTTCTTATCTGTTACCCGCCAGGAACAGGAAACCAGCTTTAAGTTTATTACGGCAGTTTTCAACATCGTCAAAAAGTCCCAATGGGTACAATAAGTACGTATGGGTAGCATAAGTCCCATGTGATGGCATCTCAATGGGTAATATAGGTTCTAATTAATGGTCAGCATAAGTCACAGCACGTAGTAGTATACGAAAGGATACGTCAAGTCCCGATTGACACTCTCACCCAGGGTTATAAGGAGTTAGAGTGGAGTGCAATAGACACCCCAACCCTAATGAGTTCTATTGCGTTTGAGTGTATATATGCTGGGACATTATATTATCCCATCGGATATTATTAGGTACTTTAAGTCCCAATAGGTACTATAAGCCCCCAAGGATAGTATAAGTCCCAGTCTACAGTAGGTAGTATATGTCCCAATGGGTAGAACTCACCTTATAATTATAAACGAAGACATCACTATGCCCGGGGCCCATAGGGTTGTCATTCCTGTCCCCGATGACCACATGGAGCGAAGATACCCCAGTCAGTCTTGGAGTGCCAGAATCTGTGATGGCAACTGGTATTCTGTACTCTCTGCGTTGTTCTCGGTCGAAGGATACGAGGGTTGAGAGGATGTTTCCTGTGGACAAATTAAAAGATACATTAAATCTGACAATTTAACTAATTCAACTGAAATGCTTTCGAAACAACGGGTTATCGAGGGAAAATAGGTACTAGAACAAACATCGGCTCGCTACAAGACGACTGCTAAGCAAGACGCTTTCAGTGCGGCTGGTCATCTGTGTTTTCTCTAGGCTAAGCAAAACGTTTAGCATATTTATTTTATTCTGTTTATTAGTATTTGTTGTTATAGCGGCAACAGAAATACATCATCTGTGAAAATTTCAACTATCACGGTTTATGAGATACAGCCTGGTGACAGACGGGCAGACGGACAGCGAAGTCTTAGTAATAGGGTCCCGTTTTTACCCTTTGGGTACGGAACCCAAAAAACCACAAACAAAAATAATCGCGTCAACCTGCGACGAACCATCTTAAATAAACATCTTTCTTAAATCGTCTGTGTAGCATTATTTCTCCTTTAACGTATGATTTAAATTCATAATCGTTGAGCCTCCTAATCCTCTCAATCTGGAGTCACCTCTGTGACTGATGACATTCAAATATAACCTCTAACGACTTGAGGTTACGGTGAAGTATTGTTTGTTGACTTAAAAGATTAATTTTCGATACTTTAAAGCCTGAATGAAGTACGTTTTACGTGTATGGGACTTGACTTTTAAGAATGTATTAAGACTGATAATGTTATAAGATTTAATTTACACTAGCAGCGCCTTGCGGTTTCACCCTCGTAGTTCCCGTTCCCGTGGGAATTCCGGGATAAAAAGCCTATGTTCTATTCCAGACTATAATCTATCTCTGTGCCAAATTTCATCCAGATCCGTTCAGCCGTTCTGGCGTGATAAAGGAACAAACATCCATCCATCTAAACTTTCACGTTTATAATATTAGTGAGATTAAATGAAATTGGGACCTGCCGTGACAATCAGGGTCGAATATAAATAAACCTACGGTTTGGTCTAACAATTATATTTTATGAGGTGTTTTCCAAAAATTATAAATAACCTATTTACCGTTTGAACTGAATAGAAGGCGGATGTCTCTCAATTAATGTAAAGTATTATTTATTGCGTGAAATACATGTGAACAGAGGTGGTAAGGTATAAACATGATTCAATGTATTTCTAATGTGACATGTGTAATTTGGGTGGTGGCCGTCCAAGGAAGTGACCGTAGCGGACCGGATCCGTGTAATGTCTGAATTACAATGTTATTCAGGATGATTTAAATTAGGGTAAATAAGATGACATTTGGAAAAGAATTAGTAAGGATTAAGATTTTTTCGGGGAGAAAAGGATGTCATGTCAAAATAAGCATCATCCATCTGGCATCACTACGAGCTCCGTGTAAAAAGCACCCTCGTTTCAGTCTGGTCGAACTATTATTTATAAATAAAACGCCCCATTAGGGTCACTTTACACCGAGACGCGACGCGAGGCATCTCGAGACGCAGCGCGGCGCCGCGGGGAGTTTTCATATTTTGTCAATGATATTTATACCTCAGAAAGTTGATTATTCCTGTTCCAAACATATCCTAAAGAGTTCGTCATTGCAAGTGTACTAAAAACGGGACGGAAAACTCTAATATTATTTCTCACGCGTTTAGCGGGAGAGGAAAGTGTATGGAAATCCATTTCTAACGTGTTAAGTAGGTATTTATTTTTAATTTCTGAAGTAGCAGCCGGTAGCTATGGTTATTTTCATAATAATGACAAAAAGTTTTTACTCCGGATCCGCCGCATGATTTGGCCTCGGATTTCGGAACAATAATTGAAAAAAAAATCATGCGAAAATTGTACGCGCGTATTTATTCCGTATGATTTTCACTTATTCGAGTTTACATTTTCAGTTTACACGAGTGATTTTGTAGACTTTTCCTTGTAGGTGTAGTATAAGGGATCGGGAGAAATGGCTATTCCTACCTTGAGTGTATTAAGGCCTTCGGCTGCACCTCAGGCCCCAAATGATAGAAATCAGGCATGTTCTCGCCTAGATGTACAATGTACTGTTCTATCTATTTTGCGAAGTAAATAAAGTTATATTTTGAATCATTATCTTAAAAAGTGCGCGCAGTATCGCGTCGCGTCTCGGTGTGTGCGGACCCCCACAGACTTGCGAAACGTGGCTAAGCATCAAAAGTATTTAGCAACTACATATGCATTTTAAAGAAAAAGTACAATGGATCACCTTCTATGATTCAGCTGGAACAACGAACCCCATAAGGTCGAAGAAAAACATCTTTGAATATTTGCAAAAGCACGTCCCAAACGTGACCTATCTATACATAAATCTGCTCTAAAACTATCGCATAACTATGAATAACCCACATGAGTCAATGTCTGAAGCACAGTGAAGTTCAAAACTAAAACTGCCTTTACTCATAAATAGAACTAAGTTTAGAACCCGCCAGGGCCGTCTCTAAGGGAATTGTGGGGGTCTTAAATTATAAGACAAAAAAAAATAAAAGACATTAAATTATATTTTTTTTATTAATTATGACATTACGTCTTTCGCCGACGACTTCAAGTTAAATTTTTGTGTCAATATTCCGACACAATAATTTATTAGGCGAGAATTTTTTGAAAGAAAGTCTTTTTTAAATTTTATGATAAAGTATTTTTAGATAGGTAACAAAAGAAGGGACAACGACCACAACACAAAATCAGAAAATATGCTCAAATAAGAGAACCTTGCCAGGGTCAAAGAGACAACTCCAAATATGATATAATGGACTTCCAAGTATACATCAAAAGATTCCGATTATGTGTAATCTCATAGGCATTTTAAAAAGGTCTCGAAAGGTAAACTGCTCAGCATAGGTGTTGTATTAGTTACAAAAATGTAGCTAAAATAACTGACCAAAGCTAATTGTCCACTGTCTACGAGTCAACAAAGTCTTTGAAAACTTGCTCCATAAAATCCTATCCTCAATACAACCCTGGCGATAGTATAAGGTTATCCTAGCTTTTAGTTTTATCAACACGCGAAGGAAACGAAATTGAATCAGCACCCCACCAACAAAGTTAGGGGTTGGTGTCTTTTATTGCATGTTAAGTACGTTAATTGATCGGAATTCGATTTCTGGAACATTCCGATATAGAGGAAAACTTACGAGAATTCCCCTTTCTGCTGGAGAGTGCTGAGGTTGTGTTTATAGTTTATTCCACAGAGGGAACGATAATAGTACTGACCATTACTATAATCATCCCCTACGTTAGTGACTGCGTTAACGTGTTAATCTACTATTCATATGAAGACGAAAACTTGTGAAGATGTGTGTTTGTCACGCAAAAGACAACGCCAAAACGAATAGGGCTGATGTTTTGCATATGTGAGCTTCTGGATTTTGAATAGCACCTAGGCTTTTCAACCCGGAATGTGTATAAATACGCATATGTAGCAGCGGGCAGAAGCTAGTAATTATATAAAAAACTGGTTATGACTAGCTGATGCATGGTGTTGCCAGTAATGTCCGAGATTTTCTGGACGCATTTCTGGTCGATTGGACGGGCTTAAGAACGAGTGTTTGCCGAGCTCGCGTAGTGCACTTGGGATTAGTAGATAGGTTTGAAAACGATTTTCGCAGCCAGTTATTATCATACTTAGAATAGCAGGGAAGGAGTGGAAAAGGGTGAGTGAAAAATTCAATTTGATATTTTAAATATGCTCGTACAAATAAAAGAATAAAAGAACATGTGATTATAATAAAATATATTTGTTTTCCTATTATTCGAATAATTCAAATAGTACCCGAAAAAAATCGAATATTCGAATATTTGCAAGCCTGTATCTGCACACGTGGTATCTAAAGGCCGACCGACCATGGTATAAGGCGGGTATATACCAGTCGTCTGGTACCCATAAATTAGGCTCACTTTGGTGCCAAAATATAATGTGTCAAAAAGTCCAGTATTATTTATTTATTTGCAGCTAGCACGTTTCCTAAACCTTGATGTCTCTAGTGAGCGGTGTGATCGAAATTTCGAACAAGTAGCAAGTAGGTTAGATGTCCCGCAAGACGTATCGAACCAAGTCGACCTACTTTGTAAGATCCTACTGAATGAAAGTGGAAGACCGAAATGCAACGCCTTTCAGCTGCAAAGTGAACGAACTTCAAGTGGATTCTCTACTGATAAACGGAAATTCCTTAAATTCCCTCACTATGGTACAAGTTTCTGTTAAAAAGTTCGGAAATTAGGATTTCGAATGCTCTGTTTTGGAACACGCAGATTATCTACAGATTTGATTGCTTTTTACCGCGTTTAAAATGGCTAAAGGTAAAGTTTACCTTCGAGGAGCTGCTTTCCGGTCGTAATATTACCAGGTACCTAGTCACTCTATCACAGTAATATAAATGCGAAAGTTAGGACGGGTGGATGGATAAATGGATATGTACTTCTAAAGATCGGGACAATATTTTGCAAAGATGTAGGTCTATACTTATAATAAAACAGAGTCCAGCTTTTTTCCAGTTTGAGCTTGCTCATCAGCAATCTATGCTTGAAAGGGGGCGTCCATTAATTTAATTACGTGAGGCGTTTGGGGGGGGGTCGAGCCAAATCTCATCTAATCTCACGTGGGGGAGTGGGGGTCGAACCATATATCACGTAATTATTTTTCCGCGAATTTTCGCAATTTTTTGTTTCGTGTTGGCGCGAGAATCTCTTCTCTTGATCTTCATTAATTATTTTGTTGTTTGATTTTGCTGACAAGCACATAAACATCAATGACTACGCGGTCACGCGTAACTTTCTGTTGGCTTCAGTATTTTTCCCCTGTATAGGGAAAATTACGTATTTCCTGTAAAGCTTAAGAATCTATCTAATAATTATACGTATCCAAGTTGATTAAATTTAATATTAATTTGTTTGAGTTGGGCATTTTTTATTTCCCATCAACGTTTCTTTGACTCTGGAGTGAAGGTTTCATAGGATAATTCTTTGCAGGTGTGGGCAGAGTGGGCAGAAAAAGTTGGTTTTTGAAATATTTAATATTTTTTGTAGGAGTAGGTAACATCAAATGTTTCAATTTGTTTAATTTTTTTTATGGACACAAAAATGTACCAATATTTTTATTGGAGAAGTCACTTTTCCAATACAATTTTCAACGAATTCTGGGTTCTATGAATTTATTTAGTACACAAGCGTTGCTTAGCTTGGAGCTAGATGACGCTGTGTGAATTGTCCAGCATTATTTATTATTAAATATCATTATTATTAAAAAAAACTCTACTTGTGTCAAATTAATACAAAGGGACTTCTTCCAGTCGCACGTTCCGTTCAAAACCATCCAAAAACTTCGCTGTCCAAGGAAATTGCAACCCTAGAACCAATACCCTAGTAATTGGTTTTAGATAAGCGTTATTTCCGTATCTTTCGATTCTAATGACGTCGTAAGCATGGTATCGGTGGATGTAAGGGATGGGAGGAGAGATAGAAGAACTTGATACCGACGATGGGGATATTTTAGCGGTATTAGAAAGGGATCATGTTTAAATGTATGTACTTTGGCATTATTGTTTTCTACGAGCTACCTGTAGATTGTTTGCAAAAGTCTGCAGTTGGCTCATATGTTTCAATAAAAAAAATTGAGTATATACTCATAGCTGGTATTAACAATTGTTTCAATTGTAAATACCAGCTAGCCAAATTAATTGCAGACAAAAAGCTACCAGAAAGATAAAATGTCGTCGGTCCATCGAATGGGAGGCCTTGCCAGACTCCGTTTCGTATGCATCACAGACATTTTGGTACAGATATTTAATTAAAACAACCAATTACCGCTCTAAATGAATGCCAATATCAGGATATTTGAGTTGAGAGCTCCACAAAACCACAGTCAGTACAAAATAATTAATTCTCAATTAATCATTCAAATTGAACGTAGTGTTGAATTCTAATATCGGAAACGAGTTTACATTATTTGGATGTTTACGAACGCGTTAAATTTGTAAATTATTCAGTAGATTTCTGCTCTGTAAATAATTCAGTGGTTCATGGCTATGCCAGAGTGAGAATGGCTCGTTCTATCATTTTGTTGTAGCTTTACTTTATATTTATGATTTATGTGGCAAACATAAGTGGTATAAAGATACCACTTATTTTTGCCACATACATCATCTCTAGGCTCAGGCTATAGGCGCTAAGCAAGCCGCCTGTCAGTACGCACGTAACCTAGACTACCTACTTCCATCGAAAAAACCAGCTAAGCTATCATTGAAGCAACCCGCTAAACTATCATCGAAGCAACCCGCTAAACTATCATCAAAGCAACCAACCTAACCGCCTACCTACCACCCTGCAGAGTTCCAGCTCTTCAGCTGTACCTGTGGCAATACACCGATGCTTTGACTTTTGAAGCGTAAACTGCAGTTTTAGGCTGTTTACAATTAACAGTCGAAATGTTCCAATCAGTTGTGAATCTAAACGTATTTGGGCCAATACGGAACTAATGAATAAGAAATTCGGTTCAAGCATTTTCATCTGTCTGACTGAATTTAGCCAATTTGTTGGAACAAATGAACAGAACAGTCATTTAATCATAGACTAAGGCCCGTATTATGAAAGCATGCTCAGTCATCGAGCTCTGCTTGAGTGATGCTTATGTCTAGTTTTGAGTGAATACTAATTTTCAAACAATGCTTGGGAGCTCATGTCAAAATCTACACTCACTCAAGTAGCCGTCAATAGCGGATTTCCTCCGTCCACGCCTTCGAGTAACTGCTTAGACATATTATTGAACGGTTACCAAGCATTACTTGAGTAATTAACGCTTGAGTAGAGATCACGTAACGACTGCTTAAGTAATGCTTGGGGAAGCTTTCATAATACGGGCCTTAGACTCCGTTAAAATCTGAACTGTTCGGAAATCCTTACAGCGAAGCCAAGTATAGTCTACTTGGCATTGTATATCGAGGTGATGTGATGTTTCTACCACCACCGTAAGAGTCCAAGTACAGGGCCATCCAGTCTAAGCCCATCCAACTGCGCGGAGGAGTGAGAGAGACAGGGGGATATCATAATTATCCCGAAACTGTTCACAAGCACATTGGAAGATAAATGTGTTAGACGCTGGAATTGAAAGATAAGCGTTTGCCTCCTTGTTTTAACATCGTTGGCAACATACACCGGGTGAGATTGTAGTCAAACGAAGGTATATTCACTATAAATATATTAGATTTTTTTGAAGAAATCTAATCAAATGAAATAAGTTCTTTTTTCCCAAAGATTTTCGGTTGAACCGAATAAGGGTTTCGTGGCTTAGTTGGTTAGAGCACACCCGTACTGAGGGTGGGGCGCGGGTTCGAATCCCGCCGAAACCGATAATTTTTGGGACTTATTTCATTTCTTAGAGATACCCAGAGTGCGGGTTAGCACTATAACAAAAAACCTTAAAATCTAATCACTAATTCAGTATTTATTAAATTTGCACTGTTTTTCTTCGGGACTAGTTTTCGGGACTAATACTAATCCTTTGGATATAATTATGTTACCTTGGATCATTCTCTATGCAATAGCGAAAAAACCGTCAAAATCTGTCCATAATTGACGGAACAAACATATGTTTATATCAAAAAACATACTTAAAGCCGAATGTAACATCTTCCGTTTTCCCCGTTAAAAATTGCATGTTCTCTTACCCTGAATCTGGAACTTAGATCTGATATCAAAGGAGGATGACTCGTTGAGAGCAAAGGTGAAAGGAGGTCCGTTCTCCGGCGAGTCGTAGTCTTTGGCTGTGAGAATCACCACCTGACCTGGTGGTTCGTTCTCGTACCAGATGACAGGCTGCGTCTGAAGAAAAAGAGTAAATTTAATTAAACTTAAATCTTTATAAACAAAGAAAATTACAATCAAAGAATATAAACAATTTAGAACTAGTATATAAAATTTAGTTAATTGCAAACAATCTACAGGTAACTCAACTAATCTTTCAAAGGACAGTGTATACGCTTCTACAACAAAACTCCAAGTGAGTTGCAAAAACTATCAATGAAAAAATTCAAACAAATTGTCAAACATGTCCTTTGTAAAAAGGCTTACTACAAAATATCAGATTATCTTGACGATCAAAAATCTTGCGACGACTTTTGCTCCAACTCGAAAACTAACATTCTAACAAGGTAAAGGTTTCTTGTTCGCTTCTCTACTTTACCTTAAAAAGATTGAAGTGAACAAAAAATAAAAGTGATCACTTTATTTCCTAGTTTTACGTATGTAATTTGTATTTTGTGACGTGTCCAAGAGTCCTGTAAGGTCTAAAGGAAATAATGCACTTTGATATTTGATTCATATCAATACCAGCCGGAAGCGTCTCCAAAACGCTGGCTGCATTGCCACACCGTATAGCAATGCTGATGCATTTATTTATATCTTCCCATCCTAAATCGCACCCCTATCGTAGGTAGTACCTTTACAAACGCTAAAAGCCGAAATGTTTGGATATACCCATACGGCAAATGCCATAATATTCAGGTTATGCGGTTTCCAGCAGAGATATACATATATCGCTGTACCCTCTAAAAGCTCCCACGGACCCGAAATGGAAATTAACCAACCTACCCTATATTGGTCAGGGGAAATAAGTGTTTGGATATGCTGTGAGCAAGGTTATCCAGCTTCGTGGAGCGACAGCACGCCTCTTTAGGTCTGGAGGCTGGGCAGTAAATGTTTTAAAAAGAAAAACAAGTAGGTAGGTAAGTACAATTGTTTTTTGATATTTTTGATTTTTAGTCTGCGCTCAAGTAACTGTTTCAACTGTTAATACTAGTTCTAATTTGTAGAAACAAATTTCTTTATCTCGTAGTTATTTTTTTAGTTATTAAAGAGTTAAAAATATTTCAAAAAGTTACTACTCAAGCGCCAATTGAACCCCCCTCTACGCTGTATGGGATTGCGATGCCAATAATCAAATGTCAAGTTTGGGTTTAAATTATAAAAACAAATAACTTAAATATTGAAAAGAGTTGAGAGAGAAAGTTGTATTGAAAAGAAACAGAAAAGCGAGTACAAAATTGACAAATACATTTTCTGTTCCAAATAAATTCCGAAAATCAACAAGTAAATCATAATAAAGAAAGGTTCAATCTAAAATCTGTCCAAGGCACCTCTTTAAAAGGCACCCATAAATATAAGACAGAACGGCGTCAAAATAGGAAAATGATAGTGACCCAAACGTTTTTTCAATTCACCTTCGTCAATTTTATCAGTGACAGCCAAACAAGAAACGTGAAAACAATGCTTGAGATTTATACTCATCATCAACATCGATGCGAAGCTATTTTGTGATTGGTTTTGTGGTTTATGGAAGTTGGGTAGGCCTATTGTGTGGGGCGCTACATGCGTCGACACACTTAGACCTTCCCATCTTCCGTGGACATCTGTGAGGGCTGGTGCGGCGGCAGATTTGGCCAAAATCTCAGGCGCAAATATGCAGGCTTCGACAGAGCCTACGCATTTGCTCCGCTTGGAGTTGAGACCTTAGGTCCGTTGGGTTCCGAGGCTCACTGGGTTTATAAAAAAATATCTAGCGTCTGGTCAAAGTGACGCGTAACCCGAGAGCTGGTGAGTATCTGGCGCAGCGCATCAGCATTGCGATACAGAGCGTTGTAGACGCTGCTGGCAAAATTACAGCGGGTCAATACTGCCAGCAGCGTCTAGGGCACGCTTCCGACTGTTGTTGATATAGGTCAGTTGAGCACCTGTAGATTGTTTGCAACAGTCTGCAATTAGCTCAATTGTTTCAATTGTAACTATTCGTTCTAATTCCTTCTATTAATTGATTGTAATTTTAGGTTTCTTGACGTATTTCCAGCATTCCAGTCCAGCATTATTTATTTAACAGTAAAATCAAAGTAAAACAAAGAATATGCTCAAAGCGTTCTATGTTGATATAAATATTTAAAATTCGAATGAAATGTATTCTTCTTTTTTATTTAGGTTGTAATTGCGACACGTTCGAGAGTGATTTATAATTATAACACTCATATAAAATCACTTTTATACGATAGGAATACGAATAGTAGAAAATTAGTATCTTACCTAGCTTTTACGGTACCGGTACCTATGTAAGAGAAACAAGGTTGACATTTTTAATAAGCAAAGTTAAGTTAGCCCAGAGCGACATTATGTTACAGAGAACTAACGAAAATATAACTAAATTCAAACGAAATACGAGATTACTTTTGTACTCATTTCGCTATATTGTGTAACTTTTCTGAGAAGTTAAACCCTTTCATAGGCATTCTCTAAATAAGTGATAAAAACCCTTTTAGATTGCCTGAACTTAGAAATGTTTCTTTATAGGCTCATAAGTTCCGCGCTAAATGGCTCAACATTTTTGGGTGAAAATATCATGAAAAGTTAACAGACGTTCTCTAAACAACTTTCTTTCTATGCAAAAACGTTCTCTTTTTTACTCGTAAGACGCAAGATGTGCGTACACCCTATTATATTAGGCACACATATTTACCATTTGTTTACCTTTTACCCAGGAAAGTGGGTAAATATTCTTGTAATCTTGAGTAATAAAAAGGCAAAAAAAATGGTTGTGTAATCTCTGAACTACTGCTCCCAAAAAATGACGTCTTTATTAACAAAGAAAATTACACACACACGAAAAATCAAATAATAGAAACAAGTTAGAAATAGTATTTACAATTGAAACAATTGAGCTAACTGCAGACTGTAGCAAACAATCTACAGGTAGTGATCTATATCAATACCAGTCGGAAGCGTCCCCAAAACGCTAGCTGCATTGCCCCGCTCTGTTTGGCAATGCTGATGCGCTGCGTCAGCGATTCGACCAGACGCACAGACATTTTTTTTAAGAACCCGGTGAGCCTCGGTAGTCCACGGACCTAGGGTCTCGACTCTCGACTGCTCCCTGACTAAGTATTTATGCTTTGACTGACATTTTTTAAACATATTCCTGAGTACGTTTTGTTCAGCTACCAAAAGAGTAAAGCAGTGGGCAAAAATAAGTTCGTATCATCATGATTCGACCAAAAACGTCCACTGTTGCACATAGGGTTCTTCCAAAGATCGCCACAATGACTTAGAAATCCTTTAGAACGGGATATTTAGGTACTATGATTAGATTTTTGAGTTTTCCAATATTTCGGCACAGTTTCATGCGCCATGATCATGGAAGAACTAAAGTCACTGCGCGCTTTCGAACGCAACTCGATCACGACACACAACACTGACGGTATGTGTGTCGAGATCGAGTTGCGTTCGAAAGTGAAACCATAGTGGTAACGTTCGTAGTAAAAGATAAAGAATGATGGTAGATCGGTATGTCGGCCAATAAAAACCAACTCGCAGTGACTTTAGCTCTTTGGTGATCATGGTGCATGAAACTTTAGTTATACCGTAATTATTGGAAAACTCAAAAATATAATCATGCTAAATATCCCGTTCTAAATGATTCTACATACCTATGTTAATAACCATGATAGTTTCAATAGTTTTGCCACAATGCCTGGACCTGCGCTACCTGCATCTAGTGGTATCCCAGGACCTTCGTCAGGGGATCGGTCCACCTTCACATGCTGGTACGTGGTCACCAAATAAGTACCTAATGGTCCCAGCGGCTTATCGGTTCTGCTAGCTATGATATATTTTTATATTAACACATCAAAAATGAAGCAACTGCGAGCAGAGATATAAACATTCAAAAGCAGAGTTATTTTTATGTACGGCGATATCTCCAAAAAGCCGTAATCTGAAACGTTTACGTACCCGATTTAGGGAGTATTTAGGGGCCGAGGTAAGGGGTTCTCCGAATGATATGCGCCGTTATGGACTACCTTGAGTTCATGTCTTTACTTGCCTTTATCACCTTTATTGGGAGAACGCTTTGCAAATGTTACTGGGATTGTCCGTCCCATAGGATTATAAGAGCGAGGGAATAGAGAGTGAATTTATGTTTGCGCACACACTTGTACACTAATATTTTTGGAACGAAGTTCCTTTTTCTTATTTCCAGTGCACAAACGTTGTGACTGGCTGCCGCTAAGGCCGAAATTTTGCTAGAAGGATGGCTTGGCTAGGGGCCATCTCAAGCCAAGCCTTCTACCCCGGGAATTTGAGACGAAAAAATGCAATACAGTCTAAAGTTGACTAAATATGTACCTTTTTATACCGTAAGTCTTTAAGTATATAATTAAGAAAGTATTGGATATGCGAACCTACCGCTGAAAGCGAATTCTCACAGACAACCCAAAGCTAACTCTCATTTTCTTAAGCTATAAATATCTACTAACAGGCAAGCCACTCACTTGAACATCGTACAAAGTCGGTGAGCATTTAGATTAGGGTACAGTACGTCGTATTATCGGGAAATGAATAAACGCTGACAAGCCGAGCGTACGCTCTGCAAGTTCTATATTTGACAGCATGAGAAAAATAAGTTGAACTTGAGGACATGGAAAAAGCTAACACCAGAGAGAGCGAAACAAAACATAAAAGAGTAGATTCAAAACGAAAACGGCAAACAGCAACTGGACCCAGTGCTCTTATCATGTGCAAAAGGCATGATAACTGTGCAAAAGGCATGATAACTGTACAAAATTGGAAGAAATGGACAAATGAAGACCTTTACCAGCAACTGGTTGAATAAGGTTGAGAAGATGAAGAAGCGAGTAAGAATAACCACATAGCTCAACATCATTGAGATCATCCAGAATTTCGTACCGGAATATGGAAATGGAAAATCAGACAGGGACAATTATACAAATTATGAACGTTTACTAAATAGACTCGACTCTTGCACCAAAGGTACTACTTCTCGCAAGAAAAGAAAAGAACAGAAATATAGCTGAAAAATGTGGTTCAACCCCTAATCCGTACAGCAAATGATTCCAGGGCGCAAGAGAACATTCCTAATCCATCCCTTGGAATTATTTAAGCGAACGAAAGGAATATTGATGAAACGGTTCCAATCCGGTCAGATTAAGACGCCTCCATAAGCTTTACCAGCCGAAAGAAACTAATAAGTGAAGGTTAGATATTCCGGGTGTTTAGTGTGATAAGTATACGCTGATTTTTTTATGTGAATAGACCTTCGTTTAGCCATTATCTAAGTGGTAAGCGATGATGTGGTTAACGATGTATCACGAAGGTCTGGAAGACACCTATTCACTCTTGCAATGAAGAGACCCAGGTTGTAACTGTCCGGAGACACAGAAGTAATCAGCGGGTTCCAAACCTTAGTGGTACGATACTTAGCGGCATAATTATTATTATTACTGCCAATTCAGGAAATCTCTGTAGTGTAGTACAGTGATTTACTGAATTGTCCTGGATAAGGGGACTATGTCTTTCCCTTCAGGGAACTTCAGGGGTATATCTACCTACTTTTCTATAAGTCTATCAGTCCTCTTGTACCCATAACACCAGCTCTGCATACGTTTACCTAGTAGTAAGCTAAATTTAGTTATTAAATGATAATTATTCTTTTTTCTCAGATAGAGAACAGGTTACCATGTTACCAAGGAGGCCTTTTCTAGCGCTTGGGCGTCAACGGGCTAAGTAGATGATTATAAACCCCTCTATGAATGGAAAAAGATGGAAATTGTGTAACTTGTACAAAAAGGCAGAGGAAACGGATTTTCCCTCTCACTTCTTACATTTAAAAAGGCATTTTCGCCGGCCAATTTGTAAATGGGTAAGATACCGCATTTGGGTTCGGGCGAGAGTCGATAGACAAAAATTTGCATAAAAAATTGACAGGCTCCGCCGTCCCAAATCGCTCTTAATCATTCGAATTCCAATTCTCCAGGGTTTCGAGGAATCGTGGATTTTGAGACATTCGCAATATTACGGTAATGTTGAAGTATACAATAATAATAATAATAATAAAATAATATTTATTTATTTATAAAAGTATACATAGTTTAGTAAATATTGCACCATTAAACCAACGTTGGTTTGTAGTGGTGCTCACACTCGTATTGATCTTATATATTAAGGTAACATTGCATTTGGATAAAACAAAATAAAAACAAAACAAAATCTCAACTGAAAAAAATAAAAACAAAAATCTATATACCTGTAGGTTGTTATAGGTAGCTTCCTTCTAGTCACTCTGCAGCTGTTCGTGGCAAAAACTAGCTTTGCCCGCAGCTTCGGACGTTTCTTTCCTATAGATGTATGTAACCGTATAGAACTCGAAAATTTCAGTAGATTTGGTTTGAAAAAGTAATACAAAATTTGTCTTCTCATTTGTGTGCTGGAAAGTCTCCCCTGAGACGTTGGGATTACCCCTGTGATGTAATGACGAGCCTGGGCTCGTAATAGCTTGTCAAAGATCATTTTAGTTTATTACTACATATCAGCATTGCTATACAGCGGGGCAATGCAGCTAGCGTCTGTGGCACGCTTCAGACTGGTATTGATATGGATAAGTTGAGCTACTTGTAGATTGTTTGCAACAGTCTGCAGTTAGCTCAATTGTTTGAATTGTAAATACTAGTTTTAATTTAATTCTATTATTTGATTGTAATTTTCTTTGTTAATAATGAATATTATTTTATTACTACGTTAGATTACTTCTAACTAAACCTACCTATCGAGGTAACCTCTTTATTATTTACTTATTTAAAAACGCAAAAAATTATGAATGTTAAAATTTTTGCAAAAACCTACAGAAACTCCCAATCGTAACCTCATTCCCCTCCAACTGAAGAAAACGTATAATTCAAACAGCAGTTGGCCACTAAAACAGTTGAAAGAGGGATTGAATTGTATAAATCTTGGGATCTAGGATGTGAGTGCCATATAGACAAACCGAGATCACAGGCTAGGTCTTAAGTGGCGACCTAGCTCACGACCTATAGCCCTCGCAATAGAGCTAACCACCTCTCAGGGAACTAAAATACTGGTTATTTTCGACCTGCGACGGTAGATTTGTTTTTCGCGCATCTCCTTGTGGTTGGCTGGGACTTTTTATTATCTCAAAGCAATGATCCTAGTACCTTACGTTCCGTCTCAAATGAACAAAACTAAATTACCGGTTTTATTCCCCGACCACGAATTTATATTATACTAGCAGTGCCTTGCGGTTTCACCCGCGTAGTTCCCGTTCCCGTGGGAATTCCGGGATAAAAAGTAGCCTATGTTCTATTCCAGACTATAATCTATCTCTGTGCCAAATTTCATCCAGATCCGTTTTGCCGTTCTGGCGTGATAAAGGAACAAACATCCATCCATCTATCTATCCATCCATCCATCTAAACTTTCACGTTTATAATATTAGTGAGATTTGGTAATATTACACGACTATGAAGATCCCGTATTGTTGACAGGCGAGTGAATGAAGTCTGAATGACAGAATGCAGTATTTCATAGACACGGTTACTTTTGACAGATAGAGATGCGAATCTGTCGACAATATAGGGAAAAATAAAGGTACTTAAGTTTCGAGTGTTATCAACACATCGTAACAAAGATTTGTCTAGATTTTTCATGAAAATGTATTGAAAATATGTAATGTAAAAATTATAGTTTACCACAGTAACTTAATTTGTCTTAAGATTTTTTTATCACCGGAAAACGCGTGTAATTCCGCGGGCAGAAGCAAGTAGCAAATAAAACAACAAAAATCATACTATTATCTATTGAACATTCTGATTCCAAAAATAAAGTCATTGAGACGCCTGAATAAAATCAGAAAAATAATACCAAATGTTGAGCAACAATTACAAAATCGATAGTCATAAAATCGAATCGGTTAAGCATTAGGACAACACTATTTGTCAGTCGAACAACCAATAATACAACAGTTTCATGGAATAGGTACAATAGTACCTATTCCAAGTCCGAATGCGGATACAGGAGTACTTCCACCTTAACCTTAACCTTTAACCTATTCCAGCGGCATAGACTAGCGGCCTGCCCCGGCTTCGCACGGGTAGATATAGGTAATATGTATAATATATAGCCTATGAAACTAACAAATAACGTGGCTTTCTATTGGTAAAAGAATTTTCAAAATCGGTTGAGTAGATCCAGAGATTACCCCCTACAACCTCACTAACTTAAACTCTATAATATTTGTATAGATAGGTAGGTATCAAAACCCTTGTCTTTCAACTTCGAACAAAACAATTTTCGGTATTTTATTTATCTACATTTAACCTTTTCCTTCCTCTCATTTTCTCGACGTCACTATCCTATGACGTCACTTTCTGCATCTAGTCAGTCACCTTAACTGGTCTCATGCCATATTTCGTCTCTTTCCCTACTCGTCTAAATAAGTATAATAAGTTTATAGTTCCCAAACTAATAAACCGATTTGGATTCAGTTTTTTTCACCTAATTATGATTAGTTTTGGAAGATCATCCCTTGGCTTTTGGCGTTGGTTACACACTAAAACTGATTAAATTTTTTCTTAAATAACAAGTACTTACATTTGTAAGGAAAGGCGCGTTGTCGTTGATATCAGTCAGTTCTAGGATGACTTCGGTGGTAGATCGCAGGCTGTCGGAGCCCAGTCTGCCTCCGTGGTCTGCCGCCATGATGAGGATCTGCCATCTGTAAGAAAAGTTGTATTAAACGTGGGCACTACTTTTGGTCGCCCGACCATAGTTTTCCATCAACGAAACCGTGGTGTAAGTTTGCTACTGGTTTGCAAAAACTTATTTTGATTCGATAAAAAAATGGAACAGTTATTAAAGATTCAAAAAGTTTCTTTGTGTTGTTTCCTACCTCTTTGGACGAACCTTTTCGAATGATGAAGTTATGTAACGTAGGGATTAACGTGCCGATTTTGAACTTTTAAAACCAGAATAAAGTACAAACAAACCACGATGTATGAGTCGTTACTTTACTATCACTAAAAAAATAAAGGAATCTACATTTATTGAGGTTAGGAAGTAAAAAATCCCCCAAAAAACCTGTCGCTTCATTTGCCTCTTATTAACAAACTAGTCCGGTCACCACTCAAATATCAACTGCTGAACACGCCCCTGTCAATAAAGGGAGTACCGTAATCACCACGCTAAGCAGGCAGATTGTTAACTGCAAGGAGGTGTTAAGAATACACATAAGGAAACCTTTCCGGTAGATTCCCTTAGTTACCTCTTGCGAGTTGCAGTGGTAGATTCTTTCGCCGCAAACGCCACGGCAAGCTGAAATGGACGCAAATCGAGGTTTGAGCATTATACCTGGTAAATCCAAGAGGTTGATCCCTGTCCAGAGGCTTCGTCAACCGCAAACAGCCCTCGTTGTCGATCTGCAGATATTCCTTCTGCTCGTGCTTGACTAGGGAGTAGACGATGTTTTGTGGCGCATTCCTGTCTTTTATATCAGGGTCGTAAGCTTCCACCTGTAGAAATTAAGAAAAGTATATTTTTTAAAGAAGAATTTATGAATGTCGTGGCTTTACCCAGAAAATGCCATAAACATTGGAAAGACTGCGCCTTACAATGGGAGAACGGTAGACAAATAAACAAAGGACGATTTGACGACCTGTCTGTGGCGCGGCGGGCTAAGGTCCGCCTGCGACGCAGGAGGTTGCGTTTTCGATTCCCGCCTCCAGAAAAATTTACGATATGCAGATATTTGTTCCAGGTGTTCGGGGTGTGTTTTCTATGTTTATTAAAAAATATCTTAGTAAAACGTTGAAATTCCTAATGTACTGTATTATGTATATCAGTTATCCAGTACCCATAACACAAGCTTTGCATAGCTTGGGGCTAGATGATGCTGTGTGAATTGTTTAGCTTTTTCAAATGCCCAAGGCATTTGAAAGGGCAAATTAATGCCACCAGAAACATTAAAAAGTGCGCGCCATCAGTCAACCACCAAAAAGACATCATATAAATTATACAATAGAGCACAGTTTCGGTAATCCACTCTACGCTATGCATTGGGAAACTGGAGTAATAGAATCGCTCTAGTTCACGACAAGTATTATTCACATCAACAGTTTATCCCCTGCGCCTTATTGGCTCTTTTAATTTGAGGGTAATGCAAAGTCTTTAATTGGGTCAATATTGGATACCTAAGTCTAGTGACGTGACCGAATTCGAGAAGTGCTGTATGAGCAAGGGATTACTGTAAGAAGATTACACCACATTATGCCTGTTAATCACGCTCTGTTGGTAAGACTGAGTACAGTGATGTAAGGTGTGTATAACTTCAGGAAGTAACTTCATAGCTTTGAAATAGCTAAAACAGTCTTCAAGACCCTTACAGCCGGTTTTTCATCCCCTTGTTACAATTTGACAATAGTTTAATCATTTTGTTAACCTCTAGTGTTTTTACTTTTGTGTGAGAAACCAAAACTTGGTTAGTAAAACAAAAAAAAACTTAATCAAGATAATTGCTATATATGCTTTATTATTGCTTTTTATAGGAGTGTAATCCCTCTGCGTAAAGCTCGATTTTGTATCTTTTACGAACCAAGTCTTGGTTAAAATACAAAATCGCTCTACTCAGAGGGACTACACTCCTATACAAAACACTAATATAGCACAATACATAGCACTTTTATTTATTAAGTTATGCTTATTTGTTTTGTCTTGGTTTCTCCACACACAAGTAAACATACGAGAGGTTAACAAAAAGTTTAAACTAATGTCAAATTATAACAAGCAGGTGAAAAACCGACTGTTAGTATTTTACACTGCTTTCTTAGTTTTTCGTGACAAATACCTCTTTCCTCGGGAATACGATTTTTATGGGACCACCTCAGGAATATTCTGCATACAATAACGAAAGAATTTTCCGATTCGGTCCATAATTGGTGAAGAAATCGTCGAACTTACATAAAAAAGACATATTATAGGTAATATGTCTTTTTTATGTAAGTTCGACGATTGTATTCCCGAGGAAAGATTATTATTTTTAACAGTCGAAAAACAAAAAAGTATGCTGTTCTTTGTTCGACTGTAGGCAGTCGAACAAAGAACAGCATACTTTTTTGTTTTTCGACTGTTAAAAATAGGTATGCAAGCCACTATTTTGCTGTTTTGGCATCGTGTTAACGGTAATTTCATACAGAACTTTAGTAACGAGACATTGAAAAGTATTTCTATGGTTCTTTTGCTTTAATAACGCAAATAGTATGGCTATCCAACCCCACCCTTATAGCGGCATATCTATTTGTTGTGTTCCATCATGGTAGGCACTTAAATTAAGTCCTATTATGTTTGTATTATACCCAGCCATAGTTTGACTTGGTTTGATGTGGTCATTTTCTTTAGAAATTATCAATAACTCTCAACTTCGATATTTATTTACTTCTTACCTTCACAATACATCCTTCATACAGCTTCTCCTCCTCAATAGTCTTGGTATAGTTCGCCAAAAACACTGGAGGGTTATCATTCAAGTTCTCGATATTAATGATGACTTTAGCATAGTCTTCGTATATGCCATCAAAAGCTCTCACATCGAGACTGTAGCTGGTAATGTTTTCGTAGTCGAGTTCGTTGTTTACTCTGATCTCTCCGGTGAAATTTCGGATGACAAAGGCGTCGTAGGTGTTACCGGCGACGATGCTGTAGCTTACTACGGAAGCTGCAACACAGAAAAGGGTTAAACTCCGTCAATGCATCTGAAATAGTGTTGGGTCCAGCTGGTTCTGGATGGTTATGAACGCCTGGTGGGACCATTGGGAAATATTTGACTTGTGTCTGGCTAATTGTAATGTTGTCTTTAGTGCGAACAACCTTTGGGAGAAACCTATGTCCTGTCCAAAAGTGGATGTCTATCAAATAAAAGAAAATATTTTTTGTATAATGTTTGAATGATCTGCAGATAGTGGATTCTAGTGTTTTTAACTTTATCGTATCTAAATCGTTTGAGGCTAACACAAATCCTTGCTCGCATAACCTGTATTTTTTACTTAAACTATATTCTTTTCAAAGTGATAAGTTTAAAGATTCAAATAATGTGGTTCGAGTATCTAACCTGTATCAATATCCAAAGCACTGACCACAGTGACCAGCTCATTGATATTAGCATTCTCAGCTATAGACTCAGCAACATACGTATCTTGAGTAAAATGAGGGGGATTGTCGTTCTTATCAGCTATTTCTATTAAGAACACTTGCTGTCCAGCATTATGCTTCCCCGGTATCAGTGCTGATTCAGAATTATCAGTGGCTATAATCTTTATGTTGTAGAAACTTCTTTCTTCTCTATCAAACATTTTCAGTGTTGTAATGTTGCCAGTGTTAGGGTCTACAGCAAAAGGATCTGATGGGTCTCCAAGTTCGTAGGATATTTGGTTGTTGGCAGAGGTACCATCAGCATCAAAAGCTCTGACTTGCATGACAGGAGTGCCTGGGTTTTCGTTTTCTAGTACGCTTCCTGATCTGATTTCACTGAAGATTGGTATGTTGTCGTTTACGTCTTCTACTTCTATTTGGATGATGGTTTCAGCGGCTAGCTTGTAGTTATTCTGAAAGAAAAGATTTAAAATGTGTTTTCATCAAATTACATTTTATACGCAAAGCATCGAGTTAGCGCGTCAATAGTTCTAGATCATGTCTAGCCTGGGGCGATTTATAAGTGAACAAAAGATTAAAGGCGATAAAATTTTAAGAACAAAATATTCAAACATTTCGTAGTGAAATAGTCATCCTAAAATGATCTCACAGCCGGGACCTCAGGGTCTAAAGTCGAGAGGAACTAATCAGTCTAATGGCTGGCTCTAAATTTCATGAATATGCAAATAACAGAAACTCAACTTTAAAACAAGGGAAAACGTTTTAAAATGATAGCAGTAAAACCACTTGTTGGATAAGAATTTTGCATGCAAAATCCCAGGTTTATAGAAGAAAATGCACCACGTATTCCTTACCTGTATTCTAACCGTGAGCGTGTAATCTGTAATTTTCTCATAGTCCAAATGGTTTCCTAGCTTAATAACCGCCGAGTCCGCCTCAGGTTCCAACACAAATGTATGCCATTTATTTGTTTGCTCCGTCTGCCCCTGTACTAGTTCAAACTGTAGCTTTTTCTCTTCAGGTATATTTGAACTGTAAATAAACAATAAGCATAACCCTCATACATCACGCAAATAAAATAATTTCATTTTCCCGCAGGGAGTAACTATTTGCCCCGACCGGCGCGGCGCCCTACTTCTAAAGTGACTGACGTAGACACAGTCGAATTACTTGTTTCAAACTTGAGAATTTCAAATTCACATTAAACTCTCAATTAATTCGTACTTACATCGCTCGCACTGTGGCTATAGGCGTATTGAAATCTGCGTAATTTTCTTTTAATTTTATCGCCTCGTCGGGAACTTCTATGAACGATGGGCTCTTCTTGTTGGATTCCACGACTTGGATGTCTAAAGTTATAGAACTTTGTTGCGGTGGATCGCCCATATCTTTCACTATCGCGCTAAGTTTGAACTTGTAGCCCGGTAATTTCTGCGGAAGCAAAGGGAATTATGAGTGTACAACTTACAAAGCATTTTAACTCCAGAAGAATTTTTATGAACTTATAACAAAAGAATGTAAAAATGTATAGTTGGTACAGTACAGCATAGTACTTTTTGAATGATTTACAGACAACGGAAAAAAATGTCATAATATAAATTTAAATGGAAAGGAGCTGCGAAATACAGAGATTTTTACTAAATATCTTTAAAATATACAGCAATTGAATAATGTGTATGATACTTACATCAATAGTTTTGTTAAGAAATATTACTCCGTTATCTGGATCTATGTAAAAATATGCTTGATCTGGTGAGTTGGAGTCCAGACTATAGTGTACTATGGAGTTGTTCCCATCGTCTATATCCGTCGCTGATATCCTCATCACTTCTCGGCCGTTTGGAAGGTCTTGAGGCACTGACTCCGAATACGACTGTATAGAAAAAACATGTTAGTTACATGTTACATACATACGACTAAATTTATGTATATAAACAACACATAGGTTTGCAGTGAAACAGTTCAAAAGTTTCAGATTTTTTCGAATCTAGTCTAATCATCAACGGAAATTCTTGATGATAGTGACATATCGTTGACCAATACGGTGACATCTTAGCATCTAAAATCAAGACAATCTTGACATGTTCTACGCGAAGCATGCCCAAAGCTTAGAGAAAGATTTTATTTCGTAAATAATAATAATCGTGCGGTGTGGTAAAATGCGCCTAAGGGGAAAGAGCGGCCTAGCTAAAGAAAACACATCAACTACAAATGTGCAAAGAAAGTGTACGAAAACACACGAACACAATAATATATTACCAATAACGCCTTGAGTGGCGGCCTATGATCCTAAATCAGACATGCAGCAACATGCAAGTAAAGAAACAGATATCTCAAGACTTTCGATTGTTACCATTGCTAACAAACATTATATAGATAAGATATAGCGATGGTGACAACCGATGTAAAACACGGGAAAATTAGTGTTATTTTGATTTAGTGCGAAACGCTCTCTCTCATTGTGATAGTTTCAGTTGTTTTGGACAAACCTTCCATACGTCTCCACGGAAGACCTTTGAAAAACAGGCAAGCGTTAATAATATCTGCGCCACGTTTTGAGGCTAATGAACGAAAGTATTGTTAGTCACATATAAAATAGAGACAGAGAAATAAAATCATTCTAACCTTTTCGTTCAGATGAAACAAGATTAATAAATATTGTTAGACATACATATTTGTTCGAATCACAAGATAAGATTATAGACGTACATAACAATATCAGTCACAAAAACGTATACAAGCAAGCACAACATATTTGGTTGATTCAGTTAAACAAAATATTATCTTAAGTAGCAACCTTCAATTTTACTGATTAATTATCTTAGAGATATGTGATTGTAATTTTCTTTCTTAGTGATCAATAATCACTATCTGTAGCTTAAGTTTAGTTTGACATAGTAACAATCGTTGAAGTTCCAAAAGTGGCATAGCCATTTTTAATTTTTAAATGTTCATGTCACTTTTGTGTATTTAACTTACCACTTTGTCGAAAACGGGCTGGTTATCATTGATGTCTTCTATTAGTATTTTGATAGTACACGCGTCGTCTAGCTGTGGTTGTCCGTTATCACTCGCTCTTACTGTAATATAGGCTTCTTTCTCTCTCGAAGGCTCATCGTGGTCGAAAATCTGTATCAGATTATCAGTTTGATCATCAAAGTCATAAGGTTTATAAATAATAGTCTTACCTACATTACTCCCTTTATTGTGCGCTATAACTTTCAAGTGATTGTCAAACCATTTGATTAGTAAAAATAATTTTAGAAATCTTATGTGAATCTTAGTATATTAATTGGAAATTATGGTTTACTTATTTATTTTTAGGGTGTAAGTAAACTCGTATACTTACATCGGCCGTTGTTATTCTACCAGTCTCAGGGTCGACGTGGAATCTTTCCTTCTCACCAGGAGTGGAAACAAACTTGTATGTGACCGTCCCACCCATTTCGGGTGGATCTCTGTCTTCTGCTTTTACCTGTGCATAAAATACAGAGACGTTAATATGAATAGCTCAATTATTTACATGATCAAGCTCAGCCGCTGCTGAGTCGAAAACTGGAGGAGTTTGCCATCAACACTGCTCGCTTCGTAGGTTCATTGTGAAAAGCAAATTTAACAGACGATCGATGTGACGCAGCGGGCGAAGTTCCGCCTGCGACACATGAGGTTGCGTGTTCGATTCCCGCCTTTGGACAAATGTTTGTACGATCTGCAAATATTTGTTTCGGGTATTCTGGTTATTTCCTTTTTATAATAAAAAATATCTATGTATGTAAAATATTGTATTAAGTATATCAGTCATCTAGTACCCAGAACACAAGCTCTGCTTAGCTTGGGACTAGATGATGCTGTGTGGCTTGGTCCAGCATTTTTATTGTTATTTATTTGCAGTAAGAACAATACCACCCTTTCACTTAGTGAAATTTAAGGAATCAAAGGCGTTCGATTCTTTCTTTATGTTCTAATTTATGAAGATAATTAAATATGTTCTCACAGGAACTTGTTACCAAATTCCGTGACAAAAAAACGCATATCCAAGCAGGCAATGGTTTCTGCGAGAAGCCGTTATAAACAAACAAAGACATTTCCACGTTTATTTATAACACGTACTACGCTATTCCATATAAAATTCTTTTCCACGTTTTTTTTATATTCCATTTGGATTTTTTTTGTGAAACACTAAATCTTCCGTTTATTACTATAAATCATGGACGATAAGAACTAAGTCGCCCTCCGACCAGGTGGGATGACGATTTGCGAAAGACTGCTGGCAGATGCTGGATGCGGCAAGCTGAAGACAGGGCGCTATGGCGCTCATTAGGGGAGGCCTATGTCCAGCAGTGGACTGATCTAGGCTGATGATGATGATGATGATGATGAAGAACTAAGTTATCAATTGTAGTTTTTTACTCACCGTAAAAACATAGGTGCCCACCGGCTGTTCCTCCTTCACAGTTGGCCTGTAGCTCAGGCACTCTGTGAACAAGGGCTTGTGGTTGTCCTTTACAGCCAGCTTCGGTATCGTGGCCGGTGAAAACTGAAAACGCGCAATGTAAGAGACAACTGTTTTTGTTATAAGGAGATTATTTGCCACATTTTTTTTGACCCAAAACAACAAAACGAGATTATATCTTCTGCGGTACATCTTTCAGTAGCTCGTATGACTTAAACTAACCTTGATCCTATTGCATCCTGTACAACTTAAGGCGCATACCTGACCCAAACTAGCGCCACCAGCGCCGGATTTTTGAAATTTCCTTTGTTAAACGGAATAATAAGATAAAGTAGGTAGCGGCGCTAGTTTGAGTCGGGTATGCGCCTTAATGTAAATCACATCAATCACGTTAACGAAGCCTTAACGCGATTGTTTCGACGCCGTGAAATCTTATCGTGTGTAAACCCCATTAGGCAAGTTTGTCACAGCTGGATAAGTTCAACATGCAATGGGGTCGTGCTACGAGGCATGCCTCGTATTAGTCTAAACGGTTACTTTTTAAAAGATTCATACAGCATTAAAAATAATTTCTCTGTTGAATGGTTTACGGTCGCCTTAACTCTGATGTGTCAATTTTAAACTTTATAGAAAGCTCTCAACAGACGGAGCTATAATATATATTAATATAGTAAGCTATGTATATTCGGTATAGCAAGCTACCACAGACGATGGCTAGGCTATAATATATATTTTTGCACTCATTAGCTCTGCGGCCGTCATTGCCACTGAATTTTTAAGTTTATGGTAGCACACATCAGAATTGAGGCGAATATCTGTATAGTCGAGTATAATATACTACTATATTAGATAGTAGGCTATACGCTATACTCACAAGAATCTAGCTGTACTGTGTAAGAACAATGTTGAGTGAATTGAATTAGATAAAACAATAACAATATATACCTTACGTTTTTCCTGTGTAGCGTGTTAGGGCATTGAAATTAAGTGGTAGATAGTTAGTGGTATGAACAATTCAGAATTTCATTGTTGCAATACTGAGCATGCATATACCTACGTTTGTTTTGTACTGTACATCTATGTATGTATATCTAAAGATATATAAATTGAAGCAGTAAAATAATTGAAATCTATAGGGATAAAGCTGGTTGGGGCTGGGTAGTATATGATATAATGTGATGTGATTTTGAATGGTGGATGGTTACTCACTGGCGCTGGGTGGATTGGCAGATGCCTCGAATGTCTTAATCTCGTGATGTGGTGTGGTGTGAAGTCTCGTGCTGTGGAAGAAAGGGATATATTAGGTCTTAAAACTTTTGAAACTATCATGGTTATTAATATCAAAGTCATATAAAAAGGGATATTTACTATGATTTGATTTTTGAGTTTTCAATAGTTTGGCACAGTTGTATGCGATATGATCACGGTATAACTCAACCAAAAAACAAAAATCATGGTTAATATCTCGTTATAAATGAATGACTTTTTTATTAGCTCTTGTTTTTATGTAGTAGTTTCAGCGTTTTTGAGGTTTGAAGAAAATATATGATACTAAAATGTAAAATAAAGTAGTTTTAATTTAATTCTATCATTTGATTGTAATTTTTAAAGATTTAAAAAAGTAATATGTACATATTTGATATGAAGACCCTTGAAAAGGCTATTTCACTCCTTTTCCTGTTCGGACTCCGCAGAGAGAGGATGAAATGCAGTGTTTTCATTGAATTAATCTTGAAATTTAGTTCCTAATACTTTTTAACTCACAAAAATAGGTACCTTTAACCTTAGATGCCATCGGATTGATTATAAAACTCAAGTCCGCTTTCAGAAAGTTGATGTCAAAGTTTCGACAGACCTCTAAAGTGTAGAAAATATTGTAACTCTCAAACTTTGTCTGTCTATCCACTTTTGGAACAGATATTTTTGTAACAAAATGTCTCTGGTCCCCTCAGGTGGGGCTTTTCGGAGGACACTTTATGATTGCTCACTTTAGTAATATGAAGTTCGGAATGGAGTTCATCGTGTTCTGCCTTTAACATGAGGGTTCACTTATGGGTTGGTTATCTATTTACTGACCGAGTTATGGCGAGATTGAACAAGCATAGGCTTGTTCTCTTCAACACATATTCGTCCACCGCTGAACATGTCTCTCCATGCAGGAATAAGGGGGTAAATTTTCATAAGTACGTAGTAAAATGATCCATTTTTTGCTTACCTACTTTGTTTAAGATAAATAATAGATTCAGGCGTTACTTTGCGGAAATCCACTGCAAAATATAAGGATGAAAATATTTAGTAACAATTCCGCGAAAAAACGTGTTTTTTTTTTTCGCGGAATTGTTACTAAATATTTTCATCCTTATATTTTACTTTGTTTAAGCCATGAACCTTATCTTATCATCTGATATTATTTTGGAATAAAAAAACTCATTGTACTTAACTCAA
Source organism: Eupithecia exiguata (assembly GCA_947086465.1). NCBI lineage: Eukaryota > Metazoa > Arthropoda > Insecta > Lepidoptera > Geometridae > Eupithecia > Eupithecia exiguata. Next base: position 8,639,442 of record OX352246.1, read on the forward strand.
TGTTCTTTATTATGCGCAAATTTTAAAGTAGGTACTATATCTGTTAAAAAAATAACTATGTATATTATCAAATATTCACTAACACTACCACTAACGGACCAATAATGATGTCTGAAATAAAGATTTAATTATAAAATTATTACTACTCCTTTCTATAGTAATTTGCGGATAACGGGGCTAGTTCGCTTCTTGAAATAAGTTTATTTAAGATTAATGTATAAGATTATATCCAACCATACTAGTATTATAAAATTCGCAAGTAACTTTGTCTGTTTTTTGATCTGTTCCACAGAACTTGGTCTGTTACCTTTTCACGCCTAAACGGCTGAACGGATCGTTATGAAATTTGGCAGTTTACATTTTGTTGTAACTGTTAGTTATTCCTAAGAGAAAGAAAACAAGATTAGCAGGCGGATTGGTGGTTGCACTAATCGTGTTTAAAATACTCAGAAAGAAGCTCCTGACCTTCCTCTGGTAAGTTCCCTCAGTCGACTCTTACGACATACACAGACAGAGTTGGAGGGGTCGATTCCTACGCCGCGATCGCCAAGACCCTATTCTTAATCCATTCTAGTAAGACATTATGGTACCGTCTAGCCTTTGCATAGAACAAGACAAGAACATTCAATAGAAATCAACATAGCATTGTTCCAAAGCATCGTCTGAAATCATTCGACGAATCTCTGCTACCCCAAAACAGAGGCTTTATCCTGAATAGCAGCAATACCAACAAAGGTTCGCACTTCATCACGACCGATTGGAATAAAACAATAAGACGGACAAAGACAACGTCCGACACGATTCACATGACGATATTCGCAAATGAGTGCAGCGGCTGGCGGGTGGCAAAAAATCAACATTCATATTTTTCGATTTATGCCATATTCGTCCCTAAGAAGTTCGGCCCACAAGAAAAAATCTGCTTTCGTCCCACATTGTATACCATATTCGGCCCATAATATATTTTATTTCAGAAAATCTTATTTCGTCCTACTTTTCGGCTCCATATTCGGCCCAAGGTTTTTCTATTCTCATTTTGGGATAGTTATCACAAACGTTTCTTCGATTTGTCGTCCAAAGCGACAGCGAGAACGAGTTCGAATATATCGTTCGTTGACAAAAAAAAGATCGAGAGAGGTATTGGTAAAGAAAAAAAATGTGAATGTGGATTGTCCAGCATTATTAATATAGTATGAAAGTTTTAATTTAATTCTATTATTTGATTGTAATTTTCTTTGTTAATAAAGATATATATAGTATGATATGGTATTATTATATATAACTTTAAGTAAACCCTACGAGCGATACAGCAACATTTGAATTTGACCACTAGGTACAATAAAGTAACGACCAACATATTGAAACTCGTAAGTATAAAGGTCAAGACTAATTCTAATCTCTCCAAACAGGACAAACAGTTTTTTATTGTATTAAAATTGCACAAAAAGCTCTCAATGACCAGTCCAAAATACATCTTTTATGTCGCTGCCACATAAGTGACCCAGTCAAAAGAGTCGTGTCGGACCGTCTAAAACTGATCTAAGATGGTCTCAAACCTGTCTCAAAGCTTGCGCCGAGACAACAGCATTGAACATAGCTTTGTTCTTCACGTATGTTGACTACGTTACACCATTGAGGGTTGCTTTTGAGATTCTGAAGATCAACGGGTGCATTGGTAAATTTAGTTCGGATGGTACCGAGAAATAAGGCATTATCAGATCTACGCGGTATCTGCTACCCAGAGCGGGAGAGAAAGCCGAGTGGGTATACGGTACAAACAAAAACCAGGCGGGGTGACGCGTGAAATCGAGCAAAATTCTTCGCTGTAGGTAGCGAATACCTCTTTACCTGAGGGGTTGCGGGTTCAATTTCCGTCGAAGTCAGTTCTTTTCTATTGAATATTTATTGATTTCTTAAAAGTGTGAGTGCATGACACTGGACATGTTTATAATTAACAATGTTTATAATTAAGGATTTTGTTATCACTACAACACAAATCCTTAATTATAAACAGTTTCTTGCTCGAAAAACTTTCACTTCACCAAAATAGTTTAGAGCCAGTAAAGACGTGAAAATTAACATTAAATCAATAGCTTTAACGTTATTCTGTGCTTTAACATTTAATTCACCCCCATAATAATGCTAATAATAATTTGCAAGTCAGCGTTTTATTGCTTATTATGCTTCAAAATAATTAATGTGCGACCGTCGTCGATCAAAATTATCCATTCTCTCTGGAAATTCTGACAAAATCCGATGGTCCACTTCTAAGTAGAAATTACTGGGCCTATAAATTATGAATATTAAGTTACTGATAATCTTATCTCATACAATATCCATATACACATTTTTAAAATAGAATCGCTACTGGAACGGATTTTGATGGATTTTAATGTGGTCTCGGAGAGAAAAGGCTTACAATACGCACCCAGCCTAAATAACGTTAATTTTTTTGAGTAAAAAGGTCTTTTGTACAAAAAACTAAACTAACGTTATTTAGGCTGTACTAAAAACTAACGTTATTTAGGCTGTACTAAAAACTAACGTTATTTAGACTGTAATAGGTCTTAACAGTAAGTTAAAAAGCATTGAAACTATTTGTAGTTGTCGGTAACAGAATCTAGCCTGAAACTGGATACTGAAATAATTTACAACGACGACGTCTTAGTATAAGATTTGCATAGTTTACGAAAACGATTAAAGTTTACGTTTCCTTCTATACATTTGCTCCTTGCAGCACCTACTTTTTAAAGTATGAGCTCGATTCCATAGTTTTTAAAATATATTGAGTGATTTATTGCTTTATGGCAGTACCTACGAATGTCAACTATAACAGTTAACTGCCATGTTCTCAAAAACATTTCCGTTTTGGTATTTAGCAAACTCATACTAGACGTACAAGGAGCACAAAGCCTTAGTCCTAGATTGTGGGAACGCTACAAAGGCTTATTATACACGTGTTCTACACTGTCCCTTAAAGGGCAATCTAACAAACGCCTTGAGGTACGGGCTCGGGGCATACGAGCCACCAAAGTCATTCCTCAGCCCGCGCTATTCCACTGAAGTCCTTCTCAGATCGTCATCTCATTGCCCGATGGCGTCCTTGTTCATGATTAATTTACTTATTTTCTTTTATTGTGAGAACAAACAGTTTTACACACTATAAATATACTTACGCCATAACTAAAGGCTATACGAGGCTATACGGTAAACCGGTGGTGACAGAGAGCCGGTCCAATTCTCTGACAATCTGTTTGATACCTATCAAAGGGTTTCTTAAGAATGGATATTATAAAACTTGAAAACTGAATCATAAAACTGCAAATAATATATAATAATAATAACTAATAAGCATTGATTTGTCCTCGCATAGAAGCTAAAAGACTGCGCTTGCGATTGATGATACATCGATGGAATATTCTTTATTGCAAATATTATGTACTTATTAAGTTGTACATAGGCGAACATAATGCTAGATAGAATTATCTACCTGCTAACCTTTAGGTAATATGGACAACCACTTATACAATAACCCCGATAAATAATCATTAATTAATTAACCATTTAGAAGGTTGTGCCAAATAACAAAAACTACAATTAATGATTCGTGTGTAAGCCAATAATAATAAAATTTAAGGTTATTTTTTATAACCAGGTACTAATCCATGAATAAAACAATGAATTCCTTATGCTACAAAATTTTATTTTAAGTGAATCAAATGCTGTCCTTAGCCGCAATGTTAATCATCTTCACACAAAAACTGAGTAGTGAATTTTCGTACAAAGATCCTTGTATTGTAATAGAAGAGTAGAGTCTACTTCCTAGACCACAGTGCGGAGAGTCCGAAGATCGCTCGTTTGCGCGATTCTAAGGTAAGATACCTGAGAAATTATCGTATAAATGGGAAATAACACGCAAGGTTTCACTCAAAGGGATAAAGGGCTTTCATGTGTACCTTGTGTGAACATCAAATACAAAATAATGACAAATTATTTAATGGCAACGATGAAGTCAATGATATTTTGTACACAAAGGCTTATTTTTATTTTTATTTCGCGATTATTTGGAAAAGAAAACATTTTTTATATCTTATTTTATGAATACTACATAGAATATGGATATTTTGACGATAATCAACTCTGCTGATTTTAGTAGATTTTCATCAAAAATTACACTTTAGACGTTTGGTGACAAATAATAGATTCAGGCGTTACTTTGCAGAAATCCATTGCAAAATATAAGGATGAAAATATATAGTAACAATTCTGCGAAAAAACCTTCTCCGATAAGTTTTAACAAAATGAAGTCCGCGTTGTAGAAGAAAAACGATGCCAACTACAAAATGAATTGTTTGGAATTGTTACTAAATATTTTCATCCTTATAGTTTGGTGACAAGTGAACTCACGTGAAATATTATTTCCGTGGTCCCGTTGTCCGGACCACCGAAAACTTATTTTTCGGTGGTCCAGTGAACTGTACCACCGAACTTTTCATCCCATGGAATGAAAAATTCGGTGGTACAGTTCACTGGACCTCCGAAAAAATAATTCTTCCGTGGTACAGTTAACTGGAACACCGAAAAAATATTTTTCGGTGGCCCAGTCAACGGAACCAGCTCAACTGGACCACGGGCAAGGAGCGGAAAAATGCATGACAAATTCTCAAAATGCCCTGAAAAGATCGAAGAAGATTAAAAGCCCCAGAAAGATCCAAGTAAAGTGATTCCTACATTTTGTATCAGCTGGTTACTATTAAATGAACCATTTACTAATATAATGCTACTGACATTGAAATAACAGTTAACCCTGTTATGGCAAACGCGTGTGCACCCCAGGGGGTGCTATTGTAATGGAATAGTTCCAATTACTGTGTGAAAGGTTCACTGCACAACAAGCAAAATTGCACATCAATATGTTTAGTACTATTTTCATATTTCAATTAATTTGCTTGCATGTAGGTACATTTCATCTTATTTCTAAGGTGAATGGTTATCACTAGGTACATACATGCACCCTAATAAATATAATTAATTTCAATTTTGAATTTAGAAGCTAGGATGGTGAGCTAGTCATTATTTCATCTTAAGGTCACGTCATTCCATTTTGTCACTAGCTCCTGAACGCGCTTTTACGTGTCTACCGCCGCCATGCCAAATTTCATAAAGATCCGTTCAAGCGTTTAGGCGTGATAAGTAAACAGACAGACTGGTATATAGTAGGTACTAGCAGCGTTTCGCGGTTTCACCGACGTAGTTCCCGTTCCCGTGGGAATTCCGAGATAAAAAGTATTGTTGTTGTGCTGTAGTTGTGCTATTGCAGGCTATAATCTATCTCTGTGCCAAATTTCATGCAGATCCGTTCAGCCGTTCTGGTGTGATTGAGTTACAAACATCCATCCATCCATTCAAACTTTCACATTTATAATATTAGTTGGGATGGAAGTATGGGCATGTCGCCTTGACTCGACTTGTGCGTAAAAGCGCAAAAGGAATTCAGCATGTGGAAAAAACAGCGTTCTAGTTTTCGCAGCTTTCGAAATATAAAAGCACGTTATATGTCATTTTTGTTTTTCGTTAGATGTCCGTCAGGGTTTTTTCCACATACGATCCCTACTATCGTCTCTCGAATACTACAGACGGTGATTTACTTTCGAGCGAGGACTACTTAATAATAATAATAAATAATGCTCGACAATTCACACAGCATTATCTAGCCACAAGCTAAGCAGAGCTTGTGTTATGGGTACTAGATAACTGATGTACATAATACTATAGAATACATAGATAGATAGTTTTTTAGGGTTCCGTACCCAAAGGGTAAAAACGGGACTCTATTACTAAGACTTCCCTGTCCGTCTGTCATCAGGCTGTATCTCATGAACCGTGATAGTTAGACAGTTGAAATTTTCACAGCTGATGATGTAGGTATTTCTGTTGCCGCTATAACAACAAATACTTAAAAACAGAATAAAATAAATTTTAGGGGGCTCCCATACAACAAATGTATGCCGTTTTTATAGATCGTTCTATGAAAACGGCAAACATTCGTGCGCGAGTCCGACTCGTACTTGGCCAGTTTCATTTCTCCCAAGGCGGGAATCGAACCCGCAACCACGCGCAACCGCGCCACCGAGGCTGTCAAACTTTAAACACGCCATCGCAGTTTTGGAGAAATGCATACCAATATTTCTAACTTATATCACAAATAAAAAAATAAAAAAAACGGCTGAATAGGTACGTTCTTGCTTCATTTCTACATAATCTTGTCTCAATACTGATTAAACCGGTAGCACTATTCTATTTACTCGAACTCAGCTCACGAAACTGAAACTGAGTCTTCTCACAGCGCAATAAAGATTATATTCCTGTAACAAACTGATTGGAATGACACACACCCGGTACAATAGCACCCCTTGGGGTTCCGCCGGGGGTTCCGCCTTAATGAATGTATTTGTAACGAGAGCCTTATTAGTGCTCTAGCCGAGACAGTAACTGTCTTGAAGATGAACTGGATTGTTGTGTTTTATGGTATTAATAGTGATAATTTATATGTGATTTTCAAGCTCAACTATAGGATTTTAAATAATACTAGTTTTTGATATTCTTAGGCTAGAAAATCCTCACACAATATCGTCAATCACAGAATACGGGAAAAATTCTTCGCTTTTAGTTTTTTTTTATAACCTTTATCAACAAAGAAAATTACAATCAATAGAATTTAATTAAAACTAGTATTTACAATTGAAACAATTGAGCTTATGCAAACTGTTGCAAACAATGCAGCACAATAAACAACAGTCCAAACATGTTTTTTTTAAAACATGCAATAGTCATTTCACGTCAGACTTTGCAAGAATTGGTGCATTTGCTTATTGTCATAACAATACAAAAAAAATGAAATAACAAACTACTTACCTGTTTACATCCCCATAAAAACACAAAACACCTTCGTCGCGGGTCTAGTGGTAATTTTTTTTTTCAAAACTTAAATGTCCGGTTTTTTTATTTTATTTTCCGTGTTCTGTGATCGAAGCTGAACACCCCCCGGCCCAGAAAGATTGTTTCTTCATTTTTGTTAGAGCCTTTAGTGAATGATTTTTTAATTTTAATTGTAGCTATCTAAATCTATGACCGAATGCAATTATTTAAACACAAAATACGTACAAGCAAACTCACTACTAAAAATACTTTGCACAAAACACGTGTGAAATAGCCTCATTATAAACAAAATACAATGAACAAGTTAAAACAAAGTAGACGTCCTGAAAAACTTATACTGAAATAATAACCACTGCCGTGCAGCATTATTTTACTTTCTACTAAAAAGCCGCCAACAGAATACGCGGCTGAATTTATAAGAGGTAAATAAAAATGGGCAAGCGAGAGCGATAGTTGGTAACATGGTTCCACAAGTGGACAAAAAATTGAAGCGAACAAAATCAATGACATTTTGTTTCTTATTTGATAATAATTACTATTTATAAAACTGTTTATGTATAAAATTTGACTTGTCTAAGTGCTTATTTTGTAAGCCTAAAGAAATAAAGTTATTGAATTTAGAATTTTTGGTTCTCTCTTTATTACCTATATACAGGGTTATTGGTACATTAGTAACACTACGTGAACTGCAGGTTCTGTCCATCATCACAAACACCTTTGTGAATCACGTGTATATTTAAGCTATAAGGGTTATTTTATTATGCAACGGAAGTCATGGTAAATATCTCGTTATGTTATGTGTTAGTTTTCTAAAGCACCTACCGGTTTACTTTTTGACATGAAAACTGATGCTGTGGTTAAATCTATTCTAATATTATAAAGAGGAAAGATTTGTTTGATTGAATAGGCTCCGAAACTACTGGACCGATTTGAAAAATTCTTTCACCATTATAATCCTACATTATTCCTGATGAACATAGGCCTGGATGAATATAGAATACACCCATGCGAAGCCGAGCTGCTAGTTATAGGTTATATAATTTAATAGAACGATGAGAAAAATAAAAGATAATCCTTTGGAGTTATGGAGAGATTATAATTTGGTAAGGATCTAATTGGAGAAAAGAGAGAGACGTATATAACTGTTGAAAAGTGTTAAATTTTACAAACACATCATCTGTCATAAATAAGCAATCGAAAATGTGAAACCATTTTAACGATTCCGCTACTGAACCCTGAAAATAATAGAAATAGAGAAAATGTCCAGGTATTTCCAACACAACGTCGACCCATTCAAAGTCGAGGACACGACTAAATCGCGTGTATCTGACACAGGAACCTAGCTTTTTTCTCAACTATCCTTTGTTGGGCTTCCTTTGGCGCTGGCCCCACGAGGCAAGGGGCGGCCCATTGTGTTTGGCCAATTTGAATATTCAAGTGTGGGCACGTTCTGATGTCGATAACCGAGGGTTAACGTATTTTCCTTCACCAGTTACGGGTTAAGCAATTAGTTTTAGATGCTTGTAGATTGAGTTATTCAGATTAATCGTATCCTTGCTTTAAAAGTTCAATAGTAAATTAAGCGTGAAACTTTAAATGCTAACAAAATTATCGATGAATTCATGTCATTAATTTTACAATGGATTTTTGGCAAAATGAAGTTAATATTCATAAAAAAGTAATTGGTTTCAGTCGGGAATTTAATAAACGACGTTTGACTTAGCTAAGTTCGAAGAAATTGCTTTTATACTTATACGTTCTAATGGAACTTTGCTTTGTTGTAATAAATTTTTTATTTGACACAATCTCATCTTTGATGTTGAGTAGGTACTTACCGCACATTATTTATAAGTCTGAATATTCATTTGAAAAAGAGGCTCATATTATATAGTATATTTTTGCTATATCACATAGTTTTATGTTTAAAATATTTTTTGCCTAAGTGACCTACGGATTTAATGACCAGACAAAAGATGTACAACGTAGAAAACGTGCCTACGTCCAATTTAATCATTAGCAAGATCTGCCACCATTTTGAGTAATTTACCGTCGACATGTCAACGTTAATCGATAAAACTTGTCCCATCACTAAAATCAAACATTTAGAGGTTTCTTTATTATTATCAGGAGTGAGAAAGTTGCTTCCTAGGTTGCCGTGCCGGCGATAACATTGCCCTAAAACGAGTTTTTATGCTAAATTTTATGCCCGTTAATTGCTAGGTCCGTAGGGCAAAGTAAATAAGGAAAAATAATTTTATTATTGTTGATATTATTTCGGTGCTTAATTTCAGACATTTTTCCTTAGTTTATTACAAAGGTGCGTAGTAAAAACTCAATGGCTCAGGTAAGACTTAGACTTCAGTTAAAAGCAATGAAATAAAACTCTATATTGACCTAGGAACGATATGATAATATACCTATACCTACCTATACTTAAATTATGAATCAAAGATATTTTATGTCAACAAAGACATTATGAATGAAAACTTAACAAAAACTACAAACAATAACAGAAAAGTACAAGGTAACAGCAAGGTTATTACTAATGACTAAAAAACACGACCTTCAACAACGCATAATTTCACATGTGCAACGAAATATGTTCATATTTGAATTCGAAACGGAACAAGAGTTCAATTAAATGAAAAAAAAAATATATATAAAAAAATATTGCTGGACAATTCACACAGCGTTATCTAGCCCCAAGCTAAGCAGAGCTTGTGTTATGGGTACCTACTAGATAACTGATATACATAATACAATACATTACATAGATAGATATTTTTTATTATACATAGCAGCAACAAAAACGACCAGAACACCCGGAACAAATACCTGTAAATCGTACAAATCTTTGTCCCAAGGCGGGAATTGAACCCGCAACCGCGTCGCAGGCGGACCTTCGCCCACCGCGCCACAGAGGTCGTCGTCGAAATGAAGAATTAGAGCTTTCAAAACCAAAAATTGTTTCTAGCTTCGGTGCCTTGCATCTTGGTGACCAATGTTGATAAATATTTTCCACCAAGGAATATTACTTGGGTTTTGTACCCATTTATGTACAAAAAATATCTATGTTTTTGAAGCGGTGTAAGGTATCAAGTTTCAAGTTCCATTTGTAATTGGTTGGCGATAAAAACCTGTTCTTTTTAACTGCCTGTACAATGTAGCTATTTTTAATGGTGTCCGTATCGACAGTAACAAAATTATTAAAAGCAAAAGTGTCAATTGGGACATTGCGTCCCAATATATTTTGTCCGAATCGCCACATGACATGGTCACTGTAGTATTAGCCCCAACATTATCCTATGATTTTCTCCGTACACCTTGGTTGCCTGGAAGAAATCGCTTTAAGCGATAAGGCCGCCAATTTCATTGCCTTTCTTTAGCTTAAGCTTAATAATGTACTGTATGTTTAGGTTTATGTAATAAAGAATTGTATTATCTTTTGATAGAGTAAAACTACACCGCTAAAAATAAGTTTTTTAGAATGCTCATTAAACAAAAGTCAGATTACCTAGGTTGAAATAATTATTAGAATATGAACAAAATTAGCAAGTCAATTAAAAAAGCGCTAAAACTTAACTACGACATAAAATTCTTGACAAGGCTCGCAAGGTTCTCTGAATTACATTTTAGTTTTAAAACCGTCTGTCCTTAGACGTCAGTGTACTAGAAAGGACTTTGTTATAACAAGTTGGTTTTTAATCGGCTTATTAACACTTTCATGGCCGGTGGCGGCGGCGGCACGGACTGGAGGGTAGGCAATGAATGCGTTAAATATTTGGCAGTTTAAACTGATAAGACAAGGTTATCTAAACTAAATTAGTCAAGACGTTTTGTTTTCACGGTCCAAGTTTTATGCTAGAGCTTCTGCCTGCGGATTCACGCGCGTTGTTGTATAAAAATCTTTATTTATTAATGATTTATTTATTCAAAAATAAAGTTTAGTTTATTTTAAGATACTCTAAACCAAAGCACTACCTACACTTTTTTGACGATAATTAATTAAAATAAAAAAAAATAGAATCAAATACATTATATGAACAATTATATAGAAAAAACCTTAACAAAATACAAAAAAAATAAAGAACATATTTCACTCAAAAGTTCTTACTTTTATGATCTAAGGCATAAATGGATATGACTTACTACAACCAGTTTTTCATCCGCTTGTCACATCGTGTTTTTGTCAACAATTTGTCATTTAAAGAAGAAAAAAACAAGGTCTACATAGGCACCAACAACTCTTATCGCAAACAACCTATTGCATTGGATAGGTAGTCTACTAGATAGATGACGATCTGGCGCGGCGGGCGATGGTCCGCCTGAGACGCAGGAGGTTGCGGGTTCGATTCCCGCCTTGGAACAAATGTTTGTACGATCTGCAAATATTTCTTCCAGGTGTGCTGGGTATTAGATAGATAGATAATTCTTTAATCACCTTAAATTAAAAAGAAAAACAGATTGTATAAAATTAAAGATAGCAAAGGATTTGGCGGCCTTATCGCTTAAAGCGATTTCTTCCAGGCAACCAGAACTATTGAGAGAAAAGGAAGGGATGGCGGAGCTTAACATTTAAAGTTAAAAAGGTATTTATTATGTATAATAAATAAAGTATTCGTCTATGTAATGTATTATATTAAGTATTTTATCAGTCTAGTACCCATAACACAAGCTCTGCTTAGCTTGGGGCTAGTTTATGTTTTGTAGTTGGCGTCGTTTTTCTTCTACAACGCGGACTACATTTTGTTAGAACTTATCGGAGGTATTTTTTTTTCGCGGAATTGTTACTAAATATTTTCATCCTTCTATTTTGCAATGGATTTCCGCAAAGTAACGCCTGATTCTATTATTTATCTAGTTTATGTTGTTTGTTTAGCATTTTTATTAATTTATAGTTGGTACTATACCTTAGCCAAACTCCTTGTAGAATTTTTGTAAACAAACCACCCATACTTAACCTTAAATTCATTCTGATACCGCGTCCTTTTATACGCAATGTACATTACCACTTGTCGATTTTTGATTGTAAGTAATTAAGTATTGTTTACAATTATATCTGAAACTTGACGCCATGCAAGTAAGTTTCAATTATTTGTGTCATGGTTTGTTGACAAAAATTCTACAAGGAGGTTGGCTATACTTTAGGAGATGGTAGATATAAAAGTAAAAGTCATTTATTTGCAAAAACACGTGCAAAAAGGTGATAAATAATTATTTTAGAGTCAACATGTTTCACCAACATACATTGGTGTGCAAAAATAATTAGAGAGTAAGGCATGCAGGTTTTAATTTAATTGTACATAGCAACAGCAGATTTATAAGCATATTAAGTAATCGATTTGAATTTAGTATATCTAGCATAAAATTAGAATACATCATTTAGAAATTCATCAATATTATAGTAGCATTTTTCACATAAAAGTTTTTTAAATTTAGTCTTAAATAAGTTTACATTTAACTCTTTGTAGCTCTTAGGAGTTAGGTTATATGGATAGGTACTGAGGCCAGCTGCATAAAAGTTTAGCGTGAAAGTAACATATAAATAAACCTGTATAACTTTAACCCTGAAAAGCAGTCCATGCTCATTTCACGCCTCATTATTTAGGCAGTACCGGTTCGTGACTCGACGCGTCACGTATCAGAAAATAGGTTAAACTGATTTTATCCATAAAGGATCCGAGTTATTGATGGCTCAGTGATTTTCGGGAGATTACATTTTGATGAGATTTTTCTATTCTTCATTGTTGGTATTGAAGATCAGAAGTTTTGCGGTGGGAGAAATTGTTCGTTTATTGTTCGCTTGTTCAGTTTATAAACTTTTGTAGCGTGGAGTGATAAAATCGCTTTCTGTAGTATTTTTCCTGTTGCTTTTTTTATCATACTTAAAAAAATAAAATACAAAGGACATCGGGTGGTTAATTTAGCAGCCCCACCCGTCACGCAAAAAGTGTCCACCTGTGGCCTAGTTGCGGAAAGCAGTCCAGGAACAAGTAAGCAAATAAAATACAAAATGCTGGACACAGCATCATCTAGCCCCAAGCTTAGCAGAGCTTGTGTTATAGGTACTAGATGACAGATGTATAATACATTTTTTTTATTATACATAGAAAGATCCAGAACACCCGGAACAAATATCTGCAGACCGTACAAATAATTGTCCCGAGGCGGTAATCGAACCCGCAACCTCTTGCGTCGCAGGGGGACTTTTGCCCACCGCGCCACAGAGGTCGTCCAATTTTGCACTTCTGCACACACATTGAATATGATACCCATCAGGTGTGAATAATTATTTTCTGAGCACCTCTACAAAGTCTTTAAGTCTCTTACTATGGTATTCTCGCATTAACGCATTCACTGCCCACGCGCCCCTGCGGATCGCACCGCCTCGCAACATGAACCCGCAGATCGACTTCGGCGTCTTGGGCCATCAAAGTGTTAGTCTCACTAATATTATAAACGTGAAAGTTTAGATAGATGGATGGATGTTTGTTTCTTTATCACGCCAGAACGGCAACACGGATCTGGATGAAATTTGGCACAGAGATAGATTATAGTCTGAAATAGGACATAGGCTACTTTTTATCCCGAAATTCCTACGGGAACAGGAACTACGCGGGTGAAACCGCGAGGCGCTGCTAGTATAGTATATTTTAAACGTATCTAGTCCAGCTTTAATAGTCTTTGAAGGGATCCATTAACGAGCCCAGATTAACGGCCCTGGACTAGCGCATTAAAGCTTAAACTGACTTAGTAGTGTTATGAATTTACAATGTTCTTACTTGCATTTTTAATTCTGATCACTAATAATAAATAATAAATAATGCTGGACAATCCACACAGCATTATCTAGCCCCAAGCTAAGCAGAGCTTGTGTTATGGGTGCTAGATAACTGATATACTTAATACAATACATAGATAGATAGATAGAAGAAACTCCAAGTGAGTTGCAAAAATTGTCAATAAATAAATTCAAACAAATTAATAAAACACTGTTTTTGCCGGATTGATCGCGTATATTTTATATTTTGTTTATAACCTGACGTTTCGGAGGCTTCTCAGCTTCCATGGTCACAGGCAGACTGAGGTGACATTTGTCTTTACAAGTAATTTGAATTCTACACGTCAAACAAATTGTTAAACACATCCTTTGTAAAAAGGCCTACTATAAAATATCAGATTATCTAGAGGATAAAAAAGCTTGGGACGAGTTTTGCTCCAACTCGAAAACTAACATTCTAACAAGGTAAAGGTTTCTTGTTCGCTTCTTTACTTTACCTTAAAAAGATTGAAGTGGACAAAAAATCAAAGTGATCACTTTATTTCCTAGTTTTACTTATGTAATCTGAGTTTTGTGACGTGTCCAAGAGTCCTGTAAGGTCTAAAGGAAATAAAGCACTTTGAATTTTGAATTTTGAATTATTCCTTGATATCTACCGATACATAAAACATTTTTCGAAATGGTCCATTGACCTCTTCAAATATTAAACTTGGATTGAATACGAAATGACTACCTAGCTATTTTTTGTAGAGCTTTTAATGGATTAATGAAGATTATTTTTATTTTTTTATTTAAATAATTATTTCTATCGGTACAAAAAAGTTTACTTAGTCAAAACCTTATGATACAATCAATCTGTAATAAACATAGACTCATTTTTAAAGACTCAACCCGCGAGAATTTTACATAATCTATGTACAATAACTTTAATTATGATCTGATAGGACCCACGCAAGCTGTAGGCGCGTGGTGCCCTGTCAAGGGCCAAGGCGAAGGGAGCTTCCCACGGCCACGGTCCGATGCCCATCAGTGGGCGCGGGTCACGGACGGGCGAAAGTTCCGTGGATTTGCTCTATTCCCTGTTTTTTTTAATAGTAGGTATTCGTAACTAAGAAAGATTGTGAAAGCACGACATTTTTAAGTCGCTTGACACACGACGCAAATCAACGCAATTTTATCAGATTTTTTTTCACGCGGTAAATATTATGTGAGGCTATTGAGAGAGATAACGTCCAAGCTATTTATTATAACTCTGATTATTTTTAAAAAACTAAAAGTAGACTGCAAATTCCTTAGTATTTACACTTATTTTTAGGGTTTTGTACCCTAAGTGTGAAAACGGGACCCTATTACTAATCCTTCGCTGTCTGGCCGTCTGCGGGCTGTATCTCATGACCCGTAGGAGGTAGACAATTGAAATTTTCACAGAATACTGTATTTCTTTTGCCGTTATAACAACAAATAATAAAATTAAAATAAATATTAAAATTACAGGGGGCTCCCATACAAAAAACGCATCTTTTTTACTGTTTTTGCTCAAGTTTTGTCGAGGCTGTAACTCTTAATAGGTAAACAGAGCGTAGATCACTATTGCGACTATAACATCGTCAAAGATCATTTTTTAACCCATTGTCAACTCAAAACAATGGGTTAAAGAAATTTGACGATGGGTTAATTACTTAAAAGTCACTTAACGATGACAATAATTACGATAAAACATCAATTCACTTACATAAACCAACAAAAGCTAGCTAAGCTAAAAGCAAAAAAAAGTAAAGTCTCCTTTCATGAAACATGGGTAAAAAGTTTATTTCAATCGCACTTTCAACGAGAAAACTGTCTCTTTTTTATCCGAGCTGTGATAACGTCGGTTACTTATAAGCTTCAAGCTCAGGAAGTAAGTGGTGAAGAAAAACAGGGCTTTTTCCGAGAACTAATTAGGACTGGCTTTTCCGACATTATTTTCTGTAAAGCTTTAGTGGTTAGTTTTACAAGGAGCTTGCCTGTTGGGAACCTTTTTGTTTGACACAGCGAAAGTTATATTAAGTTATATTAAAAAGGTTTTGAGTTTGTAAGAATTAAAGAATAAGAATAGGGAATAAGAAAATGGAATACATAATAATGTTTTCATGATATCTAGATCAGGGTAAAGATGATATACTAGTTATGATATGATATATGATATATAAGTACTTATGTATCCTAAATTATCCTGCGGAGTAAGGCCCTGGTGACCCGTACCACAGGTTTTCGAACCTCTCACGGGCACCAGTCTCTTGCAAAACAAGATAAATAGCATTATATTAAACTTAAGCTAAAAATTGTAAACAATTATCTTTTGCAAGAGAAAATAAATTTAATATTCATTCATTCATACATAACACAAGCTCTGCTTAGCTTGGGACTAGATAATGCTGTGTGATAATGCGGTGTCCAGCATTATTATTATTATTATATCGTTAGGCTAACTCAACAAAATCATGTTTGGCATAAATGAGTCGGAAGCCGGTAAAGAATTTACGCACATTATTTATTTGTTTAAATACATTTTAATAATACTGGATAGCTCAGTAGCATCATCTAGCCCAAAGCTAAGCAGAACTTGCGTTATGGGTACTTCTAGATAATAAATAAATAATGCTGGAAAATTCACACAGCATTATCTAGCCCCAAGCTAAGCAGAGCTTGTGTTATGGGTACTAGATAACTGGTATACATAATATAATACAATACAATACAAAAACACTTTATTGTACACCAGAAAAAGAACATTACAAAAAGACATCACATGAGACAAGTACAATGGGCGGCCTTATCGCTTAAAATAATATAATAATTCAAAACACAGATCGATATTTTTACCATGCATAAAAAACAACCAGAACACCCGGTGCAAATATTTACAGATCGTACAAACATTTGTCCCAAGGCGGGAATCGAACCTGCCACTTACTGCGTCGCATATTAAATTTGTAGGTAGCAAAGTTCATTTTCCTCGCTCTTGCATATTCAGCAACAAATAACCGGAATAACTATAAACCCTGCCAAATGCCAGTGCCATAATCAAACCAACCGTTTCATCTTGCAACATAACCTACAAAAACTCATAACCTCGTCATAAAAACATCGCATGTTTAACATCTTTCACACGTGTTTTGACACTTGCTTCTCATTTTTATGCACGTCCCGTAAAATTCCTAAGGCTAGAAACAAACTGAGCTCACGCCGCGCAACGTATGCGACGCAATATAAGATCTGGACGCTTGATAATAGAAACAGATGGCCTAGCTAGAGACACACTTAAGGGCAGGATATTCGATCCATTTTGTGAAAAGGACAGGCATAGAATTTTGTGTTCACAAGAGTGAGACAGGGCACAGCAATGCAAGCCCAAAAATCAAGTTTTTGCTTATTATCAAAATTAAAAAAGGTTTTGAGAAAAACTAACCGTAGAATATTCTTCTAAACGTCGTTGCCTATTTTCTGACATGTTTTTTGAGAGTAAAACGTTGATACACTAGAAGTACAACAACAAAAACAACAAAAAACTATCCTTTCTTCGTAATTTTTATCATCAGGTGAAGTGATAAATATCGTGTTTTGAACCGTAGAATAATCAATAATATTAATTCAACTACAACATAAATTTTAGTCCAATCAAAACAAAGGATATTTGATCGTTTAAAATCGAATCGAAAATTGGCGAATATCCTGGCCTTAAGGGGGCGACTTATGACGCCCTTTGGCGAAAAGGATAGGCATAGGTTTTCGCGTTCGTAGGAGCGGGACAGAGCAGAGCGGTGTTAGTGCTAAAATCAAGTTTTTGCTAGTTATCTATTAGTTACTCAAAACATAAGCATGAAATAGAAAAACTAAACGATTACTCAACCAGAACATTAGTCTGACTATGTTATTCGTAAAAATCATGTGATGTGATGATCATATGTATATCGCTGATAATTTAGAGCATTTCAATTAAAACAGTATTTTTTTATGCGAAATTAGTATATTTTTTATATAAGAAACCAGTTTAATTTCAAAAATTCCTTTCGATTTACTCGGCTTCTACAGGTTTTTTTCATACATATCGTTTTTTTTAATCTGAATATTTACGTTTGTTACCATAAAACTCAGTGCTTAAAAATACCCATTTTGTTTGATTTTTGCATCCGACGTACGTTGCGTGGCCTGAGCTCAGTCTGTTCCTAGCTTAACGCTTCTCACAAAGTCAATGATTGTTTCATTAATACTGAAAAACAATCTGTGTACCCTATGGGGACGAATTTTAATTAATTTAGATACGGAATTTATGGGGAATAGGCTTATAGAAATTTAAATGCTAATATTGGAGTTGATTGAATATTGTTTGATGAACTTATCTTGGAAAGGTACGCAGAAAGTTTTCTATGTAAAGTTGCAGAATAATATGTACTTAGAAAAAATTAATAAATCCCAAAAATTTACGATCTCGACGGGATTCGAACCCGCACCTTCCCCTTCAGCGCAGGGTTGCTCTTTTCCAACTAAGCTACGTGATCTTATCTCGCCGAGGTGTAAATCTTTGGGAGTTCTTTCGGCAATTACGCCGTCAGCCCAGAGTACTATAATAAATAAAAACCTTAGAATATGTACTTAATTACAATACTGGAATGAAAAATGGCATCTAAAGAAAACATAGATAATTTAATCTCAATTTCACGAACCAATCGCACAACTCTACACGTAGCGTTAATAATATTTTCATCGCTATTCAAAATTGAATAGAAAATTTAATTTTGCTAAGAAGTGCTCGTACACAGTAGATTTCACAATTAAATTAAGTGGCGAACTGGCCGAAAGCCCAACTGATAACATTGGAGGAGGTATACCGCTTCTACCACGGTCCTGAGCCATTTATCCTTTAACTAACGATACTACGTTCGCAGCAGAAGCCACAGACTTTTCTCTGTGCCCTACTGTAGAACCGTCTCTCGTGCCAACTCTCCACTGCCTCGCACCCTCGCTGGGCTCAACAGACTCCTTGACCAAAACCCAGACTGTGATATCTTCGCAGATTATTCTATTTTGATTTAATTTGTAAAATAGTAACTAATGTAATTGGTTTTAAAAATCGTGTTAGTTACTATATTTAATAAACAATAAACTAGTTTAATTACTTTTTCTCATGCCGGGTACAGACCAAGCGAGCGATAGCGAGCGAAGGCTAACGAATGAACGCAAGAGTACCAGTGTGGACGTCATTGCGAAAGCAAGCGAGTCCAAACAAGGACCTTCGTCCGTCTTCGGCCGTGCTCCGGCGGCTGTCGCTATATCAAAGCAATATGGAACGAACGTACCGATTGTCAAATCCCAATCGTTTGCATTCGCTCGCTCTCGCTCGCTTGGTCTGTACCCGGCATCAGATGCCTCGCATCCTCTTACTTATAAACTTCTCTCCGTCGTCATCGTCATATCAACCCGTACACATCCACAGCTGGACACAGGCATCCCATATACGACGCCACAAATAGCAGTGCTCTCTTATTTTGTTGCAATAGCTGTAGTTTGTCTTCTTCTGTTGACATAAGTCAGAGTGAGACATAACACGTCTTAGTAACGGTTTTCATTTGAAAGGATTATTTAAATTTGAACATAAAGTGGCTCCTACATTTTAAATGATAAAAAAAATCTTCTTCTTTTGTAGGTAACAAGTATACAAGAGCACATTGAGCTCTTCTTGTTCTTCGTAACACTCTTTGTCAGAGCGCATAATCGCTCTGACAGTCATCCTATTTATTCTTGTTGTCTTTTTTATTATTCCCGCCTTAAACAGCGTTAGAAAAGTAAAATAACAATGGATACTTTGATATAATTCTAAGTGAGAGAACTGCGATCTGTACTGCGCATAAGTGTTTGCTGTGAGCGATGTTAGGCCACATTCACGGCCGATGGGTCTACAACCAGCATCTTTAAACGTCTAGCCGCTCCGTACGCCAGCTTCGCCAACTATGCCACATTAACAATAAGCCCACTTTACAAGTCTGCTTGGCATTGCACGCTCCGCTCGCTTTAAATATAGCACTTTTTATCACACTGATAAATGCGGTTTTTCTTTACCATTCACTGCTTTTATTAAGCTGGATGTCAGAATTTACCCCTTCCACGAATTTATTTTCTTTATGGTATATGCACGACTATGAAGTTCCCTAATAGTTGACAGGTGAGTGAAAGAAGGCTTTAGAAGAATGATACCCAGAATGAAGTCTTTTATAGGCACAGTTACTTTTGACAGATAGAGAGACGGATAGAGATCCGAATCTATCGATTCGATAGATTTTCGATTCGATAAATGTGGGATGTGGAACGAAAGTTACGATTTTTATCAAGCCCACATAGTATGTAACGTGGATTATTCTACATGATTTTTCCATGAAGTAATTCATTAAGTATTGAAAATTGTATAAAATATTTAAATAGATATTTTTTACTATACATATACACATAAAAGACCAGAACACCCTGAACAAATGTCTGCAGATAGTATACTCATTTGTCCCGAGGCGGGAATCGAACCCGCAACCTTCTGCGTCGCAGACAGACCTTCGCCCACCGCGCCACAAAGGTCGTCAACAAAAAGTTTATATATAATTTTATGTTGGTTAGTTTTAAGGTAGGCATATGTGACTATGAACCGTAGAATAAGTTAATTAAGTTCTATAACTTTTCTTAGTTGTCTGAAATATTATGATTTATAATTATAATGCATTTTCTTTCTGGAATCTTCACAAGCTCCGGATTGACCTCGAGTTGACCGGCACGTTGGGTCGACAACATCCGCAAGACTGTTGACCCAGACTTGTGCACAGGCGAAAGGCAACACTGAGAGGTCTATGACCAGCAGTGGACTCAAGGGGCACACATTATGTATTTTACCATATACAGGGTTATTGGTAAATTAGTAACAATAAGAGAACTGCAGGTTTAGCCCATCATCACAAACACGTTTGTGAAGACGCCAGGTCTTAATTCTTAATTTTGGTATTGGTAATGGGTACCTCCCGCAATTCAATAATCGTTCGTTAGAGAGGTTTTATTTGAAACTCAACTTAAAAACAGCTCTGCCCTGAATTAACAGAAAATATGAGAATGAAAGATCGGTCTTAAGTCGTTGGGTTCCAGGCAAAGATGTTTTTTCATTTAGTATCAGAAGTAACTTTTTTTTTTAACTTAGTCTTGGTGCCTTCACGAACGTGTTTGTGATGATGGGCAGGACCTGCAGTGCACGTATTGTCACTAATTTACTAATAACCCTGTATAGTAAGTATCTTAGTTTGATAAATTCATTATAGTTGTGTAAGCGGGTCAAAAGTTAAGCAGAGCTTGTGCTATGGGTACTAGATGAATACAATAAATATCATACAAATCGCAGATTATGGTCAAGAAGCGGGTAAGCTAAAGTGCGGTAGACGTGACAGTCCCACGTCCACCGCATATAGGACGAGTCGTGCGCGATTTATACCAAAGAATAGGTCTCCAGAGACAAACAGGACCGCGGAGCCGACCAAAGCGTCTATGTAGAGACGAACAACACGAGTAAATGGAAAATTTGACCTTAGGGAATCTCCGAGGCTGTAATGTCAAATGATGACAGCTGTATTGCTATAGTAGCGTGAGTCTTTACAGGCAGTTTTTCAAACGGTTGTTATTTTTGACAATAGTTTAAACTTTTGTTAACCTCTAGTGGGTTGAGGGACAAAGATTGGGTTAGCTGTTATTGTTGCTTGTGTGTGGAGGAACCAAGACTTGGTTCGTAAAAAATATAAAACCGAGCTTTACACATAGGGATTACAGCACTTATATAGCACTTATCCTGACTAAGTTTTGTTTACTTATCAGCTAACCCAATCTTGGTTCTTCCACATACTAGAGTTGCACTAGAGATTAATAACATTTTTTAACTATTGTCAATAATCTGTCTGAAAATCCGGCTGCTTATGTATTATATCTTTACTTTATCAGTTATTTTAAAGCAGAATATAATTCTAGGTAAAGGGAAACCTGAGTCCGGTTGACGATAGTTTCAGGTCGTGATCGTTGTCTCATTATTCTGGATAGGATTTCTCATAGGATTTGGTACAGGGCCTCTTTCGTGCGGACATGGGATCTACACTAATCCCATAAAAAAATTGGACTTCACCATCACGTATCGATATTTTTGTCGACCGGACTCACGTCTCTGGGTCTGGCCGTTTTTCATTTTTGTTTTTAATTTTTCATATTTTTTCAATGTAAGTATTATGTGCAATTTAAAATTTTGCATGCCATCATTAATGGTAGAACATAATGAACTTATATCTAGATTAAGACCTTATTTTGTATGCATATATGTTTCTTGCAAATAAATACATGACTATCACTATGACTATGACTACCATTCGCGTAAATTTCAAGTTATAGACTGTTCTAGAAAACAGACTTGAGAGGTCACTAACCTCGGCTAAAATCCATATGATAATAACAGCGAAAAAGTTAGTCAAAACAGTTTTCTTAAATTTCATAACCCAACTTCGGCTTCGCTCGAAAAGGTGAATGAATAATCCTTGTAAACAACTTAAAGTCTGTTTTTATAACCTTTATCCAAGTTAAAGCAGAGAATGTAACAAAAATAAACAGAGTTTGTAAAGTTGTTTTGTTAGATAGAACCGCGAGGACGAAGCTGTGTTGAAAGCTTCATGGTAGTGTACTGACAGATACATGGTTGATGTATACTTGATGGTGAAAGATGTAACTTCGGTAACAAGTGTACTACGAGACTGTTGGTGAAGAAAGATGACGATTCAAGATGACGAACGACTTAAGACAAAATGGCCTTGTTTATAGCTTTTAAGTACAAATTGTCTGAACTTTGTTTTGTTTTCTTATGCCAGGATTTACTTCGTAATTTATTATTATATATAGGTATATTGTTCTCTGATATTTACTAAATTGTCTAGGTGTATCTCAAAGTTAAACATCTATTTCATTATTTCGTTTCTATGATATTTTTATGTTTCTTTGCAGAAACCACTAGAAGGTCTGCATGTTACTTAAAACAAAAGTTGTAGAATGTGCAAAGTTTTGTACTAAGCCGCAAAACATAATCGCTTTACTCACATGAAGACATCTCAGATTCTCCGTTTTCAGTACATTTGTGTAAGGTACAGAAAGCAGATATGTAATCTAAGATGATATTCAAGCGACTAATTGACTCTGAGACTATGAAAAAAGGCAATTCCTTATAACTTAGCAATTTTTTGTATCGAGTCAAGTTGAGCCAATCGTGTTTCGACTTCCATAACCTTACTTACTCAAATTTGAAAGTTTTTAAACAGACAGACAGAGTTATATAGGTATATAAATAAAATAATAAATAAATAAAGTATACCGGAAAATTCACACAGCTTTATCTAGCCCCAAGCTAAGCAGAGTCTGTGTTATGGGTACTACATAACTGTTATACATAGAAGTGAATACATAGATAATTTTTTTACACAAATGTCTGCAGATCGTACACACATTTATCCCGAGGCGGGAATCGAACCCGCAACCTCCTCTGTCGCAGGCAGACCTTCGTCCATCGCACCACAGAGGTCGTCAAAGTTAAGGTTTTTTGTTATAGTGCTTACTTTGGGTATCTCTGGAGCCACCGGCGCTATAAGTCCGTAAGACGTCCCAAACATTTTCGCTTGAATCGACTAAGGGTTTCGTGGCTTAGTTGGTTAGAGCACACTCGTACTGAGGGTGGGGCACGGGTTCGAGTCCCACCGAAACAGAAAATTTTTGGGAACTTATTTCGTCAAAGTTACTCTCAAATTTATCATATTATTAGTATGTTCATGACCTACCGCCGTGTCTACAGTTCTATAGACTGCAAATAGAATAATCCACACGAGACGAAACCCTGTTATTGTTCAGAGCTGTTCGCTTCGTGGACAAGATTAGGCATAGAGCCACAAAGGAAGCATACCTTGTGTAACGTTGGAACTCAAAGATTAACGAACAAACGGATATAGTCTGACAATGGTGGGATTATATGCTAGTTATGGTTTAGATAAGCAGGAGTCGATGTCTGTCTACACAAGGTGGAGATGGTCAAGTTTTAGATTCAGGGTTTTCAAGGAAACCCTGAATCTAAACCTAACCTTATCTAATGGTACGTTCAAATTTTAGATTCAGGGTTTTCAACCTTGAAAACCTTGAATCTAAACCTTACCCTATCGAATTGTTACCGAATATATAGAAATGTATAAAAACAGCAAAAAAAATCACGTTTGTTGTATGGGAGCCCCCTTAAATATTTAATTTATTCTGTTTTGTAGTATTTGTTGTTATAGCGGCAACAGAAATACATCATCTGTGAAAATTTTAACGGTCTAACTATCACGGTTCATGACAGACGGACAGACGGACAGCGTAGTCTTAGTAAGTAAGTAAGTCTTAGTAGTTAGAATAAGGTATATATTTTATTTTATATGGGCCGTAGTTTTTAAGTATTTTACATCCTGTACTAGACTAACGTTGCCTGAAATAAATGTTTAATTATTATTATTATTAGTAAAAGGGTCCCGTTTTTACCCTTTGGGTCCGGAACCCTAAAAACAGATCTCCAACAAAGGTTAAATAAAGCATAATCGAAGAGCTCGATTGGTAGGAAACATGGGAAATAGTAGGAAATTAGAAATATCAGCTACTAACCGTATTACTTGATATTGAAAACTCCCAAGAAATAATTTCAGAATTGTCGCAAGGAAATTGCTAAAGTTAATAGAATGCACAGGAGAAATGAAATTACTGGGCGGAGGTTATAGCGGTAGTAGGGACGCAAAACGCATTAACATTGTTCAGTAGTAAGTTAGGAGAACGCCTCGGTAGATTGGATTTGTTTTATCATCTATTTTTCTAGTTAGGTGAAAGTGAAGGAAAAAAATGAGACATTTCCCATACCACACGGGAACGTTCGTTTACCGTGGTACCATTAGATAGTACCATCAATGGTACTGTGGCAATTATTGTTTGCCGTCGTTCCATTACATCGATGGTACCATGGCAAATAATATTTTTTGTTAACCGTAGTACATTCAGAAAATTAATAAAAACCAAATGTAATTCAATATTGTTATTGTATTATCAATTTATAAAAAAAACTTTTGAAACTGTTATGGTTATTAACATTAAAGTAACTGATAACGGAATACCATACCATACCATACGGATACCATGATTTGATTAAGTGATCATGGCGCTTGAAACCTTACCTTAGATTGGAAAAAAATTATACAATACATATTGAATACTTCAAAAATGAAGAAAAAGATACACTTTTTTGTAATAAGCTTATATTAATTTTAATAGAAAAGTGTTACTATTGTGTTGAACAATTCGCTACTGATAAACTAGAGTGACATGACCATGACTAGCTGACCATTATGGCTTCTAAATTCAATTTAATTTGCATGCAATTTATTTTATTTATGTTATTGTTAATTTATGTCAGTATTTTAAATTCCATTTGACATTGTGAAAATATAGTAAACTCAGTTTAGCAGTACAGTACCCTTCCAGGGTGCATGTATGTGCCTAATAATAACCATTCACCTTAGACCTAAGAATGAATGTACTACATTGCAAGCAAAAATAAATGAAATATGAAACTGTCCCTCAAAACTGAAAACTCAATAGGCAAATCATGGTAAATAACCCGGTATAAAAAACATATACATAAAAAAAAACTTTAATGTTCCTACACGGGGTTTATAATTTTTTTTTATTTAGGTGCGACTACAAAACTGAACTCAAAATACAAAAAGATAATAACACAGCAATACCCCGCAATGAAAAGGTTTTCTTCTGCCGGCTAGTTCAGAAAGATTTTTTTTTCCGTCGTAACTCCTTGTTCGTTTTAGGGAGGTTCTGCATAACATCTATATCCAAACAAAAGACATCCATATTCAGATTTATCTAGATTTTATAATCTTTTGAAAATAAATCCTATTGGCATCATTACCGTCTTACCGAGTGGAGTCCGGAGTGAATCACCTTACCCCAGATATTGTACGAGTAAAAACTATAAAAAAACGGCATACAGTAACCGGTCACATTCCTTGTGGATGCATCATCATGACGCATTCTTACCTGCAACAAAGAATTCTATATTAAGTAAGGTTCTTTGGACTTGGACCTATAGCTTATTATGGAATGTCAAGATCATCATCATCAGGCCTTGTCGACCCACAGCTGGGCATAGGCCTGTCTATGTTTATGCTATTCGCCTCGGTCCAGCGCTAGTCTGGGCCAGGTGAAGGCCACGGTGTTTCGAATGTCGTCAACCCATCGCGCTGCGGACGTCCCCTGCTCCTACAACCGTTTCTTGGCCACCACTCGGTCAATATCTATAATGTCAAGTAAGTTAGACTGCGCTTCGATCAGAATTTTGGTAAAACGATAATTAGGTTTTATCAATTTGACACAATTTAGAATCACAATTTAGTATTTATTTTCAATATTGTATTGGAGTTGTTTTATATTCCGTGACGTCACCAAACGGTCTTGTCGGAAGATCAGCGTTGACAGGACTAACACTATGCTGAGGCAAGGTCGTTTTTGTGACTCAAGCAAGTTGTTTATTTCTGTGTCTCTTTTATAAATGTTTGTTCCTACTTGTACGAGTGACAAATAAAGTTTTTTCTATTCTATTCTTTTGTATAAGTGCTCGGTTATAAATATCTGAGATATAATTTTGTAAACAAAGGAGTAACAAATCCAAAGAAATCACTGTGCAAAATTATTTACGACACTACTGGTATCATATCATTGGAGCAAACAGTAAAAGCTAGAAATAATTTTTGTTTTTAAAAGCTTTCATTCATTCGTTTAGCTCGTGTGCGTTTTCGAGCTCAATCAATTTCAACCATATTCGTGTGGCCTGTTGGATGATGCTAAATGCATTCAATGACTATCATTGTCCGGGCCCAGTTGACGCTCTTTTTAGATAAACACCGTTTGTGCATTTCTATAGCCTCGACTTGTATGAATAATAAAAAGTTAGGAATAGGATTTTTACCCAAAAATCCTGCAAGTTCTCCTAAACGCCGGATCACAAATTTAAACTACCTACCTAATAACATAACTCCCCAGAGATTTACTTAAGACCGTACCTACGGATACAATTAAAGCGGCATAGTTTCACACCTGGCATAACTGCCTCCTACGAGTATTCTAGTACTTCGCCTCGAGCGTTCACAGAACCCATATCAATGTATAGAATGTGAAACGTAAACAATACTGTTTATTTCTAAGTTGGTTACGTACATAAAGTGGTTTAGCGATAATATAACGTAATATAAAATGTCTAAAGGTGGGTACTGCTAATTATTATTTTTTATGTATTAAATTGTATACAGCCCTGCCTTTCTTAAATTTTCAAATTTCTATCCATACAAACGTTGCCTGGAAGAAATCGCCTCTAAGCGATAATGCCATCCATTGTACTTTTATGTTTCATGTTTATGTCTTTCTTTTGCTTTATTTCGTGGTGTATAAGATTCTTTATTAGCAAAGACAATTACAATGAAATAATAGAACTACAAAATTAAAACTAGTACTTTACAAGGTAAAATGCCAAGTGTCATTCTGAGACGAAATAATTCTTATTGTGAAGCGTTTCATTTCGTGGAATTAGGACTCAGTAGAGTACTATACTTAAGTACTAATACTAACAGCACACCCTATATCAGTGACTGTGATACATCAGCTAGAAATTACCCGTCACGCGCAAAGGGTTATTTGCACGAGCTAACTACCTGGAATTGAGCTCTTATCGTCCATTGATAAGGTAGATAATCGAGTGGGAGAATCGTAAGTTGATAAGCTGTCTGTCTGAAGTGCATACAAAGCGCATGTGAATGTGAATTGAAAATAGATACCGGATTATTCGTAGAATTTATACGTTGAACTGTATTGTTTATGAAGACTTCTTAGGTATAGATATATAAGGAATAGGATACAGATTTATAGCTTACTTTAACTACTACTATATTGTACTTCTAGGGATTTGTACGCATTTTTTTATTTTAGTTTCACTTCGATCCTTCTGCCGTTTAGTCTCTAAAAGGTATTGGACACACTGTTGCTTTCAAATTTATAATTAACTGGTTTCTGCCTGGGGCTTCGCACGTCTTTTCTCGGAGTGAAAAGCTTAAAAAAGCCTTAAATGTAACTCCGGAGCTACACCTACAACTAAGCAAGATTTCAACCCTAGTTTTGGCGTGAAGATATAACAAAAATCTTTTTTTAAAAAGATGTTTGTAAAAAATTACTAGCGTGAAGTATTTAACACTTATAATTATAAAACCATAAACATGGATGGCCAAAGACATTTTTTTTTTAAATTTATTTAACGGCTTTATCGCTTAGCGATAACATCACCCATAGATACATAGAATAAAAATACAGGCACACAAACAAGACATAAAGATCAAACAACTCTCACTCAAAGAGACACAATTCCGTTTTGGTCCAACAAGATCCAGAGGTGCAAACGAAAGCCTGCAGACGCCGATCCCTGATGATAACAATGATAAGTTAATTTCAGGAATGTTTTACTGCGTCTGTGATTATGTTGTGTGGCGACCACATTTCAATTTGCTTAACTTTACGCCACTCATCGTATACTGTTTAATAAGTGCCACTATTGAATACTAATATATACAATACTAGCAGCGCCTCGCGGTTTCACCCGCGTAGTTCCCGTTCCCGTGGGAATTCCGGGATAAAAAGTAGCCTATGTCCTATTCCAGACTATAATCTATCTCTGTGCCAAATTTCATTCAGATCCGTTCAGCCGTTCTGGCGTGATAAAGGAACAAACATCCATCCATCTATCTATCCATCCATCCATCCATCTAAACTTTCACGTTTATAATATTAGTGAGACTAGCAGCGCCTCGCGATTTCACCCGCGTAGTTCCCGTTCCCGTAGGAATTTCGGGATACAAAGTAGCCTATGTCCTATTCCAGACTATAATCTATCTCTGTGCCAAATTTCATCCTGATCCGTTTTGCCGTTCTGGCGTGATAAAGGAACAAACATCCATCCATCTATCTATCCATCCATCCATCTAAACTTTCACGTTTATAATATTAGTGATTAGTGAAGTGAGATAGTGAGATGAGATATACTTCTTTTTAACTTTTTGAATTATTGTTGTTCTTTGTACCCAAATATTCCGACACAAGTATTTGTTTGTGAATAAAGAAACTGAAACTACTGGGGATTAAATTGTACTAAAACCCAGGATGTCAAAGTGTTTGGATGTCAGAACTGGGAATTCTGTGTTGCAAGCGTTAAATCCAACACTTTTCTGTCCGACTATACATCGACGTTTTAACGCCTATCAAACCAGAAATAACCGGTATTATTCTTCGGGCTGAGTGGGCACTAACCTAAATGTGTGGAAAGTACTAAGAAAATAAAGAAATACCGGCTACAGATGCCCTAGTGCGTGATGTATTGAGTTGAAATAACATCAAATACTTAATTCCGTAAGCTCCTTGATATTAATAAAACTTCTAAGTCAACGCAATCCAAAGTTACACCCGTTTATGCCCAAATTTATTGCGATTTCCAACGGAATCACATGCACACAAAACCTATAGGTGCTATAGGGTACTTCCCATTAGAGATGCTGAAAAAATATCGATATATCGATATTTTAAATTCTATACCTATATCGATATTGTGTTCATTCAAGCATCGACTTTTTTTGTTATAATAAAGCCTAAGATGCAAGGGCCTTAAGAATCCCACCAGCTGACCCTAATTAAATCACCAGTATACCACGGACACTCGATCATTTTTCAGTAGGTATGCGAAAGTTTTTATTTAAGTTTTAACCAGCTTCGAAGAAGGTGGAGGTTCTAGTGTGTGTGTTTGTGGGTTTTTTGTTTGTATGTCCACCGATTTCTCTATCAATTGTGACCCGATTTTGATGAAAATTTTGGTTATATTCCGGGAATTTTATTTATACAGACCACCCATATTAATTAAATTCCCGAGGGATTCGGTACTATTTATTCCGCAAAAATAAAAACAGCGTAAATATAAGTATAAGTAACTATTCGAAGACAGTTTTTTGATGAACACATTTTTTTTATACGTATAAAGTTCTGTTTGTTATTGATATGAAAACTTTTATCTACAAAATCCACGAACATTTTATTTTTTTATTCCAGTTTTTCCCCTCATGGGGGATTTCAGGGGGCAAAACTGGAATATCCCGAAACAGCGGGCTGAAGCTAAATTTTGATAAAACTAAAGCCAATGATGATGTGGAACGGATCCAGATGGATTGATGATCATAGGCCTCCGCAGCTGAAATGACATTCCAGTTAACGAGTCATTTCGGCTTATTACCGATGCTCGTGGGTAATTTTAAGCACATTTCCAACGATAATGAGACGAATTTCAATATTGAGACGAAATTGTCCGAATTCGCATGTAACTGGATTGAACCCAACTGCGATTTAAATAGGGTATATTTTCAGTTGATCTGTTTTAAATAATTACCTTACATGCCTTTTAGAGGGATGTAAATTTTATCAACATTTGCAAAAAAACGGAATTCAACTGGCTGGTTAATTGTATTTTTTTCTTCGTTAATGTGGTACTAAAGTAATAACAACAAAATAAAAATACAATGGTGTAAATATCCCAAAAGGCGGAAAAAACAGCGGAGCCGTCTTTAAAGAAAAAAAGAAAGAATGAAAATCAATTTATAAGAGATACAACTTCTTTTGAAGAGGTCTTTAAACAGTTTTTTAGGTTTACTAACAGAAATCATCAAAAAAAAGGACGTTTTGTGGACTCTACATTTCTAAGCACTCAAAAAACCGTTTCTAACCGTCTTATATTCGTTCTTACGTAAATTATAAAAACAGCCAGATAAAAGTACGTTTAAATGCCTCTTATTGCCTCGCTAACCCCATTTTGTCGCATCTTCAAGGCTCATTGAACAATTTCAGAAAAACATCTGCTCGAAATCTGTTGTGTGCAAATTCGGCCAGGGTTTGCACCTTGCTTCAATACGCTGGTGAATTTAAAAAGCCTGTGATAGGAACTGGCGGCGAAATATGCATGTCCCTCATAAAAGGAGCTAAGCTTTAAGAAAATTGTGTTGGCGAGTGTTGTTTCACTTTAGGCATCAAAATGTGAGTAACAAACACAAATTATAATAATAATAATAATGCTGGACAATTCACACAGCATTATCTAGCCCCAAGCTAAGCAGAGCTTATGTTATACTAGATAAAGATAACACAGAGGTCGTCAAATTATGTGACATTTTATCACCAAGGAAGATTTCAATGGTAAATTTAAGGCAGTTTACCGGCAATAGAGTCGTTAGTGATGAACAAATAATTTTGCGTTTTTAAATGTATATTGAACCAAAAATACTAAAATGTATATTTCGCACGCAAATTAAGACGTGGGTTTTTGATAAAACGACAAAACTTGATAAAAGCAAACAGCGCATAGCGTGTTTTCTTAAAACGAACTTAATAAGTATTCACAGCCTCAAATAATCTCACGAAAACATCGGATGCCAAGTTTTGCCATCTGCCCATCGATAGCCTATCAAAGTCTACAGATTTCGTTAAGCCCTCACAGCCAAATATCGACCGTACTCCCTCGCATCTGAATTCAAATCTCTTAATTTCAGGAGCACATTGGATAAAGTTGGAACACCTGTCGTGCCGGTCAGGTTTTTATGCATAATGGTATAACCACCTGGCTCTTTTCGGGTCGGTCCCGTTTACGTATACCAACTGGTTCTAATAAAAAATCCTAACGAACCCTTTTGTGTATCGAAGTATATAATTAATACTTAGACACACATAAGTTGGATATGTATTTTTATGCGTTTTCCCATTTTGAGTGATACGATGAACTAAGCGTAATATTTATACGAATAATGTAGAGCAAATGTTGTCGTTTGACTAACAAGGTAGAAATTAAAAAAAAAACAGCGAAATCTCTACACCATATTCTGGCACCAATTGTGTTTTACTTTCTTAAATATTAAATTCGATTGCGGATATTATACAATGTGTATTGTAAAACCTTGATCAACCAAATGTGACGAGACATAATTATATTCATTGATAAAAATCAGAAAAAAAATATGTTGAATGTCTCAAAAACCAAGCTGATTATCTAGCTTTCAAATACTTTGAATGAAATACACAGCTTACTCCGGTAAAAAGAAATGAAGAAATATCAGATAATATAGTTTTCATTAAAAAAAGATTGATTTTTGTGATAGCTAACACATTTTTTTTCTGATTTTTATCTATAAATATAGTATGTATGTATATGTCACGTATCCACACATTTCATTTAATCAGGGCTCGACAATACACATTGTATTTTTATAAGTTCTGTTCAAAGAAAGAAGCAAAAACAGTTAGCTGGGTTCCATGCTTACTCTTTCCAATATCATTACTGATAGAGCCCTATCGTCGTTGTTATAGGAACGCTAACTAGACACTCAACAAGATTATAACGACTACATGATCAAAGAAACGTGTATTGTCTGACGTTAACAGTCAACAACGTTGATGAACATTTAATGTATATTTCACTCAAACGTAATCTGCTGATTATTTCGACAACCTCCTTTGAGCAAAGTCGACCTTTCGGGTCTACAGTATTATCGTAATATTATTACTGTCCGCTCTATGCGGTTCGTAATGTATTTCGAATTTCGAATTCTTTTTTGTTTTGATTATAGTTAGGTGCATAAAGGTTTTATGCATACTGAGCATTACAAGTTTCACTGGCTGGTAAGAATAAAAAAATGCGGGAAACTGACAAAGGAGCATCGCGATGAAAATTTTTGCATGATACGTTCTAATCTCACTAATCTCATCATTACTAATCACTATCACTATCACTAATATCACTAATATTATAAACGTGAAAGTTTAGATGGATGGATGGATAGATGGATGGATGTTTGTTCCTTTATCACGCCAGAACGGCAAAACGGATCCGGATGAAATTTGGCACAGAGATAGATTATAGTCTGGAATAGGACATAGGCTACTTTGTATCCCGAAATTCCTACGGGAACGGGAACTACGCGGGTGAAACCGCAAGGCGCTGCTAGTCGTGAATAAATTGTGAAAATGAACTATTCAAGCGACCAATCCTCCAATTCAATTTAAATTACTCGCATTGTTTGAGTAAAGCACAATACATCCTCGGTCCGCAATGACTGCCTTGCTGGCCACGATAAGCTGACCTAGCTAAGCTTGCTATGGTCTTGGCCTTAAAGCTTGGTCATCATTGCAGCCTTTGCTGTCCGCGCTATAAAGGCGCTTCATTTCAGCTTGGCCATCAAGGGCTGCAATGCTGACCGGGCAATGATGGCCTGGACCTGCGCTACGCTTTGCTTTCAGCCATCTTCAACCGCGGCCAGCAACCCACCCATAACAGACCTTGGACGTAATGTACTATTAAATAAGTATAAAAAAATTGTGTACCTATGGCCACAGATTACAGTATCCTAATCCAGTGATCCATTCACTATTCCGAAAGAGATCATAAAGAGTTTTGAGGTATATTTTAAACAGTAAAGCTCGTGTATAAAAGGGAAGGACCTACGGAACCCGATACCTGTTTTGGTATCAAATTGCCTTCAATATAAAGATTGAATTATTCAAGCTGATAAAAACACAGACTGCTTTTAAATCTGAAATGCTTTCATGACATGTGGAGTTGAATTTCGCTCTCGGAATCACGGGTGAAATAATAATAGAATGAAAATTATTTATGAGATTTACTATTTTAAAGTGGAAGAGTTTTCGGTGCCATTTCGCACTTCCCATCATGTAGGATTCCTGCTCCTCCTCAACAGCCTATAATCGTCCACTGCTGAATGCAGGTCTCGCTTTGATAATCGCCTTAATGGCTTTTATCTCATGGTAATGCCTACTCCACGCTGCACGTTTTCTTGATTATTGTCCTGTAGTTGGCTCTATCCTTGACGACGTCTTCGGAAGTTAGAAGTTTGAGTTCGGAAATCATGATGACTATGAGAGAGATTTACCCAGTGAATATCTACGGGCCCGACTAAGGGTTCAACCAACAGTTCTACCATCAGTTCAAAGATCTTTATTTTCTCATTTACAACAAATATGCTACTTACATGAGAAACTTAAACTAAGTCTATAATTATGTTATTTTTCGTCTTTCTAAATTTTGTCTAGTAGTGTTACATCCTCAGATATACATATATTTTTTGCAATTTGGTTTTAAACACGCCAAACGTTCCAGCACCTTTAAGCCTTACCTTTACCATAGAAAAAACATCTTTTCTGGCGAGGAAAAAAAAACAAAAAAAGCATACGAGGTTGTAATATTGTCATTTATCATTATCATCCCTTATAGGCCTTACACCCTCTGCCCCGCTGGATTCCGGCTACACATGATCCAGAAAAGCGCAGGACCAAGGCGAATGGGATAGAAACTTATGCCCAGCAGTGGGTCCAAAAAGACTAAAAAGATTGTGATGATAGACCTTACAATACTATTTACCTACGTTAGTGCCCCCAAACTAAAACTACGATTGTACTAACCGTGTTAAATAAATAAAATAAATACAAATGACCCAGCATTCGTGAATGGTTCGAGAATCTAGAATCATCCACGAATGCTGGGTCATTGATGATGAGTAAAAGCTAATAGAGTTTGTGTCATACAACATGTTCCTTACATTATACAATGAACACTAAGGCCCGTACTATGAAAGTTTGCTTAGTTAGATCTTTGCTTGAATGACGTTTATGCCATAGAAAAGCTTTACAATTTTATGCTTAAAAGCATAAGATCGATGACAGAGCAAACTTTAATAATACGTACCTAAGTCTTTCCAGTCTGTTTCGGGTCTGGAACGTAGCATGATTATTTCATCTAATCTCTGTGTCAATTTGATCAAAGTCACAACTTTGTCGAAGGATTTGTTGAAACAATATTTCCCTTTATGATACGGTCGTCATCTGAAAGTCCGGACGAATACCAGAATATCCGGTTTTATCCAACGTTGAAACATGAGTAATGTAGTGGTGCTTCGTACACGTTCCTAGTTTCACACCAGATCGTTTTGGTTCACAGTTGATGTTTTTGGGTACCAACCAGATTAATAAGTAAACCCCTTTTAGATCGATGCGTTACCATCTAAGTTTCGTAAACCGTGAAAGAATATTTTACCTTCTTTCCTGGCTAGTTAAAGTTCATACTTACATAGTAATATTTTTACGCCAAAAAGATTGAAAAAAACTCTCCGGACCGATTGAGTTGGCGTGCAATAGATCCAGTTCTATATGCTACTAGATGAAGGTGATGAATAAAAAGTCCGGAAAAATAACTTACGAAATATGAAATCCGGACATATTCGTACATTTCTACTGTCCCATAACCCGACAGGCCTGAGGCCAGGCGTTCTAAGTTTTACTCATAATCGTTATTATTAATTGGAATTATGCAAACGAGACAGAAGATCCTTAGAAGTTGATTTTGACGGACATTTTCATTGGATGAGATTGTTTTTGCAATTTTGAATTAAATCCTGATTTGTTATCGGGTCCCAGGACTTAGAAGGGATTTCTTCGGAAAGTTTAATTCCACTTTTGGCTTAAAATCAATTCACAGTTGAGATAATTTTGAGACGAAGGGTAATTTTTACGACAACTTGCCAAGTCTCTAAAGTTTATCAAATTGAATTTAGAAGGCTATCAAAGATTTTTCGGCGAGTAAATCAAAAGTCACTTTCAACAAGAAAACTATGTTCCGTCGAACAATGTGTATTTAATGTATGCCAAATAAATAAATAAGATAGGAAGGAACATGGAGGGAACCTTTCTATACCTCATTTATAACTTTATTGTTATTAGAGAACTTCCTATCCCCACTTTGTCTTTATCTCTGTCAAACGTCTTCAAGTCGACAACTTTTACGATTTCTCCAGATTGCCGCCATTTTGACGTTCAACTGAACATTTGAAACGTCTAATAGGCGATAACCGTTTAAAAGCTCTACTAGTCTACAGCAGTCGGCACGTATGATACTAAGTGAAGGTATTTTGTAGCATAGCTAATTTCAAAGTAACTAACGTAAAATAAATAATAAATAAAGTAACTACGTTTAGAGAGTATTGGAGAAAGAAGAAATTTAAATTCGTATCAGTGACGAATTTTTGACAAATCTTCATTGAAGTGCCAAAGTATCGCGTGTCTCTTATGTTACAGAAACAAAAACATTAGAACCAAAAAGAACGTGGCCCATGAGGGGATCGAACCCGCGACCTTCGCGTTATTAGCACGACGCTCTAACCAACTGAGCTAATGGGCCGATGTCTACATTTGTGAAAGTAAGATAAGGTTGGCTTATCCATCAGATATTAATTCCTTACTGTGAATTATTGCTTCGCTTCATATTGACACAACGCAATCGACTAGTTATCGATAAAATAATATAAACGATTATTTACTTAAGTTGCTTTTACGATCATCGTATGCAAATGTCAAAAACCCTGCACGAAAGAATATAATGCGCAAATCAATGGCAGGTATCAAAATCCGATTACTCCTATCATGTATTTATCATGTTTTTTTTAACCACACCAACCCCGAAATTCGATAAACAATTTAATAAATCTACACAAAATCCGTGGTTGTAGATATATTGTGTAGACACTCTTCTAATATTTTCCAAAATCATCTTTTGATCGAAAAATAAATACTTACGTATTAATAATACGTGTTTCATATGATATCAGATAGATATTTACTTAACCTCGAATAAGTAACATCGAACTGTCGAACCCCAATAGCAAACACAGGGGTCAGGGACCTCTGATAAAGATTCAATAACCCGTGATACGAGTTGATATTACTATCAGTTACTGTTATGCAAATAGTTACATATTTTTATGTCACAGACCTTTTATCGAAACGGGAGTGTTTTCGTGGCACGATAGAGCTTTTCTCATATCGAATCTATCAAGCGTCGAAGACCTTTTCCGCTTAGCGCAAGATCGCGCTATAAATTCACTGAGCTGACGGATAGCCTCCAGACAGTAAGAAAAAGAATAAGAAGAATCTTTTCATGGTTTTGGTTATCTTCAGTCGATTTAGATACGCTTTTAGTTCTAGAAATCTCAAATTTCAACTGACGAACACGACACCTCCTTCAACGCATGACCCGAGAGCTGGTGAGTATCTGGCGCAGCGCATCAGCATTGCCATACAGCGGGGCAATGCAACCAGCGTCTTAGGGACGCGCGCGACTGGTATTGATATGGATCAGTTCAGCTACCTGTAGATTGTTTGCAACTGTCTGCAGTTAGCTCAATTGTTTCAATTATAAATACTAGTTCTAATTTGTTTCTATTATTTCATTGTAATTTTCTTTGTAATTAAAACAACTTCAATTACCAGCGGATTGATTCATGAGTGTGTCTCTCCTGTTTTCACAGCACAATTGGTTCAATAAGTTTTGAGTTTTAATGAAATACAGTCAATAATTCTAAATACTATTAAATCAATCTCTCCCGTAGTTTAGAGGTAAATTTGAACGGTCTTCGGTCAGAAGTTCGCTCGTTTTAGTCATTTATAGCTCGTAGTGACTTTGATTTTAAATAGCACGACTAACGATATTATCGGCCAAAAGAATGTTAGTTTTTAGGGTTCCGTACCCAAAGGGTCAAACGGGACCCTATCACTAAGACTCCGATGTCCGTCTGTCCGTCTGTCACCAGGCTGTATCTCATGAACAATAATAGTGAAACAGTTGAAATTTTCACAGATGATGTATTTCTGTTGCCGCTATAACAACAAATACTAAAAAAAAAAGAATATTTTTTTTTAGGGCCTCCCATACAACAAACGTGTTTTTTTGCCCTTTTCATAGATAATGTCCAACTCGCACTTGGCCGGTTTTATTACTAATTACTACATAGAAGCTAAATACAGTTGAAACAAGGGCAGTGTGTTTAGTATGACGTATGAAGGCGCCAAGGGGATCATTAGGACAAATTAAATCCAGATCACGTATGTGGTACAATTGGCTTCATAAATCAACGATAAACTACTGTGAGTTTTTAACACCATGAAATATTAGGCTTATTATTACGGCTGTGTAGGTTAAACTAAAAAGTATCAACTGTCATCAGCAACATCAGCGCTTTTGTTTAGGTACCAATGACGACGTCATGACGTTACAGAGCAATAAGGCGTCTACTACGATTTAAATGCATTTTTATCGATTTAATAAAAAATCGTATTTTTAGGGGGTCATTAGGAATATAAAATCTTATTAAGGGTCTGCCAAAGTTAATTTTTCTCGCTTGGCCACGTTTTGTGCTGTTTTGTGCTTTTAGGCAAGTGTTTTGAATATATAATCGGATAATAACATTTTAAATCACGTTCAGACATACATGCAGCAGCAGTTGTATTCTTCTCACCCCTTGTCCGGGGTGGGGATATCGAGGCTGTGCCTCCTGGCCCTAGCTAGTTTCCACCCAGGACTATGGGTGGGTCTTATGGGTATGTAAATTCATGGATGGCTCTTAGTAGGTAAGGTAGTTAACCCGTATTTAACGTACAAATTAATCGATGAAGCTGCTAATTGTCCAATTGTCTTTCGAAGAACTTCGCCCTTGGGTAACATCAAGGGCTTTATTAACATAAATAATAATAATAATAAATCACATTTATTTCAGACATATCACAACACAGTCCATATAACGAGTTACATTTCAAAATACAAAGACAAGGAGAAAAACACATAATACAATAAAACAGTAAACACTACATAATAAAACACTGTTTTAACCGGATTGATCGCGTATATTTTATTATTTTGTTTATAACCTGACGTTTCGGAGGCTTTTCAGCTTCCATGGTCACAGGCAGACTGAGGTGACATTTTAAAACAGTGTTTTATTATGAGTTCTCGCGAAAATAACCTTAGAATATACTACATAATAACTAAATACATAAAGCAACATATCAATAATTGTTTTATGAATAGTTTGAATTGTTTTATGCTAAGACATAAATACCACCTACTAAAACCCAGACCTACTTAAGCGCAGAGTTTTGGCCGAAAGGTGTTAAGTTCCGACGGTTCACTGGCCGCCTGCAAGGAGACACCGCACGCCGTGCACCGTCGTCGCTGACACCCTGATTGCGTCACGTCTCGCCGTCAAATAACGCGTCTTTAATTTTAGTTTTTAATATTGTATGTATGTTAGTTTTAAGGTATATATTACTATGGACCGTAGAATAAGTTAAAATAAGATCTATAACTGTTCTATAGTCTGAAATAAATGATGATTATTATTATTATAAATTCAGGATAATACAAAGTTGTCATGAATGAGGGGGGGGGAGGGATTGTGGGGAGGCCTTTGCCAAAATAATATACAATAATAATACAAAGTTTAAGGCACTCATGTCGTCGACAGTACATTACGTATGTATTACTGTTCAAACAAGAAGCTCGTTATACAACATTATAGTTAGGAGCCATTGACAGACGAACGGCATTACCAATTAGTTTCTCATACGGTTATCTGAGGATAAACGAGTACGGTGTATGAACGATATGCTTTGAGTTGGACGGCAGGGATGTTGATCCGTGATAGAGTTGGCCAGGGGAATTTGTACGTTATCTAAAGGTTATCAAGACTCAATACGTAAGACTAGTTTTACAACCTATATTCGGTCGTACTATTTTCGCTGCTCCATAGCTTTATTCTGAATATGGGCAAAATACTACAATGAGTAACGATTATAATAGACTAGCTGCTTGCCGTGGCTTCGCACGCGTTTGTAAAGTGGCCTATGTCCGTCCCCGGGATATTATTTAGCTCCCTGTCCAATTTTATTAAGATCCGTTCAGCCGTTAAGGCATAAAAAGGTAACGGACAGACAGACAAACAGACAGAGTTACTTTCGATTTTTAATATTAGAACGGATAAGAGCGAGCGAGAGACTATTAAAAAAATATGATGATTTTGAAAAAAACTAAAAACAGAATTAAAATTCCTTCGTTTTTTTAAGATTTTATGTGTCACATTATTATATTATATTATATTATATTATATGTATTTATTTTATTAGTAAAAAATAGGATGTGAATATGTTTACTATAGGCTATTGAGGTGAGAGGTATTGATATGGCTGAAGATTGTTTGCATCAGTCTGCAGTTAGCTCAATTGTTTTTTTAAGATTTCGGGCCAAATATATATCCCTCGGTAAAAAAAATATATGAGACAACCTCGAGACCGTTCTTCATACAATAGCGAATAAAGAACGAATTATCCCAACCGGTCCATAAGTGACGGAGGAATCGACAAACACACACAAAAAACACAGCCGAAATCAAAAATCAAAATGAAAATCAAACAAGTCGTCGAACATTCAAGCTCCTCTTTTGTTTTTCGTCGGTTTATACTCTCAAATCTCACACACAAGTCCAACTTCACCACCACCGTCAGGCAGCGGCGCGCCCTTGCGGGTCGCACCACCGAGGCTGAACAGTGAAAATGGATACTAACACTTTCAGCAAGGCTCAAGATGTATCCACGCACCAGCGTCAGGTGGAAAGAGGGGGAAAGGCATTCCCTATTTCTCGCCCTTCTTCCTGTCTAGTGCTTTCTCATGCCGGCTACTATACACTTTGTTTCTCCCTCGCTCATAAGTTAAACCATAATTCTTTCCATCCAAAAGTTGCCTGGAAGAGATCGCTTCTTAGCGATAAGGCCGTCCATTGTACTTATCTTATGTGATGTCTCTTTGTAATGTTATTTTATGGTGTACAATAAAGCATTTTTGTATTGTATTGTAAAAAAGCAACATGAAATTTGGTAGTCGAACCATAGAATTACAAAGAAGTATCGATTCCCTGCGGAGTTTCAAAATGATTTTCAATTATTAGGTGCTTCCAAAGAATTTCTTCTTTCATGGCTTTTGAATGTCAGAGCCGTTTTATGAAATGGAAACGGAGGATTATTAGGGTACGCTTCCTCTTGACTCAGAGTGACGGTGTTAATACTCAAACATTGAAAATAATACCAGTTTGTTATAAAATATTACTGTTTTTGAACTTGGCAGAGGGTGCGAAGATACCCCGGATTCTCCGACCCGGGTCGAAAAATTACCAAAATCACCTCACGTAATTAGTGGATGCCCCCATAGAGGTGGTCATTTTCAGTCCCAATCTTTATATACACGACTTCGACAATATGTGAAATCCCATAAAATGTATGTTATTTAACCACTAGAGATTATAAAGTTGCTTTTATATAAGATTTAATCTTATTTGGTGGTTTATTTAGAAACCACGGCTTCTCGAACTTTAAACTTGGGTCAGTCAAGCCCTTTTGAACTTTATAGTTCTAAGTTTACTTACATCCACTAGTTTCTGAGCCCTTCTTTAGGTTTTTACTAAAGGTCAGGTCACGTCTCGTGCCGCGGGCAAAACAATTAGAAACAAAACTTGAACCGCTAACAGAACAATTAAATTAAACATTCCTTTGAATTGGAAAACAATTAACGAGATAATGAACTTTACTAAAAGATTTTAAACTTGTTCATTAAAACTTCAACAATGTCACAATCGTAAGCAATCCTTTGAACATTTATTTATGTTTGTATTGTGTGTATTTATTGCGATAAATACAAACCCCGGGCCTGATGTAAATCATAAAGTTTAGGTTACCTGTACGAATCACAAATTATGTCGGTTCATAATAACTAGCGAAATAATTACGAATGTTAATAACTTAACATTAATTTAATTAAAACGAATGTGATCTTACTAATATTATAAACGTGAAAGTTTAGATGGATGGATGTTTGTTCCTTTATCACGCCAGAACGGCTGAACGGATCTGGATGAAATTTGTCACAGAGATAGATTATAGTCTGGAATAGAACATAGGCTACTTTTTATCCCGGAATTCCCACGGGAACGGGAACTACGCGGGTGAAACCGCAAGGCGCTGCTAGTAGTAAATAAGATGTGTTGTGCCAAGGAGGCGGGCGATGAGGCAGCTCCAGTTCCTCATCGTTCAATAGTAACTTATTTATTATTACTTATGTCCCTCATTCGAAATAAATTATTTTGTATTTAGTTTATTAACTTGAACGATGATGGATGAATGACGAAAATTCCGATATATTCGCGGACGAGTGGAGAACTCAATGTGAATGTGATTTTTGTCAATTTTTTTCCAACTTTTAAATACAATACATAATTCTTTATTGTACACCACAAAATAAAGACAAAAAAAACGTTGAACATAATAGTACAATGGGCGGCCTTATCGTTTCGTAGCGATAAGGCCGCCCATTTCTTCAAATTTAAGAAGATGGCCACCGGAAATGAATTATTATCGAAAATACCTAGATTTTTGGAAGGCAAAACATATGATTCCCACAGTACGAACGCGTTCTGATGAGCTGGTAGACGTATTAATAAGGTTTTTCTGCACCAACTCACATAGCGGCTCATCCCACAGTCTCTGAGAAGAAAGGAATTTGGGCAGATTAGTATCAGGACAGGCTATTTTCCAAGACGTTAATGATTCATCGAAACCTGTTATTTGACTATTCTGTGAACATTTATCCAAAATGTTATGAATAAGCTCTTTTGTACCATGAAATGAAGACAAAATAGCTGGGAGTGAAACACTAGAAATTTCACGGATACATTATTGTTTGTAATTTTCTTTTTTAATAAATCCTCACTAATATTATAAATGCGAAAGTGTGTTTGTCCTTCCTTCATGCCTTAACTAAGCAACCAATCGATTTGACTTTTGGCATAGAGTTAGTTGAAGGATGGAAAGTAACATAGGCTTTTTGTCCTGGTGAAACATCAAATTCCCATGAGAGATTTACGG
This sequence comes from Eupithecia exiguata, assembly GCA_947086465.1. Taxonomy (NCBI): domain Eukaryota; kingdom Metazoa; phylum Arthropoda; class Insecta; order Lepidoptera; family Geometridae; genus Eupithecia; species Eupithecia exiguata. The sequence goes on from OX352246.1 coordinate 8,682,151, forward strand.
GAATAATCTCCCTAGAAATTTGATAATAATTACTATTATTAAGCTGTTTATGTATAAAATTTGACTTGTCTAAGTGCTTATTTTGTAAGCCTAAAGAAATAAAGTTATTGAATTTTTGAAATGTGAAATTCGAATATAACGCGGATGAAACCGCGGGAACAGCTAGTAGTCAATATACTAGTAATTACAAGGATAAGTTGTTCCATAAACTAGTGCTATTTGGCCTCTGTCTCTCATACAATTTAGTTCCACATGAAAGATTATGTATTAACCATTGCCCGCTCACCCCATCCCCATTCATCTTCGCAATCAGAGAAGCAATTTGTGGAGGACTTAGCAGATTAACAAGACTGACATGAACATAGCCAATGAGAAAACAGAACGGGGTTCTTTACCGGAAAATGTATTTAATTAAATGAAAAAAGCGAAATTCAGAGCGATTGAATGATTTATACAGCCAAGAACCTTTGAAAAGGTGTGTTTTATTTAGTCGTAAAGGATTTACGACTTTAGGTCGGAGTAAACGAGCTACTATACTATGGCGACTTGTTGTGTTTTGTTGTGTCTTTGCTTGCTTTTTGACCCGGTCACGTGGTTTGTCTTTCTTATTTACAGTTTTTTTTCTAAAACTAAAAGAACGAAAAAAAACTATAAATAAGAGCAGATAGGTCTTTAAATGCAGTTGACCGGATATGACCCCTTATGACCCTGTTGGCCATATCCGGTCAACTGCATTTAAAGATAGAACTTTCCCGGACTATGGCGAGAGCAGAGAACAGCTTAGCTGGTAACAGTTCCAGGGCCACCGCTTAGGTGCTTATCTCGAATAGGGCTGTTGCCAGATGGCACAACAGGAATCTCTTGTGGCATCTGGCAACAGCCCATGCCGAGGTTCGCACCGGGAGGTTTCGTCTAGGTGTACAATCGGTCAGACAACTTGATTAGCGAGATGCCGTGATGAGTTAGGGCAACTATAAACGATATAGGCGACCATATAAAGTAACTTTTGTCAACGAAATAATAAGATAGATAGATAATTCTTTATTGTACCACACAAACACAGAAAACAGTACGGAAATAAAAGTTACAAGATGAAGGACAAAGGCGGCCTTATCGCTATGAGCGATCTCTTCCAGGCGACCTTGGGATGGACTGGACATGTTAGAATAAAAAAGACGGTGGCACTTGAAAAAAGGAATAAAGAATAAGATAAAGTAGGTGGCGGAGGCGCCAGTTTGGCTCGGGGTATCGCCTTAAGTCAAACAAATAAATGATGCTGGACAATGCTGGCCAGAAGATGATGTATTTTTAGGCCAGCCAGTCCATCCTTATTTAGCTGCCTGTGTGTGTGAATCCGACAGAGAACGACATAGCTCAGAGGATTAGCAAGCTGAAGTGGCAGTGGGCTGGCCATATCTCGAGAAGAACCGCTGGGGTAAACGTGTTCTTGAGTGGAGACCACGACTCGGCAAACGTAGTGTAGGACGCCCTCCGACCAGGTGGGATGATGATTTGCGAAAGACAGCTGGCAGATGCTGGATGCGTCAAGCTGAAGACAGGGCGCTATGGCGCTCTTTAGGGGAGGCCTATGTCCAACAGTGGACTACTATTAGGCTGATGATGATGATGATGTGTGTGAATCAAAAGGACATAATCTCAGCAGGTGAGCCATTAAATTGGCTCCAGTGGCAAAGACTGTAACTAACCGAGATATACGTATAGTTATTGAATTACTAGCTCTTCTCCGCGGTTTCACCCGCGTTAAATTCGAATTTCACATTTCTAGGGGGATAAAAATATGAATATTCCCGTAAATCTCCCATGGGAATTTGATGTTTTACCAGGATAAAAAGTCTATGTTACTCTCCATTCTTTCAACTAACTCTGTGCCAAAAAAAAAAAAACAAGTCGATTGGTTGCTAAGTTAGGGCGTGAAGGAAGGACAAACAAACAAACCAAACAAACACTCTTTTACATTTATATTACTAGCAGAACCTCGTGGTGTCACCCGCGTAGTTCCCGTTCCCGTGGGAATTCCGGGATAAAAGCCTATGTGCTATTCCAGACTATAATCTATCTCTGTGTAAATTTCACCCAGATCCGTTCAGCCGTTCTGACGTGATTAATAAACAAACATCCATCCATCCAAACTTTCACATTTATAATATTAGTGGGACTAGTTAGGATATGCATTATGTGACTGGTCTGTCCGTTCGTCTGTTTGGAACGAGTCGAGGTGGCAAGTCCGTGACCCCTATAAAGAACCAAAACCCATCCTTACACTGCGAACGTATAACCTGCGAAGGTGTTTTCAATTTTGTCGTGAAAAATAAGTTGGTTCACGCGAGAGAATTTAATAAAGGCAACGTAATATCGTCTTGAAGAGATCTCAGCAAAATTGAAAATTAAGAAGGAACCACTTTCACTTCACCGTTCCTTTCCTATTGTTTAATTTTATTTTTCCGCAATGTGATACTTTAGACGTATTACGCTTTAAAGTCAATTTGACTTGTTAACGGAACGTTAAGCTCGTTTGAGTAAACATGCTTTTTGTCACTGTTTCTAAACAAAAACGTTGTTTTCTCAAGTCATTGAAACGAGACACAGTTTAATGAGAAAGTGATATCACGGATTCTATTCAGTTCCAGAATTTGTTATTTAGCTTTCGGGAATTGGGATTTTATTAATTATTTGTACAACTTTTGAGGTTTTGGTTTGTTTGTATGTTTGGTAGATCAGAATATTGAAGTATTTTTCGTTTTGTAAAAAGATATATTGAGTTTGGTGAAGATACCTCGCAAGTAAAGCTACAGACAAAACCTAGTATTTATCAAATTGAAATATAACGTATAAAATATTTCCCAATAAAAGTTCCCGAAAGCATTTCGGAGAAAAAGGAAAACCTAACGCTTGTTGAATACAAAAAGTAAAATTCTTGTGTTACGAGAAACAAAGGAGCTCATTGCGTATACCGCCCCCAGTGAAAAATTCAACCCACCTAAATTATTTCCATCTCAAACCTCATTTCGACGTAACGGATGACAGGAATGAAGGATTCCGCGACCTGTCTAGTTTTTTTTAATTATTTATAATGAACTAGATCCTACCCGCAGCGTCGCAAACGTTGTTTCTATAGAAACGATTAATAGTTATTTCTATCCCATGGGAACCGATTTGTGGGATAAAAAGTAGCCTTGGTTTTTTCCAGGCCTAGAACTACCAGTAAACAAAATGTCAGCCCGATCTGTTTAGTAGTTTTGACCTGAAAAGGTAACAGACATCTACATTTTTGATTTGATATTATTAATGTGATATTCTGTAATAATCTATATAGATGTTATTAGAGGAGGCTTATGTCCAGCTGTGGACTAAAATATGCCGATGATGATGATGTTTTAATGTGTCGTGTTCTGTGTTCAAATAAGTTCATAAATTCATTGCGAACAAATACATTGATTTTCTTTCTTGCTTTGTGATAGACCTTCTTTTGACCACAATCTCACCTGATGGAGAGTGACGATGTGGCTGACGATGTATCACGAAGGTCTCAAAGTCATCTATTCACTCTTGCCTTGAAGAGACAGGATGTTTTAGGCCACGGCCGCTCTAGGATGGAAGATGAGAAAACAAACGTATGAAAATGTACGAGACCTGTCATACATGCAAGCATCTAGATCGCTTGGATGTAGCGAGGCAATGTCTTTCATCGAAGAAACCCCTTGCCGCCTACCTACCGTCTTACAGTGCGGCCTAATATTACCTACTATGAAAAAAGAAAGGGGAGCCGTTTAGTAGGAGTTAGTTGATTTAGCTTACAGATATCGTAGTTAGACTGAAGTTGACTTAATCTGCTTGAACCTTGAGACCCTAAACACCTTTAGATAGATAGATAGATAATTCTTTATTGTACCACACAAACACAGAAAACAGTACAGAAATGAAAGCTACGAGAAGAAGTACAAAGGCGGCCTTATCGCTATGAGCGATCTCTTCCAGGCGACCTTGGGATGGACTGGACATGTACGAACAAAAAAGACGGTGGCACTTGAAAAGAGAAATTATAAAATAATTATATAATACTAACTCTACTAAATATTTACATAACCTACAAAAAACAATAAACTAATACGAACATAAAAATAATTTGTTAACTTAATTGTTTACTTTAGTTCTCTAGAAAGAGAAAAACAAGCAACTGTCTAAAAACGAATCATGCATTCACAAAAATCTGAAGAGATTCCTAATATTTGTATTTGTTAGATGAATTTTGAGTAGATAAGTGCTAGAAACTAGAAACGTCGACGTGAAATCGACTTGTGGGATTTTTGTTTGTTCGTTTTTACCGCGGAGTCCTCATTTTTAACTTCCTTCCGCGGACACGAAATGAACCAGTCTAAGGATCTTGTATTAGAACTGTGTCTATTAAGAGAGGGGAGGGAAGGGGAAGGAGGGGGGTCTCAGGAAATACTTTTTAAAATAAATGGACAAACCTAATGATACAATCTGTCAAGTTCTTACGATAAATCTATTCTCTGAACTGTCTTAAAATGACCCAAATGGTACGTTAAAAATAACTGAACATTGTAAATTCTCACTCGGCATCGTTTTCACTTGAAAACGTCAATCCTGTTACTTTATATAAAGCTTTTTAATAAATAAACAAGCAAGAACGAGATTAAATTCCTAATACAGTTTTTGTAGACATGAAAATATTTAATTATCCGCTTGTATGCAATTTATCAACTGGTTGCACAGAGCTAAACAAAAACTATATTGTTTTGTGCTCGACATTTCAACGCAAAAAGACTAACACTTTATTACGCTTGCGAAATTAAATTGTTTAAAACACGCTTAAGTTTAAAAAGCCGTTAAAACATTATTATAGAAGATTATATTAGAAAGAAGATGGGTCGACCCTTGCACCTTCTCATCTTGTCTGTCCCTGATGTCCCTGACATCAGTAAGGGCCGGCTCCGCAGCAACATCACCGGAGTCACTCAAACGGTGAAAATACGCTAATCTTGATCGAGGTTACAGATTTTGAGCCGTTTTGGGTGGAGAACATAAAAAACAACACAGTTTTATAAACCCCCAATTGACTTAACCTAATGCAAAAACTCGCGTTTTGCACCAACTTATTAAATTGAGACCCCTCGTTGCGTGAGCAAAGGGTTGGGTATTAAACTTTTTCATAAAATTGACCTGAAAATGTTTATTTCATGTTAATATGGAGAAAATCTGATTTACATAACAGCTTAATTGCTTGTTACATTCAGTAACACAGAAGAAAAGAAACTCTGAAACAAAGGAAAATTTTTACCCCGTTACTTTAAATCGAAAAAAAAATATAGAATAAAACCACAGTTATACTTTTTTTCACGAGTATTAGAGAAATAATTACAACCTCTACAAACTGCGGACGGAGATAGATACCTCATAAAGACGGACGGACGTACAAACAGATTAATTAGCTAAGAACGAATCTCGTTGGGAATTGACACCCTTTTGGGTACAGAACCCGGAACGTAACATCGTTAAAATTTCTTCGCACAATGCTAACGTTCCATCTTTATTAAATCGTAATAAAGATAGGTGACAGCTGTCAAATTTCAGAGTAGCCTCACTAACAAAATTTAAATAGTACACAGAGGCAGTCACAACACAACTACTAAGCAAAGAAAGCCGTATTTCAAAGCACAACAAAGCACTTCGACAAAACATCAGTAACAGAAAGCAAATTTGTTCAGACTCCCATTAATTACCAACTCACCGAATAGTTTACCCATGGACACTTTAGCATGATGGATGATATTACACGTCAAAACAGTTTTCGTTCTTATTACAAGCATATAAGCGCTATTATCACAGAATATTACTTACATAATGTGGATTTGTCACTGTATTCAAACAAGAAAAGCACTTTGGGTAATAAATGTACCTAATAATATAGGAAGTAACAAAAACTTCTTCAATCGTATTTTGATAATTCATCATGGAGTGCTTTTTGTTTCTTGTTTCTATTATTATCTTTACAATTAATTATATGATTTATTAGCCTGTATCGACTTATTGCTTATATTGTTTATTATATGTATAGTATGTATGTATTGTATATTTAAGTTATACGCCACCGTCTATACTAGTACAACTGCTTCGTGTCCATCCCAAGGTTGTCTGGAAGAGATCGCTCTTAGCGATAAGGCCGCCCATTGTGCAACTCTGTTATTTATTTTTCTCCTGCATTCTTTCTTTTCTTTTGTATTTTTTTGGTGTGCAATAAAGTGTATTGTATTGTATTGTATTGTATTGTATTGTATTGCTTCAACTGTACTAAAGTAATTATAGTAAATTGCCTATAGAAAAACCTTGGGCCAAATATGGAGCTGAAAAGTAGAACGAAATAAGATTTTCTGAAATAAAATATATTATGGGCCGAATATGGCATACAATGTGGGACGAAAGCAGATTTTTTCATGTGGGCCGAATTTCCTAGGGACGAATATGGCATAAATCATCATCCTATTGCAAGACAAAGATCTTCATAATCATGCCTTACGAGTATTTGTTAAAAAAAAATATAATTGCTTATTAGGTGTGGTTCAGTAAGTTCAATATATTTTTTTGAAGTACAAATAATGTACCAAACGAAACTTGGACACATTTGAAGTACAAATAATGTACCAAACGAAACTTGGACACATACAATGTGGAGCTGGCTGGCTGGATCACCACTCAGTGGAGTCCCAACAGTCACCGAAGAAGCGATGCTGCGACGAAATATACACCATTGATAGAACATGGGATGACGTTTTGCGAAAGACTGCTGGCAGATGCTGGATGCGGGAAGCTGAAGACAGGGCGCTATGGCGCTCATTAGGAGAGGCCTATGTCCAGCAGTGGACTAATATAGGCTAATGATGATAGAACATAGATCTAACTGGCTTAGAACCGTGATTCAGGGACGGATCAGGAGGACACCTATGCCCTCAAGAGATATAACTAAGACATTATAGGCTCACTGTTATTGCAACGTACCCCCCCACCCGCGCCCCCCCTCCCCCCATACAAACATTTTGTTGGTGTTGGCATTTCGTCCGTCATGGTGTCCTTATGAGATTGGGCCTAAGTTCCGAAGTAACATAACTTAATCTGTGGCTAAGTCCACCGAGAGTGATGCATACGGCGTTGCTTCGCGGCGGGGCGGCGGCGTGGCGGCGGCGGCGCGGCGTTGCAAATGATGCACTTAGCCGTATTGGTGTTGAGTGTATGTTATTATTATTACACTCCTTAATTGATGCGGGTAATGGATTGCGGGTTAATGCGAAAAAAATGTTATTATAAAGTTTTCAGGATAGATTAGCTACTGTTTTTGTGTGTTTTGTGATGATTGATATAAATTGCGTTAGGTTTTAACGAAAATAATATTTTATTTTATTTTATTTTACAATTTTAAGAAAACTTACAGCTAGGCTTTTTACATTATGGTGTTAGTATAAGTATGCTAACATGCATGAGGTATGCATGATCAGCTGCTTGAAGGCTAATTACAAGTTTCCACTTATAGGTATTTTATACAAAATCAAATGTGAGAGTTAGTAGACGACGATAAGTAATAAGAAAAATATGAAATTTATAGACACCTATAAATTTCATTTATAGGTGAAGAAAAACATGAAATTTATAGACACCTATAAATTTCATTTATAGGTGTCTATAACTGAAATTTATATAATTTATAAATGATTATATAAATGAATTTGAAATTTCATTTATAAATATAATTTATAAATGAAATTTATAGGTTATAGACACCTATAAATTTCATTTCATATATATTGTCAGTGTTTTGAGGATTGATTATCTAGATTTCATTCATTGCCTATGTTAATCCAGGTCTAGAACTACAGCCATGCAAAATTTAATTCCGATACGTTCAGTTTTTCCTCTTGAGCTTTTTTCAGCCAATCACATCACAATCACAGCTGTAATTACATCACACAAATTTTAGAAAACTGTTTTTTTTAATGTTTATATCTGTAACTCCTTCGCTTAAAATATAGGCTACTTTTCATTTAAAATATAGGCTACTTTTGATCCTAGAATAGTGCAGTGTAGTGTTTCCGAGCGGTGATCAAATAATTCAAATAAGTAGGTATGTTTATTAAAGCAGGTAACACCGCGGGCGCAGCTTGTCTATAATATTCGCACTGTTAAACGTGGTAAATATTATGTCGTTAAGGATCCGGCGACAGCTGCTCGCAACTTCAATTCGTAAATTATTATGTTCCGTAATACCAATAATTATGACTGAAAACTTTTTGTGTTTTTGATATAGTGTTGTTATTCTGTAACTAGACATTAAAAGCTATTTTCCATAACAAACAAAACGTATGATATTGTTGTGTTTAATACAAAACAAATAGGTCGAAAACATGTCATTTTCGACGTAAAAATATGCAAAATCGGATTTTCATATTTTTGCTTACATTTCATATAGGTGTGTAATATTAAGAAAAAAAACATCCAGGGACCTAAATATATACTATTCAAATACAAAAAACACCATAATATGGTGGAAATATGGTCGAATTTTTGATAGTACGTTTGTATGGGCAAATCATCATCCGCAGGCCTCTTAATCTGTCAACTCTATAATATAGGGTAGGCCAGGCCATCGCCGTATTAACGAATTTAAAAAAAAGTCATTAATGTCATCATGCAACATCCCATTTTATCACTTAAGCTCAAAATTATCATAACAGACATTCATTATTCATTACATCTGATCTAATTAATAATTTGATGAATTTAATTTAATAAATTTGACTCGCCCGCCGCCCTCCTCATCTAATTTATTAGTCATTCATTTATAAGGATTTTTAGTGCACTAGTCACGCATACGATGCATTTTCATTAAGAACAATGACTGATATTATGAATTTTGAATTATTAATGTTATTTCGTAAATTAATGATTAATATTTACTGCGAACACATGCGTGTTTGATATTTAGGTTCATGTCTGGTTAGTTTAGAAGTCAGGATTTTTTTTAAACCAAAATACCTGCATTAATTTACTTTTACACATTTTTTTTCTCAAAATAAATAATATAATCATACTAACAAAGAAAATTACAATCAAATAATAGAATTAAATTAAATTGAAACTATTGAGCTAACTGCAGACTGTTGCAAATAATCTACAGGTAGCTCAACTGATCCATATCAATACCAGTCGGAATTACACAAATTTATTAATGCGAAACTTTAGATGGAGATATGGATCTATGCTTGGTACTTCTTTACGCTAAAACTAATGAATAAAATACATATAAGCAATGAATGATTAAAAATTATGCATCGACCTGAACTACCACTTAATCTACTTTTTATTCGTGTTAAAATGCAAAAAAGTCTAACAAATTTAACAAAAAAATCTTTTGTCTCTGATTTTCGAATGGAATATATTTCCCTGTTCGGAGGAATTAATTGGTGTCAAAAATATTCGCAAAAAACGTGTTTTATGTTTAAACTGACTTTTTGCAGCTCTAAAAAATTGGAACCATTGTGGAAAATCTGGATCAGGATAAACAAATAAAGCTTGTCCTTCCTCGCATAACACCGTCCAAAACGGAGACACACGATCATCAATCAAACAGCGACAGTTTCACGCTCGCTCACTCGTGCTAGGGGCTTATTCGGTGCGATTCTGTAACGCATCGATAACGCGATGCGTATTTTCGGACGAGATATTTAAATAACGACCAAACGGTGAGAAATCAAAAGTACCACTTCATTTCCGTGTCAGTGTTTTATCTTAAGAATTTGACCTTTTCTAAGTGTACATTTTTGTATTTATGGAAATAAAGAGTTTTTGATTTTGTTTTTTTTTGTTTTTTTGGGTAAATAAGTACTTTGTAGTAAAATTTGTCAATCTCTAAACTCTAAGCGAATTTGTTGTGGATGCTGGCAAAATGGCGACTTCTTTTATTGTCGACCAAGACACACTTTAAGTCGCTCAGCCAATGGATAAAGTAAAGTAATAAGTCCACTTGCACTTGCACATAAGTTGAGGGACAATGCCCGCGTTTCATTTGAAAGTCGTGGTAACGTCGCGTTTCAGGCGTGCGAATAAGGTACCGGGTGTAAAAAATGTACGCAAAGTGTAGATCTGTGTTGCCATGCTCCGTATTTTTTGTTCGTTTTTCGAGTCGACATAAATATTTTAGGGGACTTTAATTTGATTAGGTTCCGCCATGTTTAGGGCCGGATATCATACATCATCATCAGCTCGTGACCACTTGGACATGAGCCTTCTACAAATACGGAGGGTTGACATAAAATATACCGACCTACATTACATCGTGGTTTAATTTATGATTGCTTTCGAGGACATGTTTTAAATGAACTCTTAAGACCGGATGAGGCTCACAAAAAAACGTTTTACATTACACCGGCAGGATCGAAGCCGGCGTGAACAACAAATTTCCAAAGCCCAGCTGAGCTGATGATGATGATGAACCCGAAACTAGACTAGACCCGTGGTCCTACTAAATATCTGACATTTCATAAGGTTGACCAATTTTAACAAAGATAAACTATGCCCAAGATAGTAGCGGTATTCAATCACCAACAATACTCATGTATTACTACTTATGAGCTGGTAAGGTACCTGGCCCATGAAAACATTTAAAGCAAGGAACTGTCTGTTTCTAGACTAGTTTACCTAGTTGTGTACTTCTAGTTTTCAAAACACAACATCTTAAAAGCCTGAAGATAACAGGAACAATTTAAAAACTCATACAACCGACAAATAGGAACGTATTGGAGTAACCATTGGCTTATCGAATGCATTTACCACTTGAGGGAAGTGATCGCGAGGCAAATCCATTTAGAGCAGGGTTGTCCGATGTCCGGTTCATATAGCTCGAAATGTCCATACCTGGAACAAAATTAAATCATCTCTCAGTACCAATTACGTGGCAGAATTCACAAACTAAGCAAAAGCGACCGTAATCTGCAAATTTAAATTTCAAATTCTCAAACTACCCGGCTCATGTTGGCGTTAATGACGTCATGGACCGCTATTAAGATTTTTGCTAGCGTTACAATTTCCCGATTATTGGGGAAATTGTGTCATCTTGGCAACCCTAATTACGGTGCCCTCAAAGTGGTCGACAACGGCCGATATCACGGGCATGGAGTTTTGATATGAGAACATGTTATTATATGATATGGAACGGCGTAAAAGCAAAGCTAACGTAGCTGGAAATAGATAGTTCAGTGAAAGCTTCTAGTAAAGTCCATTGTCGATCGTGATCGTCGTGCACGAGCCACAGCTGCGTCACGATCGGAGCTTATAGAACGTGTTGCAAAACAATCGTTACTAAAAAAATCAAGGGTTGTAAAGTCAGCTCTGTTGTTATTAAAAAAACCGGCCAAGTGCGAGTCGGACTCGCGCACGAAGGGTTCGTTCCGTACTAATAATATAATAATATAGTATAATTATCTATAAAAAAGACAAAAAGTCACGTTTAATGTATGGCAGCCCCCTTAAATATTTATTTTATTCTGTTATTTAGTATTTGATGTTATAGCGGCAACAGAAATACATCATATTGTGTGAAAATTTCATCTGTCTAACTATCGCGGTTCATGAGATGCAGCCTGGTGGCAGACGGACAGCGAAGTCTTAGTAATAGGGTCCCGTTTTTACCCTTTAGGTACGGAACCCTAATTCACACAAGAAATTTTAATGTGTGTGGTAATTTACCCCTGAGTGCATAGCTTAAGATTACAAACCTCATCCAAGTGAGCGTCGCCGCCGCCATGGGCAGAAGCTTTTTGTTTTTAAAATGAGCTAGCTATTCATGCACGTTGAGTGAGTAAAAGCTTATGCGAGAGTGCAACAGGATCCGCTATATTTTCTTGTTGGCTCGGAACAAAGTGAACAGTGTTTTGCTATAGCATAACAGAATTGAAAAGTATTGTTATGATTTCAATCTCCCGGTTATTGCATTTGATGAGAACAGGCATCGGGAATGTTGAAGCAAACATGCTTTATCAAATGGATAGGTATGTTGCATAGATCGATTAATTTTAAAATGGTAACAATAATAATAATGCTGGACAATTCACACAGCATTATCTAGCCCCAAGCATAACGAAATAGGTCGGAGCTCAAAATGGTGACGTATCGAAACTTCCCTAACGCGATTCCTGGAAACTCACATTTTGATCAAACAACTGGCACCGAGTATACCAATTATATTGTTCGATACTGCTTCTTTGATTTTTTTTGGGAACAATAATAGATAGGTTAGTTAAGGTATTCATAAGCCTTGTTCGCTTCTTTACTTTACCTTAAAAAGATTGAAGTGAACAAAAAATCTAAGTGATCACTTTATTTCCTAGTTTTACGTATGTAATTTGTATTTTGTGACGTGTCCAAGAGTCCTGTAAGGTCTAAAGGAAATAAAGCACTTTGATATTTGATATTTTGTAAAGCAATAAGAAGGGTATTTTTGAAGGGCGTTTGTTTTGCTAATCTGTGTCCAGTAAACTGACGCATTGGATGGGAAATTCATACAAGTGTGTTATATAACTTTGACCCTCTTTATTCGTGTCGTACAGAAAGCACTTAATCTACATAACGGTTCTCGTAATACCGCGGTTGTCGAGGATGCCGATTGGCATAACAAATATTATGGTAATACATGGATATATCGCGTTTTTGGACGAAACGGGAAGGGATTTGGGGTTTTAGAAAAGTCTACTTCGGTATATGACGGGCTTTTGCTTACAAATATCTTTGAGTGGAGCCTTGATGGGCTGTGGAATGTTTACAGGGGCTTCTATGGGTTCTCCCGTTCATAGAAACTTTAAAGCATTTTATTTGGATTTGGTAAAGTTTCTACTTGAGCCGCAATACGCTTGTTTGGGGTAAAATATATTGGAATCGGATAAAACACAAATTTTTTAGATATTTTCTGATCTGATATTTTCTAGATTGTTTTTCAAATACTTATTACGTTATATATGAAAGACAATGTGACTGACCAAATTTGTTCCAGTGAAGTACAACCAATTTTTTTTGAAGTGTGTACCAAACCAAGGTACTAATTTTTGTTCAGTTTCGCGGGAACTGATTTATGGGATAAAATGAGGTAACAAACACACATCCAAACATCTAAACCACCAAACTTTCGCGTTTGTAACATTAATATAAATACCGAACAAAATGAGAATTACATCTAAGTAAAATTCTAGCCTAAAGACAAGTTTCAATACAGGTAAAAACGCCTACCGACATAATTAATCAACGCTTTCCATCATAATATAGATTTCAATTCAATAATAACTCCATAACATAATTTCACGCTTCGCCCAAACATCGGAACAATTATTTCCATTGGTCCGACCAACGGACCAATGGACCAACGTTACTTCAGAATTAAATGGAGCGAACATTATTGGGGTCGAGCGGTACCCCAGTAATATAGTGTCGAATCATATAAGTGTCAAGAGATTATTATTTTTTGTTATGCATTGGAAATCAACAATGGCTAGTTATTGAATGTGGAGACTCAAAAGGCAAAATTGGCTGCTTCATATTTTGTCATGATATTGTTGCATTGGGTCAGTGAGTGGTTGCATCGCTGGTGACGTCACACCTATAACAGATTACAGTGCGTGTTGTTCTTCTTGTTAGGTGTGGTATGAGGTGTGACGTCATCGAGTCATGTCACCGTAGCCATGACAGAGATTATCGTTTTGGCGCGTCATAATTTTTTTCAAACTTTAAAATTAGTTTTTATAACTAATACGACTGACCTTCAAGAAATATTAATTACACTTTGCATTATTTTTATCAGACAATACCTACGCGTTAGAATTATTTCCCAGTAGTAGTCAAGTAGCCTATTCTAGTTAAGGTTAAGAAATTTTTGGACAAAAAATGTCTATGTCTATCTATGCCATGTTAATTTGACGGGCGCAGGGCATTTTTTATGAAGATATCGCCTAGTTGTTTTATACTTTGGCGACAAGAACTTTGTACGATGGAATCAAGTTCAGGAACAAATAAAATTTCGAGTATTTTTTGCCATACTTAGTTTTGTGATATTAATAGGTATGCGACAAAATAAAGATACTGCTTGGATTATCATTTCTGGATATCAGAATATGTACAGACTTAAACTTTAGAGCATACCTATTTCGGCAACTACTAACGATTTTTACGACGGACAAAACAAGAACCAATGTTCAAAGTAAGATAAAACTTTAGATCCAAAATTATATGTTCACTATGACTAGTAGTTTTATGTGGACTCGTAAAATTTATGGTATTTGACATTCGGATGTAGGAATAAAAAATATTTTACTGCCAGTTGGGTCTATAGATTCGTGTGGTAGAATTTATTAGAAATCGGAGGACGTTTCAATTTTGTTACATGGAATTCTGTGAGTATTAAAGTATTTAAGTATTACGTAGCCTGGTTATTTAAGTATTACATAGCATGGTTTAAATTTATTAACGCAGACATGAGGGGCCCTACTCTACTATAAGTACCTACTAATTGCTTTACTGTGACAGTGGTATCATCACAAAATTTCACATTCTGACATTCTACCTTAGATAAAAGCACCGCATGCACTATCTAGAGTTTCATCTAAGGATTCTGTGAGACAATTCTGCGACAATATCATTGTTAAAGCGATTGGTTAGCAGAATTGGGCCCCTGATCGAGTGGAAGCGTCGTCCGACTGACACATGGCTTAGGCTAGGTAATTGAGTTCCTTTAACTCTGTGTTAGGATCTCGCTGCCAGAAACACGGGTGAGAATTTCATATCATGTCAGAAACCAGGTCCTATTTCCTATACCTATATATAAAGCTAAGTATATATAAGTAAGTATGTACATGATAGAATTTTACATTTATCGCCGGTGTTGCCAAAGCTAATATCCCTAATTGACCCACAAACCCTTGTAAATCCCTGGAAAACCTGTATCCCTCAGACCAATTTTGTCACTAATCGAAAAACGCAAAAAACATGGCTTCATCGGCCTTGCAAACAAGGCAGGGTAAATTAGATTAGCAATGTTTGATAAAAGATCGGGCGCCCTAGGATTACTACACCATTAAAACAAGGGATGGAATACTCCATTTATATTCCATGAGGCCCAAAAAATTCGAACGTCGGTCGTCTGCTGATGGAATTGTGGTCGGCGTACGTACGGCTCGGGGCGTGATCGATTGTTGTCTTTGCGAAGCGACATTTGTTGAAAAAGAGAGTGAATTTTGAGCCGTTGTCGTCACGGTTCGCCGCCATCGTAACTCTCGCGTGATTGGCATTGTCGGTTCCATAATCTAATGCCTTGCGTTCTTTCGTAGCTTGCGTAGTCATAGCACGGATGATTTAACAAAATATACCATGATGATTATAGATAGATAGATAGAAAATTCTTTATTGCACACATAAATTAATAATATTATATCACTTATTCAAGTGGAATTCTGGTCAAACGCTTGACCATCACCAATAAAAAAATGTGTCTAAGTCTTCGATCAAAAATTTCCGGCTTCGCCGGCCCCCCTTAGATTCACAATGCGCAGCCCACAACCTTCTGTAGCAAAAGAGGAACATTTTGACATGTTAGGAAAGCTTTTCAACTAGTGTCATTTTAGCGTTCAAACAAAAAGCACGGGTAAGTGCTCGTACAAAAAATGCAAGAATCACTCGTCCAAAGTGCTGAAAAAGGATGGAATTTCTTATTTTCAGTAAGTTTAAATATATTTTGTACCCGTATATTGAGATGTGAGTCATATACTTGTGAAATCAGCTTCAAATATTGTTGTTTGGTTTGCCTATGTTAAAATATTAAATTTGTTCTAAATTGATAAATGGAGAGGCTATTTCTTCTAAAAATTTTTTTCATTTATAGTATGTATTAATATATTTTTCATAAAAATAAGTTTAATATTACTAGTTGATGATTTTTAAAATAACTAGTTGGCCCGCCCTAAAATTTCATTTGCGTAGACTCTCTAATAAGAGAAAGACTAGGTTCTTACCTACCTACCAGAAGTATGAATTTATAAAACGTTTATTTTTTTCCCGAAAAAAAAATCGTGCAAAGCCGCAGACAGGAACCAGTTCTTTTTAATCTAGAGTACCTGCCTGAAATTGTATTGTAAGTTTAAATTATTGTATGTCTGAAATGACCCTTTTGTATAAATACCTACTGTTGAGACACCAATTTATAGTTTCATCAATAAATGATTCGTTATCTTTACCTGAATTCTGTTAATTAATCCTTATAGAAAATAAACTGAGTAGGTAGGTATATAATTCTCAGGTAGGTACCTACCTACTTACAAAATAAAATAAAATGAATTCGACTCCACCAATCTCTTGTTCCGTATGGAAAAAACTTGTCAGGCTCTGCGCAAACTGTCTGCGTCAAAACAAAACGAACCCAATTTTGAGTGACATTTTTGTAAGGCTCTAGGTATCTACGGGGGAGGCCGCGAACTCCTTATTTTTGATCGAAGGTCTAAGTCAATATCACTTTTCTTCGTAAGGAGAATTCTTCATCTTATTTATACTATCGCAAGGTAGTTCCAGGCATCCCAAGGTTGCCTGGAAGAGATCGCTCATAGCGATAAGGCCGCCTTTGTACTTCATCTTGTAACTTTTTTTTTTATTTCTGTACTGTTTTCTGTGTTTGTGTGGTACAATAAAGAATTATCTATCTATCTATCTATCTACTATTACATGGGACTAGCTAATGATAACAAAACCATTATTCTGTTCGCCTACTATAAAAAACACAAGATAGGTCGAGAACCCCGGCACTTGCCGAGTGCTACCTTTAATGTGTGCAAGAGCTTATCTACCCATCGCATGGATTCAGAGGAAAAAAGACACGCGAGGATTAACGTGCTATCAAGACCCGTTTTGCACACGCCTACTCTTTACCCTATGATAACAAACCCATAACATAACACTCACAGGGCAAGTACCTAGCTTCGTTGCTGAAGAGGAAGAAAGACGGGTAGTTTGTTTTTGAATTTGGAAAGAACGAACTGGAACCTTGGATTCAAATATCGAATCGCATGGTCGATGCGTTTGTAAGTTTTTAAGTTTTAAAGAACAGCCTTGGAATTCAAACATCGAATGGCATGATCCATTAGGTTTCACGTCTGTGATTTAAAGAACGAACTTGAAAGTAAAATTCAAACATCGAATGGAATGGTCAGTTTTTCCCAATGAGTTTTTATATCGATGAGTTTACACTATGACGAAGTGGTAGCCAAGATCAAGCTACAGAACCTCTGTCCGTAGCGCGTTGGGTCGATGACATAGGTACGTACATTACAGTTGTTGGATGAGAAAAGCCTATTAACTAAAATTTAAAGGAGACCTATGTACCTATATGAAGCAGCGAAGATAGTGTCTATGTTGGTTACGATGAGTTTCCATTACACTTGGCCCGTTTTATAAAAGTTTGCTCAGTCATAGATCTAAGCTTGAGTGACGCTTTTCTATGGAATAAATGTTACTCAAGCACGTATCAGCTCTAAGAAGGTTTCATAATACGGGCCTTAGTCTCTCCAATATCGATGTTTTTGTTTTCATTGGTATCCAAAAGGTAACTCAACGACCTCAACGAACGGTGGGCGAAGGTCCGCCTGCGACGCAAGAGGTTGCGGGTTCGATTCCCGCCTTGGGACAAATGTTTGTACGATCTGCAAGTATTTGTTCCGGGTGTTCTGGTCGTTTTCTATGTATGGTAAAAAAATAACTATCTATGTAATGTATTGTATAATGTATATCAGTTATCTAGTACCCATAACACAAGCTCTGCTTACCTTGGCCCTAGATAATGTGTGAATTGTCCAGCATTATTTGTTTATTTATTTAACTAAGTATATCTATCACACTAATACGTAAGCACTGAAGTTTATGTTACTGAAGTGTTTAGTGTTCTGCTCAGTTACATAAGGCTCATGCCAGCAACCTGTGTCTGTAGGATAACATGTCTGTAATGCTAATGTGTGCAATAGTGCATGGCTTTGCTTCTCGCCAAATCGTGCGTATCCAATGCTTTACATGGACATGGTCATCAAGTTGTTGGATGAAGATTATGGGGTATGTATTAGTACATCTTAAAACAATAAAACAACAACAAACAAACTAAACAAGAATATTTATTTAGGGTAGGTAAGATACATACTATATTATCCGCTCGAACAGTAAAGATTTGTATTTTAATATAAAAACTATCGTAGTTTGACGAATTCATTACGGATAAAAAGTTTGACGAATTCATTACGGTAAGCGGGTTAACTACGAACCTTATTTGTGTTGGAAGAACACCAACGTTTCATCCCTTAACGAGGGACTTCTTCAGGGTGAGTGCGGTTCTAGGAGCGCGCGTTCCACGTCCCTCCGAGCACTGCGCTTGATTGAAGATTTGTATTATTTTTAACCGACTTCAAAATTGAGGAGGTTCTCAATTCGGCTGTATGTTTATTTTTATGTAGATACCTACCTATGCATGTATGTTACTTTTGATATCTCTAAAACCATCTTAATGTTTGTGTGGAAGCCCGACTAGCTACAACAATTTTGGTTAAATCTCCGCCAATTGTTAATCTATTTTAATGATTCTTTCGTTAAAACTTTTGAAACTATCATGGTTTTTAACATTAAAGTCATTTGTGTCAAAGTCAACGTGATATTTACCATGATTAAAAATATATGTAGGAAAACACATAAATCATATCATGGTAGGTAAATATCCCGTTATAAATGACTTAATTCATTATTTCGTTGTTGTATAAAGATTGAGGTGAAAGTTTTATGAAACAAGTTTAATCCTCGAGAAATTCATATGTGTGCCGTAAAACGTATCTTAAACATGATTATTTTCACAATCACAAATGGTTTCCATGACAACGAGCGTAAATGTGTCATCCATAACTCATCAGCATCACATCAAACAAAACTCGAATTTTAACTAGAGGTCGCCACTTGAAAAATTAGATCGCGCTAAGGAAGTGTTGGGGCCTGTTCACGACATGTTTTCTGAACGGTACGGATGGAGATGAAATATTGCTTTGACATAGTTCTAGACTTGGATTAACATAACGCATCGAATCCTCGAAAACGCATGCAAAGCCGGGCAAAGCATGTATTAAAAAAATTAATATAGCACACCTGCAAAGAGGGGCCGATAATTCTATGCCCTCGTTAATCGGACGTACATTTACAAAACTACCATTATGCCGCATGCATTCACTTCCAGCTGCTCGCCATTTCGCTTCCCCTATGCAAATACCCTCTATTATTCTACCCACACTTGCAACTGCAAGTTATGAATTTTTGCTGTTTGCTTTTGGGGTGAGCTCCCGAGTTAGTTTTTGTCTAACCAAACATTTCGTATACATTTGAAAGATAATGAATTTTCTATTTTTCTGAGTTATGAATTTTCGATGTTTACTCATGGGGCGATCACTGAGGTAGTTGCTAGCTAACGCGTTCATTGCGCGGCCGCAGCTACCAAGACCCGCAGAGCTACGTGTGCGTTGCCGGCAGTTAAAGTGTTACTACATCGCATTTACTACCCAGCCACGAGTCCTACAAGCTACCCCTGCGGATCGCGTCGCAGCTAATAAGACTCGTAGAACTACATGTGCAAAAATCAAAATCAAAAATTCTTTATTTCCATAAATACAAAAATGGTCTTCAAAAATACTTAGAAAAGGTCAAATTCTTAAAATAAAACACTGACACGGAAATAAAGTGGTACTTTTGATTTCTGTCGCTTCAGTATGTAGACTAAAGTAAAGAAGCGACTAAGAAACCTTTAGCCTGTTAGTTGTTATTTTTCGAGTTGGAGCAAAACCCGTCCCAAGCTTTTTTATCTTCTAAATAATCTGATATTTTGTAGTAAGCCTTTTCACACAGAAAGGTTTTGACAATTTGTTTGAATTTATTTATTGATAGATTTTGCAACTCACTACGAGTTTAGTTGTAGAAGCGTCGTAGGCAATGAAAGTGTTAAGTAAACATTATAGATATTGCTATACTACGAGTTTCCGCTGTTTACACAAAGGGAAAATGTTACGGTGTTCACAACAAAAAGTATCCAAGGGGTCGGATGAAACAAGAAGAGAAAACTAATTTTGGTGTTATCCTTTCTTAGAACAGCTTTACAAACTTGCAGATTTGGCCTTTATGAATAAAATTGGACCGTTTCTCCACATATTTTTTATTTTAACTGGCAATATCGCTGAAATATTGGTAAGAAGTGTCAAGGAGGGAAAAAGTGAAACATTAAAGTTTGGAGGGAGGCCAACATACATTGCTGAGCAGGGAAAAAATGGAGGGCAATCTTCCCAAATTAGATAATACTTACTTACTAGGACGACCTCTGTGGCGCGGTGGGCGAAGGTCTGCCTGCGACGCAGGAGGTTGCGGGTTCGATTCCCGCCTCGAGAAAAATGTTAGTACGATCTGCAGATATTTGTTTCGGGTGTTCTGGTCGTATTCAATATGTATAAAAAATATCTATGTATGTATTGTATTGTTTTATGTACGTCGGTTATCTAGTACCAATAACAAAAGCTCTGCTTAGCTTGGGGCTAGATAATGCTGTGTGAATTGTCCAGAATAATTTATTTATTTATAATTTACTAGTACCGTACGGTCCTTTTTCAAAGTGTTACGGTAAATCTATGAGAAAAACTCCAAACCAAAACCAAAACTTTCATAGCCCAAGACGCACATGTTCGTCTGGTGGTGCATGAGGGTAGGCAGTGAATGCGTTATGCTATACCACCACTGCACTGCTTCTACTCATTAAAGTTTTATAAGCTCTTTATTTTAAACCTTAATAAATAAATATATAACGAAGACGACTGTTTAACATTTAGCAAAATGATGGATGGTAAATTGTTTAAAATAGAAAAAAATCTCTTTCGAAGGATGTATGTAAAGTTAGGCTCGTCAATTGAACAGATAATTTGGAGTCAATGTACAGTCAACAATAGAAATCGTTGAACACGATTAACTGCCACCGTTTTAGAAGTAAACGACGCGCATATTGAATTTTGAAAGCCGTGTAACACTGGTCTAACGCAGTCAGTCACCCGAAGCGTTTTTTGGTGGAACCTAAAAAATTGTTATTGTGTTGTAGTATTGATCGACTTCACATTAGCAGAATTAACAGTAGCACCCTTAAATATTAATTTTATTCTGTTTTTTAGTATTTGTTGTTATAGCGGCAGCAGAAATACATCATCTGTGAAAATTTCAACTGTCTAACTATCACGGTTCATGAGATACAGCCTGGTGACAGACAGACAGCGGAGTCTTAGTAATAGGGTCCCGTTTTTACCCTTTGGGTACAGAACCCTAAAAAGAACCAAGAAGTTTATGAGCAATATAAATTTTATTACTAAAGAAAATACAATAATAATTACAACTAATATTTACACTTAAATCTATTTTCTAAAAATCTAAGCCGTCACCAGAAGGCAAAGTGCCCAGAATGCTGGCAGCATTGCCACGTTGAATGGCAATGCTAATTCGTTGACCGAAATAAAAGCCAGCATTCCGATCACCTGTGGACTCTATTAGGAGTTTTGCTAGATCTTTGTATATTCCATGTGCCCCAGGACCCCAAGGACCTAGGGTTTCCACCCCAAACGGCTCGAATAGGTAACCTCGGTCAAGATTAGCGTATTTCCGCCGTTTGAGGGACTCCGCTGATGTTGCTGCGGAGCCGGCCCTTACTGATGTCCCTGCAAGATGAGAAGGTGCTAGGGTATCTACACAAGTGGCATCCCAAACTAAAGGCCGACCCATTTTCCAAGGAATCAGAGTCATACCGTCAGGCCTTTTACCATCATCTCGCATTAGGCCACGTGGTTCGAGAGTAGCTGCCATACTGACGCTGGTAAAAGCCCGACGGATGATGTCATTAATTGAACTATGACGGGACACACGTCCTGCACTAGAGACACATGCCAGTGCATGGTGACCGAACTTATCAACGGTTTCACCGCACTGGCAACGGTGTGCAACTAGACAGGGAGAACCTAAACGCAAAGAGGTGGCCACCCGAAATGTGTTATTGTCTAAAAGGGTACCTAGATTTTTAGAAGGCAAAACATATAACCAAAGTCCTGATTCCCACTCGGAAACGGCAAGTAAACGAGCGCGTTCTGATGAGCTGGTAGACGTATTAATAAGGTTTTTCCGTACCAACTCACATAGCGGCTCATCCCACAGTCTCTGAGAAGAAAGAACTTTGGGCATATTAGTGTTAGGACAGGCTATTTTCCAAGACGCTAATGATTCATCGAAACCTGTTATTTGACAATTTTGTGAACATTTATCCAAAATTTTATGAATCAGATCCTTTGTACCATGAACTGAAGACAAAAAAGCTGGGAGTGAAACACTAGAAATTTCGCGGACACCTAGACCCCCCAATCTGATAGGAAGAGTGGCCTGGTGCCACGCTCTGTCATCTAAAGGTATATTAAAAATTTTGATTAATGTGTCGCGCATGATGCTGTCCAACTGCTGTGTAAGTTGAGGATATTTCCAGAGTTGGGAGCATCGTAAAAAGTAAGTGAATTTGGGAACAAAAAGGCAGAAACGTAAAATAACAAAAGCCACGTGAACATTGATGTTTTGCAATTTATCGGAAAACGAAAGGAACTTTCGTTTTCCGATAAACGAATAATAATAATAATATGAGCAATTAATTACCAATATGTCCTGCGCGCATCATTGGCCGTCGTGGCCCGAATTCGGCTAGGAAGAACATATCTCTTAACCGAAGTGGATTTTGGCCTCCGATACTCAGGATTGCCAGTGGACGCGACGACGGAAGTACCTTTTGTAGATGAATAATGTTCATCACTAATTTTATCAGCTGCGTTATCCGATTTCACCCACTCCTGAGAATAGGCCTCTAAGCTCTGATGCCACGCGGTGCATGATTAAATTATTAACGCCTTACATTTTTTTGTCGCCGACTGTTAATTTAATCGGCGTCGGATGACACTTGCAAATTAAATTTCATCCTCCACCCCAACGAGACTTTAATGAGCCTTTTAATTGAAGCCCGTACACCGGTGTCCGTCCGAACAAAGTATCAAACAAATCTCGCCTTTAATGTACTGTGAAATAGCGGTTAATTTGCCGTGAAACGTGATCAAATAAAGTTGGAACTTAGCGGACGCTTCGGATATCATTGGCTCAAATTGCTTGATACTAATAAGATTGCCGAGAGAGAGCAAAAATAAATCTGGTAAGTACATTCCTGAACTTAATGAATCCCTCTTAAGGCGATTCCCCGAGCCAAACTAGCCCGCCACCTATTTTATCTCATTGTTTCGTTAAACAAAGGTAATTTCAAAATTTTATGGGCAGTTTGTGATACCTAAGTAGCTATTATACCTATGTACATTGCTTTTTTTAATGCTTTTGTTATATTTTTATTTTGTACAGTTTAGGCAGAGATACGAAGTTGCACTTTGTGGTCATCAAACTCTTTTTTCGTATCTCTTCCTCAACTATAGTAAAGAAAAATATTACAAAGGCATTAAAAAAGCTTATAATAGGTGTCACAAACTGCCCATTGAAAATTTAGAAATTACCTTTGTTCAACGAAATAATAAGATAAAAAGGTGGCGGCGCTAGTTTCGCTCGGGGAATCGCCTTAATTATTAGAATTAATTTAATGCTTTTAATTTCACATATAAATACTTCCAGAAGACGCAATATTTCATTTTCCAAATCAAAATCATATCATAAATTACATTTCGCTCATAAAATACAACATAACGAAAGCATTTTTGAAATGAAATTGCGATTCCACTGATAAAATGGATAAGCAATAAATACAAGGTCTAATTTTAGGGGTCCGCCTATCCGACCCATCGTTAATCAAGCCGGGATACCCCTGAATGTCAAGTTGACGTATTACGTAATTTTTATTATGTCCCTCATATGCCTAACCCTTACCTATCGTTAAAGATATGACTCACGACTCACGAATGGAGTTCTGCGGTCATTTATTATATTTTTAATATAAAATTGGAGCGTCGGACAGGTTAAGAACTTGTCGAGGGTTAGTTACACTGCAAAAGAATGATTTGAGAACCAAAGGACATATCTTAAACCACGGTATGTAATTGAAACGGCAAAGTGTATTATAGCAATGCAACTTCAATTCCAATCAAATCTCTTGAATAGTTAAACTTACACTTACTTTTTACTGATTTTTGTGTTCCAAATCCAAATCTCGACGAAGAATGTACTCGCCGAGTACATGAAGTGCTCTCGGATTCGAATTTCAAAACGCATTGGATCGAGCAATCTCAGAACCCGACAGACGTGGTTTCACGGGTCTCACATCGTTCTGGCAACTTGCAATTTTTGTTCTTTATTCAAATCTTCTACGGTCAGTAATCATTACAGTTCTTACACACTGGCAGGTTCCCGGCTTGTCTAACCTCTGCATTTTTTTATAACTGCATGAAGTCGTGTAGTATCGGTAGAGTTCGCTTTTTTGATAGTTCTAAGCAATTTGTGCTAAAAATAGTTATTTTTATAGTCTTTTGTGATGCAGTTTAAGGAACCGAACCTAAACATTATCAAAGCTAGCTTAAATATTCAGTTTCAGCTCGTTTTACACAGGGTTCGCATTGAAAATCGAAGCCAATCTCACTTTACTTCTTCTGTTAGTTACCCAATCTCACCAAGTTCTTCGTTAGCCGCAAGCTAGTTGACGACTGCATCAGCATCTTCCGTGAAAGCTATCCGGTTGTCAGCACGTGTGATAGCTTCTTTAGAGGCACTTCGCGCGTTTGGCGTTATGGTCGGACGTGCTCGCACTTCTCTATTAGATTAGCAACACTTTTACTGCAGGAATTTATTCGAATTTAACACGTCACCCTTCGGTATGGAAATGGAGCCATTCGTGCTTTTATCGCCGCTCCGTCACGGATTTTATACCTAAGCTATTTGTCCCCTTGCTTGGTAAGGCTTATGATACCTTACTTGCATTAGTTCGTTTTCTGCTGTCAATTCACCCCTGGTTCAATACTACACAATAGGGAGAAATAGAAATGTTACGCTTGTGAGGCGTAAAAACTTTTGGCGCACAATGGAATGCTCCGTGATTTCTTTCACCGCTTTGTTTTGCCAAGGTCAAACACAAGTTTTTTTGTACTGCTCGTACCACTTACAATTTTTTTTTATGTGAGTAGCCGTGGTCCTCAGTGAACCAATAAACCAACCAGCGCAATGCGCAGATGTTGAGTGCCATTCCGCGGCGGCTGGAAAAGACGTCGAGGCTGGTGCACGTGACGGCTCCCACCGTCTACAATAGACTACCAGAAATTTTTAAAAATGCCGCATCCACGCAATCATTCAAAAACAAGCTCAAAAAGTGGTTGATTGAGCAATCGCCCTATAGCTTTGATGAATTAATAAAAGGATAAGGTAGTGATTTTATTTAATGATTAATTAAATGACATAAGTATTTACTTGCAATTTAATGTTTGTATTGTTATTGTTATTAACTTTTGTTAAAATTATATGATTGTGTACTGATACTGTACCTAATTTTATAAACTGTTGACGTGTTTTCTTTTTACCATTGTGAAATAAGCTTTTTGTAGAGCGCTAGGTCCTCTTATGTTATGAGTGTAGTGCCCATATCTGGAACTCCTTTGAAGGATTACGCGCCCGGGTTTTGCTAGCAAGCAACACAGAAGATCAGTCTAGTCTAGAGTCTGCTAAGGATTCACAATCGCATACTTGCTTTTATCGTTCGTAACGGAGGCCGGATTATGCAGCGGCATTCATGATAAATTTCCGTCGCATATTTTAGGGGTTTACGGCGAGTCTTGTTGGTTGAGCTTTTATTCGCAGAATATGATCCAAACTTTGTGCGGAACTGCAGTATTTTTTTCGAAATTCGGGTTTCGTTCGTTTTTGTTATTTTGTTTGTATAATTATGACCTATGTTTCTGTCGTCTGTCGTTGTGTATGTGCACCATTTATGTTGTCTGCTGAGATTTGAAAATATTAATTTTAACCTTTCAGTATCAAAAACTTCTCATAGAAACATTCATTCTTTTACAATGAGATTTAAATTCAAGTTCAAAACATTAAAATCAATGTAATATAGTTCCTCTAATCTTGACCGAGGTTACCTATTCGAGCCGTTTGGGGTGGAAATCCTAGGTCCTTGGGGTCCTGGGGCACACGCAATATACTAAGGTCTTACAAAACGCCTAACAGAGTCCACAGGTGACCGAAATGCTGGCTTTTATTTCGGTCAACGAATTAGCATTGCCATTCAACGCGGCAATGCTGCCAGCATTCTGGGCACTTTGCCTTCCGGTGACGGCTTAGATTTTTAGAAAATAGATTTAAGTGTACTAAATATTAGTTGTAATTATTATTGTATTCTGTTTTTATTGTAAGTTCCTTTTGCAGAATGTCCATTTTGTCGATCGATAAATCCAAGAACTAATTAGAACACTCGAGTCGTCGATAATGTTTCCCTTTGCCATTAACTTCTTGTCCTGGATCTTAAAGGAAGATCTAATTGGATGCGAGGAATCTAGACTGTCAGTAATAAGGTCCACATTCCTTATACGTAGCGGCGCCGATGAGCAATAGATTCCCTATGTAGAACCTGACTGAAACCGGTACTTACCTACATTTCTCGTGTTTCACATGCCATAAAATGGAGGTGGTCATCATGTTCGCCACACGAGTTGGACATATTATGTTTTTACATTATATCCTAATCCTAACTAATATTATAAATTCGAAAGAGTTTGTTTGTTTATTTGTTTGTTTGTTTGTCCTTCCTTGACGCCTTAACTAAGCAACCCATCGACTTGATTTTTGGCATAGAGTTAGCTTTCAACTAAAGACATGTCTCTACATATCTTTAGAAATTATCTTTAAAAGTAGCCTATGTTACTCTTAACATAGGCTACTTTTAGTCTTGGTAAAACATCAAATTTCCATGGGAGATTTACGAGAATAATCCCCCTAGAAATGAGAAATTAGAATTTGACGCGGGTGAAACCGCGGGGTACAGCTAGTACTTTATATGTTCATTTGTTTTACTACACAGCTATATATATAAATATACACATAATTTGTGTTTTGAGGTGTTCTCAAAACACACACAGTTCATTGATAATGAATGACAATGCCTTGCAAGCCGATGTCGGCTATGGCAACTGTGGGGCTGATAGGTACTGGTGTAAGTAGATGTAACACTGGTGTAAGTAGATGTAGCACTGGTGTAAGTAGATGTAGCACTGGTGTAAGTAGATGTAACACTGGTGTAAGTAGATGTAGCACTGGTGTAAGTAGATGTAGCACTGGTGTGCGTTTTAATTCCGACTTAGGAACAGGAACTATATTAAAACTGTTTAGGGAAAATGAAAACGCCCCACTGTGATCAGATCATTCTAAACTAAGTCTTATAAAATTCTTATTACTTTTATCTACGGTCTCCCTCGACCCCCGATGACGGGGGGTGCAAATTGCCCCACATCTTATTACGAACTACCCTCAGTATTTTCAAATAAATAATTGGCAATAGCCTCTATTTGATTAGGGAGCGTGGGGTAAAAAGTACCCTACCGAGTGCATTTCCCAAATTGGATACAGTTGGCGGTTTGTATTAATCATGCTCGTGGAAAATCGTGTTTAAAGTTTGGAATTTAATATTAGGATGGATTGGATTAGCGGGTTATTCGTTAGGTCGGCACCTCGCACGTGTTGGGTTTAGTTTTGATTCGATTATTACATTGCATGTTGATTTAGGCAACTTTGTTTTCATCAACAGCACGGTTTCACATACTGAGGTAAATACCCAGGCCCCCTTTTTTATCTAACCTTACTTTATAACCACCCTAAAACTGCGGAGGAAAATAAATAAAACGAAAAAAACCTTCTATATTGTTGTTCCGTTATTACATTTTCCCCAAAACAAAACTGCCCCTTCAATTTTTCATGGTCGAAACGGATAATGGGCCGAATCAAAGAACAGCAGTCAAGGCACATATGTGCCCCTAATTTATGGGGTGTTTTTGTCCCGGGGCAATTTTGACCCCATAGAATAATACAGTAATTGCTTTCACGCACCCATTTTATTTGGGATTTAACAGATGCGACAAAATAATAGGAATGAAATAGTATATTTTCCATTTCAAGAGCACTCGGTAGTTTGAGTGTAAGTATCTACTCGAATTTCGTTTGGATGGGATGCCATAGTAGGTAACTACGAGAGAGATATTTTTTTCGTTTTAGTGGCCGGAAAAGCATTAACTAGCAAAGTGTTCAGCTACGATTACAGAACATAGGAAAGATATAAAAAACCCGATTTTCAGTTGTCTAGAAAAAAAAAATAACACTAGACTGACGCATTATTATATTTTAGTCCTATTATTTAGTCCTTCATTTTTAGGGTTCCGTACCCATAGGGTAAAAACGGGACCCTATTACTATGACTTCGCTGTCCGTCTGTCACCAGGATGTATCTCGTGAACCGTGATAGTTAGACATCTGAAATTTTCACAGATGATGTATTTCTGTTGCCGCTATAAGAACAAATACTAAAAAACAGAATAAAATAAATATTTAAGGGGGCTACTATACAACAAACGTGATTTTTTTGCCGTTTTTATAGATCATGGTACGGAACCCTTCGCGCGCGAGTCCCACTCGCACTTGGCCGGTTTTATTGTTACACCCTTTACAGATTCTTCTTATAACAATAATTCTACTTCCTGAACCACATAATGAATCCCAAAGCACTGCATCAAATCAAAGAAACCCGGAAAAGGTTTCATAGAAGTATCCATCAGAGTAGTAGTCAAGGGTAGTTATGACCCCACACAATCAGCTAAAAGGAATTCCTAGTGAGTGCTAGACGCGTGACCGACTGACGATGAGACGACATGACCGAATACACAAACAGGGTACGTGTATTTCTAGCTGTCATGTCAGAGTCAGAGTGATTATTATACCTACAGGCCAAATAAGGATGGATTTTGTGAACGATGGCTGATCAACATTATGGATATGGTCTATCTCTATATGATATAGTTTAATAATGTACTGCATGTTTTAAGTTATGAAATAAAGCAATATATATCTACCTATTTCTAAAATCTGCGCTTTGACGCGTAAAATGGCAGCCGTGCCGATTGATTTACAAGTAAAACACTAACTGACATTTATATAAACGACAACGACGACCTCTGTGGCGCGGTGGGCGAAGGTCTGCCTGCGACACAGGAGGTTGCGGGTTCGATTCCCGCCTCGGGACAAATGTGTGTACGATCTGCAGACATTTGTTCAGGGTGTTCTGGTCGTTTTCTATGTAGGTATAATAAAAAATATCTATCTACGTATTGTAATATTTAATACCTATGTATATCAGTTATCTAGTACCCATAACACAAGCTCTGCTTAGCTTGGGGCTAGATAATGCTGTGCGAATTGTCCAGTATTATTTATTTATTTGATGATGATGATTGATTACTAGTACTGCGAGTTTGTTTTTAACCAACGAAAACAAAAGAAGAGGTTCTGTGTATATTCGGCTATAAGTAATTTTTTTTTATTCGCCGATTTCTCCGTCAATTATGGACCGTATTGTTTTTTTAAACTATGAGATCCCGAGGTGCGGTCTCATAAAAATATTATAAGTTTTTGTCCCGAAAAACTTAAAAAAACAGTGTACAACCAAAGAAAATGAAGTCGATTTTTAGCTTGTTTAAAATAAACAAATGATAACCACAAGCATTCTATTTTATATAACCTATGCGCTATAACTTATGAATAACATAATAAGTTTAATAAAATATAATAATGCTGGACAATTCACACAGCATTACCTAGCCCCAAGCTAAGCAGAGCTTGTGTTATGGGTACTAGATAACTGATATACATAATTTTTTTTTTATTATACATAGAAAACGACCAGAACACCCTGAACAAATGTCTGCAGATCGTACACACATTTGTCCCGAGGCGGGAATCGAACCCGCAACCTCCTGCGTCGCAGGCAGACCTTCACCCACCGCGCCACATCGGTCGTCCTATATGCATATTTTATTAACACTGTCTATTAAATCCCCAACAAGGAAATCGCCTAAGGGAAAGCGAAACGCTCCAAGTCCTATTTAAGTAGCCCTGCTATTCATTGTCTGCCCGCCCGGGGGCCAACAATGAGCCGATATCAAATTGGCAACATTCAGGCATAATTGCATTTTATTACCAGTATCATGCCCGCCGGCGGCGGTCTCCCCGCTGAGGCATATTCAATCGGAAATCGAGATAATTTGGGCTCGATCAAAATTGGATGAATGTAATGGGTTTGAAGTTGCATTAGTAATGACGAATGTGGGAGATTTTGGTATGATATTTATTTATTCAAGCTTAATAATTAACTTACAGACTACTTGGTCCAAAACGTTAACTATCTATGATACAAAACAACAAAACTTCAGGATAGAAAACTAGTGAAAACTTAAATAGGATCATAACTGATTATAAATTGAACTTATGCTGTCATCAAATATGTCCACATGTTGGAACTCCAGAAGAAACTTGTTGAGGAGTGTAAGTGCCCGTAGTGTAGGTGCGTTATTAGCGTGCTGAGTCCGCGCCGTGTGACAAGCAGCAGGTACGTGTTTCAGAAATGGGTATATCCGTTTGACTTTGGGGCTGAATGATGCAGTGTGAAAATTGCCAGTGTTATAATATTAATTAAGAGTGTAATAACTATAAGGTATTAAGTATATAATATAATTGACTTAGGCCAAGTTATGTGATACCATGATTATAAATCGTCGAAAAAGTAGTGAAGTCATACATTACTTAAGGTTTTTACTATGATATAATTGCGGACGAATGGATGGACCTAATGTCAGTCTGTATGCTGTATTGTGAGAGGGATTAATGATCGATTTCGTATATTAAAAACATTATTAACAATGTATAATTTTATTTTGACCTTTTTTGTAGAAACGTTTTGATTCTTAATTTTGTCTTATTTTAGTGTTTCACTGTTTGTATATACATTATAAATAAGTAATTAGTGTAAATGGCAGTAGCCACTGTTCTTATTCATAATAAATAAATGACTAAATATACAGGGTGCCACCTAATAGTGTTCTAAGTCGAAAGAGGTGATTCTGGACCCCGAGGGGTTCAAACGCTCGTGCGAAACCGCGGGAACAAGCTAGTTTTTAAAAATTCTAACTAAGTACTTAACACAGCCGGATAGAAACGCCCTTGAAGATTTACCTGCAATGAAAATAAACGTTGTTAATAAAACAGATTAGAACCAGATCACTATAAGATGAGAGAATAGTTTCTATTGGAGGTGAACGAACGATGGGAAAAGAAAACCAGACGCCCAACATTAATTACAACAGCTCAGGCAGAGATAGCTGGTTTACATAGCAAAATAGATAGAAAATGCTTAATTGCACACATATGTACCCTATTGACTACTATTGTTTCTATCGTATCTATATCGATAGAAACAATACAATAAAACACCTGAAAAACCAAGTAACAGGTGCTCTCTACAGGCAACCTTAGATAAAAAGGATCATAGATAGAAATAAATAGAAATTACGATGAACATAAATAGAAATTAGTAGGTTCTTTTAACAATGACGGCCTCTGTCCGTACATATTGTGTGCCCAGCAGGGTCTATAGTGATCCTAAATTAGCTAGATTATAATTAAAAGCAGATCTATAACATTACCTATTAAATGCAATAAATGTGTAACTATTGATAACAGACAGTAGTGTTTCAACAAACAAGTGTGTGAAACGGTATAGAGATGCCTGAAAAAGTCTTATGTCGAGGCCAAGATCCACTTTGGATTGCCGAGCCCCAGCATTATTGTAAGTTGAAACTGTTGAAAACGAATCAATCCAAAACGAATGCGGCAAGGGTAGAAAATGTGTAGTCATTATTATGAATATTCGGTTATCTAACTGCTGGACCTCCCCCATTCCCTCCAGATGTCACAACGTAGAGCCACCTCCGTCCCATTGCCCAAGAATTTGTCCAATTCGTTCCACCATCCCTGTTTTGGTCTGCCGCATCGCAAATAATATTTCGTTTTATGAAATTTAGCTAATTTCAGCTAGAAACACCGTGAGCTTTTACACTATGGTGCCCAATCATTCTTAGATACGTTTAAAATCACGGCCATTCATAAATAATCACTATTTTTTGTTCATTCATTGTGTAAGATATCGTTATCCTACTCGTATGTAATATTTTTTGTAGTATCGAAAAAATGAATTCGTCCATTTTTCTTTCTTTTAGCATTATTTCTAAATCTCTACGGATTTTCCTTGCAACGTGATCCTAAGCAGCCGTGACTGATATTATGAGAATTGTTCGACTGTATATTTTCTACTTACAGACGTTGGCATTGGAGTTTCACTATGACATGAGCTCTTTTTTCTGGCGTTACCTTTTTTTCATAGTTAGCTTAATAATCGTTAGTTTCTTTTCTTGAGGCTTACAAAATAAACACTTTGACAAGTCAAATTTGGTCCTATAAATTAGTATCAAATATGAAATAAGGTTATTTTAGGTCTAATAAGCTACTTAATTTTAAAACCTTTTAGTTTAAAGCCACAAAACAACAATGCAACTCGTTTTTAGAGATGCATCGTTATCACAAAAAATTTGTGGCGTAGCTGATTATACTTTCACTAGGTTATATTACGAAGCTTCTGATAATTCTCACTGTAAAAATAATAAACTGAGTTCAAAGGCTAGGTATTATTCAGTTTTATAACGATTATCAAGAAAAACGTACCGGTACAAAATGTTATTATAATAACCTCGAATGTATTGAAACTTTCGCGCTGAATTTCATTGCCTACAAATATTCCTGAAATATGATACAAGACAGTTTTTACAATAAATAACAAGGTTTTATCGAGTTTCCGGGCGAAAAATCATAATTTATGACGAATATTTTTTTAATACCAGCAATTCAGCTCCACGGTAGAGCTACTTCTATAATCTCCTGTCAGATGTTTTTTATAGGAGAGCAAAATAAGTCTCTAACTCTAATAAGGCACTCAAACTTCTTAACGTCACAATATGAGCAACGACTTAATTCTCTAAGCATGTTTGGAATGTTGCCAAGGACTTTTTGTCTGAAAATGGGAAATCAATTAGATTTTTTTCTGTACTTAACTTTCAAACTGACACTAATAGGAAACTTTGCCAAATTAAATAGTTCCAGGGGTCTTTATTGCCCGACTAATTTAAGAAGTTAGTTGTAGAGTAATTTTTCGAAATCACTTAAGTGTTACGGAATTCGCAGTTACTTTCAACAAATTGGCGCGAAGAGCACCATTAACCTTTGTATTAGCAGTGCCTAAAATGGGCTTCGGTTTTATTAAGTTACTATTCGGCGAAATTAATTTGATAGCTTTAATCCTTTAGCCGATACAGCTACTCTACAGGCAAACTATATGGTATTAAAAATAACTAAATACAATACATACTTTATTAGTAGTAAAAAGGCTTTTCAATTATTTCTGTTAATTACAAGTGAATAGAATTTGGTATTTCCGCTTTTTTCACATTATTTTACTCGCCTTAAAATGACAGTGACTGATTATGAATACCTACCGAAAAGTCGAATTTTAGAAACATATCAAAGAAATTCCAGAATAATTAACAGTGGAATGTCATTATAATATCCAAATTATATTTTTATGATTTAAGGGACACCTAACGCCCGGGATTTTTTTTATATTCGGCTTCGTTTGCTGCTTAGCTCTTCAGCTAAAGTTCGTTTTCGGCCATCACTATTAGAGCTTCGAAAGCGTAAATCAATCAAGCAGTGGCTTTCATTTAATTGGGATTTGGGTACCTATCTCGTTGTACTTTTGTCTGTTTCTCCAACAAATTTGTATGAAACCGATACAATTTCTTGATCATAATCAAATTTAAAGTTTGAAAAAAAAAATTGAATTTGGTGACTTTAAATTAACTTACCATGATTTTTTTTACCTAATGTGAATGTTACCCTACATAACCAACTGATATTGATATGGATCAGTTGAGCTACCTATAGATTGTTTGAAACAGTCTGCTGTTAGCTTCATTGTTTCAATTGTAACAAGTTTTAATTAAATTCTATAGTTAAAAAAACTAAATTTTGTACTTTATCAAAGCTAAAAAAAAATGCAGTAGGTATCTACATTAAAATTAATTGAAACCATTTTCAGGAAATAATTTCAACTTCAACAACAATCGAATCTCAATCAAAAGTAATTCTCAATATTAATTATTTTGGTAACATGACCGCAATAAAACCACGTAAACGCAACCGTTACTAATTTAAATTGGTTTTTTACTCGTGTCAAGCAAAATACCGTTTTGCTGTCAACGCCGCCATCCCGGGGCCAATTAAGGGGATGTGTTGTTTGTAAACATTGTTTACAAAGCAAATTAGATACAACTGTGTTAAAAACTAAACGAACCGGCGAAAATTCAACAAACTTTACTTTTGTACTAATCCTAGACAATTAGAAAACCTTTGTTCGGCAATGCGTTGTTTTTAAAAACCTACGAAATAATTTGGTTCTTTAGATAAATGTTAATTTCTATGACTTTATAGTAGGCCAAATATTAAAAGCTGACTGATCTCTGATCTTTATGACCTTTTTAATTTATACCTGTCTAGAGAATTCGATCATTTGTTCGAGTTAAGAAGTGTTTCATCAATTTCAGTAACAAATATAGGTCGAGGTGTCATCACGTGATCGATAACCAATGAGGAGCCTAGCAAATCGCGTGATATTTTTCATTAGCTCGCAACAGTCCGCAAAAATGGTTTTGCGTTGAAATAAACTGACAGAGCTTTTGAAATGTAGAAGCGGAAAGCCTTTGTGTTCTACTTTTTCCTCAAAGCACTAGGTATTTCATATCTGGTACAGCCTGGAATGTAGTATTCTAGATGTTAACACTTGCATTGCCACCGAGTCATATGGACGACTTCCATCTGCTGCAGGTCGCATCGCAAAGGCACGGCAGTTAATGCGTTCAACTAATTCATTAATTTTTAATCGATTTTATTTAATAAAATGTATTCCAACTGTGGTCAAATTACACAAATATTGACTTGTAATAATTATTATGAATAAATGACTATTATGACTATTACTATTATGACTAATTTTCGTCAAACTGTTTCCATGAACAAATTTACCTAGATTTTTATCGAACATTTAGAGTAATATTATACTACGACTATATTTCTCTAAAGCAGCTAAGCAGAAACTAAAACCGGAACAAAACATTGCCATAAACATGCCAGCCACTGCAGTATCGCAGACGTTAACAAACAACTAAAAACAGCAACGAACAATGCAAAAGACATACAACAAATAAATAATCATAATGAAAAGTCACGTTAATTGGAGGAACACATGCGATACGGCACCCTTCAGTTCTAAATTTCGGAATTCATTCCGTTCTAAAATTCGGAATTCCGGTGAAAATCCCGGAGTGGAATTGCCGAAGGTTCTGTCCGCGCCATTTTAAAATCTATGTTTTTTTAGCGGAAAAGGTACGCTGCCTTTTGTAGCGGTTTAAGCTAATGGCTTCTCGGAATTCGTAATGAACAAATGTGCCTGTGTCAGTTATTGTTTTAATTTCTTATGGGTACGAGGTTATTTTAGATTTTAAGGTTATCGGAGTTTAAGTACATCTTTTGTGACTTTTGTCTTTTATGTATGTACAACTTTTGTATTTTTATTGTTATGTTGGGAAATCTAACCACTAGCAACAGATTTTGGTTTTGTTCCGTTAGTCTTGTTTTTGTTTCATACTGATCACGTTCATCTGATGTTTTGAATAGCTTCTTTATGCTTTTAAAATAAATTAAAATCATAAAGAATTTTATATCCTTAATCATAATTAATTTAAAGTTCCATTGACTATATCACAACTTCAAACCTAGTCGCAAGGCCGAACTAACATTATTCCGCTTAGTTCCGCCTTTCCACCACTTTGATCTATACCGCTTTTAGTTTCGTCTTTTCCACCATTATTATCAATTCCGCTTATAGTTCAGCATTTTCCGCTAAACTTCGTCCGCTTATTGTGCATTCACGGCGACTCCGGTCCAACTGGATCGTTTTGTTTCTGTTCTGCACTGATTGTCGTTGGTCAACGTAGGATCCATTTCCTAACCGTAAGTTTCAGACAATGGTATAAAAGACCTGCACTTATAAATCGATAAAGCTCGAGGAAATCGTAAGAGTTGACTAAGGAACTACTTAGAGGAAAGGATTTTTTAGAAATTACATACCCATTTATTTCCATAGTAACTATAATTATACAATACAATAATAATTACAACGAATATTTACACTTAAATCTATTTTCTAAAAATCTAAGCCGTCACCAGAAGGCAAAGGAGAAAACTATATGTTTTCTTCTGTGAGGAATCACAACGAAAATTTGTCTCTCTCTTTTTTCCTTTCTTTTTCTATGTATTAATATCTGAATGTTATGGAACATTCAATGCCAAGCGGGAAAGTAAGTGTAAGAGTGTAATGAATGCATCAAAATATTTAAGTACCTGATTGATAGAATTTGAAATGTTAAGTATTGCAAAAAGTTCGTGCAGCGCTAACGAATTTTGTGCAGTGTAAAGCAATTTAAGTCAGATACTTACCTATGGCAATAATCGCAAATGTGTCGGATCGGATAGTGAAATAATCTTTTAACGAACGGAATGAAACTTTGCAAATAAAGTCAATGAAATATGCAGGGCTTTTACAAGATTGCCTGGACACAGACAAATCGTGATCGCAATCCGAATATTTTTGGATTCGAAAATACTCAGCCAATCCCTGGGGTGGTGCAATTTTAAATCATTTCAATACTTTTATTTCTGCAATGGCTTCATTTGTCAATTTGCACTCATTATTTTGACTCGGCAGCCTACTGCTTTTAATTTAACACGCTGAAAATAAACGAATGGTATTTATTATAGCCAGATTTTGTATTTTTTTTTATCTTTTATGAAGGTAAAGTTTGCAACGAATGATTACGAACGTAATCATATGAAATTAACCTTCTCACTTAAAGCTATTTCTTCCAAGCAACCTATGCAAAGATGTTTACATTTTAGTGTTTACTGTGGTAGTAACAATTCCGTACATATTTGAATATTTTTCAAACATACTTCACTGAAAATATCTCTGAAAAGCAATTCCCGAACCTCATAAGCTGAGAGAGACACTTAACAATCTCTTAAAAAAACATGAAATCTGGGTGCTCCCATAAGGAGGACGTCCGAACCTCCGAACCTTTTACTACGTTGCAATTTTGAGAATGGAAGTAGGTAAGTACTTCGAATTCCCATGAGAAGGGACACCACTTCTTGCTGATTGTCAGAACTTATGACACAGTTAACCTGAATATAGAGATAGCTTTGCGCTTACAACTTTGCCTATCAATTCTATTGAAAATGGTGAATTGTCTTTGCCACATTTTGGAATCATGTCAGTGTCGCTGACGTTTTGTGGATAAATCGCAGATAAAAATTACTACACTCCTTCCTTACTGACACTGGCAGTGTCGTAGCGAAAAGCAAGCGGCGCCATTAAGAAAGATGTTGAAGTTAAAAAAATAGCTACGCGTCTTCAGACATTCTGCCGGAAATATTTGCAGACTAACAAACTATATACCAAGTTCAATAGTATTACTGGACTAAACCTACTTTCGAATACTATAAAATTTAGAAACCAAATAGGCATCTACATCTCAGATTCATAAAGAACATTTCCGTGAATAACACTACGAAATCAGCACAACATTGGTTCCAAAACATGCCTTTTATATGCAGAGCAATTTAATATTTTATCAAACCAAGTTTAGTTTTACAAAACTATGCAAAAGCTTAATCTGGCTGGAAGCTAGCGTTCAACGTAATAAAATTCAACGAAGCTAGTAAAATGGTAATTTTATCGACACTTCTCATTTTAGGTAGCAACAAAAACCTGATTGACACCAATTTTCGTGACATAGCTGTGGTTTTGCAAACATTTAACAGCTTTTAGTCACGGTTGCACAATCTACACACAGCTAACTGCAAACATGTAACACAGGGATTAGATAGTAAGGTATTGTGTCGGTGTTACTACAATTTTTTCTAGGTTTAAACGTTATTTTGGGGATTTGTTATCTAAGTTGACCACTCATAGAATGAGCCGTAGAAATATCAAGATACGAAATGTTCTGTGGCGCGTTAATAGGTGTACCGCGAACGAATGGTCCGTACACAGCTTAGTAGGTACACTTTTTTAACAATGGTGAAGAAGTGACTTGTCCGAGCGACCGGCCCTGCGGGTCGCACGCCCGCCGCACCGTAGCTGGGCAGCGAATATGATACTTGAACACTTTCATTGCCAACACGACGCATATGCCCATCTACAGGTCCGTGGATCTGCGGGCCGCACCGTCGCCCGGCGCTAGGCAGTGAATGTATTATTAATGGAACTAATACTCAGAATTTTTTAGTTTCGCAGAGTAAATCGACTGTAACAATCCCTCCATGCAAATCCACGCCTACAACTCAAGCAGAGTTCATCAGAAACTGGTCGACATTTTCACTTAGCCCGCCCTGACTGATATACGATATCGAATTGAAGGTACTTTCGAGTCTCGTCACGGGTACTCAATAAATATTTTGCTATCGTTCGGTTCAAATCTCAAACGTCAGAAGTTTCGGGTATTGCTTTGCTGCTCTTGCATTAGGTACTTAAGGATTGCATGGTATACGTTTCGTTGCCAAAACTTAGACGGAACGTCTATATTTATGTAATAAAATTGTTTGCTTTAAATAGAGTATCAAAGATTTTGGCAGAAAGAAGGAATAAAAATAAATCTTGTTCAGTTCAGTTGCTTCATTGATTATGTTTTTTGGTTACAGGGCGGCGTTATTTTTTTGCGAATTCATTCTACTAAGCAATGCCTTGCGGTTTCACCCGCATTGTTTCCGTTCCCGTGGGAATTCCAGGATAAAATATAACCTATGTCACTCCCTGAAAATTATGCTTTCTAATGGTGAAAGAATTTTTGAAATCGGTTCAGTAATTTTTAAGTTTATTCGTTACATACAAAAATACAAATCTTTCCTCTTCACAATATTAGTGAAGATATCGAAAAACTAGTTTCTCGCGGTTCCGCACGCATTTTTTCAATGGAAACCTTTCTAAGATTATTTTTATCCCATGGGAACTGATTATTGGGATCAAAAGTAGCCTATTCCAGTTATAGACCTACATCTATGCAAAATTCCTGCCCGATACCTTCTGTAGTTTTGACGTACAGAGATTACAAACATACATCCATCCATCAGTTTTTTGACGGTTGGCTGGCGACTTTGTGTGTATCCGTAGGTTCTAGGAAAGGTAGTTCCTAATTAGGATAATACTCCACTTCTTAAGAAAGAAACCTTCTTGTTTATTCAAATCTCAGGTAGGGAGCAACTCCATGGATTACAGAAACAGTTTTAACGAGCGTTTTCTTTGACGCGAAGACGGGACTAGTGTTCAAAGCAATTTTCTCACAAAGGCGTTGTTTCATTAATGCTTTAAGGCGGTAATTTGCTTGCAGCTGCAATTTCAAATTACAAGTGAAGTGTTTGATGGCTTTGTAGGAGATGACCAAAGCATAGCGTCTTTAGGTATTCAGATCTTGTTTGGCTTTTAAGTTTCCGCTGTTAGCGAAAAAATTATGTTGCAATATTTTACAACTTAAGAAATGAAATAAGTCGCGTCGTGGCGGGATTCGAACCCGCGCCCCACCCTCAGTACGGGTGTGCTCTAACCAACTAAGCCACGAAACCCTAGTCGGTTCAACCGAAAATCTTTGGGACCTCTTACGGACTATAGCGCCGGTGGCTTTTACAACTTGTACATGTTTGCTTGCTTTGCTTTTGATATTACATATATTAAAGGTTATATTCATAGCATATTGACATGTTAAGCAGATGGTTTAGTGAAATAACAGTGAAGCAATGTAATTTAAAGGTTTTTTGATATAGTGCTTACCCGCACTTTGGGTATCTCTCTTAGGGTGGGGCGCGGGTTTGAGTCCCGCCGAAATCGAAAATTATTGCCAGTGTAATTCGTCCTATCATCATCAGCCGATATCAGTCCACTGCTGGAATTTGGTCCTATATGGGCGTGCAATTATTAGTCTATTACATGCATTATCTGTACTAGGAAAGATTTGTTTGTTTGTTTGAATTGAGTAGGCTACGAAACTACTACAACTAGGACCGATTTGAAAAATTCTATCACCATTAGAATCCCACATTATTCCTGATGAACATAGGCGATAGAATATACTCGTGCGAAGCCGGGGCGGACCGCTAAAACAACAAACAAATAAAAATAACCACTTTAGAATAGAAAAAAAAAGTAATGTAGAAAAATTCTATATCACCATTAGTATCCTACATTATCCCTGATGAACAAAGCCGATGAATATACCCGTGCGAAGTCGGGGCGGACCGCTAGTAATACATAAAAATAAACACTTTAGAAAAGTACAATGTTAATGAAATATGAAACTTACTTCAAAACATCCTTTGGCTTTAACATTGCATCGCTTTATCACTTAAAAAATTAATACACGAGTACAACATCGAAACCAACTTTCATATTAACAATTTCCCAATATCATAAAGAGAATCGAAGCGGAGATTTTGCTAAATGACAGACTGGCAGACATTTCGACGTTTACTTGTCGTAAACAATGTTAAGGGTTAATATATTATTTTTAGTATATTCACTATTGTTCACTTTCAATGTTGGTTTTACGATCAAAGCACAATTGAAAGTGAAATTTTCGAGTTTTTTCTTGTTTCTCTAAAAAGCAAAATCATTTTCAAGCGCAGGTAACAAGAAAAATCTGCCTTAAGAAGACTTCAAAATCAATTAGCGTACCTAACGTAACTTGTAACAGAAAAACTTAATTCTAAGGTTTTTATTTATTATAGTACTCTGGGTAATCTCTAAGAAATTAATAAATCCCAAAAATGAAAAAGAAGCTGAAGGGGAAGGTGCAGGTTCGAATCCCGTCGAGATCGTAAATTTTTGGGATTTATTAATTTCTTAGAAAAACTTAAGTTGTAAATCTCACATTTTTCAGGCATTTTTGTGTGTATTTCGATACCTCCGTAGTCCGTAGTCAATTTAGTATTTCTTCTCAATATTATATTAGAGTGATTTTATATTCCGTGACGTCACCAAACGGTCTTGTCGGAAGATCAGCGTTGATTGCAAACGCAACTAACATTATGCTGGACAAGGACCTTTTTGTGACTCGAGCAAGTTGTTTAATTCTGTGTCTCTTTTTGGGGTTCCGTACCCAAAGGGTAAAAACGGGACCCTATTACTAAGACTTCGCTGTCCGTCTGTCACCACGCTGAAATAACAAACCGCTGTAATAACAAACACTAAAAAACAGAATAAAATAAATATTTAAGGGGGCTCCCATACAACAAACGGGTTTTTTTGCCGTTTTTTATAGATACGTTTTTATGTACGAGTGACAAATAAAGTTTTTTCTATTCTATTCAAAACAAATGTTACCAGCGTCAATCACTTATTTTCAATTTTAACAAGTCAGAAACTTTGTTTCACAATCGTGCAGAAAGATCCTTTTTCGTAAATAACAAAGATGATTTCTATTATGAGGAAGCATCGCAAGGGACAAGAAATTATAAATTCAAAACAAGGGAACTTCTGCTGAAACTTTATCATCTTGAATTAGAACTTATCTCATTAACAAAACGACCAATAAAAATCACATCACACTAATACTTTATTAATGCGAAAGTTTGGATTAATGTTTGTTTAGATTTTTTATGGTTTATACTCGTATTTTTAAACGACTTCGAAACAAGGAGGTAGGTGGTTTTATGTTCGCCTGAACATGTTTTTATGTATGTTTGTCGACGTCTTCTTTAATTATGGACTGATTTTGAAAATTCTTTCGCTATTTTACAGATAATTACAGATAATGGTCTCGAAGTCGCCTCAAAACTCCATTAAAATAAATAGAG
The DNA here is from genome assembly GCA_947086465.1 of Eupithecia exiguata. Classification (NCBI taxonomy): domain Eukaryota; kingdom Metazoa; phylum Arthropoda; class Insecta; order Lepidoptera; family Geometridae; genus Eupithecia; species Eupithecia exiguata. The sequence goes on from OX352246.1 coordinate 8,724,367, forward strand.
ATAAAAAATTACTAATTAAATATAATATAATTACTAATTACTCCCGAAGGACTACTACCCCCCTACTACTCACCCCGCAAAACTTAAAAAAATAAAAAAAATACTTATAAAGCTAATTTGAAAATCAAGGAATTCGAACTAGGTTTTTTTTTCATAACAACAAAATTACCATGATTAAATGTTTGTTTTTTTTTGTTGTCAGTTTACGCTAAGAATACTGAACGGATCGGGCTGAAATTTTTCTTAGGTGTAGTTCTAGAACTGGTTTACATACAGGGATTCCTTCGACTTTCTATCCAGGAAAATGCGTGCGAAGCTGTAAGTAGTAGTTTATAATTCTTACGTATAATTGTTACATACCTACAGCTTAAAAAAAGACATGGACATTCAGTGATATACAGTTGTTTTACGTGATCACTGATGATCAAGCATCATGTATAAAATCATGATCATTCATATTTGATGCAGGATAAGGTAAAGATTTCTATCAATAAAGGGTGCGAAGCATGTGTACAAACGACAAATAAGAAAAAACAAAGGAACAAACAAATAAAAATTAAAGAGTAACCGTTCACTTTGAGCTCCCTCGTACATTGTATTTTTCATTCCATCACCACCAAAGATCCAAAAAAACCTTTTTATTCTTCACTCTATCTTCACGGGGCAAAAAACCTTACCTTCATAAGGATGCAGTTTGCATGTCCAAAGAACGTTAGACCCCACTTGAGCGAACTACTTCAGCCGTGGGTCAAGTATCATTATCAGACCTTCTAAAAAAACTTTCCGGCATTTCTCGAACAATTTATCTACCGTTAGAAGGACGACAAAATCCTTTTTCCGACCTCACAAATCCTCGACCCCACGTGCGTGGCGTGACGAAATATAGTGCTTTTATTAAATAAACTGCGATACGCCGTGGTTTTGGGGAATTGAAAGCTTAAAGAACTTTTTTGAGAATAGTTTAAATTTTAAACGCATCGACTGTACATTCTGTAGCAGAATAGACGCTTGCGAGTAGTTACGGCAGAGTAAAGCTAAATTAGCAACCTTTTTCGAATTTCGAACGTAGCGTGATGAAACATGCTTGAAATTCGAACGCGTTCGATCATGGCCGTTAAATTCGTAAAAACGCATGTGTGTGAATTTTTAAATATTGCTGGATAATTCACACAGGCGGACCTTCGCCCGCTGAGACACTGAGGTCGTCTATGATTGTGCCTCAGAAAAATCCGTGTTTTCTAAATTGACTAGTCGATTTTACTATTCACCTCGTTGCACACTGGCGTGGACAAATAACTCGATTCCTTTGATCTTGAAAGTCTGTGGCTTAATCAGTTTACTTCCGAGGCCTGTCTGCATGCTAGAATACCTAGACACGTATCTAGGACAATCTTACTAAAGAGGTTATCGTGTACAAAGAGAATGACTACAGGTAGTAATGGTAAAAGGTACATCGCTTTTAAGAGGCGAACCTACGGGGTTCCTTTTCAAACTAGGCCTAGATTTCATTACGGCATTCCTGTGGTAAAAAAAACTCGATTTAAATAAAATTCTTAACTTTTTCATTGGTTCCTGGAAAGTAAAAACACGGTAGAGAAAAAAAACAATAAAATTATCGTGAAAGGGCACGTTTCGCACTTAATTTGGTTGAGATCTAAGAAACCCTACGGTCTTTTGTAATGACTTATGTTTTGCTTTAAGTTATACATAGGTCATTCATTACTAATTATTTGGTTCCTTGAACCAGTTTCTTCATAATATTGTGTAGTTTTCTTGTAAATAAGCAAAAACAGACAGATAGATTTTCGCGCTTACGCCGTTCCAAAAACGTATGCTCTGTCCCGCTCCTATGCGCGTGAAATTTTATACCTATCCTTTTCACAAAATGGCGCGCCCTCTTAATAAAATATTTCACGACGACAATGTTTGATACCGACCGGTAAAAAGTGGTTATTCATCTATCGGTCGGACAAATCTTAGAAGAAGGCTTAGAATGATAGTAGACACAAACTAAATGTAACCAAAGAAATGCGACAAATAATTCTCATTTTCTTATTCATACCTATAATATAATATACATACATGCGCTCGTGTGAGTAAAGTGGTTTTGGCTTCAAAATCAAGAGAATTGGTGACACCTTCCCTCTGCTGTGACAGCAGCCTGTCCCTCTAAGGGTCAAATATTTTCGCTTGTTTGGTAGGAGTAGGATAGGAATCTATTTATTGTGGCCAATTGTTTTCCTCTGACGCTTGACAACCCTACTGAAATAAGAAACTCCTAATTCACAAAAACAAAGCAATAGAACAGGGTATTTGAATTTCGAACGTTCCAAAGCAAGTATCTTTGAAGGGCGAAATTGACGTTTTGAATAGAAATTCGAAACCCGACAGGAGCGGAAAGGAAATAATAAACGGAAATACGTTGTCTTTTAAATTTTTATGGACAGGTGGGTAGAGGTAAAATTATAAGTTTTGGCGAAATAAGGCTAATATCCCATTGTAGTCCATTTTAAAGTATTATTCTAGTGCGTGTTTTTACTTTGTTTTATTATGATCGACACGTTCGTAATTTCAGCGTAGAAGAACGAGTTGAAGGTTATTCAGGACGTTTCATGACACAACTTTTTGTATCACTTTGTGTTATTCGATTAAGAATGTTAAAATGAAAGGAAGCAAAACAAAACTGTGTGAAAACCGTTGAACAACTGACGAAAAGCTATCTGATGTGATTTGTCGATGCGACTCGATTAGCACACTTAATCTTTCACTATTTCAGGAATATTCAGGAATTCCTAATAACAGCATGTCTTTTAAGACTAAATTGATATAGCTATTCAGATCTTCTAAGACAGTATATTTATCTAGAAACACAAATGATGTTATCCGCGTGCGATCAGTATGGGATCGAACCATTTCGAACTACGCGGTACGACATTTACTTTGACGAGGTTCCATTACATTTTGACCACGCGCGTATTGATGACGATGCTCGCTGACTCTCGTGATACTTTTTGTGAGACGCTTGAAACAGGCGTCGTACTAACGACGTGATCGTGACGTCGTTTGTACGTCAAAACACGTTGAAGAACTCTCACGTGATACGTAAGGAATGACTGGTCCTGACGCTGGGAATAGGCACGTGGCACACGACACTTTGGGAATAACCAAAGTAAAATAATTAATGTGACGTAAAATATTTAGTTCAACAAGGTTCTGTCCTATTCCAATCGCGGATCATATCCATTATACAAATGCGGATAATATTAATCGATTTATACCGTGTGTCAACGTTAACAGCATGGCTTATAGGCTTAACTGTCCATCAATAATGATTTTGGTGTTCATCAGTTAATAGAGGTATTACCACAGGATAACTCGACTCACATATTATATGTGAATTATTTAAGGGCCTATAGCTATACTAAGAAGCCATTTTGGTCGTTATTTTCTTGACTGGATACTGAATCGGGGTTTATCAAAATCCGTTTATCTGGTCAGAAAGGAGCCATTTGCCGCACCCTCTAACTATAAATAAATTGACATTGCATTAAGTAGCTGGCGGGTATAACATTCAGACGTATTGTTCGTTATAAATGCGGTCGTATAAGGCCCGTATTATGAAATCTTGCTTACGCTTTTTGTCGACCCCTGTGGCGCGGTGGGCGAAGGCCTGCCTGCAACGCAGGAGGATGCGGGTTCGATTCCCGCCTCGGGACAAACGTGTGTACGTCTGCAGACATTTGTTTAGGGTGTTCTGGTCGTTTTCTATGTATAATAAAAAAATATCTATGTATGTATTGTATAATATTATGTATATCAGTTATCTAGTAACCATAACACAAGCTCTGCTTAGCTTGGGGTTAGAGAATGCTGTGTGAATTGTCCAGCATTATTTATTTATTTATGCTTGACTAATGCTTTTCTATGGCATAAAGCATAGATCGATAAATGAGCAAGCATTCATAATGAGCCGACGTAGCGGGTACGTAAAACTATAAGGCACTCGTTTGTTTTCAAAGGCACAGTAGTTAGGTAGGTACAGTTTTTGAGTTATTGCAAAGCCCGGAAACGTGCAAGCAACACAGTGTGTTATTAGGCCGGCTGTTGCGTGAAAACATGCGATGCAAATTCTCTAGAAATTCTTTGAATGCGTTCAAAAACAGTTTTATTGGCTAATAAGTATCAAATAACTTCATAGAAAATGTTGCTAATTATAAGAAAGAATTTTTTTTTGAATTTTTTTGTTTCCGGGTATTGTTTTTATAAAAGACGAACCGAAAAACTAAACAGAAGGTTCTGGCTGTATGTATTTTTGTTTGTATGTTCGTCAATTTCTTCGTCAGTTATGGACCGATTTTGAAAATTATTTCGCTATTGTGTGGAGAATAATCCCGAGGCGGTTCCATACAAAATTTATACCCGAGAGATTCGTATTTGTCCCGCAAAACCAAAAAAACAGTATAAAATTAAGGGATTCACAGTCTGTTTTTTATGTTTTTTTCTAATTCAAATCAAAATAAACGACATATTTTTTTTTGTTCTATAGACTTTCGTTTGGCCACAAGTCACTCATCTATTTACTCGAGATTTACAAACATTTACTAAATACAATACAAGTAGCTCAAGGTATATTTACTAGTAAAATCAATGAATACGACAGAACCAGAAAAATGGTTTCACCTTTTCTGGAATTTCACAAAACTTGAAAGGAATTTCAGCAGTTATCAAACATTCATGTACAATGTAAGGAAGTCCGGTCCACCACCTAATGGACAATGAAGATTGAAGATAGATACGGTTTCTTTCGTCCAAATTTATTGGCTACTTGCTGTGCCCGTGGTTTCACTCGCATGGATTCTATGACTTTTTTTACGCAGAAACCTCATCGTTTTTCTAAAAAAAAAATTAGTCTTAGGTTACCCACCATAACATCAGCTTTGTGCCAGTGAAAGTTTCGTCATAATCGTTCGAGCCCTTTCGGAGATAAGCTCAAACAAGTAGACAGACAGACAAAACAATTAAAATTTGTGTTTTGCTATTAGTACCCGGTATACTCTACTATAGGCCTCCCCCCAACCCCTCCTAATGAGCGCCACAACGCCCTGTCTGCAGCTTGCCTGTGTCCAGCAGTGGACTAATATTATTATGATGACACTCTCATATTATGCATTTAATAAAATTTGCATCAGTCTGCAGTTAGCTCAATTGTTTCAATTGTAAATACTAGTTCTAATTTGTTTCTATTATTTGATAGTAATTTTCTTTGTTAGTTTAGTAAAATGCTGTTACTGTGATAATATTTGACAAACAGACATTCAATTTAATTTATTTTTGTGTAGATATATATGAATTCACCAAGGATTTCGCCAGAAGCCTGGAGTGACATCTAAGATGATTTATGAGTCATTTGCAAAAAAATTGTACTTTACTCCAAAAATGTTTTGTCCCGCCTGTAAATCAAGAAATTATTATGAACTGGTTGTCAATGTCACAGATTTGTTATGTTCTAAATATTATTTAGAGTATTTCTCGTTAATTTAAATCCTTTAAATCTTTCACGTTCAATTAAATCTATTTTTTAAAAATAAATAAAAATAATGAGTTTTCGGTTTCGTTTCCTTTTCCATACAATTCCGTTGTGTCCCACATGGGCTTTTGATAACAAAAACATCAACTAACGCTTATTACGTTGATATATTATTAGATTTATTAAAGGGGATATTAGTTAATAAACTGTTCTACAGAAAGAAAAGAAAATTGCTTTAAAACGTTTAGTTTAAGCACAGAAAATTTGATTTTAAACCTATGCCCCCGTTTTTTGTGTAACGCTTTTTTGTAACGACGAAAAGACGTACTTATAATTTATATTTAAACGTAGTCTTAATTTAATGAGCACTGGCAAAACTGTCTTTTGCTGCCAAGCTATCGAGAAAACCATGCCGCCATACTTTTTTCATTCTCGTCAGTGATTTGAATGTGACAGTCGATTTTTGTCGTTCAAATTTTCCTATGTGTAACGTCGATTTTATTTGGTAAGTGTGTCTTGAAATAACTCAAAAACTTTGTGTGTTTATGTATTTCCATATACTTATGAGAATGCGAATGAAATTTAACCGTTACAGTGAGTTTCTTTTTTGTGGTTTATCAAAACTCGTGTTGTCGCCATGAAATTTGTGTAACATTTCGTGTTTTTGTGTAACATTTCGTAACGTTACACACAGAAATAAATGTAAAGCTGTGGACATATTGCTGAAACCGTCGTGATTTTAGCCAACTTCAGAATAAAAGAGGGGTTATGATTTGCCTATTTGTTAAAAGTATTACGCGATACCTTTGCTGATTATAAACCGATTGAGATTTAACATTCTTATTCGATTAACAGTTTTTTTCAACAATTTTTTTTATAATTGTACAAATAATAATAAATTGACAAAAATAAAATATATGTAGGTATGTATTTATCAGAATCAAAGAATAAAAACAAATTACGACTAATATTTACACTTAGGTAAAAAGCCTAAAAATCAAATCCATCATACGGAAAAAATATCAATTTCATGAAGACCGACAACGCTACAGTGTTTGTTAAATTTACTTACAGTTATGATAAATACTATTGTACTTTTAATTTTAAATTATTTTCTTATGCTAGCTAGTGAAACATACCTACAATTCGAATTTTTGGTCCTAGAGAATGCCGGGTTGCTTACGATATTTTCCGTCACTGTTGGAGCAGACATAAACTTATCCGCGATAAGAAAAGTTCATTGGTTCACGACCGGATTTGAACCCAAATCCACTTGACTTCAAATGCCTAATCATGCTTTTTTTGAATGTAAAGAAAGTAAATTACCTATGTAGTTTTATAACTTTTATATTACTTATCATTAATTATATTGTATTTATTTAGACACCAATGACAGCAGCAGAACGGCAGCGAAAAAACCGAGAAAAATTAAAAAAAGATTCCTGAGAAACTAAAAAAAAAACAAGAATATGCTACAAAAACTAAAGAAAACTATAAAAAAAATATTCTATCGGAGTCAAAGTTAACCAACCAGAGAAATAAAAAAATGCCCAAAAACGCAAAGTTCGATACATTCTGTCTAAAAAACATTATTGTGAACTATTCTTTATAAATTATTTTGTGTAACGTTTTTTGTGTTACGTACAATTTTTTTGAAAATGACTCTTATAGGGGAGCCGAAAATTGATTGGTAAACCTATGTTACTGTGGGAGAGGTACACGGTATTGTGAAGCTTATCCCGCTTGTTTTAGGTTCAAATTTTACTAATAATGAATCTAGATTTTTAGCTTTTTGCTTTATAGTACGTTGCTCGCACTGGGGTAATCTTCTTATTAAATTTTTCGTAGAATCTAAATTTTATTCAACACATTGAACGTATGGTTGACCACTGCCTATGATTATCAGGGGAATAGTTAAGTACACGTACACTGTAAAAAACGTAAAGACCGATTTCAGCAAATAATAGTGATATTATGAAAGCCTAGGGCCTCGCAAAGTTTTTAAAATCTCCCAGAAACAATGGACTATTTTTTTAATTTGATGTTGAGAATTTAACTATGTCTCGCTCAAACATAAATTCTTTACTTTCAATCAATTTTTTTTTAATGTGCGTTACTGTTAGAAAACTGATCATTTTATGCAAGAAAGTACGATTCATATTACAAAAAAAAACCCTGAAATTAAAACCCACACTTTAGGCGAAATCACACAAAAGTATACGTCGTAGCAAGCACGCGAAACAGAAACGCCACCGCCTGCGCCGCCGGTCCGACTATGACTGAGGTGAGGGAACATAGTTGGACCTGACTTGATCCATACACTTCGACTCTCCCTTTTTTTACTTTTATGTCAGGAATTTGTACACCAATCTCTACTTGTCTACTTAGAAACACTCACCACATCTGACTTTAAAATAATATCAAAGTAAGAGAGAAACTGTTTGAAGTTCCAACTCCTTTCATGGCTTCTAAATATGTCCCGGAAACAAAGCGAAAATGAGGCCCAGTATAACAATAGCGGCCAACGTAAATATCAATTTGGCCTATCTATAACTATAAGGTTTAGATTTATTAGGACTCATTGGTCATAGCTTGAGGAAGTCGTGCTATTGTGCGCTCTATCTCAATCTGCATTGTTCCGCATTCTATGGGCTATTCAGTAATCGAGCTGAGTTTAGACTATTTACCGGGAGCAATATGAAGCTGAACGTGAGCTGCCTGGTAAGGAAACTTCTAGCGAACTTGAATACAAGTGTAATAAAAGTCTAATAACCTAACTGGTCTCAAAATTGGGCTTATTCCAAGGGAGAAAATTGAAATTTATAAAATGCAACTCAATTTTATTGTAGGTTTTCCTCTTGTTAATCCAGGATTCGTTTTACCCTTGTGCCTGCCATTGAACGAAGCCGTGTTCATAAACTGTTTTGTTTTTGACATTTTAAGTGTGTATATTATCGAAATTACCACAGTTGGGCATGTGTATGTCGAAATGGTGTCTCTGGTAACCTGATTTATCTTAAGAAACTCAGAAATCTGCTTTCTGTTTAAATTCAGAGATACTTGTCGTACCAAATGATATACGCTCGTGACATATAGTAATTGATCGACGATATGCGTCCGCGCAGGCCATCTGTATCTGCTACACAACGGTCCATGAACTTGGAAGCATCGGACAGTGACCGATTTATAATGGAGAGGAAATACTAAATACTTCTATAAATAAAATTTAAACTGATAGACTGACGCGCGTGCTTTTATAAGTATCGCAACGAGAGTTAAGCTGATGTCCAACCGCGGCGCATGCTGTGCACGGCCACGCGGTGCATTTTGGGATGCGTGGGTTCGTTTGCAGCACACACTATACATGAAAATTAACCCACGACTACGTACAAGTGTATTTGATATCTTAATTCATACTCAATTCATTAGAATTTACGTAGGACCTATAATGTTTCTTAAATTGTTTTGGAAAAAAAAGGCTTGCTATTATTATTAACCCGCGACCGCGATAGTGGACAAAAAATTGAAGCGAACAAAATCAATAACATTTTGTTTTTTATTTGATAATCTATAAAACTGTTTATGTATAAAATTTGACTTGTCTAAGTGCTTATTTTGTAAGCCTAAAGAAATAAAGTTATTGAATTTTGTTTTTTTTTTTTATTAAGTACAAGTGAAGCGCAGCGTCCTACTATACCCTCGCTTCCAGCTGTGCACGTTTACTTGGGATGGTATATGTATATACGTTATATTAGTTATATAGTATACAGGCTGAGTTTTCTTTTAGGAATACTAAAGCGAAGTCTGAAACCGTGAGAGTTATTGAAAAGTCGTGTTCGATTTTGAAAAAATAAGTTCTGTATTGAAAAAAGTCGAAGAACTTTTTCTTTTAATTTTTATAGAAAAGTGAGTTTTCGAGAAAAACTTTTTTTGCATTTTTGGGTTCTTTAGTCGATAGTAAATAAAAAAATGTACAAGGACTATGGGCCCAAAGTTGTTGACACACCTTCAAAATAGATTTTTTTTTAAATTCAGAGTACTTAGCTTACGATATCCAGGCCCAGAACATTATTCGTGCAAAATTTCATTCCGTACTGTTTCGTGTTTTTGATGTTGGCTCTGGTCAAACACACAAACTTTCGTATTTATATGTAGGGCAGTCGACTAACCGTCTATTCCATTTCCTCGTATTTAATGGTAACAAAGTTAGACAGTGATGTTTGTCTTTGTACTTAGTGCACAGTTCTTATCTTACTGGCCCATCTGTGGGTCACGTCATGTAAAGATCGAGGACAGTTTGGGACACTGGTCGTAGCGATGGAATGTTAATGGTCAAATATTTTTTTTGAGTGTTATTTTATATCTGATTATACGGATCCCTAACTTTTTTGAAAATGTTCTATAGCCTATGTCCATCATGGATAATGTAGGATTCTAATGGCGAAAGTATTTTTCAAATCGGTCCAGTAGTTTCGGAGCCTATTCAAATCAAACAAACAAACAAATATTTCCTCATTATAATATTATAAGTATAGATTACAGTCGGTTTTATTCCTTACTTCCATCATCATCATCAGCCTATATCAGTCCACTGCTGGACATAGGCCTCCCCTAATGAGCGCCATAGCGCCCTGTCTTCAGCTTGCCTTTACTTCCATACTACCTACTATTTAAAAGATAATAATTATACCTGTCTGTAACCTTTTCACGCTAAAACGGCTGAACAGATCTTAATGAAATTTAGACGGTAAGCTGGCACGCCATGGAAAAGAGGGTGGACAGACGGACAACAAAGTGATCATAATAAGGGTTCCTTTTTTCCTTTTGAGGTACAGAACCCTCAAAATTGTCCCGTGGGATTTTACCCACAACTTTCTGCATATCAGGAAGACAGCTGGGCCATAGCAGTCGTCCAAGTAACTCTGATATGACATGGGGTCAATCAATTACAAACTCTTACCTTCTTTGCCGTTTTCAAGCCAATAATAGTCATTATCAGGTAATAAATATAATTTTTTCACCATTTTAAATTGTTTCTCAACCTTCGAGACACGTCGTCCACACCATCACCGTCAAGTGAGATTGTGGCCCACAGATTATAAAATAAAATTAAACATTTGTTCCAGGCAGTTTCAAATTCCATACATTCTCAAACTAGGTCAAAGTTACAAGTATTTTTGGGTTATACCTACGGATCTGTTCGCACGTTCACCGATGCGCACGTATTTCTTCTGATTAAAATAAGGAAAATTGAGCCCTCAGATAAAAGGGTAACAAGCAATTTCCTATACGTTTGGTAAATCTTACGTTGACTAGCAAAAGGCTACTTCTTTACCCTGTTATGTTATTTTACGATGGGAAATTCCGTAACCTAACTACACATTTTTAAGTTAACTAAAAGATCAACCATTTTGTACAGGAATCACAATCAAGAAATTCCGCGAATGATCAAACATTCTGACGAATACGATTTCGAAACAGTAAAAAATCTTATGTCTTTAAAAAAACGGATCTTAGCCAAACTGAACAGCTTTTCATCGATTGATCATCAACCGATTAACTCACTGAAATAGACACTAGAGAAATTAAATACCACAGGCTTCATTTAGTTAACTAAAAAAAAAAAAAATTTGTATTAATTTTTGTATAGGTAAACGCGAAGTGTCGTAGGTATAATTCGATCTTATATCGGCCCTCTCACTCAAATACTGAAAAAGATTTTTTTACACTTATTTAAGTAAACACTACCTACCCTGACTGTACTACGGAATACCGGAAATCTAAATACCAGAGCAGTGTATTTTAATCTATGGTTTTCTGTACTCTTCTCTCTGGATACCGAGAAAAAGAGAACAAAAAAACCGCAGAACGAAATACAGAAAGCACACACAACTTAAAAACTGAAGGTCGATACACCACGATCTCGATTGCACACTATACCGAAATATCATGAAATCGAAGGAACGATATCCCGATATTTGCCTTTCATTAAGGCCACAAAGTTGCATAAACCTTAACTAACATGTTTTCATTTCTAAAAATAAACCAAAATAAACCAGCTTTGATACTTCTTTTCAATATCAATTTTAAATCACGTCCTAACATAAACAAGAAGCCAGCGACTGTCCTTACAAATTGATGACCACATTAATTCTAAGACCTTCGAATGATAAATGTCCCTTACTGCATCTAAATCATCGTCATGATAAATAGAAGTAAATCAGCCGTAATTCCCGCTCAGCCTCCCTTTCACTCTCAAGGTTGTACCATTAGAGCGACCGAAACAGAGGTATATTAAAATCACGTCTGTAGTACCATTATAAAGAATATTCAAATGGAAAAGGATAGATTATACGGTCGTCATAGGTCGCTACGGGATAGCGATTATAGGAAGCGTTGAATGACCTCCGCTCGGGTTTCTTCGGATATCTTCGGGATGACTCGTTAAGGTCCGTTCCGTATCTTAGGATCTCGGTGCGCGGGCACAACCCTTGGTTTTTTTACGTTGCTAAAGGAATGCAGTTTTGCTTTATGCCAACGTATTAAGCGAAGTTAGCATCTATTAAAACGGTACGTTATTGCTCAATTTGCTTTGATAGGTGGGGCGAGTAGAGTAATAAAAAGCTGGACAGTGCGGTGTAGAAATATCAAAGGAAAATGATACCTACGCATCCACAGAAAGAAATATGCAGACAAACATCCAAAAAACCGCAAAAAAAAGTTGAAGCCTCGACACGCAGGCGCAGTCTCTATCGGGTAAAATATAAATATTTTCAGTAACGTACGATGATACAGCTATTTCAATTTTCAATTTTAGACGTGACCTAAATGCATGTCCGTGTCGTATGAAAAATTGGAATTGAAAGCCTTATTTCGCTAAATTGAAATATGGATATAGTAGTCAACTGACATTATTAACCATTATTTATGAACAAAGGAGTGTCTTTAGTCTTTACTATAGTTACTGTGCCTTTACCTTCTTGAGTAGAGCGGTGATGTGCCTAATTAAAAAAAAACAATTGTATGGTTTTAAATGTAAAACCTCGAAAATCCTAAACCATTTCTCTGTGATATGATAACTCATGATAAAACCAACTTCGATAAACTGGTATTTTAAACCAAATGCTCCTAATTTGGGAAATATAAGATTTTGTGCTAAAAATCATCATTTTTCAAAATGCTCCCAAAATGCAAATGAAACAAGCTTGGTTTTATCATGAGTTCATAGAAAATGGTTTGCGATTTGTGGCAAATTACTTTTCCGCTAGTTTTATTGCTTTTGGAAAGCAGAAAACTTTTTAGAAGAACAAAAAAAATAACCTCGCGCCAACCCGCGTCAATTGCCATAACTGAACGTAATGAAATAATTCAGGAATGTATTATTATAGAATAATATAATTCCAGGGAAGGGCAAAGACTACCTTTTATCGAGGAAGCAAAAACCGGCCGCGAAGCTACTAACAAAAGCTACTCTTAAACGTAACCTGAAAAACGAATGGACTATGAGGTTGTACCCGAAAACAGCGGAAATCCGAGTTGTTTCATACAGCACTAACTCAGTGGTGCTAAGCTCATTTTTAACGAGATTAAACAAGGACAGAGTAAACAAGAAACAGAGAAAACACTTCTTTTAACTTATCTTAAAAAGTTTTTGTAAAGGGACGCGTAAGACACGTCACTCATGAATCTAGAGCTGATGTCCAAAATCTTTTGAAAATAACTATTGATCAGCACATGCGCCACCAAAACTCTTCCGGCAGGTAGTAAGAGTACGTAAGAGGCGACTTAGATTATCCACCGGGGGCGGCCAGCAACGCCACCTATAGAACAATTTATCCCCGAACTGCGATCCCCAACCCGCATGCCCAGCGTGGGGATTGAGGGCATTAATCCTCATATGAAAAACGACAATAAGGCGCTTTTTAGCAGTAGATCTGTTTGGGCTGTAGCACACTATTAGAATAATATTACTTAAGTCTCAGTCTCGGTGAACATTTTCCACCGTATGGTTTATGTACAAACAAACAAATGTTACTCGTACATAGTAAGTTTAATTTGTTTCTGTCTTTCTGTTTTTGTGTAGTACATTTCTAGGGTGGCATTATCAAATAATTGACCAAAGCGTAAAAATAAACGATAAAAAAAAGATTTCTATAGCGTAAATCTCTAATTATCTCTAATAAGTATTCGTATTCTTGTAACGGACGATTAAAATGTAGGTAGGTGAGGAAACTGGGACTGAAGCTAGCATTTGAATCGTTTCAATTCACAGATCTCAACTTCTCTAATCCACCAAGCTTTTAAAAACATAAAATTCTCTGTGCCTCACTTACTCTGCGATAACGAGGTCAGGTCAATGACCTCATTACTTGAATGATGAATGTACTGAGCCGTTAAAGACGTGCCTATTAAACCGTGTGGCCATTAACATGAGTATTTTAGGCATTGCATTATTATCTTTTGTTTTATCAGGTTTAAAGGAATGTGCGCTGATGGATTATTAAGGAAAGGCTTTGTCATCATCTTCATCATCATCAGCCTATATTAGTCCACTGCTGGACGTAGGCCGCCCCTAATGAACGCCATAGCGCCCTGTCTTCAGCTTGCCGCGTTCAGCATCTGCCTGCAGTTATTCGCAAATCGTCATCCCACTTGGTCGGAGGGCGTCCTACACTACGTAAGGACATACTTTACGTAAGGTAAGGCTTTGTGGTGCAGTGGAAGTAAATGATCAGTATAAGTCATTTGTTTCTATCTATGCCAAGGCTAGGGCTAAACAAGCGCAATTTTTGGAGTTGAGATTGTGAGTCGCGTAAAATGAGCCACTTCATACATAAGTCAGACGGTTACGTAAAATAAACTTTTATGTTGAAAGTATGCATTTTACGCGATTCACAAGAATTCGGGAGGACGAACTACCTACTTCGTTTGGCTCCAGCCTAAGTTTTAATGCGAAAGTTTTGAAGCTAAGAGGTTTCAACTACTGAACGGATTGGGCTGCAATTTTGCATAGATGTAGTGATCGAACTGGATTAATATATACGCTATTCTAGCGCAAAATCGTGTGCATACCCGCGGGCAGAAAATAGTACATTAGGTATACGTCAAATATATATGAGGATGCTACTAAATCATGCAAAATGTGTATTTTAACACTTAGTTTTATGGTAACGAACGTAAATATTCAAATCAAATAGACGATAGGTATGGAAAAACCTGTAGAAGCCGAGTAATCGAATAGAACTTATGAAAAAAACGAGTTTCTTTAATAAAATATATACAAATTCCTTACAAAAAACGGTTTTAATTGAAATGCTCTAAATTATCAGCGACCACACCACATAATTTTTAGGGTTCCGTACCCAAAGGGTAAAACGGGACCCTGTTACTAAGACTCCGCTGTCCGTCTGTCACCAGGCTGTATCTCATGAACCGTGATAGTTAGACAGTTGAAATTTTCACAGATTTATTTCTGTTGCCTCTTTAACACCAAATACTAAAAACCAGAATAAAATAAATATTTAAGGGCTCCCATACAACAAACGTGATTTTTTTGCCGTTTTTCTAGATAATAGTACGAAACTCTTCTCATTTCGATAATGGAAACTCGCACTTGGAGGGTTTTATTTTTTACGAATTACATAGCCAGTTTTATTTGAGTAATCGTTTAGTTTTGCTTATATGAATATTTCCTTTAGTCCACGTTCGTAGCTGATCTTTGATAACCAGCTACGAACATGGAATTTTTTTCTTGCTTAATATCCAGTTACGAGAACGGAATGTTCTTGCCGTTTTCGTAGCCATGTTTCGCAGCCAGCTACGAATGTGTTTTTTTTATCTCTGTTCATAACTAGTTATTAATTAATAATATTTTATCCACTTTCGTAGCCGAGTTTCATAACCTGGAAATATCAAATTTTCGAAACTTTTCATAACTACATAAAAAGTTATGGTGTATGGTCAATATTAAATAAAATCCCACCCAAAATTCAGCCCCAGAGCTCAAAGACTCTTCTTCTACTGATTTTTCCTGGCAGGCGCACTCTTAATGAATCTTCTACGTATCTTTTCTACCTTGTCGCCCACTCTACCACGTATCGTACTAAAACTACACCAGCCAGGTAATATTTTAAAAAGGCTATCGTATTCCCGCGTCCTGTAGACTACTAAATAGTTACTGCGACACGACATATCCGCAGCACGAATATAATAAATCACAGTATCTTTAACTACTTGAATAGAATTCAAATGTGTGCTTCGCAATGCGGGTAGAAATTGACTCAATTAGGTCCTGTCGACAATTTTATTCGTATATAGGAAGACGTATGTTATAATTTATAGGCTAGCTTTGGTCATCGGCTTCGGACGAATTATTCTTGGATGATAGAAGAGTTTGTAATATTCCGAAATCGAGGCCCCCATCGTCAAAATTCAAAATTCAATAACTTTATTTCTTTAGGCTTACAAAATAAGCACTTAGACAAGTCAAATTATATACATAAACAGCTTAATAAATAGTAATTATTATCAAATAAGAAACAAAATGTTATAGATTTGGTTCGCTTCAATTTTTTGTGAAGCGAAAAATAAACCACTAGTAAGTGTATAATGCTTAAAATTTAATACAATGTTATTCGCCTATCTAAGTCTAAATATAATGTGATTTAGATACAGGTCAATATTTATATAAAACTAAGCTTAAGATTGTTCTCCTATAATACTATTGTCGGTGCGGAACTGGGCGACATCTGGCCAAGCATTAACATCATTGATATAATCATCTACGAAGTAAAAGGCTTTCTTGATAAGATTTCGTTTTATGTACTGTTTAAACGTAACGTCGTTACGTGGTATTAATTTAAACCCAGTAATGCCCAGCGTGCGCATATGGACACGTGAATTTGTTTCATTTACATAGGAACTCATCTCTTAACAAGATTTACTGACTAAAAGAAAAAAAATCGATAAACAATTAATTCGGGCATTACTGGGTAAACAACATTTCAGCCGATATGTTATTTTTTGACGTGAGGATTTAGAAAATATTCAATTTTTCGTATTTACTGTATTAGGTATGTAATGTGACATCAATGGAATGTATTGTATTATTTATGTCAGTCAATCTAGTACACACAACACAAGCATTTTGCTTAGCTTGAGGCCAGATGCTGTGCGCTACCTCTACATTGTTTGCAACAGTATGCAGTTTGCTCAACAGTTTCAATTCCAATCACGGGTTTAAATTTGTTTCTGATAATGAGTAGCCAAAGTTATCGACATAACTCAAAAAATTAGGTAGTTGAAGTGGCAGTGGGCGGCCATATCTCGCGTAGAGCCGACAACTGCTGAGCTAAACGTGCTCTTGAGTGGAGACTGCACTCGGCAAACGTATTGTAGGACGACGACGATCTGCGAAAGACCGCAGGCAGATGCTGGATGCGGCAAGCTAATGACAGGGCGCTATGGTGCTCATTAGGGGAGGCCTATTATATCTTGCAGTGGACTAATAGAGGCTGATGGTGATGCTGATGATGAAGAGCTTCAGTAACCAACTTTATGATAATGCCAAAAAGTAAAATCTACCTATCGGTATAACCTTCTATCGGTATAACGTCAGATTAAAGTATTAGCATGTATGTATGTAAGTTATTATAATCTAGTTATTATGTATTAGTATATTAATCTATTTGTATTTGTGTATTAGTATAGGTAATTGATTTGGATTAGCTTAGCATAAGTACCGGCATCCTATGATTTTCTCCGTACACCTTGGTTGCCTGGAAGAAATCGCTTTAAGCGATAAGGCCGCCAATTTCATTGCCTTTCTTTAGCTTAAGTTTTATAATGTACTACTGTATGTTTAGGTTTATGTAATAAAGAATTGTCTATCTATCTATCTACTCAAAATCGCAAGGACTCTAACTAGACAATATACCTAGCTACTCGTAAAACAATATTGTAGCTAAATCAAATAACTTTACATAAAACCTGTGTAGGCAATATGATGATACAATAAAGAAAGATACGAACAAAATCGTATTTCAGTCGCCAAAAATGTCTCGCACTTGAGGTTAATAAAATTACGAGTGAACTGAACAAGGTTTTATCCCTGGAGGTTTTATTAGAACTCGACGAACTGTGTTGCCAACACGAAATGTAATAATGACGATTTCATACCACTTGTAGACGTAAAGCGTGCGATATAAATGTTGCCTGTGCTAAACCTACTTAGATGGTGCTTTAAAATTGTACGTACAAAAACGAATCTTTTCTTCTTGTAATGTTTGAAGTTCGCAAGCTCGCTTACCTGAAACAAGAAAATTTATGTTAGTAAATATCTAAAATTACAATCAAATAATAGAATTAAATTAAAACTAGTATTTACAATTGAAACAATAGAGCTAACTGCAGACTGTTGCAAACAATCTACAAGTAGCTCAACGGATCCATATCAATACCAGATATTTTAGTTAAAATTTATAAGTAATATTTGTTTTAAATAAATATTTGTTGTGCTTATGCCTATTTATATTTATATTTTAAATATAAATAGGCATAAGCTCAACAAATGTTCCAGTTTTTAGGGTTCCGTACCCAAAGGGTAAAAACGGGACCCTATTACTAAGACTTCGCTGTCCGTCTGTCTGTCTGTCTCATGAACCTTGATAGTTACAGCTGAAATTTTCACAGATGATGTATTTCTGTTGCCGCTATTACAACAAATACTACCAAAACCAGAATAAAATATATATTTAAGGGGGCCCCCATACAGCAAACGTGATTTTTTTGCCGTTTTTATAGATATTGTTACGGAACCAATATCTATAAGGAGTCTTGGCCGGTTTTATTTTTTTCTCAAAAACCGCGTAGGTCACGGTCGAGTGCAAGTCATGATACAAATTAAAAGAAAACAAGTACGTAACAATTCATAATATATTCAATGTTTTCAAACGAAACAACGATAATAAATCGACGTTCTCAGTAAGATTGATGGTTAATTTAATTTGATCGCCTCGTTTCTCCATTGAATCATTTGATCGCATTCAATTAAAATCAAATTTGAGTCCCGTCTCGTCGTGTCCTTTTGACGCAAGACCACGACAAATAAAAGCTTTGGTTAATTTAACTGTGAAGATGGTTATAATCTCACTAATATTATAAACGTGAAAGTTTAGATGGATGGATGGATGTTTGTTCCTTTATCACGCCAGAACGGCTGAACGGATCTGAATGAAATTTGGCACAGAGATAGATTATAGTCTGGAATAGGACATAGGATACTTTTTATCCCGAAATTCCTACGGGAACGGGAACTACGCGGGTGAAACCGCGAGGCGCTGCTAGTTGTCAATAAAGCTGAGGTTTTTGATGAAGCTCTCCGTGGGAAGTAACAGCACCAAGCAAGTTTCAACAGACAAGGAATGCTGTAAAATAAACCTTGTTTTTGAGTCAATAGCTTTTGCTCTCCAGTCTAAAGATGGTCAATTTTATAAATCTACACAATATACATAAATAAATAAAATAAAAATTGTTTATTTCAAGTACATCAAGCACTCAAGCATCAATATAGACTTAGGTTTTTGTTATTATAGTGCGTAAACCATTGCACTCGGGGTCATCTCTAGAAAATCAAATAAAATACAATTACAATCAAATAATAGAATTAAATTAAAACTAGTATTTGCAATTGAAACAATTGAGCTAACTGCAGACTGTTGCAAACAATCTACAGGTAGCTCAACTGAACCATATCAGTTACTAAAATCCCAAAAAATAATAAATAAAACGAAAATTTTTGGGATAATGTACCATTTCTAAGACTGTATAAACTTGTGTGAATTAAGATCTGGCGTTTTCACGAACGTGTTCGTGATTGTAGGCAAGACATGCAGTTTACGCAGTGTCAATTATAAATAAACTAGCAGCGCCTCGCGGTTTCACCCGCGTAGTTCCCGTTCCCGTTGGAATTTCGGGATAAAAAGTAGCCTATGTCCTATTCCAGACTATAATCTATCTCTGTGCCAAATTTCATCCAGATCCGTTTTGCCGTTCTGGCGTGATAAAGGAACAAACATCCATCCATCCATCCATCCA
The DNA here is from genome assembly GCA_947086465.1 of Eupithecia exiguata. NCBI lineage: Eukaryota > Metazoa > Arthropoda > Insecta > Lepidoptera > Geometridae > Eupithecia > Eupithecia exiguata. The sequence goes on from OX352246.1 coordinate 8,743,988, forward strand.
TCTAAACTTTCACGTTTATAATATTAGTGAGATAAATAAAATACGTAATACTGGACGATTCACACAGCATTATCTAGCCCCAAGCTAAGCAGAGCTTGTGTCAAGGGTTAGTGTAGATTACAATAATCGTCAAGTTCCATGAGATGAGATTGCGGACAAACGTACATTTAGCGACTATAAAAAAAATTGGACTATTTCAATGGCCCTTTGATCCATTTCAGTAACTTGGCTTTCGTTACCAGCTTCTTCGCCTCTAAATCGTACAGCTCAATAAAGCGAAAGAACCTCATAAGTAATTGTAAAATCAAGCTCCATTCTCGCTTTGTGCACTCGAATCATAACCATACACTACAAGCTCTAAATAAAATATCGGCACTCGACGATCTCAACAATGTGATTCAATGTACAGTACATAGTTTCACAAGGAACGGAACATTGTAATATAAAGGAATTTAAGTGCAAGTACACATTAGACGTTTTGAAGCGTGCGTTTTTAAAACCGTCACCTACATCCGTACCGTACACACCTAAACACGCGTTTCAATACATAGAAGCGCGCGTTTCGGTGTGTACCCGTATGGACCAGATGGTTTTTAAAACTTTCATGGCATACGACGCACATGTTCATCTAAAGTGCATCGTCAATCGACGATGGGACGATGACAAGTCCCTGTGGGTTCCACCGCCGAGGCTGGGCAGTGAATGCGTAAAAACGCGCGCTTCAAAACGCCTAATGTATACCAACGTACTCTAAGTGTGTAAGGTGAAGCAGTGATTGTACTACACGGCAGAATGCAAGGAATTCTGTAGAATGAGTAATGATGTACGATGCAGGATATTTTCAAGCTTTAAAAAGAATATGGAAATATTCGGAGCAAATGTAGCTCAATTTAGCTCGCAGGCGGAATGGTTGGGACTTCTATTTATCCAGAGGTTTGCTGACCAGGATTTAGTCAACTTTTCTGTTCAGCTCAAAATCTGAAGCGAAGTTAGTTTAGCTGAGAATTTGAGGCTATGTTGACTTAGCTTGTTTTAGAATTTTATGAGATACTTTTTCATGATTTGTGATAAAAATTACCAAGTGTCTAGACATGTTTGAAGATTTGATAGGTGTGTGCCTTATACAGGGTGTAAAAAACGAAGGACCAAACTTTCAGGGGAGGTTCAGCTTCGATCATAGGAAAAGATTTTGAAAAATTCCCTACAAAGTTTTCGAAAAAATAAATAAAAACAAAATGATCACTAGACTAGGTAATAGTAATAACTGATGAATGTGCGTTCTTGTCGTAGAACCAAGGAAAAATGCATTTGTGGTACCACCCAACGCATCTAAGGTGCGTAGCCCACTTCGATGATGTCACGGGTAGTTGACCGTGGTGAATTCTGCAAACCAATCGCTTAAGTATGGGTATCATCACAAAAACTTCCATAGATGAAATAAACTCTAGCTAGATGCTGTGCTGTTTGCACGGAGAGATTGATAAAATGGTTTCAACCTTTACACTTACACTTTTTAACACGCACGTTTCTTTCAACATAGGTAAAATGCCACAATCTGTTATTCTGCAACGATACCATTGTTATAGCGATTAATTTAGTGGAATTTGGGCCCTGTCAGTTTGCTCTTTGCACTTGCAAACCAAGAACGTGAAGGTAAAAAGCTAGCCGTTCACGAATCTTCTGCTAATATTTCATGAATATTTGTAATAAACTCTATAAATAACAAAGCTATTGAGAACAATGCTGCGGATTTTATGCATAGTTATTCAGCGGAATTTATGTATAGAACGAAATCCCGAGACAAAAAGCGGTATTCAATATTCAATCAGGACCATACTCGGAGCACAATGCGGCTTAGCAGATAGGCGTTCAACGTTAAATCACATGTGATTGAGAACTCTGTGCTAATAAAAGGAATAAAACCGGCCAAGTGCGAGTCGCGTGCCGTGACCACGATCGCAGTAACGTGATGGAAACGTACGGGAAATAAAAAACACACAAGATATGCGAGCGTTAATATGTTAATAAAGTTTAAAAGTTCAGTGTTTTCGAATGATTTTGATGTATTTTTGCAGTATGACTTTTACAATTTTCTAAACTCTGCAGCGGTAGGAAACGAAAACTTTTTCCGTTAAGTTATTTTGCAAACTCTTACTAACTACTCAGATACGTGTTAGTATCACAAAAAAGTAATCGAGAACGAGATAGTTTATTACCATCACTTTCTCGAAAACTGTTACCGTATCCACCCAAGCTGCGCACACAATAAGCAAATGTATACGCTGATATAGTACTTTTGGGGAAAAACAAATATTTTCATTCATATTGATATAGTGCAAGCAAACTCATACTAACCCATTAGAACTCAAGAGATCGTCTTCCGAAACAGCAGTGCGGCATTTGAAATGAAATTACAAATGATTTACACCAAGACTCCAGCTCAGAATGTAAATCCAAACCGTTGGACGAAACCGCATTTTGAATTAGAGCCATTTGCTTCGCTGAGGATAACCTTGTTACGTTCATATTTCGGAACTCGCGACTTTTTTAAAGTTTACTGGGACTTGATGAGTTTTCAAGGTTTTTTTTCGAACGTTAGCTTAATGATGGACTAGGACGGTTTGACTTCCGGAACTAAGAATTTTATGAGTTTACAAAGTTGGCGCTGACACGTCCAACACTGCTACCGCACAACACAAAAATTACCATTCAAATATGGGCATACTTATAAAATACGGGCCTTATAGAATAAATAACCTGTGTAAGTTATTAATACTCTTGCTGTGTGTTGAAATAATATCTCGTAGGATTCTGTTTGTTTTGAAACTTCCTCTCAAAATTAGCACAAACGAACAACCAGTCGAACTTACTAATTTTAAAGTTGAATTCTCACCACCACATGTTGGGCGTAACAAGCTCAAACTTCCATCCACACTTTATTTCGAACAAAATAATCCCATTGAAAAAGTTTATCTCTGCAAAGTTTAGGCTAATGAGTCTGGAGCTAATCTCGCAAGAAGAAGAAGAACGCTTGATAGCTTAGCTGCGCAAAATTCCTCACAAGTTTAAAGCCTTTATAAATAAGGGTAGCTTTAAAATGAATTATATGTATGTTGAATACGGCCTTATGAATAGCGGCCGTCAGAAGACGTGGCTTTTTAAATAATACAAACACGATAATTTTACTCAGCCTCATCTGGCCCTAATGTATGCAGAGCTGGTGTTCAGAGTACTAAATGACTGTCACATATCATCATTATCATCAAAAGTCAAAAAAGTCAATAATTCTATTTCTTTAGGCTTACAAAAAAGCACTTAGACAAGTGAAATTTTATACATAAACAGCTTTATAAACAGTAATTATCATCATCAGCCTATATTAGTCCACTGCTGGACATAGGCCTCCCCTAATGAAAACCATAGCGCTGTTTTCAGCTTGACTGCTTAACTGTTACATATACCTAAAATCCGGAAAAAATACCTGCAGAGGCGGCGGAAATCGAACCCGCACCTGCGTCGAGGATGAATCTCTGCGCCACTGAGGTTTTCATGATTGCGTTGGTGAAGAAGACAACTGAACATTATTTTGCTTTTACGATATTTCATCAGAATTTAGTTCGAGACTGTTTTTGTTGAAAATCAAAATCTGATATTCACCCGTAATTCGTGGCGTCGTTTGGGGGAGGCCTGCGTTCAGCAGTGGACATATATAGCAAGATGATGATAGGCAATCTCTTGATCTCCCTACTAGGGAGCAATCCATCCACCTTCCCATGATCCTGCCAACATTGCGATTATACGGACCGAAACTGTGAGAAATGAGCTCTCCCCCTCCTGGGGCAAGCCAAGTCACATCACAGACTTCATTGCCGGACTACTCCACCCCGGCTCGGTGCTGCTCTGTGCCCCCTCCTCTCTGTGTGCCAGTCAAAGGGGGGGCCCTTTGACTTTACATTGAGGCCGCCAAACAAATTATAATTAGTTTGGCGGCCTCAATGTAAAGTCAAATAGTCAATAGCTACGTATCGTCTCGCGTCGAAACGGGAACCATTCATAATTCCATAGCGTATTTGATTGTTAGCCATTCCTGCCGTCAAATACCGTTCCCCGGATTATCCCGGCCTCCCTGCTCCCTTTACTGCGACCCACACAAGATTATACACAAAAGGGTTGTAAGATGCGGATGTAAATTAACTCCATCGCCCTTTGCTGTCCTAATGCGCGCAATTATAATGATGAGTTTTGTGCTGTTTATGTCTTTTGTTGAGGTGCTTCTTTGTAAGGTTTTGTGTTTTATAGAAGTCAAGGTCAAAACAAAGTACCTATATGTTTATTTTAGATGCAATTCTGGAGAAGATTAGGTATATGGAATTTTACTCTATATGAGTAAATAAAATAAAAATAGTATATTTATTAACAAGGGACTCATTATAGACAATTGGATGACAAGACCGAGTTGTAATGGGTGGTTTTGTCCCGCGTCAAAAACAATACTTTTCACTTCGAGTGTGAGGAAATAGAACAGGGTCATTCCATTGTGACGGGTGGGACATTCTAACTCCTTTTTGCTCAAACTTCAAGTAATTTCTCAAAAACTACCAATGCTATCAGTTTCAAAATAATGTCATAACATAACCAGATAATAGCTTTATATGAAAACGTATAAATGTAGTCCTGAATTACACAGTTGACTCAGTAAATTGACATTTACTAAGTGTGACGGGTGGGACACCCATGACACCCACCTATCTAAGTGGATGGCTTTGCTTCCCAAATTAAGACAAACCATCAACATTTTGTTAAGCAGCTTTCTCATATGTTGTAGCTAGAAAGATAAGGTCCCATTTTAAATTAAATTACCATTATTTTATTTGAAAATTATCGAAATAATGCCTCATACAGTTTGTGACGGGTGGGACAAGGAACAATTACGTGCGATTATTTCAAGTCTACGACATAAATCTCGCAAATAAAACACACACACCTGCTTAGACAAGCATATTAATTATGCACCTGGATAGAAACACTAACAAAAGTTATAAAAACGAAAAAAACGTGGTTTTAAATTTTTTCGAAACTAATTGGAAAAAAATCTTCTGAGGTCAGTCAACATCGAAATATAACTGTAAACAAGTATTTCTCACGTGAATTTAGGTATTTTCCCGACGTTTCAGCTGGTTTAGTCAGTCCATGACCACGTCTAAGCATAAATCTTCTGAATGGTCGAAAAAAATGGATATAAACGTGATAAATTCCCGTAAATCATAATATTATTACTAAAACTATATTTATGTGTCATAATCAAACCACTTTAACGCAGTAAATCACGAATTCATCACGGCTTTTTTTGGTCCCACATGCCGTTGTGACGGGTGGGACACCGTTTGTAATCTCAATATTTCGTTAAGTATTTACTTGCGCAATGTTCCATGTAACCAAAACCATTACACATCGCATAATTGTTACTTTTGCCAAACCGGAAGACAAAAGATGCTATATTTTTAGCTCAGGATAAAAAAGACTATGTTTTGCTGTGACGGGTGGGACACCCAATAAGCATTTTGTTGATGCTTTATAACTTCTCAACAAAATTACTCTCATATAATAACTTGCCGCTGTTTTAAACGCCTTGAATTGTATTTGTCTTAAGTCGAATCGCCTTTTACAGTAATAGATTAGAAGGCAAAGAAAAGTATTACAAACATGAAGAAAAAATACTTTACCACAGGCAATCGCGCTACAGCTGTGTTCAAGATCAATCAAAACTACGAAAATCGCAAATACATTTAAAAAATTGGTCTATTCCTATTGAATCAATTCATTGGCTTTGCTGTAATGACATATTCAAGTACAAATTATGTAATTTATTATTTTGACCTGGGGTGTCATCTTCGCTGGAATGACCCAACAGTCAAAAAGGAGTTTTTCCTGTCAGAATAGTGAATATTGGTACATAAGATTTATTTAGTATATTAAAGCTATTTTATGTGTATATCTAGTTTATGTGTTTATTAGACTACCTTTAGTACACCCCCTGCCTTTCTTAAATTCACATAATTCTTTCCATCCAAAGGTTGCCTGGAAGAGATCGCTTCTAAGCGATAAGGCCGCCCATTGTACTTGTCTCATGTTATGTCTTTTTGTAATGATCTTTTTCTGGTGTACAATAAAGTGTTTTTGTATTGTATTGTAATGGTGGAGCAATTAGTTTAGTGGAATTAGGGCTCACGAACAACCAGCTGTTAGTCGATGACCGCGTTCAATCAACCTTTAACCGCTCTTTATTATGACAAGGTACTAACGTGTTTACATACTAATTTGTAGGGCACGCTCCTCACGATTGCTTTCAATATCTTTAGACAGGATATTTTAGGGTTTCCACATAGTTAACATAGACCAATTTGCAAGTGTTTTACATTAATTTCGGTGCTGGCAATTTTACGGGAATTTAACAACTGCATTTATAATGAAAACCCACGTGGACTGGTCTGAGATTATCGTATTAATTGCCCAGCCTCCGCCTGCAGCCGTAGGGCGTTGACCCGCCCCTGCGGGTCGCACTACCCCCACGTCCCGAAGAACATGTGCGTTGTAGGCATGAAAGTGTTAATGTAACTCGATTGATGTTCAATGTTCTATTTTTTAATTTCTATCATCTGAGCCGATTGACTAGGAATGTAAGACAACAACGAACAATAACTTATTTTTTTTGTGCCTTCGTCATTGTTAATGTGTGTGGTGTAAAGCGCTGTGAACGCGGACAGTTAGACAAACCTTTTTTGGTTTACAGTGTCTATAAATGAAAAATAAATAAATACGCCTTCCCCAAAGATACAATCATCGCTCCTGAGCTGCCGACAACAAAGCCATCCTGCCTTTGTCTTTGCTTTGCAGGCTGGCGACTTTGGAGAGTAGAATCCAGTTTCTACAAGCCACTGTAACAAGCGCGGGTTACCAGCTTTCTGTTGAAATTCAGCGACTAGTTGTAAATATTCAAATCGGTGTTTGCGTGAAGCCTGAGTAAATTAAAGTCGATTGACTGTTCCAAGTTGAAGGGCCCTTGTCAGGGACAAAGGGTTCCGTAATTGTAACTTGGGGAAAGGAATTACAGGTTTTTGTTCTATCAGTTAAATTTAAGGGTTAATGAGGGTACTGAAGTTGAAAGCTTTTGGTATTGGGAAGCTGTGGGAAAGTACAGTTTGAAAAAAGTAATGGTGCGCCAAAACGATAATCTCTGTCATGGCTCTGAGAAATGACGTCACACGACACACCACACCTAACAAGAAAAACTCATTGACACTGTAATCTGTGATAGTGTGACGTCACCAGCGATCCAACCAAACGCAGAGCTTTTTGGTCACGTGATCATATACGCTGGATTGGATAAGCCAGGTGAAGGTCGAAGGATGTTAAATTTTTATGACGTGCCCTATGATCGCAGCATAAGGATAGACACCCCCGTGGATGACGTAAGAGACAAAGGGAATGTACGGAGGGGGGGAGCAGCAGCTCCCTTCTGTGTATTCTCTGCTGAGAACACCAATTGTAGACCTGGATTATCATAACCTTTAAGCTTTTATTGTAATTGTTCGGAAGGTTGCGGGTTCGATTCCCGCCTCAGGACAAATGTGTGTACGATCTGCAGACATTTTTTGAGGGTGTTCTGGTCGTTATCTATGTATAATAAAAAATATCGATCTATGTATTGTGTTATATTATGTATATCAATTATCTAGTACCCATAACACAAGCTCTGCTTAGCTTGGGGCTAGATGATGCTGTGTGAATTGTCCAGCATTATTTATTATTATTATTGTATTATTTAATACGAATAGTTCCCTTCTCGTAGCGACACGTTTCGAAGCGAATTTTATGCCATACAATTATTTTATTATGCATAAAGAATTATTTTATTTATATATATGCGAATTATTTCCGTTTCGTAGTGATTAGCCTATAGAAAAGTGTAAGTACCAAAAAAAAGTGGAAAAATGGCCAGAAATGGGGTAGGTTTTGGCCCAGGAGTGGGAAAACAAAGCTCTAAGGTTTTTTGTTATTATCAGAAATGAAAAAAGTTCCCAAAAATTTTCGGTTTCGGCGGGATTCGAACCCACGCCCCACCCTCAGTACGGGTGTGCTCTAACCAACTAAGCCACGAAACCCTTAGTCGGTTCAACCGAAAATCTTTTACTATATAGTAGTGTGTAAGCTCTCGCACTGTAGCTAACGGCGCTAGAGTCCGTAAGAGGTCCCAGAGACTTTCGGGGCTTAGTTGGTTAAAGTACAACCGTACTGAGGGTGGGGCGCGGGTTCGAGTCCCTCCGAAATTGAAAATTTTTGGGTACCTATTTCATTTTTAACCAAAGCTCTCAAAGTAAACAACCAGCTAGTGAAATTATACGGTTTTCGATAACTTGGATAAGATTAAAGTCTGTGCTTAGGTCTAAAAACAACAAAAAGTCGCAGTTTAGACGGACTTTTCTATAATTAAGATTTTTGTGAACGGGTTAACATGCTAGGTATAACCCCCAAGCTACGATGAGCAAGTCTGATCAAAAAGTATAAAAAGCTTTTTATTTTTAGAAGTATTTAATCAAGTTTTTAATTAAAAATAGTAAGTTATTTTACGGATAGGTACAATGTGATCTAAAGCCAAAATTAAAATTTTTGCTTGCCGACATCGCCTTTGTGAAAGAAGCAATTATTTTTTTGCATGACCGATTTTTTATTGGAGTTTAACTTATGGGTTTTTTTTAATTATTTCTGATCGATGAGACGTTGTAAGCCTTTCTACTTTTTACAATCTATTAATAATTGCTGCTGTGAAATCAAATAATATTTTCAAAAAAGTAGTGAATAATTTTATTAAATATTTCACGTGTCGCTCGAGCAATAAATATTAAACAAATTAAAAATACCTTTAACTACACTAAAATTAAAAACTGAAATGTAACTTCAAAAAAATAATACAGAACTACCCAATTCAATAAAACTTATGAATAATTCATACATAATTTCCATACAAAAAATATCATGAATTAAGTCAACTAGAATGAGGTTTGATTAACACAGCAAATGTTCGTCACTTGTTGCAAAAAATTAGGGTTGTCAGTACAATAGACCGTCAAAAATCGGATTTAGGGAACTAAACACAATAATGGTTCGTTAAATCACAAATAGAACACAACAGGGGCCATTTAGTGACATATTTTAGTAGGCATCCCGCAGGGATGACTTGAATTTTGATCACCCCTAATCCCAACAGCAAAATGGCAACCCTATGAACAACACATGAATTTATTACGGTCGGGCTGTACTTTTTCACAGATTTTTATTGTTGTCGTTCGATCGGTAATTTTTTGTGGTCAGATTTGCTCAGATATTAGTGTGTTTTCTACGACTTTTTTGAAACTGTTTGAAGTTATATTCAAGACAAGTGAAAAACTTACACGTTAATGAATTAGTGTTGAGTTTTTCAAAATAATATAATATTTTTAACAATATATCGCTTAGCTCTGACTATGTCAAATAATGTAGAACCCTAGTGACATTGTATAACAACAAGGTGTAATTGGGGCATCGTTGGCAACCCTAAAACGACGAATGACGGACCCCAAAAAAATGCAGGTTACGGAACACTGATTCCGAATAGTACATAAATTTGAAACAGGTGTACGCAGAGGCGGATTAATTGTCGACAGCGCCCTAGGCAAGCAGCTCATTGGCGCCCCTCTGTGAACGAGCCGCGGCAAAGCTCGGTATGGGGTGGTATTAGTAACATAACAACGACAAAGTTCCTCAGTAGTTGACAAAAAAGTATATAAGGCAGGTAAAAAACTAGGAGTAATGGCGAGCGAAGCGAGCCGTCATTATTTTCAAGCTTTTCGTTAGCATGATAGAGGAGGTTGTCAATTGTCAAAGTTAGAGCCAAGACCATATGGGTTTTGGCGGGGTCAGCTAGAAAGGTAGGTAAAAATACATAACGGCGAGCGGAGCGAGCCGCGAATTTTTAGTGATTTTTTAAGATTAAATAAGATAGGTATATGTGAACGGTGAAACGCAAAACTTTTGTGGTTATCGGTTATAAAATTATTTCCAAATTATTTACAAATTATGGAAGCAAAAACAGTATAAACTACTGCAACAACAGAGTGAACTACCAAAAATGTTCGAGACTTTCCAGTGGTTTGACAGAGAATTTTACGAAGTCATAAACATCCAGACTACAACAGATAGAGTACAACGGCAAGCGGAGTGAGCCGTAAAAAAATTAGATTGTGGCGATCGGTGTTGTACGCACGCACGTACTACGCCCAGCTGCGCAGTTCGCTCCTCTTTCAGAAGTCACCATATGGATTACTTTTCCTTTAAATAGATTGTTCGAATAAGGAATTTTCGCGTTATGGATAGTCTTGGGCATCGCTCGCTTTACCCTAGGATCGGCGCAGATAAACAGTAAAACATAAGATGCGGCATTAAAATAAGTGCCTTTCCAAATCTCGCGAATCTGTGGCAAAGTGATTTTAAAACTTACAGCCAGCCTAATGCATAATGATTAAAGCGTCATTTCACACTAATATTTTTTTTAACGGAAACCAAGCACTGGATCCTCATAGCGGATGTGCGCCGCGTACCCGCAAAAGCCGCCTTTGATGCTAATTTCATATAGGCTGTATTAGCATCAATGCCCACGATTGTTGGTGTCTTTTAAAACTTTAAAACAGATTATCGCCGTGGTGGCGGTGCGGTGGCGTCGGGCATAACAAGGGCGCATGGTCTGGGTTAGGATGCCTGCGGCTGCCACCGGGGTCCCCTATGGTCCTGCGCCCGTGTGCGCCGCTAAAGCCGCCTCTGACGCTCTCGTCAACCAATATCATCATATTAATCATCAGATTTTGCTAACTTCCTTGTTTTTGATTTTTTTGTTCTACACAGAACAAAAATAAAAAGTTTCGACAGAACTAAATAATCATATATTTATATATATTTTCTAAGTAGTCGGATACCTGCTTACTCATATAATTAATTTTATACTTAGATATTACCTTACATAATTAATTATTTACTAGTATAAAATTTTCCGCGCGCGCGCCCCTTGTAACCTCGCGCCCCTAGGCACATGCCTACTTTGCCTTGGGGATGATCCGCCACTGGGTGTACGAAGGGTAAGTTTAATAAAATAACCGGTTGAAGAATTACAAAAAAACCTTTACGGTCGGTCGTATCGTAAGTATCTAAGTACTATCATGAATCGATTTTAAGGGTTCCGTACCCAAAGGGTAAAAACGGAACCCTATTACTAAGACTTCGCTGTCCGTCTGTCACCAGGCTGTATCTCATGAACCGTGATAGTTAGACAGTTAAAATTTTCGCAGATGATGTATTTCCGTTGCCACTATAACAACCAATACTAAAAACCAGAATAAAATAAATATTTAAGGGGGCTCCAATACAGCCAACGTGATTATTTTTCCGTTTTTATAGATTAAAAATATATTAAAAAAAACCTACATTTTTCTCTGCTCAAAGTAGACTGGTCATTGCGAGTAAGTAAGGTATCTGTTACGAAGTAATATGACTTAATTTGTGGTGCCGTCTCTTTTTAAGAAATGAAATAAGTTCCCAAAAATTTTCGGTTTCAGCGGGACTCGAACCCGCGCCCCACCCTGAGTACGGGTGTGCTCTAACCAACTAAGCCACGAAACCTTTATTATATAACCTTTGGGAACTTATTTCATTTCATAAAGATGCCCAAAATGCGGGTAAGTGCTATTTAAAAAAAACCGTCTATTTTTGTTTGCGTAGCATCCGAACGATAGAGGCGGAGTATCATGATATGATGATTCTTTGTTAATGACAATACGTGGCGATGTACCAACTGCCATAAAAATTTGACGTAACGAAGACGTCTCGATGCTATCAAACAAAACTCAGGGCTCAGCTTGAGCGGTTACATTAGTGTTGAGATGAGACTTGAGAGCAAAGCGTGGTACGCAAGCCGCAAATGTGAGCTTATACGGTGGGTTCCATGCAAAGCAAAAACAGTACAAACTAAATTCTTAATTAGTTAAAAGGATTAAGGCATTTACTTCGTCAACGATAAGCATTGAAATCCAACCACAATATAGCTAAGCAATGGGCATTCATATATTTAGAAAAACAATTTTATCGTAATTTTTTCAAAATTCATTTTACCGAAGGTACCGCATATTTCACTGACATAGTTGACCTAAACAGGACAATTAAAAACAAACTTGTTTAGGTCTAAAAACCTTTCTTAAATTATCATACATATCTAAAGAGGGACATTGCGCCACTAGCGGCGTAAGGGGGGGGGCGGAGGGGCGGTCCGCCCCGGGTACCGAGCTCCAAGGGGTGTCATCTCGGCACCCCTCGGGGCGCGCAGATGGCACTTCAAATCCGAATCCGAAGGGGTGATACCGAAAACTCACACGCAGACATATAAAAAAATTGCGGCTCGCTTCTCTCGCCGTTGTTTTTTATTATGATTGCAAAATACATACTTGAATACTTTAAAATCGGGTGTAGAAAGGTTGCCTAGCAGAGATCGCTCAAACCGAAAAGGCGTTGTACATACAACTTTATCAGTATTAGTCTTTCCCTGCCCTGTGTAACTATTTTATTTGATGTGCAATAATGAGTAATTGCTTTGTACTGTGCTTTATTTTGTTGTAAATCGTAAAAAAATCTTTTCTCATTCATTGACATAGCTTACTTTTTTTGCTAAGTATGCCTCACCAATTTCAAAACAGGTTGTGGCTCACTCTGTGATTTTTATTTTGTATTTGTTTCATAACAATCATCGCAGCCGCCGCAATTTCTCTAAACGTTTCAGGGCTCGCTGTTGTAATTTTTTTCATACTCTCCTTAACTTGTTTCTGATCACCCGAAAAAGTAACAAAAATTTCGGCGGCTCGCTACGCTCGCCGGTTCGATCGGTTGGTGCTTTGTTGTAGATTGCAAAAAAAAAAAATTCGTCGTGATCTTACAATACTTGTATTTTTGCTAACCTCACCGAACTCCGAAATTACCTATTGGCTCGCTCCGCTAGCCGTAGTTACTGATAAATTTATTTTTAAAATTATACCTTTAAATTCACATATTTAATATCAATAAGGTCACAATTAAGTCAAGTATTAAAGTCACCTATGACAAACTTAGTTACTTTTCACCTAACAACCGAAAATCCAAAAAAATATCGCGGCTCGCTTCGCTCGTCGTTACTTATAATTCCTGTTGTTAGAAATTGAGGGTGCGGATAGTCAACCGACCCCCAAGGGGGGGGGGGGGGGGGGGGGGGGTGCTTGATAGAAAAACGCCCCGGGTTCCAGCCCACGCTACGCCGCCACTGCATGCCCATTTTATGAAAAGGATAGGCATAGGATTTCACTTTTGTAGGAGTGGGACAGAGCATGCGTTTTAGGAACGGTGAGGGTGAAAACAAGAAAACTACGTAACTTATGAAAAAACTGTCAGAAGGAACCAATTAATTAGTAATAACCTACGAATCAAAACAAGTCATTTCAATAGACCGCGGAGTTCATAAATCATCGACCAAATTACATAATTTGGTCGTAAAAAAATACGACATAAAAAAATCATGAAATTACACTGTTTGGTATGTACCAAGCAGTGTAATTTCATGATTTTTTTATGTCGTATTTTTTTTTCTTTATCTTGTTTTCACGTTGAAGGAACCGAAGAGAAAAAGTAGAATTTTATGTAATTCGAGTTTTTACCCACGGCAATCCCGTGAGAAATCAGATCTAGTGGATTTCACGTTTGTAGGAGCGGGACAGAGCATGCGTTTTAGGAACAGTGAGGGTGAAAACAAGACTACGTAACTTATGAAAAAACTGTCAGAAGGAACCAAGTAATTAGTTATAACCTACGAATTAAAACAAGTCATTTCAATAGACCGCGGGGTTCATAAATCATCGACCAAATTACATAATTTGGTCGTAGAAAAAAATCGTAAAAAAATCTTGAAATTGCACAGTTTGGTGCATACCAAACAGTGTTCATGATTTTTTTATGTCGTATTTTTTTTCTTTATCTTGTTTTCACGTTGAAGGAACCGAAGAGAAAAAGTAGAATTTTATGTAATTCGAGTTTTTACCCACGGCAATCCCGTGAGAAATCAGATCTAGTGGATTTCACGTTTGTAGGAGCGGGACAGAGCATGCGTTTTAGGAACAGCGAGGGTGAAAACAAGAAAACTACGTAACTTATGAAAAAACTGTCAGAAGGAACCAATTAATTAGTAATAACCTACGAATCAAAACAAGTCATTTCAATAGACCGCGGAGTTCATAAATCATCGACCAAATTACATAATTTGGTCGTAAAAAAATACGACAAAAAAATCATGAAATTACACTGTTTGGTATGTACCAAACAGTGTAATTTCATGATTTTTTGAAAAATTACATAATTTGGTCGTAAAAAATATACGACAAAAAAATCTCATTTTTTTTATGTCGTATTTTTTTTTCTTTATCTTGTTTTCACGTTGAAGGAACCAAAGAGAAAAAGTAGAATTTTAAGTAATTCGAGTTTTTAACCACGGCAATCCCGTGAGAAATCAGATCTAGTCGTAGTTTGACAAGCAAACACGCTAGGTTCGCCTCCTAAACACAAGTTCAAAACTCATGTTTTCTTCGAATGAACCTCAGCCGCTCCAATCTCGAGTCAAGTCAATATAAATATTGAATGTAGATTGTGTAAAGAAACTCTATGCAAATTAAATAAAGATATGTTTGCGTGTGTGGGTTGGCTCACAATTCGATACAAGGGCGATGATGTTTCTTGTACGCCACACTATTATACTCGTATATGCTCGTATAATGCGTAGGTTTGGATGTTTAGATGTTTGTTACATCTTCACGCAAAAACCACTGAACGGATCAGGATAAAATTTTGAATATGATGTACGTAGGTCCTGGAATAATACAGACATTTTATCCCATAAATAATTTTGGGATAGAAATAAATTAAAACTTTAATAAGATTAATAAAAAATGCCCCCATAACACAAGCTCTGCTTAGCTTGGGTCTAGATGATGCTGTGTGAATTGTCCAGCATTATTTATTTATTTATTTATTATAATTTAAGACAATGCCAAAGAATTTAAAAGTATAAGTAGGTATATTTAATAGTAGCAAGGGAAAGTTAATTGAAAAATACGTATGGTGAGACGAAAGGAAATTTAATATACTAACGCTTCTTGAACCAACAGACACAGAATAGCTTTTTTTGCGTTTTCCTCATGTCACAGTTAACCAGAGACAAAAATAAATGGGATGAGAGAAAGCAGACTTTTGCATGAAAACCTTCTTTTATACAGGGTGTTTTAGATGATCAAGGTAGGGTGAGGTGGGTAATATGGGCACGGCATGCTTAATTTATTACCAGTTATAGATATAATAGAACAAACGAGCCACTGCAGACTGTTGCAAACAATATTGTAGCTTAATCGATCCATATCAACAAAAAATTTATTTTTACGAGTTATGGATATAATGGAACCAATGATTTCTTCCGTCTTTGTTGTTCTTACATGTCCAGTCCATCCCAAGGTTGCCTGGAAAAGATCGTTCATAAGGCCGCCTTTATTTCGTCTACTTGTAGCATTTATTTCTCGACTGTTTTCTGTGTTTGTTTGGTACAATCAAGTATTTTCTATCTATCTATCTAAATGAGATAACTGCAGACACCAAACAATCAATAAGTTGCAAACAATCTTCAGGTAGGTCAGTCGATCCACATCAATAAATTATTACCAGTCAAATAATTTAATTGATAAATTTGTCAGCCATCTTTGTAAGTAAAATGAGTTTATATGTTTATTTGATGCATATACAAACAGGGTGGATTTTTGAGACGGAACATTAAGTTACAGTAGGTACCTTAACCGGTTTATGCTACCGGAAAGAGGTCTTAAGAGACCACCCTTTTTTTTAGAGCAATTTTCATCCCAATTCAGATTAAAAAAAACATATATAATTAGCAATAAAATGGGCATTTTACAGAAAAACTTGTTTTGATGCCGATCGATCCCGTCTTGCACTAATAAACATAAACTTCTACCGGACAAACTGCTATTATCCAGTCGCACTATTTTTAGAATAAAACCAGGCAGAACAATCTTAGGGCTCTAATATCAGTACAACCTACACTAACCCAAGGTTATTTATACCCACATCTGGCATAACTGCACTTCACATGGCAAATAACCTGATCGATCTAAAACGGGTCGGGTCTAGGTCAACGGATTCAACCAATTTAGCTCGTTGAGCGCCCCAGTTTTACATCTTCGAGGTAATTGCAGATACAGCTAGCTGGCAAGTGGTGTGTTACCTTAATCGGTTTCGAATTACCCTGTATGATGCGGCTGTCAGTGTTCTTAGAGCATTTAAGATAAGATTCACAAATTTAAGCGCTCAAGACAGTAAACAAAGTAAATAATGTGAACGGTCGTTCTAAGCATTTACTGTCCAGGATTTCCGATACGGGACGACCCTCAGGGGCGCGCCGAAGCTAGACCAGGTTGTAGACCATGTGCTTCGCTTTGGGGCTAGAATCTAGCCAATTCACACCGCATCATGTAGCCGCTAGATGATGCTGTGTGATTTGTCCAGCATTATTTATTGTTACTTTAATCATGGACAATGAACGTGTTAATTAAAAAGTTCAATGTATTAATACATCTGTCCGCTAATAACCCGTTAAATCGTCCGTCATGTAGATACCAATTTGACTTTAATAACTATTTACAATTAATAGACTTCTAATAAAATCGGATTGTTTTACAAAGTAAATTTTATCAAAGGGATCAAAAGTTTCTGTAAACATGTCTCGAATTGTTTAATTTAATCATAATTAACAGCTTGAAGTATGTTATAATTTAGTTCATATTAATTAGCTTTTGCAATAATTAGGATTATTGGAAATTCCTTTCTGAATAAGTTATCATATATTTTTATTATTTCAAATAACCTGTATAGGTTTAAACATAAAATAAGACAAATAAATATATCACGTTTAATAAAACACTGTTTTTACCGGATTGATCGCGTATATTTTATATTTTGTTTATAACCTGACGTTTCGGAGGCTTTTCAGCTTCCATGGTCAGTCTGCCTGTGACCATGGAAGCTGAAAAGCCTCCGAAACGTCAGGTTATAAACAAAATATAAAATATACGCGATCAATCCGGTAAAAACAGTGTTTTATTATGAGTTCTCGCGAAAATAACCTTAGAATATACTATGTCAGGTTTGATATTTTCTCAGACCATAATCTTGTGGCTTAAGTTCAAGTATTACTTTTGCAATTCTAATGCAATACTAGAGATCAGTATGGTTAGGTATTAGGTGCCCTGTTAGGGCGCAATGCAACTTGAGAGGTAGCTAAGTTGGTACTTTAGTTGTTACTACAATTGAAGGGTGTTTTGAAAAAACAGCCAGTCACATTAAAAAAAAATTGTTTGCTCTATGGATTCTCTGTACCCTGTTCCATACCTACGAATTTTATTGTGAACAAAAACAGCGTCAAGCAAACAAGATCCGGTCAAAACAATGCTCCAAAAATAATGTGTTTCTGCAAAAACAACCATAGTCCACAGTGTATCTGGCAAAAAGAACCAATGTCCTTTGACATTGGCGGTTTACTACCTAGCTTAGATAAAGAGCCTGCGTTTTGGTTCCAAGTAACAAATATAATATGTATGTTTTAGAACAAAAACGTCTTTTTAGCGTTTGACTTATACGATAAAATGAAAATTTCCACTACTGAATATAGGAAAAGTTCCCTTAAAAAGAAACGTAAATTCTACCTATATTTATGTAGGTAGATGTAGATAACGAGACTGGAAGGAAGGGAGGAAATCCAATAATTTAAGTCCATTACCCTTTAACGAGTGAAGGTAAAGGAAGCAAAAAAACTCGAAAGTTGTGGAGTACCGACCGTGACGGGCGCTTCCTGTGGTCACTAAGGGATAGGATGGGAACACAGAGGGGAAAGGAAAGGGGGACTTGAAGTATTCTTCTTGAAACAATCAAATTTGGAACGGTATTTTGATGAATATTTTTAGTGACTGTCATAAAAAATTCGAAAATCACCTTGTCAATGTGTTCATGTCGCTTGAACACGGCGACAAGCATTTATGGGACAGGAGATTTTATGCGACGATATGTCTACGTTATTTTAATGATAAAAAAAATGAGTCTTATATGTGTTTCTTTCTCATTCTGACTTATTAAAAACAAACGATTTATCAATATTACTAAACTGCATTAGATATTATTATATAGATCTATTAGTAACTATTGGTTTAAGTTCGAGATAAGGTTTTGAAGGAGAAAAGAGATCTCGGTATTACGGACAAACTATAAGTTTTTTACATGTATAAGCCTGCATTGTTTTATGTTACCTAAGTTAGGTTACGTTTTTTCTTAAATTTAAATATAAAGTAGAAGATAAGTATGTCTGTTTAAATTAATCCATCAATTAAATTTATTCGACGACCGAGGCTTTGACCTACCTGCGACGCGCGACGCCAGAAGTCGCGGGTTCGATTCCGTCCGCCTTGCGACAAATGTTTCTAGTACCCATAACACAATACAAGCTCTGCTTAGCTTGGGTCTAGATGATACTGTGTGGATTGTCCAGCATTATTTATATTTTAATTTCTTTATTAAACATACATACTTAAGCATTCCTTTCTTATCATAAGTAGTTTACTTACAATTCCCGATAACCCTGTATCGCATCAGTCTATAGATAGATAGGTATTTAACCTAAATGTACACTAATGATGTGAAGTGTGTAAGTCAATTACGATAATGCCATGAGTAGGTAAGGTACATCGAGTGTTTGAGATGTGTGTCTATATTATAATTATTTTGTATCGATCTGATAGACGAGAAATTTTATCGGAATGCCATATACATTCTGAAACCGATAGAAAATACTTTTATTGCACACTTAAAACTAAAAAACAATAAACAAATGAAAAAATAATAACTCAAGTGATAATTGGCGGTCTTATCGCTCGATCTCTGCCAGACAACTTGATATGGATAGGATCATCGGACATACATGGCGTAAGATCTGTGTGCATCAAATGGCACTACTAATCTATGGTCTCAATTTAATGGTACTGCTTAAAAATATATATGTAATTTAAACACATATTATATTATATATCATACATATACAATAATTTCAAAAATACATACAATATATCTACCTAACTATAAATATAAACCAACTAATTATCTACTTACATATAGTATGGAAACAAGGGCGTGTTCAGTGACAACATGACATATAGTGTTCCTTTACCATATCCTTGAAAACTGGTAGTGACTTTTACGCATTGTTATGTTAAAAACATTCAGTATTTGAGGGTTAATTAAACTACGTACGACCGAAACCCGTTAAGTAAATAAAATTTAAAACTTAACATATTTTCGTCTGAGTCTAGACATCCACTAAAACATTTAGTAGGTAGGTAGGTACTTTACTATGTAGAATATGATATTAATATTTATGTCTACGAAAAATAATATTGTCATCAACTATGTGATTCATGTGAATAGTTATTAAGCTAATAACGAAGCTGAACTGTATGCTTTTAATACAAGGTTAAAGCTGATTAGCTGTTGCTCTCGGCTTCACATGCGCTTTTCAAGTAGCCTATAATCAAAATTCAAAATTCAAAGTGCTTTATTTCCTTTAGACCTTACAGGACTCTTGGACACGTCACATATATTACCATGATATGTGCTCATTTCAGATTTCTTAACCACCATAACCAATCTGAGGACTGGCGGGAAACTGCGCCGGATAGGGCAAAATGGCGACTTCTCCCATCGGGTCTTTGAGCCCATAGGAGTAAGTAAGTAACCACCATAGATTCAAAAGTTTTATCGCCGATGAGTTACCAAACACATCGTGTACAGGCATCATTTACTTTTACTACAGAATGCCAAGAACCCTGCAGATTTTAAGACCCTCAAATGTTTCCGAGAGTGTTTTGAAATCGGAAGGAAAGGCATTACAGGCTGTGAGAAGATTTGGCTCCACTCCAGAACCTCCCCTTATGGCTTGCGGGGTGCTAATCACACGGTAGCTTACCACGGCTGGAATCTAGAGAATTGTGGACAAAAACATATCTTTTAAGAGACTCACGAGACACAATGAAGTAGAACCTTTTTTTTAGGGTTCGGTACCCAAAGGGTAAAAACGGGACCCTATTACTAAGATTTCGCTGCCCGTCTGTCACCAGGCTGTATCTCATGAACTATGATAGTTAGACAGTTGAAATTTTCACAGATGATGATATGAGATGATATTTCTGTTGCCTGTATCTATGTATTGTACTATATTATGTATATCAGTTATCTAGTATCTATAACACAAGCTTTGTTTAATTTGGGGCTAGATAATGCTGTGTGAATTGTACAGCATTAATTATGGTCTAATTGTTAATAGTAATTGTCCATCATTAATTATTGTTAATTTAGCTACAATATATAAAATTGTTAAGCATAGGTACCTATGTGACCAGACATAAAAGATAAGATAAAGATAAAGATATATTTATTTGACTCCACAAGAACTGCACAGACACACACAAACAAGATAAGTAAATACAAAATTGAGGAGATGTTACATAGGTACGTAGATAGATATATCTATCATGTGACATGTAACATTTTTGTTATTAATAAAGAACCATTGAACCATTATTGTTTATTAATTATCCTTACATCATTTAATTTCAAATGCCCCGACGGGCAATCAGTGCTCGCTTTTAAATCACTGGTACCTAATAGTTAGGTTTGGTTTAGGGACTAGTTAGACAATGTAATTGATTAAATCAAGCAATTAGCATCAACTAATCCAAACTACCCAACAAGTTGTCGTAGGTTTAAATCCGAGTGCCCTAGAATAGGGTGTAGATTTGTCCCTTCTATTCCCTTTCATATGAGTGATGACGGTAATTACAAGTTCGTTGAAGTCAGGAGTGTAGGTTGAAAGTTTACAATCTCTGCAGTGGCAGTGCCTCTAAGAAATGAGACGAAACTAGTTGACGTCTTGCTTTGATAGATATTTTTTCATTTTGTAGTTGGCGTCGTTTTTCTTATAGAATATGGTTTTTATTAATAAAACACTGTTTTTACCGGATTGATCGCGTATATTTTATATTTTGTTTATAACCTGACGTTTCGGAGGCTTTTCAGCTTCCATGGTCACAGGCCGACCAATATACGCAATTAATCCGGTAAAAACAGTGTTTTATTATGAGTTCTCGCGAAAATAACCTTAGAATATACTATGGTTTTTATTAATAAAAAAGTTACTTATAAATATGTTTTTTTCTTCTATTAAACTAGTAAGTTCTTCGTACCCCTTCACCTCTATTATTAATGGTTACCTGCATTCTGTTATGTATAAAATAACAACACAATAGTTATCCAGCGAACCCGCTTTGAACTGTCAGTACTTCATACATTAATCATTACCTAATCCTTACTTAGTTCCGTAACAAAACCCCTGATACCTAAACTTATTGCCCTGAGAGCCCTTGAAATAAAATACATTCAACAAAAGCACAAAGTCGACTAACATCTCCAAGGGAATGAAAAGCGCAAAATCATTAATCACCTTTACCGACTTTGACCTAGTCATGGTGAAGGTAGAAGGGCTCAGAAATATCGGGAAATTAATTCACATGTAAAACTAAAAATATAGTTCAAACTAAATATTGCTCAGAGGGAAAAAAATCATATTTTTATACCCTTTTGATTGGATTTTCTATCAAAGTGACTTTTTAATAAGTGTATTTTTTTTATAATGTAAGTACACGTTGCATTATTTTGTGCTTAGAGTAATGGTAAGTATCAAAATAAAACCGGCCAGGAGCGAGTCGGACTCGCGCACGAAGGGTTCCGTGGGTATCTATAAAAACGGCAAAAAAATACGTTTCTTGTATGGGAGCCCCCTTAAATATTTATTTTATTCTGCTTTTTAGTATTGGTTGTTATAGCGGCAACAGAAATACATCATCTGTGAAAATTCCAAATGTCTAACTATCACGGTTCATGAGATACAGCCTGGTGACAGACGGACAGCGAAGTCTTAGTAACAGGGTCCCGTTTTTACACATTAGATTATGCATTTTGAAACGTCCGCTTTACCAAAACACCTTACATCCCTCTAAGCAGTAAAATCAACTTCAAAACAAATGCTTCACCTATTTATGCATGTAAACTTTTGCATCTCACGTCTAAGTTGCAAGACTCCAATGAATATATTACCTAGGAACTGATATTTACTCTATGCCAACTCAAAGGTATTAGTGCATCTGATTTAGTATTCATGGTAAGCACTATGTGTAACCTGGTTATAGTTGAGGAGGCGAAGGTAATATTGGAGCATGATCAAGAGTTACCGTCAGCTTAAGTTGGGGAGGTGCTAATAGACGAATTAGGGTTTGGGTTTCCTTAAACCAATAGTAAGGCAAATGACTTTGGGCATGTCCGCGCGCCTATATGCAGCAATGAGTGCTTGTTTTCGATTCAGCATACCATGTAGTGCCCTAATCAACCAAATAATACGATCCTCTGCGGTTAGGTGACGAGTAACTGGTCAGGTTGGTATCACAGATTTTGTAGGCAAAAATACGTTTTTACGATTATTATCGTTATTTTGACTGCTTTTCGACGATAATGGACCGCCAAGAAATAGGTATGAACTATGTGAATCACTATACTGAATTTGGTACTGATCGAATTTGAGACACCGATAAAAAGTGAGTTCGAAGCAACTAAGCACACACTATAACTAACACTATAACAACTAAACTATAATTAACGGCAAAAATTTGGGACCGCCAAGCACTTCTTCAAGATATACATACGTGTGTACAGGATATATACATTTCACCACTCCACAATCAATATTTTTGTCAGAAAACGGGTTCAAAAACACCTAATTTTCGTGTTTTTGCCTTCATATACGCCTTAAGGTGACTTTTTGCTGTTTTAAGCAAGCGAATTGAAGTATAAAATCACACTTGTATTATGGATGCCAAAGTTTAGATGGATGGATGGATGTTTGTTACTTCTTCACGCCAAAACAACAGAACGGATCAGGCTGACATTTTGTGTACAGGTTGTTCTAGGCCTGGATTAAAACGGGTTATTCCAGTTTTGCCCCCTGAAAGCCCCCTTGAGGGGGGAAATTGGAATGGAAAAAAATAATTATTCCAGATTTACCCCTTGAAGAAATTTTCAAGGGGGAAAACTGGAATGGCAAAAATAATCGTTTTTGGCCCGATTCATCGTCCATTTTTAAACCTTAATACCTTCCGAATAAAAGTCAAAGACTTTTTCTCTGTCTAAGAGACATTATATCTAACCTGCACTTATGCACCTGAGATTTGACTCGTCAGTCTCATTCCAGTTCCTTATTTAAAACTGAGAAAAAAAACCGCTCCTGACCTTTTTCATGAGGAATGCAGTGGATTATTTTTTGTAAAAAAGTTGATTCGTATGGATAGAGCGTACGCAGGCGTGTTCATTGATACTTCTCCGCGCTTCAGGTACAAGTGTTTTGCTATTAGTTTGTTAACTCTCTGCTATTAGTTTGTTAACTTTCGGTGCTTACTCCCTCATAAAACCAATGCGCCAAAACTTCCAACTTTTCTGCGTGTAACGATCGACGACCTCACTGATTTTGTTGCTATATTGGTTGGTTAAAATGTTATGATTTCAGTTTCAATTAATATGATCGATTCAAAACCAAAAGCAGCGAAGAATGTTAGTTCGGTTCAAATGCGGTAAGTCTTACAAAGATGCGGAAACATCATAGTTAGATTTTATACCACTAACTTAATAAGAACGTTAAGTTTGTATTTAATTACATACCCAATTTCTAGAATGTTAGTTAAGTTAAAATACGGTATGTCTTGCAAAGATGCGGAAACATCATAGTTAGATTTTATACCACTAACTTAATAAGAACGTTAAGTTCGAGTTCATTGCATACCCAATTTTCAAGAATGTTAGTTCTGTTAAAATGCGGTATATCTTGCAATGATAAAATCTAACTATGATGCGGAAACATCATAGTTAGATTTTATACCACTAACTGAATAAGAACGTTAAGTTTGTATTTAATTACGTACCCAATTTCTAGAATGTTAGTTAGGTTAAAATGCGGTAAGGTCTTGCAAAGATGCGGAAACATCATAATTATATTTTATACCACTAAGTTAATAAGAACGTTAATTTCGTAGTTAATTACATACCCACCATAAATAGGACATACTGATTAAAGGTCATACTTCATCATATTCCCATCACAATAGGATCTAGAAATTGACGGTCTGAATTGACCATCACGGAGAATAAAAATTTAACCCACGAGTTATAAGAATGACGCGGTAATTTTATTTTAAGATGCGGTAATATAAATAGCTTTGCGATCATTTTCACATTTATTCCTTGACTCCTGAACCATTTCTGGTGAGCATGGGCATATAACTATCAGGTAAGTGCACCAAGGAAGTGGAAATGGGTTATTAGCCTACTAAAGCGGGCTAAACGTGAACTAATATATATTACCCTATTTTATAGACGAAACCGATATGTGCCGATTATAGATTTGCTGTTTCCTGTCGCGGTTAGTGTAAGTATTTTTATAGTAGGGTGGATACGTGGTAAGTTATCTAATCGTCCGATGAACTGTCTCTGTCGCATACCAAATCTGGGGCAAGAAATCGCATCACACTATCGCATCACTATTTCTAAAGTGCGTGAAGCGTAGTAACATTAAGTATAGTTACTAGCTTCATCACGCCAAAACTACCGAACGGATCTTTGCACAGATCATCATCATCATCAGCCTATATTAGTCCACTGCTGGACATAGGCCTCCCCTAATGAGCGCCATAGCGCCCTGTCTTCAGCTTGCCGCATCCAGCATCTGCCAACAGTCTTTCGCTAATCGTCATCCCACCTGGTCATTTGCACAGATGTAGGTCTGGAATTACAGAAGCTTCTTTTTATGTCATGAATCATCCCACGAGGTAGTAATAAAATAACCATAAACATTTCCATAGAACAATGTTTTTTAAAGTACTGTGTTTATTTCGAATTTTGTATCTATTTAAAGGGCTACTTACTGAAAATCATCGCAGTATTGGGCAATTGCCTTATACCTAAGACGGAACTTGGTTTTAATTACGCCCACGCGTGGGACAGTAGAGATGGCCCGTGACGTCGTAGGTGTACGTGTTTAGGTAGTTGTAGGGTTTAGTTAGATCTCTCTTCTTTCGTCAAAAGTCGACAATCGCAAATTCAAGATAAATAAATCGGAAGTCAAATGGCTTAACTGAACTTAATCCGTTTTTGTTATCATTCTGCCTCTTATTTTTTATTTTATTAGGTAGGAAAACAGTATTTATTATTATTTTCAACAGTTTTTCCATCTTGTCGTAATTTTCAAACCTTGTTCGAAACTTTATCTCCCACTTTGAGTTCCGCAAACATTTCAGCGTATAAAAATACCAAAGCTCGCGAAGAAAAATCTAATGGAACATGTGAAAAATAACCATTGCGAGATTTATTGCCAAACCATCCCTTCATGGAAACTGCTGGGTATCAATCGAAGTGTCAATTTTACGGAACGAACTAATGAAAATCCTTCGGTTTACAACTCTGTACGAGGACTTAAGCTCATACGATCGTAAATTTTTTGAAACATTTTAACAACTTGAGCAAAGAATTAAATCAAAAATAGAGTCATGCTTTAGATACAAACGTGACCGATACGAGTAAGAGTTACCTGGCAAAAGAGAGAAAACGGCACAACCATAATGTATGTGAAACAAATGGACACAATTCTTAACCAATATAAGGCCTTAATTAAGTATAAAAGCTAGCTGTCATCGATTTATGCTTGAGTAACGATTTTCTAGAGGTAAAGTGTTTCTCAAGCACAGATCGATGACTGAGCAAGCCTTTATACTACGAGCCTAAGTATAAGCAAAACAATATTTATACATATAGTACTAAGAGTCCGTTTACACTGGGGAAATGCTCCATTCGCATTACATTAAGTGGAACTTTACGTAAGTCTGTATGCAGCACCAGAGTTCGTATGAACATATTTGATTGATGCTGTCATGACGTACAAAAGTATCCGGTAGGGGTAATAAGTGCCTTGACTGCAAGGCGCTTATTACCCCTACTACTACTAACTTATTTCATGGAAGGAATCGAAATCTTTAATAATTTTCGTTTACTATGAAAAACTCTTAGATTTCTTTGGCTTGGCTCTTGGCACGTTTAGCTCGGAAAAGTTTGTTTGCTGTACATAGCCTTTGAGCAATTTTTATAACACACTTGTCTCTCTGATCCTCTCCTTGACTCTCAATCAAGCACTTTGGCTACGATATATATGAAAATACGTAGCAAGAAATACTATTAAAAATCCCGAGTCACGGTAATATACATATATTACCGTGACTCGGGATTTTTTCCGAGTTGCAGAAGTGGTAACACAAAAAAGTAAATAGTTATTATAAAACTTTTGAAACTCGTGTTACTTTTGATATATTCTAAGGCCCGTATTATGAAAGCTTGCTCGGTCCTCAATCTGTGCTTGAGTAACGATTTTGTATGGCATAAACGTCACTCAAGCATAGACCAATGACTGAGCAAGCTTTACTAATACGGGCCTAAGATTCATTGTATCTACACTTATATTATAAAGAGGACAGGTTTGTAGTTTGTTTGAATTGAATAGGCTCCGAAATCACTGGACCGATTTGAAAAATTCTCTCTCCATAAGAATCCTACTTTATCCCTGATGATCATAGGCTATAAAATATACCCGTGCGAAGCCGGGGTGGACCGCTAGTTAGTACTAAAATCACTTAAAGCGGGATATTTCTCATGATTTGTGTTGTTTTAACTTTTCCCGTATTTCGTGATTTATGGGATAAAAAGTAGCCTATTCGAGGCCTTAAACTACCTGTAGGTATAAAAAATTTGCCAGTTTTTCAGCCCGATTCGTTTAGTAGTTTTAGTGTGAAGAGTCAAGAAAGCGTATGAAGGAAAACCTTCGAGGCGTAGACCAGTCGGCCGCCCTAGGTATCGCTGGATCGACGAAGTCGAAGCCGATCTCCGCGAACTCGACGCCCACAGCTGGCGAGAGACAGCTCAGAACCGAGATGCCTGGAGAAGTCTTGTGTCGGAGGCCAAGATCCACTTTGGGTCGCTGAGCCATAGGAGTAAGTAAGTAAGTGTGAAGAGGTAACAAACACCCATTCATCCAAACTTTCGCATTTATAATATTAGTGTGATGTGATTTCCAACTCCTATTGGATTAAGTGCTCCAAGATGTCTTCCATCCGAGATTGCCGCTTCAGAAACTAGTCCCTATTCCCCTAGGGTTCTTGCCAGTGTTGCAAGCTCTACACATGTTTAAACTTGCTAATTCTAAAAGCTATGTTAATACACTACTCACGTGTGAATCGTTCGGTCGTATTTAGAGCGATTAAGGAAGGTTAGCTCGTTTTACCTGAAACAGAAATAAAATATTACTTAGTAAGTTTATAAGTATAATGCACTTGTAGGTAATAATTTCATCGGAAATACATGATACAATCATGACATGTATTTGCTGGCCTCCGCCAAGGCGGGATGGACGACCTGCGAAAGACAGTAGGCAGATGCTGGATGCGTCAAACTGAAGACAGGGCGCTATGGCGCTCATTAGGGACGCCTATGTCCAGGAGTGGACTATCATAGTCTGATGATGATGATGATAATGCAATCGTAGACTTATTTCCATGATAACTATAATATACAATACAATAATAATTACAACTAACTTACACTTAAAACTATTTTTAAAAAATCTAAGCCGCAACCAGAAGGAAAAGTGCCCAGAATGCTGGCAGCATTGCGTTGAATGGCAATGCTAATTCGTTGACCGAAATTAACCAGCATTCCGATCACCTGTGGACTCTAATAATAATAAATAATAATAATAATCTCTAATAATCGTAGACCATATTTAAATATGTCATTGGAAATTAAAAGAAACACATTATGAACCGAAAAACTAGTTAAGGTACCCCTAACTGAATAACAATTTGATTTTCTACAAAAACTAAACACGGACATCTCATTCCTTTAAATTTCACTATTTTGGGGGGCAAATACCTCGCGAAGAAAACATATATGGGATGAACCGGGGTTTTGTTTCCATACAAAAGATATATTTATCAAAATTGACCCAAAATTGAAGGAAAAACAGGTAAACAGAGATACAGGCAATCATAGAACATCCTCCTTTTTTGTCTTCCATACGAGTATGTTTCCAAATGAAATGAAATTTACTAGGATTTCATAAAAAAAAAGTAGAAGTCCTGGGATGTGAAAGGAAATTTAAAAAGTAAAGTACAACAAAGGCCATCGACGTTATGTCATCACATCATCCCCAAAAACTGTTCCCCGAAAAATTTCAAAGCTAAGCAAAGTAACAGGAAGATGAAAATGACAAAGCCATTGTTCCGGTTTTCAAAATGTTCAATGCCGTTTGGAACAGCCACTAAAATAGGAACATTTAATGTAAGATTTCTCGATAAATTTTAAAATGAAAATTAAACTGTCCTGTCATGAAAATATTTCACAGAATTATATTCAAAATGAAAGCTAAAATATGCGTTATTTAAAAGGTCCTTCGAAGATAAACTCAATATTACGCAAAGTTCAAGTGTTCAGATAAAATATAACTTTAATTTTATTCTGATCAGGTGTATGGAAATCAAATTGTTATCAAAAGGCAACCAACAAGTTATAAGGGACTTCAGAGTTTTGAGTTGTGAATTTCTCGGAAAGCTTTTGCTGAGGATTGGTGTTTGAGACGATTTAGGCGATTTATCGAAGGTTATCATTATTTCACCTTGAAGACAACAACCTTGGAAAACTAGAAGCTTTAGGCGCTGTATAATTTCTAGCTTCTCGACACTTGATCCACCAGCAATCAAGATCTGACTGAGTTCTGTTTATGGTTTGTTACTCGAAATTTGAATTCAATAGAACAGTGTGAAACACATAAATAATAAATAATGCTGGAAAATTCACAAAGCAATACGAGTATCTAGCCCAAAGCTAAGCAGACTTTGTATTATGGGTACTAGATAACTGATATACATTGTACTATACAATGCATAGATAGATTTTTTAGTATACATTGAACCCGGATCAAATATCTGCAGATCGTACAAACATTTGTCCGGAGGCGGGAATCGAACCCGCAACCTCCTGCGTCGCAGGCAAACCTTCGCCCACCGCGCCACAGAGGTCGTCGTTTATCAATAACACGGTAGAGAAGCTTAAAATCAACCAAACAACCCATCCTTTGCTTTTTTACTGTCTTCCGCTAGGTGGAATACTGTATTTACAAGCGTTAGTAGATATAGGCTTAAAGGCTTTAAGGCCATAGCTTTGCCTAAAGCTGTAGGTACTAGGTAGGTACCTACCTATACATTATCGATACATTTTATTATTATTGTTGTTTATCATTATTTATTTATTTATTAGATCTATGGATGCACGAACCAATACACCCATCTCTTGATCGAAAGTAAACACGCTTTGTAGACTACCTAAAGAAATCGACGAAGGCAAACTGTGAGAATGATTCAGTGCAGACAAATGTCTCGATTCCTCCATTAACACTCCGGTATCGTCACAGCAAACAATCGAGTACCTAGTAGTTTTAGAATCGATCCCATTGCAACCGATTCCTCGATTGAGTCAATTCGATGTCGACTGAGTCTATTTGATATCGGTTGTCATCGATATCCTTGTTGGTCGGAGCTTTCATGGAGCTTTGCCGGCGATGATTTTCAATGTATTTTCAAGTACCTATGTTCCTAGTAGGAACATTTTATTCAGACCGTATTTCGGGATCTGGTCATTTTGATGCTTGGTGATCTTCGTAGCTCTTTCTTTAACGCATTAACTGCCCATCCCCACGCTGGTCCCGAGGGACACGGCGTCATAGGCCATGAAAGTGTTAGTATATTAACTGCCCAGCCTCGGCGGTGGGACCCACAGGGACGCGCAACCGCCTCATGCTGGTCCCGAGGGACATGTGCGTCGTAGGCCATGAGAGTGGTAACGGGTTTTTCTTTATAACTTTATTCGCGTACGGCCCGCGCAGTACCATAATCCATCCAACCATAAACGAGCCCGATTATGGTTCAATTTCACCGTTGCAATTGAACGCGTTCCATATAAGATAAACTCTGTTACCGACATAAAGTTGATCCGGTTCAAGCGCTAAACCGAGTTCAAGAGCTTTCATGTCGCACAAGGTATCACGAATTTGAACTCGATCAAATATCTCGAACAAGCAGCAAACGGTGAAATTCCACTTGGAAGGCTCAATAGGTACGAAGTAGTAAGTCTCATTCAAGAATATCAGTTTCACGATTCCGACTCAGGATAAAAATGGGAGACAACACCGTCTTTAAAACTTCATTTTTCTCAGATTCACGCGATCTCTATGTTGTTTCAACGGATTCGGAGTGATATCGTAGCCCGCAGCGCACAGTCAGGGTCGCTTTCCGACCACGGTTCTTTAAGTTATGATATTTTTATTTTTAATAAACCATTTTATTACGCCAATGAACTGTGGGGAGAATATCTTCGATACTTTCAAGGAGTGTTATATGAACATAAGTGTAATGGTTGTAGTATACATAGGCCTCAACGCAACGCTTCAGCACAGAACTCGCCTCGAATCGTGCTGACCGGATGCTGTTCACGCGCGACGGTTAGCAGCTAGCTCGCTATCCATGCACAGTCGGGGCAGAGTCGTATCTTCGAGCAAATTCTTCAAGCGAGCTATCCACGCGGCTACGCCATGCGTGTGCCACTCGCTCGAAGCTTGCGGTAAGCAAGACGTAAACCAATTAGTGGCTAGGTGGCTGTCACACTAAAATGTGTCTTATAAAATTATGTGTTTAGTATTTGAATGCTTATTTTTGTGCTGTGAGATCAAGGTGCTTTGTTCTTTGAGTTTGAAACTATTTAATGACGCGAAAAAAAACCGAATAATATTAAACTTTTGTCCGTACGGAATTTCCACTGGAATACTGGTTAGATTTGGAATTTCCTACTATTCTGTACTTTATCAATTTGATCCACGCATTTTAAAATTCATGCAGAATTCACAACTGGAATTTTATACAAAATTCCAAATATTTTGATCTGTAACTTTGCGAAGCAAAAGACAGAGAGAATGCGCATAAAATTGATTGAAATTCAAGTCATGTGACATCTGTTACCCAAAGAATATACGAAATAACTTATTACACTGCTTATTATGAACGTGTATTCCTTTCCGTCTACTGCCTTTTGAAACAACGACCTTGTATATCCAAATTAGCCGTGTGTTTGCACATCTGTCACAAAATGATATTTAAATAATACTTCTAAGCGGCAAACACGGTTACATATTAGGTATCACTTAGGAACCTCGTTCGTTCTACTTCGAATAATAAAATAACTAGTAAAAAAAACGGAGAGTTTGGTCGAAGCGACGTGTGATCCGAGAGCTGGTGAGTATCTGGCGCAGCGCATCAGCATTGCCATATAGCGGGGCAATGCAGCTAGCGTCTCGGGCACGCTTCCGACTGGTATTGATATGGATCAGTTGAGCTACTTGTAGATTGTTTGCAACAGTCTGCAGTTAGCTGAATAGTTTCAATTGTAAACAATAATTGGTTTTGAATCCGCGCCCTGGTAGTGGTTCTAATTTGTTTCTATTATGTGATTGTAATTCTCGTTGTTAATAAAAAAAAAATTTATAGATTTCTGGATTTTTTTCTGGGTTATTAGTAAATTAGTGACAATACGTGAACTGCAGGTCCTGCCCATCATCACAAACACGTTGGTGAAGGCGCCAAGTCAAAATTCTAAAAAAAAATATATGTCACCTCTGATACTAAATGAAAAAAACATCTGTTTCTGGAACCCAACGAGTTACTTAAGACCGATCTTTCACTCTCATATCTTCTGTTAATTCAGGGCAGAGCTGTTTTTAAGTTGAGTTTCAAATAAAACCTCTAACGAACGATTATTGAATTGCGGGGGGTAGTACCCATTACCAATACCAAAATTAAGAATTGGCGTCTTCACAAACGTGTTTATGATGATGGGCTGAACCTGCAGTTCACGTATTGTCACTAATTTACCAACAACCCTGTATAGTATATTTATGTTATTCCATGTCTAGAACTACTAGATATATCAAGACTAGTAATTTTGGCAGGTAATTAACATAAAATTTTCGCATGGACAATATTAATGGGTTATTTTTGTAGCATTTTCTAAAGATATTTCACCCCTCATATTTAATACGATACTAAAGCTGTAATAATGTCCTATAATTTATTACTATACGTATATTGAAACGAAATCTGTGAATAATAACTTTGCCAAGTTGTGAGCACACCCTAACGCTGCCGAAATCACCCAAGCATTTCCGAAGTGACTCGAATACGAAATTATTGTTTTGTAAAAGTAAATCTTTTCGGATTAGATAAAACGTAACGAATATGCTCAATAAATATAATGTAACCCTACATTTGTAGAACAGTACTTTTACAGAAATAAATGGGCTTCCCCAAGGGCTTCGAATATATGTGGTAAGTAAGTTATCTTGAAGAGAAATCTGGCCCGGAGTTATTGGCTCTATTCAACGCAATAATGTAGGTACCAAAATCCATCAGAGGCTCCCAAAATAAGGCAGATTCCCATTATTTGATAGACCTATATAGACCGAGATGCAACGAACCAAGTTTTCGTCTCATGTAATACCTTCCCATAAACTTTAACTGTGTTTGCGTGCACTTGTGCACTATATTAATTAACTGAATAATAAAAAGAATGAAACTATCCGCGAATAGGTTGCAGGCTGGGCTGAGGTTCAGATGCCCTACTCGAAAAACCAAAACCGAAGTTTCTGATTCGTTGAAATGCAAAACCTACTCTATTGTCACTTACATAAAGATAGCGTTTGTACAAAAACAAATCAGAAACATCGGTTTCGTTTTTACGGGTCACCTCAGGAGAAAGTTAAGAGCGGCGAGGATGCGCGGGATGGGTGACGCGGAGCAGCACGCTAAGGTACAGGTTTTTTCCTGTGCCATGGCACAGGAAAAAACCTGTACCTTAGCGTGCCGGTTTTTTCCTGTGCCATGGCACAGGAAAAAACCTGTGCTTCCGGCACCGACACTGTTTTCGGGAACGTTGAAGCGAAACAATGCATCACTCAGCTCGCGGGCTTCTATTTTGTCATTAAAGATCTTACAATCCTTGGACATCTGATCAAAGACACGCCGTGTCTGCAAGGAGATATAAATCAATAATGCTGGCAAATCCACACAGCATTATCTAGCCCCAAGCTAAGCAGAGTTTGTGTTATAGATAACTGATATACTTAATATAGGTAATACAATACCTACATTATATATCTTTTATTATACATAGAAAAAAACCAGAACACTGAAAAAATCTGCAGATGATAAAAATATTCGTCCCGAGGCGGGAATCGAACCCGTAACCTCCTGCGTAGCCTTCGCCCACCGCGCCACAGATAATAGGATGTCGTCAAAGATATGCCCAAGTGCACGCTGTCACTAGAACTCAAAACAAAGCAACAAATCTTTACGCTACGTACGCCTCCATTACGATCCGGTCGAAGCAAAGTTTAGATAGGTATAGCTTTTTAGCCCTCTCTCCTACACTACAGACATCTAAATCAATAAATGTAACGAAATTCAGAGTAGATTTAGTGGGCTTTCCTATTTTCCCGGTTGAAATATCATCGGGGTGAGATAGGACGGACCTCTGACCCGTCGTTTTATCAGCTCGGTCCTTGCAGAAGAAATACTACGGCATACGGCTGCCTCGCGCAGCTTTTTACAGGCATTTATTTAGTGTCACTTGTAAAGTTTGGGTTGTGGGGTTTTTAGGGTTCCGTACTCAGAGGGTAAAACGGAACCCTATTGTGGGGCGTGGGTTCGAAATTTTTTGGGAACTTATTTCACTTCTTAGATACCCAGAGTGCGGGGTAGCACTACAACAAAAAACCTTAGAATTGTGCAAAGGCAACACCTCTCGTCAAACGAAGTAAATGTAACTTTAGTCTTTGAACAGGTTTGGATAAACTTTAATGTATACTGTAGGTGGAGTCACCGGCGCACAGTCCGTAAGAGGTCCCAAAGATTTTCGATGGAACCGACTAAGATTTCGTGGCTTAGTTGGTTAGAGCACACCCGTACTGAGTGTGGGACGTGGGTTCGAATCCCGTCGAAATCGAAATTTTTTGGGAACTTATTTCATTTTTTAGAGATACTCAGAGTGCGGGTAAGCAAAGGAGCAAAAGGCACCTCTCGTTAAACGAAATAAATGTAACTTTAGTCTTTGAACAGGTTTGGTTTAACTTTAATGTGTATTGTAGGTGGAGTCACCGGCGCACAGTCCGTAAGAGGTCCCAAAGATTTTCGATGGAACCGACTAAGATTTCGTGGCTTAGTTGGTTAGAGCACACCCGAACTAAGGGCGGGGCGTGGGTTCGAATCCCGTCGAAATCGAAAATTTTTGAGAACTTATTTCATTTCTAAGAGATACCCAGAGTGCGGGTAAGCATTATAACAAAAAACCTTAACTGCAGACTGTTGCAAACAATCTATATTTAGCTCAACTGTTAATGGATATTCTTGAAAATCATGATCAAGATGTTGTAGATTATATGAAGAAGCTCCTGACTTTTCATGAGACGTTGGGAAAAGGAACGTCTCACGTGAAACGTTGGAGATAACCCTTTTTTGTGCAAATTGGTACTTTTATTCGGTGTTACCATATCCATGACCTATTAGCTACTTCTAAGCTTTTTATTCTTGTTTCGTCCGTACGCAAATGTTGGTCCTACCCGTCAAACGTGTAATTTCGATGGCAATATACGAAATTTGAATATTTGATAGCAACGTACTAATTATGTAAATGACAGAAACAGAGTCAATAATTACGCACTTCCACACCATTTCGTACAAATGTACTGATTAATTTTAATGGGCTACGTTTATTTTTGTATTCCATTATAGCTTATAATACCAGCGTATATTTTCAAGTGAAAAACAAATTGGATTTGGATTAATAAGCGAATCATTCAGGTTTCGCTGGCAATCTTAGATTCTGGATTTAAATCAGCCTGAAACTGATTTAAGTGGATAATATTGGAGGTGCCATGCCCAGCATTGGGTAGATACAGGCTGATGATGAAGATGATAAGTCGAATTCCACATTATATGCACATATGAATGAAAGTTTACCTACAGAACCTACAGAAATAAACGATTTTATTATTTATATTATTAAATTTTACCAATAACGAATAGACGTGACGTCTATTCGTTATTATAAACAACCAAGATACACACGAAACGGTGGTAGTGGTAGTACCCCCTTCGAAGTAAACCCAAAGTTTTATTCATAAAGATATCCAAGCATATACAATACGCAAGAAATAACAGCATTTGCACTAAACTGGTCTTGAAAACAAAGAGGATCCTCATGTGAATTCGAAATTTCGTAGCAAGCTTTACTAGACCACGACAGTAATAAAGTTTTCCTTGCTCTTATATTACTCTATCCAGATGATATGGTGAGCATTCGAAATTACTGTCATAAAAGTCGCGAAAACACCTCCAAAAACTACTGTAGTTCTCATAACAAGGTATAAACTGGCCAGTCAGTCCCCATAAAAGAGCTCTCTCTAAAATTACCCAACCTCTAATACCAAGCGAACGAGAGCGAGCGAATGCAAACGATTGGGATTTGACAATCAGTACGTTCGTTCCCTAATGCTTTGATGTAGCGACAGCTGCCGGAGCACGGCCGAAGACGAACAAAGGCCCTTGTTTGGACTCGATTGCTTTCGCAATGACAAAAATTAGTATTTTTGCGTTCGTTCGTTAGCTTTCGCTCGCTCTTGCTAACAAGCGAACAAAGCGAGCGAAGGCTAACCACCGAACGCGATTGAACCTGTGTGGACGTCATGGCGAAAGCAAGCGAGCCCAAATGGGGGCCTTCGTTCGCCTTCGGCTGTGCTCCGCCGACTGTTTCACATGTGTTCGTGTGGTGTGGATACAACAGCGAAAGCGAGTGAACGTTCGTCATCGATCGTCGAATCCCACTCGCTAGCCTTTGCTCGCTTTTGTTCGCTTGGTCTGTACCCGGCAGCATAAGAAGCGCGTTTACGACAGTTGTACTTAAAAATCGTTTGTTCGGGTCTCATTAGAATTGCTAATAATAAGGGTCCGTAATCCGGTGGGCATGGCCACTTCTCTTGGGACTCTATGGCCAACTGAATCAATAATGATTGGGACAAAAACAAAGGACGATAATCTGGCTGGGAGACTGCGGCAACGAAGTGGGTATGGCTTAAAATAATTGAGAGTAATTGACAGCTTTTAAACTCTGTACCTGCACGCCTAGTATTGCTAGCGTGGGTTTTTCAAAAGCATGGAGACTCCTCAATTATAAAAGTTCTCTTACAACTGTCTATCACTATCTTAAAAATTAAAGTCTTTTAATACATTTTCATACAAAGTAAGACTGTCATCGTTGGTTTTCATTCAACACAAAAAAGGTAGTTAAACATCGGTAATGAAAGTAAATTGTATTTTATTTTAGGTCCGTAATACGAAACCTCCTTCTTACACGCCCTAACTAAGTAACAAATCGAATTGATTTTTGGCATACTGGCAATATAGACCCAATAAACTAACCAATAAAAAATAAACAAGAAAAACCTAATAAACGGAACCGAGTTCCAAAAATAACCTCATAACATATTTGTTTCAAATCATTGGAAGCCCTCAAAATAAACCAATGAATGCTCTCTTTCAGTAGAATATAAGCCGCTTTTTCAGTTACGGTTACAAAAAATTGGGGATTTTTTCCAAATACCAACCCTCAACCTTTAAGTGGGTGACATACTCGTAATACAAGAAATTTATTGCTTTGTCGAAATAAACACGTGTAAAAACTAAACCACGATCTCAGCGGTAAAATAATCATAAATAAAAGAAATGTCAGGCGATAAGCGTCAAAGAGTACGTGAAATAAAAAGGCAAAGTGCTAGTTGGACTCCCACACGAAGGGTTCCGTACTTACAATCGCCAAAAATATCATATTTCCTGTTTGGGCCCCCTTTAATTCTTATTACTGACACTGTGAAAATATCAACGGTCTACCGGTCCGACGATTTATATTGTATTTATAATACGGTTTATGAGA
The DNA here is from genome assembly GCA_947086465.1 of Eupithecia exiguata. Classification (NCBI taxonomy): domain Eukaryota; kingdom Metazoa; phylum Arthropoda; class Insecta; order Lepidoptera; family Geometridae; genus Eupithecia; species Eupithecia exiguata. The sequence goes on from OX352246.1 coordinate 8,781,413, forward strand.
TACAGCCCGCTGACAGAACGCGGGGGCTTAGTAGCAGCGTCCCGCCCTTTGGGTACCAAACCCTAAAAATAGAAGAGAGTTGAGTTCGCTGAGTTTCCTTATCGATAAAAAGTTTAAGGTCTTATCTCCAGCTTATCTTGGGAAGTGATTTGATTGGCCGCCTTTGTTTGAAAGTAATTAAGATAATCTTGGGGAATTATTTGATTGTCAACTTCTAAGATAAGCCTAGGAGTGCGCCGCGGCTTAGATTTAGCGAAAGGCAAACCGATATTAGTTTTAGAGCTTTGAATTTCTGGTGGGTACTGTTCTGACAGGCGCGGCGCGACGTTACTGAGCATAATGACTGTAATGTTACGTGTTATGGGGGCGAATTATGACGCCATTTTGCGAAAACGATAGGTATATGATTTCACGTTCATAGGAGCGGGACAGAGCAGAGCTACGTCAGTGCAAAAATCAAGTATTTGCTCGCTATCTATTAATTATTCAAAATATAAGCATTAAACAGAAAAACTAAACGATTACTCTAATAAAACATTTGTCTGGATAAGTAATTCGTAAAAAAATAATGTGGTGTTGTCTCCGATATTTAGAGCATTTCAATTAAAACAGTTTTTATCCAAAATAGAATTTTTAGAAGTACATAGAATACATACCTATGTATTCTATGTACTTCTAAAAATTCTATTGTTTCTAAAAATTCTAAAAGTATCCATTGATCCAAATGAAACATTAGTACCTACTAATGTTTCATTTGGATCAATGGATTTGCGTCAATGGAGGCGGTTAGCACAGGACCGTGGTGGATGGCACAAACTTCGGGAGGCCTATACCCAGCAGTGGGTAAAATCCGGCTGCGGATGACAATGATGAATGTTTCATTTGAGTAATCATTTAGTCTTTCTTTTTCATGCTTATATTTTGATTAATTAAATTAAATCCCATCTAAAATTGTAACCCAGAGCTCAAAACCATCATCTTCTTCTACTGATTTTTTTCCGGCATTAAGCGCACTCTTAATTACGAATCTAGAGGTTCTAGGTTCATTTAAAAATAATTCAATTCATTCATTAATTCGACAAACCACGATAGTTTTTAATATTAATAAACTAGGCATCAGGCGCACTCTTTTACGAATCTAGAGGTTCTATAGGTTCATTTAAAAATAATTCAATTCATTCATTAATTCGACAAACCACGAGTTTTTATATTAATAAACAAAGGACATTTGCGAGGATATGACTCAGCTAACGTAGACGATGCGACACCTACAAGAAATATTTGAAACTTATGTCGGTGCTTATGTCGTAAACGTCACAGCATTCAAACAAACAATTTCATCTTTATATGTGTTGGTAAACCAAGGCCCTTTCACTCATTTCTTTCATTTGTTGGATTCCTCGATAAGGCTCCCTTCGAAGTTTACGCCATTGAGGTTTCGAGCGTCAAAGTTATCTGATATCGTCAGATTTGATCTAGGTCAGTGGTAAGTTTGAGGACAAAATAACTTGCACATTCAAAGTCAAGCTTTTAGTTTTGATAAGGGAAAATCTGTGGTAACTTTGGGGTGGAAAAGCGTTTCGTTCCATCACATTAGTGCGACGCCGATGTCATTCTTAAAAATAATTTATTCACGTACTAGCAGCGCCTCGCGGTTTCACCCGCGTAGTTCCCGTTCCCGTGGGAATTCCGGGATAAAAAGTAGCCTATGTTCTATTCCAGACTATAATCTATCTCTGTGCCAAATTTCATCAAGATCCGTTCAACCGTTCTGGCGTGGTTGCGTAACAAACATCCATCCATCTATCTATCCATCCATCCATCCCTACTTTGACATACTTTGACATTTATAATATTAGTAGGATAGTAGGATTAGTAGGATTGACTTGTTTATTTTATGGTTTAAGCATGAACTGATCCGTGATCCCCGACCCGGACTGCCCAGCGCGAGGATTATGGCATTATACCATAATGATAAGAGCCCAGGGGAAGCCTATGTCCAGCAGTGGACTGGTACAGGCTGTCTACGTATGTGTGCTGTATGACTGTATTGTCGCGAGAATGCGAGGCAGTACAATTGGCATGATTCTTTTTTATTCATCATCATTCATCATCAACCTATATTAGTCCACTGCTGGACATAGTCCTCCGCTAATGAGTGTCAAAGCGCCCTGTCTTCAGCTTGCACATCCATGACCTGCTTTCAGGTCGTCATCCCACCTGGCGAGAGGGCGAGACAGGAGGCAGTGTGAATCTCTGTGTCTCCCTTCTCTACGACGTTGGCTGGTGGGGTCTTTTATTGCTTTTTGAAAAAAAAAGGGTTTTAGTAAGCTGGTTAAGGTTTTAGTATACTTACTTCGAAACGATTATTAGTTCCAAAACTCATAACTGCAGGCTTGACTTATGAGAGTTTAAGTGCAATTGACTCAAACTTGACTTGAAAAAGTTTTGGGAAGGGCAATACGGGCCAAATTGAATCGAATCCTTCGATCTTTTATGTTTTCAATCAGAATATATTACTTTTGGCTGGGTTTCACTGATAATAAGGTACTTCAATCAATGTAGAGGGAATTTTAAATTTCGGTAGGTAGCTAACCCACCGCTTTTCGGTTTCTCCTTTGGATTATTGAGGCAATTTTTTTTTTACTGTATGTAAGTACCGTTTTTTTTTCTTGTCTTGAAGGTTGCAGGAAAAAAGGACATTACTTTAAGTTCTGTATTAAAAACGTTGTAAAACTAATTATTTAATTAAAAAGGTGCTGTGGTTACAATAATTGCAGTTGTATTATTTGAAATTGTTTTAATTGGACCTGGGAACTCTACTATGGTGCCGTGGTCCAACTGCAAATATAGTTGGACCACGACCCTTAGTAAAGGCCCGTAGTCCAACTAATTGGACAGAGCAGTTGGACCACTGCCCCGTAACGAACTGAAGCAAGCAACCAGTTTCAAACCTTAGCAATGTTGCTATGCTGAAGGGCGCATTTTTGTTTCATGGACCATTTATACTACAGAAATACAGAAATTTATTCATAATACCATTATTACGTGTCACTTAAAAATAAAAAATATAAATTCATAATAAAGGCAAATTAAAAAATTCGTTGATATCGTACAATACCAATTTAGTGAGCCACTTTCTGAGTTTTTTCTTGAATATATGTATGGAAGCTGCATTGCGGATCCAGTCGGGTAACCGACTACTATTCAGGATTAAGAAAAATCTTTATTAACAAAGAAAATTACAATCAAATAATAGAATTAAAATAAAACTAGTATTTACAATTGAAACAATTGAGCTAACTGCAGACTGTTGCAAACAATCTACAAATAGCTCAACTGATCCATATCAATACCTGTTGGAAGCGTGCCCAAGACGCTAGCTGTATTGCCCCGCTATATAGCAATATCTTTATTAACAAAGAAAATTACAATCAAATAATAGAATTAAATTAAAACTAGTATTTACAATTGAAACAATTGAGCTAACTGCAGACTGTTGCAAACAATCTACAAATAGCCTAACTGATCCATATCAATACCAGACGGAAGCGTGCCCAAGACGCTAGCTGTATTGCCCCGCTATATAGCAATATCTTTATTAACAAAGAAAATTACAATCAAATAAAAGAATTAAATTAAAACTAGTATTTACAATTGAAACAATTGAGCTAACTGCAGACTGTTGCAAACAATCTACAAATAGCTGAACTGATCCATATCAATATCAGTCGGAAGCGTGCCCAAGACGCTAGCTGCGCTGCGCCAGATACTCACCAGCTCATACCAGGATTAAGATGATTAACTTTATCGTAAGATTTGAAATAGGTCAGTGGTAAGTTTTTCAAAATCACTTGCACATTAAAAGTTAAGTTTTTAGTTTTGATAAGGGAAAATCTGTGGGAACTGTTGGGTGGAAAAGCGTTTAGTTCCGTCACATTAGGTCGACGCCGATGTCACTCTTAGAAATAATTTATTCACGTGCCTATAGACTTTTTAGGGTTCCGTACCCAAAGGGTAGAAACGGGACCCTATTACTAAGACTTCGCTGTCCGTCTTTCCGTTTGTCCGTCTGTCCGTCTGTCACCAGGCTGTATCTCATGAACCGTGATAGGTAGACAGTTGAAATTTTCACAGATGATGTATTTCTGTTGCCGCTATAACAACAAATACTAAAAACAGAATAAAATAAATATTTAAGGGGGCTCCCAGCTCCCATACAACAAACGTGATTTTCCCTTCGTGCGCGAGTCCAACTCGCACTTGGTCGGTTTTATTGATTTTATGATTTGAGCCTGAACTGATCGATGTTACACAACCAAACAACTACTCAACAACCCAAATTCTCGAAAATCAACAAAAAACATACAAATCTATGAAGTAACGTCCCTATGTCCATAACGGGTTTTTGTGGCCATAAAATTAAATTGAGTAGCTTAAAATTTCAGTTCTCACGTTTTAAATAAAAATTGGATCTTTATAATTTATGGATTTCGTTATGATAATTTGAGAACCTTATCTTAGTCGACTTTTAAGTGAAATAAATACCTACATTCTATCTATGTTTTCGCTCGACAGATTTAAGGAATGTAATGAATCATTTATCATCAACTAGCGGCCCGCCCCGGCTTCACACGGTTATAAATTTATTCATATATAAATTAAAGAATTATCAAAATCGGTTCAGTACATCCAGAGATTACCCCCTACAACCTTACAAACTTTGAAAATGTAAATGTTTATTTTGAAAAACACAAAAATATGACAAAGTTCTGGGCAGCTCTGCCTTCTGTTTTAGCTTTAAAAAAACTGTGTTACAGAAGACAGCGTCTTCCCCATTGCTGGGTACATTGTTTGTAGTTTAAAAATAAAAACGAGAAACATAAATCTATTGTTACAATTAAAACTTAGTCTAGACAAGTAAACCAAACCTAAAGCTACGTAAATTCATAAAAAATCATAGCTACCTTCTACAACTAAGTATACTTATACAAAACAAAAGTACCGAGAGATTAAAAAATTAAGTTAGTACATTTTGAGATCAAACCTGTAATTTAACTTAACTTTTATAAGGTTTTTTTTTGTTATAGTGCCTCATTATAATATAGTAAAATAATATCGATTAGAAAAGGTAACATGAGTAATATGCTGGGATGCTCACAGCATTATATAGTTACTAAGTAAGCATTGATAGATAGAGATACTTAACAAATTTTGTTAGGTCGATAAATGTGGAGCTGATGTGGCAAGGTAAATGTAGCGCGTCGAGGTAAATTTAGTGCCGGTGTGCTGCCTCACTAAGCGAGCTTGCCGCAACCTAGCCGTTGGTTGCGGGAGACCAACATAAGTGCCGAAGAATATGCGTGACAAAGTTACTAAACAAAATGAGTCAAACGCCCTTATAAAAACTTTCAAAATTTAATTAGGCTTTCGTTAAATTCGCATCACGTACACGTCACGGTTACGGAGAGTGTGCACGGTCCTCAAAGTACGTACTACGCTACGGTGGATCGTAACTCATACAAACAGTTACTGGATATTAACTAGCAAGAAACCGATTTAATTTCAGAATTTATAGAAAGCGAATAAGTGACCTGTGGTTAAGATTACAAAATCAACAACAGAAGACAACTTTTATTAGAGAAATAATACTGTTTAGGTATTTATTTATCATCGAAACATTATGATTGTCGTCAAAAAAAATTAAAAAAATGAACCTAATTTACAGAAGATTTTTGTGATAAACGTGTGTTCTACAAAATATTATTTTTCCGATAGCCGCAACAAAAACCAATTCCCAACACATACCATATTATATTTCTACTATAATGGAATGCCTACGAAGTTTGTATAGTGTACGTACCACCTTAAAAGGAAACAGCCTTGGGATCGTAAAATAAACCCGCGAATACAAAGGAGCGTACCCTCGAATTTAAATGAAATAAAAAATCTCAGTAAAACAACAAAAGAATTTCTCGCACTCAAACATAAAGCCGTAATGAAATTTATCCCCAAGTGTGTTGGGAGCTATTATTCAACCGCGTACAATATGTAGTGTGGTTACAAATGCTACTGGTGCGGAATTACCCCTTGCTTAGCTGGAAATGGCTACATAGCTTAGCTTTTTACGGAATGCGCTGGTATTTTACGCTGGTATCATTGTTTTGAATATGATAGTTTTATTTTAGACTGGGAACAAAGAGACGGGGATTACTGTCGTAATTTGGGGATTAAATAGACTAGTTAGTGCTAGTTACTGCGGAATTGGCGAACATTCGCTTCTGTGAGTCATTGTTAGTTACTCACAAAAGTCAAAAGTCAATAACTTTATTTCTTTAGGCTTACAAAAAAGCACTTAGACAAGACAAATTTTATAGGTACATAAAAACAACTTTATAAATAGTAATTATCAAACAAGAAACAAAATGTTATCGATTTTGTTCGCTTAAATTTTTTGTTCACTAGTGGAAGAAGCGAAAAATAACCCACAACACTTCCCCATCTTAACTCCAATGAGCATTTACACAATTCATTCACAGATGTGGACCTAGTTTGACCAAACAAACCAAACCTGTTAGGTTCTCCTCAAAAGACATAATATGACCGTTGACGAACCCCTTAGAAAGGCTAAGAATAAGAACCCAAAGAGCATTACGGAAACCTGACCCTAAAAATCTGCAACATCGTATTTTATTGTTCATGTAACCTAGATTTACGACCACCTTTCAGTTTTCCTTTGTAACCTTTAGGAACTTTTGAGGTCACAAAAATAGCTCTTTCAAAACATTGTCTTGCCGCAGGTTATTTTCACAGCATTGTTATCTTGCGTCTTTTCCAGGGTAGAAGGATCCACGGCCACGATTTGTATAGTAATTCCGACGTTATGACTGCCATACTTCTTGCCAGGTATAATTTGCCAGCCGCTTCGCGAACAATTACGGCCTCGTCTCCATAAATGTGGCACGATAACACCCGCGATCCTCGAATGCTAGAGTGTTTGCAGCTTTACATAGGTACTACATATTTGTTTTGTTTTGTAGGGAGAACATAGTGAAAAATTACGCCTTTCTCAAAAGAGTGAGAAACGTTAAAGCCGCGTCTCATAAGAGAGAGAAACGCGGCACAGTCAGGGTTTGCTCGGACCCAGTGGACTCTGTTACCTAATCAGACGATACTCTTACTGTGGCAACCCCTTATCCGAGCGAACTCGAACGGCGTCCAATCTAAGTAGACTCAGATGGAGTTCTTCTATTCCGAGCAAGTATAGGAAAACAAAATGGAGTCTAGTAACAACCAAGCGTCGTCTGTCTCACAACTTTTCTCGTTGTTGACTATGAAAATTATTCGAGTGACCTATGTTAATTAAGATTACACTCATATGTAACTACTCCTACGGGTCGACTCGGTCTGCGCCTTGTCCGAGCAGACTCTGATCGATTCGAGCGAGACCAAGGAAAGCTTATATTTCATTCGGTTTCCCGGCACCTTGGACTTAATGGCCCAGTTTTTGCGTGAAGGCTTCGATAACTATCCATAAACACCTATATTTTGTTTCTGGTTTTAATAAAATTTGGTAAAAAGACGAGTTGAAAGGTAGGTAGGTATATGTGAGCAAATTGAGCCTTAATTTTTTACGAAGATCGGATTTTTGACAATGGATTCTTTGTGGATACCAAATCAGCTACTTTTTCAGTTAACCCTGGCAGTTTACCACCACTACAGCCTATATCGTCCACCAACGCAACGTCTTGCTTCCACAACCGGATTTCTGACATAAAAACTCAAGTAAAGCTCATAAATCAAAAGAGTCAAATGTTTCCGATTTAACCCAAGTGCTCACCTATAGACTGATTGTCGAGGCGTGTCGGTCAAAACGTTCCTTTCTATACAGAAACATGACAAAGCTGTGTGAGTAATGTAATGTAGCAAGCGATGACTTGCAGTGTTTTGTGCTGTTTCATCTGGTACAAGATACTGTTTAACGTCAAATTCTGACGTTATTTGACAGGTATGTAAGAATCAGTTATAGTTAAAGAAATGTATAAAAGGAAGGGTAATCAATAGATTGTAGGATCCCAACAGTTGCGTAACAGATACGCGTGCTATTGGACTTCTTGGTATCATGTACCCTTAACACAAGCTCTGCTTTACTTGGGGCTAGATAATGCTGTGTGATTTGTCCACCAGTATTATTATTATTTCTAGCTCCTCAGTTGATGATGATAACAACTTCAGAAACCATGAGTCAGCAAAAGCAAATAAACACAGTCAAAGGATGTTAGCGGTAATTTATGATGTAATGTAACTATTGTTTGATAGTTACACGATGAACATGACATGTGTTGTGTCATGTTCACATTAGTGACGGGTGTGCGTTTGGGCAAAGTCTTTGAGTATGTTCCGTTCACTGCCTTCAGGTATTTTGACAACGACACCCTTCGGCCACTTAGATCCACCGAGCCAAAACTTTTCATCTTGAATCCATCAATGGATCCATAGGGATTTTCTTTGCCTCTTTAATCTACTGGTACATCTAAACCTATTTCTTGTCCTAAGGAACCCACCGTCCATTACGTCCTAAGGAACCCACCGTCTATTAGTGGAGCTTAAGCTATTTTTTTCTCCTCTTGAATCCACCTGTAGTTCTAATGGCAATATTCCACATATCGGTCAATTTCAAGCTAGGCTAGCTAGGTACTCGTAGGTAGATACCAGATAATGGAAGATCGGGTTCTCCTTTGAGGCACTACGTGGATAATGGGCTAGGTATGTATGTACCATAACGCAAACCGGAGCACAAAGGTACAGGCTAACATTACGGGAAATACTCTTGTAGTCCAATTCCAAATAGGAAATGCTCTTGTAGTCCATACTAGAAAAGAACGAACAGAGTTCGTTTCCTTTTATGTAAGCTTGTTAGGTTTTACCTCGAATAGCTCAAAGGTTTGTTATGTAAAAGCCAGCTGCAGTTACAGTCGCCCCTTTTCGGCTTAAGGTGTAACAAACATTTTTAGAGTTCCGAACCCCAGAAAGTAGTAAATAAATAATGTGTTTATAACGTTAATTGAGTGCGTTTCAGACCTTGTTACCTCAAGATACGTTTTTTTTTTTTTTTTTTTTTTTTAATTAGCCTATTCCGTCCCACTGCTGGGCAAAGGCCTCCCCCAAATCTTTCCACTCCGTGCGACCTTGTGCGATTTCCCACCAATCATTTAGGAAGGCGTTGAGGTCGTCCCGCCAAGATACGATTATTTTAAAAAAATGTATCTACCAATATTATATGTATGTTTAGTGCTTTATCTATAGACGGGTCACCGAAGATATTCAGAAATAATCAATACTGACTGACGTATAGAGTTGAACAAACCCCACAGATTCCCTTGCTATGTTTTCGTTCAAACTCTCATAAATTACAATAGTACAATAAAGTCCCGTTTCTTCGCGAAGGGAGCACTTGAATAAATAAGCTTCAAGAACCGAAGTACTTTGCTACTACCCACTTCCTTATTCGTCATTGAAAAGCATTATTTATAGCAAGCATTCACTTGAAATTGGACAGATTTTACCGTAAACTTAACTTTATTAGTGAGCATTTAGACTCAATTTTACCCAGCATTCAGTTACAATTAATGGTGCACTCTAATGGTTATATTTTTATACCAAAACAGTATATCGTTGGTCAATTCAAATTGAGCTGTAAAGCTTTGATTTAAAATTTACTATAGCTTGCGTTCAGACTCAATGTTGCCGGCCTTGATAGAGTGAAACTACTCTAGCCCGTATTTTATCTGTGCCAGAGCTCAATTTTCACATTACGCAAGTTAAACTGTAACAATACGATTGAATCATGCCCCCAATGGAGCATTCTCGAATGCAATATTTCTCGGTTATTTGTAACTATCGGTTCTAATTCAAACACGTTTTGTTTAACTCGATCGGCGCGTGTAAAATTGAAAACAAACATTTGTTCTAGGAAGTTCGTTTAATTCAAATTGCGATTACGAATTTTTCGTCCCGATGTTTACGCAAACTCGAAAGAAGATTTCGCGGCTGTTTTCTTACTGGATCGAAAATTCCAAGGCTTATGTTCGAATTTCCGGGACTTCGGTAATAAAATTACGAAGGGAATTAAGTTATACGTTTAGTCCAAAAATTTATTGTGTAACTCGATAAAATGCCCTTTATAATTGTAAATTAATTTTGGTTCCAAACGTTGTGGGTTGTCTACGAAATAATTGGTTGTCTTGTAGCTTTTTGTCATAGTAGGCGACTTAGATGTCGCTGAAATTGACGTAATAAGAATACCGCAGACAGGAGAGTAAATTCCGTTTTGCGTGGTAGTCAACCGCTACATTATTCTGAAAATATGGAAATAATTGGTTCTGCTGAGGGTTTCCTAAGAACCATAATTTCACGATTTAATCTTTCTAAGTACTTTGATGAGCTTTTATGTTTTCTGTTGATGATAAAGTTGTCATTTTTAATTTCATCTTACACAAATAATAGAACTAGATATAAATAAAACCGGCCAAGTGCGAGTCGGACTCGCGTACGAAGGGTTCCGTACCATTATCTATAAAAACGGCAAAAAAAATCACGTTTGTTGTATAGGAGCCCCCTTAAATATTTATTTTATTTTGTTTTTTAGTATTTATTGTTATAGCGGCAACAGAAATACATCATCTGTGAAAATTTCAACTGTCTAACTATCACGGTTCATGACATACAGCCTGGTGACAGACGGACAGCGAAGTCTTAGTAATAGGATCCCATTTTTAACCTTCGGGTACGGAACCCTAGAAAAAATACCCTCTTGTTCTGGCAAGTGTTGTGTTTCCGAAACAGCACAACACTTTCTGATTAAAAATGCCTATTTTACCGACCTCCCTTGTTTAAACAAAGCAAGTAGGTACTTTAACCTGAACGAGCGGTAAGTGCCAATGGTCCGATCACATATTGGTACAATTTAAACAGATTTTATGCGAAAAAACCGTGTAATTGTAGATTACTTGCACGATTTAAGCGGGATATTTACTTAACAGTAGGTCATTTCCGCGAAATATACAGAAATATTTCAGTTCATTTTTATTCAATTCGCTTGGGGTGACATTCAAATTTATTATGCTTTCAATAACAAAGAAAATTACCATCAAATAATAGAATTAAATCAAAACTAGTATTTACAATTGAAACAATTGAGCGAACTGCAGAATGTGTCAAACAATCTACAGGTAGCTCAACTGATCCATATCAATACCAGTCGGAAGCGTGCCCACGAGACCTGGCCGTGGATGTGGCTGCATTGCCCCGCTGCAGCTGTATGGCAATGCTGATGCGCTGTGCCAGATACTCAACAGCTCTCGGGTCACGCGTCTCCCTTCGACCAGACGCTCAGATAATTTTTTGAAAACCCAGAGAGCCTCGGTACCCCACGGACCTAGGGTCTCGACTCCAAGGAGCAAATGCGTATGCTCTATCGACCTGCACATTTGCGCCTCTTGAGATCTTCGGCCAAATCTGCCGCCGCACCAGCCCTCACGGAAGTCCTAGGAAGATGGGAAGGTGCGAGCTCAAAAGCTCAGATAATTGGTTGAAAACCTAGGGAGCCTAGGGTCTCGACCCCAAGGGGAGCAAATGCGTAGGCTCTGTCGAAACCGTGCTTCGAATAATGATTTCCATCCCATGAAATTTTGGTATTTAAACCAAACCAAGTAAATAATAAAGCAATACATTCCATTTAATAAAATACCTACCTACTCAATTCCCCTAAAATTGATGTAATTAAATAATAAATAAACCAATTTCTCAAATAAACACTCAACCGTGAACTTAATCGGGATTTAAACTACTAGATTAGCCCTTTAATTAACTTTTAGGGAATTATAGTCCCTTTAGAAATTAATTTAGGCGAGACACTTATAAATGGGGGAAATTGGCGAATTTCATTGGCCCTGTAATTAAAATCTTGTTCGGGAATATGAGAACAAAGTAATTGCCTCACATTTACACCTGAATGCCTATCGCGAGGTTCTATAACGACTTTCAAATGGCTCGAAATTTTCTCGGATCGAGATAATTTGTAAATAAGTTTATGGTAGTTAATAGATTGTTTTTCCCAAAATAGGGAAAATGGACGGCTTTGAAGGAAGCCTTCACCTGCAAGAGGTTAAGAGGACGGAGGGAAAAAATATTAGGAAAAACTTAACTTATCTCGGTGTAAGTAATTAGTTTAAGGTTTATCGATTAAAAATACTTTTTAAGATTTTCTTTACTTATTTTAAATTTCTATAAGTACTATATTTTATATTTGTTTTTTATTAGTATGTGCAAGATAAAGGCTTTATATTTTTAATATTAATTATATTTTTTTTATATTGTGCTAGTTGTTTGACTTGACGATTTAAAATAAAAAGAAAAGATACAAATAGTTTAAAGGATATTGAGATTTTCAAATGATGCGTTCAGTTGGTAGATCATTTTTTTTTTTCGTTAAAAAGCTGAAATGTTACAGTAGAACGCCGGCATGTGAAAAAATAAATTACGACCATACAGGGCAACTTTCATAGAATTTAATAGTCAACGTAACCTTTTTTGTGATGTACAGCTATAATTTTTATGATTCATATGTGGGGTGCTTTCCGTTTCTTCGATGTACTCATATATTCACATATTTATATCGTAGACCACATAATATGTTTTATGTGACCGTTAGCTATGAAGCTACATAAGTTATGGCGTAATATGCGCAGATTTATAAAGGGACTCGTATTTATATTTGTATTATGAGAAAAAGCTTGCAAGATGTGTGAAAGGGTTCGCACTATAAAGTGAGGGAATAGAAGGTGCACCTGTGTTTGCGCGTACACTTGTGCCCTATGATATGTCCTGCGCACCTGGCTAGTCTTCGTTGAGACTAGCCGTGGCCGAATTTCGGCTATAAGGGCATCACTTCACTCCCTGTGAGGTTGACTTAGACCCTTATTAACTCGGCCATTCTGATCCACGTGGGTACGAAACAAGCACGTGTATAACTTTTCCAATTAAATGAAAAATAATTTATTATACCAAAACAACACTCAAATTGTACAAAAAGTTACGTTTAAGCCCAACACCCTCCAAAAATTACCGAAGCACTGTAATTTCATTCGAAATTTTCACCAACACCGCCCACACTTTGTTCCTTAAACTTTCTTTGTAAATAACAAGTTACGAGCTTGTTAAAAAAATGCTACTAACTATCCTGAAATCATCATCATCCTCAGCCTATATTAATCCACCGCTGGACATAGGTCTAACCTAATGAGCGCCATAGCGCCCCGTCTTCAGCTTGCCGCATCCGGCATCTGCCAGCAGTCTTTCGCAAATCGGTATGCCACCTGGTCGGAGGGCGCCCTACACTACGTTCCTGAAATATCGTATAGTAAGTAGTGTATATAGTCGTAGTTTGTATCCTGAAATATCTGCCAATAATACATACATACATCCTTAGACTTAACTTTACTAGGTTGTAGAGGCGAACCGAACGGGCCTAGATCTCAGTACTCACGGGATCCCCGTGGTTAAAACTGGAATACCATAAAATTCAACATTTGTTCTTTGATTCCTTCAACGTAAAAAAAATACGACCAAAAAAACCATGAAAGTGCACTTATTTGGTCGAGATCTCAGATGAAGATCTCAGTAGAGACCGCAGGGGAGGGAGGAACCTTGCGGTTAACCTGCTAATAAGATGACTTATATTTTGATTCGTAGGTTTTGTACAAATTATTTTGTTCCTTGATGTAAAAATATTCTCACTTTCAATGCCAAGCTCAACTTCATCGTTTTAATAGGATGTTGGTAAGCATCGTTATACTATGTATATTAATATTCATCGACGTTTCCGGATGTCTAGACACGTTCCAGACGGTAAGTAAAAAATATTCTTCCGGTGTAAACCACAACTTAACACAAATACATACACCGTCATCGTGCGTAGTCAGTCACCGTTTAATCTAGGTCTTTTGTGGCAGTTATTTGATAGGTAAATTCGTGTAAGACATTTCAGTGCAAAAATATTGTAACTCGCCCATTTAAAGACTGATTTTTAAATTCCTATTATTAGGTTGTGTTAGAACTCAAGGTTATTTATTATATTTTTTGCACAATAAGACATAATGCCAACTGTACTTTAAACAATAGATTTGTGGTTAAAATTACGAGTGGTCCCACTCGCCCAACGAAATAAACAAGAAAAAACTAATCAGGTAACTGGGACCGCGGTCCCAGTTTTGTAGTGGGCCCAGTCGCCTGTGTCCTCTTAATGACGCGCCTAGGGATCGAATTTTATAATATCAATTTCTTACAATTTGATTCCTTTGGTTTTGACATGTAAATTGATTTTACCAATAAAATTGTATTTCTGGTTCTCAATGCTCAGTTTCGATAGCTCTGCGTTCAGTTTTATAATTTGGGGTGCGATAGATGCTATCTGGTACCTATCAAGCGTCCATTTCGTGAGCGGCCTATTTCTCTTAAAAACGACTGCTTCACCCGTATACAACGGGGTACATCATGTTTGGTACTATAACTTTACATAAGATCCTTGTTACAACTGACTAAATGATTGTAATGATTCTATACGAAATTTACGACGGGTTGGGTTGGATTACACATGATACATTTTTATAACCGCAGCAGACTTTAATTTTCGCTAAAAATTTACAAAAATTTTGTCCTACTACGAGTATGTTGAAATAAATTTAGAACAAAAAGTAGAAATAATTTATGCACTGTTACTATTACAGCAGACTTTAATTTTCTCAATAAAAAAAAAGCGAAAATTTAGTCCAAAATGCTACGTTATGTTGAAATAAATTTAGAACAAAAAGCAGAAAGAATTTAATGCACTCTATCCGTAAAATTAAGGCTACACACGTCGTTTCCTAAATGTTATTCGTACAGTGCAGGCTCAACGCGAAGCCCCTTACAATCTAACAATGATGCGCTGTTGGCACAGACCTACACTACGAAATAATAGACTCGACTGTATTTTGTTTACGTTTGGCACGTTTTCACTTATTGTTTGAACAAGTTATATAACTCCTAAAGAAATAAGAATAAAAAACATATAAAAACAGTAAGTGAAAAGTCCGTCAAAATGTCGTAACCTGTTTTATTAGGAGCCCTAATCAAAAAAGTGCCCTCTTACCCAGTTGCGTTATTTTTTTGACCGACTGTAAAAAGTTTAATATTCAAGTATTTTCACCTTTTTTCTTACGGGTACTACGAGTATAAAACTATAGTATAAAACCTTTACGCTTATAGATGAGGGAAGCAAGCACCGTCATCAATCGACCATCGTATAACTAGCGGTAACCGAACGTAGGTAATCCCTTGCCAATACTGTGAAGGGCTTTGTCCTGACTATGAATGGATGATGTACTGAAGAACTCACAGGTAAAATGTTTAAAGGAAGACGCCTTTCAAACTTGAAAAATGATCCCAATTCAGATGAAGATAAAACTGTACGAAGTAAATTTGACTGTACTAAAAATTTAGATATTCCGCGTTCGTGCCACTGCTGCACTGTCAAGTAGTCCTTAAATGGAAAATCTATTTCATTGCCATCTTTTTGTCTCGTTCATTTCCCGTTCTTTTTGTCTTGTTCATTATGAAAGGGGTGGCAACATTTTTAGTGCATAAGCCCTCGCACTCGGTAAGCTTTAAGAAATAAAATAACATCCCAAATATTTTCGATGTTCAAGTCCTGCCGAAATAGATTTTTTTGGGAGCTGTCTAATTAGTTATGTTTAATGGTGACATCTGAATTAACACGAATGGTTTCGATTCTAACCTCTTAATACTAAAATCTAGTCAGATTAGTCTTGAGCCGGTCGTAAGTGACGGTACAGCCTACTTCGAGAGATTTGAATTAAAACTGTAAGAAAATCGCGGTTATTGAGTGGTTTATATTTCGGAGGTAAGTTGGAGGAGTCATCTCCAATGACATTTTTTGTGTCATCCTATGAAAATAATGTGATTGTTTTGATAAAAGTAAAAACTGACTTTAAATCCGTATTTATAAAAATACGAGCAGTGCCTCGCGGTTTCACCCGCGTAGTTCCCGTTCCCGTAGGAATTTCGGGATAAAAAGTAGCCTATGTCCTATTCCAGACTATAATCTATCTCTGTGCCAAATTTTATCCAGATCCGTTCAGCCGTTCTGGCGTGATAAAGGAACAAACATCCATCCATCCATCCATCTAAACTTTCACGTTTATAATATTAGTCCATCCATCTAAACTTTCACGTGTATAATATTAGTGAGAATAGTGAGATGAGATAGTGAGATTAGAACACTCAACAACCTTAGTTATAAAGACATTGGTTATTCCTCACGATTGTTTAGATATGGACAAGATATATTACAAGTGGCCACTTCGGGATCATTTTCCATACAATACCTAGCAAAATTATTTTCCAAATCGGTCCTTAAATAACAGAGATATTGACGAACATAGAACCTCCTCTTCTTTTGTTTTTCGTCGGTTAATGATAACTTACCATGACTCGGCAGACCCCTGCCGATATTTGGATGAACCTTAATCTAGCTCTAGTCTACAAATTAAAGTCAGCGGGCCGCCGTCAAGTTGACATCATCATCGTCAGCCTATATTAGTCCACAGCTGGACAAGTGGACAAAACACTATTAATTAGCTTCCGATATTCATTACTGAAATGTCTCACCAACCTGCTGCTGACGTCGAATTCGGTGTATAGACTACATTACAGAGAAAACTCATACTTAACACACTTTTCGTAGCAAATCGTAGTTGAAATTTATCAGTAAACAAAACTAAATTCAAAATACGAGATAAGTAGAAACTAGTACAATAATTTCTAGACATAAAAAATTCTGTCCACGTTATCGCGTCCATGACACTATGCGGGCTTGCATTGCATTGTACTCCCAATTTATACACCGAATTCATAAAATAATACCATAACTAACTAACAATGAGACGAAAAAGTTAAATTATCCTACTGCTTTTGTTATAAATAAGATTTCGTTGCTAGATTTTACGGTCTGTTGGGTTAGATTTTACTTTAATTATGAATTGTTTTGGCAATATTGTTTCCGAGAGGTTAATAAGCTTGCTTTAATTAATCCGAGAATTTGTAACACGGATACTCCAAATTCTAAGTTAATAGATATTAAATTTGTGATAACTCAGTCTACCGGCCGGATTTTTAAGAATTATGGAAATTGATTGTACTTGAGGCCTTCTCCAGGAACCTGGAGAAGGCCTCAAGGAGGACTCGGAAGGAGGTCCTCTCCCTGGAGGACATGCGAATCCGCGGGCATTAGCTAGTTTTCAAATACTTTACGAACATCTCCTTTTGGTTTCAATCGATTGTTATTATCTGGGCGTCTGGTCGAAGCGACTTATGACCCGAGAGCGTGGTGAGTATCTGGCACAGCGCATCAGCATTGCCATACAGCGGGGCATTGACGTCAATTTCCATCCATCCACGCCTTTGGATGCTAAAAATACACTGCAACCCTTAGTAGACTCCTACGATATTCACGGACCGAGTCGAAGGGATCGATTCTTCCGCGACCGCCATGGCGGCGGCTATCGTCATGACGACAGAGACAGAGAAGACAAGAGTGAAGTTTGAATGAGACTAATGTGTATTAATACAAGCTTTGCAATAATCTGCGCCTTGAATCCTAGATCATAAGATTTACCTTATGATCCCCATAACTCGTATCACCACTCAATAGAAACCGGTTCCAGCAACCCGTTGACTACAAAGGTTGAAGCGGCCGTTGACCTCGGTTGACCGACGCCCGCGCACCGAGGTTCGCTAAACCACGTGGGGTTTTTTTACTGTGACAATAAAAGGTTGTTACTTTGAAAGTGGTTGTATTTTAGCCTTTAAACGCTGGTTTTACGACTGGAATTGCGGTAACGATATTTCTTGCTGTCTTTACCTTACGTAGCTGAAACATAGGTAACGTATAGCTTGAATAATCAAAATAGTTCTTCTTCAGCCCATGGTCTAACTGATTTTCCTTCTGATGTGTCTAGCTTCATATATTGGAGACGACTGCCCGTGACTAGATGGAAGCGTTTATTCTGAGAGACAATGAACAACATCTAAGTATGCGAAATTAAGGCCAAATTCGTCAGTAGTTTGGGCGTTGTTCGCTAAACCACATTTTCACAAACTTGCGTCTTTTAAATTTGTAGGATTGGCTATTTCTCGTTACGATTTTAGGTTGAAGTTAACAAGAAGACTCTTACTAAGTCTAAAGAGTCTTGAAGAGGTCCACTCCAATTCATTGTTTTGGCGTCCCATTTCAAGTTTGTTGAGATTTTAATAAAAGATACTTGTTTTGAAGTATACTCCTTATCCAATGGCCCAATCGAAGTTTACTTGGTTCAAACGCCTATCGAATAAGAATTACTATGGTCCAATTTCGCTGTTACTGCTTGTTCACGTTGACTCGCGGGTGCGGTGGCGGGCGCGGTCACGAAATATCAAACATAATATGACGTAATATCCAAGTTTTCAATTGAACGCGTTTATGTTGCAATTTGTTGCGTGCAATATAAGATAATTTATATTAATAATTAGGGGAGGCCTATGTCCAGCAGTGGACTGATATAGGCTGATGATGATGATGATGAATATAAGATAAACTCAATTTAGCACTTTAAACGATTTCAGCGCATTTCAATGACATAAAGTTGATCTGGTTTAAACGCTAAACCGAGTTCAAGAGCGACAGTCCTTTAACACTGTCGTTCTTGAATTTGAACTCTATCAAGCTGATCTTAGTTTTGCAGCAAACAATATATTGAACGTATTAAGGTATCTAAGGAATCTATGGTTGAGTGACGTTTATGCCACAGAAAAACGTTACTCAAGCAAGATCAATAACGAATATTTTTAATCGGTTGATTAGTGCGAATGGGTACAAACCCCAGAACGAACAGTCTCACAGTAGGCGATGAAGCGATGCGCTCCTCACACGATGACAGGGAATAAACAGCGAATACTACGAAAATTTCAATTTCTTTGTACTTGTCGTACGTAAAATAACAATAATACAGCATTTTTGTATGGTAACACAAACAATACAATATTTTTTGTGCTGAAAGGACGCTTACGTTTGATTCCATCTTCTGGGTGAGTGCGTTGATAATGAATTCGTCAAACTACGACAGTTTTAATTGCATATCAAATCATTGATAAATTTTATTGCACCAGCGTTCGAGAAAGTGGCAGGTACCTAGCCTAAAAAGGTGACCGCGCGCCTGGGAGCAGAGCAGACGCGGTATTCCCTGCAGTCATCTAATTTTTTTTTTTCATGGCCCTCCGACCAGGTGGGATGACGATTTGCGAAATACTGCTGGCAGATGCTGGATGCGGCAAGCTGAAGACAGGGCGCGATGGCGCTCATTAGGGGAGGCCTATGTCCAGCAGTGGACTGATGTAAGCTGATGATGATGATGAAGATCTAATTTTCTAAATCTTTACATGAAATAGTATGCAGCATCGCGCACCTATCGGCACCGAGCGCGCGGCATTTCAGTAAAATGCCATGACTGCCGATAGCGCCGATAGATGCGCGTTCAGCTCAGAAACACCTAAATCGCCACACCAAATCAAATTAGAGTAAGAACGTTTTAAGCTTGGATTTGGTAGCAGCTTCACAAAACGTAACTGAATAAAATTGTTAGTTCTTTTTCTAAGAACCATCACATTTTAAGCTCCTTGCGAGCTTACAGCATCTAAACGAGGAGCTCTATTCAAAGAAGCTGTACTTTTTAATGAGTAGCTATTTAATTAAGAAACTCCTTGAGCACGTCGAGCGCAAATTTTGTCAACTGCATTGCCGCTTACTTTAAAAGTACGGCGAGGGAATTGTAATGTGAAATTTTTAGCATGGCATGGTAATGCTGATGCGCTGCTCCAGATATTCACCAGCTCTCGGGTCAGGCGTCGTCGCTTCGACCAGAATTTTCACTCGGATTTTTTTTAAAACCCTTAGAGCCTCGGACCCTCGGACCTATGGTATCAACTCCAAGAGGAGCAAATGCGCGTCTGTCGCACGCATATCGTACAGCCACGGGGAGGCAGTACGATTATGTGGGACTCCAACCCACTAAAACCCTCAGGGTGTTTCAGCCTCTGCCGCTGTCGAGACCTGCATATTTACGCCTTTAGAGATCTTCGGTCAAATCTGCCGTCGCAACAGCACTCAAGGATGTCCGCAAAATATGGGAATGTGCAAGTGTGTCGACGCATATTATAGCGTCCCACACTATAGGCCTCCCCAACACCCTGAATATAATGTTTTATCGATTTCAAACAACTGATTATACACATGAAACGATTTCTTCTAGTTCGTGCTTAGAAAAGGAAATAAAAATAAGTATAGCGTCCAGTAAGTCCAGTAAGGGTCAAGATGCCACCAATTACAAAAAAAAACACTCCCTATTTCCAATTAGGCACTTAACTCGGAAGCCCATTGTAAAGTTCTCCGCAAGAAAGGTCCAAGTGCTTAACAAAAACCCGTAAATTTCGCGACCAACAATATTTTCCACAAAAAAACATTCAGTGGAAAATCGCCTACAGAAAAAGTTACTCCCTCTGTTTTGTGCCATAGAGTTTTAACGATACATACAGAGGGTAGACTCCATGCAAATAGTCCATGCAATAGATGATAGAGGCCAGCTACATGGTCACATGGCAACTGCCTTGTTACTCGTTGAATTTTGCAAAAAAAGATATAAAGACTTTTTCTTCCTATTCAATCAAAATTGATGGAGTTAGATAAGACACAACCTCAAATGAGATCCACGTAGGATGTAGTAATAAGTATGATACTACAATACAAAATATTATGAGTAACTCATTGACTCAGAACTTTGACAACTTTACTACGAGTGATGTCTCACTTTGTGTGTATTTTTTATAACCAATCATTTGACTACAGTATCACCTGAAGAAAGTGACGATGTGTCATGTGACTGACGAGGTATGGTCTAGAAAAACCCCTATTTTGTTGTTTGGCTGGTTTTATAGTGACGACAATCTCACATGCCTTCGGTTTATTTTTAGTTTATCTTCTGATTCGCACTTAAACGGGTGCATTTGTAAATACGTCCCGATTCTCTGTATTGAAAATATCGTGAAGTTTGCTTCAAGTGTCCGGGGATATTACCTTGCGTGTGTAACGGCTGTTTTCCTCATTCATAAATATTTTGGTGAAGGCGTTGCGGCAAACATTTTAATGGTGCTTGATTTTTATTGAGGGTAGTAAGATATTTGTTTACAATCTAACGCACTTAATTATAGAGTAGTGAAGATCGTTCCACCGCAGGGCTAGTTAAAAGATCGCGCACCAAGATAGTGGTATTTTTCTTTATCTTTTTTATTTATTCAGTGCCTTTCAACATAAATCCTTCATAGAGATTAAAGTTGCGAGTTTATGCATTTATTTATTCTTAGCAGCTATTTTTAAGCACGTTTAATCCACAGCGACCGAGCACAAGACGCAGAGCTCGTTTTCGCTTGTAAATTCAAACTGTAATTTCTAACTATCCGTTTGCTTTTTAAAACGTCGTGTGCGGGCAAAATTCAGCTCTATCTGCAGTAGATACGTGTTACTGAAGCCGGTGAAATGAGACTAAAGGGCTTGTTACACTGTCCGACTGCGAATAAGGGCCGAATTCAACAATAACTTCTCCATAATAAGCTAGAGCAAGCTAGGACGTTATTATGAACAAATAAAAGTCAGTCCGGAAACTTAATAGCACAATAAGATTATGAACTGTTCGATAAATAATAAAACTAAGTTTATATTCGATAAGTACTTTTATTTTCATTTGCAAGTGCGATCGTAGATTTAACGCATGAGGCGTTACATCCGGATATACTCTGTAATTTTATGTTTGGTGTTTAATAAACGAATTGAATTGAATTGCAATTTATTTCCTTCTACTAAGTACATTTTTCGTCTGTGGGAGGTCTCCCACACTCAGTTCCACATTGCATCGTCGCTCGAGAACATTGAAGCGGTCGCAGGGAGTCATTGGACGGAGACAGCTTAGGAACGCCATCTAACTATTCGTCGAGTCGTTTGGGGAGACCTATGTTCAGAAGTGAACGTAGGTATATGGGCTGATGATGATTCCATTTTTAAATTTCATTTTCTTTTTTTTGATAAGCAAGTGTGGCTTGTTTCAGCCCAATACAAAAAGTTGGTTAGTGTAACAAACCCCTAAGTCTGATCTTTATACAGCATTGAAACAGGTTTCGGTCGTGGTCTGCCATGCACGCCTTGCTATTGTCTAGTGAAATCACTTTGTGCTTATTGCGTACTGAGTAAACTTTACTTAGAACAAGGTAAAATAGTTTTAACATCAACGAACTTTACAGCCTTGTAAAAAAAAGAAGGCCTGAAAGAGATTGTTTCTACGTGATGAGGCCGCCCCCCATTTAATGTCTTATGCAATGAATTTATGTTGGAATGCAATAAAGCATTATTGTGTTGTACACCAACAAACAAACCTTTACAAACATTATTTAAAGGTTTCGTCAATCGTCATTGGGTAGGTCAATCAATCCCTTTTAAAAACGTAAGTTTTCAGAAATATTGTTTATCATGGGCCGATGGGTAGGTGTACAATATTTTAAATAAATAAATAAATGTTTGTGCAAATGGGGCAAAAAGTTGGGTATATCTAACAAATAAATCTAATTGAAGTGTTCTTTTGTCATATTGATGTTAAAATTACTTTTTTGTGAATGCGTTCGGGCGGCGGCGTCGCGAGGCGAACCTGGATGATATTGGCGTAGAACCCACCGTGGGGAGTGGCGGAGGAGTTTGGAGGCCTTTATCCAGCCGTGGATGAAGTCGGGTTGCGGATGATGATGATGATGTTGAAATGCGTATGAAACTTCTAAAACACTTAGGCTACTTTTATTTTAGTACTTTTAATTAGGGTTCCACAACAAATCTATTATATGAAAATTTGAATATTAGTGGGTAAAGCTGCGAGTAAGCTTGTTTTACATAATATTTTAGGTAAACTTAGAATCATAGTTAAAAATCATAGATAAATTCTAATGGGGCCAATGTAAGTTTAA
Organism: Eupithecia exiguata; assembly: GCA_947086465.1. Lineage (NCBI taxonomy): Eukaryota > Metazoa > Arthropoda > Insecta > Lepidoptera > Geometridae > Eupithecia > Eupithecia exiguata. The sequence goes on from OX352246.1 coordinate 8,804,564, forward strand.
AAGTTGGGTGTTTTAGATAGAAAGATACGCTGTATTTTTGGTCATAGGTAGATCAAAACCATAATGATCATCAAAATCGTTAATAAGCCACATAAAGTAGATTTTGGTTTCGGATAGTTCCGATAGATAAATGTGATGTCACAGTGTTATTAAAAAAATAAAAATAGATCGAGTACCTACCGAGCACGCTAACGAGGTTGTTTGTAACAACAGCTATAAGTATCGGTCTTTCATAAATGTTTACAATACACAATATCGACCCTAAATCTCACATTTAGAGCATGTGACATTCCAAAGGGATTCTATTCACAAAGTTACCTATATTTGTTATTTGATGTATTCGTATAAAGACATTGATTCAATAGAATCCTCCTGTCCTTTGATCACCGTTGATACCGACAGAAGATTCAGACAGTTCTGTATTATTTATATTCACAAAAACTATTATAAATTAATATGGAAAATTGTTTTCTATGATTATTTCCTTTCTTATATCTCATCATCATCAGCCTTATCAGTCCACTGCTGGACATAGGCCTCCCCTAATGAGCGCCATAGCGCCCTGTCTTCAGCTTGACGCATCCAGCATCCGCCAACAGTCTTTCGCAAATCGTCATGCCACCTGGTCGGAGGCAAGTATCCCTTGGTAACTCCGGCCAGGTGGGATGACGATCTGTGTGGGAAGCCTATGTCCAGCTGTGGGCTAATATATGCTGACGATGAAGTAGCCCTTAAGGTTAATGCAAAACAGACCTATCTGCTTGAAACCGGATTACGTAAGTTAGATCGCAACAATAGAACCTTGACACGCTTGTGTCAGTGTCGGTACCTACCAGGTATTTATTGTACTAGGTACAGACAAGCGGTAATTGTACTGTCTCTATTGTAATTTGTGGCGTATTGAATGACAAACACACTACACTGAATATATTAGCTAAAGTAGATTAGGAATTTCCAGCACACATATAATTACGTCTATGGAATGCACTCCCCCTGGACATGAGACGTGCCTTTATATCTTTAAAATGTTGCTTCATATCAGCTATATCTATTGTTTTAAAATAAGACAACCTTATTTATATGTTCAATGTTTAATATGACTTGCACTGTGTTTATAGAATATAAAAAAAATTGGTTAACCTGCTTAATTCTGACATTCTGACACATTCAGTAGTTTCGATGTACCTACACAAACCATCGTAACCGCTTTGTAATTTGATCATACTCAAAATATTTTTGACTCTCGCAAGGGAGCAAATCCTAAAGTGTACTTTCCGTTGACCTTGAATCATGATTATGAAAAATTCATATTTGGCACGAAGCAGTCTTGTAATAATTGTACGGAACCCTCCTCGGTGCGAGAGTTCAACTCGCACTTGACATTTTTTTGTGTCGCCGTAATTCCATTCGTTACATTCAAAAGATTCTATAGAATTGAAACCATATTCGTACTTTTAATGACATAGACATATCATTTATTTGCTACTACAACACAAGATACATTTAAATTTTTTTAAATAAATATCATATCAAACAATAACAATAATGTAAAAATAAGTAGGTAATCAGTTTGTGCTGCAGTACCAAATGGGCCCAGGCTCAGCATAATGCCAACTGTTATATTGTAACAGTAGGCGCTGTTATTCTGCCTAGACCAGAATAAGAACAATCGCAGCACCCTGCGATTACAAAATATTAAATATAATAATATACTATAACTCTCGATAAATTTAAATTTAATCCTGATTTCCACAAAACCGTATAAGCCATTCAAGAAAATTTCGAAATATATCTGAATGTGTCCTTGTTATTCGTCATCAGCCAGCATTCAGTTTATTCAGCTGATGCTCTATATTCCATCCATACTAATATTATAAATTCGAAAGTAACTCTGTCTGTCTGTCTATCTATCGGTCTGTTTATCTGTCTGTCTGTCTATCTATCTATGTCTGTTACCTTTTCACACCTAAACAACTGAACGGATCTTAATGAAATTTTGCAGTGAGGTATGTGGTATCCCGGGCACGGACATGCTTGAATAGCGCATGCGAAGCCGTGGGTAATAGCTAAGTTATCTTTAAATATGAAACTAAACTCGTAATTGTTACAAAGTTTTTTCGTCGCATGAGTGCTCAAAATTCACAAATGAATGGACCCTCAGGGAAGAAATAACCTTGCGATAGTTTAGAGTCCATGTAGACACGAACTGATAAACAAAAAAAGGAAAAGAGAGGCTATGACTCCGCAGGCCAACTATACTGCCATACGAGTCGTATTTAAGATCAAATTCGGTCTCGCAAGCCATATTGGGGCTCATGATAGAAATGTCAATACGAGAAGTCCGTCGCCGTCTTCGAAATCGATAAGGAGGACTTAAGAGACGATTAAGGCGTATGCTTGCAAGACTAAACCTAATGGCTTAAAACAGATTCCAATGACCTCTGTGGCGCGGTGGGCGAAGGCCTGCCTGCGACGCAGGAGGTTGCGGGTTCGATTCCCGCCTCGGGACAAATGTTTGTACGATCTGCAGACATTTGTTCAGGGTGTTCTGGTCGTTTTCTATGTATAATAAAAAATATCTATCTATGTATTGTATTATATTATGTATATCAGTTATCTAGTACCCATAACACAAGCTCTGCTTACCTTGGGGCTAGATAATGCTGTGTGAATTGTCCAGCATTATTTATTATTTATTTATTTATTATTAATCCTTTCTGTTTTCAAAACCAATGGCCTTCCAACCTCTTCGTGAAGGTTTTTGCCATGGAATTTGACAGTCAAAAACTCCTAAAAAGGCCAACCTTTGATAACAGTCTTTCAAGAACTTTTCTCTGAATAAAAAAATTACAAAATCTTCAAAGCTGATCACTAAACATCCTTTCACGCGAAAACTGGGCAAGAATCTTTAACAGTATTGATGCTTTCTACAGTTGAAACGGGAATGTAGGTGGAGTTCATTACTTTTAATTCAGCCGGCGAGCTTTGAGAGTTAACCTTTATTAGCCGTCTGAGGACTGCAGTGGGTATTAAGATGTGTAGCTATTGTATGAAGTAGCTATAATGATAATTTAAGAGACAGATGGTAACTTTGCCTTAACTCGACCTTTGCCCAGCAGTGGGATGTAGACTGTTAGAGGTTAATTGTAATTGATAATGGTAAATTATTTGGTAATTGATAAGGTAAAATATTGTATTTCTGCTGGTCAATTCCGATGTTTTTGACAAAATAGAAGATAATCGCTACGGATCAAGCTTACCCCTGGTGGTAGGCCGGGAGAAAACCCTACCACCAATATAGTAATGTCTTCCTAGGTACCATTTAACAGCACAAATATAATTACTACTAGGGAAGCATAAACATGAAGGAACTATGTAGGTGCATTTGATTTTACCAGCGAATCTCTGTATCTCCAATCAACTTCTGCTGTCCTGGTACTTTGGGCACTAAATGACCCAATGAACGAAGCTCAAATGCACCTGAATAGACCAGCAGCTAAACCGCCTTACTGTTCCTGTAGAATTTTGATCGCCATATTTGTTAACATACCTGTAACAAAAACAAAATTAATAAGCAAAAATCTTATACTATGTTCCAGCGTGCGCGAACAAACGGCATCCTGAGAATGATAGTTTCGCACTTTTGGTACTCTCTGTTAGAAATTACAAAGTGGGACGAATCAGGAACGTTTTCAGCATAAAATTTGAGTTTCCTGACTTGTCCCACTGGATTCGGCCCAAAGTGGGACGAGTCAGAAATAGCTAGATGGGACCTGTCTCTATTTAAATGATCATAAGGTTGGTTAGTATTAGTATGCATTCAATTATTATTTTATTACATTTTTTTATTATTAATTCTTATTTCTAGTTAAATTTAATTCTATTTGGTTTAATTGTGACTCTTTATAATTCTCTTTATAACTCTATTTAATAATTTGTGAAGATTGTGATCTAAAATATAATGAAACTATCGATTCTAAATATCGATTAGTTACAATTAACTTACAGCAAACAAAAACAACTAATGAAATAACAAAAGCTCTTTGAATAAATAAAAGCAATCAAAACTCGAGGTTTTGAATTCACCGAAATCTTTCGAAGTCCTAATTCGAATTTCACATACCACATGAACGGAAACCAATAAATAAAACAGTTACAAATCCTAACGTAATCCACATTACGAAAGCTCGATGCTAGGGAGGGGATGGGTACTCCGGCTTTTATCCTCACCGGATAATCCATTCGGCTATAGTGACTAGCTGGCTAATGAATCAATTGACTAGCCGGCAAATGAATCACGCATTAGCCGGCTAGTCAATTTATGACTTAACTCATTGTTTTATTTCCTTTCTACCTTACAGGACTCTTGGACACGTCAGAAATTAAGTAAAACTAGGTAATACAGTGATCTTTTTGATTTTTTGACACTCCGTGGACCAGCGTTAGTTGTCATCACAAACAACTCATGCGAAGAAAACAAATTCGCATAAAACGGAGGACCGTTTAATGATTAAGTGAATTGGTTTTATCTGTGCTTTGATACTATTATTTTTATGTGTACATTTTGTGCAAATACGAACGTTAGATAAATAAGTCTGAATGATGAGTACTAGAATTAATTAAAATATTAATTTCACATCGTTCATCAATACAGAAAGTACTCCCTATTTTTACATTTTTATAGCGCGTTCCGATTATGCCAACAATTATAAAATCGCTCGAGATTTTGAAACATCCGGCGTTTCTTTAAAAAACTTAACCGTCTTTTTTCTCCTCTCTAAGCCAATACAAACCGTATTTCATAGTATGGAGAGACGGTAATTCAATTAGTGTTTAGTTAGTCGCGCCCCCAATAGCGTTAACGGGATTCCGGTAAGCCGTGGAACATTTTATGAAACGGGGCGAACGGAGGATAATATAACGAAGCTTGGGTGATTTACTGTCGATAATACAATAGCACCTTTCATTTTCCCATCCATAGAATTTGGCATAGTTTCTATGGCTCTGGTTTTCGTGGATATATATGAAGAAAAGATATATTCGCCGCAAAAAAACAAATGCTGCGGTGTTTTGGTTTAACCTGGAAAATGGAAATCGTAAAAAAAAATATTTTTATGATGTTAAGTTAGCTCAACTGTTTCAATTGTAAATTACTAGTTCTAATTTGTTTCTTTGTTAGTAAAAATAGATTGGTTGTAGTTTTTATAAGGTCCCACTGTCGTCAATCACCCCATAATAGGACAGCATGGCTTCGTGGTCTACCACGGCGTTGGCCATGCGCCAACAATATAAGACCAACAGAATAAACACACCTATATATTTTGACATGCCTCTTCTACATAATGCAATTTGCCCTCAGATGTTTATAAAATATTAGCTTCTGCTCGTGGTTTCGCTCGCTTTTATATGCTATTTCAAGTTTCAGATCTAGAACTATATTAGGGCAAAGTTTCAACCCGATCTTTTCAAGATTTTGCGTAACAACATCCATTTATGATGCCCTCCTACCCAAATATCAGCTACCAGTCTCAACGGATACTATCCACGTACGCAGGACATAATATAGTGCACGTGTGAGCGCAAACACAGGTGCACTCTACTGCATTACTCTCATAATCTGTTGGGAAGGCAGACATCGGTCTGTGCCTGCTCTGTCTCCGCCTGATCTGTCTGCGCGTTCGGTTGATTCTGCGCTTGATCTCTCTTTGATCCACGACGAAGAGAGACCAGGCGCAGAACCAACGGCTTAACGTACTTTCTGAAGCACGGGGGTGTAAACCACCTACTGCCTAGTCCCAGGCTGCTACTATGAATTCCGCGTCTTATTAGAAAGAGAGAAGGAAGAAAATAAAATTATTTAACTACAACCAATTACACAGTTACACAAAAACTTAAAGGTAGTAAGTAAATTATAAAGATGTTGTGTGTGGGTTGTAGCTATAAATTAGGAACCGGCTCAGCATGAGTGCTACGTGTACTGGTAGACCAAATACATGCAATGCTGATCTTCCGCCGGTTCCTCATCATCATCTCATATTAGTGTTGCGGATAGGTAAGTCCGCCTGTCGGTAGAGTATTGTCATGAGACTATGAACGCAATGAAACCGTCTTTGTTGTTCCCTGTGTTGTTTGTTGTGTGATTTGATGTTCCCATTCAAATATTTATTCGCCTTTTCCTGTGACTTTCTCTTCTGGGATTAAAAGCCAGGGCTAATCCTGGATTAACAAACACACAAACTTTCCCATTTCCAGCATTACTGAGTTGGTTTTCAGGAGTTAAAATATTAAATTCTACAGTCGCCAACATTGGTTAATATTCCAACAATTTCGTAAGTTTACTACTTATGTAAAAAAGTTAGGAGAATTTGGCAGGGTAGACGTCCAACATAGGACTAAAACGTTTGTTCAGAAAGATATGAATAATACAGATTTACGAAACTCTGTGCAAATTTCTTCGATAGGTACAGTTTCAAAAAGTTCTTAGCTTCACTGTAGTTCAAGTGTTATTCGTAAGCCCGTGTAGGCCTTAGAGCACTCTTTCATTACCGCGCGGTACCGTGGGTGCGGTGCCGTAAGAGTTTCGCAATGACGTTGTCCGTTGTACGAGAAACGGAACAGATGCAAAACTGTCGCGGACACGCTGCGGACCTCGAGTTGCGGCTCCGCAAATTCGATTCCGCGCGGTAACGTAAGACGGACGTTAATTAAGAGGCTCCAAACCAGCACCACATAACCCATCTTTCAAAGACGTAAAGACCATTGATGATGATGGTGAGAAGTAGTAAGGTACTTATGAAAAGGTCAAGCGGAATAACGCCTACTGCTTTGTCAATTATCACGAATCCCTGTTCACTATTCATGACGAGACATTGATCTGCGTGAAGACTGATTATTCGATCAGATTTCCTGGTATTATGGAGCTTGCTGCCCGGAATTGTTTGTCCTAGGAAATAGACACCATTGCGAAGCTTCGAGTTTCGAGTTTATGTTCTTTCACAAATACGACGTAGTACTTTCACTTCAAATCATACTATTGCATTATTTTATCGAGTTTAAAAGTTATATTTAGTAGAAACTTTAGACATTGACCTTTTTGGAAATTTGAAGGATAATGTACATTATTTTCTATACAAACTCGCTGCCTGTTTCTGTTTTTCTGGACAACTACAACCTGTGTCTATTTAAGGCGCTTTGCCAACCCAAATAGCGCCACCACCTATTTTAGTTTATTATTGCGTTGATCAAAGGAAATTTCGTAAATTTTATTGGGCAGTTTGTGATACCTGATGCTTTTTTAATGCCTCTGTAATAGTTTTATTCTGTATAGTTTAAGCGAAAATAGAGTTTGGTGCAACTTCGTATCTCTGCCTTAACTATAAAAAATAAAACTATTACAGACAAAGGCATTAAAAAAAAGCTTTCAATAGGTTTCACATGAGGGTTTCACATGAGGTCACCCTCATGTGAAACCAATTAAAAGCTATTTTTTAATGCCTCTGTAATAGTTCTAGACATTCGTGTTAAATCGTCGGTCGGACACATTGTCACTTATGTATATCAGAGATAGTGTTCAAACGAAGGTCTATGCACGGTAACAAAAAAGTCAAAAGCATATTCGATCTATTACGAAATGAAATAGATCCCAAAAAAGTTCGATTTCGGCAGGACTTGAACTCGCGCCCCACCCTCAGTACGGGTGTGCTCTAACCAACTAAGTCACGAAATCAATACTCAACTCGTCGAAAATCTCTGGTACTTCTTACGGAATATAACGCCGGTTAGCTCCACCTACAGGGGAAACATTGAAGTTTATCCAAACCTGTTCAAAGACAAGTTACATTTAGTTCCTTTGATGAGAGGTGTTGCCGTTGCTCAATAATAACAAAAAACTTTAGAATCGATCTATTACGAATCGATTTCTTAGAGCTTGGTGCGTTACGGTTTGTATTTTGTGTAATAGCTGATCAAGTTAATTTGATAGAGTTCAAAGCATTTCTACAAATCGTTTTCAAGCAAGGTTCCTTTTACCCGACTCACCGACGTTACAAAGCTTTGGTACACCTTCACCAAAATATTCATCGTTGAACAAAAACAGCTCATTTTCAGGTAGAATATCAATTAGAGTAACTGCCCTTTGTTCATTTATTAATAAACTGTTTACTTAACCCGAGTTCAAAGGTTATCTCTAATGAGATTCATCTCTAACCGACTTGTAAATGAGGAAGAGATTATACGGTATCTAATACTCTTTTTATGTTTCGGATATTTGTTTAAGGTGTAACAGTTTTTAGAGTTCCGTACTCAAAGGGTAAAAACGGGACCCTATTACTGAGACTCCGCTGTCCGTCTGTCCGTCTGTCACCAGGATGTATCTCATGAACCGTGATAGTTAGACAGTTGAAATTTTCACAGATGATGTATTTCTGTTGCCGCTATAACAACAAATACTAAAAAAACAGAATAAAATAAATATTTAAGGGGGCTCCCATACAACAAACGTGATTATTTTGCTGTTTTTATAGATAATGGTACGGACCCTTCGTGCACGAGTCCGACTCGCACTTGGCCGGTTTTAAATGTTTGAGTTAGTTCAGTGCTTATATTATAAACAGCATGGAGAAGTTTTCTGCTGCACATAGCATCTTAAGTTTTCGAGAAGATGGCGGTAGTGGAATTTTGATAGTTTTTGAACGAAATATCGCAAGCGACGGGCTTGGCAACATTCTTTTGATAACTAAATTTGTTTAAAACTACGGGTTGTAAAAAACCCGCTTCCGCTGCTGCCGAAAACACAGCCAAAGCATTCGTGACTTTATGGAATTTAATTAATAATAATTATAATAAATAATTAATGGATTTTAAGGAATTCAACAATATGGAATTGTACAATATGATTATTCAACATTTTGAGAAGCATGCACAATTGAATATGTTGTACAATGCTAATTCCACGGTACGAAGGAATATTTTTTTCAAGAATTCACATGTTTGCGAAGTCAACGACATGCTTCTTGTTAAGAACAAAATACCTCCTATATGTATTAAACTTACTTTTAGTATAAACCGTGCACAATTAGAATGGTATCGAACTCTCAAACAAGCGTGTACGTTCATAATAGGACTTTGACAAGATTGCATCCCATTCTCAAAGCGCATGGATTATGTAGTAGGTATTTGTTCTGTGCATGATAAAACATTATAAAATAAATGATAGCTGGACTGTAAATGGGGCCAATGATTAATCCAGGACACGGCAGGCCACGTGACTCAGTGACCACAAGCGATCGTGACTCACGGATTCCTTATGACTCAACTATCTGTCTCTTTTTAATCAAAAACCATCTCTTCATGCTAGAAAGAGACCTTCGTAGTCGTTTTATGGAGGAATAAATTAAGATCTTGAAATGAAACTGCTTCTTTCTTATTTTGAACGGTAATGTACATTAGTGTTACGTTCGGAACTAATCGGATATGTTCGTTTAAGTTCGGAGGGTTATGGTGAATCATGGGATTTTTGATTGCGCAAGATTACCTTTCTCAAGGTTTCGTGAGTTCAACTTTAAAAGTTCTGAGTCATTTATACATCAAACGACTCTTAATAGATCAACTGGAATTGATTTGAAACGAGAGAGACGTATGCGTTTAAATCGATTATAATAAATTGAACGGTACTCGAATCAAGAGGGCGCAATACGCGCTATTTTGTGAAAAGGGCATACGATTTTGCGTTCATAGGAGCGGGACAGAGGATGCGTTTTTGGAATACCTAGCGCAAGTGGAAAAATGGAGTCTGCGTATTTACAAGAAAACTACACAACTTATGAAAAAACTGTCAGAAGTAACCAAGTAATTAATAGTAATAACCTATGAATAAAAACAAGTCATTTCAATAAACCACAGGGTTGATCTCGACCAAATTATGTACTCAACAGTGCCATTTTATGAGTTTTTACTATTGTAATTTTTTTCTTTAATCGTGTTTTCATGGTGTAGGAACCAAATAAGAATTTATAATTTTATGTAATGCGAGTTTTTAACTACGGGAATGCCGTGAGTACTGAGATTTAGTCCTAGTTCGTCAAAATATAAGGATGAAAATATTTAGTAACAATTCCGCGAAAAAACCTTCTCCGATAAGTTCAAACAAAATGTAGTCCGCGTTGTAGAAGAAAACCGGCGCCAACTACAAAATGAAAAAATACCTATCAAAGCAAGACGTCACCTAGTTTCGTCTCTCCACGAGACATCATCAGGACACCACAATACTCGACCTTAACACTGAGAGCGCCAAGCAACAACGGCAGAGTCCCACCAGAGATGATGCCACTCCGAGCTCCGCGCGCCAAGGAATAATAATTGTTTCTTAATATTTTCATCCTTATATTTTGCAATGGATTTCCGTAAAGTAACGCCTGAATCTATTATTTATCTAGTTTGACAAGCAAACACGCTAGGTCCGCCTCTTAAAGATTTTATTCAGAAATATTATTTTCAGCATTGTGTGAAAAAATCCTAAAACCCAGAAAGAATATATTGGACGTCTCTCGTTTATACCGGTTCTATTGTACCGAAAATTCTGATGAAAATGTAACGCGAGCCGAGCGAAGATATAAAGGGGAAAACATAGTACGTAAACGCGATAAACATATTGCAATATGTCAGAGGACCGCAAAATTGTCGTAATCGCCATTACAACATTATTAGGGTACGAAATACGATGCGACCCAACCTATTACTTGGCCTAAGATGGCCAGGAGCCTCCTAATTGTGAGGTATGGACGGAATAAGCTGTGATTTTGCTCGTTTGAGGGCTTTTTGCGTGGTTGGGTAATGGTGACCCGTTCCATAGATATCACTACTAAGGAGCCAAAGACCATTGACAATGACAGAGGCGTCTTCATCATATCAACACGTTTAGAGAAGCTAAAGCGCAAACAGTACTCAATTGACTACCGATGTGGCTGCCTGCGACGCAGGAGGTTGCGGATTCGATTCCCGCCTCGGGACAAATGTGTGTACGATCTGCAGACATTTGTTCAGGGTGTTCTGGTCGTTTTCTATGTATTATAAAAAATATCTATGTATTGTAATATATTATGTATATCAGTTATCTAGTACCCATAACACAAGCTCTGCTTAGCTTGGGGCTAGATAATGCTGTGTGAATTTTCCAGCATTATTTATTATTATTATTAATTGACTATTACCCTGCCATTGCATCTATTCGAAGAGTTCTTAGATAAATGTAAATATTCAAATTAAATAGGTATGTCCAGAGTTATTCATTTAAATGCTGTTGTCGTTTTGCCATGTCTCCATCCTGGGTGATGTAAGGTATAAGCCCCCATACAACGACAGCAGGTTATAGATATCATAAGTAAATGAAGTGGAACGATACAGAGTCGGAAGCTACGCGTCAGTTACTAAGTGAATTATGACAGTGGTATCGTGTGTCAATTGTCAAGAGGCACGGTATTGTTACACTTGATAGCGCTAAATCAGACTCAAGGTAGGAGAAAGGTGGAATAACTCTCAAGTAATGAAACTTACGTTGTGTAGGTTTTCGCTGATACGGATATTGAAATCGGGAAGTGATAGCTTGTGTAAAGTTGTATATCTGTTGCTGATTGTATGTGGTGTAGAAAGTCTTCAAGAAGTGTAGTTGGAATCTCACTAATATTATAAACGTGAAAGTTTAGATGGATGGATAGATGGATAGATGTTTGTTCCTTTATCACGCCAGAACGGCTGAACGGATCTGGATGAAATTTGGCACAGAGATAGATTATAGTCTGGAATAGAACATAGGCTACTTTTTATCCCGGAATTCCCACGGGAACGGGAACTACGCGGGTGAAACCGCAAGGCGCTGCTAGTTAAGAATATTTTTCCTTAGAGACTTGGGCGCTCCGTGGAAAATATTTCTCTAAAACGAATTTGATTTAAGTAATGAATGAAATCTGGGCGTCCGACGCTTCTTTTGCCTATAATTGGCCACAAATCAGTTGCTGTTTGGGTCCACCTATCTAATCGATATGTAAAAATCTTAGTAGGTATTAGTATCAATGAACTTAAAAGTCGCCGGAGGTGTGAGCCCTCGTGTCTAAACACAAGTTTATTGTAAACTTAGTTAGAGCGAGGTGTCAATATCTTTGACCCTGATAGGTTTGATGCAAGTAGGTATGTTTGTAGGTACTACAAAGAACAGCAACCGTTAGGATAAGCATTAAAATAGCCTATAAGTAACCGACTTTGTAAACCTATCTTTTGTGAATAAATATTTATTATTATATTATTATCATCACCTCAAAAGAAACGCCCAGTTACAAGGTGGGTCGATGACATAGTACGCGTCGGGGGGCGTCAATGGAGGCGGTTAGCACAGGGCCGTGGTGGATGGCACGAACTTCGGGAGGCCTATACCCAGCAGTGGGTAAAATCCGGCTGCGGATGATGATGAATGAATTAAATCGCAAAAGTGACCCATATCAAAATGTTACAGATAGGGTTGAAATTGTTTTGGAAAAATATAATTTTGCTTACCATTAAAAGTTTATCACACGATATAATCTCGTCACAGCTACTGAGCTTCAGTACTGTTTATCGCATCAAAGATTTGTCGACCTATCCGACTGTATTATAACTTCGCTAAAGTTCCATCAAAGTCGGTGCAAGTCACGGCTTTTGGTCCAGAGCTAAGCCGAGCATCTATTTCCGGCATAGTTAGCTGATGCGGTAAAGTGACGCGCCATTGGTTGAACTATCACAGGGTCAATAGTTTGAATTTAACTCCCGCTTCTGTAAGATTTTGGGTACAATTTCGAATAGAGCGACATGTCGCGTCGAAACGTCGCTGCAGTCTCGATTCATAAACAGCAGCAAGCCGCAGCGCCGCCGTCTAATGCGCAAGTCATGATCCAAGATGAAAGTAATAAAACCGGCCAAGTGCGAGCCGGACTCGCGCACGAAGGGTTCCGTACCATTATCTATAAAAACGGCAAAAGAATCACGTTTGTTGTATGGGAGCCCCCCTTAAATATTTATTTTATTCTATTTTTTAAGTATATGTTGTTATAGCGGCAACAGAAATACATCATCTGTGAAAATTTCAACTGTCTAACTATCACGGTTCACGAGATACAGCCTGGTGACAGACGGACAGACGGACAGCGAAGTCTTAGTAATAGGGTCCCGTTTTTACCCTTTGGGTACGGAACCCTAAAAAAGGCCATGCATGATGTATGACGTGTACGCAAATAGCGATCGCGATTGGTTAACGCTCCAACGCCGGTGACACTAGTCTGCGGTAGGGCGTCAGTGACGCTAGGTACGGAACGTATTTCATACGAATACACATAAAACCGGTAATGTCGCGGTCGACACGTTTTGCGGTCGCGATGCGACATCGCTCAATTAGGAAGTGTAAGTGTATCTTAGGCTGCATTTTCTTTAGGCTGTAGCAGTAGAAGCGAGATCACAAGCTAAAATTGATTTTGCGAATGATGCGGAAGCGCAAACGGGAGTGACTACTCCCGTTTGCGCTTCCGCATCATTCGCAAAATTTTGGGAAACAGAAAAACGCGCACGCGGCCGGAAACCGTTCGTTACGTAAAAACTGTTCAAAATCCGATTTATCTCCACCAAAAACCCTTCAAGCTAGTGAATGCTCCATTGTTTTAAACTTACGAAATCAGAACATTTTAAAACTTAATGATTCACAGGTCATCACGTCACCCCGTGAGCGCGGTAGTGTAATTATGTTGAAATTTTGGGAAAATTAAAAGCACACAAATCGAGAATCCTCTTGAATTGTTAAGTGTTGATTTAAAGGCCTTATTCGAAAAGACTTCGCTGGCAATGGATCGCACGTAGAGGTGGATTCCTATGGAGTCTACACACCGCCAACACAGACCGGGGGTTGATTTTGTAAAATCATGTTGGCGACAATGCCCGCCGACTTCTTGCGACATGTCCACGACAAATTTCGGCGGCACGTCTGCGAACAATAACAGCGGCATGTCTACGACGCAGCAGGGTGGCGAAACGCTACACTCCCTACGCGCATTTCGTCGCGTCGGGTATAGGTATGTTATTCTAGCCATAATATTTACGCGATTTGATTCAATACAACACGAATAGCGTTTTGTCGGGTCACGTGGTGTTTCAATAGTGTGATTCTATCTTTAATTATGATGTCAAAAGTTGCTGATTTTGTGCCACCGAAAATGTTTAGCAACCTGGCGACACAACCGTTAGTGTGTTGACTTCTAGATGTGAGTCCGCCAACATGTCGCCGACTAAGCCGCAAACATCCAACCCGCTCGGGCTGTGTGTCGGCGGCGTTAGCTACATTTAGTGTGTAGACCCCATTAAACACGCTCTTAGGAACTGTTTGTCATTCAGTCTGTTTTAATACATTAGAACAATAAGTTTTACGCTGGCGAGGCAAAGAGAAAGGTGAAAATATTGAATTACTTTGCAGATACTTTCAGAGAAGAATGACAATAACATCGCAGATATTCTTTTGTTTTATTAAAAAATACTTTCGTGGAGAAATAAAAGTTTATTCTGAGACACTAGAATACTTTTTACCCGACTACCGACAGGGGAGGGTTATGAGGTTAGCACCCTATGTTTGTATGTTTGTATGTTTGTATGTATGTGGCCGATTTCTTTGTTCCCACGTAGCGCTGAAACTACTGGTTCGATTTCAACAAATTATGTATCGATTGATTCGTCTCAATACCCCAATGGTTATAGGCTATAGGATTTAGGGCTCCGACCCCGAATAAGCCTTCAAAACGCGTATTAAAGTTTAGGTAGCCGCAGGCTGCAGGTCCCATAGAGAAAAATTACAATACCTACGACCTATTTTCATTTTCAACTCTATGCCTATCAAATATGACCGATACGTCATTCTATTTTGTCAATGTAAATGTTTCAAACTTTTATACTTTAGTACTATACACAAATCTGTGCTTTTATAACTTTCACGTAGTCGGGTTGTAGTTTTTAACTTTATCTTGTGTTATTTTAATTTAGAAAGGTACTGTGTGTGATATACTCACACATGTACCTTTCTGCTCTATCTCTACTAAGAACCCTTACGCACTAGCGGTTGAACCGCGGCAGTTCTATGCCGCTTTTATAGTACATATGATTGTATGCAGTCGCTCATTCTTTACGCACTACGCCGCCACCCACCACAATGTCAGCCAGCATCTAATTCTAAATGGTGGCTAACCGTACGGTTGAATCGCAAGTGCGTACTGGCTCCAACAGTGTTAGTGATTTCGAAAGAAATACCTTATCTTTGGACAAAAAACTTTTTTATTTATGAAGCAGCGTTCCATCGCTTAAACTCGACAAACAAACGAAACCTCCTAAGAATATTAATGAAGAACTACACTTTGTGGCAAAATATCAAGCAAAATTTCGAACACAATGATTTTTAGTAAAACACGTCTTGGTAGAGGCGCTTCGTAGAAAATATTAAACATAACTTCGAAAACAATGTTCCCTGGAAAATAAACCTAACGGAACAAAGCGGAAGTTAAACAAGTAAACAATCGCACAAATCCAATCATCTCAACTCAGCATCAATCGATATCACATCCTATTTCATAACAATCTTTCACCTATCACGGCTTATCCGTTCCGTATCAGTTCACGTGACGACCAAATAAAGTAGACCTGTTGCTTTTTAAAGGAAAATATAGAATTTTCAAACATCGGAGCTCTTATAAAATCGTGGGTGACAACGCTACGGTTCATATTAGAGTAGGTATGCAATTGTGCATTCTAGGTGCATTGGAATGTGAATAATCTTAGGTGGGAAAGAGACAATTGTATTTATATCACCTACTGTTGTGGCTCAGTGACCCTGAACGGATCTAGGCAAGTGACACAAGTCTTTGCGATGCTTGGATATAAACTTCTCTTGCCAGATAGACGCGAAGAGAGGACGATCAACATAATAAATATTGCTGGTTAATTCACACAGCATTATCAAGCCCCAAACTAATGCTCGCTTGTGTTATGGGTACCTACTGATTTACATAATATAATAAAATAAATAGATAGATACATTTTTTACTATACATAGAAAACGACTAGAACACCCTGAACAAATGTCTGCAGATCGTAGACACATTTGTCCCGAGGCGGGAATCGAACCCGCAACCTCCTGCGTCGCAGGCAGACCTTCGCCCACCGAGCCACAGAGGTCGTCAAAAAATATAGGCTTTGACCAGGCTACTCAGGTATCACAGGATCGAAGGGACTACCAGCCGTCGAGTTTAAAAAAGTAATCCTTCGGTTTAGCGATACTTCCTGGCTGGAAAATGATGCACAAAACTAATGTTTATCCATCCAGAGTTCACGTGTCTAATGAAATGACACATGCACTCAAAAGCCTGACAAACTTATCAGCTGGAAATCTATACGGATCCAGATCTGTGCTTCAATGGCATTCTATCTCAAAGAGAACGTGTCTAATATCGCATGCCGATTGCATTCGACGGACGCTGAATCAATGTGGAACTAGGATATCAGTTTCTACTTTGAACTGATGACGATAGCTCTTTTAAGCTATAACATAGCTGTGTTTTGTTTGCGAGGGACCTTTTACGGCTATACCAGTTCACTAAGGCCCGTATTATGAAAGCTTCCCCAAGCATTACTTAAGCAGTCATTACGTGATCTCTACTCAAGCGTTAATTACTCAAGTAATGCTTGGTAACCGTTCAATAATATGTCTAAGCAGTTACTCGAAGGCGTGGACGGAGGAAATCCGCTCTTGACGGCTACTTGAGTGAGTGTAGATTTTGACATGAGCTCCCAAGCATTGTTTGAAAATTAGTATTCACTCAAAACTAGACATAAGCATCACTCAAGCAGAGCTCGATGACTGAGCATGCTTTCATAATACGGGCCTAAGACTGATACCATTGTCATGGGTGGATAGGTTTAGCAGAAAAGAGTCCCAATTTTGTCAAATGGTCAATTTATTTACTGAAATAGTACAGAAATATAAGGTCAATGTCCTACTTTCAATGGATATAAAAGACGCGTACTTTTTTTCTACATTTGCATAACATTCAAGGCAATATTGTGACTTCATCTATGGGGTTTGTCTGTCGTTATGGGCCGTCTCTAGACTTGTTTATATGAGTTAGCCTTCCCATACGACCGTTTCTGCTTAGATGACTGTACTCGAAGATAACATCTGTTCGAAACGCCTTTCTAGAAAACATAATTTTTACATACTTACTTATAAAGTTATAACTTATAACCAGTGATCGGAAATTCGGGCGCTTATTTACCTAAAGTTGGTGTAAGACACAACATGGAGCAGTTAAAACCATCTTTCTCGGGAATACTTTCCCGTAAATTCCCGGGATTTCCGAATATTCTAAAATAATGATTTTTACAAAAATCGATTTTCGCGTCAGAATAAAAGTGTCTTATATTTCGTCTATAAATAAGATTCCGATGAAAAATCATTATTTTAGAATATTCGGAAATCCCAGGAATTTACGGGAAAGTATTCCCGAGAAAGATGGTTTTAACTGCTCCATGTTGTGTCTTACACCAACTTTAGGTAAATAAGCGCCCGAATTTCCGATCACTGCTTATAACAGTTATAACTGAAAGAACTTTTTTTTTATGATGGGTATTTTTTCTCATCAGTTCTTTTCTTGTGGCATAAGTGCCACAGCAGCATTAAGCTGAGCCGGTGACCTTTTTGTGTAACATTTAATTTAATACTAGTTATAAGAGCAATGTAATACATATGTCATATTTAACTCTGTTACACCAATAAAGATTTTCTATTCTATTCTTGTATATTTCTTGTTAATTATTGTAATGTAGTAATCTTAGTAAGTAATTTTATAAATTTTGTTAAGTGTTAATGGTAACTCTTAGCTTAGGTACTTAATCATTGCAATTACCTACTATTGTTAACAAGAGAGAGCTGTGCATCCATTTTTCCTCCGCAAGCAAGGAGTTTTTTTAGTCACTATATGCGAGGACATATTAATAGTTAATAGTTTAGATGCAAGTTTATATAAATAGTGTGTACAACTGTTTGTTCTCCGAATAAAATAAACTAATCTGGTGAAATCACACACCACAACATCTACAGCCTTTGCTACTCCACAGCTGGACGACGCCTTAATGGCTCTTATGATTGGGGGTATTGCCATAATCCCAACGCGGCTGGGCATGCGGGTTGGGGATCGCAGTTGCAGAACAGATCCTACAAGGGGCGCTGCTGTTCTCCCCCTGGTGGATATCCCTAAAACCACAGCTTGAGCTCCAAATACAAATATAACACGATACCTTAAAAAAAAAGTCATTATTGAATATAATAACACTGAAATATCTTCAAAAATAAAGAGTTTTCCCTGTTTATTAATTTACTTCTGACGAAAACAAAGTTCCATCGTCAGACCTAATTATTAGGTGCGTCGTTGAGTAATTGTATAATTACTCATCTGTGTCACAGGAGAAGAGTATACAGCTGGATCAAGCCGCGATGACACGATCACAATCTGCTGGGACAAGGCTCGGACCAAGTGGGCTCGTGAGAGTGAGAGTGTATTGTTTACAATATCATTTACTCGGATCATTTTCTTCGTCAACAACGAAAAATGTCATGAGAATCTTGGTTGTTGTTACTAGACGCTATTTTGTTTTCCTATACGTACCCGAGCTATCTCGGAAAAGTAGAACACGCACACACACGGTCCGATTCTACTTAGATCGGACGCCGTCGTCCGAGTCCGCTCGGATTAGGGGTTGCCACGATACGAGTTGCATCCGTGAAGGTATAAAAAAAAACAAAGTTCTCGAATCCTCGCTCCTATTATGATGCGAGGGATCCCAGATTCGGCTTTTAGGGAGGTACCAGTTTCAACTTCTTGTTACCTATCGATGTATTTAATGTTAAATCTAGGTCTATCTATGTTAAACTAGGTTAAAGTACTATGTTAAATTATAAGTAACCAGCTAGAAACAGATACGATGTTTTTTTTTAATAATTGAAAATAAATGTGTTTCATCTGTAGTATACAAGTCCACTCGGTCCGAGCAGACTCGGATCGTATCAACGCTGCTTTACGGAAATTTAAACATTTCTTTTTCTTTATACATTAAATGGGATCAAATATCAAAGTGCTTTATTTCCTTTAGACCTTACAGGATTCTTGGGCACGTCACAAAATACAAATTACATATAATATGTAATTTGTATTTTGTAACGTGACTAGGACGAGGAAACTAGGAAATAAAGTGACAACTTTGATTTTTTGTTCACTTCAATCTTTTTAAGGTGAAGTAAAGAAGCCAACAAGAATCCTTTACCTTGCTAGAATGTTAGTTTTCGAGTTGGAGCAAAAGTCGTCCCAAGATTTTTTATCGTCTAGATAATCTGATATTTTGTAGTAAGCCTTTTTACAAAAGACATGTTTGACAATTTGTATATTTACCATGATTTGTGGTGTTTGAGTTGCATGCGCCGCGATCACGGAATAAGGTTCGGAATTTGATGCCGGCTTCCCTTTTTCCCGTCAACTACAACCTGGGTCTCATCAAGGCAACAGAGAGAGAAGTGTCTTCTGTACTTTCGTAATAAATGGTCAGTCTTATCAACAGGATTGTGTTGAAACAAAGGACTATTTACGGTCAAAAAATAACAGAAGACATTACAAGTGATTTTATTGTTAATAAAATAACCATGATAGTTTCAAAGATTCTTTCTCATCCTATTAATCTGACAAATATCTGTATTTATGAAGGATAAGAAGCAACTGCGAGTTATTGCTTCCTCGTTACACCAACCAATTTTCGAAATATTATGATCACGATTTATCTTAACTGTATATTGTATTTCTATTTGTGGTTTTAATGCCTGTAGCAGGTAAATTGAGTAATTACTAAGTATAATCAAAATTTTATTTTACGTTTGTAAAATTATTGACTTGCCTATTATGTAATAAAATAATAGCGGTTAATAATTTAAAAAAAAGTAAAGCGGTTCGCCCGGGCTTCGCACGAGTATATATCAAAAAAAAAAATTCAAATCGGTCCAGTAGTTCCGAAACTACTGGACCGATTTAAAATATTCTGAACCTATTCAATTTAAACAAACAAACAAATCTTTCCTCTTTATAATATTAGTACATTTAGTACCTTCAGTTTCATTTATTCGCCATAACTAACGTTATGGCGATATAAACTGAACTGAAATAAATAAAATAGCCTTAGAAAACAACGACAATGGCGACAGGTCTAGAAAGTGAACTAGCCAATCAATCCTAAGCTGTGTCCATAGAAAGGTAGTGAGGTAATATATAATTAAGGACGATGTTTCTTGAAGGTAACAAAATATGTTTAAATCGAGCTGTGTTGTGAATTTGTGATCCATAGTTAAAAGCACCCGTAAAAACACAAACATTAAGGGCGAAAACTCACGTCACGGGCTGTTATTCTGCGATTTAATTTTTATAAAGCCTATAAGTAAAAACATCTAGGGCAAAAGTAGTTTGCGAAAACACTGCTTAAGACTTTCATGGCACAAAGCGCCCATGCCCGTCAGCACAACCGGCGGCGGCTGGGCGGCGGCGGCGCGGCGGCGGTGTGTCCTGCCGCCGGTCGCAACGCCGCCGAGGCTGGTCAGTGAATGCGTTGGGTGGGAATTGTTGTTAATTATTGCCAAAACTTACGATTTGATTTGGTAAGTTACTTTGGGAAAAGTGTTCCTGGTTGGAAATAGAGTCGATTAAGACCAACTTATTTTTTTTTGACAAATGTCATTTTTTGGGCAAACCGTACTTATTTTCAAAAAACTAAAAATGACAATATTTTTTTCTTCAAAATAAAATAGAAAATTCCTAAGAACAAAACCTTCTAACTACAAAAGGAACGATAGCTACACTTATGGGGCCAAAAATTTGCCCCACCCTGTATACCCTATTAGCGAACTTCATTGTCGTGTATATCTATTCTAATATTATAAAGAGGAAACATTTGTTTGTTTGAATTGAATAGGATCCGAAAGTACTGGACCGATTTGAAAAATTATTTATACATAAGCGATAGAATATACCCGTGCGAAGCCGGAGCGGACCGCTAGTACAAAATAAATACGCGGACGGGGTATATATAGTAACATCTCTATGGTGCCTTTTAAACTCATAGTATAACAATGTTTATTATCATAATTTGAATAATGCTGGCCTCTTTCATAAACTGCGGAGCGTTATTGTTTTATTTCGCATGGCTTGCATACTAATTGTTGGGTTCCATGAGTTCCATTCTAATGCTAATATAAAGAAAAGACTGTAAGTTGCATAGATTAGAATTTTAAATGTTCTACATACTTATCTATACTTATTAGCACATAGGAAAATTGTTATAGTGAGTAAAGCTCACGACGGAAGAAATTCGCGTAAGTAGATTGGGGTAAGCGCTGGGGTAAACGTAGTGTAGCGTTTAGTTCGCCCAGGTGGAAGGACGACCTGAGAAAGACTGCAGGCAGGCTGATGCTGGATGCGTCAAGCTGAAGATAAGGCGCAATGGCGCTCATTAGTGGCCTTTGTCCAGCAGTGAAGTAACATAGGATGATGATGGTATATTTTTCTTTTGTGGACCAAACAAAAAATTACAAAGATAAAGCGCGTCAAAGTTTGGGAGTGGAGGCTCGTGACGTCACGCCACGCTAAAATGCGTAGACTGCGTGACGTCACGCGGAACTTTATTAACCAGCTTCATATTTTTTTGTTTAATTGTTTAATTGACAAAAGAAAAATACGCGTTCAATAATTTCAAATAATGTAACTGACGGACTAATTCGTTTTATTTTAGGGAGTAACCTTTATTGATAACATCGGCCCACACACGTCAGTTAGCTTAGGATGCCGCGCCATGACAGTATTTGTCGACTGTTTTGTCTCGTTCTTTTGGTTGCGGATATGAAACAAATGCACGACAAAACGGACGAATAATAGTCGCGGTGCGTATCTAGCCCGGCTAGACACAAAATAGAAGTAAAGAGAAATGTCTAGTCTTAAAGAATATTCACTTCACTTCTAATGAGGTTGATGATGGAATATCTCTTGGAAACTTGTGCAGCAAACCCAAGGGGAAATACTAGTGCTAATTAACTTTCATAATATTTGGATTAGTCTTTTGTATTGTTCGTGAGTTATTGCGAGTTTGTACCAGTGGGACTTTTTCTTGTGAGAAATAAGTTAAATACCTACGTTTTTTTAACAGCAAGATTTGATTATTTATTTGCTCGTCCATCAAACGATGCTCTATACATTCAGTGCGCATGGCACACACGTCGTGCATAGCTTGTAGAGCAGCAGCGCGCTCTTAGAAGTCGTATTGCTTGGCTGGACTCTAAACGCGTTAAAAACGACGACCACGAGGAAAGCCCAAGAGATGCCGGTTGAGTTCAACATTTAATTCCTTCAACCTACTATTTATTTCTAACCTATTTTTTGATAAATTTTAGGAGCCATACTAACAACACTTTTCCGCATTAGTGCGGTGTTAGCTTGATGTGTTCGTAACCTACTATTATCTCGTCTGTTTCTGCACACTGTGTCCGATAGCCAGGGAAACAGATGGGGATTATTCTTAACATAAAGTGCTACCTCTAATATGTATTGCATTTTTTGTATTACTAATATTTATCTACCCAAATATCATAAACCCTCTCTAATGCGTTCAAAAACCATAGGAAATGACCAGCATTACCAACCAACAGAAATAAACGGAACTGTAATGAACTCATAACCTACTGAAAACCGTAGGTTATAGAGTTTAAATTTGGAATAGGTGTCAAATTCAAGTGAGTGTGCTATACTAGTATCTACATTCTAACTATAAATCGCACGACATTTTGATCTCGAGTGACACAAGAATAGTGACTTTGTTCGTTTGTCTATGATTTAAAAAAAAATACTGATATTCGAAACGCCGCCATTTCGAGCTGTCATTTGTTCGTTAGCTTTTTATTTCCAGTTACGAGTAGACTTTTCTGATAAGTTGAATAAGTTCTTTATTTCTGTCGAAAATGAGTGATAGTGACTCAGAACAACTGTCAATGTTAACTACCATTACTATAATAAATAATTTGCTTCTGTATGTGTTCAATTTATTTTTTATTGCATTACACTGGTAACAATGCTGGTCATTTCCCTATGGTTCCTGAACCCATCATAGAGCCCTTATGATATTTGGGTAGATAAAGTAGTGTATGCAACTGTACATAATTAGGCATTACAACACTCGTGTGATGCTATTAAGAAACTCGCCTTCGGCTCGTTTCTTAAACCCACACTTGTGTTGTAATGCCCTCCATTATGCACAGTTGCATAAACTACTATTGTGGAATGTGCCTTTCTTGCAGAAGACTGAAAATAATGGTTGGATGAGGGAATCCATTGCCCTGTCTATAATGGGATACCCCCTGCTCATAGTAAAATAAAATAAAATGCGATGCCCTGAACCTTATTATAAGTCACATAAGGCTTCAACCTCGATCTTTGGATCTAAAGATAGACATTGTTTGCATTTTGTGCGTCGTGGACGAAGAATGTGAACAGCTATAAGCACGGTTCCAGTACCTAAACCCATTTATGGGGATCTCTTTTTTCATTGCCTAAACCTGTCATTAACTAGGTAAGGAATGCCCTGAACCTAAATATGTCACTTAATGCCGGGTACAGACCAAGCGAACAAAAGCGAGCGAAGGCCGAACGCGATTGAACCAGTGTGGACGTCATGGCGAAAGCAAGCGAGCCCAAATGAGGGCCTTCGTTCGCCTTCAGCTGTGCTCCGCCGACTGTTTCACATGTGTTCGTGTGGTGTGGATACAACAGCGAAAGCGAGTGAACGTTCGTCATCGATCGTCGAATCCCACTCGTTAGCCTTCGCTCGCTTTTGTTCGCTTGGTCTGTACCCGGCATAACGCTTTAGGCTACTTGATCTATGGATTTTTAGATGGGCATGTGCGTCGTGGACGATGTGTATTGCTTTAAGCACATTGGATCCGTGCTGGTTCTGGTACTAGCAGTTTACTTTCAGTCTCGTTCGACCCTTTTAAACAATTTTTACCACGATTTATAGTATTTATAACGTCTACCGACTTGGTGCAATGCAGTGGGTATTAGATAATTTGTAATGTGAATATAGTGCTATTTCGTTCGTGTATTTCTGTTGCTTACAATATAATTTTCCAGTCTGGAGTTGTCTTCTCCAAGTCCCAAGATTTGACATGCAAAGAGCGTCTGTGAACCCAGTTGCGCTATGGGTTTTGTCGCTAGCTCGCTCCATACACCCGGCGAAAGTCCGCAGAATAAGCAAGGTAACTATAACGCTCATTAGAGGAGGCTTATGCTACCCATGCTGGCAGTGGACCAGCATGGGCTAATTATGATGATAACATCTAAACAAAATGCTATAGGTTGTCTTTACTGTTGCTGAATAATTTACATAGAAGGTAGATAATTTACATAGCTAGCCTAAATATAGGTTTTTTTAATACTCAAAACAAACGTGAAATCGCCAACTTATGAGCGGACTTTATGGAAATAAGCCATACTACACACCCTAAGAACCATACCTTGCTTCCTCTAGTATGATGCCTTTCTATTTTCATGACATACGTTGCAATCGACGAAGAGTCTAAGCGATTCACCTACTATAGACCATAGGCCAAATTCCACTATATTAATCAGACATCGTCTCAAAATGACAAATTTTGCCA
Source organism: Eupithecia exiguata (assembly GCA_947086465.1). Lineage (NCBI taxonomy): Eukaryota > Metazoa > Arthropoda > Insecta > Lepidoptera > Geometridae > Eupithecia > Eupithecia exiguata. The sequence goes on from OX352246.1 coordinate 8,829,348, forward strand.
TTTCACCTTTGATAAAAGCAACGAAATATGGAGAGACGCGTTTCAAAAGTGTGAAGGTTTCTGTGCAAAACGCATCGCACGCATTATCTAGCTAGTTTCCTTCATCTATGGACGATTCTGCTACGTTACCATTGCAATAGTAAAGCGATTTGTTACCAGAATTTGGCCCCAGCTGAACATGAGTAAGGTAGTCATAATTTGAATAGGTTCTTAAAACTACTAACACTTTCTTTGGAACTATTATGTAGTCCCGTTTGTATGAACTTGAGTGCTATCCCAAACCACATCCTCAAATTAACTGCTCTTGACTTGTTGCTATCGTTTTTAGAACAGCAAACAGCACCTACCTACCTATAAAGATTATTCAGTAAAGCAACCGTAAATGCCGCGTGGAACGGGTTTGGACACGCGAGGTTTTATTGTTTTGCCTTAGTACCTGAGGAAACAATTAAGGAATTGTCAATTTTATTTATAAAGGATTTTTTGGTTTAATTATTTTAATGGGGCACAGTTTAGTATGTCACAAATGAAACCGTTTCTTTGTGAACAGAATATCATTGGTTTTTGCTATTAATAGTGCATAAGCCTCACACGCCTCATGTAGCAAGTAATATATTTTTTTTCTTACTTAGATATTATATTCTCGTATTCATTCGATAAGGGCGACACAAAATACCAAAAACTGAAACTTTAAAACCATTTTCTATTTAAAACAACTTACGCTTTACAAACTGCCCAAAAACATCATGAAATATTTCGGCTAAATTACAACCGTGAAGTTAATAAGTCTTTGTTTATCCGTCCGATCTAATTTACAGCTTTCGAAGTTTCGTATTTAATTGGCCTGTACAAAGACTGGTAGTTATTTATACAACTTGTTTGACCTTTGGCGTTTTAGCTGCGTTTGCGTATTCAGTTTCAAAATATTTTACAAACTGCCTATTTAGCGGGTTTTGACGGTAGATTTAAATTTCATTTGATTTTCAAATCGGTGAAGGGAGAGATTTGCACAGACCGACACGACCGGGTAAGTTCGGGTGCAGGACCTTGCTTGTGTTATCCGAGTCACGGGGTGGAACACCGCCAACTTCAAACGGATACGAGTAATGGATATTGTCTACAATAGGGTATTTTACTTTGATATTTATGATTTTGATGATGATTTTTGATAAAAAAATATATGATTGAGATAGCTTAGGCAAAAAGCAGTCGGAAAATGTAGTTTTAGTTCATAAGATAACAAAATAATTTTTAAAATGTAATTCAAAGTTTTGCAGTTTTTTAACACTATGAAATAGTAGACCCATTACGTCATACGGCTGTGTAGGTTAAACTAAAACGTATGAACTGACACCAGCTATTGCATTCGTTTAGGTCTACTGTGTAGGTACAGCCAACTGACGTCATGACTACAGAGCAATAAGGCGTCCACTGCGTCTAGCGTTTTCGTCAAATTACGCGCGTAACTTGAAAATGTAAATTTTAAATGCATTTCTAAGACTCTTATAAAAAATTTGTATTTTTTGTTGTTTATCAGCATTATAGAATCCAATTGGGACTCTTTAAAAAATGGCTGTACTAACCTAATTTAAGTTCCATTGTTTAATATATTTTGGTGTGATCAACGGTCAACATTTAATTCAATATCCATCTACGTATTTTGAATTTCAAAATATATATTACCATAAAAGTAAAAAATTATATAAAAGTGTTTTTTCATCCTTCCAATCTTGAAAAGACTATTTTTGCTCTTCGATATCTGAGCGCAAAAGCTGTTTTTATCCTCTAGCAAATAAAAACGGCTTTTGCACTCAGATATCGAAGACCAAAAATACTCTTTCCTCGCTGAGGTGGGATGAAAAGTTACGTGTTGCACTCGAGTGGAAAGATTTTTTACCTCGTGCTCTTTTGATTCATTCAAAATTGACTTCGCGGTTAAAAACCAACTTTGCACTCTTGTATAACAAATAACTATTAACGACTCTTGATTCGTGGGTTTTTCATAGTGCTAGTAGGTCTTAAGTCTGACACGCAAGATTTTAGCATATTTGTTCGTAACTGCCTATAATACGGTGCTTGAATACCGCTAATTTTTCAAGTGTTATATTCCTTTTGCGTGGAACTGTGTTTAACTGCCACTTTCGAAGAAACATACCTTTCAGTTATTTTAGATTCTAATGAATGCTAAGTCGACAATGGCATGGTTTTATAACATAGCACATTTCTTTATTTTTTTACGAAATAAGCATGCTCATGTTTATTTTTAGGGTTCCGTACCCAAAGGGTAAAAACGGGACCCTATTACTAAGACTTCGCTGTCCGTCTGTCCGCCTGTCACCAGGCTGTATCTCATGAACCGTGATAGTTAGACAGTTGAAATTTTCACAGATGATGTATTTCTGTGGCCGCTATAACAACAAATACTGAAAAACTGAATAAAATAAATATTTAAGTGGGTTCCCATACAACAAACGTGATTTTTTTGCCCTTTTTATAGATAACGGAACCCTTCGTGCGCGAGTCCGACTCGCACTTGGCCGGTTTTTTTGTTTTCATGACTGCAATGTTTTGCCGGTCACACACGCTACGGTTTACCGGAGAAGTCTAACATTTCAGGTATGCCTGCACAGGTAGACCGGAGCTTATGTGGGAATAGGCTTGTGCAGGTTCTAGAAAGCGCGCGCAGGAGACCGGCGCGGTTAAAATATTTTTTCGAATAACTGATGACCGCTCCGGTACATAGGAACGTCCCCATGCACGTTACCGACTCTCACGTGCTAACCTGCACAGCACAGGTATCCACTCCGGTAGACCGTAGCGTGTATGGCTTACATAGGGGTGCTTTGCTTCTGCTTAAAATACATAATTATAATATATTCCTAACATAACCTCTGCGTTTCTCACCTCTTTATTCAGAAATTCTGGTATGTCTAGATAAGATACTGGTCTTTCACTAATCCCCCCCTTAGGGGGATAACCAAAACTCTTTTGTTAAGTGCGAAAATCCTCCTTATAATTTTTCTGGACACGCTTAGAGATTTTTGAGGGAAACTAAAACTTACCTAAATCCTAGAGGTAACGTAGAAGACAACTTGCAGGTTCGTTGTATCGCTTACCTGAAAAAAAAAGAGATGCAAAATCAGAAGAATTCGACGTAAAAATAGTCTTAGCGGTAAGTGCTAACTTTTGCGCTCATAGTTATTGGACGCGGCGTGGCGTACGATAACTGAGTCTTTATCTAAATCTAGGCCATCTGCACCCCTAGCACGGGGATTGTTGTCTAGGGTAGAATAGACAATAATGATTTTGCTTCGCCATACATTGCGTACATTATTGAAGTTGAAGAAATGCATTTCAAATAATTTACGTATTGGATGACGAAGTGACGTAATTTTTCTCTATTCTACCCTAGACAATAATCCCCGTGCTAGGGGGGCTGGGGCCGAATTCTGCTAACAAATCGCTTTACTTTACTTAAAAAAAGTAGGTAGATACACATTACGAACTAGTTATATTACAATTTCTTTAATTTATCAATCTTATAAAAAAGTCATGTTCATGAACAAAACTAACTGGTTCAATTTCGAAGGTACGAATCGAGCTTACATTTTTCAAACTTTTGGGTAGCATAAAGTTGCGCTCCTTATTTTTTTTTGCCGTGTTTCTTTCTGCCTTTGGGCAAAACAATAAGGTATGGTCACTTGTTTTGATTAAAAAATAGGTAAGTTAAATATCCTTTATTATTCAAAAGCATCATCTACCGAAGGTCGAAGGCATTGAGAGTCGAGAGGTCTCTCAGAAGCTTAAGGGTGAGCCATCCCATCGCAAGGTTATAGGACGGGGTAGATAGAACCGCCCCTTAAATTCAAAAGGTCACGGCGCGCAAGTAAAAGTTTTAATGTGTTCGGATATAAATCGAGTTGTTTACGTTTATATCCTTCCGTCTGTCTGACCTGTTTACACTTACTCGGTGGAAGATGGTGGATAAATAAGATAGAATATGGAAACTCGTTTTATGTTCATTTCATGTTTTCTGGTAGAGATCGCTCTTCAGCGTGAGACGGCCAATTTGTCACTGATTTTGTTGGCGTTTGTGAGTGCTCCTAATGCTGGAAAAAAATCAGTAGATGAAGATAATGGCTTTGAGCTCTGGGTTATAATTTTAGGTGGGGTTTTATTCAATTGTTCAAAATATAAGCATGATATAGAAAAACTAAACGATAACTCAAATAAAACATTAGTGTGTGCTTTTTAATTCGTGATACATAATATGGAGTTGTCGCTGATAAATGATAATTTAGAGCATTTCAATTGAAACCGTTTTTTATGCGATATTAGTATTTTTTTTCTAGACTGTATTCGATTATTCGGCTTCTACAGTTTTTTACATAACTTGAACTTATAGGTATGTAAGTGTTAATATGTTTAATAGTTACCTTTCTCAATAGCCTATAATGGTCCACTGTTGGACGTATGCCTCCTGATAATCGCTTTATTGGTTTTTATCTCATCCTAGTTACCTTTATGTCGCGGTAAATATTCACAGCGAAATTCCAACTAAAGGATTTCCAATGTTTTCGTATAATACATTTTCTTTTCTTCATTGACATGGTTTTTATTTTTAATCCATTGCCAACAAAAACAATGAAATATGTTGAACTCAACATTTCCATACCAATTTATCCAAAAAAACAAGTGTTCACTCAACGCGAACAAAACCAAATATTGTTAACACGTAATGGCCGGCGTAATGGAGTGTCGATGAATAACGTATGAAGGATCCACACCTAGGGAAGAGGCCAGGACTCGGAGGCACGGTAAAGGCCACAGAGCGAATAGGTATGGCGATAGCATTTTTTTTTTACTCGCGATAAAAAGAAGCGTTAAACGAATAAGAAACTTTATAACTGTTTTTCGTGTGAGTCTGTGTTTATGTAATGTTTGTGGCATCGTAGCTGCTAACCCGATGAACTCATATAAATATAGTTTGATTTGTTTGAAAGGTCATCATCATAATTAGGCCTATTTTTATCCGCGAAAGATGATCTAAGAGGCATCTGTCTGATAATAGATGAAAATATTTTTCATTTTGTAAATACGCGAGCAGAACCACATATTGTTAAACATGTAATGGCCGACGTAATGTAAGTAAAACACACACCTAAGGAAGAGGCCACAACTCGGAGGCACAGTAAAAGGCCACAGAACTAATCATATTTTTTTTGAGTGTTTTTTGAACTTACGCGATTAGAATACATCTTAATAACTATTCTTGAACTTTGTTTGCGTTACTAGTTTTATTTTTAATATCGGAAGATAGAGAGAGATTTTTGTCTCACTGATTTGTCCTAATGGACAAGGATTTCGTTATATGGAATGATTATCTGACATTCTTACAGCTTTCTATCGTATCTACCTATACATGTATACCTATACATCCAACATATCTTTTTCTGGGTAAGCAATCTGACACTCCGGCAGCAGCAGATGGGTGTTCCGTCCACCACCTGCGCTATAACCACTTGCCCCGGCTTCGGCCGCGCTGGCTTGGTTTGTTACTTCTTATATTTTATACATCCATAATAAAAATTAGTCTTACACACCGTTACACATATCGAAGAAAATAACTGAATTGGTGTAAAAAAGAGCCTCTTTCTAATAGTTGTATCGATATATCATAGTCGGGGCCTAGAATGGTTGAGTTGCGGCATTAATATAAGATAACGTCAGCGCAGTTTATTAAGTACGATAGTAATTGTTTGGACAGGCCTACAAGGTCCAACTAAGTTTGTAACCTCCTTATGTACTTACCTCTTATGAAGCCCTAAATGACCCGAAGTTGAAATACTTAAAACGTAGAGATTTTCCATTCTAAACTTGCCCGTAGCTTGAAGGTTGTGTGAAGTGTCAGGATTTTTTCATCCATCAGCCCAATTAAGTCCAACGAACATCGGCATTTTAGTCCTTTGGGTGTCCAAAGGACTAAAATTTGACCACAATGAGAGTTTCTAGATATCAAAGACTGACGACCTCTGTGGCGCGGTGGGCAAAGGTCCGCCTGCCTCGCCACACAAATCTGAAATCCCAATCTAAATCAGCGACGCAGGAGGTTGTGGGTTCGATTCTCGCCTTGGGACAAATGTTTGTACGATTTACCGATATTTTTTCCGGGTGTTCTGGTCGTTGTATATTTAAGTTTAATAAAAATATATCTATCTAACTATGTATTGTATTGTATTATGTATATCAGCCATCTAGTACCCAAAACACAAGCTCTGCTTAGTTTGGGGCTAAATAATGCTGTATGAATCGTCCAGCATTATTTATTTATTATTTAAGTTAACAGCAACTTGCGTACAACAATAAATTGTCTGATACACTGCCTTCAATCAATTAGAAACTATATCACCTATGATTATGACACATTTTAGAAAGTTCCTGTTTCACACCAAGCATATTGCCTGTTACCAAGGTTTTTGTTCTCAACGGCGAATTTCATAGTTATTTAAACTTTTCGAGTTATGAATAGGAAAATATTCGTCTAATAACACGAGTACAGTCATAACGAAAGTCCTTTGTTCTAGCCAGTGCGGTCGGCGGTCGTTTGCCCTCGACAGTACCGGTACAACGGGAGTTATAAAAAAGTGAGGGATTTAACACCTCATAAAGATACGGGTAGACACAGCGGTTTGGTCTTTAGAGGCAGTCGACTTAAATTTGGACTAACTGGAGTACGTCCGTCCGTAACTACAAACAATGTCTCTTCACTGGTGGAAATAATATTGAAAAAATCGGTTTGCTCAAATTATTAATAGGATAAAATATAAAGTGCTAGATATTTAGGTGTAAATATTATTGTATTGTATATTGTAATTTTCTGTAAATAAATAATTAGTACTTATAAGTGCTAGATTTCAAGATTCCAGATTATGGTAATACTGAACGATTTAAATTTAAGATAGCAGATATTTTTATTAGCGCTAGTTTGGCTCGGTGTATCGTCTTAATATTTCGTTGAACAAAGGTCATTTAAAAATTTGAAATGGGCAGTTTGTGATACCTATTTTAGGCTTTTTTTAATGCCTTTGTAATATCATTATTTACTATAGTTTGGGAAGAGATGCGAAAATAGAGTTAAGTGGCCACAAAATGCAACTTTTTATCTCTGCCTAAACTATAAAAAATAAAAATGTTACAACAAAGGCATTAAAAAAATCTTTTTTTAATCTTTTTTTTTTAAATAATATAACAAAGAAAATTTTAATCAAAGAATAGAAACAAATTAGAATCTGTAATGACAATTGAAACAATAATTGAGCTAACTGAGCTAATTGAACCTGTGTGTGGAGATCGTCTTAGCATCGACCGTTCCATTTACGAAACGTTATAATATCGTATGTTTTTATTCAAACCTTTACTTTACGAGTGTGATTCATCGAAAACTTACTAAGAAAAAAACATTTAAAAAAAAAGAACCTGCTTACAAAAAACAATTAAAAATCGTGGCCAATGGTTTTCAGCCTAATCGTTTAAAACAGAAGTCCGAGATTTATAATTACTTAGGACTTTATTCAACGAAAAAGAAGCAAAAAGGAGGAATAAAATATCACTGATACAACATTGATACTCATAATTTCCGTCAGAATATAGCGCCGTAAACTTCTTAAGAAACTCCTTTTGTAGGACGAGTAACCTGGCTTATAAATTTCCTTTTGTTCGAGGATAATGAGCCATGATTTTTATGAAAAGGTTTTCTTTTAATTTTGCTGCCAAATTCATCGTTCCGGTACAGCTATCTCTTTGAAAAAGGGGTCCGAAAATTTCACGCGCTATTGGATAAGAATTTCATGAAGATCGCTCTCAAGAAATTTTTAGTTATGTAATTGAAGTCAAGGTCGAAATCAATCTTAAACGATAGTATTCTCAAGGCATAAATTCGACGGTTATCTATCGATTTTTACCAGTCCAAGAATCACAACAGAAATGCCATTTCAAAGACCTGTTTTCTTATGCTTACTGATAAATTTCGTAAAATTTCGACAGTCCTGTAAAGCGTTTTACAAAATAAGAAGTACAACCTCACAGTCGTAAGCAAGTCACACAGCAAGATAACCACAGGAAGTCTGATGGGCCTCCGCTAAACTGTGCAATAGGGATTTGCCATGACCACCTCACAGTATTGGCCATAAATACTCATAAGATGCTACCTATCCTGTGGTGTGCTGCGCAATCAAGACAATCCAACAAGCCATAATCAAATAAACAACGCCCAAATAAAAATGAACACTATAAACAAGTGTGTTAGAGTCATCAATTAGACCATCACTTGTATCCCCCACAACATCAATAGGCATCAGCCTGTCATCGCCAGCCATTACTGCTATTGGAAACACGGTCCTAATTAAGTCCTCCGTGTTAATTTATAGCATGTTTTCCACTGCTCCAACTATAATCAAAATAAATCGCTTCCCACTAAGACACGCAAGGGAATAGAGCAAATTGGATTGGAAACTAAAGATTCTTTATTCGATAGCTCTCTATACGGTTTCAAATAATTGTGTTGGGGAGTTGTTATTTTCTTTGGGCATTGAAGTTCTAATTTGTTCGGGTATAAAGAGGATTACTGCTATCGATTTGGGAGTCAAACCTTTGTTCTATTAGTTTTTGAACTTTGGTGATCAAACCCAAACTGCTAACGATAAGTGGAGCTGTGATTTTTGTTAGGGATTTAATGTGAGAAATCTTTAAAGCTTTACGAAAAATTTTAGATAGCTTTTTCGACGAGCTTGTGGAAATTATTGTAATGCAAACCATCGACTGCAAAAGGAGCTTCTCCGCCAATTGCAAATTACGGTCACAAATGTAAACCAATAACTGGTAAACAATGTCTATCTTATCCCAGAATCGGACCAGGAAAACCCAAATCCAGATAAAAACAAGACAACACAGTACATAATTCCTAACAACGTTATATAAGGCACGATTCACACAGCCCACGGCACCGCAGGAAGCGACCGAAGCATGTTTACCGATGCTTATCTTGAGGATAGCGCAGAACTTATTACCGTAGATACTGCCGAGATATCTGTGGTAGCACAGGCTGGGAGGATAGCTGAACCATTCCCGAAGGATCAAATGCTCCTTCCATATGATGATAAAGTTATTGCAAACGTCCTTTGCGATAACAACAGCGTTTTGTACAAACCTAGGCTCGTCAATCGCCATGAATAGTCCAAGATGTGAATGTGAACTGACGAAAACTTGTCATGTTTCTACAGTTATTTAACTTGCATTAGACAGATATTTTTAATAAATTGTATATACAAAAACATTACTAATAGCAGACCTCATTTAGACTAGACTAACATTTACCGAGATTAGCATTTTGACATTTGCAGTGTGGTTTTATCTGCAAACACCAAGGACTTAGGTGAAAACATCAGAAATTTCAGTGTATTTACCCTAGCTGCTAGTAATTTAGTCTGTATGTACATTTAACCGCCGACCACTATGAAGAGGATCGATTGTGGCTCCCGGCTATTAGGTTACTCCATAAGCACTTGATAATTTTAGAACGTCTTCGGGAGTGCATGCCATAATGTGATAGTGATGCTCTGGGCTACGATATGCTTAGATGGGCGACGATGTGCACGAAAATAGATCTTTATTCTCTAATGGTGAAGGACGAAGGTGGTTTGCAGCAGTAGAGTCTATGTCATAATAGGGATAGTCATACTGATGCATTGGTACTACGGTGTACAAATAGTGAAGTAAGGTTTAAAGAAGGAGAAACAATGTGACTTACGTGAGAGAAAGGGGTCTAAACACTGCGATAGTAAGGGTCAAAGGTGCTTTAGAACAGTTGAGAGTCAAAGGGTAGTCTGCCTCGGACATATCCCTCGGGTCAAGACCGGGACGGTCATTTAGCCAAAGAGGATAAGTTTTATATCCGCTCTGAAGATTTTACTTTCAACTGAAAAAAAGGATTTAAAGCCTTGTCAAATAGGGCATACTATAAAAGTCGTGCGTATACAAGCCCCTGTAAGCAAATTTTCGCCGTTTCTGTGCATCTATAAATTAGCAGTAAGACAAAAAGCCGGCTTAGGAGACTTAAAGTTATTATGTTTGTTTTATCTTGGCAGAGCTGTTTATGTGGCAAGTCTATATCCAAAACATTATTACGCACCAAACATGTTATGAGAATCTGTGTTACACTCACATTCCATGGGTTTGAGAACTTTTCAATGAGCCAGAATACACCATTGGGTAACAAAGTTACAATTAGCGCATCCCCTGAGCCATCCACTGTGTTGGTGGGTATAAGACCTCATTTAAATCCCGACAGTGTTTCCTGCTCTGTGCTTTTCGCATATCAGAGTCTACTCAGCTACTATTGTCAGAACGTAAAGTTAAAGGAGTTAGGTTCGTATGGTCATTGGTCGTGGTTGTATAACGTATGTTCGGTCATTTCATGAACTTAACAAACTTTACAAATTGATGATTCAGTGCGTGTAGGTGACACAAATATAATCCAATCTCTGCTCCTCCAAGCAATGTTATGATCTATGGCTGGAAGGCAAACTTTTAAACAAGATGTCGTAACAAGTGCTGCAACTTTTTAACTTCGCATCTTCTCGCTTTTGTTGCTTTTAAATTTTAAACTTCGAAATTATATAAAGTTCCTCAGAGAATATACTTTAAAACGAACGATGAACTAAAAGAAGCTGAGTTGACCGATTTAGCCCCAAGGGGTTCATTTCCGAGTGTAACGATCCTCGATAGAGTCAGTTAGGATATTATTGTGTAAAATGTGAGAGATATTTTCGTGATTCGATTTAATCGAGACACGGACTCGTACTTTTGTCTCTAATCAGCTAGTTTCGAACAGCAAGCATATTCTTTTGTGCTGACCCAAACCCAGGGTCCAAATACGTTTCATTAGCTCAAATTACCTCAATGACAGACCGACACAAGCTGAAATAGCTTTATGTTCCAGAGTTGTCTTTAGTCATTCAAATCTACGGTTTTCACCAAAAGGTTAATTTATGTGGGTCGTCTTAGTTGATAAAGGACAAAAATATGGTGTTTCAGAACTATTTGTCATACGATACGGCCGAGTACGTGACAAGCGTGCGTAACAGCGAATTAGCAGACGTACGTATCTTGGGAACAATCTAGACGGAAGCACTTTGTCTAGTGTCTATAGGGATGTGCAGGACCTCACTAAGAATTCTCCGAAAATATCGAAGAAAATTAGCTATGAATGTGGGAAAATTCTAACTCATTCAAGCCAGAGCTCTTTTATAAAAAATAACAAGATTTGAGGTGCGTTTGGAGAACCGTTTGGTTTGGTTTTTTTTATGGCACTGCATAAAAAAAAACCAAATCAAACGGAATTAGGAAACAACCAATGTTGGTTTGTTGCAATGAGCTAATTCAAGGTCAAAGAAGAAGTCAGCGTCGCGTCGTCGTCTGCAAACAAATTGTTACTTCAAAATGTAAGATTTCAAATTGAATCCGAATTCAAAAATTACTTGGACATGAGAATAACCAGTCAGTGAACTCCCTGGACTCCTGGGATAGATTACAGAATCAATAGAGTTTCGATATCGGCGGCTGCTCCCAAGAATTCAAAGTAGTGTACGAAGTTGGAAATTTTATACGGATTCATTGCTGCTAAATTGGCTATTGAACATGATACGTGAAGATAGCAAGTTCATCGAAGTTTATACTAATTATACCACCATAGAAATTTGGCATTTTATTAGCTACATAACTGGGAAGCTCGATTGATCTCGAGTTGCAACTACGAATCGGAAGACGCAACGTGGGCAAACCTCCCAAACGGTGGATCGATGACCTAGTGAATCAGGCGGGTAGCGTAGGATCAGAAAATATGGCAACTTTAGCCACATTGTGTGGTCTGGACAAAAGTCCAGATGGACATAGGCCACACAATGTGGCTTGTGTGGCCTATGTCCATCTGGACTTTGGTCGGCTGAGATGATGATTTTGTTTCAGGGAAGCACCGCTGACGTCTACAATCTACAGGCGATGACATGGATGAAACTGATATTTAGTTAATTTCCTAACCTTACTATGTAGTCTATCCTCTGGACATTGAAGCAACCCCTCGAGAATCACATGTCACAACACTCACTCCGAAGCAAGAGATTGTTTAGCAGATACTATGTACGGAAGCTTACATACCGGACTATATCTCCGAAATGTTGCGGCGCGCTGTACACTAACTATACCAAAACAAGTATTTGTACATGCTATCGAGCTATACATGCGACACGCGTGGAAGGTTGGGTAAATACATACGTATACTATTTGGGCTCTGTACAAGGCAACCTGTGACGTCATAGAATGCTTTCAACTGCACTGAAATGAAAACAGCGCATCTGACTCCAGAATATGGGATTTTTACGACTTTGCCTCTTCTCATCTTGGTATTGGTTGACCTAAGCGAGCGGCCAGAATGGCGCCATGTTGATCATACGGTAGCAGATAGATATAGATAGATACCTGGTATTCCCGTCATGTGTACCGACCCAGTTATGTCTCTAGATACGTGTAGAAAAGACAGACTTACGCTTGTCGCAGATCTGGCCCTGGTAATATTTAGATGCATTTTATATTGCCGGCATCAGATAACAGACAGCTCGCGGGCGCCTGAAGCTAGCAAGCCATTTTAGAACGTGTCTAAAAATTACGAGTACGCCCATATTTGAATGCTATTTTGTGCTGTGCGATAGCGGTGCTGGATGTATGAGCTGTCGATGATGTGTGTCCTACCGTATTTAATTTCCAGTAAAGTTCTATGTATCATCATAATTAAGGTGGGACTGAACCTCTAAGTTCCCATACAAACGTACTATTCGATTAATTTGCAAACTACGTCCCCGATTGTAATAAACTTTTGCATACATAATCGGATAAGAAATAGCGATGTTTGTATCGTTTTAGTTTTTCAACATACATAATCATGATTAAATTAGGGCGAAAGTAACAAAAACGCTTGAAAATTTATAAAAAATAATTTTCGCTCTCACTTTATGATAAAGTATTTTGAAAAACTAAAACGATACAAACATACGTTCACTTCTGGGCCCGTACTCGTAAAAACGAAAAAATCGAAGTTTTGGATCTTATGCCAATGACACAAGAGTTGGTTTTGCACGAAAACGAATTAGAAACTTCGGTTTTTGTTTTGCGAGTAGGCCTCCTCTACAGAGGTCTTTCCCAAACGTCGCGTCGCGTCGTCACAAATAGCGATCTTGAGCCGACTCACGAGTGCTATGTATAGTACATAGATCGATATTTGATAAGAATATTTTAATTTATTTATATAATAATATTTAATTTTCATGAAATTAAATATTTACCACGGTTTTATGTCTCAGAACATAATCAGAACGGTTCATTAAGGAAATAGCGGTGTAATCAGATCGCTTCCCGCTTTCTCTTAGAAACCGAACTTTCCGCACTTTCCGGCAAATTAGCACCTCGCCGATGAGACCATCTGATGGCTGAGTAATTCTGAACGGTGCTTTGAAAGAATGGTATTGTTTTGGGTTCGGGTGCCGAATTTGCAAACATTAACATTGCTTACAAGAAGAACACCGAACAGGCATTCTGTTCATTGAATAATCAGAATCTGGCTCGTGTTGGTTTATGTATGTAGGACAGGTTGAGTACCCTAGTCACAGATTTTTTTTTCCTTTTTCTTTCGTACATTTGTTAAGTGTACAATGTGAAGTCTTCAGATGCAGTTTGCCATTTTTGTTACAGTGTTGTCTGAGTCGGTTAAATCAAATTATTGGTTAAGGTTTTGAAGCCATTATTTCATTTCTAATGAGAACATTCTAGTCTAGACTAATTAATAAATAGAGAATTAATAAAAATTAAAAAATAAATAAACTGTCCCATTTGTATTGATTTTAAGGTTACTAAAAAACTTCATCTTTTTAAGACCCAGACTGTGATATCTTCGCAGATGAATGGAAGAGTTTTATGTTAGTATGCCTGAGGTTTTGCGAGAGGGATGAATGAAAGGATGCGATTGGTTATTTTAGTTAGTATTAGTTTAGGTCATTGTAATATTTTGAAATCTTATTTTATTTTATTAAAACAAACGCTAACGCGTTTGCGAAGCGGCGGCGAAAAAAAAATACTATTTGCGGTGTTTATTAACAGTCGACGAATACATCCGACAGAGAACCAAGGTTATCGACATAGCTCAAAGGATTAGAAAGCTGAAGTGGCAGTGGGCTGGCCATATCTCGAGAAGAACCGACAACCGCTCGGGTAAACGTGTTCTTGAGTGGAGACCACAACTCGGCAAACGTAGTGCAGGACGCCCTCCGACCAGGTGGGATGACGATTTGGGAAAGACTGCTGGCAGATGCTGGATGCGGCAAGCGGAAAACAGGGCGCTATGCTGCTCATTAGGGGAGGCCTTTGTCCAGCAGTGGACTAATATAGGCTGATAATGACGATGATGATGATTTAACATTCATTTGACGTGACACCCATAACTATTACTTAAGTACTCATTGTTAACGATTATGTCATTCTTGGAGATAATTAGAGAACGGATATTATAAAAAACAATAAACATTATTATTTTCATTTACTGATTGTGGTCGATTGTTCTGTTGCAAAAGACAACTGTCATGGCTATGGGGAAATTAGCATCAACAATTATAGATTTCAATGCAATATCACTGAGGGACCTAAAAAGGATGCCATTTTTATCTTAAGAGTGCAAACGCACTACGCGACAGCGGAACTGCGCGGCCGTGGCACTTTATGTCAAATTAGAACAAAATCGCCAAATAAGCTGCGCGGCTTGTTTCGTCATTGGTTCTAACTTGACGGGCAGTGCCGCGGCCGCGCAGTTCCGCTGACGCGTAGTGCGTTTCCACCACAGGTTTCCACCTTAACGCCAGGATATTCAAATTTAGCCAATTTTCGATTCAATTTTAAACTTTCAAATATCCTTTGTTTTGATTGGACTAAAATTTATGTTGTAGTTGGATTAATAATTAATTTGTATTAACATTATTGATTATTCTACGGTTCAAAACACGATATTTATCACTTCACCTGATGATAAAAATTACGAAGAAAGGATAGTTTTTTGTTGTTTTTGTTGTTGTACTTCTAGTGTATCAGTTTTACTCTCAAAAAACATGTCGGAAAATAGGCAACGACGTTTAGAAGAATACTCTACGGTAAGTTTTTCTCAAAACCTTTTTTAATTTTGATAGTAAGCAAAAACTTGATTTTTGGGCTTGCGTTGCTGTGCCCTATCTCACTCTTGTGAACACAAAATTCTATGCCTGTCCTTTTCACAAAATGGATCGAATATCCTGCCCTTAAGAAATACCATAATATTTACTCATTTTGTATCGAAGCGGGTTAACTACAAACCATTGCGAATCATGTTTGTGTACATTCATAGTAAATTCGATAAAATATTAAAATAATATTAACTCATAATTTTTTGACCTTTTCGTTCGCAATTTTTTTTTATGTCAGAATAAATAATGAAAGCTAAGCTACTTACAGGCAGATTAACTTGTCATTCCCCGAGAATTGATTGCGCAGTGCCATTCATTCAGAAAGAATAATAAATCTTCATAACGTGGGGCGGCCAGTCACGAACCATAATCTAGGGTGTACTATAGCTTCCTCCTTTTTTGAAGTTGGTTAATGAATACAGAATAGGCGTGGGGTCTTTAATTAAGAAATGTGAGGCATTTCGATCAATCATATTTAAAAAACATGTCATATCAATCAAATTACTGAGGATGATAACCGACAACCGTTGGATGTTTGTGTTGATACGTGTAGACCCTAAACG
The DNA here is from genome assembly GCA_947086465.1 of Eupithecia exiguata. Taxonomy (NCBI): domain Eukaryota; kingdom Metazoa; phylum Arthropoda; class Insecta; order Lepidoptera; family Geometridae; genus Eupithecia; species Eupithecia exiguata. The sequence goes on from OX352246.1 coordinate 8,845,222, forward strand.
TAGTGTAGGAGGCCCTTTTGTAAGGTGTATGACGACTTGCGAATCTCTGGAAGCAGATGCTGGATGTGGTAGGCTGTCTCCAACAGTGGATTGGCTGATGAAAATGATATTTACAATATAATACAATTAGCCTGTAACGTCCCACAGTCGATACCTAGGTATATCAAACAATATTATCATCATCATCATTATCAGCCTATGTTAGTCCACAGCTGGACATAGGCCTCCTCTAACATCCAGTCGCGGTAACTCGATAGAAACGTTGGGGAAAATAAAACAATGGTACCTACGCGATCAAACCTGATATATGATCTTCAATGTGTTCGAATCGCGAAAGTTTAAAAACAATAATGTAATCTGGTACCTACTTAGTGACATGTACTTTACCAACATGGTTTGTAATTTACTACAATAAAAAAATAAAATACTGGACTATTCACAGTATCCAGCCACAAGCTAGGCAGAGCTTGTGTTATGGGTACTAGATAACTGATATACATAATACAATACAATACAATACACAGATAGACATTTTTTTATTAAATAGAGAAAACGACCAGAACACCCACATCAAATATCTGCGTCGTAAAAACTTTGTACCGAGGCGGTAATCGAACCCGCAACTTCCTGCGTCGCAGGCGGACCTTAGCCTACCGCGCTACAGAGGTCGTCGAACTATCAAATTATAGAAACAAATTAGAACTAGGTACAGTTAATGATTTAATATTTAACTTCAAATTAACATGCTCATGTCCAGCAGTAAATCAAATGAAATATATTTTATTTTCTAAACAGGACTAGGTACGCAATATAACAAAACTTAATTTAGAAAACAAAGAAAAAGCGCCTTATACTTAGCTCCGTTTACAAAATTGGCTCCAACTCAGCATGAGTTAGATGACTAGCAAGCTAGCATCCAACGCTGATCTTCCGCCGGAGCCACTTGTAAATAGTCCGGAAACGTGCCAATTCAAAAAAAATTCGAAAGACGACATATTTTTGAATTCTATTTCATAAATATGTCGACTTTTTCGAACAAAACCAAATAAATAGACACACACAGCTAACCCCTTCCCCATACAAATTATAGCGACTCTTAATTACATTCAAAGTGGCTTCGTTAACAGCATAAATCACAATTCTTTAACATAAAAAACTCATCGAGCGAGCATTCATTACTTAAATGACGAAAACGCGAGAAAAGGCAGTGAATTGGAAGTCTCAGACGCGACTTGGTCTTACTAAAAAGAACAGACTGATATTAGTCGCGAACAGATACGGAACTTGGGAATAGTTGGGGATAAAAGAGTGATTTTCTTTAGTATAAAAGCGTTAATTGGAATGGAAGGTAATATAATAATCGCGATGCTTAGAATTTGGCTGCGAAATCATGCCTGCTGATATTTTGTTCTAGGTAAAGCAAAATATCACAGTTTTAATAAACAAACGCGTTTTTGTGGCGATAACGGGGATATCCCTTGAAACTTCGGTCATCAAATCGATTTTTCCAAATGTTATTGTATTATGCTTAGTATCAAATAAATAATTAATTTATTACAACAGTATTTACACAAGATATTTTAGTTTACTAATTTCGAACAAAGAACTTTCCAGAAATTCGAGAAAGAAGTTCACAATATTTGCGACTCATTTGGTAAAAGATAATCGCGTATATAAGTCGCGATCGCCAAAAATGTAGGTACCGCCTTAACGGTTCCCTTGTCAATTAGGAAAATTAAATATACCGATGCGGGTAGGTCCGTGGAAATTAATATCACTTTCGGTGTCAATTTTGCGTCGAAGGCAAGTCTTCGTTACGTTATTACATGGCCTGAAACCGTGGTCTCGCGCTATCGTGCATTTCAGTTTTTAGAATCCGGGCGACAATTAACACAAGTACCTACTATAATATTACGAGGAGAACTTTTAGGCCTTGCATGACTTCAAGATTTCTGTTCTTTGTAAATTCGGTGTTAATTCGTTTAAATTGTAAATACTTGTTCTATTTGTTTCTAAAAAATTGATTATAATTTTATGTTGATAAAGTTTATAGATTCTAAGGTTTTTATTTACTATAGTACGCTGGGTAATTTCTTAAAGTTTATAGACAAAAAAATACTTATGAAACTAATTAATACTAAGATACCTTTCAGTACCATTTCAGGATTTTAGAAGAGGATGCCAAGTAAAGTAATATCTGAACTTCTAATTCTAATAAAACTACCTAAACTTTCGCGATTTGTTAACTTATTGAATATTGAAACAATATTTATTTCAAAATTACAATTTAGGTACCTACTGTTATGAATAGCTAAGTATTTATACCGCCATATATGAGTATCGGGTTTTAATCGCGTATCTTTTGATTGACGTAACGTACTTAAACGTAGGGGGAAATACAACAAAAGATACGTGTTAAATACCCAATAAATAATCTTCAATATTCTAATTCTAATCCGATTAAATGAAACATCTGTTGCAGACCACGAAAACGGCCATGGTTTCTCTTTACGTGTCCAGAAATGGCGAAAATATGTGAAAACGCCAGTTATGGCGTTCACGAGCTATATTTACGATCTATTACACTCTGTTCTATGGTTGGCTGGCAACATTCGGGCGGGAAATAGTTGGCGCGTAATTGAAGTGAAAAACTTGCCACTTGACATAGATTTTTGGCGAATGCTTTATCATTTCAGCCTGGTTTTAATATCCGAGTTCACATTCACATCCAAAATGAGCCAAGTTTCCCGAGTGACAAAATAATACCTAGTGGATCCTTCCACTAGGTATTATTGTCCTGTCGGCTTCTTCGAGTAGATGAAGTGGGTTCTTACTTAATTCAACTACAGGTGATACACATCATGAATAGACCTTTGTTTGACCACAATCTCTGATAGTAAATGACGATGTGACCGACTATGTATTAAGAAAGTCTAGAAGACACTTCTTCGAAGAGACCGTGATGATTCATCACGGTCTCTTCAAGACAAGAGTTGGAGTTACACAGTCTTTCAAGTTGCCATATATTGCCTTATTTTAAATAATCTTTAATTATGAGATTGTTATTTAAAGCTTTATAAGAAAGGTATTTTAATAAAAAGCACTGCTTAGAATATTAAGTACACATGCGCGGTGGGTTGGACTCTATCTGTAAGCTTGATGCAGTATTTTTTTTTACACCTGATCAAGTCAAGGCCATACGACGGCCTACGAAGAAACAGCTGGTAAGTCATCGCATCATCATCAGACTATGTTAGTCCACAGCTGGACATAGACCTCACCTAATGAGCGCCATAGCGCCCATAGTCATCGCATGGGGCATTTTAAAATAAGCATACGACTTGTAACCGTTGAATAATGTATTTGTAATCATCATCAGCCTATATTAGTCCACTCCTGGACATAGGCCTCCAGCTGTCTTTCGCAAATCGTCATCCCACCTAGTCGGAGGGCGTCCTATACTACGTTTGCCAAGTCGTGGTCTCTCAAGAACACGTTTACCCCAGCGGTTGTCGGTTCTTCTCGAAATATGGCCAGCCCACACTGCCACTTTAACTTGCTAATCCTTTGTGCTATGTCGACAACCTTGGTTCTCTGCTGGATATAATAATACGGGCCTTAGCAATGCTGCACAAGCCGTCAAATGTAGCTTACTCTTATAGGATTCGCTACGTGCCACAATGTGACAATGCAAAAAACCTCTCAACCATACCCCATGTCTGTGAATATAAATGCAAGTCGCGATTTTTTGCCTTGTTGACTTCCTGACTCAACATTTAAATATGTTGCATACTCGTCAAAGAATAAGGTTTTTATTTTTTGCTACATTTATGTGACGATAAGGCTTATTTTTGTATGAATGTAAGTGAACAGCTTTAGAGTCGCATTCATAAAAAAACCTTTATGGGTTTAAATTAAACGGATCAGGAGAAATAACGGCTGGATCCGTCAATGCATAGGTAGATATACAATGGTGTCGATTCGTTTGTCGATGGTTCGAACGTCGTATCAGATCGTTAAGAAATGTACGGCAATATAGAACTGACTAATTCGTTTATTTGAGCTGTTGTATCAACAGAATCGACCCCAAAGACGAAACTACGTTCCAATAATAATCCACCTGTAAGACTTTTCTACAGAAAATCTGTATTTAAATATTGATTTTTAATCTTCTCACAGTAAACTCAATGATATACGACGTCAGAATCGACACCATTGAGTTTATTGCGGGAAAATTATAAATTGATAAAAAAAAAAAATTCTTCATTCATTGTATACCTATGCATTGACGGATCATCATTGCTGTACAAACCAAAGACAATATCCAAAGAATCGACCCCAAAGACGAAACTACGTTAATTCGCTGTTTGTCTGTCCGTCTGTCACCAGGCAGTATCTCATGAACCGTGATAGTTAGACAGTTGAAATTTTCACAGATGATGTATTTCTGTTGCCGCTATAACAAAAAATACTAAAAAACAGAATAAAATAAATGTTTAAGGGGCCTCCCATACAACAAATGTGATTTTTTTGCCGTTTTATAGATAATGGTACGGAACCATTCGTGCGCGAGTCAGACTCGCACTTGGCCGGTTTTATTTAATTTTCATTGATTTCTAATCTTCCAGCAATAAACTCTACTGAAGCACTCATTATGGTCCCTAGATTCTAATAAAGAAGGATTTTGGGTAAACCTCAAGTTCGAGATAATTCAAGTTTCCATGCAAAAAGGTCAGTGACCTAGATGCGTACTACTTGGAACAAATGACAGTCTTTATCCGTACATACAACTTTAAGTACGGTACGGTAAGCTCTAATTCTACACAAAAAAAATCCTAGAATAACAGTATGAACCGAGCTTAACCTCAGTTCATCAGGTTAGTTATATTATTCAGTAAGCAAACAAAGCATAACGCCGTGTAAAGGCGTACACACACTGGCTTTCATACTTTAGATGCATTAATATGGTTGCTGTATACAAATAATTCTCAATGATACAGGCAATCCAAAGATGAAGAGAGATTTTAATCTTTTAAGAAAAAAATAAGGAAGGAATTTTATTTTAAATTTTTATCCATATCTATACTTACAAATACAAAAGTAACTGTTCTGTCTATCTGTATATCTGCCTGTCTATCTGTTACATTTTCACGCCTAAACGGCTGAACAGATCTTAATGAAATTTGGCAGGGAGGTAGATGGTATCCCACCAGATATCGAATATAGGTTTTATTCCGGAAAAAATCATGCGAAGCCGCGGGCATTAGCTAGTAACTTGTAATATATAAGTTACTAGCTAATTATTACAATACTATAGATAATAATTATTTTTATAAGACTTAAAAAAGAACCGTGACAAATATTGCAGATCCTACGATCATTTGTCCCGCCCGAGGCGGAAATCGAAACCGCAACCCACTGCATCGTGGCAGCGACTCTTCGTCCGCTGTGCCACAGAGGTCGTCTGTTATGTTTAGCTAAGACACAAGTGCACGTGTAACCACAGCGCTATCCTGAACAGCCATGCCCAGCCGGTGCGTTACGACGCAATGTACCATAAAAACTGAAGATAAGCTCGCCTTACTTTTATCACCACGCGGTCGAGTTTCCATTGTTTAACGGAATACGATTTCTGTTTGAATAGCATCTATAATATACTCTTCATAGCTTCACTGTTGATGACGCGCGCGCAAGAATTGAACGAAATGCAGTTTTAAATTTTTCTCAAAGTCAGAAAGTGCAAGTCAGTTAGCTACTTAGGCCCGTATTATGAAAGTTTGCTCAGTCATAGATACAATACAATACAAAAATGCTTTATTGTACACCATAAAATAACATTACAAAGAGACATAAGATAAGTACAATGGTAGATCTATGTGGACAAAAAATTGAAGCGAACAAAATCAATAACATTTTGTTTCTTCTTTGATAATTACTATTTGTAAAGCTGTTTATGTATAAAAATGACTTGTCTAAGTGCTTTTTTGTAAGCCTAAAGAAATAAAGTTATTGACTTTTGACTTTTTTTACTTGATGCTTGAGTGACGTTTATGCCATAGAAAAGCGTTACTCAAGCAAAGATCGACTGAGCAAACTTTCATAATACGGGCCTTAGTGTACTAAGGTAGCATAGGTTCCAGCCTTTAGCTATCTTCGTATAGGCAATGTCCATAGAATAACGAAATAACATGTAAGTCGAGTTACGTGTTATTTTATCCTTCTGTGGACAGACAAGATCTATCAACAGGGAGAAAGCAACAGAAAACCAGGGTAGAAATCCCAACCTCGGAGGTGTGAGACCTACATGGTCAAGCTTTGGTAATCAGAAGATCCTATTGGTGAATTTGGTAATAAATAGTATGGTCAATTAAAAGCAAATTGATGGATTGCACTGAATACCTTTTTTTTGAAAGGACTTAAATGTTGTTGACCGCAGATGGTCATCAGGTCATCACAGCGTACCGAGATAGTGGCGTGCGCAGAGAGCCTCGCTGGTAAAGTTAAGTTCGGGCAATACGCACAAGCGCCGCCACTTAGGTGCGAGCCTCGGTTTGGGCTGTTGCCAGATTGAACAATCAGCGTCCGTCCACGACTTTAAAAGACTTCGCTTGGATAATGGAAACGCACAGTCATAAGCTAGCTGGAGTAAAGTTGTTTACTACTCGTAAACGTAATCAATAAACGTAAGTTATGTGACGGCCTCACTTTTTAGTGGTGCTTATAAGGAAGCCAAATATGGAGCGTAAAATTTGGTATTCTATAAAAAGATGGATTATGAAAGACGTTAAACCGATTTAATGTGAACCATGACGTTTGATCTTGGTTTACACGATTACAGATGCTTCTGAAGGGATTGGATAACCACTTAATAGCAGCCACAGATAACAGTTAATACTTATTTTAATTAGAAGGAAGTATGTTTAACAAACTTATCCGGATGTGCAAGTGAAGCCATGGGTAGCAGCGTGTTAAAACGGTCCATTAGTCGAAAATTACCTGTAACAAAAGAATACAGAAAATTTAATAAGTTTTAAATCGTTTTTCACACAGCTATCGAACTGGGACCATTAAAAATTTACTCGGATATTCAAATCAGTATCATATTAGTCACGCATAATGGAATCGAATGATATAAGGGAATCGAGTTATCATGGGAAAATTTAGTAAGGCAGGTGTCCCACCCGCCGACAATGAACGAGAAGCGAGTGGAGCTAGGAAGTAGAAACGAGTTGGCGAGCAGCGAAGCCAGTGTTTAGTTCCAATAGTTTTGTCGATTTATTCCACATTCGTCCCTAGGAAGTTCGGTCCACATGAAAAAATCTGCTTTCGTCCCACATTGTGTGCAGTACTCGGTCCATATTATATTTTATTTCGAAAAATCTTATTTCGTCCTACTTTTCAGCTCCACATTCGGCCTTTACCTACCTACCCATACGGTTTTTGTAAAGGCAAATTATAATAAATTTAGTACAGTTGAAGCAATAAGGTCGCTGGGCTATTAGCGAGTGTGCGAGTGCGACGGGCGATTGCTCACTCGCTTGCGCTGCTGTAGAGAAATGACTCTCGGCGTGAGTTACCGCCAAGCGAGCATCGCTAAGCCAGTATCGCTGAGCGATTACTATCCTTGATAGCTGTCGCTCAGTGACAAACTAGTGGAGCGAGTCCTCGCCGGCAGTGTTAACAGTCAGCGATTAACTATTAATATATGCATCTCTTTTACACGTAATGTTTATCTATTGTACGTTTTTTGAGCGAGAATATAGCCGATAGTTAGTCGCCTCTTCGTCGGCGCGGCGGCACGATGGGAGAACTGCCTAAAAGTACGGAGTTGAAATCGCTTTGTGAGCTATTAGCCGCGTACCCACCTAGCGCACAGGCTCGCGCGGCAGCCTCGCGAGCCAAATGCCTCGGCTGGTGTGGACGTGCCTCGGGCTGCCTCGGGCGCGCGTTTGCTCGGCTGAGCACGGCTCGGCCCCGAGCCATCTGTTGTCGGTAAACTTGACTCGCTCAAAGGTGCCTCAGTGAGCGCTGTGTGTTAGGTGCGAGGCGGCCTCGTGTAAATTGAACCAAACTACTGAGGCTGCCTCGGGAGCCATCGCTCGCGATCTGGACACCGAGGCTGCCGCGCGAGCCTGTGCGCTAGGTGGGTACGCGGCTATTGACAATTTAATACATGGTTTAGATACAGGATATTGGATTTCTAAGTTAGAAATTCTAACGCGTCCTTCCTAGAATACGATGAAACTTAAAATCAAATACAGAGAATCTCTTAGATTAAACTACAAGTACCGGAGAGGATCAGAGTTAACCTAACAAAAATATATGAAAGACAAATAAATCAATAAAATAAAAATCGGACAATGTACACAACATCATTTAGCCCCAAGCTAAGTAGAGCTTGATGGGTAGATGACAGATTTATTAAAAATACAGTGCATTACATAGATAGATATATTTAATTATACATAATATAAAATACCCAGAACACCCCAAATACAAAGAAACAAATAGGCATCTGCAAATAGCAGATCGTAAAAAAATTGTCCTAAGTCGGGAATCGAACCCACAACCGTCGCAGGCGGACCATCACTCGCCGCAAAGAGATCGTCATGTACCTACAGTACAAAACGGTCCTACGTACAAAACTCTACATTTTTCCGCCGGAAACATTTTAGCACAAAAGCTTTTTCAGCTATGTAAACCTACCGTGAGATAATTTAGCTATAAGCGTGTCAATAAAATCATTTCCGCGAACAAAACAGGGCGAAATGAAAAGAAAACAAGCAGATGGAAAAACGCCAGGAATTTGGGATCGCGAAGACACCGTGTGAAAATCCCTCGAAGGATATTTTCATTTAAATTAGAAATTTAACTTTTTCCTGTGTTAGTATTTTAAATTTGTTTACACGAAAAATGTCCAAAACATTGCAAATGTTGCGCGTCAGTTGTTATTATTACACGTAATAAAATAACTTACTCTTTCGCTACAGAATTTCTCGAATATAACTACAATTATGAGAATTGAGAACAAAAGCCAAAATGAGAAGCAGGCAATTCCGACCACAGTTTTAGACAATATAGAAGCCCAATTGCCACGCAAAGAAAATTTAATAAAAACATGGTGACCCCTTTGGCTTCCAACCAATTTCAAGTCTACTGCAACCGAATTGTTTGCGAATTGTAAAGCGCTAAGAACTCTAAGCTCTTGAAATACTTCAATGAGTCTGTGGTTACTTGGTGACCCGTTCCAATAAAATTAAGCTTACAATTGGCATTGTGAGATAAAAAGGTTTAACGGGACTTGGGCATAAATAACGAAGCCGCATGCAAAAATTTCAGCGCAATAAAAAGTTACCAGTTCGAAGCCAACGTTATGGGGAATTTTTAACCTGGGTTAAATGTGGAGGTTAAAGTTGACTGCCAGTGCTTATAAATTTTACTAACCTCGTACCTTCTACTAGCAAACAATAACAATTGTTCAAATGTCAAACAATGACACTTCGAATGGCGCCAAATTTAAATCTTGCGTTCTTGTTGGGACACCCGTTATTAAGGCGGGTTTTTAGATTGCTGGCTATTTTTACCCGACTACCAACAGGGGAGGGTTATGTGGTAAGTTAAGAAAAGTTTAGTAGAGATAAGTCATATAAATTATGAATATGTACTTAGTGGAATATCCCGGTTGGTATATGTTTACTGCCCAGAGTCAGGAAGTTGGCGGTGTTACGACCCCGTGCTTCGGAAAGCATGCTAAGCCGTTGGTCCTGCGCCTGTCCTCTCCGGTCGGTCTCCTGTTTCATCGGATTATGAAAGTGCGGGATAAAGAGTGCAGCTGTCTTTGCACACACACTTGTGCACTATATTATGTCCTGCGCACCTGGTTAGTCTCCGTTGAGACTGGCCGCGCCGTGGTTAAATATTGGCTTGAAGGACATCACTGTATAATTATATTTTGCTAAATCTATACTTAGCATTCAAATACAGAATAAAAACATTTCACCTACAAAAAACTTCTAGAATTTCCACGATAAAACGGATTAATTTTGAATCGTGTTTTTATCGATATGTTTGCTTTCCCACGATGTTTTCCCTCATAACTCCGTCGCTTCTTCACTACGGAAGTCTCGACTGGTTCTTGTTGTTGTTCAATAACAGTATTCCAATCAAGCTTCGAGTATTCGTGAGTAACATGAAACAAGAAATCAAAACTACACTTTGGCAGGAATGAGGGCAATGTTCCACTTTCCGGCCAAAACCGGTTTTGACTGGAGCCAACTTCAACCGCTATTTTACCCATACATATGTAGCATTCGGAGGCTATATTTTGAATACTCAACCGTCATTTTGGAAAAAAAATAGAATGACAGGTTTCTTAGCTAGGTTAGAACATTATGGCTTAGAAAAAATATCAACGATTAAACGGGATCCGAAACGGTTATTTAACTTATTTTTGTAGCCATTTCTCGAAACTATTGTTTATTTTTTATTTTATCCTAAAAATGATAAAACGCGTTTTTCATCCGACACATCAAAAGATTATTATAATGCAGTTTTTTTCTTAATCTATTATTTATGTAATTTCATTACCGAAAAAAAAATAACACCAATAAGTCGTTTTTAAATTATTACGGAAAAAAAAATACAACAAACTCCGTTGCGGGTGATAAAAACACTGCCCTTTTTTTGTGACGTCACAACTCAAAGTGCTTCTGTTCCTTCAATCAAAATACTTAAATTTAGAAATTAATAAATGATAAAAACGGTATACTTGTTGTGTGTTTTGTGCCTAATAAATAAATTTGCAACTATAGTTATTTTGGTTTTGTTTTAAAACTAAATTGGTTGCTTCCTTTCTTTAAAAAAATATTTTCTGCTTAATCTTCATGACAATACGGTAAACGGTGACGTCACGTAAAGAAATGTTACGATTAGAGTCTTAAAATATCTTATCATCATCCACAACCTGACTTCACCCACTGCTGGGTATAGGCCTCCAAACTCTTGTGCCACCACGGTCCTGTGCCAATCTTATCCAGGTTCGCCCCACGACGCGCGACGTTTAAAATAAAATATCTACTTTTCAATAATTAATTTTATCAATAAGAACATAAAAAAAAATCAAAAATAAGTATGCAAATATATTTGAATACCAATAGAGAACACAAATAAAAATAATTAGCTTTTTTGAAGTTTCATGCATAGTAACCCTATTGTTACAACAACGCGCAACATTTTTTTTCCAGGTTTTTACAGATTTCCATTTATTGTCTAACTTTCCAATATTTGGAGAAGTTTTCAATGGATTTTCACCGTGAACTTTTTGATAGCTTCCACATTGACATGTTTATAGTCAGCATAGATTGAATAATAAATAAAGCCGTACCAATCCCATGGCGTGCGATTCGTGGCACCGCGGCCGCCGTTTTTGACAGAATAAATAACTAAAACGATTTACCGTCAGTGTAAAAATACTTTTTATTTTATCACCAAGTATACTTATATATTTTCTAACAAATTAAACTTTTGTAACAAGCTAAACTCAACGGCACGCGAGGGATTTTCGTTTTTCTATCATCGCTTCACTGACATCTGACATCATTTTTTTTTATTAGTTGCTAAATAACTTCTCTTTTGAGCAGGGTCGAGATGTTTAAATCACTTGATTTATATCAATGATTAAAATCGCGATTTAAATCAAATGTTTTTTTAATCATGTGAATCAATCAATTGTTTTTCACTGCAATGAAAAGAAAAGCAGTCAAAAATTTATTGGGAGTGCTCAAATTAAGCTTCAGTGCACAAGCGCTATGTACTCAGGTGAGAAGAACAAACGTATAATTTTCACGAATTTCGCAGCAAGTTCCTGGAAGAAATCGCTGCTAAGCGATAAGGCCGCCCATTGTACTATTATGTTTAATGTTTATATCTGTTTCTTTTAGTTTTCTTTGTGGTGTACAATAAAGAATTTTGTATTGTATTGTATGCGTACCTACAAACCGTACGAAACACTTAAAACGACAAGTTATTATTACATATATTCCCAAACTAACTGCTGCCCGCGGCTTCGCCCGTGCTTTTCATGTATCCCATTTTTCGGTTTAATATATTATAATAATCGTTATTTGTGACACTCACAAATAACGTGGCTTTATATTGGTAAAATAAATTTCAAAATTGGTTCAGTAGATCCAGAGATAACCTCCAACAACCTCACAAACTTTACCTCTTTATAATATTAGTAAGATATACATATATGTATATTGTATATTATATTCCCAAATAAGGCCAGTCGTTCGAGCTGGTTTAATGTCTTTGTTCACACTAACTGTTTTCAAGAAAATAGTTAGGTCGAACTGATTATGCCGCAGACTCAAGCAACAAGTCCACGGCGTTTATCTTACCGTTATCTTGAGAACATTATGACTCAGAAAAGTCTTTGTTTGGTTTTCCTACTGCTTTTCTTCTCTGTGGAATGTGAATGGCATTATGGTCACACCATTGTATAGGAATAAATTACATAGAATGCATGCTATGTTATCGATTTTGCTGTGAACTAATGACTGCGTTTAATTTCGTATTAACGGGGTTTCCCATTGCTACGCGGTTACAAGATCTATACGACCTCTTGGGCGCAGCGGGTGAAAGTCTTCATATTACAGGTTCAATTCCCGCCTCAGGAATAATGTTTGTATGGTCTGCAGATATTTGTTTATGGTGTTCTGGGAGTATCTATGTATAGTAAAAATATATATCAATGTTCCATAATGTAATAAGTATATACGTTTTCTAGTATCCATAACACAAGCTCTGTTTAGCTTGGAGTGAGGTGTAGCCATGTGAATTGTCTAGCATTATTTATTTATTTTAAATTTAAATATATGTACTAAATCGAAGGGGTTGGGTTGGTTGGGTGGTGGTTTGGTTAACAGAATCCGGACCCTGTGGTTATATTATAAAAAAAACTTACATCCTAAATATAAGATTTTTTTAATAATGTAGGTAGTACCTACATTCATAAAATTCACACGAATACATCTAAAGTTCTAAACGAAGAAATTTTATACTAACTTGATCTAAACTTAATAGACCAGTTAGTCAACCCAATGTTGGTCAACTTAGCTCAGAGAATTTTAGCAAGCACGGTTCAAAAAGGTTTCAAATCAAGTAAAGTAGTTCATCGTAATGTATATCCAAGGTTTGTTGGTGCCAGAAATATCTGAACGGGATTTCCCTAAGGGGATTCCAGGTCTAAACTCTTCTGAGTAGCTTAGTTTACTCACAATAGTTTACTCACAAAAAGATTTTTTTTTAGTTTATTCACAAAAAGAAATAAATCGTTTATTTTGTGAAACAAGATATGGTATTTAAACTATCGTTTTACAAGTTGAGGGTAGTCTCAATGAGATTTCGTTCGTTAGGTAGTAAGTTGAAACCAAGAGATTAATGAGGTACTTATAACTAAGTATAATTATTAACATTGTTTCTTAATTTCGATTTGTAAATAGCGCTAACTCCCACCCTAGGATAACCTGTGTTGTGGGTAGCTAACCTCTTTCGTGCAAGAAATCAAAAAGTGAAACATACACTAAATTATGGTGCAACAAGTATGCTACACACAATTTGTGTTATGGGGACATGATAGGTAGTAGCTTAGCGTTAAGGAATACTTTTTAGTTTCATTTGAAATTGTTTACTCGGTACGTCGCGTCGGTACTAGATGCTATTTATTGTTTGTAAACAAAGGGTACACGAAACCAAAGAAATGTTTGTGGAAAATATTTTACGATACTAGTACACACAAACACAGATAAAACCGGCCAAGTGCGAGTCAGACTCGCGCACAAAGGGTTCCGTACCATTATCGATAAAAAGGGCAAAAAAAAAAGTTGATATCTTCGGGCAGGATAAAAGTATGGATCGTCATCTAAATAGGTACCTACTAGACGTGTGCGCCGATCGGCGTGGCGCACGCCGCCGATCATTTTAGCCACGCCGACGCCGCCGAATTTTTCATCGGCGTCTACAAACAATCAATATTCTTCATTAAATAAATCACTTTATTTAACAAATTTCTACAAAATTTCCACAAAATAATATTTATGCATGATAATTATGACATGTGTAAGAAGCAAGTGCAAACATTAAAGTAATTTGCATTTCGCTTAAAAAAACTTTCTTTTCCCTGTTTTTTTGTAACATGTGATTTGATTGTTACCATAGAGGTTATTTTGCTATTGAAATTTTGATTTTATAATTGTTTTAAGACAAATAGGTAAGTTTGTCATAAATAATGAATAAAAAGTTTAATAAGGATTTAGACGTCTTTTACTTAATTTCACATACACGCCGATTACGCCGATGACGCCGCCGCCGCCGCCGACAAATTGGACGCCAGACGCCGCCGCCGGTCAAATGAGCATCGGCGCACATGTCTAGTACCTACTAAATTTCACTGATTTTTATCAAAATCAACACAATCGTTTATAATCTTGAGTGGTCTTGAAGGAGTTTCAAGGTTATGAGGTACCTTACGTTTGACAGTTTCCACCTTACCTCGAACTTGAGGTGAGCCGAAAAAATCTCAAGTGAAGGACGTTTCTGTCAACTAAGAATACAATTTTGTTCGAGTGAGGTTGAGTCGAGTCGAGGAAACAACTGTTCTAAGAATATGGTTGTTCGTCTAATAGTTAGTTAAATATAAGAGTAAGTACCTCCCCACCATGCACTATTAAGTTATTATCATATATATCGTCCGTTTTCGAATTCGCATTTGAACCTTTTCGCTGCTCGTGTGCAATTATACTTTGTTGAAGTTTGTGTTTTGATTATAGTGATAAGCTTGCTGTAACCTTTATTAATCGGTCTTTTGGGGTTTCCATTAATAAATGCCTTTGTTGACATTGTCGATAGTTCTTTCTAATTCCTTGATTACTGGAAAATAAAGTTCCAAGCGAATAAATAATGTTGCAACATCCCTAACACCTTGTTAAACTTGAGATTGCTTCACACCCACATGCTCCGCCAGTTCAGAGGTGATTATGAACCGCTGGCCGTTGCAGACGGGGTTAATCAAATTTTGTACATAGGTTACATGGCTGCTTAGCTTTTGCGACCAGCCTTTTGGTCTGCGCATAACGAAGAGCCTTTTTTGTAACATTCTTGTCAGAACTATGGTTGATGACCATGTTGTTTCTTTTTGATGCACTTAAGGATCCGGCGACAGCTGCTCGCAACTTCAATTCGTGAATTATTATGTTCCGTAATACCAAAAATGATGACTGAAAAGTTGTTGAATCTTCGATACAGTGTTGTTATTCTGTAACTAGACAATATAATCTATGTTCTTTAACAAACGAAACGCACGGTATTTTTGTTTTTAATACAAAACAAATAGGACGAAAGCATGTCATTTTCGACGTAAGAATATGAAAAATTCGATTTTGTATATTTTTGCTCACATTTCATTATAGGTGTGTATTATTAAGAAAAAACCAACCAGGGACCTAGATATACACTATTCGAATACAAAAAACAACATGACATGGTAGAAATATGCTCGAATTACAAATCATTTTGGTAGTACGTTTGTATGGGCAAATCATCATCCACAGGCCCCTAAAGGGACGAACCTAAGGGGTTGTTGTCCAACAATGCCTAGATCTCGGTGCTCAGGATTCCCGTGGAAAAAAAAACTCGAATTACATTAAATTCAAAATTTTTTCTTTGGTTCCTTGAATGTTTAAACACGATTGAGAAAAAAGTTACGTTAAAAACATGAAAGTGCGTGTTTCGCACATAATTAGGTCGAGATCTCAGGAACAGGTCTATTGAGAAGTCTTATGTTTTGATTCGAAGGTTATTTGGCTCCTTTTTTTCCGCCTACACCGCCGTTCCAAAACCGTATGCTTTGTCCCGCTTCTATGACCGCGAAATCCTATGTCTATCCTTTCCACAAAATGGCACGCATTGCGTCCTCTTATTCGCCTCACATTTCTTGTCATCCATTTATATTTATAGTATTCTACGAAATCATACACAAAGATCTCAATGTCTAGACTTAAGTGGTTTACCTTGTAAGTTGTTAAATAAATAAATATAATAAATCCCAGTCTCAAAAAAATAATGTGTTTTCATAAATGAACTCGTGTAAGAGCCTTATCATATCACACTGGTGATCAAAGCGAGGCGAGTTCTCGCAGTAGCAGCGAGATCGCCACGCACTCGCATCGGCGAATTTAACATTTTTATGGCACACAACTTACAAAGTAACATTATTTCATCTATGCCACAACGCACATGTCCAAATTGTCCATATAAATTGCCATCACCGGCGCGGCGGCGGCGCGGGCGGGGCGGGAGCGATTAGCGCTGCCTAGGTTGGTCAGCGAATGCGTGATCTTTCGCACACTCCAGCACCTTCAGCTATTGCCCTGTTAACTATTGCCCTATACCTCCACAATCCACGAGCTTGTTTCGCGAAAGCAAGTTCGCTTCTTCCACTAGTGGACAAAAAATTTAAGCGAACATAATCAATAACATTTTGTTTCTTGTTTGTTAATTACTATTTATAAACCTGTTTATGTTTAAAATTTGACTTGTCTAAGTGCTTTTTTGTAAGCCTAAAGAAATAAAGATATTGAATTTTGAGAAGTACATCACATTACCTTTCTCACGATCAAGCCACATAATGCATCATCAGTATACTGAAGAGGGAGAAAGATGTCTCCAACTAGTGGACGGACGTAGGCCTCATAATGCCACTCGATTGGCTCGCTCTAACTCGGAATAACTTAACATACTCCATAAACCAGGATATAGACAATGGATTCTAGGCGAACGCACACAATCAAGTACATAAGTGCGAAAACACCAGTGCTCTTCTGGTTCTGAGTTTCGTGTTCAAGATCAACCCGTGTTATCAGCTGTCTCAACTTTTGAATGGGTGAAGGACAAGGTAAGGGTTAACAGATTTCCGCTCTGGTTTATGCAATATCATATCACGTGTTGGCCATGGCCTGGCCTACATGTAGCCAATTTTTTTTTGTTGAATTATATGGCGCAGTGTGCGAACGTCCACCTGCGACGCAGGAGATTCCGGGTTCGATGCCCACCTTGGGACAAATGTTCTGGGTGTTCTGAGTATTTTCTATGTATAACAAGGAATATCTATCATATTAAAGTATATATCAGTCATCAAGTACCCACACAAGCTCTGCTTAGCATGGGGCTAGATGATGCAGCATTATTTATTTATATTAATACATGGACCATGAAAGCACGGTATCTATATAATATTACCGTGATGAAAGTATCAGTCCGTTAATTGGGATGGGACATAATGTCAACCGTCCCAACGCGAACTTTATGGTGCTAGGTGCCAACCCTATAAACAATTAACCAGTCTATCATAAAAACGATTTTTTGTGGCAGCCCTAAGAAGTGTGAACGAACATTAGGTATACAGATTCAAGCAGCGCTTTACTTTTCTTAAGGTTATCGACCAGGCAGTAAATCAAGGGAGATTAAAAGGGAGGGCAGGCCCGACAAATCATTCTGACTCAGATCTCGCGGCGACGAAAATACCCGAAGGAATTACGGAAATAAAAATAAATGTACATTTAGCTTAGTAATTTTTTTCTAAGTACCGTTATTAACTGCAATTATATTTCACAGCTTCATTCGACGCGATTTCTTCTTTCACATGTTGTGAGTTCTAGACTAGACTTCGATTGAAGTATGATCGTGTCGAATGAAGCTGTTCATATAATTATGATCGAACGTCACGTACAGGGTAAGTTCCTTTGATCATTAATTATTTGTGGCAGTAGTTTGTACTTACTCGTTTCTTACAAATCAATACTTCCATACTATTATTATAAACTCGAAAGTAACTGTCTGTCTGTTACGTTTACACGCCTAAACGGCTGAACGGATCTTAATGAAATTTGGTATGGAGGTAAACGGTATCCCGGGGACAGACATAGAGATACAATAGCATAACCTACTCAAACAAACGGACAAATTTTACCTCCTTATAACATTAACATACATACAAATTCCAAGATAAAACATTTGGAAGATTAAACTTGAAGCCAGATAGAACTTCATCTCGATAATCTATTTTCTCATGTTTAGTTTCGTATAAAATAACAGGTTGCATTTGAACCCAAAGGGCACTTATCTCGTCAACTGTCACGTCATGACCATTCCGATGGATCCTTCGCGTGTCACTCGTCTGTCATTATAAATGGACGAAATTGTCCTCATCCGTTGTAATATCAGCGGCAGTAAGCGACAATTGCATTGAAATTTCTGTTTGAATAGGAAGTTTCGTAATAGCAAGCTATGAAACACACTTCTTGTTACTATCATGGTTATTAACATATAAATCATTTAGAACGGGATATTTACCACGATTAGATTTATGAGTTTTTCAAAATTTCGGCACAGTTTCATGCGCCATGATCACGGAAGAACTGAAACTCGAAAATCGAATCATGATAAATATCCCGTTTAAAATTATTTCACAGTTCTTGTTGTTTTTGTATGACTGTCCAAAATATAACACAAGTAGAAACGTATGTAGTTTAAATATTTTATTTATATGACTGATAGACATTGTTCACCAATTGCAATTGATACAGATTTAATGTTATTTAAACTCAATGCGTAAAATAAAACTACGCTTGGACTCGTTGTGTTATATTCAGGCAATTTTCCCTTTCACAATAAGAACTTAGTTTTCTAGGTCAAACCTTTCAAACTAACCAGATAAACGTGACTTTAAAAATACGTTTGGCATTTGTTATTTCAAGATCTACAGATCAAAACAAATAACTGCCAAGTAGCGTTCATGACTTTAAAGCAACTCTTTCATCTATCTACTCTTTCATGTATTGAAATAAATCAACTCCTGGCAAAATGAAATCAGAGTTCATTTTGAAGCTTTACAACTCTAAGCAACGTCAGTTCCTGGCTCCGACAGATGCTCGGCGGATTACAAGGTAGACTGAATAACAAAGGCACTGCAAAAAATGGTCGACGCAAGTTTAACAGGCATTAAACGAAGTGTTTTTCGACGAGACAGCAGGTGCCTTCAACGGACGGTATTGGTTGGAGCCGTAATGGTGTATTGTATTCTATATTATAGGGGATTGGATAGTACTGTTATGGATTCAGTGCTGGAGCTATGGAGTTTTAGAAAATAGGCTTCCATACCATTATTACCACCACTCGTAAAATTATTATTACCAGTGGCATTCTGATACCTGTTTTTTGGACAAGAGTAGGTAGTAAAACTTTACAAAATACGCGTAAAAGTAGGTTTCAAACAGTTTTGACAAAAAAAGGAGCTATAACTTTGAAATCCAACACACAATTAAATAAGATATATAATATATTTTCGTAACAGTTAACGACAGTTGCTAAAATGGACCGACCGAATATTACAAGGGTTAATAAAAATGAAATTTAACATAGTATCATAGAGCCCTCAAATATTTATTTTATTCTATTTTTTAGTATTTGGGTCATTCCATGTCAAACGCTACCACGCCAAATTTTTTGAAGTTCTCTTTTTGTTTACTTTGTAGCTGCATAATTATCTCAATTACATTGATTCATATGAATTGGCCGAAAATTTTAACAAAAAATATTTTTTTACCTATTTTTTCGTGTGTTGAAGTATGAGAAAAATGTTCACTTGGTTGTAGAAATATTAGACCTTAAATGGCAGCACTGTACAGCTAATAATGGTGTTAGTTGTGAAAGCTAACTTCACGTCATTTTGTGTAGTGATACATGAACGACAAGGTGCATGTGCTATTTTCTGTAAATTGGTAAGTTTTCCTGTGTTTATAGCACTTTTTGATAATGGAAATCACATGTTACGACCATTACGAAAATAAGGGAAAAGTTTAATTTGTAGCTTACTAAATGCAGTAACAATTTCACGGCTTTGGGAAAGTAAGGTTATGTTTGCAAACAAATGGTCAGTATCTTAGATTTTATGCTAAACGTTGTACAATAATAATAACGCTTGATTCAAAATGTGTTACGAACGTTACAAAACGGTATTTTTGAGAAATTTTGCGGGTGCAGTGGATAGTAGCAAGTTAACTTCTAAGTGATATTGTAAGCCAATCGCGTTTCTTTAAAGACATAATGTTAGTGAACCCGGTTTTAGCACTATTTCGTATCTAACAAATTGATTTTTTAAAATTAATTTTAGACCATTAATGCCAAAAACATGTTTTATTCGCTTTTACTTAAAGAAAGAATGAAGAAGTATCGAGGAAGACTGAAAAATTATCCAGAGAAGCAAGCCGAACAAGGTTGTCGACATAGCTCAAAGGATTAGCAAGCTGAAGTGGCAGTGGGCTGGCCATATCGCGAGAAGAACCGACAACCGCTGGGGTAAACGTGTTCTTGAGTGAAGACCGCGACTCGGCAAACGTAGTGTAGGACGCTCTCCGACCAGGTGGGATGACGATTTGCGAAAGACTGCTGGCAGATGCTGGATGCGGCAAGCTGAAGACAGGGTGCTATGGCGCTCATTAGGGGAGGCCTATGTCCAGCAGTGGACTGATATAGGCTGATGATGATGAAGCCGAACAACCGCAAAAAGAGAAGGAGAGAAGTCGGAAGAGACGAGAGGCTATGAAGTTGAATGCTAATGCTAAGATAATATCAAACGTACAATCAAGGGATACAATACAAGCTTACAGAGCAAGATTGAAAGCAGCAAAAAAATGAATATTTGAAAATTTATAATTGAAAATGATTGACGATTCTCGTCTCTCGCAAAATCATTCGTTAGTAACGAAAACGACGATCCAATACTACAAAATAGAGGCATCCACACTTACTACAATTTTGATCACAGTATTGATATTTTTGAGAAGTAAACCTATAAATTTAACATTTAATAACGTAACCGAAGTTCCTACATAGTTTAAGTCTGTTTTATGATTTGTAATGTTTAAGAAATTAAAGATTTTTCATATAATTACATTTTTGATTCGTACTCGTTACGACAGTTACAAAAGCCTGTTACGACTGTTACAAAAAATCTCATTAATATTAAATTACTTATAGCACGATTTTCTTTAATAAATGGTGTAGGTAGTAGGTTATTAATTGGGCTACAGTTTAAGGTTAATTTTTATTCATAAAACCAAGATGATTCGCAGAGTTTCGAAAAAACGTCGCGCCACTCGGAAATGAGAGACAAAATCAAGTTACGGCCGTTACGGTATTTGCGGCCAATTATAACAAAAACTATGAAACTTATAGAAAACTTAAATGACTATTTACTTAGTATAGGCTAAAAGGCCATCATTCAAGTTATAAAATTAATATGTTTGCCTTAAAGAACATGATTTAACTGCCAGTTGAAAGTGTACGACCCGTTGCGACCGTTACATGGAATGACCCATTTGTTGTTATAGCGGCAACATAAATACAATCATCTGTGAAAATTTCAACTGTCTAACTATCACGGTTCATGAGATTACTGCCTGGTGACAGACGGACAGCGATGTCTTAGTAATAGGGTCCCGTTTTTTACCCTTTGGGTACGGAACCCTAAAAGTACGAGAATTCCATGTACGGCGTATGAAGAATAATTTCAAGGACCGAAGGTAACTGGTGTGTCAGTAAATAATTCTTTCCGATCTTCGTTACCGACTTCATACTTCGTTCTCAAGTTTGGAGACTTTTTCCAAGTTCCGAGACATTATGGACACAGTCTAGGAGCGACTTTGACGTCCCATTTTTCAAGTGGCTGGTTTTATGTAGTGCTATTTTGAGACAAAGTAACTTTGATATTAATGTACTTTGTAACCGTAACTATTTTTTCTCAACGTCCAACATCTCGCACCTTCGGGGATAAGATGATGAAACACGAAATATAAGGTGGCTCGATTAATATTTTACTGCCGCTTTATTTTCCGCGTTCTACAAAGAATATACTTAACAAGCGGAAATGTAATTTGCCGCAAATCGTAAACCATATTCTATGAGTTATTTAAGTAAATGTTACAATAAAATGTACTTATACTCTCGGATCAGTTTTTGGTTGGTAAGTAGGTAATGTTGTTTTTTTATTGGTGTATTTAATGTACAAGCGTTTGACCACTATCTCAAAATCCGGTCGGTAAATCTATTTGTAATTTTAATTTAACAATAATAACATTCTTTTGCTTATGTATAGGCTACGTGCATGTCAGCTTGCGATCAGATAGAACAATCTCGAACTGAAGCAAAAGCGGTCAGACATTCAACTTGACTAGGTTCCATCCCATTTGACATCGCACAGCTTAGCTTGTATTAACGTAAAATATTCACTTTCACCATGGAGAACAGAACATGGAACCTTTTAAAAGTAAATGCTTACCGTCTCATTCTAATCGCGCGCACAAAAGCCACGTGTCTCACACAGGTCATTGCGAAAAACAATATAAGCGCACCTTTGACAGAGGGTGAGTTGAACTGTACCCACATATACGTTACATACGTAGGTACATATAAACCGTTAATGACACTTTTAAGGCTTCGTCTGGAAGGCAATAAAGGCGTAAAGTTGGCCTTACGATACGACACTATTCGATCATGCTGTGACTCACCTTATGGGCTTTTTTCCTGTCCTGCGGATTTTGGGCCGCATCCGTGTGCGGCCATCCGAATCATATAATCGCCACAGCTAATCCGCGTTCCGCGTGCGTGTGGCCCGCGTGATAGGATAAACATATGAAATTATAGGTTTCGGTAGATATAGCTTATCATACGTAGAATACAGCACGCGGATCAGATCCGCACGGGGAAATCCGCATAACAAGTAAAGAGCCTTAACATAATGCTTGCGAAACTTCTGACAGTCCGAAATCAACTTTAAAGCGGTGTGATAAGAACCAAAATAAGCATGGGACATAATACGCGCGCAATCTGAATGGCATGGAACGATATCAAATTGAAACAATAGCAGTGGAACTTTTACTCAACAAGGTTCTATGTTTCATTCTATTTTGAAAAGTCGTAAAATTTCCCTTTGAAAAGGTTACTCTAGCTAGAATATCACAAGTGTGTCACTGTAAAATCTACTGAAAGTTTATAAGCATTACGGTCGAATTTACGACGCAATTGGAATAAAAATCAACTACCCTCTATTTATTTGTCACTATTGACAAACAAATACGGGCTTTTCCTTTTCCTTCTCTTCCGTTGTTTCATGGATAGTTTTGGCTCGGGAATAGGAATACAGGGGATGTTATTATTTTCGTAGGTACTGTTACCGTATAAGGCCACTATTTTCAAATTCGGTGAAAGCAGTTTCACTTTCTTTTAGATATAAATATAGTTTCCATTAAAATTTGCTATTAATGGTACAAACTCCAAGTAACGTTCGTTTGTTTGACCCTGTATTTTTGTCCTACACTATAATATCTCTTTATCTCTGATACTACTTAGAATATATATCATAAGATGCGAAATATAATGCCAATGGTACTACATCTTTCCCTATTATAAGTAATCTGTAAGGCTACGTTTTCAGTTAACAGCGGGAGCGGAAACTGATTTTTCCCAAAATTATGAAAATTTACATAGTTTTATTTAATTTTACACACATTAGGATACTATTATTTTTTTATGGTATCCGTACGTACACCTACAGCATATTACTAAAATGCCGCGCGCCCGGTGCCGATAGGTGCGTGATGCTGCATACTATTTCATATAAAGATTTAGAAAATTCGATGACTGCAGGGAATGCTGCTCCTGCCGCGCGGCGAGGTGCGCGTTCAGCTTTAGTAATCCCTAGGGTAGACCTTGGGAATTTCTATATAAAAGCATCTGAATCGTTAAATATCTGATTTTAACGATTCAATCAGTGAAGATAAAAAAAGTACATCCGACCTTAGATCTTACTACTTTGTAATCTTTAAAACTATTGTGGTTATTAACAAAGACATTTACAACGGGATATTTACCAGAATTCGATTTTTGAGCTTTCCAATATTTCAAATTTAACCTTGGTAAGTAAATATAACGTTGTAAAAACTTTAGTATTTTGAAGTCGGTTAAAAATCCCGCTACCGCTCCTGCTTATCAGCAAAAACGCAGCCTAAATGTGAAGACTACCCGTGTAACCGACAGCGACATTCTAAGAATCATTCCAAGAATCGCCGAGAATTGTTCGCTTATTTCCTGTAGAACCGTCGTTGACTAACGATAACGAAGAACCGTGGTTTGAAACGAGATTTGTGTTTATGTTTACCGTATATATGTGTTTATGCAGAAAATTAAACCTTTTCTCTAAGTAAAAAGGGGCATATTTCAAAACATGGGAGTGTATACATATTTTCGCAGCTGACTGTACAAACTTGAAAATGGAAGGCTCAAATTAGGTGCAATTAGGTCCACCCAACTTAGTCATTGTCTCAGTCGCACTACGGTCTTGCTACGTCTTTTCCTCTTTGTTGTTCATTAGGTAGGTGTATAGCACAAGATTGAAAAAAGCGTGTTTTTTTGCGTATTGTTGTAACACGAGCACAGACCATTGTTGAGTTAGCGCTGGGAGAACATGCCCTATCTTCCAAATTTCATTTAAATCGATGCCTTTTCTGTGATTATTTCATGGATTGGCTTTATTTAATCGTCAACTACCTTACCCGCTCCGCCATCTTTATAGAGACATTACTTTTCATACACTATTTCCTTTTTCTGTTATTCCCAAGAACCTGGTAGCGAGCGGCAAGTATATGTCGGGTACAGACCAAGCGAGCGAGAGCGAGCGAAGGCTAACGAACAAACGCAAAAGTACCAGTGTGGACGTCATTGCTTTGTGCTTTGTGCTTGCATGTTTGGACTCACTTGCTTTCAAGTGAGTCCAAACAAGGGCCTTCGTTCGTCTTCGGCCGTGCTCCGGCGGCTGTCGCTACATCAAAGCAATATGGAACGAACGTACCGATTGTCAAATCCCAATCGTTTGCATTCGCTCGCTCTCGCTTGCTTAGTCTGTACCCGGCATCATCGTCCCACGCACGATGATATTTGCCGCAATTAAAATTCAAGCCCAATCTCAATTTAAGTTCTTTAGGAATACCAAAATTCCGTCAAAGTTGAGCAAGCAGAGTTATAAACCGCACAAAGTACCCACTTAGTCCGCAAACTCCCAAGTCTCCAAATACCTCAAAACTTTGCTAAGTCTTTAATAAAATTCCTTGTTCTCTGTGATGTACGATACTCCTTTCAATTATCAACTGTGTGAGGTTTCGTAATTCTAACATTA
The DNA here is from genome assembly GCA_947086465.1 of Eupithecia exiguata. Taxonomy (NCBI): domain Eukaryota; kingdom Metazoa; phylum Arthropoda; class Insecta; order Lepidoptera; family Geometridae; genus Eupithecia; species Eupithecia exiguata. Next base: position 8,870,510 of record OX352246.1, read on the forward strand.
TAATAATGGATAGCTTGTTGACGCTCCCTCCCTAATCGTTTATCATTCAACTGATAGGAAATCAATACTTTACGAAATTGATAAGACTCCTTCGCTATAGCTATTAGCTACCTGTTATGGAGTAATATTTTTCATTTCAAAAAGTGTGTCGTTAAAGCGTAGCTTAATGCGTTAACCCAGTAATGCCCGAATTAATTTTTTATCGATTTTTTTTTCTTTTAGTCAGTAAGTAAATCTTGTTAAGAGACGAGTTCCTATATAAATGAAACAAATTCTCGTGTCCATATGCGCACGCTGGGCATTACTGGGTTGTCGAGTTTACGCCCTAAGGTTAAAAGTATTTTTTCTTTTTAATTTTTGTCTGAAACAACAGCCAGTACTAGACATGCGTCATCTTACATAAAGGCTAGACTTTTTGGAGTTCCATTTACAAAGAACATATCATAATTTTTTTTAAAACGAAACTGAAAGCCCCTTAGTGATTCTTCGTGGTAGAATGCGTAGACAGGTACTTTGCGTTGCGCGTAACGAAGATACAAAAAAGTTACTATGTATTAGCGCAATATCAAGTATTTGATTGATACATAAGGTATTTACCCAACTAGGTACTTTACTCTTTATATGAGAAAAATGTTTTTTTTAGTGGTTCATTAGCACTATAAAACCTAATTACTTAAGACACTTTTCAAAAATGGGTGAATTACCCTTTTGATGCCAGTTAGAACTCGTGTTGAAATGGAAGCTTTATGGGCCAATAAATATGGACATAATTTGAACCCGACAGTTATGAAAACCGATTTAAATCTATTTGTTTTCATTTCAACCGACACAGCAAATGACATCGAGTATAAAATAAATTTAGAACCATTAATTGCGTACACAAACAATACGGGAAACAATATTGTTTGTAGGGTTGTCAAACACAGGAAGGGAGGCGATGGCAACGGGCGTCTGCCAACCCTGAAATCCCTGGCCCGACGTAACATGTCACTGTTTCGGGAAAACACGTGTCAAGCTTGAGCTCTGGCAAACGACGTCTGATGTTTTCACCCGTCAAATACCCTGTCGTGAAACCTTCCGCAAGTTCGTGATAATGATAAGTCATACCGGGGAGGTATATAAATCTAAAGGTTAGCGGTCACACGTCTAACCAGCACACAAAATGAGCATTTAAATAGGTTTCGGCTTAAATGAAGCTCATTTAAATACGTTTAACTTATACAGTGACGGTAGTAGACAGCGCGCGGATTACTCGCTTGAAGGATGCGGTAAGCAACCTAAGTATAGGTACAATAGCGTCAATACATCGTATATGTCACCGTAGGATAGTAAGATCCGTAAAATTATAAAAATCCTAGTCACTTTACAATTTAACGTAAAATAATCAACAATCAAACATTTGAATGCGTTACATTGTAGGTGTACAGTTCTGTTGATTATTTTCCGAAAAATTACAAAATGACTACGATTTTTAGAATATTACGGGTATTACTGTCTGACGGTGACATATATAAATGTTATGAGATTAAGCCCATGCTTCAATGAAAGAAAACAAAGTTTTTTTTTTTAATTTATATTGCCCTTCGGAAACTACTACACAAAACGAAAATGTGTGGTACTACGTACATTTTCTTTATTGTGTGCGTAGCAGAGTCTAAGGCAAATATGGCCTCCACTTAACGTTGTGCTGGATATACACTAGATCTACCCAGCGCTGATTTTCTGTGGAGTCCAATGGCAAGTCAACACCACTGCAACAAAACTGTTTATGTATAAAATTTGACTTGTCTAAGTGCTTTTTTGTAAGCCTAAAGAAATAAAGTTATTGATTGACTTTTGACTACCATGCTCGTTTTTTGCTGCAGTTGGGTTGGACGTTTGAGCGCCAACCTTTAACATGATTCGACGCCATTCAAATGCTCCACGCGACCATCGTCTAAGATTGATTATTCGTAAATCGGTAAATCCAGTGTGAGTAAGTTTAATAGTTGAACAAACCAACAAGAACTACTCCGCCTAATAGTTTCTGTAGACTTGAACAGAGTAAATCCAAAGTTTAGATTATACAGTCAATCGACTATGCTCAGGCTTGGATTGACCTTTAGCGGTCGGTTACCTCCGCAAGTGCCTCCAATCGCAAGCTGAAACTTCGGTCAAGTTTTAGTAATGACGAAGTCCGCCTGCGACCCAGGAGATGTGCTGGTTCGATTCCTTCCTGCAGTTGTTTGTTTCGGGTGTTTACTATGTATAACAAAATATAATCTATCGGTGTATGTATACATTGTGTTCAGTAGGTTATATTCGATCTTAACATACATCATCAACGCTAGATGAAACATAAAAGAAATTGCAAGCATAATCTGGTCTCTTCAACATCGTAATTTTCATGGAAAATTTAACTCACAACCGGTACACTCAGAAATAATTGATTGACGATCACAACCACGGCCGTAACACATAACACAAGCTCTGCTTACTTTGGGGCTAGATGATGCTGTGTGGATTGGTCAGCATTATTATTATTGTGACGTGGGCTGAAGCTCACAACGAAATATCGAATCGAAATTGCGTGCTAAACCGCAGACAAAAGCTAGTTTTTGTTTAAAAAATTCAACATTTATTCGAATAATCCAAATTAACGGGATTATACGGACAGGTGAATGATGAAAACTTCATTATCCGGATTTTGTGATCTAGTTTTCCCCCTTGAATATATTTTGCTCAAGTGGGAAAACTGGAAGAAGAAAACCCGTTAAGGGAAAGATTCTGGGCTTTTTGAATATTAAATTACAGTTTTCCCTCTTGAACAAATTTTCGCAAGGGGAAAAACGGAATAAGAAAAAACGGAGAGGGGGAATTCTGGACTTTTTAAAAATGAAATTCTGAAAACGGGAATAAGCCCATACGTCAAACAATCGCTATCTCCTGCTGTATACGCTGAGGACTGGTGTATTTACTCTGTTCGCAGTCTACGTAAATAAAGAACTGAACTAATATAAAAACGGCATGTTGTGGTTCTAGAGATCGTGTTAAAAGCCTAACACAACACAACGCGTGTCTAAAAAAGTAAACTTTTTGTCCCCCGCTCCATATGTTTTGTTAATAGCGCGTATCGTTCCTAACCTAATAAATATGAGATGTTATAATAAGGCCACGTTTCAGACAGCGAGACGCCAAATTAATTATGATAAATGATTGATTAATTAAAGAGGATTTCTGATGAAGACAAGTTTAATGGATTAATACCTGTGCGATTAGTTACTGTTTTTTTTTACCAGAATTAGTAGTACAAATACAAATACAAAAATTCTTTATTGTACACGAGAAAATAACATAACAAAGAGACATCACATAATAGTAGGTACATACCTACTATTATGTAGGTATGTACCTACTATATCTAATAAACCATGAGGACTACTTATATGTATAAGATCAAAGAATACATCATTCAAGTCAACGGAACAACGCTTTTGGCGACTTAGGTCTATCAGGAAAAATGACTACGTATAAAAATGACTAGGACGTGATATTGTCAAGAAAGAAAATTGGGGACATATATTATTAACTAAGTATAAAAATGCCGATATCAAAAAAAGTCGAAGATGATTATTACCTAAGTATAAAAATGCCGACATTTAAAAAAGTCCGAGATGATTATTACCTAACTCATAGTAAAGAAAACACATCAGACTTATCGCTGTGCTCTTTTTGTAGAATTTTTTATACAATTAACGACTTTAGGTAGACTACGCAAATTTGCTTTGTAAGGCATTCCTATCACTAAAACACAAAAATAACAATTTTAAAAGTAAATATCGTTATTGGCGAAATCTTTGTTGACGATATTTAACCTGACAAAACTTTTGCTTACTGTACAAATTGTCACATGCACGATTCACCTTCTGGTCACGAACTGAGTCGGATGACCAGCACAGCAGACCTCTATCTCTATGAAAATCGCTGAGCTGGATTCAAACATAGGTATTTTTGGTAGCAGCAACAAGCTTGAAGAACTTTGCAGTTACAAACGGTATTAGAAGATATTGACCCATGCCCGATGATGGTGTAACAAAAGGTGTATTGTTGCTTTTTTCAATTTTCTATGGAAAGAAATAAAAAATAGACTATTTGATAGCAGAGATAAAAGCAATAAAACTTTTGAAACTATCATGGTTATTACTATAGAAATCATTCATTTTTTTTTTTTTTTTTTGAGTTAGAAGCAGGATAAGTTTCAAGCCATCATGACGCGGACCGCGCCCGACGCGCGACGTTGCATTTCAGTGATCGGTAATCAACTTGGTGGACATGGGAAACCTAAATTAAAATAAAAAAAAGTGTTAGAAATAGTTATCAACACCTTGTCAAAATTTCAATTGTCTGCCTATTACGGTTTAAGAGATACAGCCAGTACAAAAGTAGAGTAAAAATAGCCAAACAATGAATGAAATGATTTTTTTTTTGCTATTTTAATTATTATAGTATTTAGTTTAATGTTGATTATTTGTTGTTATAGCGGCAAGAGAAATACATGATACGTAAAAAAATTAACGGTTTATGAGATACAGACCGCTGACTGACGGTCAAACGGACAGACAGCAGAGCCTAAGTAATAGGGTCCCGTTGTCAACCTTTGGGTACGGAACGTTAAAAATCAAACCAACAGTTTTCTTACACTGGTTACAATCCAATAACGTTACTGATATTTCACGTTTCGCCGGCTCAGAGCAGATATCAAAAGATGAAGTACTTTATATCAATTTGCGCATTCGTGCAAAGTATATTTAAGTACTACTCATCTTATCTTCCCTAGCTTTTTAATGGCGGCATTTATGGAGGATGGGGTTAAATATCCGTATAAAGGAAGCCTGGCGATGAATCTGGATGATTACAAACGTGAGATGAATAATTGATCTCGCTTTCTACTGATCATTACACTATCCACCACACTAATATAATAAATGCGAAAGTTGGGATGGATGGATGTTTGTTACTTCTTGCAAAACTACTGATCGGATCGAACTAAAATTTGGCATAGATATGGGCCAGGAATAATTCTGCTTTTTATACAATAACTCAGTTCCCATGGAAGATAAGCAAAACGGGAGCGTCAGCCGCGCGGCGGACGCTGCAATGACGATTTAATGCACACCTACGGGACCGAGCGAGACGGGGGATCTTTTTAAGGGAAAAGCTTCGTGTTGTTGACACTCCCGCTTCGCAGTCGCTCTTGGTCGCGCAGGTGTGGCCGAAACTTTTAACGTTTCTACAGAAACAACGCGTGCTAATCCGCGGGCACAAACAAGTTGAACATACCATTCGATTTTAGCGCACTACAATGCAAATAGATGGATGGCTGTTGACATTATTGTTATAAATAACTTACCTTTTGTCGTTAAAATGTTTTGTTTGATAACTTGTTTCTCGGACTGGAGGGAGATAAGATAATATAGAAAAGAACAAACAGATAGGAAACAAGCAGAACATTACACAGAAGTGGTATAATTAAATGTAAACAGGAGGCAGAAGAGAAGACCATTGAATTAAATTAAATTCTATGGAACCGGTAGTCGCTGCGCCGTCGTCGTTTCATTCCTTACTTACTGCAACGCGACGCGATGTCAAAGTGGGAAAGGTAAGTGACCAAGTTCCTTTAATTGGACTGTAACAAAATCTTGCCCGCTCGAATGGACATTGATTGGCCATTGTGATGGACAACAATAAGCAATCATTGGGTCTAGTGCTAATAGTGGCTTTCGGCTCGTACTTCATTTTACGGCTCTCGTTATGGTGGCTCTTCACTCGCTCGTCAGTGCGTTTGACAGTCGGATATTATATTCGCTTAGGAATATTTTAGGCGTCAGGGAGAAATTAGGGAATGGATGGACTGCCATTCGCCCGAAGCTTTACATTCTTCTTACATTCGATATAATTAAGAAAGACGAATCTCTGATAAATATGATTAGAAATAGTATGGCAATACAACATAAAAAAATACATGTTCATAGTGGGAATTCCGGGATAAAAAGTATGTGTGCCTATGTGCTATTACAGACTTTAATCTATCTCTGTGCCAAATTTCATCCAGATCCGTTCAGCCGTTCTGGCAAACTGAACATCCAAACTTTCACATTTATAATATGAGTGGGAATAGTGTCGTGTGTAATTAATTAGAGATGAGAACAACCAAAACTAAAAATAAATGGTTTATTTATGTTTCTACATAGCCCATACACCTTATCAATAACATGGTGTCAGAATGACTCATTTTGGCATTTAATCTTTGATGAAAGAAACTACCGTCGCATCGTGTCAAAAGCAAAATCTCATATAACTGAGAGAACCTAACAAACGTATGAGAGCAAAAATAGCCAGATACTCAACTGAGTATCTGGCGCAGCGCATTAGCATATCCATACAGCGGGGCAGTGCAGCCAGTATCTTGGGGACGCTTCCGATTGGTATGGATATGGATCAGTACAGCTACCTTTAGAATATTGGCAACATGGCAACAGTCTGCAGTTAGCTCAACATTTTCAATTGTAAATACTAAGAAATTAATAAAATAAATCCCAAAAATTTACGATCTCGACGGGATTCGAACCCGCACCTTCCCCTTCAGCGCAGGGTTGCTCTTTTTCCAACTAAGCTACGTGATCTTATCTCGCCGAGGTGCAAATCTTTGGGAGTTCTTTTCGGCACTTACGCCGTCAGCGCCGCCTACAGAGGAAACAATGAAGTTATCAAATTCTGCTCAAAGACTAAATTTACATTTAGTTCGTTTGACGAGAGGTGTTGCCGTTGCTTGATTCTAAGGTCTTGATTTATTATAGTAATACTAGGTCTAATTTGTTTCTATTCCTGAATTGTAATTTTCTTTGTTAATAATCTTACTAAAGTGACTTTAACATAACAGAACATCATTCATCCGTCCAATCCATAACCTTGAAAAACATACAAACATAGGGTGCTAACCTCATAACCCTCCCCTGTCGGTAGTCGGGTAAAAAGTTTCAAACAATCAGAATCATTCGCCGCGTCATAAAAAGTTTTTTAATACGGCTTTGTTTTAAGGATTCTATTCCCACTCATTTCTTAGAATTTCGTAACAAAAACCAAACTTTTCTCGTTAATTCTCAGTACCAACATTGAAACTCACTCAACTCCCGGTTACTTGCCAATACCGAACTACTGTATCCCAACTTGTAATCCTATTGTCTTTTGAATCACTTAGCATAAGTACGGTGAACAATGCGGGGCCCGCGTATGTAAAATACTTACACCTCAAGAACTACGTTCTCGATATACCAGCTCGGTCTTACCAAGTTACCGTGAATGGAGCAATTGTACTGCGAAACTACTTTAGCGTGGCCTAGCTTAGGACTCTTTTACGGAGACGTGGGGCGTCGCGTGTCGCGTGGCGTCTTTCTTCTCTTTCGCACTCTACAACGGCCATGTTTGAAATTTCAGTGCGAGCCGCAACGCATGACACCGCGCGTCTCCGTAAACGAGGCCTTAGGCGTGTTCTTCTGGGGCAACTTTCTGTACGGTACGGAACGACCAACATCTGAAAAAGGGGATCTCTAGTGACAGTGGTTTGTAGAGTTGCAGTATCTTACCATTCTGTTGGAATGTCGGCATACTTCTGTTTTTTTTTAATAAACCAGGTGCATATTTTCTTCCCGCGGCTTTACACGTGATTTACTATGAAACCTTTGAAGGTTATTTCTATTCCATAGGAACTGATGTATTAGGTATAAAGTAACATTAATTTGTTGGATTCCAGGTTAAGGGCTTCTAATATAATTATGCAATTTAAGTTCAATTTGTTCTGTAGTTCTGGCATGAAGAAGTCACAACCATCCATCCATCCAAACTTTCGCATTTACAATAATAGTGCAATAGACCTTCGTTAGACCAAAATCTCAGCCGATGGAAAGTGACAATGCGGTAAACGGTGTATCACGAGGGGTTAGACACCTATTCACTGAAAGAGACTGTAATTGGTTCGAAAACGGAAGCAGGCTAAGGAATTATTCACAAAAAAAATTGTCAAGTCTTGCCCTGGAGTGTAACAATATAAGCTGTGCTGATAAAAACAAGGTCCATAATTACTAAACACAAGAACTACAATTATTTCTTGTGACGTCACGCAGGTGTACAGAATACGAAGTATTCAGTAAGCGAACAGTGCGGTTTGAAATGAACATTTTATTTTACCACGTGTGTTATGTTAATGCGGGTTTTATGAGATTGCGTATAATTATCGCATAAAGTAACGAAATGCGGATATTTTTCTTGCATTCTCGGTCATTATGTGCCACGTGGGTTTGGAAACCGTGGCAGAAATTGTACTGGGCTTTAAATTACTTACTTTGAAAAATAAATGACCAAGCTAAAGTGACCCGTGATAAGAAATGTTTTTTTTCATCTAAGTAACTACTAAATTTGTAATTAATTGATAAAAGATGTTCGTTTTTACTTCAATAAATTTCACATTATAAATAATTAATCTTGCTGGCTGCTTACTTTGGGGGCTGAATAGTAATAGGGTCCCGTTTTTACCCTTTGGGTACGGAACCCTAAAAATATAATGCTGACCGTACAGCATTTTGTCTCGAGGCGAGACTCAAACCCGAAACCTCCTGCATCGCAGACCTTCGCTCGTTGCGCTACATCGGTCGTCTTAGCAACAGGACTTCAGAGAATTAACAATCAGGTTTTAAAACAAACTTCATGTTTTAACAACCAGACATACTCACGTAACCCTTCGTAACCCGACCTAACAATAACAATTTCCTGTTCCTCACACAATAAGTCATTCATTAGCCTTAATTTATGCTTCTTGCACTCACCTCACCCCCCCAACTATTCAAAAAGCATAACTCGTGTCCCCAACGTATTTGCTCACCATCGCCGTTCGAGCACCGATCGTTCCAACCAATCGTAAATTCAGCCGGCAATGCAAACCGCACTTAGCGATTAGTCACAGTCGACAGCGGACCTAAAGTATGGCTTCTGTGACACGGCTAGCGGCTGCCTGAATGATGACGTCATCTTGAGCGGACTATTCAATGACGGTTGGTATTTGGGATGTTATGCACACGCCAGGGCCGACCCCGTTGAGTACAACCTCCAGAATCTCACTAATATTATAAACGTGAAAGTTTAGATGGATGGATGGATGTTTGTTCCTTTATCACGCCAGAACGGCAAAACGGATCTGGATGAAATTTGGCACAGATAGATTATAGTCTGGAATAGGACATAGGCTACTTTTTATCCCGAAATTCCTACGGGAACGGGAACTACGCGGGTGAAACCGCGAGGCGCTGCTAGTATTATATAACTTAAATTCTATTCACAGAAATCAGAGTCAATAAAAGAAATATTACTGTTTATCTTTTGTTATGGGATAATGTAGAGGTGAAAACTAGTCATCCCGTTATCACGACATGACAGTGTGTAAGTAAACCTGTTGAAACGTCGTTGCACGGAAAAATAGGTAAATAAACGAGATAAATACCCGTTCATTATTCGATAGAATCTACATAAATCTAATTTCGCAGCTTTGAGGCCTACTCGGAAAGCAGAAATTTAAGTACCGATTAGTTTTTAAACAAAACCTACTCTTATGTCTTATGTCTTGTGTCTTATGTGTCTTATGTTCTCTTATGTATGTTGTGTGTCTTATGTCTTATGTCACCTAAATTAAAGAGTAAGCGAAAAAAAAATCAGAAACGTCGATTCTGGGTTTTACAAGTAGGCCGCCTGAGCAAAATAAAGTATTTTCCGATACGAATAAAGAATGAGAGGTATGGCTTCTGTGAACGATGAGCGATGACGTCATCTTGACTCTTCAATGACGGTTGGTATGAGGCCGTTTGGTATGCTATGCACACAGGGCCAAAGCCGCCGTAGGGACATAATGTAGAGGTGAAAAATAAATTCAATTTTGCAGCCTCAGCAAATTGATTCCCGATACGAATAATGAAGTTATTTCTGCAATAAATTTTCAATTTACAGGCGGAATTACCAATAAAGGTAAAAGCCAATGAAAGCGGTGGTTAAAACCTTAAATTTTGATGAGACTGAAAATGTTATAATATAAGTGATAATATAACATGAATGAATGGAATTGATCATTCTTTTAAGATTCTTTGCTTTTTCTAAGCGCGTGGCGGTTGAGCAACTGAGGAATGGGGAGGCTTTGAAGATTTTTCTCGGATATCGGATTACCAGACTGTTTTTTTTTAAATCGCGGTGCACAATATAATTTATATATTTGGATAGAGGACAGTTACATGAATAAAAATTGTCCTATCTAAATTTCCTAAATCGTCAGTCAGTTTCTGAAATATTCACATATGAAAAGAATCATAAGAGAAATAGGTAGTTAATTTCATCCGTGAATATCTCAGAAACTGGACGCTTTAGGACATTATGTTATGGAACATTTTTTAGTTGTATACGTGTCCTCTATCCAAATATGTATATAAATTCCAGTGACGCGATTCTGAATTTTTTTGTTAGGATTGGCCCTAACAGTGTTTTTTTTTAAATAGGAACGTTTATGGACGACATGGACAAAGAAAAATATCGACGGTTTCTATGAATGACTACTGATCGTCATGAATTGACAACCCTAATTTGCCGCTTGTAAATTAACACGTCGTGCGCGGGCGCGGCCGGTCAAATACGAGAAATTCTTCTAGATAACCGACGACTAACCGTTATCGATGCTATGATAACAAAACTGGTACGTATAACACTGCCATATTACGTGAGACGGGTCACGCGAACAACTCCGCCAATTTTGACGGTTCTGAATTCCCCTGGTTTAATTGGCTGATAGGTAATTGCTATTTGGTGGTTTCGAGACGAGGTTTGGTTGTAATAGAGGAGTTTTGGTTGCTATTAATAGCAAGCAATCAACGGAATGATTTTGAATAGACTCGTAAATGTTTGTGGAATTCGTGTGTTCGATCATTGTCATATCTATTATGGTTAAAGACAGTGCGCTATGGCGCTCATAAAGAGCGAGCCCTATGTCCAGCAGAAGACTTATATTATGCTGATGATGATGATATATATGGCTGCGTTTTCCGTGGACAACCGGAACGAGTATAATCGGATTTCTGACTGTTTTTAGAGAAAAGTTTCACCGCTAAATGATGAATGAATAGATACTTACTGTCTTAAATCTTCATCCACTGTCCGAGATGCAGTCTCAATCAAAGGACCTAAGGCTCCAGACCAAAAATACTCTGAAAATTAAAATCGAATCGAAAAAAAATTATAATATCGCCTTCGTTATAGTGATACTAGATTCTGCCCGTGGCTTCGCACGCACTTTTCCGAGATTTAAAGTAGCCTATGTCCGTTCTCGGGATACCATCTACCCTGCCAAATTTCATTGAGATCCGTTCAGCCGTTTAGGCGTGAAGCGTCGGTCTTGGACTGGAAAAAGTAACAGACAGACAGATAGACAGAGTTACTCTCGAATTTACAATTAATAGAATATGGATGGATTAGTATATAGACAATTAGTATAAGTTTAATTCGTATATTAGTATGGATAGGTCAGTTCCATTTATTACCAGAATATAAAGGGTTATTGGTAAATTAGTGACAATACGTGAACTGCAAGTGCAGCCCATCATCACCAACACGTTTGTGAAACCGCCAGGTCTTAATTCTTAATTTTGGTATTGGTAATGGGTACCCCCCGCAATTCAATAATGGTTCGTTAGAGAGATTTTATTTGAAACTCAACTTAAAAACAGCTCTGCCCTGAATTAACAGAAGATATGAGAGTGAAAGATCGGTCTTAAGTAACTCGTTGGGTTCCAGACAAAGATGTTTTTTCATTTAGTATCAGAGGGTTTTAGAATTTAGACTTGGCGCCTTCACGAACGTGTTTGTGATGATGGGCAGGACCTGCAGTTCACGTATTGTCACTAATTTACCAATAACCCTGTACCTATAGCCAGTCTACCCACAGGGAATGGAATTGTCAATTCATTCGAAGCTAACTTTAATAATAAAACTCCATGAAAAAGTTCAACATCTACCCCGATACCCAATATACCTAGCTGCCTCAGAGCAATTTTAGAACTAAACGTAACAGAATTCCCGCTAGGGGGTGTGAAAAACCCGCCTAGCGTATTCAAAGAGGAAGAATAAAACTGGAAGTAACCTAATTTAGGAGTTCCTATCCTCAATTGCCGTTCCTCTCGATAAATTCTAGCGGAGAACGAACAAATTTAAATGTCCTTGCTTATTTGTGTCGCTCTGCGATGCTCGTGCTGTCTTTATACGAAACAGAATAAAAGAATTCAACAAGATTTTCCAGTTGGAGCTGCTATTTATTGTTAGGTTATTTTTCAGCAGAGCAAATATTAAGTGGATGTAGTAGTGCCGGTCTTTTTCTTATAATCTGGGTAGACATTAGTCTTCTTCAATACTTATACTAGAGGTTTGACGCGGGTTAGCGCGGGGTAAAATTTTTGTGGTTTTTAGGGTTCCGTACCCAAAGGTTAAAACGGGACCCTTTTACTAAGACTCCGCTGTCCGTCTATCACCAGGCTGCATCTCCGTGATAGTTACAGTTGAAATTTTCTCAGATGATGTATTTCTGTTGCCGCTATAACAAGAATACTAAAACACAGAATAAAATAAATATTTAAGGGGGCTCCCATACAACAAACGTTATTATTTTGTACGTTTTTGCTCAATATTGATAACGGCAACAGGTAGTATTCACAGAATATGTAGTTATAATATTCATTTATAAATAAAAACTTAAATTATAATAAAACATATATTTAAGAGGGGCTCCGCGACAACAAACGTGATTTTTTTGCCGTTTTTATAGATAATGGTACGGAGCCCTTCGTGCGCGAGTCCGACTCGCACTTGGCCGGTTTTATTAAATTTTTTAGCTTTTTGCAAGCAATAAAACTCGAATCTTTATCTGACGACGACTGTACAATCAACGTCACGGGGTTTGCGGTCCCAATACCTAGTGGTTCCCAGTTGACGGAGAGCATCCGGCTTAAACCTCGTTTTTTCCAATAGATTCGTCATTCGTATCAACTGTTAGTATGTATCTGGTAAACTGTTCTTTAAGTTGCAACTTGCAAGTGCAACCATTGATTGTTATTGTTGAAGAACCATTCGCAATTATATTGTAATGTTTTTCCATTCTTTCAAATGGCCCATTACGTTTCACCGTCTCGGAATCAGTAGAGAAATATTCTAAGGAGAAAACATGTTATCCTTACCGGTTTTATCCTGAAAGACCGCGCATTTTGCTAGATTTTATCTTTCAATTTGTTTTCTACGGATCAGAGGTAATTCAGTTATCAAGATATGAAGACTCATTTCGCAACATGGCTAGAAAAGCTTTCAGACTTAAAAACATTTGTGAAATGAAAACAAATAAGAATCATTTAACTGCTTGTACAGGTAAAAAAAAATCCGCAAAAAACAGTCAGATAACCATATATTTTTTTTTTGCAAAACGAGAGGTCCTACTTTTGGAAAAAAAATGACATGTTGTTAGCATTTAATAGTACATTATCCAAGAATGCTATGACAAAAACAGATTGATAAAATTTATTGATTTGTAACCTTGGAAAAGAATGGACAATGTCCAATAACTCGAAAACCTAACTTTACTGGGTACATTTATTATTTTCTGATCAGTTATGATGCCTCTTACCCCGAAGGTAAACGATTGATCACGCCACACCCTGTTTGTGTGCTGGTACAGGTACAGGTAAACAGAGAATAGAATAAAATTTTACTTAGCATACACACAAAAAAAAACAAAGGAAACAATGTTTTACTCCGTTCTATAAATAGGCACTTACTCTATGTTTATCGTTTCTCTTCGTTCGCAATACACTTACACTGCAATTAAAGAGAAGTAGCATTTCCTGGATTCTCCACGTTTTATGAAATATAACCTAGTTCCGTAAATTTCCGATAGCGGGCAGAGAAGCGGTGCTTACTTCGACCCTAAGATGCTTTCTATTGTTAAGGAGGGTAGCCATAAATAATAACAACTAGGATTTATTTTCTATTGTTGACGGTTGCTTTTAGATCAGCAAATGGGACGGGACAACACCTGTTATATAATTAATTACGATGAAGAGAATTGTTCATTGCTTTTTGTTCTTCGAAGAAACGTTTCAATGGCTTATTTTCTTGGTTTGAATTCTTCGTTGGAAGGAATATAATCTCGGAGTTTTTAAGTCAAGATTGAACAAGTTCCTCTGGTAAGTTCTCTTTCTTGCTTCTCAAGTGAGATGGCAACTGAACAATACAATCACATTGATCACATTTGAACTTACTTTGTTACTTACCTCTTCACGCAAAAACTACTTACTGAGCAAGCAGAAAATTTGCATAGATAAATAAATAAATAATGCTGGACAATTCACACAGAATTATCAAGCCCCAAGCTAAGCAGAGCTCGTGTTATGCACTGAGAGAAAACTTCGGTTGAACCAACCGAAAACCAACCGAAACTACATGTCAATATAGCGCCAATCGAGAAATTTGTTACTTTAACAAATATGACTTTGTTATTGTAACACTTAGAAATAGTTATATTTACGAAAAAATTGATTAATACAATTGTTATTTGGTAACAATAACCATAATTCTTAGTAACTACAACCAATTCATATTTACCAATTTTTCGTCCTACAAATACATTCGGTTGAATTTGGTTGGTACAACAAATTCATATTTGTTGTATTCACCATTGATAATTTAGTAATTTTTATTCATTTTATTCAATTGTCATTTACCAATTATTCTACGCAAAAACCATTTTTTACTGCTGGTTCTTGTTGAAGTTACCAATATGTTTTGTTATAAATACAAATTTGATGTCAAAAAATACTACTATTTTTGTACTATTGAACAAAAAAAATTGTTAAAATAGCCATATCTTTGGGTAAGACTTAACGAAAATGTTTGTTGGATCTATGGATTGTTATAGTACATACTACTATGTTATTATGTGATATTAACAGCAACTTCAACTTCTAACCAATAGTGTTTTTAAATTTAACATAAAAAGTATGTTCCAATAACAATAGCTCTGAGTAAAATAACAAAATATTAATTTAATTAACATTGAAGTTTTGGTTAGATCAACTAAAAAGTGGTAGTATTACTGTTTGATAATACTAGTACAGCTGTTGTTGCTACTAATTAGTCTGTTAAAGTAACAAGCGTATTAGTGACGCATACTGAAAAATATGTTGAATTTACAAAGATTTTCGTTTGACAAACTAAAAATATGGTTGGCTAGTGATTAATAATACGTATAAATCTGTTTATTACTACCTATATTGTCTGTTAAAGCAATAAACTCTTTTTGTAGGGCTTAATGAAAATGTTTGTTGTAATTACTGCATGATTTTGATTGGACAAACTAATAAAGCAGTTGAATAACTGTTTAACAATACTAGTGAAGCTGTTTCTTTCAACCAATATTGTTTGTTAAACTAACAAATTCTGTGTAGGCCTAACTGAAAATGTTTGTTCAAATTACTTTGACATTAGTTGGACTAACTAATAAAACGGTTGAATTACTGTTTAATAATACTAGTAAAAGCTGTTTATTTCAACCAATATTATCTGTTAACCTAACAATTTTTTTGGGTAGGGCTGACTGAAAATGTTTGTTCAAATTACTTTGACATTAGTTGGACTTACTAATAAAGCGGTTGAATTACTGTTTAATAATACTAGTAAAAGCTGTTTATTTCAACCAATATTATCTGTTAACCTAACAATTTTTTTGGGTAGGGCTGACTGAAAATGTTTGTTCAAATTACTTTGACATTAGTTGGACTTACTAATAAAGCGGTTGAATTACTGTTGAATAATACTAGTAAAAAGTGTTTATTTAACCAATATTGTCTGTTAAACTAACAAAGTCTTTTTGTAGGGCTTAATGAAAATGTTTGTTCAAATTACTTTGACATTAGTTGGACTTACTAATAAAGCGGTTGAATTACTGTTGAATAATACTAGTAAAAAGTGTTTATTTAACCAATATTGTCTGTTAAACTAACAAAGTCTTTTTGTAGGGCTTAATGAAAATGTTTGTTCAAATTACTTTCTGATTTCGGTTGGACCAACATAAAAAGCGGTTGAATTACTGTTGAATTATACTAGTAAAACTGTTTATTTCAATCAATTTTGTATGTTAAAGTGATAAAATATGTTTGTTGAAATTACTTCGGGATTTTGGTTGGACTGACGAATAAAGCGGTTTATAGTAATGTTTAATAATACTGATACAGCTGTTTATTTAAACGAATATTGTCTGTTACAGGTATAAATGATTCGGGTAGGGCTTACTAAATAAAACAGTTAGGCCATGTCGAGAGCGCGAGCCATCGAGGCACATTTTGTTGTGTTTTTTGCTCATCACAGCTGTCTATGCAGCTGACCAACACTTATTAGGAAAGCAATGACTGTATTCGCCACTAGGAAGAGACACGAGTTTCAATTGATATAAGCATCGATAGGTTAGTCAATCTTAGTAGTGTCGTCGAATAGTCATTAGGTACTTTCCCAATAAGTGTTGGGCAGCTGCATAGACAGCTGTGATGAGCAAAAAACACAACAAAATGTGCCTCGATGGCTCGCGCTCTGGGCATGGCTTAACTGTTTTATTTAGTAAGCCCTACCTGAAGCATTTATACCTGTAACAGACAATATTCTTTTAAAATAAACAGCTTTATCAGTATTATTTAACATTATTATTAACCGCTTTATACGTAGTCCTACCGAAATCCCGAAATAATGTCAACAAATAGATTTTATTACATACAATAACAGATAATATTGGTTGAAATAAACAGCTTTTATTAGTATTATTAAATCAGTAATTCAACCGCTTTATTAGTTGGTTCAACAATAATTCGAAAGAAATTCAATAAACATTAAAAGTTTGTAAAAGTAACAAACTTTTGGGTTGGGATAGAGCATAGAAAATTTTCAGAAAATGCTCTGCCCAAAAATTTTAGCACACAATATTAGGTGAAACAAAACATAAAATAACAGCTGCATTACAAAAAAAATCCAATTCTGATATAAACAGCATAACATTAATTAAAAATCCGACTCTTAGAGTACCTACGCATCTACCTATCTACATACCTATTCAAAGATAAAATAAACTAATCATAAGGAAAAGAAAAAATAAGAAAAAACTTCAGTACATGTTAATCAGTTGTTTTATTTTCATTAAAAAATAACTCTTATCCACTATATGAAGTACTATTAGTTAAGTATTTAACTTTATAAACAATTATATAGGATGTGCCAAATAGTAGTGTCAGTTGAAAGTCTCCAGAGTAGGTCACACTCGGGTGATTATGAGTCTTTATAATAATATCCTAAAAATAGCATGCCCACAAAATATATCTACTACTACGTCAATTACTGAACACTATTGCAAAGTGATACTGGAACTACAGATATGTGTTTATAAATTATAAATATCTACTTATGACTTCCAATTGATACTACTCTCGGGGATACCCAGTATGCTAGATATATCGTACCCTACAGTAGGTATCTCCATTTGACAAAGTATGTGGAGTGCAAGGAAATACAATTATATCCGAAACATCAATTACTGTCCAATCGTGACCTACTTCACCAACATCTAGTTGATACGATCTTAGATGTTCATTAAACCCTAAACAAGTAACAGTTACACATAATGATTTACTCTTGCAATCGTTTCATAAAATTTGATACTTGGCTGAATTTTTTGTCGGTTGGCAGTTGAATGTCATAAAAGTATTGCTGAACAAAAAGCCACAACTGCTCACATTCTTTAGGATATGCTAAATTCAAAACCATAAAGGACTTGAAGCAAACGTCAACAGCTTTTGTCATCAAATCAAACCTGAATTTGATGTCGTCTATTGCCACATAATAAGCGCCAGGCCCTGCAGGAGTGCCAACGCTTATAATTAACGGTTGGCAAGTCAGCCCTTTTTTATTGTAGCACTTGTGGCGATTCTGCAACTCTTCATCTATATCAGCATAATTCTGAAACAAGTATAAACATAACTGTTAGTGTCAATAAGTGAACAAAACAATAGAGGTGTTTTATCGTGGCGTACTTATACAATTTAATTTAATTTATTTTTTGTATTAGGTTGAAATTAATGTTTTATTATACTTTTACTTTAAATACTTGTTACTACTCATTATTTTATTTTATTCAAAACATAGGAATTTCATTCGTTACGTATCCGCCAATAAAGAATAGCTGTAGTAGCCAATAACTGCGTTCATTTCGATACGACCAATTATATTATAAGCAGGTAAAAATTTACTTATGGTTTATTAGTTTGCTAGTTACATACTCGTAGTTACAAGTGTAGTTTATAAGATTATAAGAGCGTGTGAAAAATACTTATTTTATTACATTTCAACTTACTTCGACATGTGTTACGAACGCTTGCTTCGATTCTGCAATTGACACTTTATTGAACTTTTTTTTGTCTGCATTCATAACCTTGGACGTAGGTTTGATTAGGTACGCCAGTGAACTGAAAATTGCTAAATCTCGAACATCTGAAACATATTTTCATTATTATTAGAGAAACTTTCTATAACAACCAGATAAATCACAACAAGGTTTATAAATACTATACAATACGGGCGAAGCCGGGGTGGGTTTGCTAGTCGCCAGCTCTGGTATAGAAGGAAGGTCTCCGACTGTTATAGTCATCACCGACATCTCAGCGTGCAGTAGGTAACTAATTACTTAATTACTTACTGTCATTCTCTTGCAAACATTGCTGTTTTAATTGGTCTCCAACCGCTGGTTCCTGCTCTATTATTTTTAATAATCGTATTTTGAACGAGTCCCATTTTTCATATAGCTTTTGATTTTTATCCGGGTAGATATGGGAAAAATCTATGTCAATCTGAAAATAATAAATGGGTTCAGTATAAAATAAATAATGTAGGTCATAACATAATCCTTACGATTCCTTACTATCCCACTAATATTATAAATGTGAAAGTTTGGATGGATAGATGTTTGTTACTCAATCACGGCAGAACGGCTGAACGGATCTGGATAAATTTTGGCACAGACATAGATTATAGTCTGGAATAGCACATAGGCATATTTTATACCGGCATTTGGAATGAAATTTATTTATTGCATAGAAACACAGACAAAAAAATACCGAAAACAATCATTTTTCTAAATTTAGCTAATAGTTAGATACTTTAAATCTATGTATGCGTTGATTGAATTGGCTAGCCTTAGATATCTACGCTAGGCTTGAAAAGCCTGTGATATAGACATCTATGCCATCCCTCATTACAATGACACTGATTCAATAAAAGTTAAAAAATATAAATTGAATTCCTGTTTACTTAAATAGTTTCTTATTGTTAAATATATTTTAAATTACTATTAGAAATCATTATATTATTTTATTACATTACAAATTATTATTTTCTATCTTTCAAGATACGAATATTAATTTATGCAAAACAAATTCTGAGACAAACATACAATAAAATTAAAATAAAAACAAAAAAGAGTGAAAGCGCACATGCGCGCATTTCCACGGGAACTACGCGGGTGAAACCGCGAGGGGATTATATAATAATAATAATATTATAATTGACGACCGAAGTGGCGCGGTGGGCGAAGGTCTGTCTGCGACGCAGGAGGTTGCGGGTTCGATTCCCGCCTCGGGACAAATGTTTGTACGATTGCAGACATTTGTTCAGGGTGTTCTGGTCGTTTTCTATGTATAATAAAAAATATCTATCTATGTATGTATTACATTATGTATATCAGTTATCTAGTACCCATAACACAAGCTCTGCTTAGCTTGGGGCTAGATAACGCTGTGTAAATTGTCCAGCATTATTTATTATTATTATTATTATCAATTATAAATATTATAAATGCGAAAGTAACTCTGTCTATCTGTTCGGCTTTCATGGGTAGGGTAGGGTAGAGTAGGGTAGGGTCGGGTCACTAGTCATAAAATAAATGTATTAAAATATAATAAATTACCAGTCGATGCCCATTCGTTGATTTGAGGCAAGGCCATGCATTGATCATTGTAGGCAGCTTTTCATCACAGTCGTATGTTTTTTTTTTGCGGTATGCGCATGTCTCTTTCCACTTTTCTTCCACTAGTGGCCATGGATCACGGTTATATTTAAGCCATTTCATCTTTTCTTCATCCTCAGTATCTTGAATAAGTAAAAAAAAGAATAAATGTAATTTTGCAAGTAAAACGTGAGGTAACTGACTTCAAACAAACATTAAAAAAAGTTATTGACAACCTCCTCCTTTTTTTGGGAGTCGGTTAAAAATAAATTAATACGTCGGACATTGTAATTTTGACGATACATACTTAGGGCAGACTGTTTCGCCAGAATTACAATGAAATAAATAATATGAAACAAACATTAAGAGGCTACCCAGAGCTAAACTAGCGCCACTCTCTAAAAAAATCATAAAGCCAGGCCTTTTTAAATAAAGTTTATTTTTCGAGAGTGGCGCTAGTTTATTTCGGGTTAGTTTGCCTCTTAAATAAGTAACAACATCACGTAACTGGCGAAGTACCTAGGTGCTAAGCCAACACTGCTTACCCCTTCCCGGATTCTGGCGTGATGTTTTATTATGAAATTAAGTAAATAAAATGCTTACCATCATAATCTATGGTTGCTTCAGGGTCGCTGTTGTTGTAGCTCGTTTTGCGCTTTTTAGCAAGCACACCCGCAGTTCTCAATGTTCTGAGTTGGTTATAGTACCTATCAACCAGCTTGCCTTTAGCTGGCATAGTTTTATTTGTACCAATTGTCCTACAGGGAACGTAGTAGGTTTCCTAAAAAAATAGTTTGGTTAGAACATTTAAATTAACACAGAAAATTATAAACAAATAAGTAGCGTCCAAAACTACATTACATTTCTACAACTACATTCTATCTACTTGTTGTTATGAAAAAAAAATATAGAATATTGTTACTAAAACCTTGCACTCGTCAGGGCATAAATGCACAATCTCTGCAGAAATAGCCTCAAAATCGGCTTTAGACATTTTTTTAAATGTTTTTATGTAGTATTCTACAATAGCCTTAACCAAACTACCACGAGAACTTGACTCAAGTTTCTTGTTTTCAATAGATTGCAAAGCTACTCTGCCTTGCATACTGGAGTTTAATACTTCTTGCAAGTTTAACTAAAAAATATGAAAAAGGTACTCTGTTAAATGCATCAGGTTGTATGAGTAGGAAGGTCAGTATTCATATTTAATTATTATGCATAGATACATACATTGCTTTTGTTATGATGATTTTCATCATCAAGTAATAGATCACATGATGATGCATCTGATGTGTCCAGAGAATCAGTGTTCTGCAATGACAAGTAAGTACATACTTATTTAAAAACATTGCTAGGAAATCTAGGTGCATACCTATTTAAGAACATATGACATGACATCAATCAACCAATCTGCGACCCGATGCTACCTATGTGGTGATGAAGTGAAGACCTAATACAATTGATAAGTAAGAAGGCAATTAGGCTCACCCTCTATTACAGGGATTCAAATACATAAATAGCGCACATCACGGATGTTCTCTATTCTCCCAAGGGGTAGGCACCTCTAAGCACTTCTACCTACGCCCTTCCCCATTGGGAATACAGGCATCTTATTTTTCTTCCAGTCCTTGTATCATGTTATTTATTAAAATAACCTTAATCACTGTAGATAGGTTAGTAGCTATGTAGATACAAGCATGTCCTAATAATCATATACCTTACCTACTAGTACCTACCTAACTATTTGGATAAAATGATGCGAGTAGTTAAGTACATTTAAATGCTATAGGTATATATATATATATATACATATAGCTATATCGTTAGGTACTTACAGAATGCACGGTAGCTATTTCAGCTTTGTAGATTTTATAACCCAATTTAAACTTTATCCTGTCCCTCAGCCGATGGTCTGGTATAAGTATTTTTAATTCTGCATCTTCAAGTCCGTCCAGACACGTTATGTCAATATTATTACCTGAAAAGTATGATAAATAAGTAGGTATCTAAAACAAATGCCTTTATTATCTTGCCAAATTCAACTGTACGTTTAACCAAAGTTATCGGTAAAAATCACTATGGTCTGTGGTAGAACAAATTGTTAGTACCTACCTACAACACGCAGATGTTAACTTGGCACATAGGTTATTATTATAGGTGTACATAGGTAGATTTGTTCTATACAGATAGGTACCTAGATACTTACTGATAAAAACGTCGATCGTTTCTTGGGAAACATCCCAACTAGCAAGAAGCTCGTCCATTATTATTATCCAAAGAATCGGTGTTCTGTAATAAAATATTTACTTTAAATAGGTATTACTTATGTAGGCTATCTCTGTCACCCTTTTAACTGTAGGTTTAATCAAAGTTAACTGGTAGGTATAACCAAAGTCAACGGTTAAATTTTGAAAATGAATGCACTAAATAGCATAGATATATATATAACACACTCGACGATAACTCCGATAATAGCGTAAATGTATGAAGACATTACCTAAGATAAAGTAAAGTTCTATTCCAGGTCCTGAACTATGTTTATAATTATAAATACTAAAGTCTATAATAACCTACTCATTACTTCAGCCAAATCCAGTTCAGTTCAGTAGGTACCTAGTTTAGTTTTGACGTGAAAACAGATCAGATAAACACCCGCACATACTACTACAACATCCAAACTTTCGTATAATATTATAATAACATAATGGGACTACGAGTAAGATAAGTTGGTACGTACTTACTGATAAAACCATCAATTGGAGCCTGACGTAGTATACTATTAGTCTATGAGCCTGACCCACAACACACTTGAACACACTAGACAACAGCTTCCCACAGTTTTTCTATCACAAACTTCAATTCAATAACGGCCGGCGCGTGCGGCGGACGGAGACAAACAGAAAGAAATTACACCACACACAGAACAGACCGAACGAACGAAATGCATGTTGCACACAATGTCGGGTCGGGACGGGGAGTTGATGGGTGGAGGGGGTGGCTGCCGTGGATTGCCTATCGCTAGTGTTGCCGGGAATAAAAAAAGTCCGGAACCGAATCTTATTTTACCCAAATGAGCCATCGATAGATAAAAATAAAAAAAAGATAAGACTCATTATTGTGATATAATGTAAGCTACCATCTTTTACATTTGCTACACCCTGACCGGCTACATAATTATAAACTACCAACTAGGAGTGTTAGAATAATAAAATATTCATGTACCTACCACCTTTTAATTATGATTGCAATAAATGAAATATGAATATGAATAAATAAGTTAATAAGGTTTTCCTTTTCTTTCTACAAACTTACCTACAATAAATAATAAATTCAGGCGTTACTTTGCGGAAATCCATTGCAAAATATAAGAATGAAAATATTTAGTAACAATTCCGCGAAAAAACCTTCCTAACTAAACTTCTTCATACTAAACACTAAACCATAGTATGTGAGGAAAAATTATTGACGACTGACGCGGCCCTCCGATATAGCATAAAATATGCCGAAAATTGTGAAAAATCTCTTAACATGGCAACACTCAGGGATGACTAAAGGGGGAGTGTCAATCTTACTTTCGTTCGTTCGTCGCGCAAGCACGCGCAAGCAAGACGGAAGATGCGAACGAGCGATCACGAAAAGATTAACCAATAATTTTAGTCAAAACAACAACGCATTTATTTAAATGTAATCAAACAGTCTTGTAAACAATTTGAATCAATTTAATCCGTTTTTTTCGAACAGAGAAGAAAGTAGGTAATGAAAAAAAACCGAAGAATAATACCTAGGTACTTGTACCTACCTACCTATCTTTACTTAGTTCTAGGTGGTTCTAGATACAGCCGATCACTATGACGAGTACAGAATACATTGAGGTGACCAGACATCCTGAACCAGTGTGACCAGATTAAATTTTACGAAAATACCGAGGCACCTCAAAAAAATACTGAAATATACCGACTTACATAGGACAGATATACCAATAAAAATACTGATTTTCTAGGTACTTTATTGAAGTTTGTGCAGATACAACAGCAAAGTATAAAGTTTGTAAATAGATATTTTCACGAAAGGAAGGTACGACTACTCCGTTAAAATGTTATTTAAGCTCTGTGCATGCTACTGGATACGAAGAATTGATAAAATAAGAAACTTTTATTCCATGAGGCCTGCCCTTAACACTTCATCTCAATCTATCTACCAACACCTTCGGGTGTTCCGTAACCGGAGTCGGAAGCGGAGTTACGACTCCGCTTCCGACTCCAACAAACCAAATTCTAAAACTCCGACTTCGGTTCCGTTAAGCCACCTCCGTAACATCCCTAGTATAAACTAAATCCGGGAAAGTCCCGGATTTAGTTTATATTAGGGTTTTAATTATTATTATTAAATGTTCGCGTACCGGGGAATTCCGTAAATATTGTCACAAAAACACTCACTCACTACGGTGTTGCCATAAGTTCAACCAAAATATACCCAAAAATACTAAAACCAACCAAATTCTAAAACTCCGACTTCGGTTCCGTTAAGCCACCTCCGTAACATCCCTAGTATAAACTAAATCCGGGAAAGTCCCGGATTTAGTTTATATTAGGGTTTTAATTATTATTATTAAATGTTCGCGTACCGGGGAATTCCGCAAATATTATCACAAAAACACTCACTCACTACGGTGTTGCCATAAGTTCAACCAAAATATACCCAAAAATACTGACTGCCAGCAATATACCTGAAAATATACTGATGTTCGGAAAAATCGATGAAATATACTG
This sequence comes from Eupithecia exiguata, assembly GCA_947086465.1. Classification (NCBI taxonomy): domain Eukaryota; kingdom Metazoa; phylum Arthropoda; class Insecta; order Lepidoptera; family Geometridae; genus Eupithecia; species Eupithecia exiguata. Next base: position 8,895,419 of record OX352246.1, read on the forward strand.
AAAAAGTATTAAAATACTGAATCTGGTCACACTGTCCTGAACTGAACAAGATTAGGTATATGTAGGCATTGATCTAGAAATAGTATGTAGGTATTTAGGCATAATTCTATTGGCCTAACCTACCTTTTGAGTTTAATCAAAATCAGTTCGGCAGTTGTCGTCGGACAAACATAGATAAGTAGGTACATACATACTACCTACATACAAAACGATAAATCCCTCAAGTAGACTCTGAGACCTTCGCTAGTAGGTAACTTATTCAAATCTGTGAAATTCTATTTTAATCTAATCAAACAGGTGAAACAAAGATCTCCGAGGCTTTGAACAATTTGTACCTACTCCAGTTACTATATAGGTAGGTCAGTACGGTACATACCTACATACTTACCCGTTCCGACCTACCTACACAGTAACTGGCACCATACCTACTTACTCACAAGCTTACATAAGCTTCTGACTAAGTAAGTATGGTGATGGACGAATGATTGGCGTTCGCAGGATCAATGTTTTTTTCCGACGATAACTATTATAATGATAGCTCAAAAACCGCCTAAGGGGTCAAAAATTCCTGAATAATTGAGCTCTTTCATCATCAAAGTAAATCATAATCACGGTTGTATTTTTAACGCCATAGGTAGAACTCTCGCACCGAGGCAGGGTTCCGTACAAAGTAGGTAGTAGGTAGTAGGTACCTATGGTCCTATGTAAATATCTGTCACGGGTGGATCCGCTTTTTTCAAGAAAGTAGGTAGGTACACCTACTTAAAATGGTTGTTTCTCCCCAAAAACTAAGTTTGAAAAACTGTTGTTATCCGTGTCCCCAACATACCTAGGTGATGGCGGTCAGTTTACCAACTATATGGTGATGTGCAATAGTTTTCGAGTCATGTAACGATTTATGTGGTCACAATATGGAATGCAGGCTTATGGCTAGATCTTGAGGCTTGTTGACAATCCTCGTCAACGGAGAAGATTAGGGCTTGAAAGTGGTACCTAAAGGATGCAAAATCTGTTCAGTTATGTATGATGATTGATGACAAGCATTGAGATAGAAATATTGTTTATTATTCAAACTTTTACCTACTATTATTTCTTCTGTGTTCAAACTAGTTTGGCCGGGTAGGTAGTAGGTACTTACCTACCGCATACCGTAGCGACCACCGCTTCAATAACACGCCTTCGATAGCAGGGGCACTTTTTCATTGTCTGCTATCTAGGTAGGTAGTAGGTAGGTACTGAGGGCTTATTCCAGTTTTCCCCCTTGACAAATCCCCCTTGATGGGCAAAACTGGATTTTCATTTTTTTAAAGTCCAGAAATCCCCCCACTGTTTTCTCTTATTCCAGTTTTCCCCCTTGAGAAAATTTGTTCAAGGGGAATTTCTGGAACACCATGTTTAGAAAGTCCTGAAATCCCCCTCAACTATTTTTATTTCTTGAGAGAAGAAACCCAAACAAAAAAAAAACGAATGTACCTACCTAACAGCCAGTATTTTCAAAAATAGCACCAAATATCAAAATTTATAAAAACCATCATAATGTCAAAAGTGACAGAATTTATCAAGAGTGGGTTCACTTCACAATAAAATATCACATCACGATCTCAGCGAGCAAAAATCAAACTCACTTGTCAATATCCTTCAATTAAGCTGCAGGTTTTGCCAAAGAAAATGACACACCCACATACAATACCTACTTATGTACAGTTGCGGCCATTAGTGGAGGGAGACATACCATAAAGATCATATTCAAAACAAATATGAATGATTTGATGATTTTAAAAAGGTCGTAAGCACCACGAATGGCTGCAAGACAATGTCTTTAGAAACTAAGTCTCCACTTCTGACCGCTATTATAGTACATTACCTACTCTCGAAATATGTTACCCTCCTTTCTGGGGCAGTCGGGTAAAATATCCAAAACCCTCGTTTGGTCAACATGCAACGTTCAGTAATTATACCAAATATGTTCGGTTCAATGTACTAAAACTTTGTTGTTGCTTTTATCAAATAGATTCCCTAACTTTAACAACGTAAATTGGTCAATGTAAACGATATTTCTTGTTAATATTACTAAATTGACACTGTTTCGCTTCACATGCACAAATAGTATCTATTACCGACATACTTTTATTAGATCAACCAATACAAGGCGTATTTAACACAGAAATATTTAACCAAAACCTTTGTTTGGTTCAAAATGCAACGTTCAGTAATTATATCAAATATGTTCGGTTCAGTGTACTAAAACTTTGTTGTGGCTTTTATCAAATCGATTCCCTAACTTTAACAACGTGAATTGGTCAATGTAAACGATATTTCTTGTTAATATTACAATTTATTGGATACTCGTTTTGATTTATCGCATTCACTGAATAGTTACAAAATTAATTTGTATTTAAAAACAAACATTTGGTTAATTTTCTTAATTGTGCGTAGGTTCATTTTACAAACAATATATTTGTAATTTCAAAGATTATGTTTTGTAGTTTTCTTGTAGAACAGTCACAGTTACAGTATAATCAACAAAACAGAAGTTAGCCAAGTTACTTTTGTTATTTTAACATTGTTTTTTAGTCATTATAACTACTTAGACACTGGTAATCACAACAAATTTGATTTTGTTGTATCCATCAAGTTGGTTTTGTAACGCTTTTGTACTTTTAACTAATATCTAGTAAATTGAACCGAAATAAAACCAACCGAAGTCGTTTTGGTTAAATTAACATGTAGTGTTCTCTCAGTGTGGGTACTAGATAACTGATATACATAATATTATACATTACATAGATCGATTTTTTTACTATACATAGAAAACGACCAGAACACCTGGAACAAATGTCTGCAGATCGTACACACATTTGTCCCGAGGCGGGAATCGAACTCGCAACCTCCTGCGTCGCAGGCGGACCTTCGCCCACCGCGCCACAGAGATCGTCCGCGCCATAGATATAGTTCTTTTATTTATTTATTTTTGTTTCTAGACCTGGATTAATATATAGACATTCGTCTTGACCACGTCAACGTTAACGAAGTGACGAAGGGACGTCACCGTTGACGTGGCGGTGGACAAGCGGTGTTAGTCTGCTCTTAAAAATTTACGGGATGAGTTGGAACGGTCGATAAACCCACGACTGCTACGGATCAATATCACACATCGCCAAAAAAATAGTTCACTCGAGATAACCAGCCAGATTTTCCCGGCAACATAAACAGAAATCTGAACACTATTTTAAATGGTTCAAGCTGTAGCACTATTCGAAACGTATCTGAGTTTACATAAAATCCCATCCTATATGACCGACCGACTTGTGTTAACAAACACTTATAAACAATGGGTGAAATTAGCCACCTAGATATTATTATAGTAGATATACCTAAAGTAGGTAGGTATGTACATATATTATATTAAGTTTATTATATTATTTTGTTTTTATTGTAATAAGTATTTAAAAGGACTGTGTACCTACTCATATGGATCTTGATATCTGAAATAAACGATTATTATTATTGTTATTAAATGGTTCAAGCTGTAGCACTACAGTTTACATAAAATCCCATCCTATCCCACAAAGGCTGGTATTTCAGGAGCAGGATACAAGGGCCACGGGCTAGTGTGCCCTAGGGAGGCATATCGACACTGTAGCTCTAATAGGGATCTATTGTGTTTACTCTGCCTTAATTACACTACATGCGCCATTTTTATTTGCGTACGAAAATAGAACGGAATGAATGTTCTCAATCCTGCTAGTATTCGAATGCGTAAAAAATGGTATGAATTGGGTTTTAGCGATATATTTAGTCCGTTATTTTCTCCTTAAATACGGGGACCCCCAACTCAGGTGTACTACATTATCTGTGTATGTATACATGACCCTTTTAAATATTTTTTGTTTGTAAACTTTGTGTTTAAATTTTTTCCAACAATATTTTTGTCTTTTGCATCATGAATCATCATCATCAGCCTACATTAGTCCACTGCTGGACATAGACCTCCCCTTATTAGCGCCCTGTCAGCTTGCCGCATTCAGCATCTACCTGCAGTCTTTCGCATGCATCTTTCTATACGAAATGACATTCAAAAATACGAAAGAGTAATTTATCGTCGAAAGGCACAAGTGGCTTTAAACGTCTGTTCTGTTAAACCCCGAGGGTACTGCAAAGTGGGGCTCGGTCAAAAATAAACCATGAGCTGCTTGGGTTAGAATTTTAATTGATTTTAAAGCAATTCGTTGGTTTGGTTGCCTACAATTTGAAAGCGTGTGCTATAAATCAACTAGGAAATCGGTGCTCTTTTGAGAGAGCAACAAATTATACAAATTTTCGCTAACTTTACTGTAAATACCTACCTACTTTAGTTTTTAAAAGTAAACGTTATTTCTGTGACAGCACCCGGCAGCGTTTTTTTTCCTCTTTTAACATATTGGTTAATGAAGTTAATAAAAGTAAATAATTGTTTTTCAGTTGGTAAGAAAATAAAAAAGTCTAAAAAGCGCTCCAGACACTTGAAATTGCATTAAGCTCCAAAATCGTACATCCCAAAATCGCTATGAAATACAGAACTCAATACACTTCAATCTTCTTTGATTCGCCGAAACGAGTCCAAACGACTTCCGATTCGATTACTTTCGACAATGGCGGTAAAAGTGAAATAGACTTGGTTTGTCTTGTTGTTGGATTACTATTGTATTCTTTACTAATTAATCAAAGACGTCGATGACACTTGATCGATAATGCTTGAAGAAAGGGAATAAATGAAGAAATGATATCTTTGTAATCCGATTTGGATTTGTTTAGCTGTAAGCTGTAACATTATATCGGCTGTTTCTTCTAAAATCCGTCTAGTTGGGATCGCCTCGTTTCCCCGTACTGACTCTACGCATGCCGGCTTTAGACTTAGAAACCAAGGTAGCTATTGAAGTTTTGAAGAGTATGCTGTCTGTCATGTTTGCAGGAACATATTCGCCCACTGATGAACTAACCCAAGGGGGGTTAGTTCATCAGTCCCCGACCAATTTTGATGTCTGTTTTTTTTAAACGGCGGCGCTAGGTTTTGCCAAGTTTTTATGAACAAGTAGGTAATGCACAAGGCACAGAGTAATCTAACTTCAGAGTAAACTAACCTAACCTTTATAAACCGTTGGTTTCAGGTTTTAACCGGGATCTATTGTTAAGTTAATTCTGCTAACAATAGGTTTCCTATGTCGTGGTCACGATCACCTTTCGGCTTTCACCGACGCAAATGAGTTTATCGGACATCTTTATTAGCTTGCCTATTGTTCTACCCGACCGCGGTGTAGGGTGGTGTATGTTTACCTAAAATATGTTCTAGCTTAGGTAACTACAGTTAGACGACCTATTTGGCATATTGTTTTTTTTTTTTTTTAATCTTTATTTATTAAGGAGGGTTTGATCAAAGTGATCATGCCACCCTCATTGTTTACAAAAATCTTACTTATATTCTACGCTTTATACATAATTTCACTAATTTATATAGCTGTTTGGCCTCCTCTGAAAGAGATATTGGAATGGAATTGCAAGTGTTGCAAGCATAGCGAGTGCGAAAGAATGCCGAAGAGACGATATTACAACACGACAGATATCGCCAGAGAGACGACATTACAAAAGTGAGGTTGAAGTGTGCGATTTTTTTTATCAGCTATGCTCCGCTATTTCTTAACACAATTTTAAGCTTACTTTTATATAAATATTGACCTGTATCTAAATCAAATTATATTTAGACTTAGATAGGCGAATAACATTGTATTACATTTAATGCTTAAAATATAAACTTACTAGTGGTTTATTTTTCGCTTCTTCCACTAGTGAACAATAAATTGAAGCGAACAAAATCAATAACATTTTGTTTCTTATTTGATAATAATAACTATTTATAAAACTGTTTACGTATACAATTTGACTTCAACGTGCTTATTTTGTAAGCCTAAAGAAATAAAGTTAGGGAATATTTTTTTTTTTTATTATGAATTTTTCAGCGTTTATCGTATCGTAGTTAGATTGTATTTTTAAAAAGAAGATTCTGCTCGAAGAAAAGGTAAAATGGCGTATTGACCTAGTATGGCTAGCAATCACAGAAATGAGCTAGCGATGATATTAGGTCACTGCAAATTTTGAGAATTAGCCTATTCATAAATGTACAGTTGAGTTGAATAAGACGCTTCGTGTCATTCTAAAAACGTTTTTGAACACCTGTTCAGCATTTTTTTTCGCTGAACTTATAATTACATTCAGAATACCTACCTACCTACGTAATGTAAAATTGTATGGAATGGAACCGCCACAGGTACCTAAGTTAATTTCTGTAATGTTTATTTGCATGTTTGTGATTTGTGTTTTCTGCTGATAAAAAGTTTTCTTTTATACACAACCGTGTGTGACCTACTGTTATCCAAAGGTCAATAAAATGACATGATTCATAACTCGATATGGACGTTGGTTACATTATTTTGATTAGATATCTAGGTAGGTATTTTATTAATCTCTATAGGTGCGCCACACCTTAGCTAGCTAGAACACTCAGAGAACAGGAACACACTTCACAAAGGGAAGTTCTTTTGTGAAACTTGATTTAGCTCTGGCTGGTTTTTTTTTCTTCGTAAAATTGTAGCATTATCTTATTTTATCTTATTATCTATCACGTCAAACGACTTTCGATTTAAATGTGCAAGCTACGCCCTGATGAACACAAATATAGTACATTTTATTATATTTATTAATTAAAAAAACGTATTTTAATGTTTATATTTAACATTATCTAAACCCGTCAGGATTTGTGCAGAATGTTACACCTACATACTGAACGTAAATTAAATATCTAACCTTCATAATCATTTCCAAAAACTTATTGTAATAACGTGCGTTACTTGTACCTACCAATATATACAATGTATGAAGTATTTATAGTTCGTAATATAAAATAAAATATACGTAGTATTTTTGAAGATTATCCCTGTTCGGCGATTTTTGTCTAAGATTTTATCAAAAAAGCCTCTTCCGTTAATTAAATTAACTGCAACTTAATCATACAGACATTATAGCTGAACCTAACCAACTCGGTTCTAAAATCCAAGATTTATGTGTGATATTTATGAAAGGCAACTTCACAAAACAAAAACTGATACCTATCAATACATAACAGAAAACAACAGTAATACAATCATCACTAAAAACAAAAACTTCAACAACGCATACCTACCTACCTAATTGCACAATCGGTTAGGGGCAGCGAAAAAGGTGCAAACTCAAGTTTGAAAACGGATAAGAAACGAATAAAATTATGAATGAAAGTTGTCAAAACAGACATGTTTTAGGAACTTCTGCGATTTGTCGCGTGTCCTAAAATGTTATCCACCAGCCTAGGTTTTTAATTGGTTTTGTGACTCCTCTATTTAAAAGAAACGAGTAAGTTAGGTAGTACCTAACTGCCTATTTTCTTGTAACTATAAACCTAATTACCAACCCTACCTAGTTCAGGTGGAGTACAATAAGCGAAGCACCTCCATCCATTGGTTTTGATAATATTTTTGTCGTTAAACCAGCAGCGCCGCGCGCCGCCGCCGCCGCCACCGCGGCCCGTCTCAAGTGGTTTATACAAGCATCTTTAGAAAGGCGAAGCGTTCTCTGTTTCATTACTACTCTACCTGGGTGTTACCAACATGAGTAGTTAGTCATCCAATTTCGAAGAATACTAGCCAAGCAATCAAATCAGTGCTAGGAAAGTAAATAGGTACGTATTCTGTTCTGTGGCAGTAGAAGATAACAAGGTACATCATTAGGTAAGTAGGCGCCTGCTTAGATTGTTTGAGTAGGTATCTAACTACCTACCAAGTATTTATTCTCGGAATCACACCTTTCCATTCAGAAAAACGTTATCGTATCGAACAACATTATTCATGAAATTCTCCGAAGCCGACAGGTAAGCGCAATGGCATCTGACGTCACGTTCTATTCCTATTTGCACTAATACTAGAAGCGAACAAAAGGCTAAGAACAAAGGCTGCGTATACACAGCCAAGCCTGGCTGCCTGGGACAGGTAGAAGAGATTTTTACCTTTTGTATACTGCGCCGACGCCACCGCCAGCGAACACACCAGCAGCGCGGCAAACATGCCTGTCTCACTCCCGCGCACGACCATGTTCTCAATTCAAACTTACTCCAACCACGACACTTATAAAAACTTGTCACAAACGATCTTCAATGATGTCTTTTAGCACTAACACACACTATCTCACTACATAACGCACACTCATTTGAAAAATATCCGTTTGCCCGATAAGGTACCTAGGCTGTGGTTTCTCCGTCGTGGGACGCAAGCAGGTAAGACGATAGAGCCTATTATATTACAATGACTTAAAACTTCTTATACGAAGCGTTCTAAGTTATTTAAGCACTAAACTTTAGTTCCGACACGGGTGTACGTCACGGTTCTATGTTTGGTAACTTCACATATTTTCGTAAATTAATTTCGAAGTTGGAGCGAACAGCGCGACGCGAGACACGACCGTCCGGCGCATCGCTCGCCTCTAACTGGCGTGAAGTGAGTGAACAATCAACAAGTTGCGGGCAGCGCGCGGGCTAGCCGGTTGGCGCTTGGAGCATGCGCGGTCCGCGGCTATGTTCATAGTCGACAGCACAACATTGTTGACAGCCTCCCCCCGCGCACCGGAGCCGCTGCTCCCTCTTTGGTCCGCTGCTTGCAATGCAAGAGTTGCCGGCCGGCAAAGCGGAAACCGGTAACACTGGTTTGTTTTCGCGCAAAAACGAACATTAGACTGCGACTGTGACTGCGAGCTTACCTAGCTAGGTAGAGTAGTAGATATAACGTGGGTGTAGCCGTAAATAGGTATTACCTAGGTACTAACTGGCATAGATCAAATAATTATAGGTAAGTACCTAACCTAGTTAGAAATAAGAAGTAGCTAAGGTACCTACATTGGAACTTCTAACTCGAACCCCGTTAACTCTTTAGACAATCAAAAGTACTTACCTAAGTACTTACTTACATTAATCCCTTCCGTTGACGAACAACAAACAAAACAACCCCTGATACATACCCCTGGTAGCAACCTATTACCTATCTACTAAAATACTAACGTAACTTGAATTTATTGAGAAATGTCGAAGACGGAACCGGAAATTCCCGGGAATTCCCGGTTCCAACCTACCTAGGCTATTTTTAACGAAATTCTCCAGAAAATAACATAAGGTCATCATCATCATCAGCCTTTTATAGTCCACTGGTGGTCCACACACAATTAAAGGTGGTACACCTACCTTAATAACTTGTTTAGATATTTTTTCATCTGTGTGCGTGTGCGCAAGCAAACAATATCATTCTCAAAAGTGTCCACAAATTTTCCGGCGCCGTTCCGGCCGTTTATGCCCAATATTTCATAATAAAAATTAAATTTATTCCGTGATTATTATAAGTATAGTAAGTATACCTAGTAATTTCTGCCCGCGGCTTCGCTCGCACGTGTTGCTTCTTTGGAAAATGGAAAAGTTTAATAGTATATTTTTAACTAGGGACTAAACGACCCCATAACACATAATATTTACGAGGTTGTATATACAATACAAAACAAAAATACTTTATTGTACACCAGAAAAAGAACATTACAAAAATACATCACATGGGACAAGTACAATGGGCGGCCTTATCGCTTAGAAACGATCTCTTCCAGGCCACCTTTGGATGGAAAGAATCGTTTCGTATCGAAAGGACATTTAAGCAGAACGTCCTAAAAGCAAAACGGCTTATATGAATTTAAGAAAGGCAGGAGGTGTACCAAACATAAACTACAGTAGGCATGAACATAACATTATGAAAACTGAATAAATGAATTTAATGCATATTATAAATGAATTTTGCATAGTTATTACTTAACTAAATGTACACTAGTTTATAATGTACATTTAGTTAAGTAATAACTAATATAACTATGCAAATAATAAGATATACAAATAAAACATTTGTAATATATTACTTAGATATATAAATAAACGAATTACCTATAGTATGTAAAGTGCTAATTATCTACACTAATATTATAAAGAGGAAAAATTTGTCTGTTGTTTGTTTGAATGAAATAGGCTCCGAAACTACTGAACCGATTTGAAAAATTCTTTCACCATTAGAATCCTATATTATCCCTGATGAACATAGGCGATAGAATATACCCGTGCGAAGCCGGGGCGTACATCCGACAGAGAACCAAGGTTGTCGACATAGCTCAAAGGAATTAGCAAGCTGAAGTGGCAGTGGGCTGGCCATATCGCGAGAAGAACCGACAACCGCTGGGGTAAACGTGTTCTTGAGTGGAGACCGCGACTCGGCATACGTAGTGTAGGACGCCCTCCGACCAGGTGGGATGACGATTTGCGAAAGACTGCTGGCAGATGCTGGATGCGGCAAGCTGAAGACAGGGCGCTATGGCGCTCATTAGGGGAGGCCTATGTCCAGCAGTGGACTGATATAGGCTGATGATGATGATGATGATGATGAAGCCGGGGCGGGCCGCTAGTGTTTAATAAATTAAATGCTTAGCATTCCACGTAGCAATGACGAAATTGCATCATTTCTTCACCCTCGCAACTCCCATCGCTGATGGAATTCTTTGCACTATTTCCCTGAAAGTAAAAAAATACTATTATTGCATTCACGAGAACTCAATTCAATTTATTAATTTGTAAGTAAGTTTATATTATATTTTATTGTTTGCAACAGTCTGCAGTTAGCTCAATTGATGCAATGTAAATACTAGTTTTAATTTAATTCTATTAATTGATTGAAATTTTCTTTGTTAATAAAGTAAATTTACAGAGTTGTAGGTACACAAGTAAACACACATTTTTACAATGTCAGGTACCTACTTAAAGCTATGAAACAAAGATATATCTTTATGAACTAAAAATAAAAGTCTTTTAATACACTACACAATCCAGACACCGCTTATTCCCTTACAGAACAAATGAATGAATGAATAAGGGATGAATGTACATTTTATTGCACTTAAAACATAACAAAAATAAAACCTTTTAACTATATTTAAAACATGATCGGTACATTATGCAGAAATACTGAGAATAATTTAGAATTTTAGATGAAAGAATTACTTAGATCGATGGAGCATACACAAGACTTTTGTCAATAAAAAAATAAAACCGGCCAAGTGCGAGTCGGACTCGCGCACGAAGGGTTCCATACCATTATCCATAAAAACAGCAAAAAAATCATTTATTTTATTCTGTTTTTTAGTATTTGTTGTTATAGCGGCAACAGAAATACATCATCTGTGAAAATTTCAACTGCCTGACTATCACGGTTTATGAGATACAGCCTGGTGATAGACGGACAGTCGGACAGTGAAGTCTTATTAATAGGGTCCCGTTTTTACCCTTACGGAACCCTAAAAAACATACCGGGACCTTATTACCAAAGCTTGCTCAGTCATCGATCGGTTTGAGTAACGATTTTCTATGGCAAAAGCGTTACTCAACCATAGATCATAGTTGACTTACTGAGCATAGTTTCATAAACGATAATAATGCATTCACTAAACAAGTAGGTACGAGATGTCTCACATTCACATTCCTCGGCAGTCGAGTCCTGGCCTTCGTCCCCAGCCCGCAGACCCCTGCATCAGGCAAGCACTCCGTCCATTCCCCCCACTTCCCAGGAACACAGGCATCCAATCTCAGCCTGGACTCGCTGACTATTGGATCATCAGGCTGTGGTTCGCTGCGAGTGGAAAATTTGATTAAATAAATAAGGAAAATGCAGGAAAATCCATACAGCATAATCTAACCCCAAGCTAAGCCGAGCTTGCGATGGGTAGGTACTAGATGACTGAGAAAAATATTACAATACATTACATACATCGATATTTTCTATTATTCATAGAAAACATTTGGAACATCCGGATCAAATATTTACAGATCGTATAAAAACATGCTGGTAGAAGCTGAAGACAGGGCGCTATAGCGCTCATTAGGGGAGGCCTATGTCCAGCAGTGGACTGATATAGGCTGATGATGATGATGATAAAAACATTTGTCCCAAGTCGGGACTCGAACCCGGAATCTCCTGCGTTTGATGTAGAATGTAGATACCCCACTCAAACTAACCACTTTAGCCTAAGTACCCCTACTTATTAGAAAGTTTTTGTGTAGATTGTACTAAGTAAAGGATTGTACTAAGTAAAGTACCTACCTACCGACTGTCCATGTATGATGTCTTGATGATGAGTTTTTCAGCCTGAACTTACCTCATTACGGATGTTAGTGGGTTAACTACTAACCTTATTTGTTTTGTAAGAACACCAACATAGCACTTATAAGGTTTTTATGAATACATTAAGGATGTAATGAATTCCTAATATAAGTCGGTTATATACATAGATACCTTATTGAAATCCTGGCTAGACTCAAACAAACACAATTGGCTGAAAAGCTTTGATAACGTATCTAACTATTCCGATTCGGCAAAGCGCAAAGGGACTAAGATCCGTGCCAATATTAACTTAACTATAGATAAGATACCTAGTAAAGAAACTTACTCGTTGCGTGGTTCTTCTTCAACAGCACGTTCTTCGGCATCTTCGCCGCCTTAAATAAAAGTAATGCATTTATTATTATTTCGTGCTTGCTCATGTAATAAAAACAGGCGCTTCTACAACCACAGGTTATCCGTTGGGTAAGCTGCTAAAGCTGGCAAAGTACACGAAACTTTCTCACTTGGACACAAAGACTCTTCCAGCTGGTAAACATCCAGCCTCCTGACTTGCAACGTCGCGAACCGATGGAGATCGTTCAGGTTCATCTGGTAGAATGGTGACTCCTGGTTGAAGGAACCCACTTCCACGCGCTCAATGTTGTCTTGCGATGGTGCTGTTTCTGACTGGAAAATACCGGATAAATATTATTGCTTATTTCAACGAACTAGTAGCTTCTCACCGCAGCTTGACATCCGATATAAAATAACAAAATGTCCTTCACTAAAATTAAATGACCTTGGAAGAATGCCTCTTATTGTGTAGTAAATAAATTTAAATTTGGTATCACTATAAAAAAAAGTGCGTGCAGCGTCGCGTTCAACGCGTCTCGGTGTGAACTACTGATACCCTTAGCCCCAACCAGTTTATACCTCAACTTTTAAGTGTAATTTTTCATAACCATACCTATATCCTCAGTGTGTGAAAGCTGGTACACATCGAGACATCAATCAATCAAGTTCTCAGTGTCTCCCGCCGCTGGCATCGGGAAGACTGATGTCCCTGAATTCCCTGAGTGCCATATTACTCAGCGGGTGAAACAGAATGCGTTTCATATGGATTCTGTCCGTCAGAATCTAGGTTGGATAAACTGGATGACAAATAAGTGCTGTCGCCAAATGTATTCATTCGGTTTTTATGTGATAACTTTCCAGTTCGAGCTGGATACTTTCTGAGCCTTCGATGGTGATTATTTCGTATATTTAGAATTATTGTTTAAATGTAGATTTTTAGATTAGAAAAAGAATCGTTGGAAGACCTTAACAACATTCTCAGAGACCTCAGTACTGTTTCCGGACAGGTGAGGCTTAAAATGAACATGGGTAAGACAAAAATCACATCGAATGCCCATGTCGCAGTTGTTGATCACTATGTCTACCTAGGTCAAATGGTCCAACTAGGTAATCCAACTTCGTTAAAGAATCCAACTCGGATGGGCAGCGTTCGGGAAGCTTACGCAAAAAGGAGTGTTGGGAGACCATCAACTCGATCGACCGACGATATAGTTGCGGTCGCAGGGAATCGATGGATGGAGGCAGCACAGGACCACTCTTTGTGGTGTCGTTTGAGGGAGGCCTATGTCCAGCAGTGGACGTGTATGTGTTGATAGAATGATGGTACAATGTAAATTGATTCATATAACATGGCATCACTCACCTCATAAGAAACTCCACTCCTAGTCCCAGCATCCCACGGAAACAGCGGCACCTCACTATACTCCACCCACTCATCCTCTCCATCGCTGTTCTTGACACAGAGCTCAAACTGTGTCATGCCGAGGAACCAGTCAGGAGAGGGCCTCATGCCGACAACGATAGAGAACATGTGGTGAACGCTGTCGACTCGGAAGAGAGAGTGAGACGGCTCGAACATGTAGGGGTGGTGGCGACGCTTGCCCCTGATCAGGGTCCTGGTGCCTGATGATTCAGCCATCTGGAAGAATAGATTGGTTTATAGAAATTTTATAGGGATCACTCACACACAGCACAGGAGTAAAACAAACAGAAGCAGTAAGTAAGTATTTCAGGTAGGCATAAAAGGAAGTAGGTCCATACCAAAATTTCTGTTACATGGTGAAGATTCGACTATTGTTTTGGGAAAACAAATGAGGAAATCACATAACGCAAATGTAGATCACAAAATATTAAGTTCAGAAGCCTCATGTGAACGTAATGACTTAAATGCCACGAAACCGACTTTACGTTTTTCAAATTTATCTTCATCTTCATCATATATGGGAAACTAAAATTCAGAAATCTTTCGTAGCGATAGGTATATAGTAGTAGTAATCAGTTCACACAGTGTCAATAAATTAGGTACCAATGCCGCTGTATAATTTAAAACACTCGTATCTATCAAGGGTAGTAAATGATAAAGCTAAAAACCACACTCACTCCATTAATGATCTCCCTCTCAATCGAAGTAGTATTCGCATCTTCAAGAAGTTGCTTCAGTCCATCGCCGGCCTTGCCACCTGCCTTCCACAAAAAATAACCGACGTCATGAGAAGCTCCGACCATGTGAGTGTAGCCGTTCTCATCAGGTTTCTTCGGGTAGTGCCTTGGGTGGGCCACACGGGACCAGAGACCGTTGAAGATTACCTGATGGATGATACATAAGATTAAATGAAAGGAGGTGATGAAAGAGCATAAACTCGATGGAACGACGACATTGTAGCGATCGCGGGAAGTCGATGGATGGAGGCGGCTTAGGTTTGTGGTGTCGTTTGGGCAGGTCTATGTTCAACTGTGGACACGCTGATATGATGAAGACATCAGAAATGGAAATCAATCCGACTGTTGGTCGGAAATAGGATTCGGAAAGTCAATTTATATCCCAGTAGTTCTCTGTACAATTGAACTACTGGAAATAAGCGATCCACATCATGCGTATTTCTACAGTCAAATAGCGGTTCCTCTAGAAAACATACATTAGCGGATATTTATAAATACTATTTAACGGGTATTTATCGCGTGTAATTACCTTATTTTTCCCGACGTTTCGACAGGTTTACACACTGCTGTGGTCACGGGATGACTCAACACATTATCATACATTAGCAATTCTGCATACATGATGTCTGCTGAAGCCAAGGTACTTATGAGAATTAAAACCTCTTGTAAGGACGTTTTAAGATTACGTTCAGGAAGTAAACGTAGAAAAAAAACATCTGCCTGATGAAGACCAAATTCATGGTGAGGTGATTATTTTCTACGTTTATTTTCTACGCCGCCATACCTCATACCGTGCCTCGCTGCAAATATTGCACTCCATATTAGGAGGATTAGGCGAACTGTCCTGGGCCAGACTCTCTGCCTTCACCAGGGTCATGGTCAGATTGGGTCCCACGTACCACGTCTCTTCGTTCTCTGCCACCATCGCTCGGATCCGGACTTCCGATGTTTCGTGTGGGGATACCCAGTGGATCTGTTGAATTAAACGAAGTCTATAATCAAATTTGATGCCGATGTCGGCGCCTGGTGGGACTCCGACTAGTTAACAAAACACCGTCGGCTGCCTACAACATTCAAACGCTGAAACGTCACATCAACCCGCCCTTGGGTGTAGAGTCCCATTAGGAACACGATACAACGTAACAGTACGAGAGTACTTGGTCTGGTCACTGGAAAAAACCTCCATTCCACTGTGAACCACTGAGTAAAAAAACTACATATTTATAAATAAATAATAAAATATATTTTTTCTATGCCACGACACAGATCCAGGAACTTTACACTGCCCGAGCGCGTGTTTCCATAATATTGATCAGGTATGTTTGATACGTCGTCTATGTAAGAATGCCCACCTCAACCCTAGGTTTCGCAGAGTTATCAAATTTCTCCACAGAATTAGCGCACCGTTCGCTATGCCTCGACACGGATATGTCCAGCGACTTTAGACTGCCTACAGCTTTTTCCTTGCCTCGCATGATGGCCGCCACGTCGTCGATCTCTGGGTCTTCAGCCGTTATCATGAACCAGCGGAAGGTGCGGTTTATGTTTGTTGTTGATATTGACACTGGGGAACAGAAGACAGTTTTCAGACCTCTAAAGTTGCTAGGACCTAACAAAGTAGGTACAGGTACCTACTATTTTTTCATATTTATCCTTAAGTTTGTAGTGTATGCATCTTAGGTAGATATGTTAGATAGGTACTAAGCGTCTGATGATTTGAATTAATTTGCTTCTAATATCACCAGAAAGGAAGTACATGTATGACAAGGTAAGCTTTATAGCTTTTTGACTAGTTTCAGAGAACTATATTTGACTGATACACACTGATATTTTCTAAAGCTAAAAATTATCTGCATTAACTTTAATGCAGATAATTTTTTCAAAAAATAAGTAAAGTTTATGGCGCCTAGTAAAAAAGTTTACGCAATGCGCGAGTATGTAGCACCTTTTTTTAACTCAGTATTGTGACCCTGTACTTTCAATAAAGCATTTTGGTGTTGTATTGTACTTTTACTGAATAAGTGAATGCCTGTCTTTTGCTTCCAGATGTGTTAGTATCGACTTTGAAAATTAGATTTTTTTGACCGTGCTTCTACACCTTTTATCTCATTACTTACGGACATAAGTCTGGTCAGGCGTATACATGATCTTCCCGTCTTTCTTCGCAGCATTGCCTATGTCCAGTACGAAAGGATGGTCTTCAGGGCTAGGCTCCTTGACCGTCGCGTCCGGGGGTGTCTGGTCACACCTCGTCAGCTCACTGTAACCAGTGGTGACTGTGGCCAGGAGGAGGAGGTATTTCAACCACCTGGATGGTAAAAATGGTTCAGTTTTTAGTTTTGTATTATTTTGTAAGTATATACAGGGTTATTGTGTAATTAGTGACAATACGTGATCTGCCTCCTCAAGGAAACAAACATTAGCGTTAGGTCCTGCCCATCATCACAAACACGTTCGTGGAGGCGCCAAGTCTAAATTAAAAAAAAAATATAAGTCACCTCTGATACTAAATGAAAAAACATCTGTGCCTGGAACCCAACGAGTTACTTATGACCGATCTTTCACTTTCATATCTTCTGTTAATTCAGGGCAGAGCTGTTTTTTAGTTGAGTTACAAATAAAACTTCTCTAACGAACGATTATTGAATTGCGGGGGGTACCCATTACCAATACCAAAATTAAGAATTAAGACCTGGCGTTTTCACAAACGTGTTTGTAATGATGGGCTGAACCTGCAGTTCACGTATTGTCACTAATTTACCAATAAATGTATTTATTCGATACCCAAAAATTTGTGATCACTGAGTTTGTGTTATATTTTGACTTGAACTTATAGTAGGTATAATAGTTATTCTATGCTTGAACCACAGTTATAACACCATAGCAGGTTGCGCTCTTGGACTCCGTTTTTGGAAAATTCTACTTTCGGGTTATGGACAAAACAAAAAGAAAACAAACGCGAATCTGATAAAAAGTTTATTAGATTCGCATTTGTTTTTATACATTTTCAAACGTAGAGTACAGAACAAAACAAACAAATGACATTAGGTTATGATTCGGAACTGTAAATCGAAAGCTCTAGATTAAAATTCCTCCACATGAAGCTGTCTGGGCTTTTATAAGAAAGCTTTTAGAAACAAAATAGCACATTCAAACTGCCAAACGCTAAATAAAAGTACACAAAACAACGTAATAATTCAACTACCCAAATTCAAAACACATAAATACACACATTTTGCCGGAACCACACTGCAGTTTCAACTTTGAACGTTAGGATACATCACGGTACACTATTACGGTCTCTTTGGCTTTATAACTTCAAAGACCTTTGTAAATAAAGCTATTTTCGTGATATTTTCAATGAATTGTGTGTGGTTTTGTTCAGAAGTAAAACACGTGAAGTCTTAGAACGAACTCGTCAGTTTTGAACTGATTGGAACTCCGCCAAGCAATATAGTATTAATAGAACGGAAACTTATGGATTCTTCGTGTTATGAAAAAGGCCCCGAAGTCAGAGACACTGCGTTTGGGCTAAAAAGTTCCCTGTATTTAAAAAACATAGTCTTGGAATTAGATTTTTGTAATCGCTCGTAAATGTTGTGTTGGTGAAGTAATAATGAAAAAATAAAAAATCGGTGGAACCGACTAAGCTTTCGTGGCTTAGTTGGCACACCCCACCCAAGTTGGCACTGAGGGTGGGGCGCGGGTTCGAGTCCCGCCACAATCGAAATTTTTCGGGAACTTATTTCGTTTCATATTTCATTTCTTGAAGTAATAATTGTTATAAAACTTTCTAAACTAGTATAGTTATTATCATTTAAGTCATTATAATAACGAGATATTTACGGGGTCTGGTTGGTAAAACACTTGTTCTTGTTCGCCTGGAACCTGGTACTCTGTTGTGAGAATTTAGACATTCTCACAACAAAGTACCAGGTTTCGGGTAGATGGAAACCTTCTTCTCGTTTGAAGTTTCTGTGTTTGGTAATCCCAATGGCCACCTGAACCACTCTTGGAATGTAATATCACTCTGTCGAGACTACTTGTGGATTATGCAACCCGATCCAGTAGTGGTTTGAACCAGAATCGAGCAGAGGAGAGTTGATTTTTTAGGCAAGTGCCTAGTTTAGGCAAAACAGCAACAATGATCAGTACCAGGAAAAATCATATTCGGTGATTATGGTAGAATTCTTTTTAATGTTTTTTCATTATTGTTTTGTGTGCAATTAATTGTTCATTCTTTCAATCTGAGCATAGATACCTAAAGATTAATGAATGAACAATTTATTCCACATTGAGTTACGGTTCTATCATCTCATTACCTGTGACGGTGTATTTTTATCACTTGGTCCACACATGGGCCAGTTGTCGATAGGATTAGCTTACGAAATCATTTGAACCTACTTCTGCTCAATATCTTTAATTTTTATTAAGTTCCAGCTTCATCAGTTATGCTTTACTCAGACGTAAAGATGGGTGCTGGTATCATTTTACAAAAGACATATACTTTGAAAAAAAAAAACAATAACTTTATTTCTTTAGGCTTACAAAATAAGCACTTAGACAAGTCAAATTTTATACATAAACAGCTTAATAAATAGTAATTATAATCAAATAAGAAACAAAATGTTATTGATTTTGTTCGCTTCAATTTTTTGCACATACAAAACCCTGAAAATTTATTATTTTCGACTTAATTTTTTTTATCCTCTTCCGACACAAAGAGATTCCTGAAAATTATTCATAAACTTTGATGGAAATCGCGAAACAATTATACGAATAATTGCAACTTTTGTGTTTTAATCATTTTGCAATTTAATTATACAGAGCTGTACGTCAATTTCTTCAAATGTTTATAGAATAAACAAACAAGTAAAAATTAAATTCTGTTCTTTTTACTATAGCATACCATATAGGCAAAAGTAAAAAGCTTTATACCTGTGATTTATTACCGATTTTAAGAGGAGGTTCTCTGTTCGGCTGTAGGTAGGTATGTATTTTTTTGTATGTTTTTCGATTTTTCTGTCAATTACGGACGATTTTAAAAATTCCTTCGCTTGGCTTTGTAATGATTCTTCTCGCAGCTTTTATTTAGTACTGTTTTCTGTGTTTGTGTGGTACAATAAAGAATTGTCTATCTAATCTATGATACCGAACTGGTCTCATAAAAAGTAAAACCGGCCAAGTGCGAGTCGGACTCACGCACGAAGGGTTCCGTACCGTATCTATAAAAACGGCAAAAAAATCTAGTTTGTTGTATGGGAGGAGGTTGTAGGGAGATTAAATATTCTTTTTTTTAACCTTCCCGTCAAAGAGATAAAATATCAACTCATATGGCCTCTTCAGACCTCGATAGTGGTATAATACTTAACAGATTTTTTTAAAGTAAGGAGTATTCCTCATTAGTACTAGAAATCTGCCCGTACAGTGTTCTTATGTATGTTGTAAGTAATAATAATTTTTAAAGCTCTTAAATTTTTTATCAACTCTTGTCTTGTATATGAATCCATTAAAGGTCTACTAATTCTTAATGTAATTATTGCATTATCGAACAATCCGGCAATAGAAACAAACACATAAACGCAATAAACCGCGCATTAAATACCAAAAGCAGGATATTCCGGAATATTCCGGAATTTTCGGGAATATTCTGGAATTAGTAGCGGATCATCCACATTAACATTCCGTTGGAAAAACCGCGTATCATTACACTATTTATGTATACGATGGAAATGCGTTTGAACCCTCTGTTTGCGAATTAATTAAATAAATAATTTGGACATTTCACAAAGCAAGCATCTAGCTGTACCTACAGTGTCCAGAAACACAACGACAAAGTGAAAACAGAGGACAGGTGGGTCCAGGAAGACCCAGAAAAACTACACATTCATGGGTCTATCTTCAATGGTTTCTGAGTTATAGGTAGCGTTGCCAGGTGTCCCGTTTTGAGCTGGACGTCCCAATTTTTCTGGGGACGCGTCCCGATTTGCACCTGATCGATTTAAATTTATTTAAAATCATCAAAATGTCCCGATCTACAGCCCAAAATCCCGATTTGTTTTACCTTCTGCCCCGATTTAAAACAAGTCGGACCTGGCAACACTTGTTATAGGCCATAATAGGTGAGTATCCTTCAGAGCGTTAGAGTCGCGTCTGGAATCGAACCAACTTCCCATCACCGCTAAGTCACTCGGTTGTCAATTCCGCCCAAACTTAATTAGGAATGTTAGTTTTAAAATGCCAGCGCGGTTTCCCGACGGGGTGAAGAGTAGCTCCAGGCACGACTGGATTAGGTTTCCAAGGTTCCTTTACAGACCTTAATTCCTAATTCTCTTATATTACGTCTGTTTCAAAAGTTCATTAATATTTTAGTTCAGGAATTGCGTTACTGGATTTTTTTACAAAGAGTAGTTGTTTGTTTTGTATTTACAATTGAAATAGTAGAGCTAACTGCAGACTGTTCCAAGCAGTAGAGGCTGCATTGCGCCGCATTATGGCAATGATGCCATAAATGGCATGGGGTGCGGTTACCCCTTTTATGATGAATAGAGGTTCATTTGACCACAGTCGCATCCAATGGTAAGTGACAATGTTTGGATGTTCGTTACCTCTCCACGCCAAAACTACTGAATGGATCGGGCTGAAATTTTGCATACAGGTAGTTCTAGGCCTAGAATAAAACATAGGTACGTTTTATCCGATAAATCAGTTCTCATGGGATAGAAATAACCTTAAATAAAGCGCGTGAAGCCGCGAGCAGAAACTAGTAATAAAAGGTTTTTATTTATTATACTCTGGGTAATTTCTAAGAAATTAATAAATTATCATAACTTTGAAGGGGAAGGTGCGGGTTCGAGTCCCGTCGGGATCGTAAATTTTTGGGATTTATTAATTTCTTAGTAATAAAAGGTTTCAAACAATTACCTTGTTGATGCGAAAGTTTGAATGTTAAAATATTTGGGCGTTTGTTACCTCATCATCATCACGCCACAACTACTGAACGGATCGGGCTGGAATTTTGCATAGAGGAAGTTCTAGGCATAGATTAACTTATAGGCTAGGTACTTTTCATTCCCAAAGAACGTGCGTGGAACCGCGGGCACAAGTCTAGTCTGAGGCCCGTATTACGAAAGCTTGCTTAGTCATCGATCGCTGCTTGAGTAACGCTTTTCTATGGCATAAACGTCACTCAAGCAGAGGTTGATGTCTGAGCTAGCTTTCATAATACGGGCCTGAGTAAGTACAATATAGTAGTAACCGGAACCGACCGTGGTTTCCGGCCATCAATTCTCCCGTAATTGAACATAAACTGCTGCACAAGGAAACAACGAGAAACTATGAACTTTTATGTATTTTTGATTCTCTACTAAAGCGAGTTAAATGAGCTCAGTTTGTTATTTGAGATGGTGCTTTTAAAGTACCTCACCTTGTTTTTATTAGGAGAGCATTATTCCAAAGATAATTAGAGAGTTTCTCCTTAGACTCTTTGAGAAATAAATATCTTTAACTACAGATAATTAGCACTGCTAATTATTTGTAGCACGGTAAATAAATAGTTTTAAATCTTTGAGCTCGGGCAGATAAGTACTCGTTTAAATTTACATGCTAAATTAGCACGTAAGTTGAAACTTACTTGTATTACTTAGGTACCTGCTCGTCGCCGATTTTCACATTTATGATTTTCACAAGTTATTCCCACAGTAAATCGAAAAGGAGAGTGGATTATGTTCTACATCTCCGCTAAATATCATCTTAATCAGTTCAGTACTTTGGGAGACTAAGTATCCAACATGTTCACTGACAAACTCTCACCTTTGTAGGTTTTATATCAAAAGTCAAAAACTTTATTTCTATAGGCTTACAAAATAAGCTCTTAGACAAGTAGTAGTAAGTAGAAGTAAGTACCTAGACAAGTAGTTATCGATTAAGATAATGGTTTAAATCCGTGATATAAGGTACTTTTAATTTTTACTTATTGTTTTTGTTAATTTCATAACTTTATTAAGTACGCAATTGTCGACGACAATTTTTTTTAGTGTTCTCACCTCAATTTATTGTGTTTCTATTAGCGAATGCCTATTAGCTTTCTGTATCTATTTTAAGTTCTATTGTAATTAGTTAAGCCGATGGCAATCCGATATAAATAATACAATTTACGATATAAACAAGCCTCGCCACAGAAATCTTATCATTTTGGCGTCGAGTTTGAGAAATATTTGTGAGTATTATGCGTTGTAGGTATGGAACATCCAAAATTCACTATTAGTACAACACCGTTAAAAAAAATTACACGTAAAATAGTTATTTGTGAGTATTATGCGTTGCAGGTATGAAACATAGAAAAATCACTATTAGTACAATACCGTTAAAAAAAATTACACCTTAAATAGATAATTGTCCAACAAATGGGCAAAACTATTTTTGTTGAACGTGCCGATTTTAATCTCGAGCTAGCGAAGCAGTCTGGATAGAGTAGAGTCACGAGCGTAGCGAGTGGCTCTAAAGTAGATTGCTGAGCAGAGCCGGGGCAAACCCCGATTTTGCTCACTGGTTTTGAGCGGCAAAAGTCACCGTTTTCGAGCGGGAGTGGTGAAAAGTAATTTTAATGGGTGTGTTCAAGACTCTTGGAAAAGAGATATAGGAGAGCCGCGGCGAAACGGAAGCGGCGCGGAAAAAAGAAGTTGAAGTCACTTTTGTTGAGGTTGAGCATATCGTTTTGTCGAAAGAAATAAATTTAATTTTGAAACTCGTAATAAAAACTAATTCATTGAAATACAACCTGAGTCAACGTTAGGCTGTACATAAAATTGGTCCTTCGAGCCGGATAACGAAGAACCTGCCCTGGCCGAGTCGAGCGGCCACGCGGACACGTTTCCCGGTTCGAGATCTGGAGCTGTTGGAGTCCTGGAAGAGGTCTGGAGTAGCGGCGAGCGCCTACAACGGTCGGTTCATCTCACCCATCCTTCCTCTCCCACTTCTCTGCAGTCTGCGTTAATATTCGTTTCGTGTTTCAGCTCTTTGAGCGTGTCGTGTTTGCGTTACCTTGTGCCTTGCATCGCCTATACCTACCGCAGAAAAACCGTAAGTTTTTACATTTATAATGAATCAAGATCAGGTTGAGAGACCAAAGTCCCCACATTTGCAGGTCCCTAACGTTTTATCCAACCGCCTTACATCACTAAAAAAGCTGCGATCTAACCTCAAATGTAGGTTGACACTGTTTGGAAAACATTTATCTAATATTCAGCTAGAACAAGATCTCGATCCTAAGCAAACGGCAAGTCAAAAGGTAGAATTCGATCTACGTGTACAGGCGAATACCACCTTATTCCAAAGTTTTAATGAGATTCAAAGCGAAATCGAACAGTTAATAGTTGATGAATCAGATCTTGTTACTCAACTAGAATATAGGGAATCCTTTGAATCACAATATTTTTCTCTGATGGCTACTGCGAAAGGCATATTGAACGATAACACACAAAGATATCAGGGTTCTATAGGTAGTTCTGTGTCGCAAGCATTTATAAAATTACCACAAATAACTTTACCCGCCTTTGATGGTTCTTATGATAAATGGCTTGAATTTAGAAACTCATATGTTACTATGATTCACAACAGAATCGATTTAGGCTCGATTCAGAAGTTTCACTACTTAAAATCATCCTTGAGTGCTACTGCTGCTCAAGTCATAAGTGCGTTGGAGTTCACAGAATCCAACTATGCTCATGCATGGAATTTGCTGGAACAAAGGTTTCATAATGATCGATTACTAATACAAAATCATGTTAAGTCAATGTTTGCTACTCAATCGTTGCAGTCAGAGTCGCCTGCACAGATTAGAACTCTTATAGATTCGACGTTAAGGGATCTACGAGCTCTTAAATCCCTTGATGAACCGACGGATTCTTGGGATACATTAATAATTTATTTAATTGTTTCTAAGCTTGATCCAGTTACAGAGCGTGAGTGGGAATCCCAAAAGGGCGTCACCGTTTCTAAACAGAGTGAGGTAGGTGCTGAAGCCAAAATAAAACTAGATGATTTACTTATCTTTCTAAGAAACCGGGCCGACATGCTTGAAATGGTAAACTCTAACTCCATAAAAGGTTCCACTTCATCTAAAACTAAAAATTCCGATGGCAGCAGGGCAAATTCATATCAGCAAAATAAAAAACAAAGTAAATCGAACCTGCAACCTCAAGCGCATGCACTTGTGTCAGCAAACAAATCAAGTGCTGATAAGGCAACACAAAGGCGTGTATGTTGTCATTGTAGTGATGATCACTATCTTTATTCTTGCGCAAAGTTTTTAAACATGTCTGTGTTAGATAGGAAACATCTAGTCGCTGCTAAAAAACTTTGTTCTAATTGTCTCCGTTCAGACAAACATTCCATTAATGACTGTACCTACGGCCCTTGCAAGTTATGCAGTGCGAAGCATAACACGCTACTTCACATTCCAAGTGAATCCATAAGTACAGTCGCCGCTAGTTCAATGACCCCGTCTCATGATTACTCACAAAAGTCAGCTGATGCGCCGAAAGACCGCGCAGAACGCACAGCACTGTCCTGTCAATCGTTTATACAGCCAGTGTTGTTGTCAACCGCGCTAGTAGATATACCTGATTCGGATAATCGGTATCACACTATTCGGGTTCTTTTGGATAACGGGTCACAGAACTGTTTCGTTACCAAATCGTTAGTAACTCGTTTACAGTTACCAATCATACAGTCCACTGTTCAGATTACAGGCGTAGGTCACACCGTGTCACAAAGTACTCACGCTTGTAAAGTAAATATTCGTTCAAAAACAAGTGATTTCATCAAAGAAATCCAATGCTTAGTTCTACCTAGCATAACATCGAAGCTACCTTCGATGAACGTCAACTGCGATTCTATAGGTATACCTAGCTACATCTCGCTCGCCGATCCTACGTTTAGTATCCCGTCCGAGGTAGATATACTGTTAGGCGCGGACATATTCTGGGACCTACTTAAGGAAAACAGAATAAAACTCAGTGCTGGTCCATACCTATACGACTCGAAGTTAGGATGGATCATCTCTGGACCTATTCATAATGTTCAGTCATATCTCGCGAATAATGTTCACTGTAATTTTGTTCAGGTTGATGCTCAGTTACGCAAATTTTGGGAGTTAGAGGAACTGACTGACTTACCTTCTGCGTTGACGAAGGAGGATAGGTATTGCGAGTCTTTATTTACAGAAACTACACAGCGCGATGAGCAGGGTAGGTTTTCTGTGCGCATTCCATTTAAGGAATCTGCTGACGTTTTAGGAGATTCTTTTAACATTGCGAAAAAACGTTTTTTATCGCTAGAAAGGAAACTAGATTCGTCATCGCAATATAAACAATTATATTGTGATTTCATGCGTGAGTACGAGGCGCTAGGTCACATGTCCCCGGTGTCAGGTAATGTCACGGACCCGAACAAACCGTACTACATTTTGCCGCATCACGGCGTGTACCGCGAATCTAGTCAAACCACTAAATTGCGAGTTGTTTTTGACGCGAGTGCCAAAACAACTACCAATAAATCATTAAATGACATCCAACACATAGGGCCACCCCTCCAGAATAGCATATTCTCCATTCTTCTCCGTTTTAGGCAACACAAGTACGTAGCTTGTGCAGACGTGGAAAAGATGTACAGGCAGATCTTAGTACAGTCGGACTTACGTAACTTACAATTGGTAATGTGGCGGGAAAATAAGGACTTACCGTTACAGTTATTTTCATTGAATACGGTTACATACGGTTATTCTTCTTCGCCCTACCTAAGTATGCGGTGCCTAAAACAATTAGCGAAAGAATGTGATGATGAGCGTGTAGCAGAAATCATAAACTCCGACTTTTACGTTGACGATGTCATTATTTCACATAATAACGCGGATACCTTGTTAGAGTTATGCACTAAAACGGCGAATGTATTGAAATCGGGTTGTTTTCCGTTACACAAATGGACATTCAATCACGAAGTTTGTCCTGAGAGTAATAAAGACCTAAACATAGACGAACATCATTTGTCCAAAACTTTAGGGCTAGGTTGGTCCCCGGAGAGTGATGAATTGCATTTCACCACGAAATTGTCACCGGATGACTCACCCTTAACTAAGCGCTGCATGTTATCCGTAATTTCACAAATTTATGATCCGTTAGGTTTGTTAGCTCCGGCAGTCATCGTGGCTAAATGTCTTTTGCAAGGTTTATGGTTGCAAAAGTTGGACTGGGACGAATCGGTACCGGATAGCATAGCAAGTACATGGCGCGAATTCATTTCTAATCTGCAATGTTTACCGGGAATTCGTATTCCTCGTTACGTAACCTCTGTAGATTCTCAGTACACCGAGTTACATGTATTTACAGACGCGTCACAAAAGGCCTACGGTGCTTGTGCCTACGTTCGGTCCTGTCACAACGATTGTGATCAGGCTCCTGCTACCTCAGTCAATCTATTATGTGCTAAAAGCAAATTATGTCCAATCAAATCTGTTACAATTCCGAAGGCCGAATTATGCGGTGCGTTGTTAGGAGCGAAATTATTCGTAAAAATAAAAGAATCCCTTCGTATAACTTTCGATAAAGTTTATTTTTGGACGGATTCTACAATAGTACAGGGATGGTTACGGATGTCCCCGCATCTACTCAAAACGTTTGTACAAAATAGAGTCGTACAAATTAATGAACTAACTGATGATACGATTTGGCGGCACGTTAAGGGCACGGAAAACCCGGCCGACCTTATCACGCGCGGTGTTAATTTAGACTCGCTAAAATACGACACTAGTAATCATTGGTGGTGTGGACCTACATTTCTAGGCGAACCTAGCAGCTGTTGGTCCAGCAATAGGGAGATACCGTGTAGCGATGATTTACCGGAACGTAAATCTAACTCAGTTAATTTAATTTGTACGCAAACGAGTCCGTTATTTAATTGTGAACGCTTTTCCTCGTTTATTCGCTTACAGCGCGCTTGTGCGTACCTAATTCGCTTCATTGATAACGCGCGGTCGTCGCCGTGCGCACCTAGTCGCAGAACCGGTTTACTAACTGCAGCCGAGCTGGAATCTTCGCTTATCACGTTGACACGCGAAGTACAAAAGGAATCATTTCCTAATGAGTATCATAGGCTCGTAAATAATTTACCGTTCAAAGAGAATGGTAAAAGCGGTTATAAGATTGCGGGTCTGAGCATATTTTTAGATAACAGCAGCGGTCTAATTCGTGTAGGCGGCAGGCTATGTAACGCGACTGCGTTTAGCTACGATAAAAAACATCCCGTGCTTGTGAGTGGTAAGCATCGATTTTCAAGATTGCTGTGTGAATATGAACATAAGAAATTACTACATGCTGGGCCTCAGCTTCTAGTATATTCCATGCGTGAGCGGTGGTGGGTGCTAGGGGCTCGCAACTTGGCTAGGCAAGTTGTACATAACTGCGTTACGTGCACGCGCCTGAAGGGTAAAACTTTTACCCCAAAAATGGGAAATTTACCCCAGGAAAGATTGGAAATTGGGAGTTTCTGTTTCATGCGTTGTGGGACAGATTTTGCAGGTCCTGTCTTCATTTTAAACCGTAAAGGCAGGGGCGCTATTTTAATTAAGGCATACATATGTTTATTTGTTTGTTTTACAACTCGCGCAGTACATCTTGAACTAGTAGGCAGCTTATCGACACAGGACTATGTATTAGCATTAAAACGTTTCATAGCACGACGCGGTAAGCCATTAGAAATTTTCTCTGACAATGGGAAAAACTTTGTCGGGGCACTTAAAGAAATAAATAATTATTTCGAACCTTCTGATGATGTCTCTAATTTCATGAGTAATAATCAAATTCGTTTAACGTTTATTCCTCCGTATAGTCCTCACTTCGGTGGACTTTGGGAGGCTGGAATCAAATCTTGCAAATATCACTTAAGGCGAGTATTAGGCAATGCAAGGTTAACTCACGAGGAGTTCAGTACGGTATTAACGCAGATTGAAGCCGTCCTGAATTCCCGGCCTTTGTCTCCTCTTTCCTCAGATGTCCATGACTTCCTTCCCCTTACTCCGGCCCATTTCCTTATCGGCCGGCCGTTGACAGCACCAGCCTGCGAAGACCTGACGAGCATCGCGCCTACCCGCCTGACCCGCTATCACCTGGTGGAACAGCTTCGGCAGCATTTCTGGCAGCGCTGGTCCAAGGAGTACGTGTCGGAGCTGCAACAGCGCACGAAATGGAAGTTCGATAGTCAAGGTATCGACAAGGACATCCTAGTTCTCATCAAGGAAGATCATGTCCCTCCCCTCAAGTGGAAGATGGGCCGGGTAATCCGTTTGTTCCCCGGCAACGACGGCGTTTCACGCGTGGCGGAGATTCGGACGGCGACCGGCATCATTCGGCGAGCCTTCTCTAAGATATGCCCGCTGCTGCCTGAGCCAGTGAGCTCTGAGTGAGTGAAGATTGTCCGGTTGAAGCTTACATCCTGGAGCTTTCAAGGCGGCCGGCATGTTCAAGACTCTTGGAAAAGAGATATAGGAGAGCCGCGGCGAAACGGAAGCGGCGCGGAAAAAAGAAGTTGAAGTCACTTTTGTTGAGGTTGAGCATATCGTTTTGTCGAAAGAAATAAATTTAATTTTGAAACTCGTAATAAAAACTAATTCATTGAAATACAACCTGAGTCAACGTTAGGCTGTACAGGGTGATTTAAATGGATTTCATATGGGAAAGCATTTAAATGGATTTAGTATGCGCGGGAACCATGTCATCGAAAAGATTTTCAGCTTTCAGACTTCCAATAACTTTATCCTTTAAGCTTACAAAATAAGCACTTAGACAAATCTTATCGTATTTAATAAATTTATGCTTTTCTCGAGTTTAGCTGGAATATAGACACCACTTCTCCAAGTTGTTCTCCGACCAAGCAATTTAAATTCAAACAATTTACGAATATAAGTATCTATACACAAAACAGATCAAAGATCAAGTTACAAGAACGCAAACTTGTTTTCTCCACTACAACAGAATCTAAAGTTCAAAATGAAATTAACAAACCGACGAAAGTTCTCTCTATGTCCACACTTCGAGTCACGTTTTATATTGAAACAGTTCGGTCGACAGTTGCACAAACTAAGAGGAATTCAACATTGTAGTCTAGCGGCACCGGTTTTTGACTACCCTAATGCCCGTCTCACATTACCGCGCGGAATCGAATTTGCGGAGCCGCAACTCGAGGTCTGCAGGGCATCCGCGACAGTTTCGCATCTTGTCCGCATCACGTACAACAGACTTGCGAAACTCTTGCGGCACCGCACCTACGCGCGGTAGTATGAGAGCGCTCTAAGAGTCTGAATAGGGTTAAAATGTTATTGTTACATCTATGCCTACACCCATCACTATAAACTAGGCGACCTACACTGGTTAACTAATGTTTGTTAAAAATCAACCCAATAAAGCACTTAACAAGAGGTTGGTGCATTCACCGTTTTCTCAAACGCAGACTAATCTATTTATTAACTAATTACTTCTACGTTACATGTCTTCTCATCATCATCATTATCATCATCAGCCTATATTAGTCCACTGCCGGACATAGGCCTCCCCTGATGAGCGCCACAGCGCCCTGTCTTCATCTTGCCGCATCCAGCATCTGCCAGCAGTCTTTCGCAAATCGTCATCCCACACTACACTACACACTACACTACGTTTGCCGAGTCGCGGTCTCCACTCAAGAACACGTTTACATGTCTTCTAGTTCCTAGCATTGAATAAGTGTTGAAAAATATATAGGTTTATGAAAAGATGGAAATATCTGATGATGAGCAGCACACCTGCAGCGGCGTCTCATAACGCTGACATTGCGTGATTTATGTCCAGTGATATTGTGAAGGCCGTGTTGCACTGCAATGCTATGCGATACAGAGATCGGAATATCTTCAGCTCGTCTTTTCACGAACCTGAATAAAGAAATAAATAAAATAAAAATGTTTTATTTCAGACATTACATATTCAAAACAAAAAAAAAAATAGGCACTCCGGTAAGATAAGTGGATGATCAATGAAGGAAATAGCTTCCTTCATTGATCACCCTCCTCACCAGACACTTCCAGAGTGGAGAAGTTAGGCAATCTGCCACAGTTTTCAGAATGCTGAGAAGAATGAATGCATGCTAATAAATCTTTAGTTAACACATCGTTTGCACACCACCACACCGCTCGTACAATAGTACATTGTACACCTAGGCGAGAAAATGCCCAACCCCTATGGAGTGTCAGACCAATTGTTGAGGCCCGAGGCGCAATATAGGGCCTTAAAACACACGAGGTAGGTTCTCCCGAGTGATACATAAGTGCTTTATACTACACCCACGAAGAAAATCATAGTTTGATCTTCAAAAACACTCGAGAAAAATCGAATTGTTTAAGATTTATTCTTTTATGGAGTAAAATACCCTATTCGGTAACGGTTTCTGAAAAACGTTATAAGTTTTTTCTTTTCATTATTTCGTTGTATTGATTATTATGATAGTAAGCGGGTTAACTACGAACCTCGTTTGTGTTGGAAGAACACCCACGTTTCATCCCATCATTAACGAGGGACTTCTTCAGGATGATCTTTCGCTTTAAATGGTTTTTTAATTTGCTAATAGCCGAGCAAGTCGAGTTTTCTCTAAATGCTTTATTCTAATATCTCGTAAACCTTTGTCAAATAGGCCTTTTAAATCCTTTAGAAACTCCAAGTCACCCTTAAAAGCACTCTACCGTAAGTAGTAGTGTGCGGGACGTAAAGGATATAGGTGGATACAGCGCCCTTCCGGTGCGAAGTGAGACCGGATGTGACGTAAACATGATCGCCCGCGGATAGCCCGCCATTTATACGTCAGGCCTTCTCAGTTTTCTTTGTTGCTTATGATATATTTTTAGTAATTTTTGAGTATTTCACTTGACAAAATTCAAGGTTTTTAGTAAAAAAATACATATATATGTCGGAGTTAAAACCTTATTCATCATCATCATCAGCCTATAGTAGTCCACTGCTGGACATAGGCCTCCCCTAATGAGCGCCATAGCGCCCTGTCTTCAGCTGGACGCATCCAGCATCTGCCAGCATTAAACCTTATTAATCCTTTGCAATGCGCCTATTCTACTCTATGCAAATCTCAAGCGTCTATTGTTTGGACGTTAGATCAATTCTTCAGGATGACAGAGAAGAAATGGAAAAGATTCAGATAAGTGCCTAGTAAAGTTTCCGTAGCAGATTGGTACAAGAAGGTCATAGAAACCATGTAAAAGCGGTCTCGCGATTCGTGTAGATAGAAGCCCTAGCCTGTGTTTGTCTTTCAGAGCTGTATTTTCATCTGGCATTACCGCAGATAACAAATAATGAGCCTACTCCGTTATATAAAAATCTTTATGTAAGGAACTTTATAATACAAATACAAAATGCTCAAAAATTACAACTTCTCATCACTTCCTAATAAACCTTGTTTGAATTACCTACTCAAGAAGAAAATGGTTTTAGAATCTACTGGACGTTTTTTTTTTCATTTTAAAAATTATAAAATGACAGCACAAATTCAAAATCACATTGACATTATAACTACGAAAGTTTGGATGTTTAATTGGATGGATGGTTTGTATGTTTGTTACTTCTTCACGCCAAAAATGCTGAACGGATCGGGCTGAAACATTTAGGTAGTTCTAAGCCTGGAATAGCCTAGGTGGTATGACGATTTGCGAAAGACTGCTGGCAGATGCTGGATGCGGCAAGCTGAAGACAGGGCGCGATGGCGCTCATTAGGGGAGGCCTATGTCCAGCAGTGGACTGATATAGGCTGATGATGATGATGGTGATGAAGCCTGGAATAAACCAAAGGCTACTTTTTATCCCATAAATCAGTTCCCATGGAAATAACCTTAAAACGTTTCCATAGACAGGGTAGAAACCAAGTGTTCCTATAGTAAGAAAATAAATAAATTTACAATGAAATAAAGTTCCAAAAAAAAAATTTGGGAACTTTATTTAATTTTTTTAGAGATACATACCCAAAGTGCGGTTAAGCACTATAACAAATAACCTTAAATTTACTATGATTTTGTCAATCACACAAGGACACCACAGTATCGTGAAAAAAGGTGCCAATGGGCAAAATTACACTAATTATTTTTTATAGTATCGTTCCGTTCTTCAGTGGGCGGAAATAAAGGGCGAACTACACTCTTCACCACTCTTTATTTAACTCGACAGGATCTCGCGATAAAATAAGATTTTTACATCGATCTCTGTGGACTCTTCTTCTACCTCTTCAATAACTATTATAAATGCTGACGTAACATCGTTAATAATCTTAAACCAACCCCACAATTCCCATCTAAACCGTTCTCAATAAAACATACGAATAGTGAATTGAACAAAGGAATTAAGCATTAAGCTACCAACCCACCGCCGCCATTGTAGATCGAGGCTATTATTGACATAATCTCCTTGTTCAGCACAATAACCGGTTATTCGGAAACTATTTGAACTCCTGCTTTTGTTCAGACGTTAAAGTTCACTAACTAAAAAAGATCACATTAGGCGTTTTGAAGCGCGCGCTTTGGTACCGCGCATTAAAATTATCATGAGATCTGTACCTAACTGTTCTATAGTCTGAAATAAATGATTATTATTATAAACCACTTACTGTGCAATTACCTACATTAAATCCTCCCATTGAATGGATGGATGGTTGGAGAGTTTGGGCATAAACGATTTCGGTTTCCATCTCATGGTACAGTTAGAAATAAGTACATATTTTATAAATTTTTAGCTATATACAGACGACGAACGGCGCGCTTTTAGGTGTGTACGGATGGGGGACAAGTAGTGCGATTACGCTAAAATCTTCCATTTCTATTGAAAGTGCCAACCGGAGACTGGGTATACCTAAACGATTTCGGTTTCCAATATGGTACTAAAATTAATTACCTACAAATTTCTGGCAAAAAGGAGCCGATTGGCAACGAAAATTTTAATTACCACCTCAAGAAATAATCTTAGTCAAAGTCATATTATTATGTCATATTCCCAACACTTGACCTTATTTTGGCGATTTCAGCAATTATGTATTCTGTATGTAGGTATTAACTGAATGCAGTTAATACCTACATGGCATTAATTAAACGTAGTCGTGCAAGGTCAAGTGTGAGTCACGAATGAGGTTTAACATTAATAAAAAAAACATTACATTCGAGTTTGACGAATATTCTTCGTCGTCGGTTGGCTCCATCCTGCCAGAAAATTGTTTGTATTTATTTTTGTACCATGTGATGGACAAAAACCGAAATCGTTCTTATCCAGTCTCTGTATGGCCATCCATTGAATGAAATATTTTAGCGTAATCGCACAGTAGATGGTTTATAAATTTACTTAGCTAAAGCGCGCGCTTCAAAACGCCTAATGTGTACCACTAGTACCATATTCAGTAGTATAGCAGAGATTGAGTCAGAAAGCAAATAAAACCGAAAGTCTAATGGCTGGTCGAACATAAACAACGAAAATTTTACAATTATTATCAAACATTTGACCATTTTACTATAAAAACTATCGTAGTTTGACGAATTCATTACGGATGTAACGAACGCGCGCGCCTAGAACCGCAATCACCCTGAAGAAGTCCCTCGTTAAGGGATGAAACGTTGGTGTTCTTCCAACACAAATAAGGTTCGTAGTTAACCCGCTTACATCCGTAATGAATTTGACCATTTATTTTATGTCAATACACGTTATACACATTTTTATTGAGCGCTGTAAATATGCCAGCTCAATCCGGTCAGTAGTTTTCACGTAAAAGAAGTAGAAGTCACCATACGCCAAAGGGTGAAAACGGGACCCTACTACTAAGACTCCGCTGTCCATCTGTCCGTCTGTCACCAGGCTGTATCTCATGAACTGTGATAGTTAGACAGTGAAATTTTCACAGATGATGTATTTCGGTTGCCGCTTTAACAACAAATACTAAAAAACAGAATAAAATAAATATCCCCAAGGGCTCCCATACAACAAACGTGATTTTTTTGCTCGTTTTTGCTCGATATTGATAACGGCAACAGGTAGACGCTTGAAATATTACCAGAATATTAAGTTATATATTCACTTTAAAAATAAATAAATTAAATTAAAATAAAGCAAATATTAAGGGCCTCCCATACAACGAACGTGATTTTTTTTGCTGTTTTTATAGGGTACGGAACCCTTCGTGCGCGAGTCTCATTCTCACTTGGTCGGTTTTTTATCACTTTATTTCATGACAATTTCCAAGAAGATATATTTTTCGTAACTTCCCTTTTATTTATACTTGGTTGCACTGACAGACAAGGAAAGCCATACAACCCTTTGTTTTACACTGTGTTGCCCACCCCAAAGGATCTTGAAGACGCCCGACCATGACTTATTCTACAGAATATGTATATACTTACCTTTCTTTTAAAATGTCCTACAAAGATATAATGTCCTCAAATACTTACCATGAAAATACATTTAGCTACGATCAGCTAGACACCGATTGTCCACATTAACAAAGATGGAAGATTTATATTTCACTAGCTGCCGCTCGCGACTTCGTCCGCGTGGAATAGTGACTTTGTACAACATTTATTGGATATGTTTTATATTATAATTATCTACAAACAAACACACTTTTTAGATTTATTTACAATTACAATATGTAGTTAGCTAACTACATATTGTAATCCAAATAAATAAATAAAGTAAAGTTTTAAAATCAATCGATAAGAATTAAACTGCGAAACATAACATATGTAGATAATAGTACTATAAAACATATCCAATAAATGCTGTACAAAGTCACTATTCCACGCGGACGAAGTCGCGGGCACAGCTAGTAATTAAAAAAATTAAGTGTTATATTTTTTCGGTAATTTAATAACATTAATAAATCGATTCAAGAAAAACTATGCACATACCTTATTATTAGGAACATACAAAAGAAAAAACACCATCTTTTCCACGCTCCCGTCGCGTATATTACGATAAGTACTGTTATTTTCTATGTAACAATGTTTAAAAATTGTTACCTACATAGAAAATAACTTAAGGTATCTGGACACGTAACGCGTTACGTGTCCAGATACCTTAACACTTTTTCATTCTTATTCCGTTCGGTTGTTTTCTGAAAACAGTGCTAAAGGCATTGTTTGTTATCTCTTCCAAGATATATTTTCTAGAACTTGATAAAAAAGCTGAAGTTGTAAAGAAATCTACATTCTTCACAGCAACTTTATAAAATGGTTGTTTAAATAATTTCAGTTTGCTGTTTCTGTTTTGTTTGACGGTTGTTTATTCTACAAGTTCTTCTAATAGATTCGTAACTATTTGATGAACAGCAACATAATATAAACTTTAATAAAGTTATTTTCATTTTCCAACGAAAAGTAGGTACCTATTATGATAATTGGTTTATAGAATAAAGACATAGACATATCATTTATTTGCTACTACAACACAAGATACATTTACAATTTTTAAATAAATATCAAATTCATCAAACAATAAGAATATTGAAAAAAAAATGTTTAGTGTAAAAATAAGTAGGTAATCAGTTTGTGCTGCAGTACCAAATGGGCCCAGGCTCAGCATAATGCCAACTGTTATATTGTAACAGTAGGCGCTAAGGCGAATATGGAAGGGACATAATGTTTCTTCCACCTCCTACCTATAGTGAAAGTTACAAAAGCTATTTAGACTTCATGCTTTGTCACGAATACATGTCATAATTTATATGAAATTTTGAACATTCCATCCTAAGTAGTTACTGGAATTTTAAAATTTATTTAAAAATCCCCCTGCCCCCCTAGCACGGGGATTGTTGTCTAGGGTAGAATAGACAATAATGACATTGCATCGCCATACATTGCGTACATTATTGAAGTTGAAGAAATACATTTCAAATGATTTACGCATTCGATGTCGAAGTGACGTAATTTTTCTCTATTCTACCCTAGACAACAATCCCCGTGCTAGGGGGGCTGGAAGATCCCTATGAAAATTCCCAGACGGGGAAAACTGGAATCGCAAAAAACCCATGTTCAGAATTCCCCTTTGAAGAGCCCCGGAAAATATCTACCTTTATATATTCTGGGGAAAACCGGAAAAATAGCAATAACAAATTGTTTTTGTTTATCAGAAAAGACGCAGAACGTAAACGGAGGATGCTATCCGAAATTTTTTGATTTACCCTGTTTTTAGACCTGGAATAAAACATAGGCTATTTTTTATCCCCTATGGGACTGAGTTAGTCTTAGAGAGAATCAAAATCCTTAATTAAATTAGAATTACATAAAAAACAAATCAATTCAAAAAACCACATGCGAAGCAGATATAATCTAGTAAATGAATAAATAAATAATACTGGACAATTCACACAGCACCATCAAGATATGGACATCACTTCATTGACTATCATCCTACGAATAAGTAGACTTGTTATTTATTCGTAGCTATCATCTCATGAACTCGTTAAGTCAAGAGCTCTCATATATTAAGCCATTTATTCATATAACAATAATAGTTTCCCGTTGAGTAAATGTTAATATCCTATCGCGTTATGAAGTTGAGAATGATTTCAGCTGAGAAGATAGCGAGCGCTACATTTACACCGAAGCGTTACGATAAGGAGTTACGTCACAGATAAGGTAATGTTATTTCGTGACTTACGTTACGGAAGTTACGTGGTAGGTGCTCAGTGACCAGACAAATAGGGAACTGCTCAGACTATAATTATTTATGTCTTCCTCTTCTTTACGGATGTGGCTCCCTGAATTTGAAATTTTGGAACTATTGACGAGTAACATTTTATACAACTTAAGAGACATTTTCTGAAAAACTGGCTTACTATAATAAATTAATTCATCCAGGCTTTAGTTTCCAGTTTGTTGTGAGAGTCGGACAAATATTATAGCTGTTTGGAGTAAGTAGTACCTATAGTATAAGTATATGTCGCAGATAAATTCACGAAATGCAGATTTCTACTAAAATCAGTGATTTTTACAAATGCCTAGGGATTCGGTAAAATCCCGAGAAATTGCTGAATTTGGTGACAGAGGATAATAGATGAATATCTATGATGACAGAGAGGCCAAGCGAATGAGGTGAAATAGTAGTGTAGGCCTTGACTGGTTTATTTCACCATCTCCATAGAACAGCTTAGGAATTTTACCAAATCCCTAGTTTTATCATTATCATCAATGGCCTTTACATCCACAAAGGATGGTTCGTTTTGTGTTCGTTTTTCGGCACATATGTAGATGACTTGTAAGCTATACGGGCTTCAAAATATTAGCGGAAGGAGTTATTGCTCATAACGATGTGTGTATAAAGAAAAATAAGAACACACGGGAAAACATTTCACTGGGTACTTGCACCGAATCTAAGCTACCTTTGTGTCCTATGAGCATACCAAGTCTAACCCAAACCGGTCAATTATCGAGGTAAAACACGTTCACTCAACAATTCTCTTGAGTTCGAAGATAAAAAAAAATCTATGCATGTGTGCGTTGATAAACAGAATTACAACTTCAGTGCTTTCACGCATAGCACTAATACGAATAGGAAATTGAGACTTGTTTATCGCATTTTTTTGGCAACACTTTGTTTGTGTCTACTAATCATTCTTAGCCTTTTTCGTGGAAGACGTCAATAGTTCTCGATTACGTTTTTTTACGTTTTGACAATTTAGCTGATGTACATTTTGCGTATTGCTCAATGTGCTTTTTTCACATTATGCTTACTGCTCATTTAGCGTATTGCACATTCTGCCCGTTTGTACATTGTGCTTGTTGTTCTCATTTTGCGTATTGTATATTATCAGCCGAAGGGGTTTATCGAATGTTTTTTCACTTAATTCAGACTAAGGCCTCAGTGTCTGAATGAACTTCATAAATCTACCTGGCAACCAAAACCCGTTGGTTTAACTTAGGACTTTACTAAGCTACGGAACAGCTATGTTTTGACATTCCTGGTATATCCCTGTTCTTGACGAAGGGCAAGCCCTGAGGGCTCCCGTTAATTACCAAGTACTTTGAATACCGTGACCGGGTTATTTGTCTTACGTGTCAGTCTTACCTACGTGTGTTGTGGCCTTAATTTAATGTTTTTGGTTCAGTGATTATATTATCTAGCTTTTAATAAGCGTATACCTTTAATATTTATTTATAACTATCAAAAAATTAAACAATAAACAGAAAATAAAATTACAAAGAAATCTTGCGAAATCGACTTAAATTTTTTTTGGATTTTCCTAAAATGTAGTTCAAGCTACATCTTTGTGTTACTAAACAATTTTAGTAACGATCATCATCATCATCATCAGCCTATACCAGTCCACTGCTGGACATAGGCCTCCCCTTATGAGCGCCATAGTAAAATTCCGATAATTTATCAAAAAGAAATACGTAATTAATACTGAAAGTCGCCATAAATAAAATTTTTTTTTTGCTGAATTGAGATAAAAATAGCGAAGGAAAAGTAAATAAACCGGCAACATATAAATAACTTACTATTTTTTACCCGACTACCGACAGGGGAGGCTCAACCGGGACCAAATTGCAGTTGGAATAATTAATTCTCGAATTTACTTGTGTCAAATCAAATTGATTAGGTTAATTATTTAATTTTCTACAAAATAATCGTTCACCGTAAACATACCCAAGCATTTGAGCTTATTAAAAGCCTTTTATCTTAACTTCGCAAGCACATTTTCAATGTAATCTGTATCCTAAACCAAAGAGTACTAAAGTTCAATTTGTTCTGCACTTTAACTCAAACTGTAACTCCCACAGGAACTATAAAACAACTCCCGAAAACATTTACTATGAGCGATTGATTTTCCTTCTCACTTTTTACCTTCATTTTCGACTCTATGGCTTTTGTAACAAAGCTTACATTGTCTGAGCGACTAGTCAAATCAATTATCTGCCACCTTATCCTGTACATTTTCGACTTTCCTGCTTTTACTTCAAAGTTTACTTTGTAAACCGCTAGTTAAAAGCTTAAAACGAAGTTGTTTCATACAAAAAGTGTCAATTAAGAACAAATTGGTGTACTGTGTCACAATACACTGATTACACTGAAGGCCTAAGGACAGGGTCGAACTTTTACGTTAAAATTTAAGTACCTTCCTCACCACTATATTTTTATAGGGGTTTAGATGCGACTTACGTCTGGGGCTAAGCAATGCTTGTGTTATGGGAACTAGATAACTGATATACTTGCTATGTTAATAAATATTTTTACTTTACACGAAAAACACCCCTCAACCGGATGAAAATCTACAGATCGTAAAAATATTTGTCCTGAGCCAGGAATCAAACCTGCAACCTCATGCGTCGCCTGTTGCGCCATGGACGTCAGCAGATTGAAAAGATAGGAAGGTATTATTTTATGTAAACGGCGTACATTTCGCAAAAATTTCAAGCGTTTATTTAGCGTGAGTGAATAAAGCAAAATTTGCTTTATTCACAATGCATTACGGTTGTATTATATATAACATTCCAACCATAATACGGTAAACACTAACCATTTAATGTATCCATGTAT
The DNA here is from genome assembly GCA_947086465.1 of Eupithecia exiguata. Taxonomy (NCBI): domain Eukaryota; kingdom Metazoa; phylum Arthropoda; class Insecta; order Lepidoptera; family Geometridae; genus Eupithecia; species Eupithecia exiguata. The sequence goes on from OX352246.1 coordinate 8,935,758, forward strand.
TATGTTTGAGTATAAACAACAAAAGTTAAAAACTTTACCTACACTGAAATACATTTGAAAATCGAGATTGAAATATATTTCAATAAAGTCGGCATACAAAAAGAAACTTTAAAGTTACTTTTCCACAAAGGCAACAAAAAACATTTTCAAACAGAGACCGAAAAATATTTTTATTTTTTTAAGCAACAACAAAAAAAATCGTTACCCCTAAATCCGCCCCCGACTTTCGCTCCCCGTAATTACGAAACAATTACTAAAAGCCGGTGTTGTCTTACTAATAGACGCAGAAAAATGCAGAAAAACCAGAGGACTTTGTACAGAATGTAATGTGATAACGAAAGGAATGGCAAATGAGGGATTTGGGTTAATGAGATTCCGCGCCGGCGAGATTCAACCTAGACTTCGGGGTGAGCCTTAAACTTTAGTTTATCTTAATTAACATAGAAAATTACAATTAAGATAGAAACAATTTAGAGCTAGTGTTAACAATTGAAACAGTTGCGCAGTCTGCAGTTTGACTGTTGCAAACCACCTAAAGCTCAACAAAAAATATTTCGAGTTAGATAATCGTTTTCCCTACAAAACAATGGAAAAAGTTTTTCCCGATTTCTGACATATCTAGTACACAAACCTCAGTCGGTCTAGTAGAGACTTTTGATCCATAAAAGAAACACGATCGATTGGTATCAAAACAGTTTATATGTAAAATTACCATTTCCTTACTGGCTGTACATTTTTTCCAAAATCTGTGAATGCAGTTCAGAATATCTCAAAAAGTTATGGATGGTGTCTTACGAACGTTTTCATGCAACTAGGCCGGCCATTCCGCTTGCCTTCTTTACTCGCGGCGGCGTTCGCTCATCCTTGTCTCGCCAAATCGAGCCTCACATGGCTGGCATACCGAAGGAGCTATTATCTCTCGTGTGACGTCTAATCACTAATACTAAATCAACCTAATGAGAGCTTACCAACTGTTTGTCAAATATAGGTACTAGTTCAATTACTGTAGTATTTACATACATTACAGTGCTGCTAAACAAACGCCAAAGTTAGTTAGCCACGTGCTAACAAAGTGCAGTGTGGTTTCACTCCGGGCCTCTAATTATCACGACCCCGAGTTGCCTTTAAATTAGCCAGAACTGTACTAAAAGCGGCTTCGATTACCTTTACTAAGTTTTTAGATTGTATAATTTTAACAGTTTGGTGTCAAAATAGTTTTTGTGAGATTTAATTTGTAGTCGCTCTTGTCGGTCTGCATTGTCCATTGTTTTTCGTAAGAAACTATTCATTTTCATGTATCCATGCATGTATTTTTAAGCATATTTACTTACCGAAGAAAAACTCACCAGCTTTTTATATAATTAACTTCAGTGCTAAAAGTTTTTTGTACAAGTATGAGCTTGCTAAACATTGTTAGAAGTATAACAGAGTTTGTAGCTTGGACTTTTAATAACACTAGCCTACGTACATACCCATAACTAATTGATAATGTGTATTAGTCGATTTTATCAATTTAAATTGTACCATTAATTTGTGGCTGATCTGATTAGCACCCTGGAAGTGATGCAGCCCCTTCGACACAAGTCTAACCACTTAGTGTAGGTGCTGCAACCCTAAACTGGATGCCAAGCCAAAAAAGAGTTCATGTATTTAGTTTATAATTCTTGAATTGCTTGATTTGAAATAAATTATTATTATTATACCGTAACAATGGATGTTTGGCAAAAAGAAATTATTTTTAAATTGAATATCCATTCATTTGGACAAAAAGAGGAGTGTTAAGTGTGTACTTTAGCGGTGTTCAGGGATGCGTTCTATATATAAATATATATTTTTTTATCAAAAACTTCCTTGTATTTTTTGTTGATTTTGGTTTTTTGGTACTTGGCCTACAGGTAAGGCAATTTTCACCCTGTATAAGGTCGCTTACTACTTCTGCGATTCGGTATTTCTCTTAATAAGTAAGTACATTTTTGTGTAGTATAATAATTTAGCTATTACACAATAACCAACGGTTAGTGGTCCTAAGTATGTAATCTAGATAGAAGATTACGTTTTCATGTTAGGTTTTATAACAAAGCATGCGACCCATCGAGTCGTTCCCACCCAGCAACGTCTCACGAAAACGCACTTATTACCCACGTCCCACGAAATCTTGTAGTAACATTATGTAGGTTACCTACCATGTCGATATGTCCGTATGCTGAAGTGGCAGTGGGCTGGCCATATCTCGAGAAGAACCGACAACCGCTGGGGTAAACCTGTTCTTGAGTGGAGACCACGACTCGGCAAACGTAGTGCAGGACGCCCTCCGATCAGGTGGGATGATGATTTGCGAAAGACTGCTGGCAGATGCTGGATGCGTCAAGCTGAAGACAGGGCGCTATGGCGTTCATTAGTGGAGGCATATGTCCAACAGTGGACTACTATAGGCTGATGATGATGATGTTGACGTAGATATATACTGTACACTTTCACTAAGTACTTACAGTTGATTATTGTGAAATCACTCAAATTGATTGATTATTCAGCTATTAGAGATTCGTCTCTGTCCATTAAACATATCTTCTCTAATTAGAGCGTATTTGATCACTAAGCCTATACATCATATTGAAGTATCCAATTATAATCCGCGTCCGATCAGATAGGGATGGAACTTTGTCAAAGTAAATAATTTAAAGGTTTTGTTTTACTTGCCCTGTTAGTACGAGTATGTGTGGGTTGAGTCTTGCATCTGAATTTTAGGCCAGTTCTCCTCCACCGATTGAGTGTGTGTTCTGTTCTGCGCGTGTCACTTCTGTTCTGTGACATGCGCACACAATAGCAATATACATAAATTTAATACTAGAAATAAGAATAAACTCGCTGTGCCCACAACAAGGTTACACAAGGTTAATGTATCTTTTAAACGGCAATGTATACGCTTCTACAACAAAACTCTGTCAATCGAACCCGCAACCTCCTGCGTCGCAGGCGGACCTTCGCCCACCGCGCCACAGAGGTCGCCAATAGATGAAGCACTCAAATCCACTGAAACACAAATTGACTAGTGCATATTTTTCCTACTACCTAAACATAGTGACAAATCAGTTTAAAAAAAGTTTTTTAAGTACTAAAAGATAGTATTTACGTCACATCTCTCAAACAACCCGCAAGTGTAGCAAAAAATAAGCGAGCCAAAAAAAAATATCGGCCACTCTTGTTTGAGTTAACGGTGTTTCATTCAATATCTAGTTCTGTGCACCAAAAAGCCGAATTGAAGATACAATATTAAACATTTTATACATACCTAAAAATCATTGGCCAAAATGGTACCTTTTTAGGGTTCCGTACCCAAAGGGTAAAAACGGGACCCTATTACTAAGACTTCGCTGTCCGTCTGTCCGTCTGTCACCAGGCTGTATCTCATGAACCGTGATAGTTAGACAGTTGAAATTTTCACAGATGATGTATTTCTGTTGCTGCTATAACAACAAATACTAAAAAACTGAATAAAATAAATATTATTCTTTGCCGTTTTTATAGATAATGGTACGGAACCCTTCGTGCGCGAGTCCGAATCGCACTTGGCCGGTTTTATTATAATAGCGTAGGTACTAACTAGCAATCACGATGGCTTCTAGAATGCGGCCATAAGCCGAGAACTTTGAATAAAAGTCGGAGACCGATAAACTCTTCGCAATTTAATTCTGTGTTTGCTCCCGACTTCGCTCCCTATTACGTAGGAAAGGAATAGAAAAGGAATTTGTAATGTCACACACATCGTAGAAATCAAAAAATATGCATGATGTCAGATTTTGAGAAACCATTCCGAGATGAGATGATTTTTATGCATTATTTATTTTCATTTATTTTTTCATTATTATACATATTTATGTATACCAAAATAAATCATATTTCTGCAAAAAAAGCGAAGAATCGCATATGTAAAATTTTGTTTATAAAAATGCTATTTAAATATAGTGTCTGCCTGTCTATGACGTCACAGATGCACGAATATCTGATGATACCATCGATATAAGTAAAAAGTTTTTTTACTTTTATCGAAGGATGATACAGAATGACCATAATTTTGTCAAGAGAAGAAAGTCAGACCTTTACCATAGTTATTAGAACACACTAATTACCTTTACGGGTTTTCAGACATTGTGGTAGGTACTTTACATACCTATTTCTATTGAAACATTTAAGACATCGATACATATGATTTTCGTAAGTAATTGAGTTATACAAGGGAATTTTATTAGACCCGTATATTTTTATTTTAGTTCTTGAGACAGGAATATATTATTCTTATTATTCTTTATCCGCTAGAGGATAAAAACGGCTTTTATACTCAGATATCGAAGACCACCGGATACCGATGATCCACATTTATAGTATTTAAATACTTTTGGTAAAATTACCAAAGAAAATTATACTCTATAATTATACTACTAAGCTATATGTATTTAATGCTAAATATGTTTGTACCTTTTTGACGTGTAAGAAATAATTCTTATAATTAAAGAACTGAACTGAACCAAAAATACTCTTTCCGAGATGGGAGGATGAAAAGTTACGTGTTGCACTCGAGTAGAGAGCAAACATTTTTTACGTGCTCTTTTGATTCCCTCGCTAACGCTCAGGATCCTAATTTTCGAATCACTCGCTACGCTCGGTGAAACAATTTTAGGATCCTTCGCTTGCTCGGTCATCAAAATTGATCACGCGGTTAAAAAGCGACTTTGCACTCTTGTATAACTATGACGCAGCTGTGCAAACCGGATTATTTATGATCGTTTATTAATGGTACATTACGACCCTTTGGGCAGACATGATAAATTAGTTTCTGCATGCGACTTCGCACGTGTTCTTTCGCAAATCATCATTCCACCTGGTCGGAGGGCGTCCTACACTACGTTTACCTATATACCCCTTGTATATCTCGATTGCTATAGCAGTTTAAATACGTAATAGGGACTAAAGAAAAGTAGCGACTTGTATCATTCTATTCAGTTTGTTGCAATTACACCGTATTGCAGTCCGACGGTTTTATTTCTTTTGCCACTACGTGTAATGGGTGAAGTAACCGAGTTAAGTACTTGGGACTGAAGTATTTTTTCCACAATTTTGTAATGTATGTTGTATTTTAATAGGGTTAAGGTTTTTTATGTCTCACTCATCCAATTTTCATCTCAGAAAATGTAATATCGTTTGGTAGGTAATCCACTGAGGGAGTTTTAATAGTTTCTAGGGAAGCGAGCGCATAACTACTGATAGATTAAGAATCATCCTTTCTGGTCACGCGCGATGCATTTATCATCTTTTTTTGGTCTTCCCCTTCGCTTGGGCAAGTAGAGAAATCAAATGAAATTGATTTTGATTGATTTGTTTTTAACCTAACCTTTAAGCGCCTGCGACGCAGGAGGTTGCGGGTTCGATTCCCGCCTTGAGACAAATGTTTGTACGATCTGCAAATATTTGTTCCGGGTGTTTTGGTCGTTTTCTTTGTATGATATAAAATATATATCTGTGTTTTGTAGTGTATTATGTATAATATCAGTTATCTAGTACTCATAACACAAGCTCTGCTTAACTTGGGGCTGGATAATGCTGTGTGAATTGTCCAGTATTATTTATTATTTCTTTATTTGCACTATAAAAAGTTCTAAAAAAACTGTTCCAAAACCAACTTCAATCAAAAATCAATTTTGTAAAGAACTTCGTTCAGGAAGACTTTCTTAATTGAATCCGATTGTAGCGAGATGAAGAGGTTGCAAAATGTTAAGTAGCCTAATAACCGTGTTAATACGTTCGGTGACATTTTGTGAAACTAACCATTCCACCAACCTAGAAAAGACGTGTGGTACTGACTTAGAATTTGCACCAACCCAACTCTTCGCGAGTGTCGTTAGAGGCGACTGGTATGTTCACTTGAATGCAGAACCTCCGGTAGATCCACTGAACTGTGATGCCCAGCGTTGGGATTGTGGTAGCATAATGATCATGATGAAAAACATTTCAAACTTGAAATCGACCGACGCCATGCATGTCGTGAGAAATTACGAGGTCGGAACTGCGTTTTCCCTGGACCCTGAAATGTCAGTATGGTATAAATAACATTTAAATTCGCGAAAAAGCAGATGAAATACGATAACAACATTATGTAGATGCCAATTTAAACGCGGCCCGAAATCAAGCCATGTTTGCAGCGCTAATGGGTGTACTGACTCTACACTGCGAGGCCTTTACAATCGCATAACGGAGAAGTTGTCGTCAGGGTGACGAAACTGTTCAAAAAACAGTAGAATAAATACCGAAGTTCTGTGTTTCTGTTTTGTTTAACACCACAGTTAATTATCACCGGGTTAGTCGACAATTCGCGAATAAATTTGTTTTTTTTAATTGTTTGCAGTAGTTAATATATATATTTTATATGGGCCGTAGTTTTTAAGTATTTTACATCCTGTACTAGACTAACGTTGCCTGAAATAAATGTTTTATTATTATTTATTATTATTATTAATCAGTTCCCGCATTCTTATTTTTTGTAACTATTATGGTTTTATATGTAGGTAGGCTCTTAGCACTAAAAAACTTTGCCTACAAATATTGTAAAGTTTGAAAAGATGCTGGTAGATATAATGTTATGACGTAGAAGAAGAAAAATATTTATTTTTACCCATAATTTTACAAAGGTACAGATATAGATACTGTGTACTATATCTAAAATAAAAACTATACAATTTTTTTTATAATTAAAAAAATAATATAAAAAATGGTGTCAAAAAGACGTAGGTATAGGTACCTACTTGTCATAATATAACACCGTGCGTGACCCACAACTAACACCTGCAGCACGTGTTGCCCACAAGTTGGCCACAAGACCACGCAAAACTCATGAGATTCTGGACATCGCATAAAATTTGGCTACTTTCATCACGAAAAACTCGATCCGAAGCTAGCTCGCTTTTAATTTAATAACCAATTAAAAGACTTTGTAACTGATATTTTGAACAAAAAATGCGAATACAAGCCCCGTGAACTGTCACCACATCGGCCATCCATCAGCCATGACAAATTGTAGCGAAATATTTTCGGTGCCATAATGCCATTCTCTGCGCCTCACATATCAAAGGTACTGTAATTGTGGGGTGACACTCTCCACACCTGTGATGTACGGCTTATATTTGAGCGATTAGCGGTGAACTTGTCATACTAAAACTAAATGAACGCGGCCTAGCACCGTTCCACAGCCACAGGTAGGCACTGTTTATGATCACCTGTGTGTTTTTCAATTGATATATTCCGATAGCGGTGAAGTTGTCATACATGGGGCAGTATGCCGTTTTCAACGTGTCAAAATTGAGTATTAAATTAGTATGACAAATGTTTTTTATGCTGTTAGTATTTTTATTTCGTTTGTAAATTAATGCACTAAACAAGGAAAAAGAAAGATTACCTACATAATTATAATTACAACTACCTGGTTGTTTCAGTGTGTTTTGTTTAATTCATCCATAATAGGAAGGTGTTTAATTTTTTTTCGTATGTACTGTTTTAAATTAGATTTAGGTATGTGGAATTTTTTTTTTTTCTGTGTTTCATGTAGAAGCGTCTATTCATTCAATATTCAAACATTTCATTCACCACGATACTATACGCTGCCACTTGGGCAAGGCGGGTATACATTTTAAAATACGCTCTCATCACAAACCTAGTGTTTCCAGCACTCTTTGAACAATTAGCAAAACATTTCAGCTGTCCCAGTGACAGTGGACACGGGACGGTAGACTGCTTGCAATTTTTCATGTGGAATGGTGATATCGAAACTGTTTTAGGGAATATTGTTTTACACGGAAATGTTCATGAAATGTTTTATCTCCCTCTTATAATCTACATTGTCCTCTGAATTACTAAGTCAGCCACCATCAATGCGCGTCTAAAAAATACTATCTTAGCCACTACTATCTTCGATGTAGGCTACTGTAAATATAACTAAGCAAGGTAGTTATTTTTTAGCATCTACATTTGTAACATATAAATCAAGCAGTAAGCTACTTAAATATTTATATGTAACACCAATAAATTAATGGTATCGACACTTGTTTTATAACTCAGTATGTTTAAAAGTTAGAGACACATGGACTTCAACAAGCCGCTGAGACCGCTTGTTCGCACTTGTTCCGTACATACTCAGAACCCACATCACACTAATATAATAAATGCATAAGTTTGGATGTTTGTTACGTCTTCTCGCCAAAACTACTAAACGGATTGGGATGAAATTTTGAAATTGCGCACAGAGGTAACTTGGGCCTCTCGTCGAACCGAACCTACTCACCTCCTCCTCCAAGATCCAGCCTGTTATTACTCACTAAAACAGTCAATGGCTGCTTGACTATCTCTAAAAATATAGCCAGCCCCAGATCTACTCTCTAGCAATTAGCAACGCAAAATATTTGGACTGTGAAAAAAGTGATAAAAAACTTAACAGAAACCACAATGTTTACATCATCACGCTCGTTTTGAAAACAAAAACGTGGCTTGTAACAAAGTAAATATGGTGTAAGCTCGACGTGAAAAATGATTAAAAAGCTTTCATTTATAACAGGAAACCTAGTTTTTAATTTAATTCAGCGTCAAGTGACTGGCTTGAAAGTGAAAAAAAGTGAGTTACGAGTAACCACAGGGCTTCCGTTAAAAGCTTACGTGCCATGCGATAGTGAGCGTTACTGACGCACGACCCGACACGACAGGATCATGTAAGCTTATTTACATGACTCTACGTCTAGTCTCCAACTAGTTGGAAATTTGGAATCGTAGGATGGATTGAAAGTGTAGTGCTAGTTCTATATTTCAATGAGATTTTGATACAGTTGCAACGGTGTGTTGACCATTTTATCATTAAAAAATATAACGTTGATTCGACGATTCTCTCAACTCTCCGTTCTGATTGCACCCGTAAACTTCAGAACTGGCTTTCTGGCTCTCACTTATGATCGGGCTGAATCAATTCATGGTACTAGCTTTTTTTGAGTTTTATAATTAGGTTATAATCGGAATGCCTGTCCACTTACGATTGACCTTAAGGCATGACCGCACGCAATAAGCCCCAAGACAGATCCGTAGCTCTACCGGGCGTTATGTTCGCTCACTATCGCATTGCTCGGCAGTGCAATATAAAACAACGAGTGTTCTAACTTAATTAACTTCTGCTCGCCAAGACGGGGATCTAAATTTCTTTAAAACGCTCGCTTCTTGTAAAGAACACGCTTTATAATAATTGTTACTCGGCAAATGGATTAAAACAGCAATTGCTTGGTTTTAAACGTAGAGTTTATTTCACCTTACGTGAATCCTCTCTCATTTGTGTTGTGTTACGTTGTTTTCAAGTTGTCTACACGAGACGTCCTAGCTCTATCAAAAGGATGGGAACTATTTGTGTGCCAAATGATAATAAGCTCAGCCGAAGTCGTCGATCTAACCCGATCATACGACATTCTTTTAGAAATTACAGATGAAAGACAACTAGATTTTACCTATATTAAGGTATTAAATATGAATTTTTGTTTTGATTGAGTAAAATGGCACCTTTGTAACCCCTACCGCCGCTGGATGGGTAAAAATTCAGTTTGAACTACTCAGTTACACTATGTGGATTTGTTAACAGTATCAATAGTATTTTAATATTATATTAAATTTTTAAGCCTCTTAGAACATCAACAGGGGTTCACTAGTCTAGCATGTTTTGTTTACTTAAAAAGTCAAAAGTCAATAACTTTATTTCTGTAGGCTTACAAAAAAGCACTTAGACAAGTCAAATTTTATACATAAACAGTTTTATAAATAGTAATTATCGAGAAACAAAATGTTATTGATTTTGTTCGCCTATACTTTCAATCTATGTATGCCTCCCTTTTTGAGTGGTCCAAAATAAACAAAACGTCAAGTGCGAGTCGGACTCGCGCAATGAGGGTTCCGTAGAATCAGGTAATTATAAAACCTTGTTTCTTGCCAAGTTCTAGGTCAACGGAAAGTAGGCGCCCTGTAGGTTCTGGTCCATAGGGAGATTAATTTTTTTTGTGATTATACTACAAATTTACTGTTTTCGGATTTGTCCCTTTACTTGTGCTGTAAGACCTTGTTTCTTGCCAAATTCATGATTCTAGGTCAACGGGAGGTACCCTATAGGTTTCGTGTGCATGTGCCTTGGAAATTTCAAAAAAATTGGACATAAATTAATGTAACTTTTGATTGTGTTGACTTAGAAGTTTGCTTTATATCAAGACTCCAAGAAGTTACGGAATTGAGTATTGGATGTAAATTTCAACTTAATACCTACGCGTTCCTGAGAAAACTGGTTGACAGACCGACAGACAGACAACAAAGTGATCTTATAGGGGTTCCTTTTTTCCTTTTGAGTTACAGCTGTACCCTATTAAATGAACACGATCTGTGAAAAAATCTTTAGATTTTTTTATAACAAACCTTCGTCTACTCTCAAAACTTTAAAATCCACGCCCTCCGAGATCTGGTTCTCATAAAACTATAAGGGTTCCTTTCTTCCTTTTGAGGTACAGAATCCTAATAAATGAACTAGATCCGTAGAAATTTCCTTCGATTTTTTATAATAAATCTTCGTCTACCCTCAAAACTTTCTAATCTACGCCCTCCGACATCGCGTATTTGAACTGGTTCTCATAAAACTTGACTTAGAGCACTCCTCGCATATTGCCTGATATTGCCATGCCGCTGTTTGGCGATCACTTCAAGTCGCACGTATGAAAACGTTCGCGGAATTGAAAGCGGATTTTATTTTGGAAGTATTAATGTTGGTTTAGAATCTGTGGGACGGTGCTTGGTGCAGCCAATTTTATTTTTTGTGAAGTTGTTTCTTGACGTCGTCAAGTCTGGTCCACGGTTTTATGTATAAATATATCATAGAGTGACGAATTCAATGTGAATGTAGGTGGATTACAATACAATAACAATACGATACAAAATTCTTTATTGTACACCACAAAATAAAGCAAAAAGAAACAGATATAAACATTAAACATAATAGTACAATGGGCGGCCTTATCGCTTAGCAGCGATTTCTTTCAGGCAACCTTTGGATGGAAAGAAATTTGAAAATTTAAGAAAGGCAGGGGTGTATACAACATTATACATAATAATTATTATTAAATATTCATAAGCAAGTAGAAACATAAATTAACATAACAATACTTTTTTTTATAATCTTCATTTTTTTTATGGAACTTTGAGTCATTGGTGACTATGTCAGTCCCGTATATAAACAATTATGCAACTAAATTACATCTAAAACTAACTTAAATAATTTTACTGCCGCATTATAACATAGATAATATACACGGAATAAATAAATACCAAGAACAAAGAAAAAACATAATTTAGTACCAATATTCACTTTTGTGACAGATAAAAGTCTTTAACGCTACATACAGACCTTGTTGATTAGCTTCATACAGACCTTGTTTGTGTTGTGTGTATAAAACACTAACAAGACTTGAAGGACATCATCAGTTTCTGTTTATTCTCAAACAAAAACAATTGTGTCGGAATACTCGTATTTAAGTATTTTCTGAGTTGAGCAACTTGAGTTGAGCAATGGGGAACAAAATAAGTTTGCTAAGAGAGGGTCCCGTTGCGCAATTTGCTCAACTGAGTTGCGCAATCGAATGGCACAAAAGGGAACTCGCGAAAAAATAATATAGAAAATAATCACATAAACCAAAATACCAAAAGCTAAAGAAAATGTCATAACAAAAATAATTAACACATAAAAAAAATTAAAACAGAACACAAATTAGGTACCAACATTCTTAGGTATTTCCATCACTTGTGTTATTCCAACATACGGTTAATAAATAACCAAAAAATTTTTTCAAAATGAACAAATTACACATAAATCATGGTGTATGCATGTTTTGGAACTAAATCTAGTATATGAACCATAGTTATATCTTTCCCCTCCCCCTCAAAAGCCTATAATGATCCACTACTGGACGCAGGTTCCCCCTGTTAATCACTTTATTGACTTTATCACATGGGGGGGTAATGCTTATAATCCCCACGCTGAACATGCAGGTTGGAGATCGCAGTTCGGCGGTAGATCTATTCTGCAAGAGGCGCTGCTGCCCGCCCCCCGGTGTATGTCCCTTAGTCGCCTCTAACGACACCCACGAGAAGAGTTAGGGAGGTGCAAATTCTAAGCCGGTATTCGATAGCCACACGGCTATATTATAACTTTTGCTTACCATGATTCGATTGTCTTCTGTTTTGTGTACCAATCAAATAAAATATACATGTTTCAACCGATAGTATTTTTATTATTTATATACATATTAAATTTTAATTTTATTAATTGTGTCGGTTATTTAATGTAATTTTTATTTGATTTTGAAATCGTGTATGTATACCTATGGATCAACTGGGTCTCAAATAAATAATTTTTAATTAATTTATTTATTTATTAAGAACCAACAGGAGCAATATGGCCGATTGAACCGCGGATTAGTTTATTTTGCATATTCTATCACGTGAATCGGAGCAATCACGCTGAGTGCTGAGGTGTTAGACTAAATATCACCAGCCACAATGTAGCTAAGGACCAGTAGGGCAGGTTCATCACGTTGTTATGAACAAACTGTATCTAATATCGGAGTCACTGTAGTGGCCTTGCTAAGTCTAGCAGACGCGGCCGCCACCCGGGAACTCTTTTTTCAAACCTTCTCATGGCACTTTGAGCTATCGATATCTTTGGTACAAATGAAAACCAGGGCCTGAAAATTGTTTTAGGTACACTTCCTAACGTAGTTAACTGACTCCTAAAATAATTAATTTCAAATCAATTTAGTTTAGAAAACATCGACCCTCAAGTTATCGCTATTTCGTCATCACTGATGACGAAATAGCGATAACTTGAGGGTCGATGTTTTCTAAACTAAATTGATTTGAAATTAATTATTTTAGGAGTCAGTTAACTACGTTAGGAAGTGAACTCATCACTCACTCACTGACCCACGATATAAATGTTTAGGTACTTCTGGCAGGCCTCAAAACGTGAAATATGGAATATAGGTAGAATTCATGACCAACCAATGATGATTTTTGTGGTTCCGTCGTCGAAAAAAAGAACCCTAAAGTTTCTTCCTCGATTTTAGTTCTAGCGTACCTACAGAATTGAAATTTGAAATACAGGTTCTAATTAGGGAAAAAGTAATGGAAAAATTCTAAAAACATTATTTTTAGCGTTCCGTAATCGAAAAAAGAACCCTAAAGTTCTTCCTCGTTATTATTTCTACCTAAATTACTTACTTGCACCTAGTAGTCAAGGATAACTTTCGAGTAGGTAATTTGCCAACTTCATAGTCGAAGGTAATAAAATGCCTGACCTGACTCTTCTCGGGATCTCAACACTTTTTACGGCGGAAATACTACAAGACGAGACCGGCATAATTTTACATGAATGTTTTTGTTCATATTGGTATCTAACAAGTGCCTCTTTTCGTCCACTGCTGAACATGCCTCCTCAAAACGGGTTGCCTTAATCACCACGCTTGGCAGGAGGATTGGTGAGCGCAGTAGAGGTGTTAAAAATTACAATACAGAAAAGAAATCTGCTGCTTTGCGTCTTTTAGGCCCCCTTTGGCTCTTATGATATCCACGGGCTGAGAGTGTCTCTACCGCTTTTCACTACCGTGAAACATCACGTGACGTATTACTGTCACGTGACATACAAGCCGTAACGTGAATAATTTAAATGAAAACTAACATGTCCAATATGAGGAAAAGGGAAACGTTGTTTTTGGATTATTTGATGGAATTGATATTTATTTCCACTCGGGTAATCAATGATTAGTGCCCAGAATAATATTTATAACTGACATTTTTGGTTGATGTAGGTCACACGCATCCACGCACCACATAATTTAGAAATTGATTGGCTGTCACAAATATTTTGACGTAAATCGATATAACGCTTATAGCTGTGGTATGGGTCAAACTAGCGCCGCCACCTACTTTATCTTATTATTACGTTGAACAAAGGTTTCAAAAATCCATCGTACAGTTTGTGATAAGTATTATAAACTTTTTTTTAATGCCTGTGTAATATTTTTACTCTATTAGGTTTAGGCAGAATATCAAAGTTGCCTTTGGTGGACACCATAATATGTATGTATTTTCGATTTTTTAAAAAAAGCTTATAGCAGGTATTACAAGCTGAGCGATGAACTTTTGATTTTTTTTTGTTCAACGTAATTGAAAGATTAAATAGGTGGTGGCGCTAGTTTGACGCGTACCACAGCCATTTCGAAAAGTGAGTCAATTAGATTTTGTAGTACTAATAAACACAAAAAAATACTACTTTTTTATTCAGTCGATAAGTGCGATAAAAATGCATTTAAAATTTACATTTTATAGTTTCGCGCGAAGTTTGATGAAAACGCTGGACGTAGTGGATGCCATATTGCTCTGTGGTCATGACGTCAGATGTCTGTGTACGTGCTTAAGAAAATGCGCTGATTTTGCTGATGACAGTTGATAACTTTTAGATAACGTACTCAGCCGTATGAAGTAGTTTGCACTTTCTATATCATGACATGATGTTCAAAAACAAATAAGAAAACTGAATTAAATTTTAAAATTAAAAATAGTATTCACAACTGAAAGAATTGAGCTAATTGCAGACCGTTTCAAACAATCTACGGGTAGCTCAACTGAGCTTTATCAATATTAATAATATTCTATTATTTGATTGTAATTTTCTATGTTAATAAAGATTTTAAAATTTATTTTATTATGTTGAGAACTAAAAACATTTTCCGACTGATTTTTCCCTAAGCTTTCTCAATAATAAATATAGTAAAATACCCTATCCTATTATCACCTTATTTGTATTGTAGAAAACGAGTTTGAAGACTTTGTCAGATGGAGTTCTATTTTTTCCGACTTCCGACGTCACTTTCCAACGGATTACGGTCAATATTTTTGTGGTCAGTAGACCTCTACTAAAAAAAAAAATTTACCTCAATCCGGTAAAAACAGTGTTTTATTATGAGTTCTCGCGAAAATAACCTTAGAATATACTAAAAATTTACCTGTAAAAAATAGTAATGAAATACCTTGATCAAAGGTATTCCGGGCCGAACAATACCTAGATCATGCCTTGATCGATGTACGAAGCATATAATTCGAATAGAATTAAGTAAAGCTTTCATTCGAATAAAACCAATCGGTGTTGCCAGTTATCATAACAACTATTCAACTTATATCTATTACTAGCTGTTCCCCGCGGTTTTACCCGTGTTAAATTCAAATTTCACATTTCTAGGGGGACCAAAGTTCTCCCGTTCAGCCCCATTTTTCGTGTAAAAATTCAAATGTTCCTGTAACTCTCCCTTGGGAATTTGATGTTTTTCCAAGACCTAAAGAAGCCTGCGTTACTTCACGTCCTTTCAACTGTCGCTATGCCAAAAATCAAGTCGATTGGTAGCTTTGTTAAGCCGTAAGGAAAGAAGAATTTTCGTATAAAAATACGAATATTCCCGTAAATCTCCCATGGGAGTTCGATGTTTGACCAGGACAAAAAGTAGCCTATGTTACTGTCCATCTTTTCAACTTCATCATCAGCCTATATTAGTCCACCGCTGGACATAGGCCTCCCCTAATCAAATAATAATCTTTTCAACTTACTCTATGCCAAATTTTAAGTCAAATGGTTGCTTAGTTAGGGCGTTATGGATGGACAGACAAACACACTTTCGCATTTATAATATTAGTTAGGATTAAGCAATCTTTTCACACAAAGTGTGAAATATTTTCCCACTTGAAGAGGAAAGCAAAATAAATATGGGTCCGTACGGCCGCGACTGGCAGTGGGGCGAAACCTTCTCGGGCAACTATTCACCACTTAACAAAACATGTAGTGCAAGAGGCGTGTTCGTTGGTACCTCATCTAGTTCCATGTTACCAGACTTCAGATATTCTTGGCGTTGTTGGAATCAGGCATTCATCATCATCAGTCTATATTATTCCACTGCTGGACATAGGCCTCTCCTAATAAACGCCATAGCGCCCTGTCTTCAGCTCCCAGAATCCGCCAGCGGTGTTTCGCAAATCATCATCCTACCTCGTCGGAGAGCGTCCTACACTACGTTTGCTAGTAAGTAGCTAGTAAGTAGCACTAAGTCGCGGTCTCTACTCAAGAACACGTTTACCCCAGCGGTTGTCGATTTTTCTCGAGATATGGCCAGTCCAATCCGTTCAGCCATCCGTATATAATCAGTAAATTTATATAACTTACCTTACAGTAAGTCAGTAACATAAGTATAACTTTACTTACCTACATAAGTGCTAAAAGAACACTACTTGAATCATTATTCGTTGATGTAAAGGCCATTGATTCTGACAATGACATCATCTATTCGTAAGTACATAATATTGTTAAATTTTTCAACAAACAAAGATTCTCTGCATTTCTAATGATTGTATTCAGAATTATCTTTAAAACAATTCTGAAATAATTTTGAAGACCTCTGTGGCGCAGCGGGCGAAGGTCCGCCTGCGACGCAAGAGGTTGCGGGTTCTGTACTGTTGACATTCTCTAAATATATTATCTTGAATATTCATAATTATATTGTTTTTGCCTATGTATAAAATCAATTAAATGTTGTACCTTACCTTGTTCACGTAATTCTCTGTTCAGTATGTTTTTTTTTTGTTGTATTAATTTACACTTAGTCTCATAATTTATTTATAAATAACGTGCTCCTATGTAAAAGTTTCCGACACAATGTAAATTGTTTGAGAAATAAATAAATGAAATAAAATGAAATGTTCGAATCCCGCCTCTGGACAAGATATTTGTTCCAAGTGTTCTGGTCATTTTATATGTAAAAAAAATTACTATCTATGTATTGTATTGTATTATGTATCAGTGAGTCAGTTATCTAGTACCCATAACAAAAGCTCTGCTTAGCTTGGGGCTAGATAATGAAGCGTGAATTCTCCAACATTATTTATTTATATTTTTAACACTCGTAATGTGGCATATTTATTTTGCTACTGTTCTTGATAGATGTTGCTACTTGTGTGCTACTTTAGGGCCTAACCCGGTCTCCTGCTCTGACGACAATATATCGCCGAGTTCACCCTCCATTTGTTACAGTTTCATATTTTGTTGTTGAAATTCATTAAAACTTCCACGCGAGGTGTAATTCTAGGTTTGTATGGAATCACAATGAAGTTACGTATGTATTATGTAGCTGTAAGCAAAACTTTACCGCTGACAGAACTCAGAATATTAAATTGAGTTATTACATTCGAGGAGGGAGGGGATGGCCGAATACGAAAGTTTAAATAGATCCGGTCAGCTACGGCCACATGTCTTAAACGGCCAGTTCCCATGAAAGGCCAGTTCTTTTGGCCACTTCCTATGAGCGACCAGTTTTCTGATCGGCCACTTCCACAGAAAATAACTATTTCTTTTTCTGAGTATTTTTCAGAGTTTCAAATCGACTATTCGCAAACAACTCATAGAGTAGAAGTACATAGGAAGTGACAGCTGTCAAATTGACACTTATTGTCACATTGACACTTACTGTCAGATATGACAGCAACTGTCACACACGCAAGATAATTAGAGAAAAGTTGTGAAGACATGAGATCAATTTATGAGACAAAAAATGTCATACTTTTTTGGACTTATTCAGTAAATGTCCAAAATTCATTAGGATTTTTTTTTAATTCGTTTTGCCCAGGATAAGCCCCATTAAAATACAGGTTAAGTATCCTGGCCAGCGGCAAGCAACCTAGTTATTTGAAAAGATTATTTAAAATTTCCCCATTGATGCTTATAGTATTCAAACTTAAATTGTAAAAAATAATATTTTTCTTTCATTTTCAATTCTTATAATTATAATTATCAGTAATAAATCTTATAATTATTAATATTTCTTTGCAAAGATTGATCCTATCAGCAACCGAACCCGTTGGTGCAAAATACAGGTTATCATATTTTTTGGAAAATCACTTTGTTCGATTTACTGCAATAAGGTTAAAAAAAACGAATTATGAAGTTTTTATTTTTCACGACTATAATGCTAACTCCCTTTAACAAAGGACATCCAAAGAAAAAATTAAAATCAATGAAAAACCTTCACTCAAAATATATTTTCTCCGTGTAGTGACTCGGTGTTCCGTCTCATATTTTGCTGGTAATAAATTTAATTAAAAGTTGCCAACGAAACTGCGGCAGTTTCTTTGAGTTAATTAAAAACTGATGCAGGGGCGTCTAATTGTGCATACGTGGTTCACACCCGCGAAATTATAGGCCGAATAAAGCCAGGTCACTATTCACTTCAACAGTCTGTGGTATTTTAGTATGAAAATATCAAGATACTATTTTACTATTAAAACTCGTAGTTTCTCGAATTCATTACTGATGTATACGGGTTTACTACGAACCTTGTTTGCTTCATCCCTTATCGAGGGACTTCTTCAGGTGAGTGCGGTTCTAGACGCGCGCGTACCGCGTTCTTCCGAGCGGCTGTGCGCTCTCAGTAATAGAAACCTAACCTAACTAGGTTAGGTAGTAAAATAGCTTAGTAAATACTAGTAATAGGCTTAGTAATGGTCACAGAAATGTCTTTAATTGGTGATTCAAGAAAAATAAGAACGGGAAAACATTTCACTGGAATCGAATATAAGTATTTCCTTTGCGTCCTATGAGCGTACCAAGTCTAACCTAAACACGTCAATCGTAGAGGTAAAACACGCTCACTCAACAATTTTCTTGATTTCGAAGATACAAACGAATCTATGTAGGTATGTGTGAGTTGACAAACCGAATAACAACTTCAGTGTTTTCACGCATAGCACTAATACGAAAAGGAAAATGAGACTCGTTTATCGCATTTTTTTGGCTACACTTCGTTTGTGTCTACTACCATTCTAAGCCTTTTTCGTCGAAGACATCAATGGTTCTCGATATTTATAGATCGATAAATTCAGACTAAGGCCTCAGGGCAATACTTCACAAACTTAATTTTCTATTCTAGCCATAGACATAGAATTTTTCACTACGCTATTCTAGCAGGTCTGAAAATCCCTATTTTTGTCAAACAAATTCAATTTTAGTTCCGAAATTTCCATTGGTATTTTTTGCAATCTCCTTATTTATTTTGTGTCCAAAAAAGCTTCATTAAATTTCTTTTTTTATAAAAAAAAAAACATTTTATTTCACATGATGTAGGTAAGCTAAGTCACGAAGCCGCGGGCGTAGTACCCAATAAAAACTTAGTACATCGCACTTAGAAACCAATCTCCAAAAAATCTCTACCAAAAACCTGACTTATCAAGATTGTTGCAAAGTAATTGAATACTTAGAACAACGAACAACAAGTTTACCCGGGCCAGCGCCGAAAACAGAACCTAGTTTCGAGTTTCCCGTAAAATGTCTTATCTACCGACGATTTCTTTTAGTAACTTTGTACAGTCAGCCTCGAAAGGTGCTAAGGAACATTTGCTAAGCTCTTAATTTATATAAACACAGACTCTCCTCGACGGCCTCTGTGTTGCAGTGGGCGAAGGTCAGGAGGAAGGAGGTTACGGGTTCGATTCCCGCCTCGGAACAGAGGGGCTAGATGTTGTTGTGTGGATTGTCCAGCATTGATTTTATAAACTTTTTAGATCTAGAATAATCTGAGGATACTTTTTATCTCGGAAAAGATGTGTATAGATGTGGTTTCTTACAAGATACGCCAGAACTTCTGAACAGAAATATGGAATCGGGATGTTTAGCGCACATGCAGTGCTGGAATGACACTGTTTTCGACACGAAACTAAATGTTACTTTTATCTCGGTAGGTATGACAGCAAAAGAAAGCAAAATCCAGTTTCATTCGATGAACCTGTTTTTGTTGGCAACTGTACCCGCTACGCATCACTTTGCGAAACTTTTCCAATATCAACTTAAATTTTGATTGAACGAGTTCTTCCGGCAAACACTCTTCGATACTAGGGACAACTTGTGGTAGTTGTAGGTAATCACATAAGAACTTACCTTTCCGATTTTATGTCCCCCTAACAGATTTGAGATAGGATGAGTGGGAGGAAGCTGACTTTTTCAGATGAGTCGTGAGTTCAAGGAAACATTGTGTTGAAAGTTGAAACCCACGACTTTCAGTTGGATGTTATTTGAGTAAGTACCTCACTCAATTAATTTTCTCAGTTGTGCTTTTCCATCCTGGCAATGCAATCAGTATTCATAGACTTACACTGCCTTTTTGACGACCCCAGTAGTGCATCGGGTGAAGGTCCGCCTACGACTGTTCGATTCCCATCTCGGGAAAAAGTTAGTACGAGCTGCAGTGCAGATATTGGTTCTGCACGGTGTTTTCTTAGTATAACGAAAACAAGTGTTTGTATGTATTATAGTATATCAGTTATTGTGACTCGACAGTTAGCGACGTCCACAGCTACTGGCCTGTGATATTTGAGCGTGGGCTGAGCATCAGCACAGACTCCCTGTCCGACCGGCAATACGCTATCGGGTGGGGAGGTCTACGACCGATGTCGCGAGCGATGTCGTGTGCCGCATAATGTAGATTAAAGAGAGGAGGATGCAGGTGGCTGTCGAAAGCCTTTCACGAGTTTCACGTCGCAGGTCATGCCGTCCCTGCGGCGAAATCGGCACATTACGGCATCGGTGGTCTGGCTCTGTGACTGCTGTTCAGCTCCATGACTGGCCGCACGCAAATCGTCACGGGTAGAGGAAGGAAAGGTAAATCGAACCCAATGTCAACTATTATTGGTGTGGCTCAAGGATCCTCGATTTCGAATATCCTATTTTCCCTCCTCATGAACGACCTACCCGACTGCATATAAGACGCTCACGTATTCATATATGCAAATGACGTTGCGGCCATCGTGGAAGCTTCTAATCTGAACGCGTTGCAAGAAAAGCTGAATTCAATTCCAGTTGAATTTCAGAAATGGTAACAGAATGGCCTTATCCTGAACGTTAAAAAAACAAATGTCATTAACTTCAATCTGACTGGGCACTACTGTTTGCTGGTAGCTGGGAGCCTGGGAGATGATCAGGTGAAGTAGTCGACCAAGTACACGATACTATTTTTCTCGGATTCACCATAGACCGGAGTTTAACGTTGCGCACATAGACAAAGTATGTGAAAAGATAGGTCGATCGTGCTTTGCTCTGTGGCGCCTCTCAGCCACTTTAGTTAAAGCTATGGTAAGAAGCATATAAGAAATGAAATAAGTTCCCAAAAATTTTCGATATCGGCAGGACGCGAACCCGCGCCCTACCTTCAGTACGGGTGTATTACCAACTAAGCCACGAAACCCTAGTCGGTTCAACCGAAAATCTTTAGGACCTCTTACGGACTATAGCGCCGGTGACTCCACCTACAGGGGTAACAAAAAGAAAAAAAAGAAAAAGAAATTGGGAACTTATTTCATTTCTTAGAGATACCCAAAGTGCGGGTAAGCACTATAACAAAAAAAAACCTAAGAAGCATATACTTTCAACACTAGTTCATAGTGATCTGTGGTCCATACGCTCCTTTAATATGGTGTGGAGCTGTATTGTAATTAGTAGTACATAGTTCCGGCAAAGTCATTAATTTATCTACATCAATAATAATAATATTATAAATAGGAAAGTTTGAAGAAGTGTTTGAATTGAATAGGCTCCGAAACTACTGGACCGATTTGAAAGTTCTTTCACCATTAGAATCCTACATTATCTCTGATAGGTGAAGGAATATTTTCAAACTACCCGTTCGAAGCCGAGGTGGGCCGCTAGTAGGATATAATTTAAATTCGTAGATGTAAGTAATAAAAAAGCAAAAGCATAATATTATTATCTTACGATTCACGGAACAACATCGCATAATTTTAGCGTTTCTTTTTCTTTGGGTAGCGTTTTGCGACTTTATGCAAATTTCTAGCTACGGGTAACACACGACCTGTGTTGTTTTTGTTATTTACTGCTTAATTAAAGCTTGGAGATTGTTAGTAGAAATTTTGCTAATATACTTAAGTAAGGCGGAATAATCTAGGTTCTAATGAATATTTCTCACCAAAACCTGACGTAGATAATTAGTGCTTAAAGGTTATTTACATTACACACTGCACTCATATTAATTTTTTTATAATGGACCTACTGCTAAGCTATACGGAATATATCACAAGAAGTATAAAACAGTACACTTTTAATTTACACTGTTATTAAAGCGAACCTAAAGTGTTTGGTTGTCAAATTAGGCCTAGATCTCAGTGCACACGGGATCCTCGTGGTACAAAACTCGTTGAATTTTTTTCTTTGTTTCCTTGAATGTGAAAACACGATACAGAAAAAAATTACGATAAAAAAATAATGGAAGTGTTGTTATGTTTTACAAATAATTTGGTCGAGATTACAGGAACTCTGCAGTCTATAGAAATCACTTATGTTTTGCATTGTAGGTAATTACCAATAATTCGGTTCCTTGAACCAGTTTCATCATAAGTTGTGTAGTTTATTTGTAAGTAAGAAAAAACTTGGTTATTGCGATTACGCTGTTCCAAAAACGTATGCTCTGTCCCGCTCATATGAACGCGAAATCCTATGCCTATCTTTTCCACAAAATGGCTCGCATTGCGCCCTCGGTCAAAATAGTACAGGTATAGTAATATTATAGTTTACAGGTAAGCGGTAGCATTGTAATGCTAAGAATCTCTCAAAATCATTCGGTAACTACAATTGCATTATCAGAATTGTAAACTCGAAACAGAGAAGAGTTCGTAAGAAACTATATGATAGCTAAAACTATTAAAGATTTTGTTATTTTGCTATCTTATACTAAACGTGAAGTATTTTTATCTGAAAAAAAAAGTTATCTACTTAAGACACGGAGTTAAAAATCCAAGGAAAACCCGGTCGTGTTCATGTACGCTTGAGAGCAGTCGTTTGTATGTATAGTAGAGTTGAAATGCCAGTTATTGATACACCTTTTAATATTTTCCCACAAGTTTTTACACAAAATGCTCGGCAGAGAACAGAGCAAAAGAAATTCACTACACTTTTCTGCACATCCTGTATCCTGTGCCAACAGGTCTGCTGTGGCGTGGAGTCGCAGACAGCACGGTTTGCATTGTAGATTCGCTTTGCTCGAGGCGAGAAATATGCTTGTGAGGTCGAACCCGCACTTACGGAAGCAGCTTTTAATGGAGGAATATTGAAAATCCCAGGAAATCCGGTCGAGTGCTTTTGAGCGAATTTTTATGAACAGAAGTGTGGGTAAGAATTTTGATTGTAGGTGCTTGAATTCGTAATATTTAAGGAACGTTTGATTTAATTTTTGATAATTAAAATTGAAAGGGCTCTTTTTGACCGGATTCGGACCTTCTAGCAGGTATTATGTTCAATGCATGGTCACGCTGCTAATTCAAATGTTGTTTTAATGTTAATTCATTTCTTAGAGATAAGCCCGAGAGGCTTACGCACTATAACCAAAAACTTAATTTGATGTGTTTTTTACAAGAAAAAAATCGACTTAGCGTTCCTTTATTTTGAACTGTTTTTTAAGTTTTGTGCGAGAAAAAGTCCTCGTCCCACGGGAATATATGGGATATCTAACGTAAGGTCTATTTATTCGATATGTTTAATTCAATAGCCTTTTCTGTATTATGTTTTTAATCTGTACATTTGACATTACAAAATGTTCCCATGTGTATTCCTATGGTTTATTAAATGAACTGAACTAACATCATATATGGGATATATGTACATATAATAAATGTCTTTGGGACCACCATGGGATCATTCTTAAACAACAAAACCATAGAGTAAAAACGCACTGCTGTCGTAGAAGAAAACTAAAAAAATCATCAAAATTGGTACAATTCGACGGAGAAAACGATGAACATACATAGAAAGCAAAAATTAACATGTATACAACTGAACATAGAGCCACCTCCTTTTTCAAAGTCGGTTCAAAATAAGAGAATGATGTCTTGATTTCTCGGTTATGATACACTAAGTTCAATATAAGATAAAAGTTTCTTTTTTGCTTCTTTTTATGACTCTGTTTTTCAAAACCTATGTCTAATCCTTGGCAACCATCTTGCATCTGACGGCAGATTTAAAATTCTAAGCCCCATGCAATGTTTAACTCCCGTTACACACGTATTTCTTTCACCCGTCGCTACAACGCCGTCAATTTACATAACAATATATCATCGAAATATGGCCTCGCGGCTTTCAAAGCTGACTTTAAAAAACCGAAGCACGTTTCGGAAAATAACCACTCGGCTTGGACAAAAGGATCAGTTATTCCATTCGAGTTAGAAAATACCGAAAATTCACTTCCGAAAATCGAATTCATGTAGTGTCGCCATAACAATAACGAGACCCAACACATGGGTGTCATTATTGTCAAACGCAACAAAAACTAATTACTATACTGTGCCTAATAGGGCACACTCTATATAAGAAAAAATCTTAAAATATATTATTGAGATAGCAGAAAAAGTTAATTTTAGTAAAAATAATAAAATAAATTTTAATTCAAAGTTTAAAGGTTTTTTAATCTGTTTTAAAACACTAAATTTTTTGTATTTTTTTAGTGGTTCATTAGCACTATAGAGCCTAATTGAAACAATTCTTAAAAACAGGTGTAAAGACAAATGTCACCTCAGTCTGCCTGTGACCATGGAAGCTGAAAAGCCTCCGAAACGTCAGGTTATAAACAAAATATAAAATATACGCGATCAATCCGGTAAAAACAGTGTTTTATTATAAGTTTCTTTATGTTGAGAAAAGAAAAGACACTGAAGATAAAACAAAATGAATTATTTATATAATGTATACAATAATTTGTCCTGTGTTCATAAAATCCTAATATTCAATGATAAAAATTTAGTTACCTAAATTCTTTTTTGGCACCAAAGAGGTATCAAGAATACATTGTCAAATGGTGTCTTGTATACGTTTGAGAAACACAATGCATATTCTTAAAATGAAATATTTTAACGCAATTTTACCAACACAACACAACTAACCGGAAATCCCTCGGAATCGATAAACCAAAACACTAGAAGCCACTCCTGGACCGCAATACAGAATTACCGCTTTTAAAAACACGCGCGCTTAAATATTCAGAATGGTCTTTTGTGAAAAATATTTGGAGCGAGCTTTGGGAGCCCGGTATAATACGACTTTTTAGGGTTCCGTACCGATTCAAAAGCAATGTCAATTAAGTGCTTACCCACACGTCTAATTCCACCGCACCATTTCTAATTCTCAGTATTTAAGGTGCTCATAATTCTTATTCACCATTCGTGTGCATCATTTTTAGGGCTGTCATATAAGTTTAGTTTAGTTTTGGTAACATTTGAATTGACGCCATATAAAATTCCATAAAATTACGACTCAGGCGGGACTTGAACCCGTTAACTTTCCACTCACTGAGTCATTGTTTTTGGGACACGCATTCTTAGTAAAGATGTTGTTTACAATCCAGGTTTAAAAAAATAAAACAAATATTATTACATGAAAGAACATGACACCTATTTATTTAGAGCTCTCATTACAATATTATATCTTGTGGTTCAGTAGTGAGTCCAATAATTACGACTATTTATTATACAAGACAAGTGCAAGTCATAAATAATAAAAATTGTCAAAAAAATATTATTTATCGTTACAGTTACTCACGTTTTACTTAGCAATTTAACCTAGGATTAAAAAATATGTACGGAACTCCGTAGGTAGTTACACGCACTTGCCCATTATTTTCTAATTTAACGCGTGGTGCAACATATTCCCTACGTACAGTTCATGAATAAAAAGTTAAAAAACAAGCTTCAATAACTTTAAGTAAATAGTTGTATCTACGAAAGGCATACAAGGCGAAGTGAGTGAGTAGACGACTATCGAACAATGAGCGTGGATTGAGTATTTTGATTAATCTACTATTATCTCGTCTATTTCTGCACTCAGTGTCTGATAGCCGGAGGAACAGATTCTTAACATAAACCTCTTATATGTCGAGGGATGGAAGTGTTAGTATGATGTGAGATCTGAAAAAAAGGCGCTGATGTTGCTGATGATAGTTGATACTTTTTGGTTTACTTACACAGCCGTATGACATAACAAAATTGCGCTTACTATTTTATGGTATTTGAAAACAGATTAATGAAACTGAAAAGCTTGAATTGAATTTTAAAATGCAATTCAAGTTTTTTGCTATTTTTGAACTTAAACGAACATATTCCAAAGCTATATCAATAATAAGTAGTATATGAGGAAAAATCTATGAATATCCCTATTGGTGCTAAGTAGGTCGATGTTGTGTTTATTTTTCGCTTCTTCCACTAGTGGACAAAAAATTGAAGCGAACCAAATCAATAACATTTTGTTTCTTGTTTGATAATTACTATTTATAAAGTTGTTGTTTATGTATAAAATTTGACTTGTCTAAGGCTCGTATTATGAAAGCTTGCTCAGTCATCGATCTATGCTTGAGTGACGATTATACCATAGAAAAGCGTTACTCAAGTATCGATTGATAGCTGAGGAAGCTTTCATAATACGGGCCTTAGGCTCGTATTATGAAAGCTTGCTCAGTCATCGATCTATGCTTGAGTGACGATTATGCCATAGAAAAGCGTTACTCAAGTATCGATTGATAGCTGAGGAAGCTTTCATAATACGGCCCTAAGTGCTTTTTTGTAAGCCTAAAGAAATGAAGTTATTGACTTTTGACTTTTGATGCTGAGAACTTCAGATGAACTTCATATAAAATACTCCTTAAAAAAAACTTACTGTAAAATACTCCTACAGCTTCAGCGATAAACGAAATCATAAATTCAAACCTTGGTCCGAAAAATACGGACGTCCAAAGGAATTTATTGTTCATAAACTCAAATAAACCATAAAGCTCTAAAACCAACGCTTATAAAATGCCTGCAGGTTATATTTTAAATTAAGCTATTAATTAATAAAGAACACCAGAGCCTTCGGAAGTTAACATTCTAATTTTCATCAAAAACTGAGAGTGAATAATATATACAGGTGGCACGATAGGCAGGCACAATCTTTGCGTGAACTTTCTTTTATTTATACCACCAAGGTGGCAAAAGGTCCTAAGCAGGTGGGTGGGTCTATATGCACCTCCTACCTACTCCTTCCGAAGTAGGTATAAACAGGGTTATTGGTAAATTAGTAACAATACGTGAACTGCAGGTTCAGCCCATCATCTCAAACACGTTTGTGAAGACGCCAGGTCTTAATTCTTAATTTTGGTATTGGCAATGGGTACCCCCCGCAATTCAATAATCGTTCGTTAGAGAGGTTTTATTTTGAAACTCAACTTAAAAACAGCTCTGGCCTGAATTAACAGAAGATATGAGAATGAAAGATCGGTCTTATGTGACTCGTTGGGTTCCAGACAAAGATGTTTTTTTTTCATTTAGTATCAGAGGTGACTTATATTTTTTTATTTATTTATTGCTAGCTGCTGCTCGCGGCTTCGCACGCGTTGTTGAAGGTTATTTCTCTTTCTATAAAAACTGATTTATGGAATAAAAAGTAGCCTAAAAATTTAAAAAGTAAATCAAGCCGAATGGTTGCTGAGTCAGAGCGTGAAGGAAGGACAAACAAACAAACAAATAAACACAATTTAATAGATAGTGACACCGAAATCTGTCCGAACGGGAGTTTATTTAAGCTTAATTTTGAGTGTCGTCCTGCAACGTTAAGAGCCCAATTTACCACTCTTCGATCGCCGCCCAATGGAACGTTTAATTAAGTCCGTTTTTGACCTTTTTTCTTCTCTTAAAACAATAATTACAAGTTTCTCTTCTTTGATCTAATTTTCTATGTATTTAACAGGGTTATTAAAGCGTTAAGGAAAAAAATACTAAAACATTTTTCACATCGTTCGGTATAAAAAGTTTCACAGGAGAAGATAATCAGTCCGTGGCAGTATTGGTAGTGTCACGGGAAAAAGATCCTATGTCACTATTCGTTTTATCATGATAAAACAAGTAGTGACATATGTGTAGTGACATAACGAGTAGTACATATGAGTCATTTTAGTATTAATAACCATGATAGTTTCAACACTTCTATTTTTCAGTTTTTTAACAAAAAAATGGGACAAAATATCTCCTAGAAATAAACTTATTCAAAAGTACCAAAGTCCAAGCCAATTAAAACTGTGTAGAATCGAAAAGCCGTCCGTTAATTCAGTCTGGTAGAATACCGACCGACGACTTCCATTGTTCTCAGAAATAAGTTCGTTTTCTGAAGAAATTTTAGGCTTTGGTCGCTTTTGTCGGAAGTTTTGGGAACACTTTTGAATAGATCTTAGCGTAGTTCAATGTTTGTAACCAACTTTAAAGGAGTCTACTCGCAAAAGTCTGTTATACAGACCAGAGCGGGATAGTGCGATTTATAAAGGGTCCTTTCTCATTAGGACACCAGGGTTTCGACACCAGGGTTTCGCCACCAGCAAAATTTGTACAATTGTATGTTTTACAACTGTATTGTGTGTTGTATGTTGTTATGGTACCTGATCTGGTATCAGCTTGGTTGCACAACGAAATTTGTTGCCTGCAACTAAATCACCCGCTGGTGGCGCAATCATTAATAAGTATGAGTATGAGTATGTCGTCTCATTCACTCCAACATCGGTGGTGGTGTTTTTTTTTGTGCTTCTCGCTTGGTAGCTCAAGACACTACGGCGCGACCGGTGGCATCACGGCCCTTAGTTTCGGCTGCCTACAATAAGCCGACAGTGGTTTATCACATCACACTATTATTATAAATGCGAAAGTTCGAATGGATGGATGTACAGATAGGTGTTGGTTACTTCTTCACGTCACAACCAACGCACAGATTGATTTTATCCCCATTTTTTCGTAAAATTTAACCCCATAAATCGGCTCCCATAGTATAGAAGCAACTTTTAAAAGCTTCCATAGAAATAAAGCGTGCGAAGCCACGGGCATATACTAGTGATTTATGATTCGCGCACTTTCAGAATGAGAGACGATGAGATAAGAGAGAAGTCAAATTAAATATATGCGACCGCTTTTATTTCACAATTTTTTTGATCACAGATGAGAATGGTATTAGAAACATAAATCTCACAGCCATGATAGGTGAGATGAAACATCAGCCCACAATGCACAACGGTCTTATAGCGACATAACTCATGCAGTCGACAGTACACTGCAACTGTATGCATATTTGCTGCTATAAAGTGCTATTAATCTTGGTAAACGCTTCTGTCGTAAACTAGAAGATAATAGTAGCTATAGCTACTAGCCAGTCATCCAGCCAGTCAACACACAAGCTATAGCTTGTGTGTTTTTTATGATGACTGGCGCCTCTACTACTCGGCAGGTTGATCATTACATTGATAGATCATTCATCAAAGCTTAAAATCAGGTAGAAAAGTAATTAAGGCACCCAAAAAAAATTGGTATTAAATTTTACCATTTTTGTACAGGCTCTACGCTGTAGAAACTTTACATCGTAGAGGTACTATTTATTTATTTAAAAGGCAATATCAACAATACACATAGTAAAACAATGACAATCAACACAATCATAAACTTTTTTAGTCTAGAATGTGTGCTTCTAACAGGCATTCACAACATAAAGGTGCTCAAACTACACCGTAGAAGCTCTACGCCGTTACGGGCTTCACTACGAAGCTACGGCAGCTACAGAAAGCGTGCTAGCTACGGGAGCTACTGAAGCCGTCCGTAGCTCATCTACGACGTAGAGCCTCTATAGCGTAGATCCTCTACGAAAAATTAACAATGTGATATTTTTACAATCCTTAATTATTTTTCACTTCTCTTGCTCAAAAAGTATGTCAATATAGCTTAGGTTAGTGGGCGGAAAATGCGTTTTTACCCGACTACCGACAGGGGAGGGTTATGAGGTTAGCACCCTATGTTTGTATGTTTGTATTTAAGGTCTAGGGTTGTAAAGTAATTATTCTTTTTAATTTTTGATTTTGTGTCCTATAACGACTTCTCTCTGCTCTTTTCTGAATGACTATATCATCGCCAAAATATATACAAATCCTATATACGTATGTACACGCTTCAAACTTAGTGCTTTAGAGCAGACTACCATTTACTAGCAACAAAAAAAAACAAAGACAATTTTTTTTTCAAAATTGTGGTCGGTACAGAACATACCTCCTAAAAAACGTATTTTTAATAGATTCCAAATCATTAATGATGATGTAAGTGGAACACAATCGCTTAGTTAATCTTATGATGTGAGGAAAACTAGAAAATTTTTACATATCTTCCAACTTTATATTTCCAGTCACAATCTCAAAAAAATTACCAGCAAAACAATATGATTCCGCGACAAGTTACTCGTACATATGCACCGAGTTCACAAGACGTATGCACAACAAGAAACCTTGCAAACAGAGGCAAGTTGCTGAGAGCTCGGTTGAATCTAATTTCCTTTTCTGATGTAAGGGGTCGTGTTGCAGCAAACGGGCAACTTTTCTGGAACAAGATGATCACTTGATCACATTCTATGTGTAAACAATATGCAAGCGGCGAGAGGGTGAGGAAGTGAAACAAATACTGGCTGATTTTGAACATACGTTAAATATTATACTCTTGACCTCTTCAAGCTTCTTTTTGCTTTACGCCAGTATTTTTAACCGACGTACCGTACGTAATGAAAACAAAAGGTTCTATGTTTGGTTGTACACGCACACGCCTCTCTCCGCTGGAGGTGGCTAGATCTCATGCGAGGGCTAGTAGTTAGTTGCAGATTGTACAAACATTTGTCCCGAGACTGGAATCGATTCCTCAACCTCCAGCGTCGCCAGACACAGGCAGAGTACCTAAATAAAATCCAAACTGGCGTCACTATAAGTTGCCAGTCTGCAGCACCCTCATGCACAACACAGACGCTAACCCACGCGTTGTGCGCCAGCAAACCGCATATTTACAAGCACTATAATGTAATAAATGTCAAGTTTGACAATTATTATGTTAACACGATGATTTGGTGAACAAATGAATCAAGAGAACATTGATGGTCTAAACCGGGCAATGACCGGTATCACGGGACATAATGTACCATGCGCAGCGAACATGAAATGCTACACCGCCGTGTGTTAAATTGTCTATAACTAGCGGTTCGCCCCGGCTTCGCACGCGTATATTCTATAGCCTAACACGTTACATTACTGCCCGTAACGCCGGTCAGTACCCAGATTATAAAGGCTAGCATTGACAGGCCGGCTTCGGACGCTCCGCACTGACCGCATCAAACAGACTTTAGTATGGTTTGTCACAGAAATGCATCTACTGATCCGCATCGCTCGGAGCGAACGCATACTGTTGGCATTGCCGGCGATCCGTTAAGTGCGGATGACGTCGTCGAGATTGCCGATCAGTGGTCGCACTCGCATGCCTTTGTTCTTCCTCCCGCGCTCCGCGCCACCAGGTCACCATTTTCAAAATTCATCCATCTGTTAAATCCGGATGTCAGTGTTGAAAATTCTTTTGCAAATGTCGGTCGCGTTGACAATCCGGTTGATGCGGCTACAAAGAACGCACCACCCGTCATTACACTCAAAAAATCTAACTGATGCGATTAGCGCAGAGCGTCTGATGCAGGCCTGTCGACGCCGGTTTTAACCTTGTTTTTTTCACCTTTGAAAAACATTGCGAAACTCAATTTAAATTTTCACGCTATTCTTTCTTTCATCTCCAACAGGATACAATTACAATCAACTTCGGTTCCTATAATAACCCATGCATGCACCACCCTAGAATCTAATGAGTGTGAAGTCACGAAGCTGAGAGCGTTCAAAGCCACGCAAATATCTCAAGTGGCGCCTTCCGATAGATTAACAACTTGTTTCCGATATCGAAGTCTCGAGAAGACGCTCTGAGTTATTATTATTATAAGTTATGTCGGAAGTTAGTTATAGTTTGTGCCATCGAACACGCACGAGAGCGGCACGAAATTACATTCTGCCCGTGGCTTTTGCTCACGTGATAAATACCTGGATAGTAGCACTCAAGCCATTGAGTTTAAACCAAAGAGGAAGCAGTTCTGTAGATTACCTACCCATTTTATAAACTAATTCGGTAATATTTGATCTGTGGATAGAAAAAGCAATTGAGCTTAAAATTTCCCAGCTAAGAACAGTCTACACATCTTACATTCATTGATCTAAAGCATATTGGCTCTTAGCTATTACTTGGTTATTGTCTGAAAAGATCTGATTTTTTATCCAAAATGAAAAATGTGAGACGGATACGTCTCACAGAATATAGGCACTTACACACATAATATCTAGTAGGTACTAAGAAATAAGATTACCTCCTCGACTTTATTCTCTACGCTGCGCTGCATAAAAAGATAGCCATGGAATTTTGCGTTCATAGGAGTGCACAGTACATATAGAGCATACGTTCTTGGAACGACGGTGTAAGCGCAAAAGTCAAGTTTTTGCTTAAATAAGCAAAAACTTGACTTTTACGCTTACACTTAACGTAACGTATGAAGAAACAGGTTCATGGAGCCAAATGATTAGTATACCTACGAATCAAAACATAAGTCATTAACAGAGGGTTCCTGAGATCTCGACCAAATTATGTGCAAAACAGTACATTGTATTTTCATGTTTTTTTTATCGTAATATTTTTCTCAATCGTGTTTTCACGTTCAAAAAACCAAAGAAAAATGATGAATATTTACCACGGAGAGATCTAGGCCATGTTAGGCAACCAAACCAGTTAGGTTCGCCTCTTAAGAGCCAATGATGACGGAGATTTAAGTCACAATCCCCACGTCCGCTCGCGCCGCAAATGATAATAATAGAGAAAAATATGTTTCGCAAAGAATATTATTATTTCGACCACCATTCCCAAATAAGTCACAAAAAACCAACCACGTCCTTAAAAACATTCCTAACAAAAAGGACGTTAATTCAAAAGGGCAACAATCGGTCGTGGGAACAGGAAAATGAAGCGAATCCTCTCGAGCGAAGTAAATCCACAAAACTCGTAATGGTGGACTCGAGTGACAGATCGTGATGCGGGTAGGAGCCAGTTTGTTTAGGTTTTATCTTAGCCTTGCTGATGGCAACCATAGCAACTCTCCGGGATGATGTGAAGAGGTATGACCGTACCTTAGATCAATTGTAACTCATCTGATGATGATCTTTGTAAATCATCATCAGGCTCTATTATGACAAAGGCCTCCCCAAATGAGCGCCCGTCTCCAGCTGGCCGCATTTGCCTGCAGACTTTCGCAGGTCCCCCACCTAACCGGAGGGCGTCCTACACTAAGTTTGCCGAGTGGCGGTCGCCACTCAAGAACACGTTTACCTCAGCGGTTGTCTGTTCTTCTCGAGATACGGCCAGCCCACTGTTACTTCAGCTTGCTAATTCTTGGAGCTATGTCGATTAATTAAGTTCATATGTAAGTACGTTACGGCAAGAGAGCAGAAACAATAATGGCAGCGTAATTAAAAACAATATTATATTTTTTAACGAAGACTTCTACAAGTGTAACCATGGCTTAAAGCTCAAAAACTAAATGGATGCTATTTTAATTAAGGACGGAGAAAACACATTGGGAGCTATCCCAATGTTTTTGTCGATAAAATTTACTATTGCAGTGCCCTACAGGGTGCATGTACTATTGACCTAGGCTAACATTAATATCTAAGCTGTATACATGTACATGTGAGCAAAATAAACAATAAACAAACAACCTAAAAATAACGACAGATCACCTGTTATTTGGCTGAGTTTGCATTTAATCTTCCATATTAATCCTGAGTAATAGGTTCATATTAACTAAGTAAATAGCTGATTAAATTCATTGTTTATGAAGCAACTAGCAGCGCCTCGCGGTTTCACCCGCGTAGTTCCCGTTCCCGTAGGAATTTCGGGATACAAAGTAGCCTATGTCCTATTCCAGACTATAATCTATCTCTGTGCCAAATTTCATTCAGATCCGTTTTGCCGTTCTGGCGTGATAAAGGAACAAACATCCATCCATCTACCTATCTATCCAACCATCCATCTAAATTTTCACGTTTATAATATTAGTGAGATTAGTGAGATAGTGAGATTATTCATAGGAGCAATAATTGTGACAGTCCGCTTGTCAGTATTAGCAAATTACTAAAGTCTGTTATCACACACATTTTTTTTTCATCATGCACACAAATGTTGAATGTTTTTTGTAAATTAATTATGTTAGTCTTTAAGGTTAGTTACTTAGTTATTGTATACTCTTTGATGGTTAGTTTTCAATTTCAATTTCCATTTATTTATTAACTAGCTGTTCCCGCGACTTCGTCCGCGTGGAGTGGAGTTAGAGGTGGTCTACCGTCAAAGTAGACTTAGACCTGCAATGATTCTTGACCTAGCGGTACATTTAACGTATTCCCCTTTGGAGCGCACACAAAAATACGACGGGGACATTAGGAGCGTAAGAAAAACAATGAGACCTTAGGCCGAGAATGTTATAGTAATACTAACTTAGGTCAACACCTTTAATTTCTGTCCCTGCGATTTATTAATTGTCAAAGCAAAGCACACGGCAACAGGGGTAGGGATGAATGGTGTAAGCGGTTTAAAGACACTTTCGCCTGAGCCACATCCAATGGGAATCGCAGCCTCAATAAAATTTCAATGTGAAGCAGTTACTTTCAGTCGCGTTCCATTGCACAATTTTGGTAGTGTATCATATTAATTAACAGCATTATTTGAACGCCGACCTTTAGCCTGACATCGTGTCCTGAAAGACCACTTGCGGTAGCAAACTGAGAAATCTTAATGGGTAACTTGTGGCTTTTTCCTGGGTATCGCGACACTGTTAATCGATGTGTATACTACCTACTATCCTGAATCATTTTTGCTAAAAAATTACATTTATTGAAGCGGCTTGGTAATTTCTCAATGCAATAGGCACCCCTGCCCATTCACTCCCCTGTTTTCCTTACTAACAGGTACTTAGCCCTCCCAAGTTACATAATTGCTTTTGCGAACATACTGCCTGTTGTAAATATAAGTAAACATGGCCCAAGTAACCGTTTATTTTTAAAGGGGGGGCTCCGCCCCCCCATCCCCCCGTTTTTCTGTCTTACGGGGACATTGCCATCCTATGTCACCTAATTGCTAGTTGATAACTCTAATGTACAACTATTTTGTGAACATACTGCCTGTTGTAAATATAAGTGAACATGGCCTAAGTAAACGTTGTGTTTGCTAACTCCTGCTCACTACTGCAGATTTTCCCTTGCTATTTAATATTTTTAGTACATCAAAGAAAACAATTATAATTATCATCATACTATTTTATTGGCACACATTCATTGGTGCACTGTTTACTAGAGATGGGCCGAATATTCGTTTTATATTCGGTATTCGGCATATTCGGCAGCTTTACCGAATATTCGTATTCGGCCGAATATTCGGCTGAATCATCTAATGTTCGGCAAAGTGATACTCAAAGTTTTTACTGTTAAGACCCGTGTATTATCATGATTTGAGTGTACAGTGTAATGAAGTAAGTATTTTAGAGTGTAGCTTTCTGATTTTGTCGTCACTGAAGCTTTATTTTCAATTAAAGTAGGTTGGTAAAAAGATAATAACTTCAATCAATATCTTCACGCCGGATCCCTTGCAGGGTAGGCAAGGAATCCATAATAACTTAATGCAAAATATAGGTATCTAGCTGTTTTGGGATTAGGCTTCTGTGTTAACTCTTTATAATAAAATATTAAACAGGCCTTAATTGAATGAAAATAAACAAGATATTTATTTCGGTCAGTCTTTATTGTGTTAGAGAATAGCTGAATCAAATCACAACACCTTAGTAGATTATGAATAATATTTTTTTCTAGTTTCTACTCAGCATAGCGTCGCAAAATATATTTATTGATATTAAACGTTTAAACCTATCCTATTCAACCAATATAGTTCTTTATAAAGAAAATTAGTACGCAATAATGAGAACTTGAGCGCTGCGGGGCCTGCGGGGGTAGCGGGCGGGTGGGTCTGGCGGCAATCCGCGCGCTTTGCGTAAACAAGTTAAGACTTGTATTTGTGCGACGGAACGGAATCAAATGTACCGAATATTCGGCCGAATATTCGGTTCGGTAAAAGTTTTACCGAATATTCGGCCGAATGTTCGTATTCGGTGAAACCCATGTTCGGCCCATCTCTACTGTTTACGAATGAGTCGGGCATATCACTAACTGCTTCAATAGTACCTACGTTTTGCAGTGTTTACGCCACGGCACCAAAACAATACACCACAACATCACACACTGCTTATTTACTGGTATAGCACTGAAAAAAGCGGGTTCCTACGGATTTTTACTATCGCAGATGGAGAAAGGTTCCAGTGACTCCGTAGCGCGGTTTTAACGTTGTTCCAGCCATTCTGAGGGCTCTTTCATCTTAGAATTCCTCAAAATAAATCTGCGCTGATGTCGTAGCAAGAGGTTCCACTATCGCAATTCGCTGATATCTCCTACGGATTAATGTTAGATTTGGTTCATATTTAAAAATTAAATAAATACGTTTTGTAGGCTTATTTGGGATTAAAACTCTTAATCCTGTCTCCTATGTGCAGCGTTGGTAGGAACATGCAAAAATTCAACTTGATCCATTCAATATTTTTGGCGTTAAGGTGCCTTAGCCAAACCTCTTCACAACGGTACATATTATGTACGTGTACTGATGATGATTTTCTTCTTACTGAGTTTTCTTGCTTTATTTATGCTGCTACTATATAATTTCACATTTTCATTTCATTTCGTATTTGAAATTTTGAATTGTTTTGTTTATATACATTGTGTAATGGCATGACACTCCAGAGAGCATGACAGGCAGGACAAACTGACTGATGTGACAGTGACATAAAATACTGGGTTGATAATGACAGTAGGCCGTATGTTATAGGTAGTATATGGTCAAGTTAGCTCTATGAAAAATTAAAACAAATCTATCCCACGGGAACCATCCATTTTACCGGGATAAAAAGTAGCCTATGTCCTATTCCAGACTATAATCTATCTCTGTGTCAAATTTCATCCAGATCCGTTCAGCCGTTCTGGCGTGATAAAGGAACAAACATCCATCCATCCATCCATCCATCTAAACTTTCACGTTTATAATATTAGTGAGATACCATTGGCTCACGAGGAGCACTTAGTCAAGTCAAATGCCTTCTCACATTAGTTACATTTCAAAAATATATAACATTCAAGTACATGAAATATTAAATATAGAACAACAAAATAAATAGAACATTAAAATGATTAAAGATAAGTAGCTGCAATAGCATTGTTTTGTCCTTTAGCTTTACGTCACTCCTCACCTGGGCTCTACCTGAAAACCAGCGTAGCATTGGGCTTAGCCAAATGCTACACATGCTGAGGTGGGGGGAACCTCAGCATGTGTAGCATTTGCCCTTTTTTACCCTATTTTTATTAATATTATTTTTTATTAGTTTTTCTTGTTCTTTGTATAGTTTTAACTTTAATAATAGTTCCTACCTAGTTCCTGCCGATTGTCGGTTCTTCTCGAGATATGTCCAGCGCACTACCACTTCAAAAAAGAACACGTGGGTATACAAATTAATAACCATGTATTCTCCATTATCTGCCGCTCATACAAGGCACCGTGTGAATATATTACGAAGGAAGATATCTTCAAACGGAGAATATAATTTATTCAAGCAAGCCGCTTATGAAGCCCTGTACTGTCGACTATCGATTGCTTGAAGATAATATTCACCGTATTGATTTTATGAGCAACTAACCACTGCGATCGGTTTCACTGCTTTTTTAACCGACTTCGAAAAAAGAAGGAGGTTCTATGTTCGACTGTCTGTATGTTTTTTTGTATGTTCGTCGATTTCTTCGTCATTACTCGACTCCGGGATCCACTGCAAATGTACACTATTGCAAGACGTAAATGGAAATAAATAAATTTTGTATTTTTGTATTTGTATTTATGGAACGATTCTTAAGCAGTTGTAAAGAGGATAATCCCGAGGTGGTCCCATAAAAAATTCTTCCCGAAGGACTTATCCCTGAGGGACAAATACTTATATTTGTCCCGAAAAGTTAATAGTTTTATTTAAAACTATTAAATAACTTCCGGATAATAACGTAGTAAGTAGTTGTAGGAGGATCACAGTTTTGTAAGCACCTGCACTGCCCACATCGTATGGAAATATCGTCGCTTGTCAAACTATGTGACGTATTTGATAAGGTGGTTTGATTTTACAGATTAAGCTTTTTGATAGGAGATAAGGTTACTTGACTACTACTGGGAAATAATTCTAACGTATTGTCCGATAAAAAGAATGCAAAATGTAATTAATATTCTACAAGGCTAGACGTATTAGTAATAAAAACTAATTTTAAAGTTTGAATAAAAAAATGGCGCGCCAAAACAATAATCTCTGTCATGGCTCGAACGACAAATCGGGGAACATCGATGGAGCATTTTCAGGTACTCCCCGGGGTTGAAGTTTTTTTGTTTACTTTACTGTTTGGTCCATCCTGTATCATAAACTAACCTTAAGGCTGTGGTATGGGTCAAACTAGCGCCGCCACCTATTTAATCTTATTACTACGTTGAACAAAGGAAATTTCAAAAATCCATCGTACAGTTTGTGATACCTCTTAAAAGCTATTTTTTAATGCCTCTGTAATAGTTTTATTCTATTAGGTTTAGGCAGAATATCGAAGTGGCCTTTGGTGGCCACCAATATCTATTTTCGATTTTCTGGCTAAACTAAATAGAGTAAGACTATTACACAGGCATTAAAAAATAGCATATAAAAGGTATCACAAACTGTACGATGGATTTTTGAAATTTCCTTTGTTCAACGTATTAATAAGATTAAATAGGTGGCGGCGCTAGTTTGACCCATACCACAGCCATAATATGGATTCTGGTGATATCTAAATTATTTTACCCATAATAAAATCAAAATGTGCATTAAAACCTGAACAAAAATCACTCAAATTGCATATCAAGTGAACAAAATGTGCCGTGCCGTGTCATCGACAAGGTACTCTTAAAATTGTTAAAGTTGCAGTTACCTACCACGTAAACAACCGCCTCGCCGAGTTGTTTACAATGCTCAACTTTTATTAGTATTGGAAAAGTTACAGCGGTTTTTTTCGCAACTTTTATTCGATGTGAAGTTGCCTGTTTACTGATGTATTTATGTGCAACACAACACACATGGCAAGGGATCTGAGAATCGCAAATTAAATACGCTTTTGATAGGTTTTTATGAACATAGAGCGCGAGCAATGCGCCCTACACGTCACATCTTATCAACTGCCTAATAAAGTTCACAGCTGAACAGACGGATATCTGCGTCTTGGGACCTGAAAGTGTTAATAGGTTTATTTATTATAGAACTCTGGGTAATCCCTAAGAAATTAATAATTCAAAAAAAAAAAAAAGTTGGAAAAAGAGCAACCCTGCGCTGAAGGGGAAGGTGCGGGTTCGAATCCCGTCGAGATCGTAAATTTTTGGGATTTATTAATTTCTTTGTTAATAGGGTAATGGTATATCGTATTCACAGCCTAGCCTCAGCGGCAGTGCGACCCCGGCGAGTCATTTGATTCATTTGTATTTTGGGATCATTTGGGAATATTTTGTTTTAGCACAAAATTTCTTATTTTCCCAAATGCTCCAAAATTACTTTTACGCTAGTTTAATTGCTTGTGGAACTTAAAAAAATAAAAACCACACAACAATATGAGTCTCGCGCCAACCCGCGTTGAATCACCTTAACACATCATTTTTACAAGAAGGTTTACTTCACTTTATCTTATCGTATGATGGTACTTATGATCCTTGCGATGTGGGCCCATTAAATTGGTTCTTTATCAAAGCCCTATATCATCCATAAGTCACCAAGACTTTCCAATTATTCATTCCAAGCTGCAAAACAATCAAAAGCAAATAAGAAAAATCCAACTAAGACTTGGAATATCACTACTTTTTATTCGATTTCCCTCCTTTATCTTGATCTTAAGAATAACTTTGGTTCAAGAACTCTCGACTTCGACAGGGAAGTTGAAGCATTTATCGAGGACCTGAACGTATCTACTCATCTGTTCCAGTCAAAGAAGTTATTCATTTAAAAAGCTTTAATTTTTTATCTGAGCAAGGCGACGACGCACAGTGGTACCGCCCATAGGTCATAATTAAAAAAAAAAAGGAACAGCTACCCTCAATTTATCTACCTATAACGATTAACCGATAAACAAGCAACCTCAAAGTATAAATATCCTACCCATTTTACCTAAGAATCACGTAATTTTTGTCCTCCGAAGTTAACACATAATTACGTTGCGCTCGCCTGATTAGAAGCTCGCTAACAGACATTATTTTTGTGACGATGAATTCTCGGAATGACATTGTTTTCGAGTGTGTTTGTGACATGGATTTCCAAGATCAAGGTATGTTTTCACTATCTAGTTATATTTTAAAATTTTATTTGACGTTATTATGCTGACTTTTTACGTGCTACGCCATACAGGATTTCTACCAAATATTTGCCTTAATTGTTGACTTTACGTGGACTTTCAATGGACTTTCTACATTAATCAACTATCCTCACCTACCGTAAATTATAGATTAAACTGTCTATTTTGAGAATATAAAGTTTTTTTTTGCTAATATCTGCTAATGTAGTTGCTATATAGCCTCTACGACTGCGTAGGCTAAGACGTAGCACGGTCTACGAGAAATAAGTTTTTTTTTTTTTTTTCTTTTCAGGTACTTTGATTAAATGTACTTTTTCAAGGATGCATTTTTATGAGATATGGTCTGCCGTAACTGGAAGTGTTGTTAAGAAACATCAACACGTACTGCAAACGATTCTAGCTTCTATGGGTGAGGTCGAGGATCTAGATATTAGGAACTTGATAGTAGAATACCAAGTTTATGTAAAAGTATTGATAGATTTTGGATATTTCTATTAACAATTGTTAATAGAATAAGCCATTACGTTTTGCTCAAGTACTCTGGTTATTGGTTAAAAGAAATTTAATGTGTCGAATTAGCAATAAGTAATGAGCGAGCAGTGCATTCAAGAAAAGACGAACGACAAAAAAATCTATTAAGTGTATAAATTATTATTATATAGATATTAATAAACAGAGTTATTGGTAAATTAGTAACACTACGTGAACTGCAGGTTCTACCCATCATCACAAACACGTTTGTGAAGACGCCAGGTCTTAATTATTAAACTTGGTATTGGTAATAGGTACCTACTCCCCGCGATTCAATAATCGTTCGTTAGAGAGGTTTTATTTGAAACTCAATTTAAAAACAGCTCTGCCCTGAATTAACAGAAGGTATGAGAGTGGAAGATCGGTCTTAAGTAACTCGCTGGGTTCCAGACAAAAACGTTTTTATTTAGC
This sequence comes from Eupithecia exiguata, assembly GCA_947086465.1. Classification (NCBI taxonomy): domain Eukaryota; kingdom Metazoa; phylum Arthropoda; class Insecta; order Lepidoptera; family Geometridae; genus Eupithecia; species Eupithecia exiguata. The sequence continues at coordinate 8,977,265 of OX352246.1, forward strand.
ATCAGAGGTGATTTATAAATTTTCTTAAGAATTGAGACCTGGTGTCTTTACGAACGTATTTGTGATGATGGGCAGGACCTGCAGTTCACGCAGTGTTACTAATGTACCAATAACCCTGTATAAATATTAATATATAAATGTTAATTATGTTGGTTGTGGTAGTATTAAGTTTCTTGTGGTTATGATTAGGTACGTTTGTAAATAAATTAAAATTGACTTGTTTTTTATTTATTACATTTAACACGTATAAAATATAAAAGGATACACATTTATATGTATATAGATTTATAACCACTTCATGAAAAGCGTTGATATCATATTCAGAGGCCATTTCCAAACGTGGCACAATAAATCCGTAATATTGATCAAATAAATTTATGTAACAAAAGTGCATATTGTACAGTTTATACTATATTATGTATCAGATTTGGTAAATTATAGTATTATTGTACACTTAAGAAGTATTCTTTATAATTTTTCTAAAGAAAAAATCCAAATAACAAAGTTATGTATTTATGACCGCGCTTGTAGGGCGCTGGTTCCACTGTGCGACGTGACCTCATTTCGTTCTAGGCCTCGAATTTATAGGCTACTTTATACCCGGGAACAACGCATACGAAGCCACGGGCAGGAGCTAGTCTATTATAATAACAGGCGTAGAGCCTACTGGGACGTGCCACAAATATGTGGAATAGACACGTGTTATAATTAACGCCGGAAACCACATAAAAGCGAACAATCAAATAAAATTATGCATAACGGCTCCCGAACGCATAGATCACATTCGTTCTAATTTGACTATTCCCATTGTTTCGGTACTTTTGGTGCAACTACGGTTAGTTGTTATTTATAGCTCAATATTAGGGGGCGCCACTTACGCCGTAATGTTGCGAATTATGTGCATATGCTAATTCGCAACCAGCCGCGAACCTCGCGTTCATGCAACTTGCTTATGACGTAGTAAAGGATACATAGAATTGCAATTACGCGTCGCGATAACTCGCGGAACACTAAAACGAGAAATTGTCATAAAAAAATAATAGAGGACAACACACAGCTGGATTAGCATAGCGATCTCATGTTGGATGACTTGTTTAAAGAAATAAAAAATCAAAATTGAGTTTATCTTTAAAATCGGTATTGACACTGTTTTCAAGACTAGGTATGGTTCCTTACTCCATCGGTGCAATGAAAGTAGGTAGTATATAGGTACGTATGATACTCCACAAGTGACATACTGTATCTTCGCCTATACTCTGCTTTGAATAGGGTTATTCTGGTTTCAATGCACGATACTCTTTGTTGGGATCTGTTTGGATAATAGCAAAGTGCAGCTTGAGCATTCTGCTAGTGTCGTGTTTATGCAACACCCCCATTGCGGCGGTATTAGAAAGAGCTGCTTATCTCCTGGTAGTTTTTACCCGACTACCAACAGGGGAGGGTTATGAGGTTAGCACCCTATGTTTGTATGTTTATATGTTTGTATGTATGTGGCCGATTTCTTTGTTCCCACGTAGCGCTGAAACTACTGGTTCGATTTCAACAAATTATGTATCGATTGATTCGTCTCAGTACCCCGATGGTTATAGGCTATAGGATTTAGGGCTCCGCCCCCGAATAAGCCTTCAAAACGCGTATTAAAGTTTAGGTAGCCGCAGGCTGCAGACCCCATAGAAAAAAATTACAATACCTACGACCTATTTTCATTTTCAACTCTATGCCTATCAAATATGACCGTCATTCTATTTTGTCAATGTAAATGTTTCAAACTTTTATAACTTTCACGTAGTCAGGTTGTAGTTTTTTAACTTTATCTTGTTAGTTAGTAAATTCGGATTTTTTTTGCACATGTTTGAGGTTTTTGACGATGTTTTTTTTCTTGTCTCTTTGCGCTGCCTGGACGTAGACTAGGAGAGGAGAGAAAATAAAATTCCTTTATAAGATGTTATAAGTGTAGGTTAAAAAATCGCTTGGAATGTGAAGAGCTAAAAATTATGGATTTTATTTTTTTATCTGAATAATTAGTTTAGGAGTTTTGCTTTTAGTCATTATTTTGACAATGCCGATCCCTTTGTTAACAAACTAACTTGTCACAACTAAATTAAAACAAAAACTAACCTTAATAATTTTATTGCCACATCACAGTGATGATTTTTAGAGAAATATATCTAAATTATACATTATTGAAATAAAAAAATCTCTGAATCTTGTTAAGATTTAGATTACATCAAGACCTTTGCCCAGCAATGGTATAGAATAGTTTTAATAAACTTATAAACCACCATCTAGAATATTATGACAACTATAGATAAATTGCACGATTATCTCTTGTTTTTTCCAGTATGTTTAGCACAAGATAAAGTTAAAAACTACAACCCGACTACGTCAAAGTTATAAAAGTTTGAAACATTTACATTGACAAAATAGAATGACGTATCGGTCATATCTGATAGGCATAGAGTTGATAATGAAAATAGGTCGTAGGTATTGTAATTTTTCTCTATGGGGCCTGCAGCCTGCGGCTACCTAAACTTTAATACGCGTTTTGAAGGCTTATTCAGGGTCGGAGCCCTAAATCCTATAGCCTATAACCATCGGGGTATTGAGACGAATCAATCGATACATAATTTGTTGAAATCGAACCAGTAGTTTCAGCGCTACGTGGGAACAAAGAAATCGGCCACATACATACAAACATACAAATATACAAACATACAAACATAGGGTGCTAACCTCATAACCCTCCCCTGTTGGTAGTCGGGTAAAAATAAAAGGGGATCACGCCAACATAAAAAAAAACATCTAAAAAAACATGGATCAGTTGAGCTACCTGTAGATTGTTTGCAAAAGTCTGCAGTTAGCTCAATTGTTTCAATTGTAAATACTAGTTATAATTTAATTCTATTATTTGATTGTAATTTTCTTTGTTAATAAAGTCTTAGCGTTTTGGGGCATCGGCGATATTATAGGTACTTAACCTATAATATCGCCGATGCCCCAAAACGCTCCACCCTAAAAACAAAGGCTAAACTATTTTTTGCCAGCTAAGTGATTTCTTTAACGACAGCTTAATGGACTCCAAGAGCTATTTCTGGGGAAATATCGATATCGAATTTCAGATACACATTATAACGGAAGCAATAAATACAGTACGCCATAACTTTTATTTACGGGAATAAATGCCGCCATATTGAAAACAAACATGGACGAAAGTGGGCCAGTGGTGAACTTTAAGTTTATTTGTGGAATAAATGTTATTTTTGGGACAATTGAATGAAAGATGCAATTATTTTATTCATTAAAAATGTTTCGGAGATAGATGGCGCTGTAAAATATTCTAGCTTTCTGTATATCCTTACTATACCGAAAGGTACAGTATGCATCAGAGAAAGGGGTACATCTTTTTGTCAGTTTTGACGACCGATGTGGCGCGGAATTTTCTGCCAGGACGACCAGTCAGGGTGCATAGGAAATGTTTTAGTGCACAAGTGTATGCGCAAACACAGGTGCGCTCTCTATTCCCTGACTCTAATAATCCGACGAAAGACCGACACGTCCGCGTAGAGACTACTAGGTATGATTGACTACTAGGTACATAATCAATTGACGCTTCCGACTGGTATTGATATGGATCAGTTGAGATACCTGTAGATTGTTTGCAACAGTCTGCAGTTAGCTCAATTTTTTTAATTGCAAATACTAGTTCCAATTTGTTTTTATTATTTGGTTGTAATTCTTTTTGTTAATAAATAAGGTGTTATTGAGCTGTAGTTTGTTTGCATCAGTCTGCAGTTAGCTCAATTGTAAATATTATTTCTAGTTTGTTTCTATTATTTGATTGTAAGTTTCTTTTTTAACATCGTAGGCAAAGTACCTAACTCAAAATTGAAACTGAACGATTCACGATTTTTTATTATGAACCGACTTTATGGCCGTCTCGGAGATCACAATGAGAGAAGGTTGATAGACTTTTCAGTCGCTTTTGTGTAAATCTTATAAAGAAACAAACAATATTCCTATTATGGTCGGTAGGTACTTATAAAACCTATAGCATTTACCATTCAAGCACCAAAAGTCAAAGGTTATTCATCTATTGTCCATCTTATCGAATCTAAGGAGATTTTTCTATAAATTTCACGACAAAAGGCTGTCTCGCTCACAAAGAAACTCCATCTTGGCGCTTACAATGCTAATATTGTCGAGTATTTTCATAACTTCACGAGGAGCGATAAAAAACCGCTTTGTCCGTCCGCTGGAGCGTTGAAATTTGGCACTTTCAAATTGTATGCGCCACGAAATACCGTTTGAAAGCTGTTTGAAAGCTTGTCAGCTAACGTGCAACGGAAAAACTGACTCCTGTTGTTTTTGTTTCGTTCTTGTTTTATATTTGTCTACCTCCCTTGCTGTGTTCCTTTCGCATTCAGAATTTTGAAGCTCTTAAATGTACTCGTACCTACTTTTTTGCACGCGCTCTTTCTAAGGAAACGTTTATAAGTGATTTTTGTCCCATGGCAACTGATTTATGGAAAAAGATGCCTATGTTTGATTCAAGGTAATTTCAGCTAACTGTTTTCAGTAGTTTTGGTGCGAAGAAGCAACAAACATCCCTCCATTCATCCAACCTTTGGCATTTTATTGTAACTATAATAATACTGTGGTTTGCGGATCCACGCTATCTCCGGAAACAAAGGTGAAATTGGTAAAATCCAACAATTTGAATTTCGAAGGGTGGCTCAATCGATCTACTTCGAAACTAAGGCATTCCAAATCCGAAATAAAACGCATTCTTTATTCGAAACGTAACCCAATAAAGGCAGGTTCTCGTTTACAAAACATAAATCGTCGTTGATTAAACACTCGGTGAGCGTGACGCGGCGTGTCACGTTGCGTCAAGCGTCACGTCAGACAGCGGTGGCGTGACACCGTCAATGTTACGCCGCGGTATGATTTAGTGTGTTAATAGCTTTATGAAGGTCGATTTGAAAGGTCGTTAGAAGTTTAAGCCTGACATTAGCGAAATTAATTCACTTTTGATCAGGTATTTCAATTCGTCTCTTGTAGGTTTATTGACTTAAGTAAGTATATAGTTATTTACCTATGTGAGTAAATAACTTACTATGGCACTTTATGGGTGTTGAATAGATGTTAGTTTTTTACGAGTTATACTTATTAGAAATTGGATATAAAAAAAATCCGGCAAATTACTTTTCCGCTAGTTATATCTTCACAGTAGAAAGAAAAAAAAATACAAAGAAAAAAATCTCATGCTATTGTTTCAATTGTATTGGTAGAGCGGTAAAGCGGTTTCGGTGAAACACGAAACGTTCAAGATGTAAGAACCAAAGACATTGACAAATATTAAAATAAGCTAACCTAGTAAAACGTCCTATTATTTAATAAGTTTAAATTTGGTAAATTTCGAACTCTTCGCTAAAAAAAAAATTTCCTCGGATGAGACTTGAAAAAATTGAATTCTATTAAGACAAGTTTTATAGGGATCCCGTATCCTAGTACGTAGGTAACTGTTATTTTCCTTGTAATATTTTCCCCGTGGAATGTCATTCGACACGCATACAGCGAAACTTTATGAGTATTTTTGGGTGGAACCCAGAGTAGAAATAAAACCATAAAAAATATGGAATTCCACTTTTGAGTTTCGCATTGCGTAATATTTTTACAGCAGCTCATAAAATGTAAACGAAAACATATTACCTGTACTAAAGAAACTAAAGGACAAGCCTTATTATTCTAAATTATAAATAAGGATATTGCTTCCCCGTCGACAGTCCCAAAGCTAGCTATATCTAAACTTGCTTTTCCCTAAGATGTGGCGGACTTTATCAATATTCAGGAATTTGTATTCAAATTAAGTATAAAAAAACATTCGAAGCACCGAAAACAACATTATCTAGTTTTAATCGAAATAAGGCACTGGAAACAGAGTTGCCAGTGTTAATCAAAATCAGAAGGTAGCGCGGCTGTAATAGTAGTTCTGTTATAGTTTTATTCTCTTTACTTTTAGTTTAGGCAGTGAATCGAAAATAGATTTTGGTGACCACCAAGGGCAACTTCGATTCACTGCCAAAATAGAAAGAAATAGAAAAAAACTATTACAGATGCATTCAAAAAAAGCGTATAATAGGTATCACAAACTGTGGGATGGATTTTTGAAATTTCCTTTTTTAAACGAAATAATAAGATAAAGTGGGTGGCGGTGCTAGTTTGGGTCGATATTCTATTGAGTTTAACCGGGCGGTCTGGATGACTCATAAATCAAAGCCGTCCCCGCGCGAGCCTAACGCAGATGAAGTCATTATGACTCTTCGCTTCACTTCTATGCATGTACTAAGTGTTGCCAGTGCACTAAATCCAATTTTCTACTAATTAAATATTTATAGAAATTTTATACGTTCTTTATAAGAATCCACTCGCATCTGGCGATATGGGTCAGAGGCGAGACGTCCTGTCACGTACAGAGTCACGTTAGTTTTCATAGCACGCTTGCAGACATGCGAAATGCATTGCCTTAGCATATCCTCTTAGAAGGAAGAGTAACTTTAGCAGAAAACGAATCTAAGTGAAATATTTTGATTAAACCTTCTTTAAGGTTTTATTATTATAGTGCGTAAGCCTTCACGTGATTTCTGAGAAATATACATTAAAAATAAATAGGTAGGTAAATAATAAAATTATAGCTAAAAGATATTATTAAATTTCTTGTACATTGTTTTAGAATCACAATCCCACTAATATTCATCCCACTCAGTCACGCCAGAACGGCTGAACGGATCTGGTTGAATTTTGGCACAAAGATAGATTATAGTTTGGAATAGCAGATAGGCTACTTTTTAACCCGGAATTCCTACGGGAACGAGAACTATGCAAGTGAAACCGCGAGGCACTGCTAGTAATATTATAAATGCGAAAGTTTGAATGTTTGGAAGGGCATGTTGGGAAGGGGGAAGGGTGTTTGTTTGTTACCTCTTCACGCCAAAACTGCTGAACGGATTGGGCTAAAATTTTGCAAACAGGTAGTTCTAGACCTGGCATAACATATGACTTCTTTTTACCCCATAAATCTGTTCCCATAGGATAGAAATAACCTTAGTCAACGCGTGCAAAGCCGTGGGTAGTAACTAGTCCTATATTTTTTGTGAATAAATTGATTACAAAATCAATGAAATAAGGGAAATATTTTGAGACACTGGTATCATCGGAGTAAATCACAAAAATAACTTTTGGTTTGCCTTGCAATTTTCGAATTCCATTTTCAAATTCATCAGGTAGGCAGTACCGGAAATCATTAAAAACTTATAAAATGTTTCTACCTATTTTCAGATTTCAAAATAAATAGCAAACGAAAACAAAAGCTAACCAGGAAATCGTTAACAGTCCAGTTTGTTCCCAACTCGAGAACTGTGAACACTTTGTGAAAATTACCGCGATTTATAAAATCGAGCCATTTGAGTTTTTGTCAATTTCTCTATAATTTTCATGTGTGCCTAAAGATACATGGCGGCCCCCTGGCGGAGACGCTGGCCTCCAAATAAAGCACTGCCCGTGTTTCGCAAAGGAAACACGCGGCCTCTGAAGGATGTACTTTGTGTTTCCGGAAGGACACATGGCGATCAACGTGATGCGCAATGTTCATTTACTTTTGTCATTAACTGTATCTTTGTTGTAAACAGCTTTATATATGGAGCTAATACGACGCTTAAGTCGTAAGAAGTCCCAGATATTTTCGACCAGGCACGTGTCGATCTCGTTGCTTAGTTGGTTAGAGCGCACCTGTACTGAAGGTGAGGCGCGGGTTCGAATCCTGCCGAAATCGAATTTTTGGGATATTATTAAAAAAGTTTTCGTAGCTTTAAATATAATGTATTTCTCAGGTGGTAGGTAAGGACGCTATTGAACATTTTAGTTATTAGGCCTCTACCGCGGATTTGCACGCGTTTTTTTTTTCGGAAAAAGGAGTACTCTATATATTATTAATCCAGGCCTAGAACTACATCTATGCAGAATTTCAGTGGTTTATGCGTAGCGAGTTAATAAATATCAAAACTTTCACAGTTATAGTGTGAGTCCCGACCAAGTTGTTGATAAAACATAGAATAATTATTAAGTCGGCAACATTTTAAGAAATTTTATAAATATATCACAATTAGAAACGATTATTTCGCTTTTATTATCAGCTATTACGTAAAAATGATTCATTTGAAAACAGGACCGCTTTTTCTTAAAATTCCTTATCCAAAGCCTTCTTTCGCGCAAAAATTCCTTTTTACTGAAAATTGGGTAATCACTGCTCGACGGGCGGTGTATTATTTTTAATATCGCCACTTTGGGAAACGTTGAACGAGGGTGTAATGTGAGATTTAGGATGGCGACATATTGAGAAACACTGGATTAAGGATTTCCATCACGGTGTTGGGTTTTAGTATAAGCTATGTGATAATAAACTTACAAAAATGGTTATGTTACCGTAAAAAGGTTATGCTAGAAAGGTTACCGAGGTTACATTTTACCCCGTTAATATTTCACACATTAAACTCGATACCTAAATCATCCGTCTTGGAGCTACAATGGAAAAGAATAAATAAATATTGCTGGACAATTCACACAGCATTATCTAGCCCCAAGCTAAGCAGAGCTTGTGTTATGGGTACTAGATAACTGATATACATAATATAATACTATACACAGATGGGTCATTTGCATTAAAATTGTACATGCTACGAAATGGAAACGAAACGGAACGTAACGAACTTGTTACTAATTGGAAGCATAAGGCTTTGTACACAATTAGAGGATTTTTACCTTATCATCATCATCTGATAGAAGTTAACTGGCGGACTTGAATTCTACGTTATCAACTCGCACATATAAAAGAAAACGCTAAACTTTGATTGTTTTAATTAAAAATACTTGCTATTTTAAATAAATGTTTTTATTATTTTTATTTATAAAATTATTGTTTTAACTCCTAATCATAGATATAGATGTACCCCTAAAATACAAATATCAAAGAATCATGAAAATTTGACCAGTAACATTATAAATATAACATGACATAATAAATAGGTACCCACCTATCTAAATTCTCCTCTTCTCGATTAAATTAAGCTTTATATTACGCTACATAAATCGAAGTAAATTAGCATATTCAAAACAATTTGTCATAGTTATTACCAAATTAATTATAGATCTATACGAAATGTATTTATTTGTTATCGATTCTGATGATTGATTTTAGACTAAAGTAGCTTTTATTACCTATTCAACAACCACTATGCCAAAGTATGTCGCAAAAGAGAACATCTTGCGGTTGATGATAACTAACACAATACTACACATATTTTTTTAAGTCGGTTAAGATCCCAGTGTGTACGCGACCTGCCGTTTCGTAACGTAACGAATATTGTAACTAACTCGGATGAAAACACAAGAAAAAACTGAAATAACTTATGAAACTGAACTTGAAAAGTCGATAAAACACACTGTAATTGAATGTCTTTACACTGTATTTGAAAAGCAGTAAAATTAACTTGAATAAAACGGCGTTTTCTCACTTTTAAGTTCTAAATTTCGTAACGAAACCGAACTTTTTGCGTTATGAGATGTGCACCTTTTCACCGTAAACAAAAAGTAAACAAAATAGTGGAGTTCTCTATAGTTCTTAGAAAACTGACGAGTGTTGCCAATCTTTATATATAATTCTAGTTGATTTTCAAAAGGTTTTTTGATGAAAATAGCGTAACGAACAAAACATAACGAAATGGAAGAAAAAACTGAGACATAATGTTAAAAAATCATTTTCTCTTTAATTATTCATTTTTTAATGATAAATTTGATAAAATAGTATTGCTCAGGTTAATCAGTGACGAATAAATATTTTCATTAGTTGAATATATCAGAGGGAAATCTTCCAAAGCATTTTTTAGATGCAAAGACCTCAGTGGGACATGATTAATTTGTATGGAGATATTTTTTCATTGTTTTTTGAGGGTCGCAAAAGTATGAATAAGATTATTATTTATTGATGAATTGCAATTTATACGATCAAGCAATGATTAAATTACGCCAATTTGTTAATGAAATGTACCAATTATGGATATTTTAAGCATAAAAAAATTTCAAATTTTGGGACACATTACTAGTGAGGAATGTACAATTTTAATGCAAATGACCCAGATAGATTTTTTTTATTATACATAGAAAACGCCCAGGACACCGTGAACAGATGTACAGATGTCTGTCTGCAGATCGTACACACATTTGTTCTGAGGCGGGAATTGAACCCGCAACCTCCAAATACACATACAAATTTGTATTTGTATCAAAACATGTGTAATTTTAATCTAATTTTTTTCATAAAAAAGGCATTATTTTTTATTAAAATCACCTGATTACGCTTTGTTACGTTGTCACTGACTAGGATGAAAACAATTTGGTATTTATTTTTAAAGTACCTAGTCAAATAGCCTATCTTTATTATCAAAGAAAAACTAGAAAAACTAATAATTACAATTAAATAATAGAAACAAATTAAAACTTGTATTCGAGCTAACTACAGACTGTTGAAAAAAAAAACTTACACGTGTTATCTAGTAGTTAGTACCTAGTACCTATTACACAAACTGCTTAGTTTAAGGCTAGATGATTCTGTGTCATCTGTTCAACTTCAAATTCAAGAATGCCAAAATATTACTCACTTACCATATGGCGCAGTGTTACGTTTTTGTTACGTACGTAGCAAACAAGCTACGTGAAACTACGGTGGTGTAGTCTCGAAGATTTATAATTAACTAGGGAGCTCTAGTATATTTAACTAGCTTTTACCAGGGACTTTACTCACGTTGTACTGAAAACACATCATCGTTAGCCGAACGAAGTCCACCGCTGGATAAAGGCCTACAAAGTAAAAACATTTCCAACGTCTTAAAATTCTCGTCAGTGATTTGCAGTTTCGTGAAATTACCTTTTTAGATATATAGATCGATAATGCTTTACACACAAACACAGAAAACATTACAGAAATAAATGCTACGAGTAGACGAAGTACAGGCGGCCTTATCGCTATGAGCGATCTCTTCCTTGGGATGGACTGGACATGTAAGAACAACTAAGACGGTAGCACTCGAAACAATAGAAATAAAATAAAACTATAATACTTATACTAATAAAACCTACTTATCCGACAAATATTATTATAAACTTACATAAACATAAAAATAAGGTTGTCTTTTTTTACAATCCCGTTTTTTTTACTATTTCTTGTTACATCGCCATATTTTGTAAAGCTTGGTGCGTCGAAACTTTTTCTCAGAGAGATGTACATTAAGTGTACGAATGCCGAGTCTCGCTTATTGTCCTTAATTTGGATTATGCGATTACTTTTAACGTACATTAACGTCCGTCGTACGTTACCTTAAAAAGCTGTTTCGTTCAAAAAGAACCTGACATGTTTACTTATGGGTGATTTAAGTACTTACATTCAGAGCCCGGTATAAATGTTTCTGTCAGCAAATTATTATTGTTTTAAGGGAAGGGAAGAGACAAATCCCAGTTCAAAACGCGCTTAGATGCACAGCGGCTCTACATCAAGTGTCATTGGTCCAAGCTCATGACCAGGACCCAGGACCACAAAGCTCTTGTACACGAAATCTTTTGTCGTTTGTTTAAATCTTTTGTCGTCACTCTACTCTCTCTCTCTTTGGGAAGCCATTTTGTCACTCTAAAATGTATCTAAGCTCTACGTACCGTAGAGTTTTGTTTTTGACTGAAATAATTAATAACAGCCTATCAACAATTTACTAATCGTTAACATGAATAAATAAATGTGAGGCGTAAATTCACATGTTGCATTCTCTATTCACAATTATTCCGCATTCGAATTTTGAATTGCAGCGCGCTGTCTAAACTAAGTGACATGACATGTGTCAGACGTCATGTCATGTAACCGCAATGACAGATTCGCAAATGCGTGGATCACTTGATATTTGAACAGGTTCAACTGAGGTTAGAATAGGCTATTTGACTACATTGCCTTGAAGAAATATTAATTACACTTTGCATTTTTTTTTATCAGACTATACGTTAGAATTATTTCCCAGTAATAGTCAAGTACCTAGCCTATTGTAGAGAATTTGGTCTTAGATGATTTTGTTATTCCAAACACCACACTGTTTAAAAATTTAGCTGCTTATTGGGCCTACAGCAAATACTACTTTCACTAAAAATCTGTTAAAAGTAAAGTCAGTAAAGTAAATGGAGCGTCATTTTAATTGTGTAGAAGAAGATAATATTCTTCTATTTTTTAGGTACTCCCTAGTACTAACATGTCTTTTGACAGCAATCACGACAAAAAAGCTAACAGAGACACTGTGTTACGAAAGTACACAGACTAAATAAAAGTTCCTCCTTCGCATTTCGCATCCGGGAATATTCAAGCAATTTTACTCAAACACACAAACGCATATTTTGTTGAAATAATGCAAAATAATGCAAACAATTTTGTTCTACTCGCGTTAAGTAAGCTCAAATTACTACTATGCTATGTCTGCTACGAAACGTTGGCAACACAGGAATTTAAATTAAAATAAGCACAAAACAGGACTCTAGCTAAATACTTAGAAGAGAATGTGGAAACACTACAGTTATAAAGGTTCCTTAACTTTTAGTTTATGAAAACACAGTTTTCTTTTGGAAAAGAAATAAAGTTGGACGTTGAATTTTGTTTTATAACTAAACAAAACTTGAAGGATGGGTTCAAAGTTACTGATGCAGTTATTCTATGTAGTTAACTACATCAGTAACTTTTCCATACTTTGAGTTATGATATTATGATAAACGAACCTACAAGAAGTGTTCATACATTATTGCTCTACCGCTAAACTTAAATTGCAAGGCGGCGCGGCGTCTACTTCTTATATCGTATTGGAAACTGATCCTTATCAATTGTACATGTAGGTACATAAAATAAATCATTATTGCCACATTGCAATAATTCTCGTAAGGACGTCATCGTATCATTTATGATACTACTATGCTATGTCGTATGTTGTTTTCTATGACTTTTCAAAAGTCATAGAAAAAAAGAATTTTTAATTATCTATATATATAAATATATAATAATATTATTATTAGTGGTTACAAAACTCTAAAGTCATCCGACTTTAGAGTTTTGTAACCACTAACCACTTTTCTCGGACTGAGGTAACCAGCATTTTGTTTTTATTTTCGTACCTAAACAATTTTAATTTATAATTAGATATTGGTACCTAATTAGTTACTGTAAACTCACGAACTAACGAAATCTCATTGCTTTTTGTATTAACTACCCTCGATTTGTAAAATGATTACCTACATTTGGTACCATTGATTGTTAGTGTCTTTAAAATTTATGAATTTTTATTAATAAATGATTATTATTATTATTATTAATAAAATAATACTAAACCTTTTTACGCACCATCAACCATGTTCTTATCTAGCCCCAAATTAAGCAAAAATTTGTGTCCTGAAGTAAATCCGATAACCAAATTTTTTTGGTTCATAAATATTAAATATTTATTTATCATCACAAAAGAAGAGGTTCTATTTAAGTTCGGCTATAAGTTTTTTTTCTACGTTCGTCGATTTGTCCGTCAATTATGGACCGTCTAGCTTCGCACGCGCTTTTCAAGTAGCCTATGTCCGTCCTCGGGATACCATTTACCTTCCTACCAAATGTCATTAAGATCCGTTCAGCCGCTTAGGCGTGAAAAGGTAACAGACAGACAGACAGAGTTACTTTCGAATTTATAATATTAATATGGAATTCGAAAATTCTTTGATATTATATTACATTATTCTTATATTATGGAGTATGACGCCGACGTAGTCCCATAAAATTATTTCGGAAGGATTAAGAATTTGCCCTAAATTTGCTAAAAACTTAAAAAAACTCAGTAAATACTAAGGAATTAAAAGACTATTTTATATAAAATATAAAATAATATATATATATACTTTTTTGTTTTTTGAAAATGAAAAATGAAAACGTATAATGCAGTACGTTTTTTTACAAACATAAATTTGGATTTGGGCGCCTCCATTTAAACAAACATTTGCTTGTGTTAGGGGACTCCGCTCTTGCCAGTGACATATATAAACTTAGTTTTAAAAGATACAAAGATTTTATTCTAGTGTAACTAAGCAAAATACTTTATTTTGCTTAGTTACACTAGAATAAAATAAAATTAAGAGTTATATAAAATAAACAAATCACCAATACTAATACTAATAATTCATTCATAATTATTCATAGAAAACAGACTTATTATTAACGTATCGCTTCCGATTTTCGTTGTAGACGTCCGGTAGTACTATCACATATTGTTTGATTAAAACGATAGAGTGTACAATTAGAAGCGAATGCTGTGCTGAAGTTTGGCCACACTCGCAACCTCGCGTATAGTTTGATACTGGCGCAGCATCATCATTAGCAACGGTAGAGGGTGCATGCGTAGAGCTGTGTTCGCCGTCCTTGTCTAGACTGTACTTCCAAAGTATTTCATAGACGACTCTCTGGCGAGGCAGACGAAGGTACGCCTGCGACGCACGAGGTTGTGGTTTTGATTACCGCCTCTGGAAAATTTTTGTACGATATCTGATCCCGATTTTTTCTATTCATAACCAAAATATCTAAGTTTTTTAGTGTAAGTATTTTTATGAAGTATATTAGTTAAGTATTTAGTACCCATAACAGAAGCTCTGCTTAGCTTGGGATTAGATAACGCTGTGTGATGTGAATGTTCAGTATAATTTATTTAATTAGGTACATATTTTTATTTATTTACAATAATTTAGGTACGTACAGCTTGTTACCAAAACACACAGAAGATCACATAGATCACGCTGGACCTTCCTGGGTTCTGGAGAAAGGGATGACCATAAATAACTGTATGGGCAGACGTGATAAAAAGAACAGACTGTGGTTTTTTGAAGTGGAGAGAAAAGATAGAGCGGCAAACTCTGTTCAATCAGGTAGGTATATTAAGTGCGGAGAGATAAAGACACTTCACAGATGTTTATCGTGTGATAAACATCTATGATGTGTCTTTATCACTAATGTACATAGTCATATACATTTTGTGACCGAGTCTTCAATAAGTAATCTACTTAATAACTTTATCGGTCTGAAATGTCTACTATACTAAGAAGGATAAGTTTTAGTCAAGCACTAAGCCCCATGGAGTGGTTGTACGCGTGTTTGATGAAAGCCTACAGGTATTTGGGTTAGTGCCAAAATTTCCAAGTCTATGTGCAGCATAAGCTAACTGATCTGTGTTACCAACTCTATCCGGGTCCGGGGGCACAGTTCGCACCCTGCAACATCATTATCGAACGAAACTCGACCTCGCCTGCAACTTTGTTTAGGTACAGTACCTACCTACTTGCTAGTCAATAGTTGTCGGATGCGCGTGGTTTTCGAAGAGTACACTGTGTTTGTGTGTTATCAGTCTAGATGAAGTTAATTATAACTTATGAGCCTAGATTCTCGAATGTTTGTGCATAAAATATAGACCTTATTAGCTAAATTTATTGGGAAAAATTACTAAAAACAAAAGTGTGCTTTTGCAGAATTCAAACACAGAACAAGACGTACCTAATCATAATTTAGGTATTTCTTTTTCAAAATATTAGAACAACAAAGGCTAGGGATAAATCCGAATTCAAATTTCGAACAGCACAGAGAAAACCCGCGCAAATTACGAAATTTCCAACAGCAAGTCCGGCATTCCCAAGCCTTTCGAATGAAAATAGTTTCCCCAAGAAGCGTTGATCCGAACATAGACACACGTCGGCAAACTGCACGAGGTGTCCGAAGTATTCCACGGGTGGTGTCGGACTGCAATAATGCGGACGTGACTGCGCTGTGCTGGCAACACTGAGTAAATTGATACTGCTTTTTGGTGTGAATTGCGAGTGAAGTGTATTCTTAGGTTGAGGTTTGCGAATTGTTTAAGATAAGTTTTATCGAATTGAAGAGATTGCTTTTCTGTGACGGAACTATAAAATAATTTGTAAAATATATTATGATAAATGGAGGGAAACATACCTATGTACCCACAGGTTTGTAAATGAGTGAGACCTGCTTAGTAGGTCAAAGAACATTCTCTATTTACGAAGCAACCTAAATTTTAAACGTAATTTAGGTGAATCTAAACTTTTTGTTACAAAGCACATCAAACGTCACTCTGCCAAAAAGTTTGTGTGTTGCTAACATTTCCGTGTCATGATAACTTTATACGTCTAAATATTTACTTGCTATTTTAAAATAACACGCAATTTTGGGAGCATAAAGTGCCATGCCATCATTTAAAATAGGAAATAAAAACAGGTACCTACAGGGTAGCTTACAGGAAAAAAAATAAAAATTAATATATGACCGGTTCATGTAGGTAGGTATAGTTGTTTATAAGTTTCCTATATCTTACCTAAGTCACATACAGAATCAATCAATCAGTTGAGCTATCTGTAGATTGTTTGCAACAGTCTGCAGTTAGCTCAATTGTTTCAATTAATAATACTAGTTTAAATTCAATTCTATTATCACATAATAAAAATAGTACAGCTGTAGCAGAAAATCAATTCAATTTCAATTGAAAATTTCTTTATTCAAACATCAGGTAAACAATATGAACGTATACGTAAGTCAGAATTCATTTTTTAATCCTTGCCTTCCTATCCTGTATAGCAGAGATATATTAATGCAGAGAGAGCTTACATTGCCACAGCAATGTCGCTATCTACACACTACATGTCTTACTTACAATATGTATGACCCTAGGTAGGTGAGTACTGCGAATGGCACTTCTGTCCTCCTATGTCAAGCATAACATGATTGTAGCCTAATCCTGTCCCAAGGTAGCAACTTTAAAATGAGCTATTTCGAAACAATTTCAAACAGAGATTTCCCTGAGGTCGCCACTCCATCTAGTCAAAATACCTCGTGCAGGGTGTGGAGATTGAAACCAAAGAGTTTATATGCATAGGTTAGCTGTCATTTTCATTAGAGGTAACGGTCGATTACAAAGAGGTTTTAAAACTTTGCAGCTGTATTTCATCGTATTGCAAGTTTTCAAATTTAGAATTTAATCCTTCTTCACTTTTTAAGTGCACCGTCTGATTTAATACTGTTTTTTCACTATATGGGTACATTTGGCCAAACAAGAGTTATGAAAATAAACCCAGTCTTTTTGATGAGCTAGTCTTCTTTCCGTAGGTAGGTACATTGCAATGCCAAAATCTTCAATATTTATACCCAGCCTAAAATAAGATACTTATATAAATATAATGTAACTTTAAACATAAAGAGTCTATATTTTTCCACTGACATTGTAAGTGGGTTTTGCGCGCCATATTTCTGGAGCTAAAGTTTCGGAATCGAATCTAAGTTTAAGCTTGCTCCGGCCGTGCTTACCCCAGTCTCTCCCTTTTTATCGAATCAAGTATTCTCGAGTTCTATTCTTGTTCATATTTTTGCATGTTTAGGTTATTTTAGATATACTCGTAATTTGAGTTAATCCCTGGACAAATACGAAATTTTTTATGGTTATATTTATTAGTATAT
Source organism: Eupithecia exiguata (assembly GCA_947086465.1). Lineage (NCBI taxonomy): Eukaryota > Metazoa > Arthropoda > Insecta > Lepidoptera > Geometridae > Eupithecia > Eupithecia exiguata. Next base: position 8,994,882 of record OX352246.1, read on the forward strand.
TTTTTACAAGGTACCAAACCACCTCATTATAGAAGAGGTTATTTACTCCCGAGCGTAGCGAGGGAGAATGACAAGAACGAGTTATAATGGGTGGTTTTGTCCCGCGTGAAAAACAACACTTTTCACTTCAAGTGTGCGAAAATAGAACAATTAAAACTTACCTTCAGTAAATATCCCACGCCGATTTCACTTCTCTACTTCACGAATTTGTCGTTAGTTTTTAAATACCATATTTCACGTGATTTCGACCGCAAGAGTTAGAATAATATTGATTATTTCTTTGCCATTCTGTCCCATTTGCATATTATTAAATTAATTTTCGCTTGATGACATTTTCAATTGAATAAGCAAAGTTCATCTTCAGTTACTATTAGACATATCTACTACCTATTTTATTTAGCTCCTAAGTACTCTTTCTGATTTAATGTATGTATATGTAAATTTTGTTGCTAATAAATAATTTGTATTTGTATTAGTTAAATTTGCAGTAAACAAATGTTCCAGAGATTTCGCGCTGATTAAATGAAATGAAATTGATACCAACTTTTTAGTGTCTTCCTTTTGTTAGTTACTACCTACCTACGCATTCCACCATGGATGAAGAATCACCATACAAAACATCCACGAGAACCTACGAGTATGAGTAAATGTATCTTTCATGCTCAAGACTGTTAGCTTAGATTAGTAGTTTGTATAAGAGTTAGGATTATTTTTGGTTATTATCATCAACATTAACAACTTCAATGCTAGTTTAATGTCATTATTATTATATGTAAACTACAGTAGTCAAGGTGCATTAAATGTTAAGGAGAACTCAGTGCCTAGACAAACCTAACATAGGCTTTAAGGCACTACTAACCAAGTTATGTAACCAATGTTTTATGAATAAATTATATATCTATCTATCTATCCAACAATGACAAAAAGGCTTTCAAATGAAAAATACTAGGAAACATATTTTATTTCAGTTTCTTACTTATCAAAAACTCTGAACTTTCTGTAATAAAAAGAAAAGCTATATTCGAAAAATCATTGTTTTTGTTTTCACTGCCTAAATTTAGGGTTATAAAAACGATATAAAAACGGTTTACTGTTGTAGAATAACCCTCAATCACCCGCAGATTAGTGGGCATTAGGGCCTCGGGGCATAACCTTCGCTCGCAATAAAAATGCCTTTATAATCATACTTATGAATAAAACCAACTTCAAATGAACTTACGTCAGTACTGCAATTTTTGTAAAAAAATATATTTAATAAATCTAGGTTTATAGTAACTTCCGGAATTACTGCGTGAGAGAATAATCATAAAATATAGAAACCCTAGTTCTTATTAAATTTCTGTAAGTAATTAATTACTACTAGGATAGCAAAAACGTGAAGAAAGTAGGTACATTTGGTTTTACCAGTGAATCTCCAATCTTTGTATATCCAACATCCTCCAATCAACTTCTAAAACTAGAAAAATAACCCAAAACAAAATCATAGAACCTAACATCAATAACTTCTATGGACGAAAAACTATAGAATCTATGATACCAAAATTAATTAACGCCTTACCACAAATTTTCAAAGAAAAAGTAAATGATAAAAACTATAAACGTATGCTCGAAAAACATTACCACGAACAGCTGCAGAGTGACTAGGAGGAAGCTTCCTAGCAACTTACGTGTATACAGATTTTTTTCCACTTGAGATTTTGTCTTGTTTTGTTTTTACCTTACTACCGACAGGGGAGGGTTATGTTATGACAATATTTATCCTTAACATCCAAATGCAATGTTATCTTAATATAAGATCTATACGAGTGTGAGCACCAATACAAACCAACGTTGGTTTAATGGTGCAATATTGACTAAACGATGTATACTTTTATAAATAAATAAATATGATTATTATTATTCTGCGATCCTGGTACTTTGAAATCCGGAAATACTGTTATTTGCGCACTGAACCACATGTAGAGTGCGATAGCGTAGCTTCTCAAAGACTGCAACACCTTGGGACACCGAGGACGCCTAGGGAGGAATGCACCGGCGTCAGCGAGCTGCTGGCTTTCCTGAAGGACATCGGGTGGTTAGAACCCCGCAAAAAGGGCCCACTTGTGGCCTAGTTGCGGAAACCAGTCCAGAGACAAGTAACATGTAATCAGAGCACTGAACAAACAACGTAGGTCTACGTTACCACCGTTGCCTTTTGATAAAATATTTGTAAGTTCGCTACTGTCATATAGTAAAATGTTAACAGTGCCGCCTCCGCGCGCGAGTTGATCACCATTAGTATAATATCTTTTTAATGGCTCTTTAATTCAACGAAAGCCAAAAATCATGTGTGGTTTCGTTTACGCCATTATTAATTAGCGAATGAGCGATGACCGTGCGTCGAAATGTCATTAAAATGGCGTACAGTATACGGCATATACTCTAGTCAATCAAATCAAAATTTATCTAGTTACTCCGCGCAGGCTTTGCACGCGTTCTTCTGAGATACGCAGTGGCCAATGTAATTTCGCGGATTACCACATATATCCTTGCTAAAACTACTTCGTCGTCCTTAACACTTATATTACCCTCAAAATGTCATAAAGTAATTACTAAACAAACTACTTTGAGGAGGTAGCCTAAGGCGCGATTTTCTGAAAGGATAGGCATAGGATTTCGCATTCATAGGAGTGGGACAGAGCCGGTAGAGCCGGACAGAGCGGCGTAGAAAAGCAACAATTAAGTTTTGTTTTTATAAAAAAAAAAAAAAAAAGTAATTTTTTAAATCTAAAACACACACCGTTCGCTTTATATTCTGTTTGTTTACTGTACAAAAGGCTTATATTAAAGTATATATTGAATATTGATGATTTATTGTATAGTTTATAGTGAACTTTTTTATCGCGAAAATTTTATGTAATCGTGTTTTCCAAAAACTAGTCCTAGCATGAATCCTGAACCATAACATATATTAATCTCAAAGTAAATGCTTCAGTATTATGGAAAATATGATCGCTGACGCTAAGCTATTCCAGGTATCATCGACTCTTAAAGCCAAACAAATAAAGCTTCTCTATGACATAAGCGTTACTCATCGATGACTTTCATAATACAAGCCCAAGACATTATGAGTGATAAATGCGATATTTATCTCTTCTATTATCTTATCCTGAAGTTACCTACGTATAAGTTTTGTGCCAAATTACTCGCCGCGAAGTACACCACAGCTTTTGTAATTAAGATAATGTGAACATTTTACGTGCGATTAATGATAATGATAACCAATTCATAAATCATTTCTATCGATGCGGTGCTGTGGTTAACGATGGTTTAGATCACGCTATCCGATCTATAACGGAACAATCTATTTATTTATTGAAAGTTCACAGTCGTAAACAATCATCATCATCATCATCAGCCTATATCAGTCCACAGCTGGACATAGGCCTCCCCCAATGAGCGCCATAGCGCCCTGTCTTCAGCTTGCCGCATCCAGCATCTACCAGCAGTCTTTCGCAAATCGTCATCCCACCTGGCCGGAGGGCGCCCTACACTACGTTTGCCGAGTCGCGGTCTCCACTCAAGAACACGTTTACCCCAGCGGTAAACAACATAAACAATACAACACTACTAATATAGTGAGAAGGCTCAAAAGAACAAAACCTTTTGAGTTAGTGTAGTGATAAGTGCTATCAAAGCACATGAACAAAGTGTTTTAGACAAAAAAGAAAAGTGCCAATGAACACGTTCTTAGTAATTTAGGTTAAAACGAAATAACACATTAGCCAATTCTACGGCTAGATTATCATTATACTCTAGAGAGAATCTAACATTAATTTAAAATGTGTAAACTAGGTCAATAAAAAACAATACTGAAATAAATAAAGGATAATTTAACAAAAAAAACGCTACTTTTGATTTTATTATACATAGAAAACGACCAGAACACTCCGAACAAATAGCATCATACAAATATGTGTTCCGAGGCGAGAATCGTACCCGCAACCTCCTGCGTCGCAGGCGGACCTTCGCAAACCGCGCCGACCCACAGAGGTCGTCAAAGCTAAAAGACTACTACCGGTCGCGGTCTCCTGTCTGTCTATGGTCTCGCTCTCCGGTCGCGATCGCGGTGCGAATCGCTACTCATCAGCCCAAACACCAAGACCAACATCCCTGCTAACTAAGCAATCGTAGATCTCCATAACACAGAATAACAATATCACCTTCCTAGCGACAAACTACCATTTGTTATTGTTAATTACTAATCCCGCAATGAGTAATAGTCACAACCTGCCGTTTGTAATGGCCAAATTATTCAAATGATTAATGTTTTGCCCTACACCCGTAAATCTGAATGTTGCTTCTATTGTCTAATAAATAAACAATTAAGGTCTTCCTTTTGGTACTGTCGAGGCACTGAATTGATTATTGGTAAATGATATAACTATTGATGTTTTGCACAGAAGTTTTGAATAGGTCTCGTCGTAGCTGGTGGCCCACCCAGCTCATCATTAAGGACTTTGAGACAGCGACTCGCTAACTCTCGATAAAATATCTAACTATATACTACGCTGAACGCCAAGGCTTCACCTCAAATACAACAAGAAGAAGAGCGAGGTTATGGTCTCCGCAACAAAAGGCCGCCTTATTGTAAGGAATTTACTATACGTACTATATCCACTATTGGCATTACGTAGTGCATCTGGCATGTTTGCTGACGCACACGTTAAGGACTTCAACGCTGTGATTCAAAAACAACATAACATCTGTAAAACGCAGGATGCTGGACAGTAACAGTCTGTTAAGGGTTCTGGCTCACAGACATTAGAGTAATCTGCAAAGACACTGAATGTCAAGTCTGATCCACCCTTATGCCAAACCTTTTTGAATTGTTTGAGTAACTGAAACTTTGTGATATTTACTCTTCGATCAAAAATAAGGAGTTCGCGGCCTCCCCCGTAGATACCTAGAGCCTTACAAAAATGTCACTCAAAATTGGGTTCGTTTTGTTTTGACGCAGACAGTTTGCGCAGAGCCTGACAAGTTTTTTCCATACGGAACAAGAGATTGGTGGAGTCGAATTCATTTTATTTTATTTTGTAAGTAGGTAGGTACCTACCTGAGAATTATATACCTACCTACTCAGTTTATTTTCTATAAGGATTAATTAACAGAATTCAGGTAAAGATAACGAATCATTTATTGATGAAACTATAAATTGGTGTCTCAACAGTAGGTATTTATACAAAAGGGTCATTTCAGACATACAATAATTTAAACTTACAATACAATTTCAGGCAGGCACTCTAGATTAAAAAGAACTGGTTCCTGTCTGCGGCTTTGCACGAGTTTTTTTTACGGGAAAAAAATAAACGTTTTATAAATTCATACTTCTGGTAGGTAGGTAAGAACCTAGTCTTTCTTTTATTAGAGAGTCTACGCAAATGAAATTTTAGGGCGGGCCAACTAATTATTTTAAAAATCATCAACTAGTAATATTAAACTTATTTTTATGAAAAATATATTAATACATACTATAAATGAAAAAAAAATTTAGAAGAAATAGCCTCTCCATTTATCAATTTAGAACAAAATTAATATTTTAACATAGGCAAACCAAACAACAATATTTTATGCTGATTTCACAAGTATATGACTCACATCTCAATATACGGGTAAAAAATATATATAAACTTACTGAAAATAAGAAATTCCATCCTTTTTCAGCACTTTGGACGAGTGATTCTTGCATTTTTTGTACCCATGCTTTTTGTCTGAACGCTAAAATGACACTAGTTGAAAAGCTTCCCTAACATGTCAAAATGTTCTCTTTTGCTACTGAAGGTTGTGGCGTGCGCATTGTGAATCTAAGGGGGGCCGGCAAAGCCGGACATTTTTGATCGATGTATTTACTACACTAATCTTTGGAGCTTTGTGTTGCAAGAATCAACAAATGAATTTAATTTAATTTATAAATGCCTCTAATATATACCCATAACACAAACTTTTACATACTTTGGGTTTTGTGAACTGTCCAGCATTTTGCATTATTTATTTGCATTATAAACTTAATAGGTACTGTTAACCCTGAGTATGTATATTATCGATCTAAATATCATAGGTGCATAAAGTGTACGAGTGCAGGTGCTAATATCCGGGTCTGCGCGCGGCGTGCGATGTGTTTAATTCCGGTCGTGGTTGGTTCCGTTCCGGGAGCAAACCGAATACACCCCTATTCAGTTTGCTCCGGAATCAACCGAAAATTTTCAGATCATGTAAGACAGTAAGGATTCAAATTTAGACGGATTTTAGCTGACTAGTTTGTGCCTGATTTATATCCCATGGAACTGATTAATAGGATTTACAGAAGCCGATGATTTGATTCCAGACCTAGAACTATATCCACGCAAAATATCAGTCCGATCCGTTCAGTATTTGTGGCGTGAACAGGTAACAAACATCCAAACTTTCTCTCTTATAATATTCGTGTCATGTCTTTGACAAGGTTTCACAAGAAATCGTCAGTTGGTTTTTTTTCAGAACTAATCGAGGATAGCATTGTTAATTAATTTTGACATAGATAAATGAAATATACTGTGGTACCTACGTTTGAAACCATTTCATTGTTTTGAAAAAATTAAAACCAAGTGTGAGTTACGGTACAATCCAGGCGGATTGTACTGTAACTTACAACCAAACAGAACTGCATTGGCGCGCTGGTATACTGTTAGTTCCCAACTGTGGTGATAATCCAAAACTCAATAATTAAACTAAACTCGAACACAGCAAACTAATTAGTAGTGTAACTATAGTTCGATTAGCTGATGAGACTGTATGGGTTTGGGAATTCGGTGGTTCAAAGTTGTGGTTTGAACTATTTTGAACTTAGCTACATATCTTTCGTAATATTCTTGTTTATTTGGATTTAGCGTTTCTCTGAATTTCGCTCGCGTGTTATCTAATGTTTAGGTCTTAAATTAACCACGGTATCGACATTTGGAGATACTGTTGGACCACGGGAAATGATTATTTGCGTGATCCATCCAGGTAAAACACGAAGGTGGACTACGGGTGATGAACGTCATTTATAACAGACGACCTGCTGCCTACGGCTTCGCCCACGTAGTTCCCGTGAGAATTCCGGGATAAAACATAGCCTATGTCACTTCCTAAAAAGTAAGGCTTCTAATGGTGAAAGAATTTTTGAAATCAGTGTGAATACTACAGCGCCATAAGTCAATATCATCTCATCATCATGATCAGCCTATCATATAGCTCACTGCTGGACATAGCCGTCCCCTAATCAGCGCCATAGCGCTTTGTCTTCAGCTTGCCGCATCCAGGTTCTACCAGCAGTCTTTCGCAGGTCGTCATCCCACCTGGCTGGAAGACGTCCAACACTACGTTAGCCAAGTCGCGGTCTTCACTCAAGAACATGTTACCTAGCAGTTGTTGGTTCTTCGCGACATAAAACCGGCCCACTGCCACTTCAGCCTGTTAATTCTTTAAGCTGTCTCGATAACATCATATAATAATAATAATAATAAATAATTTATTTTGTGAAACAAGATATTATGGTATTAAAACTATCGTTTTACAAGTTGAGGGTAGTAGATACAAACAACTCAATGAGATTTCGTTTGTTAGGTAGTTGAAACCAAGAGATTAATTAGGTACTTATAACTAAGTATAATTATATTAACATTGTTTCTTAATAGAATATCATCTACTAGATACTGTATGTATCAAAAATCCAGCGATACAAAAGTAAGTAACAAACATGTCTCAGCAAAAGTACATTGTAGTTCTCAGATGGAAATGCAGAATATACGCAAGCATAAAGTAGCGAATCTGTTGTGTCGCATGCTTGGTATATTTCGAGGTAATCTGCTACATTTTATATAGCAAATTGTGTTGATTCTCGTAGATATATGAGACTTATTTGTGCTGGAAAATATCCTGACGCTCTGTATTGAAAATAAAACGTCAAGTACGAGTGAGACTCGCGTACCGAGGGTTCCGTATAATTATTAGACATTGGTCTTGTCAATTTTATGATTCTAGGTCAACGGGATTACCCTAGGTTTTCGGTCAATGCCGAAAATCAAAAATTATTGTTTTTGAGTAATAAAGAATTAATGAATTTGAGTATAATAATACAAATTGACAGTTTTCGTTTGTATACAAATCGTCAGTTTTCGGAATTTTCCCTTCATCTGTACTTTATGACTTTGCTTCTTACCAAATTTCATGAGTCTAGGTCCACGGGAAGTACTCTATCGGTTTTATGTGCATGGGATTACGTTAGAATTTCAAAAATATTGGGCATAAACTGCTGTAACTTTTGATCGCGCTGACTTGGAAGTTTGATTTATATCACGGCTCCAAGAAGTTACGAACCTGAGTATTTGATGTTAACTTTAAACTCGATACCTCCAAGCGCATCTGAGAAAAGAGGGTTGACAGACGGACAGACAAACAGACGGACAAAAAGTGATCCTTTAAGGGTTATTTTAATCCGTTTGAGATATGGAACCCTATATTGTTTGCAACAGTCTGCAGTTAGCTCAATTGTTTCAATTGTAAATACTAGTTTTAATTTAATTCTATTATTTGATTGTAATTTTCTTTGTTAATAAAGATTTGAACCCTAAAAATAAAAACACATGAATGTTAGCTACTTTATTGGAGACCCCTATGGAGTAGTGGTTCTATTTCAGTCTCAGGTTAGAGTTTTACTTAAATATGCATAATTATACATGAGATAAAAAAAATGTTCGAGTGCTAAACATAGGCCTTCCCGAAAAGACGCAACGAAAATTTACTACCAAACTCCTATTTCCAAACATTTTAAAATTAATCACATAATTAGGTCTCCTACGCATCATTAACGTAACTTAAATTTTCAGAATGTTAATAAATAAAATAACCAAATAATACGACACTAGAAAGACAATATTCTGTCCATTTAAGGCTAAACCCACATTGCGAAATCTCGCCGCGCGATATTCTTTGCAGCGGCTTATAATCCGCGTACTGAATCTTAACCTACACGCACTTCGAATAAAATTCTGCGCGATATTTTTCAGTTTCTACCTAGTTTCCAGCTGAGACTACTAAGTTCTAAGCCTTCTGTTACAATAATAATTGAATTCAAAGTAGCAAGCGTGTATCTGTTTCTTGGTTCATTTATCTAATCTTCAAAACACAGATTTGGTTATGGAATTTTCTTTTACGCGGATTTTTATCATCAAGTACGGGTAGCTTCATACAATTTCACAGTCACAGAATCCTGCGGATAAAACCACGCGGTGAGATTCCGCAGCGTAGGGTAACCCTTAAATCAAACCATGTTTCCAATTTCAAAGTAACCGTCTAACTTCTAAAACTCAATATTTCGAACTCTTGCTCAGTCCATCTTTTCAAGCTGAGGATTTTAGAGCAACCTTAAAAATACTAAACAGGATTTCCGGTTGTGAAAAGCATTGCAAAGATGACTCTCGCGGTTTCCCGCCCCTGGGGGAAGAATTTGTAAGTTTGATTTGATTCTTAGATTTTGGCGCGCGGGGGAAAATAATGCAAATTCGGTTTGGGAGAATTGTGCCACTGCTGCCATCTAGCCGGGATGGCGTCGGTTTTTATGATATGCGAAACTGTAAACTTGTTTGTTTCGAATTACGTGGAATAGAAAAATTTACACGTTCCATCAGGTGAGATAGCGGTCAAACAAAGGTCTATTGACAAATAAAACTACGATGAATAGATTCAGGCGTTACTTTGCGGAAATCCATTGCAAAATATAAGGATGAAAATATTTCACTATCATTTATAACGAGGCTGGTAGTCATTTTTTAATGTTGTTTTCAAAATATATCGTGTTGCTTGCCGTGGGTTACTTCATGAATAAATTTCTCTTGCCTTCACTGCCTGTTCTTTTCTGACTAACAAACCTGTAGTTGGCAAGCGAATGTTGTGGCCAATATTGGCGCGAATAAATATTGGCCCCAGGGGGATTTCCAAAGTTTAGTTAGTGCAAGCTAATATTGGCTCCTAGTGTGAAGCAGGATAGGCCAAACAATTCACTCGACGCAACACAATCACCGCGCTATCTGTCGTTATAAGGTTGTAGCACACTTATCAACTCGAAAACACTTCCAGAACTAGAGCCGTTCCATATTCTTTTTTAAACATTGCCCTTAATCACGATAAGCCAGTGCTAGACTACTATATTAGACGTAGAGAATCCGTTTACTACCATCGTTAGAACGGCTTTGCCTAGCGTCTTTTGTTTCTTTTACTTAATGCATACATAGTATTTGACGACCGATGTGGCGCGACGGGCGAAGGTCCGCCTGCGACGCAGAAAATTGTGGGTTCGATTCCCACCTTGGGAAAAATGTATATACGATCTGTAAATATTTGTCTCGAGTGTTATGGGTATTTTCTATGTATAATAAAAAACGATGTAATGTAATGTATATATTAAGTATATCAGTCATCTATTACCATAACACAAGCTATGCTTAACTGGGGGCTAGATGATGCTGTGTGATTTGGCCAGCATTATTTATTTATTTATACCTTGTGACAAATTACTATGACAAAGACTAGAGTGAAAAAAAAAGATGAAAGGCCATGCGATACCGATCGATTCCAATTTTGATAAGTGTACGACTACCTTTTGTGTTAGGAAATTCTCCGAAGACACTACAAGTTTCGAAACGGTCACATTCGGAGGCGTTTTTCTTTCTCTACAGTGCCCGTGGGCCCGATAGTCGTAAAGCACTTGGAAGATAATTAAAAAGACCATCTGTTGAGGGACCCTTTTAATTACAATTGCCTGAATCTGTTTACCCTGTGTGTATGGAGTTCATTTTTTTTATTTGCTTTGTAACCGTAGAAATCATGCGCTTGTGGTGATACGGAATAAAATATTGAATTGAATAATATATTTATTTTCACTTGAATAGTAATTGTTTATAATTTTTGACTTATGTTTAATTTAAAGCTATGTACGTGTTCACATTTTGGATTTTCATTCAAAAAAGTGAGAGTACTAATAAACTTATAGAGGTAGGTAGTAATAAACGATTACTACCTACCTACTATAGTAGCCTAATATAGTAATTACTGTAAGCCGGCCGAGGAATGTTACATCAAATATCAAAGAGCTTTAGACCTTACAAGACTCTTGGACACGTCACAAAAAATCAATATACATAAGTTTAACTAGGAAATAAAGTGATCACTTCAATCTTACACTCAGTAACAAATGAACCGTAACATTAGGTATTTTCAATGTAAATTGATTAAAAGCCTAAATTTTCTTGATAAATGTAAAGCTAATTTCACAAACAAAGAAAAACCCCTGAAGACGACGAAATTTTACGCTATTTAAATAACAAACAGTTTCACCGATTTTCATAAAACATAGATAGAACTCACGACACGACTCAATGTGACCTTACCGACAAAAATTACTATTCAAATGGTAAAAATCTAATTCGTATGGGAGTTACGATGGACACCATAAAACCGAGTACTGACAGGTTTACGGGGCGTAATGAATACTTTGCAGCGAACATGATCCGTTACAAGGTGTACTTCAATCCGTCTCGTTGCTCGTTGCGAGCGCCTTCTTTCCCCGTACTGATTGCACGAACGTGAGCTGTGTAACACGATACAATACGGCCCGTAACGCCAGTCGGTACCTTCCTTAATACTAATAATATCATAGATCAAAGCAAACTTCTGGAGATGGGCTGGGAGAACGTAACCTACGTTCTCCCAGCGCTAACTCAACAAATTGCCTGTGTTGTGTTACAACCAAACGCTATTTCCAATTTTGTATGATGATACTTAACCTGAAAAATGGATACATAAAAGCGCGAGGGCGAAGCCGCGGGCAACAGCCAGTTACAATGTAAATACAATAGAGTACAAATTAATATAAAGTTACAATAGTGACATCAAAAAAGGTTAGTATCTACCTAATTAAGACTAAGAATGAATTGTACGTACATGTAAGCAAATAAATGAAATTGAAATTGAAATTAATTAACAACAAAGATGGAAAGACGTACCTTGATCGAAGTGCGACCGAGACAACAATTAAGCTACCCATGTACGGCGGCTCTGCAACATGATGTGTATTGCTATTTCTTTTTACGCACGAATGTGTTGTATATTTCTAGGTTTGTCTGTAAATGGCGAAATAAGGAATAAGCAGACACGTGAAACACAAACGCCCCGGCGTCGTCGGTCCGACGATGACTGAGGTGGGTTGACCCATTTGAACCTAATTGGAGCCTTCCACTTTCGAAAACCTAGTTCCTAATCTCCCCTTTTTTTTATCTAAGGACAACATTCCTCTTTTTTCAGAGCTTAAAAATGATTTTTAATATGACCAATGACGTTATATGTATAGTTTGAACGTAAGCAAGTTATCAAAGGCTCTTTTGAAGAACCACAAAACAGAATAAATTAACCTATTTGTACGTTAAAGGTAAGCTCTAACAAAAACATGTACCTACATAATTAGGTCAGTAGCGATGTTCCAAAAGAACGTGTGTATTTAATGTAATTAGCTGTTTGCGAGTACTCGCGTATTCAGTTCCTTCTTGTGGATTTTAACAATTACCGTTCATTACGATGCGCGGGAGCTTTTGTAATGCAAATCCATTGTTTTTGCGAACAAACTACACTACTTTAGTTAGTTTTACACTACTTTACGTAGTTTTATGTGGTGGGCTGGTAGTGTTGTTCGGGAGATAGTGCAAATGTAGAGCGCTAACAGACATTTAGATAATTAATGTTTGTGTGTTTATATTTGTTTGTTTGTAGTTACGTTATGAACAACAGAATAAAATAATTACTACAAATATTTACACTTAAATCTATTTTCTAAAAATCTAAGCCCGTCACCAGGAGTCAGATTGATCCCGCCGAAACAGATAATTTTTGGGACTTATTTCATTTCTTAGAGATACCCAGAGTGGGGTTAACACTATAACAAAAAACCTTAGGAGGCAGATTGCCCAGAATGCTGGCAGTATTGCAACGTTGAATGGCAATGTTAATTCGTTAATCGAAATAGTTCGTAGTAACTTTTATCTTTTTTCTAATGTATTATTTACTGTAATATGTGGGCAAATGATAAATCTCTATTGAATCCAATAAATAAATAAAAATTGCCTAAGACCTGCCTGTGTCAATATTCTTTTCTAAAACGATTTAAACTTTAGCGATTTATTAATAGAATTAATGATTATTATTATATAGGGTACTAGCTGTTGCCCGCGGTTTCGCGCGCGCTTATCAAGTAGCCTATATCCATCCCTGGGATACCATTTACCTCCCTGCCAAATTTTATTAAGATCCGTTCAGCCGTTTAGACGTAAAAAGGTAACAGACAGACAGAGTTACTTTCGAATTTTCAATATTTAGATATAGCAGATTATTTCATAACTTATTTTATTTCTTCGAATAGAAAAGGGTAACTCTTAATTAACTATATTAACAAAGTCAATTACAATCAAATAATAGAATTAAATTAAAACTATTATTTACAATTGACACAATTGAGCTAACTGCAGACTGTTGCAAGCAATCTACAGGTAGCTCAACTGATCCATATCAATACAAGTCGAAAGCGTGCCCACGACGCTAATATTATAAAGAGATATAGTTTGTGAGTATGTGAGGTTGTAGGGGGTAACCTCTGGATCTACTGAACTGCATAATGAAAAATGGCATGCATCAAAAGAGCGGGTGAAACCGCAGGCAGCAGCTAGTTCAAATTAAATTCGTAGTAAAATAATGAAATCAATCATCAACTCTCTTCATTAACTAAAGAATCTAGACCCTTGCTATACAGCTTTGAATATTTTAATCACATTTCTATGACAATAAATAAAATTGAATGATGGTTTTTTACAAGAAAGGCATTACTTTTTTCTACATAATACCTTATTTTTTAGAGTTGTGTACTTATGTGTAAACTCATCTGACGAATCCATTGTATTGTGCCGCTCACTAGGTTTTAAGAACAATTGCTGTAGCTCTTTACATTGGACAATAAATAATTCTATTCTATTCTATTCTTGAACTAGATTCTCTGCCACTCCACGAATAAATCTGCTAACGTACTATTGGCAAAGTCATACCGACATTCCACACCACTACAGGGCAAAGTTGCATATGCATGTGTCAGTGCACGCAGGCCGAAATCCCCCAGGGACAGACAAAAGCGAGCAATTTGGCCGTGGGTCATGATTAGTCGTTATTAAACCTGAATATAACATCACAAGCCGTGTGGAGGATCTGGTACCACAACTTTATTTATGGTACTGTATGAACCACAATAATTCAACCAATTCACATAATTCTTTCCATCCAAAGGTTGCCTGGAAGAGATCGCTTCTAAGCGATAAGGCCGCCTATTGTACTTGTCTCATGTAATGTCTTTTTGTAATGTTCTTTTTCTGGTGTACAATAAAGTGTTTTTGTATTGTATTGTATTGTAACCTAAGAAATGAAATAAGTTCCCCAAAAATTATGTTTTAATCAATAAATTATCTCACAGTGGGATCTTTTTAATATAAAGGCGTAAGTTTATGAACGTCTGTTTTTGTCATAAGATCTCTGAACTACTAAACAGATCAAGACAAAATCTGGCGTTCAGATAGTCTATAATCTAACTCTAATTTTTAACCGGAAAAGCGCGTGCAAGGCAGCGAGCAGAACCTAATAACATTATAAAGGAAATGTTTTGTATTTGCTTGACACATGAAAAACACGTACGTAAAAAATACATACAATCTCTTTTGATCTTCGTTTCGTCGGTTAAAAATCAACTCGCCTACTGTTCTAACTCTACTAGGTATGTCGGCTAGTGCCCAAACCATACAGCACCCAGTCAGGCATATAAGGCTTGTGCACCAGCGGCATCTGAAGCGTCTTTTCAACCGAAATCGTCTCTCGTGCAGTATTTGTTCGCTATAAACCTGGGTTTCTACCAGAAACCTTGTGACGACGTTCGAATATAAAAGTAAAGTATAGTAAAGTAGAGATTTATTTATTTATTTAATTGTTTATGCAGCTTATGACGATGCAAAATGAGTTACATAAACCTAGCAAATAAGCTAATAAATGGCCTTCACGGTAAAATGACAGGTTAAATATTAAATACGGTATACAATCGGATAGAAATTGAAAAATGTAGGTTAAATAACCGTCGAAATTAACGGACACTGAAATGAGAATAATATATCTTTAAAAAAGAAAAGAAACTACCTATCTAAAGTTTTTTGTAATAGTGCTTACCCGCACTTTGGGTATCTCTACCACTACACACTCTATCTCAACCCTCAGGATTTTGTGGCGTAGTTGGTTAGAGCACACCCGTACTGAGAGTGGGGCGCGGGTTCGAGTCCCGCCGACTTTTTCATGGAAGCAAAGCGTGCAAAGCCGCGGACAGAAACTGGTCAAGTATATATGTATGTGGTCGAACGATAAGATTAAGTAATTATTAATTTAATAATTAAAAATCTCATAATCTTTCGACCACATACATGTATACTTTACCAGTTTCAGTTCAAAGCCAATGCTTTGACAATTACCCATACTGCTGAGTTCTTACTCAGTTTTTCATAAAACTAATTACAGACACAAAACTCCTAATTGATTCAGCGATTAATCAGTTACCGGATCAAGAAATTTTGATTACGTTTCAAATATGAATAGAGGCGGCAAATCCTCTGTCTATCCAGTTATTCTATGCCTTGTTATGTCCGATTTTGTCCGGTTGTCCGGCGTCCGGTGTCCGACATGCGAGTGTCGCTCACCAATGTGTAATTACGTTCCGTTCGCTCTGAATAAGCTTCTAGAATTAGCTTTGTGTCAATAGGAACGTCAGGATCCGCAGTCATAAAATACTTCCAAAGAGGGCTTGACTGGGTACAGTTTACTCTTCGATCAAAAATTTCCGGCTTTGTCGGGCCGCGAACTACTTATTTTTGATCGAAGAGTTTACTGCACTAAGTTTGGTATGTTTTTAACATAGAGTTAATATAGTACTTCATTACATACTATGGTTGTAAAACTATGGAAAGCTTGTATTGTTTTTATCATCGCAAAAAAGGTACTCGCCTCCTGTGCGTAAAAGAAGAAGTGAAAGAAATTATATTGACCGATATCGCAGCCTTGCGAAAAATAAATGAGCGCTTGAAGACAGCAAGAAACACCAATGTACGGTTTTTCATAAAGGACATTAATTTTCTAACACAAACGGAGGTTTCTTTTAATAATTGTGAATAATTTGATGTTTTTTAAATAAATAATGTCTTCAATCAAAGAGTTTTGTTCCATATTATTACTTTCTATACCTACTTTTTCCTTTGACTGTACTTTATTTGCTTTGAACAATAGATTCTTTCGATCGTTTCGAGAGTGGTCCCAATTGCCGGAAGAAAAATAATAAACTTAAATCTATCCGGCGAATAGGACCGCGGTCCCAATACCTAGCAGTCCCAGTTGACGGAAGCCTCGGTGATTTTGCTTCCACGCGAGCACTGCAAACTTGCTACGAAGTGCTACGGCGTAGAGATGGCCTACGCCGTAGCACTTCGTAGCGCCCTAATCTGTTACAGATTACATCTTGATTTTGGTTCTACGTCTGTTTTGACATATCCACCATTGTCCGTTTCAATATAGCTTCATAAGCATCAAGAAGCACATGTCTGGATCAACGTCCGTACAGTCCTAAAGGCGACCGTGTAGTAGGCCTCCAGTCTACGACCTCAGTACACAATTGACCGTGAGGTAGGCCACCACATAACACCGTCTAGACACGTATAAAACCTAGTAACAAAACTATGTAAATTCAACCCTAATTCTCATAATTCTTAACCCTAGATAGCTGAATATTTTGCAAATATGACAGGTCTTTACAATATCTCAGTCTATAATGGACCGTGAGATAGGCTGTATTTATAGGGCGGTCTACAATAATGGTAGGTAACAAAAGGTATAGTACTGGTATGTCTCTTGAATATGACCCTTCTCCACGAATGTTTTGAGAGTTATTGCCTTATTCATAATGGTCAGCTAACTTAAAATAGTTGATATTTTTTATCATACATAGAAAACGACCAGAACACCCTGAACAAATGTCTGCAAATCGTAGTACACTGATTTGTCCTGAGGCGGGAATCGAACCCGCAACGTCCTGCATCGCAGGCAGGCCTTCGACCACCGCGCCACAGAGGTCGTCAATATAGTGTGATCGTTAATATGATAAATTTTAATGACTTTTCTAAGATAACTAATTGTTACTCATAGTTGTCGCAAACATTGCTTCTCAAAAAGTTTTAATATATCATTAGAAAATTAAATAAGATAATTGAATATTTTAATTGTTTTGAAAATTAAAAACTGAATTTAAATTCCTTAATTAATTGTTAGCTCAATTGTTTCAATTGTAAATACTAGTTTTAATTTAATTCTATTATTTGATTATAATTTTATTTGTTAATAAAATTTTAAATTCCTTAGTATTTACAATGTCTTTTAAGTTTTTCGGGACAAACGCTTATCCCTCGGTAGTAAAAATTTATAGGACCACTTCAGGATTATTGTCCATACAATAGCGAAAGAATTAAACCCTACTCTTCTTTTCAACCTGAAAAGTAAGTGCAAACCCACGAGCAGAAGCTAATAATACTTATAATGAAGAAAATTTTTTGTGTTTTTTTTGCGAAAAAAACCAACAACTGTAGAAATCGGCCTGAAATTTTGCATAGATATACTGTCATAGATTTAGAATACTTTTTGTTCAGAATAACACATGCAAAGCCGCGGACTGCAGTTAATACTTAGATAAGTCTAGAACAAACTAGTATTAACAAATGTTCGTATTATAAGCCGTAACATATCATAACATAAGCACATAATACGTTTTCTACTAGAAACTTAGCGTAACAACCGTGTTACCCGTGTCGCAAGCAGTTTCAGAGTTCCGCTGAAATTCACTTTGCATAATATACTATAATGTATAATCGTTATTATATCGTTATGTAACGTTTACATTATTGAGTTGCAAACACAGCCTTAGTGATATAACGGTGGTGTTCTTATAAAACACTGCTTTCTGCCCGCTGTTTCGAACGCGTTGTGTCTATGGAAACGTTTAATAGTACTCGTACGTATAGTTCATAGTTCTTTATTCATAACATTTCAAGTTAGGTCAGGTAATTAATAGACACAGGTGTAGGTATCTTATACAGTTCTTCTCGAGATAGACCAGCCCACTGCCACTTCAGCTTGCTAATCCTCTGAGCTATGTCGATACCTCGTTCTCTGTCGGATGTATTCGTTACGAATTGTATCCTTCAGAGAAACTCCGAGCATAGCTCTCTCCATAGCTCGCTGGGCGACTTTAAAATTGAATTAACCTTTAATTATTATCCGTGAATTCACGGAAGTCATAGAAGGATTTTTCAATAAGTCATTGTTTTATCTTATACTTGAAGGATTGTGTTGACGGCGCTTCTACAATTTGAGCCGACAGGCGGTTGTACACCGTATATTTTTATACAACGGACCAAACCACCCCATTATAGACGAGGTTGTTTATACTCCCGAGCGTAACGAGGGAGGATGACAAGACCGAGTCATAATGGGTGGTTTTGTCCCGCGTGAAAAACAATACTTTTCACTTCGAGTGTGAGAAAATAGAACAATTAAAACCTACCTTCAGTAAATATACCACGCCGATTTCTGCAGCAGCTTATTGGCCGATTATATTTTGGTTAACATCAGCTTAAGTGGACTTGCACAAGAATCCTTATTGTTATTCGTTTAGTGAGTTGTCAAACCATAAGTACCTATCTACTTTTAATTTACCGTCTCCGGTAACAACAGAAAGTGCCCCACGGCAGTCAACGACATAAAACACTGGGCAGTCTCAATTTTCTAAATGCGGTTATCACTTTCATGGCCCCAAACTTAACTTAGCTGGCAATTAATTGTCGAGCTTTTTGGAAATTATAGTTTAAGTTATTTATTGAATACGGGTCACACGCAAATGTTCACTGTCTACTGAACTGAAATTGAAAGACTGATAAAACCTGAAAACAAAAAAGAAGAAAAGACGCTGCTGGCTACATTGCCCCGCTGTACGGCAATACTGATGCGCTGCGCCAAGAGAACGAATATACTTGAAATATGTATTATATTTAAAAATGGACAATGTTTTGCAATTTTTGTCGTAGGCTGTACATTAAAATCTAAGCCGGCCTGCCCCCGGGAAATCAAACCGTAGCTCAAAATGTTGACGGGCGCGCTCGGGACAAACTCCAGAATGTTTTACATTTACGGATTTATGGAAAATATACGAGGTAGGATAAACTCATATTCTAAGGCAGTAAAATTTAACGACTACTATAAGCTTGTATTTTATAATCATGATCTATTTGTATGAGAGGATGTGCTACGAGTGTTGATTGCTCATGCGAGAGCTAAACTGTATACCGCAGGAGGAGCCTGCAGTATGCTTGTTGCATAATTATTTGTTGAAACAAATAATTATGGTGGGTGCCTACCTCTATGCTCCCATACAAACGTACTTGCCGATTCATTTGGAAACTCCGCTCCCCGGTTTGATTGAAATTTTGCATACATTAACTGGATAAGATGCATTTTAGTTTTTAAAAACAAAATCATCATTAAATGAGAGCGAATGTAATAAAATTGCTTGAAAATGAATTTGAATGAATTTTCGCTCTCATTTCGATTTATGATTATGTATTTTGAAAAACTAAAACGGTGCTAACATAGCTATTTCTCATTCGATTATGTACTTATGCAAAATTTAATTGAATAAAGGCTATAGTTTCCAAATGAATCGGAAAGTAACTATGTAATAGAGGTTAGAGGTTCGTATCCACCTTAATTGAAAAGTATGAATAACATTAACAAAAAGTTTAAACTTTTTGCTTAACCTCTAGTGAGTAAGACATAGTAAGACTGTAGAGGTCTGATGACTGATATTAAACACAATTAGATAAACACTGGCTCGCCACTGATCACATGTTGCCAAGCTGAACATCGCCTGCCAACGGCCCCAGATCAACTGGCATTCCCGCGCTCCGGACTTGTCTGACACCCACGTCATCTGACTGTCTGTCACCCGTCAATGACGTATGACAGTGACAGCTTGCTTGGCGCTATAAGAACACATGAGATAGTGTATGTATGCATGGCATCTAGTAGCTGCATACACTACTACAAAGACTATTGTTAAAAATAACAACCGTTTGTAAAACCGGCTGTATGACAGATAACAAGTGGTCGCTTAAAACTTGGTACCACTGATTGTAATTATGAATTAGGAAACCCTGAGCCGTTTCCCAATTGTAATTATATAATGCTGCACCTGTTATTAGCGTATGAAACAACTAAGCCATCACTGATGTATTAATAGAAAGCCCATCAATATTAAAGTTCCATTACCCAAATTGTAACAATTTCCTACCCGTACCAAGACGTGGGTGTAATTGATTACGGATTAGGTGAGGTTCTCTCTCTATCTCTTTGATTGGATGATCTCGCTGACTGGTGGATCTCCTGTCAAACGGTAATCACCCATTAGTGGCTTGCGCCTCGTGCTGCATTTACTCTACTAAACTACTAAATAATACAGTCTAGAGGTCGCACTCTCAATTGACGACCGATTTAGCGCAACGAACTTTTTTTTAAATGATTGGTTTAACTGAAAAAAAAACATTTGTGAAATATTTTATAAAGTTAAAAAATGCTAGACATAAAATAATACCCGAAAAGGAAGCAAAAAACTTAGTATAAAAAAACAAAATTGAATGAAGCGTTATACGCAAGTTGATTCCCTCGGGATGCAGAATCAACCCATTTCAGCTAAGTACATACGTTAGATGACACCCTTTTCTTGCTTTCCATGTAATACAGATTCTATCCATTCTTTTAATGTTTAATTTTAGCCTGCTAGATATTGATTGCTTCTAGTTTTTATCAAAAGTTGACATAGACATCGTTTGTTTGTCATAAATAACACACACATTTGACTAAACATTTTTAAGGCGTTGTAACCATATCCGAAACCCAGACCAAAGCTTAGCAACCTAACAGTTTCATAGCTTATGAAATTGGTCATAGAGCCAGAATCAGGCCAAAAAATAGTATGACCATTTCAAACGAAAGACAGTCCTGAAAACCAATTTAGCTGTTCGTAGGCATAGTGCTATAATTTTGAATATATACCTACCAAATTATTCATCTGGTCGTAGGCAAAATAACCCGGTACTAGAATTAGATACAGGAACCGAGCATACGACTCCCCTGGGCACTCTAGCTAGAGTAAACGCAGCATCTCGCACCCGATACAGGTAAAGTAAGGTGCACTTAGTGTATTTCCCCCGTGGCACCCTTGATTGACACGGGACAATCCTTCGACTGTTCATACACAAACCTGCGATTTACATATTGAAATAACATCCGCCATTTTATTCGGGAGATTTGAGAGGAAATGGAAAATGTAGAGCTTGGATTCTCGGTAAGCTGGAGTGTAAACAATGCGAAAATAAGAGACATTTTATTCAAATTTTGGGGTACCTTGTACCTTAGTTTTTCTAAATCCTTTGAGTAGGTAGATACCTAATCATGCTCAACCTCAACAGCCTTTAATGGTCCACAGCTGGACGCAGGCCTCCTGATAATCGCCTTATTGGCTTTTGTTTCATGGGGGTAATGTCCATAATCCCCACACTGGGCATGCGGGTTGGGGATCGCAGTTCGGTGGTAGATCTATTCTGCAAGAGGCGCTGCTGCCAGCCCCCCTGGTGTCGTTTTTAATTTATAATTGCGAAATTTTGGAGGTTTACCTGTTTGGATGTTTGTTACCTCTTAAGGCCCTATACTACAAATAAATAAATAAATAAAAAACATTTATTGCCTAAAAAACTCTTAACCTAAACAGAATTATACATAAAGCTTTTAAATATTATGTTTGGTAAAGTTCAGGACTTAGTCTATCGACCATATGTTTCGAAAACACGAATCCAAAAAAAATCTCGAAAGAAAAAAATCGCTAAGTTACCTCAAAATTTTTACTAAGACCTTAATTTCTCAATAAATACAGAAGTTATGATCTTGAGAATAAGCATGATAATTGAACTAAGTATAAAGATCATTTGATATGTTGCGTTTTTTTTCTTCAAATAATGTCCTATCCTAATTAATAGATATTAGGCAAAAACTTTATTTTTGGGCTTGCGTTGCTATGCCCTGTCCCGCTCCAATGAACGCGAAATCCTATGTCTATCCTCGTCACAAAAATTTGAAGTTGTATAGACCCTTATCGCCAAAACTACGGAACGGATCGTGCTGAAATTTTGTATAGATGTAGTTCTACACCTCGATTAACATATGTTAATTTAGCTTTTAAATACATGTACATCGATTAACATATGTTAATCGAGGTGTAGAACTACATCTATACAAAATTTCAGCACGATCCGTTCCGTAGTTTTGGCGATAAGGGTCTATACAACTTTAAATTTTTGTGACGAGGATAGACATAGGATTTCACGTTCATAGGTACTTCTATTCCGGAATAACGCGTGCGAAGCCACGGGCAGAAGCTACTTTCATAATGAAAACCTTAGAGAGCAAACGTTGGGTGATGTGCGTTTGTTATTTTCGATACATTTTGTTAAAGATACCACGTTTAATTATAGGCCCGTATTATAAAACCTTCCTCAGTTATCAATCGATGCTTGAGTAACGCTTTTCTATGGCATAAACGTCACTCAAGCATACATCGGTGACTGAGCGAGCTTTCATAATACGGGCCTTAATCAACTTTGACAAGTCAGCGGTAACACGGATACTAGGCGGTAGTAAACGAAAACTTATTCCGGTTTGATATTGTGAAAACTACTACGTACTATACAGCCTTTTGAGATGGGATACATATCATGATTCTAGGTCAAAGGGAAGCTATACAACAAATGTGTGTGGACAAAAAATTGAAGCGAACAAAATCAATGACATTTTGTTTCTTATTTGATAATCTATAAAACTGTTTATGCATAAAATTTGACTTGTCTAAGTGCTTATTTTGTAAGCCTAAAGAAATAAAGTTATTGAATTTTGAATTTTATAGGTTTTTAGTCCATAATAGAATAGTGCCCGATCAGCGTGGCATGGTGTATCCCAATCAAAAATTTAAATTGATTACATTTTACATGCTGAAGCTCCGCCAGCCAAGCTTAATGAATAACAATGTTTTTGAGGCCAGCCCAATCAGTGGGCATTTTATTTTTGGTCTGTTTTAACTCTTATTCGTAGAGGGAATTATTTATTTCGTATCCTGTAGCGTTATTTAAAACAACTTTATTAATTAAACATTTTCGTTTAATCGTACAAAATATGTATATTTATCGATGCCTTTATTAAAAAAAAAAAATTAACGGAAAAAGATCCGAAAGTCCACCCCAGCGGAAAGAACATCATGATCATCATCAGCATCAGTAAATGTACTTCAGATCGACTTCGAGAAGGTGGCCATGTATTTATTTTTATTTATTTAGAAGAAGACAGTATAAAATCAAAACAGGTTTTTTTAACCCTAAGGAGATGGTATATGTGTGTAGGAAGCTCGGTCTCAGATGAATGTGGCCATTGCTCATAACTTTGATTTTATCCAAGTTCATGCCAAGACCATCATGAGGCTAGCTAGCTAGCTAGCCCGTATGTGCTAGCTAGGTCGCCCAGTATCACAATGCTATCGCCGTATACGTTAACCCCTACCTTTCCAGTCCAGAGCGTCTTGAACATTATCTTTTAAAGCGTTCGTAAACAGTGTCGGTAATATAACATCCCCTTGTCCAATTCCCTATATATTATTTGCTCAACCACCGAAATATGATATTCAGAAAATCCAATCTTCGTTTCTGGCGACTCAACATTTTATTCTTCCCTCGGGAAAAGTTTAGATAGATTCTAGCCTAATTTCACTGCCTAAGTCTTCCCTTTTTAGGGTTTCGACGTCAATGCTTCCTTGAACAAGATGTCAGATACGCACTGTTTTCTAAGTAAAACTGTGTACGAAATAAAAGTTATTAAAAAATTCAAAATTCAAAGTGCTTTATTTCCTTTAGACCTTACAGGACTCTTGGACACGTCACAAAACTCAGATTACATAAGTAAAACTAGGAAATAAAGTGACCACTTTGATTTTTTGTGCACTTCAATCTTTTTAAGGTAAAGTAAAGAAGCGAACAAGAAACCTTTACCTTGTTAGAATGTTAGTTTTCGAGTTGGAGCAAAAAGAAAAAACTTTATTTTTGATAGTCGCACCTAAACCGTATTGGATATGAAGGTTTATTCATATTTTTAATTTTAATTCAACATGCTTGTAAAACTAAACCTAAAAGTGTCTAATAAAAAACATACAAACATAGGGTGCTAACCTCATAACCCTCCCCTGTCGGTAGTCGGGTAAATACTTCATTTACTCAAAAACAGCTACCCTATAAGTATCAAAAACAATTGCCTATCTACTTGGTGATCTTATTGTACCTAGTTTAAGAATTCTTCCTCAGGCTATAGACAAATCAATAAGACATCAACAATCACAACAGTCACGTTAGAATTAGAACCCCAGAAAACCTTTAATTTTCCTTAATCGCTAGATGGCCCTTGTTGGATACATTATTTACACGATGATGGCATGAATTTGGTACTTCATTATTGAAACCTTAGACAATGCTGGACCATTCATAATGGAATGGTGCTTCACTTACCACCGCCGGTTTTTCGAACGCAGAGTCAAGTGCTTATGGGGTTGATATTGAACAAGGATTAGTTGACCAGTCTGTCAAATCATTGATATTAAAGTCTAATCAATCGAAATAATTATATGCATTTTAGAAATCTTAAATTTTATAATTTCTAAGCGACTAAGACCCGAGTTCACCAACAGATGGTTAAATTTAAATCAGTTGTTTTGACGTTTTTGACAAAAAAAACATACATTAAACGTCAAAATTAACCGACGAAACTGCCTAATTGTCCGATTATCTTTAGATGGCCACAAACCTAAGACCCGAGTTCACCAACAGATGGTTAAATTTAAAACAGTTGTTCTGACGTTTTTGACACAAATTTTCATACATTATAGGTACGTTATAGTTAACCGATGAAGCTGCCTAATTGTCCGATTATCTTTTGGTCCACAGACCTAATAATGATTTTTAGTGGCTAACCAGCGTTCACGACACCGGCAGCTAATTAATCAAACTGCAGAAAGAAAAGCTACTTTGGGTAATAAACAAGATAAACCCACTTATTCTATTGCTTGAAATGCTAAACAAAACAAAAACAAACATTGCACAATTGCACATGCAACACAGCGGCTGAATAAGGCAGCCTTTCCCAATAATAATTGCAGCATGAAAAACAAAAACAAGCCTAGCAGGCGACCGTTTTAACACAAAAGATTTTGCTAAATGTTTACGAAAGGACACAATTGTCCACGGTAATTGCTTACGGGTGTGGAATGTCCCGTGGACTCCCGTGGACGCACGTAGGGTTGCCAGTAACAGTTTGTTTTTATTGCCGGATGAAACGACTAATTAAAAGAAAGAACAGCAGCAATAGTAGGTAAACAGTGCAAAACGAAAAAACAGTGGAAACAATACAAGCGATCTCTTTTAGATAATCTTAATAATGTAAAAGGAGCTTGAATATTTACAAATCTTTGCAAAATCGGCAGATACTTGTTTTATGTTGATCTTGTTCAATATATCTTTTATTTTATATTCTAGTCACTCTGTGTGTCAGTCTGTGTGTGTGTGTGCATTTAAGAAAGCTATCTAAGTACCTAGGTACCTAAATAGCTTTTCTTTATGAAAAACTAACAGCGCCTCGCGGTTTCACCCGCGTAGTTCCCGTTCCCGTAGGAATTCCGAGATAAAATGTAGACTATGTCACTACCTAAAAAGTAAGCTTTCTATTGGTGAAAGAATGTTTCAAATCGGTCCAGTAGTTTTTAAGTTTATTCTTTACATTCATAAATTAAAAATACAAATCTTTCCTCTTTATAAAATTTGTATAGATAAATTCGGTGTCTATGAAAGAAACTATAAATGACCAACTCTTTTAGGGACGCATAATTTGCCAACCGGCTATATTTTATCCGGATTCCAGCCAATCCTAGCGACAAGGGTATGTCCGGGTGCTACAACTGGCACTGTCACCCTGGACACGTGTAAGCACTGGTGCATTTTATAACCTAGTCCTGTGATAAATGTAGACACTCGCTATTTTCCCTAATAATAGGGAGAATATTTTCTGGCTGCTTTTGGATTTCATCGCGTGTTTATAGTGTTGGGGCAAGTCGGTCGTCGAGCAATAGAATGTTTGACTCACACAGGTTTTTCAGATAACACTAACACTAACAAAAAAAAGCACTAACATATAATTATTAGTACTATTGAACGGGTATTTATCTCGTTTATTTACCTATTTTTCCCGACGTTTCGACAGGTGATCACGACAGTGTGTAAACCTAAATACCCGTTGCATAGTACTAATAATTGTGTGTTCAGATCGCGTAAGATTAAAAAATACTATAGCACTAACATAATCCATCATTTCATTAACTTGATCCTTCGTGGATGAAGCGCCAATAGAGTAAAAATGTAAAGAGGCTAAAATGTACCTACCCAAAAAAAAAAGATCCATAAATGACTGATCATTACAGTTATTTTAGGTGGTTACGCAAGGACAAATCTGGAATGAAATCAGCATTGAATTTGACTTTGACTAGTTTGGACCGAAACCAGTGGGACAAATCCAGAATAACTCTATTGTATGTCCTTATTTTATCATTAACGTCCATCGGTCGACATCCGAACTACAAACAAAACTCTGATTGTGTGTTTGTGTTGACTTTTGTTCCACCACGGTATAAATTAATGACTAGTCCTCAGAACAATTCTCAACCAGCCAAGCAAATACATAAAATATATACATCTAAGAAGTTACCTACCTCACTGACTGAATGGCCGGTGACCATTAATAAATAATAAATAATGCTGGACAATTCACACAGCATTATACAGGGTGGGGCAAATTTTTGTCCCCTTTAGGGTAGCTTGATTTGGTAAGTTACTTTGGGAAAAGTGTTCCTGGTTGCTAATAGAGTCGATTAAGACCGACTTGTTTTTTTTGACATATGTCATTTTTGGGTGAACCTTACTTTTTTTCAAAAATCTAAAAATTGCAATATTTTTTCTTGAAAACCTTCTAACTACAAAAGAAAAGGTACCCTTAAGGGGCCAAAAATTGGCCCCAACCTGTATAGACCCAAGTTAAGTAGAGCTTGTGTTATGGGTACTGATATACATAGTACAATACAATACACACAGTTTTTTTTTTAGTAGAAAACGGAACAAATATTTGCAGATTACTATTTACTAACATACCGTCCCCGGAGGCATAGCATAATAATGATAAGCATTATTTTATAAGTATTGTCTGTATCTCTACTACTACTACTACTCTACTTATTTGAAACTGGTGAGGAGTTATTTTGTGACTGTAAAATGTATCTAAAGCAAACGAGTTTAAGGCGATATTTTAATGCACATTTTTGAGCTGCGTGGTGGCGTTGAGCTTCAAACTTATATTTTTCAATTTCATTTATTTGCTTACATGTACGTACAATTCATTCTTAGTCTATGTGAATGGCTAGGTGTAGGTGGCAGTACATGCACCCTGTAAGGGCACTGCAAAAATTAAGGCACTTTATACAATAGATAATAGTTGATTGAATATAAAAGAAATGTCAAACTAATATTAATAAAAATTTAAAATTGGAAGTAAAATTAATTTTGCATGCATACACAAATTTGATAATTTAAAACTTATACTAGTAGGTACTTACTATCATCAATTACAACAATTATCATTTGTTAAAACAAAATATTAGGTAGTTACTCACTTATTTTCTTCTTCGTAGCGAAAATAAAGAAACAAAACACTGCTTCTTCTTAACGATATCTTAGAATCTTAAAAACATTTATTTCTTTAGGCTTATAAGCAGATTTATAAAATGATTATATCGTATCTCTATCAGATCCATGGATTGACGGTCAGTATTTTGTACTCTTTAATAAGGTGTACATCAGCATGCTGATCATGCCTACGCCAAAGGGGGTTTGCCATAAGCACACTTGGCAGACGGATTGCTGATGGAAGTGGGTGTGTTAAAATACACAGAAAGTTGTGCTCTTCCTCTGGTTGGTTACTATTCGCAGATAAGAGCCCTACCTATCTCATAAGGACACTATGGCGGCGCGACCAGTTGCGCTATCAACAAAATATGTACAGTTGTATGAAGGGTACCTCATCTGGGATCAGCTTGGTTGCGCAACCAAATTTGTTGCCGGCAACCATATCACCCGCTGGTGGCGAAAACATTATATGTATATAACTATTTGGCATCTCACTCTCTCACTCCACCAGTTAGTGATGGTATTCGTTTTGGTGATTCTCGCTTGGTAGCTCAAGACACGGTCGCGTACCCTGACGCGACCGTGGCGCCACCATAGTGTCCTTATGCCAAAACTCAAGAGATTTTGATAATTTAACCAAAAAAAAACAGAAACAAAAGTACCTCAAACGGTTGTACCTACATAATCAAAAAATTGCTTCATAATTTTCTAGTTCTCTCTGATTCGCGTATTACTTGGTACAATTATCACTGTCGAAATTTTACACAAAGTTTGATCAAATATAAATAACTCAAAGAATTCTTATACTACTTTAGTTAATAAATTCCTTACAATGCTAGTTTTCAATAACCTTTTAATATTCATTAGACAAGATCACGAGTGAAAGGGCACGGGATATAGTAAATCTTCCCTAATCCATGGCACAATGCCCTACGCACCATTTGTCGTAATGTTTCGTGTCAACAGAAACTTGTAGGTATTGTTTTGTTAGAAGAATTAATTAATGTTTGGGGCCCTAACAAGTTGGCAGGTGAACTTATAAT
Source organism: Eupithecia exiguata (assembly GCA_947086465.1). Taxonomy (NCBI): domain Eukaryota; kingdom Metazoa; phylum Arthropoda; class Insecta; order Lepidoptera; family Geometridae; genus Eupithecia; species Eupithecia exiguata. The sequence goes on from OX352246.1 coordinate 9,023,959, forward strand.
GAGCTAAGAAGTTGTACCGTAATTAAATTGGAAAACTTGGGGCTCACTTTTCAATTATTTTATCGTAGTAGTTGTATACAAAACTTGTTTTATTGCAGAACTTGTTCTACTTTTAAAAAGAGTGAAAAAATTATTTACCCGCAAGGATATTATGTTGTTCATGACTTTCTATGTAGGTAGGGACCTACATAATTTATGTTGTAATCGTTATAACCAATACTGTTTGTTGCTATAATGTTTTTTATTATTAAATCTTATTGAGGTATCCAAAAACTCGAGTGATTCGAAACTACATTACTAAATTAACTAGGTACTGAATGTTCTTAACTGCATTTTGTAGGCTGATGGGGCATTTAATCATTCCAAACCTTTTCCATTCCAGAGTACTATAATAAATAAAAAAACCTTTTCCATTCTTTTGAAAAAATAAACAACATAAAAGGTCATGAATGCGAAAAAAAAACTGCGGCCAAATCGGATTTAATTACTTGTTTTCAATGATATACTTATTTCTTGGAATGGTTATTAAACATCAGCCAACGAAAACACACATTTTCGTAGCGACATATTTCTTAGCTCCTACGCCGTAGCACTGCTACGCTGCCTCGTAGCTTTCGCTACGCCGTAGCCGTAGTAACGGCTTACGAATAATCTGAGAATCATAAAAGCTTTTGAAATAATTTTCACAGTCATGTCCAAACAAGGGGAGTAGTCTTTAGCTCTGTCAAGTCAAACAAAACAACTACAACTTTGGCGAGAATATTCGTTGTCATACACAGCCAGGAGCCAAGGCAGAGTTCGTTTGTTCAAAGCTCCTTTTTCCATGTGTATCGCTACATTTCATGTCGCAAAATGAGCAGAAGGCATCACGGGCCAAATTATTATATCCGAAAACAGTAGCAACTGGAGTGTTGCCAACAAAATGGGCATTATCAACCGCTTCTGCGATGGACGAAAAAAATATGTAGGTATAAATCTACGTAGAAATTGGCAGAGACAGACATGCGAAGGTTCAATTGAAACTAAATTGGTCGTCGGCAGGGACGGCGGGAGGGTCAAAATAGGGGCTAAACCAAGAATAATGAATCAGCCTGAGAGCGCTTTTTCCCAGGCAACTTTCAAGCTACAATTGAAGACTAGGTAAGAGACCCACAGTTATTTTCCAAAAAATAAAATGTCGTTTTATTATCTACGCATTTTGAATACCATAGTAAAAAATAATAACGATGATACCTGTGGCATAGATTATGATGTCACTTCCTTTATTGTACATTTAAATGGCGCATAGGTCAGTTTAACACATAAGATGCCGACGACTCACAAGCCGGAGCACAGTTACATGTAGTAGCGGCGGCATCGCGCAACTCTGAGTTGCATCGCCTTGGCTGGGCAGTGAATGGCTTAATTAATGAGTCCTGAAGATAAGAATATCAAAGCCATGTGGTAAGGTAGATACCTAAGTAATTAATGACAGAGTCCAGCCCTGCCCGACGCAGCAGATGTGCCATGCCAATCGGTGCCTTGACTCGATGCAGATGAGATTTCACGTGTCCGATTGCATATCACTTTAGGGATAGCAACGAAGCGGGCGATTGGTGCCCCTGACCACTTTGATGATTGTTTCGGAATTTCAGGAGATTCGATGAATTACGGGATGAATCTATAAACCTATAGTGGTTGCCTCGAAACATGTGTACTAAGCCGAAAATGGGTGATTTTGGTTCCCGAGGGAATCAAATTTTGTTGTACCTTTTTAAGGAGGTGATATATGACGCCATTTTGTGAAAAGGATAGGGATAGGATTTCGCGTTTATAGGAGCGGGACAGAGCAGAGCGGCTTAAGCGCAAAAATTAAATTTTTGCTGATAATCTATTAATTAAGAGATTTATTTGCAAAAATAAGTCGATAATTCCCTTGGTATTATTTATTTAATACGGTGATGACAATACTTTTTTTCATTTTTGAGTTTTTTTTTACGTGTATTCTTACATAACTGTAATTGAGTTTACATTTTTTTTTTACATTATGGCGAACACGACACTAAACCTTCCTGCCTGCTGTACGAATCGTGCTGAAACTTTGCACACATGAAGTTCAGGGCCTGGCTTAAATAACACAATTGGCTACTTTTTATTCAATTCGCATGTAGCGACCGTTTTTGATCTAATCTCCATTTAGGTACTTTGACAAGGTTGCATCCCATATTGAAAACGCGAAGATTGTATGAGAGCTTGAGACATACAACGTAATACATTTACTTTGACAAGGTTCAGTCCCATTCTTATAGCGCGTGGATTATAGTTACCACACCTATACAGAATAGTCACTTTATATCTCTACTTCTAGCTGGATAAGACACATAAGGGCTAAGTGAAATGAAAGCCTCTGTCCCTGAGGAGAGCTGGCAAGTTGTTCAATGGAGATCACGTACGCTGCTCCGGGATATTGCTACGATGTGGACGTGGAGGGAAAATATGCCTATTGGTTAGAACTAGGATTATTAAGACTTACGGCAAATGAAAAACATTTTCACAGATAATACAGGGTGTAACAAAGATGAAGGACTAAACTTTCAGGGGGTTCAGCTTCGATCATAGAACACGGGAAAATTATTTCTATATACTTTTTTCGAATTTGAGTTTTCGAAAAAAAAATTATATTACCACTAGACTAATGTATGTGCTTATTGTCAAAATAAGGTCTACGTAAGAGTTTACATCCCCTTTAACACACAAAACACCTTCGTCGCAGGTCGTTAACCGCGAAGGTCCTTCACTGACCTTCACGACTTTCACTGGTATTTTGGGAGCATTTCGGAAAATGTAGATTTTTGCAGAACTTTTAGTATTTTCCCAAATGCTCCAAAAATACCAGTAAATCGAAGTTGGTTTTATCATAGAAAATGGTTTACTATTTGCGGCAAATTACTTTTTCACTGGTTTTATTGCTCGTGGACAACCTTATGAATATAAAGTGTGATGTAACAATCATATAGCAGTATTCTCATTTCCACGCCCAGTGTCAGTTTCCTTTACCCTGCAAGTTTTATAAATTGATATCAAAATCACCAAAATAACTTCATGTCGCTCTCCTCTTAAATATGAAAGAAGCCCCATCGCAAACTGAGATACAACACGGCTCAAAGTTTAATGGTCATCTCGAAAAAGAAAGCTGATTTAGCGATATTAACAATTTCACCAGTGAAGCGTCAATTTTCGATTATTTTTAGATAAGACCATTATCTCGGTAAAAGGTTAAGAGGTGAAAAAGAAAGTTCCTAACCGCTCTGTATTTATTGTAGACTGTAGCTTCTCGAGTTTTCCAGTAAAACACTTTTTTCTTATTGTCAGCTTTATTTACTTCTTCAGGTTTTCTTGATCGCGTCCGAGTATAAACTGACTGATTTTACTCTTGCAAGCGTGCCTGTAAATACCAAAAAACTCCCCTATATTTTCCAAAATTAGAAGGAGAGAAAACAATAGACGATCAATGGTTCGTTCGTTCGTCGTAGTTATTTGAATTTTTGAAGGGCAGCATCTATGGTGAGGTATGTAACCTTCTTGGACGTTTCAAACCTAAACTATTCTAAGAAGGATTTTCTTCAACCTATCTTAACACTACGAAGGCTCGTCGTGTCGGACAGTATTTTAAACTTTTATGAAATAAATCTAAGAACACACAAGGCTACAAACTAAAGCTGTCATAAACAGGAATGGTACGCTTGTGAGCTAACGTTAAAACGACTAAAAAGCTTCTGAAATATAGCCGTCCTTTTATGAAATGTCCGGCAACAAGAAAAATCGGCCGGTGATTCAATGGCATAAATAAAATAGCTAGCAATTACGTAAAATGGATTGTACTATTTATATTTACAGAGGGATTTATTTAACGCGTTTAATCAGAGGTTTATCTTGATTTCCCCATCTATTTTGCGTTTGTAATAATTCTACCTGTCGACTGGTTGGAATGGCGTATCGTGTGAAAATACTGGAAGCTTTTCAGTTAGCTTTTACTGACGTTAAAAGTGAGGCGAGTTATACCTACGCAAAGGAATATATTTCTAGATCAAGTACTTAATATTTATAAAAACAAGCAGTTGTTCTAAGCCCAAACCAACTCAGATGAACAGTTAGTTTCAAGGGTTTTGTACCCAAAGGGTGAAAACGAGACCTTAATACTAAGCTTTCGCTGACTGTCCGTCTGCCCGTCTGCGGGCTGTATCTCATAACCAGTAAAAGGTAGACAGTTGAAATTTTCACAGAATATGTACCTATTTCTCTTGCCACTATAAGAATACTAAACAAAAAAAAACACTCTCTGGTTATTTTTAATTTGCCGAGGCTGTGTAGGTATATCTCTAGAACCGTAATAGGTAGACAGTTAACTAATTTTGACAGGGCGTAGATCACTTTTACCACTATAACAATACTAAACAACAAATAACAATTTAATACTTAAGGGGTTCAATGTCCATACTAAGTTGAGTACCTACCGATCACTAAAGTTATGCAACATCGGGCGCGGTCAGTATTTGGATGGGTGACCGTGTCATGATGGCTTTTTGCTATTTTCAAAATCAGTTTTTTAGGGTTCTTTTCCTCCGTGTACAAGTCAACTTGCACTTGGTCAGTTTTTTCTTTTTAGGTCCGAGTGTTTGGTACCTACATATTTTCACATATAGCAAAAATACTGTAGATGAGAAAGTCCTATGGTTCAGTACACCGGCATTTACAATTTAGGTAGGAACCTACTTGGTTGTAAAATAGAGGGTCGTAAATCCGTGCGATTCCCGTTTCTGGTAGTAAGCCACATCTCGAAAACTGCTTCGATACATTTAGCGCTAGTTGATTTACCGCTCGTAAATAACTTTTCTTTACACTATTTCGCTCAAAGCGTTATCAGAGACATTTTCATTTACAAAATCAGTGGTTTCCATTCAATTCACATTAGGCAATTTATAATTTACCTACCGAATAAAACACGGACGTGCCGCGTGATTTATGTACCTACTACCTACTTGGTTCATACATTACCTGACGTTTCGATAGGATTGACGTGTTCAAGGAATCATTGGAGTAACCATGATGCATTCAAAAGTGACCACACTTACACTTATGAAATAAGAACTCGTGCTCTAAATATTGAAACAGTCTGATAAGCTGCGTGCTTATTTTGTTTTAGAAAACACCAATTTTTCAGGATGAACAAAATTTCGAATAAAACCTATCTGCGTAGATATATTAGGTAGAACTTTAAATCCCATGTGGCAACTAAAAGGAACCAATCATTTTCGGTTTATGCACAATTAAATTATTATTTAGGGAAGTAATTTACACGAGTTTCGTGATTCAAGGCCCATTTAATGAGCCCTTACCTAAAACCCTTCACAGAATGACAATACCGAGGTTTCCACACCACATCCATCTAAATTAGGGGAAATATTTCTAACGACACTGAAAAAAATGCACAAACCAACCTAAAAGTCGAGAAGATTAATTGACCCTATACATTATCTTAGCCTACCCTCAATCTAGAGCCATTAGGCGCATTAAAAAATCGATTAGCGCCCAAAACTGGGCCAATTCATCGGCCATCATTGAATTATGATTTATAGGCCGGAAATAACGTAGAAATACATCACACACACTGGCAAAGGTCCAAAAACCGAATACGCCATAAAGACTAGATGAAATATGCCACAAGACACAATAATAGTGGCTTAATCACGCCCATGAGTCGAGCAAACGGACCGGAAATATGATAAGATAACTGAGTTCATGTCTTGTTATGTAAAACGAAAACGAAGATGGGCGGTCTCTCTTGATGGGGAAAACTTGTGATAAATAAATATTCTGTCGTACATGGTCGCACGTAACCATTGGTGTCAATGTAGAAGGAACTTACCTCCCCTAGATACTATTTTAAAATAAATAGGCAAGTAGGGTACCTATGGTGTGGATGTACCTATCAATTGGGTTACGTTAAAACCTTTTTTCTCCGTAAACTTTATTGAAAAAGATTAAAATAAAAACGTAATAATTTATGCCATACCACAGAGATTTAAACATCTACAGATTTAATGCTAGCATAATGTCTGTGTGCAATACAAGAAAAAAGTTTTTTTTTTTTCATTTTTGAAACGAAGGAGTCCTGCACCCCTTCGTGTCAAAAATAAAAGGAAACTATTTTAAATATCAGAAATAATTTTGGAAAGTACCATATTTTTTCTTTGTTACTACGGTTTTTCTCCTAAACTATCAATCACACGATTTTTTTATGTCATCACCGTATTAAATATTAGCATACCCAAGAAACCATCGGATTACTTTTGCAAATAAATATCCTAATTAAAAGATAATAGGCAAAATCTTGATTTTTGCACTTTCGCCGCTCTGCTCTGTCCCGCATCTATGAACGCGAAATCCTATACCTATCTATTTTTACAAAATGGCGTCGTAGATCGCCGCCTTAAGGTCTTGACGCACTTGACTTGCAACGATTGATTGCTCCCTAAATGAGCGCCGTGCGTTTTGACCGACTGGCAATTTGGCGAGCAATCCACAATCCACTGTTTGTTGTCCTGATTCGCAAAAAGCCTGACGTGACACGACTGCTGATACACCAATCTAGTTCACATATTTTTCGAAACAATTTGCTCCATACGCAGTGAGCATTCGAAATTGAGATAGCGGCGCAATAAAGATAAAGAGGCCTACCAACTACGAGGTATAAAGTATAAGTAGGTATTTAGTAAATACAATAGTGTACCTATGTTTAATGCCTTGTCAAAGTCAAAACCATGCGAAAGAGCGAATTCTTAACACGGTTCTACATTGCGGCCATGAAAAGAAGTTGAAGTTTATGTGAAGCGTTGAGTTGACGACGAACTTGCGGGTAGTAGATTATCCTGCTTCTCTCCCATGATTAAGTTGAAAGTAGATAACGTAACCCAATAGGTAGGAGTAATAACTTCGATTCAAAAACCTGGATAATTTTGTATACAAGGGGGTAACAAAACCCAAGGAATATTGGTGGAAAATATCTAACGTCATGGTATCTTCGAAGCAAAGCACAGAATCTCGGAACAATTTGTGGTTTTGAAAGCTTTCATTCATCATTTAATTGACCTCTCGTTGGTTTTCGAATTCAAATTTAAACATTTTCGCTGCACATGTGAGATTACTTAAGGGTCGTTATCGCGTTTCCTTCAGATTACTTTTCCAACTCCTTACTCGTATGAAATATGTATGGTTTATTTAAAAAAACCTGTGTAGCAAGTAGCTACCTGTTTACTGTGTGGAAGGCGAAATATTACAGCAATCGTACTTTTTTTGTTACGGTAAAACGCTTTATGGAATAAAAATAGAGAGCCATCTCTGCCTTTTTTCGAAGACCTAGTGCTACTTTTTGTAACAAGGACACCGTTACAGCTAATGATTGAATCACTGAATGTGGCTAGCAAGTATGCAGGCTTAGAAATGCATCTTGCCAAAACAATGACTATGACAAAATATAGTATCTAGGTACTTATAAAATAATTTGGCCTGTTTTAAAAAACTATAAACCGACTTCAAATTTCGGTAATGAGTATTCATCTTCTCGAATTGTTACTTTAGGTGGTTGCTAGGGTGATTTTTTAGTTTTACAACAAATCTAAGTTAGTCACCAAATCACCAACAATTTATCTAACTTGATCTTGCGCATATTGTTTTTAAATAAAGGTGTTAATCAAATGTTGACCGAAACATGTGACGTCATTAGAGTGGTCTGGATACCTACCAACTTGAAAGTTTGAAGGTAAACAACAGCTAACGCGTACCTACAAATAGTGAGCTACCTAATGGTAATTAACTTTTTTTTTTATTAGTTATAGTGGTACATAGGTTTTAATCCCATAATAGCATTTGTAATGTTTGCAATATAAAATATAGAATTAAAAAATATCCGGGTACGATATTTGTGATAGGTATTATCACAAATGAGGTCTCAAGCAATCTCACTTATTACCGTTTTACCGATGAATTTTCGAAATGAATATAACTTACAGTTGAATTAGAGGATTAGGCCTACCTACTGGAGATACCACTGCCAAAAAACCGCGCCTCGTTCTCTACCTCTTGATTGGTGTGAAATAGAGAAAGTTAGAAAAATACATACCTATTCATACATTCCATGGATGATATTATTACAATATTTCCTTAAAAAAGAAAATCAAAATCTCTGAAAATCAAAGCGTAAGTTTTCGCACTATGGCTGTAGGCCCTTTTTGTAGCTCCTCACTATTACTCATAGACATAGAATTTTTCACTACGCCTATTACTAGATTAATCAATACACGAATCTCTGAGGTAGGTACCGTAAGGTTTGTGCGTATGGCTATAGCTCCATAATAAAAAAATCGCTTTATGTGTGAAAATACTTTATCGATCAGAAACTTCGATAAAGTAAAAAAAGTTTTTTACTTTTATCGAAGATCAGAAATATGAATACGGAAGTTTATGTTTGTATTGATGCGAAGAATCCGAATCAATCATAATATTAAAGAAAAAACAACAGCTCCCACATTTGAAATTCGAACTGGCGAACGTTTTCGTTCCAATGTGCCTCGCGACGACGCGCGACGACGCGGCGACGACGACGACGGGGCGGCGGCGGCGCGGCGGCGGCGCGGCGGCGACGGCGGCGGGCGCTGCGACACGACAGTTCGAATTTTATTTCGTTTGTTCATGGAGTTTGAATGCCATATTTCAACTTGTCAATTACATCATGCGTCATTTATGTCAGTGCCAAATCATAAAAAAAAAACAATTGACAAAGTAAAACTTGCAAAAATTACTCACAAAATCTCCGCAAAAAAAAAACAAACTCAAAATTGTTTTCAATAGAAGATTCTTGATAAAATATCAAGAATCCTATTCTGATAGTTTCTTGAGGCCAGATGTCACAAGAAAAATGGCACTTAAATTAAAACCTAACTGTTTCTATCGGCCGTTCATAACATTGGCTCGAAATTATTGTGAAAAGTCCATTTACCAGCGCAATGAGGAAGGAACTCCTGTAAGAACTGCCCAGGGAAAGTTGTATCCTGAATGGCGGAAGCCTTGGATTCAAAGAGAAGGCGAATGGAGGAGTAAACTGTCAATTTTCATAGAAAAGAATCCTAGCCCTGATATCATGAATGCTATGTCCCAAGTGCCTGATCTATCAATTGTCAAAATAAAAGAATGGTGGAAATCAATGAAAGTTCTTCAAGAGATACACAATCAAAAGTTTATACCTGAGCGAGTGTCCACTTTAGGGTCCAATTTAGCTGCAATGCATTTCTTGACATACAGACATGCTGCGTTAAGGTGAGACCTACTCTAAAATTTCTTTCAATCAGTACTAGTTTAACTATCTATCTTAAAGCTACATATTAGGTGCTTTTCATTCATAAGATTAAGTCAACGCAAATATGGTGTATATTTGCGGTGACTTTGGGTTCAAGTTATGATCTTAGTTTATCTTAAGAACTCTGTGTAACCATGAAACAACTAAATAAATGATAACAATTATTGTATTAACTAAAATAACACTAATTTCAGACTAAAAGATTCCCCAACCTGGATATCTGGCGATGCAACATCACTCAATTTTCCATCTGTATATGAGGAAGGTTACTATGTGGAAGCCATTGACTGCACCAACTTCCACTACAATGGCATCCGCTACGAAGGCCTGCAGAACCTATCAGGACTAAGCTTCTTAAAATGGCTATCCTTGAAGAACTCCAAATATGTCGATGTCTGGTGCCTCGACAGGATAGCTGGCCAAAATGGCAAATCATTAGAGTACTTAGACATAAGTGGCTGCAATTTGTGTGTTGGTGGAGTATTTGCACTTTCAAGAATGTCAGCTTTGAAATTTTTAGTAGTTACTGAACCTGGAGATAATGTGGAGTTGCAGACGGCTCTTTCAATATTAGAACAAGGTAAACCTGGTTTATTGATCAAAACTGTAGACAAAGAATAGAATATAATGTATAAAGTATATTTAATTGAAATGTTAAAAATAAAGTTGTTAATTTTATATCTGATTATTTTATCTATCCTACCTACTGCACAGGGTATTGAATTGAAATGGATCAGTTGAGCTATCTGTAGATTGTTTGCAACAGTCTGCATATTTAGCTCGATTGTTTAAATAGGCTTCTTTACTACTGGGAAATAATTCTAACATATTGTCTGGTAAAAATAATGCAAAGTTTAATTAATAATTCATCAAAGCCAGTTGTATTAGTTTTAAAAACTAATTTTAAAGTTTGAATAAAATTATGGCTCCGCCAAAACATTAATCGCTGTCATGACATCATCATGTCATGCCTCACACCAGACCTAACAAAAACAACACGCACTGTAATTTGTGATAGCTGTGGTCACCAGCGATGCAACCAAGCAGAGCATTTTCGGCCATGTGATCAGATATAAAAAAGGTGTAATTTTAATCCCGTTTTTTTTACCTAAAATAGGCATATTTGTTAATAAAAGTCACACCTATTTAGGTTACCCTTTGTTATGTTGTGAGGCTTCCGTCAACTGGGACCGCGGTCCTATTCGCTGGATAGATTTAAGTTTATTTTTTTTCTTCCGGCAATTGGGACCACCTCGAAAGACGTGACTTGTACAGTCGTCGTCAGATAGGTACAGAACCGAAATAAATACCGACAATGTTTAAGTAAGCCTAATTCATTGGATGAAAACAATTTGCAACTTATTTTCAATGTAGTCATATAGTCTATTGTAAATACTAGTTCTAATTTGTTTCTATTATTGTAATTCCTACTGCAATAATAGATGGCAGGTAGTGGGGAAGTTAAATAAAATTCTAAATTGTTTTCGAGGTTTTATTGTTACAATAACATAAGTTCGAACTAGTTATGATGGAAAAGATTGAACAGTCAGCCCATATGCTGCTATTGGTGAATATATCCTGCACACAAAGAAAACTAACACCACTCTTGGTCATACATAGGTGATTTGATTTAGAAAATTGATAAAACATTAATGATTTTTGAAGAAATTATGTGATTATTTCTTTTCTCTAATTCAATCTAGTATACATCAAATTGAACACTTAAGCTTAATAATAAATCTTCTAAACAAGTTATTTACAATTAAGACATTGACTAAGTAAATAATTAGGGTATTTAATGCCATAGAAGAAATAAATAACGAATATGAAATGCTTCATTCAAAATGGTTTTTTTTAAATAACTGCTTATTTATTAAACAAAGTCAGTCTAATAGATAAATATAAATACCTACCGCCTATTACTGTTGATTATTGACTACAATTTTAATGTTACTCTTGAATGCTTACGTTTTGGAAATTGGGGTTTTGCAAGTCAATAAGGCACTAGTAATATGCAGAATATTTTTAACATTTTTTATGTTTGTTATTAAAAACCAACTAACCAAATTACTCATTAAACTCAATGAATCTAAATTGAATGAATATATAACAAGAGTAAAGAAATTGTCCATGATGAACAAATCAAAACAGTACAAACATCACAATTATAAAACTTATGATACCGAAGCATTCAATGTATGGTTATTCTTTAAAATATTGCAACTGAGTTGTTTAAGAGCCATACAAATAGTATGCTTTAATATAAAAATAACTATTAAAAAATAGCTCCTTCAGGAGATTCTACAATAGCCATTCATTAAAAAACTACAATTATAAAAACCTGCCATAATAGCTTTGAATCATATGAAAACATACTTTTAAAATGTGCATTTATCAAACTTCGTGACTGATAAGCTTATTTCGCAAATTCACTTAAAGATAATTTCATTATAATTGTCGAACGTCAAAAGTAAAACAATGATAATCTAATTAAACTCTTTTTAAGATTAGGTATTTTCGATAGAAATTTCGAAACAAGTGTATCGTTAAAGTATTCTTAAATTTATTCGGTTATTGATAAGTATTTTTGTTATTACTGGGTGCAATATAAAATGATTATAAAGAAATAAAGTGATAATGACGGTGTAACATTTAATGATTAAAAAAATACACTCTCAGTTATTTTCCTTACTTTGAATTAATTACGTCAATGTCATGAACAAAAAGCTATATTAATTAGGCCAATTGAGAGCTGTACCTATCTAAAATACATAAATGTTGTATTTTAGAGTATAACAACGTATAAAAATATAATTAATTCAAATTATGGACGTATTCGCTACATTCTTTTATAATATTTCTAACTGGTAACAACGGTACTATTATGTTATGATTTAATGTGTTGCAGCTCCACTGTTCTGGGCAAGGCTTTAGAAAGACAAAACATTTGCCTGCTAGAACAACTGAAGCAGCATAGAAAAATTGACTATTACAACAAATGTACTAAACCCGAATTTGTACATTTAGTTTGCCTTTTGTAGTAAAACACCACGGGTTTAGGTACATATCGCTCTACTAATAATATTAAAACAGTGCGAAAATATCTCATATTTTTATACTTTCTCATAAATTCTTCTTATCAGTTCCAGACTCCTAAAGCAATTATCTCTAAATACTATTAACGCCGAAGAGATCATTCAAAAATACAATTTTGATATATATAACATTTGTTGGCCGAAACACGAAAAATTATAATTTTTTTTATCTAGTCATTTAGCATTTATCTAAATAAAACTTAATTACTTTGAGAGCCGGGAATCCTTACTCTAATCGAAATAAAACTAATATTTACATTGAGATTATAAATGTATTATTATTGATTTAACTAGTGTCGTTAATGATTTGAGCTGTTAATTTGTCAATCAGTTAAAACCTTCTACATACAGCAATTAATATTTCCCTACGGAATAAAAACTATTTGATTTCATATCTCAATATTGGTCATTCAAACATGGCATTCAAAAACATTAACCGCAAAGTTGTAAACTGTACAACAATAAAAATAAATAAGTAGATAATCGTATTATTATAAAAGAAAATCATTAATTGGAAGACTAACATCACAACATAACTATTTAAAAACGACACGATATTAACCAAAGACGCATTTGCACCAAAATTTTGTAGGTTAGGTAGTACCAATAAATAAAGCAACATTAATGCTTGGGTACATTAATGTGACCAAAGGCGCTTAAATCGTACCCATAGCACACAGTATAAGCTGTTGTGGTAGAAATAGTCATCGCCGCGCTCACACTAGTTGGGTGTTTATTTTACCTTGCCTACAGAACCTCTCTCACACAATTTTATACTTACGTTGTAAGAGTAATCGATAAATACATAAAAAAGCGTGTTATACTTTCGATATGAGCGAATAAAATTGCATTAAGCCTAAAAAAACTATCCGTAATAATTTCTTTAAAGTACACAACCTTATCTGAAAATGACAAAGAGAAAATAATTACGTTACATATCTATAAATGCAACTTAAAATTCTCTTAGCTCTCTCTCATAAAAATGAATAAATGATTCGGACTATTCTTAATTAATTTTAAGCTACCAAATAAACTGTGTAATTTAAAACCTAGATTGCAAATAAAAGGAGAAAAAAGTATTTAAAACAATCCTATCGATTAAAAATATGACCGACTGCACTGTACTCTCGAATATAGTGTTTACTAAAGTCTAGAAATAGTGTGTCCTATGTCCAGAATAACATTTAAAATTTCTAATATTATAACGATATAATTGTGCGATATCTATCAAGTTGTGAATACTCTCGCTTGCTAGAATTAGTTGAAAATATTTAGGCTATTTTTAAGAATCTTATATTATTATATTTTTACTCAACAATACAGTGCAACAAGTATTTACGACTACACGTCTCCTTTTGGCTTTGTTGAAGAGAGACATTATCGTATACGCAAAAACAATATTAGTATACACAGACATGACGTACTAAAAACTTACTCGCTTAGTTAAATGTAACTAAACACACTTGAGATCGCGCCCATAAAGACGATGTGTCGGATAAAATGCCACCAACTTATTTTTTATCCACCAGACTCTTACTCTCCTGATCCAAATTTGTACTTCAACAAATATGTCACTGGTTTCAAATACCGAATATAAAACAAATGACATGCGAATTGCGAAATATGATTTGGGCATTTTCGAGTGTCGGAGATGCCGGTTCGGGGGGATAGAAAACGAAACTAAGGCGTGGTCGTCACATACAAAATACTCTCCGCTATCGCCTCTGTCCCTTTGAACCGATAAGTTAGTGGCACTGTACCGTACTCTGCCAATGGAGACGGAGATTCAATGTGAAAAGATCCAGATCTTTTACTATAAAAAAACTACCGTAGTTTGAGGAATTAATTACGGTTGTAAGCGGGCTAACTACGAGCCCTATTTGTGTTCGTAGTTAACCCGCTTACATACGTAATAAAGACCCAGATACCATTACATTCGAAATATTTATCCCAATGCGCTTTCAATATCTCCCATCTACCATCAACAGAGTACCTCTGCGTTTAAATAAGTTCTTTCAGTTTGTTTTCGTATAAATACGTATTTATTTTATGTATATTTAAGCTATAAATATATCATCTGAATACATTCATATACTAATGCACACATCGCCAACCCTTGCGGACTTATTGCTACCGATTAGTTTTTTATAAGATTTTTGTCGTTTTATTAATATTATTATTTAAGAATATTGTAATAAAATACTTATAAATTTAGATGTATCGCTCACAACTTAAAATGCCGTAGCAGTTAGCTTAAGGTTAGCTCACACCGAGACGCGACGCGACGCTGCGCGCACTTCGATTATAAATTTAACTTTATTTACTAGGATCAAAGGTACACATTTGATTGACATAATACGAAAACTCGCTTGCGCCTATTTATATGTTTCTGCGCTGTAAATAAAGTTATATTTTGATTCAAAAAGTGCGCGCAGCGTCGCGTCTTGTCGCGTCTCGGTGTGAGCGGATCCTTATAATCTCGAGATTGTGTATTGATTCATTTTGTACGCAATGGACTTGCTGGCCAATGGCTACGTGAGAGCTATTGCACATTTATCTAAAACTAATCAATAACATCTTAACACTTAGATATAACATTTAAAAAGATTTTAAACAATGAGAAAGCGTTGAACTCGTGGATTCAAATGCGCCAGCGCTTCTTTTGCGGCTATAAGCTGCAATATTACCTCCCGTCTCATAAATTTACTTCATGTAAAATACATGATCTGATGAACAGACCCCTCGTCTGTCGATCCATCTCCAGGAGAGAGCTGTCAAAAACCCCACATCTGTCGAACCCTCTCCTGGTCATCGATTTAGGCTGTAACGTATTTTCGAACCTTTGTGTAGCATAAACAATATCTTTACTCTAACTTGTACAAAGTGTAGTGCATGATATAATAGACTTTAGTACAGATTTATGGTCGACAATAAATCTGCATATAACTTATGTACATATTCACTGTCAACAATTACTCTGTACCTAAATAAATATATGAATAGATTCGTTAATTTTGCTTTACTTTGTACAGTATTATAATCGTTCAAGCTATGACATAAAAACTATAACTGCTCTATTTATGGTGCTACTCTAAAGCAAGATTGTCTATCTATCCAATAGGTCAGCTTGTATGCGTGTTGGATGTGTTTGTTGTGTACCCGAATTGTTAACTGGCTGTTGAAGATGGCTGGAGGGCGGCTGACACAGCAGGGGAGTTCACATCTGTAAATAGTTATCGTCAGTCATAGAAGTAATGTTTAAGTTGGGTATTATATACACGCATGGAAATTGGAATTTTAATGTATGATTTTGAGAAACTAGTTCGAGATGTTTTTAGCCATCTACTGCATACAAAAAAAAAACATATTACAGAAAAAAAATTGAGGAAAATTTTATGCAATTTAAATTTTGCTCTAAAAGGTTACAATGCTGTCTTTGACGTCACAGATGCACGAACATACTGAGATACAGAATTACCATAATATTGTCAAAAGAAATTCAGACCTTTACCATAGGTTATTCTGTGTCTTTACATATTGTGACGACATGACGTCACAATATGTATTTAGTTGTATGTTTGTGTGTATGTAGTTTATAGTTTCGGTGATTTTTAGTTACTGTCATCATCCCTATTCGTCAAACTAAAATTGTTTTCATAAATCTCTCAAAGTTCAGCCGTGGACATGTGTGAGGAAATAGATTATATCTTTAGTACTCTAATGTTCTTACTAGTTGGTGTATTGGCTTCCGAATGCGGAGTCAAGTTAGACTGGGCCATCAGTTTCTGGCGCACTTCACGAATCTTTAGCTGCAGTGACATCTTTGTAGGAAATATGTCCATGTGGGTTGCCTGCAAATAAGTTTCAAAATAAGTTCTATTGATAAAGCGCCAGTGTTACTAAAACTTAAAATGTGGTATTCATATTTTATGTCATCAAAAAAGCGCATTCAAAATGAGGGTCAGCTCACACCGTGAAGCGACGCTGCGCGCACTTAGATTCAAAATTAACTTTATTTACTACGCGAAAAGGTAAAAATTGACATAAAACGAAAAGTCCCCGCGGCGGCGGCGCCGCGCTTGCACCAATTTGTATCATGTTGCGTATAAAATTAAGTTATATTTTAAATCAAAGTGCGCGCAGCGTCGCCTCGGTGTGAGCTGACCCATAAAGACCGTTTGTTTCAGCTAAGTTGCGATCATTTTTGTTGTGTTTCTGAGGTGGGCAACTTAAAAGCGACAGTACACACACCACACACACTAACCGAGACACGTCGACCACGATTGTGTACAAGGTCCGCTCGCTTTGCCTAGGGGTCCCTCGTAGGCTCGCGTCATGTCTTATTGGTATTTTGGTTCACAAAAAGTACGTACTTGGTGCCTCACGCCGAGTTTCCACCGTGAAAGAGTAATGTCCCGCTCGCAATTTATATTATTTATGCCCGTTAATATTATTTATAGTACTTTGAATAAATAAATAAACTACCTTAGCCGACTAGAATGGTGGTGTGGCGCTGATGCCCGTGGATTGGACTACATACCTAAGTATTCCTTTGTTTATTATTTCTTAGTTAAGTGTGCAATATAGGTAGTATTTTTAATCTATCTATCTACATACCTGGAAGTGCGTGGTGGCCTGCGTGGTGGGGAACATCCCGTGTTCCTGGAACAGCTTCAGCACCAGATGGCGCCTCTGCTCCAACACTCTCCTGTGGCCCGCCTCGCCGCGCGCGCCCGCGCTGGCGCTCGTAGCGCTGTGCGGGGTGCGGGGGGACATGTCTTCTAGACCTTCCGAAGCTGGAAATAATGGTCACTTTAGTACT
Source organism: Eupithecia exiguata (assembly GCA_947086465.1). Classification (NCBI taxonomy): domain Eukaryota; kingdom Metazoa; phylum Arthropoda; class Insecta; order Lepidoptera; family Geometridae; genus Eupithecia; species Eupithecia exiguata. The sequence goes on from OX352246.1 coordinate 9,041,267, forward strand.
TTCAACATCATCAGGTCTGCATGAAGGCTCTACACACAAAGTCGCCTGCTCTCTGACTTAACCTCCATGTCGAATTGTCAAAACACTCAGCGGCCTTTTATATTCATACACCGAAACGTCGCCACATGTTGCAGGTTAAGACAGTTGCCAAAGGAATCTATACACGTCAAACCCACCGACTCAGCCCTACTCATAATTATATACTAGTTTTGCCCGCAGCTTATCGCACACGTCGTTTCTATGCAAACCTTTAAAAGTTTTTCTATTCCATAATGGGAACTGTTTTATGGGATAAAACGTGCCTATGTTTTATTCCGGGCCTAGAAGTACATCTATGCAAAATTTCAGCCCAATCCGTTCAGTAGTTTTGGCGTCAAGAAGTAACAAACATACATTCATCTGAATTTTACATACTTATATTCATTCTCTGCCTACGCGTTGGCGTCGGCGGATAAGAATCATGTCGTATAATGGAATTCACTATAGTTATTGGAAGTAGTATAAACCTACCTCTAAACGTGTCCAGGTTGAAGTCAGGTCCGAAGAAGGTATTCCCCACCAGCTTGTTAGTGGTGGTGGTGTGGGGAGTCCCGTACGATATCGGCGTGGGGATTCCATTCCCGTTGATCGTCTCTGTTTCTAGTGGCGTCACGATAGTACTTTCTTCTTCTGTAGATGGAAACATAATGTGTAATAATAAGCGTAGCAAAATTTAATGTGTTTTGTGAATTTAAAATGTTAAAACTAATTAAGTATGAACACTATTGAATTGGGTGCCACTGTAATAAATAATAGTTGTACTTTTTATGAATAAATAAATAAATAATGGTGAGGCAGCAGAATTAGTGCGTTGAAAAGTGGTAGCATGATCATTGGTCAGTGAACATAACAAGTGTGTTTTTATAATCATCTCAGCCTGTTGATATTCTTAGTACGGGGCAGAGACCACCCTTTCCTTAGCTTGCATAAGACTTAGTTAAAATGTATTCATTAATTAATCAAAAACACCAGAAAAATAATATAATTAATAATTTAGGCAGAGGGATATGATAAACAATGCACAATAAATACACTCCCACGCAAGATGTCAGTGCAGATCTTAATTTCTCCAGTTAGAATAATAATTAGAATATGATACAATTAATAGTTGAAATTATTTTACCTTTCCCAATAGCATTATGCTTCTTCCTCATGTTATAAAGCTGCGGACTCCGTGGCACCACCATGCCACTGGGGCTGCAGGCCTCGGGTTTGAATCGCGGGAGGGTGCTGAACTTCTGCTGGAAGTTCACGGTTTCTAGGACCCTGGAGGAAAAGATCACTGAGGTTAATGAATCTGATGCATTATTAGATGATTTACCTTTTACTCATAAAAAAGCAACAAAAAAACAAATGCCTGATTATATTACAATGTAAGTGTAGAAGATGTCGATTACTCAGCAGTTCTTATATTAATCAATACAAACTCGCGCTCAAAACGCTACCTCTTTATAAAGACCTGCCATCCCAGTATGGCGAGCAAAGAGAGTCGCAAATCCTCAACCAGAGTAGCGAGCGTTACGCGTCCTTGGGGTAACCGACCGACAAAACACGTAAAAAAAGTTGGTACACAGTTTTAATTTTCTAGCATAAAAAAAGTCATTAATTACGTTACACTTTTTAGCTGTGAATTTTTCAGATTTCCTTCAAATTTATATTATAACTGCAATACATATTTCAAGAAATCTTGCAAAATATTGTAACTGTCTTATGCATAGAAAATTAGGTTACTGAAATTTAAATCCAAAAATAAGGTTACTAGGGAAAAGCTAGGTATAAGCTTTTCTGTCAAAACAGATCAAAAAAGGTAAAATACGACTAAAGTTATGTTTGATTTATTATGACGAAAAACATTGAATGTTAGAAGCAAAAAAAGCTGAACAGTCGTAACTAATCGGTTAACCCAATTTAACCTGCAACCGAGCGACGACGTACGAGCTGCACGCTGGGAGCGTGCAGCTGCACAATGTGTGTAGGTACCTATTATTAGCACTCGCACGAAACGTTTCACGTATTATACCACTGCAGTGGCATCTTTGATACTTACCCGATTTATTTATCATTGATGGTAAAGCGTTTGGTTACCTACCCAAGAGTTCTTACCCAGGACAGTACTCTTCGGAAAGTAATTTAAGGTTTCCTTAAATAAAGCTCTTGTTAAAAGCAAGCGCATACAACAATACTAACTTGTCTCTGCCGTCCTCGTTGCCTTTCTTGAACAGGCTCTTCTTGTGACTCGGGCTGGGTAGGTCCGCGTGTTTAGGAGAAGGCAGCTCCTCCTGAGTTTGTGGGGGTAAAGGCGTGGCGGGCGCGGGCCCGCTTTCTGAGCGAGGTTGGTCACCGCTGCTGTTTGAACCGGTCGATGTTGCTGAGGACATTTCAAATGGTTATCGTCTTATTTTTATATTTATGGGCGACAGATGTGAGGTTTTTGCCAAGCCGAGGGTTCGAATTAAGATTAGATAGATAAGATGCTTCAACTGTACGGAACTTAATCTTATTTTATGAACGATCCCTGAAGAAGTCCTTCGTAAAGCGTTAAACGTTGATGTTTTTACAACACAGATAAGGTTCATAGTTAACCCGCTTACATCCGTAATGAAAATGGTATGTTCTTGTTGAATTTTATTGACAGCAGAGACAAAATCAGTATTTATCTTCGATCAGGTATCTGCCGGGGGGGTGGATACCTGGATTGATCGATGGTGCTTATCGATCCTTATCAAGTGCATGCTCATCATTAGCCTATGTTAGTCCACAGCTGGACATAGGCCTCCCCTAATGAGCGGCATAGCGCCCTGTCTTCAGCTTGACGCTCCAGCATCTGCCTGCAGTCTTTCGCAGTTCGTCATCCCACCTGGCCGGAGGGCTTGCTACACTACGTTTATAACGAGTCGTGGTCTCCACTCAAGAAAGCGTTTACCCGAGCGGTTATCGGTTCTTCACGCTCCTGTATTTTTACTTCTGGAGGTTGCATCAATAGTATCGTTTATTCAGTTAGTTGTTTTGTTTTATCCCATTTAATTTATTGTGTGAAAAATATGGTTGTGGTTGCTATACAGTGGCTAATAGTAGATCATCATGTTATGTGTATAAATAAAGTACTTACTTCTTCCAGTCATTAGTCTCTTCTGCAATGGCGCCTTGCCGAGTTGAGCAGGCGTGGGTGCCAGCGGAAACGGACGCGTTTCTTCTACAGGGGTCTCCCATTGTCTGTGGAAAAACAATCGTTTGATATGAAAAAATACAAAATTAATTTATTACCCTTAAACTTGTTACCTATTCGTAACCCTTACAAAATACAGCTTACTGGGGGCACTAGGTTCAGTAACCGTATCGCGAAAAGCCAAATTTTAGGGCAGAATTACTTATAATTTAAGACAGTAGTAAATTAAGCAGCAATTTAACTTTAAAAAAAGAATGTAGGACAATACTAATTATACTTTTATACATGTTTTATTCTTATACTAAATGCTTACATGTTTTATAAACATGTTTTATTTCTCAAAACGCTATGTTTGTTATTGAAATCTTTAAATGAATAAATATGTGAACAAAAAACTTTATTGCAGGGTTTTATTAGTACAATAAGAAGTACTTAAATTATAATGATCTACTATATCCTGCAATTGGTGTTCTTATCCCTGCAGAGACTATAACCAATATTAAATAAAATAAAAAATAAAATGTTATAGCTAAAATATGCAAAATTTGTACGCCTTATGGAAGATCACAATGCTCTTAATTTTACGTGTGAACATCGCTGTGAACATACCTTTGTATCACCAATAAATAAAAAATTACTTGATAATATCTAAAAGCTTCTTGATGTGTCTTGTGGCAATTATAATTATTGCAAGACATAATCAAACTAACTTCTTACACCACTTTAAACAGAAACGTTCTTAATTAAAGTCCGTAATCGCTAATCAGTGATGAAATTAAAATATAACTCTTAGTTTAATGGGAACATAACTATTAATATAACTTACGGCGAAGGTTTAGGCACAGTATGGTTGCTTTGGGATACTATCACAGATTGGCCGCTTTGTACGTTGCATTGGTTCGGAGTCTTATTTGGTTCTATTTCTGAAACAAACACAAAATTAGTTTCACATAGACTTCTATACAAAAGACAGAATCTGTGAGTCTATATGATGTTTATATTATTGGTTTTATGACATCGTAGATATTTTATAGCTTACGCGATCTGAACACATAATTATGAATACTATTTAACGGGTATTTATCGCGTTTATTTACCTATTTTTCCCAACGTTTCGACAGGTTTACACACTGCCGTGGTCACGGGATGACTGGAGTACTCACTCCACTCTCTGTACTCCAGTCATCCCGTGACCACGGCAGTGTGTAAACCTGTCGAAACGTTGGGAAAAATAGGTAAATAAACGCGATAAATACCCGTTAAATAGTATTCATAATTATGACATCGTAGTTCGTTCGTACAACAGATATCAGGGTCATAAATTAATTAAGATGGGTGCGAACATCTGAACCCCCTTACACAGTAATTTCTGATTTATTTGGAAACTACACCCTTTATTGCAATGAAATTTTGCATACATAATCAGATAACAAATAGCAATGTTTGCACCGTTATAGTTTTTCAAAAAACAATATCACCACTAAATAAGAAAGTAATAAATCGCTTGATCAATAATAGAAATGAATTTTCAAGCTCTCGTATGCAAAATTTTACTAAAATTGTGTGTGGTTTCAAATGAATCGGAGAGTACGTTTGTATGGGGGCTTTCGCACACACCTGAATGCCTTGGCTCATTTAAACAGCAAAGGAGATAGTTATGCATCTCTCTAATTTCCAACCACTATTGTAAGAGAGAAAATGATAAATTAATATTATGTGTCTGTACCTTTTCACGCCGAAACAACTTAATAACATTTGACAGAGAGGAACATAGGCTACTTGAAAAGCTCGTGCGAAGCCGCGGTTAGCAGCTAGTTGTATATAATACAACACATACTATAATGTGATTTACCTGCACTAAATGCCGGTACGTAGAGCCGTTGCAGCTGCACGTAATGCAGCGACGCGTCCTGCACCGGTTCTACGGCGCTCGGCTTCAGCATTAGATTGCCGCGAGCGTCCACTGATAGCGTTAGTGGACCGGACATGCCTGTTGATTTAATCATGTTCTTAGAAGCAGTTACAACGCCAGTATTCGCTTAAGGTGAAGTGAGTCCCAGAACCCACGTTTAAACTATACGGAAAAACAATTTTTTAGGCAAAAAAACAACGTTTTTTTATATTTTTTTTGTTGATTCTAGTTAGTTAGTAAGTTATGGGAGTCGAAACACGATTGACGAAATTTGACTCGATACAAATAAATCGCAGTTTCCTCCAAATCTTCATTTTTACAGAGATCTTCTACGGAAAAAGCAGTTTGATTTGCTACTTATTTAAAATATTTCAATGAAATTAGTCGTCTACGTTTTCTTTAGAAGTTTAGACAATTATAGTTTTATTTTATTGCGAAAGAGTAGGTATTATATTTTAGAGCATAAAATAAATGTATAAATAAAAACCAGTACGCGGGCGGCGGCGAGACTATAAAATGAAAACTATAAAAATCTCGACTGGGTCTCCACTTATTGACTTTTTGAGACCTCGGCATCGACACTCCACCAGATCACTTGCACACCACTAGTACAGAGTAAACTCACCCGAAGAAGTATCTCCAGCACGCTTCACAATAGTAACACTCTTCACTAGACCATTACTCATCGACGTCTGCCCCATGCCCGCTTGCGTCATCGACACCATCGGCATCGACATCGACATAGAATGCGGCATCGACACCCCACTAGAGATCACTTGCACACCACTTGTTGTCGGAGAGTTTATTATAGAAGCTATAGCACTGTCGAAAGCAGCTTGGGTGGAGAGGCTGGGCGCGCTGAGGGAGATTCCTTGGACGCTGCTGGTGATGCTTTGAGTTGACATCGAGGGGTGAGGGGAGTTAGGGACTTGTGGTTTGTTGATGGATGTGAACGCCCATTGTCTGTGGTCGCCTGTGGAGAGAGGTAATTTGTTGAGTTTAGTTTGAAAAACATTTATTTATTTGTTTATTTTCTAAGCACCTATTATACTATGCACACAGATATTTTAGAGACATACTCCCATCGAAAGATTGCCCTTGAGCGATAAAATTATTTTTTTACCTTCTATGTTTTTTTTGTGAATGAAAAGTATGTTTACCTGTGTCAGCATGTGTGGACTTGAAAGCACCTCCAGTAGGCTGGAACACTTTGGAGCCGCCAGGGCTTGAAGCAGTGATTCCACCGAGCAAGTTGTCTGAAGAGCCAGCTCTGTGAAAATACCAATTAATCAAAATAAATAATACTGGACAATCCGAACAGCATCATCTAGCCCCAAGCTAATCAGAGATACATAACATAGATAGATATTTTTTATAACACAGAAAAATAGGCAGAACAACACGAACTAATATTTGCAGATCGTACAAACATTTGTCAAGGCACAAGGCGGGAACCGAATTCGCAATCTCCTTCGTCGCAGGCGGGCCTTCGCCCACCGCGCCACAGAGGTCGTCATCAGATTGATTATTTACTTACTTCTGCCAGTTTCTTTAGGCTTACAAAATAAGCAACAACTCAAATTTTAAGGTTTTTTTTGTTATTGTATATAGTTAGTTGTAGTTTTTGGGAACTTATTTCGTTTTTTTTAAGTCAAATTTTTTACTATAAAACAAAGTTTTCATGTTGTGGCAATAATTACCTGGCTTTTATAGGCTTAGGTCGCCGGGTATGGTCGTGATGCGTCAAGTAGGTTCCTGCTTCGATGCCTTCAGAGTCGGAATCAGTGACTTTCTCTCCGCATTTCAAATCTATGTCGGAGTTAGGTTGAGGTTGTGATTGTGGCGGCTCGTCGACTGCTTGGTTTATTTGTAGAGGCTGGAAAATTTTAGTTGTTCATTTCAATCAAAGTCAAAATCAATAACTTTTATACTACACCTACTCAGAAAGTTGATTATTCCTGTTCCAAACATAACCTAGAAAGTTCGTCATTGCAAGCGTACTAAAAAGCGGAACGGAAAACTTTATGGAATTTCATTTCTCACGCGTTTAGCGGGAGGGAAAAATGTATGGAAATCCATATCTAACGTTTTAGTTTTTTTAATTTCTGAAATAGCTGCCGGTAGCTATAGTTATTTTCATGATAGGTCAAACGACAAAAAGTTTTTACTCCGAAGCCGCTGTATGATTAGGCCTCTTCCGTATTTATTGCGTACGATTTTCACATAATTCGATTTTACATTTTCAATTCGCACAAGTGATTTTTAAGATTTTGCCTCGTAGGTGTAGTATAAAGCACTTTGTACGCATCTTTGTATCACTCAGGTGTGTTTATAAATACTATTTAACGGGTATGACACTCAGGTGTGACTCAGGAGAAAGTGTGATGCCTACCTCGTGAGTTTTAACACACTCGATAGGAATCAGGCACGTTCTTACCTAGGTGTAAAATGTACTATATATCTTCAGGCTTACAAAATAAGCACTCAGACAAGCCAAATGTTACATATTAGTCCTCAGTTGGACAAAGGCCTCCCCAAATGAGCACCATAGCGCCCTGTCTTCAGCTTGCCGCATCCAGCATCTGCCTCGGTCGGAGGACGTCCTACACTAAGTTCACCGAGACGCGGTCTCCACTCAAGAACATGTTTACCCCAGTGGTTGTCGGTCAGTGAAGTAATTAAATGATATAGTGCAGGATTGGTCGTTACGTAACTTTTTACGTCGCTGGAAAGCGACAGCGCTTCCGCTTAAGATTAACCATCACGAGTATCAACCAACACCCTTTTTAAGTTTAAAACTTTTATGTCCACGATAAAAATATGATCTTTCATAAACCTTACCATCTGTTCATCGTCGCTAAGGGCGGGCGATCCGATGTGGTTGTACGCCGCAGCGACCGGTACATCGGTGTTGATTGTCAAAGCACTGCTGATTGGTACTTCTGAAGGTGTTCTTGGGCTCTGTACAAATAAATAAGTGTTGGAATTACAGCATGAGAGCCAACAAAATTATTTACATTTTAATATTACATTTATTTGTAAGTGAATGATTATTATTAGAAATAAATGATCCACAAGACAGCCACATAAATAGAGAAAGAAATTTATAAGTGTTGCAATTTTACGTCAATCTCTAGAAATAAAAAATAAACGTATACTTACCGCTTTTATCTCTAATTATAATTTGATTTACCTAGATGTACTGTGAGAACACTTTCTTATATTTTGGACATTCTTAATTCCTTTCATTTTGAATAAATTCTAGGTCGAGTCAACCCAGAAAATTACATTCAACAAGAGCAGATGGCCTCCGTTTGGATACCTATCGTGTAACAGAGAGGGATATTTAAATGTGTATATATCTTTAGCTCTTACCTGTGGCATAGAGCCGGTAGGATCGCGACCGCTGGAAGATTTCCTGCGATCCTTGTTGCACCATTTCCATTCTGGGTGCGCCTTGAAATGGGCTTCCTTCACCTAAAAACAAACAATGCTCTTTAGTTTTTGCTATTATAGTGCGTAGTTCGCACTGGGGAAATTTTCTACGGAAATGTAATAATGTCCCAAAAAATTTCGATCCCTTCGAATCCTGCCGTAATCGAAAATTTTTGGGACATTATCGTAAGGTAAACCAATATTATAGTACAAACATTTTCCCGAGGCAGGAATCGAACCCGCTTCCTCCTGCGTCGCAGGCAGACCTCCGCCCAACGCGCCACAGAGGTCGTCTCTAAACTACTGACAGCAATCCGAATTTTCCTAATCTCCATAACCACTGGCACGATACGCCACCAATAGAATCACTAACACCCCGTAGGCAAGGCTTCAGTAGTACAGTACTAACCTCACTGGCAAGTTCGTTATACTTCTGCTTCTCCTCAGGTTTGAGCGAGTACCACCACTCCCCAAGAATCTTGCTGACAGTTCTGTTGTCTTGGTTCGGATGCATTTGGTGCACGATCTGCCGATGCCGTTTGGAGAATATCATGAACGCGTTCATCGGACGGCGAATGCGGCTGCGTTCCTTCTGTAAAAATATTGAGGAGTTATGGACACAATTAGATGGAAAATCTAAATATTGGCTTACTAAATACAAATGATTACAACTGGTACACCCCTAATAACTCTTGTCTTCTTTAATTAGAAGGTCACAAGTGTGATACAGATAAGCAAAAATATAGACTTAATTTTTTTTTGCCCAGTTGCCGCTTTCCTTTACCGCGCGTCGCGGCTTGCTTCGGTCTCCGCACTGGGATGTTTGGATCTAAGGTTGGAAGGCTCCCACCGCTGCTTTTAGGCCCGTACTATGAAAGCTTGCTGAGTCATAGTTATATGCCTTAATGTGGTGCGGCTACCGAAACGAGCCGCACTCATTTGTGTATGAAATGATGTTCCAGGCTGTGTGCTACTTTGTAGCACGCTCAAGACGTTTCACGTACCCCGTTACGGCATCGTCCCTGATACAGCCTACCCAATTTTTAATACCTTTTCGTTGGCACTGGCGGGAGAGTTGAGGGCGGAGGGGTGCGCGTGTCGCTTCGGCTCGTCGGCCGCGCCGGGGGACTCCTCGCACTCGAATACTTCGTCGTCTTCGTCCGTACACATTGATGTCACGGGGTCTGGAACAAAAGACTTTGTTTCAGGATCCATTCACGTAAGGTGATTAACTCTTTCAACTCCAATAAGAAACCGCACACAGCGTGGCGTGCGAAGAGAACCGCACTCCCCTATACAGCGAAAAAGCGAAGCGAAACGCACTCTGTCCTACATCGTGGCGAAACGCACTCTCTCTTACAGCGTGGCGAGTGAAGTGAGCCTCATTTCTATTACAACGTGGCGAGTGAAGCGTATCGAGTGAAAATATTTCATGTATTCACTGACTACGTTCCTAATATTATGCTAATACTCTATTTAGTCTCTTCGGCTTTTGGTTTTAACATTACTCACCGCTGTTCTCAGTCTTGATATCCTCCGCCTTGATGTGATGCGGCGTGTGAGGAGTATGAGGTGTGTGCGGGGTGTGGGGGGTGCTGGGCGTCCGCGGGGAAGGCAGGGACGGCGCGGGCGCGGGCGGCGGGGACGGCGCCGCCAGCAGGGGCACAAGGGAGTGCCACGGGAACGCGCCCGTTGATACGTTGCCCGATACTGGAACAAACATGTCTGTCATGGAAAATATTAGTGTTGAAAAATAAAACAATGAAAAGAAAACAAGAGCAACAAAACAATATTGATATAGTGAGTAAGTACTAGGACAATCACCCACCTCATACGTATAAGAGCATCGAATAATGAAGACCGATATACCTACTGACAGCTTTTACAGCTCACAAAATAGTTTTTTTTGCGAGTACTTTTATTGAAACCTGAGCAAGCGAAGGAATCTAGGATTGAAATATAGAATCCTGAGCGTAGCGAGCTTATAAATTAGTGTTATTTTACAAATTAAGACAATTTTATAATGTTTTTTATTTTTTTCATTCAGTCCAGTGCTACCTGTGTTTGGCCAGTGCGATTATTCAAAGAAATGAGGTTGGCGCACTGACATAGAAAAGTATGGAAGTACGGTTCGAATTTTAAAAACTCTTTCCACGCTAGCGGACAAAATGCACTTTTGCACTCAGATTTCTAATGACAAACAGAATCTTTCCAGTGCAATAAAGAATTCATTCATTCATTCTTTCCGAAGTTGTGAGGTTAAAAAATAATAATTAATATTGTGATTTTCTAACTGCCTGTTTCTTTTTGAGATCCCTCGCCGCTCGTTTTACACGATGCGAGGTGCGGTATCTAATCCACGAATAACCCTGATCACGATTAATTCGCGTGATCATTTCATCGTGATATTTGTATTCCCTAAGGGCTCTTCCGGAACTTCCCGTTCTCTTAACCTTAACCAGTTTATAAAAGGTCGTAACATTGGATAGAACTGAAAGTGCTATATCAATAAAAACAAAACCAAGAACGGCTTTGTTGAAAACAAATAACAAAGCCCATTGTGCATTAAAAATATTTCATGCAATCATTACTAAACACATACATACATTCAATTTCATTTCGTGTTGCTGATTTTCGTGAGCGCGAGCTTCATCTACACTAAGGTAACTCGTTAATTAGATATAAAATCCCTTGCATACAATACGCCATTATAACCGATTTTCTTTGCACAAATCAAGATTATTTTAGAAATATGTTGCGATGCGATGTTTATACACTGAGATTTGGGATAAAAACTATTCACAAAACGTTGTGATGGTCGCGGGGCGTCAGAATCGAACCCCTACCTCAGCCCTGGGATGTCCTAAGAACCGACTAAGGGAACCACCCAAAAGAAAGACAGTAGCTTCCTTCTGTACATTTCTACCACCTTCACTGCGTTCACCAATCCACCTGCCAAGCGTGGTGGTTATGGCTAAATCTGCAGTAAAAGCAGTGTCAGTGAATAACAAGTAACTCTCTACTGTAAAGCCGAAACAAATCCGTGTTAGGGCAGTTCCGAATATTCAATCTAGTTCCTGTCAAGTTTAGGGTTCCGTACCTCAAAAGGAAAAATTGAACCCTTATAGGATCACTTTGTTGTCCGTCTGTCCGTCTGTCAACTCTCTTTTCTCAAAAACGCGTGGAGGTATCGAGTTGAAATTCACATGAAATACTCAGGTTCGTAACTCTTTGGAGTCGCGATATAAATCAAACTTACTAAGTCAACGGAATCAAAAGTTACAGCCGTTCATGCCTAATTTTTTTGAATTTTCCAAGGGAATCACATGCACACAGAACCTATATGGTACTTCCCGTTGACCTAGAATCATGAAATTTGGCAAGAATCAAGGTCTTACAGCACAAGTAAAGGGAAAAATCCGAATACTATAAATTTGTAGTTTATTCACGGAAAAAAATAGTTTATTAATCTCGCCATGGATCAATAACATATTTAGGGTACTTCCCGTTGACCTAGAATTATGAAATTTGGCAATAAGCAAGGTCTTATAGCACAAATAAAGGAAAAAATCTAAAAGCTTAAACTTGTGTTAATTCACAAAAAAAGAAAACATTACTTACGAGTACAAGTTGGTACGGAACCCTTGATGCGCGAATCCAACTCGCACTTGACGTTTTATTATTTATATAAAAAATGTGTCCTGGATAAACTGGATATTGGGAAAAGTGCAGATGTAGTCAGATTCTAACATTTCTAACTAACCTTACCTACAATATCTTGACGTCTGTTTACTCGAACACTCAATAAATAAACACAGCAATTCGATTTTGTTTTTGTTTAAATCAGTGTTCGAGTAATAAACGATGTCGAACCTTACTAGTAATCATTTAACGCTCAATTTCAGTCGGAATACACAACTGCCGTCACTCTGAGAACCTGAGATTACTAACAACACAACGACAATACAATAAGATTACTAATCTTATTCACAACAATTTCAAACATACAAATCTCGTATCTCGTGTTCTTCATTATGTTGGTACAGAGTTGGTGCAGAGTTGTAAACCTATGTCTGTCTCATTCTGATACATGCAGAAACAGAGATAAACATAATTCTGCTATAAGCGAACTCATTACGCACAGCGAGAACGATGTAGACAGAAATAAATCTTATTTCGACCGATTTAGATTGCATGTGCAGCTGTGAATGCATGTGTACTGATGTGATGGGATAAACAACACGAGGTATAATCTTCGACCTTCTAGCCTCAGAGTTTAAAGCTTGTCGAACACTTGAAAGGCACCGCTGAAGTACAACACAAAAATGTGCATTCGAATATGGGCTTTATCTCGTAATATTTAGATTTATTTTATTTCGACGGCATCAGATGAGAGACAGCTCGCGGACCACTCGTTTGAAGCTTGTAGAAAGACATTTTGTCACTGAAAAATGTATCTACATTTTATTTATTGTTGAACGAGTCCATAATTTGTATGCAAATTTTTTATGCTGAGTGTAGCTGTGTCTCTGATTGTGCCTCTGATCTGCGACAACCAGGGCTTGGAATACAGGTATTTTCAAATACCGGTTCGACTGACCTTGACGTGGTACATCTTTGGTATCGATATTAATTATACGGGTATTTATATCGGTAAATATTTACCCGCACGTAAATTATCGATATCAACAATTCAATTTTGTGCAAGCGAGAAAGAAAACTTGAAGTTTTTGTGTTTGTTGTTAATGGCTTCCGTACGCACGCGCGTCTTAAATCCACCGAAAGCATGCGGTCGCGAGTATCTCTTTGAATACCCGTATTTTAGAGCATAGTACCGATACTTCAAGAGTACCTATCGATACTAGGATTTATCAAAAAGAAAATATACGCTATAGATATTACGCTATTGTACCGGTATTATTGGTACTGGTATCAAGCCCTGGCGACAACCTTAATACTTTTAAAATGACGTACCAATGATAGCAGTATGGGAGGTAGGCGGCGGCAGCACAGGCAGTAGCTGATTGGGGTGCACTATGACAGCGCTACTGTTCACGTTGTTTACCTGAAAATACATTTACGATAACGCAAAGCAAAATACCAGAAATATTTGTACAAAGTACGTATTATCTTATGAATGAAAGCAGTCTCGTTTAAACGTTGGATCTATAGAACAAAAAAATATTGTATGTATTTTTAGACCAAATAATCTTAGTATATTCTAAGGTTATTTTCGCGAGAACTCATAATAAAACACTGTTTTTACCGGATTGATCGCGTATATTTTATATTTGTTTATAACCTGACGTTTCGGAGGCTTTTCAGCTTCCATGGTCTGCCTGTGACCATGGAAGCTGAAAAGCCTCCGAAACGTCAGGTTATAAACAAATATAAAATATACGCGATCAATCCGGTAAAAACAGTGCCAAATAATCTTGTTAGCAAATTTTATTATTTGGATCTTGTGTCTGATTGATTACAATGAAATTTATGTTAGGTATTTAAAATTAAATATACTGGGTTTTAGAATTCTTTATATTTTTTGTACTACCAAAACAAGGCAACAAAATAAGAGAAAAATTGGTGGAAAATATTTTAAGACACTGGATAAATTTATTATTATTCGAGCAAATCGCACAATCTGACCACTATACGACAAACATTTGTAGTGAAAAACGTTAGAAGCAATGTGATATAGACATATCAGTGAGCTCTCTGTTGCTCGTACATAATTGAATAATAATAAAAACACCAATAAACGACTTTTGGTTTTGAAAGCTTTTATTCGTTATTTCATTCGTCTGTGGTCGTTTCCGAACTGGCATTTTACCCGAGTACAGAATCCTAACTTTTTCACAATTTGTCTGTGACTAAAATCATTTATATTTATATATTCTCATATTTCCAAGAGATGCTACTTACATTGACATGATCACCATTATCCATGCCCCTAAGATCCATTTCCGGTTCGTTATTATTCATGTGCTGTGCGAATTGGTTGAGTTTCTGCTCTATCTGAAAAATAAATAAAGTAATATATTTTTAATTTGCTGTCGCAGTGCATTGCCACACAGCGGGTCAATGCAGAGAGTGTCTTGGGGACTCTTCCGATTGGTATTGATTTGGACACAGTACAGAAATAACTCATTTTTCTATTGATTGCGGTACAGCGCTTCTATCGTTCTTCAAGTGTATTTTGTGAATACTTATGTTTATTAGATACTTGTAATATTCTTTGTTATTAAATTTTAAGAACGGTATAAAAAATATCAAAATATCATCCTACTCAAAAAGCTACTTAAAATGTCTACACTCCACCTAATAGCTTTAGAAACTATGAACGAAACACTCCAACTAAAACTCCCGTAAGGCATTGTTCCTGACTCAAGGACCCTTTTGATTCTTTTGTGCGTAGATAGCATTGTTAACGGTGCCCTAAGTTATTGTTATAACAAGAATTATTTTCTAGGAATCCCAATCAACTTGGGTGGCAATTTGTAATCTCAAGGACATTGTAATATAGTCAGTTCTAAGATAAAATTTATTGGAGAGATAGGTTTATCACTTAGAATTCCCAATCAACTATCTGTCGTACGTACCTAGACCTACGTGATGTCTAGAATACTAGAACGATTAGTTACTATTATTATGAAGGCGAAAGTTTATGAACACGTAATGTTGTGAAATGTTACGATCCAACAAACTATGTTTTATGACTGTTCTGGGAGCAGTGGCCGCTGCGTCCTTGCGAAGGCGGTGCTTCTTCGCTTTCAGACGCCAGCCTTGTCTGGCTGGCGTCTGAAAGCGACCGTGACCGAACTTGGATGACGTGTCGCTGATCTTCAGGTTGATCTTCTCAAGGGCAACCCTTATTGTGTGTACGATTAGTATATCGCATTCACTGCCCGCTACACGGAGCTCTGGACGAAAGAGTGCGACGAGGGCCATGAAAGTGTTAAGGACTATCTCAATGCGATAACACGCTTCTTAGGTCACATGCAACATCCCTTGATCATGTCAGATTCAGATTGGTCATACTCAGTTGATGTAGTGTTGATAACCTTGCCATCCTTGGTGTGGATAATTGTCCGATTGCCGAATCGGACAAGGTATCCACGTTGACATGAAACTCTAGAGAGAGAAAATCTACCGGGTATTTCTTGTTCATCTCTGTCTTGTGGTGGTAGTATTCCTTTTTGTCAACACTATTCGGCTGGAATAAGACATAGGCTACTATCTACTACTCTATACTTTTTCATCCGAAAATACGTGCGAAATGCTGATGCTAGAATTCATAAGAAAACACCAAACTATTCGTCAAAGACTTATAATACAATACACATTGCCTTGCTTTGGCTTTAAAATACACACAAGTTCTACGGTGTACGGAAGAACTTGTGTAGGAGTTTTGCCATAATCACCAAGCTTGGCAGAAGCCCTGGGGCCGAATTCTACTAACCAATCACTTCAAAATCTCAATGGTATCGCGTCCCAATTGCCGCCATTGACACTATTTGGTATTCTACTAACACAATATCTAGCAATTGTAGCCGTAGTTTTGACAGCTAAGATTGATCTCATAATCGATGCAAAAAACGGTATTCTACTAATTTTCTGACAGGTCTTCCTATCTTAAATTAGTCTGTGGTAAATGATTAATCTTACAATTGAGACGCCATTCTGAGTCATTATGATTGTATTCAAAACTTGGTGGAATACCAAATAACAATAAGACTGAACTTCAATCTCAATTGTATCGCGCTAGTTTGACAATTGTTTGAAAATTAGTGGCCTACCACTGGAAGGGCAGGGGCCCAATTCCCCTGCCCTTCCAGTGGTAGGTTTGATCGTCTCAGCCACTCATACGTCAAAGTAAATTCAACTTACTTGAATAGTTTCCATGGGTTCATTCTTGATGACAACAAATTTCTTCTCAGGAATGACATAGAACTTCTTTATCAAATCCTTCGCATCACCATCCACCACAGACAGTAAACGGGTCGCTTGCATGGGTGACGGTTTCACTATCCTGTTAAAATAGAAAAAAAAATAAGGTTGATTTTATATCCCAACTTTGAACATGTCACAGTATATCTTTTTTGAACTCTTTAATGTGCATAGCAGTCATCGATCAAAAATGTCCGGCTTTGCCGGCCCCCCTTAGATTCACAATGCGCACGCCACAACCTTCAGTAGCAAAAGAGAGACCATTTGACATGTTAGGGAAGCTTTTCAACTAGTGTCATTTTAGCGTTCAGACAAAAAGCATGGGTACAAAAAATGCAAGAATCACTCGTCCAAAGTGCTGAAAAAGGATGGAATTTCTTATTTTCAGTAAGTTTATATATACTTTTTACCCGTATATTGAGATGTGAGTCATATACTTGTGAAATCAGCATAAAATATTGTTGTTTGGTTTGCCTATGTTAAAATATTAATTTTGTTCTAAATTGATAAATGGAGAGGCTATTTCTTCTAAATTTTTTTTTTCATTTATAGTATGTATTAATATATTTTTCATAAAAATAAGTTTAATATTACTAGTTGATGATTTTTAAAATAATTAGTTGGCCCGCCCTAAATTTTCATTTGCGTAGACTCTCTAATAAAAGAAAGACTAGGTTCTTACCTACCTACCAGAAGTATGAATTTATAAAACGTTTATTTTTTTCCCGTAAAAAAAACTCGTGCAAAGCCGCAGACAGGAACCAGTTCTTTTTAATCTAGAGTGCCTGCCTGAAATTGTATTGTAAGTTTAAATTATTGTATGTCTGAAATGACCCTTTTGTATAAATACCTACTGTTGAGACACCAATTTATAGTTTCATCAATAAATGATTCGTTATCTTTACCTGAATTCTGTTAATTAATCATTATAGAAAATAAACTGAGTAGGTAGGTATATAATTCTCAGGTAGGTACCTACCTACTTACAAAATAAAATAAAATGAATTCGACTCCACCAATCTCTTGTTCCGTATGGAAAAAACTTGTCAGGCTCTGCGCAAACTGTCTGCGTCAAAACAAAACGAACCCAATTTTGAGTGACATTTTTGTAAGGCTCTAGGTATCTACGGGGGAGGCCGCGAACTCCTTATTTTTGATCGAAGATAGCAGTTTATTTATTTACCAGCCACTGCGGCGCGACGTAGAGGGGCGGGCTGCAGCTAGGACGACTCGCAGACATGTGCGTAGTTGGCAATGAAAGTGTTAAGTTCTTATTTATTTAATTTATTTATTTATTTAATTCTTTATTGCACACAATTACGCAAAAAGTATACAAATGGTGGTATGGTTATGGCGGGCTTTAGTTTGTGATGCGGATGCTACTCTTCCCGTGTGTGGACTTAGGACACTAAGTAACATACACCGGGGGGCGGGCAGCAGCGCCTCCTGCAGAATAGATCTACCACCGAACTATGGGCATTACCCCCCATGAGATAAAAACTAGTAGGGCGATTATCAGGGGGAGGCTTGCGTCCAGCAATGTACCATTATAGGCTGTTGAGTTTAGTTATTGCTTAAATTTATAAGTTAGGTTAGCGGGTAATAACATTTTCAGGCCCTTATTAAGAAAGCTTGCTCAGTCATCGATGTATGCTTGAGTAGCGCTTTTCTATGTCATAAACGCCACTCAAGTATAGATCAAGACTGAACAATCTTTCATAATACGGGTCTATAAATACCCACCGTTTGTCTTCAAGCACCCGATTCTCCGAGATCTCCGGCGGCCTATCAATCATGTTCCTCAGCACATTATTCTGCGGCACAGAATGGTCCTCCTCATCATAATCTCTCTGCAGAAAGTTCGTATTTATCGGAGATAGCTCTTCTCTCCTATACTCATGAATTCCATTCCGCATCGGACGGTAGAGATCTTCAATACCGTTTGGAATGTTTCGGTTTAGCACGAGATTGTGTGCGAAGTCGTTTTGGATGGAAGTTTGTATGTTTGTGTTTAGGGATATGCTGGTAGGTAGTAAGTTGGGGAGGTTGGCCGCGCTGGTTTGGATCGCGCTTTGAAGAGTGAGGCCGATGACGTTGGGTTGGGAAACGTTGTTGATGTGGTTGGATTGCAGGATTGTTGAGCCGTTCCGGTTTTGGGTGTCCACCTGTGAAAAGAAGTAGAAAAGTGTTTCTGTATTATCTGTGTATTACAAAACATATTGAAAAATCTGCTGAAATAACGGGGATTAAAAGGTTGATTATCACGGGAGATAATCAACCTTTTAAGGTGAATAGTAAGGCAAATGACCTTGGGCATTTGGCAGCCGAGCGGGGACACCCCCGCGCCATCTATGCAGCAAGGAGTGCATGTTTTCGATTCAAAAAACCGAGCGCGCGCGGTCCTGGAACCTTAGTCGATATACCCTATCCAAATAATACGCTCCACTGCCGTTAGATGGCGCGCACAAGTGTAGTACGCACACAGAGTAATGATGAACAGAGAGATCCTTGAGAGAAACAGTTCAAAGGAGTAATTGTATCAAAATATTATATGTGTAGAGAATGGTTAGGCTTAGGATTAAAACATTACTAAACAAAATATCTAAACTCTGTAAACTGCATAGGTCTAATAGTATTTTAGTAAAACGAATATTATTAAACTAATTTTTGTTGAAGTTTTTATTTATCATCATCATCATCAGCATATACTAGTTAAGTTTTTATTAATATTGATGAATACACTCTGCATGAAAATATAAATTCACTATCTTGTCATTTTTAGGGTTCCGTAACTCAAAAGAAAAAAAGGAACCCGTATAGAATCACTTTGTTGACCGTCTGTCAACCCTCTTTTCTCAGAAACGTGTTAAAATTCACATCATTTATTTATTTATCATAATTATAACCACCAACAAAAGAATCAAAACCAAAATCAATAATTCTTTATTTCCATAAATACAAAAATGTACACTTAGAAAATGTCAAATTCTTAAAATAAAACACTGACACGGAAATAAAGTGGTACTTTTGATTTCTGTCGCTTCGGTATGTAGACAAAAAGTAAAGAAGCGACTAAGAAACCTTTAGCCTGTTAGTTGTTATTTTTCGAGTTGGAGCAAAACCCATCCCAAGCTTTTTTATCTTCTAAATAATCTGATATTTTGTAGTAAGCCTTTTTGCACAGAAAGGTTTTGACATCATCATCATCATCATCATTAGCCTATATCAGTCCACTGCTGGACATAGGCCTCCCCCAATGAGCGCCATAGCGCCCTGTCTTCAGCTTGCCGCATCCAGCATCTGCCAGCAGTCTTTCGCAAATCGTCATCCCACCTGGTCAGAGGGCGTCCTACACTACGTTTGCCGAGTCGCAAGGTTTTGACAATTTGTTTGAATTTATTTATTTATAGATTATAATTAATATAATGTTTAGTTACGGAACCCTCGTTGCGCGAGTCCGAGTCGCACTTGGCGTTTTTATTTTTATTCATCTTTGTTTTCAGCGCTAGGTAAGAGGTTGGTACTTATGACGTGGTAAGTTGATCCGGAAAGAAGTCATTTACCGGAACCCTTTATCTTCTTTTTCTGAAAAATAAAGAAATAAATATATTTATTGGCCTGCAAGAAAAAATATTCTCCCTTAGAGAATATTTTTTCTTAGTAGTGCTTTGCGTGAAAAAAACAGTAAGTAGGAAATTAATATTTCATAGAATATGGTAGGTAAACAATGTAATAATAAGAAAAATACATGACATGGTATCCCCCGATGGGATAGGTACGATTAGAAGAGCTTAGCGTTAAAAATACAGTTCTACAGAACTTCAAGTTACCACGTACAAGAGGTGAGCTGGTAGATGGCTGGTCTGGGGAAAAAGAAGTTGCTGAAGCCGTTTTTCTTCTTTTAGGTTCTTTCAGCTGAAAGAAGAATAATTAACAGTAATATTGACCCACAAGCAAAATACAAATAATTAAATAGAACACCCGTAATACCCGATAGGATTGGCAAAACCGTATATGTGCGAAAAATGCAGTGGGTAGGCAACATAATAGAATTTGGTAAATTTCTTACAGCTTGGACTCTATTGATGTATTGAATGACAATTCACTATCATCAATTGTCACGTTCCATGTTTCCGTGTCCACATTACGACTGCTATGTGCAACAGAATCCTTGCAGATTCAGATATTTGTGGTTGCCTGAAATACAAAATTATATAGGTAGATAAGTACCTAAGTTACATTTATTAGGTAGGTATGTAAAAGTTGTGCGAGTAAAAAGTTAGTATTGAGACACGATGCTGGTAGCTAATAGGTACTGGCTAGATCTTTAGTAAAATCCCTATAATACAAATATAATAATAATATAATATCCAAGTAACGAACTAAATATTTAGGTACGTAGTAAGAAAAAATTAATGTAATTCATTTGTGACCATTACTAAAGTTTCTCCTCTCGATATGTTCTAACCGATGGCATCATAAATAAAACCGACCAAGTGCGAGTCAGACTCGCGCACGAAGGGTTCCGTACTGTTATCTATAACAACGAGCAAAAAAATTACGTTTTTTGTATGGGAGCCCCCTTAAATATATATTTTATTCTGTTTTTTAGTATTTGTTTTTATAGCGGCAACAGAAATACTGAAAGACAGAGTCTGTGAAAATTTCAATTGTCTAACTATCACGGTTCATGAGATACAGCCTGGTGACAGACGGATAGACGGACAGCAGAGTCTTAGTAATAGGGTCACGATTTACCCTTTGGGTACGGACCCCTAAAATTGAGGGTTAATTGGGATGCGAAAATCGTTATTTGAATGAGTAAAAATCAAGAGTTAGGTACTTCACAGTATTGGCTAGGTACCAACCTAAGTAGTAAAGGAATAAAAGGAAATTACATAGGTAAGTTTCTGTAACGGCACTACTCTACTCCATGCATCGATGCATCGATATTAGATTATGCCTGAGAACTTGACTAGGAAGACTAAACAATTATTTATTACAGGTATAGCATAGTACAAGATAGGTTACTTACTCAACAGCATCACCCATTTGCCGAACTTGTGCTTTTAAAGCATTTGCATGACGTGATCTACATTTTCGCAACCACTTCGATGGAACTCGACGTTTCTGTCCACGTTTATTTGCCATAATATAAATATAAGACTAAAACACAACTCCAGAAGAAATATTCGATACAAAAAATAACACTGCGTTTTAGAAATTATGTACCTATACTTTTATTTTTGAAACTGCTTGAGTGAGACTCGCGCGCGATCATACAATACACATAACATAGGTACTAAAGCAAGATCTGGCAACGTCGCTCATAGTGCGAGCCGGCGGCATGTACGAGAGCTTGCAACGTCGCGTTTTCTCCTAGCGCGCGCCGCGCGCCCCGTGTCGGCCGCGAGCCCGCGCGCCCTCGCTCGGTCAGTTGTTGGTACTACAACATTGCCTGATCATATTTTGCGAGCAAACGTTTGTGGGAGAGTGATGTTTTAATAGGCGCAAATAGTTTTTACGTTAAAACTCCTTATTTTGACTTCATTTGAAAACAAATGGACCGGGAATAGAAGCGTACGAGCTATAGAAATAACTATACTGAGTTTGGTAGTAAACGAATAAGACACACCGTCAAAAAGTGTGCTCAATTACCTGAAGATATTGTTACTTCAACCTTGTTCTGAGTGCTAACTATAACTACCGGCAAGCATTTGGAACCGGCACTAGATACTTTAAGATATGTGTTACCGGATATATAAATTTCAAACGTTCACGATCTATATTTTCGTCAGAAACATTGTCCAAAAAGACGTCGTTTTCGTCTTTTACCCCTACAATTCGCCTTAATTACAGTTACTTAAATTACAGTACTCAGTTACTTAAATTATCAACAGGAATTTTATTCGGTCCTTACATACATATTTGTTTATTAAGTTTCTTAACTTCTTGCTGATTTAAAACTTATAGGACAAAATTGCAATTCTGTTGGTTCAAAAACTGAACTTAATCCTGTATACATGTTCTTTAAGAACGAACGCGACACAGTTTAATACTTTTAGCGTGAATATCGTTGCATTATGTTTTAGTGCAATGCAGCTAGCATCTTGGGCACGCTTCCGACTGGTATTGATATGGATCAGTTGAGCTACTTGTAGATTGTTTGCAACAGTCTGCAGTTAGCTCAATTGTTTCAATTGTAAATACTAGTTTTAATTTAATTCTATTATTTGATTGTAATTTTCTTTGTTAATAAAGATGGAATATTGTTTTAGTTAAAAATATGTACATGGTATCAAATAAACAATTTGTATTTTTGTAGTTGTATATGATACTAGCCGTGCCTTGCGGTTTCACCCGCGTAGTTCCCGTTCCCGTGGGAATTCCGGGATAAAAAGTAGCCTATGTTCTATTCGAGACTATAATCTATCTCTGTGCCAAATTTCATCCAGATCTGTTCAGCCGTTCTGGCGTGATAAAGGAACAAACATCCATCCATCTATCCATCCATCTAAACTTTCACGTTTATAATATTAGTGAGATTATTACCTGATAATAAGATAATGAAAGAGGACATGGTTCAGAAATGTGTAAGTACATAGATGACGTCTGTTAGTGGAGAGTGAAAGAAAAATGCATGTTGTGCCTACCCCACCTAGCGTGGGATAAGGACTGGAAGATCATGATGATTATTACCTGATAATGATAGTTGGGTCCCGGTGACACTCTGATGACGCTGGTGGCAACTCCAACCCCTCCGACCGGAGAACTCACTCTTCCAGGCCTTACTAGTTCAGGTCTGCGGAAAAAAAACATAATTAAGCGTTAAACGCGTGCAGAGCCTGAAAAAATTAAGAATCCGGCGACAGCTGCTCGCAACTTCAATTCGTAAACTATTATGTTCCGTAATACCAAAAATGATGACTGAAAACTTTTTGTATTTGCGACAGTGTTGTTATTCTGTAACTAGACAATATAAGCTATGTTCCCACCACACAACTAGGTTGCAGCCTGCAGGTTATAGTTACCGTATGAGATGATGGTGGCTGGTGTAAGAAGGCTGGGAGTGCGGCGGCTGCGGCGAAGATATTGGCACGAACACGTTGCTTCTGAGCGCGCTGTGCGGGGAGTGACCACCGACAGGCGAAGCTCCAGGGCTCCCGGATCGAGAGCTTCCGAGGGACACTAAAACAAGTCACGTATTAAAGATTTGTGTTCCTAAGAATAAAAAAGATAAACACTAGTGGATCCTCCCGAATCTATTGACTGTAATATTAATATTTATTTAAGTATACGCCACCTTTAAAATCCAGTGAAAGTGTCGTAGCTTTCTTTATTTTAATTAATGTAATTGATTTCATCTACCTTTTTAATGTTGAGCTACTTGTAGATTGTTTGCAATAGTCTGCAGTTAGCTCAATTGTTTCAATTTTAAATACTAGTTTTAATTTAATTCTATTATTTGATTGTTATTTTCTCTGTTAATAAATTTGTACCCTTTTAATTAAATAAATAAATAATCTGATATTTTGTAGTAAGCCTTTTTACAAAGGACATGTTTGACAATTTGTTTGAATTTATTCATTGATAGTTTTTGCAACTCACTTGGAGTTTTGTTGTAGAAGCGTATACACTGGCCTTGCGAGTTTATTCTTGTTTCTAGTATTTAAATTATGTATGTCGTTATTTTTGGGGAACCGACTGATATTTCTATGAGTGTACAACAAGTTTTCATAAATATATTGACCAGGGGACTGTCATTATGAAATTTGGCAGTGAGGTAAACGGTATACCAGGGACGGTTTAAAGGTGACCGCGCACCTACCGGCACCGAGCGCACGGCATTTCAGTAAACTGTCATGAGTAAATGCGATGACTGGCGGTAATGCCTGCCGGAAGCGACGGTAGA
The DNA here is from genome assembly GCA_947086465.1 of Eupithecia exiguata. NCBI lineage: Eukaryota > Metazoa > Arthropoda > Insecta > Lepidoptera > Geometridae > Eupithecia > Eupithecia exiguata. The sequence continues at coordinate 9,065,678 of OX352246.1, forward strand.
TGCGCGTTCAGCTTTATTCTACTTTTGCGTTCACAGGATGTCTCGTCGTCTTCTACACCACTTGATGATAGGGACTTAATGCTGCTACATACATACCTAGCATATTAGCGGCCTCTGTCTCATCAGAGTCGAACCTGCCAGTGACACGGTAGTTAGGCGGAGTGGTGTCACTTTCACGGGAGGTCTCGTCGCCTTCTACTCCGGTGCCGCTTGATGATAGGGACTTACTGCTGCTTCTGTGTAGATAGCATATAATTAAACACCAGTAATTAGGGATATGTATTTTTTTATTTATTATTTAAGTAGGACAGGGTTCTAACCCGGATTTGGAATACCGGTATTTTCAAATACCGGTAGCAGTACGATATGCATGCGCATTTCCCGCAGGCGAATAAAAAGATGGCGCAGTAGCAATAGCTTTACATCAGTAGATTCCTTACCTCTGTTGCGGGGTATGCGCGGAGCCCTGCGCCAAGGGTGTGTTAGAAGACCTAGTGACCCCTCTGAGCGAGAGATGCCGGGAACAGAACCCGCGCCGCTGGCTCTCCTTGGTGCAGCCGTCTTTGGAGCAGAGCCGCCGCCACTGCTTCCCGTTGAACTTCTTACGGATACCGGTAGGAGTAGATACTACGTCACCTTTCTTGTATTTGTGCGGGGTTGCCGCTTGAGATCTATTAACAGAAACAAAGAGCGTTCAGGTTGTAGATATTGATGTGGGATTAACCCTGACTTTGTAGTATTTGGAGCAAGATCACAAATGACTAGAGTCCGAAGTACTTCACTAAGATTTTAATGTCCACTGATACTGATAACAATACATATCTGTTCCTAGCGAGTGGAGAGAGACGACTGACGACGCGACACACTAAAGTCCTGCGTCAGCCCGTATAGGGTACATGCATGTGACTTCGAAAAAACTGGTTATTTTTATTTGTTTTTTTAATTGTTATAGAAATATATCTGCATAATATTTTTTTGTTTTATTGTGAAATGTAATAAAACTTTTTTAAGATTCAAGGTTTTCTGTTTGCAGGTTCAAAGGAACTCACGTGACCCACAGATCATTTAATTGCTTTTTATGCAATATGAGATTGTAACTTATGAGTTATAAAATAAAGCTGATAATCCCTTACCTAGGAGTAGGCGGTTGAGATCTAGGTGTGAGACAGCGTTCCAGTAAACTGGAGGTACTGCCGCGACTTTGTAAACTGCTGCGTTTGCTGTTACTGCAGTCTGGAACAAAAATAGACTATGTAGATATAGGTTTATGATTAATTTTGCCTTTTCAGAAAGGAGACAGTGATCTAGTTAGCAGTTCTATTAATTTAAGACTGTATTTCAATGCTTTTAGAACTAAAATGCATCATCATTCAAGATATCGAGGGCTTTCAACGTCAATAAGCATCAGACTATATTAGTCCACAGCTGGACATAGTCCTTTCTTAATGTCTTCAGCTTGCCGCATCCAGCATCTGCCAGCAGTCTTTCGCAAATCGTCATCCCACCTGGTCGGAGGGCGTCCTACACGTTTGACGACACATCCAGACCCGGAACATGTATATCTGCTAATCAGATCATACAAATATTTGTCCCGCGGCGGGAATCAAACCCGCAATCTTTATCATCTCAAGCGGCTTTTTGCCAACTGCTCCAAAAGCGATCGTCAAAAATTACTTGTAATTGTAACTCACTCACCCATATGAGAAACGTCATTTGGAAACATAATGTCCTCCCTCCGAAGGTCATCATCACTCTCCCCGTAGTCATCGAAGGCTCGCTTCCTCAGATCATCCATGGACCCGTTGGAGAGAGCTCCGACGTTGACGACGCCGGGGCCAGCGCCCGGCATCGGCGATGAGGTGTAGAAGTTATCTCCGCCCATCTGAGAAGATTTAATCAATTAACAAGCTTATTTAAACAACGAAAATACAAAATAATACAATAAAATCTCTTTATTTCGGATAACCATGGTCCCATTTTTTTTAGTAAGCCCATAAAAAAATTGGAAAGAAAGAGCGTTAGTACAAACAACCTAATGAATTACTATAATTTATAACGTAGGGTTGGTCCACCAGTTCAAGGTCGCACAGCGAGCTATGGAAAGAGCTATGCTCGGAGTTTCTCTGAAGGATAAGATTCGTAACGAATACATCCGACAGAGAACCAAAGTTATCGACATAGCGTGTGCTAACAAAAGTGGACTAACATAGGCTGATGTGATGGTGATAACGGCTGGACGTAGGCCTCCTCCGAATAATCGCTTTATTGGCTTTTATCTCATGAGGGTAATGCCAAAATTCCCACACTGGGAATGCGGGTTGGGGATCGCAGTTCGGTGGTAGATCTATTCTGATGTCCCTTAGTCGCCTTTTACAACACCCACGGGAAGCGTTGGGATGGTGCAAATTCTAAGCCCGCGACACACGACTAAAACAATGTAAAATCTATACATAATATTGTTCTTGTATAATGGAATTCTCACGGAAAACCCGCCTAGTAAGGTTTATTTTCGTATCACAATACGCAAGATGCAAAATAAATGCAAAGAGCTGGTGTGCTATAATAGGCATTAGTGACCAACGGAGCGTACCGTCCGTCGTGAGCGCTTTATTATTATTTACAAGTCTTAGCGGAAGTAAACAGCGAGACAAAACAAAAGAGGTTGATTTTTGACAAATGCAGTTCACTATTTGGTGGGTGTAATTACGCCTACGTTGTCAGAACTAGAACCTACTCGTATGTTAGTTATGTAACGTAACAGTTGAGCGTACACCTATGGCGATTATTAAAGGGTGTTCATGCACTAAGTGTAAACTTTATATCGTGGAGGTCGCGGTTTAAGATCCCTCTAATTCAAGCCGTGTCTGTCGTAAGAGTCGACTTAGGTAAGCTACCGGAGGAAGGGGATCAGTTTAGTTTTATGTATTTTTGAATCTTCACTATGATTCCACACGAATCACCAAAGGCAAACCATCTTTGTTTGAGGGAGACGCGTCCAGGATTGCAAGTGATGATGAGAAGTTAAGTCACAGCACCATACGAGTAATACCTAGAAACTTTAGAGTTTAAAAGGTACTCCTGTTTTATAGATGACTCGATGTGTGCAATTAACGTAGGCACTTCACAGCAGCTGCGTTCCTTATACGAATACATCCTACTCCATCATTAGTATTTTGGATTCCGCATCTAATATCACTGCCAGAACCAACCAGAAGTTACTTCATGTTGTTACCTGCAAACTTACATGCGGCTGCAGCAGCCAGATGTCAGCTCGCTTCACCTCGATATCCAGCTTGTATCCAGCGTGTCCTTATGGATTTATGTATGTAAGGTGACTACCGGAACCAATGTGTTACCTGCATAGGTGCCTGATGCAGCCTCAATTGCTGAGAATGCAAGGACGAGGAGTGGGAGCCAGCTTCCTCCAGCTCGTCAGCCCACGGTGGCTGCAGCAGCCGGATGTCAGCTCGCTTCACCTCCATATCCAGCGTGTCCTTTTGCATGTCTCCGCCGATCTGTATGTGAAGGTTGCTTTTAGCATTTAAACTTAGTCAAAGCCTATACAGGGTTATTGGTAAATTAGTAACACTACTTGAACTGCAGGTTCTGCCCATCATCACAAACACGTTCGTGAAGCGCGAGAGCTACATTTCTAATGCGGTATGCGAGCAACAACAGGGTGCGATGAAAAATATTGCTTAGCTATACAAAAACCGAAAATTTCATCTTTGACCGTGCATTAATTTTTCGTAAGTCAACGAAAATGGCCAGTTTTTGGTCACAACCCCTTTCGCCGCTTGTATAATCGCAGTGGTGTTATCAGCACTCCAGTCTAGAAAAGCACGTGTCGGTGCTGGTACTTTGTTTTAAAGGGTTAACACAATCACTGCCTTATCGGTCTGACCAGCAAGGGCGCGCGCTCTTAAAATATGAGAAAGAAAAATATTGATTAATAAATTCGTAGGGAGGTGCGTAGATTATAAACTATGCTGTGATCTCGACACTTATATCATTCAAGTTTTTGGTAGAATTACGGTACCTATGTCATTGACATAAGGAAGTCTGCTCTCTCATAGAATATGAACGTTGCATCACATCGAACCAGGACGAATTATACAGATTCTATTGGGTTGTGTAGTAGCTTCTTATTGGTTGAGTGACTTTAAAACCAGTGTTCGGCGGATTGTTAGTTTGCTATTCTTTTGTTCTTGAAAATTCACACAATATTTAATGCTATAGCTTCCAAGGTTTTCAAATAATCGTTGATAAGTCATTCCTTGGTTTAAGTATTATCTCCCGTACGGTAAAGTGAAGTCACCGATTTAATTAGCTTTTCCAATGGCCTATCTGTTCTTGGAAAGTAATAGAGAAAACAGATGACGCAACAATGGGTAGGTACAAATAACTCAAACAACAGGAAATACAAACCGCAAGATGATAAATAATTTGTTTCTGACTACTTTTAGAGAAGGAAAACTCACCCGAACTGTGATTTTCCTGACGGGCGAGTTGATAACGTGCACCACGAAACCTTGCACAAACACGTTCTGCACTCCGTCCCTACTGGGATCACAAGTCCTGACCACGCAGGCTGAGCCGGAAAGAAGATGGCTCATTTGCGGACACGCGTCACTTATCACATCGTTCTTGTTCAGTCCAAACACGTCACAATACTCCACTGACTCGTTCTCGTATCCATCCAGTTCCACGATCACTTTGCAGCCGTCAGCCTGCCGGATCACACCAGGAATGTAGATCCCTCTGTGTTTGGCTAACACCCTGTGGTTCTGCCATTCAGATAGATCGATGTTCGGGTACAGAGAGAACGGCTTGATGTCTTGTGGCGGTGATGGATGCTGGATTATTGGAGAAGGCTGGAGGACGGTGCGATGGTAAGTCTGCTGAGGGTGGTATTCGACCGGCGGCGGTATGGATACTATGTTGTTCGCGCAAGAGGTTTGCACCATCTCTTCTAAAACGGAAGGGTCAAATTTCCGTTTTTTTGGCAGGTTTCTGACTGGGGCTTGAGTCGGCGTCTGCTGGGCAGGCTGCTGCGGCGCATTGCCGGTGCTGGCGTTGCCTGGATTCGTAGGATTCGCCATAGTTATGTTCGGAATGGGGTGTGAAGTAGATTGAGAAAGGCTCACTGTGCCAACACTGCTTATCACCGAAGCAGGAATCTACAAATAAAACGAAATAATAAACAAGGATATTCGATATGCTAATAAACGCATTACTTAGCTGAAACAACGAAATACTAATGTGTGGAGTTCATTAAGGAAAACGTTTTGAATGTAAAAATATATCTTATTGCAACTATGAATGTAATGAAATGAATGTACCACAGATATTAATACGTAATACTGAGCAAGCAAGTCTGCAGAGCGATAACGCGTTCCCTTTATAAAACACGCTTTGTGAGGCTGTGCTCTAGTAATCAGTCGTAATTAGTTTAAACCAATTTCAGGGTACTTTTTCGCGTATTTTTCTAGATTTTTCCAAGTATGGACGCTTTTGTGTGTTAAGTCCATATATCGTCGCAATTGTGAAGCAGTGGTGGCAAACTGATCATCATTTACCTAACTATTAACTATTGAAATACAAAGGTCACTCACAGACAAGTTCAAAAGCAAGAGAATCGGCCTATGAAGAACGTGTACCTACGAGGAAAAAGTAGATCAGTGGGCAGCTCCAAGTACCGCTGGATTGAAGTGGCAGGAGCTCGACGCTATTTAGCTGGCTAAAGAGAGCTCAAAACCGAAATGCATGGAGAAGTCTTCACAAAAAATAAGACATGTAACTTTTGGCCTAGGCCTCGCAGGCCTTTCTCCAGGATAGGTACCTAACTGTATCACAGCCTCGCTACCTCTGATAATTCATTGCAGCTGATACCTGCATTATTTATTACTACCTGATCATCAATATCGTAGATGGAGGGAGTGCGGTACTGGGGAGCGGGCGCGGCGACGGAGGCCTGCGTCTGCGGGGCGCCGCCCGCGTGCCGCTGCATCACCGCCCCGCTACCACTGATCACTCATTGCCGGCTACTGATACCTGGAACAATGGATTAGTGATCAGTTTTCAATCACCGGCAAAAGTGAGTGTTCGAAGTGTGTATCTGTCTGATCGTAAGTGGTCCAACGGATGTACCGATTTGAGGTTAGTTTTTATTATGTTGGAAAGGGGACTTGATTGAGTGGAGGTACTAAGTTTGCCGAAGGCGCGGAAAATTCAGGTTCAAAGTAACTTAAAAGGCATATTTCAAAATCCCATCGAGCTTTCTAAAATAGGGGTATGTCCTGACGGATCACGCAAAAACCGATCATATCCTGACGGATCACGGCAAAAGGTGCTATCCGATATCGTGATCGGTCAGGATAAGAAACAAGATAACGAATTAGTGCTGTCCGATCACGCCATACAATTCATACCTTACTTTTAATTTTCGTTTGTAGAACAAAGAATTCATTGCAATGTTAGCAACCGCCTGAATAGTAAGAAAATTAAATAATGAATGGCATCGACCACGCCCTGAAAACACGTTATTTGAGCCACAGAAAAAACTACCTTAATGAGTACCTAAATAAGTACCTATAGTGATGTCAAACAAGCTTTTTGTGATAATAACGTATGAATTAGCTCTGTGAATTAGTTGCTATGCTGCGATACCCAGCGTAATAAGACTAATGGGCTAAAAGCTACGAGCATTTATTCGTAAATCAGGTTACTTGATGCAATTTGGGAACGAAACTTTTCGAGATGCTTCTATGGACGAAAAAGCAATTCGCTTCTAGAACTAACCTATAATAGTACTCAGATTAAAAACCTAAAAAATTTTGTATACAAAGGGTACCTATTTGGCCTTAATTCCTTACGAATATTGTTGGAAAATATTTAACGACATTGGTATCATCGATCCAAAGCACGAAGCGCGAAACAATTAATGGTTTTGAAAGCTTTCATTCATCATTTATTTGATCTCTATCTATCTTGTTTGTTTTCGAATTCAAATTTAAAAATTTTTCGCTGCACATGTGAGATTATGCGTTGTTGAAGTGTCCGTTTTAGTTTTTAGATAACCTTTAGATGTTACCTTGTTTCTTTTTGATATTGTAATCAGTTTATTGTTAAGTTTTCATTTATAATTATAATAGTAAAAAAAAAAAAAAAAAAAAAGTCTTTGTTAACACAAAATATCTTGGATTCTAAATCGTAGATAAATTCCATCCGCAATTCCGCGTTGACATAAGTTAATTTATAAAAAAATGCATATCAAAAATCCGCAGAGACAGACATTAGGAAATGTGGCCGAAACCTCCGGCGGGCTTATGCTAATTCTCTTTAATTCTTAATGAGACACATCCAGTAAGTAACTGAATTATAAATTCCATGCTAGACAGGTGCTCAAGAGCAGCGTGCGCCGCATAGTAACATCTATTCTAAAATCCCGTTTATGGGTAGGTACTTGCGTTTTTACTTAGCGTAAGCAATTACTTATCACGTGTTGAAGTCGAGTTTTGAAACGTGAGCTATCAGAATATCGGATAAGACGCGAATAGGAGGTAAAATACAGCAGTATTTCTCCACTTTCGTCTGGCCAAGATGCAAAACGTTGCAGTCCATTTCAATTTAACTTTTCATTCGTTTTTTGCAACCAATTTGCAGAGAGGCAAAACCACGGAATTTTACTCTCTCGGCTGAATCGGTTCATTCTACTAATTAATTCTAGAGGCAACGGACCGCGAATTCAGGTGGACCTTTATAGCATCAGTCGGAGAGGACCATAATGATGTCACTCTGAATCGATCACAGTTAAACCTCTATCGTTTTTAAATCGATAGTTTTTGTGAGGCTGGAATTTTCACGGTGCTGGCTGACACATGTTTGAGCAAGAAAACAATATTCTACCGAAGCTATGTCTAGTATTATATTTATTATATACAGATATAATATAGACATAGCCACAGGGTGTCTTTAATGAAATTAAAAATCAGAAACTCAGAATCACAGATTTTAAGTACAGTACCTACTACTAAATTAGAATTAGCCCAGCCGGGTTAGACGACAGAAGGCTTCCACTTTGCAATAATTCCCATCCCGACAGCTATTGCATCAGCCTTTAGTTCCAAAACTATCGGTCGGATAATTTTTTTTGCAAGGAACTAAATTTAGAGAATCGAATAATTATCAACTTTAATCAGAATAATTTTGTATCGAAAATTGAAAAATGGTCAAGTTTTTAACGAAATCGTTTACCTACTCCCTTAAAATTAAGATGGCGGATAAAATCGGGGTCGAGGTTGGTCGACATTTGGAATTTAAACTCCCACTGACCCCCCGAATGGCTGATGCAATAATAGTCGGGATGGGAATTAATGCAATGTGAAATTCTAGCCCGACTGGGCTAAATAGGTACCGGTTTTGGGATCAACTCTGATAGTTGAACAGCGAAAATTAAGACAACACTTTCAGTTATTTACTGTGACGATAATTTCCATTCAAAGTTAACTATACTTTACACATTCTGTTCATTTTACAGCTAGAAGTTGTATTTTACAGTGAGAAGTTGTAAAAACCTCACTGCGGTGAGATTTTACCGTGGAATCCGCATAGAGCTCTAACATAAATGACATTTCCATAAGATACCGTTTCGACCCATCGACCCCAGTTATTTTCAAATGCATTCACATTCGCATGGTTGTTATTTTAAGAGTAATCAAAATAGATACAGCTCGGATCAATAACCTAGGGCTAGAGATCTTCACCTTTTGTTACGTTAATTAACAACCCGGAATAGGCAGCGCTGCAGCGCTTATCTGCGTTAATAATAAACGAGATACCCAACATTATCATTTCCAACTTTAGCTTTCCGGTGGTGGAATGCTTGCCTGAATAAGGGTAGATTTTTGCGAGGCTATTTCCTACCTTCTACTTACTCTCTTTTTTAGAGTTCCGTACCCAAAGGGTAAAACAGGACCCTATTACTAAGACTCCGCTCGCTGTCCGTCTGTCACCAGGCTCACAGGCTGTATCTCATGAACCGTGATAGTTAGACAGTGAAATTTTAACTGATGATGTAGGTAGGTACTATTTCTGTTGCCGCTATAACAACAAATACTATAAATATAATAAAAACAGAATAAAATCAATATTTACAGGGGTTCCCATTTACAACAAACGTGATTTTTTTGCCGTTTTATAGATAATGGTACGGAACCCTTCGTGCGTGAGACCAACTCGCACTTGGCCGGTTTTATTGTTAGCGACACTTCTGTTTGTTTATTCATAGGAGGTTGGTTTGTAGTTTGTAGCTAAAATAACGTATAACAAACAGCGAATTTTGTGAATCGTACCTACATTGTAATTTTACTTAATATTAAGCAAGTACTCGATTAGAAATAATCAAATAATAGAAACAAATTAGAACTAGTAGGTATTTATAATTGAAACAATTTAGCTAACTGCATACTGTTGCAAACAATCTACAGGTAGATCAACTGATCCATATCAATACCAGTCGGAAGCGTCCCCGCAAGACCGCTGCTGTATGGCAATGCTGATGCGCTGCTTCAAATACTCACCAGCTCTCGGGTCACACGTCGTCGCTTCGACCATACGCAAGAAAGTAAGGAACCGTAAGTTTTGCCTAGTAATATAATTGTATTTGTTAAACCAGTAAAGAATTCACCTTAGTTGATACTACAAGTGTGCTAAAAATTAGGTTCCGTTTGCAAAACGTTGTCCACTTTCCCTCTTCCACACTTTCCTTTCCCCGTTTTTATTACCCTTAAAGAAACTTAAAAGAGTCACTTATTACGTCATAGTCATAACTTCGTATAACCTAAGTATTAAATTATTATTGTGCAATGGATAATAATAACTAAGCTAACAAAGAACATGTTCGAACGAGTCGCGATTGCGGTCTACAATATCCGGCCAGCATAGTCTTTATCAATGAATCTTGCTGGATACATAGGTTAGCTGGTTAGGCAGCTAAAACCAAAGGTAGTCTGATTCATTCGCTATATGATCATCACAGGGCATACTGAAAATAGCTGTGTTACAATGAAATAGGGTATTTTACTCTAAATGAGAAAACATCTAAAAATATATTATTGAGGTAGCTTAGGCACAAAGCAGTCGGCAAATGTTAGTTTTAGTTCATAAAAATTATAAAACTAATTTTAAAATTCAATTCAATGTTTTCGTTTTTTTATTCTGTTAGAGGCGTCTACTGCGTCCAGTCCAGACGCGCGCAAATTGAAAATGTAATTTTTTAAATTTTTTATGCCACTTATCTATAGATTTTTTTTGTGATTTATTACCACTTATAGAATCTAACTGAAATATTTTTCAAAAATGGGTGTAATTCCCTTGTTTTAATTAGTCCCATTAACATAGAAATACGCGCGTACGATTTTCACATGTTCCGAATAGTACGGAAGAGGCCAAATCATACGGCGGATTCGGAGTAAAAACTTTTTGTTGTTTGACCTTATTAAGAAAATAACTATAGCTACCGGGTGATATTTCAGAAATTGAAAAAAACACGTTTGAATTTGTTAATATGATTTCCATACACTTTTCTCCCCCACTAAACGCGTGAGAAATAAAATTCCATAGAGTTTTCCGTTCCGCTTTTTAATACGCTTGCAATGACGAACTTTCTAGGTTATGTTTGGAAGAGGAATAATCAACTTTCTGAGTAGGTGTAGTATATTGTATAGTAACTTACGTAGGTAAATCCCCACCCACAGTGCTAAACGTTATGGGAAATTTTGGCAAAATTTTACGTGTGCAGGAAAATAGTCTCCACGAGCAAAGTCGTGGAGACTATTTTCCTGCAATGGTAGATATTCCATACATAATAATATCCTGTGTATGTGTACTCTTTTCTTAACGCGGCGAAGGTCTGCCTGCGACGCAGGAGGTTGCGGGTTCGATTCCCGCCTCGCGACAAATGTGTGTACGATCTGCAGACATTTGTTCAGGGTGTTCTGGTCGTTTTCTATGTATAATAAAAAATATCTATCTATGTATTGTATTATAATTATTATGTATATGCATAACAGAATTTCTGCTTAGCGTGGGTGTAGATAATGTTGTGTGAATTGTCCAGCATTATTTATTTATTTAATTGTAAGTACTATACTAACCACTAGTTATAAGCCTACTACCACATTGGACTGTAAAATTGTCTTAATAAATAAATTGAATTATTATAGTAATATTAGGAACAAGATCATTTTTGTGTTAAAGAGGCACCTAGCTGGTTTAAAAGTAAACTGTGGCAGAAACAGAATACAAAGCCCAAGTGAGTCATGGTTCTTGTAACTAGTGTGAAATCTGTAACAGGTTTTGATGCCGCGATGTTCCTTGTGTTTGATTGAAGTAGGAATGTATTGTTATCGATTTAAAAGGTTTCAGTTTAAAGAGGTTTAAAACCTAGGTACCTCAATAGACAGGAGGATCTACTCGATTGTCTGAGGTGTCCCGAAACTCAACGTGAAGCCGAAAGCGGAGGACATATGGGTTCATGACGACTAAAAAAATAATGGGTCTCCAATTATTTATGTGGCACAGGTTTTTTCCTGAAAATCATAAATGCGCCAATGTTTTATATTATCTTATTTTAATTTTATATATCGCCCATGTTCATCAGGGATAATGTAGAAATCTTATGGCGAAATTTTTTATCAAATTGGTCCAGCAGTTTCGGAGCCTATTCAATTCAAACAAACAAACAAATCTTTCCTCTTTATAATATTAGTGTAGATCAAAAACTTAAATAACTCATTCATTTATTTTATTGCGAAATAAAAATATAAGATCGATATTTTACAAAAGATATTTATTAATTTAGTTCTGTTTTTGCATCAATAATTAACAATATGTTAATTTTGAAAAAAGTCCACAACGATAGGCTGGCATGTTCTCTTAAAAGTTGGCGCATCTATACTAGATTTCAAAAGGCTCGTACATGCTTCCAAGGAAAGGTAGGTCGCGCGCGGCTGATCGCGGTGGCAGCCGAAATAATTTTATTAATAACTAGTGGTCCGCCTCGGCTTGCAGTACACGGGTACATTACCCGTGCGAAGCCCGGGTAATTACCCCGTGCCTATAGCCTATGTTCATCAGGGATAATGTAGGATGAAAGAATTTTGCAAATCGGTCCAGTAGTTTCGGAGCCTATTCAATTCAAACAAATAATCAAACAAACAAATCTTTCCTCTTAATAATATTATAGTATATATTTGTTGAATGTAAACCGTATACAAAATCCAATCGAACTCGAATACAACGCCTCTTACGACTCGATGTTCAGGGGATTAAAGGAGTCCATATTCTTTGACTGAAACCTGAATTAAATAGGCTTATGGGTTTTTAAGAATGAGGAATACGTTCATTCAGATAATATTTACTAACATTTAGATCTGTAAATTCTACGGTTTAGCCTTTTACAAACGGCGGCGGTCTCCGTTGGATGTTAATAAGTAGGATAAAGGTATTTTAGGATTCCGTACCCAAAGGGTCAAAATGGGTCTATTACTAAGCCTCCACCGTCTGTCCGTCTGCGGGCTGTATCACATGAACCGTAAAAGGTACAGTTGAAATATTCACAGAATATGTAATTATGTGTTTTTATCTTACGTATATAACAAAAAATAATAATTAAAAAAAGGGTGCTCCGTGCTCCCATACAAAAAACTTCGTTTTATTTGGCTATTTTGCTCTACTTTAGTCGAGGTCAAGTAAGAGTCGACTCGCACACGGAGAGTTCCGTACCATCATCGTTCAAAACTATTTCGCAAAATGAACTCTAAAAACTGTTTTTTTTAGAGAAACAAGTGTGTTCTCGTCTACGCGATCTATAAGTTGAGCTCGTCCACTTTTACTAGCGACATCTAGATATAAAATCAGGCATAAAAACAACAATTTTTCGCCTGTTCGGAATCCCCCTTAAAAAAATTACAGTTTATACATACGTCATGGTTAGGTACCTACTATAATTGTGATAATTAATTAAGTGTTAAGCTAATCTACCTCTCAAGTTGCATTGCGCCCTAACAGGGCTCCTAATACCTAGCATAAGTGAATTTTGTAAGATCTCTCACATTGTATTAGGTTTGCAAAATAAAATACTTGAATGAATACTTATGTCACTTGCTTTAAGAAAATTTCATGTGGCAATACTGGCAATAGAAATAGGTAACATACAGTGAAAATTAAAACTTTTTTTAAAAACTTGGAATTTAATTGTACCTATAAAAAGCCCAGGGCATTACACTAGTATTGTAACTTAGCAAGGTGCTGGACAGCTGTAAGTGGACATTTTATGGAAATAACTACTTGATCGCTTTAATAATATGTCGTCTTATTCCATTACATTAAAGTTACACTTTTAATAGCTATGTGATGCTTGGGCTATAACTCGCTTGAGGTGCGGCGTGCTTATGACCAAATAAACACAATCTGCAAGATCCTTGACTAAAAATATGGCGCTTCAGATTTGAGTGATGAGCTGCGTCGACTCTACGTCCCAAACAACTACTGCCGGAGTCGGAAACATAGGTTTCTGACCGTGCCGCAGTCTCGTAAGGTGGCGCGGTCCATGTCACCCATCCCTCGAGTACTCAACGGACTCAACTCTCAGTGCGTTGAGTACTCGAGGGATGGATGACATGGACCGCGAGAGCGTTGGCTCTCCTAGACGATAGCCCTGATTTTGACTTGTTCGCTGACAGGTGGACTAAATTATTGAGTGTTTTTTTTGTGAATGTCATAATTAATGTAATTCCTAATGTATTAATATTTATAAATTTTACTGACATTTTTCAATATATGTAACTTATATGTGTAACTTTCTTTTATTTTAATCAATGTAATTGGTTTCATTAACTGTTTTAATTAAGTAAATAAATAAATAACCCAATGACAAGACATCGTGCATAGCTGCAGTGTTTTGTTATAAAAAAAAAAAACAGTTTGACTATGAATGAAATCGAAATATGCCTAGCCCACTGGCATGGAGTTTGGTGCTGTCAAATTTAAAAACGGCATAGATGCATGTGCAACTGCGTAGTTTGACATGACCCAATGGACGTCGTATTCCAACGTTGTCTGCTAGTAAGACCCTCCATTCATTAAAGTTTAAGAAACTGGAGGTTAATATTACCAATTCGAATGAACAGGGGCCCAATTCTGCTAGCCAAACGCTTCAATATGACAAAAATGGCAATGGTATTGACACATTTAATCCTTAGATGAAAGAAATTCCAGACAGAGTATGCGGTGCTCTTTACATGAATAGATTGATACAAGTCATAATGAACCATTACACTTTTGACGTGCATCCTTCTATTTGTAGTGTATTTTTGTGATTTTATCATTTTCATGTGAAGGGATTGGTTGATCAGAAATTTTTAATAACAATTTAACTTTATGTTATTTTGGTGAGTATTATTTTAGGAACATCAAAAACATAACATTGGACATGAGATAACAGGTAAATTATGGTAGATTTTGGACAATTTTAGACCCTAACAGGAAGTTATTAAAGGAAGTTGAATTAATATTATCATGACATAGCAGGTGGTAAATGAATGAGTGGTAGGGATTTATTAAGTAAGTACTTACTACTACCTCAAATAAGTACTAACAAAAAACCTTTTTAGTATAATGTATCGTTTGTAAGTTACAGTACTTACTTATTGTTCTCAAAATATAATTCTAAAAATCCTATCTGTGGCTGTTGAAATCAAAAATATCAGATAAGGTGTACCGGGCGAGAAAGACTCGAAAACCACCTCAGCAATAGGCTCGGAAGCTCACAAAAACCCTACTATGAGGCTGAAAAGAAAGTACATAATTGATGGTCCACAAGACTAAGGAGACTCATTCAGCAGGAGTTTGAAACCTACCCTATCTGATCGAAAGGAATGAAAAGAGTTAATGAATCTTCAGGATATAGTAGTATTATTTTACTTTCATTAGGTACTTCAATCACTGCCTTCCTCCACTATCAAGATCTTTGTTACTGCATTTCATTCCTCTGACACAAGTAATTTGTCAGTTGGATATAGACAATATGGGTGTAACCAACATACCTGTGCGTTCAGTGTAGAATACAGATTTTTGTAATGAAAGAACAGTTCCTTCTATGAACACCACAATAACACTTCAACCCTGGGATTCTTTATGTAGAGCAGGCGATAACTGCGCCTTTTTGGTGTAAATATTTTCTTTTCAGGTTGGTATTGAACAGTGCAGAGATGGCAGATGGTAACAGCTGATAAATTCGAAAACGCAAGTGCCCTTCCCGTATACACACACAACGCACGTCAGCGCATGCCTACTTGAACTAAAATCAATGTACAAATTTGTAGACGATCAACGCAAACGCGCCGCAGACAAAGTGCGTTTTTATGTATGGTGTAGGAACTACATTTGACGAGCTGTAATTATGACTACCGTAACGACTGCACCTCGCGATGCATAAAACCGAAGACCTAGCTTTACTGGTTGCATGTTTATTATCATGTGCGGCCTTACATGCGCAGAATTCATTCCTTTTCGCTCCTAGGCCTGCCTATATTACAACTCATTGGATGGATGGGCAGGTACTTACCGTCGCTTTCCATTGTCCCAATCGCGAAGCACTGTGTAAACAACCAAACCACATAATAAAACAAAATGGAAGTCCGACTCGCCCGCACTGAGATGAGTTTTATGATCGTCTCAAGTTGTAAAACGTTTGTTACTATCCTGTCGTCGTAGTATTCAGCCCCCACCAGTAGGTAGGTATATCACCGTCACTCAAATCAAATGACCCACGCACTTATCAATATCTCCATTCGTGCACAGTGTAGAAATACCACTAGATCATCAAAATAAAACACGATCTTCAAAAAATATAGTAATCACTTGTAATTAACAATATTGAAGCGTTTGACGTCCCGAAACACAAGCACACAACACCCACATCAAAAAATTCTACATTGCTCGCTCGACGACGACTGGGCCCAGCCAGGCGCGCAGGCTTTCAATAATTTCCACTCGAACCTATCCTCGTTTCACTTGCTCACCATTCATTTAATTATTTCTCAATACGTGAGAAAGAGACGGAGCTATATAAATATTTTCAAGTATGAATAGAATCGACGGCGGCCTTATGAAGTATCCCTCTCCCTCCGCTCTCCGACGATGATGGCCGAGCAGAGTTGAATGGACCCGAGAAGTGCTCAACCATTGGATCGATGACGGTCACGTGATACAAAAATGTCGCACTCTCTCTATGCCCGCGAATATTTGAACCTATATATTATATGAATTTTCTCTCACAGTTTTCTAATAAATTCTATGATCCTTCTAGTAGAGTACTTAGTTTGTTTTTTATTTCATTTATGGACCTACCTACCCTAATAGGTATACAATTGTTGTTTTTCTCTATGCTGTAATAAATATAAGATAAAAACAGGCTTAACACAGAATTGAGATTCGGAATTAAATCAACGCAATAAATATTATATTATTAAATCCATAATTAAACTGACCAAGTGCAAGTTGACTCGCTTACGGTGCGTCATACAAACTATTAGGCAAAAGAAACCCCTTGAGGGATCAAAAAAAAAGTCAACATGACACGGTCACTCGTCCAAGTACTGACCGCGCCCAACGTTGCTTAACTTCGGTGATCGGTAGCATAGAGTAACTTATTTAAACGGAGAATCGGTAGGTACCTACTCAACGTGGCATGGACGTTGACCCTTTTTCTTATATTTTATAAGATTATTATTCGTTGTTAAAGCGGCAACTACAAATCCTGATAAAAGACCTGTCTACCTAATAAGGTTCAAGAGGATACGTAGCCGTACGATAGGCGTTCCTCTCTTTGAGTTCGTGTATCATAAATTTAAAAAAGTAGCACCAAAAAGTAGGTAATAACTTCTGTGAGCTCTGGCATGATAGTAGGCTAGGCTGTCTAACCCTGGCAGCTCCCATCAATTTGAAATGGCACTGGTTCTATAGTATAAACATTACTTACAAATGAGACAGTATTTCCTTCTTCCTTGCGATTGGTATCTAAAGCTTTTGTAGAATATTGTTTTGTTACTTGCCAGTAACATTACCTAATATGCTGGCAGAAGCTACATGTAGTTGTTGTTTTGTTTTACTTTTTTTCAATATGACATAAGTTAAAAGAAAACTGAAGTCAGTGGATCATTTAATCGACTAGGTAATTCATAGAACAAAAAAGACTTGTAGGGTGTAACAAGAAAAAGATTGGGACACGTTTCTTCCCACGTTGGATCTTTGAAAATGTTATGGAAACTGGAATTATAGTACTATAGATTAAAAGTAGCTTAGGTCAAAAGCTACACCTCTGCAAAATTTCAGCATGATCTGTTGCAAAGAAGTAACAATCATCCATCCAAACTTTCGCATTTATAATATTAAGCGATTTCATTTTGAACTCACTAGGCTTGGATGATTGGCATGGGACCCTAAGTTTCATATATTTGGGTTTGGCGACTGAACTAACACAACGTACGTAGCAAGCACTTCCCTCGTGAGGTAAATTAACAAGAGACAGAAGAGAAAATAATACACATTTTTTATATTTTTTTTATTGAGTACGAAAAATATAACCTACTTTAAAATCATGATAAAGTCAGTTACAACTTAAATTGGTAGTTCGTATTTTTATTAGCAAATAATACGAAGGATAAAACCAAGGAATGATGCCTCACACACTACAATTATAAGTGCTGACAACTCACCAACTGTAACTTATACTATAATTTAAGACACTGAGATTTAAAAATTATGCTATCACCAAGTACTTACAGAGAAGAGTGTCTCTTCGAGGCCTATGTCCAGTGGTAGATTTTAGGCTAGACAAGACCTCACTCACATAGGTCTAGAAGTATTGTGGGCTAAAAATGATGATGAAATAGAACCCCCAAGTCTAAGCAACACTTAAAATATTGATGAAGAGTATCTGCTGTCTTACAATTTGCAAATTACTAAAAGTAATTTCTTTTTATCTGTGTTGATAAGCTGTTTTTTATGTTGTAAGCATTTTATTAGATTTCCAATTTTTTTATAATACTAATTTTAGATGCCAAGACCAAAGACAGAGACAATGCAATACATGGTCTTGTTTTCCCAGCGCACAGTACAGGAGCCATCAGTGTTGTTGTCCCAGAAACATGAAGATGCTGTGTGTAGTCCCGCTCCATTTTTCTGCATGATTGTGCATGTCACTGAAAATAAAAGTAACAAATTATGGTAGATAGAGAAAGCACTAATCAAAATATCACAGGAATTCTTATTTTATATACATATCGGAACTTATCAGAGGTATTATAACCGCTCTAGTGAGCCTATGGAAATAAAGGTTAGTGAATCTGAATAATTTTTATACCTATGTATTTGTAGGGCTTTTGCAGCTTTGTCAGTTGTCCCAGGCAGCACTCCACTACAGTGGAGGTCCATTGATTCACTTTGTTGTGCGCATAGGCAGTTCCTCCGATGGAGTTCTCGATAGCTTCCTTGATAATTTTGCTCACATCGTCCACAATGAATTGGTTCTGAAAAAGCGTCAGTCGGCTATTACATACCACAAGCATACCGCATACATACATCCATTTTGAAAGACAGGTTTGGCAGATAAACTTACTTCTTCGACCAAGTCGCTACATTCTTTCACCTCCATGATTTAGAACTCAAATCTTATACGGAATTATATCGGATTATTGGCAAACTTTACCAAAAAACAACGAAATTTTTTTACGCTACATACACATTATACAAAGCGAAAATCTACTCAAAATTTGACATTAGTTTAGTTTCTTTTTGTGATGGCAGGACTGAATCCTCTCTTTCTTCTGGCCATTAATCGTTGTCTTTGGATTAGGGCTGAGCTCATTGGGCATATGGGCAACGTAGAGAGAACTTCTAAGCGTTGGGCACGAACGAAGCATTGTGACGATGAGACCGCGGAATACAAGTACTAAAGGGAATTTTAGGGACTAAAGTTTTCTAGCTCGGTGCGACCAACATATACCAGCAAAGAAAAGACCAAAAAATCGATTATTGAAATAGTTTCCTCCAGAAAATGGTATGGTTACAATCGACACATTCAGTTGAATCGACTCAAAATCGTGTTGAGACCCAAAGACGGCTGGCTTTTTTAGAGCTGGTAATTTAGCTTTTTATACGTCAAATTTACTGTCACTGTTCTATGCATTGACCACAAGATAACAAGACGTCAAATCAAAAATTTTATTGTCGTTTTGCGAAATGAATATGGATATTTCCAATTTCGTAAGAAAATAATTAACTATGGCTTCATCTGTGCAAAATAGTAGAGTTTCGCGTACAGGGCTTGGTGGATGTTGTAGAACATGTAACCATTGGTGTTGGAGAATCTTCAAATGGTTCCCAGTCTTACTAATAGCTTCCATCATGACCTGGTCCTACTATGCCTACATTATACAGCTGTGCGTTTGTGAGTATCACTTTTGTGTAAATATTTTCATAAATTGACTTTCAAGTCTACTAGATCTTAAGTCCTAAGTGAAAATTTGCTGAACAATAACCACCAGCACTTCCATGATTAAAATATACTAGCTACAATTACTTAATTCCATCCTACACTTTCACATGTATAGTAATAAAGTATTATTTTTCAGTTACTATAGAGAATACAATCCAGCAATGTGTGTATATGCTGATATACCACATTCTCCTGATTATGTTCGCTTGGTCATATTGGAAAACTATCTTTGCAGAGATCAAACCAGTCCCAGACAAGGTATGTTAGCTCTACTTATCTAAAATCGGAACACATCGTTCAATAGTCAGTAGTTTTCAACAGCTTTAAAATACAGTTTAATTTTTTTGTTCTTAACAAGTTTGATCTAATCAAAAGATAAGGGGGCATCCATAAATTACGTGAGGTGATTTTGGCGATTTTTTGACCCCCAGCTGTTGGTAGTCAGGCAAAATTCGAGCAATAAAATAATAAGATTGTTCGGAGGGAAAGTAATTCGCCGCAAATGGTTAACGATTTTCTTTTCCAAAATTGAATCATGCGCCAACATGAAACCAAGAACCTTTAGTAGGAACTGCTAAAATTCTTGCAATTATGTGATATTTTCCAAGAAATAAAAAACATCTTAACTTTCACATTTGTGTTATTGGTGTGATTCATTTGAAAACTACATTATACTCATTCTGACCAGCCAATCATTACATTTATTGGGCTTTTCCTCAAATCTGCGAGTAATGAGTAAGCCTAAACTACTACTAGTTTAATGTTTATTATTATTATAAACATTTTATCCTGTTCCACAAAATTTACCTTTGAAAACAGTTGTGTAGAGTTTATTTTGTCAACCCTTCCTGAATTAAATCAAACTTTGCTATCTGATATTTCTATACTAATTGTTCATTTGAATTGAATAGGCTCCGAAACTACTGGACCGATTTGAAAAATTATTTCACCATTAGAATCCTACAGTATCCCTGATGAAAATAGGCTATAGAATATTTTCTAAAAGTTAGGGATCCGTATGTGAACACTTCGATAGTGTAACCCAATGTGTGAAAAAAATACCATGAAAAATCCTTATACAGCGTATGGTGCGGAAATTATTCACAATAGAGCAAAGTGATGTACTAAGTTTTATAGAGGACATCAATATCTATAGAAAAATCTACGATACCTTATATGGTGGATGTGGATCTATGTGTCTGTGTGTGTATCTTATCTGTGGGTAGTTGCAGCATCATAGCTCCCAAACAGATGATTTTGATTGTTTATTTTGTCAAAAGCAGATTTGATCGAGTGTTCTAAGCACGGAAAGTCTGCCGTGTTTTAATTTTGTCTTTTGTTTTATACCTATATCTACCTGTGCGAAACCGGGGCGAGCCGCTAGTATATCAATAATCCAGTTTGCGGTCCCAATCTCTCTGTTGTGTGTCATAGAGAGAGAGAGTGTAGTCCAGTGAGGCAGTTCTCGATCTTTGTCTGAGTTTCTAGTTGCCTAGATGCGTGCTTTAGCAAATTTGCCATCCCAAAAGAGCACATGCAGAGACACAGGCAGAAGCTGATATTTTATTAGAATGGACAAAATTAAGAATGGTAGTATAGCAGCACAGCGACAGAAGCGACAGAAATCAAAAGTACCACTTTATTTCCGTGTCAGTGTTTTATTTTAAGAATTTGACCTTTTCTAAGTGTACAATTTTGTATTTATGGAAATAAAGAATTTTTGATTTTGATTTTGATTTTGGTTTTGATTAACTTTAAGTATTTTAGTGTCACATAATCATAAGGCTTGCTTTGGTAGAACACCTCTTGTTTTCTTCATGTTCTCAAGGTTCCTATGTTGTTTTAGTACAAGCTCCCAGAAGCGGAACTTGAGAAACTATTGAATGCAGAATCAGAAGACACTCAACGAAGTATCTTGGAAAGCTTCGCTAAAGACCTACCTTTAGCCACTCGGTGAGATTACTTATAATATTTCTTGAATATAAGCTGGTAGAATAAAAAACAGCTTTGAATGTCAAATACATCTATTTTGCACAGTGAGTTTTCTTGGACCATTGTTTTGTGATGGCCATCTGTCTTGGTAGTTCTGAAAATTATTCATACACAGCATCACGTATGTTCCGCGGCAGGAATTAAACCCACTAGTTAGACTGAAAGTATACACAGCCACGCTATCATCTGCTTTGATTTTCGAGCATGGTTTACGAAACGCGTTTGAGGTGACCCTGATTACTCAGCACTGCGCACCATTATTGGTCTCTGCTGCCAGTGAAAAACGCATGATCGCGCTGATAGAAATGCAACCACTGAGCTATTAGACGAGCTTCGGCGCCCATGACCAGCGTGACTGTATAAGTTGTGAAGTTGTTGGGCCGAAGACAATACCAGAACCACTGAATGGATCGGGCTAAAATTTTGCACTCAAAGATTTGGAGCAACATATAAAAACAGGGTGCTAACCTCATAACCCTCCCCTGTTGGTAGTCGGGTAAAAATAGGCTACTTTTTACTCTATAAAAACGCAAGAGGAGCCGCGGGCAGAAGCTGGTATATAAAAACGTCGATATAAATATATAAGCAAGCCTAACTGGCTCTGGACAAAGATGCGTAGAGGAACCAGGGGAAGTCCTGTGTCCGGCAGGGGGCAACACAAAGCTCATTCTAATCTTATTGCCATGACTTTCTAAGGTTATTTTTAAGTGTACAAGAATTCGAAAAGCATGAAAATAATTTAAAACAATTTTTTCTCAATTCTAGACTCAAACTGTCCATAAGAAAGTTCAGCAACATTTTATTCAGACAAGACATAAAAAAATACACCTTAGAAAACTTTGCGGACACTTTACCTGTTTTAACAAGGTTTGCGTATCTATCAATTAGCCTAGAATTGAGAAATTATTGTAATCCATTTCTTAATGATAGTGGTTTAGATTCATTTTCAATAAACAAGTAGGTATCTATATTTTCACTAGAGATCAACATCCATTAAAACTTGTATTTGTATAGTAGCATTAGCATAGAAAAGGTTGTGGTGGTTTATTGCATCAGTTTCATTTTGTGCAATAAATGTAACCTTATACAAGTAGCATGCAGATATTGTGGTTAACGTGGTTATACCCAAGTATAAAACTTTGGCATACCTAATAGTTATGTTGACAATAAAATGGTACAAAATAAGTGGATGTATTCAAAAACGGCGAGACAGGTCGGAGAGTATAATATAGAGCCAAATAGATCCTTGAGATAGCCAAATTTCCCAGTTTTACCGGCACATTATCGAAATGCCCTGTGCTGGTTGGCTGGGCATAAACTCTGGATGATGATGATGATAATCTCTTTCAGAACAATGACCGGTTCCGTCCGCTACTGCAACCGATGCGTGGTCGTTAAGCCCGACCGCGCGCACCATTGCTCTATCTGCCAGCAATGCGTCCTGAAGATGGACCACCACTGCCCATGGGTCAACAACTGTGTCTGCTTTCACAACTACAAGTTTTTCATGCTCTTCCTGGGATATGCATTTATGTATTGTCTCTTCGTTATGGCAACGTGCCTGCCGTACTTTATTAAGTTTTGGAAGGTATGTTTAGTCGTATGCGTTTTCTTTGATTGTAAGGAAACGTTTGATAAGGTAGCAATTTCATATTAGTTAATATGGAAGATTTTGAGGATTGATTCGTGCAAATTGTTAGAAGTTTTTCAAAGTCAAAGTTGCTCATCGGATCAATTTATCATGGCAAGCACACAAAATTCTAGAAAAAAATCTGAAGGTAGTGTGCCTCAAGGTTGCCTATTTGCCCTTTTTATTCTTTAGCTTCAGATCGATAGGAAGTGAGTATTTCGATACCTATGAAAAAATATTTGTAATTTACAGATGTATCAGATATACAAGCAAGCCCACTGCGATCGCTTGATAGACAATGGAAAAGAAATGTCTAAAATATGCATGGATATGATCAATGTAATATTATTTCTTTAATTTACCACATTTAGCTAGATTTCGGTAGACTCGAAGAATCAGCGGATAAAGCTAAACTTTTCGCTTCAGGCAGCCTGATGAACTGATTCTTTTTATTATTGCTTTCACAATACATTAAATAGTAAATAGAGAATTTCAAATAGTTAAAAAAATAACTATTCAACAAATAGTCGACGGTGTGTACATCCCCCTCCTCATCAACAGCCTATAATGGTCCACTGCTGAAGGCAGGCCTCCCCCTGATAACGCCTATTGGATTTTTTAAATATATTTATAACATACTCATAGTTCAAACTTAAATAGTTCAAGCTTGTAATAAACGATAGCCCGAGTATAGGTCAATTGGTTTATTACCCATTAGAAGAGATACCTAGTTTCACAACACAAGTCAACAATACAAAGTTCAATCACATACTTATTCGTTTTAACTGTAACTATGCCACTTCTGAACATAGGCTTTCTACTTCCACTTCTCGCAGTTCAATCCTCATTCTTATCTATTTCTTAATTAATTAATCTCTATTTATCGTAATAGACGAAGCATAAGAGATATAACTTTCTCATAGAAGGAATGGTAAAATAAATGTAGTGGCGTAGTTCAGGCAATGCTTTTACAATGATACGAGTTTGAAAATTGGTCGAAACCTTTAAGCAAGGCAGTAATCTTATTGTTACCACAACAAATACACTAGATCTTATTAAAAGATAATTCAACACAATAGGTACCTTTTTTATTTATAAAATGATATTGGAAGACTTCAGAAAACATGACCTAAGTAAACCATAAACCACAATCACCAAGCATATGTGTAATTTATGAGTAACAGTTCACATTATATCAGAGAGAGTGACGAAATATCGTAGATTAGATTATTCGACCTACATTATCGCTATGACTCATCTATTAGTTATTTTCGTAACAAGTTCCACATTGTTTAATATAGGCAGCATCGCGGTGGGCATGCTTTTTTTAAATTATTATTTTTATCCTAATTTAAACAGTGTGGAACCAGATTCGTGTCCACTATAGCTAAGCAAATTTTTCATTCATTAAACATTATTTCTGCTAACCAATAACGATGTATTCGGTTTATTCCTTTATAATATAGCAATTGCAGACATCCTGTGGCAAAAGGTGAAATATTTATTAATCAGGGGCTCATACCACCTGATCGTTCGTAACCGGCTCATCATAAATCTATAGTTTACTAATCGATGATCAAAGTTCTTGTCAACGTCTATTTTGCAAACAAAAGAACTACTTGTTTTACAAGAGATTTGATCGTTGATTTGGTTATCAGCCTTCGAACAACCGGCTTATTAACCCATCAAGTACTTCAAGTATTTTATTTTGCAAATATCAAGTCTTCCCGGTGATACTAAATGGCTCGACCCCGCTTAAATTTTCGTTGTAATCTCTAATATTCACGGGCATAATCCCGTGAATACTAGAGATTATTACAATAATTAAGAATAGAGGATTCGTATCCAAGATAGCAACTAGATTAATATTATTAGGGATATAAAATTATCCAAGCTTAACGCTTGATGCACTGTACAATTAAGCAATAACATAGGCAGTTATCGTGTATCTTATCACTTACATTATTATCATACGGCATTTAGGTTTTAAGCATTTCGATTTTCTTGAAAAATATCCTTTAGGTAATGTGACGAGCATGAATTACACTTCTGAGCAAAAAAATCTACTCGGAGCATTGCTGCTGCCGGACGTCAGATCAGATAATCAGTAAAATCGGTACGATATATTGGTCATGCCTCCCTTATGTGCCAACGATGGGTTGTTGATGTCGCGAAAAATTTCCCTATCATGATATTTTTTATTGTCAATCGTGAAGCGCTAGTCTTGGTTACCGTACAGAGCGCGTATTCCCACACTTGGATACAATAAGATTTTTTTTAAAGGCTTCGACCAATTTTCAACTGTAAATATAAGCATTGGTTGAGCCATTTATGTAAAAAACTATTTTTGTTCGTAAAAGTCATTCATAACGGGATAATTACGATGATTTATTTGATTTTGGATTTGCCCAATATTTCGAAAACTATGATAGTTTCAAAAGTTTTATTTGAGTTCGCTATGTGCGCCCGAGTCCATTTTTCTGCTCCCGAGTGTATATGCTTTTACATGTTATTTATTAAGTATTTCTTGCTTTTTCAGGGCGATTTCGGCACAGCCGCGAGCGTTGGCCGCTATCACATCGTGTTCGCGTTTTTTGTCGCCCTCATGTTTGCCATCTCGCTCGGATCGCTCTTCGGGTACCATTGTTACTTAGTGCTGAACAATAGGACTACTTTAGGTTTGTGTTTTAAATCTACTTTTTGTTAATTATAAATTCGGTTACTGTAAGATTGGTGTAGTTTGGTCGCACTTGAGGACATAAAAAAGATCTAAACCCTAGCTGACTAGGGTCTAGATCTAGATCTGGATCTTTGTCTGAACAAAGATCCTTCGAATTAGTGTAGAAAGTGAAGTTGGAAATGTTAATTTATTATGTTGCTAATCTGTTAAGAACGATAAAGATATAGCCACGAACACTTGTGTGATATATTTTTTACAATTCAACATGATTCTAGCTTCATACAATTTAATATTATAAGCAAATGAGTACCTACTCATAAATGGCGGTTTAAATGTGACTTTTAACTCCTTTATAAACTAGAAGACACTAATGCGATATAGAAAACAAACATCATTCAAGAAAACCGTGTAAAATTTGTAGCCTATAAAAATTAGACAGTTCTGGCGCGCTCATAAATAACAAGAAATAAAAGCGATTTTTATTTCAGATATGATTGTAAACTACCGCCGATTGGGCAGCCCTACCGGTCAGATTATAAACTCAATGCTTAAAAGCATGATCAACGGTAAATTGAAGTCCTTTTACACGTAGATAAAGACTATTCCTGTGTGAGTCGTAGATTTTCTGGTCGTTCTTAACAGATTATAAAGAAATTGGATTGATAGCTGTAAAACAAACAATAGGTTGTTAGTCGTAATTTAACAAACAGAACTCCATAAATTAAGAGTTTGCCAGTTGTCTGTTTAGTATTTTATTAGAAGGTACTTTGAGTAGTAGGTATAGAATAGAAACGCTATACGGAGAAATATTGTTACTATCCTTTTATAACCCAATCTTTTAGCCTTTGGCTGAAGTGTCTCCCTCACCTCACACGGTGTTGAGTCATCATCATTAGCCTATGTTAGTCCACTGCTGGACATAGGCCTCCCCTAATGAGCGCCATAGCGCCCTGTCTTCAGCTTCCAGCATCTGCCTCCAGTCTTTCGCAGGTCGTCAACCCACCTGGCCAGAGGGCGTCCTACTCTACGTTTACCGAGTCGTGGTCTCAACGAAAGAACACGTTTACCCCAAACATAAGTTGTAAATAACAGTGTTAACGGTGCTTTTCCATCAGAGCTAAACAGTGAAATGAGTAAAACAGCCAATAGGATCACTGTTCAATCAAAATCGTGCCTTACGGCGCGGTTTGACGCATTTCACCATTTAGCTACGCAACCTAGCTATGATGGATGGATTTAAAGTTGATGGAGAGGAGAAACACCTTCATGGTATTGTTTTTAAGAGCAGATAGAGTTCGACGCGTGTATCAGTATCTCTGTCTGGCATCATAGTACCCAATCGGATGAACCGGTTTAGATTTATTTATTCTGGTTTTAAAAGTAACTTGATCGAATGTTCTAATTTGATAGTTGAAGCAAATTAATTGACGATTTAAATTTAATCGATACAGTAGTATCGATTAAATTTAAATTTCTCTATTTTTAATTTAATATTATTTTTATATATGATATATGATATACGATAATATTAATTATTAATATTAATTTAATTTTCTCTATTTATGCTTCAAAGACAATACGTCGGGGTCATCGAATTTCTGAAACATTTGCTCGTTCATCATCATCATAAAAGCCTGCGCTGATTTGCCCGAGCCGATTTGCGGAGCTCGCTTAGTTGCCAAGTATAAATTTATTTGTAATAGTTTCAGCCGGCGACTTCGCACGCTTTATTTCTCAAAAAACGTATGAAGGTTATTCTATCCCATGGAAACCTACATGATAACTAATTATGGGATATAAAGTAACCTATGTGTTATTCCAGATCAAAACCTTATCAGTACGCATTAAAGCGAAGAAGTAACAAACATACATCCATCTATCCAAACTTTCGCATTTATAATATTATAGTATGATTTGTAACCATTCCAGAGGCGTTCCGCGCACCCATGTTCCGAGGTGGAACCGATAAGAATGGTTTCTCACTGGGGGGCTACAATAACTTCAAGGAAGTCTTCGGGAACAGTCCGAATCTGTGGCTGGTACCGGTGTTTACCAGGTAAGACCTTTTTGTTGGCATTTTTGGCGATGTTGGCAATACTAGCCAGTTTTGCCTAACTGGATAGTATACAAAAAAATTAATGACAAGTGTTCCAAAACTTAACTCAAAGTCGAAAAGTGGTCTGCATCAATCAATTCCGTTGACACAAAAACTAATTTGCACTATAAATGTTGCAGTTTATGATGTTGCTTGCTTTACGATCGAAATAAAAAGAACGGCAACACTAGTGCTGTAACTGTGTGCACTTTAGTTTAGTTTGTATCGACCAAATCGACACCATTGCCTCGGGCTTTAGTTCTGTTTTGAAACCCACCTCAGCGCCACAACGACCAAGATGTTTGTTTTGTTGGCACTACTGGATAAATGTACACTGTGTTTATATTGGGAATTTGCATGCTATGTGTACAGGGAATCCAAATTAAAACATTCCTGTTTGTTTGTGTGTGTGCATGTTTTACTCTGTGTGAAAAAAGAAGTGAATGACGTTAACAATTTCAACGCCTTTACGAATAGATTTTAGAACTAAGAAAGTACTTGACTAAACTCCTTTATAATAATAAGATTTGCGTGAAATGTTTGTTGTTTGACACATGTGTTTGTCTAGCCATCGGTATTGGGACAGAATTAAGAAATAACTGCTTTTGAAAGACGGTGCATTTTATGCCACTAAACTCGGTTTATACAACCCACCATTGCATTAAAACTTGCTTTATTACAGTAACACAATACACACAGCACAATAAAAATATGTATTTGCAGCTACACAAGCTTTTAAGCTTATTTAAAAGCACCAAGACTTAACCACTTTTTAGGATCATTATTCAAAATATTTGCTTAACACTTATATCTTGTTAGATAGTTGGTAGGTATAAGTATTATAACTTTTATATGTATAAAAACAGTATATGGAGTGGACAAATTTAAAAAAAATTTACATTGTCATGTCAAGCATGTGGTAATTGGAGAAATTTGACTAAATTAAAGCATGGAACCCTGTATAGAACTAACCCATGATAAAATTATAAATTGCAATTTTTGTCTTATCAGGAGACAAAAATTTCCCCAGTTTAAAGAATAAATAAAATTTTAGAATTTATCACAGCGACATCTATCCAAACTAACCAAAGCTGTGATGGGAACTACATAAATATCTTATAATTTTATTCTTAATTTCTTTGTTTTCCATAAAGAAAAATAGGTTTAACAAACTTGACTTTACAGCTTTCAATGTCTTCTTTGCTGAGTCTTGAGGTCAAATGACCAACGCAAAGTACTCTGTCTGATATCTTGCACCGGTAATTTTCCTGAAACTTTGTTCCCTAGAGGAAACATTTGTTGAACAAACTTGCCTTAACTATTTTCAAAGTTTGTCATGCTGACCAGTCTCATCACAAATTCGTTCACACCACTCACATTCAGCGTAATTTTACTAGCCTCGGTGACGGCTGCGAATACCCGGTGCGAATGGAGCACCAACTGCAGTCGTTCTCGACCCCGCAGGAGGCCTATAGCGGGTACGAATCCATGGGCACCACGCGATCCAGGTCAGAATCTGAGTATGATTCCAAGAACTCCCCAGCCGTCGCTCGACACATACCTTGAGAATATTACATTCCGCTTTCAGGGGTTAGATTGCCTATCCTCTTTTTGAGATTTTTATCAGGATCTTTCTTAGCTAGTCCTGTTTAAAACTAACTTTAACGCACGTCTTAAACAATTTGAACAGTTCTTAATAGGCACAATCACTCGCAGAAGCTTTTAAGTCTAGCTTTGCTCAAAAAAATTTACAGGACTTTTTAAGAGAGGTTTCCTTAGTGATTATATTGTAGGTACGCATACCTATACGCCAAATGTTAATGAATTTATACAATAAGTAGAGAGGCCTCTTTAAGTATCGGATAATACAGGTCCGGTCCGGATTTATTGGTCTAACGGCCTTAGAATGACCTCTTTGAGATACATAATAACATCAATCCGAGGGGCTTTATTTGATTTTATATACACATAGATTTACTAGATAGTATTAAAGTTTAATTATAGTGGCCTTGATAATCAAATTGTACCGAAAATTAGATTAGTCTTAGTCCAGTTACATAGTTTAATTTGCAGTGCATGAGTATTCTTATATTGATAAGAATGACATAAATGTTGATGTGTCACAACACGTGACACGTGACGTGTTGATTTATCGCAACTTACATGACGTTCTTCCAATTAGACGACAAAGCTTTAAGGAACTTGTTAATAAAAATATAAATAATATTCATTTTCTGTACAATTATGAACTTATATTATTTAACAAAATATACTCAAGTTATGTGAGAAAGATTTGGCTGACGTGTGTTTGTAATGAAACTTTTCATTTTCTAGAATTATTGAAATAATATTGAGATATTTAAATGATGCAAAAGCTTTTATGCATTTATTGTTTCTGTGCTATATACAACACACAAGACTGATATATGTTAGAGAATGTTCATATTTTGTAAGTATTTTGTGTGCACAATAAAAAGTCTTGGTCTTTTATTTCTGTATTTTTATTTTTTATACTTGCCTCGTCTTCTAACATGCTGTGCTTATTAGAACTAGTGCAAATTAGCAAGCAAATGGATACAACAGTAAATTTTCAGTAAATTAATCTTTTCAGTTATTAAAATCGTCTCGTGTGCTGTATATTCTTCAACTGAGTTCCTATCTATCTCACATTCTTATCTGTTTTTCCTGGTCTCTATTTTATTATTATTTATCTATTGTTTGTCCTGTCACGTCCTATATGTTATATTTCATCAAATTGATCTTCTTGAAAACAATTATATAGGTATATATTTCTCTTACTAAATCCCATGTGTACGGTTGCTTATTAACTTTGTGTTGCACCCTGGCTCTCTTTTCTATGTAGGCTTCTTCAAAATTGAAATCTTCCTCGTAACCAGTCCCAATAGCAATAAGTTTTTGTTATTTTAGCACGCAGATGGCGCGAGAGAGTGAGAGCTGGAGACTTTGTCCCACCGGACGCACCGTCCCCCAGATAGTATAAGGAATAATGCATTTTACTATTATATTTAACTTACATTACGCTAATATTTTATATTTAATAAACGTGTTCGATTGAAACATGCATTTCATTCATTGGCAGTTCATAGAAGTCGAAATTGTGGTCATTCACTTCTTTTTTTTCTAAATTTTAAAAGGTTTTAAGTCGGTGTCCTTTTGCATGCTAATTATTGTAGTAGCTAGTAGGTTGCTAGAGCAAATGCCAGGCAATTTACACTCGTTATATATATCTTTATGTGATAAAGTCCTACATAGTGTCATGGAATTGAACTTTATTTGTAAATTTACACCATAAAGTACTACTTAGTCCTGTTTCAGCGACCCGAAGTGCGTCCGGGCCTCCGATAACAGAGACTGGTACTAAATTACTTATGCCAAATTGTTTCGACTCTAAGGGTCATGGTAGTCCCATGTGATAATGTTCAGTTTTACAGCACGATCTGGACAGAGATCACATCAAGCCAGTATTTACCTAAACACATCAGAAAATATTTCGTGATGTCAAAGTATACATTCGTGATTCGCATAGAGCGTATAAATTAAAATTATTCGGGAAATTTTGCTAAATTTTACTGACGGAAAATATGTAAAAAAAATATTTTGGTAGTTTTTTAATGCGAAATAATGCTGATATAGACAAAAATCGATAATAATCGAGAGTTGTTGGTTATCTCATTTTAAATTTTATGAGGTGTTTTAATAGAATAGAATAATCTTTATTGTCTAAGGTGAAATACGTGAAAAATTACGGGTTTACAAAATTTCGGTGTACAGGCTAAGACTTGTCTTGCTTTTATTATTTTTCATTATTTGTGGTGTAAATTTTGATAAAACAGGCTCAATAAAGCTTGTTATATCTTAATTAAACTGATTTGATAATTATTTGTAGTATAAAATTTGGCTTGTCTAAGTACTTATTTAAAGAAATAAAGAAATCCGAAATCTGATAATGATAAAAATATGTAAGGTAAAAATAATTAACATGTTTTCCGTTGGTAAATGAAGAAAAGTAACCCTAATTTGGATTTGTGCACATTATTAGACTCGCACAGTATATCGGGCCTGATTTTACAAATATATTTGTAGTAAGTTTAAGTTGCTACTGGCACTTAAGGATAATTTTTGTTTAAACAACTGCCTAGTCGGTATTAGCAGCTTATTGCCAATAGCACAGCTAAATAGGTAGCACTGGTTAGAAATTTTACCGCAATATATTAGCTAGGCACTTACACCATAAAACATGTATTAGCTCTCATTTCTTTGACAATTTGCTTTACTTAACACCAAAATCTCAGCTCATGAAGAATAATCAGGTAAGTTAAAACTTTCAACAATATAAGAGTCAAACATGAAAACCCTCCTAAATTTAAGCCTAGTTTTTTTAACAGCTACACAATTAGTTTTATTTTATAGATGCTTATAAATTAATACTGCAAACACAGTACATGACAAGATGAATGTAGATAATTAAATTGTACGGACTTTACCACACATGTGCGATTGCGAAGAGGGTAGCCTTAGATAAAAGGTGTAAAAAATCTGCGTCTCGCACCTGTGTGGTACCGCTGTTGTACGAATGAACTAACAAAACGTATGGTTCAGTTTCGGCGACGGAATCGTCTACCCCACGAGGCTGCCAGAGGAAGAATCCGAATCCCTGTTGAATTCGGAGCAGTGGGAGCGCTGGGGTGAGCAGCCGCGGCCTTTCGACGAGCTTGAGGTCTCCTCCTTCGACGAACTCTGAGTGTAGGACCCTCCGCAGCGCCGGGGGCCAAGGCGCTGCTCACACGGACTTCAATGCGTCAATTGTACAAACGACAGTGCTAGGGACAACAGTGACCAAAAAAGTGCTAATAACGACCACGGTGACGCGAACGAACTGTCTGGTAATGACGGTCTGACCTCGCATGGTGTTAATGACTATATTGACGCTAACACGCTTGGTATGCCTAGTACAAATGGACATAATAATAATGTAACAGATAATGGCTATTTTCACGAGCTAGGGATTTTCAATAATAATGAAAATCGCGATCACTTCCATAGTAGCATCGGCCCCTTAAGTCTAGCAATATCGACGTTCTATTATATGTATGCTCTCGAATTCTTTTTCATCATGAAGTACCACAAAAACTTGCTCACTATATTCAAACTTAGTGGGCAGGATTTCGATAAGATCTATGGTATCAACCGCAAATCGAATTGTACCCTTTCTGAGTATTGTACTGCTGTGGCGTGTATGAACATTTGTGGGGGCATGGTTCCTGCCACTCCGTCTCCGTATTCACCGCAATTTCCTAAACGTAACGATTCAAAGCCTTCCGCTAATTTAGCTGACCAGTATCACTCCCTGTACCGTGACTTCAAACACGCAAGCCAGGTTGAACTAAGGGATAAAATGACGTCTAAAGAGCGAATCGATCTGAACGAGGTGGTAGAAGAAAGGTTCCGTCAAATCATATATCCATTCACGAGAAGTGTTTACAGTGTCTTTACAAAACTGGTAGATGATTTTTTGAGACTGTTTGATGAGATGATCAAAGGTCTTATCTTGCTGAAGGAAACTGGGATCACTATGGAAGATATATGTTCCATAGACGAGCACAGTCAAACCTATTATAAACTGCAGACTACTTTGACTATGAGAATGGATTCCAAATTGTCGTCCTGCCAACCATACAATATAACTGAACTTGAAAAAATATTGGAACACGAACTGAAAAGTCAACTCGCAAATAGCTTACGAAATAAATCAGATTTTGTTGAAGAGAATAGTCAACAATTTCATAGAAATGATAGTCAGTCTTATGAACACGAAGAGACAACAAACAACAATCCCTATCTGACATTTCTTACTGAAATCAACTGCCATATGCTACACAGCTGCGATACGACAGAGTTTGACCCTATATTGGTATCAGAGAAGAAAATGTACCTGAAAAATTGCTTGAAACTGCTACGTGAAAATGAATACTTTTATGTGCACAGTCAGTCGTCAGATTCTGAAAATTGTCCGCAGTTTTCAGCTCAAACCAATGCGGCTCAGACACAAACGTCTGATAAAGAAATGTACAATATGTCACTGAGAATATACAATCAAACAGTATGCCATGTACAAGCAGCCATTTTAGCTATTTTCAGATCAATGAAATATGGAGAACAAGAGAAAGATAGATTATTCTCTCAAACTTCTGAGAAAACTGATTTTGATAGAATAGATGAGTCCAAAAATCTAATTAAAAAAACACTATCACAATATATGAATCCAAACAGAGAAAATTCACTAGATTTTCAGTTCACGCCTTCAATGAAATATGAAGATGAAAGATTTCACATTCGACCACAGCTAAACTACGAACTATTGAAAACAAAATATACAAAAAATGAGCCACATGAGAAAGGGTTTATACGTGAAGTAACACAGCAGCATCCAGATTTAGGATACTTTGAAGATGGTAGATACAACACATCTAAACAACAAGTACAGAATGTTTCATCACTAACAAAACAGAAATGTGCTTCAGAAAAAGTTGCATTAAATGGCTTGTTAGACGAAACACATGTAAGTCCCACTTGCAATCTGGGCAATATACTGTTCAAAGGTAAAAAAAGAGATGTTCGATTCATGTGTACTCTGAATTACATGAAGCCTGAAGTGTCTCACGTCGAGGCAATCAAATTTCTCAAACATATGGAAGAAAATGGAGCAGCTCTTCACCGTTCCTACTGCAGCGAAAATCCTTTTCTTACTAAAGTTGAAGGTCCTTCTTTCTATTTCACAGTCGCATGTGCTGATTGCCGCCAAGAACTAACTCCGCCACAAAAACTGGAAGCATTCAAATCCAAAGCAAAAAAGGCTAATCGGTCTAAATTCATGGCCTACATCCTACGTAAAAGTCACGATACCGTTTACTTCCCTGTGAAATGTGGAAGCTGCGGATTATTTCTATGTGACCCTAAAGAAGACAAAAAACATCTTTTACGTGTTCCTTTTCATTCTCCTGAAAAGGGCTTTTCTATTTGTATTTCACGATTGAAATCGCATAAATGTCAAGCTGATACATTTGAGACAGATTATCGGGGGTGCATAACTGATTCAATGTGTACGAATGCTCGCACTCAGGTTAGGCAGAAATCTTACGAGAATGCATCAAGGCGAGGTTACTCTCATGAACTTTTACTCTCACCTCATCGGAATTTCTTGGTTAGAAGCAGATCTGTACCAGCATTAACAGTTAACAAAAATGTTGGACATATCACTGAAAATTGTGGTTACACGTCGGAAATGGCCCGGAATACCCACATGCTTAGATTTGAGGATGCTGTAACAAACATACTAAATATTTGGACATATGAAATGATCAATTATGAGAAAGGAGCAAATTCTCCACGCTCGAGAGCTCAAATACTTAACTACAGGAAAAGTTTATCAGTCTTCATCAAAAAGGATATCAAGGAAAAATTATATCAACGTCATACACTTTTTAAACCTCTCATTACTCATGCCAGTTTAAATGAACAGGCTATTAAAAGGTCCCGATCTTGTCATTCAAAAGTTAGATATGAAACTTCAGCTTCATATCGATCTAGATCTGAATCTTTAATCCAAAATAGTTCACCCCAAATAAACATCTTCCAACATGCATTGACAGAACTTGAGAATGATGCCAAATCATTTCGTTACAGAAACGTAGAGAGTGGCTCTTTCAAATTTGATATAGGATGTCATTTTAAGTCGGAGTCTCTGGAACATAACAATAACACGATCTCAATCTCAAACAACGTGCAGAAAAGAAGAGAACACCCATATTTACAATCAGATACTTTACAACACAAGAACATTGCTAGACCACATTCTTTGCACTCGGAACTCAAAGAAAAGTCGGTTAGTGTTTATCCTCGTCGAAGTAGTTCTTTTGATATGCAGATTATTCACACAAATGAATTTTCAAAACAGATAAATGCGTGGCAAAAAGAACTGCAAGACCTTCAAAAGAGCTTCGGAAGTACAAATCTGAAATTAGATAATCTGCATCGCAAAAATATGGCAAGACCACTTTCTCTAGACTCGGAACAACTAAAACAGATAACACCGAATACAAACAGTCGTCGCAGTATCTCGTTTGGAAATGATGCGGCTGTGACAGATGAATATTCTAATCATATAAATGCCTGGAAAAACGAATTGAAAGAACTCCAAAAGAGTGTTGGCAGCCCACATGTAAAGTGCGAATTCGCACATCGCGTTAATTTTCCGCGACAACGACAACTTCCTTTGCTTTCGGAAGTCGTAATTAAACCCATGATTTCTCATCGCCGGCGCCGCAGTAGTGCTTCATTTGCAACTGAGTCCAGTAGAGATTTATCCCCTGAAATGAGCCGGTTTAAACATGAAATAATAAAACGTCCAAATCTAAGTCCACTTAAATTTATGAATCGCCAAAATATAGCAAGAAGACCCAGGCCACATTCTTTGCACTCGGAATTAACTCTAGAAACACCGGCTACTCATCGCCGCCGCAGAAGCTGTTCGTTTGCTTCAGGCTCTTACACTAAAGAGGATTTGTTGACTCAAGTGAATCAATGGAAAAATGAATTGATAGCACTTCAAAACAGTGTTCAGACTCCATCTGATGTAGTGACGCCCAAAATTACAATCAAAACTACCTGGCTGTCTGCTCACAAGCCCACCGCAAAATTAGACAATACAGATGACGTTGCGAGGAAAAATAAAATTTTACAGTTCCGAGATAATGTTGACTCGGGGGCAGTTGATCGCAAAACGATTACCAAAGCGAATTCCTTACAAGCAGCACCAAAAGAGACTACAAATGGAACATACCGCCGTCGCTATAAATCGGATTCTGAATACCAAGCAGATCAATTTTCGTCAAAAATTAAAGCTAAAGATGAATTTTTACAAGTCAAGAAGAGTTCAAGTGGACCTCATGTGGGTATCGTCAAACCAAATCGTATTAACCACATAAATCCTCGTCGCATAGAGTCAACGGCATTAAGCCGCCGGCGCCGCCAACCTGATGCGATTAGGGAAGATTTTTCAGCTGAACTAACCGCTTGGGAACAAGAACTGCTAGAACTACAGAATAGTGTCGAAAGCCCTCTTAGAAAACCTGTGATACTAATTCGCAGAAACAAAGGCAGATCAATTTCTTTAGATTCGGAACCGAAAGCAGATACCGCAATACACTATCGACAATATACGGAGGATGGGTTAGATGAACTAAATACTTGGAATCACACTTTACGAGAACTAGAGATCAACGCTTCGAGCCCTCACTTGAGATCTGAAACACGGAATTACAAAATTAAAACCAGAGCCGTTTCATTACATGCAGAACCTAAACCCATCCCTACATCTACTCGTAGTAATCGTCCAAAATCTGAATCTGTTTTAGATTTCTCAATAGAATTGAACCGCTGGAAAAACCAATTGCAAACGCTCGAAGAAGATGCAAAGAGCCCACAATCTGTAACAGCGACCCGTATAGACATGGTGAAATCGCGCTCTCTAAAGTCAGAACCCAAATACAAAACGCCGGCGAACGCACGCACGGATAAATTCGAAACAAACATTGAACCCATAAAAGATACTTGGATAAATACCCCTGTGTCAGCAACTAGTCATGAAAGCGCTTACATAACTCAACACAAACCTTCGGGACGCCGATTCAGTGCAACACCGCGCCAATTACCTGCAGTTCCAATGCCAAGTACCTCTAACAGACGTCATTCTCACTACGATACAACGGGGAATTTTGTCCCTTTACTCACCGATAAAAAGGCTACGCGTTTGAGTACAAATTCCACAGTTGCTATCAGTAACCAAGACACGAAAATGTCGATAGAACCCGTTATCCAGGCTCCAGATGACTCTTTTTAGACCTAATGCACTTTGAGATTCATTCACGTGAACGGGCCAACGTCAAAAAATTATTAGCACATTCTGATGTATAAGTGTAGAGATGGAAAATTCACTCTAAGTATAAGTTGTATTGTAATATGACAGAGGAAAATTTACCTAATCATTTATAATATTAATTTACAAATTTTGGAAGTGAGACTCGTCTGTAAATAGGTACCTATATAAATATTCGGTCAATTGATCTCGTATTTTGTAAAATAATTACTCTGTTACCATAGAAGGAATCATAATAATTTTTATTGCTAAGAACTTTTGCTTATGCAAAATGTAGGTAAAGATACAGCTGTTGTAAGTATCTACATAATTAAAACCGCTTTGTATGAAATTGACTTTTTTGCAACTTTTCTTTTAAATTACTTGTAGTCACAGAAAATTTAATAAATGTTTCAAGTTAAGATTAAAAATAGGTAATGGATAAATGTTTGTAAGATGTTCCAGGGAAGATTGTTGAATGCTGATATCAGCCAAATTGTCGTGTATGAGTAGGAAGGTAGGCAAAGTCCTGAAGAAAAGGGGTATTAACTGGTGCTGATTAGAAAAGGTACAGCTTGACAGGAATATGGATGTTGTGATATATTAGACTATTTTCTCGTAGGCTCAGTGTGTACCAGTATACCTATTGCCTTAGGAAACCGTCTCTGCTTTTTGTGTTTTAGAATGTAGAATAAATTGTATTATAGGTATTTTAATATTGCATCACAAAAAAAAACTCCGTCTCTATTCTACAAGCATTCCATTCTGTCGATTTCCAGAATGTGATATTTTTCACCATCGTCTAATCAAAGTCATAACTTCCAAGGACGTCGACTTCTTGGAAGCATTTTTTTGGCGAAGAAACTAGCGACTTCACATGTTTGGGATCTATTGGTGTCAATTCAAGGCGCATTCACACAGCAGCCGTTTTTTTTCGTGATGCCGTATGTCGTTGCAGGAGCGAGTTCACAGAAGAGAGACCAGTATTTCCGGATCCAGTAAACGATTGTTTCCAGTAGCGAAGGATCCGTAAAGAATCCGCTGTGTAAATGCGCCCTCAGCTATCGCCAAAAATAAACGAAATGAATTTGACACCAAGTAAAAATGTTGCAGTCTCTTTCTTAGGGATCGACATAAAAAGGATGGCATAATTGTTAGTGCTGTCGTTTGTCGTTCCGACTGAATGTGAACCGGCTCTTATTGTTACCCCAGTTGCTAGCTAAACTGTGTTTTCTCACTCTGCTTATGGTACCTAATAAAAATTCAAAATTCAATAACTTTATTTCTTTAGGCTTACAAAATAAGCACTTAGACAAGTCGAATTTTATACATAAACAGTTTAATAAATAGTAATTATTATCAAATAAGAAACAAAATGTTATTGATTTTGTTCGCTTCAATTTTTTGTCCACTAGTGGAAGAAACGAAAAATAAACCACTAGTAAGTTTGTATAATGCTTAAAATGTAATACAATGTTATTCGCCTAATAGAAGTCTGAGTGAGTTGAAAAACTGCTAAGCAACAGTTGTACGCAAAGCCATTTTCCACATGTCTTTGGTTGTACGTTATCAGATTATGAGTAAGGGGGTGGCTAGTGGTGCGAGAATAAATTATTATTCCTAGTTGAACGTACTAAACCCTATGTCAATTTGTTAACCAACTATCTCCGATAATCCGATGGTGAAATATTCACATTCACTTGTACATTGTAAATAAGCTTTGAAGTTAAAAGACTGTTAAGATTTATATCTATAAACTTCTGTCGTGAAAAAGAACTGATCTTATATCTTATTATATCTATTGAATAATTAGGTCCTCTTCTCACGTTGCAAATATATTCCATTTTTAGAAAATACGTATGATCACATTGATCACTAAGTAATGTATCAATTGAAAATTTGATACCGGTTTGTGTTGTTGTATGTTGGTACACTAGTGTTAAATCAATTATATTACATTAAAAATGCATATTTACATTCCAAATCATGTACATAATAATAGCTTAATTGTGTAGGTAAATTGTATGAGTGTCATAGATTTACTGGAATTGTGGTGTGGATTTAAAATTTTATGCCAATATGAGTTCTTAGTGATATTAAAAGTTAGCCTTTCAGGAAAAAAATATATTTATTTTATAGATGTTTTAATTTTTGTTTGTTGTACTTACTTTTATATTTTTGAGCGAATTTATTTTTGATTTAGTTGTGTCGTAGGTAATTTATATGCCTATAGATTTTTTTTTTCAATTTATGAACAAAAAATAAAAGATTTTCAACAAATTATGTGTTTATTCAATAAATTGGTGGGAGTATACAATAATCTTGATCAATCACAGGGCTGCTTAAAGCACTTATATGTATGTACAATTGTTTAGTAACTCAACAATTGACATTATTCCAGATAGTCAAACAAGGAAAACTTGTGTGTCTTAGGTTCACAAAGTTACGAAAAGCTATTCATAAAAAACATTCGAGTAACGAGATTCGTATCACAAAAATAATTGGTAAAACTTAAAATCAACAATACAACAGGAGTGCGAGGGCTTACGCACTATAACAAAAATAGGCAACGGCAACACCTCTTGTCAAACGAACTAAATATATCATTGAACAGGTTTGGATAGCTGCAATTGTTTCTCCTGTAGGTAGCGCTAACGGCGCTACAGCCGTAAGAGGTCCCAAAGATTTAGCGACTAGGATTTCGTGGCTTAGTTGGTTAGAGCACACCCGTACTGAAGGTGGGGCGCAGGTTCGAGTCCTGCCGGCATCGAACATTTTTGGGACCTTATTAAATTCTTAACAATAGACTAAATTAAAAATAATAGAATTAGACCGAACGAACGTTATGCTTTTGTGTTATTTACTTACAACCAAAGTAGTATAAGGGATGATTTATAATATACCGGGTCGTGTCCGGGCCGGGCCGAGGCCGGGGCGGGCTGGAACAGTTTAGTACGAAAAAGTTAGTAGACGGGTTCGGACCGGACGGGACACGGATCATGCACTGTTTAATATAAACTGCTTCATACAAAATTTAAGTAAAATTTCAAATCCGTGCCCCGTCCAGGCCACGTACACGGCACGACCCGGTCTTATATAAATATCATCCCTTATAGCTACTAAATCTCATTTCCATAAAGCACATAACAATCATCCAAGAATCTTAGCGAACGCTGTGTTCCAAAAACTTCTATCGCATTTCCTCTTTATTTATAACTCAAAACCTATCAGCATTTTTGAATCTCATTAACTTTTTATTTTAAATTCCGAAAAATCAACTTTCCTTTCCTATTTACTGGCAATAAATAACGAACAAAAAGAGTTCAAATGCTCAAAGCTGCCAGCATTTTCCTCAGGCTTCCAGCGTCTTCTAATTTCAAAACGTCTCTAAAGGCGCGCACACACGTGGCCTCTTTTTCGAGATTCATGGATATTTGGTGCGCTCTTTTAGTGATCTCTTTAGGTATTCCAGCCAGACGGGCAGCATTGAAGCCGTAGGATTTAGGACAAGCGCCCGGACTCAGTTTGTAGAGGAATGTTATGGTTTCTTCTGGGATGTGGTCTTCGTTGTCTGCTGTTTCCTCGTCCGTTTCTACCATGCATGCCTGTGAAGTAAAGATTTAATAAAAAAAATTGTTGTAAAGAAAACAAAATATTAATTTGGTAGAGAACATTTTGTTGAGACTGTGGTGTGCACCAAACTAATGCAAGAAAGAATAACTCAGATTGTCTATATTTCCTGACTCACGACTAACATGACTTTGACGATGGCAAAAATACACCTTTAGTGGCTTAAGCAAGTGGGAAACCACATCAGTGTCTCTGTGCCTATGTTGGGTTAGTTATTTAAGTACATAATAAGAACAAATAAGCAAAAAAATATTTTTGCGCTTACGCCGTTTCAAAAACGTTTGCTCTGTCCTGCTCCGATAAACGCGAAATCCTATACCTATCCTTTTAAAATTCCAGAAATAAATAAATAATAACGTATACGTTTATGCATCAGTGCTCCACACTATCCTAGTAGATGGAGAGGCGTTTCCTCCGCCTCCTCACAGAATCTACAGGATTTTGTGTCGCATAGCCCCAATTTGAACATGTGCTTGTTAAGTTGACAGTGTCCAGTTAGGGCTTTGTCGCACATTTTAGTGCTGGGTGGTAGAGGTTCTTCTCAGGCGTGCGTGGTGTGCTCTTACGACATCGGGCTGACTTGCAGGGTTCGATTCTTACGTCGAGTCGACGGCTAGTTCACTACCACTCACCATATGCCCCAGTATAACTCCAGGTCGGTCCGCTAGATGGCGTACTAGCGAGTGGTAGTGCGTTGAGAAGATGACTCGACACCCTCGTGACGCTAGCTCCACGCATACTCCGGAGGCTATGGCGGTGCCGTCGTAGGTGGATGTGCCGCGACCTGCGAATAGTGTTGAAAATTTTATAAAGCGCCATCGAGGAGTAACGAAAGGTTGGCAAAGAAACTGTCGATTTTTGGGTAAGGACGATCAAAAGGCGTCAGAACAAATGCTAATATTGCCGGAAAACATCCTTTTTAGTGACAAGACAAGGGTAAGGATTTCACCACATTTACCTAACATCAAAGCGATAAGGCCGTCCTTTGTTACTTCCTCGTTTCTTAATATTTCCTTCTGTATTGTACTTCCTGTTTGTGTGGTACAATAAAGAATTGTCTGTCTATCAGTAGCCGATTTCGCATCGATAATAATAGGGTATGCATAGATTTTATAAACTTATTTAATCGATTATTTATGTTGTTTCATTATCGAAAAAAATATAACACCTACAACTTTTTTAATTATTAAGGGAAAAAAAGAAAAGTAAAATTGCACTCAGTTTCGGATGATAAAAACGCTGTCGTTTTTCTGTGACGTCACTGTTCAGTTTGCAAATCAAAGTGCTCCTGTTCCTTCGATCAAAATAAAATAGAAACAAATAAATGATAAAACCCTAATGTTTGTTGTTATATTTCTATATCAATAGAGAAAACAAATATAACTAATCAGCTTTTTGAAGACACATGCATATACCCTATTATTGAAGTCTAATTCATACTAATCCTTAAGAGAGAGAATTATCCAACAATGGTAGAGATTACGGATTGTATTGTGAGAACCATTTGAAAATGTGTTAGGCTTGTTTTTATTATAATGGCATGACAAATAAAGATCAACTTTACAGTCTTAATGCAAATTATGAGAATAAACTACATGTACCTAGGTGAGTTGCTGCAAATGTAATTCTGTCATAAACTACTTCACGATAACAATAAAGCGTGGGTTTAGCTGCTGACTCAAGATCGAGGTGCGTGGAGGATCAAGGATCTTTTCCCAATACTGGGAAAGTCTCGCAAGTTCAAGATATATCTTACCCAACTCATCGAGTAGTACAAGCGAGTGCAGTGTAGCGTGCGACACTATAGCGGCCGTCTCGTTCATTTCCACGA
The DNA here is from genome assembly GCA_947086465.1 of Eupithecia exiguata. Classification (NCBI taxonomy): domain Eukaryota; kingdom Metazoa; phylum Arthropoda; class Insecta; order Lepidoptera; family Geometridae; genus Eupithecia; species Eupithecia exiguata. Next base: position 9,109,031 of record OX352246.1, read on the forward strand.
GGAAGGTAGACTGGCCCGACATGATATCGTCGGACGCGCCTAGGCGGGTGAAGATACGGTCTATTAGAGACATGCTGCATTCTTGGGCTGGTACGTAGCTACCCTGGAAAAAAAATACTAGCGTTATAATCATTTCTTACGTGTGAGACTTAGGCCCGTGTTATGAAAGATGGCTGAGTCGTCGATCTATACGTGAAAATCTGTAATTGGCTCTCTGATGTTATACGTTAACATAACACTCTTTATGTTAGTTGATTTTCCAATAAATTAAATAAAAAATAAATCTATGCTTGAGTTACGCTCTATGGCATAAACGTCACTCAAGCATATATCTCTATCACTGAGCAAGCTTTCATAATTACGGGCCTTGGTCTGCTCTTACGACATCTACGTGCCAAGTTGAAGGGGTCGATTCTGACGCCGCGGCAGTCACTGCCGACGTTGTTGTTGACTCACCAAATGCGCCAACACTGCCAGCAGCCCCGCTTGCCGCATCAACGTAGACTTGCCGCCCATGTTGGGTCCCGTGAGGAGCAGCAGCGAGTGATCTCCGTCTAGTTTCGTATCGTTGGGGATGAAGTCGTTTGCGATCGGGATACACGGGTGTCGGCCTTCGACTATGTTTATATAGGGCTGTAGGGGAAATAATTACTTATATTAAATCTTTGTAATATGTTTTACCTAACACGTATTTTTGGCTTCATTGTAATAGTAAAGTTATCCCGTATCTAGTGAATAAAATAAGATTACCGAGATACTAGACATACATAGAAAATTCCCCACAAAATTTTTAATTTGAACCAACATGAATATGGCTTCACCAATTTTATTCAAACAGATGAGATCTTTTTTTTTACAGCGATGCCAAGTAGACTATCGTTATATCGAGGTGCTGAAGCCGCCACCATGAGTATCCAAGTACAGGGCCAGCAGTCTAAACCTATCCAACTGCGCAGAGGATTGAGACAGGGGGATGTTATATCCCGAAACTGTTCACGAGCGCGTTTGAAGACGTGTTTAAGATGCTGCACTGGAAAGGAAAGGGCACGGTGATTACATCTCACATCTGCGATTCGCGGATGACATAGCTTTGATGGCGGGTCGCTAGAGGAGCTGAACCGGATGCTGGACGGCCTAGCTACAGCCTCGCGACGCATCGGTCTTGGTATGAATTTGGATAAAACCAAAGTCATGTTCACATTGATTCAATACTAATAAAGTAGCCTTGTTCCCAAGATTCGAAGAGACGACCGGAAAAGAAATATGTTTTAAACAACGGACATGAGATGTGTCAATAACGACGTTCCATTGAACGTCGTTATTGACACATATCATCTCCGTTTAATTTCAGTGGTAATTGGAGATTAAGCTCAAATGTGTATTCAAATATGAGTTTAATCTCGTCATGTTTAAATACATTTTACCGTGACTATTTCGCATCTCTGCCTAAACTATACAAAATAAAACTATTAGGTACATAATTATTAAAAATAAATAGATATCACAAACTGCCCAATGAAATTTTTGGAATTCCCTTTGTTCAACGAATTAATAAAATGAAATAGGTGGCGGCGCTAGTTTGGGTCGGGGTGTCGCCTTAACGTACGACATTTTTCTCGGCTTAAGTCGTCCATGTTATAAGGATGGATAAAAACATTACTTTACCTTTTCATCATCATCATAAGTAATTTCCGGCAAGCAAACGTCCCCACTCTGCTGGTTCGCAAACTCGGCCATCGCCAGCAATATGTCGAGCGTGGCCACGCAGTGCACGGCCGCCTCCCATTGGCTGTACGCGGCGGAGAACTTCTCGAATATACGACGGTTGATGTCTTTGAGGACGGCGGTCTTCTGCTCTTCAGCTGATATCATTCGCGCTAGGAGATCCTGGAATAAAGCCAAGTTTATTGAGTACATATTCGCAAAAGAAGCATTAAAAGAGGCGTCACTGCTATTTTGTCGTAAAATTGAACGTCCTTGGTTCTTTTTTCCAGTTGCTTTTTTTGCAGTTGGGGAAGGTTTTGAAGTTTTTTAAGGTAAATAAAATTATTAACATAATTAATTCGTTGTTCTTAAGAAACTCGGTTATTCGGAAAAAACAACGGGGTTTAATGATTTTTTTAAAGGACTGTAAGTCAACCTAGAAAATATCCGACAATACTTTTGTCGGATATTAGTATGTCTTAACCAATAATCTGGTGATTTCCGCAGACAGGCAGCGCTTCTGGCGCAGCATATTCCCCCGCGCGTAAGGGATGATATGTTCGCTGATTCCTTAATTATTTTGTATAAATACCTATTGGCATCTATATAATATATTAAGGTTCTCCATGAAATTTCCTACAAATTAACATATACTGCAGTCGAATAAAAAATGCGTAAAGTAAGGAAAAATTGAAAATTTGGGTGACATTTTGCATTATGTAATTCTAGACCTGAAAGGATATGGGCTACTTTTTACCCCCGACAACTCACGTAAAGCCTGGGGCTGAAGCTAGTTAGTTAGTAAAGTCTACCTTAGTCTCAGCAGTAGAGAATCTCTTGTATCCTTTCCGTGCGCCTTCCAATTGGTAGTCGGAGCCCGCCTTGGCCGCCGCGGTCTGCGACACTTCTAACTGATAGCGCTTCTTGTCTGATCCTACGTAGTTTACCTGCAAATAAACAAGTTGTCAGCACAGTCTGAGAAATAAGAACATTGTAATTCTAACGAAACTGTAGTCAAATTTAAAAGTTAATGAGAAAAATTAAAAAGTTGTGTCAATCGACTCTGTTTTCTACCAGCGGACATAGTATGGACATCCTAGAAAAGGATTGTCTATGGTAGAATAGAGTGAGAATGTCACAATGCAAATTATTGAAGTTGAAAGATTTAATTGCAAATATTATGCATGGGATGACCATTTGGTGTATTTTTTGGCTTTACTACCATAGACGCCTTTGGGCGTTTTCAAGGCCTATACGAGGCCTGAGGGCCGAGGGCTGTCCATGCTAAGTCTACAGGAATACTCATCCTCATCTCCGGCTAAAACCGTCTACGTCCGCTGGACATAGGTTTCCTATAAAGATCGCCACGATGGCCGGTCCTGCGCAACCCGCAGTTTCCCGCGGCCTTAATAAGGTAATCGGTTCTCGTGGGGCGCCACCCGCACTGCGCCTTCCGGTACGTGGTCGCCACTTGAAAGCCTATCAAGATAGCATGCAAGCTCACCCTGCATTTGAAGTATTTCTCCTGTCCCTTCAGATACTCCTGCAACTCATCCTCGATCTCCTGTATGGCTTGCAGTGAGGCGTCGTACTCCGCGTCTACGCCTTTGCCGGGCAGGATGCGACCTTCTTTCTCTGCCTCTTTCATGTTGAACGCTTCCTGAGGTGGAAATTGACTTATTAAGGCTGTGCATTTTATGATTTTTATGCCGGTGCAAATGGCAAAAACCGATTTAGAGGGATAAAAATCACAAAATATGGATGATGCCTCTAAAAATAATTTTTACGAAATCTAAAGATATCTCGAAAATTTAGTGCCGTAGCCTGTTGCGTGGTTCAGGTCGGGCAGTAAATGTGTTAAATAAGGAAATCACAATCCGCAAAAATCTAATTGCATTAGAGCCTCTCTCTCTGTGCATACTCAGACACGCTCTTAATGGATTTTTCACTGTCCGACCGAAAGATTTTATAAGTATGTCAGATACCTACCTACTTTTAACTAAACTCTGGCGTTCACAAAAAAATGCTACCAACCTTAAAAAACTTAAGCGTCTCCCTATAATCTGGATACATTCCCTCTGGCCGAAACTGCGTGATTTTCTTCAACAGAACCGACTCGGTATCAGCGAATAGTTCCATCAGCTTGAGAGCGGAATCGAACCCGTTGATCACAGAGATGAAATCTAGCACCTTCCGCTTAGAGTAAGTCTTCTCTTCGTAGAATATGGCGCGCGCGTCCGGGTGGGTTTCCGAGCGTTTTAGATTGCCGAGTGCGTGTACTCTGTAACATCAAATTGGACGTAAATATGGTCTGTCTAAGCGGTCGCGGCGTAAGAATCGACCCCCTCCAACTCACACGGTGGACCGCGAAGGTTGTTCCAGATCAGAGGCGCACAGCGCAAACCCAGCACAAAAATGTGCATACAAATATAGAATTAAACTCGATTATCAATTAGATACAATTTTCAGTGACAAATTGCTTTCTACAAGCTTTAAACGAGTGGTCCGCGAGCTGTCATGTGATGTCAATATAAAATACATCTAAACATTACGAGTTAAAGCCTATATTCGAATGCACATTTTTATGCAGCGCTGCAGCGTTGCTTTTTAAGTGTGCGGTAAGCTTAGGAGCTAAAGGAACCTAACAGAAGAAGGGCACTAGCTTCCTTCTCTGTTTTTTTAAAGCATCTGCGCTGCAACAATCCATCTTTCAAGCGTGTTGATTAGGGCAAAACCTTTCGTAGAGTAGGCACGTTTAACAGTCGACATAGGTGTGATGATAACAGGGTAGGTACAAGTGGTCATCGATCCGGCCATGTTGTATTGTACTCACTTGGCGAGCAGCCGCTCCAGATCCGGCGCCGCTGTGAGGATGCCCTTAGCGCTCTGCCTGAGCTCCAGGTCTTCCAACAATTTGCGCACAGCCTCCTGTCGCGCCTTTATCGCGGCTATGTTGCAGCTCGGGGCACACACCCATTGGTGTAGTAACCTTTAATAATAATTAAGTATTTTATTTATGAAGAACTATACAAGTTTTACATGTCATGTCACAAATTTTCAAAAAACTAACTGTTCCCGCGGTTGTCGTACGGGGAATTTACACCAGTATAGTGTATAGCATATCAGACTGACGCAACCAAGATCTGCAAATTTTGAAGCCAAATGATGTTGTGTGAATTGACCAGCGTTATTTATTAATTGATGACCTGTGTGGCGCGGTGGGCGAAGGTCCGCCTGCGACGGAGGAGGTTGCGGGTTCGATTCCCACCTTGGGACAAATATTTGTACGATCAGCATGTATTTGTTCCGGGTGTTCTGGTCGCTTGCTATGTATAATAAAAAAATTCTATCTATGTAATGTATTGTATTATGTATATCAGTTATCTAGTACCCATAACACAAGCTCTGCTTAGCTTGGGGCTTGATAATGCTGTGTGAATTGTCCAGAAATATTATTATAATGTAAAAGAAAAAAATAATTTACAATACTCGGTACATAACTAGCGGAATAGACCAGGACTATGGCCACCTATTATGGTATAACTCGAAAAACTAACATTCATACATGGTAAAGGTTTCTTGTTCGCTTCTTTACGAACAAAAACTCAGTGATCACTTTTATTTCCTGATTTTAATTATGGTAATTTGAATTTTCGTGACCTGTCCAAGAGTCCTGAAAGGCCTAAAGGTAATAAAGCACTTTGATGTTTGATTTGACTTACCGTTTCCCAAAAGCAGTAGAGCAGTAGTTCAGCCTCTCATACAAACAGCCATCATCCTGCACTATCCTCAGATTCTTTAACGTTATCGCGTCAAGCACCATCGTCCCGCCGCCTGCCCAGCGAGATTCGACCTTCCCTTCTTGAGATAAGGTCTTATTTAGCACGTCCGGGGGCGAGTATGAGGTGAACTGGGACATGCCGAGCGTTTGTACGTCTAAGAGACAGTCTGTTAGGAAGGAAACGCAGCCGCCGAGGGATTTTATGGCTAGGTGGCTGTGAGCGGCGGGGGTAAGGCCTAAGGCGTCACCTAAAATGAAACAAAATCACTGCACTTCTGTAAAAAAATCTTAAATCTCTGACAACGGTTTTATTCTGATAAAGATAAAGATTTTTTATTTGCCAAAACATGTGTTATGTAAGGTAATAAGTAAATACATTTTATGGATCAACATGCTTGACCGTCAATCAGCATGCAAAAATATATTTGAGAGAGAATGACGTGCAATAACATATTGTTTAGGTACCTACTAAAGTTTATCATTGAAAAAATCGACAATATTATAATAACACTTACAAACTAGTAACATTTTCAATTTCTGTCTAAAGAGTTCAACATTTAGTTCTTTCAACTGTTTTGGTAATTTTTGATCCGAACCATCTTAGCATTTGAACAAATGCATCGATTTTCTTTGAATATAGGTAGAAAAGGAACACCTTGGATCAAGTCATAATACAAATAAAAAACATGATGATTGTTATTTTTAATTTATACCAATAACATAAAAGTCAAAGTAAATCTGTCTGTCAGTTGCAATTCCACGTCTACACAGTTGAACGAATCTAATTGAGATTTCGCAGTGAGATCTGTTACTATCTACAAACGAAAGTCTGGTAGGAAACGGCATAAGACAGACCAAAATGGCAACTTCTCATATTGTGGGCAAACAAAGGTTTATTTCCGATGAAAATAAAAACCGTGGGGCAAGCAAGACACACTTCGGGTCGCTTTATAAATAAGTATTTACCTTCATGTAGGAACTCTTTAATCCCCTCCGGCCATTCCCCCTCTTCATTAGTTCTATAGTACTTCTCAGCGAGTATCTTTAGCGTTTTCTCCGGCGTCCACATAGTGGTTGCTTCGCGGTGCGCGCTGTGGCAATGCGTGGTAACTAGCTTTCTGGTGCGGAGAGATGTGTTCTTGCGGTCGAATATTATCTGGGGGTGAGAAACTTTTGAGATATTCCACTCATCTGTTAACTTAAAAAAAAAAACAGGTTTGTTGTATGGCAGCCCCCTTAAATTATTATTTTATTCTCTTTTTTAGTATTTGTTGGTAAAGCGGCAACAGAAATTTAGAGATACATCATCTGTGAAAATTTCAACTGTCTAACTATCACGGATCATGAGATACAGCAGATTTTTTCATGAGATACAGCCTGGTGACAGACGGACAGCGGAGTCTTAGTAATAGGGTACCGTTTTACCCTTTTGAGCCCTAAAATCAAAAAATTCGGCGCTCTCAGTGTTAAGGTCGAGTATTGTGGTGTCCTGATGATGTCTCGTGGAGAGACGAAACTAGATGACGTCTTGCTTTGATAGGTATTTTTTTCATTTTGTGGTTGGCGTCGTTTATCTTCTACAACGCGGACTACATTTTGTTAGAACTTATCGGAGAAGGTTTTTTCGCGGAATTGTTACTAAATATTTTCATCCTTATATTTTGACAGGAATAGGCTCCGAAACTACTGGAACGATTTGAAAAATTCTTTTACCATTAGAATCCTACATTATCCCTGATGCATATAGGCTACAGAATATACCCGTGCGCAGGTGGACAATGCACAAAAATATAACAATAAATTCTCTTGTAAGATATCAGTGCAGATGCCAGTTCTTGGATCTAGAATTAGAATACCCGTGCGAAGCCGGGGCAGACCGCTAGTATTAGTCAAAAGTGCAATCATAGCACCTATGTTTAACTCACCAAAGCAGGCGGGAAATGTGCCAAGGTGGTCAGTAGCCGGGAGGAATGCTTATCATCTTGAAACTGTCCAAGATGGAACAACCCTATCGATGTGTCGACGAAACAAACACCGTAGGTACTACAGCCGTTCACCTCCTATATGAGAGGAACAAGAAAGTTATTATCAATTAAAAAATAAAGGAAATAAAACTCGGCCGCCACTTTTTAACGTTTGGTACTTTTCATAAAAAGAATCGCAAAATGAGGGTCAGTCTCACAAAATTGTGCTAACAACTCTTCAGAAAAGCATTATGTATGATACATAATTTTTCAAAAAAGATTTAGCCGTTTTTATGTGGTTTCTTATAGAGTTCACACATTTTATTGTAGAGTAATAGTCTGATGTTCTTTTATTATGATACTTGATTTAATTCAAGGTAGTGTTCGTGCAAATCTTTATGAATTCTTTGAACATTGCCTCAAATGCGAAACTGCGCAGTATTGGATTTACCACGCTCTTTTGGAAACTTAAAATACGCTACAGCGCAGCCACTGCGCGTACTTCCGAGAATTCATAAAGTTTTGCGCGTACTACACGATTATTCTTCTTCTCACCTCTTCGGCAATAGCCATCATATAAGCAGCGCTGGCCTCGCCGGGGCCCGCGTCCTGCAGGCCGCACACCTGCGTCCCTTTCAGTGTTACTTGACAGATCTCTCGGCGGACCACTTTATCGAACTTGCTGTTTTTGTTGGCTGGAAGTCAAAGTGATTAAAGTTAAGGCGAATAGTAAGGCACCAGACCTTGGACATTACCGCACACACAGTCAATATTTTTGTCAGAAAACGGGTTCAAAAGCACCTAATTTTCGTGTTTTTGCCTCTATATACGCCTTAAGCGGTAAATTGCCCAATTCTGTCCTCACCGTTTAAAAGATTTCTCTAAAACTAATGTAATCACAAAATATGACCAATATCTAAACGATAAAATACTTCATTTTACAATATTTTGTGTAGTAAATCACTGTAACACTGAAACTCACAGGAAACAGAAAACACCAAATTATTATAAAAACATTAAAACTACTACTTCAATATCATATTATGAATGTTTCCAACAGGACCAAATACTACACTGAACTTTTAAGCATATTATTTTATTCTAGAATACTAAACAAGACATTTGGAGCCAGAATAATTACTAAGGTTTTTTGTTCTAGTGCTTACTCGCACGCTGGCTAAGAAATGAAATAAGTTCCCAAAAAATTTCGATTTCAGCCGGGTTTCGTGGCTTAGTTGGTTAGAGCCTATTTGCCTATCTTTGTTTTAGTTTATTTTGACAACGCCCCTATACAGCTGCATCATTGACATTCTTTGACATGTAATTGTACATACTTATATATTGAGTTTCACTATATTATTATTTAGGCCAACAGCTAATTATTTGTATATTTAATGTGTTAAATATTTATCTATATTTATGGAAATTACTGTTTCTGAATACAATCCTTATGGTGTTTCTTTCCTTCACACAAAATTTGACTTGTATACCTACATAATTTTAACGAAGTAGACTACAACGACATCAAGTTTATCAACAGGTACCTACGGTGGAATAAATAAATGAAATGAATGAAGAGCACACCCGTAATGGGCGCGGGTTCGAGTCCCGCCGAAATCGGAATTGGGAACTCATATCATTTCTTAGAATAATTACTATTTTTAAAGCTGTTTATAGTATAAAATTTTACTTGTCTAAATGCTTACTTTGTAAGCCTAAAGAAACAAAGTTTGACTTTGACTTTGAATGGCAGAAGATCGCCAGTAAGAACTTACTAATTCGACACCTTTCCTGCATCATATCCGGCGTCTCAGTTTGTTCCACCCGCGCCACTTTATATCCTTTTGCCACTAAGGTAGCCGCCATTCGTCCGTACGCGCTTTCAGGGAAGCCGGAATGCGCGAATTCACCCTAAAAATAAAAATAATTACCATTAGACGATCTCTGTGGCGCGGTGGGCGAAGGTCCGCCTGCGACGCAGGAGGTTGCGGGTTCGATTCCCGCCTTGGGACAAAGATTTGTACGATCTGCAGGTATTGGTTCCGGGTGTTCTCGTTGTTTTCTATGTAAAAAACTAAGGACTTTTCGGCTTATATAAAGGGATGCCTTTTTAACTAATTTCACAAATGTTTTGATTTATTTGACTTTATTAATTGGCATTTGCAAAATAACGAGTACATTACTAGCAAAACAAATAAAAACCTTTAAAAAATGATATCTATCCGGCTACATTTTAATTAACCCTTTTCTCTTGCTGAGCAAATATTTCAACGATTTTAACTATTTCTTTTTCTAAAATACCTTCATGTACGAAAATCCGAGTTCATTCACCCCAACTGACGCGTCCATGTGGTACAGCTCGTAGAATTTCCCCACTTTGAAGAAGAGGACACAATCAAAGTGAGTTGATTTCATCTCCCACCATTGGCGATGTGCCTGGAAAGAGAGAAAAGAGGAGAAAGTTATGTGAAAGAAGATATATCAATAACAACACAGCATTGTCTTTTCCACCGAAAGTCTCCTATAAAATTGTAGATTTTTTCTTGATTCCGACGACCTCGGTGGGGCGAAGGTCCACCTGCGACGCATAAATTATTAAATGAAGAATAGTACAGGGGAACTGAAACAAGGTACCCCGACGCTCACTAGCGCCGCCACCTATATTATTTCATAGTTACGCTAAACAAAGGAATTTAAAATAAATCGGCCAAGTGCGAGCGCACGAAGGGTTCCGTGCCATTATCTATAAAAACGGCAAAAAAATTTTTTGTCTGTTGAATGGGATTTAACATAAATTTTATTTTAATTCAATTATTTATTGTAAAGTGAATAATATAACTCAATTCTGTGAATACTTCAAGCGTCTACCTGTTGCCGTTATCAATATCGAGCAAAAACGAGCAAAAAAATAACGTTTGCTGTAAGGGAGCCCCCTTAAATATTTATTTTATTCAGTTTTTTTAATATTTGTTATTATAGCGGCAACAGAAATACACACATATCAACACGTGCGAAACCTACTGCCTACTGTGCTGTTGCAGTTGGTGGCAGTTTGTGATAAGTATATAACACATCACAGTAGTGTTATGTGGATTTTTAAGCATTATTTAATTCTTATTGTGTCCCCGGCTTCGCACGCGTTGATATCGGGTGGGATAAAGCTGTCTTTCCATCAGAGATGTGTTACATTTAACTTTTCTTTGACTGAACATAGAAATAAGGGCTAGATAGCAAGGGCTGTCGTGCTTTAACATGAACGCATTAAACTTAAAATACGTTACAGCGAGACACAGATAAAAACCAAACGAAAACTTGAAAGAGAAGTGAGGTGCCAAACGTCCGGCCCGATATGAACCTCCGCAATGTTGGAGCAAATTTGACAGAAGCCCGAAAACCACCTCTACACTGTTGGGCGGTTTCAGCCGACCAATAGAATCGCTCCATAATCGCGTCATTTTCATAGCCGACAAAAAACGCGATAGTGAATCGGTCCTATTGGTCAGCTGGAAACAGCATCTCTGGTGGAAACCAGAGATGTGCTACGATGATAGGCAGCCTTAAACATAACCTCCTATATGTAATTCCAAATTAAGAGAGATCTAAGTAACTTGTGTTGTATGGAAAGATTGTAAGGTTATTTCTATTCCATGGGAACTGATTTATTTTATACTGACAATACGTAGCCTATGTGATATTTCAGGTCTAGACGAACATCTATGCAATATTGATCAGCCAGATCCGTTCAGTAGTTTTGGCGTGAAGAAGCAAGGAATTTATTTATTTATTTATTAATAGACGAGCAGCCAGTGGCTGATGTGTCTCTAACAGACGTATTTTTTTTAGTTTGTTATTATTGTCTCGTAACCAGTTGTCGAGTTTATTCTTGAAGGCGTTTATTGATGTGGCTGATACAATGTCTTTTGGTAATAAGTTCCAATTGTGCACCACTCTGTTGCAGTTACATTATTATGTAAAGAAGAATAAAGAATTTATTTATAGCCACACACATATTTTACAAAAAACACACAACAAACGGGAAACACAAAAACATACGTGATCAACAGAAACATAATACCTACTTTGAGATTTAAACATATAGTAAAAAAATAAGCATGTAGTAGAGTCCCAAGAGTAGGAAAAATTGGTCTTTCCCTATGCGCGGCTAATCAGGTCCTGCCTCAGCTTATTGTCGTCATCATCCGAGGGCGATAACGACGCTGGTTTCAGTCAGAACCTATTAGGGTGACGTCACGTCACGAGTAACAGTCCACAGAGTAGTAACTAAGTCTAACAGTAATACATCCAATACACCCACATTATAATGTAGATGTATAAGGTATAAGTAACGATATAATCCAAGAGTTAGAGAAACATTAATGGAGAGAAAAACAAGTTAACGTAAAAAGAAATTTTATATAAATACAACAATAATTGTTAGGTTTACGTGCAGAAAATGGAGAATAATTAGTAGGTATGTATATTTTGGGTATGTGTTTTGTCTTAGGAGCTTTTTTTTGAGCTTAGATTTAAATATGTATAACGACTTGGTATCGCGTAATGGAGGAGGTAAATCATTCCAACAGCGCGAGGACGCAAATCTAAATGAACCTCTGAAGGCTACAGTTCGATGCGCTTGTGTCAGTAAGACCAAATTGGAGCAGGCTCTATGTGGATATTTAGGGTTCTTCTCGGACGCCCATTCAAGCTTATTGTATAGGTAAGGGGGAGATTTAAATTATGTGATGTTGATGTGATTTTAAAATGTAACTTACTGGAGTCTGCGCCTTGTAAAACTCAGGAGGGACAAAAACAGTCCTCGGATCATAGTCCGGATCATCAGGCCTCCGTTTCTGAGCATCCCTGATCTTGTGTGGCTTCAGCCATTCCAGCTTACAGTGCGTCCAGTTCCCGTCATCGGCTGTGGTGTGCTGGACTTCCTCCGAGGGTTTCTTCTTTGGAGGTGTTGCTTTTGGGGTTCTAAGGGTAGGTGATAAAATACCAAGAAGTGAATCATCATTCTCATACCAAGACCAGAAAGATCAATGTGGCCATTAGGCTTTAGGTGTTGTTTGTTAGCCAGCATTTTATGTAATAGCTGAGTAAGGTATGCTACTGATAGCTGATAGCCTTACTTAGGTCCGTATTATGAAAGCTTGCTCAGTCACCGATCTATGCTTGAGTGACCATAGAAATTATGCCTTTATATGCTTATTTTTTATGCCATAGAAAAGCGTTACTCAAGCATCGATTGATAACTGAGTAAGCTTTTATAATACGGGCCTTAGTCTCATTAGTACTATATAGGGTGGGGAGGCGGTTCAGCTACCATCTCAACTCCCTCAAAAAATACTGGTCCCATGGAGGCTTTTATTTCAATAAAAAAAATATATGTTATATTTTTTATTTATTTTTTTCGCGTAATTGTTACTAAATATTTTAATCCTTATATTTTGCAATGGATTTCTGCAAAGTAACGCCTGAATCTATTATTTATGTTATATTTACAAAAGTCTGCATTAAATAAAAGATAAGTAGCCTCCAAATTTGTGTTTTATTTTAATTTGCATTGTTGTATGTTTCTATTAAAATCAGAATTAATCACTAGCAATAGCTAGTTTTATTTTCCCAAAATTTAAAATAAAAAATATGATACAAAAACCTCCGTAGGTCCAGGAATTTTTCGAGGGGGTTGAGAAGGTAGCTAAAACGTCCCCCCCCCCTCATTTTTATTTTGGAAAATAATAAACCAAACACCCTGTCTGAACACGTTGTTATTAATTTTCAAACTAATCAGTATGATAACTTACTTACCCATTTGTAATAGAACTTTTAGATGGTTTGCTCTTTGGAGATTGGTTAGCTTCAAACTTAAAGCTGTCCTGTAGTTTCTTTTCAATAGACACCGCTTCCTTTTGTGTTTCAAGTTTGTTACCTGCTAAAAATTTAATTCTAATCATGTATTTTTTGTTGATGAACTATGTTTTTTTATTACTCAAAGCTTTACACCTTCTGCTGGTTAAAGGTTTTTTTTAATATCTTGTCAGCATCCCTAATTGCCTTTAGTTATCCTAAACACACAAAGGTTTATTTAGTTTCCTATTACAAATCAGGTTTTGTGTTTATATTCTAAAGCAAGTTGACTGCAGTAGGACCTAGTAGACATGTCCAAGAGTCCTGCAAGGTCTAAAGGAAACAAAGCACTGTAATGTTTGAGTAATAGGCACTGATTTAAGTAATGTAGATATGATAATGCAAACCTTTGTTTTCAACATCAGAGTCATCAGAATCTACAGGATTGATTCGAATTCTCTTCCTCTTCTTGGTGGGGACTATTGGCACTTCATCATCACTGTCATGACAATTTACTTCGGGGGAGGATGTGGGCTTTCTTTCTCTTTTTTTATCTAAAAAAGTTATAACGTTAACATTTAGTTATATTTTCATTTTTTTTGTGAATGGGCAGAAACTTTTCCTCACAAGACGAGAGACGACAAACATTTTTCGCTCATGAAAATAAGCCTACAAGAAAAAAACTCAGTAAAAGTGTCCAAATCTCTCGTGTAACTTTAAATTCACCTGATACTGGAGAGAAACCGCATGCCTACTTACTTTCGATTTTCGATTCTTTTTGAATACTCGAAGAATTTGTTTTGAGACTGTTTTCTGCATCACCAGCGTTCTTCAGCTTTTTATTAGCCGGAGGTGTTTTAGCAAAGTAATTGAAAAGGGTATTTGAAGCACCCGTACTATTTCTTTTCGACATTTTTATGGTTTTTATTCAGTAAACAAAAAAAGTCTAATTGTTACATATTGTTATCAAAAAGCCGACAATTCGGCGCACTTTTTGACGTTTACGAACACAATTTGATTGACAGATGATATATGACATTGACAGCTAATTTATAAATTACATCATTCAGTGATTTGTTAGTAATGTACTTTGTGATTGGTGGCGTTTTAATAAATCGACTATTATAGGTATGTTGTTATTATAATCCTTAGTATACCTATACTCTAAGTTATAATCGACTATTCAGTGATAAAATAGGTGATACAGGTACATTATCATTCTCAGAAAAGAAATCGCTTCGCTTATCAACACATGGCTAGACCAGGCTAGGCTACACACTAGACAAAACGATGGTCTAGTGGTAGGTATATAGGTGTTAGGTAAACCGGCAGTAAGTACATACTCGCCGAGACATGCCGAGCAAGAGTACCTATTGTATGAACAGTTCGGTCAATTTGCCCGAAAAGTAAGGGTACCTAGGCCTCAGACTAAGTAAGAAATATACTTAGTCTGAGACCTAGGCTTACATAAATTCGCATAAAGCTGAAAATTGGTATGAACGTCAAGGACACCATAATCAAAAGCCAGGCAGCGATCCAACGTTTGCAAAAAAATATATATTCAGGATGAAAGTTCGCAAACATACCCTACGTTTTCTAGATTTTTCATCCAAACCACCAAACGGTAATCATAAAAATACCTATGACAAATGGTAGAATAGGTAGGTACTTACCTACCTTTTATCAAAAAATTTGAGATATATGTTCTGCGTAGTATCTACCTACTAAAAGTCGGTCTGATTGACATATGTACATTGATAGTCTTAACAGCTGGCTTGTGTAGTTTTACTAAAACATGATTTTATAAAATTCGTAAAATAGGGGTTCAATTTAAAACCAAAATGTAGATAGGTAGAAAATATTTTATTTAACTTAGAACAATGGTAATTAATACTACCTAGGTATGTAACAATATCAGTTTATTTTGTAAGTAGCAGTAGATGGATATTTATGGCAAAAATATGGCCTTCACTCAGCATTGTGTTGGGTGCACACTGGTACCCCGTTTATTAGTAGGTACCTACCTATTCATCTATGACTGGTACATCAGTGCTGGTTTTCAGTGAAGACCAGAGGGATTGTGTCACGCACGTCACGATGGTCAGGTGCGTGTTAAAGACAAAATAAATTAACGGATTACATTTCAACATTAAGGTTATTTAATGTAGGTACCCTTTACGTACCTACTGTTTTTTAGGAACCGTTGGTAGTCTTGAGTATAATACTCTAACAGCCGGTTTGTCATCCGCTTGTCGCATCGTGTGTTTGTCAACAATTTGTCATTTGCTAACAAATTGTCTACCCGGCTCTCGTCAACGATGTGTTTAAACCTTAGTTAGACCTGTTCTTGAATACTGCACTCAAATTTGGAATGGTTATGGTTTTCTTTTGTCTGCTTTAATTAATCGAGTTTAGGCCCCCGAAAATTAAGAATCCACCAGCACGATCCAGTGATTTATATCCGGTTCCAGAATACTAAATTATTTTTTGTTAACAAAGGGTTAAGTATAAAACCAAAGGATTGATGGACACAATCTTACAAAAAAAAAATCGTTCAAGTTGCGGATAAATTATATTTTTCAATATTTATATTGTAAACATTTTAAGTAGGTAGGTAACCTTTTATTATTAACTGTAAGTACTAATTTTGGTTTAAAAATGGCAGTTTTAGTTGCAATATCCTATCCACTTTTACATTTTAATAAATTCCGTATTAAAGTAACATCTGGAATGTCTTTGATAAACAAAACACTTCATTTAAGTAACAAATTTAAAATAATAAAAGGAGCTAATATTAATAACAAAAATAAACTCTTCAAATAATGTTGTTTGTTACTCTGAAATATTTAAAACTTACCTAAAATATACTAAAATATATTTCTAAAATGATTATAAAATAAGCACCCGAAGATACAAACTCGATTATAATGTTACTATAGTAAGAAATAAGTTCCCAAAAATTATCGGTTCGTAAGTGTTTCGTGGCTTAGTTGGTTAGAGCACACCCGTACTGAGGGTGGGGTGCGGGTTCGAGTCCCGCCGAAACCGATAATTTTTGGGAACTTATTTCATTTCTTAGAGATACCCAAAGTGCGGGTAAGCACTATAACAAAAAAATATTACTATAGTAATTATGTAGGTATTCATTAATAATTAATATCAGCCTATCTTTTGGCTAATTTATAGCCAAACTACCAATATAAACTACTTTACTGAAATAAACTAGATACACTAATCAATCGGTAGACATTTTGTGACCCAACAAATAAAATGCCTCCGTTTTGTTTTATACCGAAACTCATATTTGTGATGCAATCATCTAAAAAAAAAAATAATGCATGCGACTTCAAAATAGACCGATTATTTGTATTCTCTATTGATCTTAAAATATACATTCATATTTATTTTTGTATATTTTGATGTTTTTGGAGTGAAATTTAATCATTGAAAAGTAGATACTTTAAGGCTCAATCGCAAAATTTCTAAACGTGACGTCACCGTTCACCATAGTGTCATCATGAATCATGAAGCTTATAGCGGGATATCTTTTTTAGACAAAAGAGAGCGGTTTTTATCATTTACTTCTTTATAATTTTATTTTGATTGAGAAGAACTTTGAGTTGACAAACTGAACGATGACGTCATAGAAAAAGGACAGCGTTTTTATCACCCGAGACCAGACTGAGTGCTTTTTTCTATGTTAATTAATAAATTTGTGGATGTTATATTTTTTTCGGTAATGTAATAACATAAATAATAAATTAAAAAACAATTGTATTTTATTAGGCCCGAATACGCTAAGGCAACACAAAAATACACAATGCACCAATATTTTAGGTGGACTCCCTACTGAAGTAGTAGGAAGAAAAAAGACAAGGAGAAAAAAATAGGACAGAAATTATAGCACAAACTATAGGATAATGTTTGTTTTGTCTTTCATGTTTCACTGCTAGAACATGTTTTTTAAAATACAAATTATTTATAGACCTGAGGCCAGAGGATTGAGCCCTCGTGTCTAGATACAAATGAGCAAGCTCAGTTAGAGCGAGGTGATATTATCTTTGACCTGAAAGGTTTATTACAAGTCGGTATGAGAAAAAATTAATATGTATAAATGTATAATTGAGAGGAAATTAGCCTAGTACCTTCATTTAATAGGTAATAGATTGTAAGTTCCCACTCTGTAAACCCATTTCTGTGAATAATAATAATGATTATTATTTTTATTATATTATTACTATACAAGGTTTATAGATAATTCTTCCGACACAAGAAAGAATACAACCTAGATAATGCTGTGTAGATTGTCCAGCTATATTATTCCACGGAATCATTAATCATTATCACTCAATGAATGGTATGAAAAAAAAAAACATTACAATTTACCATTACGTACGAATTTGTCTGTGTGATTTAAATTTCATTCAACTATTACAATCATCGAGTCATCCAAAAAAAATGGCTAATCCTTCCAAAGCGTGTTTATGAGCGAGTGAACATTAGGCGCACGCTTTGGCAACGCTTCAACACGCCTCTGTGTAGTTTAGCTCTATAGGTATTATAATTTAATATGAAATCTAAAAATCCTAATCTTCCAGCACATATACCTACGTCCAGTGTTGTACATGCCTCCCCCAATCAAGTTGGTTTTTGCCATAATCACCACACTTGGTAGACGAATCGGTAATAGCAGTAGTAAGGTGTTAAAAAATCAACCACCATTACATAATAATCTGTGGCTCGGGAACAGACAGCGCTATAGACTTGTGAGGTAGCACCTGCCCTCCATTGATGTACAGCTCATCTTTGACGATGACGTCTTCGCCAAGCACAGTGCAGTTCTCCATTCGCACCCAGCGGCCGACGACGGAGCGCCACCCGACGATGCAGCCGTCTAGCCACGCGTGTTGTCGCACTGTCGCGCCTCGGAGGACAGTGCTCTTTTTTATGCAGGCGCCTGGAATAGAATATTGCTTTGAAGACTAGTATTATTGTAAGAATGCGTCTAATCACACTAATAACAAACAAAACCAAAAGGCCAAACTTTCAGGGGGTTCTTTACTTTCTTTCACGTCTCGCGACGTGCCTTAGATGCGTAAACAGTTTAGAGATCACAGAGCTCAATTAGTTTTGCGATCACTCTACTTAGGCTTTTTTATATAAGTTCATAATGGTTTTGTTAAACTAACTTTTTAATGGGATTTTTTATATTTTTTTGGTGTTCTGTGATCGAAGCGGTGCTATTGAACTTTTTTTTGTTTGTACCTATTGAATATTCAATAACCTAAAATGCATATTTCAGGATTTTTATCAAATCTCTAAATAATGGTAAAATGATAGAAGGGCCAGGGGAGGGCTTTTGCCCTTGTAATGTAAGATAACAGATAAGAAAGTTCCCGATGTGTTATGTTATGTTATTATAAGACTGCATTTCGTTTGAAACTTTGTATAAATGCTCATTACACTAAAGTTACACAAATAATGAAATACGAGTACATATGTAATTCAGGAATTTTAAAAATAACTCTTAATAATAAATATGAGATAAAGTATGGTGGGACTTTCAGATTGTTAGTGTGGCATTCATACAGCAAGTCTGTAAGGTATGACACGATTTGAAAAGTAAACAAATGAAATTACAGGTAACGAAAGCGATTTCAGGATTTTTAAAACAACCTCAAACGGTATGTTTTTTATGATAACGGGCATACGGATAACGGATAAAATTTCCGACTCTTACAATAGGGTTTGAGCTGATTTCGAGATCTTTTTATATCTATTTTATCCTTTTTATGTACTCGAAATCAGCTCAAACCCTATTGTAAGAGTCGGAAATTTTATCCGTTATCCGTATGCCCGTTATCATAAAAAACATACCGTTCTAGACATAGACATAACAGATCTTTTTATATCTATTTTATCCTTTTTATGTACTTTTTTTATGTCCACGCGAATGAAATCGTGATTGGGTAAGCTAGTGTTACATAATGTGGAATATATACTGGTAATACCGTGGATTACCATTAAGCATAGATAATTATGGTCATAGTCACTCATGTTTTACTCACTCACATAAGTCAGTAGATTAGTGATAACCATAGCTAGCATTGATATACATTTCATTTCCATTTACATTTCATTCATGATACAAACATACGAAATCCAGTTTCTACCGCAAAACTGATTACAGCGGTTCATTGATAGTGTTTAGATCTAAGTTCAACCTACCAGTGAAGCTGTTTTTCCAATTTCATAGTATTTAATATCACCAGGTATTGCGAAATTTGTTTTTTATTATCTAAAAATAATGAAATCAAATGAACAGCTTACCATCTTCAACTATTACATCAGGTCCGATGGTGACATTGGGCCCTATCCGGCAGCCCTTTCCAATCGTGGCTGTGGGGTCAATTATCACGTTGCCCACAACATAGGAGCTCTCATGTAGTTTGTCAGAGTTCTTCTGCCGTAAGCTTGTTAGGTACAGGCACATTCCTGTAAGGATTAAATTATGTTTGTATACAAAGAGTTACATTACAATTTTTATATTTGCTTAGAAATTTACACGTTTTTAAATGTCAGTCTGAACAAATAACCCTAGAAAAGGTATAATCTAAGATAGGAATGATCACAGCTTTAAAGAAGATTCTGAAGATCCATGTTTAAACCCGAAACTTTATGAATAAATTATATCTGAAATAGTGGTTTACAATGTAAACGTGATACCAAAACATTTTAAATCGACATCGAATAGCGATAAACCGCCTTCATTAATAAACTCGAGACACTGTAAAACTCATAAAGTGACGTAGTTATGACCATAAATGCAACACTGATATAAATGTCGCGGCCGCCGGATCGTAGAATCAGCTTGTTTGTAAAATAGCTAGGCCGATTGCTAAACCATATTAATTTAATCCGACGAGATGGCTAAGTGACATTTAGCCATACCGTAGAAAGTCAACCGCAATTAGCCAAGCTATTCAACAAACGGGTTGATTCTACGACCCGGGCGGCGGCGGCGGCAGCTACATCTAGACATCAACAACAGACTGCTCATCTACTAACATATAAATAAATAATTGAAAAAAAATAGTGTCAATTGTTATTTCCTGTAAATTAGAGAAGCAATGCACTGGTGTCTCCTCCCCTTCTCTCCATTGTTTGTTATGCATTGGGTTCAACTCATAATAGAACACAACTTCTGTTACTTTACCTGTTAAAAAGTCTTTTGGCTGGCCCACATCCATCCAGAACCCTTGCAGCTCCATGGCATTGAGCTGGTCATCTTTTGCCATGAACGGGAACACTTCCTTCTCAATGGACATTGGTCTTAGCTCTATTCTGTTCAGGACTGACGGGTTAAGAATGTACATTCCTGAAAACATTTGAGATGATATAATAAAATTCACACCGAGACAGAGTACCTTCTCGTGTCTGTAAGAATCACGAGCTTGATCTCACGATACAGGCTCCGCCTAGTGTGAGATCAATAGGTAAAAGCATAGTCGCCAAGCCCTCAGCAATAACTTTTTACTATCAGTCAGGCCATTGTATCAAATATAATGTAACTCTATCTAAGTGCCTTATATACTGTAATGTGTTTTTGCTGCAAATAAATATATTTTTTGTTATGTTTATACTTATTATGATTTTAGCTATTTTTTGACAACATGCAGTATGCTTTAATTACCTGCATTGATTTTATTTGAAATGAATTCTAGTGGTTTTTCAACAAAGCTCTCAATCTGTCCATTTTCGTTGTAAACTACCACACCATACTTTGAAGGTTCTTCTACTTTTGTCACCACTATTGTACCTTCCTGCAATACATTGGAAATATTATAGATAGCAATAAGATCTATTAAAAACACGTCACACTAATATTATAAATTATCACTCCTTTAAAAATAGACTGGACAAACGTTGTCTAAGTGCTTATTTTGTAAGCCTAAAGAAATAAAGTTATTGAATTTTGAATTTAAAGTGCACTGACAAGGACTATTTTTATATATGCACCAGCTTAAGAGCCTGTGTATCAAAAATAATAACAAATGAGAAAGTTTAGATGGATGGACATTTGTTACTTCTTCATGCCAAAACTACTAAACGGATCAGGCAGACATTATGCATAGATGTAGCTCTACGCCTCAAACAAAGGTTACTTTTATCCTATAGAACAGTTTCCATGGGATAGAAATAACCTTCAAACATTTCCATAGCAATAATGTGTGCGAAGCCGCAGGCAGAAAATAGCAATAACATAATATCATGTCTATTTATGGATATGGATCAATCAGTTGAGCTATCTGTAGATTGTTGGCAACAGTCTGCAGTTAGCAGGACATTATGAAATGACTAGTTCTTGCCTGCAGCTTTGCATGCTTTTTTCCCACATAAAAGTAGCCTATATCATAATTCAGGTCTAGAATTAATTCTATGAAAAATTTCAGGTTCAGTACTTTTAGTGTTAAGAAGTAACAAACATTAAACTTTTGCATTTAAAATTATAGTGTGATTATAAATTGCATGATAGTTTTTAACTAACCTTTCCATGACTTCTATGATACTTGGCAAGTTCTTTAAACGGAAAGTCACAGATCACATCAGAGTTAAGCACAAAGAATGGCTCTGGACTTGTGTTTAGCAGTTCTCGAGCCAATGCTAGTGGTCCTGCAGTTCCCAGAGGTTCCGTTTCATGTGAGAATGTAAGTGATACTCCGAGTTTTGACACTTGTTCTGTCAGTTCCTTTTCCATGTCATCAGCTCTGTACGACACAGCTAAAATTACCTAAAACAAAGTATTCACATAGAATTTCAGTACTAGGTAAAAAATCACTATCAAATCACTTAGTGAACCTTGACCCATCAGATATAAATTCAATAGAATGAGTGTGAATAAGTAGTAGCAAGAACAAGCTGCCGTGAATGTTTAATATGAGACTAGTCAGATAAAAGTGTGAGGACGTTTGATTACAGTTTTGGTATGTAGAAATAGTAACTACCTGTGTGACTCCAGCTTCTACCAATGCCTCGATCTGATGCATCAGAATAGGTTTGTTTGCGAATTCGACCAAGGGCTTCGGCCTACTCAAGGTTAAAGGGCGCAGTCGCGTCCCATAACCACCAACCAGGATCAGCGCTCTAATTTCACCCAGCTTTTTATCCCCGCCACACATTTTGTAGGTACACAGAATAGTTACAAATCCTCTTTACCGGAACCCGCCGCCGTTAGGGTAAGAGATAATCAAAGCCTATTCAATCTTAGTAAAATAACGAGCTTTGTATTGATTTCCCGGTATCTAGTAGTAAGCATTAGATAAAGTTGTTTATTTTTACACTAAATATATTTTTCAAACAAATTCATAGAAAGAATCGTACACGTCACAACAACACACACAACAAAAATTGAATGAGTGAGTAATGAATTAATGAATGAAAAGAGTTGAGTATTTTGATTGTTTCTCAATCTACGGATTGTTCAGTAAAAATAAAAATGTTCAATAGAATATTCATTCTATTCATGATTTTTACCAAGTTTTTACCCTAAAGAAGTAGAATACTCCATCTGTTTTACTGAACTTTTTTAAGGTGTTGTTTCCTCAGAGATGATCACAATAATCCAATCAATCGACTAAAACAAAAACAGACTAAAACGTTTGTTGTGTTGATTGACTATTACCACAACCCTAGTCATAGACTAATAGTATACTACACCCTAGTTTATCTTTGGTCTATATTGGCAGCATTGATAATGGGGCTGCCACTTGAACACATTTTTCGACAGTTTCAGCGTAACAATATAACGAATCACGACACATTTTTCTCAGAAAATTTGTGATATAATTTTATAATTACAATTATTCTGTAGGTTATCTTTACTATATAAGCAAATAAGTCTGCATATCTCTAATAATTGCTAAAGTTGTTCGTTTCGTGTTGACGTATTTTTTTTGTTAGGTGTTTTAGTCTGATTCTGCGTTCTGCAAGGAATAAAACCATTTAACGGAAAAGAAATTTGCTGCAAATCGTAAACCGTTTTCTATGAACCCATTATAAACTTTGAATCCATTGCATTTTTGGAGCACTAAGGAATAGGTATTTTAATATTATAGAAACTATCATCATCATCATCAGCCTATATCAGACCTAGGTCTCCCCTAATGAGCGCCATCGCAAAAAAGTTGAAAAAATCTTAAAACTTTCTTATTTGGTCCTACCTGGCATTTAAAAAAAATCATTTTTAGACGACGCTCGAACGGTTTGTCTTATTGCTTGCCCCGATTCTGCTCACCCGAAAGCTCTTTTGTGTAAGTTGACATGGAATTGTTTTGTTTGTTACAAACGTGCTTCAGCTCTGCAGACCCTGCCCGTCTCCTGGTCCTTTCTAAATGGGAGTCAGGACATTAGTTGCAAGCACTTCCTTCATATAACACTGGCAGCCATCTTATTGGATCCCGTAACTTTCCGCGTCGCAACTTTTCTTCAGTTGAGTGCAAGGTGTTGCGCGCCTCATCAATGCCAGTGCGGTACCTACTGATTATCGAGTACTAGGGCTGCCGGTCGACTATCTCGCCATGGCAGTCTTAACGACATCATCCGGCGGGCCTTTGGCACCGCTAACGTACCAGCTATTATCGAAACGTACGGTCGGTCTATTGCGTGACGATGGTAAGAGGCCCCACACTCGCACCTTCCCATCTTCTTAGAACTTCCGTGAGGGCTGGTGTGGCGGCAGATTTGGCCGAAGATCTCAAGAGGTGCAAATATGCAGGTCTCGACGGAGCATACGCATTTGCTCCCATTGTAGTCGAGACCCTAGGTCCGTGGGATACCGAGGCTCACCGGGTTTTCAAAAAATTATCTGAGCATCTGGTCGAAGCGGCGCGTGACCCAAGAGCTGGCGAGTATCTGGCACAGCGCATCAGCATTGCCATACAGCACTGATTTTCAGCCATGACCTACTGAGAGCAAGCAGAACGAGTTACAACTCAATGTGTTAATATTATATTGTAATCTTAACTACTAAATGTAGGTAGTAAAATTGTTCGCAACAGTCTGCAGTTAGCTCAATTGTAAATACTAGTTTTAATTGAATTCTATTATTTGATTGTAATTTTCTTTGTTATAAAATATTATTCCTACCTACCTAGGGACTTAAAAACCATTTATTGAATGAAAAAATTTCTTTTTTTTTTAATGAACTAAAATCAATTTTTCGACTGCTTTTTGCCTAAGTTATCTCAATAATATATTTGTAGATTTTTTCTTAATTTAAATAAACAAAACCTAAATAGGTAGGTTAAATATATTTTGTATTGTTCTTTTGTGTGGCGCTTTTGCAAATTGTATCCTGGCGAACTGGTCTGTTATGTAAGTAAATGGGAGATGGCTCAAGTACAATGGCTGGCGAAGGAAAGGAAGAAGTAGGGTAGGTTAGGCTGTCAGTGTCACAAAATTATCTTATTTGCTTTACTAGTAAAAAATTCAATTTTACGTAAAATGGCAGGCTCTACTAGGATTTTCCTTCATTTGAAAGGTAAATACATGTGTATTATTAATTTCCTGACCATATTAAACATACACGTTATAGGAACAACTTTGTAAGAAAATGAAGTATTTTCATCCAAAGTTGTTCATCACGTTAACCTAAACCCTGCTTTACTTAATTCACTATTCTCTATAGGAACCTGAAAGATCGATATAGAGACTTATTAGACAATCTATTGATCAATGCAAATTAAAAACATTGCAGTGTTACGTAGTTCAAAGTCGTGTCCACTAGATCGAGAGTAACCAAGACCTTCAAGCTAAAAATACTTTTCTATTTTGCTGTTCATCATTTTCAGTACTAATTTAAAGCTCTGATATTACATTATTTAGCTAGAATAAAGAGTAAAGTGACTACTTTATCTGGTAGTCACAACTATCTGACAAAACACTGTAAACAAATCTATTAGCTACAATGAATTTGAACTTTGACACTTTAGTATCTGTAAGGTAGAGGTACCTAGCTAAATGTGGTACTTATTAATCTGCACAATGCTAATGTACATAATTAATGTTTTTAAGCGAGTAGCACTATAAAATAGTATAAGAATCTTTACCTGTTTTTTTATGCTTTTTCATCACCAGTGTGGTAGGTGAAAGACCACCAGTGATGGAAGAACTAACTTGGATTTTCTCATTTCAATACTTTCTTTAAAACTTGATTTTAAATAGGTAAAGTTTTGTTTGATTAAACAAATATGGAAATTGTTCAAAAATTATTAGTTCCTCTCATCATCAGCCTATATTAGTCCACTACTGGACATAGGCCTCCCCTAATGAGTGCCATAGCTGTCTTCAGCTTGCCGCATTCAGCATCTGCCAGCAGTCCTTCACAGCTTTGGTACCTATGTGAATGTGATGGTTGATTTTGAAAAGATATACTATTATTAGGTAGAAGCTACAGTGTTCTTGAATAATCCAGGAAAATTTGTACGGTAGCAGAAAAATACTGAACATATTGGCTGGCTGAATTTTGCGTAGCTGTAGTTCTTGACCTAGAAGAACTCTTTTATTCCCAGAGAAACTTGTGCGAAGCCAATTTAATATAAACTTAAATCAAAATTTCATAGAACTTATATTATCCCGAGAAACATTCAAGTTCGATGGGACAACATCAGTTATCTAGTACCCATAACACAAGCTCTGCTTAGCTTGGGGCTAGATAATGCTGTGTGAATTGTCCAGCATTATTTATTTATTTATTTACTTGCCATCTTCCCTAGAGAACATTTACGATTTGCGGCAAATTAGTTTTGCGTTAGTTTTATTCCTTGTAGAACGCAAGAAAAACAAAAGTAGTTAATCAACCTAAAGAATTTTCAAACGCCCCGCTCATTCACGTCCTAAGTCCTAACATTTTTAAATAATTATTTTTAGATGGACTCAAACTTGCGGGTGTTAGATACCAATCAAATCCCTGCGCCTGCGTCGGCGGCGGAGGCAGCAGTGGCTATGCCAAGACACGTCCAAATTTAGCACTCACAAAGGAGACCAAGTTAATAGTCCAAGGGTTCACCGGCAAAACTGCAACCTTCCACAGCCAGCAGGCTATCGAATACGGCACGAAAGTGGTCGGTGGTGTTTCTCCTAAAAAGGCAGGGACGAAGCATCTGAATCTTCCAGTGTTCAAGGTTTTTATCTGACATATTAAGATTAGAGGAAGAACCACTTATCCTATAGGGTTATCTGTCCTGCATCATGCATGGCAAATAAGTCAAGGCCTATTAAAAGTTTCATGCTTGTAATACATATTAGGGGAGGCCTTTGTCCAGCCGTGGGCTGATGATGATTATCATGATAATGATGAAAACTTATTGAGGAGAGAAGGGAGGTCTTTGCCCAGCTGTGGGATAGTAGTGGGCTTAAAATAAGAATAATACTACCTATATGCGACCCGAAGTGTGTCTTGCCTATTGAAGTTGCTATATTGGTCTGTCACGTCTCTTTTTCCCTTAGGTTTTATGTACAGCGTTTTGTGTACCTCTATCGTGCGGACAGGGATCTACTCAAATCCCATGCAATTACGAGACGTCACGTCTCGCTACTATCGTCAAATGAACTCGGGGCTGTGATCAGTTTTCCGCCGAAATAATTAATTAAATAACTCCCGAATGTTAAAAGGTAAATCAAATTAAACTCGCAGAATCGCGTCAGGACAGATTCGGGGACGCCTTGTCCATTAAACTTGTCAACACAAAAAATAAAAACGGAACTGATTCAACTCTTAAATTAAGGCTCAGTTATCAATAAAAAAATAATCTATGTTAAGATGGAGTAAAGCATTTCTATGACATCAACGTACTATAAGCATAGAACTATTGACTGTTTAGACCTATTGCTTTCAAAATACGGACCTTAAATTGGACACCGTCAATTTCAATGAATCCCGACATCGCCTCAACACGCAGAACGCCAGTTACGAAATTAGAGGCTCCAACTACACATATATAGGTAAATTTTTAAATGCCAGCATTTAAAAATTTGTCTTTTGTTGATTCTATTTACGCTGACGTCACAAATCCAGGCCTCCAGTGCACGAAAAACAAAAGGCGATCGCAAAAGCATTAAAAAAATACTTCTACAGGGGGTAAGAAACCCTATGGAAATTATTTATTCTGCTTCCAGAATGTCAGGGAGGCAAAAGAGAAAACAGGCGCGGACGCAACAGTCATCTACGTGCCGCCGCCGTCAGCCGCCAAGGCGATCCTCGAGGCAATCGAGGCAGAGATTCCGTTGATTGTGGCCATCACTGAAGGCGTGCCTCAGCATGTAAGTTTTAAGTAACGTGGTTTATCGGTAGTGCATAATAAGCAAAGCATTTAAAGTTATTTTAGACACGATCAGTGGGATGGCTTAATCGTCGGGAAAATAATTAAATTATATTTGACATTTAGGCTAGGGCTTTAGATATGCATGTGTTTAGCTGGATCTCTTACTAGGGCATTAGATATAATAATAAAAAAAATATGCTGGACAATCTCCGCATCGTCTAGCCTCAAACTAAGCAAAGCTCGTGTTAAGGGTACTAGATAAATGATATACTTAATACATGACATGTATAACATGACTTGTCTAAGTGCCTAAGTCTAAAGAAATAAGGATTCTGATCAATGCTCTGTTAACTTTAACTTAATTCAACCTTAATACAAAAATTTGTCCTGCATCGGGATTCAAATTCGCATGCTTCTGCCCACTGCGCTACAAAGGTCGTCGACTTTCTTGCCTGTCACGTCTAAATAATGAATTGGTAGTTGACCTAGTTGTTCATAGCAGTAAGAGCTACCATTGCCGTCTATTACTTGTTAGGAAAATATATTATCTCCTACGGAATACAGGCATGGTAAAACCCGTATGCTTGGCATAAAAAGAGCCCAAAGGGCAATTCTCAAAGTAATCTCACTATCTCACTTCTCACTATCTCACTAATATTATAAACGTGAAAGTTTAGATGGATGGATGTTTGTTCCTTTATCACGCCAGAACGGCTGAACGGATCTGGTTGAAATTTGGCACAGAGATAGATTATAGTCTGGAATAGAACATAGGCTACTTTTTATCCCGGAATGCCCACGGGAACGGGAACTACGCGGGTGAAACCGCAAGGCGCTGCTAGTGCTCTATAAGCCTTACATGTACCCTACGACCAAACTCTACCAAGAGTCCAGTGTACTCTCGGTTCTACAAATACTTCTGAAGACTTTGATTCGCATCACTTTTCATTTTATGTTGATTGAGCAACATAAAATGAAAAGTGATGCGAATCGGTATTGCAAAAGAAGAATTGATATTGTGTTTAAAACTCAATAGTCAACTGCAATAGTATGAGTTTTGAGAGACAGGCAATAGGCTTCTTGACTACTACTTACAAATATTTGTCCCAAGGCGGGAATCGAACCCGCAACCTCCTGCGTCGCAGGCGGACCTTCGCCCACCGCGCCACAGAGGTCGTTAAATAAAGCACTGGTATTTGATGTCAGAACCCACTTTGTTTGGATGAGTCTCGTTCAGCGATTGGGGACATGAGTGCTTAGGGTAGCTTGCTTTAACCAAGCTTCTTATATGTGTATTTACTGACAGAGAACCAAGGACCGCGACTTGGATAACATAGTGTAGGACGCCCTCCGGCCAGGTAGTGGGACGATCTGCGCAAGACCGCAGGCAGATGCTGGATGCGGCAAGCTGAAGACAGGGCGCTATGGCGCTCATTATGGGAGACCTGTGTCCAGCTGTGGACTAATATGGCTAATGATGATTATATGTACATATTTTATATTTTCCAGGACATGGTGCGCGTTAAGCACGCCCTAACGCGTCAGAGTAAGAGTCGGCTGCTAGGACCCAACTGCCCCGGTATCATTGCCCCCGGGAAGTGCAAGATTGGCATCATGCCCGCCTCCGTCCACAAGCCGGGATGTATCGGAGTTGTCTCTCGCTCTGGTACTCTTACTTATGAAGCCGTCTTCCAAACTACCGTGGTAAGTTAATTGACCCACTTAAGAGCCTGCGGATGATGATTTGCCCATACAAACGTACTACCAAAATGATTTGTATTTCGAGTATATTTCCATCATATCATGTTGTTTTTTGTATTTGAATAGTATATATCTAGGTCCCTGGTTGTTTTTTTCTTAATAATACACACAATGAAATGTAAGCTAACTAAAGAAGTAAGCGATTTTGTATTTTACGTCGAAAATGACATGGTTTCGAACTATTGGTTTTCTATTAAAAACAACAATATCTTACGTTTTGTTTGATAAGGAATATAGCTTTGTATTGTCTAGTTACAGAATAACAAGACTATGTCGAAAATATAGAAAGTTTTCAGTCATCGTTTTTGGTATTACGGAACATAATAATTCACGAATTGAAGTTGCGAGCAGCTGTCGCCGTAATACCAAAAATGACTGATGACTGAAAAGTTGTTGAATCTTCGACATTGTGTTGTTATTCTGTAACTAGACACAATAAGCTATGTTCCTTAACAAAAAAAACGTACGATATTGTTGTTTTTAATACAAAACAAATAGGATGAAAACGTCATTTTATACGTAAAAATATGTTAAATTCGATTTTGCATATTTTTGCTTACATTTCATTGTAGGTGTGTATTATTAAGAAAAAAACCAACCAGCGACCTAGATGAATACTATCCGAATACAAAAAACAACATGATATGGTGGAAATATGCTCGAATTACAAATCATTTTGGTAGTACGTTTGTATGGGCAAATCATCATCCGCAGGCCTCTTAAGAGCCGTGTTTTTCTGTTGATATCAAAAAATAGTAATACTCGGGGAATAAAATAATTGTTAATAGAGAAAACACTTCTTTGTAATGGCATATAGAGTAGACAAATAAATAATGCTGGACAATTCACACAGCATCATCTAGCCCCAAGCTATGCAGAATCTGTGATATGGGTTCTAGATAACTGAAATACTTATTACAATACAGTTTATTGATATACCTATATTTTTAAATAGCTTTTAAAACGGTGTACCTATACTTGCTTTACTGTAAAAACTCTTAAAATAAATAAAATTTCTTATTGTTATCGCATCAAAGTCCTGATTAGATTAGAGTTAACCTTCACGATCTATAAACAAACTTACGTAACAAGTGACGCGAAAATTAACATGTTTTACTTTACGTAAATAATCACGGCCATGTATGTCTAATATCCACCGATTGAACAATAATGACCTTTGGTCGGTTCGGTTCAACTACCCGTCATGACCTACGGAGCTGAGACGTGGACACTCATGGTAGGGCTTGTGAGCTAGAGAGTTATGCTCGGAGTTTCTATGAATGATATAATTCGTAACGAATACATCCGACAGACAACCAAGGTTATCGACATAGCTTAAAGGATTAGCAAGCTGAAGTGGCAGTGGGCTGGCCATATCTCGAGAAGAACCGACAACCGGTGGGGTAAACGTGTTCTTGAGTGGAGACCGCGACTCGGCAAATGTAGTGTAGGATGCCCTCTGACCAGGTTGCGGACTAATATAGGCTGATGATGATGATGACCTTTGGTACCGTTAACAGAGCATCGCGTCATTTTATCGTATTGATTGGATTCATCGATGACGCATGATATTAACTGATGTTGTATCTTAATCATGTGATGTAATTTGTACGCCTGATAGCAATGAGTCTTGTATCGA
Organism: Eupithecia exiguata; assembly: GCA_947086465.1. Lineage (NCBI taxonomy): Eukaryota > Metazoa > Arthropoda > Insecta > Lepidoptera > Geometridae > Eupithecia > Eupithecia exiguata. The sequence continues at coordinate 9,140,051 of OX352246.1, forward strand.
AAGCGAAATTGCGATTGCCATTCACGACTCACATGTATATAATTCTTGGAGCCCGAGAGGCTGAGCAGTGAATGCGTTAAATTTTACAATGAAAGTTCTTATTTGCACTCTCATAGTTGACATGGTTCCTTTTTAAAGAACTAGCTTCGGCACGCGGCTACGCTCGCATTTTTCTTTTGGGATGAAAGTAGCCTATAATTATGTTAAGGGGACATCCATAAATTATACGTGTTGGGAGGGAGAGCAATTTAGGCCAAAAATCACCCCTTGGTGAGATCTCGTGAGATTTTACTCGACCCCCCTAATCTCATTTTCAAAACGCGTATATCAATATAAATAAGCTAATCTGTGCTCGACATCAAAGACTTCTGAGAACGTAATCTGGAATCACAGTGACAAAATCGAACCATTAATTATTAAAGATTGTTCGTATTGTGGCGCGAGAAAAAGTAGTATAATTAGTAGGCAATGCTGAAAGTCGAAGAAAAAAAATTACGTGATATTTGTCGAGACCCAGGCAGGAGAGGATACAAGCCTTGGTCCGCAATGACCCCCACGTGAGATCGGGTGAGATTTGGCTCGACCCCTTCCCTTGACCTAATCGCCACACCTAGGTAATTAATGGACGCCCCCTAACCTATGCCTAGAACTACATCTATCTATGCATAATTTCAGCTCAAATCAGAGAAGATTGATCAGTTAAAAATTAGCAGAAAAGGCCCCATGTCACCAAAAAACCCAAATCACCAAATCCGCCTTGTTTTTTAGAGTTCCGTACCCAAAGGGTAAAACGGGACCCTATTACTCCGCTGTACGTCTATCACCAGGCTTTATCTCATGAACCGTGATAGTTAGACAGTTGAAATTTTCACAGATGATGTATTTCTGTTGCCGCTTAACAACAAATAATATAAAAGTAAATAAATAAAACAAATATTTAACGGGGGCTCCCATACAAGAAACGTGAATTTTCTGCTGTTTTTATAGATAATGGTACGGAACCATTCGTGCGCGAGTCTGACTAGCACTTGGCCGGTTTTATCTGTTAGTATAACATATCTTTTTCTCTATATGCAGTAACGAAATGTAGGTACCTACCTAGTGTAGTGACATACAACTCGACAGAAACGAACAGAACGTTATGTACATATTGTAAGCCAAGTGCGGTTTGAGCACTGAGCCGATTTTATTTTAAATGAATTATTTATAAGGTTTTTATAATGTTTTCTAAGGTATTGTTGCAATAAAGTGTTCATTCGTTTAATTCATTTATTTCCAGACAGGCCTCGGCCAGACACTCTGCGTAGGCATCGGTGGAGATCCCTTCAACGGCACAGACTTTATCGACTGCCTCGAAGTATTCCTCAAGGACCCCGAGACCAAGGGAATCATCATGATCGGAGAGATCGGCGGAAATGCTGAGGAGCTGGCTTCGGAGTACCTGATACAGCACAATTCTGTAAGTTTCTTATGTGATGCCAGAAATAGACACACATACTTAAAAACCGGGGGTTATGGCATTTAGCCCTTAGGTTATGAGCTATTAAGGCGCTTATGAGGAGGGACTATATCCAGTAGTGGACTAGCATAAGGTAGATGACTTAAAAACCTCTTAACTTCACACTCTGAGCTCCATTGTACAAGTAGGCTGGAGGTACTATTATCTGAAACTAATATAACGGTTGTCATGTTAAATAATTAATGAGTATCGGAGAATTTTTTGGCATAAAAGATGATAATGATGATTAAAATTGTATTTTTTTTTAAATAATGTAGCTCTAAACACTTTAATATAGGTAATACGTGTAGGTTAGTCACTTATGTTCATAGTCTTAATTTTACTATTCTGTTAACTACCCGTGAAAACCTTCGATAAGCTTACTGGTAATTATCAATTTGTCACTCTGTGTATAAAAGCTTTTGGTTTTCCATCAAATAAATAAATAAATAATAGATTCAGGCTTTGCGGAAATCCATTGCAAAATATGAGGATGAAAATATTTAGTAACAATTGCGCGCAAAACCTTCTCCGATAAGTTCTAAGTTCTAACAAAATGTAGTCCGCGTTGTAGAAAAAAAACCACATCAACTATAAAATGAAAAAAATACCTATCAAAGCAAGACGTCAACTAGTTTCGTCTCTCCACGAGACATCATCAGGACACCACAATACTCGACCTTAACACTGAGAGCGCCAAGAAACAACGGCAGAGTCCCACGAGAGATGGTGCCACTACGAGCTCCGTGCGCCAAGTCATCAGCTCGGAGTTTCCCATGAACCTTGTGCTTTGATAGGATTTTTTTCATGTTTTTCTTCTGCAACGCGGACTACATTTTGTTAGAACTTATTGGAGAAGATTTTGCGCGGAATTGTTACTAAATATTTTCATCTTTATAGGTTGTCATGTTGTTCTGGTACGCCGCAACAAATGTCAAAGCTGCGTGTAGAATCAGCGTATTGTACTTGTTTGTGTAATGGAGCTCAGTCACTTCAAGTAACAGCTAAGGGTTTGTATTCTTCTGTTGACTTATGTCAGAGGAAAAACCGAGTGATTGTTTAAAATTCACAGAAAAGAGGGGGAGGAAATGTGTTTATGATGTCAAGTTCTTGATATAGGTGTACCTTGCCAACAAAGACGTGCTTCTTACAACTTAGGTTCGCTTACCATTAGAAAATTTGTTACCTACTTCTACTTAGGAAAAAACTTGGTTTTCTATTACATTGATCTAATGCAGATTTTGTTTTGTTGTACAGAACAAAAAGGTATCTTCGAAGTCTCCAAAGGATATCATAAGTTTATTTTGTTTTAAATTTTGCATTAGAAATCTTTTGATCACCAATTATTTTTAGATTTCATGATCTAGTTAGTTTTTTGTTTCACAAAATGTTAAAGATCATTACAAAACTGACGAGGTCAGCAATGGGTGGGTTGCTGCCCGCGATGATGACAGCTGAAAGCGAAGCGTAAGGCAGGTTCAGGCCAAAACTCCATATTTTGCAGTCGGTAATTTCCATTGCTAGCAGCAAAACACGACGGTAATGAAATTGCTGGTGCCTTTTCAATTAACAAAATAATCACCAGATTACATACTTATTGTGTTTGAGTAAAGGTTTGTACCTACCTATTGAATTGATTGGTGTAGCTTAACTGCCATCTCTGATTTAGACAAAAGAAACATTAAACCGTATTTACTGAATAATTGACAAACATAGCACGATGTATTGTATTTACCTATCTTGAGTAGGTATTTAATTTACTAAATACTTAGAATATTTCATGTTATACATTTTGAAAACTACAACATTCATGCACTGCATATTAAATTTATATTGTTTAATATTTGACTATCTGTAGACACTCGTAGTGTATTAGTGTCGGTTCTGGAGCGCGGGCGCGAACCCGATAAAGATCGACAAGCACTGATTTTGCTTGTGTTTTCCAGGGACGAAACGCTAAGCCTGTGGTTTCATTCATCGCTGGTCTGACCGCGCCGCCTGGCCGAAGAATGGGTCACGCTGGAGCCATCATCTCAGGAGGAAAGGGAGGTGCCATGGACAAGATCAAAGCCCTAGAAAAGGCCAACGTCATTGTGACCCGCTCGCCTGCAAGGATGGGCGTCGAACTCTTCAAAGAAATGAAAAGATTAGAGCTTGCCTAAATAGTGATTTTATAACTTATACAAATTATGTTTAATGTATACTCTGTTATTAGTCCGTTATATTACTGTAATTAATTTATTATTTACCGTAATTATATTACTGTTTTATTTATGCTAGTTTCAGTTAAAGTACATTTCGAAAAATAAAGGTATTTTATTATTTTCAGAGATGTAGGATGGTTTCGTGACTCTGAGAGATTTATTTCATACATAGCAATTTGAATTGTAAGATAATTCCAAAATAAGCACATATTTGTCAGCAGTGCACGCTTGTAGAGAATAAGTATGTATTTATAAAATATTGTTACATTATGTAAGTGTTACCTATGATCAAATTTGTCGTCTAATAAAAAAGTAAATTGTTTAAATTTTAACTTGAAATGTTTTGCTTTGGCCAATCGTTATAGGTAATGTGAACGTTTAATGAAAATACATAAATCAATGACACATTATTGTTTTATTCTTAGAAATTTTACGTTTAGATACTGGTTACATTAAAAAAATACTTGGTATAGGCACATGCCTACATTACTTGAATACTTTCGAGTATATAGAATAATCCAGATCTCGAAAATCTTAACTCTAACACAATTGAAAATAAGTAACAAAAAAACGGTAGTTATGCAAAACAAATCACAGCCTAAACAATTTTTTTTTGCAAGGGACAAAATATATAGTCACTGCTCTATCCATGCATTTATTTTCTTTGACTGAATCAAAGAATGCAATATTTCATAGTCTGCTTCTTTATAAAAATTGTGATGCTAATGGAATATTTCTGCTCGAAAAAGCTTCTATATTTATCGAGTTGACGGATTGAGTGTATGTTATTCTTTCATTAAGTCAAAGAAAATAAATGTGTAGATGGAGAAAAGCAAAGCAATGCATCCTGGTCACTTGCAATTTAGGCGGGGTTATCAATGATAAGTCCTGCTTATCACCTTCATAATTATATGTTTTAGTCTTAGAAACAAACATAAACACTAATCAATTTTCAAGGCCTTACAATTCAGCCCATGCTAACATTAAAAAATAAAAGAAACTTATTACTAAACTGAATACCAAAGATTATGTATTACTTCAGAGGGTAAATATAAGTACTCCCGGGATTGTAAACATAAGGAGGTTCTCGGGGGAGTTTTTACCACCGGTCGCGTCTGCCGCCGCCACCACCGCCGCGGCCGCCGCCTCTCCCGCCTCGGCTGCCGCCGCCTTCGCGGTCCCGGCGTACCTTCATGGCCTCAAACCTTTCAGCCATGTTCTCCAACTCATCAGGAATATCCTGGTTAGCTTCTTCCAGAATCTTGATCAACTCTCTAGCATGTGCCCAATCCTTTCTTGACACAAATGACAAGGATATTCCAGTTTTTCCAGCTCGTCCGGTCCTGCCCACTCTGTGGACATACTCCTCAATATGCCTGGGAAAGTCAAAGTTTATCACATGTGTGAGATCCTTGATGTCTATGCCTCTAGATGCTACATCAGTTGCAACTAAAATACTGACAGTACCATCAACCATTTCTTCCAAGGCAGCTTCTCTGTCGCTTTGGTCTCTGTCTCCATGCAAAGATTGGCATTCTATCCCCTTCATAGCCAGTTCAGTGCTGATGTGTGAGGCAGTGGCCTTTTTGCCACAGAAAATAATGACTTTGTCAGTTTGCTCCATGTTATTTATGAAATCAAACAGGGCTGCTTCCTTGTCATCCTCTTCCACAAACTGTATTTTTTGTGTGACTGTATGCACTGCAGCAAGGTCTAGTGATCCTACATTAACTTGGATGGGATCCTGCATATAGGACTCAGCAAGTCTGCGAACTCCACTCGGCCATGTAGCAGATGTCATGACTGTTTGACGGTCAGGCCTTACATCATATAGAGATTTGCGAATCTGGGGCTCAAAGCCCATGTCCAACATTCTGTCTGCTTCATCCAAGACAATGTATGAGAAGTTGATGATGTTTAGATGTCTTGCCATGACAAGATCATTCAGACGGCCCGGTGTAGCAATAACTATATCAACTCCCTTTGCTACTACTTTGATCTGTTCTTTTCTATCTCCTCCTCCATACAAGCACACAGACTTGATGCCTTTATACTGGTATTTAGAGACCTCTTTGTCTATTTGCAATGCCAGTTCTCTTGTTGGTGCCATGATAAGAACAGTTGGGCCCTCACGTTCCTCCCTGGGTATGGTCTGGCCATCAATGTGGATAAGAGCAGGCAGGAGGAAAGCTAAAGTCTTTCCTGTTCCAGTTTGAGCAATACCAATTAAGTCATCACCTCTCAACAAGATGGGCCATGCTTGACTTTGAATAGGTGAAGGTGTCTTGAAGTCTTGCTTATAGATCTCCTGAAGTATTTCAGGGTAATGCTGGAATGCCTGTTCAAATGTTAGCACTGGATTGGGAACCGGTCTCATTCCTGGCTTTTCATCAAATGTTCTCTTGACCTGAATGTCGTTGTTAGCTTTTCGCCAGCGTGTAACATCAGCTGGATTCATACTAGCAATTGCTGGATCTTCTTGGTAGAAATCTTTAATGATAGGAGGCAAGTTCTTCCACCTTTCTTGTTGATGATTTTCATGATGAGCATTAAGCTTAGACCAATCAATGACTTGCACTCCAGAATCATTTTTCTTGAAGAAATCTGCTCCATTACTATCATGGTTGGTGTTGAGATCTTCTTTGGGTGGAGCAGGAGCTCTGTCTTCAATGAGGCTGTAAATCATGTCCTGCACCTTGGCGATGGCGTCCTCAGATCCAGTTAGAGTCAGTTCAGTCTCAGAACCACTTGAATCTCCGATTTTAATTTTAGCTTCGGATTCAAATTCCAGATCGCGAATTTTGGAACCTCCTTTGCCAATGATACGACCAACTTTTTGTGATGGAACAGACATAGTCTTCTGAGGACCATTAGGAGCTCTAAAGCCGGTTCTGTTGTCGTCCCCTCGGTTATTGCGGGAGTCGCGGTAGCTATCGCGACTATCACGGTTGCCGCGATTATCACGGTTATCTCGACTATCACGGTTGTCTCTATTATCGCGGCGAGTCGAATCAGAAGGCCCATCCCGAGCTCTCCAGTTGCTTTCATTACTGCGACCTCTGTTTCCGCCTGACTGTGGACCACCGCCGCCGGCGCCTCCGTGACTTGGACGAAAAACTCGCGCATTGTAATTCAATCTTGGGGCCGGTGCTGACTGGACAACAGTGGGTCCTACACCGGAATCGCTTTGCCAATCATCATCACAATCCCCCATAATAATCCAATTTGCAATTCGAGCAGATGTGTTTTCAAAGATACTAAAATTACTAAATTTTTTGACTACTAAGAAAACATGTGGCCAAAGACAATACAAATACAATACACGTAGTTATTGTATACTCTTGGACAATACGACCGACCATAGTCCATAATACTACTATAGAATAATAAAGTCGTTCGTAGATTGAGTATTTTCCTCTAAAGGCTAGCACGCACGGAATGACTTTGAGCGCTTTTAGCGCTGATAGTCTTGGGAACTATAAACGGACCGCAGCCCACATCTATGAAAAAAAAGATCCCCTTTAAATCAATGGACCACGGGTATTCTAATTTGCTGCCTCGTCTTTCCTTTGATGATGTATAGTTAAGGCTAGGCGATAAGGGGGCATACTACGACGCCAATGTATGAAAAGGATAGGCATAGGATGTCGCGTTCATAGGAGTGGGACGGGGCAGAGTGGCGTAAGCCCAAAAATCAAGTTTTTGCTTATTATCTATTAATACGGATATTATTTTAAGAAAAAACAAATAAAAAAAGGTTTATTATACTTAGTTCAATAATCATGCTTAACCTCAAGATCATTACTTAAGGTTGTTCGTCGCGGGTTGGCGCAAGATTCAATTTTTTTTATGTTGGTCATGGATGATTGTTGATACTTTTTGGTTTGCCTACACAGGTATAATAAAATAACATTGTGTCTACTATTTCTAATAACTGAAAACTTTGAGTTGATTATTAAAATTTGATTCGTTATTTTATGAACTAAAATCAACATATTCCAACTGCTTTTTTCTCTTTTTTCTAAATAGAATTTCAAAAAACCCTGAAACCTATGTGTTTACTTTAAGTCAACTTTCTACGTTACAAATTTTGACGGGCCAACAGTTATGGTTCTGAAGTAATGATACAAATGTCCTTTGACCCCATTTTAACTATCTTAGAATACAAATTACCAGAAATCCGTTCATAGCGGGTGCCAACGTCCTAAAAGGAAACTCCATGCAAAATTTCAGCTTCGTAGGTCGTGTAGTTTCAGAGTTCTCTTGATGTTTCACCCAGTTTTCTCTTCTCTTTTATAAATATTGATAAAAAAACGCCAAAGTACGAATCTCAAACTTTCATTACCCCATAATTATACCAAATTTTCATGAATATTTTGAATAATCCTGAAACACGTGTTCAATAGTTTTGTATTTTCAGTATTTTCTGTAAGTTTCAAGCAAATCGGGCCATTGTTTAAAGAGTTACAAAAACACACACACATTATTCTGTGTGAGCACTCAATTCGTACGAACAGTACCTACTCGTACGGTTACGTACGAACAAATTCGTGTCCAAAGTGAGCACGGCCTTACACCAAACAACCGCACGCTGAGCCTCTGAATGGGGGGTGATTTCTTCCGTCCACACTCTGAACGAAGCCCAGCATTACAGCATAGTCATGGATTTGATTGTGTTAAAGTTAAGACTCAACTTGACCCTGCGTTGCAGATGCTTTGACTTTGACTTCAATTTATTCATTCAATTTTAGTCTGTGGTAAACTCCGACGGCGGGTGGGCGTTCGCGTCTGCGCTCCTCTGCTTCGATCGAATCAATAGCCTTCGAAATCAATCAAGAAAAAATTGAAATTTACCAAAGTAGAACCAAATCGAAATAATAAATATTATTGGTGTTTATTTAAATCCTTTTTGAATAAAACATTCCTTAAAACAGATCACAAGCACCATAAAGATGAGTCTGGTCATTCCAACCATCTGAAAAACACAAATTGGATCGTTTTAGTCAACTGGTAAACTGTTGTAATTTTTCAAAATGAGCGGCTGGGCAAGAAGAATGCATCGACGAGCAGCTACTTTGAGCAATGTGGTTACGTCCTGCGGCCATCCAAGTTCTCTTCCGTACCCGAGAAGGCTAGAAAAAGTGAAGTTCGGTGCACCCTTGCTCGAAGTCTGCAAGGATGACATTCCAGGGCCTTTGCTTGTTAGTATTGTGATTCCGCGGTTGCTATGAAATACAAGATACTCCTTGGTTGGAATTGTGTGTGTTATACAGTGACGGTGTAACTTTGTGTATAGGTGCTGATTCTGAAGCTAAACAAAGAGGCGCCTTTGCGGCGTGATGTCTTCCGCGCCCCGGGTCATCAGGGGGCCATGAAGAAGCTCATTCATTTCTTGCAGACAGGCCGTCTGGTCAATGTAGATAATTACTCGGTCTACACTATTGCCAGTGTCCTCAAAAAATTTCTTCGGTGAGTTACTGTGTTTTTTCTTCTCTACTCCACTCTGTCCAATTATCCATGCTTAATGCACTGAATCTGTCTCAAAGTATTGAAAATAAGTAACACCATAAGATTAATTCTTGTTACAACATGTCAATATCAGATATGATTGCTGTGTTTTTTTATCTATTGACTTGAAGTGATCTCCAAATCATTGATAAAAGTGTTATCATTTAATTGGCAATTTCTTTTGTAGCGATACAAATCTGATAAACCTCCAATGATAACATAGATAATGTTTTCAATCCCTCTTCGTTTAGTCTTACTATGTTAAGACCAGTTTTAAGATCTTATTTATACTAATTTATGAATATTAATGAGATAATTAATGTATATTTATGAGAAAAATAAAATAATGTATAAATAATGTCGGCCAATTCACACCACCTCATCTAGCCAATAAAGAGGTAAAGTTTGGATTGGAAGGTGTCTAGACAACTACTGATCAGATTTTGAACACAGTAGCATTAAGTTGGGATGGATGCCAAGTTATCTATAACTAGCAGGGCCTCGCGGTTTCATCCGCGTAGTTCCCGTTCCCGTAGGAATTTCGGAATAAAAAGTAGCCTATGTCCTATTCCAGACTATAATCTATCTCTGTGCCAAATTTCATCCAGATCCGTTTTGCCGTTCTGGCGTGATAAAGGAACAAACATCCATCCATCTATCCATCCATCCAACTAAACTTTCACGTTTATAATATTAGTGAGATAACTTTGCATCCATCCCTTAATGCTCCTTTTATCCAGGTTAAGGAAACCACAGGCAGGTTAGTTATCTTTATAATATGTTTTGTAAGATTTTAACTCAATTAATTAATTTTATAAAGCCGAAAGTTTCTGAAATGTGCATTATTTTTTTTTACCTAGGATCTCCAAATCTACTGAACAGATAAAGATGAAGTTTGGTGTACATTTAGAACATAGTCTTACTTAGATAATAGGCTACATATTATACCAAAAATAGAGGGCAGTCACTGATAACAGGTGTAAAGCATTTTTCAGGGACATTGGTGTTAATAAATGCTAAATAAAGTATTTTACTCCTGTTTGTAACCATGATAGTTTCAAAAGTTTACTTAAGTTGGTCTGACTAGAGTTTTTGTTGTAACAGGAAAATACCAGGTGGAGTATTCGGCCGAGATGGTGAAATGCACCTGTTTGCAGCCGTGGAACTGCCTGATGATGAGCAGGTTGATGAAATACGGAAGTAAGTAGTTCTTATTGGCTGTTACTTTTGATTGCATTGACATTGATTTATATCACGGCTTGAAGAGGTTACAAACCTGAGTTTTTTTTACATTTCGTGCACCATTACTGATTCAACTAATAAAATAAATAAAGAAATGATAAATTAAATTGAAAATGTTGAAATTTTAATAAAGACCTATGGGGGTAAATGGGGTATCAAATGAAAGGTCATCATCATCATCAGCTTATATTAGTCCACTGCTGGACATAGGCCTCCCCTAACGAGCGCCATAGCGCCCTGTCCTCAGTCCGCCGCATCCAGCATCTGCCAGCAGTCTTTCGCAAATCGTCATCCCACCTGGTTGGAGGGCGTCCTACACTACGTTTGCCGAAACGAAAGGTATCGGCTTGTTAGTTTAAAAACCGTTTTTGAAAGTTCTGTAAGTTTCATACCTTTTGAAATATTTAAAAAAAAGTAAACTTGACCCACATCCCTATCTCCGAAGTTTGCGATGCGATCTATCTAGATAAAGATGTATATACTTATTGAAATAGGTTGAAAAAAGTCGAAAAATTTACCCCTACTACTACTAGTATTTTTGTCTTATAGATAATGCTGTGTGAATTGTCCAGCATTATTATTATTATTTTATAATTTACGAACGCAATCCACTTACTTATATTGAAAATACAAAGTACTTTTGGCTGAAATAGTTACAAATTTATGGTTCCGCACGGTCTCTTTCCGCCATCTTTCTGTTACTAAAATGCGTGCTTATTGCACAGAGCTCATTAACCCATATCGCGAAACACTGCACAGTTAGATTAAATGCAAGTATTCCAGGTAAATCACGAAGACCATAAATCACATCACATCACACTAATATTACGTCCTCTGTGGCGCAGTGGGCGAAGGTCTGCCTGCGACGCAGGAGGTTGCGGATTCGATTCCCGCCTCGGGACAAACGTGTTTACGATCTGCAGATATTTGTTCAGGGTGTTCTGGTCGTTTTCTATGTATAATTAAAAATATCTATCTATGTATTGTATTATGTATATCAATTATCTGATACCCATAACACAAGCTCTGCTTGGCTTGGGGCTAGACAACGCTGTGTGAATTGTCCAGCATTATTTATTTATTATTTAAATACCTTTGTCAAAGATGCTTTCATCCATGCATGTTGTATTCTGAATTCTAGCTATGAAATACGATAACATTTGAATGACCTCTTCTATTTTCCTCATGTTACCACTAACCGCGTAATGTTTATCGTCCTACGATGCAGTTATGAGCATCTAATAGCTAGTTCTATTCCTGCGTTGGTTCCTATTCTCGTTCCTTAAGATTATTTAGGCCACATTTCCGCTGCTATATATAAGTTTTTGGATCAAAGATAAGCTACTTTTTAAGGGGTTTGAAAGATTTTAGCACCAACATCCGTTTGCAACACTGTTTTATTTTTTTCAAATTCGCGGTGCACCAAGAAATGAAAGAGGAAGAGTCCTCTTTCCTTTCTTTTTTCTTTTTCACAAATAAAAATGTCCTTTAACATAATTTCCTAAAACGTCAGGTAAACTCAGGTTTCCGAGATATTCACATATGAAAAAAAAACATGAGAGCAATAGTTATTTTCATCTGTGAATTTCTCAGAAACTGGACGCTTTAGGATATTATGTTATGGAATTTTTGTTACTTATATGTGTCTTTTATCCAACCAAATATATAAATTTCAAGGTGCACAGCAATTTTAAATAAAAAAAAGGTGTTAGGTCCCACCTCCATACAAAAATCTTCGAACCCCTCCAAGAATTCGGCTGAGTTCATATACACACATACACACTCAATCACTATGTTAACATCATCAAGCAGGTGTTGCATTCAAGGAAAGGTCAACAACCTGTGCTCGAATTATGTAAATTCTGTTCAATGTGGATCATTGATAAAGGCATTGTTGCTGTAATTATTTTCATGGCTGCAATTTCTGTTACGTTAAAAATGTTTCGAAATGTACCCGCTCTAGAAATTTTTTGAATTTGAAAAACACTATTTCAAATTACATTTTCATTTCAAGCCTTTATTCAGAAAAAAATAATTTTTTTTTAAATACGATAACCTTTACTATTTTTACGGTCAAATTACCTACATTTAAGTAATATTAACTCTATGATTCTTGCAACACTTACAGTAGGTACTTAACCTACTTATGAATGACTAGCTTCTGACTGCGGCTTCGCACGCGTTTTTTCGGATTAAAAAGGAGCTTGTATGTTATTCTGAGTCCAGAAATTTATGTGTGCGAATTTTCAGCTTGATCCATTCAGTAGCTTTGGCATTGTAATGTCAAAATTACTACAAATGATTGACCGTAGACAGTCAAACATTTACCTTCACCTTTATAATATTAGTAGATAGAATAATCTGAGGACTTAAGGTTAAATTGTAAAAGCTGGCGTCCCATTTTGTTTTTCGTACACTGGAGGCCTGGATTTGTGACGTCAGCGTGGATAATACGTCGGAATTAGTCCGATAGTTAGATTATCAAGATTTTGGGCACTTATTTTTATTTCGTCAATTAAACAAAAAGGAATGAAGTTACAGCCAAACAAAGTTCCGCGTGACGGCGTATTATCTATGTAATTTTTTGTTTCATTGATTAAAATAAAAAAGAGTCCATTGATCTGATAATCTAAATGACTGACTAAATAGAATATTTTTTTTACCCAGGAAACTACACTATTATATGAAAAAACAAGAGCTTTTTAAAATTTAACTATTATGTCTTGTCAACAGAATATTGATGGCGCTGCCGGTTTGCACCCAGCGGCTGTTGGTCCTTCTCTTCGGCACATTCCGAGTGATGGCGTCCAACGCTGATAAAGCAGGTAGGTTCATCAACTCTACTAACCATCAACTCTGTGTCTTAAGCCGGCATTACGGGTCGTAATGTTACGTGCTGAAATATTAGATAGCACATAAGTTAAATCATGGTTAATATCCCGTTATTGGTGGTAATAACCATGATAAAAACCTTAGAATTGAGCAACGGCAACAGCTCTCGTCAAACGAACTAAATGTAACTAGTCATTGAACTGGTTTGGATAACTTCAATGTTTCCCCTGTAGGTGGTGCTAACGGCGCTAGAGCCGTAAGAGGTCCCAAAGATTTTCGACGAGGAGAATAACCGTGATAGTTTCAAACGTTTTATTGTCATGTAACGTGGTACACAGCGGGCGTTCGGCGTTGTAGGCAGTCAGTACGGGGAAAGAAGGCGCTCGCAAAGCAATGAGACGGATTTTAGCACACTGCGCGTAGCGTAACGTTTCATGCTCCCTGCAAATGCTCGTTAACACAAGCTCTGCTTAGGGACTGGATAATGCTGTGTGAATTGTCCAGCCTTGTTATTATTATCGATGGTACTTTACGTCCCGTAACGCCGTTCAGTACCCGGCTCTAGAGATGTTGGTGTCAACTGTCAACTTACATTTCGCCAAAGTAAACTAATTTGACAGCACTAAAAATGTTGCTGTCAAAAAATGTTTCATAACTTTTTTGTTTTTGTTTTTCAAAAATTTAGCAGAACTTACAGCTAGCTCATAAAAAAAAAAATAAAAAAAATTAACGTAACGTATAATAATTAACGTAATACATGCATAGCAAAAAAATGCATAACAAAATGGATAGCTAAATAAAAAATATATTATTTTGTGGTTAGTATCTGTTCCGTATTGAAGATAGCGCCCTCTGCAATTCAGGAAATGCCAGTCTCCTGTTTGCTGCGCAATGTTTACACGTTGCGATAAATTCAGCTCGACACATTCCCGCTTATCTGAGAAATGCGAAAAATATTTATACATGGATCAAGTTAATGACGTACTTTCTCGGACCATAAGAGGATGTCCAATGACGTCATCTAATTTCCCACATTTCATAAAGGGTGTTCTCTATTTGTCTTTAACATGTGCTTCTGGTTACGATATCTGATGAACAGATGCCTCGCTTAGCTTTAGGTACCTAGTTACATTTCAATGTAATGTACTATTGATGATTAAACGAACTTACCAAGTAAAGTTCAATAATAATTATACGAAGCATCTCGTTCGAAGAAATAAGTAATTTTTATAAGCAAATAAAAATTCGTCGACTCTTACTTGGCCGGGTTTTTTTTTAAGTTTTGCACGACATATACCTACTAATCCCTCAGGAAAAAAGTTTTTATGGGAACATCTCGGGATTATCCTCTTTACGATTGCAAAAAAATCATACAAATCGGTCCATAATTTTCGGAGAAATCGACGTAAAAAAAGACAAAAAAAATCTATCAACTTTTAAGATGCATCAGTCATCTTAACAGTCAAATCTATAGAACTTCCTCCTTATTTCGAAGTTCGTTAAAAAGTTGAAGTTAACAAAAAACTATTTTTATGGCTAATTGAAGCTAGAATTACCGCTTGTTAAATGCACGATAATAGCGACCGTGTTACGAAAACAATTCTCTGTAATGCACGATGGCTACTGAAATAATCCACGTCAATCCAGTCATACTTGTTGAAATGTGCGTGCTTCCTGACATTGTGTTTTGTCACTCATTGTGTCCAACCCATCTTGTGACGAACGTTCTTCTACCTATACATTTTATTTGCTGTTACACTATTTTTATGATATCGTAGATACCTTCACTTGAGTGAAGTCCAGTTCGAATTCGAACTTTTACAAAATAAGTCTACAGGACAACTCGCGATCTCTGGTGTCGGAGGCAAAGATCTGCGCCACGCCGTGTACTTTACTTACTTATAATAAGTATAATAATAAAACTTATAATGAGTAAGAAAAGTACACGGCGTGGCGCAGATCTTTGCCTCCGACACCAGAGATCGCCAGTTGTCCTGAAGAATTATTTTGTAAAAGTTCAATTCGAACTGGAATTCACTCAAGTGACCAAATTCAATCGTTCCTCTGTAACCTTTTGTTTGACAAGTAAGTTCGAGTTTCAAGTATCGAGATGATTTGTGAATTCCCTAACGGAATAACAGTTGTACATCATTCTTTAGCGTCCGAAAACCTTTCATCCACCAACGGTTAAAACAAACTACAGGCTAAACACATTCTTGATCAGGGCATGCAGAGGTTTTAATGTTCTTTCCAGAGAAGTAAACCTGGATATTTTTTATAACTCCCCCGCTAAATTAAAAAGTATTGTGAGTGGTTAATTAATAATAATTTTTTGGTAACTCGTCTTCCTTTTCTGTGTCTTAACTTAGTTTAAAAAAGCATTTATGTCACGTTTATCCATAATAAGTACCTATAGGTATGTTTAGCTGTATGTACGTTTGATTTATATTACGGCTCCAAGAGGTTACGGACCTAAGTATTTGATGTTAATTTCAACATAACCTAGGTACCTCCGCGTTCCTGACAAAAGAGGGTTGACAGATGGACAGCAAAGCGATCATACAAGGGTTTCTTTTTTCCTTTTGTGGTACAGAACCCTAAAAACAGTGTAAATATTAAGTAATTTTAGTCGTTTTTTTAGTTTCTTAGAACAAGAAAATTATATTTTGATTTTTTACTATAAAAACTATCGTAGGTTGACGAATTCATTACGGATGTAAGCGGGTGTTCTTCCAACACAAATAAGGTTCGTAGTTAACCCGCTTACATCCGTAATGAATTTTGATTTTGATTTGTAATCAAAATGCAGCTAATTAGCCTCGAAAAAAGTATGAGTGATATACACGAATACATCTGTACTGTATTAACATAAGGAAGACAATTACTTACTGCATCTTAAAAGATGAATGAAAAACAAAGAAGTTTACAAATTAAATAATCGCAGGATTAATGTAACACATTGCATCACGCGCGTTGCCCACGCAAGCTCGCGTGTCATTCGAGTAATTAAAACTAATTTTCGGTTGGATACAGATAAATGACAATTTTAGTATGGTTAGTGAAGCTTCATCCTTTTATTAATGTTAAATCTGCTGAAAAGAATTTGATTAAGGTTTATTTTCTTCGGCCAAATTCCGAAACAACCATTTTACTATGACAATTTGATATCATCTGCATCGCAGAATCGGCTACAGATAAAAAAAAAATAGAATCTAGATAATGCGTACGGTGCTATTTGCTATAGAATTGACACGCGATGCGATCGTCTATTTGTAGTTTCTTTCATCAAAGGTAAAATGCCAAAATGTGTCATTTTGAAACGATAAAATTGTCACGGTGAACCGATTTATTTAGTGGAATTAGGGCCCTGGCTGTGGTGCTGTGCAATGCAAGATATCAATCGCTGATCTCAACAAAACTTGACTTACAAAGCCTAACCATTTTCTGCTATACAAAACTAGATTTTATCGCAGGGTAAAGCACATTTGCCAAACAGCACTATTCAAATGGCGCTAAAGCTCAATTCCCAAGTTCAGCATGCGTATCATGCGCTGTTTTGTGACGGACGGTCTAGTCCTATCACAGACGACATGTTTTGAATTCCGTAAGAGTAGTAAAAGTTGACTTATGGAAAGGAAAAGGTTTTTGTGGTGCTCGGGTTAATCCATTTATGGCTTGTATCCTGTCATTACTAAACTGCACTTGATCTTGAGCTTTGGACCTATTTGTTTTTGTTGATTTTCCCCTGTTCTGTTGGCCGTATCTAGTGGTAATCTTTGACTGTTTTATAAGTTATTTACAGTTTTTTTTATAGCTTAAAAGCGAAGTAAACGAAACAAACTGTACGGTGTCAGCTACCTATTCAAAATCATAGACATTACTTGTAGTAGGTACAAGAAAGATAGCGACCAAACAAATTCAGGTGTGATCGAAATCGAATCTATAGTTATTAGTGGTCATAAAACTTACATGCTTCTTCATAGACCAAAATGATAATTTCATGAAACACTACGGTGTCAGCTACTAATTCTAAATCTTTTTAGGAGTGTATATCACTTTGATTGTCGTAGTTTCATGAAAGACTCGACAAACCAAATTTTGTTGTGATCGAAGTCTTGATAGGATTTATATGGTCCGGTAGCAGTCAGCCAAGCGTTATTAACTCATTATAATACTATCGATAAATTCTAAGATTCATCATATCCGTCTATTAGGCACTTGGTAGTCAGACATGTCGACATTTCCGCTCGCTTTGTAGGGATGATGTCGACTCGGATAGTCGACATATAAGTATTAAGTACCGATGCGATTGTAAGTGCGTAAAAGGAACACCCGTATTCGTTCTGAGCTTGTGTAGCATACGTCAATCATTCTTAAAGTGGATCACAAAAGAGGCCGAAATGTTCAGACGGTGACGGCACTCCATCACGATCCCTTTCTCGATTTGGAATTTGAAAATAATATAGTGTACAGAATGTGCGTTACTGACCTAGTATACTGATATTTTTATCGAGAAAGGCCAGGGATCCTAATTATACTAAACTAGCAGCGCCTCGCGGTTTCACCCGCGTAGTTCCCATTCCCGTAGGAATTTCGAGATAAAAAGTAGCCTATGTCCTATTCCAGACTATAATCTATCTCGGTGCCAAATTTCATCCAGATCCGTTTTGCCGTTCTGGCGTGATAAAGGAACAAACATCCATCCATCTATCCATCCATCCATCTAAACTTTCACGTTTATAATATTAGTGAGATTAGTGAGATTAATCTCGGCACTATAACAGTGGTATCGTCTCAGAATAATAATAATAAATAAATAAGTAATGCTGGACAATTCACACAGCATTATCTAGCCTCAAGCTAAGCAGAGCTTGTGTTATGGGTACTAGATAACTGATATACATAATATAATACATTAACATTACATAGATAGATATTTTTTATTATACATAGAAAACGACCAGAACACCCTGAACAAATGTCTGCAGATCGTACACATATTTGTCCCGAGGCGGGAATTGAACCCCCAACCTCCTGCGTCGCAGGCAGACCATTCTATCAAGCTTTCCGTGCAAATAGCACCGCACGCACTATTCAAAGTTTCTTTCATCTATGGAGGATTCTGCGACGATACCATTGTCATAATCATAGTAAAGCGATTGGTTAGCAGGATTCGGTCGCAGAACGTAAGCCCGTTATTCGGGGAACTTTTACTGGCCTTACAAATAATTCCAAACAATTTCATAAAAAAAAATAGCTCATTTTACGTTCATTTTCGAATTTATTCATCAATTGCTTAACTACCGCGTTCTTAATGTTAATTTATAACCTCGCGTGGTCTGCGCAAACAGAAATTTCTGTTTTTGTTCACTTTCATTCTGAAGGAAAACAACAACTGATAATGATTGAAACCAGTTTTAATTGAGGATGGTAATTCTTGTTTTTAGGATACATAAATTGGATGTGTTAATAGCTTGATTGGTTTTCAATTGAAATAACTAGGTATAGTTAAGTTTAGTCATTTAAGTTGAATGACAACCATAAAAAGTGTAACGCAGTTCTGAAAGAAATTTCTGGCGTCTCAGAATTTTCTTCACAACAGTAAGAGTTAAATTTCCTCAAGAACAAAATAACCAATGTCCAGACAATGGGTGTCTGCGGCGATGAACTATGCGGTCTCAATAACGTATAAAGAAGTAGGTAGGTTCTTCTCAGACTTAGACATTTTTTTTTTCTAAGAACCGACTATCGCTTTGTTAGACGTGTTCTTGAGTGGAGACTTAGACTCTGCAAACAAGGAGTAGGGCGGCATTATTTGGAGACGCTTATGTCCAGCTGTACCCCCTGGCGAGGCCTTTGTCCTGCAGTGGACTAGTATAGTTTGACGATGATGATGACGAACGTAATTTTCCAGGTACAGGTATGACATCTGAAGCCCTGGGGGTATCAGTTGCGCCGTCGTTCTTCCACTCTTGCGTGTCGGACGGCAAAACGGCCACAATGGAGGATGTCCAAAGGTTCAAGGTAAGAAGTGTACCGGCTGTTTGTTTGTGATTTGATATGGATTTGGGAGCTAGTGGTGGGTCCTTGACGTCATATAAAGTCATGTTAATGAAGTCTACACACCAAAGTCGCCAACACAGCCTGGGAGCCCTATTCTGCTATACTAGTAGCTTCATTATCACAGTGGAATCGTTTTAGAGTGTCACGTTTTGGAAGTATACCTTAGTTAGATGAAAGAAATTACCGATGGAGGGACGTGCGTGTGTCAAATAGATGAAACTACCTATTATCTCTTGTGCAAAATATCACAGCACGCATTATCTGAAGTTTCATTATTGTAGGTAAGGATTCTACATGACTACTCTACGACGATACCATTGTCTTAGTGAAGCGATTGTATAGCAAAATTGGTCCCTGGCGGATTGGTGCGTCATAGCCCATAGCAGTGCATATTGTAGTCAGCCGACAGTGTTTTGTCAATTGACCCGGGCGCAGGCCGCCAACTTTGGTGTGTAGACCCCTTAAAGTTGGTGGTGGTACTAAAATCAATTGCTAAACTACCTAGTGATAAAAGTGACGTCATTGTCTATTGTTGCTCGGCCTTTTAATTGCCAAAGTGTCATAAGGTCGTACGTGTCATAACCTCATAACTAACTATACACTTGCAACAATAAATGTTTGTCGGTGTTTTCACGACCATTAGTTCTTGACAGTTTCACTGCTATTAAACCGCTATTTCTGAAACTACAGTATGACGTAGGAAACCTACGGCAGTCTCCCGCTCCAATAGGCTAGGTGTGATTAAATGAGCCGTGCATAGGCCGCGCGCGGCAATGCGAGGGCCGCGTTTCCACTACGATTTCATGCACTACATATTACGGTTATGCATTCGTACGAATATAGGTTTGTAGACTTCTGTTTTGCATCTTTGTTTGTTGTGGGTATTTTCTGCTGAACAGCTGTTATTAGATCATGAGCAAATTAGCAGTAGGTAATAAACACTCAATCTTAAATAAATGAGATTTTGAATATTGAATACTAAATAATAAAGCTGGAAAATCCACGAAAGAATGATGTGAATGATTGGCTAAAGTTAAAAATTTTAGGTACTTGCAAAGAGGTAAGGTTTTTGTATCGGTGTTTTTATTAAATAGCGGCGCAATGAAATTTCTTTTTCTTATTTTAATAGAGGACATATAACATTTTGTCCTAAAGCGTCGGGTTTCTAAGATTTTCACGGATGAAAAATACTACTATTGTTTTAATGTTGTTAATATTAAATAATATTATGATATTAAATACTGTTTATTATGTGAAAATTCAAGAATCCTGACGCCTTAGGAAATTATGTTAAAGGCCATTTTTAATTTGTGTAATTTTATATGCAAATATATAATATTAATTGTGCGCCGCGGTTTTGAAAAATTAAAACAGTTTGGTGGATGTGAGGGCCAAAATATTCAAACACAGTTGTGGACTGCTGACGAGGGTAGCAACTTTTGGCATGAACACGCTATGACTCAGTGACGTGCAGCTAGTCACTGTCAAGTGTTCAGTAGCTTTTGTCACTTAGTTGCTCATCGTTTTATGATATTTACTACAGTGTTTATGACGTGTAAATAGTATGTTGTTAATGTTGTTAGTCATCGCAATGTAACGCAAATGCGTTTATGGCAGCTGGTGTGACGAGAATTTTAATTATTTGTCGGTTATAATGATGATCATCGATCATGCGATTAAATTCCTTGCAAATTTAATTCTTCATCAACAATGCCATGCTTTTTGAATATTTAAATTAATTATTTACTTCATCAATGTAGTTCATACATAAATATTCAGTAAATAAAGGGTTTTGACGATTTTGGTCATAACATAACATCGGCTTACTACACTGTTTTTTTTTTTAAATTCAGAATTTTCTAAACCGCGGTCCACATATAGGACACATAATATATTGGTTATAGGTACATAAAAAATGTTCCATAACATAATGTCTTAAAGCGTCAGGTTTCTGAGATATTCATAGATGAAAATAGCAATTGCTCTTATGTTTTTTTTTCATGTGTAAATATGTCAGAAACCTGCCGCTTTAGGACATTATTTTTTATGACATTTTTTATATGTGTATGATTTTGAAAAAATATAGATGTTAGGACCATACTAAAATGTTTAACCTCATTTTAATTAAAGAGTTATTTATTAGATTCATACGAGGTTGAATAAAACCACAACGATACGATGCAATAAGAAGTTGCCTTTCCAACTTCTGTCTGACCTAAAATCGTTACGGTCATTGATTTCAAAGTTCAATGCTTGTCTAAACGATTTTGTTTTTATACGCGGATAGATAAAACATTTGTTCACTTCCGTGAGCTTTTACAATTTAAATTGCTTGTGTATCGAACTGGAAACGCGTCTCGGTAGTTTAGCTAGGGTTTACTTTAGAGTAACATTATTTGCTAAATAATTTTGTATTTGTATGACAGACAAGAAAGAGACAGAGAAAGATTTGGAGGAGACCTTTGTCCACCTGTTGGGCAAAATAGGTTAGGATTTTTTTTTACAGACAATACATTTTGAAAATATCTAGCTAGGCTTATCCAGCTATAGCTTACTTAGTACTTCTGGGAGTTCGGGGTCAAATCTGGTAGGGAAAAGAATAAATATGACATTTACTTACCCTGGATAAAATAAACACTTCCAAGGTTCGATTTACTTTCTCTGTGACCCTGTTGCGGATATGCTTTATGCATACTCGTATAACAAACTCGAAACTTATCCTGTCTGTCACCTTTTCACGTCTAAGCGGTTGAACGGATCTTAATGAAAGGCAGGGAGGTAGACTGTATCCCGGGGATGGACATAGGCTTATTTCTATCACGGAATAGTGCGCACGAAGCTGCGGGCAGAAGCTAGTGGTTATACAGAGTGTATCAAAACGTAAGGAACATAATTATTTTACTTGATAGCTACGTTCGGAAGAGAATGTTGCATACTGCAAGATACTGCACCTCCAAATAACTTTAGACATTCAAAGTTATTTGGCGAATATTGAACAAAATTTGTCATTATTGTATCACCCATGTACAATTGTACAAAAACGTGTTATTTTGGAAAACAGCTGATGTATCAGTTACACAGAAAAACAGATTTTGTACCAAAATGAAAAAATATATACGGGTTGGAGTTATCACCTTGCGTACCTACATGTGTTTATGGTAAAATAATTTCATATTATGATGTCTTAGTTACTTTTTTTTATTATTTGGTTCACAAAACTGGTTGATACACATAAAACACAGTTACAGTGTATAAATGACAAATATCGATGGATTAGTTCAAGAGTTCGAGGTGTTCACGTTTCAAGTCACGATTTTTGACAATTTTTTTTTATTTACTGCCAAACAGTCTGTCAGTATCCTGAGATTGAATCGTGCCTAAATCTTTGCGTTTGAGCATCGGGTTTAGTGTTTTTGAAAATGGTTTTTAGTCAACAAATTTTATCGTTGACTGTACCGCAGGCTGTAACTACATCGTAAATACCAATCGAGTTGAATGATTCATCATTTTCATCATGAAACGTAAATTCGTAATTTGGAATAGATAAAGGAGTTGTAATTCTTATCTTAAGCACAAATATTCTATTTGAAGATCATAATCAATGAAACTATTAATCTAGAAATTTTATCTTATCACGTGAAGTCAACAAAAGCGTCTTATCAGTACACTATAAATGAGATTTCTAATAGCGTTTCTTTATCTGATAACTCAATATAGCAAGTAACTAAAAAATTTAAAAATTTCATGCTAATGTTCAACACAAAACATTCGAACGACTTCACCAATTTTGTTTCTATATGTACTGCGTATTTTAGGGAATATAATTAATTAAACAATCTATAATATAAGAAATTATCCCATCCTCGGCGCCAAATATTGCGTATTTCAGGGAATGTAATAAATAAAACACGGATGAACCCATGAACTCAGTAATAGCCGACAGACAATCAACTGTCGAAGCAACCCTCTTACATTTTATGATGCTCATACACTATGATAGAACACTTTTGATCAACCTTGCAAACAAAAAAACTTAAATTTAAACATTTTTTTAGTCAATAGACCTTTTTTTGACGACAATCTAACCAACCTGATGAGTCCTGATAGAAAGTGACGGTGTGGCGGATAATGTATCACGAAGGTCTAGATAGAAGATACCTATCATTTCTTTGGGTACACACGTCAAACATAGTAAAATTATAACACCCTTTTACTTTAGCTACACTGACGAATGACCATGATTTTGTACATTAATCTTAATTCCTTTAAACCCAATAAAAACCTTGAGATTTCCTCTGTGTGCAAAAGGTGATAATAACAACTGCTTATTATTAATGAAACACTGCCATAGTTTGTAAATAGCTTGTGAAAATGTTCACTAAACTTGTCTAAAACATGCGGCTAAGGCGGAAGTAAGCGTAAGTATTTTAGTGTTAACATTTAGTACCTATATCTATACAGGGTATCCTGTAATGGGTGTATAACCTTGAAGGTGCTTGTGCGGGGAGACAAGGCACAAAGACACAAAAATAATAAAAGTGGAAGCGGGGATGTCAAGTTTAAATATGTCTTGAAAATTACTGGTCATAGTTACCAAAATATTTCAAAAGGTTATCATAAACCCTACTTTTTCTATAAACAAACGAATCCAAGTTTAAAAAAAATTATAACTCCATAACGCTTCCACATTTTTTGATGTTTGTTTTTGTGTCTTATTGGACTTGCCTCCCCGCACAAGGACCTATATAGTTATCTACTCATTATGGGACAGCCTGTATAACTAGTCTTACTTTTATTACTACTATTTATATTCTGTCATTGATTGTAGACGTCTATGGATGTACATTGCTATTGTCAATTGACGCTGTTGTCATTAGACTGTAGGTTTCAGCTCACACGTCCATCATAGTCGCACAACACATAAAATGAGCATTCAACACGACATACATTCAACATACATCAATGTCAGTGTATAAATTCATTCATATTAAAATAATTTTTACTATCTAGGCAGGCTCTTTAAATTTTTACGATGGAAGACTTTTTATAGTTTGAGGTAGCATTAAATATTTTGCCTCTCGGCGAAACTATTTTTCTATTACTGGTTAACCTTGTAGGTAATCCTTGTATGTAATCCTTTACAGCCTTTTACAACATGACCTATCAAAGATCTTATATTATTCAGTTGTTTTATATTTATACTTTGCATCTTTGCCGTGTGCGACGCCCTTCTACTGACAATAGCATTGTACCTGTATGTTTAATAGTAAGAATAGATAGCAATCACAAGGCATAAGAGCCGTAGAACGTCCCAAAGATTTCCGACTGGTCTGGTGGTTGACTTGGTGGTGTTGGCAACGCATTTTATTACGAGTAGAAGATCGTGGGTTCAAGTCCAGCCTGAGTCGTTGATTTTTGGGATATATAACTTCTTGTTATAGCTATTCTAAGGGCGCCTTTAAATTTGCCGCAAAGTGCTGCGCGGCGGCAGCGAGCACTGCAGCCGCGCTGCTATCGCTAGGTTCGCGGATCGTAGTGTTGTACATTTTGTTTCACGAAGGACTCTGACGAAGACTGTTTAGACTTGAACAAAAATATTGATCTTGAATATGGATCTACAAAGCAGCGCGGCTGCAGCGCCGCAGACGCGCTGCCTCGGCGCGGCACTGCGGCAAATTTGAAGGCTAGGCGCCCTAAATGTACGATCCATATCTAACGTAACTAGGTATTTATAGATATCTTCGTAGACTATTCTTAAGTAATGTAGTTGCATGTAGTAACGCTTACTAGCTGTATTGCAAAATTAGTATTTCAGTGTATTATCTAGAATGGAGATTAGACCTCGACTGCTTCTCTATTTAATGGTGTGAAACGTTGCTTAACCCCAATTTGTTCAGCCTTGTCTAAATTAGGTAAGTATTTCTGTAGTGTGCACTGTAGTGCTCTTGTTTTCGACGCGATAAGAATCGGTCTGGTTCATTTAAACAGAGTGTGTTATTCAGACTTTTAGACTTGAATATATTTTTATTAAATACTAGCTGTTATCTACTGCGTTGGCTCAGCTACTCCACGTATTTACAATAACCACAATTCCCTTTTTTCCCCCCTTTTAAACCACCCCTGTACTTAATAGAACAAAACAAAAAGGTCCAACCGTTTTCGAGTTTTAGCGAGTCAAACGAACAGCAATTATTGAATTGAATGAATACAATACAATTAATTTTTATTTATTACATTATCATAAGCACATTTCCAAGGCTGTTTAATGCTTCTTAGTAAGCTTATCTATTAAATATTTAAATAACTGCTGATTCTCCACCCCACTGTAACTGATAAGAGCTTGATTCATGAATTTGTTTGTTACTCACATCCGCTTGCTTGCTGACTAATGTCACCTAATGTTAGCTTAAATCAAATTATGAAAGCCGACACTGTTTAGACACCGAAGGCCCAGGGGCCCAATTCTGCTAACCAATCGCTTTGCTATGAATTTGGTATTGTTGCAGTGATATCATCACGTAGAAACCTTCGATGACATGAACTCTAGGTAGAGTGTGCGGTTCTATTTGCACGGTCACTATGACAATGTTATTGTCACGTATTAGGAAAGTTTTCTCAGTCATCAATCGATGCTTGAGTATCGCTTTTCTGTAGCATAAACATAATCTATGACTGAGCAAGCTTAATTTAGAGACAGGCATAATCTATGACTGAGCAAGCTTTCTTTCATAATACGGGTCTTAGAATGGTTTCAAACTTGACATTTGACGCGCGTCCTTCTCCTAAGGTGCCTACTGAAAATGTCAAAATGTGCATTTCTGTGACGTTAACATTGACTTAGCGAAGCAATTAGTGTAGCAGAATAGGGCTCCAGGTGTTTAATTTATCGTCAAATTAGCTGACTATGTGTCAAAGACGATTCAAAGTCAATACGTTAAAAAAAAGATTCAGCTAAAGTTAAATGCAGTGCAGCTTACACCTCTTTCATAGAAGTAGATTGATAGCATTATGTTGGTATATCTAACTCATCATTTTACTAAGTTGGTACTAGGTATTTTGTAGAACATTGAATATTTTTAATAGTTTTCAGTTCGACTCTACTCTTTATACATATCATGCTTTACTTCTAGTAATGTTGGTATATCTAACTCATCATTTTAGTAAGTTGGTACTAGGTATTTTGTAGATCATTGAATATTTTTAATAGTTTTTAGTTCGACTCTACTCTTTATTCATATCATGCTTTACTTCTAGTATTCAGCGACATCTATCTTCTATGCCACTGAACTAAAGACGAAACTTTATTCTAATACATATTCTTACCACCAGGTGGCGACTCGAATCATGCGCCAGATGATAGAACAGTTCAGCGCTGGCGATCTCTTCGGGCGTGACAACTATGAGTACTACGCGCGGGTCACGGGCCGCATCCTGCGCGTTAAGGATGAATGGATATGCTCCTTCCGAGACCCGCCGCCTCCGAGGCATCATCGAGACCAAGAAGCTTATGCCAGTAAGTACATCTACATCATCATCATAGAGCCCGTTTAATGTGTCTTGTCCTATATTACATCTTTGCAAACTTCATCCCAATACGTTCAGTAGTTGCAGCTGGCACTGTGCATTTTGCACATACTTGGGCATACGTGTAAGTAAGCTTGTGCAAACTAGACTGCACAAAACTGAACTTTCAGTACGAAGAGGTTATGATATGTTTTTGTTTCTCTATTTCGGTGTCACGATGTCGCCAACAGAAGAAAATTTTTACTATGAACTTTCTTTTATTAATTGCTGATGAAAAAAAGTTATATTCAAACAAGCGACGCACCAAAAACACTGCCGAGCCGAAGCACGGCTTGAATGACCGGCCACACGCTCAAGTAAACACGTACAAACCAAATTTGCGCATGCAAATCTGCAGAATGTCAACGATTGCACAAGCCACGTTTTGGGGCTTGCACGACCTAACGTCTTTCCGGCCTCACGCTCCGTCTTACCTTGCGCAAACTGGTTTGTGCAAGCATGCTTGCAAGTAAGACGGAGCTTGTGGCCAGGCTATTAGCACTGAGAGTTGACAAATGCTGCTAAAAGATGGCGTTGTACTATCTTGACAATCATTCGGATTTGAAAGAAAATTGGAACTGGAAACGGAACTGGCGTTCCGTTTAAGGCAATTTCTTATTACCCGACTACCAACAGGGGAGGGTTATGAGGTTAGCACCCTATGTTTGTATGTTTGTATGTATGTGGCCGATTTCTTTGTTCCCACGTAGCGCTGAAACTACTGGTTCGATTTCAACAAATTATGTATCGATTGATTCGTCTCAATACCCCGATGGTTATAGGCTATAGGATTTAGGGCTCCGACCCCGAATAAGCCTTCAAAACGCGTATTAAAGTTTAGGTAGCCGCAGGCTGCAGGCCCCATAGAGAAAAATTACAATACCTACGACCTATTTTAATTTTCAACTCTATGCCTATCAAATATGACCGATACCTACGTCATTCTATACATACTATTAAGCCTGTTTGAACAGATATCTCCGTTTACCATGACCATTTGATTGCTCTAATTATCCCAACTAGTATCAAACTATGATTATGTAGTCATCCGCATTACAACCACAAATTAGAAACAATTATATCAATATTCCTATGTGAAAATCTTCTCATGCTGTCTCTTGTAAAACTAAACGCGGGAATTTGAGTGTCTTGTGTTATGAGAAAACCGAGTCACGATCACTCATTGTTTAAGAATCTTTTTACTGTTTAGTAAAAAGTGTTCTGATCGAATAGGTGTAATTCAAACCAGTCGCCTTGTTATTGTAAGGTTCAGGTTTCTTGTTCTTTCGCTCACTTATTGTGATAACTGGATACAAACTTGAAGTTTTATGTGGCGTGGAGGACGAGGGTCCGCCTGCGACGCAGGAAATTGGAGATTCGATTCCCGTCGTGGGACAAATGTTTGTACGATCTGCAAATATTTGTTCCGGGTGTTCTAAGTGTTTTCTATGTATGATAATCAAAATGATACATGGAAGGTACCTGGTGCCCTGTCTTTGATAGATTCCCTTAGTCGGCTCTTACGACATCCATGGGCTGAGTTAAAGGGTCGATTCTTACGTCGTCACCGCCGCGGCTAAATTAACTGCAATAAATCCAGTGCTTAGTTAAGGTCTACCTTTTCAGGGCAACTATCTTTGGAGGCAGAGAAGACGTGGCTGCAATGTGAATGCGATCGTTGGGGAAATAAATTAGCACTTGCAGGTATGAAAACATTACTTTTATTTTCAGCACTATTGCGTAGACGTAAGGTTTATAGTACACTTGCACTAAGGACGGTATAATTCTCCCTTGGTTAGTTTACTAAAATTCCATTTATTTTGATTATTGCTTTTCTGCCAAACAAACAAAGCTGCCGTTGCACAGGAGAAGTGCAAATCAAACTATAAAAATAAACAAACCTATATACTTTAGTTAATTATGGAAACCACATGATCATATATACTAATATAGATTCGAAAGTAACTCTGTCTGTCTGTTACCTTTACACGACTAAACGGCTGTAAGGATCTCAGTGAAATTTGGCAGCGAGGCACCTATTTGATATCCCAGACATGGTCTACTTTTTATCCCAGAAAAACGCGTGCGATGCGACGGGCAGAAACTAGTATAGAATGAAAAAATAATAAAATATATTTATTTTACACTTAATTATAAGTATAACTTACCTACACAAGAATGGTGGACAAATTATCGAAAGAAATCCTAAAGTAAGGCAGAACGTCGCAAAATTGACTATATTGACTATACCATGGGTTGGGTTGGTATAGTTTGATATATTGAAAAAAAATGCAAGAATATGTTGTTCCATACTATGCTATACCATCAACAACGTTGAATTATGATGAGCCAGCTACCCAATAACTCGCATAAAATTGATTGATTTCTAGGCAGATTAAAGCTTCAGCCAAACCTGCGCGTCAAACACGCGGGATGCAGTGCGCGAAGCGGGAGCGTTAAACTTTTCCATTAAAAAGTTCCCGCGTCGCGGTGTGCAGGTGTGAAAGGCGCCTTTGAAGCGTTCGCGGCGCGGTTGACACTCCCGCACCGCGTCCCGCGTGTTTGACGCGCAAGTTATGGCCGAAGCTTTATTCCAATGATAGGTGTTTTCCGCAGGTCTACAAAAAGAAAATCGTTTAAGTTACTAATAATCAAGTTACAATAGAAATAGTACAATTTGTATATTTGGTGAGTCAAAGCGGTGTCTTTCTTAACTTATCATAACATATTGACTTTAGGTTGCGGTAGCACCTGTTGTTAGAATAAATGTAAACATTGGATCACTAGACATATATATATTTCGCACTAGTTGTTATACTAGCTTTTGATATTTACATCACACTGTAACAACACGGGTCTATAATAATAATTTAAAACCTAACAAATAATAGCATGCTAATTAGATGATATAATAAAATGAAACGTCAAGTGCGAGTTGGACTCGCGCATCAAGGGTTTCGTACAATATTGTACTCGTAAGTGATCAAGCATAACTTTTTTGTGAAATAACAACGGTTTTTAGATTTTTTTTCTTGTGCTATAAGACCTTGCTTTATTCTAGGTCAACGGGAAGTACCCTATAGGTTTTTGGTCCATGGCGAGATTAAAAAAAAAAATTTTCAGTGAATAAACTATAAATTTACGGTTTTCGGATTTTTCCCTTTACTTGTGTTTTAATATAAAACCTTGCTTCTTGCCAAATTTCATGATTCTAGGTCAACGGGAAGTACCCTATAGATTTTGTGTGCAGGTGATTCCCATGGAAAATTCAAAAAAATTGGGCATAAACGGGTGTAACTTTTGATTGCGTTTACTGAGAAGTTTGATTTATATCGCGGCTCCAAGAGGTGACGAACCTGAGCATATGATGTGAATTTAACTCGATACCTCCACGCGTTTCTGAGAAAAGAGGGTTGACCGACGTACAGACGGACAACAAGGTGATCCTATATGAGTTTCTTTTTTCCTTTTGAGGTACGGAACCCTAAAAATGTATTGATTATATCAAGAAATTACAATAGCCTTAAAACATGTTTAAAATCAAATTAAGAATCCAACTATTATGGAACGGTTTTTCGAATGTAAAAGAATATTTGAATTGTAAAAACCTGACAAACTTACTTTTTCGACTAACTTATTATATTTTTATTGTATTGCCTAAATTTATTATTTTAAATTTTATTTTTTGGATGTTATTTTATTTTATTGTCATTTAAAGCTAATAATCATGAAAATTGTATTAGGTACTAAGATTTTGCACTCTTTATTAAGTAGTTTGTATTAGGACATATTGGTACATACTACATACATTTACTTTTGTACGTACCTACATATGTACATTCATGCAAATATTGATTACGTATATTTCCATAATCTGATAGTTTCAAAGTAACAGTAGGTACTAAGTATTATAAAGTTATTGCGTGTCTTCAATATGTTTTACCCAGTCATACCATTGTTCGATGGATCTAATGCGCGGCAAGATAACAATGGAATAGAAAGCAGTTTCGTCAAGTCACCTCTGTATGACAGGAAATAGTATATAAATAGCTGTAAAACATGGCCGTAGCTGTATTCTTAGCAACTATAAAGGTAGCCTCGATACGGATGAATATAAAATTGTGCTTAAGGCCCTACGCTCATTCATTTCATTTCAAGCCTTTATTCAGAAAAAATTTACAATTTGTTTTTTAAATACTATTACTTATACAGGGTGTCCGGTGGCTAAATTTGGATTTCAAATTTGAATATTTCAAAAACTGTTGTCCGGTTAAGCTGAAAAGATATATCATTCGATGCGGCGAGAATGCGGATTTTACGACCATAGTTTCGCAGTGGTCTAGTGACTATGGTTCTTTTACAGTAGAAGCGTTTGTTCCACCAACAATTTGTGCGCCACAATATTGTACAATCTTGTAGGTTCACTTTTCGACGACACAAATTTCCACAAAAATGGGATTGTTTATAGACAATGCTGCCAGTATTAGGGACTCAAGAGACAAAACCACTATTAAAGCACTAACAAGCCCTGTACAAATCCACAGTCAAGGTTGGAGCCGCTCTAAAAAGATTGGAATAATCTGACCTGAATTTTATTTTCCCAAAATTCCCGTGCAGCTAACGTAACTATCGATCGTGATTGTTAACTTCGCATTATAAACCAATGTTTTATGTCGAAGTTTTGAGAGGATTAATCGAACACTTCTCACACGCGGTTCCAGCACAATAGCGCTACGCCTTATTCGGCGAGAGTCACCTCCGTGAAAAAAAATTTCTCAAAACTGATAAGTTCATTTTGTGTCATCGTATGGCCACCCAGATCGCAGGATCTCAACCCCATGGGTATTTTTCGGTAGGGGTATAATAAAGCAAAAGTGTATGTTATCAAACTAACGAACATTGCAGAAGAAGAAAAAAAAATCGAAATAGAAGTGAAAATTTTGCCTCAATTTTTTTTGGTTGTGCGACACTCGGAATATTGTCGAAAAGTTCCGTGAATGTGTACGCTGCCATGGCAAACATTTAGACGGAATAACTTTTTAAAAACTAAATCCGCATGTTTTATTTTTGATTTGGTATAAAATACTCACTAATTTTTTTAATTTAATATATATTTTCTTTACTTTCAAATCCAAATTCTGCCACCGGACACCCTGTACTATTGTTACGACATCGATAATTCTCCTGTTTGCCCTCTTTTGGCAAAGGCCTCCTCTAACCCCTTCCACTTTGCTCTATCTCTCGCCAACCTTATCCATGTATTTCCTGCTATTGTTTTTAACTCATCCTCCCACCTTTTGAATTGTCTCCCTCTATTTCTTTTATTATATTTTGGAAACCAGTCCATTAGTGTTTTACTCCATTTATCTTTCCCCCTTGCTGTATGTCCGGTCCACTTCCATTTCAGTTTCTTTACCTTGGCCGGCCCTATACTACTCTAAATCAACTCCGCCGGACCTCCATATCTTCCAAAGTACTAAATATATAATATATATATATAAATTTATTTATGGGAAAGTTCGGGACTTACTCTATCGATCATATGTTTCGAAAACACGATTCCATAAAATTTTCTCCATAAAGAAAATCGCAGTTACCTTTAAAATTTTACTAAAACCTTGATTTCTCAATAAATACAGAAGTTATGATCTATGAGAATAAGCATGGTAATTGAACTAAGTATAAAGAACTTTTGATATGTTGCGTTTTTGTTTAATAATGTCATAATTAATAGATATTAGGCAAAAACTTGATTTTTGGGCTTGCGTTGCTATGGCCTGTCCCGCTCCTATATACGCGAAATCCTATGTCTATCCTTGTCACAAAAATTTGAAGTTGTATAGACCCTTAAGGCAATCACAGTTCGATTTTTGGAGCTCTCTTCAGTAGGTACACGTAATGAGCCCCATGACTGTTAGGGTCCCTTTGTAACAAACATTTGCTTCGCCATAAAGCGACAAATTGTGCCATAACTAAAAAACCATAACATAAGCTCTACTTGGTTAAATAATGCTGCGTCAAGAAGAGAATATATTATTGTTAATTTAATAAGCTGTCTTGGCAATCAGAATCATACAATCCCGTAAATTTGGCTCGGCACATTTCGCCGCTTAGCGACGACGCATAATTTTTGAAAAGGCATCCATAGCCAGTACCGCATGGCCCCCTTTCTAAAAGCTACCATCAATTTTAAGATATATAAGTATTTGATAATTACTAATTATCCAAAGTTTTATGATCTGAAAGAAATATATTTAGGGCGGCGTTGTTGATATAATTTACGTTTCTCACAGTTATCCTCTCGTTCTAGGTCTATCTAAGTCAGAAGAATGTCAGTCGATGCCGGCTCTAGTCGGCGTGGTAGGTAGCGGCGGCGCAGGTGGCGTGCTCGGTCTCGGGATCATTCCCGAGCACAGCCTTCTCGACTCCTGCACGCGCCTGTCCATATCTCTAGAGGAAAGCGTCTTCAAGGTACGTCACATGCCATCTACATCTGTCAATGTCAATCGATGCGGGTCCTCGTTGGCGTGGTAGGTAGTGCCGGTGCAGGTGGCGTGCTTGGTCTGGGCATCATTCCTGACACGCCATGCCAAGAGAGAGAACATAGGTATGAAAATATGAGGGGCCAGCCACCTTGCAAGCGTCAAGCTCAGCTAGTCTGAAAGGAGAGTAGAGGCCTGAAACCTCCACCTAAATTATTATTGAAAGCATACCGCATATTTATATAAATCAATGACATTTTGTTTCTTATTTGATAACCTATAAAACTGTTTATGTATAAAATTTGACTTGTCTAAGTGCTTATTTTGGAAGCCTAAAGAAATAAAGTTATTGAATTTTGTTTTTTTTTTTTAATTGACATTACGGTAAAACACCGAGAAACCACGTTTTCTCTTGCAAATCTATGTACTAAAGAGGAAAGATTTGTTTTTTTTTGAATTGGCTCCAAAACTACAGGACCGATTTGAAAAATTATTTGACCCGTAGAATCCTACATTATCCCTGATGAACATAGGCTATAGAATATACCCGTGCGAAGCCGGGAGGGACCGCTAGTAAATGATAAATAGGAGCCTCCTGGGTATCATTTATAAGTAATTAAGTATATTTCTTTTACTTTCAGGTGTCAGTAAGCTCTTCCTCGCAATCTTCCCGCAGCAACTCCAGCCCGCACATGACCTTGGAAGAGCTCCGAGCCATCAATAAATACGCAGAGAGTACTAAGAGTCTCTCCTACCTACCCCAGGTAAGGACCACCCTATCTGTCTAGTCTACCCTATAACCCTGCTATGGCGGGTGACACCTTCTTAAACACCGACGCAACAAGCTAATTTTACGAAATTATAAACCCCGGACGATGTTTTTTCGGTAAACCATCATAACATTTTAAGTTCAATGCGCATATTGTCATCAAAAGTAGTAAAAACACTCTAATATAATAGAATAGTATTTCATTTATTGTCCAATGTAAAAAGCCACAACAAAATTGACCTTATTAAAACCTAGTGCGCTGCAAAATACAATGGAGTCTTCAGATGTTCGACGATATCGCATCTTAATACAAAATAATCTTAGTAAGAGCGAGGGTTCGAGAACATACTTTATAACAAAATCCATAATAACCCTGTATGTTTAAATGTAAGTTTTTCTTTTGCTGTCTACGTATTTCGAAAAAAATAACTTGTTTTGTATTTTTTTTTGCTATCGTGTGTTGTTAGCTTTGTTTGATGAAAGTCGACGGAGCCGTTTGTTATGAATGTTATGATAGTTGAAAGTATAATCGTCCGGGGTTTTTTGTAAATTAGCTTGTTTAACTTACGTACATACAGAATGGGTTTGAGAATAACGTCATCTCTCATGCTGTCCTGCTCAGATCGGTTTCGAAATGCTTTGGTTACCTATACAGGTTATCTTTATCATCAAGCGAATCCGTTCGTAAATACAGAATCAAATTTTTTTGAAGTCAATCTTTTTGATCTCCTGCAAGTAAAAGGTAAAAAAATCGAAATACTCAGTTTTTGTTTTCTCATAAGTCGAGGTCATGACCTTTTACGACTTTTTTCTAACTTTCATGGGTTCTGGGTTTGGCCATCCACTCCCATCTCAAAAACACCCTCTATACCGATACTTATCGGTCGAAACCGATCTGAGCAGGACAGCATATGAGTTGACGTCATTCTCAAACTCATTCTTTAAGTTCTAGAAGTAATTGCGTCTAGAAACTACCATCCTGTTATGGCAAATTGGTTGTATGCCGGGTTCCTATTAACAAAAGCAGCTTTTATTCTGCTACGGGTTTAATGTTTTTGCTGTCTTACATTACTTAGTATATTTTAGTATGTACCAATCTATTTAGTTCAATTTTCACAAATGTTACCTTTTGAAGGGCATTTTGACATCTAAAAGTTTAGAAAATATCTCTGAAATGTAATTGTCCGTGTAAGCAAAACAATCCGTTGTTTGTAGGAAGCCGGCGTTAAAGGTGACGGGGTATCCACGAACCTAAACTCTTTTAATTAATTGTTCGTGAACATCCTGCTATCCTAAAGTGACCCTCTCGTTTGAACTCTGTCCTGTCAACTATAGTAGTTTCATGATGATCTGGCATAAAGTCTTCTCGGTTGGGGGTCGATTCTAAAGGTGTTTCATGTCCACCAGAGATGTGTTACGTATTAAGCGGCGGAATTTGTCCGATTTAACCGACTAAGTTGCCTGAGTCTCTAAGTTATGGGATCCTATTGGTTATGTTTGACATTCTACCGCTTAGATGCCTAACATCTCTGGTAGATGGGTGCCCTGATGCTAGCCACAGATAATCTATTACTAATTTGAAGATCATTCAACAGATTTAAATAAATTGCTGACTTAAAATCAAAGAATTAACAGCTACAGAGATTATATACTTTTTGCGAGCAACTCTCACAGATTCCGTCATTGTTTATGCTTTTACGAGAAAAGACTCTTTACGCTGTTGATACGTGTGAATGTTCAATTCAATAATTATGTGGCTTCAATGATTATACTATGATTGTCTGTGGCTACGATTTTACCTTTACATATGTAACTCAATCCCCAAGTCTTCTAAATACCCTGAATTGGCCGTAAATTTGGACGTGTTTCTTGTCAAAATTATCTCTTATAAATATTGGGCTCCGGTATTTTTAACAGATCACTGAATTTGAAACTGTCCCTCAAAAATATCTAAATTTATAATAGGGCACTGGCATTGGCAGAACGACTGATTTCAATACTTTTTTCTTCAAATTCTAGCGCACACTAAAGGGGATACTTAAGAAATGGTGAAATCGTTTTATAATCACCTGTAGCGAACACATCCCGTTGTCGATATTAACAAAACGGCCATTGACAAAGCACACCTACTTAACGTGTACGCAAAAAAAAAATACAAAAAAATTGTGATTAAATAACGCACAAGATAAAAGTTACTTTTTGCCAGTGGCCCGTTTTTGCATGGCCAAAAGGTACCACGATGTGATCCTCTAGTCATTTGTCGGCTTTTCTGTTAGATATTTATTTCTATGTCTTCAGACGTCTCTAATTAGGACAAAGAGACGCGAAACGTTACTGGATACTTTGGGCCTTTCTTACCGTTTTACATGTTTGTGCTGGTCAATGCTGAGTTTATCAATCATTCTATCATATCGCAGATTATTGTAATTTTGAGTACAAATAAGAAACAAAAGTAAACTAACCAATAAGCGGTGAAAATGGTATTATTGGTACACTCGAATACATTTGCGTAGACCAGATGTCAAAATTCTTTATTGAATGTTCAGTGAGTTATAAATATTTCCTTTTAAATATAAATTGGTAATAAGAGCCCATTATACAGAAACCGTCATAACACGTTTCCAACAAGCCAATGCTTTGACTTGGTATCTCGACTTTCGGCTCACGAGTTTTTACTACCACCAGGTTGATTCAAAATAAAGGAGTCCATAGCAAGAAATTTGACTTATGAGGGATCATAAGTCAAATTTCTTGCTTTAAGATTGGCTTGTTCAAAACTTTTAATACGCTTCAGATTAATATGACTATGTTTCACCCCCCTGACCGCTTGTAGGCACTTTGGGTGCATTTCCTTCTCACATAGGTTTAAGATTATGTATATGACATAATTTATGGTTATAAATTAGGAGTTCCTATAGCAAGAAACGGTAGTGGGTTTCGACACATAAGTGTCTGTATTTAGTAAATAAATGGTTTATAAATTACTGTTTAATTATAGGGGAAGACTTTTGATAGTTCCGTCTAAAATTAATATATTATTTAAGTTTTAAGCCAGAATATTTTGAATATACATGTACGTTTTAAATATATTTAGGAATAGGGATTAAGTAGTTAACTGTTTCTAGAAAGGGTTGTGTTATTTATTATGATAATAAGTATGTATATTTATGCGGTAGATGTTTCGAAGTTTTAGTAACTAACAGTAGCAAATGTAGTTACTAATGAACTAATATTCTCGTTTCATGTTAACTTATTAACTGTTTTAACTTGGTGGGTAGTTTTAACATTCATCCATTTCATAATAATCTATGTAACATTTTAGTATAAGCATTATTATATCAAAGTTGTTCAGAACAAGGGCTTGCGTAAGCAGACTTGGTCACGTTTTTCTTTCCGGGACGCACGATAATTTTGGTAGCCCTCTACTTACCGAAGAAGTTAGGTAAACCAGTTAGGAGTTTATCAAATTTTTTTGCTTCATCATTCAGCTTCTTCTTTATCTACAGAAATATTGTAACAGTTAAACAAAAATGGTATTCTGGGCCTGAATTGGATCGCTTAATTTGAACTTGATAAGTAATATTTATGGGGTTGTTAAAAACTTAAAATTTGAGATGAAAAAACTTACTTACTCGCGGCCTCCCGGAATCGATCCAAATCCCTGTAGCAACAGCGGATAGGCATCGGCGGTGACGTATGCGGTGCGTAGGTGCACGAGCGGCAGCGGGCACGAATGCGCACACGCTCCGAGTGGTTCCTGCAGCCGGCGGGGTCGTTGGACGCGGCGCGCGCCCGCGCCGGTACGCCCCCGACCCCCCCGCGACTAGCTCGGCCCCCCCTGGCCCCCCTGGGGGGTCGAGCCACCCCTCCCTGCTCGGCCGAGGCGCGCGAGAGCACAGCGCTCTACGTGCTCGTCGCCTGCCTTGAGTTTTTGTTTTGATGCACCGGTACTGTGTCTGTGATTCGCTTCGGTGCGGAGGACTAACCGGCGCCGATCGAGGGCTTTGCTTCTCTGATTTTTATTAATTATTGTCGGCAGGTTAAACACTTTTAAGATCACCTCTTGGTCATGGCTCTTGGCTGCTAAAGTTTTGTAATAAAAAGTCTTGTAAACGTTTTAAATGCACTGCCTCAAAGCATAAACAGCAGTGTTGTGATTCTGTATCTTTTATTATAGTAGAAAAGTCTTATAGGGAGAGCAAAGCCTTCGTAGCTTACTCACACCACGGTATTTATGGGGCTCGCTTCACGCTATTGGTGTCGCATGGTCCTTCGTCGTAGCTATAGCACGTTTCGTAGCATGTTGTATTTGTATATATGTTTAGCTCGTTCATGCATTCAACTGTCATCTTTTACTGTGAATATTTAGTAAACACCTGTATATTCTGTGTATTTTGTTTTTTTCTAATATTTCCTAAATGTATTAGAGTAAGGGACGTAGAGGTTTATTACAGCTGCTTTATATTATATTTTGGACATAAATTAACAACCTTATAAAAACTAGTTTTTTCTTTGTTTTATTCACAATAGAGAACTGAATTATAACTTCAGTAAAGTGGTTTTATTTCAATATAATATAATAAAGTAGGTAGGTTATTTTACTACTTACAATATAACTAACTAATAGTAGACGGGGAAATTTTGAATTGGTAAATTATAATATTTCATTGTCAAAATTCACATTTAGCATGTTATGGTTTTGATGAATCGCATTTAGACACTTTATATCGTCGCCACGAGAATCTGTGATTCTAATAAAAAATCCACATTTCAATCATTATTCACGTGTTATGTTTTTGTTGCATTTTCAAGTATAATCCAATATATCCAATAATTATTGATGTTCTATTAGACTTTTATATTGGTGAGCAATGGTAAATTAGCAAGTTTATTTTATTTATTGCTAAAATCTGTTTTATTTGCTCTCTAATATAGTCGAATTAAGATTAATTCCATGGCATGTAAAACGGATGACCAAACGCATTCGACGGAGGCGTTATTCAAAAGCCTCACGAAAGCTTTTGGCTATTCACGCGAGAAGGATATTCATGCAAGACCCTATCTAATGCCAAACGCAGTAAGATTTTTTTTTGATAAGATCGTTATTTGGCAGAGAAGAGTTTAGCATGAATACGACCTTTAATGGAAGGCCTGTCATCACAATGTATTCAACTTGTATCTTGTTTGAATTGTGTGACATTTCCAAAAATGATTTAACAGAAAAAAGGCATGAGTATTGATTTTTGAACAAACCAGTTTTGTTATATAAAATCTAAATTGTAAATATTGTAATCCTTTCATAAATGTTTCTGTACAAAAATTTTAAACATCTCATGCCTTTGGTCTGTCAAATCCTTGAGGGAATTTTGGTTAGATGTGCTACGTCACTCAGTAACGGAAAGTGTCAAATCACTCCAGTAAGATCGCTTGATTTCATAGCGACATTTTTAATGTGTTTTGACCAGACTATGACTTGATGATTTGTTCTCCGTCAGAGATGTGCTAAAAGCTAAGCAACTCAATGTGTTAAAACTGAACCAATAGAAAATTTGTTAGAACCTCAAGTGTTCATTTTAGTTATATTAACAATTTCTGCAGCTTAGCTATCTACAAAGCACATCTCCATTGGTAAAGCCCACTTTGAGCATAAAGCCTCAATAAACCCAACTAAAAAGATTGGTTACCGATGAACTTCAAGTCAAGTTGGTGGGGGTTTGATAAATTCCGCCGCTCAGCTACGTAGCACATTTGATAGAAAGGCACTCTAAAAGCCGTTCCTAATATTAAATCTTATCTCTAGTTTTGCCCACCGGCAGTTAAATTTACATATCTTAAAAAAACTCAAAAATGAACTGCAGATAACCAAAACTTTAGATAGATAAAATGGGAATGGTTCCAATGCCGGGCAGTACGCACTCGCCGAGACGTCTCGTCGAATATTCCTGTCCGTGTGAGTGCACCATTTACACACTCATAAAAATATTGATATGAACATTAGAATCCCGGAATATTCTGGTACTCCAGTTATTCCATGATCATGGCGCATGCAGCTATGCAAATATAGAAACACCACAAACCGTGGTAAATATCTCGACAGATTTTAATGTACGTATTCGTGCTTGACCTGTCTCGTTGTGTCTCGGCGAGGGTGTACCACTATAATATGTTGTATCATTTATGTTACATCTTGCTATAGCTGATAATGTCATAACATTATCTTGTAATGTCTAGGTAACGAGCGTCGTAGCTCGCGGCGTCGGTCCCGGCGCACGCGCGTGTGCGGCAGCGGCGCCGCGTGCCGTGTCACACACTCCGACACTGAAGTCCCGCTCGCTCTCCAGCCTCGTCAAGTGACCGCCTGACCGCTGCCTGCCGCGCATCTCGACTGCGCATACCCCTTGGCTATATACAACCCGCATCAAGAGGTAGCGATCTGAGACTGGCGCGGTGATACGGTAGGTTTATCGCTTAGTTAATAGGAGCGGTAAAATATGTGAAATGTTATGTGGTATAGCAATCTACACTGAAGTCCCGCTCGGACTCCAGCCTTGTCAAGTGACGGTCTGATCGCTGCTTGCCGCGCATCTCGACCGTACGGTAAAGATGCGGTATATTATACGGTTGAGACTACTATAGAATTTGGCGCGGTATTGTACCTAAATATATGCGATCAAGGTCATTGGTCACCAAAAGCATCAAATTTAATGCAAAGTACCGAAAAGTGAAATATTAATAAAATTTCAAGCGGGATTTCGTGTCACATTTCGAATTGGCTGCTAAAAGTAAAAATAGTCAAAACAGCTAGAATAAAATAATTCTAAACTCCAAATATTTTATGCTCTCTACATTTGAAAATTTTGGATTTTTTTACTTTTTTATAAAAGTTAATAAGTATGTATTTTTATCTATAAGATAGGTATTCCCAATTGCAATTTATAGCAGGATTTTTCTTGCGTATTTTCTATTACTTCAAACAGGTATTTTTAAAGTATTGAATGGTTTGACGTGATTATTAAATAGAAATAAAGAAAAGCTGTAGTTAAAATACACGATGATTTGATTTGAATACACAATCAAACACAAAGTTGTACTTAAGGAATTTCAATACATCAACGATATGCAAATGAAAGCTTTATTCAACTTTACAATTCTTATAATTCGTGTGTAACAACTACTTGTCAACGTTTTACATTTATCGCCACTAAATACATTCCTGTAAATAAACTGATTATTACTATAATAAACTTAAAATATATTTAAGTAGGAATATAAAACACATTTATCTTTAAACCTGTGTTAAATTTAGTTAAGTCTATTAAATTTAATCAAACTATAAAGTATTCCACACTTCTGTATTTTTTTCTACCTCAGTATCCTTCCATTTAATTTTGTTACATTTTTTACAGCGTCCATTAGATTAGTTTACCTACTTCCGACCTTTGCCAAATTTAACAGTTATTGTGGCTCTAATTAGTTTTTGAGCCAAATTTTAAAGACTGAATTTATCTTCATTACCTACTTACCAAGAACTTTTGGATAATAGGATAGCAAATTTTTTGAAAAATGTCAGACCTAATAATGTATAGTACAAATAAATTTTCCATGTGACCAGTAAAATTTCTGGATGAATTTTTAATACAATTTTATGATCGATTTTAGGTGCTAATTCATTTGTAGTCCTTCGAGAATCTTATTTAGTTACAGTTGACTTGAATAAATTTTTAGTTTAGTAAAATGTTCTTCCATGTGTGACTCGCAGAGTTTTGTTGATGCTGTTAATAGTTTGAAGACATATGTTTATTTTCTTTCTATAGCGCACATTATAATGAATGTAACGATTATTTTTAAGGATTACTTTAAGACTGTTGTAGGATAAAATTTTCAATGCAAGTCATGTTTTATGGAAAACGTGATCTATGCTAGAAAATAGTGTGTTTTGTATAGAGCTTATACAATTACATTATGTTGTGTTTCTAGGCAGCTCAAGAATTTTGTAAAGTCAGCTGTGAGGTAACGGCTTAAGGCTGGTAACGGTTTGGCTGTATTTGAAGTACCTACCTTGTTTCTAAAAGTGGATTAAAGTACGAATATTATAATTAAACTCCTCTCAAATTGAGTTTAGCAGTTACTCAAGCTGCATAAATATTCTCCTAAGGCTATGATGATAACTCCCAGAGTTAATAATTCTTGTACTTTCTCCTAATTATTGATAAATTAGTTAAAGTGTGTTCATAGAAGTATTTTATGTATCAATATGGGATTAGATTAATAAATTTGATCAACAATGAGAATTTTGTTGTTACGAATCGCAGATGTTAGAATATTTTTGTCCGATTGTGTTCAATTTACCCGTAGGTTAAATATGGACGTAGACAAGTTAGCTTAGTTTAAGGCCCGTAGCACACTTCCGCCGCGAAATCATAGCAGCGAAACCGCAACGCGAGTTGCGCTGTGCAACATTACTACATATGTCGCCGTTCGAGGTGCGAAATATAAATTGTCGACGGCCACAAGATACATGCAAAACAAACGAGATATTGCAACGAAATGTCGGACCGAGCGCGGGGATGTAACTGGAGTCCGAGTAGATCGGCGAAATCGTGGGAAAGAGATAAAATCATAGTCTAATCTATGCGTTAGATCAGGTAGTTTCGCTTATTGTACAACGGACAAGTCATGGCTAAAACTACCGCGATTTCGCTGCTATGCTTTCGCAGCAGAGGTGTGCTACGGGCGTAATTTTTGTAGAGGGTGTTGTGCTTGACATCACAATTTAAAACTTGCTAGCTAATGGCATAGTTCAAATAATTGTGATACCAATTTCAACGAAACAAATGCATATGGTTTCATATTAACCATGTTTTATAATTTGGAGTGCGTCCTATTTTTTTATTATTAACATGTTACATTGTAAACTAGAAGTTATGAGTTAATTTTGTAATAATTTGCTCTTATATTTAGATAGTATTTTTGATTTTATAAGACTGTTCATATACTATTATTATAATTTATTTTGTTACTAACACTCGAATACATAATTCATTCCACCGAAATAAGTATTGAACAAAACCAGTTGTATTGGAGTATTATTTTGTCTAAAATATTAGTGTTCAAACGTATCTCAGCAAATGTTCAAAATATGTGGCCTAATTCTGTTTATTGAATCGTTTCACTATGACAATGGTACCGTCGCCGAATCGCGACGTAGAATACCACAACGTGTCTAAGGTGGCGATTCGGCGATTATGGATTTTGTTATAA
The DNA here is from genome assembly GCA_947086465.1 of Eupithecia exiguata. Lineage (NCBI taxonomy): Eukaryota > Metazoa > Arthropoda > Insecta > Lepidoptera > Geometridae > Eupithecia > Eupithecia exiguata. Next base: position 9,183,473 of record OX352246.1, read on the forward strand.
TAAAGCGATTTGTTAAGCATAATAAGGCTCAAGTTTTATGCACTAGCGTGTATACAGTATAATTATCGTCCTTTGTATATTTGCGCTTTGGAATTGATTGTAATTCCATTTTAGTATGTACCTATTATGATTGTCCATAAGTTCAGTTATTATTGTCACGTTATTTGCACATTTACTACACAAATTATAAACGATTACACGAGAATAAACCTTTAACAATTTTGGATTATTTTATTGACCTTAATTTACCTGATATCTACGTATAAATATAACAAAAGAAAGTCTAGAAGAGATAGTCAATAAAACCTTTCCTGAGTCATAGACAAGCCACAGCTCAAACCACATAACAAAATCACTTTAAAATTTTTACTTATTTGACTGACACAGGAAAAAAAACAATCTTTGTAACAATTAAATCTAAATTTTATTCGTCTAATAAAATGTCATTATTCGTCTAACATATGACAATCACAATTCACAACACAGACCATATCAATATTCGATGGCAATATCCTTTGACTACACTTCAAGTAAATTTACTTTTGACCTTTTCACCCTTCACGTACACTTGTGCGATGTTTCTATCATCGCCTACGTAGATGAACCTTTGCAGAAGGCTTTCTAAGTAGTCCTTAGATCCGGGGTTAAAGGGGGGGAATCCGTCGTAGCGTGTGACTTTGCCGTCTTTCGCGTAGACGTCTATGAGAAGCGCGTCGAAGTCTTTGCCGACCTCGAAACTGCCGATTTTGTTGTCGAGACGTAATGCTGAGGAGAAAGAAATAAAGATAGAACTAAATATTTTATAACTTTAAAATTAAATTCGTTCCCAAAATAAAATAAAAAATAAGAAAGCCGTTGTACAGTCAGCTGCGAAAATATGTATACACTGCCATGTTTTCAATTTGACTGAATAGTAAGTGCATGGTAATTTTGATAATTTATTATACCGCATTTTGAGAAGTACGATGACTACTTTGTACGTAAAATGTGTGCATCGACTTTTATTTGAAAAGTTCTGAGTAAAATAAAAGTGAAAACTTGGGAGTGTATACATATCTGAGCAGCTGACTGTACTATACCAGATACGTATGAAACCTACCTCTAGCTCCTCCCAAAGTGGCCAAGTAGAAGGCTTCTCTCCATGAGAGAGTTTCACCCCCGTTGTCTGCCGCCATGGAGACGTCCATGGCTCGTCTCATGATGTCCAGGATCGAAACTGTGTCGCCGGCGGATATGTCTGGAAGGTAAGTGACATATAAATAAAAGACAATTCTTAACCGACGAAAAAAAATGAGGAGGTTGCATATTCAACCGTATGTTTTAATTTTTTGTATACCTCGACCTCAACAGCCTATAATGGTCCACTGCTGGACGCAGGCTTCCCCCTGATAATCGCCCTATTGGCTTTTTTCTCATGGCTGGTAATGCCTATAATCCCCACGCTGGGCATGCGGGTTGGGGATCGCAGTTCGTTCGTATCTATTCTGCAAGAGGCGCTGCTGCCCGCCCCCCCTGCGTTTTTTGCATTCAACAAGGAATAAAACTAGCGGAAAAGTAATTTGCCGCAAATCCTAAACCATTTTCTATTGACTTATGAAAACAGTAACTTCGATTCGTTGGTATTTTTCGCACAAAAAATCCTACAAATCTCCTTTTTGGGGTTCCGTACCCCAAGGGTAAAAACGGGACCCTATAACTAAGACTGCTGTCCGTCTGTCACCAGGCTGTATCTCATGATGATGTATATTTTTGTTGCCGCTATAACAACAAATACTAAAAAACAATAAAATAAATATTCAAGTTGGCTCCCATACAACAAACGTGATTTTTTTGCCGTTTTATAGATAGTGGTACGGGACCCTCGGCGCGAGTCCGATTCGCACTTGGTCGGTTTTATTTTACTCACATTTTAATTTTCCGCCTTATTCTATACGGTTTGTAGCAGTTACTGACAATTATTAATGAAAATTTAGACTCGTATTAGTAAATTAAGTAACCTTCAATAAAAGTGAAAATATAATCGAAGAATAGATACAAATTAGAAATAGTTTTTACAATTGAAACAGTTGAGCTAACTGCAGAACTACATGTGCGCTTGCTAACTTTGAATTCGTTGAAATATTTCTGTGTACAAATACTTTATTCTGATATTAGTAAACTTTTCATGCGATAGAAATTACAATTCAAAGGTTTATTTTGAGTTCTCTGTTTTTATCTGCATTACTGATGATAGAGTTGGACAGCGCCCCTAGCGTGCGGACATGGAACCAAGAAAAAACGGATCGTTTTGATAACGTCAAAGAATAACCAGATACTATCGAAAAATCAAATTCACAGGCGCCTTTGACTACGTTGTCAATCCCAACGCGCTTTTTGGTGTCCACTACCTACATGGGCTTTATCTTGATTCTTCAATTCTAGATTTTGTCCACCGGCTATCATAAGTATTTCATATTTATTTCATTGCAATTATTGTGTACATTTGTAGATCTTAGTATTAAGGTAATGTTTAAGAGATATGACACAATCATTTCTATGTCCATGCTGATGATGATGATAAGAGACATAATGGTACACAGGTCGTAGCAAAAGGTATTGAGAGTGAAAGTGGACCAGAAAGTTCTTTAGTTAGGTTTTAGCAGAAAAACATAATTCAATAACTTAGTTATTCATTGAGAAGAAGTAGCATAGATTCAAAGTTTATCTGTACGGCTTATAGTAGAACCTCACCTGTCCCCAACCCTACGATGAGATTTTTCCGGATGAGTTTGAGCACGGGACAGAACCCGGAGTTTATCCGAGTGTTTGCGGCTGGGCAGTGAGAGATGGAGGTGCCTCGTTCTGATAGTAGCGCCATCTCTGCGTCCGTTAAGTGCACTGCATGGGCCAGGATGCACTGAAATTTTTAAGGCTCATATAACCTCATTGATGCATTGTAACATTTTGCGCGGGTTCGGATCCTGCCGGAATCGAAAATTTTGAGAACTTTTTTAATTTCTTAGAGATTGCCCAGAGTGCGAGGGCTTACGCATTATAATACAAAAAACCTGACATTTGGGCAGTACGAAAAATGTTCCTGTCCTTTTAATTTCTTTATTGATGATCTTATGACATCTTTTTTAACTTTTTGTACGTTAATTTATGTGATTATTTGTTTTTTAAATGTACCCAAATATTCCGACACAAGTGAGAACTTATTTAATGACCAATGGTCTACCAAAGTGTTTAGCTTTCGTAGCAGGTAAATCAGTGAGGTTAGAACTGTAAGATTGGCGCCGAACTTGATTGTAGAACTGTGGCGCCAGGACTCCCAATGCTCCGTTCTTAGCTTTGTTGTCACAAACTAACGTAAAATGCATTTTTCACTTCTCTAGTTCAAAAAGCGTGTCATTATAACGTAGCTTAGCGGGCGTAAAACTCTGATAGACGCCCTAGGGTTAAAAGTACTTATTCCAAGAGAATAAACGAGGTTCTCACCTTATCATTCAGAAGGCTGCAAACTTCATAAACCTCAGCAAAACTGCTACAATTCTTATTCTTCTTCAGCACCAGCTCAATTTCTTCCAAGTTTTCTGATATGTGACTCTGAAACAACATCAAAAAATTATTAAATCACACCTTAAATGTGTTCTTGAGGCCGACTGCGACTCGGTAAACGTACTGTTATGAGAGTAAGGGAATAGAGAGTGCATCTGTGTTTGCGCACACACTTGTGCACTATAATATCTCCTGTGCACATGGCTAGTCTCCGTTGAGACTGGTCGCCCTGGCCGAATTTCGGCTGGGAGGACATCATCATCAAACGTGTAGGAAACCCTGTCGCCAGGTGGGATGACGATCTGCAAAATACCTACTGCAGGCAGATGCTGGATGCGGCAATGTGAAGATAGGGTGCTATGGCGGTCATTAGGGGAGGCCTATGTCCAGCTGTGGACTAACATAGGCTGATGATGATGATGAATATTCTGATACCAAAAATTTATATTCATACTTATTATAAATTCGAAAGTAACTGTCTGTCTGTTACCTTTTCACGACTAAACGGCTGTACGGATCTTAATGAAATTTGACAGGGAGGTAATTGGTATCCCGGGGACCCCTAGTAATAAGCATATATAATAAAGTCGGGCGCTATGTCGCTCATAAGGGTTTATAGAGGACAGGTTTCTACCCGGTGTCTCTATGGAAAAGGTCGGTCTGTCTCTAAGGTTGTCTCTATCAAATTTCGGAATAAACGTTCGTCTAAACCTGATTTATGGGATAAAAAGTAGCCTATGTTTGATTCCAGGCTTAGCTAGAACTATGCAAAATTTTAGCCTGATCCGAGATTGATAATACGAGAAGGTATGTACGAAGATAACAAAAATCCCAACATCAATTCAAACTGACGCATTTATATTATTAGTATGACGAACATACGTCCAGCAGTGGTCTGATGATGATGAGTTGAAAATACGTACTTGAACAAAGCAGTCGTACTTCTTGGCTATCTTCGCCAGTCCAGTTATGAGTTCCTGGTCGCAGCTGACTCCGCCTCGCGGGGTCACCACCGGTTGCACCAAGTCATTCTGAAAATATACGCGTTAACTATGTATTTGGGGAAACAGATCGAACATTTTCTTTAGGGGTTATGATTCTATGCGGATACTGTTTATTACCTCGAAGCATTCAAACGGCTGAAGCAATTTTGATAAATGAGGTATTAAAATACTCGTCCGAACTCCTATGGTTGTTAAAGTCCATAACTTTATTTCTTTAGGCTTACAAAATAACCACTTACAAGTCAAATTTTATACTACAACAGCTTTTTAAATAGTTGTAGGTAAGGTATCAAATAAGAATTATCGTGTGATTTTATCAACTTAAATTTTTTTGTCCACAAGGTGGTGGTTTTGTAGGCATTTGGCCTCTCATTTTGAGAAGAAAGTGAAAAAAGGCTAAGTCGGGTTTTATTGTATAGTTTAAATTAACTAATTATTTGTTTCGTACAGAATATTTTATACTGTTGACCACAGGCCATGACACCGGATTATAGAAACAAACAGTACCAACGTCATATTGTGATGTAGAGCAAAATTCCTCTACTGTGTAACTTGGAAGAAAGTTAAAATTTATGCCTCTCGGTCTTAAATCTCGTACGATTTTAACCCCTGACAATATTTTTTTTATATATTTGATTGTCTGTCTGTAGCATTATGCCTATCAAAGTATGAACCGGTTAGAATTTTCTCTTTTTTGAGAGGTTACCTTATTCAAGAGCGTTCTTAGGTAAGTATATTTAGAGAAAAATGATGCAGCTATTCAAATGCTATGCTATAAAAGATGCTGTCGTTAAAACGTTAGCATCGTTCAAAATAAAAGTTTCATCGGTATTGGCATGTCAATTAAATTCACTCGTATATTACAGTCCAACAACCATAAATCCCTTAACAGTCTCTACAAACAGCTCAGCCTCTACCAACTCCGTGTCCGTACTCTGATAGTACCCAGCGTCGTCGTTACGTATGTTCATGCTGACTTTACCCACTAGCGCAATCTGCTGCTTCATTTTTTTTTATTTTAAAATATCTTTATTTATGAAATTAAGTAACACGAGTAATACAAATCCAGTGTACATTCAAATAATAGCTAGTTACCTTAAATCCCTTCACAGTCTCCACAAACAGCTCAGCCTCTGCCAACTCCGTGTCCGTACTCTGGTAATACCCAGCGTCATTAGGTATGTTCATGCTGACTTTGCCCACTAGCGCCCTCTGTCGGTGCTTCGTAACACTCTTCACTAGTTCCAAACTGCCATCGAAGTGCATTGTGGCGAAGTAGCATGCTGTTGTTGTGCCGTTTTTGATTAGGCTTCGCTGGAAAGTAGAAAGGTTAAAATGCTATGCGGAGTTCATAATCTGGTTGGTTATTCGTCTAACTCCCAGGTCTAGGTACCATATTTCATCATCATCAGCCATCATATAGTAGTCCACTGTTGGACATAGGCCTCTCCTAATGAGCGCCATAGCGGCGCTGTCTTCAACGTGCCGCATCCAGCATCTGCCAGCAGTCTTTCGCAAATCGTCATCACACCTGTTCGGAGTGCGTCTTACACTACGTTTTCCGAGTCGCGGTCTCCACTCAAGAACACGTTTACCCCAGCGGTTGTCGGTTCTTCTCGAAATATGGCCAGCCCACTGCCACTTCAGCTTGCTAATCCTTTGAGCTATGTCAATAAACTTAGTTCTCTGTCGGATGTATTCGTTGCGAATCCTATCCTTCATAGAAACTCCGAGCATAACTCTCTCCATAGCTCGCTGGGCGACTTTTAACTGGTGGACAAGCCCTACCGTGAGTGTCCACGTCTCAGCTACGTAGGTCATGACTGGTAGGACGCACTGATTGAAAACTTTCGTTTTCAAGCATTGCAGTTTGCAGTAGGTATGGATGACGAGAAGACTCGACGTAGTTTCCCACCGTTTGGAAAACTACGTCGAGTCTTCTACGACATAGAAACAACGCGAGCGGAGCCGCGGAACGAGTACTACATAAACTAGCCAATTTTACACCATATTATAGTTACCTTATTCGTTTAATCACCGCCAGCGGTAGGTTAAGCACCTATTTACAAAACCGTGGCCCTAAACGTTCTCCTTACCGCCCCGTTTCGGTATCAGTAACCGGATTTTACTAGTTTACCAAATTAAACGGTCAGCTAGCGTGATATGAAGATTGACCTATGCTTATCGATCCTTAAGGGCAGGATATTCGATCCATTTTGTGAAAAGGATAGGCATGGAATTTTGTGTTCACAAGAGTGAGACAGGACACAGCAACGCAAGCACAAAAATCAAGTTTTTGCTTACTATCAAAATTAAAAAAGGTTTTGAGAAAAACTAACCATAGAATATTCTTCTACGCCGTTGCCTATTTTCTGACATGTTTTTTGAGAGTAAAACGTTGATACACAAGAACAACAACAAAAAACTATCGTTTCTTCGTAATTTTTATCATCAGGTGAAGTGATAAATATCGTATTTTGAACCATTGAATAATCAATAATGTTAATCCAACTACAACATAAATTTTAGTCCAATCAAAACAAAGGATATTTGATCGTTTAAAATTGAATCGAAAATTGACTAAATTCGAATATCCTGGCCTTAACGAAAATCGTAACCGCACTCCTGAATCACCGTAGCTATAACGATTAACACATAATCCCAAAACAACGAAAATACATTTCATTCATTCATTCACTCATTAATTTTATTAACCTTATGAACACACATTGGAACACTTAGTAACGTCAAATGTACAGCTTAAAAACATAATACAGAAAAGGCATTCTTACCACAACTTTATCGTACACTGTAGCGGCAAACTTAGTGTCATTGTATTTAATCTCCAAAGGGTATGTATACTTCGGCAGCCATTCCAGCAGTGGCCTGTCCAAGCCCAGCCCAATGTTTGGAAACTGGGAAGCGTGTGTGTGGCAGTCCACGAATCCGGGCATGATGAACTGGTCCTGTCCAAGCCGGATGATTTGATAGTCGTCCAATTCACCGGCATTTTGGAGTTCTGTGAATTCTTTTAGCGTTCCCTTGTTGGTGATCTGGAAATGGGATATTATAAGCAGAGGCAGTGGAGACGATTGTTATCCCAAAAAATGTAAGGTGTAACCTACTACGTATTAGGTACATCGAACATTACTTTAGTACCATCTAAGCAACTCTAAACTAGAACCATACTACTTTTTTGACTCTACAGCACAGGGTATCCTAGTGTAGAGATCAAAGTGAGATCGCAATAATTAGTGTTCACAGATAATAATACAGATAATGATAGAATAATTACAATAATTAGTGTATTAGATAGAATAAGAATAATTTTAGGTTAGTGTGATTGTTGTTGTAGGCATGCATGTATTTGTGATGAATAAATTTTTTATTATTATAGATAAATTAAATGTTAGATATAGCAATAATAAAGTGAATAACAACAGTCAACCTCCTAATTGTTATCTGTATTTTATGTACCTAGGTTTATTAGATTTTATTGAATACTTGATAAACCCGTGAACTTCTTATCACGGTACATTTTATCCCAACTTTTTTCCTTCAAACCACACCTGTATTAGTGCAAACACAGCAAAAACGTTATTTACCTAAATCGGTCAAGTCAAGTCGTTTTTAGGGTTCCGTACCCAAAGGGTAAAAACGGGACCCTATTACTAAGACTTCGCTGTCCGTCTGTCAGTCTGTCACCAGGCTGTATCTCATGAACCGTGATAGTTAGACAGTTGAAATTTCATTCACAGATGATGTATTGCTGTTGCCGCTATAACAATAAATACTAAAAAACAGAATAAAATAAATATTTAAGGGGGCTCCCATACAACAAACGTGATTTTTTGGCCATTTTTATAGATAATGGTACGGAACCCTTCGTGCGCGAGTCTGACTCGCACTTGGCCGGTATTATAAATTTGGTAACACGTTAATTTACCTCTATAAAAACAAAAAAGTATAACACCAAACATTGGCCACCACTAAGGCTATGATTAAATGTATGTACAGTTTTCCCGATTTAAACAGTATCCTGTGAAGATGTGCCTTTATACGTCAGTAGAAGAGAACCCATGAAGTTCGTCTCAATTCGCGTACAAAGAACGCACCGCAAGTTACGACAAAAAAATTACCGGTCGAGTCACTAATTACATTCTTAGTAGGTACAAGTTTGCCTGTTCTGATGGTCATGTCTTGTCAACTTTTATATGACATCTGTGATCTGGGGGCAGTGCACCCGCCAAGTCTAGCAAAAAAGCGGCACGGCCGTACCATCCTTTTCTCGAAGCAGTTCAGCCCCCCTAGCACGGGGATTGTTGTCTAGGGTATAATAGACAATAATGACATTGCATCGCCATACATTGCGTACATTATTGATGTTGAAGGAATGCCTTTCAAATAATTTACGCATTGGATGACGAAGTGACGTAATTTTTCTCTATTCTACCCTAGACAACAAACCCCGTGCTAGGGGGGCAGGACATTTTCGACCTATAACTTCGTTGTGGATAAAACTAGAAGCCTGAATTTTCAGTAACCAAGCAGTCATTGTATAAACACGATATATTTCAAAATTCATTCAATTTAAACCAGTAGTTAAGAATTATAGCTAGTTAAGACTCTTAATTTTGTCACTTACTGACTGACCGATCATCAAAAAGATAGATAGATAGATATTTTATTGCACCATCAATATTTACAGAAAACAAATAAACATAAACTTAATACTAACCAATATCTAGTGGCACAATCGGCAGCCTTATCGCTAACAGCGATTTCTTCCAGGCAACCTTTGGATGGACAGGGTCGGTAGGTATTAAAGCTGACGGTGGCGTTATTGTTGTGATGCGAGTCATAAATTAAAATAATAAATATTTCACCATATAAAAGTACCTACCTACATAAATAAAAAACAGAAAATGCAATAATTTTTAAAAAGAGCAAAATACACAAAAACAGCAATAGTAATTAATAAAATAGTAGAAAAACAAAAATAATTAAAATCACGAAGACTTATCAAGAGTGGATAGATAGATAGTGTTTATAAACTATACTTTTGAAGATAGGAAGGGATTTAGCTTGCCGGATGGAAACTGGAAGGGCGTTCCAGAGTCTGGCGGCCTGTGACGTGAAGGAATTACCATAGAACTGGAAAGTGTGCGATGGGATTTTTATAAGAAGCTTCAAATTTAGAATATAATTAGTGTTTAGTTTATAAATCAAGGAAAAACTAAAATATTTTGTATTTTCGGTCCATTTTTAGGGTTCCGTACCCAAAGGGTAAAAACAGGACCCTATTACTAAGACTTCGCTGTCCGTCTGTCACCATCACCAGGCTGTATCTCATGAACCGTGATAGTTAGACAGTTGAAATTTTCACAGATGATGTATTTCTTTTGCCGCTATAACAACAAATACTAAAAAACAATAAAATAAGTATTTAAGGGGGCTCCCATACAACAAATGTGATTTTTATCACGTTTCTATAGATAATGGTACGGAACCCTTCGTGCGCGAGCTCGACTCGCACTTGGCCGGTTTTCTAGATACACCAACTGCGTTAATAATAGGCAAGACTTGGTATTACATGGATCTCACAACTTTTTACGGTAGAAAAAGTGAGTTGCAATACGTTTTTTTTACATGTTTTGTTTTTGATGGCATTTTAAGTTACGCGAAAAAACTACTAATCTTCAAGTCTAATGTCTTGTATAAGTTCTATAGAAGAATGAATTAGTGAGCCCGTCCGTCCTTACTAATCCATTCTTCATCCATTAGTAAAGCCTATTTTATGAGAATAAATGCCAAATCCCTCTGTCTCACAAAGGAAAGTTTTTCAACGATTACATTACAATTACAATAGACGTTTCTGGTAGAAGTTAAAGACTCGTACAATGAACGTCGAAGTTAACTGACGAAGCTGCAAATTATCTGATTATCTTTCTAAGAACACCACCTAAGTTAATGTAGCACTGAATATTGTAAAAATATATGAGAAAAGAAAGAAAAGAAAATTAAAGAAACATAAATGTCATGATATAAATGACTTTTGCATCATCAACATCATATGAGCCCATACACGTCCAGTGCAGCCCACAGCTGGACATAGGCCTTCCAACGACACCACAAATCGCGACCCTGAGCCGCGTCCATCCATCGATTCCCTGCGACCTTTACTTTTGCATACAACCCTACAATTAAGTAGTCCTTTCGAATCAGTGCAAATCCGACCGGCACTTCTAAACGCAAACGGAGTAAACAGGTTTAAGCTTAAGTTGAATTAAACGCTAATATTAAACAAAAAAACACTTACCCTTCCATTCAGCACACAAATAAAGCCATTATAAATATTCAGCTCTTTGAAAGAACCTGAAGACGCGACGGTCCCAACGAACACTAACTTTTTGTCCATAGTCATTTTGTACCACGTGTCTTCACTACCACAGTCAACTGACGATTGAATCATCCTATGATAAAACTCAAGTTCTGGTGAACATAGAATAGAATCACGGGCTAGACGGATGACGGAAACCGGTTCGTTTTTATACAAAGACATGGAAATGGATCGTTTGTTTTAGACTTAGAAAAAGCTCTAGAGCCACGAGGACGTATATTTTCGATAATTATTATTCAAGATACGTTCTTTCATAATGATTTCCGTTTGTTGCGCGAGAGCAATCTCAATGAACTCATTTTTCAATTCATTTTGATTGTCCCAACGCAACGATTGGAATTTGTAGTATGTATTCCATCGACTCTATACCATACAGACAAAACTCTAGTTCGCTAAATGCATTTTTGTTAGCATTCTTATCTAATCGATAAAAGTGAAAATATTCCACAATAGCGCATGGAAATGTTTATCTTTACACAAACATTTATTTCCGAAATACATTACTTAGGGCGCTCTACCATAAGTAACGTAGTTTGCTAAATTTTGTATTTAAAAAACTTAAGGCAGAAAAAATATTACCTACGAGTTAAAGCGACTTAAAAAGCCCAGATTATAAAAATCAAGCCAATTAAATTATTTGCAATTATTTTTATATATTCCTGTTGACAATAGCTAAACACGGAGCTCAATGGTTCCAAATGGAGAAATATATATTTTTTGTTATTAAAGTGCGTAAGCCCACTCTCTGGGTAATTTCTAATAAAAGGGGTTTGGAGATTTTTTCTCTAACACAGGTTTACCACACCGTTTTTTCTAAATCGCGGTGCAGAATGTGAGTTATGTATTTGAATAGAGAACACTAACACAAATAAAAAATGCCCTTTATCATAATTTCCTAAAACGTCAGGCTTCTGAGATATTCACACAAAAAAAATCATAAATGCAATAGTTATTTTCATCTGTGAATATAATCATAAACGCTTTAGAACATTTTGTTATGGAACATTATTTTTTATTTGTTTACGTGTCCTCTATCCAAATATATACTTCCATTGTGCTGCGATTTTGGAAAAAAAATACATGACGTCCATCCATACAAAAATCTTCTAACTCCTATAAGGCTATGACCATCTATGCAAGTAATGCATCTATTATGCATTCATTACAAAGTAGGTACATATTACTTATCTATCTATTGTCTTGTGTCCTAATGAATCATTTAACATCTGCATAATACAATGTAACAAGGCCTAATGACATGCGCGAAAAGCAATATAAACCTACTTTTGACTCGGATACATAATGGATGATTCATAGAATATTTACATATATTATCTTTTTTTATAAGAGCGGGTTTCATTTTACACCATATTTTTTTAGTTTTATTTAAATATTGTGAAATCAGTAGAAGCTTTTTTGCGGTTCTCCTATGTCTAGTCAAAACATTCAATATTATTTAAAATAAAACCGGCCAAGTGCGAGTTGGACTCGCGCGCGAAGGGTTCCGTACTATTATCTTTATAAAACCGACCAAGTACGAGTCGAACTCGCGCACGAAGGGTTCCGTACCATGATCTATAAAAACGGCAAAAAAATCACGTTTGTTGTATGGGAGCCCCCTTAAATATTTATTTTATCGTTTTTTAGTATTTGTTGTTATAGTGGCAACAGAAATACATCATCTGTGAAAATTTCAACTGTTTATCACGGTTCATGAGATACAGTCTAACAGTCTACAGACGGACAGCGGAGTCTTAGTACATAATAGGGTCCCGTTCTACCCTTTGAGTACGGAACCCTAAAAACTATTGAATTCCACTAAATTAAGCCTTCAACACAGTACTAGACAGAAACTGATTAACATAAATTAAGTAAATCAGTCAGCGATAAGCAAATTCCTCTGTTTACATAAAAATTTATCAATCGTCTTCTCAGTTATCTTCAGTCTGTTGCAAAAGTACCTACTACAAAAATAAACATGTCTCTTAGGGCACTAATGATCTCATTACCCCGTGAGACTTAATTACCCGGCCTTTTGAACTTTTTTATTATTGAAGGATGCTTTGATAATTTTTACCTTACTTTACCTTTTTAATATACAGGGTTTGACGACCTCTGTGGCGCGGTGGGCGAAGGCCTGCCTGCGACGCAGGAGGTTGCGGGTTCGATTCCCGCCTCGGGACAAATGTGTGTACGATCTGCAGACATTTGTTCAGGGTGTTCTGGTCGTTTTCTATGTATAATAAAAAATATCTATCTGTGTAATGTATAATATTATGTTTATCAGTTATCTAGTACCCATAACACAAGCTCTGCTTAGCTTGGGGCTAGATAATGCTGTGTGAATTGTCCAGCATTATTTATTATTATTATTTATCTTTATTTTTGTTTTCTTCAGAAGTACTATTTTAAATGTACACCAGTAAAAGCTGCGACCTATGACGCAATTTTTTGAAAAGGATAAGCATAGGATTTCGCGTTCATAGGAGCGGGACAGAGCAGTGGCGTTAGTGCAACAATCAAGTTTTTGCGTATTATCTATTAATTATTCAAAATACAAACATGAAATAGAAAAACTAACAATTACTGTACTAAAACATTAGCCTGGCAATGTGATTCCTAAAAAAATGGAAGTCGTTAAAATTTTGAGCATTTCGATTAAAATCGTTTTTTTATGCGAATTTTCTATTTTTTTATTAATAAAACCAGTTTACTTTCTTGAAATTTATTCGATTACTCGGCTTCTACAGGTTTTTTCCTACCTATCGTATTTTTTAATCTGAATATTTACGTTCGTTACCATAAAACTAAGTGTTTAAAAAAATACATTTTGCTTGATTTTTGCATTAATCGCGCTCTTAAAGTGAGTGCGTAACTGGAACACAATTTGTTTTGTGGTTAGGAAAACCTCTCTGCCATATTCTCCCATATCTACTCGTCAATTAACCTCCTATTGAAGCTAATAAAATATTGTACGCCATGGACATATCTTTGACTGATGTGAGAGTGAAAAGGTTTATATTTTTTACATAATTAGCATCAAATTTAAGAGAAATTAAAATAAGCAAAACATAAATAACGCATTTCATATTAATAAAAATTCAAAACGAAGAAAGAACGATACGACCATTAAACTCGTGTTCACCCTGTATATGTCACGAAATAGGTTAACAACGGAAAAGTACCTACTACTTATCTAATGATGGAATATTACAAGGTTAGGTATATAAACCAAACTTAATTGGTTTCGAAACCATACGGTGACACAACAACAAAGACATTTCCACAACAATCATCTTTGTTTGTAAATAAAATCAAAGATAACTTATTGAAAACTTTTAATCGTAGCAAAAATATTATTGTAAAAAAATCTACGCTTGTCACGATTTTGGTCGATTCGCAAACCCGCTGGAATGCATTTAAGTAAACAAATCTGCCATTGATTTGTCCTTACTGTTGTAGTTTCTTTGTAAACTGGTTATTAATGTCCTTTGCAATCTTTAACCTTTCTTCCCTTCACATACACTTGTGCGATGTTTCTATCGTCGCCGACGTAGATGAACCGTTGCAGGAGACTCTCTGAGTAGTCCTTAGATCCGGGGGTAAAGGCGGGGAATCCTTCGTATTGTGTCACTGGTCCCCCTTTCTCGTATACGTTTATGAGCAATGCGTCGAATTCTTTGCCGAGCTCGAAACTGCCGATTTTGTCGTCAAGTCGTAATGCTGAAATGTTTATTTTACATAAAGGACTGCCATGTTATGAATAATTATTATCATTACAGCCCTAAATGCATTCAATGCCCTGCGCAGTGAATGAGTTCAGGGCTGTAATGAGCTCTGCGGCGCGACCCGCAGGGGCAGCATAGCAGTAGGTAGGTAGATTAGCATTTCTATTTTTGGACATTTTTCGGTTTTTATTGATAGTATAAGAAAAAAATTATTTCAAAACCGATAAGTTAATAGGACTATTTATAGAACTACATACAAGGATTAAAACTAAATGGTTTATGACTTTGAATTTACGTTGCTTCTTAATTTTGTCTTGATCAATTTTAGATTTTACTATAAAAAATCTATCGTAGTTTGATGACACGTAAGTGTTCATCCAACTCAAACTGGGTTCGTAGATAACATCCGCTTACAGTCTTAGAAATGGTCAAAATGCCAAAACCAAACCACAGACTTTACTTAAACGTTTAATTCGATGTGAGGTGTTATGCGAGATAACAAAGAATAAATAGTTATGAATACTAGCTATTAGTCTCTAAGTGTAGTATAGTTTGCGGCAAATATCTTGTCCGGGGATCGGCAGCGAGAGTGAGTAGAGAAGGGCGAATGTCCACTGCGCAGGAGGTTGCGTTCGATTCCCCGGGCCAAAAGTTTATTTAAAATTTTAATTTATTTCCAATTTCTCCCCACGCCTTTTCAGTTACATCTTTTCTCATGTACTCTCGGAACCTATAAATAAGTATATCAAAAATTGATATCTTGTTTATATAACTTTATATAAACAAGGATATAATTTTTTGTACAAATTCAATGTTCATGCTCCTGCTCCGCCAAAAGGCGCGACGCACGGGCGATCAGCGTGTCTGGTATCGTGAGACTAGTGACGAACGCGTAGGATACCGGTATCGTAGAGTGCGAGTCTCTGCGACTAGTCTCTGAGACTAGTCGTGTGTGCGTATCGTTATGAAATATATGGCTCTAATCTTTCAATAAATAATCTACGCGTTCTGCGATTTTTTGTAACGTGGTCCGCCAGAGGACAAGAAGAATGACGGTTATTATAATATACCTTTAGCCCCTCCCAATGTAGCCAGATAGAATGCCTCCGACCATGAGATACTCTCTCCGGCAGCATTGTCTACAAACGTAGAGACGTCCATGGCACGGCGCATGGCGTCCAGTATGGTGGCATTGTCTCCACCAGATACATCTGCGGTCAAATGAGATTTTATTGTAGATACGATACATGTTTCACGTAGATATACTATCTTTAATATATAGCTCGAATTAACAAGCTGAAGTGGGCTATAGCTATAGTTCGCTTAACCGTTAACAGCTGGGGAGAAAAACTTTTCCAGTGGCGACTGCAATTCAATGAGAAACGAATGAATGTGGGATGGGAAGACATGTGTCCCAAAGTACCAGGAGAACAGAAGTTGATTGAAGATACAGAGTGTTGATTTGAGAGGTTCAATGGTAAAGTGTAACTACTTAGTTCCTCTATGTTTACGCTACCTTAGTAGTAAGTAAATTTTGTGCTGTAAAGTGGTACTAGGACAGCAGTATTTTGGTGGTTATGGTTTCGTCCCGGTCTACCAGGGACAGGCTAGGTGGTAGGTCGGGTCCGTATTGGACTCAAATAAATATCAATAACGTTTATTACTTTAGGCTTACAAAATAAGCAAATTTTGTACCATAAAAAGGTTTAAAAATAGTATAAATTTATCGAAACAAGATGTTATTGATTTTGTCCACTTAATTTTTTTGTCCACTAGTGGAAGACGTGGAAAATAAACCACTAGTAAGTGTATATTATGTAAATAATAGATTCAGGGTTACTTTGCGGAAGAAATAAGTTGACGTAGTCTTGTTTTGATAGGTATTTTTTCATTTTGTAGTTGGCGTCGTTTTTCTTCTACAACGCGGACTACATTTTGTTAGAACTTATCGGAGGTTTTTTCGCGGAATTGTTACTAAATATTTTCACCCTTATATTTTGTATATTATGTCATTAAAAACTAATAGGTAAATACATCATTATTTGCCTAAGTCTCAATATAATCTGATTTAGATACAAGTCATTATTTATGTAAAACTAACTAAGATTAACATTATTTTCCTTAAATACTATTGTCGGTGCGGAACTAGGCGACATTTGGCCAAGCATTAACATCATTGACTCGTTGCACCAACGACTTTGCGGCGTTGTGCAGTGGTCGTATATCGGCTGATTTATAGATAACAATATTTGTTTATTAAGTCACGTCCTTTAGGTAGGCACTTAAAGATAGCTAAGCAAAACAAAGAAGATAAAGATCAACAAGGGATCAACGGTCAGGCGACCTTACATTCGACCTTATATCCGATCAGCGCTAGAGGTTACACTACACTAGAGATAAAAGTCATAACATAAAGTTATGCGCGTTATCTAGATTTAAGAAATAAGAACAAAGGTGGCCCAATATTTTTATGCGGTTTTATCGTCGATAAATACTTTCTTTTGCATTTGAATTTACAATGTTATTTTCATCCCCCCATCTCGGAAAGAGTATTTTTGCTGTTCGATATCAGAGCGCAAAAGCCGTTTTTATCCTCTAGAGGATAAAGTAAATTTGAATTTAGAACATAGTGTGCCCTAAGTTTGTGATTCAAAACATCATTAAACCTATTCACTTCTACCTCCATGGTGCCGAATTTATCATGCAACCTTTTTTAATTTGTTAAAAACTCAGACTCGTAACCTTCTTGGTGTACTTTTTATTTAATTTTCTTTGTTTGCATTCAGTTATTTCCTCGCTGAGGTGGGATGAAAAGTTACGTGTTGCACTCGAGTGCAAAGATTTTTATACTTGTGCTCTTTTGACTCCCTCGCTAACGCTCAGGATTCTAAGTTTTGAATCAATTTTAGAATCCTTTGCTTGCTCGGTCATCAAAATTGAGCACGCAGTTAAAAAGAAACTTTGCACTCTTGTATAACAAATAACTATTTTATCATATACTACTTTCTGCGCGCGGCTTCGCGTTGTATCTATGCAAATATTTCAAGGTTATTTATATCCTATGGGAACTGTTTTACGGGATAAAAAGTAGCATAGGTTGATTCCAGGCTTTGAGCTACATCTATGCAAAATTTCAGCCTGATCGGTTCAGTCGTTATGGCTTGAAGTGATAACAAACAGCCATCCATTCAAACTTTCGCATTTATATTTGCGATATTTCGATACTTCGCGTTTAAGTAAGACTTCTTCACGTTTCAGCTACATACAGAAGAATTGGAAAGACAAGACTCCACATCAGACGAACCTTGGTGGATTTGGTTCTCCCCGCCGGATCTTTCCAAATCTTGGTGAGCCTTTTAGCAGCAGATCGTGTGATGGTGCAGCGTCTTCTAATTTCATCTTCGTGTTGTGGTTAGTGAAATACTATTTAGTCTCACCTGTCCCCAAGCCAACAGTGACGTCATTCGCGATGAGTTTGAGCACAGGACACAGCCCGGACTTGAGTCTTGTGTTAGACGCGGGGCAGTGGGCGACGGATACGCCTCGTTCCGACAGCAGGGCTAGCTCATCGTCTCCCAAATGCACACCGTGGGCCATTATGCACTAAAACAGAAATAAAGGTTATGCTAAAACAGAACGCGCGTAGTTAGAACTGCTCTCGAATTAAACATACAACTTTTCATCTTGACTAGCGAGAAAATATTTTGTTACTCATAAAAAAAGTCAGAAACTTATTTCGGTCAACAGCCCTGGAGGGTAAGAATGCTACAAATCTCATTCAAACACGAACGAACTTATTCTTTTCCATAAAGGTTGAATGCGGTCTAACCTCCTTCCCTTCGATAGATAGGTACCTGTTTGGGAGATTATTTAAAGATGGCGATGTCCGCGAAGAAAAATGGCTCGCTAGCTCAGTCAGTAGTCTACTTTAGCGCCACTCGCTAAACTCGTGACTCTAGTCTAGACTGTTTAGCTAGCTCGGGATTTAATTACGGCACGTTCAGCAAAAAATTTGCCTACTTCTTAAACAAATAACTATTATTCCACATGTGACCAAAACCTGATTTTGCTCACTGTATTTGAGCAGCAAAGTCACCGTTTTCGAGCGGGAGTGGAAAAAATAATCTTTGTGCTTACATGGCTCTGACCAAGTTTTAAACAAGCACCAAACAGAGCTCGGAAACAGAAATACTTCACAAAATATTTTAACGATCAACCGCAAAGTCTACCAAAATAACTTAAGAAATCATCGACTGCTTATAACTAGAAATAAGAGGAACTGTACACTATTAAAGTATCGTTTAAATTAGGTACCTCAATTGCTAAAGTGATTAAAATTGTATAAAATTCCATCCCATGACGGCATCAGGCGTCATCCATCAGTTATTGAATTCTTTCGGTAAATCTCACTAATATTATCTCATCTCACTAATATTATAAACGTGAAAGTTTAGATGGATGGATGTTTGTTCCTTTATCACGCCAGAACGGCTGAACGGATCTGGATGAAATTTGGCACAGAGATAGATTATAGTCTGGAATAGTACAAAGGCTACTTTTTATCCCGGAATTCCCACGGGAACGGGAACTACGCGGGTGAAACCGCAAGGCGCTGCTAGTGTTACATAAATGTAACGGGTGGCGTAAAAGTATTGGCATAATGAGAATGTGCTTCAATTTTTGCAAATGGCGTCAAAGGTGATTGTGCTTTGACATCTATGTATGTTGTGGACAGATAGCGAATTAGTTTTCAACAAGCCATGGAGCGATACACACCTTGTCATTCAATATGTGACTCTTATCATAAACTTCGGCGTAGCTCTTACAGTCCGGGTTGCTTTGTAGGACAAACTCGATCTCCTTCAGGTTTTCTGATATGTGACTCTGAAATGAATGTAAGCTTGACCAACAAATCACAGGATTTTTTATTAATATTAAAATAGGTACGTCTCAGCCGGAGACTTTCACTGTCTGGACAAAGGCCTCCTCTAGAGGTGCTTGGGGTGCCATAATGTGATGGGTTTGTTCTACAGGGACCTTTGGAAAGAGACAATCGGTTAATTTCGGCTTTGTAGAGCGTTATCTCTGTCGCACGAAATACTAGCAGTCCGGTATCTATTAATTAGGAGTCGCTCTGGGAAATCCCAATAATTGATTTTCTCTCCCCTTCGATTTTTATTCACAAGTGGAAAAAGACACAGCGCCATCTAGTTTTCAATAAACGAAACCTTGGACACCGTGGAAATAAACGTCCAGTAGTCTTTTTTATCAGTGGGCGGCTATTCACCCACTATGCTAATGGAGGCCATGCCTATAAAAGGACATTAACATTATATTTCGGTGTACATAATAACCCGTAGGAAGCTCTTTGTGCTTACCTGGGTAAAGCAGTGATACTTAGAGGCGATTTGGGCTAGACCACTCATAAGCTCATGATCGCAGCTCACGGCAAACCGCGGCGTTACCACAGGCTGCACTAGGTCATTCTGGAATAAAATGCAAAAACCGGTTACAGGACTTACAACACACACGTAACTTTGTTATTATTGCTATTTTTTTGGCATTTATAAACTCCCATTACAGGGAAAAGTAACTGCAGTAAAAATAAGGGAAAAGGGACAGATCCCTTTTCCCTTATTTTTACTGCAGTTTAAGCAAATATTTTTAATTCTTGCTAAGTACCTATCTTACATAGTTCGTTCAAAATGAGTAATGAAAAATATAGGTCCAGAAATACATTCCTACGGAACTTCGTAATAGAGCTCATTTGAACCTTGTTTAATCCCTTTATTTCTTAAAACATCTCAAGTCTTTCTAAATTTCATTCAAATTCATTCATCTTAATTTTCGAATTCAATGGTAATACCTTCATCTCTTGCACTTTCTTAACAAATTCCTCGGTATCAGCAAGCTCTTTCTCTGTACTATTGTAGTAACCCTCATTGTTCTTCAAGTTCATGCTGACTTTCCCAACTAGCGCCCTCTGGTGGTGTCTTATAACACTAGCTGCCAGTTGCAGAGTGCCCTCTAGGTGAAGAGAGCCGAAGTAGCATGCTGTTGTTATGCCATTGGCCAGTAACCATTGCTGGAAATAAAAAAATATAGTTTTAGAACTACAATAAATTCAATCACACTAATATTAAATGTAGATGCGAAAGTTTGTATGGATGAATAGATGGATGTTTGTAGCTTCTTCATGACAAAACTACTGTAATTGCATTATTATAGCTCTGGCTGGAATAAAACATAGGTTACTTTTTATCCCCATAAAGTTCTCATGGAACAGAAATAAATAAGCAAGTACTAAATAACCTTTTATTATTTTCATAAAAACAGTGCATGCGAAGCCATGGGCAGAAACTAGTACAAACATACAATAATTATATTTTGCATTCTAAAAACATGATTAATTGACTTTTTTAAATCAATCCTCAACTGTCAAAATCATGACAGGTTTTTTTTTTATTCTCATTTAAGGACTTTGGGTCTAGCAGTGACTAAGTCAGTTCCATAGGATATTTCAGTAACTAGTTAATCAATACTAACAAGTATAATATAAAAATAATTAATTAATTATCAAGTTCTAGAAAACTTACCACAACTTTATCATACACTTGCATTGCAAACCGAACATCACCATACATCTTCTCCAAAGGAAATGTATACTTTGCCAACCATTCCAGCAACGGTCTGTCAAGTCCTAAGCCTAGGTTGGGAAACTGAGGAGCGTGAGTGTGGCAATCCACAAACCCTGGCATCAGAAACTGGTCTTTTCCCAACTGGGTTATAGTAAAACCAGCGAAGTTCCCAGCACTTTTGAGTTGGTCAAATTCTTGCACAGTGCCCTTCCTTGTAATCTGAAACGTTGTATATTGGTGATTGCAAAGTTGGTTGAGTAGATTAGGTAGGTACCCATGTTTGTATTAAAAACATTAGTGCCTCTAAGCTTAAAATTAAAAAACAAAGTAGGTAGTTCTAGGACCTACCTGTAGAGAGGACGGAAGCTGGAGAGTTCGGAAAAACCTGGAGATCGAAGAGCTAGTGAAACAACCCAATATCATCGACGAAACGAAGGCACATCGCCTCCGCTGGCTTGGCCACCTAGAGAGGATGGGAGAGGATCGAAGCGTCTATAATGCCTATCACGGTTGCCCCATCGGCCGTCGACCCGTGGGACGCCCGCGGTACCGTTGGAAAGATGTGGTGGAAGCGGACCTGCGTGAGCTACAAGCGGAAGACTGGCGAAAAACTGCACAGGATAGGGAAAAATGGCGACTTCTCGTATCGGAGGCCAAGACTCACTTCGGGTCGCTGAGCCATAGGAGTAAGTAAGTAAGTAAGTAGGTAGGTACCTACTTAAACATAGGTAGGTAAAAGAAAACTTACCTTTCCATTTTCAACACATAAAAACCCATTGCTGATATTCAGATCTTTGAAAGAAACGGAAGAAGCAAGTGTTCCAAGAAAAACTAACTTATTTTCAGTCATTTTTACGAATCCAACTCGCCAATTTCCGAGCTTAACATTTATCTAAATAAATCACGCAACGACTGAAGATGTTTCATTTCATTTGCTTTACTCAAGCTGCGATACGGACTGAAGCTATATTTTGTTGATATCAATATAGCTGATATCATTTTGTTTTTTTCATAACAATAACAAACAGCTGATTTGATTACAAGCAATCATCAATGCTTAGAGTATAGGTATACTCTAAGCATCAATGGCATTGAATCGGGGGGCCGGGCGGGGCGGGTGTGCGGGTGGCGGCGGTTTTTTGTGTCGTCTAGTTCTGATTTTGACAGATAAAAGATGGTCGGCGCGAGCAGTGATGCCAGATCTACTGATTTAGCAATAGATCTACCTGCATTTTGAACCATCTCCAACTGATCTACTGATTTTTTGCACAAAATTTTGTGAAATCTACCTGCTTTTACCTATTATCAACTCCATGTCTTTATTTATGCTGTCAGTGGCACGTGAAAAGTTGCCAATGAAATTTTCACCAACAACGTCACAAAATTAACAAATAAAAATGAATGAAATTGAAGTTTGTTTTGTTCGTTCGTTCGTTTCTTCCTTTCGGCTTTCTGTCTGTCTTGGTCTGTCTGTCTGTCTGTCCAACGTTTTCGATTGATTGGTCGGTCCGTTCATTCGTTCGATAAATTTTTGCAACATGCAAACTGAGTGAGACTGTTAATCCAGATAATACACTAAGTAATGCACTAAATCTGCAGAACCACAAATCAAAGTTCAATCAGACTGAAAAGAACTGAGCAAAGCACAGCCCACTGGCCGCGCCTGTCCTCGCTTTTCACGAAGTTAAACAATAAACAGTTTGGGCATGTGGCCAATGAAAGTAAAACGCTTCAGCAAAACGGGTTGGTAGCTTTGCTGTATGTTTTTGTGCATGAAAATATTCGCAAAACACAAAACATACAAAAATGTATAACATATTAAAATCTACTGCTTTTTTCCCTCCATCTTCTCTTTTACCACACTTTTTTACTTACACAAAATTTATAATTTTGTATAGATTCCCTCTGGCAATACTGGGTGCGAGCGCCAGTAATTTTCGACATATCAGATGACATTGACAGTTAGTTTCGTAACTTACGAAGTCGGGTACAAGTACAAACTTGGGTACGCTTGGGTACAAATTCCTTGCAAAGTAAAGTAAATAAAGAAATGGTTACCTATACTTTACGAAGTAATTACCTATACTTCGGTTACCTAAATTTTACTGGCATGGCATGCATGTGAATCATGTGAAGCAATGAATGGATTATACCTAGATGGTTAGCATGTGTGGCCGAAAAGAGACAGAGAATACGAATAAAAATGTTAACACAAAGTTAACAGACATTTTGAGCCTGTTCTTACTGGAAATCTAGACTGTAAATTTTGAACGATTTGTTGTCAAAAGAACTTGTAAGTACCTACATAGGTACGAGTGGAATGACAAATTGATGATTCTTTTTCTCCATTGTTACACTCAAACACTGCACTGCACCCTACCGCACCATTAGTGATACGGTTCTCAACGTTATGAGGTAGGTACAGGAATGCCTGAAAAATCACTTTATCAAATTTTATTCTCAAATAATAAATTTTTACGACGAAAACCAAATTATTGTTTCCAAGTCCATAGATGTCCCGGCATGTTTTTTGGTTCATATAGATGAGCTGAAAAACCAGCACCACAACCGGCACACTGGATGAGACAAAATGCCATTCGTTCTATTTCTTTTCTTCTCATGATTAAATCATCAAGCGTCTGAGATGGTCTACTCTCATAATGTGAATGAGATGGCATGTGCACTAGCTTAGACCATTTTGTCTTCAACCGAATTGAAATATGGATTACTACACACACCCACGGTCTATTCCCTAAGTTCGGTGACATTTGGTGCAATTGCGCTTATCTGATTTTGGAACAGACGGTAGCCATAGAAACTCCGGATAGGTACATGGTGCTGTGTTGAATGTCCAGCATTGTTTTATAACGTGGTAACCATGTGGTAAATTAAATTTTACTTGATAATCTAATAAGCACTGTTATCGCAGTCGGGCAATAATAATTTCCTATGTAGATACTAGGTACTGACTCCCGCCCGTGTGTGTGTGTGACTTTAATAAATAAAATAAAGAGTCACGTGTTAAAATTCACCTTTAAAGTTCCAGAAAGCTTTATTAGACATGAGTTAAGTACGTCTTGTAGTAGTTATCCTGTACATGATTTGGTACCACGAAGAGCGGGCATGTTCAGTCCCAGCCTGCCAGTCCATGAAGCAACTGGCTCGAGCGTTCTGTGTCCAGAAGACAGACCTAGAAGTGGCTGCACGGGCCAATGCCTCCTCCAAGTAGTTGTTGATCCGTTTAGCTTCTTCAGACGCCTGAAACATTTCAATAGCATTGCCAAAGTGTTTCTTTTAGGCACCTGCAATTAACGTACCTAGATAGCTACAGTTGTATTTATAGATCGGTGGCGGGTTCAAAGTCACGTATCTAATTACATTTTATATTAACATTCAGGTTTTATACTTTTAAATGTGTTCTTTCATTCACAACGGTAAAATGAAGCAAGTAGTGCTTCATTTTACCGAAATACAGAAGGATGTAGTGAGAGTAGCTTAGCTGAGTGCAATGTTTCAAGGAGAATACTTAAAGAAAGAGAACCATGTGTTAGGTTAGAAATTTGAAATTTGAATCAAAAAACCATCAAAAATAAGTAAAATAGTTCAAACGTAAACGTTTAATTCGTCAGCCTACAAATTATTGTTTTTAAATTTTCTACATAATTTTGGTTTGTAGGCCCTAATTTCAATGTCTTGCAAGCTTTCCTCGTAGGTAAATGATACCTCATAAGAAAGAGTAAATAACCAGCCATGTTTCCAATAAGGCTTGAGTAAAAAAAACATATTATTCCGTTTATTTTAAAATGGCATCTTAAATCAGTTTTCATAAATCTTTGATAATTTTCGTGAACTTAAATTGGCAGTAAAAAAATCCTCACCTCAACAGCATATTATTATAGGATCAATCTCATCAATAGAAATTGACATGAGGGAACCTATCGATGACCATCACTCAGAGTCAAACTAATTATTTCAAAGTAAACTATTATAAACTCTGATAAGGAGTCCCTTAACGCATTGACTGCCCAGCTGTTGTAATTTTACTTATGTACTTACCTGGTTGAAAAGCGCAGTGGCCGCTTGCGCTCGACCAGACAGCTTCAGAGAGTTTGCTTTCAGCAGCATCCAACGAGGGTACAAGGCGCGCATCAGGCGAACATCTCTCTCCAACCTCACCAACTCTCTGTCGGCTATGGAGCGCAACTCCATAAGATCCACTACCTGAAATAAGTCGGTATCTCTGTTGCGACTCAACCTGTTAAATATTGAAAAGCAATGATATTTTAGTGTCAGAAACCTACCTTCTTCAAATCATCGACCTTTTTGGCCAAGCTCTCCAACATTCCCTCAGCCAATCTCAAAGCAGACAGAAGAGTAGCCATAGACCCATCATCGGTGTCATTCGCCGTCCAGGTCAACGCTTCTGATTCGAACCGTCGAGCTTTCTTCTCCAAGTCTGCCCTTAGCCAGTACGTCCACAAGCCTACGATCAGCCGTCGACGGCTGTTACCACCCGACTTTCCCCTGCTTATCGAAAACTCAGCATAGCGACTTATGTCTGCTGGGTTCTCCAATTGAAAACCAGCATCTAATATCATATCCATGCAAAGTGCATAGTACCAAGTCTCGCAGTCTGAAACTTGTTTATCTCCCAAACGATGTGTTAACTTCAAAACATCGATGGCTTCTTCTATACGCTTTCGAGAAAGTAAAACGTAGAATAAATCGGGTATGATTTCTAAAGTAACATTGTTTGCTTGAAGAAAGCGACTAACTGTTATCGCTCGGAAGCCGGACCTGACGGCCGCGGCTAGCTGACCTCTCGCCAGACGGGCGCGGAAAGACTCCATGAAAAGCTTCCCGACCGCGTAAAGTTCATCAGCTTCGATAGGCTTTGTCAAATGTCGTAAAGTATGACTTGCCATTCTTTCTATTTCTGCTGTGTATTCAGGTGTTCCTCGGTCTAGTTCTATTATTATGGCATTACTGAATGCATCGCAGATATCTACCACGGGACATTCGACATCACGTATGATTTGCAAGGCTCTCGTCGAAGAAAGCTTCGCCGTCCGTTGTTCTCCTATCATCGAGCTCAGGAGAGTTAGCACATTCAGGCAATAAACAGAATCGGATAACATTGCTATTTTGTGCTCTCGATATACTTTTCTTTTCATTGTGATTGAATTTAATGCATCTTTTACTTGGAAGAAGCCTGATACTTCAAAATTTATTCTATAAACTTTCATCGCTCGTTCTAAGGCAATCTTCGACGCAGAAATTCTTCCACTCATCAAACAAGCAGCGGCTCGCAACGAATAAATTTTTCCCAAAAATCTTTTTTTGAGGAATGTTTGTAGGTTATGATCTTCATAGCACATTTTTTCAGCGGTTTCGAGGGTGGGAAATACGGTTTCAACATTATTGGAGAGTAAATTCAAATAGCAGGACGTTATATGAAACTCTATAGCTTTGCTTTTGAGTTCAGCATGCAAAGCATGATTAATTAACTGTTCATAGATAGCGATGCGCAAATCAGCGCAAGTGCACTTTGCAAAATTTGTTTGAGAAACATTTTTTTCTAATTTTATGCAAAGCGATTGTCTGTTATTATTTTTTTCTTGTTTCTGTGTTATTAAGTCATCTTTACTGTCGACGACGCCCAAATTATGCCAATCTTTAATATTCTCAGCCTCTGTTACCTCTCGAAGCATCTCGAATACTTTGATATCGGGAAAATTGGGAATATTTGATTTTACATTTAAATCGATATTGGCATCGGTCATAGTTACTCGTTTTGATCTTCTTCTCAAAGCATCAGAGGTACCACTGCTCTTGAGTTTTAGAATAGAATTATATTGTTTTTTCATTGTTTTGAAGAAAGCACTTTCGACCGCATGTAAATCCTGCCTAATCGTTTCCTCGCTATTTGATTTTCTAGGATTACCGTGTTCCAAAGATACAGATTGTCCTTTTCCTATTTTCTCTGAAGTAGACGAATGGTATTTTGCTTCATCTTCAAGATCATCATTTTCGTACTTTTCAGAATCGCTAGATGATATTTGTTCTTGTAAATAGCTACTAGAGGTTGATGTGAATGATGCTAAGCTAATCATAGATTGTACTACCATAAGAGCTCCTCCGCAGTTTGGGCATTTATGTTTGTTACTTTCTAAATAATGCACTATTCTGGAATGAAATTCTTTCTTTTGATTGAGCGGCAGCAGTTCGTAACACGTCTTACTTGAGTTTTTGTTTCTAAACTTAAGTACTCTACAAAATGCATATTTAGGGAGCATTTCAACATTTTCGGGGTCGTATTCAAAAGAACAATCACACGTTAAATTCGAGTCTACTGTTGGTGGAAGGGTTGCTGTTGGTTCTAAAGTCATTTTACGTTCTGATTTCATTCTTGCACTAGTTGTGGACGCACATGTTAGTATACGCATTGCAAATAATCTTTTGATTGCTTTTGCTGTAGTTATTGGGTTATTTTCATACATAATACTTTCTAAAAGATCTCTAGACACAACATTTCCAATGACAGATGCAATTTTCAGCAACAACTGTTGGTATGGCGTCAAAGAATCTATTTGTATCATTATAAGAGTATCTAAATTTTGCACATTGAAGTCAGTATTCAATTCCTCTTTTTGTGTAACTATACAAATTCCAATTTCTCCAGTCTGATTATTTTCTATAAATTCGTCAAGTGCTGGTTGGTTCTTTATATCCACTGCTTGTGGGTGTAACAGACTAGGATCAGGATATTGCAAATCATATTCAGTCCATTCATCTTTTTCATCTTCTTGAATTTTCTTTAATTCCAGTGCCCCGTTAGAAAATAAGTGGATAATAAAGCCTTCGACAACTCCTGGCATGCCGCCACTTTTTGACAACAGTGCATCGCAAAGATCTTTCGGTACAGCATTACAATCCAAAAACTGACAAGCTATAGCTGGAATCAAGAAAGGTGGTAGTGGCCCCAAAACCATTTTTCTTATATTGTTGCTTACAAATACAGTGTAAAGCCAATCTTGGATGGAGCTAAATTTCCCCCTATTGACTGATAAAATTGTAAATATTTTATTGTGCTGGAGCATCAATGATATGAACTCCCAGGAAAGGGCGTCCAAATTTTGTAAATCGTCAAGAAATATCAATTGTGTTTCATGGATTGCTGATAATAAATTTCTAAAAACTATTTTAGCAACTTCTTTTCTTTCGTCATCATTAAGCGCATGAACAGTATCATTAAAAGCAAAGCGGACGTTTAAGATTTGATTCAAATAACACAGATCATCGTTATAAACTGTCAAGAGCTGTATAATTTTTTCTTCTTTTATAAACCCAACAACGGGTTCTGTGAGTCCCAATATTTGATTAAAAATTTGATTTAACGCTAAATATGGAGTTGCAGAATGTATGGTCGATAAAGTAACAATGCTCACGTTGTGACCAGCGTTTCTAGCATGTCTCGACATCCATTCCAGTAATCTAGTTTTCCCGATACGAGATTCTCCCACGATTAGCAATGCATCGAAATCTCTGAAGTTTTGGGCACTATTCAGCCATGTAGAATAATATTCCATCTCGTCTTCTCTATCCAAAAGACATGGCATCATCGGTATATCGTATAATTCCTTAATTCGAATGTCCTCCGAATATTCATATATTTTACCCGATTGACCAATACCTTTCAGTTCGGTTTCCGGTTGTAGAGTAAAACCATTACTCGACATTTTGCTTTTTATGAATGTTGTTTCATCACATGTGATTTTATTGCGAAAGCCACACATAAGCCTCGCGGCTTTGTTAACAATAGCTCCAATCACTGTGAATTCTCTTCGGAGAGGATGACCGACGACACCGCAGTAGACTTGACCGGTTGTGACACCTATGGAAACTTCCAGAACACCGTCCAGAGCTGACACTGACTTTCTGATGTTATAACCGCATTTAAGCGCGGCTTGCGCTTCTGATTCATGCTTGAAGCCTCGGACTCCAAATACAACAAGTATCATAACATCTTTATCAAATAGTATTATTTTATTCACACAACCCATAGATTTGTAAACGATTTCGCAAGTTATCTGATAAGCATTGTTTACAATTGTTATTAGCTGCAAAAATGGGCAGTCTCTTGGTTTGAGTGTAAGGAACAGGATAGACACCTGTCTCATCTCCGTGAGGTACTCAAGCGGCTGGTGAGCATCAATTTGCGTTAGAACAGGTCTTATCATAAACTTTCGAATATCTGAACCAAGATTTCTCTCTTCTGCCACGCAAATTGTTCTACGCAGGCTAAGTATTTCATTCTTTTTTGATACCTCAGCGTGGCTGAGGTTTTTATTGGGTTCGAATAGGAATTCTGGAAGGGTTTCCGTTGCATTTAAAGGTCGCTTTATTTGTTTTACCAATGCATTGAAACCGAGAAACGGTTTAGTTACGTCGTTCTCATGGGGATCGTAGAGAATTGATTTGATCGTGACGTGACCATCGTCGTGGATGATATGATCATAATTTCTGGAATAGCAGTGACCCCAAGCTGTTCTGGCTAACTTTACCTCGCCAGAGGAACATACGCTTTCTGCAGCTTTAGCTTCCATCACTGGTAGTCCAATAATAACGTAGTTCATGTCAATCCCAGCGCCAATGGGGGCAAACATAAGGTTTCCAGCAGCAATAGCGAGTTTTACTCGAAGGTTAACTTTCACGTCGGTCTCGTATGTAGAATAGGAGTGCTGTATTAACAAAGCACATG
Source organism: Eupithecia exiguata (assembly GCA_947086465.1). Taxonomy (NCBI): domain Eukaryota; kingdom Metazoa; phylum Arthropoda; class Insecta; order Lepidoptera; family Geometridae; genus Eupithecia; species Eupithecia exiguata. The sequence goes on from OX352246.1 coordinate 9,213,541, forward strand.
CAATTACGTTGTGAATGGTATGGCATAGGAACGTTCGCTTGTCGGTTTTCCACAGCGCCAGAAATGCGTCTCCAGCGAATTTCAGTATGTCTCCACCGTGACTGTAAATTAGTTCTATCAGAGATCCGAGATAGGTGTTGAGGGTTACGGTGAGTCTGTATGTTCCACCTTTTCCGGTGCTGTTGTATTTCTCTGATAATGCCGTGTATCCTGACACGTCCGCCATAAGAAGGACCCCAACGAACCGCTTAGGTTCCTTGTGATCAAAACTGAAATAGTATTTTAATTTAAAGACTACACGGCGACCGTTTTACTCTAATATAAATAAATAAATAATGCTAAACAATCTACACAGAATTATCTAGCCGCAAGGTAAGCAGAGCTTGTGTTATGGGTACTAGTTGACTGATATACATAATACAATACATTACATACATAGTTTTTTTATTATACATAGAAACCAACCAGAACACCCTGAACCTGAATATATGCAGATCGTACAAACATTTGTCCCGAGGTGGAAATCGAATCCGCAACCTCCTGCGTCGCAGGCGGACCTTCGTCCGCCACGCCACAGAGGTCGTCGTACTGCGTGACTCTGACTATAAATTTGGAAAATAAATCGCATACTTACTTTTCTATCATCAATATCTCATCAGGAACTAAAGTGGAAAGTATTAGAGTCTGTCTCTGCGTCAGTTTCACCTCTACGTCCTGATCTGTCTTGTTTTCATCGGGACTGTTTTTGTTTTCCAGAAAATCTTGCACCCAGTCCTTAATCTCTTCATATTTTGGGTCGTCATCGTCCGAATCATCTCTTAATATATCTTTTTTGGAGATTGTCCTTTTCCTGTAGTTCCTCCATTTCTCTGTGGTGACCACGTTCATCGAGTTTCGTCTGGAGCGATGACGCGTTTTGCCGAAATTCATTTTGTTTACTTTTTACAAATTGTACTTAAAATTTTGATATTTTTTTGAACGTTCACTTAAACTTATCTTATGCATTGTACTTAAAAATCTATAAGGTCTCGATATTTTATAGGAAATGCGTTTGAATTATCGTGAAAAATTCACATCAAATTGTGAATCCCACAGCTTATCAAAGAATATACAACAAAGAGTATACAATAACGTATACAATTTAAGACAGCTTATGACGTGTCGATGACATTTAAAGATTTGAAGTTTGATATTGTTAGGTTTTAGGTTTTGTTCTATTACTTCAAAGGATTCCCCATAATCAGAGAGATTATATTCAGACATTTCTTCCGAGCCCATAATCTTGCTGCTCAAACTTAGGTCTATGTTTGAGTGCTGATTATTCCATAAAAAATCGTTACTCAAACATAGATCGATGACTAAGCAAGCACTCATAATACGGGCCTAATAGTATGTTCACACAGAGGATCCCTTTTTTACTTCTTACAGGACCGTTTTTCAGGGATCCTTCGCTAGGTACAGGAAACAACCGTTTACTGAATCCGGAACACTGTCAGATGTTTGAACTCGCTGTGAAACGGATGCTGCGTAAATGCGCCCTTACTGATGTCCTGATTTATATGAGTTTCTTTTCTAATTTCACTTGACTTTTCTCTCGATCATGATGATGATGATGATGCAGATCTCTGATGACGATCACTTTATTTGTTACGTGCCCAAGACTCCTGTACGTAGTGGTTCTATTCTCTTTGGGTCCGGTAAGGTCCAACGGAAACCCAGCACTTTGAATTTTGAATTCAATTACGAAACCATGTTGAAACTGAAACTGAATTTGAAACCATGATGAAATGTTTTGATGATGTAGTTTCAATCAGCTCTAATCTACCCATTCAATGTTATGTGCAACAACAATGTCAAATTAATTTGTCTCTATTAAATCTATTATTAGGGTTCCGTACCCAAAGGGTAAAAACGGGACCCTATTACTAAGACTTCGCTGTCCGTCTCTCCGTCTGTCACCAGGCTGTATCTCATGAAAATATATAAATAAATAAATGAACCGTTATAGTTAGACAGTTGAAATTTTCACAGATGATGTATTTCTGTTGCCGTTATGACAACAAATACTAAAAAACAGAATAAAATAAATATTTAAGGGGGCTCCCATACAATAAACGTGATTTTTTTTGCCGTTTTTATAGATAATGTTACGGAACCCTTCATGCGCAAGTCTGACTCGCACTTGGCCGGTTTTATCTGTTAGTATAACATATCTTTTTCTCTACATGCAGTAACGAAATGTAGGTACCTACCTAGTGTAGTAACATACAACTCGACAGTAACGAACAGAACGTTATGTACATATTGTAAGCCAAGTGCGGTTTGAGCGCAGTCTTCGTTAGACCATTGACCTGTAAGCACTTCCCAGAGTCGTTGATAAATCGGTTACAATGGACGGGTTCTCGTTTCTGGACAAAGTTCCTCAGATAATAAAGGAAGAGACTGCTGATGATGTGCCTCTGATACAGTTTAAGCATCCAAAGGAATTGGAGGTAGGTGATTCATATTTAGTTTTATAAAGCTCCAGGGAAATCTTTAGAAATAGTTGTCCAATTCTTGAAATATTTCACTTGAAGGTAGAGTAAGCTTCAGCTTTGCTCTACATTATCCTGGAGTACCTGCGTACTGTAGGATATGTTAGTAAAGCAAAGTATAAGTCATTTATTTGGCACATGTAAACATATTATACAATAACCGTAACTAATATTATAAATGCAAAAGTGTGTTTGTTTGTGTGTCCATCCTTCACGCCCCAACTAAGCAATCAATCGACTTGATTTTTGCATAGAGTTAGTTGACCTTTCAATATAATAATAATAATAGAGAGTAACACAGGCTATTTTTTGTCCTGGTAAAACATCAAATTCCTTCGAATTTAACTCGGGTGAAACCGTGGGAAACAGCAAACTAAATGAATTTGTAAACTCAAACTAGAATAAAATTATCTGTAATAACTTGTAATAAGCCAGGTGCATACTAGGGACGCAAGTAGAAGCTTCTTTTTAATAAACTGTGTAAATTTCACAGCGCCATCTAGCTTTAGACTACGCATATCGAAATATTGCGAATAATAAATTCACGAGTAGGTTAGGCATGTTAATGTAAATTCATTGAACATCGAGAATACTAAATTACTGCGATAATAATGCAAGAAAAAATACCTACACAATACAAATTATTCTGATAAATGGCTGATAGAAGTGCATTGCAAGCTGTTATCAAGCCGGCATCGTACCGCCAGACGGTAGATATGGCAAACCAGACGTTTAATTTTATGAATACTACTTCATACTATAAAATACTAGCAGCGCTTCGCGGTTTCACCCGCGTAGTTCCCGTTCCCGTAGGAATTTCGGGATAAAAAGTAGCCTATGTCCTATTCCAGACTATAATCTATCTCTGTGCCAAATTTCATCCAGATCCGTTTTGCCGTTCTGGCGTGATAAAGGAACAAACATCCATCCATCTATCTAAACTTTCACGTTTATAATATTAGTGAGATAGTGAGAAGATAAATAAATAATGTTGGCATACAGCATCCAGTTCAGCCCGAAGGTATCCAGAGCTTGTGTTAAGGGAACTAGATGACTGACATCTCACTTATTATTATAAATGCGAAAGTTTGTATGTATGTTTGGATGTTTGTTACCTCTTCACGCCAAAATTACTGAACGGAGGTGCTTGAAACTTTGCATACAGGTAGTTTTAGGTCTGGAATAAAACATAGGCTTAAACTTTATCCCATTAATCAGTTACCATGTGATAGAAATCACCTTCAAACGTTTTCATAGAAACAACGCATGCGAAGCCGCGCGCAGAAACTAGTACTTCATATAATATTAGAATATGTATATAAATTATTGTCGTTTTATAAAAATTATCTGAGCGTCTGGCTGACGTGCGGCACGTCTCGTGCGTGACCCGAGAGCTGGTGAGGTATGCACTGCACCTTTACTGCTCGTGTCCAAGATACAAATCAGGTGCAACTGAATGATATTGGATATCCGAGTAATATAACTGTACTAATAGTCTGGAGAAGATCGCTTCTAAGCGATAAGGCCGCCCATTGAACTCGAGTCACAAAATTTCTCTTTATGATTTTATTTTTCTGGTGTACAATAAAGCTTTCTTGTATTGTAAAGAAATTAATTTCAGAACAAATTGCATGTAGTGTGCACACAACAACAAAGGGCAGTACTGTGCCGCTGATTTTGTTGTTACTATCGCCTTCCTTACGAGTTTCATATTTCATTTATTTTTGCTTGGTACATTCATTCTTATTTCTAAGGTGAATGGTTATCACTAGGTACATACATGCACCTTGGAAGGCACTGCAAAACAGTTAACTTTATTATTACAATGTCAAACGGAATTTAAAATACCTACTAACTTATTTTTACGATAACATAAATTTCATTCAATAATAAAATTTAATAAATTGAATTGAATTTTGAATTTAAAAACCAGAATGGTCATTCATTGTTGGTCACGAAATAAAATAATAATGTTAACAATGACCTATTATTTTTTGATCGAAAAGTAGTAAATCAGGATTTTTCAAAAAAAAAAATCTGTGTTTTGCGATTGAAGCTGAAAGTTTGGTCCTGGCCCCTGAAAGTTTGGTCCTTACTTTTAGTTACATCCTGTTTGGTTTTACACAATTCCTAATTTTCGGACAGAAAATCACAGAATTCTTTAGTCAAATTGAAAACTTGGGAGTGTATACATATTATAGCAGCTGACTGTACGGAGCTATCACTCCGTAGGTCATCAGTAGTAGAGTAGGTAGAGTACACTAGTAGAGTACACTAGTCTGTAAGTAGGCCTCCCTAATTAATCGTTACTACTTCGAAGTAGGTATTAATTTGCTTATTACTGTCTAATACTAGAATTTATTAGTTGTTATTTATTGCAAAGTACCAACGTAAGTAATGTATATTACAAGGGTTCATTACTCGAACGATAAGTGGTTAATGATCACCCTCTGGGTAGCTGTCTACCTCATCATCATTATCAACGACATCACCACACGTCAGACTGGACTAAGGCCGTTCATCAAAAGGTTGATCCGTCGGCTCTATTCTAAGGTTTTAGTTTTATCGTGCGTAAGCCCTCGTACTCTAGTTTTATTCTTTCAATGTCCACGCACGACGCACATGTGGATCTACAAGTCCTACTAGCTGGGGTTAAATGAATATGTTATTAGGTGCACTTAAAATCCTGATAGAGCCGAGAGAAAGAGCCCTTGCATTTATATACAATTGAAAGCTTAGTTAGAGCAAGGAATCAATTTATTCGACCCCTAAAGCTTTTTGACTCTACAATACAATACAAAAACACTTTATTGTACACCAGAAAAAGAAAGAGACAAGTACATTGGGCGGCCTTATCGCTTAGAAGCTCTACATGGACTGACCCCTGAATCATCTGATCTGTGTTCAGATCGCGTAAGCTTAAAAATATTTATTTCTACATGGACTCTACATAGGTATGTGGAAATATTATACTCTTATACTCCCTAACTAAGAATAATTTATGTACCTTGTAGTTTAAGCTATAATAAACTTTATTATTAGTGTTGGACTAAGGGACTAAGTTATCTAGCGGTCAAGCACAGACCCAGGAGGACAAGATATTATCGGCAAGCGGAGCGAGCAGCGAAAATTTTTTGTAATGCGAAGTGGTAGGTAAAGTTATTATTAAATCTTCCAGAAAATCCTAGACCTTGACGTCACAGAAGGGGTGGACAACGTACAGCTGGAGGCATGCGTGCGAAAAGTGCTCCAATACAGCGTGAAAACCAACAAGGCGACATTCAAGAACCAGCTGTTCGGATCCACGGACCCCTACGGACTCTGTGGGGCATGGATAACAGAAGCTTTTAATACTAGCCAGTAAGAAATTAATTTATACCTTAGAATAACTGGGACAGGCGCGTTTTTACTCTATGATTTATACGATCAATCCTCAAATAAACAGGGTGTAGCATAAAAATTTGTCAAGCCATTACCAACGGGTAGGGGACATCACATAACTGTTCAGAAAATAAATAGAAAACGTCAAGTGCGAGTTGGACTCGCGCATCAAGGATTCCGTACAAACTTGCACTCGTAAGTAATCAAACATTTTTTTTTTGTGTTTAGACAACAAATTTGCTGTTTTTAGATTTTTTCCTTTACTTGTGCTAGAGAGCGCGAGAAAAATAGATCCGTTCTTGATGAGAACTATACCTCTACGTGTTCTTGCAACTCTTGGGTGAATAAAGATTGAGCTCGTAGAATTAAAAGATCACCAAATTTGTTTTTTTTCCAGATACACCTTCGAAGTGGCTCCAGCGTTCACGCTCATAGAACTGAAGTTGCTAAACCACATGCTCCATCTCTTTGGCCTGACCAATGGCGACGGTATCTTCAGTCCTGGAGGCAGCATGTCTCTGCTGTACGGCATCGTAGCAGCAAGATTCAAGGCCTTCCCTGAGGTCAAGGCTAAAGGCATGAGAGCGTTGCCGGAGTTGGTGCTTTTTACCTCGGAGGATGTGAGTGCTCTGAGAACCTGTTGTTACATGCCTCTTATTATAAATAGCCTAATGTTCACGAAGCGAGCATAGTGTAAAATATTTTTCTCTAAACAGATAGATTAGATAAATTGAGGCCTAGGTATTAATACCTTCACCGAAAGTTTTATTAATTGGCTGTTTGTTATATTTTAGTGAAGTTACTTTTATATAGATCGCTGCTTTAGTACCTAGCTACATAACTCTATAATACATTCTTTTTGGAGAGCTGTGGATTTCAGTCATTAATAATTTTTTTTTTATTGATATGTCGGCTTTCGTCCAGAAGCAGGACAGTCAGTAGTAGGTTAACCCCTAACTCGTTTGGACCCAAATCTGAGGTCGATTTTACGACTATAGTAGACCCTGATCAGGGTTTATGCGAGGCTATTGTACCTACTAAAAAAACCAAGCCCTGATCAGGCTCCAAATGAGTGTTGGTAGGTAGCCGTGGCGGACGGCACAAACTTTGAGAATCCCATACCTTCCCAGCAATGGCTAAATCTGGCCGCGGATGACGATGATGGTATATAGTACATTCCTTCTATTCTTTACAGAGTCACTACTCAATCCGCAAAGCCGCGCACTGGCTTGGCTTCGGCACTGAGAGCATTCGCTTCATAAAAACAAACGCACAAGGTCAGATGGTCACACGCGAGCTCGCTAGTTCCATACAAGAAGAGATCTCTGCTGGAAGATACCCGTTACTGGTGAATGGTACTGCAGGAACTACGGTCTTGGGGGCTATTGATGAGCTGGATGAAGTTGCGGAGATTTGCAAGCGACATGGAATCTGGTTTCATGTTGATGTTAGTATGTTATGTACCTATGGTATTAGGTTATAATGACAGAACAATAATGTCGTATGAAACTATTAATTAACCCATTAACTCTGCTTACTTCTGCGAATGTAAAAACGTTGCTTGGTTCTCTAAAATCACAGAATTTGTGTTTGTTTTGTTTGTGATTGTTATCAATGCTGTTTACAAAGAATACTTAGACCGTTGGTTAATTTTGACCATGCTTACAAGTCTTCGGTAGTATAGTGGTAAGTATCCCCGCCTGTCACGCGGGAGACCGGGGTTCGATTCCCCGCCGGAGAGTTCTCTTTTTGCATTGTAAAATTTATATTTTTGTATTCATATAGGCTTTACTTTACATAATACTTTGATCTTCTTCTTTTCTCTCATTAATTTTAATTCTTACGATATTTTTCAGGCATGCTGGGGTGGAAGTTTAATTCTGTCTCAGAAATATCGGCAACGTTTGAAAGGAATTGAAAGGTAATTTGCACCAGCGCAGCGCGTTGTATTTAGAATATATTATTGATTACCAATTTGACAAATATCGTTTATCCCGGAAATCAACCTGTATAGGTAATCGGTTTCCGGCGAAATAGGCCTAGCTTTTTTGGGGATCACAGGCATCATTATTTTTACATAAATTTATTGAACATCTCGTTTATGTTTTCTTGTATCATTTTTTTAGTTTCGGCTATATATTATTTTGAACAAGCTTGTGATCGTGGCTTCGCACAACAGGAAAGGAGATAGAACAGACAGACAGACGGAATTACTTTCGCTTCTATAACATTAGTATGGTATGGATTTTAAAATTAACAATTAGGACAATAAATGTAACGCTTTTAATAATTTTCAGAGCAAACTCCATTTCATGGAATCCACACAAAATGGCAGGCGCGCCCCTGCAGTGCTCCGCCTTTCTGATCCGAGAGAGAGGGTTGCTACACGAGTCCAACTCAGCAGCTGCTAAGTACTTGTTCCAACAGGACAAGTTCTACGATATCAGCTACGATACGGGGGACAAGAGTGTGCAGTGTGGGAGAAAGGTAAACTCATCTTGATTTGCTAATCTCTCACACAAAAATCAGACTCAAATAAAATAGTTGGCCTAATAGTTATTGCTTATAGCACAGCTTATAAATAATATTTGCTTCGAAGTTTTCTAAGTTCAAGAACAGTTCAAATAAACAGTATTGGTACTACACCTACCCTATCCCTGTTATAAAGTTATAATAAAAAACTATAGTCAGCACAGCGTTAACAGGTCTGAAAATTACGAAAAACTCTAACCCTTTACTCTGTTTTGTTATATTTCAAATTTCATATATCTAACTTTGCTTACTTAATATCAGTAGTGTACTACTACAGATATTTGCCCCAGCGCACCTCTCAAGGGCAGGGAATGCGTTAACTGTCATCATAATCCTATACTAGTCCATAGCTGGACACGGCCTCGCCTAATAAGCGCCTGGCTATTCTCATTAGGGCGTAAGGTAATGCCATACTATTTCTTTTTCCAGACTGACGCATTCAAGCTCTGGGTAATGTGGAAAGCCCGAGGTGACAACGGCCTCAACGCACTAACCGACCACATCATGAGCCTAGCAGAGTTCTGCCACAGAACCGTGTCTTCAAGACCTGGCTTCAGGCTGGTGACAGCAGCGCTCCAGTGCCCCAACGTATGCTTCTGGTATATACCGGAGTTTATGAGGGGGAAGGAGGAGGGTGAAGATTGGTGGAATCTGATGCATAAGGTGATTAGAGCGTAGATTTTTGTTTTTATTTTGCGTTGTCTCAAACAAAAAGCAAAAATAAATGAAATATGAATATGAAACGTGATGATGATGTTCTCTTAGCTGAATTTCGGCTATGGACGGCGGCTAGTCTCAACGGAGACTAGCCATGTGTGCAGGAAATATTTTAGTGCACAAGTGTGCGTGCAAACACAGGTGCACTGTCTATTCACACTCATAATATGATGGGACGGAAGACTGACACTACCGGAGAGATCAGGCGAAGAACCAGCAGGCTTAACGTGCTTTCCGAGGCACGAGAGTGTGACACCGTTAGGTTCCTAACTTCGGACTTCTAGCTGCTTCTTTGAATTTTGTAGTTCAAACGTGATAAAGTGGCCACAGAAGGACTGAAGTACCTTTAATGATAGAACATATTTATTTATTTTTCATCCACCAGCATATTGGTAAAAATTCACTCTATTAGCGATTATATTAGGCGAAAAGAAATAGAATGCATAACAATTAACTTCGGCAAGTGGCTTTGTTCACTCCTTCGAAAATAAATAAATAAATGATTCTGGATAATGCACAAAACATAATCTAGCCCCAGATAAAACTTATCTAGTATTTTTGCTATGAAAATTTCTTATAATTATGATATCTATTCTTAAAATAGTAGTGAAGATAACTCAAGACGTAAGAAATAAGCAAGGCATTTAGTATAATTAATTCTAAGGTTTTTATTTATTATAGTACTCTGGGTAATTTCTAAGAAATTAATAAATCCCAAAAATTTACGATCTCGACGGGATTCGAACCCGCACCCCCGAATCCCGTCGAGATCGTAAATTTTTGGGATTTATTAATTTCTTATAATTAATTCTGTTTGCAGATAACCCCAAAAATCAAGGAGCTCCTGACAACCAGCTCTCGCCTAATGATAGCGTACTCCCCCCTACGTCATTACAAGAACTTCTTCCGCCTCGCCTTCACCTTCCACCCAGCTGTGGACGAGAACCAAGTGCTGGAGATGTTGCGAGCTATTGAGAAGTGCGGGGAGCTGGTCACTCCTGATATGTTATACCTTCCACCCGTGGCTTTGTTCACGTGGTAGGTTCGTAGATAAAAAGCTATTACGGTCTACATTTTAGCAAAGTTCCGAAGATTACCTTAGGTAGATTTATATTATAGAGATAATGTTTTAAAGGCTGGCAGGATTGTATCACGAAATGGGATTGTGCCAATTTTTTTAAATGTATCTATGAACATTACAACAAGCAACTGTCAACAGCATAGATAATAATAGACCAAAAGAAATAAAAAATCGTGTATTAACTTTGTATTCAATAAGGTTTTATACCTACATTATTGTTTAACGAAACAAGTAAGTACCATTTAGATTTAGTATTAGAATTAAACCGTTATTTACTAATTCCAATTTTATTTAATAAACACCTCTAGAAGAAGCTTTATCCCTTCATAGTACAGAAACAGTTTCTTAAACTCGAGTATTTTAAGACGTTTATTGTATTAATTAGAATAATGCGTTATCAACGATCCACTGCAGGTATTTGTCCACCCGGGTGTACATCCCGGGATGGTTCGGTTCACCACAGCGAACGCCCCAGGACACGACGCCTATGGTGGCCCAGCGGCCGCTCGACATCTGGTACATCAGGGGACCGCCACTGTCTCCCTGAAACAATTTTACATTTCAAATTTCATAATGGTTCGGCTACAAACGGTTAGGATCCCCATAAGTCAGAATCATTGTCATCACGACATTTTGTAAATAATAATAAATAGTTTTTTTTCACTCATTTCGAACACAAATATTTTCTCAGGGTTTGAAATTCCTGACGTAAGGTCTAATTAAAGGCAATAAAGCACATTGAGTTTTGAGATTTTATAATTACCTGACAAGCATCCTTCCCTCCAGAATACCCTCCAGCGCAGATGTTCTCATCAAATACAGAATCCGTGAAGGAGTCTCTACAGGTCTGCTGCTCCCAGATAGGGATCGTCACCTCCATCAGAACATGACTATGAGGACCGCCGTACCACTGGGTGCCCCAACCTGTGAGATGTAAATTAATTAGGTAAATTAGCTACTCCAGGCTCGGGTAGTTTAGACACACGTAGTATGTACCACTGGATGCCCCAGCCTGCTGGTTATTAAGTAGTTTGGTAACTCAGCTACTCCAGGTTCGCTGATTGGACACATTAATACTGCCACAACATATAACACAGAAGATGATCACGCTAATCATTTCCGAGGTCCAGGCAAAGAGGAAAACGAAAAAGAAGAGAGAGGACAAACGTGATCGAGAAAGACCTTATACTCTGCGGTGTTTTTGAAGTCTTAGCGTTGGATACACCGAAGTGGAGATGGACTTCTCCATCAGATGGGAATAGTTAGATTCAGGAAATGTATGATCTGTAATTTTCTCATAAATGTTTTCATTAGCTGGAATGAAATGAGCTAACCTACTTAATACAGTTTTTGGCCAGTAGGATCAAGTACGTGATAAACATATTTATGTAAGTTTAGGACTTAGAGTTACTCCAGTGTTGAATTCGACAATATTGAATTTGAACGTCCACTACTGCTTTGGGTTGATCTGCCTAAAGAATCCTCATCAGCACACATATTATGCGTTCACTAAACATGCCTGTTACTAACAAAAAAGATTCTGCGATAATCACCACGTGGCTTGGTGATCGAGTATACATAACTATGTAACAACTGTTAATAGTGCTCTTAAGGAAACTGCTACCCTCTCTTGTAACTTCCGTTAGTCAGCTGTTACGCCACGCGACCCCGCGGTTCATCCTTAGGGACTCACCAATAATAACAGCAGACTCATTGACCAAGTCCAGTCCAATGGGCGGCAGACAGATCGGCCAAACGTACGTGTTGAACGTAGCTGGGCGGTTCAGCTTCAGAATGGCGATGTCGTTCTTGTACGTGATGTTGTCGAATTGCCTGTGCATGCGTTTCTCGATGACCTTGAAGTTGTAGGAACGGGTGTCGTTGTTACGCTTAAAGTCGTATTCGCCTAGGCGGACCTCGAGCTCGTCGGCGTCCCATCTGGAGGAATACACGAAAAATTATTATCATCAGCCTGTTAGCCCTATCCAATACGTTTATCCCAACGGTGGTCGGTTCTTCGGGAAATGCATAGTGTCTAAAATTGAAAACGATCGAAGGACACGTTCAAAAAGGACGTACAAGATGTTTGTGTCTTGTCTTGTCTCACTTTGATTGGTGAAACCAAAATAGATTACTTTAAAACGACCCAATCTTGTATTCACTAAAAGAGTTTAGATGTTTGCTGCAATTTTATAACAACTAAAACCTACCTTTAAATTATTGAAAGCGGCAACACTGAACGACTTTTACGTAGTTCCAGTCCAGACATACAACAGTTTAGCGGTCTTAAAACAAGATAAATTCCGTTGTCTTTTGTAGGCGTCGCCATATTCGTAGCAATTAAAGGCGAGCGCGTTGAAATCTTTTGTACGCTACGCAAGTTTCACGTAGTTTCGTAGCCCCTGGCTACAAAGTTTTAGTAAGGGTCGGGCGGGGCGTAGTCGTAATCTTGTTGCTAGTAAAGTTTAGCGTTGATTACCTAGCACCTAAGTACTGGTTTCTTTAGTTCTTGGTGAATCTCTTGGTGAAAATAATCAATAGTTTGATCTGGTGTATGGGTTAATTTTGAACAAAGCTTATGTCGTTGACCAAAACAATTTGTCAAATCATTTCCCACGTCTCTAATAAACCGCTAGTTATATGTAGTTATGTATGCAATTTTCTTTGTGTGGCCAAGATCAAATCATGTGTTAACATATCTGCAGCGTTTGAGAAACGAGAGGCAAGTCCTTACCTCCTCAAGCAGTGAGCGGCGGTCAGCACATGTCTGTCGGTGATGAGGACGCCGCCGCAGTACTGCTCGAAGCCAATCGGCGTAACGGAGGCCATCCACGGCCACTCGCCGAGTTTTGCTGGCCGTGAGCCCATCAGACGCCCGTGAGGACGGGTGCTCAGACCGCATCCTGGTACAATACAAACATTTTGAAAACTTAGTTGTTTGAAACCCCCTTATCTACGTTTGGACTCAAAGTTGGTCAATGTTATAGTGAAATTGTATTCCTACGCTTACCTTTTGATTGTGTTCAAGTTACTTTTATCCGCGAAGGGTATTGATTGTCTTCGTTTAGACGCACATTGACTAATACGCATAACTTTTGTCTGGTTTCCTGTGAATCTCTAAATTATCTCGAAGTATCCAAACGCTCAGTGTTTACCCAACTAATATTACAAAGGCGAAAGTTTGTTTCGTTGTGCCTTTGTGAAGATGTTTAGTCAAGCTGAAATTTTGTGCAAATAAAGATCTGGACCTGAAATACCATAACATAGGCTACTTTTTATTCCAAATAACTAGTGAAGCCACGATCAGAAGCTAGTGATAAATAAGGTATCCAAAAAATGTCTAAATGCTGGCTGTACCTACTTATTTTGAGAAAAAATTATGTAAAGCACAACAGTGTAAACAAGCGAAAGCCGAGTACGTTATTCATATGCTACGCTTAGAATTAATCACAATTAGAATATTTTTGGACAAAGAACCTCTATTCTCAGCTCTGGTGATCTTCCCTAGGATATCCTGATCCTCCTCCCTTGGCGCGGTTGCCGGTAAGTCCCCAGCCAGTCCCTCAGGTCCGAGTACCATTTTTCTGTCAGGACAGCACACTCCGATCTTCCTGCTATCACTGAAATACAGATTTTCACTTCCAATGGACAGAACAGATCCAGATTTTAGATCGCTTTTAATAGAACAATAGGTACACACGCTTGGAGTCACAAACACATCCTTTGTAAAAAGGCCTACTATAAAATATCTGATTATCTAGAGGATAAAAAAGCTTGGGACGACTTTTGCTCCAACTCGAAAACTAACATTCTAACAAGGTAAAGGTTTCTTGTTCGCTTCTAGATTGAAGTGGACAAAAAATCAAAGTGATCACTTTATTTCCTATTTTTACTTATGTAATCTGAGTTTTGTGACGTGTCCAAGAGTCCTGTAAGGTCTAAAGGAAGAAGCACTTTGAATTTTGAATTATGAAAGTCTATTCTTGCACTGCCCCGCGCGGCGCGACCGTCAAGGTTGGGTCAAATATGGGTCTACCACAAAGTGATATCTGATATTCCAGTTTTACCTACTTTTCGAAATGATTGTCCATGTGCCTATAAGTTACCTCTATTAGAACATCAAACAGTCACAAAAAGTGCAAGTTTCATAACTGGCCCCGCAAAGAAAATAGTCCCTGATCTTTGATCCTTGAGTCATGGATGTGGCAATGCCCTAGGTATTAAACCTACTTAGGCATCAGATCGTAACAATAAGCGTTTGTTCGTGGGCCTCCCACGACGAACTTATCTGCAATGATTGATTACGCGCTCGCAGGCGCGTGCGGAGAAATCGATAATCCTGATGTAGGTAAGTAGCTGCTACTGACCTATGTGCATTATCGTCATCATCATGAAATCAGCCCACATACTTCCACTGCTGGGTAAATAGCGGTACTTACCTATAGGTAGGTAATATTTGTGCGAACGTAAGAAACCATTTGAATGGGGTTTACTCCTAAACTTCACAATAATATATGACAAACTAGCAGCGCCTCGCGGTTTCACCCGCGTAGTTCCCGTTCCCGTAGGAATTTTGGGATAAAAAGTAGCCTATGTCCTATTCCAGACTATAATCTATCTCTGTACCAAATTTCATCCAGATCCGTTTTGCCGTTCTGGCGTGATAAAGGAACAAACATCCATCTATCTATCTATCTATCCATCCATCCATCTAAACTTTCACGTTTATAATATTAGTGAGATAAAAACAGAACCCACGTCCACTTTATCCAACTTTGGCTCTTACAGAGCAAAATACAGAGATAACTGACATGAATTTCTCACGAAGGACTGCTTGACTAGGCAGTAAAACAGTCCAGGACTTGTTCCATAATTAATACAAAAAAATGTTTAAAACAAGGCAGGAGGACCCATGTGAAATGAGTATCTACGATAACTAGGTACTTTTCTCGATGCTTTGTATAAGCTAGGTAGCATAAAGGTATCTGTTAAATTTAAGTTTATCCTTACGTGTTATCAAGAACGCAGAGGTACTCGGCAAACGCCACGAAGTCCTTCTGGAGCTTCTCCTGAGGACACTGGTGCAGCGGCTTGCAGACTCCTGGTTTGTTGTCTGGCAGCTGGCATGGCTCCGCGGGGTTATTAGCCTGGTGATTTACAAACCTATAGTCATCATCATAATCGCCGCACCTTCTCACCTTAATAGTTCACTGCTAGACGCAGGCCTCCCCTGAGAATAGCCATATTGGCTTTTATCTCGTGGGACGTAATGCCCTAAATCCCCACGCAGGGCATGTGGGATTGCAGTTCGGTGGTATATATAGGTACATGTTCTGTAAGGAGCGCTGCTGACCGCCACCCGGTGTATATTATGTCCCTTCGTCCCCTCTTACGACATGTACTTACATGTTTTTTCCACTCTCCTCTATCAGCCGTCACCTCCGTACTCTCACCTTTCTTACCCATGTCCTCCTTCACACAATCCATCCATCTTTTCTTCGGTCTTCCAGAATAGGTCCTTACTACGCTAACCTTTTACTCCTAATAATTTCCGTTACTGGCGCCATTTTCAAACTTCCTCTGTTTTTAACCGAGAGACACAGACTTTGCAAGTCTGTCCCAAGTAAAATTCTATAAATTGGCAACTGATTTCGGTGCAGTAGTTGAAGGGCCAAATGATAAAGATGCGGGTACGATTCGAGTCTATCTGCAATATAATTATCGATAGCGGCAAGCGGCATGCATGTTTTTACAAAAAAATAATGAAGTTCCCATAAAATATACCTACTCCACCATCAGTGGAATTAAATATTTATAAGCTTTGTGAAATGTTCAGTATTAACAATATTACAAAAATAGCCCACTAATTAACGTATCAACTTAGCAAAAACAAAAGACATCTTAAAATTGCAAATGACGGTGCCTCTATGGCGGCATGTTTTCTAGAACCAGCCTCCGACCGTTGCAAAACACATTGAAATCACCATAATGGCGCCAAAGATAGTTACCAAGTCGAATGGCTAATAGTACCGTCGTCGGCGCAGGCTCAACATAATTGAAACAGACATTAACACAATAAAACCGAGACTATTTAAGTAGTAAGGTACAAGAGGTTATTTGTTTACATAAAGTCGAGGAACGTTTACTAATATAAATAAAATACTTTATTAACAAAGAAAATTACAATAAAAATAAGATTTAAATTAAAACATGTATTTACAATTGAAAAAAATAAGCTAACTGCAGACAAACAATCTACAGGTAGCTCAACTGATCCATATCAATACCAGTCGAAAGTGTGCCCAAGACGCTGGCGGCATTGCCCCGCTGCATGGCAATGCTGATGCGCTGTGCCAGATATTTGTTAATGTAAAACATGTCTCCCATATCACACTGCATTTTCTTTGAACTCGGAGACTACTTTTGTTTTCTTTTTATTTTGTGATAACGAAAGCTACGATGCGACCGACAACCACTGATTTATGTTACCTACACAAAACTGCGAAAGCGGTGTTATCATCTCGATATTGAACGACGAATAAGTAAAATATAGAATTTTGTGTTAAAAAATAATTCAATTGGTTTCTTCAATTAACTCATCCAATTAGCTAACGAAGCTGCCTTTAAATCTTTTTTTGGTTATGGTTTTTGTACCTTTATCTGATCACTGAATAAAATGTTGAAGATTTAATTAAGAAATAAATGGTAAAGAACTTTAGGCGAGGCGTGAAAAGTTCCCTCTTTTCGAGGTACTTGCCTTAATCCTCTCAGAAACAGTAATCGTCATATCAACTCATACATGTCCAATGCTGGACACTTCTCCTTCCCCAGAAGACGCCATATATTCTGGATGGATAGATCTTAAAAGGTTATAGGTAGGTGAAGCTGGTTATCTTACTTGACTTCCGTCCAGTTCAACAAAGCGTTTGTGTCTGCCACTGCCAACGACGCCAACGCCCCCTTTCGAGGTCTCCTGCCAGGCTGTCTTTTCGAGTTCAGCTGAAAAACCACATAATATTTAGCTAAGACGGATAGTAAACTAAGACAATATAGAGTACCTAGGACTCCTGAGGATGATGATGATTCTTTGTTACTGGCAATATGGTCTGGTTATCACAATTCTGCCAGTGTCAAGTAATCTCACTAATATTATAAACGTGAAAGTTTAGATAGATGGATGTTTGTTCCTTTATCACGCCAGAACGGCTGAAAGGATCTGGATGAAATTTGACACAGAGATAGATTATAGTCTGGAATAGAACATAGGCTACTTTTTATCCCGGAATTCCCACGGGAACGGGAACTACGCAGGTGAAACCGCAAGGCGCTGCTAGTGGAAAATAATTATAAATATCTAAGTTATCAAATTATAAAGAAAACTAATATTATAAACGTGAAAGTTTAGATGGATGGATAGATGGATGGATGTTTGTTCCTTTATCACGCCAGAATGGCTGAACGGATCTGGATGAAATTTGACACAGAGATAGATTATAGTCTGGAATAGAACATAGGCTACTTTTTATCCCGGAATTCCCACGGGAACGGGAACTACGCGGGTGAAACCGCAAGGCGCTGCTAGTGGAAAATAATTATAAATATGTAAGTTATCAAATTATAAAGAAAACTAATATTATAAACGTGAAAGTTTAGATGGATGGATAGATGGATGGATGTTTGTTCCTTTATCACGCCAGAATGGCTGAACGGATCTGGATGAAATTTGACACAGAGATAGATTATAGTCTGGAATAGAACATAGGCTACTTTTTATCCCGGAATTCCCACGGGAACGGGAACTACGCGGGTGAAACCGCAAGGCGCTGCTAGTGGAAAATAATTATAAATATCTAAGTTATCAAATTATAAAGATTGTTTGATATTTTCAACAACGAACTACTAACTAGAATCTAGCAGGGTGTAACCACGTGCAGGTTAAGTTGAGTTGAGAGAGACGAGGTCTAAAGCCATGTTGGAGTCCTCCTTACGGCTTGTAAGGAGGACTCCAACATGGCTCCTAAGGATATTAAAATAATGAAATAATTGTTTTGATGACATAATTTGAAGGTTTTGAAAAACAAAAACTTTGAATCCCCAAATTTACTGTTTTTCAGTTTTGCGGAATAAATACTAATCCCGCAGAAATATCATTTTTAAGAGACCACCTCGGGATCACTCTCTATACCATAGCAAAAAAACTTTCAAAATCGCTCCATATTAAAGGGATAAATCTACGAACATACATTAAAACATATATACAGCCGCTCATAGAATTTCTTCCTTTTTTCGAAGCCAGTTAAAAATACTAAGATATAATTCTTAAATAATCCTTCGTTTGATAAATAAGTGGTAAGTAGTCTCGAATTTGACAATACAGGTTTAGGTTTATGAAAAAAAGGCGAAAAAGATAATGCGAAACTGATTGGACTCTATTGGCGGGAAAAAGAGAGAAGTGAAAAGGAGTTTGTCCTTTGTTCTGCAGCCTTATTATTGTACAGGCTGCTTTTCAAAAAGAGATGTCTTACATTTTCTTTATAGAGCAATGTATACGCTTCTACAACAAAATTCCAAGTGAGTTGCAAAAATTATCAATGAATAAATTCTAACAAATTGTCAAAGATGTCCTTAGTAAAAAGGCTTACTACAAAATATCTTTAACTAGAGGATAAAAAGCTTGGGACGAGTTTTGCTCCAACTCGAAAACTAACATTCTAACAAGGTTCAAAGGTTTCTTATTCGCTTCTTTTACCAACCAAAACATTGAAGTGAACAAAAATTCAAAGTGATCACTTTATTTCCTAGTTTTACTTATATAATTTGAATTTTTGTGACGTGTTCAAGAGTCCTGTAAGGTCTAAAGGAAATAAAATACTTTGATATTTTTGGTGTTCATAGTTTTAAAGAAAGTTTCGTCATCTTACCTTCCACACTGGCACCCAACCCCACAAAGAGCACTGCTATTAAAATCAAGAGCATTTTTAAACTGTAACCAAATTCACTGATTTTTGTAACAATACTGATTTATTCAGCATCAGTGCTTCCACTGGCCGGATGTTGGCTAAATGTACTGATAAATAGAATTATCCACAGGATGTTCAGTGCTGATAATATTTTACAGTTTGTATAGGAACCCGCATCTTTGCGAGGTCAAGGTGTGGAGTTTAGAGCGGAATTTTGGATAGGCCTTGAATAAATGAGAATTACGTGGAACGTATTTATTAACGAACATAAATTAGGTATAATAACAAAAAAGGAAGCGATGCGATCTGCAGAAGTAAATACTGCTGTCGCGGATCGCAACGCGCACCTCCAAGAATATTATAAGACGAGCTTAGATACTTCCAATCAAACAGGTATATTGGTATGAATACAAAATTAACAATAGGTTTAGGTTTTATCTTAAAATAAAAAATGGTTACTACCTATATTAAAAATAAAAGATTAGGGAATAATTAAAAAAAAAACGTAAAAATGGAAAAACCTCGTCCTAGAGTCAATGGATTATCCTAAAGTATTTGTATATTTATATAACTTCATCATCATCATCATTAGCAACAGTCGTAACTGTCAAAGTTAAGAAAGTGTCTTCTCTGTTGGATCTTTGGGTCTCGTGGTCTGTTCCAAAACTGAAGGAACTTACTAATGCTGTAACTACTAACCAGGATTGTTCATATAGATCTGTAGAGCTACCTATACATTATTTGGAACAGTATGCAGTTAGCTCAATTCTAAACTAGTTCTAATTTGTTTCTATTATTTGATAGTTATTTTTAGTAAATTCTTATCACCAAAACTAGGACCAAAATAACATTTGAGTAAATTTATAAGCTGGTGGATTAGTAAGGTTTTTTTATAATGTTTACAACAGCTATGCTTTACCTTAGATAATTTTGAATAATTTTTTTGATTTTTTTATTTTATAACTCTACAAGATTAAGTAAAGTAGGGACCAACATAATATAGGTACATTTATACAACAATTAATTTACTTAATTAATTTGACCATCAAGAGGTTAATGACTATAATTGCGTGGTACGCATCTAAACATGGCTTTGAAGACTCCTATAATAAACTCAAATGATTTTTGGAGGTTTTTTAAATTTTTATCCAAAGGAAAACCAAAGGCTTCTATGTAGTTTTAAACATTAATAAACCAGAAAGCTTATTGAAGGTTTTCACGTTTACTTTTAGAAGGTTGAAAGGAAGGAGGATGGATGAAGAAGGTAAAACGAATCGCCTATATGGATTTATATCCATTTTTTTCTTTGACTGTTTCTTGGTTTCTATATTTCACTGTTTGTTCCTAATCTCAGTAATGAATGTAATCGTGTCGTAGGTGATTTAACTGGCATCTCAAGTAGTTCAAAACTCTTGGCCCAGGTGTGGCGAAACAAGGCTTAGCGAAGACTTCAATTTACGTACCACCCCGCCACGGTAGAGACTGTCTCTACCGTCAGTTTTTTTATGATGATTGGTGTGTGTTTTACAAGAAAAATAAATGATAGCTGGTCGATTTCATCTTTTGGAATGGCGTGAAATCACGATAATTTATAAGAAATCTTTGAAGAGGAGGCCCTAGGATGCCCCGCGCCTTAGGACAAACGGGACATGAAAACCTACAAAGAAAACAATATTTGTATAAATTTGTATTACTTGTTTAATTACACAATTTATTGACGCAACCTAGTGTCATAGGAAAATTTTCTCTCCCTTAACACTAGAGTGCTTTTCACGAAGGGAGTCCCTTAGACGCAGCGCGCTGTAGGCAGTGCGGCCGAAGGAAATTAGCAACTTTGCTAATTACCTTGCCTTGAAAGAATTCGTTCCAATTATTGCCACGGGACTTCTTTTGTAAAAAGCTCTCTACAACTCTACGCTTTTTTTCCATATTTTTAAATTGCTTGTGTACTTGACGTTGTTTTCGAGTGTAAATAAGTACTTTACTTAAAAAGAAAATTACTATCAAATAATATAATTAAATTATAACTAGTATTTAGAATTGAAACAATTGAGCTAACTGCAGGTTGTTGCAAACAATCTACAGGTAGCTCAACTGTTCCATATCAATACCAGTCGGAAGCGTCCGCAAGACGCTGGCTGCATTGCCCCGCTGTATGGCAATGCAGATGATTATCTAATTCAGGCATAATAATGATGTACACAATTCGTAGTCCGCGAATGTACCCGCATTCCTCTAGCTATGGCCAATTGTTTAGTCTGGTGTATGCTAATGGTCAAATATTCGACGCCCATAACGTGTGCATTCATAATATAACTAAGTAGGTACGGCAAATAATTGCGTAGTAAGGCAAAGAAGGAGGAAAAGTTAAACATCGAAACATCGTTTGACAATAAAAACTCGATCACAATCTATGCTTAACATATGTATCAAGGTGCTGTTTCTATGTCTTACATTAAGTACAAAATTTGAAGGGGCTATTAAAATGGATGAATTTACATAAACGTACGTAACGTGCGCTGTTCATGAATGAATAATGATAAGTGATAACAATTATACATTCTTCTGTTGTATTGTTGACTACTTGGATCTTTGTCAAAGCACTTCATTAAATATGCGTCTTTGTTTGAAATACTTTCGAACATAAAATAAACAAATAATGCTGGACAATCTACCTAACCCCAAGCTAAGCAGAGCTTAGAAGAATGACATCAAGGGTAGAGGGAGGAGATTAGGTAATCAAGAATGCCAATCCCACCATTGCATTGGTATAATTCTTAACACCTTTTCTTTGACGTTGGCTACTCAATTAGTCTATAGGTATTGTCCAGCAGTGGATTGATATATGCTGATGATGATGATGATTAAATCAAAAGCCAATGCAAAATCACAAATTCAATCTTCCAGTCATCAAAATCTTCGAGTAGCTAGAAAAAAAGTAAAGTACCTAATTCTTAGACTGTAACACGGTTGAAAAAAAAACTTCCTATTTGCTGTTTACGAAACTTTAGTTCCGTGTGCACTAAATGTATATTTAATTTTCTAAGTATTTCTGGTAACATTAACTACACCGCACTTTCTATATTATTAAATTCCTACAATTATATCCTATGTAAGTGCCTCCTACCAGTCGTTAAACTGAATCTTAAATGATTAAAACCTGGTTAAAATTTAATTTGTCCTGTCCTACGCATTATTGCGCGCCTTAGAAACTAGATGCAATCGTTTAGATGTGAATGGTCTTATGCCATTCATCATTTTCGTGGTTTTACGAGGCTATAAACTAAGTAACGTAAATTCAAAGCTTTTATTGAGGTAATGTTTAATCATTTATTTTACATTTCTAGCTTCAGTCCGCAGCTTTGCACGTGCTTTTCCAGCATAAAAAGTAGCCTATATCCGTCCTCGGGATACCATTTACCTCGCTGCCAAATTTCATTGAGATCCGTTCAGGCCCTTTTTAGTAATAATAATAATAATGCTGGAAAATTCACACAGCATTATCAAGCGCCATGCTAAGCAGAGCTTGTGTTATGGGTACTAGATCACTGATATACATAAGACAATACATTACATAGATAGATATTTTTTACTATACATAGAAAACGACCAGAACACCCGGAACAAATACCTGCAGATCGTACAAATATTTGTCCCAAGGGAGTCGAACCCGCAACCTCCTCCGTCGCAGGCGGACCTTCGCCCACCGCGCCACAGAGGTCGTCAGTAGTGAAATGGTAACATAGCGACTTACTTACTTACTTACTCCTATGGCTCAGCGACCCAAAGTGGACCTTGACCTCCAACACAAGACTTAACATACAGACAGACGTACAAAACGGTTTACGGTTTGGTTTGGTTGGATCGCAAGTGACGTCACACATCTACAGATTACAGTGTCAATGAGTTCTGGTTGGGTGTGGTGTGGCGGGGTGACGTCATAGCTTAGAATACGGTAGCCATGACAGAGATTATCGTTTTGGCGCGGCATTATTTTATTCAAACTTAAAAATTAGTTTTCATAACTAATATGACTGGCCTTGAAGAAATATTAATTAAACTTTGCTTTTATGTGTATATCTAGTTTATGTGTTTATTAGTCTATCTTTAGTACACCCCCTGCCTTTCTTAAATTCACATAATTCTTTCCATCCAAAGGTTGCCTGGAAGAGATCGCTTCTAAGCGATAAGGCCGCCCATTGTACTTGTCTCATGTAATGTCTTTTTGTAATGTTCTTTTTCTGGTGTACAATAAAGTGTTTTTGTATTGTATTACTTTGCATTATTTTTATCAGTTAATACGTTCGAATTATTTCCCAGTAGTAGTCAAGTAGCCTATTCCTTTGAAAACTGAGCTGATTCTCCTGTCACACTTTTCAAATACATTACCGTCTGAGCTTATTGTAATAGATCTATAGTCCCAGGCCTTGGAGGAAATAGCAAATAGGCCGGTCTGCTTGCGGCGCCAGCGCCTTGCTCAACGGCTCAGGCATTTTAACTGAATCTGCATACCGGTTAACTATGCCTTCTATTTTCGCAAATTAGCTCACTTATTTTATTAAATAAGCCCATACTAAAACAGTGAAATATGAACCAGATGTTCTGTAAATAAAGCAATCCTGCAACGCCTGTGGAAGACCTCGTGAACGATCAGAAAAAAATCACTGCAAGATTATCTCCAATTAACTGGACACACTATGTCCAGCAGTGGACTAATATGGGCCGATGATGATGATTTCATTTTTGATTGATTTGATGATGATGAACTGGACACAATAAAATATGTCAATTTAATATTAATATTCAATAAAAAACCAAAACATTAGATGGAGGTCAAAAGTTTCCATTCCAAGATGTTACTGGTACTCAGGACCTATGAAATTAAAGAGGGTAAAAAAGTAAAGTAAAAAATATTGATTCTGTGTGGTTTGGTCCTAAGTTTCACTATAGGATCTTCTTTACCTTCATAAAACCCGATAATTTTAGATCTTCATGATTTTAACAGGACTTAGACAACACTGTAACAAAAATGGCGAACAGAAAGCTGATCGCCAGTCTCACTATAGCCCGATAATTTTAGAATTTCATGATTTTCACAGGACTAAGACAACATAGTAACAAAAATGGCGAACAGAAAGCTGATCGCCAGTCTCACTATAGCCCGATAATTTTAGAATTTCATGATTTTCACAGGACTAAGACAACACTGTAACAAAAATGGCGAACAGAAAGATGATCGCCAGTCTCACTATAGCCCGATAATTTTAGAATTTCATGATTTTCACAGGACTAAGACAAGACTAACGAAAATGGCGAAAAGAGAGCTGTTCGCCATCGACGTTGCATGGTCTGGTGAGTCCAGATGTTTCCAGAATTCAGCAAATCCTTGTGCAGCATGTATGGATGGTTATGCACGGGCAGCAACAGGCATTAATAAAAGTAACAATTATGTACGTACTTACATAAGTATTTATTAATTTTTGAAACTATCATGGTTATTACTATAGAAATCATTTAGAACGGGATATTTACTTAGTTCTTCCGTGATCATGGCGCATGAAACTGTGCCGAAATATTGGAAAACTCAAAAATTGAATCATGGTAAATATCCCGTTCTAAATGATTTCTATAGTAATAACCATGTATATTTATTAATTAATTGGCAGTCTCAACTTATTCTAATGTATTACATTCATCAGCGTTCTTCGGCTTCTGAGAGCAGATAAACAGTGAAGGGAGCGTAGGAAGCACGGAGTAATGTGGCGCAGGTAGCTTTGGGCACGGCATGCTACAGGCAAAGGCAGAAATAGTAGAATAGATGTTAACAAGAAAAGATGTCATCGAGCACATATTATCCTGGATATGATGATGATGATTCTTTGTTATACTATGCAGGAAAATAATTGTAAATATCTGTGTTATCAAAATATGAAGATTCTTTGATATTTTCTCAGAACCTAGTTCGTTATCTACCACGTGCAGGTTGGCTTGGGAGACAAAATATTGGAGTCACATCTCCAGAAGCTCGATGAAAGAGGTTAACATTAATTAGTGACCTTCGATCGAAAGTTTTTTTAATACCAAACTATAATTCTTTATTGTTTTCATCAATAATTATTATTTTAATTAGATAATTTATTAGAGTATTATATTGATTGAGTATGTAAGGTAGGTATTTATTAATGCTTTTGACATTAAATTGTAATTATTGTACCTAAGTACCTATTTTCAATTCTATCAATTTTACTGTACTTATGCCTAGTGTTATTGGAAATGTATTTCTGTACTAGCACAATAACTAATAAAAATTAATTAATTAAAAAGCTTTAACTTATGTAACTATGCCAAAGTAGGTGGAAGTTGTATATTCGAAATTGGTGGGATACAAACCGTGCTATGCTATGTTTACTGGTGTTGCAGAGATTGATATATACAATGTATATCGGTACATTCGGTGCCCAAGTTATACTGATATACACTCTTCTATTAACGGTATCTTGGTTCAGAAAACGGATAAAAATAGTAAGTATGTATGCAGTTATTAGAAATTCTCTGACTGCAAAAAATACCATGGTAGAGTCGTGAAAAATACGCGTCGAACAAGTAGGTAATTAACTGAAAAATATTAAAAAAACCGACTTGGTCCTCATTTTTTCACATTTATTTCATATAACTGGGCGAAGACCTATAAAATGTATTTGAGAGAGAGAGAGAGATCGAACCACATGAAACCAGACGAGTATTTTGATACTTCTTTTATCAAAATAGATTTATTTAGCCATTTTGATACTTGGAGAGGCATAAAGTCTCAAAAAACATAACCCACGCCTTGCGTGTAAAAAGTCTGATTTCGATTATCAACCGCAACATCAATAGATGAAGATAATACAGAAGCGAATTTGGCACATTCATCAATCGTAATAAATCAATTTGGCAATGTTTTGATCGGCATTCGACGTGTTGAAATATAGATTATTGTCTAGCTTTCCATTGCATGTTACGATGTTTATACATATGAATTTAATTAAAAGATGTTGAATAATAATAAAATTGAATTTTTAATAACTTTGATTTTGACCAGATGTTACTGTGTGAAAATATCTTGTAAGTATTATTATTTATTTAAAAATAAATTAAAGAACCTAGCGTCCGGTGCAATGATGCAATTTCCTCCACTTTTCTCTTTCCAATGCGGTTTGTTTTACTTCTTTACTACACTAGCGGTCCGCCCCGGCTTTCTACATGTATATTCTATTGCCTATGTTTATCAGGGATAGTGTAGGATTCTAATGGTAAAAGAATTTTTCAAGTCGGTCCAGTAGTTTCAGAGCCTATTCAATTCAAACAAACAAACAAATCTTTCCTCTTTATAATATTAGTGTAGATGACACAGGCTTTCTCCGTTATTTGACTTATATAGTTAATTTTTGGTCTTCCCCTACCTCGTCTTTCTTTTACTTTTCTTTCTATGATGTTACTTTCGAAGCTGTCAAGTCGTGTAAGATGTCCCATCATTCCCCCCCTTCTATTATTTATTTATTGGACGCTTAAGTAGTTGATTGAAGGCACTTTACTTTATTTTAACTGGTAATCTAGTTCCCGCAACTAAGTATTTACGCCGGTAATAGGTAATCGTCATACAGCCATTAGCATAAAGTCTACAAAGTTAAGGACATAGCACATACATCAATTTGAGCAATTTGAGGCGGAGGCAGGTGGCGGCCCTGAGGGTTTTAGTGGGTTGGAGTCCCACATAATCGTACTGCCTCCCCGTGGCTGTACAATATGCGTGCGCATTTCCCTCAGGATAATTAAAAAAAAAAGGTGGCGGCGCGCGGCCGTGTGCGGATGCTGGGCAAGAGCGGTGCGGCCTGTGTATGCGTCAACCTTTACTCGTTATATTGTACCGTCTAGACAAGACTCATTAATTAATAGTTCCCATGTAAATTGTAGCATTTAAGTATTATTATTGTTATCTATATCTAGATCAATCCATAGATAATTTAATTAACGCCGACATGTTGACAACAGGTTATTTATTTTTATGTTTTTATCTGATGTTTTAATAACATTCCTTAGAGGGACTTATCTACTTTTTCCCATCGTGAGAGTCTACAAGTCGTCAACAAACCGGATTTTTAGATATATTTTGATCACAGACGACAGATGACAGCTAGAAATTAGATTTCTGGTCGGTACCTATAGAAAAAAACATAAAACTATACATTTAGCTGTGCTATGAAACCCAGCATAATACGCGCCAAAACGGACGAATTGTTAGTTTTAATTTCGCTCGATATTCACGCAAAAAGAAATTGCCTTTGCATTGGTCTGACCATTTTTTTTTATCCAGCACTTACGTTCCTTCACTGTTCCTCATGATTCCAATATTCTTCATAATCTTAAGGATTTAAAGACAGGCGTGAAAAAAAGATGCTTATACAACCGTTAATTGATGAGTGATTTCTTCCTCACAGCGGCATAATCATCAGCCCAAGCTGGTCCACTGCTGGACATACAACATTCTCATTGTAACGTAGAAGTAGTTTATTTCGAGCACAGTATTTATCAGTATTGCTATACAGCGGGGCAATGCAGTTAACGTCTTGGGCACGCTTCCGACAGGTATTGATATGGATCAGTTGAGCTACCTGTAGATTGGTTACAACAGTCTGCAGTTAGCTCAATTGTTTCAATTGTAAATACTAGTTTTAATTTAATTCTATTCTTTGATTGTAATTTTCTTTGTTTATTTCGTGGAAGTTCTAATATGTCGACAAACTAGTTTAGCTACTTCTTATTATTAAAGTGCTTGACTGAACGAAGCATAATCACATAATAATATTTTATCAAAGCAATAAACATGATAAATGTCTATTAATGGATCATTATTTCAACTGGTCAAAGCGACAAAACACAGGAATTAGATAAAACTATTTGGTAACATGAAAAAATATATAAATCTCTCATAAACTAACCGTCTAAATGATAGTTTGGTAAAATCAAACGGAACGCGGACGAAGTCGCGGGTAAACGGCTAGTTTAGCAATATTTCTTTGTTATTTTTTTTTTCTATTAATTAATTTATTTGTATTTTTTCTTACTTTTAGACGTTTAAATCGATAGAAATTTAATGATTGTTATTTGTTTTTGCATTGAATTTGTAATATTAATTTAAGGACGAAATGTTGTAAATGGATTTCGATTTGTACATATAATTGTAGTGGCACTTAGATGTGTAATTTTTAAGGAACAGCCCACAATCAATGCTTTAGTGTACACTGTGTTGGTGCAATTTTAAATAAATAAATAAATAAATTTCTGTAGTTATTAAATCAACTTTATATGTTAACCGACTAAGGTAATTTCTACCATGGTCGGTTAAATACTTGGGTCAAAATCACCAAGGTGGAGAATTAGCTTTGCCAGCAATTAGATGGCTAAACATTTAAGCAAATCGTTATTGTAAATATTACTTAACTCAGTTCATATTTACTGTACGTACATAATCCTTTATTAATTCTTATTAAAATACATTAAGTCTTGTTGTCAACTTGAACCTATTTTTGTGTAAGCTGTAACTACCTGTAATTGGGGGGGTCACAACTAGTGATGCCTTTTGTGATTTTTACTGTGTTTAAGAGTGTATCCTCTGTTGGTAGTTCTGAATAAATAAATAAATAATAAATGATATCTTATACTGCAAAAAGGCGTCTAAGTTTAGACGCCTAAAACTGCTTTGTTTCTAACTAAGAAGATAACTATCTTAGGATGGACAAGCAAGGTCAGGGTAAACCTCTTGTTTTGACGTCTAGTAAAAAATTGTTAGAACTAATAAAAACTTATACGAGTATAAAGCCGGTTACTTTAAGTTAATAGTTGTTTTGTAGATGCTCTGACTATATACAAATTAAGTTTAAGATGGTGCGAATTACTTTTCCACTAGTTTTATTGCTTGAGGAACGCAGAAAAAATTAAAACTACAAAAAAAACTCGCGCCAACCCGCGTCGAAATTCGAAACTTAGTCGAGTACATAATTTTTTTCTCAATTTCCGAATCAAAACAGTCGAAACCTGTCGCTTCCGTCCACCATTATTTATTGCGAAGTTTAGTTTTCATTCAGTTCGCCATTATTTATTGCGAAGTTTAATTTTCATTCAGTTGCCTCACGAGATCGAAGCTGAGTTTGTTGGCCCTAGCAAAAAGTTTTTAAATCGATACAAATTCCAGTTCCTCGCCACAGACGCCAGTCGGAAGAGTTTGATAAAAGGGTTAGTTAGCCGGATATTTCGATGGTTTCATCCGTCTTTTCTTAAGAATACTGTAGATCGCGTCAGTAGACTATCATTTTAAGTAAACAAAGACATTAGCAATGCTTTATTAACAAAGAAAATTACAATCAAATAATATAATTAAATTAAAACTAGTATTTACAATTGAAACAATTGAGCTAACTGCAGATTGGTGCAAACAATCTACAAGTAGCTATTTTATCAGTAGGTATCATTTTAATAATTTCTCGTAAGGTCCAGATTATTTTGCCCCCATACAAACGTACATTGCGATTCATTTGGAAACTACACCTTTTATTGCAATGAAATTTGCAAATTCAGAAAAAAAATGCTATGTTTTGATTTTTAAAAACATTATCATGATTAAATGAGAGCTAAAATGAATTTTCTATCGATAACATTATTTTCGCTCTGTTTTAATGATGTTTTTGGTTTTTGAAAAACTAAAACAGTGAATACGAAACGTACGTTACGTATGTTTAATGTTTATATCTGTTTCTTTTAGTTTTATTTTGTGGTGTACAATAAAGAATTTTGTATTGTATTGTATTGTATTGTACGAAACAGTTTGTGTTTCGTATTCGGTTAGGTAAGCTAAATTTAATTGAAATCAGGGGTGTAGTTTCGAAATGAATCGGAAAGTACGTTTGTATGGAGCCTTAAGTTCGCACCCACCTTAATAAATAGTTATCTAACCATGATATTGGTAGTGTTTGCATGCTCTTCCGAAACTGACAGGCATGAGCTCCAATACTAAAATAAGTATTTCTACATGACATTGAATCTTCCATTCCACGTCGATAGATAAAATAAAATAATTAAAACTAGCAGCGCCTCGCAGTTTACCCGCGTAGTACCCGTTCCCATGGGAATTCCGGGATAAAAAAGTCTATGTGCTATTCCAGACTATAATCTACCTCTGAGCCAAAATTCATTCAGATCTGTTCGGTTGTTCTAGCGTGATTGAGTAACAAACATCCATCCATTCAAACTTTCACATATATGCCTGTGACCATGGAAGCTGAAAAGCCTCCGAAACGTCAGGTTATAAACAAAATATAAAATATACGCGATCAATCCGGTAAAAACAGTGTTTTATTATGAGTTCTCGCGAAAATAACCTTAAAATATACTATATTAGTGGGATTTATTTATTTAGACAACACAAATATCAGTTACATAGATCTAATTATGTTACAAGTAAAATATCTAATTCGAGATTAGTAGTAGCCATAGTTTCTGAGTGGTTTTCATCCACTACTTTCTCATTCAATATCCATTACCACAATTCCATTTTTACTATCCAGATTCTAAGTTATTATATTCTCTATTACGTTTGTTATTGAGTTCCAATCTTTACCAAAGCCGGTTATTACGTCAATGGGCAATTTGGTAGAGCAACTCTAGCTAACTCATTGATTATGCTAAGCTCTACTATTAGCTGGCCGGTCACGTACTCGTTGCTAAACCTTGGACTTTTTAGCTAAAAAATTTAAACGTATGATGACAGCGGTGATGTTATTGTTTGTTAAGCTCTTTTAGTACCTAAGAGAAGCCAATCTCTGTATTTGTTAGAAGTAAAACCCTTGTTACAAAGACACACCACGCTTAAAATAGGTAATCGTTAAAATTGCTATTTATTTTACAAGTAATGATAATAATAATGCAGGACAATTCACATAGCATTATCTAGCCCCAAGCTAAGCAGAGCTTGCGTTATGGGTACTAGATAACTGATATACTTAATACGATTCTCTTATATATTTCTATTATATTTTTTATTATATATGGAAAACGACCAGAACACCCGGAACAAATACCTGCAGATCGTACAGACATTTGTCCTGAGGCGGGAATCGAACCCGCAACCTCCTGCGTCGCAGGCGGGCCTTCACCCACCGCCCCACAGAGGTCGTCAAACTATTGCACAACTGGACGTTATGTTAAAACCAAAACATATGTGAGTACTTGTCGTATGTAATGTCTCTTTGTAATGTTAATTTCTGGTGTACAATGAAAATTTTTGTATTGTATTGTCAGGTATGTACATACCTGACAATACAATAGAATGCAAAAATATACATACATAAGAGGAGAGGTTTTTATCATATAAAGAAGGAAGAAGATAATAATAAAACACTGTTTTTACCTTTTACTTTCGGACTCATACGGGCAGGAGTGCGGGGTGCGGCAGGGGGGGCTCAGCTCGCCCTCGCTTTTCTGCCTGTATGTGAACGCTTTGGTCGAGGGACTTAGCAGTATGCCTGTCGGGTGTAATATTAGCGGGATCTGCGTGAATAACATCAGCTACGCCGATGACATGGTGCTGCTGGCTCCCTCGATCAGCGCTCTCCGAAGGCTGCTTGGTGTATGTGAGTCATATGCTGTAACACATGGACTCCAGTACAATACCATGAAGTCAGAATTCATGGTCTTCAGTGCGGGAACCAAAAGGCCGATTTTTGTGCCGCCAGTGAAGTTAAATGGCTCGGAACTTCATAGGGTACGTAAGTTTAAGTACCTAGGCCATATTGTCACTGAAGACCTGAAGGATGATGCAGATATGGAGAGGGAACGCAGAGCGTTGTCCGTCAGGGCGAATATGCTGGCCCGCAGATTCGCACGATGTACAGATGCTGTGAAAATCACATTGTTCAAAGCATTCTGTACATCTTTGTATACAGCGAGTCTTTGGGTCAGCTATACCTTAAAGGCGTACAATGCTCTGCGTATACAATATAATAACGCATTTAGGTTGCTGTTGCGGCTGCCGCGGTTTTGCAGTGCGTCAGGTATGTTCGCCGAAGCTCGTACCGACTCTTTCGACGCATTATGGCGCAAAAAGACAGCCTCACTGCTCAGCAGAATCCGCGGGAGCAGCAACAGCATCCTAAATGTTATATCAAACAAATTTTATTGTCCTCTGATGTATACCCTACATCAGAGAACAAAATCCGTGTTTAGCATTAAGTATTAACCCCCTAGCCCTAAGTTTACTAACAAAATAGACTAAGTTGTCTGAATAAAGAAATTATATTATATTTACCGGATTGATCGCGTATATTTTATATTTTGTTTATAACCTGACGTTTCGGAGGCTTTTCAGCTTCCATGGTCACAGGCAGACTGAGGTGACATTTGTCTTTACAAGTAATTTGAATTTTGCATATCTACCGTCAATTATACAACTTTAATTATAACGTTCCGAAACGTTAAGAAGATAATGTTGAACAATTCGCACATCGTCATCTAGCCATTATTTAATATTTATTTCAATAAAATTGAAACTAATAGAGATAAATTGGCAGTATAAGGCACTTCCCCGACCCAAATAGCGCCGCCACCTATTTTACGCTGGTAGATCTGTTCTACTGGGTGGTGATGGTGATGCCCATCCCCCGGTGACTAACCTTTAGTTGCCTTTAACGACATCCGCGGGAAGAGTTAGAATTTCATGATTTTAATTTCCCTTTTTAATTTTTTCAAGTATGGTATATATTTCATTTCATTTATTTCGCCGTAGGTATAACATATACACTTGATGTCGTTATTTCTAGTACACAAATAAGTTACAAAGGGATGTTTCCTTTTGTATAAGGAACTTTACAATACTTGGCTGGCTAAAAGGGCTGTAATTTACAATTAAAATATGTCAGAAAATAAATAAAACTAAGTTAATAGGTACATGTCAAGATATGTCATAAAAGCTGCTGTACAGGGGCATAATAAACTAAACTAAAATAAAGCTACTCGCATAAAATACAATAAAATAAAAAATGATAACCAAAAACCATGTCATATTGTCATAGAAATAAAAATAAGATATAACGCTGCTGTAGAGGGACATTGTCCAATCCTAAAAATAGTAATAATTTAAATACAATATCCTACCATAAGCCACACGGTCAATTACAGTCCAAAGTTTCCTTTTAACCTCGAACCTTTGAAATTCCGTCTATTTCAGCATGTTCATATAGCCGTGGTCTCATTGTTTTGTCGTACAGTCAATGAGAATCACGCTGGTATACAGTGATAATCTATCATTCTATTACAATTTCCTTGGCACAGTTCTGCGCTCCCAATTTGATGATTGTCTCTTCATTGGTCGTTTGTTACACAACATGATTTACTACTTTAGATTTATTTACTTTTGATGTAGTCTATGCGTGTGAAACGTCGACGAATGATTTCGTTTATAATAGAAGTGGGTACAATTTGAGGTTCCTGTTTTGGTGTAAGCTGGGAGTTTTTATATTTTACTAGATAAATGTCTATGGCCCATATTATGAAAACTGGCTCAGTCATCGATCTATGCTTGTGACACTTAAGCCATACATAATCGTTACTTCGTCATCATCATCCTCATCCTGACTCTACAGCCGCGGGTAGGCCTTGGTCTGGTCGAGTAAATTTCTCCATTCGATCCTATTCTTGGCTTTTTCCTGCCAGCCGATCACTCCAATTACCTTTAAGTCTTGTTGGATACCATCGAGCCATCTGAGTTTCGGTCTTTCTGTGTCTCCAGCCATCAGGTTTGCCACGAAGAAGACGTTTTGGTGCTCTGTCGTCTTGCATTCGTTCTATGTGACCAGCCCATCGGAGACGGCCTACTTTAATAAACTTTACGACATTTGGCTCTTTGAGTACATGTTGTAAAGCTCATGGTTGTTCGCCAACGGTCACCATCCAGTACAGCGCCGAAGATTCTTCGTTAGGTACTTCATCGTGCTTGAGTAAATGTCTGGATTTACTGTTCTTTTGGTTACCTACCTTGGAGACTTCGCACGATAATCCTAGATAGACAGTGACATCATCAGCTTAAACTAGTCCATAGCTGTACATAAACCTTCTCAGATAAGAGGCATATTGGCTCTTATAATTAGGCGGCAAAGCCATAATCCAAACGCTGGGCATGCGACCTCTGGTAGATTCTCATAGTCGCCTATAACGACATCCACGGGCTGCGTTGGAGGGTTCAGATAACAGAATACTGTAATCTGAAAGGTCAATTCTTACGTCGCAACCGCCATTGCGGCGGCGCGGCGGCGGCGGTGGCTTCCACCTCACATCTTGCCTTGCCTATCTTAGGTACTTGTTTTCTATTTTAATCGACTTATAGGTTCGAGGAATTTATATGTGCGTCTCAATAATAATATCTAAAACATTATCACATGATATTTTTTCAACAATCACTGGCAACAAATCGTTTCCATGCCAACATACGGGCATAAAATAAACAAACTAAATTAGACCACTTGAAAAATTCGATCGCGCTGTCGATACTACTTCCCCACCCATATTAATTGTTCAGGAATTTGAAGGCAGTTCATAGTATATTAAAACACGCTAACTAATAAATAAATAAATTATTATTGTTTATCTTAAGGTTTCCTTTTATTTTTAAAGTGTTCACTCATTCACACATCTTTACAAACACATACATATAATATGTACCTATCTATCATTTAGCTATGTTATTATTATTACGCATTTAAAAGTAACACATACTCGTATCTTCACGACCATTCTCTATAATTTTCTTAGGAAGTAATTGGCTTCAACAAGATAATAACAAGCATCGTTTCCTGTTGTTTAGGTTTACCACTGTTTTGTAACGTGTCCGTATAATGAGGTGACATGACATATAGATCTGTGGAGGCCGTAGCTTGGAGGAGTTCCCATGGAGAAGTGATTCTATTAATTTTTAAGAGGAATGGGAGTGTCCGAAAAATAATTGAAATGTAATTGACCAATGTCAGTTTTGTGAAATATTGAGTTGTATCTACAACGATTTGTTTAAATAAAAATACCGTAAAACCTTACAAGATTGCCAAACTGATTTGATTTTGCCCACCACGGTACTTTTTTTAAAATTCTTCATATTATCGAGAATGTTTTAGTAGCTTTTATTTCTTGTTTGTTGGTAGATACTTGAATATGTCACTGGCAGCACTAAATAACCGATTGTCGCTAATTTCACTTCAGTTGACTGTCAGTTGGTGTCAAAGTTTGGTGGTGTGTTTGGCGGGCCAAAGTTCGTGCGGAAAACTTTTTCAAAAACAGTACTTGCAGTTGCAGCAGGCAAGTAATTATTTTACCACTATAAGTTTGTAACAAATATATAATACCTATCGAATATCTGACGCGAAACCTCTTTTAAACTCGAAAATATTAAGGTGGGCATTGTCAAAGTACCTTTTCTGGAGTACTGTTTACTACTTTGCCCACCAAAATATTGCTGTCAGGGTTGTCACTACGACATTAAATCAAAATTGATTTATGTAGGTCCTATTAGTAGTAAGTCGTTTGGTATTATCTAACCACCTTTTAATTGATGATGCCTATTTTATTAGGAAAGTAAATAAATATATATTAAATAAATATCAGCTGTTTCCGGTCAATGACCTTTATATTAGTCGTGTTTCTTGTAGGTACGTTCAGTAGTAGGTACTAAATGCTATTTATAAGGAAGGTCTATAAAACAAGTGTTTCGATCATAATTGTAGAGTATTTCCAATTATTTATTTTTTCAATTCCTCTTTATCAAATAATGTAATGCAAAATTTACCATTTCTACAGTTTTTTTTTGTATTTTAATGCCTTAATTTGTTTTATAATCTAAATGAGGTAGGTACTTACCTTATTATTTATAAAAATATTTATAGACAACTATTACTTTTTCTTGATTAAAGTTTTTGTCGACGTTAATAAGTTAAAACTTAGGTACTATGCACCTACAGTTGACATGGCAGCAGTTGAATAGGTACTTAATTATATTTCATTATAATTAAAGGCTGTTGGTAAACAATGAAAATGTGACAACCCTTGCGCATCTTTTTATTTGTATGAAAAATTTCAAAAAAATATTTGTGTCTTTGCCCACTCAATTTTGGCGGTTAATTTGCTTGCTTGAACGTTTTATATTAAGATATAAAGTAACATTGATTATCCCTATTGCTTGTTCCTTAAATCTTGTTATCCTAAGGTCAAAAATACCGGAATTACGATTTTTTTGCAAAATGGGCAAACTCGGAAAAAAAAAAAATATTTGGCCCGCTCTCTAAAATTATGATTTTTACACATACCGTCCCATTTATTCGATTTATTATCTATTATTTGCAAAGAAGAGTATATTTAAAATAATGTAGCGCAAAATTATTATTAGAATTATACATACTTTTAAAATTATCTTAAATTGAACCACTAAATCCAAAAAAATTGGGCAAAGTTGCACGGTTTTACTGTACATAATAAAAATGTCTATTCATGAAAAAGGTAAACCAGTATGTATTTAAAACGTTCTAAAATTAATAATAACAATAATGTTGGACAATTCACACAGCATTATCTAGCTCCAAGCTAAGCAGAGTGTTGAGTGTGTGAGTTGTGTTATGGGTACTAGATAACTGATATACATAATATAATACAATACGTAGATAGATATTTTATTATACATAGAAAACGACCAAAACACCCTGAACAAATGTCTACAGATCGTACATACATTTGACCCGAGGCGGGAATCGAACTAAGAAGTACTTTAACTTATTCTTTCAAAGTCAAGGTGACTCCTCGCTCTAACTAAGTTTACACTTGTGTTTAGACGGGAGGGCTCAAACCTGCGGCTTCTTGGGGAATATTAAGCGAGTTTTATATGTCTCTTATAAACTACGAAATTGACACACGTGTAACAAATAAAGAATAAACCTGTTTACCTATTTACTAATAATTACTAACCTAAATGCACGTACTATACAATTTTATAATAATGTAGTCCAAGGCTAATGATAACATATTATATTTATTTGGAAAGTCGATATCGCATTGAGGATTAGTTATGTGATTATAAAATCTAGTTATTAGGAACCCACGTTTTCAATACTACAAAAAGTACTTACCTTCTTACCAATGTTTAGTATTCATAATCATTTTTTATTGTAAACTCGGTTAAAAATCAGCGGTCAGCAAATAAAGGCGATTTTGGTCAGCCGAAAAATTGATTTGCAAGGCAGAAAAAATAAACTGAGCTGCTTCTAGTCGGCAGAAATGACTATCGCGGGGGTGTGAGTGTTAACACATGACTCTGGGTGCAATTATACATATACACACCCTTTCAGTCACAGAGTCGCCACGAAAATTTACTCCCAAAATCAAGTAGTATTGGTAAGTTCAACAGCCTATTTCTGGCTTATTCCACTAATCCCCGTCAACGGGGATAAGTGAACTGTTTGTTCATTATTCCCCGTTGACGCCGATTCGAACTCGTAATGGGGATCAGTGAACTAAAAAGTTCATTAATCCCCATTGCGTCAAAAATAAAATACTAATACTATAAGAATCATGTTTTTATTTATTTATAAGGTAAGGTAAAAAGTAAACTCGCTTATTGACGAGTCCTTACCTTGTAAATAAATAAAAATCTCGCCTACTGTAGCCACTGAAGATAATGCACAGTTTTCAACAGAAAAATATACTTACCACATCTAAACCGAAGATAAGTATCTACATAAGCACTCAAAGAAATACACTAATCAGCTGCAATATCCCAGCTTAACGGTCCATTTGATTTCTAAATCGACCAATTAGCACGTTCAGTCCAGGTTCTGTCATTTACTCGTCTGAGAGTCAGGGCGATAACTCACTGGGACGCCAGGCTATTTGAAACTTGGAAGATGGAACAACTTTGGAGCTACTTTTCCACTCATTACGGATGTAAGCGGGTTAACTACGAACCTTATTTGTGTTGGAAGAACACCAACGTTTCATCCCTTAACAAATAAGGTTCGTATTTAACCCGCTTACATCCGTAATGAATTGGTCAAACTACGATAGTTTTTATAGTAAAATAGTTTTCCACCCTCTATTCTTGTCTTAGCGCCAATAATAATTGATAATGCTAGAAACCATCTCGGCTATTATCGTCTGGTATCTTGAGCCATTACTTTACACACGCCTTAAATTCCTTGTAATTTCACCAGCAGCCATAAATCTTTAATTCAAGCACAGCAATGCTGTATGGGCGACATTGATGACCCAAATTATGGGGATGTCATCAATTTTGATGTGGATTCGCAAGTAATTTATATTTTAAGCAATATTTTGAAACACGTTAAGAATATTACGTTTTCATGTTTTTTATAATCTGTTTATTACAAACTCGTGTTAGTTACACCATTTATAACTCAACCACGGTTGGACCGATTTTAGTGATCTTCAATTTTTTGGATTAGTCTCCGCCCCAAATAGAATAACTAATAACAAATTTAAAAAAATTACATTTTTCGTATGTAAACGTCTCTGATTCTACTAAGGTGGAACAAAGTTTGCCAGGCCAGGTAGTTTTTCATAAAATGTTTCATAATTGCTTTTTTCCTTGGCGCGACAAGCCAAAATTGCTTATTTACTTATAACAATTGCATACTTTGTTCCACAAAAAGTAATTTCTCAACTACGCACCTTAGAAAATCATTTAGATGTACCAACCGTACACCTGGCCTCCCAATGACTTATCACCCAGTTCTAAATCAACGTCGTCGTATCCCGTACGTCACCAATTAGAGGGTTTCCAGAAGTAACAGGACGGCCGTACATGGAGGGGAATGTAGTTCCGCGAGCCCCGGCGCGGGCGCAGCGCCCATTGATACGTGATCGTGATCGGAGCTTACCGGTTCCACAGTGATGCTGTTCTATGTGGAGTATGTGGATGGAAAGAGATGCAGGTAACATATTCATTTCTTCTGTCTTGTATGAATGACATCAATGCATCAAGTATTGTGTCCGTGCATTAATGGACTTTTGACTATCTATTACCTATTGCCTGGAAGAAATCGCTGTTAGCGATAAGGCCGCTGATTATGCCACTAGATATAGTTAGTATTAAGTTTATGTTTAATTGTTTTTTTGTATATTTTGATGGTGAAAAAAAGTTATAATCAATTACGGTTGGTAGGATGGTATGTCCTCCTTCATAATGGTCTGCTAACCTTAAACAGCTGCTAAGCTGTGTTATTTCTCACTCTAACTTATGTCAATAGAAGAAGACAGAGTTAGATTTAGCAATGCTTTTAGTTATTAACAGAAAATTATGACAAAGAGGGTTAATAGGCTACTTGACTACTACTGGGAAATAATTCTAACGTATTGTTTGATAAAAAAAATGCAGTGTAATTTACATTTCTTCAAAGTCAGTCGTATAAGTTATAAAAACTAATTTTAAAGTTTGAATAAAATAATGGCCTTTTTGCACAAAAAAAACGATATTCTCTGTCATGGCTCCGGTGACATGACTCGATGACGTCGCGCCTCACTTAACAAGAACAACACGCACTGTCGAAAATCTTTGGGACCCTTCTTCTTTGGCCCTGTAGGTGGCGCTAACGGCGCTAGAGTCGTAAGAGATCCCAAAGATTTTCGACGAAGCCGACTAAGATTTCGTGGCTTAGTTGGTTAGAGCACACCCGTAATAGGGTAGGGCGCAGGTTCGAATCCTGCTGAAATCAAAATTTACTGATTTTGATTATAGATTTTGACTTAACAGCTGAACTTATCAGCTACATAACTATATGTACAATCAGTATTTAAATATCATTTAAATTATAATAATTCACAAAATTAATCATTTAATGTTGTTAATTCATTAATTATATTGTAGGATAATTTATGAAACTACCTATTGACGTGTAAAATATTATTTTTATTAATAAACTCTTGTATTCTTATTTAATTTCTAAGAGAATACTCATATTTTGTCATTGTCTGAAATAAAATGTTTTCATTTTATTATTATTTATGTTATTCTAGCAGCGCCTCGCGGTTTCACCCTCGTAGTTCCCGTTCCCGTAGGAATTTCGGGATAAAAAGTAGCCTATGTCCTATTCCAGACTATAATCTATCTCTGTGCCAAATTTCATCCATATCCGTTTTGCCGTTCTGGCGTGATAAAGGAACAAACATCCATCCATCTATCTATCTATCCATCCATCCATCTAAACTTTCACGTTTATAATATTAGTGAGATTATTAGGTACAGTTGCGCATCGCATCGCGTCGCTTCCACATGAGACAGCATTTCTTTTGTACGGTTGAAGGGATGCTGATTGAGTTCTTTCAACTGTGACAGCCCATTATCTTAACGAGTTTATGAAATGTTCTCGCAATTTATCAAGAGATCGAAAGCAGAGGTCATATTATATACTTATTTATACAGGGGGCTCCGTTGAGATGAGCCTGTGATCCTAAACGAATTCTGGGTTTACTAGACTACATTGGATAAAAAGTTTTTTTTTGTTGTGTCATCAAGATTGAATGTTCCATCCAGTTTTATTAATAGGTAAGGTATCTAGGAACCTAGTTGGATTACCTACACTGCGATTCGATGATTCCATACAATACCTTGAGTAGGTAAGTACTTCAAAATATCTAGTTCATTAGCGTCCCTTAAGTGCATCGATCAAAAATGTCCGGCTTTGCCGGCCCCCCTTAGATTCACAATGCGCACGCCACAACCTTCAGTAGCAAAAGACAGACATTTTGACATGTTAGGGAAGCTTTTCAACTAGTGTCATTTTAACGTTCAGACAAAAAGCATGGGTACAAAAAATGCAAGAATCACTCGTCCAAAGTGCTGAAAAAGGATGGAATTTCTTATTTTCAGTAAGTTTATATATATTTTTTACCCGTATATTGAGATGTGAGTCATATACTTGTGAAATCAGCATAAAATATTGTTGTTTGGTTTGCCTATGTTAAAATATTAATTTTGTTCTAAATTGATAAATGGAGAGGCTATTTCTTCTAAATTTTTTTTTCATTTATAGTATGTATTAATATATTTTTCATAAAAATAAGTTTAATATTACTAGTTGATGATTTTTAAAATAATTAGTTGGCCCGCCCTAAAATTTCATTTGCGTAGACTCTCTAATAAAAGAAAGACTAGGTTCTTACCTACCTACCAGAAGTATGAATTTATAAAACGTTTATTTTTTTCCCGTAAAAAAAACTCGTGCAAAGCCGCAGACAGGAACCAGTTCTTTTTAATCTAGAGTGCCTGCCTGAAATTGTATTGTAAGTTTAAATTATTGTATGTCTGAAATGACCCTTTTGTATAAATACCTACTGTTGAGACACCAATTTATAGTTTCATCAATAAATGATTCGTTATCTTTACCTGAATTCTGTTAATTAATCCTTATAGAAAATAAACTGAGTAGGTAGGTATATAATTCTCAGGTAGGTACCTACCTACTTACAAAATAAAATAAAATGAATTCGACTCCACCAATCTCTTGTTCCGTATGGAAAAAACTTGTCAGGCTCTGCGCAAACTGTCTGCGTCAAAACAAAACGAACCCAATTTTGAGTGACATTTTTGTAAGGCTCTAGGTATCTACGGGGGAGGCCGCGAACTCCTTATTTTTGATCGAAGCTTAAGTGCCATTAATTGACGTCAGTGAACCGTTAACTGATTCTGAGAGTGATTTTTTCAAACACGAAATTTTGTGCAGAATATCTACATTTTCCCGAATGCTCCCAATTACAAATGAATTAAAATTGATTTCACTATAAGTTCATAGAAAATAGTTTACGATTCGCGGCAAATTACTTTTTCGGTAATATTATTGCTTGTTGAACGCAGAAAAAATTAAACCGCAAATAATTGAATTTCGCGCCATGCCGCGACGAACCACCTTAGGCAGTCCTTAAGCTCCTTAAGACTCTGACTGTGGCTGTTAGTGATCTCCCTCAGCCATCAGAGTGAAACACCCTGTACACATTGTGCAAAGTATTGCAGATGAGTCCGAGTGTAACAGTCGTGACTTTAGATTGTTACTCGAGAATGATATTCGAAGGGCGATTCAAGGAGTCTCGATCGGTATCATTTCATTTATAGTAAAACTAGCAGCGCCTTGCGGTTTCACCCGCGTAGTTCCCGTTCCCGTGGGAATTCCGGGATAAAAAGTAGCCTAAGTTCTATTCTAGACTATAATCTATCTCTGTGCCAAATTTCATCCAGATCCGTTCAGCCGTTCTGGCGTGATAAAGGAACAAACATCCATCCATCTATCCATCCATCTAAACTTTCACGTTTATAATATTAGTGAGATTACCTGGCTAAATACATTTAGTGAGTTGTAAAACCATGAAAATACGT
Organism: Eupithecia exiguata; assembly: GCA_947086465.1. Lineage (NCBI taxonomy): Eukaryota > Metazoa > Arthropoda > Insecta > Lepidoptera > Geometridae > Eupithecia > Eupithecia exiguata. Next base: position 9,256,192 of record OX352246.1, read on the forward strand.
CAAATTTAAACATTATTTATTTGGCTGCTAATCATAATCAAGGGTGTAATTATTATAAACGCAGGTGGACCTTCGCCCACCGCGCCACAGAGGTATCTTCAATGTATGATGACGCTACGTAGTTAGCAAATGTCCCATACTATTCTGATAGCGCATGGAAACCCCACCATTAACACAGCTCTCAGTCAGGTGGCTACCATAACTGCCGTAATGAGGAGTTCTCGATCTAATAGGCCACGTCCGTCCTATCCTTCAGTACGTGACGACGACTCGAAACTGCATCATTACCGGCAGAGCCGAGTGAGATTATGTGGCTAATTGCCATTTCGTTTCCACACTCGCTGCAGTTGCAGTAAGTAGGATTGAAGTCTATTCTTTGTCTTACTCGCATAGCCCGGCCTGCAAGCATGTCTGCACAAACCAGTTTGCGCAGGAAAGACTACGGCGTGTGTAAAATCGGGGACGTAGTTTCCAAATGAATCGAATAGTACGTTTGTATGGGAGCTTAGAGGTTCACCCACCTTAATAAATACAACTTGAAACTGTTTGCAACAGTCTGCAGTTAGCTCAATTGTTTCAATTGTAAATACAAGTTTTAATTTAATTCTATGATTTGATTGTTATTTTCTTTGTTCTAGTCTACTTGAAGCTCGTTTTGTTTAATTTTAAAACCATGTTTCTCAGTCGAATATATTCGCGAAAGACACCTAAGATTTATTTTTGAAAAGATACAACAACAGTTTGATACCGACCAAGAGAAAAGAGGGACTTTACAAATTAAAATCCCGTCGAATTCATCCCATTAGTAGGACGAAGCTCCCACTAATGGGACGAAGCTAGTGGGACGAACGGGACATCGCGCTTTAAAAGCCCCATATACCTTGAGTTAAATTTATTTGAGTGAATATTTAATGACATACTTTACGACCATATAGATAGAGAGTTCGGTTTACGCCAGTCTGATTAAATAAAGCTAAAGCTAAATTATCTTGTTCGACCAGTTATTTTCTCTTGCAGTGATTTTATTGGGCCATTACGGATACATTTAAATAAGTCGGTGCTGATTTATATGGGAGTAGATGAAAACCGTGAAGGCGTGGAGATAACATGGACGAGATCCAAAACGAAATGTAGAACCTATCAATGGAATAGACAGCATTATTAAGATCAATAAGGGGACAATTCTTTTAAACGAAAACATTATTTCATCGGTAAATTTTCTGAATTATTCTGATTTATTCTGATCTGTCAAGTGTGAGTGTAACTCGCGCGCCTTTTTTTTGCGTAACGGTCAATATTTCGACTTTTTTCAAAATATTTCAAAAATGAGACCTTGAGAATTTTAAAAAATATTTTGAAATATTTAATACCTTTAATTTGATATTCGACTTACCCTCATAGGGCTCTTTTAAAATTCCAACATCATAGTTTGTACCGAAAATTTTCTCAATTTTCGTAATTTTGAACTTTTTTTATTTTAGTTGGTAATGGCACATAAAATGTATTATTATTTCAAATTTCAAGTTAATAACTAGAGATGGGCCGAATATTCGTTTTATATTCGGTATTCGGCATATTCGGCAGCTTTACCGAATATTCATATTCGGCCGAATATTCGGCTGAATCACCTAATGTTCGGCAAAGTGATACTCAAAGTTTTTACTGTTAAGACCCGTGTATTATCATGATTTGAGTGTACAGTGTGATGAAGTAAGTATTTTAGAGTGTAGCTTTCTGATTTTGTCGTCACTGAAGCTTTATTTTCAATTAAAGTAGGTTGGTAAAAAGATAATAACTTCAATCAATATCTTCACACCGGATCCCTTGCAGGGTAGGCAATGAATCCAGAATAACTTAATGCAAAATATAGGTACCTATATAGTACCTATATCTAGCTGTTTTGGGATTAGGCTTCTGTGTTAACTCTTTATAATAATTATATTAAACAGGCCTTAATTGAAGGAAAATAAACAAGATATTTATTTCGGTCAGTCTTTATTGTGTTAGAGAATAGCTGAATCAAATCACAACACCTTAGTAGATTATGAATAATATTTTTTTCTAGTTTCTACTCAGCATAGCGTCGCAAAATATATTTATTGATATTAAACGTTTAAACCTATCCTGTTCAACCAATATAGTTCTTTATAAAGAAAATTAGTAATTTGTTTGTACTTTTCAGGTTGATATTTAAGAGATCAATCACTTAATCTACACATTAAGAGTTAGGAACTTAATTATAGTCTACTGAGATATAAGTCAAATATGACATCTCATATACGACGGAACGGAATCAAATGTACCGAACATTCGGCCGTATATTCGGTTCGGTAAAAGTTTTACCGAATATTCGGCCGAATGTTCGTATTCGGTGAAACCCATGTTCGGCCCATCTCTATATAATAACTGCGGTAGTTCCTGAGATATTCAAGAAAAAAGGAGGACGGAAAAAGTGAGACAGTTTCACTTTTTCAAACCGATCTCGAAACCCTAAACACAGGTATTTATGAGGTAAGTACTACAATATTTATTACTTATTATTGTCAGCCTTTATCTTTCCCAAACCTTATATTTACCTTGTAATAAGGTGTAAATCTTTTATGGCTTCATCATTAAAAGATCTGTTCTTATCTTATTACTTTTTATACTAAGCTTTGATTTAGCAAGTAAACAAAATACTCACAAAATAGGATATAAATGAATATTCTTAGCTTTTTTAAAGTCTGCAAAAATCATCACACCTGTTGTATATGCCTCTACCGTAGCACTTAATTACACCAACCAATTTTGCATTATGGAAATGTATGATAATTTTATCTGGCTGTCAATTCGCGAAATTAATTGAAATGTTTTTGTGTCTCCATCTTCAAGTTATTCACCGAGTAGGTGGCACCGGAAGGCCCAAATTGGAGTTGCAAGAGTTATGTATCCTTTTAGTTACGTATCCTATCCTTTTGGTTTGTAAAGCTCGATGTTGTCTTTTCCCATGATTTTACGTGTTACGCCAACGCTTTTAGGGTGGACCGTTTCGTGTTGGCGAGAGATCTTTTTTTTTAAGGTTCTTATTTTTTTTCTGCATTTACAAGGAATAAATCTAGAGGCATAAGTTATTGCCGAAAATCGCAAACCATTATTTACTTATAAAAACACTGACTCAGTAGTATTTTTGGAGCTTTTCGGAAAATAAGAGATTTCGGGCTAAAACTCAACATAATATCCCGAAATAATCCAAAATACAAGATATCGTTGGTTTTATCAAAGTTCAAAAAATAAGATAAAAATAATGAACGATTTGTGGAACTTTACTTTTTCGATAGTGTATTCCTTTTAGGCCCGTAGCTTACCTCTGCTGCGATACTATGGCAGCGGAACCGCAGTAGTTTTGCCATTACCGTTTTTCGACAAGCGGATCAGAGACGAAACTGACTTTTCTAACGCATAGGTTACACTATGATTCCATATCTTTTCACACGCGACTCCGCCGACCTGGATTAATAAGAAACTGCTTGGACACCAGCTACATCTCTGCGCTGGGTCCACCATTTCGCTACAATACCGCGGTTGTTTTACTTGTATCTTGTGCCAGTCGAAAATGGAGTATACATTTTCGACTGCCAAGCTAATCGAACGGTGACAAATGTAGTAATGTTGCTCGGTGGAACCCGTGTTGCGGATCCGATGATATGATTTCACGACGGAGATGTGCTATGTGCCTTAGAACACAGAAAATATTTAAAATCACAAAAAAATAATCTCGCGCAAACGCGAGCCCATCCACCATAACTAGCAAGGAGGTTTGATTACACATTGTAAATTCCTTTTCAAACGCACGGGTTGTCTTTACCGTCTCTATTTGCTTTTCTCGAATTACTTACAAATACACGTCTTTCGAGCTATTTTGGTTGATCCTTACAAACTATAATTTTTTTATTATGATTCTGATGTTTTATTATGCGGGTCAACTACAAACCTAGTTAGAGTTTTAACTATCACTCACATTACCGCGCGGAATCCAATTTGCGGAGCCGCAACTCGAGGTCCGCAGCGCGTCCGCGGCAGTTTCGCATCTGTTCCGCATCTTGTACAACGGACAACGTCGTTGCGAAACTCTTGCGGCACCGCACCTACGGTACCGCGCGGTAGTATGAGAGCGCTCTAAGCTAGGATGTAGTTGAAGTTACTTAAAACCACTTCCGATTTTCGAAAGTTTGTGAAATGTCGTTTGGGTATGACACGAACACTACTGAACAGATTGAGCTGAAACTTTGTATAGGTTTAGAGTGTTTGCATACACCGTTTTTCGGTAAATGTAGTATAGGACGACCTCTGGCCAGGTGGGATGACGACCTGCGAAAGCAGGTAGATGCTGGATGCGTCATGCTGAAGACAGGGCGCTATGGCGCTCATTGGGGGCGCCCATGTCCAGCAGTGGACTAATATAGGCTGATGATGATGATGATTTCTGACTTTCAAAAATTTTTAAAATGTGGTTTGGGTAGAATACTAGAACAACTCAACGGATCGAACTGTTTTTTTTAATTAACAAGATACCTTAGCTTTTTGCTTTATAGTGCGTTACTCGCACTGGGTAAATCTTCTACGAAAACTTTTTAATAATATCCCAAAAAATTTCGATTTCAGCAGCATCATAATGAGATACCCATAGAGTGTTAGGTCTTTACATAATTTAAGGCAATTTAAATCTTAAATGGATTCTTTGTTGTTGCAAACACAACTGGAATCTTAGAAGAAGAGAGAGGTCTTAATCTTAGTGAGAAGCCGCAGACAAAAGCTAGTTACATACATATACGAGTAAAGAAGATTTGTAAATTGAATAGTGTGAACATTAGTATCAACGCATCCATGAATATTAAACTGATTTCCCTGTTCCATTAAAACTATAATTTACATGCAAGACGCGTCTATCTACGGCCAAAAATATATTTTATTATTCGTCTCGAATCTTTAATGTGTCACCAAAATGTACAATGAATTGACCTTACATAGGCAAAGGTATTTATGAGTTTTAGAACCGAAAGTAATCGGTGAATTGCGACTCATTTCGGATTTTCGAAACATTTTTGGGTTTTTACCGTCTATTTCGATTGCATTCTATGCATTTACGTAGAAACATCAATATTAAATATGCAAAATATTTATAGTATATTCTAAGGTTATTTTCGCGAGAACTCATAATAAAACACTGTTTTTACCGGATTGATCGCGTATATTTTATATTTGTTTATAACCTGACGTTTCGGAGGCTTTTCAGCTTCCATGGTCACAGGCAGACTGAGGTGACATTTGTCTTTACAAGTAATTTGAATTTTACATATCTACCGTCAATTATACAAATTTAATTATAACGTTCCGTATGTACGCAGTAATCACTAACAGTGTCTTGATGGGTTGTAGCTATGGATTGCTGGGTGTGGGACCTGACTCGATGTAGGACTGGATCCCAAGCGGCAGGTACTCTCCAACCATCTTCTCTATTGAAATTATTCGGATGTTTTTGAATTTCAATTGCTTCTCGGAGCATTCTAGGAATGAAACGGTTTTCTCTAGCTAGTATTTGAGCTTTGTCGAAGCGAAGAAAATCCGAAACGTCAGGTTATAAACAAATATAAAATATACGCGATCAATCCGGTAAAAACAGTGTTTTATTAAAATATTTATAGTTAAAATATTATGCTCAATGTAAGAACATCATAAAATTGGTAGACGCCATCATAAATACAAATTCACGAGATATTCTTTGTTTGGACCGGTTTTATACAATCGTGTCAAATAGATGGAATTTCCGTAGGCTGAATTTTAACGACCTTTTTGACTAATACTCGAGTTAACTCGAAATGTCCAAAATCGGCGCCGGCGCCGGTCGCGTAATCTCAAGATTAATGTTGTCAAAGGTTGTCAATCTGGTTTATTACCCACCAACTTAACTATTCCGTTAACGGTGGCGCTAGTAGCCAGTCTAATAATCAAATCACATTACAGTAATTTCGCAGTAGCGGTTTTAGTTCCTATTTTATCCATCAGAACAGACAAGTTTGTAGCATTATACTTAGGCCGAGTTCTTGTTTGTTATCTAGTTTCTAAGAATCAGATTTCTGGTGTCTGGTTCAAGGTAAACCTTTGTTTGAACACGGGTAGGTAGGTAACTACCTAAGGTTCCCATTCCACTCATCCAATATCTTTGTCCAATGTACATTTGATCAAAGAACTTGGACGACTTCATCCAATTTACTAGCAACACCGATATTTGATCAAAGATTTGGATACTACTTTCTGTCCGCGGCTTCGCACGCGTTGTATTTTTCATTGTCTATGAAAACGTATGTACAGGTTAATTCTTACCCATGGATACTAAAATTTTAAGGGTTAAATTTTAGCCTATGGTTTATTTCAGGTCAAGAGCTACACCTCGTGAGAGAGGTGTAGCTCTTAACCAAGAGAGAATACCAATGAAAATGTTCATCCCGATCTTTATTTATTTTTATTTATTTATTTATAAAACAAAATCCAAAGCCCTTAAGAACTAGAATTGACAAACTTATTCAATAGACATGAGGCCAATACAGGATTTACTTTATCTAAATTAAATTAAAACAAGTTGACTATCACTACAAATCAAGTTATGAACTGCTAACACAATTTTAAATAAAATATTGACATAAAACTAAGAAAATAAGGACTAAAAACAATGCTCTTTATTCTCTCTGGTGAGAAGTTTTGGCGTGAAGAAGTAACAAACTTCCTTCTATCCATCCAAACTTTCGAATTTTTAATATTAGAGTGATGTGATGTAATTTCATTTCAAATCAACTACTCAAATTACTTATGAATCTTGGACAATGATATTCGATGAGTGGAATGGGCATCCATCCAATTTTTTTTAATCAAATATTGGACAAAGATATTGGATGGGTGGAATGGGACCCTAAGAAGATTTTCAAACCACAGACTACCATAAAAATAGGGCTTTTTAATCGTTGTTCGTCTCTTTGATGTAATTTAAGCCTAACCTATCAAACCTCGTATAAAGCTATAGCCTTGTCTCAACATAATATGTTGATTTATTTCGTCTCGTAAAAACAACAACGTGAAGCAACTCGTAAACGTAAATGCAAAGGTGGGGTAGTTTTATTGTCAAACAAAACCTACTGCGGAGTTTTGCCGGAAACACTAACATAGATTCCTCAGATGGTATTCAGGCACACATGCACATTATTGTGATTACCACATAGATGTAGTTATTCGCTGCGGAGGCAGCGGCTGCGGTAGCTCGTGCACCATCTACACTTGCAGAACCAAGATTTGTTAACGGCAAGCGTTGTGTATGCCGGACCCACCCAAAAGTCATGCATGATTCATGGTGTTGCGATGTCTGTGAGGCCGTTTCTACTTCAAGTCTTGTGCTGTAATGTGAAAATATATTAACAGAATGTTATCTGCATGTGATGATGAATTTAAGAGTCTGGCTCTTGTCCTGATCTCATTCCATTCGATCTTATTAAAATTCCTAGTTATTTACTGTATATACCTAATCTAACAAGCAGAATCAATCGCTGGTTACTTGAAAGAATAAGTTATATTTATTCGTTGGGTAAGGTATTCCTATGTAGAGACCGCGACTCGGCAAACGTAGTGCAGGACATGATGATTTGCAAAGACTACAGGCAGATGCTGGATGTGGCAAGCTGAAAACAGATACCCTTATGGGTGCCAAAGCGGACTGTCCATGATAGTCCGTATACAGGGACAGGGTGTTATGAAACAAGTGTACTATAAGCCGAAATGGGGTGACTCTGAACCCCAAGGGGATATCCTTTTGTTATACGATTTTTTGAATTTCGAACATTCATTTACTTTTTTGACAAGATAAAGTTAAAAACTACAACCCGACTACGTGAAAGTTATAAAAGTTTGAAACATTTACATTGACAAAATAGAATGACGTATCGGTCATATTTGATAGGCATAGAGTTGAAAATGAAAATAGGTCGTAGGTATTGTAATTTTTCTCTATGGGGCAGCAGCCTGCGGCTACTTAAACTTTAATACGCGTTTTGAAGGCTTATTCGGGGTCGGAGCCCTAAATCCTATAGCCTATAACCATCGGGGTATTGAGACGAATCAATCGATAAATAATTTGTTGAAATCGAACCAGTAGTTTCAGCGCTACGTGGGAACAAAGAAATCGGCCACTTACATACAAACATACAAACATACAAATATACAAACATACAAACATAGGGTGCTAACCTCATAACCCTCCCCTGTTGGTAGTCGGGTAAAAACTATTAGAGACCTTTTCCGCATATTCTTGTCTCTTTACAATATTATTATTGTTTCGAAATTTCGAAGGATTCTCACATTTTTTGTAATAAATTCGACATTAAAAGAAATATTATTCTAGTACCCATAACACAAGCTCTGCTTAACTTGGTACTAGATGATGCTGTATGGATTGTCCAGGATTATTTATTTATTTACACACAAGTGGATCCTCTCGGGGTTATTCTGAACCCCGAGAGGATCCAGGAACACAAGTTTTAGTACACATATTACGTGGCACCCTATACATAATTATGAAAATAGGCATGTACCTATGTCCAGTAGTGGACTATCACGGACTGATAATGACGTCACTAGGTAACCCAGGGCAAAATGGGAACTAACAGTTATTTATTAGTTTTTGCTTATGATAACAGAAATACAACAGAGCATCATCAAAACACCTACGAGTTGCAAGATTTGCCCCAGGCTTACAGAAGCGAGCGAAGTGAAACTAAACCAACACCAGCATCAGAAGAACTCTTATTTAACTCACCAGCAAAATTACCCCATAGAGCTTCGGATGATAAATTCAGCTAAGCAGCTCAGGTAATAGTGGTCGCTGGTGTAGAAAGCGTGTTGCCATATCGAGCGAGTCGTCCCGCCATGCCAGTTCCATATTAAATTTCATATTTAATATTTTGCTGGTAAGTTGGTTATGTAATGTAGTTGCTTTGGGGATGAAATTATTTATGTCTACATTATCCTTTTACATTTAATTCACACAATTGAATAAAGCTTTGTGAGCTCACTAACGTAATTTAAGTACTGCGTTATTGCAGTGTAGTTCATTGACCTCTACACTATAATATTATAAAGAGGAAAGATTTGTTTGTTTGTTTGAATTGAATAGGCTCCCAAAACTACTGGCCAGATTTGAAAATTCTTTCACCATTAGAATCCTACACTATCCCTGATGAACATAGGCTATAGAATATTCATTATTATTTATTTCTTTAAATATTGTTTACGACTCGAAGAAACGTAGTGTAGGACGCCCTTCGACCAGGTGGGATGATGATGAAAGACTGCTGGCAGATGCTGGATGCGTCAAGCTGAAAACAGGGCGCCATGGCGCTGATTAGCGGTGTCCAGCAGTGGACTACTAAAGGCTGAGGATGATGATGATGAATATTTTTTGAATCGGTTTCAACTTGGTTCACAAGTTAACTATTTAGAAAAAAGAAACAAAAATCTACATACTATATTGTGAAAAATTCAAAGCGGATGCCAAAGCCTTAGGTTACTTTTTTAGTTTCAAAGAGGCAGCAGTCGTTATAAAGTTGTTAAAATTACAAACTTACAAAACATAAAGCCACCAAACATCACGTCGCCATAAAACGCTGCACATGTTAGCTTTAACACATAAACAGTGATTTTAGAAGTAAAAACTGTTATTGAAGTCAAAGTAGAGCCATATTATGTGTTATTGGTTTTAGTGTAAGTTTATGACACGATAATTTACAGTTATTATTTTAAATGACTTTTGTCTCCAAATAAACCTTGAGAAACGACATCAATTGAAATTACCACACTTGAGTTTTCAATAGATTTAAACAAAGTAAGGAACTATATATACTTAGTAAATCGGGGTATGATGGGACGCGGAGTAAAACCGTATGATACTAATTGTAACCGAATTAAGCCATATTTTCTAATGATGGCGACATTATATGCTGACGCCATTAAATGGCGTCGTAGAAAATGGTGTCATCATAAGAAAATAATGGATTAATTCGGCTATAATTAGTATCATACGGACTTCCCCGCGTCCGATCATACCCGATATACCTTACATGTTCACTACGTGTCTTTCACACAGATTGTGTCACAATCATAAGGGATCAGAATAGTGTATTTAAGGTAAGAGCTATCGTTTGAATCCAATCAGCGAAGGATTTTTGAGTAGAATCCTGTGTAGCGAGGGATTTAAAGTACCTCGCTCGAGGTTAAATAAATTTAGTAAGAACGTGATAATTTAAATATTTTTTAATAGTTTTGGCACACGGCTTTTCATCTCCCTCTATGAGAACAATAAATAAGAGATGCTTATTATGACGAACATTTATAAAACCAAATTTCAAATTTAGGGAACTCGCGTAATTTTCGAAGTTTATTGTACCTAATGGCCAACGCAGACCGGGAAGGGATGGCAAAGGGACGATGCCACGGCATCATTTTAAAGCATAGAAATTTATGTCGTATTTCTATATCAATACGTTTGAATGTCCATTGGTAATATTTAAATCCCTTGCAATCCCGTCCCGGTCTGCCTTATTGGCCTTAACTGTTTTGTTGGGAAAGAAAATGTCTCTAATATATTTATCACTTCGTAGTAACTCGAGACTCTGGTTGATGATCATGTTGGTGTTTATATTTCACTTTCACTGCTAGAACTCATCTTTTATTCAAATTGTGTGAATTGAATTAAAATTATCTGTAATATTTTTATAAAAAATAATGAAAAAGAAGTTCCCGCGTATCTTTTTCTAATTTAATCAACCAACGCCGAATCGGCAGGCGCACTTTTTTATAACCAGCCAGGACTTTATCGTTGCGTTCAAGCTTTTTATTTAAATAGTGTTCCAAATTCAAAACTCATTTCGTCACGGTTATTATATAATCATCGTACTTATCGAGGAACCCTTCGCCTCTTTTCGAATAGATGTGATGAAAATATTTTTTGCAAATAAATACTGTATAAATAATCCTCTTGCATATGAAATCTTTGAATAATTTATTAGTAATTGTACACTGGATTGCATTGCAATCAAACACTGATGAGATACGTTAGTTTCATCTACCTAGTCAGACGAGTATGTCAAGGTAAGCCATTATTATACACGGAGGATTATTCAATGCTATTCGAATTGTAAAATTCAAATGTCGAAGCAATTGTTTTATTTATTTATTTTCAGCCTGCATTAATGCAATGACCATAGATTAGTGATGACAGCGTAATCGTAAACAAACAAACTTTTTGGTGTTGCCTAAAATGTATCGGGATCTCCTTGGTAGATCCTTGCTAGGGCGTTATACATGGCATTTACCTCCCTGCCAAATTTCATTAAGATCCGTTCAGCCGTTTAGGCGTTAAAAGGTAACAGACAGACAGACAGACAGACAGACAGATTTACTTTATAATATTTTACAAGCAGTCCCTCGCGGTTTCACCCACGTAGTGCTTGTTCCCGTGGGTATTCCGTGGGTAGCCTAGGTGCTATTCCAGACTATAATCTATCTCCGTGCCAAATTTCATCCAGATCTGTTCAGCCGTTCTGGCATGATTGAGTAACAAACATCCATCCATCCAAGCTTAGTAGTATGTACTCGTAATAGTATAGATATTCTGATTAAATGGATTTATTATTTTACGATTTACTTCGTTCAAATCACATTATTATTATCAGAATAAACCGACCATAGTCACGATAGAACGGCGTGTTCCCATCATATAATACAGCTTCTAAAATATTTACTTAAGTCAAGTCTGTAAGGTAGTAAGGTACTACAGAGAAGCATGCGTTTAATTCACGACAAGGTGCAATCAAATAGATACTATCTTAAGGCAATAAATACTTGCGACGACTTATTCTAAGGTTCTAAGCTATGAAAATTGATTTAGCTAATACTTAGAATTATAAATCTGCACTATCTGTGTCCCTAGGCAAGGTTAGACAAATTGTACGAGCTAGCGTTATGAAAAACCGCTTAATGCCGTGTAGAACAAAGTCGGTCTTTCACCTCGATAGTGGCTTGGTCCTTAGTTTGAATACCTACCTTTCAGGTATGTGTTCATTATAATACTAACCTGGTATCACCCACAGCTGGGCAAAGACGTCCCTCTGGTCCCAAACAGGGATAAATAATATACCTACATTAAAAAATTAATACCTACCTATTTGCTGAATAATTCACACAACACCATTTAGCCCCAAGATAGGTAGAGCTTTCGTTATGTACATAACGAAAGCTCTACCTATCTTGGGGCTGGAGTACATGACTGATATAGGTAAATAATAGATTCAGGCGTTACTTTGCGGAAATCCATTGCAAAATGTAAGGATGAAAATATTAAGTAACAATTCCGCGAAAAAACCTTCTCCGATAAGTTCTAACAAAATGAAGTCCGCGTTGTAGAAGAAAAACGACGTCAACTACAAAATGAAAAATGTTGCGGGTTCAAGTACCGTCGATGTTGAAAAATGTTTGAGACATTAATAAAAAATTACGATACTAAGCATGTACCTACTTCATAACCTTTTTCTGAACATAAAACGTATTATTATTATTATTAATAAACTTTCGTAGAATGTTTCCAACTACAGCGATCGCGGACACATGTTTGTCTACGCGCCCAGCCCTTATACTCTCGTACCCGTTGTCCACTTTCAATACCCTATTATGTACGGGTATCCGTTGATAGCCGGGCCTCGTTCCGTGAGACTTGAGACTAAGGTGGCGTAGCGGCCAGTTTTTGAAGCTGGTTAAGGCAGGGTTGTCAAAGCAGCGTCCGTCAAAAGACGGTGGAATTTGCTGCAGTTTTGTGTCTGGATAGTTTGGAGCCAGCTAGTGAGGTGAGTTTACCTCACGTTGAATGAATCGGGATGATTATAGGTTTATGGACGACCATTTAATGAGAACGTTAATATTTATGTGTATAAAATAATATAGCATGTAAGGTACTACTAATGATTTTCTGATTTTTAGAATTCGGTAATGATCTATAAAACAAATTGTATTAGTTAAAATCGAAAAATTTTGGTAACTTATTTAATTTCTTAGAAATATGTACCTAGGTACCCAGAGTGCGGGACACACTATAATAAAAAAACCCTGAACAAAGATAAGGTAAATACAAAAATTGCGGGTATTCGAAAGGCTTTCGTTACGCATCAACACAGCCGTCAGTAATAAATTTGGGCTTACACGAATGTTATGCGTAAGTTATACGTTCGTCATCTGTAGTTCACCGCTATTTCAGAAACCGTTTAGCTCCGGGTCGGCGAAAGCACTGACTTTGTCAATTATCATTTGTTACGGCGATAAATTTACCCCGAGCGGTTTAGATGGCATCATTGTTGTCATTGTCGCTGCTTTCCGTTTAAAAGACAGTCTGTACTTCGTCTGCCCTATGCCCGGTAGGCTTAGGCTAATTAGGTACGTAAAAGCCGGAAATATAACGTTCTTTCTCTTCTTTTTTTCTTCGTTTGTTTTGGACGACCTTTGTGGCGCGGTGGGCGAAGGGCTGCCTGCGACGCAGGAGGTTACGGGTTCGATTCATTTACTTATTTTATTAGTCTTCGACGAAATTCGTCACATAATATAGTTAACACCCAAGAATACGGAAAACTGTCTACGTCGTTAAACTCTACGTGAATTACGGTGGGGGCGAACCATACAAACGTTCTTTCTGATTCATTTGGAAACTACACCCTTTTAAGTACAATGAAATTTTGCATACGTTATCGGATAAGAAATAGATACATAATGTTTGTACCGTTTTAGTTTTTCAAAATACAAGTTCATCAAACAATTTAACAAACAGAGCAAGTAATCATTTCAATTCATTTTCAAGCGATTTTATTAGTTTCGCTCTCATTTGATGATGATTTTTTTTTTAAAAAAACTAAAACGAAGCAAACATGTCTATTTTGATCAGATTGTGTATGCAAAATTTCATTAAAATCGGGGACGTTGTTTCCAAATGATTCGGAAAGTACGTTTGTATGGTTCACCCCTAGAGTTAACCTTAAGCGGGTTAACAACGAAACTTATTTGTGTTGGAAGAATGCCTTAGTTTACGACCTAGCCACAGCCTAGCCTTACGGTCAAACATATTTAACGTTCGTTCGTAAAGAGTAAAACGGTAAAGTGTGCATATGTTATTGGAAAAGCTCGAACTGTGGTTATTCTCAGGGTGTATCGTGAACAGGCCTTCGTTTTACCACAAGCTCTCTCTAAAAAATAAGAATACGAATAAGAAAATTTTTATTTGGTTCACTATACACAAGAAAATACAGTGATTTATGAGAAAAACAATGTGAGACCAAAAGGCTACCACTCAGCGTGTGCTACAAGGGCTCGGGGAGCACTGCAGCTCTGGTCTTCCGTAGCACCTTAGTGTAGAGCGCGTCGCTGGCTAAGCGACACACTCTTTACAATATATGTTGGTTGGTTATTACTTATTTATTAAATTACATTTTATAAAAGATGACAAAACATGTGCGAGTTAATGACACAGTTGAAGTCAGCTATGAGATTTTTACATGATACATAAATCGAAATAGAAAAGTAAAAGAAACAAACAGAGGAAACAAGAAATAGGCGCATAAAACAAATAAAAACAGAAACCATGATCGACCACTTTAGTAAACGAAATGAAATAATATCCCATTTTTTTCTTCGATTTCGGAAGACTTGACTCTGCAACCTTTTCTAAGCAATTTCTCTCTATCTCTCAGTTGGTAGTGACGATGTTGTCGACGTTGATCACAAAGGTCTAGAAGATACCATATTCAGTCTTGTCTTGAAGAGAACCGTTGTTGCTGTTTAGAATTCAACTTAAACCTTGCTTTTGTCTATCAGTATCTGGCCAAGCCTTGCCCTCGCCTTTTAAGGACAGAACAAGGGACAGTAACAATGCTTTTCCCGCTTTCGTTGTAATATGTAATCATTAAAAACTATCTATTAGCTCACTAATTGCCGTTAGAAGTACAATACAATCTGTAAAGCGAGATTTGGTCAATGGAGCAGCCCATTAGTAATTGCCTCTGGCATTTTCTCAGATGAGGAAATAATTTGAGGAATGCGTGAGAGCTTTTACTTTGAATTAGTTACGTAAAGTTCTGTTAAAATTATAGACATCAACATTAGGTTCTATAGTCTGCTATCATGTTCTAATTATTAATCTCACTAATATTATAAACGTGAAAGTTTAGATGGATGGATAGATGGATGGATGTTTGTTCCTTTATCACGCCAGAACGGCTGAACGGATCTGGTTGAAATTTGGCACAGAGATAGATTATAGTCTGGAATAGAACATAGGCTACTTTTTATCCCGGAATTCCCACGGAAACGGGAACTACGCGGGTGAAACCGAAGGCGCTGCTAGTATCTAATATATATAGAATATAATATTTATAGTCTTAATATTGTAATCTTTAGGTACTTCTACAAAAAATATCATAACAATATTTTTTGTGAATCTGAATTCAGAAAAAAACTAATTTATAGTGGTGTTTGATTCTATTTAGTTCATAGTTCATTTTAAAGCTAGAAAGAAGGGAAATGTCAACATTCACATCATCAAATATTTTTTAACTTACGTATTTTTTAACTTACGCGATCTGAACACATAATTATAGACTTTATTTACCTATTTTTCCCGACGTTTCGACAGGTTACTCCAGTACACCAGTCATCCCGTGACCATGACAGTGTGTAACCTGTCGAAACTTCGGGAATAATAGGTAATAAACGCGATTAATACCCGTTAAACAGTATATTAAAAAATCACATCTCACATCTCGACTTCAGCCACTGCAGGGTATGGATCCAAAAGCTTTTGTGCTATTTCCACAAGCCGATCACTCACTGCAAGAAACTACAATTATTTTATGTTTGTGTCATCCACCATTTTCCGTTACCTTTTAGGTATAGAAAGCTATCTATTCAACCAGCACCATTTCAATGTTCACCTGTATCATATTTTGTATATGATAGAGATGAACATTAACATTACAAGTATACAGACTGTATACATAATTACGAGTACGTAATGTGTCTTAATATTAGTTTTAACTACACCAGTCTAACGTAAAGAACCTATAACTTTCTCTATTTTTACGAGCGTTGGTAAGCAAAGCTCGTTATTAGTAATAAGGTTGTACTGTTCTGACGCTCTGAGATAGTTCAATGGACTAGTCTAGGCGAAAAGTTAGATATAATATATCTAACTGAAACCTCCTATTCTAAGGAGGTTTCATACCTGCAACTCAGTTCTTATATAACCTCCTTCTGATCTCTTCTCATAATATGAGAAGAGATCATTCTAAGGAGGTTTCATACCTGCAACTCAGTTCTTATATAACCTCCTTCTGATCTCTTCTCATAATATGAGAAGAGATCATTCTAAGGAGGTTTCATACCTGCAACTCAGTTCTTATATAACATCACTGCCTGCAACGGCTGTGTGTACCTACGCGCTCGATAAAATGGGACAGGTCCTCGTAATTGTAAATATTTAACGTCTGAAGATACAATTGGCATAATATCTCCCTCCACTGAGGATCCACTTAGGGCGCCACCTAAGGACTACTTGGATCTTCAAGGAGATCTTTAAAAATTCATATCTGTCTGTACCTACGAAGAAAACCATGATCACGCACGCCACAGTTTGTTGGAACAGTCAATGTTTACGTGCATGGTAGGTACAAATTAGCTGACATTATCCACGTACGTAGGCAGTACTTACAGGTACCTAGTTGACATTGATTGTGTGGTCTGCTTCCATACCACCCACCGATAACCAAAGAGAGCCAAGTTGTTTGGATAACAACCAATTAAATAAACTTGCCGAGTAAAGTAGGATACAAAAATGATTATGTCAACGTTCTCCACAACAATGTTGGTAGGTAAGGAGTAGGTACCTACTTCCAATAAAAGTAATTTAGTAAAAACGAACTTTAAATACAGTTGTTTAAAGTTTGAAAAAGCTTGTGTAAGCAAATAAAAGTGTTCGTTTTATCACCAGAGCACAGTTGGCCCTTGTGATAAAAACGCGCACAAAAGGAGGCTTTGTCACGAAATCGTACCATTAGGCCAAAAAGCGATTGTGTGTTAGCATTTGTCTGGTGCTTTGATTGCAATTTACTGTAAAGAAACTTGCAAGGCTTTATGAAAGGAACACATTGTTTTAAGACATTTTGTTGTGAAAGTGGTAAAGAAGGAAGTCAAATGCTGGGACCAGATGTCGGATAGGCAGCATGGAATTACTGAGCGAGCATTTATAAAGTAAACAACAGGTTTGGGTGAATTGCAAAAAAACTTTTTCAATTAACTTAACGCATTCACTGCCCAACCTCGGCGGTACGACCCTCAGGGGCGCGCCGCTACCATACGAAGCTGGAGATCGACTGCTGTGTCTTGCGCCATGAAAGTGTTGAAGAAATAAATTCTAGACTTCCAGATTTTAGAGGTCATTATAACGAGTAGGTAGTGGGTCAAGATTGCGGATGATGATGATGAAATTCTAGTCAAGTCTTACATTAAGACCAGCAGTTCAGTTTTAGTTGTCATCATACAGTTATAAGCCGTAGCATGACCTACGGTCAGGTAGCTTAAGTAGGTAACCAAGAAAGTGGTTTCGCAGAAAACGGTTTTAAAAAACATTACTTCGAAAGGACGCCTGCTTATTGATTCTGAACTTGAAGTAAACTAGATGGTTGTGATTAGAAACTAGAGTTAGCAGAGCCTTCTGAGAGCCAACTACGCATTTCCAATGAGGCTTAACTAGACTAAATAAACAAACTTGTTGTAGGTTTTCCAATTTAGATGGTTAGGTAAACTAGGATGGGGAAACTAGAAAACAAACCAACAATGGACAGCATGATACAATATCTACAAAACAAAATAAGATAAATAATTAGTTAAGTTTATATTTAGTACACCCCCTGCCTTTCTTAAATTCACAAAATTCTTTACATCCAAAAGTTGCCTGGAAGAGATCGCTTCTAAGCGACAAGGCCGCGCATTGTACTTGTCTCATGTAATGTCTTTTTGTAATGTTCTTTTTGTAATGTTCTTTTTGTAATGTTCTTTTTCTGGTGTACAATAAAGTGTTTTTGTATTGTATTGTATTGTAAATAAACATTTTAAATAGGATTCCAGAGCCCCGAGTCTATTTCACGTTAGCATCCAGACGTAATCGTGACGTCTCATTATTTCCATAAGTTTTGGTACAGCGCCTCTACCGTGCGGACAGGGAACTACGAAAATCTATACAAATATGTTACAAAGAGACATAAGAAATGTATGATTTTCATACCATCATCGCATGAAAATCGTACTTTTCTTATGTCTCTTTCCTTCTAGCTTCATGCGATAGGTAAGTACTTTACCACATGCAGAATAATAATATTCGAAATCTATGTATAATTAATTATCATTCAATGATTCTTAGCCAAAAATAACTCTAACGTTTAAAGACACCTCAGTGAACTCAGTTAAAGAGTCAAATCTGATGATGATGATGATTTGGAGCCAAATTCAAGCCATAAGTGTAGCGTGTGGATG
This sequence comes from Eupithecia exiguata, assembly GCA_947086465.1. Lineage (NCBI taxonomy): Eukaryota > Metazoa > Arthropoda > Insecta > Lepidoptera > Geometridae > Eupithecia > Eupithecia exiguata. The sequence continues at coordinate 9,274,831 of OX352246.1, forward strand.
TAAGATGAAACACAAACAGACAAACAAAGTACAATAAGTCACATTACACGAGCATCTACCCACATGAGTGCAGGTTCCGTTAGAGTTCGGTTTCGAGGTGTTGAGGAATTTAGTAAGATACACTTTCCGGTTACTCGGATTTCGGATTTAGGACACATCGATCATCTTGAATTCAATGTAGAAAGACTGACCACAAAGACTCCAGTAAAAATGGGTAAATGTCAGTTACATTTTGTTTGACTCAGGCAAGAAATTAGGACGCTCCGTCTTATATAGATTCGGGTTTGGTTTTTTACCTATCCATTATCTAGTTCACATTATGAATCAAAAGAGATGACGAATGCGCAAAAAACTGCTGATAAAACGACCGGATTTTAAGAGCTTTTGTTACCTCTAAAAGCGTCTAAGCTTCAAACCCTTTGTTGACCGATACCTTAGTTAGATAATCATGAGGCCGCTGGACATAATCTTTTATCTGAGGGATCCAGAGCACACATTGTGGGAGAAGGTCTTTAGATAAGATAGGGTAATCCGGTACAGATTTGTTACGCTTTGTCGCTTCCCCTAGCCTTGGTCGTGATATAATACCAAAGTTTAATCGAATTCTGATGATTTACATGTAATTTTTAAGGTATCTTATTGCATTGTGTGTAGGTGTTACTCTTGCCAACTAGTTTTTTGTGTTATAAAAACCAAACTAACTTTTATAAGAGGAAGTGCAAAAAACGAGTTGTAAATGGGTTCTTAGACATCTACGGTGTTTTTTGTGGTCGTAATCTTGATTTACTTTTGAAGATTGAGCCTTTTGAATCGATGTTATTGTAGTTTAATGATTGAAGTTAGTTCAAAAATAGATTTAAGTATCAGGGGCAACATAAAATGTATTGTATAGACAACTATAAATCAAATCCAAAAATCTTTCAAGACTTAGTGTTATTTATCAGCGTGGTAAACTTATCCCACTAATATTATAAACTAGCAGCGCCTCGCGGTTTCACCCGCGTAGTTCCCGTTCCCGTGGGAATTACGGAATAAAAAGTAGCCTATGTCCTATTCCAGACTATAATCTATCTCTGTGCCAAATTTCATTCAGATCCGTTCAACCGTTCTGGCGTGATAAAGGAACAAACATCCATCCATCTATCTATCCACCCATCCATCCATCCATCTAAACTTTCACGTTTATAATATTAGTGAGATGTCAAAGTTTGGATGGATGTATAGATAGATGGATGGATGTTTGTTACTCAATCACGCCAGAACGGCTGAACGGATCTGGATGAAATTTGGCACAGAGATAGATTATAGTCCGGAATAGTACATAGGCTACTTTTTATCCCGGAATTCTCACGACAACGGGAACTCCGCGGGTGAAACCGCAAGGCGCTGCTAGTATGTTTATAAAAGTATGGTGTGGCCCTGTCATTAATTGTTAAAAAGTAACATTCGTACAATTTCAACAACACCTATATATTTAGATTCTACCCTCTGATTTAGAATTCAAGATATTTTATGTCAACAAAGACATTTATGAATGAAACCTTAATAAAAACTGATAGAATTATCAGAAAACAACAAGGTAGCAGCAAGGTTATCACTAAAAACTAAAACACAAACTTCAACAACACATAATTTCAAATGGGCAGTGTTTTTTTTTAATTTGACTTCCGTGTCCATGAACTGATGAATGTAAGCTTTCATATCTAAAAATGTTATCGAGCTCCTTTGCTTTGCTGACATGATAGGTACCCATGTCGTTAAGTATTTTCTACCAATATTTTTTAGGCCCTTTGTAAACCTAAAAAATATCCAGGTTTTTGAATCGGAGTATAGAATATTTATGTTTAAAATAATCCCAGAAAGGTTTAAATTGAGTAAGTCAGTAAATTTACATAACCATTATAATATTAATGTAGCAACTGACCCTACAAAAAGTGACAAATCATATTAGCCTTCGGTATCACTTCTAGTACCTCGACCAACATGTTATAAAGCAGTTTCACTTACATGTAACTTAATTACAACTTTGTTTGTGTAAGACCGACACAAAAGACCTGACATTTGTAGTAACTTATGTATGATAATAATGGCAGTATTTATGCATTTCTATAATTCAATAAGAGTGTTTATGCAGAGTCATTTCCATAAAATGTAATACCAAAGTAATTGTGGAAAATTGCATTGAGGACCTTATAATGTACCTAATTTATGTCCATAATAGATGTTGCAGGTAGATATATGTTGTTACATATATATATTCATATAGAATTAGATAAAAATTAAAACTAGTATTTACAATTGAAACAATTGAGCTAACTGCAGACTGTTGCAAACAATCTACAAGTAGCTCAACTGATCCATATCAATACCAGTCGGAAGCGTGCCCAAGACGCTAGCTGCATTGCCCCGCTGTATAGCAATGCTGATGCGCTGCGCCAGATACTCACCAGCTCTCGGGTCACGCGTCGCTTCGACCAGACGCTCAGATAATTTTTTGAAAACCCGAAGAGCCTCGGTACCCCACGGACCTAGGGCCTCGACTCCAAGGGGAGCAAATGCGTATGCTCTATCGAGACTTGCATATTTGCGCCTCTTGAGATCTTCGGCCAAATCTGCCGCCGCACCAGCCCTCACGGAAGTCCTAGGAAGATGGAAGCTGCGAGATAATAGTAATATAGTAGTATTGCATTAAAAAGTATAACAAAATACTATAACTTGGGGCTTCCCGTTATAAAAGCTGGCAGGAACTCAATGCCTTGTTTACAATAACAAAAATGCCCCGAGAAATAAAACCGTATTCTCAGAAATCATGTTCTCATATGAATTTTATGTAAGTAATATCAAATATGGTATAGCCACGAGGGCAAAGTTATGATCATTTACATATTTGCAGGTATTTCATTGCGTAGGTTATGTTTTTATGTTGTAAAATAATTCCTCTCTTGCCACCCACGATCGGAATTTACTGTTGAAGTGTCAAGTCATGACATAATTATCGTCATAAAATTGTAATACATTGCACCCTATGTTTGTAATGAGTACGAGATTTCACGTTTTGATTTGAAAGTTAATGTATATTAACCGTAGTATACCAAAGGTAGGTACTTACATAGTACAATAAACTTAAAACTTACAAGAATCTAGAAAGTGTTTATTCTATTCTAGCAGCTAGACAGAACCGTGTTTTCGTAATTGAACTCTATACTTACTTACTCAGTGCAGTAAGTACTTACCTACTTAATTCAGATATTAGGTACGATGAAATGAGTATTCACGCTATATTTGTTCCGGATGTTCTGGGTCTTTCTACTCGTATGTATAATAAAAAATATCTATCTATCTAATATCTATCTGCAGTTAGCTCAATTGTTTCAATTGTAAATACTAGTTTTAATTTCATTCTTTTATTTGATTGTAATTTTCTTTGTTAATAAAGACCACCTCTAATATTTTTTCTATCTATGTAATGTATTGTATTGTATTAGGTGTATATCAGTCATCTAGTACCCATAGCACAAGCTCTGCTAAGCTTGGGGCTAGATTGCTGTGTGGATGGTCCAGCATTATTTATCATTATTTATTTACATTGAATTAACTGTTATATATGTTGTAGACGTTGATAAATATAGGTATAGCTTTAAGTAATATACATATGTTTATAATTAACGAACAGGTGTCGAAAATTAGTTCTGCTAACTGGATTATGAACTTGAATTCCTACATCTTACATCATTTCATGGCTATGCCCAAGGTTTCTCACCATAGTTTTAACAAGAACGTTGACAAGGCCTCCTAAAAAGACCCCACGCTTTTTGTTACGACTGTTTTTTGTTTAATTTTAGTTTTTAGCGGGTCGTTGGGTCGTTGTTGATAAACGAGGTGCCAAAAGATTCGTTGCATCCTATGTTTAGAAGATTTGAACGATTCTCACAAGATTTTGGGTTGTTTTATCTCCATTTGAATCCTGCAAATGAACGTCTTCAATCGTTTTCAGAAATTTTGTTAACAGGCGTAGCTTCTACGTCATAAATCATCAAAAATAAAAAGTTAATTTTCAAGGTATCTTCACGGAAAAGTCCGATAAATTGTAAAAACGTATCTACCTACATTTTTTCATGTGTAAAAAACTATAAAACTCCTCAACAAAATCAAAATGTAAAATTTTAAATCTTGATAAAGTTGTAAAAACCGCAGACCACAATCATGGTTACAAAAACACCGTTGTGATACGGTAATGAAACTGATACTTACGTGGGCTTGGTTTACTCCAGGCAGGTCCTGAGTTAGTTTCAACCACCCATCCATACTTGCTTGTATTAATATTAAATACCTACCTATGCGAAGGTAAATTCTGTCTGTCCGTTGACCATGATCCGGTCAAATCATCGATCTACACAATTTGTTTGTACAAAAAACTTTTTTTAGGCCAATGGACTGAAGGAACCATAATGGAATTTGGCAATGATACAGATTGAATCCTGGGTGAAAAGGAGGCTTTGGTCTCAAAAAATTACCTCGAAGATAGCAGATGATGAAATATATAGGAAGTTTGTACGGATATAGTGATATGTAACTCCAACAAAAAGTTACTCAGAACATTTTATAGATGGAGGGATTATAAACTATGTTTTTATCCAGGAAACGTGCGTGCGAAGCCACGAGCTGTAAGCTAGTGTTTATTTAAGTTGCAGTGTTCGAAGCCCGGACCCGGAGTAAGTTGGAGCCGGCTTCGGTCGGTGGCCGAAGCTTGCCGCAAGGACGTTGGTGCGCGGGCGGAGGCAGCGTTCGACAACTTCTTGGCCAATCAGAGAGCTGATGTCTACGTGTGTGTGGGATCTGTGTCTGTATACTAAACCTCTTGGTCTTGCTGTGGATGTCGGGAGTTATCATTACCCGAGAATTAGGGAGAATTTTTAGTTTTGGTTTAAACGAGATTGAATTTATTTTATAGTTCGTGATTAAGGAATTTCTGAATCTTCAATTTTACAAAGTCCTTCTAGATTGCAACGTGAATGTGTTTCCAGTTTTCAATATTTAATTTCCTCTTTTTCTATTTCTTCTATTGTTTTGTTGACTACCGATAATATTATATCTCTTTTAGCGTCGTGATTATCAGCTATTTTGCTAACGGCTTGTATTGAGGCACAGATAGACATTTCCATCCAGTCATAAATCGGGCAAGGTCATTTCCAAATTATCTTTACTACTGTCTTTGACGTAGTAAAAATGAATAAGCTATCTTGAAAATCGTGCTGGCAATCTTATCAGCAGAGCGCGCGTGCTACAAGCCGTAGTTTGTTTGCCGTTGTGCCCGATTCACTCACACTGTGATGTTGCCTTGATTGCAAAGGTTGTGTGCGCTGTTGAACTTTTGTGTTTTTTTTCTCGATCCCTGCCTCACTTGCTTCCCGCGTACCTGTTCCAAACTTTTGTATTTGGAATTGAAACATTGTCGCAGTGAATTTATAAACTATAGAAGTTTTAAAACAAAGTTTTAAAACGTTGTAACTAGTGAAATCTGAACAGTGAAGCCCAGATGTTGTAAACGGCAACAACCTCGTTTTGTGTCAACAAATAATATTAAATAGTGTACAACTTAGTTGCCTTGTTTGGGAGTGATGAATTAAACAATGGATTAAACTGGATGTTCTGGAATATGGCTTGGTGGTTCTTCGGAACGTGAATTTGTTACGAGTTCAGTTCACCTACTTATCGTTTATGGTGAGTTAAAAAGTTTCTTGTTTCGTAACTGTAGCTATCGCGCGTTTTGCGGCTACGCGCTTTTTTTTCTCATCCGTCTCGATATGCATTTTTGATTGAAATGATCGCAGTTTTTGTTTATTTTTACAATTTCTAAGATCGTGGGTAGTTAGAAAATACTATTTTAATTCGTTATGAATAGGCACGTTAAATATTAATTTTTATCCTAGATTGTTATTCAGAGCTATATTTAAAATTATTAGATTTAGAATCCAAGATATTTTATGTCAACAAAGACGATACAATACAAAACTCTTTATTGTACACCGCAACAAATACATAGATATTAATATGAAACATGAAACTACAATGAGTGGTCTTATCGCTTAGAAGCGATTTCTTTTAGGCAACCTTTATGAATGAAAACTTGTAAAATACAACAAATAACAAAAACTGATAATAATATCTGAAACAACTAGGTAACAGCAAGGTTAGCACTAAAAACTAATTGATAATTTTTTTTAATTTGAATTCGAATACTTACGATAGAATAATTAAATAATAAATGAAAGCCTCAAAATCAAGAAATTGATTCGAGCTTCTGTACTTTGCTTCGATGATACCGATGTCGTCAAATTTTTTCTACCTATATTCCTTGGGTTGTGGGTTTTGTAACCTATTTGTATACAAAAAATATCCAGGTTTGTGAATCCGAGTGTAGACCAGGTACCTGGTCTACAGTACAGTACTTCTATCCATTTTTAATTTAAACCACCAGAAACTCATGATTTAAGTATGTTTTAGTGCATTTAAGATAAAAAAAACACTAAAGAAAACACTATAAAAAAATAACACCAGATGGTAAAATCTCGCGAAAGCTTATGCCCAGCTATGGGTAAGCTGCTGTGAATGACGATGATTCTGAATGCTTCTTGTTCGTGATTGTGATTGATACAGTGAATGATTGTTAACCAGATCACAGAATACATCATAGTCAAAGGACATTATCATACGATGTGAAAGTACTGACTAATTTGCAGAAAGCTTTTTGCCATTCTAATTTATTGCCATTACTTATGTTATGTAATAACAATGCTTATCGTTCCCAGTGTTGCCACATCCTAATCTCAGTATTCGTCTAGGGACTTTAAATTTTTTATATTCAACAACGCGACTGTGTGAACCAAATAGAATGCTTGTAACAGGGGGTTTAGACAGTTCTCAATGGATCTTCATTTGAAAACTGTCAAAATCTGGTCCCAGTAGGTAACTACAGAAAATTAATCCTTCAAGGACCTTTGTCTGGGAGAATCAATGACAAAAAGTCTGGAATGTGACAAACAGCAACTACCTATGTAGATAGGTAGTTGCTATTTGTCACATTCCAGACTCTTTGTCTCTTACCGTATTAAGTTTAAAATATTCCATGATCATGAAATCTGTGGAATTGTGCCGAAGTTTTTGACATTCAAAAATCAAAAAAAATAAATATCCCGTTATAAATGACTTCTGTGCTAATAACCATGATAGTTTCAAAGGATTTCATTTAGTTTTATTTAGTTAACCGTGTGATGCTGGCTTAGAATTTGCACCACCCCAACTCTTCCCGTGGGTGTCGTAAGAGGCGACTAAGGAACATACACCGGGGGGCGGGCAGCAGCGCCTCTTGCAGAATAGATCTACCACCGAACTGCGATCCCCAACCCGCATGCCCAGCGTGGGGATTATGGGCCCATAACCTTATTAGTTAACCTTATTAGCAATAAAGTTATTAACAGGGGGAGGCCTGCGTCCAGCAGTGGACCTTTAAAGGCTGTTGAGGTAATTTAGTTTAGTCAGATTTAAAGAAACGCATTCAATTGTACAATACAATACTCTTAATTGTACACAACAAAAAAAATAAAAGAAACATAGACTAGAGAAAGAAGCGATTTCTTTAGTTAACTTTTTTTTTTTAGTTAACTTTTTTTCTTTAGTTAACTTTTTTTTCTTTAGTTAACTTTTTTTCTTTAGTTTTCTTTAGTTAGAGAAAGAAGCGATTTCTTTAGACAACCTTTTATCTAACTAAACTAAATCTATGGATGCAGTAGCCCTATAAAAGCCTGATGATGACCCATTATGTCAGCTATGAGGACCACCGACAGTCATGTAGCTTTCAACTCTCTTGTCTTAAGTATATATATATATATATATAATATATAATGCTGGACAATTCACACAGCATTATCTAGCCCCAAGCTAAGCAGAGCTTGTGTTATGGGTACCAGATAACTGATATACATAATACAATACATTACATGGATAGATATTTTTTATTATACATAGAAAACGACCAGAACACCCTGAACAAATGTCTGCAGATCGTACACACATTTGTCCCGAGGCGGGAATCGAACCCGCAACCTCCTGCGTCGCAGGCAGACCATAGCCCACCGCGCCACAGTGGTCGTCATAAAAGTTTAAGTTCTTAGCAGTCTTTTCTAATTCCGTGAAGTACCCTGACCTCTAATTAGTCCGTTTATCGTGTGTGTTTATTAAGCAGCGTTGCTTGACTTTGTAATTTGCTGGTTGACCCAAAAAATGTTGTGGGCCGTCTTAATGACGTGGACCAACATTGGTAGAGCTCAAGCCGAGCTTGGAGATAAAATGGATGATTTACGAGTAGTTTTGGCAGTATTGGCAATTTTGGTGGAGAGAGAAAATCTTTACGTTTATCTGTACACTAGTGGTCCGCCCCGGCTTCGCACAGGTATATTCTATAGCCTATGTTACTCAGTGATAATGTAGCTCTCTAACGGCAAAAGAATTTTTGAAATCGGTCCAGTAGTTTAAGTTTATTCGTTAAATATACAGATATTTCACAACACACAATAATAAAGATAAAACACTTTATTATTGTGTTTTCGGGTGGTGTGACCTTCTAAAAGAAAACTCGTCAAGGTTTTTTTTAATACAGTTCACACTCTAGCCCCTTGCTATTAGAACTTCTGTTAAGGTACCTTACCTACTAGATAACTTTATCTGTATTTATTTTATTTACCATTTATATATACATAGTCGTTATCAAAATAAGTCAGAAATCGTACAATTTTAAAGATAAAAAAACATATTTATTATATCTTTTTGCTCTATAGTGCGTTACTTGCACTGGGGTAATCTTCTACGAACTAGAAGAATCTCTTAAAAATATTTATGATAATTATTACACATTTACTAATAACTGGGACATTACATAGATAAATATTTTTATAATACATAGAAAACACCCCGGCCAATAAATTCAGATCGTACAAACATTTGTCCCTAGGCGGGAATCAAACCCAGACATTCACACGCTGTGCCACTGAGTTCGTCAAAGTTTACTGTCAAAGTGGACTGTTGGATTATTTTACAACAAGATAAAGTTAAAAACTACAACCCGACTACGTGAAAGTTATAAAAGTTTGAAACATTTACATTGACAAAATAGAATGACGTATCGGTCATATTTGATAGGCATAGAGTTGAAAATGAAAATAGGTCGTAGGTATTGTAATTTTTCTCTATGGGGCCTGCAGCCTGCGGCTACCTAAATTTTAATACGCGTTTTGAAGGCTTATTCGGGGTCGGAGCCCTAAATCCCTATAAGCCTATAACCATCGGGGTATTGAGACGAATCAATCGATACATAATTTGTTGAAATCGAACCAGTAGTTTCAGCGCTACGTGGGAACAAAGAAATCGGCCACATACATACAAACATACAAATATACAAACATACAAACATAGGGTGCTAACCTCATAACCCTCCCCTGTTGGTAGTCGGGTAAAAATCACTTCCTTACACAATGGCAAACCCTATGGTCACCTTCAGTCTCTGACTAGTTTATAGTGATCTGTGGCCTTCACTCTGCGAACAAGCACTTTATCGTATGACAAGGTACTGTCCGCTTTTTGCAGCCAGTAGGTACCAAAGAGATATCGATTATCTGGCATAATAGTACCAACCATTACTGTAAGTGCTTTTTGTCATCAGGGTATCTTCAAGGGAAAGCTTTGAAAGAGCTTCCTGGATATTAACAGTTATCGTCAATAGCCTTACGATATCGATCGTAAAGATTTTATATGTGATTTTACTGCGAAATTCAACGCGTCTTATATAAGAAAACTACTAGTTACCTATCACACTAACATTATAAATGCGAACATTTGGATGGATGGATACATGAATACAATACAATACAATACACTTTATTGCACACCAAAAAATACAAAAGAAAAAAGAATACAGGAAAAGATAGATAGAGGGTTGCACAATGGGCGGCCTTATCGCTAAGAGCGATCTCTTCCAGACAACTTTGGGATGGACACGAAGCAGTTATACTCGTATAGATGGTGGCGTATTACTTAAATATACAATGCATACATAATACTAAAATATATACAGGGATACAATCAATTTGCTATTGCCATTTATTTTTTGTAAAACATTTATTTGCAAAGATTGATCCTTATCAGCAACAGAATCCACTGGTTCAATAATACAGGATGTAATTTTTTTTGAAAAATCATATGGGTCCATTTCCGTCAAAAGTAAGATTTTTGAAAAAAATAAATATTTAGTTATTGTTTTCTTATAAATCGAGGGCATGACTCCTTTCACGACTTTTCCCTAACTCTCGTGGTTTCGGACGTGGCCATCACCGCCCTTCTCAAAAAACAACCCTGTATAATATAAAATACATATTATTAATACATACCAACTTTAAAAAAAGAAATTAATGACTAAAGAAAGATAGTGTTGATAGACCATGTTCTTAAATACAGGGAGAGACTTGACTGGATGTATATTTGTTACTTCTTTACGCCAAAAATCTGAACGGATCGGTGGTATAACAAATTTGGCATAGACGTAGGTCAGGGCCTAGATAACACGTAGAATAATTTTATCCCATAATCAGTTCTCATGGAATAGAAATAACCTTTTAACGTTTCAATACAAGAAGAGCAAGTGGCTCCGGCGGAAGATCAGCGTTGGATGCTAGCTTGCTAGTCATCTAACTCATGCTGAGTTGGAGCCAATTTTTTAAACGGAGCTAAGTTTAAGGCGCTTTTTCTTTGTTTTTTAAATTAAGTTTTGTTATATTGCGTAGGTACCTAGTTCTGTTTAGAAAATAAATATATTTCATTTCATTTCATTTCAATAGGATTTTTCACAGATCAGATTTCAATACTAGATTCAGATTCAGATTTTAATAGCTGAAGACAGGGCGCGGTGGCGCTCATTAGGGGAGGCCTATGTCCAGCAGTGGACTGATATAGGCTGATGATGATGATGATGATGAGATTTCAATAATTTTATTTCCATATGCTTACAAATTAAGCACTTAGCAACATCAAATTTTATTGTATAAATTACTACCTACATACTCCCGCGGCTTCGCACGTACTTTTCAAGTAGCCTATGTCTGTCCCTGGGATATCATTTACCTGCCTGCCAAATTCCATTGACATCGGCTAAGCCGTTTAGGCGTGAAAAGGTAACAGACAGACAGACAGAGTTACTTTTGAATTCATAATTTTAGTATAGATTATCAAATAAGAAATAAAGAGAGAAACAGCGCGTGCGAAGTCACGAGCAAAAACTAGTAAGCTATAATTTTGGTTCTTCAGGCTATGGAGCAAAGCATGTTCAATAAAGGTACAGCGTTTATAGCTCTATCGACCTTACTGGTAGGTCGTTGGCTGGATCTTTTTGCGTGCGTGACCTGAACCAGTCTCGGGTCCAACAATACTGCCCTAGAATACTTGTAAGTTGGCACAGGCTCTGCCACATATGGCCAGAGACCAGCGATATGGTACCTTTTTTTTTTTTTTTTTTTTTTTTTTTTTTTTTTTTATTATCCTGAGGGAAATGCGCACGCATATCGTACAGCCACGGGGAGGCAGTACGATTATGTGGGACTCCAACCCACTAAAACCCTCAGGGTGTTTACCTACCTGCAAAATAAAAGTAATATCAGTTACAGAAGATAAATTTTATTATTTATTATTCGAAATTACACAAATCCGAGATTAGTGTAATTTCGATTTAGAAATCTACAAGGAGTTTGGCTAAGGAATGCATACAAAAGGGCGCAAAACTATCAGTTTCAGTTGACGAATGCATTATTTATCGTAATGCCAATAATAAATCCATACTAATATATTAAATTCGAAAGTTATTCAGTCTGCACTACTCTAGACTATAATCTATCTCCTGACTATAAAATTTCATCTATATCCGTTCAGCCGTTCTGGCGTGATTGAGTAACAAACATCCATCCATCTATCCAAACGTTAACATTTATAATATTAGTGAGATAGTATGGATGGATGATCCATCCATTAGTATCACTTACATATATATGTACTTACATATACTATATACTTTGAACGAGTATATAGTTCGAAGCCACGCGGCCACGTATGAAAGTATAGCTGTCGTGGATCACAGATGAAGTAACAGTTGGTACAGAGCTAGAGTTCAATGCATGCTGTTGTTCCGAGAAACAGTGGCTTACTTGTTTGCCCTTGTACAATCGGCTATCCTGAGAGTGGCATTGTTCTTGGTAGGGTTGCGACGTTGATGCTCTCAGATGGATATGCAAACTTTGGTTGTTTTTTTTTTCTCAGCCTTTTCCGTCCCACTGCTGGGCAATTTTTGTGATATGTTGTCAATTCACTTGTTATTTTTCACGGTTGTAAAATGTAATATATATTATTACAAAAGTTTATTTATCTTTCACTAAAGTGTTCAGATCATAGCTTCGCGTACTCTGAAGGTAATTGGTAGGTGCAAAGAAGTTGGGATATCGCACAAGATCGCACGGAGTGGAAGATTTGGGGGAGGCCTTTGCCCAGCAGTGGTTTATAATTATAAGAAATTTTTATTCCGACACGTTTTTCACTAAAGTCAATATTTCCGAAAAAAAAACATTTTTATTACTTAAATATTGATGATTCCTCGCTCGACCTCCCAAATTGAAGTAATCATTGATTAAGATTACTTCTGAATTCATCAAATCTCACGACATCTCCCAAGGGGAGAGAAGGTAAAGAGCGTAGCAGTTAAAAAAACAACATTGACTGTTTATAAGTGACTTGTATTGTATTAGGTTATTGTGACAGGAAAGTTTTTTCTCAATTTTAATTTAATAATGATTAATTAGTTAATATGTTATTCTTATTTCTCTTGCATGCTGTGTACAAATATCAAACACAATTTTAAATTGTTACTGAATAAATAAATGAATGAAGAATGAATGAAATGAATGAATAAGAATAACCCCCTCTGGGTTGAAAAACGGCCATAATGGATGCCCCCTTAGATTTATGAACATTGAATAATGATCCTCAATGAAAATAAGTCAAGTATGATAAGTATTTTCAAAAATGGTTCAGCACTTTTTCTGTTTTGCAAAAGTCGAGGTACTTAAGTAATTTAATCAGAAATCGGGTCTCTCCGGGATTGGGGCCACAGGGACTAACCCGATGTTTGCATCCCTAAGTTACTCGAAAACGATACTAATGTTTACATACAAGTTAGGTTTCAGTTTACTACAGTTAATTCAGTGGACATGGCTGAACGCACGTAGTCCAAGATTACCTAGATTTACCTAAAGGTACATTATATTGATATGTATAGGTATAGATAAATCTAGGTATACGCTTTGTACCAACTTACCTATTGCTACTGTAGGTATGCGTTAGTTATCTAGATAATTAATAGGTAGCTAAAGATATCGTTTACAGAACCGCACCTTTTTTAATTGAATGATCGATATACACTGAGTTTTTATCTGAGAGTTTTCTTTTCCCATCGATTTAACCGAACCTAGCCAATCTTGATATTCCGCCATTGTTTTAGGGACTACAACACGTTTTTCTAACTTACGTAAGGGCCTCTACTACGACGCCATTTTGTGAAAACGATAGGCATAGGATTTCGCGTTCGTAGGAGCAGGACAGCAGAGCAACGCAAGCCAGAAAATCAAGTTTTTGCTTGTTAACTAATAATTAGGGATTTTTTGAAGAAAAAAAACGCAACACTTTAATGATCTATACATATACTTTTTTCAATTAGATACTAGGTACCTATGCTTATCCTCAAGATCTTAATTTCTGTATTCATTGAGAAATTAAGGTTTTGATAAAAATTTCGTTTGTTTTTAATAGAAATATCACAATTCGGTCAAAAGTAGCTTAACAACTCGTGTCAAGCAAGTTCTGCACATAAACTTGAGTGACGCTGATGATTTGTAGAATTGGTACTTGAGTGAAATAAGTGTGGTCATGCAGAAATGACCTTTCTAGCGACGACAGGTTGGTAGTAAAACACCTGTTCTAGTAAATTGCAAGTTTCTACGGAAGACAAGATTGCGAACACGTGTGAAAACAGTAACTTCAGTTTAGATGTCATCCTGAGAAGAGATAGTTTTCCACTTATAACTTTCACGCGAGTGGGAACTGGGAATCGATGATTACTTTATGACAGCTTTAATAACATAATGTCATTCTCTGAATGGTACCTTGTCTTTACTAGAAATAATGTTTAAAAAATATGACGACCTCTGCGGCGCGGTGGGCGATGGTCTGCCTACGACGCAGGAGGTTGCGGGTTCGATTCCCGCCTCGGGACAATTGCTTGTTCGATCTGCAGATATTTGTTTAGGGTGTTTTTGTTGTTTTATATGTATGATAAAAAATATGTATGTATATGTTGTATCATATTATGTATATCAGTCATCTAGTACCCATAACACACGCTCTGCTTAGTTTGGGGCTAGATAATAGAGATGGGCCGAATATTCGTTTTATATTCGGTATTCGGCATATTCGGCAGCTTTACCGAATATTCATATTCGGCCGAATATTCGGCTGAATAACCTAATGTTCGGCAAAGTGATACTCAAAGTTTTTACTGTTAAGACCCGTGTATTATCATGATTTGAGTGTACAGTGTAATGAAGTAAGTATTTTAGAGTGTAGCTTTCTGATTTTGTCGTCACTGAAGCTTTATTTTCAATTAAAGTAGGTTGGTAAAAAGATAATAACTTCAATCAATATCTTCACGCCGGATCCCTTGCAGGGTAGGCAAGGAATCCATAATAACTTAATGCAAAATATAGGTATCTAGCTGTTTTGGGATTAGGCTTCTGTGTTAACTCTTTATAATAATATATTAAACAGGCCTTAATTGAAGGAAAATAAACAAGATATTTATTTCGGTCAGTCTTTATTGTGTTAGAGAATAGCTGAATCAAATCACAACACCTTAGTAGATTATGAATAATATTTTTTTCTAGTTTCTACTCAGCATAGCGTCGCAAAATATATTTATTGATATTAAACGTTTAAACCTATCCTATTCAACCAATATAGTTCTTTATAAAGAAAATTAGTAATTTGTTTGTACTTTTCAGGTTGATATTTAAGGGATCAATCACTTAATCTACACATTAAGAGCTAGGAAATTAATTATAGTCTACTGAGATATGAGACAAATATGACATCTCATATACGACGGAACGGGATAAAATGTACCGAATATTCGGCCGAATATTCGGTTCGGTAAAAGTTTTACCGAATATTCGGCCGAATGTTCGTATTCGGTGAAACCCATGTTCGGCCCATCTCTACTAGATAATGCTGTTTGAATTATCCAGCATTATTTATTTATTTATTTATATCTATTTCACCAGCGATTTAAAAACCATCTTGTAAGTTTGACTGTGTGTGTCTTTCTGTGGGAATAATCGTTACTTTCAAAAAACAACCCAATTTTGTTTTTAGGTTTCCGTACCTCAAAAGGAAAAAAAGAACCCTTATAGGATCACTTTGTTGTCCGTCTGTCAAACCAATTTTTTTTTTAAAGATAAAAAAAAATCGCCGGATAAACCGGTAATGCGGTGTGCTAGCCCTTTCAATTCGCGTGTGTGCAAGAGTCAGTGAGGTGTGTTTATTTCTTAATCAGTACATCATTATCAAGGTTGTCTGGCAGAGATCGCTCTTGAGTGATAAGACCGCCAATTGTCGCTTACTCTATAGATGCTGTAATCCTTTGTATATTATTTCTAAGTTAAGTGTGCAATAAAGTATTTTCTATACATCTATAATATCAGCTAATACACGTCCACGCTTCTTTTTACTTTCTTGAAATTAAATTGATAAATATAATATCAGAGTACACTAACGTAAAAATAACATCAAGCATCATTGCTATCAAGTATGTTTGTAATGTGTAGGTAAGTGCTGATAAACTACGATAGGTTATCAATCACTATCAGCTAAGAAGTTTACTACTAGTAGTAAGTATGTACCATATAAATTGACACAATCAATCCAGGTCAATCTATAAGGTACTTAATATCATTATCAATGGCAAACAACTGTGTTTATTTATTAGGTAATTTAAGTAAATAGAAGGCACCTGTGTGGACGAAAGATTGAGCAAGATACCTAGTTTGAAGGCAATGGCCGAGCGACTAGCGACGACAAATTGTAACTAGCGACGACAAATCGTAACTAGCGACGACAAATCGTAACTAGCGACGACAAATCGTAACTTCCTATTATTATCTAATATTATAAATGCGAAAGTGTGTTTTTTAATAATAATAATAAATAAATAATGCTGGACAATTCACACAGCATTATCTAGCCCCACGCTAAGCAGAGCTTGTGTTATGGGTACTAGATAACTGATACCTATACACAATATAATACAATACATAGATAGATATTTTTTATTATACATAGAAAACAACCAGAACACCCAGAACAAATGTCTGCAGATCGTACACACATTTGTCCCGAGGCGGGAATCGAACCCGCAACCTCCTGCGTCGCAGGCAGACCTTCGCCCACCGCGCCACATCGGTCGTCGTTTGTTTGTTAGTTTGTCCTTCCTTCACGCCCTAAGCAACCAATTGACTTGATTTCTGGCATAAAGTTAGTCGAAAGGATGGAGAGTAATATAGGTTACTACTTTTGTCCTGGTAAAACATTAAATTCCCATGGGAGATTTACGGGAACATTCGTATTTTTAAATAAAAATTCGTATTTCCTTCACGGCCAACCAAAACCACCAATCGACTTGATTTTTGGCATAGTGACTGTTGAAAGGACGTAAATTAACATAGGCTCCTTTAGGTCCTGGAAAAACAGAAAAACATCATATTCCCAAGGGAGAGTTACAGGGATATGCGATTTTTACACGAAAAGTTGTCCTTCATTCACGTCCTAACAAATCAACCAATCGACTTGATTTTTGGTATAGTGACTGTTGAAAGGACGTAAATTAACATAGGCTCCTTTAGGTCCTGGAAAAACAGAAAAACATCATATTCCCAAGGGAGAGTTACAGGGATATGCGATTTTTACACGAAAAGTTGTCCTTCATTCACGTCCTAACAAATCAACCAATCGTCTTGATTTTTGGCATCATCATCATCATCATCATCATCAGCCCTTTGACACCCACTGCTGAGTATAGGCCTCCTCTTTACACGCCAGTTAACTCGGTCCTGTGCGAGCCTCATCCACAGTCTTCCGGCCACCCCGACGATATCGTCCGACCATCTGGCAGGTGGTCTACCTCTAGAGCGCTTCACGCCCACCGGGTACCACTCTGTGACCGCCTTGGTCCATCGGCCGTCATCCCGCCTTGCAACGTGTCCTGCCCATCTCCACTTTAGGCTCGCGATTCGCATACTAATAATATTCGATTTTTGGCATAGAGATAGTTAAAGAACTTAGGGATTTTTTATACTCCTAGAAATGTGAAATTCGAATTCAACGCGGGTGAAACCGCGGGGAACAGCTTGTAAATGATAAAATAGGAAAGAACACAACGTCTTGGAATATTTTTAAAACATTGTGTTTTTCGTGTGGAACTTTGTACCGAAGTGAGTATTCAAAATGAAATTAATTATGCAAACATACCTGCCTGCCTACTCACTAGAAAAGTGACCAATACAAGAATGAATAAAATTGATGGATTATTCTAATTTATTGATTTAAATAAGATAAATTATTTTTAAAGCATTGAATGAAATACAAATGACTTATATTTATAGTATTCGATCGCTTATGTATGATCCGTTTATTTGATCGAATCAAACTCAAATTATGTTTATATTATTGAAGTAGGTAGGTTAGTAGTACAGGTGCCAGTAGTTCTCTTGTGGTAGTAATACCGCTACTAGTACAATACAAAAACACTTTATTGTACACCAGAAAAAGAACATTACAAAAAGACATTACATGAGACAAGTACAATGGGCGGCCTTATCGCTTAGAAGCGATCTCTTCCAGGCAACCTTTGGATGTACTAGTACTACAACTACTAGCACCTGTACTACACAATACTATACCTACAAACTTAATACGTATTTTGTGATTAATAAATAAATAATGCGCAAGAACCATCCACACAGCATCATCTAATATCCCAAAGATAAGCAGAACTTGTGGTATGGGTGATACGATAATATACTTAATATATAGATTACATAAATAGATATGTTTCAATCATAAATTTTTATTTTTTTATTTGTCCCAAGTCAATCGAACCCGCAACCACCTGCGTCGCAGGTAGAACTTCGTCGCGCCACAGCGGTCTCCGTTAGCAACTTCGTAGCTAACTCCGAAAATTCGCAGGATAAACCGCTAACGCGGTGTGCTAGCCTGTCCAATTCGCGTGTGTGCAAGAGTCAGTGAAGTGTGTTATTTCTCTAAATCAGTACGAGTCTTGATTTTTCGACTGGCAGTGAAGTTGTTAAGTGGGTTAGGAATACACACGACTAAAAACCGGTAGCTCCATCAAAACACATAATACTATTCGAATCAAATTAGACCAGCGCTTATCGTTAAATTTTGTTTACTCACTTGACAAGCGTACCCACCTTCCTCCGCCACACCTTAGATAATATATCAATATTTACTTGCCAGGTTTGGTGGTAATTTATGTTTACTATACTCCGATTTAGAATTCAAGATATTTTAGGTCAACAAAGGAATTTAATACTGGTATTGATATGGATCAGTTGAGCTACTTGTAGATTGTTTGCAACAGTCTGCAGTTTGCTCAATTGTTTCAATTGTAAATACTAGTTTTAATTTAATTCTTTTATTTGATTGTTATTTTCTTTGTTAATAAAGAAAACTAATAGTTTGTATTATGTTAAAAAATCTATTAATTAAAACTAAACAAAAACTGATGATAATAACAGAAAACAACAAAGTAACAGCAAGGTTATCACTATCATTAACAACTAAAAACCAAACCTTAACAATGCACAGTCTCAAATGTGAAGCAAAAAAACGAACGAAACATCAATTAAATAATAAATGAAAGCTTTCGAAACCAAAAATTGTTTCGACATACTGTTCTTTGTTTCGATTACCTATACCAATGTCGTTAAATATTTTCCACCAATATTCCTTAGGTTTTGTAACGCCTTTGTTCACAAAAAAATTTGAACCCCCGATTCAAAAATCTATCATAATAAAGAGCACAACTAATAAAAAAAAATCAAATGGTTTTATGAAATTTAGAAAAAATCATAAGTAGGTAGGACACAAGTGTTAAAAGAAGAAACTGAATTGCTCAGCTACTTATGGCAGTATAATCTAATATCAAGGAAGCGAAGGAAAATCTCAAACAAATAAGAGTGCATTTATTTTGATATGAATTTAATGAGCACTTGATATTTGGGTCGAAGCCATTGAACCTACTTGAGATAGGCGAATGATAAATTATGTTCTGTAGTAGGGTTTGAGTGGTTTTAAATTTATATTTTTATGTTTGAGTATGTATTGTTTTTTTTTTAAAATACAAGATACGTAATCTTCCCACTAATAATATAATAATAATAATCTCACTAATATTATAAACGTGAAAGTTTAGATGGATGGATGGATAGATAGATAGATGGATGGATGTTTGTTCTTTTATCACGCCAGAACGGCAAAACGGATCTGGATGAAATTTGGCACAGAGATAGATTATAGTCTGGAATAGGACATAGGCTACTTTTTATCCCGAAATTCCTACGGGAACGGGAACTACGCGGGTGAAACCGCGAGGCGCTGCTAGTATATCTCACTAATATTATAAACGTGAAAGTTTAGATGGATGGATGGATGGATAGATAGATGGATGGATGTTTATTCCTTTATCACGCCAGAACGGCTGAACGTATCTGAATAAAATTTGGCACAGAGATAGATAATAGTCTGGAATAGTACATAGGCTACTTTTTATCCCGGAATTCCCACGGGAACGGGAACTACGCGGGTGAAACCGCAAGGCGCTGCTAGTTATTAATAAAGAGAATTACAATTAAATTATACAAACAATTAATTAGGACCAGTATTTACAACTGAAATAATTGAGCTAACTGCAGACTGTTGCACACAGTTTACAGAGAGCTCAATTGATCCATATCAATACCAATCGGAAGTATCCTCCAAGACGCTAGCTTCATTGCCCCGCTGCATATTTAATCATCATCATCATCAGCCCATATTAGTCCACAGCCGGACAAAGGCCTCTCCTGTATATTTAATACTAGCAGCGCCTCGCGGTTTCACCCGCGTAGTTCCCGTTCCCGTGGGAGTTCCGGGATAAAAAACCTATGTCCTATTCCAGACTATAATCTATCTCTGTGCCAAATTTCATCCAGATCCGTTTTGCCGTTCTGGCGTGATAAAGGAACAAACATCCATCCATCTATCTATCCATCCATCCATCTAAACTTTCACGTTTATAATATTAGTGAGATTAGTGAGATAACATAGGTAGACGTAATGTGACTTAATTTTGCAACGAGGTGATATGTTCCTCTCCGGCATGCACTTTTGCATGGTCATCATAAACAGCGTGCAGTACACCTAGTTGCAATAAAACAGATAAGCTATAATGTAAGCAAAGTATTAAGTTACAATTTTGTCTATGGAAAAGTGTACTTAGCATTATTATTATTCTGCGAAGAGAGCAAAAATAGTCTTTGAATAATACTTATCTACTCTTGGGGTCGTAGTATATTTCTTTTTAGGGTTCCGTACCTAAAGGGTAGAAATGGGACCCTACTACTAAGACTTCGCTGTCCGTCTGTCACCAGGCTGTATCTCATGAACCGTGATAGTTAGA
Organism: Eupithecia exiguata; assembly: GCA_947086465.1. NCBI lineage: Eukaryota > Metazoa > Arthropoda > Insecta > Lepidoptera > Geometridae > Eupithecia > Eupithecia exiguata. Next base: position 9,295,706 of record OX352246.1, read on the forward strand.
CAGTTGAAATTTCACAGATGTCACAGATGATGTATTTCTGTTGCCGCTATAACAAAAAATACTAAAAAACAGAATAAAATAAATATTTAAGGGGGCTCCCATACAACAAACGTGGTTTTTTTTTTACCGATTTTTAGATAATGGTACGGAACCCGTCGTGCGCGAGTCCGACTCGCACTTGGACGGTTTTATTTCGTTAATACTTCATAAGGAAAACACGATATTTTTCAGCTTTTTGCTATAAAGTGCGTAACGCGCACTGGGATATTTTTTTACAAAAATGTAATTTTGTCCCAAAGTTTTTTTCGATATCGGCAGGATTCGAACCCAAGGCGAGGGGCGGGGTCGAATCATGCCGAAATAAAAAAAAAATTAGAAATTATTAAATTTACGATATTTTTCTAGTGGTTTTTATTACTAAAGAAAATACAATAATAATAACAACTAATATTTACACTTAAATCTATTTTCTAAAAATCTAAGCCGTCACCAGAAGGCAAAGTGCCCCAGAATGCTGGCAGCATTGCCACGTTGAATGGCAATGCTAATTCGTTGACCGAAATAAAAGCCAGCATTCCGATCACCAGTGGACTCTATTAGGAGTTTTGCTAGATCAAATTTTCTATTTTTCTAGTATATTCTAAGGTTATTTTCGCGAGAACTCGTAATAAAACACTGATATTTTTCTACTAAAGATTTACACTTACTATTTTAACTTAGGATCTTATCTTTAAATAAATCACTGAACTGAAATAATAACCCAGTCGTGTTAAAATTTCAAATTGCATTATTTCCCATCCCGACAATTATTGCATCAGCCTTTAAAGGGGTCAGTGGTAGTCTAAATTCAAAATAGCGACCAACTTCAACCCCGACTTTAGCCGCCATCTTGGTTAGTAACTTAGCCATTTTTAAATTTCCGAGAACAATAAAAAGGATACAAATTTTCGAGAAATATAATTGTCGGGATGGGAATTAATGCAAAGTGGAGGCCTTCTGCCTTATAATCCGACTGGGCTATACGACTTTCCACAACAACAAGGGCATTCGTTATTGCATTTTACGAAGCAAGTCAACCAGTATCTATTTTAAGACAACAGAAGTTGTAGTATCGCCTTTCTTGATAATCTAGCCGCGTTCATATCACAAAGGCAGTGTTTCCAACTTTCTTGTTTTCTCTAATAGAGTCCCTAGTTGGACAAACATTAGTTTCTATTCGATTGATGACTTCAGTGGCGCCGTGGACGAAAGCCTGCCTGCGATGCAAGAGGTTGTGGGTTCGATTGGCGAGATAAATGTTTGTATGAATGTTGTGTGAAATCAATAACATTTTGTTTCTTATTTGATAATAATTACTATTTATTAAGCTGTTTATGTATAAAATTTGACTTGTCTAAGTGCTTTTTTTGTAAGCCTAAAGAAATAAAGTTATTGAATTTTTAATTTGGTGACAACCGATGTGGCACGGCGGACGAAGGTCCGCCAGTGACGCAGGAGGTTGAAGGTTCGATTCCCACCTTGGGACAAATATTTGTACGCACGATCTGCAAATCTTAGTGTTCTAGGAATTTTCTATGTACAGTAAAATAATATTAACTTTTTTTTATATATTACAAATCTGGTTCAAAGTGCTGACCAGAAAACCTCCGTGGGTCCAGGAATTTACTGAGAAGGTAGTGAAGGTAGCAAAAAGGCCTCACCCCCTGTTTTATTTTGGCAAACGATGCACCAAACCCCCTGTAGAATAAAGAAAGTCCCTTGTTGGCCACGTATAAGTTTCTATTTGCGAGGGGTATCTATACATACATACTAATAAACAGATGACGACTTCAATAAAAGTAAAAAAGGGAGATGAGGCATTACCATCTCGAAAGTGTATGGCTCAAGTTAGGTTCAACTATGTTCCCTTACCTCAGTCTTAGTCGGACCGGCGCGGGGCGCGGGCGGTGGTATTTGTGTTGCGCGTGCTTGCTGCGACGTATAATTTTGTGTGCTTTCGACTAAAATACCACGACAATGCCCTCGTGGGGCATTGTCGTGGTATTTTAGTCGAAAGACAAATACACACACAAAATTATACGCCGATCATTCACCAGGTGTACAAATAGCTCCAAAACAAAAAACAAAGCCCAAGGCATCACATATTTTCCCGCGTAAGTAGATACACCAAACTCTAAATTTTCTGATAATCCGATAGCTTATCATTATTTCATCTGTAACACGGTACAGTTTTTGAGTGAGCGCTGGTAGAACGTACCGTATCTTCCTTTTTTACTTTTATCGAAGGATGACGACATACAATTATATCACTGTCCACACCCGACGCATGCAGTCACCGCCTCGCAATTACCTAATTGATTTAGTACTGAACCCAGTTATCAAAGTTATTTACATAGAAAGCTGTCAACTTGTTATTACAAGCAATCAGGTAATTTATCTTTACTGTGGTGAACGCCTATTCTAAAAGAAATACCACATTATTGGTAAGGCGTGGATGTATGCGAATTGACGTCGATTGGGTAACATTAAAACCTTTTTTCTCCGTTATCTTTATCGAAAAAGTTTCGAATAAAATACATAATAATCTATGATATACAAGGCCTTTCGTTTTTAAAATGAATATATTAAATATATTTTTGTCAATGGATGGACAGACGGACAGCGGAGTCTTAGTAGTAGGGTTCCCTTTTACCCTTTGGGTACGGAACCTTAAAACCCACAAAAAAAAATCTCACGCCAACCCGCGTCGAACCACCATCTTTGATGACTTGGAAGACCGGTTACTTTATAGACATCCCGGAAACAACCGTGACCAGCTGTGGGCAGAAACTATAGTTAATAATAAGCACAGAGTCAACTCAAATTAACTTAGAGGAGAACGAATACATGTACCTAGTTAAAATGTTTTAAAATTCGGCTGAATTGCAGTAATTTGTAATAGGTACCTACGAGTAATAAACAAGCTTTGTCACGTAAAGCGTAGTTACAACAAAAGAACGAAAGTTAGTCATCAAAGCTAATAATTTAGTCAAAGAGAGAGGTACATATAGTACATAGTACATACTTCGCATACCAATTAATCGTTTGTTTTGTACGGAAGCTAGTTAATTGATTAGAGGCTATAACCATTACAAAGTAACGGCAAACGCTGGGAAGGTGCAGGCTTGTCCGGTTCATCATCAATTAGTTTCCCTTCACTAAAAAAACAAAAAAATAAAAATGCTTTAAAAACCAAGGCCGACCTTGTGAGGTCGATCAACATCTTACAACTTAGTTGTTACCTGGGTTTTCGCGGAAGGCGCGGAACTGAGTTTAGTATTAAAATAAAAAGATTCTTTTTTTAAACCCGTCATGCGCCATTTTGAAGTGTGAAGGTGCTTTTGACGCGCTGTAGTTGTAAACGTGCTTTTGTTATTTAGGCCTGTACTCGTAAAAACGAAAATCGAAGTTTATGATTTGTTTTCGTGCAAACGCTATATTATGTACCTAGGTAAGTGACAAAGTAGTATTTGAATCTGCAATAAACAGACAAAAATTTGCTTAAACTTGGATTTCCGTTTAAAGTAGGCTGCTGCTTAGAAGATACTAGCAACTGCCTGCGGCTTCTCCCGCGCTATTCAAGTAGCCTATATCCATCCCCGGGATATCATTTACTTCCCAACCAAATTTTATTGAGATCCGTTCAACCGATTAGGCGTGAAAAGCTAACAGATAGGTAGACAGAAAGAATTACTTTAGATGTTGTAATATTAGTATATGTTTTAAATAAAAACCGAAAAGTACATAAAATAAAATGGTGAAAGTACATAATCGATAACTGTACCTAAAGTTCAATCATTTATTATTGTTCGTGAGCTTTAATAGTTATGTAAGCAACCCACCTACCCACCCACCTAAACACGTGGGAGGATTGCTATAATATCTTTGAACCAGAATTTACTGATAGATGCCTCGAGTTTATACTTGGCAGTAAAAAATATATCACGTGGTATAGAGTGAGAAGTGAGTGACGAGATAGGCGGATACCTTAAGGCACTTCCCCGACCCGAATACCGCCCTAACTATTTTATCTTATTATTACGTTGAACAAAGGAAGTTTCGAAAATTTCATTGGGCAGTTTGTGATAGCTTTTTTTAATGCCTCTGTTATAGTTTTATTTAGTATACCTAGTTTAGGCAGAGATGCGAAATAGAGTTTGGGGGCCACAAACTGCGCAATGAAATTTTCGAAATTTCTATAGTTCTATGTAAAAATTAGATAAAAGAGGTGGCGACGCTAGTTTGGGTCAGATGTTGTGGGTTCGAATCCTTCCGATTAAAAAAAATTTGGTAAATAATATATTTTCGTAGAAAATTGCCCCAGTGCGAGCTACGCATATAGCAAAAACCTATGATGAAAATGGTGTGTCCATTTAAATAACTTTTTTTTATGTGTATGTAGGTTTATCTTAAGTGTAGTATATGGCATGTTAGGTATTTTAGTGAGTATAGAGATATTATAATTGTTTTCTTTTCCTTAAGTTACTCAAACGCCACTGTCTATATTGTTGTCTTAAGTGCTGTCCATCCCAAGGTTGCCTGGAAGAGATCGCTCAAAGCGATAAGGCCGCCCTTTGTACTTCCTTGATTCTCAGCATTTCCTTCTGTATTGTGTTTTGTGTCTGTGTGGTACAATTAAGAGTTATCTATCTATCTATGGTGACGCAACAAACTCGGCACTACCTTATATTACGTACTTAAATGTAAAACAGTAACAGTAAAAGATTATGTGGTCATTAGCAGGTAGTGGACAACCGTTAAGTGGAATGTGAAGCTTCACGAAGATAGATCATTGACAGACAGACAAATGGACGGGGAATTGACGGGCACCTGATAAATACTCCAAGAACTCTATCAAAACCCGTTAAACAGAAGTCGTTTCTTGGTTGCGGTGAACGGTTGTAAAGCACAAAAGATTTTGCCGTAAAAAGATTCAATCGGGAATGAGGGCATATAAAACCTCTATGATGATAGCACCGCAGCACCTACGAAAGAGGTGGTTTATAAGTTTCGCAGGAATTTTTTTGAATTTGAAAAAAGAACGACTTGTTCTTCCTCCATTCTCAGGGTTCATATTCAAGGTTTCTTTATTTTTTTACAATTTGAATTTAGTATTCTTTAGTTTGTGATTTGTGAACGTTTTGTTTTTTATTATCTAGGAGAAAATGTAAGGAAGTTAGGTTTAGTTCTACTCGGAGTCATTTCTAGATATTTTTTTCTAGAATAAATTAATAATACTCGTGGACGGAGGAAATCGCCCTTGAACACTGGACAATTCACAAAGAAAGACGTAAAAAAGGAGTATTTTGTTGGTTTCAGGTTAGAAGTAAAACAAGATGTGGTCAACAATACACAAGGTGGCTGCATTAGTACTTCTCAGCGCCCTCGTCAAAGGAGATCTGCCCGAAGATGACTTCAGGATAATAAAAAGACAAGGTAAGTTGTTTCATTTTATTCTAGCTGGTTTTTATAAAACAATAAATTAACATAATACAAATATTCGCAACCCCCCCCCCCCTCTTTTGGAGGGGAGACACGATCAACAGTGGACGTAGGTATGTGTGCTGATGAGGAATTAGATGCTAAGAGATCACAATAGTGAACAAATTCCTATATTGGAATAAATAAATAATAAATAAATAATGCTGGACAACTCGCACAGCATTATCTAGCCCCAAGCTAAGCAGAGCTTGTGTTATGGGTACTAGATAACTGATATACATAATACAATACTATATATACTATATACATAGAAAACGGCCAGAACACCCTGAACGAATGTCTCCAGATCGTAGACACATTTGTCCCGAGGCGGGAATCGAACCCGCAACCTCCTGCGTCGCAGGCAGACCTTCGCCCACAGCGCCACTTCGGTCGTCATAATAATACCTAGTTGTATACAGGTAGTCTAAGTTACATTCTAATGTACTAACCCATACTTATGTAGGTGTGTGTTCGCGAATGTAGTTTCTAGAATCTAATTAACAGTCGTAAATCCTGCAAATATTTATTAATACTCATGTCTGTTTGCTTGTCTTAGTGATGTTTACCGATTATGCCGTTAATATGTTTGTCGGAGAGAAAATGGAGTTAACTAGGGAAATCTAATTAGAAAATCATCGTTTAGAATGTAAACAGCCGATTATGCAAAATGTTAGCCTAAAAATATCTCCGATCCATATCGGAGGAAAAAAAGCGGAAAAATTAAAAAAAAAACCTTAAGTTATTGACTAGGATAGATAGATAGATAATGCTTTATTTCATTAACCAAAACATACAGTAAATTATTAAACTTAAGCTATAGAAAGGCAATGGAATTGGCGGCCTTATGGCTTAAAGCGATTTCTTCCAGAACCAAGGTGTACGGAGAAAATCATAGGATGGCGGTACTTATGCTAAGCTAATTCTAATTGTAACTAGGAAAGTAGGATATAAAATGATGGTTATGATTATGTTTAGTACAACCTATCCATTGTCGGTATTTATTTCGGTTCTGTACCTATCTGACGACGACTGTACAAGTCACGTCTTTCGAGAGTGGTCCCAATTGCCGGAAGAAAAATAATAAACTTAAATCTATCCGGCGAATAGGACCGCGGTCCCAGTTGACGGAAGCCTCTCTATACTAGTGTTTTAGTTTGGGGCAAGATGATGCTGTGTGAATGCCGTTATGCAATAATTTACTTTTTATCCCGGAAAAACACGTGGGAAGTCAGAGGCTTTTTTTTTTTTTTTTTGAATGTACTAGTATGCTGATGACCATCAGCATATTAGTCCATTCGAAAAAAAACACATGTTACCGGACTTTTGGCGGGCGTAGAAGGCGCCTCGCTGGTAATGATAGGTTGGTTGCACTAGGGCCACCACTTAGGTACGACCCTCGGCTTGGGCTGTTGATGCTATGCATACATATATATAGATGGAAATAGAGGTCTCGCCAAGGTGCACGAATGCACCAATGGGGGGAAGTGGGGAATTCTTCAGTCGGTTTTTGGTCGGGTGTGTAGTGTGCGGAAGTGAATCGGTAGTGCTGCCGTCACTTCCGGGTTGGCGTCGGTGATTGGGTCAACGGGGTCACCAAGAACGTGTCTTGGTCTACAGAGGAGAGATGAAGTCAGGGTCGGAAACTGCTGAACATTTTGAAGACATTTGAAGTGGTATACAGTCGGTTGATGTTCAAAATGTAGGCACCTAATTGGCAGTCAGTTCATGAGTGTTCAAATGATAGGAACGTTATTTGTAAATTTTGTAATACTTCTGACTCTAATGGTCACTGATTTTGTCGTCATGTCAAAACAAAACTTACTCTCACGTTTAAATATTTTTATAGCACATAAAATTGTACTTTATTAGACAACTCAACTCATCTCAAACAACATAAACTTTGCAATTCATTACAAAATTATTCTAACAGCACAGTGTGAAAAACAAAAAGTTAAACCAGATGTACCATGAATAAATACCTACATAAGTTATGCTAATACAAAATCTATTTATGCAGATATGTTAAATTAATATTTACTTCTGCTCAGAATTTTTTGGACGACACATAGGGTGCCACGTAACATGTGTAATAAGCCGAAAGGGGTGATTCGGGACCCCGATGTGATCAACTTTTTTTTGAGGTGTAAATAATGATGATTTTTTTTTTAAATTCTAACATTTGTTTTTCTTAATACTCTTGTTCTTTAAAACAAAATCTTGCGATTTTAAATTTTTTACACAACATTTTTTAGACAAAAAGTCTCACTTTTTTCAAAAATTACATAAAAATGTTTGTATTTCAAAAAATCGTAGAACAAAAGTTGATTCCCTCGGGGTCCAGAACCCCCTTACAGCTTAGCACTAGCACACATGGTTCGTGGCAACCTGTACAATCTTGCGCTCGATCGACCTACCTAAATAAGTAGACAAAATAAATATTTATTTAAATATAGCTCAGTGCAAAAGCTATCGATATAACTACGCTGTTGTCGTTCCCAGATAACCAATTGACCTTAGTCCTTCAAATTCGGATAAATTATTACCAATCAAAACAAATCACATCGTACCAATTATTTCATATCTAAAAAAGTTGTAAAAAGCTATTTAGTAAATAAGCTCTTTAGGCCCCTATGGCTTCCCTTTAGGCTTCTCATCCTAATATCCTACTAATATTATAAATGTCAAAGTTTGGATGGATGGATAGATAGATGGATGGATGTTTGTTACTCAATCACGCCAGAACGGCTAAACGGATCTGGATGAAATTTGGCACAGAGATAGATGATAGTCCGGAATAGTACATAGGCTACTTTTTATACCGGATTTCCCACGGGAACGGGAACTACGCGGGTGAAACCGCGAGGCGCTGCTAGTATTATAAATGTCAAAGTTTGGATGGATGTTTGTTACTCAAAATTTGAAATTGAAATTTGGCACAGAGATAGATGATAGTCCGGAATAGTACATAGGCTACTTTTTATCCCGGACTTCCCACGGGAACGGGAACTACGCGGGTGAAACCGCGAGGCGCTGCTAGTATTATAAATGTCAAAGTTTGGATGGATGTTTGTTACTCAATCATGCCAGAACGGCTGAATGGATCTGGTTGAAATTTGGCACAGAAATAGATTATAGTCTGGAATGGAACATAGGCTACTTTTTATCCCGGGATTCCCACGGAACGGGAACTACGCGCGTGAAACTGCGAGGCGCTGCTAGTTATCCCATAAATCAGTTGCCATGCATTAGAAACATAGAAAAATATGTTGTGTGGATTGTCTAGCGTTATTTATTTATTTTGAGATAGAAAGTGCTAACGTAGTTCCTAAATAAAATTAAAATTAAGTTTAGTTTGATATTAATTAGTTATATTGTCAGCAGATATAACTTCATTTTATATAATAAGTCAGCAAGCCGTAGCGATAAGTATTGATAAGCTTTATATCATATTTGAGTACAACGTAGAAGGCTATTATATTTACAAAATTTATTATGTAACTTAAACATAAGTTTAAAATGTAGTTGTTTGTAGTGCCTGTATTTAATAAATAAATAAATGTTACAAAGAAAACCCACTTAACATTTAACATCACCTACGAGTAGGTAGCTATATTCCATAGGCGCTTTGAAGTCCTAGCTTTTAAACTACTTCGTCTTGTTGCTGATGTTAATGACAACGTCTACGTGGGTTCCAATCTAATTACACGCCAGTTGAATTATATCTCGTAAAATATCACAGGTATTTCGCAGAATGAACGCTGGTTAAGAAATCCTTGAATGGCGCCTGTTGGGTACACTTATTATACGAGTACCTTTACTTACAATCGACAGGTTCTTGGCCAAACCAATCGAATATTTTAATTTCAAATTGCTGGCGTCTAACAATCTCAATATTACGAAATCGTCTGGTGTGGTTTGAGATTCATGAAACCTAAATTCATACAGAAAAGTTTACAAAATGGGATTTGGACTATTTTTCCTATCACAAAAAACACCAAAAAAATAGGTATGGATTATAATAATTGTCCGATAGATTTGGTGGTTTACATGCAATCGTTTCAATTTCAAATTGATAGCGTCTAAAAATCTGAATATTACGAAATCGTCTGGTATGTTTTTAGGTTCGTAAAACCTAAATACATAAAGAAAACTGCACATAATGGGATCTGCGCTTTTTAAACACCAAAGATTTAAAGATATTTAGTCTGATAGATTTGGTGGTTTACATGTAATTGAATATATTAATTTCAAATTGATGGCGTCTTAAAATCTGCATATTACAAGATCGTCTGGTATGTTTTGAGGTTCGTAAAACCTAAATATATAAAGAAAACTTTACAAAATGGGATTTGCGCTATTTTTTCTGTCGCACCAAAACCTAAGGTCTATAAAGATTATAATATTCCGATAGTGTACAATGAATTGAATTGATAGATTTTTAATGCTAATTCACATTTCGATTAATGTATTTTGATCACACGCGTGATCTATCGTTGCCAATTTGGTAGGTCATAGGATAAGTAACTATGTAAAGTTGCTTACCGACGAATTTTAAGTTTTCTTCATGAAATTTTGTTCGTAGGGCTTAAATTTAATATCTTACCTAGGTAAGTGAGCCGAGGCAACTTTAACAAAACCAGGTGCTGATACGACGCCAAAACTTTTGAAATTTATCAGCGCACAAAGATAGACAACTTTTCGTGTCAATCTTTCAAAGCCTTGGCTATGATTATATTCCAGCTTGTACCTCATTATCGTACAGTTCACAGTCCACCTTACCCGCCTACCGACAGGTTCTTGACCGCATATTCAAATTTCAGATCTGCTGGCGTCTAACAGCGATACCTTTGAAGATAAGAGCACTCGATCATTTTCGCAACTCCTATTCGATGTGGCAAGGGACCAGCTGATCGTGGGTGCAAGGTGAGTTGCTATTTATAACCCTAGGAAATCTACTGTCTGTTTTGGTGGGAGCGGGAGCGGAAGCGGATTTTTGACAGTTGTCAATTAATTGTTTCCCCGAATACGTTCGCTGCTAAGCGTGCCAGACAGAAGGGCTATAATCACCATACCAGGCAGGTGGATTGGTGATCCCCTGGATGTTTTGAATGATACATAGACTGAAGTTTCTATCCTTTCCTGGATGATTCCCGTAATCGACTTAGTGACAGTCACGAGCTAAGTTGAAGGGGGGTATTTTAGGCCTTAACCGGGCCAAATAAATTTGATAACTATTAAAATCCGCCAAAGCTCCCGCTCCCGTCGTCTACTAAAAACGCAATCTTACTTAATAGGTTTAAGTTTATTGATGTGAATTCAATTTGCAAATTAAATCTGTGGTTTGTCCGGTACTTGTGAATTCTGGAATGTATTTGCGACTGTGCAAATGGTTACGTAAATATTGAAATAAATTGTTGAAAATGACCGTCTAAAGATCTATTCAAAATTATCAATGGGCTTAACAAGTTTCTATGACTGACTCCCAGCAAGAGTGCATCAAACCTGGTTGTCCAGTTAATGTGATGAGGTTGGCCCAGTTATGACAATCGTTGACTCGCTTTGGCTTCTATAGGCCGTCAAATCAATCACCAGGGATATCGTTTGTCAGCCATCATTTGGACGCTAAACGGAATGAAAAATAACTAGTTGCTAGATCTTTACATAATTCTGTGAAATGTTTTGGCGAGCAAGTCTGCCTACGTCTCGATTCCTGTTGCAAGCAAGTTGCAAGTTCTATGTTTCATAACCGTATAAAATACTGTTCAAATTCCTACGGGGTGAAAGTCGGTAGAACGCACGTTAGACGTAATCAGCCTCATCAAAATGATTTGATATGGTTTGCGGTCTGATCTCTCAAGTCTCGAGTGGTCGGTGACCATGAAACACTATCTCATTTGGTTGTAAACAAAAACTACGGTTTCGGATCACATTTTGATACACGCTTCAGTGGTTTTATTGGTTCGAATGATATTTCAATATGAAGAGTTAAAATTCTCTGATATTTGATTTCATTGTTTATAATTTTATTCTCTGAATAAGACGTCATAATCATATTAGGCAGCAAAAGGCCGCGGCTGGACAAAGGCCTCCACCATATGACGCCACAAATAGCATTTTTGAGCTGCTTTAATCCATCGACTACCTGCGACCGCTACGATGTCGTCGGCCCACCGAGTGGTCTCCCAATACACCTGATTAGCTCGTGAATCTTGTAACGTTTTTTGAAAAACATCATAAGATTCATTCAAAAAGCATCATCATTTAAATCATCACACTCCAAAACCCGTAAATTAACGCTATCAAACATTTGGGAAAGTGTTGATAAGCGTACCAGCCTAATAACTAACTCAAACAGGTTGAGTCGTTCACCTGACTGTCAACTATATGATATAAGATAATCGTTATCAAACTGGTTAACCGTATGTCTTCACTAAGGGCTCTATATTGCATAAGATGAGCGAGTGTTAAGTTTAAAGTTTGGTGCGAAGTTGGTGACGTTTATGTTCGTCTGATTGGAAACCGTTTCACATCCCTTCGTTCTAATGATTGTAAAATTAGATTATGTCTACTTCCTTTATTAAAAAATAGATAATAACAATCAAGTATTACAACTTGTATTTACAATTGACACAACTGAGCTATCTGCAGACTGTAGCAAACAATCTACAACTGTCTACTTCATTATTTCATGTCTTTAATTACGTGAAACGTAATCGCAATAAAATCTTTACAGATTTAACGAGTTTTAGTGTTACAAAAGCAAGAGGTATTGATGACCCCAATTCTAAGCCCAACATGGTGTGTTGGTGACTTCAAAGATGAGAGGACGTGTCTATTAAATATCGACAATCGAGACGCGTAGCTAGTTTTAAAGACTATCACATAGGGAAAAACAAATACGCTAAGCGCTCGCTGAGCTGCCATGCCATTGCCCAATGCATTGGTTTAATACAATAACACCGTGTTAATTAAACAGGATATTTTCAAATTAACTTGAGTAACACCGACAGAAACTTACCGGAATGCGATAACAATCGTGTGACCACCTGCTTTCAAAAATATTTAATCTGATCAAGTGTACGTTATGTGTATTGAAAGAATGCATGAAGTTGCAGAGTTGATTCCTTCTTATCGTATCAAGTTATTTTTTAAGGGTCATCATCATCCACGTATAATCATCGTCATTATTGAAAAAATACCAATAGATAGGAAAACCACGATGCTCTGACTCTAGTGAGACGTTGAGAATAACTCATCGTTTAAGCCGAACGACATCTACTGCTGAACATATGCCTCCCAGAAGATGCGGAGGTGCCCGTAGCGGAGACGAGAAAATACGTTTTTCAGCTAGGGTGTCTCCACCAAAGCTGAGATGAGATCAAAGATGAGATGTATGAATAATGCTTAGTCATCGATCTATGCTTGAGTAACGCTTTGCCATAGAAAATCGTTACTCAATACGCATAAATCTATGACTGAGCAAGCTTTATCATACAGGCCTAATACTTAAAAAACATTTATGCTTACTATCATCTCAGCTCAGTTGTCCTGATATATTTTTGGTAACTTCTTGTTCTTCTTGTTCGTGTGTCATCCATCTCTTTTACACATAAAAATACACGCTGAAGTTTTCGGGTAATTCATGTTTGCTATAAAACATTTTTTTACGATGCGTCAAGCTGAAGACAGCTGAGGGCAGGGCGCTATGGCGCTCATTAGGGGAGGCCTATGTCCAGCAGTGGACTAACCTACGTTAGTAACGTTTCATCATCATCATCATCATCATGAGTCTATGCTGATGACGATGATGATGAAACGTTTTAAAGCTAAAATTATAAGAAAGTCTCGCTTCCAATTTTCTATTATTACGGCACCCTTTAGTTCTGGTCTGTGTATGGTGTCGACGCGGAAACCAGCCTGACCTCAGGTTCACTTTCCGGATGTCGACAGGCGTTCGTCTCACACAATCGTGCTCGTTGTTTCATCCATACTGTCTGTTCTATACAGGATGTGTTATGTTGACTGTTGGTCTCTACTTTGTATTATTTATCTTTGTATTATTATATATATATTTATCATTATATATATATATATATTTATATTATATATATATTTATCATATATATATATATATTATATTTATTTTATTATCTATCTTTGTATTACATGACCTCATTTCTTGTGGGGATCTATTGATTATTTTTTACATGCATACTATTATTTAACTGCGCGGGTTCATTGTCCATTATGTTACTTAGTTTATAAAAATTATATAATTTGTATTAAAAAACCTTACACGATGAATCCTCATAATTATTTAATTTATGAGGCAAGGTTTTTGATAAACATTTATTGTTAAATATAGAACTTTTTCTTACTAAAACTAGGTATTATGGTTATACACTACAGTTATTTACAAACAGATATTTACCATGATTTGATTTTTTAGCTTTCCAATATATTGGCACAGTACCAGTTCTATCACCAAAAAATATCATAAAAAAACTATTTAAAACATGGCGCATGAACTGTGCCGAAATATTGGAAAGCTCTACAATCAAATGATGGTAAATATCCCGATGTAAATGACTTCAGTGATGATACCATGATTGTTATAGTTAGGAAACTAGTAAAATTTTGTCAAAAACCTAGCAAAGGAATCCTCATTATTTAAATAACTATGAAGATTCCTCGTGTAAGGTTTCACTTTTTTCAACATTAATGAACTCTAAAGACGTGTTCATTTATGTACACTATCCATAATAGATGGATATGGATCAGCTCAGCCGAGCGGCTGAGATCAAACACGCACAGTGTTTGCCACGTCAATACGTGAACATTCGTTATAATAATTGTTTGCTCAAGTGATTCTTGAATTCATACATGTGAATGGTATGCTCTTGCTCACTCGGATTTCAAAGTTTATCATGTAAAACATAAAATATCAGTTTCTCATTAAAGTCAATGCAAGATCTAGAGTCAATAGGTACTGATGGTTTCCTTCTAGACCTGAGTGATAAATCGTCGGCCACATTGGTACTTACCCTCAGGTGAGATTGTAGTCAAACGATAGTGGGTTAGTTTCTTTAGCGAATTTGTATTTGTACAAGTTTTAATAGAACTAAATACAAGGATTACAATCATCATCATCATCATCAGCCTATATCTGGACATAGGCCTCCCCTAATAAGCGCCATTGGATTACAATATTTAGTAACAATTCCACGCAAAACCTTCTCCGATAAGATCTAACAAAATGTAGTCCGCGTTGTAGAAGAAAAAACCACACCAAATACAAAATGAAAAAATCTATCAAAGCAAGACGTCAACTAGTTTTGTCTCTCCACGAGACATCGTCAGGACACCACAATACTCGACCCTGACATTGAGAGTGCCAGGAAACAACGCACAGTGTGAAAAAAGACCCGAAAATCGGACATCCCTTTTTTATTTTACTAATCGAAACTTTCATCTATTTTGAATGTCAGAGTAGAACTCCCAGAAGTCAATTCAGTTCAAAACTCGAATAATAATTTTTTTTAGAAAATTCTGGATTTTAAGAAAAAGGTCAAAATAAAAGAACTGCTAAACAAATTTGCACATTTATATTTAGTGCAAAAAGGCAATAGATACAGGGCATTTTATAAGCTAAACAAAACAGATTTAGCGATAACAGTAAAGTTGATATGCATAATTTTGTGACTTTCACTTTTTATTTTTTTTCTCTTATATTATTAGTGATTAGCACTAGATATCTATCTGAAAACATTGTTTATAAACTCTATTGTTACTTGTAAAACAATCTCACGAAAATCTGTCAGGAAATGGGAGATATGAGGTTTCTAAGGTTTTCAGTAATTTCTATGATATTAGGGTTGTCACAGTAAGATCCTAAAGAATTAGGTAAGTACATACTAGAGAAAATTGTAAACCAGTGGGTCTGCAAGCATGAAATTTTACAAATAGGATTTACCCTACTGCAAAGATTTGAGGGTTATGGCTGTGTTCAGGTGTGTGTACATATTTGTGGGATGGATTTGGACAAATGAGGTGTCGTTGGATTTGTCTACGTTTCGAGAGTTACACTCTCTCTACTAGTTTGAAAACCAGTTGACAAAATAAATAAAACCGGCCAAGTGCGAGTTGGATCGCGCACGGAGGGTTCCGTACCATTCCACTAATATTATAAATGTGAAAGTTTGCATATATGGATGGATGGATGTTTGTTACTCAATCATGCCAGAACGGCTGAACGGATCTGGATGAAATTTGGCACAGAGACTTTTTATCCTGGTATATGTATGGTTCCCGTGGGATAGATATGTTTTAATAGATAGATAGATAGAAAATACTTTATTGCACACATAACTTAAAAATAACAGACAAAGATAAAATGGAGTACATAAGAAAAATGTGACAATTGGCGGTCTTATCGATATTTACTAATAATAAAATTATAAAGTGGAAAGATTTGTTTGTAATGAATAAAAATTGTTTGTTTGTAAAGGAAGATTGAATCGTAAAACTTAATATTTTTTGTTGTAAAAGCAAATATACGAAAAAAATCTAAATGTTGCCGTTTGATAACTTTTTAAGGTGGGTCATTTTGCTCCATCTGTATTTGCTTGGTACTTTGGAATTGAAAGATGCTGTACAAGTACTCCATATGACCTAATCTAACAGTAAACATATAAACCCAGTCATTTGAGGGTGGCATTTAGCAACAAAGCCACTAGACTCATTTTAAGCGCGACTCAGATTTTTACGCAGTGTTTGTGAAAACTCTTTGTGATAAAAAATATATTTATAAATCTTCATTTCTAATGTAACAGTTACCAATTAGAGTTTAAAAAACTCAAACAGTAGATCACAAGTGATTGTTTTTTACATAAATTGTTTTACAAAACTTTCACCGCAATTTTACCGCGGGGGCGTTGGTGCCAAGAATCGCAAATGACCCGCGCGAACCCTGCCTAATGAGAGGGTTCTCTACTAGTTTTAAAACCAGTAGACAAAAAAAGGTCCGAATCTGATTCTGATTACTTCACTTTTGATTAGTGCCAACCCTAGCTTCAAAGTTTTAAAATATAATAACTCCGAATTCCTACGTGTTACGCATCTGATATTTTACAGGCAAGTTAACATAACACTAATGAACACTTGTGTTTGAAAATTAAGTGCTAATATAACAAGAAAGTTGCATAAAAAAATAAAATAAAAATTACTAAAAAACATGCATAACTTTCTTCATAGTTCACCTAGAACTAAATTACGCGTTTCCAAAAATAGCAGTTAGTTGATTTTATAGCATGCTATAATTGAAATTTAAAAAATTAACTCACATAGATAGTTACAGCATTTTTTGTGGTTTTCTCTGACAATCATAGAAAAAAATTAAAAAAATCATAACTCTGATTCTAAACTGAACTGACTTCTGGGAATTCTACTCTAACATTTAAAATAGCTCAAAGTTTCGATTAGTAAAATAAAAAAGGGATGTCCGATTTTAGGGTCATTTTTCACACTGTGCAACGGCAAAGACAAAAACGAATTAATAATATTGGAAGTTACGTGTTTTGTAATTTTATGACCGAAATGTTACTGTCCGTTCATTAGTAGGTGTTCTTACCCGCTCTGAAAAAAAATTGGGACTACCTTGAAATCCTGAATGCCTTCAAAATTTTTGGGCATTCAACTACAGCATACCTGCAACAGTATCATTTACAATGTTCGTTTTTTCAACCAAGGTACCGATCCGACCCTTACATAATTTTCCAAAACGGTCTTTACACAGCCCAAATGGGAAAGCAGATCCGAGGTTGTGAAACGCTATCTCCTTATTTAGATTGAATAATTACGTTCTTACCTCGAATAAATTAAAATATCAGCTTGCATTTGTTAATAATGAGATAAATAATGTTTCCTCAACGTGTTGATTACCTATACGTAAGTAATTATTTAGCTAGAATATGCATATTACGTACTTAGGCGTGTTTGTTAGTCCTGTTACTCAGCGGAACAAAGTAGATCTTCACCTGTGACAGCGACAACAGATTTCTCGTGAGTCTGTATACTATACCTAGTAGTTAACTCGATACAAAATCTTTGTTTATCAAACTGCTAATATTTTGTACTAAAAGCCAAAAATAATAAAATAACTTGACAAGATGATTCTTGACAACTTCCTGTGGTGAAGGTCTGCTCCTGCGATGCAGGAGATTGCCATTTTGAGTTTGTTAAATAAATAAATACCCGCCTCGGGACAAATGTTTGAACGATCTGCATATATTTGTACCCGGAACAAATGGTCTGGTTGTTTTCTATGTAGGTATAATAAAAAAAATATCTATCTATGTAATGTATTATATTATGTTTATCAGTTATCTATTACCCCTAACACAAGCTCTACTTAGCTTGGTTTTAGATAATGTTGTGTGAATGGTCCAGCATTATTTATTTATCATTACCCCGTCTATTTATATCAATGTTCAATCCTGTAATTATATTTTTTATAGGAATCATAAGATAACTTATTTTTGCCCGCGGCTTTGCAAGCGTTATTTGGAATATGAAGTATCTTTTATTCAATGGTTATTCCAGATCCAGGTCCATCTTTATGTGTGCAAAATTTCAGTCGGATTCAGTAGTTCAGTAGTTTTCACACCGGCTTTGTCTTCGGCCAGTCATCTTCACAACAACACATTATCAGTAGGATTAGATTGGATTGGACATTAATAGGATTGTCACCGAACGAACGCCTAAACGAAACTGATGATTTAGCAATAGCCTTAAAAATGAGACTACTTTCAAATCACCCTGTACAAAATCATCGGAGCATTTTAATCTACTGTGCAATTCTTACTTCATGCAGAAACTTGAGACTTGACGCAGCGTTCACGATTGCACATACAGCTGTATAGAATTTCGCACGAGCAATAGTTTTATATCTATTTGCGGTTATTTATCTACTAATTTCTCATATTACATTTCGTAGGCAAGTTGAATAGGTTTGTAATAAAATTTATTGACTTACCTACTTACGATGCGTAGCCAATTGTCCAAATAGAGGCGAAAGGTCAACGAAAAGACGCTACCATGCATAATTTGGAGCATACATTTTGATTTCAAGCAACTGTTCTTTTGGTTCTTCGGTATTCGATCACCATTTTGATCAGCTTGGATCTACTTAATCTCCAAAAGTTAACCCTAAAAACAAAAATACACCGAAAGAAGCTAACTGAAGGAACATTCTCCTCGTAGGTTCCTTTAGTTGGTTTTTACGAGATCCACGGTGAGTTAAAGTAGTCGATACTCAAGGCATTCTCAAATACCTTGTAATGATTAACTTGTTTATAAACAACTTACAACACACACATCCAAAATTCTCTTTTAGGTGTCGTGTTTTAAAAATAATTGTCATCATTATTCAATAAGTAACTAGATACCTACATATTGATTGTAGGAAAGAGGTCAAACCGACAAGTACTTAGTGGAACTTCCGTTAAAAATCAACAGCAAGAAAGTTATTTCTAGGATAATAATGGCAGCAATGTTTACCAAACATTTTATCTTTGATTTGGCTGAACTATATAGTTTTTACAACGGCCATACGCAGGAGCTGTAAGGAGTGGCATAACAGAGTTTGGCACAGGGCACGTAAAGTCGTGTTGTAAACAATTAATGACACCATCGTAAAATCAGTCTTATTTTCTTAACAGAGATGCCCTCTATCGGCTTTCCCTCCGAGAGCTCCACCAAATGGAGCGCGCTGATTGGCTGGCCTCCCCAGAGAAGACGAAGCTCTGCCAAGATAAAGGACAGACGGAAGAAGACTGTCACAACTACATCAAAGTTCTTCTCTCGAATGGACACAAGCTTTTCGCGTGTGGGACGCATGCCTTTAGTCCTGCGTGCACGTGGAGAGAGGTTTGTGTTTTAAACTAAGATCTAGTTATAGTTAAGACCCTCACAAACATAAAGAACTAAAAAAACTGAATTAAGGTAAAAATATCATAACTTTAATTAACTTTCGTTTGGTTCTTTTTTGTTAACAATTGACTGTTTCAACGTTAATAGTGTCTGTTTTCTAAGTTTAAATTTCTTGTATCCGCAAGTTAGAATCCAGCCTTCTTTGCACAATTTATGGCAAATCTCGATTTCAATTGATTTTAAGAACAGTTTACTTCATCAAATTGCGATATTCGCTGAGAATATTTTCGCCAAACATTACATTCTGAATAAGCCAAATGATAAGCAGCGAAAATAGTCTCAGCGAGTAACTTGCTAAATGTCATAAATTTACTCGCAAGAGTAAAACAGTAAAAGAGTACTTTTTCCAGCTGGAATCCCTGAACACCGTGTCTGACTACATGAATGGCGTGGCTCACTGTCCGTACAATCCGCACTCCAACGTGACCGCGATCTTGGCCGGCAGTGGCGAGTACTACGTAGGCACTCCCACTGACTTCAGCAGCTCTGACTTCGCCATCACCAAGTAAGATCTCATGACTCTGTGAACATCGTTTCTGACTACATGAGCAGCGTGGCGCACTGTCCGTATACCCCGCACTCCAACGTG
The DNA here is from genome assembly GCA_947086465.1 of Eupithecia exiguata. NCBI lineage: Eukaryota > Metazoa > Arthropoda > Insecta > Lepidoptera > Geometridae > Eupithecia > Eupithecia exiguata. Next base: position 9,315,807 of record OX352246.1, read on the forward strand.
ACCACGATCCTGGCCAGCAGTGGCGCTTACTACTTTGTGAACATTCACATTCACTACTAAGCTTGTCTTTGTTGTCCTTTCTTTCATCATCATCAACAGCCGTCGGAGTCTAGATTCAAATAAAAATATCGGAAGCCAAATGTCGGTTCTCGCTAAAATCATAGAAATAACATATATTTTGGCATTTTTAGCATAGAAATAATAAATATAGAGATATGTAATTATATACAAGTCAAAAAAATATTAACATGTATTAATAAAGCGACAGGAAATCAATTTTCACATAGGTAATCGCCCTTCTCTCGAAACTCACTTCGATCGCGTTACGGCTGTTTAGCTGAAGGCAGTATATAATAGATTAAAAAAACTAAAAACTTTGAATTGAAACTAACATTTTCCGGAGTTCTCAATATTTTTTTAGATTTTTGTCTCATCTGTAGTAAAATACCATTAGATTTATCCACTTCGATTGTTGACATAATTTATTCGTCCCCAGGAGCCGCGGCGCCTCCCACCGAGACATGGGCATGCTCCGCACCACTCAGTACGACTTCAACTGGCTGAGCGAGCCGCAGTTTGTCGGAAGCTTCGAGGATGACCATTTTGTTTACTTCGTGTACCGGGAGATCGCGGTCGAGCATATGAATTGTGGGAACGTAAGTATAAGACAGGGTGATTTGACAAATTTGACAAGCCAAAAATTGTCACGACTGCCAAATATGCACTGTCTGTACAGCTCATATCAATACAATACAAAATTCTTTATTGTACACCACAAAATAAAACTAAAAGAAACAGATATAAACATTAAACATAATAGTACAATGGGCGGCCTTATCGCTTAGCAGCGATTTCTTCCAGGCAACCTTTGGATGGAAAGAAATTTGAAAATTTAAGAAAGGCAGGGGTGTATACAACATAATACATAATAATATTTATGTATTATGTTGTTCTGTACTTGCATATGAATATGTAAAATTATTAAATATTCATATGCAAGTACAGAAACAGTGTAGAAACATAAATTAACATAAAAATACTTTATAAAATTGATAATATACACGGAATAAATAAATACCAAGAACAAAGAAAAAAACAATGTTTGATAATCAAGGACAGCCCGACTCCAGTAGCATAAGGATAACCGTATTTAAATGGGATTTTCAAAATTAGTTATATTGTTGAGGCTCTTTATTAAATAATAAAATACAAGTGTAAAACCAAGTTTTATATCTACGTCATAAATCTATTGTTTAGAAAACTCCAGCATGCACTATCTAAAAGCAACTTAGCAACTTGCTTTGATGAATACCGATATTGTTAATCCGGGCTGAATAGCCTAGACCATGACTTGACCTTATTTCTAGGCAGACATTCTGTCAGTTTTGGAATTTTCTTTTAATCTGTATTTCTAATGATAAAATCTCCATCCCAAACAGATAATCTACTCCCGCATAGCCCGCGTCTGCAAAAACGACTCTGGCGGTGTTCTGATGATGAAGGAGAATTGGAGCACGTTCCTCAAGGCGCGCCTCAAGTGTTCCGTTCCCGGCGATGTTCCTTTCGACTACGACCATGTGCAAGGAGTAGAATATTTGCCGCAGGAGAAGATTATCGTCGCTACCTTTACTACTCCTGTGTAAGTATGATGATAAAGGGGAATTGGAACATGTTCCTCAAGGCGCGCCTCAAGTGTTCCGTTCCCGGCGACGTTCCTTTCGACTACGACCATGTGCAAGGAGTAGAATATTTGCCGCAGGAGAAGATTATCGTCGCTACCTTTACTACTCCTGTGTAAGTATGATGATGAAGGGGAATTGGAACATGTTCCTCAAGGCGCGCCTCAAGTGTTCCGTTCCCGGCGACGTTCCTTTCGACTACGACCATGTGCAAGGAGTAGAATATTTGCCGCAGGAGAAGATTATCGTCGCTACCTTTACTACTCCTGTGTAAGTATGATGATGAAGGGGAATTGGAACATGTTCCTCAAGGCGCGCCTCAAGTGTTCCGTTCCCGGCGACGTTCCTTTCGACTACGACCATGTGCAAGGAGTAGAATATTTGCCGCAGGAGAAGATTATCGTCGCTACCTTTACTACTCCTGTGTAAGTATGATGATGAAGGGGAATTGGAACATGTTCCTCAAGGCGCGCCTCAAGTGTTCCGTTCCCGGCGACGTTCCTTTCGACTACGACCATGTGCAAGGAGTGGAATATTTGCCGCAGGAGAAGATTATCGTCGCTACCTTTACTACTCCTGTGTAAGTATGATGATAAAGGGGAATTGGAACATGTTCCTCAAGGCGCGCCTCCGAGTTCAGTTGGGTTAGTGGCGATTCGCCATCGAACCCTTTTTTCTGCTACTTTTTAGTTCCATACTTTGAGTTTTGATTCGCCATCGTTATGTACAAGAAAATATCAAAGTGAAAGGAAACCGACTTTAAAATAAAATCAATTTAATAAAAGTGTGATAAAAACACAAACCGCCTGTAATTACTGTCGTATACCAGCCATTATCCAATCTCCGGGTAAGGTCAAGGCAAAAGCAATTTAATACCAGTAGGGCTACAGCATAATCAGAGCTGTTTTCAATATCATTGGAAAATAAACACTGTTAGCAACTTGATCAAGAATTATTTTGCTTTGATAAATCGTTCTAGAATTTTGATAACACATGAAGAGGTTTTAATTAGTTCCTATACAAATACAAAATAATTTATTTCGAACAAGGGACTTACTGAATAAGTTACAATTGAACGATGAGACAGCAAAAGTTGAAAACTGTGGAGCTGCCTCATCTAGTTCCTATTAAAGTCGTATTTGGCACACGAAGTGCCTCGAGCTTAACTTAGGCATTAGTAAGTTACAATGATCCGGTCTCCTGCATGGCTAGGATGCGCGCCACAGAAGTCGTCGTGCACGTGACGACTATTCATAGTCGTCGTCAGTTGTTGAGTCGTTTGCTCTAAGATGCGCGCCACGAAAGACTCAAGACTCGTTGTCGAGTGAGGTTCTCATGCAGATGAAGCCACGCCCACGCAACACTCGTTGAGTTCATTCAAATTGTCTCTGGTTTTAGTAAGCTGCATGGAAGAAACATAAATTAACCTCCTTAGTTTTCGTCTCCATACTGGTAATTTGCACTTTTCACTGGCAGAATGGTGGAAAAGTAGAAAAGCCTCGAGACAAAAAAAAAAGAAGAAGCAATTTCAATGTTTTGCGCGCACATAATCAAACTTACTTTTGGTTTTTTTTCGATAATTCCTTAGCAACTTGTTATGAAAACTTTTATTATTACCTACGATATCCAAAGAAAACAATAAGCGCCAAAATTATTGTGTCAATTACTATGCACGAACCGACTAGTTACGGGTGTTCAATGAACTTATATCGTGAGTTTGGGCATGGTGTGCACCACAAGCGCTAGTTCATCCCGTTGTTTATTTCACAGTAAACAGCATTATTTGTGGGTTTAGTACCTCACAAATACGCTACGAGACGAGCACCTGAATATAATGTAAGTACAATGTGATGTGTTTCCGGGACCAGTGTACCTACCTGGCATAACAAAATGTAACAAATAAAATTGTAACAGAATAATATAAATACTATTTCAAACCTTACATCTAAGAAGTACCTAAGTCATGACTATAATATGTTTTCTCTATATTTCAGACGCAGTATATCATCAAACCAGCACGAGCTTTAGAAAGCAACAGAATCTAAGGCTTTACTTCTTATTGGAAATAAAACTAATTTACAATTATTCAAAACGTTCTTTATTTTGTAGACACATTTATATCAGTTTAGCTTTTTAGGCCTGAAATGATATCAAACAGACAGAATTACATTTATAATCGCATTACAATATTAGCCCCTGTTTATAGGTAAGTTAAGAAGGTATATAATATTAGGGTAGTGCAGAATATACATAAATAGGTTCCTATCACTGATACTTGCCTATCTACCTAGTAAGGTAGGTTACTAATTTTCATGGCCGTAATTCTGTGATTTTACGTTTCTTTACATTCAGCACTAACTGCCAAATCAAGTACTACACAGATATAGGTTTATATTATGCCATTATTACTTTTCTATGCCACGAAGCACGTCTTTATATCCACGCAGGATGGTTTTCTACCTACACCTATCTACCTACTAGAGAAACCAAGACTATTTTAGGTAAGTACCTAAATCAATAGCATCGCACAACATTCAGTAATGCTATTTTTCGCATTCAGTAATGCTATTTTTACAAAATATTTATTAACAGAGGTTAATAAACACTGAATTAAATTTATATTTTCTTCAAGACTCCATCTCGTCGTGATCTCGTCGTAGTAATAGAAGACGATTCGTAACTCGTGTAAAACTGTCAAAAGTCGAGATGAGATGAGAAAATTGGGCGCGCATCTTAGAGTTTGACGAAAAAGGTTACCACAGATAGGATAAACATTCATTATTATCGTTCACGTGACGAGACGTGACGACTATTTGGTTGTGCATGCTAGGGATCATCGAGAAGTCGAGATGCCGCCATTTTTCACGACTTCTCGACACTTCTCGTGGCGCGCATCCTAGCCCCACAGGTCTCATTTATACTAAGTTACTATGGTCAGTGGTGTATGGCTAATATCTCGAGAAAATTAATCTCAAAACAACACAAAAACAAAAAGGTCAGACATCTAGATAAACTTACCTACTTTAGATAAATTTACTTTAAAAAAAATTATGTACTAAAAGTGAAGTGGACAACTCATCCCCGGATGAGTTTTTTCGCGGATGAGTTTTGTACCCAAATCCAAAAGTTCAACGTAAAGGACAGACAGGAATAATTTTCAATGACAGACATTTAGCGAGCACATGTTCCTAATATTATGTATGACATCAAAGTCCAAACTATTTACCTCCGAGTTTTGTTCTAACTACTTATTACAAAACCCATTTTCTTCTACAGAAACAGTATAACCGGCAGCGCAGTTTGCATCTACAACATGTCTGATGTCCACAAAGTGTTCGACGGCTCGTACAAAGTCCAGGACTCGCCCACTTCCACCTGGGAGTCCAGGACGCCGCCCCAGCATCTGAGGAACCGCTTCCATTGTGGGTCTGAATCCAGGTTAGTGTAAAGCTGCTCTGCCAGCCATCTGCATATTCATAAACAACCTTGGTCTTTTTGTCTTTATTGAAAAATCGTCTGACCAAACATTGTTACTAACCACCATTTCAGGTTAAAAGTAGCCATTATTGTTTAATTTTAGATCTACACGCCATAATAATAATAACAATAAATTCATTTATTTTACCCAAAACAAAAACATGAACAATGAGAAAAAACAAGTAGACATTAAAAAAAAAGTGCACATAGTGAAAGTGACAATGACAATTATGGCTGAAAAAAACCATTATTATGTACCTATGCCTACCTAATAATCACTTAAATCTAACACTTGTAAAATAGGGTAAAATGGGTCCCTAACTCAGCATAACAAAAGTCATTTTAGCAAAGTTTTAGCGCGATCTGTGGGGCCAAATTCTACTCACAAATTCCTTTAGTGTCATTCATTGCTGAATCGTCCTAGGTGGAAGCATCTCTATAAAGTGCGTGCGGTGCTATTTGCACGGAGAGATTGATATAATGGTTTCAACCTTGACTCTTTTGACAGGCGTACCTCCATCTGTAGTTTCGTTCATCACAAGAAAAATGACAAAATGAGAAATTTGAGACGTTACCATTGTTATGGTGAAATGATTAATTTAGTGGAATCGGTCCCAGGTTTGAGGTTTGACAGTTTACACACAAAAACATCTCCACAAATAATTTACTTCAGACATTAGATCGAATACCCTATATTCGATCTAATGTCTAAGGGGGACTTCAACATCCCGTCTCCCAAGCTAAACCTAACATAACAATAACGAACTAGGCTCTAGTGAAAATATCAAACAATCTTCACAATTTGTTATATCAGATATTAACAATTATTTTCCATTACTTGACACTCAGAATTGTGTCTAACCAGACACTTATTGCCATTAACAAAGAATCATCATGATCATCATCAGATCAAATATAATTTGCTATGTCCTACCCATGTCCCAAGTTCCAACTAAAGACCACTTTTTGCATTGCTAATAAAATCTAATATGGAAACCCAATTTATTATTATGTAAATAATAAATTGGGTTTCCATATTAGATAATATATACCCAAAATATTAGATTTTAATGTTTCACATTTCAACTGCGATAATCCTATCATCATACTCTTTTCAGAACGCACGAGCCCATCGAATACAACCGCTACCACCTTATGTCAGAATCAATCCAGCCCACATCAGGAAACCCAGTCTACCGCGTCACTTCCGAGCGTTTCTCCCACATCACCGTCGACGTAACATCGGCTAAGAACATCGATAAGCAGTACGTTCTGTTCGTGGCTACGGAATCCGGCAATGTCCTGAAGCTGTCTGTACTTCCGAGGCTGGATGGAGCATGTTTGGTGGAGAAATGGAGGCTGGGAGATGAGAAGGATTTTGATGTGCTGAATATGCAGTTTGTTAAGGAGACTGTGAGTACCTATGTTTTTGTCAATTACGGAGTTTTAAAAGAGAAACATTAGTTATTATAGGATCAAGTCGGTTACAATTTTGAGAAATATGACAAAGACATTTGCTCAGGGAAGAAAAGGAAGTGCCCTGTTGAATCTTGGGAATATTATATTTACGGCCAATAATTATTGAGATGATTTTGAAAGTGGCTCAACTAACTAGGTCGTTTTACTCAACTTTTGTAAAGTTTACTAACCTATAACTTAAATACCTACCAGTAGTATAGGAAACTGATGGCTTGACCTTGACATTTAAGTTAATCGTAAAAATAGCCATTAGCGTCCGACATTAGGTCCACAGGGGCCTTCCATTAATATAAAGAGGGAAAGAACCCTCCAAGGATGAAATTATTGTCTTCAAATTTTTCACAAAATATTCTCCTTTATCACCAGATGTCAGTCTACATAGGCAGTAGCACTGGAGTCATCCGCATCGGCAGCGAGCGTTGCTCCCGTTTCCAAAGCCGAACCGGCTGTGTGGGCGCCGGCGATCCACATTGCGGGTGGGACGACGCGAGGGAGCTCTGTGTGAGAGCAGGGACCCGCATTCGGGACCCATCGTTTGTGCAGTCTACTGCTGCCTGTCCTCCTCAGAATACTCCAGGTGAGTTAGATAAATTAAAAAAAAAAGTTTATTATTTCGGTTATCACAAAGATCCATAAACTACAGTAAAAAAAGCCAAGCTCGGAGTTTCTCTGTAAAATAAGATTTGACCTGAAGTTGTCGTGAAGCTAGAAAGATATAGTAGCTACTGGTAGCTACAGTGCAGTGGCCATAATCTGCTGAAGAACTGACAACCGTCAAGGTATTTTGGTGTGGAGACCACGACTCAAACGTAGTGTAGGTACACCCTCTTTTCAAGTGGGTTAGCAGAAAGATGTTGGATGCGGAGTCAGGGCGCTATGGCGCTCATTAGGAGATCTATGTCTAACAGTATACTGAGTACTAAGCCTCCGGCAGAAGCTAGTATATTTTATAAGTTTGTGACGCAGGTATTTAATGCGTAGATAACTGTTTTGTTCAGCTCCATAATCTCATGAGTGGTTTTAGTCAAGTAGGTGCTTATGGACTTATAGCTCTCATGACCTCATAGCTGTTATCAAATTGTTATCTGATGCATTATCACTATGCATTGTTTACACATGGATCTCGAAATAGAAATTGCGATATGAATGACGTGATTTTATTTTGCACGCTCAAGTTCCTACTTGTTATCATGAAAAATATCCGTCCACGGTATGATTTCATGCGGGTCACTTTGTTATTATGAGATGTCCTTGGATGTCATAAGTGCCACGGGCACTTTTTTTAGTCAATAGTCCTTCGACCATAATCTCACCTGATGGAAAGTGAAGATGTGGCCAACGATGTATGACGAAGGTTTAGATTTCTTGTAGATCCCTATTCACTCTGGTCTTGAAGAGAACCAGGTTGTAGCTGACAGGAAAAACCGCAGCAGGGAGCGTGTTCCAAACTTCAGCGGTACGAATGGTGAAGGTTAAGGAAAACCGCTTAGTGCGAGTGGACGGTATATCCACCAAGTAGGGGTGGTAATGCGCTGGGCGTCTGCTTGTCCTAGAGTGGAAGGGGGATGGTGGGCGCTCTCTTTCTCCCGTACTGACTGCACGAACTCTCGCTGTGTGACACGTTAGGTACGTTGCGCTCCGTAACGCCAGCCAGTACCTGGCTTAAGGCAAACCAATCCTTGTTCCTCTAAGGCAGCTAGCCTCAGGGGGCACGTTCAGCAGTGTTTGTATACGTGCTGATGGGATTCGTATTTTCATAAAGTTAACATGACTGTTTGTTAACCATTGATGTTTATTTCAGTTGACGGTGGCTGGTCAGCCTGGTCGGAATGGGAGCCATGCATGCAAGACGGAACCTCTCACTCCGACTACGGGGAGAAACCAGACATGTGCATGTGTCGGAAGAGAAATTGCGACAATCCTCGACCGGTTAATGGAGGACAGAATTGCAAAGGTCCGTTCATAATAACTGTCATAACCCTCATTTAGTCATTTAGTCGTACAACCTGAACTTCAATTCACCAAAAACAATTGATTTGCATACTTTCATGTACCGAAATCCTTAATTAGTAAGTAATAATAAGTATTTTCTAAAGTATTTTCATCGGTACAGACAGATATTTCTGGGTACACGCAGATATACTCACAATGCTTCACAAAATTTCGTCACACCTTGTCAGATCTCGCGATGCATTGAGTTTAAACTCCAAAGCCACTTCATTATGTATATCAGTTATCTAGTACCCATAACACAAGTTCTGCTTAGCTTGGGGCTAGATAATGCTGTGTGAACTGTCCAGCATTATTTATTATTATTTTATTTGTTACACAGTTGTTGTGTGTGTTGTCAGCTTCGAAGTAGATTTTGTTGGTATACCAGTATTTTCTAGGCCTAGAAGTATTTTTTTTGCAGAACGCAGAAACTATTAAACCAGATTTTTTGAAATTCTAGTCACTCGCAAAACATACAGAACAACTCCAAAAACCCCTCCAAAAAAAAAACATATTCTTCTTCCAGGAGTAACCGTCTCCGTATCAAACTGCACGGTCCACGGTGGCTGGTCCAGCTGGTCCGGCTGGTCAGAATGTTCGGCCACTTGCGGCATCGCCGTCAAGTCTCGCCGCCGCACCTGCACGGCACCCGAGCCCCGGTTTGGAGGGAGAGTCTGCGTGGGGCTAGATGCTGATGACGTTTACTGCGCTAACCTGCCTCCTTGTCCTGGTAATAAGTTATTCTTTTTCTCCCATATCTTTAGTTCCCCCTTGACTTTGGTTCTCCTTGTAATACACGCTACGGGTGGAAAGAAACTACAGGGATCTGTGAATCATTTTCTTCTGAGCCTGGAGGATAACCAGCTATAGGAAAAGTTAGTTCTCAAAACTAAGAATGGCAAGTTTTAGAAATTCAATCTACGGTCAGGATCCCTTCAAAAAGAAAAAGAAATGAAATAAGTTCTCAAAAATATCAATTTCGGCAGGACTCGAACCCGCACCCTACTCTCAGTACGGGTGTGCTCTAACCAACTAAACCACGAAATCTTAGTCTCATCGAAAAATTTGTGGGAACTTATTACATTTCCGTTCATCTGGTTGTCAACCAGCAGCAGCATGTAGGGTTGACAGTGTAAACGATTAAGTTTGCATCCACTATACTTGATGTTCTCCTTTCCAGATCCAGCCTTAGCCCCAGTAGACGGCGGCTGGTCAGCCTGGGGCCCGTGGACACAGTGCACGAGCGCGGGCGGGGCGGGCTGCGGCGCTTCCGCTGGCTGGCGAGAGCGGAGGCGGACTTGCACCAACCCTGTACCAAGACACGGTGGAACAGACTGTGATGGGAACAAGATCGAGCGGCAGATCTGTGACATGAGACCCTGTGAGGTGCGGAAGGCTACGGCCTGGACGCCCTGGGTGCAGATTCCTGGTGAGTCAACAGTTTATAAACATAACTAGTGTTTCCCCTGTAGGTGGAACTAACGCGACGCTAGAGTTTGTAGAGTCGGAAGTTCTAATGATTTTCGACTCGATTGATGACTCGGCAGTTATGACGATAAAAATATTTTTCAGAGTAGAAACTACAATTGAATTTTAGATAGTTGTTTTGCGCTTGACTATGGATATTGGTTGTTATTATTGCAGGTAACACGTCTGATGGGAGCTACACCGAGAAGAGATTCAAGTTTCTGTGCAAGGCTCCTTCACCCGAGCAAATAAAGGTAACTAACCGACTCACTGATTGTTTGCGAAAGAGTGTGCGATTGACAACGTTTTACAACTCCCAACAAAAATGAGTGGTGTTATAAATCTGAAGCTTGATGTAGTCTCTAATAAAATTAGCAGGCTGAAGTGGCAGTGGGCCGGTCATATTTCGCAAAGAATCGACAACCGTTGGGGTAAACGTGTTCTTGAATGGAGACCACGACTCGGTAAACGTAGTGTAGGATGCCCTCCGATCTGGTGGGATGACGACCTGCAAAAGACTGCAGGGAGATGCTGGATGCGTCAAGCTGAAGACAGGGCGCTTTGGCGCTAATTAGGGGAGAACTATATCCAGGAGTGGACTAACATAGACTGATGACGATGTCTGTGGCACGTTCCCAAACGGATGAACCGTTTTGAATTTAGTTTACTTTGTTTGAAAAGTAAAGTCACCAGGAGTGTTGTTTTAGTTTTGTTCTAGGAAAAGTGATGCATGTTATATTGTTTATAATGGCTCAAAGTGCGGCACTTAAAACAAAATCTTATTTAGGTGTGTATTAGCGAGAATTAGCGTGTACAGAATACAGAATACAGAATTTATTCGTAATACCGTTATTACATGTCATGTCACTTAAATATAAAAAAATTAATTATAAATTTATAACACAGGCAAATTAAAAAATTCGATGATATCATATAATACCAAATTAATGAGCCACTTTCTGATTTTTTTCTTGAAAATAGGTACGGAAGCTGCATTACGGATCCAGTCAGGCAACCGATTATAAACCGAAGGACCCATTATATAAACGGACCTCTCTGACTTCTGTAGCTTGTGTTTTGGTGTGACTAGGCGGTGGTGGTGGATATTACTACGCAGGGCGCGAGCGGTGTTGATACCGCGGCGCTGGAACAAGTCCACGTTGTTGTGGGTGAACAGGGCTACTTGATAGATAAGTTCACCCGTGAGAGTAAGTATGTTGTACTCCTTGAACAGCTCCCTGCATGAGACGTCGCTCGGGACGCCTGCCATCGCGCGTAGAGCTCGCTTTTGCATTACGAAGGCCCGCTGGACGTCGGCCGCTCGCGCCCACAGCTCTACCCCGTATGAGAGAGAACTGTGGACTGTCGCGTAATAGCAGGAGCGGACTACGTCGGGCGACGCCGTGCTCGCTAGCCTTCGCAGTGCAAAGCAAGACCCTCCTAGCTTACCGCAGAGTGCGTCTATATGCTTATCCCATACAAGGGAACTGTCTAGGTGGAAGCCCAGTAATTTAATAGCGTTCACTTGTTCCAGCGCCGTGTCACCGACTACTATATTAAGAGTGGGCGCCCTTCCGCTGAGGCTGAAGCTAATGAGGCGGGTTTTGTCCTTGTTCAGCGCCAGTCCGTTCGATTTAAACCATGATTCGAGTTGTCGAACCACCATGCTCAGCCTGCGCTCCAACTCGCCTACCGTAGGTCCAGTTACTACCGCGGCTACATCGTCCGCATACATGTAGATCTCGGCGTTTTCGATTGTGCCAGGCAGGTCGTTGAGGAGCAGGCTGAACAGGGTGTTCGACAAACAGGACCCCTGGGGAACGCCCATGACGTTCTCTAGCTCGGACGAAACGACTCTACCCCCGTCCCCTATCACTACTTGAGTTCTTTTGGACATAAAAGAGGTTAAGAGGGATAAGGCGGGGCCACGTATGCCATGGAACTGGAGTTTTTTAACTATAAGGCAGTGATCGGCTGTGTCAAACGCGCGTGACAGGTCGCAGCTTAGCAGCGCCACGCGCTGTCCCGCCTCGCGCGCGCTCAGAACGCGCCAAATCACTTCCCGCACCAGGTCCGTCGTAGCGCGGCCCGCTCTGTACGCAAACTGTCGGTCCGACAGGATGTTACTTAGGGACATGAACTTAAGGAGCCTATTATTAAGGCCTGCCTCCAGTACTTTACTAATGGCAGGTACCAGCGAGATAGGACGGTACGATTTCGGGTCGGATTTCTTGCCCTTACCTTTATACAGGGGGCTTATTTTAACGTTCTTCAAGCTAGCAGGATAAATCCCTTGACGCGCACAGCTATTGCATAGAAAGCTAATGGGACCTGCCATGGATTTAATAGCTAATTTTAAAATCTTAGCCGATATGCCATACACATCGCGACTGGTTTTGGGCGCTATCTGAGTGCTGACAATTTTATAAATTTCGAAGTCTGTAAAAGGGCTGATACGCAGCGATACATCGCTAGCGCCAGAGTCCGCCGCAAGCACGGCCACCGCGCGCGGTACGTCGGCCGCAGGGGCGCCGCACCTACTCGCTGCCGTCACGAATTCCCTATTTAGGGCGTCGACAAGTTCGACTTTAGTTGCGAACGGCTGCCCATCAGCATTCTTAATGTGGTCCGTGAAATCAGTTCTTTCCCGCCCGTGGCGACCGAGTTCAGTATTTATTATCTTCCACATTCTTTTGGACTTATTGGGGTCGCCGCGAATCTGATCAGAATAGAAACGGGTCCTCTTAGCTTTTAGCATAGAGTGGTATTTTATAGTAAGTTCGTCAACAAACTTTCCTAGGCTTTCATTGGCAGGAAAAATGTTTCTAAGATGAAATGTGTCGTAAAGCAAGTGTTTTAGGTTCAAAACATCAGAGTCTACCCAGTTCTTGGAGGTTGGGCGCTCCGGCAAGCGCTTTAGAGGGAAACAGGTGTTAATGTTGCTGACTATTGTTGCAAGAATGCGTTCGGATAGAACGTTACAGTTATGGGCAGATTTCGTGATTACCGCGGACCAGTCGATCATCTCTAAGGCATTTCCGAAGTTAATAGAGTTCAACGTATTAAAGCACCTTTTCATGACAAAGGACGTTGGGCGCGGGGTGCTTCGCGAGACAGTAAGGAGCTGCGCGTGGTGGTCGCTCAGGAGCGGATCTAGGCCAGCGATGTTTACTACACGCTCATGATTTATGTTCGTGTAGGCATGATCGATCAGCGTGCTACTCTCCGAAGTGATGCGGGTTGGGAAATCAATAAGCTGAGTAAAGTTATGCATACTCAATAGATCGGTCAGCTTTTTGGTGACGGATGAACGAATAAGGGTGTTAATGTTAACGTCGCCCATCAATATTGCCTCTAGATTTTCGTCATTAATTTTAGTGAGTAACTCATCAAATAGTTTTAAATAATCCAAATGATTTGTTAGGTTCGAATGGTATATTCCTACAACTAATAAATTTTCATCTAGTAGATGCACTGCACAAACATCAAAAATCTGTTCTTGTGACAAGTCAGAGAAATCTGGTCGATTACTAACCTTAATACCAGACCGGACGTAGATGCAGCTTCCTCCATGGTCTATTTTAGGTCTACAATATGATGCGATTAGGTCGTAGTTATATAATGTAACTGAATCTATTTCAAACACCTTAAGGTGGTGCTCTGAAAGCACAAGTATATCACACGCGAGTTCTTTAGTCAGCGCCACCTCAAGTCTCTTCGTCTTGTTGCGCAGACTCTGAACGTTGAGATGGCAAAGAAGCATTGTGTTATGTCCGGGTGGCGGGCGCGGCTGCGGCGGCCCTCGTACTGGTCGTGCCGGCGCGGGCAGGTTGGCGCAGGCGACGCGCGCCGGACGCGGCGAGGTGCGCGCGCCCGGCTCCGTTTCGAAACCACTCGCTGATTTCGGTGCTGGGTGGCCAGTTTTCCGCAGCCATAAAAAACTCAAATAGGCTGCTGGGTACGGTTATGCCAAACGAAGAGTAGTGGCTGTGAGATAACTTTAGTTTTTCTATCTTATATTGACTACAGGGGTTCTTTTTGTTCATGTAAGACTGGATTGCTTCGGGCGTCGTTTCGGGCTTGAAAAAGCACGCATGAATTTTACGTACGCGCTCTACAGTCTGTAGCTCGCTATCAAGCGAGCCGTTACCTCTTATTACATTACGGCGTACCGGCCGTCTCCTCGGTCTACGTACGACTGTGTTCCATTCCTCTGCTGCGTCTGAATTCTGAGAAACATCATACGGGACTGCGTTAATATGAGTCGATGTCGGCAGCGGCGGCGATCCAAGCGGCCGGGGCACACTAGCACTAGTGGCCGCCGGCTCGGACGCCCGCTGACTGAGGGTCCGAGCGCTCTCGCTGGCTGGTGGCGCGATGGTGGGGAGCGGCTGCGTGCGCGCATTTGTAGTGGACACCACGGCTGTGTGCGTGCCTCTAGGCGTTGTGTCTTTGTGTTGGGGACGGTCAAGCGATGTTTTTGGTTTTGCGGCGGAGGTAGGTCCACCCGTCTTTGGCTTCGTTGCGTTTAGGTTAGATCGCAACCTACCCACTTCGTCAGTTGTTGGCGAGTTCTTCACTTCTAAACTCGCGATTTTTTCTTCGATCTTCTTTAATTCCTTCATTACGGAGTCGAATTTGTGTTCAATCGGTGCGATGTATTTAATTAATAGCTGCTCTAGGCTAGCTAGTGTTTTTGTAGACATTTTTACTATTTAGTATGACAAGGCGCTAGCGAATGCGACTGACCGAAGTGAGTGCGCGCACGGTACTGTATCACAAACGTTAGTTTCTGGCAATACAAGTCACATGTTCAATTTCAGTTATCAATAGCCCGTGAAGAAGAACGCTACTGCAACTCCCGAGGCACTTGCAGCAACACACCCCCGGAAGAGGAGTCTGGTTGGGAGGAGTGGGGCCCCTGGGAGGCCTGCACGGCGGCTTGTGGTGGAGGCCAACAGACCAGGCGTAGGCGCTGCAGGAGGCCTCCATGCGAAGGGCCTGATGATATGCTGAGGCCTTGTAACACACATGCTTGTTCCGGTAAGGACCTCCTTGTTTTTTTTTTGTTCTACCAAGGCCGAGTTTTAATTTGGTTAATTTTGTGTGGTGGACAGTTCCACTCTTTATGTAGATATAGTAGGTACACATCTCATTACAAAGCGTTTACAAATTTGATTTTGTCATTACAAATTTAACACTGTTTGATGTACTTTAGTTCGTCGACGGCTCTCCGTTTCAAAGGCGTAATCTGTACCATTTAGGTAAGTGTAATCTGCACCTACGCCAAGCACGTTACAGAAAGAAAAGTCAAGTAAAATTAAGTTCATTCATGTTTCCCAAGTGATTCACTGTTCACTATTCATTTTTTCAGGAGAATGGTCTTGTTGGACAGAATGGAGCTCCTGCAGTGGAAACTGCGTGAATGGAGGCAACGTTAAAGGACACAGATCTCGCACGAGGAAGTGCCTGTCGCCTGAAGGGTGCACAGACGCGGCCGCGGCTTTGGAGCGACGCGCTTGTCTTACTAACTGTGCTGGTAAGCTGATATAACTACTTATTTACAGGCTTGGTGCAGTGACCCGGAGTGGATCTTGGTCTCTGTCACTAGAGATCGTCAGGTGATCCGGTGCTTTGCTATTTCAGTCGACGGCACAAAGTTAGGTCTTACTTATAGGTCTTTCTCGACTGTCTTTCTAATGGTACTTCGGAAGCCCCAAAGGCCTTGGGCCACTTGGGCGCCCTGCTTCTGGCTGCTAGATCCTCTCTTATCGAAATGGATAGCCTGAAGCTGTTAGCTATACCCCTGACGAAAACAGTTGTGTGAAAACTGCGCAAGTGGGGACAATGCTACAGAAGATGCTTTTGAGCGACGTGCTTGTCTTACTTGCAATGCCAATATAGTAAATAAGACAAGCACGACATAACCCCAGAACGTCCTGTATGAGAATATCCTGTAGCATTGTCCCCACTTGCGCAGTTTGTTAAATTTTGGTGTGCAGAGCTGTTAAATTTTGTATAATCTTACAGATGACTAAGAAATTTATTATTGGTTTGAGATTAAAATAAAAATTAATTATGTCAAAATTCATATATCAATGGCAGACATCTGTTTCCGAGATGCAAATTCGTGTCCAATGTCCAAATCAAGTTTCTGTCCAAAATCAAAACCAAACGAGAACAAAAGCAATATGTGGTTTGTTAATAAAAGTTTTCTTTGTAATATTATTATAAGTTAGTTAATAAACAAAAAAGTATTACGAAACGTGAGATTGATAATGATTATGGTTATAGATTCAGACGCAGGCTGGGGAGACTGGGGCGAGTGGGGTCCGTGTGAGAACGGCGAGCGAGTGAGACAACGCAGCTGCGAGTCAGGCGCATGCCTCGGAGCGCAGCTGCAGGCGGCGAGGTGCGGCGATGATGATGACGATATGGACAATGGTGAGTCACTACTGTAGGTGACTATAGTATAGAAGACTGGGTTGAGTCTCTACTGTGGGGGATACAAGTAGGTGCAGGAGACTGGGGCGAGTGTCAGCTCGACAAATGTAATGTAAGGTGTCCCATGAAGAACATAGACTGATTGATTTCCTGGATTAAATTTTGATAAAAGTTCTCTTACCGTATAAACCATATCCTGACTTTGGGCGCTGGGATGTGTAACACAGTTTTGTACTTATGCGCTTTTCAGTGTTCCGTTGTATTTTAGATATAACACGTTTTTGTTCATTCTTAATAAACATATTATAAACATTGTACGTTATAGTACCTAAATAAAAGTAAAAAGTCTTTATTAAGAATTTATACCAGGGATATTAACAAATTTAGGAAGCGACGACCTGCAGGAGTAAAATACTTTGTAGCAGATCACAACGCGCACCTCCGGGAATATCATAAACCGAGTTCCAATAGTGTAGGTAAATCAGTATGTACCTATAAAAAATAAGTAAAAGGTTTATGTTTTATCTAGGTAATGAATTTATATGTAGTAAAAAAGGTTTTCTTAAAGAAATTAGGGAATAATTACAGAAAAATGAATAAACCTTCCAAATACTGTTATTAATTGTGCGCGTATGTGGAAAGTTCACAGACAACGCTGCTGATCGTCTTTTAACTTACAAAAATCACTACCCTAACTGAACTACTTTAGTACCTGGCTCATCATAGCCCAAATCATAAGTTTGTCCAACCTCCAACAGAACTGCACGCGCTGCCTGCCTACACGCAGAACGTGGAGATGGCTTCCTTCGTGACTATGGACCACAACAGGACCCTCAGTGTTGGGAGCATCGTAGGATGCGTTGTAGGCGCTTTTCTTATGGGTAAGATTCACTCTTTGGCTGAAATAAGTTAATAATATTAACCTATTTCAGGAATCATTTACCGTCATAATATGATGCTTTATTATTCCCTTTACCTTTTTTTAAATCTTGGGATTAATAAATATAAGGGTGAAAATATATCTTAATCACTGGTTTTTTGAAATTCTAAATTGATCGTGTCAACATATCTCGGGATTTGATATAATTCTTTAGTAATTTTGTGATTTATTTATTGATTATATGATAACATACTATATTATTATATTATATGATATCATATTACTGATTATCTCATTTCCCTACGTCATACATAAAATACGTCTTCATTTTTATCAGTCATCTGGTACTCACAACACAAAGCTCTGCTTCGGGGCTTGTTGCTGCTGTAAAAATGACCAAAGTATTCATAAAATGACTTATCCCTCCCCAGGATGTCTCCTCTGCTTAGCGATTGTGATCGTCTGCCAACGGCGCGGGTCCCGAATGCCGTGGAACAAACAGAACCGAGTGCCTTCCAGTCCTCACTACATCACAGCCAAGCAGAACAGCTATGTCACTGTGCCTTTGAAAGATGTCGTAAGTTATCATACTCCTTTCTTAGAATAAGTTAGAGATAGACTTGGGGTGTAATGGGGACTCCAACATCTCATCTCCCAAGCCAACCTAACCTGCACTTGGTACACCCTGCTAGATAACGAACTAGGTTCTGGTGAAAATATCATACAATCTTCTTAATCTGATAACTCGTAGAATTTACAATTATTTTCAATTACTTGACACTGGCAGAATGATGTCTAAGTAGACCATATCGCAAAAAAACAAACAAACAACAAAGAATCATCAACATCAAAGATATACTTACGGTAGCAGACATAGGCCGCACAGAACCTGCAGGCCTCCGCTTCGCCTTATCATCTTGGACGCACGTGGCGACGACAGTTAATGGCAAGCTGACCACGTTCGGTTTATTGCCAACCGTGTAACTTGCTTCAAGCGAAGTCTGCGCATCTACGTATGGTGGCCCCTAATGATGCACGTAGAGCGTTTACAAACCTTTAATTTACTGCCGTCTAATATGTTCCCATTTTTATGTAGGATCACATGTAAGATTTAGAAAGCTTTCATGATTTTTTTCATGGTTATAGCTGGTTTTAGAACAATACATTTTAGAATTATGATGTTTTTTGTTAGTTCTTCACGAAAAAACTTTTTTGATTATTCTTTCTTTGTTGTATAGGTTTTGTCGTTTAAGGATTTTGAGGTGATCCATAAAGTTTGACCCTCGGGGAATTGATAGTGCGCCGTAAAACGTATCTGAAACATCATCACATGATAATTTTCACAACTTTATATAACAAATGGTTTCCATGGCAACGGGTGTAAACAAGTGGTCTTATCATACGTCGTGTCATCCATTACTCATCACATCAAACTAAATTAGACTCGAATTTTAACTAGATGTCGCCACTTGAAAAATTTAATCGCACTATCGAAGTCACTATCGAAAAAATCGAAGTCATAGTTTTTTAAAACACGCTAAATTATTGTTTTACTCTTTATTTCGGGGAAACAATTGTGAAGCTGCGGGCTAAGTCTCGTTACCTAATATTTTCCTAAATTAACTTTAATAAAACTTCTATAGCTTCAACCGAACTGGCTCCAGACACCTACACCTTTCAGACGCAGGCTTCATTGTTCCACAAAATGCCAAATCCGAAAATAATGGGTATTGTTTTCGTGGAAAATTTGAAACGGTATCCCTTCACTTAGATTACCGACTGGTTTTAATTCATAATTGCTATTTTTGGACAATGGAGTTAACAAGATCCCTTGTATTTTGGAAAGGTTAAATTATTTTCTAAGACCAAGGATGATTGAAGGATTTTGATATGGTTAGGTACTGGTTCCGTGGGCCTAGAGGTCATTCACACAGCGGATCTGTTTTACAGGACTATTTTTATGAATCCATCACTACTGGAAACAATCGCTTACTCGATCCGGAATAACGTCGGGTGTGTGAACTCGCTCTTACAAATACATACGCCATCTCGAAAAAAACGAATGCTGTGTGAATGAGGCCCTCGACACGGTAATGTTATCTATACAGTATTCTGTCTTCATACAAACGGCCGGAACACGAGTCATAACTGTCACCTCATGTGAGGGCGGGATCGGGGTAGGTACAACCAGTCGGGGATGCGCCGCGCGCCGCAGCGCAGTGACGAACGAACTTTTTGGTATGAAACTATTTTTTATCTAATTTGAATGTTTTTTTTTTGTTTGACAGAATTGTCATTACGAATGATAAGTTATTGATTTTTCTTTTCAATTGGTAAAAAATGTTGTAAGCAGTAAGCGTGCAATTTGAGAATTTTTTATTTAAATAAGGTACTTTAGTTTTATATTCAGCTTAGAAATAAATAATAAAATTAAAATAAAACAAATAATAAAGGGGGGCTTCGATACAACAAACGTGTTTTTTTGCTGATTTTATAGATAATGGTACGAAACCCTTCGTGCGCGAGTCGGACTCGCACTTGGCCGGTTTTATTATCATTTATTTTATATTTATTAAAATATATAATCACAAAACTAGAAAGAAATTCAAGTAGGTAGGTACTACCTAGATGAAATTAAAATACTGCAGGCGGGCAGCCCTATCGCGTGATTTTCTTTTGTTTTGGTAGGTAGTTATTTCAAGGACATGGCCGAGTTACAATACTGTATAGATAACATTACCGTGCCCTCGATTAACTTTTCCAAGTTGTAGGTAACAAAAGTGAGTTGGTAAAAGGTATGCTAAGGGTTGGTCCTTTTATTAGGGTTCCGTATCTTAAAATGAAAAAAGGAGCCTTTATAGGATCACTTTTTTGTCCGGCTGTCCGTCTGTCAACCCTTTTTACTCAGAAACGCGTGGAGGGAGTATCGAGTTGCAATTCACATCATATTCGTAACCGCTTGGAGCCTCGATATAAATCAAACTTCTTAGTCCACGCAATCAAAGGTTACAGCCGTTATGCCCAATTTTTTTGAATTTTCTGAGAAAATCACATGCACACGAAACCTATAGGGTACTTCTCGTTGACCAAGAATCATGAAAATTGGCAAGAAGTAAGATTTTGTAGCACAAATACTGGAAAAAATCTAAAAACCGTAAATTTGTTCTAAAAAAATATGATTCTCGCTATAGACAAAAACATATAGGGTACGTCCCGTTGACCTAGAATCATGATATTTGGCAAGAAACAAGGTCTTTTAATTATACAATTATACGGAATATGATATAATGTGCGAGTCGGACTCGCGCAACGAATCCCTCGTTGCGCGAGTCCGATTCGTACATGAGGTTCTTTTTGGCAAGATGTTAGCAAGCGATTTGTATACTTATTTTATATAAATTTAACAATATAATTTTGTCCGCAGCCCCGCAAAGCGAAACGCCAGCCTTCCTTTACCGGCATCGGAGGCTCAAGCGGCATCGTCCTCTCCAAAAGCAACAACCTATCCAATGCAAACAACCACAATACAGCACTAGCTACCCCCAAACTGTACCCTAAAGCGATCGCCAATGAATATGACTCTGCAGGCACCCTGCGAAGACATTCCAACCAACCGAATAATAAGATCAATATCGACGTTGAGGAAGACAAGTTCTATTGAGATAATCAAAGGGTATCGGGAGATACTGATGGATTTATTCAGAAAGCATCCGGATTCCGAGAACAAAATCGATTTGACGATAATAATGTATTCCTTTGAGGATAACATTCATGTTTAATGTAAATCGGATATAATAAATGATATGGGATTGCATATCACTGAAGCTTATTTAAAAAAAAACAAGGACTCAATAATATCTAGGTGGTTTATAAAATAAGTCTTAAATCAACGGAAGAAACGTATAAAATGCAAAAGATGCAGACAAAGCTATCGTTGAAGCTGAATTGATAAACTGTGATGAAAGTGCCTGGATATTTTAGTGTTACGTTCAAAGACCCTATGTGATCCCACAAAATCATCAAGAATGACTTTTGTGTTGCTCTTTAAGTGAAAAGTGACCCCAAATCGTTGAGATATATGGAATACCTACGTGGAAAATGTTGACAAAAACAAAACTGTGGTTAAGGATTGTTTTTTGGTGGTTTTAATGTGACGCTGGACATTTTGCAGCCAAAGAAGGATTGGTGAGTAAGTTTGTGAAAGGATTTTTGGGAATGTTTCTTACCTTTTTCAATTGTTTTCCGAAATAATTGTTTTTAAATGAGTCTTGAGTTGCTTGATGTGCTGATTTATTTGTTTAATGTTTAAATATACTTGCATCTTAATCACTTTTCTTTGCAATATCACACACAGTGCCATCTTAACTTTAAAATAATTCATATATTTACGTTCAAATTCTAAACTGGTTAGATTTTTTTTAACAATTCATATTTTATGCTATGTTAGATGATTTAGAAATAATTTTATATGTGCTTAAGCCAACATGTGCCATGTAAATAAGTAGCGAATCAGTGTAAATATTTATTTAAGAAGATGAATTAGTATTGAAATGAATGTTAGAATTTATAATTATTGTAATGCAGTACAAACAGAGGTGCCTTATATAAATATATACTTATTTATATAAAAACATATAATGGGCATTGATAGTGATTTTACTTCTCAAAATAATTAAAATTAAATCATATAATATGTAAGGCGGTTGCTATTAATATAATTTCACAGAGACGCTATCAAATAAATCATTATAGATAATTAGTAAATAATCAAGGTTTTTTTATATTTTGTTGAAAATTCTTCAACATCGTCTATCGACTCATGTTGAGTCTATAAATGAAATTAGACGGGATATGTATTTTTTATGAAGATCATTCGTTAAGATTTTTTTACATTTCTTTTGTTTATTTTTACGCAAATTATTGAATATATCCAAGTATATTCAATTTATGTAAAATCATAGCGAGATCTATAAATTGTTAAGTTGGAAAGCCTTTTTATTAGTGACACAGAATATAACCATTACTATTTACCATTACCATTCTAATTAGTATCCCTGGGTGATTAAAAGTTGTGGTACTCGTGCATTCTTGATGATTATTAGCTATCGGTTTCCAATTACTTGGATTGAATATAACTTATTGGATAAGTTGCATATTGCATGTCAATTTTACGATGCGCATATCCGGTCGCTTTACTGTGATAATGGTATTTTTCATAATATCGCAGAACCGTCAAGTAGATTCCTTAGATGGTTGGTTGTTTTATTTTCAAAATTCATTTATATGAAATGTAAGCAAATCGCATTTTGCATAGTTTTACGTCGAAAATGACATGTTTTCGTCCTATTTGTTTTGTATTAAAAATAACAATATCTTACGTTTTGTTTGATGAAGAACAGACTTTATATTGTCTAGTTACAAAATTAGAAAACTGTGTGGAAAATATAAAAAGTTTTCAGTCATAAATTTTGGTATTACGGTACATAGTAATATTACGAATTAAAGTTGCGAGCCAAATCCCAGAAAGTAAAGTCAGTGCTTTATAACTTTTTTTTGTAAATACATTTGAATAATGGCATTCTCAGGTACATACTTACATGTATTTACAGAGATCGTAATGGGGATAAATCTCAATATCACTCTTGTGAAGGTCTTTTGCCCCATTTTTATTTTCTTTTTCTCTCAAAAGGTTATTTCCAAACTCGCTGTGATTATTCTTTCCGATAGCTCCTGTATATTTTATGAGGCTTTTATCTCGAGAACCCAACGTTTAGATAAATAATGTACCGGTATATTTCAATATTTCTTTACCGAGCTCTATGTAACGTTAGTTTTACGCAAAGCTGTATTTCGTTATTGCTAACTACTTAGTAACAATAAAGACTGTTTTATGATAACTTAATGTTTTAATACCTATACCTACCGAGTTTAAACAGGCAAATTTACTAAATACGATACCAGCATCCATAGTGTCGAAAAACCATGCGAACCAAGGAATTGATATACCTATTTGGTTACGTTACTATAAATAAATTCCTTGATACGATCATTGTTCACCATTTTGGCCAATTCCAATGGTCTTTTCCACTCTAACCCAATTTGTTAGTCCAATAATGGATTTTAATTTAACACCCTTTCATGGTCTTTTTTATTAAAGGTTCTCTATTCGTATTTTTTAATTAAAAAAAATGAAAACGTGTAGTGCAATAAATGGCTTAATTATGTTCGTCGAACCAATTCAATCTGTAAGAACTTTAACGGTAAGCGATAAAACCGTGGCAATAATTTTATTGACTTGCCTGTGGAGATGACACCGAGAAGAAGATAATTTACGAACGCGTTCCAGCAAAAGGTAAGGAAAACAGCAATGCCTGCTATAAGTACGCTTCACAAATAATGTTCCTGAACGTATCCTTACACATTCTGACAAATTAGTTCAAGCCCAATGAAAAAAACAGCCGAAGACCTAAGCACCACTTCATAGAAACCTTCTATCTCAATTAGGCTGACTACAAAATACCCACAGTAGAAAATATCTACGATGCGTGCGATAGCGTGGTACGTGAGGTGCGTAGTAACAGTCTTGTTGCAAACAGCGTAGACAAGCCGGATTCTAGTTAGTTGTAAAAGGAGTTGGACTCTATCTACTAACTCTTTTTATGAAAAAAGTTATCAACACCCACAATTTTTTTAATTAAACTAAACATAATGCTGCACTCCAGTTTCGGGTGAAAGAAACGCTGCGCTTTTTTGTGACGTCACCGTTCAGTTTGTCAACTCAAGTGTTTCTGTTCCTTCAATGAAAATACAATAAAAAATAATTAAATCATAAAACATTGAAAAAAGCTATCCCGCTAAATCTTCATAACAATACGGTAAACGGTGACGTCACGTATTTAAATTTCGCGATTGAGTCTTAAAATATCTACTTTTCAAAGATTAAATTTCACAATATAAACACCAAAAAAACAAAAATAAATATGCAGTTATATTTCAATATCAATATAGTTAAAAATAATCAGCTTTTTATAAGTCAGATGCATAAACCCTATTAGTCAATGAAAGTTTTGAAAGGCTTGCATTGGTGTCTGAAACGTGCGGCTGACACCAAAAAGAAACATACAAACATAGGGTGCTAACCTCATAACCCTCCCCTGTCGGTAGTCGGGTAAAAAATAGCCTGTGCCTGACCTTTAGAGATCTTCTTATTAAAATGACCTTCGTGGAGCAGCGGGCGAAGATCCGACTTTGTCGCAGGATGTTTATTTATATAATTTTAAAAATCCACTGCTCTTATGAACTTAATTTGGGATACTTATTTTACAACATACGGGTTATACAGATTGCGGGTTCGATTCCAGTGATTCGGGGCAAATTTTCGTACAATCTAAACGTGTTTGTTTAGGGTACCGGGTGTTTTCTATATTTATTAAAAATTAAACCGGTCAAGTGCGAGTCGGACTCGCGCACGAATGGTTCCGTACCATCTGTAAAAACGGCGAACAATCATGTTTGTTGTATGGGAGCCCCCTTAAATATATTTATATATTATTTTATTTTATTCTATTTTTTAGTATTTGTTATTATAGCGGCAACAGAAATACATCATCTGTGAAAATTTCAACTGTCTAACTATCACGGTTCATGAGATACAGCCTGGTGACAGACGGACTGTGGAGTCTTAGTAATAGGGTCTCGTTATTACCCTTTGGGTACGGAACCCTAAAAAACTATCTTAGTAATAAAATGTGTGTGACGCCCTCCGACCGGGTGGGATGACGATTTGCGAAAGACTGCTGGCAGATGCTGGATGCGACAAGCTGAAGACAGGGCGCTATGGCGCTCATTAGGGGAGGCCTATGTCCAGCAGTGGACTGATATAGGCTGATGATGATGATGATGATTATTATTATTATTATTATGGGTATCTCATTTCCATGATCTGGGGCCATATATTGGATAGGTACTTTCTGTGGGGTTTAAGCCCCCAAAAGAAAATCTACCTATAATTAAATGATCGATTGTTTTCCAGAGTTATTTAGTATTTTTCGTTGCAGTTTAACTGTTTTTGTTCATCAGGTTGAAATTATTAATACGTAAATTATGTATAACTTGCGATATTAAGAAACAAACAAACATTTTGATACCGAATACGAGGTCGCTTAAGTTATCTACGAGTATGTACGAGCAAAAGCTTGCAATTATCATTGGAGCACATAGTAGATAAAATAAAAACCAGCCAAGTGCGAGTTGGACTCGCGCACGAAGGGTTCCGTACCATTATATATATAAAAAGGGCAAAAAAAACACGTTTGTTGTATGGGGGCCCCGTTAAATATTTATTTTATTCTGTTTTTTAGTAGGTATTTGTTGTTATAGCGGCAACAGAAACACATCATCTGTGAAACTTTCAACTGTCTAACTATCACGGTTCATGAGATACAGCCTGGTGACAGACGGACAGCGAAGTCTCAGTAATAGGGTTCCGTTTTTACCCTTTGGGTACGGAACCCTAAAAAACTATTCAGCTGTTATAATGTTAAACACTTTTTTTGTATTGGTGATAGCTTGTATCAGGTACAAAATTATAAATAGGAGTTTGAAGATTTTTGTTGAGGGTTCTAACATCTATTTCTATTTTCAAAACCGCGGAGCACAATGAACGTTTTCGGATAGAGCCTTAGATGATAGTAAAAAAACTTTTATCGATGGATAGAATGTACTTATACGTGCTTATGCAAATAAAAAATGTCCAATAGCATAATGTGCTAAAGGAGGCTTTTGTGAATATCTCAAAACCTGGCGAGGTTTCTGAGATATTCACAGATGAAAATAACTATTGCTCTTACTATTTTTCAACTGTGAATATCTCGGAAACAGACACTAGGAAATTATGCTTTAGGATTTGTTTTATTTGTGTTTGTATCCCCTACCCAAATATAACTACAAATTTAATTGTGCAACGCGATTTCGAAAAAAAAACTGTGGGAAACCGATATGGCCAAAATCTTCGAAACCCTTTAAAAAAAATATGGGATATATTGCGGATTATGATGATGACGATAATGTTATTATGTGGCTTAAATTCTTAATCATAAAATCGTAAGAACTGTTTGAAATCAATGTTTTATGTATTTTAGTGCGTAACCTCTCACACGTAGGAAAATTTAAATATCCCAAAAAAAAGTGTAAAAAGAGTATCAAGCAAAATCTGTATTTCTAAACACTTAGATTTATGGTAACGAACGTAAATATTTAGATTAAAAAAATACGATAGATAGAAAAACAAACCTGTAGAAGTCGAGTACCTAATCGAATAGAATTATATGAAAATAAATTGCTTTTTTTGTAAATACAAACTTCGCATTAAAAAAACCGAATGATATATGATAATAATTGCTCTACATTAACAGCGTCAAACACCACATTTTTTTACGAATTACATAGCCAGACTTATGTTTTATTTGAGTAGTTTAGATAATGCCAGGCAAGTTTTCGAAGCCAAGCAGCGGTCAAAAGTTAGATGACAGCGACAAGCCGGGGCTCCGAGGCTACTTATAACCACGCCCGCCCGCTTACGCCATACCGAATCGCTCATTCAACCTCTTCAAGTGCGTGCACACCACTTCTGATTTCCAATTTTCATAGGCAGTGAAGATGAAGGGATTGATAATTTTCTTAGCGGTTTGCACGCTCACAGCCACCATGGTGCCGACGGAAAGGGTAAGTTGAATTTTATTCGTTTCGGTCGTGAGTTATTCTAGATTGCGGAGTCGTGTTCGGGATCCAATGAACGGAATGAACGTTCGGTTTTGCTTCAAATAGGTACTTGAGTAGGTAGGTATATTTTATTTATACAAAACTTAATAACTATAACAATATTTTAATTTATATTTGTATACCTTACTACTATTAGTACCTACCTACCATCTGATGTACTCCTCCGTACTGGGAACTTCTGTTGCCCGCACTCTTAAAAGTCCGGTGTCCTCGGAAGCACCACGGATTAACTTTACTATCTTATTTTAATTATTATCTATTAATTATTATGACGTAGGTACCCAACTACATAGTTTCTCAATTTCTAGGTACCTATTGTTTATAAAATATGTACTTACCTACCTACATTTTAAATCTCGCCAAGTTCGTATCATCAAATGATTATTATATTAAACTGTAACAGAAAAATATTTTTAAGTCGAAACATTGTCTTAGAATCAGAATAAAGAAACGAAATGGCATCTGCCTCAGCATGGGTTCACTCATTTTGTCAGTTTTTTCTTCTCGCTCTCTCTATTCGGTGTCATCGTAGTGTTTGTATGTTTTCCGGCATTTACTTTAAAATAAATATAATATGGACGTTATTAGTAGTTGTGATTTGCCTAAACCCATCAGTGTTCTTTGAATATTATTTACCATCCCTCATTTGTCGCAGCTCCGTAAGGCAGTCCATAAGGATGCATCTCCAAACTCAGCCAGAGCAAAACGGCAAGCATGTGAAGACCAGCCTTGCGGTTGGTCAATGTACATGAACGGCCACACACCACCACCATTGATGAACACAAAGTAAGTTTCACGTGTGCTCAAAGTCATTAGTCCAGTCAACGAAATATTGTAGATGGACATGTTGAAAGCAGAAAGTTTGATTTCAGAACATATTAAGTGAAGTTCCCAAAAATAGTTTTTTTTTGGGAATTTATTTCATTTCTTAGAGATACCCGAAGTGCGGGTAAGCACTATAACAAAAAACCTTATTTTCGTTTTAGTCTATCTTTATCAATGTATTCTGCGTGATTTAAGAAAGGCAAACTTTTCTGGAACAGTTCCTAAGTGAAATTGACGACTACGATCTAAAACCTCTCTATCTAGAAATTTATGTATAGAAACATAATACGTAAGCAGCTAGCCTAGCCTGTAAAAAGTACTCAAGAATCGGTTTCGAGACGTTTGTTTTGTTCTGATGCATGTACCATTAAATTAGCCCTAGTATAATAAAATCTTTGACTGAATGCTGTTTTCCTTCCACAGCTGTACATGCGAAATCGAAACCACTTGCCAGATCACTGATGAAATACGTTTTGGTGTTATGCTTCTCAAGTGTAAGCCGCCCGCCACCGAACCTAGGGCCCAGGTCAACTTCTAACCACCCACCGTGCCAGTACATTCTTCAGTTGTATTTAGGCTGTACCTTTCTGCTGTACCTTGGTACCTTGTTACGGGTATCTTGTTTGCTTACAAAAGGCAGACCCTTTGAAAACTTGTGTCGGGGACTACTCGTAAAATTGCAGCGGTTAAGGAACATCTCAACCAATTATTTTAGGACCATTATTTGTTAGTTGGTTTATCATTCCTTCACGCCCTAACTAAGCAACCAATCAGCTTGGTTTTTGGCATGGAGTTAGTTGAAAGGATGGAGAGTAACATAGGCATAGTTCCCATGGGATAGAAATAACCTTAAACATAGCGTGCGAGGCCGCAAGCAGCAGCGAGTTTTGAATAAATAAAATGATATAGCTTTTAGTTCATTGGGCAATTTGTTGTAATTTTTTATCACCTGGTGATAGGCATATTTAATTACAAGTTTTACTCTTTGTTCTGGGACATAGAGCTTATTTTTATCTCGTCCGTCTCTCCATCACATCTGTGTGTTATAGTAATATGTTATGTATATGCAGGGCAAGTAGTATATGAAATTTCTTAAACAAGGGTTTACAGCAATCCGTATTCCAAGCGCCACGGACCAATCCTAACTGAGATCAATAAACTAACATTTAAGGATCCGGCGAAAGCTGCTCGCAACTTCAATTAGAACTAGAATACAAAAAACAACATGATATTATGGTGAAAATATGCACAAATTAAAAATCATTTTGGTAGAACGTTTGTATGGACAATTCATCATCCGCAGGTGTAGTAGTAGCAGTGGAGGTATTGATTTCCTCTTCACTTCAATTGTTTGTCCACTTGTGGAAGAAATGAAAAATATATCACTAGCACATTTGATACCTATATCACTTATGTGTCTGACACGTTAGTTTTGCCTCTCTAAATCTGCATGCATTTACACCGTTACACTATGCTAACAAGATAAGTTATTAACTACGGAACACTTTCTTTCATCGAACGATTCTTTGAAAATTAGAAAACAAAGAAACGTTATTTCCGTTGCACATACAATTTCTACACAAAAGTTAACAAATGATTGGTTATAAATATAAAATATTTGAGGTCTTAGCACAGTAGTGGGATGGAATAGGCAGAAAAAAAAGTATTTAGATATGTAGGTAATGCATATAAAGTAGTTTATGCGAACTTCGTATCATCCCCTACATATGCATTAGTGGTCAAAAGGACCAAAATTTTAATACATTTTAAGTACTTACCCCTAGTTATAAGACAAATAACACATTAAATTGTAAAATTATCTGAATAATAATAATAATAAATAAATAATGCTGGACAATTCACACAGCATTATCTAGCCCCAAGCTTAGCAGAGCTTATGTTATGGGTACTAGATAACTGATATACATAATATAATACAACACAAGGATAGTTTTTTAAATTTTTATTATGTATAGAAAACGAGCAGAACACCCTGAACAAATGTCTGCAGATCGTACAAACAAAATTTAGAGATTTATCTCTATAGGTAGGTATCAAAGTAGGTACCTAGCTACAATATGAATTTAATCTACAAGCGTCTTGAACGTTGACTCTACTAACAGTCTCTGTAATTATTGAGTAGGGTTGGCCCACTCTGATACCAAAGGGTTCCTGTAGAATAGATTCGTTGGGTATGACATGGGCGATTGTTTTGAATTGGAAATTAGTTTACAGAACAGCTCAATGGAATTGTAGCCACCTACCTACTTACGATGACATTACATAACCGGTCTACCACACAAAGCAACGTCTTCAGCTTTTCCCATACCTGAAAAGCACCGCTGCAGCACAGTACAAAGATGTAGACACAATGCGTGCGAAGCCGAGGGAATAAACAAGAATAAAATACATCTAGATATTAAGTTGCGCCTAATGCAAAAATCAAGCAAAATGTGTATTTTTAATACTTCGATATATAGGTTTTTGCTTAACTCTCGCTGGGGCAAATTTCTGCGATTTTAATTGTTTAGATTTATGGTATCGAACGTAAAATTTCAGATTAAAAAAATACGATAAGTAGGTATTATAGTTGGACGTTATTTAAGCTGGTCATGTATCTGGTTGGATATTTTTATGGATGGACAAATTGTTGGTTGGACATTTTTGAACACTTGGACATTTTTCTATTTAGACATAAGTCGTGCGAAGGGGGAAAACCTGTAGAAAATTAGTAATCGAATAGAATTTATGAAAATAAACTGGTTTCTTTTATAAAAAAAATACTTATAATAATAACTAGTAATGCGGTAGCGGATTAATGTGTGCTGAGCTAGTGCAGTTCACCAACTTTGTTACAGTGATTTACAGTGATTGAAATTCTAAATTTAATAATACAATTTTTCCTCCACCCCGATTACTTTCTTTAAGATTGGTCTACAAGTTTTGAAAGCCTTCATATTTCTTACAGGAGCTTTAACTGTCTCAGACTAGTTTATTACTTACAAAAAACGGTGTAGAACAATAAGCTTCAGATAAAATACCGTGTTTTTAACTTCCAAGAAAATGTATTTTATTATGAGGATAAAAGGAGAAATATAGTTCCCACATTATTTAAGACAATTGTATGTGTTTTTATTATTTTCTTTGGTTTTAGTCAAGGATAAGTAAGTACCTACTTGTTCTGTGGTACCTACTCAACTTATAAAGATTTGAGCAATCCAATTCAGGACTTAGTACTCATTTTTTTCATTGGAGGCAATAAAAGACAATTTTGAACGGATTTGTACCTTAATCTACGTTATTTGTAGATCAAATACGTTTTTATTAGCCAACCTACGATTTACTACAATTTTATGACATTTTTAAGGTATCAGATCATAAACTATTTTTGTGCTCTTGCATCTGCTTTCCACCCACCTCCAGGCAATGTCATTGACTTTATCTGAAGCACTGCTCTGTCATTCTCAGTATTATGTCTGATAGAGCTTAACATGTTTGTGACAACCAATGAAATATTTATAGATACTGAAGGTGACATCAAGTTTGCTTTTAGCCTGAACGTTGAAAGCAAAAAAACTACTGGGTATTCTGATCAGCAAGTACCGTATTCCTTCTCCTCATCCACGTCACTGCTGAACGTGCTTTCCCCAACGACTGTTATTAGTTATATTAAAAATGTCGTGTTCAAGTGACGAATCGATTAATGCAACTCCAGAAAATGTTAGACAAGAAGCACAAACAGCGAACAGGAGTCTTTTGCCGGCTAAGTCATGAGTTAAATACATAAGTACTTACAATGACATTTAAGTTTGAAAATTGTACAAACATAACTTTTAATATTAATAATTAAAAGCCTTTTGCCATGACACGTTTTTTATTTACTCGCACAATGCATAGTAAAACATTGTATGATACACGTGCGTAAAGATGATTTCCGACTCGTGTCGGCTTGTACATCGCTCGCTGCGCTCGCTCGTGAATAATATGCCACTCATCGGAAATCACCTACTTTCCGCACTTGTTGCATAAATAGCTATTTTATACTTCTTCATGTCATAGAGACAGAACTGACCGGGCTGATTTTTTTCATAGACGAAGCCTAGAATTACACATAATCGTTTTATCACATAAAACAGTTCTCATGGGATAGAAATGACCTATAAACGAGTGCGAAGCCACGGACAGAAACTAGTTAGTAATAATAAAGCCAGCAAATGGAGACCATGTTAGTTGAACGAGTTCATGTTGAATTTCGCAATTAAGATTACCGAGCATCCGAGTTATTTGTTTGTTCTAACTACGAACCCAAATTAGCGTGAAAGTTCAAATTAAACCAATATTATACAGTGCCGCTAATCTGTTTTGTTATACAAAATCAAGACTCGTAGATCTAATACAATTTTAACTTACGACTGGGTGGATAGAAGACAAAATTGAAACTGGCTTCAAATATAGCTTTTTACAAACTAAACAGAGATACTTATACAAATTGGGGCACTGTCCTAATGTATTGTGGTAACAAAGAAGTCATAACACACACGCTTGCTATAATGGGGGCAAATTGTTAGCGCGTGTGTGTGACGCAGCATCATAAGGATGCTAAACGAGCTGAAAAAAGGACTGGCATGTGAAATATTTAGCTGTAGAGCCTTTTGTGCGAGGGCGAGCTTGTAGTTGAAGCTTTATGATGGGTTGTCTAGCAGATTTAGATGATTTGTCATAAACACTAAATAGGCTACTTGACTACTACTGGGAAATAATTCTAACGTACTGTTTGATAAAAATAATGCAAAGTGTAATTAATATTTCCAGGCAAAGTGTGCATGCAAAGTGTAACTAATAAAGCCAGTCGTATTAGTTATAAATACTAATTTTAAAGTTTGAATAAAATAATGCCGCGCCGTAAAACGATAACCTCTGTCATGGCTACCGTGTTTCAAGCTCACCCCGTCACACCACACTTAACAAGAAGAACTCATTGACACTGTAATCTGAGGATGTGTGACGTCATTTGCGATCCAAACAAACACATAGCGTTTTCGGTCACGTGATCATGTATCAAAAAATGTGTAATTTTAATACCATTTTTTTACATAAAAAAGGCATATTTTTAATAAAAATCACCTGATTACGCTTTGTTACGTTGTCACTGACTAGGATGAAAACAATTTGGAATTTATTTTTAATGTAGTCAAATATCCTATTCAGTTAAGTAATCTATACTAATATTATAAAGAGGAAAGATTTGTTTGATTCTTTAAAGGGAATAGGCTCTGAAACTATTGTAGCGATTTGAGAAATTCTTTCACCATTAGAATCCTACATTATCCCTATGAACATAGACTATAGAATACACCCGTGCGAAATCGGGGCGGACCGCTAGTATCTACAAAAGAATGTTTTAGAATGCATCTGTGTATTTTTGTATTTCATTGGCTCCATTCGAATCGCAATAATATATTAGTACATATTAGTTCGAAAGCAAATAACCTTCATTAATAGAAATAATAAGATTTTTTGAAAAAACTAAAAACCATCCCACCAATTTTTATGAGACCACAAAATCATCCTCTCTGCAACTGCTACAGTCCAATGACAGCTAAATTGACGAACATATTAAAGTGAAAACATACGTTTGTTTATTATAACTTGAATTTTGAACTATATCGCTTGATAAGTATTAACCTAGTAGGTACTTTGAATACAAAGGCTTACTACAAAATATTAGATTATTTAGAAGATAAAAAAGCTTGGGACAGGTTTTGCTCAGACTCGAAAAATAACAACTAACAGGCTAAAGGTTTCTTCATCGCTTCTTTACTTTAGTTTACATACCGAAGCGACAGAAATCAAAAATATCACTTTATTTCCGTGTCCACCTTTTCTAAGTGTACATTTACGCGTTTAAAAAAGTAAAATAAAGAATTTTTGATTTGAAAGCATCATATTTCGGGACCTTCCGAGCCTTAGTTCAGTAGGTAAACTAATCGAAATTATTATAAAATATTAAAAAATGCTGGACAATACCCATTATCTAGCCCCAAAGGCTATATGCAGTTGTTTTGTTGTTGATTTTACCCTATTTTAAAACTAGTCCCACAAGGCATTGTCGGTGCAAAAGTTATCATGGTTAAAAGTTTTCTAATAAAGCGGCGAGATGGTAGGGGCAAAGTTTAAAAACATGAATTAGTTCTTTAGT
The DNA here is from genome assembly GCA_947086465.1 of Eupithecia exiguata. NCBI lineage: Eukaryota > Metazoa > Arthropoda > Insecta > Lepidoptera > Geometridae > Eupithecia > Eupithecia exiguata. Next base: position 9,350,029 of record OX352246.1, read on the forward strand.
GGCTGGATTGAAACTGAAAGTATCGGTGTTGTGGAAAGGAAAACATTTTTGTAACGTCTGGCTAAAAAATATCCAATAAGCAGAGCGTGTCCAAACTATTTTGTCTCGTTTAGAGAAAAAAATGCTCCAAAACGCGTTCATAGAAAGAAAGAAAGAAAGAAAGAAAAACAAATTTTATTTATCTTAAATCTACTACACAAAACAATCTTAGGATACAAACTCTTTTGTTTGTCTGTTTCGAACTCCTACTTGTTTTTTTTATATATTCGCTTGATAAAATGCACAAAAAGGATCTAACCTATAAGCTCCATGTAAGTGTTTGACTACCTATGCACCGATACGTATTATACCATTTTGAAATCTAAGATAACTTTTAATGGAACATGCCAGCCTGTTGTAGTAGACTTTTCAGTATGAAGAGTCATAGTTAACCTATTTACAGCTCTCCAATTTAATTTCAGTGAAAATTAGTTTTGGTCTCTTTTAAAAACAATATCGACGACTTTCTCCTAACAATAACCTCATTCATTCTCTACTCAAAAAATATAAGTTTCCAATTAAGGGTGCGATCTATGACGCCATTTTGTGAAAAAGATAGGCATAGGATTTCGCGTTCATAGGCGCGGGGTAGAGCAGAGCAACGTCAGTGCAAAATCAAGTTTTAATCTATGAATTATAGAAAATATACCTATGCATGAAATAGAAAACAAAAACTAAGCGATAACATAAATAAAACATTAGTCTGACTTTGTAATTCGTAAAAAATAATTTGGTGTTGTCGCTGATAATTTGAAGCATTTCAATATGAACCGTTTTTTTTTGCGAAATTTGTATATTTTTTATTAAAGAAACCAGTTTATTTTCATAAATTCTATTCATTTACTCGGCTTCTACCTGTTTCTTCCCTACCCTATCGTATTTTTAATCTGATCATTTACGTTAGTTACCATAAATCTAGAGTTTAAAAATACACATTTTGCTTGATTTTTGCATTAGGCACACTCTTAATTTGTTTGTTACACTTAAAACCTGTGTTCAGCTATCGTTTCAAAGATCGCTCCACATTACAGTTGCAATAAAACTGTAAAACTGTAGGATACTAACCGTCTACAGTCTAGACTCTAGACACAACGTGCCGCCGACTCGCTGGGGTGACCATCTGGTTTTACTCACGTGGATGTAGGTACTAGTTGTTGGAAATTATAACGTGGAAAGCAAATGCTTCTACTGGAACTTATTTTGTCTTCTTGGTAAACAGAGTAGAAAATAATTAGAGAGAGCTAAGTAATCTTTACTACTTAGATATAATAATAACTAGCTTTGAACTGCGGCTTGCTCGCGCTTTTCTGGGATAAGAAGTAGTCTATGTCCTTCCACGGGATACCATCTACCTTCCTGCCAAATTTTGTTCAGATTTGTTCAGCCGTTTAGGCGTAAAAAGGTAACAGACAGAAGCGCTTTCGAATTCATAATATTATACTAGCAGTGCCTCGCGATTTCACCCGCGTAGTTCCCGTTCCCGCGGGGATTCCGGGATAAAAAGTAGTCTATGTGCTATTCCAGATTTATTATTGAAGAATGAAGTAAAAATGTTTAGGAAAACTTTGTGGTGTCTGATGACATTACAGTTTTAACAGTACCAACCTAAGAAACTTAGAATTGAGGAAATTAAAAGTTTCTTAGGATCCCGGTTTTGTCTGCCGTCCCATCGTATTGAGAGTGAAGGAAAAGAGAATGCATGATGCATGATGCAGGAATGCAGGATGCAATGAATGTGTTTAAGGTTACACTTGTGCACTGAAAATGTCCTATACATACCGGAGGGTCTTGGCTTGTCTCCATTGACTAACCGCTGTGGCCGAAATTCGGCAAGGCGAACATCTTGACTCGTTCCACAAAACTCTAAAGAATGGTTCACCCTTCGGCATCGATAACTTGTTCATCGGTATTCCAATGCTGAGCTCGACTTTAACATTATGGGACGATTATTGAAATATCCACTTTTGCCAAGTACCGTCTTGATTGGGGTCGGTTACTTCATTAAAAGGGGCTTCCAATTTCTTGTGTTTTAGTTTCTTTTTCTAGCAACCGAGGAATAATATATTTTAGATTATTTATCGCGTAGGTACCTTTTGTTTTCTTTTCCTTTTTTTTCTTTTCGACGAATAATATACTCAGACCAACAAAAAAAATCGCCGTTTAGGTTGGGTTTGTATCATCATCATCATCCGCAGCCGGATTTTACCCACTGCTGGGTATAGGCTTCCCGAAGTTTGTGCCATCTACCACGGTCCTGTGCTATCCGCCTCCATTGAGGCCCCCCGACGCGTACTATGTCATCGACCCACCTTGTAACGGGTTTGTATCACAAACTTTTATTTCGACTAACTAATCATACAAAAAAACTTTTAAACAGATATAAATTTCGGTTTGTTGCTTCTTTAATTTTTAACCGACTTCAAAAAGGAGTAGGTTCTCAATTCCACTGTATGTTTATTTTTATGTACTTAAGTATGTTACTTGATAATCGTCATTCGATTGATTGATCGTCAATGGTCAACCGATTTTGCTGATTCTTTCTCTATTGTATAGAGATTAATATACTTTTGTCGAAAAGTGGTCCCATACAACTTACAATTTATTTTTATTCCCGAGGGATGACTATTTATCCCCTAATTCTTAAAAAACATGTTTGTGTGGAATCACGACTAGCTACAAACATTTTGGTTATATCTCCGCCAAATGTAAATCGATTTTGATGATTCTTTCGTTTTTGTACAAAGATTGAATTTGAGGTGGTTCCATGAAAGTTTAAATCTCGAGGAATTTACATGTGCGCCATAAAACAAATCTAAAACATCATTACATGATAATTTTCACAATCACAAATGGTTTTCATGGCAACGAGCGTAAATGTATCATCCAGCGTGGGGATTATGGGCATTACTCCCCATGAGATAAAAACCAATAAAGTGATTATCAGGAGGAAGCCTCCGTCCAGCAGTGGGCCATAGTAGGCTGTTGAGGTGAGGAGGTGAGGTGGCTCATTAGGTAGGTATTTAAAATAATAATATCTTTATTAACAAAGAAATTACAATCAATTAATAGAATTAAATTAAAACTAGTATTTACAATTGAAACAATTGAGCTAACTGCAGACTGTTGCAAACAATCTACAAGTAGCTCAACTGATCCATATCAATACCAGTCGAAATCGTGCCCAAGACGCCCAGCTGCATTGCCCCGCTGCTGTATAGCAATGCTGATGCGCTGCGCCAGATACTCACCAGCTCTCGGGTCACGCGTCGCTTCGACCAGACGCTCAGATAATATTTTGAAAACCTGGAGAGCCTCGGTACCCCACGGACCTAGGGACAGTGGTATTTAAATACAATCTACCTATAACTGCATGATTACCACTTCTTTTGAGATAAAAAAGTTGCTTGCTGGTTTCAAGGCAGCAAAACTCATTTGCAGCCTCCAAAAATATCTCCTACCCCTCGGAGTGTAATCCCATCATTTAATCAGGCCTTAATCATAATTAAATTAATCTGTGAGGCTGTCGGGTGCGGAATATTTCAAAACTCCAGGGATATAATAATCTAAAGTCAAGCCCTATGCCCTGCAGCAAGTGGATTTGTTGGAAATAGCTTGAATCTTACAAAATTCTAGTTTACCTTTTACTGCAGTACCTTATACTATTCATTATCATCTGGATCCATACTAATCCGTATTTCCATACAAAAAAAATCAAACAATTTTTTTTTAATTCGGAAGTATCTCTCTGTCTGTAGTTGTGCTCCAGTTTTACTGATTGTGCTTAATTGTGCTCGACTTTTACTAGTTTTGCTTAATTCTGCTCGACTTTTACTGATTGTACGGTCTGTCTTTCTACCTTTTCACGCCGTAACAGCTGAACGGATTTTAATGAAATTTGGCATGGAGATAGATGGTACCCCGGGGACCAATCTAGGCTACTTTATACCTCGGAAAAGAGTGTGTATAGCAGCGGGCAGCAGCTAGTTAGTCTAAACAAGACAGTGGTATGCTATTATTTTTGGAAAAATCTATTGGTCATTGTTGAACCACTTGTTACTAGCGTCCCTATTGATTACAGATATTGAAAGCTTGTACAAGCCTTATGTTGTTTGCTAGTTTAGTAGGTAAGTACCTTCTTTCTCATCACACATCCGCAGCTTTGGAGTAGACCAAGGGGGCTTATTCCAGTTTTCCTCCTTGACGAATCCCTCTTGAGGAGGATAACTGGAATTAAATTTTTTTAAGTCCAGAATGCCCCTCACCGTTTTTTCTGATTCCAGTTTTCCCTCTTGAGAAAATATGTTCAAGGGGGAAAACTGGAATATATGATTTTTTAAAAGTCCGGAATTCCCCCTCAACGGTTTTTTTCGTTCTTGTTTTCCCGGTAGGTGCTTATTCAATACAGCAAAAAAATCTTAAAAAGAAAAGTATACCTACTTACCTACTTTGACGCCTAAACTTGGAAAGAACCCGGGGTCTTTCTTTAAAAAGCGGCGCGAGCTATACAAACAAATTCTTTATTTACCAGTCCCTTTGTCCGAAGTCGGCTAGCCCATACAAAACATTAAACTTTTTCAATCCAATTTCCATAATTCGCAAATAACGCTGTCCGTGAAATAAACAGAGCTAGAAGTGTCTGGGAACTTGGTTTCAAAGTTGGGCTATCTCGAAAAGGATCTGGGTATGTTCTTCGGTTTTCAACAAGTTTTATCCAACTTACGTACTTAGATCTTAAGCGAACTTTAGCTTCAAAGTGTTTTGGATCTGCTCTATGAAGATAACTCACTGCTAAAATAGCACAAACCAGTTTTTGGTTTTCACTTGTTATGGCTAGGCTAAAGCAAGGAGTATCGGTCCATGGCTTCACTTGCAAGGTAATAACTAGTTGATACTTTCGTCTACCTTCTCCAAAGTTATGGAATTGTTCTAATCGAATAACAAGTCCAAAGCCTCCTATGAAGTTGTTGCGAGTTAATTAACCTTTTACTTCCCACAGCAAATCAACCTCTCAGTTTTAGCTATTCATAACTAAATAGGTACCTACTTTAAAGACAGAATCCTTTCTTCTGTATACCGAGTTTTTCTCCGATCGAACAGGGATTTTTCCATTTTTCACATTGTCTCTTACAGAAATATTCCAGTGTATTTCGTATTATAAATCATCGGCAGGTGCCAGACAAATTGGCAGTCAACACACGTTCCACGTACGAGCATCTAAGACGTATTTATAGCGTAAATAAGAAATGTGGGAGAATCGATTAGGCTTCGCCTCTGATGTGCCCAAAACTTGGGAGTTTCAAGGTTGTCACATCACTCGTACGAAACAGGCTTGTTAGTCACACTATTATTATAAATGCGAATGTATGGATAGATGTTTGTTACCTCTATATGCCAAAAATACTAGACAAATCTGAAAATTTTGCATACAGGTAATTTTAGGACTGGAATCAAACAGGCTACTTTTATCCCATAAATCATTTCCTATGGTTTAGAAATCACCTTTTAATCAGTTTCCATAGAAACAACGCATGCGAAGCCGCAGGAAGAAACTAGTTGATAATAAAATCGAAGAACATCGTTAGCAGCTTTTTCTTTGTTCTTTATGCTTGAGTGGCAGGAAAAGTAGTTCATCTCTATCCGTTAACGAAACTGCAATGTGCTCAATGTATTTAAGTTAGGATTACGAATAAGAAAAAGAAATTAATAAAACCCAAAAATTTACGATCTCGACGGGATTCGAACCCGCACCTTCCCCTTCAGCGCAGGGTTGCTCTTTTTCCAACTAAGCTACGTGATCTTATCTAGTCGACCCGTAAATCTTTGGGAGTTCTTTCGGCACTTACGCCGTCAGCGCCACCTACAGAGGAAACAATGAAGTTATCCAATTCTGCTCAAAGACCAAATTTACATTTAGTTCTTTGACGAGAGGTTTTGCCGTTGCTTGATTCTAAGGTTTATATTTTTTATTATAGTACTCTGGGTAATTTCTAAGAAATTAATAAAACCCAAAAATTTACGATCTCGACGGGATTCGAACCCGCACCTTCCCCTTCAGCGCAGGGTTGCTCTTTTTCCAACTAAGCTACGTGATCTTATCTAGTCGACCCGTAAATCTTTGGGAGTTCTTTCGGCACTTACGCCGTCAGCGCCACCTACAGAGGAAACAATGAAGTTATCCAATTCTGCTCAAAGACCAAATTTACATTTAGTTCTTTGACGAGAGGTTTTGCCGTTGCTTGATTCTAAGGTTTATATTTTTTATTATAGTACTCTGGGTAATTTCTAAGAAATTAATAAAACCCAAAAATTTACGATCTCGACGGGATTCGAACCCGCACCTTCCCCTTCAGCGCAGGGTTGCTCTTTTTCCAACTAAGCTACGTGATCTTATCTAGTCGACCCGTAAATCTTTGGGAGTTCTTTCGGCACTTACGCCGTCAGCGCCACCTACAGAGGAAACAATGAAGTTATCCAATTCTGCTCAAAGACCAAATTTACATTTAGTTCTTTGACGAGAGGTTTTGCCGTTGCTTGATTCTAAGGTTTATATTTTTTATTATAGTACTCTGGGTAATTTCTAAGAAATTAATAAAACCCAAAAATTTACGATCTCGACGGGATTCGAACCCGCACCTTCCCCTTCAGCGCAGGGTTGCTCTTTTTTTCAACTAAGCTACGTGATCTTATCTAGTCGACCCGTAAATCTTTGGGAGTTTTTTCGGCACTTACGCCGTCAGCGCCACCTACAGAGGAAACAATGAAGTTATCCAATTCTGCTCAAAGACCAAATTTACATTTAGTTCTTTGACGAGAGGTTTTGCCGTTGCTTGATTCTAAGGTTTATATTTTTTATTATAGTACTCTGGGTAATTTCTAAGAAATAAAAAAATTTTTGGGTTTTATTAATTTCTTAGAAATTACCCAGAGTACTATAATAAAAAATATAAACCTTAGAATCAAGCAACGGCAAAACCTCTCGTCAAAGAACTAAATGTAAATTTGGTCTTTGAGCAGAATTGGATAACTTCATTGTTTCCTCTGTAGGTGGCGCTGACGGCGTAAGTGCCGAAAGAACTCCCAAAGATTTACGGGTCGACTAGATAAGATCACGTAGCTTAGTTGGAAAAAGAGCAACCCTGCGCTGAAGGGGAAGGTGCGGGTTCGAATCCCGTCGAGATCGTAAATTTTTGGGTTTTATTAATTTCTTAGAAATTACCCAGAGTACTATAATAAAAAATATAAACCTTAGAATCAAGCAACGGCAAAACCTCTCGTCAAAGAACTAAATGTAAATTTGGTCTTTGAGCAGAATTGGATAACTTCATTGTTTCCTCTGTAGGTGGCGCTGACGGCGTAAGTGCCGAAAGAACTCCCAAAGATTTACGGGTCGACTAGATAAGATCACGTAGCTTAGTTGGAAAAAGAGCAACCCTGCGTTGAAGGGGAAGGTGCGGGTTCGAATCCCGTCGAGATCGTAAATTTTTGGGTTTTATTAATTTCTTAGAAATTACCCAGAGTACTATAATAAAAAATATAAACCTTAGAATCAAGCAACGGCAAAACCTCTCGTCAAAGAACTAAATGTAAATTTGGTCTTTGAGCAGAATTGGATAACTTCATTGTTTCCTCTGTAGGTGGCGCTGACGGCGTAAGTGCCGAAAGAACTCCCAAAGATTTACGGGTCGACTAGATAAGATCACGTAGCTTAGTTGGAAAAAGAGCAACCCTGCGCTGAAGGGGAAGGTGCGGGTTCGAATCCCGTCGAGATCGTAAATTTTTGGGTTTTATTAATTTCTTAGAAATTACCCAGAGTACTATAATAAAAAATATAAACCTTAGAATAAGAAAAAGTTAAACTTACCTATGCACAATATCATCTGACTCTGTTTTACTGATGGATGACATATATGAGCTTTTAATAATTTAACATCTGCATAAATATTGTGTTTCACAAACTTGCAGTTTAAGTAGACGTCAAATTCACCGCGGTCCCTGCCCAATTCGTGGTCGTAATTCAAGCGATGAGTTTCTCTTTGCTTTGACAAAAACTAAGCATAATTATACCACTGTAATATGTTTCAGTATCATTCTGAAAAGGCTCTATTTTAGGGCTTTTCATACAAGTAACTTTATCTAATCAAAATATTGTTTGTACAGAAACTAACAGGGTAGTTTCACTGAATAATTTATCCCATCTCGTCAGTTTGCTCATTCGTCGGGACAGTTCCAAACTTTGATGATTATCTCAGAGTTTCCATAGAATAACTGCTATACCATATGCTCATAAAACTTTTGCGCAGTAAATTATAATAACATCACATCACAAGGCTGTTCTTTCGAGGTGTGAGCTGCAGTGCTATAAAAATGGTAATCTATAACATTCAAAAATACGGTTTGTAACTTCAGTAATCACACTTTATTTCCATCGTGAAAGGCTCACACTTAAAATAATAATCTACAGTTAAAATGAAGTCTAGAAAAGCCCATCATTATCATCATCAGCCTATGTATGTTAGTCCACTACTGGACATAGGCCTCCCTAAAGAGCGCCCTGTCTTCAGCTTGACGCATCCAGCCTCTGCCTGCACTCTTTCGCAGGTCATCATTCTACTTGGCCGGAGGGCGTCCTATATTATATTTACCGAGTCGTGGTCAACACTCAAGAACACGTTTACCCCAGAGGTTGTCGGTTCTTCGGGAGACGAATAAAATAAGATTGCTAATTCTTGAGAAAAGCTCTGCTGAGAACTAAAGGACAGCCTCTCATGTGGTGTAGTAGTTGGGCAGATCAGCTCATGTCACCACGCACCTATGTAGCGGGTTCGATTCCTGTTATGAGACAAACCATTGTGAATTAAAAAGTGTCCGTAACTGGGTGCTGTGGGATCATGGACCTCAGTTTCCGGTTCAGTTCATAGATACATGTCGTGTTATAAAAAATGACAGAAAATACGAACAAGCTTTTTACCGTTCCACCTCCGTAATTCTTAATTCCTCGCGAACTATGAACTACGAAAACTTCCACCTAAACAAATATTTTTTAGCATCCTTATAGTCGGTATAGTCAAAGACTTTTTGTTTGCTTCTGGCAGATAGCCAGTGGCTGTAATCAGTAGGGACTTTCTTTACGTGACACGTTAGTTACGGGACATCTACGGGCATCTACGAGACATAAAGTGCTGTTCGGAGCAGGTACGATCTAGATACGGACGCAAATTGCTTGTTTTGATGTTCGCACTTCTGCTTTGTCGGCTGTTTGTGAACTTTGGAATAGGCTGTGGTTGGGGAAGTAGGCAAAGTTTTATGTACATTGTTTATGGTATGAGAAATTCCTGCTTGGAAACTCACAAGGTTAAGAACATGATGGACGCAACTGGTGATATTTATTTTCAGACTAATACGCGCACTACAGGTTACTCAAATGACTTAATCCTCGTAAAATTAGATATTTTATTTGTCTAATAAATTCAAGGTTTTTGAAAAAACGAATAATATTTACACGGTTTTTAATTATTTGTGTTACGTGTGTGCGTGCGGTGCGTGACGAATTGTAATCACTCGGACACAAAACGTTTAAGGAACCACTTCGTGATCAACTCAACAGCCTATAATAGTCCACTGCTGGACGCAGATCTCCCCCTGATACCCCTGGGGATATTAACATGCCCATAAACCCCACGCTGGGCATGCGAATATCCTCTTTTTTGAAGCCCTTTAAAGACAAACGCTGAAGTCCCGATTTAAACAGCAGCTAATGTTGATAAATAGCCAAGTTGTGCTTTGTAACGACGGCTTTAAACTCGATAGGACCGTGTGTTTAGCTGTTCCCTAAACTTAAAAGCTCCCTAAAATAAGCTTAAGCTTAGTTTTATATAATATTGACCTGTATCTAAATCACATTATATTTAAACTTAGATAGGCGAATAACATTGTATTAAATTTTAAGCATTATACACTTACTAGTGGCTTATTTTTCAAGTTGACAAAAAATTTAAGTGAACAAAATCAATAACATTTTGTTTCTTATTTGACCATAATTACTATTTATTAAGCTGTTTATGTATAAAATTTGACTTGTCTAAGTGCTTATTTTGTAAGCCTAAAGAAATAAAGTTATTGAATTTTGAATTGGATTAGCTTAGCGCCATGGAGAATGGAAGCTTCCAGAACAATGGATGCAAAGTGTGGAAACTGTCTCCTCGTCTCTTGCATCTTTCATGTCATTACGGGCCGCATTCTAGAAAGGCCCCTTATCACTTGGGATTGCTCGTTATAATTGCTTCATCTATATATGTATATACAAGATAAATTTAAAAACTACAACCCGACTACGTGAAAGTTATAAAAGTTTGAAACATTTACATTGACAAAATAGAATGACGTATCGGTCATATTTGATAGGCATAGAGTTGAAAATGAAAATAGGTCGTAGGTATTGTAATTTTTCTCTATGGGGCCTGCAGCCTGCGGCTACCTAAATTTTAATACGCGTTTTGAAGGCTTATTCGGGGTCGGAGCCCTAAATCCTATAGCCTATAACCATCGGGGTATTGAGACGAATCAATCGATACATAATTTGTTGAAATCGAACCAGTAGTTTCAGCGCTACGTGGGAACAAAGAAATCGGCCACATACATACAAACATACAAACATAGGGTGCTAACCTCATAACCCTCCCCTGTTGGTAGTCGGTTAAAAAATGAACCTCTACTTCTCCAAGTCACGCTATAACTTGAGAATGGCTTTACCGATCTCATTCATCTTTTTTATATGTTTTGTAATACTACGTAGAAGGTTCTTTTATAAAAAAAATTGCGCAGAAACTTAGAAAATTTGAGATATCTTAACGACTACATTTATTAAAAACTTTGAATGTAACCTTAGCCTTATACTTCTAAAAAATCTTCGATCAGCCGACTGGTGGCGGATACCTAGGTCGATGGGTACGGAATAGACCATAATTTACGTTAGAATCATGTTTTTTTTTGCCTATCCTTGCAGCCCTGACATAAATAATTAATATCATTAATAATGAGATACATAGAACACCCAGAACTAATATTTGCAGATCGTACAAATAATTTTTCTAAGGCGGGAATCGAACCCGCAATCATCTGCGTCGCAGGTGGAGCTTCGCCCGCTGCGCCACATCGGTCGTCATGACATATTAACAACGAAAAATATGACTAGATGACTAAGTAACATCACAGTAAGCTTTTAATTAGTTATTTTATTTCTACTTTTACGGTTTTTCTATTGGAGAAGCTCTCAGCCCGCCAGCCTATTTTTGTTCGGCGCTATTACTTTTACAAGTTCTCGACTTTGAGAGCTCTTGGTGTTTTTCATAGCAACGTGCAACGACCTTTGCCAAGAAAACGTTTCAGGCGCACAAGAAATAAATAGTTAAAGCGTAGATATATGCTCAAAATGACATTTAATTGTGAATTGTATAGACTGTTTTTATTATCAGTACATATTACTTGTGTTAGTATGTAGCTACAAATTATATAAAATTACCAGCAGCGCCTCGCGGTTTCACCCGCGTAGTTCCCGTTCCCGTAAGCATTCCGGGATAAAACATCGCCTGTGTCACTCCATGAAAAGTAAGCTTTCTAATGGTTTTTAAGTTTATTCGTTAGATACATACAAAACTACAATTCTTTCCGTTTTATAATATTAGTGTAGATTTAGCAGAGGTAATGACAAATCTAAGAAGGTCTTAGATTTATCGACGTAACATGTACTTAAAATTTGTGACTTATTAATAGAACTATTGAACACTCGCTGTTTTAATTTTGATAGACAAGATCTGAGCGACGATGTTAAATTTAATTTGAACATAGACCCTTCAAGAATCGGCATAGGAATAAATTGAATGGCGTTGTTTTGTAAACCAGCTAGCCATTTTACAAACGGGCTTATTTTATAATCCGGCATCGACATGTATGGGTATATGTAGATAAACCCGTTTAGAATAAAACATCGTCATTTCGGCTGATCCGCCGTTTCATTAGGCATTTCGTTGTTGTCACATGACATTTGCATATATGAATATTAAAAAGCTGAAATTGACGAGGGACGCTGTTCGAAAACATTATACAATACAAATTTGTTTTAGTCGTACCTGCTCCAAAAAATCATACATAAATACCTATCGACTAACAGAAAAAAAGCTTAACCTATTATATTCAATTGTATTTTGTTATTTCGCGAACTTTTGGGTTGACAAATTTTCATCGACCTAGGAAGATTTCATAGAGTTATTTTGTGATTTCTTAAATTAAACGCACATGCTAAGTTCATTTTTTACTAAAAGAAGTAACACATAAAATCTTGATACAAACAAAACTTACAAGTTGCAAGAGTATAAAAACACAAAAACTGACATTCAATTCATCTTAACAAAATATTCATCTCACCGTGATTTCATCTCAGGACATCCCTCATTATAAATCCAAATAAATCATGGGAAGGCCCACACACCCCGTAGTCCTTACGTTACCCCATCGATCACGTAGCGTCAGTTCAGTCGGCTCGCGCTCGTAGACCGCTACGCTAGCGTAGCACCGCTACGAACGTAGACCGCTACGAACGTTCACCGCTACGAACAGTGTTGTGTTTTTTTTGTGATTACCGGTTTTAATTCTCGCGTAAGTATTTTTTACTATTTCGTAGATTAACTGTTATTTTATCAACGTAATTTTACTTGTTTTAGACCGACAAAAGTTTGCGGAAACTATTTTATTACGGATTGCGTAGAGATTAGGCAGGAAATGATGGGATAAAAACTATTTTCGTTCGCGTTACGGAAGGGAAAATCGTATGGTCGGAAAAAAATATTCGGTAGGATTAATTCTTCTAGTGAGATTATTATCACTGGTCAAAATAAAAATGCGTGACATTTTTTTTAACCGTGAAGTGGGTAAAAAATTCTGAATTAGTCTTTATCGCAACAGTTTGTTATTTAAATAACCGTTGTCTTGTCTTCCTTATTAAAATAAATACAAGATGCCTGACTATTTCGTCATGGAATTTGACACGTGAGAGGTAAAGATGAGTGCTCAGGGATATACCGGCTGTACGGCTGTACAGACGCGGATGTAGGTCAATGATCTCACGATGTTGTGTTGGTAATATTATCCCGCTTTGGGTAATTAGTTCTATTTTCAGTATTTAGGTGAGCTGTACTTTGTACGTGTAGTTAAATAATTAATTAACCATAATTACTTTGCGATTAAGCCTCGCTTTCGTAATCACTTATTAATTTAACATTTAGGTTGACTAAGTTATCGAAGGTTCGACAAAACAGTTAATAAATTATACTAGCCTCAGACATTCTTTTAGAAATCGTATATTCGGTAAATTATTCGTAACAAAATAATTTTGCTTGTCAGGACGCGATGACACGAGACGTGTCTAAAAGTATTTCAAGAACTCTGCTTGAATTTAGCGATATTATTCACGGCTGAATTTAAACCTTAACAACATGCACATAAAGATTTACTCTACACCGAGAGCTCAACACCCGTGCCGATAGAAAACTCATTGCCACTGTCATTTTACGTAACCAAATATGACGTAAACAATCCCACGCTGATTCCTTTATGATAATGTTCTTGCCTCTCTAAGGCCCGTATTATGAAAGCATGCTCAGTCATCGAGCTCTGCTTGAGTGATGCTTATGTCTAGTTTTGAGTGAATACTAATTTTCAAACAATGCTTGGGAGCTCATGTCAAAATCTACACTCACTCAAGTAGCCGTTAAGAGCGGAATTCCTCCGTCCACGCCTTCGAGTAACTGCTTAGACATATTATTGAACGGTTACCAAGCATTACTTGAGTAATTAACGCTTGAGTAGAGATCACGTAATGACTGCTTAAGTAATGCTTGGGGAAGCTTTCATAATACGGGCCTAAGTATAACAGAGAGTCAAGAACAGCAGACAGACTGAGATCAGCAGCCTATGCGGTCCGAACAATTAGATCTAATACCGATGAAGATACAGTTCGGTTAGTTTATTTCAGTTACTTCTATAGTATAATGTCTTATGGTATCTTGCTTTGGGAACGGGCAGCCGACATCCAGACTATCTTTGTTCTCCAAAAAGGGCTATACGCGCAATTTGTAAATTAAACTCACGCCGCTCTTTGAAGGATTTATTAAAAGACACATATATTTTGACAGTAATATCGCAATACATCTATGAAAATCTAATGTATACGCACAAAAATGGATATAGATTTTTGAAAAAATGTTATGTTCACAACATAAATACAAGAAACAAGAACAAACTACACATCCCATCATATATCCCATCATATAGATTATGAAAGGTAGGGAAATCATTTATGGGCAATTGCATACGCTTCTATAACAAGCTTCTATTTGAAGCAACTGAGCTCCCTATTCGTAAATTTAAACAGTACATACAATGAAATCTTATAAGAAAGCCTTTTATTCTATAGATGATTATATCAATGATGTTAATGCTTGGCCAGATGTCGCCCAGTTCCGCACCGACAATAGTATTTAAGGAAAAAAATCTTAAGCTTAGATAGGCAAATAATATTTTACTACATTTTAAGTATTATACAAACTTACTAGTGGTTTATTTTTGACTTCTTCCACTAGAGGACAAAAACGAACAAAATCAATAACATTTTGTTTCTTATTTGATAATAATTACTTTTTATAAAGCTGTTATGTAAAATTTGACTTGTCTAATTGCTTATTTTGTAAGCCTAAAGAAATAAAGTTATTGAATTTTGAATTTTTAACCATAGCATAACAATGATTTTAGATCGGCAGCAGGTAACAACCACGTAAGATGCTTAAATCGTAACTACTCTATTTTCTACTCCCAGAAAACTAGCCGTTCTGTATGTCAATCTGTGGCATCATAGCTTAGCTCTCAAACAAATGAACCCTTTTAGGCTCGGACCAAATGAATCCGGGATAGACCGGGCCCGAAAAAAATTTACCCCGCACAAATCCGGATTCAATCCGTCTCTCTATCCGATTTTTTCTTGCATAGACAACCAGCCAGTTATGTTTGTTTCCGGGTGAAATTAAGGATTGGATGGCCCCTGATACCTATTATGTAGTCAATGCAGAAAAAATCCTTGCGTTTGCTTGAGAGGCGGATTGAGTCCGGGCTTGTCCGAGTCTTAAGTATTATATATATATCTTAAGTATTTGTATTTTACTGGCAACTTCGCAGTAGGTCTAAGTATAATCGTCGACGAGTGTTATTCCATAATTTCTTATTTCTTGAGAATCGTTTTGAAGAAGTGTAAAGGCTCGGATTAGACTTTAGTATTGGTTTTCTGGTATAAAAGCTTAATGGAGAAACCGGTTCTTCAAACGACTTTTAAGGCGTATACTAAGGCAAAAACACGAAAACTAGGTATTTTTGAACCCGTTTACCGACGAAAATATTGATCGTGGACCTTTGAAATTTATATATCCTGTAACACATATCTTGAAGGTTTTCTTGGAGTTCCCAAATGCTTGCCGTTAATTATAGTGTAGTTGTTATAGTGTTATAGTTATAGTGTGTGTTTAGTTGCTTCGAACCCACTTTTTATCGGTGTCTCTAATTCGATTAGTACCAAATTCAGTATAGTGATTCACATAGTTCATACCTATTTTTTGGAGGTTTATTAGCTTCGAAAAGCAGTCAAAATAACGATATTAAGCGAAAAACGTATTTGCGCCTACAAAATCTGTGATACAAAACTGACCAGTTACACGTCACCTCACCGCAGAGGATCGTATTATTTGGTTGAGGGAGTACATGGTATGCTGAATCGAAAACAAGCACTCTTTGCTGCATATAAGCGCGCGGGCCAAAATTTAATTTTTTGGGTTATAGTATTCATCTTACGCAAGTTATTAATTATGCAAAACTGCTCCGTCCTAGATACTAATTTATACATAGTTACATAATATCAGAGTCGCACCAAGTTCCTTAGTAAGGTACAATAGTTAATAGGTACTATATCTATTATAAATCAAGCTCAAACAATAAGGACTCAAGATTCAAAATTGAATAGTTATGTTATTTCTGATCAATTGCCAAGTCCTCCATTGAAATATTAATAGCCTTAGAAATATTAAGCAGGTAGTGGCCCTGTAGGGCCAAATAATGACAGGAATGGCGTGCCAAAGGAAAATTATTGTAGCAACCAAGGAAACTTGAGTCGAGGTCAACCACGATCACAACTTTCTTACAACGCACGCTATCTGAATCGTAAAGTACTAAAGGTTTTTTTTTATAGTGACATGTAACATGCCTAGAATAAGCATGGGTAGGGATATTTTGTACCAGTAAATCAGAAATTAATTACATTTATTTTAGGTTTACAAAATAAGCTCACAGACTATTCAAATCTTAACAGGTTCACGGTTCAAGCATCAGCGATAAAATTACTCATAAGTCCAGGTATTTGTATCAAAATTGGACCAATAATGAAATATATGCAAAGCGTGGTTACAAAATGTTTCGGCCGGCAGCCCGCATCAGGGATGTGGACTGGTAGTGCTTTCAGCAAACAGCCCAAATACGGGCTGTGGACAGGTGAACCTGTGAAATTCCTATCAAATAAGGACATAAGTGATAATCTCACTCTCACTAATATTATAAACGTGAAAGTTTAGATGGATGGATGGATGGATAGATAGATGGATGGATGTTTGTTCCTTTATCACGCCAGAACGGCCAAACGGATCTAGATGAAATTTGGCACAGAGATAGATTATAGTCTGGAATAGAACATAGGCTACTTTTTATCCCGGAATTCCCACGGGAACGGGAACTACGCGGGTGAAACCGCGAGGCGCTGCTAGTATTAAATAAACACACTAATTTTCTTGTATGCAACAGATAATATGTGAAAATTTCAACTGTCTTACTATCACGGTTCATGAGATACAGCCTGGTGATAGACGGACAGATAGACAGACAGACGGACGGACAGGCGGAGTCTGTGATAGGGTCCCGTTTTATTTAGCCTTTGGGTACGAAACCCTTAAAAAAATAGCACCGCACGCACTGTACAGAGTTTCTTATAGCCAAGCCTTCTCTTGATGATTCAGCGACGAAACCATTGTAATAACGGAGCAATTATTTTGCAGGATTGAACCCCAGTTGAACCCTACTACACGACTTGAAACTGATTTTGAACTTTCAAGTGTGAAGTTACAGTGTATTTTTCTTGATAGGCCCGCTGTCGCTGAAATATGCCTGGATTGCGTGTAAGACGTAATTTCAGGTGATAGATTTTTATGAAGGGTGTCACGGTGAAGGTCAAACGATTTATGATCCTATGTTCAAGGGCATAAGATCCGTAATATATTATAGGTAAGCTGCTGCCCGCGGCTTCGCTCGCGCTTCTCAAACTGTAGCGTATGCCGTCCCCTGGATAAAATTCAACTCTCTGTTTAAATTCATTAGGATCAAACCATTTTTGGACATAAATACTTCATTAATATTATTTCTTACTACATACATTTCATCGATTTGAAACCCATTTCTCTTCCGCAATTTTTATTCGTAGTAAAATGTAGTAAAAATCAACATCAGAATAAAACATTAAGTATATTAATTAATTACAATTTTTGTCCTCTATCAATCATCCATTTATTGATCTGTTTTATTTTCTGTTCCTTGCTTTGAAAGCCACTGATCTTTACTCGTGTAAATAATAAAATCCTACTATACGTTAAACGTGTGTAATCACGATTCTTTTCTTTGCATTTTTTACTTGCATTTGAAAGGTTCTAATTGGATTTTTATAGTGGCGAAGACTTGAAGCCCCTAAAGCGGTATCATTTGCATCTTATTATGAGGCTTTCGAGGTTGTTTGATCTGTAAGTTGTCTTTTGTCTGTAAGTTTTCAAGACGCTGTTGAATTTAAATGTGATTTATGCTAATTACTTACAAAGAACCTAAAAAATGACAATCGTTTCAAAAGTAAATCGGGGTTATTTGAATATTTGAGTGTAAACAAATTTATTTTAACATGAATTTTTTTATTTTATTTCATCGTTCTTTGCAAACTGACTTTATGCCTCTACCTAAAAAAATCAGATTCAGAACTAGTGTTAACAATTGAAATTAAGCTAACGGCAGACTGCTGCGAACAATCTATATAAATACCAATCGGAAGCATTCTCAACACACTATCATCAACCTATATTAGTCCACAACTGGACATAGGCCTCCCCTAATGAGCGCCATAGCGCCCTGTCTTCAACTTGCTGCATCCAGCATCTGCCAGCAGTCTTTCGCAAATCGTCATCCCAACATCATCATCGTCATCTCAACACATATAATAGAAGTCAATGGTTGCCAAGACGCTGGTGGCTGCATTGCCCCACTTGTTGTAAGAAAATTGTCAGATACACACCAGCTCTCGGGTCCCGCGTCGCTCCGACCAGAACCCTTATTAGTCCGAGTCAAAACAAAAAACATTCGAAAAAAGTAATCAAGAACCATTGATGTCTTACACGAAAAAGGCTTAGAACGGTACTAGACACAAACGGAGTTTAGCCAAAAAAATGCGACAAATCTGTCTCATTTTCCAGTTTGTATTCGTGCGCTCGTGCGCGTGAAAGCACTGAAGGTATAATTATGCTTGTCAGCTCATATATGGATGAGTTTTTGTGATTTCTATTATTGACGTGTTTGAGTTAGACTTGGTATACTCTTAAATGCGACAAGGGAAAAACATAGATTCAGTGCTAGTACTCATCCCGCGGGATCAGTTACAGCGGCCTCAGTTGACTAAAGACCCACCTATTCATATCAAATCTATTATTACAAATACAAGTGTGATTATTGATAACCCTACGAACTTATTAGATCCACACACTGGGTGTGATTGACCTCTTTGATACGTTCCCTCAATTTGGCGGATGGCCAAATCCTTCGCGACCAATGACCGTAGCGGTCCGCTCAATTATACCAAGATCCTTTTCCTTTCCACCTTTATCTGAGGATGGATTATAGTTCGTTACTACCCCGATCTTAGCGGATTTTGAGTATCTAAAAATCCGCTAAGATCGGGGTATCGGGTGGTCAAAAAAGGCATGAGAATGATCATCACCTTGTTTAAGCTCTTGTAATATCTGTATTTTGTTGAAGAGTGGGAGTTGATTTTGAAGAGTTTTGTGAATAAAAAAACATCGAGGAAGTTGATTGAGAATAATGTTCTTTAAAAAAATTGCTTTCGTTAGTAGTGACTACATTATTGACCCATAAGATGGGTGCGAACCGCTAAGCTCTTATACAAACGTGCTTACCGATTAATTTGGGAACTACACCCGTGATTGCAAAAACAAAATTGCGTGTTATATCGGAGAAGAAACAGCTATGTAAATACTAAAACGGTAGTACCGTTTTAGTAATTCAAAACAAATAATCATCATTAAATGAGAGCGAAAATTATCACTAAAAAGAATTTAAATGAATTTTCATTTTTAATTCATTTTAGTGCAATTATATTGCATTCGTTCTCATTTTATGATGATTGTTTTTTGAAAAACAAAAACGGTGCATACATAGCCAAAATATCAAATTTCATTACAATCGGGGACGTACCTACTTAGTTTCATGATCAATCAGAAAGTACTTATGTATGGGAGATTAGAGGTTCACACTCACTTTAATTATAAAACCGGGGCATAAAGTGTGCATAAACCGGGGTAAAAGCGAAAGTTTGTGCCGATGTGAAGAGGTTTTGTCGAACACAAATGTTAAAACTTCTGAAAAGATCGTACTGGAATTTTGCACGCATAAAGGTCGTCGCCTTGAATTACTTTTTATCCCAAAACAAGGTACGAAGCTGCGGTCTGACTGAAGCTAGTAGAACATTTACAACATTATAAGATCACCCATTATAGAAAGACATTTACAACATTATTCTTTATGTTGTACCTCAAAAAGTTGTATTTCTATAATGGTTGATCTTATTTATACAACATGAAGAATAAAAACGAAGGATTTTATATTTAATTGCTCACTAAAAATAGTGCAATTTTTACTTTCCCGGTACGATAAAAATGGTGCAGCGAAATAAAAAGTCTAATCTCATAAACCTGGCTAATCCGCCCTTGGGCAGGCGCGAGGCAGGGCCTTACTTGCTGATCCAACGCTGCTTTGCACACGTTGTAGGAGTTAAAATAGTTGGTACCTACCTAACTACTTCAAGTATGTAAGTAAAGTATTATCCTACCATGCATTACTTACTAATTAGGTAAAATTATCTGAGCGTCGACCCAAGAGCTGGTAAGTATCCAACTCAGTGCATCAACATACAGCCGGGGCAATGCAGCCAGCGTCTTGGGGACGCTTCCGACTGGTATTGATATGGATCAGTTGAGCTATCTGTAGATTGTTTTCAACAGTTCGCAGTTAGCTCAATGTAAATACTTGTTTTAATTTGGTCCTATTATTTGATTGTTAAAGAATAAGATTAATATTACATGGTAGGTTATTAGATTATCAAAAAAAAAATGAAACTTATTGATTTTGGGTGCAATGGACGCCCCTAGTCCACAAGTACGGTTCCGTGTAACTCCTGAGCGCGGCGCGCCCGCTCTTGTTGCACTGCAGATGCTGGACAGTGAAAGCTTTAAGGGTAGATGATGCATGTCTTACTTCTGATAACTTAAAACAACACTTGCCGAGTTTGTACGCTCAGATATATATACACTTCGAAGTTTTCACTTTTATTTTAAACGGAACTTATCATATTTATAGAAGTCTACGTTTTCATACTAAGTAGTCATCGTTCTTGTCAGAATACGATGTATAAATTATCAAAATGACTATACACTTAGTATATACACTCAGTCAAATTTCAAAACATGGGAGTGCATACATATTTTTGCAGCTGACTGTATGTAGAAGCGCGGCGTACATCCAACAACAACAGTACCTAATCATCGACTGTTCATTCTATTGCAGAAACCTTTTTCCAAGCACAACCTTTTCAAGGCAGTTCACGCCAGCAGGGGCAGACTGTTTTCTATTTCCACCAAGGAATAACTAAGTGGTACCGTAATTTCCACTTACTCAAGCAAATAAAGTAACCCTCATAAACCAGCGCTCGGTAAATGATAATCTGATGAATGTGTATTCGAATGACCAATAACTCGCAGTTTACTTACAGCACTCCTAGCTGGGACTGTGCTTTAACTGTACTCGTATAAAATGTACTTATAAGTTTTATAAAAATATGTTATGCCAAGTTATACGACGCGCTGCGACCCGGATTAAACCCGTCGCTGCTCTACATCTCAAGTTCAACAGCCTGTAATGGTCCACTGCTGGAAGCAGGCCTCCCCCTGATAATATTGGCTTTTATCTCATGGAGGTAATGCCCATAACCCCCAAGCTGGGCATGCGGGCTGGAAATCGCAGTTTGGTGGTAGATTTATCCTAAAAGAGGAGCTGCTGCCGGCCCCCCGGTGTATGTTCCTTAGTCGCCGATAAACTGATTTTACTCATGCAAGCGTGCCTATTTATACCTTCTGTGATCTGTGATTTATACCTAAATCTCCCCTATACATTTCCAAAATTAGACAAAACAAAACAATAGACGATCAATGGTTCGTTCGTTTGTAGTGATTTGAATTTTTGAAGGTGCTTGCGGCCAGCATCTATGGTGAGCTATTTCGACCTCCTTGGACGTGTAAAATCTGAACTAATTCTAAGAAGGATTTTTTTCAATCTTCCCTAACACTACGAAGGCTCGTCCAGGACACTCTATGTAGGTAAATCGATAGTTCAACATTAATTTTCGGAATATTGTAAATTAGGTTGTTAAGTAAGTAGGTAGATAACAAGATACTCTAGGATACGTACTTAACTCAACCTAACCATAGGCAATTAATATCGTCACGGTGGGTTCGCGCGTCGTTACCCTTCGCCGTAAATCTTTAACTACCCTCGTCTTTATACGATTTAGGATGTATTAAAACGTTATATCTTTCCTATACATGCAGATTTTAATGCTGAACACCATTTTACGATCCAAGGATTCACGTTTAGGTAGCTTATAACGGTTACGTCGGTTTATGTTGATCTTTTTGAGATGATTTATCTACGTGTAATCTTGTTCATCATAACATAATGGTCGTGTTGTGGTTTAGAATTCCAACTCTTCCCTCGGGTGTTGTAAGAGACGAGTAAGGACGCGTTCGCAATGTGTCGTACACGTAACTTATTGTTGAACGACTATCGTCTGTTCCAGTTAAAAAGACTATTTTCGTCATATTATCGTCTCGATTTATTACCAAAATTCAAAATTCACAAGAATGGTATGTTTGAAGTCTAACTGAAAAACATTAATAAACTCCCAGTCAGCAGGGATTTTGATAATACCTAAAGCCCTGCAGACACCTTTAAAGGGTCTCACGTAAGTCTCACGTCTTGCATACAATCTATTATCCCTTTCAGGTCCATGAGAAAGCTCCGTACGTGCCGTCGACCTCTGAATAGAAGTGTCTGTTTTTTGTACCCTTTCAAAAGAAAAAAATATTTTACCGATTTTAAACGCAGATAATAATGTGTATGTCTTTTTGATGTTTTATGACAACTAATTAATAATTATTCTGCACTTATTTATGCACACCTTTTCACCAAACATCCTCGGTAGCTAAAATCTCCCTCGGTCTATCATCAATATCATCATCAATATGTGATTATTTTTTGTACTTATGATAGGTGCTTCAAACTGCACAATATTTTTTTGAAAATTCTTCGTTATTATAGGTGGCGGCACTAGTGTGAGTCAGGGGCTTCGATGCCAAAGACTGTAACTGTGTTATAAGTTTTTGTCGGGGACTAACGGCTAAATATTTAGCCGTTACTTGCCCGTATTATAAAAGCTTGCTCAGTCATAGATCTATGCTTGAGTCACGTTAATGCCATAGAAAAGCATTTATCAAGCATCGATTAGTGACTGAGCAAGTTTTCATAATCCGGGCTTTAGAGTTTATTCACCCGTATTATGAAAGCCTAGCTTTAATACTTCCTCCAAGGCTAAATATATGGGATTGTTTAGAATTTAGATTGTACTGATGCTTACTCCAAGACTAAATATATAGGATAGTTTAGAACTTAGATTGTACTTATGCTTACTCCAAGGCTAAATACATAATCAATATAATCTAAACTCTAAACTATCCTATAGGATAGTTTAGAGTTCAGATTGTACTTATGCGTACTCCAACGCTAAATATACCTATAGGATAGTTTAGAGTTTAGATTGTATTTATGCGTACTCCAAGGCTAAATATACCTATAGGATAGTTTAGAGTTTAGATTGTACTTATGCGTACTCCAAGGCTAAATATATCTATAGGATAGTTTAGAACTTAGATTGTACTTGCAGCTCAACACAATTTGCCTTCAGTTTAAAGTAAACATTCCCTGAAACAATGCATTAATTAATGTGCATTCTACCGCCTAGTCAATATTGCAACTTGCTTTTAAGTTCGCTAATGCAGTTACAAACAAGTTTCAACTCTTAGCTCACGTGAAAAGGTCTAAGTTTATCTGCCAACATTATAGTAGCAGTTGCTCTCAAGTTTCAATGAAGTTATAGACCGGAGTTGAACGAGTAGTTTTGAATGGAGCTCTTGAACTCTGTATTAGTTGGTGACCTTTATGTTGCAGTTTTGTTCTTAATTGCAATCGCAAAGTTCAAATTACCTATTAGACACTTCGATAAAAGTAAAAAAAGGAAGATACGGTACGTTCTACCAGCGCTCACTCAAAAACTGTACCGTGTCACATATGAAATAATGATAAGGTATCGGATAATCAGAAAATTTAAAGCTTGGTGTATCTACTTACGCGGAAAATATGTGATGCCTTGGGCTTTGTTTTGGAGCTATTTGTACACCTGGTGAACGAACACGAGAGCATTGTCGCTGTGACTTAGTCGAAATCACACAAAATTATACGTCGTAGCAAGCACGCGAAACACAAATGCCACCGCCCGCGCCGCCCGGTCCGACTATGACTGATGTAAGGGAACATAGTTGAACCTAACTTGAGCCATCCACTTTCGAGATGGTAATGCCTCATCTCCCTTTTTTTCTTTTATCGAAGATTAGACATATATTTATAAGAAAAGAACCTACTCAAAATCTAGAACCGATTTCGCTTTGACACGGGAAAGGTTAACAACGTTCCTATTTCAATTTTAAATATTTTAAGGACATAAACTTGACTCTAAGTTAAACGTTATAGCATATATATTAAAATAATAATAATATATATTAAAAAGCAAAAAAGCTTTTCACAAATATGGTTTTTGTTGCCGCTGAGTTTTTATAAATTGTCCTCTTGACTTCCAATTATCCTGTTTCTAATTGTAAAAGTTAAGGTTTAAGTACCTGTTAACGAGTGGGTTCCGACCTTCAATAAAATGTTTAAGTGTTCCGTAATAGGAACAAAACGTTTGTTAAAACGTGACTTCAATTGAATTGTCCTAACTGTGCTAATTGTAAAACCAGAAGGAAGATAAAGTTTTTGCTTCCAGCTGGAAGACCAATCAGAACAAATCAGACTTAGGAAGGGGGGGGGGGTTTATATCTAGATTAGCATATCTACATAGGTTAACTGCTTAATATGCCAGTATCTGAAAAGCTTCTTACATGAAAGTGTGTGGTCGATAGTACTTTTGCCTGCCTTTAAAAAGTGGGACGAATCCGGAACGATTTCAGCATAGGATTTGAGTTTCCGTGTTCGAGCCGCTATGGCCGAAGCCAGTGGGACGAATCCAGTAGCGTTTATAAAGAAATAATGCTGGAAAATCCGCATAATTTTTTTTATCGCCTCTGTAACAGAGCTACATAAATAAATAAATAATGCTAAACAATTCATTCAGCATCTTTTAGCCCTAAACTAAGCAGAGCTTGTGTTCACCAACACCCAGGACATCCGGAACAAATATCTGCAGATCATACAAATATTGTCCCCGGGGCGGGATCACGATACGTTCGTAGTTCGATAAAAAATAAGCTATTGTGAAAAACACTATTAAATAAAGTTGAAAATGAATTTGCCGAGTCAAATTGTGGAATATGTGATTGTCCGCCGCAAATTATGAAGCCAATTACTGGCGTGTGGTATGCAGACGTGAGGTGACCATTATTTGAGATTATCAAGAATTGAATACGATTTTCTTAATTCTATAAAAGATAACGGAGTGTTGCCATTTAAATGTACCTGTAAATGACTGTAACATACATTTTGTGTATTTTTTTACACAACTCAGTATGTTGATTTTAATCGTACTGCAGCTAAGATATCTAAACCGATTAAAAAAACAAAACAGTTTGTGCTTTTGAGTTGTTAATGACAACTCAGTGTCAAATCCACTTTATTTTGCTTCTTCATAAATATTATCGATTGTCATAAAAATTTAATCGGTAAAGCATGACATGATTATTTGACTTATAGGCCTTGGCTACGACATCGGGCGATGCTTTTTGCGGCGCTCTTGCGACTGGGGTCGTTATGTCACTTTTCCGCAAGTCGCACCGCGGCGACTCATGGACACACTCAAACGACTTCTTTGATTTGTGTGTAGACGCCCGGGCGGGCATGTCGTGGCGTGGGGGTTATACTCTCGCAATACATATTAAAAATGTTGCTTGTCAACATATTAAAAAATTGTGTATCGGTTATTTATCGCATACCTTTTGTTTTCTTTTCCCCTATGTTTCTATCGCGTTACAGCGATCGCAGTCACGGGGTGACTGAAACGTTGGAAAAAAAAACAAAAGGTATGCGATAGATACCCGGATAATATGACTATTTGATTGTCAAATAAAAAGAGAGTGGACTAATTGTAGCGTTTTGCATTATTATTGTCACCCTCGTCCCCACCATAATATAATAATCTGCGCACATCCTCCTATGCAGAATAACGCACTCGACTGCGGCCTAATTAGCCGACATGGGATTTCGTTTACGTTTCTACCCGTTGCTTTATTAAAAGCTATGTTTGGTTCACCTAGAAGCATTTAGTCTACTCTGCGTAGCACTTAATGTACTCAAGTGGTTTACTCTAGGTGAATTAAGTCTACCGAGTCTTCCCTTCAGTTACCATCCATAGCATAAGCGCCTTGCAACGCCCCTACCAGATACTGAGAGGAACTGTGACGTCGATGAACAAACTTTGATAAGTCAGTAGTACTAATCTATCACAATAATAAATCGTAAATTTTAGTTTTGTTGTTTTACACAACCCATTATTACCTGCTCGGCTCGGAGTTTCTCTGAAGGATAGGATTCGCAACGAATATATCCGACAGAGAACCAAGGTTATCGACATAGCTCAGAGGATTAGCAAGCTGAAGTGGCAGTGGGCTGGCCATATCTCGAAAAGAACCGACAAAGGCTGGGGTAAACGTGTTCTTGAGCGGAGACTGCGACTCGTCAAACGTAGTGTAGGACGCCCTCCGACCAGGTGGGATGACCATTTGCGAAAGACTGCTGGCAGATGCTAGATGCGTCAAGCTAAAGACAGGGCGCTATGGCGCTCATTAGGGGAGGCCTATGTCCAGCTATGGACTAACATAGGCTGATGATGATTATTATTACCTACTATTTTCCGCCCGCCGCTTCGCAACAAGTTTTTTCTATCGCATATTTGAGTGCTTTTCACGAAAGAAGTCCGCTGAAATATGCGAAACAATTTTTTTTTCTACGCTAAATTCATTTGTTGGTCGTACTGCCGACAGCGCCGCGTCCAGGGGACTTTTTTCGTGTGAATCACTCTACGGGGCACCTTATATATCACTAAGTATTTCAATTTATGCCCTTGTTAACCGATTTCAAAAAAGGAGGAGATTTTATTAAATGTTCCCCTCAAAAGCAATAAACAAGCAATTGCTTTGGGGACGGGCAGCCGACATTCAGACTATCTTTGTTCTTCAAAAAAGGGCTGTACGCGCAATTTATAAATTAAAGCCACGCGATTCTTTGAGGGATCTATTTAAAGACATAAATATTTTGACAGTAATATCGCAATACATCTATGAAAATCTAATGTATACGCACAAAAATAAAGATAGCTTTTTGAAAAAATGTGATGTTCACAACAGAAATACAAGAAACAAGAACAAGCTACACATTCCATCATATAGATTACGTAAGGTAAGCAAATCATTTGTGGGAAATTGCGTACGCTTCTATAATAAGCTTCCATCTGAAGCAACTGAGCTCCCTATTCGTAAATTTAAACAGTACATTAAACGAAATCTTATCAAGAAAGCCTTTTACTCCATAGATGATTATATCAATGATGTTAATGCTTGGCCAGATGTCGCCCAGTTCCGCACCGACAATAGTATTATAGGAGAACAATCTTAAGCTTAGTTTTATATAAATATTGACCTGTATCTAAATCCCATTGTATTTAGACTTAGATAGGCGAATAACATTGTATTAAATTTTTAAGCGTTATACACTTACTAGTGGTTTATTTTTCGCTTCTTCCACTAGTGGACAAAAAATTGAAGCGAACAAAATCAATAACATTTTGTTTCTTATTTGATAATAATTACTATCTATTAAGCTGTTTATGTATAAAATTTGACTTGTCTAAGTGCTTATTTTGTAAGCCTAAAGAAATAAAGTTATTGAATTTTGAATTTTGAATAAAGAATCCGTCTCTCATTCGTTCCTTTCTCTCAAACATATTTTTGCATGCCGATTGACGGTCAAGCATGTTGATCCATAAAATGTATTTACCGATTACCTTACATAACACATGTTTTGGCAAATAAAAAATCTTTATCTTTATCTTTATGCTCTTTCTACGTGTATACAGAATGCAGCCATTTGGAGCACGTTCGTATCGTATCTACATTTTAGAAGCTGGACTACTGAAAATACATTGGATTGTTGTGTTTAGTCGCCTGGAATAGCAAATAGCTATTGCGGGGTCACAAATAGCTAACGTGGGACCACACATAGCTAAGTATAGAGGTAGCGGTATGTGTTCCCACATACCAGCCTATAAAAATTACTGGAATGGAATCTTACAAGCAACCAACCCAAAGGGGACTTGACGTGATATAACATAACATATGTATACAGGGTTACCGTGTGATGCCGGCATAGAATTTGCACCACCCCAACTCTTCTCGTGGGTGTCGTAAGCGGCGACTAAGGGACATACACCGGGGGGCGGGCAGCAGCGCCTCTTGCAGAATAGATCTACCACTGAACTGCGATCCCCAACCCGCATGCCCAGTGTGGTGATTATAGGCATTACCCGTGAGATAATAGCCAATAAGCCGATTATCAGGGGAGGCCTGCGTCTAGTAGTGGACCATTATCACGCGTCAGGGATGTTCGCCGAGGCGCGCGTGGACTGTTTCTACACCACCATGCGCAAGCGGGGAGCATCTCTGGTGCGCAGGGTCCGAGCCATCTCCAACAGCATACTCAGCGTGTTCGCCAATAGGTTTGACTGCATTTATATTTATCATTCATCGAGGATGCACGCGTATACTAATAACAATAGTATTATTTATTTATTTATTTATTTGGCACACAAAACGGAACACAATCAAAACATTAAATATAAGAAAGACACAGTATTAGGATCTAGATTGTATCCCTAAGTATGTGTACACAGCATGAATTATACGGAACAGTTCTGTGTAAACAGTTTATAGAAATGAATATTATCGAGCATGCATTACAATTAAATTACAGCAATTAATAAGTAAAACAATAAATTAATAGATACTGTTTGAGAATTACCTACCTACCTATGAAGAAAATTTAAGAATTACATAAAATTGAAATTACGAAAAATTAAGACCACTCGGTACCACTATAGTGGTATCGAGTGGTCTTTTTTTGACAATGTTGTACCTATAGGTACAACATTGATTATTGTGTTGTTGTTCAATTTAATTATTACTTATTATGTTTTAGTACTATTGTTTGATTATTGTGTAGATTCTAATTTTTATGTAACCCTGGACCCATGAAGTCTGAAATAAAGAATTTAATTTAATTTAATTTTAATTATAGGCTGTTGAGGTAAGTGGCGGATACAGGGTTATTGGTAAATTAGTAACACTACGTGAACTGCAGGTTCTGTTTATCATCACGAACATCGAGATGATAAGCAGAACTCGATTCTGATCTCGATTCTGACACGGAAAAGGCCATTCTAAAAAGGTAGAAATCCGATCAAAAGTTTTCAAAATCATTCGTAGAACTTTAAAGTATTAAATATTGTTCAGCAAGTTTAAAATAAGTTGTACGAAACTCTCAACGTTCGAGTCAGACTTGCTCTTGGCCGGTTTATTGAGATACCTATAGATGTCGTTCGGTATCGATTTGCCATAAGCTTATCCGGTAGGATACATGGATACATGCCATGCTCGACTTAGCGTAAGGGTTTATCCTATTGCAAAAATAACGCCACTTCTGAAAATCTAATAAAAAAGCTATGAAATTCTCTTATACATTTTGTTAATAATGTTATTATGCTATGAATAAATTCTGTGTGGAACCATCATTATTTATTTTGCTCCTTGCCCGCTATGCCGTTCAGCTGGTCCCGTTGACTGGACCCCCGATTTTTTTTAAGTGGTCAACGGATTTTTTCCCCGGTAGTAACATTTAACTGGACAGAAAAATAACAGCTACCGTCAGAAGTGACAGTTAATGTCAAAATAAAACGACTATTTTTTATACATTTAATGTCATTTAAGACATTAAATCTGATCCTAAAAGTAACCGGCTTATCATTATACTTCTTAAGGATGTGAATTGTTATGGTCCAACGATTATAAAATTTATAGTGAAATAAATTGAATTACCTATTATTAGGCACAGGTCTGACCTGACGACCGATGAGGCGCGACTGGCGAAGTTCCGCCTGTGACGCAGGAGTTCGAGGAGAGGGTTCGATTCTCGCCTTGAGACAAATATTTGTACGATCTGCAAATTTTTGTTCTGGGTATTCTCTATGTTTAATAAGAAATATTTCTGTATGTATGAGAGTGCGCTTTCATCACGGTTGCACGAACTTTTTGACCAGACAGACGAGTAGTAACAAGTGTTTTGATGATATGGGATCAAAGGTGATCTAAGCGGGCAGTACGAAAGAGGCAGTCACTTTCAATCCCAATTTTTATTTACACGACGCATATGTATTTCAGATATGAAAGAGAAAACTTTCTTATATCGAGCCACGAGTGTTTTGCAGTAACAAAATGTTAATTAATTTTCACTCAAACATTCATTATAACAACCCGCAAATCATTTCAACTGAAATTGCTTTTGAGGGGTATGTTTTACTTGTTTGTTTAAAGTTTTTACCTGAATTATTCCTGAGTGGTACACGTTTCAGCGATTTTAAAGTTGTCGACATCAAAATCATGATTTTGAGTTGACGCTGATATTGACTTGATGGTTTGCTTGGTAAAAAAACCTTTTTTTCTTCACAATACAATACACTTTATTATAAAATACAATAAAAAAAGAATACAGGAAAAAATTAACAGAAAACAGAGTTGCACAATGGGCGGCCTTTGTGAATATATTTATCATCATCATCATCAGCCCTGTCTCCTGTATGCTGACCAGTGGGTGGTCAGCATACCGAATCGAAATAGAAACAGCTGGACAAATATCAATGACGTTTACCACTTATGGTAGAGTGCCCGCGTATTGAAATTTATACCTCAACACACTAATTATCACTAATTATAAATGCGAAATTTCGGATGAATAGATATTTGTTACTTCCTCACGCCAAAACTGCTGAACAGATCGGGCTGAAATTTTGCATACAGGTAGTTCTATTTTTATTTATATAAAACTTTATTGCACTGAAGTACAAAAGGATGGGCTTAATGCCGAGGCATTTTCTACCTTCCGACCCATAACACATGATTATACAGATGATTGGCGATAAGGCCGCCAAATCCATTGCTCTGTTTAGTATGTTTAACTAGCAGCGCCTTGCGGTTTCACCCGCGTAGTTCCCGTTCCCGTGGGAATTCCGGAATAAAAAATAGCCTATGTTCTATTCCAGACTATAATCTATCTCTGCGCCAAATTTCATCCAGATCCGTTCAGCCGTTCTGGTGTGATAAAGGAACAAACATCCATCCATCTATCCATCTAAACTTTCACGTTTATAATATTAGTGAGGACACTAATATTATAAATGCGAAATTTTGGATGGATGGATATTTGTTTCTTCCTCACGCCAAAACTGCTGAACGGATCGAATTAAAATTTTGCATACAGGTAGTTGTATTTTTATTTATTCAAAACTTTATTGCACTGAGGTACAAAGGATGGTATGCCGAGGCATTTTCTACCTACCGACACATGATTATACAGATGGTTGGCGTGCTAATATAAGTTTGTATATAAATATTAGTATTTTCTAAGCCTGGAATAAAATATAAGTTAATTTTTATCCCAAAAAACAGGTCCCATAGGATAGAAATAACCTTTAAACGTTTCCATTGAAACAACGCATGCAAAACCCCGAGCAGAAACTAGTTCGTAAAATAAATGTTCATAAACAACTCATGAAATATTTAAAAATACCCCGAGCAATTGCGGCTTTCAACAGAACCCATTGTTTCGTTTTCCCTGCGGGCTCTCTAAATTAACATAGAAGGCCTTCCTTCCTTCTCACTCACCGTATTTAGATAGGTAGGAATTATTCCTGATTGTCTTTTGTACAAAGCACTTTGTTTCCTTATTGGAAGGGTAGACCTTTATTTATACAGCGTGTCCAACTCCCCAAAAACAGTATCAGAAATTATCGACTAAAATTCATGAATTAATTGATTGTTTTGATAAAACTATAAACCAACTTCGAATCCTTTAGATCAAATGTTTTTTAAAGTTTGCGGAATAAATATGAATCCCTCGGGGATAATTATGTGTATAAAAGATGAGCCTCTCTCTCGATATCTTAATTCACATAAATGACGGAGATATCTAAAAACATATTTAAAAAAACATATCGAACAAACAGATCCTCTTTCTTTTTTTTATGTCAATTAAAAAGTGGTCAATCCTCTCTCTGCATGTATCACCTGCAATCACCTGTCTACTTGCTGTCTACACACCACAGTCGATGTCTGTGACATGGCGGTTTGGTACGACATTTCAGTGTACGAATAATGTAGGTAGCCGACAGTGTTTTGTCATCTTGTCGGCGTCGCCGCCGCGACCCGCCGAATTTAGTGTGTAGGCTTCAATACTCGTACTTAATTCGACTTAATAAAGAGCATCCTGTATAAGTCTAACGGACTTTTTCTTTCGCGTATTTATTTTCTTTCTGGGGTTACTTGGAACGACTCAGTTCAGGCCCCTATTATGAAAGCTCGCGCAGTCATCGATCTATCCTTTGATAACGTTTTTCCAGGGCATAAACGTCACTCAATATAATATAAAACTTCATTTCGCAATAATAAAAAATCTATAAGGTTTTTTGCTATAGTGCTTACCCGCACTTTGCGTATATCTAAGAAATGAAATAAGTTCTCAAAAAAATTCGATTATTTCATTTCTTAGATATACCCAAAGTTCGGGTAAGCACTATAACAAAAAACCTTAGAATTGAGCTAAGGCCACATCTCTCGTCAAACGAACTAAATGTAACTTTGATCTTTGAGCAGGTTTGGTTAAACTGTATAATGTTACCCCTCTGTAGGTGGAGCCACCGTATAGTCCGTAAGAGGTCCCAAAGATTTTCGGTTGAACCGACTAGGGTTTCGTGGCTTAGTTGGTTAGAGCACACCCGTACTGAGGGTGGGGCGCGGGTTCGAGTCCCGCCAAAATCTAAAATTTAGGGAACTTATTTCATTTCTTAAAAAAATCTTTATTTCAGACACGAGATTTATTTTATATTGGTATAATTCTACATAAAAATAGGTACAATAGATAAATGACAAATGTACTCAATACTCATTGTTTATCTATGCATACGATGGAGGCTAGTGCAAATTGTATACCAACTCACACGTACTATCTAGCTAGCTATCTTCCTTTGCGGAAATTGTTTACTCTGCATTTGACACACTGAAGCAATTTCAGAATATTCATGCAGCATTCTTGAGACGAGAGATTTAGTAGGAGAAAATTCGTATAATGAAGATTCCTCAAATTTATCTTCGATTCGCGCTTGCTCCTGGTTTTTTTAATTATCTGAGCTCGCGAAGGTTTTCCTGAAATTATATCCACGCTTCTTTCGTAGAAAGTAATAACCCTTCTCCCTCTTTAAAAAAGGTTTTATAAAGAAACCTGACAGCTTTTGCAATTCGGGCACAGTTAAAAAATATGATAAAAACGTGAATTCTCTTTTGTGCATAGCGCATTACTACCCATGAGCCTAAAAAGTCTTGCTAGGAAACTACATATAACAATAGCAAGCAGAATGACACAACGTTTTTGGAAGCTTCATAAAAAAAATCTTGTTCCCAGTTGGGAACAACATTTTTTTTATTTTTTTCAAGATTTTTTTTTATGAGGAATATTGCGATTACATTGCCTTAGAGTTCTAAGGCAATGTGGTCGCAATATTCCTACACGAAACCATCTAGTTGTACGTTCATAATAAAACACATCTGTAAGCCTTTTTGCACTTCAAAATACTTCAAATTCAAAACAATGACCTCAATCTACACCTCCACAATTTCATTTGCAATAATAGTAGATTGTTTTACAAGGGACTAAACCATCCCATTATATACGAGGTTGTTATACTCCCGAGCGTAGCGAGGGAGGATGACAAGACCGAGTTATAATGGGTGGTTTTGGCCCGAGTAAAACACTCTACTTTTCACTTCGATTGCGAGAAAATAAAACAATTCAAAATTAGACAATTTTCAGAAATTTTATTAAAAATTAAATGTGCAGTTAGAGCAATTTTGAATGTTTAGTGATATGTTTTTCCCGGGCAATTTTATTTCGGTTCTCTGTGATTGGGATGTGTGTGTAATATTTTGAGTTGATTGTTGTGGAGTAAAAGTTGGAGAGACTCGACTCATGCTTGAGTTTCGTGCATTATTAAGATCTGAGTGCGGCTTCAGCTGAGTTGACATATTCATCCAAACGTTGAAACATTAGTGGGACGTAACTCCTGATAGGCTTTAACTATATTAAGGTATTCTCCACTGATGACAAATTTACGCTCTTTGTTTGTTTTCGTGTTCGGCAGACTCACAGCTTGTAGGTTTGTATCCGTTTCTACGTCTTCTAGCGTTATATTAGCAAGCTCTATTCCTCTGCATGCACCGCTGATTCCATAAATTAAAGCAACCTGTTGAACAAAAAAATAAGTGTGTTATTAATCGTAATAACCTAGGTACATAATTTAGGTATGTAGGTAGGTATCTATTTATTTAGTTTGAGTTGAGTACATAAGTAGTAGGTTACCTTTGTTGCCAAGTATTGTTTATTTGGAGCGTTATTTAAAAATGTTTCGATTTCTTGTGTCGTCAAGACTTTAGATTTTTTTGCCTTGTATCCAGTGGACAATTTCTTCAGTAAAGCCGTTAAATTTACATATTTTTTAATATCGACGTCGTGTCTCGTTTGTAAGGTCATTCTTAACATTGAATATGTGCTCCAAAGAGTCGACGATTTGAATTTTTTCGATAATTCATCAAAATAAGTGAGAAAAACCCCTTCTGTAAAAGAATCCACACGTTTCTCATCTCTCCATTTCATAAAATTTTCGTAACTCTTTAAATATATTCCACGTGATTTTGTCGGCAACAGATTCATAATTATTTCTTTGCCCTTTTCTTCCATTTGCATATTAGCATCTTCACTATCACTTGATGACATTTTTCACGTTCACAATTTGGAAGTAAAAGTCAGGAAGTTAAACGTAAAAGTTTGTGATTTGGAATGAAGAAAATTCTAGAGATTTAGCGCCAATACCATCTTTTTTTTTAAATCTCTATTTAACCCGCAACGAAAGAGTTCGCATTCTACCGTGAAGGGAAGAATCAACCTTCATAAAACATCACCAAGACGGTTCTATTTTCAAAAAAAAGGTTGACGGAGCACCAAGAAGTCGAGTTTTTATGTAAGAGAACGAGTGCTTTGTACTGGCTGATGATTTTAGACAAAAATTAAAAAGAAAAATTACTTTTTAGCCCGAGGGATTAAACTCGAGTTTTAGGCCTGCTAAGCTACACTATTATGATACACTTTTCGAGCAAGAGAAGTGAAAAAATAATTAAAGTGCTCTAAAAACCAGTTTTCATTTCATTCGGGGACTCTTGGACATAATCCATGCAAAATATAATCCCGATTGCATGGACCACGGAGCACATATTGCATTGGGAGTAAACGGCTTTGCTAGACTTGGGTAATAGTCAGTGCGCGTACAGAATGGGATGTAGAAATAAATAAATAATGGTGGACTTTGATTTATTACAGAATTATGATCAATTTGGATCCCTCCCCCCTTTAAAACAAAGCCCCCCCCCCCCCTTTGTTTCAAAGTTAGTTACGAAATAAACACTTGTCATTAGCCTTTCTATGTCATTTCAACTAAGATGTCGTACTTCTACTTAACTGGTAGTTAATGTAGTTACAATTTTACCTACCATCTAATCATGACGCGAGCTTACCTACTAAGTATAATAATACGAAGGTCCGTGTTCACCAAAAGATAATCGGACAGTTAGGCAGCTTCATCGGTTAACCTTGACGTTTAATGTATGAAAATGTGTGTCAAAAACGTCTAAATAACTGTTTTAAATTTAAGCATCTGTTGGGGAACTCGTAATCATGATATTTGGCAAGAAGTAAGGTCTTTTATTTATATAATTAATATAATGTTTTATTACGAAACCTTCGTTGCGCGTGTCTGACTCGCACTTGAATTTTTTTTTATTTATTATATAGAAAGTTTACCTAATAATGTAGGTATTATCGGCTGATGTTCAATTTCCGTGTCACTAAATCCTAATCGTTCCGTAATTTTAATTAGTCCGAGATTGAACGGGAAGCAAAAACACGCTGGAAAAAGCGGCGAGGAAAATAAATTATTGGAAATTCCCGCCTTGGGAATTAAGTGTTGGAATTCTTCAATGAAGTTTTTCAGTTAGCGTTTTGGTACGAAGCAATTTATCATTGCGGATGGAAAAACGACAGTTGAAATGGTTGGGTTGGTTAATGTTGGTTTATGGTTTTAGTTTTTAGGCATTGAAAATTCTTACTAATGGTTTTTTAGCAAGGTATTTGTGGCGTGTTATGGGGTTCGTAGATATTGACCCTAACATCGGGTTACCAGACTGTTTCTTTGCATAATCGCGATGCACAATAAAATTTACATATTCGAATTGAATTGGTGACAATTACATAAATAAAATTACTCATAATTTCCTGAAGCTTCAGGTTTCTCAGATATTCATTATGAAAATTTATTTCCATAAAAACAAAAAAGTACACTTAGAAAAGGTCAAATTTTTAAAATAAAACACTGACACGGAAATAAAGTGGCACTTTTGATTTCTGTCTCTTCGGTATGTAGACTAAAGTAAAGAAGCGACTAAGAAACCTTTAGCCGGTTAGTTGTTATTTTTCGAGTTGGAAGCCCCAAGCGGGAACAAAGGAGATAAATCTCAGGGCACACTATTTATTTAACAATTCCTCTGGAAACTGGTTCAGCGTGCTAGACAATCGTATTATACTTAGGTATTTCGCGGCAGTTTCAGAACTTTATGGTTCTATAATAAATATCTTAGAAATAGAGTACCTAAAAAAATCCGTTTCGAGCTACGATTCAAATATTCCTGGAATATTATTGGAGCTATGTGTTTTAGCTTTAGTTATTTATATCCAACTTGCTGCTGCCCGGGGTTTGGCTCGCGCTTTTCAAGTAGCCTGTGTCCAACTTTGAGATACTACTGTTATTGTGTTCCGTATTTTCTGTCGTCGGTCATTGGTTTGGTTTTTATTGGTTTTTGTTGCGTTTATTCGGCAACACTCCACTTTTGCATTCAAATCCGATGTTAAATATCTAGCGTGAAGGAATAATAATCGTACACCACTTTCGACTCTATAATATTACATGTGTCATGTGAGCATTTAATGTTAAATTTATTGATATGTAATGAGCAGAGCAGTTCCGAAAGACATCGGGTTCTTTGGCTTAAGTTTATTCCTGGAATACGGGACTTATCCGGTTTTAGTTGGATTGGAAAGTTAAACTTCGTAAAAGACCAACGGTACCCGTGAGACCTGCGAGTCAAGTCTCTCGAAGTTATAAGCTGTGACATGTTTGACATTATTCTAATATTCAACTCGAGTTCCAATATAGTTATGTCGCTTCGGCCTGTTTTCAAAACTGAATCTGTAAATTTAGATCGTGGTCTCATAATGACGGAAATTTCTCTGAAAATCCTCTTCTGGATTCTTTAAATTATAGATATTTACATTGATAATAATATTACTTGCAGCTGTAGTATTTGTAGTGCGAACACGCTCACGCTCTACTAAAAAAGAATGAGATAACTGAATATTTATCCAACCACTCTTGCTTCGAAACAAAGCTCGTGCTTATGTTGATGCAGAGGGCATGCAATAAGCAATGAAAAAAGATATCCCCTTCGGTACAATAAGAGTCCTTTGTTACGTGCAGAGAGTCTGCCAGTCGCATGCTTCCGATCTTGAGTCAGTAAACGCTCTCCTACCGCCCCAAGGCACCACGCACGCTGTGCAGTACACGGCAACGCGATGCTATAATAGATATTAGACGTTATATTTTATATGCGTGGGTTCGTTTGTTTGATAACGTGGGTCTCCGTTATCGGTTTACGGGCATGCGTAGCGTGTACCGCGTACATAGCGTGAACTGCGTGGGTGCCATACTTTTTTCAAAAATTGTGACGTCAAATTTCGCTTAAAATTCGAAGACTCAGCAACTCGAGAGCTTTGATGAGGTTCAGTGGTCGACAAAACAAGCATACAGACCCACTAGGTACGCTCAAGAAATGAAGTCTGTGTTTTATCCGTAACTAACTTCTGCCTCCGACTTTGCACGCAGTTTACCCGCACAAAAAGTATCCTATGTCCTTTCCTGGGATATCGTCTACCTCCCTGCTAAATTTCATTAAGATCCGTACGGCCGTTTAGGCATGAAAAGGTAGATAACAAACAGACAGACAGAGTTACTGTTGAATAGTAGTTTAGATTGACTAAAATTATGTTTCGATTCTATATTTCGAACGAAGTTAAGAGATTTTGAACATTTTACATCCTTATTTACGTCCAGGGAGCTTTAACACGAGATTTCCTTGTAACGTCTAAATCCACAGTCTTAGAACGTTTTGGGAATTGTAATTTATAACGATTACTGTAGGTTTCGACCTCTTGGGAGTAATTTGAGGATGTTAGTACGGGTTCTTACTTAAATTAGTGCGCTTTCCTTTCCTTTCTCAAGTAATTTTATTGTAATTTAGGTATTCTGTTGTTATTTTTATTTCATTGGATAATTCCAATGAAATAAAAATAATTAATTACGCTCTCAAAATCTTCATCCGTTCATTAGAACGGATTAAAACAAGGCAAGGAGCTTTTAGGCTTTTGTAACCTAAACGCCTTTTGTTGCCTCCCTTTTTTTGAAGCTCAGATCATCTCGCTTGCATTAGGATCAACAATTAGGTACTTCAATGCAAATTATTATAAGAAGAAAGACAAAAAAATATAACCTTACATGAGTATAACCTTACATGAGTATAACCTTACATATTATATCAATTTTTTTTATGAGCGAATGCCTTGATCGATGAGAAAAGTAAACAAATCTACGAAACATTGAAATTAAAAGGTTAAAAGGCTCTTATACCAGCAATCAATCAAATAAGTCGCAGGTTTTAATCGACGCTTGACATTTTACACCAGAGAGGGAAGACGCTCTGTTAGACTGTTACGTATTAAACACCTATTTTAAAAGGCCCTTTGATGCCTTTTCCTGATTAATGTAATAAAAATGATTTCTATCTTTCCATAGTTTTTATACTTTTTATCGGTTTTTGTACCTTTTGAATGGAAGGTTGAGTTGTATTGTTCGAAAAAAAGTGAGTCATAGCAATAGCGCTTAATAAACAACTCTTAGTGGCACCGCTTCTAACACGAGAAGCGTGTGATTGACTGTACTATAGCTACTTATGGGGTGAATCTGGAATGACATCTGCATAGAACTTGATTTCCGGATTTGGACCAGTTTAGGCCGAAGCTGGCGTAAGGACGAATCGCTCGAAGAAAAGAGGGTTACAAAGAAGAGAGTTTGTTAAGAAGTCCCAATGTTTAATCGAGTTTTTTTATCAAATACTGTATAACCATTTGCTTCCTTATGGAATTCGTAAAAGCGCTTATCATCGAAATGACACGTGGGCACATTGGCTCCATACCAGTATTGCTGGTAGTAATTAGATCATTTTCAAAGCCAAGGGTAATTTCAAACGATCAAGATAGGCTGTTATTATAAACATGTATGCTTTGGTTAAGCTTCCACGTGGACACTTGTCATTGAACCATAGAGAAAGTTAAAAGGATTAAGTTTTAAAATTAGGTCTGATATTATGAAATCGTATAAACCCTCAAACAATTTTCCGCGTCGAGTTGGACGTAATAACAAAATTCATTAAATTTGTTTCAATTCGATTCGTTCGCTACGCCTACTGTTATAAAAAGGTATATTTTATTAGTTATTTAGTACCCTTTACTCAAGCACTCATAAACGTCCAGAGAATAATCTAAAACTATTCGTCCGGGCCTAAAATAGTTTTAATACTACAAAGCTAAATTTAGCATTTTCTGGAACCATTATTCCTGAGTGGAATGGCTATGGTTTATTCAAGTACAACGTGAACAAAGCCGCAAACACTGGGATTGACCACTGGGATAACATCGCTCAAAATGGTACGAATCCGGAATGTTTTCAGCATAAAATTTGAGTTTCCAGACTCGTCCCACTTTGGGCCGAATCAAGTGGGACGTGTCCGGAATAAATCCATCAAAAGTCCTAATTATTTCAAAGAAATTATTAGAAAACATGTTTTGTTGCAGGAATATGTCCCTGGTACCGCCAGGGGAAGCGGATACGCCAAGTCCACGGCGCGCCGTCAGTCCCCTGCTGGAGATGAGACGTCCGCACTGCACGCTGGCCTGTGACTACTGCGCCGCTGTCCTCGAAGACAAGTTTAAAAGTAACTATTATCACAATCACATTAGAATTACACTGGTAGCCTGGGGAGGCATTCCCCTGCAAGATTCGAGGCAGAGGCCTAAGTAAGATACATGACAAAATCATAGAAAGGGCATCGAAAGACTGGATTGGTCGTTGAAGATCAAACTTTGATTGGATCACCTCAAAATCAACTTTTATACAACAACTTATGAATCATCAAAATCTATAAAGAATTTGCGAAAATATAACCAAAATTGTTGTAGCTAGTCGTGATTTTTCAAAAGTATTATGTTGTTTTGAAGTATGACGGATTAAATACTAATCCCTCCCGGGAATTAATTTTTTATTGAACTACTGCGTGATCATTGTCCATACAAAGAAATCATCAATCATCAATCACAAATCATCGGGATCATTGTCTATGCAAAGAATTGTTAAAATCGGACATACTGACATCTACATAATGACGGAAAAATCGACGAACATACATGTGCCAATATCTAGGTTTTGATTGCTCCACAAGAATGGGTAATGAATGCAAACAAATTCACGTTCATATCCTGCCTCATGTTTACATAACTCCAATTCCAACTCAGAGATTGCATCTGTGCTATGAATCCTATGATAGAATTATTCAAGGACTTTATTTTAATACACTACCTATCCGCAATAAGGTTTTAACTTCATTTTAAGACTTTTGAAAATTGTGTAAGCTCGGTTCGCGCTCGCGTGCTCGCTTCTAGTTTTACCTACAGCCATTTACAAAATGTTACCAAAAAGCTGTCCAAAATAAAAGGAAAACAATAGATCGAGCTAGGATAATACAAAAAAAATCTAATTCATTCGAGAGACGAAAAACCCAGCTCATAAGAATGCTATGTTGAAGTACGTTTGTATTATTATATGTATGTTCTCGGGTTGTAGGTACGCTCTGCCCAAGCTCAGCCACGAGAATAAAGTGTTTTCGAGCGTAAATTTTCATAACTAAGAACCGAGTTGTAACCTAAATGATAAAACGGGTATAAAAAGTATGAAATTGAAGCGAAAAATTATAATGGTAGAAAATTATGATATAGGTGATGAAATGGGTAAAAGTTTTATGGAAATAGCTTATTCTAATGATGAAATGGATAGAATTTGCACCACCCCAACTCTTCCCGTGGGTGTCGTTAGAGGCGACTAAGGGACATACACCGGGGGGCGGGCAGCAGCGCCTCTTGCAGAATAGATCTACCACCAAACTGCGATCCCCAACCCGGATGCCCAGCGTAGAGATTTCCCCCCATAAAATAAAAGCGAGGCCTCCAGTAGTGGGCCATTATAATAGAATGTTGCGGATGAGATTAAGAAGGATGAAATGGAATGTAGGTATCTACACACACTTCATTTACTGGCCCGCTGCCACTGCCCGGCGACAAAACCTGGCGGATTTGTGAGCGGCTTAGGTACAAGTTGAGAGAACACTGGCTTGTAATATTATAGGCACATTACATACATCATACATTGTCTAAGTGTACTAAACTTGTGGTGCGAAACAGCGCTACACCAACAATTTGACTGTTTTGAAAAAACTTAAAACCGACCTCGCATTCTTTTGTATTAATATACACAGTTTTTTAAGTATGTCAGGGGAAATATCCTCGGGAATAAAATTATATTGATTGATGATTTGCTAGTTGACGGAAAAACTTACGAACATACAAATAAATAATACCTTCGTGATACTCCGTTGGCTACATCTTCACTTTCCATCAGGTGAGATTGTGGCCAAAGGAGATCTATTGACAATAAAAAAAGAGAAATGATGCTGTGTGGATTGTTCAGAACTATTTATTTATTATTTGTTGTCGGCGGAATTATTTAAGAGAACAGACACCAACTCGACAGGCTGTATCGTTGTTAGCGGGTTCTGTGTGTACAGTCCTTAAGAGTAGGTAGCTCTCCTCTTTATGAAAAATTCATTGGAATACGGCCGATAAAGTGCTGCGCTTGAATAGTGATTCAGATGGTTGCGGTTCAGTTCAGAAGTTTTATGGTTTCCCTTTAAAAGGAATGAAATGGTTTCCTTAGATATATAGCGGTAGTTAGGGTTCTCTACGAATGCATTCTTTCAATTTCTTATGGGGGCTCCGCGAAAAATTTCCCAATTCTGTATTTCTTTAAAACTAATCTAACTTAAGTAATGAAACAAATCACAAAATATTACCAATATCATATCAGATATGACCATTATGGTTGAAAGTTTTGGAAAAATACATTGTTTTTACTCGCGCTATAAGTGTGTTATTTTTTGTTTTATCATTATTGTACTGAATTTTTTAATAACCACAAAAACAAATGTCGGAATACCAAGCTCGAAATACCGGGGGTATCTAGAAAGATCAGGAAACCGCACAACGAAATACCGAAAGTACATCAGGCCGCAAAACGGAACACCGAAAGCACGAAATACCAAAAAATTGTAGACCGAACGATCACAATCTCGAATAAAAGTCCAAAAGATCATGAAACCGAAAGAACGGTTTACCTTAATTTTCTTGGGGTTGTAGGTAGGTACGTTAGTTTTCTCATACCAATTAAAATATTTTGAAAACTTTTCATTTCACTCCGCTCAGTATGGACTCCCTTAAAAATCAGATTTACACAGAAACTTATGAAATGCAGTTTCTCTAGAGATTTTATACGATATTCAAGGTCGAGGACTAAAAAATACAAAAATTCACCATACTAAAGTAAAATTCCAGATTTAATTAAATAAAAATGCGTGATGGAGGTGCTGGCACTTCGATTTATGTATGGAAATTAAAAAACTTTGTTTTAAAAAAGTTTCTTTAAATTAGTAAGACTAACTGACTGGAAGGCAACATGATAGTGGGTGTAAGTCTGGAAACGCAATACTTATCGATAGTAAGCATTTCCGCAAGAGAAATATCGTGTAAAATCTCTAGAGGAAGGTTTATGACAACAATTTATCGAGACAGCTAGCAGGTGCATGGAACCTTGCCACGAGCGCAGCGCTCGAGGGAAAAACTATCGTTATTTATTATCATGGATCCTGTTTTGACATTGTACTCGATGAAATATTTTCTGAGTGGTAGCTTGGTTTAAGGTTGGTTTAAGAATAGGCATGATGACTTATTTTGAGAACCTACTAGATGCTTTTAGAAATGTACTGAAAACAAAATAACACACCTTTCAGCAAAAAAATGTTCAGGAGGAAAAATTGAGCTTTTAAAATTGCAATTTCAATTTCGTTCTTGAACGCTATAATACGCTTGAACGCGTCTGTCTATGACGACGGCACCGATGCACGAACATCTGATACAAAAGGCCATAATTTTGATTCAATAGAATCTATTTAATTATTATTTACTAGCAGCGCCTCGCGGTTTCACCTGTGTAGTTCCCGTTCCCGTAGGAATTCCGGGATAAAAAGCCTATGTTCTATTCCAGACTATAATCTATCTCTGTGCCAAATTTCATCCAGATCCGTTCAGCCGTTCTGGCGTGATTGAGTAACAAACATCCATCCATCTATCTATCCATCCATCCATCCAAACTTTGACATTTATAATATTTGTGGGATTATTATAAGCCGACAGGATCCCACTGCAGGGCAAAGGCCTCCCTTTCCTCTTTCCACTTTTCTCTATCAAAAATTAGACTTGGCCACTCTTTTTGATATGCGTCTAACTCATCCTTCCATCTACGCCTTGGCCTTCCGCGCGGCCTGCGCCCGTTTGGAGCAATCTATTTAATAGCAAAGAAAATTACAATCCAATAATAGAAACAAAATAGA
This sequence comes from Eupithecia exiguata, assembly GCA_947086465.1. NCBI lineage: Eukaryota > Metazoa > Arthropoda > Insecta > Lepidoptera > Geometridae > Eupithecia > Eupithecia exiguata. The sequence goes on from OX352246.1 coordinate 9,394,101, forward strand.
ACTAAGTGTTTACAATATTGCCAAGAAACAAAGAAAAGTTATTGATGGAAAAAGTTAGACCTTTACCTTAGTTTATTCCTGTGGTTATTCTGTGCCACATTATATTTTATGACGGCATGACGTCACAAATTTGTATTCTCTGATTACTGTTCAACGTGGCATTTCGGATTTCTGTATTTTGTAAAATGAAATGAAATTATTTAATTGATTTATTTGTAGTTTAATTTTATCAAAATAATAATTCATCTCGATCCAAATAAAAATGTAATGTGTCTAACGAGTTTTGTAATCTATGGCTCAGGGATGATAAGTTAAATACATAATTTTTATGAGTTTTAGTGACTTTCATCACCCCTATTGTGCTCCAGATGATGGTTCCCCATAATTTCAATTCGTCGCTCAACCAAAAATATGACTTGATTGTACTGTCACTGTTACAGGTATAACCTACAAAAGTTCCAAAGCTCTCCCGACTAACAATTTTACTTTGAACCATCACAACATTTGAAAGGTTGCACTAGTTTTAACTGACAATATCGACTAACCCGATCAATTTAAAAACACACCTTTCAAACTAAAAAGGACAAGTCTCTCTCTCTTTTTCGTCGGGCGTAAAAAATATTTAATCTAATATCATAACTGACAACTTCATTTGTACAGGAAACGCTGACATGCGGAACCGGGGCACGTCACCTCTGTCAGCATCACCCCGGCAGTCGCTGACGGGAGAGCCGCCCTGGACGCTGCCTGATGACGACCGCCCGGACTTCTCAGCACTCAAGGAGAACATACACAGGATCAACAAGTAAGTATCATGAGCAAAATGATGTGTAAGAAACGAAATAAGGTCCCAAAAATTTTCGATTTCGGCTATAATGTTTCCCCCGTAGTAGGTAGGTGAGTCCACCGGCGCTATAGTCCGTAAGAGGTCCCAAAGATTATCGATGGAACCGACTAAGGTTTTCTTGGCTTAGTTGGTTAGAGCATACCCGTACTGAGGGTGAGGCGCGGGTTCTAGTCAATTTTTGGGAACTTATTTCATTTCTTACCACCTAAAGTGCGGTTAAGCACTATAACAAAAAACCTCATAATGATGTACCGATGTAGTGGTATCGGCTAAGACCAGTTTTGTTATTAAAGAGGATGTAAGAGCGAAAATGAAAGCACATTTGGTTTAGAGAGGATTCTTTCTCATAAACCACTGCCAACCCAAAAAGGACTAGTTATTTTTAATTTTGCGCGAGTTACAGTCAACAGAACCTGCAAAATTAGGCAAAACCTCGCGGAAGACAAAGCTATGCCTGCGATAAAAAAAAAATAACACGAGCTTTGCTTCCCTTGGAGATACATAGATGATGTTATATTACTACATTTTTTATTTATCTTAGGGACTGCGAGACCTCAACTCGACTGGACATGCTGCTAACCCAAGTGGAACAGTACGCGAACAATCTGGAAGCCTTGGTGGAGGAGCGTACCTCGGACTACTTGGAGGAGAAGAGGAAATGCGAGGAGTTGCTGTACCAGCTGCTGCCCAAGTAAGAACAAATTTTAACTGCTGTATGATGTTGGTTGGTTGTATGTCTCACAACTTCAAAACAAGCATAATGCGTAAAAGTACCTATATTCTGCTCAGCACCTTTTGCCTATAATAAACAGAGTCTTTAAGATATACATACTAGATAGATAATTTTTATTTTACATAGAAAACGACCATTACACCCTTGTGTTCATTACATTTTGTACCTTGTGTTCATCACCATTACACATTGTGTTCAGGGTGTAATGGTCGTTTTCTATGTAAAATAACAATTATCTACAAATGCCAAAAAAACTGATGAATCAGAGGCGGGAATCGAACCCGCAATCTCTTGGGTCGCAGGCGGTCTTTCACCCACCGAGCCACAGAGGCCGTCACTAATTCGGAGAATAATAGTTGATTATGATTATAATTATAAACCCGCGATGGAACGGAGACGGTATGTATTTGCGTTTAATGTGAGATGTTGTTTGTTTGTTTACTAATAATTGATTCGAATTTCAGCTTAACTACTAACCTAATCAGCGTCACCAAATAACTATAGTATAGCAGTTAGCGTACATTGAGTAATTAATCAGCTTACCTACAAACAATTGGCGGTAATCTATATTAATATTATATGGAGGAAAGATTTGTTTGTTTTTTGAATTGAATAGGCTCCGAAACTACTGAACCGATTTGAAAAATTCTTTCACCATTAGAATCTTACATTATCTTTGATGAACATAGGCGATAGAATATACCCGTGCGAAGCCGGGGCGGACCGATAGTTTTATATAAGTTTGGATGTTACCACATTACTAGTACCAGAACCAGAAATACCAGAATTACCCCTGCCTTTCTTAAATTCACATAATTCTTTCCATCCAAAGGTTGCCTGGAAGAGATCGCTTCTAAGCGATAAGGCCGCCCATTGTACTTGTCTCATGTAATGTCTTTTTGTAATGTTCTTTTTCTGGTGTACAATAAAGTGTTTTTGTATTGTATTGTATTGTATTACCAGTACTACTGGATCGAACATTTTGAGACCCTGTTTAATTTCTTATTTAATTTCTTACTACTGGTTAGATTTTGAAAATTCTTATAACAATTAGCTTTATGTGGTGCTAAAGATCTTTACAAAAACATACTAGGTACCTAGTTGGTAGATAGTTATTGAAGAGTACCTAGCTTAAGATAGTTGGACAGATATTAATTATACTAATCTATTGTTACTGGTGCCCGAACATCGCCACGTATATAAGATAGGTATTGGCCATAAATTAAGCTGCCAACAGCTATCGGTAAATTAATACACTGAGGCCTTAGTCTGAGGTTAGACAAAAAACCTTCGATAAACGTAATCTAGAACCATTGATGTCTTCCACGAAAAAAGATTAGAATGTTAGTAGACACAAATAAAGTGTAGCCAAAAAAATGTGATAAATGAGTCGCATTTTCCTATTAGCATTAGTGCTATGCGTGAAAGCACTGAAGTTGTAATTATGTTTCTCAACTCACATATACATAGATTCGTTTTTATCTTTAAAATCAAGAGAATTGTTGAGTGAGCGTGTTTTACCTCTATGATTGACGAGTTAGGGTTAACTTTGTACGCTCATAGGACGCAAAGGAAATACTTAGATTCGGTGCAAGTACTCAGTGAAATGTTTTCCCGTGTGTTCTTATTTTTCTTGAAGCACTAATTGAAGGCATTTCTGTGATCAAGCTATGTTGTAGGTGCTCTATCTACTTATTTTTATAACATCAATGCCGCAAACGCGACTACCGCTGTCATGTCAAAGTGCCACAAATCACTCAAAATCATTCGAAAACTATCATCGAGCTTGTAAGAAACGATTGGATCGTTGTCAAACTACGACATGTAGTTCCTCTCGATTTGGTAAGGGCGCTATAAAGCGCTAATTGTATAGGAAGGACTCTAATTCGATGGAAGTATTCGAGAGATTATGCGTACCAGTCGTACTAGGGCTCCTGCTAACGTATATAATAATAATAATAAATTAATTAAATCGTTTATTTCAGGCAAAAAACCTATATCACAAAAAAATCACACAGTTTCGAAAATATACAAAAATAGAATTTAAATTGTCAAATAACACGGCGCAAAGCTACCGCACGTCACTTCCTGTTTCCCTCCATATGAAGGGAAATCCAGTGCATAAAAATATAATTTTTGGGTACCTGGTCAGAGACAGCCTTCAAAATACTATTTTTAGAGCGGACTAACCTACCCCAGAAAGATGCAATGGGCCGATATAAACAATGGGCCGATACATATTGTAGAAATTAGATCGTAGAAGGAGAAAAAAGTTGCTTTCGATTATTTAGAGACTTAAATTGTAATAATAATATTACACTCTTCCCGACCGCTGATAAAACCCTACAAAAATAAATAAAGAAAATAAAAGGTCGCCCTGCCAAAAAGAACCCGAAAATACGGTTGACATCCTTGTCGGTTTACCCAGGCTTACCCCGGTTTACCCTTATTACGAGATGGAAAATGTCTCCAACCAGACCGAGTGACGGCAAAGAGACCGCAGCTTTCAGATTGAAATGAAGTACGAGGTTTGACGGGCTCACGCTGTTCTCAAAAATAAAGGCAAAAGAGAAAATTGAGAAAATTAATGCACACGCATTAATTTTCAACATAATTTTTGATGTGTTTTGATTTTTCGTCATACATTTCTATGAACCTGTCGTGCCGTACGGTGTCGTTGCGTGAGTAAATGTTTCATAGATAGGTAAGTATGACGCCCGGAGTCGTCACCGCATTTTGTCGTGTGGTGTCGTGCCTCGTGTGATAACGCCGTACTCTACCACAGCATAAATATGACCGAACAAGGCAACTATTTTGATGGATGGAACACTGGCAATCAATTTCATGGGAGCCGCAGATCGAATGAAGGCAAAAGCATTTATTTAATCTTGCAGCTCAGTTTTAATGACCCTTTTATGCCTTTGTGAGCCCGACTGTATTTCGATCACAACGTTAGGGGTAATTTAAAGGCCGTAATGACGGCGACCCACATTTGGTAAAGGAAATTAATTTATATCATGCTGTAAATAAAGGCGTTAAATGCTGCTTTTGACAAAATTAAATTATGCAGAATACTAAATGAGATTATAATTAAGTGGGTAGTGTTTTTCTTATTTAAGAAAACAAATCTTATCATAGAAATCCTTTAAAGATCTATGTATTGTCAGTAACGGCACATTTACACAGTAGCCCGTTTTTTTTCAGCGATGGTAAGTAGGTACACGTGGTTGCAGAAGCGAATTCACATATGACTGTGTTCCGGATCTAGTACGCATAACCCGATGATGTAGCGTAGCTATTGAAGAGGGGTAACCTTTTGCAATTTTGAAAGGCACATAGGAACCTTACATATTCGTATAGTACCAATTATTAATAATATTATATTTTGGTAATCGATTTGAGTACAATTTGTATTTTAACTTTTTTAAGAAAATTTTACATGTAAATTGATTTTACCAATAAATTGTTTTTCTGTATTATATCTGTGCCTATGCCAACTGTATTGACCTGTTGGGATTTAGGTACCCTAATAAAACTTTTGAAACTATCATGGTTATTACTATAACTATACTATATATAGAATGAGGGTAGATCGGTATGTCTGTCAATAAAAACCAACTCGCAGTGACTTTAGTTCTTCCGTGATCATGGCGCATGAAACTGTGCCGAAATATTGGAAAACTCAAAAATTGAATCATGGTAAATATCCCGTTGATTTTTTAGATACCCTGTTCTTAAACCCCATCTTTTCCCCAGATCCGTGGCCTCCCAGCTGATAATGGGCCAGCCAGTCATGGCAGAGACATACGACCAAGTTACGATCTACTTCAGCGACATCATCGGATTCACGAAGCTCTCGGCCGAGTCCACGCCTTTGGAGGTGGTGGATCTACTCAACGATTTGTATACGAGCTTCGACTCTATTATTGAGAATTTCGATGTTTATAAGGTGGGTTTTTGCGTCACAGTATAATACAGTATTGCATGGTACTCTGTGTATACAATTATGTATACAATACGTACGTAAGTTAAGTTGTCGACCAGGATGAATCTATTGCATACAATAGCGAGTCCGAGAGACCGTATGAGGTTATTTTAGTAATTATTTACTTTTCTTTTTTGAAAAGCAGAATAACAATACGACCCCTATAAATTAAGAAATGATTTGGTCCAACCTACAGTAATATAATACATACTGACATATAGTTTCTGCCCGTGGCTTCGCACGTCTAATTTATATGGAAGCGTTTATGGTTATTTCTATCCCATGGGCACTGTTTTACGTCATAAAAAGGCCTAGCCTATGTGTGATTCCATGCTAAGAGCTACATCTATGAAAATTCAGCCCGATCCATTCAGTAGTTGTAAAGAAGTTACAAACATCCATCAATCTAAACATAAAAACTTTCGCATTTATAATATAAGTGTGATAAAGTGGGATTTCGATAGGTATTGGAAGTGGAATGTTTGTTATAGAAATCTGGCGCCAGACTACTTCAGAACCACCCCGCTTCTGAAATTTGTACCCTAACAAATGTACCTACGTCTACCGACGACCTGCCCCCCTAGCACTGGGATTGTTGTCTAGGGTAGGTAGAATAGAGAAAAATTACGTCACTTCGTCATCCAATGCGTAAATTATTTGAAATGCATTCCTTCAACATCAATAATGTACGCAATGTATGGCGATGCAATGTCATTATTGTCTATTCTACCGTAGACAATAATCCCCGTGCTAGGGGGGCAGGTGAAGGTCATGGGATATGCTGGATGCGAACATCGCAAATTCGGTCATTGTGGAGATCTTTAGGGGAGTTCTATGTCCAGCTGTGGACGTCGTTCGGCAGATGTGATGATGGTTATAATGATGGTGAACCTATACCTAGATTGTATTGTTTTTTTTAATTATTAGGTATGTACCTAATAATTAAAAAAAACGGAACGTTCTGTTCACGGAAATTGAGACCCATAACACTCTGTTATTTGACTACCAATCTGTCATCGTTATTGCAGAGCACGATCTCTGCTGAGCGGTGTGATGGATCGTATAGACATAGCTAGTTGTTTCAGTGAAGATTAAATCGCAAATGAATTTCGTAGGACGCCTAAACAAACAGCTCTGATAGACGCATATTTCCTACATAAAAATGATCAGTAAACCTTTAGATAGACATTCAAACCAAAGTCCAATTAATTTCTACGGGTAAGAAGCCTACAAAGCCAGGTGCACCCACTAGTTGTATGTATGAGCTTTTTACTTTAGTAAGTGTTCGTGGTAATGGAAGGCGTTACATAATATTTCAGATGCTTTATATGACTCGACGAAACAAAGTGGGAGTTTATCAATTCTCATAGGTTAGGTACATAATCAAAATTGAACAGAGGTCTAATTAAGAAATTTTATACAGGGTTATTGGAAAATCAGTGACAATACGTGAACTGCAGGTCCTGCCCATCATCACAAACACGTTCGTAAAGGCGCCAAGTCTAAATTCTAAAAAAATATATAAGTCACCTCTGATACTAAATGAAAAACATCTTTGTCTGGAACCCAACGAGTTACTTAAGACCGATCTTTCACTCTCATATCTTCTATTAATTCAGGGTAGAGCTGTTTTTAAGTTGAGTTTAAAATAAAACCTCTCTAACGAACGATTTTTGAATTGCGGGGGGTACCCATTACCAATATCAAAATTAAGAATCAAGACCTGGCGTCTTCACAAACGTGTTTGTGATGATGGGCTGAACCTGCAGTTCACGTATTGTCAGTAATTTACCAATAATCCTGTATAAAACGTATTAAATGTTCATTTTCCCTCAGGTGGAAACAATAGGCGACGCGTATATGGTAGTCTCCGGCCTTCCGATGCGTAACGGAAACCGTCACGCCGCAGAAATCGCAAGGATGTCCCTGGCTCTCCTCAACGGAGTGAGAGTCAAGACGGTGCCGCACCGGCCGGGGGAGAAGCTGCTTCTGAGGATCGGGATGCACTCAGGTAGACCGCCATCATCATATTGGACTTGGGACTTGGATTCACTACTGAACTTGGGCCTTCCCCAGGCGCACAAATTAAACGCCACCATAGGCGGGAGCTTGCCATAAGAATTTCAAACTTAATCAAAACCTAAATAAGCATAATAGGAGTCAATGTGCGTCTAACGATAGGGTTAATTAGTGTTCTACGGGGCGAAGCTAACGGGTTAGGTTGTCACACTATACCTAGATCTTAGTAGGTTCTCACGGGTCCCCGTGGTAAGAAGGTCGAATTACATAATTCATTTTTTTTATTGGTTCCTTGAATGTGAAAACGAGATGAAGAAAAAATATTGCGATAAATAAAATCATGAAAGTGCACTGTTTCGTTCATAATCTGATCGAAATCTCAGAAACCCCACGGTCAATTGAAATCACTTATGTTTTGATTCGTAGGTTTAATATTATTACCGAGTAATTATTTGGTTATTTGACCCAGTTTCTTCTTATAATGCGTAGTTTTCTAGTAAAGCATTGCTTTTACGCCGTTTCAAAAACGTATACTTTGTCACTCCTCTGCAGCTCGAACGCGAAATATTATACCTATCCTTACACAGAATGACGCACGTTACGTACGCCCTCTGATGCTATTATGTCGCGTAGTAGATTTATGGTACCTACGTTTTTCAATTGCGTGACATGAGTATTACTATTATTATTTATTAGTATTATTATTATGGCGCTCATTAGGGGAGGCCTATGTCCAACATGTCCAACAACACTACTATAGGCTGATGATGATGATGAGTATTACGCAATCACGCTGCCATCTGTCGACGATGCACCACGGTGTCCTCTTGCAGGCGGCCGGTGAACCTATATACATATATAAACCTTAAAGCTAGGTAGCTCTCGAGTCATTTGCCAACTTCAGTTTACCTATAACTTTGTGCCTTAGGTGATAAAATGGCAGACTTCCCTCCGGATCTCAATACTTTTACGACGTTTTTATTACAGTTGTTCGGATCAAATCACAGATTACACTGTAATCGGTGTATTAAATTTGGTTGAACCTGCGAAGCGATTTTAGTACCAAAATTACAACTAGATGTCACTACCTGACAAATTAGAAGGTGTTATCGAACCTTCTGAGTGAGTTTTGAACCCAAATTTACTGCCCACACTAACACACTAATATTAAAAATTAGATAGTTTGAATGGGTAGATGGATAGATGATTGTTACTCAATCACGCCAGAACGGCTGAACGGATCTAGATGAAATTTGGCACAGAGATAGATTATAGTCTGAAATAGCATATAGGCTACTTTTGCTATTTATTCCGGAATATCCACGGTAACGGGAATTACGCGGGTGAAATCGCGAGGCACTGCTAGTTGTTTTTTTATATTTATGAAACTAAAAAAAAAACAATAAATTTATTTAAATAAACTTTGTTGAACCTTTATTTATTAGTACGGACGGGCTTTCATAATTAATATAGGGACTATTGTCAAGTACCAAAGAGAATAAAACCACTCCGGTCAGGTAGTCAAGTACTACCCAAAGAGAAAATTGGTGGCTAATTTCATTAGGTAGTAACTTAATGAAATAAAATTTCAATTTTGAAGTATGTTATTTTTTAGGGAGCTAAAAAAATAATATAAGGAACCCTTATAATTTCGCCGCTTCCGTCTGTATACCTGTCAACACAATGTCGAAAAGAGAATTAATGTTTTTACGTGACGTGTACACAAGCATTGTATCTGGTTTAAATAGATACTATTTATTTGAATATAAATTGGTATATGGTAACATTAAGCAATCCCACTTCAGATCCCAAAATATCGTCTCTATGATCAGAAGTGAATACCTACAGTAATAGTAGTTAGTAGTTTTCCAACACTCTATGTTGCAAATTTAGTTACTTCAACTAACAGGTATAACTCGATTTTAATAACTAATTAACCCAAGGGCCTAGCGAGCGGGTCTCGTTTAATAACTTTACTTCTGCAAATTGAAATTTACGCAAACTTTATAGACTTTTGATAGACAGTTTAATTTAGGCTCAGTAGTTTTGTAGACTGACTTTTCAGGGCTAAAACCTAAAATCATTAGTAAATAATAATAAATAAATAATGCTGGACAATTCACACAGCATTATCTAGCCCCAAGCTAAGCAGAGCTTGTGTTATGGGTACCAGATAACTGATATACATAATATAAGACAATACATAGATAGATATTTTTTATTATACATAGAAAACGACCAGAACACCCTGAACAAATGTCTGCAGATCGTACACACATTTGTCCCGAGGCGGGAATCGAACCCGCAACCTCCTGCGCCGCAGGCAGACCTTCGCCCACCGCGCCACAGAGGTCGTCAAATTTCTAGTACAATTAGGCATGTAACATTAGGAAAAATATTTAATCATCCGGGACCAAAATCCCAGTTTTGGATTTTTGTATTGAACAAGTGCTTTTATATATACTGGACTAACCAATACAAGGACGTTATAAAAATTGTCGATTCACCATGACCTACTTCCTCCTTTTCTCTAGGTCCATGTGTAGCTGGAGTAGTTGGCCTGAAGATGCCCCGCTACTGCCTTTTCGGAGACACAGTGAACACAGCTTCGAGGATGGAGTCCCACGGGGAAGCCTTAAGGATACATGTCAGCCCTAAGACCAAGGAGGTCCTGGACTTGTACGACTGCTTTGAGCTGGAGTGCAGGGGAGAAATCACCATGAAGGTAACACACATATATTTATTACTAGTTAGTTTCTCGTTCGTAAAAATAAATACGAATGGTAGAAGGATAAAATAGTGGTACTAGAAATTCATTTAAAGTGATCCAGTTACATGCACGACTGTATGAAGAGGCAAAAGAAGGTAGAGACCAGCAGTGGGTGAAATCTGACTTCGGATAACAATAATAATCATCCAGAAAATTCAAGACATAGGTTTACTACCACTGCAATGATTGGGTAGGACGCAAACATTAGTACTTTTGAGATAAACTCTGAAATATCTTATAGATTCTAGATATCTCCGAAATAAGGTTTAGGAAAAAAGCTTGCTAACTTTGTAATATTTCACAGGGTAAAGGCAAAATGACGACATACTGGCTCATAGGAGAAAAGACACCAAAAAATCAAGAAATCCAATCATACGACACAACAGACTATTCTCAGAGCAACATTGTGAACCCAAGCATCACTTTTCAAGGTCCTGATAGCCCTGCATCACATTCACTCACACACAGCCATAGTCCAGATCAAAACGGAAAAGAGAACCACCACAGAACCTACGAACTACAAAACGAGAAAGACAGAATTAAACACGAAATAGCATCATTCGTCGCAAAAGACCTCATCAACAATATCGATATAGCCGTGAGAGAATTCAGAAAATCACAAAGCGCTAATTTCATATCCACAACAAAAGAAACAAAGAAGATTGTGAATGGAAACGCAAAAGGTCAGATTACTCCAACATATGACAAAGAGCTGGTTATAAGCAAAGGTAAGGTGCGAGATGTAGTTAAAAAATTTAATAGCGGAGTTGTTGCTGAGAACGGAAAAACTAAAACTAAGTCTGTGAAAACTGAAGACTGAAACAAAGGAGTTTCTTTAAGAAAGATATACGAACTGAAACCAAAGCATTTCACAGAGCATGAACTCTTTTAACTATAAAATATAAATCCATCTTAAAAAAACGTATTGTGATTACATAAAAGTTTTTCGTAAAATTATGTGCAATTTTTTTTATAAAATATTCTGTAGATACTTAGCCGATAAGCTCTTATAATTTTATCTAAAATGTTGTATACTTATAAGAATGATACTTAAGAATATAATATAGGTACTTAATATAACAATTGCCTATATTATACAAAGATAAAATAGAGTATGAAAAAAGGAATAGGTACGTTTAAAAGATCTGAAATCTTTTTATGTTAGGTTATCCACATCTTAAAAATTTGCGTTACAGATAGTGTTTCCTTTCTGTTTATTGTGCCAAGCGCAGTAACAATGTATTGTAAAAATTAAAAAAGTATTTGATATCTTACTTATCTAGTCAACTAAATGAAAAAAACAAATATGTAGTAGTAATAAGAAAATTGTTAGCCGAGAAAAAATGCCCTTATTTCAATATTGGCATATTAAAAAGTATGTTAGTCAAGTAAAAAAAAAAAATTGGACCACTAGCATTTATCTCGGCCAAGCATTTATGTACTTTTGTATGTATATCGAGTATTAATTTACATAAATAAATAATATAATAAATGAACTAAAACACAACTCAACATCATAACGGGTGACCAAGCTAGAGGTATCTGCATATCTGCAGAGTATGACGCCCGAATTCTAGTCGTAAGAGCTGTAGATGAATTTATTACATACGTATTATATATACGATTATATAAGTAGATCGCTCAGGCGAACCAAAGAAAGATGTAGTGAGAATTATGTAAAATGTATTATACACCTAGACCCCGTAGTGTTTTTACCGACTTTTTATACTTCGGAATCTTTCTAATGCATATAACTATACAAGATTCTAGAATCCATGATATTTTTTGTAAAAAAGACATATATTTATGAAACTTTTACTTAAACTGATATTAATAACAGAAAACAACAAGAAAACAGTAATTTAACCACTAAAATAGATGCATGCAGTTCAAAAGGTACCAATGGAAGTTCAATGAAGTTCAAATACGAAAGACGAATAAAAGCTTTCAGAACGTATTGATAATTATTATACTATTTTTTTATTTCATTCTTATTTGATAATAATTTTACTGTTTATTAAGCTGTTTATGTATGAAATTTGACTTGCTTAAGTGCTTACTTTGTAAGTCTAAAGAAATAAAGTTATTGACTTTTGAACCAAAACTTGTTTCGATCTTCTACTATTTGCTCCGATGATAACGATGTCGTAAATTATTTCACACTTACGAGTATATTTCTTTGGTTTATCGCGACATTATTTACAAAAAATATCTAGGATTCTAAAACAGAGTGTATCTATGAAAACCATGTTACTAGATTTAGTAAGTAAAGTAGGTAGTAGTAGAAGAAACTACTTTAAAATTATATCGGCTTTTTGAACATCCTGCTGATAAATTATGAATGTAAGCGGGTTAACTATCAACCTAGTTTGTGTTGGAAGAACCCCAACGTTTCATCACCAACGACCAGTTTTTACCACCCCCGCCTTCCGCGCCCGTGGCTCGTGTGCAATGGGATATCGTGCGCAGTTTCCGCAGGAATGCGAACGCGCGCGTCTGTAACGCACTCACCCTGAAGAAATCCCTCGTTAGGGATGAAACGTTGGTTCTATCAACACAAACTAGGTTTGTTGTAAACTCGTTCAGATGCATAATGAATCCTGCTGATAATTTAACGGACCTTTCAATTACGCTTATGTAAATAGGTAAACCTATATGTTTAATAATAATATATCTAAAGTTTTATATCTCAGTTGATGATAAAATCTCATTATTACCTACTTACATCTATATTATTTTTGACAAACAATACCAATTGGGTTTGGTAACATTACAAATATCATGCCTATGAATGCGTCAGAATTAAGTATACCCCTATCTCTCTATCTCTCTTAGAAGAGGGGGATACTTAATTCTAACGCGCACTGTACTTTAGGTCATGTAGCTTAAGGTGGGTGCGAACCTTTAAGCTCTCTAAGCCCCATACAAAGGTTCTCTACGATTCATTTGTAAACTACGTCCACGATTTAAATGAAATTTGCAATTGCATAAATAATCGGATAAAAAATAGTACGTAAATTTGCTCCGTTTTAGTTTTATCAAAATACATAATCGTCATTATAATGCGAGCGAAAATTCGTTTCAATTCATTTTCAAGTGATTGTATTATCATCATCATCATCAGCCTATATATATCAGTCCACGGCTGGACATAGGCCTCCCCTAATGAGCGCCATCGCGCCCTGACTTCTGCTTGCCGCATCCAGCGTCTGCCAGCAGTCTTTGGCAAATCGTCATCCCACCTGGTCGGAGGGCGTCCTACACTACGTTTGCCGAGTCGCGGTCTCCACTCAAGAACACGTTTACCCCAGCGGTTGTCGGTTCTTCTCGCATCATATGACCAGCCCACTGCCACTTCAGCTTGCTAATCCTTTGAGCTCAAAGGATCTTATTATATTCGCTCTCAATTAATGATGATTGTGTTATTTGAAAAAGTAAAACGGTGCAGACATAGCTATTTCTAATCCGATTATGTATGCCTTTGAACCAAATCGGGGACATAGTGTCCAAATGAATCGGAAAAGTACGATAAGTGGGCTTAGCGGTTCGTACCCACAATATGCCTAATAAATTAAAACCACTGACAATTTTCAACATTAACTATGTACCTATATGTCCTGGTTTGATCTCTATAGTGGTATTTAAAATATCATTGTAAGTTAGTTAATGTAAGTTTACGGGTACTATCGATCTCTGTTTTTGTGTTTATTATTGTAAGTTTACGGGTACTATCGATCTCTGTTTTTGTGTTTATTATTGTAAAAATATGTTTTATTTTACATAAAGTTAGTAATTTATTCATTTTGTCTGCAATGTACTTTATGAATAGTGTTATTTGATCTGAAATAAATTTATTTAATTGTACAAATTTGTTTCAATGTAGTTTGAACCTAAAGACACATTATCTAATACAAAGTTATTAGACCCCTTAAAAATGATAAATAAACTAACCCACGCTTTTCGACAGGAACCTATTAAACTTATATTTTTGTTAAATTCTTAAAGAATTTAAATAAAACCGGTCAAGTGCGAGTCAGACTCGCGCACGAAGGGTTCTGTACCATTATCTATAAAAACGGAAAAAATATCACGTTTGTTGTATGGTAGCCTCCTTAAATATTTATTTTATTCGGTTTTTTAGTATTTGTTGTTATAGAGGCAACAGAAACACAACATCTGTAAAAATTTCAACTGTCTAACTATCACGGTTCATGAGATAAGAACAGCCTGGTGACAGATGGACAGACGGATAGACGGACAAACGGACAGCGGAGTCTTATTAATAAGGTCCCGTGTCACCCTTTGGGTACGGAAACCTAAAAAACGAGGAAGGCTTCGTACAAAACTACGTAACACAGTTTTCCTTACTGCGTCAAAAGAAAATACTACGTCACTGCATGTAAACACCAATGAAGTATTATAGTTACTATAGGCAAACACAACCAAAATAGTAGCAAAGTGTTCAGGAAGGCTTGGTCTGATTTGTAGTGACAAAATATTTGCCGAGAAAAGTGATACGCAACGCAAGTGTACGACAATTTTCATGAACCTTACTAAAGAGATAGGGGAGCGGAGCGGTATCAATCTGTGATATTGATATTGGAAGGTATGATTATTTTTATTATCCAACAACCCACGGAGGAGGGTTATAAGGTTGGCGCCCTATGTTTGTACGTAGCCAATTTCTAAGTCAGTAAGCTATGGAGAGAGCTATGCTCGGAGTTTCTCTGAAGGATGGATGGATGTTTGTTACTCAATCACGCCAGAACGACTGAACGGATCTGGATGAAATTTTGCTCAGAGATAGATTATAGTCTGGAATACTTTCTTTTTATCGCAGAATTCTCACGGGAACGGGAACCACGCGGGTAAAACCACGAGGCGCTGCTAGTATATAGAATAAATGGACTATAAAATGTATTTCTTGAATCATGCTTTATCCCTAGATTTACAAGATGCATTAGCTCATAAATCTCAATTCAAAGGATAAAACGGATCGTTGGACGGTCTCCAGAAACATAAACATTGTTCATAGTTCAACGACTGACCAGCGTTTCTACTGATTGTGGGTTGGTACCTCCTATGTACCGTCAGCAACGAAAGCCGCTGAAAAAGTAACAAAACGTAAACTTACGCTAAAATTTACGGTTAAAATCACAATAATATATTAATGCGAAGGTTTGGATGTTTGTTACATCTTCACGCCATAAATACTGAACGGGTAGGGCTGAAATTTTTATAGATACAGATAGTTCTAGGCCTGGAATGAAACAAAGCATAACATACTTTTTCTATACTAATGTTATAAAGAGAAAAAGTTTGCGCGTTTGTAAGGTGGCAGGGGATAATCTCTGTATCTACTGGATCGATTTTGACAATTCTTTTACTAATAGAAAGCCACGTTGTTTGTGAGTGTCATAGGCTAGCAGCATAGCAGACTTTTTCTATACTAATATTATAAAGAGAAAAAGTTTGTGCGTTTGTAAGGTGGCAGGGGGTAATCTCTGTATCTACTGGATCGATTTTGAAAATTCTTTTATTAATAGAAAACCACGTTATTTGTGAGTGTCATAGGCTATGTATTAACCCGAAGAATGGAATACATGAAAAGCGCGGGCAAAGCCGCGGGCAGCAGCTGGTATCAAATAAATCAGTTCCCATGGGACATAAATAATCTTAAACTTCAAACGTCAAATGGTTGAAAATTTCTTCAACTTCGATCTACAAAAGTGTGTTCACCATACGAATATCGAATTCAGATGCCCTTTATTACCAAAGAGTACTTAAGTGATAGGCGCACTTACTCAATAAATTTCTAAACAAACAGTTTTTTTTTTAATTAATTGTTGTATACGTAGTGACTCCTTTTTTGCTGGCTGTACCTACTCGCTTAATAATGGTATCTAGGGATGAAACTAAAGCTAATACCGTATCAAGAAGCAATTATGTTTCCCGGGGTAGGAGTCTTGGCATTTGTGTGCAAATAACCATATACATTATGTATGGGGACATCGATCACCAACTAGGATTATGCAAAAGCTTTCTTTTGAGCAGTCTATCGTAATGAGATTCAACTATACTTGTTTTTGGAAAATTTTCGATAATTTCTGCCGAGTTCACAGAAATTCAAGCTTTTGAATTCACATATATTTGTTACCAAAAAGTTAACTCAATGACTTTTATTATACATTTCTCAGATTTTGTTTTGTCGCTATTGTTTGTAAAACAAAACTAAATTTTATTCACGTTGAACGTTACTACAGACTTACATAAAATAATACAACTAACTCTATTCTCTTATAAACTAACATGTACAAGAACATTTGTAACAAATGATCACGCTAAAGAAAATTATACCCTTAGAATTTTAAAATCACAATTAACTTGAAATTTCAAATAACGAACCTTCCTAGTTCAATTCCTAACGAAAACACAAAACAATTGTTTTTCGTTAAGTACCTTTTTCACTTCTCTTGCTCAAAAAGTGTGTTAATATAGCGTAGCTTAGTGAGCGTAAAATTAGTTTTAAATTTCTAGGGTAAAGTAATTTTTCTTTTTTCTTTTTGTTTGAAATCTTCAGCCTCAGTACCATCAACCGTTCGTTCTCTTTCATAAAGACTCGACTATTTGGTCCTCCATTTACAAAGAACATACATTTTATTTGAATTTATTTTTGAAAACGGAACCAAAAGCGCCTTTTTGGTCATTGTTGGTTGCTTTGTATGGTGATTCTTCTTCCATGGTAGGTTGGTAGTACTTCGCAACTTTGCGTTGCGCGTAACGAAGACACAAAAAAGTTGGTATCAATCAGCGCGAAATCTCTGGAATTGGTTCACAAATTTAACTGAAGATGTACTTGGCTTATTTAATGAAAATGCCATCAAACGAAAATTTATTTAATAATATGCAAATGGGACAGAATGGCAAAGAAATAATTAATGTGATTTATTTTTATCTGTTGCGCAACACATGGAATATGGTATTTTAAGACTTACGACTAATTCGTGAAGTAGAGAAGTGAAATTGGTGTGGAATATTTACTGAAGGTAAGTTTTGATTGTTCTATTTTCTCACACTCGAAGTGAAAAGTATTGTTTTTCACGCGGGCAAAAACCACCCCTTTTAACTCGGTCTTGTCATCCTACCTCACTACGGTCGGGTATAAACAACCTGGTCTATAATGAAGTGGTTTAGTCCCTTCTCAAAAAATATACAATTGTTATTCCGGTAACATTTTCAACCCACCAATCATTATAATTTCATCGCATTACGCACTTTATGGTCCAGCATTTACATAATGAAGACAGACGATAAAATATTCTTAATAATAAAACCGTGAAATTAATTATCCGATTACGAGGTTTGAGTTTGAGAATAATATTAACTTGATTAACTTTTCCAAATAGAATTCAGGTATTCACTGACCAACCACTTTTGAGGCCACCATTTTGGTCTTATTAAAGCTTTTGTTTGATGTGATAATAAAGCTTGAAAATGGCTGGATTTTGGAAGCGACGGCTGCTTTATGAAGATTAGCTTCAGCTCATCAAAGCTGCAAAGCTTCTCTAGAATTGTGTAGGCATCAGGCATATCTCGACATCTCGCCTTTGTTGCTCGCGGTTGTGAAATAGGTTCTTCAGCTTGAGTGCTAGTTACAGCAGATACGAACGGTACGTAGGTGGGATTATCTGTGTGGATACAAATACAGAAGCCGTAAACCCAAGCATACGAACCTAGAAACTGCAATTCCAGGGATAGGATAGACAGGTGAAGCCTCAGAACAGAGAAATATACTGAACTGAATGCTCGCAAATGAAAAGCATTTGAAAAACAAGCTTTTTTTTGGGCTAGATAATGCTGTGTGAATTGTCCAGCATTATTTATTTATTTATTTAATCGAACGAAACGAAGCACTGAAATAAAACTGGTTACCAAAACGACTGACGAGGTCCGCTTGATATTCAGGGATTTCATCAAAGCTCTATCTGGACCAGATGCCATAAGCCTTGTTTTTAGTCAGTGAATACATGAGAATTTTGTATTAAAACAGAAAGCTACACGATAAGGACTAAGGTGTGGATCCAGGGCAGACTTTTTTTGGAAGATATTTAAAACTAAAGAAAGATCATAGTAAAAAACTTTGACGTGTCGTGTCTGGTTGTATTCCGAGTCTTAGAAGATCTTTAAAACTAAAGAAATATCTTTGAATAAAAAACTCAACACCTACTTGCTAGGTAAGTTTTTGTCTCATGTTGCATTGCGCCCTAACAGGGCTCCTAAGACCTAGCAGAAGTGAATTTTGTAAGATCTGTCACATTGTATTAGGTTTGCAAAATAAAATACTTGAAATACTTGTTTTGAGATATTCAGGAACCAATGAGGAAGTGATTATTTTGAATAGTGAGTATGGGTGATTCTCACAGGCCTCAAAAATACGTGTCCGGCTCGAAAAAACATACAAAAAACATCACAAGCCCATTGATTTTTTTTCAGATTGTAGATAAGATAAAAACAAAAGGGGAGCCCTATTTTAGTTTTTTAGTTTTCTTCTTCTAAATCAGTAAAAATAAATAAAAACCTTGAAAATGTTGACTTTCGTGGTGCGTCCGGACCGCATGTTCCAGTGGTTATAATTTTTTAACTTCTTTTCTATGAATAATAGCACTATTTTACACAGGTTCACAAATAACCAGATAGTTACTAGCTTAACTGGCACTATTACTATTTAAAAATAAGCTTTAGTTGATAAGTTACAACTAGATAACTTCGCGTCCGCCGCTTAGCGTTGATTCCTCTGGCGCGCACTAAATTATTCATTAGAACTGTACTCGAGTAACTGTGTGAATAGTTGTTAGACAGAGACAAGCTATCAGTCGCGTTCCGTCAGTGGTGAGGACAACCAGGTGTTAATGTCTCAGCGTTGCTCTGCTATTACGGTAAGTAATCACTTTCCGTGGCTTGGTATACCGTAATTGTTGATTACCATGCATCATATAAATTAGTGTACACTAATCCTATTGTTTTAATTATTTTAATAATAGATGCTTTTTGTGTTCCTTATTTCGACTGCAGATGTCAATGTATCATAAACCAGTCATTCAAGAAAATATCTAGCATTTTGTACATTTTTTTGATTTTTGTGGTGTTGATTTTCATGTTTTCCGTGGACAAAAGGTTTGTTGAAGAGCTTGGCTGAAAGACGGAGGAGAGCCCAAATTAAGAATGATCCAGAGAAATACGCAGCGCAAAAAGAAAAAGAAATAATGAAAAGAAATAAGAAATTATGATGGCAGGATAATGATATATGTACAAGATTTACACAGTAAATTTCTTGCCTACATAAGTTCCATCGTCTTTGATAAGTATTCTATAGAACATATTAAGCTGTGTTCTAATATTTATATTTTGTTCTACTTTCATAAAACATATTTGAAGTACCTCCGTATTATTATTAAATAATACAATATTATAATAAAAAAAACTGATTAAGAAGTGGAAGGTTTAGGTATAGTAGTGATTTATGTGTGTTTTTATGTTAGTTTTTGTTTGATATACTTTCTTACTACAAACGTTTAATAATTGTTCCTTAGTTTTAAGAAACTTTATAATATATCTACTTACTATCGAAAACACATTTTTTATTAATAAACCAACCTAAATATCCTTATAATGATTAAGATAATTCACACCAAATGAATTTTTGAACACATTCATATTCAATTATTTATGTATTTTAATTTCTGTGTTATGAATGTTGATTTCCCTGGACACGATATTTTTAAAATTGAATATCTTCGTAACTATTAAACCAATAAAGTTCCCTCTTCTACCAATAAATTTCAAATTAAATCTACATTCAGAATATTGCATGATTATGTCTAATTTCAAGAAAAAAAAGTGTGCCACGAAAATCAACCAAAATATGAGATTCCGGAGAATCACCCGTATTCATCTATGATAGCATGATTTAAACGGGTCTACATAAGTTTTCAACCAATAATCATAACCGTTCGATTAATCTTTCAAAAGAACACCGACAACTAATCAATTAATCAACAACTATAATGTGTGTTACTTATTTGATTTTTATTTATAATAAGTTATTTTAAGTTCTGGGTTAATCTTGAAAATGTTATATGGATATTTTATCTGAAATAAATGAATGATAAAATAATCATCGCGATAAACAATTAATACGACAATTAGTTCTGTTTGCAGAACACACAGAACTTATTCTCCTACTGTTTACTTTATATCGATTTACAATGCTAAAACTAACAGAGTTTAAGTTGCACAACTGCACGATAAACTTAGCGCTTGTGACGTGTAAATGTCATCCGTGACGTCACTAACCTACTTGCAGGGCCTCGTGACCCAGCAGTGGTTTACGAGGGTTCATTGGTGTCACTGCTACTTTATGGCATGTTTGCGTGGGTAACCGACTTTTAAATTTGTGTTTTATTTTCTAAACGTTACGAGTGATTATTGAATTGGATAAAATATGTGGGAGGATGGTAATGAGAAAGGAACATAAAGACTCAGGACCCAGGAACGTTCATACTTCAACTACCTTTAGATTTGTTATAAAATTGATAAATATTATTGTAGGAAACCTGAAATGAAAAACGCCAGAACCCGAGATCGTTTCCGCAATAAATTGGACACCCCTGTGTTTAGATTCTCTTCTAGTTGTAATAGTTATTTGTTATACAAGAGTGCACAGTTGCTTTTTAACCGCGTGCTCAATTTTGATGACCGAGCAAGCGAAGGATTCTAAAATTGAATCACGAGCGCAGTGAGTTATTCAAAAATTAGAATCCTGAGCGTTAGCGAGGCGGATGAAAACGGCTTTTGCACTCAGATATCGATAGCAAAAATACTTTTTCCGAGATGCGGGGATGAAATAATTATTTGTTTGTTACTACAAGAGTGATAAGTTGTTTTTTAACCACGTGCTCAATTTTGACGACCGAGCAAGTGAAGGATTCTAAAATTTGAAATAAAATTCTGAAAGGCGATCAAGTTACAGCTACGTAAGAGGTATCGAAAGTTGCATTATTTCACGTAGATTATATGAATCTGGCAAAACATTTAAAATTACTCTTCATCCTGAGGCCTCTACCGCTCTTTGAAGTTATGTGAATTTCAAGTTTTTTGACACCTACATCGTGGGTCTAAAATAAAACGAAAATAAAGTTAGACATCCCTACAAATAAAGTCAAATTTTGCAGTAAAATGGCAATTCCAGTGTCAGAAATGGTGTTCCCCGCTGTAGAGTAATTTCCGGCGCAGTTTACCGCGTCAGCCTGAATAGCCAATCAGCTGCAAAAACAATTTGTGCCTCTAATGAACTGGCTGGCATTGCAATTTCAATAATAATTGGATTGAATTTAATTGTAGCTAGGGATCATAAGCCGATTATGGATTCACGCGATCGTTGTATAACTACTGGTATAGTATATCTGTGGTATAACTAGGTTTTGTTATTAGTTTATAGCAACTTGCCTCAGCCCACGGTTTCGTTCTCGTGGTAACAACCTACCTGGATATAATGTAGCCACTCGGGTATTATCTATAGGTAGGTATGACTGCCTCGTTAGTTTAGCGGTAGCGTGTTCGATCGCTGATAATGAGATCATAATGAATTCTCGGGTTCCAATCCTAGGTTGGGCCTAAGTTGTTGTTGGGATTTTTCTTACAAGTAAAATTCGGATTTTGAGATACTTAGTAGGAAACAAAGATCGAAATTCGGTTCGAACAATTAGATATTATAAGGATGAAGTTACAGCTAGGTTCGTTTATTTTAGTTACTTCTATGTTATGTCTTATGGTATTTTGCTATCAGGACAGGCCACTGATATCCTGACTATCTTTGTTTGCCAAAAAAAGGCAGTATGTGCCATTTGTAAATTGAAGTCACGCGACTCTTTGAGGGAATTATAAAAAAAAAACAGTAATATCGCATTAGCGACACAGACACACACAGACACAGATTAAGAACAGAGACAGCAATTGAAATACAAGAAAGAAGAACCAATTACACATGGCAGAATGCATTGTAGCATATTATTCTATAAAAAAAATCTGCATTAAAAAGTCACCGATTTTTTTTAGATTTTCGGGAAGAGTGAGATTTTGAAAAAAAGGTTTTATTTTTGGGATCTACGTTTGATTTGAAATAGAAAATTTCTAATCAAACAAATTTCTAATTCAACTTTCTGAATTTAGTAATGGTTCACGTTCAGATTTTCTGCATTTTTTATTCGTAGTTTTTTGAAATCGAATCTTCTCGTTCGTCGTCCCGTTTTCAAAAAGGCTGGTTGGTATCCCCAAAAGTAAATAATTTCAGTTTGATAATATATTATGTGCCTAGTAAATTTTTGCTGGGTTATCTAGCACTGAAAGTCAAATCTTCACTTATTCTAAGCAAATAAGGTTATTGAAAGAAAAGAGGAAGTTTCAGACTTCCAGAGATTACTGAAGTCTTGACATACAAACAAGCTATTTAGAAAGATATAGAAAAGAAAAACAGTTTTTTTTCTGACTAGATAATTTTTTTTTATACTTTAATTTAACTAAAAATAGGAGTATTATTATCTTTTACCTTTAGTATAGGTAGGGCATGTACCTTAGCAGAGCTCTGTCCTTCGCACAAGGACTTTGTAGAGCCTGTGTGGCGTATACCTATCTACGAAAACTTTTTTTATACTAGTGCCTATAATATTATCAAAGCTTCGATTGCAGTTCGTTATTTTTATAATAAACATTGAATTTTAGTATCAAATCAAAACCAATATTGAGTAAATAAACCAATGTCCCTGGCGCATTTTATGTGCTCTTGTTTTACGATTTTTGGGTGGGTTTGGTTGATGGCGTATAAAATGCTTGGGTCAGTTTTGACGAATAACTTTCCAGATATCAAATATATTTTGTTTTGATGAGAGTTCCTATAGTACTCGCGTGAGAGCTACTCACCTCCTGGAGTATGTGAGTTACATTAAAAAATACTAGCAGTCCATAAAAAAACACATCTTCGGCCGTGCTTTAATTTTTCGTTTAACCGCAAAAGGCATTAGTCGCGTATGCTGCGCCAAGCTAAGCTATCCGTAGCATACTAGCACGGATAGCGTAACAGTGTGCTACGCGTCGTTTAGCATACTGCTACGCTGCTACGCCAAGTCAAGCATCCGTAGCACACTGCCACGGGCGGCGTAGCTGTGTGCTACGCGTCCCGTAGCACACAGCTACGTCAAGCCACGCCATCCGTAGCACACCCAGCACGGGTCGCATAGTACTTTCATCCCTCGCCCTGGAGATAACTTATACCAGTTATTTTTCAATCAATTTTATAGATCACTGCAAAATTGAAAATAAGCCCTTTGTACTATATATAAAAATAGCTTCCTTGCAGTTGATTTGTATGCACTTATTACAGTTCCTGTCGATGTGAGATCCTATCTACAAAAATGACGTCAACAATTTATACCATTAAAAATGTATTCCAATTATAAACACATGAATTTTCGTTATTTTTTACTTTTTGACATTATTTTGCAGTAATCTATAAGCTCGAATAGGTAAAACTCTATCTAAAGAACTGAAGTCAGATTGTAGGAATTCCGTTCATTATTATTTCAGCGCTACGTCGTAAGAACGTGACATGTTTCAGAGAATCGTTAAAGCAAACAGTGACAGACAGAAGCAATCCATTTCCCAAACAAAGGTCGCCTTTATCGAGATCGAAGCGTGCTTCGCTGAGATTTAATTTATCTGCTGGATTGAATCGGAGGCGTGACGCGAATTATTGAAACAGGACGTATAAATCAATGGACACAGCCGAAGCAGAAGCTAAATGTCGTAGTGAACATCAGTAGGCTTTGAAACAAGCTCAGTCAGGAGTTTGACTATGGGGCACGTACCGGCACTAGAAATTAATAAGATGTATTTCTTTAGTCTTACAAATTATGGACACAGACAAATAAAATTTTAAACTAAATCCTAATCAAATACACTAAATGTTAGCATGAATGCTTCCGAGGTGAGTTCAAAAAGTTATATTCCTGTGGGATTATGTAGGAACTTTATCGCGGTAATTATTAATACTATTTAACGGGTATTTATCGCGTTTATTTACCTATTTTTCCCAACGTTTCGACAGGTTTACACACTGCCGTGTAAATAAACGCGATAAATACCCGTTAAATAGTATTAATAATTATGTGTTCAGATCGCGTAAGCTTAAAAATATTTATCGCGGTAAACTCATAAATAGTGTTACCAACTACTTTTTCAGATAATCGTGCGTAGAATTTTGTTAGTTATGCGGCAAAAAAAGAATCAGTGTTCAATGCCCGTCGGAAGTAAAAATTTAAAGATATGTCACGTTGAAAATAATTGTCCCGTATTGTCCCGTTGTCCCGTACACACAAAACAAAACAGATGTTTGCGTATGTCTTCGATCGGTCAAAATAAGAGAGCAAAAGAAGTAGGTGGGGTCAGCTGGCTAACTGCATGCAAGCGACAATGTTTCAAAAAGGGAAAAGCGGAATCTTTGGCGATAGCACATTCTCACAACTAAACCATCAGTCACGTTTCTGTATTTCTGTTCATTTTACCTACATCAAAAACTACCAATATTACCTTCACAGCCAAAATCACTAACGAAAACACGTCAACACGCAACAAGTGCTGAAAGAACTTTCACATCAAGGTCAAAACATAACAGAGCAATACCCAGCCAATGTGAAAGCAATATGGTGCTCGTTAATACCCCCACTAGCTAATAAGGATTCCGACATGGAGAGCATTACAATAAAATATAATTACGCTAGACCTTGGCTGCAGCGTGTCGGAGCGCCCCGGTCTGTTTAGAGAGGTCTTCAGATATTTAATGGGGTTTTCCTTCAGACATTTAATGAGGTTTCGGATGGTTCTGTGCGTGACGTCACCTTGACTTTGTACTTTAACCTTGAGAGTCTAACAGCCGGTCTTTCATCCGCTTGTTATAATCTGACATAAACTATTGTCAGATTATAAGTTTTTGTTAACCTCTAGTGTGCTTACTTGTGTTTAGAGAAACCAAGACTTGGTTTGTAAAACAAATACACAATACTTAATCAGGATATAATATATTAAATATATGTATTTTGATTATGTTTTGTTTATTCTTCTTTTCTTTATTTCTAACGAACCATGTCTTGGTTTCTCCACACACAAGAAAACTGTGTTTATTTTTGTGTAGAGAAACCAAGACACTTTTTGTATTCTGTTATTGTTATCAGTTTTTGTGAAGATTTTATTCATGCCTTTGATGATATAAAATATCCTGGATTCTGAAATTGTGTAGTTTTAGTGATTGTCCAGAACACTGTGGCTTGGACCACAAATACAGGCTTAGACAGACAGGCAGAATTCAGCAGTGTTTGTCTCTCGTAAACCAGATCTGTCTGAATTTCACGTGAAAGCGGGTTTAAAAAAAATTAAGGATTGTTTTGGCAAAAGTAGACTAAGGAAGATAATCGAAATTCCGCTTTAGCTTCTTATCGAAAACGCTCCCTTGGTGGCTCATCAAATTGAGTGCGCAACGCTGTTCTTGGAGAGTAGGAACCTATCTTGAATCTTTAGTCTTCCTAAGGAGGAAGGAGTGGAGAGAGTTCTTGGAGAGCGTGTAGTACCTACCTAACTGTTGGGGATGTTGGAGAAGTTTGCATCGCTAGAGCCTGATGTTGTTTGGCATTACTTTCTATTTCACTATTTAAAGTTAGCTAACACTGACGCCTTTCTTGGTTGTCAACTAAGCTTTCATAATGTATCGTCGTTTTTCACCATTGCCAATCTATTAATCTATGCTAATATTATACGCCCGAACTAAACAACTAATCGGCTTGATTTTTGGCGTAGAGTTGAGGTTGGATGGAGAGTAACATAGGCTACTTTTTATCCCATAAATCAGTTCTCATGGGATAGAAATATTCTTAAACAACGCGTGCAAAGCAGCAAGCAGCAGCTAGTTTACTATATCACAAGTTTTACAAATTTCTTAGTAACTGTGTGATATCTATCAATTCGTTATTTATCAACATTTTTTTGTATACCCGGTCAAATCCAATGTCAGCTTTTCTGCGGTTACTTTTTTTTGAAATCTTCCTTAAGAAGTCTTTAATAAATTCTGGTCCTTCACGTTTATGGTAATTTGCGTATCAGGTATTTTGCGTAATTTTAGCATCCTGGCCATTTGCGTGATGGAATTCAGGTAATTTACGTAGAAGGTAAATTACGTAAAAAATTCTAGTCCTGGTAATTTGCGTTTCTGGTACTATGCGTCTGAACGGTTTTGAAAGGATTTTCAAAGTGAGCTCACCGTCTACACGTAAATCAACTTAGACAGCGTGCGGATTGTAACGTTAAATCTTTCTACAAATACAACAAGAAGGAACAAGTCGATTGAAAACATCTCCTATGCGGTTTTGGACGCCTGTTATTTTTGTTCTGAAATCGATAAAAACAACCTTCGTATAACTTTTTTAAACGGTGGGACCACGAGTCAGTAATCATCTCCTATGCGGTTTTGGACGCCTGGTATTTTGGTTCTGAAATCGATAAAAACAACCTTCGTATAACTTTTTTAAACGGTGGGACCACGAGTGAGTAATCCGATTATTGACATCAGTGGGACTTAGTAGTGGGACCACCGACCCTAAGGGTACGTAGGACTAAAAGGCAGGTAGGTCAAAATTGGTGGGACCACGAGTCAGAAACCAAAGAAATATGAAGTCTAAATTATAATTTTCGCTCAGATCTCAAGGTTAGTGGAGTATTTTCTTCCGAAGCCCTCTGCGTCGACAAAAATAATCCACCGCCTGTCATTCCCAAATAAGCTTCGTTTTAGATTCCTCAGCTAAAAAAAACTTTTTTGTGTGCGTAACAGGAAATAATACTGGGAATCCAATTAAGCGAAAGAAATATTCTGGGTATATTTTTTGACAATTACGGCCTGAGGTTTATTGTTATTACATTAAAAATAAAAATAAATCTTGTTTTAACTGACTTTGTGAAAAGGATAAGGTACTAAGTTAAGAATGAATGAATTATGAATGAATCAATTAACACTTTACTGTACTAAAAACGTACATAAATACAAAATAAAAAGTTATACCTATCTATAAAAAAATATACACTACAAAAGTATGGCTGAGAGCGATTTCTCCCAGGCAGTTAAACTGTGTAGTTATAATTTTCTACGTTTTTTCTAACGGCTTTTGCTGATTTTCCCGTCAGTTCTAGGCGAATTTTGAGGATTATTTCGGTCTTGATAAAAAAAGATATCCCGTGGTAGACCCATATAAAATTTTCCCGATTATTTATATTATTATTCCTCAAAAAATAGTAAAAACACAAAGGAATTCGAGTACTGTTTTTCTTTTTGTAAAAACATAAAATTATTGCAACGAATGGTGCCGAAAAGTAGAGCATCATTGTGAAAATGTAAATCTACGAACCAAACCGTTTTGATTAAACT
This sequence comes from Eupithecia exiguata, assembly GCA_947086465.1. NCBI lineage: Eukaryota > Metazoa > Arthropoda > Insecta > Lepidoptera > Geometridae > Eupithecia > Eupithecia exiguata. Next base: position 9,421,973 of record OX352246.1, read on the forward strand.
TCTATCCAGACAAAAAAAAGTTTCTGAGAATAATTCTCAGAAACTTTTTTTTTCATATAAAAGTTTCTTCTCTGTGATAATAATAATAGCAAATGTTTTTACCTTTGCGAAAGAACCCAAAGTGCACGCTCAAAAACAACATAAGAAAATTGAAGAAGTCATGCGCAGAAGCTAGTTACAAATAAAAACAACTTTGTCTTGAAATATCTGAAACAGCCTCTTAGAGCGCTTCAGAAAATCATTTTATTAAGATGTTTATCGTTCTCCTCGACTCATCTCGTCTCCGTAGAGTGTGCTTGACACTAGCACACTTTCTGCACTGAATATTGAATGTTAAAGTCACAGCGATAGAGTCTGATTTGTCATGACCAGGAAAATGCAGTTTCAGTGCTGTTTCTGTAAAAATCTTTTCCGTAGCTGTTTTAATGGGTATTTTATATTTAAAAGCTTATTATGTCATTCCTGAAGTTAAATTTGAAAGGAAATTTTAGTTTTCGTGGTTTAATATATAATATTTTATTGTTTTATGCGTTAAATCTACGAAGAGGCGACAGCATTCTTAGGGGTAGCCTTCCTTGAAACCGTTACGGAAACGTTCCTGTGGGCTTCTACGCATGGCCTCCACTGAACAGTGGTACGAACGCAGCTCAGCGGCATGGTATCCACACTGTGCACTTGGTAATTTCTGGACACTAATATTATAAACGCGAAAGTTTGAATGTTTAGATGTTTGAATGGATGTTTGTTACCTCTTCACGCTATAACAACTGAACCGATCATCGAGTTGAAATTTCACATTGATGGAGCCTTAAGTCTGGAATCAAACATAAGCTTTTTATTCCATAAAACAGTTCCCATGGAATAGAAATAACTTTTAAACGTTTCCATAGTAAAAACGCGTGTGAAACCACGGGCTGAAACTAGTAAATCAATATTTCTATTATATTTTCGGCACGGAAATTCAGGATAGATCTCGGAACAAAAGAATACTGTCTTCAATAGAAGACCAATCAACCAGAACCTAAAAAAATATTTTACTTAAGGCGCTACCCCGACCCAAATAGCGCCGCCACCTATTTTATTTTATTATTTCGTTGAACGAAGGGAATTTCAAGAATTTTATTGGACAGTTTGTGATAACTACCTATTATAAGCTTTTTTTAATGCCTATGCAGGTAATACATAGTTTTATTTTGTATAGTTGAGGCAGAGATGCGAAAAATAGTTTTGGTGGCCACAAAGTGCAACTTCGCATTTGCATAAACTACCAATACAAAATAAAAATACAATACAATACAACAATACAAAAACACTTTTTTGTACACCAGAAAAAGAACATGAAAAATAAAGAAAATACATGAAAAAAATAATAATAATGAAAAATATTACATTAAAAAAAAGGTTTTACTATCACAAACTGCCTAATAATTTTTTTTGAAATTCCCTTTCTTTAACGAAATAATAAGACAAAATTGAAGGCGGCGCTAGTTTTGGCCTTAATGACATATACATATACATATATTTATCGTCTTTTTACATGTATCAATAGGTAGATCAATAGGTGGATACACGTGCCATGCGAGCGGAGTTGGGGGCAGTAAGCTAGTCACGTAAATGCAAATAAGCTAAAACTCGCTGGAAATGCATTTCTTGAGCTGTTAACATAAACAGCCAAATTTCCATCTATGCTTTTATGCTTGCTTCATGGCATAGAAAATAACTAAACCGTTCCCAAGTAGCAAAATAGATCCTATAACTGTCTTCAAGACTACAGTTCAACACTCCAATAACATTCTACTAGTATACTACAACGCTGGATTTGGGCGCATTTATTGGAGCACAATTTCTTGTTATGCTCCCGCAATGAGCTAACAGAATGCAAATAAGTCTAATTACTGTCTTGCACCAGTATCTGGAAGCACTAAAGCTCCTTTAGCTGCCTTGACGAAGATTACTACTGGTAAAAGTACTCCTGTTGTTATCTACTTCTAGTTTGTTTCAAGTGTAATTATGCTATTAACGTACTACTAACGTACTACTTTTTTTTCAATAATTTGTAACACATTTTACAAGCTGGCTGGGCAGGCCAATTCTTTTTTGTTGCTGATTTGTGTGCAGTGTTTACCAACGTAAGTAATTTTAGTTATTGTTTCATGTAGTATTTATTTAAATGAAAAAAGCTTAACTAGAATACAATTTAACGTGTGGCAAATCTATATTTACTGTAATAGTGTACAGTGTTAGGGCTAATTTTTTAACGCGCTTACATAAATTGATTATTAAGCCATTTAGTGTAAAAATATTATCAAGCACATAATTATTGATTTTTGATCATTCGCCATGTTTCAAAATATGCTCTGTATCAAGACATTTATAAGACCGTAATAGGTAAAACTACGCTAGATTTACTCTTAGTTAAGATTAACTCGCCACCATGTTGAATCAAATTAGAGTTCCTCAATTGATGTCTGAAACCCTGCAACGGCTAAACATTTTTTATATAATTTGTTTTTTTTTATCATATGTGTTAAAAAAAAGAAAGAGTTAGATTTTCTGACTCGGCCATGTATCCATAAAAATCACACTAATGGCTCTGAAAGGTTTTAATTATTACGCTGTCCAATAAATCATGTTTGTACATATTTGTTGTGAAACTGAGTAATAACTTTGGTTACAGGTCTCCTGGCGTCGTTTGAAAAAGAAAACAGAGATGCCTTTAAAAATTGTGGAGACAATAGAAAAAGGCAACACTGTATTGTCTTGCGTCCAACAACAATGGGAACGGGATGGAACTTTATACTGGCCACGAAAATAACACTACAGGTTGCAACGGGATGAAACAAGCCAACCAGATGATAATTGACAACAGTTTAATTGTATTTTGAAAAGGCAGAACATTAAATCACTTTCGAATTGTACGGAGCCCTCCAATAAATTGCTGGTTCCTGCTTTTTCAGAACTTGCTTCAGATGATAGCTTTTGCATTTACAGTTCTTCTATAAGCTCCACTTCTTTTGAAACGTTTCCATTCTTGTAAATCCATTGTAATCAATGATAAATAATATTTGCAGTGTCTCAAACCGAGCGACATGTAAAACTGGTAAACAGACTATATAGTATTAGCCTAGCGCTTTAAAAGATTATTTACTCTTACAGAATCTTCTAAGCGTCTTTATTAAGACTACATCGCCCTCATACTTATAATGATCTCAGCTAAATATATGCTAAAATCTGGGAATCTTACACAATGCTATTATAAAACTAAATTGCTGCATATTTGTAATGATCTCAGACAAGTATATTATAAATTCTGAAACTCTTACACAATGCTTTTATAAGTCTATAATTTTCGTAGGACTATTTAAACTTTGTCAATACACTTATGAGATTACATGTCTTATAATTATCCTATAAAATAGTGTACTACTAAACTACAAGGTTGTTTTATTAGTGAATTTGCTCTAGAGAGTAAAAATGCTTGCGCAGTGCTATTATAAGCAAAGATGTCTTAACAAAAGCCATTAAAAGAGCATTTTTAGTCTAATTTTACCTATTGTATTTTATTATAGGATTTCCTTGCTAGTTGGGTTTTCAATAAGAAATGGTTCCGTCAGAAACCTTTGTGAGATCGATGCAGTTTTATCAAGTTACGGCAATGAGTAATGGTAGCAGGGATCGTCTAACCTAACGTATGCTGTCTGTACTCCAGCCAAGCTGCATGTAAAATGTTTGTAAACTAACTAACACTAAACAAATAAACTAAAATTATTATGATTAAACAAATAAATATAAATAGATAGTAATGCTGGACAATTCACACAGCAATATCTAATCCCAGGCTAAGCAGAGCTTGTGTTATGGGTGTTAGATAACTGATATACATAATATAATACAATACATTAGATAGATATTTTTTATTATACATAGAAAGCGACCAGATGACCCTGAACAAATGTCTGCAGATCGTACACACATTTGTCCCGAGGCGGGAATCGAACCCGTAACCTCCTGCGTCGTAGGCAGACCTTCGCCCACCGCGCCACAGAGGTCGTCGTTTGGCTTCGTGTTTCAGAGTTTATTGTCAGCAATCTTTATTGAAAGAAAGGAGTATGATTTCCGTATAAAAATAAATTTTTGGTTATATTTGGGTGGTTTGTTTCCAGATATTTCCGCCGTTAAAATAGTTTTTTTTCGTTAAAATTTATTCAAACAAAGTCTACGATAAAAATTGACAATTTTATGTGACTCTACCCTTAAAGTGATAGTATAAAAAACATACAGCCGAATAGAAAACCTCATCCTTTTTTGAAGTCGGTTAAAAACATAGCTAACTTACACTTACATATTATGTCATTATCACTGACGGTTGGGGGCAAAACTAGGCTAAATCAAACCACCTGACTATGTTTTTTCTTCAAGAAACACAACAATCTAAATCACGTCATATTTGTCGTAGCGAGAATTACCTACATCGTGAAAAGCTCCATCAACAATGGAAAGCCGTTATAATAAACCCCTGTTTCGTATAAAACTTACATTATTACGACAACAAAGGCTTGGTATAAACTTTGTAAGGCCGTTCTAAAGATAGGCTACTACACGACACAATAGCAACTTATGACTCGACAAACAATACAATACAAACATGTATTATTGTACGAAAAAAAAAACAGTAACACTACAAGGACAGGAAAAAACAATACGATTAAGAGGCGGAGGAAACGCCTCTCTACCTCTGCTAGGAGAGTTCAGAGCAATGATGCAAAAACGTAGCACTCACCTGGGCAAGCACCTGCACAGCCCACACGAGCTAAGAGACATCACCCCGAAGAAAATCCTCAGATCCTAGCATCTGTTAGTGGCGAATTATTAACGTCGCAGCTTCGGAACTGAACGTTTAAAGTGGCCATCAAAATCATGAGATCGGGTGTTAGGTCTAGTGTGGGGTATGACAACATCGAGTCATGTCACCGGAGCCATGACAGAGATTATCGTTTTGGCGCGCCATTATTTTATTCAAACTTTAAAATTAGTTTTTATAACTAATAAGACTGGCCTTGAAGAAATATTAATTACACTTTGCATTATTTTTATCAGAAAATACGTTAGAATTGTACTCAGTAGTAGTCAAGCAGCCTGTCGATGCGACAAACATCGTAACATTTTACGATAATGAAATAAAGTTTACGACAAGATTCAAAGGAAAACTTCTGACTAGGTGTCATGATTTCTTATAGCCTGTTTTCCTCGAGCTATATTCATCCAATTATTACAGAGAAAATGTTATCATTCCGTTAGATAAATGAAAATCTTGTAACTTTGTGAAGATCAGAGGCTGTAAGGTACAGAGAGCTCTATCCTACAGGCTACTAAACCGAAAATAATAATTCTGGATAGGACAGGACAATCAAAACATCATCTATAGCCCAAGGCTAATAGATGACTGATATACTTAATAGAATACATAACATAGATACATTTTTTATTATACAAAGAATATACCCAGAACACCAGGAACAAATATTAGCATATCGTACAAACTTTTGTCCCAAGACGGGAATCGAACTCGCAACCTCCTGCGTCGTAGGCAGACCTGCGAAAGCCGCATCGATCTGAACTACTATTTATAATCGAGAATAGCCTGTTTTTATGCTTCCGGCTCGCAACAAAACACAAAACTATTTTTTTTACCCGACTACCGACAGGGGAGGGTTATGAGGTTAGCACCCTATGTTTGTATGTATGTGGCCGATTTCTTTAAATAAATAAATAATTGTGGACATTCCACATTCATTTATTGAATACATTAATACAATATGTTATACATTTTTATAAACATATAAATACCCAGAACACCCTAAAAAAATATTTCCAGATTCTACAAACGTTTGTCCCAAGTCGGGAATCGAACCCGTCGCAGGCGGACCTTCGCCCGACGCGCCACATCGGTCAATAGTATGTCAACTTTGACGAGGTAAAAACGTGTTCTATACATTTAGCGGACTGTACATAAAGTACCGTCTCTATGCTGAGTTTAGAACTCTTCAGAAAACTTCCAGCTCGGAAGGAAAGTTTTTCCGACCCAATTATTCACATAGAGTGAGTTTAAGCACGGCGGTTTCTCTCGTGTGCTTTAGAATTCTGTTTCCCTTTCACTATGAAAAATACAATTTTGTTTTTAGTTTTTGTACGTAAACCAAGGACGATGTAGGTTTGTTAATGACGTTTCTACAAAGCAAGGACGATGTAGGTTGTAAATGACGGTTCCACATTTTCTTTGAGTTCTTCGAAGTTAGTTACCTAGCAGAAAATCGGTCGTTTAATTTCTGCCGTCGTCGGCTTGACGACTTTGCATGACTTTCTGACTTTTGACTTTTTGCATGGTAAAATAGGCTCTTTGGTTAACTAATCCCGCTCTAAATTCATCCCACGGGATGAGTTGACTAAATAATTAATTTCAATAATTTTGATTGGTCAACTGATCCCGTTTCTAAAAAAGATAAAAAGTAGTGTTTTATTTGCACTATATGTACACACAACAAAAAAATATGCATTTACCTTATTTTTTAGAGATGACAGATTTTTATGAACGAAGAGGTGTGTCTCTTCCAAGTTTCGTAGAGATGAGAGATGAAATAAGCATAAATGATGAAAGATGAGATCCGCTCAGGATCTTTACGAAATTAGTGAAATATAACAGACGGACAGAGTTACTTTTACATTTTAAATATTAAATATGGATAGTATGCTTTTGTAGAACTTTGTTCGGCAGTTTAAAAACTGCTTTTAATAATTCAAATTAAAGCCCGAGTTTTACCAAAGAATTTCCAAACTTTTCTCGTTAAAACCAAAAGCGACTTCGTCAATCTAAAGTAATAAATTGAATTATAAACGCTTGTGCGGTTTGTTATGAAATTTATGGTAATAAATAAAATTGTTGAGTGTTTTAGCCGAGAAGAAGCTTGATAAAAAAAATACTTATAAGAATAGTTTCATCGACGACCTGTGTGGCGTGGTGGCCGAAAGATGCGGGTTCTGTCCGGAAAATTCCTTTACTAATAGAAAGCCACGTTATTTGTGAGTGTCAAGGCTTTAAATTAACCCGTAAAATGGGATAGATACATGAAAATCGCGGGCGAAGCCGCGGGCAGCCGCTAGTTTATTCATAATTATAATAATGTCATTATTTCAGATCACGACCGTATTTTTCTATGACAGTCTAAGCCTAACTTCAAAAGCCAGAACTAAAAAGGTATTCCTAAATAAAAAAAGTTTGTATAAAAAGATCGACAGTGTTACAAGAGGAAGAAGTAATTGTTACTATGTTAGGTACTCGCTTGTATTTTTCTTACTTTTCGTTTAAGATATTCGATAATTGTGTAGTTTGCTTTTGTGAATCATAAAAACTTTAATCTCACTAATATTATAAACGTGAAAGTTTAGATGGATGGATGGATGGATAGATAGATGGATGGATGTTTGTTCCTTTATCACGCCAGAACGGCAAAACGGATCTGGATAAAATTTGGCACAGAGATAGATTATAGTCTGGAATAGGACATAGGCTACTTTTTATCCCGAAATTCCTACGGGAACGGGAACTACGCGGGTGAAACCGCGAGGCGCTGCTAGTTGTTATATAAAAACTTTGTAATTTTTCTTCGAAATTCTTCAACTTTTAGGTAGTTTATTTGTATAATTTAATTATCATCACATAGGGGCTCGATAAGTGAATTTAGTTAATGGTTCCTACTTATTATGTTTAAACAAACAATAGGTACTTGTACAGATAATACTGAATTTTGGAATGTTGTAATAACATCCTTATCCAAGCTTTCGAAGTTCGCAGGCGTGTTTTGATTCCGACAAGGATTTCGGCTGAACTTTGAAGTACGGGCAGGGAATTTAATCAACGCTATAGACGAAATGGGTGCCCGTCAAAATGCCTAGACTAAGGGCCTTATCATACTAGCGGATTGCGAGCATCCTCAAAGCGGAGCGGGCGCACAACAAATACGTTACGGGCGCGCAACGAACACGCCGCGCATGCACAGCAAATAAGTTGCGGACGCGCAACACTATTTATATTTATTATTATTTTATTATTTTATTATTATTATTACCGTGAATAGCACGCGTGGACGCTATTTTGTAGTGTCTCGTACAAAAGCCTTACTGCAGGTGACACTGATAATCTCAAATGTGTGTCTTCAAGTCTTATGTCAGTTTATGTATTTTTTTATTATTATTATTTATTATTATCAGATCCAACAACTCGTAAAATGCAGGTCTTGGCATTCGCAGGTAGGAACGAAATTGTTTTGGATTATTTCTATTTGTTTGCAAAACAATACAAAGAAGTCGCTTTCTTCCATTCGATTATGGAGTTAATGGATCTTTCCAAATTCGTCGATGCTTTCGTTTTCGTCTCTGGCTGCTTCGAAGTAACAAAGTCAACAGCAGTGTCTGCTCGGAATCCATTTTGTTATCTACTGAGTGTATTGTACGTCGTTAACTTGCTACAAACACGCGACGAAAACGTTGCAAATTTGCAACGCGAATTTGCCACGCGTCCGCGACGTCTTCGCTGTGCGTGCAGCCGCGATGTGTTCGCGACGCATTCGCTGCGCGCCCGCCCGGTCCGCTCGCAAACAACCGCTAGTGTGATAAGGCTCTAAGATGGGTCAGGGTTTTCTGTTACAGACTTGATGTAATAAAATTGTTCCTAACTCCAGCCTAGCATTGAGTTTTCATAAAATATAAAGAGCCTTTGATAAATTTTGTCATAGACTAGCTTCTGCCTGCAGCTTCGTTTTTTGGAATTAATAGTAGCATATTACGTTATTCCTGGTCCAGATCTTTATGTGACCGAAATTTCAACCCGATCCATTTAGCAGTTTTAACGTTGTCTTCAGACAAACATCCATTAATTAATTTTTTTATTTCATTTCAAGATCAATCTTCATAATTTTCATAGCCATAATATTAGTAACATAGAAGGATCTATGACAAATTCAAATTCACTTTTATTCCGAGGATCCGAGGTCCGATCCGGGGTCACCTTTCTGTATACACGCGGCTCTCGTGCCCCCCTCCCAGTACTACTTCAGTCTGGCAGACTTGTCTCCAACGTTCCAACGTTCCAGGCAATTCCTGTTTAAGAACGTAGCGTCTACCTTTAAATTCTGTTTGATTTATTCCTTTTATTCTCGCTCTTCTACCCCCTGACAGTGGAGGCAGACGGTAATTTTGATCCGGTTCAAATGTTTCATTGGTAATACAAGCTAGTTTTATTATCAAACCAAAAGGGAGCCATTGCCAGTCTCATAAACGAACGGAGTAAGTACCGCCGCTAAGTTGCGAGCAATAACTGTCGGGAACCTTCGAGCTTTCATTATTAGGTATTATTGGACGTCTGGAAACCACGGGGAAGCACAGTTCACGTGGAAAAGTAAATAAAGTGTTTAGGATTTCTGAGGAAATAAACCAAGGAGGTAATGAATAAGAGTTTGAAGTATAAAACCTTTTTCAATCCATAAGAAATGGGTGAAATTAGACTTTTTAAGAAATTTGAACGTTTTTAATACTAGTAGTCTCATTTGATAGTGTAAAAAGATTTTAGCTCAAGGATTTTTTCGTAGGTCCTATGCACAGATCACTATAAACTAGTGACAGAGTCCTATGGTAGCCAATCATCATCCTATGATGATGTCAATAACAATGAGATTACACTAACAAAATCTTTATATGTAGCTACTAGCAGCGCCTCGCGGTTTCACCCGCGTAGTTCCCGTTCCCGTGGGAATTCCGGGATAAAAAGTAGCATATGTCCTATTCCAGACTATAATCTATCTCTGTGCCAAATTTCATTCAGATCCGTTCAGCCGTTCTGGCGTGATAAAGGAACAAACATCCATCTATCTATCCATCCATCCATCTAAACTTTCACGTTTATAATATTAGTGAGAAAACACAGTGACTTAACTTTTAAGTGTAAATGTCACAGCTAGAAGTAGAAAATTTAAAAATTAAATCAGTTTCAAGTTTTTATAGCGTACATGTTGTTAGGTACATAGATCTTACAAGTACTTAGGTTAAAGTTCAACATGAACGCTGTAAGGGCATTACAATTCTTACCTCAGAAAATAATTCACGAATAAATTACGTAGGTACCTCACCTAACTATCACCCACCTGGGTAATGAGTTTGATGACTATATTGAGGTACTTATCTCAATACACTACACTCAACCAAAACTAAGAACCGAAACTCATTAAAATCCTAAGAAGTCTCGATATTTTAAGACTTCAAAATTCTAAGAAAACGGCTTAGGTAGTAACAGGGTCCGTCTGCACTTTGGTGGGACAAGAACCCTTCAAATACCCTCGTCCTTATAACCAAATCCAGTCACGAATTCATCCACTTATTACTGTTAGTCTTGTTTTTCTCACAATATAATTCCAGGTTGTTTTTACAAGCTTTGCAAAAATAGTTTCTTTCAGATATTGTTTGTTTTGTTACGGAAAAGAGAAACTTGTTTGGACACAAAAAATTATGTTGACAATATGATAATTCGTGCGTGTTTGGCCTATTTCTAAAGGTAAAGCTTTTAGGGTTGGGAATTTATTTTATTTAACATAGAATAACGGCTACAAAAAGGAAATTTTTCAGTTTAGAATAGTTTGACTTATAGCCTTCTAGTTTATGCATTAACTTAAGTTGTTTAAGAGAAGCCTACTTCTCACCTAGCTACCTGCTTACCTACTACATGTTTGGTAGTTGGGCCTTTCTAATTGCATGTTTTTATTCTCTATGTCTATACATATACAGGGTGCTACGTAACATATGTACTAAGCCGAAAGTGGGGGTGATTTTTATTCTATTTCTCCCCCTTAGGGGGGAAAACTGGAGTAACCCATTCTGGACCGCGAGGGAATCAACTTGTGTTTTTTAAACACCACATAAACTAGTATCGTAGTAATAATATAAACATCCATTAAAAAAAATACCAAAACAAATGTAATTTGGTTTGTGTCAACCAAATACCTTACAACAACGAAGAAAAACCGTCACAGAGATAGGTATTTCCGTCTTTATTACAACGTTATAAAACACTCGCCACTCTCTGGTTCAATTTGATGCGCAGTTACGGAATACGACCCTTTTATTGACCCTTTTATTGGAATTTTACTTTACGAGACAAGAAGCAGATTCCCTGTGTGAAATGTTAAGACTACACATGGGCAGTTAAGACATGGCAGCCTGTTAAGAATAAGTGTTAGACACTTTTTCCTGTTGGAATTTACTTCAGATCATTTCTCATCATCATCATCATCAGCCTATGTTAGTCACACATAGGCCAGACATAGGCCTCCCCTAATGAGCCATAACGCCATGTCTTCAGCTTGCCGCATCCAGCATCTGCCTGCAGTCGTCAGATTGTCAAACCACCTTGTCGGAGGGCGTCCTACACTACGTTTGCCAAGTCGCGGTCTCCAATAAAAAAATGACGCACTGATTGAAAAACTTTCGTTTTTCTATCAGTGCGTCATTTCTAACCTAATAAATAAATAAATAATGCTGGACAATTCACACAGCATTATCTAGCCCCAAGCTAAGCAGAGCTTGTGTTATGGGTACTAGATAACTGATATACATAATACAATACATTACATAGATAGTTTTTTTTTATTATACATAGAAAACGACCAGAACACCCGGAACAAATACCTGCAGATCGTACAAATATTTGTCCCAAGGCGGGAATCGAACCCGCAACCTCCTGCGTCGCAGGCGGACCTTCACCCACCGCGCCACAGAGGTCGTCAAGTAACCTACTTAAATTAGGTACATTATTAAATTAAATCTAATTCAATACTAGGACGTCTGCTACGTAAATATTTAGATAGTTACATATCAATTTTGTACATAACTTTGATCGAACATAAAAATGTGGTATGACATTACATGGAAATCGAACCAGCACTTAATTGTGGGGAGCCAGGCATAAGTAACTTAACTTACCAAAGTAACAATGTTACTGCACATGACGGCGAGTGTACCTAGTCACAAGTAGTATGTCCCGGTTCCGACAGAATTCAATTTCGTCGAAGAGTGTCGTTGCCACGACGTGAATTCAATTAAGGAGGATGTCCGTGGCTTTTAACGTCCAATTTACTTGTACTTAATTTTAATTATGAAAAAATGAAGAGTAGATTTTGCTTTCATAATTTTCTTTTAACGAAGGTAAAGATTATTTTCAAAACTTCATCATCAGCCGGTGTTAGTCTACTTTTGGGTAAAGCTAATGGAGCCGCATAGTGTTCTGTCTTCAGCTGGCCGCCGCTTCCAGCATCTGCCAGAAGGTTATCCTATGAATCTGTGTCTATCTAAAACAAAGTAGTGTCTGTTACCTGCACCATTTACAATACAATACAATACAAAAATACTTTATTGTACACCATAAAATAACATTACAAAGAGACATCACATAAGATAAGTAGTGGACCACAATGGGCTGCCTTATCGCTAAGAAGCGATCTCTTCCAGGCAACCTTTGGATGGAAAGAATTGAGAATTTAAGAAAGGCAGGGGGTGTACCAAAGACAATCTAAAATACATCTTTAACACTATATTTACAAGTATAACTCAAGAATCCAAAAATCAAATATCATTAAAATCGGTCCCGGGTGGACTGATTTTAATTTTATCTTTGATTTTGGATTTGTCTTCGTCCCGAATAGCAGAATATCTTATTAAAATATGAAAAATTCACGAGGGAGAAAGTATAAGGAGAAAATCGTTTTCGTAACGCCATCTCTGATTCTAGGGTGGAACGAAGTTTGCCGGGCCGGTTAATAAATTAATAAAATAAAATAAAAATAGCCCTTATTATTCCATTCAAATTACAATTTAACAAAGTATTTTTATTTATATAATATAATTTAATACACTTGCGGTCAAATACTTCTTGGATAAGTCCCGACTTGTGTCAAAGAATCAGCCAAAGACAATTTATGTCTCTCAGGAAATAACAGCCGATCGTAAAGAATCGGTTCATTAAACGAATACCAAAACAAGGACAGTTTGGCAAACTAATGACTCATTTGTCAGCGGAACAGTTCCGTGCAAGGAAAGTTTCCACCTAATTAATGGTTGAGGTTCCGGACTGGTTCCTTTAGGATTTGTATTGCTTCCTTACTTCGTGAAGGGTTATGAGAAAATAGGTGAAAAACGTTTGGAAAATAATTTATAGAGCGATACCATCGTTTATTACCGATTCTGTTTATTCATATTAAAATATGATTGATTTGTACATTTGTATGTCTTTATCTAAGTAATGTGGAAGAGACTAGCTTCGTCTTTTTTCGGGCCTATTGTGAATATTAGCTACAATTCTGACAATAGGCTACTTGACTACATTAAAAATAAGTTCCAAATTGTTTTCATCCTAGTCAGTGACTACGTAACAAAGCGTAATCAGGTGATTTTTATTAAAAACATGCCTTTTTTATGTAAAAAAATGGGATAAAAATTACACATTTTTTGATACATGATCATGTGACCGAAAACGCTATGTGTTTGGTTGGATCGCAAGTGACGTCACACATCCTCAGCTTACAGTGTCAATGAGTTCTTCTTGTTAGGTGTGGTGTGGCGGGGTGACGTCATAGCTTGGAACACGGTAACCATGACAGGGATTATCGTTTTGGCGCGGCATTATTTTATTCAAACTTTAAGATTAGTTTTCATAACTAATACGACTGGCCTTGAAGAAATATTAATTACAATTTGCATTATTTTTATCAGACAATACGTTAGAATTATTTCCCAGTAGTAGTCTAGTAGCCTATTCAGTTGTCTAAAAGATCTCGACAGAACCTACGCATTTATTGTATTCTCCTCTTGGAGTCGAGATCCTACTTGCGTGGGGTACCGAGGTTCTCCAGGTTTTTTAAAAGCTATCTGAGCTTCTGGTCGAAGCGACGCGTGACCCGAGAGCTGGTGAGTATCTGGCATTGCCCATCAGCATTGCCATACAGCAAGGCAATGCAGCCATTGCAGCAAGTGTAAATATGTACTAGTTTTAATTTAATTCAATTATTTGGTTGTAATTTTCTTTATTAATAAAATATTTTATAAACGTAGTCTTCGAATGATTTAGTGATTCGTTGCATTTTAGCAGTATAAATTTGACAATTCAGTGATAGTAGAAAACCTAAACTAGCCACTCAGCTCACAAATGTAAAATACAGCCCTAGATTAGGTAATTTCGAGATTTATAATCATGCTAATTTTATATTTGATGGCGCTGTCGAATGTGTTCAGCTACTGTGAAATTGCGAATGTTACATCAAACCTTGTGTCGCTTTCGTTTTTATTCGATTTGAGCACGGTTTCGACAGGTTTGTCGAAAAGAAAATGGACCTCTGTTGTTGTACGTGATAGAAGAATATTTCCAGAAGTGTGCATATTAGATTAGTTTGAATGTTTGTTTGTTTGATTACTTCAGGTACTTATTCATCTATCTGGAATTAGATAAATTTGTAAGAATGTCGCAATGACAAAGAATTATCCTAATATTGATATTTAGCCATATCTTGCGAAGAACCGATAACCGCTGGGATAAACGTGTTCTTGAGTGGAGACCACGACTCGGTAAACGTATTGTAGGACGTCCTCCGGCCAGGTGGGATGACGACCTGCGAATGACTGCAGGCAGATGCTGGAATCGTCAAGCTAAAGACAGGGCGCTATGGCGCTCATTAGGAGAGGCCTTTGTCCAGCTGTGGACTAATATAGGCTGATAATGATGATGATATTTTGCTTGCCATTGCTAACGATAAGCTATAATTTGACAGCGGGTTAAATACACAAGCTGTAATCAAGGTAGATCCCCTGTTAAGTGAAATGTACTATGTTGTTCATAAAGTGAGTCGAAACTGCCTGAAAATAAAGTTTTTTCCTTTATTCAAACAGAGTTGATAGAACAAAAAAATATCAACGGACTCGTGCCTATTCTTTTATAGTATTTAATTGTACCACGTAGCTCACAATGATTATAAAGGTAGCTAACAGACAGTATTATGGATTTATTTTTATAATGACAAAAGGATCCGTTACTAGAATTATTATTATTTATTTAACAAATGTTTTATTATACAAAGTGTTATTTTTTTGTTATAGTTCTAGGTATGTCACAAAGTTAGTATCTGTAGGGAATGTTTATGTAAATATTGTATTCATACATTTGAACTTTACTGGACCTTTTCGTGCTTGTCATTATATTATTTATTTTGTGTTGGTGTACGTTACGTGTTGGTTGTGGTTCCGACGGAAGATCAGCGTTGTGATAGCTATGCGCAATGGCTATCAAAACATAATGCTGAGTCGGACGCCATTTTATAGCATTTAAGTTTTGTAATTACATAGATATTAAGTAGATAAGTGGTTTATATTTGTGTTAGGTAATTTAAGAAACTTGTAAATGCTATAAACAAAGCTTTTCTTATTCTTATTCTAGAAGTGAAATATTTTACTGAATTTATGTATCGCCCGCTAAGAGCTTTCCTCGATAAATCCATTTTCCATCGCGGTTTGGTTTGTAATTTATTAAACCCAAGAGAAAATAATAAAGGCATCGTTATTTGTGGTTACATTGACGTGTTTCCCTTGGGATTACTTTCTTGTAGCTGGTAGGGTTCCGTAACCAAAGGGTGAGAACGGGACCGTATTACTTAGCCTCCGCTGTCTGTCCGTCTGTCCGACAGCGGGCTGTATGTTATGAACCGTAGAAGGTTGAGGACCGTTGAATATGTATTTCTCTTGACGCTATAACAGCAAATAATATTTTTTTATAAATTTTATAAATAACGGGTCAAACGCCAATACCAAGTTGAGTAGGTACAGTCAGCTGCTCAGATATGTATACACTTCCAAGTTTTTACTTTTATTTTACTCGGAACTTATCATATAAAAGTCTACGCACACATTTTTCATACTAAGCAGTCATCGTTCTTGTCAGAATACGATACATAAATTATCACAATGACTATACAATTACTATTTAGTCAAATTTCAAAACATTGGAGTGTATACATATCTGAGCAGCTGACTGTACCTACCTATCACCGAAGTTAAGCAACGTCGGGCGCAGTCAGTAGTTGGATGGGTGACCGCGTCATGTTGGTTTTATGCTATTTTTATAAATCTGTTTTATAGGGTTCTTTTTGCTATATAGGTAGTTAAGCAGTACCTATATAATAATATAGTTATGAATTTAACCCTCCGTATGCTTTTCGACTCGCACTTGGCCGGTTTTATTTAATAAAGTGATGAATTAGGTACATAGGTAGTACATTCATCACAAGCATTTTATTTCCTCTAAGCCAAATACTGATTATAAATATCACTATTTTTATTCAAAACACTTAATTAAATCTTATTCTAGAACTATTTACAAACAGGTAACAATTTAAGGCGCATCATCTCGCACTGGCAGGTACTGGTTACGTCTTCTTTGGATCAGTCGGCGTTTTGGCTGAGCAGTTACGGCCTCCACCGATGTCCTTGACTGAGCTACGTCCAGGTTCAAAGCACTCACAGGAACAGGGGTCACAGAATACCCGGCAGCTACCAAAGCTGCAAACTCCTCAGGAGTGTAAGCTTTATTGTTCTTAGGAGGAGGCAGTTGTGCTCGCTGTTCATCCAAGCTTTGTCCGTGCTGGACGATGTCGATGTTCGGTTGTTCATTCTGCTCTCTAATAGGCTGTGGTCTGACTTTCTGTGATCTAAGAGGAATTTTCTGACTGACATAGATAGCGGAATGAGGAGCCTTAGTCGGGTTAAGCTCATGCTTAGGCGTGGCAATTTCATATCGAAGACGCTGCTGTTCATTTGACCTGTAAAGCGGGCGAAGCATGAACTGTTCTCCGTAAAGCGATGTAGACTGCTGGCTCTCTGGGGCAATCGGGTCGTAAATTTTCACCGAACGCTGCTTTTCTATTTCAGGGATACGTTTCAAATAGGCGACGGGCCTTTCGATGCTGGATGCTGGGACACGAAGCTCTTGCCTTATAGGCTGCGCTCTTGGGACCTCAACCAGTCTGTATTGTTTAGGTGCCGGTGCAACTTCTTGTTGTTGATATTGCGAGGCCTGTGGGGCTAGTCTGTAGTTGAACTGAGCTCTAGGCTGCTGCTGTGCGAGTTTTGGGGCAGGTACGATTTTTAGTCCCTGGGATGATTCAGGGCGCTCGTATAAAAATGAGTCGAGTTGTGATTGCTGAAACGGCACGTATCGGAGAGACTCGGACAAGCGCTGTGGCTGCTGGGTGGGGACGGGACGGTACTGCTGCTGCGGCTGCTGTTGAACGTTGGTGGTCTCGATCAGGTACTGCTGAGGAGCCAGTGTGGGTTGAATTTGCTCTGGTCTTATTTTCGAATGGAGTTTGGTTGGCTTTTTGCTTGGTTTTGAGATGTACCGGTCAATCTGAAATAAATGAAACCAATGAATTAATAACGGTGTTGTAAAACGAAGTAGGGCTTATTTATTGCAAATATATGTGAGTGATGGTACATACAGCTAAGTACATGCATTATTTAAAAACGAGTTTTTTTTAAATAAAATTGTAGAATACGATACGAGTTAGTGTTTTTGAAAAGAGTTACTACGAGCTATTTTTAAATTGATTCAGAGAGATTGAGAATCAATTTCGAAATAGAAATGAAATAGTTTTAAAAAATTCTTTGCAAAATTCTTTATGTTAATAATATTGAATGATTTAATCGATTGATCTAATATAATTAACAAATAAATAATGCTGGATAATTTACACGAAAAATTACAATCAGATTTTGTGAAGAGTTTTTACCTGCTGATATTGAGGAGCAACACTTTGCACGTTTGAAGACTGCTGTGGCTGTCTTGATTCCTGAGGTCTGACGGCTCCTCCCAACAGTGCCAAGATCTCTTGGTTGAAGGAGTCACTGGACGAACTAGACCCAGTGTCACTGACTGATAGCGCGGCACCAACAGATGCCTCGCCACCGTTGAAGTTGAAGTGGGGACGCGTGATAACAGCGTGTGATGGAGAAGACTGAAAAAATTTAAATGAATATTTATTTCAGACTTTTTATTAAAACTTCACGGTCATTCTAGGTTATTACGAAATATTTATTACAGGCTTCTGTCTGTGGCTCAGTACGCATCTGTTGTAAAAAAGTATCCTATAAATGGGAGAACTACATACATAAAATTTCAGCCCGGTCCGTTCAGTATTTTAACCTGAAATGAAATGAAATAAACATCCAAACTTTCGCATTTTTAATATAAATGTGGTTTATCAGTTTACCTGACGCCCAGATTGTGACTGTGATTGTGGTTCCAAGTAGTAAAACTGCTGCTGAAGATTCTGCTTATGCTCCTGTTGGGGGTTGCTGTACAGTTGTTGCAAGTACTGGTTGCTGGGCAGGGGAGCCTTCCTTTCAGGCTGGAGATCTAATAGCTCCTGAGAGTTGAGGGAGAAGACCTGCCCAGGACGGTACTCTTCGTCATTACGGCTGAAATAAAAAGTCTTAGTAAGTAACTTGAATATTATTTACCTAGAGACTTTAATAAATATCTAATACTAGTAACCTTGACTGCGTAACACTGTCTCCGTATTGGTTAACCGGAACAGGGCTGACCGCGTATCCAGCTGCAATGAGGCCGTTGAACTCCTCAGGTGTGTACCCTTTGGTGCTCTTTGGTGGAGGCAAAGATTGCTGAAGAGCCAACCTCTGTCTGTAGTGGTGAAGACCAAGCTCAAGACGGGCTTGATTAACCTTAGCGTTTTCGTCTCGTATAGTAAACGGTGTTGGAGAGCTCACTCTGGGCAAGAAAGGAGGAGAGGTGACCGGTGGAGCAGCTGTCATTCCATAAGAATTAACGAAGTTTGATGCGGCTACGCCATAGCTAAGATCAGGTATCGGGGTAACCGAGTATCCTGCGACTATCAATGATGTGAACTCATCGGGAGTGTACGATTTGCCGTCTCTCGGAGGGGGTATGGCTGAATTGCGTCTATCTTCTAAGCTGAGGCCACGGTGCTCGATGTCTACTTGCTGGACGAGAGGAGGCGGTGGCAACTCGCTGCTTGAGTCGATTGCGTTCGATGTTTGTTCGTTCGGGATAGCGGCGGCAGTGCTTAGTTCTATCTTCAAGGACTGATCTCTTGCTGGTCGATCCAAACTAGCTCCAAGGTCTTCGGGTTGGAGCGATGTCCGATTCCTGAGATTCAGACTTTGCCTTTAGTTCCATGATTTCCAGGTTTAGTCTGTTATGCCTCAGGCCCCATGATGTTACCATTGATTGTTATGATAGTTACCTTTATGCTTATGATTAACTTAAGTTATAGTCATGATAAATAAAATGATGATGAAAACCTTCCAATCCCGAAATGATAAATCATTCCATGAATGAATTTAACAGCCGATAATATTATTCCAAAACCGCTTTGTCTACAGTTGATTTTAAAATTGGTTAGCCAATCAGGAAGCAAATGCAGCTAATATTTGCTGAGAATCTTTTGAAGAAGAATGAAGGGTTAATTTTGAAAAATAATGTTGAAAGATCTTAAGGTCTTGAACCTAATACTTGATTTTTTGCAATTAATAGTCGAACTGCGTAGTAGCCATAATGATGATGACAATTTAAGGAGTTATAGCCATCGGTACGGTGCTGGCTGTGGCCAGACATTGAATGGCGTGATAATGTGGGCAAAAAGTACCTGTATCCAAGATCCAGGATCCAAAGCACAGTGACCATACCGATAGTTATACAGATCACTTTGATTTTTCATTTAAATTTTTGATTTTTGACGTCAATAAAACATACCTCAGCGATTTTTCCTCTTCTTGTGGCTCTTCAACGGGGGCAGCTATCTGCTCCTGAAATAACGAAATACAAAGTTGCTTTACTAACACAATCAATCTATCTTACTCCGTACTTATTACTGCTATAATATTATACAATAAATTTGAAAGTAACCCTGTCTGTCTGTTACCTTTTCACGCAAAACGGATGAACAGATCTTAACGAAATTTGGCAGATAGGTAAATGGTATCCCGAGGACGGACATCGGACATAGGATACGGGAAAAGCTTGTTAGGAACTGCGGGCAGTAGCTTTGATGAAAATTCAACAGACTTTTTATGCGAAGAACAAAGAAAAGTTAAAGAATCCTAAAGAGGTCACACTTTGATCAAACAAGAAGATATCTACCTAGCAGCAAAACCGTGGGTAAAACTGAACGGAACCTATCAAACATAATCCCAAGTTCCCACGGCAAAACATGTCCTAACAAGTGATTGGTCGTCGCAAATTAGCGATGTCAACAGCATGTAACACGTATACCATGTAATTATGTATTACAAGATGCGTGCAGTGAAAGCTGAGGAAAACAAAGACAATGCACAGGTATCCTCTTTTCGAAACAGGGGGCGTTTCCGTCGCGTGCTGATGCGCTGTTGATCAATCGTCTGCTAATCCGGTGGTGTAATGTAAGTTTGAGTACGTATATTTAAACGTCAATAAAGAACATAAGTAATGTATATAATGAAAGTGTAAATACATACATTTAAATACGGTACTTATGTAGGAACATAAGTAGGATAATAGTAATTTTGTTACAAGGGAGGTGGGAGGTAAAATTAAATCCAACGGCCGTGACACAAAAAAACGAGACCGCTCAACGATTTTTCCTTTACGATGTTTTTCATTTCCATATTTATTTAGAGATGGATTTTTCCCTCCTTGTCTCAAGATCAGGGATAATCAAGATCTGTTTTGATGTATACAGCCTCAAAAGATTCTAATCACGGCATCTCATCAATGAATTTTTCTTCTCGTTTTTATATTTTTGAATGATCCTTGAGTTTCATTTTTGTACCGTCTTTATTATAATCTACTAGTGGTCCGCCCCAGTTTCATATGGGTATATTCTAGCACCTGTGTTTATTAGGGATAATGTAGAATTCTAATGGTGAAAGAATTTTTCAAATCGGTGCAGTAGTTTCAGAGCCTATTCAATTCAAACAAACAATCGGTTTTGGTTGGTGATTTTGACGTGTAAAATCTTCGATAAAAGTAAAAAAAGGAAGATACGGTACGTTAGAACGTACCGTATCTTCCTTTTTTTGACAGAGTGAGCGCTGGTAGACCAGCGCTCACTCTGTCAAATGTGCTAAGAAACTGATCATCAGTTAAGAAGTTAAAACTCGGAATTAAATTAAAAGGGGTTTCTTAGTCGCTTCTTTACTTTAGTCTACGAACCGAAGCGACAGAAATCAAAAGTACCACTTTATTTCCGTGTCAGTGTTTTATTTTAAGAATTTGACCTTTTCTAAGTGTACATTTTTGTATTTATGGAAATGAAGAATTTTTGATTTTAGTCACATTCATTTCATTCACTTGGAGATCTATGGTAGTTACTACGTGACTCATATTGTTATGAGTCACATAGTAACTACCATAGATCTCCAAATGAATACCATAGATATCGCAGAGAAAAATAATAGATTCAGGCGTTACTTTGCGGAAATTCATTGCAAAATATAAGGATGAAAATATTTAGTAACAATTCCGCGAAAAAACCTTCTCCGATAAGTTCTAACAAAATGTAGTCCGCGTTGTAGAAGAAAACGACGCCAACTACAAAATGAAAAAATATCTATCAAAGCAAGACGTCAACTAGTTTCGTCTCTCCACGAGACATCATCAGGACACCACAATACTCGACCTTAACACTGAGAGCGCCAAGCAACAACGGCAGAGTCCCACCAGAGATGTTGCCACTCCGAGTTACGCGCGCCAAGCAATCGCATTTCGCAGAGAAGGTATATTGATGGGGAAATTTACCTACTCTGCGTTAAATACATATGCATAAACCTTGGAAATTTTTCATATCAAATACATTTTGTTCGAAGTAAAACATTTCAAATGCTAAAACGATCAGGCTTTAGAGTTACACAACGAGAAACAAGGACAAAGTATTCCATTTTCTCAGAAACACTCAAAATATCAGTTTCCAGCACCGACGGCAGATAAAGTTCCGAGACTGCAATAATGCAGGAGCTCAAGTTCCATTTAACTTCTGTCCAACTACAGCCACGTAATTATTAGTAACAGAGGTACTCGTTAGTTAGTAGCTAAGACTCTCGGAACGAATTATTTATGCTACAAATGAATACGATCATAAGATATATTATTTTATTAATTATAACAAAAAAAGACAAAGATAAAGCGCGTCAAAGTTTGGGAGAGGGAACACTTTGGGGTTGATGACGTCACCAAGACATAAAAATTGTTGCTAGATGTGACGTCACGCGGAACTTTAACTGGCTATATTCATAACTATTTGTATAATTGACAAAAGAAAAAATATGTATCCATTTACTCCTGATAATCTAACTGGTGAACTATTTTTTTTAGGAAACTTGCCTATTATTTATAATAATAATAATAAAACATTTATTTCAGGCAACGTTAGTCTAGTACAGGATGTAAAATACTTAAAAACTACGCTACAAATGAAAATCAAACTATCTTCTAGTAAGTAGGCACGTACCTACCATCATGGCTTACAATTATTATAACTGACCATGCGTTTATCTAATATACAGGGTGGTTTTTTGAGAAGTTTTTCCACATTCTTACATTAAAATGTCAAAATCCAGTCTGATGAAAACATTTCGTGGTACCTATTTATGCATAGACTATGTAAATTTTTATGTTATCCCGGGGTTTGTTGACATTGCGTCAACGGCCTCTCAATTCAAAGTATTTTCACCGTTTCTCTGTAAAATTGAGCTCGAGATTATTTGCCGACAAATGAATGGTTTCGAGGTTCACCGCAGATGCCTACGAAAACGATTTCCACTGCCATTCGGTTGGCTTATTTGAATATCGAATGAGTGAATTTGCACGCGATTTTACCTTGTCGCCAATTTAAAGTGGCTTTGTCGTGTACGTTGATCGATGTAAAAAGTCTGTTACAAAATGTTCATTCTTGAATTTTTTTCAATACATTTCGCTAGTAGTCTTCTAGCCTGTCTTGTTCTACGGAAAATCAAGAGTCATAAAGAGTTGACCTCGGTTTATATTTGAACTTTCACTGACTTTTGAGTCACAGTATGTTATAAAATTTTAACAATAGGGCATACATGTGGTATATCGAACAGAGGTTAAAGTGTTTCATTCTTGTTTGTATGAATCTTCTTTTGGTTACCATCATCGTCGTAACGTAACATATTGAATAGGTAGGGCAAGATGTTACATGTTTTGATTTTGACGTTTGTATGACTTATTTTTACGATTACACTTTTTGATTGTCATTTTTTTAAGTTTTTTTTTTTAATTTTTTGTAGTATTGACCTACTGTAAACCTACTGTCTAAATATCTAGATTATTCATAGTTATATTGTTTTTTATTTGGCTGTAAATTAAATGTTGTACCTTACCTTATTTTATGTTGTGTAATGTAATTCTCTGTTTTTTTTGTATTAGTTTACACTCTAGTCTCATAATTTATTTATTAATAACATGTGCACCTGTGTAAAAACTAGTGATATAGTGTAAGTTGCTTGAGAAATGAAATAAAATGAAATATCCCGGACGAGTCGTAAGCAAATGATAGTAGTAAGCTTTTAGTACCTATTCATTAGTATTTCATTGTTTATTCTAAGAATATAGTTTATACTACTCATGCTCAGAAAGTAGCTTATCCCTTTTCCAAACATTAAACAACAAAGTACGTCATTGCAGGCGTACTAACATGCGTAACGGAAAACTCTATGGAATTTCATTTCTCACGCGTTTAGCGGTGAGAAAACTGTATGGAAATCCATTTCTAATGTAGGTATTTATTTTTTTCGTAAAATATCTGTCGGTTATTTTTATAATAGGTATGACGAAAAAAGCTTTTACTCCTAATCCACCATATAATATCGGCCTCTTCCGTATTCGGAACAATAATTCAAAAAATGAACCATGTCAAAATCACTTGTGCACGTAGTTATTGCCACATTTGAGTTAACAATTTAAATTTGTTGGTATACTATAAATCACTATGTATCACTCGGGAGAAAGAGCGATTCTTTCCCCGTGAGTTTTAACGCGCCTCGGGCCCCAAATGACACGCTCTATAGGAATTGGGCACTTTCTTACCTAGGTGTACAATGTATACTATGGTATACTATTCGGTTAACAGCTTCAGGTATTTCTAATTCAAGTCTTTAAGGACTGCAACATTCACACGGTCTGCCATTCAAAGGATACTCTCGTCTTGTGAACGGACACTAAGTATTCAAGGATATCCACGTTTCCTTCGCCATTCGTGTCGATGGTCATCTTAAGTATCCGCTTCTGTATAATTTCGTCTTATTTGCATTATGTGCGTGACTTACTTGAGACTTGTCTTGAAGATTACTATATTCAACGTAGGGGTACCTAATTTTTCCCTACTTGATAACCTTTATACCTAGTATCCAGCAGTATTCACTTAAATAGTAACATTGTCTGCTTAATATTTCAAACGACTACAAAAAATTAGGAGGTTCTTTGTTCGGTTGTGTGTATGTATGTTTTTTTTATTTATGCTCGTTGATTTCTAAATCAATAAATAATAATGCAGGAAAATTCACACAGCATTATCTAGCCCCAAGCTAAGCACAGCTTGTGTTATGGGTACTAGATAACTGATATACATACATAGGTAAATGTACCTATGTATGTATATCAGTTATCTAGTCGTTTTCTAATATTATATATATAAAATATCTATCTATGTAATGACATAGATAGATATTTTTTATAATATTAGAAAACGACCAGAACACCCGGAACAAATATCTGCAGATCGTACAAATATTTGTAGGTTCGATTCCCGCCTCGGGGTGGGAACCTCGACTCGGTAAATGAAGTGTAGAACGCCCTCCGGCCAGGTGGGATGACGACCTGCGAAATTCTGCAGGCAGATGCTGGATGCGTCAAGCGGAGCGGGCGCTCATTAGGGGAGGCCTAAGCCCAGCTGTGGACTATCGTAGGCTGATGATGATGAATCTTAATTATGTTGCCCTTGAGTTTTTATAAATCTGAACCATACGTTCTCTTTAATAAAAATTGTGAACAGTATTTTTGCCCATTGGGCGCATGTAGGGAATTATCTCTGTATTTCCATGACAGTGTAGATAAAGGACATAAAATGCCGGATGTTAGCCAACCCTACAAAGTAAGCCACATTATTTTGGACTAACTGGCCGCTCGTGACGAAATCTAGGTTGCACGAGTGAAAGGGCAGTTTAGGGCTTTATCATTTTGCCACGTTTTAGTATCAAAACGACTGGCAAAGAGCAAATTTGTAATGTCGTTTCCACTTTCGTGAAAAGGTCATCGGATTTCTAATAATATGGAGAACATTTCCATGACGGGAAGTTTGAATGTCGTGCATGTGACAGAAAAGTTG
The DNA here is from genome assembly GCA_947086465.1 of Eupithecia exiguata. Taxonomy (NCBI): domain Eukaryota; kingdom Metazoa; phylum Arthropoda; class Insecta; order Lepidoptera; family Geometridae; genus Eupithecia; species Eupithecia exiguata. The sequence goes on from OX352246.1 coordinate 9,447,472, forward strand.
AGAAGCAATTTGGTACATGAATTTTATGGAAAATGAAATGCTCCCATTTCATTTTCCATAAAATTCATGTACTAAAAAATCAAAGAAAAGGTTGGAACCTTTTCTTTGTTAGTTAGTAGTTAGATTCCAGGTTAAGTGCCTACAACAGAAGTTGAATTTTTTAGTTGAAAAGAATGAAAATAAAACCAGATAATTTTGAATACCAAATAGGCCAGGCAATGCTCAACAAAAGGTTTCGAGGGAAATGCTTGGAACACAATATTTGACTTCGTAACTTTGTTTGAACTAGATGAAAGGTAAACATATCAAAACTCCCCGCCTGTAGCCCTTGAGCCGGGGCGAGGGGGGAGGTTTGAAGGTCCCAGTTTTTGGTTTTTCACTTATATATCGGCAACTATGCGTTCTAGCGACATTACCACTGTTACAAAATGAAAGCTGATTAAATTTGCTACAAGTCTAACTCAGTTAAGTTTTTCGATATCTTTTATAGTTTTCGAGATATCTACCCTTAAAAGTCTGTAATTTTGGAAAAAAACATTTTTTTCTAGAGTATAAGCGTTTAGCGTATAATTTACTTACTTGTTTCGCAGATCTGTAGACGAGGTGAGATAGAGTGCCTTCTTGTGACTGCCTTTTATCTTTGCTCGGCTCTGCTTTTTCGTTTTCGGCGACATCTGCGGCGCTTGCGCACAGGACGAGTGCTGGAACAATAGAGGTTCGAAATCAGTAAAAATCCTCTAACTACAGTGGATGCCTATTGATCAAACTGCGTAGTGCGTTTCCTAAAAAAAATGATAAAATAAACCGATTTCAATCACTGGTGCGCTTTGAATTACGCTAAAATCGATATTATCGCACTCACAAGCGTTCCGTTCCGTATTACTGTGAGCGGGACAACGATATTTTTTAGGACGTCATTAGTTGCGCCATTTTTCGATATCACCGACCATGCCACATATCGTAATTATGGTGAGCGCCTCTGTCAAAAGTGACATTGGCTCTATTGATGACTGACAGACGTCAAACGGGACGTTCGTGCCGCGCTCACAGTAATTCGGAATCGAACTTTATTTAGACTTAGATTAGGACATTGTTGCACCCCTGTTTTTTTGGCCAAATGAAGGATCAGGTGTCACTCTATGTGTGAATGTGGTTTGGAAGACGGGACTGTGGACCACATATTTTTAATTGCCCTAAACTTAGATCCTCTTTGTATGAAGTCCTCCCTCCAGATATCCCTCGTCCTACTTCTGTCAAATACCTGTTAGCTCTCTCCTTCTCCCCTCCTACTATACATTTATTATGTAAATTTGTAAAATTCAATAACATTAAGTTGTAAATAGCTATAATCTTTACTAACTTTGTGCTGTCTGATTATGTGTTGTGTTGTCTGTGTTGATTCAGATTTAACAAAACTGAATATTCAAAATTATCTAATTTTAATATGACTATCTACCGGCCAATAGTTTTTTTTTATAATCTCTACTAAAGTTTATGACACACATAACATGGACACTGGCAGAATTGTTGCTAACTACAAGCACAGGAAACCATAAACAAAAGAAGTTGAAGTTGAATTCGGAATCGGAACGCATGTGAGCGCGACGATATCGATCAGAGCGTACCCAGAATATGCTATTGTAATGACATTGACAACGCGACTCTTGAGCGCGCTCAAGAGTGTTTTGAATTAATGATAGCACTCAACTCAATCAATATCGTGATATCTAATTTGGGACGCGAAATATCGTTGTGATCGCTATCAGCGTTGTAATCGTATTTCGAAATGCACCGATTCAAAGCGACTCAAAGTTTTGATTTTCATTTGTTCAAATTCATTGGGTTGTTATGACGAACTATGATAACTAACTATGATGATCCCTACGAAAAGAGAACCCCCTGGATTCACTTTTTTCATAGTTTTTCTGAAGTTGTTAAACCTAAACCTAGTTTATGATTAAGTGACCCTTCATTTTAATTTATTTTCTTGAGTAAATTAAAAGATTTTTCATTTATTACTAAGTGTTTATTGTTTAGTTTGTTGTTGAAGAGAAACTCTGTGGTTATTTAACATCGTTAGACACTGCGGTTTGGCTTGCCTATTATTCATGGTACACTGCAGTAGCAAAACAAAATTACATTGTAAAGCAACTACTCATCTTTTGTTATTTCTATTTATTAGGAACAAGTTTCATCCCGCGGCTTCATTCGCTTTGTTTCTATGGAACCTTTCCATAGAAATTACTTTCCATGGGATTGAATAACCTTAAATTAAGGTTATTCTATCCCATGGAAAGTAATTGATGGGATAAAAAGTAGCCTATGTGTTATTCTATTTACAACTACAGTAATGAAAATTTCAGCCTGATCTGTTTAGTTATTTGGGTGTGAATAAGTAACAAACATATATCCATCCATTCCAACTTTTACCTATGAATTAAAAAAAACAATAAGTGTAAGAATAATAATGCAATAGATACACTCGTATTGGAAACGGTCTCTTCTCTGTGGTGAAGGCCAAAGACTCTCACTAGTGTAGAGATAGCAAAAATGTCGCACTTTGTATTAAAATTGATTATTTTGTAAGAATTTCAAAGTTTAATATCATACTGTAACCTCATATAATACTGTAGGTACTAACTTACTTACGTACCGTTACTAATAGACTAAATAAAGTGGTTGGTCTATGATTGTTGTTGGTTTCTATGTCTTGATAATACTTTACAAGTAAATTATTCATCAAATACCTACTTCATTCTAATAAACATTTTAAGTTCCATGTTGGCATTTTTCCTAATTAAAAATATAAATTGAAATAACCCAAATTGACTGACGACCTCTGTGGCGTGGTGGATGAAGGTCCGCCTGCGACGCAGGAGGTTGCAGGTTCGATTTCTTAAAAAAAGTGTATGAAAAACATCGAATATTTTTTTACCACAGACAGTGGTTTGTTTTGCTGGCCGTAAGCACATTGACACATTTTGTCAATATTAAGTTTTTGAAAACAACATCAAGTATTTTTTTCACAGAGAGTGGTTTGTTTTGCTGACCTTAGGCGCATTGACACGGCCCAGTTCCCACAGAGTGTACATAATGTCAAATGTGAAGCACTAACGAAGTATAAACAATTTGAAGTAGTTTTTAAAAGAAACGCGATCGTTAACGTTAATGGCTTTTTAACGAAGTTTTTGTGAATGTGTCTCAAGGCAAAACTTCGCAACGTAGTGAAAATATCTGTATCTTTATCTTAAACTAAAGAACATACCTATAAGTTTTATATCTGATAATAAAGATAATTCCATAACTTATAAATGTATTGTTTTCTTGGTTTTAGTTTTTAATAATTATCAGGTTATTTTTGTTCTTTGTTTGTGTGGATATAAGGTCAACTTACGCACTACGGTCTCCACGGAAGACCTGCACTATGGTATGATCTGCTCTACAATAGCACATGCTGAGTTGAGACCGATTTTGTCAGTTTTTCTGTTTAATTAATGTTTATTTATATTATGTACCTACCTTATTCGTCTACTAACAAGAAGTAGTCATTGCCACTGTAATCTGTGATAGTGTGACGTCACCAGCGATCCAACCAAACGCAGAGCGTTTTCGGTCACGTGATCAAATTTTTACCTAAATAAGGCATATTTTTATAATAATCACCTGATTACGCTTTATTACGTTGTCACTGACTAGGATGAAAACAATTTGGAACTTATTTTTAATGTAGTCAAATAGGCTATTTACTTTATTTTATACTTAACCTAGAGCAGTAAGTACCTATTCAGTATGACCAATGGGAAAATTATTAAAGATGTTTTATTTTCCCGAACGTCCTACTATTAGAATCAGGTGGTGGTAAAACTAATACACAGACCACCGTCTATCATATCCAAGAATTACTAATTAATCAAAGCCGTCCAAACATGAACAGCAAAAGCCTAAAAAATCCACACCAAAATCCTAGTAAAATTCCACGAATAAAACCAGAGTCGACCCCAATCAGTTGATTCGATTATTTCGGATCTCGCAATCAGGCAACTCGATTCTGTGTTCTGTCGTCGATTTCCGCAATACGACATGGAATTAGAACAGATGATCAGTCTTAATTCCATACTATATTGATTGCTAGCTTCTGGCCGCGGTTGTGCACGGGTTTTTGTCGATACAAGCCCTGTTGTTCCAGATAAATAGATAGATAAACAATACTGGACGATTCACACAGCATTACTAGATAGAAAGATAAAAAAATTATCAAAAAATAAATTTTAAATAAACTGTCAAGAAAAAAATTGATAATGTATCATGTGACATATTGTTATGATAACACAGCTTATGAAAATAAGTAGCACAAAAAAATGGTTACAAATACAGTGTGTGACTGTAACACAGCAAAAAGGCAAATACTCTATCCCAAAGATAAGCAGAGCCTGTGTTTTGGGTACCGACCTATGAGCACCTCATATGTCTTGTAAAACCATCTTTGACAGTTTTTTCTACCGAATAAGCCGCAAGATCTGCCCGTCTGTCATAGATTGGCAAAGGGGGTTTTTCGATGCAATCTTTAAATGAGGGTTTTCCAATGAAAACTTGAAAAAAAACAATCACTCTTTTTATTTTGATACTAGATGGCGCTGCACAAAAGTCAAGTGTCAATATCAAGTGATATACATTATACAATAATAATTTTCTGTTTCCACCAGATTTTGACACTTTTTGACACAGTGCCATCTATCTTAGTCTATAGCAATCACTTTTTTTTTAAAGTTGGAATTGAAAAACCCTCATGAAATAGACGCAATGAAAGTATTATTATACATATTTTTCATTGAGTCTATTTCATACAAAAAGATTCTGTAGGCAGTTCAATGAAAGTAATTTCTGTATTTTTTTTATTGTAAGTACACAAATAATTTTGAAACCTACTCAGTAATTAAATACTTACTCGTAAGTTACCAAAAATATTTATCCCTTCAATCTTTATTCTTCTCTCTGTCATATTATTTCTTACTTGCGTTCCGCCCCGGCTTCGCACGGGTATATTCTATCGCCTATATTCATTGCTCATCAGTTAAATAGGTATAGAGGATTCGAATGGTGAAAGAATTTTTCAAATCTGTCCAGTAGTTTCGGAACCTATTCAAATCAAACAAACAAGCAAACAAATCTCTTCTTATAATATTCGTGAATATTCGTCTTCCAGCGTCTTTGCACAAGTTTTTTCGTGATAAACCTGAAGTATCTAACCTTGTACATAATGTTAATCCAGGTGTGGAACTAAATGCATGAAAAATTTCAACCTAATCAGTTCACTAGTTTTGACTAGTCACAAACATCCATCCATCCATCCTTCCAAACTTTCGCATTTATAATAAAAGTATGTTGTGATTATAATGGTAACAATAGTTATATAAATTTCCACTCTACTTTTACTTTCGTAAGTCCGCCGCCATACCGACGTGTTTTTATAAACCTTTGTCGCGTGGACATGGACGCTGAAAGTGCGTTGAAAGTGGTCGCGTGCGCGTGCGCCGATGGAACGCAGGCAATAAAAGTAAACTTCCTAATCGCGCATCTGTTGGGCAGGGCAGATGTCTGGCTTTTGTGGATAATCCGGCTATTTTCCGGTGATTAAAGAATGTATAATAATACTTATAGCAAGTGGTCATATCTGCTTCATAACCTTCCGCATAAATGGCGATTTTTGAGTTATCGAAAAAAAAAATTTTTTTTCAAAATGGTTGCTAGGTTCGTAGTTAGCACGCTTGCATTTAAAATGCAATTTTACGTGTCATAGAATTTTTGATAATATTTTCCGGCTATTTCGAAATATGGGTACTGACCGGCGGCGGCGGGGTTACGGAGCGTAATGTTACATGTTACACCGGGAGCGTTCGTGCAGTCAGTACGGGGAAAGACAGCGCAACGAGAAACGGTCCGGATTTTTGCGGTTTCATGCTGCGAATGGTACATTACGCCCGAAACTCCAATCTGTATCCGGCTCATGAGATTTTAACCCCATCTCTAGAATCCCACTATGATTACACTCTGATTCACGCGAATAATGATGGGATCCATTACAAGTTATCAGGTCAAGATTCACTCTCTTTCGTCTCGTTATTTTAACTAACCTACTGCTGGTCAAGTCAGATGTGTATGTGATTGTCTCACACATACTATTTTCGTTGCTTATTGTCTGATTTTGATTACAAATAAAAACACAGTAATATTATAAATGCGAACGTTTGGATGGATGAATGTTTGTTACTCTTTCACGACAAACTGCTTTGTAGTTTTGGCGGATTGGGTTTATGTACCTACCTATCTAAGTAGTTCAGTTTCAAATACAACACTACTTGTACATGTATAAACAAAGACGAAGAAATTAATTCGTTTTATAGCCACATTCAAAAGCAGCTTTAAGTAATTGACAATAAAATAGCTATAGTGGATTTATGCCTTGCTATAAACATACACTTTACTACGCCACTGTACCGTACCACATTGTAACGAGCGATATCAACATTATTGCAATAAGTGCAGTTACTTACAAAACTGTTTCAATTTTTAATCATATTATTGCCATATTTTGTCTGTATGTAGTGTATCTATAGGTTTCAAACGGATAAACCTATAAAGGACAAGTTTCTTTGAAAGGTGACGTCATCGTGAGTATTCCTCGTCATGTTTGATAGAAATCGGTAAAGCCGTTTAAATGTTTTGAGGGCAGTGTTTTTTTTTGTTGATGGACCTTCGTTTGACCACAGTCTAACCTGATAGAAAGTGAAGACGTGGCCAACGATGTATTATAAAGGCCTAGAAGATACCTATTCACTCTAGTCTTGAAGAGACCCAGGTTGTAATTGACCGGAAAAACAGCAGCAGGGAGCGTGATCCAAACCCCAGCGGTACGAATGAGGAAGGTGGAGGAAAACCGCTTAGTGCGAGTGGACGGTATATCCACCAAGTAGGGGAGATCTTCGTCGGAGTTCAATTTTTTTGTCAAATTCGATTGTTAAATTCACAGAATCAGATTTGATCTTATAATTTCATCTTTTGAGGGATATTTACTATTTAAAAGATAATAAGAAATAAATTACGTACATAATATCTTAATTAATAAGAATAAATTACGACGCTCTGGCTTTCGTGAGACGTTGGCAATACTTTTTGTGAGACGTTGGAAATGTGCAAGTCTCACGTGAGACATAGGCCTCCCCTAATAAGCGCCATAGCGCCCTTCAAGCTGAAGACAATGTACAATTTGTGAAAGATGACGATTTGTGAAAGACGTCATCCCACCTGGTCGGAGGGTATCATACACTACATTTGCCGTTGCGGTCTCCACTCAAGAACACGTTGACGCCAGCTGTTGTCGGTTCTTCTCGAGATATGGCCAGCCCACTGCCACTTCAGCTTGTTAATCCTTTGAGCTATGTCGATAACTTTGTTTCTGTGTCGGATGTAGGTATTCGTTACGAATCTTATCCTTTAGAGAAACTTCAATCATAGCTCTCACCATAGCTCGCTGGGCGACTTTAAACTGGTGGACCAGCCCTACCGTGAGTGTCCACGTCTCAGATCCGTAGGTCATGACGGGTAGGACGCACTGATTGAAAACTTTCGTTTTGAAGCATTGGTGTATGGATGACGAGAAGACTGGACGTAGTTTCCCAAACACTGCCCAACCTAGCTGGATCCAATGTAACATAAACTAGAGTATAATTACAATCTCACCACGGAATTGGCTTGGGCAATTTTGTTTTAACTTATTTACCTAGTTACCTCGCTTTTATTGTTTGTAACCCGAGCACTTTTGCGATTAACTCTGTATTTAGAAATTCGTTTTTGCAAGAACGTAGTGACATCTACAAAACCAGTTGCAACTTTCCAGTGTCCTCGAGAAGATATGAATCTTTGGTTCATGACCGGGAGATAGCACATCTTATTTTCAAATAATACAACTGTAATAAGTAAAACCTGAACAGATAAACTGCATTATTTTCTCCAAATGGACAGTAAAGGATTTTCGGTTGACAAAATATGGTGCACTGTTTTCACCTAGCTAAAACAGGTAGGTAGTTGTTTTTTTTGGACGATTTTTATTATTTTTCAAAGCTACTGGTTTTTACGGATTTTATTACGATGAGCAAACTTCTTACGAAAGTCCACCAAATGATTTGTCTTGACTTTTATTGCGTATTTCTTGTGGTTACTCCTATCTACTCTACATTTATGTTAAGTGGATGTGGCAACCAAGTGAACCTCTTACTAGACTTTTCTCTTATAAAGCAATAGCCAAGTTTCGTCTGTTTTCTTCTCATTCTCTTCTCTTGTTCTTGACATTATTCGGAATTAGAAAAATCAAGCTTTACTGTTGTTTATTTAAAAAATTATAGGCCTGCGAGTCGAATGCCATTTTTAGCCATTTTATTTTAGGTAGAATTAGAACAAAAAGTATGAAACTGAAACACACAAGTGATCAGCAAGTAGGAAGCTAATTTCAAAACATAAGCAATTTCTATTCTACGCGTTAATTGCGTCGTGAACACACGTTGTCACCTGCCGTCACAAAGACATGGAAGGAAACCAAGTCTTGCAATATGGTTGCAACCTATAAATTAAGTCAACCTCATCAATTTTAAATTTGAAATTGCGGTGTATTTTGTACATCAGTGACATGCATGACATTTGTTACACGAATTACTATTCGTTTTGAAACAGCGTTGGAGTGCCACCTGAGTAGCAGCTGTAAGCAGTATTACCCTAGAGCACTGCTCCAGAGAAAATGAGAAATAATAGGCATGTAAAGAAAAACATTTTCATCCCCCCATCTCGGGAAGAGGAAAGTGTGAGAGCCGTTTTTATCCTCTAGCGGATAAAAACGGCTTTTGCACTCAGATATCGAAGAGCAAAAATACTCTTTCCTCGCTGAAGTGGGATGAAAAGTTACGTGTTGCACTCGAGTGGAAAGATTTTTTACCTCGTGCTCTTTTGATTCCCTCGCTAACGCTCAGGATTCTACATTTGAATTTTAGAATCCTTCGCTTGCTCGGTCATCAAAATTAAGCACGCGGTTAAAAAACGACTTTCTTTTTTAGTCGTGTTTTTTCAAAAGTATTATGTTTGTTTTTTAAAGCTTGACGGGATAAGTATATCCCTCACACGAATATTTTTTATAGAACCGATTCGGGTTCATTTCCTATACAATAGCGAGATAATTTTTAAATTAGTACTCAATTGAGGAAGAAATGAAGGAGCATACATAAAAATATATACAAACAACATAGAACCTTTAGTCGGTAATAAAAAATATAACATCTTATTTCCTTTCAAATCACAAGAAGATGCGAACATGATCTATTACACCAAGTATGTAAGTAATTGATCGAGGACTTGGCAAACTAATTTCAGACTATCTGGTGCCTAAGGATAGTGTGCGGTACAGTAATTTAGTAATTAATCACTGTCTGTCTCCCTCATTGAGACATCCTTTTGCGGAACCGAGTAACCTTTGACCTTAGGAGCATCTGTAGCTTTTACACGGATAGTAAATCACATACTTTACTTACTAGCCCTTGCTGTTAATATAGGTATATACATATTTAACTGCAGGTCCTGCCCATCATCACAAACACGTTCGCGAAGGCGCCAAGTCTAAATTCTAAAAAAAATATAAGTCATCTCTGATAATAAATGAAAAAACATCTTTGTCTGAAACCCAACGAGTTACTTAAGACCGATCTTTCACTCTCATATCTTCTGTTAATTCAGGGCAGAGCTATTTTTGAGTTCAGTTTCAAATAAAACCTCTCTATCGAACGATTATTGAATTGCGGGGGGTACCCATTACCATATACCAAAATTAAGAATTAAGACCTGGCGTCCTCACAAACGTGTTTGTGATGATGGGCTGAACCTGCAGTTCACGTATTGTCACTAATTTACCAATAACCCTGTATATAGTATGTGTATATTATACTTGGTCCTAGCTAAATATACTCTACTCTGTGAAATCCTAAAAATTATACATGTCAAATAATAATAATTTACGTTTTGTTTTATTTTATCTCATTAATGCACTTTTAGTTTAAAGCACGTATTATGAAGTTATCAGTCTACTTACTACTTACATACTCAGTCATCGATTTATGTATGAGTAAGCTTTTATAATACGGGCCTTAGTGCTGGATAATGCTGGACAGTCAACACAGCAATATCTAGCCCAAAGTAAGCAGAGCTGGTTGTATGGGTATTTTGGGTGATAGTGATATATGTATTATCATAATATCTATTTCGCCGTTGATTCTGTGCGATGGTCGGTAGAACGCAGTTATAGTTAAAAAAACCAAAGGTATCTTAGCATATTATTTACTTATGATAAAATAAAGTTTGGCTTAAAAAACCTCACTGGATTAGGTTCACAGGTGTTACCTACATCTGTGGACCTAAGCTATGCGGGTAAGTTAGCCGTCAACCAAAATCTGAAGTGGAGCGAACGGAACGTTGTTTTAGTCTCCCATTGGTGGGATAGAACTAGTGGAACAAACAGGATAGCATGTTAGTATTTTTTTATTGTCGACTATTTTATTTTATTTGTTAGAAAACTTTTGTACCTTAGAAAACCACGAAATAAAATACTGATTTCTCAAGAAAAATCTTACTTTTTGCGGTGTTGCTGTGGCCTTTACCAGTTATATAACGCTGTCGTAAGCAATGTGGAACTAAATTCATATAAAGTAGTAAACTAATATGGAAATGCAGATGAAAATTATACATTAACGTAACATTACCTCATTTTTTGAATTTAACATAGTACGGTATATTCAGCTAGAGCCAATAAACTATTATAGTTAGGTACTATTATACAGGTAGGTACTACTATTTCATCAGTCTCATCATCATCAGCCTATATCAGTCCACTGTTGGACATAGGCCTCCCCTAATGAGCGCCATAGCACCCTGTCTTTAGCTTGCCGCATCCAGCATCTGCCAGCAGTTTTTCGCAAATCGTCATCCCACCTGGTCGGAGGGCGTCCTACACTACGTTTGCCGAGTCGCAGTCTCCGCTCAAGAACACGTTTACCCCAGCGGTTGTCGGTTCTTCTCGCGATATGGCCAGCCCACTGCCACTTCAGCTTGCTAATCCTTTGAGCTATGTCGACAACTTGAGCTATGTCGAAAACATTTCATTTCAACAGTTTCATCATTCACTATAACAAAAAACCTTAGATTTGAGCAAAGGCAACACCTCTCGTCAAACGAATCAAATGTAACTTTGGTCGTTGAGCAGGTTTGGTTAAACTGTAATGTTACCCCTGTAGGTGGAGCCACCGGGTCTATAGTCCGTAAGAGGTCCCAAAGATTTTCGGTTGAATCGACTAGAGTTTCGTGGCTTAGTTGGTTAGAGCACACCCGTACTGAGGGTGGGACGCGGGATCAAGTCCCGCCGAAACAGAAAATTTTTGGAAACTTATTTCATTTCTTAGAGATACCCAAAGTGCGGGAAAGCACTATAACAAAAAACCATATTATATATACAGGCTGGAAAGAGATGAGGGCCGTTCACGAAAATAAAGTACCACATAAATTATGCACATTCGATGTGTAATGGTTAGAAACGATTTATATAAAGAAAACAAAAAAGTTAATAACTGGAATGGTTGTAAAAATAATAGGTATGTTATAATTTTACCTAACAGCAACTTATTTTCTACGTGATCGCTACAGCAGCGATAGTAAAAGTTACAGCTAAATATTTACGTAATTTCCTAAAAAAAAATACCTTAATGATAGTAGATTTTCCACCATTACCGTTATACCTACGAAATTATACCTTTTACAATTTGCATAATAACTACTAACAGTATTAACACCGGTGATTTTAGATTAACATCGTTTCCTAAAAGGAAATGCTGTAATTTTATCAGTTAGAATTAAACTTGAAGTTGTTTGATACTGTTGACAGTAAGTTTTTCGAGAAAGCAGTTATGTTTTAACGCATTCACCGCCCGGCCATTGTGGTTTGACCCAAAGAAGCATGCGCGCCGCTCATAGGGCGCGCGTGCGAGTTGAAAACAGGCACGCGTTATGGGCAATGAAAGTGTTAATATATTCAATGATATTACTTAATTAGGATAAGAACGTTCTTTGTGGTGAAGATTGTTGCTTAATTATGTTAAGAAGGTACTTTTATAGTACGAGCTCGGTCGGCTAAGGTCTACTTTTAGTCTGTCTAAAAAGTGACTTTATTCTTGTGCGTTTTTAAATAATGCAGGTACGTTTGACTTGGCAATAACATAGCACTATACAATAATTATTGGACCAATAAAAAGTGTATTGGAAAAATGCATTGCTGTCCGCATGACAGAGTTTGCGTGTATTTTCCAATTTGTACGAAATATTACTTGGATTTTTTTCTCCATCTATTAATAGTTATAGATATATTTATATTATTTCCATAGGAATTAAACTAGTTCTAATTGGTTTCTATTGTTTGACTGTAACTTTCTTAGAAATTAATAAAAGAGTGAGAGAGTATAATAAATAAAAACCTTAGAATGTAACTTTCTTTATTAATAAAGATTACTTGACTGCTTCGCCTTCACGGATACTCTACCTTCATAAGTTAATAGCTACTTAATATAGACAGACCAAGCTCATCGATCTACTTAAGAACATGTTTGTAATCAATTGTTTTCGTCAAAATATGACAAATCAAGTAAAAAAATTGCCAGTCAATAGTCTCTGGTTAGTTTTTTAATTGATCGCCGCGAAAGACACAGATAGGTATGTCTTCAAATCGAAAAAAACAACAAGGCGTCAAAAACACCGTAGTTTCATTTTTTAATAGATTTGGCCTTTGACTCTACAAATTCACTGTCGCAATTAATTTGTACGAGTCTTCTTTCTACTTACCTACTCTCAGTGACTAGAACACGGAATTATAAATTCAAAAGAAAATGAAAGTGATACGTAATTATTTGGACCTAGATTCCTCACATTCGAGGCGGAAAAAAAAACTTCTACATCAATGTTTTCAACGTAACATTTCTATAGTTTAGTTTGATTGATACTTTGAATGTAGAGTGACATTTTTAGACCCGTAAGAGAGCTTGCTCAGTCGATATATGCTTGAGTAGTGCTTTTCTGTAGCATAAACGTTACTCAAGCATATATCTATAACTTTAAAGCTTTCATTATACGGGTTACTCTACAGTTTAGGTTAATTTTGTTAACTCATTAGCAAAAAATTTAGGTTAGGCATAACATCCTTTTCATCTCTCCATCGTGTGAACGATCTTCTAGATTCAATTTAGTTTATCCTCTAGTGGATAAAAGCGGCTTTTGCACTCAGATATCGAAGAGCAAAAATACTCTTTCCTCGCTGAGGTGGGAATAAAAGTTACGTGTTGCACTCGAGTGCAAAGATTTTTTACCTCGTGCTCTTTTTATTCCCTCGCTTACGCTCAGGATTCTAAATTTTGAATCCTTCGCTTGCTCGGTCTTCAAAATTGAGCACGTGGTTAAAAAGCAACTTTGCACTCTTGTTTAACCAATAACTATTGCTTACTTGTCTTTATTCGACCCTTCTCTATCTGCCCACTTCGCACAACTCATTATCATCATCATCTTCGTCGAATGAAGTCCACCGCTGGTCATAGACTGGTCTCCCCTTAACCGGTCTACTCGGCGACTGGCTTGTAGCGGTTTTCCGCGACCTTCACTAGGTCGTTGGTCGGTTCTCTCATCTCGTTCAACTCAATAACATCTTATATGAATTGAAGACTCCAGGGAAAAAGACGAGGTTGTCAAGAATCAAAGATCTTGAGATATCGCATGTTTAAACTTTGGAACCTTATGGTTCGGAAACCCATAAGTTTTACAATAAAACAAAAATATAAGTTGAATCAAAAAGGTTTTATTATTCAGGAAACGAAATTACACTTCTAGCGTAAAAAAAATAATAACTATCCTAAGTCAGATTTTACAGGGAAAAAGTCACATTTGTCACTGACAAACCCGTTTTTTTCCGTGGAGATTTTAGGTATGTTTCAAGTTCTTGAAATATTCAGCAGCTCGGTGGCTACAAAACTTTGATAAATCTTGAAGATCTTTATATTTCTCTTTAGAGATTGCCAAATCATCTTTATAACATTGATCTGGTAGGAAAAACTCTCCAGGATTCAAAGGCATCTCGTTAAAGGCTCTTGTTCTGGCATCTCTTATAATCGTGGTTTCCCAGGCACCATTGTAATGGCTTCTATGTGAAACCCACCTTGGATGTTCTTTCTCAATCCTGATCTGACGAATGGGCCTGGTTGGAAAAGGACATTTTTTTTTTGTAGAATGGTGTTAAGTATGATGTCCATGTACGAAACGTTGAAGAATCACATTCAACTACTTGGAATGGAGAGACTCTTGAATTTTTTACTACTTCCACCCAATCGTCTGAAAGTTCAGCTGTTAGTAAACAATAAACTCCTAACAAAATTGCCAGCACAAAATAATACTGCGCTGACCTATACGTTTTCTTCCCTGTACAACTCTGACATATGCTACTTTTTCCCTGTATGCGATTTTTTAAACGTCAAGAACTCTAAGACTAATTCGTATTTTACCCTGTTCGGTTTACTATCACCGGTTCGGTATCACGGTTTATTATTACCGGAAATTACCTACAAAATCGCATTCACAGATTAGTTTTCAAAAAAAAGTGACAACCTCGTCTTTTTCCCTGGAGTCTTCAATTCATATAATCGTCTTTCTTACTGACTTGTATTTATTATTTGAAATCCTCTGACATACCAAACAAGAATGATCTCATCTTTTCAATCATTACTCACCTATTAATGTAATTTGTATGTTAAAAAAAAACTAAAATCCGATTTCGAATTCGAAATTATTTATAACGGTTTTTAAGTTTTCGACAAATCCTTACCGGCTTGGAAATATTTTTTTATAATGGGATCGTTCTCCATAACGATTAGCAAAAAAAAAACAAATCAGTCATTGACGAAGAAATCGAAGAACATCCAAAAAATGATAAACAGCCGAACATCAACAACAGCCCCCTCTTTTGTTTTTCCTTTCGTCGGTAAAAAATAGAGCTGTATCACACAGCTCCTATTCCACTCCCGTGTACGCCTTATGCTCTCAACTTGTGTGGCACAATTCAACTTGTGTGGCACAATCAAGTATTTCCAGATATTAGCAGTAATCGTGTGAAAACAAAAGCTATTCTAAAACCGCGTACCAGTATTCCAAGCCGTTATAGATAATACCATGTCCAATTATCTCGGCGGTATGTAGCGTGACCGGGCTTGAGTTGGTAACACAGACAGTCAGACAGCATTGGCTGTGATTTATTACTATTTTCACTAAAGTTAATCCGTTACATTGTGTTTGTTTTATCGCAAAAATTGAGAGTGAAAGACGACAAACACGTTTTATTTTCTTTACGGAACTCGATGCTAAGATTTTTTTTTTGCTTCTTTATTTATAACTAGCTTCTGCCCGCGGTGTCGCATGTGTTTTTTTCGGTATAGTAGAAGGCCTGTAAGAATGTTTTTTGGGTTATTCCAGTGTCCCCCCTGAAATCTGAGGGGTAGCTGAAATAAAATATAAAAAACTGAAATAAAAGAAAATTTATTCCAGTTTTATTAAAGTCGAGTGCCTAGTTTTCCCCTTATGGATATCTAGAAGGATAAGGCCATCCATTGTACCATACTAGATATAGTTAGTAATAAGTTTGTGTTAATTATTTTATTTGTACTTATAATGATAGTGCAATAAAGTTAAATTCTACTCGGGACGGCCTCCGGGACTTGTAAAACGACATGGACTGGAAGTAATTCGGTAACTTTTTCCTTGAACATACAAGCCTGGCTGGCCAAATTGATGGTTCACTATCGAACGCGAAACAAATGGATTCACCTTGATTAATTCAAAGATAAATTAGAACAGAGGCCTGCTCCAATAAGGTTCCATTTCATTAAGGTCATAAGGCAATTGGTGAATGTTGTGCAAATAAATTAAGTCAAGCCTTAAATTTATATATATATATTTTTTTTTTTTTTGCTGGACAATTCACACAGCATTATCTAGTCCCAAGCTAAGCAAAGCTTGTGTTATGGGTACTAGATAACTGACATACTTAATACAATTCAATACATAGATAGATATTTTTTTATTATACATAGAAAACGACCAGAACACCCTGAACAAATGTCTGCAGATCGTACACACATTTGTCCCGAGGCGGGAATCGAACCCGCAACCTCCTGCGTCGCAGGCAGGCCTTCGCCCACCGCGCCACAGAGGTCGTCAAATTAGATTATGTATAGACAAGGAAAATATGAGGTCAATATTATAAAAAACAAGGTAAAAAATTACTAAGTCAAGTTCTTCACCTTTCCTTAACTTTATAAACACGTTACTAAAGTAATAAGCATTCTTTAGTGTCAGAATTTGGCCACGGCGAAGACAAACCCAAACACGAGTGAAAAGAAAGAGACAGACATAAAATGGCACAAGATTTACAATATGTTCAAAAAACCTTACACTATGTTATCTCACTAATATTATAAACGTGAAAGTTTAGATGGATGGATAGATGGATGGATGTTTGTTCCTTTATCACGCCAGAACGGCTGAACGGATCTGGTTGAAATTTGGCACAGAGATAGATTATAGTCTGGAATAGAACATAGGCTACTTTTTATCCCGGAATTCCCACGGGAACGGGAACTACGCGGGTGAAACCGCCAAGGCGCTGCTAGTACAAAATAAGAACTAGTATTTACAATTGAATCAATTGAGCTAACTTGAGCCAGCGTCTTGTGCACGCTTCCGACTGGTATTGGATCAGTTGAGCTATCAAAATTCAAAGTGCTTTATTTTCTTTAGACCTTACAGGACTCTTGGGCACGTCACAAAACTCAGATTACATAAGTAAAACTAGGAAATAAAGTGATCACTTTGATTTTTTGTCCACTTCCATCTTTTTAAGGTAAAGTAAAGAAGCGAACAAGAAACCTTTACCTTGTTAGAATGTTAGTTTTCGAGTTGGAGCAAAACTCGTCCCAAGCTTTTTTATCCTCTAGATAATCTGATATTTTATAGTAGGCCTTTTTACAAAGGATGTGTTTAACAATTTGTTTGAATTTATTTATTGTCAATTTTTGCAACTCACTTGGAGTTTTGTTGTAGAAGCGTATACATTGCCCTTTAAAAGATACATTAATCTGGTGTAACCTTGTTGTGGGCACAGCGAGTTTATTCTTATGTCTAGTATGAAATTTATGTTTATGTTTACCTGCAGATTGTTTGCAACAGTCTGCAGTTAGAACATAATTAATATTCACTTGAGTTTTTTTTGTCTGTCTTCTTGTTATCTACTACTAAGTAGTCAATAAAATTTCTGTACCAAAGTTTGTATTGTGTATTGTGCCTAATAAACTATTTTCTTCTTTTTCATCTTCTTTCCGAGACACGGGGCTAACATCGCCAGCCTTCTGACTCCGGGCTGCTACTGTGAGTTTTTCTTCGAGAGTATTAATTTAATACGATGGTGGTGATTACATTAAAGGTAAAACTTAACAAAAGAACTTAATTTGTCGTTGAATTTTATTACCAATCGAACGTCTTTTTTAATTATCCTTACTTTCTCATTTTCATGTTTCTTCACTTGTAATAGATAGTTTTCGAAAGTGCACCCATAAGATCGTGTTTTTTACGTCAACAAAACATAGGCTTATTACGTGATAATTTAATATCTCTGATGATTAGATGTTTTTTAAAAAACTATTTCGAACTAATTTCTTTATACCGACTATGTTTTGGTTTTGCGGGTCAAATCTTTTTATTTAAACTTTATTGCACTGAGGTAGAGAGGGTGGGCTTAATGCCGATGCATTTTCTACCTGCCGACCAATAACATATGTTTGTACAGATGGTTGGCGTGCTAGTATTAGTTTTACAAATATAGATGCTTAATTCTCGATGTAAAACCAATTAAATCAATAAAATAAATCCATAACTGACGGAATATTACACACCTCCAAACATAAGCCCGCTTCCTTTTTGTTCGAAGTCGGTTAAATAGTAAATACAGAGCGAGAACCATCGCCGAAAAAAACAGTCAAGTAGTGTACAATTACAATGGAGGTGGAGAACAATATTTATTTATTTATTAGAATAAGAATAATAAAATTTTAAGTTAATTTTTAGTTTTAGCAGTGGGACGAAATAGGCTAATAATAAAAAAAAAAGAATAATTTATTGTAAAATTGTGTGAATCTTAATAACATGAAAGTCTTATAACGAAATTATAGTTAGTATCAACGACTTTATCCTCTTCGGACATAATTGTCATGCATGTCGACGCTACCCATTGGGAGACGTTACTATAGTCTACTATAATAGACTACGACTATTATAGTAGACTATAGTATAGTATAGTATAGTATAACTTATTTAAGTTAACTTTTTGAATTAGATATATCTAGTTTTAATGTTATTTTGTAGCGCCCCAACGGGGTACATGTTTGATACTAGAAATTGTCATAAGATCCTTGTACACAACAACATGTAACAAATGAATAAATGATTCTAATAAATGATTCATGCTCTAATAAGACTGGTATGCTAGTAATAGTACTTCAATGGAGACTGGAGTCATAGAATCAATGGTACCGCAGTAAAAGCACCTTGTGAAAACAATCATGTGAACGAATTCCGCATCAAGGTCATAGTGTTATTGTTTGTATGGATCCCACAGTCATTAGCTATATTGAAGGCTGTATGCTTTCGGCTCAGTGTTCTGCCTACTCAAAAACAGACCGAAAGTTATTTAAAATCACATTGTAACATTACTATTGTTAACAGTACTTTTGTTTTTACTAGTGTACTGTATAATTGTTGTATTTTGTATGTGTGTGTCTGAAGTTGCAAATAAAGTCTTTATCTCTTTATCTATCTACTATCAGGTGAAATTGGGATTAAACGACGGTGTATATTTCGGTGATTTCAAAAAAACCTTTGTCGTTTTGTATTGGCATGAGATTCTATTTTTTTGGGGAGTTTTTTTTAAAAAGTAATTTGCCGCAAATCGTAGTACATTGTCTTTTTACTTGAAAAACTAAGTATATGGCTTCAAAAAATCTGAAGAAAGGTTGTAAGTAGGTCTTATGATTTTAAAATATCTAACTAGGTATTTGATTACCAAAGTTATCGACTTATCTCTGAAAAATGCCATATCTCGCGAAGAACCGACAACTAAGTAGGTATATCATTACTCAGATACGGATTGTAAACATTTTATGGTTGAACAAAAAATGTTGATTGATATCTATGAATTTAATATTTGACCGGATCTAGTTTCGACTTTGAAGGGTGCGCGTTCACAAGGCGGCATCGGACGACCGCCATTTACAGACGATCAACTGATCGGCAATCCAATTGACGTCCGCACTAAACGGATCGCCGGCATCGCCGATAGTCCGATGCGTCCGTTTCGTGCGGTGCGGATCAGTGGACGCACTTTTATGACAAACCATACAAAGAACTCAGACTAAGTAAGAAATCTACTTAGTCTGAGATAAAGAATACCTACTAAAATCTCTTTGATGTGTTACCGGAACACGCACCCGAATTCGACCTAGAACTTTAACCGCTACTTCGAATCAAATGATCCTAATAAAAAAATATATCTCACAAAACTATGGGATATAAATAATCTGAAACAATAGTCGTATCCAAGGCTAGATCAACCACGATCGACATTTTAAGACAAATTAAATGACCTGCGATTATTGTAACAAAGTGCTTTGTGTGGTAACTTGCACTTAATCAAGTTATTCGTGAATTATTATGACCGTTGCGGAACTAGATAATAGCGATATAAGTAGGTGCCAGGTGGCGGTTCGCCGCGATCGCGACCGGAGACCGAAACAGGAGATAGAGACAAGAGACCGCGACCCGTAGTTGTCATTTAGCTTGGTACAGCGCCACTTCGACAGCGACAGGAGACAGATACGCGAGATCGAAGACAGCGAGACGGTCGCCGCGCCGCGCCGTACAAAGCTAAATGACAACAGCTATCGGTGATGGGCTCCTGTGTCTGTCTGTCTGTTACCTTTTCACGCTTCTACAGAACGGGTCTCAATGGAATTTGGCAGGGAGGTAGATGGTATACCGGGGACGGACATGAGCTAATTTTTATCCCGGAAAAAGCTATCTCTCAAGTTGCATTGCCTAACAGGGCTCCCAATACCTAGCATACGTGAATTTTATAAGATCTCCCACATTGTATTAGGTTTGCAAAATAAAAATACTTGAATACTTGAAAAGCGCGTGCAAAACCGCGGGCAGCAACTAGTAAGTTTATGTTTTGAATCAAAGTGCGCGCAATGTCGTGTCGCTTCGTGTCTCGGTGTGACCTGATCCTAACCTACTTAAAAGTAGGTAAATACCTACCGTACCTAACCGTACTTACATAAGTTTGTGTTTTTTTATTATTAATAAACGTTATCTTATCTTATCTTAATATATATTGTGTTAGATTAATCAACATAGGAACTACATGTACTTAATAGACGTAGATAATTAGCTTGGTAATTATCTACGTTCCGTAATAAGTTGACATCGCTTAAACTAGTTTACCTTTGTCGAAACTTTGTCATACTTTTGCAAATAAATGTCCTAATTAATCTCACTAATATTATAAACGTGAAAGTTTAGATGGATGGATAGATAGATGGATGGATGTTTGTTCCTTTATCACGCCAGAACGGCAAAACGGATCTGGATGAAATTTGGCACAGAGATAGATTATAGTCTGGAATAGGACATAGGCTACTTTTTATCCCGAAATTCCTACGGGAACGGGAACTACGCGGGTGAAACCGCGAGGCGCTGCTAGTAGTCGCTTACGCCGCTTTGCTCTGTCCCACTCCTATGAACGCGAAATCCTATGCCCATCCTTTTCACAAAATGGCATCATAGGATGCCCCATAAACACTTCCGCTCGCAGAAAGTAGTTATATAATAATTTTATCGCTATGTCGTATCTTCTGAGTCGATATGTCAATGTTACCACCACCGCTGAGCGGTTGGGCCGGAGGTTAAGAGGTAAATTCCGGTTTGGCAACTTGCCAGCGCACACAGAACAGTATGTTTGGGGAAATTACTTGATGGGATAGATAAGTTAACCTGCTGGTAGACCGTCATAACTTTTCTGCTAAAATAAAAATAGAATAAAAATATTTTAGTTGTTAACTTCTAATAGATAATACGATTTGATAATCCAGACTCTTGCCGCCTCGGATACCTGAATCGATTTCAAAACTAAATTTATTATTTCTTTAAGAGCGCTCTCATACTACCGCGGAACCGTAGGTGCGGTGCTGCAAGAGTTTCGCAATGACGTTGTCCGTTGTATGCGGAACAGATGCGCATGACACATATTGCCATAACAAAGAATCATCATCAAAAATTAAAAACAGATATCAAAATATCATCAGTCCCTTTACAATTTTTCATACTTCTATTGCGTGTGTATAATGCCTGATGTTTTCTCAACATCATTAAATATGCATTAAAATACACATGTAACGCGGAAATATTACCATGTGACAAAATTAGGAAAGCACTTATAGGTATTTCTTAACTCGCTTGTTATGCCGGGTACAGACCAAGCGAACAAAAGCAAGCGAAGGCTAACAAGTGGGATTCGAGCGGGATGACGAACGTTCACTCGCTTTCGCTGTTGTATCCACACCACACGAACACATGAGAAACAGTTGGCGGAGGACAGCCGAAGGCGAACGAAGGCCCTCATTTGGGCTCGCTTGCTTTCGCCATGACGTCCACACTACTGGTTCAATCGCGTTCGGTGGTTAGCCTTCGCTCGCCTTTGTTCGCTTGGTCTGTACCCGGCATTAGTTGCACTATGGCTATGTCTACGGCTTACACTTCTCTCAAGAAGTGAGGTCTAGAGGCAAGCAACCTGTTTTAGATTTACGCCCGACAGTCGTCCGAGTGTGCAGATGGACATATCCACTTTTGAAAACCAAGTGAGGGTAGTTCAAATAATGCTGCCCCCGCTTCGCAAAGGCGGTAGCTCCTGTACGCCAGTCATCCCGTGACCACGACAGTGTGTTAACCTGTCCAAGCCAAACATCGGGAAAAGTAAATAAACGCGATAAATAATACTCATGAATATGTGTTCAGATCACGTTTAAAAATATTGATTATCAAATTTTAACTGCAAAGATGCTTATAGGTAGGTACAATTCAATAGTTATTTGTTATACAAGAGTGCAAAGTTGCTTTTTAACCGCGTGCTCAATTTTGATGACCGAGCAAGCGAAGGATTCTAAAATAGAATCACCGAGCGTAGCGAGTTATTCAAAAATTAGAATCCTGAGTGTTAGCGAGGGAATCAAAAGAGCACAAGGTAAATCTTTGCACTCGAGTACAACACGTAACTTTTCATTCCACCTCAGCGAGGAAAGAGTATTTTTACCCGACTACCAACAGGGGAGGGTTATTGCTCTACGATATCTGAGTGTAAAAGCCGTTTTTATCCGCTAGAGGATAAAGTAAATTGAATTTAGATCACCATGCGCACGATGTTCTAAATTCAATTTACTTTATAATATATACCTACTTTATAAAAACAATTTTAGTGTTTAAAAACAACTAATCTTGCGAAAATGTCATTCTATGTTTTCTCTCTACTAAAGTTTATAAGTCTTTTGACATGGACACTGGCAGAGTTGTGGCAGCAAAGCACAGTGAGCCATGAAATAAGAAGTTGAAGTCGAGTACCTATAATAGGTTACGAGCATAAAGAGTATCTCGGCAGTCAAAATCCACTTGATTTAATTAAAAATAAAACCGGCCAAGTGCGATTTGGACTCGCGCACGAAGGGTTCCGTACCATTATCTATAAAAACGGCAAAAAAACACGTTTGTTGTATGGGAGCCCCCTTAAATATTTCTTTTATTCTATTTTTAGTGTTGTAGCGGCAACAGAAATACATCATCTGTGAAAATTTCAACTGTCTAACTATCACGGTTCATGAGATACAGCGTGGTGACAGACGGACAGACGAATAGACGGACAGACGGACAGCGAAGTCTATCTGTCTCAGTAATAGGGTCCCGTTTTTACCCTTTGGGTACGGAACCCAAAAAACTGAGTATAGAATACTCCTTTGTTCTGAATTACCTACGGCTGGGATTCTTTATTACCTGAAAGCAACAGTCCCACTTTGGGCCGAACCCAGTGGGACAAGTCCTGAACAGTCCAGAATAAATATTTTTAAGCTTACGCGATCTGAACACATAATTATTAATACTATTTAACGGGTATTTATCGCGTTTATTTACCTATTTTTCCCAACGTTTCGACAGGTTTACACACTGCCGTGGTCACGGGATGACTGGAGTACTGGAGCTACCGCTTCTCCGAAGCAGGGGCAACATTATTTGCAGCTACCCTCACTAAGTTTTCTAAACTAGGGATGTCCATCTGCACACTCGGACGACACACAACACTAACAGTGTCCGCGACGCGATAAATATCCGTTAAATAGTATTAATAATTATGAGTCCAGAATAACTCATTACAAATGACTAAGCCGATTATGGTAAAGGAGGTATCAAAACAATCGTTTGTATTCCGGAAGTGTTCTTAGCTACATTTTGTAGCCCTTTGTCCCCTCACTTTGCGAAAATACGTGAAAAAGCGGGAACAGACTTGGTTTCCGGTTTATACGGATTTTAATTATTATTTGTGAAATACAAATATCATGTTTAATTATTTTTTTTCAAATATCCGCTTCCGCTTGTCACCAAAAACGCAGCCAACGTTCGATGTAGGTCAACTACTGATCGCTGCATATACCAAAATAGCTAGGCAAACTTTGTTCACACAAGATAAAGTTAAAAACTACAACCCGACTACGTGAAAGTTATAAAAGTTTGAAACATTTACATTGACAAAATAGAATGACGTATCGGTCATATTTGATAGGCATAGAGTTGAAAATGAAAATAGGTCGTAGGTATTGTAATTTTTCTCTATGGGGCCTGCAGCCTGCGGCTACCTAAACTTTAGTACGGGTTTTGAAGGCTTATTCGGGGTCGGAGCCCTAAATCCTATAGCCTATAACCATCGGGGTATTGAGACGAATCAATCGATACATAATTTGTTGAAATCGAACCAGTAGTTTCAGCGCTACGTGGGAACAAAGAAATCGGCCACATACATACAAATATACAAACATACAAACATAGGGTGCTAACCTCATAACCCTCCCCTGTCGGTAGTCGGGTAAAAACTGCTGCTATTTCTGGCCAATTAAAACTTCAGAGTTAAGTTTAAAATGGAGATAGTTTATATCGAGTTGGTTTATTAAATAGTGCCTGCTATATGTGAGTCACACTACTAATATTATAAATGAGAAAGGTTTGGAAGTTTGTTTCCATTTTACGGCAAAACCACTAAACGGGTGATACTGAAATTATGCATAGTTGTAGATAACAAGGATGCATACGTTTTATTCCGCAAACTAATTTCTGCCGGCGGCTTCGTATACGTTTTTTGTGGTTATTTCTATCTCATGGAAATTAATTTATGAGATAAAACAGCCTATTCTTGACCTAGAACTGTATCCTCCTGTATCAGTGAACCTGTATGCAAAATTTTAGCCCGATCCGTTCAGTAGTTTTGGCGTAAAGAGGTTCATCATCATCATCATCATCAGCCTATATCAGTCCACTGCTGGACATAGGCCTCCCCTAATGAGCGCCATAGCGCCCTGTCTTCAGCTTGCCGCATCCAGCATCTGCCAGCAGTCTTTCGCAAATCGTCATCGCCCACCTGGTCGGAGGGCGTCCTACACTACGTTTGCCGAGTCGCGGTCTC
This sequence comes from Eupithecia exiguata, assembly GCA_947086465.1. Classification (NCBI taxonomy): domain Eukaryota; kingdom Metazoa; phylum Arthropoda; class Insecta; order Lepidoptera; family Geometridae; genus Eupithecia; species Eupithecia exiguata. The sequence continues at coordinate 9,472,409 of OX352246.1, forward strand.
CACTCAAGAACACGTTTACCCCAACGGTTGTCGGTTCTTCTCGCGATATGGCCAGCCCACTGCCACTTCAGCTTGCTAATCCTTAAAGAGGTTACAAACCACCAAACATCTAGAATAAATCAATTGGGGCCATTAAAAGGTCAATTTAATGTCACCCACTGATAAAGGTATCAATAGAAAATGAAAGACCCAGCTCCCTACAAATTAATATTTTCCAAAGGTCGGTGAAACTGACTCCACACTTGATAAGACCAGGGGTCAAGTAACAAGTCAGCTAGGCCCCGATCTGGTCATAACTTGCTGAACAAGTGTTCATTATAGCTGAACAGACCACTTTACGTGCTGGCGGAAAAGGCGTAGCGAAACTTATGATTGCATAGGTTATTTACTTGGTCTTTTGAATGCTTAATTGCCATTTTATCATGTTTTCATCTTGTTTATAGTAACTTTAAGTAGATTTTTACTGTGTTTTGGTTGCTTTTTAGTGTGGTAGATAATAATAATTATGTTTCACGAACTTGACTCCGTTGAGGCTGCTCCGCTGAGCAGCGCCTCGCGGTTTTACCCGCGTAGTTCCCGTTCCCGTGGAAATTAAGGGATATAAAGAATCTTATGTGCTATTGCAGACTATAATCTATCTCTGGGCCAAAATCCATCCAAAATTCATCCGTTCGGCCGTTCTGGCGTGATTGAGTAACAAACATCCATCCATCCATCCAAACTTTCACATTTATAATATTATAATAATAACCGCCGCGCCACATCGTTCGTCCTCATTACCAGTTTATGCTATTCTGAAAATATGTTTTGGTTTGGTAGTGAGTGTTCCTCCTTGCAATAGTTACGACTGACATAAGACGTACGCTACGGTGTACGTCTTAAAAATAAGACGTACACCTAAATGAGATACTTATGAGAAAAGCATTTAAATTAATTACTTAACGCGAGTTTGTTTGCTTTTTTTAAGTATGTAAGTATATTTACCACAGGCTTTCGAGTTATACCTTACGATCCGAAGGTAAAACTGTACCTTCGCTCATCCGTTTAAGGTCTTCACTGCCTAACCTCAGTGGAGTTACCCGCTAATTATACAAGTATTTATATCGGTATATAGTGGTATATTTATCGATATTATGTACGTAAAATATCGGTATCAACAATTCAATTTTGTGCAAGCGAGAAAGTTATTAAACTTATTAGAAGTTATTGTATTAAAATTTGTTGTTAATAGCTTCCGTATGCACGCACGTCGCACACGTGTCTTAAATCCACCGATAATATGCAACTAGCTATGCTTATCGGTATTTTAGAAAAGTACCGATACTCTAAATATTGAAAAGAAAATACCGGTATTACCGTTATTGTACCGGTATTATTGGTACCGGTATCAAGCCCTGACCGCTACGCGTGGAAGAACGTGGACCAGTCATAAGCACGTGTGAGCCTGGCGCTACAAAAGTAGGTACCTATGTCTAATAAAACCAACTTGAGAGAAATATTTTACCTTAAACAAACACCAATTAAGTTGTAACTTAGTAACATAAGTATTTACAGGTTTACTCACTAAACTATACCAGTCAATTAGCTCAAGACATAATATCCTGTGAACTGGCCTATCAGTTATTCTGGATGTGGGCGGCTCAGCCGGAAGACCGCGGTACCCCATTAACTGTACCTTACATCTACACAAGTTTATGCAATGGTGTTGCGCGTGTCGCATAACACTTTTAATAACACATGTGACCGATCTGAATATGCATGACGTTACCCACAGAGTCCATAACGATGGTGATGGAATTTACCTTTATACGCTTCTACAATAAAATTCCCAGCAAGTTGCAAAATTTATCAATAAATAAATAAATAATGCTGGACAATTCAAACAGCATCATCAACATCAAATATCTAGCCCCATGTGTTAAATATTTATTTATATTTATGGGAATTACTGTTTCTGCATACAATCCTTATGGTGTTTCTTTCCTTCACACAAAATTGGTCTTGTATACCTACATAATTTTAATTAGGTACATGTTAAACTAAGAAAATTGTTTAGACTACAACGACATCAAGTGTATCAACAGGTATCTACGGTGGAATTAAAAAATCTCACTAATATCTCACTAATATTATAAACGTGAAAGTTTAGATGGATGGATAGATAGATGGATGGATGTTTGTTCCTTTATCACGCCAGAACGGCAAAACGGATCTGGATGAAATTTGGCACAGAGATAGATTATAGTCTGGAATAGGACATAGGCTACTTTTTATCACGAAATTCCTACGGGAACGGGAACTACGCGGGTGAAACCGCGAGGCGCTGCTAGTTAATAATAAAAATGAAAATTGATGCTCCAAACGAAATTACTTCTTAAAATTGGACGAAGACATTCAAATATCGAGCATAGGCAGTATTAAAACATGACCTAGACCATTATATCTTATAGTAATTTGAATAAACTTGTTTAATTACCTACGTTAAAGATGGCATTGACCAGTTTGCTCTTCTTGTTATTAATACAAATCTTAATACCAGATCCGTTTCAAAATCACTTGCTCACGTTATTCACACATATAAATGTCTATAGATCAAAAAGAAGTGATGTGTGTTCGAACTCTGGCATTTCGGAGAATTTGCTCGTTTATCTTTTTTACGTACATTCTATTGATATTATCCAGTGTGACGAGATATCTAAGAACCTGGTATAGGTACCAGGTTCTTAGACCTAATTAAAAATATGTTAGTACGGTGTAGGCACCGTACTAACATATTTTTAATTAGGTACATATCCGTTCTATTGAATACCTACCTACTTTTTTATATCCTATAGGCCTTTTAAATCTAGAAAGAAGAATAATGCTCAATTTATAGAAATTTGCAAAAAAAAACATGGTAAACATACAATTATAGTAACTAAGGGATTCATCATCATCATCATCAGCCTATATCAGTCCACTGTTGGACATAGGCCTCCCCTAATGAGCGCCATAGCGCCCTGTCTTCAGCTTGCCGCATCCAGCATCTGCCAGCAAACTAAGCAAACTAAGGGATTAACGTTGAGGAATCATTTTATTTATTGTTTCTGAAATTTTCTTTTTTTTTATCTTTTTTCATAGAAGATTATCATCACCTGATATCGAAATTGGGTCTTTAAGACCTCCTAAGAGAATTTATTATTTTTAATCCTTTCCAAATTCCCCCTAAAAACTATTATTATGAGTATTACTGACTATTAGCTTTATAATTTGGTCCTCGGATTTTTTTAATATATCAGATTAAATTCGCCATTTCATACCTTCATTCTCGATAAACCCGATTAGACAACCTCGAAGCTTTTAAAATAAACGATCAACTTCATTAAAAGCTTTCTGACGGACGGAATTACCCTGCTCTCCCTTTTCAATTTGCAATCCTATTTTAGGTAGATTTTCGGAGCTTTGCCACCTAAAAATATGATGGACCACTTTATTTAATGTCCCTTTTATGTCTTTAACGGGCATTATTTATTGAAACCAAAAATCTGTGTAATATTTATTTTTTTAGCCACTATGTTACTAACGACTATTCCTGGCCTAAAAAAATATCTAAGTTGGATATTCTACTCAACTTGTCAGCCAAATTTTTTCAAGGTTCTGTTCAGTATTATTTGGAGATCAACAGTATAAAAAAGTAACAAAATATCTTTACAATATTTTGCCTGTATGGTTCCTCACCTCACCTCGACAGCCTTTAATGGTCCACTGTTGGACGCAAGCCTGCCCTGATAATCGCCATAGCTTTTATCTCATGGGGGGTAGTGCATGCGGGAACAGTTGGGGTGGTGCAAATTGTAAGCCGTCACCACACGGTTCACTATGAACCATAGTTTGTAGTTTATTTATTCATAACTTTCATAGGTTACAGATCACATATTCAATGTTGATAAATTATGTAAGAACTATATAAATTATTAAATGCATAGCAGGCTTCGATCGGGGGCCGGCTGATTGACTTTGACTTTGATCGATTATAGTAGTACCTACCTAAAATAAGTTAGACTACGTCTCTGAATCCTCAAGATTTTCATATATTTTTCAAGACAAACGATCAACGATCTAAAAAAACTCTAGAGTCCACAAGTGATCGGAATGCTGGCTTTTATTACGGTCAACGTGGCAACGCTGCCAGCATTCTGGGCACTTTGCCTTCTGGTGACGGCTTAGATTTTTAGAAAATAGATTTAAGTGTAAATATTAGTTGCAATTATTGTATTCTGTTATTGTAATTTTTGTCAAATAATTAATAAACGCAATAGACAAACGCAACTAAAGACCTAACTTACTGTTAGTTATGTTTTCAAAAAAAATTAGTTTAACCGTCTTTTCATATGTACTTATGTATCCTAAATTATCCTGCGGAGTAAGGCCCTGGTGACCCGTACCACAGGTTTTCGAACCTCGCACGGGCACCAGTCTCTTGCAAAACAAGATAAATAGCATTATATTAAACATAAGCCAAAAATTGTAAACAATTATCTTTTGCAAGAGAAAATAAATATAATATTCATTCATAATATTCATACATTTATTCATACATTTATTCATTCATTCATTCACCTTCAAAAGGTTGCAGGTATTAATAATGCTACAAAATCTATTTGAAAACCAATTCCTACTATAGGTACTAGACGGATTTATCAATCCAAGTTTGGGCAGAGTCATATAGAAACCAAACTGATCTACATACTTAATAGGTCAAAAGTAGGCGCTTACATTGAGTCATCATCTCATCAGTCACATAAGAGCTCTGATATTCAACGAAACACAATCTGAATGTTATTTGGATGAGTTAATGGCGCAAGATGTCGTCTAAACGTAACACGTTTCACAATAGAGTTAGTTTGTTCAACTCATGATTTAAAATAGCGTTAAGGGCCCTATCTCATAAGGATACCATGTGCGAGAAACACCAAAACAAACACCACCATCAACTGGTGGTTCTGTACTAATTATTCTAATTATATTTATTCTAATTATAAGGCCGGTAGTAAGTTATGTTTTGTTATGTTTTATAATTTATTGTTGAAATTCAATGTTCAATGTTTAAGTTATGTTTTATAATTTATTGTTGGAATTCGTCTTTGTGATACCTACCTGCTATAAGCTTTTTTTTAATGCCACTGTAATAGTTTTATTCTATTAGGTTTAGGCAGAATATCGAAGCTGCCCTTGGTGGACCAATATCAACTTTCGATTTTCACAAATCACGAACTGTACGTTGGATTTTTGAAATTTCCTTTGTTGAACGTTATAATAAGATAAACTTTAAAGCTAGGCGGTGGTGGTAGCGTCAAACTAGCGCCGCCACCTATTTTATCTTATTATAACGTTTAACAAAGGAAATTTCGAAAATCCAACGCACAGTTTGTACGTTGGATCTCGCACATGGTATCCTCATGAGATAGGGCCTAGATGGTAATGCCTCATCTCCCTTTTTTACTTTTATCGAAGCTTCTATGTGTTAAGTATATACAATGCGTGGGGCATTGTATTTATGTTTTAAGGAATGTATCTTTCTTTTGTTAGTGTTTTTGATGTGTACAATTAAATATATATGTTTTTCGTAGGTTTCTAAGAAGTTTGTAGATTTACCTACCTACAAAAAAACCTGTTAAGTTTTATTGTATTTTCCTCATCTTTATAAACAATACATCGTATAGTTTATAAAAAATATTAAATATATCTTGAGTCCAGAAAGAATCGCAAAACAAATTGATTTGATAAATTGATACCAATTAGGTACTGATACCGACACCAAAACAAAATGGAAGTCAAACGTATTTATTTCGCAATGAAACTCAATATCTCTGTTTACCTTTGAATCCAGCCCCAATTATCCTCTGCGGTTCCTTTTTCACCCGACTCAAAGCCCGAATTCATCATAAAACGATGTTCAACTTGATCCAGTTTAAAGTTCTCAGATGATTTATGACAACACAAAACTAAGTTCAAAACTAAAACGTTCACTGAGTTTAGTAAATGTGGCCATGTACTAGTGATGAAAATTACTCATTACTCGGACCTCTTTTTCATCTAACTTATGCTGGTGTCCTACAGAAGTCCAGCACACAAAGAACACACACGCACAGACTTCGCAAACACTCTGACTTTTCCTGTTGCCCGGACTGTTAAAAGCCCGGTATTCGTTAGCAGTTAAAAATATGGCCAACAAGATATTACTAGATATTTATTAAAAATAAATTACAAAAATAACCATTTCAAAAACATGACATAATTTTAAGGTTTTTATTTATTATAGTACTCTGGGTAATTTCTAAGAATTTTTTTGGGATTTATTAATTTCTTAGAAATTACCCAGAGTACTATAATAAATAAAAACCTTAGAATCAAGCAACATGTCATAGAAATTAATAAATCCCAAAAATTTACGATCTCGACGGGATTCGAACCCGCACCTTCCCCTTCAGCGCAGGGTTGCTCTTTTTCCAACTAAGCTACGTGATCTTATCTAGTCGACCCGTAAATCTTTGGGAGTTCTTTCGGCACTTACGCCGTCAGCGCCACCTACAGAGGAAACAATGAAGTTATCCAATTCTGCTCAAAGACCAAATTTACATTTAGTTCTTTGACGAGAGGTTTTGCCGTTGCTTGATTCTAAGGTTTTTATTTATTATAGTACTCTGGGTAATTTCTAAGAAATTAATAAATCCCAAAAATTTACGATCTCGACGGGATTCGAACCCGCACCTTCCCCTTCAGCGCAGGGTTGCTCTTTTTCCAACTAAGCTACGTGATCTTATCTAGTCGACCCGTAAATCTTTGGGAGTTCTTTCGGCACTTACGCCGTCAGCGCCACCTACAGAGGAAACAATGAAGTTATCCAATTCTGCTCAAAGACCAAATTTACATTTAGTTCTTTGACGAGAGGTTTTGCCGTTGCTTGATTCTAAGGTTTTTATTTATTATAGTACTCTGGGTAATTTCTAAGAAATTAATAAATCCCAAAAATTTACGATCTCGACGGGATTCGAACCCGCACCTTCCCCTTCAGCGCAGGGTTGCTCTTTTTCCAACTAAGCTACGTGATCTTATCTAGTCGACCCGTAAATCTTTGGGAGTTCTTTCGGCACTTACGCCGTCAGCGCCACCTACAGAGGGTTCGAATGCGGGTTCGAATCCCGTCGAGATCGTAAATTTTTGGGATTTATTAATTTCTTAGAAATTACCCAGAGTACTATAATAAATAAAAACCTTAGAATCAAGCAACGGCAAAACCTCTCGTCAAAGAACTAAATGTAAATTTGGTCTTTGAGCAGAATTGGATAACTTCATTGTTTCCTCTGTAGGTGGCGCTGACGGCGTAAGTGCCGAAAGAACTCCCAAAGATTTACGGGTCGACTAGATAAGATCACGTAGCTTAGTTGGAAAAAGAGCAACCCTGCGCTGAAGGGGAAGGTGCGGGTTCGAATCCCGTCGAGATCGTAAATTTTTGGGATTTATTAATTTCTTAGAAATTACCCAGAGTACTATAATAAATAAAAACCTTAGAATCAAGCAACGGCAAAACCTCTCGTCAAAGAACTAAATGTAAATTTGGTCTTTGAGCAGAATTGGATAACTTCATTGTTTCCTCTGTAGGTGGCGCTGACGGCGTAAGTGCCGAAAGAACTCCCAAAGATTTACGGGTCGACTAGATAAGATCACGTAGCTTAGTTGGAAAAAGAGCAACCCTGCGCTGAAGGGGAAGGTGCGGGTTCGAATCCCGTCGAGATCGTAAATTTTTGGGATTTATTAATTTCTTAGAAATTACCCAGAGTACTATAATAAATAAAAACCTTAGAATATATTTTACGTTATAGTTACCAACGAAACTGCAATTTGTCCGGCTATCGTTTGATGACGAACAGTTCCAACATCAGTCTGTGGGTTTTGTAACATTTAGTTTTAAGGCACACGCACTGCAAGTAGCATTATGAAAACGCATACTAATCATATAACAATGATACGTGGAACTGCAGACAATAGACAGTTTTTGTAAGAATACAAGAAACTGTAGAAAAGTACCTGATTACGTTTTTCACGCACTCTGTCATTTTCTAATGTACAGTCAGCCAGCATCGATAGGTTCCTTGACTGCTTAGTTTACAAGAAGCTTATTTATTACTTCATGCTTAATTCAATAAAAAAACTTCGTGTAATTATTTTATCTTAGAAATAACAAATCAATAAAAGACAATGAGCTAAGCAATCGTATAGATAAAAATACCTCCCAAATATTGTGAAACTCAAAAATGTTTACACGGGTAAATTATCCCGTTTAAAGTGTTTTTTTTTAAATATACAAACATACAAACATAGGGTGCTAACCTCATAACCCTCCCCTGTCGGTAGTCGGGTAAAAAGCATGATGATAGTTTTAGAACTTTTTTATGTTATCAATTTATCGAAGCTAACAGTACAAATATCGAAGTAATGGCTCTCTTATACGTTGTCTGTAGACACTAATGAATGACATTACTGTCATTGCATTGTCTGTACCGAATCGGTGATTCTGTGACCGATTGTTATTCGTATAAGAACCTATATTATTACACATTACAGTCTATTACCCTCAATGAGGTTTAAAGTTAGTAAAAGTTTAAATTATCTGTGAAATCTCGATTGGCTATTGTTGTAACCAACGGTCTTGGTCATAATAGGGTATTTTACTCTATGTGAGAAAAAAACTAAAAATATGTTATTGAGATAGCTTGAGCAAAAAACAGTCGGAAAATGTTCGTTTTAGATCATGAAATAACAAACTATTTAGTATTGATGCTAATGAAATACAAAAAAAATACTAAAAAGTATTTTTTTGGCCACCATTAGCACTAATCAAGACACTTTTTAACAATGGATGAAATTTAATACCCTATTATAGTGTACTAGCAGTGCCTCGCGGTTTCACCCGCGTAGTTCCCGTTCCCGTGGGAATTCCGGGATAAAATATAGTCTAATTGCTATTCCAGTCCAAACTATAATCTTCTATCTCTGTACCAAATTTCATACAGATCCGTTCAGCCGTTCTGGCGTGATTGAGTAATAAACATTCATCCATCCATCCAAACTTTCACATATTATATAGTATTAGTGGGATAAATGCGTCATACTAGTGTATGCCTACGATTTTAATTGATGTTAAATCCGAATCTTTTTAAATGAATTCAATCCATGTATTATTTAAAGGCACTTGAATAACCTAATAAAGAAAGCGAATGTGCGACATGTAATGAAATAAATTAAGTAACGATCAAAAATGTTTAACTTAAAAACATGCGTTCATTGGGATACTAATAAAACCAACTATACAATTATGTATTTTGTATGGTATTGTGTACTATTTACCGTAGGAAAGTACATGGATTTGGTTCGCCATACCTAAATAACACAGTAAGCGCTCCTAATGTATAAAATTACAGTGAATTGTAGTAGAAGCTGAATTCGAGGCTTTTGTGCAAAGTAGAGCATTCTGCATTGCGACATGACCAAATCAGACGGTAAAATCGGAGTAAATGCAGGGAAAAGTAGGATTGAACCTGTTTTGAGGTAAAATAATGTTAAAGAAACGTAGTGAAAAGAAAACATTCCTATTTCTATGAAATATTTTTAATATTTTAGACTCACTCTGTTTTAAATTTGACTATTAAATAAATATTTAACTTAAATAGTAGCAAAAAAAAATAAAAAAATTTTAGACTATGAACTCTATGAACCAAGTTAATTGGCGTGTGAAAGAGAAGGCTATACTCAGCAGTGGTTGCCAACGGGCTGATGATGATGATGATGATGAACTCGAGGTTGTGAGTATAGAGTGTAAACTCTTTGACATTTTGATGATTATATATTTTATGATTATTAAATGTCTTTTGAGACTAAGTAAGTATTGATATTATTTTCGAAACTCATTAAAATTCTGTACCTACACACATCAATTAATTTGAATCAGCGTGCTGACGTTGAGTTTATGTTATATATTTTTTATTTTATTTTATACCCCAGTCCAACTAGCGCCACCACCTACTTATTCTTATTATTCCGTTTAACAAAGGAAATTTCAAAAATCCATCGCACAGTTTGTGATACCTATTATAAGCTTTTTTTTAATGCGTCTGTTATAGTTTTATTCCATTTAGTTTAGGCAGTGAATCAAAGTTGCCCTTGGTGGCCACCAAAATCTATTTTCGATTTTTCTTAACGGAATAAGAAGATAAAGTAGGCGGCGCTAGTTTGACTGGGGTATGCGCCTTAAAATAAATAATATATAACATAAACTGAACGTCGGCACGCTGATTCAAATTAATTGATGTTGTGTTAGTGTGTATTATTTTGATTGCCACTAAAAAGATCTGTGATAAATATTACTTATCGACAGTAATCGCGACGCGAACTCCATAAAAGTTCACTAACCGAAGTTAACTTTTCACATAACTGTACTAAAAACTCCATAGAACTTACGCAATGTAACTGGTAATAGTAAATAGTTAGTCATATGTTAATAACCGATAGTTCCCACACAAGTAGCCTTGGTTCAATAACAATGAATCAGTTTGTAGGTAAAACAATGGATCAAGGTGGAAAGGACGGTAAAAGGGACCATTGTCCTTTCTATGGTGAAAAACAACTTGTTCTGAATTGGCATGATTTTGTAATAGGTAGAGCTCTTACTCGAGGATTGGAGTGGTGCTTCAGGCAATCACAGTAAGGACTGCTTAGTGATTTGATTTCTTCTTCAACCGTAGGGACCTCCAGGTAGTCATGTATTTCCTTGTTTGTAATGAACCAGGATGGGTTGGATAAGGAACGTAAGGTAGCATTTGAAAATGCGTTGTTGATGCTACCTGCTGCTTGGGATCCAGTCCTACATCGAGTCAGGTCCCACACCCAGCAATCCATAGCTACAACCCATCAAGACACTGTTAGTGTTAGTGATTACTGCGTACATACGGAATGTTATAATTAAAGTTGTATAATTGACGGTAGATATGCAAAATTCAAATTACTTGTAAAGACAAATGTCACCTCAGTGTGCCTGTGACCATGGAAGCTGAAAAGCCTCCGAAACGTCAGGTTATAAACAAAATATAAAATACACGCGATCAATCCGGTTAAAACAGTGTTTTATTATGAGTTCTCGCGAAAATAACCTTAGAATATACTAAGCTATTTAGAAGCTTTTTTTTCTATGCATTTAGGTATAATATACTCATAATTGGCGATCTTTGGGGAAGGCCTATATTCGTCAGTGGACATCGTTCGGCTAATACGAAGTTGATGATCATGATGTAGTCAATAAAATCGTGATTTGTGATGGAAAACATCAATCACGTTACAAATTATTTAAATAACATCATTCGCGTAGGGTGCGCGAGGACTCCTTTACACCACTTTTCAAATTTAGCACCTTTTTCAAACCTTTTTTACTTTGGTATTTATCTGTGAGTGCGTGTTGGTTTGTATAATAAGTGTATATTTAAACTGTACCCGTAATTGAGTCTGTGAATGTACCAGTGAAAACAATGGTCTTGTTAGCCCGAGGCTCTACATGGATGGAAATAAACAATACTTTCATTACACACAATACTTTTGCATTTTATTTTGATTTAATATACTTAAGAAAACGTACGTATAGGTTTTAGATAGATAGGTAACTTTTTATTGTACCACATAAAACTTCAAAATACAATACAGAAATAAATGCTAAGAAAAAGGGGTAGGTAGGGTTTTACAGTAGGTAGGTACCTAACCTACTATAAAATAGACATATGCTTGCCCTTAACATTTGCAAAAATCTAGCTATTAACGAATTACAAGTGGTCTTCATACTATGATGATAATTCATTACGGATGTAAGCGGGTTAACTACGAACCTTGTGTTGGAAGAACACCAACGTTCCAACACAAAAAAGGTTCGTAGTTAACACGCTTACATCCGTAATGAATTCGTCAAACTACGATAGTTTTTATAGTAAAATATGATGATAATGTTTAAACATAGAGACATAAATCTTTATCAAGCCATATAAATAAATATATGACTATTTCAAACATCCATATTTGCAAATACTAATGATCTACAAACGAGGATTCTATAGCCAAGTATCAAGAGGTCATTAGTATTACAAAAGTCGCGGGCAAACTGTCGAAGATTGCACGATTTTGTAAGTATTTCTAGAAATGCTAGTAATTTCACAATTCGCAAATTATCTGCGAAGTTATGTGCTATCTCATCATTGTAATTAGATTGTGTTGAGATACAAATGATTCCAAAGAGAGTGTGTTGCAGCAAAGGTTTGCAACAGTGTAGACACCCTCATAGTATGGTCAATAGTTAAGGTTTGAACGAAAGAGTTTTTATTTCCAGTTTGAACGGAAAATTTTTACGAGTGGAATCACTCGCTTTCATTTGTTTCGAAGCCAAAAGTTTGTCATATTCCTACCTACTTATGACCTTGGTCGGAGCCTAACAAGCGTAATTATTTTTTTTAATTGTACACTAAAACCTACTTGTAAGAGGGTGTACACACGTAGCTGTGTAAGTGAAGCAATACCTACTTCATTAAAAAGTCCTGGAAACGCAGTATGAATTGTTATTTCTGTTGATCTTACGCTTTTTACGCTACTTACGACGTAAAAATATTACACTATATTGACCTCAGCCTAAATAACCTGAAACCCAAAACAAACATTCTAACTGACCTTATTTAAACTTCCGAGCTGAAAACATGAAAATCAAAATTGTACTTTCGCCACTTTCAGACAGTTAAAGTTGGCAACACGTATTCAAATCTAGTGTAGATCTTAATTATAACAAACATGACTAATTAACATTGAGCAGAAACTTGTGTAACCAAATTAATTGAATGTTTCTTGTAAAAGCAGAGAATGCTCTCAAGGAAAACATTTCTAGAAATCCGTATGGAATTCTGAGTGTCTGATTTTGTTAGCTTTGGGTATGTATATAACTAACGAGTAATTGATGTCGGTAATTTAATCAAATTTAACATTGAATACACATACATACCACATTTACTCATGAACAAATTACTCTCAAGGAAAACATTTCTAGAAATCCGTATGGAATTCTGAGTGTCTGATTTTGTTAGCTTTGGGTATGTATATAACTAACGAGTAATTGATGTCGGTAATTTAATCAAATTTAACATTGAATACACATACATACCACATTTACTCATGAACAAGTAAGGGGGTTACCACAGGGAACCTAATTTGAGTTGAAGGAACACCAACGTTTCATCCTTGAGCGAGGGATACTATATTCCTATTGAACTTAATAAACCGCAAAATCGGAGGAATGTCACATTAGGTATATGTTTTAAAATTGGACTTTGATATACACAATTTTTTTCGGGAGACAGTGGTGCTGCGTTGTAATTACATACGTGCTTAGTAAATATTATGTTTTTCCGTTTTTGGGAACGATGGGTTCTACGGATACACTTACCTGGTTAAAATAAATAAAGTTTCGATAGATACGTACTATATGAACTTTTTCGGGTCCTACAAAATAGGTCGTATAAAAACTTAAAATAAATTAGCTCGATAGACTCAAAATTGAAAAGGATAAATTGACCCGCAGTAAGTCTAAATGGAAGAAGGGTTCAAACGACCCTTCAGCTTGAGACCTTCCATAAACCGAATTGAACCCGAATTTCCCTTCTATTATTCCCCACCTCCCTAATTTAACCCGTTATATACACTTATCCAATTTTCTACGTATTTTAAGAGCCTCGTTCAATTACCATAGTAATTTCAAAGAGTAAGTGTATCGTAATTTATACCTCAAACGATGAGCGAAGGAAATGGAGCGAAAAGACGAAAGTGACTCTTTATATTTCACTGTGTTGTGTGTGCTAACTAGCGAAGACGTATAAAACCGGAAAATGAAGTAGGCTGGTTGACAGGGTAATTTATTGCAGTTTATAGACTATGCTAATAAGTGGCATAATAGTGACATCAAAAAAGTAGGAAATGACTCAATGGTTCTACTTTTTGTTGTGCTGAGAAATTGCTCTACCGGTCTGTGATTATAGATTTTATATCATTTCCCGCCGAATTGATTTGCGTTGATTTTAATCTAACCAGGAATTTTGTTTGCCTTTCGTTTTCTTTTATTAATTAATTTAAGTTGCTTCATAATTTTGGCGAAATTCTCCTGAAAGTGTAGCACCAAAATATTTTCCGGGAATAAATTACTAAAATGCTTCTGAAAATCTCACATAAAAACGAATCAAAAAACTCACCGAAAATAATAAAAACTCTCATCTTCATCATCACAGCTTACAACACTGGCACGAAAGAAAAAAAAATCGAAATCAGAATTCGGAAAGTTTGAAATTTGAATGGCGTTCGGTCAGAGCCGCCGCCGAACCGCGTATGTTATTGTCGGCGCAAACGCACGGTCGGGTAGTGGTTTACATTCACTTTCTATATTGTAGTGGGGTTAGCCGGGATGACAGGGAAGCAAGGGTTTGTTGATATTTATTTATCTAGAGTAAAACAATATCAATCCTTTTTTCTAATCTTGCTATAAACCCATGCTAAGGATACGTTTTGGGTATATCGACCTTTGTGGTGCAGCGAGAGATCCGATCGCAAGCGCCGATCTTTGCCGGGTTTGATTCTCGCCTCGGGACAAATGTTTTTATGATCGGCAGACGTTTGTTTCGGGTTTTTTCAATATTACGGTAAAAAAACCTATTTTATATTTAGTAGTAGTATTTTTTAGTTACTAGTGCCAGCTGCTATAATGTCTGTGTCTAGTACCCTTAGCACAAGCTCTGGCCTAGCTTGTTTAGGGCTAGAAAAATCACAAAGCATCTGTGTGAATTTTCTAGCATCATTTATTTTTATTTCGATACCAACACAAAAATATTTATAAATTTTTATCGAACGGAAGTATCCCAAGCTTAAAAAAGTGATTTTTTAATTGTTCGGTCTAAAAAGGTTTGTTTTTAAAATAAATAAATTAATGTCGGAGTTACATACTATACTATACAGGGTGGCTTTTTGAGATGGGAATGGATGGCCAAATTGAAAACCATGAGAGTAAAATAAAAGTCGTGAAACGAGTCACATGACATCTATTTATAAGAAAGCAAAAACTGCATATTTAGATTTTTTTAATTTTTTGCTCTTGCAAGTAAATTGAACCAATTGATTTTCCAAAAAAAATATGTATTTTTGCACTAACGGATACGGTTGCGGAAAAGGATCAGTCTTTGCAAAGAAATGAATTATTTAACATGGGAGGAAATTATATTTTTTACAACTTTAGTTTCAATACTATACCCATACTATACCCCCCACTAAGCATAAATGTGAAAAATTTAAACAATCTTTTCATCTAACAACTGGTGTGCTTACCTGTATTTTAATAATGCTAATCCTCAGTAAAACATCTATTCACACTAAATTTAGGAAACTTTAATGGAAATTACCGAAAAAAAAGTTTGCGGTTTTTATTTTCTCATATATTGAGTTCAAGACTTTTTTCCTGACCTTTCTCTAACTCTCATAGTTTCGCATATGGCCATCCACTCCCACCTCAAAAAAACACCCTGTATCTGTATACCACCTATCCTTCTGCTGTTCTAAGGATAGGTTAGTTACGTCATTCAATACGAACAACAATCCCAGATTAGTCTTGGATGATTAACGAACATAAATCATAAGTGATTTGCATTTTGAAACGTAGCAGCAATTACCCGACTTCGATTAGATTCCTAAGTAATTATAATTAGATAGGTAGTCAATTGACAGGAAACTGTTGCACATCCTCTGATTGAACTTGTTTTGAAATGTTCCTTTTGACATTTCTGAAGAGCAAAAAGATAGATCACACATGTGATGAAAGAAAATCATCAAGTTATTTGTAACTAAAGAACCTAAACCTTAACACCTTTTCATGAAATAAAATAATTATGAAAAATCTAATTTTATACATAAACAGCTATATTTATTTAAAGAAAATTACAATAACAGAATACAATAATTACAACTAATATTTACACATAAATCTATTTTCTAAAAATCTAAGCCGTCACCAGAAGGCAAAGTGTTCTGGCCACTTTACTGGCAGCATTGCCACGTTGAATGGCAATGCTAATTCGTTGACCGAAATAAAAGCCAGCATTCCGATCACCTGTGGACTCTATTAGGAGTTTTGTTAGACCTTTGTAGGTATATTGCGTGTGCCCCAGGACCCCAAGGACTTAGGGTTTCCACCACAAACGGCATAAAAAAAAGTTAAAAAAAAAGCAAAGTAAAAAGTTGTTAAGTAGAAAAATTAAGTTTCGACTTCCTACAAACTACCTATATGGCGTCCACAATGTCCAGCGTTTTCGTCAAGTTACGCGCGCAACTTACTACTGAAAATGTATATTTTTAATGTACTTTTTTAGGGCATTTATCGATTGAAATAAAACTTTGTATTTTTTTAGTGGTCCATTAGAACTATAGAACCTAATTGAGACCCTTTTCAAAAATGTGTGTAATACCCTATTTTGTGTTTATTTTGATACGCAGATTGGCCTTTCAGTAAAATGCCTGCATTGAACTTAGTTCACGAGCAGAAAGTAGCTTTCCACTTGACCTTGGCTCGAGAGAGGCGTCACCACGTTCCCCTAATGACCTTGCATGTAGCTCGCGAATCTTGCATCTGCATTTTGAAATTGGAATCTAAAGTTTTGAATTTAGTGCAGCATTTTGTATTATGACATAATGTTAAAATTTTTCGAGATTGTGTAAGGTAGGGCCTAACAGTTATTTGTTATACAATAGTGCAAAGTTGCTTTTTAACCGCGTGCTCAATTTTGGTGACCGAGCAAGTGAAGGATTCTAAAATTGAATCACGAGCGTAGCGATTGATTAAAAAATTAGAATCCTGAGCGTTAGCGAGGGAATCAAAAGAGCACGAGGTAAAAAATCTTTGCACTCGAGTGCAACACGTAACTTTTCATCCCACCTCAGCGAGGAAAGAGTATTTTTGCTCTTCGATATCTGAGTGTAAAAGCCGTATTTATCCGCTAGAGGATAAAGTAATTTGATTTTAGATTATCGTGCGCACGGCGTTCTATCGAAGTTAGATCTATAAATGATACCGAAAAGATATCGAAGAGCAAAAATACTGTTTCCGATATGGTGGGATGAAAATATTGTTTTCCTACCAAAAATCCCCTTCCTTTTATTTTACTTTACTTTTTTATTTTGCCTGCTAAAAATCTATGTAACCTTTTTCAATGAAGTTTGTATGAGACACGCATCGTTCGAAAACCTTTCCAAATTCAAATTTGAAACAGTTGACCTGGTACATGAGATGAGATGGCGACCTTGAGAAGTTTTGGGTCTCTATGCCTTTACTCTGGAATGCTACGTTCCGATCTGTTTATAGTTCAAGCCAAAACTTTTTGATATTCATATTTCTAGTGAATTTTAATTTATTATTTTACGTAAACTTGTAATAATGGTTGGTTAGTCTGACGCCCGAAACTCTTGATTTATCGGCTGTTGGTATATTTTCATAATTTTTTAGTTTAGTTATGAACATTTTGTACTTTTTTAGCGAAGATAACCGACAACCGCTTTAGTAAAAGTGTTTTTGAATGGAGACTGCGACTCGGCGAAAAGTTGTGTAGGACGCTCTCCGGTGATGATTTGCGAAAGACTGCAGGCAGATACTGGATGAGGCAAGCTGAAGATAAGGCTATCTATAGCGCTCATTAGGGGAGGCTTAATATGTCATGTCCTACTTTGTATAAGTAAACAAATAAATTTTTTAACAAAGAAAATTACTTTCAAATAAAAGAATGAAATTAAAACTAGTTTACAATTGAAACAATTGAGCTAACTAAAGACTGTTGCAAACAATCTTCAGGTAGCTCAACTGATACATATCAATAACAGTCTAAAGCGTGTCCAAGACGCTAGCTGAATTGCCCCGCTGTATGGCAATGCTGATGCGCTGTGCTAGATACTCACCAGCTCTCGGGTCACGCGTCGTTTCGACTAAACGATCAGATTTTTTTTTGACAAATACAATACCTGCCTATTGACGACGTCTGTGGCGCGGTGGGCGAAGGTCCGCCTGCGATGCAGGAGGCTGCGGGTTCGATTCCCGCCTTGGGACAAATATTTGTACGATCTGCAGGTATTTGTTCCGGGTGTTCTAATCTTTTTTCTATGTTTAATAAAAAATATCTAACTATGTAATGTATTGTATTATGTATATCAGTTATCTAGTACCCATAACACAAGCTCTGCTTAGCTTGGGGCTAGATAATGCTGTGTGAATTGTCCAGCATTATTTATTTTTATGTATTAAATTCAATTCAATTAGTAATTCAGATAACACGATCCACAGAATAGAGTAAACAGGTACATCCACACACGATTAATTAAACAATATAGGTACACACACAGTACACACAGCAAATTAATTTATATAATAAACTAGCAGCGCCTTGCGGTTTCACCCGCGTAGTTCCCGTTCTCGTGGGAATTCCGGGATAAAAAGTAGCCTATGTTCTATTCCAGACTATAATCTATCTCTGTGCCAAATTTCATCCAGATTCGTTCAGCCGTTCTGGTGTGATAAAGGAACAAATATCCATCCATCTATCCATCCATCTAAACTTTCACGTTTATAATATTAGTGAGATATGTTTGACAAAAGGGTTGATGATGCTTGATATGCAGTGCCTTTGCAGGTTACTGCAATGTCCATCAGCCAGAACCCTTACCAGACAGGGCTGCCCAGCATCCTGCGTTTTGTATTATCTATGTCGTGTAGACCTAGAGTCTAGGTATTCTAAACAGATAACCTAGTTTCAAATAACAATAATTGTTTTATTTAAGTTTACCTTCACAGCAAGGCTGTGATTGTCATTAAAAACTCTATTATATGGCTGATTAATTATTTAAGAACCTTCAAACTTTTCACACAATCTGCAAATATTTCGAAACAACAGATAATAAAACAATACGCCGATAAATAAATAATTATGAACGATGAAAAATCTAGATAAAAATGAACGGTCTAATAATGAACGGTTCTATGTGTTTGGGATCCTTAAATTAAGAAATGAAATAAGTTCCCAATAATTTTCTGTTTCGGCGGGACTCGAACCCGCGCCTCAAGTACGGGTGTGCTCTAACCAACTAAGCCACGACACCCTTAGTCGGTTCAACCGAAAATCTTTGGGACCTCTTACGGACTATAGTGCCGGTGGCGGTGGTTCGAGTCCCGCCGAAACCGAAAATTTTTGGAAACTTATTTCCTTTCTTAGAGATACCCAAAGTGCATGCTAAACAAACACCTATTTAATTTGGCTATCACGGACAGCCCCCTTTGCAGGGGGTGCATGAATGCAGAGGAGACGGCCGCGCATGTGCTTGTAGAATGCGACAGCGTGGCTTCTCAAAGATTGCATCACCTTGGGACACCGAGGACGCCTAGGGAGGCATGCACCGGCGTCAGGGAGCTGCATGGCCTTCCTAGAGGACATCGGGTGGTTAAACTAGCAGCCCACCACCCGTCACGCAAAAAGGGCCCATCTGTGGCCTATTTGCGGAAAGCAGTCCACAAATAGGCCACAGATGGACAAGTAAGACGCCACAGACAATAACAAGTAAGATACCCAAAGTGCGGGTAAGCACTATAACAAAAAAAAACCTTAGATCCTTTAATTAGTTTTTAGGGTTTCGAGATCGGTTTCGAGACCCTTATGGTCCCGCTCTGCCCGTCCTCCTTCTTTCTAGAATATCTTAGTAACTACCGCAGCTATTAACTTGACATTTGAAATAACAATACCTTTCGTGCGCCATTACCGATAAAAAGAAAAAAAAAAGAAAAAAATTTTTTTTGTACAAATTGTGATGTCGAAATTTTAAAGAGACCTAATGTGGGCAAATGGGATGTCAAATGAAAGGTATCGGTTTGTACATTTCAAAACAGTTTTTGAAATTTCAGTAGGTTTCTTACTTTTTGAAATATTTTGAAAAAAAGTAAAAAAAAATAAACAGACAGACCGGCGACGGCGGCGGCTGCGACGACGCGCGTTAAGCTCTGCATGCATACATTTATCCAAAGCCGCTACCAAGCAGCACAAAAATGTTTATTCAAATATGGGCTGTAACTAGTTATCTTTAGATACATTTTACAGTGATGGCTTCCCACAAGCTTCAAACGAGTGGTCCGAGAGCTTTCTGTCATCTGATGCCGTCAATGTGAAATGCATCTAAATGTTACATGTTTAAGCCTATATTTGAATGCACATCATTATGCTGTGTGGTTGCTGTGAGACTCTGATCAGTGGCAACATTTAGGCCCGTATTGTGAAAGCTCGCTCAGTCACCGATCTATGCTTGAGTGAGGTTTATGCCATAGAAAAGCGTTACTCAAGCATCGATTGATAACTGAGGAAGCTTTTATAATACGGGCCTATGTCTTAGCTTAGGTAAATTTTGGTTTTGGTCCCGTCCTCGTAGTAGAGAAACAATGAAAATTACAAGACACTGGAAAAAATACATAGAGAAAACTTTTTTCATCGCCTTATAAAACAGGTCCTAGTTGTAAGCTTAATGTAACAGGTAAGTTAAATTTAAGCTAAGGGTATAAATATTACGTCACTTCGTCATCGAATGCGTAAATTATTTGAAATGCCTGACGGGCGAAGGTTTGCCTGCGACGCAGGAGATTGCGGGTTCGATTCCCGCCTCGGGACCAATGTTTGTACGATCTGCAAATATGTGTTCAGGGTGTTCTGGTCGTTTTCTATGTATAATAAAAAATATCTATTTATGTAATGTATTTTATTATGTATATCAGTTATCTAGTACCCATAACACAAGCTCTGCTTAACTTGGGGCTAGATAATGTAGTGTGAAACGTCCAGCATTAAAAAAAATTTAATGTATGGCGATGAAATGTCATTATTGTCTTTTCCACCCTAGAATTGACGGCCCTGTTGCTGAAAGCGATATCTATCGGGCTGCTATCGGGCAACCGAAATTACTACCGAGAATTGAAATCCCGAACACGAAGTGTTGGCCACGATCGAAATAAATAAAATTTGTATTTTCCAATTTAGGTATTCAAAAACCAAATATCTTACGACATTTTTAATGAAATACACTTTATTTGGAAGTCAATAATTTATTGAATAACACAAAATTTCAAAACCCAAAATTCATTCGAAATGGGAAACTAGATCAATAAAGTTTACGAAATTAAAAAGCTAGTAATATAAACACATTACATTTTTATTTAAATATTTAAGTAAATGGGTTTCTTACCGTATAAGATAACACTTAGTTTGTTATATCATCAAGACTTTTGGACGCATTTACACAGGAATCAGGTAAGCGATAATTTTAGCAACAGTTTCAGTTTGAAACTACATTATACTATGTAAGTACTTATTTGATGGTGTCAATTCAGAGGTCGCCAAAACTAAACCAATTCGACGAATCTAAAAATAAAGCCACGACAGAGAAAACATTGTTAACAATGCCAGGTGGACCACCAATGTGGTCGACATAGCTCTAAGAATTAGCAAGCTGAAGTGGCAGCGGGCCGGTCAAATACAACTGAAACAGTTGCTGACTGCAGTGCAGACTGTTGCAAGCAATCCACAGGTAGCTCAAATGGTCCATCAATACCAGTGGGAAGCGTTCCCAAGATGCTGGCTGCATTGCCCCGCAGTATGGCAATACTGATGCGCTGCGCCAGATCAGCTCTCGGATCACGTGACAATAATTGGTTCTACTATTGGATTATAAGTACCAACTACATAAATACATGAGCTACGTAAACTGTTTTCCTTGTAAACGCGGTTAACGAAATTAAATATTTATTTTATTGTGATTATCACATTTATCGTTTTTTGGATTAGTTGAACTCTTCATTCATTTATTTATTTATTCTCTTATGACTTAAGTATTTAGGATCCAGCTAGGTTGGACAGTGTTTGGGAAACAACGTCGAGTCTTCTCGTCATCCATACCGCAATGCTTGAAAACGAAAGTTTTCAATCAGTGCGTCCTACCCGTCATGACCTACGGAGCTGAGACGTAGACACATACGGTAGGGCTTTTCCACCAGTTTAAAGTCACCCAGCGAGCTATGGAAAGAGCTATGCTCGGAGTTTCTCTGAAGGATAGGATTTGTAACGAATACATCCGATATACAACCAAGGTTATCGACATAGCTCAAAGGATTGGACAAGCTGAAGTGGCAGTGGG
The DNA here is from genome assembly GCA_947086465.1 of Eupithecia exiguata. Taxonomy (NCBI): domain Eukaryota; kingdom Metazoa; phylum Arthropoda; class Insecta; order Lepidoptera; family Geometridae; genus Eupithecia; species Eupithecia exiguata. The sequence goes on from OX352246.1 coordinate 9,494,711, forward strand.
CTGGCCATATCACGAGAAGAACCGACAACCGCTGGGGTAAACGTGTTCTTGAATGGAGACCGCGACTCGGCAAACATTGTGTATGTAGGACGCCCTCAAACCAGGTATGATGATGATTTGCGAAAGACTGCTGGCAGATGCTGGATGCGGCAAGCTGAAGACAGGGCGCTATGGCGCTCATTAGGGGAGGCCTATGTCCAGCAGTGGACTACTATATAGGTTGATGATGATGATGAGGACTTAAGGGTTTGATGACCAAGATAAGCTGAATTTATTGACGCTCTAACGAAAAGGTTTGTAGGTGGCGACCTACACAATGCGACCCAAACCAGCAATCATCAACTTGGGAACGATGACATGCAGTGGACGTCATATTGCTCTGTGGTCATGACGTCCGTTGGATGTGAGACCGGAACAAATGCGCTGATTTTGCTGATGACAGTTGATACTTTTTAGATTGCCTACACAGCCGTATGACGTAACAACATTGCGCCTACAATTTTATGGTGTTGAAAACGGATTTATAAAACTGAAAATTATGAATTGAATTTAAAAATATATATGGTTATTTTATGAACTAAAACTAACATTTTCGGACTGCTTCTTGTGTAAGCTATCTCAATAATCTATTTTTAGATCGATTTTCAGGGTCAGATACCCTATTTTAGTAGGTACTACATTCTTTATTTATAAATTGATTTTAACGCCATCTCTAAATTATCTACTAAACCAACATGTTCATGGCTCTTTCTCAATCACAATGTAGAATGCCAGTTAAGTTCTGTGAAACTCTCACAGACACCAAACCGTTTTCCACTTGCTTTTACTTGATACTACCTCTTCATTTACTTCACATGCAATTGACTAGATGGCGCTTTACATTTGCGAAAGCACCCGTTGTATTTGCTGGTTAGAACCTATCAAATGCCAGTGCTTGATACGAACAATGAGAAGCATTTATTGATAAGCATTTGTGTGTCTACAAAAGTATGTAGTGTCTACAAAATAAAGAATGTTTTGAATAATAATAATTGTAAAAAGTAAGTAGGTACATAGTTTTATTTACAATAAGAAATAAAGCCCTAAATTCTGTTGCTTTTCAAAGCTGGTTTGATGATAAACTGCGTGTGAAATACAAATTACAAAGTATAACTTCAACGTATATCATACAGAATGTAACTTACTTTACAAAACATATAACTACTTACGGTAGGTAGGTAGGTATTCGACAGATGTATCTCCGTGGTTCCTACTTCTCATGACTTGTTAGTTTTTCGTGGGATTACATCGCTTAAGCACCAAAAAAATATTATAATAGCAAAAATGTTAGGCAATGAAATGCAGCAAATGTCAAATGACAGGGAGACGTCAAAATGACAGAGAACGTCAAAACTGACAGAAAACGTCAAAAAACGACGGAAAATGTAAAAAATGAAAGTAAATGTCAAAAAGGGTTAAAAATAAAATAACCATTACAGCTTAAGCTCTGGATAGATACATTATCATTGATTTGATGGTTCAAAAATATGTCTATGCTATATTAAACCTATTGTACCTATGTAGTTATGAAAGTTATCGTTTACAATTCAACTATTTAGCAAATTTTACTTATTTTGTTAAAATATGTAGGTAATTCTATTGGTATGGCGCCCAAATCCAGGTTGGAAGGAAGAAGTGGAGAAAGACTTTCACTCACTTTACTTCGCACCCGACTGCATGGAACCGGCGGAGGGCAAAAATCAGTGGTGATCTATTTTAAACTTCGCGGTATCAGTGGTCAATTAAATCAGATCCCAGGATCCGTGGACACAAACCCATTTTGTCGTAGGTGAAGACCCATTTCGGGGTTGACGCGCCAATTTTAAGTAATTTACTAATGACCGATGTAGCGGTGGGCGAAGTTCCGCCTGGCGCAGGAGTTTGCGGGTTCGATTCCCGCCTTAGGACAAATATTTGTACAATCTACAAGTATTTTTTGTGGTGTTCTGGGTATTTTCTATGTAAAAAAATTATATTATAATGTATACCAGTAATCTAGTACCCATAACACAGCTCTCTGCTTAGCTTGGGGCTAGATGATGCTGTGAGGAATGTCCAGCATATTTTATTTATTTTATTAAGTTGTTAAAGAGATGGAATTAATAACATCGTTTTATAACTGTCAAACTTTATTTAATGACTAGTTCTACTCTACTTAATAAAACAACATATACCAAGGAATAACTAATATGTATATATTCCTATATACATTTTTACAAAAAAAATAAGGTTTGTTTATTATACAGAAATGATAAAACTGATTTACTTAGTTGTTATTGAAATTAAAAATGTACATTTCATTTATCTTTTACCTTAGTATTGGACATTTATATTAAATAAACAAATATATTTTCAAACCACATGCTCGACAATGCCGAATTATAGGTCATGTAAACCCTACCGAAAGCAAGACATTAAATCCCTTGGTATTAGCCGGGTTATAATGTTGTACTGAATTTCATTATAACCCGCTGGTTAATAATATGATTTCACTTTTCATAATTCTTATTACTATATGCATAAAGTTTAATTTTGCTAAACACAATTTGTCCTAGGCCATGGCCTACTTGATTTGACAAAATAAATGAAGTTTGCCTCCGTGTGAACCCCGGTCCGGAGGAGCGCGGTGTTCGAAATTCGAATTTCGAATCTAGGACCACGGCTTGTGCTTTCGAATTTGGAACGTCGCGCGCCTTCATTTGTTCACGCGTGACGAACAAATCGAGTTCTTGTAGGTGCCTATAGAAGATTTAATTTCAAAAATAATATTGAAAATGTCGAGTGATGAAAGTGTTTTGACTCCTGAGTTTATCAAATTAGATGCCATAGGCATTGTCAACAATCTGCTGCCAGAGAAGTCAAAGGAAAACATTATTTATCTACTGAGCCTGTTTTTTTGTCTCGCATAAGGTGTGAAAAGTAGAGTATACACCTCGGGGATAAGACTGTTTTAGTCTTGGGCGGTTGAACCCCTCACTGCACTCAGGACTCAGTCTTAATTCCCTCGCTTCGCTCAGGAATTAACTTATAACTCCCTCGCTACGCTCAGGAGTTAAATTATGAGTCCTTCGTTACGTTCGGGATTCAATTCGCTCCCGTGACATAAAACAGTGCTTTATCCCCTTAGTGTATAATCTACTATTATATTCCAAGACTTAATATCTTTCTTCTCCATCTTCATAATGGGTTAACAATACCAACTCATTTGAAAGTTATGATACAGCAAAAAAAAACTGCAAAAGCAGTTAAATCACGTGGCAATCAAATGGAAGAATTCACAATGGAAAAGTAAATTCAGTATCTAACTACAAAGTAACAAAATAGCCTCTAAAAATACTAGACACATATAAAAACAGTCCCAATACCGACATAATTATAGTACAAAGTTCTTTTGAAAAAGTAAGGAATCCTATAAAATTCTTTATCTTCGAAGTATGATAGTTAAATTTTTTCTTCGAAGATTCCATAAAATTTTACACATGTGAACGGTTTCTCCGTTTTTAGGGTACTGTACCCTAAAAACGGAGTATTAGAATTATGAGGAAATTCTCGATCATAATAACCTTTCGATAATATTAAAACAAATTAACGACTCAATAAAACCGAATTAAGTACTACTTTTTGTTAGGTAGGTACTTTCTAAAAGACGACGTATTAAACCCTCTTTTTGTCGGGGTTTAAAAAATATAGAACATAACTCTAATGGTAACTTAATTAAATCACTTTTATCTTGATGTGGTTTGTTTATCTTATACCTAGTTAACTTAGATCTAAAATAGGTACAATGCATTGAAAAATATTACGACAACCTTTGACAACATTCAAAAAATAATATTCAAACTTAGTTTTTACACTAAAAATACTCTGGACCTAGCTAACCTCACCACAGAGGAAACTGGCCTTCTTTGTGGTCTGACAAAGTATGGGATTGAAGAGTCTCACTGACGTATCAACCCTTTCCACTCCTACAAAAGAACTGAAATGAAGCTGTCAATCACCAAAAGTTTTTGCTCAGGTACTTACGCTAAAACCACCCATCCTTGTAATGGCCTTCGCCGACGTATGCGAATTACGAATACCATTCAAAGAGCTTGTAAATGTCAATACGGGTTATTGGTGATTTATCGACAGTGTGTAACCTGGAGGTTCTGCCCATCATCACAAACACGTTCGTCAATATGCTAAGTCATAATTCTTAAATTTAGTTTTGATAGTGGGTAACCATTCAATAATCTGTCTTTACAGAAGCTTTATTGAAATTAAGCTTAAACTTAAAAGCTGTTCTACCTTGAATCAACAGTGGATGTAGGAGTGGGAGATTGGTTTTATGCAATTTGTTGGGTTCCAGACAAACGTGTTTTATCATTTTATTTATATTTATCAGAAGTTAATTACAAAAAAAAAACCTAGCACCTTCAATATGTTTGTGATGATGGGTGGAGCCTGTAGTTCACGCAGCGTCGATAAATCTCCAATAACCCGTATTGACATTTGAAAGCCCTTTGAATGGTATTCGTAATATGCAATCGTATGGTGAAAACCATTATAAGGATGGGTGGTTTTAGCGTAATCCCATGGCTGGTTTGGCAGAGAGACGGACAATGCACAATTACACTACCATGCGAGATGTCAGGGCAGATCCTAGTCACTTAGAATTAGACATATAGGTACTTATCTTACAAAACTCCTAATAGATTCCACAGGTGATCGGAATGCTGGATTTTATTTCGGTCAACGAATTAGCATTGGCATTCAACGTGGCAATGCTGCCAGCATTTTGGGCACTCTGCCTTCTGGTGACGGCTTAGAGTTTTAAGAAATAAATATTAGTGTAAATACTAGTTGTTATTGTTTTAATCTGTTATCGTAAGGTAATTTTCATAATAAATGTATCTAAACTTCTTTACTGTATAAACTACATAACCAAAAAATTTGCTAGTCTAATGCTTTTCTTACGTAATTATTATTACATCATAGGTAAATTACATAAAACCATTTATTTACATACTTATTAATACAGAACACCATTTGGGGTAACTCATTGCTTATTAACTACCTACTAAATTAGTTACTTTTTTTACAAAAATGTGTCATCAAACCTTACGCCAACCTCCTTGACTATTATTTTATTCTAATTATCTAATTCTTCATTAAGAAACTCGAGTTTTACGAGTATAAAGGTGGTGGAATCAAAATGGATCCCGAGAAGATTTTTTTAAAAAGCTCTAGCTTTAGGGCTATTCTATATGATGGATAAGTTTAGTACCATTGTAATGTACTAGAACTTGGTATTAGAATTTAAACGTGAATTTTATTACTTATAATGATTTAACACTATGTATTTTATCTCTTCTGATATATTATCAACATTTTGTATACTAAAAAAAAGCTAAATTAAATAAGTTCCCAAAAAATGTAGGTTTCGGCAGGAGTCAGGATTTCGTATATTTTGATACATTTATAAAAGCTAGTGCAATCCCTTTTTGTTTTCTTAAACGTACAGGAGGCCTGGATTTGTGACGTTAGCATGGATATTGTAAAAGACAATCGTGACAGCTTTTAAAATTTATCTGCATTCTCTACCGCATGGAAAATAGTGAAATTGGTCCTTGTGAAAACTGTGTAGGTTTTTTCTATTGTTTTCTCTCAATAGATTATCTATTGGCCTAGTAACTGCTGCTGGTCGCAGCTTCGTCTCTTGCCGAGCTGGTGGCAGAGGTGAGGGGAGCCGACAATGTCTCCGAGGAACACGCTGAGGAGGTAGTACTCCTTGTCTTTGTCTGCTGAACGCTTGTACTCCCTGGAATTAAAGGAAAAGGTTTTCATTAAGGTCAGTTAGTATAATAGTTATTTTTTCAACAGGATAAAAAGTTTTTTGAGGAACGTTTGCTGGTAACAGAGTTCGTGTGAATTCTGTTTATTGTCTTAAAATAGAAGCAAAAATAACAGATTTTGAACGAAAGTGGTTAAAAAATACACCCTCACACACCTGACATAAAACCGGTCAAAAATCTACGAGGAGTTAAGACGGGTTACTAACTAATCCATAATACTAAACCATCCTATAATTCAAAGGAAAATTTGATGTTTCGAAAGATTTATTTACATCTTTACGCCTGAACGGAGCTTTATCAATCAATTTTTCTCTTTTAGGTATGTAGAAACCTATGAAACTGTAGATCTAAAACTAAATGACTAAGCATTTCTGACGTTTTCTTTCTAGTTGTAACAAAGTATTAAAAATACCCTAGCCTGGCCTCACTCTGCTCCTAACCACAAGAACTGAAACATGGAGACCACAACTCGACTGCATTTATTCTTACAGAGTCAAGAATCCGAATTACAATCAGAGACTATCTTCGGGACCTACACCCAGACGTCCGTCACCTAAGCTAGCCAACTCAGAAGTACCGGAAGGGACCCCTTCACGATGACATTAGCAATCGAGCACGTTTCTTATTTCAAATGTCACGCAGTTCCAGCCAGCCAGCACCGACGCCCAGTAGATGTATCCTCCAAAGAGTTTTGTTTTATTAACGTGTATTCTATCTATAGGTAATTCTTATGAAAAATAAGAATATAATTCAAACAAATTGGAGGATGAAGACCGTATACCTACTAAATTGAATTTCATTACGAGACTACATCCTAACAGCTGTTACAAATTACGCTTTAAGCACACAACAAATTGCTCTACCTCTAAAGATGTGCGTCCACCGGATCGGAATCGAAGCTTGCGCAGCGTAAGGATGTGTTGCTTTGATTAGATTTCTATGACACATCGTTTTCTGGATTGGCATATCTGCTGATATCGATTCCAGGTATAAGCTCTACGCTTATCAATCCAAGAAGAGTATAGCTTTTTTACGATTCGTGAACTCACACAAGTTGGGACAAGTTGGATGGTGTGAGTTGACGAATAACTCAATAAAACTACCACCCAGCATAAAAACGGGCATACAAAATAATAGGCTTAAACTCCGTAGCTTTAGATCAGGGGCTACGGTAGTGACCGTGCCAAGTCTTTACATTTACAGTGACAAAATGGTTTCCCACAAACTTCAAACGAGTGGTCCGCGAGTGGTCTGTCAGCTGATGCCATCAATAAAAATCTGATCAATACAAATCTGAACATTACAAGATAGGGATGATTTATATTAGACCGGGCCGTGTCCGGGCCGGGCCGAACTAGTTAGTACGGAGAAGTTAGAAGACGGGCCCGTACGGGATACGGATCATGCACTGTTTAATATAAACGGCATTATATAAAATGTATGTAACGTTGCCAATCCGTGCCCCGTCCGGGCCACGTACACGGCCCGTTCTAATATAAATCATCCGTTAAAGTCCATAATCGACTGTTTACGATACAAAGGGCTAACTCCAAATCACCTATTGGTGGCAATAAACAAAAACAAAATAATAAAAATATTTTATTACGTAACTTTTTTGTTTTAATACCTACTTATAAAGTTGGTTCTAGGAAGAAAGTTCTTATATTTGGGCAGTCCTTTGTTTCATTTTATTTCAGATAGATACGAGCGTTACTTAAAAAATTAGCATGGACTTTAAATTTAAAATGTTTGTAATTACGTCAAGTTATATAGATAAAAAAGTGAACTGTTAAAGTGTACGACTCAATTTTGTAGGAAAATAATTATTATGTGAAAAAAATTTTAGGTGGCAAGAACTACTTTTTCGCCGTAGCGCAATTTTAGATACACAGATCGAAAAAGCGTGAAAAATTATGTTAGGTTGCATCAAATAGTAATTTTGGCCAAATGGTCAAACTACGATAGTTTTTGTACATAGCCATTTGTTGCTAACTTTATGTATTTATGTTTCTTGTGTGTACAATAAAGAATTTTATAGTAAAATCGACTTTACGCCCTTTGTATCGGAAACAGTCGATATTACAATGCACATTCCTGTGCTGCGTGGTAACAGTGCGCATTTAAACTACTACAATTCGTATTGCAAATAACAAGGACAATGTCGTGTGCGCTACCATTCCAATCCGGTGGACGCACAGCTTATAAGTACAAGTTTCTAAACTGTAATCTATCTCCTTGCAATCTGAGAAGAAAATTACGAAATCGTGTAAGAACAATATGATTCGTATACCATTGTGATAAAGTGTTGTTTTGACCGACGCTGTGTTGCAGTGAAAGTGTTTTGCGGTGTATTGCATAACAAGCTACCTACCTGAGTCGAGTGTTTTATTATTAAATATCCCATTTATCGGATGATATTAAAATTGAAATTTGGCATGTAAAAGAATAGGGTTCAAAGAATATCCAAAAAAGTACCTAAAAGTATGTAATAACAAAATGTAAAAAATACAACTGAGCTATCTACAGACTGTTACAAACAATCTGATCCAATTCGGATCAACCAATCTGATGCGGTCCCAGAAATACGAGTACCTATCTCCGTTTACTTTAACACAGACTCGGTTCAAACTATTTACAAAATGTACAGTTTCTTTTACATATGAAACTTCTGTATAATTTTTAAGTAATTGTTTGGTATGTTAATATTTGTAACCTGTCATATTAAAAAATTGAGCAATTATCCAATCTGCATAAATAATTTCTTTAAAAGCTAATTATAGGTGCGTAATTAGCAATTAGCGTCTTTAGAAATCCATTGTTTATTTTGGGCCAAGGTTTTTAACTTAGTTCAAGCTTGCCCTGTCAGTTATGGAATACCTATTTCCAACAGTAACAAAAAACCGAAAATTATTCTAGTTTAGGTATATAAACACCGACTGCATAGAAAATTCATTACTTGAGTATTAATCATAACCCTCCCCTGTCGGTAGTCGGGTAAAAATAGCTTCCAATTTAGACGGATTCAAGGATAACACTTTTGTCAAAATCCTTTCAGTTGTGACTACATCGTCAGCCAACGGAACAATACTTACACACTAAAAATATAACGTTAACTTTTCACAATCGATCAAAAATCAACCATACTAAGCATCTCCAATGTAGTTTCTCTGTGGCATCTCCCAATTTTGAATTGCGATAGGTTTTTGTTTTATAATCACTGATGTAGGAAAGTTTTGCAGTTGGTGTTTTGTTTTAGTTTGAATATGGAACGAAACGTTTCAATCACATCTCCAAAAAGTTTTAGTCGCCACACGACGGACCGGAACAAAAACAATTTGCTTCTAGTTTTGGTTTTGGTCGAAAGTGAAACAACTAGTTCCAATCCTTCGTGGCCTGCCTAATGACCGATTACGTGAGTATTACATAGCTGTCCGCCTAGCTCACATACTGGCATCCACTCTGTGTCCACGTGCCCAAAACCTGTGGCCTTGGGACGGTGGAGACTGAATACGAAAGTATAGGAAAGTGGTCAAGGTCGGTGGGGCAATGGGGTCTGGTGGTGTCGTCACCGTGACTCATCATGTAATGTGGAGAATTGGTTTGTCATATCAAATTTCCCGTGGTGATGTTTTGTGACATATATGAGCGAGAATGTTTGTTTTTTCATTTTCAAAATATAACGGTTTAGTGTTTAGCTATCACACACCAATTTAGTATCGCTGTTTGAGAAACCTGAATCAGAAAACTTTTAATGAACCTTATCTTAGAATACAAGGCGACGGTGGCAGGAAGCCGATACCCAGTCACTGTTGGGTCATCACCCAGCAGTTCCAAAAAGCTAGAGGATGTCTACACCTCTCTTCGCTTTTGGTTGATCCCTGATTACATACCTCAACCATAATGGTCTACTGTTGAACGCAGGCCTCATGGTCGATCTCTGACTACATAATATGGTGATGATAATAATCCCTGGGTTTATCTTTACCTGAACACATCAGGCCAGTCCATCTGCGGCCTCGGCTGCGCCAGCGCCCTGGTTGCGTAGTGGGCGCACACACGGTCGAACACACACGCCCGGTTCCCAAACTCTCCAACTATGTACTTTTCCACTTCCACTACGTCGAAGGGTTCAGGGTCGTATGTGAGCTGGCGGCGCGTCCGTGCTCTGTAGGTTGCTGTAACATAAAAGATGTTTTTTAGATAGGCATAACGGTTTGAGTTTGGAAACCTGAGGTCCCTGACCTTTATCGAGGGTCTAAAAGTTAATTCTTTGGAGTTTATCTCTATGTTCTCTAATCAAGGTTGCTGGAATTATGAAAGGAGTTTGTTAAATAGGCTGACCTGTTTGAGGTTGAAGAGTTTAGGTTTCTGACCTCTATGGAGATTGGGATTGAGATTGGGATTGAGACATCTGGAGAAGTATGCGATCCCGCCGTAAGGCTCCTGACCGGCATGGAGAGTACTCTCATTTATTCACTTTGGAAAAAACCTCTAACTTCTGGTCGCTATCATTTTGACATGTCAAGACTTTTACTGGATCTTTATCACACACTCTTCGCGCAACCACGAGACAGGCCGAGCACAAGAGTGTGAATGGTGCGCTCGGGCTCTCGTTGAAAATACTAAAGAAATGGTTTTATTGCTTCTGGACATCTCTACGAGTGTGTGATACTGACATTAGAAACAAAATTATTATCAATATAAATTTGGGCTTGTGTTTCTTTCTTTTTGTGTGAGATTTTTGCTTTAATGTCGACTTTGCTCAACCAAAGACGAGAAATAATAGACGTACAAAAAATAAGAAATACAAAACCTATGTGGGCTTCTAAAATCCGATCCAATAATCAGCTAACAACCGAGAAACTGATCAGAATTTCAAATTAATTGATTCCCAATGGGAAAGAGAAGGCAAAGAAAATAAACAATGAAGTTAGTTACTCAAACTAAGTTACTAAAGCTATTTGTGTTCATTAGATCTTATTTAGATATACGATGCCAGCCAGTAAAGTATCATAGTTACTAAAAACCGGCCAAGCTTGGCCCGTAACTGCTTCTTAGATCAACACAATTTTCTTTTTTTCAAGGGCTTTCGATGGAGACCATAATGGAAAATCGATACGGTCCTCATTAAAGCCTCGAAAACTCTTGAAACTGTTATTATTTTTATGGAAGGAGTATCATTATCCCCTTCTTAATGGCTTGAACTTTATACCCTATGTTTTTGATGAACAAAACCATAACTAATCGAGTCAAAAGCTATCATTACATTGTATAAAACAAGGAGCTTCTTTAAAACTACGCAACGGAATTTGATGCGGTTTTTTTAATAAATAGAGTGATTCAAGAGGAAGGTTTATATGTATAATACATGCTCCCGTGTGAACCCGTGGCGGGTCACTAGTATAATGTAAGAAAATATTTCACAAGTTACTCAACATTAAGGGGCTACCATGCGACTCCATTTTGTGAAAAGGATAAGGCATAGGATTTCACGTTCATAGGAGCGGGACCGAGCAGAGCGACGTGTGCAAAAATCAAGTTTTTGCTTATTATCTAAAAAATAATAGTAGGTATTTTTGAAAATTTAAAACACACCGTCTGCTTTAAACTCTGTTTGTTTACTGTACAAAGCTTATTTTAAATTACTTTATATATTATTTTAAATACTTCTTTATTGAATAGTGACAATTTATTGTTCAGTTTAAAACGAACTTTGGTTTTTTTTCTATGGAGGAAATTTTATGTAATCGTGCTTATGAAACATTTGAGCATGAATCCTGAACATAACTGTTTACTAAACAACACAGAATCTTAATCTCAAAGTAATTGCTTCAGTATTGTGGAAGATATGATCGTTGACGCTTCGCAATTTCAGGTATCATAGACTCTTAACCTTCAGTGCTAAAGCTCTGTTGTTCCCACCCAGGTTGTTAAGTGAGTCCTTATTGGAGATGGATCCAAAAGCTTTTGCAAAATATATTTTCCAAGCTCTCTCTCATTATCAACCGTATTACACATGTTGGCTCGTATAAACACCATTAATATTAGCCAACCTGCCCGTTCAATCAATGTGACAGCCACACACAAGTCAGGGTGAATTACAGTGTGTCATCAATAATTAGGTGAGCAAACTCTGAGCAATCCATCTTGTGAGTGAAATGTCCTAGCAGCTAGTGATTTATAGAGACACCTATTAGAGCATTGCTTTGAAAGCATACCTAGTAACATTTGTGTATCGTGATATACAGGGATATTGGTGGATTAGTAACACTACGTGAACCGCAGGTCCTGCCCGTCATCACAAACACGTTAGCGACTTAAAAACAGCTCTGCCCTGAATTAACAGAAAGTATGAGAGTGGAAGATCAGTCTTAAGTAACTCGTTAGGTTCCAGATAAAGATGTTTATTTCATTTAATATCAGATGTGACTCATATTTTTTTAAAGAATTTAGACCTTGCGTCTTCACAAACGTGTTTGTGATGATGGGCAGAACCTGCAGTTCAAGTAGTGTTACTAATTTACCAAGAACCCTGTATAAGTAAAGGCTGAACTTCAACTTCTTGTGTTTTTTGACATGTTAAAATCATAAATAGCAAAGAAATTACAAGCAAATAGCATGATTAAATTAAAATTAGTGTTTACAATTGAAAAAATGGATCTAACTGCAGACTGTTGCAAGTATTCTACAGGTAGCTCAACTGATCCATATCAATACCAGTCGGAAGCGTGCCCAAGACGCTGGATGCATCGCCCCACCTGTATGGAAATACTTCTTGATGGGTACAGTAAAATATTTCTAAGTTAGGTATCGTCTGTACTGTACATTGAAGGGTTAATTAGTAGTGTCCTTAGTTACCTTTTAATTAACCCTTTTCCTTCTAATGGTACAAATTTGTTTAAAATTGTTTGTACAAATACATATTTGATAAAGCTAGTGGTAATTAGGTACACGTTATGTTTTATAGTGATATTATTTTCTGGCCTAGTGTTATTAGTAATCTATCGATCAATTTTTATTTTACTAGCAGCGCCTTGCGGTTTCACCCGCGTAGTTCCCGTGTGAATTCCGGGATAAAAATTAGCCTTTGTTCTATTCCAGACTATAATCTATCTCTGTGCCAAATTTCATTCAGACCCGTTCAGCCGTTCTGGCGTGATAAAGGAACAAACATCCATCAATCTATCCATCCATCTAAACTTTCACGTTTATAATATTAGTGAGATTATTTTTCCTACAAACTAGGTTCGTAATTAAGATGCTTTATTTGAATAAAAATTTAGCTGCTTGCCTTGGTACTCTCTGCTTGTATTTGTGTCTATGTATGTGAATGTGTAGGTACATAAAACTATTTAATATCATTATTTTTTGTCAAACATATTATGTACCTGTTTATGGCCAAATAAATGTATATTTATGTTTATATTTAGTTCATTCAAAATTCGTGGTGATTTGTTATGTTACCCAGGTTGACGAGAAAAACACATACCTAGACCCTAGAGTTTAGTATAGGTATTGAGACTGTTGATGACCGTAAACGACAAGATTATAGAAAAGGTAATTATTGTCTTCAAGAATGATTAGATAGTTTATTTGATCAAACGTCACACACCAATGTGTGTCTGAGCGATACCAAATTGCAAACAGTAGCTTCAAAAACTAGCTTAACATTCGTAAGTCGTGACAAACGGTCGCATGCGACAGTATTCCGAAAGCGCAGAACGCATTTGTCTGTGCAATCGCGTTGGTGCTATAAATCTGCCTGTCATGCAAGACGTGTGAATATAGCATAGAGGTATGCATCAGCCGTATCCATTTTTATGAGAGAATATCTTGATGACGCTCAGCAAAAACGGTTTGAATATGACAAATGACAAAGGAATCGAGATCGGTACAGCTGTACCGATTCAAAATCCATCTCGACTCCTTTGAAGTGTTACGTTTTATTTTTGCGAAATAGAGTACCTATTGCATCCGTTTTTGAAAAATGTATCTCTCGGTTCTATAAGTGCTAATGAACCACAAAAAAAACCTCTGTGGCGCGGTGGGCGAAGGTCTGCCTGCGACGCAGGAGGTTGCGGGTTCGATTCCCGCCTCGGGACAAATGTTTGTACGATCTGAGGATATTTGTTCAGGGTGTTCTGGTCGTTTTCTATGAATAATAAAAAATATCTATCTATGTATTGTATTATATTACGTATAACTAGAACCCATAACACAAGCTCTGCTTAGCTTGGGGCTAGATAATGCTGTGTGAGTCGACCAGCATTATTTATTATTTATAAAAACGTTTTACTCAATCTATAGGTGTCCTAAAAATATACAAAATTTACATTTTCAAGTTGCACTCGAAACTTGACTTACACACTGGATAAAAAAAAATCTTTGAATTTAATTTTTAAATTTATTTTATTATTTTTCTGAATTAAAACTAACATTTTCCGACTACTTTTTGCCTGAGCTATTAAAGAATAGATATTTTTAATTCTAGATTTTTTCTCGTACAGAGTAAAAAACACTATTCTTTCTTGTTTTTTAAGTACCTACATAGGTAGAGAAATGTAGAAAAGGAACCATGTGGTACCGTTCAGCAAAAACCATCTGAATTTAACAAATTGGGTACAAACTATGTAACCTAGGTACCTACCTAGATCGAGAAGAGCTATCTCGACGGTGTTTTCATAACAATATTTGATGTATTCTGAATTCTTAATTTTTTTCTGGGAAAGTATATGTCCTAGTCTACATTCTCGCTTACATCACACTTACATTAGGTATAGATGCGAAAGTTTAGATACTTGGATAGATGGATGGATGTTTGTTTTCTCTACACGCCAAAACTACTGACTGGACCCAGCTGAAATTTAGCTTATAGATAGTTCTAGGCCTTGAATAAAACATACTTTGTATAGTATATTCTAAGGTTGTTTTCGCGAGAACTCATAATAAAACACTGTTTTTACCGGATCGATCGCGTATATTTTATATTTTGTTTATAACCTGACGTTTCGGAGGCTTTTCAGCTTCCATGGTCACAGGCAGACTGAGGTGACATTTGTCTTTACAAGTAATTTGAATTTTGCATATCTACCTAACATACAACCTAATTATACAACTTTAATTATAACGTTCCGTATGTACGCAGTAATCACTAACAGTGTCTTGATGGGTTGTAGCTATGGATTGCTGGGTGTGGGACCTGACTCGATGTAGGACCTGGATCCCAAGCAGCAGGTACTCTCCAACCATCTTCTCTATTGAAATTATTTGGATGTTTTTGAATTTCAATTGAGAAGCAATTGAAACGTCAGGTTATGAACAAAATATAAAATATACGCGATCAATCCGGTAAAAACAGTGTTTTATTATACTTTGTATCTCATAGATCAGTTCCCATAGGATACAATTACATCCCATAAGGTAAGAAAATTACTATGGCGCTATTATTATTATATGCTATGGCGCTCATTAGGGGAGGCCTATGTCCAACAGTGGACTACTATAGGCTGATGATGATGATGAAGAAAATTACAGTAGCAGAATACAATAATTACTACTAATATTTACACTTAAGACGGCCCTGTACCTCTAAGCTCCCATACAAACGTACTTTTCGATTCATTTGGAAACTGCGTCCTCGATTTTAATGAAATTTTATAATATATAATTTAATGAGGATAAATACTTTATCATCATTAAATTAGAGCGAAAGTAATAAAATCGCTTGAAAATGGATAAAAATTAATTTTCGCTCTCACTTTATGATGATAAAGTATTTTGAAAAACTAAAAGGACACAAACATAGCTATTACTTATCCGATTACGTATGCGAAATCTCATTAAAATCGGGGACGCAGTTTCCAAATGAATCGAAGAGTACGTTTGTATGGAGCTTAGAGGTTCAGTGCCTTCTTAAATCTATTTTCTAAAAATCTAAACCGTCACCAGAAGGTTATAGGTATATTATTATATAACCTTAAAACGTTTCCATTAAAGCAACGCGTGCGAAACCGCGGGCATAAAGTAGTAAGTTAATAAATAATGCTGGACAATTCACACATCACCCCGATAGCCAGCGCAAGCTAAGCAGAGCTTGAGTTTTGGGTTCTAATTAACTGATAAAGGAACTGAAAACAATATATTAAAGAGATAGTTTTTTTACTATACGAAACACCCAGAACACCCGGGACATATATCTGCAGATCGCACATATATTTGCCCCGAGGCGGGAATCGAACCCGCAACCTCCTGCATCGCAGGGGTCCGAGGTCGTCAATTGATATGGTAGCCAAACGCTTATGCATCTCCAGTAAAAAAATATTATTTGTAACATAAATTAACCACGTTAGTTTTAAAGTTTTTATAAGAAAAACTTGTTTCGTAGAATGAAGAGAATAGGAGAGGAAAAGTGGAAAGGAACCATATGGTAGCTCCGCAAAAACGATTTGAACAAGATAAATGACAAACGAATCGAGATGGATTTGAAAACGAAAACGGGTAATCTCGTTTATGCTTTTGTTTTTGAGTTGGGAGCTTTTCCAACAAAAGTCCCTTCACAAATTCTGATGTTATGCAATTTTTAATAATACCTAAAGTTATGTTCCGGCTATGGTAAATACTCTAAAAAAATTACAAACCTGGACTCAGGGAATACGTCAACTTCTTCAAGAAATTTGTCAGTTTTACACTTCCTATTATAAACGGGAAACCCACTAACTGCACTGGTAACTCAAAAGGGGTATCTTGACTTTTTGAATCATCAAAACTCAAAACTACTAAAAGAATAATCACACAAAAAACTCTATGGCACTTCATTTTTTCTAACTGAACAAAATTTCAGGGTCATAAATGTTTAAAACTTTTTGTTAGTAAACTTTTCATTTGATCAGGCCATAGACAAACTCGTTTTCCCGGTATATTACGTTCCGTTTCGTACTGACACACACTGCCCAGCTAACTCGTTGAGCGACTAAGATTGGACTGCAAAAACGTCTCGTGCCTACGTGAGATGGAACACAGCACCTTCTCTTCGATTGCGGCAATACGTTTGTAGGTCAATTGGTCTTACGTTCTTTAGACATTTGATTCTTGTCTGGGGTGCAATAGTTCAGAAACTAATGAATTTAAAATTGTTCATAGATAATTGTAGAAGCCTTTGCCAATTCTTTCGTTTTATTCTGAATTTTATTTCTTGCAAAATAATGATGGTGGGCGCCTCATAGTTAGGCAAGTTCTTACATAAATATAATACGTTTTGATTGGTACTTACATGGACTTAGCGCATACGACATTTTCTTAAAGAAATTCGTTAATCTCACTGCCAAAATGATAAATGGAAATCCAACCAGCTGCACGGGTAACTCGAAGGAGGTCTGTTGCCCCGATCCTTCCATAAGGCATTGGAACATTATGAAGGAAAGTAGAGTCCAGATGTAACAAACTTTAATCATTTCCATTTTTAAAATTTATAATTTTATATTTCACCTTTGTTAGTTTGAATTTCGAAAGTGTTTCCAACAAGGATCTGAATTTTACGTTACACACAGTTTATTGTTCAGGATAATTTCAAATTTTTTGTGTGGTCGGAAAGTATAGCACAACCTAAGTTAGTTCGCGTATAACTGACCATGTCGAACCACTAGCCACCAGCGGGTTCGTTTGTATTTCGTAACGTAATTATAAAATAATGCACATAGGCCATATTAGCTAACGACCACTATTGCAAGTTTGACATTGGCATAAAAGAGACAAAATGTTGTCTCTGGTTATGAAATCTAAGCACGCACTTGAAAATAACCATGGAATTGAAATTGTAGCAATTTTCTTGGAAGAACTTTTCACGCTATCACATATTTACATAATCCTGCTAGATTGAATTTTACCTGGCTGTTCTCTATTCCGGAAAAATATTAGACCTATCTTTTTTGTTCGGATTCAATTTTCACAATCCTTTTGTGTAACAAATTCCGTTTTGGTCTCTACGAAAAAAATGCAAATGAAAAATACGACAAATTGATGCTTCCTATCTTAGAAATGAAAAATCTTTTACCAAGTAATTTGTTCTTATACGTTTGAAACGACTTCGTCATGAGTTTATATTCGTCCTTAGTGTTTCAGCCTATATTTAACCTAGATTTACCTAGTCGTCATTTAGAACCTTGACCTAGACTTGCGTACAATTGAAAATTAACTTTCTTACACAGGCATAAGGTTTCTATTGGATCACTTCTGATCTACTCGAAGACTGAATCCGTTCCTATAACTTGCCTTCCGCTGTTATTAAACAATACTTTCTGCTCGCGTCTTGATCACACGGTAACTATAATCCAGCCAAATTTGATGTGAAATTTTTGTAAACACACATACACATTCCTAAGAAATTTATTAAAATTAAAATTATTAAACAATGAATAATAGATGAAAAATTTGATGAATGAAAAAAAAAAATGAAAAATGATTTTGTTTTTATGGAAATAAAGAATTTTAGATTTGATTTTTTTGACTACCAGAGCAAGGACAGTAGCTTCCTTCTGTATATTTTTAACATCTTCACTGCGATCAGAAATCCACCTGCCAAACGTGGTATATGGCAAAAATCCCCCCAAAACTTGAAAATTTAGATGCACCTACTCGTGCTTCTCAAAGGCGTAGCGAGTGTTGACCTGTGCAGGTCCCCTTAGTTTAAAAAATCCCTAAAACTTTATTCAGATCAGACGTGGTTCCAGGGATTACACTCTAGGTAGGGACCATCGATCTAAGTATAATTCGGGAGATAGGGTACGTTCTCCCAGCGCTAACTCAGTCTGGTTCAAGTCATAATAACATTTGATATTTTGAATGTTTGTCTAGATTTTGTGAGTACCTGCCTAGAGGGTAAGTTCTGGAACTACTGGTATGATTTAACTTCAAGGGATTTTTTCGAAAACAGTTTTTCGTAAATTTCTAAAACTACTGGTATGATTTAACTCTAAGGGATTTTTTAAAACAATTTTAAGTTTTCAAGTCAAATCTCATAGTTTTGAACTGTTTTTTAAGTTTTGAGCAATAAATACTAATCCCTTAGGTACATGAGACCACTTCGAAATCATCATACAACTGGATAATAATCATCTAAATCGATCCATAAATGACAAAAAAATCGACGGACAGACATTTTCAAAAACATTCATACATAACATAGAACCTCCTCCTTTTTTCGAAGTCGGTTAAAAACCCCTTAAGCTTAAATAAGAGGTAGATCTCATTTATGTGTCTATGACACACGAGAGGTGAGAGAAAAAATACATCTTACGAAAAAAAAATAACAAAAAAAAAAATAGCTAGGTCAGTGATCGTAAATGCATTTATTTCCTGCTATGCAAAAGCTGCCAGTTATATCTGAAGCCCCTTCTCGCCATTCGCACACCTTTTACTTATTGAAGGTGAACAATCCTTTAGTGCTAAGTTTTTTTTACTGCTGGACGATCTAGACTTGAACAAACCACACTGCATCATCTAGTCCAAAGTACCTAAGCAGAGCTTGCTTGAGCTTGCTGCAGCGCCAAAACATTAATGTGATAGATGTCGTCTAACCATACTATCAAATATAATATATTAATACTATATTAAATAGTATTAATAATTATGTGTTCAGATCGCGTAAGCTTAAAAATATTTATGCAGCGCTAAATCGCTTATAGTATAGTTTTCAGTAAGACGGCATTTTTTTTATTCACATGCGGTCGAAATGGGCGCCGGGCGTAGGCGAGCGACTAAAAGAGTTGTTGCCGATCGGCAGCAAATCCTGGCGCAAACATCTTGTTCACGGCGTCGTTTCCATACGCTAGTAATAGTACTTCAATGGCATGAGTTAGGTACCTACTCTCCGCTCTCTACTCCTATTGCTTCCTATTGCTTGTGTGCTGCATGCCGCGACATACTACAAGACGGTGACACCGCTGTGTTTGTGCGTTACTGTCTAGCTTACCGTGTTTATAAATTATATTTGTTGCTATTTTTAGAGAACCCAAGTGTCTAGTTAAACCTATCTTAGGATTTAAGATGCTATAAACCGAAATTATGTAATATTTCGATCAATAAATAATATCTATCTATCTATCTATCTATTGCCCAAGTCAATCATTGGCCTTTTGGCATCTACGTAAGATGAACTGAATGGCGTCAGCTCGGCTGGGAGTCAGCCCAGCACTTTCGTGTATGGCTGAAGAGATTAAAAAGAAAAAAAACATGCTGGACAAGTCACACAGCATTATCTAGCCCCAAGTTAAGCAGAGCTTGTGTTATGAGTACTAGATAACTGATATAATATGTTATAGGTCCGATACAATTCACAGATAGATATTTTTTATTATACATAAAAACGACCAGAACACTCGGAACAAATATCTGCAGATCGTACAAACATTTGTCCTAAGACGGGAATCGACCCCGAAACCTCCTGCGTCGCAGCATTAGGTACCTACTTAACTTATATCAACTCGATACGCTAGTTAAACTAGGCCTCATTACTTGATGACATCATAAAAGTACATTAGTTGATTGCATCGCTGCCGGCTATTGCACCAGACAGTCTAATGGATGTCTCACGTACGAGAATACTACATTAGGAAGGTACAGTTACTGCCTAAAAGTGCTATACGGTGAAGACACCGAAACTCCATGCACACACAAAGCAACAAAAACCGCTGACTAACCCACAACATTCTTAACCCCTACACTTGGTTGGACCAAATCAGGGGTCAGTTTTACGACTGTAGACCCTGATCAGGGCTTATGCGAGTCCACCGTAGTCGTAAAACCGAGCCCTGATCTAGCTCGAAACGAGTGTAGGTGTTAAAGCCGGTAAACCCGCTCGACTCCAAGATGGCGCTAAACTTTTGACGATTAGGAATGCTAATTTCAACTCGTTTCGTAAGGTAAGGACCGACTGGTCGAGTCAAGAGTGCGTTCGATTTCATCTAGAGTTTATATTACTATGCGTTCTAAGGTTCAAATTATTATTTTATACTTGATTTCAGCTTATTTCTTGAAGATTTAAAATCAACTCCGCATGTTTCTTGCATGCAGCACAATATTATAAATCTATTCCATTTGTCTATTAGTATTTTTTGTGCATAGTTAAGGTTATGAAATTTATAGGCAATAAATGGTTTTTTTATTTTTTTTATTTCTTAATTTCTTATTTATGACGTATGTGTTCTACTAGAAGTGGTGTGGTTTAGAAGTTTCTGTTGCTTTGTATGTATACGGGATTTTGGAATTTGGTGTCTTCAACTGTTCAACACTTTTTGGCTGTGACTGTACTAACTTACCTACCACTAAGTAAAATTACCTTGACGTTCTTTTAGATTGTTTGGCAATATCAAGAATTTCAGATCTTATATTGTGTAAAAAAGACAATTTAGCAGAATTTGAAACTATTCGAATTACAAAAGCAGTTTCATAAAATTAATTGAACTCCAAGTTTGGTTTGGAGGTATCGAGACGTCAACGTCCATTTTTGTCTGAAATTTACGTAGAACAGAAACCATGTTGCGAATATGGAACTACGCGAATCCTTTTGAATAATGTAATAGTTTAATAGTAACAACCGATTTCAAATCCCTTAGTATTTACTCAGTTTTTTTTTTAGTTTTTGGGTCAAATGCCTCGGGCATAAAAAATTATGGGACCACCTCGGGATCTTTCTGCAAAGAATAGCGACAGAATTTTCTAAATCAGTCCAATGTCCATAATTGACGGCGAAAACGACGAACATACAATATAAAATGCATACCTACCTATAGCTGAACATAGAACCTTCTCCGGTTTTGTTTTTCGTTTCGTCGATTAAAAATGGAACGTTTCGACAAAATCCCAAAACAATTGAGAATCTAAACTCATAGCTCGCTCTTCTATAGGACATATATGTATTTTGCTAATCTATCACAGGAAGGTATGATACTGTAGTTTGGTACATTAACTCAGTGTACTAGCGACTTTCTCTTTGAAGGGTAGATATACAGTGTATACAATACAAACCCTTCAAAGAGAAAGTCGCTTCAGACATTTTTCTAAAATATGTGTGTAATATTTAGAAAAATGTCTCAATTAGATTCTATAGTGCTAATAAACCACAAAAAAAAACAATTTTATTATTCAATCGATAAAAAAATTGATCATCTTAAATAAATAGAATCATAAAAATGCATTAAAAATTTACATTTTCTAGTCTCTGATTTGACGAAAACACTGGACGTATAGTGGACGCCATATTGCTCTGTGGTCATGAATGACGTCAGTTGACTGTGTACGTAGGTACCTAAGTAAATGTGCTGGTTTCACTGATGACAGTTGATACTTTTTAGTTTACGTTCACAGCCGTATGACAAAATATGATTGCACCTACTATTTCATGGTGTTAAAAACAGATTTACAAAACTGAAAACTTTGAATTGAATTTTAAAATTAATGTGGTCATTTTATGAACTAGAACTACATTAACATTTTCCGACTGCTTTTTGCCTAAGCTATCTAATTTTTTTGAACATAATATAGAGTAAACTACCCTATTAAAAAGGGGCAACATAACATATACATATATACGTTCCTACACCGACATAAAAGACCTTGAAAAGAGGTCTACGACATGCTACACCTGTTCTATTTAGAGTTTAAGAGGCGCTTCTACAGAGGGACAACGAGAGCTCTCGAAAAGTGTTACCAACTAAGGCATACAGATTAGGTAAAGTTACTTGTGTTTCGGTTCATAATAATGTCGTCAAAAGTAGTCAACGTCGACACACTAAGTTATGTTTTGGCGTATGTTTTATTATATGGACTAAAATTGTTGCTATCCCTTTCAATAAGATTAAAGTGAAAAGGATGGCATTATTTTAGTACTATCAAATTTGTTAAGCTTTGGTGCCATCAGAAAGGAAAAAAATAATTGCAATAGCAACGAATCTCTGGATATTTAATGAAAAGGGCCTTATTAGTTACGCAAGTGAAAACCATGTTTTTAGGCCCTGAGTTATATATTATTATGTTATATATAGTTATATATAAGTCCTTTATAAAAAATATAGTAAACTAAAATTTTACGTTAAAAAAGCACTTACTATCAATTTTGATTGAAAACAACGCCTGGAGTCCCTTGATAGTATCATAAGTCGTTTTCAATATCTAAGTTATACATTTTTCATCACCTCCTTAAATTGAGAGGTTATAGGTATAGTAGGTAGTTATTTTTATAATGAGGTTTAAAAACCCAATAAGATAAATTTTATGGTCTAAATATTCAAATATGAGCTGGCTACACTCGTAAGCGCCCCATTACGACAGCACCAGGGCCTTGTTATTTTGATATCACGAGCTTCTTGAAACAACACGTGGCCTACTTCAATTTCAGCTCGACACGAGGAAATAGACGCTTTACCTAATTTTGAGAAAATGTGTCTTGTTTTTTTTTTTAGATATATTTTCTAAGCGAAGAAAATGACCGGCGTCCAGTGAATGTTCATAGACTACAGACTTATGTGCACATAGCTGACGTCAAACACAAACGGTCGTCAAAGTCTGTAGTCTATAGATATATTTTCTCAAAAAGTAATCTACTCCGATTTGGATATTGTTAGTTGATTATGAAAATTCGTAGATTTCATAGGTGTAGAAAAAAACTAGAAAAAAGTAAAGCCTGGTATTTCCTTTTCGGTAGGTAATCATGGCACACATAGATGTGCCCAAATATTGCATAATTTAAAATAAATTAACCAACTCATAGGTGGTCTTATTGTTAGTAACCATAGTTTTTTACCCATGTCACAACTGTTGGACACAACTAGTAGTATCACAGGAAAATTTTCTCCCCCGTGACACTACTACTTTACATAGCTTCTTATTTAATTTAATGTAAGTATCAAATAGTTTTTGCTCTGAAGTCTTATTTATACATAACTTTTTGTATTTAGATTTAAGCATTTATATGATTCTATATATTTGTTTTATTAATATGTTAATTGTGTTTGTTAAGTGAAGGTAGGTATATTAAATGTATTTTTTGTTCAAGAAAACATAAACTGGTGCGAATTCCAGACATAAAAAAACTATTGAACTGGGTAGTTTTTCATTAAATTACTAAAAAAACATTAATAGTAGGTATTTTATTATTCAGACAATTATTGATATTTCAAAAGTTACACCTAGCAATAAGTGTTTTGGATTCTACAAATGTATTTCGGTCGTCGGCCTTGTCAGAATCTTCTTCTATTTCTCCACGGTGACCTCGAATCTTCTGTTGGTCGACCTAATGCATTCAGCTATTCATCTTTACCCAGCTCAGGCACGACAATAACCGGCGGATATCAATCATCCGGACCCTTTCAGTAAAATAGGGACATTCATTGATGTCCCCTCAAAGCAAACATTTTTCTTGAGTCTCCGAAGGATCGGCCAGGTCATTGTTTGTCGGTTGAAATAGATATCTCTTACATAAATTGTATTACCATAATTTATCAAAGGATTGTATGAATACATTAAAATTGAATTGGTTTCCATTCTGATCGATTTAAAAAAAAACATCCAAGCAATCACTTACTAGATAAGTACTTAGATTTCGTACCTAGGGACCTTGTTTTAGGTATGTATATGGACAACAATAAGGAAACACGAGTTAGGACACATTTAAGAAATTACAATGGTCGGAACACAAAAACATTGGTTAAGTTAACTACCATGGCCTTAGAACACGCAATATTTTCATTTAAATTATTTTGTCGTTTAAACATTTTGAAATAAAATAATAAATCATTCATACGCACCTTTAGCCATGATCTCAGCAAAGAAAAATGCTAATAACATGTAAGTTTTAAGTAACATTTTACAATAATAATTGCAACTTTTTTCACAACACCAGTTTCTTCGACTTCAAAGAGATAAATGGCCAGAATTAACCAAGAGATTGTAATTCGAGAGTGGAGTAAAACAATTTAATTTTTATAAAAAGACATTCAACGGCTCATTAAAAAATTAATTGTTTGTTACACAACCTGCAAATGCTAAGATAAAATTAATATCTCAAATCACAAAAGTGTTGAGATTGTGCGCTTGTGTATTTTTCTCAGTTTTTGATGATTGAACTTTTGCCTTTGTCTGCAAATTTGCTTTTGTATGTACATACAAAAGCAGCCATGGTTATTGGGACTGTTACCTAAATGGTAACAGTCCCAATAACCATGGCTGTCGCGGCATGAGAATTGGCACCTCCAATTCAACCGTGTGAAGAGTGTTTCTTTCTGTGTATTTTGAACACCCATAAAGCGATCGCTTTAAGGGTGTTCATCATCATCATCAGCCTATATCAGTCCGGGCAACAGAACATCCTCGTAAGCACTAGTTAAAACATGCCAGTGGCATGCTCACTGGCACGCTGGCATGTTCACTGGCGTGTCAATAATAAAGTTGTAGTCATGCAAATAATATCACCATTCACCAACAAGTTTGTATCGTTTTTACGCGTTGATGCGCGCTCACTCGACTCGATTACGTTTTTTACGATTACCTCAGTTGCAGCCTGCAAAAATCTACTGATTTTGCGTACCCATGACATTGATGGTATTTATCGAACCTGGACCACGAGCATGGACCTCGACAAGGATCGACAAGCTCTGATTTTGTTAGTGGTGTAAATTCTTTTTGGCTCTACTTAATGTAATTAAAAAAATACATCTTTAAGTTCGCTTAATACAATTGCGACAGGTTGTTGTCAGAAATCCAAATAAAACAACTAAAAGTTTTATTTGGATTTCTGATTTTAATGATTGAATGAATAAAGGTTACTTTTTACCGAGGTTATAAGCTTTCAAAGACACGAGTCATCAAGAAAGTTATACATACTTATAAGATAATGCCCAAACTTATTCGATAGCTTTTTAAATTATTTGACTTGGTCCGCAAAATATTTATATATTTATTTATTTAAAATATTGTACATCTATCCTTACAGGCACCCCTAATGCGATAGTGTACATAACTTTGATCTAGCAAAACTCCTAATAGAGTCCACAGGTGATCGGAATGCTGGCTTTTATTTCGGTCAACGAATAAGCATTGCTATTCAACGTGGCAATGCTGCCAGCATTCTGGGCACTTTGCCTTCTGGTGACGGCTTAGATTTTTAGAAAATAGATTTAAGTGTAAATATTAGTTGTGATATGTGTTAATAATGTTTGATTCTGTCATTGTAATTTTCTTAATAAATGACTTTTCTTAATACAATACATTACATAACTTTATAACTATATTGAAAAGGAGAGTCACAATCACGTTTAAAAACAAATATATTATAAACTTAAATTTAACCTAGCATTATAATACCAAAACAGAAAAAACAAAAATGATCATCACAATAAGAAAAATAATAAATAAATAATATGTCAAGTTAAGCGACCTATCATGTACGGCTCCACCCCATAATCCACCACACGTAACATCTACGTAACGCTTGAAATTAGGTCGCACGCTCTGGCCAGTGACCATTCAGTACAAATAAATGCATAAAAATTACGCAATGCGGTCGAGACCTGCGACTTGTGTATTGTTATGTAAACAAATCAATTAGTTATCGATTGGTTTTCGAACGAACGAAACGTGTTTGCTTCCCGCTGGTTCAGAAAATATTCGATTGCCTACGTTGCCGAAATCTGTGGTGGATTGGCATTATAATCCAAAGCATCTGTAAATGCGACTCGACGTGAGATGACGGCACGGCGGCGTATGGAATTATTGGATTTAATGGATAAAATGATATCTCGGAGAATTCCTTCTTTGCTGACAATACACTCCGACCAGACATTTTAGATCTTAGAAAATTTAACTTTGACGAGGTTCTATATCCCACTTATATTATGCGCCGAAATCCCATGTCGAGTTTATGCCAATATCCCACTAATATTATGCGCCTAATGCTATATGTAAATGTGAAAGTTTGGATGGATGGATGTTTGCTACTCAATCACGCCAGAACGGCTTAACGGATCAGGATGAAATTTGGCACTGAGATAAATAGTGTAGAATAGCACATAGGCTACTTTTTATCCCGAACGGGAACTACACGGGGGAAATCGTGAGGCGCTGCTAGCTAATAATAATTCTAAATATCATCTGATGATTCATCAGCCTATATTAGTCCACAGCTGAACTATTAATAATGCGATCCAGTAAAGAAAGGGTCTATCCAGAAGAATAGTGTAGCGGTAACTAATACAAGCGAACCGAATTAAAGTTTAATCAGAACTAGAAACTAAAATACTCCCAACTGAGTAAATTAACGCTGCGAAGTTCCTGCCTCATGTTTACATGGCACGCCTGAATAGGTCCTACTTTGTTTTAGTAGGTATGTTTTCCATCGAGAACTTGTCTTATCAGCTCTATACGTACCTATACCTATTGCAACGATGTTACGATTTCACTACCGAAGCTTTACAACTGTGTAGTTTTGCCAACTCGTAAATTTCTCACTAAATTAAAACTAATTATTAACTAAAATTACAATCAACTAATAGAAACAAATTAGAACTAGTAATAACATTTTTTTTATTTATACAAGATCATAACATTACCGATACCTCCAAACCGTTGTGCCTAATACATTGAAACAGTTCAGCTAACTGTACTGTTGCAAACAATCTAAAGCTAGCTCAACTGATCCATATCAATGTCGTTAAGGTTGGCAATACTAACTAATATAAGAACTACTTATTACTCTACTTATACGGGGTCACAGTCGTCTTCGCTGCCGAGTTAGAGAAGGTAAGCTTAAAAGAAGTAGTACCTACCTACCTATAATTTCGTGTGGACACGAAAAACAAGTGCCTAGTGCACGGTTGTTCAAACTCATAATACAATTGCCCCACTGTCTTCAGCTTGTCGCATTCAGCATCTTCTTGCCGTCTTCCCAGATCGTCATAAAAATCAAAATCAAAAATTCTTTATTTCCATAAATACAAAAATGTACACCTAGAAAAGGTCAAATTCTTAAAATAAAACACTGACACTGAAATAAAGTGGTACTTTTGATTTCTGTCGCTTCGGTATGTAGACTAAAGTAAAGAAGCGACTAAGAAACCTTTAGCCTGTTAGTTGTTATTTTTCGAGTTGGAGCAAAACCCGTCCCAAACTTTTTTTACCTTCTAAATAATCTGATATTTTGTAGTAAGCCTTTTTGCACAGAAAGGTTTTGACAATTTGTTTGAATTTATTTATTGATAGATTTTGCAACTCACTAGGAGTTTTGTTGTAGAAGCGTATACATTGCCCTTTAAAAGATACATTAATCTTGTGAAGCCTGGTTGTGGGCACAGCGAGTTTATGTTCATTTCTAGTATTTATATTATGTATAGGTATCGCTATTTTTAGGGAAGCTTTTGATATTTTTATGAGTGTACAATAAGTTTTCATAAATATATTGACAGGGGACTGTCATTATGTTTATTTCTTTGAATTTATCACCCAGGGCTCTCTGCTCTGCTCATCTCATCAGACTATGTACTAGGTCTACATGTGCTGAGTTATAGTCTCTAAAGAGGACATCTAATAGGTACTACGTTTTACCGAGTTACTGCCTCTAAAGAATATGTTTATCCTAACATAACAGTGTTATAGCCTACGTCTACGTAAAAATAAAACGTAACGATATAGGTACGATGAAATAATGAATGTCGTAGTGGCGGCAACTCATTAGTAAAACATCATAGCAGAATTAGGTCGATCAGTGATTTTAATGAATCCTGGTGCTACTTTAAGCTGACCGCGCCGGGAGCACGGCAGACGCGGCATTCTCTGCAGTCAGCTGTTACTCGCGACTTTCGTTTTGTTAGGGGAATCTACATATAAAATTTTGTAGTTATGGTGTTAACGGTTACTGAAATACAGAGCATTTTTGATTCAATTTTCAACTCCAATTTTGAACCCCTTAGAGTTTGAATTTTCAAAATTCCTTTCTTAGTGCTCACTTTCATACCAAGACCTTACACACCCTGCAAGTTTCAAGTCTCTACGCTTACTGGTTCAGGCTGTAGCTTGTCTATACGTCAGGACAAAGAGTTTTATATTAGTATAGATAATATGCAGCATCGCGCATCTATCGGCACCGAGCGCGCGACATTTCAGTAAAATGCCATGAGGAAATGCGATGACTGCCGGTAACGCCTGCCGGTGGCGCCGATAGATGAGCGTTCAGCTTTAGTGTACAAGCGTTGAAAGGGATGATATTCGAAATTGGGCCCTTGATAGGTTCTAAGCTTTTCTGTTATAGGAAAACAACGTTTAATGCCTTTGTGAATAAAGGTAAATTGCACCTGACCTCTCCAAGGTGCGAGACTAATCGGTCTGCCATGCCGTCATTGGATTATTTATGAGAGTGAGGGAGTCGAGAGTGCCCCTGTGTTTGCGGACACACTTGTGCATTATAATATGTCCAGCGCATAGTTCAGTCTCCATTGAAACTGGCCTCCGTGCCTGAATTTTGCTTGATGAATATTAACACCAATGATAGATGCCATGGCATCTTTATTATCTCTGTATCCTCTAGTAGGTTGGGGGACCAAGATTGGGTTAGCTGTTATTATTGCTGGTGTGTGGAGGAGCCAAGACTTGGTTCGTAAAATATACAAAATCGAGTTTAACGCAGCGGGACTACATTCAAAGCACTACTATAGCACTTATTCTGACTAAATTTTGTTTAATTATCAGCTAACCCAATCTTGGTTCCTACCCACACTAGAGGATATTTTAGTTGCGTTCTATTATTATGGTACCTCTTTTGTGGTGTGTACCTAAGTAATGCTTTTTAGTTCTTCAGATGCAACAAGTACGTTTAAACTACTGCCTTTTGTCTATCCCACTAATATTATAAATGTCAAAGTTTGAATGTATAGATGGGTAGATAGATGGATGGATGTTTGTTACTCAATCACGCCAGAACGGCTGAACGGATCTGGATGAAATTTGGCACAGAGATAGATTATAGTCTGGAATAGAACATGGGCTACTTTTTATCCCGGAATTCTTACGGGAACGGGAACTACACGGGTGAAACCGCGAGGCGCTGCTAGTACTCAATATAAATTATCGATAGAAAAATGGGAGAAGTAAACCTGAAGTTACATACTCCCCATAAAGGTTTTTTCACTGTCTTTAACTCTCTACGTACCCTATTTAAAAGGATATCAAGACATCTTGAAATACAGATATAAATAATTATGAACAAAGTTACCAATTGA
This sequence comes from Eupithecia exiguata, assembly GCA_947086465.1. Classification (NCBI taxonomy): domain Eukaryota; kingdom Metazoa; phylum Arthropoda; class Insecta; order Lepidoptera; family Geometridae; genus Eupithecia; species Eupithecia exiguata. Next base: position 9,524,841 of record OX352246.1, read on the forward strand.
CTCTGACTTGGCGCGAGCACCATCGCTCGCTATGTCCAAGCCACTGGCCTCGCGTTGCCCGCGGTGGTTTTTTGTTCAGGTGCATTGACTGTAACGGCACGAAAGTAAATTGCTGTTCTCGACCAATCAGATCTCGCATCCTAGATCGCGCAAACGAAGTTTTCTGATCAAGTTGGATGTAAGACAGCACAAATTCTGTTGGACCGGGGAGTCCGATGCTGTCGATAAGACCGGCCTTGGCGAGGTGCCGGACTCAATCCTCGCTATATTGTCATTTCTGCAGTAGAGAGGCCTCTGCTTCCGTGTATCCATTGTTAATATTAATTTCCGTTAAATTAACCGTATGTATGCGTTAAGATTAGGGACCCTCTTCGACACCGAAACCGGTCGGCAGCATGATTGACTTCCTTTTGTTACTTGCTATCAAAACCCTTGGTCTCTTGATTGTTTTCAACAGTCTGCAGATTTATCATGTTTGTGTGTGTAATTTTTACAGTTTTTATCATAATATTTGTACCTTTTAAATGAAAATTCTTTGAAATATATTTCCTAATTCAAAATAAATTATTAATATTCTCGTTTCTAAATTCAATTTTATTAATTATATTTATTTTGGCATGAAACTTATTCTATTGAATTTATGTTACTATTAAATTATGTAATTATTTTAAAATTATATTTTACATATTGTGAAAATAAGGTACCTCATTTTTGCAGTGCCCTTCCAGAGAGCATATACCTAAAAATAACCATTCACCTTAGACCTAAGAACGAATGTACATGCAAACAAAAATAAATGAAATATGAAATAAATTATGGCAATATCAATACACACTGGCAATATCAGCTTCAGCTTTAGGACCCAACCAATAGCTAGAGTTATTTATTGCCTAGAGAACACCAAACATTTTTTATCAAAAAAGCTGAGCAAGCGAAAAATATTCATGTATATTTTTACCAGCAAATAGACATTTACACCTCATCCGTCGAGACAACATGGAACAAGCTCGCCTAATTCATCTGATAAGCAAATGCCGTAATTTTGGGGAGCGCAAATGCCCTGAATTAATCATGAGTTGGGTTACCAGCGAAACCTCGAATGACGATATACCACCTTTTACTCTGATCCCGTAAATTCAGCAAGTATATGAACTATTTGTGGCAGTAAAAGTTGCAATATAATAAAAAGAACTATGTTTATGAGGCAAACCTAGCGTGTTTGCTTGTCAAACTATAGGACTAGATCTCGGTACTCACGGAATTCCAGTTTTTAAAAACTCGAATTACATACATATGTTCTCAATTTTTTCTTTGGTTCCTAGTCCTACCACGTGAAAACAGAATTAAGAAAAAAAATATGATACAAAGAAATCATGAAATTGCACTGTTTTGCACATAATTTGGTCGAGATCTCAGGAACCCTGCGGTCGGTTGAAATGACTTAGGTTTTGATTCGTAGGTAATACTTGGTTTCTTCTGACAGTTTTTTCATAAGTTATGTAGGTTTCTTGTAAATAAGAAAACTCCATTACGGGTGTAAGCGGGTTAACTACAAACCTCATTTCTGTTGGGAGAACACCAACGTTAAAGCAGAAACTCTATTTTTGCACCGGGCCGTTCCAAAAACGCATGCTCTGTCCTGCTCCTATGAACGCGATATCCTATGACTATCCTCTTCACAAAATGGCGCGCAATGCGCCCTCATAACAAAGCTTTACGCAAAAGGTCCCGGGATCGATTCCGTATGGTCACTTTAAAACCTAGGTACTGCATTAGTCAATCTAAAATCCATAATCAGCTCTACCAACTTTAGAGCTAGATGAATCTTTAGGTAATGTTTATTTTGATTTATTTTATACTAGCAGCGCCTTGCGGTTTCACCCGCGTAGTTCCCGTTCCCGTGGAAATTCCGGGATAAAAAGTAGCCTATGTTCTATTCCAGACTATAATCTATCTCTGTGTCAAATTTCATCTAGATCCGTTCAGCCGTACTGGCGTGATAAAGGAACAAACATCCATCCATCTAAACTTTCACGTTTATAATATTAGTGAGATGAGATTTTTCAGAGGAGAATGAAATGATAAACATACGAAAAACGCAGAAATTATTACGCTGGTAACCTAAGCAGCAAACTGATAAGGCTATTAGATGATAAATTTTTAAGTTGATAATTTTTATTACACAGTTTTAATTTTAGTATTAAATATATGAAGATCCTATCCTACATTATTTTGTTACAATAAACATGAATCACGATCAATATATTAAGATCCAGACCTACATTATTTTCTTACTATAAACATGAATCACGAACAAATATATGAAGATCCTGACCAATAATTCTTACTATAAACATGAATCACGAACAAATTACTGGAGCTAGGAATATTACAAAATGCTGAGCTCTAAATTACTTCACTGTATTTTACCATCCGTGTAAAGATGAGAACCCACCTGAACTCAAATAAGAGCCGGCTTCAACTGAACAAATATGGAGAGAAAATGCGTATTTCCGTAGGCCAGATTTTAAGGGATGAAGTGCTTTTTACAGCCAAAATGTTAATAGAATGTTTTAATATTTAATTATTGGAATTAATAATAGAATTAAATTAAAACTAGTATTAACAATTGAATCAATTGAGCTAACTGCAGGCTGTTGTCGACAACCTCTGTGGCGCGGTGGGCGAAGGTCTGCCTGCGACGCAGGAGGTTGCGGTTTCGATTCCCGCCTCGGGACAAATATGTGTACGATCTGCAGAATTTTTTTCAGGGTGATCTAGTCGTTTTCTATGTATAGTAAAAACATATATCTATGTATTGTATTATATTATGATGTATATCAATTATCTTGTACCCATAACTCAAGCTCTGCTTAGCTTGGGGCTAGATAATGCTGTGTGAAATGTCCAACATTATTTATTTATTTATTTGTTGCAAGCAATCTACAAATAGCTCAAATTATTCATAAAATATCAATACCAGTCGGAAGCGTGCCCAAGGCGCTGGCTGCATTGGCCCGCTGTATGACAATGCTGATGCGCTGCGCCAGATACTTACCAGCTCTCGGGTCTGTTCCATGTACTATTATTTAATTGTAATTTTCTTTGTTAATAAAGCTTTATTATTGGACTATCCAATAGAAACATAATATCGTCATAATAGTTCATCGCACTGTTTTCTATTATTTTAGCCTATTTATCGTGCAATATTAACAACTCCGAAAAAGTACTAGCTATTGAGAACTCTCTTGGTAAAACAAGAGACCACTCAACTGTGAAATTTAATTTCAGTCAATTTAAATCATTTGGACTACCTACCATCAATTAAGGTATCAATTCGGTCTAAAATCTCAGAATAAAATGAACACCGCATTCAGCAGAAAAAGGGAAATAGAATTTTAACCGGCGATTCAATTACGGGTTGCGTATAAAAAATAAATTGAATTCCATAACGTAGACGGTCTACAATAACTGAGGCAAGCAGGCAATGGTCTACATTCTTTATTATTCAGTTGGAAAAATATTTACGGTGGCTAGTAGTTGAATGCGGCAGGTCTTTGCCCAAGATAAGACAAAATGGTCTCAGGTACTTAGTAAGTACAGTTTAAGTAATCTACACGAATATTTAAAGAGGTTGTTAGTTTGTTTATAAGTTTGTATGGAAGGAGTAATCTTAATTGGTTTATCCAGATTAAGTCATGATAAAGGTTCCTTACTCCTGAAAATGACTATGCCGTTTCATGTTCCTTACTTTATGCATTAAAGATGCTTTTAAACTTTCAAAAATTCAAAATTCAATAACTTTATTTCTTTAGGCTTACAAAATAAGCACTTAGACAAGTCAAATTTTATACATAAACAGTTTTATAAATAGTAATTATTATCAAATAAGAAACAAAAAGAAGAAACAAAACTGACAGCTAAATTCTTTCCATTTTAAGGAATCTGAAGTGAGTTTTTAGCTTTTTCAAAACAATCGAATTAAACAGATACCTACAAGGATGACAGCTAACTCAACAACAAATTCAAGCGATTAAAAATTAGTTTTTTGTTCAACGTGTAAGCAAAATCCGAATTTGCTCACAGTTTTTAGCAGCAAAGTCGAGTTTTCTAGCTGAAATGGTGAAAACAAATTACTCATACCTAGATGCACTATCGCAAGCCCACAGAATCAGCCTGCCGGCATCAAATGAAATTACCATTTTAATTGAAACAGCCACCAGATTATTTCAACGAATATACAGTTTTGCATTTCATTCAAGTTAATGTGCGTAATTTTGATTTGATGTGAGCTTAGGCTACTGGAATTGTGAACAAACTACACTTACCCGTGGCAGCGGATGAAAAAGGTATTATTTTACCGGTGCGACCTTTACGGCCGCGCCGCCTTCAGGACCTGTACACACACTGGGACAATAGATGGACTTGTGCGTCCCTGAAAGTTGTAGGTAAGTTCAACCAACCTTATAAGCCTCATCATAAAAATTGAAGCGAACAAAATCAATAACATTTTGTTTCTTATTTGATAATAATTACTATTATTTAGCTGTTTATCTATAAAATTTGACTTGTCTAAGTGCTTATTTTGTAAGCCTAAAGAAATAAAGTTATTGAATTTTGAATTTTCATGGTGTGTAGCTATAATTTTGTTGCTAAGGAAATATATACAACAAAGAAGATTCAAATAATAATTAAAATGCGTCCAGCATTGATCTGGTGAGTATCTGGCGCAGTACATCAGCATTGCCATACAGCGGGCCAATGCAGCCAGCGTCTTGGGCACGCTTCCGACTGGTATTGATATGAATCATTTGAGCTATTTGTAGATTGTTTGCAACAAATAAATAAGTAAATAATGCTGACATTTCACACAGCATCATTTAGCCCCAAGCTAAGCATAGCTTGTGTTGTGGGTACTAGATGTCTGATATACTTAATAGTATCTATACATTACTTAGATAGATTTTTTTTATAATAATAATAATAATCATTTATTTCAGACTATAGAACAGTTACAGATCTTATTTTCACTTATTCTAAGGTCTAAAAACTAAAATTAAAGACCTAGAATTATACCTAGAAAATACCCAGAAAACACTTATCAAATATTTGCTAATCGTACAAACATTTGTCCGATGCGGGTTGGGTGTGGAACAGGAACCGATAATACTTACAACTTACGAAAACTTATTGCATGCTTTTTACCAAAGCCCCTTAGGAAATTACTATAGCAAACGCTTTTGATACCTTAAAAACTTTTTTGTGTAAATTAGTAAATTAACTAATGGATTGCATTCATAAGCTTTAACAAAAGAGGGACTTACAAAACATTAAGGCTAGGATATTCGAATTTAGCCAATTTTCGATTCAATTTTAAACGATCAAATATCCTTAGTTTTGATTGGACTAAAATTTATGTTGTAATTGGATTAACATTATTGATTATTTTACGGTTCAAAACACGATATTTATCACTTCACCAGATGATAAAAATTACAAAGAAAGGATAGTTTTTTGTTGTTTTTGTTGTTGTACTTCTAGTGTATCAACGTTTTACTCTCAAAAAACATGTCATACAACATTATGTACAAGGCCTTAGCGGCCTCGCACAGTGGGGTGGAAAGTAAACTTTGAACTTGATATTATTAGATAAAGTAAGGGTTAAGTTTGTGTTTGTAAAACGGGACTGACATATTCGCTAAGCGAAAAAAATCCTATTAAAAAAAAAAGAAAAAAAAAAAAAAAAAAAAAAACGTCAGAAAATAGGCAACGACGTTTAGAAGAATATTCTACGGTTAGTTTTTCTCAAAACCTTTTTTAATTTTGATAATAACAAAAACTTTACAAAAACTTGATTTTTGGGCTTGCGTTGCTGTGCCCTATCTCACTCTTGTGAACACAAAATTCTATGCCTGTCCTTTTCACAAAATGGATCGAATATCCTGCCCTTAAATCACTGTAAAAATAACAAATAAGCATTCTTACATAATCCTCAAAAGCCTAATAAAACAAACAGCATCATGAACATATTAAAATCGCTCCCATTTCCAAAACAAAACATTATTTCTTGTAACATATTTGTAGAAAGAATAACAAGACCATCCATTTTACAATATTTGCTTAGGACCCTCATTTGTAAATATGCATGTTCAAAATTTCATTACAATGTATTTAGCCACTTTCATAAGCAAAATGATAACGAAAATAATTGTAGTACAAAGTTTACCATTGTTTGAAGTTTTACGATTACACCGTCGGCCGTTTTCGGACACTGAACTTCTTCTCTGCACGTTCGATGTAATGGAACGACGGCAAACAATAATTGCCACAGTACCATTGATGGTACTATCTAATGGTATCACGGTAAACGAATGGTTTATCCTGCGAGATTTAAATAAAAAGAAGCAAAAAGGTTGTCACGGATAAAGAACACACCGCTACCGAACCGTACAGATGTACATTTAAATATGGGCTCTGACCCGTTATCATTTAGATACATTTTATATTGCCTGTATCAGGAGGTCTACTTTGAAAAACGATGTTGACTGAATACGTCGATTGCACAAAACGAACAACCTTACCACCAAGTGCCTCTGGGCGCGGCTAGGGAGACTGTTTTAATATTTATTTAATATTTTACCCGTACACTGTTTGCAACAGTCTGCAGTTAGCTCAATTGTTTCAGTTGTAAATACCAATTAAATTTAAATCTATTAAAAATCGGATAGATAGAATCACGGATATTATTCATTTGTTCACTACTCCAGCATATTTATGATTTAATTCGAAGATACCTACAAAATATCCAGTCCACCTTTACTACAGCGATTAAAAACCACCTACCACCCCAGTGTTTCCAACGTTAAGTATACGGCACGCCACGTGACACTACAGCCCTACTGAGCCTATTTAACCAGTCTAGAGCTCCGACGCCGGCGCCCGCACGCGTTACTCGCGCGCTCGCCGAAAACTTCGCGACCACAGCCGTGAAAATAAAAATACACGTTTCCACTTCAAAATGAGGATTTTCGTGAAAACTAACTTTTTAAGTGCTAATTGAGTGCTGTGGAAGTTGAACCGTTCGAGCCGAGGTGAGTTACTTGAATGCGAAAGTTGAAGCTGTAAAGTTTTACTGTGCTTTTGATGCGGTAAGGAAATTGAATTTATTTTCGAGTTCGTGAGCTTTTAAAAGGTGAAGTTTCCATTTGAACGTAGTATCGGAGTTTTCATGATCGTCTAAGCTATATGAAAAAGCTTTTTAAGGTTGCAACTGTGCTTTTAAAACGTATTTTTCTTGATACTTAGAATTAAAAATATGTGTGGTTGATTAATTGATATGAGATTTTACTAGCAAGGTTTCCATCTAACATTTGAGTGTTTCCTGATAACGGTATTAATAAAATGATACAGTTTGATATCGGCGTAGAAAGCTTTGCGTCACTGTTGGTTGATAACTCAACATAACTAATGAAACAGTCTGGTCTATATTGTCTAAGTGCTTATTTTGTAAGCCTAAAGAAATAAAGTTATTGAAGTTTAAGTTTTATTTTAACCATCACAAATTAAGCATTAGGGGTTGCCCTTCAATAAATTTAACGGAACCAGAATTAAAAAAATGAATGAATGTGCTGAGGCCCAATATAAAAAAAAATCTATAATATCTTTTTTTTATTGGTGATGCTCAAGCATTTGACCACCATCTCTATGTGTGGAGGCTGCGTAGCTTTTTTTCTAATTTAAAGTGTTTAATTTTCTAGTTCTAAAGCTTTTTGTTTCCCTAACATAAATAAATAAAATAAAATCTCACTTGAATAAGTGATGATGAGCCCTAAGATGGAACACTTTCCCAGAAGGAACTTATTCACCCTGGATTTAAAGACTCCAAGATTGTACTCTGGCGGAAAAATAGACGATGGAAGCTCATTCCCCTCTTTGGCCGTATCATGAAGAGCATAATTTTTAGGTTCGACTCTGAGGTATATTGACCAGGTACGGGTGGTATTTTTCTGTGCGTCCGTGGTTCGACGCTGTAGTATATCGACCACGTACGAGTGGTATTTTTCTGTCGTCTGCTGTTCGTATGTATATTCATGAACTTTGCAGAATCATTTGAGCAGAACAATACCAACTTATTTTATACCAATCTAGCAGCGCCTCTCGGTTTCACCCGCGTAGTTCCCGTGGGAATTCCGGGATAAAACATAGCCAATGTCACTCCCTGAAAAGTAAGCTTTCTAACGGTGAAGAAGAATTTTTTAAATCGGTCCAGTAGTTTCGGAGCCTATTCATTTCAAACAAACAAACAAATCTTTCCGCTTTAGAATACTAAAACAAATCTATCCCACTGGAACCATACATTTTACCGGGATATAAATATGGCTATGTGCTATCCCAGACTATAATCTATCTCTGTGCCAAATTTCATCCAGATACGTTCAACCGTTCTGGCGTGATTGAGAAACAAACTCCATCCATCCATCCATCCAATCTTTCACATTTATAATATTAGTGGGATTAGTAGGATTTAACTACCCAAAGATATAAAACATAAGCTCTAAATTGTACACGAGAGAGTTTGCATGCTAATTTAAAGTTTAGACTGGGAACGCCCAAAGTTATTTGATTATGTTTATGATAGTGCCAAGTTTAATGATTCTGCATTGTTCCTACTAATATGCTTATTTTCTACGTTATTCTTTGACCACTTGTTTTAATTGGAGTGGTGTGCACGACAGATATTCATTCTAAAGCAATTTCGATTTTTACGACCCTAAACATTTTATTGCAGTCAGCAAGTCACACGTTATGCATAGAATTTTAGCTTTTCATACATTTACAACAAGAATAAACTTTACGATGGACAGTAACAAAACCCTTACGGAATTTTGGAAACAAGCGCGAGCGTCATTATTTTTACAACTGTCTTCAAAGCCCATGAAAAATAAATGTCTTTTCATCTGTAGATACCGTTTTTCCCCAGGGCTAAGTTAAATTATACCAAAGTTTTACTTCAAATTGAGGTTCTTATCATAGTAGATACTTTTTAATAAATTATTTTAATTATTTTCAAAAAATTACCTGAGAAATTCTGGTCGAAGCGACGAGTGACCCGAGAGCTGGTGAGTATCTGGCGCAGCGCATCAGCATTGCTATACAGCGGGGCAATGCAGCTAGCGTCTTGGGCACGCTTCCGACTGGTATTGATATGGATCAGTTGAGCTACTTGTAGATTGTTTGCAACAATCTGCAGTTAGCTCAATTGTTTCAATTGTAAATACTAGTTTTAATTTAATGCTATTATTTGATTGTAATTTTCTTTGATAATAAAGATAGTTAACTTTTTAATTAAATAAAAAAAACCTACTAATATTGAAAAGGCAAAATTTTGTGACGTCCGCGTCGTGAAGATGTTAGGTGAAGACAAAACCAAAAATATTGAATGGATCGAGCATAAATTTTGCACACAGAAAGCTCTGGACCTGGAATAACATAAAGGCTTCTTTTTATTCCAAAAAACACATTTAAAAACCGCGGACAGAAGCTTGTGTATATGAATATAAGTCTCGTAAGAATACAAGAGAAGCATTTACTATGATTTGCTTTTGAATTTGTTTGAAAGTCCACTGAACCGTCGCAAATCTCAGCTGGTTAGACAACAAAGTTTGTTCAATATTTACAAACAGTACGACATGATACTAAGGCTCTTTCTTCTTAAAACGTCTGCTTGTAGCCTTTTTGAATGGTATCTTGTAATCCTACCTGGATTACCAGCAAACTGAGTAAAAGCAACATTGAATAGGTACGTCGAATACCTGCGATGGTCATACATCATAAAAAAGTACCTATTAAATTAATTTCACACGTTAACGTCCAATAACAGTTAATTATTATCAACTTTGATTATTATCAATCAATCTCACAAAACCCATGCTTCTCACAAGATCAGCTGCTTGCTTTCTTATAAGAGCGCTCTCACACTACCGCGCGGTACCGTAGGCGCGGTGCCGGAAGAGTTTCGCAATGACGTTGTCCGTTGTACGAGATGCGGAACAGATGCGAAACTGCCACGGACACGCTGCGGACCTCCAGTTGCGGCTCCGCAAATTCGATTCCGCGCGGTAATGTGAGAAGGGCGTAAATGTTTGCTCCAGCTTAGGCTCCAGGCAAGAAAAGGCATCTTCTGCTCAACATCAGGTTTAGAAACAGTTTTATAAGATGGAGGAGGTACCTTAGAAAAAGCTAAAGTTATTTAAAATAAAACAAGCAAAGGTAAAGATTTACTTATTGAAAGACAAAGGTAGGTATCAGGAATTGTTAAGGTTGTGTTCACAACACATGCTTAACAATTCCTGGTGGTGTGCATAATAAAAACCTTGAAAACTAAGCTAGGTACTCTTAGCAATAACGACGTATGACGTAAGTCATTCAAATTTTTAACAACCTTGTCTGCATTATAAGTAATAAAAGTGGAACTCAGAGAAAACCCCCAAGTTGTGTGCCATTCAGAAAGTATATAAGCCCAATTTGGTAAATTGCCGCGCGTTAGCGTTTTACTAATGAGGAAGTATCGGTATCGGGCTGGAGCTCGCGACCGCTTAGCATCCGGCGTTCCTGAAAAGTCAATACGAGTCGAAAAGCTGTAGCAATGTTGCCAAATTGCTCCTTATTTGGAAACCGTCGCACAGAAATGCACAGTAAAATCGTGATATTACAGTGCATTTTTTCAGGATTCAAGAATGATGAAATCTCCGTGGTATAAAATACATGAAAACTGCACTAGATAGCACTTGATGACAAACACGGTTTTGTTTTTGTTTTATTTGCTACGAGTAAATTTAATATACTCGTAAATCAGGGAGTGATTCACTTTTAAGTACTACTTTATAAAAAAATCCTGAATTTTTAACACGAGCTAAAAAGAAAACAATGAGCGGCAATCATTTTATGAGTATTCCCACACCAGTGGGAAACGGACAAATTGAGGTGTGGGTATATCGTTAGCGGACATTATGGGAAGCGATCTATAAGAAACTAAAGGATGTGTTTATATACCCCAATTTTAGGACAGTTAAATATTCACAAATGGCGTAAAAGAAGACCCTGCCCAGAGATAAACCTGAAAGATTTTTACCCTTTGTTTTTCTGACCACCTAATAAGATTACCTACTTGTATTGATCTCAAAAGACATTACTAAACTTTACTTGTATTGATCTCAAAATACCTCACTAAACTTGAAATAAACAGGCCAAGTGCGAGTCGACTCCCACACGGAGGGTTTCGTACCATCGCACATAACAATTTCGTAAATGGAAACGTTAAACCTAATTTTAAAAAGAAAAGAAATAGCAAATTTTAACTGTCTACCTTTTACGGGTCATGAGATACAGCCCGCAGACACACACCCGAGGACAGACGGACAGCCAGCAGAGGCTTAGCTATTACTAAGACGGGACCCTATTGGGTCCCGTTTTCACTCTTTGGGTATGGTACCCTAAAAACAATCTATACCTACTTTCGCAATTTTCACCAAAGCACAAAGCACCCTCTAAACTTAAAGCGATGTTCAACCCGTATATTTTCACTTCTAAAACCAAACTATAAGCGCAGTGTATGTTATGCTTGAAATATAAATATTGACTTGGTAACAGTGCTCGTCTAAATGTTTGTGGCAATCAATAGACTATGCTTAGGGCGAGTGACCGAGTGACACGCTATCCACCGATCGATGGAAAACGCACGAATCACGACCTTATCATACGCCAGAGCTTTTTAGAACTCATGAAGTTGTAGAAATTGGCTTAGTATAAGGAGAAATATAACGCACCATGCCTTTTCCTTTTTTTAATCGGTTTTCAGTTCCTGGATAGTAAAGGAAATGGCAAAAGATCCTCCTTGATGAATTTCGGCCGCGGTGACCGATCTCAACGGAGATTGGCCTGTGCGTATAGAGTCGGACTCGCGCGCCGAGGGTTCCGTAACTAAACATTTTATTAATAATAAAAAAAGTCAAAAGTCAATAACTTTATTTCTGCTTACAAAATAAGCACTTAGACAAGTCAAATTTTATGCATAAATAGCTAGATAAATAGTAATTATTATCAAATATAATTGAAAGACCTCGTTTCTTGCCAAATATCATGAATCTAGTTCAACAGAAAGTACCCTATAGTCCATGGCGAGAATCTAAATAATGTTTTTTTTGTGATTACAATATTACAGTTTTCGGATTTTTTCCTTTACTTGTGCTTGCGGATCTTGCTTCTTGCCAAATTTCATAGCTCTAAGTCAACGTAAAGTACCCTATAGCTTTTTGGTCCATGGCAAGGTTGAAAAAATATTTTTTCTGTGAACTACAAATTTACGGTTTTCAGATATTTCCGTTTATTTTAGGTATAATACCTTGCTTTTTGCCAAATTTCCTGATTCTTGGTCAACGGAAAATACCCTATAGGTTTTGTGTGCATGAGATTTCCTTGGAAAATTAAAAAAAAATGGGCATAAACGGCTGTAACTTTTGATTGCGTTGACTTAAAAGTTTCATTTATATTGCGGCTCCAAGAGGTTATAAATCTGAGTGTATATGATGTGAATTTCAACTCGATACCTCCACGCGTTTCTGAGAAAAGAGGGTTGACAGACGGACAGGCGGACAGACGGACAACAAAGTGATCCTATAAGGTTTCCTTTTTTCTTTTTGAGGTACGGAACCCTAAAAAGAAAAGCAAAAAAGTAAACAATAATCTAAATGAACCCATAGACCATACTCCCGAACCAGGTATCAACTGTATTTCAGTTAATAATATTGAGCACACGTGTGTGTGCAAACACAGATGCATTCTATTCCCTTACTCTCATAATCCGATGGGACGCTACCTTTCGAACCCCGGGCTGCCGACGTAGAAAATCAGAAGTAGGCACTTGTTGTCGGGGCTATGATGCATGTAGTATACACCTTCTTACTCTTACAAATAAAACTAAACATGGCTAGAAGCCATGAGCACTTAAAGCATATTTTCCTAATCACCTCATCATAGGCAAGTGCTATTCCCGGCTAGACAGTCTTGTTTTCGTAGAAATCCCGTGACAAAAAGCAGTGACTCTCATATTTTATGTAAAATCCGGCCATTTACTTGCTACGTGCGCCCGTGATCGGGTCCAACAGATAGCCTCTATAAATATGGACTCTATAATAAATTATATAGAGTTCATAAAGGGACGGATGGCCACGTCCATATCATAAAGGTTTATTATCAGTTCGGTTTGCGAGGGAAATAGAACTGCCTCCGATCAATTTTATCGAGGAGGCCTGTTTGTTTTGATATTAACTTAGTATTTACTGTTCGTGGACACAATTTCCCAGGTAAGTCATCATCAGCCTATCCACAGTTAGACAAAGGCCAACCCTAATGGGCGCCATAGCGCCCTGTCTTCATATTGCCGCATGCAAAATTGCCAGCAGTCTGACAATGTTCTTTCATAATCAAATTCATTTATTCAGTTCTTTCATGAACATCTTGTTATTAAGATCAGTGAGATCATTATTATGAACCCCGATGGTGTGCTACAACATAAACTTACCTATACACCTAGCGTAACCTGATGGCCGGAGACCCCCTGGAAGACCGAAGCTCAGATGGCTCGATGGTATCCAGCAAGCCTTAAAGGCAATTGGAGTGACCGGCTTGCAGGAAAAAGCCAAGAATAGGATCGGATGGCGAAATTTACTCGACCAGACCAAGGCCCACCCGCGGCTGTAGAGTCAGGATGATGATGATGATGATACACCTAGCGTAGGTAGGTACTTAAAAAATTTAAGAGGACGAAAAAAATTTTGGTTGGTTTACTGTAACTAGAATACTCACCCAACGTAGATGGATAACACTTTATTGTACCACGAAAATACAGAAAAATACAATACAGAAAGAAATGCTAATAATAGTGGAAGTACAAAGAGCGGCCTTATTACTTTATGCAATCTCTCACAGGTAAACTTAGAATATAAGAACCAAGTACTTGGTTCTTATCCTAAAAGGGCCGTATCATAACCCGCTCGCTAACATTAATTACGATTACACTATTTTTATATATATGACTAGCAGCGCCTCGCGGTTTCACCCGCGTAGTTCCCGTTTCCGTGGGAATTCCGGGATAAAAAGTAGCCTATGTCCTATTCCAGACTATAATCTATCTTTGTGCCAAATTTCATTCAGATCCGTTCAGCCGTTCTGGCGTGATAAAGGAACAAACATCCATCCATCCATCCATCTAAACTTTCACGTTTATAATATTAGTGAGATTGATACTGAACATCATTTTTTATGAAATGGGAATTGTTAAATATCAATTTAAATTAAATATTTCTCAGTCCAGGCATATCTTAATTTAAGTTGTCAAAGACAAGATCAGAGGGTCTATTAAAAGTTTAATAGGTACGTAAGGCAGGAAGAGACGACACAAGGTTGAACAATTTTCATTTAAATCTTAACTACATGTTCTGTTTTTTTTTTAATTCAGACTAGAAAACTACACAGAATCTTAAAACTGAAATAAGTTCTTTTGAATGCGACCTTTAAAAAAAGTGGTTGCCATAGACTAAGATAGATGGCGCTGTATGAAACTCAAGTGTCAAAAATCTGGTGGAAACAGAAAATTATTGAAATTATTTCGTTGTTTATTTTATGACACTTGACTTTTGTGCAGCGCCATCTAGTGTCAAAATAAAAAACGTAATTGTGTATCATTCAAGTTAGTACTTACTATAAATCTAAAGGAGTAACTTATGTACAGAAGCTCAAACTAGGAGTAATAAACCACAAACTAGACTCATAACAAACGTCAAAGGAATAATGTTTGATCACCGCAAGATACTGGAAACAAAGAGCCAAACTTTCGTAGGAAACATGATGATTAATAACCTGGCTTATTTTTCTTCTGTATGGAACTTTGTGGTAAACATATTATAGAGGGAGGTTCGTATTGTCTTTCTTGCTGACGCAGGTTACCGATTCTTTTCCCGGGGCAAATATTAGTACCTCGTACCCTTAGTATTTCTTACCTACTAGTATTATATGTGTTTTCTACGTATAGAATAGAATAGAATAATATTTATTTGTAACTCCATCAACATATAGGTACAGACATAATTTAGAGACAAGAGACAAAACTACTGTCGATAAGAGTCACAAAACGGTCCCTGTCTCAGCATGGGTTAGTTGTAAACACTTTACAACCAACGCTGGTCTTCCGACAGAGCCGTTTGGTGACGTCACGGAAGATAACACATATATTAGACACAAAACAATCAAAAATATAACGAAAAATAGAACGAAATTTATATACGATATAAATGTATCATAAAAATATTTACGAAAGTACATTATAAACATTGGAACTGCGATCCCCAACCCGCATGCCTAGCGAAGGGGTTATGGGAATTACTCCCACATGAGATAAGGCAATCAGGGGAGGCCTTGCGTCCACCAGTGGACCATAATAGGCTCTTGAGGTTGAGGTGAGATGATGATGTATTGTAGCATTATTTGACGACCACTGTGGCGCGGTGGACGAAGGGCCACCTGCAGGAAGTTGCGGGTTGGATTCTTGCCTTGGGACAAACATTTGTACGATATGCAGGTATTTGTTCCAGTTCTTCTGATTGATTTTCTATGTATAATAAAATATCTATCTATGTAATGTATTGTATTAAGTATATCAGTTAAATCTAGTACCCACAATATAAGCTCTGCTTAGCTTGGGGCTAGATAATGCTGTGTGAATTGTCTAGCATTATTTATTACTAGCAGCGCCTTGCGGTTTCACCCGCGTAGTTCCCGTTCCCGTGGGAATTCCGGGATAAAAAGTAGCCTATGTTCTATTCCAGACTATAATCTATCTCTGTGCCAAATTTCATCCAGATCCGTTCAGCCGTTCTGGCGTGATAAAGGAACAAACATCCATCCATCTATCCATCCATCTAAACTTTCACGTTTATAATATTAGTGAGATGAGATTATTGTTTATTACTGCGGGGCAATGCAGCTGGCGTCTTGGGCTCGCTTCCGACTGGTATTGATATGGATCAATTGAGCTACTTGTAGATTGTTTGCAACAGTCTGCAGTTCGCTCAATTGTTTCAATTGTAAATTCTAGTTTTAATTTAATTCTATAATATGATTGTAATTTTCATTGTTAATAAAAAGTCTTATTGTTTATATTTAAATTCTTTCATACAACAAGATAAAGTTAAAAACTACAACCCGACTACGTGAAAGTTATAAAAGTTTGAAACATTTACATCAAACAGAATGAATGACGTACAAAATAGAATGACGTATCGGTCATATTTGATAGGCATAGAGTTGAAAATGAAAATAGGTCGTAGGTATTGTAGTTTTTCTCTATGGGGCCTGCAGCCTGCGGTTACCTAAACTTTAATACGCGTTTTGAAGGCTTATTCGGGGGCGGAGCCCTAAATCCTATAGCCTATAACCATCGGGTTATTGAGACGAATCAATCGATACATAATTTGTTGAAATCGAACCAGTAGTTTCAGCGCTACGTGGGAACAAAGAAATCGGCCACATACATACAAACATACAAACATAGGGTGCTAACCTCATAACCCTCCCCTGTTGGTAGTCGGGTAAAAACGGAAGAATCCACGAGCTAAAACCCAGTCCAGCAATGCAATAAAACATAATAAATTAAACTTTTTCCGGCAAAGCTACAATATTCCACCGCCAAGCGAACAATACGAAAGGCTCGACTCTTAGCAGAACGTACCTCTGGCCCATTTGCCGCATTAATTCAGCATGAATGGAAGGAACAAAATGGCCCCCGCAGAACACGCGATCCATCATGTACCTACTTACAAGAAAATAAAGGAAATATTCTTTACTGAGACTTTATTACCAAAGAAAACTACAATAGTTGAAAAGAAACAAATTAGAACTAGAATTAAATAAAACAGACTCGTCATGGTTAATTACTTGACACCAAAGTGATCTTTATTCACATAACGGTTCTACCAACTTATCATAGTAAGTTAACAGTATCACCAACTTACAAATAACATAATAGTACAGAGTATAAATATCAATCTAATAGAATTTACAATTGATACAGTTGAGTTAACTGCAGATTGTTGTTACAATCTGCAGTTAGCTCTAAGAAATTAAATAAGTCCCAAAAAATTTCGATTTTGGCAGTACTCGAACCTAGGCGCTAAAGCCGTAAGGTGCTAAAGATTTTCGACGAACCGACTAAGGATTTAGTGGCTTAGTTTGTTAGAGTACAGGGTGGGGCGATGGTTATTTAATTTCTTATAGATTACCCAGAGTGCGAAGGCTTACGTCTATAATACTAATTTCTTCTTAACTAGCTTATCAAAAATCTTCTAAACTAGCTTATCAAATTTACCTGCAACCTCTTCATTACGGATGTAAGCGGGTTAACTACGAAACTTATTTGTGTTGGAAGAACACCAACGTTTCATTCCTTAACGAGGGGACTTCTTCAGGGTGAGTGCGGTTCTTCCAACACAAATAAGGTTCGTAGTTAACCCGCTTACATCCGAAATGAATTCGTCAAACTACGATAGTTTTTATAGTAAAATTACCTGCAACCGTTCTTGCCCTACTATGTAACTGTTCAATTCGTGGACAACGGGGCTGATTATACTTATACTATGACTACTTAAGTTTCAATTCTGTTTAGTAAGACCTAAGTGTAATTGTTTGTTATCGTGAATAAATACACATAAAAATAAAATACAAAACCTTAGAATTTGAGGTACTAGTTCAACAAATCCATACTAAAGCTACACAAATTGACAAAATAACTGAGTGTAATTGTTTGTTATCGTGAATAAATAAACATAAAAATAAAATACAAAACCTTAGAATTGAGGTAGTTTAAGAAATCGATACAAAAACAACACAATTTGACAAAATTGATTGAAAAAGATGGATTTTCAAAGCCATAAAACTGCCCAGACTACTACTTACTGATAGTTCCAATAATTATAGTCGATAAAAAGTTCGTATATCATTAAGTTATAATAGGTAGTTAGGTGAATACAAAATAATTATAGGCTATAAGCTATTGTAACAAACGCTGTCTGGTACTTGGGTCATAAGTTATTATTATGGCCCAAGTATCAGACTATTGTATGTATTTTAGATTATGTATATACAGGGTTATTGGTAAATTAGTGACAATACGTGAACTGCAGGTCCTGCCCATCATCACAAACACGTTCGTGAAGGCGCCAAATCTAAATTAAAAAAAAAAAAAAATTAAGTCACCTCTGATACTAAATGAAAAAAACATCTGCCTGGAACCCAACGAGTTACTTAAGACCGATCTTTCACCCTGATATCTTCTGTTAATTCAGGGCAGAGCTGTTTTTAAGTTGAGTTTCAAATAATTTTTTTCTATCCACAGGTTGCCTGGAAGATATCGCTTCTGAGCGATAAGGCCGCCCATTGTGATTATCTTATGTGATGTCTCTTTGTAATGTTATTTTCTGGTGTACAATAAATTATTTTTGTATTGTATGTATTATTAAAGTACATTATGTCCCACGGTCATGTGACATACAGGGCATGTAGGTATATGTACTAGAAATAATAAAAACTTGTTAATATTATAATAAGGTCTTATGAAATTTACAAAATTGAACTACAGACAGCTTTAGCTCTCTGTATTTAAATTTTACCAATGATAGATTTAAGGCTGTACACGTTTGTTATACAATTAAAGGTTAATTATTGTTCGGTACTATATCTTAGGCCCGTATTATGAAAGCTTCCCCAAGCATTACTTAAGCAGTCATTACGTGATCTCTACTCAAGCGTTAATTACTCAAGTAATGCTTGGTAACCGTTCAATAATATGTCTAAGCAGTTACTCGAAGGCGTGGACGGAGGAAATCCGCTCTTGACGGCTACTTGAGTGAGTGTAGATTTTGACATGAGCTCCCAAGCATTGTTTGAAAATTAGTATTCACTCAAAACTAGACATAAGCATCACTCAAGCAGAGCTCGATGACTGAGCATGCTTTCATAATACGGGCCTTAGAGTAGTCTCCCCTATAGGTAGGATAATTTAATCATGTCTCGGCTCTAAGTTTTTTTTATGTTCCAGTAGTTATGTAGCCTAAGTAAATTTTTTGATATTAAGATGTACTTAAAGTCTATTCAGTCGAGCAAAAGAAGTAACGTAAACAAACCATAAAAAAGTTTCTTTATAGAACAAACTTTCCAGCCAGGAACACGAAATGACAGCATGATGATTACACTAAAAAGAACCTTAAAATACAATGATAATCAAACTTTTGTTGCCTTCATAACCCTTCTAAATAATAATGAACAACGTTTTTTAATTGAACTGGGTTAAAGTTCCCCATCATCAAGTACCGATTTAAGTGATTAACTAAACAATAATAAAATGATGATGTAAAAATGGTTCTTTATTATAAATAGATAGATAGATGTATAATTTATTCACAAAACATTGGTTACATAACTTGGTTACTATTGCCTTAAAGCCTATGTTAGGTTTGTCTAGGCACTGAGTTCTCCTAACAATGCACCTTGACTGTAAAATAAACGAATACTAACTAGTACTATAATACTGATTAAAATAAACTGAAACTGAATATTTTTGTATTATTTATAATATATTTTATATAAATTCATTGTTACGTTTATTTTGTACAATTCCTGAATTATCCATACCTATACTTCTGCACTAATATTTTAAAGAGGTAAAGATTATAATGCATACTTGCTTATAAAAGAAAAAAAAAAGAAAAATGCTTAGTATGCATTTTTAGTTTGCGAAAAAAAGTTTGAGAACAATTGATTCTTTACGTTATTTCTTTTGCTCGGATGAATAAGGAATAGTAGGTTTTGTTTTTGTTGTGTGTTTTGATATGCATTTTTTTGTCTACAGGAGTGATAAAGTCATGTTGACAAAACTCCTTTAAAGCAAATAAATAAAAAAATCATGGTTGACAAGTGTCAGAGAAACGTAAGGTGTTATAAATTAGATTTTAATGGTTAGTTACTTTTATTTCTTAGCCTGAAGAATGCTGTAAAAACCAAAAACCTTTAAAAAATTGCGCAAAAAAACCAAAGCTTTAAAAAAGATTGAGCGAAAATCCTTACCTAGTTAAAAACAAAGTTATTTGATTCAAAGGTTCTCCAAATCGACCTATTTACCCAATGAACTCAAAAGGCATTTTATCAATAGAGGCCCGAACATACGTCAATATAAAGAATGGCAACAAAGCGTTCACAATAGCGAAAAATGGGATCAGTTTCCACGTTCTCGTTTCAGACAGCAACTGTCTGGATTTAGACTTCAGTGACGTCATCTGTGACGTCAGCCCGTGGCAGATTTCAACGGATAGTCGTTATTCGAAGACTATCTGCGTCGTCTGCTAAATCTTAGGGCCGCCACATACAGTCGGAATTCCGTTTCGGGATTTCTATTCGAAATATCGACGTCTTCCACGCACATTGTATACGCTTATTATTATTTTGGACGCACAGGCTACCATTTGGAATCACGGATCGGAGAAACTAGGTACAGAAAGCTACTGTATGTTTGTGATATGTCCATAGATTTGTATGGAGTTACTGCGTTCGAAATCCCGAATCGATATTTCGAATCCAAATCCCGAAACGGAATTTCGACTGTATGTGGCGGCCCTTAAAGGAGGAAAAGCATTATCATAACAGCTGTTGAAAATTTTCGCAACTACATCCTTTCGTGTTGTTTTATTAAATTCCAACAAAAAACTCAACAAAACAAGTTAGTGCAATAAAATTAAGTGAATCTAAGTGGCTCAGAGGGCAAAAGTCTGAAGAAGCAAGAAGTTGCGAGTTCGATTCTCGCCTCAGGGCGTTCGGTTCGTATGATCTGCGTTCCGGGTCTGGTTGTTTTCTCAATTACATCACACTAATATTGTAATAATTTTGAATGTTTGGATGTTTGTCATCTCTTCACGCTAAAACTACTGAACGGATTGTGCTGTAATTTCGCAAATAAGGGTAGTTCTAGGCCTGGAATAAAACACAGGTTTTTAATCCCATAAATCAGTTCCCATGGGATAGAACTAACCTTTAACATAGCGTGCGAAGCCAAAGTAAAAACTAGTGTTTAGTCATTAAAAAAAATGGTTATGTCTATCATGTCATAATGCCTAGTCATATTAATAAGCTCTGCTGGCCAACTACGACTTAGTCCAATCGTGACCTAGTCCATTCAATACCTAGTCTTATCGAGATGTCGTCATAAAGCTTCTAACCCCTTGCTTTGAAGCTGGAGCTAGGTACTCGTATCTGCTAGACAATCCACACGACATGATCTAGCTTTTTTATTTATTTATCTTGGAGGTCTATACCTGCAAATCATTATGGATTCTCGGAAGTACGCCGAGTGGGTTACCACTCGGCGTACCATAAACCATAAACATACGCTAATGCTAACGCATTAGCGTATGTTTATACGCTAATGCGTTAAAAAAGCAAAAAAAGCGCGGTGAGCTCAATACTGTGCATTTTCGAATTCAAGGCTATGTTCACAGAATTTATAAAGATTTGCGCGAACTCTACCTAGGCTAGATTACCAGTATGTACCTACCAAAGAAGCTCATACTGACTGTTGACGACCTCTGTGGCGCGGTGGGCGAAGGCCCGCCTGCGACGCAGGAGGTTGCGGGTTCGATTCCCGCCTTGGACAAATATTTGTACGATCTGCAGGTATTTGTTACGGGTGTCCTGGTCGTTTTCTATGTATAATAAAAAAAAATATCTATCTATGTATGTATAATATTATGTATATCAGTCATCTAGTACCCATAACACAAGCTATGCTTAACTTGGGGCTAGATAATGCTGTGTGAATTGTCCAGCATTATTTATATTATTTATATTATATCATAGTGAAGAGACTTATCTCAGAAGATTGAGAAAAATAAATGGTTTAGGACCAAGACAAAATTAAAACAAGATAAAGAGCACGCAAATTTTATTTTATTTACGTTTGAATATTAGTGAATGTTAGGCTATTTATCAGTGCCATAAAGCGGAACATCTCGATTTATCACTACTGATTTTATCTCACCAAAAGCTGTTACTAAGCTGAAAGTGAGCTTTAATATGTTCACCTGGTTAGGATTGCTGCAAATTTAATTTACAAGGTAAATAAACTCGTGTTATCCCGCAGAAAGTTTCGTGAGAATATAAACAAAGTTGTGTTTTGTTTTTAATTAACTTTTGTTGCCAGGTGTTGTTTATAATCTCGCTGCAGGTATTTAACTTTTTGACGGCCCTGAAAAGAGGGCGGATTAGACAAAGGTAATTTCGCTTAATTTTTACGCTCTCAAATTTTTACGAGTTCTACGAGGTAGAGCAAGACCTTTTAGATTGAAATCTAAAGGTGTTCTACCGAAACTTAGTGGTGTAATCTACCGTCTTAAGCCTAGGTTCGCTTCATATGTATATTAATCATCTAGTACCTATCTATAACACAAACTATGCTTAGCTTGGGCTAAGTAACATTAGGTACATAATCAGTGGCTTAGGGCTAGATCTGTGTGAATTTTCACGTATTGTTTATTTATTTATTTTGTTCGAAAAATACTGTAGGATTCCTAAATTTTAATTTTTTTCAATGCTTACCTTATTTATACAGCAAAGAGTTCCAACCAATAACTCTCCTTCATAATAAAAATCCCTGCAGAAAAGTTTCAACATAGACTCCTTACAAAATTCCTTTTCCGCACAGACGGGACACATTGGTTGTAAATATTTAACATCAAGTCATAAACTCGGATACGGCTGAGACACGTGCATAAATGGGTTATTTTATGTCTATTTCTTACTTTGAGGGAGCTATTTCGCAGCTAGAATCTTCTTCCAACGAAATTCAAAAAAACATTACAATATTTTTTGAGATAAAGTAAACTCTTTGGTCGACTTTCATTTTGCAACTTAGTATTATAGAACGTTTCGGCTGTTTAAGACTACAAATTAAAATGACTACTTATAATTATTTCCACTGCTCATAATACCCACTTTGCAAAAAGCCCACTTCATAAAATTACCTCTACATAAAATGTCTACTACTAATTATTACCCATTTATAGCAATGCTCACTTTGAAAAACAACCATTTCTGAAAATGACTACTTTCTTGAAACATACACTTTAACAAATGCCCAGTTCCTATTATCACCACTTCTGGAAATGCCCAATTGTTGAATTGACTGTCTGGAAACGGTTACTTTAAAGTCAGGATTATTTTCGAGTAAGACAATGAACCTATAACGGCCTCTGAAGCAAAAATTTATAATTACAAGATATCGTTACCATACTTTCTCAAAGCGTTACAATGAAGATTTAAATAATAATGACGATTAATCTATTTAGATAAGTTTTATTTAACAAAAAAACATTCTTAACAAATAAACTAAACGTAAACTTCATTTAATAACACACACATGCGAAGTCACTAATAACATTGAGTCAACTATTTCTTTTCCGCAACATAATGAAAAATTACTTGTTTAAGAAAAAATATCGGGGTAATCTTCTCAGAATCAACTTCTTCCACGAGTGCGTTGAGAGCTCGATCCAGGCGAATATGACGATTCCGTCTGTTCTTTTTTGGCACGCTAAAATAGGATTTTATTATTCGGTGGTCTTGATGGACCGCTTCTTTCTTTAGATTCGAGAAAAATTTGAAGAAGGGCGGGCTCTTTTTGCCGAATCTCTCATTGATACGATGGTGGAAACCCTCGACAGGATTAGTCGTCCTGTGACGTTGGTACGCACAGCTTAGAATGTTGTCTTTAATAAGGGGTATCCATTGTTTATTGTAATACTCTATAAATTTGGAAACATTATCTGTGATTTTGACTGTACTTATTATGGAGTTCCATGTTATTTCAATAAACCTTTCGGGTAACAAAGGCAGGTAAGAGGTCATTTTCATAATTTTTCGGTCTTGTTTTGATGTATTTAAGTTGAGTAATTTAGCTTTTCGCCATATGGCTTTGTTGTAATGGTAGAAGCAGCCAGAGATTTTACAATCTGGAAATACTTCTTTAATGGCGTTCATGACTGCCAATTCGAAATCACATTTGAAATTCAGCACTGTTATACACATTTTTTCTTTTATTAAACTAAAAAACCGGACATAGGTTTCTTGTTTCTTGTCCGGAAGTAGCCCAAAAATAAATGGGACAATGTTTGTGCTCTTGTCTGTCGACCCGACGTCTACATGTAGCGAATAGAGCTGGTAAAATGGATGAGGTACACAGTGAAATGTACCATCCCCAAAGAAATGAACATGATTGCCTTCCAGGTCTGCATTACTAAGATACATCCGTGCCGTTGTTGAACTAAATAAGATAATTTTATTTATAGTCCCATCTTCGCATATGACGAAATCTTTTCCCAACTTTTTTGGAATATGGACATCAGCGACACTCTTATAATTTAAGCTTTTTGTTTCCAAAAACTTTTTTCGTGCTGCATACAAGCTATCTTTTTTTGACGAAAAATCCGGAATATCGTCAATATCTATATGGTCGCAGTTTTTCTTCAGCTTGAAAACCTGTTTTTCGAAAATTTTTTCAACTGATCCGAAATTACGGCAAACTTCTTGTTTGCTTTTGTTAATGGCATTAAACACATCGTTGTCTATTTTTTCCGGCATGCATGTATGAGGAGATGACCGAAGTATTAGAGTCCGCTCTGTATTGAGGGTGATGGTAGAGCTGCAGTCACTGCGATTTACACATCTCCAACGAGACGTACCGCTTTGGTTTTGGGTACTGAAGTTGTATCGGTACTTGTCGAAAAGGACAGTATCCTTTCCTTTTTGATTCAACGCAAATATTAATTTGCTGTTCATTTTAGAGTAAGTACATAAATATATATAATGTACTTTCTGACATAAATTACTGACGGAATTTTATTTCAACAGCCTTCACGAGCACCTGACTTATAATGACAACATCAAAAAGAACAACAGAGTACTCAAGAGTATTTAAAAATAGATTCTTAAGTGGCCAGCGTTATGGATAATAAATAACATACAACTTATAATAGACATAAGAGGTTGGTTGCATGCAGTGAATGCTCCTAATCAACCTTATGCACCCAACTAACTGCCTAATTTATTATCAAGAAATATTTTTTCCAATAGTAGTTCATTCAAGAACTTGGTTTTTTTCAAAAGTAATCATTTGATGAAACGGTAATTTCGGTAAGTGATCAATTTAAAATTTGATCATTTAGAAAATTTGTCATTTCCAGAAATGGTGATTTTTCAAGGTAGGTAATACCAGACGAAGGTATTGTTTGAAATGGTTATGTTTAGAACGGGACATTGTAAGTAGTAGGACATAATTATAAGTGGACATTTTAATTTGTGGTCATAAACAGCCGAAACGATATAAACCAGGATATATTAGAGCAGAGATTTGTTTTTTTTTCATGGTGTAACTTTATGAAGTAATTTACCAAAATGATTCGTAAGCGAGTTTCGTACTTAACAAAATTTGTATTTGATTCAGAATAGTATAAATGCTCTACACCTAAGCCAAATTTCAACTTGATCCGCGAAATTTTGTTGATCTTACAGGTTAGTAAGAAGCACGTACACATTTTCACGTTTTCACTCACATACACTCACCTTTTAAATTAGTAGGATAAGATTACGACTACCTACACAAACATGGTCTACTTAAGGCCAGGTATACCTCAGCGTCGTTCGTAAGCGCCAGCGCACACCTACCAAGCCGCTGTGCTAGTGCATTTCGTAGGTATTTAATTAAACATTTAGTAGTTATAAAGAAAGTCATTTTAACAAGTCAAACTTTGCTAATTTGCTTAGAAATATTTAGGATCATTAGTTAAGTACAAAAAAAAGAATAATAATTTGTAGTTCAGCCGTAATATTGAAAAAACATTACAAACAAGGGTAGCTTTAGATCTTTTTTTCAATAGAGTTAAGTTCATTAGATCTTGTTCCTGAATGCTACATTGACTTGACTAGGTTGTAAAGTAATAAAATTTATCATTATTTCAGATTTTTAAAACTATTTTTAAAGACAAATAATAGATTCAGACGTTACTTTGCAAAAATCCATTGCAAAATATGAGGATGAAAATATTTAGTAACGATTCTGCACAAAACCTTCTCCGATAAGATCTAACAATATTTCAACAAATATTGTGGTGTCCTGATGATGTCTCGTGGAGAGACGAAACTAGTTGAGGTCTTACTTTGATAGATTTTTTCATTTTGTAGTTGGTGTGGTTTTTTCTTCTACAACGCACTACTACATTTGGTCAGATCTTAGGTTTTCAGATGTCTCAGATGATTTTAAAAATCACAAGAACTCTGTGTCTTATTGCATACCTGGCCTTAATTTGGTCATAAGTAGATGGTGCGTGAAAAATGTCTTTAAGTTTCTTATTTCTAAGGAGACAGGTTAATGTTGTCAGGTAGGAATTATAGAAGCACGAACGCCTGTGCTGGATGAACGCCAAGTCGCTCTCTGAAGGTATTCTTAAGAGCACAGAACATAATGGACTGCTAATGATCACGTCGACGTGTGCAGCGGATGTTTCACAGTACCTTTATTATAAAAACTGGATTTTCTTACCTTAACATGTTTTTCATGTAAGTGAGCTTTGAAATTATTTGCACAATGTTCCCACAAACTATTTTGACGCTTGGAGCGTTCAGCTTCACAATTTCATAGGTACTAGGTACTAGATAGGTACTAGAAATTGTAGGATAAGTAATAGTATAATTAGTACATATACAACTTTTGAAACTATCATGGTTATTAACATAGAAATCATTTAGAACGGGATATTTACCATGATTAAATTTTTGAGTTTTCCAGTATTTCGGCACAGTTTCATGACTTTCGTCAGTGTTGTGTGTCGTGATCGAGTTGCGTTCGAAAGTGAAACCGGTGGGAGTGGTAATGTTCGTAGCAAAAGACAAAGAATGAGGGTAGATCGGTATGTCTGCCAATAAAAACCAACTCGCAGTGACTTTAGTTCTTCCGTGATCATGGCGCATGAAACTGTGCCGAAATATTGGAAAACTCAAAAATTGAATCATGGTAAATATCCCGTTTTAAATGATTTCTATAGTACATATACCTAAAAATTAAAGGTCATAGTATAGGAATGTGTGTGATAGTACCTATCTATACTAATGTTATAAATTCGAAAGTATCTCTGTCTGTCTGTTTGTTACTTTTTCACACCTGAACTGCTGAACGGATTAATAAAATTTGGCAGGGAGGTAAATGGTACCCCAAGGACAGACATAGGCTATTTGAAAAGCGCGTTCGAAGCCGCGGACAACAGCTAGTGCTATATAAACCAGTATCCTTTTTCGTATAGTCCCATAAAGTTCAGTGTCCCAATCGTTTAGAAGTGGTTGTGTGTAATTTTAAATTTTTAGGGTTCCGTACCTCAAAAGGAAAAAAGGAACCCTTATAGGATCACTTTGTTGTCCGTCTGTCCGTCCATCTGTTAGTATGTCCGTCTGTCAACCCTCTTGTCTCAGAAACGCGTGGAGGTATCGAGTTGAAATTCACATCATATACTCAGGTTCGTAACCTCTTGGAGCCTCGATATAAATAAAACTTCTAAGTCAACGCAATCAAAAGTTAGCGTCTTGGGCACGCTTCCGACTGGTATTGATATGGATCAGTTGAGCTACTTGTAGATTGTTTGCAACAGTCTGCAGTTAGCTCAATTGTTTCAATTGTAAATACTAGTTTTAATTTAATTCTATTATTTGATTGTAATTTTCTTTGTTAATAAAGATTGTACTAATCAAAAGTTACAGGCGTATATGTCCAATCTCGTTGCGCGATTCCGAATCGCACTTGACGTTTTTATTCTCTCTGGACAGCGACTTGAATTACTCAAAAACAACTACTCAAGACGAAACCTATAAGTTCAGTCTATAGCCGAACTAAAAGAATTAAATTTAATATCTAACACACAAGACAAATCCTCCTTAACTTAAGCATTACTTAAGTCCTTATTGAATATGTTTGTGGTAAAATAACAACGTAAGCCTTGCTTTATGACGGGCGTAAACTGTAGATTCAGATCGTAAAATGTATGAAAATGCTTAACATGTTGCCAAAACTGTCGTAAAGGCTACTTAACTAGACTTGTGCGCAAATAAAGATAATACTTTTTCTAGTTACTTATGTAATAAAACCCGTCAAGTGCGAGTGAGACTTAAGAGTGAATAGGTATCTACACTTTCCATCAGGTGACATTGTGGTCAAACGAAGGTCTATAGACTATGGAAAAAAAGGTTATCGCAGATCAGAGGCACCCAGCTACCAACATGAAAATGAGCATTCCAATATGCGCTTTAAAGATCCGGCGACAGCTGCATCTGCTCGCAACTTCAATTCGTAAATTATTATGTTCCGTAAAACAAAAAATTATCCCTGAAAACATTTTGTATTTTAGACATTGTGTTGTTATTCTGTAACAAGACAATATAAGCTATGTTCCTTATCAAACAAAACGTAAGTTATTGTTGATTTTAATACAAAACAAATAGAACGAAAACATGTCATTTTCCACGTAAAAATATGCAAAATAGCTTTTTTACATTTTGGCTTGCATTCCATTATATGCGTGTATTATGAAGAAGAAAAATAACCAGGGACAGATAAATATTATTCGAATGCGAAAAACACCATGATATGGTGGAAATATGCTCGACTTACAAATCATTTTGGTAGTACGTTTGTATGGGCAAATCATCATCATCATTTTATTGGAATAGAGCGAAATATGACTTTTCACTAGCTTCAAACAAGTGGTTCGCGAGCTGTCTGTCATATGATGCCGTCAATATAAAATACACCTAAACATAACGAGTTAAAGTCCATTTTAATGCATAGTTTTGTGAGCTAAAGCTAAAACTAACTTTCGTATAGCGAAGTAATTTTTACCCGACTACCGACAGGGGAGGGTTATGAGGTTAGTTGATATCGTACCAATAATTTAAGGTGCAATTATTTCACCGTTGCATAAACTCAGTTCAGCGCTTTGAACGAGTTCAGCGCATAGCGCACGTTGATTGGTTGGAACTAAACTTAGCTTAAGTAACTGTAAAATTGGAACTAAAGGTGCATCCAGATTAAGTTACAAAACATGTAATAAAACAAAGCAATAAAGAAATGTTAAATTACATTTCTTTAAGACAGTTTACTTTCATTTTACTTTAGTTTACTTAAGTTTACTTTCATTTCAATAAAGAAATGTTAAATTACATTTCTTTATAGCATGGTCGTATTATTCTATCAACCAAGCTTGCCCGCCTACTCACTTATCTAGCATATTTCTTACTTGTATCTAGTCTGTGGGTGAGTAGGTAGGTAAGGCCTAGTAACTTTTGTTATATTTTTTCCTCCTTTCTGTTCTGTACTGTATCTCTGTTGTGTCAATAAATGCATCTCTATCTCTATCTATCTCTTAGGTACTCTTATAGCATAAGTATTTCATATTTCATTTATTTTTGCTTGCATGTAGGTACATTCCATCTTATTTCTAAGGTAATTGGTTTTCACTAGGTACATACATGCACCCTGGAAGGGCACTGCAAAACAGTTATTTTTACATTGTCGAATGGAATTTTACAATAACATAAATTTCATGCAATACATAATAAATATAATTAATTAAATTGAATTGAATTTTGAATTTAGAAGCCAGAATGGTCAGCTAGTCATTGTTTCATCATAAGGTCACTGTCAGTAAGGTATGACATGTTATAATCTGGACTAAATACTTATATAATATAATAACTTTTGGTATAGTTGTATAGTTGTAGGCAATAGGTAGACTGACAGACGTGTATTGCTGGGCTCGCCTTGCCTCGTCACCCTGAAGGTGATAGCTGAAAATCAGTGTTTGCTCATAGAGCAATATTATCACTGAGCTATTACCCATTTGCCACTGCTACACACGCGTATATTTGGTTATGATAATAAACTTTGTATTGTATTGTGCTTTGTATTGTAGGTTCTATGTGTTAAGCCCGATTATCCGGTTAAGAAGTGCCTCTACATCCTTTTCTTTACATACCTTTTATATTTAAATTATGTAAAAAAATTGATTTGTTAAAGCCAATTGTATGTGTGTGTTTTATGTGACAAATAAATAATTTACTACTACTACTAAATAAAACTTAATTTATGCAGCAGTGCAGCAGCATGCGCTGATGATGAGGATGACATGACCGGCATTACCCTCGCGTTTTAGGTCAGCCAAGTTATTTTCAACACAAATTTATTATAGACGACTATTTAATTGTCTAAAAGCAAATTCAGTTCCCCAGAGCTCAATTAGGAACTGGCCTAGATACTAAAATTAGAAATGTAGACCAGAGCAGTTTAGAGATTGACCTTTTAAAATCAAATTACCTGGTAACCACTAAACCGATGTTAGGTTCGCTAATGGGTGTACGAACTTACGAACGTGGGGTTAGTATCTACAGATTTTTAAACTTGATGGACAAGCCAGAAGATTTATTAGAAAAAGGTAAGTATACAAGACTCATAAAATCAAAGACAGTGAATTGAAAAGAATTTAAAATTTTGAGAATTTTCTAAAGGAAGAATAAAAGGCTTCATTTTCGGAGAACTTCAGGAACAGATTTTAGACAGCTTTTAGTGACAATATTGCTAGGAACTTGGGGTTTCTATAGATCTTTTAGCCTTACTAGGACGAGCTAGAAGATTTACAATCATACAATCAAAGACAGTGAATTGAAATGAATTTAATTTTTTTCAATATTTTGAGTATGGAATGGAATGGAAGAATAAAAGTCTGTGTTGCCTCATTTTCGAAAAACAGCGGTAACGGATTTTAAAGAACTTTTAGAGGCTATACTGCTGTACGCAAAAGATTCAAGAAAACACAAGCTGATGTTCACTCACAAAATGACTGGCGATTCACTACTTTTCCGCATGACCGTGAAGAATATTATCAGGTTAAGAAATGAAATGAAAATATTTTTTTAAAAAGAAATACACAATAACAATAGTTAACTCTTACTAGTGAGGTTTTATCAGTTTCTCGTCAAGTAAAATTAAGTACAAATTATATCGAATTAGGCATATAGAGATCAGGAAAGGTAAGTTTGTTCTATCTAACCAAGGCGTAATGAAGACCTTATAAATGTGTAGATTACTTAAGTATAAGTCACCCGCATCGCATTCCGGTAAAAGATTGGTAGCCGCCCTCGCCGTATATTATTGTGAAATGCTAGGATATGCTTCCTCATTTGGTAACAAATTCTCAGCACATTCCATTCTGCTTGGGTTTGGGGCTATTCGGTATGGAAATTTCCAGCATTATGTATTCATTTATTTGCCCAAAACAGTTGTCAAGCCCAAAATCCCGAGGAGGCATATATCCAGCAATGGGCTAACATAGGCTGATGATGATGAAGCATTCAAACATTTCAAAATCTTTACTCCCGGGAGGCTTTTGAAAGCACATTATGTCACATTTCTCAAAGACTACCCGTGCTTCTTTTATCATAAAAATACCTTCAATTGAACACAATCTTGCCAGATGGTAAGTGACGGTGTGGTCTACGATGTATCACGAAGGTCTAGACAAGTAGTCACTCTAGTCTTGAAGAGACCAGTTTGTAGGTTGGAAAAACCGAAGCAGCGAGTTTCAAATGTTTGTGATACGAAGGCTAATGGTAGAGGTGAACCGCTTACGAG
The DNA here is from genome assembly GCA_947086465.1 of Eupithecia exiguata. Lineage (NCBI taxonomy): Eukaryota > Metazoa > Arthropoda > Insecta > Lepidoptera > Geometridae > Eupithecia > Eupithecia exiguata. The sequence goes on from OX352246.1 coordinate 9,556,660, forward strand.
TGGAAGGAAAACCTGCAAGATAAGGGTGATAATGCTTTGTATATCTGCTGATCAGATGATGCGGGTTAGGTGCCTATTTTTTTAGTAAAAAGCCGTTTTTTATAAAATGAAGCATTTTTTGTACATGATAATGAAAAATATAGGATATAGAATGCTGTATACATTTATGTGCCACTTTATTGTGTGTACACTGTACATGAATTGAGAATTGTCTCCATTACGTATAATTTATGAATAAATACTTCATACAACTTTGTGACACTCTATTTAGCATACATCATTAAGGCGTGGTCTCGGATACATTATTTGTTGTTTTCGATGAAAGATAAACAATTATTTGACTAAATACCTAATATATTATAATAAACTGTTTACTGCAATTAAAAAAGTACAATGACTACATAATTTTGAAAAATTGTGGTGTACCTATTACCATACATATTTGAAAAGTTCGCGTGTATACATATAAATTTAATGTGAAAATTTGGAAGTGTGTACACATCTATGCAGCTGACTGTACCTTTACTTAAAACGGAAACTCATTTTTGACAGATTGTATAAATGAAGGAACAAGCGGAACCTGCTGACTCAGCGGCAAATTGATCGCCTTTTCGGTAGATTACCTTCAGCTTTTGCCGCAATGTTTAAACGCGAATCAGTGATTTGTGCATTTGATTTGTGCACCTCATTGCGTTACACGCGAACTTATTAAATAAAACAAAGTCACGGTAACGGGAAATACTAATTGTAAACTTGATAAAGGACGTCTATATACGTAATAGAGTCGGTAGAGTTAAATATGAATCCTGAGCGTTAGCGGGGGAATCAAAAGAGCACGAGGTAAAAAATCTTTGCATTCGAGTGCAACACGTAACTTTTCACCGCACCTCAGCGAGGAAAGAGTATTTTTCTTCTTCGATATCCGAGTGCAAAATCCGTTTTTATCCGCTAAAGGATAGGATAGGTAAGTTTGAATATAGAACATCGTGCACACGATGTTCTAAATTCAATTTAATTTATTCTCCGCGAGATGGGGGGATGAAAAATATTATAAGGTATAATTTTTTGGTCTACTTTTTAATTTATGTTCTTTTAAATTATCGATTTCATTTTACGCACATTTCATCAAGATTAAATTAAAACAAACGGTTAAACGTTAACGACGTTGAAACAAATAGGTACTTACTTAAGACCTTTTTTTTAAGATTTTTAAACACTATACTCTCTGTCTCAGATGGTTTTAAAATCACAAAACGCGGCCTCTGCTGTTATACCTAGCCTTAAAGTGTTACCAGTATATTTTTGTATGAAGATCAGTGTTATCTTGATATTTGATTCTAGAACGTTATTATTAATGAATAAATAAATAAACAAATAATGCTGGATAATCCACACAACAGCATCTAGTCCCAAGCAAAGCGAGAGCTTGTGCTATCCGTATGTACTTGATGACTGATACCTACCTAATATAAAACATTACCTACTTAAATAGATTATACATAGAAAATACCCAGAATACCTTGAACCAATATTAGCAGATCGTACAAACATTAGCCCTGAGGCGGGAATCGAACCCGCAACCTCCTGCGTCGCAAGCGGACCTTCCACAGCGACAGACCATGCCACAGCGTTCATAACGGTATTCTTACATCACTGTTAATATTAAACTCAAAAGGAATGTAAAAAAAGCACAATTTATGCCTTTAATAATGAACATTGCAGCTCTCCAGCTATTTCGAATATCCACCTAAATCACCCGGACACTTTTGCAGTGCTTCTGGCACTTTTATGCCCCATCTATAACGCATGCACTACTATCTCTGAATGCTAGCGCTTGCTGCATTGCATGTGGTCGAGGACATTACGGAAATGGGCCGCAACCGCAACAACCCGTCGTCGGTTCAACTCTGGAATAGCCTGAAGAATAAATCTAGAAGTTTCACGGAAGAAGTTTTGTTACTTTAAAGGTACACTTGAGGTTTTTAATCCATTAAACTGTACGTTCGGACGACGCAGTTGGACCAGAAGCTCAGAATCGAGGGCTGTCTAACATTTTTTATTATAGTGCTTACCCGCACTCTGGGTATCTCTAAGAAATGAAATAAGTTCCCAAAGGGGTGACATTTTTTTTGTGTTTGGTTAAACTGTAATGTTACCCCTGTAGGTGGAGTCACCGGCGTTATAGTCCGTAAGAGGTCCCAAAGATTTTCGGTTGAACCGACTAAGGTTCCGTGGTTTAGTTAGTTAGAGCACACCCGTAGTGGGGTAGGGCGCGGGTTCAAGTCCCGCCGAAATTTCGATTTCGGCGGGACTTGAACCCGCGCCCTTTTTGAGAACTTATTTCACTTCTTAGAGGGCTGTCTATTGCTCCGATGGTGAAGAGGTGTATATTTGCTCAGTGGGCTGTGTCCTGTGAGTGTCCCCACTAGGACGCGTAGGTCCATTTTGGTCAGTAGGCGCTTGGTTAGCCTTGGTGATGCAGCCGGACATCCTGTTTAGGTACAATTAAGAACTTTGCTGATTTTTTCCTTAATTTACTGTTTAGTAGTATACTCGAAGCAAACCAAGAAAGACAAAGAAGGCTTCTTAATACTCGTAAATTTACTGGTAAATGTGAACAAAGAGTCAAAACCAATAGTCCCGTGAGTAGTGACAAAATTGTAGGTATGGTAGATACCATAAACTAAGTTATCAGTTTATAGACTTGTAAAGTATTTTTTTTTCTCAATTTTTTTTTTATTGCAAACATGTTGTACATGGGATCTTAAAGATAAAGTGTTTCAAACATGCACCCTGCTAGGGCACGGCAATATTTAGCTAGGTGGCTAATTCTTATAATCTGACGACTTATTCTAAATCTCACTAATATTATAAACGTGAAAGTTTAGATGGATGGATAGATGGATGGATGTTTGTTCCTTTATCACGCCAGAACGGCTGAACGGATCTGGATGAAATTTGGCACAGAGATAGATTATAGTCTGGAATAGGACATAGGCTACTTTTTATCCCGGAATTCCCACGGGAACGGGAACTACGCGGGTGAAACCGCAAGCCGCTGCTAGTAATCTATATAACACTAGTGTTTAGGCTTCTTATCGTATGGTAGTAGCTTCTATCTTTAATAATAGTGAGATCTAATTTATATTATACTAGCAGCGCCTTGCGGTTTCACCCGCGTAGTTCGCGGTCCCGTGGGAATTCCGGGATAAAAAGTTGCCTATGTTCTATTCCAGACTATAATCTATCTCTGTGCAAAGTTCATCCAGATCCGTTCAGCCGTTCTGGCGTGATAAAGGAACAAACATCCATCCATCTAAACTTTCACGTTTATAATATTAGTGAGATTAGTTAGTTATAGTTTGTACATAGTTTATATGCTAAACTTTCATAACATCTGTACACTTAGATATATTTATTCATACCCACTTATAAATCACAAACTAAACCTATCCGCAAGGACTTGAACCCGCAGATTTATAACCCGGTCATTATAAGTTGGTTGAACACTTGAATTCAGCAGCCGGCGACCGCGTGTGGCGATTAGGTGGAACAATGTGGTTGCCGCTAAAATATGACCTAAGTGAGGGTAGATTAATGTAGAAGCTTACTTGTAGATTTTAAATTTTATCGTTTAACATTTTCATTGTCAAGAACGCAATGAACCTATAATTGTAGTGGCACTTAAACTACTTTTAAGGAACAGCCCACAATCAAAGTTTTGGTGTACACTGTGTTGGTGCAATTTTAAATAAATAAATAAATTAAAGTATTAAACGAACTTAAAGTATTAAAGTATTTAACGACGAAACGATGATAATTGTTCGTTTAAACACCTCAAGCTGCATGGCGCGCCTGAATGCGTTAAAAATCATTTCGTTTTAGCGTACAAGTAGATGAAATGAAGTAGAAAAAAATCCAGCCTAGCGTAGCGTAATAATAAGTAAATTAATAAGCTACAAAAAATGTAGCTTTTTAAGATGCGACTTTTTTGGTACCTAAATCTAAAAAACCGCGTACCCGGTGTGTACGTGTTACCATTCGCAGCGAGGTTGGAACGTTACGATGAACGTACATGAGCTGATACGATGATGATGATGGAACGTTACACCGTGAGCTAATATCAGTCTAGTTGCGAGCGCCTTCTTTCCCCTTAGGAGTCGATTATACCTGAAATCGCTAAGCGTCAGCGATCATATCTTCCATAATACTGTAGCATTTACTTTGAGATTAATATTATGTTATAGCTGGAATGATGTTAGAACGCTAGTGTTTTAAAAAAAATCTCTGTAGAAAAAAGTTCCAAAGATCGCTCTACACTATAATTAACAACAACAACTATAAATCGTCGCTTTTTAATAAATACTTAAAAATAAGCCTTGATATTTTGTACAGTAAAGAAACACAATAGAAAGCAGTCGGTGTAATTTAGATTTTCAAAAGTACTATTAGATAATCTAAAAAAAAACTAACCAAATTAGATATGATTTTTTAAATAATAAGCAAAAAATTAGATTTTTGAACTAACGCCGCTCTGCTCTCTCGCTCTTGTGAACGCGAAATCCTATGCCTATCCTTTTCACAAAATGGCGTCATAGTATTATTGTAATATTCTCTGCCAGTGCCTACTTAACTGCACGAGCGCTCGTTGAGTGACAGATTACATGATGCCACTTAACACTTGGTCAGTAGGTACGTAGCTTACTTTTTTATTAGAACAAAAAGCTTTAGAACTAGAAATTAAACTCTAAACATTAGAAAAATTGAGCTAAGCAGTTTCCACATACAGAGAGAGAAGTTGTTCGACGTGCTCACCTCCTCTACAAATTGTCCCACGTGACACTATCGCCCTTTGGAGTCATTTTAATACAGAAGTATGACTAAACTATAGCCTGCAAAATCCAGCTTGCTACTTAAGAGGCGAACCTAGCGTGATTGCTTGTCAAACTAGGACTAGATCTCAGTACTCACGGGATTCCCGTGGTTAAAAACTCGCATTACCCGCCGTGCACCGTCGTCAGCTGACACCCTGATTGCGTCACGTCTCGCCGTCAAATAACGCGTCTTTAATTTTAGTTTTTAATATTGTATGTATGTTAGTTTTTAAGGTATAAGTCTAGTCTGAAATAAATGATTATTATTATTATTACAAAAAATGCTACATCTTTTCTTTGGTTCCTTCTACGTGAAAACACAGTAAAGAAAAAATATGATAGAAAAAAGTCATGAAATTACACTGTTTTGCACAGCATTTGGTCGACATCTCAGGAACCCTGCGGTCTATTGAAATTACATATGTTTTGATTCGTAGGTACTAAGTACTTGGTTCCTTCTGACAGTTTTTTCATAAGTTGTGTACTTTTCTTGTAAATAAACAAAAACTCCATTTTTTCACTAGTGCTGTTCCAAAAATGCATGCTCCTTCGCGCTTCTATGAACGCAAAATCCTATGCCTATGATTTTCACAAAATGGCGCGCATTGCGCCCTCTTAAGCTCTAACTTATAAGCACGTAAGCCCACGTATACTCAAATAGCTATTGTAACGTATTTATCCTATAACTTGAGAGTTAAGGGTAAGTTAAGTATTGTTCCAGCGAGTTGGTATCGACTTGCCTGTTCATGCCTGACATTGTTTCCAAGTTTATAACTGAGCCTATGCATTATATAGAGGTTGGTTGGCCGTTTTGTTGACTTCAAGCGTAAACAAAGTGTTTTACTTTCCGTCTAATTAACATTGGACACTGTTTTAAAGAAGGAAAAAGACAAATTAATCGATTTATTCAAATTAGCTGATGAATTGATTTAAAACCTGTTAATACAGTCAGCTGCAAAAATATGTATTCACTGCCATGTTTTCAATTTGACTGAAAAGTAAGTGCATGGTTATTTTGATAATTTATTATACAGCATTTTGACAAGTACGATGACTACTTTGTACGTAAAATGTGTGCATCGACTTTTGTTTGAAAAGTTCTGAGTAAAATAAAAGTGAAAACTTGGGAGTGTATACATTACATATCTGAGCAGCTGACTGTAGTCCACGCATACTAGATTGTTATGCGTTACCTCCGCTCCACGGTAGATGGCACTTGTCCTCAAATTTCCCTTGTGACATTATGTCTTATTTTCATCGCTTTTAATAACGTATGATGCCTTCTTAATTACCTTTGTAGTACGTATGATGCCTTCTTAACAATTAGACGACATAGCTCTCAGAATAAGCAGTCTGAAGTGGCAGGCCAGGCCATATAGTTCACAGAACCGATATTCGTTGGGGAGTAAAGGTTCTCGAGTGGCATGTGCGGGAAGACCTCGCAGGGACTCCATGGATGGAATCGGCTCTGGACCCGCTATTGTTGCCATCGTTTGGGGAAGGTCTCAGTTGGGCGCCTTTGGGGAACCCCGTCTTTTTCAACTTATTTCGAGAAATATCGGTCGAACCAAAAAAATTGCAAGGAACTAAATGATTAACTTTAGTCATTCTGATTTTTCTAGAAAATTTAAAAATGGCCAAGTTATTAAAGTTTAGCCCCTTAAAACCAAGATGGTGGCAAGTCGCGGTCGAGGTTGGTCGTCATTTGAATTTAGACTCCCACTGATCCCCCTAAAGGCTGATGCAATAATCGTTCGGATGAGAATTAATGCAAAGTGGAGGCCTTTCTGTCGTCCAACCCGACTGGGTTCGAGGAAGAAATCATGTAAATAAATAATAATAATAAATCATTGTACTAAGAATAATTTAGAATAATTTATTCATTTGTTACATGTTGTTGTGTGACAAGGATCTTATGACAATTTCTAGTATCAAACATGTACCCCTAAAGTTACTCTAAGATGTTACTACTAAAGTTATTCTAAGATATAAGATTTTAGGTATGGTTAGCAGATTAGCAGGTAGCAGGTAGATTTGAATCCTCAAAACATTATCTATATACAGGGTTATTGGTAAATTAGTGACACTACGTGATTTGCAGGTCCTGGCTATCATCACAAACACGTTCTTGAAGACGCCAGGTCTAAATTCTTAAAAAAAATTATAAATCACCTCCGCTTCTAAATGAAAAAACATCTTTGCCTGGAACCCAACGAGTTACATAAGACCGATCTTTCACTTTCATACCATCTATTAATCCAGGGCAGAGCTGTTTTTAAGTTGAGTTTCATATAAAACCTCTCTAACGAATGATTATTGAATTGCGGGGGGTACATATTACCAATACCAAATTTAATCATTTAGACCTGGCGTCTTCACAAACGTGTTTGTGATGATGGGCTGAATCGCAGCATACAATAACCCTGTAGCATACAGGGTATACATACAGGGTAAATCTCTCGTTTTATTCAAATTCTTAAATATTGTTATCAATATCTACCTACTAATCATTTTAGACTTAACTAAGTAACAAAATTTGATGATATTTGAGAGTACTAACTTAACCCCTTCCTGTTTTTCCGTTCAACAAATCCCTCAAAATCCACCCCGATAACCTCATCAAAATTCATCCCATCCCAAGATCCACTGAGAGACTAACAGCTGTAACTGATTGTAGATTTAATCAAACAAAGTTACAACAACAACCTTCCGACACTAATCAACTGGCGGGAACAAACGAACCGGCTTTGAATATATCGAACGGTAAAAGTCCTGGCACGATTTTTCAGGGCCCTTATTCTCACTTTACGTTCTTACCGCCAGACCCGCGCGCTTATCGCAACGTCAGCCGTCGCTGAAGCAAGTTCGATCATTACGGATTTTTGCCGAGCGTTCGTGGACAGTGAACTTGCTGCTAGCCGTGGACAGCGTGCGTGGTGCTGAAGCGGTGCGACCTGTGTACCTACATGACAACCTTTACTGAAAAAAAATCTACCGACTCTATCAACTTACGAGAACAAACGAACCAGCTTTGAGTATATCGAACGGTAAAAGTCTTGGCACAATTTTTAGGGCCCTTATTCGCTTTGTATCTCACTTTGCGTAAGAATGCGATTGTGACACAGTAAAAGTTTCAGCTTATGGTACGATTTCGGTGAACAGAGCAGGCTCTTGCAGTCTTGATTTAAAGGCCGTGTCATGGATGTTGCATCCCTTATCCCAATACAGGCGAGAACATTTAGGCAGCTAAAAAATCTAAGCTACGGGTAGTTTTTGGCACGGAATCATATGAATACGGGCCCCATGCAATGTTCAACCCTTTGGAAGTTTGTGACGAAACGATGTAATTTCCCAGTCCGGGTCCAAACGACCCCAGCCGTATCACGTTGATAAAGACCCGTATCAAGAAGCTTGAGAGGGTTAAAGTGCCTTGTTGTAAGGCAATTTTACTGTAATTATGAACATGAGGCCCAAGGACATGATAATGGTGCTATTATGGACGGAACGTGCTGGTTATAATTGAGAAAAGACATTCATTAGTGCCCTTAATTTCCTTGGTAAGTGGTAGGGTCTAACCACGCCAAGGGCACTCGAACATTTCTCACGGTAGCAGGTGGCTTACCATGTGTGTTCTTTTATTTATATGGGAGTTTTGACGGGTAGAAAATATTAACATTTAATAGATAGAACAACCTTATGGCGCATACCCCAGTCAAACTAACCCCGCCACCTTCCGTTCAACAAAGGAAATTTCAAAAATCCATCGCACTGTTTGTGACACCTAATAATAAGCTTTTTTTTAATGCGTCTGGTAAAGTTTCATTCTATTTAGTTTAGGCAGTGAATTGAAAATAGATTTTGGTGGCCACCAAGGGCAAGTTCGATTCACTGCTTAGTAGGTGCCAAGGTATCACAAACTAGGCGATGAATTTTTGAAATTTCCTTTGTTAAACGGAATAATAAGATAAAGTGGGTGGCGGCGTTAGTTTGGCTGGGGTATGCGCCCACAAGCTCGTATCACGAGATATTATCCATGATTAAAAATATCATAGATCATTGGCTTAAATAGTAAACTTCAATTCTTGTAGGCCCCATACGTAGAGATAAGCTAATAATAAGACAGTTCTGCAGCGTATGCAGTCAAAAAAATCCGTCATCTAACACACGTTGAAACTTCTGTCCTAGTTTATTTCACCTACTTTCATAGTATGATGTCTTATGGCATACTGCTGTGGGGGAACGCTGCAGATATTAATAGCGTATTTGTGCTGCAGAAGAGGCTCTTCGTGCAATCTATAGCATGGGTCTCAGATAATGCCTACGTGATAAATTCAAAGTAGTAAACCTAATAATTGTACTACCATTTCAATACATTTATGAAAACTTGTTGTAAACTTATATATCTGATATATCTGTCGGTTCCCTAGAAATATTGACATACATAATTTAAATACTAAAAATAAGAATAAACTCGCTGTGCCCACAACTAGGCTACACAAGATTAATGTAACTTTTCAGTATTTTATCCTTGTATCTTTTATACGCTTCTACAACAAAACTTCAAGTGGGTTGCAAAAATTATCAATTGATAAATTCAAACCAATTGTCAAGCATGTCCTTTGTAGGCATACTACAAAATATCAGATTATTTGGAGGATAAAAAAGCTTGGGACGAGTTTTGCTCCAACTCGAAAACTAACATTCTAACCAAGTTGAGGATTCTTGTTCGCTTCTTTTCTTTACCTTAAAAAGATTGAATTCAACAAAACATAAAAGTGATCATTTTATTTCCTAGTTTAACTTATGTATAACTTGAATTTTTGTGACGTGTCCAAGAGTGCTTGAGGTTTAAAAGGAATAAAGCACTTTGATGTTTGTTTGTTTAATGATAATGATGATACTTTTAAAGGGTATGTCCTGAAGGATCACGCAAAAACCGATCATATCCTGACGGATCACGGCAAAAGGTGTTATCCGATATCGTGATCAGTCAGGATAAGAAACAAGATAACGAATTAGTGCTATCCGATCACGCCATACAATTCATACCTTACTTTTAATTTTCGTTTGTGCTGTTAATAGATTTTCTTTATTATTTACTCATATGTGTTACTAGCAGCGTCTCACGGTTTCACCCGTGTAGTTCCCGTTCCCGTGGAATTCCGGGATAAAAAGTAGCCTATGTTCTATTCCAGACTATAATCTATCTCTGTGCCAAATTTCAACCAGATCCGTTCAGCAGTTCCGGCGTGATAAAGGAACAAACAACCATCTATCTATCCATCCATCCATCTAAACTTTGACGTTTATAATATTAGTGAGATTGTACATTTCAAAGCAAAAGAGCGGCTTAGGTATTCTTACTGCAACATTATTATTAAAATAATGTTTTCTTATCCAAACCTTCCACATTCAAATTCAGGGCCCGCTGTTAGTGCCAACCCTTCAAAGTTATTGAGGACCTTTGGCATCCGTTTCCCGTTTCCAAAGGAATAAAGTACGCCCATACCTTCTCATTGAGATTCCCAAAGCGTACCTCCTTTTGCCCACGGTATCAATAATTCTTCTATGACCTACAAACGAATACCTTTCGCGAGAGAGTACTAGAAAGTACCTAATAAAGAATTATAACAAATATTTACCCTAATGAATTTGTATACTAAGTATATATACTTAGTACTTTGTGTATAATAATTACTATTATTAAGCTGTTTATCTATAAAATTTCACTTGTCTAAGTGCCTATTTTGTAAGCCTAAAGAAATAAAGTTTTTGAATTTTGTATATATTAGCTAGTGAGAGACCGCTCAGAACCGAGATTCCTAAAGAAGTCTTGTGTCAAAGTTCAAAATCCGTTTTGGGTAGCTCCCCTTGGAGTCGAGACCCTAGGTCCGTGGGGTACCAAGGCTCTCCAGGTTTCAAAAAAATTATCTGAGCAGCTGGTCGAAGCGACGCGTGACCCGAGAGTTGATGAGTATCTGGCGCAGCGCATCAGCATTGCCATACAGCGGGGCAATGCAGCCAGCGTCTTGGGCACGCTTCCAACTGGTATTGACATGGATCAGTTGAGCTGCCTGTAGATTGTTCGCAACAGTCCGCAGTTAGCTCAATTGTTTTAATTGTAAATACTAGTTTTAATTTAATTTTTTTAATTGATTGTAAATTTCGTTGCCGAATAAATGTATTATTGGACCCTTACAGTAATTAAATAAATAAATTAATGCCGGACAATGCACACTGCATTATCTAACCCCAAGTTAAAAAAAGCTTGTGTTATGGGTACTAGATAACTGATGTACATAATACAATAGAATAAATAGATAGATATGTTTTATTACACATACAAAACGACCAGAACACCCGGAACAAATATCGCAGATCGTACAAACATGTGTCCCAAGGCGGGAATCGAACCCGCAACCTCCTGCGTCGCAGGCGGACCTTCGCCCACCGCGTCACAGAGGTCGTCAATAATTGTAGAGTATCTCCGAATTACAAATAAAAAAGTCGTGGTCAAGTGGCATTAGACGAAATTGTAGCACAGATAAATCCAGAAAGTTCTAACCTTTAGTTTAAGAAAGCCAATTCGGTCGTGCATTGTTTTGTTTGTGTTTCCAACTCCAAGTGCAAAACAAACAGTCCAACCATTATTGTCTTCTTTACTTTACCTTAAAAAGATTAAAGTGAACAAAAAATCAAAGTGATCACTTTATTTCCTAGTTTTACGTATGTAATTTGTATTTTGTGACGTGTCCAAGAGTCCTGTAAGGTGTAAAGGAAATAAAGCACTTTGATATTTGATATAAGTGTATTATCATTATTAATCTACTGACCTTGCAACCAAACCAGAAATCAATCTGTTGAAATGAACTGTCGAATCTACAAAGCAACTACTAAATATTTCAATACGTAAAAGCAACTGGCCTACAAATCTGTACACATGTGTTACCAGCCCCAATTCAGTTCGAATCCAATTAATCTAGATCCCGACCCAAAAAATATCAGAACGGAAAAGGTCGGAAAAAAAACAGGGCTCGATAGGAAATTATTGGCCGTTTTGCCTTAAGGCTTTTGCAATAGGTACTTGAGTACCTGTAAATGGATTAGAAAGATCATGTTCAATAGACTGTATAGGATAATAAACGTATGAAATGACTCATCTAAAATATATGTATAAATTATTGGCCGTTTTGCCTTAACGCTTTTGCAATAGGTACTTGAGTACCTATAAATGGATTAGAAAGATCATGTTCAATAGGCTGTGTAGGATAATAAACGTATGAAATGACTCATCTAAAATATATGTATAAATTATTGGCCGTTTTGCCTTAACGCTTTTGCAATAGGTACTTGAGTACCTATAAATGGATTAGAAAGATCATGTTCAATAGGCTGTATAGGATAATAGACGTATAAAATGGCTCATCTAATATATATATATATATATATATTTATATTATATATGTAGGTACATATATATATCGCTCTACGTAAAGTTATCCTGCTGAACGAAGGTCTCAGTGACAGCTCGGATGATTTGGCTGTTGGTGAAATAGTTACTTCTAGAGCTAACTGACCAACCGTTACGTTGATTCAATTTGCTTGAAATTTGATAGATTTACATCGTAGCATAAATAGAATTGTACATTTTGAGATGAGTCATTTTGTGCAGTGAAAAGTAGTTAATATTTTGTGTAGTGAAAAGTAGTTAATATTTTGTCTTGTGAAAAGCAGTCAATATTTTGTGTACTGGAAAAGTAGTTAATATTTTGTCTTGTGAATGTAGTTAATATTTTGTCTTGTGAAAAGTAGTTAATATTTTGTGTACTGAAAAGTAGTTAATATTTTGTCTTGTGAAAAGTAGTCAATATTTTGTGTACTGAGAAGTGGTTAATATTTTGTGAAGTAAAAGTTATTAATATAGTTTTTAGTTGTGTTTCTAAGCCCACCAAAGGCTAGTAGCTCTGCCAACACAATGTAGGCATAGTTAGTGTGGGTACATCTAATTTCCATATGACCATCTAAATTATTTATGATTCCCTGTAAGGTCTCGCTAGCGATTCCCTAGTGTGCAATACGGAACGTGTGCGGTTGGGGTCAAGCCGCAAGGTATTCATAACGGCTTTGGTATACCACCTGAATTACCTACCTTCTATACTTAATTCCCGGAGGTAACTGAATTTTAGAATACAAGTAAGACTAGAAGAGTAACCTGATAATTTTATTGTCCTTCATGCTTGCAAAATTTCATTCCAATCTGTTCAGTAGTTCTGGCGTTTTCTCGTGACTGAAATATTTAAATTTTCTAAATTTTTGCCTTTTTAATGTTTATTGCTCGTATGATTACAAAAACTCATAATGGTGGGATCAGGTCATATATTTTTTTAAATTGATAGACAAGCAACCTGCAGCATTATTCGAGACTTTAAACCTTAGCTACTGCAAAGTAGTGCACTGCAAGGTAGGGTGGGGCGCGGGTTCGAGTCCCGCCGAAACCGAAAATTTTTGGGAACTTATTTCATTTCTTAAGGGGCTCTTCGTTCTATCGAGTCCAAAGTTGCAAGCTTGCACTTCACCGAGCCGACCCACCTAATAGCAATGCTCCAAACCAGAACGGACAGAGGACATGTGCTTGTTAAAGGGACAGGAGCTGTTCCGGTGTGAAGACTCCTAAACAAGGTAAAGCAATACACTTTACCTTGTTTAGGAGTCTTAGCTTCATCGCTGCTGTTATAGCCTTAGACGCGATGAGTCGCAGAGTAGAAAAAGCAGGCACTTTAAAATTAAGTTAATTTTTTTTTTAAATGCATCTGTTATGATTTTAAGATCATCAAAAACTGTGTTCACCTCTCCACCTAGAGTTCCATCATCCAAAAATGCACATCCAAACATTTTGCTTGGATTGGAGACGTTAAATTATTATTTGGATGACTAGCTGACAGTGAACAGTCGTCGCAATGATATTGTTCCTGTAATTTAATTTATCGGTGAACCGTAGCATTGCCATTTAAAGCTAAGTGCTCACCTATGGGCGCTACCGGCAGGCATTGCCGGTAGTTATCGAATTTCCTCATGGCATTTTACTGAAATGCCGCGGGTTCGCTGCCGATAGGTGCGCGATGCTGCATACTTCATATAAAGATTTAGAAAATTCGATGATTGCAGGGAATGCCGCGTCTGCCAAGTGGCCAGGTGCGCGTTTAGCTTATACAAAAGAATAAATTACTAAAATTTATTTTAGCAAAGCGCCACTGACTACAGTAATTTGTTTACAATGTTTCTCCAGGCTACTGATAGATGAACTGGAAGTACCTATAAATAAATAAGATGAATGTGATTATTTAAAGCTTTCATTTTTATATATTGTGAATGTTGACCATGGTGCAATGAACTAGATAGAAAGCACCTGAAAATGTACGAGACTTGGCACATCTTCAGACGTCCCAATCAACTCTCTCCGTTTTAGATTTTTTATGAAACAAGTGGTTAGGAAACTCAAATTCAGATTTCTCAAACAAAATTGTGAAACTTGAAAACGTAAAAACGTTTTAAAACGGGAGGTTGCGAGACTATGAAAGGTTTGTTATTATCTATACAAACACCTATCTTATGTTTAATATTTGGTATACCTATGTTATTCCGAATTTGAGACAATCAACATTTAAGTATCTCTTTCCAAAAAGGTTTCTCCAGTAAACCTTTGCCATTATCCCTCTATTTTTAGGTTTCCTGTTTTGGAAAAGTAAGCTTTTATACGAAAAGAACAAGCATGAAAATTATTCCGTGCATATTATTATAGATTTTGTCTCAATTTTATCTACAACTACAAGAAACCTAGCCTTCCGGGCATGATCTTAAATGAAACTTTGCTATACCGGGCCAAAGACAAGAAGTCGACGGTAGAGAAAATGTTATTTTTAGATCAAGATTGTGACTAGGTTACGATGAGAGCCGCGCGAAGTGTAATAAAGAACTCACTTTGTAAAAATATTTCTTGCTATTTATGAATGAAACTTCCCCAATTTTATGAGAAATATTGTAAGCAATGTATTGTTGGTAGTTATTTCAGCAAACTTACTAAACCTTTTATACTATGCTCGTTTAAATTTAATACACAGAAATTACATGATATGGAATTCCCTATTTGCTTCAAATACAAAACACTAACTCCAAATAAACCTCTAAATGATTCTGAGCAAAAAAATTGCAAAGCGAAAAAGTTGATCTCGCCTTACTCTCGAATCTGCAATCGAATAACAAGGTGTAAATATATATTTCAAGATGGAATGAAATTTACCCTTAGACCATTCCATTTACCATTTTACTGGTGGTAGGTAGACACAGGCAGATAATTATATATACTTTTAATACTTAGAATAAAAGTATATAACCGAAAGTTTGTAAGCTGCTTGTTACCTAATATTTCCGAAACAAACCAACAGATTAGTACAAAATTAGGCGAACACTTAGAAAATAAACTGACTTTAAAAATAGACATAAACAGGAAACAGCCCGTGCAAAGCCATGAGCAAAAACTAGCTATATAAAAAGTATTTGCATAGGTTGCTTTCACGCATGCATTTATTATATTAGGATTTAGAATCCTAGATATTTTATGTCAACAAAGACATTTATGAATGAAAACTTAACAAAAACTGATAACAATAACAGAAACCAACTAGGTAACAGTGACGTTATCACTAAAAAGTAAAACATAAACTTCAACAAAGGATAATGGCACATGTGCAGCGAAAAAGTTTTAAATTTGAATGCGAAAACGAACGAGAGATCAGTTAAATGATGAATGAAAGCATTCAAAAAGAGAAAAATTGTTTCGAGCTTCCGTGCTTTGCTTCGATGATATCAATGTCGTTAAATATTTTCCAATTCATTGGGTTTTATTACCACTTTGTTTACAAAAAATATCCAGGTTTTTGAATCGGGGTATAGTGTGTCGTGCCCAATTGTATACTGCCGTAGACTGCAGATTTTTTTAAAACCTTGTGAAACAAAATTTACCTTCACTTTTATGACCAGTGAACCAAACAACAGGCAAGTGAACCAGGCAGGTTGAAGACTCTGTTCAAAAGTATCCAGATAGTATTTTGTATTGAAATAAGTATAACTTTGACACATTCAGCTTTCTTTCCGAATCATTTGGTTTTTCTATCTCTAGGTCATAAAAATTTGAGGGCTTAATGCCTCTAAAGGCATTTCGCATTGAGAGAAAACCACCCACTTCGTACTCTTTCACTCCAAACGGTTTCTGTTTAGAATTCCAAACTGTTCGTTGTTTTTCGTCAATTATTTCAATATTTTGATTTTTTACGAGGCTCCGATTTCAAAAAGCAGCAAATTGTATTAAAACATTTTGTCGATTGTCCCGCAGTGTGTTCCCACAACGAAAACGTTTTATGCAAACTGTCTACCTAAAAATGTCACACGCTTTTACAGGAACCAGAAAAAGCACTTTACCGTTACGTCAACTAATTTAGTCATATGAAAACGTTAAATAAATTCATAAATTCTACACAGAAAAATCAGGAACGAGAATAAACTTAATTACGTGCAACAATATGTGTCGAAGGTGGAATCAAATACGCAGCTTCCTCAATCCTAGACCACCACCCTCTATGCCTTACCGTTTATAATGAAAAACAGAACGCATCAAAGTAAAAAAAAAACAAAAAAAAACGCATCATCATTAATTACTTCTCCGGCTTCCCACTGCATCTAATTACTCGACCAGAGTGATGGATTAATTTATTTGTTTCGGCGTTTGAGGTTCGACAGTTGTTCGGAATGCTGTACGCAAACCCCTGCCTCTACAATATAAATACCTGCCTGACGATTAAATACCGCATTCCCACGAGCATTGGATAGTGAGTGTGTTTTTGATGAGTGTTCTTGAAAATATGACAAAAATCCACACAAATCAGCGATTATGATAACTTCGAGCCTGCTCAGTCAGTTCAGTAAGTTTATTGATAACGTTTATAAGTTGTGTACATGTAATATTCGTAATTCTAATTAAATTAACAATAACTTATATAAATAACTTATTTTTATAAGTATAAATATGTAAATAAACATAAATAGACATGTAAAATGTCAAACGGCTCATTGAATTTATAGTGAGCCAGAATTTTAGTTTGCTTTTGAACGATTGCGTTGAGAAAGCACTGATACTCGTAGATGGCAGACATTTTTTTTATTTTAAAAATTATTATTTAGTCAACAAATTGCCCAAAGCTAAAATTATTTAATCGAGGTTACTCATCGGTTCAGAAAAAAAACGTTGATTTACGCACTTTATTATACTTGAATCTCATGGGCACCGTAAATCGAACGCCCTTACCAAGATTCGGTAGGTATAGTACAATGTCAAGTTTGATAGATGCTTTCTAAACGAGTAACAAAATCTCTCTATCATCGATTATTTGCTAGTTTCTCATGCCAGCCTGATTCCTTTGGGATACGATGAAGTTTGAACCAATTACTTAGCCGGTACTCTACTTATAGGTTATTCGAGTCGGCTGAGTCGCTATGTGGTATCGAGATGTAATTAATCCAAAAGGAAATTTAAATCGGAGTGAGATTTACACGATCAGGTTCATGTCCTCATAATGTTTTGATACCTAATTTGCAATGATCTCACACCTTAATGGCATCTGCTCGTTTAGAATGAAACGGAACTCTGTAAACCTAAAAATTATGTACATAGATAATGCTGGACAATTCACACAGCATTATCTAGCCCCAAGCTAAGCAGAGCTTGTGTTATGGGTACTAGATAACTGATATACATAATACAATAAAATGCATAGACACATATTTTTATTATACATAGAAAACGACCAGAACACTCTGAACAAATGTCTGCAGATCGTACACACATTTGTCCCGAGGCGGGAATCGAACCCGCAACCTCCTGCGTCACAGGCAGGCGTTCGCCCACCGCACTGGTCGTCGTATAATACAAGCTTGATAATTTAGGATCACTACAAAACCTGCGAGTCACAACAATATGTAACACTTTCCTCTATTTTTTAAGAATATTATTCTAAGCATTGTTGAATGTTGGGGTTCAACTTGAATGAATTAGAAATCAAACTTCTTTTTCGTATTAGTCTGTTTAATTATTACTGGAAAAATTAAGGAGGCTCGTAGCCATTTTACATTTTGTATGCAACAATAACACCGCTAGCAATTATATGAAGTTAGGAGCGGGCGACACCCTGAAGTTCCATTCGAGTCGTAGGCGCGGAAACAAGCATTATTATTTTACTACATTTAGTTTTACTTTAAATGTAACCCCTTGCCTACATCAATAAAATGGTTCAATCGCGGTTGCCAAGTAGGAATTGTGTCAAGTATCCCCTTGAGATTCCCGCTTGCCAGGATAATCCAAGCAGAAATAGTTTAATTAGGCCGTCATGTAAGCAATTAGCTAGCACAGCTGCGGCTAACCTACGGGATACGGAACACTGAGTTGATACTGATATGGCTTAGTAGACTTCTTCTGATTTGTTTTTAGAGTGATCAGATTCAAACACTAAAGACAGATCTGTAAATCGAACAACGAGCAGTTTTGTCTATAATTTTTGACGTTTATTGTACGAAAATACAATAAACTTCAAAATCTATGATCGGTCTATGATGTTTATCTCACTAATCTCACTAATATTATAAACGTGAAAGTTTAGATGGATGGATGTTTGTTCGTTTATCACGCCAGAACGGCTGAACGAATCTGGATGAAATTTGGCACAGTGATAGATTATAGTCTGGAATAGGACATAGGCTTTTTATCCCGAAATTCCTACGGGAACGGGAACTACGCGGGTGAAACCGCGAGGCGCTGCTAGTATAGTTTAATAAAAACTTAAAACCGACTCGAATTCCTTATTATTTTCCTTGTTTTTTTTTTAAGTTTTGCGGGACAGGTATTTTATACCTCTGGAATTATAGAAATTGAAATGATCCCGATATAATATACCAATACTTATATACTTGCTTCTTTTTGCTTATTATTCGCAGAAAATAATACCTTTTTAACAAACAAAACCTTTCTACATCACCCATATAAACGCATTAAAAACCTTATGGAAAATCAATAAAATTATCAACCGGTCCGATAAGGACCGCCTTCGGCGGTGAAAGCCTCCTCCAAGTTCTTCCATTCGCTCCTGTCCCTTGCTGTTCTGGTCCATGTGTTCCCCGCTACTTCCCTGATGTCGTCACACCACCTCTTTGTTGGTCGGCCTCGTCTGCGCTTGGCGTCTCGAGGGATCCAATTTGTGGCTATTTGGGACCACCTGTTAGGGAGAAGTCGCTGTAGATGACCTGCCCATTGCCATTTGAGCTTTAGGATTTTCTGTACCACATCATTTGCCTTAGTTTTCTTTCTGATTTGCCTTAGTTTTCTTTCTTATCGGAGCAAAACGGTTCCGTTAATGTAATTGTAATGTATGAAACCTAGATGTTTAATTAATGTTGTACCTACCTACTCATTAATTACTCTCATGTACATATTAGCTGGTAAGGAAGAATAAAGCTCTTTTTATTTTATTTATTTTATTTTTATTTTATTTATTATTTATTTATTATATATAACCGGTTTCTCAAACAGCGTAGCACCTCTACGCCGTAGAGGGTCTACGAAGCTAGGCACAAAATATTTTTGCTACGACTAACATTTTTATAGGTCAGTTGTAGTTGTAGCCGACAATTGTCGGCTACAACTACGTACAACTACATGTATTGATGTTAATGATGAAATGTCATACATTGTAATGTAACCAACCCTTGAAAATCCAAATGAAACTAATATATTATATGAAAGCGTATCCAGTAACCAATTCACTTTAGTTAGTAACCGCTTAGTCAGCGTTTCTCGTTGCAATGTTTAATTTGCTGTACAAACACTGCACAGCACTGAGGATCATAGATAACCACATAGCAAGTTAGAAAACAGTATGCATTTGGGATATATTCCCAACCACACCACTAAACTCCCCATCAATGGAGTGATTGGAAACAATAATTCCCTACGACCCCACTACTCAAGTCAATGGGGTCAACCGCTCACTCACAATTCACACGGTTGAGTAGTCGGAAATAAAAAGGTTCGTTGCCACTTATTTACCACCATTAACAGTTCCATGATGGAACTACTGACGTTCTTTGATCAATAAATAGTTCTTTGTTCATTTAAAAATATCTGAAAACAATGGAAGTGCTTAAAATAATAATCACTTGATTTTTTTGGTGTTTAAAAACTTAAACTAGACTAAGCTCGAGTGTGTTTACTTGTGTGTGGGGAAACCAAGACTCTGTGTATTTTATTTTTTACGAAGCAAGTCTATTGACTACATTCCTATACAAAGGACTAATATAGCATTATTGATTAAGTTTAGATTAAGTATTTGTTTTACGAACCAAGTCCTGCTTTCTCCACACACAAGTAAACACACTAGGGGCTAATGAGACTATTACCATCAGGTAATAAAGGAACTACTGATACCAATCCTCAAAACCTTATGGCACCTTAGGTAAAAAGTAGGCTTTACCTGAAGGAACGTCGGGATGTTTTAAGTGAAAGTGACAACAAATCTCAAACAATTCAAAAAAGGACAAAAATGACAGAGTATATATACAAAGTGACAAGAAATGTCAATTCATGCAAAATCTATGTATTCCCAATGGCAGCTGTATAAATTATTATTAGTCGCTAATGTGATTGTCACGTTTTTAATGACAGTTACGATCAAAATGAAACTTATAAAAAATTTAAAGTGTACTCTCATCTACATCGGGTTACAGAAAAAACGTATTTGTTAGGTAATAACAAAATTGCAAATATGAATCACGAAATAGTTTCCAACGCTCATGCTTCTTGCTTCTTGCTGCTGAGTTTGCGTTGGTTTTCAACTGGCTAGCTGGTTCAGCTGACTATACAGTACAACTTTTTAACAAAATTATGCAAACGACTTTTTTACATTATTATGCAACCGACTATTTTTTAATTAATATGCAAAAGTTCTTACCGGTAAAAGAAAACCTGAAACGACGCCGAGACCCAAGCCGAACGTAATGAAACTTCATTGTATAATTATTTTCTGCTGAAGCACTTAAGGTGGGTGCAAACCTCAAGCCCCCATACAAACGTACTTTGCTATTCATATAGAAACTACGTCACCAATTTTAATGAAATTCTAAATAATCGGATAAGAAACTAAAGAAAATACAAGATGGAACTTAAGGTGGGGGCAAACCTCTAAGCTCCCGTACAAACGTACCTTCTTATGAAAAACTAAAACGGTACAAACATAACTATTTCTTATCCGACTATATATGCGAAATTTCATTGCAATAAAGAGTGTAGTTTCTAAATGAATCGGAAAGTACGTTTGTACGGGAGCTTAGAGGTTCGCCCTCACCTTAAGTTCTATCTTGTATTTTATGCCTATAATAAGTTACAATATTTGGGTCCAGTCGGTTCCAATTAGAATGGTCAGTGAATATTTTATATTTTCCGAGATGACCGAGACCTTTTGAATCTCTTGAGACCAAATATCTACATAAACCATTTGTTCATGTTTGTTTGTCTTTAATGTAGGTATCCATTGGTCTTTGTAGTTTATGTATTTTAGATTATCTTTGGTACACCCCCTGCCTTTCTTAAATTCACAATTCTTTCCATCCAAAGGTTGCTTGGAAGAGATCGCTTCTTAGCGATAAGGCCGCCCATTGTACGTATCTTATGTGATGTCTCTTTGCAATGTTATTTTATGGTGTACAATAAAGCATTTTTGTATTGTATTGTATTGAATGAACTTTTGCTCTTGTTCAATGATGATTATGTTTTATGAAAAACTAAAACGGTACAAACATGGCTATTTCTTATTCGACTATGTATGCGAAATTTCATTGCAATAAAGAGTGTAGTTTCTAAATGAATCGGACAGTACGTTTGTACGGGAGCTTAGAGGTTCGCCTTAACCTTAAGTTCTATCTTGTATTTTATGCCTATAATAAGTTACAATATTCGGGTCCAGTCGGTTCCATTTAGAATGATCAGTGAATATTTGATATTTTCCGAGATGACCGAAACCTTTTGAGTCTCTCGAGACCAAATATCTACATAAACCATTTGTTCATAAGCACCTAGATAAAGGTCGCGAAAAACTTATGGGATGACTGTTTTGTAAATGGCATTCTGGGAACACACCTACATATTGTATACTCGTACAGAACAGGCTTTTTATAATCTAGCTAGAGGGTTTAACACCCATTTTTGAAAAGTGCCTCAATTAGATTATGTAGTGCTAGTAAACCCTTTAAAAAAGGTGCCCTTATAAAAAATATTCGATCTAAAAGTGCCCTAAAATGCTTTTAAAATTTACATTTTCAAGTTGCACGGGTAACTTGACGAAAACGCTGGACGCTGTGGATGCCATAGTGCTGTGGGCATGACGTCAGTTCGATGTGTTTTTTTGTAAATTTTTTTGCATGTATTCCGTATAATTGCGCTAATTTTAAAACAATATTGATAACATTCATACATTTCAACAAAACAAAAGTAATGTCATTAAACAGCGAAACCATAGAGAATATTCCAACATGTTACTTAACCACATTTTCTACGTAAGTTACTTTATTGAGACAAACAGTCTCCAAGTGTATCCGTGTGCATTAATAATAACATATGAGGTAGGTCAAGCGTGCGACCTACATGGGCATAACCTACGACATATATACTACCCTACGTGGGCTGAATTCTTGGCGTAATTAGAAATTCACTCTGCCAGCGATGGTGCAATAAGCTTAATGGAGGGTTGCGGCGAGAGCAAACAGTTGGACCACAGAATAGGTAATGTGTAGAGCTATGCCGGGAAGGGGTTAGCTGGTTTTCGAAGAATCACAACTCAGATATCTTTACCTATTATTGATCACAGAATAGATAATGTGTAGAGCTATGCCGGGAAGGGATTAGCTGGATTTTGAAGAATCACAACTCAGATATCTTTACCTATTATTGACCACAGAATTTGGAAATGTATTTATGACCACAGATTAGGTAATGTGTAGAGCTATGCCGAGAAGGGATTAGCTGGTTTTGGAAGAATCACAACTCAGATATCTTTACCTATTATTGACCACAGAATTTGAAAATGCATTAATGACTAGTTACTTGCCTGCGGTTTCGCACGCGTTGTTTCTATGGAAACTGATTTATTGGATACAAATTAGCCTGTATGTTATTCCACATATAAATGAATAAAAAATGATGGACAATCCACACAGCTCATCGAGCCCCAAGCAAAGCATAACTTGTGTTATGGGTAAGATAACTGTCATTTTTTTTTATAATAAAAAAATATACTGGACAATCCAGACAGCATCATCTAGCCCCAAGCTAAACAGAACTTGTATTATGGGTACTGGATGACTGTTAAACTTAATTGAATTCATAACATAAATATATATTTTACTGTACATAGAAACTGTTCTATAAATAATAAACATATAAATCTATGTAATGATCTGATCAAAGATCTGAAAATATTTGTACATCTATTACATTTTTCTTTTAACCTCACAAACATTTGCCCCAAGGCGGAATATTAGTGCATACCGCATATGCTTTTTAAATATTTAAAATATTCATATATGCTCTTTCTACTGTAAAGCTTTCTACAAGAGTTGCTCGTTACTTTGATGCAGCCAAGCATGTATGGATAGATTGTGCTCACTAGATACACTCATGCAGTATTCTATCTTAGCTAAAACAGGATAGTACTATCACAATGTGACTCACTCGCCTTGCATGAAAAAATATTCGTAGGTAAGTGCCTTTACAATTTTAAATTGCAAAGATGTTTGATTTCGTTTCGTGCTGTTCATGTTTGTGAACGTAATAAATCATCTAGATATCTATCTATCTAAATGATTTGTCCCCCGTTGACGTGATGTTCCCGCCATGCTGATCTAAACAGCTTTAGGCTCAAACATAGTACCCCGTGCACGAGGGCTTTGTGTCACTCGAGCTCAGAAGCACAAAATACAGGAGTATAGAGCTTCTTGTGTGGTCAAAAGACATGGTGATTGGTGATTTTTTATGCTTTAAATGTCTAGGTCATAGGTTGACGAAAGTCATCACACCATATCACCACTTTTCTTGCGTGCGTGCACTGCGTTCGAGGTATTTTTAGGCAAGGGATAATCTTGGTTCTTTTTATAACCAATATTAGATTGAGATTTATTTATTGTAGTCCGCTCTACTACACAAATGCAACAGTGACTAATACGTTGCAGATTGCGTGTGCTGATTTGAAAAAAAAATGTAAATCGAATCAATTATAATAAATACATTTTTGTTTGTTTGCCCTGTAAGTTACAACAAATTTTTACCGAAATAATAGTAATTCTTTAAGTTACTTTTGTGAACAATCTTCCCGCGACACCGGCTTGCCTTGTATGGGGCACACCAGTAATGTATATCGCTTCAAAGATCCAATTCTATTGGCAAATAAACTATTTTGTATATTTGTATATGTATTTTTTAACAACTTTACAGGACAAACCAAATAAGTCTACACATCTTCTTTCTATCTGACAAAATATGATACTAGGTAAATAACAGTTACAATTACGACTTGCAATCCTTACTGAACAAGGAAGATAAGTACTTTTCACAACAAAGTCACCGAGTCGTCTTTCCCAGTTATTTGCGGAGCAGTTCCACTCAACCCTGTCTAAGAAATTCTTTTGGCACTTTTAAAAGTAACAGATAGTTGCCAACATTCTTTTACTATTCAACTAAGCGTTATTTTCTAGTTTTTTTTTTGCAGGATGTTCTTTGATAACTGAACATCCAAAGGCTTTTAGTGTGATTGTGCCAACATGCTGTTACTGCAACATTGTGCAGATTTTATTATTTTTGGCAATGATTGAGCTTGCCAACTCCATATTGCATATTTTTACACTGCACAGAACGTAGGTTTAATATTTTTTCAGTAGCTTCGCACCTACATACTATTTCTCAAATAAGTAAGTGATTGGGTTTAAGGGATTTTAGGTTTCTGGTTCGATTCTTAACTTTACTTTAAAAAGATTGAAGTGGACAAACAAATCACAGTGATCACTTTATTTCCTAGTTTTACTTAAGTTATCTGAAATTTGTGACGTGTTTAAGAGTCAATAAAGCACTTTGAGTTTTGTGTTTTGAATTGTGTTATAGTATCAATCCACTTTAAAAAGCTGTCAAAAACAAACAATCCTATTGGTTACATATTAGATGTATGACAAGTTAAAATTCAGGATAAAACACAAAACTACATCAAAACAAAAAGATATTCCGTGCAAGTCCCTGTAAGTTCAAAGTTTTTATATAAGGACCCAAATAAGTACAGGCAAGGGTTCCGAAAATCAAAAAGTTTTGCGAAAAAATAACACCGTGTGCTTACATCAAACTTATTACAAAAGTTATTCTCGCCGTTCTCAAAACTTCTGTTTTATTTATTTGGCAAAATGCTGGCAAACAATGCTGAGACTTGAGAGTCATGTTTGTAGAACAAAGAAGACTTTTTATGTAGGCTATTTATCAGATTTTAATGCAAAATCGGGAAGAAACGCTATTTATTATTTAGCATTATTTCTTAAGTCGAACCACAATGATGAATTATACATTTCTCATAGCTTTTGATACGAAAAGCATGCATTATTGAAAACGTTTCACGAAACTAAATTGAATAACATACCACCAACATATCTATGTATTCTATTGTATTATGTATATCAGTTAAAGTGGTACCCATAGCACAAGCTCTGCTTAGCTTGGGGCTAGATAATGCTGTATGAATTGTCCAGCATTATTATTATTATTAATACACATGACGTCACATTCACAAAATTAAATTGAATAACGTACTAACCACTTCACACTAATAATATGCATGCAAAAGTTTGGACGGATGGATGTTTGTTACTTTTTCACTCCAAAGCTGCAGAACGCTGATCCGGTCTGCAGCTTTGGAGTGAAAAAGTATGATAAAATTTTGTATAAATGTAAGTCAAGACTTATTCTAGGTCTGGAAATAGAAAAAAACCCAAAACTACAGTTAATTGATAATATCGGCGAATTGGAATAATAAATGGGTTCTTTTTTACTTTATTTCAATAGAATAATGTGTAAGCCATAATCTTACAAAACATTATTGATGATCTGCGGCATCAGTCTCTTTTTTTTACAGACATTTCGAAAATTTTCAAAGATTTTATAATACCTTTCTTGGTGGCATTTTAAAATAAACGGAGGATGCTTCTCTTGTGCAAACCTTTTTAAAAATATGCCAGTTATTGTTCTTTCTATTGAGGTATCTTTTGAGGCTTAGAGTATATACCACTAGAGGTTTTGCATATACCCATTTCATTCACACAAGAGAGAGATGAAAATATGCTTGTAGCCTGAGAAGAAATGAGATAGAATGAAAGTTTCTCTGTCTCTACCAGTGTGCCAGTTTTTTCATTGTTTAGCTCTTATAAGAGCTAAACAAACATGCCGGGCACATCACATAGTATTTGTTTTTTTCGACCTAATGATACTTTCTGCTAATTAAATGTGTGAAAGTGACTCTGCGGGCATCCCTGCGTCTCTCAACGATATAAATCTGAAGCAACGATGGTGCGGTGCAGTGTTTTTGGATGTAAAAGTGACGGTGAACGAAAAGTGCCGAGTTTGTCATTCCAATCGTAAGTACAAGCTCTTTTGACTTCAAAAAAGGTTCAAAATTTATAGTTTCATAGATTTCCGTACAGACAAGACTCAAAAACTATGTTTTAAAATAATTCTAATAAATATAACCTAAAATTACGAAAATTTAGGGTTGCCTGCACTCGAAAATAAAATTCCCCAAATGTCGTGGCGCATTGAGACATGAATACCTACATCTACATACATTCTTAAAATATGTTTTTGTTTGTTACAGATTTCCCGAAAACAATGATTTACGTTTGCTTTGGATAGAAGCCACGGGTCGCAATAACTGGGAACCCAAAAATATTTACCTAGTAATTTGTTCAAACATTTTCATGAAAATCGTTAACAAAAACGAAACGTGAACGTATCTGTTCTCTTATGCTGTTCCAAGACTGGTAAGTAAAATAAATAAATACATAAAAAGAATCAGTGCTACGATGATGGGTGAAGGACTGTTTGAGATTTGGATAGAAAAATTATACCTACTTTGTGTTTTAGTCTACCTACTAATCAAAATACTAAATCGAAAATATTTAAATGGTATTGGGATTTGGTGTTACTAATATTTAACTTACTATTACTATAGTACTATTTATAATTTTCATATTAATGCTTCAATATTTTATTTCAGGCATGTAAGATATATACCTACTACGGAAAAGGTACGTGAGGAAAATCATAAAAACTTTGAGTTTGTAAGAGAAATACAACGCAGTATAAATAAAACCACCAGTGTAAATTAGTAAGTAGGTATGTACCGTGTAGTTAGTGTATGTACAATTTTATTTATTAAGTGTATGGGTATTGATTAAGGCTCTTTGATAGAAATAAAGACTGATTGATTTGTGATCCTATGATTTGTGGAGAGTAATCATAATCATCACACACAATGGTCATTATTACATACCTAATAAATAAAACAGAATATAAAATATTTGGATACATAGGCTAGGACGTAGGTAATATTGTGTTTAAGGTGTAAAAAATTTAATTTGGTTTTCTCTGCACATTTTACCTGAAGTATAATTTAAAAGTGCTTTTGAATTTCCTATAATGGTTGTCTTATCTTAGCAATACCTTATGTGTAAGATTTAATTACTTAAAAGAAATGTGATTTCCAAAGTGCAATTTTTATTGTAAGTCTGTGCTTGGTAAGTGTTTGAATTGATTATCTAGCAATAATATTATTTTCAAAATTACATTATTTTAGTATTTGAAATGATGTCTACTTACACGTTAGCTCGTATTATGTGGCGGTGGTAATAAATTTAAACGAAACCTAACATTGATACCTGAACGTTGTTTTATTTCTATGCTCATTAAATTAAAAGTTTACCTACTCCCGCATACGTAGGTACCTAATGTAATGAATGATGTATGATACTAAAATACCACCTACCAGACATGAAATTACGAACCTAAAGTCAGGGTAACAAAATTGTATGGCAACACCACTTCGTATTACTCTGTCCCTTTTTGCGGCCACGCATGCCACTGATCTAGTTAAATTCTCAATCTACGTTTTGAGGTGTCGAAGATAATAAAATGGCTGACTTGACTCTTCGAGGCGGAACCGGAAGTATTACGAGACGAGACTTGGCATGATTTTAACATTAATGGTTTTGTTTAGGTCTCACTACTTTATGTTACCTAGCTTTTTGCTTACTGAAAAAGAAAACTTTTTTTCTTTTTTACAGCGGAACCCAAAAATTCATGATTTTTTATGTTCCGCAAGAAAAAGTACCTAATACCATTTTCAGTTCCTACTTTTCATTTTTAATAAATAAATCGATAGCTGAAAAGTGTCATGAGATGGTTCGTGAACAGGGTACCCAGTGGCGACCGACTACTCGACTTGGCAGGGCAACTACCGTGGCCCCTTACTATAGCAATCGTGTTTTATTGAAACGTAGATAAAAGTTCAAAAGTACACGAACATAACAAACCTTTGCAGAGGTGCTTAGTATAATTCCTTCGTGATATTTCGTGAAATAACCCCTAAATAGCGGGACGGTAGGATTTCTCCGCGATAAAGCTGTAATGGGAGCGTTGAGAAGATAGCTTGCTTAGGATTTACACTACTGTTGTGGACTGTAAGCTTCTTGAATTTTTCCAGTAAAACACTTTTGTTCTTGTTTCCAGCTTTATTTACTTCTTCAGGTTTTCTTGATCGCGTCCGAGTATAAACTAAACTTATTCTAGCTAGCGTGCCTATTTATACAAAAAATCTCCCCTACATTTTCCAAAATTAGAATGAGAAAAAACAATAGACGATCAAATGGTTCGTTCGTTCGCAGGTATTTGAATTTTTGAATGTGCTTGCGGCCAGCATCCATGTTGAGGTATTTCAACCTCCTTTGACGTTTCAAACCTAGACTATTATACCTATTCTAAGAAGGATCTTCTTCAACCTATCCTACGAAGGCTCGTCGTGTCCAGAACATCCTCCCCCCGGCGTAGCTCGCGCAGCCTCCTTTTTCACCAACACGACGAGTTTGCTGGTCGGCCGCTTGAAGACGCCAGTCTTCGTCCGGACATCCGCCACCCGTACGCCTCCGTCAGGTCCCTTGTAGGTGCGCTCGACGACTCCCATTGGCCACACATTTCGGGGTAGAGTGTGGTCTACGACCACAACGATGTCTCCTTCTTGAAGTGGTCGTCTGTTGCTCGTAGGCTCGCCGCGAGGTACCAATGTCGGAAGGTACTCTCGAAGCCAGCGCCGCCAAAAGTGGTCAGCAAGCGCTTGGCTCATTCTCCATGTTCGTCGATCTGCCTCGCTGCACGGACCAGTGGTAGGTAGACCGTTGGATGACCCTAGCAAAAAATGGTTCGGAGTTAGCGCCTCGGGTTCCTCGGGGTTCACGCTAACGTGCGTAAGTGGCCTCGCGTTGATGGAGAATTCCGCTTCTGTCAGGAGGGTGATCAATACTTCTTCGGGTGGTTCCTTCTCGTTCAAGGTGGCGGCTAATGCGACTTTGACTGATCGCACCAGTCGCTCCCAGGCTCCCCCCTGGTTCGGTGCGCCAGGAGGTATAAAGCGCCATTCCATTCGATGTAGTTGTCCTTCATCTCGCAGAACTGGTGCCCATTCCACGTAGGCAGCCCGCAGTTCTTTGTCTGCACCTCGAAAGTTCGATGCGTTGTCGGACATCATGATACGGGGCCAACCTCGTCGCGCAGCCATTCTTCTCAGTGCCATGATTGCAGAGTTGACGGAAAGTGTAGTAACGACCTCTATGTGTACGGCGCGTGTAGTGAGGCACGTATAGAGGGCGCCCCATCTCTTCTCCCGGCGTCGTCCAATCTTTACTATCATGGGCCCAAAATAGTCAGTTCCGCAGTGGCTGAAAGGGCGCAGGAACGGCGTGAGGCGGGCTTTCGGCAAGTCTCCCGTAGCTGGTGGTAGAGGCTTCATCTTCCGTACTTGGCAGAGTCTGCATTCCTTCTCGATGCCACGTACTGTCGGTCGTAGATGAATCACCCAATATTTCTGTCTGAGGTCGTTAGTCACACGCTCCCTGTTAGCGTGACCAGCTGCGCAGTGTTCTCGCAAGACGATAAGTCTTGTGATGCGGTGACGACCGTCGAGTATTATGGGCCGCTTCATCTCAATCGGTGCGTCGGAAGCTCCAATGCGACCTCGTACTCGTAGAATGCTATCTTCTAAAATCGGGTCCAACCGGAACAGGCGACTCGATTTCGTGATTGGACGAGACGTTTTCATTCGTTGCAGCTCGTCTGCGAAGCTCTCCTTTTGTGCGTGGCGAATAAGCGCACGTTCCGCATCTTCGATGTGCCGGTTTTCCATGTTCGTGGCTCGTCGTCGACATCTCTCGATGAAGAAGAGTACTCGTGCTGTAGCTCTGACTAGTGTCTCGTACTTAGAGAAGTGTGATGGATCTGGCAGCCATCCATCCGTCTTGTCTTCTTCCACTCGCGTGTGCAGAACTTCCTCCTCGTGGTTGTAGTCAGACGTCTCCTTCGGCCACTGATGCTCTGGGCGGCGAAGGAAGTCTGGCCCTCGGAACCATCGATCTTCTGCCATTATGCGTGTGTTCGTCAGCCTGGTCGCGTCGTCTGCCGTATTCTCGCTGGTCGGTATCCACTTCCAATCTTCTTTCTGGGTAAGTTCAGATAGCTCCCCCAGACGATGCGCGACGTAGGGCGTATATCTTCTTGCACTGTTTCGTATCCAATGTATAACTGTCATTGAGTCACTCCAGTAGATCGTTCTCTTGACTTCGACTCGATGTTCATGTCTGATGGCGTAGGCCAACTTTGCTCCGATGACCGCCGCTTGTAGTTCCAAGCGGGGAATGGTTTGCGTTCGCTTTGGAGCAACCTTGGACTTAGCAGCGACGAGGCAAACACTAAAGCTTCCATCTGGTCTCGTGCTTCGCCAGTACGCCACGGTCGAGTAGGCTTGTTCGCTGGCATCACATAGTACATGTAGCTCGAGGTCAGTGTTGTCTTGAATCTCGTAGTGTCGCTCCAGCCGAAGGCAAGACAGGTCATTCAGTTGTTCCAGCCACGTGGCGAACAGCTCATTTTCTTCTTCCGGAATCGGTTCATCCCATGACATCTTGATGCGCCATAGCTTCTGAAGCACAATTTTCGCTCGTATCGTATAGTGACTCAGCAGTCCGAGCGGATCGTAGATGGACATCACCGCGCTGAGTGCCTCTCTCTTCGTTGGCGCGCGGACTCGTGCACGTACTTCTGCGGGAACTCTATTCATGGAGGTGTTGAATCCAAATTCATCTTGTTCGGCGTTCCAGTAGAGTCCAAGGATCTTGTTCTCTGACCCCCTTTCGTCAAATTGCATCGGTGTTGTAGCTCGTAGTTCAGCCGGCACGTCTTCCAGTACGCTATCCTTGTTGCTGTTCCATGCTCGCAATGTGAATCCAGCAACTGCGTGCACTGTGCGCAGTTCCGTCACGGCTCGATGGGCTTCCACGTCGTCATCGTAGCTCGCTACCAAATCGTCCATGTAGTGGCTTCTGGTGATGGCTTCGCAGGCAAGAGGGTGAGTTTGAGCGTATACCCTCGCATTGTAGTTTCGCACGAAATGCGCCATGAATGGGGAACTCGCAGCGCCGAATATCATGCTTGTCATCTTGAATCGTTGAGGCGTCTTCTTTCTCTCGTTGCCTCTCCACAAGAATTGTTGTGCTGGCTGATCCTCTTGACGAATCTTAATCTGTAGAAACATCTCCTGTATGTCTGCCGTAATCGCGATTCGCTTCTCTCTGAATCTGAACAGGATGCCTGGTAGGGACATCAAGAGGTCGGGTCCTTCCAGCAGGTGGTCGTTCAGGCTGACTCCATTGCTCTTTGCTGCTGCATCGAAGACAAGCCTTATCTTGCTGGGCTTGTTGGGGTTGCGTACTGCGAAGTGAGGCAAGTACCAGCAGACGGTGCTAGACTCCTCCGATCCATCGCATGGTTCAGCGTACCGCTTCTGCAGCAAGTTCTCAATTTGCTTCGTATATTCTTCGGCGAAGACTGGGTCAGCATCCATCTTCTTCTCAATGCTTTGAAGACGACGAAGTGCCATGTTGTAGCTCTGAGGTAGTTTCGTGTCTTCTTTCTTCCATGGTAGACCAACTTCATATCTTTGGTCAATCTTCTTGATTGTCTGTTCGACGATATTTGTAGCCCGGAGATCTTCTTCACTCGTACGTGGCTTTTGGTTGATGCCAATCGCTTCAATGCTAAAATGCTTCTCTATTAGCTCATGCAGCTCTTGGTTCTGCTTCTCAATGGCTTCAGGTGTGTAGATGTGTAGAACGCTGTCTTGGTTCGCGATGATGCTGCGTGGTATGGTTCCGTGGATGATCCATCCCAGCTGTGTTCTCGATGCAGCTGGTTGGTTCGCTCTTCCGACTCGTAGCTCCTGTGAGACTATGTACTCCCAGTGGTCAGCTCCAATCAGGATCCCAGGTTGTGATGACTCGTAGCAGACTTCATCTCGTTGTAAGTCCCTCAGATGGTCTTGATCCAACAGTGTTGCGGGAATCGATTGTTGCAGCAGCTTCATGTTCTTGACGGTGCGTGCCCGAAGTGGATGTAGCTTGCTATCCTTGCCCTTCAGTTGTACGGTGACAAGTTGGCTTTCTTCCTCCCTTTGCGTAGTGTTGACTCCACGCATTCGTAGTGGCAGTGAAGGTCCTTTTGCTCCGATAGTACGCGCCAACTTCTCATCAATCAAAGTGACTGTGGACCCTTCATCCAAGAGAGCGAGCGTATCGATCTCCCCCCGTGGACCGACGACGGTGACTGGACACATCTTCAGCAAAACTGCCATGTCATTCGAGGCAGCGGTGGTCACTGTCATGACTGCTTCGGTTGGGCTTGAACTGTCTTTTCTTTCTTGATGTAGAGTCTGATGGTGTGGACGTGAACATTGGTTGACTCCACATGATATCGCCTTGCAGTTGGTGCGTCGATGCTTCTTCACTATACATTTGAAGCACAGCTTGTTCTTCTTCACGTGTTCCCATCGCTCGTCAGTTGTCATTGCCTTATATTTGGGGCAATCTGTCAACTTGTGTTCCTTCTCGCAGCATGAACACTTCTCTTCAGCTTCAGCGAGTTCTTCAGTAGTGTTGTACACGGCGTTCGTCTTCTTCTTGAATGCTGTGTTCGGTTTCGGCAGGTTTTCCTTCTTGCTGGTCGGTGGTGCATAGCTGAACCGCAGGGCTCGGTCCGCTTCGCGCATAAGGAAGCGTGATAGCATAATGATCTCGGGCTCGATCATTCCCTCTTGTTCGGTTGCGTAGTCACACCAGCGTGAGCGAATGTGGGGGCTCAGCTTCTCCAGTGTTTCTCTGGTCAGCGTCGGATTGTACAGGTAGCCTCTGTTCCCGATGTTGCTCAACACACAGACCACGTTCTGAAGCTTGACAGCGAATGAGTTCAGTTCTATTGCAGATGGTCCGGGTTTCGGTAGTCTTCGAAGGTCATCAATGGCCCGGTCGATGATGATTTCTGGTCTTCCGAAGCATTGTTCCAGGGTCTTCATGATGATTTCTGGATTGCTTGCGGTGTACAGGAGTGAAGCAACTAGCTCTCTTGCTTCCCCTTTAAGGCTGCTTCTCAGCCTTTGGATGTTCTCAGCCGGTGTCAGCTTGTATGTTCTCGTTGAGTCGTTAAAGGCAGCTTTGAAGGGCAACCACTCATTCGGTGAACCGGAAAACGCGTGCAGGTCTGGGCACTTCATCCTCGGTCTTGCTAGCTTCTCTATTGCATCAGCTAATGCATCGACGTTAGCAGTACTCTTAGTCTTGACCGG
This sequence comes from Eupithecia exiguata, assembly GCA_947086465.1. Classification (NCBI taxonomy): domain Eukaryota; kingdom Metazoa; phylum Arthropoda; class Insecta; order Lepidoptera; family Geometridae; genus Eupithecia; species Eupithecia exiguata. The sequence continues at coordinate 9,590,591 of OX352246.1, forward strand.
CGTAGTCGATATGTTCCTGACGTTGAATCGGATGTTCTTCTCAGTTCTTGGAATAGTGTCACTTTTCTCCCCTTCAGTTGTCTGCAGCCACTGCTCAACTCTCTCACTGTGTTCCGGTAGTTCGTCTTCATGTATGCTCCTTTCCTCGTCTTCTAATGCTGCTAGGTTAGCAGCCAATCTCTTCTTGACGAGATCTGCTTCTATTTGGAGTTCTTTACGCCTAAGTTCGGCCAGTTTCTCTTCCGCCTCCAGTTCCGCCGCCCGCGCCCTGGCCGCTATGCTCCCGTTCGATCGTAGAGAGCGCGCAGTTCGGGCGGGAGATTGTTCATCCCTATGGCGTTCCGTACTCGTTCCGGCGCGGGTGAAGTCGGGTGCGAACCCTATGGCTGGGTCGCGATGTCTGGCTACTTGATGCGTAGCGGATGTCGCCGGAGCTTCTTGCGACAGCCTTCGTCTTCGTTCGTTCGCGATGGCTTCCAGTTCGGCGGCTTGCCGTACAGCCTCTTCCTCAGTTTCACGTCGTTCGGACGTATCCACTTGGCTTCTGGTTACAACCATACTGCGCGAGCGCTTGATTCTTCGTTCTCCAATCCAGTGGGTGCGGATCTCTTCACTCCGATCCGATGGGTGCAGGATCTCTTCACTCCAATCCGATGGGTGCAGGATCTCTTCACTCCAATCCGGCTCGAAGGACCAGGAACTGTTGTGGACTGTAAGCTTCTTGAATTTTTCCAGTAAAACACTTTTGTTCTTGTTTCCAGCTTTATTTACTTCTTCAGGTTTTCTTGATCGCGTCCGAGTATAAACTAAACTTATTCTAGCTAGCGTGCCTATTTATACAAAAAATCTCCCCTACATTTTCCAAAATTAGAATGAGAAAAAACAATAGACGATCAAATGGTTCGTTCGTTCGCAGGTATTTGAATTTTTGAATGTGCTTGCGGCCAGCATCCATGTTGAGGTATTTCAACCTCCTTTGACGTTTCAAACCTAGACTATTATACCTATTCTAAGAAGGATCTTCTTCAACCTATCCTACGAAGGCTCGTCGTGTCCAGAACAACTACCTTGAATGTAAGTTGCCTTAAACGAGTTTGTCTTGAGTTTTCATCTTCATAATGGTCTGCCGTCCCAACGGGTCGGGTTAAAAGAGTGAGGGAATTGAGTGTGCATCTGTGTTTGCGCAGACACTTATGCACTATAATATTATGTCCTGCACTATAATAGTATGTATAATATTATGTGTCATGTGTATGGAAGTATGTGTAATTAAATAGATTTTTAATTATTGTAACCCTACTAGTTTCTACCCGGGGTTTCTACACGCGATATTTCTATAGAAACGTTAAAAGGTTATTTCTATCTCGTGGTAACTGTTTTATGGGATAAAAGGCCAAAGTTAAGCCTAAGATGCATTCTTATTTTCGATTCCTTTGAGGCTTAGAACTACATCTATGCTAAATTTCAGCCTGATCCGTTCAGTAGTTTTGGCTTAAAGAAGTAATAAACATCCATCCACCCATCCAAACTTAAGCATTTATAATACTCAACTTCAACTTCTTTGAATAATGGCGCCGCTTGCTTTTCGCTACGACTCTGCCAGTGTCAGTAAGGAGTGTCATAAACTTCAAAAATAATACTATCGGTTCCATGAACGCAAAATTTTGAAATTACTGTGATTTGATTTGACAGCCATGTTCCCATCTGACATCAAAAAGAGCTCATAACTAAGATAAGGTTCTAAAGTGCACCCTTTGTATCTACATAATAACCATTAGGTACTCACTCACTCACTATTGGTTTACATAGATCAAACACTATTTAGGTATAGAACTAAACCGTTAGTAGGATCTAACTAAACCTAATTGGCTTCAAGATAACTGATAACAGCATACAGCTACCTCCGTATAAAACGTCTGTCCCTTTAGCCTGTTTATTTCACCGCATTGGCCCTCCATTATTTTTTTAGGACAATCTTATTTATTCTGGTTTAGTCGCCCGTTTTATAAAGGTAGGCAAACAGCTCCGACTATTAGACCAAGAGTTGGGGGGATATTTGACACCGTCATGGATAAAATTGGTGTTACCAAATTATTATTTTAAGACCTTTCTTATGGATGTTTTACAACGTTTTTTTTGCACTTTTATTAAGGCGTGGATAAAATGTGAATTGACGTGGATTGGGTTCCGTTTAAACATTTTTTCTCCATCATTTTTATGAAAAAAAAATACATAATAATCTATGGGATACAAGGAAGATGCCCTTTGTTACGAAAATGGAAAAAAAAACTATTTTAAATATCAGAAATAACTGTGCAAAGTACCATCTGTTTTCTTAGTAAATACCGTTTTTCTCATAAACTATCAATCACAAGATTTTTTTATGTCATTGTATCATCATTGTATTAAATAATAGAATACCAAGGGAACCTTTAGCTTATTTTTGCAAATAAATGGCCTGATTAATAGATAATCAGCCAAAACTTGCACTAGCAACAAATTTTTTGCGCTTACGCCGCTCTGCTCTGTTCTGCTCCTATAAACGCGAAATCCTATGCCTATCCTCTTCACAAAATGGCGTCACATTTCGCCCCTTTAAATTAGTTTTTTTAAACGTGGCCTGTGGTGCGAAAGCGATACTGGAACGGTTATAAAGCCCTTCGCCCTACAAAGGTACAGCACAAGCATAAAACAAACAATTTCTTTTATAAACGTTATTCGTTGAGCGGGTAAATATCTTTTTTTGCGACGACACCAATATTTTCGCCCCAATTTCACATAATCGCTTTACGATTGACAGCGATTGATTATGGGAAATTGGACCCCTGAACCAAAGATCTTCATCAGCCTTCAACTAAAGATGGTTCATAACAACTGATAGTTTATGTTTGTCGTAAAAAACTAGTTCCGTGCTCCTAGAGCAGGTCCCACCTGAGTGTTGCTCACTGACACAACAAACTATTAATAATTCAGGGCACAATCTTGCGCTTGGATATCATATTAATAAAACAGAAACTTTTCAAGCAACCCGAACTTCTTTACTTCACATAGTCACTTTCCGTGAAATGATGGATGGATTGTCTGAAAGAGGACATGGGAAAGAAAGTTGTAGATGACGACTGATAGAGGAGAGTGGGAAAAGCACATGTATTGCCAACTCACCTAGCCTGGGATAAGGCCGGAAGAAGAAGAAGTTGCTTTCCACGTCTGTTTATCCGCTACCTCCTGTTAGACGACGCAACTGGCTTTCATATAGTTTTGATGATGATGAATTGACTGAAATATGTCGATGATGGTTTAAGATGTAAGAAAAAACATGCCAACTGAGAGTTTTACTGGCGTGTACTGCGTAAACAAATAGTTCTACAGTTATATATAATTATAAGAAAAAATGTAATAAGTATAAATGGAATAGGCTACTTGACTACTACTGGGAAATAATTCTAACGTATTGTCTGATAAAAATAATACAAGGTGTAATTAATATTTCTTCAAGGCCAGTCTTATTAGTTATAGAAACTAATTGGAAAGTTTGAATAAAATAATGCCGCGCCAAAACGATAATCTCTGTCATGGCTCCGGTGACATGACTCGATGACGTCACGTCTTAAACTACCCCTAACCAGAATAACTGTAATAAATAAATAAATAACAACACGCACTGTAAACTGTGATAGCTGTGACGTCACCAGCGATGCAACCAAAGACAGAGCGTTTTCGGTCACGTGATCATATATAAAAAAAAAGTGATTTTAATCCCGTTTTTTACTTCAAATAGGCATATCATTTTATAAAAATCACCTGATTACGCTTTGGCACGTTGTCACTGACTAGGATGCAAACAATTTGCAACTTGTTATCAATGTAGTCAAACAGCCTATTATTCCTCTTTAATAGGTCTATGAAACTGCTCTGCTATCCGTGCAAAACTGGGGCAAGTTGCTTGTCTTATTAAGATACATAGCCGTAGTCGTAGCATTTCACAGCAAGACACGTAAAACTTTTTTATTCTTTAGAGAATAGAACGTACGAACTCTACGTGAAAAGTTTGTAAATGAATCAGTTGTAATAAATGTTCCGTTTTCCGAACAAAAGAAAATAAGATTTTCTCATATTTTCTGCTTTCCCAAACCAACAATAACGTGCCCTTAGGGTAATGTTCTTCGAAAGATAATCGGGCAATTAGCAGCTTCGTCGGTTGTCTTAGACGTTTAACTTAAAATGTATAAAAACTTCCGTCAAAAACGTCACCTAAAATGTAATTACCTGATAATATTCTGGAAGAACAAATGCAATAAGCCTAACTAGTATTATAAATGCGAAAGAGTGTTTGTTTGTTTGTCCCCCAAACTAAGCAACCAATCGACTTGATTTTTGGCATAGAGTTAAGTAGTTGAAAGGATGGAGAGTAACATAGGTATACAGGGTTATTGGTAAATTAGTGACAATACGTGAACTGCAGGTTCAGCCCATCATCACAAACACGTTTGTGAAAAAAATTAAAAAAATCGCTGATGTTGTTGATGACAGTTGATACTTTTTAGATTGCCTACACAGCCGTATGACATATTATCATTAGTATTCATCTATGACATTATCAACGTTGCGCCTACTATTTTATGGTGTTTCAAAACAGATAAAAAACTGAAATTTAATTTAATTTTAAAGTTTATTTTGTATTTCTTGAACTAAAACGAACATTTTCTGACTGCTTTTCGCCTAAGCTAATCTCATTAATTTATTTTAAGATATTTTTTCAGGAAGAGTAAAATACCCTATTCAGACTTTCCACGTTCCCTACTCATGTTCCAAATTCTATTTTTAGCATACCTACCGAACCTTACCTTATCTTATTTGCCCAAATGATTATCATCCTTGGATTCCAAGCGCTTACAGTTGAATTTCCTTTGCAGTGAGTCAGTTACGACCATGCCACTGCCACCAGAATGGAGCTGAAGAGGAATGAGAAGGCCGGCAGTCTTTCGCCCAACAAGCCCGCGCTAAAACGAGACAGTGGCGATGAGGGAAAGAGCTCGCGATCTTCTAGCAAGTCTGAGAAGGAACTGAGACTCCCGCCGGAGAAGTCACCGAGTGAGGATGGAAGGAGAGAACGAAGACTTTCGAAGACCAGTGATGGTTCTAAGGACACTTTTGAAAGGTGGATTTTTTAATTAGCTCTTTTTAGGGATCTGTTTGTTGATCTTAACAAATTTTAAAAAACCAGCTTCAATCAATAATTTCAGTAAAAAAGCTTTCAGAGCCATTATAATAATAAAAGGCTCTTATAGGAATTTTGTTTTCTCATACAAATAAAATAGCTTTCTTGGTTTTTACATAACCTTTAACACAAATGGACATCTCCGGCCACTTAGCAAATAGCCAAGTAACCATGACGTGGCTATACAAAGCCAGTGTACCTTTAGATGTTTATCGATCATCAAGGGGGTGAGCAACAATACTGTGGTGACCCCAATCAGCCTATAGATAAATACAAAAGCACTAAAATATAGTAGTTACTAGCAGGTGGCACCCTAGGACGACTGTCAACCGCTAGGTAAGTGACAAGGGCGATGTCCACCCTGGACATCGCCACGCGGAGGAGGGTGGCGCCATCTGCCCGCATCTCGTCAAAACCTCTACAGCATTCCTCATTAGCTTGTTTTAACTATAGTAGGCTATTTGACTACATTAAAAAAAAACAAATTGTTTTCATCCTAGTCAGTGACAACGTCACAAAGCGAAATCAGATGATCTTTATTAAAAATATACCTTTTTTATGTAAAAAAATGGGATTACAATTACACATTTTTTGATACATGATCACGTGACCGAAAACGCTTTGTGTTTGGTTGGATCGCAAGTGACGTCACACATCCTCAGCAACAGTGTCAATGAGTTCTTCTTGTTAGGTGTGGTGTGGCGGTGTGACGTCATAGCTCAGTGGACGGGAGCCATGACAGAGATTATCGTTTTGGCGCGGCATTATTTTATTAAAACTTTAAAATTCGTTTTCCTAACTAATACGACTGGCCTTGAAGAAATATTAATTACACTTTGCATTATTTTTATCAGACAATACGTTAGAATTATTTCCCAGTACTACTGAGAAGAGTTATTTGAGAGGAATTATTTCCCAGTACTACTGAGTAAGGAGTTAAGTCAAGTAGCCTATTAGACTGTATTCTTGTAAGTATCAATAACACTAGTTTCCTTTTGCCCATTGCATTGGCGCTAAACATGGCTTAATTTGTGTGAATGAGGCATACAACAACGACCTAAACTCCATTCTAAAGTGAGTCAACCACCGCTCCTCGGCTGTACCCGTCGCACCGCAGAATTGGAAATAATTGAGAAGATCACAGAGGGAGTATCTTGAGTCCGCTTTGTTCCACTTTGCGGAAAGCTATGATTAATACTCGGATTCAGGATTTGCAGACGAGATGCTTGTGGTGCGGTGGTAGTCACTACTAAAAGGAAAATAAATTAAAGAATTCGGATACCTTGACCACCACTTTCTTCATCGAAAATCGGTTGCGTAGTTCCTCTACAAAAACAAAGATGTCGCGATTGGTTTTTAATCATTGCAATGGAGCGGATGAATGTTATTTTTTGTATGTATTTATTTAACTTCACGAATGACAGCTGTAAGGAGTGACTAGAGACAGAAAAGACCCCTAGCTTCTAGGTTGTGTCACATAAAAAGGCAAAAATTATATTCAATATCATAAGCCAAATTGCCCGTTTGATCTGTCCCTAGGGTTACCTACAAGACAATAAGCTACAACCCCAGTTGAATTGCGTTAGTTGTGTGAGGTTATGCTTCGATATGCCTCATGTTTAGAGTTCGTACAATGTCATGGAGTTTCTATGTAAGAATAAACATCAAATTAACAACTGCGTCTTGGGTTAAGCTTAAAATATGTGAGTGTCTGAATCTCAAAGACAAAATGAAATAGACGACATAATTACAGATGTGTATGATTCTTTCTGCGCATTTAAAGCAACGCTTTTTGGGAAAAGGATGAAGTCTTTTCCAGCAAATATTTTCATTAATTATGATTGGATAAGGTTGATTTGAGTTTTAAATTTGTGACCACTCTTATACACAAGATGAACTTTTAAAGCCAGCAAACTATGTAGATCAAATACTTCTAGTTAGGAGTCAACATAATTACTACTAGTTTGTTTGTCTCCTAAAGTTTAATAAAGTTAAGAAATGAAATAAGTTCCCAAAAATTTTCGATTTCGGCAGGACTTGAACCCGCACCCCACCCTCGACACGGGTGTGCTTCAACTAACTAAGCCACGAAATTAGTACTCGCCGATTCTAAAATCTCTGGGATTTCTTACCCAAAGTGCGATAAGCACTATAATAAACAAAACCTTCCAAATAAAGTTCCCAAGTCAAACACCGTTCTAAAAACTCACAAAGATTAACAAAATGGAATCCTATGAACGCTTTTGAAACGGAAACCTTTTGTCTTGACTGTAGTTGAACACGCTTTTCATCACATATGCGGCTGAAATAACTGAGTGTTCAATACCTTTATGAATATAATATTTTTTTTAATAGCAGCCGAGCCGGCAGTGTTTGATAGAAAATTCTGTGAATATCCAAATAATGGTAATTTTGATAAACACAACTACCTATAGAGTTTTGAAAAGGATTATAAGCTTATGACGAACTAGCTTATGTCCCACTCTCATTTTTCCGGTAGATATAATAAATCCGGCCAAGTGCGAGTTGGCTCGCACACGGACGGTTCCGTACCATCGTACAGAAATATTTTGAAAAAGAAAGCCTTAGAAATAAAACCGGCCAAGTGCGAGTCAGACTCGCGCACGAAGGGTTCCGTACCATTATCAATAAAAACGGCAAAAAAATCACATTTGTTATATGGGAGCCCCCTTAAATATTTATTTTGTTCTGTTTTTTAGTAAACAGAAATACATCACCTGTGAAAATTTCAACTGTCTAACTATCACGGTTCATGAGATACAGCCTGGTGACAGACGGACAGACGGACAGCGAAGTAATAGGGTCCCGTTTTTACCCTTTGGGTACGGAACCCTAAAAATTGCAAAAAGTCATCATGACGCGGTCACTCATCCAAGTACTGACCGCGCCCGGTATTCAACTTGGTATGGTCATTATTGGACAGCAATTTTTTTTTACTATAGCGGCAATAGTAGTTTAAAAAACACACGGAAACACTTTTGACACCCTGGATTTTTTAAACTATTTACCGATTACGGTTCAAGAGATACAGCCTCGACAAAAGTAAAGCCAAATAGCCAAAAAAAAACACAAAATCCATGTAAGTGATGTCACGAACGGAAACCGATATGTAAACTACGCAATAACCTAAAAATATTATAGCAAAAAAATTATCGATCAGAAATCTCTACGACGTAGCACCTCTACGACGTAGCATTTCTACGTTGTAGCACCGTAGGTAGTATCATCGTCGTAGCACCTCTTTATTTTGACAAAGAGGTGCTACGCTCCATGCCTTCTTCCTACCTATATAACCTTCTTCCTAAGTATAACAGACAGTGGTAGTGATTCTGTCGGAACAAAACCTAAACTAAACTAGAGTAAAAATGTGTCCCCTATTTTTTAGTCGAAAAAAAAAGAGATGGCAACAATTTTAGGCTGGTTTAGTTTAGGTTTTGTGCCAATAGAAACACTACCACTGTGTAAGGCGAGGGTTTCCAAAATACTAAAATTTCTAGTGCAACGTAACCAATACCTGTTATTCTTTTTCTTAACATATAACATTTATATATACACCTCTTTTCAATCCGAGTAATCTCCACATTTCCATCCAGTATTCAGTCCGCAGTCCCCGCGGCATCGCATGAATAGTTTACCCTGATCCGTTATGCGGTGAAGGATCTTTGCGACATTGTTATAATCAACTCCATTCGTTGTTCTATGAAAACGGCTTCCTTGAAGCTTGCCGTTCAAACCTATACGAATAAGATCTTATACAACTCCTTCAAATCCAAACTAAAGTTCCATTGTCTTTCTTTAGCTGTCTAAACTCCTGCATTTCATTATCTATTTCTTCTAACTTCAGGTGTGATTGCAGATTAATTGGTTTACTATTAGCATGGTACCTATCGTACTCGTAAAGGTTCCTATTACACTCTTTATTTTATTTCTAGGTTAGTAGATAATAGTAGGTATGTATGTATTGTAAACATGTATGTATTATAAACGTTGTTTTACGAAAACGTTTTACTAATATCCCAAAAAATTTCGATTTCGGCAGGATTCGAACCCGCGCCTCACCTTCAGTACAGGTGCGCTCTAACCAACTAAGCAACGAGATCGACACGTGCCTGGTCGAAAATATCTGGGACTTCTTACGACTTAAACGTCGTATTAGCTCCACCTACACGTTGTTTTATTTACTGTCTGTGCACTACAAAACCCTTTATATTTTTCTGCATCCCAAGGTTGCCTGGGAGATGTGAAAATGATTATAACTAATGTATTGATATACTTATCATCAAGGCGAATATTTGTCGAAAGGTTATCGTTGTAGACATTATAGTGACAATAACCATTTATCGCTCTGAAATCATTTAACTTGTAACTGTAAACAAGCGATAACACAATCATAAAAAATTTGAGCCAAATATTTGGCCTAAAGGTTACCTGGGAACCTTGTCTCTTACGATAACCTTTGAGCGTTGTTCGGAAATATAAATGACTAATTATAATAAGGTTAGAACTGATAATGCCTTTCGTCATCTTTATTATTTATAGAAAACCTTGGCTGAGTAGAAAGATAGATTGGCGAAGGCCTTAAAAGTGTTAAAACATTATCAGACTCCTGAAAGGTTTATGTAATCATGCTCCGGCGGCTGTCGCTACATCAAAGCAATATGGAACGAACGTACCGATCGTCGAATCCCATTCGTTTGCATTCGCTTGCTCTCGCTCGCTTGGTCTGTACCCACTATTAGACAACTCCAATCTATTGAACTGATCGTGCTTTGCTTTTTGCATGGATCTGGAATATCATAAAGGCCGTTTTTATCCCGGAAAAAATTACGTACGAATGTAGTAATTAATACAAAACTCTTTTTTAAAACTGCAAGACCGTTCGACTTGAGGTCGCAAAGCTATTTTATTTAAACAACAACTCTAGTTAAATGGTATTTATCCTGGTAAAAGGAGAGCAAAGCCACGGGTAGCAGCTACTAGCACATATTTTGATATAAAGGACCATTTATCATGCCATTTGGCGGGAAAAAATGGCTGGTCCGGAGTTTAATGATGCTATTACGGGAGGTATACAATATCAGAACGTAAACGACTTGATATTGCGACCTGTCTTTGTTATGCTATTAGCAATCCCACTAATATTATAAATGTCAAAGTTTGGATGGATGGATAGATAGATGGATGGATGTTTGTTACTCAATCACGCCAGAACGGCAAAACGGATCTGGATGAAATTTGGCACAGAGATAGTTTATAGTTTAGAATAGTACATAGGCTACTTTTTATCCCGGAATTCCACGGGAACGGAAACTACACGGGTGAAACCGCGAGGCGCTGCTAGTACAAAATAAAAATATCACTAAGTCGTATTAAAAAAAGCTTTTTAGATATCACAAAATGCCCATTGAAAAATTTGAAATTACCTTTGTTCAACGAAATAATAAGATAAAATAGGTGGCGACCGCGCGGCGCGTGGCGGTAGTTTGGCTCGGGGTATCGTCTAAATATTATTGTAAACTTCAATTGAATAATTTTGTCTGTACCTACCTAAAATGATTAAATTTTCGAAGTACTTTATGTTGGATCAATCGATCGATATCTTAGTCTTAGGATAACAATGAAGTTGAAAACTTTGTTATTACATTAATACTCAATAACGTTCACGTTACGTTAGCACTATCACAATAATAACATAACTAATACTTTAGTCACGTTTATTAACTTATCTATTTTGTAGGCTGTTATCGTTTATTTTCTTTCTTTCTTCATTCGGAATATTTTTGACAATAACTAAACTAAATCAACACCCTTATCTTTACAGACAAGACTCAAAATCATCTTCTGTAACCAGTCCAAAAGTATCCCGGAAGTACTTTACCAACTGGAAACAAGCATGCGATAAGACGAAGGACAAAACGAAAGAACTGTTGAAGAGGTGGCGGACTCTGCCGGAGTCTGAGGCGGGGGAGGAGGGGATGCTGACTCCAGGGCAGGACGAGGAAGATAAGCCAACGGGGTGGAGCGTACATGTTTGGAGTAAGTGATAGAGATATTCACTTTAAGAAATTTAAATTATCTGACGACAGTTCCAATAATACAATACAAAATTCTTTATTGTACACCACAAAATAAAACTAAAAGAAACAGATATAAACATTAAACATAATAGTACAATGGGCGGCCTTATCGCTTAGCAGCGATTTCTTCCAGGCAATAATTAGGTGTACCAGCAAAGGCTTCGGTAAAATTGGCTTATCGAGTTTCCAGTTTATTTTGAACAGGTTTTTTAAATTTGTTGTATTGTAAATCGAATGGGGCTGAGGAACTTTAATAAAAATATATGTATGAGGTACATTCAATATCATAAAATTGTATCACAGAGAGGCTAGCTCGTAACTCTTCTTCGTTTCTTCTGTTAGTGGACAAAAAAAGTGAAGTGAAAATCAATAACGCATTATTTCCTATTTGATAATAATTTATAGAAGAAAATCTTTTACCAAGTACTTCTATGTACTTTTATTTCAAAAAATCCTGAAACACATGTCAACTTTCTACGCTAAAAATTTTGACGGGCCAACAGTTACGATTCTAAAATTGACATTTGACACCATTTTACGAGTAACTACATTAGAAAACGAATTTCCAACAAGATAAAGTTAAAAACTACAACCCGACTACGTGAAAGTTATAAAAGTTTGAAACATTTACATTGACAAAATAGAATGACGTATCGGTCATATTTGATAGGCATAGAGTTGACAATGAAAATAGGTCGTAAGTAGATGTAATTTTTCTCTATGGGGCCTGCAGCCTGCGGCTACCTAAACTTTAATACGCGTTTTGAAGGCTTATTCGGGGTCGGAGCCCTAAATCCTATAGCCTATAACCATCGGGGTATTGAGACGAATCAATCGATACATAATTTGTTGAAATCGAACCAGTATTTTCAGCGCTACGTGGGAACAAAGAAATCGGCCACATACATACAAACATACAAACATACAAGCATACAAGCATACAAACATACAAACATACAAACATACAAACATACAAACATACAAACATAGGGTGCTAACCTCATAACCCTCCCCTGTTGGTAGTCGGGTAAAAACCCGTTCTTAGCAGCCGCTAAGATCGGATTTTTGGACATTTCTTCGTAGGTCTTGTACGAGTAGTTTCAGACTTTTCTTGATGTGTCACCCAGTTTTCTGTTCTCTTTTATAAGTATAGATATTCTATTCCATAATATAAAATTTGACTCGTCTAAGTGCTTATTCTGTAAGCCTAAAGAAATAAACGTTATTGAAATCTAATAACTTCACACAGACATGACATCGTATGAAATGTATTAAAATGATACTGGTTTAATAGGTATAGTAAAAACAACTTTTCGAAGCTTTGGAGATCCTTCATAATGTCTCTGTGAAGCCTCGATAAGACTTAAGAGCTCGTTTCCTTGATCGTAAAACTAAGCTGTTGAAAGTTTGAAATACAAAGATTGCGTTACAAGTGTTGTAATTTCTTGGTGTGACTAATGTGACTAAGCCGAGTTTTATTAATTCCCCCTCTGTGGCGCGATGGGCAAAGGTTTGCCTGCGACGCAGGAAGTTGCGTGTTCGATTTCCGCTTTGGGACAAATATTTGTACGATCTGCAGTATTTGTTCCGGGTGTTTTGGTGCGAACAGAGCGATATTTTCAACCACCTCTTCTCTTTCTATGTATAATAAAAAATATATATGTATGTTATGTATTATAATATTAATTTAAATTAATCTTATATCAATTTCCTAAAAATCTAAGCCATCACCGGAAGGCTGAGTGCCCATAATGCTAGCAGCATCGATCACAATAGGTCTATCATGGCCGCAGTAACTAATAAGCCACCCAAAACAAATAAAAAAATTAAAACATGCTGGCAGCATTGCTAAGTTAAATGGCAATGCTAATGCGTTGACTAAACTCAAAACCACAATAGAGTTCATATGGAGATATTATATCTTTTATTACCTATACAAATATAGCACCCAGATCTATGCCACACAACTGAAAATGTTCTAGTACATTTATAGGTACAAGTCTTTTTATTTGCCAAGGGTGGCATATAAATGGACTTTCCCACATAGCATACTAATAGCTAGACGCGTGATGCTTTCTTATCTTATCTTTTATCAGACGCAGCACTCAAAGCCGTACATTATTGAGTGTCCAATTAGAGACCAACTCCAATCGATACGCTATTTACGTCGGCTCGGTCAAGCCTTGTTTGTATGAATCCACCTCGTACGTCGACTGGGTAATGGCTTGGAACTGATTCGGACGATATCACATTGTTTATCAGAGGTGAGTTCAGTTGACGATAGTATCGGCACGGTAATGTTATCTAGGTATCGGCGTGCGTGATAGTGACGTCTTCTTTTCCTCCAGGTAACAGTGGTGGCGCAATTTGCAAAATGGCGTAAAAAGTGCGACCCGATATTATAATAGAAATATCACATCATAGAAACAAGGTTTTATTTATAAGCTTACATATCCATTTTAATAATAAAACAATAAAAGAACAACGTTTTCATACATTTTATTTACACAATTAAACATGTAAACTATGAACACTGACATCCATCCATCCACCTTAACATCCGAACTTTCAATTTATTATATTAGTGTGATTAGTAACAAGCGGAAGTAATGGCTAGTAGATATGGATACCGCAAAAACTAGTAGGTTTACCTTCAAAATTTTTTTCACTTACCTAGAGAGATGATTTGTATCTGGCGGCGCAGCGCATCAGCATTGCCATACGGCGGCGCGGCGGCGGCGCCGCGGCGGGGCAACGCAGCCAGCGGCCTGGGGACGCTTCCGACTGGTATTGATATGGATCAGTTGAGCTACCTGTAGATTATTTGCAACAGTCTGCAGTTAGTTTTTTTTCAATTATAGTTAGTTTTTATTCAATACTAATTTCAGTTAGTTTTTATTCAATACTAATTTCAGTTAGTTTTTATTCAATACTAATTCTAATTTGTTTCTACTATTTGATTGTAATTTTCTTTGTTAAAAAAGATTAGTAAGCGAGTCTCGAAACTCACTTAAAGTTCAGTGACGCGCTTCTGCAATTGAATTTCAAAGGGGAATTATCGGAGATCGTCCTTTTTTGGAAACATTGTTTTGAGCTCAGAGCGGTAGTCGATATCGAACTCTCCAGCTCGGAATGATGGTATTGGAAATTGGATGTTCCGAATAAATCGATACTGCATGAGAAAGTAAGTTTATACGGTACTTACCACTGGCTTTAAAATTACATCATACAAATTTTAATAATCCCAACTAATATTATAAATATGTGGACCAGCTCTGAGACTGCTGCTCAGCTCCATGACTGGACGCACGCAAATTGTCACAGGCAGAGGAGGGAAGGTCACACCGAACTCGATGTCGACCACAATTGGCGTAGCACAAGGGTCCTCGGTGTCGAATATACTTTTCTCCCTTCTAATGAACGACCTACCCGACTACATTAAAGATACACACATAGTTATGTATGCGGATGATGGTGCGGCCATCGTGGAAGCTTCGACCTATGATTTTTTGAAAATTCAGAAAAATTTCATAAAGTTGCTGGTGAATTACAGAAGTGGTGTCATCAGAATGGTCTCATTCTCAACCTATTCCGAATACCGAATTCAAATAAATAAATAAATAATGTTGGACAATTCACACAGCATCATCTAGCCTCAAGCTAAGCAGAGCTTGTGTTATGGGTACTGGATGACTGACAATTTCTGTCCGCTGTTACACGCGTTATTTCTATGCAAATGTTTATAAGTTATTTTGATCCCATGGGAACTTATTATGGGATAAGAGGCGAGGCCTAAAACTACTTTCGCATTTATAATATAAGTGTAATCATCCATCACACTTACAAAAGACGAACCGAATCAATAAAAAGCTGAATTACAAATACGTACCAAGTTAATCCTACGCAGCACTTAGAAATTCTCTAAACAAACAAAAAGAATTAAATATTTAATTCAAGCGAAAAGAAAACCCCAGCTTTTATTCACATATATTTTTATCGGAGCGGAAAACCAGATCCTGTGTGCTGAATCGCTGATGTGTCTATCTGAGAACAGAATACAATTTTAAGCCGCTTTTGTTGAATATTACTGAACCCAACTCAAGGGATTCAAGTAAGTGAGCATCAGAGTTTCAAAAACACCTGACATTAATGAACGCGACATTAAAGGCGTGGAGCAGGAGTTTGGTGGTGCTCTTTTTTAATATTATTATTATATTATCATTCTGCTATTATCTATTGTTATTATCTAGAATCAACCGTCGTTTCACAAAAGGTTAAAAAAATGACTGTAGTTTAAATCCGTTGCTAAGCTATTTACGATCAAAAGTTAATTACCTATATATGATCATCAGTCGTTCAGCCGTTTATGATCATCCGAATAGGTTCTGAGTCCATGTTTCTTTTGCTCGAACAATATCGAGCATTTCGATTCGTTCGTTTCGTTTGCGCTTTCATGAAATATTAATACATTCCTCGCAAACGGAATCCATGCAAATGTTGAACTTTACTTGGAACAGCTAGTTGCACAAAGCAATCATATTCAGTGTCGGATCTTTTGAGGTTCAGAATTTCGAGAAAAGATAAAAATGGGTCTCAAATACCTTAAAAGTTTTGTAGCTTGAATCTTATAGTCCGTACATAATAATTATTTTAAGGCTGTAAGCTTTTAATAAGCAAACAAGCTTCTGCAAGCGGTTTTGCTTTTTCCGGAATAAAAAGTAGGTAGAATACAATAAAATTGTTTCAGGTATTGAACTAGGTGACTATGTAAAGTTTCGGCCCCATTGGTTCGGTAGTTTTGCTGTTGGTGTTATTTAACACTTTCTTTGTTTATGACGCGCATGTTACTTCATGTTCACGGTGTAGCTGCGGCACGCCTCTCAGTCAAAAAATACCAAACACACTTATTTATTTATTATATTTATAACCTTAATATAAGCTTTGATAAGCTTCGGATCGCACCGCAGAAGCTTGGCAGTGAATGTGTTAAATCCAAATGTATATCTATACTAATATTATAAAGAGGAAAGATTTGTTTGTGTGTTTGAATAGAATATTCTCCGAAACTACTGGACCGATTTGAGAAATTCTTTCACCATTAGAATCCTACATTATCCCTGATGAACATAGGCTATAGAATATACCCGTGTGAAGCCGGGCGGACCGCTAGTATCTAATATACAGCTTCACTAACTTTCGCTTTCCCTATTACTAGTAGGATTTATCACTTTTCTAAGATTAGTTTGCCGTGCACACCTCCGCCCTAATTATTCTGTTTTTCTCGTCTTTGCCTGTACAAACACCTCTATGAACGAGCCTCATAAACACACTTGCATGTCTCGTCTAAGCACACATTTACCAAACAAATTATATACTAACCAGTCGAGCCTCTGTTTGTTTTGACGTAAGGTGTTTTCATGACATCTTGAAGTTAAGGCTACGTCTAACATTGTGTTGTTGAAAATTTAAGTCAAACTTTGTTGATAACTTACGTCGAACATGTTTTGTTTAATACTTGGATTTTGAAAACCATCAGCCTGCTTTTGAGTGGTGGTGCTAGGAAATTTGTCAGGTAAAAAAATTCGTTCTTTCTTTGTGGTCTGAAATAAAAGTATTATTATTATTAATAAAAAGTATTAAAAGCAAAATTAAGCCGTGTGTCTTGGAAAATATTATAAAAACCGGATATCCTGGTCAAAGTATTTTCACAGACTTTAGGATCTTAAAGACTGTTTAGCAGTTTGTAAGGTTGCAGTTTGTAAGGTTACTTATTATACTTTATAAATAAATAAATAAATAATGCTGGACAATTCACACAGCATTATCTAGCTTCAAGCTAAGCAGAGCTTGTGTTATGGGTACTAGATAACTGTTAAACATAATATAATACAATACATAGATAGATATTTTTTACTATACATAGAAAACGACCAGAACACCCTGAACAAATGTTTGCAGGTATTCACACACCTTTGTCCCAAGGCGGGAATCGAACCCGCAACCTCCTGCGTCGCAGGCAGACCGTTGCCCACCGCGCCACATCGATCGTCAAATATATACAAGTAATCAGTTTTTTATACGTAAATAAGTAACTTAACTTATTGTTCTAATATTACGATAGACGTTCTTTGAAACTATTTTTAGTCCACTCTGATGTAGATGCCACTTTAGCTGAGAAAATTTGCAGTAAATAACCGAGTCCATAAATATCAAATTGCGACGATAGAAGCAAATAATACTCCGACAGGCGTGAACGAAGATGCTCGAGTCCATATTCAATTTCTGTAAGTAGAACATGTCCTACTTTAACCGACTTCAATAAAAAGAGGTTCTCGATCAAATCCAATAAATTAATACAAAAAAGTACACTTAAAAAAGGTCAAATTCTTAAAATGAAACTGAACTAAAGTGATATTTTTGATTTCTGTCGCATCTGTATGTAGAATAAAGTAAAGAAGCAACTATTTATTTATTTATTAATTTTAAATATTGTACACCTATCCTTACAGGCACCCCTAATGCGATAGTGTACATAACTTAATAACTAAGAAACCTTTAGTTGTTATTTTTCGAGTTGGAGCAGAACCCGTCCCAAGCTTTTTTATCTTCTAGATAATCAATCTGATATTTTGTAATAAGCCTTTTTGCACAAAAAGGTTTTGACAATTTGTTAGAATTTATTTACTGATAGATTTTGCCACTTACTAGGAGTTTTGTTGTAGAAGCTTATACATTGCCTTTTGAAAGATATATATAATCTTGTGAAGCCTGGTTGTGGACACAGCGAGGTTATGTTCATAATATCTAGTTGGTATTTAAATTATGTATATCGCTATTTTTAGGGAAACTTTTGATATTTTTATGAGTGTACAACAAGTTTTCATAAATATATTGACAAGGGAGTGTCATTATGTTTATTTCTTTGAATTTATGAGGTATTCCTAGTAGCGCACCCAGATGAAGCGCACCCATATGATTATTATGTAGGGATTCCAATCCAGCCAAATGTGTTTTTTTAAGTTTTATGAATAAATTGGCATGCTACAGAGCAGGTATACACTCATAATGGTAAGTTTATGTAACGTTGTTTATGAGTAATCAATGATATGAATAAACCCGCCAAGTGCGAGTCAGACTCGCGCACGAAGGGTTCCGTACCATTATCTATAAAAACGGTAAAAATATTACGTTTGTTGTATGGGAACCCCCCTAAATATTTATTTTATTTTGTTATATTATATTTGTTGTTATAGCGGCAACAGAAATACATCATCTGTGAAAATTTCAACTGTCTGACTATCACGGTTCATGAGATACAGCCTGGCAACAGACTGACAGACGGACAGCGAAGTCTTAGTGATAGGGTCCCGTTTTACCCTTTGAGTACGGAACCCTAAAAATGATTATTGAAAATTAATTATACACAATTTTGATATAAATTTAGGCATTAATAGATTGGTACTTGGTAGTACCTACAACTTTTATAGAGCAGATTGAGTTTTCGAGGAGCCACTTACGTAGCCTTGATTTGAAGGCCGTTCCCTGGATGTTGCACCCCTTATCCCAATATAGGTGAGAACATTTAGGCAGCTAAAAAATCTGAGCTACGGGCAGTTTTTGGTACGGAATCACATGAATACTCTACGAGTAACTAGCCGTATTTAGGCAATTTAGTAAGGTTTGCAAGCAATTTGTACGTAGGTATTGGTAATGTAATATATTCAGGAAATCTATACTATGTACATGAATGGGTATACCAAATAGGGGACTCGTTGAAAGCTCCGCCATTCCGGAAGCAATAGCAGGCAGTGCAATCAGAATTTATTCAGCCATCGAAAAGTTAAGCTTCCAAAAGCTCCGACTTATCCAGCGGAATAAAAAGCTAAACCGAAATTGTGAGTGAGTTTTGGAGTGGCAGCGAACTGCAGAGCCAAAAAGCTGGTTAAATTAGAAATTTAAAATAAGATACCTAGTCACGGAACAAAAACATAAATATTGGCAAAAACTCGTTAAAAACCCGTAGTCGTATTATAGCTTCGAAAGTGTAGGATAAAGTATACAGGGTTATTCGTAAATTAGTGACAATACGTGAATTGCAGGTCCTGCCCATCATCACAAACACGTTCGTGAAGGCGTCAAGTCTAAATTCTAAAAAAATATAAGTCACCTCTGGTACTAAATGAAAAAACATCTTTGCCTGGAACCCAACGAGTTACTTAAGACCGATCTTTCACTCTCTTATCTTCTGTTAATTCAAGGCAGAGCTGTTTTTAAGTTGAGTTTCAAATAAAACCTCTCTAACGAACGATTATTGAATTGCGGGGGGTACCCATTACCAATACCAAAATTAAGAACTAAGACCTGGCATCTTCACAAACGTGTTTGTGATGATGGGCTGAACCTGCAGTTCACGTATTGTCACTAATTTACCAATAACCCTGTATAGTAAATATAAAGGTAATATCAGAATTGTTTGATGACTGTACAATCTTTTGCAATGCTATTGCAGTGGTAGGTATATCACATTCTGCAGAAAAACAGACTGTTCTAATTTATTTGCGTGAATGTAATAATTTAAACCGAATACAATGTAATTTTTTTGCGGTTATAGGGGTAAAATAAAACAAATTGAAGAAATAAAACAACACCGTTATTGTCCGCCTCGTCATTACGTTGAGTAATGTTCTGGAATTCACGGACAAAAGTTTACCGGACAGGGTTGGACGGAAGTACACATTGACAGGGGCTGACAGGGGTGTATTATTAGCTAGGGTAACTGACGATATTGAATAACTATACATTCTAAAAAAGTATGTATAATAGGAGGGGTACCATTTGACGACCTTGTCGAGGGCCGTCGACAGACACTTTTGCTGTAGAATGTAGTCGTAATTCTTCTTCGGTTTTTATGAAACTTCAGGTTTATTATTTAGAATAAGGCATTCATTACGGATGTAAGCGGGTTAACTACGAACCTGATTTGTGTTGGAAGAATACCAGCGTTTTATCCCTTAACCAGAGACTCGAACGTGCT
This sequence comes from Eupithecia exiguata, assembly GCA_947086465.1. Lineage (NCBI taxonomy): Eukaryota > Metazoa > Arthropoda > Insecta > Lepidoptera > Geometridae > Eupithecia > Eupithecia exiguata. Next base: position 9,610,941 of record OX352246.1, read on the forward strand.
CGGAGGGATGCGGTAGGCGCGCGTCTAGAACCGCACTCACCTTGTTGAAGTCTCTCGTTAACAGATGAAACGTTTTCGTTCTTCCAACACAAATAAGGTTCGTAGTTAACTCGTTTGCATCCGTAATGAATTCGTCAAACTACGACAGTTTTTATAGTAAAATAGAATTACCTAGGCATTTTCGTGTTTGTGAAAAAATCTACAGTCACCCTGGAAAATAATATGAGCCAAAATAAGAAGTCGGTCTCAATCGACTCTATTCCCCACCAGGGACACTTATTCCCAAAGCAATTTATCAATCAATCAAATCATTCATTTGTTTACTAACCCGAATCTTAAATTTTGCAAAAATTGAGTAAATTATTTTCTGTGCGTAATCGACGTGGATTAAATAAATAATGTTGGACAATTCACACAGCATCATCTAGCCCCAAGCTAAGCAGAGCTTGTGTTATGGGTATGGGTAACTGATGTACATGATAAACATTACATAGATAGATATTTTTTATTATACATAGAAAACGACCAGAACACCCTGAACAAATGTCTGTAGATCGTACAAACATTTGTCCCGAGGCGAGAATCAAACCCGCAACCTCCTGCGTTGCAGGCAGGCCTTCGCCCACCGCGCCACTGAGGTCGTCAATTAGATTAGATTAGGTTTCAATTAGATTAGGATTCTGTTCACATCGTAATTACCTTCTTAGAAAAAACCTTGCGTACTTGTACAGGTCTCCCAGTGCCAACCCTGCGTAGGCTAGAGATGTTTCGTAACGCAAAAAGTTTTGGAATAGTTCTGTGAGGTGCAGAGAGACATTTTCATTCCGAGACGGTATAAAATTTCCGCCGTGTCACTGATTTCCATTTCAATTGTGAATGAAACTTTTGGAATAGGCACCTTATTTACAATAGTACTTGTAGAACCTTGTAGTAGAATTCTAGGTTTCTAATTAATCTCCAACCGACGATGCTCGACGAAGCATGGCAATAAATCACACTAGAAATTCAAACGTTTGGATGAATGGAAGGATGTGTATATTGTTGAAATTTCGTCATAGCTGTAGGTCTAGACGTGACCTACTTTTTATCCTTGTAATGTAAAGGATAAATCAGTTCCTATGGGACAGAAATAACAGAAAAGAACTAAAAACGTTTCCACGGAACAATAATTGGATCTTTGTGGACTTACAATAACGTATAAGTATTACTATATCAGTAGGGTCTTTTTATCCCGGAAATAAGGAGTGCAAGCCGCGGGTATAAACTAGCAATTATTATTTTAATGGTGAGCTGACACTCGATTAAGCTTGTCACAGGCTATCAAATAAAAACAAGAGTGCAAAGTTGCTTTTTAACCGCGTGCACAATTTTGATGACCGAACAAGCGAAGGATTCTAAAATTGAATCACGAGCGCAGCGAATGATTTAAAAATTAGAATCCTGAGCATTAGCGAGGGAAGAGTTAGTGGGGGAAGAGCACGAGGTAAAAAATCTTTGCACTCAAGTGCAAGTTGCACTCAAGTGCAACTTGCACTTGAGTGCAAAGATTTTTTCTCGTGCTCTTGATGGATCTCGTGGGATGAAAAGTTATGTGTTGCACTGTGCAACACATAACTTTTCATCCCACCTCAGCGAGGAAAAAGTATTTTTGCTCTTCGATATAAATAGCGGATAAAAACGGCTTTTGCACTCAGATATCTAAGAGCAAAAATAGTCTTTCCGAGATGGGGGGATGAAAAAATAATTTTCGAATGCTCAGTCAACATGGGGGCGGCTCCAAAAGCCATAAACAATTATAAAACTAACGGTTAATCTAATAAAACTAATAACATCCGATCAATTTTCCTGAACAAACTCACAAAAATCAATTAAAACCTATCCCAAAAACATTATTAACAAAAACCTCATAGAATTTTTGTAGAATCTTTAGTAGACTCACAGATAATGATGTATTATACCTAATATACCATTCAATTCAACGTTGATAGAGCTATATGATGCCGAATCCTACTCGTTCGATTGAATGTACTGAAAAGGCTCTGATAGAATTCCTATCAGAAGCACAGGCATTTCATTCCTCTACGATATTTCTGAACCGAGCTTTCAATTCGAGAGGTCATTGTGATTGTTATTTATTGGACTCTTTTGTTAATTAATACGGGTATTTGATCACGTTCTTCAATCTTATTGTTTGATTTTAAATTATTACCTTGATAAAATCCCAGAAAATACTTGAAAAGCTAAAAAACCTTCGTAAAAATCTAATTGCTAATTTCGTAACCTTTGGTGCCAACTAACTTTTTAATTGTAAAAGTGAGAAAATCTTAAGTTAGGTAATCATAAAAAAAGTTTCTTTTAAAAGTGGGTCAAACATATTTCTTGTGAATTCGAATCTGAAATTTTTTTATTTAGAAGAAGACAGTATAACATCATAACAGGTTTTTTTAACCCTAAGGCGATGGTATATGTAATTAATGTAAGTAAGTATAGAATAAGACATGTATTAATCTAAACATTTTGTTTCTATAACTACCTGTGCTATTTGTAGGAGTTTCGGCAGGTTATTGTAAAAAATATCCACGCTATTCGCAGACAAAATATTGAGCAGATAGATAGCGTGGAGGCAAACTTAAGTAGATTGGTCCTACAGTTGGGCACCTCAAGCATGGCGGGGCGGCGGCGCGCGCCCAAGTAGTCGTTGTGCGCGCGCAGCCGCAGCGCCTAGTACCGCCGGGTGGTGCACCTCCCCGCGCAGCACGCGCACCATGTACTTCACCAGCGCCACGTCTCTTTACCGACTGGTGGTTAATGGGTAGTACGGATAGACTCCATATTCTGTTAAGTAAAGGAAGCGTGTAAATTTATTTTGGATCTTCTCTTCCATGAGCTTGTACTTCGCTTCATGGTGATTCCATGTGATAGCATTCGTTTCTTGGTGACTCCTAACAAGGGCATTGTATAGAATTTTAATGACATTAATGTTCTTAAAATAAGCACTCTGCCTAAGAATAAAACCCAGGTTTCGGAAAGATTTAGCGCACACGTTTATAATATGGCGGCGGAACCTAAGGTCGGGGAACATCTCAAGGCCCAGGTTCTCGGACGTAAAGTGGATTTTAAGTCAGTAACATTAAAAAGATGGGATGGGATGCGAGAAATTTTATTGACTCGACAGGAACATGTCTTGTGAATTTTTGTTACGTCTGAATTACGATTTTGTTCCAGTTAAATCACTTGTCAGATACTTACTTAACACAAGTATGTGTAGAAACAACTCCTAAAATGAAGTCAAAATTAATAAAGTGTAAGTGCCTTCCGATTTTGCCCTCGAAACTCCTCACGGCGATAAATTAAGCTTCGAAGGTTCGACCTGTGGGGCGGGAATAAAGTTACTTATTAAGTAGCAAGGGACCCCCGCTGCCATTATGTTATCACAAAACACCTAAAGCCGTAGATACCTGCCTTCGTTATTATGACGCAATGCTACGCTGTACATTATTCTTTGACATTCTAATAGCTATAAGATCCAATGTTTTGTTAAAATTCAAATTATTAAACAATGAAAGATATGGATTAAAATAAGTTTTCTTTCTTAGCAAATAAATAAGAAAACCTAGATTTATGAAGCTGAGTCCCGCTGCAGTAAAAGATATGCAGAAATACCCAGTACCTACTGAAAAGAAACTGTTGAAAAGTTGCCAATGTTGTATTGCAGATTTAGTTTATGTATGTCCTTTCTGATTTCGTTGCTTTTTTGCATTGCCACTCAATGGCGTTTCTTCTAACAGAAGCATTGATAAATAATGTTCTGAAGGGTCTTTCAGACGAGCATCATGCCAAGTATTGCAAATAATAAAACAAATACATCTGCAGAGAGACGATAATGATAGATAGATAGATAGATATTATTTATTGAAAGAAAGATTACATATTTTTGGTTCATAGTATCTTAAATCCTAAGATAGGTTTAACTAGACACTAGGGTTCTCTAAAAAAAAGCAATAAAAATATTTTGTAAACACAGTAAGCTAGACAGTTACGCACACAAACACAGCGGTGTCACCGTCTTGTAGTATGTCGCGGCATGCAGCACACAAGCGCTCCACCAATCACGCGCAGCCAACGACCAATGAGTGACAACGCTGCGCCTGAGCTTATAATGGTCATAAGCTGGAAAAAATACAGTATTGAAGCTGTTTAGTAACCAGGTTCAATTGGTCTAGTAAACCGATTGGTCCGACTACAATCTACATTGGCCTAGTCATCGCAAACTTATGACTATATTAGTGAGGATAGATTCACCTTCATGAAGACTGGACTCTCGATGCGCGTCCAAAAGCTGGACTCTCGCCATAATGTGAGCTTTAATTCATTTATGGTCAGAGTTCCAACTGAACATCTGTCGACCTACTTAAGCGCAGAGTTTTGGCCGAAAGGTGTTAAGTTCCGAAGGTTCACTGGCCGCCTGCAAGGAGACACCGCCCGCCGTGCACCGTCGTCAGCTGACACCCTGATTGCGTCACGTCTCGCCGTCAAATAACGCGTCTTTAATTTTAGTTTTTAATATTGTATGTATGTTAGTTTTAAGGTATATATTACTATGGACCGTAGAATAAGTTAAAATAAGATCTGTAACTGTTCTATAGTCTGAAATAAATGATTATTATTATTATTATTATTAATAGGCCTACAAAGGCTCGTCATTCTACCAACCCATTTTTGATGTTAACTTCACATGGGACCAGCGAGTCGCGAATCTTAAACGTTAATTAGTATGTTTCTCCATCCACAGCCACATGGGTAAACCGTTGCAGCGAAGACCTGGAGTGCCTGGACCTGGAGGATGAGCATCCTCTAGCCACCCTGAGCACCGTGCAGACTGACAAACTAACGCTTTTCTTCACCGAGCTTCTGGACCACGACAGGGACGATGTCATCTGTGATCAGGATTTTGACAATTTTTTTGAGGTCAGTGACCGCGAGATCTGTGGTGGTGGTGTGCCTGTGGTCGATATATATACAGGGTTATTGGTAAATTAGTGACAATACGTGAACTGCAGGTTCAGCCCATCATCACAAACACGTTTGTGAAGATGCCAGGTCTTAATTCTTAATTTTGGTATTGGTAATGAGTACCCCCCGCAATTCAATAATCGTTCATTAGAGAGGTTTTATGATGACGCTCTCGATTCTAAATTTAGTTGAGTAGGTACTGATTCAAATTCTAAGGTTTTTTTGTTATAGTGCTTACCCGCACTTTGGGTATCTCTAAAAAATGAAATAAGTTCCCAAAAAAATTCTGTTTCGGCGGGACTCGAACCGGCGAAAATTTTTGGGAACTTATTTCATTTCTGATTCAAATTGTTTATTTGCAAGCACTTAAAAAGTATGTATGTCGTAACGCCCGGTTGCCACCCTTTTGGGTAATTTTTTTATTAAATTTAATTTACAGAGGTTGGCGCACTTTGCAGATTGGTCTCCGAACTCCTCCGAGTTCCACATCCTTCTAGAGGTGAAGAGCGAGTTTATACAACACTTTATTAACCCTTTACCGTCCAAGTAAGTCGTTCAAATATTACATTTGAATTGTGTTTCTTCAGCAGTTGAAATGAACTAACTACTTATAGTAATAGAGGTTAAATTCGTATTTCTTTGTATTGGTTAATCTACAAAACTAAGGTCAAATTTAAAAACTTCTTCAAAATTAGATAGCTAATATAAACCTGAGTGCTATTGGGTCTGAACATAATATTACAGTTTATTAGACCCAATGGTTCATGTCCACAAAGCATTTATATTAGCATTTATTCATATATTATACGAATACTTTGTGGACATGAAGTTGATAGTCGTAACAGACTATCACAGCGGAAATAAGCACCTCAACCTCAACAGCCTAATGTTCCACTGCTGGACGTAGGCCTCCCCCTGATAATCGCCTTGTTGCCTTTAACTTCATGGGAGGTAAAAGTCAAAAAAGTCAAAAGTCAAAAACTTTTGACTTTTTTGACTTTGATTTCTTTAGGCTTACAAAATAAGCACATAGATATTTAGGACTAGAAAATGTCGTATAAACGCACATTGACTAATACGCATAATGACCAATGAAAAAAGCATCATGAATACGCAAAATGACCAATCGCAAAATGACCAATATGTGAAATGAACAATAGACAGACAGATAGACAGAGTTATTTTCGAATTTATAACATAAGATGGTAGTGTTAGTGTAAAAATAAACGAACTTTTTAAGAAGTTAGACAAAACTCCGCAGTAATAAAGTGCCGTACCTACTCCGTAACGTATTCTGGCTATTCATTAAGATTAACATTCGTTTAGGAGCTGAAAGTCTGGAAGCCAGCTGCTTGCGACTAATTCATTGTTAAGAATTTACCTAAGTAGAATCGCTGCGAATTTCTTAACTAAAATTTAGCTCACTACCCGATACGAGAAAAAAACTATGACTGTGATTTCATAGATTCCGCAAAGCATGCCTCAAAATTTATCAAAATAATTCAAATCCTAGAAATTAAAATGCGATCAACTAACCTCTATGAATATAAAACTATTCTGAGATGAGCAAAGGGTAAAACAGGACCCTATTACTTAGGCCCGTATTATGAAAGCATGCTCAGTCATCGAGCTCTGCTTGAGTGATGCTTATGTCTAGTTTTGAGTGAATACTAATTTTCAAACAATGCTTGGGAGCTCATGTCAAAATCTACACTCACTCAAGTAGCCGTCAAGAGCGGATTTCCTCCGTCCACGCCTTCGAGTAACTGCTTAGACATATTATTGAACGGTTACCAAGCATTACTTGAGTAATTAACGCTTGAGTAGAGATCACGTAATGACTGCTTAAGTAATGCTTGGGGAAGCTTTCATAATACGGGCCTAAGACTCCGCTGTTCATCTCTCCATCTGTCCCTCAGTTTAAGAGGGCTCCCATACAAAAAATCTGGTTTTTTGCCGTTTTACAGATAATGGTACGGAACCCTTCGTGCGCGAGTCTGACTCGCACTTGGCCGGCTTTATTAAGTTTTTGCGTTACATACAAAAATACATACAAATCATTACTCTTTATGATATTAGTGTTGATTAGTATATTAGTATAGATTTTGGTATACCTGTAAGTCAAAGTTAACTGCTATTGATCGTCAAATTATTATCTTTTAAAACAACGCTCTCCTAAAACATATCCAACCTCGTAATTCATATTTTATGAGACAATCAAAATGTTTCGCGTTGCCTGGCCATACAACACAACCAACAATAATTCCCTTACAATAGGTACAGTCAGCTGCGAAAATATGTATTCACTCCCATGTTTTGAAATTTGACTGAATAGTATGTAAGTGTATAAATAAATAAATAAAAAACTTTTATTTCGGACAACACAATAGATCCATAGTTTGTTAGTACTTACAAAATGTTATCACTAGGGTAAGTTAATTTTCACTCAATGTAATATCTAAGAAACTAAAGATTAGATCACCCTCCGCACGAAGCAATGCCATGTGGGAGAGTTGATCCTACCGGCTATTGTTTTTAGGATGGTGTTGGGGCCGCCACGCAGCCTGCGCATCAGGGATGCGGTCTTTTTACGGAGTATGGCAGCAAAGCCATCTGTTTCGTATCCTGCAAACATCCCTGATGCACTGCAGAAACGCGGCAGTCCCATCATAGTCATTGTGATAATTTATATATCGTATTCTGACTAGAACGATGACTACTTAGTATGAAAACTATGAGCGTAGACTTTTAAATGATAAGTTCTGAGTAAAATAAAAGTGAAAACTTGGAAGTGTATACATATCTGAGCAGCTGACTGTACCTACGTGTCAGCACGCCCTTCTGAGTTCATAAAGCAAAAGGTCTGCCGTAAAAACATAGCGAGCATCTGCTTGCAACACGACCTTCCTAAAAATAAGTCTACGTGTTAAGGGCATATATTGCCTCAAATAAACTCCGCCGGATGTCTATATCTTCCGAACTACTGAATATTTAACTTTGAAATTTATATATGGTAAAGTTCAGGACTTATTATAACGTTCATATGTTTTTAAAACACGATTCCCTATAATATTCTCGATAGAAAAAAATCGCAAAGTTACCTCTAGATTTTGACTAAAACCTTTATCTCACTAATATTATAAACGTGAAAGTTTAGATGGATGGATGGATGTTTGTTCCTTTATCACGCCAGAACGGCAAAAAGGATCTGGATGAAATTTGGCACACAGATAGATTATAGTCTGGAATACGACATAGGCTACTTTTTATCCCGAAACTCCTACGGGAACGGGAACTACGCGGGTGAAACTGCGAGGCGCTGCTAGTTTCTCAATAAATACAGAAGTTGATCTTGAGAATAAGCATGGTAATTGAACTAAAGAGGATTTGATTTTTGGGCTTGCGTTCCCGTGCTCTGTCCCGCTCATACGAACGCGAAATCCTATGCCTATCCTTTTCACAAAATGGCGTCGTAGTTAAGGCCCCTAAATGTAACTAGCTTCTACTCATTACTCGTGTAGTACTACATACCTGACTGTTTCAGGTAGTACTTACCAATTGACTACCTGTGTGGCGCAGTGGGCGAAAGTCCGCCTGCGACACAGCAGGTTGTAAGTTCGATTCCCACAAAATAAGCAAAATAATTCGTTCGACAAAATGATTGTACGAATTGCGGATATTTATTACGAGTGTTCTAGGTGTTTACAAATAAATACATAAAAGTTAAGTAAACTGATGTCCAAGCCATAACCATTTAACCTCGTCCAATAAAAGTCTCTTGAACTTGAAAACATCCCTGATTTCGTAGCTCCGTGTCGAAGTCTACTTTGAAATACGAATTATGTTATGTTAAGTTGACGGATGACGGATCGTATAAAACGACGATCGGCCAAAGTTTGATGACTGTAAAAATTATTTTCACATGTATTTCTTAGCCGTGGCACCACACGGCTAAGGCTTAGAATTTGCACCACCCCAACTCTTCCCGTGGGTGTCGTAAGAGGCGACTAAGGGACATACACCGGGGGGCGGGCAGCAGCGCCTCTTGCAGAATAGATCTACCACCGAACTGCGATCCCCAACCGGAATATGGGCATTACCCCGCATGAGATAAAAGACAATAAAGCGATTATGGGGGGGGGGGCATACAGCGGGGCCAGTGGCGGATCATCCCCAAGGCAAAGTAGGCATGTGCCTAGGGGCGCGAGGTTCCAGGGGGCGCGCGCGCGGAAAATTTTACACTAGTAAATAATTAATTATGTACCTAAGGTAATACCTATAGTATAAAATTAGTTATTATGAGTAAGCAGGTATCCGCCTACTTATAATATATAAATGATTATTTCATTCCGTCAAAACTTTTTATTTTTGTTATACCTAAGTGTATAAAAAAATTAAAAAGAAGGGACTTAGCAAAAATCAGATAATTAGTATGATGATATTGGTTGACGAGCGTCAGAGGCGGCTTTAGCGGCGCACACGGGCGCAGGACCATAGGGGGCGCCATGCAATGCACGCCGGTGGCAGCCGCAGGCCTCCTAACCCACACCATACGCCCTTGTTATGCCCGACGCGACGCCACCGCCGCCGGCACGGCGGCGATAGTGAGGTATCTGTTTTAATATGTTTCAAAAGACAGCAACAATCATGGGCATTAGGCTGTATTAGAATCAAAGGCGGCTTTTGCGGGTGCGCGGTGCACATCCGCTATGAGGAGGCTATATGAGGATCACGCACTCGGTTTTCGTTAAAAAAAATGGTTTGAAAGGCTGGCTTTAAGTTTTAAAATCACATCGTCACAGATTCGCGAGATTTTGAAAGGCACGTGTTTCAATGCCGCATCTTATGTTTTACTGTTTATCTGCGCCGATCCTAGGGTAAAGCGAGCGGTGTCCAAGCATCCATAACGGGAATTCCTTGTTCAAACAATTTTTATGTAGAGCGAAAAGTAATAGTTTGATGCGCCCATGTGGTGACTTCTGAGGAGCGAACTGCGCAGCTGTGCGTGCGTGCGTACAACACCAATCACTACAATCTAAAATTTTTTAGTTGTTCTCTATCTGTTGTAGTCTGAATGTTTATGACTTCGTAAAATTTTCTGTTAACCCACTGGATTGTCTCGATCCTTTTTGCTAGTTCGCTCCGTTGTTGCTGTAATTTCTATTGTTTTTGTTTCCTTATTCACTAAAGAATTTGGTGATAATTTTATTACCGATAGCCACAAAAGTTTTGCGTTCAACGTTCGCATACCTATCTTATAATATTGAAAAATCACAAAAAATTCGCGGCTCGCTCCGCTCGCCGATATCTTTTTTCCCGCTTTCTAGCTGGCCCGGCAAATCCATTTAAACTTGGCTCTAACTTTGCCAATTGACAACCTCCTCAATCATGCTAACCACAAACATGAAAATAAAATAATTGCGATCTAGTTTTTTACCTGTTTTATTTACTTTTTTCTCAACCACTGAGGAACTTTAATCGTTGTGAATAATGCAATCTCAAAAGTAGTCCATTGGTTTAGTGTCAATAATCTGTTACTTAACGAAACCAAAACATATAGTATTAGATTACGTATTAGATTTATTTTACCTAATGTAAAACAAGTTAAGGCTGATATAAACGTAAAAGGAGAAACGTTAGAAATTGTAGAAAGTACCGTATTCTTAGGAATCACCTTAGATAATAAACTTCAATGGGGCCCACACATAGATAAGCTATCGAAGAGACTTAGTTCTGCAGCGTATCCAGTCAAAAAATCCGTCATCTTATTTCTATTTCTATTATGTCTTATGGTATACTGCTGTGGGGGAACGCTGCAGATATTAACACCGTATTTGTGCTGCAGAAAAGGGCTGTTCGTGCAATCTATAATATGGGTCCCAGAGAATCCCTGCGTGATAAATTCAAAGAAACAAACATAGTGACAGTACCATGTCCATATATTTATGAAAACTTGACACTCATAAGAATATCAATCGGTTCCCCAAAAATAGCGATATAAATACTAAAAATAAGAATAAACTCGCTGTGCCCACAACTTGGTTACACAAGATTACTGTATCTTTTAAAGGGCATTGTATCTACAACAAAACTCCAAGTAAGTTGCAAAAATTGTCTATAAATAAATTCAAACAAATTGTTAAACATATCCTTTGTAAAAAGGCCTACTATAAAATATCAAATTATCTAGTAGAGGATAAAAAAGCTTGGGACGGGTTTTGCTCCAACTCGAAAACTAACATCCTAACAAAGTAAAGGTTTCTTGTTCGCTACTTTACTTTACCTTAAAAAGATTGAAGCGGTCAAAAAATCAAAGTGATCACTCTATTTCCTAGTTTTACTTTTGTAATCTGAGTTTTGTGACGTGTCCAAGAGTTGTTATGTTACTAACACCACCCCCAATACTGAGCTTTGCCGCGGCTCGTTCACAGAGGGGCGCATATGAGAAGCTTGCCTAGGGCGCTGTCAACCATTAATCCGCTTCTGAGCGGGGCTGCATCTATCTAGATGCCGCCCCCCCTCCCTGATATTTCCACTGCTAGCAGTGGAAAATTATTAGTGACTGCTGAGGGTGATGGTGATGTGCTATATCTTAAGAGTTACGAAACGAAAGGTGTCAGATAGTGATGTACCCGAAACAACTTGGTGGCAAGGTTATTCATATCATCCGAACCTTCGTATTTCTTGTTTCAAAGTAAGCCTTCTGAGCCCATATTTCCAAGTGACATTCTCATGAAATGTCGGCATTTTACGGGCCCGTAGCTGCCTCAATGTTATTCCCCTTTTTGTAATAAACAAAGGGCTTAGATGGCGACAATATTTCTTTATAAATTGATATAAATTATCTGTAATTCTTTCATGTCTCCAAAATAACTATTCTCATTACAAAAATTATTACACACTAATAGGTAATTAACATAATAGGTTACACATTAAAACTAAGTGATGAAGTCTAAGTTTTATACGAGGACCACGTGAACGAAGCTCCGAGTAGAAACTACTAGTCTAATCAACAAAGTAAGTAAAAACTAGTCTAATATTATATAGGGTGATTTTTTGAGACGGGTTGTGGATGATCAAGTCCTAAACGCTAACTAACTAACGAATCTAACGCTCATAGCGTTAGAGAATAGTCGTGACAGGAGTCATGAGCACAATTTATGAGAAAACATAATCGGCATTATTTTAATTTCTTTAAATCTGCTTAAATTTTATCTGCGAATATTTGGGTTAGGGTACAACTCATCCGAGAAAAAACTCATCCGCGGGTTGTCCACTTCACTTTTTGTTATGGGTACAACTCATCCGAATCAAAATTCTCTCGGTTTTTCATTCGGATGAGTTGTACCCAAATCCAAAAGTGAAGTGGACCACTCATCCGCGACATATTTTTCAAGGGTTCCGCATCGAAATTTGTAAATTTGCCATTGACAATGGCCTCCGCTCTTCGGAAAAATAAGTTGGAAATAATTAAATACCGTGCGTTAAGCTGTCAAACTTCGAATCGTGATATCACGCGAACTAACCGTTTAGACACACATTAACTAATACGCATAATGACCAATGAAAAAAACATCATGAATACGCAAATTGATCAATACGTAAAACCATCCTAGAGCACCATAACTACGTGGTATTTGCTACGCCATAGCAATCTACGACGTGGTGTGTCTGCAGAGCCTATCGATGCAATAATTAATAACCTATTGAGGTTGCGACAATGACTAAAAAGTCGGCGACCTGTTATCAGTTCAAGATACTTGATCCATTTTATCGGTTAATCGAAATCGTTACAATATTCTACAAGTTAGGACGTATTTATTTACAAAGATTACAACTAATATATTGTTGCAAGTTTTTATTTATGATATTTCAACATATGATAATTTAAGAATTTATAAGAACTGTCCAGTATTATTTATTTATTAATTTACAAAATCTAAAGCAGTTGAGCTTACTGCAGACTGGTGCAAGGAAGTATGGTATCTGGTATCTGGCGCAGCGCATCAGCAATCCCATACAGCGGGGCAATGCAACCAGCGTCATGGAGACGCTTTCGATTGGTATTGATTTAAATCAGTTAAATTAGCTTTAGAATCTAATAGCTAGAGCTAAGCTCAACTGATTCAAATCCGAAATCCATGAATCTAGTAACCCGAGAGGTATCTGATCCCCATACAGCGGGGCAATGCAGGCAGCGTCATGGAGACGCTTTCCATTCGTATTGATTTAAATCTTATAGTTCTCGTTAAGTATGCAAAATTCATGAGGTCTCTGGTGAACTTTCAGATGGGGAGACCTGCCTTACTATAAGAGAGTGTGCGGCGCAGAGGCCAGTGGGATCAACATGCTAGGACGGACGACACTAGACGGCTGGCTGGCCCGCTGGGCGCTCCACCTCAGTGCGATGAAGAGGTTCAGCGACCTACCTCTCTATCTGCAGTACTTGTGCAAGATATTGTTCCACGTCGTGGACAGAACTGGTAAGGAACTGTTTGTGTTACGAGCACGTGTATCAACTGCTGATCAACATGAGTCAGAATGGATGACGCCAGACGGCTAGCTTGGCCGCTGGGTGTGATGAAGAGGTTCAACGATCAGCCTGTTTACCTGCAGTACTTGGGCAAGATACTTTTCATCCCCCCATCTCGGAAAGAGAATTTTTGCTCTTCGATATTGCATATAACTGAAACTGCACATAATTGAATTTATAACATCGTGCGCACAATGATCTAAATTAAATTTACTTTATCCTCTAGCGGATAAGAACGGCTTTTACACTCAGATATCGAAGAACAAAAATACTCTTTCCTCGCAGAGGTGGGATGAAAAGTTACGTGTGCATTCGAGTGCAAAGATTTTTTACCTCGTGCTCTTTTGATTCCCTCGAATCTTGATTCGCTCTTTTGAATCTCTCGCTACGCTCGTGATTCAATTTTAGAATCCTTCGCTTGCTCGGTCATCAAAATTGAGCACGTGGTTAAAAAGCAACTTTGCACTCTTGTATAACAAATAACTATTTCCACGTCGTGGACAGGACTAGTACCTAATGAACTGTTCGTATTGCGAGCACGTGCGAGATGAATGGAAGTGTAGTACGGAGTGTGGCAGTTATAGTAATCTAGTTTATAGGTAGTTACTTGGAGAAAACTATTTTGTTTTTCTATTATTATTTTCTTAAAAGAAAACTTCAACTCAAAGATGAGAGATTCACTTTGAATTCCTTTACATTTCTACGACTTTTTAAGCTTTGCGAGACAACAAGGGAATAAAAAAAATCCATTTTTATTTAAAAATCGGTTAAAAATGGCGAAGAAAGAAAAAAATCAAAGTCAAATTTTAGCCATTTGCTAAAATGATTGTACCATTTTAGCAAAAGCTAAAATTTGATCTTTTATATATTCAAAGATTCGCAGTGCTGTTTATCAAACGCAGCAAACCTCTATTTTAGTTACAAAACAATCCGAACCACGTCAATAGCGTATCCAATTTCATCAATCCAACTCTACCATCAAACCTCCCAGCGGCATATCTGATTTAGATTGGTATCGGTATCTACCTTGTTTATTTATAACTCGGGTTTTATACTACTTTATGCCGTGTAAGGCTGCGTCTTCGGTGGAGCGGGAGCGTGAGCGGAAGTGTATTTTCGATAGTTTTCAATGAAAAGTTTCACCGTAGTACGCGAAATTTCCTTCATGTCAAGTCATAAAAGTTAGTATTGAGAGGCTAGTGTGAGTTTGCAAAATATAAAAATGTTTTTTTTTTCGAAAACGAAATAAAATATTGCTGGACAATTCACACAACATTATCTAGCCCCAAGCTAAACAGAGCTTGTGTTATGGGTACTAGATAACTGATATATGCAAAGCAACAAATCCTTTCGTTCGGTTCGGCACCTACGCACCAATTCCGATCCAGCGGACGCGCAGCTTTAGGCCTCCGATCTCGCTCCAGCTGCCCACGAAAAACGCAGCCTTTGCGTGTTTACGGTAGGGTTGTTCAGTTGAAAAACGAGCCCCCTCCGCGCTCCGTTCCCTTACCGGGCAGATTTATAAGATGCGATGCCGATCCCTAGTGGGTTGATGGAGAAGGTTCATTTGACAGCTAGCTTTATTATAAGAGATAGCAGCTCGTATATTTTGTAAAAAATATATACAGGGCGTCCCACGGACATGCCACATGGAGGGAAAGTACCTTGAATATTGTATGGAACATTTTACTGAAAGATGACATTATTTGAATTTAAAAAACAATTTAAACTGCATTCATAGACATTTAAATAATTACATTTTTGAACCGGGAATCGAACCCATACACATCATAAAATAAAAACTAATGTAATTCTGTCTGTCTGACCGTTTAGGCTGACCGGATTTTAATGAATAGGCTACTTGACTACTACTGGGAAATAATTCTAACGTATTGTCTGATAAAAATAATGCAAAATGTAATTAATATTTCCTGAAGGCCAGTCGTATAAGTCATAAAAACTAATTTTAAAGTTTGAATAAAATAATGCCGCGCTAAAACGATAATCTCTGTCATGACTCCCGTTGTTCACGTCATCCCGCCACACCACACCTAACAAGAAGAACTAATTGACACTGTAATCTGTAAAAGTGTCACGTCACTTGCAATCCAACCAAACGCATAGCGTTTTCGGTTACGTAATCATATATCATAAAATGTGTAATTTTAATCCCGTTTTTTACCTAAAAAAGGCATTTTTTAATAAAAATCACCTGATTACGCTTTGTTACGTTGTCACTGACTAGGATGAAAACAATTTGGAACTTCTTTTTAATGTAGTCAAATAACCTATTAGCCGGTATCCCGGGGACGACTATATGCTACTTTTTTAACGGAAAACGCGTACGAAGCCATGGGCAAAAGCTTGTAGATTTATATCGGGGCTTATTTCGATGGTAAAGCTACAAAATGTGGAAAGTTAGGCACAGGATTTAATGCCGGTTTCCACTGATATATGACTGTTGTCCAGTAAACGGTTGCGTGCTCGAGAATGAATTGTATTGTGCGGTCGCTTAGGTTGATTGTGCTATTAACTAACCACCATTAATGATATCCTTCCATGTTCCGATTTAGAATCCAACATATTTTATGTCAACAAAGACACTTATGAATGAAAACTTTAAAAAAGATAAAAGTTTGTGTTTTACTTTTTAGATTATCACTAAAAAGTAAAAAACAAACTTCCACAACGGATAATCTCAGATGTAGAACGAAAAACGTTAAAATTTGAATTCAA
Source organism: Eupithecia exiguata (assembly GCA_947086465.1). Lineage (NCBI taxonomy): Eukaryota > Metazoa > Arthropoda > Insecta > Lepidoptera > Geometridae > Eupithecia > Eupithecia exiguata. The sequence continues at coordinate 9,627,223 of OX352246.1, forward strand.
AAACGAACGAGAGACTAAATGATCAATGAAAGCTTTCAAAATCAAAAATTAAATAAAATAAAGATATCATAAAAATCTATTCTTCTATTATTCAAATCTTTTTTATTCAAATCGGCGCCCTGGACGAAAAAAAACTATTGACTTACTAATAAGGTGTTAACAACATGAAGATAATCTCATCTCACTAATCTCACTAATATTATAAACGTGAAAGTTTAGATGGATGGATGGATAGATAGATGGATGGATGTTTGTTCCTTTATCACGCCAGAACGGTAAAACGGATCTGGATGAAATTTGGCACAGAGATAGATTATAGTCTGGAATAGAACATAGGCTACTTTTTATCCCGGAATTCCCACGGGAACGGGAACTACGCGGATGAAACCGCAAGGCGCTGCTAGTGCTGTATAAATTTCATGACCAAATGCTAAATTCTATTTTTGTTCAATCACGTAACGTCAGTTGTTTTGTTTTATATTATGTAAGTCAACCTAACTGAGTACTCCGTACATCAGTACCAAATAGTAAATTACCTACTAACTAAACACTTAAATGATTCACTTAACAACATGAGGTTAGTGCCCGAATTTTAGAATTTTGCTCGACCACGCAATGTCATTTGTTTTGGTTTTATCTTGTTCGAGTAAATTTTATTGACTATATTAGTCATTTAATTATTTGTTATTAGTAATTGTTAGTATACTAGTCGTTAGTATATTAATTACTAGTAATTAAATAATTTCGAGCACTATTTATTTAGTAATTATTAATTACTAAATAAATAATGCTCTAAAATCAAACATCATCTAGCCGGAAGCTATGCAGAGCTTGTGCTAAGGGTACTTGATAACTGATATACTCAATATGTACATTAAACTACAAAGATAAATATGTTTATTGTCAATAGAAAAAACCCTGAACCAAATATATCTGCAGATCATACACACATTTGTCCCGAGGTGGGAATCGAACCCGCTACGTCCTGCATCGCAGGCGGAGCTTTTCCTGCTGAGTTACAGAGGTCGTCTATTCGGTACATCTGCACCAAATAGTAAATTACCTACTAGGTATCTAAACACTTAAATGACTCACTAACAATAACATGAGGTTAATGCACTACAAAATTCAAGGTCAAACAGCTATTTCTGGATTTTGTTTGATGACTCAACATCGGTTGTTTTGTTTATATTATATGTTTTATATTATGTAAGTCGACCTAACTGACTATTCGTGCTATAAAATTCAAGGTCGACTGCGATATTTGAATATTTCTCGTTTGCTTAACGACGAAATTGTGTAGGTATATCCTATGTCATTTAATTAATGTAATAAGTGTATACTACACCTTGACGATACCCCGAGCCAAACTAGTGCTGCCACCTATCTTATTATTTCGTTGAACATAGTAATTTCAAAATTTTCAATGGCCAATTTGTGATAACTTCTATAAGCTTTTTTTTAATGCCTTTGTACTATTTTTATTTTGTATTGCGTCAGCCGGCTCCTATTAAAGTTTATCATTTTATGTTCTCATTTTTGCTTATCTGCATAAGTCAACACCTACTCTACGTTAAATACCTACTCAAACCAATCATTTTAGGTAATGCAGACTCATGTTTCCCCAGTAGTAAACTTCATAAATTTATCGTCATAATTATATGTACTCTTTATGCATACATGCAAATGTTATTTAGAATGAACGGTTGAGGTAGGTATTATTCTTTATTGACTTTTCGACATAGTTGAATACCTAAAATAATTCTGAAAGATTGGTTGCTATCAACAAAATTTAATACCTACCTTAACCAATCATTCTTAATAATCTATGCAGGGTCCGGCATCAGTAGACAACTAAGTTTAAAAGTTTTATCACTATTTGTATTTTTTGCGTACTTATCCTTCCTCCAGTCTGTCAGTATCAGTCCTGAGGAAGGTATGAAACTTTTTTGGCTACACGACAGGGCTAGTTCGTAGTGTACTACGAACCAGCCCACGACAGGGCTAGGGCCTGATTAATTAAAATATTGGTTGTATTCTAATTAATCAGGGTTGTTCTCAGCAGACAACTACTATCGTTTAATCATTTAATGTATTTTTTGCGTATCTGCATAGGTCAATAAAGTTTAATACCTACTTCAAACCATCATTTCAAGTAGGTATGTAAGCCTTGATTCTCGGTTTACGTATGTAAACCGGTTTACTACCTTATTTGTCAAATTACTCCGTCAAAATACGATAGCTTATTATAGTAAAACTCGAAATAATCTTTGCAGGGTCAGGTGAAGTCACAAAATCAGCCCTTGCATCTTTTTACCGGTCTGTGATAGGACTCAGTGCGGCGAGGATCGACGAAATCATCGACACAGCTTATGACAGAATGACAAGTGTAAGTAGCCATTACATTTTAAGTACAAGTTGTAGTGCTAGTCACCCCATGTCTAAAAGATACGCTACAATAGGGGGAGGATTTGAAAAACACAGGTATTGAGTGGTTCCGGACTTATGATGGTTTAAAATTCTCTTTTAGGTAAAATGTAGAGCTTCTTGTAGAGTCTATGTTCGTCTACACGAACTCTACAACAGGCTCTACATTTTAGTGTCGTGTTATGGTCACTATGGTTGACTCCAGTGTTATGGTCATTTGAAACACTCTTGTAGCCAAAATGTAGAGATCCTTCTGCTGATCACGTAGACACCTCTGATAGAGATGAAGATGGATTCACATGATGAGTCCATCTTCCCTGGACGGAGATATGGTGAAGGGTGTCTTGAAGGGTTGGGTTTATTGCTTCATATAATAGAGCTTATTTTTCTAACTTCTTAAAGAGCCAGCAACGCCAAGTCGTAGATCTCCTTCTGCTGATCAAGTGGATACCCCACACGATAGGTCTATCTTCACCGGATACGGATATATTCAAATAATAAAGACGTTCAAACTATGATTAGAATAATAAACATCATAATGCCTGTAATATCCGTTTACAGATCCACAATCTTTGACTTTCAGAGTGTCGCTGATACTCTTATCACTCTCTTACTAACTCTTTGCTAAACATTGGCAATGGACACGTAAACAGCAAGTATTTTATCTATGCTTTGGTTTATGTTAACTTCCAGTTTTATTTCAAACCAGAACTTACCTAAAGCTGTGGGTAATTGTTGATAAGAGCTGTCAACAAACATACCTACTTAGTAAAGCTGGTTAACACCTAAACAATTATACTTGCCTATTAATAAAGCTGGTAAAAACCCAAATAATCAAAATGATGACATCATGTTCAACTTTGGCCGTAGCTGACGTCACGCCAGTTGTATGATCCAGGGTATAAAAAGATCCGGTGAGTCGCGAATTTTCAGTACCGCTCCAGATGCGCGCAGCATCACACCGATCGACAACTAAAACAAATAATAATAATAACACTACATCGTCGTGAAAATGTCCGAGCCGCGAGAAAGAAAACGTAAACACAGCTCAGATGAACATCTCGAACAAGAATTGGAATTAATGAAGAAGCAATTGCGATTGCTAGAAGAACAAATGAAGTCAAGAGTGGCTAATGCTGGTATTGAAGCTGAAGGAAGCAATTACAGGGAACAAGCTTTAGGTAAATATTCTGTTTATTTATACCTTGTTTATTTTAAGTTGTTCTATTTTTTACCTTCAGTGAAACCGACTCATCGAGCCGTTTTTTAAAGAACAACTTTCTGTAAATCATCCGATAAATCCTGTTAAATAGAAACATTTTAATGTAGTCAGTTATGAATCTTTACCACGTCGTCCGATTTTTAGTTTTGTATAGAGCCTTTTCAGGAGTTTTTTTAACTAATGTAAAAATTTAATTTAAGGGGTTTTCGGGAAAATCATTAACATGTTTTAAAAAATAAGACAAAAATAAGATAGAGTCAAACGTACACTACGGATGTATTTGATTCTGTACTAATTTTTCTCAAGGAAAAGGGAACCAAGAACCCTTAAAAACACCTTTCTTGGTTTTTTTTAATTCTTTTATTTTTATTTTAGATGCTCGCTCTTCTGACCGCTCAAGCTTAGATGAAGGCTACACAAGTTCTGGCGCTGCAAATCCTCTTAAAGCAGTTGTCAAACAGATACACGAAAACGATTCGCACCGTAAGCGAAAGGCTCTGTACACGCCGCCCAAACACGCCAAAGATTCAAGAGTTATCAAATCAAAAAACAGTCCACCTTCTAGTCCGGAAGTTGATAAAGACAACATTTCAAGATATATATCTCCAAGTCCTGGGCCCTCGCACTCGAGGGACGTGAGTTTCAACCCTCGAACATTTAGTATGCAGTCACAAAATGCATCCAAAACCGAGTCCTCAGTAACGCTGGTTACTAATACAAAGCAAGTCTCCACAGCCCAAAGTATTTTGTATACTCCACCTAACCTTCCAAATAATTTGCACCTTAACGAATTAAAAAACATTCCTCCTGCGAGCCCGGAATTCAAGGAAACCAATAATTTAACAAACAAACGCACTTCAAGTCCGTCGACAAACAACATTCTCCCAAAAATGGCAAAACAATTGCACTCGGTACTACAAAAAGGCTTGTCAAAAGGAGAAAGATTTCAATTGCAGGAAAAGTACAAAATACCAACCAACTGCACTTTGATGAAAGCGCCCATTTTAAATCCAGAGGTGATTCCTTTTATGGATGAAGTAGCGAAGAAACGGGACTCAGAGAAGTTTAAATATCAAGAGCAATTGGGCACGGGCATGGCAGCTATCGCGGAAGGCGTTACCCTGGCTTCAAGGAGCAGTGATGCTGAAGTCAGAACTGCAATGGAACATATAAACAGAGGCTTGCACTTGTTGGCCGATCTCCATTACGAGCAATCCAGAGTTAGGAGGATTGTGTGCACTCCCGTCGACTCACGGCTAAAATCATTTTTGGTGGAAACACTAAGCCATAGGCATCATAATTTTCAAGATATCAACCATCTCTTTATAAGGGACGACACTGTTTTTGGCCGTGGTACGGGAAATATGATCAAGGAGTTCCTGCCAATAAGATGATAATAATGCTGTAATCCCAAGGCGGTGTATATACCTAAGATAATCTGACAATAAGAAAAAAATATAAACGTCCGTTCAAAATATACTTTCAGAAGAAGCAGGCACCATTATACCAAAGAGAGGTAATATCTTGAAAAAATAGTAACCTAAATATTTTTAAGGAAAATACGTAGAATTAAGGGATTTGTACCAATTTTTTATAGCTTTTGTAATATAAGATTGTTTTAAAATAGATAACGCTTGCTAAGTATCTATGTTGGTATTATGTAATCTGCATCTTTATCAAATAAGTAATATAAATAAGAAATCGTTATTAATAATCATGTGGGTTATATTTATTTTATTCCCTTTTAGATTTGCAGCTGTTTGTCAGCCAATCCGAAAAGGATAAACCAAAAATTTTGCTCAATTAATAGGTTATTCAACAGGCTATCTGCAGACTGTTGCAGAAAATATAAAGGTAGCTTAAATCAATAAAGCAGAGACTGCCAATTAAGTCGATTGCAACAAACTGCTATGCTGCTATGCTATGCTATGCTATTTTTTCGGACACTTTCTAGAATTAGGTACCTGCTTACTGATATTTAGGGTTCCGTACCCGAATGGTGAAAACCGGACCCTATTACTTATCCTCCGCTGTCGTCGTCGGTTCGTCCGTTCGTCATCTGTTCGTCTGTCAGCGGGCTGTAGGTATATCTTTGGTAAAGTTAAAATTTTGACAAGGTGTAAGATATTATTGCCGCTATAACAACAAATAATAAAAAATATATATAAACAAATCACAATAAATAATGCTGGACCATTCACACAGCACTATCTAACCCCAAGCTAAGCAGAGCTGTTATGGGTACTAGTTAACTGATGTTCATAATACAATACATTACACATAGATATTTTTTATTATACAAGAAAAACGCACAAGCATTCATCCCAAGGCGGGAACCGAACCCGCAACCTCCTGCGTCGCAGGCGGAGCTTCGCCCGCCGCTCCACATCGCGTCGTTAATAAATTCTATCTAAAAATTATCCACGACCAGCACGGCTCTTTCTGCCACCAAGCAGCATTGCTGTTTCTAAAGGGTTACTGGTTGGATTACAGGCACATGAAGCACGACTATATCTTAGGTTGACAGGCGTGGGGCAGTGCACTTTAGAATGCACCCGTATCCTATGCTCGTTTCTAGAATCCCATTGTTTTGTTTTGTATACAAAGACGAAGTAAGAATACTCTACAAAAACTGGTAACACGAACAGAAAACAACAAGTAAACAGCGAGATAACAACTACAGATAAATACGAAAACTTTACCAACGCATAATTGCACTGGCTCAGCAAAAAGGTGCAAGTTCGCGTTCGAAATTTGGACAAGAAACCAACTAAATGATGAATGGAAGTTGTCAAAATCCAACATTATTTCGAACTACTGTTTGCTGCGATGATACCAGTGTCGTAAAATGTTATCCTCTAATATTTCTTTGGTTTATAAAACCTTTGTTTACAAAAATTATTTGGGACTCTAGAACCAAGTATAAATGAGTGTGACCTGCGACTTGCGAGTCGTTGCCCATAGACGATAGTTATACTACTTCAAATAAAGTAGGCCAGTTATTTCCATAAGAAATAGATAATATTGAAATAAATACATTTACTGTACTCGTGTATCCCTGATAATAAAAGAAGCTTCTTATCATTAACAGGCAGGATGTGAACGTCCTGTCCAACAACATTCCTATTAGACAGATGAGTTTGATAAGAAGACTGCTAAAGTGTACTGATAAAACGTTGTTAACACCGAGTAGCTTGACCAAAAGATTACGTCGTTGCATTTAATAGTCCCAATGCTGGCTGATGCATGGTGAGCCTTGGTTTATATAGGTTATCAAATCAATACCTACTGTTTACACAAATGACTTTTCCGACGATGTTCCAGTCATATTAGTATTTCAAGTTGTCTAAGTGCTTTTTTGTAAGCCTAAAGAAGTAAAGTCATTGACTTTTGACTTTTCATCTCTATCGGAATTCCAAGCTCACACCTACATTTTGGCGACATCACATAAAATACCGTGTATGAGTCGAAAGTAATTATATGCAGATCAAATATCACGATAAACGGTTTTTCGCAATAAGGTTTCTACAGCGCCAATGATGTTGACATCTATTCTGATATGTAGGTACAGTTCTTTGCGGATGAAAGCGGGTTAGCGACGAATCTTATTTGTGTTAGAAGAACACCCACATTTCATTCCTTTACGAGCGACTTCTACGGTCAGCTGAGATTCGCGGCGACACGCGCGCGGCCCGAACTGCAACACCCTGAAAAAGCCTCTCGTTGGGATGAAACGTTGGTGGTCTTCCAACAAAAATAAGGTTTGTAGTTATACCGGTTATATCCGTAATAAATTCATCAAACAACGATAGTTTTATAGTAAAATGTAGGTAGAGTGAACCATAAAGAAGCAAACCTCTCCAAATCTGCAAACGAATAGAAAATCTCTCATACATGACGTTGGCATAAAGAATGATTCTTCCACAGAACCGCTTCCTCATCCTGGACTACGGGAGCTACGTGCACTGTTTCACGAACTGGCTGATGGGTAAGAACCCCAACGGGCCGGGTCAGTGGGTGCTGGTGCCCCCAAAGGACCGCCTCCCTCAGCCGCCCTTTCCGGTCGACTACAGCGCTCTCAACACAGAGCCAGCCAAACTTGAGCCCTACGCGCCCGACAAGAAGACGAATAGACATTCTGTTATTGTGTAATTTATAAGACGCATCCTAGACACCTCAAATCCTAATTAATTTACTATTACTATACTTATTATAATATAATGTTATGTTTTATGTTTATTCTTTATGTTAATTAGCGGCAAGCTGAAGACAGGGAGCGATGGCGCTCATTAGGGGAGGCCTATGTCCAGCAGTGGACTGATATAGGCTGATGATGATGATACTTATTAACTCTTTCTATTTACTGTACTCATTTTCTTAGTACTCCACAGTTCATGTGAGAAAATAAATATAGTCTAGGCAGGTAGTCCAGCAGTATTCGTTTTTATTTTCGCCTTCTAAACAGAGAGGTTCATTGATTTAAATTTAACTGAACTGAATTGAATTGAACTGATCTCTTTTTCATTGGTTGGTTCGAATTTGGAAAACCTCACTTTACGGATCTCCTTGGTAAAAAAACACACATATTTTGATATTTCAAATACAATCTCATTATTCCTAAGGGAGTAATGTAGAGTTTTGATTTCGATTCATTCAAATATGTATGAAAATTTTGACCAAAGAGACTCGCAGTAAGAGATCTCTTTCGATTTGTTTTAAATTTGGAAAAACATTCACCTTTTTCAGCCGATAGTACTATAATCAGTTGCTTTCGGTCAGGGTTACATGACGTATAATAAAACCGGCCAAGTGCGAGTCGGACTCGCGCACGAAGGGTTCTGTACCATTATTCAATAGTAAGGTCGGAACCTTACTATTATGGTACCTTATGGTAGAGACCACGCACGGCAATGATATTACTATTGGCGCATATATATCATATTAAGGTATCAAACCTACATTATATTGGCAAGGATAGATAGATAGATAGTTTATTCATGAACAATGTTTACAATTGTATTTGAATATTAAGAGTAGGTATCTTAAAATGACTTACGACTATAACATTAATGTGAATATACAGATAATTAAAAACATTCTCTCAAAAAATCTAAAGAATACTATCAAAATTAGTTTAAAAAGTCAAAATTATATTATAATTGTCCTATATATATGTTAACATAATCAAAATTTAAAGTCATCTAATGAGTACAAGCACTTTTCCAACAAAAGCTTTTTCAATTTGGATTTAAAAATATCAGGACTGTCAATGCTTTTTAAGTCAATAGGCAAGGAATTAAATAATTTAACAGTTTGGTATCTAGAGCCATGTTTCACAACATTTAACCTAGGCTGAAACGATGTTTCGAGATTCTTCCTTCTTGTACTTATCCGTATTGCTTTTTGTTCAATCGATTCATATTTATAAGGATGCCTGACAACATCCATAAGAACTACTAATATATAAAGGCTCGGGATTGTCAAAATGTTAAGAGTCTTAAAATGATCTCTACAAGACTCCCACGGGGGAATCCGTGCTATAGTCCTAATAGCCCTTTTCTGCAGAACAAAAGCCCTCTTTAAGTTATAGGCATAACTGTTCCCCCAAAACTTTATGCTATATCTCAGCTTAGACTCAACAAGAGCATAGTAAATACCTTTTAGCTGTTCAATAGTTAGTTCGTCTCTCAGACTTCTAAGGGCATAACAAGCAGAACTTATTGATTTTTCAAGAGCTTCTAATTCAACCTTCCAATTTAGGAGCTGATCAATGTGTATGCCAAGGAATTTTACACTGTTTGTCAACTCTATGATTTCTCCATTACTAGTAACATGTATTGATTCATTAATGTGAGCAGTTGTTCTAAACAAAACACAATTTGTCTTTTTTACATTCAATTTTAGTCTATTCGCTACAAACCAATGGTCAAAAGCTACCAGTGCATTGTGGATCTTAGTCTCAAGTTCAACTACAGATGTCGCCGGAATTACAGCGTTTGTGTCATCTGCGTAAAGAACTAGCGATATGTCTGGGATGGTTTTCATAATAAATTCAATAAGGTCATTAACGAATATAACAAAAAATATAGGTCCCAATATTGAGCCTTGGGGAACGCCTCTTTTTATGGTTATAGCTTGCGATCTATAAATTATTTGATGTTTGTCTGTGATATTTTTTATTTCTACAAATTGTTTCCTGTTAGATAGGTATGATCTCAGTAAAATCAAACTATTTCCTCGAACTCCGTAATGTTCTAATCTTGGTCTCTACCAAGTAAGTCGTAGACACTCAAGGTACCTATAGAATTCGACTCACACACTGATATCCTAGCTAATTCAGCCTAGACTCTCGACAACACTCTTATAGAGCTTATGTGTTCAGATCGCGTAAGCTTAAAAATATTTATTCTTATAGAGCTATTAGAGGACTCGTGGGTGCGTCTGAAAATGTAGTTATAAGAACATGCGTCGCAATAATGTTATATTAAATTAGGTACTCCCTACCAAAACGCTTTAATCTTATCTGTATAAGTAATCTATTTGTGCAATTTGACCAAACCTTATCAATTTTTAACCTAAATCTAAGATCATTTGTACATAGTAGAATAATGCACCATTACGGTATGAAACTGCCTTAATTAAGTAAGTAGTTATATTATAAATTAATAGTTTAATGTCACATTTCACGAAATAGCCTTATTTTAACATAAAGTAGTTCTAAATGTACCGTTAGATTAAAAGTTCACCATAGTTCACAGTAAAATGAATTGTTTTTATAAATGTTGTTTGTTTTGTTTTCAAATCCTTTTTCTATGTGTTTTTTCTCTTACTTCACTTTCCCTAACTTCTCCCTACTCTATGTAAGTTGACATCTTGCTGAGTAGATTTTGAAAGCTTAGTCAGCCATAGATCTATGTTTGAGTGATGTTTTGCAATAGAAAAGCGTTACGCGCATAGATCGATGACAGAGCTAGCTTTCTAAAACGGGCCTTGCACTCTCGGAGGTCTACGACGTAGACCTTCGTAGCTTGTGCTACGCCGTAGACCTTCGTAGCACACTACGATGCGCCGCGTAGCAAACAAAAAAGTTGAAGATGCGTCCTTTGCAGGTTATCTGTTTCTTTTGCCAAAGCTCGGATACTTTTTGTGTTTAATGTGAGCCAAATATAAACTACTGGTTCAAGCTTAACGTTCAGCATATTTGGAGATATGCTGCATACAGGGTGGATATGTTGGACAGGGCAGTGAGAGCAAATACCTTAACTACAGCTCCAGGCTAAGGCGTATACAGGATGGTAAATACTATAAGCTAACTTATATTAGCTAATTCATAAAGTTGAATGTATGAATTTTCAATTTTGAAGATGATTATCGAAGAAAGAAACCGAAAACGATTTCTTTTTTCTTCAAAAATTGGCATTTCCAGAAAAAGTACACAAATTCTGTGACTTTATTTAATGCAGATCTTATGTTTTTCAATACGTCAGGCGTCGTAAGCATAAGTAATTATAAAGTAAACATTGTTTTTATAATAAATAGGTATGTCCAACGAATTTTATCATTTTGTTAATTGTCAGCACTTTCTTTGCCTGAAAAACAGGTATTTATTTACCTAGTTCAGGCACATGCATTATCTTATCCTTTACATAAATAATATTATGTACACTCTGTTATCTCTCTAGTCCTAAGTTATATATGAATAAATTATTTTATTTATTTAATATTTTACTCCTAAAACTCCGCCCCTCACGGCCCCAGGGAGGTGTCTATGTCCATTTTTTCAATTTTTATTTGAAATTTAGAAAATTCTGCATTAAAACTTAAATGCAATAAAATATGCGGTGTAGCCTCCAAATTTGTATTTTATTTTAATTTGTATTGTTGTACGGTTTATCGAAATCAAAATTACTCACAAGCAATAGCTTTTTTTTGTATCGTGACACAAAGTTTTTTAAGAAAGCCAAATTGAATTTAGAAATCAACTTCAAACGGAATTTTAAAAGTAAAGAAATAAAACTTTTTATTTAATCATAAATCTTGTTCAAAGTGCTGACCGCCGCGCCGCCGCCGCCGTTGCGAATGCACGCGCGACATTATCTTCGTCACTAATTTACAGTGTTCTGTGTCTTCGTCTTTTGTCTGTTGATTTCGATAGAACCGTACAAAAATAAAAATAAAACAATGGAGGTGATGATCCATAGAATTAGATCTAACAGAAAATAATATGCTGCCTTTCTCTAAAGCTGGGCATAACGATCTGACTATTTCGTACTTGTGCACCAAATAGTAAATAACTATTCCGTACATCTGTACCAAATAGTAAATAACTATTCCGTACATCTGTACCAAATAGTAAATAACTATTCCGTACATCTGTACCAAATAGTAAATAACTATTCCGTACATCTGTACCAAATAGTAAATAACTATTCCGTACATCTGTACCAAATAGTAAATAACTATTCCGTACATCTGTACCAAATAGTAAATAACTATTCCGTACATCTGTACCAAATAGTAAATAACTACTCCGTACATCTGCACCAAATAGTAAATGATTATTCCGTACATATGTACCGAATAGTAAATAACTATCCCGTACATCTGTACCAAATAATGAACGACTATTCCGTACATCTGCACCAAATAGTAAATTACCTACTTCATTGTAATCACTCGGATGACTTACTAATAATAACAACAACTTAAGGTTAATGCGCTAAAAAATTCAAGGCCGACCACTCTCTGAATTTATTGAATAGCGTCTGTTGTTTTGGTCTTATCTTGTGATGCTATAATAATATGGTTTTAATTTTATGTAGGTACCTACTCTATTTCATTGATGTGCAAATCAAAAAAATCAACCAAATTTTATACCTACTTCGACCAATCATTCTAAATATTATTCGCAGGGTCAGGTGTCAGAAGTCAATTATAAAGGTGATAAGCGTCGCTGACACACTTTATCGCTCCGTACCAGCTCTTTGCTAAACTTTGGCAACGGACTTATCGGACATGACCACACCAAATAAATTATCTGTGCTACTGTTTATGTTTACTTCCAGCTTTATCTCAGAACAAAATTTACTTAAAGCTGTAGCACAGTTTGGATAAGAGCCACAAACAGAGTTTTGATAAGAGAAATAATCAAATTAGTAATGCTGGTAAAAAAAACACAAATAGTCAAAATGATGACATCAGGATGAACTTTGGTCGCGGCTGATATCACGCCCCGGGAGCATGATCCAGGGTATGAAATGGCCGGGAACTCGCGAATTTTCAGAACCCACTGCCCCAGTTGCGCGTAGGATTACACCGATCTAACTGTACTGCAAAGTTCTTAAATTCTGTAATTCGTCCATTGCTAAACCAACGTCCCCAAACTGCGTGAGGTGCCTCGATCCACAGTATGTTACATTAAAAAACCGTGCTCTCATCTATCGACCCCATCGAGCCAAATATAATTATTGTGTTCATAGAAGTGCTACCAATTGACTCCGCAAAAATCAATCCACACCCACTTCGAAATGATAAATCAGACGATATTCTGACGATATTCTGAGTGGTGATAGGTAATTCGCCATTTCTAAACCTCAAAATGGCAAACCAATCGCCAACACAGTCCGAATAAGGTTGAAAATGCAACGTCCTATACGTTGCATTTTCAACCTCATTCAATATTATTGATAACGAAAAAACCTATCCACAACGTAATTACGTAATAGCCTATCTGCTCATTACGTACGAGGTTCTCCTAGGTCCCTGGACCTAGGAACCTGGATAGAGTAAGGCTTTTCGCAAAGCTAAAGTAAGTATGAATATTTTATGCAGGCAGGTAGGTACTGTCAATTAGTAAGATAGCGCATTACTATGCATATCGCATTTCCATAGGTTTAATTCCCCATTTCCTCACGAGCTTTTGGCAACTTTCCTAGATACCTACAAACAACTTATTTAAAATTGCATACGTAAAAAGCTGGGTAAAACCCAAGCATATAGGTACCTAGATACTAGTCCGTAACAAATCGCAAGGTCAAATTGTTCGTCCCGTCTGGCTGACCCTGTAACCTGTAAGTGCGAACGGGACAACGGACAATCTGACATTTAAATTCGTCTAGACTATTCTAAACTACCTACTCGATCAGGCCATACCATTTCTTAGAATTCAACTCAAAATATAACCCCGGGACTAGGCATCTAAACTAGATCAAAATGCCAAATGGATCACCAACACAGTCCGAATAAGGTTGAAAATGCAACGGACAGTACAATGATAATGCAAAATACCTATCAACAACAAGCTTCAACAAGAATTGACGTGTTCAAAGATTTCAATAAAAGGCAAGAATCGAAATCGGCGCGCCAGTCCCCTTCGCGCTTGCCACTTGGGAAGACGTATTTTTGCAGCATTTGCATTGAAATATAAAATATTATTTAATTTAATTATTTAATAAAATGTCGAGGCCAAAGAGATCATTAGAAGAAGAGATATTGCACTACAAAAAGAAAATTCAGAAGCTTGAAGAAAAGATTCCTGGAACCAGTGGAACCACAGTCACGTTCGCCGGGGAGTATAAAGACCGTGGTACGTTATAATTATAATTCACCTTTTGTGTGTAACAAAAACTAGAATACCTATCATTTATTATATAGGGTAAAATTATAATAGCAGCTTTTCAAAAAGTTTTTAAGGCAAAGTATGAACTTATTTTTATCGGTGCGCTCGCGTGTTTCGAAGGTCACATTCCTGTTAATCTTTAAAACTGGTCTCATTGTAATGGACATGACATGCATCTAAATTATTTTAACATTTAAATCATACTAGCTTATGCCCGCGGCTTCGCAAGCGTATTTTTTGTATAAATCGGTAAAATAGCCTATAAAAAATATACAAAATGATTTATTTGCTAATTAACTGTAAGAGATACACATAACTGACCTATAGTTTAATTTTGGCTATGATCATAAATGAACTAAAAATTTCAACTTGTTCTGTTCAGTAGTTTTAGGTACAGTGCGTGTCAGAATTAAGTATCCCCCTTGTCTAAGGCCCGTATTATAAAACCTTGCTCAGTCATCGACCTCTGCTTGAGAAACGCTTTTCTATGGAAAAAACGTCACTCAAGCATAGATCTGAGACGAGCGACGAGAGGAAGCTTTCATAATACGGACATAAGAGAGGTAGGGAGATAGGGGGATACTTAATTCTGACGCGCACTGTACCTAACAAATCAACATTCCCATTTCTCAACTTCGCTCTTTTTATTATAGGCTTCAAATTTTATTCCAACCTTGTATGGCATCCATACACATACGTACATTATTACATAACATGATCAACTCTTGCAATCGACTTGACCATTGATACTACATATTTTTATTTATCTTGGTACTTTAAAACAAGTATATAATCTACAGTGAACTAATTAAGCTTATTATCTCTTACATTTTATATTTACTTACTAAGTACTTATTTAAAGTGCTATTATTGTAAATTTAGATTGAGTGGGTATGAAATTGTAGGTACCTTCATGTTATCGTTTGTGTTTGAAGATTTCATTTGCCTATCGTAAAAAGCTTTATTGAATAGGTACCTACATAAACATACCATACCAAATAATGATAATGAAAAAATCTGTCTTATTGTTTCAGAATCTACAGCTAGACCCGAAGTCCATGATAGAAGAGAAACCCGTAATGTCTCACCGGCCGTAGACTCGAGACCACGCGGTGATATCTCACCAGCCCCGGAAACGAGGCCACCTCGTGATATTCCAGCAAAAGAATTGACTCCTCGTGATATTCCTGCAACATCGATACAACCTTGTAATATTTCATCAACAGAATGGAGGCTGCCTCGTGATATCTCGCCCATAAGAGAAGCGAGAAAAGCTCCTGAAATCATAGAATCAAGACGTCGTGACAGTCATAACTTCTCTGGAATAGATCCGAGACAGCTCCGTGATATCCCAGCAGCAGAATCGAAAAAACCTCGTGATATTTCACCAGCAGCGCAAGTAAGAGATCCACCTCCAGTAGCTCATGGAACACCGAACTCTCCGCCCAGTGTAGTTAGAGATCAAGATGAACCGAGTACCGAGAACCTGAGGGTTCTGCCTCAGCCGAATTTGAATGTGACGGAAGATAACACTGTAGATTCGCATATCTCGACCAGCACACCTGTGCGACAACGAGCCACTGGAAGGAAACCACGTAAGAGTTCCGATACAGGTTTGGCTGAAAACACCGGTGAAATGGATCGCAGGGAAGCGCTACTCAATGCTCTAGGAGATGATCTGTCACTGTGTGGAGAAAACATCCACGCCAGCCTGGCACAGAAGTGGACAAACATATTGCGCAAGGGATTACCAATAGATACGAAAAACAAACTCCTTAAAGAGTACGCTGCGCCGGATAACTGCAGGTTGTTAAAAGCACCTACATTAAACGATGAGATTTATATCATTGCTGAATACAACTCCAAAAACCGAGACAAAATCCTGGAAGGCAAACAGAACCAATTGGGACTAGGAATCTCGGCAATCGGGAAAGCTATCACCGTGCTTCTAAACCAGGGTGAAAACTATGAGGTGAATGCCGTGAGACATTTCAACCATGGATGCCGGTTGTTATTAGATCTTCATTTTACTGAAACTTGCTCGCGAAGGCATCTGTTCAAAAACGAGCTTTGCCGTAGTGATGTTTTTCGTAATTTGAAGATTCAAGACTTGGAGAGGGACGACACGCTTTTTGGGAACAAAGTGGCCAAGATGGTTAAGAAGCAGGGGATCCCACCCACTCCGGCGCACCAAAGGCCTTCCTCGTCTTCATACGGCGATCTCCCACTGACGCCCCACCACAATCGTAACGACTCGCCTCGGTACAGACGTAGTTAAACTATGGAGAGAACATCCTTCAATTTTATTCCAGGTAGGCACTTACTTTAGTGCTTCGAATATGCAAATTTAGGTAAGTCGGTGAAATATATCAGCATAAAAAAACAGAGGAAAACCATATTTCCAATAGGTACCAACCACCAACCGGTAAAATGAGAATTCCCTAGAACTGTTTTTGTGGTTTTTGACCTTGTTGGACCAAGCTATAATAATAATAATAAATAAATCATATTTATTTCAGACACATCACAACACAGTCCATATAACGAGTTATGTCTCATATCAAATGAGCTATGTCTCATAGATAAACTTTATTATTTTTAGACTTCCTAATGAGTTCATTTAATTATTTAGCTATAGATACAATACGATTCGTAGGATTCTTACATACCATTTTATACGATAGTCACATCTGACATAAAAATAACAGTAACATATATAAGGTTTTTTTGTTATAGTGCTAACCTACACTCTATCTCTTAGAAATGAAATAAGTCCCAAAAATTATCCCGCCGAAACCGATAATTTTCGGGACTTATTTCATTTCTTAGTAACATATATGTTTTTTTACTATTTTATGTAAAAGATACAAGTTTATATAAAATTTAAATTTTATTTAAGATTAGGTTTAAGGATACGCTCTTTTTGTTATAATTTTGTGCTTTGTCAATTTGTTTTCATTGTTTTGTATATACCTACAGCGTTCAATAAAAACAACGAAATTACTATTGTACTATTTTTGAGTCCTCTCCGCCAAAACGAGAGAAGAAGAGATTTGTTTTAAAAAACCGATAGAACCTTATTATTCACACATCCAGTCCGCTCAGATTTAGTGGAGACCACCTGCTGTGCCTCGCAAGCTGGCTACGCAGCAGAGATGAGAGATGTGAGCAGGGAGCAGTGGGGGCGCCGCTAGTGCATTCATCTCAACAAAAATCCGACGCTCGCCGCACGCAGCTCAGTTCCGCTCTAGCCTGCACACATCTCTGATTTAACCTCCTGTACATCTAGCTCCAGTCTAGCCAGTACGCTGTATGCGCGTATTCGGTGGAGTCACCCTAGCTGAAGAACGCCTCTTGTCACCGCTTCGGATATCTCCGCTTTGGAGTTTGGGCCTTAGACTTTTTAAAACCACAACAGATAATTAAACTTCAACCGACACGCATAAATGCACAGCTCAGCAAGAACGTGCAAGTTCGAGTTCAAAAACGGAAGAGATACAATAATGAATGAAAGCTGTCAAACGGTGCAAACTGACAAGTGGTTTATTTTTGTTTCTTCTTATACATAAAAACTACCAAAAATCCGGAACAAATATTTGCACGATTGTACAAACATTTATCCTGAGGCGGGAATCGAACCCTCCAACAACAACCTCCTGCGTCGCAGGCGGACCTTCGCCCACCGCGGCACAGAGGTCGTCAATAAATAAACAATAGCTTGATTTTTACGCTCACGCCGCACCGAAAACGTATATTGCTTTGTGCCGTATTTTGCTTTCCTATAAACGCGATATCCTATGCCTCTTATTGAAGGAAACTTGTGTTATCAACAACAGGCAGGATATGGACATCCGGTCCAACAGTCAAGGCAACCAACATTCCTATTAGACGGGCTGATATATTCACTAAATACCTAGGTACATACAGTTAAACATTTTGATAAGAATAATGTCGAAGTGTAATGTGTCCAAACGTTGTTATAACCGAGTCGCTTGAATAAAGTATCACGTCTTTGCATTTAATAGTTTGTCCCAATGCTGGCCGAGGCACAGGAAGCCTAGGCATGTACCTATAGGCTATCAAATCAATGAATGATTCTTCAACAGAACAGCTTCCTTATCCTGGTCGGGAGATACGTGCACTGTTTCACGACCTGGCTGATGGGTAAGAACCCCAACGGGCCGGGTCAGTGGGTGCTGGTGCCCCCAAAGGACCGCCTCCCTCAGCCGCCCTTCCCGGTCGACTACAGCGCCGTCAACACAGAACCAGCCAAACTGCCAGCCCTACGCACCCGACAAGAAGACAAATAGACATTCTGTTATTGTGTAATTTCTTGGAAGCTGCTTAGACTCCTCAATTCCTCATTCGTCCCACTAAAACACTAAGGCAAGATTATGTTAGGCCTGGGAGAGCGCGCGTCAAGAGCTGTGTAGTGTGATACATATATCTCTATCTCTTCTGTAACGGAGATCTTCTGTTAAAGGAGATGCTGAACTTAAAGTAAGTTTGGGATGCGGTAGTGGTGAAAACACAGAAGAAAACTGCAGAAAAGGAGCAATAGATAAATACTGACCTCCCTATCCGCAGCAAGAGAACAGAGCGTCTTCCACGCTCGGATCTTCTCCAGCCACCATTAAAAAATAACAAGTCGAGACGACGGCCGGAGGGTGCACATTGTCGGTAGGTACTCAGGACCTGAAGAAGGCAGCGCGCTGTGTTTTCCACGCACCTCTCAAAGAGGAACTCCATCTTGAGTCGGTGCTTTCGCAGGCTAGCACCGTCAGGCCAGCGGCAGAATTCCCCAAGAAGAAGTGTACCCGTAGGAAAAAAGGTACAGAGAGGAAAACAGTAGTGGGCTTAGCCGGTAGGAATGCGGCCGTTCTTTCACAAGGGGCTTCTTTCACCCCTTGCGAAAAAACGGTAGACAAGATCCTCCGTTTAAAAAAAGTTAGGTTTCTCAGTCATAATTACTACTACATTTATTTATTTATTTACAAAAGGACATCCTACGTGAAAATCACATGAAGGCTAAATATTACACTACAAAATCTTATAACCTATGTGTTTTCACACTTATGGTTTAACGGCGCGTAATTACTACATTGATAACATATACACCATTCCCATCTGATTAACCCCAACCTTCAACCCAAAAGTTGGTGACAAGCTTCATTTAAAGATTTCATAAGATACTCATGGATTGCATCAGCCAACGTGTCGAGATATGAACAGACATGAAAGCACAAATACCTACTATTGAAGTACGATTACCACTACTAGCGTATTCTATATAACTCAATGACAAATACGGATGAATTTACTTGATAACCTAATGAATGTTTTTGTTGCAAAGGGACTTGACAACAGGAAAATAAAATTGCATCAGTTACCATTGTCATTAGGTACTTTAATCACGCAGTAACTTTTAATGAACTTACATTGTAGCAAAAAGGATGTTTAAAATTTGAAGTATTTGTCAACAGTTAAATAAAATTCAATCAATTCCATCAATTACCACTGTAATTATTTCAACCACGCCGAAACCAGTATAAAAGCGTATGAAAAATATACAAGGCATCAATGGAGTCCAAACGTTGTATTGCCACTACGACATAAAGAGTGTAAACATCGAGCTAGAAGTAAAAAAAATACAAACATTCTATTGTACCTAAGCAAGATGAAACTATCGAAGCAGGTGGAAATAAACACAAGCAAATTGAGAAAGAATTTGTATTTATTTATTCTGCAGGTGCACACTTGATGCACCTGCGGTGTGTTAAATTCTACATAATTTATTTTTAGATAATTACACACAAACTTTAAAAAAATGTCATAAGATGTATCGGTATATCGGTATACCTACATGGTTCTAGAATACCAATTTTTTTTTGTGAACAAAATCGTTACAAACCGATAAAATATTGCTGTTTTACGACACTGCATGTTTTCATCGCAGCAAATCACAGAAATTCGAACACATGTTTGGTTTTAACAGCTTCCATTCATCATTTCAACTTATGCGTTATTGAAAATTTGTTATTATCTACGGTGGTTATCTCGTTTTACCATGTTATATACTGTTAAATTACCAGTCAAGAGTTTGTTGAGTTTTCATAATAAAATGTCTCTGTTTACAAAGAATCACTGGGATTCTAAAACCGAGTACCTACAGACAGGATAAGAGTGTCGTGGTGCCGCAGGTGTGTTTGTAAACCTGTCGAAACGTCGAGAAAAATAGGTATATAAAAGCGATAAATACCCGTTATAAGTTATACTTAAGGTTATTAGCGCGTTTTTTTTTTTTTTTTTGTTGCAAGAAAGATTACATATTTTTGTTCTACAGTACATTGCTCGTTCTACAGTGCATTGCTCGTTCTACGATGCCGCGGCCGTCAACGTGCTTCATGTGCCTGTACTACCACAACGCTTTAGAAACAGCAATGTTGCTTGATGACAGAAAAGGGTGTGCTGGTCGAAGGTTCTTTTTATAGAATTTTAAACTTAAAAGAAAAAGTCTAAGGCATATTTAGACATCATCATCAGCCTATATCAGTCCACTGCTGGACATAAGCCTCCCCTAATGAGCGACGAGTGATAACCCGTGCGAATTTTCATAGAGATTCCTGATATATTAACATTCAAGATATATTAACATCTTACTTCGTAGAGTCTTACATCCATATTGTGAAAGCTAGGTCAGTCATAGATCTCTGTTTGAGTGACGTTTATGCTATTGAAACTCAAGCATAGATCGATGACTGAGCAACCTTTCATAATACGGGTGTTAGACTCAAGAAGGTCTACACTGTAGACTTTCGTGTAACGATGCGTCGTAGCGTGAGCTACGACGCTTGACAAGCGTAGCATACGAAAGATTTCAACGCGAGCCTACTTTCTAAGTTTTCTGTTTCTTTTGCAAAAGCTCAGGTACTTGTGGTATTAATGTGGACTTCGAGTTCGTCTCGCACCCCTCAACATGGAGAATATTCTATGTCTGATACATTTAATTAATTTATCAATCTTTTTACACAATATTTGCACAATTTAATTACTAAGAAGTAAGTCAACAAAAAACATTCAAATTATGATAAGTACAAGTTTTTAATCAAATATTTACTTTGGCGAATCTGTTATTCTGCCTTTGTTTTATTTTTCAATATATAAATCAAGTCTACTGACGTGATTTTTGGTTCGTCATATAGTCATATTGGTTCGGAGAAGAAGGCAAATATGTATCAAAATTGAGATATTTACGATATTTTTTTCACCAAACATATGCAACTAATAAAAAATAATCTTTGCTCTTTTGTACAGAATGAAATAGACTATTAGGTACAGGAGTATAAGAATCCTAGATTTCATATTTGAACATTTGATTTCATTTTTCATAAAAAAACAACATTTCCATGATCTTTGAGATCAGTAGGATCTGAAATGTTGATTTTTTTCGAAATACCAGCCATAATAAACGGAGAACGGACCCATTAATAAAGCGGGTTGAATCCCAAATAATCAAAATGATTACATCATGGTGACTTAGGTCGCCCTTGGCGTCGCTATGTATCGGTAGCAGAGAATATAATTACTAACTCGGTGGACACCAACTACATCAACGTAGCAGCAGGGTATAAAAGGATCGGGGAATCGCCAAGTTTTCAGTACCGCTCCAGGTGCGCGCAGCATCACACCGATCGACAACTAAAATAAATAATAATAGTGCATCGTCGTGAAAATGTCCAAGCCGCGAGAAAGAAAACGTAAACACAGCTCAGATGAACATCTCGAGCAAGAATTGGAATTATTGAAGAAGCAATATCGATTACTAGAAGAACAAATGAAGTCAGGAGCGGCTAATGTTGATACTGAAGGAAACTATTACAGGGAACAAGCTTCAGGTATTTTGGGGCGTTTTGTTTTTTTAGGGTTCCGTATCCAATGGGTAAAACGGAACCCCATTACAAAGACTCCGCTGTCCGTTTGTCCGTCTGTCACCAGGCTGTATCTCATGAACCGTGATAGTTAGAAGGTTGAAATTTTCACAAATGACGTATTTCTGTTGCCGCTATAACAACAAATACTAAAGAACAGAATAAAATATATATTTAAGGGCACTCCCATACAACAAAGGTGATTTTTTTTGCTCGATATTGATAACGGCAACAGGTAGACGCTTGAAATATTCACAGAATATTTAGTTATATATTTACTTTAAAAAATAAAAATAAATAATTAATATAAAATAAAATAAAATAAAACAGATATAGAGAGAGGGCTCCCATTTTCCGGCCGTTCTTATAGATAATGGTACGGAACTCTTCGTGTGCGAGTCCGACTCGCACTTGGCCGGTTTTATATTAATAACCCTTCAAGTTGAGTAAATATAATTCATTGCCTTCAAGGGTGAATCAGACTGTTAAACTCGACTCACTCAATTCATTCGACCGGTTTATGTTAATTATCCGATAAATTCTGTAAACAAATAGGAATACCTACCTATGTATTTCTTATGAGTTACTATAGCAGCGCCTTGCGGTTTCACCCGCGCAGTTCCCGTTCCCGTGGGAAATCCGGGATAAAAAGTAGCCTATGTGCTTTTCCAAACTATAATCTATCTCTGTGCCATATTTCATTCCGTTCCGCCGTTCTGGCGTGATTGAGGAACAAACATCCATCCATCCATCCAAACTGTCACATTTATAATTTAGTGGGATTGTGACAAACAACGTGTTTAGTCAGTGACAGTGATCTTCAATGCGCTGACCAATTTTTTTTTAGTTTTTTGTAAAAGCTTCCTTTTCTTCAAGAGCATCCATACTAATATTATAAATTATATATATATATATCTATATGTATTTGGGTATCAATGAAATTTGGCAGGGAGGTAGATGCCATCCCGGGGACGGACATAAATACTTTTTATCCAAGAAAAGTGCGTGCGAAGCCGTAGGCTAGTATTTAAAAAAGGTGGAAAAATATATATAATAAAACATGAGCATCGGCCACATCGACCAATCAGAGGGCAGTTTATTATTTTACGAGTGGCGTGATCGCCATAGATTTCGTAAAATAGTAAAACAAGGCTGTGATTGGTTCACAGGTTTGTTTGTTTATTATCTTACGAATAAGCTTAGGAAAATTATAAATTTACGTATTTCAATGCGTTAAATTGTAAGTGCTTCAGTCCTGTTGATTATTTTCCGGAAAATTATAAAGTGACTAGGATTTTTATAATTTTACGGGGCTTACTATTTGACGGTGACATATACATTAGAAAAACAATAGAGTAAGGCGTGTTCCATATTTATTTTTCTTGTCGTGTGAGATACGGATTTATTTTGTTATAAAAAGGAAAAATACTTTATCTACCCAAATATCATAAACCCTCTCTAATGCGTTCAAAAACCATAGGCAATGACCAGCATTACCAACCAACAGAAATAAACGGAACTGTAATGAACTCATAACCTGATAATGCTAATAACCTGATAATGATAATGCATAATGCTGGTCATTTCCCTACGGTTCCTGAACCCATCATAGAGCCCTTATGATATTTGGGTAGATAAAGTAGTGTATACAACTGTACATAATTAGGCATTACAACACTCGTGTGATGCTATTAAGAAACTCGCCTTCGGCTCGTTTCTTAAACCCACACTTGTGTTGTAATGCCCTCCATTATGCACAGTTGCATAAACTACTATTACAAATTGGTATTCGAAATCAAAGTTCATTGGGCTCTCTGTTACGACAGAGAACCCTTATGATCCCTCTCCATCGAAATGTTCGTAATATGTTTTTCTTTGTTTTAGATGCTCGCGCTCCTGACCGCTCAAGCTTAGATGCAGGTTACACAAGTTCTGGCGCTGCAAACCCTCCAATTAGTCCTCTTAAATTAGTCCTCAAACGAATAAACGAAAAGGAATCGTACCGACAGCGAAATGTTCTATACACGCCGCCCAAACATGCCAAAGATTCGAAAATTATCCACACAGACAACAGTCCTCCTGCTAGTCCAGAAGGTTGTAAAGACAACATTTCAAGAATTCAACCGCCAAGTCCTGGGCCCTCGCACTCGAGGGACATGACTGTCAACCCTCAAATAGTTATTTTGCAGTCACACCATGTATCCAAAACTGAGTCCTCAGTAACGCTGGTTAATAATATTCAGCAACTCTCCAAAGCCCAAAATCTGTTGTACATACCACATAGCCTTCCTAGTAATATGCGCTTTAAAAAGATTATCATTCCACCTGCAAGCCCGGAATCCAAAGAAGGCAATATTTTACCAAACAAACGCCCTTCGAGTCCGCCTACGAACAGTATTCTCCCGCAAATGGCTGAACGATTGAGTTCTGTACTGCAAAATGGACTGCCAAAAGAAGAAAGATACCGTCTACAGGAAAAGTACAAAATACCAAGCAACTGCACTTTAATGAAAGCGCCTTGTTTAAATCCAGAAGTGATTCCTTTTATGGATGAAGTAGCAAAGAAACGGGACTCAGTTATGTTTAAGAATCAAGAGCAATTGGGCACGGGCATGGCAGCTATCGCGGAAGGCGTTACCCTGGCTTCAAGGAGCAGTGATGCTGAAGTCAGAACTGCGATGGAACATATAAACAGAGGCTTGCACTTGTTGGCCGATCTCCATTACGATCAATCCAGATTTAGGAGGATTAAGTGCACTCCCGTCGACTCACGGCTAAAATCGCTCTTAGTCGCAAAACTAAGTCACAGGCATCATCATTTTCTAGACATAAACCATCTCTTTAAAAGAGATGACACTGTTTTTGGACGCGATACTGGAAAAATTATAAAGGAATTCCTTCGAAAAGAATAGGTATCGAAGTTAAAGTGCCTATGTTTAGGATGGTGATAACTGAACGATAATCTGACAATACAGCTTCCTCTGTTAACTATGACATTGCTTAAAAACTTCCATTAATTTTATTTCTTATTCCAATCAAAGAAAAGAAAGAAATAAAGAAAAACATTTATTGTCCTAACGCACTACCTAAATCACATTAAACTCTGGATGAGTTTGATTTGATTTAGTTTTTTCGGATTATTTTTTATAAGAACGAAACCATAAAGACTTAGAACCAAAGAGTAAGTATTACTACCACCTTATATGCATAAGATATCCCATATCTTGATAAAGATAGAATAAATATTTTATAGGATTAATACTAGCAAAAAAAAATGAAATATTTATCAAACAATATACAAAATAAGTTGATTTACAGACTTACGTTACTAGTAACACAACTGACTCTATTCAAACTAACCGAGAAAACTAATACTAGTGACAAATAAGGAATAATAAGTCATTATTTTGTTAGGGTTGGTAAGTTGTAAATAACAAGGCTTGAAAACTCAAGTGACTTTCCTCCATACGAGTTTGCACTCGCTGGCAGGGAGTCGCGCTCTTGCACTCACGGCTTGTTCACCCATAGGGTTTATAACATAACTAGCAGCGCCTCGCGGTTTCACCCGCGTAGTTCCCGTTCCCGTAGGAATTTCGGAATACAAAGTAGCCTATGTCCTATTCCAGACTATAATCTATCTCTGTGCCAAATTTCATCCAGATCCGTTTTGCCGTTCTGGCGTGATAAAGGAACAAACATCCATCCATCCATCTAAACTTTCACGTTTATAATATTACTAGCAGCGCCTTGCGGTTTCACCCGCGTAGTTCCCGTTCCCGTAGGAATTTCGGGATAAAAAGTAGCCTATGTCCTATTCCAGACTATAATCTATCTCTGTGCCAAATTTCATCCAGATCCGTTTTGCCGTTCTGGCGTGATAAAGGAACAAACATCCATCCATCCATCTAAACTTTCACGTTTATAATATTAGTGAGATAGTGAGATTAGTGAGATAGTGAGATATAATATTTTTATTCTTAGTGAGACAGATAAAAAGGTTCTTACAGTCCACGTTCATGTTTGTTACATAAATAAGCTTAAAATTAATCCTTGCTTGTTATAAACCTTTATGAAGTAACGTGCTAAGGGTTTCCTACTTAGGTACTGTAACACATTTTTTGATTTACTTCCCTTAGTTAGAATCCCGTAGAAATTTAATGTTTTACCACGACATAAATCCTATGTAGGTACTCTACATCCTTTCAACTAACTCTATGCCGAAAATCAAGTCGATTGGTTGCTTAGTTAGGGCGTGAAGGAAGGACAAACAAACGAACACACCTTCGCATTTATAAATTTTAGTTAGAATTAAATTAGGTAATGTTTTAATTACTGATGTCTCCTGGTGCTTTACATTTGATGTCGTTTTGTAGCGTACAATATTTATAAAAAATATTTATGAAAATCAGCTGCGGATACACGTGGCTTCTGTAGTTATCGCGAAAAGTATGATGCAAGTGAGGAAACAGAAAACCTCTATTTTTTTGTGGTTTCTAATGTTGATATGTTTAATTGATTAATTTGCGGTATAATTTAATCAAAAAATAGTTATTTATTGATAATAGGGCGTTTTATACACTCAATTTGCGGTACAACAAATGTAAACTACCCTTATTTATCAAATAATATATAAAATCACAAAGATTCATTTTCAAATTCGTAATCAAACTCAAAAGTTACGTATCTTTGCTGAATTTCAAAAGAACAACTTTTCAAGTGTAGAGTACACTTTCGAGTGTTAACACATCGTGAATAGGCTACTTGACTACTACTGGGAAATAATTCTAACGTATTGTCTGATAAAAATAATGCAAAATATAATTAATATTTTCTTCAAGGCCAGTCGTATTAGTTATAAAAACTAATTTTGAAGTTTGAATAAAATAATGCCGCGCCAAAACGATAATCTCCGTCATGGCTCCCGTTTTAAAAGCTATGACGTCACCCCGCCATACCACACCTAACAAGGAGAACTAATTGACACTGTAATCTATAAAAGTGTGTCGTCACTTGCGATCCAGCCAAACACAGCTTTTTCGGTCACGTGATCATATTTTATATCAAAAATGTGTAATTTTAATCCCGTTTTTTTACCCAAAAAAGGCATATTTTTATTAAAAATCACCTGATTACGCTTTGTTACGTTGTCACTGACTAGGATGAAAACAAGTTTGAATTTATTTTTAATGTGGTCAAATAGCCTATTATTACTTTCACCACACAAACAATTAAGTGATAACCAATGACGGCTAATAATGCTAGGTTATTTTTTTTTTAAATGCTGCCTCTTCTGCTGATATCACGGGATGAAATGTTAATTTGATAAAACGGTTCTACATAATTTCATCAGGTTTAATAATAAATACTGACAGGCAATTATGCCATAAACACCTGCCAAAATCTATATGAGTAACTAGCAGCGCCTTGCGGTTTCACCCGCGTAGTTCCCGTTCCCGTGGGAATTCCGGGATAAAAAGTAGCCTATGTTCTATTCCAGACTATAATCTATCTCTGTGCCAAATTTTATCCAGATCCGTTCAGCCGTTCTGGCGTGATAAAGGAACAAACATCCATCCATCTATCCATCCATCTAAACTTTCACGTTTATAATATTAGTGAGATTATGAATTGCCTGTACTTACTGGTCTTAACAGAATAACAGCACCTTCTGTTACTTAGGTAAATTACAGTTGGCTTTATACTGAGCCTGGGCCCATTTGCTACTGCAGCACACACTGATTACCTACTTACTTATTTATACATTCCGATTTAGATTCAAGAGGCGCAAATATGCAGGTCTCGATAGAGCATACGCATTTGCTCCCCTTGGAGTCGAAACCCTAGGTCCGCGGGGTACCGAGGCTCTCCGGGTTTTCAAAAAATTATCTGAGCGTCTGGTCGAAGCGACGCGTGGCGCGTGGCGTGGCGCAGCGCATCAGTATTGCTATACAGCGGGGCAATGCAGCTAGCGTCTTGGGCACGTTTCCGACTGGTATTGATATGGATCAGTTGGGCTACTTGTAGATTGTTAGCAAAAGTCTGCATTTAGCTCAATTATTTCAATTGTAAATACTAGTTTTAATTTAATTCTATTATTTGATTGTAATTTTCTTTGTTAATAAAGATTCAAGATATTTTATTGCGGAACATGCTGTACAAAGATCTTACAATAATTTATGGTATCAAGCATGCACTCTGCTAGGGCACTGTAATATTATGCTAGGTGGCTCCATCTATTCTTATACCTAAGCTTACACTAGGAATATAAAATTAGAATATGAATTACTTATTTTTAATTTACTACTTATTTACGTATTTTCTATGTTATTTATTTAAAAATTGTATATGTATCTGGTGTGTAAATGTAGTAGAAAAATAAATGATATGTCTTGTATATGTCTTGTTCTTAAGTTCACGAAACCTTAATTCTTTTTTTTTGCTGTGCTTGTTGGTCAACTTTCAGAAGATGCGCAAGAATCCCGTATTAAAAAAAATTAGGAGGTATTTTATACTCTTCTCTACACATCAGATCCGGACATTTCCAGCCATAGAAAAACATATAACAAAAGTGTGACCCCTTCGGCCACTTAGGAAACCAAAGGTTCGAAACCAGTTTAGACCACAGAATTCGTTTTCTTTTTTGGAAACCTGGTGAAGAAAGATGAAAAATAATTCTGTTGTCTAAACTGGTTTCCAGTTCAAATTATAGACTCTTGGTTTGAAACTCATTCACAAATTTTAATATGTAAGATACAAACTACTTGATCAGAAATAATTTACTGGCGGCACTTGATGAAGATACCCTAGAGATCTTTTAAAAGTGAACAAATACTTTTTGGATCCCGAAGTTCACATATCATAACAAATATAAATAGGTAAGCAGTAAAGCGAGTAAAAAACAAGTGAAAACTTATTGTATACTCATAAAAATATCAATCAGTTCCCTAAAAATAGCGATTACTAGAAATAAGAATAAACTCGCTGTGCCCACAGCTACTCGTAGGTTACAAAAGATTAACTTAACTTTTAAAGGGCAATGTATAAGCTTCTACAACAAAACTCCAAGTGAGTTGCAAAAATTGTCAATAAAT
The DNA here is from genome assembly GCA_947086465.1 of Eupithecia exiguata. Lineage (NCBI taxonomy): Eukaryota > Metazoa > Arthropoda > Insecta > Lepidoptera > Geometridae > Eupithecia > Eupithecia exiguata. The sequence goes on from OX352246.1 coordinate 9,656,509, forward strand.
AAATTCAAACAAATTGTTAAACACATCCTTTGTAAAAATGCCTACTATAAAATATCAGATTATTTAGAGGATAAAAAAGCTTGGGACGAGTTTTGCTCCAACTCGAAAACTAACATTCTAACAAAGTAAAGGTTTCTTGTTCGCTTCTTTACTTTACCTTTAAAAGATTGAAGTGGACAAAAAATCAAAGTGATCACTATATATTTCCTATGAATTATTCCTGTGAGGTCTATAGGAAATAAAGCACTTTGAATTTTGTATTTTTGAGTAATAAATAAAGATATTCACCTCATCACATTTATAAGATGGCGTCTGGTATTGATTTATTTCTGATAAAGTGCTGGATCGTGGTGGCGCTGGCGGCTGAAACAGGCATGAAGAAAATTATATAATACAATATTATTTGTCAGCCAACACTAAACTCTAGAAAGCTACTAGATAGCTCAACTTTGGAAGAAAACGTATGTATAATTAAACATAATGTACACATTATTTTTCTAGTATTTGTTAAATATTTTAAAAAGTAAATATTTGTAATCATTACTTTTAATCAGGTACTTATTTAGAAAGGTTAGAGCTTTATTATTATTGTATTATAATAAAACGTGTAATTATAATAGTATTATTTAATTATAGTAGTATTTGTTGTAGTTAGACAGATGAAATTTTCACAGATGATGTATTTCTGTTGCCGCTATGGCAACAGAAATACATCATCTGTGAAAATTTCAACTGTCTAACTATTGAGGTTCATGAGATACAGCCTGGTGACAGACGGACAGCGAAGTCTTAGTAATAGGGTCCCGTTTTTACCCTTTGGGTGCGGAACCCTAAAAACGAATTAGGTAAGTATTTAGGTACTTACGAAAATAAACTACAAAGAAACGTCCCTAAACGACGTGCCCGCCCTCTATCTATAAATTCCCCAAGTTGAATTATTGTGTTCATAAAAGTGCTATTTTTTTTATCCAACTGACTCGGGTAAAATCCTTCGACGTCGTATCAATATCAGACGTGGCTAACGTGGTAAACTTACGCGGCAGGAAGTAGTAGGTAATTCGCTTTGATAAATGCGTAGTAAACAGGTATCTGGGAGCATATTTTAATTCTCAAACACGCAATTTCGTGTTTCGTTTCGGCAAATTTATGTAGGTACTATATTACACCAAATTAAAGTATCAATTTTCACAAGACGAAACGAAACAATTGATTGCGTATTTTGGAGAATTAAAATGGGCCTACACAGTAGGCCCTACGGTCTATAGGGACCTAGGTACCTGGATATAGGGTCTCGATATAGGCTCTTCGCAACGCTAAATAGGTACTAAGTACGAATATCGTATGTAAGATATTTTATTGATGGCAGTGATGCGTTTTGCATTTTCATAGGTTTATTGCCCCGGTCTCCCACTTGATTTTGGCAAGGTGCCTAAATTTAAAAACTCGTACATAAAAAGCTGGGTAAAAACCAAGTCGCAGTTGGGTTTTGAATTAATTATTATTAGGTACATACCTATGTAGGTACTTCGTTTGTTTATCAATTCGCAAGGTCAAACTGTCGTCCCGCCCACCTAGGGTTGCCATCAGACCGGGTTGCCCCGGATTTGTCCCAGATTGAATACTAGGTAAAATGGTCTTAGTACTTTTAAGATTTTTGTTTAAAAATTTAATTGAACTTTGTTAAAAGTTGGTTAATATTTAAAAGGTTTTGTTTTTATAACAGAGTATAATAGTTTGTGTTTTATATTATGAATAAAGTTAAAAAAATATTCTTAAAATAAAAAAGAATAGTTTATGAATAATTTTTTTATCTGATTATTAAAACAATTTGTAAGAAACTGTAATAAAATTCTGTTTTATTACATTTAAAATGATGATAAAAGATATCTAAATTTAATTTTAAAGTCTGAAAATAAATTTAACTGTTTTTTTTGTTATAGGTACTGGCTATGTTTCAAAAAACCTGTTGTCCGGATTCTGAGCTCCAAAATCCGGTGTTTTCACGCGTCTTGTCCTGGTTGCCAAATTTTAGAGATGGCAACCCTACGCCCACCCCGCCTGTCTGACCTTGCAGTGCCCGGTTAGTGCAAATGGGACATCATATATAAATTTTAAATTCGTTGGGAAGCGATCACGCCATGAACCATTTTTTTTAATTCAGCTCAAAAATATAAGCCCGAGACTAGGCTTGTACCTGAACTTGTTCAAAATGCCAAAGATTGATCTGAAAATACCAATTGTGATCCAACAAAGTCTGGATTGGGAAACGGAATCGGAACGGGACAGGAAAACGGTCTAATATTGACGGGTCTAATCCTTATCAACAAGCTTTTACATGACGTGTTCAAAGTTTTCATTAAATAGCAGGAAACTAAATCAGCGCGCCAATGCGCCATTCGTGCTTGCCCCTCTAGAACACGTATTTTTGCACTTATTGGAATTAAAATAATATTATTATTTAATAAAATGTCAAAGAGATCATTGGAAGAAGAGATTTGCACTACAAAAAGAAAATTCAGAAGCTTGAAGAAATGAGTATAAAATAAACTAAAATAGTTCAAGGAAAACCATATTTTAAATAGGTAGGTACGTGTACCTACCAGCCAAATAAAAATAGGTTATTAAAATGAGGATTTCATACATTTTAGTACCTACCTAATACAACCTGGTTTTTCCTAAAATTGTTTTTGTGTTTTTGTCCTGTTATTTCAAGAAAAACTTTATAATAAGGTAGGTGGGGTAGAACCAGACGTCGGATTATTTATCGGTTTCATAAAAACTTCTTTATACGATTCAGATCTGACATTAAAAGAACCTACAGAATTCTTATTGTGGCACGTACGGTGTCCAAAGATTTTATTTAGGATTTAGTTTTAGGGTAGGTACGCCCTTTTTTACCCGACTACCGACAGGGGCGGGTTATGAGGTTAGCACCCTATGTTTGTATGTTTGTATGTTTGTATGTTTGTATATTTGTATGTTTGTATGTTTGTATGTTTGTATGTATGTGGCCAATTTCTTTGTTCCCACGTAGCGCTGAAACTACTGGTTCGATTTCAACAAATTATGTATTGACTGATTCGTCTCAATACCCCGATGGTTATAGGCTATAGGATTTGGGGCTCCGCCCCCGAATAAGCCTACAAAACGCATAATAAAGTTTACGTAGCCGCAGGCTGCAGGCCCCATAGAGAAATATTACAATACCTACGACCTATTTTCATCATGCCTATGCCTATCAAAAATGACCGATACGTCATTCTATTTTGTCAATGTAAATGTAAATATTTCAAACAAGAGATGAAGGAAAACAAAATCTGATAATTTTATATCATATCAGATATTTAATATGAACCCGAAGCTGGATAAGAATATTTGAAATTCTATAATTTGTGACTGAACAAACAATCATTCGTGGGACACATCAGCGAACTGCGATGGTGAATCGTTACGACATCACCTGAACCTTACTCCATATCATTTGAGGCATATTGATGAAAGAGTCATCAGAACGCCTGGAACAACAGTGATAAAGGTTCCAGTAATGCCGCAACGCAATTCTTTAACTGCGATTTTGATAAACAAAAAGTTTTTCCAGTGCTACCAGTATGCGGTGTGTGATCTTGTGGATGGGTTTTGGGTTGTGGCCGTTTCATTGCGCGTCCTCCTTAAGCTATAGCATGTAATATGTAATAAATTGTGTGCGGTAGAAATAGAAAACATAATATGGAAGATTGAGGAACATCGAGCACCCTACAAGGCAACCACAATCGAAAAATACTAGTAAATACCGCAAATCGTACTATAATTTCAAACACAAGTAGGTACTAGACTTATTTATAATAATAAAGAGTGAATGTGCTAGTAAAATTGTGTGATTATAATATTGTTTTAATTGAGAAACTATAGATATAGTATGTATGTTAGCAAACACAGTTGCACATTACACAGATCAACTAGCAATCGGGAGACTTAAGAGGGCATCGTCCCTGTAAGACAGAAAAACGGGGGGTTGGGGGGGCGGAGCCCCCCCATCTAAAAACATAAAAACGAATATTTACAACAGGTAGTATGTTAGCAAACACAGATGCACATTACACAGATCAACTAGCAATCGGGAGACTTAAGAGGGCGTCGCCCCTGTTAGACAGAAAGACGGGGGGTTGGGGGGGCGGAGCCCCCCCATCTAAAAACATTAAAACGAATATTTACAACAGGTAGTATGTTAGCAAACAAAGTTGCACATTACACAGATCAACTAGCAATCGGGAGACTTAAGAGGGCGTCGTCCCTGTAAGACAGAAAGACGGGGGGTTGGGGGGGCGGAGCCCCCCCATCTAAAAACATTAACACGAATAATTACAACAGGTAGTATGTTAGCAAACACAGATGCACATTACACAGATCAACTAGCAATCGGGAGACTTAAGAGGGCGTCGTCCCTGTAAGACAGAAAGACGGGGGGTTGGGGGGGCGGAGCCCCCCCATCTAAAAACATTAAAACGAATATTTACAACAGATAGTATGTAAGCAAACACAGATGCACATTACACAGATCAACTAGCAATCGGGAGACTTAAGAGGGCGTCGCCCCTGTTAGACAGAAAGACGGGGGGTTGGGGGGGCGGAGCCCCCCCATCTAAAAACATTAAAACGAATATTTACAACAGTTAGTATGTTAGCAAACACAGTTGCACATTACACAGATCAACTAGCAATCGGGAGACTTGAGAGGGCGTCGCCCCTGTTAGACAGAAAGACGGGGGGTTGGGGGGGCGGAGCCCCCCCATCTAAAAACATAAAAACGAATATTTACAACAGGTAGTATGTTAGCAAACACAGATGCACATTACACAGATCAACTAGCAATCGGGAGACTTAAGAGGGCGTCGCCCCTGTTAGACAGAAAGACGGGGGGTTGGGGGGGCGGAGCCCCCCCATCTAAAAACATTAAAACGAATATTTACAACAGTTAGTATGTTAGCAAACACAGTTGCACATTACACAGATCAACTAGCAATCGGGAGACTTAAGAGGGCGTCGTCCCTGTAAGACAGAAAGACGGGGGGTTGGGGGGGCGGAGCCCCCCCATCTAAAAACATTAAAACGAATATTTACAACAGGTAGTATGTTAGCAAACACAGATGCACATTACACAGATCAACTAGCAATCGGGAGACTTAAGGGACTTAAACCAGTCTCATCGGAGACTATCCACACAGGTGCACTCTATTCCTTCACTCTCATAATCCAATGGCATGGGGGTACCTATATCACTAACTAGCTGCTGTGGTTTTATCTTGATAGTGAAATATCAATTAGGTACAATTTTAGCCCAACTCGGGATTTACCGCTGAACAAACTAGGCAGTCAAGGATTATGGAGAGGTACTAAACTTTCACAGGTTGGTAGCTACTACATAACTTAAAAGAGGCAAATAAAATAAAGTTAAAAACTAAAACCCGACTACGTAAAAGTTATAAACAAGCGTTCAAAGATGTTCCGAATATATATTAGCGATTGAATATTATTCATCGTTACATTTTCATACTCGGTAGTCGGAGGCCCCAAGCTAGGAGCTCTGTATGTACCTAAAAAGGCCTCCGACTACCTGAGTATGAAAATGTAACGATGAATAATATTCAATCGCTAATATATATTCGGAACATCTTTGAACGCTTGTTTATAACTTTTACGTAGTCGGGTTTTAGTTTTTAACTTTATTTTATTGTTATTTATGCTTTGACAAAATATGTTTGTTTTATTTTTATAGCGTTTAATAAAAACAATGAAATTACTATTCTATTGTATTATTTCTGAGTCCTCCTTAGAACTTGTCTTCAAAATATTTTAAGTTAGGTACACTACACACCTACACCTTAACTTTAAATTAAGGTAACAAGAAAATTCGACCACCACACTCATTTCTGCCACCAAACAGCATTGCTATTTCCAAAGGGTTGCTGGTAGTACAGGCACACAGACACACTACCTTCTATATATAATCTCAAGCACAGGCGTGGGACAGGGCACTGTAAAACCCACTCGTTCATCCCATACCTACTCGTTTTAAGAACCTAAGGATTTTTTGAACAGACTTATGTATGGCATTTAAAAAAGGACTGATAGAACCAACAGAAAACAACTAGTTAACAGCTAGATAACAATTGCAGACCATAAAGAAATTCCAATTATTGCGATCACAATTATGCTCGAAATGTTTATCGAAAAACTGCAAGATTGAGTTCGAAATGGACGAAAGACGAATTAAATGAAAAATGAATGAACACTTTATTGCACTTAAAACATACCTAAAATAATTCTTATAACTAAATTTTGAAACATGACCAGTGCAATAGGCGCCTTATCGCTGAAAGCGATTTCTTCCAGGCAACCTAGCTGTCAAAACCAAACTTGTTATTTTTGTTATCTGCTGCGATAATACTTACCAGTGACGTATAAATATAGGTACTTATATTGCACCAATAGGTATTTTTTTTGTTTGTACCGCCTCTGTTTACAAAATATATTTAGTGTTCTAAAACCAAGTATATTGTTTGTGACCTGCGACTTGCGAGATGTTGCCCTGTTATGGTGATAGTTATACCACTTAAGGTAAGTAGGTACCTACATAAGCCACGTATGTAAAAAAAATGGTTTTTCCCTCCAAAGTTAGGTACAAGAAATAAGAAATGCCTTTCATCATATCAGCCCATACACGTCCACAGCTGGACATAGGCCTTCCCCATACGACGCCACAAAGTGCGGTCCTGAGCCGCCTCCATCTATCGACTCCCTGCGACCGCTACGATATCGTCGAAATGCCCTTAGGAACAAGATAAAAAAGAAAACGGAAATAGAGTCATCATTTAATACGATAAGCTGGTGGTTTTGCCTCCTTATACAAGAGAACCTATCTTACCATACCCCAGACTTCTACAGGACTCTACCTCCAACGCCGCCACAGGTATTCCAGACACACAAATAGGTACAAGAAAATTACAACGTTAGGTAACACATAAGAAAAACCATGAGAAAAATAAAATATCATTATAATAATTCACCCCATCATAATTACAATCGCAATTTTGCGTAATTGCTCGAAATTTTTATCGAAAAGCTGCAAGCTAGAATTAGAAAATGAACGAGAGACAAACGAAATGATAAATGGAAGCTGTCAAAACGGAACAAATGTTTCGAATTTTTATAATTTGCTGCGACTATACTTACCTACGTGCTGATCTCTACCAAGTCATACACACTCAAGGACTTCTGACTCAGAATCACACATTTTCAATTCAAACTCTACTAATTATGTATGTCTAGACTCTTATGGAACAATACAGGGCTCTTGAACACGTCTGAATTTGTAGTTGTAAGTAGATACATACGTCACAATAAGATATTAAATTAGGTACATAGGGAGTATGTACCTAATTTAATGTCTGATTGTTATTAAAATGCTTAAACCACATCGCACGAATAAATTATTATGTACCTAAGTAATCTATTTGTGCAATTAAACCAAATCATATCAGTTATTAAATTGAAGCTAATCTAAGATCATTGTTGGTATGAATAAACCTATTGCACAAAATTCAAAAATATAGAGTAGAGTAAAATAGAGTATAAGAAATTTTATGGCATGAAACTGCCTTAAATAAGTTAAATGAAATGAAATAAAATAAAATGAAATGAAATAGTTTATTAGACATACAAATAGTACACGCAAATAGGTAGGATATTACGATATTATAAGTTACTATCGTTTTATTTATCTACAATATCAAATTGTAGAAATCTCTGACCAAGTGTGGGGCTTACCAGACTTGATAAATTCAAAGAAATAAACATAATGACAGTACCATGTCAATATATTTATGAAAACTTGTTGTACCTACACTCCTAAGGATATCAATAGGTTCCCTAAAAATAGCGATATACAGAAATTAAACACTAGAAATAGGAATAAACTCGCGGTGCCCACAGCTAGGTTACACAATATAAATCTATCTTTTAGAGGGCATTGTATACGCTTCTACAACAAAACTCTAAGTGAGTTGCAATAATTATCAATAAATAAATTCAACCAAATTGTTAAACATATTCTTTGTAAAAAGGCCTACTATTAAATATCAGATTATCTAGGGAATAAAAAAGCTTGGGACGACTTTTGCTCAAACTCGAAAACTAACATTCGAACATGGTTAAGGTTTCTGGTTCGCTTCTAAGTGTCTAAGTTTTCGTCTTGAGTAAGGCTTTGTCAACAGGCTGTATCTTATGCACCGTGATAGTCAGACAGTTGACATTTTTCACAGATGATGTATTTCTGTTGCCACTATACATATAAGCCACAACAAATAGGTACCTACTAAAAAACAATAAAATAAATGTTTAAAGGGGCTCCCATACAACAAACGTGTTTTTTTTGCCGTTTTTATAGATAATGGTACGGAACCCTTCGTGCGCGAGTCCGACTCGTACTTGGCCGGTTTTATTCAATTTTAGAGAAAAATCGTATGGATTGAAGTTGATCATTATTCGTTTACATGTGTACCTACTTTGCTTATATTTTTATCCGACCGATATTTTTCGAATTTCGAATTAGTGAAAGTCTGTGGAAAGTACCTATCTACTTAACTAAGTACTAACTTAATTTATTTAGATGAATGAGAATTAAAGAAATTTGTTATGTATTGTACTTAGTTTAAATTCTAGAATAACACATAGGCTAATCTAATTTTGAAATATTAACATCGGAGGGGTTACAAAAAGGTGGTAAAGTTTCTATGAAAAATTATTATTCCTTGGTTAGAATTTTTCTTTTTTTATATAAGTTTTATACCTAAGCGTAGGTAGAGGGATCTTAACAAAGAAATATACAAATTACACTATCATCATCATCCGCCTATATCAGTCCACTGCTGGACATAGGCCTCCCCCAATGAGCGCCATAGCGCCCTGTCTTCAGCTTGCTGCATCCAGCATCTACCAGCAGTCTTTCGCACATCGTCATCCCACCTGGTCGGAGGGCGTCCTACACTACGTTTGCCGAGTCGCGGTCTCCACTCAAGAACACGTTTACCCCAGCGGTTGTCGGTTCTTCTCGCGATATGGCCAGCCCACTGCCACTTCAGCTTGCTAATCCTCTGAGCTATGTCGGTAACCTTGGTTCTCTGTCGGATGTATTCGTTACGAATCCTATCCTTCAGAGAAACTCCGAGCATAGCTCTCTCCATAGCTCGCTGGGCACTACATTACACTATATATCATACATAATTGTTTATTCATATATTTAATATGGAATGCACAGATCACATCAAATATACACAGATTAGGTAAATCATTTAGAAGGCTTATGAAAATCACATTTCTAAGTATAGGTAGCTAATCTATTTATCTACTTTAACATTTATTTACTTAAAATAATTACTTATTAATAAAGTTAGAGAATGATTAAGAATGTTTCAAACACACCACATATATTTTTGGACAGGTTTAAAATCTGTCTTTTATAGTCTATTTTTAAAATATATTTTAGTCCTTACAATTCTACATTGACAATACAGGTACAGTAGGAACTAAAAAAAAACTAATAATTAAATGCTGTTCAGATACTTAAAGCTTTCGGACAGTCCAACATGTGGAATATATAAAATAAATATATTTAATAATATATTAAACTGGGTACATTTTCCCTCCACATTATATAGTTATATTACATACATTATATTATATAATGTCAATAAAATTAAAAAATAATAATAATAAATAAATCATACGTACAAAGAAAATTACAATCAAATAATAGAATTAAATTAAAACTAGTATTTACAATTGAAACAATTGAGCTAACTACAGACTGTTGCAAACAATCTACAAGTAAGTCAACTGATCCATATCAATACCAGTCGGAAGCGTGCCCAAGACGCTGGCTGCATTGCCCCGCTGTATAACAATGCTGATGCGCTGCGCCAGATACTCGCCAGCTCTCGGGTCACGCGTCGCTTCAACCAGACGCCAGACGCTCAGATAATTTTTTGAAAAACCCGGAGAGCCTCGGTACCCCACGGACCTAGGGTCTCGACTTCAAGGGGAGCAAATGCGTAGGCTCTGTCGAGACCTGCATATTTGCGCCTCTTGAGATCTTCGGTCAAATCCGCCGCCCCACCAGCCCTCACGGATAAAATAATATGTAGGGTCTTCCACAAAATACAAAAAGTACCTACTTGGTACTTACTTCGAAACACAATTAAAACAAATTCATTATAAAATTAACATCTCTTACACCCATAATAACTTCAGCAAAGTTAGTTGCCAGATTGCCCTTATAGATTTTGAAGTAAACGAATAAAAATACGCTCAGATACACTAAAATCTTCATAAATAACACAAATACACTAAATTTACAAACATGCTTTAACAGCAGAGACACAACTTCTGTGCCAACATTCTTAATCATTCTCCAACCTCATTCATACTGCTCATCGTCGTCCATGTCCCTTTCCTGGACAGCTTGATCGATGCTGTCTTTGAGCTCCCTCACCATGTCCTCATCAACAACGTAAGTGGTACGCACGACTCCCAGATAAAACTCCCGTTCAACTGCAGGGTGCTTAATCTTTCTGCAGGTCGCGTGTAAGATATGGCATCCCATGTTTATGAAACAGGGCACATTTTCAGTGGTGATCCCTCCACACGGCACAATGCTGAGCTCGCTGGTACTGTACCGCGTAGCTAAATAAGAAAGGTTCTTTATAGCGCCAGGTTGGTGGACTGTCGTGCGCATGCCCGCGGTGAGCACTCTGTGAAAGCCCAGACCGACGAGGACATGGGCAGTTTTCTTGAATTCACGGACATGATCGAACGCCCGGCTGAAGGTCACATTCTTGGGGCTAGCTATTGCAAGCACTTTCATGGCTTTGTGTTCGTCGATTTCCCGGTTTTCTGTGAGTGCACCGAAGACGAATCCGTCCACATTCTCTTCTTTGAAGTATTTGATGTCGCGCAGCATCGTGACCATCTCTAGCTCGGTGTAAAGGTAGTCATTGCCGCCCCGGCAACGGATTGTTACGTTGAGTTTGGTGCGACAATTGTAGGGTTGCTTACTCACCTGTAAATAGAATGGGGTAAATAAATTACAGTAGACCGTGTTATTTGAGACTCATGAAGTTATTTGGGACAGTCTTAATTTTCATTTTCATCTTGCAATATTTTTTCCGACAAGTAGAAGGAATTGAAAAATGTTATCTGGCAATACCATAATTGTCTATGGTTTTATAAGATGACGTCTGAGGTTATATTGGTTCACTTGGTTTCAAAAGAGATATCCCATCGATCAAAAATGTCCGGCTTTGCCGGCCCCCCTTAGATTCACAATGCGCACGCCACAACCTTCAGTAGCAAAAGAGAGACCATTTGACATGTTAGGGAAGCTTTTCAACTAGTGTCATTTTAGCGTTCAGACAAAAAGCATGGGTACAAAAAATGCAAGAATCACTCGTCCAAAGTGCTGAAAAAGGATGGAATTTCTTATTTTCAGTAAGTTTATATATACTTTTTACCCGTATATTGAGATGTGAGTCATATACTTGTGAAATCAGCATAAAATATTGTTGTTTGGTTTGCCTATGTTAAAATATTAATTTTGTTCTAAATTGATAAATGGAGAGGCTATTTCTTCTAAATTTTTTTTTTCATTTATAGTATGTATTAATATATTTTTCATAAAAATAAGTTTAATATTACTAGTTGATGATTTTTAAAATAATTAGTTGGCCCGCCCTAAATTTTCATTTGCGTAGACTCTCTAATAAAAGAAAGACTAGGTTCTTACCTACCTACCAGAAGTATGAATTTATAAAACGTTTATTTTTTTCCCGTAAAAAAAACTCGTGCAAAGCCGCAGACAGGAACCAGTTCTTTTTAATCTAGAGTGCCTGCCTGAAATTGTATTGTAAGTTTAAATTATTGTATGTCTGAAATGACCCTTTTGTATAAATACCTACTGTTGAGACACCAATTTATAGTTTCATCAATAAATGATTCGTTATCTTTACCTGAATTCTGTTAATTAATCATTATAGAAAATAAACTGAGTAGGTAGGTATATAATTCTCAGGTAGGTACCTACCTACTTACAAAATAAAATAAAATGAATTCGACTCCACCAATCTCTTGTTCCGTATGGAAAAAACTTGTCAGGCTCTGCGCAAACTGTCTGCGTCAAAACAAAACGAACCCAATTTTGAGTGACATTTTTGTAAGGCTCTAGGTATCTACGGGGGAGGCCGCGAACTCCTTATTTTTGATCGAAGAGATATCCCGCTAAAGCTTCACGACAATACGGTGAACGGCGGACGTCACGATTAGAAATTTTGCGATGGAGTTTTGAAAATACTATTCATTTCAATAATTAAATTTCATAATAAAAACATCGATACAAAAATAAATATGATATGATAAAAATATAAAGATATTTCTTTTAATACAGAACACAAATAAAAATAAGAAGTTTTAGGGTTCCGTACCCAAAGGGTAAAAACGGGACCCTATTACTAAGACTTCGCTGTCCGTCTGTCACCAGGCAGTATCTCATGAACCGTGATAGTTAGACAGTTGAAATTTTCACAGATGATGTATTTCTGTTGCCGCTATAACAACAAATAGGTACTAAAAAACAGAACCAAATTATTTTTTAAAAATTATTTTGTTCTGTTTTTCAGTACCTATTTGTTGTTTTCATGTTTTTTTTTGCCGTTTTATAGATAATGTACGGAATGTGTGTACGGAACCCTTCGTGCGCGAGACGACTTGCACTTGGCCGGTTTTATTTTGAAGTCTAGGTATATCCATGTGACTTGTGACAAAAAGCTGATTATTTTTATATCATCATTAATAAAGCCTATCAAAACTTAGACGGATATATATTTTCTTACCAGTTTCTTTTGATAGGCTTTATTAATGATGATATCTTAGACGGATATATATTTTCTTACCAGTTTCCGAACTGCTTTGACAAGTCCAATGGTGGGAGTGAGCCCTCCAGCACAGAGGTAGCTGCAGAGTTCCAACTCATCAGCGCCTCCATTTATGGCGTTAATGGCCGACTCCAAACTGTCTACGGCTATCTGCAACATTTTCTGAAAACATTTAATAGGCTGATTATATTTTTTATAGGATATACGAGTCGCTGGATATTGGCGCGCGGAGCTCGGAGTGGCAACATCTCTGGTGGGACTCTGCCGTTGTTGCTTGGCGCTCTCAGTGTTAAGGTCGAGTATTGTGGTGTCCTGATGATGTCTCGTGGAGAGACGAAACTAGTTGACGTCTTGCTTTGATAGGTATTATTTCATTTTTTAGTTGGCGTCGTTTTCTTCTACAACGCGGACTACATTTTGTTAGAACTTATCGGAGAAGGTTTTTTCGCGGAATTGTTACTAAATATTTTCATCCTTATATTTTGCAATGGATTTCCGCAAAAAAACGCCTGAATCTTTTTTTTTTTTATAGGAATTACTGTGTATGTATTATATCCTCAATGGGCCGATGATATTATCCAAATAGCGGGAAACATCGAGCATGTGCTCGATGGCGGGAAAGAACTGGATGAATATGCATTAACAAAAATGCACCACAAGGTTAACACGTTGACGGACAGCACTATACCACCAGTTAACCCTGCTAAGGCACCGCCAATTTTCATACATACATGCCTGAAAGCGTATGTCACAAGGCATGGTAGATTTTTACAGAGATATAACCAAGAGCGTACAAGGTACGAGCAGGGGGGCAGCTGAAGATGCAGCTGATTTGATTTTTATACGTAGGTAAAACACACGTGAAACAAAGAAACAAAGTTGATTTCGTTGATTTTATAAAACCGCATGAATGGTTGAATCTAAATTCGCTTTTTTACACGCGAAACTGTATTCTCTTCTATTACAGGAACTATAGCGTGGGACTTGTATATCTCTGATAGATAAAGGGAATCTATCAGAGATATACAAGTCCCACGCATTGTAGTATCTGGCTAACAACATTGGTCTAATCACCCTGCTAAGACTCGATGGGACTTTTGGAAGCTATCCTTTATCATTCCTGATTTAGGTTCCCTGATATCTGCACTGGAGCAGCATTTTGGAGACCGAAATTTGCCTGCTTTTGGTTTAATGTCGCTAGATCCTAGCTCAATGTTAGATAATGTCGCTATTTGATTTCAAAGATAGTTATAAATTCTGCAGACATTTGTTCCGGGTGTTCCGAGTGTCATTTAAGCGTAGAAAAAACAATTTCTACTTATGTAAAAGGTATACATAACGTATGAAGCCTATAGGTAGTAGTATACCTTTAGGTATACTCTTGGTTGTACTAGACTGTACAACCACTTTTTTAAAATGTATATAAGTTACCGGCAATCTGTATAATCAGGTATGGTATGTACAATACCTAGGTAATGTATAGATTGCCTAAAACGTGTAGGTAATGTATGAAATCTTATTTATTTTATACTTTGCCTAGGTATTCTATAGGTACAATACCGAATGCGCAGCCGGTACCTCATGTATGTTTTATATGACATGTATGTTATTCTAAGGTTTTTATTTATTATACTCTGGGTAATTTCTAAGAAATTAATAAATCCCAAAAATTAACGATCCCGACGGGATTCGAACCCGCACCTTCCCCTTCGCTGAAGGGGAAGGTGCGGGTTCGAATCCCGTCGGGATCGTTAATTTTTGGGATTTATTAATTTCTTATGTATGTTATTGTTTGCACTTTACGTTGCAGTTGCAAAAAACGCTTTAGATAAAGAGAACCGCATCAGTTCCAAAGAAAATTTGATAGAGCAAGCTCAGACAATACTTGTAGGGAAAAAACTTGTAGAAGTCGAGTAATCGAATAGAATTTACGAAAATAAACAGGTTTATATAAAAAAAAACAAAATTCGCATAAAAAATTACTGTTTTAATTGAAATGCTCTAAATTATCAGCGACACCACATATTTTTTTTCGAATTACTTAGCCAGGCTACTGCACTTGCACTGACGTTTCTTTGCTTTGTCTCACTCTTATGACTGCGAAATCCTAAGCCTGTCCTTTTTAAATTTTTTTGCAACAGGTGCACTCATAAGGTGGGTGCGAAGCGAACCTGTAAGCCCCCATACAAATGTACTTTCCGATTCATTTGAAAATTACACCCTTTATGGCAATTAAATTTTGCATATCGGATAAGACATAGCTATGTTTGTACCGTTTTAGTTTTTCATTATACATAGTCTTCATTAAATGAGAGAAAAAAACCATTTCAAATCATTTTCAAGCAATTTTATTACTAAATCTCTTATAAAACTAAAACGTTACAGACAAAGCTATAAATATTTTTAAGCTTACGCGATCTGAACACATAATTATTAATACTATTTAACGGGTATTTATCGCGTTTATTTACCTATTTTTCCTGACGTTTCGACAGGTTTACACACTGTCGTGGTCACGGGATGTCATCCCGTGACCACGATAGTGTGTAAACAATAGTATTTATAATTAAACAAAGCTATTTCTTATTATGTATGCAAAATTTCATTAAAATCGAGGACATAGTTGCCAAATGAATCGGAAAGTATGTTAGTATGGGGCCTTAGAGGTTCGCACCCATCCTAAGTGTAGCTTACAGTCAAGTAACACACCGAGATCTCTTTAGAGCTAATTACTTTGTGACAGCATGACCCCGGGACCCTAAAGAATGTCCAATGGAAGACCATATGCTAGTATAGAAAAGCGATCATTGCGTGACATACTGAATTGATACAAGTGAAATCTCAGAATCTTTTGTACTTAATGATATCAGCCATCTAGTACCCATAACACAAGCACTGCTTAGCTTGGTGTATGGATGTAGTGATTTTTTTCTCTTTGGTGTGTGGATTTTGAATTTTACTTGCTAAGTCTGAGTTATTTTATAATAGGGAGTATTTTATTTAGAAGGCTAATATATTTTTTCTTAGAATAAATTTGATTTATTTTACCTGTTGGCATATGTTATGGTCAGGCCTGATTAAACCTAGAAATACTTTTTTTCTTTGAGATAGGTACTTACCGTTGGTTGCTGTGATCTTTGGGCCAAAACTCTGGCTGGTACTTCTGTTAGCTGCCACCGCGGCTAAGCGCTACTTTTTCAGCTCAACTTTCAGCATCATTCCTGAAATAAGTAATTATTTATAATAAATACTTTCTTTTGATCGATTTATTCTATTTACAGGCGAGAGAACGAAGGACGTTAGCAAGGTAAATAACAAGGTATCGATCAAAGAAAAAATAATCTGCTATCTTCCAGACTCTCCCTCTAAAGTCAGGGATAGATAGGACGAAAAATTGTCAGTATTGAATTGATGAGGAACCTACAATTCTAGAATATCTTTCTACTACAAACAAATAGAGCAACGCAACAAATAAAGACATTTTCGCACCAATCGATCGTTCCAGATCGTTCAAGTAATGGTTTTATCCATATCATACGTAGTTGTTCCTCTAACTAAGGTCATAGTCATATCAAAATAAACTGGTTTTCTTGGACCATGAGAACCTTAGAGTATAGGTATATAGAGACGGCGTATTGTTCTATAGGAACTTTCGGTTATACAAATATGATCTAAATCGATATTGTACTCATAAACTTATAGCTATCTCGTTTTATCTTACCTACAATAACCAATGTAAAAAGAGACATCAATATAATGTGCGAAACCTATTTTTGGCAACATTGAAACGTGACGTCATAGCAAAGCATGATTGAGGCCGGTTCGCCATTTAACTTTCAGGTATGTAAACTGTCAACGAGAGTTGCATTTACAGTAAAAATGCTAAAATTATTTGAGTTCGGGACTTTTTCATGTGAATGCTTATATAGTAAGCGAAAGAAAGCTAATAGGAAGATGCCAAACAGCAGTTTGGTAGGTTGCGGCTTAAAAACAAGTGAAAATCGTCCAAACATAACATTACACCGGTACGTATTCTTATTTTGCTAAATTACCAAATAATACAATAAATACCTTATGTGTTGGCTTTCTTAGGAATAGTTTACATAAAATTCATACCGAATGTAGCTTATTTTTGTAAGTTTTAAGTGTAATTAAAGAAAACATGAAACTGTTTGTTTGGCGATAGTGTTGTCCTTCAAGGCATTTTTCATAGGTATCGATGTTTTCAAGTGTAAATTGTAGTGTATTAATTTTCAACTGGTTTTTTACGTTCTAGGTTACCCGAAAATTACGGTAAAAGAAAAAGTGGCTGGACTCAATTGGAGTAGAAAATTTGAAGTTTGGTACGAAAGATATTTTCGTTCGTTCTCTTCATTTTGAAGAAACTTGCTTCAATCGAACTTTAAATAACAAGACTGCGAGAGGATGCCGTACCGTCACGAATCTTTTTAGTAAGTATTTTACTTGACCTTACTCCCACAAACTTCTATTGCAAAGTAATGCATATATGCATTAACAAACTTGACTACCTTTATTTTTCCAAAGGGCTTAAATTTTGATATTAATGAATATTAAGTTTTAAGTAAATAAATCTGACCCAAAGTAATATTAAATACTTCAAATCCCCTCTAAAATGTACATTTCCATAAATCCTCCCTTAGCAAATTATTTCCATGCAAAATAAAGTTATTTCGTAAACGACGTGGCACGGTCACCTTTTTTTTTAGAATTTCTTTAAGATTTTAGATTTTTTTTCAAAGTTGAACTACTCAGTACCTTTCTAGAGTCTATAATTGTAGGCTGACAAATAATGTTGCATTATAAATTTATTCTTCATGTTTGTTTCAGCCACTAGTGCCAGCGCGACCCAGTACTTTAATAGAAATAATGTAAATTTGAGATTTATACTGTAAATGAATGAGACTGATTACATTAGGTACTTGTAAAATTGAAAATTTAGGTGTAGTATTAGTTGAATTTTTGAATTAGGTAGGTATATTGCAAATGTGTAAATGAATAAGACTGTTGCATTGCTTCTACAATCGAAAATACAGGTGGCGTCTGTGTTAAATTTTTGATTTATACTGTAAATGAATAAGACGGATTACATTGCTGGTTTAATTAAAAATGTAGGAGTCTGTGTTAAATTTGTGATATAATATAATAAATGAATGAGACTTGTTGAATTGCTTATAAAATGTGGTGTCTATCTTTTTGTGATTTATATTATAATAATAATATAAATCACAAAAAGATACCCATATTGTTATACAAATATAAATATACTATCTCACAAATCACTGTTGCATACAAACAATATATTTTGCAATTAAGTAGCTTGTTGTTTCATTTCAGTAGGTACCTTTTTTTCTTAAATGAACACAACGTTTATTGACAAAGAAAATTTGAATCAAATAGTATAAACAAATTAGAACTAGTATTTACCTACAATTGAAACAAATGAGCTAACTGCAGACTGTTCAATAAACTGGTTTGGTGAACTTTGATCTTTAATTCTAAGGAGGTCTGGCACGTGTCTAAACGCAAGAGTCTTGACTCGGAAAATACATGAAAAAATTACCATTGTTATAATAGCTCATTTTCTTAACTTCTCAGTGGTTGTGTCTCATGAGCGCGGTCGAGCCATAGTTGGGTACGTGCATTCACATACTTTGTATCTCTAATTAAAGCATTCTATGACTATATGATTATAGAATTCTGTTTCATAATCGTGGTGAAAACAATAAAATCACTACGAAACTGCTAAAATATCGTCACAAAAATACTTGTTTCGATAAAAATATCGAGGTACAAAAGGGCAGCACTACGGAAAGGAGCCATTTTAGTTTCTAGGTAAGTTTAGGTATACACGTTTTTTTCGTAGGTATGCCATCTCTAGGTATACTCTAAGATGAGAACAGAGAGAATATAATACTAACTACGAGACATGAGATTGAGATGCAGGGTTGCCAACCATAGAATTTTTTTCCTCGTACTATGCAGCTTAAAATCTCGTATTATGGCTTTCGAACCTCGTACTTGCCTCTAAAAGGTGACTAAACCAAAATTAATGCATATCAAACTGTTGAATTTAGGACGTTTAACGCAACGAAATAAACTATTGCAAGTTTCTATTAAATAAAACGTCACTTTGTATTAAATTAATCCTTAACATTACTATCGTAAATAACTAATGAACGAGATTTGTTTGTAGGTTCAAAACTTTGCATAGGTAACTATGTACTTCTAGTCTCAGTTTTCATTTCCAAATATTATATCAGGAACATCCTCATTCTCATCGTTTTTCTTTTTAGTTTTGCACGAGATTTTTATTTATTTTGTGAAGTTACACCTCTCTGGTTGGCGCTATGACATGTGTGATCAAGGCGACTGACAAATAATGCGAAGAACGAAATGTTTTATTTCTCGGGGATTTCTTGGTTCATGGGAAGCGTCGAACTATAGACAATCATCATTGTAAGTGTTATGTTACGTCAAAATCTCGTACATAATTGTACGAGGTTGATAGTGCCCTCGTACCTCGTACGGAAGACCAAAAATCTCGTATTTGTACGAGGAACCTCGTACGGTTGGCAACCCTGTTGAGATGAGAACTCGAGAATCACACACACACACACACCAACAAGTTGTTGGTGTGTGTGTGTTAGTGTGTTGTTGGCAACAACCAAAGAGAATAAAACCCTCAGTAAAACCAGTCCATTACTGTCCCAGCTGTCACTGTCATTCTGTCAGCCAACAGCAGCCAACTTACCTCAACCCGTGGACGGAGAAAATCACCCCTCTCCTCAACCAATAGGATCATAATCTTACTATCTGATAGTGATGTACAGTGCGCGTCAGAATTAAGTATCCCCCTTGTCTACAAAATATTTTCTAACTTCTATTCGCTTGTGACTAATTTTCAATGCAAAAACTTATCAAGCCGCTAAGGATCGAACCACCCACCCTTTATATGGAGACTCGAATTCTCGGCATTAGATCAACTGAGCTATTTAGCTGTTGGAACAATGCGTCCAATTTTGTCTATCGGTCTAATTATTAGTCCCTATTTTAATACCAAGTCTTACATTTTTTTTATGGATGCGGGTAGGGTTTGACTTGGTCGTTTGTAGCGAACAAAGTAATTGTCACTCGTCTTATTCCGTGTGGTTTGCTTTGTGCATATTTAGCGAGAGATCGAAATATTGTTACCAATGTTCTTTCGTTGTGAACAAATTATTTTTGATTAAATTATCACAATCTATTATAAAAAACCTTTCACTGTTTACAGATATTATTTGTTATTATGGTTTATCAAAACAATTATTTCGTTATAATATCATAGATTTATAATACGTAGTAGTTATTGTATAATATTGTAGACATAATTATAGAATATTCTTTTTTGTAATTTTTGTTTTTTTTTCATTAACTTGCAATTAAGCTTATAAAGAATAATATCAATTAAAAATCTTACATATTGCAAAAAAAATAGATTAATAAACAAAACGAAACACCGCTCACGAGTTTCGAACCATGTCACTCTTATCTTGTCTTGCATTAATTTGCCGGTTACTACCGCAAGGCCAAGTTGATACTTAGAAAACCCATCGAATTTTAAGTAAGGTTACCAAATTAAATGAAATTAAAATGAAACAATTTATTCAAAAATTACATTTTAATGATACAGAACATACAAGTTTTGTTGGAAACGTCAAAAATATGAATAGAAAATGGAAAATTATAAAAAAACATGTAATTTTGATCACCCAATCTCCAACGATCGCTGACAGGATTTGAACCCACATACATTGAGATAGGGGGATACTTAATTGTGACGCGCACTGTACCTACTCGCTTTCAGGAAAATAAATGGGAAAATATTACGTTCGAATCAAATCCACTTCCATCGTAATCTGTGGTCGTAGATATTTTCTGCAGTTGGTGGTCTATTATAGGCCACCATTGGGTGACTCAAAGGCTGCGAAAATGACGAGATATTAAATGATAACGACTTGGAAGAATCTTCTGCCCCATTCCACTCATCCAACATCTTTGTCCAAGATTTGATCAAACTTCTTGGACGGATACCCATTCCTCTCGTCAAATATCTTTGTTCAAGATCGTAATTTGCGTAGTTGAGTTCAAATAAAATCACATCACGCTTTGGTCGGATGGATGGATGATTGTTACCTACTTTACACGCCAAAACTTCCCAACAGATCGGGCTAAAATTTTGCATGGCTGTAGCTCTTGACCTGGAATAAAACAAATATTATGTTTAAAATTTTCATCTCTAATTTTTTTTATCTATACATTTTCAGTTTCCATGGGAAAGAAATAACTTTTTGCTGTTTTCATATAAACAACGAGTGCGAAGCCGCGGGAGAAAATAGTGTCCAATTCATTGATTGAAATATCGGTGTTACCAGTAAATTTGATGAAGTTATCCAATTTCTTTGATCAAATGTACATTGGACAAAGATATTGGATGAGTGGAATGGACATACCACCCAACCTACAACCGCGTTGTCGGTTCGAAGGAACCGATAACACCGCACGCCTTTATCTCGTTGTCTCATTCGTGTAAGTTGCCACTTACACGAATGGGACACCGCAGCAATGACTTTTGAGTTGAATAATATTAATGTTTTTCTGTTTTAAATTGTTTACGCAGTACTTACAAATGAAAATATACATCCTTTCTGCTTTTTACAGCTACCCCAGTGTAAGTATTGCTTCGAAACACACAACTTATCATTTTGGCTTTTTTCTCCTACTCCAAAATCCCGCAACGCACTTTCGTGTCGCAGCTAGACGCAGGACTGAGTTCACTCAAGCTAATTAGCTTGTGTTTACCTTGCCGCGCAGACCTTGGTAAAACGTATCTATCTCAGTTTATATAAAATATCATTGATTGGATGTGATGTAATTTCATATAGGTAGTGGTTTTTATTATCCTTGTTTCATTTGAAATCAAATTTGAAGCAAATTACTTAGGAATCTTGGACAAAGATATTGGATGAGTCGAATGGGCATCCATCCAAGAAATTTGATCAAATATTGGACAAAGAACTTGGACAACGATATTAGATGAGTGGAATGGGGACCCTTAGAAAAACTTACAAAATTCATCAATCGAACTGAAAAGTTTTACGGAAGTTCGAGTTCAGGTAGACTGTTCAAAAACCATCCACGAAACTCATTGCCATTTGTACTGCCATCTCTTCACTCATCTCTTTTATTTATGAACTTAGTTCCAATATCCTTAATAAGAAATCGTGATAAAATTAAGAATTGTATTTATTATTTTGGTATTTTAGAATAATCGGAGAACAAGAATAAAAATTTCGGTTTTTATTTCTGGAAATGGAACCTAAACTACGTTTGTTTTTGAACGTAGGACCTACTTGTCAAGTTCAAGAATTCGATCGAATTATTGACAACTAACTTCACTTTGGTTGTTCCTTTTTGACATTACTAGGTAATAGGACACGCCAACGTCGGCTAAAGTTGGCCACGTTCGCTCTCTTTTAGCAGGTATTCCTTATTTTCCTATTTATAATTACAGTATTAAACAGCCTCACTATCTGCTGTGATTTACCATCCAAAATTTATACATTAATGGTAAACGTAATGTTGAGGTTATGTTATCGAAGTCAAACTATGCCACATATTGTTGCTCCGTAGATAGAAATTCAAATTGAGAAAGTTCTGTGTGATATTAAAGTGGTTTTTTCCATTGTGCAGTTATGTCTCGAAGACGGGATCATGAGGAGACTGACAAACTTACGCGTATTGCCATCGTGAATGCTGATCGCTGCAAACCGAAGAGATGCAGACAGGAATGCAAGAAGAGCTGCCCAGTGGTGCGCATGGGCAAGCTCTGCATTGAAGTGACACCCAACGATAAGATCGCAACGATCTCCGAAGAGCTATGCATTGGATGTGGTATTTGTGTCAAGGTAAGACTTGTTTTTCATCTAGTGATCATCAATCCGACATTAGAAAAAAATCCGTCTTAGGTCTTATTCCTAGTAGATAAAAATATCAAGTAAAATCAATGCCATGTCTTATTTTCAGAAATGTCCCTTTGATGCGATCACCATCATCAATATCCCATCTAACCTGGAGAAGCACACCACCCACCGCTACTCTAAGAACTCGTTCAAGCTCCATCGTCTCCCGATCCCGCGCCCTGGTGAAGTGCTTGGTCTGGTCGGCCAGAATGGTATCGGCAAGTCAACTGCTTTGAAAATTCTTGCTGGAAAACAGAAACCTAACTTGGGACGTTTCACTGTGAGTACACAAAGCTTATGTAACAAGGTAATTGTTATATTACATTCACTGCCTAGCCTCAGACAGGTGTGACCATAACAACCCAATAAAGAGGGCCATGTGCCTCATGAACAGGGCACTGTATGTGTTATGTATTCCATTTAATTTATTTACTGTTAAGAAAATAAAATGACACATCACATATCAATAGCATTCACTAGTCTTCAGACAATAGGCTTCTCCTGATTAACACCATATTGACTCTATGCCAAAATCCCCAAGCTGGGAATGAGGATTGGGGATCAAAAATGACATTGAATCCATGATATTTCAGGACCCTCCTGACTGGCAAGAGATATTATCCCATTTCCGCGGTTCTGAGCTGCAAAACTACTTCACCAAGATCCTGGAGGATGACCTGAAGGCCCTGATCAAGCCCCAGTATGTTGATCAGATCCCTAAGGCTGTGAAGGGAACTGTTGGCCAGCTGCTGGACAAGAAAGATGAAACTAAGAACCAGAAAGAAATATGCAGAATGTTGGGTGAGGCACTTGGTTTACTGATTGTAGAGTATTTTTTCTAGATCTACATCTTGAAGGTTAGCAGCAATTACTTGCTCAAGCTATCAAAACTTGCATGGAGGTTAACAACTGTATTAAGCATTTGTATAATTATATATTAAATTATGGCGCTCATTAAGGGAGGCCTATGTCCAGCCTTGGACTAATATAGGCTGATGATGATGATGAATTATATAATGAAAGAAATTTCTTTCGTGAAATTGATTTTAGAAACAAATTAGAACTTGTATTTACAATTGAAGGAAGCAGTTTCATATCTGTATAGCTTTCAGAAAGTTAAACAATTATTGTTAAAAAGTAATTTACTTTCTGTTGTCTAGAATTTACAACTGTGAATGTATAATTATAATGAAGGAAAGCTGTTAAGAGCATAAGCCATCCAAGATCTTTTTACTTTTTAGAAAGACATGGATTGTTTACATACTTTTCTAGAATAGTTGAGTATTATAGCTGAATAATGTTTATTGAAAAATTATGCAGAAAAAGCTAGCAAGAAATGTTTTGACCCTAGTATTTATGGTATTATCTGTGGTATTATTATGTTATTATTCATTACTATGATAATTGATCATGAGCCTACACTGTCCCACAGCTCCACAGCTGGGCAAAAGCATTCCGTCTTCACCCAAAATAATACATAATACTCAAAAATAGCTTAGATTTGTAGGTATTCTATGATGCATAATGCTGTATAAATATAATAAATATTGCTGGACAATTCACACAGCATTATCTAGCCCCAAACTAAGCCTAGCTTGTGTTATGGCTACTAGATAACTGATACAGATAATATAATACATTACATAGATAGATATTTTTTTATTATACAGAAAACTAC
Organism: Eupithecia exiguata; assembly: GCA_947086465.1. Classification (NCBI taxonomy): domain Eukaryota; kingdom Metazoa; phylum Arthropoda; class Insecta; order Lepidoptera; family Geometridae; genus Eupithecia; species Eupithecia exiguata. The sequence continues at coordinate 9,681,186 of OX352246.1, forward strand.
CAGAACACCCGTAACAAATACCTGCAGATCGTACAAATAATTGTCCTAAGGCGGGAACGAACCCGCAACCTCCTGCGTCGCAAGCGGACCTTCACCCACCGCGCCACAGAGGTCGTCAATATGTATCAAATGATTGTGCTTAGAATTATGAACATCTTTTCAGATCTATCCCACATTCGCGATCGTGAGATCGCGGCGCTTTCCGGAGGGGAACTCCAGCGTTTCGCGTGTGCCATGGTCTGCATCCAAGATGGCGACATCTTCATGTTTGATGAGCCGTCCTCATACCTTGACGTTAAGCAGAGACTGAATGCTGCTCGCACAATCCGGTCCCTCATACATCCTGACAAGTAAGAAACCCATAAGATCATGTTTAAGGAACTATTAGCAAGCATATACCACTACAATTTAAGTAATCAATCATCAGCATACAAACATCCAGCTGCATTCACAAACAAGGAGGGTGTTCCCATAATCTATCTCAAATAAATGTGACGTATTATTCATCATCTACAAGAAATAAAATTAATATTAATCATTATGCTTGGCACCTGACATTGGCCAATGTCAATAGCCGCGTACCCACCTAGCGCACAGGCTCGCGCGGCAGCCTCGGTGTCCAGATCGCGAGCGATGGCTCCCGAGGCAGCCTCAGTAGTTTTGTTCAACTTACACGAGGCCGCCTCGCGAGGCAGGCTGAGCCATCATAAGTCCGCGAGTATTCGAAATGGACAGTCGTGTACATTCAGCTGCAGCTATTTTCCTAGCTGCTTATTGTTTAAAGAAACGAAAACAGTCACGTATCAAGAAAAAACCTTAACGAATGGACTCCTCCTGACTGCCCATGATATCAATATTATAGATAGAGACAAACACGGTAATAGACAAAACTTGAAGTAGCTTCGCGCGCGAGCCAAAACATAACCGTTCCCACCTAACACACAGCGCTCGCTGAGGCACCTTTGAGCGCGTCAAGCTTACCGACAACAGATGGCTCGGGGCCGAGCCGTGCTCAGCCGAGCAAACGCGCGCCCGAGGCAGCCCGAGGTACGTCCACACCAGCCGAGGCATTGGCTCGCGAGGCTGCCGCGCGAGCCTGTGCGCTAGGTGGGTACGCGGCTAATCAGCAATCCGCCTATATTGCTGATTGCAGTGAAGTGAAGATGTTTAATAAATACACAGAGTAAACTACTGCCTTTCCTTTGGTAGGCTGCCTTAGTGGGCTTATACAACTTGGGTTGTGTTTGAGAGGTCGATTCTTACGCCGCAACGACCGTAGCTATCAATCCATGATTTTGTTCAAATATTTCACTTAAAATTTGGACATTATTAACTAGAAATTGCACCCTTGGATAAAGCCTTATCAAATTCCAGTTATTATTGCTTCAGATCAGAAAATATCCATGATAATGATAAGAATTATGTTTGTCTTGCGCTTATTATTATTTCGTTATTTCTTATTACAACTCAGTTATCATAGAAATCCAATATTATTTACTGAATAATCTTCCGAATTTATATTGCATTAGTTTGTATGGGACTAAAATGTCTTTATTTTTTCAGGTTCATAATAGTGGTGGAGCATGATTTGTCAGTGTTGGACTACCTGTCAGACTTTATCTGCTGCCTATATGGGTTGCCTGGAGCATATGGGGTTGTGACTATGCCTTTCTCCGTGAGAGAAGGTAATTATTTGTAGACTTAGAGGAGTGTTTTGTCATGAGGTTAAATCTATAAGGGATTTAATTTTATTTCCATGAGTTATTTGATGAGAAACAAACACTTGCATTTCCTTCGCGCACGTGTAGTTCTTGGAGTTCGAGTAGCTAGGGCGCGCCCTTCTGGTCGCACCGCAGAGCCTGGGTAGTGAATGCGCTATTAAGTGATTTGGGCATGAATTGGTCATCTTCGATAGAGTGTGTGTATCATGGGATGCAGGCGGAGGCTTTTGCCCAACAGTGGGATGTAACAGGCCAATTGTAAGGGCTGAGAGAAGATCAAGAATTGATTATAAATTTTTGTTTTAAGGTATAAATATTTTCCTTGATGGATTTGTGCCTACGGAAAACATGAGATTCAGAACTGAGTCCCTGGTTTTCAAGGTGGCTGAATCTGCAAATGAAGAAGAGGTAAGCCAAACCACATTTTTGAGTCATTTAACCCCTTCCCTTTATTATAATTGGAATATACGTGCTAGACAATCCACACAAAATAAAGGACTAAAGAACGTAAATAGTAAAACAAAAAAAATCGTAATTTGATTAGATAACAAGAGAAACTTTAATGTAAAACTTTCTGTTACCAGATCAAGAGAATGAACCACTATGAATACCCAGAAATGACTAAGAAAATGGGTGATTTCAGCCTATTTGTGAAGTCTGGTGAATTCTCAGACTCTGAGATTTTGGTGCTGCTTGGAGAAAATGGTACAGGCAAAACTACATTCATCAGAATGTTGGCTGGTAACTTGGAACCAGATGAAGGTAAACTACTTCTCATTTAAAGTTGATCGAATCAATAGTCGATTTTTCCTCGTGATCGATGCAAGTGTACATCACTAAAAAGTGTAGAAATCTCGCAATGGCAACACTAAATTTAATGTCAAAGTTGGTTTGGTTGTCAATGTTAAATTGTGAAAGTGTCAAAGAACGTCAATGGCTGCTATGTTGCAAAAAAGTGTTTGTTGCGAAAATATACCGATAAAATCATTGAAATTTCTTTTGAAATACTCATGTAATTCATGCTATTCAAGATTAATTCTGAGTACAATGTAAAAAGTATCATGTAGACGCCAACAAAAAATTGAGGTTATAGTTGTGTATGTGTAATTTTAGGTGATTTCTTTAGTGCAAGTTTTAGGTGCTTTCTAATGTTATTCTGAACTAGAAAATTACTAAAAATGGCACGAACTGAACTGTTTGATCTATTTTTTCACCCGGTATTTCAAAAGTGCTTGAAACATGCAGAATCTTCTCTTACCCCAGATGGTAATTTTTATAATATTTTTAGCTGTTTTCCTTGACTTTCCTGTACAATAACTGTGGTATTCTAGTAAAGGTGCCCCATGTTGTTTAGTTATGGAGGTAATTTAATCCTGTTACCATGTTGGGACTCAGATCTCTTTTCAATACCAATTCTGCTTAATGATATATGCAACCTTCTTCAGCTTGCCGCACTCGGAATATGTTGCTCTTGTGATGTAAATATAAAAGAACTCTAACAATAATCAATTGTCCACAGGTTCCGGCACATTGCCACAGCTACACATTAGTTATAAGCCACAGAAAATATCCCCCAAGTCCCAAGGACTTGTGCGAAGCTTGCTTCACGATAAAATTAGGGATGCCTATGTACATCCACAGGTAACTACTAACTGTCAATAATTCTCTAGTGGTTCAGCCATAAATTTTGTATATCTGCTTGATTTTCACTAGAAAATCTGGTGATATGTGAAGGAAAATTTTAAAAGTGGAATAAGGAATGTATCTTATGCTGGGAAAATATATTATCTATTACTAACTTCTGCCTGTGCTTTGCACTCAATTTCGCAGGGAAAAGAAGCCCAAAAGTTATACCCTTTTTCCTTTATCGAGATGAGAATAGACAACTTAAATTACAATAGGCCTGTGTCAGAAATTCCTCTGCTAAATTTTAGCTCTGTTCATTCAGTCAATTTAGTGTGGTCTGGGAGCAATCATCTTGCAACTTAAATCTTCTATTTAATAATAGTTATTAAAAAATAGTTAATACTAACATAATCCCCACAGTTCATCACAGATGTGATGAAGCCCATGAAGATAGAAGAGATAATGGACCAGGAGGTGCAGAACCTCTCCGGAGGAGAGTTGCAGCGAGTGGCCCTTGTGCTGTGCCTCGGCAAGCCGGCCGATGTCTATCTAGTGGATGAGCCTTCGGCCTATTTGGACTCGGAACAGCGTCTGGTTGCAGCTAAAGTTATCAAACGGTTTGTGGAATACACAACACAATCTTAAAAGTTTTATCTAAAGTTATAAAATGAGTGAGGTATGAGGAATATAATATACAATACCTATAAAACACCCACCAAAGTCATGTGTAGTTGGAGCTACAAAGATAATAGCTAAAAGCCTACAGAGGTACTGCGACAACAGCACAGTGAATTTTGCCGCCCATGTTTATTTTAAGACAGATGTGAAAGTTATGGTTTGATGAGAATGGGTAGAAAAGGGAACAACGCAAGTTTCGTTGCGGGAGGATCTAATTCAGGTTCCCAAGTCGCCCCTATTACATAATAACAAACTTAGGAGCACTTTTTTTTAATTTTTTTACAAAATATTAACTTGATCCACTAAATCGAAGTTTGTTCTAAAATGGATTCATAGAAAATGGTTCACAACTTGCGGAAAACTACTTTTCCTCTAATTTAATTTGTTGTAGAATGCAAGAAATGTTTAAAACCGCAAAACAAACACGCAAATCCGTCAGATTTCGAGTCTCCGACTCGGAAACCTGATTTCGATCTATTGCAGATGTACTATTCTATACTAGCTTCTGCCCGCGTCTTCGCACGCGTATTTTCGATATATTAAGTAGCCTATTAACTAACTAGGCTATGTCCTAAGTGTACGCCAAATTCATGTTGATCTGTTCAGTAGTTTTGGAGAACCTAGGTAACAAAAAATTCACATATCAAAAACTTTCGGCTTCTTATTATTAGTAGGGGAAAGCAAGAGGCGTGACTGGCGCCATTTTCAAGCAAGACGCTTGAAATTTGCGCGTGACGGAAAATATTCAAGAACAAACTTTTTTAATAACCCTCTGCTAAATATTAAAATAAAATAAATAAATGCTGGACAATCCACACATCATCTGATACTAGATGACTGATAAGCTTAATACAATACATTACATAGATAGATATTTTTTATTTTATGAAATACTCTGAACAAATATTTGCAGATTGTACAAACATTTGTCTCAAGGCGGGAATCGAACCTGCAATCTCCTGCGTCGCAGGCGGACCTTCACCCGCTGCACCACATCGGTCGTCATTATTATATTGACAAATTGCTGTATTTTCTAATTCCAGATTCATCCTACACGCGAAACGCACAGGCTTCGTAGTCGAGCACGACTTCATAATGGCCACGTACCTGGCTGACCGAGTGATAGTCTTCGAAGGCACGCCATCCTCTAACGCGACCGCTCACGCACCACAGTCGCTTCTCAACGGCATGAACAAGTTCTTGGAGTTATTGGGCATTACCTTCCGAAGGGATCCTAATAACTTCAGGCCAAGAATAAACAAACATTCTTCTGTAAAGGTGAGATATTAAACTGTTGGACATATGCAAGGATCTATAATACAAGATTTTTTTATAAAATATGTTATTTATGTATAGAAATGAAAACTGATAACAATTAACAGACATTGCTGTTAATTCTGATAGAAATAAAAAGTGTAAATTCGATAAGACGTGAAGAAAGAAATTTTTTACGGATATTCCCGAAAACCTCCCATGGGATTTTTATGTTTTACCAGTACAAAAAGTAGCCTATGTTACTCTCCATCCTTTCAACTAACTCTATGCCAAAATTCAAGTCGATTGATTGCTTAGTTAGGGCGTGTAGGAAAGACAAATAAAAAAAGAAACACTGGCATTTATAATATTAGTTAACATAGTTAAGATTTGTATGGGACATAAATAATATTAGCATTATACCCACCACAACTTGTGGTTAAGGTTTAATACCCGACTTGCGGTGGTGTATAATATTTAGTTTCCTTCCTTGTGGGCTGCACTGTTTTAGAAAATTCTACTAAGTAGGTATACCCTGTCCACTCTCTTGTTTGGTTTAGGTACATTACACGACTATGAAGTTCCCTAATTTGTAATTTAATGAAGACTGAATGCTAGAATTAAGTATTTCATAGACACAATTACTTTCGACAGATAGAGGTGCTAATCTATTGACCCGAAAAATAATGGGGTCTTACGAAAGTTGAGATATTTTCAACATGTTTTTCCACGTTTTTGTGCTCTTTTTTTCGCAAAATGAGAAAATAATTTTGCCTGAGAATACTCTCAGTTAGAAGTAGAGCAGTTTTAACAAATCTCTCTTGCATATTCGATTATATAGTAATTTATATTATAAAATTTGACTTGTTTAAGTACTTATTTTGCATTAAGCATCCATACTAATATTTTAAATTCGAAAGTAACTATCTGTCTGTTATCTTTTCACGCCTAAACGGCTGAACGGATTAAATGAAATTAGGCAGATAGGTAGATAGTATCCCGGAGACGGGCATAGGCTACTTTTTATCCCGGAAAAGCGCGTGCTTTCAAGTAATAAAGAGTCAAGCCTAGGCCACGACATCGGGCGATGCGTCTTGCGGCGCGTCCTGCGTCTTGCGACTGGGGGTCGTTATGTCACTTTTCCGCAAGTCGCACTGCGGCGACTCATGGACACACTCAAACAACTTCTTAGATTGGTTTTCGCCGCGGAAGACGCGCGGGCGGGCATGTCGTGGCCTGGGGGCTAGGCAAATATGGTTCCTCCCCGGTGAGCTAGAAAAAAAAAAAAAAATAACGAACCACTGTATGAAATTTTGATCAGAAGACCCAAAAGTTAAACCATTTTTTTTCTTGTTACAGGACATAGAACAAAAACGGGCTGGACAATATTTCTTCCTGGAAGACTAGACACCTATGTAATATTGTATTTATAATTATATATATTGTATCTGTCACAACGGTGGCCTGCCATCAGTGTATTTCCAATTAAATGTATTATGTACTCAAATAAATCATGTTTTATAAAACCATATTATTATTTTGGCGAAATATTAGTATTTAGCTTTGTTAGGGTTAAGAATCCATTAATTATTCCGGTACTTTTCACCTACGCTTTTCACAGACATCTTATCATTTTATTTTAGTTATAACTCTTCTACAGAAGAACTTGCCACTGCGACAACCGTATGTGGTGTACTTACGGTAGTTCCTACAGTCAGCTATTTTAAACATTGACTCATCTCAAAGCACTCTGATAGATCTGCTGTTACCTCAACCTCAACAGCTAGCCGTGGGGGTAATGCTTATAATCCCTACGCTGAGCATGCGGGTTGGAGATCGTAGTTCGGTGTTAGATGTATTCTGCAAGAGGTGCTGCTGCCCGCCCCATGGTTTATGTCCCTTAGTCGAATCTTACGACACCCACGGGAAGAGTTGGGGTGGTACAAATTCTAAACCGGCACGGCTCATCGGCTCGGATCTATTGGAGGTACGTAAACCGCAAAGTTCGAATATCGTTTGGGTGCTACTTACTCATAAGGTAGCTGCTTCTAAAAGTAGGTGCATAGTAGATACTATTGAAATTTTCAGCGCACTCAGAGGTCTAAATTTTAAAAAAATCGCATGCCATCTGAGCTACGAGCACATATCCCGCTCGTAGCATCTGAGCCTTAAGGCTCTGATGGCGCGTCAGCAAGTTCCAATCTCAATTTTGTTTAAAAGGATTTGATATAGTGCTTACCCGCACTTTGGGTATCTCTAAGAAATGAAGTAAGTTCCCAAAAATTTTCTGTTTCGGCGGGACTCGAACCCGCGCCCCACCCTGTTAATGTCAATGAGGTTTTTACCTCAGTTTATATAATTTATTTATTTATTTAATTGGTTTAAACCTGTTGAAACGTCGTCAGTCGAGAAAAATACCTAATAAACGCGATAAATAATGTCTGTCAAGTTGTCAGCCCTGCCATGGAATTTGGTACCCGTGAGTAGTTACATAAATTAATATTATAAATTTATAACCGATTTTATGCTTAATTTGCTTTGGATTATGAACCACCGAACTTATGCTTATAAGTTTGAAATAAGGATGACTGTATCTGATGATGTTTACAAGGTCTACGTTGGATGATTCACTATTTCCTGCAAGTTGTGATCTCAATGGTGAATAAGATCTGTGACGACAAAGCATTCATTATTCTCTTAATCGGAGTATAATATTAATAAGCTATTTTTATACGGTGACGTAGCGTATTTATTTAATGATTAGAGTAGAGAATTAAAATTTTCATTCAAGACCCTAAATTTTGGACTCTGTAGTTGTAGAGAAAATATGCAGACATGCGGGTACTTTTTATCCGACTGAGCAAGAAAGAGGATTGTTGATTTATCTAACGCCAACATAATGTATAAGAGTATAAGAACTCAAATTCAAATCGGGAGTCAAATGACCAAAACCATATAGGTACCTATGAGGTTTTAAGAATTTTATTCTGTAGACGTTTTCTATGCAACTTCACTTTAATACGTGGAACTAAAAGCAGTGACCTACAGTTGTTGGTTTACCGATCGGTAGACACCGGCGGCGGCGGCGGCGTCTCTCGGTCTCGATGATGTCATCGCCACCGGCTAGTAACCTGTGTTGAGCGGGAGTCCTAAACATTTTATGGAAGAGAAACTTAACAATAATGACTTTTGAAGTCTGTCAACATTAAGCGATTGCTTAAAGTCGTTTGTCTTCTTCTGTTTCCCGACATAGGTACATTATGTACCTAGCTAAGTCGGAATGAGAAAAAAAACACTGCCCGTTGCTTAAAGTTGACAAGAGATTTATGAATGTGTCAGTATTATTGACACACATAGAAAGTTGGTACCTACTTTACTGTAAAACTCGAGTTTTTTATTTATTAGCTCAGTTTAGTTAGCTTATAACTATTACCACAAAAAGCAAAATATGATTGCACTTTTATCACATGTCGGGGGCTAAAAAACCTGAGATGTTAAAGGTCTAAATAAATAAATGAAAATACGATATTTCAATAACTAAGAAATCGCGACAACCTCTTCCCGGTATGCTGATTTATAAGTCGAATATAGGAAAAATAGCTATACCTATTGTATGAAACCGAATAATTATGATGCTAATGACGGCGATTGAAATGGTTGCTGCTGATGCACTGACCAAGTAGTAGACGCTCGTTCCGGCCTCGCGGCACGAGTAAGCTACTTATGTTAAACTGCTGATGATGCTAATATACCTACGTGTTCGATGTATCGAACAATACCTAACCCAATAGTGAGCATACCTCATAATAAGCCATAAAATACTTATAGTAAAGGAATTTACCGGAGCGAGCCAAATGTTGACGATCCATGGAAGAAGGAGAAGGAAAACATAATGCGTAGAGTTCGACCGGTCGACCGAACGAACGCAGTCTCTGACTGATTATTTCGGAAACCGCGCCGTGTTGGTTGGGTGTGTCACGTTATCTAAATAAAGTAGGTATTTTTCCTTTACTTTTACCTGTTTCTCACTTGTAAAATCTATGTTATTGCAAATTATTATTTCCCTAATAAGTATTAAATATTACCTAGAAACTTAAATGTACTCGTCATAATTGCTGGAGATAAAACGTGAGTGCGGTGTAAATTTTAATACCGGCGGCGGTGGCGCGGGGCAGCGGCGCGGCGCGGCATATCCGAGTTGTTTGTTAGAAGCCGGTAGATTTTATTTTTAGTTTTCGTGAAAGTTTCTAACCTATTTGTCGTTCTACAGGAATCTCAAAATGAGCGGACAACAGTACTACCCCTACAAGGTATGTTTTAACACATAAAACTGCTTTCTACCAACACACTTAGATATTCTTTCGTGAGGTCGCCGGTGATGTCATTTTTAAAAGCGAGTTTTACAAGCTGTTTGGTAGGTTGACCGTGCGAATAGTAATATTTTTGTGTAGGTATCTATCTGCAGTTGCAAAACCTAAAATTTTCCGGTGACTAAATTCAGCGCAATCTGTCAAGCTAAGCTTGAGTCATTTAACCTAAATAGGTACTTACTATACTTAAGTCTGTTGGTAGGTACCTACCTATTTGCTAATGCTGAGATTACTCACACACAGTTAACTTGAATGACCTAATCGTTCTCTTAGAAAATACTATACTTAGCTAGGTAAATACCTATAACGCCCTTACTTTTAAGTTCTATTGGTAACGCCCATGATTCCCGTGTGGCCATGAAAAGTCCTTACTTCCCTAAAAGCCTCTAAGTATGCCAAGGGCATGACAAGAGGGGTGGAATGGAAATCCAATAGCTTTTATGTCAGACGTAAAATGGGGTTCCATTTTGGCTGACATCATTCTGTGTACGTATTAGTCCTATTTTGGGCTTAGGTAAATGTATGGTGAAGATATTATTGCGGTTAGTTCACGAGTTTTTTCGATAGATACAAGATGTCGAGGTTATCAGTCCTAAAGATTAATTACTTACATAGGTAGGTATGTCTAGATAAGTAATATGTCTTCGTGGGAAGCAACACCCACTTTATTCCTAAGCTTTCGAGAACTGATTTAATGATTTAATTAACAACAAGCTATGGGCTTTGTTGTTAAGGTTGTCAGCTAGAACAGAAACCGTTTTCTCTTGTATTTCATTTGCACATTAGGTAGATAGACGTAATGCAAACTGCATAACGAAACATGTTAGGTAATTGTACCTAATAGGTACCTAAGGTTAATTCATAGATTTTTTGATTAGGAGACTCCTTACCTTGGTATTTTTTGATTAGGAGACTCCTAATCAAAAAATCTATCAATTAATATGTTCATTCTTCTCAAAGGAACCAGATGCGTGAAGTAGAATAGAATTTTAAGTTGTATTATTCTACGCTCAGGAACGTGATGCATGACTTACTCAAAGTGGCCGTTTTAGCCCAAAAGTGGGAGATACAAACCTAATTTTGTCATTATAAATCAAACATACCTAATCTTGTCATCTCAACAGTGCACCCCCACGGTGTACCCCGCCGAACCTTTCGACCCGGCCGCGGACGCCGAAACCCTGCGCAAGGCGATGAAAGGAATCGGCACCGACGAGAAGGCGATCATCGACGTCCTGTGCCGCCGCGGAATCGTCCAGAGACTCGAGATCGCTGAGACATTCAAGACTAACTATGGCAAGGTAACTACCCTTCTTCATTCGCAGTCCTCCCGAGGCTTGTTCCATTAGCCGCATCCATTGAGGCCTCGCAAGCGCAACGCAACGCAAATTAATCTAATTTTGATAGATTGATATTAAGATATTGATTTGATCAATTAATATAATTTCTGTTAATCTATTTTAACAGAAATTATATACCTAAGTTCCTGAAAATTTTTGATTTCGGCGGGCCTCGGACCCTAAGTTGGAGTCCCGCCGATACAGAAAATTTTCGGAAACTTATTTAATTTCTTATGAGATTAGGCAGAGTGCCCAGGTCTTACGCACTATAATACAAAAACCTTATTTTAACAGACTACGAAAAAAGGAGGCGGTTCTATGTTCGACTGTCTGTATGTTCGTCAAGTTCTCCGTCAATTATATCGGCCGATTTTATAAATTATTTATTACGCTTTTTGTATAGAGGAATAATGCCGAGGTGATCCTGCTCCCATAAAAAGTTCATTCCCGAGCGACGGATTAGTATCCCGCAAAACTTAATAAAGCCGGCCAAGTGCGAGTCGGACTCGCGCACGAAGGGTTCCGTACCATCTCACTAATATTATAAACGTGAAAGTTTAGATGGATGGATGGATAGATAGATGGATGTTTGTTCCTTTATCACGCCAGAACGGCAAAACGGATCTGGATGAAATTTGGCACAGAGATAGATTATAGTCTAGAATAGGACATAGGCTACTTTTTATCCCGAAATTCCTACGGGAACGGGAACTACGCGAGTGAAACCGCGAGGCGCTGCTAGTTATCTATAAAAACGCCAAAAAAAATTGGTTTGTTGTATGGGAGCCCCCATAAATATTTATTTTATTCTGTTTGTTAGTATTTTTTGTTATAGCGGCAACAGAAATACATCATCAGTGAAAATTTCAACTCTCTAACTGTCACGGTTCATGAGATACAGCCTGGTGACAGACGGACAGACGGATAGCGAAGTCATAGTAATAGGGTCCCGTTTTTACCCTTTGGGTACGGAACCCTAAAAACAGTGTAAAATTATGGAATTCGAAGTGGGTTTTTATTTTTTACAAAATAATCAAATTTATACAGGGTGTGTCAAGACTACTACCGAAAACTGGGGGGGTGCAATCAGACCATGATTTTGAAAATATTTAGCGAAAAAAAAACGCGAAAAATATGTCGACCCATCAATTTTTTTTATTTTTTTTTCTAGGTGCATACCCATAGCACAACACTATAAGAACATATCTACCTAAATAAGTAATTTAAATAAGCAAAAAATTAATAAAATAAAAAAAGCAGCAATGTATTGCAAAACACCAACCGCCCCGCACAGCCAAATAGGTCTCTATCCGCGCGGGCGCGGTTATTACCCTACCGAACCGACACGTGAAAGTTCCGCGCCTACGAACTTATCTTTTCAATAAATAGTTAGTAGGTAGGTACATACTACCTACGATTTAATTCTCGGCCATGACCTTGAAAGCATACCTAGAATTCATTAGAAACATACAAATTTAAATACATTTTAATCTGTCTAAAATAAATAGGTACCTACATTTGTTAAAAACAGCTGACAGACCCGCGTTTATTTTTAGAGGTCATCGTCCTGCCTAGAGAATAGGTAGTTCGGTTTTCCTTTGACACGCGCGCGGCTACGATATAATTCGCGGCCATGACCTTGAAAGCAAGCCAAGAATTGATTAGAAACATCAAAATTTAAAATACATTTTAATCTGTACATTTTAATTTTTTAATCAGTCTAAAATAAGTGCCTACTTTTGTTTAAGAACAGCTGACAGACCCGCGTTTATTTTTAGAGGTCATCGTCCTGCCTAGAGAATAGGTAGTTCGTTCGACTTTCCTTTGACACGCGCGCGGTTACGATTTAATTCGCGGCCATGACCTTGAAAGCATACCAAGAATTGATTAGAAACATCAAAATTTAAAATAGGTACATTTAATCTGTCTGAAATAAGTACCCACTTTTGTTAAGAACAGCTGACAGACCCGCGTTTATTTTCAGAGGTCATCGTCCTGCCTAGAGAATAGATACCTAGTTCGGCTTTCCTTTGACACGCGCGCGGCGCGGCGGCACCTCTCCAAACTTTCCGACAAAGGCCGCGGACGCACGTGTAACGCCTTTGACTTTTACCGACTATTTGCGCAAATTTTATTTACTTTAACAAATTGGTTCCGTAGCTTTATTTTAAACGATGTTACTGCAAGGTAATTCTAAACATACCAACCATCATGAGTGGTACCTATTTTATCTATCTCGTAAGAAATAAGATAGGTACCTACTTATAGGCTAGTAGTTAGTTATCTCCTGAATTTTATTTAGATCGATGGGTGATCGATCACTTGATCACAAACTTGAGCTTCTGCGGAATAAGGGTGATCGTCGCCGGTTGGCGCGAAATTCAAATTATTTTATGGTATTTTTACCTGCTTTTTACAAAACATAAAAGTTACGGAAAAATACCGCACTTGTCCGTAGTTCTATTCTTTGTAATTCGCTGAAAAAATTTAAAACCACGAAGAGACGACAGACAGCCGAGGTTTTATAATAGGGTCCCGTTAGCACCCTTTAAGTACTGAACCCTAATTACAAATAGGTAATAGGCATCAACTGTGTCGGCCTACATTTTGTCAAAGAAAAATGTAGTGTAAAAGGAAACTGAATCATATGACTGTATCAATAAGACACATAATCATAAGAGATTATGACAGAGCAATGTCGTTCGGCGTTTTTCGGCTTTTTTAAAAGGACATTTTTTACCTAATTTCACTAATCTTTTGATTCATTTTGTGTTTAGTACGTGTTCATTATTCGCAGTGAACACTTGCGCGGTGCATAAAAATTGCAATACGTTCGTGTTTTTCTTCTGTTTTATGAGTTTTTCTAATTAGGTATTAGGCAGTTTAGTTTAGTTTTGGTGTGTTTTTATTTCATTAATCGTTAGTCTTAGAGTACTAGGTCTTTAATTATGTTAGTGTTTTGTTTACGAGTTTATTATGTTTAGTGCGAGGGAGTATGGACAGTTGCTAATGTGTTATGGTGAAGCGAGAGGAAATGCGTCACGAGCCTTGCGCATTTACCGGGATAGGTACCCCAATCAGACACATCCGTCTGATGCTAAAGTCTTCACGGCTGCATATCAAAGGGTCCTGAATAATGAACGTATTACGCCCCAAAGGCACGGGGGTGGCAGAGGGGTAGGTGTTCAGGTGCAAGAACAGGTCTTGGACTTTGCTAGGAGAAACCTTCGAGTAGGTACGCGGACTGCAGCGTAAATGCTGGGGTAAATGCGAGAAGCGCCGAGGATCCTACATTCCTGGATCGTGTTCATCGGTCCACAATCAGACGTGCTCAGCTGTGCCATGAACAAGGAGGAGCGCAGTTCGTGCCATTTCTGATTCGACCGAGACTGCACCGGAATTAGGTAAGACTAAGAACGTACATTGTATAGGTACCTATTAGGTACTAACTTACGGCACTTGTAAACTTACGTGTACATTGCTGGCTAGCAAAACAAATAAAAATCTTTAAAAATTCATATCTCCCGCTAGAATTTTTTTTTCGGACAACGGTTTTTTTTATCCGTTTTGTTTTGGGGTGCTGCACCACCCCCCTTTGTTTTCGGTAGTGGTCTTGACTGTCTATGTCGTCGATCCATCTCAGAACTGTATCATCAAACTCTACTTTATCATCTAGCTTCGCCCGTACCCAACAGCGGTAGGTACGTTGTTGGGTAGATTGCGTGTCTTTATTCTGAGCAGGAGCTCAATTCGTGGATCAATTTGAGGAGCCAAGGTCGCCACAAAAGACCTTTCCTGCGCATCCAGAAGTTCCCGCGGTCATTTAGTCGTGGGGAATTTAACAATCGGAAATGGAATTGGATACAGATTCGATATTTTACTTTGATTGGGGCATTCTGTGAGGTCGGTTAATTAATGTTTAGTAAATTAATTTTAATTTGGACCATTCTGAGTAATACTGACACGTTCAGTCGTTTATAAACACGCATAACAGAATTGGTTAAAAACTGAACTGAGCTAAGGCGTAAGATCGTGTAAGTACCTACCTACTGGGTCATTGTTATAAAAATACTAGCAGCGCCTCGCGGTTTCACCCGCGTAGTTCCCGTTCCCGTGGGAATTCCGGGATAAAAAGTAGCCTATGTCCTATTCCAGACTATAATCTATCTCTGTGCCAAATTTCATTCAGATCCGTTCAGCCGTTCTGGCGTGATAAAGGAACAAACATCCATCCATCTATCCATCCATCTAAACTTTCACGTTTATAATATTAGTGAGATGCAAGTACTAAATGGCTGCAAAGAGCGAGAAAGCGACACCAATTTTTATAACTTCCAACTTACTCATTTGCATTTGACATCTTTGTAAAAGCAAATTGAGTAAATTTTGCTTAAAAAACATCCAACAAGATTTCAATCTTGTTTTCTCGCTATCAACCAATGACAGAAAGTTCAAACAGATGAGTAACATCAAGCAAGAGATAGTGGAGGAAAATGGAAGTAAACAACCTGCCTTTTTAAAACGGTGATGCAATATCTTAATGGTAAGCGATTAACATAATTAAAGATCGGTTCATTACATTTTGAACCTTGTAGTTCGGTAATATGGTTACTTTACCTTGGTTATTGAGAGTTCAACCGCTCAAGTCAGGTCGGCCTTGCCTTCAATCACCTTCGTCAGTTAGTCATCGTTGATTCACTTGCTTGAATTCGATCAGGAACCGCTTCCTCAATGACGCTCATGATTCAAAGGTCGAACTCTTAGTTTATAATCAACTTGGAATTTCCAATTCTTTCTGCTTGATTTTATCCGAGACCGGTAGGTAGGATTAGCAAGCTGAAGTGGCAGTGGGCTGGCCATATCGCGAGAGGAACCGACAACCGCTAGGGTAAACGTGTTCTTGAGTGGAGACCGCGACTCGGCAAACGTAGTGTAGGACGCCCTCCGACTAGGTGGGATGACGATTTGTGAAAGACTGCTGACAGATGCTGGATGCGGCAAGCTGAAGATAGGGCGCTGGCGCTCATTACGGGAGGCCTATGTCCAGCTGTGGTAACTAATAAAAGCTGATGATGATGATGACGGTAGGTAGGTATCGTTAGGTTTCAACATCGGATAGGTTCTTAGTACTTATGCATCAGAAGCACTAGATATGTCTCAATAGGTACTCAATATTTTTAATGCAAACATGTTGTAGGTACCTACATGGGATCTTAAAGATAGTGTCTCAAACATGCACCCTGGTTGCATTGGATTTTATATGAAAGGAATTCACAAAACAATATTTACTAGGATTTTCTTTACTTATCGATTTTAAGAACAGATAATTTACCTTAAAATAAATCACAAGGCTTTAGTACCTATGCTAATAATTTTAGGCAGGGGTTGTTAAAATTAGGTGCCTACCTACAACGATCCGGATCAAAAGACCATAAACTAAAATCCACTGTAGAATACCTACGTAGGCTTTAAAATCATCTTGATGAAAAGTGTTCTATGTAGGTACCTACCTCGGACTACGCATTGTTTACTATAACGTATTGCGTTATATTTCGTTGTCAATGCTATCTTATCAATGATTGTTTACAAAAGGTGCACGGTGAACCGAGGATAGATATCCAGGTGTTTGTTTTGTTTGATAAAACTCTGCTCAACACTATATTGATTAATGTATTTAGCCTAAAGAAATAAAGTTATTGACTTTTTTGTCTCGATTTTATTGAAAACAAAAAACTCAGAACACATTTACCTACCGAAAAATTATTAATTAATTTCCATATTAAGTTAAGACCAGAAGCTTTTGCTAATTCTATTGAAAACAAAAACCCAGATCACATTTACCCAAAAATTATAGGTACGAAATTGGGGATTATAGGTAGGGTCGAGTGTTCAACATTGAAACACCAAAAATTCTGAGTCTCATATTTCTCTCATTTTTATAGGTATGGATTCCATTTTTTACAGAAAGATAGTCTTCTTCATTAGGTATAATATGGCATATATAGTTTCATTAATAATTGGATACATATAGAATACGAGGTTTTTTTTTAAAAAATGGGATTTGTTTCATTGTGTCCACCTAGGTGTACACAATGAAACACCCTGTGTTCAACAATGAAACACCGTTATTAAAACTGCTTTTATCATGACTTCGTTTTAATTTAGTGTGGTTATTGGAAGGAGTAAATATATAGAATGTTTAATTTAAATCACCTACACTATATTCAGACTTAGAAAGTTAACTTTAGGTTTATTTAGTCACTTAAAGATTAATCTGAAAATTATAAAAATCACAAATATAGGTATTGTTTCCTATAACAGGCAATAACGACACTATAAAATTAACAGTTAGGTACCCACTCATAATAGAGTAACAGAACCATATAATATGGACCATGGTCGTAATATCCATATTACGACCATGGTCCATATTAAATGGTTTATAAACTCCGATTAACAGTTAGGTACCTACTCATAATAGAGTAAACTAACCTTATATGGACCATGGTGGTAATACGAACCACCAAAATTTGGGAGTTTTATATATTAAACAAAGTAGTAAATCCACTATAAAACGTTTCATTGTGTCCACCCTTGCGCTGTTTCATTGTTGGACACCTGGGATATTTTACAATAACCTCAAAAAATAACCTACCAAAATAGAACAATTTAATAAGTTATCTAGTCCACGTGAATCTTTGATACATGTACAAAACAACGTAATACTGAGGAAAACCGAATTGTCTATAGTATTTAACTGAAAAATCAAAGAAAACCAAAAAAAATACTTCGTTTTTTGCCATAAAATCGAAAATCGCTCCGTAGACACGTCCTTCCACAACCGGCGCGAACGCAAACTGGAGGGGTACGGGGTATGAACGAGGCCGTCAGGACTAGGCATACTGCACAATCTGACAATGTCGCATTTCCGAAATATAGGGATGTTTCATTGTGTACGCCTGTTTCACTGTTCAACACTCGACCCTACCTACCTATAATCCCCAATAACAACAAAAAATAATGGATTCTGATGAACAATTAACAAAAAACTTAATATGGTAAATAGAACTTGATTTATGCGTAAAGAATTGCCTAAATCCACCATCCTAATTACATGGTGGCTTTTTGAGATGGGATTACATAGCCAAACTCTGAAACCGTTAGAGAAAAATCGTGAAAGGAGTCATCATGACCTCAATTTATGATAAAACAAATAGTATCTACATTCTTTTTTCATATTTTAATTTTGTAGGTAATCGAACCGATTGCAGTTCAAATTATTTCCAAACAAATATGACATTCTGTATATAATTATTTTTATATATATTATAATTTAAATTAATTATTATTAAAATTCATGTGCTAATAAGCCAATTTTAAATAATCCTTTAGTAGAACTGATATGCTAGCAGCTAGCCAGGATACTTAACCTGTATTTTAATGGGGTTTATCCTTGGTAAAACATCTATTCCTTATGAATTTTGGAATATTAAAAAATTTAAAATAAGTTGCTATGCCGTTTTTCATAAATTAAGCTCATGAACTCCTTTCACGACTTTTCTCCAACTCTCTGTTTATAGGATTTGGCCATCCGCACCCATATCAAAAAGACACCCTTTATAATATTATTAAGGCAAAAGCAAGTGCCGTTGTTAAGATGTATGGCCGAAGACAAAGCCAAAACTACTGAATGGATAAAGCTGAAATTTTGCACGCATAAAGAACTGGACCTGGAATAACATTAGGCTCCTTTTTAATCCGAAAAAAACGGGTGCAAACCCGCGGGCAGGAGCCAGTTTTTAAAGCTTATTGACATTCTCTTCCCTAGGACCTGATCAGCGAGCTGAAGAGCGAACTCACCGGTAACCTGGAGAATGTCATCGTTGCCCTGATGACGCCGCTGCCTCATTTCTACGCGAAGGAGCTTCATGACGCTGTTGCCGGGATGGGTACTGACGAGGAAGCCATCATCGAGATCCTTTGCACACTCTCCAACTACGGCATACGCACCATCTCCGCTTTTTATGAGCAACGTGAGTTTTACTTGCTTGTGTTTGTACTTTACTTGTCTTATCTAGGAGTCCATTGTCCTTTATTCAAAACTAGGCACGGTTCTCACGTTATCGATGTTTTTTTTTATTAAGCCGCGTCAAAGACCCTTGAGGTCATGATATGACAAAATGATTACAATTATTCTGACTCATGGATAGGTACCAAGTAACGAGTTTATTAGCATTTTATTATCGAAAGAATTCGTGACTGGAATGGCTTTCTGGGTATGATTGGTGAGAACAAACTAAACTAAGTAGGGTCGAGTGTTCAACAATGAAACACCAAAAATTCTGAGTCTCATATTTCTCTCATTTTTATAGATATGGATTCCATTTTTTACAGAAAGAGAGTCTTCTTCATTAGGTATAATATGGCATATATAGTTTCATTAATAATTGGATACATATAGAATACGAGGTTTTTTTACAAAAAATGGGATTTGTTTCATTGTGTCCACCTAGGTGTACACAATGAAACACCCTGTGTTCAACAATGAAACACCGTTATTAAAACTGCTTTTATCATGACTTCGTTTTAATTTAGTGTGGTTATTGGAAGGAGTAAATATATAGAATGTTTAATTTAAATCACCTACACTATATTCAGACTTAGGAAGTTAACTTTAGGTTTATTTAGTCACTTAAAGATTAATCTGAAAATTATAAAAATCACAAATATAGGTATTGTTTCCTGTAACAGGCAATAACGACACTATAAAATTAACAGTTAGGTACCTACTCATAAAAGAGTAACAGAACCATATAATATGGACCATGGTCGTAATATCCATATTACGACCATGGTCCATATTATATGGTTTATAAACTCCGATTAACAGTTAGGTACCTACTCATAATAGAGTAAAATAACCTTATATGGACCATGGTGGTAATACGAACCACCAAAATTTGGGAGTTTTATATATTAAACAAAGTAGTAAATACACAATAAAACGTTTCATTGTGTCCACCCTTGCGCTGTTTCATTGTTGGACACCTGGGATATTTTACAATAACCTCAAAAATAACCTACCAAAATAGAACAATTTAATAAGTTATCTAGTCCACGTGAATCTTTGATACATGTACAAAACAACGTAATACTGA
The DNA here is from genome assembly GCA_947086465.1 of Eupithecia exiguata. NCBI lineage: Eukaryota > Metazoa > Arthropoda > Insecta > Lepidoptera > Geometridae > Eupithecia > Eupithecia exiguata. The sequence continues at coordinate 9,701,333 of OX352246.1, forward strand.
GGAAAAGCGAATTGTCTATAGTATTTAACTGAAAAGTCAAAGAAAACCAAAAAAAATACTTCGTTTTTTGCCATAAAATCGAAAATCGCTCCGTAGACACGTCCTTTCACAACCGGCGCGAACGCAAACTGGAGGGGTACGGGGTATGAACGAGGCCGTCAGGACTAGGCATACTGCACAATCTGACAATGTCGCATTTCCGAAATATAGGGATGTTTCATTGTGTACGCCTGTTTCACTGTTCAACACTCGACCCTACCTAAGTAATGTTACTTTGACGATATTTCCTAGTCGAATTCGGCTATGGTGATAGGTGACAGTGTGACTGGGTTAAAATATTTGCCCAGTCCACGTACCTCAAAAGGAAATAAAACCGGCCAAGTGCGAGTCGCGAAGAGTTCCAAACCATTATCTATAAAAACGGTAAAAAAATCACGTTTGTTGTATGGGAACCCTCTAAAATATTTATTTTATTGTGTTTTTTAGTATTTGTTGTTATAGATAGCGGCAACAGAAATACATCATCTGTGAAAATTTCAACTGTCTAACTATCACGGTTCATGAGATACAGCCTGGTGACAGACGGACAGCGGAGTCTCAGTAATAGGATCCCGCTTTAGCTTTTGGGTACGGAACCCTAAAAATTAACCCTTAAAGGATCACTTTGTTGTTCGTCCGCCTATCAACTCTATTCTCAGGAACACGGGAGGTGTCGGTTGACATCAAATAAAGCCTCTTGGAGCCGTGATATAAACAAAACTCTTAGTCGTTTATGTCCGAATATTTTGAAATGTTCAAGGGAATTACATTCACACAAAAAATACAAGTAAACTTGTAAATTAGGTATAAATTTTTCAATGTATTTCATCTGGTCTTTCGTCACACAACACCGACCTATTCTGGCAGTTTGTAAAATTACTCAATCATACATTCTACCTACCTATTCATTACAAGGAAAATAAAACTAATTGATTGTTTTGCGCAAATAGGTAACACTGCGGGGTAAATGTGTTTTTTTCCAGTAGGTAGATGCTCAGTTCTAGAGTCACTACTGCTTTTTAATCTCATCTCTAGGTATTCGAAAAGAGGCGAAGGGTAGAAGTGCGCGCAAAATGGGTCATTCGCGAACTTAAATGACTTTTGAATATGGAACACTAGTACTTATTATTTTAATAGTACAATATTTTGTGCCACAGGGGAACAAAATATTGTATTTATACTATAGGGCCAGAGCGAAGCGAAAGATTCTATAGTAGAACCCCGAGCGTAGGAGCCGTAGGAGGGATTCAAAGTTCGTCGCTCGAGATTAAATATAATACCTACCGTGGGGCACACTCTGCTTTGCTTTCATCATACGAAAAAAAATCCCTCGCTACGCGAAGAGGATTCTACTCTAGAATCCTTCGCTTCGCTCTGGATTCAAACAATCTATCTTGCCCTAAATACATTATTTTTCCAACAGACAGATTCTGCATGTAAGAAGAAACATTTTAGATTTAATTTCCATATTATTAATTCTTCCAACAGTGTACAACAAGAGCCTAGAGTCCGACCTGAAAGGCGACACCTCTGGCCACTTTAAGCGCCTCTGCGTGTCGCTCTGCATGGCCAACCGCGATGAGAACCAGGGTGTCGACGAAGGCGCTGCGAAGGCCGACGCCGAAGCCCTGGCCTCCGCGGGCGAGGGACAGTGGGGGACCGACGAGTCTGTCTTCAACTCCATCCTCATCACACGGTCTTACCAGCAGCTGAGACAGGTAACATCTAAATTCTACAGTTTACCAGGTACTTATTAATACTATTTAACGGGTATTTATCGCGTTTATTTACCTATTTTTACACACTGCCGTGGTCACGGGATGACTGTTATCCCGTGACCACGGCAGTGTGTAAACCTGTCGAAACGTCGGGAAAAATAGGTAAATAAACGCGATAAATACCCGTTAAATAGTATTAATAATTATGTGTTCAGATCGCGTAAGCTTAAAAATATTTAAATATTTACTTGTCTTGAGGAGACCGCGACTCGGCAAACGTAGGGTGGACCTGGATGCCCCCCGGCGTCCAGCTGTGGACTATCATGGGCTGTTGATGATGTCTGTTTGATAGACCGCGTAAACATTGCTAAGTGTGAAATAATTACTTACCATACTCAGTTAAATTCTCTTGTTAACCTATCTCACTGGTTTGTTTTGTTGAGTAAATAATTTACCACGTTTCAAAAGCTAGCGAGAAAGGTCAATAGGAGAATAAATGCTCAAATGTGCAGTTTTATTAAACCTTGACTGTAATATAGGCAACCGTACAATGCCACATGATTTCGATTGTTATCAGCCAGCATTGGTAGGTTAGGTACGTACGTTGCATGCGATTATAACATTAGCTACAGTTACTAGCGCAAAAACAATTAAAACGACAGAGTGGCTGGATAATTAATAAAACTGTAAAACGAAAGTTTGTAGAACATCCATAGCTAGCCCCATACGTTATTGGCACCAGACTATCCGCAAATTGCCTAGATCTCATTTTCAAAGATTAAAAACGGGACCTACCTTATGTAGGTCACTTAAAAGAATTAAAACTTACGAGTCTAATGCGATAAAATTATGAATTAATAGAAACTGATTCATCAAAAAACAATGCCAGCGTAGAAACCTATAGGTTTGCTTGACTCATTGATACTAATTATATCGCTTAGCTCAATACATTACACACAACTGACACCTCTTGAATGTATGATTGACGTCCCTGAATCTCATGCAAATATTTCTAACAAGTGTACATTATACATATTTGTTTAAAAATCTAGGTCTGCAGCCGTAGTACGCCATTCTATTTGTTTAGGTTCCTATATCCAGAGGCGGATTAATTGTCGACAGCGCCCTAGGCAAACACCTCATTGGCGCCCCTCTGTGAACGAGCCGCGGCAAAGCTCAGTATTGGGGGTGGTGTTAGTTACATAACAACGACGTTCCTCAGTGGTTGACAAAAAAGTATTTAAGGCAGGTAAAAAACTAGAAGTAATGGCGAGCGAAGAGAGCCGCAATTATTTTCATGCTTTTGGTTAGCATGATAGAGGAGGTTGTCAATTGTCAAAGTTAGAGCCAAGACCATATGGTCTTGGCTAACCCATATGGGTTTTGGCGGGGTTAGTTAGAAAGGTAGGGAAAGAAAGATAACGGCGAGCGGAGCGAGCCGCAATTTTTTTGTGATTTTTCAAGATTAAATAAGATAGGTATGTAAACGGTGAAACGCAAAACTTTTGTGGCTATCGGTAATAAAATTATTCCCAAATTATTTAGAAATTTATGGAAGCAAAAACAATAGAAATTACGGCAACAACGGAGCGAACTAGCAAAAAGTTTCGACACTTTCCAGTGGTTTGACAGAAAATTTTCAAAGTCATTAACATCTAGAGTACAACAGATAAAAAACAACGGCGAGCGAAGCGAGCCGTAAAAAATTTTTGAGTGTGGCGATCGGTGTTGTACGCACGCACGTACCCCGCCCAGCTGCGCAGTTCACTCCTCTCTCAGAAGTCACCATATAAACCCATCAAATTATAGGGTATATCGGGGTATGATCGGACGAGGGGGAAGACCGTATGACACTCATTGTAGCCGAATTAAGCCATATTTTCTACAGCTGACAACATTTTATGCCGACGCCCTCAAAAAAGATAAAGATGCGGCATTAAAACACTTGCCTTTCAAAATCTCGCGAATCTATGGCAATGTGATTTTAAAACTTACAGCCAGCCTAATACATAATGATTAATGCGTAATTTCAAACCAGTATTTTTTTTTCAACAAAAACCGAGCGCTGGATCCTCATAGCGGATGTGCGCCACGCTCCCGCAAAAGCCGCCCTTAATGCTAATACAGCCTAATGCCTACGATTGTTGGTGTCTTTTAAAACATATACCTCACTATCGCCATGCCGGCGGCGGTGGCGTCGGGCATAACAAGGGCGCATGGTCTGGGTTAGGAGGCCTACGGCTGCCACCGGGGTGCATTACATGGCGCCCCCTATGTTCCTGCGCCCGTGCGCGCCGCTAAAGCCGCCTCTGACGCTCGTCAACCAATATCATTACACTAATCTGATTTTTGCTAAGTTCCTTCTTTTTAAATTTTTTGTTCTGGACATAGAACAAAAATAAAAAGTTTCGACAGAATTAAATAATGATTTATATTTTGTAAGTAGGCGGATACCTGCTTACTCATATAATTAATTTTACACTTAGGTATTACCTTACATATTAATTATTTAGTAGTGTAAAATTTTCCGCGCGCGCGCCCCCTGGAACCTCGCGCCCCTAGGCACATGCCTACTTTGCCTTGGGGATGATCCGCCACTGCCTATATCTACGTAGGTTTTATTACTTGGTGGTTGTTATATTCAATATCTAATCTACCTACCTACCTATCTATTAAGTTAGTACTTGTAATACCTACTTAGTCTTTTCAATTTAAAGTTACCTACTTTTGATGTTTAGTTAGTTTTAGACGAAGCAAAATTAAGTTAACACGTTTGAAAGTGCAATGTTGGACACGAAATTGTGTTTGATAAAATTCTGAATTTCAACTTTTACGATGTTCCTGAAATATCAACACCCTCACATAAATGTCCACGTACCTACCTATGCAATGTTAGGGAGATACTTCGACACAGTTTTTAAATACAGAAGGTCATGTAAAATCTTCACCTTCAACATAACGTGACAACCGTCACAAAATGAAGTACTCAATAGTTCACCGTTGCTTACAGATCTTCGCTGAGTACGAGGCTCTTACTGGAAAGGACATCGAGGAGACCATCAAGAAGGAATTCTCTGGAAGCATAGAGAAGGGCATGCTCGCTATTGGTAAGTCTTTTCTACTCTGTAACTTCAAACACTGCAGAAAGTGCATGTCGAATCACGCACTTTGTTTGTTTCATCCTTACACGTTTGTATTTGAAAATAGGTATCCCTTCATCTACAATTCCTTAAAGTAATAAAAATATATCCGTTATTCAAACTTTAAATAGTACTTGATGTTGCAATAAGGTCATAGAAGCAATTAAAACATAAAAGAATATAAAGTACCAACAAAATAATAATTCAATTTATTAAAATTTCCTACTTAGATACTTTTTAATTTACCTGTTGCTATAATGTCTTGTGAACTTGGAATGTATATGAAAATTAGTATAATTTTTATCATTTATATCTCGAGTTTTTTTAGATGAGTCATAAGTAGAACTAAAATTTCCCAGCCTGTACGCACCACGCTCCAAAACAATGATCTAACGAAGGCCTCACAAGGCCATGTAGCAGGAAACTAATGCAGTTTAACCTTGTGTTCACTTTTTCTGGCATTATCACGAACCTCATTTTGACAATTATTTTTTATATGATTGTGGCTAAGTTTGGTTACTAGGTAGGTAACAGGCCAAACTAAAATGTATGCGCAACACTGTTAGATAATTCAATTTTAAATAATATTTTATGTTACCTAGTAACTAGACACATTAACAAACAAGAAAATAATAAAAACTATAAAATACATATTAGCATAAGTATGCATAATATTAACTAATTAAAATGCCATAATTAATACTCTTATCTTTTGAGTAGCGAAAAAAAATTCTCAGAGCAAAAATTTATAAATTTGCGAGTAAATATTAAAACTTTACACAATTCCTATCAAATTTTCCAGTGAAATGCGTGAAGAGCAAAGTTGGTTTCTTCGCCGAACGTCTGTACTATTCCATGAAAGGCATGGGAACCACTGACAAGACCCTCATCAGAATTATTGTCAGCCGCTCCGAGATCGACCTGGGAGACATCAAGCAGGCTTTCCTCGAGAAATACGAGAAACCTCTCGAAAGCTGGATCTCTGTAAGTTACTTCTTTTTTATTTTGGGGGATGGTATTACTTGAACTCTGACTCTTATAAAACACTGTCTTTTTTAATTAACATCTAAAATTTTATTATTTTATTCTGTTGAGTTACTCAGACAGGTTTGAGGTTTATTGCATTCAGTATGGGTTTTATTGGTATTTAAAGGTCAAATCTTAATCGTGATTTAAAAGTTAAGCTACTGAGTAACTTTTCGAATGTTAATAAATTTGTAGATTTTGTATAAAATATATTATGTTGTGTAGTATATGTGTATGAGAGCTTGTATTAACTTGTATCTAACATTGATGTTGTGTATGCAATTATTGTATCTAACTTGCATATTGTAGCTAATTATAATAATCAGCTTTAACATTTAATTTCACTCATTAGTTTCAGATATTTCTTCTAACTGATTAACTGTAATCTGTATTATATATACCCTTAAACATGATTATTAAATTATTATACCTATTTTATCCACCATTTAACACTAACATTTACATACATGTAACATTTTATTCATTTAATTTTAACTAATAACTGACCCATAATATCTACGACTCGATACTTCACATCTGTGCTTAAAATGCAGTACAGTGTTCACTCCATCTTTAAATCATTCACAAATACAATCTATTAACCTTGCGAAAATACAGATCGAAGTACAGTTTATGATCATAATATTATTGAAAACTATTATTATGTACTCCCACTATACAGCATTGCAAATAGTTCTGAGAAAACTTCCAAGGTTACGAGTCAGCTAAAAATAGAGACAAGAGTATTCGTTTTAGTTTCATGTGGCTAATCCCGCAAAACAAAATAAACTAATCAAGTGTTTGGGAATTCAAAATCGACTGCTTTTGATCGAATTTTGCAAAAAATTTAATACTGGCTCTTTGGGTGGCGTTGTAAATTTTTGTGTTATTTGGTACTAAGTCTTGTGGGAATTAAGTTAACTAAAACTAATCAAATTACAGTTTCCTTTATCATGGATATCAGGGTATTTTGTGGATTAACATACCTACTGCATCGATATTTAAAATTTATTGCTTGCATTCGAGCATATTTGAAATTTGCGTAGAACAAAATGCTGGAAATTATTTATCAAGGTCTATGTTTTTTGGTACTTACAAAGATAAGTTGTAGTAACTGGTATCCAAGATACTGAGAATTCTAATGGGGTCAGTCAGGAGTTTAAAATTGTCTGGTATTTCATGAATTTGACCAAATGACGCAAAAATTAGCATTTACCTACAATTGCCATTTAGGGAGCCAGCTAAAGAAAGTGGTCCATTTTGGTTGCAGGGCGACACATCGGGTGATTACAAGAAGGCTTTACTGACAGTTGTCTCATAAATGTGCGCGCGAGTGGGACACCGAATAAATCCACCAAAATTCCAATACTCTAAGTTTCTGTCAATTACGATCTGTTTATTTTATTTATTGAAGAGGGTGCTGCTCGAATCTCATTCTTAACATTTCCTTCTTACAGTTCCTTTTTACTTTAAACTTTATACTGCCTGTAGATCTGTTGAGCAGCATTTTCTTCAATAAACAGTTAGTTTTATTAAAGATCTGTATATTTTGCTTCGTTTTCTGCCAACGGCCATGCGCTGTCGCACCGTACTGCTTTTGCATGTCGCGGGCCTCGGTGTTGTAGAATGTTGTCTAGTTTTTGAAGAACTGCGATTTTTTCAGGAGGACGTAGGGGGGTCACTTGGCGATCTCCTCTCTACGATGGCTTACTAGGCCTCCGCTTTTAAAACTCGGTATTACGAGCCATACTTGGAGTAACATTTAATCAACGAGTCCGCACTGAATTGCATTTTATAGACATTTGTGTCATTTATCGTTTAATTTAATATATGCACGTTGTGTGAAGCGAGAAATTATGGGCCAGTTTTTATATTTTGTTGGCTAACTTTGAATTGGCGTTTTCGGTATTTTCAGGACGACCTAACCGGTGACTTCAGGAATGTTCTAGTCACACTAAGTGCTTAATCCTGCAAATTATTTTTTTGTTTTCGAGTCACGCTTAGCATGTTTAGAATATGAACTGTATTGTAACGCTATAAAGTACAATGTAATTCGCAGGATGACACGAAAGGCGACTACAAGCGCGTGTTACTCACTATAGTGTCGTAAGCGATCATAATAAGACTACAATGTTCGTATTTTATTTCCAACTGCCTTTTCATTGTATAACTGTTGAATGTTAGAAACAAAGCTTGATATTTTTGTGAAAATGAGATATTTATTGGTGCTGTAGTTTTGTTTACGATATACACATACCTATTTACATTTAATTATAATTAATTAAAACTATTCTATGTTCTATGTGTTTTTAATGTCCCTAATCCCGTCCTTCGTTATCTGAAAAAGGAAAAAATTGCTTTAAATAATGATGTAGGTAAATAATAAAACTACCTATCATTACACCATCATTATTAGAACCATAGAAACTGCTGATTTGTTCTTTTTTAGTTCAACCCGCGGCTTCCCCACGCGTTGTTCAAGGCTATTTATATCCCATGGGAACTGATTTATGGGATAAAAGTAGCCTATGTTTTATTCCAGGCCTAGAACTACCTGTGTATGCGAATTTCAGCCCGATCCGTTCAGTAGTTTTGGCGTGAAGAGGCAACACTGCTAATCATCCAAACTTTCTCATTTATAATATTTGTGGTGACAGTTGTGACGTGGTGTGATTTCAAATCCTGTCACATCACATTAACAGAAATGCTGTGATGTAATGACCAATCTACTTCTGGATGTTGGCCTCCTCATAATAAGCGTCTTTTAGTGGCTCTCGTAATGGGGTAATGCCAAAATCCTCACACAAACCATGCGGGTTGGAGATCGCAGTTCGGTGGTTGATCGGTTCTGCAGTGCAGGAGGCGCTGCCCGCCCCTCGGCGGATATCCCGAAGTCACCTCTGGCTCTTACGTCACCACCCTAATTCTAAACGCGGGGGTTCGCGTGAAGAATTGGGTTAGTGCAAATTGTAAGCCGGCACCACACGCCCTATTAAGGTGGGTGCGAACCCATACAAACTTACTTTCCAATTCAATTGGAAATAACGCCCCGTTATGTACGCAAAATTTCATTTAAATGAAATTTTGCGTACATAATCGGATAAGAAATAGCTATGTTTGCACCGTTTTAGTTTATCAAAAACAAAATCATCAATAAATTATCGCGAAAGTAATAAAATCGGTTGAATTTTCGCTCTCATCTAAAATGACGATTATGTATTTTGAAAAACTGAAACGGTACAAAAATACCTTTATTACAATGCACATTGTAATAAAGAGTGTAGTTTCCAAATTAATCGCAGAAAGTACGTTAATATGGGAGCTTTGAGGTTCGCTCGCACCCACAAGTGTATACCTACTTCGGTTTGTAGTAGAAAGGCCCTTGACACCGCCGCCGCTCAGAATTCTTGGCAAACCTCCAAGTCCGACATTGCACGACGATTTCTAGGAAAGCCCGATTGGCACTTAGCCACGATATCGATCAAGTAATGACACATGGGAACCTACTATGAAATTATGACACGGATATGAAGTAGGTCAATATTAATAATAGATAATGGTAGTAAATTAATAAAAGGTAGTGAAATAAATAATTTGTTCAAAATAGGATTAAAGGAGATACCTATATTTTACATTAAATAGAAAGGTAGGTATGAAATAATAGAATATATAGTGCGTCGGGGTATGATCGGAAGCGGGTGAAGACCGTGTCACACTAATTGTAGCCGAATTGAGCCATATTTTAATGCTAACAACATTTTCTACGACGCCATGTAATGGCGTCTTAGTTGACATAAAATATCTTGGATTCTAAATCGGAATATACGTATTATTCTGCTTCTCAGTTGGGCAAAGACATCCCATCTTTTCACTTATCTCTCTTTCCGCTACCATAGTCCAATCTTCCTTCGACATGGACACCTATGAAAAAGCTTGGGTCCAGTTAGCTCAGGATGAGAATGCGTGTGAAACGGCTCTTAACACAGCAGTCGGGTACACCCAGGTCACCTAGCAGCAGTTAGGTATCATCAGCCTATATTAATCCACAGTTGGACATAGGCCTTCCCTATGAGCGCTATAGCGACCTGTCTTCAGCTTGCCGCATCCAGCATCTACCTGCAAAAATTCTTTCGCAGATCATCATCCCACCTGACCGAAGGGCGTCCTCAACTACGTTTACCGAGACAGGATCTTCAATCAAGAACACGATTACTCCAGCGATTGTCGATTCTTCGCGAGATATGAACGGCCCACTGCTAATTCTGCTTGCTTATTCTTAGAGCTATGTCGATAACTTTGGTAGGTATTAGTATTACAAGCCATAGTGGTGCTTAGAATTTGTACCACCCCAACTCTTCCCGTGGGTGTCGTAAGAGGCGACTAAGGGACATACACCGGGGGGCGGGCAGCAGCGCCTCTTGCAGAATAGATCTACCACCGAACTGCGATCTCCAACCCGCATGCCCAGCGTGGGGATTATGGGCATTTTAATTTTTTATTAGTTCTATTGTGACATTTTTATTTAATTTTTGTTATTGTGTGATGTATAGTTTTAATTTTTGTGTATAGGTATCTAATAATAATATTGTATGGATTTTGTTTTTGTGTATAATAATATTGTATAGATTTTTATAATCTGAAATAAATGAATAATAGTAATAATAATTACCCCCCTCATGAGATAAAAGCCAATAGCGCAGTATTGGGTAATTGCCTAATACTGCAAAATGCTGAGTTAGGGACCCATTTTACCCTATTTTTTTACTATTGTTAGATTTAAGTGATTATTATAATATAACATAGGTACATAATAATATTTGCACTTTTTATTGTCTATTTGTTTTTTCTCATTGTTCTTGTTTTTGTTTTGGGTAAAATAAATGAATTTATTATTATTATTAAGGTGATTATTAGAGGGAGTCCTGCGTCCAGCAGTGGACCATAACAGGCTGTTGAGGAGTATTACAAGCAGTAGTTTAATGACCTGAAACTCCGCGACACCGCTCGGTGCATCATTGCTCTTCGCAAGCAGCGCCATCCGTCTCCCGCCGGCGGCAGACAGCAACACGCGTTTGTTTGCGCGGTGCGCCCAGGCGTCCCCCAGCGCGCCCACTAGAGACCCCGACGAGAGGCCTAGGCGGGTGCTCATCTCGTTTGTCACTACTACCTGTATTCAACGTAAAAAACAAATATGGAAGTAATGTATTTAAATAATTAGCTTTTTGCTTTATAGTGCGTTACTCGCACTGGGTAAATCTTCTACGAAAACTTTTGAGCTTTTTACTTAGTTGGTTAGAGCGTACCTGTACTGAAGGTGAGGCGCGGGTTCGAATCCTGCCGAAATCGAAAATTTTTGGGATATTAATATTTAAATAATGCTGATGTCAAATAATTTTAAACTTTATAAAAACTAACTACCTAACTGTAAAGTTAGTTACGTTTTTATTAGGGTTCCGTACCCAAAGGTAAATACGGAATCCTTCGTGCGCGAGTCCGACTCGCACTTGGCCGGTTTTTATAAAGTTTAAAATCTATAAAGATATAAATATAAGGCAGGTATCGCTTAAAAAACACGAAAAGGTATTGCGGCCGCGTCGCGTCAGGTAGTACTAGGCCGGGAATAAAACCTAAGCTAATATTTATACTACAAATCAGTTTCCATGGGATATAAATGACCTTAAACAACGCGTGAGAAGCCGCAAGCAGACACTAGTTATATTATATAAATGTGGATACTGGATAGTACTATGGATTTATAAAATCTTCGTAAACTTACAGCGATATGCTGTTCTACAGCGATTCTCTGCAGATCTGCCATTTGTCTGAAGAGTAGGCCCGTTCTCTGCTTAGCTGATATGCCTTCTTTAAAAGGCGATACAATCGAGTCTATTACTATTAACTTTAACTGAAACAAAGGTTGGGAGGTATTGGTAAGGCTTTGGTCTCTTGATCACTTCACCATGCCGTACGCTGCGTAGCTACTGTCACACACACTGTCAGTGCAGAAGCGGTCATAATAAATAATCGGTCGGCTTTTTAATGGATACGCTACCATAACTCCAGCGCGGATGTTATTTTATAGTTTTGTTGTTTTGTTTGTTGTACCTCTGTTCCTATAAGAGCAATCATTATGAAATTTTGCATAGCTCGAGCGCTTTTGCGATGACCTCTGTGACGCGGCGGGCGAAGGTCTGTCTGCGATGCAGGTGGTTGCGGGTTCGATTCCCGCCTCGGAACAAATGTTTGTACGATCTGCAAATATTTGTGGTGGTCTGGGTATTTCTATGTATAATAAAAATAATGTATAAAGATAAAGATAAACTTGGGGCTAGATAATGATGTGTGAATTATCCGGCATTATTTATTTATTCTCAAGATCTTAACTTCTGTAGGTACTTATTGAGAAATTAAAGTTTTAGTAAAAAAATTGAGGTAACTGCGTTTTTTTTTCTACCAAGAAATTTTTATGGAATCATGTTTTCGAAACATATGAACGATTATAGAGTAAGTCCTTCAATTTCAAAGTTAAATATTCAGTAGTTTATGGACACCCGGCGGAGTTAATTTGGGGTAGTACTTAGGTATATTTTATAGATCCTTAAGTTATATTTTGAATCCCTATCATAAAAAGTGCGTGCAGGGTGGCATCACGTCGCGTCTCGGTGTGAGCTGACCCTTACATCTTTGCTTTTGTCTATTGATATAAAAACAGGTTAATTAATTCTTAATAGATAAAGTAGTTACACTAAGTTTCAAAATTCTACCCTTAGTCAAAGTCAAAGTAGGTACCTAACTAATAAAATACCTTTGGACTGTCAACCACAAGCTTAGGCAGCCTGTACATAAAAGCGCAGAATTTTTCCAAGCCAAATGCATTTACATATTGTACCCTTTTCAAGGCTTCAGTTTCCTTTATAACTTCTCTGTCATCTACTAGTTGTTGGCATTTTAATAAGCTAGCATTAAGTATTTCTGAAACATAAAAACTCAACTCAAAGAAGTGACACAATGACCAATAATGACACAACGAAAATTGTGTGTTATAGACACATGTGTCTTTATCAAACAATTTTCAGTTTATGGTAAGCAAGCAGCAACGCTGATGTCAGCATTGCTGCTTTTCAATTATCCAAATTAATTATTAAGCAGCAAGCTGAAGACAGGGCGCTATGGCGCTCATTAGGGGAGGCCTATGACCAGCAGTGGACTGATATAGGCTGATGATGATGATGATATATTATTAACTAGCAGCTCCCCGCGGCTTCGCACGCTCTTTTCCGTGATTAAAAGTATGCCAGTGATACCATCTAGCCCCCGCAAAATTTTATTACGATCCGTTCAGCTGTTTGGGCGTGAAAAGGTAACAGACAGACAGAGTTACTTTCGAATTAATATTATTAGTATGGACATACAACATAGCCTTATTTGTTACTAGATTCTGCTCACGGTTTTGCACGCTTTGTTTCTATGGAAAAGTAATGGTTAGTTCTTCCCTACGGGAACTAATTCATGGGATAAAAAGTAGCCTATCACGTAGCTTAGTTGGAAAAAGAGCAACACTGCGCTGAAGGGGAAGGTGCGGGTTCGAATCCCGTCGAGATCGTAAATTTTTGGGATTTATTAATTTCTTAGAAATTACCCAGAGTACTATAATAAATAAAAACCTTAGAAGTAGCCTATGTTTGATTCCAGGCTTAGAACCACATCTATGCAAAATTTCAGCCTAATCCATTCAGTAGTTTTGGCGTGAAGAAGTAACAAACATCTATCCATCAAAAAAATTGCATTTTTAATATTATTAAAAGATAAATTGGACACAGATATCAATGTGCTTATTAAGATCAGAGCAGATCTTACCTTTAAATCGAGACACTGTGAAATTAGTATTTGTGTCTATGTACATTGCTTCTGCATCTAATCCTCCCAGAGCCTTTGGTATCTGCACCGAAGCACAAAGTTGCAGACTGAAAAAGAAGTATGTAAATATTAGTTTTTTGTTTATTTGTAAGACTGGAAACAAACAACAGAAAGGTACTTAAACAAAAGTAAAGGCAACAACAGAAGGGTATTTATTCTCATTATGAGGTTAAAAATGCTAGTTTACGAGTCTATTTGTAAGTATGCTAGGAGGAGATCTCTGGTCAAAATCGGGCACAACTTAACAGTTCTAAACTTATTAGGTAATCTAACTTACGGCCAATGAGAGATAATAAGATTTTATAAAATAAACTTACAAAATACCGACAGTCTAACATAAACAAAATAAGATAGATTAAGATACCATTAATTTAACCAAAAGTAACAATTAAACATAACAAGGATATTCTCGTACTTTAATTCACTCGCCTGAAGGTAGACCTGACGTCTTTACAAACTTTTTTGTGATGATGGGCCGTGATGAACCGTCAGTACACACAGCGTCAGTAAATTACCAATAACCCGGTTTATACCTAACTTATGATGTAGGTAGGTACTGTGTTGACACTAAACCTCGTTTTTAGTAGGCAGTGTACCTACTTACGCCTTACCATAGCTGTGTTTTTCCAGTGCCAGGCAATCCGATCAGTTCTGTAACTGACCCTAACTTGATACCATCATTGCCTAATATATTGTCGAGGCTCTGGCTGAATGAAGGGATTGAAGGCGAGCTTGTTTCCTTCTGAAAAAATATAATGAACTTTTGTAATACTAATACCGTAATAGCAGATAGACCAATGCTGCAAAGAGAATACAATAACTATGCGGGGCTAGAATATCTGAGTTGCTCTCATTTTACCTGCCACAATTCTGCAGCATTGACAATAGAAAACTTTTTCATTATTTTCGTTTCACGACGTATTCCATTGCCAGGTTGTTGGGCAGAGTTTCTTTCTGTTTTCTAGAATTTGAGGTGAGTGAGTGACCTTATTAATAACTAGGACTCGGAGACCGGCCGGCAAATCAAACATACAAAACAAAAACAACAAACTATGGTTGGTAGAAAAGAAACAAAACAAAAACCCAAAAAGAGAATACCTACAAAAAAGCCAAAGAGTATAGATAGATGAATACTATATAGTGTACGATAACTTACATCGATAGATAATCGATAGTATCGATAGCCATGGACTATCGATGGTATCGATAACTATTATGAAACTATAGATTGTTGGTTTACTACTATTTCCCTACTTTACAGATTAGCATCGTAGGTAAGTATCGAAATTTATACATATTTATTACGTAGAATATTTAGTTTGTTTGAGAAAAGGCATTGTTGTTTGGCGATTTGGCAAAAATTAAAACAACTAGCTAGTTATAGAATAGAAATTATTCACTTCAATGGGTAAAGATGGTCGAGCGAGACGTATCGCTTTACGAACTGCATTTCTACTCTTTTGTGATTGTCGTGAGTGCGATATAATTAAAAATATGCCTAACACGCGTGTGGGAGCATTTTATAAGACTAAAGTTCATCAAGTGTTCACTGCTTTATAGAATTCAAATTTAGCAGAAATGATAGTACTAATCTAATAGATCACCTGCAACATGCAACACATAGCTGTTCTTTTATACGAAACTATCTATAATATCGATAGTTTTTGTCTAAATATCGATTTGTATCGAAGTCAAAGACCATTGAATGAAAGTACATTCCAAATTACGATTAAAGCGCTGATAGCGATCACAACGATATTTGTACAGATATCACGGAGTTAGTTCCTCGACTTCGACTCAGTCGACTCCGATTCGAATGCTTCGAATGATTTGTGAAGTCGAATAATTCGAATGAAATCATTCACAGTCGCGCATCTTTACAGCGAGCCAAATATAAGAAGTTGAAGTAAAAAGTTTCGGATTCTCGAAAATATCTTTCGTTACAAAATTTTTACATTTACTAATCGTTTTACCCATGATGAACCACGGTCAAATGAATATGCACGTACCCATGAATCCCGTGGGTGCGGCTCCGAATGTTGGGATGCAGATGCAAGTCCCAGGGGCTATAATGCAGCAGCAGTCTCCTCAACAAATGCAACCTCAGATGCCCCAGCAGACTCAGCAGGATAAAATGGACAATATCTCGAAAGTTAAGACATTGATGGGCTCCTTGCGCGAATCTATACCGGTTAGTATAATTCTTATCAGTTCGCACCCCAAAGGCCGGTGCCAACTCCTTTAAAATCCTTTGAATCTGAATCACAACACAGGTAATATTCTGATATAGAGGTGTAAGCCATAGCTGTAGATGAAAACATCCTGACAGACAATGATTATGTATGTATACTTCTGCCTTAGAACTCACAGTGAATGAACTTCTTCCTTAAAAACTCTGTCTTTTAGGATTTCTTGTAATTAAACCTGCTGGTCTAACCACCCGATGTCCTCTAGGAAGGCCAGCAGCTCGCTGATGCCGGCGCATGCCTCCCCAGCTGTCCTCTGTGTCCCAAGGTGTTGCATTCTATGAGAAGCTGTGCTATGGCACACTACAAGCACATGAGCGTCCGTCTCCTCTGCATTTATACACTCCCTGCAAAGTGGGCTGTCCGTGATACCCAATTTTAATAGGTCGAGCATGCACAAAAATAATAGTGATACCCAATTTTAATAGGTTGAGCATGCACAAAAATAACAAAGCTAATTATATTTTTTGGATTTCCAGATGACACTCAAATCTGCTGCTCAAATACTGCATCAAAACCACAATGTTGATTCAAACTCACAGTAAGTATCTTTTATGACATGGATTTAATGAAATAGGGTTCTATATCAACACTGAAACTGGTGCATTGCCCATTTTTATCCCCCCATGGAGGAGTGCTATACATTTAATGTGCTTGAGGCATCATACCTCTGAAAAGGATGAACCAATTTGGGTTTCGTTGTTTTTATTCAAAAGCTGATTTAGTGGACTAAGTTCAAAGATCAAAATAGTAATGATGGACAATCCAAACAGCATCATCTAGCCAAAAGCTAAGCAGAACTTGTGATATGGGTACAACTGATGTACTTAATACATTATACTACACTGGTATTGATATGGATCAGTTGAGCTACCTGTATATTGTTTGCAACAGTCTGCAGTTAGAACATTGTTTCAATTGTAAATACTAGTATTAATTTAATTCTATTATTTGATTGTAATTTTCTTTGTTAATAAAGATTTATATCCCAATTTTATACTACATAGATTTTATAAATAGAAAACACCCAGAACACTAAAAAATATCTGCAGATCATACATACATTTGTCCCGAGGCAGTAATCGAACCCGCAAACTCCTTAAATGTTATAATAGTTCAATGAAAACATTGAGTCAAGGCTTTAAATTCTTTTTTAATATATAGGTGTTATGTTTATTCATCTAAATAATATCCTACTTTTCAGAAAAAGCATTGACAACCCAGTGCCTCGTTTTGACAAGAACCTTGAAGAATTCTTCTCGATTTGTGATCAAATGGAACTGCATTTGGTAAGACATTATAAATAAAATATCAACATGTTTGCCTTTTAAGAAATCTGTCAACTTAATGCAACAGATATATAACTATATAATAAGATTTCGACACTAGTTTATAACCGCGGCTTTGCACGCGTTGTTTCTGTGAAAACGTATACAGGTTAATTCTTTCCCATGGAAATTGAAATTTTATAGGTTCAATTGTAGCCTATGGTTTATTTCAGGTCAATAGCTGTACAACTAGGCAAATTTTCAGCCCGATCTGGTGAGAAGTTTTGGCGTTAACAAACTTCTATCCATCCAAACTTTCGCATGTTTAAGCGTGATTTGGTGTCATTTAGTTCACACGTAGCTTAGTTGGAAAAAGAGCAACCCTGCGCTGAAGGGGAAGGTGCGGGTTTGAATCCCGTCGAGATCGTAAATTTTTGAGATTTATTAATTTCTTAGAGATTACCCAGAGTACTATAATAAAAATAAACCTTAGAATCAAGCAACGGCAAAACCTCTCGTCAAACGAACTAAATGTAAATTTGGTCTTTGAGCAGAATTGGATAACTTCATTGTTTCCTCTGTAGGCGGCGCTGACGGCGCGTAAGTGCCGAAAGAACTCCCAAAGATTTACACCTCGGCGAAATAAGATCACGTAGCTTAGTTGGAAAAAGAGCAACCCTGCGCTGAAGGGGAAGGTGCGGGTTCGAATCCCGTCGAGATCGTAAAGATTTTGGGATTAATTATTTCTTACACAAATTACTTAGGAATCTTGGTCAAAGATATTGGATGAGTGGAATGGCCATCCATCCAAGAAATTTGATCAAATATTGGACAAAGAACTTGGACAAAAATATTGGATGGGTGGAATGGGACCCTACCCTAAGACTTTCATTCAGTCAATTAGGTGTGAAAAGGTAACAGACAAATAAATTTTCGGAAATTAAACTATTTGTACGGCCATTCTAATTCTATATTCATGAATAATAGATAGCAAAACAAACAGTCATATTCTAGAATTATCAATGCGCCTCACGGAAACGGCTATAACTATCAGAGTATCTGCCACACTATAAATTATTAGTTATTTGTGCTCCAAGCAAATAGAAATACAATATCTAAATGCTACAATCGTTAACTTATTGACCTGGCAACAGTTATAGCGGTTGCTGTTAACTGACTTGCTATCTGATGTCTTTTACGTGACTCTAGTCAAGAAAACAGTTAGTCTAAGGGCTGTTTACCAAACGTATAACTTATTTCAATTTATTTATTTAATTAGAACGGTCCTACAGAACCACTTACACTAACTAATTTTAAGTAATATTACACAAAGATTAGAGATAAAAAAAGTAGCAATAAAATGAGAATTAAGTATAAATTAATAAAAATTACAAATTTCAAGTAAATACACATGTCATGCAATAGCAAAGATTACAATAACAATAAATGTTGTCAAATTAGAAAGAAAAAATTAATTTCACTAAGTTAATGTCAAATCACAGTTAATTTAATTATAATTATATTTAGTTTATGTGATAATTCTATCCATACCAGGTTGTCTGGCAGAGATTGCTCTTGAGCTATAAGAACGCCAACTGTCACTTATATAGGTACTTGTTTCATTTGTAAATTTATTTTAGGTGTGCAATAAAATAATTTTTATCTTCTATCTATCTATTTTCAAAGTTCCGCACAGACCAAAAAAAGGTTCAATTTCATTCAGGCAGCTGTCAGTTTGATGCTTTGGTCCAATTTCACCGTTTGTCAGCTAAGGTCAGCTTTAGCCGGATCAACGTGCGCTATGCACTGAACTCGTTTGCGAGCGCTAAACTGAGTTATTATCATTGTTGATCGCGTTCTATTGTCGTCATCGTCATCGACCGATGGTGGAATGGTCGAGTCGACGTCGATCGATAGTTTGTACCACAACTCTGGCAGGCATCGATCGATGCCACCTATCAACAATCACACAAATCGATCGACCTTCGATCGATAGCGTCCAACGTCGTTGATCCACGTCGATCTATTGGTGTGGTACATTATACACTTACTAGTGGTTTATTTTTCGCTTCCACTAGTGGACAAAAAATGGAAGCGAACAAAATCAATAACATTTTGTTTCTTATTTGATAATAATTACTATTTATTAAGCTGTTTATGTATAAAATTTGACTTGTCTAAGTGCTTATTTTGTAAGCCTAAAGAAATAAAGTTATTGAATTTTGAATTTTGGTACATTTGGTTGATCGATGGACACCGGTCGACTAACCAATCGATGGCATCGATTGATGCCTGCCAGAGGTTTGGTAGAAACTATCGATCGACGTCTACTAATCCATTCCGCTCTTGCAGAATAGATCTACCACCGATGCCCAGCGTGGGGATTATGGGCATTTCCCCCATGAGATAAAAACCAATAAGGCTATTGCCAGGGAGAGGCCTGCGTCCAGCAGTGGACCATTATGGGCTGTATAGGTTGAGATTGAGGTAATCCATTCCACCATCGATCTATTGGTGTGGTAACACCCTTATACCCGCGTCCCGCGGTGTTACCCTGGTTGAAAAACATTTGAATCATTTGTTCATCCCACAAGAACACTGTGGACTTTTCCGGGATCAAAAGTAGCCATGTTACAACCAGGATATAAATACAATACAATACAATACAAAACACTTTATTGTACACCAGAAAAAGAACATTACAAAAAGACATTACATAACACAAGTACAATGGGCGGCCTTATCGCTTAGAAGCTATCTCTTCCAGGCAACCTTTGGATGGAAAGAATTTTGTGAATTTAAGAAAGGCAGGGGGTAAACTATTATTGTGCCAAATTTCATCCAAATTGAGCGTTTCGGAGTAACAAACACACGCACACTCGGACACATACACATACATAGGTACATACAAACTTTCGCCTTTAGTGTGAAGTGTGATATTATTATCAGTGGGTATTGTACATCACTTTAATTAAGTAAACAAATTACTTAGTTGAAACTAAGGCCCGTATTATGAAAGCATGCTCAGTCATCGAGCTCTGCTTGAGTGATGCTTAAGTCTAGTGTTGAGTGAATACTAATTTTCAAACAATGCTTGGGAGCTCATGTCAAAATCTACACTCACTCAAGTAGCCGTCAAGAGCGGATTTCCTCCGTCCACGCCTTCGAGTAACTGCTTAGACATATTATTGAACGGTTACCAAGCATTACTTGAGTAATTAACGCTTGAGTAGAGATCACGTAATGACTGCTTAAGTAATGCTTGGGGAAGCTTTCATAATACGGGCCTTAGGCCCGTATTATGAAAGCATGCTCAGTCATCGAGCTCTGCTTGAGTGATGCTTAAGTCTAGTGTTGAGTGAATACTAATTTTCAAACAATGCTTGGGAGCTCATGTCAAAATCTACACTCACTCAAGTAGCCGTCAAGAGTGGATTTCCTCCGTCCACGCCTTCGAGTAACTGCTTAGACATATTATTGAACGGTTACCAAGCATTACTTGAGTAATTAACGCTTGAGTAGAGATCACGTAATGACTGCTTAAGTAATGCTTGGGGAAGCTTTCATAATACGGGCCTAAGTCGGTAATGTTTATTGTAAACAGATTACTTAGTAATGTTTTGGTGATTAACTTATTTCGCCATGGTATTGGCTCTAGGCAAAGTTTAACCTTGCCAATGTTTACAAATACACTTGTTTGCGCAAAATCTAGGTACCTATTAATCATCACATGACAATCTTTGAAAGTGGTAGGTATATCTATGCTGTAAATTTATACCTACATGTTAACACTTTCATGGCCCATGACGCACGGGACGCAGGGGCGGCGCGGTGGGGTGCGCCCCCCTGCGCGGGACGTACCACCGAGGCTTGGCAGTAAATGCGTTAATACTAGCTTTTGCCTTAGGCTTGATCTTGGCTTGATCATCATCACATAATTGCCTGGATAATGTACGACTCGATACCTGGTTTGTAAATCGATACTAATATTATAAATTTTAAAGTAATTCTGTCTGTCTTTTCACGCCTAAACGGCTGAATGGATCTTAATGTAATTTGGCAGGGAGGTAGGTATCCCGGGGACGGTCATAGGCTACTTGAAAAGTGCGCGCGAAGCCGCGGGCAACGGTTATTGATAATTTAGAAACTCTTTATTCAGACTACGGGGGTCCAAGCATTACATTACTTACACCAAAGGATGCAAAAAGAATTCTATTAAAATTTAAAATATCCCGTTGTAAAAGACTTCAAGATTTCTATATTAAAATCTGAAACGTATTCTAATTTTATTTTTAGATAACGGAAAAACCCCTTTGTTATGAGTAGGCATGTTAGTTCTGTACCTACACCTAGTCGTGAGTGGAAAATTGTTTTGTTTACATAATATAATGTTGTTTACAGCGTACGGCTCTGACTTGCATCCAGCAAGCTCAGTCGGCGGCGCATTACCTGCCGCTTTCCGTGATACCTTCGCGCTTGGACAATGGACCCAGCACGCAGGTAATTGGGTTACTTACTTGTTACTTGTCCCTGGACTGACGACGTCTGTGGCGCGGTGGACGAAGGTCTGCCTGCGACGCAAGAGGTTCTGGGTTCGATTTCCGCCTTGGAAGAAATATTTGTACGATCTGCAGGTGTTTGTTTCGGGTGTTCTGGTCGTTTTCCATGTATAATAAAAAATATCTATATGTATATGTAATGTATTGTATTATTTATAACAGTTATCTAGTACCCATAACACAAGCTCTGCTTAGCTTGGGGCTAGATAATGCTGTGTGAATTGTCCAGCATTATTTATTTATTTATTATTATTATTTGACGCCACGAATAGCGGTCTTAAGCAGCCACCATCGACTCCCGTAGAGATATTTTTATATATTTTTGTATTACATTTACAGGAAACAACCCTCAGCTACCCGCAGTACCTCAACACGGTCCGTCTCCAGATCTCATACGCTAAAGATATCCACGACACGTTGGTCGCAGCCGCCCAGAACATCTCACCATCCGAATGATACTGGGGACATTCGCGACAAGCGAATGATATGGAATACGACGACTGTTAGTAATATAATATAATACAAAGGACACTAGTTTAGGGAACTACCCGCAGTATCTAAAGACATCCACGTCACGTTGGTCGCAGCCGCCCAAAACATATCACCTTCCGAATGATACTGGGGACATTCGCGACAAGCGAATGATATGGAATACGACGACTGTTAGTAATATAATATAATACAAAGGACACTAGTTTAGGGAACTACCCGCAGTATCTAAAGACATCCACGTCACGTTGGTCGCAGCCGCCCAAAACATATCACCTTCCGAATGATACTGGGGACATTCGCGACAGGCGAATGATATAGATTACGACGACTGTTAGTGATACAATTGTAATATAATACGAAGGACACTCGTTAAGGAACTACCCGCAGTATCTGTAGACGTCCAGGACACGTTGGTCGCAGCCGCCGAGAATATCTTACCTTCCGAATGATACTGGGGACATTTGCGACAGGCCAATGATATGGAATACGATGAATGTTAGTGATACAATTGTAATATAATACGAAGGACACTCGTTAAGGAACTACCCGCAGTATCTGAAGACGTCCAGGACACGTTGGTCGCAGCCGCCGAGAATATCTTACCTTCCGAATGATACTGGGGACATTTGCGACAGGCCAATGATATGGTATTACGATGAATGTTAGTGATATATAAAATGTAATATAGAGGACACTAGTTAGGGGACTACCCACAGTATCTAAAGACGTCGTTGACGGTCGCAGCCGCCCAGAACATATTGCATGATGCGGTGGACATTCGCGACTGTTCGAGAATGCTTGTGCCGTATTTTGAAGATATTTGGCCGAAGACGACGCTAAAACTACTGAATGGATCTGAGTAAGCTACTTTTTATTCCAAGAAAACGTGCGCAAAGCCATGGGCTGAAGCTAGTGCGATATAATATAAAGTCCACTGGTCAAGAAAGTACCTCCACCACCCGCTAACACGGTCCGCCTTCAGATTTACGCTAGACATTTAAAGTGAAGTGTTAACAAGTGAGAGGAGCCAATGTGTAGTCAGCCTTAGGGCTAGCAAGGCACATTGAAAGGGAATCGAAGAGAATTTTTGAAGATTTTGATAGGATATTGAATCCTATCTTCTCGAAAGTAAAGTAAGTTAAGAAAGTCGTGCGTATTCGCGAACTTTTCGACGAATGCGCTGATAAAGAATCGGCGCATTCGTCGAAAAGTTCGCGTTCGTCTTCATCAGTCTTCAAACATTATCTTCGATTCCTTTTCTAATGTGCCTTGACCCTTAGTACGTATTAGGTGGTATTGGTATTGGTTAAGGCCAGTGTAATGAAAGCTAGCTCAGTCATAGATCTTTGCTTGAGTGACCTTTATGTCATATAAAAGCGTTACTCAAGCATCGCTTGATGACTGAACAAGTTTTCATAATACGGGCCTTAGTGCAAGCAGTATAGTTAACATAAACATAGGCAGCCTGAATTCTTCTGAATAGCGGCTATAGTTATAAGTAAAAGTAAATAAATGTCTTTATTTTCATATAACAGATTGTTTTAAATTTCATTTGCTTATTAGGCATTAGGTTATTCGCAAGCTGTCTGGTTTTGCCACTTTTATTAGGAAGAAAAACCTCTAACTACGTAAAGGAAGATGGTGCGACAAGAACCGCACTCACCCTGAAGGTGACCCTCGTTAAGGGCCCTATCTCATTAGGACTAGGGAATGCAATCTCGAGACGAGATCGCTAAGTCGAGATCTCGGGGATCAGAAAATCGATCTCAGCGAGATCTCGAATGGATTTCGAAAAGTATTGTTTAAATTAGGTAGATAACTGAAACATGATTGAAACTGCTTAGTAGTTGTGATTATGATGCGAGTAAGATACAACATGAATTATTGAAAAAAAGTCGATTTTTATAATTTTTTACTTATGTTAATGAACACAAAATTCAGACCCGTAAAATCTCTTTAAAAGAAAGTTACTTTAACAAACTTTATGATAGTGAAAACAAAAAAATTCAAAATTTGCTATTCCAAAATCACTCCTAAACTAGAAGTGATTACGAGTGATCACTCCTAACTAAATTAAGTGTGATTTTGGAAATAGCTTCTTATAAAACAAATAGTGCATAGAGTGCTGTCGGATAAACGGCCACTTTTTCCTTCCTTCGCCAATCAGATTCGCTCGCGCGCAGAGGATACGCGTCTTGTGTCGTCGCTGACTACCTACTGCCGCTCGATCTCGTGAATCTTGGTCGAGATCTCGTCATTTTATGCTTCGAGATTGATCTCGAAAAATGAGGCGAGATCTCTGATGATCGGGATCTCGCGAGATCGAGATTGCATTCCCTAATTAGGACACCACGTCACGTGTCCTAGTAAAATAGGGCCCTGAGGGATGAAGCGTTGGTATTCTTTCAATCACAGATAAGGATCGTAGTTAACCCGCTTATAGGTATTCATAACGAATAAAGGATATTAACGATAAAGGAGGTTATTATCAAAAATGATAAGAAATTTCAATGGATATAATATTTATTATGAAAAAGAAGAATATCTAGGAAATCAGTACATTATATTCCTTATCTTCAACAAAAGTTCTACAACTAAACTCCTATATTAATACAAAAACTGACATAAACTTTAACTTACAAACTAAATATTCGAATAACACTAACTTAATAAATTATACATTTCAAACTCTCGAGATCATAATACTCTAAAATTTTAACATAGCACTCATTTATTTCATTTTTTAAATGATAATAATGGCACATAATCACTAGTTTAGTTTCATAAATATCGCTATTAAATGGGATTAGATATATAATTCGAACAGCCTCTTAATGTATGTATGAGGTCTACCGAGAAAAATTTGAAAACTCATAACTATCACAAAATTTATATAAAAATACTATCAGTCTTAAATCAGAAGACGCAGGAACATTTGTTAATTAATCAGATTCAAATCCATTCAAGCAGAGATTACCTGTAACAAAAAACATTACGTTAGGACTAAATAGTTTTATTAGTTGGTCCATGGTTTTACAAATAAATTATAAGAGTTCAGAAATCTTCCACGAACGTAGTCTTGGCAAATATCATGTCATTTTATTCACGAATTTTAGCAGTTCCTACAAAAGGTTGTGGGTTTCGTGTTGGCGCGGGACTCAATTTTGGAAAAGAAAATCGTCCTTATAGAATCCACAGGTGATCAGAATGCTGGCTTTTATTTCGGTCAAAGAATTAGCATTGGCATGTATATCAGTTATCTAGCACCCTTATACCCAACTCTGCATAACTTGGGGCTAGATAATTCTGAATTTCTTATTCTTCCGGTGAATTGTCCAGCATTATTTATTTCTTACTTATCGATCTACCTTACCTATCCATTTTGGAACTACGATGCCGCGACCACTTTAATAAAAAAACATCGCTTTAACCTAAAGGTATCACTGGTTTTTGCATTGATTATGTATGTGATTAGAAAGCTGAGCAAATGATCCAAATGCTTGTCGAGATGTCGCCTAGTTCCGCACCGACAATAGAAAACAATGTTATGCTTAGTTAGTATATAAAAAAAAAATATTGACCTGTATCTAAATCACATTATATTTAGACTAAGGTAGGCAAATAATGATGTATTATGTAATTTATAAGTATACACTTATTCTTCGATAGAAGTTATTTTTATCGAAGCACTTAGTAGTGGTTTATTTTCCGCTTCTTCCACAATTGATAATTATTACTATTTAGAAACCTGTTTATAGTACAAAATTTGCCTTGTGTAAGTGCTTATTTTGTAAGCCTAAAGGAATAAACGTTATTGATATTTGAGCTAACGGGCTTCAACTTCGTACCTACCCCACAATCGGCCTGACAACCGGCCTGCTATCTCACCAACGGACAAGCCCTGGGGGGCTGCAGCACAAAATACATAAATTTACAATATCAGGCACACTCGGGACGCGACTGTTTGCACATCGTTGACCCGAGATAAACTTATTATGATGACATAAATAAAGACATAATTCTTGCATGGAATAATACTGTTCGAACGGCTATCTGACATGACAATGGGTGAACAAATAATGCCGTGGCGTGACGTGTCCGAAGGGCTTAGTAAATTCTGGATGCTTGTAAGGAATTTTTTGAGTTTTTGTTTACGATGCCTTGAACTTATCACCGGTTTCGGTTTGCAGTGATTCTCTACGGCACAGAAGCTGTTAAATAAATAGGTACCTACTTATAATATAAATTCGAAGGTAACTGTCTGTATAACTGTCTGTCAGTTACCTTTTCACGCCTAATCGTCTCAACGGTTTTTATTGAAATTTGGCAGGGAGGTAAATGCTGTCCCGGGGACGGTTATAGGCCACTTGAAAACGCGTGCAAAGCCGCGCACATCGGCTAGTCTATACAAAAATTGATTGTGTTGAAAAAAATGAAACGAAATCGAAATCCTAAATTTTACAGTATTTTTTGCGGAATAAAATTATAATTCCTGGGGAATATTTTTATGGGACCATTTACAGAATATTTTCTATACAATAGCGAAAGAATTTTCAAAATCGGTCCATACATAAAAAGAACAAAGGTAGGTACATACAGCCGAACACAGAACTCCCTCCTTACTTCGAAGTCGCTTAGCAACCGCTGGTTTTCTAACGATGTTTTTGTAGCTAACTCCATATCTACTGCTGAAGATAACGAAGTAGGTATGTTATGTAGCTAATTACCTATCTACTAATGTACGCTTGGCTTGGCCCCCAGCGTTGTCAATGAAATTCAATGCTAATTGTGGCCTTATCAATTGTTACTCAGCATAGTAACAATTGATAAAGGTTACTGAACTGTCATACAACAGTTACATAACAAACCAGTAAAAAATAATCATTATTCGCACATTTTCACGATAACAATAAGTACGGGTGCGTACGGGCTTGTTTTTATGAAATGGCCATGGCACGGTAAGATATGAAGTGAAATGATATGCAATTTAAAAATAAACAAATGTTTTCTTGTTTTGTTGTGCCTGTGACTGTGACTGCACTGGCCTGGATAATATTATCAGATTCTGTTATTGTCTTGGAACTGCAATGTCCTGTGTCAATGGGTTATTCCTGTTGTACTTATCTACTGTAGATTATTAAGTTTCCGAGAACAGATTAAAACTTGTAATGGTTTTTATTTTTAGGTCCTTTATTTAAGAATGTTTTTGCATTGTCCAGGGAAAACTCATTCACTTCTTTCTGTGACCAAAAAATGTAAGTACCTAAAGAGAAAATCAATTAAAAACCTAATTTAAATCTTAGGTGGGTAAAATTTTTGATATTTATTACCTAACTAATCCTTACCAAATTATAAATTCAAAAGTAACTCTGTCAGTCTGTTACCTTTTACCCACACATAAACGGCTGAACGGATCGTAATGAAATTTAACAGGTAGGTAAATTGTATCGCGCGGACAGACTAGCTACTTAAAAAGCACGTGCGAAGCCACGGGCAGCAACCAGTAAATTTTAAAACTGGTTTAAAATTTAACTTGTCTATAAGCTTATTTTGTAAGCCCCAATAATACCTAGATATAACAAAAAAAATCTATGTATTGTATTACATTAAGTATATTTTATCAGATATCTAGTACCTATAACACACGTTCTGTGTAGCTTGGGGCTAGATAATGCTGTGTGCATTGCCCAGCATTAATTTATTTTTATTATATTATTTTGATTTCTGAAAAGAGTGAAAAAGTTTACTTATCGTGGGTCGTTTGGAGTTAATGGAAAATTACTACTACCTTCCTTCTTCTTATCCAAAAGCTTAAACAATACAGCGTGTTTCGAAATGTTATGGGCCTTCTTCGCATTTGGACTCATAATTGGTCCATTTGCGTCGGTAACCCAGGTTAGAATTTTTTTATTAGAATATTTCTGGCTTGGTACAATTTTAATTGCTGACAATAGATACAGTGACAGGTCCCACGCACCCGAATTCTGGGAACCGAGTTACCTGTTTGATCTATTCTGTCGGAGCAACAGCGCAGCGGCTCTTTTGAACGTGGCAAAGAGGATCCGTTATTTTTTTATTAGTAGTTACCTATCGGGCTTAGATAGAGCCCTCTTTTCTTAAGTTAAGGCTATTCGACTTTTTAAACGGCAAGCAATAAATAAAGAAGTTATATTTCGCTATTAATCGTAACCATTGACAGATCTTTACAGACATTTTCTTTTAGAATTTTATTTTATTTTGTTTATTTTTTCAATTTCTTTTAATTGTTTTTTTTTTTTTAGATTTTTTCATAAATTTAAATGACTAGCAGCGCCTTGCGGTTTCACCCGCGTAGTTCGCGTTCCTGTGGGTATTCCGGGATAAAACATAGCCTATGTCACTCCCTGGAAAGTAAGCTTTCGAATGGCGAAATAATTTGGACCGATTTCAAGTCTAGTAGTTTTAAGTTTATTCGTTACATACAAAAATACAAATCATTCCTCTTTAAAATATTAGTGTTGATGTAACGTGAGCTTGTAATTTTTTCATGCTACTTGCTAACAATGCAATGGCATAAAAAAAACTTTACAAAATGTAATAACAACTACTTAGGTAAGTACATTATGTAAAGTAAGCACCTTAGTCAATAGATAATGAACCTAAATTATCCAATAAGTACTTAAGTAATTATTACTGTCGCTCATTATACTTTGTTACAAAGAATAGAAACGGTATTCCAGCAGTTATTTGTAATATTTATTATTGGATACCTAAAGTTACTGATATTGCTTTCATTGACGTGTAATAAATCAATTGTAGTATGTTTTTCTTGTGATAACTGCGCCCGATATGCAAGTAGCATTCAACTTTGTAGTCTATGAACTTCTACAATACCTACTGAATATTTTTACTTGTTATAATAACAAAGAAGTTTATGTAGGTTCAAAGATAATATCAGAATTTGATTTAAAAACTACGGTTATTGTAACTGTCAGGTCCCAACATTCCGGAAATTGTATCAGTTGACTAGGGGAAATGTTGCCTACATCAGAATCAGTTGGCAATGGGATAGAAAAAAACTATTCTGATAAAGTACAGCGCCCTAAAAAGGTCAACGTGCTCCTGTCTGGGATCCGCATTCCATCCTAACATTTAGAGGACCCAAATCACAGGTACAGTCGACCTTATTATTTAATGAACATTCCCGAACCTCTGCAGGGCAAGATTAAAAGGCGTTGATAAGAAAGGTATGGTTAGATAAACAAAAACTTATTTTGGGCAAGCACTACTTTTCTTTAGATCAGACATTTTCCTAGTTATGTTATGCCGTGTGGTTCCGGCATAGAATTTGCACCACTCTAACTCTTCCCGTGGATGTCGTATGAGTCGACTAAGGGACATACACCGGGGGGCGGGCAGCAGCGCCTCTTGCAGAATAGATCTACCACCGAACTGCGATCTCCAACCCGCATGCCCAGCGTGGGGATTATTGGCAATACCCCCCTATGAGATAAAAGCCAGGGGAGGCCTGCGTCCAGCAGTGGACTGTTAGCTAGCTAGATTTTCTTTCATCTATGGACGATTCTGTGGATAGAGATTGGTTAGCAGAATTCGGCCCCTCTGTAGGCAGGATGGGTGGTCCTGCGCTTTTAGTTCCGAGTCAGGTTCATGTAGAGTCAAAAATGCGTGGTCCTAAAAATCGACCCCAGTAACGAGTTTGATTCAAACGAATTCATTTCAATGAGACAGAACGTGATGCTGATAATAGTTAACTGAATTTTAATAGTAATTTATCTAATTGTATAAAATAGTAATTACTAGAAACGTTTATGGAAATGGACATAGCAATTAAAATATCTAGGAACGTGATCTATTGGATATGTATGACTAATTAGGTAGGTAATTAGCCGATCGCATAGCAACCAAAAGAAGAAAGAAATAGCGTGGGGCTAAAACAAGAGATTAAAATGCTTTGCGCGTATTAAATTTAAACATAAAGGGCATATTTTACAAGAAAATAGTTGATTTTCCACCAAAGAGGTGCTACCACAGAACTTTGTCGACATTCTGAGGGTGCTACTCTAAACATAGGTACATTCCGCCGGTCACGTAGCGTAGCGTAAGGCATAAACTGGACATGTCATCAAAAGTTATACCTACCTACCTACTTAAAAATAACTAAAATATCCAACCGCGACTTCGCCCGCGTAGAATTCACAATTTCATGGGATTTCTATGAGCAGAGCCCAATTTGTTTTACATAAATAAAAATAGCCTTAATCGTACTCTTTACAACATCAGCTATCTGACCTGCCATTGAAAGTCCAGTCAAAATCGACCCAGCCATAATTGCCGGAACAAAAATAGTGACAATTTTTTTTAATTGTTTTAAAAAAGTTTTGTCGTCTCTAGGGACCTTCGATTAATAAATAGGAACATACCCCATTGCTAATACTACTGTTATTTACTGAATACCTACTTAATTACCTAACAAAAAAATTACAGTCAAATAATACAAACAAATTAAAACTACTAACAATGGAAACAATTGACCAAACTGCAGACCTTTGCAAACAGTCTACAGGTAGCTCAACTGATCCATATCAATACCAGTCGGGAGCGTCCCCAAGACGCTAACTGCATTGCCGCTACAGTTTATAACTGTTTCGGAAGTAAGCCCACATTAGTACCCTATACAATGTTCTATTCATAATAAAGATTTTTGTATTTTCCTGAGATAAAAGTAATTTATAATAAATAAATAATAAATAATGCTGGACAATTCACACAGCATTATCTAGCCCCAAGCTAAGCAGAACTTGTGTTATGGGTACTAGATAACTGATATACATAATATAATACAATACATAGATATTTTTTATTATACATAGAAACGACCAGAACTCCCTGAACAAATGTATGCAGATCGTACAACCATTTATCCCGAGGCGGGAATCGAACCCGCAACCTCCTGCGTCGCAGGCAGGCCTTCGCCCACCGCGCCACAGAGGTCGTCAAATAAAAGGGTACCTATGTTCTATTTGTATTGCCCCGCTGTATGTTAATTCTGATGCGCTGAATACTTAGTTTTAATACACACACAAGTCATTTTGAATTGACATAACCGACACTTGAGTTTATTTTCTTCGTATAGATGTATCTTACCGTTGCTCATCCGAAGACCTGCTGTGCTGCATAAGTGATGTGAAGATAGCCGTCCGGTCCTCGGAACTGCTCGTAGGCCTGCGCCATGGTCATGCTGTGGCTCACGAGGACTTTGTCGCTCACCAGGAGGTACAGGGCCTTAGGGATAAATCAAAATAGGGTAAATAAATTTCAAAGTAATTTTTATGAAAAATACATGGTTGTTAATAATTATTGGAATTCGATGATGTCCGCCAAACCAAATCAAATAAATCAATAACGCAGGACAATTCACACAGCATCAAGCTAAATATCCCGTTATCAGTCAATTTAGTGTTAATATAGATGACCAACACGACCGGGAGAGATCACAGGACCAACGCAAGGGCTTAAATTGATTGATTGTGTTTGTGTTTAAAAATTTTATATTACGACGACCTCTGTGGCGCAGCAGGGGAAGATCTGCCTGCGACGCAGGAGGTTGCGGGTTCGATTCCCGCCTCGGGACAAATGTTTGTACGATCTGCAGATATTTGTTCAGGGCGTTCTGGTTGTTTTCTATGTATAATAAAAAATATCTATCTATGTAATGTATTGTATTATGTATATCAGTTAAAATATTTGTCTCATTTGTCAGTTAGAGAGGTTAGCATTTAAAAACTAGAGAAATAAAGATGACCCTGGTTGGTAAAACTAAAAGATAAAAAGATGGTGTGGGGGTGGCTCTGGTGGTCGGCCTACCTGTGAGTCTCGCAACTTCATCTTTGTCCTGATAATGTACAGGAACTGGGACATTGTTAGCTCTTGTGGAACCAGGAACTTATTCCTACCCAGCGCTGGGATCTCGCGCTCTCTAGAATATCTTTCGACGAACAACTGTGGATAAAAAAACATTGTTTCAACAAAAAAAAACAACAAACGTGCAGGTACTTTAGCCTTGGCCAAAAGTACCTACTTAGGTACAAAAATATATAATATAAAACAGTAAACATAACTTACGGGAACTTTATTTGGGAATCGGTGTCTTATAGCTTGAACCTCTTGTGAACTCTTCGCCATGTCTGTAAAATTACATAAATAAATAAATAATGCTGGTCAATTCACACAGCATTAACTAGCCCCAAGCTAAGCCGCTAAGAGCTTGTAGTGTTATGGGTTAGCCTATGTTACCCCCCCGGCCACGACATGCCCGCCCGTGCGTCTTGCGTCTGCGTCCGCGGCGAGAACAAATCAAAGAAGTTGCTTGAGTGTGCCATGAGTCGCCGCGGTGCGACTTGTGGAAAAGTGACATAACGACCCCAGTTGCAAGACGCATCACCCGATGTCGTGGCCTAGGCCCTCTCCATCCTTTCAACCAACACTATGCCAAAAATCAAGTCGATTGGTTGCTTAGTTAGGGCGTGAAGGAAGGACAATCAAACAAACACACTATCGCATTTATAATATTAGTTTTACGATTTAGCACTACCAACAGGGGATACACCTAAAACACAATAACGACCACATGGGTATCACGTATCACTAGTCGTGAGCGTATAATTGGATAGATTGTTACAGCTAACACATAAAAATAGATTCGTTTTGACAAGGCAAAACACATACATAAAATTATTATTGATAAAGGACATTAAAATAAAATAATTGTTTGTATAAACGAATCCAAAATGCTTCCATTTACCTATCTCTCAAATGGATTTATGGATTTTGATCTAGATTTTTACTAAAAGTTAGCACACATCTTAGCTATGTTTTATACTAATAGGTTATGCCGTTCTATAGTTATGCTAGTAATTTTTTATGGTTGATTTGTTTGTAAAGTTCACTTTTAAGTAAGCTGTTATAAATAAGAAAGTTACCATCTTTATATCCGAAAACCTCCTGTGAAGCGTAGGTAATGTATAGAAACCCGTCTTCATCGCCGTACGCTTCGTAGGCCTGCGCCATCGTGAGGCTCATGGACAACATCGAGCGGTTGTTTATGATCAGGTACAGCGCCTGTGGACAACAACAAGGGTTTTAAAGAATGTTCACGGGTGAGCTAAGGGCCGAGCCATAGGTAAATTGCTTAATACTTTGACCGACGCACAAGGTGTTGGAAGATAGCTCGTTGCACAGCGAAGCTTGGCAGTGAACGTGCTAAGATTGTTTTAAAGAATGTTCGAGGGATGGCTTAAGTCCAGTGAGATGGCTAAAAATTTGGTGGAACACAGAATAACTTAGTAGGTATCCATCAGTACGTATATAGCGTCTCGTAGGGGAAAAGGACAACATCAAAAAGATATAATGCAGCAGCTGGACCCAAATAGCTGCCCAAAATAGAAGGATATAGAAGAGTTTGAATGGTGCCTACGCAGCTACGTCCCGTCGAGAAAGATTAAGAAAGAGCAGAAAGAGTTTTCAGGTCTGGTGGGTCTTCTCTTCTTTGGGATAAATATATTCAAAATATGTTTTAATAAAAGCCTCAATAAAAGCCAAATACTTATAAAATAAAATAAAAAGCCTTTTTATGGAATAAAAGGCTTTTTATTTTATTTTATTTTATTTTAATAGACAATTTAATACTCCTTAAATGAAAGTATTAAAACTTCTTAGTTATTGTAAATGAATGGGAGAATATTCCCCAAAATCGTATAAGGAACTTGGTGTACAGCATGCCAAACCGCGTAAACGCAGTAATGGAAGCACGAGGAGGTAATACGAAGTATTGAAATTCAAGAAAATCGTCATAAAGTTCAAAAATTTCATGTTTCCTATTTTTGTTTTAAGGAGAGATCAGCAGTTTTTTTTCTTTATGTAATTTTGTGTAAATAAAATGTATGGTGACTCATATTTTTTTAACTTTCATTTAAGGAGTATTAAATTGTCTATTAAATACAATTTATTGCATTAACCTAGCATTCTTACTTTCCGAGATTTTTTGGATTCTTTGAGTGACCCTGATTCATTGCTCTCGAGTGTATATTGCCTTGTCACGTAGGAAATTATCTAATAATCTAGAAATTAGCTATCGTAGTCAGGATTAACTTGTTTACACTTGATATTCCAGAGTTTTCTGGATTTGTTTAGGTACGTACTAGGTACCTACGCATCGATGCGTGTGGAGATCAGAGATTATAATTTTATCGCCTGATGCATTGACGTCACGAAATGCATACTCAGTGCATTGGCAGGTCAGTTTATTGATACTTAAGAAGGGTAGCAGGATATTAATTTGCAAGAGTGGACAATTGCACGAAGCATCACAAATCTCCTAATATCTCTCGAAGTAGACGACGCAGAGAGTTAAGAATTACACCAGTGTGAAGAAGATTTTACCTTCTTTCCTTTGACAGATCTTAACTTCCCCTACCCCTCACTTCACCATAACGATAAACATTTTAACGTAATCTTCGTAGCACGTGCTACGACGCTACGACGCTACGACGACGGCGTAGCATACAAAAGACTTCAACGCGCTCCCACTTTTCTGCTACTCACTTTATTTCCTCTTAGCTCCGAAACAGAACGACGAGTCACAGACAATCATTTATATGCTGCTCACACACACTCGCACAGCACAAAGTGAGTACAGACTCAAAAATTAATTTAGTAGAAAAAATAACACGAAGTATTCCATTAACTTATATTAAGAGAAAAACAATTGCACAGCAGCAAAAAGGTCTCGGCTCAGCATAAATAAATATGTCTTACCACTCAGGCCCTAACGAGTTGTGATTTTCTGTGTGCTGGATAAATGCTTTAACATCGGGTAAGATTGTCTAAGGATAAATATGATTATAAAATGAAAGCTCTTGCTTTTTTCTTGACGTCTCCCTACACCTCCCTTTTCCTTCCCAGTAGATAAATATGCTATTTCGTAGACCTTCGAAGCGCGTGCTACGGCGGCGGCGTAGGCAACGAGATTTCACGCATTCATGTCTGTTAGAAAATGTAACCCCGTGTAGGTACGTTCAGTGTCCAAAACAAATGAGACACGATTGTTTTAAAATCCAAAAGGAACATTTCCTTAAAACTACTGACAGGCCTCCCACTCGATGGACCGACGCTTTTGTAGTCGCAAGGAGTCGATTGATGCAGGACCGCTATTCGTGGCATCGTCGTTTGGGGAGGCTTCTGTTCAGCTGTGGACGTATACGGGCTGATGATGATGATGATGTTTAAAAAATCCCTAGTATCTAGACTTACCTGATTTGGTTTAACTTTTATTCTGTTCCGTATGATTACCAGGAACTGCGACATGGTTATGTCTTCAGGCACTAAGAATTTGGATTTGTCCAAAACTGGCAGGCTTCTTTCTTTGTGGTATCTTTCAACTATCAACTGAAAATGAAAGTTCACTTGTCATACTGTTTTACGATAAATAAATAGGTAAATAAATAGCGCTAGATAATCCACACAGTGTCACGTCAATTTTATATGTATAACCTCGAAAAAAGCAGACCTTGTCTTCTTTGATTTTTAATATGATAGATTTTAACAAAGCTTGTATTATGGATAGGTACAAAAAGATCGGAAATTGATTGATTTAAAAATTGTTTTTAGTATTTTATATACATCTATCCAGATCTGACGTTCATGTATAACTCACTTTATTTCAAACAAAGGCAGACTTTTGACTTTTGACACCATATTTAATAAGAAATTAATAAATCCCAAAAATTTACGATCTCGACGGGATTCGAACCCGCACCTTCCCCTTCAGCGCAGGGTTGCTTATTATTTATTATAGTACCCAGAGTACTATAATAAATAAAAACCTTAGAACCATATTTAATAATAAATTCTTGGTGATCAAAGAAAATTACGATCAAATAATAAAAACAAATTAGAACTAGTATATTAATTGAAACAATTGAACTAACTGCGGACTGTTGCAAACAATCTACAGGTAGCTCAACTGTTCCATATCAATACCAGTCGGAAGCGTCGTCCCCAAGACTCTGGCTGCATTGCCCCGCTCTGTATGGTAATGATGATGCGCTGCGCCCGATACTCACATCACAAACTCCCGGGTATTCTTATTATAATTATAATTATTAAGAGCCTGTATGATCCCACTGCAGGGCAAAGGCCTCCTTTCCACTCTTTGTTGTAGGAGTCAACCAAAAAAATGAATGAAGTGGGTTTAAAAACAAAAGAACTTACCGGTATTTTAGTAGGGAACTTGCTTTTTATCGCCATCACCTCTTCCTTTCGACTCACTGTAACAAAACACATTTTTAAACTTCTTTTTAACTTCGTCTAACTAAACAGGAGAGGTGTGTTTTTACGTCATTTAGTAAAACTGAATTTAATGCAACAACCAAATGCGCCGATTTTAACTTAAGAAAGCTTAAGTCTATTCTGTTAGTAGATATGTTTGTTTTAGCTTTGTTCGTGATGTTATTAGAAACAAAAAAATCAATTTATTTCGTAAAATAACTTGATGATGTCAAGCTCCTCGACCGAACGCACAATCATAATTGAGTTGAGCTCCCTAAACATTGTTCTATTAGTAAACAAGTAATTAGAGTCCACGCCAGATAACAGTGCCGCTGGTGGTAAACAAAATAAGCTATTGTCTATTTACAATTGATTTGAATATAATCATTTAGGTCTGATTTTAACCACGTGCAAAGTGGCTCGGTAGTCGGACCCTAGTTGATTTGCGGGTGGGGTCTCGTCTACTAGTTACATGATAGTAGTCACGTAGGTAGTTAAATTACAAATGAGAACATTAATTTACGCAATTTTGATAACGCGTGGTGCACACAATCTGGGGTTCGTTGAACTAGTGATAGTGAGCTTATTTTGACCAAGACTTACTGTCTTACCACAAAAAATAAATATTGTTCTTAATTTTGCAGCAATATCCACCAGATAAGTGATTGAGGTGTTTATAAGTTTAGATTTTAGTCTATTAAAAGGTTCTATTTGATTAAAATTTCTCAGGGATGGTCATTATCTCCAGAAATGTCATCTATCTCTAAGATCGTGGTCACCTACCTACACAAATTTTAAGACGCTAACATAAGCTCCCGCATCCCGTTATAGTTTGACCGAAACCGCTGCTGTACCGTTGAGTGAGCGTTACAGCGGTATCGGTCAAACTATAGTCTAGTGTTTAAGTCACAGATTACAGAAATTAGGTACAAAAAAAATCTACAACGAGTTTGGCTAAGGTATAGGCTGTAGTATAGGTATACGATTTCTAACATTCATACGAAAGGTAAATAGGTGGTAGGTTGTTAAGTTAGGTTACCCTACCATGTTTTGCAAACAAACGCACTTTGTTGAATGGCATAATGTTTAAAATTTTTTGTTTTCATGTTGTAACACAAAACTATAAATTCTAAACAAAGTAGTTTAAATACTGACATAATTATTATATTATATTATTATAAAATATTAAGATGATAACAATAATTGGTTGTCTACTTGTGTACAATCGTGTAGATAAGCACAGAAACATCTAGTTATTAATTTAATATAATTAAATGGTTATTAACTGCTAAACTGCTAACTGTTACAATTAGTAGACATTTAGGTTACGTAAGTAGATACTTATTAATTTATCTTTATATATTTTTATTTTTATGCATTTTTTACTACACTCATAACTTAAATTAACTAAGTACCTCCCCTCATTTTGAACCAATATTTAAATGATTTAAAATGATGAAGTCTTCTTACTTTTAACTAAACAAAATACACGCAAATATCAATTTAAAATCCTGTGATTAAGACCTATCTTAAAACTGCATCTGCAACACTTAGTTTTAAACACTTAAAATATGACTACCTAGGTCATAAAAACCCTGTTCCTGCTGCCGGCATCTAAACAACCAACTTAAGTTTTATAATTGACTAGTTTCTGCCCGCGGTTTCGCATGCGTTGTGTCTGTGGAAACGTTTAAAGGTTATTTATACAAAACTGTTTTAGGAACTGTTTTATTATAAAACACTTCCCACGTGAACTGTTTTATAAAATAAAAAGTAGACTGTTTGATTACAGGCTTAGAACTACATCTATGCATAATTTCAGGCCGATCGGTTCAGTTGTAACATAGTTGTAACATCCAAACTTTCGCATTTATAATATTTGTGCGATGTAGAACTTCATTCACAAATCGTCACATTCAAAAATCTTCGTTATTCACGCGCTCATTCATATTCCATAAAATTCTCGAAGGCACAGGTAGTACAGGTACGATGCCCTGCCATAAAAAACCCATAGAATTTCAATTTAAGGTAAGTAAATTCACTTACCAAAAGGTTTCTTCGACTTGAAGCACTGTTTAATATTGTGATTAACATCGTGTTTTATAAGCGTTGTCACAAAGTTTAACTCCATTTTGTTTTCGATAGTACCTTTTCAACTCTGTAAGTTCTCTAGGCACATGCACACTGTGCGGTGGTTAAACACTAACTGACTACGGCAAAGGGAATATCAATATCGTCGGCATAGTTTTATCGATGGACGTAGGGTCGAGAATTGTAAACAACGTCCATGTATTAATAATTTATCAGTTTTGTGCAAAGCGACGCTTTCACATTGGTTTCTGGGTTCCTGAGTTTGATGGTTTTATTACGTTGATGTGGGTAGATTCTAATTTCAATCGCTCTACGATGTTCCAAACTTAAGTCTTCTACCCCCGTTGTCAGCTAAGCGATAAAAGGTACATTACAAACTATTGGATAGTTAGGTAAGTATTTATTATTATCCTCGCTTTGTTTACATACGAAATTATAAGATCTGTACATAGGTGTCGGTATATAAAGAACATACATAGGTAGGTAGAATTGATAGGAATATTATCATTAGAAATTATATATTAACGTACCTAATCGTAAATTTCCGCCAGACCAGATTAGACCTTTTGACACCAATAAATAATACGAGCGGAGAGGGGTAGATTTCTGGTTTTCACTTGTTTACGTACCTACCTACATTAGATGTGATCATTGATTCCTAAAGATAGGTAGGTTACAGAACACAGGGTACCTACATAAACATATTAATAACATACATTTGTACATGGTTACCATTTTCAAGGCTTATAGTTGTCTTCCTCTGTTGACAGACCAACCACACCAACACTTAGGCAACTATTAACTGTATGTTACGATTAAGTGGGTACAACCGACAGAGAACCAAACGTAGATGGAGTATTTTACCTCCTCTAAGGAACCAAAGTTATCGACATAGCTCAAAGAATTAGCACGCTAAAGTAGCCAGTGGCCAGCCATATTTCGCGAAGAACCGACAACCGCGCTGCCACAGGATTTATTTTATTTTATTAATATGATAAACATATTCTTGAGTGTAGACCGCGACACGGCAAACGTAGTTGCCCAGAGGGCGTCCTATACTACGTTTGTCGAGTCAGTGCAGAGCCAGGGTGGGATGACGATCTGCGAAAGACTGTAGGCAGAAGCTGGATGCGGCAAGCTGAAGACCAGGCTGTTGTCTCGCTCATTAGGG
This sequence comes from Eupithecia exiguata, assembly GCA_947086465.1. NCBI lineage: Eukaryota > Metazoa > Arthropoda > Insecta > Lepidoptera > Geometridae > Eupithecia > Eupithecia exiguata. The sequence continues at coordinate 9,741,325 of OX352246.1, forward strand.
GAGGTCTATGTCCAGCAGTGGAGTAATAATAGGCATTGAGAGAAGATCTTAAGTGGGTGGACTTACCTATATTCCTAACAAAAAACTATCCATCTCAGGAAGAAAGTGGATAGTCAAAGTCAAGAAATATAGTAATAAACTAATAATAATAAAAGGGTACCTAGTGGGCTTATTCTGTTTGGAAGGAAGGTTCTACTATTTTACCTGTATTTTTCTGAGACCCTTTCGTCCTACGCATATTTTTTAACGCATTCACTGCCCAGCCTTGGCAGTGCGACCCGCAAGAAGCGTGCCGCCGCCGCTGCCGCCGCCGCCGCGCCGCCCCGCTACACAGAGCTCCAGATCAATGTGTGCGTCGAGGTCATAAAAGTGTTAGTATATCGCATTCGCTGCCCAGCCTCGGCGCGGTGCGCTCCGCTTCACAGAGCCCCGGATCAATGTTCGCGTCGAGGGACATGAAAGTGACAACTTTTGGTCATGAACAAGAAAAGCCTTGGACGAACGAAATCACTTTCCCACTCTGGTTGATATGACACGAGACAGTGACATTTTTAACAGCAGAATGTTTCAGAGATTCACTTCATTTATTTGAAAAACGGAACGTTTCTCAATGGATTCGATTTTAATTTCAGAGATTTTCTCTGTAGAATTCTGCAATAATTAATTTCAATGAAAACCACTAATTCTCTAATTAATTATGTAATGCTTGTAGCTTTGTCCTTCTAGAAACAGAAAGAAAATAGTGGCTCCTTGGCAATATTTGTCATGACAAAAAATACTGCAGATGGACTTTAGAATCGATAACCCAATTTCGTTAGTCGCAACTTTTGTAAATAATTTCTGAATGAAATGTCGAAGTTAATGTGAATTGTGAAGTAGCGTGAAGTGCGTGCAAGTTAGTGATAATGTTGTTGACACCGATATACATCGCTATGACTTTCATCAAGACCTGGAGGATCCGTTCATTTCGAGCTCGTTTACTCGAGTTCCTGAACGGTAACACAAGTGTAGCTTTTTGCAAGGTTCCTGAGAATGCTGCGGGTATGTATTTATTCTATTACCTCCAAGCTTTAGTTCCTCGCATCTCCAATCTCCCACATGCATGCTAATCATATTACCTTTGAATGACTTTCAAACATTAAATCTAAACTGTTATCGCCGACATCACATGAAAACTAAATTATTTTCAGAAACACCAACTCTAAGTTCCAAGCTTTGCACTAATCCAAAGAATGCATATCTGTGTGATCTTCTTGACTATACAAATGCGACAAGAATATGCAGTATGAAACCAACACAGTGTATAGAGATCAGCGACTGGGTGTCTTGTGTTGGAGGGTTGCCGTTGGGCTCAAGTGAGCAGTCTCCGATCACTGATTTGGATGTAGATGTGCTCTTTGAATGTGAGATGGATCCACATGATGGGAGTGAGCAAGCAATAACCAGAGTAAGTTTTGTATTGTGATAAATAGGTTCATTAGGTACCTCTTAGGCCTGTATTACGAAATCTTGCTCCGTCATAGATCTATGCTTGTGTGAGGTTTATGCCATAGAAAATTGTAACTCAAGCATAATATCTATGATTATGCAAGCTTTTATAATACAGGCCTTAGACTGAACTAAAAAGGATCAATTTAAGACTGAAGCAAAATATGTCAAATAAACTTGTTATTGTTTTCATTTAGTGTGATGGGAAGTGACCTGCCGTGTTATTGCAGTTGATATGGCCTATTATGGTTACAGACATGCTTGACTAAAACGATACTGGTCGACTCCTCTCTTGTAATAATCTCGTCCAATAATAATAATAATTAAAATTGTAATGTATGATGTTGATGATTGATAAATAGATAATAAGTTCCTAACCTAAAATTGTAATGTCATATCGGTTGTCAGTTGTGATTCCCGCTCAACCCAATAAATATGGTCTTTGATACGCAACTCAGTTTTTATTATATCTGAAGCCCCGAGGAGCCCTAGATCTATTACAAAAATATTAAATTTTGCTATCATTTCAATTTTAGTTGGAGTCAATGGGGCAGCCTGTAGCATGGAAAGCTGGGACACATTTGGCAATAGTTCTGAAAACCAACATAGAACACCTGAGTGAGATCGGTTTCAATTTTGTGGGTGGAGAATTTGTTATTGACCACGATTTGCCTGTTGTGAGGGTACAAAGTAAGTGTTATTATTTTCTGGTAACCCCATTACATTTTAATTTGTGAAGTCTATAAGATAATATATTTAATCATTATAAAAATAACAAAAATATATTATAATATAAAAAAATGTGTTACATAAATAATATTTCCTTAGTATAAAACTTTTCTTTTACAGCTGTGTCTTTAACTGGAGAACCAAATAAAGCAACAGACATTTCTATGAGGAGTTTACGAAATGACACTCAAGTTAGTCTTAAATTGCCAAAAGAAGAGTTCCACTGGCCAGTGCATGCTGCGTTACTGAGGAAACTGTCCAAAGTTGCGGACATAAAGTCTGAGGTCCGGAGTGCCACAGTGCACATGAATGGCAGCACTGATACAGTTATAGAAGCTCCAAGGAAAACCATAACACTGGCTGATGTAAGCTGTAACACTACCAAGTCACTAAACGCAGATGATGAAGACAAAACTCTAGAAAAACCAATAGCTCTAGTGCAGCAGATAGTTGAAATGCCAAGTAGCCAAGATAAAATTGAGCTACAATTTGCACCAACACAGAACAATGACAAAGAGTGTGTTCTCGAAAATGTAACTGTTGAAATCCAACATAATATAACTCCAAAGAAATCAAGTCTGAAGTTAGATCTTAAGAAAGGAACTAGTCAGCTTTCTGCATCACTTCTCAACATATCCAGTCAGATAAAGTCTGTGACGACACATAAAAGGGTGGTTAGCACTACCGGGCCCAAAAGGCCATCATCACAAGTGGATTCCTACCCGGTAGTGAAGGAGGATTCAAGTAAAGCTTCTACATCACAACAGGGCACTCCAAAGTCTTTGAAATGTTCCCGTCCATTAGCCAATACTAAATCACCAAATGTGTTGATATATTCTGATAGTGTAGCCGCTAGGGACAATTTAGAAGCTTCTCTTAGGAAAGTATTGGATTGTGATAGGTGAGTACTTTTAACTTATTGTTTACATTCTAAAATAGCTTATGATCTACACAGTCATCACATTAGTTTCAAATTTTCTCGCGCCTTGTAGCAGTTCAATACGTGTTGACAATTGGCCACTTAACTTAGTTTAAAAGTTTTTTTTTATTTTAAAGACAGCAGACAGGCAGTCGGCCAGTCTGATGGTAAGTGATTTGTAGATTGCATTCGGAAAAACACCATGTACCTGGATGGCTTTCTGAAAACAGAAACAATGCAAATGTAGAAAAAAAATTGTTAAAAACTATTTAGAAACTTGATGAAATAGTTGAACATAAATATAAACAAGAATAGATATTTACTATCAGCTTTTTAAGATAATAACACATTTAACCACCAATGTATCTTTAGGCAAGTTGTACTATACAGAAACACAAGCTTTAAGTTAAATTTGCTTTTAATTTAATTAAATAGATAACCTAGAGTAGCTTTAGTAATAAGTATAGATTGTCTACCAACACTGTTTATTAGTCAAATGTAGAAATCAGCCATGCATTGAATCCAATCTGGTTATTGGTTTACAATTTTATGGCATTCCATTCTGAGTTTTTATAGACCCTGTGATGTAGAGTTAACAGGGTCTGTAAAAACTCAGAATGGACTCACTCCTTTCCAGTTAAGGCCACTCTAGAATCACTCCAGCTTAAGGTGAAATGAGTCCCAAAATCACGTTTTTACTGTACGGAAAATCAATTTTAAGGCAACAAAACACTATTCATTAAAATATTTTTTGATGAGCATCGAAAGTTAAGGATTTTTGTTAGTAAGTTATGGGAGTCGGAAACACGATTGACTAAATTTGACTCCATAGAAAAAATCGCAAAGTTTCCTCTAAATTTTAATTTTTACTACGGAAAACCAGTTTTATTCGCTAGTTATTCATAACATAATTTTTAGTGAAATGTAGTCTAAAAAATACTTAACTAGATACTTTAGACGATTATGGTTTTATTTTTTTGCGAAGGAGTATTATTTTAGAGCATTAACAAATTTAAAAATAAATACCAGTTAAATTAAACTTCGGCCGCATCTTCCCTTCCTTTCTCGCCTTCACCACGCGGCGTTCGCTCGTCCTTGTCCCGAAAATACGAACCTGTTTCACCTTAAAGATTTGTCTCAGTTCTTGACAAATTTATCTGATTATTTAAATTGTACCTTTTTGATCCTTTTTACAATCATTTTATTTCATGGCCATTGTCCCAAAATGAGCAAGCAATATGTACCTATACAAGTTTTTTCTTTTATTAAGTAGATGCATAAAGGCTGCCTCACCCGGAGAATTCCTTAACTCGTCAGTCGACAAGGCAGTATTTTATCTAACGCTTTGCACAAATCAAACCTCGGATTGTTAGATTTCAGACGAAAGTTCCCGGTGAGGGCCGCCTTGACAGTATTTGCAGTAGGTAACGAAAACATCATGGTTCCAGGTACACAATCTACAGTATAACACGGGATGCACTAGAGGGCGGTGCATGGCGCGGGCGCTGCGCCCTTGTGGGGGTCGCCGGGTGTGTGGGGCGCGGGGCTCCACTGTTACTTGCGCACCTGCTGGACGGAGGCCGGCTGCTCGCGCTCTGCTCCGATCTGTTGCATTCCGTGTTGCCGCATTATAAGACTGCTGAGGTACGTGACGTCATCAGCTGGTAACTGTGAAGAAGTAAGGCTGGTAATACTTACAAGTAGAACAAACACGGACCAACTTGAGTCTAATCATTGCGGACTAAAGAGTACACTCACCTAAACCTAAACATCACATTCCGAGGTTATGCTCGCGGCTTCGAACGTGTTATTCCCGGATAAATAGAAATGATCTAATGAGATTCGAATGTTAAGAAACTTTTGGCTTTACCAAGGATAATAAACTTATTAATAACTGAACTTCGTTCGTACCACGGACGAACGAAATTATCCGTTGTTTGTACATAATCGAAGGTCCAACAATGTCAAAACCTCGGCGAGCAAAAATATCTGTTCCTTTACCTTTTCACATGTGTGGAAAGACTGCCTAACAATATTGACCATTTTAACAGCCTAACATGAGCAAACATCGATGTTTCTTACGTAGTTATTGTATACTCTTTGGATGTTGCTTTCACATCCAGCAAAGTCACTGTGATCGAGCGACAATGGTGGATACATACTTTTCTTTATTTCAGGTTCGCGAGAATGAATTAGTTCAATTTACCTATGATAAGTGGAAGTCCGTTAAAATGAAGCACCATATATTTTGCTACCAAGCCTCACCTGCTAAGAAGCAATTCTCGACCGAAAGCGATAGACAGTAAGTGTCATTTCAGCGTGTAACCTTTTGTATAATAAGTCCATGCGATGTGCTTACAAAGCAATAATGTTTTACGAATTTTGCAGAGCAAGTCAGGAAGCTAATCTTTGTTGGTACGCGAAATTAATATAATATGTAGGAAGTTGTTAGATGTTTCTATATGCATTGTATATTTCTATATTCATTGTACATTTCTATATTCATTGTATATTTCTGTATTCATTCTGTATATTTGTAATTTGTATTGCAGTATTCGCAATCTAGGAAATAGATTGCTTTATATGTATTTACAACCCTTGCAACATGCTCAAGCTTATAAAATCCTTTGAACATTACGCCAAACATGTGCTTTTTTGTGCATGATTGCAATTTTCAGTGCATTTACTTTGTATGACTTGATAAGGTTTCTAAAATGAAACAATTTTGGTTGACAAAATGAAAATTCATTCAATCTACAAATACATAACGGTGATGCTGTTTTTAAGCTACGTAAAGAAAAAGTTATTATATCCATTTCCTGTATTTTTACGTATTAATTTATTCGCAGCCATATCACTCCGTATTTCGTTATTTTTATGCATCTAAACCTTTTCATTCATACTTCACGGTAGTCGTATAAATTCACAGAATGGAATGTGTAAGGAATAGTTTACATCTGTTTAGTGTAATTAAATTACAGTCAACAGCAAAAAAAAATAGTTGTATAAAAACGATGTATAAGGAACATTTGGTTAACACACAATTTACCTAACAAAACTTTCCGAGGTACTTAATGGCGAAATATTGACAATATTCAATAATCGGATATTCCTTGATAAATAACCTTGATCCTTGTCCTTGATTAATGAATATCGGATGATCCTTGTATATTTTCACGAAACTTTTGGAAGGTTGTTTTTGCTGTTGACTTGATTGTACATTGAAATTCTGAAGCCCTGTTCAGACTAACGCGGTATTGGTTACCAAAGCGGTAGGTAGCGAAATCTGAATGAGTATGCGGTAACCCTAGTTTCAAACACCCGGCGGTATACCGCGTAACCGAGCAACTTCCTGCTCTGGGTAGCGAATACCGTGTACGTCGGAGCAGACCTAAAGATTTCTACAACGTAATATGGTTGGGTTCCGTACTTAAAACAAAGGTCCATATTTTATTTATTTTACTGATGATTTAAATCTACGCCCAACTCCCGTAGCCTGACTTCACAATAGAAAACCCTAACCTCCTCAATCAGAGATAGATTCCTTATCTTAATATGCTTCCCAGGCCGTCCAAATACACGGGTCATCCAGGCCACGAGCTCGACATCCAAGTGCTGGCTTCTGAAGAGACGTGGCGCACGCCTTCTCTGCTGCAAGCCACCGACCTCACCAATGGAGGCGTCGCTATATTCTCACAGGTATATAGTGATTCTGGTAGTGATTCTGTTGACACCTAAATAAACTAAACTAGCTTAAAAATGTATGTGTCCCCCTTTTTTTCGATACAAAAAAAACGGTCACAATTTTAGGCTAGTCTTGTTAAGGGCTTGTGGCTACAGAATCAGTACCGTTGTCTCACAGAGAAATTATTATTACTCAAAAAGGCACAAAATGCAAAATGTGTCTTTGAAGAATGGTCTGAATTCTTTGCCACCACAGCCAATTTCCTATGTATTAAAGATGATTACGTCTGTTTCTAGATTCACTTAGAAGCCGACCCCAGCGACTACCTCGCCGAGGAAGGCTCGAAGTCCAACGCGGCGCGGCTCGAGATCCTGCATAAGATCCTCGGAGATATCCTAGGATTGCATGTCAGGCCGCCCGTGGAAATCACGCAGGTCGACTTTACTAGGGGATTCTTTTTGGGAAATCATGTGGTAAGCTCTCTTAATATTAAGCAACTGGGAAATAAACTCTGAAATGAAACGATCAATAGTATGCTGTTGCAATATTTTTGTAATTAACGATTTTAACAGAACCAAACCATACTGGTGAATAAAGACTCTTTCGTAAGAGGCTACAGGTGGATACATTTTTCATGAGGGGTTGCTAATCTAACTATAACTGCCTTGTATTATTATTGGTATAATGATTAACTAGTTAATTTTACTCAAATTTATAAGCTACTAGTGTACTTCGGACAATTGTTTGTATGATCTTCAAATGTTTGCTCCGAGTGTTCTGGGTATTTTCTATAAAAAAAAACTGTATGTAATATAATGTATTATGTGGTCTATAAAAACAAATATCTGTCTGTGTAATATAATGTATTATGTGGTATATCGGTGATCTAGTACCCATGCCACAAGCTCTGCTAAGCTTGGGGCTAGATAGTGCTGTGTGGATTGACCTGCATTATTATTATATTAGATGGTTATTTCGTATACCACGATTCAAAAAGTTATAATATACAAACTGTTTAGTTAGAAGAACCTATTTTAAAAGTATTTCAACAGCTCATTACAAGGTTGTACGACTAGGTAGTCATTGTAATGCATCACCATTATTAGTGAATCATACATTATCTGCCATAAAGGTTGTCTTGTGATAAAAAAATTTGTTACTTAATCATACGTACGAATTGTTTGTGTATGATGAATATTCAATTAGAGAATATTAGTATAGGTGCTTTTAGAAAACACCGTCATTTGGTTTCCCATTCACGCGCCACAGTTTCACGCACTTTGTGTCCCAGTGTCACTAATTTTCACACAGAGTAAAGAAAGCGCAAAGGAATTGTGTAAAACTTGCAGGCCATGGTAAACAAGAAGTAGTTACTAAAAATTAAACACCGTTTCGCAGTGTTTCATGGGTCCTTTTGAATTGGCTAGCTCAAAAAACCTTCGCTAGTTTACTATTAAAACCTTACCATAGCTTTCAATGTCCCCTGTGACAAGGGACATTGGGCCCTCGTCCTTATCGTGGTCAAAGACTATCTAAAAGCAAAAGTCTGTTTCTCGAGACATTCCATTGGAGAGAATGATAATGTCCTCTCTCGTCTCCATTCATCCGTTCAAGCAAGATTAGGTAATGTTACTTCACGTAAGATTGAACAGATGAAAGAGAGAAAAGCAATGGAGAGGAGGGACAAGTAGATGGGAATAGTTATTACTGAGAAGTATTTATGAAAGCAAATGTCCACACTAGAAAACAAAGTGCGTGTAAGAACCGTCACGCTCGGCTCGGTGACGCTGAATCGGGTTTACTCGGCTCCAGTCGGTCGGTGACGCCTTCACATCACAACTTTAATTAAGTATAGAAACAAAATAGGTCACTAGAACACAAAGTGCGTTCATTCACTCACCTTTATTCCGGTATCGTTGAGAGTGACGTAGGATGTTCTCTAGACGGCGTGCGGCGGCGGCCCCGGCCACGTGACGGTGTGATGGCCGGTGAGACGATGCCACTGCAGTTTACTATCGCTTTGCTGAGGGATTTCAATGGTTTTGCCTTCGAAATTGGACTTACCCCTGTATATATGAATGCCACTTTGGTTTTAACCTACGGTCGAAAATTTAACCCCTTTCCGTAGAAAAGTTTGAGCCAGACTCAAATGACAATAATTTAACAGTTTTCAATGAAAATCTGTCATATACTTGTGACTGGAGTTCTCTAATGGACTTAAATCTAAGTGGTGTTTTAATATTCGGGGGTAAGAGGGTAAAATATCGTTATGCAGACTGTTATCAGATTTGGATTTGCCTATTGGTATAGTTTTATTTTTTTAATTTGTTGTACAAAATTGTCTAGATATTGGATTGCAAAAAGCCAAAACGATTTCAAAACTGGATATTTGGAATCCCTAAGAGATTGATCTTGGAAGAGGTTTCTTAAACCTTATTCGAAATTAATTTAAAACACTCAAAATGCAGAAATTCAGGCAGAACTAACCTATTGAAATCTCTTAAATTTCTTTACAGCTTTGCATTTTAAACACCGTATTGAAAATTAAAGCACGCTGTATATTGCTCTCTTTGTATAGCTTTTAAAAAAGTAACTAGCTTTTGATGTAACACTGTGTTAGATACCGAAAGAACATAGATAATAAGAAATAGTGTAGGTATAAATGAGATGTCATTTATTGGGTTTTTGTAATAGCTAAGAATTCCTTATTCCATTTTACAAAATAAAAGTTCATTCCATGTTTATTAACTAGATTGTTTTTTTTGATTGTGATTTTGCATGCTTGATACTGTATTCAATTTCAGTTTTGATGTTTGTACTACTGCTACTAATACTTTGGCATCCAATGTCCCTAATTTTGCATCCTTTGCATTTCTTGCTTTTTCAATCAATATTTACTCAATTTTCATAAACCTAACCCAGTAATATAAAACCTACACGCATTTTTTTATGTTTAATTCTCTCGCAGCATAAGATGCAGCTCCTAGAGCGGTGGAGTGCGGCAAGCGCCGAGGGTTGCCGCCTCCAGCTGCTAGATGGCATCACTGTGCAGTGGTGTCTCAGGGGAGAGACGCCTGCGCAACCTCCCTCGGAAAACTTCCTGCCTGTCCACGTTTACGAGTGTCCCGAGCATTTCTCCACCGTCGATTACTATGATGTAAGTGAACGTAAATTCCGGATGGTGGCAGTGTAACAGTGTTAGTTTAGTTCAAATTTCTAGACCGTAGTAGTAGACAATAATGCGACCATGCATAGACAATAAAGCGCCGCCACGTTACAGCGCCCTCTATTGTTTTCTAAGGGAGTTTTCTGTATAGGAAATGTCTCATTCTACCTCTGTATTTTCAGAACCTAACAACCACCTCCCTCGGCCGCCTAGTAATATACACGGATACGATATCGTCGACCAACCGCGTCGCCGGCGCGCCGCTCGCGCACGGCGTGGTGGCGGTGGCGAGACGACAACTGAGGGGCGCGGGCCGCGGGGGGAACGCCTGGATCACGCCGCCAGGGCAGGCTGCTATATCTCTACAGGTTATATACTAGTAATAATACTCACGCACAATATTAGGTCTGTGATACACAGGTTACGTGAACGTCTTTTGTTTTTTTTTTCATTGAAATGCTGATGTGATGATGATTCTGAAAGCGATTCTCATTCATATTTAATATTGATGCATTTTCTATTCTTCATTTGAGGCAGAACTAATCATTTATTTATTTCTATTTATTGAGTACCACAGTGTTACAATTTTCATTTATATCATAGAAATAGTCGTCTTAGGCTATGCAAAACATTTTAATTAGCATCAGTGTCATGCAGTCGAGATGTTTGTTTATAGTATCAGATTTTTATTACAAACTCTCATTACTAAAATCGTTAACAGATCTGGATGAAGATAACACCATCGCTGCCTATAATCCAGCACGCCTCCGCGCTCGCCGTGGTCCGTGCGATACGATCGCTGCCCGCCTATGAACACCTCGACATAAGGTATTTCATATACTCAGTCTTTATCCTGAGCCCTGAATTCAATTTTTGTATGGGATTTGGTACAGCGCCTCTAGCGTGCGGAGATGGAACTACGCAAATTCCTTACAAAAATGAACGTGAAAGATGAACGATAAGAATAGTTACACGCTTCGTGTTAGCTTTCTTTTCCAATATTAATTTTTTTTATCAATAAATATATAATTCTGGACAATCCACACAGCATCATCTAGCCCCAAGCTAAGCAGAGCTTGTGTTATAGGTACTTAGATGACTGATATACTTAATAGAATAGATATTTTTTATTAAACAGAAAATACCCAGAACACCCAGAACAAATATTTCTTCCAAGGTTCGTGGGAGGTTGCGGGAATCGAACCCGCAACCTCCCGCGTCGCAGGCGGACCTTCGTCAACTGCGCCACATCGGTCGTGCCATAAGAACAATCAACAAACATCCAAAAATTATGCTAGGGCGAGAATGCAATAGTTATAGTTTAACCAATATGGGGTAGGGGTTTGGATTATATATTTAAAACATAATCTAGTTAATAACTTGTGAAATATCGCTTTCAGAATAAAATGGCCTAATGACGTTTACTACGGCCGCGAGGTGAAAATAGGCGGTATGACCACTTCAGCGAACTGTATGAACGATGACGTTATCGTTGTTATTGGTAAGAACAAAAAATAGTTATGTACCTGTAAAGTTACTAAAGTTGTAGGTAGAGGAAACCCTGAAATTATCGACCTCCTTTAACCAAGGCATATTGACAGGTATAGAATTGTTAATCTAAAAATTACATATTTTATGTCCCTTGTTTATTTTATGGTTATTCCCGAAACGACTGTTTAGATTTTGAAAGTAGTTTATTAGTGAATATCTGCTACATTATACGCGAGTGTGTTATGCTACGCTGTACATAAGTACATTATATACATAACACGTGAGCGAAGTCGCGAGAAGTGACTAGTTATAATTGTTCGTTTAAATTCCCTGTTTCAGGTACCGGCGTGAACATCTCAAACAGTGCACCTACAACATGCGTGAACGACATTATAACCGCTCACAACAAACAGCACGGCACGACGCTCGCTCCTATGTCTATAGAGAAGTTCCTAGCGCGGTACTGTTCGCAGCTAGAGCGGATACTGGAGTACATGGATACCGACGGAGGGCTAGCTGCCTTTAGGGAGCAGTATTATCAATATTGGTTGCATACGTAAGATTTTTTTTATATTAGGTACAAACAGCACGGCACGACGCTCGCTCCTATGTCTAGAGAAGTTCCTAGCGCGGTACTGTTCGCAGCTAGAGCGGATACTGGAGTACATGGATACCGACGGAGGGCTAGCTGCCTCCGTCGGTACATTATAATGAGCACCGTCAGCTGCACCGATATTCTATAAAAATTGCTATGACCACTCTCCATCAAGTTACCTTGGAAACAATATTACATACAAACAAACATACATATAAATATAATACATCGTCGGCCACATCTTCAATTTCCATCAGGTGAGATTGCGGTCGAACAAAGGTCTATTAAATATTTAAAAAAAATTAAATAAATATTGGTTCATCCGCTTAGGAAAGGCGGTGCCAAAGACAGTCTAAACTTACAATGCCCTTCCTTTATAGGTCCTTTATAGGAATTGGGGTATAGATAGGGGTCATTCCACGCTCCAGCTGGGCCAGTGTGAAAGTCATCTATCATCAAATAATAATCCCAGAATCCTTCCCCCCTCAGAAACGAAGAGATAAAAGTCCAGACAGCGGAGGGCGCCACCATCGCAGGCACAGTCACCGGCATCGACGACGCAGGCTGGCTGGTGGTTGCTACCGAGCGAGGAGTGATGCAGCTCACGCCCGACGGCAACACATTCGACATGATGACTGGACTTATAGCGCCAAGGGAGAAGTTTGGTCATTCACCCAAGCCTGAATAGAGGTAGTACTATGAACCTTAATTACAAATTCAAAATGCTTTCCTTAACACCTAACTACCTACCTGCGGTCATTTAGACCGCTTGCAAAAGTTTTTTACTGAACGAGTAAAAACGCGTGCACGTATGACGTCCAAAAGCGTAGGCACGGCACTTTGGTAGGCGGAAAAAAGGTACATGGTTGCACGATGTATAAAAATGCACACACGTTTAGTTTTTGTAACAAATAACAACGCTGTTGTCTGAGAGACCGTGGGAGGTAGTTAAGGGTTAATAAGAGATAAAGGTCACTATAATGTACGATATTCGTAAAGTGGTGTTTTAACCCGGGCTCGAGTAACAGAAAGGACATGTAATTTGCTATAAATAGGTGAATTTTGAACTTTTAAGGCTGTACCTCATTTATACCGTTTCACTACAATATATCTCAAATGTGAGTCACAAAAGTGAGCGTATAAAAAATACAAGCTTGAAGTCTTACTCCTTAAGTACACTTTACAGTGTCAGCTTAAAACTACAAACAGCGGTCTTTAAAGTGTTAGTCACTGGTCAAGTCCGACGGTACACATTCGACATGATGTACCTTATTGCGCAGTAAATGTATAACACTTAGTTTATAACACTACAGTGACAGTAGTAACGCTGCCCAAAGGGTTACCTTTAGGTTAAGGGGGCTAATCATGACGCCATTTTGCGAAAAGTGACGCCATTTTGCGAAAAGGATAGACGTAGGATTTCGCGTTCATAGGAGCGGGACAGTGCAAAGCGGTGTTAGTGCAAAAATCAAGTTTTTGCTGTTATCTATTAATTATTCAAAATATAAGCATGAAATAGAAGAACTAAACGATTACTCTACTAGAACATTAGTCCGGACTATGTAATTCGTAAAAAATAATATGGTATTGTCGCTGATAATTTAGAGCATTCCAATTATGACAGTTTTTTCCCTACCTATCATATTTTTTAATCTGAACATTTACGTTCGTTACCATAAAACTAAGTGTTTAAAAATACACATTTGGCATTAATCGCACTCTAAAAAATCGTGTTTTTTAGCGGAGTGGAGACATCAAATCTAACTAGCACAGGTCAGTGTGAGGATGTTACTGGAATGGTAGGTTCGCTTTTCAGATATCAGTAGCGCAATCTCAGTATAATACTATATACTACTATGTGGTTGTTTTAAGTCAGTATTAGAAAACGTATAATAATATACCCGTAGAATCGAGTATGGACAGATCTGGGCTTCGTCTAAGTCCATGTGTCTTTACAAAAAAAGGACATTTTGCGGGTTAACTGACATTTCGGGACCTCAGTAGAATTTGTGGACTTGGTGGTGTGGGTAAATTGCGGTTTAGGGTTTATTTAATAATAGTAAAAGTGAAAAGAATTTGTGTATAGTGAGCGCCACTACTAAGTGTGTGGTCGGTTTATATATAGGAAACGAGTGTTATGTTAGAATTATTAGTAGTACGATTTAATATACAGGGTTATTGGTAAATTAGTAACACTACGTGAACTGCAGGTTCTGCCCATCACAAACACGTTTGTAAAGACGCCAGGTCTTAATTCTTAAACTTGGTATTGGTAATCGGTACACCCCGCAATTTCACAATCGTTCGTGAAAGAGGTTTTATTTTAAACTCAACTTTAAAACAGCTCTGCCCTGAATTAACAGAAGGTATGAGAGTGGAAGATCGGTCTTAAGTTACTCGTTGGGTTCCAGAAAAAGATATTTTTTCGTTTAGTATCAGAGGTGTTATATTTTTTTAAGAATTTAAACCTGGCGTCTTCAGGAACGTGTTTGTGATGATGGGCAGGACCTGCAGTTCACGTAGTGTCAATAATTTACCAATAACCCTGTATAATGAATTAGGTGTTTTAATATATAAGGAAATCCGCCCGAACGCTTCTAATTGATTAGAAAATATAATAAGTAGATAATTTAATGAAAATCTCTGTACATTCAAACGCAACTCGGATTCAAGCACGTCTCAAGAGACGAATGTTTGACAGATTTTCATGAATAACTGCAAAAAATCGCGATTTGACACGTGCTTAAATCTGAGTCGCTTTTGAGTGTTCGGGGGTGAGATTTATATTTTAGATGTTAATACCACCGTTAGTGTTGAGCATTGCAAAGTATAAGTTTTATTGTTAACAGAGAACAATTATTATAGCCAAATATGCTAACTTTTATTTTTGTAAAGAAATAAAAAAGTCATAAAAACTGTAGAATTGTGATAACCAAGCTGAGAATTACAAAGATTGTAATGGGTGAGGTAGTTGTTCCTATAGAATTTGAAAAATCGAAGCTATACAGGGTGCAACAAAACTGAAGGACCAAACTTTCAGGGGGGTTCAGCTTCGATGAAAATTCATCATTCTAAATTAATTAAAAAGCCCTACGTAACTGTTAACATCCCCTTCAAATCACAAAACACCTTCGTTGCGGGTAGTTGACCGCTGTGGTCCCGACCCGTGAAATCATAGAGGCGAGCGACGCGCCTTAGATGCGTTAGGTGGTACCACAAATACATTTTTCCTCGGTTCTATGACAATAAAGCACATGCATCAGTTATTGCCTGGTCTAGTAATAATTTTGTTTTTATTTAATTTTTCTAAAACTAAGCTTACGATATTTTTTAATATTTCCCCGTATTCTGTGATCAGAGCTAACCCCCCTCCCCCCTGAAAGTTCGGTCCTTCATTTTTGTTACACCCTGTATTTATTTAAGAGTCAAGATTAATTTGACTTATTTAGTGTGATATTTTATGAACATTATTGTGATCCCAATGTAAGAACGGTGACACCATTGAAACGAGGTTTTACAGTGTAGTTGTTTTGTGTCAATTTTTAATTTGACGTTTACCTTATTTGTGATAATGATAATGCTTAAAATGTGGTATGGTGTTACTCACAAATAACTTGTCCTTTTAGTGATATGTAGATAGTTTTAAATAGATAAATAGTCGTCTTATATCAGAATTATACGAGGACTTTCTAGCTAGGCACAACAAGTTAGGGGTTCTTAGATAGGGTAGTTTTTCGCATAGTGTGTGTTCAAGGTTGCTGATTGTAATTCTAATATTAATTATTAAAGTTGATGAATTATAATTAACTGTTATCACTTCACCACTGCCAGTGCTCTTAAAATAAGATAGAAGTGAATAGTATTTGTTCATAGAAATATTAAGTATTTAAAAAAAATTAGAACACTGTATCTTAATAAGACAATAGGCTACTTGAGTACTACTGGGAAATAATTCTAACGTATTGTCTGATAAAAATAATGCAGTGTAATAAATATTTCTTCAAGGCCAGTCGTATTAGTTATGAATACAAATTTTAAAGTTTGAATAAAATAATGCCGCGCCAAAACGATAATCTCTGTCATGGCTACCGTGTTCTAAGCTATGACGTCGCCCCGCCATACCACACCGAAGAACTAATTGACACTGTAATCTGAGGATGTGTGACGTCACTTGCGATCCAACCAAACACAGCGTTTTCGGTCACGTGATCATGTATAAAAAAATGTGTAATTTTAATCCTATTTTTTAACATAAAAAAGGCATATTTTTAATAAAAATCACCTGATTACGCTTTGTTACGTTGTAACTGACTAGGATGAAAACAATTTGGAATTGATTTTTAATGTACTCAAATAGCCTATTGTATGAAATGTATTGATAGTAGAATAAAAAGGTATAGATTGAACATATTCCTCGTGTTATTGTATTATAGTCAATTATATTTCGAAAATCTCATTGGCTCTCTTAATTTTTAAAATAAAATTTGCAATTATAATTAAATCGATTTATTACAAAAAAACATTGTATTAAAAATTTGCAAGTACCTATTAAATAAACGCCAATTATTTCTAAATCTAATTCACTACTTAATTAATTCATAATAATGTGCCTAAGAAGCTGTATATAATATTGTACACTTATTTTAAATTTAGCAAGCAGGTTATATCAGTGTTTTTTCCAATGTTTTGATGTATTTTGAATGTATCGAATTTTGAACGTTTTTCATGTTAACACTTTTGATGTTACTACTTATAAGTAGGCCTTTTGAAGAACTAAATTATGGTCGTGACGATGCAGAAGTGACACAATGGCGTTGACTCGGTTGGTTCACAAACTTAACTAATTTGACAGCCTTAAATTACGTAAAGTCAAAAGTCAATAACTTTATTTCTTTAGGCTTACAAAAAAGCACTTAGACAAGTCAAATTTTATACATCAATAACAAGTTTATAAATAGTAATTATCAAACAAGAAACAAAATGTTATTGATTTTGTTCGCTTCAATTTTTTGTCCACTAGTGGAAGAAGCGAAAAATAAATAAATTTATAAATTAACATAACATACTACACTTTAAGTGCAGTCACTATTTAGTTAAGTAAAAACAGAATCGACACCAATAACACAGAAAAGTCTCTTTTTAAGTCAACTTCGTATCAAAAATATATACTTAACTAAAAATGTTAGTTAGTCGCGTTTGTGCCATATTATGCGCTCATCGACCGATCACGAATCTCTAGTCTCGCTATTGTATCGTTGTGTTATTTATTGTTAGATCGTAAAAAAATAATGTTACACTATTTCTTGTTAAAATCTGGTTGTATTTATTCTCTAATAAATTATTTCATTATTTAACTTTTGTTT
Source organism: Eupithecia exiguata (assembly GCA_947086465.1). Lineage (NCBI taxonomy): Eukaryota > Metazoa > Arthropoda > Insecta > Lepidoptera > Geometridae > Eupithecia > Eupithecia exiguata. Next base: position 9,758,761 of record OX352246.1, read on the forward strand.
CCATAATAAAATTATGCTCCATGTCATGACCTAAAGCATGATTTTCTTCAATTACGGTCATTCACCTACAGGGGAAACATTGATTACGAACAATTACGGTCTAATATACAATAGATTTAAAAGTGATCCTCGAGTAAGTAAAAAGTGTCAAACAGTATCGCAAAGATATTATTTACTATTCACGAGTGTCGTTTAATGTTTTCCAGTAAAATATATTTTCTGTTTTTGTAACATTTCTTTACAAAAAATAACTTGGAATCTAGAAGGTGCATGTGTGTTAGGGTAGGTTCACCCTTATGCAGACGGCAACACTATGTTTACCAGGCAAAGTAAGGTAAAAAGCAAAAGCTCAAAGCGCGTTTCAAAATTTAAGCCCGTATTATGAAAGTCAGTCATCGATCTCTGCTTGAGTAACACTTTTCTATGGCATAAACTTCCCTCATGCATAGATCTATAACTAAGCAGGCACGCTTTCATAATACTAGCCTTAATGTATCTCCCCACTATATTGACTTATATACCATAATATTCACAATATTCGTAAATAAACACGAGCAAAATAAATAAATAAATCTAAATCTCATACACAGTAAAATATTGATTGTTCAGTTAATAACTATCGGCACAGTCGAATTTAAACGGAAAAGGGGCGAAACCTACGCTTCCTGTGTTCCGGAGCGTAAATATAGCGCCTGCATACGGTTCGTTGTCGACTTCGTTGGGGTCTCGACTGGTGGTCACGAATAGCTCGTCGAAGTTCGGGCCTCCCCACGTTAGGGAAGTTATTCTGGAAACGGGGAGTTTGTAGCCGAAAACCACTTGTCTGGTGTCAGGGTTCACGTGGAGGACCTGTCAAATACAGATGTTTATTTAAAGATAATCTATCGTCTATCTATCGACTTTTTGTAACTATCTACGTGTAGTAGATAGTTACAAAAAGTCTATCGTTTGACGAACTCCGTGGCGCGGCGGGCAATGGTCCGCCTGCTACGCAGGTCATAAATTAAACAGCATAGACGCGAATGAACTGCATATGTTGTATAAAACATTTCTAGCTAGTCTTCCATTGCAACACCTTAAATAAATAAATAATGCTGGACAATTCACACAGCATTATCTAGCCCCAAGCTAAGCAGAGCTTGTGTTATGGGTACTAGATAACTGGTATACATATTAATATGATACATTACATAGATAGATATTTTTATTATACTTTTAAATGTATTATATTTACCAATAAAATATTGTATCTTGTATCATAGAAAACGAAGGAAACGAACGAAAGAACACCCGGAACAAATATCTGCAGATCGTACAAACATTTGTCCCAATTTGTAAATGGGTAAATAAATAAAGTACTTACAGTGCCTCCAAACATCAGCGCAATCCACAGATGCCCTTCATTGTCAATCGTCATGCCATCAGGTATCGCGTCCTCGTAACCAAAAGCGGTTATATCAATAATTGTTCGTCGACCACCAGTATCGGAAAAAAACACATGTCATCATCATTATTATATAGGGACTGCTACAGAACAATAAAACTGTAGAATTCTGGAACTGCGGAGTCAATACCAGTGCGAAAAATCAGGCTGCATGATGACTATGATAACGACGACGCGACGAGAGTGAATAGGGGTTTTTAGTTTTTTTTGAGATTGTGCTCAAAAAAAAAACTAAATCTATTGACTATAAAAAAATATCATTCTACAAAACTAGAAGCTTTATTGATACTTTTTCACAAGCTAATGTTTATGATTTGGCGACAGCTGCTTGCAAATTCAATTTTATGAATTGAAGTTGTTATGTTGTAATATTACTATGTTCCGTTTAATGACGACTGTTTTTTTTACCACAAAGTGTTGTTATTCTGTAACTAGACAATATAGAGATGTTCCATATCAAACAAAACGTTGAAAAATTATATATTAATTATTGATAAAAAAAAACTTTTGAAATTTTTCTGTCTCTTTTGCCTTTAAACTGAACGACATACTTTGACCTCTAGCGCCGAAGTCATTGAACTTTGGGATCAATGACCTGAACAAAAGTTGCACCCCTTCACGATATCATAAGAAAAAACATATGTTAATTATGCATTAAAAAATCGTCGGAAATTTTCAAAGTCCTGCGTCACGTAAACTCCACTCCAACCGGAAATATGCTCGAATTACAAATATTTTTAGTATTACGTTTGTATGGGCATCCGACGCTGGCCCCTTAGTATTTTCCGATTTTCTTAAATCTTAGCTAAGACCACTATCGATCACGTCAACAACCAAACAAAAAAACTAAATCGGTTCATCCATTTGAGAGCCAAGATGCCACAGAGTAAGTTTAAAATTCCACGAATTGTCAGTTACTTACTCAGTACTCCTTTCTTCAAATCGAAATTAAAGGCATCGATCTTCTGCGTCGGTGAGTCAATGTAGTACAGCACTGTGCTATTGAGCGACCACACGAGGCCGTTGGAGATCGTCACCGGCTTCAGTTGCATTTTCGGAGTCAAACAGCCCTGTTCTATGCTGAAGAATTGACCTTGGTCTGGTGAGACGACGTCGCCGATTTGTGGGCCTTTGGTTCCTTAATAAAATATTTTATTGTACACCAACAGACATAGTACCTACCTACAATACAAAGAGAAATTACACATATAGACATACGCACAATGGGCGGTCTTATCGTTTAGAAGCGATCTCGTCGAGGTTCTAGAAAAATAAGATTTATGAATGATAATTGTATAATAGTAAATCAAATATAATTATTATATTATAAATTCGAAAGTAACTCTATCTGTTTGTAATCTTTTCACGTTTAACCGTTGAACGGATATTGATGAAATTTGACAGGAAGGTAGATGGTATCTTGGAGACGGACATAGGCTACTATTTATCCCAGAAAAAGACGTGCAAAGCCGCGGGCTGCTACAGCCCGCGCTTTGCACGTCAGCTTGTATAATATAACACTTTGATGATAACTGAAATGAAAATTGAAAAAACACATCCAAAAAATGGTATAACCGTCGCCTTCGCTGCAGCGAAGTATTGAGTATCTCCATATAGTATACCTGCCCAGAACCTCCCATGCGCGTCTGCCTTGCCCTCGTTGATGACATTGTCCGGCAGACCGATGTCGACAGTCGTCAGCTGACGTAGGCAATGGTCGTTCTTCGTCCCCCACTTCATGAGATACAGCGATGAACGGACCGACACCAGGAGTCTACGGCTGCCGGAGACCAGGGCAACTACGTTTACTTGCCCGTATTCTGGGGCATCAATAATAAACATCTTACTTTATTATACTTACCTAATGTTCTCATAAAGACAGATTCTAGCAGATAGTCTGTTTTGTTTACATTTTATTTGACACACACTTTTCCGAGTTTAGAGATAGCTTGTGTTATGGGTACTAGATGACTCATATTCATCTTAAAGATCATTATTGATATACTGCTGGGCATGGAACTCTTCACTAAGCGCCAAGGCACCTCTGTCGGGCCCTCAGCTTGTCGTATACAGCATCTACCAGCAGTCTTTGGATTCTTTAACTACATTTGCCGAGTTGCGATCTCCACTGAAGAACAGGGGCCGTAGTTCTGCTAACCCAATAAATAGGCTCACCCACACGGTTGCCGAGCCTGTATGGCCTACCAACGGTTGCCGAGCTTGAATAACGTAGTCGAACTTACCAATATGCTGAGTGTAGATGTATCCGGAGTCGTAATCCAGCCGATGCACATCTTGCTTGTGAACGTCCACGAAGTAGAGAGAGTTACTCTCTTCGTCCCACACGGGGCTCTCGCCGTGGGAGAACAAAGCTGGTTTGGCCGGATTTTCGGGAGATGATACCTGGATTGTAGATCACTGTTAAAGACTCTCAGGGGGAGAGAGTTACTCTCCGCACATTACATTGCTATTTGTAATTTTCTTTGTAAATAAAATTGTAGCATAGTAAGAATTTACATGACGCCTATTCCGGTTGCCCCGTTGTCTGACGACCCGTGGGACACCCGCAGTATCGCTGGAAAGATGTGGTGGAAGCGGACCTGCGTGAGCTACAAGCGAAAGACTGACGGAAAACTGCGCAGAACAGGGAGAAATGGCGACTTCACAAGACATATCGGAGGCCAATACACACTTCTGGTCGCTAACCCATAGGAGGCAGTGGGCTGGCCATATCTCGAGAAGAACCGACAACCGCTGGGGTAAACGTGTTCTTGAGTGGAGACCACGACTCGGAAAACGGAGTGCCCTCCGACCAGGTGGGATGATGATTTGCGAAAGTCTGCTGGCAGATGCTGGATGCGTCAAGCTGAAGACAGGGCGCTATGGCGCTCATTAGGGGAGGCCTATGTCCAACAGTTGACTACTAAAGGCTGATGATGATGAAAGAAATTTAGTATCAAAAAGATACAATTTCACTAAAACTTAACACCACGAATGATCAGGAATGATCTGCAGAACAAATATTAGCTCGCGGTGGGAATAAATCCAGCAACTTTCTGCGTCGGACCTCCGCCTACTGTGCAACCGAGGTCATCGGCGCAAAGACAGAGTTTTCGGGGTAGCTCCTCTTACTACTCAGGGGTAGCACAGAAGTAGTATCACCTGTGGTAACACTACGAAAAGATATTAGATTTCATATTAATTTATTTCATTGCAATAATTGTGTTAATTTTTCAGGTCTTAGTATTAAGGTAATGTATAAGAGACACAATGGTACCCGAATAGGGCGTAGCAAGAGGTATTGAGAGTGGAAGCGGACCGGCTTTCTAGAAAAATCTTTAGTTAGGTTTTAGCAGAAAAATGTAATTCAATAACTTAGTTTTTAGTTGATAAGATAATTATATATCGTTTTTGGTAAGTAGGTATCATTGTATAGAATGATACCTACTTACTCGATGGTAGGAATTTATTTAATGTATTTTTTTTATTAGAAGGTTAGGAAGTTATTAGAAGGTGGCTTTCTTTTTGGTTATTATCATTTTTCGTTAAAAAATCGTTTAAATTATAAAAGCATTTATGTAAAACGTATTGTTTTAATTTGGTTTGAAATATATTGTGTTTTTCTTCGTCTCTTAGTACTTTCGGTATTTTATTATAAATATTTGATGCCATTGCGTTTGGTCCAGTACTTCGCATTTTTAGTTTTGACTCGGGTAGTGTGATTTTATGTTTGTATCTAGTCGGATAGCATCGCGATAGATCAGTAGTTTTTTGAAAATAATGAGAATATTTTCGGATTTCCATTCGGGGCAGGGCTCGAGGAAGGCTACTACTACTCGTAGAATCTTATAGCTCGAGCGTCAGTCAGCTGTACGCGCCATAACAAAAAAATACATAAGAGTAGCGATAACCTTTCCTATTTATCGCATCTTAACTTGTTTTCTAAAACTGATTTGATAGCCTCAACAAATTCTATGGCTTGAAGACGAATAAGCAAGAAATCAAGTCAATTAGCTCAACTGTTTCAATTGTAAATAGGTACCTGTTTTGATTTGTTTCTATTATTCAACTAGCAGCGCCTCGCGGTTTCACCCGCGTAGTTCCCGTTCCCGTGGGAATTCCGGGATAAAAAGTAGCCTATGTCCTATTCCAGACTATAATCTATCTCTGTGCCAAATTTCATTCAGATCCGTTCAGCCGTTCTGGCGTGATAAAGAAACAATCATCCATCCATCTATCTATCCATCCATCCATCTAAACTTTCACGTTTATAATATTAGTGAGATAGTGAGATTATAATTTTCCATAAAGCAGTATATCTGATACATTTCTTTACTAATTTAACTGGACGTGAAATTTGGAGTAGTACTGGCTGTAATATACCTAAGTAGACTGTAAAACTTGTCGCACATAAAAAACAACGTAGCACAGCACAAAAATGTGTATCCGAATAAATGGGCTTTCAACTCGTATTTAGATTTATTTTAAACTAGCAGCGCCTTGCGGTTTCACCCGCGTAGTTCCCGTTCCCGTGGGAATTCCGGGATAAAAAGTAGCCTATGTTCTATTCCAGACTATAATCTATCTCTGTGCCAAATTTCATCCAGATCCGTTCAGCCGTTCTGGCGTGATAAAGGAACAAACATGCATCCATCTAAACTTTCACGTTTACAATATTAGTGAGATTATTGAGATAGTGAGATTGACGGCATCAGATGACAGACAGCTCGTGAACAGTTGAACCTAACGTTCTCGATTCTTACGACCAGTTAGACTGACCTTGAACTTTACGGTAACTGTTTAATTCTAAATATCATGTTATAAAAAGTAAAACCAGATAAAGAAAACAAAAACTCACCATAGATACTCGGTAGAATCTCGATTCCGAAGTTTCGCGTCCTTTACCTATATTTTCAGCTGTACAAATCAAGGGTATCACTATAAAACAAAGTTTCTGCATTATATTTCCGAGTAGCCGCGTACGCGTGTGATGTTTTGCATTCATGTAAGCAGGTGTAATAGAGCTCGGCTTATCACCTAAATAAGGTATTTAAAAAACGTTCAAAACGTAGTGAATTGTCCACACTTCACAATGACTGCACGTAACTCAACGCCATCATAATGGAACGAATTAAAAAAAATATATAAAAAACCAGAGCGTATTCTTACTACTTTTATTTCTGGCATACTGATAATAACTCGGAATTCTTGATATTTTATACTAGAGCTATGTTAGAGCAGTTAGATACAGGTAATGGCTGGAAAATTGCGTTAAATCGTTTCAGCTCTGAGCGGGTTGTCTACCATCTACATTATTTTAACACGGCTTAATGCGGAACATACATTTTATAGGTTCCTAAGTACTAATGAATCTATAATACATATGTATATGTATATTATGTCACCAGGCGACTAATTATAAACATTTACATTTGCGTTATAATTACAACAGAATGACATAGATTTTCGAAGTTTTACACACAATCAGCCTGAAAGAAAATAATTAAATAAGTAAGAAAATATATTTTGGATGTGCCGACTAGTCGGTAAAGCAGACTGGTCAGATTCGTATTCGGCGACTATTCGGCAAAGAGTGCCGACTACCTGGCTTTTTAATTTGTTATTACTATTTCTCAACTACATGTATATAAGAGAAACTACATTAAATAAGAACATTTAATAACGAGCGGTCGGGATTTAGTTATTGGGCGAGAGTCACGTATCGATACGCAGTAACTCTCCGCTATCCCGGCTCACATAAGGCCTTTTAGCTTGTAAAGTGACTAAAACTTGTGTAAATATTGTCCTCTGTGTTTATATGTGATGGACCGTTACTCTTCGTGTGTGTAAACTGTTCGTGTCTCTGTTTTTTTATCAATATAACTTTATTTAACTGGAGTGAGGCACTTTTTGTTGGCTAGGGCTTACCTTCACTTTTTATTTAATGTCTAAATATTAATTAGCAGTGAAGCATTTTATTAAAAAGTTTGTTACTTAATTTTTTTAAAATCAGTTTTACACGTTTTGAAATGTAAACCAATCTTTCTTTTATTTAATAGTCTCTAAAATTACCTACTTACTTTTACAAAAAAATATCTATTACATTTAAACGAAATTAGTATCTTTTTATTTACGTAGGTACTTATTTATTTTATTCTCATTTTGATAGAAGAGTAGGATTGTGGCCGAGTAGTGGCCTCTTAACAACCGACTAATCAGCTAGCCGGCCAAAGTCATAACCGGAACATTTCCAATTATTAGTAAAAAAATACTATTTTTTTATTATTTTTATCAAAAACAGGCGTTAAAGAACCGCCCGTGAATTATTTGTGTGGCTACTCTGCATGAGTATGAGTGTCTGCATGGTTTACGGGACATTATTTATTTAATAATCACCTACATTAAACATTATAAAGGACCCTTAATTTATTATTAGCTATCAATGTAAAAAAGATGAAACAGTTTCGTTTATTTATTAATTGTTCTAAAAGTGGTTCTTTTACACCCTGTAGCATTTATAAACATAGATTAGACTTGCTTCGCCTGTGGTAAATCCTCGAGCATTCAAGAACATTTTTTCCATTTCATTGTTAATTATTGACACATTTCACTTTAAAAATTAAATTGATTGCCTTAAAATATGTTATATGCCTATCCGAGATTGTATTCTTGTTTCTTCAAACACTTGGTTTACGAATATAACATAAGCATAGTTAATTGGCAGGTAAATATGCTTATGTTTTGTGCTTAATATTCTTTAGTGACTTATGTACTATAAGTATGAGTAAGTGCCGCCACACGAACTCTAAACAAACCCTTCTTCATGGATGTAAACGCCAGAGTGAAAAAAGTGACATGTAGATAGATATTTTATAGATATATTCTTTTTTAGACAGGTTCATAAGTTTTGTTAACAGGGTGTCTATTTGATTTGAGATGGGAGTGGTCAGATCAGAAACTATGAGAGTTAGAGAAAAGTCGTATAATCGTCGTTCTGAGCTCAACTCATGAAAAATAAAAAAAATGTATACTAATTACACAAATTGTTACTTATACTACTTATTTTCTTAATTTTTATCTCGGAAGTTTTCATTAAAACTTCCCAAATTTATAAGGAATAGATGTTTTACTGAGGATAAAACCCAATAAAATACAGGTTACGTATCCCGGCTAGCGGAAAGCACACCAGTTGTTCGAAAAGATTATTTAAACTTTTCAAGTCGATGCTTAGTAGGGAAAGTATTCAAAGTAAATGTACAAAAATTGCCGTAACCTTTCATTTTCAATAATGAATTTTCTGCAAAGATTGAACCATCATCAACCGAATCCTTTGGTGCAAAAATACAGGGTGTCATATTATTTTGGAAAATCAATCGGTTCGATTTCCTGCAAAAGAAAAAGATAAAAAAATCTAAATATGCAGTTTGTTTTCTCATCAATTATCTCATGACTCTTTCACGACTCTTCTCTACTCTCATGGTTTCGGATTTGGCCGTCCACTCCCATCTCATAAAGCCACCCTGTCTACAGCATACGAAATACCTTTGTAGATCAATGAAATATATCGAGTTACAATAAGTATGTTAAAAGTCATGTAAATTAAAATGTTCCGCTGTGATCATTTTTGACAATAATAATAAATAATGCTAGACACTCCACACATCATCATCTAGCCCCAAGCTCAGCAGAGCTGTGTTTTGGGTACTAGATAACAGATACACTTAATACAATACATTACACAAATATCCATTTTAGTACACATAGAAAATACCCAGAACACCCGAAACAAATATTTGTTGACCGTACAAACATCTGCCCCAAGAGGGAACCGAACCCGCAACCTCCTGCGTCGCAGGCAGACCTTCGCGCGCTGCGCCACTGAGGTCTTCATTTGACAAATGCACACAATCACAATCTTTATCTACACGACTTTTAACAGATCCTACAACCTCCATCTCTATGATTAAACAGTTGTTACAAGTGTTTTGCTGTCATTTCTTGCGTAAGTCAACAAGGGCCCCTTCTGCTAACCAATTGCTTTACTATGACATAGTGGTATGGTCGCAAAAACGCCCATTGATTAAAGAAACTCCAGCTCTAGATAGTGCGTGCGGTGCTATTTGCACGGAGAGATTTGATAACCCCAACCTTGACACTCTTGTGACCCGCATCCATCTGCAGTTTCTTTCATCAATGGTAGTATGCCAAAATGTGTCATTCTGAAACGTTATTATTGCCATGGTGAATTTATTGAATTATGAATTATTATTATTATTATTGAAATTCAATAAGTAAAATAATTGGTAATATCATTCTCTTTACTTGTCCCTAAGAATCGATCGGCTTCTTCTGTATACCAGAATAAGAATTACACTTAGTACAAAAAATGTAAAACACGACCATTTTTTTTGTCAAAAAATTATAGCGGCACAAAGACACTCGCATACCTGCGATGCTTTAGCCATTACTTAACTTACACATATTCTTATAATATAAGATTTTAAGGAGCTATGTTAACTAACCTCGTATCTTAAGACAATTCTACCTAAACATTTGTCATCTTACTGTAGAGGGAGTCTACGCGTGCGCAGGTGGCGCTACTGGCGGCGGTGCGGCTTCCTGCGGTGGCTGCTCCGCGGCGGGCGCGGCGCCACCTTCCGCTTGCATCCTGTTGGGAACATTATATTGTATGTTATAATGAAAAAAATTCAATACAATTTAAGCACGGTATCTACTAAGATAAGACAAGACTTTCATTTGTAATTTTTTCATTAATTTTGCAATTATTTTCAACTGACTTCAGGAGGAGGATGTTTGGCTGTAGGAATGTATTTTCGTAAATTTCTTCGGAAAAATCCGATTTTAAGAACGATTTCACTATTGTTTATGGATTGATCCCAAAATCGATCCATAAAAAAATATTCCCAAGGTATTATTTTATTTAAATTTTTATCTCGTTGTATTGTATAAATAAAGGTTAATTTTGAGGACATAAAAGTTTGATTCTCGAGGAGTTTATATGTGCGCCTTAAAACGTATCTAAAACATCATCACATGATAATTTTCACAATCACTACCAAAAAAATATTAATAAATTAGACTAGAATTCTAACTAGATGTCGCCACTTCAAAAATTCGATTGGCTATGACTTTGTCCGTTTAACCTCCAAACCCATTTTAATTTTTCAGGAATTTGACATCTTTAAGTTTTTTAAAACAATCAAAATTATTTCTTTTCAATCGAAATCATCATCGTTCGTTAATGTGCACGCTCAAAGATTGCAAGTCAAAGATTGTGCAGCAACGGCTCGCTAAATCGAAAAGAAACTGGTACACGTGATAGGGCCAGCCGTTTACAACCGCATCCGGAGATCATTACCGCTGCCCGATAAGCCTTTAAAAAACAACTAATAATAGGATTGACGAATTATTTAATGAACACAAATTTACGTTATGAATTTATGATGTACCGAGACTTCTAGTGGTTTATTTTTCGCTTTTTCCACTAGTGAACAAAATCTATAACATTTTGTTTCTTATTTGATAATAATTACTATTTATTATGCTGTTTATGTATAAAATTTGACTTGTCTAAGTGCTTATTTTGTAAGCCTAAAGAAATAAACGTATTGACTTTTGGTGTTATTTCTATATTTTTAATGCAATAATTTTATTTTTTTAGCAGACTGAATAATGATGGTGTTGGCAATCGGCATAGTTTTTGTATAATGTATGTTCGTCGATTTCTCCGCCATGTATGAACCGATTTGGATGATTCTTTTGCAGTTGTATTGAGGATGATCCCTTAAAAATGTATTCCCGAGGGATAAATATGTATTTATCCCGCAAAACTTTAAAAACAGTTTAAAACTAAGGGCTTGAAATGAAACGAAATTATATGATTCATTTGAATTACTAAACATTTAGTTTGAAAGATGAAACTAAAATAGATCGAGTTTATTAGTATGACAGTGACACTGTAGTGCAAAAACGTGGATTGAAGTTATTTTTTAGTTTTTTCAAAATAAACTAACTGTTTAGTAAGTTTACTAATCGAAACATGTCTAATTTTTTTTATTATTTACTTTCGATGTGCAAGAAATTTAATTTTAAAACATAATTTATTGAATTATGATTATTAATTGACTTATTACGATCCTACGGATGAAGCTTTTTTTTTTAGCTTTCTTATTAACTACTAGCTGTTGCCAGCAGCTACTTAGCAGTACTTAAAAAGCGCGTGCGGACAGAATTGAACATTCAAGAATTTGACAGGGAGGTAAATGATATCCCAGGGACAGCCCTGGGATATCATTTACCTTCCTACCAAATTTCTTTAAGATCAGCCGTTTAGGCGTGAAAAGGTAACAGACAGACAGACAGAGTGTTACTTTCGAATTTATATCATTATAGTAGAATATTAAGGTTTATATGAACTATTTTTTATAATTTGAACTTTTGTGACATTTAACAACCGTTATCAACGAAGAAACCGAATCAGCACCGCTGCGTGTACAATATGATGATAGCTAATAGCGTAAAACCGCTATCAGGATCGTGGCTTGTCAAGCATACCTCTGATGTGCTTGATGCCGCGCGCGGAACTCCGCTGCCTTCAGTTGTTCAAGGTGGAACTGCTGGCGCTCTTGGATCAACTGCTGCCTCTGGTACTCCAGACCTGGGGACAACCATCAGATTAGTAACAAGCTTGATTATTTGATTGTTTTGAAAAAAATTAAAAATTTATCATTTACACAGTTTTAAGGTACATCAACATTGTCGGTGCGGAACTGGGCGACATCTGGCAAAGCATTAACATCATTGATGAAGTCATGAAAATGAAAAATGTTTTATTCTGTAGGTTACATTAACATGGGTTGGAGTTCTCTTTTAAGCATATTTATGAATGAATGAACACTTTATTGTACAATAAAAATAAACATGAATAAATAATCTTATATCTAAAATAAACATAATACAGTACAAAAGGCGGCCTTATCGCTGAGAGCGATTTCTCCCAGGCAACCTTGGGATGGAAAAAAAAGATACAAGAAAAGTTGGTAGTGCAAACGGAACTAATACAAAAAAAAAAGTTACATATTATTATGCTTCTGTTAGAGAACCGCGCTCTTCCTTATCATTAGGTTCAGTAGGTACAGTAAGAAGCGCTAATTGGTATCCCTCACGGCACTTCTTACTGTACATACAGAAATTTACATTAAAAATACAAAGATAACTAAATTAAATTTTGTGCTTGGACTTGATGTAAGTTGTAATCATCTAAGCAGTAAAAGGTTTTCTCGATAAGATTTCGTTTTATGTAGGTACTGTTTAAGACTGGCCACCGTGGCCGAAATTCGACTAGAAGGATATCATTAGATTGTAACAAAGTTTTTATTCTTACCCTCTCGTTCCCTCTCCATCGTAGCCTCCAACTCCTCGAAATGCCGGAGTTTGATCTCCAACTTCTTCATCTGCGTTTCGACCAGCAAAGCCACCAGAGACTTGATTTTCCGTTCTTCTACGCCCGCGAGATGCTTCGCTTTGACGGCGGCGGCGGCCAACGCGGCCGCGGCGGCTGATTGCAGCTTGGCGTCGACCGTGCCGGTGCCTTCTGCTGTGAGAGAAATATCACTTTATTGTAGGTTCGGGGAGTACCGAGGCTCTTCGGGTTTTAAAAAATATATCTGAGCGTCTGGTGGAAGCGACGCGTGACCCGAGCGCTGCCGCTGGTGAGTATCTGGCACAACGCATCAGCATTGCCATACAGCGGGGCAATGCAGCCAGCGTCTTGGGCACGCTTCCAACTGGTATGGTATGGTATGGTATTGATATGGATGAGTGAGCTACCTGTAGATTTTTTGCAACAGTTACCTCAATAGGTTCACTCGTGAAAAACTATTTTTAATTAATAACTATTATTTGATTGTGTTCAGCTTGCCGCATGCAGCACCTGCCTGCAGTCTTTCATCGGAGGGGATGCGGCAAGCTGCAGACAGGGCGCTATGGCGCTCATTAGGGGAAGCCTATGGCTTATAATAGACTGATGATGATAATTTGATTTTAATTTACTTTATTTTTAATAACGTTGAAAAAATATAAGGATGAAAATATGTAGTAAAAATTCCTTTTTTTTTAAATTATTATATTAAAAAAAATTTTTTTCGCGGAATTGTTACTGAATATTTTCATCCATATATTTTTGCAATGGATTTCCGCAAAGTAACGCCTGAATCTATTATTTTTAATAACGTTGAAAATGTTTACGGAAACGTCCCCGGACCAGGCATTGGCGGTCGCGGCGAAAGCATAGACCCCTGCAACTCAGCTCGTGCATACCTTAAGTCTAATATCGACTAAGGGAACCAACCAGAGGAAGGGCAGATTTTAACTTTAACGAATTTAATTTTTAAACGATAAAATTTTTATTTTGACATCTCCCCTGTCATCAATCCAAACCGTCGCCGGCCAAGCTTATTAATAATGTAATTGTACCCTCTAATGATAAAAGCCAATAAAGAGCTGATCAGAAGCCTATGTCCAGCAGTGGACTTAACACATTTGCCACCGCCGTTGACAGTTCATCGGAAGTTATGGCCATTCCATTGCCACTTCAGCTTGCAAATTCAATATACTAACACGTTCATGGGCCACGCAGTACATATCCATCTCTGAGTCTGCGTTAAGTGTCGGTACAAACCTGGCGTGGTCTCAGCCGGTTCCTCCTTAGGTTCCTTTTCATCTGCGGCGGGCGGCGCGGCGGTTGCTGCCTCGGACGGTTCGTCTTTAACCTTCATTTCACCTTCTTCTACTTCCATGGGCTCGCTCTTTACGTCGCTGCCCTCTTTTTTCTCCCCTGCCAAACATACACAAATAATAACTATTGTTTTTTACACACAGCATTCGAATCCGAAGTAAATAGGACTTGTGTTATAGATATATGTCTGATAAACAAAATAGATATACACCCTGCGCACATGGGTACACTCGGGCACGATAGTACTATGCCAATTTGCTAAGCCTATTTTTAACTAATATTTCACTCGCGACTTGGTATTGGTAATTAGAAAATGATATTAGATAAAATTAAAAACATGTTCGATTCAGTTTAGAATGTTAAATCTAATTACAAAAAATTATGTAATGTAGCAACTCCATCCATTAAGTCGTCTTGGGTGACGTGAAAACCAGATGAGGACGCGGGGTTGATTTGATTTACATTTTGACGCCTCTGCGGTGCGTTTCATACACTGTTTTAAATTATCAACAGCATTATTATCTGCCTCTCTCTTCATAAAACAATATACGTCATAAATCATTTTTCTCACTTTTCTATGTAAAACCATTTCGTAAACTTTTGTGCGCGATAGTATTTTGACAAGAAACGTGACGTGGACACAACGCGGAAAGCAAATGTCAACTGACGAACCAATAGCGCACCGGCAGGCATGGCGGCGCGTGACCCGCCCGCCTGCGCCCACCGCATATCACCAAATAGACCTATAAATCGCCTACTGCGCCGCTTGACCGTCAGCGTTCTTTTTACATGACGCGAACTATACTTCGTGTGTTTTTATACATACATAATAATCTGCTAGATCGAAAAATATTTAAGCTATTGTAAGTCCCGATCTTTTTCGAGTCGATAGATTCGCATAGCTATTCTTACAAACAAGCAGATTCTATAATATATTGCATTCTTTCATTCAGTCAAAGAAATAAGTGCGTGGACGGAGCATAATGGTAGTAAACTGTAGGGGAGTGTTACCGGTAGGTTCTGGCGCGGTGCCTGCTATGCCGGTGGCTTCCAGCGCAGCGTTGGGGCCGTGCGCACCCGCTGCCTTCACGTGCGCCTCCATCATGGCTGCCGGTACTTCGTCCTGTGAGAAACAACTCAATTATGTATAAATATTTGCCGCACTAATTAAATGACTGGGATTTAGTGGTTAGAAAAATCTAAACATATATTATTGAGATTGAGAATCTCAATAATATATGTTTAGATTGAGATTGAAAATCTAAACATATATTATTGAGATTGAGAATCTCAATAATATATGTTTAGATTTTTCTCATCATAGAGTAAATACCCTTAGTCGACTCTTACGTCATCGACAGCCTGAGTTGGAGGTGTCTATTCCGACACCGCGACAGCCACAGCTAGAACGATTGTCAAATGCAACAACGAAGTCACAGTACCTTGATGGCTGCGAATTCATCCATAGCGGCCCTCGTAGCCTTGGAAGCGATGCGCGGGTCAACGACCGAGGCTAGGAAAGCCACTGTACTCATCACGGGGTTGCCAGTCTTGCTGAACGGAATGGGCTGGTACGCCAACGGGCCCAGTACGCCACCTGAATAAAACAGTCGGCTTAGTATTACAACTAAATAATTGTTTTTTCAACTCTCTCGCTCGTAATGTACGGTGGGAACCATTTGACGTTTCACCCCTTAACGAGAGACATTTTCAGGTAGTCTTTGGAATCGGTTAGTATTGCATTTTAGAAAGTAACGAATATATGAGAAGTAAAGCACTTCTGCAATGTTTTATAACACAATATAAAGTATAGAATCCATAGGTAACTACTTTACTGCAGCTACGTTCCCGATACAGCCTATCCGATTTCAAACTCAAATGATACAACATATATAGAATACGACTTATAGAATGCAATAAATGTTTGAATATCAACTACATATTTGACTATAGATGCACAGGCCCAAGTCTCACCTGACGCAGGATCGTTAAGGTAAGGCTCTTCTATCGGCAGCCGCAGGAAGTGCAGTATACACTCATCCTGAGTGCGCGTCCCCACGTGCGCCGCGACTCTGTTCCAGTCGTCTCGGTGAAGCTCCAACGCTTCTAGGAGGAGTAGGGTCTCTTGCTCTGTCCATTCGCGGCCGCGGGGACCGCCACGGTACTGAAAGGAAAAATTAACTTTAGAACGGTTCTAAAAACTTTACGCAACGGCTGAGCAGTGGCATTATCTCATTCTGACTTATGCCAAAACTGCCGACTACCTTAATCGGCAGTTTTGTGAAAACTCTACGCGCTACATTTTCAAATAATGTCCAAGTGTGTGGGACTAGATAATGCCGTGTGAATTGTCCAGCATTATTAATATGAAGTCATCAAATCAATCAGTCGTGACATACGTGATTTCACAGAAGTATCCTCCACTCGTTGAAGAAACTTTCCGAGTGTGTGAGTTCCGGATTGTTTTACGATCTAGCCCACAGAAGCGCATGCGTCGAGTTGAGTAACTTTGGTTAGGAGTAAAAATACGGGAGTATGCGACTCTTATCCTTACCTGGTCCAGTTTAAGGCCTGGATTGGCTCCGAACTCGGCCAGCGGCTCTGCCTTCACTGGCGCCGGGCCGCTGCTCGCTAGTGGCGGCACTGCACCGGGGTCGGCGCCATTGGGTAGGCCCGGCTCCACTTTAGGCACGTTCTCAGCTGAAATGTTGTAAGTTAATGAATAGTTGTGTCAATTATTTGTTAACACTTCAATGCTTTTCATCGAAGGCGCTAAGGTATTTTTTATTTTGTCCGAGTAAACATCCATAGGCAGTATGTTTATTCTCTGAAACAGTGTGGCGAGCGAAGCGAGCCACACTGTTTCAGCGTGGTGCAGCGTGTGCTGCTTTGTAGCACGCACATGACGTACTCTGACCTACTTTCACGTACTCCACTGCGGCTGCATTTCCGATACAGCTTATCTGATTTTGTTTATCTTTGTATCTAACGAGTGACATACCTGCGCGTGGCTGGCCCGGCTGGCTGGGCCGCGCGACGAGCGGCTGCAGACCGGAGGGCGTGTCCGACAGCACGTGGAAGTGGGAGGTGGGGGGCGGGCCCATCGCGGTGGGACGAGACTCGGAGTCCAGCTGAAAGGAACACAATAATGGTTACAACTAGACTTCGAAGTGAAGTATTGTATTGAAGCTGGTATATTCAGACATATCAAAGTACGAGTCTAGCAGCCGGTTTCTCATTACCGCGCTCTTTGGATCCCATGCCTTTAGACCTCAATTCTACCTCTTAACGGGGAAGCGTGGCGATGAATTTCCGTTCAGTCAGTACTCGGGCTCGTATAATGAAAACTTGCTCAGTCATAAATTGATGCTTGGGTAACGCTTTTCTGTGGCATAAACGTCACTCAAGCAAAGATCGATGACTGAGCAAGCTTTCATAATTCGGGCCCTAGTCTAGTTTAGTCTAGCAGTACTCACCTGGTAGTTGATAAGTCCCCACTGCTCCAGGAAGCCGTGGACCCGCATTATAGCGCAGACGTCACCGGCGAGGTTGCGCCGGCTGGCCGTGCTAGTGAGGTACTCGGTCGGGTTCAGTCGATATGTGTCTATCATGAAGTTTCTGGAAGAACAGAAGTAAAGTCTAAAATACTAGCGGCCCGTCCCGGCTTTGCACGTGAAATTTATAGTACGCGAGTAAATATTAATAATAATATAAAACAATGTAATAATATTATAATTACCTATATATTTTTAGAAAATAGATTTAAGTGTACATATTAGTTGTAATTATTGTATTCTGTTATTGTAATTTACTGTCTTCTAATCTCCATAAAATAATATAAAAATATTAATATACGAGTAAAATATCTATGCTGGACATGTGCACGCTCATCTCCTGCACTTCGGTGCCCCATTCCGCTGCGCTACGTGGGGCCACACCAGCCATGGCGCCGCTGCGCAGTGGGGTTTATATTTTTCTATAAATAATACATGTATTTTGGTTCAGATTGACATTTTTAAATTCGTTGTATTTTTAGAGTAATCTACAGGTATTGAAACAGTCTTGAATACGAAATGATTTATTTGGATAAGGATTAATACAAAGGTATGGATAACATGTTCAGATTTTAGTCGGCATTTCTATAAACTTTTAAAATGTAAAAAAGTAGTTGTCCAAACTACAATAGTTGGACATATGATATCGCAAATTTCTTTGTAGATATTGATACGTTCCCCATAAACATGGGCGATTTTCAAAAAGCAGATTGGTGATCACAGTGGAATTAAAGATCCAAACAAGGAAGTTGCTGAGGTTCTCTTCGTCGTCTGACTTGGTGGGGTAAGCAAAAAGTTGTAATAGTACCTGTATGCGAGATATATCTCAGGCGTCTTAGACTTGTTCTTCCCATTAAAGAATTCCGGCAGCGCTCGCTTCTCGATGGTGTGTATGGAGTTGTAGTCGAACCAGGCCGAATAGGACGGCACTACAATGTGGTGCGTCTGGTCCGTTACGTTGTCTTCTAATTCTTCTTTTGTCAGGGTTTCCTAGAAATAAATAGTTTATTTACAACTAAAATTACAATCAAATAATAGAACTAGTATTTACAACTGACAAAATTGAGCTAACAGGTAGGTCAACTATTATATCAATACCAGTCGGAAGCGTCCCGAAGACGCTGCCTGCATTGCCCCGCTGTAAATGCTGATGCGCTGCGCCAGATACTCACTAGCTCTCGGGTCACGCGTGGCTTCGATCAGACGCTCAGATAATTTTTAAACACCCGGAGAGCCTCGGTAGCCCACGGAAAGATGAATACATTGACAAAGCTGGACAATTTACACAGCATCATGTAGGCCCAAGTTAAGGGCTTGTACACAAAATTGCAAAAATTACACAAAAGAGCCGGCGTAGCGCGGGCGTGGATTCAATGGAGTTACTATAGTAATCCTTATCTACCTGTGTGTTAGAGTCGCTATGCTTCCCTTGCGAGTCATCATGTGTGTCCATCTGAGGGGCCGGAGTACTTGGCGCCTCGGGGGCCGGCGCCGCCGTGGGCGTGGATTCTGGAGCGGGGGTGGACGCCGCTTTGAAAAGAAGAAGGCTTTGGTTAATCATAATGTTAACAAGTTAACACTAAAATCACTTATAAACGGAATATAGGAAAGTTAAAATGATAAATACTGGTAGACATGTAAGTAAACCAGTATTTGACCTTTAGATAATCAAATAAATACCGCAAATCATGAAAAGTATCCCGGTATAAATGTTTTTAGTTATGTGACTTGGTGATGATGTTTACTGATGGGTCAAAGAATGAGGACTGGTGTGACGTTAGCCGCAGAAACATGTCGTCCTTTTTTAGTTTGAAAGAGACTTTCAGTTTTCGGCTAGCTTCACATCGGTTCAGTTAAAATGATCAAACCACAAGAATGAATGCAGGATTTGAAGCTTGAGAAATAATAAGTAAAGCAGATAAAAGATGGAGGATGATTTTTCAGTCCTGCGTTATCTTAGTAAAATTAGTAAAGCAATATTTTGTCGCTTGGTAACTTACTAGCCATAATATAGGTGCATCGGTGTATGCCAACAAAAGAACTCATGATGGAGGAGCGTCATATAAAATATGCCAATTCAGTTTCATTAGTTGTACTAAAATAATCAATTCAGCACAGGGATCCATGAAATAAGAAGTTGAAGGTGAATATTCAAGTCTCGAAACTAGCGTCAAACCGGACTCAAGGCTCTGATCACATTAGGCCGATTAGTTTTGCCTTGATCTTATGTTTAACCGACTTTGAAAAATGGAGAAGGTTCTATGTTCAGCTGTATGTATGGTCTTTTTAGGGTTCCGTACCAAAGGGTAAAACGGGACCCTATTACGAAGACTCCGCTGTCAGGCTGTATCTCATGAACCGTGATAGTTAGACAATTGAAATTTTCACAGATGTATTTCAGTTACCGCTATAAAAAGTACACTTAGTACAAACTCAAGTTAGTATTAAAATAACCCTCCTTATGTCTAGTAAGTTACCAAAATTAACCCCAATACTTATAAACCTCTCCTAACCTTAAGCAATGACTAAGTTGTTGGTATTCTTCTGTTGACGTAAGTCAAATGAGAAAAATCCGCGCTTAGAATCATACAAAACACACAAAATGGCAACGACCGGCAGGGCGCCGGAAGAATTACAGAAGCTATAGCATTTTAAACTTTATGTCCTATATAAAATTGTACATAATATCGCTTGTAGGCTAGAAAGACTAGAAAGAGTAAGATAAAAGAGAGATCGCGGCCGCCCGCGGCGCCGCGATCTCTCTTTTATCCAATCAAAGCGACGATTACTATTTCGTAATTTTTTAATTATTCTGTAATCAGGACAGAGACAATTACAACATATTAAAGATCATTAAAATCTGTCCAGTCGTTCTTGAGTTATAAATGGTGTAACTAAACAATCCTTAAACCCTGATCTTTTCTTTTAAGCTTTGATTGTCTGGAAGAAACAGCTTTAAGCGATAGGCCGTCAATTGTTTTATAAACTGTTTTATAGAGTTTTGTGAATAAAGAATGATGATGATGAATGATCGATATATAAATATATATATGATGCTGCCGACCGCTGCCATATCAGTGTGTTATGTTATGACCCTTAGCCAATTGCTTGAAGTTGACAGCCTTCTATAAGCAGGGAGTAGAAGAACAAATAGTAAAGTTATACCAACGGTTGAGCCTGGGTATCGATAGACACGGTATCAGTTCCTTACGTTCGGCTGGCTTGTCTGCCTCGGGGGTGGGCGCCGCGGTATTGTCGGTATTGTCGCGAGACGCGGTATCGTCCTCGTCTTCAGCTTCGTCACGGCGTTTTGCGACGCGGCTGTTGGACAAACTGTATTAGTTTCAAGCTTAGATGAAAGTAAAATAAGGGAGATATGGTACAGTCAGCTGCACAGATATGTATACACTCCCAAATTTTCATATTTATGTACACGTGAACTTTTCAAAATAAAAGTATACACAAAATTTTTCAAAATGATGTAGTCATCGTACTTGTCAAAATGCGGTATACAGTTTATCATAATCACGTATACACTATTTAGTCAAATAATTGTATACCATCGAAAATAACAAAATAATGTATCCAAGACCACGCCTTAATGATGTAAGCTAAATTGAGTGCTACAAAGATGTATACACTATGTGGTCATAAGTATGTATATGTAATATAGATAATTCTTAAATAATGTAAACAATAAAGTGGCACAGAAATGTATACAGTATTTTGTACTATATTTTTCAGTATCATGTATACAAAATGTTTCATTTTATAAAAACGGCTCCCAGTACGTTCTCCCAGCGTTAACTCAACAAATGGCCTTGATAGGTTAATACAACCAAACGCAAAGATACACGCTATTTCCAATCTTGTGCAATATACCTAATGAACAACAAAGATGGAAAGAATTACCTAGACCGAAGTGCGACCGAGACAACAATACGCTAACCAGCAGCAGCGCCTCCTCCAGAACCATTCCACTACTGAACTGCGATCCCCAACCCATAATACCCAATACCCATAATCCTCTCGCTGGGAACGCCCAGCGAGAGGATTATGGGTATTACCCCCTTATAGACTTTTTTATACAACAAAACGACAATGTACAGCCAGTATTTACACCTATTTAATATCAATTTCCTATAAATCAAAACCGTCATCAGAAGGCAGAGTGCCCAGAATGCAGCATATAATTTTTGTGCAGGATTCGGTTCAGCGCTTCTATCTTGATGACATGGAACAACGCAAATCTCATACGAAAATGAAACGTCAGGTTGATGCTGAAGTCTTGATACTTTCGTCAAACCGAACATCCAAAGTTTTTTTTTTCAATTTTAACAATACTATAATAATGTAATATAAATAATAATAAATAAATATATGTCATACCTCTTCCTCTTATTCTTCTGTGGCGGCGGCGAGGGGGAGCGTTTCCTCTTACTTCCCTTCTTGCCCTTGCTGGAGCTCTCTCCGCCGGGAATCAGGTCATCAACTGAGAGACGCAGTTTATGGATCTGTACAGTAAAACAATCGCGTGTTAAAACTTTATCTCCAAAAAGTAAATACAAATGCAAATCTAGGTCTCCAGGCTCCACACGTACACGAAAAAGTAACGGAGTTCACGCCACCTTTCAAAAATCCTTACGAATATTATATATGCGATAGTGTGTTTGTTTGTTTATTTGTTTGTTTGTTTGTCCTTCACGCCTTAACTAAGCAACCAATCGTCTTGATTTTTGGCATGGAGTTAGTTGAAAGGATGGAGTTACTTTTTTATTAGGTAACTTTTTTCCCATGGGTTAGAAATAACCTTAAACAGCACGTGCGAAGCCGCGGTAGCTAGTTATGATAGATAAAGCTGGATGTAACATAATTTGAAATGGTGTGTTTTTGAAGTGGTAATCCATTACCACTGACTGATTGACATAATCTATCTTGAAAGCTGTTATTTTGATCTGAGTGATTGAAGCGAACGATGGTTTCAGGGGAAACTTGGGCAATTTGGAAGTATTATCAAAAGTATGTTGAAAAATAAAATTCGGAATTTGGATCTTTAATCCGGTCTGTACAAAATTGGATGATATCTGTTTGATTGATGATTCGTACAGATTGAATTTGTGAAAAGAACTGGTAACTTTGTCAAATCGGTCAAGATTTTTACTATATGGGTCTAACTAAACATTTTAAATTAATTGAGTTTCTGACTAACCTAATAAACTGGGGTCATATCGTAGGGTTATACGTGTAAATTATATATTAACCTTAATTTTTGCAAAACAATGTTTGAACTTCCCGCGTCGCAAAATTAACCAACTTATAAGGCCTGCCCCTGTGTGGGGGATCTCTTGTGGACATAGCATACCTTCTTCTTGCCATTAGCGTCTAGTTCATAGTCCTCCTCGTTCATCCACTCGTTGTACAACGGCAGGTCGAGCGCCCAGGTGGCCGTCACCCGCCACGGCTCCGAACGGACGCACTCCCAGTTCACTGTTTCTGGCACATCCACCTGGAAATTACGATATTTTATTGTATCATGCCGTAGGGTCTTCGGGTATTTCATTAAAGCATGGATCCCCAAACATTATTAGGCCAGGCTTAGGGGAGAATAGGGATAATGCCGATATAACTAAAAGTCATCCAATTTATGTGTTTACCGAATTATATCTGAGCCCTAGATTACAAAACACATACATATTATATTATATTTTATTTAAATCGAGGTTAATTATTATTTTGATAAAATAAAACTACAAAATACAGCAATTCGCCATGACACATTGAACACCAATCAGAGAATACTGGTTTGTGACGTCATGCCGTCACAATATGTAATGTAAAGGCACAGACTAACTGCCTTTGGCAAAGGTCTGACTTTCTTCTCTGGACAATATTATGGTCATTCGGTGTCATCAGATGTTCGTGCATCGGTGACGTCATAGATGACGCCACCAGTACTGTAGCGCTTTAGAGCAAAATTGAAATTGCATTTTTAAAAGCTCATTTTATCCTTCAAATCCATTTTTTTGTATTTACATGATTTATTTTATATTCAGTAGATGTCTAAAAACATCTGTGAGTTTCTCAAAATCAGTCATCACATCATGCCTCCTCCACTCACTCAGTTTAGAGTAGCGTTGAATGGGGGAGTCAACTATCGTACTAAATTAATAAACAATTCTGCACAATTCACACAGCATTATCTAACCCCAAGCTAACCAGAGCTTGTCATTAAAATATACCTCATTTTACAAACTTTCACTGCAAATTTCCTTTCTTCTGACATTAAATGTTTAATTTAATCTTTTTGTGGAGAATCCAAATAATGTATAAGGATAATAATTCATGTATATTTTATTTATCTTCACAAAGGTTTGACAACTAGAATGATTACAAGATTAATTACTATAATATACTTGGTATAATATACTAGGTTCATAAAAAATAATCAAGGAATCTGAGAAATAATGCGTCATATCATCCCTTAGGCTGCCTCCTATTTTATTTAATATCTCACCCAGTGAATTATATACCTACCAGTGGGCGAACGACCTGGATTGCCCTGACTCTTATGAGACAGGTGCCTTTCGGTGTCGTCGCCCCACAGTCAAGTTTTTCACTGGGCACGTGTATTTTAAACTATTAACAAATTATTCAACATACTTGCTCTATTTAACATAAAGATCGGTTATTCTAATATTCTAATTTTAGTTCTTTAGTTCAGTTATTATTAATATTAGTTTTCATGATGCTAATTCCTTGTACCTACCATCCAAATTGGTCACTGATGTATGTAATACATAACTAAGAGTTCTCTTCGCTTATAACTCGTGCCATATCATCTTATTACACCCGCGGAGTGGGGGCACTGGCGTCTTGTAATACAGGCTTTTATAAGCCTATGCATATGGCAGCCGTGCCAGCCGTCATTGGAGAATAAAGCCCGCCCGCCCGCCAGCTGAGGAGGCTCAGATCAGACTCGTAACTGCAGATCGTTCAAACATTTGTCCTGAGGCGGGAATCGAACCCGCAACCTCCTGAGTCGCGGACCTTCACCCGCCGCGCCTCACACGTCGTCATACTATGCACACAATAATATTAGGAAATTTTGTAGTGACGTTTCGTCGAATAAAATTTTCAATATCTATAGGTTCATATAAGGTAAGGTTTAGGGTTCAAAATGCAAGTTTACCGGCAGATCTGCCTGGGCCCAAGTGTCGTGGCTGTCAGGCAGGTAGTACCAATGCACTAGCACGTGGTTCCCGCGGCGGAATACCGGCCGAGCGTACTCCTCTTCTAGTGGGTCCACGGTTGGGTAGACGATGTGGGTCGCGTCATCTTCGTCTTCTGTACAAAGATACAAATATTGTGTGAATTTTGATATGTATTTTATCAATTGAACATTGTTTTCAACTAAACTTACACAAGACATAGAAAAAAATATATATTTTGAAAACTAGTTTCTATTCTCATAAGGGTAGGGTATTAAGGCCCTATACTACCCTAAATCAACTCCGTCGGACCTCCATATCTTCCAAACTACTAAATATTTAGATTTCAAATTGATGTATGGTAAAGTTCAGGACTTACTCTATCGATCATGTTTCGAAAACACGATTTCTTAAAATTTTCTCGATAGATTTTTTTTTAAAATTACCTCTAAATTTTTACTAAAACCTTAATTTCTCAATAAATACAGAAGTTAAGATCTTGAGAATAAGCATGGTAATTTAAATAAGTTTATAGAACATTTTATATGTTGCGTTTTCTTTTTTCAAATAATGTCCTAATTAAAAAATTGCTCCACTCCACTCCACTGCTGGACATAGGCCTCCCCTTATGTTTTTGCTTATTAACATTAGGGGAGGCCTATGTCCAGCAGTGGACTGATATAGGCTGATGATGATGATGAAGCAAAAACTTGATTTTTGGGCTTGCGCTACTAAGCCCTGTCCCGCTCCTAAGAACTCGAAATCCTATGTCTATCCTTTTCACAAAATGGCGTCGTATGGTACTCCCTTAACCTACGTCCATGATAAACGACCCAAAACTCGATAACATTGTGTCGTTTTATTACCGAGTTTTGTCACTTTTCGGCTCTATTATCAGTTCAGTTCCTTAAGATCATAATTTGGAATTGTCATTTGATGTACTTGTATCTTCGATCAAAAATAAGGAGTTCGCGGCCTCCCCCGTAGATACCTAGAGCCTTACAAAAATGTCACTCAAAATTGGTTTCGTTTTGTTTTGACGCAGACAGTTTGCGCAGAGCCTGACAAGTTTTTTCCATACGGAACAAGAGATTGGTGGAGTCGAATTCATTTTATTTTATTTTGTAAGCAGGTAGGTACCTACCTGAGAATTATATACCTACCTACTCAGTTTATTTTCTATAAGGATTAATTAACAGAATTCAGGTAAAGATAACGAATCATTTATTGATGAAACTATAAATTGGTGTCTCAACAGTAATAATAATAATAATAATGCTGGACAATTCACACAGCATTATCTAGCCCCAAGCTAAGCAGAGCTTGTGTTATGGGTACTAGATAACTGATATACATAATACAATACATTACATAGATAGATATTTTTTATTATACATAGAAAACGACCAGAACACCCGGAACCTGCAGATCATACAAATATTTGTCCCAAGGCGGGAATCGAACCCGCAACCTCCTGCGTCGCAGGCGGACCTTCGCCCACCACGCCACAGAGGTCGTCAGTACAGTAGGTATTTATACAAAAGGGTCATTTCAGACATACAATAATTTAAACTTACAATACAATTTCAGGCAGGCACTCTAGATTAAAAAGAACTGGTTCCTGTCTGCGGCTTTGCACGAGTTTTTTTTACGGGAAAAAAATAAACGTTTTATAAATTCATACTTCTGGTAGGTAGGTAAGAACCTAGTCTTTCTTTTATTAGAGAGTCTACGCAAATGAAATTTTAGGGCGGGCCAACTAATTATTTTAAAAATCATCAACTAGTAATATTAAACTTATTTTTATGAAAAATATATTAATACATACTATAAATGAAAAAAAAAATTTAGAAGAAATAGCCTCTCCATTTATCAATTTAGAACAAAATTAATATTTTAACATAGGCAAACCAAACAACAATATTTTACGCTGATTTCACAAGTATATGGCTCACATCTCAATATACGGGTAAAAAATATATATAAACTTACTGAAAATAAGAAATTCCATCATTTTTCAGCACTTTGGACGAGTGATTCTTGCATTTTTTGTACCCATGCTTTTTGTCTGAACGCTAAAATGACACTAGTTGAAAAGCTTTCCTAACATGTCAAAATGTTTCTCTTTTGCTACTGAAGCTTGTGGCGTGCGCATTGTGAATCTAAGGGGGGCCGGCAAAGCCGGACATTTTTGATCGATGACTTGTATGCATGCCAAATTTAACTCGCAATATTTAATTACAGACACCGGACACCATTACATGTCCTGGCCTTACCACAAATCTGTCCCTGGTTGTTGCTGGCGATATCCTTGACTTTTGTAGCGGTTGCCTTATCCACCTCCGGTCGTATGAACACACAGGTTGCTCGGATCAGCTCAACGATCAGAAAAGACGACTCGATCTCGAGCATCATATGTCAGTTTAAATCATTTCTTGACCATTGCCTTACCACAAATCTCTCCTTGATGGTTGCTGACGATATCCTTGACTTTGTTAGCGGTTGCCTTGTCCACCTCTGGACGTATGAACACACAGGTTGCTCGGATCAGCTCAACGATCAGCAAAGACGACTCGATCTCGACCATCATATGCCAGTTTAAATCATTTCTTGACCATTGCCTTACCACAAATCTCTCCTTGATGGTTGCTGACGATATCCTTGACTTTGTTAGCGGTTGCCTTGTCCACCTCTGGACGTATGAACACACAGGGTGTTCGGATCAGCTCAGCGCTAAGCAGGGACGACTCGATCTCGAGCATCATCTGTACGTTCAGGTCCTTGCGAGACGGATTCTGAAAAGGGTAAAGGGAGGGTAGGGGAGAGAAAAGGATTGTGTTAGCTTTTGATTATTGATTAGTGTGCAACACCAGAAAGAAACTGAGGCATGTGCTCTTCGAAAAGATAATCAGACATTTGAACTAAGATTTTTGACAGAAGATTTTTTACATTATAATAAGAGAGTCAAGATTAAATGACATCATACTGTTTATTGTCAGATAATCTATCAAAGAATACCCTTAGTAGATCCCGCTCTAGCCCCAAGCTAAGCGATTACGGTAAATATCCCATTCAATGGATCGCCATACGGGGAGACTGGGTATAAGCGATGTGTAATGCCTACGTTTCATTATTGCAATTCATTTATTGTTTATAACTTTGAACTACAAAAAAGGGTCAAGCGCGAGTAATCTGACAATTGGCTTTGACTAGGTTATTATATCTTGACGTTGACGTTAAAACATCCGTCGTCGATCGGTTCCATCCCGCCAGAAAGTAGTATGTATTTTTTTTTATTCCACATTGGCAACCGAAATCTTTTATGCCAAGTCGACCCGGATGGCTCATTCAGTAGGCATGGAGATTTTAGCGTACGTGTCGAACAGCAGAGCTTGTGTTATTGGTACTAGATGTGTCGACAACTATGCGAAATAAGGTTTTTTGTTAAAGTGCTTACCCGCACTATCTCTTAGAAATGAAATAAGTTCCCAAAAATTTCGATTTCGGCGGGACTCGAACCCGCGCCCCACCCTCAGTACGGGTAGCACACCCTAACCAACTAAGCCACGAAACCCTAGTCGGTTCAACCGAAAATCTTTGGAACCTCTTACGGACATTAGCGCCGGTGGCTCCCACCAATATGCGGAATATTGTCCGTTTTCGAGAGCTTGTCTCAAATCACCAAGCTACTTTGAAAGGTGTATTTTGTCTACCGATTTTATAGTTGACTGTCTAATCCTACTTACTTTATTAAGCACAGCTTTGACCAGTACCAAGTAAGTACCAAGTTAAAAGTACCGCACTATGTGTGAATAACGATAGTAGGAGACAAAAAATAAAATATTTTCGGTTTTCTATGGTCCCAGTTATTGAGAAAACAACAAGTCATGATCACTCATGATGATGATGATGGTCTTCTAGTGCTAGTCTATTGCTGGATAAATACCTCTTCTGATAAGCACCTCATAGGCGGTTATCATTAGGGGTAACAACCGTATTGAATATACATAATTAGATGTATCGCCTCTTGTTAATTCAAATGCATTTCAACTATCACAAACAATATTAAGCGTTAATTAAATCAAAATTAGAAGTCAGTAATTAATAGTGATAAAAACTAGTTTCCAAATTGGCATGCTTCGGTGAAGATAAAAAATTAGTGACAGGGACATGACAAAAGTGTTAAACACACAAAATGCAAACTTATTTATTATATTTCTTGGTTATACACAATTTAACAATCACACCAGGTTTATGAACCGCATGAAATGGTATGGGACCAATGGTATAAATCTGGACCTGCTACCCAAAGCAAGGATTTCCAAATGGGAATTTCCATACGAATTAAAACTATCTACATTTTATTCATCATTATAAATTGCTCATATAGAAAATGGGTAATCATTTGAATCGTATAACGCTACTAATAGGTTCAAAAACTATAAACACAATTTAATCTTTGATTTTAATAGTGATAAGGTTAAAATTAGTATATCATACCCTTCGTGCATTTAGCACTGACATGTGTCTGACATGTAAAAAATATTTTTGTGAATAAAAATTCTCACACGGACGACGTGATTTCATAAAATAAATTGGTAATAATAATAATAAATATGTCTGTAATAATTACTGCCTTTTTGTAATGCAAAAAGGTAGTACCTAATTATTTATATAATTTTCGCGTTTGATTTTTTTTTATGGAGGGCGTCTTTACGAAGGTAGAGTCGTCTCAAATAGCGATTTGCTTAGTGGGACATCTGTCAATGGACCGTGAATTGCTGGATGCGTAGGAAAATCGGAAGGTCTGTCTGTAGGTACTCTAATACAGTGATGTACTCGTATGATGAAGTGATGATATCGACGCCTGTAAGAGTCTGGTATTACACTACTGCGAAGTGTAATACCAGACTCTGGTATTACACTTCGCATGGTGATATTTTAGGGCTCACGTTAGCTGACAGATTTTTACGGATTATGTGTCGTTCGATTTTTTGGATCACATGAGTGACTTGAAGACAGGGCGCTATGGCGCTCATTAGGGGAGGCCTATGTCCAACAGTGGACTACTATAGGCTGATGATGATGAGTGACTTTAGACAATTTATAATGTGTAACAATCCAATATGGCAGTAAGATGCCGTTATAATTAAGACCGTAAATTCTACGCAGGTTTTGATAGATGAGAGGTCGTTGGATTTATTTTAATCATGAGAGCGACATGAACTATTTCAACTGTTGACAGTTGAGCTATTTCAACTGTCAACAGTTGAAAAAATTGCAAATCCAATATGGCGGTTGTATGACGTCAATATCCTACCCAAGTAAATTCTACGCAGTCGGGTTTCTTGTTTTCAGTTTTTTTATTATATTTACAAATGTCAGAAACATGTCAGCAGTGATGTGTTATGCCGGTGCATCTGGCGGATGGTGAGAGGCAGCGTGCGGTGCATACCTTACCGACCTGGAAGTCGAACTTGCGCCACCGCTGCTCCGACTTGAATCGGAACATTGTAGCTAGCACCGTGCATAGTGAGCCACCCGGCTTCATGTCCATGAATACTTTCATCTGGAACAATACAGTCACATCTAAATTAAAAAAGAATGGAAAAGATTAACATTTTTTTGACCCACGATGCAGATGTCCTCTTCGGCGCGCCCCTGCGGGTCGCACCGCCGCGCCGCCCCACCGTGGCCGAGCAGTGAATGCGTTAAGGCGGTATTACACGGCGCACACTAGCGCCGCCACCTATTTTATTATTACGTTGAACAAAGGAAATTACAAAAATCCAACGTACAGCTTGTGATACCTATTCTATGCTTTTTTTTATGCCTCTGTAATAGTTTTATTCTATTTAGTTTAGTCAGAAAATCTAAAATAGATATTGATGGCCACCAATGCCAACTTCGATATTCTGCCTAAACCTAATAGAATAAAACGATTACAGAGGCATGAGAAAAAAGCTTATAAATTACATAGTAAAATGTTATTTTGTTCTAGGTAAATTATAAAATAAATACTTAATATTAGATTGATAGAAACAAGGAAAAAGTGATTACAAATTATAAAAAAATATATTAGGGAGAACATTTAAAAATTACAGTGTATATGATCTCAAAAAGGCTGTTGCAGAAGTTAGATCGGGAAGATGTCGCAAAAAGCTTAGCAGAAGAGTACAAGGTTGGTTGGTGGCAGAACCAACATTCTGAATAGAATCCACCCCCATTTAATTTTTTTGAGGTATTTTTAAGGTTCTTATCATGAAATTCCTATGTGTAATTAAGTGAAACTAATAAAATAGCGACAAATAATTTTAATTATTATTGACAAAAACTTTTAATTACTTTTTAAGTAAACTTTAGTTGAAATACGCAAAAGAACAATTATTGTAAATATTTAGGTTACATAAATATGTATACGTCGATTTCCTACTTTTGTCTTGATTTTTATACTTTTACATGGTCTTTGCTATGTAACATTGCATAGAACTTTTTTTTGGTGTCAAAGTAACTCTGCCTTGATATAACATTGACTTTCAATACAATTAGACGTTGTGTCAAAGTAGCACCGGGGCTACTTCGACATCAAATTTAAAAAATAAATACGGCCTGAGAGAGTGCCCTAGAGCCCTGTTTTTTTTTCCATACATGTAGCCAAGAGCCCTGTTTTTTCCATACATGTAGCTCTTGGCTACATGTATGGAAAAAATAACAGGGCTCTCTATTAATAGTTCTAATAAGGAAGAAAAATCTCGATAAGAACATTTAAAAAAAATACTAAGGAAGTAGGTTCATATCAAAATCCCTCCAAACTATGTCAAAGTAGTAGTTAAGGTAAAGGCTTATCTTATTTTTCAATAATTTATTTGATCTGTGCGATCGTAGCTCTAGCTACTTAAATTTTATTATAACAATTTAAAAAAAATACTTAACCTAAATGAAGTAGGTAAAGTGTAATAAAATAGCAATAGATAGGCTAATATATTCAATGCATAATATTGGAATATTACAGAATTCCGTCGTTTATTAAACTTAATAAAGAAATAACTGTAGTATTTGTTGGCGTGCACGAAGAAACAATTTTAATTTTTTGAAAAAACTCAAAACCGACTCCAAATCCGGTATCTACACAGTTTTTTTAAGGTTTTCGGGACAAACACGGTCCTTACTATGTAAGGAAAATAAAGTTTTTACCTTTTTCGGAAACACTTCGTTTAGAAATATACTCGTATTGAACCCCGATTTTAAAAACGTATAAATACACATCCAAGTTCAGACATCTTCAGTTGATATTTGCATCTACGACAAATATCATTTCAAAATGTTGGTTTCTTACATTTGCGGTATATTTTTACTGACTCATGTGTGGTCTGCCGAGGCCACCGCCACCTCCATGAAAAAGGTAAGAATATTTTCAACATTCACCCAGATGTAATTTAAGGTTCACCTGTTGGTGTACCTACTACATTTCAAGATGTCCTTATGACGACCAGAGCTCTTGTTTGCGACACGTTTTCTTCGCGATAAGGCTATAACGCGGTACCGTATACAAAACGAATTGTGAAAAAAGGTCCCGCCTAGCATGCCGTACGGGGAACCGTACGAGCTTGTACCTACATGACACGGCACAGCTTTTCTTTTTTGGACAATGCCTAAGTTGAGGCCACACGAGCGTAAATTTTAGAGTTGTGAGTCGCGTATTTTTGGTCGTATTAATTCTGCCCGTATGAGTCAGCAGATAACTCATTTTGCGTCGCCGTGTGAATCAAACAGGACTTTTCTATGAAACCAAAATTAGCAGCAGAAATTACGCGACTGACAAACTCAAAAATTAACGCTCGTGTGGCCTCACACTGATTGCCACAAGTCTAGCTATTAAGGGCAGCATATTCGATCCATTTTGTGAAAAGGACAGGCATAGAATTTTGTGTTCACAAGAGTGAGACAGGGCACAGCAACGCAAGCACAAAAATCAAGTTTTTGCTTATTATCAAAATTAAAAAAGGTTTTGAGAAAAACTAATCATAGAATATTCTTCTAAACGTCGTTGCCTATTTTCTGACATGTTTTTTGAGAGTAAAACGTTGATACACTAGAAGTACAGCAACAAAAACAACCAAAAACTATCCTTTCTTCGTAATTTTTTATCATCAGGTGAAGTGATAAATATCGTGTTTTGAACCATTGAATAATCAATCATGTTAATCCAACTACAACATAAATTTTAGTCCAAACAAAACAAAGGATATTTGATCGTTTAAAATTGAATCGAAAATTGGCTAAATTATATATATCCTATACGAATATCCTGGCCTTAATAGAGAAGAGGGAAGGCCTCTGCCCTGAAGTCCACAAAAAAAAAAAAAACCCGCCGTGGAAAATGTGCGGCGCAGCCGAGCACGGGTATTGTTGTCTAGGGTAAAATAGAGAAAAATTACGTCACTTCGTCATCGAATGCGTAAATAAATTGAAATGCAATCCTTCAACTTCAATAATGTACGCAATGTATGGCGGTGCAACGTCATTATTATTGTCTATTCCACCCTAGACAACAGTCCCCGTGCTAGGGAGGCTGGTCTGGCATAGACGCGGCGCGCCGAGGAGTAGATTCGGCGCATACGGCCCCGTCGCGTCGTGCCGTGAAGAAAATAAGTCGTGAACAGGCTTCCATAGGGATCCATACAGATCCCTATGGACACCTCATACAACACTGAAGAGCATGCTTTTCCATGGCGAGTAACTGTACATTTTCACGGCAAAAAAACGTGTGAAATATTATTGTATATTAAGTTAAAGAAAATAAAATATTTTGTATGTACAAACGAAGTGTAGGACGTCCTCCGGCCAGGTGGGATGACGGTTTGCGAAAGACTACAGACAGATGCTGGATGCGTCAAGCTGAAGACAGGGCGCTATGGCGCTCACTAGGGGAGGCCTATATCCAGTCCAACAGTGGACTACTGTAGGCTGATGATGATGTTTGGAGGAGGCACGTCAATATGCACCCTAATAATATGTATCATAATGTATTAGCGGATTAAATAATTTGAAGTATACGTTTGATCAACGCCATATTCCCATTCGTAAAGCTGTTTTCTCTAAATTTTTTTTTTGTTTAACTCAGGTGAAATCTGATTTTGGTACGGAGCCAAATTGTCAAGCCAATGAAGAGCGCGTGTACTGCGCGGACCGCTTCGAGGAAAAGTTATACCAGTATACGATTGAAACGGGTGAAGTTGTTTCAACTGATATGAGTACGTATTTATTGAGCATTAGTTTCTTCATCCGACTTCGCACGCGCCTTTCCGGAATGAAAGTAGCCTATGCCCGTCCTTGGGGTACCATCTACCTCCCTGCCGAATTTCATTGAGATCCGTTCAGCCGTTTAGACGTGAAATGGGAACAGATAGACAGACACCGCCTAAATGGTTTCTTTTTGGGATATTACGAGTACTTAATTTCTAAACAGAGTTACTCGTACTTTCGAATTTATAATATTAGTATGGATTTACATTTAAAGGGGGGGGGGGGGGGGGGGGGGGGGGGGCATTCAAATGTATGTTTTCTTTTTTATGTGCCCATACTGTCCAATGCAAAGGCTTTCCCTTAAGTTTTTTTTACCTAAAAAAGGCATATTTCTAATAAAAATAACCTGATTACGCTTTGCTACGTTGGAACTTATTTTTGATGTAGTCAAATAGCCTATTGTCGTAGGGTATTCAAGACCCAGTTCGGTCCATCAAGTAATATAAGGGCATAAGATAGATAGAAGAATCGTTACCTCTAGGGTCACCGTCAACGTAATTGTATATGTAATAAATAAATGTATATGTAATATATGTAATAAATGGGGAGACCTATTGCGCATAACTTTAGATTATTATTTCACAGCTTGCGGACCTCCGAACGTTATCATACCGTACTACCAGGATTATGTAATTGTGACTTCTGAACGGTTCATATATGAATACGAGTTCGGTGCTGATGGCAAGTTCCAGTATTTAACAGCCGTGGATTCTTTTAAAGCAGACAATTACATTGCTTGTTGTAGAGCTGATCCTAAAGGGAACATCTATTGCGGTAAGTTTTCTTGTGTCCATTATTCATAATTATTAACTAGCTACCGATCGCGGCTTCGCTTCATTTCTTTGCAGTCTCTGGAATAAAAGTAAGTATAATAATAGACAAGACATGTTATTCCAAGTTAACAAAAATGCAATTTTTGTTCTATGCGAACGTATGGTGTGGATAACATTATGGTTCCGTACAGACCAAGCGAACGAGAGCAAGCGAAGGCTAACCACCGAACGCGATCGAACCAGTGTGGACGTCGTCATGGCGAAAGCAAGCGAGCCCAAACGAGGGCTTTCGTTCGCTTTTGGCCGTGCTCCGCCGGCTGTTTCACATGTGTTCGTTTGGTGTGATACAACAACGAAAGCGAGTAAACGTTCGTCATCGATCGTCGAATCCCACTTGTTAGCCTTCGCTCGCTCTTGTTTGCTTGGTCTGTATCCACCATTAGAAGGAGGATTCTCAGATGTGCGGGGAAAACTGTTTAGTATAATAATATAATCAAGTGAAACTCACGTTTTCATCCCACTAAGTAAGGGTGGAAACGCACTACGCTACAACGGAACTGCGCGGCCGCGGCACTTTATGTCAAATTAGAACAAAATCACCAAATAAGCCGCGCGGCCTTTTTCGTCTTTTGTTCTAATTTGACGGGCAGTGCCGCGGCCGCGCAGTTCCGCTGACGCGCAGTGCGCTTGCACTTTAAGTGTGATTCTAAAATGTATCAAACAAGTATTATTTTCCACAGTAACACAAAGTTCTACAAACGGAACCGGTTCGATGTACCAAATAAATGAAGATAAAACGAAGGTGGTTGTGCGACCCTACGACTACCTGGTCATCTTCGCATTTGATCAGTACTACGAACAAATTTATTTCATTGATAACGATTTCGGAATTGTCTACGTTTACGACATCCAGAATGGAGAATGCAGTAAGTAAAAAAAATTGTAGATTTTTTTTACCATTAAAAAATAAAAAAACAACACAAAAATAAAGAAAATTATTTTTGTGTTGTTTTTAGGGTTCCGTACCCAAAGGGGGAAAACGGGACCCTATTACTAAGACTTCGCTGTCCGTCTGTCACCATCATGAACCGTGTTAGTTAGACAGTTGAAATTTTCACAGATGATGACGTGTTTCTGTTGCCGCTATGACAACAAATACTAAAAAATACCATACAACAAACGTGTTTTTTTTTGCCGTTTTTATAGATAATTGTACGGAACCCTTCGTGCGCGAGTCCGAGTCGCACTTGGCCGGTTTTATTTTATTTTTGGTGTGGTTTTAACACAAAAAAAAACACCTTCCTTAAAATTTTGTCAGCGTTTCGCATTGTAGGGTAGGAAAGAGCTCAAATTGACGAGTAGTGCAAATTCTGACGATGAATTAAGCGTTTTAAAGCCGCGACAAACAAGATCCGTCGAAGTTCGAAACCTTCAGCGTGACTCTCGCGACTTTTGTCATGTATACACTATAGTTGCCAGTTACTTCGGGGATTTGGAGTATGGTCAATATTTCGACTCTTTCAAATTGTTTATCAAAAATATGAATTAATAATAAAAAAATAATCCTGGACAATTCACACAGCATCATCTAGCCCCAAGTTAAGCAAAGATTGTGTTATGGGTACTAGATAACTGACATACACAATAATACAATACAATACACAGATAAATATTTTTTATTTTACATAGAAAACGATCAGAACGAACCGGTTCTGCAGATCGTACAATATTATATTTATTATTATTAACGCCCCTCGTAGCTTAGCTATGTATAAACGGTGCAGCAGCAGCCGTTAAAACGTAGGTACCTAATAATGATTTGTTTCATACATAATGTAGTTACATTAATTAAATAAAATTTAAGTAAAATTAACAAAGTCATCAAGAAATTATCGTTTATTTGCTTTTCATAAAATACTTCATCAATAATAGATCGCAGCAGCTTTATTAATAACTTTTAACCATTTTCAGGTAACAGAAGAGTATTCATTGTATTCGCGACACTGTCGAAAAACGTGGACCAGGCGAACTATATCGTCGTAGACAATGCAGGATTTGTATACATCTCTTGTACCAATACGGTGGGGTATACCACGGTAAGGATACGAACGTATAAATATCGATAATAATAAAACATAACAAACATAGGGTGCTAACGTCATAACCCTCCCCTGTCGGTAGTCGGGTAATGAAATAGGTAGGCACCACCGGCCCCGACGGTCGCACGTAGCGTGAAACCGCTGTCTCACCCTGCAGCGCAAGCTGTGCACGGCCATGCGGAGCATTCTAGCTGCGTGGGTTAGTTTGTTTGACAACAACGTGAGCCAGTGGCGGATCATCCCCAAGGCAAAGTAGGCATGTGCCTAGGGGCGCGAGATTACAAGGGGCGCGCGCGCGGAAAATTTTACACTAGTAAATAATTAAATAAGTCAGGTTATACCTAAGTATACAATTTATTATATGAGTAAGCAGGTATCCGTACTAACAAAATATAAATGATTATTATTTAATTCTGTCGAAACTTTTTATTGGAACGAAGTTCCTTATCGCGCGTTGCGAAAGGGGGCTAGACCGAAACTCGTAAGTCTATGGTAAATGCGACCCCAGAAACTCCTAAGTCTATGGTATGTAACGACACTTACGTTTTGCTATTGTTAGATACGACATTATCACAAAGGAATAAGGTTCAAATTGAAACACCGCATATTTCAGAATTGCATAGATTAGGTAATAGTATAATAGTCGCGCCCGCGCTCGAGAGATACCACAGAATACGCTTCCAACAACCACCACAAGAGTCCGTGCATCAACAATGTCAGTCGTTATCCCACATAACGACTGACATTGTTGATGCCCGGACGAAGGAAATCACCCTTCCGTGGTTAGTATGTCAAAACTTCGTACATAATTGTACGAGGTTGGTTGTGTCCTCGTACCTCGTAAGGAAGACCACAAATCTCGTATTTGTACGAGGAACCTCGTACGGTTGGCAACCTTGTCTGTCTGTCTCTCTCTCTCTCTTATAGAAAGCAAGCCAGTTATTTTCGTTTCGTCTTTCTATTTCGCATTGAACAGGTTAATACACGAATACAGGTTTTTTGTACATAACATAAGCCGTGCTGTGACAACCCCACGACCCCAGCCCCCTTGAACCCCCTCCCCCAACACAAAAATCTGATATGGGTATCGATTTCGACTAACTTGGGGGTGAGGATTCCGAATTTGATGACGGCAGGGGTGTGTGGATACACACAAGCGCGAGCAAAGCGAGCCTTGCTGCGTGACAACACGAGCGGGGCCGTATTGCGGTGAGCGATGCGAACCGCAATGCGGCCACCATAACAAAGCAAGGCGAGCGAAGCGAGCCGCGCTTCGTGTTCGGTGAGCGAAGCGAACCGCAATACGACACCTATCGCACTGCAAGGCGAGCGAAGCGAGCCGCGCTTCGTGTTCGCAACCTGTTGGCGTGGGTCGGATTGCAGTGAGCGGAGCGAACCGCAATACGACACCTATATATTATGTATATATATATTACGAAAAAGATGTCCATTTCCAAATCCAAGATGGCTGACATTTTTTAATCGCAAAAATCACTCTGTTGGAAAGTAAACACAATATTAAGTCAGTGTCAAAAGATAGAACGTCACTGTAAGCCTTATGTGAGGCAGCTGTCATTCGGGAATGACATTAGTCTTGTAAAAAGCGAAAACTGTCTCTTCTGCAAATACCACAGAACGATACGCTGTAATAATAATCTCATCTGCTGCTTTGTACATGTAAACCGTAATCCCATAATAAAAACAGTTCGCCCCTATCCAGACATCTGTGTTTTATTACACTCATGGGTTTCCTTTTCGACTAATTCAGATTACGAAAAAATGTCCATTTTCAAATCCAAGATGGCGTCGTTTTCGACTAACTCGGACACGTAGATTACGAAAAAGATGTCCAAAATGGCTGACATTTATTAATCGCAAACTCTCTTGGATATCGATTTCGAACAAATCGTGCGTGTAGGTTACGACAAGGGGAACACAATTAAAAAGTGAACAATCTACACAACGCTCGCGAGCTGCTTGCAGCTCGCGCATATGTAAAAATCTAGTTACATTATATTTGTAATAATAAAAAAAGTTATTATTATAACTTAAAAAAAAAATCGAAAGGAACTTCGTTCCATCCGGGTGTCCCTTGACACCTCTCAAGTTTTTTTTTTTGTTCTATGTCATTGTATGTGTAACAAAAAATTCAAAAAGAAGGGACTTAGCCAAAAATCAGATGATTAGTATGATGATATTGGTCGACGAGCGTCAGAGGCGGCTTTAGCAGCGCACACGGGCGCAGGACCATAGGGGGCGCCACGCAATGCACCCCGGTGGCAGCCGTAGGCCTCCTAATCCAAACCATGCGCCCTTGTAATACCCGAAGCCACCACCGGCATGGCTATAGTGAGGTATCTGTTTTAATATTTTTTAAAAGGCACCAACAATCATGGGCATTAGGCTGTATTAGCATCAAGGGCGGCTTGCATGGCGCACATCCGCTATGAGGATCGTTGTCGTTAAAAAAAATTGATTTGAAATGACGCTTTAATCATTATGCATTAGGCTAGCTGTAGGTTTTAAAATCACATTGCCACAGATTCGCGAGATTCTGAAAGGCACGTGTTTTAATGGTTAGAT
Source organism: Eupithecia exiguata (assembly GCA_947086465.1). Classification (NCBI taxonomy): domain Eukaryota; kingdom Metazoa; phylum Arthropoda; class Insecta; order Lepidoptera; family Geometridae; genus Eupithecia; species Eupithecia exiguata. Next base: position 9,798,485 of record OX352246.1, read on the forward strand.
TATGGTTTTAACACTGTAGATAAAGGTGTGTTTATGCAATCGTTAAGTTTAGAAATCTCCATCTAATACGGCATTAAAGGGAAGAAAAAGAAATAAAAAGAAAATTCATAAAAAGTTTAATATTTAATGATCTATTCGTTGTACAAAGTCAAAAACTTGCTTGATTGTCTGTTATTATATGTATAATAACCACTGACTGTAGATAAAACTTAAATAAGTTGCCTAGTTTTTTCTCTTTGGTTTTTTTAAGTATATTTTATGATCCGCATATAGCGTAACTTTGAATTTTTTTTGTAAAAAAACTACAGGTTCTATCGATGCCGGAGTTTTACTCTAGTGCTTGAAATCATAAAAACTATTGGTTTGTGATATTACTGAGATGAACAAAATTGGGGTAAATTTTACACTGTGGTGCGTGCGTGCAACACCGATCGCCACAATCTAAAATTTTTACGGCTCGCTTCGCTCGCCGTGTTTTCTATCTGTTGTAGTCTGGATGTTTATGACTTTAAATTTTTTCTGTCAAACCACTAGAAAGTCTCGAACCTTTTTGCTAGTTCGCTCCGTTGTTGCCATAATTTGTACTGTTTTTGCTTCCATAAATTTCTCAAGAATTTGGGAATGATTTTATTACCGATAGCCACAAAAGTTTTGCGTTTCACCGTTTACATACCTATATTATATAATCTTGAAAAATCACAAAAAAAATTGCCGCTTTCCGCTCGCCGTTATCTTTCTTTTCCTACCTTTCTAGCTGACCCCGACAATTGCCAACCTCCTCTATCATGCTAACCAAAAGCATGAAAATAATTGCGGCTCGCTTCTCTCGTCATTACTTCTAGTTTTTTACCTGCCTTATATACTTTTTTGTCAACCACTGAGGAACTATGTCGTTGTTATGTTACTAACACCACCCCCAATACTGAGCTTTGCCGCGGCTCGTTCACAGAGGGGCGCCAATGAGGTGCTTGCCTAGGGCGCTGTCGACAATTAATCCGCCTCTGACGTGAGCTGGACAATTCACACAGCATTATCTAGCCCCAAGCTAAGCAGAGCTTGTGTTATGGGTAATAGAACCTCCTGCGTCGCAGGCAAACCTTCGCCCACCGCGCCACACTTGTTTACTGTACCACAAAATAAGGATGAATCATGTGATTGAGATCATCAAAGAATTAGCAAATTGAAGCGGCAGTGGGCCGGCTATATCTCGCGAATAATCTACAGCCGTTGAGAAAAACGAGTTCTTTAGTGGAGACCGCGACTTGGCAAACGTAGTGTAGGACGCCCTTCAACCAAGTGGGATGATGACCTGCGAAAGACTGCAGGCATATGCTGGATGCGTCAAGCTGAAGACAGAGCGATATGGCGCTCAATAGGGGAGGCCTATCTCCAGTCGTGAAATAGTTTCCATTCAAACTGTGAACTTTACTGGCATAATAAGTAGGTAGACGTAAAATAAAGGCTTAAAAGAGTCTAACCCAACTTTCGTTTGGACCCAAATCAGAGGTCGGTTTGACGACTATGTGGTAGACCCTGATTAGGGCTTATGCGAGTCTATTGTAGTCGAAAAACCGAGTCCTGATCAGGCTCCAAACGAGTGTAAGAGTTAAGCTAATGATAATGTGATTGAGAAAATAGCTTATTTAACCTTCTTTCGTTGCAGATTTACAAATGTTCTCCCAGCGGCAAACCGTTATCAACGATGAATCTGCCCGATGGAGTATCAGTGATATCTCTCACGTTTGGTGGCAAAGGTTTGGGCACTTTGTACGTCGGTTGTACAAACAATGACGGCGGATCAGTATACGCCATCGATGGGTTCGGCGGCGGCGCGAACGGTGGTAAAGACATTGAAGATAATGGTAACGGGAATGGTGGTTATGGGAATGGTGGTAACGGGAATGGTGGTAATGGGAATAATGGTAACGGGAATAATGGTAACGGGAATAATGGTAACGGGAATAATGGTAACGGGAATGGTGGTAACGGGAATAATGGTAACGGGAATGGTAATAACGGGAATAATGGTAACGGGAATGGTGGTAACGGGAATGGTAATAACGGGAATAATGGTAACGGGAATGGTAATAACGGGAATAATGGTAACGGGAATAATGGTAACGGGAATAATGGTAACGGGAATGGTAATAACGGGAATAATGGTAACGGGAATGGTAATAACGGGAATAATGGTAACGGGAATGGTGGTAACGGGAACGGTAATAACGGGAATGGTAATAACGGGAATGGTGGTAACGGGAATGGTAATAACGGGAATAATGGTAACGGGAATGGTAATAACGGGAATAATGGTAACGGGAATGGTGGTAACGGGAACGGTAATAACGGGAATGGTAATAACGGGAATGGTGGTAACGGGAATGGTAATAACGGGAATAATGGTAACGGGAATGGTAATAACGGGAATGGTAATAACGGGAATGGTGGTAACGGGAATGGTAATAACGGGAATGGTAATAACGGGAATAATGGTAACGGGAATAATGGTAACGGGAATGGTAATAACGGGAATGGTGGTAACGGGAATGGTAATAACGGGAATGGTGGTAACGGGAATGGTGGTAAAGGTGGTAACGGGAATGGTGGTAAAGGGAAGGGTACAGAGAATAGCAAAGAAGATAATGGTAACGGGAATGGTGGTAAAGGGAAAGGTGGTAACGGGAATGGTGGTAAAGGGAAGGGTACAGAGAATAGCAAAGAAAATAATAGTAACGAGAATGGTGGTATAGGGAATGGTGGTAAAGGGCTTGGTGGTAAAGGGAATGGTCTGCTGGGTAAGGGTAAGCGTAATAGTATTGGCAGTCAGTTTGCCTTTAAGTTTAACGTCTAATGTGTCCGAATTTTACGCCTTTCGTTAGTCATGTACAAATTGGAAAATTTAAATAAATTATTGCATACCCTATCTACAAGTTTTTTATTTGATAAGTCTGTAAATTCGCTTGTGTTTTAAGAACGATCAAAATCACATTTCACTACATACGACTGTTATAAATTACTTTCTACCTGTGGCTTCTGTCTATGGAAACGTTTTTATCCCATGTGAACTGTAACTGATAAAAAGTAGCCAGGCCTAGAATGACCTGTATGCAAAATTTCAGTACGATGCGTTCCGTATATTTGGCGTGAAGAGGTAATAAACATCCATTCATACATCCAAAAGTTTGGATGTTTGTTAACTCTTCACGCCAAAACTACTGAACGGACTCGGAAACCTTAAACAACGCGTGCGAAGCAAGAAGAAGGACAGAAAATTCACACAAATAGACCTTGCAAAAACTACAAGACAGATCGGGCTATTGTATCGATGTTGTTCTAAACGTGGGTTAATGCTACGTTTATGGGTGCTTAAGTGCTGATACTTTAGTGATGAATGAGTACCCTAGAGCACATACAAAGAGTTAACTGTCTATTGTTTGGGACCGTTTGGCGATGCGAATTATAAAAGACTTCCAAGCAATAACAATAGCTGTTTTGATCCTCCTACTTGTGAAAAAAGTATCAAATTAAATTAATACTGAAAATCCAGAAACAGGTACTTAATTAATTATAAATCCTAAATATGAAATGTGGGATTCAGAAGGTCATAAATTTTACATAACTAGTTGCTGCCCGCGTCACTTCGTACTCGTCGTTTTCGGGAAAAAATTGCCTTATGATACGGTTCTTCAACAAAGATCTAATTAATGTTATAAGGAACCGTTATCGTACAAACGAAACCATGGAAACTGATTTAAGCGATAAAATTAATCTGTTATTCCAGCTTCCGTAGGTACTCGGGAAAAAACGAAATCTTAGTTTATGATTTGTTTTCGAGCAAACGCTAACGAGACCAAGCGACATAAGAGTTGGTTTTACGCGAAAACTAATAGGAAACTTCGATTTTCCTTTCACAAGTAGGCCCCCAGGGAAATTATGTATTGCTGTAGGCATTTCAGCGTGAACACGTACAGTAGTTTTGGTCTCAAAAATTAACAAATTACAAACATACATCCACTGAAACTTAAGCATTTAAAATATTAGTGTAACTCCCAAGGTTTTAGGTCAGAGAGGGTAGAAGAAATTCCTGTACCTCGGTACCTACATCAAGACCTTATCTGCGACGGAAAGTAAAACTCTAATTGCTATTGCAATATTGGCACTGACCTTTGCAGAGCACTATGAGAAAGCAATTGTCGTGACAATAGGTACACTTTGCATAATGTTACTGCTCTTAATTATACGGTTGGTGACTCGGAACAAGTAAAATGTGCTTTTCGATCAGTTCCTCATTCATCGCTCAACGGAAATACATCAGCAAAGTCATCCACCTGAAAAAACAACTCGGCTTTTGTATGTCTAACTGTAGTTGTGGGATGAACTACATCAGCAAACTCATCCGCCTGAAAAAACAACTCGGCTTTTGTATATCTAACTGTAGGTGTGGGATGAAATACATCAGCAAAATCATCCGCCCAAAAAACAACTGGGCTTTTGTTTTTGTATATCCTAACTGTAGGTGTGGGATGAAATACATCAGCAAACTCATCCGCCTGAAAAAACAACTCGGCTTTTTTATATCTAACTGTAGGTGTGGGATCTGGAATCTGCACTGACATCTTGCATAAGTATTGTCCCGTACGTGCCTAACCAGGCCAAGTCCTTGAAGTACCGGAGCAGGACTTTTGGTGATTGATAGCTTCGTTTCAGCTTATTTGTAGGTGTGGACTGCCTCAATGTGACTCCAATAAATTTGTGTATCGTGGGTATAATATTTCAAAATAAACGCTGATGCTTAGGCTCGGCGCAAACGGGCTACCGACCACAGTCAGTGGTGGCTGACAGTGACTTATCAAACAAGTTCATTATATTTTGTATGTAATGAACAAGTTGATGAGACGCACCGCACAAGTGTAGCCGGTGGCGCACTGTGGATCGAAAAAGCCCTTCCTATAGACATAGAACTTTTTTTTTCTAAACATGCTTTTTCTTGTTGGAAACCAAGACAGAATCTTATTAGAAGCCCAAACTATATCATATTTTATGAACCTAGGTGATAATGACGCAGAAAAGATTTTTTGAACTTTAATTTGTATGGAGAAAAACATGAAAATCGATATTTTTCGGCTCTCGTGCGAGTGCCCCTTATTTCCTCCGGCATAAATAATGTTCCTATTTTTTACTATCTTTTGACATATAGCACATATGGGGCACTCGCACGAGAGCCGAAAAATATCGATTTTCATGTTTTTCTCCATACAAATTAAAGTTCAAAAAATCTTTTCTGCGTCATTATCACCTAGGTTCATAAAATATGATATAGTTTGGGCTTCTAACAAGATTCTGTCTTGGTTTCCAATAAGAAAAAGCATGTTTAGAAAAAAAAAGTTCTATGTCTATAGGAAGGGCTTTTTCGATCCACTGTGTGGCGGCTCGCTACAGCAGTTTCCGAGACTCTTGACAACCGCCAGTGTCGCGCTGCTCCGTCCCCGCGCAGTTAGGAGTCTAGCGAGACTGCGCAGCGGAGAGTGGGACACCGGTGGCTGTCGCGCACTTCTGCCACAATTATAAATGTGGCGGTAGCGCGCGGCAGTCACTGGTGGCTGTGGTCGGTAGCCCGTTCGCGACGAGCCTTAACCAGCTTCAGCCTGCGCTTTTGCGCACTTTTCAAACATCCCTCCATCCAAACTTTCGTCTCTACAATACTATTCCGCTCAAGAATTATATTTAGGAAAATAGTAGCCTATTATTTAAGGCGTTACCCCAACTGATAACTGATTTACATATTACAATACATAACATAGATATTTTTTATTATACATAGAAAACGACCAGAGCACCCGGAACAAATACTTGCAGATCGTACAAATATTTGTCCCGAGGCGCGAATCGAACCCGCAACTCCTCCATCGTCGCAAGCGGACCTTCGCCCACCGCGCCACAGAGGTCGTCACAAACGTTAACATAATCTGTCTTGATTATCAAACTTTATGTGACCCGTCTAACTAGTCAGTACGGTAGGCATGGCTTGCCCTCACCTCCTCACATCTCAGTCGCTTAGGACAATGGCATTGACCAGTCGCATTTCGCAAGCCGACAGAGTCGCTTGAGAAACCACGAACGAACTAACAATTACTTGTTTTTAGGGTTCTTATACTTGTCAAGTTTTCCGTTTTTTTTTTTCATTAATTATATAATGATGTTGTTATATGGAATTTTAGTATCGGTAGGTATTGTAAATGGATTCACAGCTTCCGCACCATCGCCGCTTATAAAGAAAGTAAGTTAATTTTTACGATTTTTTGTTCAATATTTTCAAGTTTTTGTTGTTGATATTAAAATCACTTACATCTAATTATTTGTATTTGATTTATGGTAAACTAGCTTTTGCCAGCGACCTCGATCAGTTCTCGATACTAACGTCAAATGGACTCGGGGCTCTGTTCAGTAGTTTTGGATATCTTAGATAATAAACTTTTGCTTTTATAAGATTAGCAGATCAATCCGTTTACGATTAAGAAATATTTTTAGTTATTAAGTTTAAGTTTTCTTTGTCACAGCAGCATTTAAATTTATTTCAAGGTTTATTGATCTTTGTTGTCTGTTTTGTTCTGTTTATTTCTAATCATTAGATGCAATGAATGAATGGCTGTGATTAATTTTTTATTTTATTTTATTTGGGAAATAAACAGTATGTTATGTACATATTATATAAAAATTACGCAACTTGAGATACTTACTTATACATAAAACCAAAATAATTTCCTCCATTATGTAGAACATAAAGAGCTAAATGAACAGAGCAAAAAAAACAAACGAATCCTGCCGAAATCGAATTTTTTTGGGTCTATCTATCTGTCTGTTACCGTTTCACGCCAAAACGGCTGAACAGATCTTAATGAAATTTGGTCGAAATGTAGATAGTATCTTAGGGATGGACACAGGCGTTTTTTATCCCGGTAAAGTGCGTGCGAAGCCGACGGCAGCATTTAGTATTGCTAAATTGGCTAAATGAGTTCATTGACGGACAAACAGAACAAGTTCAAGAAAGAGCACAGGTAAAAACCAAAATAAATAACGCGGTCTTTACATTGAAGGTTGTTGGTTTATTCGTAATTTGTTTTGTTTGACCTCGTGGAGAAGGATTATTCTAATCTGGAATCATCATCATCATCATCAACCTATGTTAGTCTGCTGTAATAGTAGACAAAAAACGAATTGAAGAAAAAAACCTTACAACACTTTATTTCTAAACAGCTCATGCTGGCGGCTTCGAAGTAAGTGGCTTTGTCATTACCCGGGATACGTCTACCTCCATGCCAAATTTCAATGAGATCCGTTCAGAAAACTCCAAGTGAGTTGCAAAAATTATCAATAACTAAATTCAAACAAATTTTTTAACATATCCTTTGTAAAAAGGCCTACTACAAAACATCGGATTCGGATCGTCTACTTCTAGATGATAAAAAAGCTTGGGACGAGTTTTGTTCCAACTTGAAAACTAACATTCTAACAAGGTAAAGATTTCTTAGTATATTCTAAGGTTATTTTCGCGAGAACTCATAATAAAACACTGTCTGCCTGTGACCATGGAAGCTGAAAAGCCTCCGAAACGTCAGGTTATAAACAAAATATAAAATATACGCGATTAATCCGGTAAAAACAGTGTTTTATTAAAGGTTTCTTGTTCGCTTCTTTACTTTACCTTAAAAAGATTGAAGTGGACAAATAATCAAAGTGATCACTATATTTCCTAGTCCTGTAAGGTCTAAAGGAAATAAAGCACTTTGAATTTCAGTTGTTTAGGCGTGAAAAGATACCTTACAGAGACACAGAGTTATAGCACAGCCAACCTATATGCATACAGTCGTTCTACGAAGGCGTTTTGACAGGGCAATCGTGCGGGGGGCAAGGGACGAGGGGGGACCGCACTTGCATACATCCACCGCCTTAGTAACTCCCTCCATATTTTTCAGGGATGACCATCTGGTCTGACGCATGTTATATGATTTTATACTTTGTTAAACTTTTTGAGTTTTTTAACAATATGTTATAAGCGAGGTGTGCCGTTCGAAATTTCAACGCATCATCCTATACCAAAGATTTGCGCTTCCATCCATTTCCACGCGCGCACGCGGATAAGTTGTTATTTATATTTTACTCAGGAGTATATAAAAATAAAAAAAATAAAAAAATACCAAAATGGGGTTATTTTTACAATTCAAGATGGCGGAATAATTTTTAATAATATTTTGTTCATGGTTATCGTTTTTGACTAACTCGAGGGTGTTAAATACGAAAATGAGGTTATTTTTACAATCCAAGATGGCGGATAAATTTTTATTTATATTTTACTCATGGGTATCGTTTTTGACTAATTCCATTATTTTGCAGAGGTGGCCAAAATGACCCTAAACAAATGCATTGGTTGACAGACTGTGTTTTTGTGTTTTTTGTCAGTGATTCAAGGTGGTGTTGTAGCACTGGTAGAAATGCAAGAATAAAATTGTAGTATAAAAAAAATGGTCGCGACAATTTTTTTGTTGTTTTTTGTGATTGTTTTCAAATGATAATTCATTCGGGATACTTAAATAGAAAATAATACGATATAAAGGTTTTTTGTTATTTATTTATTCAAGCTTAATAATACCTATATAGTTATAGTGCTTACCCGCACTCTGGGTAGCTAATGTTATTTCGTGGCTTAGTTAGTTAGAGCACACCCGTACTTAGGGGGGGGGGGGCGGGTTCGAGTCCCGCCGAAATCGAACATTTTCGGGAACTTTTTTTCATTTTAATACGATATAAATGAGTAAAATTTGAAATAATAATGTATCCGTCATCATGGATTTGAAAAACTATCGCATATTCGTTATTTATACCCTCGAATTAGTCGAAAAAGATACCCATGAGTAAAATTTGAAATTAAAAATATCCGCCATCTTGGATTTGAAGAATCATTAATAATCGTAACGTTGATGATGATGTTCACCTAAAATAAATAAATAAAAGTTTTCATTTGACACTAGCATGGTGACAACCCTGGCCTACATACGCTGTCGCGTCACTTGTCGACATGTACCGCAATATCAAAGGCGTCGGCCTACTGTATGTTATATTTATACTGTGGTTATAGTAAGCGCAAATCTTTGGAGTTTAGCAAGATCTTTGTATATCGCGTATGCACCGGGCACCCCAAAGACCTAGGGTTTCTACCCCAAATGGCTCAAATAGGGAGTAACCTTTGTCAAGATTAGCATATTTTCGGCGTTTGAGGAACACCGCTGATGTTGTTGCGGAACCGGCCCTTACTGATGTTCCTGCAAGAGAAGGCGCTAGGGTATCTACACACGTGGCTTCCCAAAATAAAGGGCGACCCATCATCCAAGGAATCAGAGTCATAACGTCAGGCCATTACCATCATCTCGCATAAGGCCACGTGGTTCGAATGTAACTGCCATACTGACGCTGGTAAAAGCCCGACGGTTGATGTCATTCATTGAACTATGACGGGACACACGTCCTACAATAGAGACACATGCCAGTGCATGGTGTCCGAACTTGTCAACGGTAAAGAAAGGAATAATATAATTTATTTCTGATTTCTGGTTGGCGTGTATAATTTCAGATTTATGGTGGTGGAGAGCATTTCGAGGGCCCGCACTGGGCTGGCGGTGAAAACGCACTGTACTGGGTCGATATACTCGGCCAGAAAGTGCTCAGACTGGATGTGAATTCAGGGAACGTCACATCTCGAGATATATGTAAGTAGAATGTTTAAAGCTTCTTGCCAAATTTCATGATTGCACACTAGGTCAACGGGAAGTACCCTATAGGATTTGGAAAATTCAAAAAAATTGTGCATAAACAGCTGTTACTTTTGATGGCGTTGACTTAGACTTTGATTTATATCGCGGCTCCAAGAGATTACGAACCAGAGTATATGATGTGAATTTCAACTCGATACCTCCACGCGTTTCTGAGAAAAGAGGGTTGAAAGACGGACAACAAAGAGATCCTATATGGGTTTCCTTTCGAGGTACGGAACCCTAAAAAAACATACGAACATAGAACCTCCTCTTCTAATTTTCGTTTCGTCGTTTAAAAAAAGCTAAATCGTTTAACCGTCGTAACGCTTTTTCTAGCTTACGGTCCTGTATCTCTAGTCGTTACGGTCAAAGACTACCCCAAGTTGGTGCTTATAACAGTCCGCACTGAGGTATACCTTCTGCCGTGGGACAGCCCTGAAGGTGACAACGCTATGAGGCTGCTCACTGCTGTGGACTTGGGGCATCCGGATAACAGGTGCAACGATGGAAAGGTCGATGCGAGGGGGCGGCTTTGGTTTGGTAAGTAAATAAAAAACGTTGAATAAGGCTCTGCTCTACAAAGGCTAGATAATAGTTTGAAATAACCAGATAATTTTTACCCTTACTAAAAAAAGGGGTGTTATTTAAAAGAAATCAAATAATATCCCAAAGAGGGAAGGTTGCAAGTTCAAGCGCCGTCGAAGTCGTTTTTTTTTTGTTTATTCATAACTAGCAGCGCCTCGCGGTTTCACCCGCGTAGTTCCCGTTCCCGTAGGAATTTCGGGATAAAAAGTAGCCTATGTCCTATTCCAAACTATAATCTATCTCTGTGCCAAATTTCATCCAGATCCGTTTTGCCGTTTTGGCGTGATAAAGGAACAAACATCCATCCATCTATCTATCCATCCATCCATCTAAACTTTCACGTTTATAATATTAGTGAGATTAATTGATTTCTTAGAAATAACCCTGAGTGCGAGGGCTTACGCACTATAATAACAAAATCCAAGGGTGCTATAAGTTTGATTCCCGCCTTGGGACAAATGTTTGTACGATCTGCAAATATTTGTTCCGGGTGTTCTGCATATTTACTATGTATGGTAAAACATATCTATCTATGCAATGTATACTACTATATTTATCAGTCATCTAGTACCCGTAGTCCAAGCTCTACTTAGCTTGGGGCTAGATGATGCTGTGTGGACAGTCCCAGCATTATGTATTATTATTTTTCTGTGCGCCTGTCAGTGGGTTCGTAGCTCTTAAAACGGATGAACCATTTTGGATTTAGTTTTGTTAAAAAGGCGACTTGGTCGACATTGTTTTTGGCTGTCGGTGTATCGGAGCAGCCGTTCATAAAAGTCTAATAAATTTTGTTTGAGATAAACTACAAACACAGAATTTATAGTGGTATTTTCTAATTAGTATGGCAATTAGCAAAACAACACAAAAGGTGCTCATAAATGCATTTTATTAAAGACAAGCAGTCCTTGTACCACAACGTAAATCATGAACTCGTCAAATTAATTCAAATCATGTTGGTAGTATTTTGTGTTACTTTCAAAAAAATTAAGAATGTTTTAGAGATAACTTGAAATATAATAGTTATAATAGTTGATACACAAAGTACAAGTATTACTTATTAATACTTAGAACTCATCTGTCTTGTCTGTCTACTTGTCTGTACTTAAGCTATTTTTGAAAGATTTAAAGCATGCAATTGTATGTTAGTGTCATTATAAACTAGCTTATGCCTGCGGCTTGGCACCCATTTTCCAGGACAGAAAGGCAGGCAATATGTAATTCCAGGTATACAACAACATCTTTGCTAAATTTTAGATCAGTTCATAACTGAACAGCAGTTATGGCACATAGAAATAGCACATACATCCCCCATCCATACATTAACACTTTTGCACTAATTGTATTTTTTTTTGCAAGTACATATAAGAATTTTATGGATGGTGGACGATGGACCAAGGCGGTCACAGAGTGGTACCCGGTGGGCGTGAAACGCTCTAGAGGTAGACCACCTGCCAGATGGTCGGACGATATTGTCGGGGTGGCCGGAAGACTGTGGATGAGGCTCGCACAGGACCGAGTTAACTGGCGTGTAAAAGAGGAGGCCTATACTCAGCAGTGGGTGTCAAAGGGCTGATGATGATGATGATGATGATAAGAATTTTAGTGTAAATAGTGTATCTCAGACCTAACCTGCTTCTTCTTACAGGGACAATGGGCAAAGAAGTGGGCAACATGTTGGACAAAGATCAAGCAACATTGTACAAGTTGGAGGAGAAGAACTACCTGAATCCAACGGCTATGGTGCGCCCTGTATCAGTTTCAAATGGTATCGCATGGACGGCTGACAATAAATTCATGTTTTATGTTGATTCCCCAACCAGAAATATTGATGTCTTCGACTTTGACCTTGAGAAAGGGAAAATAGGCAAGTAATTTTCTTTTTAAAATGGTCTTTCCTGAATAAAAAATATTCTGTTCATCCATGGAACAGTTGAATTTCATTAAGATGCATTCAGCAATACATGTTACATAATGAATGATAATATTGGTAGTATTTTGTGTTAGTTTTGGTAAAGATAAAGATACATTTACTTGGCAAACACATTCATACAGGGTTACAGGAATAATAAAAAATAGTTTTAATTATGATGTAATAACAGTAACCATACTACTTTATTGCTTTGATTTTGCCATTTTACCAAACACTGCTTATTTAGTAGTCATAGCCTGTGTACTGTCATAGCCTCATTTGAAAGAAAATCATTCTTAGAATTAATGAACTTTAAGATGAGAAGTCTGTAGAGCCCTAGCAGCACACAATTTCTAATAGTTACAATATACTTTTGCAGGTAACAGAAGAACCCTTTTCAGTTTCCAGTCAAATAATGTGACTGGGGTTCCTGATGGCATTACCATTGATAGTGATGGTAATCTTTGGGTGGCTTGCTTCAATGGCGGAAAGGTACAACTTAAGATGCTAAAATTAATAAAGTAGGAACTAAATGATTGTTTGTGTCAGCCCTGCAACCTTGGGCAATCTCATATGAGAAACTGACTTAATTTTAATTGCTTTTTTTTTTTACAAAACTTATGAAAATCAACAATGTTTAGTTTATTTGTGGGACTTGTATTTAACCTGTTTCTTGATAAGTTTTAACATTTACTAAAATTGCAGGTAATAAAGATAGATTCCAGAGCTGGCAAGTTGATAGAACAACACAAGTTACCCGTAGATAAAGTCACTTCTGTGATGTTTGGAGGGCATGACCTATCAACACTTTTCATAACAACAAGCAGAGTTGGTCTGACCGCGGCTGAAAAAGCTCAACAACCCGAAGCTGGTTCTCTGTTTGCGATTGATGGAACGGGAGCTAAAGGCCTACCAGAAAATCAGTTTATATTTTCTGATGCTGCAAATTACTGAATTATTAACAAGTAAAAAATATTAATAGTTTTACTATAAATGTTGTACTTTCATTCAGATCCTCTTCCATCTACTAGAAATACATGACATGCATGAGAAAGTGTTGACCAGATCCAGTCTATTGGTCAACACAGTCAATGCTGTGGCTGCTTTGGAAAATCCTGATTTTAAATGTTCAGTTCAGTTCTTTATTTATAAGAATTATTTCTTACAAGTCAAACAGGTACATACATATTTATAAATACATATATAGCTTAGTAGTACATATAATTATAGTGTATAATTTTCTTTGGTAAATTTACCAAAAGTATTTAAATACTATAAATGTGGATCATCGACAACGCACTGCACACAGAGATACCTTTATCTATCTGTATCATGGTTTAGGTGCACTTACCGGAAGCCTCAAAAAAGGTGGATCTGCAGCATTTTTCCCCAGTTTATTCTCTTGATACTGGATAAGTTGAGTGACCAGTGTGGCCAATCCTTCCTTGGTAGGAGGGTCAGTCTGAACATGCTGTAATATGAAAATCATTTTATTCTGAGTAGATATGTACTGAGTAGGGGATACAAAGCTATGGAAGCTGGTTGGTATTTTACAATAAGTTTATTTTCTGGCTATGAGAGTGTTCGATACATCGATCAGGTATTTTAGCATCATCAGCTGTTTGACCCAAGTAGGTTACTCGTGCCGCGAGCGCGGACCGAGTGCCTACGGAGGTCAGTGCATCAGCAGCAACCATTCAAACCGCACTCATAAATACCTAGCATAAATAGTCGTAGTTTCATACAATATAGCTTTTGTACCCTTAACTCGACTTTTATCTAAACATCCCGGGAAGAGCTAGCCGCGATTCCTACAGAGAGTGATGTATAGACAAGCCCGCAAATATCAGTGAACAAATTACTTAGGAAAGCTATTAAAAGTAATTCGACTGTTAACTATATGTTGGAAACAATAAAATACGGATATTTTCTCACCTTTTTACAGTTTTTTTGTAGCCAAACACGAATTTGGTCGAATTGTGTCAGTGATTCCGGTGCCTGAAAGTACTCGGCATTTGGTCCACCGTCTTTTTTAGGACCTATGGTAGCCATGGTAATTCACTGAAATCCACACCAAAATCACACAGAAATTAGTATTTTGCAATTTCAAAACAAATAGCAAGCTATCAAGCACACAACAGCGGACCAGCCAGTGTTGCCAGACCCGATCAGGACTCGTGCCCACACCTTTCCAACAATAAATCGCCCTTAAACGTTAAAACAATAACGACGTGTGAAATGAAAGAAATTTTCAAGAGCAATCTTCCCATCAAATTAAAAAGTAAAGCCAAGCCATGGACATATGCCTAACACAGAACAGAAAAGTAAGTGGAAGTGCTAAGTGGGCGTGGCACGCGTGTCACAATTAAGCGTAGTTACGCTTAACTGATCTCAGTCGTGTTCTAACATCGCTTTGAATTGGTAGTCTCGCGACAAATTCATTTTTCCGAAGCTATGCCGTATTGTTCCATTTTGGAATGTAAAAATGATAGCAGGCGAAAAAATCTTAAGAACGGAGGTGTTTCATACCATCGGTAGGTAGGATTTTAATTGTTTTCTACTAAAGTTTCAATTTACAAATAATGTATTACAACGGTTAGTCAAAATCAACCTTATGCAATTATGATAAAGTTGATTTTGGATTGTGTCTATTCACTTCGTTCTCGAAAGTTCTTCGCTACTCGATTAGTGATGTAGTCAAGCAAATCGGCTGTTGATTTTATCGATTAATATCGATACAAGAAAATAAATATTTTAATGTTGAATCGATTATTTACTTAGCAAAAAACATTCTTTATTAGAAAAGAAAACTACAATAATTTAATAAAACCAACTAAAAACTAGTATTTACAATTGCAACAATTGAGCTAACTGTTGTAGCAGACTGTTGTAAAGAATCTACAAGAATGATTGGTTTATTTAGTAGTAGCCTCTGCCCGCGGCTTCGCACGCTTTTTGTTGGGATAAAAGTGTGTTACTCTCCATTCTTTCAATTAACTCTATGCCAAAAATAAAGGCGATTGGTTACTAAGTTAGGGTAGGGTGTGAAGAAAGGACAAACTTTCGAATTTATAACATTAGTTAGGATTTACAAACCAATACAAGTCAGGAGTTTTACAACTAAAAATCAACATAAATTACCTGTTGCTTCATTAATTTTCTTTATTGTAATATGGGTTCATAGAAATATATTATATCTACGACTTCTTTTCTGGTAGTTTAATTCCTTGCAGACCGCAGAAAATATAAAAAACCGCTAAAATATTTGAATTTCGCGCGTATGTCTTCTCGATTCCGAGGCTCGGTTTCATTCGGCGAAATCGTGAATAGCCCTGCTGGTGCAGCCTTAATCGAGTAGCAGTAGATCTGCGAACTATCAATCGAATATCAATCTTATATATAACGAAATTAGGTTTATAATAACTATCACGGAGAATACTGCCATCTATGGTCAAGTAGCGGAATTGACTCGTCAGGCGAATGTTTGGTGAGTATAGATCGTAAATACGTTCTGCTGTTAAAGTAAAATGAATCTTATTGAGTAGACTTCAAGGTTTATTTCCAAATCTTTGACGTTGGCTAGTTTTGACTGAACTTGAAACTACCAATCAAACGAATTGTTTCTTTGTATTGTATTATATGATTAGGGGTTTATTTGTGTGAGTTTGGCGACATCGGTTCCCGTAGTAATTTTGTTGCATTGCACTTCCACTTACTTTTCTGTTCTGTGATGCCTAACACCCTGCCTGACCTATGCTTGCCAAACCTGGAACACAACAAAGAAAATGCTAGAAAGACTTAGAATATGCCAGAGCGGCATACAAAGAAGCTTCCTAGGAATCAAACTCAGAGATGGAGTGAAAAGCGAAACAATTAGAGGGAAAACCAGTGCCTACAAAATACGTGGTCAAAAGAATATTGGGCTTAAAATGGAAATGGGCAGGACACATTCAAAGATTATAACCAAACAGATGAGCATACATAGTTACCTACACATGGTTACAAACTGGATACCACTCGACCAAAAATGGAAAAGAGGAAGATCATTCAAAAGATGGAATGACGACATTAAACAAGTGGCGGGAAAAATCTGGCCAGGAAAAGCCAGAGACCGAAACTACTGGAGATCCTTGGAGGAGGCATATACCGCCGAAGGCGGTCCATATCAGGAAATAACGGACATCTCATGACGCAATACACTAGATATATAAATAACTTTCAATGCTATATTTTTATTTCTATTAAAATGAGAATGCCTATTTAATTATTGCAATTTAAAAAAAAAATTGTTTACAACCTGCCTGTTCTTATGACTATGAGTGAGACTGTGTGAGATATGAAATAAAGCTCTTGCGCGACACGAACCGCGGCGCGCTGACGCCCTACGAGTACTACGAATGGAGCAAAAAAAGTTGAAATATGATTTCTTACTGAAAAAGGGCGATTTTTTAATTTCACTTGATGTCGTTTTATTCACTATATGACATGCTTAAGGGAAACTTTTTATATGCTAACTGAACTCGTTAAAAGTACGTTATCTAGCTCTAGCTATCTATCACCGAACGAAAAATTTTCAACCTAACCTACAATATTATTTCAAAAGACACAACAAATCTCTTTATGAAAAGTAATAACTATGCCATGTGATTTTATTTTAAAATAGGTACGTCAAGTAGGTACGTGACCAACGACTCCTCAAGAGATTTTATGCTTGTTTTATTGATAGTTCCTAACATACATTATAAAATGTTTCATTCAGAGTACCAAATGATAAAGCATTATTGATGTTATTATATTTTCTAGAGAAATAAAATTTAGTTTGTTCATTTATTTAGCCTAACGTTATTGCCCATATTTTACCGGTTCCAAGACCTTTCCGCCCTTTTGCCCTTCTTTCAACAAAAATCACGGTCTGGCAACACTGGGGCTTTTGATTTATGTCAAAGCAAAGTAAAACAACTTTCTGAACGTAGATGGAGTATTATTACCTCCTTTAGGTTTCTGAAACTGTCTTGGCTATGGTCGCAACTACTGCGATCATAGAATGATAACTCTATGATTGTGAAGCTTAATTCAAGCATCAGTAGACAAAAATAAGACAGCGCCATCTAGTGTCGAGTAGAATAACTTAACGAAAGGCACTGATCGGCAGGCGTTTGTGTGTAGAGTACTCAGATTTTATAATATTGCTCCGACCCCGCCGTGCTCCATAAATAGATTGCCCCTGCGGCAGGTGTGTAGCCGCTTTTAAAAATGCTATACCTACTCTTCGTACTGCAACTCGCATAACTTTATCTCTTTTAAAGGTATAGGCTATATTGCAAAAATCGCTGACACGCTTGAGCTCAGCTCACGTGTTAATATTAATTTAATCAATACTATTTGGATAATGATAGGTAGGTACCTTAATTTTGTTGATAGGTAGAGTCGCCTAAAGCTTCTACCACTTTGTAACCTACTTATTGGTGACTGCACCAGCACGGGTTAGGTCAACTCAGGCTGATGATGAAAATCAGCCTGAGCTGACCTAACCCGTGCTGGATGCTGGGTAGGGTAGGTACGCGCTATGACGTTATTCAAAGAAAACAATTTGTTATTCCTTCCTCCACAGAAACAATCTTGATCTAGAATCTTAGAGGTATAGGTAAATACATGAGTAAGACTTATTTATTTTTGTAAATCTATATTTGTATTGATTATTTAATATTATCTACTAATCTTCAAGCCGAGCTTATGCATTTGGTGGTAGAGCTAACATTTTACCCTTCAAGCTGCGAAAACACTACATTTTGTCCTTATTGACTCGCAGGTCCCGCCCAGACCGGTACCTACGTGATACTTATACAGGGTGCCTCGTAGAATGTTACCTACTAAGCCGACAAGGGATGATTCTGGACCACGAGATCAACTATCTATGGGATCAACTCTGTCAATATTCGAAATTAAAACCATTTTAAATTTCGAGTATTCTTTAGTATCGAGTTTTTTTCTTCCTGTGCGTTTTACTTTACACGCACTCTTGCGTTATTTAACATAATAAAACATTTCAGAAAAACCTTAAAATTGTTACCTACAAAAAATGATGTGCGGAGTTAATCTTTTAAAATTTCAAAACAATAATAATAATGAAAGAATAGGTAGGTACATGCATACATGTAAATGAACATGATATTTATGTATGAAGTAAAAGGTCTGTAGGTTTTCAAAAAAATTACCTAAATATCATTAACAAAATTTGATCCCCTCGGGGTCCACAGAATCAACCCCTTTCGGCTTAGTACACGTATTTTGTGGCTCCCTGTATCTTGATATTCCTCAATAAACACGCAAATTCACATTAACAACATTTGTTAAATTACTCGTACCTACCTACAACGACCAAGTTTTTACAACCTACCTACTACAAAACTTTAACATTGAAATAATATATAGGTACCTAGACTAACTAACAGTTATCTAGAATTTCGAGATTATTTTTAATTGTTTCGCCAGAGTACGAACCTACCTTGAAGGCTTAGATGAAGTACCTATAAAATATATTTAGAAAGTAACATTAGACACAATTTTTTTTTATTCATTAGTTAGCAATTATATAACGTCAATAATATTGTCATTTTGCCGATTAACGCTAGATATACGCTTGTCGAAGCAACTATGCACAATCAATAAAAAATGGTTGACAATTCATCAATATTAAAAAATGGTTGACAATTCATCAATATTTTTCTATCTTTTTTCAATTCATTTTTCAATTTTTTTTTTCGTAAATCGTCTTTTTTTATAATCATAATCATGAGTAATTCATGATATAATAATTTATAAATTGCAAATAATTTCATACAAAATTTCAAAGCAAATTAACATTCATATTTCATAATTAAAAGTGTCAAGTACTAGTTAGTGGTCTTGCCTCTTTGTTGTAGGTTATTTTGTATTGAAATTTTGTTGTGACAATATAAAATAATTACTAAAGTCCGATCGCGATGCAGGAAGAATTTCGTACATTGACCTGTTATTAACTGTCTTTGTCACTCCCGCGTAAATATAGTGCGTCACACTCGCACAGATGCAATGACCGCTGTCCTCAAGGATTGTAAACGTTTTGTTACTTGAGTATTTTGTTTGAGCCTTGGGTCACGACAAAATACCCACCCACGGCTTGTTTGACATATTTCAGACTAGATGATAATATAGTCAAAACTGTTTATTCTGTTTTTATAAATGTGACAAGCGACACGTCGTCGGAGAGCAGTAACAACGATACAGAGGAATCGGAGCTTTGAGTTTTAATTTTTCTAATTCTACCAAATAAGTAATGAATAAAATTATAACTCGATTTTTATACGCGACTGTTTTAAACAAAAAAAGAATTATAAGCCAATAAATATTTTTTTTATGCATCAAATATTTCTTACAAACCGCACTTAGGGAATGCAAAAATGTTTGTGACCACTGTCAGTAGGCAAAGATGACCTCTTTGCCTGTACGAAATTCTTTCTGCTTTGCGTCCGGACTTTAACATAAAGTTTAATTTAAAAAAAAAACATTTTTTTTACTGGGACAGTTCTAGCTTTTTTACTACGCCAATTTTGAATTGTAAATATGTCACCAACCACGAAGTCTTGTAGATTTAATTGACAACTTGTATCAGTGTATGTATCTATATAAATAAATTCTAAAATGCTCGATAGCTGTTATTGTCAACAGTAAAACATTATCAGAAGGTACATATTTAAATACATTGATAAACACTAGTTAACATCCATTTTAGTATTAAAATACATTAAAAGAATTAATAAAGACAGAAAATAATAATTTCTTTGAACAAGCTTTGTTAAATGCAGAAAATTACTTAAATTAGGAAGAAAAAATATTTTTTAGTACATACCAAACGTTTAGACATAAGCAGGAGTTCTCAAACTTTCTCGAAATTTAGATATTGTGACCCAGTCACCCACCATATTTTGAGAGCCCCTAAAAGCTTACAGTTGCATATAATTATTCTTATATTACCACTTCATTTATAAATTTACAATTTAAAAAGAAACAACAAATAAAACTATGAAATTAATATCAAAAAATGATTAAATAAATAGCATGTTGTGTCTTTTCAGCCAAATTAATCAACTAGATAACAACATCGCTTAATAGCACTCTAACGGAATCAACTAATCACTGGTTAACCAGTGATTAGTTCCGCGTTGCAGTGCTATTTGTGTTCATATACATGATTGTTTCGAAAATAATATCACAAAACACTTGACTTATAATAAGTTGAGCTAAACAGTGCTTTAAAAGCAAAATAAATAATAAAAAGGCCTAAGGCGGTACATCGTCTCAAACTAGCGCCGCCGCCACCTATTTTATCGTATTATAACGTTGAACAAATAAAATTTAAAAAATCCATCGCACAGTTTGCGATACCTATTTTAAGCTTGTCGAATCAAGACGTGCGGCGCTACCAGTCGACAACGTTTTAGATCAACTCTATCGAGTAAATTTCTGATCGAAACCCTCATGCTTTGTCCGTACTCCTTATTTTTGATTCAAAGTTGTTAACGTTACCAACAGATGGCCCCGTACGTAATTAGTTAGCCCTCATTCTTTGTCAAATTTGTCTATGGTAATATTATTTCAAGCTAGCAATAATTTTAGCTCTAAGTATTTTTGTTTTGTAAAGCTGGCTTGCTTGATCAAGGTTATCCAATGAGATTAAAAAGATTTGCTGTGTTAAGTTGGTAAACTGTAACTAGTGGGATTTGATTGGTGGAAACGCAAGCATAATGGCGGGTGGCGCTTGAACATGGCTCTTGGTAGGGGTTACTTTGGACTGAAGTTTTTGAAATGAGATTCTTGAATCACTTTTGCTCGAGACGTCGTCAAAGTAACTCCAATACGAAGAGACTTGTTTGTTCCCTCCACGTTTCGAACTTACTGGAATTGTACAAACTCTAAAGTGCGAAATAAAAGTGCCGTGTGACATTTTGTGAATTTTCTTTGGTGTTTACGCAAGTCCAATAATATGTTCGATACCCAAGATAGCCCTACGATTCCCGCTCAGCCTACACTTAATGCGTCAAGCTTTTTAATGCCTCTGTAATAGTTCTATTCTATTTAGATTAGGCAGAGAATCGAAGTTGCCCTTGGTGGCCACCAAAATCTATTTTCGATTGGATTTTTGAAATTTTCTTTGTTCAACTTCAACGTAATAATGAGATAAAATAGGTGGCGGCGCTAGTTTGAGACGAGTACCGCCTTAAGTTCACAATTACAGTAAGACGAAGGCAGAAGCATAACTAGCGCCACTGCCCATTTTAATTCTCTACAGACACGAATTATCAAAGATCATTTCCCAGTTTGTGATAATTATTTTAAGCTCTTTAATGATACAGTAATATTTTTAGGCAGGGATGAGAAATTATTCTTGCAGGTCACCAAACTCTGTTTTAAGTAACCTGCGTACCGTAAAGGCATAGATATTATATCACCAATTATCAAAGGATAACCAAAAATCCAATGGCGCTAGTTTTGCAAATTTTCCACCTTAATACCATCAAACTAACAATGTTAATAATAATAAGACATGGGTACGTTTCAAAAATGTCACAATTAACAGGTTAACTGTCTGGGCTCCAGAGTGGGAATGGTACATAAATCCAGTTATGTTTTTGTACAAAGTCGGTATATTTGTGGTTAAAATGTATAGGTACTTAGGTTATATAAAATATTTATACTCTACTGAAATAGTTTTTTTTAACACAGACCACATAATTATGGTCTGCGGACTCGTGCTCGCACACTTCCAGTAGAAAAATCTCGTGCGTCTACAGACCATAATGTGGTCTGCGCATACTTTACTTTTTATTTAGTTTTTTACAAAGTGACATTGACAGAATGATACACAGACATTAAGAGATTGAAACATTTGACATGACGTTATTGTCATTTCAGATGATAAAGTTCAAATCATCTAGTCGTTTCTGTGATCTAGTCGCTGAGTTCCGTTATGATTTTGTCTTCTTCTATAAAAAACAAATATCGATTATTTCCCTATGTCCCATCACTTTTTATATTCCTTATGATGTGTCCAGCCAAGTCCGCGTTAATTAAGAGACATTCTTCTTACGTCCAGTGTCAGATGGCTTAGAAATTGTATGGGCGAACAGACCACATACGGTCTGTGGACTGGTATGGAAGTGGCTCTACAGACCGTATGTGGTCTGTGGACAGTTAACCTGTAGCAGTATCAATGTCATGTCATAATTAAAATTAAAGTACCTACTTTACAAATCCTCAATAATGATCACACAATTAAATAATTTATACATAAAATGTCGATATCATAGTAAAACGTAGAAGTATGTAAAAAATTAAGCGCAAATAAAACTCTGCTAATACTCAGCTCATTATAACCAACTTATGGATTGCTTGCCGACGACGGACAGTTGAATTGACACGTTTCAAAGTTTTTCATAAGATTCGATCATGCTATTGTTGTCACTAATAGAAAGGAACCCCAAAACCAGCATTGTAGCCTAGTAATATACAAATACAATGCATTTAGGCCTTAAATAATAAACCATAGAAAAGTGGTGCAAAATGGTGTTGAGAAACACTGGATTACAAGTTCCTTTCTTAAAACTTCCAAATTTAAGTTTAAATAGTAAGTTAGTAGATTCACAGCTTAGCTTACATAAAATATAATTTAAATTTCCATCAGATATACCTAGTCATAGTCATATCATAACAGTCATCTATTGCAAGAAATTGTAATATTGACTGTGTAGAACGTAATGCATATTAGATAGAACGGACCAGCTCATAACCAAGTAACCTTTCGAAGACCCCCAAGAAGTAAACCGTCTGCGCGATACCGAATAGCGGCGCGACCACCATGATTCGGCAACTAGTGCCTTTGAGGAAAGCGTAGGGTCCTTCGTTCTTTAGGGTTTTCCTGTAATTAGTAAAATAATCTTTTTCTTATTCCTTAACCTTAAATAACAGTGATCAATCATGCATAAACATTTCCTGTAATAGTAAAGTAGTCATAAAAAACTGCGATAATTTTATTTTCCACACAAAGCTCTCCGAAAATGTAAAAATGTAAATTTTTGGATAGACCGATATGGACGCGACTTTCGCAAGCAGATAGCTGCTTATCATAGCGTGTAAATCAGGCTACTTTTATTCAAGTAAAAGAATAGGGTTCTAAACAAACAAATAAAACTTAGGTACGGAATTGTAGGTTCAGATAATATTTATTTAATTAAAACGGTAGATGAAACATTAATTAAAATAAAGAAAGTTACACATAAGTCACCTTGAAAGATGTCAGTAAAATTAATAAAAAGAAAACATTAGGAGTTAAAAATTATGACGTTCACAAAACAAAAAACACTCTTTCAATAATTTAGTCCAACTGTCGGCGAACAAGTCAAAATCGGGGCTGTCATCTAGGAGAGCGTTGAGTACTCGAGGGATGGGTGACATGGACCGCGCCGCCGTATGAGACTGCGGCACGGCCAGCAACCTATGTTTCAGACCCCGGCAGTAGTTGTTCGGGACGTAGAGTCGACACAGCTCATCATTCAAATCCGAGGCGTTATAGCCCAAGCATCCCAACAAGAACTTGGTGGGATAAAGGTAAAGGCAGTAAAGTAACCAAAGCATCGCATGTAGAGGAACCGCAAGAACTTTTTCTGCACCTTCTCAAGCATGAGCATAAAAGTTAATTGGGTGCAACATTCGGCCAAAGGTCATGACGTAACATTTACTCGGATTGAATCCCATTTTGTTAACAACGCTCCACTCGAAGATAGCGTCGACATCGTGTTGTAGGGCCCGCCAATCTGCTTCAGACCTAATCTCAAGGTAAAGTTTTAAGTCATCCGCATACATCAAGCTCTTGGCACACGATGCCACAGCTGGGAGGTCGTTAACCTTTATAAGGAAGAGTAAAGGTCCAAGTATAGATCCTTGGCTGACTCCGGAACGCGTGTGATAGGGTTGAGACTCGTAAGGACCAAGTCTAACAAACTGCTGACTATCTCGGAGGTAATCCGCGAGAAGCCGGAGAAGACCCGGGGCGAAACCTAACGCACTTAGTTTTGTCAGCAGAATGTCATTGTTGACGTTGACCTATCAAACGCAAAATATAACAAAGTACACTCACATTACGCAATCGAACACGGACTTATATTTGCTCCCTCCAATAGTCTGCAGACGTGTCTTGACAACGTCTAACGGATTGACAAATATAGCTGCGAGTGTACCCGCAAGACACCCCGATATAAACGACCACCTGCAAGTATTAACAATCAAATGGTTAGACGTACGATACGATACGTAACTTGTCTACTAAGCCTAATAAGGGCGATTGGACCCCTAGGGGATAATTTTCGTCGTGTTTCATTTTTTTTAGACTTTTTTTCTTCTTATTCGTGTTTTTTTACGTGTACATGATTATTAATGTTATAAAAATATTCGAAACAAAAAACGAGCCAAGGGGGAGGAGGGGTCGAAAAATTGCCAAAACCACCTCACGTAATTAATGGATGCCCCCTTGTGGAACACAGAAAAATCACCTCGCGTTATCCCGCGACGAAACAACCTTAGGCACCCACATTCTGTTTCCGAGACGTATCTAGATGTACAGTGATAGCTAATTTCTGATGGTTCCCTCACTAGGCTAGGCTTGTAGCGAGAGACCCTTTGTACGGCATTTCAAAGATTAATATAAATAATCAACACATACAAACACACAAAACATCACAATTTGTGCGATAAATACCCGTATATTTAATAGATCTGGTTACGGTAAGTACCTACTGAATATTAAAAAATATAAGTTAATTTTAAGAATTTGTTTTCAAGTTTACGTTTTTGTATAATATTATATATGTATATTTATGAAAATAAAGAGTTTTTGATTTGATTTCTTGTAAAAAGGGATGGATAGAGTATTAAACTTGTTTATAAATAGTAAAATAAAGCCCTCGTTTTAACCAATAAGTACTTTTCTATAACACGATTTTTGCAGTGAGAACGCTGTCAATGTATCAGACAAGTTTGAAACATGTCGTAGACATATCTAATATGTAAGTGTACACGCAGATGTGTTTTATCTTGTTTAATACTTGTTGGCTACACAGTGTGAAACGTTTGAGACATGCATTTGACAAGTTTTTTATGCAACTAGTCGTAAAAAAGTTTTTTTGTGAAAACGAGGGTTAAGAGGCCTGCGGACATCAATCAAAAATGTCCGGCTTTGCCGGCCCCCCTTAGATTCACAATGCGCACGCCACAACCTTCAGTAGCAAAAGAGAAACATTTTGACATGTTAGGAAAGCTTTTCAACTAGTGTCATTTTAGCGTTCAGACAAAAAGCATGGGTAAGTGCTCGTACAAAAAATGCAAGAATCACTCGTCCAAAGTGCTGAAAAAGGATGGAATTTCTTATTTTCAGTAAGTTTATATATATTTCTTACCCGTGTATTGAGATGTGAGTCATATACTTGTGAAATCAGCATAAAATATTGTTGTTTGGTTTGCCTATGTTAAAATATTAATTTTGTTCTAAATTGATAAATGGAGAGGCTATTTCTTCTAAAAATTTTTTTTTCATTTTTAGTATGTATTAATATATTTTTCAAAAAAATAAGTTTAATATTACTAGTTGATGATTTTTAAAATAACTAGTTGGCCCGCCCTAAAATTTCATTTGCGTAGACTCTCTAATAAAAGAAAGACTAGGTTCTTACCTAGGTAGGTAAGAACCTAGTCTTTCTACCAGAAGTATGAATTTATAAAACGTTTATTTTTTGTCCCGTAAAAAAAACTCGTGCAAAGCCGCAGACAGGAACCAGATCTTTTTAATCTAGAGTGCCTGCCTGAAATTGTATTTTAAGTTTAAATTGTTGTATGTCTGAAATGACCCTTTTGTATAAATACCTACTGTTGAGACACCAATTTATAGTTTCATCAATAAATGATTCGTTATCTTTACCTGAATTCTGTTAATTAATCCTTATAGAAAATAAACTGAGTACGTAGGTATATAATTCTCAGGAAGGTACCTACCTACCTACTTACAAAATAAAATAAAATGAATTCGACTCCACCAATCTCTTGTTCCGTATGGAAAAAACTTGTCAGGCTCTGCGCAAACTGTCTGCGTCAAAACAAAACGTAGACAATTTTGATTGACATTTTTGTAAGGCTCTAGGAATCTACGGGGGAGGCCGCGAACTACTTATTTTTGATCGAAGCCTGCGGATGATGATTTACACATACAAACGTACTACCAAAATGATTTGTAATTCGAGCATATTTCCACCATATCATGTTGTTTTTTGTATTCGAATAGTATTCATCTAGGTCCCTGGTTGGTTTTTTTCTTAATAATACACACCTATAATGAAATGTAAGCAAAAATATGCAAAATCGAATTTAACATATTTTTACGTCAAAAATGACATGTTTTCGTTCTATTTGTTTTGTATTAAAAACAACAATAACGTACATTTTGTTTAGGGACATAGGAACATAGCTTATATTGTCTAGTTACAGAATAACAACACAATGTCGAAGATTCAACAACTTTTCAGTCATCATTTTTGGTATTACGGAACATAATAATTCACGAATTGAAGTTGTGAGCAGCTGTCGCCGGATTTTTAAGATGATTTTCAATTTCAACTTACCAGAAAGGCGGGCGAGTGGAATTGGCCGACCTGGGCCACATGTTGTGGAATATAGAAAACGCAGGGAAGTACACAACGCTAAAGGACACATCTCGTAAGCCTGTCGCCTGTAGGCCTTTGTACAAACCCAAAACACCATGCCTGGCTATCACCTGCCTTATTAGCTGAATTGCCGAGGGTGGCGTGAGCACTTTGCCTGCTGTGGACGAAAAGAAACAAGATTTTGTAAGTAGGATTAATACAAAATAATTTGGTTTAGTCAACGTTAATGCGTTTCTGGCGCAGTAGCAACCTTAGCGCGGGCATTGTCGTGGTGTTTTAGTCGAAATCACACAAAATTATACGTCGTAGCAAGCACGCGCAACACAGCGCCGGTCCGACTATGACTAACTTGAGCCATACACTTCCGAGATGGTAATGCCTCATCTCCCTTTTTTACTTTTATCGAAGGGTAATACAGTCAAACCAGAGTTGTTGAAGATACAAAGTTTATTGAGTAGGTTCTAGTCTAAGTACCTACTTGCCTACATTATTTAGCTACATAATAATGAAAAATATAATTAGATACTATGCTTTCGAACCGATTTTAATCGAGTACAAAATCGGCATTGAAAATCGTAATGTACATCACTATTCCTTACTTTCGACAGAAGATTGAGAATGACCTTGAACGCAACTCGATTTTGGACTCGACAGTATTGTTTGCTTATTTTTACATTGCTGGTTTTCAGTGTGCTCCAAGTCTGGCGCGTCAAATTAAAGCCGCAATGGAAAAGTAGCAATATTAACAGATATTTTGAAACAAAAAGTACTTTCCAATTAAAGGAAATACAGTACAGAGTTTTTACAAGTAACTATTGAGCAATAAAATAACGCATTTTGTTTTTATGACCTGCGGGCCTAGCATACAAGGTTAATCGCAAATAAGCGTGGTATAATTACTACGTTAACGTTATAATTAGCCTTAGTGCGTTATTTTTTTCTAACAAAACACATTATTGGCGTTTATTTCATTGGAATGCAGCGAATTATCTGAATGAACCCCCATTATAAGACCGTTTATGTTACTATGTTACTGTCAAAAAGGTGCTACTATGCAGATAATGTCGCTGCTTTGCAGAAAGGACGTCATAACTCAAAAAACTTGATTTTGGAGTTGAGTAGGATACACCTAGGTTCAGAAAAAAATCTAAAAAACGTCATTTCTCTAAAGGGTAAGGTTAGAGCAGGACAGAAAATGTGACGTTGTTGCTCTGTCTCATTTTGTAAGGAGGTTTGCGTTTGCGGCAAGAACGTCATTAATTACTCAGTAGTGGTGCTAGTGTGTTCGCAATGGGTTGTGCATGTTCTCTTCAAGGAAGACATATTTCTGGTTTTGACGTTCTTCGTGAAAAGGTTAGTTGAATTTATTACAGATTTGATTCGGAAATAATGTATCTAAAAGAACTGTGTCGTTTTTGCTCAAAATATTTATATGATTGTTTGTGTATTTCTTTCGCGTTATGTCATTTTAGCAGTAAAAAGTAAGATCTATTAAAGTTTTATTATAAAATCTGACCTTAATGACTGTAAACAAGACACAATTCAATGATTTGAGTCAAAATTTAGTCAAAAATGACATTTTTTCTATTTATTTTTGTATTTATTGACGATTATTTTTGGTTATAACGTTTTAGGTTAAATACAAAATACATTTAGTGATCGAATTTGACATTTCGTTATTATTTTTGCAGACTATTCGTTACAAATGGCGATGTCAGGAGGGTCAAGGAGCAAAAAAATATTCGCTCTTATTGACAAAAATAGAAATATAGCACCTGATCCAGAATCTACTACTAATAGACAAAAGTAGTATGTACCTACCTACTTTTTAAAAGTTCTACTGGTAATCATTCTGGCTTTATTGATTAATACTACCCTTAACATTTGATTAACTGTATTTTACTTTTCTAGGCTATGAAAGTAGCAAACACAGGTTCCACCTAAGTTTGAGGTACCACATGAGTTTGAAAGACCTCCGGATCAGATTCAGATTCCAGAAATACCTGATATGCAAGATTCCAGTAGTTCTTTCAGTTCATCATCTGATTCATCTGATACATTTTTTGAAGGTACTACCTACTTTTGTATTTTTCCTTACTTCGTCCATAATAATCATTTTGTATGCGAGTAGTGTTAAACTGAATTGTTATTTTTGTTTTTCAGACAACGACGATTCTGTAAGATATCCTATGTACACGCCCGCGCCGCCGGAACCACCAATTCTTAGACAAAATCTTGCAGACTTATCTGATGGAGAAATGGAGGATTTGCCTTATAATAATAATAATATAGCCTTTATTCAAACTATTACATACATTTTATATTATTTACAATTTTGCACTCCTAGTTTGTTTGCCGCTTGGCACAGGCCTCCCCCAGCCTCCTCCATTCCTCCCTGTCCTGAGTTTTCCTTGTCCACGTCCTGCCTGCTCCTTTGACAAGCTCATCTGCCCATCGAGTGTAAGGTCTCCCCTGATTCCTTTTCCCTTCTCGGGGAAACCATGTTGTTAGTTCTATGCTTCATTTATTTAGGATTTGCCTTACAATGATGAAAATATCCCACCAAATATAGCTGAAAATGCAGAAACTGTACCAGAGGGAGCTGTAGTACAAGATAGAGATGTAGTAGAAGATAGAGACGCAACTGTTTCAACCACAAGTCCTCCGGAAAAAGTTGGAAGAAAACGCTTGTAACAATGAGTGATAGTCTGGGTAATTTAAGTAGGTACTTATAAAAAAATTATTAAAGCTAATTTCGTTAGAAACGTAAGGAAGACTGAGGGAGTATCTAAGATGTTGATTTTTATAGTTTAAGCTAACGTTTTCAATGACTGAAAGAGATTTAGCATTTAGATGTGACTATGTTTCAGTTAATATTTTTTGTGAACTCTATTAAAATAAATTTTTTTAATGTCATTTTTTGTTTTATTAAGTAAATCAAAAATCAAAATCAAAAGACATTATTGTCATTAACGTCCTAAGTCAACATAAAACAAAAAAGAAAATATAGTTTTTCTGTAAGAATGACACATTTTCTACCTTGTTCTATAAAAATACGCATAAGATTTTAAGATATCATTGTACATAATAATTGCTTATATATTTTAATAAGTATTAAATTGGGTAATATTTCATTCTCAAAAAGTTTCTTTCAAAAAGCAATAATTCACAATATATAATTTTTCAAACTTTAAAAATGCTCTCCTGTAAAATCATGTTTTTTGAGTTATGACGTCCTTTCTGCAAAGCAGCGATGTGTTTAGATATAAAAAAATAACGCACTAAGGCTTATATTAACGCACTAAGGCCAATTATAACATTAACGTAGTAATTATACCACGCTTATTTGCGATTAACCTTGTATGCTAAGCCCGCTCACGTCACACGCGGAAAGCGGTCAAGCGGAAAGTTTATGTACTAACTTTTCATTTGAGAACTTTATAGGTAGGTATTTATGTGGGTTGCATTGCAGACCGAAAGCTATGTTAACTCAGTATTGGCATTAAGGCGCTTCCTTGGCTCAAACTACCACTGCCACCTATTTTATCTTACGAGTATTATTGTGTTGAACAAATGAAATTTCGAAAATCCATCGCACAGTTTGTGTTAGAAGTTGCCCTTATTGGCCACCAAAATCTATTTGCGAATCTCTGCCTAAACTATACAGAATAAAACTATTACTCTTAAAATAAGCTTATCATAAGTATCACAAAATGTGTGATGGATTTTCGAAATTTTCTTTGTTCATCGTAATAATAAGATAAAACAGGTGACGGCGCTAGTGTGAAATGTCCTAGAATAATTTCGGCAATGGATGATCCTTTAGTTGAATTATCTTTATCATCATCATCATCAGCCTATATCAGTCACACATAGACATAGGCCTCCCCTAATGAGCGCCATATCGCCCTGTCTTCAGCTCAATTACCTTTATGTTCACCTATAAACTACGTATATTAAATTGCTGTTTAATAAAGTTTCATCAAAATACATTAAAAACTGGAAACAGATGTTAACAGGTTCTATTATTACGAAGGAACAGATGTTTAGACACATAAATAAGCTGTTGTTAGCAATTAGAATTAGATTGAATAACAATTGAAAATGTGGACTGTAAGTGGACTGAAGTAAGTGTATTCATAGACTACAAGGTCGCATCGCGACATTGGCGCAGGATAAGAAATAATAGAGCGATTTTTTTCGCTGCGCGTTGTACGAATATGTGACAATGACAATGTATCGATTCTATTTTTTTTTTCACATTTATATAAGTACACACCTTTCTTTGCCTCCGCCACAATCCTGCCTGCGTCTTGCATTCGAATCTTCAGGAGCTCCATCGGAGTGGTGATGACGATTTGACAAGCACCCGCCATGCCGCCCGCCAACATTTGATGGGTTATTGGCAGATAACTGTTAGTATAACATATAAAATACCTATCAGGTTAAAAACAAAGGATATTATTTAATCGCACTCTAGAATTACCCCGCTTTGTCCCTCTAATGATTCTAGTGGCCTACCAGAAATACTGACACTTTGAATTTACGGGGTTACATTCGGTGCAGACCGGATTGAACACCTATCACCTCGCCTTGTTTGATCCTCAAACATGGGGTTCCTATGCGATTTTTTTCAGATGCAATCTTTGTTAACAAAGAAAACTACAGTCAAATAATCGAAACAAATTAGAACTGGCATTTACAATTGAAACAATTGAGCTAACTGCAGAATATTGCAAATAATCTACAGGTAGATTGATCTAGGTGCAATTAAATATATCCTTATATATATATGTCTGTGAAGTTGTATGTCTGTGGTATAGTCGAGACAATAACACATAATTTGCGATCATAGGTACCCAATCTGCATACTGCTGGAAACTTTGGAAATTACAAAACTGTTTTTACTACGAGTTAACATTACAAGTACATTAAATAGAACACCGGACACCACACCATTGTTTAATATGAAACAAAAACGTTTTTTATATGGCATAACTGTTCGTTGAGTCTCATTAAACCCAATAACGTTAGTTATGTACATTTCTACTAGTGTAGGTAGGTATTAGTGATACGAGGGCTGTGTGTAAACAGTTAGTTTTCTTGGTCTAACCTAGATTCCCCCCCGAAGGGTTCCCGCCTTGCCGGGGCGGGGGGGCTCAGTAGTCGCGGCCTAGTCACCTGCGATGAAGCTAAGAGGAAACCATGGGGCCGCGCTAACGCAGACGGCGACAAGGCCGGCCCCGGGACGGACCGCTCCTCTGGGTATTGCGCTCTAAGCCCAGTTGGAGTGGTAGTAGGTTTCGGTGTCGTATGGGCACCGTGACTAAGGCGGGCGGCTGTGCTGTATGGGCAGCATGGCCGCAGAGAGATGGAGGCCGCGGCAGGAGAGGAGTGCCGGTATTGAGGTGCGCCGCTTTCCCTGCCTTCCGCGGCCTTGCCGGGGTCGCCACCGTTTGATGGTGGACGCGGTGGGGTCGCAGGCCAGGAGGAGTGTCGGTATTGCGAGGGCCGCTCCTATCCTCTGCGACCGTGTGGCAGGCGGCGGGGCCACTCGACTGACCCGTCGCAAGGGGACTTAGGGCGTCCGGACACGGGGTCGTCCGGCGCCCATTTGGCGGGTAAGGTCCCTGAGGTGGTCGTGGCGCGTCACGTGTTTCCGACGCGTCGTGAAGGGGGGTGCTCCACACCCCCCAGTGAGGGGCCCGATATCGGGCAGCCGCGGTGGGTTCGTGGAAGAGAAAATCGTTCCCATGTTCCCACCACAAGCGGCAGAGGCTGAAACACCCTGAGGGTTTTAGTGGGTCGGAGTCCCACGTAATCGTACTGCCTCCCCGTGACTGTACGATATGCGTGCGCATATCCCTCAGGATAATAAAAAAAAACAAAAAAAAATGTCTAACCTAGATTGGATAATGTCAGGCTACTTAAATTTGTATTTGTTTTCGACCCAATCATACTTACAATAAGGATATTCAATTTGTTACATTCAAATTATCATACATAAGTGGGTTCTTATTTATCTTCTGTTCTGTTTTTTATCTGTTTTTATTTAATACAAACTTACTAGGTCTAACTTACTGTTATGTTTAAAAAAATGGCCCATACCTATTATGAAAGCTTGCTCAGTCATAGATCTTTGCTCGAGTAACGTTCATGCCATAGAAAAGCGTTACTCACGCTGAGATAGATGACACCAACTATTATAATACAGGCCAGGCCATAAGGTATGTTATATTATAACTTATCATATGTTATAATTATAATATCACGTCCACAGTATTAAAATGTGGATTAATACTATATTATATAATAGAGCATGTTTTGTTACTTAATCTGGACGCACCTTTAGGTATAGGAAAAACGTAACAATAAAAAAAACAGTTTCCCTCAATTTTGAATAAAATAAAAACCGAGAAACAGTTTTTTTGATCAGATTTCTACGTGTGTTTACTTACTTACCCATGTTTATCAGCAAGATGATGGCGAAACACGTCGTTTGAAGCTAGTTTGATCGCCTTCTCTGGTGTTATTAATGTTATGTTCACGGAAGCACCTCGGTACAAGCCAAAGAACCCTTCAGCGGCGTATGTTTTCTTGAAGCAATCTCTCCTACGCCACAATATTAACGGATGAGAGATAAAATAATAACTTATTTCAAATTTAATATTGTAATTTTATGTATGATATTAATATCTGTTGTAGTGATATCATCTGTTAAAGCGTATTCTTAAAAAAAAAGTTAACCAAGAATACACCAGAAGTGTTATCTTATCAATCAACATAAAAACGTAAAGGATCAACATTACAACTCTTTCATTCATCATCATCATCATCAGCCCATAGTAGTCCACTGTTGGACATAGGCCTCCCCTAATGAGCGCCGGCGTCGTTTTCTTCTACAACGTGGACTACATTTTGTTAGAACTTATCGGAGAAGGTTTTTTTCGCGGAATTGATACTAAATATTTTCATTCTTATATTATATGTCGTTAAAGCGGCAACAGAAATACATCATCTATGAAAATTTCAAGTCCAACTATCGGTTCATGTACAGTCTGGCTCAGACTAAGTAAGAAATCTACTTAGTCTGAGCAGTCTGGTGACAGGCGGACGGACAGCGGAGTCTTAGTAACAGGGTCCCGATTTACCATTTGGGCACGGAACGGAACCCTAACAAACAGAAGGTACCTACGCGACACCTGTAAAAAGATACGTAGCAACTTACATATTCTTGTATTGAAGCTCTCCGTTGGGGCCGACCGGTTGAGTTTGTAGTCTAGTTTTCACCAGATCAATTGGAAAGACCATAGAGACACCGATCATGCCAGCTAAGCCTCCATTTAAGATCTTAGGAAGTATTCTGAAACAACGTAGCATTGAAATAACTTTTGCCGCACAAAATTAACTATGCTATCTTACGACCGATGTGGAGCGGTGGGCGAAGGTCCGCCTGCAACGCAGGAGGTAGTGGGTTCGATTCGCACCTTGGATAATAATATTTTCTTATCGTACTACCTTTTGTACGATCTGCAAATATTTGTTCGAGATATTTCTATGGATTAAAAAAAAAAACTGTCTATAAAATGTATTGTATTAAGCTTACATTGGGGCTGGATGATGCTGCTGTGCAGATGGTTCAGCAATATACTAATTTATTTAACAGATCTTTAAGAGGTTTGTGCCGTACTATTTATTCAGTCTAAGTTATGTAACTAATAACTATTTAGTTAAGTAGGTACTGTAGGTAAGGTAACTTACTGGAGTTTCGGTTTTTTTTGTGGACGTGATTCTGAAACAAATTATATCAGTTAAGTGAAAAATAATGTAGGTATAACCGTATGACCCTTTAATAACCGAATTTAGCTATTTTATAATGATGACAACATTTTACGCCAAAGCCAAAGATGTAGAAAATGGTGGCAACATTAGAAAATAATGGCTTAATTTGGCTATGATTAATTTGATATGGTCGCCTCACGCCTGCGATATACCTACCCGATTATAAGTTTGAGAAAATTTTATGTAATTGTGTTTCCGAAACATATGACGAATAGAATGAGTCCTGAACATCCTGCGAAGTTGATTTGAGGTAGTATAGGCCCAATATGAACATCCCTAGCATAGACTAACTTTACTTTAACGTGCCTATGCACGTTTAAAAATCAATAACGTTCACAAAACACAGCATGGCGCGGCGGGTGGCAGTGATGGAAGGAAAAACGAAGGGTGTTAGTTAGCATGATTAAATTCTAGTAGGTACCTGTCGATTAATAAAATTACACACGGACAAAGCCGTGTGGTGCCGGCTTAGAATTTGACAAAGAAACTCTTACCGTGGATGTCGTAAGAGGCGATTAAGGGACATATACCGGGGGCCGGCATCAGCGCTTGTTGCAGAATATATCTACCACTGAATTGCGATCTCCAACCCGCATGCCAGGGATGATTACTTATGGGCATAACCCCCCCCCCCCCCCCCTCCCCGACGTGAAAATCGAATAAGGCGATTCTTAGGGGGAGGCCTGCGTCCAGCAGTGGACCATTATAGGCTTTAGGATAGGATTAGGACATGGACAATGTTAAACTTTGAACAATAAATTGTATAGTATTCTTGTGGAAGTATCTACTTTACGTAATCGATCCTCACCTATAATCTTTGTAGCCATATTTCTTATTTTTGAATTTTAGGTTTATAATAGAAAATCAAATTGACGAGTAGCGATACAACTTTGCAGTTTCCTCGCTAGCTTATCATGAGCTAGGAAGGGGGCACTCAACTGAAATCAGATTTTTCTTCATAATTTCTGCAATAATCTATTCCACTTCACTTCTTTGAAACGACTTGACTTCTTTGTTATTGGCAAAATGCGAGTGAATGTGACTGGTTTCACTTTTCTGCCAGTGTCTAGTTCAAAGAAATTTTATAGTCATGGAATCTCAGAAGAACAATCTAGATTAGATTAGATTAGATAGTTAGATTACTTAGATTGTTCTTCTGAGCATGGAATGGATGCGGGGTTCAGTTCAGTGTAGACCTCAGAGCAATAATTAGTTATTGCTCTGAGGTGTAGACCGTGGACGGAGGAAATCACCCCCCCCCCCCTTTGGGGGACTCGGGATAAGCTATGGAATGTTCTTTATTGACACCTCCTCTGCGACCAACAATTTGACACAAATTTTGAAGTTGTTTTGAAGTAGCAATTGCCAAGAATCAAGACTGTTTATTATTTTTTTGAGTGACGTTATTAATTTTACGTTTTTTTCTCTTCTAAATGATTAGTTCTCATTGGTGTTTTTCTGTAGTTACCGGTCATATTATTATTTTAACCCCGCCTCCATTTCATGACTGTGAAATTTCTATGAACTAGACACTGGCAGAAAAGTGACAAAACAGTCGCATATTGCCAATAACAAAGAAGTCAAGTCAAGTCAAAACAACAGAAATTTTTAATAAAATTAAGAGAATCTATTCATAACTCCTTAATTCAGTGTTATACATGGTATTTTCAGTTGAAATCTTGCAGGGAAAACATGCCGAGGTGTATTTTATTACAGTGTGTTGCTACGATAGACGATTAACACAGAAAGCCTTCACTCTATCGGATAGTAGCAGTTTTATTGAAAATCTAGCTCATTCGTGTAATACTATGCGGCATGTGTTAGTTTGTTGAAATATATTAGCAATGCTTTTAGTGTATAAGTTTGACTTTCCTTCCGTAACCCTAAATTTATTGTTTTTTACTTATGAATAAAAACCCATTCAAAATGCAATAACAACTAGTGGTGTACCACATACTATTTTTAAATTTTATCGATAACTTTAATGTTTTTTGTAGCAAGAAGAATCAAACCACATTAAGAAGAACATAATTTCTAATCAAGGATATCAAACATAGCTATGAGTTGCAACTAACCAGTCTTGCAGAAATTTTAGGATATTGTGTTGACGCCCAAGGCTTGAACAATGAAGTGGACAGGGCACCTTCTACAACATGAATCGGGGCTCCTTCATTTCAGCGCTACTTCATCTCTTGGTTA
Source organism: Eupithecia exiguata (assembly GCA_947086465.1). Taxonomy (NCBI): domain Eukaryota; kingdom Metazoa; phylum Arthropoda; class Insecta; order Lepidoptera; family Geometridae; genus Eupithecia; species Eupithecia exiguata. The sequence goes on from OX352246.1 coordinate 9,835,570, forward strand.
GTGAAAATTAGTAATTTGGGATTTAGAATTTAAGGCAAATGTGTGTTTTTTTTAAACTGGGACAATATACATCCATACAGAGAAGGAACACGTAGAGTTACTTGTGAAACATCAGATCTTTTTTGAAGAAAACCATAGCTAAAAATTATATTATAATATACCATTACTAGCTGCTGCCCCCGGGTTTGTTCGAGTTTTGATAAAAAATACATTATTATTAAATAAACTTGTTGCTTTTTATTGATTTCAACTACTAGGTAGGTAGACATATTCCTAAGCTTAGTGTGTACGATTTACGTTGCGCGCTTGATTAAAACTGTGTGCTATTTAATTTCATTGCTGCGTCTTAAAAAAATAAGTGTAGTGAACAAAGTAGTTTACCGAAAATCGTAAACCATTTTCTATGACAAAAAAAAATGTAACTGATGTTAGGGCCTTAATCTTCAAACTCCTTTAATTTTTGACTTATAAATTTTCATCGACATCGATGAAAGTGTGGGTCAAACACTAAAATAAGAACTGACAGCTGTCGTTCATAAAAAAAGTTACGCAAAATAAGCCCTTATTGCGTATCTATCCATTATACTCCTTTATCGTTTGTGTAAACCTTGTACCAACTGCAGATCACTAAATATTTGTGAAACCGCTCCATGTACTGTTGAGTAGCGGTATTAGTACCCTCAATAATTTGGGCTGCCTGTGCCTGCTTCTCTGTTTATAACTACGTACCTACCGAGTCGACGCGACACTCAGAGTGCCTATATTTTAAAATTTGCTGTTGCCTGCGGCTTCGGTCATATCAAACGTCATCGGATTACTATCTACCAAGAAGCTTTTAACTTGTTATCAGTATATATAAAAAAGGAGTAACTGACACACTAACAGACAGCGCAGAGCCCAAACCGCTGGTTCTAGAAACTTGAAATTTGGGGTGTTTGTTCCTTTTAAGGTGTAGGGGTGTACTAAGAAAGGAATTTTGAAAATTCGAACTCTAAGGGGTTCAAAAATTAGGGTTGAAAATTTAAACAAAAATGCTCTGTATTTCTCTATCTACACCAGAACTACAAAATTGTACATGTAGATTCCCCTTACAAAACCAACACACATTTCATTCATCGTGTTCTGAAATTGTGACAGTGTATAACCCCCCGTTCCCCAAGGTAACATGTATTTCACAAGATTTGTGTAGTGTTTTCGTTTTTAGGGTTCCGTACCCAAAGAGTAAAAACGGGACCCTATTACTAAGACTTCGCTGTCCGTCTGTCACCAGGCTGTATCTCATGAACTGTGATAGTTAGAGAGTTGAAATTTTCACAGATATTTCTGTTGCTGCTATAACAACAAATACTAAAAACCAGAATAAAATAAATATTTAAGGGGGCTCCCATACAACAAACGTGATTTTTTGCCGTTTTTATAGATAATGCTACGGAACCCTTCGTGCGCGAGTCCGACTCGCACTTGTCCGGTTTTATTTGATCTCACTAGTATACATGTTCAAAATATGTTGCATACAAAATTTGTATGAAAGATGAATTTGTGAACTTCTAGTTGTCTACATATTTATTGTAAAATGTAAATAGTTTTAAGCTTTATTCAACAGGGATGAATAAAGTGTAAATATGTAACGCGCTGTACTGGGTCGATATACTCGGCCAGAAAGTGCTCAGACTGGATGTGAATTCAGGGAACGTCACATCTCGAGATATATGTAAGTAGAATGTTTAAAGCTTCTTGCCAAATTTCATGATTGCACACTAGGTCAACGGGAAGTACCCTATAGGATTTGGAAAATTAAAAAAATTGTGCATAAACAGCTGTTACTTTTGATGGCGTTGACTTAGACTTTGATTTATATCGCGGCTCCAAGAGATTACGAACCAGAGTATATGATGTGAATTTCAACTCGATACCTCCACGCGTTTCTGAGAAAAGAGGGTTGAAAGACGGACAGACGGACAACAAAGTGATCCTATATGGGTTTCCTTTTGAGGTACGGAACCCTAAAAAAACATACGAACATAGAACCTCCTCTTCTATTTTTCGTTTCGTCGGTTAAAAAAAGCTAAATCGTTTAACCGTCGTAACTTTTTTTCTAGCTTACGGTCCTGTATCTCTAGTCGTTACGGTCAAAGACTACCCCAAGTTGCATTCAGCAATACATGTTACATTCTGAATGATAATATTGGTAGTATTCTGTGTTAGTTTTCGTTTCGTTTTCGTAGTTACTTTGCAAACACATTCACACAGGGTTACAGGAATAATAAAAAATAGTTTTAATTATGATTTAGTAACAGTTACCATACTGCTTTGATTTTGTCATTTTACCATTATCATCATCATCCATTTTACCATTATCACAAACTTCGGGAGGCCTAAACCCAGCAGTGAGTAAAATCCGGCTGATTTTACCCACTGCTGGGTATAGGCCTCCCAAAGTTTGTGCCATCCACCACGGTCCTGTGCTAACCGCCTCCATTGACGCCCCCCGATTTTACCAAACACTGCTTATTTAGTAGTCTTAGCCTGTGTACTGTCATAGCCTCATTTGAAAGAAAATCATTCTTAGAATTGATGAACTTTAAGATTGATGTCAGTTAAGTCTGTAGAGCCCTAGCAGCACACAGTTTTCATTAGAAAACTGTGTGCTGCTCTAATGAAAACTGTGTGCTGCCAGGGCTATTAACTATTAAGTTACAATATACTTTTACAGGTAACAGAAGAACCCTTTTCAGTTTCCAGTCAAATAATGTGACTGGGGTTTCCGATGGCATTACCATTGATAGTGATGGTAACCTTTGGGTGGCTTGCTTCAATGGCGGAAAGGTACAACTTGAGATGCTAAAATTAATAAAGTAGGAAAAAAAATAAAGTAAATGATTGTTTGTGTCAGCCCTGCAACCTTGGGCAATCTCATATGAAAAACCGACTTAATTTTAATTGCTTTTTTTTTTTTACAAAATTTATGAAAATCAACAATCTTTAGTTTATTTGTGGGACTTGTATTTAGCCTGTTTCTTGATAAGTTTTAACATTTACTAAATTGCAGGTACGTAAAACCTTACAAGATTGCCAAACTGATTTGATTTTGCCCACCACGGTACTTTTTTTAAAACTCTTCATATTATCGAGAATGTTTAAGTAGCTTTTATTTCTTGTTTGTTGGTAGATACTTGAATATGTCACTGGCAGCACTAAATAACCGATTGTCGCTAATTTCACTTCAGTTGACTGTCAGTTGTTGTCAAAGTTTGGTGGTGTGTTTGGCGGGCCAAAGTTCGTGCGGAAAACTTTTTCAAAAACAGTACTTGCAGTTGCAGCAGGCAAGTAATTATCTTACCACTATAAGTTTGTAACAAATAAATAATACCTATCGAATATCTGACGCGAAACCTCTTTTAAACTCGAAAATATTAAGGTGGGCATTGTCAAAGTACCTTTTCTGGAGTACTGTTTACTACTTTGCCCACCAAAATATTGCTGTCAGGGTTGTCACTACGACATTAAATCAAAATTGATTTATGTAGGTCCTATTAGTAGTAAGTCGTTTGGTATTATCTAACCACCTTTTAATTGATGATGCCTATTTTATTAGGAAAGTAAATAAATATATATTAAATAAATATCAGCTGTTTCCGGTCAACGACCTTTATATTAGTCGTGTTTCTTGTATTGAAATTGTAGTGTATATACTTGTAGTTATACATTTAATTTTTTTGTACGTATAGTAGTAGGTACTAAATGCTATTTATAAGGAAGGTCTATAAAACAAGTGTTTCGATCATAATTGTAGAGTATTTCCAATTATTTATTTTTTCAATTCCTCTTTATCAAATAATGTAATGCAAAATTTACCATTTCTACAGTTTTTTTTTGTATTTTAATGCCTTAATTTGTTTTATAATCTAAATGAGGTAGGTACTTACCTTATTATTTATAAAAATATTTATAGACAATTATTACTTTTTCTTGATTAAAGTTTTTGTCGACGTTAATAAGTTAAAACTTAGGTACTATGCACCTACAGTTGACATGGCAGCAGTTGAATAGGTACTTAATTATATTTCATTATAATTAAAGGCTGTTGGTAAACAATAAAAATGTGACAACCCTTGCGCATCTTTTTATTTGTATGAAAAATTTCAAAAAAATATTTGTGTCTTTGCCCACTCAATTTTGGCGGTTAATTTGCTTGCTTGAACGTTTTATATTAAGATATAAAGTAACATTGATTATCCCTATTGCTTGTTCCTTAAATCTTGTTATCCTAAGGTCAAAAATACCGGAATTACGATTTTTTTTGCAAAATGGGCAAACTCGGAAAAAAAAATATATTTGGCCCGCTCTCTAAAATTATGATTTTTACACATACCGTCCCATTTTATTCGATTTATTATCTATTATTTGCAAAGAAGAGTATATTTAAAATAATGTAGCGCAAAATTATTATTAGAATTATACATACTTTTAAAATTATCTTAAATTGAACCACTAAATCCAAAAAAATTGGGCAAAGTTGCACGGTTTTACTGTAATAAAGATAGATTCCAGAGCTGGCAAGTTGATAGAACAACACAAGTTACCCGTAGATAAAGTCACTTCTGTGATGTTTGGAGGACATGACCTATCAACACTTTTCATAACAACAAGCAGAGTTGGTCTGACCGCGGCTGAAAAAGCTCAACAACCCGAAGCTGGTTCTCTGTTTGCGATCGATAGAACGGGAGCTAAAGGCCTACCAAAAAATCAGTTTGTATTTTCTGATGCTGCAAATTACTGAATTATTAACAAGTAAAAAATATTAATAGTTTTACTAAATGTTGTACTTTCATTCAGATCCTCCTCCATCTACCAGAAATACATGACATGCATGAGAAAGTGTTGACCAGATCCAGTCTATTGGTCAACACAGTCAATGCTGTGGTTGCTTTGGAAAATCCTGATTTTCACTGCACACAGAGATAACTTTATCTATCTGTATCATGGTTTAGGTGCACTTACCGGAAGCCTCAAAAAAGGTGGATCTGCAGCATTTTTCCCGTCTTGATACTGGATAAGTTGAGTGACCAGTGTAGCCAATCCTTCCTTGGTAGGAGGGTCAGTCTGAACATGCTGCAATATGAAAATCATTTTATTCTGAGTAGATATGTACTGAGTAGGGGATACAAAGCTATGGAAGCTGGTTGGTATTTTACAATAAGTTTATTTTCTGGCTATGAGAGTGATGTATAGACAAGCCCGCAAATGTCAGTGAACAAATTACTTAGGAAAGCTATTAAAAATAATTCGACTGTTAACTATACGTGGGAAACAAACAATAAAATACAGATATTTTCTCACCTTCTTAGTTTTTTGTAGCCAAAAGGTAGTGTAGCCTAAAGCTTCGACCACTTTGTATACTTATTGGTGACTGCACCAGCACGGGTTAGGTCAACTCAGGCTGATGATGAAAATCAGCCTGAGTTGACCTAACCCGTGCTAGATGCCGAGTAGGTACGCGCTATGATGTTATTCAAAGAAAACAAATTGTTATTCCTTCCTGTCCTACTCCACAGAAACAATCTTGATTTAGAATCCTAAAGGTAAAGGTAAATAAATTAGTAAGACTTATTTATTTTTGTTAATCTATATTTGTATATTATCTACTCATCTTCAAGCCGAGCTTATGCATTTGGTGGCAGAGCTAACATTTACCCTTCAAGCTGCGAAAACACTACATATTGTCCTTATTGACTCGCAAGTCGCAGGTCCCGCCCAGACCGGTACCTACATGATACTTATACCTACAGGGTGCCTCGTAGAATGTTACCTACTAAGCCGACAAGGGATGATTCTGGACCACGAGATCAACTCTGTTAATATTCGAAATTAAAACGGTTTTAAATTTCGAGTATTCTTTATCGAGTTTTTATCTTACTGTTCGTTTTATTTTACACGCACATACATGTACATAGGTAAATCTTTTGAAATTTCAAAACAATAATAATAATGAAAGAATAGGTAGGTACATGCATACACGTTAAAGAACATGATATTTATGTATGAAGTAAAAGGTTTTTATTAACCAAATTTGATCCCCTCGGGGTCCAGAATCAACCCCTTTCGGCTTAGTACACGTATTTTGTGGCTCCCTGTATCTTGATATTCCATAACAACAAACACGCAAATTCACATTAACAACATTTGGTAAATTACCTACTCGTACCTACAACGACAAAGTTTCTACAAGCTACTACAGAACTTTAACATTGAAATAATGTATACCTAGCTACATAACAGTTATCTAGAAATTCGAGGTTATTTTTAATTGTTTCGCCAAAGTACGAACCTACCTTGAAGGCTTAGATGAAGTACCTACCTATAAAATATATTTAGAAAGTAACATGACACATAATTTTTTTTTAATTTTATTCATTATGTAGCAATTATTTAACGTCAATATTATTGTCATTTTGCCGATTAACGCTAGATATACGCTTGTCGAAGCAACTATGCACAATCAATAAAAAATGGTTGACAATTCATCAATATTTTTCTATCTTTTTTCAATTCATTTTTCAATTTTTTTTTCGTAAATCGTCTTTTTTTATAATCATAATCATGAGTAATTCATGATATAATAATTTATAAATTGCAAATAATTTCATACAAAATTTCAAAGCAAATTAACATTCATATTTCATAATTAAAAGTGTCAAGTACTAGTTAGTGGTCTTGCCTCTTTGTTGTAGGTTATTTTGTATTGAAATTTTGTTGTGACAATATAAAATAATTACTAAAGTCCGATCGCGATGCAGGAAGAATTTCGTACATTGACCTGTTATTAACTGTCTTTGTCACTCCCGCGTAAATATAGTGCGTCACACTCGCACAGATGCAATGACCGCTGTCCAGAGTCAAGGACTCAGTTTTGTTACTTGAGTATTTTGTTTGAGCCTTGGGTCACGACAAAATACCCACCCACGGCTTGTTTGACATATTTCAGACTAGATGATAATATAGTCAAAACTGATTATTCTGTTTTTATTAATGTGACAAGCGACACGTCGTCGGAAAGCAGTAACAACGATACAGAGGAATCGGAGTTTTGAATTTTAATTTTTCTAATTCTACCAAATAAGTAATGAATAAAATTATAACTCGATTTTTATACGCGACTGTTTTAAACAAAAAAAGAGTTATAAGCCAGTAAATATTTTTTTTATGCATCAAATATTTCTTATAAACCGCACTTAAGGAATGCAAAAATGTTTGTGACCACTGTCAGTAGGCAAAGATGACCTCTTTGCCTGTACGAAATTCTTTCTGCTTTGCGTCCGGACTTTAACATAAAGTTTAATTTAAAAAAAAAACATTTTTTTTACTGGGACAGTACTAGCTTTTTTTACTACGCCAATTTTGAATTGTAAATATGTCACCAACCACGAAGTCTTGTAGATTTAATTGACAACTTGTATCGGTGTATGTATCTATATAAATAAATTCTAAAATGCTCGATAGCTGTTATTGTCAACAGTAAATAATTATCAGAAGGTACAGTACCCGGCGATAAATAATGCACATCGACCTGTGGAAAGAGACAATCGGTTAATTTCGGCTTCGTAGAGCGTTATCTCTGTCGCACACTACCTATACGACTGACGAAACATCACTGTCAGTCGTTGTTCAAGTGCGGTAGAGTGCGGTCGCGTCCAATTCAAAATATATATTGAGAGTTGTTAACACCCCCAAATTTAAATTTATTTTATATAATTTATTTTTAAATTATTATTTTTATTACAATGTCTCATTTTAACAATAGGTATAATGGTGTTTATTATGTACACTGCAGCTGTAATTTTTCAAATTAAATACGTAAACATAATGTGAACATGTTTTTTTAATTTATTTTACTTCAACCTAAGCCAACACTTATAGAAAAATTGGTGTATTTTAAACAAAGAATAAAAAAATATCAAAAGAAGCAAATCACAATTGTTTCAACAGCTCCTAATAGATACCGGACTGTTTGTATTTCGTGCGACAGAGATAACGCTCTATGAAGCCGAAATTAGCCGATTGTCTCTTTCCAAAGGTCGATGTGCATTATTTATCGCCGGGTACTGTACATATTTAAATACATTGATAAACACTAGTTAACATCCATTTTAGTATGAAAATACATTAAAAGAATTAATAAAGACAGAAAATAATAATTTCTTAGAACAAGCTTTGTTAAATGCAGAAAATTACTTAAATTAGGAAGAAAAAATATTTTTTAGTACATTCCAAGCGTTTAGACATTAGCAGGAGTTCTCAAACTTTCTCGAAATTTATATATTGTGACCCAGTCACCCACCATATTTTGAGAGCCCCTAAAAGCTTACAGTTGCATATAATTATTCTTATATTACCACTACATTTATACATTTACAATTTAACAAGAAACAACAAATAAAACTACGAAACTAATATCAAAAAATGATTAAATAAATAGCATGTTTTGTCTTTTCAACCAAATTAATCAACTAGATAACAACATCGCTTAATAGCACTCTAACGGAATCAACTAATCACTGGTTAACTTCCGCGTTGCAGTGCTATTTGTGTTCATATACATGATTGTTTCGAAAATAATATCACAAAACACTTGACTTATAATAAGTTGAGCTAAACAGTGCTTTAAAAGCAAAATAAATAATAAAAAGGCCTAAGGCGGTACATCGTCTCAAACTAGCGCCGCCGCCACCTATTTTATCTCATTATTACGTTGAAGTTGAACAAAGGAAATTTTAAAAATCCAATCGTAAATAGATTTTGGTTTAAGTCCACAATTACAGTAAGGCGGAGGCAGTAGCATAACTAGCGCCACTGCCCATTTTAATTCTCTACAGACACGAATTATCAAAGATCATTCCCAGTTTGTGATAATTATTTTAAGCTCTTTATTGATACAGTAATATTTTTAGGCAGGGGTGAGAAATTATTCTTGCAGGTCACCAAACTCTGTTTTAAGTAACCTGCGTACCGTAAAGGCATACATATTATATCACCAATTATCAAAGGATAACCAAAAATCCAATGGCGCTAGTTTGGCAAATTTTCCACCGTAATACCATCAAACTAACACTGTTAATAATAAGACATGGGTACGTTTCAAAAATGTCACAATTAAAGCAGTATCAATGTCATGTCATAATTAAAATTAAAGTACTTTACAAATCCTAAATAATGGTCACACAATTAAATAATTTATACATAAAATGTCGATATCATAGTAAAACGTTGAAGTATGTAAAAAATTAAGCGTAAATAAAACTCTGCTAATACTCAGTTCATTATAACCAACTTATGGATTGCTTGCCGACGACGGACAGTTGAATTGACACGTTTCAAAGTTTTTCATAAGATTCGATCATGCTATTGTTGTTACTAATAGAAAGGAACCCCAAAACCAGCATTGTAGCCTAGTACTATACAAATACAATGCATTTAGGCCTTAAATAATAAACCATAGAAAAATGGTGCATAATGGTGTTGAGAAACACTGGATTACAAGTTCCTTTCTTAAAACTTCCAAATTTAACTTTAAATAGTAAGTTAGTAGATTTACAGCTTAGGTAGGTACATAAATTTATAATTTTAATTTCCATCAGATATAGTCATAGTCATATCATAACAGTCATCTATTGCAAGAAATTGTAATATTGACTGTGTAGAACGTACATGCATATTAGATAGAACGGACCATCTCATAACCAAGTAACTTTTCGAAGACCCCCAAGAAGTAAACCGCCTGCGCGATACCGAATAGCGGCGCGATCACCATGACTCGGCAAGCAGAGCCTTTGAGGAAAGCGTAGGGTCCTTCGTTCTTTAGGGTTTTCCTGTAATTAGTAAAAAGATTTTTTTTTAAAAACTCAATAATTTAGTCCACCTGTCGGCGAACAAGTCAAAATCGGGGCTGTCATCTAGGAGAGCTTGAGTACTCGAGGGATGGATGACATGGACCGCGCCGCCGTACGAGACTGCGGCACGGCCAGCAACCTATGTTTCCGACCTCGGCAGTAGTTGTTCGGGACGTAGAGTCGACACAGCTCATCATTCAAATCCGAAGCGACAATTTTTCCGTGGAGGACCTTGCAGATCGTGGTTATTTGGTGATAAGCACGCCGCACCTCAAGCGAGTTATAGCCCAAGCATCCCAACAAGAACTTGGTGAGATAAAGGTAAGGGCACCAAAGCATCGCATGTAGAGGAACCGCAAGAATTTTTTCTGCACCTTCTCAAGCATGAGGGTATAAGTAACCTCGTGCGGGTTCCACACACACGCGCTGCTCTCCAACTTGCTCCTAACAAGTGCAGAAAAAAAAGTCGAACAACATGATCGTTCTCAAAATCACGGGCATTTCTGAGGACGAACCCCAGATGCCTCAACGACTCCTTGGCCAAAGAACGGATGTGGTCATGGAATGTAAGCTTTCGGTCGAATGTGACACCCAAGTCTCTCATGGTGATGGTTCTGTTTATTGATTCGGTGTTTATTTTGTAATCAAAGTTAATTGGGTGCAACATTCGGCCAGGTCATGACGTAACATTTAGTCGGATTGAATCCCATTTTGTTAACAACGCTCCATTCTAAGATAGCTTCGACATCGTGTTGTAGGGCCCGACAATCTGCTTCAGACTTAATCTCTAGGTAGAGTTTTAAGTCATCCGCATACATCAGGCTCTTGGCACACGATGCCACAGCTGGGGGGTCGTTAACCATTATAAGGAAGAGTAAAGGGCCAAGTATAGATCCTTGGCTGACTCCGGAACGCGTGTGATAGGGTTGAGACTCGTAAGAACCAAGTCTAACAAACTGCTGACGATCTCGGAGGTAATCCGCGAGAAGCCGGAGAAGACCCGGAGCGAAGCCTATCGCACTTAGTTTTGTCAGCAGAATGTCATTGTTGACCCTATCAAACGCAAAATATGACAAAGTACACTCACGTTACGCAATCGAACACGGACTTATATTTGCTCCCTCCAGTAGTCTGCAGACGTGTCTTGACAACGTCTAACGGATTGACAGATACAGCTGCGATTGCACCCGCAAGACACCCCGATATAAACGACCACCTGCAAGTATTAACAATCAAATGGTTAGACTATAATATGTAACTTGTCTACTAAGCCTAATAAGGGCGATTGGACCCCTAGGGGATAATTTTCGTCGTGTTTCATTTTTTTTAGACTTTTTTTCTTCTTATTCGTGTTTTTTTACGTGTACATGGTTATTAATGTTATAAAAATATTCGAAACAAAAAACGAGCCAAATCTCACCTTATCACACGTGGGGGAGAGGGGGGTCTCGGTATATATTACGTAATTGTTTTTCCGCAAATTTAAGCAGTTGTTTAGTTCGTTTCGTGTTGGCGCGAGATTCTGTTTTCTTGATCTTCATTAAGCATTTTATTGTTCGATTTTGTAACTGTGTGTGTGTGTGTGTGTGTGTGTGTGTGTACTGATTATAGACTACTTCTTAAATACAATGCAATCAAGCCCAGATTAACTGATTTAGATTCAAATATGTTTATTTATTGAGTAACTAACACGATTAAAACTAACCAATTACAGTAGTCACTTAAGATTAGATATGAAATAAAAATAAAATCAAAATTATTATAAGGCTAAAATACAACATATTTAAATAAATCACATAAATGATTTTAAAAATCTCACGTGTTAAAAATCTCACGTGAGATTATCGGGGGGGGGTCGACTCAAATCTCACCAAGGGGAAGGAGGGGTCGAAAAATTGCCAAAACCACCTCACGTAATTAATGGATGCCTCCTTGTGGAACGCAAAAAAAAACTAAAAACCACAGAAAAATCACCTCGAGTTATCCCGCAACGAAACAACCTCAGGCACCCACATTCTGTTTCCGAGACGTATCTAGATGTACAGTGATAGGTAATTTGTGATGGTTCCCTCACTAGGCTAGGCCAGGCTTGTAGCGAGAGAGCCTTTGTACGGCATTTCAAAGATTTATATAAATAATCAACACATACAAACACACAAAACATCACAATTTGTGCGATAAATACCCGTATATTTAATAGATCTGGTTACGGTAAGTACCTACTGAATATTAAAAAATATAAGTTAATTTTAAGAATTTGTTTTCAAGTTTACGTTTTTGTATACTATTATATATATTTATAAAAATAAAGAATTTTTGATTTGATTTCTTGTAAAAAGGGTCGGATAGAGTATAAAACTTGTTTATAAATAGTAAAATAAAGCCCTCGTTTTCACCAATAAACAGTACTTTTATATAACACGATTTTTTAGTGAGAACGCTGTCAATGTATCAGACAAGTTTGAAACATGTAGACATAATCTTGTATGTAAGTGTAAACGCAGATGTGTTTTATCTTGTTTAATACTTGTTGGCTACACAGTGTGAAACGTTTGAGACATGCATTTGACAAGTTTTTTATGCAACTAGTCGTAAAAAAGTTTTATTGTGAAAACGAGGGTTAAATAAAACACTGTTTTTACCGGATTGATCGCGTATATTTTATATTTGTCAATCCAGTAAAAACAGTGTTTTATTATGAGTTCTCGCGAAAATAACCTTAGAACGAGGGTTAAGATGATTTTCAATTTCAACTTACCAGAAAGGCGGGCCAGTGTCATTGGGCGACCTGGGCCCCATATTGTTGAGTATAGCAAACGCAGGGAAGTACACAACGCTAAAGGAGACATCTCGTAAGCCTGTCGCCTGTAGGCCTTTGTACAAACCCAAAACACCATGCCTGGCTATCACCTGCCTTATTAGCTGAATTGCCGAAGGTGGCGTGACCACTTTGCCTGCTGTGGACGAAAAGAAACAAGATTTTGTAAGTAGGATTAATACAAAATAATTTGGTTTAGTCAACGTCAATGCGTTTCTGGCGCAGTAGCAAAAACAAAACTAAAGCAAAAAAAATATATTAAAAAGAAATCTGATGCACAGAACAAAATAGAAGCTTAGAGCCAATTTGTATTGAAACCGAGCGTGTAACATTTTGAGTAGGTATTATGACGTCACGAATGTAATTTAGTGATGTACCTACACTCTACCTACACCGCGCGAAAACGATTCAAAACTATCGAATATAGCGCGCGGCTAACCGATTGTAGGCATCGCCAATCACACCCGCCCGCGCGTCTGTGCCCGAACTGCCGCCGCCGCCGCGCCGCCCGGCAATCTTCAATCACACACAACAGAAAACACGAGATATTGGATCGTTCCTAGGTAGATAGGTAATACAGCCAAACCAGAACCGATTTTAATCGAGTACAAAATCGGCATTGAAAATCGTAATGTACATCACTATTCCTTACTTTCGACATAATAATGGGGAATGACTTTGAACGCAACTCGACTTTGGACTCGACAGTATTGTTTGCTTATTTTTACATTGCTGGTTTTCAGTGCACTCCAAGTCTGGCGCGTCAAATTAAAGCCGCAATGGAAAAGTAGCAATATTAACAGATATTTTGAAATAAAAAGTACTTTCCAATTAAAGGAAATACCTCGATCTACAGCTCCGTTTTTGGTGGTGTTTTTACAAGTTACTATTGAGCAATAACGCATATATTACTGTCAAAAAGATCCTACTATGCAGGTAATATAGAAAAAATAACGCACCAAGGCTTATATTAACGCACTAAGGCCAATTATAACATTAACGTAGTAATTATACCACGCTTATTTGCGATAAACCTTGTATGCTAAGCCCGCTGACGTCACACGCGGAAAGCGGTCAAGCGGAAAGTTTATGTAGGTACTAACTTTTCATTTGAGAACTTTATAGGTACCTCATCGATCAAAAATTTCCGGCTTCGCCGGCCTCCCTTAGATTCACAATGCGCACGCCACAACCTTCAGTAGCAAAAGAGAAACATTTTGACATGTTAGGGAAGCTTTTCAACTAGTGTCATTTTAGCGTTCAGACAAAAAGCATCCGGGTAAGTGCTCGTACAAAAAATGCAAGAATCACTCGTCCAAAGTGCTGAAAAAGGATGGAATTTCTTATTTTCAGTAAGTTTATGTATATTTCTTACCCGTATATTGAGATGTGAGTCATATACTTGTGAAATCAGCATAAAATATTGTTGTTTGGTTTGCCTATGTTAAAATATTAATTTTGTTCTAAATTGATAAATAGAGAGGCTATTTCTTTTAAAAATTTTTTTTCATTTTTAGTATGTATTAATATATTTTTCATAAAAATAAGTTTAATATTACTAGTTGATGATTTTTAAAATAACTAGTTGGCCCGCCCTAAAATTTCATTTGCGTAGACTCTCTAATAAAAGAAAGACTAGGTTCTTACCTAGGTAGGTAAGAACCTAGTCTTTCTACCAGAAGTTGTAATGTTATTAATTATGTACCTTTGTTGTTCATTGTTGATTTCGTGAGAATAGATATTATATATCATTCTTATCACTTGAAAAGGTGCTTTTCAGTCTGTAAATATAATAATACTTAGATTTCTTGTTTTTCTACTACCTATTCTTAGAATTATCTCATCTAATGTGATTTTATGAATTGGTTCATGCCAATGTTTATTTTCAATCTGTGGATATATTCTATTTCTTGCACATTATAATAAGATTACTTACTTTATAATGAAAGTTTCCGTGTTGGTTTTATCATTAAATACTATTCCAGAGCTGGTAATTGAGCATTTAGACCATTAAATCCAAATTTCTATCTTAAAAATATCTTGAGCTTGTTGAACAGTTCTGATTTTTCTGATGCGAAATTCACTATTTATTATTAAATTTTCTTACGATTTCAACATGAAATTGTCGTAATTACATTTTGACAGATTGTCATATTTTTGTAAACAAGGTGTCAAAATGTCTTGGTTCATAGAGGAATGTGGTCAGGTTGTATACATTTCGCACGGAAACTTTTTATCAATAAGGTCTCGTTGATGTTTCTCTATGTTTTTTTTAGTAAAACCTTAGTAAAAAACATTAGTCAGTGAGTATTCGAACTATTGTTTTGGAACTTCGGAATTTGAACGCTCGAGCATATATAAGGTGCTCGAGTCGCCCTACAATTCAGTTGACTCCCGGACTTCAACCAGGAAAGTCATTAAGTACTTAACTAATCTTCATCAGCTACCATGCTCTAAACTCTTAAAGAAAGTCTTGAAGAAAGTCTTAAAGCAAACCTGGACACCCTAAAAGATTCTCTGAACCTTTGGTGACGAGGACGGGGCCTACCACCCGTCTCCTGGGCCCACCGGAAGACCTTGGTTCCACTTCCGCTGAAGAGGACGGAGCCTAACACCCGTCTTCTGGGTCCACTACTACACCTGCTGTAGAAGACGGAGCCTAGACCCTGACTCCTGGGTCCACCTGAAAGCCCAGATCTTCTCCGGAGAGCCTGCTGTGGGAACTCGTAAACCTACTCACACCCGATTTCTTTGCAGTTAAATTCAATAACCCACGGCCTTCCAGCTGCAGCAGATCCGGCTCCAAGCAGTTCCGGCCTCAGTCAATAACAGCTCCATTCAGTACTTCATCATCGCTGACCAACTTCTAATTCCGGATCCCTCAATTCTAAAAATAAGGTTAGGCTAAGACTCATCTCATTTGTAAATCCATCTTTTAAAATAAATCCTGTAACAATCTTAAAGCCTTTTCTTTTCTGAAATTAATAGGATCTTTATTAGGCTGTACGTAGGAGCTCTTTAGTCTCCTGCGTTACGAACTATAGTACGTAAGAGACCTTCAGTCTCTTACGTTACTTTAATAACTTGTGCGTAGAGAGACATTCTCTTACGTTACAGTTTGGCGCCCAGATAAACTAGAACCCCTCCCCTTAAATTCTCTAATTTTTTTTCTCTAAATTCTAATAAAACTAGCTCACTCTCCTAGAAACTTTTCACCCCTTTGGACACTATTTGAATAACTTTTAACCTCGATCTCCTCTTTATCCTTTAATATTTAAATTTTTTTTGACCCCTACTTAGTTTCATTAGTATTCATAGTGCATTTAATAATTTGGTAGTTTATTTTACTAACCTCTTACTTTACAGCTTTATGCTCATATTTATTTACTTTACTTAAAACTTTAAACTTATCTTTAACTTAACTGGAAACTTACATTTTTAACTTTAAAAAAAAAGATTTTAACTTAACTTTATTATAGCTATCTACTTAGCTTAGAATCTTAACTTAAATAACTCGAGAACATAGGACTTTAAACAGCTTCCAATATGTCTAAAGATATAAAATATAGTTTACTTAACAAACCTGAACTAGAATATGAAATAATTATTCGGTCAGGTAGACCTACAGATAGCGTTGCAGCTTTAAAGGAGCAAATGGCACTACTAAGCCATATTACACCAGAACACATTATAACTTCACCAATCCCTCCTAAGGATGACTTATCACAAACAGATAGTACACTTAACTACCTAGAAACTAAAATTACTGCTATCGAATCAACAGGCAATATTACCACCCTTAAAAAGATAGAAGCTTTTATGAATCATTTACATTACCGACTGGAACGAATTCATGCAACACCACTTGTAGCAGAAATATGCTCCACCATTAGGTCTCGATTCTATATCCTTAATAAGAGATTCGAAAAGCTTAGGGATAATCTTAAATCCTCAGGCACAGACGAAGTCCTGGTTGAAATTCATGATTCCCCTGTAAAGTTTTTATCTCCTAGACCTACAGACCAACTGTTGTCCCATAGATCTCTATCTCCTAGACGCTCACAAGATCATATGTCTCTTCCCGCTCCTCAAACACAAGATCTCCCCATTGGGAATGATGCTCTTAGAGAACTTAAAAAAATTTCCTATGACGGAAAAACATGTCCCAGGACTTTCCTTCAAAAAATTTATGAATTAAGAATTTCGAGAAGCATTTCCGATATTTCACTTTATAAACATGCTTTCGAAATTTTTACAGGAGATGCACTCCATTGGTTTCGGTTCCTACATAACCGTAATCCAACTCTTACATGGGCAGACATTCATAAATCTCTTATAAGGGACTTTAGCATACATGACTATGACTATAAACTTCTACAGGCAATCAAAGATAGGACACAAGGTGAAACAGAATCGATAATAGTATACGTAGCGATCATGTTTGGAATGTTTAATAGACTTTCAAAAAAATTAAATGAAGGAGAACAACTAGAAATTCTGCTCCATAATGTTAGGCCATGTTATTCAGTTTTCATTGCCTTAAGAGATGTCAACTCTATTGACTCGCTGATAACAGCTTGCCAAGCTCACGAGCGAGTAACGGAAAAGAGCAAGGATTTTAGAGAGCCAAAGTCAACCGAGCCTTGTTCTGCGGAATTTTCATATAAACCTTCTAGTTCAAAAAATTTCCAGACATCTAAATATACTAATGCAATCGCTAATGATTCAAATCACAATTCTAATAATAGCTATTGCTATCGCTGTCGCATACAAGGACATACCTTAACCAACTGTAAAAAACCTAGATACTTAATATGTTTTAAATGTGGTCTTAAAGGTGTTAAAATCTCTAATTGTCCTAATTGCTCATCTACTCTAGAAACTCAACCTTCAAAAAACTGAAAACTGACTTAAATAACTTCGACTTAGCTGATTGGACCCAATGGTTACAAACTATTCGAAATTTTATGATTTCTTATAAATCAACTTCTGTATATTATGATAACGAAATAGACCACAATCGACCTTTTATAAATGTAACTATCAACGACGTATCTTTCTCAGGATTATTAGATAGTGGTAGTTGTATCACTATTTTAGGAAACAACTCTCATAAAATCTTTGAAGAGCTGGGTCTCAAGTTATTTAAGTCTACTAACTTTGTCATGGTTGCAAATAAACAAAAAACAATGTCTTTTGGTTACTTCAACTTACCTATAACTTTTAATAATCAGACACATATTCTCAAAGCTTATGTTTTTCCTGATATTTACCCTTCTCTAATACTTGGATGGGATTTTTGGAAATGTTTCGAATTAACCCCTAAAATATTTAATTCTGAACTTAACCATGCATCTAAATGCCCTACTGTTTGTACTATAGATAATAAAGTTTTCTCTTACGACCACCTTGCGGATACTCAAAAGGATATCGCTCTAGATATAATTCAACGTTTTAAAGATATTTCTTTTGAAAATAAAGGTATCCTAGGCCGTACCAACCTAGTATGTCATCGCATAGATACCGGTAACAGTTTACCTATTAAACAGCACTGTTACCGCCTTTCACCAATAAAACAAAAGGCCCTTATCGACGAAGTGGACAAAATGTTGGATCTCAAAGTAATTGAAAAGTGCGAGAGCCCTTGGTTGTCCCCAGTTCTAATAACTCCCAAAAAGAACGGAGAGTGGCGTTTCTGTGTCGATAGTAGGAAACTTAATGCAATAACTCGCAAAGATGCTTATAGCCTTCCTTTTATTTCTGAAATACTTGACAATCTTAAAAATGCTAAATACCTATCTAGCATAGACATCGCTAAAGCCTTTTGGGAGATCCCTTTAAATATGGAAGATAGGGACAAAACAGCATTCTATGTCCCCGGTAGAGGAATGTATAGGTTTACTGTTATGCCTTTCGGGCTTACTAATGCTCCCGCGACTCAACAACGACTCATGGACACCTTATTTACCCCTGATTTTGACAATAAAGTATTTTGTTACTTGGACGACATAGTTATTATAAGTGAAACTTTTGAAGAACACATCTCACTACTACTTAAAGTTCTTCAAAAACTTTCTTTTGCTTCTCTCACTATAAACTTTGAAAAGAGTCTATTTTTCCGTGAAGAAATTAAATATCTTGGTTATATTGTAGATAAACAAGGTCTTCGGGCTGACCCCAGTAAAATACAGGCTATTTTACAATATCCTATTCCTACTTCTAAAAAAGAGGTCAGGAAATTCTTGGGTACCTGTAGTTGGTTTCGTCGTTTTATACCTAACTTTAGCTCTATAGCTTCACCCCTTAGTAAACTGACGTCTGCAGGGAAAAACTCTCCTAAGTTTGCTTGGAATGATGATGCTGATGTAGCTTTTATTAAGCTAAAAGAATATTTAATCTCAACTCCAATTCTAGCTTGCCCTGACTTCAATCTCCCTTTTTCCGTTCATTGTGACGCTTCTAACTTTGGTATTGGTGCCATGCTTACTCAAAATCAAAACGACAAAGAAGTAGTCATAGCTTATATGAGTAAATCTCTCAATAAACATGAGCAAAACTATTCTACTACTGAACGCGAAACACTGGCTGTTATAGCCGCACTTGAACACTGGCGTTGTTATATTGACAATGGTAAAGAATTTACTGTTTATACTGACCATGCAGCCTTACGATGGTTTCAAAATCTTTCGAATCCTTCTGGAAGACTAGCTCGTTGGACCTTACGGTTATCTTGTTTTAATTTTGTTCTTAAACACAAAAAAGGCAAAGATAATGTAGTGCCAGATTTACTTTCTCGGCTTAAAACTCCAGAAATAGCTGTTTTAGGTTTTACTGAGCCCATAAACAGAACTGATGAATCTCAATTACATCGATTCAATAAACTTTTTACCAATTGTCGAGATAATCCAGATGCCTATCCTAACTACAAAATTCTTAACACTAAACTTTATAAATACTCTTCAACATCTGATAACTTTAACCTAGATTTTGTATGGAAGGAAGTTCCACCTCCATTTCAAAGATTAGATCTTATTAAATCTTGCCATGGCGATATAGATAATCCCCATATTGGAATTTTTAAGACATATAAGAAGTTGTCACTGACTTATTACTGGTCCGGCATGTTTACGGACATAGCAAAATTTTGCTCTACTTGTGAAATTTGCCTCTCTTATAAACACTCTAATCACTCACCTTACGGTCTTATGGGTAAACCTAAAATCTGTTCAAGACCTTTTCAAACTATATCATTGGACTTGATGGGTCCCTTACCAATGACTAGACAACGTAATCAATATATCCTTGTAGTTACCTGTTGTTTTTCTAAATATTGTCTAATTTTCCCTATTAAACGCGCTACTGCTACTAATATTATTATTCTCTTAGAAAACTCCGTGTTTCTTGTGCACGGTGTTCCTCAAACCATTATAATGGATAATGGGTCTCAATTTCAATCAAACGAATTCCAAAGACTACTTAACAAATATAAAGTCCCGTTTGTCTCTTATTCTCCTAGATATTGCCCACAAGTGAATCCTACTGAAAGATATAATCGGACTATAATTACCGCTTTAGCACAACTAGTCGGCGAGGATCACAGGTCATGGGACTTATATTTACATAAAATACAACTAGCCTTAAACAGTTCTACGAACTCTACGACAGGATTCTCCCCTTCCTTTCTCGTCTTTGGCCGGGAAGTAATTCCTGACGGTTCTCTTTATACTACATGCACAAATATTGATGACATCACCTTTCTTCCGCGAGATGTATATGCGACTAATATCGGGTTATTGTCAACCATCTTCGATAAAGTTCAGGTAGCTCTATACACAGCACATACTAAAAACACTGCTCATTATAATTTGAGGCACACATTTAAAGAATTTAATGTAGGCGATATTGTCTGGCGTAAGAATTACACTCAGAGTAACGCTGGTGCGTATGTCAGTAGTAAACTAAACCCAAGATTCATTAAATGCACTATCGTTCAAAAACTTTCCCCCCTAGTATATATCCTGGAAGATCCTAATAGTTCTAGAGGGAAATGGCACATAAAAGACTTTAAAACCTAATATTGTAAATAGTGTATAAATAATGTAAATTTTATTATTATTTTTTAATTTTAAGTTTTTAGGTATATATTGTAAACTCCACAAAACTATACAATTTGGCTATTTTTTTTTAATAAACGGGCGGTTACACAAACCTGACAAATAAGCCTATTGTGTCGAGCGGTTTGCTCAAACTCGTTAAATAAGCCTATTGTGTCGAGCGGTTTGCTCAAACTCGTTAAATAAGCCTATTGTGTCGAGCGGTTTGCTCAAACTCGTTAAATAAGCCTATTGTGTCGAGCGGTTTGCTCAAACTCGTTAAATAAGCCTATTGTGTCGAGCGGTTTGCTCAAACTCGTTAAATAAGCCTATTGTGTCCAGCGGTTTGCTCAAACTCGTTAAATAAGCCTATTGTGTCGAGCGGTTTGCTCAAACTCGTTAAATAAGCCTATTGTGTCGAGCGGTTTGCTCAAACTCGTTAAATAAGCCTATTGTGTCGAGCGGTTTGCTCAAACTCGTTAAATAAGCCTATTGTGTCCAGCGGTTTGCTCAAACTCGTTAAGTAAGCCTATTGTGTCGAGCGGTTTGCTCAAACTCGTTAAATAAGCCTATTGTGTCGAGCGGTTTGCACAAACTCGTTAAATAAGCCTATTGTGACAAATATTAAACTCTTCTTAAAGCGTTTTCCTTGAATAAAGAGTCTTCTTAAACTCTTCTTAAAACGTTTTCCTTGATTATAGAGTCTTCTTAAACTCTTCTTAAAGCGTTTTCCTTGAATAAAGAGTCTTCTTTAACTCTTCTTAAAGCGTTTTCCTTGAAAAAGAGTCTACTCAAACTCTTCTTTAAACTTTTTCTTGAATAAAACGTTCTCTTTAAACTTTCTTAACTACGAGTTGTCTAAAACGCTCGGGATACGAGTATTTGCTTCTCCTTTTTATAATGGGTCTTCAAACAGGTGCGGGTTACGACACCTAATTAAAAAAAAAAGCCTTCGTTAAATAATTAATTGAATATAGTTCTTGTGGAGTAGTGGTCATTAAATGTGAACCACAACCCCTATGTGTGTAATAATGTGAGTGGTTGGTGAATGTATGGATGATGTATGATAAGGCAAGGACTTATTCCTAACAAAAAAAATTTTTACTGCGTCAATTTTTTTTTTCCGGGTTTTGGGGGAAATGTAATGTTATTAATTATGTACCTTTGTTGTTCATTGTTGATTTCGTGAGAATAGATATTATATATCATTCTTATCACTTGAAAAGGTGCTTTTCAGTCTGTAAATATAATAATACTTAGATTTCTTGTTTTTCTACTACCTATTCTTAGAATTATCTCATCTAATGTGATTTTATGAATTGGTTCATGCCAATGTTTATTTTCAATCTGTGGATATATTCTATTTCTTGCACATTATAATAAGATTACTTACTTTATAATGAAAGTTTCCGTGTTGGTTTTATCATTAAATACTATTCCAGAGCTGGTAATTGAGCATTTAGACCATTAAATCCAAATTTCTATCTTAAAAATATCTTGAGCTTGTTGAACAGTTCTGATTTTTCTGATGCGAAATTCACTATTTATTATTAAATTTTCTTACGATTTCAACATGAAATTGTCGTAATTACATTTTGACAGATTGTCATATTTTTGTAAACAAGGTGTCAAAATGTCTTGGTTCATAGAGGAATGTGGTCAGGTTGTATACATTTCGCACGGAAACTTTTTATCAATAAGGTCTCGTTGATGTTTCTCTATGTTTTTTTTAGTAAAACCTTAGTAAAAAACATTAGTCAGTGAGTATTCGAACTATTGTTTTGGAACTTCGGAATTTGAACGCTCGAGCATATATAAGGTGCTCGAGTCGCCCTACAATTCAGTTGACTCCCGGACTTCAACAAGGAAAGTCATTAAGTACTTAACTAATCTTCATCAGCTACCATGCTCTAAACTCTTAAAGAAAGTCTTGAAGAAAGTCTTAAAGCAAACCTGGACACCCTAAAAGATTCTCTGAACCTTTGGTGACGAGGACGGGGCCTACCACCCGTCTCCTGGGCCCACCGGAAGACCTTGGTTCCACTTCCGCTGAAGAGGACGGAGCCTAACACCCGTCTTCTGGGTCCACTACTACACCTGCTGTAGAAGACGGAGCCTAGACCCTGACTCCTGGGTCCACCTGAAAGCCCAGATCTTCTCCGGAGAGCCTGCTGTGGGAACTCGTAAACCTACTCACACCCGATTTCTTTGCAGTTAAATTCAATAACCCACGGCCTTCCAGCTGCAGCAGATCCGGCTCCAAGCAGTTCCGGCCTCAGTCAATAACAGCTCCATTCAGTACTTCATCATCGCTGACCAACTTCTAATTCCGGATCCCTCAATTCTAAAAATAAGGTTAGGCTAAGACTCATCTCATTTGTAAATCCATCTTTTAAAATAAATCCTGTAACAATCTTAAAGCCTTTTCTTTTCTGAAATTAATAGGATCTTTATTAGGCTGTACGTAGGAGCTCTTTAGTCTCCTGCGTTACGAACTATAGTACGTAAGAGACCTTCAGTCTCTTACGTTACTTTAATAACTTGTGCGTAGAGAGACATTCTCTTACGTTACAAAGTATGAATTTATAAAACGTTTATTTTTTGTCCCGTAAAAAAAACTCGTGCAAAGTCGCAGACAGGAACCAGATCTTTTTAATCTAGAGTGCCTGCCTGAAATTGTATTTTTAGTTTAAATTGTTGTATGTCTGAAATGACCCTTTTGTATAAATACCTACTGTTGAGACACCAATTTATAGTTTCATCAATAAATGATTCGTTATCTTTACCTGAATTCTGTTAATTAATCCTTATAGAAAATAAACTGAGTAGGTAGGTATATAATTCTCAGGAAGCTACCTACCTACTTACAAAATAAAATAAAATGAATTCGACTCCACCAATCTCTTGTTCCGTATGGAAAAAACTTGTCAGGCTCTGCGCAAACTGTCTGCGTCAAAACAAAACGTAGCCAATTTTGATTGACATTTTTGTAAGGCTCTAGGAATCTACGGGGGAGGCCGCGAACTACTTATTTTTGATCGAAGAGGTACCTAGGTAGTTATGTGGGTTGCATTGCAGACCGAAAGCTTTGTTAACTCAGTATTGGCATTAAGGCGCTTCCTTGGCTCAAACTACCACTGCCACCTATTTTATCTTACGAGTATTATTGTGTTGAACAAATGAAATTTCGAAAATCTATCGCAGTTTGTGTTAGAAGTTGCCCTTATTGGCCACCAAAATCTATTTTCGAATCTCTGCCTAAACTATACAGAATAAAACTATTACTCTTAAAAAAAGCTTATCATAAGTATCACAAAATGTGTGATGGATTTTCGAAATTTCCTTTGTTCATCGTAATAATAAGATAAAATAGGCGGTGACGGCGCTAGTGTGAAATGTCCTAGCTAGAATAATTTCCACAATGGACGATCCTATAGTTGAATTACCATTATGTTCACCTATAAACTACATATATTAAATTGCTCTTTAATAAAGTTTCATCAAAATACATTAAAAACTGGAAAAAGATGATAACAGGTTCTTTTATTACGAAGGAACAGATGTTTAGACACATAAATAAGCTGTTGTTAGCAATTAGAATTAGATTGAATAACAATTGAAAATGTGGACTGTAAGTGGACTGAAGTAAGTGTATTCATAGACTACAAGGTCGCATCGCGACATTGACGCAGGATGAGAAATAATAGAGCGAAGAATAGATTTTTTTCGGTTCGCGTTGTACGAATTTGTGACAATGACAATGTATCGATTCTAATTTTTTCCACATTTATATAAGTACACACCTTTCTTTGCCTCCGCCACAATCCTGCCTGCGTCTTGCATTCGAATCTTCAGGAGCTCCATCGGAGTGGTGATGACGATTTGACAAGCACCCGCCATGCCGCCCGCCAACATTTGATGGGTTACTGGCAGATAACTGTTAGTACAACATATAACATACCTATCAGGTTAAAAACAAAGGATATTATTTAATCGCACTCTAGAATTACCCCGCTTTGTCCCTCTAATGATTCTAGTGGCCTACCAGAAATACTGACACTTTGAATTTACGGGGTTACATTCGGTGCAGACCAGGATTGAACACCTATCACCTCGCCTTGTTTGATCCTCAAACATGGGGTTCCTATGCGATTTTTTTCAGATGCAATCTTTATTAACAAAGAAAACTACAGTCAAATAATCGAAACAAATTAGAACTGGCATTTACAATTTAAACAATTGAGCTAGCAAATAATGTACAGGTAGATTGATCTACGTGCAATTTAATATATCCTTATATAAATATGTCTGTGAAGTTGTATGTCTGTGGTATAGTCGAGACAATCAACACATAATTTGCGATCAAATTTTGAACAGGTACCCAATCTGCATGCTGGAAACTTTGGAAATTACAAAACTGTTTTTACTACGAGTTAACATTACAAGTACATTAAATAGAACACCGGACACCACATCATTGTTTAATATGAAACGTAATCGTTTTTGATATGGCATAACTGTTCGTTGAGTCTCATTAAACCCAATAACGTTAGTTAAGTACATTTCTACTAGTGTAGGTAGGTATTAGTGATACGAGGGCTGTGTATAAACAGTTAGTTTTCTTGGTCTAACCTAGATTCCCCCCCGAAGGGTTCCCGCCTTGCCGGGGCGGGGGGGGCTTAGTAGTCGCGGCCTAGTCACCCGTGATGAAGCTAAGAGGAACCCATAGGGCCGCGCCAACGCAGACGGCGACAAGGCCGGCCCCGGGACCGATCGCTCCTCTGGGTTTTGCGCTCTAATAATAATAATAATAATAATTATCATTTATTTCAGACTATAGAACAGTTACAGATCTTATTTTAACTTATTCTACGGTCCATAGTAATATATACCTTAAAAATAACATACATACAATATTAACCCGACAACACAACACACAATATTACAATATCTAAGCCCGTTGGAGTGGTAGTAGGTGGCGGTGTCGTATGGCAGGCACCGTGACTGAGGTGGGCGGCTGTGCTGTATGGGCAGCATGGCCGCAGAGAGATGGAGGCCGCGGCGGGAGAGGAGTGCCGGTATTGAGGTGCGCCGCTTTCCCTGCCTTCCGCGGCCTTGGCGGGGCCGCCACCGTTTGATGGCGGACGCGGTGGGGTCGCATGGGAGGAGTGTCGGTATTGCGAGGGCCGCTCGGAGGGCGTCTGGACACGGGGTCGTCCGGCGCCCGTTTGGCGGGTAAGGTCCCCGAGGTGGTCGTGGCGCGTCACGTGTTTCTGACGCGTCGCGAAGGGGGGTGCTCCACACCCCCCAGTGAGGGGCCCGATATCGGGCAGCCGCGGTGGGTTCGTGGAAGAGAAAATCGTTCCCATGTTCCAACACAAGCGGCAGAGGCTGAAACACCCTGAGGCTTTTAGTGGGTTGGAGTCCCACATAATCGTACTGCCTCCCCGTGGCTGTACGATATGCGTGCGCATTTCCCTCATGATAATATTTTTTTTTCACCCAATTATACTTACAATAAGGATATTAAATTTGTTACATTCAAATTATCATACACTAGCAGCGCCTGGGCGGTTTCACCCGCATAGTTCCCATTCCCGTGGGAATTCCGGGATAAAAAGTAGCCTATGTTCTATTCCAGACTATAACCTATCTCTGTGCCAGATTTCATCTAGATCCGTTCAGCCGTTCTGGCGTGATTGAGTAACAAACATCCATCCATCTATCTATCCATCCATCCATCCAAACTTTGACATTTATAATATTAGTGGGTTCTTATTTATCTTCTGTTCTGTTTTTATTTAATACAAACTTACTAGGTCTAACTTACTGTTATGTTACTGTTTTTATGTTTTAAAAAAAAATTGTTTAACGGTCTTTTCATATGTACTTATGTATACCAAATTATCCTGCGGAGTAAGGCCCTGGTGATCCGTAATTTTTTGCTCTTTTTTACCGGATAACTCTTCAACAATGAACCCAAAAAATAAATGCTCACTTTTGACATGTTCACCTCCTAACTAGTCCAAACGAAGTGACGAAGTCAAACATTGTATTCCAAGCATTTCCCTCTATACCTTTCTTGAGCATTCATTGCCTGGCCTATAGGCCAGTACTATGAAAGCTTGCTCAGTCATAGATCTATGCTTGTGTGACGTTCATGCCATAGAAAAGCGTTTCTCACGCAGAGATAGATGACACCAACTATTATAATACAGGCCTTAGGGTATGTTATATTATAACTTATCATATGTTATAATTATAATATCACGTCCACAGTATTAAAATGTGGATTAATACTATATTATATAATAGAGCATGTTTTGTTACTTAATCTGGATGCACCTTTAGGTATAGGAAAAACGTAACAATAAAAAAATCAGTCCCTCAATTTTGAATAAAATAAAAACCGAGAAACAGTTTTTTTGATCAGGTTTCTACGTGTTTACTTACTTACCCATTTTTATCAGCAAGATGGTAGCGGAACACGTCGTTTGCAGTTAGTTTGATCGCCTTCTCTGGTGTTATTAATATTATGTTCACGGCAGAACCTCGGTACATGCCAAAGTACCCTTCAGCGGCGTATGTTTTCTTGAAGCAATCTCTCCTACGGCACAATATTAATGGAATAATAACTTATTTCAAATTTTATCTTGTAGTTTTATGGATGATATTAATATCTTTTGTTAAAGCGTATTTAAAAAAAAAAGTTAACCAAGAATACATCAGAAGTGGTATCAATCAACATAAAAACGTAAAGGATCAACATTACAACTCTTTCATCATCATCATCAGCCCATAGTAGTCCACTGTTGGACATAGGCCTCCCCTAATGAGCGCTATAGCGCCCTGTCTTCAGCTTGACGCATCCAGCATCTGCCAGCAGACATCACAAACAACAACTCTTTAAATACAACCAACTATTTCGAGGTTTCTATGGATTTATCTAGATAAGTACATAGTTATATCACAGTATACATATGGATATGTGTACTGTATGTGTATCCATATGTGTACTGGGGTTATATGTAACTCTATGTTCTCTTATTATAACTTTTATATTATTCTTGGTTCTCTTGTGTCAAATGAATGTTTAGTCATTATCATCAATTTATTACAAATTGATTGTTATTCACTCTAAAAATTAAAATTTTACTTATCTCGCTCAAAAACAGTGAACAAAATCGGTTTTTGCTCACATGTGGAATAAAGGATAATTTTTATCAAGATGAAAAAGTAATTTACAAATACCGTACATAACATAATATAATATTTATAAATTAAATACCGTATTACAGTTAAGTTGCTTAATACAACGAGGAAACTGGACAGATCTTTATTAATAAGTATATGAAAAAATGACAGTAGGTACATATTATAGAGAAGTACATGGCATTGCGTCTCGCTCATACCGAGACAAATATAACCAATAGAAATGAACAAATTTTCTGAATTCCCACAAAAAATAACTAGTTTTCTAAAAATTCAATATCCTCATCTTTATACTGGTCACTACCTAAGGACTTCCGCCAGACTATTGGCAGATTCAGGAAGATTTTACTGTTTTGAAACGCCACGGAGTAAAGGATGGAAGTCCATCACTGTCGCAGCAGGTTACATTGAGGACTCATTAGCAAAGAAAATAAAAATGTGCAAGCGTATTGCAGAATCTATAAAATTAAAACAGATTCTTGATCACACCCTTCTACTTCTTCTGAATAGATATTTGAAAGTCATCCTGTTACCCAACCTCCTTCAGTATCTACAAAACATTACCAGCGCACTAAAAAATCAACAAAACTTGATCCGTGGTCAGAATTAAGATCAAGGCCTTCTACTTCCAAAAAAGATATTTTTGAAAATCATCCTGTCTCACCAGCCCCCAGCTTACTCCGATGCAATGATGCAATGCACAAAAGAAATGGATCAACCCTTGTGCGCAACTTAACAAAATTTCCATTACTGTACCAAATAAATCAATTATGTACCTTCAACCCCCAATACTGTAACAACACTAGGTACTTTTAATTTTAAATAGTTTTAAGATAATTGGCAAAGTGCTTTATGATCTCATTTTTAGTGTTCCGTACCGTATTTTTAGGGTAAAAACGGGACCCTTTTACTAAGACTCAGCTGTCCGTCTGTTACCAGGTTGTATCTCATGAACCGTGGTAGTTAGACAGTTGAAATTTTCACAGATGATATATTTTTGTTTCCGCTATAACAAAAAATACTAAAAAATTTAATAAAATAAATATTAAAGGCTCCCATATAACAAACGTGATTTTTTGCCGTTTTTATAGATAATGGTACGGAACCCTTCGTGCGCGAGGCCGACTCGCACTTGGCCGGTTTTTTTTAAATATGTGATTTCCTTTAAACTGTTTTTTTTACATAGGACCTAATTATTTCCTCACTGATCGAGGCGAAAAGTTGTATGTTTAACTCGAAGAATAATGTTTTTTGTTTCGTACCTTTTAAATCTCTTGCTAGCTCAGCAGTATATTTGAGAGCCTTTTTACTAGCCGTTAAATATTTATTTTATTCAGATTTTTATTAGTTGTCGTTATAGCGGCAACAGAAATACATCATCTGTGTAAATTTCAAGTCTATCACCGTTCATGTACAGTCCGGACAGCGGAGTCTTAGTAATAGGGTCCCGATTTACCATTTGGGTACGGAACGGAACCCTAACAAACAGAAGGTACCTACGCGACACCTGTAAAAAGATACGTAGCAACTTACATATTCTTGTATTGAACCTCTCCGTTGGGGCCGACCGGTTGAGTTTGTAGTCTAGTTTTCACCAGATCAATTGGAAAGACCACAGAGACACCGATTATGCCAGCTAAGCCTCCATTTAAGATCTTAGGAACCAGTCTGAAACAACGTAGCATTTAAATAACTTTTGCCGCACAAAATTAACTATGCTATCTTACGACCGATGTGGAGCGGTGGGCGAAGGTCCGCCTGCAACGCAGGAGGTAGTGGGTTCGATTCGCACCTTGGATAATAATATTTTCTTATCGTACTACCTTTTGTACGATGTTTGTACGATCTGCAAATATTTGTTCGAGATATTTCTATGGATTAAAAAAAATATCTGTCTATAAAACGTATTGTATTAAGCTTACATTGGGGCTGGATGATGCTGCTGTGCAGATGGTTCAGCATTATTTACTAATTTATTTAACAGATCTTTAAGAGGTTCGTGCCGTGCTATTTATTCAGTCTAAGTTATGTAACTAATAACTATTTAGTTAAGTAGGTACTGTAGGTAAGGTAACTTACTGGAATTGCGGTTTTTTTTGTGGAAGTGATTCTGAAACAAATTATATCAGGTAAGTGAAAAATAATGTAGGTACCTACCTAAAGTTAACTTTTTGTGTCTTACATGATGAAATTAATGGACACTGGATAAACCAATCCTTTTAAGGGTTCCGTACCCAAAGGGTAAAAACGGGACCCTATTACTAAGACTCCGCTGTCCGTCTGTCACCAGGCTGTATCTCATGAACCGTGATAGTCAGACATTTGAAATTTTCATCGCTATAACAACGAATACTAAAAAACAGAATAAAATAAATATTTAAGGGGGCTCCCATACAATAAACGTGATTTTTTTGCCGCTTTTATAGATAACTAGCAGCGCCTTGCGGTTTCACCCGCGTAGTTCCTGTTCCCGTGGGAATTCCGGGATAAAAAGTAGCCTATGTTCTATTCCAGACTATAATCTATCTCTGTGCCAAATTTCAACCAGATCCGTTTAGCCGTTCTGGCGTGATAAAGGAACAAACATCTATCCATCCATCTAAACTTTCAAGTTTATAATATTAGTGAGATAGTGAGATGAGATTAGTGAGATGGTACGGAATATACGCTTCGTGCGCGAGTCCGACTCGCACTTGGCCGGTTTTATTATAGATAATGGTACGGAACCCTTCGTGCGTAAGTTCATCCAGCTGCCTCAAAATTCTTACAATGCTATGATGATAATTCATGAAAATACATATAATTAAAAAAAAAATATTTATTTATTTTTATGTACCTATCTTTTATATTCCTGCTACGAGGAATCAACTCCTCTGGCATGGATTATCTGGATCATGGACGTAACGAATTTATCCGACAGAGAACCAAAGTCATCGACATAGCTGTTAGACCTGTCAGTATCCACATCAGTATGGTAAATTGTATAAAAACTAAAAACTGCCAGCCAATCGGACCAGCTTTTAATAACCAGAAATAGCTCATGACTAGTAATTGTCACTCAAGCAGTCAAAAAGAAAATAAATGCGTGGACTGAGTGTACCTATTGAAAGTTTGTTACAAGCACTTTGTACAAGTTACCCAGATTACTTAACTAGGTACACCATGGTACTAATTCACAAATCACTAGTTAGCTATAAAGAGAAGGGATCATTATGGGGGCATACTACGAAGCCAGGACAGGACAGGGCAGAGTAACGCAAGCCCAAAAATCATTTTTTTATCAGGGGATAACCGTATGACCCTATATTAACAACATTTTACGCCAAAGCCATTCAAGTGAGTCGTTGAAAATGGTGGCAGCATTAGAAAATAATGGCTTAATTTGGCTACGATTAATTTGATAAGGTCGCCTGCGATATACCCGATCATAAGTTGAGAATTTTTTTATGTAATCGTGTTTCCGAAACATATGGCGAATAGAGTGAGTCCTGAACATCCTGCGAAGTTGATTTGAGGTAGTATAGGCCCAATATGAACATCCCTTATAGCATAGACTAACTTAACTTAACCGTGCCTATGCACGTTTAACCCTTAACTGTAGTTGTGGGTCAAATGGACCCAGGTGCAATTTTTGAACGTGTGTAAAAATCACGGTGTGTGCCCCAGCGCCTCCCGCTCCTAAGTACCTTCCGACAGTAAGCTGAAGCACCCGTGAGGGGACGGACGCCTTTCGCTCGTTAGTGCTAAGGTGAGTATTGGTGTGCGAGTGGGTCCATTTTTACTGTTTTTTTTCACTTATTTGTGATGGCAAACCAAAGGAATGTTTCTTCAAATAGAGACGATATATTAGAGCAGTGGTTAAACGCGGAATTAGACTCCGGACAAGCATTGCTACGGCTTTGAAAATTCAACCAGCAGGGACAGTTTCAGCAAACGATGAAAGCCTGAAATTGGATAGGAATAAAAGAAAGAGATGCTCTTTTTGTCCGCCAAACAAAAGAGCGAAGACTATACATTTATCTCCTAAATGTAGACTACCTATTTGCATAACTTGTGCTAAAACAGTGTGTAACTCATGCTTATAACTTGGCTCATCATTTGGTGATGTCAAAATTTTTTCAGAAAAAGATTTTTAGTTTTTGTTTTTGTTCTCTTAAAATTAGTTATCTTATGTTTATGAAAAAAGTTTCATTTAATTTTTTTATTGTGTTTTTCCATTTAATATGATTTTTTTTTCTAAAGCATGTTATTAGGTTAAGTAAATAACGTCCGATTAAAAGGAGTGCCATTATAGAGAAGAATAAAAGTTCATATTGTTGATATTTTGTAAAACTATGATAGTTTAATAAATAGTTATTCATAAAAAAGTGTAAAAATTTCATTTGTCTTTGTATTTTTTCTAACATAATAATCTAAAGTAGGTAGCTATGGACGTGGGTCCCGTGGACCCACGACTATAGAAACGTGACTCTGTCTCACCACTACAGTTAAGGGTTAAAAATCAATAACATTCACAAAATACAGCATGGCGCGGCGGGTGGCAGTGATGGAAGGAAAAACGAAGGGTGTTAGTTAGCATGATTAAATTCTAAAGTACCTGTCTCGATTTATAAAATTACACACGGACAAAGCCGTGCGGTGCCGGCTTAGAATTTGCACCACCCGAACTCTTTCCGTGGGTGTCGTAAGAGGCTACTAAGGGACATATACCGGGGGGCCGGCATCAGCGCTTGTTGCAGAATTTATCTGCCACCGAATTGCGATCCCCAACCCGCATGCCAGGGATGATTATGGGCAATACCCCCTTCACGTGAAAATCCAATATGGCGATTCTTAGGGGGAGGCCTGCGTCCAGCAGTGGACCATTATAGGCTTTAGGATAGGATTAGGACACGGACAATGTTAAACTTTGAACAATAAATTATTATTGGGATCTATACAATAGTATTCTTAGTGCAAGTATCTACTTTACGTAATCGATCCTCACCTTTATCCTTTGAAGCCATATTTCTTATTTTTGAGTTCTAGGTTTATTATAGAGAATCAAATTGACGAGTAGCGATACAACTTCGCAGTTTCCTCGCTAGCTAATCATGAGCTAGGAAGGGGGCACTGAAATCAGATTTTTCTTCATAATTTCTGCAATAATCTATTCCACTTCACTTCATACTATACTTATAAATCTGTGCTTCACTTCTTTGAACCGACTTGACTTGACCATAGATGAATGAATGAATACTAATAAACGGGGACCGGGGACTTGACTTCAGTTCTTTCTTTGTCAACTTCAACTTCTTTTATTAATGGCATGTGACTGGTTTGTCACTTTTCTGCCAGTGTCTAGTTCAAAGAAATTTCATAGTCATGGAATGAAGGCGGGGTTCAGTGTAGACGTAATCTGTAGTGTAGACCTTGTACCAACTGATATTTCTGAGACCGCTCCATCTATTGTTGAGTAGCGGTATTAGTACCCTTAATAATTTGGGCTGCCTGTGCCTGCTTCTCTGTTTATAACTACGTACCGAGTCGACGTGACACTCAGAGTGCCTTTATTTTTAAATTTGCTGTTGCCTGCGGCTTCGGTCATACATACCAAACGTCATCGGATTACCATCTACCAAGAAGCTTTTAACTTGTTATATATAATATATTAAAAAGGAGTAACTGACACACTGACAGACAGCGCAGAGCCCAAACGGTTTGGGCTCTAATTTCAAGTTTCTAGAACCAGCTGCAGCGGTTTGGGCCAAACCGCTGGTTCTAGAAACTTGAAATTTGGGGTGTTTGTTCCTTTTAAGGTGTAGGGGTGTACTAAGAAAGGAATTTTGAAAATTCGGACTCTAAGGGGTTCTAAAATTAGGGTTGAAAATTTTATCAAAAATGCTCTGTAGGTATTTCATTAACTGATAACACCACAGAACAGAAAAGTAAGCTAAGTAACTTACTTTTCTGTTCTGTGGTTAACACCAAAGCTTGTTAATGATAATTCACCCTTACTACCTACCTTTATTCAATTCATTTTTTTAAAGTAAGAACGGAAATAAGTTTCTTTGTTAAATGCATAAAAATACCTAAAATAGGAACACAACGGTATATTCAAATTAGAACCCTTTACAGCTTACAGTTGCATATATTCTGATCTTATTATATCTTATCTTATATTACCCGTAGGTACATTTTTACATTTTGAATTACAATTTAACAAGACACAATAAACTAATTCAACTACAATTTAAAAACAAAAGGGCCTGTGTTGTCTCTTATCAACCAAATTAATCAACACATTATAACAATATATGGCCCTTGCCATTCTTTGGTGTCGGCAGTGAATGCGATATACCTACCTACTAACATTTTCATGGCACACGATACGACGCACATGTCCAACTTCAGGTCCAGCTGGGCTGTGAATGTATTAAGGTAGGTATCTACCTATCTTTAATTTAAGATTATACAACGGCGGCGGGCCGCTACAATTACCTAAGTAGGTTCTTATCTTACCTAGTATCTACCTATTTTATTTCCTATCAAATGTGGCGATCCCTTTCTAAATGTTGCTCCCTAGATAATAGGTATGATGGGAGGTAGATGTAGGTACCATAACGTTCTTCCGTGTCCACTCGTATAAAATGTCTGGAGTCCATCACAGCGACATCACAGCTTCATCAACCTTCGTCGAAACAACAATTTCACTTGCCATGGCTTACAAGATTTTGGTGAGTCCTGTATTATTTAACAGTGGTAGGATCCCTTAGTCAGACCATTAAGGCTGGTATTGCGAAAAAAAATCAACATTTACATGATTTTTGAGATCCTACCTACTGCTGTTCAAAAACTTATGAAATCTAGTATTCTTATACCTACTCCTATACCTAATACTCCATTTCTTTCTGTACAAAAGTGCCAAGATAGGTATTTGATTAGTTGCACAAGTTTGACGAACTAAAATGGTATCTCGATTGATACATATTTGCCTTCTCCGAACCAATACCTATGACTTTCTGACTTATAGGTACTAAAAAAAATAAGGAAAGGCAGGGTAACATATTCACCAAAATAAATATTTGATTACTTGAACAGAAATCTTGATTTTTGCACACGCACTCTGCTCTGTCCCGCTCTTATGAACGCGAAATTCTATGCCTATCCTTGTCACAAAATGGCGTCGTAGACCAAATATTTTAACCTACCAACTCACCGGCAGCAGGAGCAGGCATGCTCAAGGAATGTGTGCTGATATCTAATAATTGCATGATCCACAGATCGTTACAGCATCTCTTCTGCTGGCTGCAGAAGCCAGCGAGCCAGAGAAGAGAAGTCTTTCAGGCTGGGAGAATTCTGCACCAGTGTGGCCTTCCCCACCCATCTGGCCCCAACCTGTTCATGGTAAGACTTCCGCTTCACTTGGATCAGCTGCAGGTCCCTATACCAGAAGCCTATAGTAGGTACCTACCTATAGGGTTTGGGTTCCTGGTACAGCCTAAGTACATTACAGAACTGACTGAAGCACAAAAACTTGCCTTAAGTCAGAGAATATTTCTGGTCTAGGTACCTACTATAATAACTAGCATTTACCCCGCGGCTTCGCACGCGTTTTGCAGTGTAATAAATATGTTGCCTTTAGGTATTTAGTTATGTTATTCTGCACACTGACACAACTTGTAGAAGTTGTGTCAGTGTGCTTTCAGCCCGATCCATTCAGTAAGTAATTTTGGCTTAAAGTACCTACGTCTGGTCGTGGAAAAACTCGTCCACGTACGAGTTGTTCAATTTTCTTTTTTATTTGGCGTTGTCGACAATTGTAAGTTCTATTTACCTAACAGGTATTTATCGCGTTTATTTACCTATTTTTTTCGTTAAATAGTAATAATATATTAGTAGGTACTATTATAGATAGATAGATAGATAGATAATTCTTTATTGTACCACACAAACACAGAAAACAGTACAGAAATAAAAAAAAGTTACAAGATGAAGTACAAAGGCGGCCTTAAGGATTATGTGATCGGATCACGTAAATTTAAAAATTCCTAATAAATCTGTCTTACCATCAATTTTTTTTACCCATGTCAAATCATCATCATACTCGCTAGACCACAGCCAGGCCACTAGTCTACCACAATAGGGTCATAATAACGCAGCGGCTTTAGCTTACTTAGGTACAGGCACTTCAGCATCAGCCAGCGGAAATACGTAGATCGTCATCCCACCAGCCCCCCTTTTTTTTTTTTTTTTTTTTTTTATGCGGCGAGGAAATTCGTTTACGAATAGACTGGTCTGGGGGGGACCAGAATTATGTGGGACTCGACGCCCTGAGAAGGACGTAATACCCACTAAAACCTCTCCGGTAACCCTCTCTCGCCATTTTTGTCGAACCACGGGAACATTATAACCTACCGTGGGTCGACTGGCGTCCCCTCTTCCTCCCATACATGGCCGGCGAGCCCACCGTTCTACACACTCGCCGACCCCGTTCATCCGTCACCTTTCCTCCCCCCGATTAGGACACAGACAGGACAGACGTTGTAACCACGTATGTCGACCTCTGCGTCCGGATGGGCATGTCCGGATGGGCAAATCCGTCGCCCCATACTATCAGGTGTGGGTCTCGCATTTACACACACATATACTCACACTCTCACTCAAACATGTTCATACATACATACATTCATTCTAGTCACACGGGCACAGTGCCGCGCACACTCAGCTAAAGCAAGCGCGCGCATCACTGTCCCGCATGTCCCACACCTGTGCACGAGTACCGCAGGTTGCGTCCCGCGTGTCTCGTGCCATCCATCACCTTTCATTATCATAAAACCTTATGGCTTCATGGCCCACTCATACGTCGTCACATCTATTCCTCCTCATGGCGCCGTCGTGTCGGGGCACTCAGCACGGCAGCTAACCCTCTCCTCTTCGAGCGACAGAGGCCTTTCCCCAGGCCTCGCGCCCGAACCACCAGCCCCCCTAGCACGGGGATTGTTGTCTAGGGTAGAATAGACGATAATGACATTGCATCGCCATACATTGCGTACATTATTGAAGTTGAAGGAATGTATTTCAAATAATTTACGCATTCGATGATGAAGTGACGTAATTTTTGTCTATTCTACCCTAGACAACAATCCCCGTGCTAGGGGGGCTGGTCAAAGGGCATCCTACACTACCTAAGTCTATCTACCGAGCCGCAGTGGACTTGCATAGGCTGGTGATGTGAAATATCGTATAACGGGTAACGCACACCTAAGTTTTATGATAATAACGAGGATCTAATATTTGCAATCAAACAGATTCAAGCTCCGATGTCGCCGGTGCAGTGGCGGCAGCGAAGGCGGCTGCAGCAGCCGTGATGGCCGCGCAGCACGAGGTTGCAGCGGCCAAACACGCGGCACTGGAGCATCAGAGCGCTGCCAGTGTTAAAGGCGTAGCAGCAGCGCAAGCCGCTCATAAGAGGTCAGCGGTACCTATACCTACCATGACTGTCTAACCAATACCGGAGGTTTTTTTGTATTTGGTTTTAACTATAATGTAAATATTGTCTGGCATGGTATCGAGTAGGTACCTGCAATACACTACAATTACATATAATCTAACTTTAAAGCTGTGCGTCCATCGGATCAGATTTCTATGGCGTGCACAGGATCGGCATACGGCATACACACTGGTATTTCTGCCGATAATGTCATCCGCAACTATATCCTCGTACCTAGTGACAGTGACCATGTTGCGGATGACATCATCGGCAAACTCGAAAGCTTAAAATAATTGCCGATGCAGTCCGAAAGCAATGGACGCAAGGATGCACCCTACAGGCATAATTATATTGTTAATGCCGACGACGCGACGACGACAAAGCCGCGCCACGTACGGTCCGATTCCGGTGCAGTGGAAGCACAGCCACAGAGCAGGTAATGTTACTTTACGCTTCGTATGCACAACTTTAATCTACCTACGCAGTACCATTTCAGAGCTTTTCTCATATCCCGTTCCATACTCTCCAGTAAATAGAGGAGCTTGTCTATCTTCGTATCTCTGTGATGGATTTGAAGAGTATAAGAGCTGCCGTTCAAATTTTACATTAAATAAATTAATAATTCTGGACAATCCACACCACAGAACAGTTATCCACACCACACAGCATCACCTAGCTTAGTCCGGAACACCAAGGGTTCAAGCAAACTGAAATTTTCTTTACTTCTTAGTGAAGAGACAGCCCGTCTCGCCAGGGCACATGCACTGGAGGCTGCCCAAGCGGCGGTGCAGGCTCAAGCTCAGCTCGCGTCCGCCAGGGCTCGCGTGGCCGTGGCACAGAAGGTGGCGGCGGCCAGAGAGTCGGCCGCGGCTAAGGCTATCCAACGCGCGGCGCATCATCAGGCTGCTAGGCTACAGAACGCAGGTATCTTGCTTAAGACCTAAGTGAAATTATAAGCAGCTGAAGAAGAGACATAGCAGAAACACTTACGGAAAGGCACCTTAACATTGATAGCATATGTTTCGTGGGACAACCGATAACAGACTGTATGAAAGTTAAAAATATTGTGTTTTTAGGGTTCCGTGCCCAAGGGGTAAAACGGGGCCCTATTACTAAGGCTCCGCTGTCCGTCTGTCACCAGGCTGTATCTCATGAACCGTGATAGATAGAAAGTTGAAATTTTCACAGATTATGTATTTTTGTTGCCGCTATAACAACAAATACTAAGAAACAGAATAATATAAATACTTAAGGGGGGCTCCCATACAACAAACGTTTGCGGTTTTTATAGTTAGTGGTACGGAACCCTTTGTGCGCGAGTCCGACTCGCACTTGGCCGGTATTATTTTGGTTTGAAAATTGTCTTTATCTTCAGTGTCAGCCATGTTTGATGAAAAGCGACGCGACGTTACGTATCTTTCAAAGTAAAATGGTCATCGAGGGCTTATTACATTTTGTTTCTTATTTGATAATAATTACTATTTATTAACCTGTTTATGTATAAAATTTCACTTGTCTAAGTGCTTATTTTGTAGGTAAACCTAAAGAAATAAAGATATTCACTTTTGACTGATAGATATTTTTTGAAATAGGTCAGCTTGTTAAAGTCTTTACCGTTAAAAGTATTTTTTGTCAATTGACGAACTTTATCCTCTTCCAGACATAGAAGCCTTAAAGCTGTCTGTGATTCAAAGCACGGGAGCGGCGGGCGCGGCGGGAGCTGCGCACCACGCCGCCACCGCTGCCGCCGCGGCGCTCCGCCCCTCGCCTATCGACTGGCCCGCTTGGACACCCTGGACCCCCGCTCCAGCCCCGTGGACTCAAAATCCTTGGAGCTGGTCTTAAGAGAGAAGACAACAGGAACAAGCCCTACGCACGTAACAATGTTTGAAGATGTGCGACCTGCTAAACGGCACTTTTATTAAGCTTCAGATATGTTGTGGCTTTCGGCTAGTTAATATTTTGTTTAGCAAAATAATAAATCTAAATAGGAGTACGAATCGTGTTTATATTGTAATCGTTGCTGTTCTAAACATTTGCTTTAAATAAATATAATATTGAACAAAATATTTTTTTCATTCCAATTCCCTCCTGCCACGGAGCTCCATCATACGAGTCCTCCCACCCATTCAACATTACGCCTTGCGACGCGACTTGTACGATTGATTACCAAACCTAGCGCCTGCGCTGTTGTCACGGCAACACGGGATGAGGGTCCATGTACAGTATCCTCCATCTGTTTCGATTACGTAAGGTATAATTTCTTCTCAAAAATGCACAGCTAAAATGAATATGTTGTGATTTTGGGCC
Organism: Eupithecia exiguata; assembly: GCA_947086465.1. Taxonomy (NCBI): domain Eukaryota; kingdom Metazoa; phylum Arthropoda; class Insecta; order Lepidoptera; family Geometridae; genus Eupithecia; species Eupithecia exiguata. Next base: position 9,875,362 of record OX352246.1, read on the forward strand.
AACTAGCGGTAAGTTCTTAGCAATTAAGCGTTTCGGAGTACAACGGCCCTGTTTGTGAATATTGTAGTGTCTTGCGAGGGCGTAGTGTCTCAATTATTCAATGTTAATCAAAAGTTCCCCAACGCTCCCAAACGCACGATGGTCTTCAGGAGATCACATTACAGCTTATAAATTTTAGAGCGCACCCTCTTAGCTAAGTTATTTATGATTTGACGTATCCTTTGGTGGAGACGGCTGTGCTGCCTAACCATTTATCATCATTTCTATCGTTTTAAGAGTTTTTTGTCAGATAACGATGTATATTTTAGGCCAAGATGTGGATTCCCTTCTCACTCCTGCTGTGCTGCAGCACTTTGGTGTTCGCAGACATCGATCGCAGGAGGTTCTCCAACCCCACTTACTACAATGTCGGGGGAGTTCTGTCCAGCAATGAGTCAATTGCCTTCTTCAAGGATACCATCTCTGTAAGTCGATTTGCATTTTGCATTTGCATTATTAGAATCTATGTTATTGTTAGATCTGTGTGTGTTGTTTGTGTGGTCGGCTGTTTGTAGGTTAAACTCCACCGTCAGCATTTAAATTACTTACTTAAAATCACAATTTATTTTTTCCGAAAACTAAATAAGTAGGTAGGCCTCTTTACCTTTCTCAACACTGAATTTTATTTCAGAAACTGAACTTCAAGGATGTTTATGTGCCCCGTGGGGTGACATATCACGACTATTCAATCCTTATGGATACCAATCCGATCAAAACAGCGCTCAATGTTTGCAAGGACCTGATTGCGCACAGAGTAAGTGATATTATTACTGGACATTCGCGCGGTATGCGCGGTAATATGAACATGTTAGTTTGTTTCGTTCACTCTCGTGTAAATTAGTAAAAAGAGAGACATATTCCAGGTCTATGCAGTGGTGGTTTCACATCCTCTAACAGGCGATCTGTCGCCGGCCGCAGTTTCCTACACAAGCGGCTTCTACCACATTCCGGTCATCGGTATATCTTCCAGAGACTCAGCGTTCTCAGACAAGAACATCCATGTATCCTTCCTCAGAACCGTCCCTCCCTATTCTCATCAAGCAGACGTTTGGGTGGATGTCTTGAAACATTTCAACTACATGAAGGTCATCGTGATCCACAGCTCTGATACAGATGGTCGAGCTATACTGGGGAGGTAGAGTAACCATTGGAAATAGCTGACAAATGAGGTTCAAGGCTCATTTATGTGTATTCTTTCAGATTCCAAACAACATCTCAGAGTATAGATGAGGATGTTGACCGCAAAGTTGTTGTGGAACAGGTTATTGAGTTCGAACCTGGTTTGGAATCTTTCACTGATCGGCTGATGGACGTAAAAGGGGCTCAAGCAAGAGTGTTTCTCATGTATGCCAGGTAAAAATGCTTCAAAATTTCGTAGAGACTCCCAAATACTATTGGTAGCGTAGTATTGACGCTAAATTTAAAGATCATACTTTACTCCTATTTCAGCAAAACAGACGCAGAGATTATTTTCCGAGACGCGACATATCTGAACATGACAACAGCTGGATATGTTTGGATGGTGACGGAGCAAGCTCTTGATGCTGCCAATGCACCAGAAGGTCTCTTAGGCCTTCGGCTAGTCAATGCTACGAATGAACGAGCACATATTCAGGATTCCATGTAAGGGACGAACTCAATCTTATAAAATTGCATGATCATTTCACGAATTTATTGAATATTTTACTTGTAGATACGTCCTCGCTTCTGCTATACGCGACATGAACAAATCCGAAGAGATACACGCTCCACCTTCAGACTGCGATAATTCAGGATCGATATGGACTACAGGACGTCTCCTATTCGACTACATCAGGAAACAAAGTCTGGAGAACGGTGCAACAGGGCATGTAGCTTTTGATGATCATGGGGATAGAGTGCACGCAGAATACGACATGGTGAATGTGAGAGCGCAAGGGGAGCATGTTGCTGTTGGAAAATATTTCTACGCCAAGGCAAGTAACATAAGTTAAAAATATAATAAGTGAAAAATGATATCTAAGGCACGTGAAGATGGGATGAGAGAGATGAGTGATAGATAGCCTCTATATTATAATATGTCTATTGTCTAACCACGTTCCTACCTAAGGAACCAAACGTTTCCGTTCTACTTTCGTTAGGTATATAAGTAGGTAGGTATCGGTAAAGAGAAAAGTGGAACGAACATTCTGCATCTGTTTTCCAGAGTACAATATCGGAGTATTCAATTCCAGAGAGATTAAGTTCCTACTGACAAAGTGTGCTCCATCTTAGGCCACATCTTCGCTTTCTTATGACTGTAACATGGCGGTCAAACGCTTTACTGTTTTTTCATAACAAAAGGTTATAGGTATACCTGGTATAGCGAATAATTTTGCATAATTTTGGTGTCCACAGGAAACTCAGAAAATGCGATTGGAGTTAAAAGAGCAAGAGATAATTTGGATGGGACGTAGTCCTTCAAAACCAGAAGGATTCATGATTCCAACACATCTAAAGGTACGGATATCTCTGAAAACTTTTATAAACAGACTCAGGTATCGTGTTTACTGAATTGCTTGTTTTTAGGTGCTGACGATTGAAGAGAAACCTTTTGTCTACGCTAGAAGAATCGACGACGGAAGCGATTGCAATCCTGAAGAAATACCTTGTCCTCATTATAATGCCAGCGAAGATACAGGTAGCTATAAGCTGACGTACATGCTGTAATCCAGAATTAGGTATTTTGGAAGCAACCAGAGCTTCTTTGATGGCTGAACGTTTGCACTCATTTTCCAGATCAGCTTTACTGCTGCAAAGGATTTTGTATGGATCTACTACGATATTTATCTCGTGCAATAAATTTCACTTACTCCCTGGCCTTGTCTCCCGATGGACAGTTCGGGCATTACATCATCAAGAACTACTCTGTACCAGGATCCAAGAAGGAATGGACAGGACTGATCGGTAAAGTTATCTTCTTGATTAAATAAATACACAACCGGACCCGGAACAAATGTTGCAGTTCATACAAAAATCTGTCATGTAGTCTAGAATCGGACCCGGAACAAATGTTGCAGTTCATACAAAAATCTGTCATGTAGTCTAGAATCGAACCCAAAATCGCCTGCTACGCTGGCTGACCTACGCCCGCTGAGGTCATCAGATAATTTACATTGTTTCTTCTAACAAGGACTTGACATGACCTTTGACCAACAGGAGAGTTGGTATACGAGCGTGCTGATATGATAGTGGCACCGTTGACTATCAACCCTGAACGAGCCGAGTTCATAGAGTTCAGCAAGCCTTTCAAGTATCAGGGCATCACTATACTGGAAAAGAAGGTTAGTAGGTACATAAATTCTTTTTACCGACTTCAAGAGGAGGTTCTATGTTCGGCTGAACGTATATTTTTTTATGTAAGTTTGTCCATGTCTCCGTCAATTATGGACCGTTTTAAAAATATATTTTTCACTGCTCTTGCTCAAAAAGTGTCAATATAGCTTAGCGGGCGTAAAATTCGTTTTTAAGTTCTAGGGTCAATAAGTAATTTTTCTTTAAAATCATCGATATGATGATTTTCACAAATGGTTTCCATCCATGGCAACGGGAGTAAACAAGCGGTCATTTCGTTCGTCGTTTCATCCATGTGTCATCTATCACTCATCACATGAAACTAAATTAGACTCGAATAGTAACTAGGTAGATGTCGCCACTTGAATAAAAAATAAAAAGTACATCGCGCTGGCGAGCCTTCCAAACCTATTTTCGCTATTTAGGAATTTGAAGTCGGTTTATATAATTCTTTAAAATATGCCAAAGTATTGAAGTATCTGTTTGTGTTACTCACGTGAGATTTTTGTAGCCGTCAAGATCTTCAACCCTGGTGTCTTTCTTGCAACCGTTCTCCAACACGCTTTGGATTCTCGTGATGGTGTCTGTCCATGTGGTGGCTCTGGTGTTGTATCTTCTGGACAGATTCTCTCCGTTTGGGAGATTCAAGCTGGCAAACATTGATGGAACTGAAGAGGACGCTTTGAATTTATCCAGTGCTATTTGGTTTGCATGGGGCGTTCTACTAAACAGCGGCATTGGAGAAGGTAATTTAACCCACTTCGTAGATGAAAATTTTAAAATTGTATGAAAGAAACATACCTAGGTACTGAACATTAATTACTTTAAAATTTCAGGGACCCCTAGAAGCTTTTCGGCGCGTGTTCTCGGTATGGTCTGGGCAGGATTTGCTATGATAATCGTAGCTTCGTACACTGCTAACTTGGCCGCTTTCCTCGTGCTTGAGCGCCCTAAAACCAAGCTCACTGGGATAAATGACGCAAGGGTGAGTCCAAAAGTACCATCGTTAAATCAATCTACCGCAGCGAAAGTAACCACTTTATTGGATGTGTTCAACTTCCAGTTACGTAATACAATGGAGAACCTTACGTGCGCTACGGTGAAAGGATCAGCAGTGGACATGTACTTTCGAAGACAGGTCGAACTATCTAACATGTACCGGACTATGGAAGCCAATAATTATGACAACGCTGAGCAGGCTATTGAAGATGTGAAGGGCGGGTAAGAAAGACAATCAAATACAAAACTAAATCTTAGACTATTATGTTATTTTACTCGGCAATGTTTACAGGAAACTCATGGCGTTTATTTGGGATTCTTCACGGTTGGAGTTCGAAGCTGCACAGGATTGTGAGCTGGTGACAGCCGGTGAACTATTTGGGAGGTCAGGGTACGGAGTGGGCTTGCAAAAAGGATCTCCTTGGGCTGATTTAGTAACACTCGCTATATTAGACTTTCACGAAAGTGAGTGACGATGACGATTCTTCTGATAATAAGTACCTAGTACCGATTGCGTAAAATCATTTCAAAATCTTTATTTTAGGTGGTATAATGGAATCTCTAGATAATCAATGGATATTGAGAAACAACATGCTAAACTGCGAAGAAAACGAAAAGACACCGAACACATTAGGCTTGAAAAACATGGCTGGAGTGTTCATACTGGTTCTAGCGGGCATTATCGGAGGAATAGTTCTTATAGTTATCGAAGTGGTGTACAAAAGGCACCAGATCAAAAAGCAGAAACGGATGGAGATCGCCCGCCACGCCGCCGATCGCTGGCGAGGCGCAGTCGAGGTAAAGAGAGCCAAAACTGACAGTACGGATGTGGAATTCTACAACAACTACAAGCACCATATAGAGAGCAAAATATAATGTATTCGATGCCCTAAACGACGACGCGCACGCTTTGATGTAGGTCAGGGATAGCGAACCTGAACTAGAAAACCCTTTAAAAGCTGTAGTGATTTTAGATTTCCCGTGGGCTAACCGTTTTGTTACCTGGTTTAAAACGGTTAGCTTCCCAAAGGCGTATCATAGGTTCGCCATCCCCGATGTAGCTTTAAATATTGTTAATGACCAATATTTTTAACTATATAACCAATAAATATTCATGTTCATTTAGTTTGATTCGTTTGAGTTGTCCCGCTGCTTTTTGGATCACCCATCTTGCTGTTAAATCGATGTCGTAAATTCGTAAGTAGACTTATATGGCTTTGTAGTTTCGGGTTGTTTTGGGTCTTACGGTGTTGAATTTATTTTCAGAAGAGGAAGAATCTGCGTGCTTCCTTGCTGCCTTCACAGAGAAGAGTGAAGTCTAATGGGGTTAAGGAGGCTGGAAGTATTAGTTTGGCGGTAGACCGAGGTGCAAGGAGGCGTGATGAGCCAAGGGTGCCTCGGTACTTGCCTGCTTACACTCCAGATGTGTCTCATCTAGTTGTTTAAATCTGTGTTTTCGTCCTGGGTAATGTGTCGTCGAAAATATTACTTAAGTAAATATTGTGCGTGGTCTACGAGTTTGTTAGGATAAGTACCTATCAGGGTAAGGTCGACAACCTACCGATAATGGAAACTATTCATGTTCAAACACCATTTTAGCTGTGATTAATATTAAGGCACTAAATATTATTATATTGATGTTGTTATTGTACAAAATCTGTGTATAAATAAAGTACCTATCTATGTCAGTATTTAGCAAATGATAAAATATATGCTAGCTAATCTATACTCCGATTCAAAAACCTAGATATTATTTGTATAAAAAGGGATTAGAAAATTAAAGGAATATTGGTGGAAAGTATTTAACGACATCGGTATCATCGAAGCAAAGCACAGAAGCTCGAAACAATCTTGGGTTTCAAAAGCTTTACTTATTATTAATTGATCTGTCGTTTGTAGGTATTCTAATTCAAATTTAAACATTTTTCGCTACCCATGTTAATCTCATTATGCGTTGTTGCAGTTTGTTTTAGTTTTTGATTATAACCTTGCTGTCACCTTGTTCTTTTCTGCTATTGTTATTAGTTTTTGTCAAGTTTTCGTTCATTAATACCTACCTATATTTGTTTACATAAAATATCTTGGATTCTAAATCGGAGTATACAATTTCGAATTTGACAAGAGTAAAATTTTTGATTTTAAAGATAGATATGTTGTGAGCTTTTTTACGTATAGGTCAGTGGCCAACCTAAGGGCCTTCATCATACTAGCGGATTGCGAGCGTCCTTAAAGCGGAGCGGGCGCGCAACGAACACGCCGCACATGCGCAGCGAACTCGTTGCGGACGCGCAACGATATCGCCGCCAATAGCAGCGTGGACGCCATTTTGTACTGTCTCGTACAAAAGCCTTTCCGCAGGTGCCACTGATAATCTCAAATGTGTGTCTTCATGTCTTATATGTCACTTTGTATCAGATGCAACAACTCGTAAATGTCTTGACATTCGCGGGTAGGAGTGAAATTGTTTTGGATTCTTTTTTATTCGTTTGTAAAACAACACGTAGTAGCTCTCTTGCATTCGATTAATTTACAATGGATCTTACCAAATTCGTCAATGCTTTCGTTTTCGTCTCCGGCGTCTTCGAAGTAATAAAGCCAACAGCAGTGTCTGCTCGTCAAAATCCATTTTGTTACCGAGTGTGAGAGCATTGTACGTCGTTAACTTGCTACAAACACGCGACGAAAACGTTCCGAATTTGCCACGCGTCCGTGACGTCTTCGCTGTGCAGCCGCGGCGTGTTTGCGACGCATTCGCTGCGCGCTCAACCCGCCCCGCAGCCGCTCGCAAACCGCTGGTATGATAAGGCTCTGAGTTGTTAGAAATTTAAATTAATTTAGTGACAAAATTATAGTTCTTTTTTGGTTGTGATTTAATAAATTTTATTATTTTGATTTATTAGACCTCTTTTATTTTAATATAGTTACCACCAATATACCAATATATAAATAACGGTTTAACAGCCCCCATACAAAGTCCTTTTTTTAAAGTAGGTATTTCTTATCCGAAATTATATGTATGCAAAATTTCATTGCAATAAAGCAAGTAGTTTCGAAAATTAATCGAAATATACGTTTGAATGGGAGCGTAGAGGTTTGGTCCCTCCTAGCTCTTTAAAGTCATTTTTTAAATTGACGGAATCCAAAGAAATCCAAAGGAAATTAAAATCTAGCAAATAAAACACGAATTTAACACATATCTTTATTTTTATATACGAATTTTAACAGTGCCATACGGGAATTATACATTGTACCAATACCGGAGCTATGGTGCTCAATTTGATTTCGTATGTAGGAAGCAAGCCCAAACAGTTACATTGCCAGGATAAGCATAAACGTGGGGAGGAGGCTTGACTGCAAGATCGATGCTTGACACCACACTGCGCTCAGCCAAATCTTTCCATCGATTTGAGTGGACATAGCATGGGATGCTGCGTCTAGTCCCGACCTTACAGCTTCCACCTTCATCTACGGATACACCTACTTTGTATATCAATATTTATCGAAAACATTTAACAACACCAATAAGAAGATTACTAAAATACATAGATATTGTAATAATCTACGGTGTAAGCTTGTGCTATACTGTACCTTATAATATGACCTATTAAAATGGTAACATCTTAAATAACAGGTTCCAAAGCCTATATCTACGTCTAAATATTAACATGCTAAGAATGAATTGTTATTAAATATTTATAGCATAGTTAGCGAAACTAATGTACAATTAGATATCAAGAATCAATAAAACACGTGATTTATATATATTTTCTGACGACTTTGTTAAGCGGTATACTTGTACGCGTTACATTAATTAGGCAAAGGAAAACACTTATTAATAGTTTTTTAGTACTAGGTTAGAGGGGGGTGTAATGTTAGTGGTGGGGGGTTCTAATCTGTGAATTTGCGGTTGGGGTTGCGGCCGAAGAGGGCCGTGCGGATCTGCGGCAGCAACTGCTGCGCGATCAGAGCCAGGCGGGACTCCAGGGTGTTGTTGATCTACAAATTGGAGACATTTTACGGTCAAAGTTCTTTTCCGTAAATCCGTATAGGACACTTACAGTTATAGAGGGTGCCACGTAACATGTGTAGTAAGCTGAAAGGTCACCCCCTTCCCCACCCCTCTTCTTTCTAACGAGGGGATCAAACTGTTATTAAAAAAAGCGTATTTTTATTTTCTTCCTATTCGTGTTCTTTTACACGCTCTCTTACATTATTTAACATCATAAGAAATTTCACAGATGTTTTTGCTTGTGTTGTCAGCAAAACCACTGTTTTGTCATGAAATTATTGCAAAAAAATATATTTTATCCTATGAAATTATAATTTTTTAGTAATAATGTAAAAATACAGGTAAAAAGAACACGAATTAAATTTAATAATTCTTGTAAAAATTGATCGAAATCCGATAAATCGTAAAACAAAAGTAGATCCTTTTGGCTTAGTACACATATTTCGTGTCACCCTGTATTTTCTTCTGCAATCTATAACTCCAGTTCTTACAGATACATTTACTCATCACACGTACGTCCTCATCACCAAGTTTAGCAGGCAAATTAGTGATGGCAGTAAAGGTGTTAAAACAGATTTAAAAAAAATATTCAGCCGGTGAACACGGACTGCTGGGTTTGGTATAGATCTCGATTGGATTGCATTTACAGAGGTATCAATATAACAACTAAATATTTACTTCTGATTCACAGTATTTAAAATATTTAAATCAATTGAAAGCTTTCGAAGCTTCCTCTACCGGCTCCATCGCCTCTCGCCTCTAACTTTAAGTTTTGCTGGAAAAAAACTCTTATAAAAGGTTAAGATCGCGTAAGTACATAGCTTATTAGATAAGTTCAAGCTATATATTATAGCGTACAATAAATCATTACAGAAAGTAAGATGAACCGAGTAATTATTAACACAATAATACTAAATACCTTTACATTTTTGCTTCTTATGAGCCGCATTATTTTATGCCACCGCACAAAAATTAATACAAATTATTGGTGTTTGCACTTCTTTCAGAGTAATTCTTGTATAAGGCAGAGCTTTATATGCCTCAATGACAATAGACCAAAAGTAGACGACATCTTAGAGCGAACAACTTTTTCAATACTTACAGTACCAATTAAGTTATAGAAAACTCCAATTCAAAAGGCGCAACTTTTTAAAAACTAGCATTAATCGAGCGACGCACAAATATTAAGATTTCATAATTTTTACTTCTACAAGTTTCCGCTGTTACTATTCTACTACTACCTTGGTTCGCAATACAATCCCTTGGGATGTCAATTTTTAAACTTGGTAATTAGGTTTTAGTGCCAACAAAATCGACACCAATATCGGGATAAAGTATTGTTTGGTTCTGTACCTTAATTTTTTTAAGCTACCAAATGCAAATAAAATATTTATGTAGAGCAAATTAAACTTACCTTGATGCGTCCCCTAGCAGTCACCAACTCAACCCCACCGCAGGTGTCAGCAGGCAAGAAGTTATCCGGGTCAATCTTCAGCAAGACATCCTTCTTGACTATGTTTTTGTAGTCATCCTGAGCGCGTTTCAGGACAGACTCCACGAGGGCCTTGTCTTCGGAGCGGACGCGGAGAGTCACAGAGGGCTCGATCAGCTGGAAAGTGTGAGTTCTTATTGGTTTCTTTTTGCCATGATTTATGGCTTATTGGGGCAATTTTATTTGCTATTCCAACGTTGACGAAGTCTAAACCGTTTCCCTTATAAGAGCTAAGATTCATTTTGCCATGACAGACAGTTTATTGGGCCAATTTTGTTACCTATTCCAAGGTTGACCAAGTCTAAGCTCTTCCCCTTATAAGAGCTAGGATTTATTTTGCCATGATAGATGGCTTATTAGGCTAATTTTGTTTGCTGTTCCAAGGTTGACTAAGTCTAAGCCCTTCCCCTTATAAGAGCTAGGATTTGTTTTGCTATGATAGATGGCTTATTGGGCCAAATTTATTTGCTGTTCCAAGGTTGACTAAGTCTAAGCCCTTCCCCTTATAAGAGCTAGGATTCGTTTTACTATGATAGATGGCTTATTGGGCCAAATTTATTTGCTGTTCCAAGGTTGACTAAGTCTAAGCCCTTCCCCTTATTAGAGCTAGGATTCGTTTTACTATGATAGATGGCTTTTTGGGCCAATTTTGTTTGCTGTTCCAAGATTGACTAAGTCTAAGCCGGAAGGGCTTAGACTTACCTTAACAGGGAATAGGCTCTGTTTGCCGAATACCGAAAATTATAGAGAGTAGGGAAGGGAGAGGCCTTTGCCCTACAGTAGCCCACTCCAGGTTAACTATAATAATAATAAGGTTGACTATTATTATTTATATATAAAAAAAATAGTGGAAGAGTCCTATCGTTAGGAGCCACCTAACGATAGGACACACGCGATTTCAGGCATTTCGTTTTGTTTTGATATTTTTTGATGATGCCTATGTCCAGCAGTAAACTAATATAGGCTGATGATGATGATGATTTATGAATTATTTATTGTACTGGAAATTAAATTTCTATAATTCAACATTGTTTGAGGTCAGACCCATAAATAAAAGACAATTTTCCTCCATAGCTCATGAGAGATTTCCGAGATTACATTGGGGCTGAGATGATGCTAAAACCAAACGTCCAGAATTTTATTTATGTATAACTTCCCTAATACCCCAGCAAAGAGTATTATGGCCAGTCGTCTCTTCTTGTGGAGTAAGTTCAGCAGTGGACATAGGTGTGATGAGCTTTGGTGATAGCTTACCTGGAAGAGAGCCTGCACGGTCAGAGTGACGATCAGGTTGGAGTACAGGTCCTTGTCATTGGGCACGGAGGCCAGGCGCTTGCGAGCCTCATCCAGTACATTGCGTATGTGATCCTCACGTACTTTGAGCACTTTCAGACGAGCTTGGTTCAGCATGTTCGAAGATTGGCTATGGAGGTTGACAGGTCGATAAATATTGTGGGATTGTACACATTTAATATGGGCTCAAGACAGTGAACCCGTCGCCGGCTTAGCTGACTTGGCAGGTTTTATCCTGAGAATCGTGGCCAAAAATCTGTGTAGAGAGCGCGGAGACCTGATAGAGACCTTCAAGATACTTACCAACCACTACAGTATACCAGACTTGTCACAGACACTATACACTATGAACAGTAACACAAGGCTGAGAGGACACTCGCTGAAGCTGCAACGCGGGCCAAGTACCAGCAAACCAAGAGAGCACATATTCCCAAATCGCGTTGTGAAGACTTGGAACCGGTTACCGGAATCAGTGATCAGTGCCCCCTCAGTGAACTCTTTTAAAAATAGACTGGACAAACATTTAAAGTGCACTGACAAAGACTATGATATGCACGCATCAGCTTAAGAGCTGCCTGTGTATTCAAATAATAATAATAATACTCATAAATATCACAAGCCATTTTGTCAAATTTTAATGATATCCTGCCAAGCAACTCACCATGCTATGTCAGCGGCCCATGACTTTGGTGTGAAGACTCCGAACAACGAACATGTCAATGTATTTTTAAAACATAGAAAAATCCCTGATTTAAAATCTTTGAACCATGGACTGTGTATGTAAGAAAGGATATGTTCAGAAAGTTTGTAAATACCCAATGCACTGGCATTGATGTCCCCAGAATTAAGTTATCATCATCGGCCAACACCAGCCAGTGGGCTGGTGTTGGCCGATGGATCTGGATTTATGAGTTTTTCCAAATGATACTTGCAATGTGTCTTCAGCTTAATGCTGGTTGCGTTAAGCTGAAGAGACATTCACATATTATACAAGCAGAAATATTTATGCTAGAATAAACTCTCATGGATTATTTTTATGCCAATGGGAAGTCGACATAGTTACATAAACACTTTCTGACCTTATCTAAGATTATTTTCCTTAGGCAATCATTGTTATCAGTTGGGAGTATCTAGTGATGAAGGAGACTAGTAATGGCATGTGCATTTATGAATGAAAGATGCAAAATTGTCCAGACCATTTGCCAAACACGTGTAATGTAAGATTTGGTGCTTGCATGACTAATAATCACATTCAAGTTATAGGATATCAATAAGGTTGAGATTGCTTGAATATAATTTACACATGCCCAGCCTTGAAGTTAGTCACATGACTAATATAGCTACTGTGTAGCATAATGGTCATGTTACCCTGTACATGATAGAACTATAATCGGGCTCTAAGGTTCCCAGTACAAAATTTGTGTCATATGTGCATGCACAGAGTAATCATAATCAAGGATTACTATGATCTTATGGTAAATCTGGGGTAGGTATACTGGTGTAGGCAAATATGTTGTATTAAGCTGATCAAGTCCTTTCATAATCTGTCAATTGGTGACCCTACAAAACTATTAGTGGACCTACAGTCATTATCATCATCATTTCTTGAAGCATTTGATGAGGTTTCTATAAATGCAATTTACAGCTTCATTAGCAGTCTTTGGAGCTAAGAGGTAGACAGAGTTAAATACATTATATGAAGAAAGTTATTGCACCTACATCTTTTTCTGGAGTTCAACTTGTTTCTCCTTCTTTTCATAGTATTCCATGATCTTGAGACGCTGTTGCTGGACCAGACGGCCCTTCTCAATGTTGAATTCCTCCTCGGCCTTAGCATCGATTTCCTCGGCCTTTTCGTTGGCCTCTTGTTCGATGAAGGCCATCATGTGCTTGATCTGTACCGGGAAAATACATAATTCTAGACAGATCCCTAATTCTCAAATCAAGTAAGAGCAGTAACAGCAACAGACAGGCCTCGGCAATTAGGTCGCCGAACGGCAAGTGCAGAATCTACGATCAATAATTATCTTGACAAGACCATGTCGAACGTTTACGTGTAGCTCTCGTTGAAATGATTCCAGCAAACATACCTGCTTCTGAACATCTGCGTCGCTAAGCGCCATGGCTGCGGGTTATTATTTAGCACCACTAATACAAAAAACAGCCCGTTAAAGGGCCAGAAAACCAAAAACTGGCTCGAGAAGTAAGACGACGCCTCTCAGACGTGCTCCTTCATTGAACAATCATATGATCACGGGGTTGCCAAATTATTGAATAAGTCACATTCCATTTCATAGACAACATTCTACCATGTCTATGGAGTTTTTTTTTTACAACTATTGTCGTGTGTTCATGTCGTTTTGAGTCTAGTGGTTCGTACAACGGTCGTAATCGTAACTCAGCAGCATGTATTCCATTACATTGTTTGTTGCATTGCAGTTGCATCCTTTTCGTGGACGGATTTTTATGTTCGTCACACGAATGAAAATAATCTGGCTTATATGCCTTTGAGAAATAAAAGAGATCATTTGATGACTGAAGAGGCCAGTGGTTTCGCGCCACGCAGCGAGATTAATCGCAACGTCACGAAGCGTATTGCATCGTTATGACGCTGGCAGAGCGACGACGACGACGACGCGACGGCTCGCTGCGCAGCGAGTCGCCCCGCGAGAGAAGCGGTCGGGCCGACTTGTTTCTTCTATTTCCCTTCCAGATTTCGTGTAGAGTTAGTATAAGCAGTTCAGTTGAGTGCTCGAGTGAAAATTTATTATGATAGACTCGGGCTTTTAACGAATTTAAACTATCGAACGTAGACACGTTACGCCGCGATGCGCGGCGCGGCGGCGGCGGCGGCGGTGTCTTGCTGCTCAGCGCGGCGTCCGTCAAGCGCTACGCGGCGCGCTGCGTAGCGCGATTTGGGTTCACTTCCCTAAAGCAAGCAGTAAAAAAATACGGCTCAAAACCAGTGAGAACCAATAGGTCACGGAAAAAAACGGTTTTATCTTTTACTACTGGCAACTTGCATTTGACAGATATTTGGTCAACATATACTTTGTAAAACCGTAACTTTCTATTTGAGTACTTTTTTAAATATTTTGTATATTTAAAATTATTTAACATCGTTTTGTCTTCGCAATAAGTAATTTAATTCAGATATAAATGAAACTGAAATTTATAAGTTGTTCAGTTGAAAATTGCTATCAATTTCCGTTCGCTTTTAACAATATGGCCGCCAGTTGTTTAGGGTAATTGTAATGTGGCGTTCTACGAAACCAAGTGAAATTGTTAGAATATTTTTATGTGATGTAAAAATGTATCAAGTTTTCAGCGTTTTATAGCAGTGTTACATGCATGGACACTTTCAGACACATCTTCAGTTGGTGTATGAAATTTTGAATGCCTATTTATCGACGTCAAAATTGGACAGTCAACAAACTTTTGTTTATTTCATTGAAGTGGATAAAATATTTCTGGAGAGAACACTCGATTATGAGCAATCTATAGTTGAACTGAAAATTGTAGCACAAGGACTGACGTCTACAATTATAGGTAAATATTCTTGTTTTCTTAGCTGTAACTGGAGTAGAACATTCATCCAGGGTCGCCATTGTATGACAGGAGAAGTAACCATCGTAAAATAAGTACTCACCGATAAAAGTTTCTAAAATACATTTAGTTGTCAACAACAAACTTTATCTCTTACCTATCTCTACCTACTATAAATCGACATGTTTGTTTGCTTGTAGATATTGATATTGTTTGTAGTTTTCTGTCATATTCTTGGTGAAGATTGGTAAAGCTAAGATGTTGCCAAACCAATTGCTTCTGTGGCAAAGGCAACAGATGGCAAACAACTACTCATACATTGATTCATGCTTGAATTGATATCTACCCTAATCTTTCTTTCATAAATTTGCAACAGATGTTTCAACACTACCTCCATACCATCTCACTGTTTCCCTCTAAAAAAACTTAACTTTCTATTGACAATAACACTTTGTTTTTGGTTACTTCAGTGTGAGTAAATGCAACTCAAAACTGAAAGTGTCACGCTTATGTTGAACCAAGTTGTTGGCTTTGGATCCGAAGTTGGAAACTGTGGAAGCAACTTCAACTTTCGTCTCCTGTGTGAAATGTTAGTACAATCACACTTATAATACAAATGCAAAAGTTTGGATGGGATATATATGTAAATGTTTGGATGGATGTATGTTTGTTACTTCTTTCTGCTAAAACTACTGAAAGGATCTGGCTCAATGTAGGCTCTAGGACCTGAATAACACTTAGGTAGGCTACTCTTTATCCAATGAGTCAGTGCCCATGGGATAGAATAGAAATAACTTGAAAATATTTCCAAAGAACGACAGATCTGTGTTGAATAAAGTTTCTACAAGCTACTCTTTTCCCGTAAACATTGCATTATAAGTCACAGGCAGAAACTAGTATTTACATAATTCACTGTTCATGATGCTGATGTATTTTTATTATAAACATGTGAATCTATTTGTAGAAAGGATTCACTCTCTTGAAGGACGGTTCACGTAAGAAAATCATTGATGAAAACTTGTCACAAACATAGTCTTTCTTATTTTTGCACTGAAGTATCTAAAATAATCTTGAATAAGATCATAGTCATGTATTCTTTGAATTCAAATATAAACTAATGGGTCTAGTCTAGAAAATGAAGCTAGGTCATAACCTGAGCACAATAGGACTTTTTCCAGGTTTCCCTCAGTTGTTGACAATTATTTACAGTTGTTTTTTGCTGCTGCATTGTATTCCGCATTCAATATTTAATTGCCTTACAGTGTAATGGCTGATTATTGTTTTATAATGCTGTCCAATAAAAAATAAATAACAATCCTCTGTCTGTTTTCCACATGTTTAACCAATTAAATATAAATTCTTATAAGAAAAGCACACAAAACGGACTCAAATTAAGTTGATGAAAGTGTGGTTTTCATTAAAGACTAGCTTTGAACCTCCCCTTTTCATGTTTTTTAAATCAAAGGCTGGGCTAGCACCGCGCCAGTCAGCTGGATGAGGCAATGCTTAACTATACATATATTTCCAGGCTACGTTGCTAGGCTGTTAGCCCAGTGTGGGCCCATATATTAATGCTAATTAACCATAAAACTATTCCAGGTTATGGCAAACTTGAACTTCCAGCAAGCTCCTAGAAGCTTAGGGAGTGGCGGTGTCGGTGGTCGGGTCAGCTCGGGGCTTGTCGGCGGCGTCTCGGGCCATGTAACGCCGACGTTCGGCGGCGCCCTGTCGCCCAGTCGGAACAGCTCGGCGATGCCTGGTGCTCCGCCCTCAATGGCCTCACGGTCAACACTGTTTGGACAGCGAGCATTCGCTGACAGGAGGGTACCAATGCCAACAACACTTTCGCAACCTAATTCTAATTCCATGGTGAGTATAAAAAGTGCAAAGTATTAATAGTAAGTTCAATAAGTTTACACCCTTGTTACCATTTTGACACTAAATTGTCTGTTATGGGTGGTAGTGCCAGCCTAAAGGATTGTTCAGACCTGGATCAGATCTGCGCCGTACCCAGAGCGGCCGAATCCGTGTGGGTACCGCAGACCGTGCGAAATCCAAGCTAAATCTTATATATACCGCGTAAATCTTATCAGGCATTATCATCTACCAAAAGCGCAGAATCTTCTTGAGATCTTCACAGTGCAAAGTGTCACTCTGTACATTAACAGATAATCCGAAAAAAAAATACTGGCAAATTTAAATCTATACTAATATTATAAATTCGACAGTAACTCTGTCTGTCTGTTTGTGACCTTTTCACCCCTAAGCGGCTGAATGGATCTCAATGAAATTTTTCAGGAACGTAACTTGTATCTCGGGGACCGACATAGGCATAGGCGCGTTCGAAGTCGCGGCGAGCAGCTAGTACAAAATAAATCATAAATGTGTAATGGATTCTTAAAAATTTTACTTTTTAAGATCATCACTCATTCTCATTCAACTCATTTAAGGATGATAATGATGACTTATTATTTATTCGTAGATAATGATAACAAAGTAAATTAACATTTGAAACTTAGTTGGATGGTAGGTAGGAAGTAGCTTGCAAGGATTAGGTACGGTCAAAGTGGCATAGTTACGTTTTATATACCATGAGATTAGGAAAATTGAAAAGGGTTTAACGAAACAATGAGATAACTGTATTAAAAACATAAATATCTGTATGAGTTACTGCTAGCGAATTTCGTTTTAGCAAACATTATTCAGATAAGTGAGCGTGATGTGACAAAGGGTTTGGTTTTGGTTTTTATTCAGGTCAACGCAGACTTTCAAGTACTCAGATTGTTTGCTTTACCTTTTTTCATTTGACATAGTATTGTTTCAAGTTTTGCTTTGACTTTTGTTTTTAAATACTCAACAAGTGATATGATAAGTGTATGTTATTTGGATACGTATTTATTTGCGTTTTCATATTCGCTATCGTATTTATTTTGGTGGATTATAGTAATTACGCCAACTGTTTATCAATAGAACAGCGAAAACATTGTAGTAAGGTAGGATAATCAGTTTATTAGTTCAACGACCTCTGTGGCGGAATGAGCAGCTGCGTAGAGGTTACGGGATCAATTTCGATTCACGACCGATGTTTGAATGATCTCCAAGTACTGTACTTGGTAAAATCAGGGTGACATTCTAAAAATGTGTAATCTACAGATGTATTGGGTTAGTTAGGTATGAGATAAGTTTTGTCAAGAGGTGTGAGAATGCTATCACGTTTGTTAGAGGTTACGGGATCGACTTTGGTTTGCGACATATGTTTGAATGAAGTACATACCTACTTGGTAAAATCTGGGTGACATTCTAAAAATATGTAATCTACAGAGTTATTGGGTTAGTAAGGTATGAGATAAGTTTTGTCAAGAGGTGTAGAGAAATATCAAGATTGGAGCTAAAGATTATCTGAAAAGTTTTTTACATGAAAGTTTTTTTAAGTAGGTACTTACATTATTTGTGTTACTATGTACCTTATGGCGTATTTAAATTCTCCATAATAAGCAATCGATTGTTTCGTTTTGCCTTTTTTGTGCAAATTGGTACTCGAATTCGATGTACATATACACACATCAACATTGTCTAGGGATATTTCATTTTGAAATGATTTGCTTACAAAATATTTGCTTTTTAGAAAAAGTTTATATATGGAATTAAACCTCTTTTGTTCCCTTTTCAAAATTTTGGAAAAAAAAAAAAGAACACAAACAAAAGATAGAATGGGGACTCCGATTTAATTAAAACAACGTTAATTTTGCCTAAGATTATTTAACTTTTATTTAATTATCAATAAGTGCTATCTAAGTAATTTTAATTTTAACGGATCTTGTGATATTCGTCATGTCATGGAACGTCGACATTTAAGGAGAAAAGAAATGATAAGAGCGATAGGCATGTTACAAGCCGGTGCTATCCAACGCGTGGTTGCCAATACCCTAAACACCAATCAAAACGTAATTTCTCGATTGTGGTCACGTTATCGTATTACTGGGGATGCAAGAGAGTGCCACACTGGAAAAAAACGAGTAACCACCCCTAAACAGGATCGTTTTCTCCAAAATTCCGCCAGGAGGGAACCCAATCTCACAGCAAAGCAGTTAGTGCAAAGGCTTCAGTCAGACCATCAGCTGTCAGTCAGCGACCAAACCGTCAGAAGAAGGCTACATGAAGTCGATCTTCATTCTCGTAGGCCACTTCGTGTGCCAGCTCTACGACGAGGCAATCGCGGAAGGCGACTTCTTTGGGCTCAAGAACATTTGATATGGAACAATGGCCAATTGACAATGGTTCTCTTTACTGATGAGTCTCGGTTTGGATTCCACTCCGATTCAAGAAGAACACGTGTTTGGAGAGTTCCAGGCATAGAAAGTCGCCTCCAGCAGCCACAAGAGGTCCATTCGTACCGAAGTGGGACAATCATGGTTTGGGTGGGAATTCGTATTGGCGCGCGAACCGAGCTCATTTGGATAAGAGGCAGCATGACTGCACTAAAATACCGGAACGAGGTCGTAGAACCTGTGATCATCCCTCATAGAGTTCAAATTGGCCAGGAATTTCCGCTGAAGCATGATAATGCCCCTCTCCACACACGGCGCGTTTAGTGTCAGCTGCCCTTCAGGAACAAGATGTTGCGGTTTTGGACTGGCCTGCACAGTCACCCGACTTAAACCCAATTGAAAACGCTTGGGACATGTTGCAGCGAAGGGCTTTCAGCAATTTGCCGTCAAATTTGACCACAGAAGACCAACTTTATTGTCATTTAAAAAGAACATGGAATCGCATACCCCAGCGAGACTTTGACACCCTAATTTTGAGTATAAATAATCGGTGCAGATGTGTTATCAACGTCAGGGGAGGCAACACCGATTATTAAATTGTAAAAAGGTAATTTTATAAAGTCATGGCAACGTAAAAATTGTTTTAACACAATTTACCGAACCTTGTAAATTTTTAGAATTTTCGAGATTTTGTTTCTTCTTAAATTTTTATAAAAATAATATCAAACAGTTGTTTTATTATTATTATTGATATACAACACAAAATAAAGATTCTGGCCATACCTAGTTTTCTAAAGAAATTATTTTCAGTTTTTGTAAAAATCAACAAAATGTTGAATATCCCTAGACAATGTTGATGTGTGTATGAGAGTAATACAACCAATTGGCCGAATGAAACACGAAATTTTGTGTTGGAGAATTAAATTAGGCTTCTTGTACTGGGTATCCCTGTAATAATAATAATATGTCCTAACCGAATTTCGGCCATGGCGGCTCAGTCTCGACTGAGACTTGTCCACTTGCGTGGGACATGTTATAGAATATTTAAAGTGCTCATTATGTGTGCACAGACACCAATTCTGTGATTTTTAGAGTTCAAAAAAGTCAAAGTCAATAACTTTGTTTCTTTAGGCTTTCAAAATAAGCACATAGACAAGTCAAATTTTATACTAAAACAGTTTTAAAAATAGTAATTATTATCAAATAAGAAACAAAATGTTATTGATTTTGTTCGCTTCAATTTTTTGTCCACTAGTGGAAGAAACGAAAAATAAACCAAGTCACTAGTAAGTTTGTATAATACTTAAAATGTAATAAAATGTTATTTGCCTATCTCTATCTCAAGTCTAAATATAATGTGATTTAGATACAGGTCAATTTATATAAAACTAAGCATAAGATTGATCTCCTATAATACTATTGTCGGTGTGGAACTGGGCGACATCTGGCCAAGCATTAACATCATTGATATAATCATCTATGGAGTAAAAGGCTTTCTTGATAATACTGTTTAAATTTACGAATAGGGAGCTCAGTTGCTTCAGATGGAAGCTGTTTATAGAAGCGTACGCAATTTCCCATTAATTATTTGCCTACCTTTCGTAATCTATATTAAGTTCCATACCCAAAGGGTAAAACGGGACCCTATTACTAAGTCTCCGCTGTCCGTCTGTCTGTCCGTCTGTCACCAGGCTGTATCTCATGAAACGTGATAGTTAGACAGTTTAAATTTTCAACAATATTCCAAGCGTCTGTTGCCGTTATCAATATCGAGCAAATACGAGCAAATAAATCACGTTTGTTGTATGGGAGCCCCCTAAATATTGTTTTTTAGTATTTGTTGTTATAGCGGCAACAGAAATATATATCTGTGAAACTTTCAACTGTCTAACTATCACGGTTCATCATGAGATACAGCCTGGTGACAGACGGACAGACAGAAGGACGGACGGACAGCGGAGTCTTAGTAATAGGGTCTAGTTTTACCCTTAGGTACGGTACCCTAATTAAGCTTTACTCTATTGATGAAGAACATCCATATACAACGGTTTTTTTGGTGTTCGGAGAGGGCGGCGGCGATAGGTCGACGTCTTCCATGCTTGCATGAGCAAGCTTTCATATTACGGGCCTTAGACTGCCACTGACGCACACGATGTTCTTCGCCAGCGTGTCGCGCAGCGTCGAGCCGCCGCCGCCCTTGCGGGTCGCCCCGCTAGGGCAGTGAACGCGTTAAAAACAGTAATTAATAAAAGTAGTGTTTTCTTTCCAGTCGAGTATGGGCAACCTGTCTCGATTCAACACGGGAAGCAACTACCATTCTGTGTTCGGCGAGGGCGGCGATACGTCCACGCCTTCGCTGCTGGACCTCAGCGAGTTCCCGTCGCTGACGGCGCGGGGCGCCGGCGACCAAGCGCCCGCCGCAGCGCCGCCTCCTCCCGGCTCTAAACCTTACGGTGAGCATAACGTATAACCCATAGCTATCATAAACAAGCTTATTCCTGCACTATAGCTAGTACGTATAACTAAGGGCGAAACACACCGAATCGGCAGAGCAAGGCAGCTTAGCAGCTAGAAAACTAAAAACCGAACAAAGTAAAGGTTTTATGGTCGCTGCAAACTTTACTTTACCTTAAAAATAAAGTGAACAGAAAATTAAAGTGATCTCTCATAGTTTTACTAATGTAATTTGAATTTTGTGACATGTCCAAGAGTAATGTAAGGTCTAAAGAAAATAAATCACTTAAATATCATATTCTAAACTTTATATCCATTACTATAAAGTATAGATCGCTTGAAGGGTCGTGCGCCTGCTCGGGCGCCGCGAGTCTTGCGTCCGGTTAACGCCAACGTAGCGATCGCTTCAAACGTTAGTCGCTGCAACTTCAGTGTGTTTTGACCCATAATCTAGAATCTATACTCCGATTTATAATCTAAGATATTTTATGTCAACAAAGACATTTATGAATGAAAACTTAACATTAGCAGAAAACAGCAAGATTATCACTAAAAACTAAAAGTTCAACAACGTATAACCACACATACAAAGCGTATTTAAAAAAAAATTAGAATTCGAAAACGAACGTGTGAACCATACAATTATGAATAAAGCTTTCAAAACCATAAATTGTTGCGAGCTTCTGTGCTTCATACCGATGTCTATAAATATTTTCTAGCGATATTTCTTGGGTTTTGTAACCTTTGTACATAAAAATATCCAGGTTTTTGAATCGGAGTATATTTACCTGAAAGCATAGCGCTTTGTTTATGATAATGCGTGATTTAGTACCAATATCGCAATAATGCAAAAGCGCGCTTTTCTGACTAAGGGGGCGTCCATTAATTACGTGAGGAGTTTAAGGGGGGGGGGGGGTCGAGCCAAATCTCACCTAATCTCACGTTGGGGAGAGAAGGGTGTCTCGGCATATATCACGTAATTATTTTAGCAATTTTTTGGTTCGTGTTGGCGCGAGAATCTCTTCTCTTGATCTTCATTAATTAATTTATTGTTTGATTTTGTCATCGTGATTTTAGACTACGTCCTGAGAAGTCTTAAATCTAATGCAATTAAGCACAAATAAACTTATTTACATTAAAATATGCGTTTTGAAAATTTTCACGTGATATACAGTCGTGGTCAACTAATTAGGGACAATCTCTAGTTAAGCCAAATTGTTTTTTATTTTTTATTTTTAACGAGTCTTAACAATATTCCATATCTTTTACATGTAAGTATAATTAGTCATTGATGTGCCCGATTATACAAACAATAACAACTTCTTAAACATTAAACCTCTTTACAGTATAGCTGATAGATTATCATAGTGCTATTTGTTCAAATAATGCTGGCTGGCCATTTAATTAGGGCCACTGAGATATTGCGTTCTATTTTCACAATTTGAATCTCGATACTTTTTTATTTCTTCTCTTATTGTTTCGTGGTAGTTGTGGCGGCAATCCCGATTTTTATTTTAAGTTTTGAAAAATATTTTGAAGTAAAGTGGGCAAAAATAAAAGTTGCGATCCAACACTACGAAAAATTATCATGAAGTTTGTTGTCGAGCATGGTTGGCCATACCGAAGGATAGCAGAACATTTAAATTGTTCAAAAACTATGGTATACAATGCAGTGCAAAGTGCAACATGTCAGACGCAATAACACAGCTTTAAATGTGCCCAGAACAAAAAGATCGAGAAAAATAACTCCGCAAGAAGATAGAATAATAACCAGGTTAGCTAAGAAAGATCCGTTTCTAGGCTCTATTTTAATTAAACACGAAGTGTTTGGGGCAGACGAAAGAGCTGGTGTCTCAGCGAAGACCGTTCGACGACGTCTGGTAGAAGCAGGGTTGTTCGGAAGAGTGGCTCGCAAAGTACCGTTACTGAAGAAAGAACATAGAAATGCTCGTTTGGCGTTTGCACGTAAATATGGACATTGGACCTTCGCCCAATGGCAACATGTATTATTCTCTGACGAGACCAAGGTTAATTTGATTTCTTCAGATGGAAGGCAATACGTACGGCGTCCAGTAAAAGCGGAAATGAATCCAAGATTCACAAAAAAGCAGGTGAAACATGGCGGTGGAAACATTAAAATGTGGGGTTCATTTTCTGGACGTGGAGTGGGACCTGTGAGGAAAGTTCAGGGTAACTTAGACCAACATCAATACAAGGCAATATTGGAGGAAACGATGCTTCCCTATGCTGAGGAGCATCTCCCTATCATATGGAAGTTTCAGCATGATAACGACCCGAAACATACCGCCCGTTCAGTCAAGTCGTTTCTTACCAGTCAGTCAGTATCGGTGCTAGATTGGCCAGCAAATAGCCCGGACCTTAACCCAATCGAGCACCTTTGGCACGAAATCAAGAAAAAAGTCGCCACTTATCGTACCACAACTTTAGATGAACTTAATGAAGCTTTTTGTGAGGCATGGGCAAACATTCCTGTCGAAACATGCCAGAAACTGATAATGTCTATGCCACATCGGTGTCAAGCGGTAATTACTAACAAAGGTTTTGCTACTGGGTACTGATTTTACACGTAATAAAATGGAGCTGTTAAAGATATTATAATACTGCAGATTATTCGTTTTGTTTAACTCTATTTTTCATTATAGTTTACTGTCCTTAATTAAATGTCCAGCTACAGAACTATACCTTAAAATTGAATACATGTTCAACCTTTGATATTAAATATTTTTTTCTATTTATTTATTATTTTATTTACAGCCATTTATAGCATAATAATCGGACCAAATTATGCAAATAATAGGTGCTGAGAAATCAATAGGGTTTTATATTTATATGTACATAACCGGTTATTGCTCTTCACTATCTTGAAAGTCCCTAATTAGTTGACCACGACTGTATATACCTATATATATATTTTGGGGAGATTAATGGATATCCCCATAAGCCGGCAATTATATTATAATTTTATTTTAATCCTGTATATTTTGTGTTGACTTATCTTTACCAGCCCATTAGCATGGACAGCCTAGACAAGCTTTGGTCCAGGATAGAATAGAGAAAACGTCACACCTACAGTTTTAAATATTGTACATAAGTGATAAAATTTCAATGTTTTTTTTCTATTCTACCCCAGGCAAGGCCTTGGCCGCGATTACGCTAATGTTTGTGAACATTATCGAAGCTAAACCAAAGTGAACTTTCGCTCTAATATATTGCTGTCATCTTTTAGGTCGATCGATTTACATTGCGCGGGAGTTTCAAAGTATATGTGAATTTGAAATTTGTCTGCGTTTTACAAGGAATAAGACTAGCGGAAAAGTAATTTGCCGCAAATCGTAAACCATTTTTTATGAAACCATGCTGTTAAAAAGTTACATTCAATGGTTCTTTTAAAGCATTTGATAATTATGATGATGTTCAGCCCCAAATCTCTGATACATAATTCCAAATGCTCCAGTTCCATTGAATCGAAATTAGTTTTATCGTGGGTTCATAAAAATAATGGTTAAAGATTTGCGTCAAATTACTTTACCGCAAAAACTGCAAAAAAATTAATACCTGCGCAATATAAATCGAACGCCCGAAGAAAACAGCAATAAATTTAATTCGCGTTTAATTTTGGTTTCGCTGCGTGCCCAAACACTAGTGTAATCGGGCCCGTGTCTAAGCTGTCCATGCTAACCCCACAGCCTGACGTGTCTTAGAGCATGCCCTAGCACTTACACGACTCTCTAATCTAGGTTATCTCTTCTATCCAGTGGGTATGGTGAAGCAGCCGACGTCAGAGCAATCTGAATTCACGATGTCCTCCGAGGACTTCCCCGCGCTACCTGGCACCTCCACGGGGGGCGCAGCGCCCGCGCCCAGTCAGGCGCTCTCGAGTCAGGAGTACGCGAATCATAATAGCGTAGATAAACCTAAACGGGGGATTCAGACGTCGCCTGAAGGTGAGAATTTGAATTTGAATTGACTCTTAACTGAGATTAACTGAGTTTTAAATATTGCTCTGTCTATTAAATATTATCTTGCTTTGCTATTAATATTTTCATCTCATTATTACAAACAAACAAAAAAATATAGATATTTACAGTTTAAAGCTTGAATATAGAATCATTTACTGTCTAATAAAAAGAGCTACAGCAAAATCGTCCTTATTAAACCTAGTGCGCGGCACAATGCAATGGAGTCGTCAGATGGGTTGACACAACGGTCACAATAAAAAAAAAAGTATTGCCTTGTGCTGTGCGACGATGTCTTTTACATATCCTTTTACCATTATCATCTGATTTTGTCACTAATTTAATGTAAAGGGCTAGCTCCAATTCTACATGTAATGGGGTCAATTCAGATGATACATAAACGTAACTAATTCGACAGCACTAAAACGATCTCATCTTTTTTTAATTCGAAAGGGATGTTGTAATTTTCAATGTCGTAAAATAAGTTTGATTAAGTTTTTTAGCCATCTAAATCGACCCCCGTACCCTTTGTATGCTCTATTTTTAAACTTCTTGGTATTGTATTTCCTGAATCTAATGTTGATCTATTTTCTAAGTCCCTCCGCCAACCCCTCCAAAGGAAGTGTACGGTTTGTATGAAAACACATCAAAATGCACTAAAGTGGCTTTCTTTATCCGTAATCATCAATTCATCAGACATCATTCATATAAACTGATCCCTGAATACTCAACCGCTTATCAGATCTAAGCACATCTCAAGCAGCGAAATTTTTACAGTTATTAAAGAAAATCTAATAAATCTCCATTTAATATATGCTTAAATCTGACAGAGTCCATTTGACGATAGCATCGAAACGTGATTGTGACGTCTCATATTTATTTCATCATCATCATCATCAGCCTTTATCAGTCCACTGCTGGACATAGGCGTCCCCTAATGAGCGCCATAGCGCCCTGTCTTCAGCTTGTCCATCATCCAGCATTTGCCAGCAGTCTTTCGCAAATCGTCTTCCCACCTGGTCGAAGGGCGTCCTACACTACGTTTGCTGAGTCGCGGTCTCCACTCAAGAACACGTTTACCCCAGCGGTTGTCGGTTCTTCTCGCGATATGGCCAGCCCACTGCCACTTCAGCTTGCTAATCCTTTGAGCTATGTCGACAACCTTGGTTCTCTGTTGGATGTATTCGTTGCGAATCCTATCCGTCAGAGAAACTCCGAGCGTAGGCTCTCTCCATAGCTCGCTGGACGACTTTAAACATATCTATTTATTTATAATAGACGAGCAGCCTTATGGCTCATGTGTCTACCTATATCAGACAGTATCGAATTTAATTATTGCGTATTTTTTTTAGTTGGGTAATTTTTCTCGTAACCAGTTGTCGAGTTTATTTATGAAGGCTATTTAGGATTTCGTAGAGTCACGGGACAATCTAACTAAGGTGGTGCGCACGGGTATTTGTATGGGATTTACGTAGTTCCCTGTCCGCACGGTAGAGGCGCTGCTGTACCAAAATCTATGGGAAAATGAGACGTCACGATCACTTCTCGATACTATTGTCAAACGGACTCAGGGCTCTGATTTGCGTTTGAGTAATCATTGCACAACTAACATTAAAAACTAACAAAAAGCTACTTTACTGTATTGAAAACATAGTTGATTTTTCGATAACTATTCTCGCAATTAATCCATTTGTAAATTTGCAGGTAAAGTAACGAATATACCAGAGACAATGATACCAAATCAGTTTGGTATCGTGGGACTGCTGACGTTTATTCGAGCAGCGGAATCTGACCCGAACTTAGTCCAGCTGGCGTTAGGGCAGGATCTGACTGCGCTCGGGTTAAATCTAAATTCACCTGACAACCTTTATCTCACCTTTGCTGGCCCTTGGGCGGATTCGTCTTGTAGGTGAGAATTATTTGATCCTTTCTAATCGTCATTTAAATTTTCACGCCTGAAAGGATCTGAATGAAAAATTTGGCAAGGATAGACGGTTTAACGGGGAAGGATGTAAGTTACTTATTATTCAGGAAGAATGCGTGTGTAGCAGCGTTAAAAAAAATTTAAAAATATCTAAAATTATTTGTCTATTACCTTCAAGCCTAAATGGCTGGATAGATCTAAATGGAATTGGGCAAAGACGGAGGAGGTCTAGTTATAATTTTATATTCAACGCAGAAGATTGCGGGTTCGATTCCCGCCGCGTGACAAATAACTGTATGATCTACAGGTATTTGTTCCAAGTCTGGGCAAAAGTGTCATGTATAACAGCCATTTGACACCCAAAACATAAGCTGTGCGTACTTTGCAACCTGAGACGACGAGATAATGCTGTATGATGGGCCGTGTTGTTCGCTTAGAAGGTGTGTCGTTTACACTACATTCAACTCTTCTCGGAGGTGTCGTAATAGGCACCTAAGGGCTATGCACAGGGGGCGGCAGCAGCGCCCCCTACAGAACAGTTACACCAAATAACTGCGGTCGCGAATCCGCCTGTCAAGCATGGTTATAATGGCAGACCCCCCAAATATTGATCTTTGGGCAGTTCTCCGTCACTCTCGCTCAGTTTTGAGTTATATACCTACAGTTTTCTTACCCCCCGGGGCTTTGCTTTCTAGAGCAGCTGCGAGCCGCAAGCGGAACAAATGAACCATGTGTTTGGTTTCGCTCGGACATCGCAGAAAGAGTCCTATGTCTGGCGGTGCACCTCTCTTGGCTGAGATATATGATGCTGTGCAAATCAACGAAATTCCCCTCCATGGTTTTTAGGGTTCCGTAGACAAAGGGTAAAAACGGGACCCTATTACTAAGACTTCGCTGTCCGTCTGTCACCAGGCTGTATCTCATGAACCGTCATAGTTAAACAGTTGAAATTTTCACAGATGATGTCTTACTTACCTTTTCAGACCTTAGGCTGAACGGATCTTAATTAATTGGCAGAGAGGTAGACAGTATCCCAGGGCGATATACAGGCTGTTTTGTCCTGGTAAAGTGCGTAAGAAATCGCGGGCAGAAGCTATTACTTAATATTTAAATGCGAAAGTAATTCTGTCTGTCTGTTACCTTCTCACGCCTAAACGGTTGAAAGGATCTCAATGAAATTTAGCAGGGAGGTAGATGCTGTCCCAGGGACGGATATAGGCTACTTTTTGTCACGGAAAAGCAATTAGTATCGTATAAAAAATATATACTTATTTATTGTTTGTTCCAGACCGCAAGACATGGATTACCACGTGCCTCCAGAGTATCTGATAAACGGCTCCATCAGAGAAAAGTTGGCGCCCCTACGACTGAATCGATATAAGGAAGACCTATTGTTTTATTTGTTTTACTGTTTTGTCGGTGATGTACTTCAGATTGCGGCTGCGTCAGAGCTGTGAGTATAACTATTTTGTTCGCTTTTTTCCGTGTATTCCATTACAGAGCATACGTTTTTGGAACGGCGTAAGCGCAAAAATCTAGTTTTTGCTTATTTACAAAAAAACTACGTTTTGAAAAGAAAAAACTGATTCAAGGAACCAAATAATTAGTACTTAGCCTACGAATCAAAACATAAATCGCGGAGTTCCTGTGATCTTGACCAAATGATGTGCGAAACAGTGCATATAATTTTTTTTATCTATCGTAATTTTTGCCATCGTTTACTTTCAAGTACCTTACCTACCTACCCAAGATTTTTTTTTACGTAAATCTAGTTTTTTACAACGGGGATCCCTTGAGTACCGAGATCTAGGCCTAGTTTGACAACCAATCCCGTTAGGTTCGCCTCTTGCGCCCACAGCATACCTAACCCTTTACAATGTGGTCCATTAAGATGTTGGTTATTCCCAGATACAATCGAGAATGGCGGTATCACATGGAGGAAAAGGTGTGGATCTCGCAAGCGCCCGGCATGCCCATGGTGGAAAAAACATCTACCTACGAGCGCGGCACCTATTACTTCTTTGATGCGCACAATTGGCGCAAGGTAAATATCACTAAATTTTGAAAGTGAACATATGCTCAAGCTATCTTCAAGAAAAAAATCAACAAGTGGTGTTTAGGACTGGGGCAATGTTCACAAGCATTGTATCTTCAATTTAACCAGAGTATAGTTTCCTTTGTGGTAGGCCGCAAACGACCGTGATGGTTGTAAATACAAGTAGCCCTTTTTGCTATTTTTTTTTCTTTGAAAATGTGTTACAATCTCCCTAATATTATAAACAAGATTCTGCTCGCGGCTTCGCATACTTTGTTCCTATGTTAACGTTTTAAAAGTTATTTCTATCCCATGGGAACTGATTTATGGGATAAAAAGTAAAGCTAGATCCTTCCAGTAGTTTTGGCGTGAAGAAGTAACAAACATTCATCCATACATCCAAACTTTCGCATTTATATAATATTAGTGTGATGTGATGCAACGGTTTGAACGGATATTTGTTACCTTTTCACCCTTTAAACTACTGTAATTAAGCTCAGCGATTTTTGTTTAAGAGTAGAATAGAGAAAAATAAAGAAGCTGAACGAAACGGGTGAAATTTAGCATAGATGTAGTTCTTGATTTAGAATAACGAAGAGCCTCATTTATTCCGGAAAAGTGCGTGTGATATCGAGGACTCAAGCTAGTACTATGAGTAAATGAGTTTTTTACACTAATACCTTCTCTATGATGACGAACATGTGTAAAACCGATAAATAACGTGCATTTCCAGTAGAGATGTTTTGATAAGTAACTTTCAATTGTTGCAGGTGGCGAAAGAATTTCACCTAGACTACAGCAAACTCGAAGGGCGGCCACAACTACCACCGCATTTGCTCACGTAGCGCCCCCCCCGCACCGTCTCTCATTCTATTGTAGTTTTGTTATATAAAAAGTACAAGTTTATATTCTCTTTAATTGGCCCAACATATCCTTACCAATTGCCACCAAATACACTGGGTTACTGGTAATTCACTGACATTGCGTGAACTGCAGGCTCTGTTCTGATCATCATCAATTCATCACGAACACGTTAGTAAAGACGTCTGGTCTTCATTCTTAATTGATAGCAGGTACCCCCTTCATTAAATAATCGTTCTTTATGAAACTTAACTTAAAAACCGCTTGGTCCTCCACCACAGACCCTACCCAACGCTAAGAGGTGGAAGGCCCAGGATGGGATGGCATGACGAGCTCGAGGCACATCTTCTATAGTGAACAATGGTTGTGGGCATAGAGTTACTAGTCCAAAAGGCTGTGGGAGTGGGAGATAGGTCTTTAGTAAGTATGGGTATCGGACAATTTGATTTTTTTCAATATCAGAGGTGATTCTCAAAAAAATGAAGAATTAAGTCTGTTTACCTTCTACCATTACCGGATTACCAATAACCCTGTATAAGATCTGAAAATGTCACCACAAAATACATGGTGAGATTGAGTACAAACAAAATTCACGAAAAAAAATCTACAACTCGACTATCGCCTGCGGGTATAGAACTCTGAAGTGCTAACTGAATTGTTTCAAAGAAAACGGTACAGAAGCATCGGTTGAGCGATGGGCTGGATATTGCGAACGTAGTGTTTAATCTGTTGATTCTATGCCTGAGTTCCACTTGGGAGCCACGAGGATTTCCAAATCCTAGTAGTTTCACACCTTGAAATGTGCGAAACGGAGACCAGCAGTATTTGAAGATACCGTTAGTTACACACTAAGGTACGGCCTGAAATAATCTGGCCACTGCAGGTTGAACTTCAATGTGGCTAGTGCAGGACGGTGAAAAGGAATAGCGCAAGATACAAGATAGGGAATAAACATTATTAGAAACAGTTCAAATATGACAAATTACAGTATTTATTTTAAAATCTCAAGTTACAGTATTGGAATTTGTACATTGAACTTGGAACATTTTAGTCTCAATTTCACTTTTCGGAAGGCATCTTACACAAAGTCCTATTTGGATCACCGAGCACTTCATGCCAGTTAATTTAATCACCCTAAAGTAAATTATACAATATGTACCTATTTTACACTTTGAAAGGCAGACAGGAAAGAGTTGGTGTTATCGAGAGCAGACTTAAATCTAATTTTATTGCACCTGGTTGATGTTCAGTCCACATCTTCACAGCTGGCGGACGTTGTCGGTGCTTCCTTGGAGTCCCCAGAACCTTCAGGCTTTTCCTTCTCGTCGTCGTTCTTCCCGGGAACCCAGAGGCCAGAATCAACACATCTTTTCATGTAGTAGATAGCTTCGCTCTCTGGCATTTTTGCTATCGTGGCTTGCAGAAGCGGAACGTCTTGCGCATCGAAGCATTTCTTCAACTCCTAAAAATAAACCTTACTGTTAATGCAATGGCTAGAGATGGCACTGGGTAAATCATCAATAAACTATGATACATTTATAATCATCGGACGAAGACACATCGGCGGCGGCAAGACACATACCGAAACCACGTAGATGACGTTGTGTGGGTTGCCCAGCATTATTTATACAATACAGTACAAAATTCTTTCTTCTCTCAAAATTTATTTATTTATATTACTCGCCAACAGTGTGTTGCCATGAAGCTGGTACTCTGGGCTGTTGACTATACAAACTCCCTTATAGCTAAGACAAACAAAACTTACATCAGGCAACTCCTCATACACCTCCACAGGATCCAGTCCTCCTGGCCCGAGCCTGGCTTTCCTCTCCTCCTCCTCCTGCTCCCTCAAAGCTTCCTGGATCTTCTCCGCAGCTCGCTTCTCGATGCGGGCCTTGAACTGCTTCAGCTCATCGTCAAATGAGTCTTTGTAGGTTTGCTCTGCAACTTGTATTCTGGAAAGCGACGGAAATCTTTTAAAAAGTTAATCAGACCAGGTTTTAATAAATCAAATAGAATGAGATAAATGGTGCCATAGCGTGCCTATGTCTATTCTAGTTGTAATTTAATATAAATACTAGCCATTTTCATACAGTAGCATCATCTGGTCCCAAAAAAGTTAGGAGAGCTTTGTGTTAAGGGTACCAGATGTCTATATGGGTCTGGGTGTTTAATATTATGATAGGTATCCTATACATAATATAAACTCCCAGACCCAGATTTTTCATGATGCAGGATGCTACGTAACATGTGTACTACTACGCCGAAAAAGGGATATTCTGGACCCCAAGGGGATGTTGCAAATATTCATTTTTTTTATGTTGCATACTTTTAGGGATGGATAAGGAAAGGACCCAAAGGGGTGAAAACGGGACTTTAACAGGCGAAAACTTGTTGCCTGATTTTATAACTAGATGTCGGTAGTAAAAGTGGACGAGCTCTAGATCGCGGTAAAGGTAACTCGTACTATTAAATTCTATTGTTGACGTGTTTCTCTTTTTAGGGTTCCTTGTGCGAAATAAATTTTGATCAAAAGTAGTTTCGGTGTAGTAGTTGGCCAAACATCTTTATGGCTATGGTTAACATAATATCTAACGGCACAAGCTTCGTCGGGGCCGAATAAAAAAAATATACCATAAAAATATACTTTAGTGCTGGCAATATCTCGAGAAGAACCGACAGCCGCTGGAGTAGACGTGATCTTGAGTGGAGACCGCGACTCGGCAAACGTAGTGTAGGACGCCCTCTGATCAGGTGGGATGAAGATTTGCGAAAAACTGCTGGCAGATGCTTGATGCGGCAAGCTAAAGATATGGCGCTATGGCGCTCATTAAGGGTGGCCTATGTCCAGCAGTGGTCTAATATAGGCTCATGATGATGACTTTAGATATTATTATTACTTTTTATTTTTGATTTATTATCTAGGATTCTAATAGTGAAATAATTTTTCAGATCGGTCCAGTTGTTTCGCAGCCTATTCAATTCAAACAAACAACGAATTTCCTCATTATAAGTAGTTATTATGCCATAACTATAATAGTTAGACAATAGTATCGCAGATTTTTTTGTAGATATTGACGTCCTTTATGAAACTATAGTACATCACTTTGCTCTTTTGTCAATAATTTTCTCAGCTTACAATGATTTTTCGGCGTTACTATTGAAAAGTAGTTATTGTGACATAACTATAATAGTTAGACACATAGTATAAAACTGTAGTACATCACTTTGCTCTCTAGTTTCCGCAGTATTATGTCCAGGATATCAATTAAAACACATTGTTGTGATTTAGACGTGTATTGCAGCTAGGGAGCTGAATAGCAGAAGTGAGGGTACTCGTACATAAAATAGTACTATAACCTTTTATCAACCTACCTACATAAATCCACTTTATATGAACAACAAAGTAGAATAGATTCCATAGATGATAACATGACACGCAGCGTACGCGATATAAGGATTTTTCATGGTATTTTTTTCACACCTTGGGTTACATTGTCGAACTTTTCATACGGATCCCTAAGTTTTTTGAAAATATTCTATAGCCTATAACCATCAGGGATAATGTAGAATTCTAATGGTGAAAGAACTTTTCAAATCGGTCCAGTAGTTTCGGAGCCTATTCCCGTCAAACAAACAAATCTTTCCTCTTTCTAATATTAGTATAGATTAGGATATGTACATACTTGGCAAAGAATGCTCCAACACAGCCTCGGGGGTCAACATCCAATTGCTTCGAGAGTTCCAGAATGTATTGCATGCAGATTGTTTGGTGAGCAACGTGTGCCATTAGGTCATGTTTCTGGAAATTATCAAGAAATTGTTAATGAACCATCTAAACTCTAAACAATGCGTTATCTGACTTCTGGTGAGATTTGGTGTAGCGCTTCAGAATTACCATACAGTGGGGCAATGCAGCCAGCATCTTGGGGATGCTTTCTATAATTTTGGATAAGATGAGCTACCTCTAGATTGTTTGCAACAGTCTGCAGTTAGGTCAACTATGTCAGTTGTAAATACTAATTCCAATTTGTTTATATTTTAATTGTATTTTCTTTGTTATTATTAAATTATTTTCAGTTAGTGAACCTAAATTAAGTGAACAAAAGTTGTTTGTCAAGACACCATCAGTCTTGTCCCAAGTGATGTGAGTTGAGGAATCGTAAAAATGCTATACTCTTTATTCTGCAACTCACACCACTTTTACTTTGAGTAAATGTTAGTATAGTCAACCAATTTTTTTTTACTAAAATAGAGGCATATTAAGTATGGTTATAGCTAACATTTGTCAGTAGATAAGTTATTTTAGTACTTACTTCCTCCATTTCCAAGTTGATGCACCATATGACAAGGTAGTTGGCAGTTTCTTCGCACACAAGCTGATTATGCTCCATCAGGAAATGTTTAGAGTCATCGTACTTACGCAGCATGCCAAACTCTTTCAAAAACTTTTCATTTTCTCGGATAAACTTTTTCATTTTCTCTTCCTTTTCCTCCTCTGTCAAGTTGTCATCTTTGGGCCGGGGTGGCTTTGTGTTGATTACTGTTTTGGTGAAGCCCGGTTCACTGATGGTGTCAACATTCCAGGGGGTTGTTTTATCCTTCTTTTTGAGGTCTTCTTCTTTTTTCAGTAGCTTCATTTCGTCATCTTGAAGCTCAGCGAGGGTTTTCTTTAGTGATTCGAGATTTGGGCTATCGGCTGGGGCCTCGGCGATTTTCTTTCGAGTTGCATTTATCTGCCTGAGGTTTTCCTTTTTTTTCTGATCGTGTTCTTCTTTTTCTTTCTTCCGTTCTTCCATCCGTTCAACGCGCGCCTGGTGGCGCCATCGGAACAGCGAGGGTGTGTCAATATTTGGGTGGGTCTCATCCTCATCGTCAGAAATCTGAAAAAGGCCGGGCCGTAGGTAAGTAAGTTATCGAAAACAAAACTTTTATCTACATATTCAATGTTTAGACTAACCTCAATGTCTTTCCACTTGCTGTAGTCCACCATTTTTGAATAAACGTTGTTTTCTTGTAATTCACTTGTATTTTTTGAGAGAGATATCGCAGTGCCTTCGTTTTATTTCCAGAAACAGCAGAAACGAACAGAAATTCTGATTATTCTTGAATCCATTGACAATTCTGACAAATTGAAATTGACTAAATTTGAACGAATGAATGAATGAATTGATGCTGGCGATGCTGAACAGAGATGAAGTTGGCGGATTATTGTTTTGATGGATACATGGACTTTTGTTTTGACGTTATATGTCTTGGCTTCTTTGATATTTGCCTTTAAGCTAAACCATAGAGTTCTTAAAGTACTATTTAGACAATTTAACCAAGATTGTTTAAGTAGTACTACCTTTAGGGCGCCGCGCGCAGCTAGTGTACCTAATGTCTGTGACTAGTACTAATAACTCTAT
Source organism: Eupithecia exiguata (assembly GCA_947086465.1). Taxonomy (NCBI): domain Eukaryota; kingdom Metazoa; phylum Arthropoda; class Insecta; order Lepidoptera; family Geometridae; genus Eupithecia; species Eupithecia exiguata. Next base: position 9,910,979 of record OX352246.1, read on the forward strand.
GAGCTAAACAGATAGGGGCACCATGGAAATTATTTCGGCAAGCACATGGAATAGCGAAAGTAAATACACTATACCATATCTCCGAATTAGCTGCCACAAAGGTAAACATAGGGGATACCAGTAAAAAATTTACCTCCTTTGTAGAAGGTAACTACGACAGTATTACGTTTTGTCGTAAAAAAATCTAGGAATTTTAATTTTAACCAAAACTTGTCAACTGGTCAATAAATTAAGGTCCTGGCATATTTTTAATCTAGTACTTTAGTTTCTTACAAAGATAATAAATGATAAACATGTTTTATGGGTAATTATTTTGTGCCACTGGGTCATATTCTGAGGAATGGGGAATAGTTCTGTCGATGTGCATTGGTACTGCACATTGGGTACAAAATGTAATGAAATGTTGCCGTTGCGGATGTTTTTGGCCTATATTGGACTTTTTTCTACCTCTGCGGATCTTTTGCGGACCGTGACGTTCTACGGGTCTTTTCGGACCAAAACGCGTATCGGAACGGCATATACTACAATAGCATACACCATATTCATGCATAGTGGCCACTGTACTAGCAGAGAATATTATAATAATACCTAACGTACCACTTTAATAGGATATTAAAATACTTATTATGTAGATATTACAACATTTTTATAATGCCGTCGTATTTTATTCAGTGCCTCAAAGAAAGAGATTTAGAAAAAATCGGCCTACTCCGCTCGCCGTTGCCCTTTTGTATATTTTCCAACAGTCAGTTGTTCAAATTCAAAGAAATAAACATAATGACAGTCAATATATTTATGAAAACTTTTTGTACACATAAAAATATCAAAAGCTTTCCTAAAAATAGCGATATACATAATATAAATACTAGAAATAAACATAAACTCGATGTGCCCACAACCAGGCTTCACAAGATTAATGTATCTTTTAAAGGGCAATGTATAAACTTCTACAACAAAACTCCTAGTGAGTTGCAAAATCTATCAATAAATAAATTCAAACAAATTGTCAAAACCTTTCTGTGCAAAAAAGCTTACTACAAAATATCAGATTATTTAGGGGATAAAAAACCTTTGGACGGGTTTTGCTCCAACTCGAAAAATAACAACTAACAGGTTTCTTAGTCGCTTCTTTACTTTAGTCTACATACCGAAGCGACAGAAATCAAAAGTATTTCCGTTATTTCCGTGTCAGTGTTTTATTTTAAGGATTTCACCTTTTCTAAGGGTACATTTTTGTAATTATGGAAATAAAGAATTTTTGATTTTGATTTTGTTATCTTCATTATATTCGCCAGTTTAACCTCATGAGCTCATTTTCTTTTCCTTGTCATCTCAATTAATTTTTTTAGGCAAGCTGTAACTTATGTAATGTTACTACTTACTGTTTATATTGTTGTTAAAAATAAATGTATTTCTATTTCATTCTATTCTTACTACCTGCAATTTGGGGAGTCACGTCTGGTGAGGCCTTATGAAGGCCTTGCTGGCCGGTTAAAATTTTTTTGATTAGTTTATTGGCAGAAACGTGTACCTACTAATTTTCTGCCTTGTTTGTATGTGTGTACTTACCTACATGGAATTCGCCCTGTCAGAGGAAATCACTTATATCTGTATTTCAGCGTCTCATCGTATTTCATAAAATGTGTTTATAAATGTCACCCACAGAGTACATTATATATGATGTCACCTGTAAAAGTAAATAACTACACAGTCTGTTGTGAATGCTAGATGCCCGTATAGTTATCATCTGTTGTATCTATTTGTCAATCGTTGCCGTAGGTTATTTATCGTTATATTTTTGATTGTTTTGTGTATATTATATATGTGTTATCTTCCGTGACGTCACCAAACGGCTCTGTCGGAAGACCAGCGTTGGTTGTAAAGTGTTTACAACTAACCCATGCTGAGACAGGGACCGTTTTGTGACTCTTATCGACAGTAGTTTTGTCTCTTGTCTCTAAATTATATCTGTACCTATATGTTGATGGAGTTACAAATACATATTATTCTATTCTATTCTATGTGCTCTTTCTTGTGATTTATTATGTAGGTATCCTGCGTTGGTATGAACGTTTTTTATCTACGTATGTTGAGCTGAATTGGATCATTCCACTTTTCAGGGATTGTAGCCAATGGATAATCCATGTTAGATAAGCTACCCTGGTACCATCCTGGTTTCATTCAAACAAATCCGTTCAGTCTTAGAGCATGAGGGCGTCACAAACACACTATACATTTTTTACGTAATTTGTGCCTAGTGATATTAGTTTTATAGGTGATTACTCTTTCTATTTTCAGCTTGCAATATATCATTTTGCAGTTTTTCTCATATATTACGAAACTAATCATTTTGTCATATTTCGGACAAAATTTGGGTTCGGTCTGGAGCTTTTTAATTTTGACTGCGGCAACACTACTTTCGTTTCCTGTCTCGGAGAAAACAAAATAATTTCAAGATTTTCTTCAAGTTCTTAGAGGTTTCCCGTCCTTCGCCCGTTCTGGAATCTAATGTTCTTTCTCTGGCTGCGCCGCCGCGCCGCCGGTTTTTGCTGTTGGTGAAGTTATATGCTACCCCACAGAACTGTTCTGTGTGCTACCCGTTAAAGTGATCTTGCTGTGTTAGAGTTATTGTTATTACCTGGTTGTGTGTGTTTGCTGATAATGATAAAGAGCCTGACTCTGAGCCAATGAAAAACTGATGGTAATAAATGTGTACAAGCAGACGTACATGAACTATTGGTCGCGTGTGTCAACAAAACAGCCGAGCTCTTGGGAATATCGCAAAGAACCTGGAATGGTTGTAAAAGAACACAAATCAACAGGAAGGGTTTCTTCGCCCACGAAAAAAGGTAGCAAAACCAATTTTGACGAAGTATTGACCAATTCACCTATTCTGCTATATGAAGAATCGTCCGTCAGTTTTTTCGCCGAAATTAATTATCTGTTCTAACGAAGGTAAGAATTGATTTAGGTATCTACCTCAATTTCAAAGAAAAGTCTGTCGTTATTAAAAAAAAGTAAAAGGATAAAAAGTAGCCTATGTGTTTTCCAGACTATAATCTATCGTTATGCCAAATTTCATACGGACCCTTTCCGTCCGTTTGCTGTTTTGCCGTGATTGAGTAACAAACATCCATCAATCCAAACTAATATTAGTGGGATAAAAAGCATTCCTACTGCTTCTGAGAAATGACTTATATCACTCATGCATTATTGCTTCCTGTGATCTGCATATTAAATATATCCTATTTTGTTGCAGGCCATACAGTAATAAAAACAAGGGTGGATACTGAGGTCAAGAGACATCGAAACAAGCTTTCTTGGAAGGCTTAACAACAGGCTTGAATACTCCAACGGGATAAAGACTATAATTGATAATCAGCTGTAATTATAGGCAATGAAGAAATAAAAAAACAAGAAAAGTATTTGTTTATATTTATTTCTGAGGTCAAATAATGCTACGCCTTTGTAGGACTAGGATATTAGTAATTTAGGTAGTGAAAACTAATGTACTTATGAATAAACCTTCCTTAAAATGTAGTTCTCTATGAAAAAAACACCTATTTGTTTGTTTTATTTACTCTCAGAGGGCATAACCAAATGTTGCTTTGCTTTGTTGTTAGGTACAAGCATAGTGAAGGGTGGTGCGTGAGCCTAGGATTATTATGACTCGCAGAAAAGAACACCAGCAGCGCAGCGTGTGTAGTTTTACGGCGGGAGGCCCCGCGCCTTGTGAGATGAATGTATTTAGTAAAATAATTCTAGCTTTATGAAAATTTCCTGCTCAAGCAAAGCCAAGGGCAAGAACTATACCTAATGATCCATAAAAATTCAAGGGTTTGCTCTGCTGTCCTGTCACTTTCATAGTGACATTTCTTTGTGTACATTATTGGCAGGATTAAAAAAAACGAGGTATAGACGAAGAGGTGATCATCTTGTGTTGCCTACTATCAGAACCCAACAGGGTAAAAAGACTATTACTTTTGAAGGGGCCCAGTTCTATAACAGGCTACCTGAAGACATTAAAGGTGCTCGAACGTTTGACGTGTTTAAAACCAAATTGCAAAAATATATATTTGAGGTTGTAACACTACTAAACAAAATTTAGAAAGACGAAAAATAACATAATTATAGACTTAGTTTAAGTTTCTCATGTAAGTAGCATATTCGTTGTAAATGAGAAAATAAAGATCTTTGAACTGAATAGCGAAAGTGACGACTGATCAACGCAACCATTCATAGAACCTTAGAACAGACGAAAATAGGTACCTAACACAAATATTTGACATCAATAACGAACGTAGACTATGAATATAGGTCCCTACGCCATGTACCATTTTTTTTATTTTAGCTTAGAATGGTTTTCAGCCCGTAAAACTTTGATAGCGCGATCTTATTTTTCAAGTGGCGACATCTAGTTAAAATTCTAATTTTAACTAGATGTCAATTAATGATGCGTAATTTAGTTTGATGTGATGACTATGATGATGAGTGATGGATGAAAAGACCTCTTGCTAAGCCCGTTGCCATGGAAACCATTTGTTACCCATTGTGAAAATTATCATGTGATGATTTTTTAGATATGATATGTTTTACGGTGTACATAATATAAATTCGTCGAGGATAAAACTTATAAGGAACCACCTCAAATTCAATCTCTACAATAGTGACGAATCAGCAAAATCGGTTATTTGGTTCGACGGAGATAACAAATAACATACATAAAAATAAACATACCTACTGCCGTAGTCAAAACCTCCTTCTTTTGAAGTCGTTTAAAAAACAAACGCTATGCGAGGGTCTGGAGAAAACAAAAACAGACAGACTGAAAATACATTCGTATTTATTAGTGCTTAGCTAATCTACCATTAATATTCAGTACCTACATATTCTTAGCTTGATGCCTAGATAAATTTAAACTCTAGGTATTTAATGTTTCTTCTTCTTCTTGGCCAACGTGGTAAGTATAGTCGTGACCGCGGTAGTGATGGTAGAGGTAGTGGTGGTTTCGTCAGGAGTGGTCGTGTTGAAGCTATCATCCAGCCTGGGGCCTTGACTCTGGCTATCGTCAGGGATACTGATCTGGAACTGCAGCAGCACCACTAGGTAGGTCACCATTGTTGCCAGGAGCTGTGCAATGAGATTTATTTATTTTTTCTGCGTTCTTTATGAGATTTTGTGCTAAAAATCAACCTTTTTCCAAATGCTCCCAAAATACAAATGAATCAAAGTAGGCTTTATCATTCATAGAAAATGGTTAACGATTTGCGGCAAATGTCTTTTCCACTAGTTTTATTGCTTGTAGATCGCAGAAAAAAATTAAAACTAATTAGAAAATAGATTTAAGTGTAAATATTAGTTGTAATTATTATTATTGTATTGTATATTGTAATTATCTGTAAATAAATTCTATATTTAAACCAATTTTTTAAAAATCTCTATTTGAATCTCGAGCCAACCCGCGTCGAACCATCTTAGTCGACTCGTGTTGAAGAGGTTTTCATTACCATTCATCATAGTACACCTAATTACAGCCTAGTTCGCCTGAGGGAATAAAGTGCACCTGTGTTAGCGCACAAACTTGTGCAAGGTCGGACTGGGCTGCACGGGCCCGGGTGACAACGCGGGGGCACGTTAATGTATTTTTTTTGTGAAGTTCGGGTAGAAAGGCCATCGTCGTCATACTTACAGATTTGAAGAGAGTCCGGTTGACATCAAAGAACCCCCCAAGGCTGATCTGCGAGGGATTCATCTCCGTGGCTCTCAGGAACATGTTGACCTCCGTCTGCGCGTCAGTGTTCATCCAGGATAGTTCCACCATCAGCAGCTTCTTTTGAAAGTTAGTTCGGACCTGACATGACCAAATTTTTTAAGCTTTATATTATCGTGATATAGGTTACTTAATATAATTTTATGCTTTTGAAAAAACTTAAAATTTACTTTGAATCCCTTAATTTTACACTGTTTTTAAGTTTTGCGGGGCAAATACTCATCTCTCGGCATCTATAGGAAATAACAATTTAATGATACTTGCATACAGCTGAACACCTCCTTTTTTCGAAGTCGGTTAAAAATTATAAAACATTAGCTAGCACTCAAAATACTTGCATTATGAGAAGCGTAGTGAGCCTCATCGCAAATGAAAAACAGCAGAAAAATGCTGCAGAATGCCGTCAGCGCCAGTCCTATATCCTTAACTCCAAAGCCTTCAGAGATCTGACTGAGGAGACCGTAGATGGACAAAGTTATGATGAGGAAGAGGTACAGGTTCACAAAGGTGAAGGTGTAGCAGTTAGCGATGCCAGTGCCTCTAGCGAGCTTGCTGAGACGTAGCCACAGGGCGCGGTATTGAGCCACTTTGCCTGCTGGGCCGACGTGACGGAGAGCCTGCAAGCAAGTATATTTAGGATCAAACACATTTGTATACAAACCACTGCTAGAACCGCCCAGTCTCGGCGGTGCGACCTATACTTTTTAATTAGGAATAGGTCAGGTACCTTAAAGAATACAAAGTCAAATGACCACACATAGGTAAACGAAAAGAAGACAGTACCTATTCATAAAGGATCATCAATATCAATTATCTATTCCCTCACAAATATAAAAAAAGCCATACAATAAATTGGAAGAAGCTCTTAAAACCAAAATATACAAACTTCGTCTGATACTGAATCCTTTCAAAAAGAAGAAAAAAGACGAAGAATAGTATTTATTTTTACCCATAATTAAACATACAGACTTACATACTAGGTACCTACTTATATCTTTAATTAAAACTACAAAAAATCATAGAATTATAGAAAAGGATATAAAGATAGGGTAAAAAAGGGTGCTGAGGGACAGCATGTGTAGCATTCGGCTAAACCCAATGCTATGCTGGTTTTCAGGTATAATTAATTTTTGAATTCGTCAAAAAATAAAAGTTTTAATAGTAAAATATACGAACTTGATGAAAATCCTCTGCCAGGACGGAAGCGCAGTCGCTCAAAACCTCACAAAGGAGATACCAATAACCGCCCATGATGTAAGTCAATATCTCCAGAAAGACGTAGGGAACCAGCTGCATGACCTTGAAGTGCACCATGGTCGCGTGGGTGATGATCACGGAGGTGGTGGAGAGGATCGGGATGATGATGGCGATGATGAGGGCCTTTTTGTAAAGCTTGACGGGAACTGCGCGTCCAGACAAATACTTGTATGCCATCTGTAACGTAACGTTTTACACAATTGACGTTAGAAACTATATGCCCTGGCTGCACAAGGATTTTTAAAATTCGCCTAATAAATTCGTGAAATAAAATGTATAAATAAATAAATAAATAATGCTGGACAATTCACACAGCATTATCTTGCCACAAGCTAAGCAGAGTGTGTGTTATGGGTACTAGATAACTGATATACATAATAGAATACAATACATTGATAGATATTTTTTTATTACACAGAAAACGACCAGAACACCCTGAACAAATGTCTGCAGATCGTACACACATTTGTCCCGAGGCGGGAATCGAACCCGCAACCTCTTGCGTCGCAGGCAGGCTTTCGACCGCCGCGCCAGAGAGGTCGTCGATATGCTATGTACTTATATTATAAAGATGAAAGTTTGTGCCGTTGTGAAGTTGTTAGGCCGGCGGTGACATGAACGACGGGACGACGGGAATGTACAATGTTTACGAATAGAATTATCTAATGTTTACTTACCTCAAATTCCACCCACTCATTGAGAACCCCAGCGATCTTCCTCGTCTCATACCACATTATAGGAATCAGAGTCATTGGAAACAAATAAACCGTAAAAAGGTACTCAATCACAGCTTCCTCGAACTTCCCCTCAGAAGTCTTCAAAATCTGGACTTTATTCAGAGACAAATAAATCACATAGCAGACGAGAAAACCGAATACGCCAGCTGAGTAGAGCATAGAAGTGGATGCGATATGGAACTGGTTGACGCCAGGCTGCGGTCTCGTTAACGGAAGAACTCCCATGAGACGTAAGATGGAGAATACAGGCTTGATATTCTCGTATACTATGTCCTTATAGATGTTTGGATCTATCAGGTTATTCCGCAAAGGCTCCACGGCATTGGTAGACGATGGTTTGATGACCGGTGTGCGCACCGGAGTCACATCTAAAAAGATCACTTTATTTGCTTTTGGTTTGTCTTCCATCTGGGCGAGGAAGCCATTCGGGATGAGTGATGAAGAACCCGGGAAAAGGCCATTGTTTTTGTGGTAAAAACTCATTTTCTGGAGACTTATGACGTGTAAGCCGTTTCAAGGATAAAACACAAGTGTATAAAGTTTAAACCAAGAAAGCCTAATGACTTTAAGGTGTAGGGTATCATATATCACAAGGTGACAAGTTGATTGCAAGTACGTAAGCCTTTTTATGGTGGTTCGTTTCGCGAGTTCTAAAATGAAATTGATTTATAAATGTGTAGTTTTATCCTTATGAAGCATACATTACACTCGTACACTACATAACGCACACATATTTTTTATTGATTTATTCAATAGGTAATAAATAAATAAAAATAAATAATACTGGATAATCTATACAGCATCATCTAGCCCCAAGCTAAGCAGAGCTTGTGTTATAAGTTTTGTAAATATCGTTATGCTCCAAAAAGGCAATATAGCGAAGTGTGCTGTTGGCACGGGTTCATAGAATAGGATTTACAATGTGCCAAAAACGACTTTTAAGCTGCTATACTTATGACCTACTTGAAAAACGCAGATAATACCAATTGCAATAACCGGAACATAGATTTTACCGCAATTCGAAAAAGAACCACCCTAACGGCCTTGCAATGAAAAATTTAACTGATGCATAACCTTGAGTCAAGGTTTTCAATTTCTATTTATTTAGTAGTAGTTGTAGTTGTAGTTTTTTACCCACCGCTACAATGCCAATTGTAGACTTATTTAAGTCAACTATTTATCTGTCTCGTCGCTTTTTCCTGTATTTAGTACTTACTTAATCCATCCCAAAAGCTTTTGGTTGTTACCTATTAATAAAGAGACAATATATCAGGTCATAAAACATTTACGAGACATGATATGAACGTTAAATAATGATCACCTGGCCTACACAATACATAAATAATATGTTTCACGGGACACCTCGTGCAAAATATCAGAAGTCTTGATAATGGTCCATCAAACTAGGAGTAATAAAACTGACAATTTTATGTCACTTTTCGAAAGAATAGCTCTGGAAGCCTCTGGACTTTACGTAATACCATAAAATAAATTTAAGCAACCAAGCCAAGCAGAGCTCGTTTTATGTGTACTAGATGACTGACAAACTTAATACAATACGTTTCGTAGATAGTTATTTATATGTATTCTATCTATGGGGACTTATTTATGGGATATAAAGTAGAAAATAAACATTTACCCATCTAAACTTTGGCATTTATAATTATTAGTGTGATTTATGACGACGGTCTTTTACAGGAATGACCAGTCGGTCCGTTAGGTCTACTTTCCCCAAATGTCCAATGAATTAACCTTTAATATACTTACATATTATATGTACCTATGTATAAGTTAAACTTTTGTATTCTCATTTCTGTGAACTGTTTGTGTTCTTTGAGAAGAATAAATAAACTATAAACTTTCCTAAAAGTCATTTACTTGAACGTCAACACATCAATTTCCGAACGTCCATTTTCCTTGAGCGTTCTTTCCCATGTGGCTCGATTTCGTAGCAAATTCTACGACAGCAGCCGTAAAGCATCGTAGCAACATCTACGAAGTAGCGAGTGCTACAACAGTCTACAACGTAGCTGGGTCTAATTCGACGTAGCGTGTGCTACAATGTTCTCGTAGCAGGGTCTACGACGTAGCGAGTGCTACAATGTTCTCGTAGCAGGGTCTACGGCGAAGCGAGTGCTACAATTTTCTCGTAGCTGGTTCTACGACGTAGCGAGTGCTACAATGTTCTCGTAGCAGGGTCTACGACGTAGTAAGTGCTACAACATTCTACGGCGTAGCCGAATCTATGACATATCAAGATCTATTTACTACTAAGCATTTTAACCTCATAAATTAAGCTCAACGATAGTTAACTAAATTATTTTACTAATGTTTTATTGATCATATCTAATAATGATTCAGTATAATAAAGCCGAAAGTTTGTATGTTTGACACTGCCTCACGCCCGAACGGCTGATGGTGAAATTTGTTTTTATGATTAACAATACAAAACAAGAAACAGTAAGTAATAAATATGGGGTGTTGTTGTGTTGATAGATGATCAAATAATTCAAATATTATGCTTATGAAAGCCCCGCGGGGTGCAGTAGTGGGTTGATATAATTTATAAGAGCTAATTATGAACAGTACATATGATAATTTGGTATTTAAATTGTAAGGTTTTTTGTTATAGTGCTAACCCGCACTCTGTATCTCTAAGAAATGAAATAAGTCCCAAAAATTATCGGTTTCCGCGGGATTCGAACCCGCGCCCCACCCTACGATAATTTTTGGGACTTATTTCATTTCTTATTTAAATTGTGTTTTAGCCTAGCCCTATATATATGTCTCTTTTATTTATGAGGCAATAAACACAAGTACAGTTCCGTACCGTAAACGGAAGTTTATCTTTAGTTTGGAAATTCGTTTATTGTTATTGAGACGTGACATGAAATCCAATAACGACGTTTCTTTTCGATTTTGCTTTTTGTAAGATATTGAATTCTTCAGTATATTTTTCAAACAATTCGATGACCCAATAAATAGCGTTTTTGACTTTGAATTTTAAATTAGGTTGAAACCGAGCACATGGCCATACTTATTATTTTAAATACCTACTCTTGATTGAAATGCATGAAGGAAGGGACCAGAGGGAGGTTTTTATTTCTTTATCCAGCAGCCCAATGCTGAAAAGCCTCACCTGGCACATCAGACTAATTGTAATAAAATAATACAAAATGGATACACCATAAAAATTGTTGAAAGAATGCCTTTAAAAACCAAGGCGATAAAATAAAACGAATGCGATCGTAGATATTACCAGTTATCTCAAGCATTTCACGCAATTTCCATGACTCAACAATGCATAAAAATAAGGTGGAACCTAAGGTCCTATCAGAACAAATCTGGGCGTCAGAATCAACATTTACATTAGGATTCTCGCAGCGTCGAGTTACAATAACAACGTAAGTACACACGAATGCTTATCTAGCCGATATAAAACCGTCCCTAAGGGAGCAATCACGAAGAAAGGTTAGCCCTTAGATGGTCCCGAGGGTTTCTTAAGCCGGTTACAATCAAATTTAGCTGCAGCGACCGGTTAAGCGTGGATTAAGCAAAGTGGCCCCGTTACGTTGATGGGAAAACCTAACGCGATTCACTTACAAACTCGTTAGCTAGATCTCTTGATAATTTGCAGGTGAGTGGAAGTGCTCGGTTACTATTAAAGACACCTATATCTAATACATAAAATTCTTTTGTAACTTAAACTAGATTCTGCCCCCTTGGTTTCTATGGAAATTTTTAAAGCTTTTTTCTATACCATGGAAACTGATTTATGGGATAGACAATTAATTGCCTACATTTAATTACAAGCAAATGTACATAACTACATCTATGCAAAATTTCAGCTCTATCCGTTCAGTGGTTTTGGCGTGAATAAGTAACCAACATCGGTCTATCCATACCTCTCAGTTTCGAATTTGGTCATGCATTCCCTCTCAAAAAGACACCCATATACCACAATCGTAATGTATTTATGTATATCCAGGATTCCTTGATACACTATTCATAGAAGCCTTTAAACAAACACGAAAGCGAGCCCAAAATACCCACCCGTCCAACATAGTTTGCAATTCAATATTGAACTTTGGAAGGGTTAAGCGAATTTGCAGGAAAAAAGGAAAGGTATTTAGGGTTGGAAAAAAACCTATGACTCGTAATCTAATGAAATTCTAGCCTGAATATCGTATGCTCGATCAAAAACCTATGACTCGTAATCTAATGAAATTCTAGCCTGAATATCGTATGCTCGATCAAAAACCTATGACTCGTAATCTAATGAAATTCTAGCCTGAATATCGTATGCTCGATCAAAAACCTATGACTCGTAATCTAATGAAATTCTAGCCTGAATATCGTATGCTCGATCAAAAACCTATGACTCGTAATCTAATGAAATTCTAGCCTGAATATCGTATGCTCGATCAAAAACCTATGACTCGTAATCTAATGAAATTCTAGCCTGAATATCGTATGCTCGATCAAAAACCTATGACTCGTAATCTAATGAAATTCTAGCCTGAATATCGTATGCTCGATCAAAAACCTATGACTCGTAATCTAATGAAATTCTAGCCTGAATATCGTATGCTCGATCAAAAACCTATGACTCGTAATCTAATGAAATTCTAGCCTGAATATCGTATGCTCGATCAAAAACCTATGACTCGTAATCTAATGAAATTCTAGCCTGAATATCGTATGCTCGATCAAAAACCTATGACTCGTAATCTAATGAAATTCTAGCCTGAATATCGTATGCTCGATCAAAAACCTATGACTCGTAATCTAATGAAATTCTAGCCTGAATATCGTATGCTCGATCAATAGTTGGTTCGATATGAATAGGTTAGTGGTTTATCGTTGTGGTAGGGACCCAAAAACCCAAAAGCTTGGCCAGTTCCCGCGCCGGGAATCGGACCTGCAACCTTCTACGTCGCAGGTGGACCTTCGGCCATGCGCCACTGCGGTCGACTTAACAAACATACATCAAACAAAATTAAAACAAACATAAGTTCCTGTTCCGCAAAACGAAAGGTCGAGAGAATCCCGTGAAAAGCAGATAGCTCACGGCATATTGAGATCTCGCCTCGAGTGCCCGTCAGCGACACGGCCGGGCCCTCCAACCGGCCAAGATCTTCGATAGCTCCGTAATTTATCGCTGAGATTCCTCAAACCCCTATCTGTGAAATTGGAAAATGATAAATGTCGTAGCGCAGGTAGAAATTAAAAGGCATTTATACGTATTTCAGGCAAGGTCGAGTTTAATCTACTTTTATAAGAAGACCTAACTAAATTTGCTTTTCAGCGTTTTTTGTGGTAAAACCAGAATTGTTTAATCAAGAAATTGGGAATTTATGAGATGTTTTTAGTTTTAAGACGCTTGTGGAGTTGTGTGTGTTGAGAAAATACAGCTTTGTACCGTCTATAGCTTTGAATGTTGATAAAATGCAAATAGATCTATCTACAGGCTTAAGCGTTTTTCTAAGTAGGTGACTTACTGGCTTGACTTAATGTCCTAGGACCACAGATGGGAGAGAGGGCGCACCAGGGAATTTCCATCCCGTCCTGTCTCGAATTTCACGCTTAATTGCGCTCTCGGTCTCAATGTTCTCTACTTCTGCCAAGATTGAAGGTCCAGTGTCTGTTTGGGGCGGCCACGTTTCGATTGCCTAGTCGGTTCCAGTCCAGAGTTTTTCTAAGAATGGTACACACTACTTTGCTTTACATTTTGACTCTTGAAGACTGGACATGGACAGGGCTTGAATTAGATTTCCTCGATTTGTTGTAAGTTTCATACATATCACACATACATGAGTTCACATCACAAATATATTATTTTATTGTTTGTAAATTAAGGTACCTACAAACTGGCAAAACCGAATAATTGTACAATGAAAGTAGTAAGTAAGTAGGTAAGCTTCTGATAATGAATAATTCTTGTACAAAAGTTAGCGAGAGTGTCGCTTTTCATCACGTATTTCTGTCACCCAAGTATTACGAAGTGCTTGTATTGCACGTAACTTCTTAACAAGCGAGTTGAAGGGGAAATGCGATAATACGGCTCCACGTATCGCCTCTGCCTCTGAGAAACAACCTACATGAGGAAGTAAATATAAATATTCTGCATTGCGATATTATTCTTCAGTGTAGAGTACTTATCAGTGCTTGAGGAAATTCTAAAAGTTAAGTAAAAATTTTAAAGCTCGTGTCAAGGAGTTTTTCCTTTCAGAAAAGTGAATAATGGTACTTTAATTTGACTATTTATTTATTTATTTAAGTAGTTAGTATATTATGTTATTTATCTAAGTTAGGTCTTTTTAGTATTAAATACGTATGTATTTTAGATAATCTTAGGTACACCCCCTGCCTTTCTTAAATGCACAATTCTTTCCATCCCAAGGTTGCCTGGAAGAGATCGCTTCTAAGCGATAAGGCCGCCCATTGTACTTATCTTATGTGCTGTCTCTTTGTTATGTTATTTTCTTGTGTACAATAAAGAATTTTTGTATTTGTATTTGTAAATTCTTGGTTCAAATCCAATGAAGATTTATCGCCTAAACAAATTTTAATGTTTGGCATGGAGTAGACGGTACCATGGGGACAGACATAGGCTACTTTTAATACCGAAAAAGACGAAGCCACGGGCAGAAGCTAGTTCTTACTAAAACGTAGAATCCCTCTGTACTGCATGCAGGTAATAGATGCCATGCATAAATACGCTGTCTCGTGTGTTCTTATCATAGAGTTAACATAGTACTAGCCAGTAGCTACTATATTAACTCTATGGTTCTTATTCTTATATTGCCAAGCAAGCTGTCACTATTATACGTTATTGACGGGTGACAGACAGTCAGATGACATGGGTGTCAGACAAGCCCGGAACGCGGGAAGGCGGTGGATGGAATCACAGATCACTATATATGTACCAGGATGGAATGCCGTTGGCGGGGGGTGTTCTGCTTGGCGTTACGTGAACAGGCGAGCCAGGTTTATCAAATAATATTCTACATCGGTCATCAGACCTCTACACCGTTTAACGTAAAGACATGATTATAAGTATTATTCAACGAGTATTTATCGCGTTTAATTACATATTTTTACTCCAGTCATCCCGTGACCACGACAGTGTAAGCCTGTTGAAACGTCGGGAAAAATAGGTAATTAATACTTATACCCATAGTACTTGTAATTATGTGTTCAGATCGCGTGGATTTAAAAATATTTAATGTATAGACTTTAAAAAAAAATCGGGTAGATTTAAAACATTTTAAAAAGTGTACAGCTTAGCAAAAAATTTAAAGCACCCGAAAAATCAACTATAGTGGCTATTAACTTGAGGTAACTACCAGCCATTCATGAGGTATTTTAAAACAGCTAGGCTTTGACGGAAATCCGCTACCCGTTCCAAAACTTTCTGGATTATGCTAATCAAAACAGTCGAGGCTGGCTTTTCGACCCAGACTAGCTACATTATGCTGAAAAACATGCAAATCACCAAAGTTTCTAAGCTCCTATAGCTAGGCACAATAGATTTCTGTTTGGACGAAACAAGACACTTTGAGCTTGGTTCGTAGAGAGCAAATATTGTGATAATTAGTTGAAGCACCCCAATAATCACTATCTACGTAAAAAAAACGAAGTTCCTCTCCGCGTCTGTCTGTTCGGACGCAATAAAGCAATAAAATTAAAAACTACCCAACGGATCATCAAACGATTTTCACCAATAGACAATTCATTAGGATGGTTTAGGTTATCAAAGTTTTGTATAAATTGGCTGAAATATGACGGGAAATATCATTTGAAAGTAGGTGAATTAATGGCGTGCGCCACGTTAACCGATAAGAGTTTTATGAAAACTATGTATTAGTTACTGAAAACTATGTATTAGGTACTGAAAACTATGTATTAGTTACTGAAAGCTATGTATTAGTTACTGAAATGATTCATCTTCAAGAGAGCTAGGTAAGTGCGAACGAAACGGGCGACTAGAACTAGGTACTTGTATGTGTCTGTAATAGACGTAGACATGTGTTGTGTATGCACTTGTCATTCTACGTATGTCTGGGTGTCTGAATAAAGCACTTGTAAGAGAGCCATCTTGTGTTAACTCCTAGTATTATTAGTTTTAAGTCCTTTTTATCTTCGAATAAGCTCTAAAATCTCTGTAGAGACAAAACTGTTTATTTTCTAATCTTTATTAACAAAGAAAATTACAATCAAATAATAGAATTAAATTAAAACTAGTATTTACAATTTAAACAATTGAGCTAACTGCAGACTGCTGCAAACAATCTACAAGTAGCTCAACTGATCCATATCAATAACAGTCGGAAGCGATTATTTTCTTGAATTTTTGCTGTACATTTTCGTCTCGTTAAGACTCTCTTTGCAAGGCCAATAAAAACCTGAAATGTCGAAGGACCAGCGATCGTTAGACGGCTCGAGAGACCAATCAGTAGTCCGATATCCTGTTATTTGCTGGGAACTGGCGTTGGGTAACATAGCCATAGCCAAGGTCTCTTGGGAAATAGAGGTTCTCTGACAGAGCTTCGTTACACCTTAAGATATTAATCAACACAAAATTTTTGTAAACTTTCTATTGAAATATCCGTCAAAGATAATTAAATAAGATTTTTTTTCCTGTAAATAAAACATGGGCTACAATTTTATTGCATGATAAGATAAACCATTCAGATAGGCGCTAGGCGGTGGCAGTTCCTATGTTAGAAATTACAATCGGTCGACCACTAAATGATTACCTAGTTTTAGTTGTTCCGTGTAACTTTTAGTTCAGAAAAGTCCCACAGGGGTCGGCATCCGGCAACTCAGTAGATATTCGGTAGGTATTAAGTATTTACAGTAATTTTACTTTACTTTGACGACCGATATGGCGCTGCGGAAGAAGATCCGCCTGTGACGCAGGAGGTTGCGGATTCGATTCCCGCCTTGGCACAAATGTTTGTACGGATGGGATGACGACCTGCGAAATACTGCAAGCAAATGCTGGATAATGGTTTTCAGCTACAAATAAAGTATTTCTTATCTTATCTAAAGGTGTCAAGCTGAAGACAGAGCATTATGGCGCTCATTAAGGGAGGCCTATGTTCAGCATTGGACTAGCATAGGCTGATGATGATGAGCTAATATCATAGAAACGGTAACGGCTCTACTCAGGCATCAGGTATCACTTCGTTATGTCTGAACGGTAATTACCAGCTGGAGGGTTCTAAGCGCCTCTGGGCTCACGTGTACTGATGGCAGAAAAGTCATTGAATCCATATTCTAGTCGCACTTGATGAGTCTTCCAGAACACCCGGAACAAATATTTGTAAAGCATACAAACATTTGTCCCAAGACAAGAATCTATCCCGCAACCTCCTGCGTCGGGGGCGGACCTTCACCCGCCGCGCCACATCGGTTGTCATGTATATCCAGGCATCTTGTACCCATAACACAAGTTCTGTTCAGCTTGGGGCTAGATATTGCTGTGTGAATTTTCCAGGATTATCTATTATAGTTCATTTATCATTCCTTCAGTTACGCGAAAAGTGTAAGCTGGGAAGCAAGGGATTCGAACTGCAGGAAAGAGCCTATAAGACTGTAATAATATTAATAAAGATTTTTGTATTTTTTTTGTACTGTTTGACAGTTCACTACAGTTAAATTGAACCTATTATGAACTTGGAAGTGCCGAGAACTTTCTCGCTGATTGCGAATTTCTATTTGGGACCTATTGTGACCTGTTATGACTCCATTACAGTATTATTTTAACACTAATTATTATTAATTTTATTTATGGGTAAATTATTATATGCAACGAATGTAAATTAAGTGAATTCAATCAACAAATACACAAATGCAATCGGATGATTTATGTTCTCAAGTGAGTTTTATTTGATTCTCTGACTGTACAAATTATCCCATACGTAGATATCAAGGTAGGTACAATAGTGAATTATCTAAGAGACTCGCTGATAAAGTTCATCCGCTCGGAAAATAGAACTTTCTCGTTTAACTAGTTACATGTGCCTAGATAGATATCATTGTAGGTATGTATTATTCATTTCATTTCAGACGATCATTATGAGAATCGACAACCGCTGGGGTAAACGTGTTCTTGAGTAGAGACCACGACTCGGCAAACGTGGTGTAGAATGCCCTTCGGCCAGGCTGAAGACAGGCCGCTATGGCGCTCATCAGATGATGAGTAAGAGAATAAACATTTTGCTTTCAGGAATAATTTACTATTTATCTGCTATATTATGACAACTAATCAACTTATCGCCTGTTTAGTTGTTGATACCTATTAATAATTGGTACATACGGATCTAGAATCCAAGATATTTTATGGAAACAAAGACATTTACCTATATATGAAAACAAAAACCGATGACATAACACAAGAAGGTCACATACACAACTAATAAAACAAAAACAACAATATTATATCGCATAATTGGCTAACCTTACAGCGGAAAGGTGCACAATCAAATTCGAAAAAGGAGAGAAGGATGAATGAAATCTGTTTAAACTAACATTGTTTCAAACTTCTGCGAATTTGCTTCGATAATACCAGGGTCACAAAAGTTATTTGTTATACAATAGTGCAAAGTTGCTTTTTAACCACGTGCTCAATTTTGATGACGAAGCAAGCGAAGGACTTAAAAAAAAAATGAATCCTGAGCGTTAGCGAGGGAATCAAAAGAGCACGAGGTAAAAAATCTTAGCACTCGAGTGCAACACGTAACTTTTCTTATAAAAATTATTTTCACCATTACTCTCGGGGTTTTGTGCGTAATCTTTTTGTTTACTAAAAATATTTTGTATCCTGGATTTGAGAATATTACGTAAACAAGTCAGTAAAATATGGCTACCTCACACAGATGACAGAATAACATACGTACTACGTTACCTACCCATATTTTACTGGCTAAGTGCTAAATATCTGCTGCTTGCAGCGCCTGCAAATAAACTGCAAAAACGTGCACAGAATAAGTTTCCTCTCCAATCTCACTTTGCCGTGAAATTAATAGGTTTCATAAGAAAGCTGATCTGGAGTTTTCATGAAAAAATCCTCTCCTAAATCAAGAATTGTAAAATAAATCCTTATCATTTTACCATGTGATTTTACTTCAATTAGAGCATATAGATATAGATTTACTTTACTTAATAAGTAGTACCTAGGTATAACCTACCTATGTGTGGACACTACTATATCGGCTGCCAGCGCGGCGACCCCGGAGGTATGCCTAGGTACTTAACATAATATTAGCTTCAGCATTAGTTTCAAGAAATTTTGTATCTCATTTTATGTAAACATTTTTGTTTTTAGGTATGAGAATCATCTTTAAACTGAAACCGAAAAATAGGATAGGAAGAAACCTTTTATTTATAATCAGCTGATAGTGTAGAGTGAAGCGAAGCGAACGAAGGTCTTAGTTGGTAGCTTGGGTGATTTTTGCTCGATATTGATAACGGCACCAAGTAGACGCTTGAAATAATCACAGAATATTTAGTTAAAATAAAATAAAACAAATATTTAAGGGGGACTCCCATACAACAAACGTGATTTTTTTGCCATTTTTATAGATAATGGTACGGAACCCTTCGTGCCCGAGTCCGCAACTCGCACTTGGCTGGTTTTACAAATAATACGAGAGTGCATATGTACTCAGTGCACTCATTTTGGGTATGTCCTGACGGATCACGCAAAAACCGATCATGTCCTGACGGATCACGGCAAAAGGTGCTATCCGATATCGTGATCGGTCAGGATAAGAAACAAGATAACGAATTAGTGCTATCCGATCACGCCATACAATTCATACCTTACTTTTAATTTTCGTTTGTGCTGTTAATAGATTTTCTTTATTATTTACTCATATGTGTTATTGTACATTTCAAGTTTGAATAAAATGTAATGAAATAGTAAAATTGTAAATAAAAAAGGTAAGGGGAAATATACAGTGATAATACTATAGTTGATAAGGTAGGTAATTAGTTGTTTATGTTTGCCCTAAAAACCAAAGTGATCATAATCGAATTTACATATTTTGTGACATTTTCATTTAGTAAATTGTTGATTTTATTCTTAATATTGGTATAATATAAATAGTGGTTTAATGACTTTAAGACTGATTTTAATTACTTAAGACTTGATTTTATACTAAAGACTGATTGAAAGATAATTACTACTACTATTTTCAATAATAAAAAACTGATTAACAAAAACTAAAGCTTAGTTTTATTCTTACCTTTTTATTTGCTAACTTCTGAAAAATATAAACTTTACGCAATAACATTTACATTCATAAGCACCTACCTACCTACACAATAATGAAAATGTCAGAAAATATGTAAATTCGATTATGATCACTTTGGTTTTTAGGGCAAACATAAACAACTAATTACCTACCTTATCAACTATAGTATTATCACTGTATATTTCCCCTTACCTTTTTTATTTACAATTTTACTACGAACGAAACGAAGGAAATAGAGTCTAAACTTATTGTTTTCTATTTTCATGAGGTGGGTTTAATTTTATCGCTTTTCGAATTGGTACATAAGTTTTAGGGCAGATGACCCGGTTTCGGCCACCAACCCCATTTGGCCATTTGGGATTTCAAGTTGTAGGTAATTATGGCATAGACAATTAAGTAACTTCTGATGTACCTACGCTCTTTAAAAAATATTAAATCATGACAACACTAAATCAGATAACAACTGTAATGTGTTAGGTAGTGGTTGGTTGGCGGTTAAATGGGTACCTACTGATAATTCAAATTCAATTTTTTATTAAGATATCGGTTATGCACGCACACGTAGTAGTACCTATTACTAAAATAACGTCAATGGTAGTAATGTTATTATAATAAACTGTCTTAATTATAATGTTGTTTAATGTGTTTTTGTTTTATTCTTTATGTTTAGAGGCTTAAAATCGAGTATAACATATGGTAGGTAGGTACATTTTTCATCCATGACCAATCGTCAGTGCACATCTCTATAAGTTCCTTGCCTATGCTTCAAATCCTCAAGGAATGGGAGATCGATTTGGAGAGTACCTACCTCTGAAGTCGCACAAGGGTAGAATGCGACAGATTGCGTTGCCCTTGCTCACTTCAACTCTCTGAGTACTTCAACTTCTTTCATAGTATTAAGGCGTTCCTTGGAAGTTGCCATTTCTAGGACGTCATTCTTAATTTGACAGTGACATTTTTGACATAAAAACATGAAAAAAAACGACTTCGACATGTTTACATTCACTCAATCAATACGTACAAAACCGACCGAATCATTTTCAGTAAAAATATTAGTTTTTCACTATAAATAAAGCTCTATTAGCGTTACAAAAGCTCGAGCTGTGACTTCTGAAAAATGACTTCGATAACCGATGAATACATAAGCAGTATCGTGAGTAAAATTGCTTCAAACTTGAAATGGAAGGAATGGCAGCATACCGTATCAAAATTAGAAAGTATTGGGCAGAATTACTTCGGTATTATCATCCCGGTGACACTGTCGGGTCGCCGCGATAAGGGCTGCGAAACTAATGAGGTGATACGAGTCGTCTTAAAGCTAGCTCCCACTGATGAAAAGTACAGAGTCAGCGGCGCCGTCACTCTTATGTTTTTGCGGGAAATTTTTGTTTACTCAAAACTACTTCAAAAGTACCGTGAACTACAAATAAATACCCCTCCAAATAGTCAGCTAGTGATACCTAAATTGTACTATACTGATGATGGATACTGTAGTGAAGTTATCTCTATGGAAGATATGACCAGTCATGGTTACTGTCCCTTTATAAATGATATGTTCCTAGACCTACAACATGTCACTGAGTCTCTGAAGGCTCTGGCTAGATTGCATGCACTCTCATTCATATTAAGAGAGGAAGATCCTAAACTGTATGATGAAATCGCAGATGTATGTGCACCACTCAGCGATAAGACAAATAAAAGGTACTTTGATGTATTAACAGACAGATTGGTAAAAGCAATAATAAAGTTTGAAGGTACATCGCATGTGCCCATTCTGGAAAAACTGAAGAAACACTGCGGGAAGTATTACGAAAAGTCAATTGACTTGGCCAATGGGAAATGCATCAGCCATGGAGATGTTTGGAAAGAAAACATACTATACAAGTATGAGGTAAGAACAATGTATTGTACAGTCACTAAACCAATTGCTTACCTTTACTGCCAACTTCTAGGTTCTAGGCAAAAGGGTTACAATGCTTAATTTCATAATATTTTTTCAGGAAAATAAGCCAGTCTCCTGTTGCCTCATTGACTACCAAACCACAAGGATAGCGAGCCCGGCTTTTGACACTTTATACCTCATCATAACTAGCACTCACACGGAGCTCCGGAGAAAGCACTACCACCAACTGTTAGACATATACTACCAAACTTTTGACCAAAGGTTAAAACAGAGAGGCCTAAATTCTCAACGTTTGTATTCCGCACAAACTTTTGCCAAAGATTTAAAACTTGTCTCACCAGCCTGTCTCATCACGGCTAACACAGCGTTATGGCTGTGCAATGGGCTTCAGGAAGACGGACATGTAAGGAGTAAGAATGTCTGGACAACTCCTGAGGAGAAGGAGAAAGCAACAAACACTTATAAATCAGTGGTTGGTTCTATTATAGATGATTTTTATAGGTATGGCTACTTGCCCAGTGAATCTTAATAGACTAAGTTATTTTTTTGAAATATAAGTGTTAGACGAATATCTTTTTATATATACCTCCTAGAATAACTCTAATCCTAGAATAAATAGTAACACGCGTGGCACATGGCGCCCTAACGGGGCTCCTAATACCTAGCGTAATGTGAAATTTTTAGACCTCACATCATTCATCATGGCGCTCATTATTGGAGGCCTATGTCCAGCCGTGGACTAATATAGCTGATGATGATGAGATAGAATACAGGATATTTCCATGATCACGGAAGAACATGAGAACGGTTCTTCCGTGATCATAGCGCATGAATCTGTGCCGAAATATTGGAAAACTCAAAAATCTAATCATGGTAAATCTCCCGTTCTAAATGATTTCTACAAGTCAAAACCTCACAAACTCTGCAGATCTAAAGATTTATCACTTGACTTGCTATCAATATTTTACGCGCGCCTTTAGACTTGGCTTACCGGATTTCCGCTGTGAAGCTGGGATCAGGATTTAGGGCTAAAAGTGGCGACTTGTTACTTTTACGACAAAATCTCGAATTGTTGGTTTAAGTCTGCTTCGTCTATTCCCGTAACGAAGTTCGCTATTTAGGTTATTTGGTTGCTTACGAGGAAATGTGTTCTCGATGGTCCACGACTCGAAAAACGTAGTATAATACGCTCTCAGGCCAGGTCAGGTGGAATGACTGTTTTCCAGCACCCCAAGCTTTGGTGCTTATTAAGAGAGGCCTATGTCCAGCCGTGGACTAGTATAGGCTGCTGACAATCATGAATCCATTCACTAGCACTCACCTTATCGTCTCATTTCATCCGTCCTGCGTTGTTTTAACTCCATCTTGACGCATAAGGCGTGGTGTTAGAAATAACCGTTTCTTGAAGTGTTATTCTAATCTGTATGCGATCAACAATGGTCTCATTGGTGAACCAATTTTGTTTCAGTTTTGCTTTCTTTAAAAAGCGATTTTAATGAAATAAAATGAATGTTCTTAGCTATTTTCGATTAAAATTAGTTTAGCTAATGTTATGATTATGGTTCCATGGATGTACTGTACATACATAGATGGTGCATAGATTTACGATTCAAAGTAATTTTACTTAGAAAATCAAATTAAGTAAATCTAGTTAGGGGTTTTCGACGTTTTGTTATTTTATTAGCCAGGTATTTCAATATTTTTGTAAAATTAGCTTTTTCCTGAAAACTCGAAGAAAATGTATATCTTTGCGCAACTTTACCCACTTGTTTACTGAAGTACGTTCCAAGTCACAACTTCGAAAGTAAAAACCTAAGTATGTTTCAATCTCACGCTTTACAACACAAAACCTGGGAAGCGAACTGTGCATAAACTTGTTGCCTACAACTCTTCCAACTTAACATCTTTAGGATCTTCTGTAAAGTAGTGTTAAAAGAACTTACAGCGTTCAAAATTGGTGTTCCTTTGAGACTTGTTGCGTTTTAGTTTTGGGTTCTTTACCTACGTATTTTTTTCAGCAAAGATAGTTTGAACTGAAGATCGAATTAAACCTTTAGTGAAGGTTCGCGTGACCATTCGTCTTGTCGGAGAGGCTGGACCAACGTTTAATAACGGGAGAATTACCCTCTCATTGATCGATCTTTTTCTTTCGGTTTAGACGTTTCATTTAAAATATTTCTTTTTCATTCAGGATTTAGGTAATTTTGGCTGCATTGATCATTGATATGCCTTTTTAAAGGTTGGTTGCGTCTGCTGTTTTAGCCTTTCGCGCTTTAGGTGCTTGTAAGTCTTTATCTGTTAAAAATCTCTTGAACGAGGTACCTAAAGATTGTCCTGCTTAAACGAGCTTGAGAGATTCTAGGACTTCAATGCAGGTTACCGATACAGACCGAAAGCTACGTAGCTCTTGTAGAGCCAGGTGGTGCAGTGCACCAGGGCCCCGAAGCTCAGAGGGCCCCCTAAGCTTTGAAATGTAAGGAGCAGCCAGCTCCTGAAATAGCAAACTTCGAGCCTGCTCACAAGATTTTTTTAATGATGCTAAAATGAACATTAGGGTGTCCGATTTGGCAAAAAAAAAAACAATGCCACACCAAAAACACACCTAAAGTTTGGAGGCGCTCAGATAATAATTGAACACACGTCACCTAGCGATAGAAATTTGAAATGAAAATACATAATACGTATTTATTACGAAGCATTCAAATATTTCTTACATCTATAACATTAACAAAAATATTTTGCAACTTGGCAGATTTTTGAGGCATATTTCAAAGTGTAAAATGCATTATTTTTTTAATGTGTGTAACACGTAACTCAGCAAGGAAAGAGTATTTTTGCTCTTCGATATCTGAGTGCAAAAGCCGTTTTTATCCTCTAACGGATACAAACGGCTGAGTGCAAAAGCCGTTTTTATCCTCTAACGGATACAAACGGCTTTTGCACTCGGATATCGAAGAGCAAAAATACTCTTTCCTTGCTGAGTTACGTGTTGATAGATTTTTTACCTCGTGCTCTTTCGATTCCCTGGCTCAGGCTCAGGATTCTAATTTTTGAATTTTAGAATCCTTCGTTTGGTCTGTCATCAAAATTGAGCACGCGGTTAAAAAACAACTTACACTCCTGTAGGTATAATAAATAACTAATAGAAAATAGTAAATACCCGTTTTTTCACTCAAGACCTAATCTCTAATATTGTCTCTTTCTAAACGAGTATGAAATATTCTAAAGAGGTTCTAGGTACCTTTACCGACTACCTTCTCTAAAGAGTGATGGCGCAGGCTAAGTGCAACGCCGTGTCGCAGTTGAATGCTGTTTATTTTACTGAAGAGATTCAAATTGAAATAAATTCACTCTACCGAGCAGCTGGCTAGAGACGGGCTGCCGATAAAATAATGGAGACCTAAGCTCTATCTAGGGTGCCTAGGTATACATCGATCGAAAGTAGAGAGAACTTAAGGTGGTTCGACATGGTTTGGCGCGTTTTTTGTGGTTATTATTTCTGTTGATTTTTAGCACAAAATACATATATCGTATATCTTATTTTACCTATTGTTCCAAAAATAAAAATGAATCGATGTTAGTTTCAGATACTAAATAATGGGCTAAGCCTGTCTGTAAATAGGTAAGCTTAACCCGATTTTCCCGACGTTTCAACAGGTTTACACTGTCGTGGTCACGGTGTGACTGATCATACCGTGACCACAACAGTGTAAACTTGTTGAAACGTCGGGAAAAATAGAGAGAAGCATAATTATGGAGATGTGCGCCAAGGGCAATGAAAGTGTGAAGGAGATAGAGCTCGGGCATCGCCAACCTTCATTACGTCGGCAAACAAGCACGTCCTGGCGTTCCAAAATATTTTTAACCTTATAAATTATTTTATCAAGCGATATTTTACAAAATAAGCCACGGGTCTTCAAGTTTCTCTTCCTTATTGTAACGAACAGCCTTGTTATGACATTACTCACTACTAACTTCTGCCTGCGGCTTCGCATGGGCTTTTTCGGAATAAAAAGTAACCTATAACCGTACTGAGGGTGGGGTGTGGGTTCGAATCCCGCCGAAACCGATAATTTTTGGGAACTTATTTCATTTCTTAGAGATACCCAGAGTGCGGGTTAGCACTATAACAAAAAACCTTAGTAACCTATAATGTTATTCCTGGTCCAGTTCTTTATATGTGCAAAATTTCAGCTCGGTCCAAACAAGCAGTTTTGCCGCAGCACCAACAGCCTGCTGGCCGCCGCGGCGCAGGACCTCCGCTCCAGTATCATGGGCCACTGGATGATGATGCTGAAACCAGTATCATCGCTGGTGGCTCAATGATCTGTTAATTCTAATTTTATTTAATTTTGTTTGATTTTTGATTATGATTTTATTTGATTTTAAATTTTAATTTTATTAATTGTGTAGGTACTTATTATTTAATTTTGAAATCGTGTATGTACATCTATGGATCAACTGGGTCTGAAATAAATGATTTTTATTTTATTTTATTTTTTTTTATTTAGCGTTGTCAGCTAAACGTCCGCGAAACGTCATTGCAAAGGCACAAACTTTCGCTTTTATATTGTTAGTAGTACCTATGCTTATCAGTAAGGTAAAGTTTACTCCATTTTGTTATTCTACTGACTAAACCCATTATAATAATAGAAGTGTTACCTACTGTTACATTTGCCTCCCTGCGTTAATGTTGTTACCAACTTTGAGATGATAATAATATGTTATTTGCATGTAAGTTATTTTGCTTCTAATGTGCTGAAATGTTTACCTAATTTACCTTCTGTTTTGTGGTTTTACCCTCGTGTAGGTCTTCTGTGGTTTTATCTGGTTTATTATTGTTTTTGCTTATGTTTTGTGACGTAATCCATATGGGTAGAATGCTTATTACTATACTGGGATTAAAATGAAAATCAAAATCAAAAATTCTTTATTTCCATTTATACAAAAATGTACACTTAGAAATGGTCAAATTCTTAAAATAAAACACTGATACGGAAATAAAGTGGTACTTTTGATTTCTGTCGCTTCGGTATGTAGACTAAAGTAAAGAAGCGGCTAAGAAACCTTTAGCCTGTTAGTTGTTATTTTTCGAGTTGGAGCAAATCCCGTCCCAAGCTTTTTTATCTTCTAAATAATCTGATATTTTGTAGTAAGCCTTTTTGCACAGAAATATAAATGAATATAAATACAAAAAAAAACTTAGTACCGCCACGGCCGTACGTAAAAAGTATGTACGTACTTACAGCAATACGAAAAAAAAGAAAACTTGATTCAAATCTAAGTAGCTAGTTTTAGATTTTTGGTAGGTCAGGTATAGTCTGGTCTGTGAATATGGCTCAGTAACAAATCACTAGCATTGCTGTTTTGAATAATTCACCCATGCCGGCTTGGTTCTAGAATAGGATATTTACCATTCAGAATTTTATTTCTCAAAAGAATATACATTCGCTAGAGAAATACATATAAAAGCAACATGTGCTGAACAAACTTAAATAAGTAAGTAACTGAGTAGTCTGAGATCCATATTTGAAAAGACTATAATATTTTATGTCAACAAAGTCATTTATGAATGAAAACATCACTAAACCTGGTTAGTTATAACCGAAAAGAACAGGATATTCAAGGTAATCAAAAAAATTATAATATAATTATTATTAAAAAAATTAAAAACCAAATAGAAATGCGCAGCGAACAAGACTCGAATTCGAGACCAAAAACGGGCTAGAGACGAATGAAAGAATTCAAAACTAAAAATTGCTTTGAACTCCTACGATTTGCTTCGATACAGTATTGTAAAATATTTTCCAGTTCAGGTACATTTCTTTGGTTTTGCGAAAAATATCTATGATTGTGGACGATTGTGTAATGTAGATAAAGATAGGTATCTATGATCTGTGAATATGGCTCTTTTAGCAAATTTTTTAATTTTTTCTTTTAGCAATCACTAGCATTGCTGATTTTAAAAATATGTTATGAGAATATTTTTCTTAAAGCGGTATCGCCTACCTCGTTAATCAGGTTCAAAATGCGATATAAAAAAGCGCAGTGCGCCTGCAATCGCCAGAAATCGTGGACATACAGCGCCTTAAAAGCAAAATGCATTACACATACGTATTTAAGCCCAGATTATGTATGAGTAGGTACCCTGGCCTAAAATTATGTTTTATTTAACTTATTTCTTTCGAAAAGTACACATTTACTTAGCTTTTATTGAACTGCTTTCAAAACCCTGTTCGATGATGTTTCACTTAACTCCAATAAAAGTCACTAAGCTCTTCTAAAACAGAGCTTTACCTCGCTTTACTTTAGCCCTAAAAGAAACTGAATCACATTGTCCGTTCTGTCAACTTTCGAGATTAAAAAAGTTTCTTAGGATTAGTTTTCTTTCTTCGTGTTATCTTTCTATCTTTTCATTTACTATAATTTCTCCGTGGCTCGTGAAGAGCCTTCCTAGCGGTTAAACTTGTGGCTCTTATCAACTTTTTAAAAGGCTTGGGGCTCCGACAAAAATCTAACGAAAACACTAAATGCTCATCCATGGGATCTTATAACGTTTATAAACGTAACGTGGTTATGGGGTAAGTTTTTACACAATTTGATTGTTTTGAACTTAAAACCGACTACAGATTCTTTACTTTTTAATTTTTATCCTTCGGTAACAATTTTGTGGGACCATATCAGGATCAACTGGTAAAATAATAATTTAAATCGATCCACAATAGACGTTGAAATCAAAGAAAGAAAGAAGAAAGAAAGAAAGAAAGAAAATCCTCCTTTTTTTTGAAGACGTTTAAACATACATACGAAATAACACTTCAATTTGTTCCTTCACATTGGTTTCTTTCCTAAAGGAATAAAAATGGATCGTGGAAGTTTTAGGAAATTTTCCGCCTATGTTTTGGCCTATGTGCATTTGACGTAGAAAACCGAATATAACAGGGTTTTCTCACAAGTACCTTAATACCCAGTACATCCACCTAGTTTGTGTGCTCAAATTACGAGTAGTTCCCGGATCGCATCTGCATTTTAGATTGACATTCGTGCCAAGGTCCGTGCTCCAAAGCTTAGCGCTTCTATTTGCACTTGATATAATTATTACAACTAGAGAATTAGAACTACTATTTACTATTGAAACTGCTGAGCTAACGGCAGACTGTCACAAACAATCAATTACTGATCCATATCAATACCAGTCGGTAGCGTTCCCAAGACGCTGGCTGCATTGCCCCGCTCTGTATGGCAATACTGAACTGTGCCAGATACTCACCACCAGCTCTCGAGTCACGTGTCGCTTTGATCAGACGATCTCATAAATTTTTAGAGCCTTGGTACCTGGTACCCACGGTCCTACGGTCCCCACGCTACGGGGATCAAATGCATAGGCTCTATCGAGACCTGCGTATTTGTACCATCTGAGATCTTCAACCAAATCTGTGCCGCAACCTTCCATGCTAGCCACCAGCTGGTGTTATAAATTGGCTATTACCGTTATTACACTAAAAAGAGTGTAATGTTTTCAAGGTTCATGTATAACCTTTATAGATTGTGTGATGTGTAACCTTTATAGATTATATTATTTCTTACCCTAAACATCATTTTATGTAGGTATGTAGGTACCTAGTTGATACTGGAATATTCTCTAAACATTTCAATTTAAGGAAATGTAGGCAATGAGAGTCCTCTTTATACTAAACAAGAATGAGTCTGGGATGGAATAGGAAAACCATGTACAGGGTGATTTTATTGTATAAATGAAGATATTGTGGAAACCAACACCTTGACTTAACTTATAGGCGTTTTTTAAACGACCTAAATGTGACTGTCAGGTGCCAGTTTTGTCAGGACTTCAAATAAAGGGAGTTTTTCAATGGGGTTTTAAGTTTTTATTATGTCCATGTTTGTTACTCGATATATCTGCCAATTGGTACCCGATTTCGATGTTTCTCTTTATAAATAACGCTATTGTTTATATAATAATCTCGAATTGTTTCCACTAAAGATTGACTGCCGAGGGATAACTATATTTGCCCCGTAAGACTTGAAAAACAGTTTAAATATTGTTATATTTGTAATTGGTTTTTATTTTAGTAAAAAACATCAAAATATTGAGTTTCTAGTCACAGGCCGCCATTACAGGCTGCGTCCTGTAAGACGCATCCAGCAGTGGAATATTACCTATATGCTGTTGAGTTGAGCTGAGGTAACTGAGGTTCGAAATTCACCACGTTTTTCTAAAGAATCGGTTAATGATAACTGAATCGCTCTGAAGGAGCATGTTTCAAGTAACAGTTGAACGTACACACCCACCCTGTTGACAAGCCCAATAGACTCAGTTCGAATCGCGAAACAATTTGAACGGGATGATAACATTGGGGATGAAAAGGGAAAGAAATGAGGTGGATACAGGTACGTAAAGAAACAAGTTTCTACAAATTGAGCCATTTGATCTGCGTATTGGGCGTAGGGAATAAGTTTCCACAAATAAAATTATGTGAACCGAATTTTGGTGATACATCGTAAGCTATTTTGTTTGGTAGGGTGTATATCTATTCATATTAATATTATAAATGCGTGATATTTAAATATTATAAATGATGGATGGATGGATGGATGCTTGTTACTTCTTCACACCAAAAGTAGGTAAGCACGGATCGGGCTGAAATTTTATAATGAAATTTTAAAAATAGGTGTAGACTTCTATGATATTACGATGTAGGTTATAAATGATTATTATATAAAATAAACTATTATTATTATAATTTATGAAATAAATAACTTAATTTCAAAAAGTAGGTCGTTTAGGTTTAGGTAGACCTGAACTAATATTTATACTAAAAATAGTGATATACATAAATAAACATAAAGGTAGGAAGAACGTATCTATAGGCCACTTTTTATCTCGTAAACAACACGTGCGAAGCCGCAGGCAGAAACGAGTATTATATTATCTGTGTTTGGATTTATTCACGCATGTCCTAGGTCGACCCTGTAATAAATCAGCGAGTTGTCGATGCGTACAGCCATCTATAGGTACTAGAGTTGCATGATACATTAGCTTCACCAAAGAAATGCGAATTTGAATACGTTACCATGATTTATGAAGAACTAGCAGCACCTTGCGGTTCCACCCGCGTAGTTCCCGTTCCCGTGGGCATTCCGGGATAAAAGTAGCCTACGTTCTATTCCTGGCTATAATCTATCTCTGTACCAAAAAAGTGTTTTGTTCTGTTCTGTTTTTTTGTTTTAAATATCATTCACGAACATAACAAACGTGTCTCTCTCTCCCAATAAGGTTTGCTGGAAGAGAACTCTTTTTAGGGTTAAGCTCGCCTTTGCGATACCTCTCTTTGTTTAAGTTTTCAAAATAGATTATTTTCAGTGCAGTAAAGAATTATGAATTATAACTTAATTCTTTATAATACACCAAGATATCATAAGACTAATAGGCAGGTAAGGTTCCTTATCTCGAATCAAAGACCAGATTTACCAAGCAAAGTCTTCCTATAACATAGAGTAAGCCGATTTGTAAGGTTTCCAAAAAAATGAAGCTTCAGTCGATCGTATTGAAGCAATTTATCGCTGAGCTCGTAATCTAGCGAGCCCGGTACGAAGCACGCGTCCCTGATTGAAAATCCTATGTGGATTCAAGGAGATAGGTATATACGCCTCTTAAGAATGAATAGTTGTAGATCGCTTAATTTATTTTGTACTAGTTTCTGTCTATGGGTTCGCACGCAAGTTCTTTGATAACAAGTGAATATCACTCACGATACAGGCTCCGCCTAGTGTGAGATCTGTATAGGTAAAAGCATAGTAAAGGGAAAAATCCGAAAACCGTATCATCATCATCATCATCATCAGTCTATATCAGTCCACTGCTGGACATAGGCCTCCCCTAATGAGAAAACCGTATATTTGTAGTTTATTCACAGAAAAATATTTTATTGTCTAGTCGAAGCGACGTGTGACCCAAGAGAGCTGGTGAGTATCTGGCTCAGCGCATCAGCATTGCCATACAGCAGGGGTAATTCAGCCAGTTGTAGTAGGTATGCATCACTTGAGCTACCTGTAGATTGTTTGTAACAGTCTGCAGTTAGCTCAGTCGTTTCAATTGTAAATACAAGTTCTAATTTGTTTTTATTATTTGATTCTAATTTTCTTTGTTATTAAAAATTTAACAAATTTTATAAATAAATTAAACAAACTGTATTGCCCGCATTTGCCAACGCTGGGTTATCACATTTCTCATCAAATAATTTATTTATTTGCCCAGAATTTAAAAGCCTTAGGCATAGTATAATTGATATTTGTTATTATCTTTTTCTACGTGAATAGACACTAACGAAGCTGATAAAACCGCAAATGAAGTTTTAATCGCCTGTGGCATCATGCGTGCAATACCTACCTATCTATTTAACCGGGTCTTATCTGCACCGCAGAGTGTGTAAGTCCAAGTTCTAGAGCTTGCCTAGAGCTGAAATGGTTGATAAAGGTAGGTTAGGGATGATACAAGTTATTATTTTATTCGGTTCCCTTTACAGCATAAAGCCACTGTTGAACATAAACCTTCTCTAGATTAAGTTGTTTGAATAATAATCATGCTTGTGACTGACAATTACTAATATTTACTATTTCTGATTATTATCCTTTGACATAATAATAATAATAAATCATTTATTTCAGACAACTAAGAATAACTATTGTTACTATTGATTATATAGAAAAACTATTTGACTAGATGCACTGCAATGCAGCCAGCGTCTTAAGCATGCTTCCGACTGGTATTGATATGGATCAGTTGAGCTACCTGTAGATTGTTTGCAATAGTCTGCAGTTAGATCAATTCTTTTAGTTGTAAATATTAGTTTTAATTTAATTTAAGTGTATTATTTGATTTTAATTTTCTTTTTTAATAAAGTTTCACTAGAAATATAGCAAAACATATTTTTCACAGTATTAGTCACAGTTGTGACCGAAACATTAAACTAATTTCTAGTGTTAGTATTAATAAAAAACATACCGCCTTTTTGTACAGTTTTGAAAAATATGTTTTGCTATATTATAAGTTTCGGTCACAACTGTGACTGAAACTTTAAAATTAAGACTATATAAGTTTCGGTCACAACTGTGACTGAAACTTTAAAATGAAGACTTAAGACTAAAGTCAGAAATTTGAAAATTTCTGACTGAAGTGATGCATACTACAACTGGCTAAATTACCCCGCTGTATGGCAATGTTAAAGACTAAAGTCAGAAATTTGAAAATTTCTGACTTTAGTCGCCTCTAGTGTAGAGTAAATCTCAGCTCTACCAAGTACCCCTATAAATCGTCTCCAGCCGCAAGGTGACTGTGAAATGAATTCCAACGCGGAGCTAATCGCTCTGTCTTAGACGTTAAATTCCATTCGACCCCCATTTCAAGTGTCACATTACTTTTAATGGCATTTAATTAAATATCTTTGATTGTTATTGGTGCTTGGTGCTACCTGAGTTAAAGTTTTGGGAGCTAAGCCTTTGGTTATAACGGATGAATGTAGGTTTCAAATAAAATTGTTTACTAATTAAGCTTCGGCCTTACCTGCGCGTAAAACACGCGGGACGTGAAGCAAGACCGCCCCAATAAAACTCAAAAACTCAGTGTTTTAGATTTTTTCATTTCCTTTAGACCTCGGAAACTTGTCACAAAACTCAGATTACCTAAGTAAAACTAGGAAATAAAGTGATCACTTTGTTTTTGTCCACTTCATCCATCTTTTCAAGGTAAAGTAAAGAAGCGAACAAGAATGTCTAAGTGCTTATTTTGTAAGCCTAAAGAAATAAAGTTATTGACTTTTGACTTTTGAATGGCAACCTGCACACCTATGCGACCGAGACACGGGAACATTTTAGTCAAACGTTTCGCGTTATTGACGCTCCCGCTTCGCGTCCCGCATCCCGCGTGTTTGACACCCAGGTATGACAGAAGCTAAGGTGGCCTGTGCTCCTAACGTAATTAAACGTAATTTCCGATTAATTAAGAAACTACACCCTTTATTGCAATAAAATTTTATACACATAATCGATTTGGTTTTCGAAATAAATAAAATACATAATTATCAATCAATGAGAGCGAAAATTCATTTAAATTCATTGGAAAGTACCTACGTCCCCGATTTTTATAGTAATTTTGCATACATACTTGAATGTACCTATGCAAAATTCCAATAAAAATCGGGGACGTAGAATAGAATAGAAAAAAACTTTATTTGTCACTCGTACAAGCAGGAACAAACATTTATAAAAGAGACGCAGAAATAAACAACTTGCTCGAGTCACAAAAAGGTCTTTGTCTCAGCATAATGTTCGTAGTTTTCAAATGAATCAGAAAGTACTTTTGTATGGGAGCTTAGAGGTTCGCACCCACCTTAAAGTCTAGACATAAAAGTTCTAGAAAAGCAAACTTCTCAGTCCTTGTTTTCTTAGTCAACTTTTACGACAACTACGGCTTAAGTTGGAAGGGTCCATTCTTACGCTGCCAGATAGGCATGTGGGCGACTATTTTCTACAAAAACATAAGTATATCTTTATAACTTCATCATGAACAGATCTAAGACTCTCAGCAATCGTAGCCCATCAATGTGTCTTGCAGATAAGGATAAGGTCTAGAATGCAAGATTTATTACAGAAACGATCACAAACAAAACAATATACGAAGCATTGACACTGAACTCTCTTTGGAGCAACGCCAAGAGATTCAGCTAAGCTATAAGATACTTAGGAAACACACTTTCTTTGACCTCGTTTGTATATGAAACTCCCTAATTTAGTTTGATCGTAGAAGGTAGGTACGATTGACTTCAAAATGTCCAAGAAGCTCTTATATTCACTTATAAAAAATGTAGTAAGCAATGATTTAGCTTGATTTTCTGACAAGGTCGGGTGGCTGGCTTGTGGTATGATTTTTGCTAAAAAATCAAACTAAATCCCGGACCTGCAATCCTTTCGCTGATTTTCTTAAGCTAAGCTCTATGCTTAGGAAAATCAGGACAGTGTGGCCAATAAATTAATTAATTAAATTATAAGTAGGCACCTAAAAGCATTGCATACATGATAAAACTGATCGATTCGATCCTCGATTCAATGGTAGGATTTTTTAAGTAAACGAATATTAAAGTTTATAAAACTTAAAAAAAACATAAAAAATAGATCGTTCTTAAACTATTGACTTGAAGTTTGTAACAACACTCTTTCATAGAAAATGGTAAACGATTTTCAAATTGTTTTAATTGGTAACGCAGAAACGGTACGATATGTTTTTAAGAATACCACATTTTTTTAAAATATGTCCATGTAAATCCAACGCCCTTAAAGACATCGATTTGCCACACGCGTATACTATCGGCGAGGTATCAATAGGTGATCTGCCGGAACCGGGGTCCTATCCGTCCCACTTATTATGTGTCGCGGTGGGGTCACGCGCGTCCCGACAAGCGTCCCGACGTGAGCCGCATCGAGCGGGCCTTCGGGACGGCGGCGCCGGCGGCCCACTGCTTTAAAGTGATTGATTTAAACTAGGGATGCTATCGACTGGAGGAGAGCTTTAGAATTAATGAACCAATAAATCCTCTACTTTTATTGTACAACCTTTGCCAGGGGGTTCGCGCACGTGTTACCGGCATATCACGTGATGTTTTTAGCAACTTTTTAACCCCCTCGTGGTGGTCATACGTGGTGAGTTTTAGACCCCCTCTCTACCCAAAATCACGTGTGTTTTTTTTAGATACAACTAAGTGTAAAAAGTATGAACGACCACTGTTGTAGCATGTGGCACTTAGATATACATACATGTAGCTAATAATAAAATTTATAAAATAAAATGTATAGATAGAAAGAAACCAATACATAAAACTGAGCGATAAGCAATTTATGGAATAGAATAGGTTGGCGATTTTTATAATACTTATTTGTTAAGAATATTGTGAACTTTTTAAGGCCAATTATTTATGGACTGTAGTGCCGTTCAGATAACTTTAGAATCAATTAGTCAATGCTTTTCGTTGCTGAACATGCAATTCTTTTATTGTTTCATAAATTATTAGCCACAAGATACGGCCCATGGATTCGCCCGTGCTTTTCAAGTAGCCTGTATCCGTCCCCGGAATACCATCTACCTCTTGCCAAAATTGATTATGATCCGTTGAGTTGTGTAGGCGTGAAAAGGTAACAGACAAAAATTCAAAATTCAATAACGTTTATTTCTTTAGGCTTACAAAATAAGCACTTAAACAAGTCAAATTTTATACATAAACAGCTTTGTAAATAGTAACAGTAGACAGACAGCTTGAATTACTTTAGAATTTATAATGTTAGTGGAGATTTATTTTCTGCTTCGCCTTGTATTCTATGAACGCGAAATAAACAAAAATCTTTATGTACCAGTATGGATAGGCCAAATAGACCAAACTAGGCGCGTCTCTAGTCCTAACCCCATCCTAACCCTGTTTGTTGCGATACGTGCCCCTCATTAGAGTTAATTTATCAAATTGTCTTACGCTTTTAGAATTTCACTAAGCTCGAGCTATTTTGGGTACTTACACCTATCTTATTTTGGATAGGCATAAATGTTTATCGTTTATTTATTACACTAAGTTTTTTTTCAAACTCGTCTAGTAGTCGTCTAGTCTCGCCTTAATCAGTACTGGCAGGGGATGACGGGTGAAATAGAGGGCAGGGGAAGAAAACACAGAGAAACCGTTCTCAGTATTATAATTTAATACTGATGCTCTTGGGTTTGTCGACTGTTCACTATTTGCCAGGTAGTCGCACAGCTCCCGCAAGCAAATTCTTCAAATAGCGCTGACCGCAGCCGATGAAAAATTCGATAATCAGACATTTTTAAGCGAACAAACAGTATGGAAACGCGTGTTCGAAATATTTCGTGATAAGTGCGTGAAGGAAAAACGGGCGGAAATTTTCGGGAAAGTGTTAAGAATAAGTTTTATGGCCCATAATTGAATGCTTTTTGTGCTGTCGAGGAGCGGCTTTGGTATGCTACAACCTTAATAGATAAGTACCTATCTCTGAATCGTAACTTCGCCTACGATGCAATCCGCGTAAAGCAATCAAACGAGCCACATCGGTACTCTTACCCGCAGAGGTGAACTGCAGTCGAACTGGGTCGTTATTGAATCAACCGCCACTTTGCTGCTGCCAAATCAGAGCTTCCCGCTATTCTGGATCAGGGCCCGTACTCGTAAAAACGGAATCGATTTTTCTCATTCGTTTTCGTGCATGATAAACTGTTATGTCGCTGGTATAAGATTATCGTCTGTTTTGCACGAAAACTAATCAGAAATATCGATTTTCCTTTTCGGAGCCCCCAGTATGGACAAAAGATCGAGAGAGACTCAATGCGAGGGCTATTTTTGACGATTGAGGACAGATCCTCAATCGTCAAAAATAGCCTTCCCCTCAGCGGTCGATGGATTGAGTCAATGGCTATTAGGTTGTCGTCTTAAGCACAAGGAGATTTTTATCAGCCAAAGCGATTTTAATAAATGAGGTATCTAAATATTTGTTTGGACTCCAATATGGCTTTTAGCTACATTTTGTAGGCCTTTGTTCCCTATATTTGGCGAAAACATCAAGTTTTTGCTTATTTTCTATTAAAAGACATTCATTTGCAAATATAAGCCAAAGGTTCCCTTGGTTTCCTATTACATATTAAGGTGATAACAATAAAAAAAATCTTGTGATTGTTAGCTTACGAAAAACGTTAGTAACTAAGAAACAAAGATAGTACACAATCCTTCAAATTATGAACTTTACGAACATAATAGGTAGATAGTCGTAAAACAATACCCTGATCAGGGCTTAAAAGAGTCGACGAGTTGATAGTTTTTTTTAATAAATTTTATAACCACCTTTTGATTTACCTGCCTTGTATCGCATAGATAACTATGTACTTTTTCGAAGCTTTTTCGATAGATTACGGAGTAAAAAAGTTTTAACGTAACCCAATTGACGTCAATTCACTTATGTACATCTACGCCATAACAAAAAAAATCTAATTGTACTTAGTTGAATAAACACATATTTGCAGCTTGTTTTTAAAATCGGGTGATTTTAAAAACAAGCTGCAAATATAACCATACACATCTTACATCATTTTATCGCCTGACGTGGGTTGTAAACAATTTTAGAAATTCATGTGCGATGAAAAGTTTAAAATTAAATGTCCTTTTTTATAATAATAACGGACGGGAAATGTATTTTTGGCCGACCCAAATACCACACGTAATAAAATTGATAAATGTATCTAATCATCATTTATGGCCTAACTTCATCCACCCCCTCCCCACTGCTGGGCGAGTTAAAGAAAAAAAAGGTATAACTTGTCCACTCCCAACATATCCTACTTATCTTATACAGGTTCACCATGCTCAAATTAACACTTAAATACATAAATGTACACTACGCTGTGCAGACAGACGCTGTGGAGAACTTCCTGGAGATGAAGAAACTGGACTCTCTCACCATAATATAAGTTTCAGTTCATTTATGGTGAGAGTTCCAACTCGACTTTGAAAACAATGCAAATATAGCTATTTCTTATCCGATTGTGTATGCAAAACTTCATTAAAATCGGGGACGTAGTTTCTAGATGCATCGGGAACTACGTTTATATGGAAGCTTAGCTTCGCCTTAAGATTAAAGTAAGTATCACTTTATTCGACTTATTTGTCGTGCAAATGTTTAATTTGTAGGTAGTATATTTAATACATAAAAAAATAAAACTCATCAAAAATCAATGCTCAAAAAGTTGAAGTCGAAAAGATGTTGTTTACAAATTGCAACGTAGAAAACAGTACACTTGTTAAATTTGTTAAAAGCACAGATGAAAAATAAATTAACTTCTGGTTCAGAAAAATCCCTTGAATCGGGGTAACTAGCTACTTTGAGACTAAGCGCTTAAACCGCGCTTAAACCGCGCTCAAACCTTGATTTAATGCTGACCCTTGGAAGTGGATAATTTGCCTGAGTTTAGATTATTCATCCACTTCGTAAACGAGGTCAAGTTACACGAATAATGTGGTTTCGGATAAACAAATGCATAAAGCAATCAACAGTGATAGGTTCAACTCTACCCTGACCATTTTACTGACTTCAAGGAGGTTCTATATTCGGCTGTTTTTTAAATAGAATGATGATCCCGAATTGGTCAAATAAAAATTATATTCCCGAAGGATTAGTATTTATCCCGTGAAGCTTAAAAAAATCATAAAAGGTACTTTTGAAAATTCACGCCTAGCTACAATTTAATTATTTAGTTTCTTAGGGATTACCCAGAGTGCGAGGGGTTACGCACTATAATACAAAAACCTTACAACAATTATTTTGGTGATATCTTCGACCATTCTAAAACCATTTTCAACCTATAGAAATTTCAAACACTGATTTGAAATGAACAACCTTTCATTTGATTCGATTCGATTTCCTTCTGTTGATTTCTTTAAAAATGAATTTAAATAAAAAAAATCTTTATTCCTGTACGGGGTGCACGAAATGCATGTAATGATTTTAAATCTCAAGATAATAGCTGCGGTAGTTGTTGTGATTATTTAAGAGGAAAAAAAGGACAAACAGAGCGAAACCATAAGAGTTTTGAAACCGATCTCGGAACCCCAAAAACCACGCGTACTCATGCGAAAAACATTGTTGTAGTAAAAATCACGGTACAAAAAAGTTGTAATTTTTTACACCCTTTCAACCCCAGAAAACGAGTATATTCTACAGGTTATATCCCATTTCCACGTTTTCAACCCCTGAAACCTTACATTAACTTGTAGATGATATTGCTACTTCGTTTGATAATGTTAATTGGCGAAGCTTAGTATAATGTAAACAGACAATTTTAATTGTAGAAGAAGCAGATGGTAATTAAGTTGTTGGCAATACCGTCCTGACGATCCCTGTATCACACTAATATTAGAAATGCGAAAGTTTAGATAGATGGATAGATGTTGGTTATCTTTTCACGTCAAAACTACTGAACAGATTGTGCTCAAATTTTGCATAAATACCTACTCTGTAAATACGGATTTCTGGAACTGTCTTATGGGATAGTGACATAACGATGTTTCGATAAAACAATAATTCGAATAATTCCACACTTTTTGACTTGGAACCATCTAGGTATAGGTTTCTTTTTATCCTGGAAACAAAGCATGCAAAGCCGCGGGCAAAAATTTGTATTATACATAGATCGATTGAAGTTTGTTGCCTCTTGAAGCCAAAACTACTATTTTGACTCGAACCCGCGCCCCACCCTCAGTAAGGGTGTGCTCTTACCAACTAAGCCACGAAATCTTAGTCGGTTCAACCAAAAATCTTTGGGACCTCTTACGGACTAAAGCGCCGGTGGCTCCGCGGGAACTTATTTCATTTCTTAGAGATACCAAAAAAAACCACCTTAAAACTACTATTGTGGTGAAATTTTGCGTACACGTAGTAATAAAGCTGGACTAAAAATAAGCAATTTATCCCGGAAAACGCATGCAAAACCGCGGGCAGAAGCAAGTCTTTGTAACTAATCTGTTTAATTTCGCCCGGAAATTCTGGAATCGTGAAACCCTACTTAGATTCAGCATACAAATTGAGGGTGCTTGGGTTTATTAAAATTTTATTACAAAGGTCTTCATTTGTATTTGTTGTTTTGTACATTAAATTGACCTTTTTTATGAGACACCTATTTTTGGTTGAGTTTATATTATTACAGGATCTTATAGCCGACCATCACTTTAACCATGAGTAATTTACTATTCATAACTAAATCTTTGTAACATAAGAAGGTTGCTATTATTATTCAAACATTATGTCCAGTAGTAGTGTGTCCAGAGTAATCCTTGTTCCATAAAATTTTTGTTCCAGACCGATTAGTATATATCCCGCAAAACAGCCCGTCATAACAGTGGGATGAATCGAAGTTGGTTTTTGTTTTTTCAAAACAATCAAATGATTGACGATAGTCTTGTCATTTTGGACGTTCCCAAAAATGACCCTAGTTTTAATAAATCTCAGTCCTATTTATTTAAATTCGAATCGAACTAAAACAAAGTTCAAAAGTTATGACAGTTCCAGCAGACACGCGCCGATGCGAATCCGGAGTGAGATCCGGTCGACGCGGATTTCCCATTTCCCTTCGACATTTTCAATATCGGTAATTTGTTTATCTATGAATTTTATTGGGAAATCGTTGTCGCAAAATAGAAAATAAAATAATAAGGATCTAATCTATCTAGCTAGTTATTGGGCTTCCGATTAGTATTATTATGGATCAGTTCAGTGGAGTTACCTCTAGATTGTTTGTAACATTCTGCAGTTAGCTCAACTGATTCATCAAATACTAGTTCATTAGTTGTTTTTTTATTTTTTAATTTTCTTTGTTTATCTAGTTATTTATCTTTCAGGAATTGTAGAATAGTTGTATTTAAATTGTACATAGATAGGTAGTGTCAGATTTTAAATGGATTGCGAAGGAAATACTAAATAATCTTTATTAACAAAGAAAATTACAATAAAATAATAGAAGTATTTATAATTGAAACAATTCAGCTAACAACAGACTGTTGCAAACATTCTACAGGTAGCTCAACTGATCCCTTTCAAAACCAAGGAAGCGTCACAAAGACGCTGCGTGCATTGCCCCGCTGCTGCTGGAAAGCATCATATTCTAATTTCGATGTCGAACTTTTCGAAGTTAATTGAAACTACAAATCATGAGTAGAAAGTCGTCAGGAAACTGTAAAATCCATTCATGCAATGGATTATTTGTCAAAGAAGATCAATGCTGCTTTCATCCTTTGATCGGCGATTGTTCCGTTTCGAGCATTATTCTCCTCTGCAATTCGAAGTGGGACTCTAAAATGAAGGCAACGCAAAAAAATATTCGACGACAAGTTTTCTCAAGTCCATGATTTACTACAATTGCTCTTGTTTTATTCGAAGGAGCCAGTGTATATAATGATTAATGCCTCTGCATTTTCATTTGTAATTTGAAATTGACATTAAATATTAATCGTTTTAATGTTTCACGCGAACTAGAACGAAGGTTCTGCCACTGGCGTCACATGTATTTTTCCGAGAAAAAAGTTCTCTAAATAATGAATGACACACACATACAGAAAACCATTAGTGAAAAAATTCAGACCGATAATCTGTACAGTGGTTTTAGTTTCTAAAGACGCGAAAAAAAACTATATAACGATAACGTGGCCAAAGACAACGGTCTTTGGCCAAATATCCCACAGTTTCGCGTGTTTCGAAATTTCCACCTTTATGATACTAGTATAGTAAGGCTAGGATAATGATAGGATTGGTAACCTAGACCTATCATAGGCCGATGCTAGACAAAGGCCTACTCTAATGAGCGCCGTAGAGCCCTGTCATCAGCATATCCAGCATCTACCTGCAGTCTTTCGCAAATCATCAACCCACCTGGCCGGAGGGCGTCCTATGTTTGCCGAGTCGCAGTTTCAAGTCTCAGTCGAGAACACGCTTACCCCAGCGGTTGTCAGTTCTTCGCGACCATTAACACATGATTTCTGTAAAAAAATGTTTTTTGTATTCATTCGTTCACCGTAGAGGCTCTACGGGTTTCGTAGAGGCTCTACGAGTGTTGTAGAGGCTCTACGAATTCCACAGTGCTCCGTAGCAACTCTTTATTTGAAGCCAACAACGGCGCGGCGCTGCGATCCAATCTGACCAAGACGTTGCATTGTGTTGAAAACAATAAGATAGAGCATTGTACTCTATGGTAACCCAGTTCTATCTTTCTGCTTCAAATCAATGTCCTATGCACTCTGACTTTCGAAATATTCAGTACCGAAGCGTGCCTCGGTACAAAATTGTAAGATAAATTGTCACTGAGCGTGGAATCTTTTTAATTTAATAAACTAGGCACTCGTCCAAATCTCTTGTTTTGATGCTGAGAGTGGAAAACGATTGGTGTTTAGTTGATCGCTTCTGTATATTTTGGTGGCGATAGTGTGTACTTAAATTGATGTGATCAAATTTGAGTAAAACGTCCTGTTATATTTACTAGCTTCTGTCCGTGTCTTTACTTATTTTAGGGATAAATAAGTGTGTTTTTTTAGAACTATTGGTATGCAACTTTTCAGCCCGATGCGTTCAATTGAATTGCATGAAAAGGTAACGAATACTTTTACCTTTTTTTTTCTACTTTTGTACTTTAAATATACTAGTTTTTGTTTTATTTGTTATTGAAATTTTAATAAAAAGTTTTAGATGTGATTGTTTAAGGGAATAGTCATTGTTATGGCTTGCTTATGTAAAGGCGTAGATAAGCAAAATTGGCCTACATGTGGACGGAATACAAAAACTCCATAGCGTAGAACTTCGTTTTCCTACACCAGGTTTTGTTACGTAAGCACACGGATAATACGAAAGGCTAAGGGAAACGAAGTTTATATTCAATTGCAGTGAAATGATAAGAGATTTGTATTCCGGCGACACGTATCGTTATCGGTCCTGGCGGTTTGTGAATCCTAATGTGCTCCCTTCATTGTGACGTTCAAAGTACGCGTTAATACTGGGAATCTATGGAAATTGGATGTTGGAACGTAAATCGGATGTCGTGACGTGGGTTTACAGTTACCAAGAATGTAACTCGCAGGAACTTACAAGCAAGCATAAGAAGATGAGCTGCCACAAAAACTAAACTTTGACATCACTAAAAATTAGGTTATTGTTTTAATTAAGACTACCTAGAACTAACTAACAAACAAAAAAACTTAACTAGACTAGTTAGAACTGTTGAGACATACCTAATAAATATAATAAATAATGTTGGACAATTCACACAGCATCATCTAGCCCCAAGCTAACCAGAGCTTGTAATGGATACTAGATAACTGATATACAATATATAATACGTTAAATAGATAGATATTTTTTATTATACATAGAAAACGAAAAAACAGAACACCCGGAACAAATACCTGCAGATCGTACAAATATTCGTCCCAAGGCGGGAATCGAAC
The DNA here is from genome assembly GCA_947086465.1 of Eupithecia exiguata. Taxonomy (NCBI): domain Eukaryota; kingdom Metazoa; phylum Arthropoda; class Insecta; order Lepidoptera; family Geometridae; genus Eupithecia; species Eupithecia exiguata. The sequence goes on from OX352246.1 coordinate 9,954,955, forward strand.
CCGCAACCTCCTGCGTCGCAGGCGGACCTTCGCCCGCCACGCCACAGAGATCGTCAAAGAGTAAAAAGTATTGTTGAAGAAATCAGAATTTTTACTCGTTATTACTCCTGGGAGCAGGTAAGTACTGGGTTTGCGTTTTCCAGTAATTAGGGTTCCGTACATAATACCCAGGGGCAATTTGCGAGCTCATTCACCGATCTATAGATCACACGGACACGGAATTACCACCTCGATGCTTTAAGCTATCAATATTCTAACTACCTAGTCTACGGACTGTCAAATTGCTTATTCGATTTATTCTGATATAGTCATGTCACGGTGGGTGCAAACCTCTAAGCTTGTATAGGAACAAACGTACTTTCTGATTCATTTGGAAACTACACCCTTTCATCGTCAGCCTATATTAGTCCACTGCTGGACATAGGCTTCCACTAATGAGCGCCATAGCGCCCTGTCTTCAGCTTACCGCATCCAGCATCTGCCAGCAGTCTTTCGCAAATCTTCATCCCGCCTGGTCGGGGGGCGTCCTACACTACGTTTGCCGAGTCGCGGTCTCCACTCAAGAACACGTTCACCCCAGCGATTATCGGTTCTTCGCGAGATATGGCCGGCCCACTGCCACTTCAGCTTGCTAATCCTTTGAGCTATGTCGGCAACCTTGGTTCTCTGTCGGATGTATTCGTTGCGAATTCTATCCTTCAGAGAAACTCCGAGCATAGCTCTCTCCATATCTCGCTGGCCGACTTAAAACTGGTTACACTCCCTTTAATGCAATAAAATTTGACATACACAATCGGATAAAAAATAGCTGTTTGTAAGAGAAAAAGAATGTTTGTACCGTTTTAGTGTACCAAAATAAATATTTATTAAATATTAGTGAAAATTCATTTCAATTCATTTTCAAGCGATTTTATTACTTTTGTTTCATTTAGCGATGATTTTATTTTTGAAAAACGAAAACGGTGCAAGCATAGCTATTACTCATCAGATTATGTATACAATGTTTTTTTATTAAAATCGGGACGTAGTTTCCTAATTAATCGGAAAGTACGTTTGTGTGGGGGCAGCTCTTGGAAAAGTCATACTTTAAACTATTAAATATAAAACAAGAAACTCGTCGAAAGTCTTTATAGATTTTCTCTTCATTTCAATTTTCGCCCACTTAAAGAAGTGATCATGAAAAATATCTAAAAGAAATAATTTTTGTTAGATTTTTTAGTATCTGCCATATTATGAAAAGTAATAAACTAACAAGAATTTTAATATCATTTTAATAAATAGAACCAATCTCGAGAACTACTTTACAAACTAAACTTACTAACTAAAATTTCGATAGGTATGTTACGTACCTAACCTATTGTATCGAGTCGTATTATATTCGTAAACAAACCTAGAATCAAACGATGTCGCTGTTGTTACGTATGCCGCTTTAATTTTTTTTTAAATTTAATTAATTTAATTAAATTAATTAATTAATATAATTAATTAATTAATAATTAATATAATTAATTAATTAATCATTCTTTCCACATCATCATTTTCAAATAAAATCACTTGTTTAAGCAAACAATAATACCAAAATCATTTTTAAAACAACAAATATAATACGAAAAATAACCTATTCGGACCTAACGTCCAATGAAGATGGTGAGAGAGGTTTTATTTAATTTAGAGTTTTTATACAAAAAAGGTCAAATCTTTTTCTAACCTTCTTTAGGGACCTTTTTAACGAGTCTTTCAGTAAAGGCACCGGGAAGTATCCATTCATTGTTATTTTAGCACAATGAGGAAACATGTAAGTCAAACATGGAGGGTAAGGAGGGACTAGTGATGGGAAGAGATCTAACTTTTATTATATAACTAGCGGTTAGCCCCGGCTTCGCACGAGTATATTCTATCGTCTATGTTCATCAGGGATAATGTAGGATTCTAATAGTGAAAGAATTTTTCAAATCGGTCCAGTAGTTTTGGAGCCTATTCAAACACGTAATCACATGCACACCTCCAAGCCTCTAGGGTACTTCCCGTTGACTTAGAATCATAAAACATGGCGAAAAGGAAGTTCATAAAGCACAAGTAAAGGGAACATCCAAAAACCTTAAGTTTATAGTTTATTAAAAAAAAAATTTGATTATCGCCATGGACCAAAAACCTTTACGGTACTTCCCGTTGACCTAGAATCATAAAATTTGGCAAGAAGCAAGATCTTTTATCAAAAGTTTATAGAAAAAATCCCAAAACCGTAAACTTTTAGTTTATTCACAAAAAATATTTTTCTGATTCTGGCAAGGGACCAAAACCTATGGAGTACTACCCGTTGACCAAACATCATGATATTTGGTAATTAACAAGGTCTTATAATTATTTTGAACCATCGGTGCGCGAGTCTGACTCGCACTTGACGTTTAATTAATTAATTAATTATGTTTTATGTTATAGATCGTTTCATAAGAATTATTCCTTTCTTCATTCACCTTCCTAGCACGGTCTCTTGCACATCACTATTTCCGAGTAACGAAATGTGGTATTCGCAGATAACTAAGCTTGGCTTCATTAGACGCAAGGTAGACGGCCAAATTGCGTCTACTGGCATTATCTTTGTGTTGCCAGCTTTGTTACAAATACTGCTTCTTCTCTCTAGAGCATTTTGTTGTTGATCTACATTTTATAACGTTCACTTCCTTGTATATTTTCAAGTTTATTATTTAAGTAGGTTCATATTTATGGTAGTAGTAGTTAGCAGTCTCATAGTCCTATGGGACGGAAGACCGACACGATTGTGGCGAGATCAGGCGACTTCGTCCTTATTTTAGGGTACCTCAATCACAGGCAAAGATTGGCAGCCAGCTGCGCTGTCTTTGTGTAGAGTAAGTTTTTTTTTTATTAACTTGTATATACACATTTTATAATAATGTTACATATACTAGAGTATAATTACAATCTAGCCACAGAATTGGCTAATGGGTAATTTTGTTTTAACTTATTTTTATATAAGCTTTATACTAAGAACGTGTCCATTGGCACTTTTCTTATTAATAATAATAATGCTGGACAATTCACACAGCATTATCTAGCCCCAAGCTAAGCAGAACTTGTGTTATGGGTACTAGATAACTGATATACAGTCAGACAGATATATTATTGTCTCTATTTACTTAAGGGGAAGACACTTGGTTCATGTGTTCTTTGAAAAAGCACTTATGCACATACACTAGGTAAAGTTATCACTCACACCAACTCAAAAGGTTTTGTTCTTTTGAGCCTTCTCACTATATCCGTGTTAGTGAAGTAACATTATCTAGTTTAACAACATTACTAACTAAATATTACCAATACCTTGACCCCAGTCTTGATTCTTCCTCCGGTCTCTTAGATCCTGAACAAAAGCGAAACAATGGGTTTAAAAAGATCCTACAAAAACGATATAAAAGAAAAATCCGGAAATTCACTTCTCCATAAACTTGAACCGAATAGTTCACTGTTTTGATCGTAAACCCGTTAAAAAAGTGCGGACTAAAGTGTTTCCCTAAAAAATAAAGATTAGCCGAGTCGTTTGCGTCAAATAAATCTGAACCTTTCTTTGTACGGAACGCGAGGGGTATAATGAAATTTCGAAGGCGATTTAACGTTCAAACAGGCTGCCAAAAGGCAAGATACATCTTCACTATAAAACTTGATTGGGGCCGCGGAAAACTACACATTTCCTGGACGTAACGCTAATTTCGAGGCGTTTTATACGCTGAAGGAATTGCCAAAATGCTGTACGGTAGAACCGTAATTATCATCAACTGTTGCAGTAAAGATAGAGTCGAGAGGCGAGTTATTGCGTGGGCTTTGTTCACAATACATAATAAAAGTTTCTGCGGTTTATGATATTTTGTGAACGCAACCAATTTGCGTGGGCTGGGATCGATGAACACTCAAACGCCAAATAATAAGAAATTTTAGCTGCGGCAAGTTTTTATGTTCACTGTCAATAAACAAACATCAATAGAATGTATCATAAACTATGCAAAACCGCAACTATTTGCGGTATGAATTACTCTGAAAACATATTTATTATGGCCTATTTATTGCGCACATTCCTTCGGGAATCGGGCACCTTGCCAAACAGTTCAGGGTCACAGATAGGCACAGTCTAAGTTATGGTAAGTACCCGTGACGTTGAGCCTAAATGGACACAGCAACGGAAAGAAAAATATCAGTCTAAATAAACGTCGATGGTTCCTGATTCAGAGTAAAAAATGTTAGGTCGTAAAACGCTCTGAAACTCGTTCACTTCCCTTTGAAATAGATTGTATATTTTTGAGAAGGTTTTTCGGCTAAAGGTCTGTTTTATCTATTTGCGAAGTAAAAGAGAAAGGATACTTTAAAATGACACAAACGAGAAATATTTTCTAAGTCTATTATAAACACAAAGTTCATTTCAAAAGTTAGGCAACCTCAAAGTATCTTGTCCCCTAATATTGTAATAATGACCAAACGTTGCAAACTTTTTATGGGCTCAATAAAAAATGTAATGGCGTCATCACAAAATGAAAATTATTTACAACCTGTGAACTTTCGTCGTATTTTGTTGCACTTTAACAACACGAAATTTGCGTGGAAGTTTCATTTCATTGAATTACACGAAATAAACAATAGTTACTTTGAAAACAAAGAAAATAACTACTCACATAGTAAACAATTGAAATACCAAGTTGGAAGTAACTACAGGCTGTTCCAAACATTCGATAGGTGGCTCAACTGATCCAAATCAATACCAGTCGACGTTGTTTGCATTACGACGTTGTTTGTTGGCATTGCTGTATGACAATGCTGATGCGCTACGCCAAATACTTACCAGCTGCCACCGTGACCCGAAGTCACGCGTCGCTTCGACCAGACGATTAGATATTTTTTTTAAACCCGAAGAGCCTCCCACGGACCTTGGGGAGTACCGAGGTGGTACCGTGAGTGGGTCTCGACTGCAAGGGGAGCAAATGCGTAGGCTCTGTCGAGACCTACATATGTATTTACGCCTCTTTAGATCCTCGGCCAAATCCACCGCCGCATCAATCTGCTGATGCACTACGCCAAATACACACAAAATTTAAATATAAATATAAAAGAAGTAATGAGGTATTTATAAGATACCAAATTAGGAAGGCTATTGTTCACTAAATGAGAAAATTCTGTAGGCTCAGACGAATATCAAAGAATACGTGGGTATTCTCCCTTGAAACGCTGGAGGGTATGTTTGACCTTTATTTTTATGAGATAAATATGTAATTCGTAGAACTTTATAGCTACTAATTTATTTGTAAGATTTATTAGACTTCTGAATGTTCTCTTATTAAACGTTGATTTATTTAAACAAGATTTTTCTATATCCATATCATTCTGGTTATAACGGTGATATTTGGTGAACAAAGTGTATATTAAGGCTACAGTTGTTTTTTATGAGCTGATAGATGTATTTTTGCGAAAACTAAAAGTCGACATCTTTTTTTTATTTTTCACGTGTTCTGAGATTGAAACTGGGGTTCAGTGCAAAATTAAAGTTTGTTATTAATTTTTGTTGTATAGAGATAAACACCATTAAAGATTTGTTTCCGATAGAATCTATCGGTAAAAAAATCAATCTATCGGATAGATTATTATTTTTCTCGAAAAAAAAGACTGGAAATGAAGGAACAATATACACGGTGGCACTTGAATGATATACTTCGATAAAAGAGTGTATATAAAGTCCATTTTAAATTTTTCTAAAAAAATATTTAATTGTCTCTATGGATCTTACTACTAATGCTACTAACAAACGCACGTATTTTTAATGAACGCAAGGCTAAATCCTTTGTTCCTTGTTCCATCACTACCTAACCGTGAAATAGGCCCAAGGTCGGCTTTCCGCTGACTACCTTTCATTCACCATAGGTACTTATTTACGGCCCACGCGAGCTTATTCGTGACGTCACTTCTCTGTTTCTACATTCTTTCACGTTCATATCGCTTCGTAGGCGGAAAACTAATCCTCTGATCGATGATGATGATTCCACTCGGTATATAATAAGATAACTATACACGAATCAACCTCAGTCCATATTATTTTAGTGTTTTTTTTCTGATATTAAGTTAGTAGTAGTCATGATAAGTGTTATATTATAACAACAATAAATTAAGTATTATAATTTCAAACAATGCAATCGCCTAGTGATGAAATTATTAAAAAATCTTTCAAGCTTTTATTTTTATTTTCTTTTTCATTTATGATTTTCTCGGGGTATTAAGTAATTTATGTATATATACTTTAATATATGTATATATACTACATACAGACCCATGCAAAATTACAGGTTTCTTTCTAGTAATAAAAGCACAGAATAAGTAATGTTACTTAAATAATAGTTTCTATGCTAAGCCTCGGCCGGACGGACACGCACAGACATACATTTTGCCTTACTGCAATTTCGAGTAGACAAATGTAAATAAAACTTCAAAGCAATAATCAAAGAAAGCAAACGGCAAATAAAATACCGACATTTTGGTATCACGGCCCATTTTATGTAAATAGTTGGCAACCCTCAGTAAGTGGACACTTATGGGAAGGGCCGGATTAGGAAGCGGCCCGTTTGTCAGTTGATCCGGGGCGAAATCAAAACACGGAGCTAACCGTAAAATACCCTTTAAATTATATCTAACGTATAACAATTGGCTTATTATTATATATTTTATTAGCATGGAGGTATAGCCCAGCGAAGTAGGGAGGTACGTTGCATATTTTCATGTAGGAGAATGACGAAGAAGATTCAAATTTGAAATTTATTGAATCAGTATCACTAACGTTTAACTCATCATGCTTAGAAAACATCCATAAAGTCATTTACATATTATTTGCCATTTTTTGTCTAATTTAATTTTGCGAAAAATGCCAAGTAATTATGCATACACAGAATTAAAACTGAAATTCGGTGCTGTAAAGCTTCGTTAACTATGGTGTGAAGGAAAATTAATTAAGAAAGCTGACTCCAGCACCATACGGAGTAAATAGCTTGGAAGAGAGAGGTCCGTAGCTAAATTTTTTTCTCCCAAAAGTTTATTCCAGTTTCCTCCTTGAAAATGATAAATCTTGAAAATCATTTAAAGGGGTAGATTGAACTCAAAAAGTTTATGTCCAGAAACTTTTCTTAAAATCCACCTTAGGGGGGAAAATGGATTTATAAAATAATAGTCTAGAATTCCCCCTCAAACACGGGGGATGTTTGAAAAAAGAAATTGGGGCTTGCGAAACAGTGTTCTTGAGTATAGCCCACGACTCGGTAAACGTAGTGTAGGACGCCCTCCGGCCAGGTGGGATAACGACCTGCGAACGACTGCAGGCAGATGCTTGGTGCGTTTAGCTGAAGACAGGGCGCTCATTAGAGGCCTATGTCCAGCTGTGGACTAATATAGGCTGATGATGATGATGTTAAACAGTGCTCCATTGATTCGGGACCCCGTACCATCACTCAGCCTTACAAGATTTGTGCGTTAACTCAAAATTAGTTAATATTCGCAAGAGGGCAATTTCGTATTCGTATTTCAAGTATTCGACGTAAACAAACATTATTTACGTCTATGCTATAATTAAAGATGACAAGTTTTTTCTACACGAGTAGTTGCGTCGACGTAAATAATAACAGAATTGAATGACATCTTTTGGTAAACTTGTGCCGTGCCGGCTTAGAATTTGCACTACGACTCTTCCTGTGGGTGTCGTAAGAGCCGACTAAGGGACATACACCATACAAAAATTATTTAATTTAGTTCATAATTTCATTTTATTCATTTAATTTAATTCAATAATTTAATTTAATGTATTTTCTGGATTGTAATTTATTTCATTTTATTTTATTTTAGTACCTACGAAATACTAACACTAATATAAGGTCATTTTAGCATACGAACTTACTAACAAATTATGGATCAATGTAGTCCGAAATAAAGGAATTTTATTTTTATTTATTTATACATAGATCTACCACCGAACTGCGATCCCTAACCCAGCGTGGGTATTATGGGCAATACCCCCCATGAGATAAAAGACAGTACGGCAATTATCAGGGGGAGGCCTTCGTCCAGCAGTGAACCATTAAAGGCCAGGTAATGATAAACGTGGGTGAATAGGTTGTGTCGTATGAGGTCTGTCTACTGTTGTGATACTAACGGGTTATTCCCGTCTAACAAATATTTAATGAGGGCTCCCATACAACAAACGTGTCTTTTTTTGCCGTTTTTATAGACAATACGGAACCCTTCATGCGTGAGTCCAACTCGCACTTTATTCGCCGGTTTTATTTATATAAATTTGATTGTATTAATTTATGATTTTTTAAAACCTGTTATGATGTTATTATCTTAATAAATAAATAAATAAAAAAAATAAAAAAATGTATTTGTATGAAGTTATCTTATTTAGTTAAACTATCTACCTATGCAGTGTAATAGTTACCTAAAGAAGGATTACAATAATTGAAATCCTTAGGTTTAAGATACCTAATATTACCTGACCTGTAGTAGCTGTGACTAGTAGCATTCAGGTCAAGTCATAGTGATAGTCATATATTTATTTGCAAGTAACATATGTGCATACAAAATAAGGTCTTAATCTAGATATAAGTTCATTATGTTCTACCATTAATGATGGCATGCAAAATTTTAAATTACACATACATTGAAAAAATAATAATGAAAAAACAATGAAAAACGAGCTAGACATTTTTTTTACTAAATAGATTAATTACATGTCATTTTCCAGCGGGTTCATAAATTAGGGTAATTTTTTTTACAGTGGTCAAAATATTCACTAAGCGAGTAAAAGCAGCAGTCAAGTAACCATTTATGTAACTTTGGTTTCAGTCTATTGATGGGTAGCTCCTTGAATCCATCAGATAGAGCATTAAATATCATAATACTCATAAGTACAAGTAATATAGGTATGTATTACCTGATCTGAAAGCTACTGTGAACTTATAATAAAATTACTGCTGTATCTTCATATGATATGATAACCATCATCATCAGCCTATGTTAGTCCACTGCTGGACATTAGGCCTCCCATAATAAGCGCCATATCATCCTAGATATACTTATAACGGAGTAGGTTTATTATTTGTTAACTGCGGGCGTATTTAGGTAATGCCAGATGGAAATACAGCTTTGAAACACAGACTCAGGCTAGGGCTTCTAACTATACGAGTCGCGAGACCGCTTTTACATGGATTCTGTGACCTTCTTGTACCAATCTGCTACGGAAACTCTACTTGGCACTTATCTGATTTTCCATTTCATTTCTTCTCTGTCATCCTGTAGAATTGATCCAACGTCAAAACTGCAGACGCTTGAGATTCGCGTAGAGTAGAATAGGTGCATTGCAAAGATTAATAAGGATTTAACTCTGAAACATATATAAAGATGGATAACCTTTTCTAACTTTTGAAACTATCATATGATAAATATTTTTAAGCTTACGCGATCTGAACACATAATTATTAATACTATTTAACGGATATTAGTAAAACTTAGTGAGGGTAGCTGCAAATAATGTTGCCCCTGCTTCGGAGAGGCGGTAGCTCCAGTACTCCAGTCATCCCGTGACCACGGCAGTGTGTAAACCTGTCGAAACGTTGGGAAAAATAGGTAAATAAACGCGATAAATACCCGTTAAATAGTATTAATAATTATATCATATGATAGTTTCAAAAGTTGATAGTTTCAAAAATATGGTTCTTACAACGATTTCGATATCACTTTAGAGTTAGTCCTGGGATTTAGAAAGGGCTGCCAATATGGCCCCTAGATCGACTTACACAACCCTGTTCTAAGCAGCCAACATCATTCATAATTTTAATAAAGTGCCCAGACAGCGGCCATCCTCTCAATATGTGACAAGTAGGCACTTTATTGTTGAACAGTCATCATTATGTAAACGAGGACATTATAGGGTCCTATTTTACAAACCTGAGGGTTAACTGGACGGCCCAGGGTTAATAACTCATAACAAGGCTGGAGGTGTAACGTTTTCAATCCCGATTTTTGTAAGCACTTTACCTGTCGATATTCGTAAGCAAATCTACACGTTTGACAAGCTTTTATTGATTTTGGCTTTTTTGTGAGTTATGTACAATGTGCAATTTGTCCAGCATTTTTTTCGAAATTTTCACAGATGATGTATTTCTGTTGCCGCTATAACAACAAATACTAAAAAACAGAATCAAATAAATATTTAAAGGGGCTCCCATACAACAAACGTGATTTTTTTGCCGTTTTAATCGATAATAGTACGGAACTCTTCGTGCGCCAGTCCAACGCGCACTTGGCCGGTTTTATTTAGCCTTATTCAAGCGTGTGTTCACAATACCTTTTTTTTATAAAGTTTCATACTTTTGTTGGACCACAATCTCAAGTGATAAAAGGCGATGAACTGAGCAAAGATATATCACGGAGGTGTAGAAAAGACATATATGTATAGAAACGCCTATACTATACTGACCTCAGAGTCACCAGGGTGAGTGTGGATTAATTCGAGACAAGATGGGTATTGCGTGGTTCTCAGCCGTTGTGGGCAATCGATACTTAACCTGCGTCAGTGCTCTTGATGTGGGTGAGGAAATGAATAATTAAAAAAATTAATAATGTGTACAACTGGTACGAAGTGCGGAACCGATTGAAATTGTGGGTTATTCCAGTTTTCCCCGTACACGCCAAACCCACCGTCGCTGCCCAGCAAAACCTCGGGCAAACTGCATCCAGCAATGAAACTTCCTTAATATCTCGTACGTCAAAGATTCCCACTTATGATCAAGTAAGGGAAGTTGTAAGCTCGCTCCTATCTAGGCTTAGGGATTTGAGCACCGGGAGTAAACACTGAGCCAGGCTATGAGAGCTGTAGCTGGCAGAAAACAGCTAGCATAATTATACTAACACTGTCATGGCCTAAGACGCATGTCGGTCATCCCCACAGAGTGATGACGGTACGCCACGTTCACTGTCCCGTCTATTTTGGAAAATTTCGTGGTAATGTGTTTTTTTATAAACTGCTAAAAGTTTTTTTATAAACTGTTTTAATTTCTGTTCCAAGACCCCTTCTTATATGTTGATGATTGCGTAATCATAGAGGAGGCCTGTATTTCAACATGAATTACATTTAATGCATGGGCGTCTCGACCAGATTGTTGTAAATCACACATGTACCTAGTACCTACGTAACGTATGGATGTTTGAAATAATTGTTTTTTGAACCTAAGTTTAACGAGTTGAATGAACGACTTGAATGACACATACACCATCAGAAAGACGCCAAAAACGATGCACTAGCAGCTTGCTACAAAAAAATGACTCCTCAGCCAATGATGCAAGATAAAAGGTTACACAAGTCATAAAGGAGTTTCTTCAAAAAAGCGGTTTGCCTTACATGTTTCAATGAAGCTCATGAATCTTTTGTTCCTCTAATAAGATGTCAATAAAAATCTATGGAACTTGATTGTTTTATTTTTCGGAAAACGTGGTTCAATTAGCTTTGGCTAATGAATTACATGTAATGAACGTCACAGCCAGACCAAAAATGCATTACGTGCACAGAGCAATTACATGTAATTCAATTCAATTATTTTATTTCGGTGGTTTAGTTCACCATAATGCACGCACAGTTCTCGTACCACGATGCGAGTCCGTGCGATTTATATGATGAATTTTGTACGCGATGTGTGTTGAGCCCAAACAAATAAAACGGCGGCGCTTTGAAAATCACAGAGGTACTTTATTGCAAAGTCAAAGACACTTTACCATTCTAAACAGCTCACAAAACAAAAATATCACTCCAACCTTTTAACTAGCACCTGTGCGTTCTCGTCACCGCGACCTAGACATGGGTCACTTTTACTAGCGACATCTAGTAGGTACTGCGCGGTTCGCAAAAGTTTGCAGACTACCATACAATGTGTCTTTTGTTAAAGCTGTTTGGGTTACCCTGTGTCAACACTCTTCAAGTTGCGACGAAGATTTGAGCGCTTCCCAACGATTCCTTGCATGTTTAAAACGCAATATGCACCACAGCTTGTTACGCGAATATCGACTCTGTTCAGATGACGCATGGGGGTAAATATAATAATATTTATATTAACGGATAAGATGCCGGTGCTTTATTAAAGGTAATATTGGTAGATAGTTCTTGTTGATTATAATAAATAACTTTACCAAGCTTTAAATACGATCATACTCGGTTACTCTCCGTTTTCGAATCCGAGTTTGCACCTTTGCGAATGCGATTGTGCACATAATCTTTATTCTTGTTTTTAGTGGTAAGCCTTGCCACAAACAACATGGTACTAACAACCTTGTTTTCTTTTTTGTTTACTTTTGATTGTTATCAGTTTAGGTAATGTTTCAAACGGTTATGTAAACAAAAAATATCTTAGATGTACTACACCACAGGACCTACAGGCAGTTCAACGTTTTTAAAATAAAATAGACCGAATATAAGCGTAGGATGATCCTATGGTACTCTTTTTCTTGTAGGTATGACAGAGACATCTTGAATGAATGAATGTACTCTTTATTGTACTTAAAAAATAACAAAAACAAAACTTTATATCTAAATTAACAACATAATTAGTACAAAAAGCGGCCTTACCGTTGTTACACCACAGGACCTACAGGCAGTTCGACGTTTTTAAAATAAAATAGACCGAATTCAAACGTAGGATGCTCCTATGGTACTCTTTTCCTTGTAGGTACGACAGAGACATCTTGAATGAATGAATGTACTCTTTATTGTACTTAAAAAATAACAAAAACAAAACTTTACATCTAAATTAACAACATAATTAGTACAAAAAGCGGCCTTACCGTTGAGAGCGATTTCTCCCAGGCAACCTTGAAACGTTGTTAGTATAAGCAAATAACCCCAAATAAGCCCTCCGACCAGGTGGGATGACGATTTGCGAAAGACTGCTGGCAGATGCTGGATGCGGCAAGCTGAAGTCAGGGCGCGATGGCGCTCATTAGAGGAGGCCTATGTCCAGCAGTGGACTGATATAGGCTGATGATGATGATGATAAGCAAATAAAATTATTTGGTGATAATATCTATGAGAAAATTTAAAATGCTCTACGAAATTTAGATGAATGCCCTTACAAAAGTAATATCAAAATTATTGGTTATTCGAGGATATTTCCACCATATAATGTTATTTTTTATATTCGAATAGTATTTATCTAGATCCATTATTGTTTTTTTTCTTTTTAAATACTCACCTTTAATTAGATGTAGTAAATGACAGGTTTTTGTCCTATTTGTTTTGTATTTAATAAAACAACAACGTCTTACATTATATTTGAAAAGGAACATTGCTTATATTATCTAGTTACAGAATAACAACACTATGTGAAAATAAAAAGAAATTTCAGCCATCATTTTTGGTATTAGGTAACATGATATTTTTACGAATTGAAGTTACGAGCAGCTATCGCCGAATCATTACCATACCATTCTTTCAATATAATAAAAAACAAAACAAACTTGTTTCGTCTAAAGTTTATCAAGTCACTTGATAAATTATCTCAAGCTTCAGGACGAAGAGTGCAATTTACACAACGTGATTATGCTCGTGAGTGTACAAAGCTTGTTCTCCTCGGCACTTTATAATATAAAGCGTTGCTATCACTTTAAAATTCTAACATCGTCTGTGATAAGTTGTTTAAAATATCAAAGGGGATCTGAGACTCTTAGCTTAAAGAGAGAACTTACGAATTTGCAATAACTGAATAACAAATAAAATTGCAAATAAGTAAGAAAACATTCGTTACAAATGAGAATTCAGTTTGGCAATGATGATGCGTTGCGCCAGGTAGTAAGTACCTGGCGCAACTGGACTAGCTGGACCTGAGAGCTGGTACCTATCGCAGGCACTCTGATATTCTTTTTAAACCTCGCACACATCGAGTGGTACCTATCTCAAATGAAAGATATCGATATCGAAAATAGCTTGTACATTTTAGAGCATTTTTTGAATATTTTCTAGAATACATACTTTTTGAAATATATTGAAAGAAGTCGAAAAAACCCCCGCGCGTATCTGTGAAATTTGCAGTACATATACATCAGTTGGGAGGCCTATTGTGTGGGACCCAACATGCCTCGACACTCTTGTGCCTTCCCATCTTCCGAGAACATCCGTATGAAATCCGTCCAGCTTTGGGTGAAAATCTCAAGAGGCGCATATAATGCAGGTCTCGGTAGAGCCTACGCATTTACTCCCCTTGGAGTCGAGACCCCAGGTCCGTGGGGTACCGAGGCTCTCCGAGTTTCAAAAAAATATCTGAGCGTCTGATCGAAGCGATGCGTGACCCGAGAGTTGGTGAGCATCTGGCGCAGCGCATCAGCATTGCCATACAGCGCGGGGTAATGTAGCCAGCGTCTTGGGGACGCTTCCGACTGGTATTGATATGTATTAGTTGAGTTACCTGTAGATTGTTTGCAACAGTCTGCATTTAGCTCAATTGTTTCAATTGTAAATACTAGTTTTAATTTTATTCTATTCTTTGATTGTAATTATCTTTGTTAATAAAGATCTCTATTATATACATATGAAATGTTTATACCGTTATTGATACCTTGGTGCTCAAGTCACACTCGCACTTGACAGATCTTGTTTAAAAGTTTACATAGATCCGATTTCACCGTTGCAATTGAAAGCGTTCAATGTAAGATAAACTCGTTTTAAACGAGGTCAGCGCATTTTGCCGATATAAAGTAGATCCGGTTCAAGCGGTGAACCGGTTTCAAGAGCTGTCATGTCACAGAATAGGTAGGTATTACGAATTTGAACGCTTTTTGGCAACAAACGGTCAAATTTGATCTTAGGGCGCATTCACACAGCATCCGTTTTATAGCTTCCGTTTGTTTCGTGATGGCGTATGTTGTAGGAGCGAGTTCCCACACTCGACAGTATTCCGGATCCAGTAAGTCATTGTTTCCAATAGCTAAAGATCCGTAAAAAACGGTCCTGTAAAAACAGATCCGCTATGTGAATGCGGTCTAACTCTATGACCGCTTTCCATCTGTCAATAAATGCTTTAGTATGACAGGTTACTGACATACATCACCCTAAGTCTAAGCCAGTCTAAGCACTAATCAGAGGCTTACTGCGGCCTATTGTGTGATGCCTAAACACCACTCAAGAAACCTTCCATTGTACAAAATCGCGATAGGTTTGTCTTAAGGCCAGGCATAATCGCTTAGATTATGTAGGTGATTTTCAACCTCTGAAGTCGGAATCCCTGCGGCTCGGGAGATTATCCCTCATCAAGAAACCAGTGGTTAAATCACCTCAAATCAAACAATCATGGCTCTTAGTGCGTAACATTTCAAGTTACCGGTTGGTAGGTACCTATCTCTCAATAATCCAGTTATAAAGTTACAGATCAAAAATAAAATAAAAATTGATTTTTTCTACAAAAAAAAAATTTACTAGGCTTATGTACCGAAATTGTATTTTTTTTAAACTTTCGTAGCTAGGTAAACTATCTAGCTTTCAAATGAGACTACCTTGAATAAAATACACCGTTTACTCAAACAGAAATGAAGAAAAAACCAGATGAAGTAGTTTTCATTAAAAAAATTAATAAATCGGCTTTTTTTTAAATGGGCTATTTAAAAAAAAGCCGATTTATACATATAATTTTTTTTTATCCGATATTTATCGATAAATTTATGTCGTGTATATTCATTTCTACACAACATTTCGTTTGATCAAGGTTCGAAATAGGTGCTTAGTATTTGCAGATCGTCCAAAGATATGTCCGAAGGAGGGAATCGAACCCTCTTGCGTCGCAATCATCGATGCGTCGTAATCACTGAAAATCAGCGCTGGATGTATAGGTATCATTGAGCACCCAGCACAATGCTAAGTGAAGGCCATATTTGCCATAAACATTGCTACGCACAAAAAACTCTCATTTGTTACTTATGTAGTATTAATTAACATAGTTTTTAAGGTTATTGTGTATAGTAGTTTTAAGGTAAATAAAAATATGTTCTTCTTCTTCTTGCGTCGCAGTCGGACTTTCGCCCGTTGCGCCTCATCGATCGTCTAATGTTTTTTAGGTATCTATAGATGCTGGAACTCGTTATGAATAGTATTTATGAGATTGGATGGATAAGGGTTCCCCATTCAACCCGCTATTCTCAGAAGATCGATCCGTGCTAATAACTATAAAACATGAGACGTAGCAAACTTGAGCCACTGCGGTTTGTCAGTTTAACATAAATTGAGGTTTCGAAGTTCTTGTAAATTAAGGCCACGTCCTCGCCGATAGGTACGTTTTCATTTCGGCACCGCACCTGCACCGAATCGGTACTGACTTTTTACCGTGCGCCTGTAATTAAATGGGAATATAGGTACGATACGGGTGAATAGAGTGCCTAGGTATTCCTAATACCCGTTAGTTTGTTTTGTCTTTGGTAATCCGGATAGATTAGATTGAAAGGTTGGTTTATGAAAGAATGAATTCAAGACGGAAGAAATTGAGACTGTTATTTTATTGTGAATAACTTCTAAGAACACTTTCAAATCGTTATTCCAACGGGTTTGGAAGTTACAACCCGAGATACAATGCAGTCTGTGGTACGACTTTGCCTCGAAAGAAGTAGGCAGTTGATTGAGATTAAATTTTGATTTAGATTAACGATAAAATACTTGGGTTCGCAAATCGTCGAGAACCCGGAACGTTTGGAAATTGCCTTCTAATATTTCTAGTAGTGACATCTAGTTATGTTTTAAGAACTAAATTTGTCGTTGCATAGCGAGTGGTATGCTGCTGCAGTGCGCTGCTGGTAGTTTCGGTACAGGTTCTTTACCGAGTGCATACGCACGGTTCTGCAAATAATATGTACAGAGTGGCCCGATTCCCCCGTCTCATGAACGATACTGTACCAAAAACTTACCGAGCCAGTGAAAATATGATTTTCGGCATAAAATCGGTACCAATTCTGTGCAGAGGCGGTACCGAAACGAAAAAGAAGCAAGCCAGTGAGGAAGTGGCCTAAGGTAGGTATCTTCCTTCAGCAGACCGTCTCGAAAACTTCAGGGCGATGAAACTTTAACTCAGTTGAATGGAAGTATTTAAGATTCAAATTAGTGGAGTTCTTTCATGACTGCTTCTCTGTAATCTCGAACTATCCGTGTTTGAATACTTGGTTCTGGCATTTACTGGCTCTGAATGTAATTAACTTTGTTTTTTATTATTTAATACTCTAAGAAATTAAAAGAGTCCTAACATTTTCGATTTATGCAGGATTCGAACCTGCGCCCTACCCTCAGTACGGGTGTGCTCTAACCAACTAAGCCACGAAATCTTAGTCGGTTTCGTCGAAAATCTTTGGGACCTCTTACGGCTCTAGCGCCGTTGGGACTTATAATTTTTTTTAGAGATTACTCAGAGTGCAAGCGCTTAGCACTTTAATACAAAAATACCTTAAGGTGGTTCGTCGCGGGTTGGCAGTTTAGCAATAAAATTTGCGAAAAGGTAATTTGCCTTCAACATTTTCTATGAACTAAAGATAAAATCAACTTTGATTCTTGTTTGTTTTGGGAGCATTTGGCAAAATGTAGATTTTTAACAAAAAAATCCGTATTTTCCCAAATGCTCCAAAAACACCAGTGAAACGAAGTTGGTTTTATCATGAGTTCATAGAAAATGATTACGATTTGCGGCAAATTACATTGTGAGTTTTAGTTTGTTGCGTCGTGGTTTGTTTACAAATATTCTACATCGAGTTTGGCTGGTTTATAGATACCTATTTTCGCCTATGCTTTGTAACTAAACTCGATCCGATAATTTGATTTTTCAGTACCTCCACTCCACCGTTACTAATTGACTGTCAGTCAAGAAAATATTCCTCCATAGCAAAATCGGATCATTAAGTGAAGCATTTTACTCGTTTCTGGTAAGTCTGCTTCCTCACTTTAATGACTTTCATCTGCTAATTTAATTTTCTTCATTACTTTCTCGTCCCGTTTTTATTTCAGTCGACCTCATCTTTCCTCTGCAAGTCACTCGTTTACTCATTTTTTCCCCTTTTGTAATCTGCTGCTTTGCTATCTGTTTTAACATCAATAATCGACACGTCGAGAGAATGGCCATAAGAGCGTAGACCAGTGGGCCGCTTTAGGTATCGCTGGATCGACGAAGTTGAAGCCGACCTCCACGAACATGACGCCCATAGCTGGCGAGAGACAGCTCAGAATCTAGATACCTACCTGGAGAACCGAGGAGTCTTGTGTCGTAGGCCAAGATGCACTTTGGGTCGCTGAGCCACAGGAGTAAGTAAGTGGATAAGTTGATAGGATCACGCATTCAAATAGAGATAGAGTTGTTTCCGATGGTAAAGCTTGACACTATATGTAAAGATAGTTCGAGAAAACATTTGTTTGTGTAATGTCTTTTAATGAAATTTTATTAAAAAACACGCCCAGTAGTGCCTGAGTAAATAGACTATGAAGATAAGAACTTTGTGGCCTCGTAAAAAACTTTAATCCTTCGACGGTTACCTTTCTGGAACATTATCCAGAATAATTTTCCATACCATTGTATGGTAAGGGCTGATTTTATTACCGAAATTTGATTTACTGCCAGGAAACGCGATTTACGCCTAATGAACTTTATTTTAACGTGATTTAGGAAAAAAGTAAATGGGAACCAGGTTATGCCACTTGAACTTGATTATAAAAGGAACTCAATGTTACGAGTCTCGCTTTCTGCGAACTCCCGATCCCAGCCGAAAGTTCAACGAATAAAAATTGTTGCTCATGGGTATGACATCCATTTTTGAAGTGTCTCAATTAGATTCTATATTTCTAATGAACCACTAAATTTTTTTTCGTATAGATACAATCAATAAATGCCTTAAAATGCATTGAAAATTTACATTTTCAAGTTGCGCCCGTAACTACATAAATTTGCGCCCGTAACTACATAAATTTATAACATTCATAACCCATTGGGTTTGACCTGAATATTACACTCCTCGGGTTTTTTAATTAAAAGAAGGTGTACTTATTATAAGGTGGATTTTCTAAGAGTAAAGAACTGAAACGATATAAATGCATTAAGACGTTCAAAGAAGCATCTAAAAGAAAATACCCAAAACATGGGGTCGCCGTAACGTTGTCATAGAAATTGAGTTGACTCTTGTTCGTGAATAATTCAAAGGTCTGATTTACTTATTCTGCGCCGTCAGAAACGAACCTTATCAGATACTTCGCACACGTCTAAGGGCATGGTCGCACTGACGGATGGTAGTTTATATGTATAGGTATAATGACGATCGATGTGGCGCGGTGGGCGTAGGTCTGTCTGCGACGCAGGAGGTTGCAGGTTCGATTCCCGCCTCGGGACAAATGTGTGTACGATCTGCAGACATTTGTTCAGGATGTTCTGGTCGTTTCCTATGTATAACAAAAAATATCTATGTATTGTGTTATGTTATGTTTACTTATCAGTTATCTAGTACCCATAACGCTAGCTCTGCTTAGCTTGATAATGCTGTGTGAATTGTTCAGCATTATTTATTTATAATAGTTTCTCTCCGAGGCTTCACTCACTTTTATTCTTTGGAAACGTTTTAACCCTGACACTCGTTTTGACCCAAATCAGGTTTTGGTTTTACGGCTATGGTAAACCCTGATCAGGGCTTATGCGAGTCTAGTGGAGTCGTAAAACAAGGTCCTTATCGGGCTCAAAACGAGTCTAGCAGTATTATTGTCAAGATTACCCTTTGGAAACTGATTTAGGGGATAAAATTTATTTATGTAATTTGAATTTTTGTGACGTGTCCAAGAGTCCTGTAAGGTCAGAAGGAAATAAAGCACTTTGATATTTTGATATTGTTAATTGATATTCTTCCAGGCAAACTTGGGATGGACTGGACATGTAAGAACAAAGAAGATGGTGGCACTTGAAAAATAAAATTAAGATGAAAATAAATGAAGATAAATGAAGTTGTCTATTTACGGATTTTGAACTCTAAGCCACGCGCCTACCTTCCATTGAGGCAACCCGTTAAGTTACCATCGAAGCAACCAGCCAAACCAACCTACCCACCTACCGTTGTGCAGTGCGGCCGTGGCCTAACAGACACTTCGCATCACGCGCCTAAAGGAATCACTCGTACACGTACATCCATTTATCTGATTGAATGGATACGTCATGTTAATTTTATTCCATGTGTTTTACTTTGGAGGACGTAGGTACCTTGGATCCTTCGAGCGTGTTGTATTAAGGTAGCTTTTAGGCTTTGATTGATACCACTTATATAGAGAATACGAGAAAAACAAAATGGTATTTGATGGAGAGTACACCGCCCTGTGGAACACCAGCAGTAACATCATACCACGATGAGAATTTGTCATCGATGCGGTTGCGCTGCCGGCGACCGAACGGGTAACTATGAAACCAGCCAGTTACGATTGGGAAAACGAAAAAGAAATATTTTAGTTGAGGCTTTACAAATTTTGACGACCTCTGTGGCGCGGTGGGCGAAGGGCCGCCTGCGATGCAGGAGGCTGCGGGTTCACTCCCGCCTTGGGATAAATGTGTGTACGATCTGCAGACATTTGTTCAGGCTGTTCTAGTCGTTTTCTATGTAATACAAATATCTATCTATGTATTGTATTATATTATGTATATCAGTTATCTAGTACCCATAACACAAGCTCTGCTTAGCTTGGGGCTAGATAATGCTGTGTGAATTGTCCAGCATTTTTTATTTTTTCGTTTAAAAAAATGAAAAAAAAGTACTATTTTAAATATCAGAAATAATTGAGCAAAGTATGTACCATCTTTTTTCTTAGTTTCTAAAATTTTTCTCCTAAACTATCAATCACAAGATTTTGTCATCGCCATTATGGAGACCAAGGGAACCTTATTTTTGCAAATGAATGTCCAAATTAAAAGATAATAAGCTAAAACTTGATTTTTGCGCTGACGCCGCTCTGCTCCGTCCCGCTCCTATAAGCACGAAATCCTACCTATCCTTTTCACAAAATGGCGTCATAGTTTGCTCCCTTAATGATTTTATATGCAAATTCGTAACGTCTCCGTTGCGCTCACCAATTCGCCTGCCACGCAGGTTGAAAATTATGGCTACGATAAAACCATCCTTGTTTTGGGAGGCACGCTAATTACTTAAGGTAAGTGTACAGGTAAGGAGCAGGATGCATATTAAACTTAGGTAAGGAAATGTAATAATCATGCCTATAATTAAAATGTATAAATAGTAGAAAATCCTTTTTACTTTTGTTTACTCTGATATTTGATTCGAAAAAGAAAATAAATACAGAGTGCCCAAAAACATGTGGTCTAAGCTGGAAGGGGGTGATTCTGGACCCCAAAGGGATAGACTTGTGAAAAACGATTTTTTGAATTTCGAATATTTTTGTATCTTTTCGAAATAAAATTGTTTTTTTTTGTACTTGTGTACTTTTAAACGAACTGTAACACTATTTAGCATTATAAAATATTTCACAAATTTTTTTTTCTTGTATTTCCAGCAAAACCGGTGTTTTGCCATGAAGTTATTAAAAAAAACCTCTAAAATTTCAAAACAATAAAACTAAGTTAAGAATATTAAAAAAACACAAAATTGATGAAAAAAGGTCATTCAAAAAATCGTAGAACAGAAATTGTAAGGGGTTCAGAACCACCCCTTTTCGACTTAGTACACATGTTTCGTGGTGACCGTCTAACCGTAATGTAATATTAATAACTCTTACGTATTTGTATCGGACTCTAAAAATATACGTATAGAGCTATGACTCGATTCCATCCGCGTTGTAAGCGTTAGTTGGTGGTATTTATTATTGGTAAAAGAAAATAATTTTATATTGAAAATATTACTTTACTATATAAATTGATACGACAACCTATTTCAAATAATTTAAGACAATTCAACATAGGTACGATACAGGTAAATTATTTTATTATTTATTTACAATCTAAACTAGTTATTAACTAAGATGGATTTAACCACTGAATAGAAAACTTGCTAATCTAGACGTTTGTTTTTTTATGAACCAGTTCACATTATACAAATAGATCAATTAACAATACGGTTGAGATACATTCTCGGTTAATTTTAGGAAGATAACATAAAAAGACACTGTTATTCTTTTATTATTTAAAACCAATTATGTTAATTTTAATAGAAACACTTTTTATATAGACTTTATATAAAATGAATGTGTAGTAATTTAAATATTTTATAGTTATTGCGAAGATAAAGTGAATTTTGGAACAAGTTTTCTTAGAAAAATATTATATATTAAACTCACTTTATTCTATGGATTATAGTTTATTTATGAAAACTAGTACTTACATTAATTTTTCTTTTATAGTAAGATATCAGTCAAGACAGTGTATCAATTAAATTATGTAATAGAATAGAATGATTCCAAAGTACTAAAAAAAACCTTTTTTTCAAACACAGAGATCCCTATCATATATTTAAAACAGGTAATCTTTGGTTAAAATTAATTCACTAACATAGTAAATAGGTAAATCTATACACTTATAATTTTTTGAGGAAATGTCGTATTTACAAAACAGTAAAATAAAAAATGGATCAGCTTAATGGAAGGAATGCTTAGACCTTTACGATGAAGTATCACAATCAATTTATTTGATGATTAATATAACACAATTTTTACTGTACACAAAAATATATTTACAATATCAAGAATAGAACAATAGATTGATACTTAAAAATAACACACTTTTTATTATTTTACAAGAATAATAACTATCATACTAAGAACAATGGCCAACCCAGCCATCACATGGAAGTAATGGAAATCATATAGGAGGAGAAGCAAGAAAATCATATTGATAATGTTTTCGATATTAAGTATGTATAATGAGCAAGTATCCGGACGAAGAAGAAGGTATTACTAGAGCGAAGAAACTTTTCGAAACAAAAAGGTATTAAAAAGCAAGCTTCAGTTATCAAAAACAATCAATACAAACTAAAATATAAATCTTAGGATTCATTAATCAATACATCAATTAATTGACTTTTATTTTATTATTATTTACAATATAATATCAAAATAACAAAAACTATCTGGATTACTTGAACTATAAACACATTCGAAGATGACTAAAACTATGAACATTTATGAAGCGTAATAGACTTCCCATATCATTAAAAATTATATATACAATATCAAGAATATTATTAATATTACATATTTACAAATCATAACGATTAGAAAATCACAGCTCCCAATAGAGTAAGGACTAGACTAATTTGAGATCACTTTCACATTTGTTTTGTATGTAGATAACTAAATATACTCGATTCTTTAATTATCAACAAAAAAGATAAAATATACCATAAAACAAACTTTGTTGTTTTTTACAAATTAACGCATGTTGATTAGAGATCCTATCTTCAATAAAGATTGTTTACAATTATATCTTTATCTCGACTTCAAGCATGAATTTTGGTTTTTTTGTTTAAATTTCTTGACAATTTTGCTTTTTCTATTATTTTATAGATAACTCTAAGCTCGACTATAGTTTAACATCACTTCTTCTTTAGCTTTATAAGTAACTGATTAATTTGACACCACTTCCGCGTTAGTTTTATACGTAACCTTTTTCTTACTATTACGTTTGATTGAGGGGTTTCTACTTTCGCTTTCGAGACTAATCTCACTCACGGATTCAGAGTCTTGACAGCAGAGGTGTCGGTCTACGCAGTGGATCTGTTCTTCGAAGGAGGGGTGGTTGAGATGGCGCATTCGGTATGAGTCACTGCGCTCGCCGCCCGCCCGCCTACAGCGGAGCGAGCGGCTGCGGCATCAGGAGCAACGTCCGCGCGGCCCACGGAAAGTTCCCGCGCGGGCGTGATGTCACAAACGACACATCTCGTGGGATGATACTGAGGAGTACATCATTGCTGATACTGGGTACTGAAAAGATAATACTAGATTAATATAAGAACAAATACGTACAAAATTATGTATAAGTGGATGGTCAGAAGGTGATGGAAGAGAATGGAAGTATTTGTAGGTTTACTTAAATGTATATCACGAAATCATGCTGCCAGTCAATGCTATAGAAACGCATAAAAAGAGGACATCAGTGGCGCTAGCGAGCTAGATTATAAGGCGGAGCCTTGTTCCATGTAGATTATACATATAAACAAATCCCGTGACGTATTATACTTTATAAGAAATTCACGTTATTTATTACTCATACATGGTAATGCAATTTTAACTTTGTTTATGGAACCTAAACAGAATACAATGTGAGTATACGAGCCATACGCATGAGTGTTTTCACGTAACTTTTAAACTATCGCGGGTAGTAACGTGAAAATCACATATTAGCGAGATATTTACCGTGATTTGTGATGAACTATATTTAACCATGATCAATTCTGAAATTAAATTCAGTTATGCAACTGTACCGAAATACAGGAAATATCAAACAAATTATAGCAAATGTCCCGTTACCTGTGACTTCAGTGCTTGTATCTTATCTCAACCACACAATCAAAGAGGGCACTTCTCTCTTTCCTCTTTCTAACAGTGCCGATGGATAGACTCTAGAATCGAGTGGTCACAAAGTGGCCGGTCTATTACACATAGTTTACGTTGTTTGTCACAAGGGCCCTTTATCAAAGAGATTTCACACTCCGCTTATTTTCCCAAATAAACTTGCTTAGTTAGTAAAATGGTCTATTCTGGGTCCTCGAATTTAATTAAGGCGATTTCCTCTGAAAACAATCAGAATTGAATCTAAACCAGCATGAGCAATCGCGAAATTTATTATTCCAAAAACGGGCAGAGCTAAAATTAATATCGCGGAGAATTTAAATCTTATTGAATTAAGTGATATCGAATTTCAAAAAATGGTTTGATAGGAAGCGTTAGTAAAATATCAGATACGTCTTTACAAGGAAACACAAAAGAAGATTGGTATGGGTAGATGTACAAACATATTTGTTTGTGTTTTCTTCCGGGATCTGCAAAGGGGGAATTATTGACTAAAGAGTATATGCATAGTTTTTTTATAAGTTATTGTTATGAGCAGTGTTCCCTATAGTGAATATAGTTTACGTGCATATAAGAGTTGTATAGATAACTAAATTCGTCATCATTATCACCATCAACCTATACTAGTCCATTGCTGGACATAGGCCTCTCCTGATAAGCGCCATATGTTAGTAATGTATGTAGATATATATTTGTACCATCACGTCAGTGTAAAATTGTAAATGATTGCAACAAGCTTGGCCTTGAGCTTGTTGCAATTGCAATTTTGCAATTATTTAACATTGGTAAATAAAAATCGTAATTCCAATCATGCAACATTACAATTGGGGTAAACTGGGTTAGCTGCAGACAAAAGTAAAACATCAAGTATACAGGGGATAGTTATGTAGGTATATAAGGTGCCACGTAACATTTACAAAGCCAAAAGGGAGTGATTCTGGACCCCAAGGGGATAAACTGGCGATTTTGGAATATTTCTTAATTTTGAAAAAAAAGTTTCGTTCCTTCCTGTTCGTCTTTTTTTACAAGCACTCTTGCATTATTTAACGTTTTACAATACTTCACAAATATTTTTTTGGTTGTTTTTTCAGCAAAACCCCTGTTTTCTCATGAAATTATTACCAAAAATAGTTCTTTGAAACAATAAATAGTAATGTAGGAATACAAAACGCAAAAGTAACGCAAAAGTGTATAATTAAAAAAAATACGATATTCAAATACAATATATTAAAAAATGATCCCCTCGGGGTCCAAAATCTCTTTCGGTTTAGTACATATATTTCGTTGCACCCTGTATATTTTGCTAGTTGAAACCAAATAATCATAAACGTATAAAATCTATACACATGAAAGATTCTTGTGATATAACATACACAGGAATTCAAGTAACTCATAGACAACACAGAAAGAGTAAAGCTGGACAACGGACACAGATGTTAGAACTTGAAGGTTAACATGCTTGGCAGAAATGTGTTAGATAACGGTTAGATGACCAAGTAGATGACCAAGTAGATGACCAAGTAGATGACCAAGTGCGTAAGACAGCGGACAGTAGCACACAAATTAGTGCAATGGTTACAAGTCCACGTACCTTTTGATCATTATTTTGAACTTTGATTGATCATTTTGATAATTGAAGACGTTTGGTGACATATCTCATACAATTTGTTACTCTCTTAGTAGAAGCATGGAAGATTTGAGATATTTCGAAGGCACTTGGAAAGGTTGCGATACGAGGTGTTAAAAATATTTTGCTATATGTATGTCTGTTCGCAGGAGTTAGACCTGACTTGTTGAATGCCGACCAGCTCACTCGACGAGTAATAGCGGCGTGTTGTGCGCAACTGAAATGTAAAAAATGTACAAAATCTAAGTAAAAAGCTTTGCAACTTAAAGATTTATATATTCCCTAGCAGTAGCTTTCTTAAGGGTATAATAATTATTAGATACAACACAATATTATTTAACCTAATTTTTAATTTACCAAAAAAAAACGATTCAATTTTGTTAAAAAAAACCTTGTGGATTAATTGGAGCAAAATTATATTTTCCTAAACAATTTCAACCTTATCTGTCATATTATTTTGTGATTTGTTTCATTACATAAATTAGATTATTTTATTTCTAACATAGCGAAAAAATTAATGAAACAAATCACACAAAATATGACAAATAAGTTTGAATAGGAGAAACTCAATTTTGCTCCAATTAATTCACAAGGATTTTTTGTTGGGTTTTAATAATATTGTGTTGAATCTAATAATAAGCAATACCTACTTTATATTTTAAAGGAAAGATATGAGTAGTAGTTTTTTTATTACTTTGGTGTTTTCTGTTTTCTATGAGGGTAAAAAAGCCCCTTATTTTTTGTATTTTCTACAGTGATTTATTATAAAACTTCACAAAACATTGTAAAATAAAACATTTTATCGCGTAGATTAGAAATCAGTCATATTTTGTGATGAGTTTTATAAATTATATTAGATTACTTTTAGAGAAATCTTTAAAACGACGTAATTAGGTAATCTACGGCGGAGCCTTCTTAACTTACTAATGCAATGCCGTACCTATATCTGATCTTCTCTAACTTGATTTACCGGCGGTATAGATCCTCGCAAGGACTTAGTCCCCTCCTGTGCGCAAAAGCACATAATTTGTATAAAATAACAAATGCAACAAAAGTCTTGCGAATGGCGAGAAGGGGAGGAAGTAAGATTAAATACTGGCTGTTTTTGTGGCCATACAAAAAATAAATGCTCTGTTGCAGAGGTAAATTTAGTTTTTTTTCTACGTGGCCAGTAATTTTTCACGCACCAACTATTACCGCTCTGGAACTTCTGGGCTAGAAGAGGCCTGAGTAAAAAATCTGTTTTTAACTTGTAATTAGTAGTAGGTTACAGATTTATAGAAACAAAGGCTTTTTAATAAAAAAAACCTTTCCCCTCGCATTCAGAAGGAGGTGAGCTTTCTCGCGAGGGCTATTTATAGTAACTTATTTGTCTGTAACAAAGGAATTAATTAAAGCTACATGAGGCTGACACAATGACAGCTTTATTTCTAGAGTGAAATCTAACTCCAGACGGTCTCGAGACTGGCGGCGGCGTGATAAGTAACCTTACAGCTTCTGAGACTGGCAAGTTCTGGTGGTAGCGGGCTTGCTTCCTCAATTTCGATGTGCCGACGATTTTGCCTTTCGTTTTTTCTACTATTTTTTATCATCTAAGGAGAATTTAAATTTAAAAAATATACTGCGCTGAACGGCCAAGCTTCGTATCCAAATGAGAAACCAGCCACGTAGCCAGACCATATTACGTTTAATTGCCTAGCCAACTAGCCACTTAGGGGTCGTATATTGAAACGGAGATCGATAAAACTCAGCATAAACTTAAGTAACATTTATGACTCATCATGAAGCTCCAGTATCACGAGTATATTATACAGGGTGTTTGGTGTTTTTTTTTATTGGCAGTGGTTAATGTTTTGGCCACCATCTCATTTGAATAAGTGATATTAAGGCCTTTGATAGAACACGCATTCCCAGAAGGAACTTATTCAGCCTAGATTTCAAATTAGTTTTTTGGCATCGTTTTGCATGTTTACCTATTTTCAAAATTGAATTTAAAGTTGAACTTTAAATTCAATTTTGCTATATAAAATAACTTTGAGAGATAGAAAAGTGAGTAAATTTGATTTCGATAAAACCGTGAGTACGATACCCTAAAAATCAACATTCAAATCGTTTTCGGTCACGTGAACTTAAAATTAATCCCGTTTTTTTTCTAAAATAGGCATATTTTTTACAAGAATCACCTGATTACGCTTTGTTACGTTGTCACTGACTAGGATGAAAACAATTTGCAACTTATTTTCAATGTAGTCAAGTGCCTACTGTTTATTGTTTTCATTGTTATATCTACTCAAACTAGAACTCTTACCTAAATCTTAAGAAAAAAAAAGCCCAGCCACCTTCATTTTGGCTAAGCTGATGAATCAGTTATTCATTGCGTGCAGAATGCTAACTCTACTACAGACTACACACTCTGCTAGGTAGCAAAGTTTGCAGTGTGCACGCATGGAAAACTGCGTCAGCTAAGCGAGCGAAGCTAAGCCAGCTCAGCTTTCGGTCTAGACAGGCGTCTTTGTGAAATATTATAACAATTACGTTTACTTCATTAGAATCTTCACATGTTCCGCCTACCCTCACTCTGACTTGCAGTAAGAGCGAGAGAGCGCTTACGATCGTCGTCGTGACCAAACTTTGATACGATTAGAAGCGCGTCCTTACGTGTACGGATGTAGGGACCAGATGGTTCTTAAATCGCGCGTTACCAAAGCGCTTCAAGATATCTAAAGTGTGTATAATCTAAGTTGTGAAACTCACCTGCGACTGTTTGTTGAATCTAAGTTGGGGCTGATATTTCCGTCGGAGCTTGCGCGGGCAGCACACGCAAATTATTCTCAGGAACGCCCTGTAACAATATGACAGTGTTATGTTTAGTTTACAAATAATTGCATACTTTTTCGCCACAATGTTCAGCACATTGTGGCGAAAAAGTATGCAATTATTCTGCGTTTATAACAATGTTCAATAATTTAACTATATATCATTTTATAATGTTAATTTATTCTATGATAATAAATGGCTAAATATATATACCCATATAGATACCTCGGCAATATAATATATTGCCGAGGAATCTATCGCGTCTATAACACAGCCTTAGAACTTATTGCTATGAGATACCTTTGATCAAAACTTTGTTTATATAGTTACTGTAAGTAAATACAAACTTCATGAAAATTCATAGTTTGCCTATTCAATATTATGATAGTCTTGGACCAGTGCGCACTGCGCCGTTCTACGGAATTTATACTCTTAACAGTTTCAATTTCCGTGTTCGGACTACTTTGGGCGGAGACGGAGGAGTGGGACGAGTCCGGAACAACTCAACTTAGTTATGTAAACTTCTCGTATTTGACCTTTTATGTGTTTTCGTAACCTAAAACTAAATCTTGAAATAAAGTTTTCACTAATTCGGGAGTTAATGGATTTATTTTTATTATTGTTTTTTTATTTGTGTAATACAAATAAATAGTGCTGGATACTCCACACAGCATCATCTAGCCCCAAGCTAAGCAGAGCGTGTGTTATGGGTGCTTGTATACTAGATGACTGATATACACAAAAGAAAACCAAAGATTCATTATAAATTTAGTAGAAATAATTAATAGTAACACAATACAGCGAGGCAATGCAGCCAGCGTCTTGGGCACGCTTCCGACTGGTATTGATATGGATCAGTTGATCAGTTAATCTAGAAGATGGTACGAAGGGGGTTCAATACCTTTTGGATAACTGAGTTAATGGCTCAATTTCATACTCCAAATTGTGTACAGTCAGCTGCGAAAATATGTATACACTCCGATGTTTTGAAATTTGACTGAATAGTAAGTGTTCATTGTGATAATTTATATATCGTATTCTGACAAGAACGATGACTACTTAGTATGGAAATTGAATGCGTAGACTTTTATATGATAAGTTCCGTGTAAAATAAAAGTGAAAACTTGGAAGTGTATACATATCTGAGCAGCTGATTGTACGTATACATATATCTATTCTGGTACTGTATGTTTAGCAAACTCCGGTAGGTTGTTGTTTACTTGTTGAAACGGGGTCGGAATGATGAGCTGGTATTGAAACATTTCAACCAGATTCTGGTCGATTAATTTGAATTAAAGTAAGATTATTATTTCTGTAAACTGGAAACATTACATTTGTAGAAAGGAGAAGCTATCGAAGCATTTTTATGAGTTAGGTGAAGGCATACGTTGTTACTTACTTTGTTAATTACGTTGTTTTTCAGGGAGAAAATATTTAATAAGTTTTTTGTATTTATTTGCTAGACATATTTTAACAACTTTTTTTCACAAATAATAGATTCAGGCGTTACTTTCCGGAAATCCATTGCAAAATATAAGGATGAAAATATTTGGTAACAACTCCGCGCATAATCTTCTCCAATAAGTTCTAACAAAATGTAGTCCGCGTTGTAGAAGAAAAACAATACCAACTACAAAATGATAAATATACCTATAATACCTATAAAAGCAAGACGTCAACTAGTTTCGTCTCTCCACGAGACATCATCAGGACACCACAATACTCAACCTTAACACTGAGAGCGCCAAGCAACAACGGCAGAGTCCGACCAGAGATGTTGCCACTCCGAGCTCGGTGGTCGGGGTGTTGTTTTTCTTCTACAACGCGGACTACATTTTGTTAGGACTTATCGGAGATGATTTTGCGCGGAATTGTTACTTAATATTTTCATCCTTATCGTATTTTCATTTATTTATAGAAAAATATTATATTTATATTGCCACTCGCTTTATGTAAGAAGTTTTGTATTAGTATGTTTATGGGTTATCCTATGTGGGTTGGTTGTAATAAAAGATGCGTTGCACTGTATATGAGTCTATTCAATTACACATGTTCCAAATTACATTTTTACTATATTTAATCCTAATGAAGGATCTATGTCTGATCGCGTTAGATGTATGGGAGTGACTTGGAGTGACTGGTTAAGCTTCGCTTTGTTACTGAAAATGCAGAGTCGCAGAAACGCGAATGCTACGACTACTTGAAGCTAATCTGTGTCACTACAGAAGTAAATATTAAGCTCCTACGCGATGGATTAAGGAAATGGCAGATGGTAGGTACCTTAAAATAAGGTTTTAATTAAGTAGTTATTAACATAGAAATCATTTAGAACGGGATATTTACCTAGAAACTCGAAAATCGAATCATGGTAAATATTCCGTTCTAAATGATTTCTTTGATTAAGTAGGTATCAAATTTACAAAATATCAGTATTTCTAAAATACCAGACTACTTAATATTCAGCAATAAAGGATCCACGGAGACTTTCAAAAGGGAAAAATCCGATCTTGATTGGAAATTATCACCCAGGATGAAATTGAAGTTGTGGAGCAGAGTTCGTTAGCATTGTAATTCAGTTGGCGGCTCCAAAGACTCGATTACGGTTTTTCTTTAATAAGCAAATACACACCTTTTAACTTGTTAAGTTTTGCAAATTGTTTTCGTTAACATTTCGATTTGTTTTCTAATTTGTTGTTGGGATTCGGTTTGAGGTTGGAGAAATAACAAAAGATAATTTGAAATTAGACCTTTTTTGCATTTTCCGTTGTTTTAGGATATTTAAATCGTAAAATTTTGTGATTATCTCCACAGGAAGTTTACTCGTAACTTTGTATTTGATTCTGTAATATTATCAAACAAAATTACAATCAAACAGGCTATTTAATGCTTATTCAAATTGGATTATTTGCATGAAACGTTCAAAAACTTAGCAATAACTATTAAACAACAGCAGAAAACAGTTTTTCGTCAATACTGAAAAAAAGTGATATTTTGACTTATTATATAATATTATAATATACGAATAATAATTATTGCAACCATTTTTAGGTGTCCAGTTTTATGATTTCTTTCCAGTTCAGTGGATCAAAAATCTTTCCAATCTCTTGGTTTTTCTTGATTTAATTAATTCTAACCAGTTTTCGGCGTAACACGGTTAAAAACGAGTGTCTTGTAATGATGAACACCAAATGGGCTCGTTTTACGACTCACGCTGATATCTTGAGGATTATGCTGTTCTGAGCAAATTTTATGATTGAGGATAATTTGAGGAGACTCTGCTTGCAGATATCCAGGGATTTCGAACATTTAGTACCGGTGAGATAAAATAATCAGAGAATATCAAGTAGGCTTCTCTTTGAAAGCTTGTCTGAATTTCTTAGACTAGTAAAAGCTACATAATATAAATACTAGAAATAAACATAAACTCGCTGTGCCACAACCAGGCTTCACAAGATTAATGTATTTTTTTTATGACAATGTATACGTTTCTAAAACAAAACTCCTTGTGAGTTGCAAAAACTGTCAGTAAATAAATTCAAACGAATTGTCAAAACCTTTCCGTACAAAAAGGCTTACTACAAAACATCAGATTATCTAGCTAGAGGATAAAAAACTTGGGATGGGTTTTGCTACAAATAGAAAAATAACAATTATCAGGCTAAAGGTTTCTTTGTCGCTTCTTCACTCTAGTATACTGAAGCAAGAGAAATAAAAAATGTTACTTTATTTCCGTGTCAGTGTTTTATTTTAAGAATTTGACATTATAATTTTTGTATTGATGAAAAAAAATAAAAAAACAATTTTGAATACGATAATATAGTAATAACACTGGAAATTTGCACCCAGCATCATCTAGACTAGACTTAGTGCTTTAAAATTCAGTAAGAATTTCGATTTAGAAAAATATGTATGTAAATTGACGTGAATTGGGTTACGTTATAACCTTTTTTCTCCATCTTTATCGAAAAAGCTTCAACCTGCATATTTGCGCCTCTTGAGATCCTCGGCCAAATTTGCCGCCGCACCAGCCCTCGTGATGTCCTTAGATCGATAGGAAGGCGCAAATTAACGCGTCAATTGACTTTCAAATCAGAACATAACACATTTATTTTGATACTTATTGGTCTAACGATATTTAAATTGAGCACGAAACTTGCCGAAACATCTCTCGTAAAGTTACTTTGAGGCGCGCCAACGTAATTCTAAGTAAATATTGTATCAAGCCCGAGTGCGTGTTTATTTATGTAGAGCCCTAAGCGGGGTCACCTTCATTAGTCGTTATAAAGAAGTGGGTATCATCCGCGCGCGAACAGAATCTGATGGAACCTTGTAATACTATATACAAGGATTTCGTGGCTTAGTTGGTTACAGCACACCCGTACTGAGGGTGGGGCGCAGGATCGAGTCCTGCCGAAATCGATAATTTTTGGGAAATTATTTAATTTCTTATGTTATTATTCTGTGGTAATAGTAAATATTTAGGAATAAAAATTTCATTAAATAAATATAATAGATTCAGGAAAAATATTAAAATGTTAAATTATGGAGAAGCAATTCCGTAAAATAAAAAAAAATAATTACCAAATGTTTAACATTTAAAATATTTTGGTTACAATGATTACGTAAAGTGTTTTATCCTATATTTGCGTTAGTATAAGTGATTTGTTAAAAAAAAACAGGACTTAGCTTAAACTAAACTTTAGTTACAATATTTTCGTTAGCGTGTGAGAATTTATTTAATTCCAGAAGTTAAACATTAACGTCGAAAACGCAAAAATAAGTTGCAAAAACAAGTTATTCTAGCATACTAAGCTCAGCTAAAGTTCCTACAACACGGTGTGCTTGTCAGTCCAGACAGGTAGCGTGTGGTCGCTGACGTGTGTTCGCTAGTAACTGCAATTATGACTGCCATTTCGTGATCCATTAAAGTCTTTAGTGCACTAACCGCTGTAGTTTATTTTTAGCGTTTATTTTATTTAGTTTACGGCACCTTTCTCTAGTATTAATTATTCTCTACATTACTTCCAAGTTACGTAAAGTTAACGTAAGAAAAAAAATGAAGTAAAATTTTGATGCAAAATTCAAACAATATAAATAAGAACCAATCAATTACAGTTTACGATGGCATATACGGGTATAACAAAAATGAACGACCAAACTAGAGGGGTTCAATTTCGGTCACAGAATATGCGAAAAATATAAAAAAAATCCGAATTTATTTTCTTTAATATATGTAATACGTTACACGTTTATTTTCTGCAAAACTTTATCGTTCGTAAAATCAGCCTGTGGCAACGCCGCCGCTCCGAAATCTGTAAACCGATTTTAATTCAATTTATTTATTAAAAAGATGACTTCCGCGCGCTGTCAAGATAAGACAGAACTTGTCAAACTCGTTTTGTCAAATGAATTGTCGTGTTGTCAATACAATATGTACCACCTTAACTTTTCCCGCGGGTTTCATAGGTGGCGATTATAAGGTATCTACTGGGGACGGGCAGCAGCGCCACCTACAGAACACATCCACCACTGACCTGCGATCCCTACCTAACTCGCATACCCAGCGAGAATATTATAGAATTACTCCCTAATTGATAATAGAGGATTACTCCCATTTTCGAAGTGTCTCAATTAGTTTCTTTGGTTCTAATGAACCAAAGAAATCAATTCAATGGCTAGGTGCACTAAGATGCATTTGAAATTTACATTTTCAAGTTGCGCCTGTGACTTGACGAGAACGCTGGACGCTGTGGACACCTTAATGCTCTGTGGTTATGACGTAAGTTGGATGTGAGACCTGAATGAATACGCTGATGTTGCTGATGACATTTTGGTTTGATGATTGTGGTTGATAATTTTTTGTTTGCCTACACAGCCGTATGACAAAACAACATTGCAACTACTATTTTCATGGTTTTTTAAAACAGTTAAAAAAACGGAACACTGAGAACTGTTTTTTTTATAGTTATTTTATGAATTAAAACATTTTCCCACTGCTTTTTGCCTAAGCTATCTCAAAAATATATTTTTAGATTTTTTTCCTGTAGAGTAAGATACCTTATTGCCAATAAGGCGGTTATAAGAGGAGGCCTAAGTCCAACAGTGGACTGATAAAGGCTGGTAATAATACATGATGTGATTGTGTTCGTTGTAAAAAATAATTTCCAACCATGCAGTATCTATTTTGTGAACGCGGTTGAACAAACTGTTGGCAAGCTGAAACGGATTACAGCTCCAACAGTTTTCAGATAAACCACGAGTGGTCGGAAAGTCTATTAATACAGCCAGGCGTGTAGGTTCGAGGCTTATTCGATAACACCAGCATATGCTCGCTTTTGACAGACAAGATACTACGGGTGTGGTACGGGTAATGCTTCACTGCTTGACGACCTCTGTAGCGCGGTGGGTGAAGGTCCGCCTGCGACGCAGGAAGTTGCGGGTTCGATTCCCGTCAAATTTTGTGCTATCTGCAGGTATTTTTTCAGGGTTATCTGGTCGTTTTCTATGTATGATAAAAATATCTATCTATATAATGTATTGCATTATGTATTTCAGTTATCTTGTACCTATAACACAAGCTCTGCTTAGCTTGGGGCTTGATAATGCTGTGTGAATTGTCCAGCATTATTTATTATTACTATTTATTTTAGATTATATAGAGAATACTATTTATTTTAGATGGCATAGGATAGATTTTAGATTTATTTTGGATAGACACTATAGCGAAAGTTTAAAAACTTGGAGTAAAATAAAAGTCAACCCATCTTTATCAGTGCTGTTCCCTTACTCGAACATGCAAGTATCTACAAGGGGCCTGAATGTAGGTATTCATTAAATTCATAATGAAACTATATTGTAGATACTAATAATGTAGCTTTTTCAATATTTTAGTTCAGTTAAGGTCATTTTATTTATAACTAGCAGCGCCTTGCGGTTTCACCCGCGTAGTTCCCGTTTCCGTAGGAATTTCGGGATAAAAAGTAGCCTATGTCCTATTCCAGACTATAATCTATCTCTGTGCCAAATTTCATCCAGATCCGTTTTGCCGTTCTGGCGTGATAAAGGAACAAACCTCCATCCATCTATCTATCCATCCATCTAAACTTCCACGTTTATAATATTAGTGATTAGTGATGATGAGATGAGATAGTGAGATTAGTGAGATGGATTAAAATTTTCTAATTTTCAAAGACCGAATTAGTTTCTGGATTGTCATTTTGTCACTTTCAGCCTTGTGAACTCATTGAAGGGGTGGCTTTTGGACGACGCTGATTGGCTTTTTTCGTCGTTGACTCTACCTTCCTTTGCAGGTACTCTCTAAAATGGTTATATGTAGGTATTCAAATATGAAACCATGCGGATTCTAACATGAAACACGAATGCGTCGACGAATTTTTTAAAAGCATTGGTTTATGACCCAAGGAACATCAGTTTTAATAACTTATTTTATGATTTAGAGTAGGTCACACATTAATATAGTTTTGTAATTTGAAAACACAGGTTTGTATTTGCAGAAAATTAATGTTAGTTATTAAGTTTTATTTGTCACGCTTGGTTTTTAAAATCAAATAAAAACTAAGCAAGCACACAATAACTAAGAAAACAATTTTAAGTGCATTTTGTGTTGTGGTTTCCATTATCACGACTTCCATTATTGTGTGCGAAGTTACGTAAAAGCTTTCGTTAAAAACACACGTTCCTACACGTGCCACAAGGATAGTTAAAGAAGATTTGCTCTAGAATAGTCTAGAAAGACCTGGCACGTTTCTCAGACGTGCTAAGCTCCAAAGCAAAAAGCTGGAAAGTCTGACATCTAAAAGATCCTTTATTTCGCCCTGTGATTTATGCCCGTCAAATTGACTCAACCATGCTACAACGAAGATGGAATGTGTAATTTAAGAGACCCACTGAGAGATAACGTGTCCGCTCATTAACTCTGTTTTATGACACGCTCAAAAGATTTTCCTTTTCGTTCCGTGGTTGTAAACGCACTTTTGATTGAAACTATGGCTCCGTTGTTTCTGCTCCCGGTTTTGTACGTGTTGTCATCTATGAAAATATTCGAAGATTATTACTATCCCAAGGGAATTGTTTTATGTGATGTATTATATCTACCTATTAGGGGAGGCCTATGTCCAGCAGTGGACTGATATAGGCTGATGATGATTATATCTACCTACATTTACCTACATTTATGCAAGATTTCAGCCCGATCCGCTCAGTACTTTTAGCGTGAAGAAGTAACAAACATCCATCCATCCAAACTTTCGGATTTATAATAGTGTATGTGATGTGACATCATCACATCACATACACTATTATAAATCCGACTTAACGATGTATTAGGTATTCACACCTCTTCGAAGAACACCTTGATCGATGTCTACACACCATAAGTTTATACTGTGTAAATTGTCCAGCATTATATATTTATTTATTTATTTATATGGCAGCCAAACTCTTTCAATATCACCCCCCCCCGCTTTTTTGTCCATTTTTCAAGAAGGGTTATTTTTATAGACAACCGAAAACCGATATCGAAACCCTTAAAACCAGTTAGGTATTTTGTATTTAGCTTAGTTTATGGGTATCCTATGTGGGTTGGTTGTAATAAAAGATGCGTTGCACTATATATGAGTCTATTCATTAACACGTGTTCCGAATTACAATTTTAACTATACTTAATCCTAAACAAGGATTTATATAGTAGTCGTAGCAAATGCTACGACTACTTGAAGCTAATCTGTGCCACTACAGGTAAATAAGGTTTATATTATATTGGTTTATACATAAGGTTTATAAATCGAGATACTAGAATCACTAGATAAGATAATCGCGAGCTATTAAAACTACAACTAAAGTAGTTCCATACCTACCTACTCATTTGCCAAAGTTGGCATATCTCTATCTAATTCGGCAAAATCAATAAAAGTTAAATAAATATAAATGGCTCCATAAAACTAACGACATTAGTGCTAATTTCCAAGACATTAAGTATCAGCAGAGTTGGAGAACAAACGTAATTTTTCACTCGACCGCTTTTGCTGGAGCTCGCACGTACCAAGACGAGACAAGGGAAATAGCTGGTGAGTTCTTTGGTTTTTTTTTGTGTTTGCTTTATCTACAACTAAACTTTTATAAAGAGACACAAATCAGACCGTTTGATACAGAAACATATTTTTTTTGCTGGTTTTTCATATTAGCCAATATCAAAAACCACTCAATTTCTCTATAAAAAAGTACATAAATTGACTATCCCATCATGTACCTTCGTACCTTGAGTTCTTTGTGTTTACTTTATCCACAACTAAACTTGATTTATAAAGAGACACAAATCAAACCGTTTGGAATAGAACCATATTTTTTTCTGGTTTTTCATATTAACGTAGCCAATATAAAAAACCACTCAATTTCTCTATAAAAAAGTACATATTCACTGTCCCATCATGTACCTTCGTACCTTGAGTTCTTTGTGTTTGCTTTATCCACAACTAAACATGATTTATAAAGAGGCACAAATCGGTTCCGCTTTTTCAATGCGCACGTTGTTTATTTTTCCAGTAATAAATACGGTTAAAAATCTTCTTGAAGTAGGTAGCTCTTGAAATCTGCAATGCAGGGTAATTGTTTTCTCCAACAGAGTTTTGCAACGGCATTGCAAAACTAAGTGGTTTTGCATTTTATTGCAAAACTAGAACAATGGGAATAAAAACCTGCGACGACAATAGCATAGACCTAATGTTGGCAACACTGCGGCAAACTTGCCAGTTCCGGCAAGCGAAGTTCACTTGCCAACCGGAACCGGAAGCTGACGAGTACCTGTTCAACGGATGCTTTATTGCCATTTTAGAAAGTTCTGAATTTGAAATTGGTTATGACGTGGAATCTGCACTGAATTTGAAATTCCTATGAATTTATTCCATATGGATACCTATCCGCAAAACTTTACGTGGGGCTTTAAATCCGTGTTGCGAGTTAAGAGTTCGAAATTCTATCTGAAAAGAGCTAGATTCCAATATGTAGTCGATAAATGGGATACCCGAAGAACTGAATGCAATCGTGCCTTCAATTCCGGCAGTGGGTATTCGATATAGTTTCCATAGGGCTTGTTTAGGATATTGCGTCGTCGGGTTCCGGTTTTTAACTATAGATGTTTTTTGTATATTTTATTGTGTCAATCATAAATAATCACACAGCAATTGACACAGCATCATCTAGCCCCAAGCTAAGCAGAACTTGTGTTATGGGTACTAGATTACTGATATACACAATACAATACAATAGGTACATAGATCGTTTTTTTTATTATACATATAAAACGACCAAAACACCCTGAACAAATATCTGCAGATCGTACAAACATTTGTCCCGAGGCAGGAATCGAACCCACAACTCTCCTGCGTTGCAGGTGGACCTTCGTCCACCGCGCCGCAGAGGTCGTCACAGCTTGAATAATACTGCAAATGGATCATGCAGAATCGAGAAGGTGCCTTTGTACCTTTGTATTCTACGCGGTCGATGTAGAGACATCTCACTGCTGGTAATTAGAGAATTGCCAATAGTGAGACGGTGGAAATACGGCAAGGAGACAGAACATCTATACAGGGTGTAACAAAAGAACCAAACTTTCAGGGGGTTTCGGTTTTGTTAACAGAACACGGGAAACATAATTTAAAAGAGACTTTTCGTTTTCGAAAAAAAAAAATTAAAACAAAATGATCACTAGGCTAAGCAATAACTGATGCATTTGTTTTATTGTCACAGAACCATCGTGGTATAATGTATTTGTGGTACAGTGCGCGTCACAATTAAGTATCCCCCCCTATCTCAATGTATGTGGGTTCAAATCCTGTCAGCGATCGTTGGAGATTGGGTGATCAAAACTACATGTTTTTTTATAATTTTCCATTTTCTTTTCATATTTTTGACGTTTCTAACAAAAAAATTATGTTCTGTATCATTAAAATGTAATTTTTGGATTAATTGTTTCATTTTCATTTGGTAACCTTACTTAAAATTCGATGAGTTCCCTAAGTATCAAC
This sequence comes from Eupithecia exiguata, assembly GCA_947086465.1. NCBI lineage: Eukaryota > Metazoa > Arthropoda > Insecta > Lepidoptera > Geometridae > Eupithecia > Eupithecia exiguata. Next base: position 9,995,018 of record OX352246.1, read on the forward strand.
TTGGCCTTGTGGTAGTAACCGGCAAATTAATGCAAGACAAGATAAGAGTGACAGGGTTCGAATCTCGGGAGCGTTGTTTCGTTTTTTTTTTATCAATTGTTATCTTTTTTCTTTGCAATATGTAAGATTTTTAATTGATATTATTCTGGGCTTAATTGCAAGTTAATGAAAAAAAAACAAAAATTACAAAAAATAATATTCTATAAATGTCTACAATACTATACAATAACTACTACGTATAAATCTATGATATTATAACGAAATAATTGTTTTGATAAACCATAATAACAAATAATATCTGTAAACAGTGAAAGGTTTTTTATAATAGATTGTGATAATTTATTCAAAAATAAGTTGTTTACAACGAAAGAACATTGGTAACAATATTTCGATCTCTCGCAAAATATGCACAAAGAAAACCACACGAAATAAGACGAGTGACAATTACTTTGTTCGCTACAAACGACAAAGTCAAACCCTACCCGCATCCATGAAAAAAAATGTAAGACTTGGCATTAAAAATGGGAACTAATTAGACCGATAGACAAAATTGGACACATTGTTCCATCAGCTAAATAGCTCAGTTGATTTAATGCCGAGAATTCGAGTCTCCATATTTAAAAGGTGGGTGGTTCGATCCTTAGCGGCTTGATAAGTTTTTGCTTTGAAAATTAGTCACAAGCGAATAGAAGTTAGAAAATATTTTGTAGACAAGGGGGATACTTAATTCTGACGCGCACTGTACATACAACCTAACATTAAAGTCGTGTCGCCCACCCCGATGATGTCGCGGGTCGTTGACCGCCGCGGTCAATGACTCGCAACGAAAGTGTTTTGTGCTTTAAACTGTTATCTAGGCCTTTTTATACTTATTGAAATGACAATAAGCACACGCATCAGCGCTAATTTCATTTTTATTATCTTTTTCGAAAACTATTCCGGTTTTTATTCAATACTAGCAGCGCCTCGCGGTTTCACCCGCGTAGTTCCCGTTCCCGTAGAAATTTCGGGATAAAAAGTAGCCTATGTCCTATTCCAGACTATAATCTATCTCTGTGCCAAATTTCATCCAGATCCGTTCAGCCGTTCTGGCGTGATAAAGGAACAAACATCCATCCATCCATCTATCTATCCATCCATCCATCCATCTAAACTTTCACGTTTATAATATTAGTGAGAAGCGAGATGTATCCGGGTTCTGTGATCGAAGCTGAACCTGCTTAAAGTGTGTTCCTTCATTTTTCTTACACCCTGTATAGTAATAACGTAAGTGAAGTAGGTATGTAAGGGATCGAACTATACTGGAAATACAGCTGGTACCTCACACAATGCAAGAGACATAAACCAAACCCGGTACCTTTGCATTGAACACGGAGACAGATGAATGAAGGTATGTTAAGCGACTCATTCAGAATCTGCTATCTTTGTAGTTTAAGGTCTTCTCTCTACGCGGGCGACGTCTCTGAATGCCAACGCAAAATTTCAGCAGTGGGAAACACTGGATTATACTGCGAGACAGATAAATGCGGTAAAGGTATGTAGGCATGTAAGAAATACAGCTTAAGCCTGTCTGAAACAATGCTGCAAGTGACATCAAGCACACCTACCCTGGTGTGCTTGATGTCACTTGCAGCATTGTAATCTAAGAGATTCGACTAAAACAATTTGTCTAAAAAACAATTCGACTAGGCACAACTCCTATAAACAATTTGTTTAAGACAAGCCTTAACCTTCTAACCTAACCTATCCGTCGTTTCTGTGTGAATGTACGATCTGCATATCGGTTTAGACAAGTTGTAACTAGTCGAATTGTTTTTAGTCCAATTGTTGTTTATAGCGAATTGGTTTAGACGAAATTAATTTAGTTGAATTTTCCGAAGACGTAGCAACGTGCGTGTAATGTCCCTGATGTTGCAGGTGTCCATAGGCTGCGGTATCCACTTTCCATCAGGTTAAACATGCCTCTTTGCTACCTTGGTGGTATAAAAAAAGGTACCTATGTAATGGTTTAATAGAGAAAAATCTTCCACAATACTGCAAGCGACGTCTAGCAAAACCTTTGCACCTATTTCAAGTGGTCGGTCGATGTTTCTAATTGCCAGCAGAAGACACTGGAAACAGCGAGTCAGATAGGTGAGGCTGAATTCTAAAACAATGCCCTGCAGGTGACGCGATTAGTCTATTGTGAAGGTGACAGTCGCAGCCCGCTGCTGAAAGCTCGGTGAAAGCTCCATTATTATACCTGCTGGCGATCGGCGAAGAACATGACAAATAAAACCAGATACTTTGAGTAACAGGGTTTTCATTCGGAGACATCAGCGATTCACAACGCAAAGGTATTTGACTCTATGTCTAATGGAAGAAATCAAAAAATATATTATTGAGTTAGCTTAGCCAAAAAGCAGTCGCAGTGTTCGTTTTCGATCATAAAATTACAAAATAAATTTTAGAATTCAATTCAAAGTAGTAGTAATAGTATTATGGGCGGGCACCTTTGCACCGGAAATGGTCAGGGGCGGGTTATTTAATGACTAATTTTTATACTGTGTATTTAATATTAAGTGCAGTATTTGATGTTTTACATAAATTGACTTTTAATTTAAATAAACTTATATTTACGATTCAAAGTTCAAGATAACATAAATGATTAGATTTATACAAAAAATATAGGTAGCTTATGTTATGAACTCAGACAATGGGTTAAATTGTCTAAGTTTATGAATGAAGTGAAAAACCGGACATGATGATTACTTTAAAAGCTTTAAAGACAGGTTTTGACAGACATATTAGATTGTTTTTGAAACTATCATGGTTATTACTATAGAAATCATTTAGAACGGGATATTTACCATGATTCAATTTTTGAGTTTTCCAATATTTCGGTACAGTTGAATTGAATCATGGTAAATATCCCGTTCTAAATGATTTCTATATTAGATTGTCTCTTAGTGTTTATATTGATGGGTACGTACAAGACTACACTCGACTGTGATCACAATCATTGGATCAATGTCTGTCTCTATCTGCAGTCGCCGTTCGTCAACGCCTTCGATATTGGAGGGGTAATAATACTTTCTGGTCTCTGGTTTATTCTATATTTTTATTGTAAATTTAGTTATAGTAATTGAACCTATTTACCTATTTGCGTGTACTTTGTATGTCTAATAAACTATATACTATTACTATATTTCATATCATTTTCATTTCACTTCATTTCATTACAACTTAAGTAAATGAATAAGGAGCGGCGAAAAAATTATGAGTACTAACAAATACCTACATTTTATTCGATCTGTATCTTTTTCTTTTCAACTAAAACCACTACGCTATTTGTAATGTTGAATAGAGATATGAAGGTTTAAAGTTAGGTTATTGGCAACCGAAATCATTTATGAACATTCTCCCCGGATGGCCATTCAATGAGAATGGGATATTTTACCGTAATCGCACTACTGAACTTCATGCGTGCAAAATTGCAGCCCGATCCGTAGAAGAGAGAAAACACTTAAAAAAACATGTCATCCTGTTTTTTCCATTCATGCAAAGCATGAACAGCTTCAAGTACCTAAGTTCAAAGTTATAAATGAAGATTTGTTTCAAACCTATAAATTAAATTACCTTGCGATTTGAACAGTAGGTGCCGTGTGTTACTTGACTTGAGCCTAGCTTAGTTTTAGGACAAAATAATCAAAGCAGTTGTTGAAAATTTAATCCGATTTAAAAACATTATAATCATTTGGGCTGTTGGTAAAGTACACAAAACGCAAGCCGATCAAAAAGCCCGAGTAAAAAGCGTAATCAGTTTCCGGAAGCTTCCGGAAAGCTTTTATCAAACTTTCCGGGCAAAATAAATTCTATTTCGGGCTTTGAAAAAAGTTTTAAGTCAAGCCTTAAACTAAAACCATGGACTCGACGAGCTTTGACCTAGTCGTTGGCCGTCAAAGGGATACTTAAACGGAAAAATCAAGTACAACAAACTTACCTAAATAATATTAAGTAAATAAATAATGCTGGACCATTCACATAGCATCAGCTAAACCCAAACGCAGAGCTCGTAATAAATAACTTTATTAACAAAGAAAATTACAATCAAATCATAGAATTAAATTAAAACTCACAACAATTCATAAAATATCCTAGGTATTATCAATTTGTTGTCCTGCACAACATGCTTACTCTACTCTTATATAAAATTATAAAAAACACAATAGCAGAGTGGTGAATGAGTTATAGAAACGGATAAAGGTTTTTTTCGTATACCCAACAATTTGCGGTATTGTGGGATGACAAAACGCTGTCGTTTGCTCAAGACGCCTCGCTTAAGGTTTATTCCTAACCCAACACTACCCTTCAACATGTTTATTTGAGCCTTGAACGCATTACTCATATACATAGGTTTATTTTAAGGTATCTAAATCTACTTGTAACGACTACTACTGGACCAAAAAGATTTTATTCGGACATTAATACACTGACAACATTAGGTATGCCTACTCCGGACACGCGTTTTTTTTCTTTCTGACACATGTCATGCACGCCTAAGAAAGAAGTTCCCTAATTGTTGACAGATGAGTGAATAAATACTTAATGAAATAATGCATACTTAACTCTGATTCTTTTTAAAAATAGTGAAGCGAATCTATCGATTCGAAATATATCAGGAACTCCTGTTTTGCAGAAATATGACTAATTTTGTATTCAGTAGATGTTCAAACATCTCGGAGTAGATTGTCAAAATCAGTCATCATGCCTAATTGTCAGTTTATTTTAACTTCCGCCACTTCAACGTACTAACAACCCGGTTGGGTTAGTAACAAGCCCGGTCCCCGGCTGTGACTAGGGCAGCCGTCAGGGTATTTTATCTGTGGGCTTACGACGCGAGTAAAAATGTAAAGTGACTATTTTTGCCCTTGAACGCAACTCGGGCCCAAAAAGAATTTATGTTTTGACAAGAATTGTAGGGTCGGTATACTTGTAATTTAATAACCAGCTTAGCACCTGTGCTGTTTGTTTTTGTGTCAAATGGTACCTTTTCGTCATCACTGAGTTTATTAGAAACGTAATGAGATTCATTTGTTTTTGGTTTTTCTAAGGCGTTTGGAGAAATACAATCATAAGAACACTTGATTTGCGATGTATATTCCCTTCAAATATATAAAAATCGGGTTCCTTGCTAGGCACGTAGGTAAGTTTGGTATAGAGTTACCTATATACCGTGATATGACGAATATATATAATACCGTGATTATCAGTTTCGGGGTCGAAGTGTACTGATACACTCGGACCCTGAAACTGTTATTTTTTTAAGCCTTGAAGTTACTGATCATACCCTGATCATACGCGTATCTTTCGTTTTCTATTTGTCGATGTGTGCAGCAATGTAGCCTACATTGCTCTTAGAGGAAAACCATTAAATCGAGAAGATTTTCTATTTTTTATTCCGTGGGGAAAAAACGACTTTTTATCCTAAAAATCAGTTATGGGATAAAAAGTATCCTACCTTTATGTTATTGGAAAAAGTAATTGAAACTTGAAACCTATTTCAGGTCCAGACCTTTTCATGCAAAATTTGAATTTAAGTTAGTTGTTTTCGACTTGTCCCATTTTGGGCCGAATCCAGTGGGACGAGTCAAGAAACTGAAATTGTATGCTGAAAACGTTCTTGACTCGTCCCATTTTGAGACTTCTAACAGAAAAGTAGCAAACGATCCGTTAGTCATTTTGGCGTGAGCAAGCTACAAACATACATACACCCAAAGTTTCGCATTTATAATTTAAGTGTGGTAAAGTAATGTATAATTCAAATGATAATTGACGTACTTAAGATAGGAAGAATTCGGACATACATATGTTCACATATAACAGCGGTTCACAAGATCGTATGTCCGAATTCTTCCTCACCAAGACAAGAAGCTGACGAACTAAGTTAGCGAACTTAGTTCGTCAGCTTCTTCGAGCTGATTTACCGATTAACGAAAACATTATAGATATTCGGTATTCATCATTCCGAGAAACGTTTAAGGTTAATCAAATATTGACTGTTACGATTTAATTAACCTCTATTCTTATCAGCTTCGAGGTTGTAGACCGTTATTGTTTTACTGAATTGAATATTGTTTAACAAAGCACAGAAACTTTGCTTTTGAGTTCCATCAAACAAAATTGAAGCTGATTAATGAATGAAGTAGGTAAGTGAGTCAAGTACCTACAATAAAAGTATGTTTAATGGTTTGGTTAAATATTGGTCAAGGTTGCCCGAGTCACAGACATCGACAGAATTGGTCGATTCGGAAGCTATGGTTATAATCTCACTAATATTATAAACGTGAAAGTTTAGATGGATGGATGGATGTTTGTTCCTTTATCACGCCAGAACGGCAAAACGGATCTGGATGAAATTTGGCACAGAGATAGATTATAGTCTGGAATAGGACATAGGCTACTTTTTATCCCGAAATTCCTACGGGAACGGGAACTACGCGGGTGAAACCGCGAGGCGCTGCTAGTATATAATATATTACAAAATTCCTAATACAGTCGACAGGTGATCGGAATGCTGGATAACAAGTAACTAGATCTGCTCTTTAGAACGCAGTCATGCTTTTCGAGGCACATTGCCAAATCGCGCCTTTATATGCAAACCCTGCTTCTGCACAGCAATAATCAGTGATTCGACGTAGCCATATTGAAATGCTAGATTAGCGAGATACGCCGTATTTGCCATATTCGCTGCGGAAATACTCAAATTAGCGCTCAGCGGTACAGCCAGCTTATTGCGGAGCCAGGATTAACTGCTAGGTGTGAGTAAATTGATTTCAGGTGTGCGATGTAGGTATACTACGAGGATAAAGTGGTTCGTTGGCAGAATCGTGTCAAACTATACGTAGAGTAGAGCTATTCATCAAGAAGTTGAAGTTTGAGGTGCCTATATATAAACCCTCATACAAACGTACTTTCAGATTCAGCTGGAAACTGCGTCTCCGTATTAAATTAAATTTTGCATACATATTTGGATAAGAAATAGCTATGTTTGCAGTTGTTTTGAGTTATATTTTTTAAACAAAATTCTCATTAATGATAATGAGTCAATGAGAGCGAAAGTAATAAAATAACTTGAAAATGAATTGAAACGAATTTTCGCTCTCATTTAAAGTTGATATGGGACCAGGTGAGATGACGATTTGCGAAAGACTGCTGGCAGATGCTGGATGCGGAAAGCTGAGGATAGGGCGTTATGGCGCTCATTAGAGGAGGCTTACGTCCAGCAGTGGACTAATATAGGCTAATGATGATGATGATTACACGAATTTTATTGAGGTAGCTTGTAGCCAATAAAGTAAACATTATATTTCCAGGGTACCTGTCTACCCACGCTGTAGATACCTTAAAGGGCAGATTAGTCAGCTGCGAAATCTCTCTATCCGATATTGATAAGCGAAAGTAGATCGTCAATTTCCGTGACAAGTGGACCGGAAAATAATCTTTATCGACGACATTACGGATATGAGACCCGGATAAATCGTTAAGAAAATTATTTTTCTTGGGAAATACCTGATGAATATACAGGTGGCCTTCTCGGTAAATCAATAAAAAAGGAAATAATATTTTCAGCCGTAGGCCGTATGCCATAAATAGAATAGAAAATATTTTTCCACAACCGCAATTTCTCTACCAATAATATAGTTAGTTACCAAAAAAAAAACGAGATCGAATTTTTTAGTTTTCAACTGTTTTATAATTTTTTCGGGAACGCTAACTCCTCGGGAAAAAATTTAGTGAGACCCACCTCGGGATCATTTCCTATACAACTGCAAAATAATCATCCAAATTCGTCCGTATACGAGTATGAACGGAGAAATCGTCTGACATACCTGAACAAAAAACTAACATGTCTACAGGCGAGCAAAGAACGAAAGAAAATTATAATGATGAACATATTTAGCAACAATTCCATGCTAAAACGATCTCCTATCAGATTTAATAAAAAGTAGTCCGCGTTGTAAAAGAAAAAACCACGCCAACTACAAAATGAAATAATCTATCAAAGCAAGACGTCAACTAGTTTCTTCTCTCCCGAGACATCATCAGGACACCACAAATAACTTATTTCTAAATTTTATTACTCTGTTGACGAATTTTCAAATGATAAATCTTAACTAGAATAATTGACACATATAGAGGTATAAATGGAATTGTTTTTATTCTTGTGCTTATGAATGTTTAAATTATTGGACTACTTTGTTCCTAGCTATAAATATACTACTTTGTTCCTAGAATTGCTGCGCCTTTACAAGGTACATGTGTACCTGCAAACTAAGTACACCTAAGTTGAAATTATAAAATATATGTGTAAGCAATAAATTAATATGAAGCAATACTCGGCCCTAACACAGAGCGCCAAGCAACAACGGCAGAGTTCCACCAGAGATGTTGCCACTCCGAGCTCCGCACGCCAAGTCAGTTGGCCAAGTCAAGTTTGATTTTTCATCTTGTAGTTGATTTGGTTTTGTTCTTTCTTCTACAACGCGGACTAAATTTTTTAGATCTTGCGCAGAATTGTTAATAAATATTTTCATCCATACATTTTGCAATGGATTTCCGCAAAGTAACGCCTAAATCTATTATTTTTCTAAGAACCTCCATTTTTGAAGTCGGTTAAAAACAAAAAGACGTACCTACATTGAGTTAGCTACACGTTGATAGAAAAGTGTAGTGCCTTTTGTCTGTGAAGTGCTTAGCTAGATTTAAAAGAACACTCGAAGCATTGTTTTCCAGATGTGTGAGCCACCCGAGATTCTTTGAGGTCTGTCCAAGTCACACCCACCTCTTCACACGAGTACAAAACAGTTTAAGTTTGTATTTGATGCGTGTAGAATACGTCAGTACGATATTTTATGGGGATATATTCTTAGGCCCGTAATAAGAAAGCTTGCTCATTCATCGATTACATATTTTAGTAACGCATTTTTAGGGAAAAGGTAAACGTCACTCAAGCATAGATCCATCTATTATACAGTTTATCAAGTTTATTTCATGCTTCTTGACTTGAAAAAAAGGTTATAGGTAAAACATGTGGACGATTTATATAACAAAATCAGTACCTATGAATGCTTTGTTATATAACATGCTACTTCTCTATCAGGATGCACCTGCACCCAGGTCTTGACTGTAACCCAAAGCTTGTTTATAGATTGGACTTCTGGTTGTATTTCAGATGCTGGCCACGGCTTTGCAGGCGCTTACAAACTACCCTATGTAGGTAGATATTATGATATTACAGATAATATGACTCTGAAATACAGCCGAAGCTAGTTTATAGCCCTACGCGTTCTATATTATACTGTAACACTGTCGTCATCATAATCATCATCATCACCATCAGCCTATAGTACTGGACAAGGGCCTCCCCTAATAAGCGCCATAGTGCCCTGTCTTCAGCTTGCCGCATCCAGTATCTGCCAGCAGCCTTTCGCAAATCGTCATCCCACTTGGTCGGAGGACGTTCTACACTACGTTTGCCGAGTCGCGGTCTCCACTCAAGAACACGTTTACCCCAACGGTTATCGGTTCTTCGCGAGATAAAGCCGGCCCACTGCCACTTCAGCTTGCTAATTTTAAGTAACACTGTAATTCTGTCCAATAAATGATTTTATGTTGTAGGTTTATGTATTTATTTTACTTTGAAGGAAAGGCGAACTGTACCTAAGAGAAAGTTAACAAGAGACGTATCTCGTCTAGTCAATCGTAGTCAAACAAAAGTGGCTCTTGAGTTAGATAAGGATTTTACAGTCGTCTAGTTGAGACTTTTACTTATCTGCAGCATGAATCCGACTGAATTTAAATCTGAAAATGTTTGCTTCTCAAAGATAGATGTATAATATTTATTAAGGAAAGTAATATACCTCCGACTGGTATTGATATGGATCACTTGAGCTACTTGTAGATTGTTTGCAACAGTCTGCAGTTAGCTCAATTGTTTCAATTGTAAATACTAGTTTTAATTTAATTCTATTATTTGATTGTAATTTTCTATATATCCTTTATTCACAAAGAAAAAACAATCAAATGGAAACAAAGTAGAACTAGTATTTACAGTAGTATTTGTAACAATAGAGGTAGCTGCAGACTGTTGCAGACAATCTACAGGTAGTTCAACTGATCCATATCAATACCAGTCGGAAGCGTGCCCAAGACTCTGGCTGCATTGCCCCGCTGTATGGCAATGCTGATGCGCTGCGCCAGATATTCACCAGCTCGGGTCAAAAGAAAGGCGTACATTATTATGTTCATCAATGCTCCATTAAACCGAAATAGTTATGTATGTGTAACCGTACCTATTTAACCGAAATAGATTCTCATTATGGTTTTATGGTTTTAATTTTGGCCAAGACCATGATTCTTCATCTAAAATAAAAAAACCGTCTATAGATCGTCATAAAGCCTGTCAAATCAGACATCGCAAACGTCAATTGACTCGGAAATCAGAATCAAAACCAGATATTGAATACTTTTGACTGTAAATTCTCCTTTGTGCAGTAGCCTTGCTGTACCTGCAAATCAATTTTCTACAGAATTTGATACGATTAATATTCGCTAAGCGAAAACTATTTCTTGGCACCACTTTTGAAATTAGAGTTACAAAAGTGTCAATAATTATAGGTTTCCGGGTAAAATATTATGTTTTCAAGAAACGCCTCTTGAAAACATTATCACTTACAGAGTTATTGGTAAATTAGTGACAATACGTGAACTGCAGGTCCTGCCCATCATCACAAACACGTTCGTGAAGGCGCCAAGTCTAAATTCTAAAAAAAAAAATATAATTCACCTCTGATACTGAATGAAAAAACATTTTTGTCTGGAACCCAACGAGTTACATAAGACCGATCTTTCACTCTCATATCTTCTGTTAATTCAGGGCAGAGCTATTTTTAAGTTGAGTTTCAAATACAAAATCTCTAACGAACGATTATTGAATTGCGGGGGGTACCCATTACCAATACCAAAATTAAGAATTAAGACCTGGCGTCTTCACCGGCTGAACCTGCAGTTCACGTATTGTCACTAATTTACCAATAACCCTGTATAACTATTACTATTAATTTTGCAATCCAAAAAAAAATGGAAATGCTTTTAAGTTTGGTTCAATTTATGGCTACTGAGCGTGACATGGGGCCCAGTTTAGAAATTGTATCAATCCAGGGATTAAAAGTATCTCAAACGAACCAAATTTAATGAAATCACTTGGAACGAATTTAGGATGAAAGCGTCGGTCGGTTTAGGAATACCAGCTATGTGCTTGTTTCGCCGATTTTATATGTGGGGAGTTATTTTTAAGTATGATTGTGTTGGTAATGTTACTAACCTAATCATCAAACGATTTTGTTTCGTTTTTTTATCGTGAAAGTACCTTCGTTTGACCACAAGCTCACCTGATGGTAAGTGACGATGTGTCAATATATCACGAAAACGTGGAAGATGTATCTAAATACATCTCCCACGTTCATCTCCCATCATGTTATTATTTTAGTTATGTTTTAAGTGCAATAAAGTGTTCATTAATTCATTCATGTCTTAGAGACTTATTTATCGACTTGTAGAAACTTTTTATGCCCTATTACAAAACTGGAAGCCTATATTTTTGCTGACGCAGATCATAATTACAATAAAAGCGTCTAGATATTAGCACTGACTGTAATTAACGGCGTTTGAAACTTTGTCCGTAACATAGAGCTAGACTCTTCAGATATAATTACAGTAAATCACTTGGAATGATTTAGGTATCTCCAGTTTAGTGAATTATTAAAGTGGATTAGGGCTTTCTTTGTAATCTTTGTAGGTACCTAGATTCACAGTTCTAGAAACCGAGATAATCTATTATAAATAAAATAAAAAGCCTTTTATCGTTCCCGATTTTAATTAAATTTTACATACGTAATCGGATACGAAATAGCTATGCTTGTATCGTTTTAGTTTTTCAAAATACATAATCATCACTAAATTAGAGCGAAAGTAATAAAATCGCTTGAAAATGGATAAAAATGAATTTTAGCTCTCACTTTATGACTATTTTGAAAAACTTTCGATACAAGCATAGCTATTTCTTATCCGATTATGTATGTAATGCTATTTTTTAACTATACATAGAAAATGACGAGAACACCCTAATCAAATATTTGCAGATCGTACAAACGTTTGTCCCAAGGCGGGAATCGAACCCGCAACCTCCTGCGTCGCAGGCGGACCTTCTGCCCACTGCACCACAGAAATAACGACATCAAGTGTAAATGTGTTTACCTAATTTAGGTTTTTAAAAATGTTAATGTTTGACGTTTTGGAAAATAAATGTTATTCTGTAAGTCATGTGTGAATAAATAATAAATAAATAATAATAAATAAATGTGATACCTACGGTGGATATAAGTGAAATGTGTAGATTGACCAGCATTACATTATTATCATAAGTATTATTAAAATAGTGGTATACAGTTCTGGATAACTTACTTATTTTAAATGGAAATTGCTAGGTATTTGAAACTCTGCGCGACATTGTGCGTGATACTGACACTCATTTCATTCCGGGTTACAGCCCAAACCAGATTAATTTAAGTTTCATTGAAGGGCTCGGAAGCAATTCTAATTTATAGCAAGTTAAAGTTTAGATTGGGATCTCTAACCTCTAAACTGGAAACGACAATTTAAGACATTATTTCCCTGATCGGTCCTTCCAAAATAGGTTAATACAATCGAGAAAATTACAATTAAAGTAAAGAAACAAATCAGATCTGGTATTTACAAATAAAATAGTTAGTCTAACTGCATACTGTTGTAAACTGACTGGTATTTAGAATTTTAAAATTATATTAGCTACTTACTAATGCACACAGATCCCCGTTTAATCCAACGATCCTATCCATCAACGGTTGTCTGGTAGAGATCGCTCCTGAGCGATAAGACCGCCAATTGTAATTTTTTTTTACTTCTTTTTATTTTTGTCTGTTATATTTTATGGGAGCCTCCCTTAAACATTTGTTTTATTTTTACTTAATTATTTAAAGTGAATATATAACTAGGTACATAAATATTCTGGGAATATTTCAAGCGTCTACCTGTTGCCGTTATCAATATCGAGCAAAAACAACCATAATTTGTAGTATGGGAACCCCCTTACATATTTATTTTATTCTGTTTTTTAGTATTTGTTGCTATAGCGGCAACAAAAATACATCATCTGTGAAAATTTCAACTGTCTAATTATCATGGGTTCTCGAGATACGGCCTGGTGACAGACGGACAGACAGACAGACAGCGGAGTCTTATTAATAGGGTCCCGTTGTACCCGTTCGGTACGGAACCCTAAAAAATCATGCTGGATTATTCACACAGCATTATTTAGCACCAAACGATGCAGAGCTTGTGTTATGGGTACTTGATAATGACGTTTGACCACAATCTCACCTAATGTAAAGTGACTATGTGACCGACGGTGTTTCACGAAGGTCTAGATACACCTTTTCCTATTCACTCTCGTCTTGAAAAGACCTAGGTTGTAACTGGCCGGAAAAACAGTAGCAGACAGTAAAAATAAACGCAGACGATCAAACATCGCGTCTGATAAAACGTTTGTAGAGAGTTTTAGGAACTGGAGCTGAAAATTCAGAAACTATCCGAATTCAAATCGGGTGCTTATTGTGAAATTTATAACTAACTGCTTACCCTAATCAAGAGCGGTAGGTATCCCACATTATAAATGTGAAAGTTTGGATAGATGGGTGGATGGACGGATGTTTGTTACTCAATCACGCCAGAACGGCTGAAAGAATCTGGATGAAATTTGGCACAGAGATAGATTATAGTCTGGAATAGTACATAGGCTACTTTGTGTCCCGGAATTCTCACGGGAACGGGAACTACGAAAGTGAAACCGCGAGGCGCTGCTAGTTTAGTAATATGTTAGGTTTATCCAAGCAGGTTTGCTCGAGAGCTTATTCATTTAAATTAGATCAAACACGATTAAGGGTTAAATGTACCGATTTTAATATTTAAAACTCATTTATAGTGCTTTTAAACCTTCTTTATTACGTGGCTAGGATTTTTAAAACTCTATTTGGGGTATACCTTTGTAAGTAAGGCCCGTATGATAGCTTGCTCAATCATAGATCTATATGCTTGAGTGATGTTTATGCCTTAGAAACGCGTTACTCAAGCATAAACCGTACTCAAGCATTAACCGACTGAGCAAGTTTTCATAATACGGGCCTTAGTGCGATACCGATTTACTTAGTGTGGAGGCCAAAGGTAAAATATGTTCCCTGTATTCTTTATTCATGAATTAGCATCTGCCCGCGGGTCCGCATGCGCTTTTCAAGTAACTTTTGTCCGTCCCCGGGATATTATTTATCCCCCTGTCAAATTTCATTAAGATCCGTTCAGCTATTTAGGCTTGATAAGGTAACAGATAGACAGACAGAGGTACTTTCGCTTTTATAATAGTACGAAATAATATATTTAGATTTTTCCTTTTATACCGATTTCTAAGTACCTACCTACTAATTTCAAATGAAGGAGTTCTGTTGGCATTGTGAGAGGAAACATGGCTTTTAATCTGAAGGTAACTTGTCGGTATTTTTGTAACACCAAAAAAAAACAGCATTTTGTGTTTTTACGAACCAAATCTTGGTTCCTTCACACACAAGCAATAATGACAGCTAACCCAATCCTGGTTCCTCGACACACAAGAGGTCACAAAGTTTAAGCTATTGTATAACAAGCGGTTGAAACCGGCTGTAAGCTGTTATTTATAAACAAATTAAAATAAAGATTTCTTTCTTATACATATAGAACTGAACTGAACAGAAAAAGCCAATTTGATTTTGTACAATCACAAGTTTTTATTACAATCCCATTATTTTTATAGTCCTTATTTTTAAAAATCAAAACCTCCATTAATCGTTCTCAGTAAAAAACTTTTCTGCAATTTCATCAAACAAAAACAAAGTTTTAACGGCGAAATAAACTCAATAAAGCCGAGTGAACTTCGTTATGTCGGGAGGAGTGCACTGCCGGCCATAGCGGGGTTTCAGGGAGACAGAGTACTATTTTATATTGCTGAGTACTATTTTATATTGTTGAGTACTATTTTATATTGCTATCTACCTTATAAACTTAATACTTATATTATCGTTTGTTAACATCATAAAGTATCGGCAGAATTTTCTGTAGTTTGTTAACTACATTTGAAAGGTAAATACAACAACAAAAACAAAAAACAATAAAATTAAAATTTTATTGTTTTGAAAGATTTAAAATAGGAGTCCTATTTTAAATTTTTCAAAACAATAAAATTTTATGTGAACATAATTTATTCTCGACCTGAAAACCAAACATTAACAAAACAACAACATAAACTTTAATAAATTATTATTATATAATATTACCCGCGAGCTGGTGAGTATCTGGCGCAGCGCATCAGCATTGCCATATAGCGGGGCAATGCAGCTAGCGTCTATGGCACGCTTCCGACTGGTATTGATATAGATCAGTTCAGCTACCTATAGATTGTATGCAACAGTCTGCAATGAGCTCATTTGTTTCAATTGTAAATGTAGTTTTAATTTAATTATATTATTTGATTGTGATTTTCTTTGTTATAAAAGAATCATCCCAATATAAGATAGAACTCTATAATAACAGGTGCTCGTACCTACCGGAAGTATTTATTTAAACTGGGTCATCGCTTAAGACGAAAGCCGCCAGTCCGCATAACCAAGCCGTAGTTTATTCAAAATTATAATTTTGCGAACATAATAAGCCTCACAAAGAAAATGGAGGATGAAGCCCGGCTAAATATTAATTTGGATAAATATCGGTTAAGATAATTAGAATTTGATGGGCTTGCGACGGAATTTGTGTTTAATATTTCGGAAACTGTGGTTTTGAATATAACTATACGAATATAACTACACGAATATTATAAAGAGGAAAGATTATAACGAAGTCAAAAGTCAAGAGTGAATAGGTATCCTCTTGACCTTCGTGATACACCGTCGGCCACATCTTCACTTTCCATCAGGTGAGATTGTGATCAAACGAAGGCCAATTGACCATAAAAAAAAAGCGTCAAGCGTATAAGCCAGCGTCTTGGGCACGCTTCCGACTGGTATTGATATGGATCAGTTGATAGAGGTACCTGTAGATTATTTGCAACAGTCCGCAGTTAGCTCAGTTTTTTCTCTTTTTGTAACATAATATTGTTTTTTTGTTACTGATAATGTATTGATAAGATTTGTATTTTTGTATGTAACGAATAAACTTATTATTGAACTACTGGACCGATTTCATAAATTCTTTTGCCGTTAGAAAGCTACATTATCACCGAGTGACATAGGCTATAGAATATACCCGTGCGAAGCCGGGACAGACCGCTAGTAAATAATAATAAAAAAGAAAAATAACTTCATTGTCGTCGTAACACAATACTGGGAGAAGCACTGATACTCTTATTTTGTTGGATGTTTGTTGTTTTTGCTCTCAGATTGCTTAGTTTTATATTATATCTCAAGTACCTATCAAAACATGATTGTCTCTTGACTTGCGCATCTTTCCTTATCAGACGACCGATGTGGCGCGGTGGGCGAAGGTCTGCCTGCAACGCAGGAGGTTGCGGGATCGATTCCCGCCTCGGGACAAATATGTGTACGATCTGCAGACATTTGTTCAGAGTGTTCTCGTCGTTTTCTATGTATCTTTAATAAAAAATATCTATCTATGTATTGTATTATGTATATCAGTTATCTGGTACATAACCCATAAATGATGCTGGACAATGTTGCACTCGATTGCAAAGATTTTTTACCTCGTGCTCTTTTGATTCCCTCGCTAACGCTCAGGATTCTAATTTTTCAATTTTAGAATCCTTCGCTTGATCGGTCATCAAAATTGAGCACGCGGTTAAAAAGCAACTTTGCACTCTTGTATTACAAATAACTATTATCAATAAAGGAGTATGAGTTTGACTATTGGTGTCAATTTTAACCTATCTAGATTTTCGTTCTGAATGTTTGATTTGCTATAAATTTAAGTCAATCCCACGTGACCAAAGGGTTTCCTACAATATGTTAGCTGATTCGAGATCCCCTCTCAAGAACACATTCATAAAACAGCTGTTGGTTTATCGGGAAACAAATATGTAAAACCCAGTCAATCAAGTTTTACCCTTTTTATCTGTAAAACAGAAATGATTTACGGCTATATCAGCAAAATCTGTTTTATCTGATTTATCGCGGTTTTGTGAGTCAGGACACGTTTTCACGCGAGGATAGAACCTCCCGGATCTACGTAATTGACAGGCTACGACCAACAATTTTGGTGTTTAAAGGTGGACGTATACCTCATCAACTTGCATTGCCTCGGCGCGCCGCCGCCGCCGCACCGCCGCCGCCATCAAGAAATACAATTACAGCATGCGGCGTATCGAACGCTGATTAGATGAACCATTATTTTACAAGCGATTGCCCGTAGAAAACTGAATATATTAGCGTTCGATTAATAAGAGTTTCATAATCAAAAACTTGACAGACTAGTAAACTAATTTATGTTTAAAATCAACTCAATGATCATTAATACTATTTAATGATTGTTTATCGCATTTATTTATCTATTTATCCCGTTTTGACAGGTTTATACACTTTTATGGTCACAGAATGACTGGATTACCTACTGTGTATTAATAATGTGTTCTGATCGCGTAAGTTTTAATATATTGATCAATAGTTTAACCTCTTGTCAAATGCTTTAATCACTTGACAAGAGGTTTGACCATTGATTAGTTTTAGTGGCTTCTGAGAAATCAAACAAGCTAATTAAGTAAAATGGTAGATTATTGAAGATTTACTTGCGCACCTGGGTACAGAGCTGATTAACCATCATAAAGCGGAAGCAGATTTATAATTATCAAAGATACCAACTCTACCATACGCTCCTTAATTTATTCCCTCCTCTATAATATTGAACTGTATTCTACCATATTCAAAGAAAGAAATACTGAACCATTAACCAATAATATGTGAGTATATTTTTGATAAATTGATCAAAAATATGTGGGTATGATTTATTGAACATTCTACAAAAGAGCCGATTCTAATTCTACATAAGAAATACGATGCAGAAATGCGTTGAATCTTACAGGAAGATCTTTATCGTGACCAGGACCCCGCTGGATCATAGAATCAGGCCGAAGTTTCAAAAAATACTGAAACGCTGGAGTTGTAGCATTGTCGATCTGTGCCAAATTTCCTATGTGTGACAACCTTTAGCGTCCGGTAAAGCAACGTTGGATGTCATGTTTAATTAATTGAATAAAATAAAAATATGAACGCAAAATGTTTAAATGAAGTGCAATTAAGAATCCATCAGAATTTGTTTCACGAATTTTCCATTCGCGCAATATAAAATCAAACATATGAAGCATTATTTTACTAGTAGGTAGACTAGGTACTCTTAAGTTGAATTTAGATTGTAATCTAAATCAGATTACAGTCTAAATTCAAACCCTTTTTATGAACTAAATAAATTTATTTATTTACATTATAACCACGAGATTCCGGGACCTTATCAATAAATTATTAGTTATTTGAAATAAACTGTCTAAAATAAAAGTAGCACTCTGAAAACTGTGGAAATTTAGAATAAGATTCAATACCTACAGCTTTGAAAAGTTTTAACGTATGTTTTCCAGCCATATAAGTTACGAGAGATTGTTTCGAAATAAACGTCTTTATGAATGTATTTTCAATAGAGACAAATGTCGCTAACGTTCGCGCAACTTTGTAAATAGTTGAAAAGTTTTGACAGAAAGGAGGTAGGTCTTCTTTTGTTACATTTAAGGTGACAGGAAATCAATCTCAGAGTTGCCAGAAACAGAACCTAGACAAAGGAGGTCAAGTTGTTCTTAGTAGAAATATTTGTGTGCATTTGGTCTGGAGCCAAGAGATTTAAGTAAGGACTCATGAGAATAATAAAATTACTCAAACGTTGCTTGTTGTTTTTAGGGTTCTTCTGTATTTTAATATTTCGATATAACCCAAACAACTAAGCATGTAATGATGCTCTGTGCGTTTGTCCAGCATTCATCGTAATTTTAATAGAAGTGCTTCCAAAATAGGGGTTGTAAAATTGCTCACAATCAGAAGCATAAGGAAAGCTGAAATTTTCGAAAACAAATTCTCGCTTCAAACACCAAACTTCAGCAATAAACGTTTTAAAATGCGCCAAATAAAAGTTGATTTATGTGAGAGCCCGCTTTTAGCATCGCTTTCGGTTATTGTGAATATAAAAAAATAGAACCCTTTTAATATGTTCAAGCATTAGTAAGTTTTGTAGGCTTTGCTAGCCTGTTAACAGAACTAGGATTATAATATCATTTACTAGATTATCGTAAAACCCTTATTGCCGTCAAAAACTGTCTGACTTTATTCAGCCATCAAAATTTAAATCTATAAACAAAAAAAGCTTACTTGAGTTCAAGGATTTTTTTTTGTGTTTTTGTGTTTAATATGGTGTGTTTAAATGTTTACTTCCCACCTAGGCCCGTATTATGAATGCTTGTTCAGTCATAGATCTGTGCTTGAGTGACTTTTATGCCACAGAAAAGCGTTACTCAAGCATTCATATATTGATGACTGAGCAAACTTTCATAATACGAGCCTCAGAATTGTTATATGTATTAAAATAATCTTACCTTCTAAAATCTCGACTCCAGCAGGCGTAGATGACCGGGTTCATGGAGGAGTTGACCCAGCCGAGCCACGTGACCACCGTGTTCACAATCTCCTCGTGCGCAATGCACGCTGAGCAGATACCAGAAAGCAAGTTCACCACGAAGAACGGCAGCCAGCACACTATAAACACACCCATCACTATCCCCAACGTCTTAGCAGCCTTCTTCTCTTTCGCAAACTTCGCTAGCTTCCGCGACAGCGAAAA